>JAVQMF010000052.1:8102500-18102500 GCA_032878935.1 Erythrophleum fordii | reverse complement strand
TTCTGATCTCCTCTCTTAGCCCTCTTTTCCTATGGTTTTGTTTGTGAAATTAGTTAGATTTTGGGCATGGGTCAAAAGAGGGAAAGTGGAAAACACCCTTGAATCTCTTTGTTTTCTTTGAAAATGTTGTTTCCACTATCTTAAGAGCTTGAGAGAGAGGAAGAATTGATGGCATTCTAGAGAGAGAGAGAGAACCCTAGGTACTTGTATGTTAGGAGGGTTGCTCTGAAGATTACATTTTAAGCGAGTAATTTATACTCTTTGATTGTGTCTAGACTCAAGTGAAGCACCTCCATCAAGGTGTGATTGTGAACCTAAGAAGGGAGAAGAGAAATTGAAAGGGAAGGCTTGTGTTGGCTCCAAAGGTAGCTCTCTTTCTACTCTTTCTTGTTGCATTCTTGGATGTAATAGTCATTGTATGTTTATGTATATGCATATTATGTGGAATATGCCATATGCTATTGCTTTGATGCATTGATGCCAATGTGCTTGTGTGTTGGATTGTGAGAATTGCTCGGGTGAGGTAGTGCCGAAAGTCCCTTGAGATGGGTGAGGTAAGCTGAAAGTCCCTCGAGATGGGTGAGATAAGGCCAAAAGTCTCATAACCGAGTGAGGCCAAGTCAAAAGTCCCTAAACTCGGGTGAGGCCATCCAAAAGTCCTTAAACTCGAGTGAGGCTAGACCAAAAGTCCCTAGAGCTTACTTGTGGCATTGTTGTGATTTCCATAGCATGTACAACATGTGATATGTGATTGAGAATGGTTGGATGTCAAATTACATGCTTTGACTTGTTATATGCCTTGATTGTATACTTGAATGAGTACATGAGCTACTGAGATTCCCTGAATCTCACCCCTTCTCCTCCCAACTTAACATGCTAGGTGGAGCTCAAGAAGAACCGAGTGCACACCAAGGAGCCTAGAAGCATGTGTAGTTAGATGTTAGCTTTGTTTTAACTATTTTGATGTAAAGAGGTGCCAAAATGAATATATACCTTCTATTTTTAAGATGTACATGTTCTAGCAAGTGTAAATGCATGAATATATGATGTACAAATTATGTAGAGAGTCAAATCAATGGAAATGAAGGTTTTGTCCCTTTTGTTGAATGTATGTGATAGTGTATATTTGGCCGTAGCATAGTGAGTTTGGAATGTATGATGATTTAGACCACCTAGACTTGTTATATATACTAGTTTTATGCTTTCAAACTTGTCCATGAGTGGCTAGAATGTGTGAGAGACCATTTGGACCCATTTGAACCATTTTGGGTGCCAAAACTGGTTATTTTGTGAGCTCCGTCAAAGTATGACCAGATGAGCTCATCTTACTATGAAATTTTGCATGCCTCTAGGGTTTGTAGAAAGCTTCCCAAGAAGCTAAAGTGGGTAATTTTTGGAGGTCTAGAGAATATTTAGCGAATTGTTGAAATCAGGAAAATGTAAAGGTTTGGTCATGTACTGTTACCATAGGCCAAAAATGAAATCTGTGGCATTCATGGACCAAATAGAGTCCAAATGTGGTAAAATTTTATACAAATAAACTAGACCACCATAGTGACCTATAGGAACTAGAATCACCTAAATCGGAGGTCTGTATAGAGAGAATTAACCTTCTGAAGTTCCGTATCAGCATCAGGAAGCCCACCTGACCTCCGTTACTGTTCCATCGGTTTTTTGGGTCTAGGGGCTATTGAAATGATCTGGACTTATTTTTATCCTCTATTAGACATCTGTAGCTTTTCAAATTGGTACATTTTACCTAGATTGGATTTTTGTGGATTTAATTATGGATTTTCGAAGTTCATGACAGTAAACTGGGCCAGAAACAGAGACAGTCGGACCTTTATCTGATTTTTGATGTCAAACATAGTCCAAACGCTGAGATTGTGATTGAAAATTATTTTTAACATAAATTTAACACCTAGAGATTTCCAGAAAGCTATATTTTGCTAGATTCCTATTTTTCTATAATTAGTTACGATTTTCCAAAGTTAGAGCCAAAAATTTGACTTTTGGGCCCATGTGAGAAATTGTATTTTTCTGGTTTCTGGTTCCATACCCGTGGCTTATGGCTTGTTTTAAGCTAAGTATGAGTTGTTTAAGTGGAGTTTGAGATGAGAATATGAATGATGGGTTCATAAGACCCACGGGGCTAAACATGAGTGTATGAAACCCCGTTTCATAGCATGAAAATGCCACGGATTGGTATTGGTTCTTTGGAAATCATATGGAACCGAGCCTAGTGAGAGGCTAGATAGCGGTGTGATATTATGGTGTTACAGACTAAATTGTAATTTTAGAAATTTGCCAAAAAGGGACCCTAGCCTTCTTAAATCACGCCCCCTCCTGTCCAGCCTTGAAGACCAACTTATTTCTAGACTAAATAGAACCAAGGGTAGTAAGAAGTGGCACACAAGAAGAAAGGAAGAAGGAGGAAAAAAAATCTTTTAAAAAGTGTAAGAAATTTATAGTCTTTCTCCTTCACCAATCTTCTTCTCTTCTTTCTCCTCTTTTCTCCCACAATTTTCCTGACTAACTTGGAACTGTTTTGGGACTGGTTCATAGAAAAAAGTTAGAAATTGAAGGAGACGATAGAAGCAAGTGAAAGTATTCTTGAAAAGCTTTGAAATTAAGGTAAACTACCATGGCTTTCTTGCTTTTCTTGATTACTCCCTCCATGTACATGTTTGCCCAGCACTAGGCCCACTCCATAAGGAATGAATTCAAGTCAAAACAAGGTAGAGACAAGGTTTTTTAAGTATGAGGAATGAGAATATACCATTAGATTTATGAAAGAAGCTTTAAAAACCAAGTTATATGACTTAGGGTTCCTAGTGCACCTTGCCAATTTTAAAGCTTTCTAATGATAATTTAGCCTATGTAAGAGTATGTAAGAGATCATAAAATATCTAGGAAGCTTCACAAGTTCCCTTTCCCTAAGAAAAACCATGCAAAGTCCATGGGTGCTCACATTACTATATGTCTCAGCCTAGAGGAGATGAAGCACTTAGGAAGATTTTTCTTTGATTCTAAGGATAGGAATGGCCTAGATATGATTAATAAATATCAAAGAAACCATCGGTTTGAATTTAGAAGCCATGGTTTATGAGATGAAAGTTTAGGCTCCATTTTAAGGCATATAAAAGCAACTTGAGTTTACACTCCTTGAATTAACTCTGTAATGACTCTAGGGAGTTTAAATAGAGTCAAGAGACCTAGATAGAATGAGAAAGTGGAGCCAAGATCATGAATTCTAGAGGTTACTTCATTATGCACTTATATGGAACCATAATAATATCATAAGATCAAGTAAGCTTATGTAGAGTTTATGTGAGACTAGAAATGATTCCAATGATGAATTTGTGTCTTATCTTATGTGTTTAGGCCAAGCAAATCAAGATCCCCCTAAGTGCAAGTGTGTGGCTAAAAAAGGGAAGGAAAGAATAAAAGAAAAAGTGTGTGATTCTTGATACAAGGTAGCTCTTTAACTTTTCTTGCATACATTTCTTGGATGTGTTCCAGTTGATACAAAGATTATTTTGCTTAAAAGAATATCATAAAATGCCTAACTTGTCTAGACAATTAGTTGAGCATTGATTGCCAATTAAAGAAGGATATAAGCCATATAATAGCTAGTTAAGAGGTTTAATCATAAATTTTTGCCAAAAATTAAGGAAGAAATTAAAAGGTCATTAAAGACGAGATTTATACCCATGACTAGATATGTGGAATGGCTATGCAATATAGTTCCTATTATCAAGAAAAATGGGCAATTCAAAATATGTATAGACTTTCATAACATAAATTTGGCAACCCCAAAAGATGAATATATCATGTCAATAGCTGATATGCTGATAGACGTGTGATATCTGGTTCATTGAAAATGAGAGAAAATGCAAGAAACATAACATACAGTTTTTCCATAAACGCACGAAATTCATCGGATACAAAGGGAAGTCCCCCAAATAGAGTAATTTGAGGTCCAATAAAATTATAATAATATTCTAGACTTAAAATAATAGTGATTCAAGGTCAGAGGTGCCTTGAAATCGGAGCCAGAATAGCCAGACAAATTTTTACAAAAAGGAAACAAAACCTAATGGCATTTTTATAATTTTGGGTAATTTTTATAATTCTCATAGGATGGCCTTTTAAATGGTAAATTTGAGTTTTTTGGGGTTCTCAGAGGCCCTGAAAACCATGGGAACCCCTGGGACAGTTAAAGCCCCTCCAGTAGACATTTTCTAATAGTAGTAAGCCCGAATTTTGACTGATTTGTTCGGAAAGGTTTTAGCCCAAAATTGAATGATTCCAATGGCACTTTATAAGGTTGAGGATAAATTCTATGATGGACAAGATGATTCTAAAAAAGGAGCTAAAATGAACAAGAAATAAAAATGCTAAAACGAAGGGACAAAATTGAAATTTTTGAAAAGTTCTTCCTAACCTACCTATATGTATATGTGGTGCCCCACCTCTTCCTTCATTTAGCCACATTTGTTTCTATCCTAAACTAGAGGAGAGAGCTAGGGTTTGAGGTAGACCAAGAGGAGAAGAAAGGGAGGAGAAAAGCCAAGGAAAAAGGCATGGATTTTCTTAATTTTTCATGCTTTCTCCTTAACAAACTCCTTCTCCTCCATCTTCCCTTCTTTCCCATGATTTTATTGAAGTTCTTGGATCTATTTTGAGGGCAAAAAAAAGGTGAAAAATTTGAATTTGAGGAGAAGAGGCCAAGCAAGGCCAAGCAAAGTGAGAAATAAGCAAGAAAAGCCAAAAAAACAAGGTCAATCTTCATTCTATGGTAGCTACTCCCTCTTCTCTCCTTCTCCTTGGTTCACCCCACCTAGAGAGCTTTAAGAAGACATGGATTTTAGGTAGAACTAAGGGTGAACCTTAGGGAATTAAGTGTGGAGAATAAGAATATACAAAGAGAATTAACAAACAACCAAGGAAAATCAAGATAGCAAAGTTATGGTTTCAAGTGTCCCTTGTAAAATCTGATTTGATACAATAATTCTTAGTCCTAAAGGAGTGTTTGGATGAACTCCTAAGATCCTTAAAAGGCTCCTCATATGCATCTTCTATCAAGAAAACAAAGAAAACTCCAAGGGTAGCCTTAAGGAACATAGCCTCGGCCTAGAGTAGTTAAGGCACCTAGAGGTAGTTGTAATTTGTTCTACGCTTATTTTTGAGTCATATATGATGGAAGAGGATGATAGGAAGCCTTGAAAAAATTTTAGAAACCATGAATAGTGAGATGGTATCATAAGTTCCATATTATAGCTTAAAGAAGCAACACCTAACTAAGCTCCTTGATTTAATTGTGTGATGAGTCCAAGAAGTTTAAATGGAGTCAAGAATCATAAATGAATGGAGAGAATGAAGCCAAAATGATATTTTCTTAAGGTTGCTTCATTAAGTGCATTATGGAACCATAAAAGAGCCATATGAACTACCTAGCTTTTCTAATGAATGTATGGCTTTAGAATTTGATTCAAGAGTATAATTGGCTTCCATATAATGTGTCTAAGCCAAAAGAAATAATTTCCACCTTCTTGTGTGTGTGGGGGGCCGAGGAAGAGTAACCAAATTCAAGAGAAAAAGTTTGCATTGTGACAAAAGTAGCTCTCTCTCCTTTCTCTCATGCATGGATGAATATTATCTTGTTTTTGAATGTGTGTATGTATGTGTTAAGCCATGAAAATGTGTTTTAGCATGATATTATATGCCATGGTACAATGATGTTGTTTTATGCATTCAAATGATGTTTTGCTACTTTGCTTTGGTTTGCTTAAGTGTGGTGAAGCCAAGAACCTTCTAGCCATGGTGAAGATGAGCTAAGAACCCTTAAGAATAGTTAAGATAAAGCTAAGAGTCTCCCAAGAGCAAGGCCTAGTTCAAAGCCTTGAAGAAAAATGGTGAGACAAGTCTAAGATTCTTAAAGAGAATGGGTGAGGCCAAACAACTTGTTTGGCAAGCCTATGTATGTTTAATGTGACTCTTTGAATACTAGGAATGCTTCTTAAATGATCACATACCTTATGATAGTCATGCATGCATTTCTAGACTTGGTTTTGTATTCTTTATGTGTGATTGAAAGGGAGAAGAGCTATTAGGATTCCTAGAATCTCATCCCTTCCTCCCCACATGTTTAACATGTCTAGGTAGAGCAAGGGAGCCAAAGAGTGAGAGCCACCAAGCTAGAAGGAGAAAGTGTGACAATCAAGTGTGTTAAAATGCAAATTTGTAGCCATATGAGTGGCACATGATGTAATCTCTTATCATATATGTTGTATGACCTTATGAACACATGTAAATATGTAAATGTATCATGTATGTATGAGATTTAATGCCATATGTATGATATAGTGCATTTGGGCATTGGATGGCAAGCCTTGACATGTATGCTCTTGTGTATAACTTAGGATGGGTGAGTGAGTTGGAGGAATCTGGGTTTATGCACCTTTGAGAAAAGTTTAGTAGACCATTTTGGTGCTTTCCCACATGCTCAAGTGGCCATGGTTGTCTTAGAAGCAATTTTGGACCATTTGGACCCCTTATAAGACACAAAAATGACCATTATACAACCCAATATCAAAATCTGAACCAATGAATGATTTCTCCCATGAAATTTTGTATGCATATAGATTTTATCCAAAGCTTTTTGGAAAGCTAAAGACTAGATTATTTGGAGCTCTATGGAATTTATTATGAATTTCTAAAATTAGCATTTTTATGTTAAACTAATGCAAACATTATTCATATGGTCAAAACTTTGGGCTGTGTCATTTGTAGGCCAAATGATATTCAATGCTCATGCCATTTTATAGACATAAACTAGACATGATAAGATTTTCATGGCCACTAAGATCACCCCAATTCGACATCTGAATAGGGAGATATGAATTTTTAAAGGTAGAGGATAGTACTAGTAATGACAGTCAACCTCTGGTACTATTCCATCAATTTTCTATAGCTAGCAGCCTCTATTGTGGCCTGGATTTATTTTTAACATAAATTATACATCTGTAGATTTCCAAAATGGTAAATTATGTACAATTTTTATTTCTCTAGAATTAGTTATGATTTTTCAAAGTTCATATCAGTATGCTAGAATTTCTAGCCGAGGCTGCACCATTGCATTTCATGTATTCCATCCCCTTGCACAAGTTCTAGGCCACTTCTTGGGATTGTTATGAGTTGTATTTGTGTAATTAAATATGAGAACAAGAAGGATGAGTCTATATGACCCACAAAACATCGAATAAAAAATTTATCCGTGATGTAACACAATTAAATTGATTATTTTTAATGATTTTCCTCCTTTCTCTTTTCTTGTTCATGAAAGGAAACCTAGAATTTATATGAGATGAGTTCTATAAATATGGTGTCACATCCAATGCTCATAAATTTTACAAATATAAACTAGACATGATAAGTTTTCCATGGCCACTGAGATCACCCCAATTGGACCTCTGAGTAGGGAGATATGAATTTTTGAAGTTAGAGGACAGTACCAATAATGACAGTCAATCTCTGGTACTATTCCATCAATTTCTAGTAGATAGTAGCCACTATTGTGACTTGAATTTATTTTTAGCATAAAGCAGATATCTGTAGCTTTCTAAAATAGTAAAGTATGCATGATTTTTATTTTTCTAAAATTAGTTATGATTTTTCAAAGTTTATAACAGTAAGTTGAAAATCCTGGCCAAGGCTGCACCTAGTGTTTTTATGTATTCCATCCATTTACACGAGTTCTAGGCCACTTTTTAAAATGGTTTTGAGTTATATATTTAAATATGAGAATGAGATGGATAAGTTCATATGGCCCATGGGATACTGAATAAAAATTTTATCCATGACGTAACATAAATTAATGAATAATTTTAATGCTTTTTCCTGGGAAAACTTGTATGATCCAAGGAAGGGAACTTAGAAATGAGGTAAGCTAAGCTTAGTAAATATGGTGTTACAAGATGCAACAGCTAGTCATGAGATCCTCACCTTTATGGATGGATATTTAGGTTATAATAAGATTTTTGTGGCTAAAGAAGATGTCCATAAGAATACATTTCATTGTCCTAAGGCATTAGGCATTTATAAGTGGTTGGTCATGCCATTTGGTTTAAAAAATGTAGGTATCACTTACCAATAGGAATAAATACTATTTTTCATGATTTGATTAACAAAAATGTAGAGGTATATATAGATGAAGTGGTGATAAAATCCAATAACTTTGGTCAATACCTAGTTGATTTGGAGCAAGCCTTTAAAAAGGATGAGATTTCATAATTTGACAATGAATCTTGTTGAAACTTTCTCAACTTTTTGGTACCTTAGCAGGGGATTAAAGTTGATCAAAATAAAGCTAAGGTAATTTTAGAGGCAAGGCCATAACAAAACAAGAAGTAAATACAAAGTTTGATTAGTAAGATAAATTTTTTAAAGAGCTTTATTATCAATTTAGCTGAGAAGTTAAAAGTTTTTCACCTTTATTAAAGTTAAAAGCACTGACGAACTAGCTTAGGTGAAAAGTAGTAAGTAGCTTTTAATTAGATCAAACAAAGTTTGGCTAATCCATATGTATTAGTGCCTTCCATGAAAGTAAACTATTGAAGCTATATATCTCAGTAGTAAGGAATCTGTCGGCTGTCTTCTTGCATAAGATGTTGAGGATGAAATTGAAAGAGTTGTTTGCTATCTTAGCTAATTATTGAATGATATTGAGACCAAATATACTTCAATGGAAAAATTGTGTCTTTCTTTATACCATATGTGACGACCTTAATTTCTAAACATTGTAATTAAGGTTTAATACATGGTTAATAATCATAGGTTAGGGTTACAAGGCATTACAACCAATTACATTATGAAAATACAAGGAAATTTGAACCTTAATGTGATTAGAGTCATCAATCATACAATTACAAGCACCTATATTCATAAGGGAAATAACCATTTATTTATGAGCCTTTGATTCTATTACTCATTAGTTATAACTCATCCCAATATTTCCAAATCATCCCTTGAGATTACTATATGAAAAACTATGGTTCCCTGGCTAATATAAGAGTTTCAAGATGTTCGTCGCAGCTAATTTCCCCTTAGTCGCGGCCAATTCTTCTTGGTTTCGCCCCTTACTTCGTTACCACCGCGGCGAGTTAGACCTTCACCGCGGCCAACCTACATGGCACCACGGCGAAGAAGCCTCCTGGAACTTACCTCGCTCGCCTCTCGATATTGGCCGCGGCCAATTCCTCTCTAGAATGCCTGGCTCATTTTCATAAAAGCTCGCCGCAGCCAATTCCCCCATTCGCCGTTGCGAATTTCCCTCTGGATGACTCCCAGTTTTGCCTCTCACATTTTGCCGCGGAAAATTCCTCTCTGGCGCTCTCCCTGGGCAACCTCGCCTCTATTGGCCGCGGCCAACTCCATTTTAGTTGCGACGAATTGTCCTCTGGTCCTACAACTCCTAAATTCTTGCATCATACTCTCCACTCTCTGTCCAATAACACCCTAGGGCCATTCTATCTTAATTTATGCAACTCTAACGGTAGTTATGTACCTTATTCACCCAGCTATTCTACCATTACCAATTTAAGACTTAAGTATCTATTTCTTTTCTCTAATTACCCTCCATTAGCAAGTTTGTAGAGTAACAATAATATGAATTCATGAACTATCAGTAGTTATCATTAAATACAAAATCAGTGGGGTTTTCATACATCAGGGATTCATATCAATATCTCAAAGATTACATTCCCAATAATAAACCATATCAGAGTTCAACAAGTCTCACAGCAAATATCACAAATCCATACATCAAATACCAAACTAAAGTATGGCCTACTCCTCACTACGTACACATTATATTATCAAATACAAACTTCTACACTTAGCAATATAGATACATGATGATGCAATACTAAACTTAACAAAATTAGCATCTACTCTATTCTATTCAGACTAAGTGTAGCTCCCCCACACCGGGCCTCAGCTCATAGATGTTCATCCACTTGCTTACCCTTATCCTTACCTGAGGAACCTTCACCTGAAATTGTAATCCCATAAAACGGGGTGAGATATAAATCTCAGTAACCAAGGCAATTCTATCATATAATCCAGTTTAATTAACATATATGCATGAATCAAAATCAACATTTGAATCATATCAGTAAATGAAACAATTAGGCTATCATGATTACTATCCCATACTAGCAATCATATTTTCACATGTTAAAGGCCATTAACACCAGGAAAGGCCCATCCACAACACCTACTCCCCATTGAGCACAACCAGGGCTCAGTGCATCTAGGGTTTGATCATAACCTGGTACTCAATCGAAACACATGCACGGGTGGCAGCTGCACCACAGCTCTACTATGGACTCACAAGGTCCAATCATAATACATAGATAACTAACCAATTCATTCAGCATTTCAAATCATTCATATACCACAAATATGAAATTAAAACATATATATGCATGGAATTAATGTAAACCCTGATTACCTCACTTGTAGACAATTTGCAATAGCCACCAATGGTACAAAGTCTCCCTATAACCATAACATTAGAAAATTACTACTCTAATTCATCATTAACAGTTGCAACAAGTACTCAAAGAATTTAAATGCTAATAACTACTTATAGAACACTTACTCAGCCACCACAAATCCCAAATTTGGATTGAAGTGTCCTCTACTAGAAATCTCAATATTTCACCTAAAATCCTAAGCAAATTCATACAGAATTAATACCTATATGATAAATTAGCTATGGGGGTCTCAAATTAGCAAAGAAAGCACCAAAATGGAGGGTTTATACTTACCTAATGGTAGCCCTAGCCTCAACCTACGAATTTCACCAAGAAAATCTCAAACAACCACATTTCAGATTTTTGGGTAGGGTGAAAATATTCCAAATGAAAAACTAATCAGGCCAAATTAAAGAAAAAGATGAGGGGATTAAGTTATATAACTATTACCTTAGCTGAATCTTACTCTAAATGTGAGAAAATATGGAATTCTTGCCCCAAACCCTAGCCTCCCTTCTCACCTCTGATTTTCCTTCTTGAGTTTTAGCAAAATGAGGAAGTAGCTGAAGTGTTAGGATTTTAGTTAGGTTTAAGTTGAGTCTAAGATGGGTCATGGGTTGCTCCAAGGTCGAACTCCAAATCGGCTTCAGTTTTGAGCTTGTTGAGCCAGTTTTAAGGTGTTGAGTTGTAGAATTTTATTAGGCCAGACTTAGTTTTAAAAACTCCATAGTCTTGGGTCTGCACAAGGTTTATTGGGCCACTTATAAAAGCCTATACAAGGTGGATCTTGGGCCTCTATCACATTGAATTAGATTAGGTCTACACCTAACTTATTGGGCCTCCATTAGCCTCTTATCATGATTTATTAATTTGGGCCTAAATGAAGTTTCTATCCCAATTAATTCTCAAACCCATATTAATAATTTATCTCTCTAAAATTCCTATTCACTAACTTGCCCAATTATCCTCTATTAATTATTCTTAATTATTCTAAATCTATGATTAACCCCTTAATTAATTTTGGAGTGTTACACCACGTAGGCACAAACTTGACTATTATCTTTTACTTAAAGAAGTTTTGTCATGTGCAAAATTGACATAGTAAAATATCTTAGTTAATAGACCTATCTTATAAGGAAGATTAATGAAGTGAGCCAATAAGTTAAATGCTCCATTGAGGGTCAATAAAGGACATGCTTTAGCTTTTTTTTTAGCTCATCATCTCTACATTGATATTAAAGACGCTTTAATAAAAGTCAATAATTATGTGCAATTCAAGCCATTGATATTAGTGTTTGATAGATCTATAATTCATAAAGGTATTGAGGCAGGAATTGCTATCACTAGCCTAATAAGACAACATGGCAAATTTATGTTCCAGTTGAAGGAAGGTTGTCCAAAAAATCAACTTCAATATGAAGCCTTGATTATTAAAGTCAGATTGTTGATATCTATAGAGGCTTAGTTCATCCAAATAATGGGAGATTCTCAATTAGTTATTTGATAGATCATTAGAGAATACAAGTGTAACAAGCCAAATTTACTACATTACTACAAAGCAGCTTAATGCTCTTCTTCAGTAATTTGCTAATATAATAGTTATACATATATCTAAAGGAGAAAATGTGAAAGCTAACATCTTAGCCTAACAAGCTTCTAGGTTCAAAACTATAGACCTTGATAATGATTAGCAAATCCTTCAGGGACATAAGATTGTAGCTATTGACCAATAACCACTATGGAGGATAGAATTGATCAGTGATTGGAAGAATCCCTTATCTATAAAAGATTTCAAGCTCCAACAAAGAGCCCTAGGGTATGTCCTAATAGATAATGAATTATGCAAAAGAGTGTATGAATGGTTATTGCTTTAAAATGTTTAAGCAAAATGGAAGCTTTGAAATTTATGGGGGAAGTTCATGAAGGAGTTTCTAGATCTTACATATCAAGGCCCAATATGAGATAGCTGATTGACAGACACAACTTTTATGGGTAACAATGATATTTCAGTATTTCAAATATGCTAAGGGGTGTAAAGCGAGTCAATTGCATGGTCCTATTGTAATATCTGGGTTTTCATTAAACGATGGAACGAGTACATTTTCAAAACAAGTCCCCTGAAATGAATTAGTTAAGGTCCCAAAAAATTTAAGCAGCATTCTAGACTTTTAAAAATGAAAATCCCAGGTTCAAACAGAAAGAAAAATAGAGCTAGAATGAAAAAATAAAATTAAACGAAAGACTTACAAAACGTAATGGCATTTTTTGTAATTTTGAGCAAATTTTGGGATTCACACAAGAGTGCTTTTTAAATGAAAGTTTTGAGTTCTTCGGAGTTCTCAGAGGCCTTAAAAACCATGGAAAGCCTCGAGATAGTTAAAACCCCTCCGGTAGACATTTTTCCAACGTTGGTGTATCTGAACTTTGACAGATTTGTTCGGAAAGGTTTTAACTCCAATTTGAGTGATTCTAAAGGCCTTTTACTAAATTGGGAACGTAAATTTTATATTAAAAAAGAAGGTTCTCAAAAAGGAGCTAAAACGAACTGGAAACAAAAATACCAAGACGAAAGGGTAAAATTGGTATTTTTGAAAAGTCTTTCTTGAACTCCACCTATATATATAGGGCGCCCCACCTTTCCACTCACTTAGCCACATATGTTTCTGCCCTAAATCAGAAAAAAAAAAAAAAAAAGCCTAAGGAGTGAGGCGTACAAGAGGGAGAGGAAGAGAAGGAGAAAGACAAGGCAAAAGGTATGGATTTTTAGTTATTTTTCAAGCTCTTTCGTTAGCAAACCTCTTTTTCTCCATTTCCCTTTCTTTCCTATGATTTTATTGAAGTTTATGGATTTGTTTTAAGGGAAGAACAGAGGGGAAAATTCGGATTTGAAGAGAAGAAGCCAAGGACGAGAAGATTGAAGCAAGAAAAGAAGGAAAAATAAGGTAAATCTTCCTTCCATGATAGCTACCCCTTGCTCCTCTTCTCTCTTCAGTTCATCCCACACAATAAGCTACAAGAAGGCTTGGATTTTAGGCAGAACCAAAGCTTTAAATGTATGCTTGGCTTGTCTTTGAATGTGTGCATGTGTATTTGAAGCTATGAAAAGTGTTTTAGCATGAGTTCTTATTCCATGGTATCATGATGATGCATTATGTTTTCAAATGATATTCATTATATTTGCTTGGATTTGCTTAAGTGCGGAGAAGCCAAGAACTCTTAGCCATGGTGAGGATGAGCCAAGAACCTTTAGAAATGGTTCGCAAAGTGTCTCCCAAGAGTGAGGTTGAGCCAAAACCTCCTTAAGAAAATGGGTGAGGCAAGTCCAAAATCTATGAGTGAATGGGTGAGGCAAGTCCAAAATCCATGAGTGAATGGGTGAGGTTTGTGATGACCCTAAGTTTTAACATCGGTAATTATAGTAAAATACATGATTAATAAATAATGATCAAGATTTGGAGTTATTGCAACTAATCACATTAATAAACTATAGAGAAATTTAAACCTTGATACTACTAGGATCATCAACTAACAACCATAATGGGAACATGCATAAAAGGGTTTGTACCATCATTAAAGGTTTAGGATTCATCCATTAATCAATTTCAACCCATAAAAACATCCCACCAATGTCCTCATGCTATTCCCTAACATTAGCCTTACTGAAATTAGGGTTTCTAGGTCAAATATAGGAGTTTGGGGACCTGCGCCATGACCTGGAACTTTCCCGCCGTGGCTAAGTTAGGTTCTGGAGCTCGAAAACCAAGTTTTTAAACTTGTGCCGCAGCCTAGAACTCTTGCGCCCCGGCCAAGTTGGTCTCGGGAATTTTCGCCGCGGTGAGTTGGATCTGTGCCGCGGCCAACCTGTGTGGCGCAGCGGCAAGTTTTGCTACTGTAACCTCCCTAATTAATTTCCTCGACTCGCACCGCGGCAGGACTTCTTACGCTGCGGAGAGGTTACATTCTGTCACCCTCCTGGGTGATTTTTTTCGCTCTACACCACGGCGAGAGTTATCAAGCCGCAGCGTCCCTCGCCACTGTCACTCCCTAGGCCGCGGCGTGACTCCCTTCTGTAGTTGTTTTCCCTATATTTTGCCCCCTACACTCCATTTCTCTTCTTAGGGATACTCTAAGGTCACTTCCCTTCATTTTATATGGCTCTAATAGCATCTATCTACCTTATTTACTTAGCTATGCTTCCATTACCAACTCAAAACTTATATGCCCATTTCTTTCCTCTAATTACCTTCTATCAGCAAGTTTATAAAGTAACAACAACAGATTATACATGAACTACCA
The DNA here is from genome assembly GCA_032878935.1 of Erythrophleum fordii. Lineage (NCBI taxonomy): Eukaryota > Viridiplantae > Streptophyta > Magnoliopsida > Fabales > Fabaceae > Erythrophleum > Erythrophleum fordii. The sequence goes on along the minus strand of JAVQMF010000052.1, from coordinate 18,087,663 downwards.
ACATCTATCCTTAAATACTCAATCAATGGGGGCTCCATACATTAGGGGTTCATATCAATATCTCAAGGGTTACATTTCCATTGATAAACAATATTATAGGTCAGCATCATTTACAACAGATATCATGAGTCCATAAAACAATACTTAATTAAGATGAGGTCTAACCCCTCAATACATACATCCTCAATAAATGAAATGTGCAAGCCTACACTTGGCAACACAGATACATGATGATGCTATACAAGACTTAACCACAAATTAGCATCTACCCTATTACACTTAGACCAAATGTAGCCTCCCCACACTAGGCCTCAGCTTATGGATGTTCATCCACTTGCTTGCCCTTATCCTTACCCAAGGAACCTTCACCTGAAATTGTAATCCCATAAAACGGGGTGAGATACACATCTCAGTAACCAAGGCAATTCCATCATATAATCCAATTTAATCAACATATATGCATAAATCAAAATCTATATCAGAATCATATCAGTCATTTCAGTAAATGAAACAATTAGGCTATCATGATTACTATCCCATACTAGCAATCATATATTTAACATGTTAAAGGCCATTAACACCGGGAGAGGCCCGTCCACGGCACCTACTCCCCATTGAGCACAATCAAGGCTCAGTGCATCTTGGGTTTGATCATAACCCGGTGCCCGATGGAAGCACATGCACGGGTGATAGCCGCACCATAGCTTCACCATAGACTCACAAGGTCCAATCATCATACAATAGATAGCCAACCAATTCATTCAACATTTCAAATCATTCATATACAGCAAGTATGAAATTAAAATAGATACATGCATAGAATTAATGTAAACCCCGGTTACCTCACTTGTAGACAGATTCGCAACAGCCACCAATGGTACAGAGTCTCCCTATAATCATAGCATCAAATAATTACTACTCTAATCCATCATTAACAGCTACAACAAGTACCCAAGGGATTTAAATGCTATTAACTACCTAAAGAATACTTACCCAGCTATCACAAATATCAAATTCGGATTTAAGTGTTCTCTTCTAGAAATCTCAATATTCCACCAAAAATCCTAAGAAAATTCGTACAAAATTAATACCCATAATATAAATAAGCTATGGGGGTCTCAAACCAACAAAGAAAGCATCAAAATGGGGGGTTTAAACTCATCTAATATCAGCCCTAACCTCAACCTACGAATTTCATCAAGAAAATCCCCAAACACCCACATTTCAGATTTTGGGTATGATGAAAACTCTCCAAATGAAAAACTAATCGAACCAAATTAAAGAGAAAGATGAGGGGATTAAGTTGTATAACTATTACCTTGGCTAAATCTTGCTCTAAGTGTGTGAAAATGCAGAATTCTTGCCCTCAACCCTAGCCTCCTTCTCAACCTCCGAATTTTCTTTGTGTTTCAGCAAATGGAGGGGAAAGTGGCTGAAGCATTAGGGTTTTAGATAGGTTTAAGTTGGGTCAAGGGGCTGGGTCATGGGTTGCTCCAAGTCCAAATCCAATTGGGTTTCAGATTTTGCTTATTGGACCAGTTTTCAATTGTTGGGCTGCAGAATTTCATTGGGCCAGTTTTTTATACATTGGGTTGCTGAAATTTAATGGGTTTTGGGCCTAATTTGAAGGGCTCAAGGGTTTGGGTCTGCACAAGGGTAATTGGGCCACTTATAAGGGTTTATACAAGGTGGATCTTGGGCCTCCATCACATTAAATTGGGTTGGGTCTGCACCTAGCTCATTGGGCCTCCATTAGCCTCTCACCATGTTTCATTAATTTATGCCTAGATGCAATTTCTATCCTAAATAAATTCTCAAACCCATATTAATAATTTATCCCTCCAAAACTTCTATTCACTAACTTGCCCAATTATCCTCTATTAATTATTTTTAATTACTCTAAATTCATAATTAACACCTTAATTAATTTTGGGATGTTACAAGGTTAATCCACTTACTTAGTAAGCCTATGGATGCCTTGTATGACTTACTCACATGTCAAGATTGCTTCTTGAATGTTCATGTCATCCATTATGCTCATGCATGCATTTTCAAGACTTGTTTTGCATTCTTTATGTGTGACTTAAAGGGAGATGAGCTATTGGGATTCTTTGAATCTCATTCCCTCCTCTCCAATGTCCTAACATGTTAGGTGGACTAAGTGGACAAAGTAATGAGAACCAATAACTTGGAAGATAAGAGATTGACAACAGTTTGCATAGATTTTACTTCTTCATGGCTATATGAGTGGCAAATGTTGTAATCTATTATTGTATATGACCTATGACCCCATGAACATATATAATTATGCTAATGTATCATGCATAAATGAGATTTTATGTTATATGCATGGTGTGATGCAAGTTGGATATGGAATGGCAAGACTAGCATTATGTAATTTTGTGTATTGCATGAGGTAAGAGAGTGAGTTTCCAAATTTTGGGTTTGTGCAACTTTGAGACAAATTTAGAATGTCATTTTGGTGTATTCCCACGTGCTCAAATTGTAATATTCAGTCCCTCAAAAATGCAAGAAAAATGTAAGAAAATGCAAGAAACGTAACATACAGTTTCTCCATCAACATACGAAATTCACTGGATACAAAAGGGAGTCCCTCAAATAGAGAAAATTAAGGTCCAATAAAATTAGAATAATATTCTAAACTACAAATTATGATGAGTCAAGGCCAGAGGTGCCTTAAAATTGGGGTTAAAATAGATGAAACAAAAAAGAGATAAAAAAAAAGGTCCCGAAGAGTCTCCAAGGTTAAGTACAAAGGAGCCAGGGATTGAAATGCAAAGAAAAGTTATGTACTGGGCAAAATGTATAGATTGCCCAAAAGTTCAGGGAACCCTAATTTCACCCTCTATTCGTGGCTTTAGGCACGAATATCAAAAAATCAGGTAGGAATCTTAGAAATTTGTGACCCACGATTAAACTCCATTTGATGAGACGGGTTCGATGACACCACGTTGTTCGGATGGCCGAACGGGATCCAGTCTGAGATCCGATTAGCCCGATCAATAGCCATGAGCAAAATAGAGAGAGGAAGTTGTAACAACCATAGAAATAGAAATAGCTAAAGGGCTAAGAAACCTTGAAGGAGTTTTAGGGACTAAATTGCAATAAATGAAAATTTTATAGCATAATTATAATACATAACAGTGAAAATTACACCTAAAAACCTAGATGTCCGATTGACACCGAAATTTATGAGGATCAAGGTTGGGGGCCCCTGATCCATGTTTAAGGCTCAGTATGGCCAGAAAGTAGAGCAAATAATATTTATAAATTTTAGAAAGTATAAATGTATGTATTGTACCGTAAAACCTTAATCGGGCCGGGACACTAATTTTTAGACTACTGTAAGGCCTAATAGCCGATTCTAAAGGCCCAATAAGAGAAAAGAACATATAATTAGGGCTTTAGAGAAAATAAAACCCAAATATAAATATAAAATAAAAAGGAAAGAAAGAAAGGATTTTAGTTAATTTAAGGAATTAACCATGGTTAGGTTAGAAATTGACCATGGTTAAGTTAAAAAAATTAACCATGGTTACTAACCATCAAATCACCATAACTTAAAGGCTAAGCATAAGCATCCAAGTGTGTGGCCAAGGAATTTTGGGAAGAAGATATTTAGTCATGAAATTAGGAAATCAAAAGATAAAAAGGATGGAAGGCTAAGATTTGATCTTGAAAAGGGTGATCCAAGGGTCTAAATTTGGTATGGCCCTTTTAACTTCATTTAAGTTCATATCCTTCACCTCCATTCCACCATTTTCATGCTACACACAAGGGAGAGGGAGAGAAAAATGTGAAGAAGGAGAGCAAGGGAGAAAAGGTGGGAGAGGAAGTGAAATCAAGTGAAACTACCACCATTCTTCTCCAAATTTCTTCATCTTCTTCATCCTCCAATCATTTTCTCCAAAAGGCAACTACATCTTCATCCTTTCTTCAAGGTGGCATGGTGCTCTAAGTGGGAAAAGAAGGGATTTTAGTATGAGAAAAGCAAAGAAAGCAAGAATTAAGCTTAAAGAGTAAGTTTTCTCCACATTGCACTTGAAAATCACATGGTTTAAGTTAGTTTTGTTAAACCCTAGCTATGGGCCACTTTTGGATAGCATATGGATGATTAGAAATGGAGTTTATATTTTGAATATGAAGGCCTAGGAATGGTGTTTATATATTGTGTAACATTTGGTTTCTTGAAAACAAGAGAAAACATGAGAAACGTAACGTACGGTTTCTTCGTCAACGAACAAAACTTACCGGATATAAAAGGAAGTCCCTCAAAATGATGTAGTTAAGGTCCCAAAAAATTTAGGAAGCATTCTAGACTCCTAAAAATGAGAATCCTAGGCTCTGACAAAAAGAAAAATAGAGCTAGAATGAAGAAACGAATTGAGATGAAAGGTTAATGAAATATATGGGTATTTTTGTCATTTTGAGAAAATTTTGGAATTCACATAAGAGGGCTTTCTAAATAAAATTTTTGAGTTCTCTAGGGTTCTCAGAGGCCCTAAAAACCATGGGAAGCCCCGAGATAGCTAAAGCCCATCCGGTGGATGTTTTCTAATGTCGATTGGCCCGAACTTTGACTAATTCGTTCGAGAAGGTTTTAGCTCTGATTTGAGTGATTCCAAAGGTATTTTATTTAATTGGAAACCTAAATTTTATGTTGGAAAAGACATTTCTTAAAAAAGAGTAAAAATGAGCGTAAACGGAGTAAACAGGCGTGTAGGGGCAAAATGGTCATTTTAAAAAATTGTAAAAAAGGCTTCTTAAGTAAGATTACACTTCATCACCTTCTCCAAGCTTCCATTTGCAAAAAAAGGGGCATAAATGGTGTGACATTAAGAGGGGAGAGAGAGAAGAAGTTTAAGCTTCCGTTTAGATAAGTAAACAACCCAGTTTCATCCTACGCCAGTTAGGAAAGTTATTCCTCTCTCTAAAAGCTCTCTAATGGTGGTTCTTTTCTTGAAAACTTGATGATTCAGGTATGACTCAAGCCAAAAAGAAACTATTTTCAAGAAATCAATTAGTGGAAAATAATCTACGCGAAAAAAGCTCCATTTTAAGGTAAGACTTTACTTAAAACACTCGTAAAATCTTATATTTCCAAGCCATTTAAGCTTAGGTCTAGAGGGAGAAAGTGGGGAGGAGAGTTTTTCTTTAAGTGCTTTTGATGGAACCAAAGGTTATGGAGTGTGAGGATTAAGAATATACAACTAGAATTGAAAAGGAAGCTTTAGAATGCAAGTTATGGAATTTAGGGATTTGGTTGTACCTAGGCTAAGATGAACCTTCCTAGTAATAATTTAAGTTGTCTAAAGGTATATATGAGTTTCTAAGGCACCAAGAGAGCCTCCCACATGCTTCTCCTATCAAACAAATTAAAACAACTCCATTGGTGCCATATGGAAGCATCGCTTCGGCCAAGAAGAGTTCATGCACCTAAGGAGTATTTTAATTCCTTCTAAGCTTAGTTTTGCAACATGTGTGATGAGAGAATATGAGAGGAAGCCTTGAAAAAAATTCAAAACTCATAGAAAGTGAGTTGGTGCTTTAAGTTCTATATTATAACCTAAAGAAGCAACATGTAGTTAAGCTCTTTGTTTTAATTGTATGATGACTCCAAGAGGCTTAAAAGGAGTCAAGAATCATATTTGAAAGGAAAGGATGGAGCCTAGAATTTCTTTGAGAGGTGTTACTTCATTAAGTGCAATTATGGAACCATAATGAGGTTATAAGCCAAGCTAGTGTCTAAGCAAGTTGTGTGGCTTTAGAATTAATTCTATGAACCTAATTGGCTTCCATATGATGTGTCTAGGCTAAGAGAGATGATCTCCACCTCCTTGTAAGTGTGTGGCCGTGGGAGAGGAATTAAGTCTAAAGGAAGAAAATATGCAAATGTGACCAAGGTAGCTCTCTCCACCTTCTTTCATGCATGTATGTGTGCTTAGCTTGTCTTGAATGTATGTTTGTGTATTTTCAAGGCATGAAAAGCATGCTAACATGATTTTATATACCATATTTCATGATGACATATTATGTTTCTAAATAATATTATGATGTGTGCTTGGGTTTGCATGAGTGTGGTGAGGCCAAGAACCCTTAGCTATGGTGAGGATGAGCCAAGAACCCTTAAAATTGGTTGAGACAAAGTAAAGAGTCTCTTAAAAGCAAAGTGGGCTCCTAAGAGCATGGTTGATTCCAAGAATCTCTTAAAGAATGGGTGAGGCAAGTCCAATATCCACAAGAAATTGGGTGAGGCCAATCCACTTGCTTGACAAGCCTTTGTATGCTATGTGTGACTTTTTCAAATGCTAAGAATACTCCTTGAATGATTGCACATGTCCACATGTCATGCATGCATTTATGAGACTTGTTTGCATCCATTATGTATGATTGAATGGGAGATGAGCTATTGGGATTCTTTGAATCTCATTCCCTTCTCTCTAATATTCTAACATGCTAGGTGGATGAAATGAATAAGGTAATGGAAGCCAACCACCTTGAAGAAGAGACCTTGACAACATAATGCATGGTTTTAGTTCTTTAAGGCCACATGTATGTCAAATGATGTAACCCACTACTGTGTATGGTTTATGACCTCTTAAGTATATGTAATTATGATAATATGTCATGTATGAATGAAAGAATATGTTATGTAACTACTAGAATGTGAATTGAGTATATGATGGCAAATTAGCTCCATGAATGGTTTGATAGAATTATGCCCATATGTTGATGAAATAGCCAAAATGATATGCATGGAGTTTGGGACCATTTGGGCAACTTACACAAGTCTTAATCATACTTTTAGACTTGCCCAAAAGATGCCAAACCCTAAGGAAAGCCATTTGGTTATTTTGGTACCTCATATGGAGTCAAAATTGACCATAATAGAATCCTATATCACTTTTTAGCCAAATGAGTTCTTCTTGATCTGATATTTACCATGAAATTATAGCTTGTTGAGATCTTTTTGGGAAGCTAAAGAACATAATTTTTTAAGGTCTATAGAATATTTGATGAATTTCCAAAGTTGGCAATTTTTCTGATTTTGGTCATGTCACTATTCATACTAATCCAAAACTGAAATCTGTTACACAAGGCTCAAATGATGTCCAATTGCCACAAAATTTTATACAGGGAAACTAGACATCTACAGTGACTTGTGCCAACTAGAAAAACCACATTTGGAGGTTTAGAGAGGAAGATATAAGTTTTTAAAGAATCTGCCCAGTATTAGGAATTTTACCCGACATCAATTACTATTCCATTGAATTCCGAGGTTTTGGCTACCTAAACTGGTCTAGAGTTATTTTTTCCCTCTAGCTACCATCCATAAATTTCTAGATTGGTATCATTTACATAGATTGCATTTTTTTATAATTAATTGGACATTTTTGAAATTTGTTGCAGAAATCTATGACAGTACTAGTAGACAGCTTGACCTCTGGACCTTTTTGGATGTCAAACGTCCTCTGTGATGAATTTTATGGTCTGGACATATTTTTAGCATGACTTAGACATCCACCTCTTTCCATAATGGCTAAAAATGTATGATTTCAATTTTTCTAGATTTAGTTATGATTTTTCAAAATTGTGATAGAAATGAGCCAAATTCTGTCCGAAATTGTACATGTATATTTTACGCTTCCCTTTGAGTTCTATGAGTTAAGGGCCACATTTCATGATCAAAATGAATTATATTCATGTAATTAAATATGTGAATGTGATGTTTGAGCTCATATGATCCACGTGACACTAAATGGAATTTTTATACATGATGTAACGCTAAGAAATGCATTAAAACAATGTCATTTTCTTGCCTCTTGTATGAATTGCTTGATGTGAGGCATAGATATAGTACAAAATGAGTTAGAAATATATGGTGTTACATATTGACTATAGAGACCATATGAGCTTATTCATTTTTATTATGTGCTAGAACTTTGAAAAACACAAGATTGTAATTTTTGGGAAAATGGAAATGTTAGGGAGATGCTATTCGAATTTTCTCAAAATTTTTATGGTGTTTTCTTAATGTCCTAAAGTCATGTATACTAAATTTCAAGTCCTAAAACATAAATTAAGAGGCTATGGAAGTTTTAGAACCAAAGACACTCACTTTTGGCCCTAAAACAGAGCTAGGTTATGTTATTCATTTTTGTTGTGTGCTAGAACTTTGAAAGACACAAAGATTGTAATTTTTTGAAAATTGGAAATGTTGGGGAGATGCTGTCTGAATTTCCTCAAAATTTTTATGGTGTTTTCTTAATGTCCTAAAGTCATGTATACCAAATTCCAAGTCCTAACACATAAAGGAAGAGGCTATGGAATTTTTAGAACCAAAGAAACTCACTTTTGGGCCTAAAGCAGACCTAGGTTACATTATGACCAAAACATGTTGTTGGGGCTAGAATTTGATAATTTTATCCATTCCAATGGATTTAAAAAGGTGTTTATAGCTTGGAATACCTATGACAAAGCCCCCAAAACTCATGGAATAAAATTTTTAAATTTTGGCTAAGAAATGCACACTATTTGGCCATAGTGAATTGGAAAGGAAGGAGTTGGATTTTTCCAATTCCAATGGTTCCAATGAGTTTAAAAGGGTCATACTAATTTAGAAGTTAAGGTTTACATGTTGATTGTAATGAATTATTATTATGATTATAGGGTTTGATATTTGTTTAGGAACTCCAAAAGCAAGTAAATCGAGTTCCAAAGCTTAAGGAGCAAAGTTTGCTAAGGTAGTAGTTTTCTTTTCTCTTTCTTTAAGCTTGTATGTTTGTATAATGATGAGTGTTATGCTATATCAATTTTTCATTTATGCTATAAGATGAGACATGTATACTTAGATTGTGTTTAGCCTTGTATGAAATTCCTTGCATTACTATGTGGTATGTGGCACCATGATTGGCATTATATTATGTACTTACACATTTTCTTGTGTGTAATATCATATATTTCTAATTCATTTCATAACATTTTCATGCTTGACAACATAGATTCCATAAAGGAAGTAAGAAAAATCGATTAAAATAATACATTATTTGGCATTGCATCGTGTATAAAAATTCCATTCAATGTCACATAGACCATGTGAGTTCATACAACACATTTTCATATTTAATTATATGAATAAAACTCATTTACATCATTAAAAGTGGCCTACACCTCAAGAATCACAAAAGGAAGCATGAAATATTCATATATATTTTCAGCCAAATTTGGCTCTTTTTTTACCAAAATTTGAAAAATCATAACTAATTCTAAAAAAAATTGAAATCATGCATTCTTGGTCATTCTAGAAAGTTACAGATGTCTACTTTATACGAAAAATATTTTCAGACCATAACATCCATCACAAAGGACGTTTGACATCCAAAAAGGTCTAGAGGTCAACTGCTCACTGATACTATCACAGATTTCTGCAACAAACTTCAAAAATGTCCAATTAATTCCAAAAAAAATCCAATCTATGCAAATGATACAATCTAGAAATCTATGGATGTTAGCTAGAGGGGAAAAATATTTTCAGACCAGTCAGACACTCCCAGCCCCTTAAATTCAATAGAACAGTAACTGAGGTCGGGTGAAGCTCTTAATATTAGATAGAATCTTTAAAAATTTATATCTCCCTCTCTAGACCTCCAAATGAGGTGCTTCTAGTTGGAACAAGTCACTATGAATTTTTAGTTTCACTTTATAAAATTTCATAGAAATTAGACATCATTTGAGCCTTGTGTGATAGATTTCATTTTAGGACAAAATGAATAGTGCAGTAGACCAAAATCAGAAAATTTACCAACTTTGGAAATTTATCAAATATTTTGTAGGCCTCCAAAAATTATGTTCTTTAGCTTCCTAAAAATCTATCAATAAGATCTAATTGCATGCCAAATATCAGATCAAGAAGAATTCATTTGACTAAAAAGTGACATAGGGTTCCATTATGGTCAATTTTGGCGCTATATAAGGTACCAAAGTAACCAAATGGCTTTCCTTAGAGTTTGGCACCTTTTGGGCAAGTTTAAAAGCATGATTAAGACTTGTTTAAGTTGTCCAAATGGTCCCAAACTCCATGTATCTCATCTTGGCCATTTCATCCACACATGTGCATAATTCTATCAAACCATTCATGGAGCTAATTTGCATCATATACTCAATTCACATTCTAGCGGCTACACAATATATTCTCTCATTCATACATGGCACAATATCATAATTACACATGTTTAAGAGGCCATAGACCATATACATCATAGGTTTACATGCTTTGAAACAAATATAGTCTTAAAGAACTAAAAACTATGCATTAGGTTGTGAAGCTTTCTTCTTCAAGGTGGTTGGCTTCCATTACCTTCTCCACTAGATCCACCTAGCACATTAGATCATTGGAGAGGAGGGAATGAGATTTAAAGAATCCCAATAACTCATTTCCCATTCAATCATACATAATGGATGCAAACAAGTCTCATAAATGCAGTCATATTGACATGTGCAAACATTCAAGAACATTTTCATCATTTGAAAATGTCATGCATAGCATACAAAGGCTTGCCAAGTAAGTGGATTGGCCTTACCCAATTTCTTGTCGATTTTGGACTTGCCTCACCAATTCTTTAATGTATTCTTGGACTCAACCATGCTCTTGGGAGCCCATTTTACTTTTAGGAGACTCTATGCTTTGTCTCAACCAATGCTAAGGGTTCTTGGCTCATCCTCACCATAACTAAGGGTTCTTGGCCTCACTACACTCAAACAAACCCAAGCACACATCAAAACATCATATGAAACATAATATGTCATCATAAAATCATGGCATATGAAATCATGCTATCATACTTTTCATGGCTTAAAAATACACATACACACATTCTAAGACAAGCTAAGTATACATCTATGTATGAGAGAAGGTGGAGAGAGCTATCTTGCACACAATCACACACTTTTTCTCTTGAAATTCCTTCCCTTGCTTTGGCCACCCACCCACAAAAGTGTGGGGAAGATTTCTCTTGGCCTAAACACAATTTATGGAAACCAATTAGGTTCATAAAACAATTTCTAAGGTCACACAACTTGCTTAGATACTAGGTTGCTCTATAAACCCTATTATGGTCCATAAATGCACCTAATGAAGCAACACCCCTTAAATAAATTCTAGGCTCCATTCTTTCCTTTCAAATATGATTCTTGACTCCTTTTAAGCTCTTGGAGTTATCACACAATTAAAACAAAGACCCTAACTACATGTTGCTTTTTTAGGTCATAATGTGGAACCTAAAGCACCAACTTACTTTCTATGAGTTCTAAAATTTTTCCAAGGCCTTTCCTCATTTTCATTCATCATATATGACTCAAGAATGGGTTTATAAAAATTTAAAACTCTCCCTAGCTATGCTATCCTTGCTTGGCCGAGGCTATGGAGGAAATTGAGCTCCTTGGAGTTTGCTTTGTTTTCTCAAGGGAAGAAGCATATGGGGAGCCTTTTAGGGATCTTAAGAGCTCATTTAAACTCTTATTTAGGCCTAGGAATCATCATACAAAATCAGATTTTACAAAGGTACAATTGAAACCCTAGAATTTGCAACTTGAAATCTAATGGTTTCTTGTTGATTCTCTTTGTATATTCTTAATCTCCACACCCTTTTTTCCTTAGATTCACCCTTGGTTCTGCCTAAAAATCAAGTCCTCCTAGGGTTTTCTCATGTTAGGTGAAATGGAGGAGGAGGGAACCAAAGATAACAACCATAAGAAGAGAAATTACTTTATTTTCTTACTTTTTCTCACTTAAATCTTATGTTTTTTGAGCTCCTCTCTTCAAATACGAATTTTTCCTTCAATTTATCCTCTAAAATAGATCCATATACTTCATTATAATCATAGAAAATAAAGGAGAATGAAGGAGAAGAGGTTTGGAAGAGAAAAAGCATGAAAAACCATGAAAATCCATACCTTTCTACCTTTTCTTCCTCCTCCTTTTCTTCCTCATCCCTTAAGGTTTTCCTCTGGTTTTAGGAAGAACATGGTCATGCATAATGAAGGGAGAAGAAGGGCACATCATATATATAAGTGGGACGGAGTTATACTTTTCAAAAATTTCCATTTTGCCCTTCGTTCTTGGCATTTTCGTTTCTCCTTCGTTTTAGCTTATTTTTTAGAACCGTCTTTTCTATTATGAAATTTAGATTCCTAATTTAGTAAAATGCCTTTGGAATCACTCAAATCAGAGCTAAAACCTTCTCGAACGAATCCATCAAAGTTTGGGTACACTGATATTGGAAAACATCCACCAGAAGGGATTTAATTGTCCCAGGGGTTTCCATGGTTTTCAGGGCCTTTGAAAACCCTAGAGGACTTAAAACTTTCATTTAAAAAGCTCTCTTGTGTAAACTCCAAAATTTGCTTAAAATTACGAAAATGCCATTATGTTTTGTAAGCTTTTCGTAAGAAGTTGTTTCTTCATTCTAGGTTCATTTTTTTTTTCTGTTTGAGCCTGGGATTCTCATTTTTAGGAGTCTAAAATGCTTTCCAAATTTTTTGGGACCTTAACTACATCATCTTGGGGGACTTCCTTTTGTATCAGTTGAATTTCATTTGTTTACGAAGAAATTGTACATTACGTTTTTCACGTTTTCTCTCATTTTTAGAAACTGGATGTTACATTGTGAATGAGACTGGTTTACTACTACTAAGATTTCATAATCTCACTCCAAATATAACCCATGCTAGGTCTAAGTTCAAGCAAAGAAAGGGCGAAGGGTATAGAGGTATAAATTAAGGACCTTACTTTTATGCATCACATTTTGTCATGTAATTAAATATCTTTGGATTATGGTATGTATGAGTTGTGTTATAATGCTGTATGATAATAGGGCATATAACAGAAAGCCATGTATATACTTAACCTTGAAGTAAAAAGAAAATTTTAATCAGTTCAGGTTTCTATTAATTCTTCTAAGTTCTATATGAGGTATTTGTAGTAGGAAATGTGTTATATAGTAAGGTATGACACAAGTGGTCATGGCGGCCTTGGAACTCAATATGAACCATTTGGACCTATTTTATAGCATAAAAGTGGCCAATTTGCAACACAATGTCAAAATCTGACCAAATGAACAAATTTGCCCATGAAATTTGACACATGTAAATCTTATCTAGAGCTTTTTAGAAAGCTAAAGTGTAGAAAAATTAGAGCTCTATAGAATTAATTATGAATTTTCAAAGTTAGGATTTTTCTACTATTCTGGTGCATGTCATATGGTCAATTTTATATTTTGTGTCATCCAAGGGCCAAATGATGTCCAATGCTTGTGAAATTTTACAAGTATAACCTAGAGGTTATAAGCTTTCTGTGGCCACCAAGATCACCTCATTTGGAGGTCTAAGTAGAGAGTTATGAATTTTTTAAATTTAATTTCAGTACCAGTAGCGCCACTTGACCTCCAGTACTGTTCCATCATAATTCAATTCCTAAATGAACTTAGCGTAGTCTAGAGATATTTTTCCTTTAAATTTAACATCTATAGATTCTCATAATGATCTAATTTGCATGATTTTGATTTTTTTAGAATTAGTTATGATTTTTCAAAATTTGTGACAGAAAATATGAAATTCTGGCCGAGGCTACACTATGGTATTTTATGTGTTTCTTGCACTTGCACGAGTTCTAGGCCACTTTTGGTGATAGAATTGAGTTTTACCTGTGTAATTAAATATGAGAAGCTCACATGATCCACGGGATACTGATTGAAAAATTTATACTCTACGCAACGCAAAAATACTCATTATTTCAATGTTACTTTCCTCGCTTCTTCATGAAATACATGATGTGAGACATGGAGATAGCATGAGATAAGCTAGAAATCTATAGTGTTACACCTATTCAAAGATTTCCAGCTAATGAATTACATTCAATTATCAAACCATGACCATTTAGAAGCTGCACTATGGATCTAATAGGTAAAATTCATTCTCCTTTATCTAAGCGGCATACCTTCATTATCGTAACAGCAAATTACTTTACAAAGTGGACAAAGGCATAATCAATGGTGACTGTCACATAAGCTAATGTGATTCAATTCATCTAGCAACAAATCATTCACAATTTTGGCATTCCTTAAACCATATTAGCTAATCAAGGTATAGTGTTCACAAGGGATAAAGTAGTGGCCTTTGTTCAAGAATATAGCATCAAATGATTCATTTAACTCCATATTGTGCTCAAGCCAATGGGCAAGTTGAGGCTACCAAAAAAATCATAATTAATAAGGTTAAGAAAGTTTTGACAAATAAGCCTACAAGATGACACAAAGTCCTACCTAAAATACTTTGGACATATAAGAATTACAAGTGTATTGCAGCTAGCCTTACCTTATTTTGGCTAACATATAGCCAATACAAATACATCATTGTCATCAACTGAAAAAATGTAAGGGACAAACTGTTAGCACTAAAAAATAATGGGCTAGATCAAATCTTAGGCTTATACCTTAAACCAAGTAATTGGAGGAGATTTGTTGAACAAAAGAGCCAAGCAAGGTTTTTTTGGGCGAATTGGGCCATAGTGATTGTAGACCATGAATTTGTTGGAAATTTTTTAGTATTTTTTATGGCTTAGTAATGTGCAGCTGATGAAAGTGATTATTCATTGAATTTGGATGGTTTTTTATCACATACCCACTCTGCGATATTTTAGCCTACAATTTAGGGTAATACATATAAAATCTGCTAAAGGTAATTAATCATGATCAGTAAAAGATAAAAGAATATACTTGAGTTGACCAAGTCAAGGAAAATGCAAAATATGTTTAAAGATTCACTCTTTTGTAAATTTTAAGGACATAGTGTAACACCCCAAAATTAATTAAGGTGTTAATCATGGATTAAGGTTAATTAAAGGATAATTGGGCAAGTTAGGGAATAGGTATTTTAGATGGATAAATTATTTATATGGGTTTGAGAATTAATTGGAATAGAAACTTCCTTAGGGCCCAAATTAATTAAATCATGATAAGAGGTTAATGGAGGTCCAATGAACTAGAGGTAGACCCAAACTAATTTAATAAGATAGAGGCCCAAGATTTATCTTGTATAGGCTCAATTAAGTGGCCCAACTACCCTTGCACAGACCCAAGCCCTTGAGCTCATCAAATTAGGCCCAAATCCCATTAAACTTCAGCAACCCAATGTGTGAAAACTGGCCCAACAGAATTATACAGCCCAACAATTAAAAACTGGCCCAATAAGCAAAATCTGAAACCCAATTGGATTTGGACTTGGAGCAACCTATGACCCAGCCTTTTGACCCAACTTAAACCCATCTAAACCCTAATGCTTCAGCCACACCTTCATTTTTCTGAAACTCAAGAGGCAAATTCGGAGGTTGAGAAGGAGGCTAGGGTTTGGGGCAAGATTTCTGCATTTTCTCATACTTAGAGCAAGATTTGGCCAAGGTAATAGTTATACAACTTAATCCCCTCATCTTCCTCTTTAATTTGGTCTGATTAGTTTTTCATTTGGAGAGATTTCATTATACCCAAAATCTGAAAAGTGAGTGTTTAGGGGTTTTCTTGATGAAATTTGTAGGTTGAGGTTGGGGCTGGTATTTGGTGACTTTAAACCCCTCATTTGATGCTTTCCTTGTTGGTTTGAGACCCTCATAGCTTATTTATATTATGGGTACTAATTTTATATGAATTTGCTTAGGATTTTGGGTGAAACATTGAGAATTCTGGTGGGAGATACTTGAATCCGAATTTGGAATTTTTGGTGGCTGTTGCAATTGTCTGCAAGTGAGGTAACCGGGGTTTACATTAATTCTATGCATGTATCTGCTTTAATTTCATATTTGCTATATATGAATGATTTGAAATGTTGAATGAATTGGTTGGCTATCTGTTGTATCATGATTGGACCTTGTGAGTCCATGGTGGAGCTGTGGTGCGGCTGCCACCCGTGCATGTGCCACGATCGGGCACCGGGTTATGATCAAACCCCAGATGCACTGAGCCCTGGTGTGCTCAATGAGGAGTAGGTGCCGTGGACGGGCCTCTCCCGGTGTTAATGGCCTTTAACATGTTAAATATATGATTACTAGTATGGGATAGTAATCATGATAGCCTAATTGTTTCATTTGCTAAAATGACTGATATGATTCTGATATGGATTTTGATTCCTGCATATATGTTGATTAAACTGGATTATATGATGGAATTGTTTTGGTTACTGAGATTTATATCTCACCCCGTGTTATGGGATCAATATTTCAGGTGAAAGTTCCTCGGGTAAGGATAAAGGTAAGCAAGTGGATGAAAATCCATAAGCTTCAACTTATGGGGAGATGGCTACACTTGGGCTGACTTAGCTAGGATAGATGCTAATTTTGTATTCCTTAATGTATAGCATCATCATGTATCTGCATTGCCAAGTGTAGGCTTGAACATTTGATTTATTGAGAATGTATGTACCAAAGGGTTAAACCCCCTCTTGTCTTAGTATTTGATGTATGGATTCATATGATCTGCTGTAAACTTTGTTGACCTATAATATGGTTGTTAATGGAAATGTAACTCTTGAGATATAGGTATGAACCCCTATTGTATGGAAGCTCTACTGATTGAGTATCAAAGGATAGTTGCTGGTAATTCATGTATATTCGGTTGTTGCTATTTTATAAACTTGCTGATATAGGGTAATTAGAGAACGGAAATGGGCATATAAGTTTTGAATTGGTAATGGAAGAATAGCTAAGTAAATAAGGTAGATAAATGACATTAGAGCTATATAAAATGAGGGGAAGTGACCTTAGAGTGTCCTTAAGAAGAGAATTGGAGTGTAGGGGGCGAAACATAAGGAAAACAGCTTCAGAAGAGAGTCACGCCGCGGCCAAGAAGGTTTCGCCGCGGCCTAGGGAGTGACAGTGGCGAGGGACGCCGCGGCTTGAGAAATCTCGCCGCGGCGTGGAGTGAAAATAATCGCCCAGGGGGTGACAGAATGTAACCTCGCCGCGGCGCGAGTCGAGAAAATTAATTTGGGAGGTTACTGATAAGCATGATTTTTATACATTTTATTCCTCCTAACTTAGTCATTTTAATAATCAAATATGGCTTTAGGGGTTTAATTAGATGGAATTTCATTTTAGTAGCCATCCTCTGTATTTTATGAATTAATTGGCAAAATAATTGATTTTAAATGCATAAATCATGTTAAATGAATTTTGTGATTTTTTCTCCTTTGTTTTTCATGCAGATTTTGGGCAGTGGAATTTAAAGGAGGAAATTTATTTGAAGAAGGAATGGAGTTGAAGTGATCATGCACGGATCCTTGGATGAATATATCAAGGAAGGACCAGGAAGCACATGTCTTTGTTCAAGGCAGTATGAAGATAGAATGAATGAAAGGAGGAAGTTTAGAAGCAGCACACACAAGTAGATGAAACAAGAAAAACTGGGCACCAAAGAAGAAGAAAATCACGTGAAGCATGGCTGAATCAAAGCATGAAGGGCTTAAATATGAAGCCACGGGCAGAACAGAGCAAACAAGCTGGAGCTTCGTGCTTAGCTGAGCAGAACAAAAGAGAGGCAACGAAGAAGAGAACATGCACAGAGACTGGACGCTGGACTCGAACTGGACAGCAGCTGCATGAAACGAGTTGAAAGACGAAGAAGAGCTGAACCAGTTATAATGAGCAAGGCTGCAACGTGGAAAAATCGGCTGGAACTCGAGAAAACAAGAAGAGGTATGGGCGAACGAAGAAGCTTTTAAAGAGAACCAGCTGCTGCATGAAGGAAGCAACGTCCAGTTGAACGTTGAGCTACACGAAGGAGGCTGCTACATGCACAAACTCGAGCAGAAATGGAGGAATCACGTGGAAACAAGAGGCACGAGCTGCTGGTCTAAAAACGCTGGAGCTACTGGAATCAAAATGCAGAAGAAAAGGAAGCAACGTGCTGGGCAGCTGGACGTGAACTGGAGCACGAGCTGGACGTGAAAACAGAGAGTTGAAGTCTGGAAGCAGCTGCAAAACTAAGGAGAAGCTCGAGTTAAGCGAGAAGAAGCAGAAGAGAAGCTGGAAATCACGTCTGGACAGCAGCAAAACGAGGAAGAGAAGCAGAAACAAATACACATGAGCTGCAACGTGGAACCCGACGTGAACATAAACAAAGAGGCATGCAGAAGCTACAGTAGCCAACATGGAATATTATATTGATGCCGGGGCCCACATTTTTACACGCACAAGGGAGCTTCAGATAATGGGAAGAGGCAGCACTTAAACGAAGAGTTAATCACGTGGATTAATGAAGCTTGAGAGCTGGAGATTTAGTGATCTGGAGGAGAAACTTAAACGTGGTTTCAGCGTACAAATGAGGAACAAAAAGCTGAGCACGTGAATTGATAAATGAAGCACGTGAAAGAGAGGAGAAATATATATCCAGACACCACATTCGGGGGAGGTTATTTATCATCACGTCTCCATTCATCACACGCCTCCATCCACATTCCAGCCCATTCACGCCTTCTCCCCATTCCATCGTCTCTTTATATACGCTCAAACCCTCGCCTCCAGCGCTGTCATTCACCCACGCCTCTCACCCACAACGCACACATCCACCCCTTCGCCTTCGTCCACTCCACATAATTCTCTCCATTCCATTCTCCATCTCCATCCACCGAATGAAGATCTAATTTCCATCTTGAGGCTAGCAAGGGAGGAAGCTCTTGGTTAAAACTTGAATCCTTGGAGAAGAAGCAGAATTTTGGCTAAGATTCCTTGATTTCCTACACTTTTTCTTTTTCTGTACAATCTTGGTTAAGTTGTATTTGATTAGGAATTTGTGTAATTAATTAGTGGCTGGTTAGACACTGATTAGGAAACCTTTTTTGTTGATTAATTGGTTGGATTTAAATATGATTTTTCATTATTCTCTTTAATCTCCCATGTATGCCACGAAGGTGTTCGATGAAATACATGAGTGAGATTATGTGCTTAAATGTCTATTTGAGAACTCCTTAATGTTTAGTTGGTTAATTAAACATTTTTGGATGATGAATCAGAAGATAATTAATTAGTTAATCAATCAAATTGGATGTTCATTGATCTTAAGGACAAGAGTTAACGGTTTAATGCGGGATTGAGGTTTCAATTCAACATTAGATTATAAATCTCTTGAATCTTGAATGGTTATTCAAGATCATTTGCTAATGAACATAATTAGGAATTCTTAGGCCAGAATTAATCAAAATTGGAATAGGATAAGGATAGTGGATACCAAGAGACAATTCCTAAGCTAGTCACAAGCCATTATCATTTGCAATTCACACAATTAAGTAGAATTTAGGAATTTTGATTCAATTTAGTTTTAGGATAGTTTAATTCATTCAAAAACCCCCCAAACTAGATAGTTCTAGAATCTTAGAACACTTAGAGAACCTAATTGAATATTGAATTCCAATTCCAAGGGAGATGACCTAGGTTGTGCCACTTGCTATATTTTTAGATCAACCTAGTTTTATTTTGAGGGTTGCACGACAAGCCCGTCAGTTACAGTAGCAAAACTCGTCGCGGCGAAAGTCAGGAAAATTCTAGAGAGTAACTGGGCCGCGACGCAAGAGTTCCAGGCCGCAGCGCAAGTTTAAAAATGTGATTTTTGAGCTCCAGAACCTAACTTAGCCGCGGCGGGAAAGTTCCAAGTCGCGGCGCAGGTCCCCAAACTCCTATATTTGACCTAGAAACCCTAATTTCAGTAAGGCTAAAGTTAGGGAATGGTATGAGTACATTGGTGGGATATTTTGTGGGTTGAAATTGATCAATAGATGAATCATAAACCTTTAATGATGGTATAAACCCTTCTTATGCATGATCCCGTTATGGTTGTTAGTTGATGATCCTAGTAGTATCAAGGTTTAAATTTTCCCTATATTTTCTTAATGTAACTAATTGCAATGACTCCAAACCTTGATCATTATCTATTAATTATGTATTTAGCTATAATTACCGATATTGAAGTTAGGGTCGTCACACATAGGATGAATCCATTCATTTTTATATTTTTTTTGCTTTTACAGGATAAAAAATAATTGGAAGATAAAAATTGTAATTATGAAGTAAAAAATTTTAATTGTGAAAAAAATTATACTTTACAAATTTTAACTATATTATACAATTAAAATTTTGTAAAGTGTAATTTTTTCTCATAAGTAAAATTTTTGACCTCCTAGTAATAATTTTTATCTTCTTGATTGATTTTTTGTCCCCTAAAAGTTAAAAAATAAAAAATAACATTAAAAATCATTAAATGGACCCCATTTAGTCATCTATATAATTGCAGGGGATCCATCCTATTAGTAACATAAGTGCTGTAGTTAATTAACATGGCAATTAGATAGCAATTAAATAATCATTTCTAATCTTTAGATTAGCTTACGTGATACTATTTATTCAGAAACTGTTAGCTATGATCCTATATTATTGTAAACATAGGCTGAAAATTTAGGAAGAAGTGGCAGACAAGTATAGTGAAGTTAACTGTTAGTTTTAAGTTTGTACATCCTCATTGTACATTCATTTGAAAACATACATATCTAATCAATCAAATACAAAGTTTTCAATTTTATTTTTTACTTTTATGCCTTTAAATTTTAGATTTTTTTTTTTTACAATTTTCTTTCTTGCATTTCATGTCTTTACTCTACTTTAGTGCAATTTCCAATTGTAGGTATTAGTTACTCATAGTCATTTTTCAAATGAGGCGCTTCCTTTAATAGTTTAGAAATCTAAAGCTAAGAAATAGAGTCCCTTCCTTAGAGTATTACCTAAATACGGTAATAAAAATCATGAGTTAACTTATTAGTACAGCCAATCAAAATTCATAAGTAACACATGTGAATAATATTGTTATCTTTTTTATTTTTCATAAAAAGGCAATTTAAGAAAGAATGTTATATTTTGAATTGTGAATTTGATCATTTCTTTAATAATATATTGAGTATATTTGTCATACTATTAAAATTAAAGTTGTTTACAATTTATTCCATTTCAAAGAGAGATATTTATAAATTTTTCAGAATCTAACTACTCACGTTATTAAATTTGTGTGAAAAAGATTCAAAATAATTAGAAGAATCAATTACCAGTAATATATATTGCCAAATATCAATGTTAGAGACCATTTTTCAATTATATGAACTAGTTAGAATATACTTTATGAAGCAAAATGTTGGATGGAAATAATAATTGAACATAATTTGTGTGACAAATCAAGCTCATATATATATATAACTAATGCGCTTGATTTCATCCAAGCAAAAGCAAAATTCATTAGAATTTACCCTTTTACTATTAAAATAATATTTTTTGAGCCAAAATCTTATTGGACAAAAGTATTTATTTAAATTTCATATTTGAAAAATTTTGATAATATAAGCTCTAACTTCTCTTTAAAAACAAAATTAAGAAAATACCCATCACATTTGTCATGTTGATAGACATATCTGGATAGGTGTTAGGGGTATTGAAAAGGTGGGGGAAAGAAGAGAGGGGAATAAGGGGGATGGGGTGCGTGGGGTAGGGGTGAAGGGAATAAGCAATTTAATATAATATAATGTATTATAAATTATTTAATTTTTAACATAAAATAATATAATAATAATAATAATAAAAAACATATAAATTTAATTATTTTATAAGATTATATTTTTTATTAAAATTTAATTTTTAATTTATTTTTATAAAATAGTAATTTTACTATTATTAAAAATTTTATACAAAAAAAAATATCTCAACTTATTTAAAATAATATATTGGTATAGTCTAGTACTAAGTTTAATAATACATTGTATTATTTGGTCAATAGAATAAATAAGTTGAATATTAGAGCCGATCCATTATTCTAAATAAGTTAAAGATGATTTTATTTTGTTGTATAAAATTTTTTATAAGACTAAAAACATTAGTTTATACAAATAAGTTAAAAAAATTAAATTACAATTAATTTTACAATAAATAAATAAATAAAAGTAAATAACACTACTGAGGGTGGATTTAATGAGAATCAATATAATTGCTTATGAAATATTATTAAATTGTCTCAACTTATTTTAAAATAACTCAAGCACCAACTCATTTTAAATTTTTTTAAAAAAGAAAAAAAATATGATTTTGAATTTTCATAAAAATTGGAAAATAAATTTATAATTTTTTATAGTAAAAAATTATTTCAATAAAAGGTTAATTATAAAAAAAAATTAAAAACTTCTTATCATGTTTTTATTATTGATTTTTATTTATTCAAATAATTTTTTTACTATAAGAAATTATAACGTTAATTTTCAAGATTTTAAAAAAATAAAAATCTTATTTTTTTACTTATTTTAAAATTAGTTACAATTAAATTCTCTTTAATTTATTTATATAAAATAATATTTTTACTTTTATTAAATATCGTATGCAAAAAAATTATCTTAACTTATTTAACATGATGGATATGACACCATTATTCAATTTATTTATTTTATTGATCAAATAATATAACACATTATTAAATTTTTTTATTAAATTAAGCCAATTTATTATTTTAAATAAGTTAAGATGATTTTCTTGTATAAAATTTTTATTAAGAATAAAAATATTATTTTATAAAAATAAATTTAAAAATTGAATTTTAATTAAAAATATAAATTTTTTTAAAAAAATTAATTTATAATTTTATTATTATTAGTTATATTTTATTATTTTATACTAAAAATTAAATAACATATAATATATACTATTTTTACATATCATATAATATACTATCTTATATGACTTTACAACCGTCCTGCAAAACAAGAAAAACTAACTAAATAAATAAAACAAAATAAAAAACAAAAACAAAGCCCACCACTATCTCAACGGCCCACCAATCTTCCTTCACCCTTTTCTCTTTTCTCCACCACCCCTTCCATTCTCCATCCCTCCCATCCTATCACGCCTATCAGCGTGACGGTAGTGATTAGTGAAAGTTTTTTAAAAAATTTAAATTAAAAAAAAGACAAAGAAGTCAAAACTTATATTTTAAAAAATATAAAATTTAAATAAGTTTTTGTCAAATACAATTTTGAATTAAAAATATTATTTTAATAGTAAAAGGCTTGAAATTCCAAATTTTATTTGTGCATAAACAAACATTTCCTACAATTTATTTATTTGATTTCCTTTTTGCAACGCTAAAACTTATTGCAGTAGATAGCAAAAGAACTTTGGTATTAACCAAAAACAAAATAAAAGTCAGACTGGGATATTGCTGCCATTAAAATCTCATCGTCCATCCCTTCAATCCAAGGTAATTCTCCAATCTCGGAGTCCAACCAAAAGGGACTCAAAAGGGGAGCATATTTCACATCACCAAACGACGTCGTCAGACTCGAGCCGTTTCCCAATTGTCCCAAATCCCACCACTCCGTCAAATCGGAGTCCAAAAAATCCATTTCTCCAGATGATCGGGTCGGATCCTGATCACGGTATCGCTCCACCGGCTCAAGCGCCGCCTTAGAAGCAGCTGATTGTATGTCTTTCCTAGATGACGAACGTGGGCGAGGCAGCAGCTCAGCCAAGTGTGGGAAATTAAGGCATGCTGAGCTCCCTTTCAAGAAGAAAGCCGCTGAGTCATATGCCCGAGCCGCCATTTCGGGTGAACCAAACGACCCCAACCATATTCGGGTTTTCTGACCCGGTATACGTATCTCCGAAACATAGCGGCCCCAGGCCCGTTTACGCACCCCGCGGAATGCGGACTCATGTTGTCGGGCACGCTTCCGAGAGCCCCGGTTGGAAAACGGGTTGGAATCAGCATGGGCTTGATCTTTAAGCTGAGTAGCTGCAGCTTCAGAGATGGACATGGGAATCAGAGATATGTGAGAGTGAGTGGCTCTTTCAGAGGGAGAATTTGGTGAAAGTGTGTCTGTGTGTTTGTGTGTAAGAGTAAGTAAGAAGGCTTTTATGTAGTGGTCATGGTGGTGGGTATCGATGAGGGGATAGCTGGAGCTCGTTGTTTTGTAGTTACGACTAGATTTTGGATTGAAAAGGACATTTAATATATAGGTGCATTTCTCATTGACGTCCTTGTAGGTATAATTACCATGATGACCAAACATGCAGGGTGCAGAAAATAATATCATTTAAAAATAATGAAATATATTGAGCAATAATTTAATTTTTGAATTGTTTGGTTTAATTAATTTTCATTTTAAATATTTTAATTACTTTTAAAATAATAATTTAATTATATATTAGTACTAGGACTGTACATGGGTAGGGTTAGGCCAGATATCTATCAGGCCTGATGCCTTGCTCGATTAAGACATTGGGTTTGTTTTTAAGCTCATAACTCGACCGGACTCGAACAAACTCGATTTTATGTTGGGATAAGACAAGTTAGGGCCTCTCAGACTTTTTTTATTTTTTAATAAATTGATATTTCTAATATAAAAATATCTTTTTACAGACTCATAGGTATATATTTCAAAATAATAGACCTTTAGAACTTTTATATTTTTATTAGTAATAAAAAAATAGTATAGTATTATCAAACAAAATATAAGCTATACTAACATAATTAGCCTTAAATAAATATGTGTATTTTCGTTATTTAATAAAAGAAATATCAGGAATTATACATATCAATGATAAAAACAATTAAGAAATAGGGAAAGTTTACGTAGGTAATGAAAACTACAATATGTAGAGAAAATCAGATGAAAGAAGAATTATATATATATATAAGATGACAAAATGTTAATAATTTAAAAGAAAAAAAAAACTATTAGGACAGGTTGGGTAGAACATGCCTTTGTCCGTGATCCGGCCTGACTTGATATAGTTTTGTTTAAAATTATGCCTATTTATATTTTTGCTCGACCCAGTCTGACCCAATTAAACTGGGTTAGAGCGGGCCCCTACGGCGTATTGGGTCAATGAATACCCCTAATTAATGCACTTGTTAATTTGTACATACTTCAAGTTTATTATTTTTAAAAATTAATCTATACACTTGTCAATTTTGACATATTAAAATTAAATAAATTTAACAATGAAACTAAATTATTAATTTACCCAGAACATATCCTACTACTTTCAACAATTCTCTTGTAATAAGTAAAATAAAATTGATGATACTCAAGTATTAAAATTATATTATTAAACTCTTTTGCACAAAACTTTAGCACATGCTGGAATTTTTGTTTTTTTTTAATGTTAATTTATGTTAAAATATATAAAACTTTTTTAAATTTTAGATTATGTGCAAATAATTAATCTCTTAATTTTCAAAACTTGATAATAAATTCCTTAAATTTTTAAATTTGTATAGATAGCCACTACCACTAGTAAATTTGTCTATTATAATAATAAAAAGGTAATACATCAAATTAGATGAATCCTCTAAACTTTACTTTTTATATAAATAATCTCTTAAATTTTGAGTTATGTATAAATAATTTTTTCAAATTTGAATTATATACAAATAACTTGCCTGATGTGTCACATTTCTGCTAATAAAATAATAGATTAATTAATGGTAGATGTTAGTTATATATAATCTCAAATTTGGAGGATCCATTGTTAAGTTTTGAAGGTAAAAAAAATTATCTGCATATGTTTCAAAATTTAAGGAATTCAATAAATTTTAGCCATTAATTTATGACATAATTAATAAATGAATTTATAATACTAATTTTATAAATTGTCCTCAACTCAAATCTTACGATTAATGTGTTTTAAAATATTGTATAGAACTAAACTTCTTTTTCACACGATTGAATACCTTTTCGAAAGCGTATGTCATTTTAATTTTCACAGAATAT
Organism: Erythrophleum fordii; assembly: GCA_032878935.1. Taxonomy (NCBI): domain Eukaryota; kingdom Viridiplantae; phylum Streptophyta; class Magnoliopsida; order Fabales; family Fabaceae; genus Erythrophleum; species Erythrophleum fordii. The sequence continues at coordinate 18,061,806 of JAVQMF010000052.1, read as the reverse complement.
AATGAGAAATTACATATAGTAAAATATTGAAGTTCTAAAAAAGCATACATGAAGTATATTTAAATTTAACTTGATGTATTGTCTTATATTTGAATAAAAAATTAAATTTTATTAAATTAATTATGCTTTTATATTGAATAAAAAGTAATGAAAAGGATTAAAAAATTTAGGGACATGTATATTGTTAATATAAATATAAATAAATAATTAAAAATTATAGATATAGCATTAGTTCTATTTATCTGATTCTAATTTATTACATAATCCTATAGTTATTTCTCTCTTTAAAAGTTTCAAAACCACACCTGTAGATAAGTGACAACGAGAGATATCGTTTTTGTGAAAGAAAGAAATTATTTTTACGGGTTCTATTAGAACGCTATAATGAACTGAATGCAGCATGCTATTAACTACGCTTAGTAGGATTTGATTCCATATATTTTGGCACTTGGGGGTCCTTTGTAATTCTATGTATTATATATGTGTGTGTGGGTATATATATATATAACTAGTTTAATTCTCTATATGCTTCTTTCAAGAATTTTATTAAGAGTAAATTACTCTAAATTTATTTAAAACTAAACTATATTTGATATATAAATATTAATTAATTTCATTGATATTTAAAAAAAATCTCCATACTATTTACTTTTTATCAATTAAGTTAATTTTTTTTGCATAAGTATATTCTTTTAAAAAAAATTATTTAATTTTCTTTATTATTATATTAAAATAAAATCAGTTTCATATTAAAGCTTAACATCATAGTATTTTAGCAAACTTTAATGAAAAATGTTATGCGTATATAATAAATATATATATATAGACACATCAAACAATAAACGTACATGAAAACAAAACAATATTTTAGAAAATGAGAAAGGAAAATGATACTTTCATACTTTAGAAGTAACATTTTTCGTATAGAAAATTAGTTTCATTGAAAAGGTAAATAGTAAGAGAATTTTTATAATATGTATCAAGAACTAAATTATATTTTAAAACAAAATAATATCAAATATAATTTATCAAAATTTAATAAAAATAAAAAATAGTATGACCTACTCTTTTTTTATGGCCACCAAATATGACAATATCTCAATGTATTAATATTTTTCCTAACTATCTATTGCTTGTTTATATTAAAAAAATTAGCTTTTTATCTATTAGAAACTACATTACGTGTTAGTTTTGGATTCTAAGGATAAAATAGTAAATTCAGAGATGGGGAAGACAAAAACGAAAACTAGGTATGGCGCGATGGGTCATCATCCAGCTGGAAGCAAAACGCGCTAAACCAGCTGGATGTGAATAAGCTGGGAATTGGGAGTACAAAATTATACTGAAGACCACAGAAACTAATGTTTGCTTGGGGCGTTCTGGGAAGGGGTCAGCCCTGTTCATATCGTGTTGGCCTATCGCACTCTTTTTGTATCATTTTTTGCTGGAGCTTGTCGAAACTGTTTTATTTAGGAAAACTACGTATGTAAGACTTTGAATTATAATTTTAGTATACAAGATTTGATTATAAATTTTAGTATAGAAATTTTAATTAAAATGTAACATTTTAGCTTTTTAAATTATTACAAAAATTAAAAATGTTATATATCAATTAAAAAAATTAGGAATGAGGATCCAAACTTTATAAAAATTATATTAAAGGACTTTAGAATTTAAAATTATTTTTAAAGCTCTAAGGACCTAATTTTAGCATTAGAGACACAGAAATACCCTTATGAATCAAAATGCTGCTCGCTCTCTTTTGACGTTTTTCACCATCAACGATCTATCTTGTGACATCCTCGACAGTTTATTGCTCAATATCCTTGCTTCCATTCTTGATTCTCATTATCAATGTCGCTAGCTCATGAGACTTCTCCATTGACGGTATCTTTTCCCTCTCTCGCAAGACCTCTCCATTGATGGTATCTTGGTGTGCTTTTCAAATTCATTCAACTACACATTTGGTCTCCGTCACGGTTACAGTTAAGTCCACTTATTATAGCATCATCTGCGGTAAGGGCAATCAAAGGTGAAAGAACCACTAGGTCTTGAGCAAGCTACCATCAACACCAATATCAAAAGGGCTTATCGCAAGGTTCACAATTTCCTTACCACTAAAGTTTTAGGGATTTATATGCTTTTACTCTATATTCAAAATATGTTTAACTGTTTTTAGTTTGGGGAATTTGTGTGGTGAAGAACCATAATGGATGGTATAAGCTGTAGAGACTCTAGATTTAGAATTCTAGATAACAAATTCCTAACTTCCAATTTTGGGTGATTACTGTTATGTTTTAGATTTTTGTTGATTTGTTTAAAGCATTCATACTCAAGCCAAATTTGGGATAACTTTATTTGACACTAATTGTATTGGTACATCATTTAATATTGATTGGAAGTCCTTGATATACCTATTGGAACATTAGTCAAATTATACCTATGTCGGACTTGAGTTTGAATAAGTTTGATTTATTTTTGGGGATTGAAAAGAGGAGTAAACGTATATGATGGAATGAAATCCACAAAGGTTGTAACATACCAATGTAACTTTTATATGTTAACCTTAATGTAAGGGGCCATAGATTATTATTATTGCAGAACATACACCCTTTGACATAAATTATATCAATGCCTTGTTGATATCCTAATATATTACATTTGAAATGTGTTGTTAGGTGTACCTTAAGTTTTGTATTTGATTAGAAGGTTTTTAATAAAATAAGCTTATCATCAAATATAAGACACTGCAAGGTCTCTAGACATGATGGTAGATTTACTTAAATCCAACAGCAATACACCTAAACTTGGTAGGAACAAGTCTAAACCTAATATGAGATTTCTTGAAATCTAATAATAATACTCTTAAACTTAGTAGTAATAGTCCTAAAGCTGTATATCAATTATATTCTGCAAGGTCCTTAAACATGGTAGTAAATTTCCTTAAATCGAGTAACAATACACCTAAACTTGGTAGTAATGGGCCTAGAACTCGATAGTAATGTACGATCTCTAAAACTTAGTAGTGAATTTTCTTAAATCTAATAGTAATGCCCTTAAATCTAATAGTAATAATCAAAAAGCTCAATAATAACAATATTCAGCTAGGTCCCTAAACATGCTAGTCAATTTCCTTAAATCCAGTAGTAATATACTTAAATATAATAGTAATGGGGCTAAAACTCAATTGTGAAGTCCTTGAAACTTAGTAGTAAATTTCTTCAAATGTAGTAGTAATATTCCTAAACTTAGTAATGATGGTCCTAAACCATAATAGTAATTGTACTTTGGAAGGTTTCTAAATATGGTAGTAAAATTCTTTAAATTCATTAGTAACAGACCTTAATTTTCTAAAAATTATAATATCTAATATTGTTTATGGATGTAACTAAGTGCTTTGTAATTCTCTAAAATATAGACGTGGTTTCCTAAAATTAGAGTAATCAAGTAGAAATAATCCTAAAACCTAGTAGAAAATTTTCTAAAAATTAGTTGTAAGTACTTAAAATATAAAGGTAACTCATTTATTATTAACAACCTCCCTTCTTGCTTTTTTCTCCTATTTTCCCTTTTTTAATCAAAATTTTAGATTGCTTCTAGCTTGTATGTATCTATTCATTCTTAATTACTCTTAGATATGAAGAATCTTGTTCATTCTCATCTTTGTATGTTTTTATTATAAAGAACTTTTCATCATTATGAATTCAAGAAAATCATTGATGAAGTATAGGAAGATATTATTGGCGTTTTCATTGGTTGTTGTGGCAGTGGTTATATGGTATTAATTTTGTAATTGTGAGGATAGAGTATCATGAAAGATAAGGATCAAATATCACACAAATACATATAAGGACTACAGACGTTCAGGTGATGGATTTTGTCTATCCACTAACATGGTTGTGATTTATGATAATCCAATTAAGAGTTAATTATGCATCATATTTCATTTGTAGGGAACCAAAGCCTGAATATGGAGGTCTCACCATGCCTACTTATACTCCAGTATAAGCTTTTCTTTTAATTGTCTATCACGCTCTAATGTTTCATGCCTTATATGTAAATGGTTGTAGTTTTCAAAAATAATTGGATGAGTTTTGTGTCTTATGTGGGATTTGGTTAACCATCCACTCAACAAGTGTTGTGCCAATATAATGGTCTCAATACCAGCAGCAAATTAAGGGATGCAAAAGAGAATGTAGTGATTAATTCATTGTTTTATCTATTTGGTTTTTGCATCATTATTGTTGCTAACAAAAAAAATTTAGATGTGAACATTATAGAAAAATTATTTGAAATATTATATGATTATAGTTATAATAATATTATGTTATTCAAAGTTTCTTGAAGTTCTTTCTTGTATTAACAAATTCAATATTTACTTGTTAACATGGCTCTTAACCTTCTAATAACAACTACTTTCCTATAAGTAATAGTAACTGTCCTTTTTCATAGTAATTTTCCTCTAAAGGTGGCTAATAATGGTCAATGTGCATAATAGTAAATTTTCTTGAAATCCAGTAACTAATGTCACTAAACTTGGTAGTTACTGTCTTAAAACTCAATTATTTTATGAAGATCTTAAACATGGTAGTAAATTTCCTAAAGTCCAATAGTAACATTTTTAAATTTGGTAGTAATGATCTTAAAATTCAATAGCAACTATACTCTATAAGGTCCCTAAACATGGTAATAGATTTTTTAAATTCAATAGTAATGTCCTTACACTTGGTAGTAACCATCATAAAACTCAATAGTAAATGTACTCTACAAGATCCTTAAACATAGTGATATATTTCCTTAAATCCAGTAATAATAAATCTAAATTTGGTGGTAATGCAACTGGAACTCAATAGTAAAGCATGGTCCATAAAATTTAGTAGTAAATTTTCTCAAATCCAATTGTAATATCTTTAAACTTAATAGTAATGGTCATAAAACTTAATAAGAAGTGTACTGTATAAGGTCCTTAAATATAATGGTAAATTTCTTTAAATCCAACAGTAATGAGCCTAAACTTAATAGTAATGCATCTAAAACTTAATAATAAAGTACGATCCTAAAAATACAGTAGTAAATTTCTTTAAATTTAGTAATAACATCCCTAGAACTAGTAGTAATAATTCTAAAATTCATCAGTAACTATGCCCTGTTGACGCCACTCATCCTTAACCCTATACTTTACCCTAAGTGCTATTTTTGACTTTAAATTAGTTTTAAGGCCATACAATCATCTAGTTTGTACATTGGGTACTATCCCTGCACCTTTATCCATTGAAATGGATATTATTTGCAAGGCATCAATGAGCTCATCATATGAAAAAGGAGTCTCCAATGGAGGGCCAATAAACTCATAACTAGTTAGCTTAAGAAATCAAGTGGGTTTTCTAGGAACCGTGAGTAATTCTAGTAAGCATGGTTAAAGTCTGCTATATAAGAGATAACAAGTACATGAGTTTCATTGACTTTAAAGGATCCATACTTCCAATCAAGCAATAGCCACACATTAGTTTGCATATACATGGTTTCAAGTCTTAATGTTGCAACTGATAAAAATAACTTCCTTTCTTCCAACACTCTAAATTTAAAGGGGAGTGTCAAAAGCACCTTTATCTGCATTATAGTGTATTCTTCTTGGTCCTCTGCTTCACTAGGAAAGACAGGTGGGTTTCTAATTTGTTGGATCACTCTTGTAAGCTTATCAACTGAGGCCTTAATAGGCATACCTATGCAATGGAAAGCCAATGGAAGATGTATATTGACATCTCTCAGTCTATGACAAATTGAAGGGAAGAAAGATGAAGAAATCACAAAGGTCATGAAGGATGCAACACGATATTACTTTAGCCTCACTTTTCCATACGTCATACCCCATACATGCTTCATACATGTCTCATACATGAGTTTTAAGGAAAATGGATTGAAATCATGGATTATTATAGCGTTGCATAGAACTTTAACTATTCAAATTTTGCCTCTTGGACCCCAGGGACTCCCTTATATCATCTCCTACTCACATTCCATTTAAACAAGTCATAACCAATGTAAAACATTCAATACATTTTGATTTAGGAGCCACACATAAGAAAATTGGAGTTTTTGCCTCGGGTCTAGAATTCAAGTTTCTATCACCAACTTCGAAAAATCATAATTAATTCTAGAAATGTCCAACCTAAGCTAATGATAGCTTTCCATAAAGCTCTAGATATCAACTAGGGTAAAAATAATTCCAAGCCACAAAAACCTAGCTGGACCATGTTTGACAATAGAAAAGCACTAAAGGTCTAGCTACCCTAGTTTGCTGTCACAAGTAACTGATATAAACTTCAAAAATTCATAACTGATTCTAAAAAAATCAAAACCTAGCAAACCATACCATTCTAGAAAGCTATGGATGTTAAATTTATGAGAGAAATAGGTTTAGACCACGTTAATCATTTTTAGACAATGAATTATAATGAAATAGTACCCAAGGTTGGCTAGCATCACTGGTTCTAATGCAGAACTTTAAATATTCATTTCTCTCTCTCTAAACCTTCAAAAGAGATGCTTCTAGTTTCTATAGCTCACTGTGAATATCTAGTTTCTTTATGTAAAATTTTAGAACCATTGGACCTCATTTGGCCCTCAGATGACACGAAAATGAAATCAGCTCATGTGAATAGTACCTAAACCAAAACCAATTTCTGATATGAACTTTGAATAATCATAAGAAATTATATAGACTTCCAAATAATGTGGTTCTTAGACTAGAAAAAACCTCTATATGAGATCTATATGTGTGCAAAATGTCAGCCTCAAAATCGATCATTTATTTAGGTTGGGGTTTAACTCATAAAATGGGTCATTTTTTGTTCCAAAATGGTTCATTTAAGTGCCAAATGATCTTCCTCTAGAACCAAGACAACTTAGACATGTGGGAAAGCTTCAACATAGGTTATTAAACTTGTCTAAGGAGTCCAAATATCCATATTTCACAAAACCACTACCCCACTTGTTCATATGCACAAGTTCTTAAGGGTAAAACCATGCATTTCAATATAAAAAATCTCTAATCTTATTCATATACTTTCAATTCTCATATACACATCATATATTCATATATTTATATATGTTCAAGTGTCTATACAACATATACATCATGAGATTACATCATTTGACAACCAAATGGTTACAAAATGGCTAAACACATAATTCTTTTGTCGATCTCTTCTTTTCAAGCTTCGTGCCCTCCATCTCTTTGCTCACTTAGTCCACTTAGACATGTTAGGTAATAGGGAGGAAGTGTATTCAAAGAATCTCAATAACCCTATACACTTTTAATCATACATAATAGATGTAATTTCATGCAAGGGAATGCCATGCATGGTCTATAAGCTACATATGCATATCAAGAACATGATTTCCATTCCATAAAGTCTTAAATATATCAAAGTAGACTCTTAAGACCTCGTTTAGCCTCAGCCACCTCTCTCGGGACTTTTGGACTTGCCTCACCAATTTACTTTAAGACTTTTGATTAAATTTCACTCCTCTTGAGACTTTTGGCTTATCTTACCCATACTAAGAGACTTTTGGCTCATTCTTGCCCTTATCAAGGGACTTTTGGTGTAACACTCCAAAATTAATTAAAGTGTTAATCATGGATTTGGGTTAATTAAGAATAATTAATATGAAATAATTGGGCAAGTTATGTGAATAAAAATTTTAGAGAGATAAATTATTAATATAAGTTTAAGATTTAATTAGGTTAGAAACCACATTTAGGCCTAAATTAAATTAAGTAAGTCATGGTTAGAGACTAATGGAGGCCCAATGATTTTAGGTGCAGACCTAACCTTTCAATGTGAGACTTGGCGCAAGAGAGAGCACCTAATGATGACCCAATCTGATTTAGTGGGATATGGGCCTAAGACCCAACTTATATAAGCTCTTATAATTGACTTAACAACCCTTATGTAGACCCAAATCAAATGAGCTCTTAAAACTTGGCCTAACCCAATCAAAATTATGCAGCCCAACCAATAAAATCTGGCCCAACAAGTATAAAATCTGATCCCAATTGGAATTGGACTTTTGGGTCAGCCATAACCCATTTAGGACCTAACTTAAACCCAACTAAAACCCTAAACACATGTAGCCCCCTCTTACCATTCTGCTGAAACATAAAACACAAACACAAGAAGCATTTTCGCACATTGAGAGGCTAGGGTTCTAAGCAAGAAATCCACCATTTCTCACTTCTAGGCTCAAAATCAGCTAAGGTAATGGTTAGATAACTTAATCCTCTCATCTTTCTCTTCAATTTGACCCAATTGGCTTCTCATTTGGAGTATTTTCACCATACCCAATATTTAAAATGTGTTTATTTTTATTTTCTTAGAGGATTTTCGGAGGTAGAGGTTAGGAGGGATTTTTGGGTAAGCACAAACTTTTCATCTTAATGTATTTTTTGCTGGTTTAAGACCCCCATGGTTGGTTTGTAGTATGGGTATTAATTTTATACAAATTTACTTAGGATTTAGGGTGATATATTGAAATCTTTGGTGGAGGAAACATTTAATCCGAATTTAATAGCTAGGTTGAGGTAGCATTATTGTTAGTTCTCTAAAAAATTATCCGCAAGTGAGGTAATTAGGTACTATATTAATTCCATGCATATATCTGTTTTAATTTCATACTTGCTACATATGAATGATATGAAATACTAAATGAATTTGTTGGCTATCTATTATGTTGTGTTTGGACCTTGTGAGTCTATGGTGGAGCTATAGTGCGGCTGCCACTTGTGCATGTGCTTCGATCGAGTATTGGGTTATGATCACATCCTAGATGCACTAAGCCTTAGTTATGTTCATTGGGGAGTGGGTACCATGGACAGGCCTCTCCCCTTGTTATTAGCCTTTAACATGTGAAAATATGATTACTAGTATGGAATGGTAATCACAATAGCCTAATCGTTTCATTTACTGATATGACTGATATGATTTTGATGCTCATTTTGATTCATGCATATATGGTAATTAAATTGGAATATATGAATGAAATTTGCCTTTAGTTACTGAGATTTGCATCTCACCCTGTTTCATTGGATCATACTTTCAGGTGAAGGCCCTTCGGGTAAGGATAAGGGGAAGCAAGTGGATGAAAATCCATGAGCTTCAACCATATGTGGAGAAGGCTACACTTAGACTGATCTGAGTAAAATAGATGCAATTTTGTTATTCTTTTATATAGCATTATCATGTAATCATGTTACCAAGTATACGTGTTTGTATTTTGATTACTTGGAATGTATCTATTAAGGAGTTAGGCTTCATTTTAGCTTGGTATTAGATGTATGAACTTATAACATCTGATGTATGAACCTTGTCAAATTTATGATATGGTCTATTATTGGAAATGTAATCATGTGACACATTAGATGTTGATTTGAATCAGTGATGTATAGAATCTCTAATGGAATATGTATTGAATGATAATTATTGATAGTTCATGAATTCTTGCTATTATTACTCTACGAACTTACAGATATAGGGTAGTGGGAGGAGTAGAAATTAACACAGAAGTCTTGAACTAGTAATGATAGATAAGCTGGGTAAATTAGGTAAGAAAAAGCTATTACAGCCCCACAAATTAAGGTAGATTGGCCCTAGGGTGTCACTAGAAGGAGAATTAGAGTGTAAGAGATAAGATTTTAGAAGTTGTAGGATTAGAAGGCATTTTACTATGGCCAAAATAGTTTTGGCCATGGCCAGTAGAAGCGAAGTTGCCTAGGGAGAGTACTAGAAAGTAATTTGCCATAGCAAGAAGTGGAATTAGCTGCGGTGAAATATGAGAGGCCAAATTAAAAGTCATCTAGAGGGTAATTCGCTTCGGCTAAATGGGGAATTGGCCTAGGTGAACTTTTGTGAAAATGTGTCTGGCATTTCAGAGAGGAATTAACCGTGGCGAAAAGGGGAATTGGCTGCGGACAATAGTGAGGGGCAAGTGAGGTAGGTTCTATGAGGTTCTCTCACCGCAGCGAAGTGAACTCGAGAGCATTTGACCACGGTGTGAAAGTATTTAGTTGCGGCGAAGGTTTTGAAACTCTTATATTAATCTAGAAACTTTGGTTTTTCCTATGGAAACATCAAGGGATGACTTATAAGCACTTGTAAGGGGTTCTTGAGAGTTGAAAGTCAATGGGTAATAGATTTAAAGGCTTTTAATTAGAGATTTGCTTCACTCATGTACATGAATGCTTGTAAGTGTTTGGTTAATGATTCTAATAACATTAAGTTTCAAATTTTTTTACTTTTCCTTAAATTGATTAATTTAAATGGTACTAGACCTTAATTTATGACTATCAATCGCATGTTTAAGCTTAATTACCATGATAAGAAGTTAGAGTCATCATATTTGGCATCAACAAGCGTATTCCAAGCTTATGCATACATAAAAGCAATTTCAGACACATAAGTGGCACCACACATGTCCCTACTAGCTAAGCATACTTTTCATAGTTCAACCACACACAAGCATCCAAAGTAAGAAAACATCCACACACATGTATGAGAGAAAAGTTAGTGGGCTACCTTGAGTACAATTACACACACTTTTTCTTGATATTTCTTCCCTTCCTTGGCTACACATTTGAAAATGGGTGGAGTAGGATTTTCTTGGGCCTAACCACAATAAATAGAATTCAATTATCTCCTTGAACCAAGTCCTAAGCCTAGTCATACATTACTTCATTAGGCCTTTATGGATTTTAGAGGTACTTGGGAGCCTATGGAGTTTTCTATTTTTCCTCAAAAGGAGAAATGTAATATCCGATTTTCATTAAACGACGAAAATGGAAGCATTTTCAAAGCAAGTCCCTCGAAATGAATTAGTTAAGGTTCCAAAAAATTTGAGTAACATTCTAGACTCCAAAAAATGAGAATCCTAGGCTTAAACAGAGAGAAAAAAGAAGTTAGAATGAAGAAATGAAATTTAATGAAAAACTTACGAAACGTAATGGCATTTTCATAATTTTGAGAAAATTTTGGAATTCACATAGGAGGGCTTTTTAAATGAAAATTTTGAGTTCTTTGGGGTTTTCAAAGGCCCTGAAAATCATGGGAAGCCCCGAGATAGTTAAAATCCCTCCGGTGGATGTTTTCCAACGTTAGTGTACCCAGACTTTGACAGATTCGTTTGGGAAGGTTTTAGCTTCGATTTGCTTGATTCTAAAGGCATTTTACTAAATTGAGAACCTAGATTTTATAATGAAAAAGATGGTTCTAAAAAAGGAGATAAACTAAATTAGAAACGAAAATGCCAAAAACAAAAGGCAAAATGGGAATTTTTAAAAAGTCATTCTTCCTCCACCTATATATATAGGGTGACCCACTCTCCCACTCATTTAGCTTTATATCTTTTTGCCCTAGACCAAAGAAGAAACCCTAGGAGAGTGGCGCACAAGAGGAAGAGGAAGAGGAGGAGAAATCAAAGCTTGAAGGTATAGATTTTTAGTAGTTTTTCATGTTTTTTCTTTTCCAAACATCTTCTCCTTCATTCTCCTTTATTTCTTATGATTATAATGAAGTTTATAAATCTATTTTAAAGGAGAAATTAAGGAAAAAATTCAGATTTAAAAAGAGGAGGCCAAGGAAGACAAGGTTCAAGTGAGAAAACAAAGAAAAATAAGGTAATTTCTTCTTCTATATTTGCTACCCCTTGCTCCTCTTCTCCTTATGTTTGCCCCACTCAAGAAGTCATAGGAGGGCTTGGTTTTTAGGTAGGACCAAGGGTGATTTTTAGGAAAAAGGGTGTGGAGATTAAGAATATGCAAAGAAAATTAACAAATAACCATGGAAATTCAAGATGCAAATTCTAGGGTTTCATATGTTTCTTGTAAAATTTGATTTGATACCTTGATTTCTATGCCTAAATGAGAGTTTAAATGAGCTCTTAAGATTCCTAAAAGTCTCCCCATGTGCTTCCTCCATCAAGAAAACAAACCAAAGTCCATGAAGGCCAAATTCCTCCATTGTCTTGGCCTAAGAAGGTTTGAGTACCTAGGGATAGTTTTAATTTGTTCTAAGCCCATTTTGAGTCATATATGATGAGTGAAGATGAGGGGAGGCCTTGAAAAAATTTAGAAACCATAGAAAGTGAGTTGGCCTTATATGTTCCATAATATGACCTAAAGAAGCAACATATAGTTAGGCTTTTTTATTTTAATTGTGTGATGACTCTAAGAGGCTTAAAAGGAGTCAAGAATCATATATGAAAGGAAAGAATAGAGCCTAAAATTTATTTGATAAGTGTTGCTTTACTAGGTACATTTTTGGAAGCATAAAGGGATTAATGAGCCAAGTTAGTATCTAAGCAAGTTGTGTAGTCTTAGAACTAATTCCATGAACCTAATTGGCTTACATAAATTGTGTCTAGGCCAAGAGAAATCATTCCCACACCTTTGTGTGTGTGAGGTTGAGGAAGGGAGAGCAAATTCAAGAGAAAAAGTGTGTGGTTGCTTCTAAGGTATCTCACTTCTCCTTCTCTCATGCATGGATGTATACTTAACTTGTCTTTGAATATGTGTATGTGTGTTTTAAGCCATGAAAAGTATTCTAATATGATTTCATATGCCATGATACCATGATAATCTATTATGTTTTCAAATGATGTTTGTTATGTGTGCTTAGGTTTGCTTGAGTATGGTGAGGCCAATAACCCTTAGCCATGGTAAGGATGAGCCAATAACCCTTAAAGTTAGTTAAGACAAAGTAAAGAGTCTCCCAAAGGTGCGGTTGACTCCCAAGAGTAAGGTTGAGTCCAAGAACCTCTTAAAGAATGGGTGAGGCAAGTCCAAAATCCATAAGTAAATGGGTGAGGCTAATCTACTTGCTTGGCAGGCCTTTGTATGCTATGTATGACTTGCTCAAATGTTGAAAATGCTTCTTGAATGTTTACATATGTTAATATGCCCATGCATGCATTTGTAAGATTGGTTTTGCATCTTTTATGTGTGATTGAAAAGGAGATGAGCTATTGGAATTCTTTGAATCTCATTCCTTCCTCTATAATATTTTAACATGCTAGGTGGACAAAGAGAACAAGGAAATGGAAGCCAACTTCTTGAAAGATGAGAGCATGCCATCAAAGTGCATGAGATTTGCTTCTTTAAGACCATTTAAGTGGAAATTATTGTAACCTACCATTGTATATGATCTACGACCTCTTGAGCATATGTAATTTTGTTAATATGTTATGTATAAATGAGAGATTATGTTATGTGACCATTAGAATGTAAATTGAGTATGTTATGGCAAACTAGCCTCTTGAATGGCTTTATGCAATTGTGTACAAATGGAAGTGGAATGCTCAAATTGAGATGCATGAGGTTTGGGACTATTTGGGTAGCTTATACAAGTCATATTCATACTTTTAGACTTGCCCAAGAGGTGTCAAATATCAAGGGAAATCATTTGGACACTTTGGTATTCTATATGGAGTAAAAATTGACCATATTGGAAACCTTTACCACTTTTTGTCCAAATGAACTCTTCTTGATTTGATATTTGGCATGCAATTAGTGATTATTGAGAGGTTTTTGGGAAGGTAAAGTACAGAATTTTTAGAGGTCTATGGAATATTTGATGAATTTTTAAAGTTGGAAAAAATTCTAAAATTGGTTAGGTTACTGTTCATACTGGTCTGAAAATAAATTCTAACCACTCAGGGGACAAATGATGCCCAATTGTCACAAAATTTTATAGGGAGAAACTAGACATTCCTAATTACTTGTGTTAACTAGAAGCACCCCATTTGGAAGTCTACAGAGAGAGATATGAATTTTTAAATATTCTACCCAATATGAGGCGCTCAAACTAACCTTAAGTATTTTTTGATTAGTTTTTGAGGTCTAGATGTGCCTAAAATGGTCTAAAGTTATTTTTCCCCTCTAGCTAACATCTGTAACTTTCCAGATTGGTTTCATTTGCATAGATTGGATTTTTTTGTAATTAATTAGACATTTTTGAAGTTTGTAGCTAAAAGTTATGACAGTACCAGTAGCCAGCCAGACCTCTGCACCTTTTCGAATGTCAAACATCATCTGTGTCATGTTTTATGGTCTAGAAATATTTTTAGAATAAAGTAGACATGTGTAGATTTTCAGAATTGCAAAGAATGCATGATGTATATATTTTTAGAATTAGTTATGATTTTCCAAAGTTTGTGATAGAGAAAGAGAAATTTTGGCCAAAATTACTTTATGAGATTTTATGTGTTTCCTTACTTTCCACGAGTTGTAGGCCACTTTTGGTAATGGAAATGAGTTGTATCTATGTAATTAAATATGAGAATGTGATACATGAGCTCACATGGTCTACGGGACACTGAAAGAAAAATTTATGCATGACGCAGTGCTAAAATATTCACTTTTTAATGCCATTTTTCTTGTCTCTTATGTGAATTGCTAGATATGAGATATAGAGATAGCATGAAATGAGCTAAGAAATTATGATGTTAGAAGAAATACTTGGGAGGCTTCCTAAGGGTCTTAGAAACTTAATTTAACTCTCATATAAGCTTAGGGACTTGTAGGAAAAATCAGATTTTAAGATATGTTCAAAGGTCTCTATCTTTGTTATCTTGAGTTTTACTGTAACATCCGGTTCTCCGAAAATTAGAGAAAACGTGAGAAATGTAAAGTATAATTTCTCTGTTAATGAACAAAATTCACCGGATACAAAAGGAAGTCTTCCAAAATCATGTAGTTAAGGTCCCAAAAAATTTGGGAAGCATTCTAGACTCATAAATATGAGAATCCTAGGCTCAGACAGAAAGAAAAATGGAGCTAGAATGAAGAAACAATCTCTTATGAAAAGCTTACGAAACATAATGATATTTTTGTAATTTTGAGAAAATTTTGGAATTCATATAGGAGGACTTTTTAAATGAAAGTTTTGAGTTCTCCGGGATTCTTAGAGGCCCTAAAAACTATGGAAAGCCCCGAGACAGTTAAAACCCCTCAGATGGACGTTTTCTAACGTCAGTTGACCCAAACTTTGACTGATCTGTTTGGGAAGGTTTTAGCTCTGATTTGAGTGATTCCAAAGGCATTTTACTAAATTGGGAATCTAAACTTCATAATGAAAAAGACATTTCTAAAAAAGGAGTTAAAACGAAGAAGAAACAAAAATGCCAAAAACGAAGGGCAAAATTAGAATTTTTTAGAAAGTGAAAGCTTCTTGAACACACTTTAAGTTTTTTTATTTCTTCTCCCCTCCATTTGCACGACCTATTCTACCCAAAAACCAAAAAAATACCAGCTCTCTTAGGCACACCATGGAGGAGAAGAAAGGAGGAGAAAAGTAAGGAAAAGGTAGGGAATTTTATAGTTTTTCGTGCTTTCTCCTTTTCAAACCTCTCCTTCTTCATTCCCCTTTATTTCTTATGGTTATAATAAAGTTTATAAATCTATTTTAAGGGAGATATTAAGGGAAAATTCGGATTTGAAGAGAGGAGCTCAAAGAACACAAGATTCAAGTGAGAAAAAGCAAGAAAACAAGGTAATTTCTCTTCCTATGGTTGTCATCTTTGGTTCCTTTCTCCACCATTTCACCCCACTTGCGAAAACCCTAGGAGGAGATGATTTTTAGGTAGAACCAAGCATGAATCTAAGGAAAAAGGGTGTGGAGATTAGGAATATGCAAAGAAAACAACAAAATAACCATTAAATTTCAAGATGCAAATTCTAGGATTTTGTGTGTACCTTGTAAAATCTGACCTTATGTGATGATTCCTAGGTCTAATTAAGAGTTTAAATGAGCTCCTAATGTAACACCTCAAAATTAATTAAGGTGTTAACCGTGGATTTAGATTAATTAGAAATAATTAATATGGGATAAGTTAAGTGAATGGTAATTTTGAGAAATAAATCAATAATATGAGTTGAGAATTAATTGGGATAGAAACTACATCTAGCCCCAAATTAATGTAGGAGATCATGAGAAGAGGCTTATAAAGGCCCAATGATTCTAGATGCAAGCCCAACTCCTTATCATGAGACTTGGGCTAAGAGAGATCACCTAGCAATAGCCCAATTTGATTTAGTGAAATAGAGGCCCAAGACCCAATTTGCATGAGCTCTTATAGTTGGCCCAACACACATTATGCAGACTTAAATTGGATTGACTCTTAGAACTTAGTCTAACCCAATCAAATTTCTGTAGCCCAACTCATGAAACAAAGCCCAACAAGTATAAAAATCTGAACTTACAAGGAATTAGGCCATTGGGTCAACATACTTCACTTAAACTCAAAATGTTCTGCAGCCCACCTTACCAAACAAAGGCCCAATAAGCACACATCTGAAGCTAAGTAGATTTTGGGCTTTAGGGTTGACCTAAACCCATCTAAAACCTTAACTCTTCAGCCTTTTCCTCATTTTGCTGAAACTCAAGAGAGGAAATTCGGAGGTTTAAGGGAGGCTAGGGTTCTACCAACATAGAAGCTCCATTTTTGACTCTTAAAGGATGATTTAGCCAAGGTGAGTTATATATAACTTGACCCTCTCATCCTCCTCTTCATTTTGGTCTGATTAATTTATGGTTTTGAGCATTTTCATCTTTTTCTCAAATCCGAAAACTTGGTGTTGGGTGATTCCTTGCAAGATTTTTGGAGTTGGAGGTTAGAGGGGTGATTAGGTAAGCATTTTCCTTCCATTTTGTGTATTACTTTGCTGGAAAATGCCCCTAAGGATGGATTATCATAATAGGTTCTGTTATTATGCGAAATTATAAGGAGATAATGGTGGAAAACTGAATTTTCTGGGCTTGATAATTGAAATGCGAATTTTGGAATTTTCCATGGTGGATTTTCGGAGGTTGAGGCAATGGGTATTGTTAAGTGAGTATCTCCTTCCCATTTTGATGCATTTTCTATTAGTTTGAGACCTCTATAGTTGACTTATGATATGGGCTTTGGTTTCATTTGAAATTGCCCAGAAATTCGAGTGAACTATGGCAATTTCTGGTATGGAAAAGTTGGAATCTGAAATTAAATCCTTTAGTAATTAGGTGAATAACCTCTAGTCTGTCATTAGTAGTTCAACTCTTTGAATATTTGATTGTGATTAGAAATGATGATAATTATGCTTGTTATAGGCTTGGTGTGCATTTGGATTATTATGGTAGCTAAGGGAAGAGTAATTGGCTTCATTGAGGTAACTGGGCTTATTTTCCTAATTCCATGTATATGCTCATGTTAATCTGCTCCTTGATACACATGCTTAATTTTAAAATGCTAAATGACTAGTTGATTACTTGATTGTTATTGTAATTGGACCTTGTGAGTCCATGGTGGAGCTGTGGTACAGCTACCACCTATGCATATGCTTCGATCGAGCACCAGGTTATGATCAAACCCCAGATGCACTGAGCCCTGGTTGTGCTCATGATGGAGTAGGTGCCGTGGATGGACCTCTCCTGGTGTTATTGGCCATTAACATGTTATGTATTACTGCTGGTATGGGATAGTAATTATTGGTAGTTCAACTAGTTCATTTGCAAATTGAATTGATGATTCTAGTATTGATGACATGAAATTGCATTAGATTGATTAACTTGTACATGTATATGGAAACTGCCATTTTGTTACTGAGATTGTATATCTCACCCCGTTGTGGGCTAACATTTTCAGGGATTGGACCTTATAGTGGCAAGGAGAAAATTAATGGAAGATCATTAAATGGTTTGGTAGAACATAGGTTTGGGAGCTTTGACAAAATGTATTGTAATTAAATTGCTAGTTTTGTATCATTGCTGCATTATATCATGAGTTGCCAAGTATAGGGACTGTATATGTAATTTGATTATCATGGAATTGAACATTATGATTGTAATTGGCTAATAATGGATAAGTGATTTGATCTTGTATGAACATTAAGCATTGACCCCATGCACCTTGTGACCAAAATACATTTGTTGTCATTAATCTATGGAACCTCTAACGAAATGCATATGAGATGTTAATTGTTGATAGTATATGAAACCTTGCTATCATTAACCCATGAAAAGGCTGACATATGGTGGTTGGGTGAGTGAGAATTAGTACTCGAGGGTTGAGTTGGTAATGGTAGAATAGCTAGGTAAATAAGGTAGATAAGTACCATTAGAGCCATATAATATGGGGGTAAGTGGTCCTAAGGTGTCTCTAGGAACAGAACTGGAGTGTAGGGGATGAAATGTAGGAGATATAGCTACAGGAGGAAGTCACGCCAGGGCTAGGAAGGCCCCGCCGTGGCCTGAAGAGTGACAGTGGCGAGGGACGCCGCAGCTTGAGAAATCTCACTGCGGCGCAGTGCGAAAAAAATTGCCCAGGAGGGTGACAGAATGAAACCTCGCCGCAGCGCAATAGGTCTTGTCGCGGCACGAGTCGAGGAAATTAGTTAACGAGGATACAGTAGCAAAACTCATCGCGGCGCCACGTAGGTTAGCCGCAGTGCAGATCCAACTTGCCACGGCTATCACCGCGGTGAAAGTCAGGAAAGTTACCCAGTGATTCTCGAGAGCAACTTAACCATGGCACAAAAGGTCTGGGCCGTGGCACAAAGTTAAAAACTAGTTTTCGAGCTCCAGGACCTAACTTAGCCGCAGCGGGAAAGTTCCAGGTCGCGGCGGAGGTCCCTAAACTCCCATCTTTAAACTAGAAACCCTAATTTCGTTAAGGCTAATGTTAGGGAATAACATAAGAACATTGGTGGGAGGTTTTTGTGTGTTGAAATTGATGAATGGATGAACCACAAACCCTTTTATACATGTTCCCATTTATGGTTGTTTGTTGATGACCCTAATAATATCAAGGTTTAAATTTCCCTATATTTTCTTAATGTAATTAATTGCAATGACTCCAAACCTTGATCATTATTTATTAATCGTGTATTTAACTATAATTACCGAGATTAGAAGTTAGGGTCGTCACACCTAAGATCACTAAGATGCTCCTTCCTCCTTCAAGAAAACAAAGAGAATTCCAAGGAGGCCAAAAGGGGCTATGTCTCAGCCAAGTATGGATGGAATAGCTAGGGAGAGTTTTAAAATTTTTCAAGCCCATTTTTGTGTCATATATGATGAATGAATATGAGAGGAGGCCTTGGAAAAAATTTAGAACTCATAGAAAGTGATTTGGTGCCTTAGGTTCCATATTATGACCTAAAGAAGCAACATGATGTTAGACTCTTTGTTTTAATTGTGTGATGACTCTAAGAGGCTTAAAAGGAGTCAAGAATCATATTTGAAAGGAAAGAATGGAGTCTAAAATTTATTTAAGGAGTGTTGCTTCATTAGGTGCATTTATGGACCATAATGGAGCTTATAGAGCAATCTAGCATCTAAGCAAATTGTATGGCCTTAGAGATTATTTCATGAACTTAATTGGCTCCCATAAATTGTATCTAGGCCAAGAGAAGCCATCTCCACAAGCTTATGGGTGTGTGATTGAAAGAGGAGGCTTGAAATCCAAGGAAAAAATGTGTGATTGTGTGCAAGGTAGCTCTCTCCACCTTCTCTCATGTATGGATGTGTGTTTAGCTTGTCTTAGAATGTGTATATGTGTATTTTCAAGCCATGAAAAGTATGCTAGCATGATTTTATATGCCATGATTTCATGATGTAATATTATATTTTCAAATGAATGTATGATGTTTGAAGAGTTTGCTTGAGTGTGGAGAGGCTAAGAACTCTTGACCATGGTAAGGATGAGCCAAGAACCCTTGAGATTGGTTGAGACATAGCAAAGAGTCTCCCAAAAGCACAGTGGGCTCCCAAGAGTATGGTTGAGTCCAAAGCTCTTAAAGAATGGGTGAGGCAAGTCCAAAATCCATGAGGAAAAGTGTGAGGCCAATCCAAACACTTGATAAACTCTTGAATGTCTTGTATGATTTATGCACATACTAAGCTTGCTTGTTGAATGTCCATGATTTGTATTATGTCCATGCATGCATTTTTAAGGCTTGCTTTGCATATATTATGTATGATTAAATGGGAGATGAGCTATTGGGATTCTTTGAATCTCATTCTCTCATCTCTAATGATCTCACATGCTAGGTGGACTAAGTGGATATGTTAATGGAAGCCAACAACATTGAAGGAAGAAGATTGACATCCATATGTCTAGTATTTTCCTTTTAAAGCCATAATGAACCATAATGATGTATATTAATGTTGTAAATGGTTTATGACCCTTGAGACATATGTAATTATGCTATTATATGAAGTAGAAATGAAAGTATGTGTTATGTGAATGATGGTATGTGAATTGAGTATGTATGGCAAAGATGGCTTCATGAATGAGTTTATGAAAATGTGCATATATGTGCATGGAAAGGCCAAAATGAGATGCATGGGGTTTAAGACCATTTGGGCAGCTCAAACCAGTCCTAAATGTGCTTTTAGACTTGCCTAAAAGGTGCCAAAGCCAAAGAAAAGCCATTTGGTAATTTTGGTATCTCATATGGAGCCAAAATTGACTATAATAGAACCCTATGCCACTTTTTAGCCAAATGAGTTATTTCTAGTTTGAGATTTGGCATAAAATTAGGTCTCATTAATATCTTTTTAGAAAGTTAAAGATCATAATTTTTAGAGGTCTACAGAATATTTGCTGATTTTTCAAAGTTGGTAATTTTTCTGGTTTTGGTCTGCTACACTATTCATTTAGTCCAAAATTGAATTTATCACATGAGGCCCCAATGATGTCCAATTGATATGAAATTTTATATAAAAAAACTAGACATTCACAGTGACTTGTGCCAACTAGAAGATCTTCAATTGGAGGTCTAACGAGGTAGATATGAATTTTTGAATATTCTGTCTAGTACTAGGGGTTTTGCCCGACCTGAGTTACTTTTATATTAAATTTTGAGGTTTGTGCATGATGAACTAGTCTGAAAATATATTTTTCCTCTAGCTAACATCCATAGCTTTCCATATTGGTATCATTTGCATAGATTGAATTTTTGTGGAATTAATTGGATATTTTCAAAATTTTCTGCAAAATTCTATGCAATTCCAAAGTGCAGTTTGACCTCTGGATCATTTTGGACGTCAAACATCCTCTATGATGGATGTTATGATTTGTACATATTTTTAATGTGAAGTAGACATCTGTAGCTTTCTAGAATGACTAAGAATATATGTTTTCAATTTTTTTAGATTTAATTATGATTTTCCAAAATTTGGTTAGAAAAAGGGGCAAATCTAGCCAAAATTAGACAACTGCCTTTTGTGCTTCATTTCGGTTTCCATGAGTTGTGGGCATGATTTTGTGACATAAAAGAGTTGTATTGATGTAATTAAATATGAGGATATATGATATGAGCTCACACGATTCACATGACTCTGAATAAAATTTTTATGCATGATGCAGTGCAATTAAATGCATGATGTTAATAGACTTTTCTACCTCCCTCATGGAATCTTAATGATGTAGGGTACATGAGCATCATGAAATGAGCTAGAATTTATGGTGTTACATTTAAAAATTTTCCTTCAAGTTCCTTGACCTTTTCTAGTCCCCCATCATCTAAAATATAGATTTCTTACTTGCTTTTGATCAGAAATTACTCCCCCCTTTTAGCCCTCTTCTTGGTTGAACATACACCCTAAGAGAAGGAAGGGAGAGAGAGCAACAAAGCAAGAAGGTTACCTTGGCTTCCTAGTTTTTTCTTGAATGCTCTTTCAAGTGGTTAACTCCTCTTCTTAGAACTCCACTCTTCTCCTTCTAAACCAGACCCAAAATACCATGAAATACAACATCAAAACCATAGAAAGGGAGATGGGAAGGAGGAGAATCAACTTACTAAAGGAAAAACCATGAAATTCCTTATCTTTACTTAGTTTCTTTCTCCTCCTCTTTCTCCTCCTTGGTGCGCCACTTCTAGAGCTTTCAGGATCTATTTTTAGCTAGCTAAAGTCAGTTAGAATGATGGAGAAAGAGCTAGACATTTTCTAGAAGCCCAAAAGCCACTTTTTGCAACTTTTCATTTTTTGCATTTTAGTCCCTATTCCTTGGTTTTGTCCAATTTGGCTCATTTCAATTCTTTTTTGGAAATCATATTTTCCATCATAAAATTCAAGCTCTCTAACATATAAATTGGCTTTGGAACCACTCAATTTGGATTTAAAACCCTTCTAAACCATTCAGTCAAAGTTTAAATCAACTCTTTGCCGAAATTGCTCATCAGAGGAGTTTTAGCTATCCTGGGGGTTCTCATGGATTTTAGGGCTTCTGAGAACCCTAAAAAGCTCAAATCTTCCTTTTAAAAAAGCCCTATTATGAGTTTTCCAAAAAAGTCTCGCTATAACGAAAAATGTCCCTTACTACGGTGAGAGCTCATAGTTCCATACTCAACAGTTTTCACCACAGCGTATGCTATTACGAGGAATCCCATGGATTTTGTATGGGATATGCACTTGCAAAAGAGAAATAGTATTCTTGCTGTAGTAGACTAGCACCCTGGTTATAATGAACTAGTATCCTAGTATAGTGAGGAGACTTAAACAATTTTGGAACCTTGAGTCCTCATTTCAACAAAAGCTAGATGTTACAAAGGAAGCCAAAAATAGTCAAGAATAGAAATGGCAAAGGAAAAAGAAATCATTTGGAAAAATGGCGAGAGTAAATGAGGTGGAAGAACATGGGACTAAGTAGGATATGGAGCAAATGATGAGGGTATTTTTGTCCATAAATTGTCATTAGGTCTTGGAAAATAATATCAATTTTTAATATCCCTTATTATAGCTTTTACAAAGTTTAGGTCCTTCTAAGTAATTTTCCTTAATATTAATGTCTGAAAATCATATAATTATAATGTAATACTTTAAGTAAGGCAAAAATTCAGGCCTATAATAGAGATATAAGGCATCACATGATAATTGTCTAACTTTTGGATGTTAATTTTAACTTACATATACATATATATATATATATATATATATAATGTTTTCATTTTTTGTAATCTTTTAAGTGATAATGTTAAGTTCTAAAATTTATGTGCTAAAGTAATAATTAAATTATAGTATAGAGGCAGTATATATAGTTTTCCCTCTTATATTGAAGACTGAAGTTAAGAGTACTTTTTTTTAGAGTAAAATGTATTTCATTCTATTGATGGCCTATCCTTTTAATTACAAAATAGATATATGAACTTTATAATATAATAAAATATTTTTCTACAAGAGGTCATGTGATAATCACATGATCTCTTATATTTGCATTTTTGTGTGATATTAATTTCAAACAATAATAAAAGAATTTAGATAGTGTACAATAGAACACTAAATTAAATAAGTGAAATAAATAGAAAGTACTTGATTGAAGCTTTATAGTGAAATATGATTAATCACACAAACTAGTATGTTCATATTAGGTCTTTCTCTTTAAAACCCCAAAGTTGAATAATGGTTTTAAATGAGACAAACACACATATTAGGGTTAGAGTGAAGACCTTACCTACCTTTATATAGTGTATTAATAGGTCCTTCCATTACACACTTTAATAATATATAATAGCCTACATTTTAAATCACTAACAAGACTTTTTATTATAATATGTGCTATAATCCAATTACCATATGATCCTTTAATAAATGAGGCCTATCATTCATCTTAATGAACTATATTAATCAACTTGTTATTTTGGAAAAAAATCAATTAATGTGAGCTCACATTTAATAATTTTCCAATGTTCTCCTACTTAAGGCACATTAATTGTATTTCAAATGAAATTCATTTTATTTTGTAAAATAACTCTTGGATTGACAAAATAATAAAACTTTATGTGCATACTTTTTTTTTTAAAAGGTCTTAGGATAACACAATATACACAATCTAATCTAATATAACCTTTAATATGGGATAATAGTGATCATTATGCCTTTTGTTGATATAAGATCAGTCTATAGTTACACGTATTAACAATTATATTGACATGGATCAGAAATTTGGAAGTGTAATAAAAAAAATAGCTCTCAAAGTAATCAACAATACTATTTCTTATCAATCCCCTAAATGATTTCTAAATATCCTTAGGCTTAAACCATGGGAGAAATCATTATGTCTCCAATAATTGTAGGAGAAATCATTTGGCTTAAAATAAGCTGTATGTCTCCAATAACTTTATCTTAAGAATATTATATGGTGCCAATAGAAACGTATAATATTAAATATAACTATCATTCTTAAGACAAACATTATGCCTAAAGATAACACTATATCCAACTTTGCATAATTAAAGTAACTATGTAATAATGACCATTAATGAAACATATTAAATAGATGCAACAACACACTATCAATTAGATGTAACAAAAGGTGAGTGATATCCATGAGATCATCTTGTAACTACAAAATGTGTTTAATTCCCACTAATCCAAGAAATTGAAAGACCCCGACACAAAAAAAAGAAGAAGAATTTTCTAATTTTTTTAGGCTATTTAAAAAATCAATATTGTTATTGCAAACATTGAGAGGCATTTTTGTGATGGTTACAATCAATCGCTAGAATAATCACCACTAATTATTACTAACGATAAGATTAAATTTACCGATGGTTGTTGACCGCCGACAATAAAGTTGAAAAGTTAGTTATATTGAGTCTTTTCTAATGGTTTATATGAATATACTAGTGTTTATTGACCATTGGCAATGAAGTTGTAAAGTTAGTTACATTGAGTCATGGTTGATAGTAAAAAATTGTCATTAATAATTTGTTTTTAATTAGCAGTGGTTTTTATAACTGTTGCTATTCAATTTTTTTTTTGGGTTAATTCAGCAATAATTGAACATCAAAATTTGTTGTTTGAATTACTATGCATTTAGCAACAATATTAAAATGTCCAACCATCACTAGTTAAGATTTATCTTCTATATATATATGATGTATACTTGATTATATAGTATTAGAATCATTTTTAACATTATCAACCATTGTTAAATCATCAACTCATATATTTACTATAATTGTCAAAGAAGCATACAATTAACACATTAATTGAAATAAAAATTGTTAGTCTTACAAAATTATTAGCTATTATGCATAATGTTGTTTACCTAAACATTCCAAAATAAAAAAAACACTACAAATTCAAATCATTCACTAACTATCTAGGCATGGATTAAAAAAGATGAAAGACTTGGATCATGTCATCTCTCTTAAAAAAAGAAGGATGTTAAATATCTAAGTAAATGTTCATAGTTGTTCATGAAAACAAGCACTTTTAAGTCCTTGTTTTATGTAAAGAAATAAAGCCTTGAAACCCAAATTTGAGATAAAGGACTTCATTGCCAAAATAGCCATCACAATAGCATATATGGCAATAAATCAAATCAAAACTTTAGCATAAAATTAGAAATTCAAAATTTGTACTCACAATCAAGCTAAAAGCAATCTAAAAGCATGTTGGACATGACAAGATAGCAAACATGTTGTTTTTTTTATTTTAATCCAGACTTTGTGCTCAAGAACAAACTAAACTCTTATTGGATGCAATGGGACAACAAGGATGTACTTGAATCAAGAATTTTCACTAAAAAATAAGCTAAATGCATGCTGAAAACATGTTGAACAAAAAGAGATAGCAAGCATCTACTTTGCACAAAATTGAGTTCAATAAGCAAGATTAAATCATATCAAGATGAATGGGATAACAAGCATTAGTTTAAAATAGAGCCTTCCACAAAATCACCCTGAAACCTAAGTTAGAACATGCTAAGGAAAACACAAAGCCAACCCCCCATTAACTCGACACTTTAACCAAAAATTGAACTAAAAGCATGGTTACATCATTTCAAAACCCCATTATAACAACCAGTAAATGTTTTTATAGATTACAACTCCTATTTCAAACTAAACATCAAGCCAAACTCAAAGGAATAACAACAAGAGTTTGCTTAGAATTTAAATTCAACTTCAAATCATAGTGAAAACTAAACTTCGAGATTCAAATTGTCATGCCAAACAATGAAACAATTAGAATTGTCAATTGCCAAAAGATTTGACTTGCATCTTATGCCAAATTAAGGCACATGAAATGGCCACTACTAAAGGCCTAAACAGTAGCAAAAATCTAGATCTGAAATTCATATCAAAATTAAGCATAACAAGCTACAATAGCAAGATTTTAGCCTGGACATATCATATTAGGAGCAAGCACCCTAGTACATTTTTTTTCAATGTGCATGACATCTAGATTATAGTGTAATAAATTAAACTCCTAGTACACGAGTTAAAAAAAGATATTCTTCTTCCTCCATTGTTGAGAGTAACTTCCTTAAACATTTTTGCCATGAAATCTTTTCCCTCCAATATCCCACCTCTTAACTCTTGTCAAACATAGCATTAATTCTTTCTATTTGCTTTAAAATTTCTAAGCTTAGTAATAAGACTGGTATGTTTCTCAACTCAGTATTGCCATCAAATCAAACTTGATTTAACATAAATTGATGTTTTGCTTCCAAAAAACAATGATGACCCATAAAAGCCCATTTCCTATTATAAGGAAGATGACAACATTTAAAATCAAAGTTACAATAAGGACAAGCCAACCTAGTATATGTGTTCTACCCAACTAAGGTGCCGATCTTAGGAGAATCACTAATTATGCACTTAAGTGCTTCCCGCATCATAAACACTTGATTAGATGATGAATCATATGTTTCCTACCCATCATTTCAGAAGTCCTTCAACTCCTGAATCAAAGGCTGTAATGAAAGAAACAAAAAGCAAAACTAAAACAATTATAAAGAAAAGAGTGAAAGCTAGAATTATGAAGTTTTAAAATTGTTTACTTTATTTAACCTAAGACCTCATTGTAAATCATATTAAAATCATAAGAGAAAGTTAAAGTGACTTACTTTGATGGACAATCATATTCACAAGGTTAGAGTTTCAAGCACTTAGGTCACAAACCCAAGCAACATGAACTTCTAGCCTGATTTACAAGGGCAAGATAAGTGTCTTACCTCTAAGTGTATCCACATAAGGCAAAAACAAGATAGATACTAAAGATCTAATCTTTAGTTTGAGAGAGCTCTTCTTAGGTTTCTAAGAGAGTGAAAGTGGTGGCTAAAGAGTGCTAGCTCTTTTTACATATTTTTTATTAAATAAAATGTAAAACTTTTTGCATTCTTTTTGCATTTAAGTCTCTCTCTTGTCTTACCCTGTATTGTATGCGATCCTTCAAGTTCATAATCTATGAATGGTGAGAATGTAACCTTTTACATTTATAATTGAACTATTTAATTAATCTAATTAATTAGAAGCCTTGTCCAATTTATGAATTATAGTTAAGTGACTCTTGGATAACTAAACTATTCAATTAATCTAATTAATTTAATTTAATTTAATTATTTGATTCATGGATCACAATTAAGTGACTCTTAATTCTCACAACTTATTAGTGACATCTAATATTATATCATAGCTTTTAATATAATATGAATTTCTTTGCAAATCAATGAACCTTTCTTGTTAATGTTTAGTGTACAATCACATTCCTTTATTACATGATGCTTCTCCATGAACTTGTTTGAGTATGGATAACATGTCAAATCTTAAGTTTATGATATATGATTTTGGACAATGACTAAAATATAGAAATTAGAAAACCACCTTTTCTAATTTCACATCCTCGTGCTATGGCTGTAGACTTTGTCTAGTCTTTTCCTTATTAAATGAAGTATATCTCTTGTTCATTAAGAGTAATTAATTAATCCTTGACTAGTGCACTGACATATTTTCATGCATGAGATATTATATCTAATAACTTTAGTTTGACTCATTATTGGAATCAAAACCTAGTAATATCAAAACATAATATACAATAAACATAAGATATCAATGGTGATTTGGATCAAAATAGAATTGTACTACATTAACTAACAATAACTATTGACATGTTAGTGAAAAATTTCATTAGCTATTCTTGGTAGATCAGTTCAATCTACTCATACCTGTTATAAGGATCCACATGCTACCCTTAGTGTCACCTACATAAATGACCTAAAAATAAGTTATCATCATCTAAACGAGCAGATCTAGCCATGTGCTAATCTTAATACCCTAAATTATAATATTTAATTAGGAATTTTTTAATATTTAAGTTTTAATAAGATCATAAGTTCTTTAAAGATGATTAAATCATTACTTATGTTTCGTATCTCTTAATCTAAAGACAATAATACATTATTAATAATATAGATATAATACCAAAACTTTATTATAATAAAATGATGACTATTAACGTTGCCTTTATGGCACTTATAGTAGGTAAACATCTATATCATTACCTAGCATTCGCTTACCTAAAATGATCATTGAAAGAATAAAAGATGATTGCTTCATACACATTCATAGAAACAAGTTATATGACATAAGCACTATTAGCTATATGTAGCAGCTAGTACTTAATGTACCAAATGGATGGAAGCTATCACTAGCTATGCTAATTTGCACATTGCATAGATCCAATGCAAAGTTGGTAAACATTGTGTCAAATGCCTTCGATGCATCAAAATCTCCAGAATGCTTCATGAAACATGTAATATCTAGTTCTTCTGAACTAATTTAGAACCGACAAGATAAGGAGAGATGACCCTAAAGTAAGATGAATTGAGCATAAGTAAAAGTCAAATATTAATTAAAGTGCTTAGAGATAAGGTTATGAAGCTTTGAATGGCCCAAAATTAGAGCCTGAATGCTTAAACGGAGAAGTTGACGTACCAGTGGCAAAATCATAATTTTGAATAACTTTTTAGAAACATAAAGAAGGATGTTTTAAATAGTAAAGTTAATCTTCCTAGCATTCTTAGAGACCCTAAAAATCATATAAACCATTAGAATGGTTAAAAGTTTTTCCCTATATGATTTAGGATGTTAGTTGACTTTAACTTTGATTAGCTGTTCAGGATGGTTTTAAATCCTAAAAATATCAAATTAAATGCTTTTAATAAAGTAGAGAGCCTAAATTTTCATATGAAAAATATAATTCTTAAAAAGGATACAAAATGAGCTCAAACAGGGCAATTAAAGTAGTGACAAAAGTGTAATTATTGAAAAAAGCTAAAATATCCTCCCCACCTTTTTTTAAGACCAAGCCATGTCTCCTTGTTCTTTAAATCGACTTGAAGACCTTTGAAATCAGTAGCTATGACAACCAAAAGAGGTGAGGAGAGAGAGGAAAAAGGAGCCAAAAAGGACCATTTTGGTTGTTGAACTCTTGGAGGAAGAAAGGAATTTGAAGCAACTAATTATGCCATAAAAATCCCAATTTGACAAGGATTTAAATAACGTATGTATTGCTTGAAGAAAATTGACTTCCTTTGAATTCTAAGGCCATGATGATTTTAGCCTAGAGAGAGAAAAGGAAGAGAAAATCTTAGCTTGATGAAAATTTGAAAGAAATGAGGGTTTTGAAGGGTGTACAGTAATATTATGTATTTCGAATCAATTAGAAAGTCACAAAATGCAAGATAAGCTATCTAGGGTTCAAATTGCACTTTAGATGTCTTGGAACTCTTGGAAGATGTTTTAAGCTATTTAACATTGCCTTTAAACTAGAAAGGAACTATGAATACTCCATGGGTATTAAATTTTCCCAGAGAAAAACAAAAACACCCTTAGGCTCCCTTATGTGCTAGGTTTGGCCATAGGAGTAAAAGAGCAGCTAAGGAGTGTTTTAATGGATCCTAAGGATTTAAGAGGCCTACATATGAATTATAAACATTAATGGAACCATTAGATTAAATTTAAAAGACTTATTTTGAAAGATGAACTTTTAGGGTACATAAAGAGCTTAAAGAAGCAAGTTGGCTTTAGGCTTGTGTAATTATGTAAAGAAGGGTCCAAATAAGTTCTATTAGAGTCATATGGTTCATAGCAAATGAGAATGTGTATCTAGAAAGTGAAATTTAAGAATGGCCTCATAAGGAGCCTAAGTGGCTTAAGGTTGAATATTAAGTTCTAAAGTAGTTAAGAGTTGTTAAAAAGATTTGAAATAGAGCCTAATAAGTTATTTGGCATTACATATTATTATAAGTAGGTCAAACAAATGCAAGCTCACTAGATAGAGGTGTAAACTGAAAGGAAGGAAGTGAGGGACCAAGGAAAAGAAAAGGTTTATGTGAGTTAGTGGTAGCTTGAAAATCCTAGCTCCATAAGGTAATTTTATCTTCCTATCTTGCATGCATTTGAATGCTTGGCTGAGTTGAGATGCTTGTATGTGTCGTTACTTGATGTATCCATGAGCTATGTCTTAATATGTTTTCCATTATGAGTTTTATGCATGAGATTGGCATGTTTTCTGGACTTCTAGTTCCCTATGGCATGGAATTGAATGCAGTATCTTTTCTTTGGCCCTAAGTTAAGTGCATTGAGCCTAACTAGTTTATTTTGATGCCATGGCCTGATGAGAAATGAGTTTTCATGTTACAAGTTGCATTTGAGTTACATAAGGTATATGAATGGCATGCTTGCACCACATACATTGCATTTCCTTATGGCATTCATGTATGCACTAAGTTGATTGAGATTAGCTACTAAGATTCTCCCCAGAATCTCACCCATGTCTCTCACACTAACCATTTTAGGGTTCTTGAGCAAAGAGATGGAACATGAGCATTTATAAACTTTAGAAAGTTATGATTGAAAGTATTATTGCAATTATGTACTTAAAATTGTGTATGATACATTAGCAAGGTTATACTTATGTATGGCAAGAACATATGAGCTATTAAACTATGTATAAGTTGAATATGTCAATATATGTATCATTTTTAGGTAAAATATAACTATGTGTGTATGGTCTCCATTTTAGAAACCATAGAGATGTACATGCATGAATGGATGGTAAGCATGTGTGTATATGATGAATCTTCTAGAAATGTCAAGGTTATGAAATAGGAGTAAGTGTATGAGTATAATACCATAATTATATGGCATTTTAATGCATGAATGACCCTTTAGTATATGGTTTTATATATGTAAATGTGCTACTTGGACAAAGTGTACTTAAAGAGTTAGGAAGCTTATGTATGTATTGTAATGTCTAGTTTTCGTTAAACGACGGAAACGGGCACATTTTCAAAGCAAGTCCCCCAAAATGAATTAGTTAAGGTCCCAAAAAATTTGAGTAACATTTTGGACTCCTAAAAATGAGAATCCTAGCCTTAGACGGAAGGAAAAAAGAAGCTAGAATGGAGAAACAAATTTTGACGGAAAACCTACGAAATGTAATGGCATTTTCGTAATTTTGGGCACTTTTTGGAATTCACACAGGAGGGCTTTTTAAATCAAATTTGTGAGTTCTCCAGGGTTCTTAGAGGCCCTGAAAACCATGAGAAGCCTCGGGACAGTTAAATCTCCTCCGTTGGATGTTTTCCAACATCAGTGTGCCCAAACTTTGACGGGTCCGTTCGGAAAGTTTTTAGCTCCGATTTGAGTAATTCCAAAAGAATTTTTCTTAATTGGGAACCTAAATTTTATAATGGAAAAGATGGTTCTAAAAAAAGAGTAAAAACGAAGGAGAAACGAAAACACAAAGTATGAAGGGCAAAATGGGAATTTTTGAAAAAATTACTTTTCCCTACCTATATATAGGTGGTGCCCCACTTTCCTCCCCATTTGGAATCAGAAAAATTTGCATAATTTCAAAAGGGAGAGCTAGGGTTTTGGGCGCACCAAGAGAGAAGGAGAAGAAGAAGAAGTTCCAAGCTTAAGGTATGCTTTTATGGTTATTTTCCATGCTTTTCTCCATCTCCACCACCTCTCCTTCATTCTCCTTTCTTTCTTTAGACTAAAATGAGGTTTATAAATCTGATTCAAGGGAGAAATTCAAAGGAAAGTTTGGATTTGAAGAGGGGAGCTTGGAGAAATCAAGATTTTAGCCAAACTAAGTAAGGAAGTAAGGTAAAAATGCATCCTATGGTTGATACCTTCCACCCATCTTCTTCTCCATTTCGACCTACACTAAGAACCTTAGGAAGATGTAATTTTCAAGCCTAACTAAGCATGATTCTTAGGTATTTGATGGAGAGGAATAAGAATATGCAAAGAAAACCATGAAATAGGCATTAGAATTCAAGATGCAAAACCTAGGGTTTCTAGTGCACATTTCAAATTCTAAATTTATATGATGATTCTCAGGTCTAAGTAAGAGTTTAAATGAGTTCTTGAGACACCTAAGATGCTCCTTATGTAACACCCCAAAATTAATTAAGATGTTAATCATGGTTTTGGGATAATTAAGAATAATTAATATGGGATAATTGGATAAGTTAAGTGAATAAAAATTTTAAAGAGATAAATTATTAATATGGGTTTGAGATTTAATTAGGATATAAACTTCATCTAGGCCTAAATTAATGTAGGAGATCATGAAAAGAGGCTAATGGGGCCCAATAAGCTAGGTGCAGACCCAATTTAATTCAATGTGATAGAGGCCCAAGATCCACCTTATGTAGGCTCTTATAATTGGCCCAACAACCTTGGTGCAGATCCAAATCCTTTGAGCTCTTGAAACTTGGTCTGGCCCAATTAAAACCCAACAGCCCAACATATGAAGCTGGATTAACAAAGCTTAAATCTGAAGCCCATTTAGAGTTGGATACTTGAAGCAGCCCATGACCCACCTTAGATCCAACTTAAACCCAACTAAAACCCTAAACACTTCAGCCTCTTCCCATTTTACTGAAACATAAGAGGGAATTTCTGAGGTTTGAAGGGAGGCTAGGGTTTGGGGTAAGAAATCCATTATTTTCCACTTCTAGAGCAAGATTCAGCCAAGGTAATAGTTACATAACTTAATCCCCTTTTCTTTCTTTTCATTTTGGCCCAATTAGTTTTTCATTTAGAGTATTTTCACCCACACCCAAAATTTGAAATTTTCCATTTGATGTTTCCATGGTGAAAATTCATAGGTTGAGGCTAGGGTTGACATTAGGTAAGTATAAACTCTCCATTTTGATGCTTTCTTTGCTAGTTTAAGACCCCTATAGCTGATTTATAATATGGGTATCATTTTTGTACGAATTTATTCAGAATTTGAGGTGTTATTTTGAGGTTACTGGGGTAGGAGCAACCGAATCCGAATTTGGTTTTAGTGGTGATTGGGTAAGTGTTTTTGAGTAGTCCTATATAGCTTAATTTTTTTAAGTGATGGGTTGCTTATACAAATTGTGATTAGGAATAGTAATGACTTGGTTTTGTGTCCATAGGTTGAAGTAACATTCAATTGGCTCTTAGAGGATTGGCTACAAGTGAGGTAACCGGGACTATATTAATTCCATGCATATATCTGTTTTGATTTCATATTTGCTGTACATGAATGATTCGAAATACTGAATGAATTGGTTAGCTATCTTTTATATTATGATTGGACCTTGTGAGTCTATGGTGGAGCTGTGGTGTGGCTGCCACTTGTGCATGTGATTTGATTGGGCACCGGGTTATGATCAAACCCCAAATGCACTGAGCCCTAGTTGTGCTTATTAGGGAGTGGGTGCCGTGGACGGGCTTCTCCCGGTGTTATTAGCCTTTAACATGTGAAAATATGATTGCTAGTATGGGATGGTAATCATGATAACCTAATTATTTCATTTACTATTATGACTGGTAAGTTTTCTGATGCCTATATGAAATCATGCATATATGTTAACTAAATTAGAATATATGATGGAATTGCCTTAGTTACTGAGATTCACATCTCACCTCGTTTCAGGGAATTAAACATTTCAGGTAAAGGTTATTTGAGTAAGGATAAGGGCAAGCAAGTGGATGAACATCCATGAGCTGAGGCCTGGTGTGGGGAGCTACACTGGTCTAAGTGGAATAGAGTAGATGATAATTTTGTTAACCTTGTATAGCATCATCATGTATCTGTATTGCCAAGTGTAGGAGTTTGTATTTTGATAACATAGAATGTAATCATGAGAAATAGGCTTCATATTAGTTGTTGATGGATATATGAGTTTATGACACTTATTATGGCTTATAAACCTATGTTTTAACTGACTGTTTGAGTAATGAAATCATGTGATATATGGATTGTGGATTTGAGTTGGCAATGCATGAATTATCTGATGAAAACATGGTTGAATGACCATTGTAGGAAATTTATAAATCTGCTGATATAAGACCAATGGATGAGTAGGAAAAATCCACATTTAAATGTTAGATGGGTAATGATACAACGGATGGGGTAAATCAGCTAGATAAATGCTATTAGAATCTCATAACAAGTAGGAGAGTGGCCCTAGAGAGTCCCTAGATAGAGAGTAGAGAGTAAGAGACAAGATTTTAGGAGTTGTAGGATCAAAAGGTATTTCGCCACAGCCAAAAATGGGCTTAGAGGTGACCAATAGAGGCGAATTTGCCCAGGGGGAGTCTAGAGAGAAATTTGCCTCGACAAAATATGAAATTAGTCGCGACGAAATGTGAGAGGCTAAACTGGGAGTCATCTAAAGGGAAATTCACCGCGGCCAAAGGGGGAATTGGCTGCGGCGAACTTTTGTGAAAATGTCCCAGGTGTTCCAAAGAGGAATTAGCTGCGGCTAACAAGGGAATTGGCCGCGGCCAATAGTGAGAGGTGAGCGAGGTAAGTTCTAAGAGGCTTCCTCACCTCGGCGCTATATAGGTTAGTCGCGGCGAATGTCCAACTAGCCGTGGCGAAATTAATAACGATGTAAGGGGTGAAGCCGAGAGTAATTGGCCATAGCTCAGAGTAATTTAGCCACGGCGAACGTCTTGAAACCTTTATATTAATAAGGAAATGTTGGTTTTTCATGTGGTAACCTCAAATGGTGACTTAGAAACATTGGTAAAAGATTCCTGTGAGTTGGAATCAATGGGTAATATAATCAAAGGCTTATAAATGAATGTTTATTTCCCTGATGTACATAAGTGCTTGTAATTGCATGGTTGATGACTCTAATAATATTAAGGTTCAAATTTCCTTACATTTTCACAATGTAATTAGTCGTAATGCCTTGTAACCCCAATCTATGATTGTTAATCATGTATTTAACCTTAATTACAATAATTAGAAATTAGGGTCGTCACACCCCACAAGCTTCTTCCTTCAAGAAAACTAAGACAACTCCAAGAAGCCCTAAACCTAGGCATGTCTCAGCCAAACATGTTCCATGGTGCTAGGAAAAGTTTTAAATTTTTCTAAGGCCATTCTTGAGTCATATTTGATGAATGAAAATGAAAGGAGGCCTTGGAAAAATTTTAGAACTCATAGAAAGTGGTTTGGTGCCTTAGGTTCCATATTATGACTTAAAGAAGCAACATGGTGCTAGGCCTTTTGTTTTAATGATGTGATGACTCCAAGAGGCTTAAAAGGAGTCAATAATCATATTTGAAAGGAAAGAATAAGGCCTAAAAATCATTTGAGGGGTGTTACTTCATTAGGTGCAATTATGGACCATAATGGAACCTATAAAGTAATCTAGTGTTTCATTAAGTTATGTAGCCTTTGAATGTGTTTTATGGACCTAATTGGCTCCCATAAATTGTAGCTAGGCCAAGAGAAATCATCTCCACCAATTTGTGGGTGTGTGGCCGAAAGAGGAGGCTTGAATCCTAAAGGAAAAGTGTGTGTTTGTATACAAGGTAGCTCTTTCCACCTTCTCTCATGCATGGATGTGTGTTTAGCTTGTTTTAGAATGTGTGTATATGTATTTTCAAGCTATAAAAAGTATGCTAGCATGCCTTTATATGCCATGATTCTTGATGCCATGTTATGTTTCCAAATAAATACATGATGTTTGTATGAGTTTACTTAAGTGTGGAGAGGCTAAGAACTCTTTCCTTTGGTGAGGATGGGCCAAGAACCCTTGAGCTTAGTTGAGACAAAGTAAAGAGTCTCCCAAAAGCAAAGTGGGTTTCTAAGAGTATGGTTGAGTCCAAAGTGCTCAAAGAATAGGTAAGGCAAGTCCAAAATCCATGAGGAGAAGTGTGAGGCCAATCCAAACACTTGGTGAGCTCTTGAATGTCTTGTATGATTGATTCACATGCCAATTTTGCTTTTAAAATGTCCATGACTTCCATTTTCTCCATGCATACATTTGTAGAGCTTGCTTTGCACATATTACATATGATTGAATGAGAGATGAGCTATTGGGATTCTTTGAATCTCATTCCCTCCTCTCCAATGATCTAACATGCTAGGTGGACTAAGTAATTATGGTGAAGGGAGCCAACAACAATGAAGAAGAGAGCTTGCCAACCTTATGTCTTGTTTTGTCCATTTTGGAACCATAATGATGGTTCATGATGTATATGATATTGTATATGTACCATGAACCTTGAGACATATGTAAATGTACTATTATGTGATGTTTAGATGTATGAAAATGACATATGACCTCTAGCATTTATTTTGAGTATGTAATGCTAAAGTGTGCAATATGGAGGTTTAATGGAAATATGCATAAGTGTGGGTTGAATAGCCAAAAGAAGATACATGAGGTTTGGGACCATTTGGGCAGCTCACCTAAGTCTTAAATGTGCTTTTAGACTTGCCCAAAAGGTGCCAAGACTAAGGGAAATCCATTTGGCAATTTTGGTACCCTATATGGAGCCAAAATTGACTATTATGGAACCCTATATCACTTTTTAGTTAAATGAGTTAGTCTTGATTTGAAATTTAGCATGAAATTAGGTGTCATTGAGAGCTTTCTGGGAAGCTAAAGATTATAATTTTTGGAGGTCTACAGAATATTTGATGATTTTTCAAAGTTAGCAAAAGTTATGGTTTTGGTCTTCTGCACTATTCATTTGGTCCAAAATTATTTTCTATCTCACGAGGCTCAAATGATGTCCAATTGCCATGAAATTTTATACAAAGAAACTAGGAAATTACAGTGACTTGTGCCAACTAAAAGCACCTCATCTGGAGGTCTAGAGAGGGAGATATAAATTTTTAAATTTTTTGTCCAGTATCAGTAAATTTGCCTGACCAGAAGTATTATTCTATTGAATTCTGGATTCTGGACTTAATGAACTGATTTGGAGATATTTTTTCTCTCTAGTTAACACCATAGCTTTCTAGATTGGTATCATTTGCATGGATTGGATTTTTTTAAAATTAATTGAAAATTTTCAAAGTTTTCTACAGAATTCTGTGACAGCTCCAGAATTTAGTTGGACTTCTGGATCATTTTGGATGTTAAGTGTCCTTTGCGATTAATTTTAAGATCTGGATGTATTTTTATGTGAAGTAGACATTCTAAGCTTTCCAGAATGACCAAGATTGCATGATGTTGATTTTTCTAGATTTAGTTATGATTTTTCAAAGTTTGCCCAGAAAAGAGGCCAATTTTGGCCGAGAATGAACTCTCATTTTCCATGCTCCATTTCAGTTTCCATGAGTTGTAGGCATATTTTTGTGATGAAAATGGATGGTAATGATGTAATTTAATATAAGGATACATAGCATAAGCTCATATAGTCCACGTGACACCGAAATGAATTTTTAAGTATGACGTAACGCAAATAAATCCATTATTTTCATTCCCTTTTTCATATGCTTTCATGGGAATAATGATGTAAATCCTATGAAAGACATAAAATGAGCTAGAATTTATGGTGTTACATGTATGATGGATATTAATGTATTTGGTGATGTTTGAAATGATAATACATGTATGGTCTAGAGTACATCAATGTATGTTAAATTGAGGTAAAAGTGAGCTTTCCAAAATTAAGGTAAAAGTGTACTTCAAGGTGATGTTTGCCTAGCATGGGTTAATGGGGAATGGAAAAGGGAGTAAGATTCTGGGAATCTCAATAGCATGCTCTTTATTTAATGTATGCATCAAGTCATCCCAAGCATAATGAACATAAGTTACAACATAATTCATGAAATACTAAGTCTAGCATATACATAGTTGTTCAATTAGCTGGTGACAATTACTCTTAAAGCATAAATTAACCGAGCTTCACCTAGGGAAGAGCTATTATGCTAAATTCCCTCTCTAAGTATCATCAATACTATAACATGTATTAAACAAAGTATGTTACATCAAATTAGCTCAAACATGCAAATATAGTATTAACATGTCATAACACATAAGCATCCAAACACTCAAGGTAACAAGCATGCATACAAAAAAGGGGGAGATGCTACTTAGAAGATGGAGAATTTGTGCCAAACCTTTTTATTTTGCCTCTTGCCTTGTTTATTTTCTTCATTTGTCTCTTTTACTTGACCTTTACTAGCTTAGATTCCCACTTCTTGGTCTTCTTTCCCAAAGACCTCTCTAGCCATCTTAACATGCTTAAAATATTATATTAAACAAGAAAAATAAGTAATCAATGCACATCTAAGCTAACTTCCTCATATGCCCCTCAATCGCCTCATATAACACATATTATGGCCTATCCTTTAAAAATACATAACTTTGGCTAGAGATCTTCAAATTAGCCAAATTATACCTTTCTAAAAAAATTTATAATATGTACCTTTTACTATAAAAATCTTATATTTAATTGAATTCATTTATTCCCTTCAAAAACTACAAAATAGTGGCTAGTCTATGTAATTTCCTACTATCAAGATAGTTTTCTAATGACAATTTTGAAAATTCATAACTTTGGTTAAGAGTTTCGAAATTAAGCAGCCAAAACTTGTTGGTAAGCTCTTGATATGCCCTAGCTACTATAAAAATTTTATGTTTAAACTAAATCATTTAGTCTTTGAAAATAGTCAAAACTTAGGGCTATCTAGAGACCAAAACTAATATAAGGCATATTTTTTAGGGCAACTTTGGAATTCATGAAATATTCTACATTGATCTAAAAACTACAAACTATGTCTTATATGAAACTTTGGGATGTCTTCTAAATACCTATCAAGTTTCATACTCAAATTCTTCCATTTTGGCTATTCATGGTTCCAAATTTTCCATATTAGCTACTCATAAAATTTTCTCCTTTTCAACAATTTTCTTAACTATCAAATAATTCATTTAACTAGTCTCTAACATAAAATATGGCCTACATCTAAATATAGACATGTGACTTGTTTATTTTTCTTAGACTTCTATCTTATCATTTTGCACCCTTAGTGGCCATATTACATTTCATTGACTTTGACTTTAATATCATAACTTGCATATCATTCTTTGTTTATTTTGCACTTGCTAGACTAGCCATATGATCATTTCTTATTTTGTGTAAACTTATAGAACCTATAGCTCATTTTATGCCTAATTAAGGTTTATGGCTCCATAATGCAACATACCATAATTTTAACCAATTTAGTAACTCATATGGTCTTATATTGGCTAGTTTTCATCAAACTTGTTACACCATACATGTTTTTCATTTCTACCATCCACATATGCTCATTTAAGGCAAATTTATGATAACAAAACCTTCAACAGCAAAAATTATAGTTACTAAAAGTGCCAAATGGTTCCATAATGCTTATACACAAATTTTCTCCCATTCCAACTCTCAAATTCATGCATAACTAATTTATTACAATCAAGATAACATATATATAAAGACAAAGTCCATGGAATTATTCATTTGATCATTTTGGCTACAGAACACCTAGTAATGTCCAAATTTTAAAAATTTATAACTTGAGTTACATACTCTAATTACTGCAAATTAAGTGCCCTTGGAAAGCTTATAATGTGAATTTCTATTGTAAAAAATCCAAGTCAAAATAAATCCATTTGGTCTCTTAAGAGTCATGAAATCCAAGACCAATCCAGAATGAACAGTGATTGCATAACTTTAATTTTTTGGACCAGATTGAAAAATTCACCAAATATTTTATAGAGTTCCAAAAAATGCAAACCTCACCTTTTTGGAAAGCTTTATATGTCCCCTAATTTTTTGCCAAATTTTAGTTCCAAACTAGATTATTTAGGCTATCAAGGGTAAATGAACATTTTATTGCTCAAATGGTCCATATTTTAGCTCCAAATGGTACCAAATGAGTTCTAAAATTTTATTTCTCATTTTGAGCAAATTTCAATCCACAAATGCACCATAAATGATTGATCCATTATGTAAAAGTGGTCTTGCAACTAAAAATTACGATCCAACATGCATGGATACACATATACTTCATGAAACCTCATATGCCAAATTACATTATAACATGTCGTACATATATCCAATGGTCATATAGTTATAGCCTAACATTCTTAAATGTGTTTACATTGCATTACAACAAAATATATGATCACATATTCTTATATACAATAACTTTTCCTATGCTAGTTCCATTATCTCAAATGGCTTTTCTAAGCCTTTGGCTCATCATTTTTTCTTTCTTAAGTTTCACTTAGTCATAGTTAGTGGAGATAAGGGAAAGTGAGATTCAAAGGATTTCAATAGTTAATCCTATAACAACTGGGAAAAGGGAAAAGGAAAGAAAGTAGAAAATTGGAAATTTTTGGCTCCATACCCGTGGCTTATGGTTTGTTTTATGCTATGTATGAGTTGTATAAGTGGAGTTTGAGTGAAGAATATAAATGATGGGTTCACAGGACCCACGGGGCAGAAGTTGAGTGCATGAAACCCTATTTTATAGCATGAAAATGCCACGGACTAGTGTTGATTCTTTGGAAATCATATGGAACCGAGCCCAGTGAGAGGCTAGATAGCGGTAGTAGATTAAGGTGTTACAAATCCAACATTCAAACACACATGGAAGCAAGTATGCATGTCATACAGTCATAGCCAAACTATAATTTATGCTTTAAGGATCTCATAGCTCAAGCACGAATAAGTCCATGCTTTAGAGACTTTTGGCCTAAACTCACCTTATATCTAGAAACTTTTGGTTTAGCCTCACCTACATTTAGGGACTTTTGGTCTATCCTCACTCATGTTTGGGACTTTTGTCCTAACTATGTAATGTCCCGTTTTCATTAAACGATGGAAATGGGCACGTTTTCAAAACAAGTCCCCTAAGATGAGTGATTCAAGGCCAAATAAAATTTGGATAAAATTTTAAATAATAGAAAATGAGGATTTGAGCCTTGAGTTGCCCAGAAATCGGGATCGGAGCGATTCGAAAAATTTGCCGAAAGGCCAGTGGCATTTTCGTAAATAAGTGTAATTTTGGAAAAGCACCTAGGAGGGCTTTTTAAATGGAAATTTTGAGTTGTCCAAGGTTCTCAGAGGCCCCAAAAACCATGGGAAGCCCCGGGACCAGTAAAGCCCCTCCGGTGTACTCTTTCCGATGTCAGTTGACCCGAACTTTGACCGATTCATTCGGGACGGTTTTAGCTCCGATTTGAGTGATTCCAAAGGCATTTTACTAAATTGGGAGCCTATTTGTTATGATGGAAAAGACGGTTCTCAAAAAGGAGCTAAAACAAAGGAGAAACGAAAATGCTAAGAACGAAGGGCAAAATTGGCATTAAAGAGTTAAAGGAAGCTTCTTTCTTCTTCTTTATATGCCACGTTCTGCTTTGCCCTCTCCAAACCGACTTGCTTCTGTCCATGTTCAGAGGAGAACTCCAGCTCCTTAGGCGCACAAGAGGAGGAGGATTTTGGAGGAAGAAATTCAAGAAAAAGGTAAGAAACTTTAAGACATTCCATATCCTTCCTTCTTGGACTTTGCTCCTCTCCTCTCAAGCTTTCTTTCTATAGTTTTAATGGAGAGTTTGGTGCTGTTTTTGGGGCAGAACAGAGAGGAGAATTTCGAAAATTGAGGGAGTAAGCCAACCAAGTGGAAGAACAAGCCAAAGGAAGCAAGAAAACAAGGTAAAACTTCCATTCTTTGGTAGTTTCTCCCTCCCCCTTCCTCTTGCACGAATTTGACCACCATGAGCCCAATTCTTAGGGGCTGTTTTCTGTCCAATTTATGGAGGGATTAGGGGTTTTAGATGGCAAGGATTAAGAATGAACCAATAGAATCAAGAAAGGAGCATTAGGAAACAAAATGGAATCATTAGGGATCCAAATGCTCCCTTGCAAATCTGATTTTATATAAATGTTCTTAGGCTTAAATGAATGTTTAAATGTGCTCCTAAGATCCCTAAGAGGTCCCCCATATGTCTCTTCCTCCATAAAATTAACAAAACCCCATGGAAAGTCATGAACCTAAAAGTTAGAAAAGTGTAGAGCACTTAAAGGGATTGTAAAAACTGATTTAATCCATGAGTTCCCTTGGCTATTTAAGTGTTTCCTTGACCTCTTACCACTCTTAACAACCTCCCTAAATGGTTCCCCCATCAAGGAAAAATCAAGAAGCCATGAAATCCCATTTATTCTCTAACTTTCAGCCAAGTAGGGATGACATAGTTAGGGAAAGTTTTAAATTGTTTCAAGCCCATTTTTAAGTCATACATGATGAATGAATGTGAGGGGAAACCTTGGGAAAAATTTAGAAAGCTTAGAGAATGAGTTGGTGCTTTAGGTTCCATATTGTGACCTAAGGAAGCAACATGATGTTAGGCCCTTTGTTTTAATGATGTGATGACTCCAAGAGGCTTAAAAGGAGTCAAGAATCATATTTGAGAGTAAAGAATGAGGCCTAGAAATCATTTGAGGGGTGTTGCTTCATTAGGTGCCAATATGGACCATAATGGAGGTTGTAGAGTAATCTAGGGTTTAAGCAAGTTGCATAGCCCTAGAAATTGTTTCATGAACTTAATTGGCTCCCATAATTTGTGTCTAGGCCAAGTGAAACTATCTCCACCAACTTGTGGGTGTGTGGCTAAAAGAGGAGGCTTGAAAGCTAAGGAAAAAGTGTGTGTTTGTATACAAGGTAGCTCTCTCCACCTTCTCTCATACATGGATGTGTGTTTAGCTTGTTTTAGAATGCTTGTATGTGTATTTTCAAGCTTTGAAAAGTATGCTAGCATGCCTTTACATGTCATGATCCTTGATGCCATGTTATGTTTTAAATGAATCCATGATGTTTGTATGAGTTTGCTTGAGTGTGGAGAGGCCAAGAACTCTTCCCTTGGGTGAGGAGGAGCCAAGAACCCTTGAGCTTGGTTGAGACAAAGTAAAGAGTCTCCCAAAAGCAAAGTGGGCTCCCAAGAGTATGGTTGAGCCCAAAGTGCTCAAAGAATGGGTGAGGCAAATCCAAAATCCATGAGGAGAAGTGTGAGGCCAATCCAAACACTTAGTGAGCTCTTGAATGTCTTGTATGATTGATTCACATGCCAAGGTTGCTTTTAAAATGCCTATGATTTCTACTTTCTCCATGCATGCCATTGTGAAACTTGCTTGCACATATTATGTGTGATGGAATGGGAGATGAGCTATTGAGATTCTTGAATCTCACTCCCTCCTCTTAAATGTCCTAATATGCTAGGTGGACCAAGTGGACATGGCAATGGGAGCCAACCACCTTGAAGAAAGAAGATTGCCATCCTTATGCTTGATTTTTGGTCTTTTGAT
The DNA here is from genome assembly GCA_032878935.1 of Erythrophleum fordii. Lineage (NCBI taxonomy): Eukaryota > Viridiplantae > Streptophyta > Magnoliopsida > Fabales > Fabaceae > Erythrophleum > Erythrophleum fordii. The sequence continues at coordinate 18,018,395 of JAVQMF010000052.1, read as the reverse complement.
TCATAATGAGACTTCATGATGTATATTATTATTGTAACTGGTCTATGACCCCTTGGACAAATGTAAAAATGATATTATGTGATAGATAAATGAATGAGTATGGTGTATGTACTCTAGAACATAAATTGAGTGTTTATGCTAATGTATACACTTGAGAAAAGCTTGGTGTAATGTGTATAAGTGAGGGTGAAAAGGCCAAAATGAGATGCAAATAGTTTGGGACCATTTGGGCAGCTTCCCCAAGTCTTAAACATGCTTTTAAACTTGCCCAAAAGGTGCCAAGACTAAAGGAAATCCATTTGGCAATTTTGGTACCCAATATGGAGCCAAAATTGACCATAATGGAACCCTATGCCACTTTTTGGCCAAATGAGTTAGTCTTGCTCTAAAATTTGGCATGAAATTAGGTCTTGTTGAGAGCTTTCTGGGAAGCTAAAGATCATAATTTTCGGAGACCTAGAGAATATTTGATGAATTTTCAAAGTTGGGATTTTTCATGGTTTCTGGTATGTGCACTGTTCATACTGGCAGATTTGATTTTCGTGTCACTCGATGGCCAAATGGTGTCCAATGCTTATGAAATTTTATATGCATAAACTAGAGGGAATAAGCTTTCTGTGGCCACTGAGATCACCTCATTTGGAGGTCTGACCAGAGAGTTATGAATTTTTGAAGTTTGCGGTCAGTAACAGTGGCATCTCCAGAGCTCAATCACTGTTTCATCAGTTCCAGATGTCTAAACCTATCTGTTTCATTCTGGACTTATTTTTAGTGTCAAGTTAACATTTGTAGCTTGCCAGAATGACTGAATTTGTGTGATTTAAAGTTTTTTAGAATTAGTTATGAATTTCAGAAGTTTGCATCAGTAACCTGAATCACAGCCCAGGCAGCCAGTGAGTCTGTAGCTTTTTGGATGTCAAACGTCCTTTGTGATGAATTTTGTGACTTGGACGTATTTTTAGTGTGAAGTAGACATCCTGAGCTTTCCAGAATGACAAAGAACACATGAGTTAGATTTTTCTAGATTTAGTTATGATTTTCCAAAATTTGTGACAGAAAAGAGGAAATTCTAGACGAAAATGCAAACAGGAATTTTAATGTGTTCCTTTGCTTTCCACGAGTTGTAGACCAAATTTGATGATGGAAATGAGCTATATTCATGTATTTAAGTATGAGAATGTGATAGATGCATTCATATGGCCCACGGGACTCCGAAAGAAAAATTTTACCAGTAGAGAAATGCATTTTAATTCATAACTCCCTATGCCACTCGAGTGTTTCCATAGAACAAACATAAGATGAGGCATGGGAATTGCATGAATTGAGTCCTAGAAGTATGGTGTTACAAACTACACTCATATTTGGGGACTTTTAGCTTAACCTCATCCATTATCAAAGGACTTTTGGCATAGTTTCACTCATTAAAGAGTCTATCCAACCTCAAATGCAAATAAATGTCATGCAATTGCATATTATACTTGAACAATCAACAAGTCTCAATTTGCAAACAATACATACAAGCAAACAACTAATTATTCAAGCAAACCAACCACATATATATATAAGAATGAAGGAAAAGCTACTTTGACACACAATTTCAATTAGTTTTCTTTGGTCTCCTCTTCTTCCATGGCCTTAAATGCACAGTTGGATGAGATTTTACTTGTTTGGCCTAGACACATTAAATAAAATATAAAATGATCAATAAGACTATATTTATACTTATGTTTGTCTTACATATGCAAAGTAGGTCTTTGAGTATAAATTATGGCCTCTTTGTATGCCTTATGTAATGTCCAATTTTCATTAAACAACGGAAATAGACATGTTTTCAAAGCAAGTCTCCCGAAATGAATTAGTTAAGGTTCCAAAAAATTTGAGTAACATTCTAGACTCCTAAAAATGAGAATCCTAGCCTTAGACGAAAGGAAAAATGGAGCTAGAATGATGAAATAAATTTTGACAGAAAACCTATGAAAACACAATGGCATTTTCGTAATTTTTAGCAAATTTTAGAATTCACATGGGAGGGTTTTTTAAAATAAAAATTTTGAGTTCTCTAGGGTTCTTAGAGAGCTTGAAAATCATGGAAAGCCCCAGGACAGTTAAATCACCTTCGGTGGATGTTTTCCAACGTCGGTGTGCCCAAACTTTGATGGATTCATTCGGGAAGGTTTTAGCTCCGATTTGAGTGATTTCAAAAATTAAGAACCTAAATTTTATAATGAAAGAGATAGTTCTAAAAAAGGAGCTAAAACAAAGGAGAAATGGAAATGCTATTACGAAAGGGCAAAATTGGAATTAAAGTGTTAAAGGAAGCTTCCAAATTCTTCTTTATAAGCCACGTTCTTTCTCTCCTTCATTAAACTGACTTGCTTCTGCCCATCTTTAGAGAACAACTCCAGCTTCTTAGGTGCATAAGAGAAGGAGAATTTTGGAAGAAGAAATCCAAGAAAAAGGTAAGAATCTTTAAGAATTTCCATATCCTTCCTTCTTGAAACTTGCTCCTCTCCTCTTAAGCTTTCTTTCTGTAACGCCCAGTATGTTGTAAAAACACAGAAACAGGTTAGTTTGAAAAGCAAGTCCCCTGAGATGAGTGATTCAAGGCCAAAAAAAATTTGGATAAAATGTTAAATAATAGAAAATGAGGATTTGAGCCTTGAGTTGCCCAAAAACTAGGGCCAGAGTAATTGAAAAAATTTGCTGAAAGGCCAGTGGCATTTTTGTAAATAAGTGTAATTTTGGAAAAATATCTAGGAGGGCTTTTTAAATGGAAGTTTTGAGTTACTTAGGGTTCTCAGAGGCCCAAAAACCATGGGAAGCCTCAGGACCGGTAAAGTCGCTCTGATGTACCTTTTTTTATGTCAGTTGACCCAAACTTTGACCGGTTCGTTCGGGAAGGTTTTAGCTCCAATTTGAGTGATTCCAAAGGCATTTTATTAAATTGGGAATCTAAATTTTATGATGGAAAAGACGGTTCTAAAAAAGGAGCTAAAACGAAGCCAAACAGGAAATGCCATTATGGAAGGGCAAAAGTGAAAATAAATTGCACAAAGAAGCTTCTAAATGCCCCTTTTAACTCCACGTTCTGCCTCCCCCTCTCTAAACTGACTTTCTTCTGCCCAAAACAGAGAAGAGATACAGAAATTTTAGGCACACAAGGGAGCAGGCAAAAGAAGGAGAAAAGGCCAAGAAAAAGGTATGAAATCCATGGATTTTCTTAGTTCTTCCTTAAGCAAAGTTGTTCTCCTCCTTCCCTCTTTTCCTCCAATGGTTTTATTGATATATTTGGTGCTGTTTTAGGGGTAGAACAGAGACAAAAAATTCATGTTTGGAGTGAGGCAACCAAGGAAAGTGAAAAGCAACCAAGAAAGAGCAAGAAAACAAGGTAAAACTTCCATTCTTTGGTAGCTTCTTCCTCCACCTTCCTCTTGCACGATTTGGCCATCATAAGCCCAATTCTTAGGGGCTGTTTTCTGTCCAAATTAATGGGGATTAGAGGTTTTGAAGTGCAAAGAGTAAGAATCTATCATTGGAAGCAAGTAAAAGCCATTGAATCTTAAGTTGAAAAAGTGTAGGGTGCTTAAACATAGTTTAAAATCTGGGTTGATTCAAGACTTCCCCATCATATTTGAGTGTTTGTTTGAGTTTCTAAGACTCCTAGGAAGCCTGCCAAGTGCCCCATCCATTAAGAAAAAATCGCAAACTCCATGGGTCTTTAATGGAAGCATAAATCGGTCAAGACCCTTAGAGATAGCTAGGGGATGTTTTAAATAGTTCCAAGCTTGATTTAGGACTTTATATGATAAAAGAAGATAAGAGAAACTCTTAGGAAAAATTTAGAAGCCTTAGGTTGGGAGATGAGGCAATGGCTTCCATAATGTAACCTTATGAAGCAACATGGATTTAAGTTGTAAAAGTGAGTGTATGATGGCTTCAAGGACCTTAAATGAGGTCAAGAGGTTGAAAGATGGTAAGAGAATGGAACCAAGAATTTTACTTGTGGTAGTTGCTTCATTAGGTCCTTAATGAAATCATATTATGACAAATAGAACAAAGTGTAGTCTTAAGAGTGAGTTGGATGTTATAACTTGTTCCAAAAGTATAATTAAGTATTGTTTATTGTGAATAGGCCAAAGAAATCCAACCCCACCTCCTTGTGTTTGTGGAACCAAAAAAGAGAAGGAACAAGCAAAGTAAGGTTTGAAATTGCACCAAGGTAGCTCTCCACCTTTTCTTGTTGCATTTTCTTGTTGCATATATGTCATTGTGTGCTTGTGTGTATATTTGTATGTTTAGGACTGCCACTTGATGCTATGTTACTATTTTGGTACCAATATACTTTCTTGAATGTCATTGAATTGTGGAAATGGCTCACAAGGGTGAGGTAGTGCCAAAAGTCCCTTAATGTGGGTGAGGAGATGCCAAAAGTCTCATGGCATGGGTGAGACAAGGCCCCCTTAGATGGGTGAGGCTAAGTCAAAAGTCCCAAGAACCAAGAGTGAGGCAATCCAAAAGTCCTAGAAATGGGGTGAGGCCAAACCAAAAGTCCCTAGAGCTCATTCTTATGCTCGATATAAGTTTGTGACACAAAAATGTGAAAGTGGAATGCTTCATAAATTGATTGATTGCATACTTGTGCCTTTGACATGTTGTATGCCTTGAGAATGTGCTTGGATAGGTGTATGAGCTATTGAGATTCAATGAATCTCACCCCCTTCTTTCTCTCATCTCATATGATCTAGGTGGAGTCCAAGATCTAAAGGATGGAGGCCAAAGAGCTTAAATCTCTATCTCTTGGCACATTTTGCTAGTTTTGATGTACTAGAATGTCAAAGAATATATGTATATGTTATTTTTGAGCCATGACACTTTGAACAAGTGTAAAACTATGTAAAGTTAGTGTATGTATCAATAATAGAGTTTAATGAATAGAATTGTGTATTTTGACCACTTGGGGGCCCACTTATGCATGTATGTATATAGAAGTGGCATGGTGAATTTGAGTTGTATGTGGATTCAGACCTTATGAGGGACTTATTTGTGCTATATTTATGCTTTCTAAGTTGCTCAAATGTGTGTGGAACAATGAATGACTCATTTGAACCAAATTTGCCCCTTTATTGGAACCAAAATTGCCATAACCTTGAGCTATGGCAAAATCTGACCAAATGACCTCTTCTCGACTTGAAATTTTTCATGCACGTAGATCTTGCCTAGAGATTTTTGTCAAGACAAATATCAGGTCATTTGGAGGTCTGTGGAATTTTTTATGATTTTTCAAAGTTGGCATCAGAATTTCAGATTTGCACCAGTACTGTTTATTTGGTCAGTTGTGAAATTGTGTCATCCGAGGGGCAAAAGTGGTCCAATGGCTATGAAATTTTATAGAAAGAAACTACGAATTCACAAAGATTTGTGGAAATTGGAAGAACCTCATTTGGAGGTCTGAGCTAAGAGATATGAATTTTTGAATTTCTGGAACAGCAACAGTAGTGTAGCACGACCTGGTCACTGTTCCATTGAATTTTAGTGACTAAACGTACTTTCTATGGTCTGAGCCTATTTTTACCATAAATTTAACATTTATATATTTCCAAATTGGTATCATTTGAATGGATTGGATTTTTTTGGAATTAATTGGACATTTTCGAAATTTGTAGCAGACACTTGCATCAGTACCAATAGCTGTCCAAATCTTTGCACCTTTTCACATGTCCAACGCTTTCTGTGTTATGTTCCATAGCCTAGAAATATTTTTTTCATAGAGTAGATATATATTTCTTTTCAGAATGGCTAAGAATACATGATTTTAATTTTTATGGATTTAGTTATGAATTTCTGAATTTGTGACAGAAAAATTGAAATTCTGGCCAAAAATAATAGGATGAATTTGATGCTCCCTTTTGACTTCCACGAGTTGTGGGCCAACTTTGGTGATGAAAATGAGTTTTATGTATGTAATTAAATATGAGAATGTGATGTATGAGCTCATATGGTCCTCGTGACACTGAATAAAATTTTCATACCCGACGCAATGCGAAATAAGGCATTATTTTAATGTCATTTTTCCATTCTCTTTTGTGCAATTGATCATGTGAGACATAGAAATGATAAGAAGCAAGCTAGAAATATATGGTGTTATATTTTCTATGGTTTTAGTGGAGAGTTTGGTGTTATTTTGGGGCAGAATGGAGAGGAGAATTTCGAAATTTGAGGAAGCAAGCCAAGCAAAGGAAGAGTCTTCTTGGAAGAGCTTGATTCAAGGTACTTTCCATGCAAGATGTTGCTTCTTTTTCCTTAGTTTCTTCTCCCATATTTTGGCCAAAATAGACCCAAAGAGAGAGGAGGGTTTTTGTTCAAGAACCATCAAGAGTTGTGAAATTAAGTTAGAGGAAGATGGAAGATACTAAGAAATTCCAAGGAAATCCATGAAAACTAGAAGTTAGAAAAGTGTAGAGCACTTAAGGGGATTGTAAAAACTGATTTAATCCATAAGTTCCCTTGGCTATTTAAGTATTTCCTTTACCTCCTACAACTCTTAACAACCTCCCTAAATGGTTCCCCCATTTAAATCCCATTTATGCTCTAAGTTTCGGCCAAGTAGGGATGGCATAGCTAGGGAGGGTTTTAAATTTTTTCAAGCCCATTTTTGAGTCATATATGATGAATGAATGGGAGGGGAAGCCTTGGGAAAAATTTAAGAAGCTTAGAGAATGAGTTGGTGCCTTAGGTTTCATAATATGATCTAAAGAAGCAACATAGTGTTAGGCCCTTTGTTTTAATAGTGTGATGACTCCAAGAGACTTAAAAGGAGTCAAGAATCATATTTGAAAGGAGAGGGAGATATGAATTTTTGAAGTTTCTATCCAGTATCAATAAATTTGCCTAACCAGAAGCATTGTTCTATCGAATTCTGAGGTCTGAACTTGATGAAATGATCTAAAGATATTTTTTCTCTCTAATTAACATCCACAGATTTCCAGATTGGTATCATTTGCATGGATTGGATTTTTTTGGAATTAATTGGACATTTTCAAAGGTTTCTATAGAATTCTGTGAAAGCTCTAGAATTCAGTCAGACCTTTAGACTATTTTAGATATCAAGCATCATCTAAGATGAATGTTATAGTCTGGGCATATTTTTTGTGTGAAGTAGACATCCTAAGATTTCCAGAATGACCAAGATTGCATGATTTCAATTTTTCTACATTTAGTTATGATTTTCCAAAATTTGGTCAGAAAGTGGAGCAATTCTGGTCGAGAATGAAACTCCATATTCCACACTCCAATTCAGTTTCCATGAGTTGTAGGCATGTTTTTGTGATGCAAATAAGTTGTAATGATGTAATTAAATATGAAGATGCATAACATGAGCTCACGCGGTCCACGTGACACCGATTGCAAAATTTTGAAGTATGATGTAATGCAAATAAGCCTATTATTTTCACTCCCTCTTTCATATGCTCTCATGGGAATGATGATGTAAAGCCTATGAATGACATAAAATGAGCTAGAATTTATGGTGTTACACCTTAAGGAGCCACTCCTAAAATTTAATTTCTAGACTTCAAAATCTAATAATATGGTCTTTATAATTCGCATGAAATTGAGTCATCAAAAACATCATTAAACCCACATAGAACTATATGGTCCAATTAGGCATTTTTGAACTCTAGTTTTTTACTTTCAAAAATAGTTTTCCTAAATTCATTCCAATGGCTCCACTAGTATTTATAATCCATATCTAGACCACTCATAATATTAGAATCAATGAAACAACTCTTTAGGTTTTCAAACTAAGGCTTGGCCAAGACACATACACACCTAGTCGTTTCCTTGGAGTTTTGTTTGCATCTCAGGGAATTTGATGGTTTTAGGAACTCTCTGATTCATTCCTCATTCAATTATGGTATTAGAAGTTTAATTAACTCCCCTAGGGTTTTGAATCTCTTAAGGATATAATACCTAGTCTTCTTAAAATTGAACTGAACTCGATGAGATGTAAAAGACCTTAAAATTAAATAAATTGAGGCTAACCAAGATTAGAATAATAATCAAGACACCTAAAAATGAGGATACAAGGTTAAAGATGGCTTAAACCTAGAGTCAAAATGGCTAAATAAATTTAACCGAAAAGGCAGTGGCAAAATCGTAATTTTAGGTAACTTTTTAGAAACTCAAAGGAAGGAACTTTAAATGATAAAATTGAGTTTTCTAGGCTTCTTAGAGGCTCTAAAAACTATAAAAATCTTTAAAATGGTTAAAACCCTTCTGGTATACATTTTAGGTTGTCAATTGATCTAAACTTTAATAGAATAATTCAGGATGGCTCTAAACCTTATAAAATTGAAAGAAAATATTTTTAATAAACTAAAGGACTTGAGTTTTCAAATGGAATAGCTAGTTCTAAAAAAGGAGCTAAAATAAGAAAAAATAGAGAAATAGAAGTTGAAAGGCATAATAGGAATTATGAAAATTATTATAACTCACTTCCTTTTTTCCTTAAATTAGCCATGCCACTTCCATACTCCTATAACCAACTTCAATAGCTTCTAAAATAGCAACAAGAGTTGTCCAAGAGAGGAGAAAAAGAAGGAGAAAAACAAGGCAAAAAGGGTAAGATTTTAGCCACTTTTTCATGAGATTTCCTTCATCAAACGTCTTCTCCTCTCAAAGCTCTTTCTATTGATGATTTTAGCTTCTTGAAAGGAGTATTTTTGTAGTTAAACTTTAGGAAAAAGGTGAAGATTTGAGGAAACAATTTGTAGTATCAAATTTCTCTCTTGTTAAGCTTTAAGCAAAGGTATGTATTCATAACTAAAATGAGCATCTTCTTGGTTCCTTCTCCTTGTGTGAGTTTAGCCAAACCTAGAAGAAGATGAAGATTCAAGATTTTTGATCAAAATAGATTAGGAACGAGGGTTTTAAGGCATGGATAATTAGAATATGCAATTAGAATCAATGAAAGAGTATTACAAACTAAGATAAAGAAATTAGGGTTTCAGTTGTAGTTTGAGAGTTTTGGAACCCTAGGAAAGTAATTCAAGCTATATTAGATCCTGTTTATGTCAAAGAGAAGCTAAAGAATATCTGTAATCATCAAATTCCCAAGAAAAACAAACAAAATTCCATATAGCTTCCATTGGAGTGATGGTTTGGCCAAGCTATGGATGAGGCATCTAGGGAGCGTTTCTTTGAATTCTAATGAATTTAGAGACTTAGATATGATGAATAAATAATTATGAAAGCATTGGATTGAATTTAGGAACCTTAGAATGAAAGTTAAAATTTTAAGGCCTAAATGAGGTTAATGAAGCAAGTTGGTTTTAAACCCCTTTAACCAAGCATGTAATGATTCAAATGAGTTTCTTAAGAGTTATAAAACTTGTAGCAAACTAGAGTTTGGAAAGCAAAAACCAAAAGTAGCTTCATTATGGATAAAACACTAGCTTTATTTACCATTTTAGGCCTTAATGAGATTTAAAAAGGATAATGAAGCATAGAATGAGTTCCATTGGATTAATTTTTTTTGAAATTACTAAATGTAGGCCCATCTAGCTTAAACACTCTTAAGTTTAAGTGCCAAGAGAAAGAAAGCCAAGAGAAAAGGTAAGACTAAGTGGGTTAGTGGCATTTAAGTTCTTACAAGCTTCAAGGTAACTTTATCTCCCTTTCTTGCATACATTTAAGTCCTTGAATGAGTCATAATGCTTGTATGTATTATTGCTTAATGCTTTCCTGAAGTATGTTATGTTATGTTTTTCATAATGAGCTTTATGTATGAGTATCATATGTTATTCGGCTCTAAAATCCCTAAGACATAGAATTGAGCACAATAGCTCTTCTTGGACCTCGGGTTGAGATTAGTTGAGTCTAATAAGTTTATGATAATGCCATGGTTGGAAAATCAATGAGTTTTTATACTATATAATACATCTAATTTATAAGATACATATGCATAGTATCCTTTCACCACATGCATGATATTCACTTATGGTATTCATGTGTGCATTGATTTGGTTGAGATTAGCAATTGAGATACTCCTTGAATCTCACCCATCCTCCTACTAACCATTTCAAGGTCTCCAAGCCAAAGCCAAGACCATGAGAAGATTTAAAAGTTAGAAATGATGTATTAGCAATCTTTTTGTATTAGATTTTGATATATGTACTTATATGATACATTACTTATATTTTTATAGATTTATGATGTATTTGATGATGATACTTCACGTCTTATGATGGAACCATATGTAAAAGTATGAGAATATGTATGTATGGCAATTTATGATGATGTATAAGCATTATGGTAGAAAATGGCATATAAGGTGATATGATATAAGTGTGTATATTTAGGTGTCAAGGGGTCAATTTTTGATCCAACCCTTTTGAATTATTATGGAATAGTTAGAAATATCATTTAGGATGGAAGAAATGTATTCAAAGTGGAAGGAAACCAATTGGACACCAAATAGTCCAAATTAAATCCAAGATTGATCTTAACATTGCCATAAAAAACTCCTATGTCAAAAGTGGCATAAACAACCTAGTTTGAGTATAAGATTTAGCATGCGTTTAGACCCTTATTAGAGCTTTTTAACAAGCTAAGAATTATAATTTTTAGAGTTGTACATAATATTTCGTGAACTTTTGAACTTCTATAGAGATTTCAAATTGGTCCTGTTATTGTTCACCCAGTATACATATGGTTTTTCATGTCTTTGAGGGACCAAATGAATTTTAATTCTCATAAAATTTTATATGCATATAGCTAATATTATAAGTTTTTTGTGGCCACTAAGATAATGTAAATCGGAGTTGTCTAGCCAAAGATATGCATTTCCAAAGTTTGGGTCTGTCATATGCCTTCTTTTCTGCACTAGGTTATTGTTTCATTGAATTTTATATGGCAAATGAATCAATTTTACCTAAAATTTTTATTGCATGTAGGTCACATACTAAGATTTCTACAGACACCTAATTTATGTGAATTGAAGTTATATAGCCTGAATTATGAATTTTCAAAGTTAGTGCAAAATTTTGGCCATTATATCATTTCGAGTTATAGAACTTTATAGGGTGTCTCACAAGCTAATCATGGAAAAATGCACCTAAACAATTTTTTTATAATGAAAATGAATAAAAGAAAAGAAAGAATCAAATTTGGATCCCTTTAACTCCATATGACCTATAAACAATTTGATTTTAGTGTTACAAAACTGAAAAGTGGATGTGAACTTTGCCTTGAACTTCATGCATTGTATGAATAAGTTAGATAAAGCTATGTATGACAAAGGGCAATACCAAACCCTAAGTGAACCTCATGGCATTTATTAGTTCTTTATCAATTTTAATCATATATTCTTATTTTTCACCCTTCAAAACCCTTTATTTCATCATGGATTCATCAAGCTTAAGTCTCTTTCCCTTCTTCCCTCTCTTGATTGAATTGAAAGTGGACAAGGTTCCTTGCATACCAAGTTTTCCTAGCCTAAATTATACATCATTTGAAAGTACTCTTCATGAAAAATATTTTAATGCAATTGGTTTCCTTAAAGGATCTTCTTTCTCCAAGAGTTTAGTCATAAAACTCACTCTTTAGGAAATTAAAACTACCATGAGAGAGAGGAGAGGGAGTAGAAAAATGTTCATAATAACGTTATAGGAAAATTTAGCTTCTTTACTTACCTACATATGGCCTTCTTCCTCTTTCCTTCCTTCCTCCTTTGTCACATCTTTAAGAGACCTGAAATGGTTGCCTTTGGTTGTTAACAAGTGAAGGAAAAGTGGGGGGTGTCATTTATTTATATATATATATATATATCTAGGGTCCTCATTTGTTAATCTACTAATCTTATTTTATCATATTATGATGAGATATGCTTATTTCTGAAGTCAGTTCTTATGTTCCCTAAACTCTTAAATTTTCCATCGGTTAGGCTTGTAACACCCCAAAATTTATTGAAAGTAATTTTAAGCAATTAAACAAGTATTATAAGGATAATTAAGCAAACTATGGTAAATAGAAATTTATAGAGAAATAAATTATTAATATGGAATTAAAATTCAACTGGGTTAAAAATTTAATCTAGGTCCATAATTAAATTAAACTTGTTTAAGGATAAAGACTTATGAAGGCCTAATGAAAAGACACCTTTTAGAATGGCCTAATCTGGTTTCATTTCTTAGAAGCCTAAAACTAAAAAAATGGGCCCAAGTGAGACATGGACTCTTTAGCCAGCCCAAAAACTCACTAAAACCCTAAAACCCAATTGAAAATTCACTCTAATGCTGAAGAGACATTTGGTTTTGTAAAAGCAAAGTTCATTTTCGCACTTAGAGGGAGGAAGCTAGGGTTTTCTGCATATTTCCATAATTTCTCACTTCTAGAGTAAGATTCAACCAAGGTAACTTACATAAAACTTAGCCTTCTCATTCTCCTCTACAATTTGGTCCTAATAACTTTTGGTTTAGTGGATTTCTACCTAATTCCTAAATCTAAAACTTGCACTTTTGGCAACTCCATTGTTGATTTTCGAAGGTCGAGGCTAAGGGGTCATTAGGTAAGTATCTTCTCCCTATTTTGATGCATTTTCTATTGGTTTAAGACCCCAAAGGCTGACTATAACACAATAACTTTAACACTTAACTCATGCAAATCCCATGCCTCATCTCATTTAAATTTTATGGGAAGCAACATAATGGCATAGGGAATTATAAATCAAAATGCCTTTCTCCACGGGTAAAAATTTTCTCTTGGAGTCCCATGGGTCATATGGACTCATCCTTCTCATTGTCACATTTAAATACCTAAATACCACTCATAAAAAGCTCAAGTGATGGTCCATACCTCGAGCAAAGGGAGCAAATACATAAAATACACTAGTGCAGCCTCAGATCAATTTTCCAAATTTTATGCCTGAATTTTGAAAAATCATAACTAATTCTAAAAAGATCAAAATGAGACACATTATACCATTCTAGAAAGCCAAAGATGTCTAATATATGTTAAAAATAAATCTAGACCACAACAGAGGCTGCTAGGTATCAGAAAATGATGGAACAATACCAGAGGTCAGCTATCATCCTTGGTACTGATTTCTAACTTCAAAAATTTATATCTCCCTATTCAGAGGTCCAATTGGGGTAATCTTAGTGGCCATGAAAATGTTATCATGTCTAGTTTATTCTTGTAAAATTTCATGAGCATTAGACATCATTTGGCTAATGAATAACATAGCCTAAGTTTCTGACCATATGAACAGTACCTGTATCAGTTCAGCAAAAAAATGGAAAATTTGGAAACTCATAATTAATTCTATAGAGCTCCAAATAATTTAATATTTGGCTTACAAAAAATATCTGGATAAGATCTACATGTGTGCTAAGTTTCATGAGCAAAGTTGTCCATTTGGTAAGATCTTGATATTGAGTTGTGAAATGGTCATTTTTAAGCTTTACAAAGGGTCCAAATGGTCCAAATTGAGCTCCAAGGCAACCATGACCACTTGAGCACATGGAAATGCACCAAAATGACATTCTAAACTTGTCTCAAAGGTGCACAAACCCAGATTTCTCAAACTCACTCATCCACCCCATGATATACACAAGAATGCATATGTCTAGTCTTGCCATTCCATACCCAAACCATGCTATATCATACATTTGGCATCAAATCTCATTCATACATCATACATTTGGGTAATTACATATGCTTATATAATTACATAACAATTTCATCATGAGATTACATCATATGCCATGTGTATGGCTATAAGAGAGACAAAACTAGATATTTTCATACACTTTGATGTCAATCTCCTTCTTTTAGGCTTGGTGGCTTCCATTACTTTGCTCAATTACTCCACCTAGCATGTTAAGACACTGGAGAGGAGGGGATGAGATTCAAAGAATACCAATAGCTCATCTCTCATTCAATCACACATAAAGCATGCAATACAAGTCTTAAAAAAACATGCATGGGCATATTGACACATATAAGCATTCATAAAACATTATTAGCATTTGAACACATCATGTTTAGCATACATAGGCTTGCCAAGTGAGTGGATTAGTCTCATCCATTCACTAGTGGATTTTGGACTTGCCTCACCCGTTTCCTCTAAGAGGTTTTAACTCAATCTTACTCTTGGGAGTCTACCTCACTCTTGGGAGACTCTCTACTTTGTCTCAACCAAGTTCTAGGGTTCTTGGCTTATCCTCACCATGGCTAGAGGGTTTTTAGCTTCTCCACACTCAAGCAAACTAAGACAATCACATAAAACATCATTTACATGCATAAAACATCATTATGGTACCATGGATTAAGAGCTCATGCTAAACTACTTTTCATAGCTTAAAACATACTTACACACATTCAAAGACAATGTAAGCACACATTCATGCATGAGAGAAGGTGAAGAGAGCTATCTTGCTTGCATTTGCATATTTTTTCCTTAAGCCTTGAGTCGTCTCCCTTGACCTCACACACCCAAGAAGGTGGAGATCATTTCTCTTGGCCTAGACACATCATATGGAAGCTAATTATACTCTTGAATTACATTCTAAGGCCACACATTCACTAGAAAAGTTAGGTGACTCATAAGGCTCTTTCGTGGTTCCATAATGCACTTAATGAAGCAACCTTAAGAAAACATCATCTTGGCTCCATTCTTTCTATTCATTTATGATTCTTAACTCTATTTAAACCCCTTGGAGTCATCACACAATTAAATTAGTGAGTCTAGCTAGGTGTTGCTTCTTTAACCCATAATGTGGAACATGCAAGGCCATTTCACTTTCTATAGTTTCTAAAATTTTTCCAAGGCTTCCTCTCATACATGACTTAAAAATAAGCTTAGAACAAATTAAAACTACCCCTAGGTGCCATTTCTTCTCTAGGCCAAAGCATGTACTCTTCTTGGCATCCTTAGAGTTTCTTTGCTTCCTTTGATGGGAGAATCATGTAGGAAGCTCTCTTGGTGTCTTAGGAACTCATATGAACACTTAAACATCATCAAATATGGCTAGGGTTCATGGTAGAGTTCAAGGTGTAATCAAAACCCTAAATTCCATAACTTGCGTTCTAAAGCTTCCTTTTCAATTCTAGTTGTATATTCTTAATCCTCACACTCCATAACCTTTGGTTCCATCAAGAACACATAAAGAAAAGCTCTCCTCCTCACTTTCTCTCTCTAGACCAAAGCTTAAATGGCTTGAAAATACAAGATTTTGTAAGTGTTTCAAGTGAAGTCTTACCTTAAAACAGAGCTCTCTTCGCATAAATTATTTTCCACCGATTGATTTCTTGAAAAGAGTTCCTTTTCTGCTTGGGTTAGAATTGAATCTTCAAGTTTTTAAGAAAAGAAAACCACCATTAAAGAGCTCTTAGACAGAGGAATAATTTTCCTAACTAGCATGGGATGAAACAGGGCCGTTTACTTATCTAGATAAAAGCTTAAACTTCTTCTCTCTCTCCCCTCTTAATGTCAAACCATTACTGCCCATTTTTCTGCAAATGGAAGCTTGGAAAAGGTGATGAGGTGTAATCTTACTTAAGAAGCCTTTTTTATAATTTTTCAAAATAACCATTTTGCCTCTACGTGCCTGTTTGCTCCGTTTAGGCTCATTTTAACTCTTTTTTAGAACTGTCTTTTCCATCATAAAATTTAGGTCCTCTAATTCATAAAATTTTTTTGGTTTCATTCAAATTGGACTTAAAACCTTCCCGAATGAACTAGTTAAAGTTTAAGTCAACTGATGTTGGAAAACATCCATTGGAGGGGCTTTAGCTGTCTTGGGGCTTCTTATGGTTTTTAGGGCCTTTGAGAATTCTAGAGAACTCAAAAATTTCATTTAAAAAGCCCTTCTATGAGAATTCCAAAATTTGCTTAAAATAACGAAAATGCCCTTATGTTTCGTCAATCTTTTGTTACATTTCATTTTTTCATTCTAGCTCCATTTTTCTTTCTGTCTGAGCTTGGGATTCTCATTTTTAGGAGTCTAGAATGCTTCCCAAATTTTTTGGGACCTTAACTAATTCATTTCATGGGACTTCCTTTTGTATCTGATAAATTTCATTCGTTTACAGAGAAACAGTACATTACGTTTCTTATGTTTTCTTTCGTTTTTGAAGAAATGGATATTACATTGACTTACGAGATGAGCTTGAATTTTGTGCAAAAATACCTAGAAATTTGAATGGAATATTGTGGTTTCTAGTGTAGGGGAGCTAAAACCTAAAATTGGAATCTATTGGTGGTTAGGTAAGTAACCTATAGGTAGTTATTGATAATTTAACTCTTTGGGTATCTGATTGTTGCTATAAATGATGATTAAGAGTGGTATTTCTTTGATCTTGTGTTTATAGGGTGAATTGGCATTGTTGTTAGCTTTCAAAGAGTTCTTAACCAAGTGAGGTAATTGGGGTTAAACTTATTTCTATGCATATGTGCATTGTTAATATGATATTTGTTGCATAATATATGTTGATGTGCTAAATGATTAGTTGGCTACTTGATTGTTGTTTTTGGACCCTGTGTGAGTACATGGTGGAGCTGTGTTGCAGTTGCCACTCATGCATTGAGCTTTGATCGACCATTGGGTTGTGATCAGATCCATAAATGCACTGAGCCTAGGTTGTACTCAATTGGAAGTTGGCACCATAGACAATCTTTTCCCAGTGTTATTGGCCTTTAAGATGATGTATATGATTACAACAAGATCATTTGTTGATATGATGGATAATTATTGTCATACCTAGAGGTTTCCTCTCATCTTTACAAGAAAACACAGGTTCATAACTTTATTATTCTCATTAGCATACAAATTCTCATTTTGTTATAGAGAAACGAAAGCTACCAAATTTATAATTTAACTACATTTTCGAACCTATTTTTCTGAAATTTCTTTCCCCCATCACATGTTATCCAAAAATTATAAAAATTGGTAGAATGAATCCTTATTATATTGATTATAAGACACTAAAATAGTTTTTTAAAATTCCCATGGATGACCTTTTAACAATGCTATTTAACCCACTACCTTAGTTGAACTTGCTACACCTAATGGCCTCTATTTTTGACTAATTTGGCCTAGTAAAAAAATTTAGAAAATTCTAAAACTTTTGAGATCTAATTTTATATGTCTTAGCTACCTACCCATAAAAATTCGTGCAATAACTCCTTCATTTACCTGTTTAACAAGATTTATAATGAAACCTACTCAAAACTATCCTATATAAAAGATAGGTGGAATTTGTACGTTATTTTCATAATCTATCTTAATCCAAAAATTCTATAACTTTCCAGATTTTTAGTTCAAGGAACAAACAACCCATTATAAAAATTTTAGGCTTTAAAACTATCACACTCCAAATTTTCTATGATTATTAATGTAACCAAAGTTACAAAAAAAGAATAGCAAGGAACAATCTTAAGTAAGTATTAGGGGATTAACCTAAGTTAATTAAGAGCTAACTCATTAAATTTGTACTAGAAAGAAGAATATATGTTAGGAAACCTTGAAGAGATAATGGCACATCAATTTGTCTAATATGGAAGCATGTAGGAATAATTCAAGACAAGCTTGTAGCCGTCCATATCATAACATTGTGTCACTTTCCCATACATGGAAATGTAGGTGTACATTTGGTCATGTGATAGCTTTCATGTAGCCATGCATATCAAGAACTAATACTTAAATAAACACTTGAATTAGTTTTGGCACCATGAACATCATGCATGATCGAGTGAGTGGTGTAGGAATAATTAAACAAACAAAAAGTAATAAGGACACAATGGTGACACCTTAACATTCCACTTACACACCATATGCATTGGCTATTCGGTCATGAAACTATCCTCCCCTTTTATCATAGGGAATTTCCATGAAATTCATATGGATTAATGGCTTAGACAATATAGAATAAGGACACTTGGAAGGGATGGTGGAGTGGGGCCAAGAGAGAAGAATTTCAATGGATAAAACACTTGCACCAATTCCTCATGCTTGCACCATGCCATATGTAACATTCAGTTCCTCTGTAAGCGTGAGAAACATAAATTAGCAAACATAGTTTGCTAATGTGTAAAAAATTATAAAATTTGTTGCATGAAATTTTGGATTCGTTAGGACCAGAAAATGGCCTAAAATGATTACAAGCTTATACGGAGATGAACTAAAATCCTAAACCTATGTTAGCTGTCTTAGGAAATTCTATGTAGAAAAATCTACTAGGTAATGGTGATAGAATCTAGAAATATGGAGTTACGAAGAAGATATAAGTGAAAAACAAACAGAGGTGCTTGTCTGTCATGTTATTACTAGGGGCAAAATGGTCATTTAGACCCTAAAATAATAAAATATTAGGAGAATAAATAATATTTAAATATATGGTTGGAGACATTAAACGGGACCCACATAGGGCCAAATAATATTAAAATATAATAGAGAACTTAGAAAATGCATATTAAATAAGATATTATAGAGAACTTAAGAAACAGGGGCAATTTTGTAAGTCTAATTGGGGAAGAGCTGACGTGGTACCAGGGAGCTGGGAAGGTGTTGATTTGGTGCCATGTAGAAAGGAGAGAGATGATGTGGTGCCATATGTGAAGAAGAAGCTGGAAGTTGGAAGAAAATTTAGGAAGCTGCATGAGCTACAGAGAGATTACGCAGGCTTGCGTAAGCAAATCTTAGAAATCTCACACATTATAAAAAAGTTACCACTGACTTCAGCATGAAATAGATGCTGACTTAAGCAATATTAAATGCAATCTTATCTTCACACTTTACAAAAAAGTAACCATGGTAATCCAACGACTAATATTCGCCTGTAAAACGTGATGCGATCTAAACCATTGAGCAATCCAATGGCTTAAATTTCTTCACCTTTTTAAGATCAAACCACAATCTTTGATCTAATCCTTAGGCCTACATTTTATTTCTTATAGCCACAGTGATACTTTTTTCCATCAATCTCTTCAAGTAGGACAACACCCTAAAAATATTCACTAACGTCTTTCTGGAAGATCCTTTTACCTTTATTAAGAATCTTTAAAGGTAAAGGCACTTGAGAGATCCTTTTGAGGTGTCGTATAGTTGCAGTCTGAGAAGGTCCCCAAGGAGGGGGGTCTTTTCTAAGGAGTTTGGACAATTGGCTTGTATGATTAGATACTTTTGGAATAAAGTCTCTGATAAAATTGATTACCCTGAGAAATTATTGAATTTCCTTTACAGTGAGATCTTTATCTGGAAAATGAGTAATTCTTGAGCTATGTGTGGACCAAGTTGATAATGTTCATCAAAGATATGCATTTCGAGGAATTCGATTTGGGCTTGGCCCAGTTGACTCTTTTTGGAGGAAAGCATGATCCCATGTTTTTGTACAAGGCCCAAAAACTATTGGAGAAGCTGTTTGTGATCTACTTCATTTTTGGAGAGGAGCAAGATATCATCAATGTAGATCAGGATACTGTGGAGAATAGGCTCAAAGATTTTTGTCATGGCCTTTTGAAATAGAGACGAGGCAACCTTTAATCCAAATGGCATAGCAGTCCATTGGTATTGAGCATTAGGTATATAGAAGGCTATCTTGTACCTCTCTGCATGATCAATTCCAAGTTGCCAAAAGCCTACCTTAAAGTCAAACTTAGAGAAAACTTTTGCTTCTTTCAGTAGGCTGAGTTGAGAACTAATCTTTGGTAATGGAAATTTATTATCTTGCAAAAACATGTTGAAAGGCTTGTAGTCAATGACTAATCTCTTGTTTCCATGTTTTTGTTCTGCTCTTTTATCCACATAGAATGCTTGACATGCCTAATCATACTTGGTAGGTTCAATAAGACCTTGTTGTAGAAGGGCTAAACATTCTTCTCTGGCAAGTTGTAAGTCATCAGGATGAGTAGCTTTTGTAGGATTAACATCTTTGTTTCTCTTGAAAAGAAGCTGGATAAAGAAGTCTTTATTCTTCCAGAGAGGAGAAGGATGAGAAAATTGATCATGGGATTCTAAATAGTAAGGCATAAATTGATCACGAATCTCTTCATAACTAGGAGGAACATTAGACAGTTTAAATACCTTAGAAACTGTAGTGTAAGGCTTAAATTGTTGTTTGAATTAGATTCCATGAGGAAGGATTTGAAGTTTTTTTGCTTGGCAATAGATGTCCATTCCAATAAGGATATCCTTTTCTAGGAGGCTGCTTCCAAATACTTTGGTCCAGATTATACAATTAGGAAAGATCCTAATACCAATTCTTTTCTTGGTAATAAGATAAACCTTAAAGATTTTGCCATCAGCTGCACTGAAGTATTCAGAATGAGTTGTCCATGCCTATGGAGGAAGGACTGCAGAATTCATGAGACTTTTTGAGGCACCAGTATCCATATAAGCTATGCCAGGGATTGGCTTATGATACTTGCTCTGAAAAATCTGCATTTGAACATAAGACATTGGAGGTGCTTTTTGTTCTGTGAGAGTGAAGGGTTGGACTGAGTAACTAGGATGAATGTAATGGTCAGAATCATCTGAAAGGTCAGAATTAGAGAAATCCAAATCTGATAAGTGAAGTCTAGGAAGGGCAAAAATAGTATTTGCATCAGCATCTTCTTGTTCTGAGAAGTATTCTTCAATGTCATCATCAGCAAATAGAGGAATACTGGCCTAAACTTGTTGAAGGAGTTTAACATCCTTCTTTATTTTATTAGGACAATTTTTTGCAAAATGTCCCTTTTTTCCACAGATGTAACAATGACCTCGTTTCCTATGTTATGTGAGTCGTCGTCTGAAAAATCTAATTGGTCTTTTAGATCACCTTTTCTTATAATACTTGTGAGACTTGAAAGGCTTCATATAAGCATATTTGTAATGAGATTTCTTCTTTATTGGGCATGAACACTTTGACTTGTCTTTGCATTTAATCTAGAGATAAGGCTTCTTGCAAACCTTTTGCAAAGCAAGTTTGCCATCCATCATGGAATCAAACATTTTATGCTGCTCACATAATTTCTCAAGAGTAGCCAAAGTCAACTGGTAGATCTCCCCAAGAGAGATGTCAGTCATATCTCTTTTGAGGGACTGAATGGCTCTTAAGAGTTCTAGTTGTAATTCTTCTAACAAAGAGGTAATGAACATATGTCTGAGATTGACATCATTGAAACCATTGAAAAGGTAGTACCCTTTTGCCATTCTTTTATAATAAAAGTCAAGATCTTTTTTCTTTAAGGAGCAACATTTCATCTAAAAGAATTCTTGCCGTTTTTGCTTATCAACAAGATGGAAATCACTAAGGAATTCTTTGTGAATAAGACCAAGGAGATCATTAGCACTGCCTGCTATGGTATAGAGTTTATGTCTATACTCCCCTAAGCTTTAGAACCATTCTCGAAGAGTACCAGTGAGTCTGCTGGTGAATTCAGTGAGAATCACTTAGAGGTTAGCATTTGGTTGAGTCATTTGAAGATCAATCCATGCTGAGAATTCATGTAACTTATCTCTCCACTTATCAGGTGGGGATTCATCAAAAGTAAACTAAGGTCCAGTGGTTGGACGCGTTTGAGCTTATGGAGGATCTAGGAAAGTGGTATGATATGAGTGTTCAGCATGTTCATCATCATGTTCGATGTTTGACTCATCATATTCGTCCACATGAGTAGGGTTCACCATACAGGAAGTTAGGTATGGAATAGGCTCATCTTCTTCAAAACTGAGAGGTTCAAGACCAATAACATGAGATTGGTTTGAATTAGAATCAGACGAATAAGGGACAATAGTAGACATTAAAGAGATTGTCCCAGAAAGTTTAGTTAGCTCGGTTTGAGGTTATTTGTCTTTCTGAGTTAGATCAGAAGGAGGAGTAGGCATAGTATGCCTTAGTGAGGATGGTGGAGTATGGATCTGTAAGGGTTTTATAGGTGGTTGTTTGGAGGTTTTTTCCAGGAGGGTGAAGCTTCTTGGTGTGAAGAAAAATGGGGTGGTTTTTGAAGAGGACGGACATTTCTGGGTGGCAGAGGATGAGGTTGTCTAGCTTAAAGCTATCTAAACTGTGTTAGACTAAGATAGTCTTCTTTCTTTCTGAAGACTTCATAATTCATTTTGAAACACTTAGAATAATTAGCTTCTTGTGGGTAAGGTGAGTATGAAGGTGATGGATATGGATTATATGAGGACACAAAAGGAGAAGGATAGGATTCATAAATACTCCGAGATTGATCTCTGGCTAGATCTTTTTCAATCTGATCAATTTGAGATTTTACTTGGCGAAGCTCTTGTTCCTTCTGTGTAAAAGCTTATCCCATATATCCATGGGAGATAAATCCTTTAAGTTCTGCATCTAGAGAAGTAACTTACCTTTGAAGGTGATTATACAATTCTTGGATATGAGAAGACAGTCTATCAAGTCTAGAATTAGCATGAGTCGTTTGACTAGAAAGATTCTCAAGGCAAGAGTCAATCCTTTGAAGAACTTTGTTTTGGGCTGTAGCATTATGAGTATGCTAGTTGAGAACTTCTTCAGCTTGTGAGACAGGTCTTATGGCAATATTTGGTGAAACTTTTGTAGGAACAGAATACGACTTGTATGTAACATTTGTTTCAGGGTTAGTTCTTCTTTCCATAGTAGGGAATTCAGACTCATAATTCTTTGATGTAGAAGAAAACATCATACATAGAATCGATTGAGACTGTGTTTGTATAAGGATGATTGGTTCTGGTTCAGGGAGAGAAGGAAGAAGGTCATCATGACCAAGTTCCTTAAGGAGGTCATAGAAGCTTTTTGGCTTGGGCCTAGGAGACTTGATACCAACCCATCTGGGTTTTAGTGGGTGGTCATCATCATCATCTGAGTTATAACTAGGCTGGTGGTGAGAACATTAGCCAAATTTCCAAGATGGTTTGGGCAGTTGTTTTTTCTAAGGAGAAGCACAAGAATCACGAGTTCTCCATGCATTATCCACGGGTCCTTCCCAATTTTCTAGATCATCGCATGCACAATCGGGGTTACACATAGACGGATCATAATCCTAAAGGAAGTGTCTATTAATTTTTCTAACATAAGCATAAGACCCATCAAGATGGAACCAGTGAATGGGAATTAGACCTTTCTTTTATTCTTAGGTGACCATAGAAGTGATCATCATAGAATGATTCATCAGCCTTAGGGCTGAGGTGGTGGCTTCTTCAGATCCAGGTCTCTTGAAGGTTGATTTGATAGTTCCGTCAGAGAGTTTCTCTAAAATAGGGGGAGCAGACGTATAGAAAGTCTTCTACCCACCATGGAACTCTTTTTCATAGTTGGTAACCCATTCAAGAGGCATCAGTTGGAGCAAATCTTCTCTGGGAATCTGCTTAGGGATCTGAATGATAGTGTTGTTATCAAGTCTGTCAGAAACCATGTAAAGGACATCATTAATGGTGTCTTGGAAGTGAAGATCAACTGAATGGTTCTACAGATGATAGATCATCTGGTGATGGAGAGTTGCTGGAACAGCATCTGAAACTTGTTCAACACCAATGATCTGGACTTGCACCTTTAATTTGATCAGAAGAGTAAGATCTAACAACTTAATGTTGAAGTTGGGAACTATTATTAAGGTCACGCTTCCACCATTTAAAGTGACAAGGGTGGCTCCAATCAAAGCATTTTAAAAGGAGGTGTAAGATGTATTAAGAAGGGAAACACAGGTTATAGCAGCTATCCCTTTTCTGCCATGTAAGGTAAGGACTAATCTAATAGCTCCAAGATGAAGGTGAGAATAGCCTTGGTGGATCCAGTGGGAAATAAAGTTGGAAGGAATTTCCAAAGTAACATACTGTTCATGTTGGGTGGACTGAAGCCCACACTGATCCAGTTTAGTGCCTTGGATTATTTCTTTCACTGGAAGGTCTTTAGGAGAAAGGAGTTTCCAAATGGAACGAGTAAAGGATCTATTTTGGTGGTAAAGATGGTAAGGATTAAAAAGAGGTGTGATAGATTCTTCTAATCTAGAATTTTCTAGAATATGGGTAATTTTGACAAGGTTATCTATTCTATTAGAGGCATGAGATATACAAGAAGAGGGAATAGATCGAGGCATAGAAAGAGAAGATGAAAGACAGATGGGTTCTTCTATATCATAGGTAGAGGAAACAATAGACATGGTGTTTTAATATACCTTCTTACTTTCTTTTACTAGCAGAGCTGATTCGATTATCTTACGAATGTGAAGGCTCTGATACCATTCTTGGTCCCGACACAAGATCAGAGCACATTCATTTTCATTTCTCTTGTTTGAGAACATTCCCTTTTTGGAGATCCTCTTCTAAGAGACTTATTTTAAGAGATCTTAGAGGATTACAATACTCCTGAAAATACTCTAGAGTGAGAGGAGGACATATTTCGTCTAATGCCTTCCTTTCTTTAGAGGTTAGCCAACCGATACAATTTGGACAATAATAATTATGGGAGTGTATACACTTCTCCTTTAAACATTTGGGGATAGGGTTAATACCTTGTCGTCTTAATGAAAAATATTTAAGTCAAGTATTCCAATTAGAATCACCAGAATCCTTTTCCAGGTATGCTTGCGATAATAGCCACTCTTTCTCTTTTGGGCTTTCGTGCGCTAGCCTCTTAGGACCAAGGATTCTGTTGATCTTTTTAGAAACTCTTTTTAACAAAGAACTCATAGATAATGTAATTACTGTTATCCAGATAGTATGGCAGTCACAACATATTCTGATACACAGGATCCTCAAGAGAGGCAAGTGCAGAGCATACTAGTATATAGACAAGACAATCGTAAGAGATCTACTGATAAAAGATTTCAAAAGATAAAATAACTTAGAATGAAGACATAAGAGAACTAAGATTTATTGAAAACTTTGTTTATAGAGGGGAAGAGAGGCTTTTAGGAATTCTTCGAGTCCTTTCAGTTCTCTTCGTTCTCTACC
This sequence comes from Erythrophleum fordii, assembly GCA_032878935.1. Taxonomy (NCBI): domain Eukaryota; kingdom Viridiplantae; phylum Streptophyta; class Magnoliopsida; order Fabales; family Fabaceae; genus Erythrophleum; species Erythrophleum fordii. The sequence goes on along the minus strand of JAVQMF010000052.1, from coordinate 17,993,462 downwards.
TTCTTTAGACTTATGGATCCCTTTTATAGGGAAAGGGCAGGAGATACAAGACAAACTACTTTGATGAAATAAAACACACTGGCCGACAGTCTTTTTAGAAAGCGTCTTTTACAAAGTGGTTCACATGCAGAATAGTAAACACACATAATTATACAATAAAGCATGAGCTGGTAGGATAGACTTCAGGATAAGGCTTATCCTTTCTTAATTGGCTCATGGGATAGAGACATGTTGGGGTCATCTTCAATGTCATTGGAGTTAGGGTCCTTTGGTGATTTTTTGAAACAAGTGGCAAACCATTCTTTAAATTCATTTAGAGCTATAGATTCATAAAAATCTTACAAATCTTGCATTATTGTGTCAGAAGGTGGCTAAGTTGTAATTGAGGATGAGGCTCCTGGGTCTTATGAGGAATTTAAGCATCTGTTCTGGAGTCCATTGCTCTGTATTAGGTAAATCTATTTCAGGAAGCTAAAGTTCTCCAGGGATAAATTCTCCAGGATATGGTCCCAATGAAGTACAGAATATGAATGGATTAGGCTTATAATTATTAATTTCACATAAAAATAATTTTAAAGCCTTTAGAACACCAGAGGATTGTTTTGGCTAGTTTAAAAATGTGTTCCATTTATAGGCATGATTGCTAGTGAGGAGTATGTTTTACCTGTTGACCCATAAGGACAATGGAGGATGAAAATACTGGACACCTGTTTGTCAGCAATGGGTATTTTCCAAAGGTTGTGGCAATGAATGAGATGGTCAAGTTTAGAGTGCCACCAGGGAAATGGGGAAAACCATTCTAGTAGGGTCCAGAGATTGGAATGCCTATTTTCAGAAGTGGTGAGGTGCTAGAAAATCATGAGTGGTGGAAAAGCTATAGCACCAGAGTAAAAGGCTGTGAGCGCCCAAAGATACCAGAGGGCATCGTCAGTCACTCGGTCAGTGATCTAAAATAGGAGTAGAAAAGGAGTTTGGACAAGGTTGAAGGTAGGAAGGATGATATTGTAGGGAGAATCTTTTAGATAACGGTGAAGATAATAAAATAAAGATTTTTGGGCAAGGTTTTGAACTTCAGCAGGAGTTGTTGGTCTTAGTTCCCTATGAGAGAAATCCTTTTTCAGTTGAGGTTAAGGATAGTGAATGGTGCATCCAAGAATTGAATGAGCCATGTGGAGAAGAGGAATGGGTTTAGTCTGAGTGATGAGATTAAGAGGTTTTGGGGGTCTGGAAAGAAAGTCAGTGAGGATATTGTTGCGGCCTTGACCATTCACATAATCTAAAGGCCAAGATCTTCCACCTTAAAGTTGATTAAATCTTAACCATTCATAACTAATATATATATATGAACCACACACACTTTCATGGCACTCTCACACACAAAATACATACACCAATTCAGCCAAGACAAAGAAAAGAAGAAAGAGAAGAGAGTTCGGCCTAAGGAAAAAGAAAAGGGAGAAGGAAGAAAGAAAGAAAAGCTGCCAGGAAAATCAAACACCACGAAGCTAAGGTAACATAGATAGAATTTCTTCTTTTTACTTTTTCTTCTATTTTTCTACAAGAATTTTCTCTTGTCTTTCTCTTTAATTTTCATTCATGGCAAAAGGGGATGGGAAATTTTGTTGTTTCCATGGATTCTAGCCAAGAAAAGATAGAGAATCATGTGAGAAAATATGAGAAAATGTGAGTACGATTTCTCCGTAAGTGACCGAAATTCACCGGATATAAAAGGAAGTCCCCTGAAATGAGATAGTTAAGGTCCCAAAAAATTTGGAAAGCATTCTAGACACCTAAAAATGAGAATCCCAGGCTTAAATAGAAAGAAAAACGGAGTTAGAGTAAAAAAAACAATTTCTTGTGAAAAGCTTACAAAACGTAATGACATTTTTGTAATTTTGAGCAAATTTTGGAATTCACACAGGGGGCCTTTTAAATGAAAATTTTGAGTTCTTTGGGGTTCTCAGAGGCCCTAAAAATCATTTAAAGCCTCGGGACAGTTAAATCCCTTCCAGTGGACGTTTTCTAACGTCGGTGTACCTGAAATTTGATGGATTCATTCGAGAAGGTTTTAGCTCTGATTTGAGTGATTCCAAAAGCATTTTACTAAATTAGGAACCTAAATTTTACAATGGAAAAGACGGTTCTCAAAAAGAAGCTAAAACGAAGGAGAAACGAAAATGCCAAGAATGTAGGGCAAAATAGGAATTTTTGAAAAAGTGTTTCTTGTTCCCTTATAAATAGGTGGTGCCTCACACTCTCCTTCATTTAGTTTCAGATTTTTCTACCCAAAATTAGAAGAAAAACCCTAGGAGAGTGGTGCCCTAAGGGAAGAAGAAAAGGAAGAGAAATTCAAGGTAGAAAGGTATGGATTTTCATGGTTTTGCATGCTTTCTTCATTCCAAAGCTCTTCTCCTCCATTCTCCTTTGTTTCCTATAATTATAATGAAGTTTATAAATCTATTTTAAGGGAGAAATTGAGGGGAAAATTCGGATTTGAAGAGAAGGGCTTAAACAAGACAAGATTCAAGTGAGAAAAGCCATGAAAACAAGGTATTTTCTTCTTCCATGGTTGCTACCCTTTGCTCCCCTTCTCCACCATTTCGCCCCACTTAAGAAGACTTAAAAGGAGTTAATTTTTAGGCAGAATCAAGGGTGATTCTAAGGAAAAAGGGTGTGGAGATTAAGAAAATGCAAAGAGAATTAACAAAATACCATTAGATTTCAAGATGCAAATTCTAAGATGTGCACCTTCCAAAATCTGATTTTATATGATGATTTCTAGGTCTAATTAAGAGTTTAAATGAGCTCCTAAGATTCCTAAGATGCTCCCCACATGCTTCCTCCTTCAAGAAAATAAAGAGAATTCCAAGGAGGCCAAAAAGGGGCATAGTCTCAGTCAAGCAAGGTTGGGGTAGCCAGGGAGAGTTTTAAATTTTTCTAAGGCCATTCTTGAGTCATGTATGATGAATGAAGATGAGGGGAGGCCTTGGAAAAAATTTAGAACTCATAGAAAGTGATTTGGTACTTTAGGTTCTATATTATGACCTAAAGAAGCAACATGATGATAGGCCCTTTGTTTTAATTGTGTGATAACTCCAAGAGCCTTAAAAGGAGTTAAGAATCATATTTGAAAAAAAATAATGGAGCTTAGAAATTATTTAAGGGGTGTTGCTTCACTAGGTGCATTTATAGACCATAATGGGGTTTATAGAACAACCTAGTGTATAAGCAAGTTATGTGGCCTTAGAATTTGTTTCATGAACCTAATTGGCTCCCATAAATTGTGTCTAAGCCAAGAGAAACCTTCCGCACACATTTGTGGGTTTGTGGCCGAAGCAAGGGAGGAAGTTTCAAGATAAAAAGTATGTGATTGTGTACAAGGTAGCTCTTTTCACCTTCTCTCATCCATGATATCTATGCATGCATTTTCAAAACTTGCTTTGCATGTATTATGTATGATTCAATGGGAGATGATTCTATTGGGGTTCTTTAAATCTCATTCCTTCTTCTCCAATGTTTTAACATGCCAGGTGGACGAAGAGAGCAAGGCAATGGAAGTGCTTAAATTTTGTTATTTGAAAACCATACAATTGGCATATATTGTAATTCATGGATGTATATGTCGTATGAAGTTATGAACATGTATAAATATGTTGATGTATCATGTATAAGTGAGAGATTATGGTATATAAATCCTAGAATGTAAAATGAGCATGTAATGTTAGTGAGGCTTCTTGAATAACATTATAGAAATGTGCATAAGTGTGGATAAAATGGCCAAAATGAGATGTATGGAGTTTGGGACCATTTGAGCAGCTCACTCAAGTCTTAATTATACTTTTAGATTTGTCCAAGAGGTGCCAAACCCCAAGGAAAGCCATTTGGTCAGTTTAGTACCCCATATGGAGCCAAAGTTGATCATAATGGAACTCTATATCACTTTTTTAGCCAAATGAGTTCTTCTTGATCTAAGATTTGGCATGCAATTAGAGCTTATTGAGAGGTTTTTGATAAGCTAAAGACTATAATTTTTGGAGGTCTACAGAATATTTGATGAATTTTCAAAGTTGGCAAATTTTCTGATTTTGGTCTGATGCACTGTTCATCTGGTCTGAAAATGAAATGTCACACAGGGCTCAAATGATGTCCAATTGCTATGAACTTTTATACTGAGAAATGAGACATTCTCAGTGACTTGTTCCAACTAGAAGCACTACATTTGGATATCTAGAGGGGGAGATATGAATTTTTAAAGAATCTGTCTAGTATTAAAAGCCTTACTCGACTTCAGTTACTATTCCATTGAATTCCAAGTTATGGACTGCCTAAACTGGTCTAGAGTTATTTTTCCCTCTAGAAAATATCCATAGATTTTCATATTGGTATCATTTGCATGGATTGGAATTTTTTGGGATTAATTGGATATTTTCAAAATTTGCTACAAAAATCTGTGACAGTACCAGGAGGCTATTTGACCTCTGGACCATTTCGAATGTCAAACATCCTCTGCAATGGATGTTATGGTCTTAACATATTTTTAGTATGAAATAGATATCTGTAGCATTTCATAATAACCAAGAATGCATGATTTAGATTTTTCTAAAATTTGTTATGATTTTCCAAAGTTTGTGACAGAATTAAGCCAATGCTGGCTGAAAATGAGGATGCATATTTTATGCTTCCCTTCGAGTTACTTGAGGTGTATGTCACTTTTAATGATGTAAATGAGTTGTATTCATGTAATTAAATATGAGAATGTATTTTATGAGCTCACATGGTCCACGTAACACAGAATGGATTTTTCATACTCGATGCAACGCATGAAAATGCATTAGTTTAATTTTCTTTTCTTGCTCTTTGATGGAACTTATGAATGGGAAGCATGTGAATGTTGTGAAATGAGCTAGAAACATATGATGTTACATTTATTGGTATCAGGCCAAAGTTCCAGGCTCTCCCGAATTGGATTTAGCTTGAAGATATTGTAATAGGGCCATGTAAAGGCTTGAATGGATAGGTAGAGCCTTATATGAGATATTGTGGGTATGTGAAAGTAGTTTGTGGCTTTATTTATGATAAGTAAGTTGCAGAATGGTCTTAGAGTAGTTAGTGCACACCGAGAAAGAGTGGCCTCTAAAGTAGCTTAAGCAGAGCTAAATTTAAGCAAAGTTGAGGGATCCAACGGCTAGAGCTTGATGAGATGTGATAGCTCACCGGGATCAATGGCAAGCCTTAGATATAAATGATAAGAAATAATCTTGTTGATATGAAGAGGCTTGCCAGAGAGAGGATATAAGGCCTAATTCTCCCTGGTAGTCATACTTAGGCCATTCCAAGATGTCTTGCTTAATGCAGAGACAAGTAATGATGCAGCGTGGTGTGAGATGAGACTGTAGCTGCACAGGACTAGTTTAGAGGGGAATGAGAAAGAGAGTTATCCCCCAGCCACAACACCCAAGTGTCTAGATGAATTTCAGAGCCTGAAAAGCTAATTCCCTCAAGCCAGAGATTAAGTTACAAGCTACACCCTAGAGCTTGACGACCCAGAGATGATGAGTATTATGTATGAATGAAGTAAGAGGTAGAACCCTCTAGCTTGATGATGGGCTAGGTATAGAAGCAATGAGGCTCAGGTTAGTAGCAAAAGATAAAAAAAAAAAAATCTAATCCCTGGAACAGTAAGCCAATCAAAGGCCATTAGCCACAGCTAATTAATTGCTTAGCCGTGGCCAACTATTCCATGGAAGCAGCGAGGTAATCTAGAGAGTTTCTCACTGTGACCAATTAAGAAGTTAGCCATGGCCAATACTCAGACAAGAAAACTAGGGTGAACCCAAGGCTAGTTAGCCATGGCAAATGATATGTTAACTATGGTGAATGGCACCATGAATGCCTTGTTAGTCATATTCAAGCTAATTTGAGAAAAGAGTTGATAAGGGGTCTGACAACCCACAAAGAGCGGGAACCCCTTGTATAAGTAGAGAAAAGGGTAGTGAATATTCATGGAAGATTAGTAAAAAATCCATAAGCTTAACAGTTGAGGCTGAGAAAAAAGCTCAACACAGAGAAAGTTAGACACAGGGATGATGAGGTTGTTGAGACCTACCTTTAAAGTGTTGACTCCAACCTAGGGTATTATCCTATGGGACATTGAATGATAGAACGTTAGTATAGCCTCGAAATAATATAAGATAAAACTATTAGCAGTGAGGCACATAGTGAGTGGCCTAGAAAGATGTTCCTCATAGGTAACACCTAGAGGTAAGTATGAGTAGCCCAGTAACAGAGGCTCAGTAAAAGAATAAGGATAGCTAGTAAGCTATAGGTCCGATGAGATGGCTAGTTCAGGCTAAGCATAAGCTAAAGCCTGGAGGAGATGACCAGTAGCATTGTTCCAGGTGAGATATGTAAATGAAAGGTTCAGTAAAAGTTCTCTTGGATCGAGAAACAAAAGATGAGACATTTTAAGTTAGGGAAACCACCTACTAGTGGTTAGCAAATTCCCCTAGATAGACCCCCTGATTGTAAAACATAGTGATAAAGGAAGTGAGGAAGAGCTCAGAAACTAGCTACAAAAAAGATGCCCTTGCTTATTCATGATTGGATGAGTAAGCTAAGCTTAGAAAGGTAAATAGATAGGGGTCCGATAGTTAGTTGACGAGCTCCCTAATATGAGAAGGATATAGGGTCAAGGCACGTGAGTGATTAGAACACCCAGTAGAGCATAAGCTTTCAGTAAGGTAAAATCCAGATAGTGAAAATATATATCCTGGATTGGGTTAGTAAAACCTTAGAATAGTATACTGTGCTCCTGGGGATGAGGCTAAAGAGGTTAAATAAAGAGAAAGCCCAGCTCTGATCCGAACGTAGAAATAAGCTGAGACAGACAATTAGTGCCTTAATACCCTCAGGGAAGCTCGAGGGGGCTAGAGACTGCGTAAGAAGGTAAGCCTCGTTTTATATAGAGAAAGAGTATAAGCCGAGAGTGCCATAGAATGAAATTCCTGGGATTATATGAGATAGAATCCTTCTTACCAAGGGATAGTCCAACTAAGAGTAGAGTAAGAGTATGAACAAAAAATAGACCCCCTTGATGTTACAGAGAGTAAATAAGTAGAAGAACCCCGAGAAAATGCAGGTACTTTTGAGCATAAAGAAATTTAAACTGGCAATAGAGACAGTCAGTTATAGAACATCCTTTTACCTAAGTAAGAGGATAAGAAAAGTAGAAAGAGAAATTATGACAGTGTTCAAGCCGAGGACATACTAGATTGAGAATAGATATTTAGTTAATGTGCTTAAGTGCTTAAGAAAAAACATTTATCCTTGGTATAAATGCCCTTCTAGCATGATAGCACCCAAAGTAAAAATAGCCGAGCAATACAGAGAAATCTCGGGATGAAATAGAGGAAGAATCTTATTTTTCTCGAGTACTCTATGAGAATAGGGCAGATAGAGAAAAGTAAGAGAGGAATACTTTAGATTATTGGGAAACTTACAATATACAGGCGATAGTGGCTTTGAGCTTAGTCATGAGGTGCCTGTGTATTAGTGTTTGATGTTATAGTTTGCTTGTAATAAAAGCTACATGATATTAGGTCTACCCAACCTAATAGTAATGTGGCTTAAGTGCATAGCAAATGATGACATCAATCACCAAAGTGTCTCGATAGTCGAAAGGTATCCTTGTTAAAGAACGAGATGAGTCAGAAAAGAAAGTTAAAGGGATTCCAGTAAGATCATAATAGTAAGGAAAGCATGTAGGAAGGGATCCCTAGTAGAGGATGTTTAGATTCAGTATGAATAGCATGAGTCCCTTATAGTATGTATAAATGAAATAAACAGGGACCAGAGCATAGCCTCTCTCTTATCAGAGATGTTAGCCACACTCAATGTATGAGATGCCCTAGTGCCAAGGCACTTAAAAGCATAATGTAGGCATAGTTAGAAACTGCAGGATATGAGAGGAAGGTTAGAATAAGCATATGTAAAGTAAGTAAGTCAATAGAGTAAGAAAAGGAAGCCCAAGTAAAAAAAAAAAGGGGGGCTGAAGTGGGAATCTGAGGATCCTAGGAGGAGCGATGAATGAAAAGTTAGATGCTCTTGAGTATTTGTATGACGGGGTCCTAGAGAATGACTTTGCACAAAAAGCATGATGTACTTTTAAGTTTAGCCTCAGCTATTATAAGTGATGGTTACTAGACTTAGTGAACATGTATTTTACTATCAGATATAGTGATCTTGGGCTTTGACGTCTCCCAGAAATAGATCACAGTAGATCTTAGTATAGCACAGCGAGTTGTAGTAGACTCTAGTAGGGCTCTGAGAAGTTGCAGTAGACCCAGGGGTCACAGTAGATCCTATAGAGTTATAGAGAGCCCTAGCCACAGCATGATAATTCTCTGGTGAGATGATGGCCTGAGATAGTTTTTACAAAGCAGTTAGTCTCAGAGACTAGTACAGTTTCAGTTAGCTTTTGTCTCAGAGACTAAAAATCTCCTAAGTCTAATAGATCGTTACCACAGAAATATGAAGGCTTTACTAAGACAGTTAAACCACTGACTAGCTCTTTTTAGAGATGAGCATTGTGTATGGGATAAGGAAAGCAAGAAATTAGCTTTCTAGAGTTAGAGCTAAATGAACCACTACCTAGCAGATAGTAGCCCTAACTGAGGGATAGAGAGATCCCTGCATGCTAGCTTATGTATTCAAAAAAGGGTCAAGTGCAGTTTTTATATGAGGTAAGTGGTACAGTATATTTCTAATGAGTAAAACTGTGAGAATAGCTAGCATCCCATCAGAGCCTAGCAGTAGTCAGTGGTAGTTACTCTTTGGTACTAGTATGAGACATGCATATTAGCCAATCAATATTGAAATGAGGGGCTATAAAATGCCACCGTAAGTGAGCAAAGAAAGTGAGGAAAAGTCCCAGCCTATAGAGACAAATGTAATAGTAAATAGAGAACCTAAGATCATTAAAAGCATAAACTCCTCAAAAGAGCTGTAATCCTAATAAGTAATTGAGATGTGTGGCCTGTGACAGAAAGAATGTGAATTGTGATCATAGGATGAGCTAGTAAGAAAGAACGTAAAAATAAACAGTGGATGAAACAGGTAAATAAGTAGACAGATAGAAACCTCCGATGGATCAAATGATTAGAAAAGATGATGAGATGTTATGAGAAGCCATTCAAAGAGGATACAAGAGATATGATATGAAATAAGTTACCTCCCAAGATATATAAATAGATCCACTAAAAAAACCATGAATCCTTATGAATGGGTTAAAAATAACCCAATATACTTAGTAAGCTCTCCTAAGATAGGCCTCCAGAGTTAGAAATTTCTTTCCCTTGTAAAAAGAATTAACTAGTACATTATAGTAATAGAGCTCTCATTAAGAGCTAGTATGAAAATTCCCTGGTTGAGAGAAAATTCAAACGAGTGAAATCACTAAGAAAAGCGTATAGAGCCAGGAAGAAGGAAAAGAAAATAGCAATTAGCCAGAAAAGAAAAGAGTAGGAAGGAAGCATACCCCAAATTTTGAGGACGAAATTTAGTTAAGGGGGGAGAAATGTAACATTCGGTTCTTTGATAACAAAAGAAAATGTGAGAAACATAAGAGTACAGTTTCTCCGTAAACGAACGAAATTCACCGGATACAAAAAAAAGTCCCCCAAAATGAGATAGCAAAGGTCCTAAAAAATTTAGGAAGCATTCTGGACTCCTAAAAATAAGAATCCCAAGCTCAAACAGAAAGAAAAATGGAGCTAAAATGAAGAAACAATTTCTTATGAAAAGCTTAAGAAATATAATAGCATTGTTGTAATTTTGAGTAAATTTTGGAATTCACATAGGAGGGGTTTTTAAATGAAATTTTTGAGTTCTTTGAGAGGCTTGGAAAACTATGGAAAGCCCCAAGACAGTTAAATCCCTTCCAGTGGACTTTTTCCAATGTTAGTGTACCCAAACTTTGACAAATTCATTTGGAAAGGTTTTAGCTATGATTTGAGTTATTCAAAAGGCATTTTACTAAATTGGGAATCTAAATTTCATAATGGAAAAAGACGGTTCTCAAAAAGGAGCTAAAACGAAGGACAAAAGAAAATGCCAAAAATGAAGGGCAAAATGGAAATTTTTGAAAAAGTGTTTCTTGCTCCCTTATAAATAGGTGGTGCCTCACACTCTCCTTCATTTAGCTTCAGATTGTTCTGCCCAAAATTAGAAGAAAAACCCTAGGAGAGTGGCACACCAAGGGAAGAAGAAACGGAGGAGAAATTCAAGGTAGAAAGGTATGAATTTTCATGGTTTTTCATGCTTTCTTCATTCCAAAGCTCTTCTCCTCCATTCTCCTTTGTTTTCTATGATTATATTGAAGTTTATAAATCTATTTTAAGGGAGAAATTGAGGGAAAAATTCGGATTTGAAGAGAAGAGCTCAAACAAGACAAGATTCAAGTGAGAAAAGCTATGAAAACAAGGTATTTTCTTCTTCCATGGTTGCTACCCTTTGCTCCCTTTCTCCACCATTTTGCACCACTTGAGAAGACTTAAGAGGAGTTGATTTTTAGGCAGAACCAAGGGTGATTCTAAGGAACAAGGATATGGAGATTAAGAATATGCAGAGAGAATTAACAGAAAATCATTAGATTCAAGATGTAAATTCTAAGGTTTTATGTGCACCTTCCAAAATCTAATTTTATATGATGATTCCTAGGTCTAATTAAGAGTTTAAATGAGCTCTTAAGATCCCTAAGATGCTCCCTACATGCTTCATCCTTTAAGAAAACAAAGAGAATTCCAAGAAGGCCAAAAAGGGGCATAGTCTTCACCAAGCAAGGTTAGGGTAGTGAGGGAGAGTTTTAAATTTTTCTAAGGCCATTCTTGAGTTATATATGATGAATGAAAATGAGGGGAGGCCTTGGAAAAAATTTAGAACTCATAGAAAGTGATTTGGTGCTTTAGGTTCCATATTGTGACCTAAAGAAGCAACATGATGATAGGCCCTTTGTTTTAATTGTGTGATGACTCCAAGAGCCTTAAACAGAGTTAAGAATCATATTTAAAAGAAAAGAATGGAGCCTAGAAATTATTTGAGGGGTGTTGCTTCATTAGGTGCATTTATGGACCATAATGGGGTTTATAAAACAACCTAGTGTCTAAGCAAGTTATGTGGCCTTAGAATTTGTTTCACGAATCTAATTGACTCCAATAAATTGTGTCTAGGCCAAGAGAAACCTTTCGCACACATTTGTGGGTGTGTGGCTGAAACAAGGGAAGGAGTTTCAAGATAAAAAGTGTGTGATTGTGTGCAAGGTAGCTCTCTCCACCTTCTCTCATGTATAGATGTGTGTTTAGCTTGTCTTAGAATGTGTGTATGTGTATTTTCAAGCCATGAAAAGTATGCTAGCATGATTTTATATGCCATGATTTCATGATGACATATTATGTTTTCAAATGATGCTATGATATTTGTTTGAGTTTACTTGAGTGTGGAGAGGTCAAGAACTCTTAACCATGGTGAGGATGAGTCAAGAATCTTTGAGATTGGTTAGGATAAAGCAAAGAGTCTCCCAAAAGCAAAGTGCGCTCCCAAGAGCATGGTTGAGTCTAAGAATCTCTTAAAGAATGGGGAGGCAAATCCAAAATCTATGAGGAAAAGGGTGAGACCAATCTAAATACTTGGTGAGCTCTTGAATGTCTTGTATGACTTATTTACATGCCAAGCTTGCTTCTTAAATGTTCATGACTTCCATGATATCTATGCATGCATTTTCAAGACTTGCTTTGCATGTATTATGTATGATTCAATGGGAGATGAGCTATTGGGATTCTTTGAATCTCACTCCCACCTCTCCAATGTTCTAACATGCTAGGTGGACGAAGAGAGAAAGGCAATGGAAGCCAACCACCTTGAGGATGAGAGGATGACAACAAAGTGCTTAAATTTTGTAATTTGAAAACCATACAATTGGCATATATTGTAATTCATCGATGTATATGTCATATGAAGTTATGAACATATATAAAAATGTTGATGTATCATGTATAAGAGAGAGATTATGGTATATAAATCCTAGAATGCAAAATGAGCTTGTAATGTTAGTGAGGCTTCTTGAATAACATTATAGAAATGTGCATAAGTGTGGATGAAACAACAAAAATGAGATGTATAGAGTTTGGGACCATTTGGGCAGCTCACTCAAATCTTAATTATGCTTTTAGACTTTCCCAAGAGGTGCCAAACCCTAAGGAAAGCCATTTGGTCAATTTGGTATCCTATATGGAGCCAAAATTAACCATAATGAAACCCTATATCACTTTTTAGCCAAATGAGTTCTTCTTGATCTGAGATTTAGCATGCAATTAGAACTTATTGATAGCATTTTGGGAAGCTAAAGACCATAATTTTCAGAGGTCTACAGAATATTTGATAAATTTTCAAAGTTGGCAAATTTTTTGCTTTTGGTCTAATGCCTGTTCATCTGGTCCTTAGATGAAATATATCACACAGGGCTCAAATGATGTCCAATTACTACAAAATTTTATATAGAGAAACTAGAAATTCCTAGAAACTTGTGCCAACTAGAAGCACCTCATTTGGATCTAGAGAGGGAGATATGATTTTTTAAAAAATCTATCTAGTTTTAGGAGCCTTACTCAACTTCAGTTACTATTCCATTGAATTTCGAGCTATGGACTGCCTAAACTAGTCTAGAGTTATTTTTTCCCTCTAGCTAACATCCACATCTTTCTAGATTGGTAATCATTTACATGGGTTGGATTTTTTTGGACTTAATTGGACATTTTCAAAGTTTGCTACAGAAATATGTGATAACACCAGGAGGCAGTTTGATGTCTGGACCATTTCTAATGTCAAACATCCTCTGTGATGGATGTTATGGTCTAGAAATATTTTTAGTATGAAGTAGACATCTGTAGCTTTCCATAATGACCAAGAATGCATGATTTTAATGTTTCTAGAATTAGTTATGATTTTCCAAAATTTGTGACAGAATTGAGCCAATGCTGGCCGAAAATGAGTATGTATATTTTATGCTTCCCTTCGAGTTCCTTGAGGTGTATGTCACTTTTGATGATGAAAATGAGTTTTATTCATGTAATTAAATATGAGAATGTGTTTTATAAGTTCACATGGTCCATGTAGCACCGAATGGATTTTTCATACTTGACGCAACGCAAGAAAATGTATTATTTTAATTCTCTTTTCTTGCTCTTTCATGGAAATTATGAATGGAAAGCATGTGAATATTATGAAATAAGCTAAAAATATATGGTGTTACATGTGGCATATGGATTCATATGATTCAAGAAAATCCCTATTTTTAGCAATTTTTCTACAAATTAAGAAGCTTTGTATTCTAAGATGCTATGAGAGAAATTGAAGGGAAAATAAATGGGGAAGTGATGGAAGAAGGCCTAAGAAAGAGGAAGATTAATACAACTTTGATTTTCATGAAGAAATTGGAAAGAAATCCTTAGAATTTAACTTGAGAAAATTGTAGAATACATATGAAATCTCTAGAAATTGATTAAAGGCTTTTGTTTAACTTCCTTGAATATGTATATGTGGCTATTTGGTGACATAAAAATGAAGTAGAATCATATGTCTTCCATGATGCATAGGTTCGGCCAACACATGTACATATACCTAGGAAGAGTTTTTCTTAAATCCAACTAAATAAGGTTAATCTACATAAAAAATAAGGCCTATGGTGAAATTTTGGAGAATTATAGATCATTATATAAAAAGTCAAATTTTTGTGAAAAAGTGTTGACCAACATGTTCTTGAATTTTCCCTTATGTTATTTGATATGTTTTGCATGATTGTTGTGGTCTAATATGTTCTACATGCTATCTGGATTATGTTGATATTTATTTTGTGAATTTTGGAGCCCATTTATGATAGTTAGAAAATTATGCAACATTATGTCAAGAATGAAATATGTAATAACATGTATTTTGGAATTGCACTGTTTGCTATAATAATATACTACCTGATTTCTTGACATGGATAATATGTTGTTTACTGCCTAATTCTATAAGCATAGGTTATTTGGTAAAGGACTTACCAATACATATATAGCGGAGTAGCCTTATCCAGGGATAAGCCCTGTGTGTGCCAGAGTTGGCCATTGGGTAACTGCTGTTGTGTTGGATATCCAATCTTAAAGATACTTAAAAATATCTAAGCCACTAATTTTTGAACAATAGTACGCTGTCATGCTATCGGGATTATTTTTTGATGCACCGAGTTGTACAAGGTAGTTTTTTCCCAAATATACCTATCATGCCTTGATCAAATAATGGCTTGGATGACATATTCTTGTGATATTTTATATGACTTTCCTTAGGTACCCACTGGAGAACACCTCAGTAAAGGAAGCAGGGGTGAGCCTGTTATGTAATGGCAATGCAACATGATTTAGGTATTGAGCCTGGTAGTCTCCAAGGCCTAATGGTCAAGAGGAAATAAATATTGTTTGCTATATGCTCTATATTCTATGCATGTAAAAAGTTCATGAATATCTTGCAACTGCTAAATATTAATTAAATTGAGATAATTCTTGTGTTCATTCATGTTCTATCTTTAGATGTAATATGTCTGTTCACTTTGCTATTTCGTATTCACATTAGATATTACTAACAGGTATATCTCTTTGTTTATATTATTCAGTAAATTAACTGCCTTGCCATTAAATTTCTTGTTGTCTGTTAAAATTTATACTTGACTCTTCTTCGTGGATATTATGTGGTATTGATCCTGTCTATATTATTGAGAAAATTATTTCTCACCCTATTATGGTTTATACTTTTCTTAGATGCCGATTTATCGAGTGACCCTAGAACTCCAGGCTGAGTGGATCCAGTTCCCACTCCGGGGATGGGTCTTTTTCATCTATAATATATGCATCATATCATGTGATGACGTTGTTCATGTTGTACCTGTACATTTGGTGTCCCCAGGGGAGCTAGAGTCCCACATATTTCCAGTGGGTGGAGTTGACCTTCCTGCTCCTCTGTTTGCATGAACAGAGGCCTAGTCGCTGTCATTGACCCTTTTGTGAACATAGGGGACTAACCTTATGAGTCTTTTTGTTATCTGGGGATTTTCTTTTTCGATAGTTATAGGATAGATCCTCTTTTGATGTGATGTGACCTGTATGACTGTGCTCCCCTATGATGGAACTCTTAAATTAGTTTGTATAAATTACAGTGTATTTCTGTTATTGTCTTAGTCCACTATGCCATTAATTAGATTTTATTATGAAGGAATAATTAAAATAGAAAAGTAATTAAACTCAAATAAGGAATTCCTCAAAAATATATAGCTAAAAAAGGGTATTAAAAGAGACATTAAATTTATAGGATAGATCCCCCTTTGATGTGATGTGACTTGTATGACCCCATTCCCTTATGAGGAAACTCTTAAACTAATTTGTATAAATTATAGTGTATTTTCGTTATTGTCGTAGTCCGCTATGCCATTAATTAGATTCTATTGTGAAAGGATAATTACCATAGAAAAAGGTAATTAAAATTAAATTAGGAATTCAAAAGAAAATTTATAGCTAAAAATGAGTATTTAGAAGAGGCATTACATAGTGCACAATCAAGAGATAATGCACGAGTGGTAACATTGTCACAAATCCACTAAGGACACAATCACAATCCAAAATAGCAAGTAACCAACCAATCATTTAACATAGAATATATATATACACACACAATAATTATAAGATCAAAATGAACGTATACAAGGAATTAAAGCCCCTAGTTACCTCACTTAGTTGTGCCAATTTCCTCAGAAGCCAAGAGCAAATGCCAACATCATAAAGGTCATAAATTAACTGAAATATAACATTTACTTATTATTTATAGACCTTATGCCCATTCACTTTAGTCTTTATTTCGATTATCTAATAAGTTCCAAAATTCGGGTTTAAGCCTCCTAACCTAGAAACTATAGTGGTTCACTCCAAGTTCCTTGCATTTTCGCACAATGACAAAACTCAATATAAAAGTCAATCATTGGGGCCAAATTTTCACATAATAGCACATCAAAATAAAAGGTAATACTTACCTAATAGTACCTCTAGCCTTAAGCTTTGAAAAACATGTAAGAAACTACTAAAACAGCCATTTTCAAATTTGGGAAGAAGGTGAAAACCCATCAAACGAAAAACTAATTAGACTAAAATAAAGAGAAAGATGAGAGGATCAACTTTTGTGTGGCTTACCTTGGCTGAAACTCCCTATAAGTGAGTAAATTTAAGTCAAAATGTGATGAAACCCTAACCTTCGTCTTTATGCATGTTTTTCTCTCCTTGTCTACTGCCCACAATTACTTTAGTACAAAAATGATGAGTGGTAGCCTAGTCTTAGGGCTTTAAAGGAATTTGTGTTGACCCAAGAGTCCTTGATCCACTTGGGCCCATAATCTATATATTAAGCCATAGATACATGGGTTCATATAGGTCTAAATAAGTTGGGCCTCCATAAAAGTGAGATTAGGCTTTTATAAATGGTTCTTGGTATAAATAAATTAATCACAAGGCTCAAATCCACTATGAAATTTATTTTCACTCAATAATGGCCAATAATTATTATTTGTCTCAAGATACCCTAAAATTAGCATTCCCCTTAATTCATTATGAAATTTTCACAATAATTTTCTTAATTTTCCCAAATTATTTTCCTTAATTTTGTTTAGTTCTCTTAATTAATTTTAAGATGATACATTAACTCAGAACTAGGGTGAGATGAAAATCCCACCAAAGTATAATTCTAAGCATATGATATAAAATAGCCTATCATAATGCATAACATAAAAGAATCACAAAGAACAATGCATGCACTAAGCAAATGAGTAAGTTTGATTATTAAATGATTACTATCCTACACTAGTAATCATGTATCAATATACTTAGTTATTGGCCAATAAATAAAGGAGTGGCATGATCATGACAACTTTTCCTTCTAAAACATGCATGATTATGACACATAAACGCAATTAAAAGCATGATCATAGCCTCAATTACTCAAACATGATTATGGTCCATGGTAAATCACCATATAAACAATTAAACTAATTATTAGCATCAATTTATCACCTATACAAGTAATCAATTAGCATATAACTACACATGTGGATGGAATAAGACCCTAGTTACATCATGAAGATGCTTCAACATCTTAATTTGTTATCAACACACCACAAGTAGAAGCTCTAAGCCTTACCAAGCCTAAGAATACATCAAGAACCAACAACTAAACTTATACCATGAAACAAGCTCCATATTTTTAGTAAGTTATAATATATAAAATCAATAACTCACTTCACTAAGCAACTTAAATACGTTTCCTCAACTTCAAACACCAAATGTCTAAGCTTTACCAATGGGTCTTTTAAATTTCGCACATACAAACACCATCTAATGAACTGAATGAAATAGTGTGATTTGGGAGGAAAAACACTTATAATTGAAGGGGAGAACTATACCCATTCCTTAGCTTAGCTCTTCCTTCTTCTACTTATGTAAAATCACTCTAAAAGCAACAAACTCCAAACTTATGGTTTTACAAATGACAATGAAATCATGATTTGTTTGAATTAAAATAAAGAAGATAAGGAGTTAAAGAAATTTTTTTTCACTCACCTGAGCCAAATCTTTTTCCTTGCACTGCTAGAAGCTTGCAAAGTCTAAAACCTAAAATCTCTTGTCCTTCCTGCATTCTATTCTTGTGCATGGATGAGAAAAGAAGAAAATAAAATGGGCTACATGTTATTTAGGCTATAGGGCTACATTTTAGCCCAGCTACAGAGTGGGCTTGAGTGTTTTATCAAATATGGGCTATGGGTTCAAGGTTTCAGGTCTAAAAACTTTTTTAAAAAAAGAAGTCTCAAGTTTGAAAATTAATATTCAACTCACTTGATTCCATATTAGGGGTATAAAAATCTTGGATCAATTTTCTTTGGTAATTTACCAAGTTCACAAATGAATTAACTAGACCCTTAAATTAAATTACTTTCTCTATAATTCCATAATTGATCCATTTCCTTTTATAATTTCAATTAATTAAATTATAGGATGTTACACATAAGTGCTAATACCACTTTTACTTACAACAACTTACATATTAAAATAAAGTCAAGCTACCTTAATTTCCTATCCTATATTAGTATGTATAGAACATTTACACTCTGTGGAAGATAAAATTTGGTAACACGATAATATACATAAAAATTTCATAAGTCAAACCACACATACATGTACATATAAACTTTTTTCCAATTGTTCAACATTCCATATTGTTTGTTGAAACATTATTTTAAGTTAAGTCATGGTACTACTATATACAAATATACATAAAAAAGGGGCCCATGACTTTAGGGTCAAAATTCTAAGTTCCTACATTGTCTCCATTGTTTTCTAAATAGCCAAAAAGGCTTGCCTTTCCTTGTTGATCGCAAACCACTCCATAGTTAAGATGACTTAAACCTGTCCTACGATGAGGAGATCTATATACACCTATTCTATTTCCCCTACGAACATTACAATTGGCATGGTCAAAATTTGTACCAGAACACACTACCATAAATATATGAGAATTTACATTTTTAGTAAAAATAATGTTAGTTTTAAAAACCAATAATGGTTTAGTTGCATAAACTACAGAAATTTTTTTTTCTTTTTTCCCTTGTCCAAAACATATAAAGATGGCAAGGATATATCTAGCATATATAATAAAAATTAGGCTTACTATATTATCATGCTTACATATCTCTATCCCCATGGTCTAGTGCAATCCTTTATATACATACCCAAAATATTATACAATTGAAAAATAGTATTTCATGTCGGCCTACCATATTACCAAAATTATAAGAATGTTGATGAACTAGTTACTACAATGGCATTAATAAATGTATACAAATAGTAATAACATGATATGCTACATCATAATGCATAATCAATAATCAAAACTATTGTGGCATTAAGCATCAGTATTAGAAAACCCTACCATTATATTCAATGTTAGAAAAATAAAACTCTAATAATAATAATGATTTTGCATCTCTATATGAAGTAGCATGTAAAATTAATGAATATCATGTAGGCATAACCTAAACCAAAATCACATGTTTCGTATAATATATTTTCAATGTGATGCAAGCTTAACTTAATCATCCTATAGCATAGAATAACATACTTATCATAAACATTATCATAAAGGAGACATAGATAATCCATCTTTAAAAGTGCTATTTGTAAGGAAACCTTCTCTATAAGAATTGCATCAAGCATCTCATACTAATTGATGCAGACTTAAGTTTTCAAATTTCATAAGTAACATACCATACATCCCATACTACTTGTTGTGAAATATAAGTATATAGTGCAATTAAGGAGGAAGAACTATTTTTTTTAGTTTATAATTATTTTTCATATCATGAAAACTCATTATTACATTTTATAATTAATTAGCAAGAAATACAATTGTCAAACATTTCTATCTAAAGCATCCCCTAGGTCTATATAAATATGCAATCTGGTGTAATCTCCCTTTTTAGACTTATCCCCCATTCCTTTAGAAACCTTTTCTACTGGGACTTTCACTTGTGAGATGGGACTTTACCCAATGAGGACTTTGTATTTGCTAGGGGAACCATCTCTATCAAGACTTTAACCTTCAAGAACCTTGTTTGCTTGGTACTAATGGTATCGTGACTTTATTGTTTTCTTTTCTTTTCTTTCCTTCTCTCTTCTCTTTTTGTTTCTTTTGCCTCACTCATGCAAATTATGAGAAACATGAGCATAGATAATTGTAATATTCAATTCTTCAAAAATGAGAGATTATGTTATGTGACCATTAGAATGTACATTGAGCATGAAGTATGGCAGTTGACCAAGTTAATTTAAGGGCTGAGATAACATCTTATCACCTGAGTCAAAGATCTTATCGACAAAATCCTGTAGTCTATAGTGCAAATTTTGAGACCTTGTCGACAAGGTTTTCACCAGCAAGTATAAGGTTTTCTTGTATAATGTGTTAAAACTTGTATGGTATGGAATTGGGTATAGAGGACTTTTTAAATGAAATTTTTTAGTTCCCCAAGGTTCTCAGAGGCCCTAAAAACTATGGGAAGGCCAAGGACAACAAAAGCCCCTCTAATGGACATTTTCCAACATCAGTGTACCTGAACTTTGATGGATTCATTCGAGAAGATTTTAGCTCCGATTTAAGTGATTCCAAAGGTATTTTACTAAATTGGGAACCTAATTTTTATAATAAAAAAGATGGTTCTAAAAAAGGAGCTAAAACGAGTTAGAAACAAAAATGACAAGAATAAAGGATAAAATGGGAATTTTTGAAAAAGTTCTTCTTAAACCCATATATATATGAAGCGTCCTTCTGCTCCTTTCATTTTGGTCAACCAAACTCTACCCAAAAACTAGAGAAAGCTCAAGGAAGGAGGCACATAAGACTAGGCCAAGTAAAAGGGAAAAACTAAAGAAAAATGTAAGAAATTATTAGAATTTCCTAGTCTTCTCTTTAGGAACTCCCTTCTCCTCCTCCTCTCCTTTCTCCCTATGGTTTTCTTAGAGTTTTTAGTGCTATGTTGAGGTCAGACCAAGGAGGGAAAATTCGGATTTGAAGAGAGAAAGCCAAAGAAAGGAAGAATCATGTGAGAAAACAAGGAAAAACAAGGTAAATCTTACATCTCATGAAAGCTACTCCTTCCCCCTTCTTCTCCATATTTCACCCCATGTATGTAGATGCAAGAGGGCTGAAATTTTAAGGAGAACCAAGGATGAATTCTATGAATTTAAGGGAGGAGAGTAAGAATATGCAAAGAAATCTAAGTAAAAACCATGAATTCGCAAGATATAAAAGTTAGGGTTTTGATTGCACCTTGAACTCTATCATGAACCCTAGCCATATTTTATGATGTTTAAGTGTTTATATGAGTTCCTAAGACACCAAGAGAGCTTCCTACATGATTCTCCTATCAAAAGGAAGTAAGGAAACTCCATTGGTGCCTCATGAAAATATAGCTTCGGCCAAGAAGAGTTCATGCACCTAGGGAGTGTTTTAATTTCTTCTAAGCTTAGTTTTGCATCATGTATGATGGGCAAGTATGAGAGAAAGCCTTAGAAGAAGCTTAGAAGTCATAGATAGCAAGATGGCCTTATATGTTCCATAATATGGCTTAAATAAGCAACACTACACTAGGCTTCTAGAATTGATTATATGATGACTCCAAGAGGTTTAAATGGAGTCAAGAATCATGAATGAATGGATAGAATAAAGCCAAGATGATATTTTCCAAAGGTTGCTTCATTAAGTGCATTATGGAACCATAAAAGAGCCTTATGAGTCACCTAGCCATCTAGTAATTGTGTGGCCTTAGACTTTGCTTCAAGAGTATAATTAGTTTTCATATGATGTGTCTAAGCTAAGAGGAATGATCTCCACCTTCTTAGGTGTGTGAGATGTAACACCATGCATTTCTAGCCTTGCCTCATGTCACATCTAAGTTTCATACCATGGATTACACTAGAAAGTGGAAAAATAGCATTAAAATATTATATTTATTTACGTTGCGATGTACAAAAATTTTTCTCTCGAAACCCCATTGTAATGCCCGGTACGTTGTAAAAATACCGAAACAGGCTAATTTGAAAAGCAAGTCCTCTGAGATGAGAGATTTAAGGATAAATAAAATTTGAATAAAATTTTAAATAATAAAAAATGAGGATGTGAGCCTTGAGTTGCCCAAAAATCGGGGCTAGAGTAATTTAAAAATTTGTCGAAAAGCCATTGGCATTTTCGTAAATAAGTGTAATTTTGGAAAAACACCAAGGAAGGCATTTTAAATGAAAATTTTAAGTTTCCCAAGATTCTCAGAGGCTCCAAAAACTATGGGAAGCCCCGGGACCAGTAAAACCCCTCCGGTGTACTCTTTCTGATGTTAGTTGACCCAAACTTTAACTGATTCGTTCGAAAAAGTTTAAGCTTTGAGTTGAGTGATTCTAAAGGAATTTTATTAAATTAAGAATCTAAAATTTATGATGGAAAAGATGGTTCTAAAAGAGGAGCTAAAACGAAGCCAAACTAGAAATGCCATTATAGAAGGGCAAAAATGAAAACAAATTGTAAAAAGGAAGCTTCCAAATCCTCTTTTTAAGTCACGTTCTTTCTCTCCCTCCCTAAACCAACTTTCTTCTACTCATTTTTAGAGAAAATTCTCAGCTCCTTAGGCACACAAAAGAGAGGGAATTTTGGAGGAAGAAAAGCCAAGGAAATGTGAGAAAGTGTAGGATTTTGCTACTTTTCTTCTTGAAACTTCATCCTCCCCATCTTGCTTCATCTTTCCATGGTTTTAATGAAATTTTTGGTGCTGATTTGGGTCCAAATTAGAAGAGAGAATTTTGAAATTTAAGGAGGAGGAAGAGGGAAGAAGAAGGGCTCTTGAAGAAAGCTTAATTTCAAGGTAGTTTCTCTTCCCTTGTTGCTTTTTTTTCTCCTTCTCCTCTTCCATGGTGGGATGCCTTAAACAGAACCATGAAGAGGGAAGAGTTTCTATTTTATAATCCAAAAGAATCCATCAAACTAAGCCATGGGAAGATGGATTACATCAAAGAAATGCATGGAAAACTAGTAAAACTCATGTTGGAAAAATGTAGGGTGCTTGAACATAGTTTAAAATCTGGGTTGATTCAAGACTTTCCCATCATATGTGAGTGTTTGTTTGAGTTTTTAAGACTCCTAGGGAACCTCCCAAGTGCCCCATCTATTAAAGAAAAATCCCAAACTCCATGGGTCTTTAATGGAAGCATAAATCAGTCAAAACCCATAGAGATAGCTAGGGGATGTTTTAAATGGTTCCAAACTTATTTTGGGACTTTATATGATAAAAAAAGATAAGAGAAACCCTTGGAAAAAATTTAGAAGCCTTAGGTTGGGAGATGAGGCAATGGCTTCCATAATGTAATCTTATGAAGTAACATGGACCTAGGTTTGTGAAAGTGAGTGTGTGATGGCTTCAAGGACCTTAAATGAGGTCAAGAGGTCTAAATATGGCAAGATAATGGAACCAAGAATTTTACTTGTGGTAGTTGCTTCATTAGGTCCTTAATGGAACCATATTGTGACAAATAGAATAAAGTTTAGTCTTAAGAGTGAGTTGGATGTTATAACTTGTTCCAAGAGTATAATTAAGTGTTGTTTATTGTGAATAGGCTAAAGAAATCTAACCCCACCTCATTGTGTTTGTGGAACCAAAAAAGAGAAGGAACAAGTAAAGTAAAGCTTGAATTTGCACCAAGGTAGCTCTCCACCTTTTCTTGTTGCATTTCCTTGTTGTATATGTGTCATTGTGTGCTTGTGTGCATATTTGTATATTTGAGACATGCCATTTGATGCTATGATGCTATGTTGGTACCAATATGCTTTCTTGAATGTCTTTGAATTATGGAAATGGCTCACAAAAGTGAGGTAGTGCCAAAAGTCCCTTAATGTGAGTGAGGAGATGCCAAAAGTCCCTTGGATAGGTGAGGCTAAGTCAAAAGTCCTAAGAACCAAGAGTAAGGGAATCCAAAAATCCTAGAAATGGGGTGAGGCCAAACCAAAAGTCCCTAGAGCTCATTTTTATGCTTGACATGAGTTTGTGACACAAAAATGTGAAAGTGGAATGCTTAATGAATTTATTGATTGCATACTTGTACCTTTGACATGTTTTATGCCTTGAAAATGTGCTTGAATAGGTGTATGAGCTATTGAGATTCAATGAATCTCACCCTCTCCTTTCTCTCATCTCATATGATTTAGGTGGAGGTTAAGATCCAAAGGATGGAAGCCAAGGAGCTTAAATCTCCATCTCTTGGCAAATTTTGCTAGTTTTGATGTACTAGAATGTTAAAGAATATATGTATATGTTATTTTTGAGCCATGACACTTTGAACAAGTATAAAACTATGTAAAGTTAGTGTATGAATCAAGAATAGAGTTAAATGAATAGAAGTGTACATTTTGACCATTTGGGAGCCCATTTGTACATGTATGTTTATGGAAGTGGCATAGTGAATTTGAGTTGTATGAGGATTCAGACCTTATGAGGGACTTATTTATGCTATATTTATGCTTTCTAAGTTGCTCAAATGTGTGTGGAACAATGGATGGCTCAATTGAACCAAATCTGCCTCTTGTTAGGACCAAAATTGCCATAATCTTGAGCTATGGCAAAGTCTAACCAAATGACCTCTTCTTGCCTTGATATTTTTCATGCAAGTAGATCTTACCTAGAGATTTTTGGGATGTCAAAGATCAGGTCATTTGGAGGTCTGTGTAATTTTCTAACCAACTGGCCCAAAAGAATTTTGCAGCCCAACAAGTGAAAACTGGCCCAATAAGCTAAAGTCTGAAGCCCATTTGAATTTAGACCTTGGAGCAACCCATAATCCATTTTTGACCTAACTTAAACCCATCTAAAACCCTAATACTTCAGCCACTTATCCCATTTGCTGAAACTCAAAAGTGAAATTCGGAGGTGGAGAAGGAGGCTAGGGTTTGGGGCAAAAATTCTGCCTTTTCACACACTTAGAGCAAGATTTGGCCAAGGTAATAGTTATACAACTTAATCCCCTCATCTTTCTCTTTAATTTGGTCTGATTAGTTTTTCATTTGGAGAATTTTCATCATACCTAAAATCTGAAATGTGAGTGTTTGGGGATTTTCTTGGGAAAATTCATAGGTTGAGGTTGGGGTTAGTATTAGGTGACTTTAAACCCCCCATTTTGATGCCTTCCTTGTTAATTTCAGACCCCATAGTTGATTTATAAAATGGGTATTAATTTAGTACGAATTTACTTAGAATTTTGGGTGGAATATTGAGATTTCTGGTAAAGGATACTGAATCCGAATTTGGGATTGGTGGTGACTGGGTAAGTATTCTTTAGGTAGTTATTGGCATTTAAATCTCTCAACTACTTATTGCAACTGCTAATGATGAATTAGAGTAATAATCATCTGATGTTCTGGTTATAGGGAGATATTGTATCTGTGGTGGCTGTTGCAAAATTTGTCAACAAGTGAGGTAACCGGGGTTGACATTAATTCCATGCATATGTCGGTTTAAATTTCATACTTGCTGTATATGAATGATTTGAAATGTTGAATGAATTGGTTGGCTATCTATTGTATGATGATTGGACCTTGTGAGTCCATGGTGGAGCTGTGGTGCAGCTGCTACCCGTGCATGTGCTACGATCGAGCACCGGGTATGATCAACCCCAGATGCACTGAGCCTTGGTTGTGCTCAATGGGGAGTAGGTGTCGTGGACGGGCCTCTCCCAGTGTTAATGGCCTTTAACATGTTAAAATATGATTGCTAGTATGGGATAGTAATCATGATAGCCTAATCGTTTCATTTGCTGAGGTGACTGATATGATTCTGATGTTGATTGTGATTCATGCATATATGTTAATTAAACTGGATTATATGATGGAATTGTCTTGGTTACTGAGATTTATATCTCACCCCGTTTTATGGGATTACAATTTCAGGTGAAGGTTCTTTGGGTAAAGATAAGGGTAAGCAAGTGGATGAACATCCATGAGCTGAGGCCCGGTGTGGGGGAGCTACACTTGGTCTGAGTAGAATAGGATAGATGCTAATTTTTGTTAAGTCTTGTATAGCATCATCATGTATCTGTATTGCCAAGTGTAGGAGTCTGTATTTTAATAATGTAATGTGTATTTATGAAGGAGTAGACCTTACTTTAAATTAGAGATTGATGTATGGATTTATGTTATCTGAATGAGCCTTGTGGGATTCATGTTACTATTGTATTACAAATTGCTGATAAATGGACTTGCTAACATAGGGTAATTAGAGAAAAGAAAATGACCCATTAAATCTTGATTTAGAGAGGATAGATTAAGTGGTTAAATTAGACTAATGAAGGACATTTGAGCCCCACAATGAAGATAAAGGAGCCCTAGGGTGTTAATGGAAGGAGAGTGGAGAGTAGGAGGCAAGAAATTCAGAGTTATAGGATCAGGAGGAGTTTAACCGCGACTAAAATATGGTTGGCTGCGGCCAATAGTGGCAAAGTTGCCCAGGGAGAGTTCCAGAGAGGAATTCACCGCAGCGAAATGTTAATTGGCCGTGGTGAAATGTGAGAAGTCAAACTGGAAGTCATCCTGAGAGAAATTCACCGCAACGAATTATGGAATTGGCCGCGGCGAACTTTTAAGAAAATATCCCCGGCATTCCAGAGAAGAATTGGCCACGGCGAAAGGTAGAATTGGCCGCGGCCAATATCGAGAGGCGAGTGAGGAAGCTCCAGGAGGCTTCTTCACCGCGGCGCCATGTAGGTTGGCCGCGGCGAAGGTCCAACTCATCGCGGCAAAAACTAGTGAAGAAGAAAGGGGTAAAACAGAAAGGAATTGGCCGCGGCGAAGGGTAATTTGGCCACGGCTAACATGCTGAAACACTTATATTAACTAGAAAATCTTGGTTTTCCATATGTTAACCCTAAGAGATGATCTAGAGTTACTAGGATGAGTTTCAATTGATGAGTAATGAAATCTAAGGCTTATAAATGGATGTTTAATTCCCTTATGAACATAAGTGTATGAAATTGTATGATTGATGACTCTAATCACATTAAGGTTTAAATTTTTCCATATTTTCATGTCCTATAGTGATTAATCACGTGTTTAACCTTAATTATGATGATAAGAAATTAGGGTCGTCACATATTGGACTTGTCTCACCCATTCTTTAAGAGATTCTTGGACTCAACCATGCTCTTAGGAGCCCATCTTGCTTTTAGGAGACTCTTTGCTTTGTCTCAACTAATCTCAAGGGTGCTTGGCTCATCCTCACCATGGCTAAGGGTTCTTGGCCTCACCACACTCAAGCAAACCCAAGTACACATCAAAAACATCATATAAGAGCATATTGTAACATCATGGCACCATGGAATTAAAGTCATGCTAGAACACTTTTCATGGCTTAAAAATACACATACATACATTCAAGAGAAGCTAAGCACACATCTATGCATGAGAGAAGGTGGAGAGAGCTACCTTGTACACAATTACACACTTTTTCTCTTGAATCCAAGCTCCCCTTTTCGGCCACACACACATAAAAGTGTGGAGATGGTTTCTCTTAGCCTAAACACAATTTATGGAAGCCAATTAGGTTTATGGAATTAATTCTAAGGCCACACAACTCACTTAAACACTAACTTGCTTTATAAACTTCATTATGGTTCCATAATTGCACCAAATGAAGCAACACCCCTCATATAAATTCTAGACTCCATTCTTTCCTATCAAATATGATTCTTGAATTCTTTTAAGCCTCTTGGAGTCATCACACAATTAAAACCAAGAGCCTAACTATATGTTACTTCTTTAGGTCATAATATGGAACCTAAAGCACCAACTCACTTTCTATTAGTTATAAATTTTTCTCAAGGCCTCCCCTCATTTTCATTCATCATATATGACTCAAGAATGGGTTTAGAAAAATTTAAAACTCTCCCTAACTACACATAACCCTTTAGGCTGAGGCTGTAGAGGAAATAGGGTTTCTTGGAGTTTGCTTTATTTTCTCAAGGAAGGATGCATGTGGGGAGCTTCTTAGGGATCTTTGGAGCTCATTTAAACTCTTATTTAGGCCTAGGATTCATCATACAAAATCATATTTTACAAGGTGCAATTGAAACCCTATAAATTGCATCTTGAAATCTAATAGTTTTTGTTAATTCCCTTTGTATATTCTTAATCTCCACACTCTTTTTTCCTTAGATTCATCCTTGGTTCTACATAAAAATCAAGTCTTCCTAGGGTTTCTTATGTTAGGCGAAATGGAGGAGGAGAGGAAGCAAAGGTAGCAACCATAGGAAGAGAAATTACCTAGTTTTTTTGCTTTTTTCTCACTTGAAGCTTGCTTTCTCCAAGCTCCTCTCTTCAAATCCGAAATTTCCCCTTAATATCTCCCTTAAAACAGATTTGAAAACTTCATTTTAATTAAAGGAAACAAAGGAGAATGGAGGAGAGGAGGTTTGGATGGAAGAAAGTATAGAAAACTACCAAGAATCCATACCTTTTTCTTAAATTTTCTCCTCCTTTTCTTCCCCTTCTTGTGAGCCTAAGAGAGCAGATCATATTATATATTTTGGGCAGAAATTTCATGCTTAAGAAGATGGGAGAAGAAAGGAGAAGTGTGTGGGAGCTTCTAGAAACACACTTTTTCAAAAATTCTAATTTTATCCTTCCATAATGGCAATTTCGTTTCGACTCCATTTTAGCTTCTTTTTTAGAACCGTCTTTTTGATTATAAAATTTAGATTCCCAATTTAATAAAATGCCTTTGGAATCACTCAATTTGGAGCTAAAACCTTAACAAACGAACCGGTCAAACTTTAAGTCAACTAATGTTAAAAAACATCTACCGGAGGGAATTTAACTGTCCTAAGGCTTCCCATGGTTTTCAGGGCCTCTGAGAACCTTAGGCAACTCAAAATTTTCATTTAAAAAGCTCTCCTATATGTTTTTCCAAAAGTTGCACTTATTTACAAAAATACCATTACGTTTTGTCAGTTTTTCATAAGAAATTATTTTTTCATTCTAGCTCTATTTTTCTTTTTGTCTGAGCCTAGAATTCTCATTTTTAGGAGTCTAAAATGCTTCCTAAATTTTTTAAGATCTTAACTACATCATCTTGAGGGACTTTCTTTTGTATTTGGTAAGTTTCATTCGTTTACAGAGAAACTGTACGTTACGTTTCTCACATTTTCTCTGGTTTTCAAAGAACTGGATGTTACATAAGATCAAGGGAGAGGATTCAAGACTCAAGGGAAAAGTGTGTAAGTGCAAGCAAGGTAGCTCTCTCCACCTTCTCTCATGCATAGTTGTGTGCTTACATTGTCTTGAATGTGTGTATGTATGTTTTAAACTATGAAAAGTATTCTAACATGATTTTATATGCCATGATACCATAATGATACATTATGTTTCTAAATGATGTTTATGATACTTACTTTGGTTTTCTTGAGTGTGGTGAAGCCAAGAACCCTTAGCCATGGTAAGGATAAGCCAAGAACCCTTAGAATTGGTTGAGACAAAGTAAAGAGTCTCTCAAAAGTGAGGTTGACTCCTAAGATAAGGTTAAGTCCAAGAACCTCGTAAAGAAATGGGTGAGGCAAGTCCAAGATTCACAGGCAAATGGCTTAGGCTAATCTACTTACTTGGCAAGCCTATGTATGCTACGTATGACTTTTTCAAATGCCAAAAATACTTCTTAAATGATTGCACATGTTAATATACTCATGCATGCATTTGTGAGACTTGTATTGCA
The DNA here is from genome assembly GCA_032878935.1 of Erythrophleum fordii. Lineage (NCBI taxonomy): Eukaryota > Viridiplantae > Streptophyta > Magnoliopsida > Fabales > Fabaceae > Erythrophleum > Erythrophleum fordii. The sequence goes on along the minus strand of JAVQMF010000052.1, from coordinate 17,964,058 downwards.
TACTTTATGTGTAATTGAATGGGAAATGAGCTATTGAGATTCTTTGAATCTTATCCGCTCCTTTCTAATGTCTTAACATGCTAGGTGAAACAATTAAGCAAGGTATTAAAGGCCACCAAGCTTAGAAGAAGAAGATGGGTATCAAAGTATATGAATATGCCTAGTTTTGCTTCTTTTTAGCCCTACATATGGCATATGATGTAATCCCATGATGAAATTGTTATATTTACATATGAACATATGTAAATACCCAAATTTATAATGTATGAATGAAATTTAATACTAAATGTATGAGATAGCATGTTTTGGGTATTGAATGGCAAGTTTAGCTCTTGAATGGTTAGATAGATTAATGCAATAATGGAAGTAGAATAGCCAAATTGAGATGCATAAGGTTTTAGACTACTTGGGTAGTTCATATAAGTCATGTTCATACTTTTAAACTTTCCCAAGAGGTGCCATACTTAAGAGGAGGCCATTTGGACCAAAGTGACTCTTGACAAGGAGCAAAGATAACTATTCCATGAGGCTATATCACTTTTAGACCAAATGAGCTCTTCTTGATCTGAAACTTGGCATATGTTTAGATTCTATTGAGATCTTTTTACAAAGATAAAGAATAAAATTTTTGGAGGTCCATGGAATATTTGATGAATTTTCAAAGTTGAGAAATTTTCTTATTTTAGTCTGGTGTACTGTTCACACAGGTCCGAAAATAAAATTTGTCACTTAAGGGGCAAATGATGTCCAATTGCCATGAAATTTTGTAAGGAGAAAACAGACACTCCCAGTGACTTGTGACAACTAGAAGCATCCCATTTGGATTTCTAGAGTGGGAAATATGCATTTTTGAAGTTTCTGTCTAGCATCAGGCATCCAAATTGACCTTGGTTACTGTTTGATTAGGTTTTTATGCCTGGACATGCCTAAACTAGTCTTACGTTATTTTTTCCCTCTAGTTAATGTCTGTAGATTTCCTAATTGGTATCATTTGTGTTCACTTGAATTGTTTGGAATTAATTAGATATTTTTGAAGTTTGCTATAGAAACTTGTGACAATACCAGTAGCCAGCCAGACCTCCGTCCCTTTTCGAATGTCAAACGTCTTCTTTGTGGCGTTTCATGGCTTGGTCATATTTTTTGCATAAAGTAGACATTTGTAGCTTCCCATAATGGCAAATAACACATGATTTTGATTTTTAGAATTCGTTATGAGTTTCCAAAATTTGTAACAGAAAAGCCAAAATTCTGGCAGAAAATGCAAACATGGGTTTTATGTGATCCTTTGCTTTTCCACGAGTTATAGGCCAAATTTGATGATAGAAATGAGTTGTATTCATGTGTTTAATTATGAGAATATGACATATGAGTTCATATGGCCCGTGGGACTCTAAAAAATTTTTTTACCCATATAGAAATGCTTCTTAAGACTTAATCCCTATACCATTATGTTGCTCCATATAGAAATTATATGAGATGAGGTATATCAATTGCATGAATTGAATCTTAAAAGTAAGGTGTTACAATAAATAAGAGTAAAACTTGAACAAAAATGATTAGGATCATGTTAATACAAAATAAATTAAACATATGAAATGTGTAACATCCGATTTTTGTTAAACGACAGAAATGGACACGTTTTCAAAGCAAAACGACAGAAATGAATTAGTTAAGGTCTCAAAAAAATTGAGTAGTATTCTAGACTCCTAAAAATGAGAATCCTAGCCTTAGAAAGAAGGAAAAATGGGGCTAGAATGAAGAAACAAATTTTGACGAAAATCTTATGAAATGTAATGGCATATTCGTAATTTTGAGAAAATTTTGAAATTCACATAGGAGGGCTTTTTAAGTAAAATTTTTGAGTTCTTCAGGGTTCTCAGAGGCCCTAAAAACCATGGGAAGCCTCGAGACAGTTAAATCCCCTCTGGTGGATGTTTTCCAATGTCGATGTACCCGAACTTTGACGTATTCATTTGGGAAGGTTTTAGCTCTAATTTGAGTGATTCCAATGCATTTTACTAAATTGGGAACCTAAATTTTATAATGAAAAAATGGTTCTAAAAAAGGAGTTAAAACGAAGGAGAAATGAAAATGCCAAAAATGAATGGCAAAATGAAAATTTTTGAAAAATGCTTCCTCCTCCCCTTATAAATAGGTGGCGCCCCAATCTCTCCTTCATTTAGACTCATAATTTTCTACCCAATTTCAGAGAAGAAGGTTAGGGTTTAGGCGCACCAAGAGAGGAGAAGAAGAAAGAGAAATCCAAGCTTTAAGGTATGGAAATTTGCTTGTTTTTCATGCTTTTCCTTAGCCAATCTCTTTTCTTTGCCATGATTTTTCTGAAGTTTTGAGGGCTGTTTTGAAGGAAAAATAGAAGGGAAATTTTGAAATTTAAGGGAGGAAGCCAAGGAAAGTAAAGAACAAGCAAGAAAAACTAAGGAAATCAAGGTATCATACAATCCTTCCATTTGATCTTCTTCCTCCCTTTTCTTGTGAGCATTTTGACCTATATATGGTTAGCCTTAGGGAGTTAAGTTTTCAACCAAACCAAGGGTGAATCTTAGGAATTTGAAGGAGAAGAACAAGAATATGCAAGAAAACAACAAACTAGCTATTAAATTTCAAGATGCAAAACTTAGGATTTCAAGTGCACCTTGTAAAATATAATTTTGTATCATGAATTCTAAACCTAAATAAGAGTTTAAATGAGCTCCCAAGATCCCTAAGAGGCTCCCCACATGCATCCTCCCTTAAAAAAATAAAGCAACTCCAAGAAACTCCATTTCCTCCATAGCCTCAGCCTAAAGGGGTTTATATAGTTAGGAAGAGTTTTAAATTTTTCTAAGTCTATTCTTGAGTCATATATGATGAATGAAAATGAGGGGAGGCCTTGGTAAATATTTAGAACCTATAGAAAAGTGAGTTGGTGCTTTAAGTTCCATATTATGACCTAAAGAAGCAACATGTAGTTAGGCTATTAGTTTTGATTGTGTGATGACTCCAAGAGGCTTAAAAGGAGTCAAGAATCATATTTGAAGGGAAAGAATGGAGCCTAAAATTTATTTGAGGGGTGTTGCTTCATTAGGTATAATTATGGAACTATAATGAGGTTTATAGGTCAAGGTAGTGCCTAAGTAAATTGTGTGGCCTTAGAATTAATTCCATGAACCTAATGGGCTTCCATAAATTGTGTTTAGGCCAAGAGAAATCATCCCCACACTTTTATGTTTGTATGGCTGAAAAGGGAGCTTGGATTCAAGAGGAAAAGTGTGTAATTGTATCTAAGGTAGCTCTCTTCACCTTCTCTCATGCATGGATATGTGCTTAGCTTGTCTTAGAATGTGTGTGTGTGTATTTTCAAGCCATGAAAATTATGCTAGCATGATTTCATATGCCATGGTTTCATGATGACATATTATGTTTCTAAATGATGTTATGATGTTTGTTTAGGTTTGCTTGAGTGTAGTAAGGACAAGAACCCTTAGCCATAGTGAGGATGAGCCAAGAACCCTTCAGATTAGTTGAGACAAAGCAAAGAGTCTCCTAAAAGCAAGATGGATTCCTAAGAGTATGGTTGAGTCCAAGAATTTCTTAAAGAATGGGTGAGGCAAGTCCAAAATCTACAAGAAATTGGGTGAAGCCAGTCCACTTGCTTAGCAAGCCTTTGTATGATATATATGACTTTCTCAAATGATGAAAATGTCTCTTGAATATTTGCACATGTCAACATGACTATACATGCATTTATGAGACTTGTTTGTATCCATTATGTAAGATTGAATGGGAGATGAGCTATTGGGGTTCTTTGAATCTCATTCCTTTCTCTCCAATGTCTTAACATACTAGGTGGACCAAGTGGACAAGGCAATGGAAGCCAACCACCTTGAAGAAGAGAGCTTGACACCAATATGTATAGTTTTTACTCTTTAAAGCCATGTTGATGTCTAATGATGTAAATTATTATTGTAAACGGTCTATGGCCTTTGGAACATATGTAATTATGATAATATGTTATGTTTAAATGGAAGAATGTATTATGTGACCATTAGAATGCCAATTAAGTATGTATGAATAATGTGGCTTCTTGGATGACATTATGGAAATGTGTATAAATATGGATGAAATGGCCAAAATAAGATGCATGGAGTTTGGGACCATTTGGGCAGCTCATACAAGTCCTAATTATGCTTTTAAACTTGCTCAAGAGGTGCCAAACCCCAAGGAAGACCATTTGGACATTTTGGTATCCTATATTTTGCCAAAATTAACCATAATGGAACCCTACATCACTTTTTGCCCAAATGAGCTCTTCTTGATATGATATTTGGCATACAATTACAGCTTGTTGAAATATTTTTGAGAAGATAAATAATATAATTTTCAGAGATATATAGAATATTTCATGAATTTCCAAAGTTGGCCAATTTTCTGGTTTTAGTCATGTCACTATTCTCTCAAGTTCGAAAATGAAATCTATCACACAGGGCCCAAATGATGTCCAATTGTCATGAAATTTTATACAAAGAAACTAGAAATTCCTAGTGATGTGTGCCAACTAGAAGCACCTCATTGGGATGTTTAGAGAGGGAGATATGAATTTTCAAAAATCTATCTAGTATTAGGAACTCCACCTGACCTCAGTTACTGTTTGATTGAATTTCAGGGTCTAGGCATGCCAGAACCAGCCTAAAGTTATTTTTCCCCTCTAGCTAACATCCACAGATTTCTAGATTGGTATCATTTGTATAGATTGTATTTTTTCAAAATTAATTGGACATTTTTTAAGTTTGCTGCTGAATTTTGTGATAGAGCCAGTGGATAGCCTAACCTCTTGACAATTTTAAATATCAAACGTCCTTTGTGTTAGATGTTATAGTCTAAAAATATTTTTAACATAAAGTAGACATGTATAGCTTTCTATAATGGCCAAGAATTCATGATTTCAAGGTTTCTAGAATTAGTTATGATTTTTCAAAATTGTGACATAAATGAACAAAAATCTGGCCGAAAATGAATATGTATATTTCATGCTTCCCTTCGAGTTCCTTGAAATGTAGGCCACTTTTGATTATGCAAATGAGTTGTATTCAAGTAATTAAATATGAGAATGTGTTGTGTGAGCTCATATGGTCTATGTGACACCAAATGAAATTTTTAAATACGACACAACGCAAAGTGTATTATTTTTTATTCCTTTTCTTTACTCTTTCATGGAATTAATGATTTAAAGCATGTGAATATCATGAGATGAGTTAGAAATATATGGTGTTACAAAATGTATCCTCACAATTGATATATGTATATATATATATAGATTTGAGGAATCATGATCATAGGTAGCTTGTATAAATTCTAATAGAACCTTTCCTATTACCATGTCTTTTATTATTTTCAATATTTGTTAAAGTCCATAGTCCATATCAAGTCCTAGTTCATGCCAAAGTCCTCCATAGGCAAGGTCATCTAAGCATAGGTATAGTTCATGGTAATGTCATCCATACATAGTGTCATCATCATAAGTCCAAATATATTGCTTGCATAGGGAATTATGTGAAGAATTACTTAATTTAAGTCTTTGGGTTCCAAGAGAAAATAAGATTCACACAACATACAAAAATAAGAAGACCCTAAACCCTAAACTGTAAACTAAAACATACAAGCATACAAAAATAAGATTCACACAACATACAAAACTCACCTTTTCTGCTTTTCTAGACATTACATGTGGCCATGTGGATTCATATGGCTGGGTTGTGTGGCTCTAAAGCTAGTTCTGTGTATAAAAGGTTGAGAAGATGCACAACCTGTGTGATTTTACATATATGGTCCATGTATCTCTTACGTGTCTACTTGCATTATAGCACATGAGTCGTGCACTTTGGGTGGCTATCAAATAGCCTATGTGAGAAACACATGGTCAAGCTATACAATAGCACCTTATTTTGTGAACTTCACTATCATAGCCACAGCCACAATTTCATGCTCCCATCCCATTTTCTTATATATAATCAAGATAAACATGGTTATTTACTAGATAAATATAAAAAAGCAAGCAAATAATTGATCTAAAAGTGTAAGTGTACGCAACAATTCATGGAGTTTCTTAAACCTTCAATTTCCCCATACATATATATATATATCCATGGTAGCTTATGAAAGTTTCAAGAGAGGGGGTGCCATACCTTTATATGTAATGCTTTTTCTACTATTAATTCCTCATATAGAACTTAGAAGAATAAATGGAAACCTGAATTGATTAAAAATTTTTTCTTTTAAAAACTTCCTCATATAATTTTACTATTCATTTGGTCATTTCTGGAATTTTTTCCAACTTTGAAAATACATAATTAATTATAAAAAAATCATATGAGGTTGGTTCAAAGCTCTAATTCAAGCTTTCTAAGTCCTTTTATGTAATATTTGGCTCCTCAAAAATGTGAGAAAACATGAGAAACATAACGTACAATTTCTTCGTAAACGTATGAAATTTATCGGATACAAAAGGAAGTCCCCCAGATAGAGTAATTTGAGATCCAATAAAATTATAATAATATTCTAGACCTCAAATAATGGTGATTCAAGGTCAAAGATGCCTTGAAACTAGAGCCAAAATAGCCAGATGAATTTTAACGAAAATGTAACGAAAGGTAATAGCATTTTCGTAATTTTGGGCAATTTTTAGAATACTCATAAGAAGGCTTTTAAAATGAAAAATTTGAGTTTTTCAGGGTTCTTAGCGGCCATGAAAAATCATGGAAAGCCTCGAGACAGTTAAAGCCCCTCCGGTAGACGTTTTCTAACAGCGATGAGCCCAAACTTTTATCGATTTGTTTGGGAAGATTTTAGCTTCAAATTGAGTGATTACAAAGGCATTTTATAAGATTGAGGACCTAAATTTTATGATGAAAAAGACAATTCTTAAAAAAGAATTAAAAAAAATTAGAAACGAAAATGCCAAGAACAAAGGATGAAATTAAGATTTTTGAAAAAGGAAAGTTCAAGAACCACCTTTAAATACACGCTCCTCTTCTCTCCCTCTTAGAACCAACTTTGTTTTTGCCCAAGAATAGAAGGGAGAGTAGCTATGAATGGTGTCCAAGTGTGGAGGAAAATGAAGAGGAAAAAATTCAAGAAAAAGGTAAGAAAAGTGTGGAATTTCATGCTCTCCCCTTTAGTAAACTTGTTCCTCTCATTCTCCTATTCATTTCTATGGTTTCATTAATGGATTTGGTGATGTTTTAGGTCTGGTCCAGAGGATGAATAACAAAATTTGAAGGAGAGGAATTCACCACTTGGAAGAGCACTTGAGAAAAGCTAGGAAATCAAGGTAAGTTGTTATCTTCCATGCTTCTTCTTCCTTGCTCCTCCTTGTAAGCATTTCGTCCCATATAGAGCCCAAGCAAAAGGAGATGAATTCTAGTCCTAGCAAGGGAGATTCATAGGTTTTAGAGTGTGAAAAACAAGTAGGTGCAAAGAAATTAAAGAAAGAAGCATGAAAATGCAAGATAGAAAAGTTAGGGATTCATGGAGACATTGTGAAATCTATTTTGATCCATGAATTTCTTAGCCTAGATAAGTATTTGCTTGAGTTCCTAAGACCCCTAAAGACCTCCCCACACACCTCTTCCATCAAGAAAACAAATCAAACCCATTGCTTCCCTTTTTCATGTGTCATTTCGACCTAAGGCAGAACTATAGGTTAGGGATAGTTTTAATTTCATTTAAGTTTGGTTTTGTGTCATATGTGAGGGGAGAAGATGAGAGGAAGTCTTAGAGAAATTTTTGGAAACCTAGAAAGTGAAATGGTGGCATAGGTTCCATATTATGACCTAAAGAAGCAATATATATTTAGGCTCCTTGTTTTAATTGTGTGATGGCTCCAAAAGGTCTAAATAGAGTCAAGAATCATAAATGGAAGGAAAGAATGGAGCCAAGAACTTAAATTATGGATGTTGCTTCATTAGGTGTGTGACGACCCTAATTTCTAAACATTGTAATTAAAGTTTAATACATGGTTAATAATCATAAGTTAGGGTTACAAGGTATTACAACCAATTACATTATGAAAATACGAGGAAATTTGAACCTTAATGTGATTAGAGTCATCAATCATACAATTACAAGCACTGATATTCATAAGGGAAATAACCATTTATTTATGAGCCTTTGATTTTGTTACTCATCAGTTATAACTCATCCCAATGTTTCTAAATCATCCCTTGAGATTACCATATGAAAAACGAAGGTTCCCTAGCTAATATAAGAGTCTCAGGATGTTCACCGCGACCAATTTTCCCTTAGCTGCGGCCAATTCTTCTCTTTTTTGCCTCTTACTTCATTATCGTCGTAGCGAGTTGGACCTTCGCCGCGGCTAACCTATATGGCGCCGCGGGGAAGAAGCCTCTTGGAACTTACCTCACTCGCCTCTCGATATTGGCCATAGCCAATACCTCCTTTCGCCGCGGCCAATTCCTCTCTGAAATGCCTGGCTCATTTTCATAAAAGTTCACTGCAGCCAATTCCCCCATTCATCGCGGTGAATTTCCCTCCGAACGACTGCTAGTTTTGCCTCTCACATTTTGCCGTGGCCAATTACACATTTCACTACGGTGAATTCCTCTCTGGCGCTCTCCCTGGGCAACCTCACTTCTATTAACCATGGCCAACTCCATTTTAGCCGCGGCAAATTGTCCTCTGGTCCTACAACTCCTAAATTCTTGCCTCATACTTTCTGCTCTTTGTCTAATAACACCCTAGGGCCATTCTATCTTAATTTATGCAACTCTAACGATAGTTATATATCTTATTCACCCAGCTATTCTACCATTACCAATTTAAGACTTAAGTGTCCATTTCTTTTCTCTAATTACCCTCCATCAGCAAGTTTGTAGAGTAACAATAATATGAATTCATGAACTATCAGCAGTTATCATTAGATACACAATTAGTAGGGTTTCTATACATCAAGGGTTCATATCAATATCTCAAAGATTACATTCCCAATAGTAAGCCATATCAGAGTTCAACAAGTCTCACAGCAGATATCACAAATCTATACATCAAATACCAAACTAAAGTATGGCCTACTCCTCACTACGTACACATTATATTATCAAATATAGACTCCTATACTTGGCAATATAGATACATGATAATGCTATACTAGACTTAACAAAATTAGCATATACTCTATTCTATTCAGACCAAGTGTAGCTCCCCCACACTGGGCTTTAGCTCATGGATGTTCATCCACTTGCTTACCCTTATCCTTACCCGAGGAACCTTCACCTGAAATTGTAATCCCATAAAATAGGGTGAGATATAAATCTCAGTAACCAAGGCAATCCCATCATATAATCCAGCTTAATTAACATATATGCATGAATCAAAATCAACATCTGAATCATATTAGTAAATAAAACAATTAGGCTATCATGATTACTATCCCATACTAGTAATTATATTTTCACATGTTAAAGGCCATTAACACTGGGAGAGGCTCGTCCACGGCACCTACTCCCCATTGAGCACAACTAAAGCTCAGTGCATCTGGGGTTTGATCATAACTAGGTGCTCGATCGAAGTACATGCACGGTGGCAGCCGCACCACAGCTCCATCATAGACTCACAAGGTCCAATCACAATACATAGATAGCTAACCAATTCATTCAGCATTTCAAATCATTCATATACCACAAATATGAAATTGGAACAGATATATGCATAAAATTAATGTAAACCCCGGTTACCTCACTTGTAGACAATTTGCAACAGCCACCAATGGTACAAAGTCTCCCTATAACCATAACATCAGAGAATTACTACTCTAATTCATCATTAATAGTTGCAACAAGTACTCAAAAAATTTAAATGCTAATAACTACCTAAAGAACACTTACCCAGCCACCACAAATTCCAAATTCGGATTGAAGTGTCCTCTACCAGAAATCTCAATATTTCACCCAAAATCCTAAGCAAATTCGTATAGAATAAATACCCATATGATAAATCAGCTATAGGGGTCTCAAATTAGCAAAGAAAGGATCAAAATGGAGGGTTTATACTTACCTAATGGTAGCCCTAGCCTCAACCTACGAATTTTTCCAAGAAAATCCCAAACAACCACAATTCAGATTTTTGGGTAAGGTGAAAATACTCCAAATGAAAAACTAATCGGGGCAAATGATAAGCATGATTTTTATACATTTTATTCTCCTTATCTTAGGCATTTTAATGATTAAATATGGCTTAAGGAGTTTAATTAGGTAAAATTCGATCTTGCTAGCCATTCTTTGTATTATAGGAATTAATTTACAAATTATTGGTTTTTAATGCTCAATTTTATCTTAAATAATTTTTGTGAATATTCCTATTTCATCTCTTCCATTCTTTTTGTGCAGATTTTCAATGGAGATTAGAGCTTGAATGAGAAATTGAATTGAAGGAGAAATGGAGCTTCAAGTGTGCAAGTTTCTTAGAAAATAAAGTGAAAAAAAGCTGAGAATGAAAAAAGGTAAACTTGAGCTTGGGTTTACGTTGAAGGAGAAGGAAAGAGAGGCTCGAGTTTCTGGTTTGAGAAAGAAGAAGCTTAAACGGAGCTAGTCATAAAGAATGAAGAGAAATGAGCTGAAGAAGAATGAAGCTACTGGTTGTGAATGTATAAGTTGAATAACGTGGGAACAATATAAAGGTAGCTACGTGGAAAGAAGTAAGAAGCATAAACAAATGATGCATAAGCTGAAAAGAAGAACTTTAACGTGGAAACAAGAGGTATAGAGCTCACAAGCTCGAGCAGAATAACCACTTAATTTCCTTCAGTAACACACACATCCACGGGTTTATCAAAAAAGCTAGCTACAGGTTGAGCAGAATGAAAGGAAGAATTAACGTGGAATGAAAGGCTAGGATGAGTTGAAAAATGAAGGAAGAAAGTCATGGTTTTGGTGAGAAGAAGAAGCCATATAAAGAAAGAGAGAAGAACTTACAGGAAGAAGCTGAAGAGAAGAGACAACATGTGAGCACAACAACTACAGAAGGCTCAGGTTTAAGGGAGAGTAAATGAGAAACATAATGGTTTAGTCTTTAAGAGGAGAAGTAGGAGGGAAGCGGAACGTGCTTTCATGTTTTGCAGCTCCAGAACAGCAGAATGCTCGAGTTTAGGGATAAATGTATGAAGTGCTGGATCATTAAGCTGAACGTGGGAAGTAGAGGGTAATAAAGAAGCACCAGAAGAGCAGTTCATGTTGAGGAATTACATGGAGAAATCACATAAGATGAAGCTTGAACTGATTTTAAACAAGTATGTGAAGAAGACATGAAGAACTTAGAGTTGGTTGAAGAACACATGGATAAATGAATGAACTAGAAGCTAACAGTGAGAAAAATGACGTGAAGAAGAAGAAGCTACATGGTACAGAAGAAGGAGCAGGTGTGGGTATATGAATGGAAGAACCCACGAAGCAGAAACACAAAAGAAGCTTGCATGGAGAATAAATGGGAGTTGGAGAAAGCGAGCAATTGGAGATAAAGAAAACAACAAACAGAAGCAGCTCATGTGGGAAGAGATATGGCTGAACAGAGGAAGCAACACGTGAGCAAAATAATAAAAACGCTGAAGAAGGAACATGAGATGCATGTTGGGGCCCACACTCATTCACACATCTAAGCTACGGGGAATGAAGGAATGAGAGGGCTGAGCATGTGACAAATTAATGAACCACATGAGAGGATTAAAAGGGCACTCATGGCAGCATCAGAGAGGATTCCAATTTTGGCGCATTCACTTATTCCATAAGGACATTCCACGCTACATTCCAAAAGCAATCCACTCACACCCTTCGCCCATTCCCTTCGTCTTTTCTATACACAGAACACACACCATGCCACTCTCATCCTCCATTTCCATTCCATTTCACCTCCAATGAAACTCTAAGCCTCCATTAGTGACTAGCAAGGAAGAAGGACCTTGGAGAAGCTTGAATCTATGGGGAAGAACTCAGAATTTTGGCTAAGAATTCCTACTTTCCTACACTTTTCTTTTTTTTATACAATCTTGGTTAAGTTGTATTTAATTAGGAATTTGTGTAATTATGATTAGTGGCTGGTTAGACACTGATTAGGAAACTTTTTTCTTGATTAATTGGTTGGATTGGAATATGATTTTTCATTATTCTCTAATTTCCCATATATGCCACGAAGGTGTTCGATGAAATGCATGAGTGAGATTATGTGCTTGATTGCTTGATTTGAGAATTCTTTTGTGTTTAGTTGGTTAATTAAATATTTTTGGATGATGAATCAGAGGCTAATTAATCAGTTAATTGATCAAATTAGGTGTTCATTGATCTTAAAGACAAGAGTTAACGATTTAATATAAGATTGAGGTCTCAATTCAATATTACTTCATTAATCTCTTGATTCTTGCGTGGTAACTCAAGATACATTTGCCTGAACATAATTAAGGGCTCTTAGGATAGAATTAATCACAATTGGATTAGGATAAGGATAGTGGATACTAAGGGACGATTCCAAAGCTAGTCACAGACCATCATTCACCCATTAATTCATCCAATTAGGTAGTTAATCATTTTAATTCAATTTTAAATTTTAGATAGTTTAATTCAATCAAAAACCCCCAAATTAGGTAGTTCTAGGACCTTTGTATACTTAAAAAACTCAATTGAATATTGAACTCTATTTCCAAAGGAGATGATCTAGGTTGTGCCACTAATTACATATTTAGTTCAACCTAGTTTTATTTTGAAGATTGTGCGATGAGCCCGTCACCAAATTAAAGAGAAAGATGAGGGGATTAAGTTATATAACTATTACCTTGGCTGAATCTTGCTCTAAATGTGAGAAAATATGGAATTCTTGCCCCAAACCATAGCCTCCCTTCACACCTCCGATTTTCCTTCTTGAGTTTTAGCAAAATGAGGAAGTGGCTGAAGTGTTAGGGTTTTAGTTGGGTTTAAGTTAGGTCTAAGATAGGTCATGGGTTGCTCCAAGGTCCAACTCCAAAATGGGCTTCAGTTTTGAGCTTGTTGGGCCAGTTTTAAGACGTTGGGCTGTAGAATTTTATTAGGCCAGACTTAGTTTTAAGAATTCCATAGTCTTGGGTCTGCACAAGGTTCATTGGGCCACTTATAAGAGCCTATACAAGGTGGATCTTAGCCTTTATCACATTGAATTGGATTGGGTCTGCACCTAACTCATTGGCCCTCCATTAGCCTCTTATCATGATTTATGAATTTGGGCCTAGATGAAGTTTCTATCCTAATTAATTCTCAAACCCATATTAATAATTTATCTCTCTAAAATTCCTATTCACTAACTTGCCCAATTATCCTCTATTAATTATTTTTAATTACTTTAAATCTATGATTAATCCCTTAATTAATTTTGGGGTGTTACAAGGTGCATTTTGGAACCATAAAAGGGCTATTAGACTAAGTTAGTGTTTAAGGAAGATGTATAACTTTAGGAATGATTCCAAGAACTTAATTGGATTCCATATATTGTGTTTAGGCCAAAGGAAACAAGTCTCACATCTTTGTGAGTGTGAGGCCGAAGGAAAAGAGCTAAGGTTCAAGGAAAAAGTGTGTAAATGCAAGTAAGGTAGCTCTCCCTTTTTTTCTCCTATACATGAATGAATGTCTTTCTTGTCTTTGAATATATGTATGGGTGTTTTAAGCCATGAAAAATATTTTAGCATACGTCTAGATGCCATGGTACCATAATGTTATATTATGTATTCAAATGATGCTTAATATGTTTGCTTTGGTTTGCTTGAGTGTGGTGAAGCCAAGAGCCCTCTAGCTTTGGTAAGGATAAGCCAAGATGTAATATCTGATTCTCTAAAAACAAGAGAAAATGTGAGAAACGTAATGTACAGTTTCTCCGTAAACGAATGAAATTTACCAGATACAAAAGCAAGTCCCCCGAAATGACTTAGTTAAGGTCCTAAAAAATTTAGGAAGTATTCTAGACTCCTAAAAATGAGAATCGCAAGTCCAAACGAAAAGAAAAATAGAGCTAGAATAAAAAAAACGAATTTGAACAAAAGGTTGACAAAACATAAGGGCATTTTCATCATTTTGAGCAAATTTTGGAATTCACACAGGAGGGCTTTCTAAATGAAAGTTTTGAGTTCTCTGGATTCTTAAAGGCCCTGAAAACCATGGGAAGCCCCGGAATAGTTAAAACCCCTTTAGTGGACGTTTTTCAACATCAGTTGACCTAAACTTTGGTTGATTTGTTTGAGAAGGTTTTAGCTCTATTTGAGTAATTCCAAAGGCATTTATTAAATTGGGAACCTAAATTTCATAACGAAAAATATGGTTCTAAAAAAGGAGCTAAAACGAGTTAGAAACAAAAATGCCAAGGATGAAGGGCAAAATTAAAATTTTTAAGAAAGTGGAAGCTTCTGAAACACTCTTTAAGTTCCTTGTTTCTTCTCCCCCTTCATTTGCATGACCTATTCCACCCAAAAAGTAGAGAAAACACCATTTCTCTTAGGTGCACCATGGAGGAGAAGAAAAGAGGAGAAAAAACAAGAAAAAGGTAAGGAATTTCATGGATTTTCATGCTCCTTCTTCTTCCAAACTTGTTCCTCTCCTCTTAAGCTTTCTTTCCTATGGTTTTATTGAAGTTTTTGGGTCTGTTTTGAGAGAAAAATAGAGGGAAAAATTTGGATTTGAAGAGAGGAGGCTTAAGAAAGTGAGAATCAAGCAAGAAAACAAGGAAAAATAAGATAAAATCTCCATCCTATGGTAGCTACTCCTTCCCCCTTCTTCTCCCTAGTTTGCCCCATATATGTAGCTGCAAGAGAGCTTGAAGTTTGGGTAAAACCAAGGGTGAATTCTATGAATTTGAAGGAAGAGTATAAGAATATGCAAAGAAATCCAAGTAAAAGCCATTGATTTTCAAGATAGCAAACTTAAGGTTTCATGAGCTCCTTTGAAAATATGATTTGATGCAATTATTTCTAGGCCTAAATGAATGTTTGGATGAGCTCTTGAGATCCCTAGAAGACTCCTTATATGCATCTTCCATAAAGAAAAGGAAGCAAACTCACTTGGTGTTCATATAGTGCATAGTTTCGACCTAGGCTAGTAAAGCACCAAGGGGTAGTTTTGAGTCATGTATGCTGGAAGAGGATGAGAGGAAGCCTTGAAAAAATTTTAAAAACCATGGATAGTGAGATGGTATTATAGGTTCCATATTATGGCTTAAAAAAGTAACACCTAGCTAGGCTCCTTAATTTGATTGTGTGATGACTCCAAGAGGTTTAAATAGAGTCAAGAATCATAAATAGATTGAGAGAATGGAGCCAAGATGATGTTTTCTTAAGATTGCTTCATTAAGTGCATTATGGAACCATAAAAGAGCCTTATGAGTCACCTAGCTTTTCTAGTGAATATATTGTTGGGAATCATAGGAGGCACACAGCAGAAACATTTAAAATTTTTTATCCCGATTCCAATCAAGGATTCGTCAAAATCGCTTAAATCGAATAGGTTCAGAGAATTACCTTTTCTGTTAATTGAGTTTACTTTTTATTCTTCATCTAGATCACAAGAATTAACCACAGATTGGCTCCCTCTACTAGTATCTACACGAACAGGGTTCAGTAACTCGAACAGTGTGCTAGCACCTGTCCGTACAATTCCGTACACTGTCCCTCTCTCTAAGGTTTTTGGAGGCAGCTTTAGAATTACTTTTCTGATATATGGAAACCCTAATCAAATTTTTTAAAAAAATTTTATAGACTAAGATTTCAGATATATTTAATTAATCAAAATTAATGAAATATATCATTAAATATATTTATTAGTTTAAATTCAAATCTATCCTATAGTTTAAATTTAAACTAACAATATCTAGAGTCTAATTTAAATTTAAATTATCTGATTAGTTTAAATTTAAATCTATCTAATAGAATCAAATTTAAACTAATTCATATATATATACATATATATAATATCAAATATAATATATATATAATATATATTTCAAATTTAATTATTTATATATATAAATAATTCCTCCATCCTAGATTTAAAAATTAAATTCATTGAATGTGGACATTTTAGGTTGAGTTGGTCCATTCTTGTGTGTGACCCTGCAGGCCCATATGATGTTGGCAGTAGGCCAACTGCACTGTTTGACCCACAAGTCATAAGCGGCCTCTAGCAAGACATTGTGACTACCCAAATCATACGAGATTGGTGATCCAATGCAACCTATCTTACAACCCTATCATATCCCTTTTGTCACACGACATCTAGATCGAGTATGAGGCATGGAAATATCATCATTAACTTGCTCGATCGTAACTTTCTCGATCTCTAAGCAGATTGATATAAGATGGAACCCTTTCCATCTGAGCATGGCCATGCATTTTTCAGTCACACTCATCGAGGGGCCCAAAGATATCTCTCTATTAATCAGAGGGACAAATTTCATCTTGACCACTCATCTTCCTCTGCATGGATTCCACTATACCCGATCATAGCCTTTATAATCACTCGGTTAAAGGTGACATTAGACTATGCCAAAGTATAGTGTCCTTCATGTAGGAATCTATGGTGATCTTAAGTCCAAGGTATCAATGACACGATTATATATGAGATAAACTTATGACCTAATCCATGTACCTTATCTCATAACGGGTCTATCCAGTGTCTTGTTCTCTAACACCCTATGATTTTGATTCATATCATCATACATGTTTAACACTTAATCAATCAAAATCATACTAGTCTTAATTCATCGTTGTTCTCACAAAGATGATTGACTAGGGACATTTTGGATAATCTAAAGAATGATTTATCCATGGATATTATTATATATAAACATGCAAATAATATAATAATGTAATAAAAAAAACTCTTATTTCTTAATAAAAACAATGTTTGCAATACAATGATTGGCCTAGGGCACAATCTCCAACATATATGGCCTTAGAATTTAATTCAAGAGTATAATTGGCTTCCATATGATGTGTCTAGGCCAAGAGAAATTATCTCCACCTGTTTGGGTGTGTGAAGTCAAGGGAGGGGACTTAAGGCTCAAGAAAAAAGTGTGTGAATGCAAACAAGGTAGCTCTCTCCACCTTCTTTCATGCATGAATGTGTGCTTACATTGTCTTTGAATGTGTCTATATATGTTTTGAGCTATGAAAAGTATTTCAGCATGAGCTTTTATTCTATGGTATCATGATGATTTTTATGCATTCAAATGATGTTTTATACGCTTGCCTTGGTTTGCTTAAGTGTAGATAAGTCAAGAACCCTCTAACCATGGTGAGGATGAGCCAAAAACCCTTAAAATTAGTTGAGATAAAGTAAAAAGTCTCCCAATAGTGAGGTTGACTCCCAAGAGTAAGGTCGAGTCAAAACCTCTTAGAAAAAATGGGTGAGGTAAGTCCAAAATCTATAAGTGAATGGGTGAGGCTAGTCTACTCACTTAGTAAGCCTATGTATGCTATATATGACTTGTTTAAATGCTAAGAATGTTTCTTGAATACTCACATATTTCAATATACCCATGCATGCATTTTCAAAGCTTGTATTGCATACTTTATGTGTGATTGAAAGGGAGATAAGATATTGGGATTCTTTGAATTTCATCCCCTCCTCTCTAATATCTTAACATGTTAGGTGAATCAATTGAGTAAGGTAATGAAAGCCACCAAGCCAAGGAGAAGGAGATTGACATTAAAACACATGAAATGGCCTAGTTATATCTCTCTTGCAGCCATACACATGGCATATGATGTAATCCCATGGTGAAATTGTTATGTAATCATATGAATATATGTAATTACCCAAATGTATGATGTATGAATGAAATTTGATGCCAAATGAGTAAGATAGCATGTTTCAGATATTGAATGGCAAGAGCTAGCATGTGTAATTTTGTGTGTATCATGGGGTGGATGAGTGAGTTTGAGAAATGTGGGTTTATGTAACTTTGAAACAAGTTTAGAGAGTCATTTTTGTGCCTTCCCACATGCTCAAGTGGCCACACAAGCTTGGAAAGCAAAATTGGACACCTTGATGCTAGTTAAAACCATAAAAATAACCAAACCAGAACCCTATGGAACCAAATGGATGAATCTTCCCATGAAATTGGATAGAATGTAAAGCTCATTGAGACCTTTTTAGGAAGTTAAAGTGCAGAAAAATCGGATCTCTACAGAATTAATTATAAATTTTTGAAATTAGGATTTTTCTATTGTTCTGGTGCATATACTGTTCATATGGTTAGTTTTGTATTCTATTTCATCCGATGGTTAAATAGTGTCCAATGCTTATGAAATTTACAGGCATAAACTAGAGGTCATAGCTTTCTATGGCCACCAAGATCACCTCATTTGGATGTACGAGTAAAGAGTTATGAATTTTTGAAATTTACTGTCAGTATTAGTAACGCCACTGAACCTCTAGTACTGTTCTATCATAATTCAATTCCCAAATGGACTTGGCTTGGCCTAGAGATATTTTTCCCTTATAACATCTGTAGATTCTCAAATTGACCAAATTTTCATGATTTGGATTTTTGTAGAATTAGTTATACATTTCCAAAATTTTTGACACGCCTAGATAGTTGAGACCTTGGGTGCGTTTTGAATGTTAAATGTCTTTTGCTTAATGTGTCATGACCTGGAATTATTTTTAACATAAAGTAGACATCTGTAGCTTTCCAGAATGGTAAAGAATGCCTGATTTTAATTTTTCTAGAATTAGTTATGATTTTTCAAAGTTTGTGATAGAAAGTATTCAATTCTAGCCGAAGCTACACTATGATATTTTGTGTGTTTCCATCACTTGCACGAGTTCTTGGCCACTTTCATGGATGGTTTTGAGTTATATTAGTGTAATTAAATATGAGAATGAATTGAATGAGTTTATATGGTCCTCGAAACACCGAATGACAAATTCATCTCCTACGTGCCACAAATTTATTCATTAATTTTATTGCTCTTTCCTTGGGAACTTATGAATTTTTTGGAAATGAGCTTAGATAGGGAATGAGATGAGCTATATGATTATGGTGTTACACAAGAATCCTTAAAATTAGTTGAGACAAAGAAAAAGTCTCCCAAAAGTGAGGTTTAGTTCAAGACCTCTTAAGAGAATGGGTGAAATAAGTCCAAAATCCATAAGAGAAAGGGGTGAAGCTAAACCACTTGCCTAGCAAACCTATGCATGTTTGTATGACTTCTTGAATGCTAAGCATGTTGCATAGATGATTACATGTTTTATGATGTTCATGCTTATATTCTAGACTTGGATTTGCATTCTTTATGTATGATGGAAAGGGAGATGAGCTATTGGGATTCTTTGAATCTCATTCCCTCCTCTCAAATGTCTTAACATGCTAGGTGGAGTAAATGAGCAAGGTAATGGAAGCCATCAAGTTGGGAGACGAAGAATTGATAACAAAGTGTATAGTTTGTTCACTTTATAGTAAGATATATGGCATATGATGTAATTCTATGATGAAAATGTTGTATGACCATTTGAACACCTGTATATACCCAAATATTTGGTGTATGTATTGAACTTAGTATCAAATGAATGTTATTGTACTTTTTGGACTCTTGATGACAAAAGGGTAGCATGTATGTCCTTGTATGTGGCATAAGGTGAGAATGTGAATTCTTAATTTCTGGGTTCATGCACCTTTGAGACAAGTTTTTTAGGTCATTTTGGTGCATTTCCATGTGCTCAAGTGATCACACAAGCTTTGGAAGCAAAATTGGGTACTTTGGTGCTAGTAAAAACCAGAAAAGTGACCAAACTAGAACCCTATAGCACAAATTGACCAAATGGACAAATCTTCCTATGAAATTTGGCAAACATGTAGATCTCATTAAGAGATTTTTGTGAAGCTAAAGTTCAAAAAAAATTGAAACTCTATAGAATTAATTATGAATTTTCAAATTTGGGATTTTTCTGCTGTTCTAGTGCATGCACTATTCATATGGTCAGTTTGTGTTATTTGTTATCTGAGGAACAAATGATGTCTAATGCCTATGAAAGTTTATAGACATAAACTAAAGGTCATAAGATTTTTTTTAGCCACTAAGATCATCTTATTTGGAGGTCTGAGCAAAGAGTTATGAATTTTTGAAGTTTAGCATCAATACTAGTAGCGCCACTCAACTTCTTGTATTGTTCCATCATAATTCAATTCTTAAATGAACTTGGCATAGTCTGGAGATATTTTTTCCTTGGAGGTAACACCTGTAGTTTCTCAGAATGACCAAATTTACATGATTTGAATTTTTCTAGAATTAGTTATTAAATTTTAAAATTTATGACAATAACCTATGATGGTAGCCCAAATAGCTGAGATCTTGGGTGCTTTTCAAATGTCAAACATCTTCCACTTGATGTTTCATGACCTGAAATTATTTTTATCATATGGTAGACATTCAGATCTTTCCAGAATAGTATAGATTGCTAGATTTCAATTTTTTTGGAATTAATTACGATTTTCCAAAAGTTAGTGCATAAATTCTAGAAATTTGACCCGAGGCAACCATGTGGAATTTCATGTATGAATGCTATGAATTCGAGGTTTTGACAATATTTTAAGATAGTTTCACATTGCATGTATGTAATTAAAGTAGATGATGACTTAAGTGAGTCCAATTGGCCTATGGTATACGAAATGAAATTTTCATACATGGTGTAACGCTATATAAAGTAATGTAATAGTTGAATTTTTAAGGAAATCATGCTATCTTGAGTCAATTAATGAATAATGGTAAATGGGGAAGATTAGAATAATAAGGTATTACACTTTACAAGGAAAAATACTTACTCAACGAAATATATATTAATTCATATAAAATGGTCCTTTAAAAAAATTGGACGATTTTACCCCTCATTTGTCATATTATTATTATTATTTTGCCATTATATAAGCACATATATATTTGCATTTTAGGCATGCTAGTCATATTCTTTTTACTTAAAGATTGAGTATATACATGGCCTTCTGTTACATACCTTATTACCATATAGTATCATAACATAACTCATACATACAATAATCCAAAATATTTTTCTACGTGACAAAATGTGATGCATAAAAGTAAGGTCCTCGATTTATGCCTCCATACCTTTTGCCCTTTCTTTGTTTAAACTCAGACCTAGCAAGGGTAATATTTGGGGTGAGATTATGAAATCTTAGTAGTAGTAAACCAATCTCATTCACAAGCAAGCATGTAAGTACATAACATAATGCCAATCAAGGTGCCATATACCACATAGTAATGCAACGAATTTCATACAAGGCCAAGCACAATCCAAGCGTACATGTCTCATAATGACAACTTGATATAGCATAACACTCATCATCATACAAACATACAAGCTTAAAAAAGAAAGAAAGAAAAACTACCACCCTAGCAAATTTTGCTCTTCAAGTCTTGGAACTCGATCCACTTTCTCTTGGAGTTCCCAAACAAATATCAAACCTTATAATCATAATAATAATTCATTACAATCATCACCTAGACTTTAAATCCTTAAAATTGCTTAAATCCCCTTAATTCTTTTTTTTTAAAACCAAGAGTTGGCTTTTAGGCTCAACTTTGACTTTTTATTTACAAGCCTGAAAATCATTCTTGGACTCTGCCCCCTTAATTTAGACATGCCAAACTCATCCATAAACTTAGATTTTGGAAAAACACACTCCTTCTATGAGAAATGTGTTTTGGCCAACACTTTACAAAGTTTAGGGGGGTAAACTTTGACTTTTATTCTAGGTTTTTTCTCATCATTCCAAGGGCACTTCCTAAAGTAAGATGACCCTTTTAAACTCATTGGAACCATTAGAATAGAAAAAATCTAACTCCTTCCCTTCCAAACCACTATAGCCAAATAGTGTGCATTTCTTGGTGAAAAATCTAGTAATTTTATCTTATTAGTTTTAGGGGCTTTCCTATAGGTATTCCTAGCTAAAAATACCTTTTTGAATCTACTACAATGCTTAAAATCATCAAATTCTAGCCCCAATAACATGTTCTATTCATAACGGAATCTAGTTCCATTTTAGGCTCAAATTGAGTTTCTTTGATTCTAAAAATTTCATAGCCTCTTCCTTTACATTTTAGGACCTAAAATTTTTATTTATTACAATTTAGTCCCTGAAACTCCTTCAGGATTTTCCAACCCTTTAACTATTCCTATTTTCCATGGGGGTTATGACTTGCTCTTTCCATTTTGCTCATGGCTACTAATTGAGCTAACCATATCCCACCTAGCCATCGAGACAACTTGGTGTCATCGAATCTGTCTCATCAAACGGAGTTTAATCGTGGGTTATGGATTTTTGAAATTCTTGTCTGATTTTTTTATATTTGTGCCTAAAGCTGTGAATAAGGGGTGAAATCAGGGTTCCCCAAACTTTCGAGCAATGATTACATTTTGCTTGGCTCACAACTTTTATTTGCACTTTAGTCCCTGGCTCTTTTATATTTAGCCTTTGAGACTCTTCGAGACCTTTTTCTGATCCCTTTTTCTCTATTTTGGCCCTATCATATTAGTTTTAAGCCTTTCTCTCTCTCTCTCTCTTTTTAATTTTTTGTCCTGGCCTCATTTTTACTATTTTTAGCCCTATTTTAGCTAATTTATTGCTAAAAAAATAACGGATGTTACAAGGGGAAGCTATAAAATCCCAAAGCAATCAGGCTACTTTTATATGCTAAACAAAATGGGTGTTTTTACTTTTGTTTTTCATAAATTTTCTCTTCTTCACCTTTTTATGTTCTTATGAGAGTTTTCTTTCTTTTAGCAACTCTCCCCTTCTCTTGCATGCTTTATTCTCCTACACTCTTTCACCCTCTCTTTATTTCAAAATCTTTAGGTCTATATTAAGAGAGAAACTGAGGTTTGTCACCTTATATAGGCATTCAAAGTGGGTAGAAGCAACTATTGCACTTAACTTGCTACATTTCGCAATCGTGATCTATTTGGTCATGACAAGCAGATATGATCCAGACTTTATAAATTCACTTTCTTAGTCCAAATGATAAAGTCATTTTTCACATTTCTAGTTTTCTTAGGCTAATCTCTAATTAAAGAGCTAGGGCATTCTCAAAGTTGAACGGATTCATGAAGATTTAAGACCTTCTTTTGGACTATATAAGGTTAGTATAAATTTTCTATGGATTGGTTGGTGTATGTTGTTGTAGAAATTCATACTATCTATCCTTCTCTCTTTAAACTTTCTTTGTAATTTGCATTTTCAACTTTCCTTCTTTAATTTCAAATTTTTGATTGTCTGAATAAATTTCTTTCTTAATTTTAATGATAAATTATTGTTGTTGATGATCATTTAGAGTAATTACATTCATTATTCTCCTTGATCTCCTTTCAATTGATGTAAATCTATTATCATTTGGATTCCTAGCCTATTGAATTGAGGATTAGTATGATCATCTTGAAGAACACTTATGCAAATAGATTAAGAATTTATTTAAACCTAATTAGGCTAGATTGATTGTTAATCACATTCACAATGTAATTATTTTTTAATCATAGGCAAAGTGTTCGATGAAAAAGTTGTAAGGTATGTTTATAGCAATGCATTTCAAATGAAAGCTAACTTATAAATATAGCCTAGGAAAGTTGTAAAAAAAGCACTAGAAATAGGCTAATCCTAAGAAGTAACTTTGTACACAATGAACATCAACCTTAGCCAAAGTTAATTATGATTATAAGAATTATTAGAGAGATGCATTTTTAGAAAGCTAACTTCTAATAATCCTATGGCTGAATCACTTAGTTTGTCTTATAATTATCTAAAATAATACAAATTTTAGAAGAGTGTACTTGCTTAAGTTAGTTATTACATTGGTTGGAGAATCCATAAAGAGCTTTAATACACTCGAGTTGCCAACTAAACAAAAGAAACAATTAGAAAGAGTCAAATATTGTATTAGGCTAATCATAATCTAATTTTGGTGTCTAGGTGTTTTGTAACTCTCCAATCATAGGTTCTTTCTTCTAGGTTAAAGTTAAGTTAGGAGTTAAGTTCATCTTCTCACTTGTTGGATGCTAGTGATTAGATTAATAGGGACACTAATGTAAGATTATCCATTAACTAAATAAGCAAAACTCATATACCTTATGAATAGTAATCCATTGTAATTGAAAACTATTTCTTCATGGGATCGACTTCAAATACTCAAGCTTTGTTACTTGATATTATTAGTGCATTTGCTATAACAAATCATAAGAGTAATCAAATCAAGTTAGGTATCATATCTTAGAGTAGTGACATCCTTTAGGCATTAATTAGCAAATACTAGAGAGTAACCTTTCACTTCCATATTCCATTTTCTATTCTTAATTCATAATCCACAATAAAAAGTCCACCAAAAAGCATAATAAGAAACAAAGCCTAAGGTGCCAGAATAATTGAACAACTTCATACAAGGAAAGTTTTTCACCTCTCTTTTAGTCATTTCTTAGCTTACATTAAGTACACATTCTTTTGGGAATACATTGTTAAAACAACTCACATCCTTTCAAAAGGGAAGGAATGCATTCATCCTTTTAGAAAAAGGGATGAGAAGAAATAGAAAAGCTCAAATTAGGAAATTATTCTCATTCTTTACATGAAAGCTTTGGATTTTTATGGAAAGTTTACTCACAAGCATCTTTAAGAATAATAAAGTGTAGGAAAACCCACTGCTCTTCATTTAGGTGAGCCAATCATCCCCTCTTCTCTTAAGTTGTGTGCTTTTTAAAACAAGTTGATCATGCCATCTACTACAAAAGTCCATTGGCTCTTTAATCACTCACTCTTTAAAGCAATTTGACCATGCTCCCTACCAACCTTTTAACCACCTAAGAAAGCCAATCATGCTCCCCAAAACCATTGTCAAACACAAACATTTTGAAAAGATTGAGTCATGAAAACAAAATATGACCATTAGATGATTGGCAACAAAACATCAACCAACTATGAGGCTTGACCAATTAACAAGCAGCATCATTACTAAAATCCTCTACCCAATGCACTAGATGACTTGAGGGATTAGTGATAAATCACATTTTAGACTAGGCCTAACTAATTAGCCTAACCTCAAGGCCCAGTCTATCAAAGCCCAACTATACCACCTAAAGGGCTTCTATAAATACCCAAGCATGCACTCATAGCAACGTGTTATGTCTTGACTCTTCCTTTCACCTTTCTCTTTCTATATTTCACCCTATACCGATCTAGGAGTCAAAGTCAATGACAAAGCCCTTAGCTACCACACAACTTGACCCTTTACTATTTTGCTGGTCTTATAGAGACTATACATACTAGAGACAAACTCCACATGATACTATCTCTTCATACCAATTGAGTAAATCCATTTGGGTAAATCTGGCTAATTTTTGAGTGTTGAAAACAAATCAAATAAAAGATTTGCTTGCAACAAATATTTCAAAATTTAAGGCTTTACCCTTCAAATGGATAATTACAATTTGATTAGCACATTTTGTTAGTCTTTTCTTTCATCTCGAGATTTTTCTCCTCTTCAAGGTAAGAGCCTTGGTTATTATAAGGGTTGAAAGATTCACAACTTAATTTTTTCAAAGTCACAGCAATGCACCTTAGAAGGCTTAACACTCATAAAGGATTGGGAGTTGTGTCGCCTCTTAATGTATGTTAGCGATTTCTTCTTGTTGTAATTTCTGTAGTTTCTGTTAGATGTGTCTAAGCTGTAAATTTTTATTCTTAGGACTTTACTAGGAACCTATACAAGATATGCTGTCTCTTTATCCTGATTTGTTGTTCTAGTTTGTCTTTGAAGCCCAAGCATGCTCAGTTACCGGTTATTTAGTTTACCTGCCTTGTCTTCTAATACTTGTGGCTTATATGTGTGTGTGTGTGTGCTCTAATTCAATGGACTTTTTTATTTTTTGATCGTGTAAAAGGCAAGGTCTTTCAAGCTATATAGGTGCCATTCTGATGCTACTGCACGGCATAACAGGTATAGCCCCACTAAATATATTAGAACGCAGGTAATGATCATACATACAACTTTGGGGATATAATTTAGGATGTGGATGTGCTAGAAATCTCATGATAACCCATACTTTAACAGAGGGTTGGGTCCACCTAAAGTAGAAATTTATTGAGATATTTAATTTAATTAATATCAGCTGTCTGTGCTAATGGTTAGTCGATGCACTTGTTGGTAGGGTCCAGCGTCGAGTGTCGACGGATGAAGATGTGGACTAGACCCTTTTCTGCACCATAAAAGGGTCAAATTCTATTCAAGATCTGGCGAGGAAACTTTAGCCTTTTGTATATTTCAAACAATTTGCTATGGAGTTACTTGATATTTGCGTAGAAATCAAAGAAAAATGTCGCACATTTCAAAATGAGGTTACATTTCCAATACTTCAATATATATATATAATGAATAAAGAAATATGGGAGAAAGAAAGAAAAGGAGAGAGATATAAAGAAAAAAGAAAGAGAAAGAGATGTAAAGAGAAATTGAGGGGAATGAGAAGAAAGGAGGGGTTGAGATGGCTAAAGAGAACTTTATTAGCTCAGAAATAAACCTTAATAAAATAAATTAATTTTAAAATAAAAATATAATTAATAAAAGGATAATATAGGCCTAACAAAATGATAATTAAATTCAAAATAAAATCAATTAAATAATTTTTAATATTTATATTTATCTTGAATTTCTAATTTACAAATAATTCATAATATTTCCTCTAGTATATTTCCCTTTTTTGGTTTTGGATGGTGGAGATAGATAACATCAATCTGGTTATGTTTGGGAGTTGTATGGAAAAGGGAAGGAAAAGAAAAGAAAAGAGAAGCAAAAAGTTAAATGATAATTTTTTCCCTCTTATTATGAGAATTTTTCCTTTAAGAATTTCTTAAATTGAGAAAACTTAAAAATAGGAAACCACATTTTATCTCCTTATTAAATTAAGGCCTAATTAAAAAAAATAGTACATGAATTTTAAAAATATAATAAAACATGCCCTAGGTTTCAGACTACATGGAATTGTTAAAATTAATAGGAACAGACGATGTAATTTTGACTGTGATTACTTGGTTTAACTCAATGTTTGGACTTATAAAAATTTCTTTTTTATTCTTAAAATTAATTGAAATTTAATATTTTTATATTAGTTCAATGTTTCAAGAGTGTTTTATATGTTATATTTTAAAATTTATGTATCAGAGTGTATTTAGATAGTAAGATATAGTTTTCCCTTTAAAATATAAAAGAGGGTAAACTTTCAAAAATTTTAGTTAAAAATTTTTCTGTCTCCACTCTTTTAACAAATTCTCTAACAAGCCAAAGTTTTCCATCAAACATTTCTTTTCTTTTCCTTCCATTATTCCTCATCCCAACATAACCTGACTCGCTTAGAAAAGGAGGGGCTATGTATTAGGTGAAACCGTGTATTTTGGTTTTTGTCATAATACTGGGGCTATGACCAAAGTGCTACATCCATGAGCAATTAGTGGACTTATAATATGCAGTAGAGAATTCAGTGAATTCTGCTGGCAAAGATTGGTGCTTCTGGGGTCCACCTAAAACTTTAAGCAAACATACAAGGATAAAATGTTTAATCAAAAGTCATACTATCATCCAATTGTAGTTTGATGTTTGTATTGCAGGTGAGCACTAGCAAGGCTTCAGCTGAAGGAACATGTCTGAAGTATGTTTCTCTCTTAAGATAAAAGCGAATTTGACTATCAAGTAATGGGTTTATAGGTAATTAATTAATTGAAAGAATTAGAGTTAGGGACTTAAAGTTAAAAATATTTACTTTAAAAGATTTATTATTATTATTTTAAAATAAATTATCACTGACTTTAAATAAAACCCTCTAAATTTAGTAGTAATAAGTTATTCAAAATGAATATTTTTAATTTTAATTTTTTAACTCTAATTTTCCTTAATTAATTCACGTGTTCTCACTTCCTGCGTATATAAAAAGGCTTGGAGGCTAAAGTAAGATTTTTCACATTCAGAAAATCTACATCACAATAAAATATAGATCAGCTTTGAAATCACTTCATTTAGATAAAGCATAAAGCATATCCACTACTTAATTCTGCTCCCTTTTCACAGCCAAAAACAAAAAACAATTATTTACACATGATAATAGATGGACATATGTAGAAACAGAAAAAAGGAGAATCAAGTTCTTTGAAACTTGTGACTGAGGAGGAATGTTGAGTTGAATATAGAAGGGAAGAAAATTTAAGGGTAGTTTCCTCTTTTAAATATCTATCAGATTTTTTAGTAAAAATATAACAAATGGAGATTATTTATAATTCATTAATATATGATTGAACCTTTTAAAAATTTATTCCTATGATATATTTTGATTGAAAAATTTATATCAAATATTTAAAAAAATGTTACCCAAATATTTAAAAAAAAAAAAGAAACAAGTGAGACAACATAGCATTGGATCAAATACTAAAGCAGTTAATCTATTAGTTTCACTTAGTGATTTTAAGCAAATCATTATAACCTTTTTTTTTCCTTTTTCTCTTCTTTATCAATACAATATCCAACTAGGTCAAAGAAAACAGAAACTACACATATGACATAATATTTCAAGCTATGTTATTTGCAGCCCTAACATGCTAAGGATATATGAACCTGTAGCTCTATTGATCTTCTCTATAAGACTCTTGAGGTGGATAAGCAGAAGGGTGGGAAGAATACCATCTTGACCAGAAAAGATAATTAAAGAAATTGATGAAGCTGAGTGAAGCAAGAAGCCAGTAGAAAAGATCAAGCCTATCCTTGTTAAGGTCATTGTCACTAAGCCAGCCACCTCCAAAACGTGATGTAATTCTGTTCACCAGAGAAACAAGAAGGGAGCTCAAGTAGAATCCAAATGAGTATGAGCAGTAAGTCATGGCAGTCAAAAATGCCTGCATTCCTTCCAATGATTGTTTGTAGAAGAACTCTACGAGGCCGACCGCGGTAAACATCTCGGAGAGGCCAAAGATTAAGAATTGAGGAGCGATCCAGAAGATGGAGAGCTTCTGGTTATGATGTAAAGATTGGTCTCTTCTCTTGTACTCCACCAAGGCAGCTGAGACCATTGAAAAGGTAACAATGAAGAGTCCAATGCCAATCCTTTGCAGAGGGGAGATTCCGGATTCCTTACCGGTGAATCTTCGCGCAATCGGGACGAAAGTAGTTTCATAGAGAGGCACAAAAATTATAAGCATAATGTAAGGGATGGACTGAAGGGAAGCTGGTGGAATTTTAAAGCCTTTTGTGATGTGGGTGTCCATGGAACTTCCTTGTTGCACTGAAAATGTTTGAAGCTGAGCTAATATTGTGTTAAATATGATGGTGCAAGCAAAAATTGGAATAACTGATATGATTATCTTCACTTGCTCCACTTGTGATACTGTGCATAGCCTCCATGGACTTTCCTTTGCCTCAGTTCCTTCTTGGATTTTGATGCAGGCCTTGTCAAGGAATCTGCAATCATTTTTAAATTCTTAAAGATTAATTAATAAACTTTTTATTCAATGTTCTCAATTTATCAAGTAAATTATAAAAGAGAAAAGAGATAAAAGTGAAAACAAAAAAGTGAATGGAACTTATTTAAATGTACTCTACGCACTGTTTTTTTTAATTTACTGAATTCTCTCTATTATGAGAGAAGATTCTATTTCAATTTAATATCAATATTTTTTAAATTCAAAAATATTTTTTTTCCTTGTTTCTAATTTTGACAAGGGAGAAGACTATATTATTAAATTAACTACCTTGTTTCTAATTTTGACAAGGGAGAAGACTATATTATTAAATTAACTATGATATGCTTAAACAAGAATGAGATGTCCTTCAATACCAATCATCTTGTAGGAGCCTATGGTATGCCATGCAGCTCCGCAAAGGATCCATTTCCATCTAAATGCTTTGCCTAGAGAATTTTGTATCCCACCTGAATTTTTCAGCATGGAGAAAATTGTTGATCTTAGTTGACGTTGCTGAATCATGGTTTGGCTTAGTGTTTTGGCTTCCATGAAGCTTGTCTGTATTTGAAGGGCATATTTTCTTTCTCTTTGTAATTGCAGCCACAAAAACCTGATGAGGAGAAAAATAAAGAATTGGTTTTTTTACGCATAACATGTGCTGTAGATCAATGAAAAATGGCGAGAATGAACATCACCTGTGAGTAAAGAGAAAACAAAGAAAGGACAGAAGGTTCGATCTTCAAAATTTCTACCATGTGTTACATCTTTATCCAATTTATCAAAGTAAATAATTTAAAATTATGCAAATTTTTACTATTTTAATCACATCCATGATATTATAATAACCAAAAATAAATAAATAAATAAATTGATTGTAATAAAATTTTTGCCGACCGACAAGGAAACCTCAGCCACAACAGTAATACAAATTGACAAATTATAAAGGGAAAGCAAAGAGAAAATCAGAACCATAAACATCAGCAAAGGACAGTTTGTCCCATTCCCCACCCAAAATTACATTAACACCAAACTGATGATATAATATATTGCTTAGCATGTTTGGCCATTAGCGAAAAAGGAAGGTTTCAAAGGACCAAAGGTTCCATAGCATTGCAATGACTTCTAAATTACAGGTAAAAGTAAATGCAGCTTTACTGAAAATAGATCTCATAGAGTTCTGTAAGAGGGAGACAGAGAGAAAAGGCGTCAGGTAAAGATAAGATCCACCTGAATAGACCCTACTCACTCTCTCTGTCTCTGTCCTTTAGTATGCGTTGCAGTACTGCAAGGAATCCAAGTCCAAATTTACCTGCGCAATGGGCTTGAAAATACTTCCTTGAGGTGGCTTGTTCCGATAAGCAAAAGTTCCTGAGATTAAGCTGATCAAACCCACAGCCATGGCGGCAGCCGAGACACCGAACCCGACATCCATACCCGAATTGGTTTGGATCCAAACGAGAAGAGTTAGTGCAATAAGCTCTCCCATGCAGAAGGCAAAGTAGGCGATGTTGAAGAAAGTGGAAAGCTTCCTATACTGTGTAGAATCATCCTTCCTAAACTGATCTGCTCCATGGGAGATTATGTTGGGTTTTAGACACCCACTTCCCAGAGCCACCAAGTACAGAGCCAGAAAGAATATTGAAGCCTTGTATCCTTTTGCCTCTACACAGAGGCTGCCTTCTATCATGCTGCACTTTGGTGGTCTTAACTGTGGAAGATGGGCTTGAACAGAGAGTAGTATAAAACCCTGTTTCAGAAAATGAAAAATTGCCATCTTAGATTGTATAACTCTTTATTTTCTATAAGATTGGCATGCATTATATAGTCTATCGCAAAGAGAGGTGATGAACAATTGTGTTGTGTGAGAAAAGGTACATGTCAGAGTAAGGACATACGCAGAGCTCCACAAAGCCAAATATGAGCATGGTCAAGAAGCTTCCCAGATAAGAATCTGAGAGGAATCCACCAAGGAGAGAGAGGAGGAAGACTGTGCCTATAAAATTTGTTACTATGTTTGCAGATTTAGACAGTGGAAAGTGCATCTCATTGAACACATATGTTATCAGATTATTTCCAACAGCAGCAATTGCCATCATCTCAAAAGCTTGAAGACCTGTATCATATCATATGTTTCCTTCAATTCAGAGAAAAAACATAGAAGCTACAAGAATTCACGCTGAAATTGACATGTCTTCGAAAATCAGAAGATATGCTGCCAAAAAATAAAATACGAAGCATAAGAACAGGAGAGGGAAACGAAGAGAGAAAAAGAGAGACCAAGAACATAAATAGCAGCACTCATTCCACCATGCTTGTCAGGCTTGCAGGGTCTGCCTCTCCAACCTACAGAAGTTCCATCCACCATAGCCTCAGTCATATTTTTCTCCATATCTAACATTTTACTACTTTCCTCTCTGTCTTTCACCTTCCCAAAATCTACGAACTATGTGAACTAACTTTAAGCTGTCTCTTGTTTGAGAGTACCCTTTGAGATTTTGTGACGGGTAAAATGAGTAGATTAGCTGGTATTTATAATGTTGTCCACAGACTGTAGAACCCAAAATTATGTGAAATAACTCAAAACTGTCTCTTCTTTGAGATTTTGGGACCAGTAAAATAATGGAATATTCTTTAGTATTTAAGTGTTTGTTATTAGGTTTCTTAATAAAGATATAACACATAAAAATTTTTTAAAAAGATTTAATCATGTAATACTTAACGGTGAAAAATCTCCCCTCGTCATAGTTTGATTAAAAAGTTTAATATTAAATATTTAAAAACTATACCTAAATTTTCTCCGTCTCGTAAATCCTCGTCTAATTGATTAAGTAGTAGTGGGATGACCATTAGGCTCAAAATTTTTGCCAGGCAAGTCAGCCCCCCACAATCACTTGTTATCCATTGCTACTAGAAGTATTATATCTGTTCCCACCCACCACCATGGATGGGTGGTTCCGGATACCATGGACAGTACTTTTTTTCTTTTTCTATTTTTTTTTCTTTCCAAGCACTAACCGTGAATAAATCATCATGATCATTTTAGTTGATATGTCATATCTGAAAGTGGGTCAAGCCCTTCAAAGAGTGGAGCAAATTTATCCACTATTATTTATGCTTTTATTGTGCACTGTGTTAAAAAAAAAAAAAATCAATCTGTGTGGTGTGCTTTTGAATTTCCCTTGAGGTCAATGCCAATTTTTTTTTCCCCTACGGTTTGTGCTGGATTGTATATAGCATATTTACATGATGTAATCATGAACAGTGGCCCCATTGTCATGTACTACCTTCTAAGGGTATGTTTGGGAGTGGGGAGGAACATGAAGGACAAGGAATCCAAAAAGATGAAATGGGAGAAAATGAAAGGAAAGGGATGGTTAACTGATCATGTACAATTTTTTCCCCCTTGGTTCACAAAATTGATAGTAAGGATAAATTACTCAAAAACTAATGATCAAGGCGTCAATGGCATGTGGAGGTCCTTTTGATTCCTAAAGGAGGCTGCTAGTCAGCTAACTATTAGATGCCAAAGAATTTTTCCGAGTTTGATCATCATAGAGAACTACTAGTCGAAGATGAACTTGAATCCTTGCCATTGGGGATGCAAATGTTTAGTCCGTATCCCTTGGACTAGTTGAGCCAACTTGCGTTGGTTTATTCTCCTCTTATTAGAAAAAAATTTTCCTCCAAAATCTGGCAAATTGAAAAATCTTTAAAATATAAAGGATAGAAGACTTTAGAGAATTCTGACAAGTTAGATGAAAATATTTCATTTTCCTCCCTTCTGTTTAAAAATTCCAAAAAAAAAAATTAGTGAAACCTTCCCATGCCTGCATTACACTCCATCCAAAATTACCCTAAAACAGAGGGGAGAAGCCTTGGCGGGACTTGACATTTAGTTTATGATTCGATATTTGGATGGTTCTAAATAAGTGGGCCACGTGGAGGCTCCTGATTAGTCCAGCTTACGAGGGGGCACTCAACGTCATCAACAAATTCAAACAAATTTGTTTTGGACAATCTTCTCTAAACATGACACACACACTTCCAATGTTTTTGTGTAAATCAATTCCTATGATAGATAACTGAGTAGTCAAAGCTCAGTTAGTTTAGAACAAATTCAAACATGACAGACACCTGCAATTTTTTATGCAAAGTAAATCATATGAATCTATGATAGGCCATTGAGTAGTCTAAAACATTTTACAGCTTTTGACATACACAGACATCATTTTCTTTCTTTCCTTCCTTCCTTATTGTCCCTTGAAATCAGTTAGATTGCTAAATGTCATTATGTCCAATGGAGACATTATTGGGATGCATGTACAGAATGAAACAAGTTGAAATTAGTAATAAGAGAAGTTTATTGTATCCTGATGCTGCAGCATTTCAGCTTCTCTTGCTTTAATTGTTATCATAGAATGTTATTATTTGAGTCCATAAACTGAGGATGGGAGAACATCTATGATACATTCTCTGTCTCGCACGCACACAACTTGGCCTATTTCTCTTCTACGTTTCAAGAAAGCGGAAGATTGGAGACATCAATGACACTCTGTCTTTCTGTTTTCTACTTTATCATTGATGGGTTATTAAAATGATCTCTTCTTTTATTTCCACTGACTCTGCCAAAACGTAATCCAGAAATTATTGATTTGTTAGGAAATGCTTAGATTAAAGAGAATGAAGAAGGAAAAGAAAGAGAAAATTCAGTTTAAATCTTATACTTAATCTAAATTTAATTTTAATATTTCTTTTTTTTAGAATATTTTTGAATGGAAGATAATGGATATGATAAGAGAAAGAAGAAGAAAAAAAATAGTTATGGTAAATTTACATAAAAGATTTTATTCTCTTCTTTTGTCTTCATTCTTTTCAATCCAAAAACACATTTAGAAAAAAAACAAAGTGACGTGGAGGTAACAAGCTGGCTTAATTTCAATGCTTTCAGTTCACATCAATATCATGAGGTCCCAAGATAAATGGGAGCAAAGAGTGAAAATTAAAGTGCACCCATTAGAGACTTTCTAGCCATAAGAATGTTCATTGTGGCTCCTCATCCTATGGTTTATGCTGGGTCAAATATATTTACGCAATCATAAACAGTGGTCCCACTGTCTTCTATCCTTTGTGGAGTATGATTTCTTTGGATTCAATTCAAAGATATAACTCAATGGTGTTACTGAAATTGTCTCAGAACATAATTCAATGTCCTTGTCATGTCAAATCCTATGCTAATTTTTTGAATCTCTTCTGCTTGGGAGCTCATGTAAGTTATTACTTCTCTTAGTAAAATGTTTTAATTTTTTTAGGTGATTATCTTTTCTTTTTTCAATAAATTATGTCTTTTTTGTTAATTTTTACACTAAAATGTTAAATATAAATATCATAAATTTGATAGATAAAACTAAGAAGGCATGGTACACAAGCCATTAGCACTCCTAACTCCATTGCCATTTTATTTAATTAAACAAAATCCTAAGCTAATACATGTAGTATATTTTTTTTTTCCTAATATATAATCATGTTGGATTGCAAACTCTCATTATACCCAAAATGAAGCTCAACAATTGTGCACCTCTCTTGGAAAATTTTGTGGTAAGTACATTGATATAATTAGTAACATCCTCTTATCAGTAAAGACTCTTAAAATATGTCTGTAACATTTTACTAATGTAATAATAACCAGCTATTAATAATAATAATAATATGTAGTTATTAACACTTTAAGTCGCAGTTATTAACATATTAAAAAAATATTACTGGCACATTTCAAAAAGTATTACGAGAACAATAATCAGTTGTTACTAATTATATTTGTACACTTAATTTTATTAATGAACATTGAAAAATCCACCACCTTACAAGATATTAGACATTATTAATTAATAACCCCCCAAAAAAATCGCAATTATTGCATTTCCTCACATTTTTTTCCTACATTGAAAGAATTTTTAAACATCTAACTTAACAGAGATGAGGATATGATTTTTGTTTTGTCGTACAACACTTGGTCACTTACATGAGCAGACTTTCCGTCCTATGATATGAGGACTCACTGTCCAATTTTAGTTAAGGCAAAATAAAATTTTGAAAGTTGTGACCCACATGTATAGGACAATTTTCTTATGTAAAAAGAAAAAAGAAAAGATTAAGAATTGTTCATGATTATTTTAATCAAACAGTTAGAGAGAACATTATTTTAATTGAAATTAGAAGAGTTACATTATTATGACGAATAAATTAGATGAACCAAAATGAATTTAAATATAATGATTATTTCCTAGAACAAATGTATCCATGCAATGGTATTCTACTTTTATTTGTTCTTAATTTGGACTTAATTGAAACTGAAAGCATAGAATGTTAATACTTATCTTGAAGTCTACAAGGTAGAGATTGCGTGATATCAAACCATCCCTGTAAAAGTTCCGTTTTGCATCTTCTTAATTATTATCTGTCAAAGTTTAGGTTCACTTGTTCATTATTGACATAGTAAAGCACCAAAAAGGAGGAGAAATATTCAAAATTCTTATTGATATATCAAAGTCTTCATAAAATATGCTTCAAGAAGGTATTTATATGAAATCCTAATTTTAATTTCCTATAATTAGGTTAAAAATAAATGAAAAAATACCTTTAAAATGGGAAAATTCCTAATAATAAAAAAGGTTTTTTAAAATAAGAAACTATCTAAAAATAAGAAAGTATTAAACGTCAAAGAACTCCAAAAGTCAAGTTGCTTGTTTAGGCTTCTGATGATTAATTTGCTTTATATTCTTGTTTGCTATGTGTTTTATGTCAGTTCCCTTCACTTGTGAAAAACTCAACATCGAGTTAATATGTATATCTGTATATAGTGGCTCCTCTAATGAATGAAATGGATCGATAAATGTCTTGGATATATCCATTGTCTCTAGTAAGTCTATCATGTATATGTTGTTATTTATCTTCTTCGTAACCTTGCATGGGTTGTACTTCTAAGACTGTAACTTGCTATAAGTCCCCTCTAAGAATCTCTCCTTTTGTAGAAACACCATCACCTAATCACCCTATACAAAGGTCTGCTTCTTGTAGCGCTAATCTACAACTTGCTTGTATCTAGCATTGGCTTATTCCAATCACTATTTTACAACCAAGACGCATCTCCTTTAACTCCCTGAATGCAACCTCTAACTCATGTCCTAACTGTGTGACTATAACAAAAGTTTATCCTTCTACTTTAAAAGCTTTGATTTTGCAACTTCCTTTCAATGGTAGCAAGGTGAATCTTGTGCCATCCTATTCCAGCTTATAGGAGTTCTCTCTTCCATTATGTTATTCTGCAACATCATATTGACAAGGTCTACTAAACAATAAATGACAAGGATACATTTACAATGTCAAAGTACACCACATCCCTACATTTAATAATAGAAAAGGGTTCTTTACATTATTCTCTCATTGAAATCTTCTTTGCTACCTTGATCTAGCTAATGGTGTGTAGATTAGGATGCCTTTCTAGTCTTAACCCTAGGCTCTCTACAACCATCCTACCAATGATGTTTTCATAACTACGTGAATGATGACATTAAAAAGTCAATCGTTGATAATGTGTTTGGTATGCAATAATTGATTCTGCTGAGTGTTGTCCTCTAGCTTTAGTAATAGCATCTTTCTCCTCACTACATAACTCTAATCACCACTAATTAGTCATGCTCATATTCATCTTCCTCTCCATCCAAACCACAACCTTCTCATCCTCTTCTTTTCTCTCCACCATGTGGATTGTTTTCTTAAGACGACAATCATCAAATCTATGGCAAGATTGATTACACTTGAAGCACTTCTTTGGGGTAAGACTAGTATAAGGTTTCACAAGTCTCGCCCCCCTCTTTCACATTAACCACCTTACATTTTCTAGCCACTTTCTCACCCCTATATCTATCATTATCATTACGTGGCCTGTAATTATCCATGCTATAGTTCCTAAGAGGATAATCTGATCTACTTTTCTTTTACAATATTAATTCTTCCCTTGACACAATATTTCTCATTTCAAATAGAGTGCCCACCACCTATATTCCTATCTTATCCCTAAGCAATAGCTTTAATTCCTCTAGATATCTAGCAACTTACTAGCCTTCAGAAATCATTCTATTATGCTAGTCTCATGAATTCAATTGTATAGTCATGTATGGACTTTTGTCCTTGATGGCACCTCTATAATTGTTGAAATAAGATATGCTCATAATCAAGGGTAAGGAAATCCTTTTCTAGCATTTGCCTCATCTTATACCAAGTTTTTGTTGGGGAATATGTGTGTGTATGTCAAAAGGGGAAGAAAAAAAGAGGAGTCCCACATTGCTCAAACAAATGAAGGCCCAAGGGTATAAATATTAACCTGTGACTATGGAAGAGCAAAATGGGCCTAGGAGGAGAATGGGCTCGCACGCACAAAAAGCTAAGCCAACATAGTTGAGCTCAGTTGAAATTCGTCAATTCCCCCCCTGTGTGCAAAATATATGCGGTGTTGGACAATTTTTACCGTTGCCAGAAATTATTTTTTGAAAATTAAATATTTTCAAATAGCCTTCCAGAATATCCATAAATTTAAGGCTTTGGTTATGAGTTTATAATGTAAATGTTACTGAACGTTGGTAATCCATTTACTTGTAATTACTAATTCATTTTTTGGATTTTATTATCTGATTTAATTTTTATTAATCCTCATGTCGGAAACCGCCCAACGTTCAAAAACATCTTCATTAATATAATTAAACGTGGTTCAACATCTCGCTGCACTTGTGCCTATAAATACCGCGTTGCTCACTGGGTTCGATGCACCGTAGCTACGGACAACATTCGAGCTGTTCTCTCTTCTTCTCTTTATCTTTGAGTTTTTATTTCTACTGTTCTGCTTCCCTGCAACATCGCAGAAAAATTCGTTCAATCCTGAGGAGTGCCGTCTTATGGCGGAATATCTTTCAAGGACAGTATCTTTGTGCACGGCTTAGATTTATTTTATTCTAACAAATTCCTTATTGAAAGCTAAAAATCTTGAGAGATATGGAGTCACAACAAAACAACACTCCTGCTTCCAATGCCCCTGCCGGTGCTAGTATAGGTGCTACGTCCTTTGTTCCGTTCGCACTGCCTCCGATGCCACTGCCTAGGCCACACCTAATATTTCAAAAATTGAGATGTTCGATGGAAAAATTTTTTGAAGGTGGCAAGAACGTGTTTACTCTATCCTTAACCTACATGGAGTTGTTGTTGCACTCACACAATCTGAGCCTTCATTAGATATTAACCAAAATCAAAGGATTACTTGGGAATATGCCAACAAGGTATGTAGAAATACCATCATTAACACTTTGTCTAATGATCTCTTCGATATTTACTATGTGTACAAGGAAGCAAGGAAAATTTGGGAATCGCTAATTGCCAAATATACTGCTAAGGATGTTGGGAAGCAAAAGTTTGTTGTTGGAAATTACTATAGATGGGAGATGATCGAGGACAAGGATATTAAGCTGCAAATTAACGAGTACCATAAGCTGCTGGAAGAGTTGAGGGCAGAAAAAATCAACTTACCTAACGAGTTTGTTATCGGAATTCTGATTGAGAAGCTGCCTGAATAATGGAAGGACTACAACAACAACTGAAACACAAACAAAAACAATTGTCACTGTCGGACCTAATCACTCACATCATAATCGAAGACACAAATCGAAAAGAGATGCAAGCTGCAAAAGGCAAAGAGATTACCTCAAAAGCAAATTTGGTAGAGATAAAGCAGCATGGCAAGAGGTATGACTCTAAAACAAAACCTGACTACAAGCCCAAGAGTTCTAACCCCAAATTCAAAAAGAAAGGTAGTTACTTTGTTTGTGGAAAATCAGGTCACCATGCTGCTCAATACATGAATAGGGCTAGAAATGACAATCCTCCTAGGGCCAATCTGGTTCAAGGAGACGAAGAAAATGAAATCATTGTAGCGGTCATTTCTCAAGCTCTCTTAGTATCCGATGTGAAAAAATAGGTGGTAGACTCTGGGGCTACCAGGCACATTTGTGCAAATCGTGAGATGTTTGCCTCCTATAATCTTACCAAGGAAGGAAAAGATCGTGTTTACCTTGCTGATTCCCAAACTGCAAAAGTTCTAGGAAAAGGAAAGGCTGAACTGAAACTCACATCTGAAAAAACTTTGTCACTCAATGATGTTCTTCATGTGCCTGATGTTAGAGCCAATTTAATTTCTGTAACTCTATTGAGCAAAGTTGGGGTTAAGGTGTCATTTGAATCTGATAAGATCGTAATGACAAAGAATAAAGTGTTTGTAGGGAAGGGCTATTGTACTTAAGGGCTGTTTATACTCAACATTACTGATATGAATGAAAATGCATCATCTTCTGCTTACTTGCCTGTCTTTATGGTTGATACTTTTGATATATGGCATGCTTGATTAGGACATGTTAGTAAGTCATATTTAAAGAAAATGCAAAAACTTGGTTTCTAAAATTAAAAATGATTTTCTAAATAAATGTGAAATTTGTACATAAGCTAAGTTAACTAAAAAGTCTCATTTTTCTGTACAAAGAGAAACTGAATTGCTTAACTTGATACATACTAATTTAGGTGATTTGAAACAAACTATGACAAGAGGTAGCAAAAAGTATTTTGTAACTTTTATTGATGATTTTTCTAGATATACTAAAGTTTATTTATTGAGAAATAAAGATGAAGCTTTTGATACATTTTTTTTATATAAAGCTGAGGTAAAAAATCAATTAAATAAAAAGATTAAAAGGGTTAGGTCAGATATAGGAGGAGAATTTGTTTTATTTAATGAATTTTGTGAAAAAGAAGGAATCATTCACGAAGTAACCTCTTCATATTCACCTGAATCAAATGGAATAGCAGAAAGGAAAAATAGAACTTTAAAAGAAATGATGAATGTTATGCTTGTAAGTTCTTCTACACTAGATAATTTATGGGGTGAAGCTTTGTTATCTGCATGTCTTTTACAAAATAGAATACCTTATAAGAGAACAAATAAGACACTTTATGAATTATGTAAAGGATACACACCAAATTTAAAATATTTGAAAGTGTGGGGGTGTCTTGCAAAAGTTTTATTACCTGATCCTAAAAAGAGAAAAATTGGTTCTAAAACTTCTGATTGCATATTTATTGTATATGCTGAACATAGTACATCATATAGATTTCTAGTTTTGAAAAGTGATGTTCTTGATCATAACATTATTATTGAAACTAAAGATGCATAATTTTTTGAACATATTTTCCCATTGAAAATTCAGCATATGTCTCAAATAATTGAAAATTTTCCTTTTTCATCTAAAGTAAATGAAAGAGAAA
Organism: Erythrophleum fordii; assembly: GCA_032878935.1. NCBI lineage: Eukaryota > Viridiplantae > Streptophyta > Magnoliopsida > Fabales > Fabaceae > Erythrophleum > Erythrophleum fordii. The sequence goes on along the minus strand of JAVQMF010000052.1, from coordinate 17,923,186 downwards.
ATTTTGTTGAAAATTTAAGGAGAAGCAAAAGACAAAGAAAAAAAACTTCTTTTTGAAATGATTTTTATACTTATATGTTACAAGATGAGCCATCAAATTTTTTTGAAGCAGTTTCATCTTCTAATACTCATCTTTGGAAAGAAGCAATTAAAGCTAAAATAGATTCACTAAATCAAAACAAAACTTGGGTTTTGGCAGACTTGCCTCTGAAAGCAAGACCTATTGGTTGCAAATGGGTTTTTAAAAGGAAATATAATCCTGATGGATCTATTGATAAATATAAAGCGAGGCTAGTAGTTAAAGGATTTACTCAAAAATAAAATATTGATTATTTTGATACTTTTTCTCCAGTAACAAGAATTTCCTTTATTAGAATTTTGATTGCTTTAGCTTCAGTTTACAAGCTTTTTATACATCAAATGGATGTTAAAACTACTTTTTTAAATGGTGATTTAGAAGAAGAAATTTACATGGTACAACTTGAAGAGTGTGTTGCTCTTGGACAAGAAAATAAAGTTTGTAAACTTGTTAAATCATTATATGGATTGAAACAAGCACCGAAATAATGTCATGAAAAACTTAATCAAGTCTTAACAAGTGATGGATTTTCCACTGTTGAAGTCAAAAGATGCGTTTATACAAAAATTGTGAATGATGGTTGTGTGATTATCTGTTTATATATTGATGATATGCTTATTTTCAGTACAAGCATAAATGTTGTGATAGAAACTAAAAGGTTTCTTTCTTCTAAATTTGATATGAAGGATATGGGTGAAGCAAATGTGATATTAGGTGTTAAGAGCATAAGACGTGAAAATGGCATTTTACTATCTCAAGAATATTATGTTGAAAAAATTCTCAAAAAATTTGGATTCTTTGAAAAAATACCTGTGAGCACTCCTTATGATGCTAGCGCCAAATTAGTTAAAATAAGAGTGATCCGCTAGCTCAATCTACATATGCACAGATTATTAGGAGTCTGTTGCATTTAATGAATTACACCCGACCTGATATAGCATATGCTGTGCGTAGATTGAGTAGATATACTCATTGTCCAAGTAGTGAACATTGGTTAGCTTTGGACAGATTAATGAGTTATCTGAAAGGTACCATAAATTATGGTATATGTTATAATGGATTTCCTGCTGTATTAGAAGGATACAGTGATGTTAACTGGATCTCAGATTCAGAAGAGACCAAATCCACTAGTGGCTATGTATTCACTCTTGGGGGTGGTGCAGTAACCTAGAAATCAGCTCAACAAAATATTATAGCGAGATCCACTATGGATTCAGAGTTCATTGCTTTAGAGTTGGCTAGTAATGAGGTTGAGTGGTTGAAAAACTTCTTGGCAAATATTCCATTAGGTGAAAAACCAATACCATCAGTGTCATTACATTGTGATAGTCAATCGGCGGTAGCCGTTATTAAAAATAAAACCTACAATGGCAAAAGTAGGCACATTCATTTAAGACATAATATTATAAGACAGCTGTTGAAAAACGGAGTTATATCGATCGATTTTGTAAGGTCAGAATTAAATTTGGCAGACCCCCTAACCAAACTTTTAGGGAAGAAACAAATTTTGGAAACATCGAGGGGAATGGGACTTAAGCTAGTTTGAAAATTAACAGTGATGGTAACCCAACCTCTGTGATTAGTGATCCCATGAAAGAGGTTCATATGGGTAAAAACAAGTCATTTTTGTTAATTTTGCTAGCACTTTATTATTTTTTGGTCTCTTCCTATGATATGAGAAAAAGTGTTAAGATGCATTATTGGCGAGGCTGAGCAAAAGCTCTTAATGATTTCATATTCCTTATGGATAGTATATTCATTGTAGTCACACTTGATGAAATCACCTATATAAATGTGGAGTGGGGCCGCTCCTATGAGATCATGGAAAAAATCTCTAGATCATTCATTAAAACCAGGCATGCGCAAGGCCTTAGTTTAAAGAGCAAAATTGCAATAACAGCAAAAATTGTGGGGGTATAAATTGACTCTTAAGGCCTTTAGTATACAATGAAGAATTGTTGGTTGATAGAAGCTATAAGCTTCACCTACAACTTTGTATACTAAGCTTTATTAGTCTAGGAATGGTTCATAGTCCGTAAGACACCATATTCAAAATGTTTATACTCATATTTATAACTCAGATAATAGTGATCTTTTGACACACATATAGGGGATTGTTAGGGAATATGTGTGTGTGTGTCAAAAGGGGAAGAGAAATATAGAAGTCCCATATTGCTCAAATAAATGAAGGCCCAAGGGTATAAATATTAACATGTGACTATGAAAGAGCAAAATGAGCCTAGGAGGAGAATGGGCTCGCGCGCACAAAAAGCTAGGCCAACATAGTTGAGCTCAGTTGAAATTTGTCAATTTCCCCCTCCCCTTGCGCACAAAATATACACGGTGTTAGACAATTTTTACCATTGTTAGAAATTATTTTTTGAAAATTAAATATTTTCAAATAGCCTTCTAGAATATCCATAAATTTAAGGCTTCGGTTATGAGTTCATAATGTAAATGTTTCTTAACGTTGGTCATCCGTTTACTGGTAATTACTAATCTATTTTTTGGATTTTATTATTTGATTTAATTTTTATTAATCCTCATATCGGAAACTGCCCAACGTTTAGAAACATCTTCATTAATATAATTAAACGTGGTCCAACGTCTCGCTGCACTCACGTTGCTCACTGGGTTCGATGCACCGCAACTATGGACAACATTCGAGCTATTCTCTCCTCTTTTCTTTGTCCCTGAGTTTTTATTTCTGCTGTTCTACTTCCCTATGACATCACAGAAGAATCTGTTTAATCCTGGGGAGTACCGTCTTGTGGCGGAGTATCTCTCAAGGACAGTGTCCTTGTACATGGATCGGATTTATTTTATTCTAACAAATTCCTTATTGGCAGCTAACAGTTTTGACTAGTGCCTTCCCTTCTCAATTAGTCTAAGACTGTAATCTCTCCCATTCACCTATTTATTTTTTTAGGATTTTCATATATTCAAAGAATCAATCCACCATAGCAAGCCAGTCTAGAAAATCCTTAATCCCCAAATTCCAACTGAACTAGGAAATATCAACCTTCAACTTAATTGAATTCTCCTACATTTTTATACCCACAGTCTTGTCTTCCATAGCTGCCATATCTAGCATGCTCTGTAAATTCTTCTTCCTCCTCTAAATCCTCCATATAGACGAGTTGCCTAAGTATGTTTGCAAGAACAATTCTTTTGGTTGGCTATCTATGAGGTTGATCCTCTTTGGCAAACTCCTAAATGTCTTCCCTATTTCTATTGGCATCTAAACTCATAATGTCCAAACTATCTATGATATTCTCCTCAAAGCGCCTCTCTTAATGTCGAAACCTCATATTAATTTGTTACTCCAAATTCTAAAATGCCATTCTATGATCAAGCATTGTTGATTCCCAAGTCTCAATCCCCTTGATCAGCATCACAAGGATTGCCACTTGCTACAGGCATCATAATGGGTAGAAAACCTACTCTAATATTACTTGGCACAATCAAACATGCAAAAATAGGAAATTCCAAGTGAAAAGCTTGAGAGAAAATTTGAAATTCTTATTGATCAAAGTCTTCCTCACAAATATATCAAGAAGGTATTTATATGAAACCCTAATTAATTCCCTATAATTAGAATAAAAATAAAATAGGAAAATGCCTAATAATAGAAAAGTACTTAAAAATAGGGAACTACCTAAAAATGAGAAAGTCTTAAAAGTCAAAAAAATTCCAAAAGTCAAATTACTTATTTGGGCTTCCGCTTAGATTTCTAATGATCAATTTGCTTCATATACTTATATTTTATGTGTTCCACCTGAGTCATCTAGAATTCTAGTTGGCTCTAATTGCAAAATAGGTTGCAGAAGTGATCATGGTCGAGTTTCGAGATTTCTTTTACAAAAAAGAAAAAATTTATCAGATTTTAAGTTTGTTGCTTTTCTTTTTGCCAATCACATTTTGAGTTTAAACTCTTTAAAAAAATAGTAAAAATTAAGTTCTAAGTTGAAAATGAACTCTATTGCAAACAATAATTAAATTACACTCATTTACTCAGGTTAAAAGGAAATATTGAACCTTTTGAAGAGTAGACCTTCTTGTGTTGGAACATAAATGAGATAAATGGGATGAAAAATGAGGAAACTAATGCACCCATCGAAGACTTGCTAGACGGATGTAATTGCTTCCTGTAGTTTCAGTCATGAAACGCCTGAAATGCATTTTTAAAGTTTTTCAAATATTATGGGGGTTTAAATTCCTTCATTCATTGCAAATCATTTTAAACATGTTGAAAGGTAAAAACAAAAAAGCAGCAGGTCACTGGTGTTAGATATAATTAGAAAAGACATTATTTATCTAGGCACGATGGTTTCTAGCAGGACACCTAATTCCGTTATCATGTTTTTTTGTTTTTTGTTTTAAAGAGACAAAGTAGAGACAGGAGATGTTATAATTTGTGGGCTACTTTTACAAACTCATCATAAAAAATAAATGAATATCCCTAATCGAGCTCTCATAGCGTATTCCTGTTATATTAAACACTAAGTAATATTATTAATATTCATATGTTATCATCTAAGTTAACCTAAATTATAATTGAATTAGAATATAAATTAAAAAAGGGAAAAAATACATTTTTGGTTTCTTAATTTTATCTAAAGTTTTATTTTTATTTTTAACTTCATTTACTTCCAATTTAGTCTGGTAACTTTATCTTAAGTTTTATTTGTGTTCTTTAATTTTATTTGGTTCTAATTTGGTCATTTATCTTAAATTTTACTTTCATCCATTAATTTTATATTAGGTTTCACTCTCATTCTTTAATTTCATTTAGTTCTAATTTAATTCCTTAATTTTATCTTAAGTTTCATTTTTTTTTCTTTAATTTTATTTTGTTCTAGTTCAGCCTTTAATTTTCAAAAACTACTCAATTTTTTTTTCTTTCCATTTTTTATTTTTTCATTTGTCTATTGACATCAGCAAGTCCCATGAAATATAGTAATTTCTACTTGAATATTTAATTCTATACCTTATTCTTCCACAATTATGAATTGATTACACTTGGTAGTCAAATTTGTTTCATCTTTGCTTTTCTCATTTTGGTTTTAGTAGCCCAATTTGTTTTATGGTGGTCTTTAACTCTTCGCTCATACAAAGCATAAATATTTGAAGTATTTTAATTTGACGGTACTAAAGGATAAAAGATATTTTAGTAGCTTCTAAAAATTAAGGGTCAAATTAGATTAAAATAAAATTAAGAGACAAAAATGAAACTTAAGATAAAGTTAAAGAATTATATTGGAATCAACTAAAATTAAGAAAAAAAATTGAAACTTAAGGTAAAATTAAGAGACTAAATTGAAACCAAATAAAATTAAGAGAAAAAAAATAAGACCTAAAATAAAGTTAAATGATCAAAATAGAACTAAAAGTTAAGGGATGAAAATAAAATTTTAAATAAAATTAGGAAATCAAAAGTATTTCTTTTTCCTTTAAAAATAAATAATTATTTATTAAAATATAAATGTCAGTAGTACTTAATTTTTCAGAATACAATAAATAAGTTTTTCTCGTAAATATTGTGTTGGAAAATTTAGCGTCTAAACTTGAAAAAAATAACTAATAATAATTACATACTACTCGTAGATAGTATTTTTTTATGAATTTATACGTCTTCATTATCTTATTAATTTTCAAATAGAAAAATACAGTAAAATAAATATGTATGAAGAATGGCATAAGTAATTTTGTTGGTACGTGACATAGCAAGGGTTTAAAGTCAAGACTTTTTATTAATTATTTACACCTTTACCACTAGATCATGTTTAGTGGCTCAGAATAACATAATAAAGTATATTAATTTTGTGTGATTAATTTAATAATCTGTCACTTAAGACTAGTTAAATTTCTAAAAATAGTAAAAATTTGAGTAAAGGGAAATCCTGGGACCAAAAAAAGAAAAATCCTAGAAAAAATATTGAATTGTGTTGAACATGTCCCATATATACAATTATTCTATCTTTTTTTTTTAAAAAAAAAATTATCGTTTAAAACTTTAAGTTAAAATTATTTTAAAAGACTTTAAATTTTAAAATTACTCTAAAAGTCATTATAATAAAAAAATTTAATTTAGCATTCTAAACTGTAATTTTTTATACAATTTAAAATTTTAATCTTATAATTATTCAATAAAATTTAAAATTTTAATATAAATATCTTTAATTTTAAAAGTCTAGGACTCTATATATATATATATATATATTATATACGTTATTCTATCTCAAATCTCGATGTGTTTGTAAACCGCATGCCAGCTACCCCCCAGCATCAATGTTTGGTAGTGAAAGCAAACCAAAACTTCAATGAAATTATTTGCAGTAATATAAGGAGGCAATCATTATTGTGCATTGTATAGTTACACAGAAAGAAAAGCACTTAATAATTATATAATTAGATTTAAATTAAATATGGCTTAAAACAATAATAAAAATTACCTGTTCATATTTTCAAAATGAGTACAACTGGTATCCAATTTCTGTTTGATGAATCCCACAATTAGGTAGGTCCATTTTTAAAATAGAAAACAAAACCATATATTATTATCATTGGAAGAGACAAAAAGACATTCAGTGTTAAGGTTAGGCTCATGTCTGTTAAAGGCAAAGATTTAGATCCATTATACACTAAATTAATGATAAGGAGCTTGTGTTTGGTGATGTATAGAGAGTAAATTAATAAATTAACTTTTAAAAGATTAATATTTTTTTGCAATTTGGTTCTTTAAAAATAAATTGTTTAATATAATCATTAAAAAGTTGTTCTTCTTTTAATTCGGTCATTTAAAGATAATTTCTTTTAAATTTAGTTTGATATATTTTTCTCCAATCAAAATAATAATTTTAATCAAATTTAAAATTCTATGTGGTAGTTACTTAGTAATTTAGGCTTGGTCAATTATATTCAATTACCAAAACGACACCATTTGTATATCAAAAAGCTTACAAATTACTATTTGGTTGGATTATATTGATTGAAAAAAATATATATTCTTAAGATTAAATTGAGATTTTTTTTATTTACTAAATTGAAAGAAGAATAATCTTTTATGGATTAAATTAAAAAACTTTATTTATAGAGAATCAAATTTTTAAAAAATCTTATTGGGACCAAATCATGAACTCATTTCTATATAAAGAGAAGATGAATTGAAGCTAGTCAGATTAATTAGTTAATAATTATAATTTATTTGAATTTAAATTTTGCCATCAATAGAATAGAGAGAGAATTTCTCCCATTGTACAATAATTCACACCAATAAAAAGGGATATTTTAGTAACAACGACTGAGAATACGGGTATATGATCATAAAAATAAATAATAATAGAAAAAATCAATGTTGTGAAACTCGAATCAATCCAATTGTTCAACTGGTTGAATCATCATCCGGTAAAACTTATGGTTCGAATCACATTTTTAAACTACTTTTAATGTTTGTACCCTTGGCGGAGCCATCTTGATTTGTGGGTGGCCATTCTCTTTATTTTTTTAAAAAGATTTATATGTATACAATATTGAATTTTGATATTATGCCTTATATCTCTTAATATTTTAAATTTATTGGACCTGTTGAACTTATTAAACCCATATATATATATATATATATATATATATTATTTGGTATGTTAACTTAAACTTATTGAACCTACATATATATATATATATATATTTTTTCATTTCATTTCATTTTTTTTTCTTTTTCTTTTAAATTGTCGTTAACTTTAGTTAGATTTTACACAGTACTTCTTTTCTCTACCCCTTAACTTGAGTATGGAAGAAAGATATCTCCTTGGCAAGTACACAGATTTTTTTTTTTTTCCGGTGCTAGTAATAAAGCACTACCAACAATAGACGCTTTGAGAGGAAGAGGCTTAGAATTAGAGGGGGAAAATGTGTGATGTACATGCTTTAACTCTTGTTTGATGAATTCTACAAGATATCATCAGCTGCCCATTATCCATCTTACTAGAAACTGCCCAAAGATAAAAAATTTTAGAGACTTGATGGCTAAGACATTAAGGGATGGTCTAATGAATGAAGTGTTCAACAAAGCTCTCAATTGCTCTATATGGGTGTGTGTATATATATATATATATCTTCTATATATGCCTTTGATGCATTTTTATAAATAGTAATTTTATAATAACTGAATAGATATAAATGAGTTTAAATATCAATGTATTGTTTTTAATTAAACTTAAAACAATTGTCTTTGAAAATATTGCAAAATTTTTTGAAATATTATTGAATAAAATAGTATTTATAGTGCTTTGTAAATGTAATTTTTTATTTTTGTTTTTTATTTCTTTTGTTTCTTAACAAATTGAGCATCATACATTTTTATGCTTTATTAGATACAATTTTTCCCCTTTGAAGGGAATTTTTAGGTACTTACCTTTACAAAGCAAGTCTTTTCGAATTTTCTATCCCACATAGTTTGGATCGGGATCACTCGAAAAACTCTAGCCACTTTTTCATGGTAAATGCAACATAGTCTAGAAGGATGTATTCTTAGAAAGGGTGTTATGTGTTTTTTACTCTCTTCTCTCTTTTCTCATTTGAAGCCACTTTAATGGCTAGTTTTAAGCCTATACAAACTCATTTTTCATATTTTGAAAAAGGCTCATACATTCAATCAATCAAATACCTCTTTTTTACCTTTCATTCTTTTAAATTCATATATTTTAATTCATGCTTTAATGCTTGTTGCTTTATTTATAGCTGATTATTATAGGTGTTCCCATTTGTAGTTCAATTTTTGAACTAGGTACTTTCGAAAGTAACCTAGGGATCTATAACTAAGGAATATAGTCCCTTTTTTGACAAAATCACTTGAATAGTATAAATCAAATGTGTGAGCTAGTTAAGCCATTCGGCTAGTTATTCCTAATTTCATAGATAACAACTATAAAAGTATAATTTTTTGCTTTAAATAGAATATAAAAAAATTTTAATTTTTTTTTGCTATCATTAGTCAAAAAGGTTAGTCTCGCCACTGGTTTGAAGCACTTTTTGATGTCTTTAGTCCATTTCTTAAAGTAGGCCACCTTAGTGAAGTCAAATTCTTCTTCATGGCTTTCAAAAAGGTCTCTTGAATGCCATGAAGTGTCATAGCGAATATTTTAATAATTTTTAGACATCAAAAGAAAAGTTAAATGACACAATAATGAGAGACTATAGTCCCAAGTAACATGAAAGGAAAAAGTTAAAGAGACGAAAACCATAAAATAGTAGGAAGAGGGGACCAGTTAAACTGAAAATCGAGGAAAATCAAGGATTTAAAAAAAGTGAGATTTAATATGAGATATTCATATTCCTCATCACAATATGATATAATAAGATTAATAGATTAACCAAATGAGATTAAAATGGTTAAATCCCTAAAGGTGTATGTTTTAGGTTTCCTAACATCGATATTTTCTATTGGACTTTTCTAGACTGTTTTAAATCTCATAAATTCCAAATAAGATATTTTTAATAAAGTAGAAAGCCTAATTTTAATATAAAAAAGATGGTTTTCAAAACAGATACAAAATAAGCTTAAATGAAAAGGTTAAAATGAAGGGATGTAATTGAAAATTTTAAATTTATTTAAAATATCTTTATTTTCTTCATTATAAGCCATGTAAGCCCTTTTCATTCCTTTAGAACTGACTTATTTAGCTTTGAACCAGACTAAGAGAGGCATGAGAAAGAAGAGGAAAGAGAAGGGAAGAAGAAGCTAAATAGGTCATGAAACTTGCATAATTTCAGCTATGCTAGTTAGGAAGTTTCTTCTCCTTATCAAAATCTTTCTAATCGTAGTTTTGTTTCTTGAATGGAGGACTTTAGTGACTCACCCCTTGAAAGGAAGAAGAGATTTAGAGCAACCAATTATAGCAAAAGAATCACCATTTCAAAAGCTTCCAAATAAGGTGTGTCATGAACTAAGAGACTTGTTATTCCTTGGACTCTTACTCCCTTCATGCTTCGCCCTAAACAGAGGGAGAATAGAGAAAGCTTGAGTTTGATGAAAACTTGATAGAAACAAGAGTTTAGAAGGGAGAAGAATAAGATTATGAAAAAGAATTACATAGGCAACCATAAAGATCAAGTTAAGGCATCTAAGGTTCTAAATGAACTATGGAAGAACCTTAGGAAGATGTTATGAGTCTTCCATGACCATGAATTAGAAAAAGGTCAAGGATATTCCATACTCCACGTAGGGAATTGATGCTCATGTCCTGGCCTTAAGAAGGATGAAGCATATAAGGAGTGTTTTCATGATTTCTAAGGATCTAGGAGGTCTAAATATGAGCAATTAACATTAATGAATTATTGGAATGAATTTATGAGCCTTGTTTTAAAAAGTGAAAATTTAAGGTTCAAAAAAGCCTAATAAAGCAACTTGGTATTAGGCTTGCATATAGAGTCATATGAGTCATATCAAGTGATATCTTGAAGTTTAAAAATTGAATTATGAGAATTGCTACTTAAGGGACCTGAAGTAGTTCAAATTGCATTTCAAGTTTTAATAGACCTATATGATGGTAATATAAGTTAGAATGCATCTTAATGAGTTGCTTTACATTTAAATTAATGTATATAGGCCAAGCTACTCCAAGTCCATCATTTTATGGGTGTCAAACTGAGAAAGAATAAAGAAAAGGAAAGGAACAAGTGAGTTAGTGGTAGCTCAAAAGTCTTAGCTCTATAAGATAGCGATCTCTTCCTATCTTGTATACATTTGGGTATGTATATGAGTTGAAATGCTTATACATTTGGTTGTCTGATAATTGCATGAGCTATGTTTTAAATTAGCTTTTATCGTGAGTTTTATGCATGTATGATGTTATGATAGGCTCTAGGCAACTGTGTCAGGAAATTGAACACAATAGTTTTTCTCTAGCCTAGAGATGAGCCTAGCTAATATATTTTCATGCCATGGTTAGATGAGAATTAAAGTTTTATGCCAATTTTTATGTTTCAGTTATTTGATACCTATAACCTACATGCTTACATTTCCTCATTTGCATTTATTATGTGCATTGATTTGGAATGAGATTTGCTATTAAGATTCTCCTAAGAATCTCACCCTTTTTGTCTTATAAACCATGATAGGTACTTCAAGCAAAGAATATGAAATTGAGAAGAATCAAAATCTTAGGAAGTGTAGCAGTAGCTTTCTGATATATATGGTAGTTTGATGTATATTATGGAACCAAGTGGTCATAAATATGATGTATACTATGATGATATGTGATAACACTTCGTGTACAAGATTATGATCATGAATATATGCCAATTTGGTGTAATTATAAGTGAATGGAACATGATTTGCTACATTGTGTATTATGGGTTCCATGTGCCTTATTGGGTATGAGATAGTAAATTTTAGTATCTAGCCATATTTCATGTAATGGTTCATATGGAAATGAAGTATGAATGAATTAAAATTTGTAAATGGACCATTTTAGAACTAAAATTTAGTCCAAATAAGTTATAAATTGCAACCTTACCCTTAATAGCCTTAATGACCTAGTTTAGGGCTGAAATTTGGTATATACTTAGAAGATATATAGTTCTTTCTAACAAGCTAAAGATATTATTTTTCTAAGCTCTATAGAATATTTGATAAATTTCTGAATTTGGCCTTAAAAGTTGAATTGAGCAGTTACTATTTACTTTACATAGCTCTCAAATAAGTCATAAATTGCAACCTTACCCTTAATAGCCTCAATGGACTCATTTTAACTTAAAATTTTATAGCATAAAGTTCAAATCATAAGCTTTTCATGGACACCTAATTTGCATAAATCGAAGTCATGTGGCCAAAGTTATGAATTTTTGAAATTTAGACCATATTATGTCAAAAGAGGTCAAATTTGGTTATATAGCTCCCTTATGCAATTATGACTTGGGTAATGATCATGTGGGTCAAAAAAAATGTGTGGATAGAGTTTATGGATTAAAATGAAAAGAAATTCTAACTTTGAGTAAGATACTTCTAATTTTAAAGACAAAATTCTCAAAAGGAGGGGAGATTGTAACATCCCATAATTAATTAAGAGGAATAATGGAGAATTAAAGATTTAATTTGGGAAGAATAGAGACCTATTATTAGAATTTGGAATAAATTATAAAAAACTATCATTTTGGAAAATTTGAGGCAAATACTTCTTATCTAGTGATTTATGGAGAATAATACAATATTATGGTGGGTTTGAATTTAATTAGGTCAAAATTTTATTAAGGCTCTATGATTAATTTAATTATGCAAATGATTAATTGTAAAGGCCTAACTTCAGTTTTATGGGGGCCTAACACAATTGGACTTGCTTAGCTATGGCCCAACACTTGGAATAAATTAGCCTACTTGGATAAAGGGTGTATTTGGTCAGCCCATTTTCTCTAAAATCCTAAGAAGCCTTAATTGTCCATTTGTTTTGGTGCTAAAACATATTTGGTTGCAGCACGCATAAGAGCATTTTCATACATTTGAAAAGGGGCTAAGGTTTCATCACTTTAAGGCTTTGATTTGCACTCTCAGAAGAAGATTTAGCTAAGGTGAATTATATAGAAGTTAATCCTCTCGTCTTACTCTACATTTTGGTCCAATTAGTTTTGTATTTAGTGAATTTTCATCTCATCTCAAAAATCTCAAAGTGGGTGTTTGGTTTTTCTTGCATGATTTTCGAAGGTTGAGGCTAAAAGCACTATTAGATAAGTATTTCCTCTTTATTTTAGTGATTTTATGTTAGATATTGGCCCTAATTACTAACTTTCATGTTGGGTTCTAATTTTGTGTGAAAATACCAAGATTATGGAGTGGGACATTGTAGTTTCTGGTGTACAAAGACTCAAGTCCGAATTTGAAATTCATTGGAAACTAGGTAAGTGATTCTTGAGTAGTTCTTGATGCTAAGAATGAATGAGAAGTTTATTTCTGTAATGGATGATGATTTAGAATTTGGTTTTGGTAATCTTGGACCTCTAGATGATTGGCAAATTGATATTGACTTTTAAAAAGTTGACGCAATTAAGAGAAGTAACTAGAGGTTTATTTCTATTCCTTGTAGATGTATATTTTAATCTTATATTTATTGCACGTATATGTTTTTCTATGCTAAATGATTGGTTGGCTACTTGATTGTTGTTTTGGACTGTGATCATGTCCTTGGTCAAGTTGTGGTCAAGTTGTCACCCGTGCATTGAGTTGTGACCAAACTCAATGAAATGCACTAAGTCATGAGTGTGCTTAAGAGGGAGTTAGCATCGTGGACATGCCTTTCTCCCCATTATTAGCCATTAACATGTTATATGTGATTATTAATATGAGATAATAGTCACTGGTAGTACAACTAGTTCGTTTGTTGATTCAATTGATGATTTTGATATTTATTGTTAAAAAATACATTCATCTTAATTAATTTGCTCATATGTATGGAATTTTCCCTTTGATTACTAAGATTCATATTTCACCCCATTTCATGGGCTAACAATTTCAGGTAAAGGTTCCTCAATTAAAGAAAAAGGGAAATAAGTGGATGATCATCCTTAGCTTAAGATCTTATGTCGGACTTCTACACTTGGACACTTTTGGTTTTGTATAGATGCTCATTTTTGTCTAACCTAACTTGTATAGCATCATAATACATTCATTCTTGCCAAGTGTAGGTATTTTGATATTTTGTACTAAGGATCTAGCCTTTAGAAGACTAGGTTCTAATTTATATGGATTTCAATGTAATTACAGACAATCGAGCATATAGGAATTGATATGTATGTATAGAACTTGCCTTATCAATCTAATGAGCATGGTTATGATGTCAATTGCATGTTTGGTCTTAATTCTATTATATGCATTTTTTGCTATCATGTATGCTTCATAAGTGAATTGGAGATATGTCGTAGCCATATTTTGTATTTGAGGCCATTCTAGAGTCTTAAGGAGTTGGATATGTTCATTTGGCCCATTAAAACTTACTTAAAATAGTCTAAGATTTGTTGGTAAGGAATTACATATTTTAAGGTTGGCACTTATAGCTTTATATACACTTTTGCTAATATAATGGATGAGATGCTGATACATAGTAAAGTTCAATTAATCTAATAATCCTTAAGTCCCTAGATGATGAAAGTTAGAAAAGGGAGGTAGATAAGAGACCATATGTCATTAAACCAAGCATTTTAGCCATAGAAGGACCCTAGAACTTCATTAAAGGGAATACCAAATGGTTGCAACAAACATTTAAAAGTTTAAGATCAGAGGTAAATTGAGTTGCAACCAAAACTACTTAAGTCGAGATCAGGACTCTTACAAAAACAAAGAGCACTATTGTAACACCATGAATTCTAGCTCATTCTAACTCATCAAGTGCTTTTACATAACTTAATATCATGAATCATGTGAGTTTTGCATGAAAAAGGCAAAGAAATAATGCTCATTTTAGCATTGCACTGAGTCTAAAAATTCCATTCGGTGTCACGTGGACCGTGTGAGCTTATACTATACTTTCTCATATTTAATTTCATCATCACAACTCATTCGCATCACAAAAACATGCTTATAACCTATGGAAACTGAAATGGGGCATGGAAACTTAAAGATCATTCTCGGCCAGAATTGGTCCTTTTTCTAGGTAAACTTTGAAAAATCATAACTAAATCTAAAAAAATCAAAACTATGCAATATTGGTCATTATGGAAAGATTGAGATGTCTTCTTCATACTAAAAATACTTCCAGGTCATAATATATATCACCTAGGATGTTTGATATCCAAAACTCTACAGAGGTCTGACTGAAATATGGAACTGTCACAGAATTCTACAGAAAACTTTGAAAATGTCCAATTAATTCCAAAAAAATCCAATCTATGAAAATGATACCAATATGGAAATATGTGAATGTTAGATAGAGAGAAAAAATTATCTCTAGATCATTTCATCAATCCCAGACTCCAGAATTTAATAGAACAATACTTCTGGTCGGGCAATTTCACTGATACTGGATAGAAACTTCAAAAATTTATATCTCCCTCTCTAGACCTCTAAATGAGGTGCTTCTAGTTGGTACGAGTCACTGTAATTTCCTAGTTTCTGTGTATGAAATTTCATGGCAATTGGACATCATTTGGGCCTCGTGTGATAGAAAACAATTTCAGATCAAATGAATAGTGCAACAGACCAAATCCATAAAATTTGCCAATTTCGAAAAATCATCAAATATTCTGTAGACCTCCAAAAATTATAATCTTTAGCTTTTCAGAAATCTCTCAATGAGATCTAATTGCATGCTAAATTTTAGATCAAGACTAACTCATTTGGCTAAAAAGTGACATAGGGTTCTATTATAGTCAAATGTGGCTCCATATAAGGTACCAAATTTGCCAAATCGTCTTCCCTTGGTATTGCCACCTTTTGGGCAAGTCTTGTGTAAGCTGCCTAAATGGTTCCAAATCTCATGCATCTCATTTTGGCCATTCAACCCATATTTATACAAATATTCATCAAACTTTAAACTTGCATACTATGGCATTACATACTCAAAACATGTGCTAGTGGTCATATATCATTTCCATACATCTAAACATCACATAATAGTATCTTTACATATGTCTCAATGTTCATAGTACATATACAACATCATATACATGATAAACCATCATTATGGTTCCAAAATGGCTAAAACCAAGGCATAAGTTTGTCAATCTCCTTCCTTTAGGGTTGTTGGCTCCCATTAGCATATCCACTTGGTTCACCTAGCATGTTAGATCATTGGAGAAGAGGGGATGAGATTCAAAGAATCCCAATAGCTCATCTCCCATTCAATCATACATAATATGTGCAAAGTAAGCCTTTTAAATGCATGTATGGAGAAAATAGAAATCATAGACATTTTAAAGGCAACCTTGGCATGTGAATCAATCATACAAGACATTCAAGAGCTCAATAAGTGTTTGGATTGGCCTCATATTTCTCCTCATGGATTTTGGACTTGCCTCACCCATTCTTTGAGCACTTTGGACTCAACCATACTCTCGGGAGCCCACTTTACTTTTGGGAGACTCTTTACTTTGTCTCAACCAAGCTCAAGAGTTCTTGGCTCATCCTCACCCAAGGGAAGAGTTCTTGGTCTCTCCACACTCAAGCAAACTCATACAAACATCATGGGTTCATTTAAAAACATAACATGGCATCAAGCATCATGGCATATAAAGGCATGCTAGCATACTTTTCAAAGCTTGAAAGTACACATACACACATTCTAAAATAAGCTAAACACACATCCATGCATGAAAGAAGGTGGAGAGAGTTACGTTGTATACAAGCACACACTTTTTCCTTAGCTTTCAAGCCTCCTCTTTCGGCCACACACCCACAACTTGGTGGAGATAGTTTCTCTTGGCCTAGATACAAATTACAGGAGCCAATTAAGTTCATGAAACAATTTCTAGGGCCATGCGACTTGCTTAAACCCTAGATTACTCTACAACCTCCATTATGGTCTATATTGGAACCTAATGAAGCAACACCCCTCAAATGATTTCTAGGCCTCATTCTTTCTTTTCAAATATGATTCTTGACTCCTTTTAAGCCTCTTGGAGTCATCACATCATCAAAATAAAAGGCCTAACATCATGTTGCTTCTTTAGGTCATAATATGGAACCTAAGACACCAAATCACTTTCTATGAGTTCTGAATTTTTTCCAAGGCCTCTCTTCACTTTCATTCATCAAATATGACTCAATAATGGCCTTAGAAAAATTTAAAACTCTCCCTAGCTAGGAAAACTCATATAGGCCGAAGCTATGAAGCATATTGGGTTCCATGGAGCTTTCTTTGTTTTCTCAAGGGAAGAAGTATATGGGGAGCCTCTTAGGGATCTTGGGAGCTCATTTAAACTCTTACTTAGGCCTAGGAATCATCATACAAAGTCAGATTTTACAAGGTGCAATTGAAACCCTAGAACTTGTATCTTGAAATCTAATGATTTTTTGTTAATTCTCTTTGCATATTCTTAATCTCCACACCCTTTTTCCTTAGATTCATGCTTGGTTCTGCCTAAAAATCATCTCCTCCTAGGGTTTTCTCAAGTGGGGCAAAATGGTGGAGAAGGGGACCAAAAATGACAACCATAGGAAGAGAAATTACTTTGTTTTCTTGCTTTTCCTCACTTGAATCTTGTGTTCTTTGAGCTCCTCTCTTCAAATCCAAACTTTCCCTTGAATATCTCCCTTGAATCAGATTTATAAACCTCATTTTAATCATAGGAAACAAAGGAGAATGGAGGAGAAGAGGTTTGGAAGAGAAAGAGCATGAAAAACTACTAATTTCCAAACCTTAAGCCTTTGATTTCTCCTCCTTTTCTTCCCTTTCTTGTGAGCCTCATCCCCTAGGGTTTTATTCTGGCTTTAGGCAGAACATGGTCGTGCATAATGAAGGGAGGAGAAGGGTGCATCATATATATAGGTTGGAATAAGTTACACTTTTCAAAAATTCTCATTTTTGCCCTTCATACTTTGCATTTTTGTTTTTCCTTCGTTTTAGCTCCTTTTTGAGAACTGTCTTTTCCATTATAAAACTTAGGTTCCCAATTAAGAAAAATGCCTTTGGAACCACTCAAATTGGAGCTAAAACCTTCCTGAACGAATCCGTCAAAGTTTGAGCACACCGACGTTGGAAAACGTCCACCAGAGGGGCTTTAGCTGTCTCGGGGCTTTCCATGACTTTTAGGACCTCTGAAAACCCTGGAGAACTCAAAACTTTCATTTAAAAAGCCCTCCTATGTGTTTTTCAAAAAGTGCCCATATTTACGAAAATGCCACTGGGCTTTTGGCAAATTTTTCGAATTACTTTGGCCTTGATTTGTGGGTAACTCAAGACTCAAATCCTTATTTTCTAATATTTAAAATTTTATCATAATTTTAGTTAGCCCCAATTCCTTCTATTTCAGGGACTTCTTTTTGTATCTAACCCATTTCTACTGTTTATGGAGAAATCGAACATTGTGTTTCTCACGTTTATGGAAATGCCAGATGTTACAACTGTAGTGTGGTGTGATACACTATGACATAAGTTAACAAGTTTAGCCCAAGAGTCTTACAGAACTAAGTCGTGTCGTAGCACTGCATGTTCCATCGCAACATAAGTCGAGGATTTTTAGCCCAATGAAGTTATAATGTGTAAGCTCACTATGGTGCCAAGTAGCCTTGTAGTGGTGAGACTAAGGAAATTATAAATAATAAGGCCCAAGGGGAACCTTGCCATGATGCAGGAAGTTTGGGTTACAATGAAGGTCGAGACTTTGGTATATATTAGTTCCAGTAGCGAGCTGAGTCGCAGCATGGGTGTCTTAAATCCCAATGCAAGTCTAAAATTTTAGTTCCAAAGTTATAGAATCAAATTAACGAAAACTAGTGGCATTTTTGTAATTTTGAGAACTTTTTAGAAAACTCAAAGGAAGGATCTTTAAATAGAAAAATTGAGTATTCTGAGATTTTCAGAAGCTCTAAAAACTATAAGAATCCCTAGAATAGTTCAAACCCTTCTGGTTTACGTTTTAGAGCATCAATTGACTCGAACTTTGGCCAATTAGTTTAGGAATATTTTAAATCCAATTTGAGTGAAATCAAATGTATTTATAAGTTAGAGGACCTAAATTTTATGATGAAAAAGATGGTTCTAAAAAAAAAGTTAAAATGAACCTAAATAGCAAGAGCCAAGAAAAAGGGACAAAAGGAAAATTTTAAGAAGAATTTTTAAGAAACTTCCTTCTTATATGTGTCATCCCACTTCTTCTCCTTATTCTAATCGACCTAAGTTTTGCCTAAAATAAAGGAGAGACCAATAGAGAGGGATGCCTAAGAAGAAAGGAAGAAGAAAAAGAAAAGCCTAGTAAAAAGGTAAGAAAACTATGGATTTTCATGCTCCTTCCTTCAAAAATCTTGTTCTCCTCCTTCTCCATTTTCTTCCTATGGTTTTAATGGCTCAATGGGGACTAGTTTATGCTTTGTTCAGAGGGAGGAAATCAGAATTTGAAAGAGAAGCTAGAAGCATAGAAAAGCATCTTGAAAAGGCTTTGAACCAAGGTAAGAACCATGGCCTATCCTGTATTTCTTTGTTTTATTCTCGCTCATGTATATTCAGCCAGCCCTAGGTCCAATCAAGAAAGGATGATTTTTGGTCTTAGCAAGGAAGAAACATTGGTTTTAGAGTATGAAAGACAAGAATATGCACTACAATTCAAAATAGAAGCATTAGAATTTAAGTCATCAAAGTTAGGGATTTTGTTACACCTTGATACATATGAGACTTTCTAATGATAATTTCAGTTGTCTAAGAGTGTGAATAAATTTTCAAGACATCTAGGAAGTCTCACAAGTGTCAACTCCCTAAAGAAAATTAAGCAAAGTCCATAGGTGCTCCTTGTTGTGCATGTATAGGCCAAACCAGAACCAAGCACCTAGGGAAAGTTTTAATTCATTCTAAGGCTAGAAAGGGACTAAATATGATTAGTAAATGTCAATGAAAGTGTTTAAATGAATTTAGGAATCATGGTTGATGAGATGAAGGTGTAGGCTCCATTTTAAGACTTAAAGAAGTAACTTGTGTCTAGGCCCCTTGAATTGAAATTGTGATAACTCCAAGGAGTTTAAATGGAGTCAAGAGATTTGGATTGAATGAGAAATGGGAGCCAAGATTATGAATTCTAAGAGTTGCTTCATTATGTCTTACGTGGAGCCATAATGGTGTCTTAGAACAAAGTAGTTTTACATAGAGTTTGTGTGAAGCTAAAACTTGCTTTAATGATGTAATTATGTCCCATTTGATGCGTCTAAGCCAAAAGAATCAACCCTCTCCTAGTTGCAAGTGTTTGGCCTAGAGAGGGAAGGAATAGGAAAAGGGAAGAGTTGTATTCTTGCCTCAAGGTAGCTCTTTAATCTTTTTCACATGCATTGCCTAGATGTTTACTTGTCTTTGAGTGCTTGTGTGTATGTTTGAACTATGAGAAATGTTTCTAGCCATTGATTAAATGTTATGGTACCATTATGTTTCTTGAAATGTGTTTATGAATGTAATGTAGCTTGAATAGGTTTGGTTATGCCAAAAGTCCCTTAGCATTGGTGAGGATGAGCCAAAAGTCCCAAAGAATGGGTGAGACAAAGCCAAGAGTCTCAAGAAGAGTGAGGCTAAGTCAAAAGTTCCTTGAAGTAAGTGAGGCAAATTTAAAAGTCCCTTGGGTGAGGCTAGATCCATACTCTTTAGAGCCTATGTTTGACATGTATGTGCTCATATGACAAGAAAAATGATTTATGTATATTCATTAGTAGCTTAAGTGCCATACATACATTTTTTGACTTATGAATGCATCCATTATGCATATTTGAAAGGGTAAAGAGCTATTAGGATTCTTGGAATCTCACTCTTTCCCCCACATATGTTTAATTATGTCTAGGTGAGCTAAGTGGACCAAGAAATGGAAGCCATACATCTTGAATATCAAAACTTTGACAATGAAGTAGAATATTAGGCATTTTGATGGCTTTTTTATGTCAAAAGTTGTAACCTTATGTTATATATGTGATGTAAACCTTTGAGCATATTCAAATGTATGTAAATATGATGTATGTATCCATTTTAAAGTCAAATGAATGAATATGTGAGACTTTGCCACCCATGTACCAAGATATACATGTGTATAAATTCAAGTGGCAAGGTGAGAATGAGCTCCATGATGATCTGAACCATTTGGCATGCTCATATATGCTGTAATTATGCTTTAAGACATGCCCAAGTGGCTATGGAACCATAGGAAGGTCATTTGGTACCTTGTTATGTCATTATAGACTTCAAATTTGACCATTTCTTGAGCTGAATCAAATTCTAACCAAATAGATGAGTTTTTACATGAAAATTGGCCAAAAAATAGATCTTATCTAGAGCTTTTCACAGAGCTAAAGAGCACCTAAATTAGAGCTCTAGAGAATTTATTATAATTTTTCAAAGTTGACTAAATTATATAGAAACTGTCAAGGGTACTGTTCATATGGTCAATTTGCTTTCTTGTGTCATTTGTGGGTCAAATGAAGTCCATTGCTTATGAAATTGGAGAATGAAAAATTCAAGGACTTTGACCTATTAGATGATGGTTTGGTAAAGTATCTAAGTAGACTATGCATACTTAAGGATAATGAGATAAGAAACATAGTGCTATATGAAGCCCATAAAAGTAGGTACACCATCTATCTGGGTACTACTAAGATGTATAGAGGCCTTAAGAAGAGTTTTTAGTGGCTTGGAATGAAGTTGGACATAATGTATTTTGTTGCTAGATGTCTAGTTTGTCAAAAGGTTAAGATTTAACATCATAAACCTGCAGAATTGTTACACCCTTTAGAGATCTCAGAATGTAAATGGGATAGTATATCTATAGATTTTGTAATGAATTTTCCTAGGACATCTTCATGTTATGATGCTATTTGAAATACTATAATTTCTAGCTCATCTCATTCATCTAAATGGCATAATATCATGAATCATAGTGGTTTTCTATGGAAAAGCCAAAGAAATAATAATTATTTTTGCGTTGCGTTGTATCTAAAAATTCATTTCAGTGTCATATGGATTGTGTGAGCTCATACTATGCATCCTCATATTTAATCACATCATTATAACTCATTTACATCCCAAAAACATGCCTACAACCCATGGAAACCGAAATGAAGCATAGAAAATGGGAGTTTATTTTCGGCCAAAATTGGCCTCTTTCCTAGGCAAACTTTGGAAAATCATAACTAAATCTAGAAAAATCAAAAACATTTTTTCTTGATCATTATGGAAATATTAGGATGTCTAATTCACATTAAAAATATTCCCATACCATAAAATTCATCATGGAGGATGTTTGAGATCCAAAAAGCTACTGAGGTCACTGGCTGCATGGGCTACTATTCAGATTACTGATACAAACTTCTAAAATTCATAACTAATTCTATAAAAATAGAAATTACACAAATTCAGTCATTATGGAAAGATAAAATTTTAAGTTGATTTTAAAAATAATTCCAGAGTGAAACAGATAAGTTTAGCCATTGGAATCCTATGGAATAGTAACTGAACTCTTGGGGCGCCACTGCTATTGATAGCCAACTTAAAAAATGCATAACTCTCTGCTCAGACCTCCAAATGAGGTGATCTTGGTGGCCACAGAAAGCTTATGACTTCTAGTTTATGTCTATAATATTTCACAAGCATTGGAAATTATTTGGCCATCAGGTGATACAAAACACAAAACTGCCTGTATGAACAGTGCACATACCAGAATCCATAAAAAATCCCAACTTTGAAAATTCATTAAATATTCTCTAGACCTCCAAAAATTATGTTCTTTAGCTTCCAAAAAAGATATTAATGAGACCTAATTGTATGCCAAATTTTAGAGCAAGAATAACTCATTTGGCTAAAAAGTGATATAGAGTTCTATTATGGTCAATTTTGGCTCCATATTGGGTACCAAAGTTGCCAAATGGATTTCTCTTGGTCTTGGCACCTTCTGGGCAAGTTTAAAAGCTTATTTAAGACTTGTATGAGCTACCCAAATTGTCCCAAATCTCATGCATCTCATTTTGGCCATTCAACCTACACTTATGCATGTTTCCATCAAACTTCCATAATGTATAATTGGACATTCAAAACTCAAATTTGTATTCTAAAGCTCATACATCATATCCATGGCTCTAAACATTACATAATAGTATATTTACATATGTCTCAAGGTTCATTGTACACATACAACATCATATACAATATGGACCATCTTTATGGTTCCAAAATGGACAAAACCATGTATAAGCTTGTCAATCTTTCCTCTTCATGGATATTGGCTCCCTTCACTATAATGACTTAGTCTACCTAGCATGTTAGATCATTGGAGAGGAGGGGATGAGATTCAAAGAATCCCAATAGCTCATCTCCCATTCAATCATACATAATATGTGTAAAGCAAGTTTTTCAAATGCATGCATGGTGAAAATGGAAGACATGCATACTTTAAAAACAATCTTGGCATGTGAATTAATCATACAAGACATCCAAGAGCTTACCAAGTGCTTAGATTGGCCTCACACTTCTCCTCATAGATTTTAGATTTACCTCACCCATTCTTTAAGAGCTTTGGACTCAACCATACTCTTGGGAGCCCACTTTGCTTTTGGGAGACTTTTTACTTTGTCTTAACCAAACTCAAGGGTTCTTGGCTCATCTTCACCAAAAGGAAGAGTTCTTGGCCTCTCCATACTCAAGCAAACTCACACAAACATCTTGTAATCATTTGAAGACATAACATGGCATCAAGAATCATGGCATATAAAGGCATGCTAGTATAATTTTCATAGCTTGAAAATGCACATACACACATTCTAAAACAAGCTAAACACAAATCCATGCATGAGAGAAGGTGGAGAGAGCTACCTTGTGTACACTCACACACTTTTTCCTTGAAATTAAAGTCTCTTCTTTTGGCCACACACCCACAAATTGGTGGAGATAGTTTCTCTTGGCCTAGATGGAATTTATGGGAGCCAATTAGGTTCTTAAGACAAAATCCTAAGGCTACATAACTTAGTGAAACACTAGATTGCTCTATAAGCTCCATTATGGTCCATAATTGCACCTAATGAAGCAATACCCCTCAAATGACTTCTAGGCCTTATTCTTTCCTTTCAAATATGATTCTTGACTATTTTTAAGCCTTTTGGAGTCATCACACTATTAAAACAAAGGGCCTAACATCATGTTACTTCTTTAGGTCATAATATGGAACCTAAGGCATGAAATCACTTTCTATGAGTTCTAAATTTTTTCCAAGGTCTCCCCTTATTTTCATTCATCAAATATGACTCAAGAATGACCTTAGAAAAATTTAAAACTCTCCCTAGCTAGGGGAACCCATCTAGGCTAAGGCTATGAAGCATATTAGGTTACATAGAGCTTTCTTTGTTTTCTCAAGGGAAGAAGCATATGGGGAGCCTCTTAGGGATCTTGGGAGCTCATTTAAACTCTTAATTAGGCCTAGGAAGCATCACATAAATTTAGAATTTGAAAGCTGCACTTGAAACCTTAAGTTTTGCATCTTAAATTCTAATGCCTATTTCATGGTTTTCTTTGCATATTCTTATTCCTCCCCATCAAATACCTAAGAATCATCTTTGGTTAGGCTTGAAAATTAGATCTTCCTATGGTTCTTAGGCTAGGTCAAAATGGAGAAGAAGGAGACATCAACATAGCTACCATAAAATGCATTTTTACCTTATTTCCTTAGTTAGTTTGACTTGAATCTTGCTTTCTCCAAACTCTTCTCTTCAAATCCGAAAATTCCCCTCTGTTCTTCCTTCAAAGCAGCCCTCAAAACTTCAAAAAGTTCATGGAGAAGAAGAGGGAAAAAGAGGAGAAGAGATTGGTGGAGAGAAAGCATGAAAAATAAGCAAAATTTCATACCTAAAGTCTTGAATTTTTCCTCCTTCTTCTTTTCTCTTTGTGTGCCACTCTCCAAGGGTTTTGCTTCTGATTTGGGGTGGAATTTCTGAAGTCAAATGAGGGAGAGTGTGAGGTGCCACCTATATATAGCTAAGGCAAAGTGACTTTTTCAAAAATTTCTATTTTGCCCTTCATACTTTGCATTTTCTTTTCTCCTTTGTTTTAGCTCCTTTCTGAGAACCATCTTTTTCATTATAAAATGTAGGTTCCCAATTAAGAAAAATGGATTTGGAATCACTTAAATTGGAGCTAACACCTTTCTGAATAAATCTGTCAAAGTTCAGACACACTAATGTTGGAAAACGTCCATTGGAGGGGATTTAACTGTCCCGAGGCTTCCTATGGTTTTCAGGGCCTCTGAGAACCCCGAAGAACTCAAAACTTTCATTTAAAAAGCCCTCCTATGTGAATTCTAAAATTTACTTAAAATTATGAAAATGCCATTACGTTTCATAAACTTTTCGTAAGAAATTGTTTCTTCATTCTAGTTCCATTTTTCTTTTCACATGAGCATGGGATTCTCATTTTTAGGAGTCTAGAATGCTTCCCAAATTTTTTGAGACCTTAACTATCTCATTCCGGGGGACTTCCTTTTGTATTTGGTGAGTTTCGTTCATTTACGGAGAAATCGTACGTTACGTTTCTCACATTTTCTCTCGTTTTCAGAAAATCGGATGTTACACTATTTGGGTGATTATAGATAGACTAATGAAGTTTGCCCATTTTTTACCTATTAGAGCCACTTATCCTTTAGATAAATTCGCACAATTTTATATCTATGAGATTATTATGTTGCACGGTGTCCCTAAGAGCATTATATTTGATAGAGACCCTAAGTTCACATCAAAATTTTGGTAGTCCTTTACAAGAAGTCTTAAACACCGATCTTAATTTTAGCACTACCTATCACTCTCAGTCAAATGGACAAACTAAGATGACTATCCAAACTTTTAAAGATATACTTAGGGCTAGTGTACTAGAGTTGAAGGGGAACTGGGATGTGTACTTGTCTTTAGTTAACTTTGCCTATAATAATAGTTACTATTTCAATATCCAAATGGCACCATTTGAGGCACTTCTAGGAGAAAGTTCATATTGCTCTTGTGTTGGGTAGAACTTAGTGAAAGAAGCCTCTTAGAATCGAATATAGTGGATCACACCACCCATTAGATTAAACTCATTAAGAAGACATTGTTAGCTACTCAGAGTAGGTAGAAAAGTTATGCAGCTAAGAGAACAAGACCCTTAGAATTTAAGGCAAAAGACTATGTGTTGCTTAAGATTACTTTGGTGACAGGTGTAGGGTGTTTTGTTAAGTCAAGAAAGCTTAGTCCTCAGATCTTGGTCCCTTTCAAATCTTTAAGTGGATAGGACCCGTGGCCTATAGAGTGGCTTGAACTCTAAATTTGGCCCAATATCATGATGTGTTTTAGGTATCCTAATTGAAAAAGTACCACTTAGACCTATCACATGTCATTGAGCATGAGAATAAGCATCTGTAAGATAACTTGTCTTATGTGGTTGAGTTAGAGAGGATGGTAGACTCAAAAGTCAAATAGCTACATAATAAGAACATCCTTCTAGTAAAAGTGATATGAAAAGGACTAACTTTTGATGAAGCAACTTAGAAGATGGAGGAATCAATAAGGAATGACTTTTTTGCACTCTTTGAGTAAGGTATGTCTAATATTGAGGATAAAATTTCTAAAAGGACAAGAGAATGTCACATTTCAAAATTAATTAAGAGGACTAATGGAGAATTAAGGATTTAATTTGGGAAGAATAGAGAACTATTATTAGAATTTGGAATAAATTATAAAAAACTGTCATTTTGGACATTTTGAGACAAATAATTCTTATCTTGCAATTTATGGAGAAGAGTACAATATTATGGTGGCTTTGAATTTAATTAGACTAGAATTTTATTAGGGCTTCATGATTAATTTAATTATGTCAAAGATTAATTATAGAGGCCTAACTTTAATGTTATTGGGGCCTAACATAATTTGGCTTGTCTAACTATTACCCAACACTTAAGAAAAATTAACCCACTTGGATAAAGGGCTTATTGGGTTAGCCCATTTTCTCTAAAACCTTAAGAAACCTTAATTGTTCATTTGTTTTAATGATGAAACACATTTGGCTATAGCACACATAAGAGTATTTTCGCACATTTGAAGAGGGGAAGGGGTTTGTGCACTTTGTAGCTTTAATTTGCACTCTTAGAAGAAGATTTAGCTAATGTGAATTGCATAGAAGTTAATCCTCTCATCTTCCTCTATATTTTGGTCTGATTAGTTTTGTGTTTAGTGAATTTTCATTGCATCTCAAAAATCTTAAAATGGGTGTTTGGTTATTCTTATATGATTTTTGGAGGTTGAGGTTAGAGGGACCATGGGTAAGTATTTCCTCTTCATTTTAGTGTTTTTACATTAGATATTGGCCCTAATAACTGACTTTCATGTTGGGTTCTGATTTCATACGAAAATATCAAGATTTTAGAGTGGGACATTATGGTTTCTGGTGTTGGAAGACTTAAGTCTGAATTTAAAATTCATTGGAAACAAGATAAGTGATTCTTGCGTAGTTCTTGATGCTAAGAAAGAATAAGTGGTTTATTTTTGTAACGGGTGATGATTTAGGATTTGATTTTGGTAATCTAAAACTTTTAGAAGGTTGGCAAATTGATCTTGACTTCTAACGCAACTAAGTGAGGTAACTAGGGGTTTATTTCTATTCCTTGCATATATACATTTTAATCTTATATTTGCTGCAGGTACATGTTTTTCTATGCTAATTAATTGGTTGGCTACTTGATTGTTGTTTTGGACCATGATTGTGTCCTTGGTGGAGTTATGGTCAAGCCACCACCCATGCATTGTGCCATAATCATGCACTGAGTTGTGACCAAATTCAATGGAATGCACTAAGTCATAACTGTACTCAATGGGGAGTTGGCATTGTGGATGGGTCTTTCCCTCTATTATTGGCTGTTAACATGTTGTATGTGATTGTTAATAGGGATAGTAGTTACTAGTAGCTAAACTAGTTCATTTGCTAATTGAATTGATGATTTTGTATTTATTAGTTAAAAATGTAATCATCTTGATTAATTTGCTCATATGTATGGAATTTTCCCTTTGGCCACTAAGATTCATATCTCAACTTGTTTCACAAGCTAATAATTTTAGGTGAAGATTCTTTGTTAAAGAAAAGCGAAAACAAGTAGATGATCATCCTTATCTTAAGACCTTGTATGGGACTCCTGCACTTAGATGCTTTTGGTTTTGTATAGATGCTAATTTTTGTCTAACCTAATTTTTATAATATCATGATGAATTCATTCTTGCCTAGTATAGGTATTTTAATCTTTTGTGCTAAGGATCTAGCCCTTAGAAGGCTAGTTTCTGATTTACATGGATTTCAATGTAATTATAGATGATCAAGCACGTAGGAATTCATATTTATGTATGGAACTTGCCTTATCAATCTAATGAACATGGTTATGATTTCACTACATGTTTGGCCTTAATTCTATTATATGCATTTTTTGCTATCATGTATGCTTCATAAGTGAATTGGAGATATACCATAGCTATATTTTGTATCTAAGGTTGTCCTAGAGTTTTAAGGAGTTGGATATGTTCATTTGGTCTATTGAAACTTACTCAAAGTGGTCTAAGATTTATTGTTAGGGAATTATATATTTTGAGGTTGGCACTTATAGCTTTATATACACTTTTGCTAATACAATGGATGAGATGTTGATGCATAGTAAAGTTCAATTAATTTAATTAATCTTTAAGTCCCGAGATGATGAAAGTTAGAATAGGGAGGTAGATAAGAGACCATATCTTATTAAAATAGGAATTTTTGCCATAGAAGGACCATAGATCCTCATTAGAGGGAGTACGAAATGGTTGGGGCAAGGATTTAGGGGTTTAAGATCATAGGTAAATTGAGTCATCACCAAAACTACTTAAGCCATGACTAGGACTCTTACAGAAATAAAGAGCGCTACAACGTGGTGTGATATGCTGCAGCATGACTCAAAAAGTTTAGCCTAGGAGTCTCACAGAACTAAGCCATAGCATAGTGTTATATGTTTTACCACAATGCACATGACAAATTTTTAGCCCAATGGAGTTACGGTGTGTAAACTCACCACAGCATAAGAAATTATAAATATTAAGGCCTAGGGGGAACCTCGCCGCAATGCAGGAAGTTTAGGTCATGGCGAAGGTTGGGATTTTGGTATATATTAGTTTCAATCGCGAGCTGAGTCGTGGTGTGAGTGTCTTAAACTGCGGTGTAAGTCCAAAATTTTAGTTACGGAGTTACAAAATTGAATTAAGTCATGGTGGGGAGTGCCTAAGTCACAAAGTATATATATCCTGATGCTTTTAGAAGTTTCAATAGCCATCTTAGCCATGACAAAATCCTTCCAAGTTGCGGCCTACATCCCCAAACCCCTATTTTAGCTTCTAAATCCTAATTTTCATGATATTATTATAATCAATGACTTGTAAACCAATACATAGGAGTTTTTGTTCTTTTAGATCCATTTGTGAATGAGATAAAAGTCTTAATTGAGAAATTAAACTTCTTATGGACATAATCCTTCCGGTATTTAGAATGGTTATTATTAATGATTAAAAGGTTCAAATTTTCCCATATTTTCATCTATTATTAAATTATTATTATCATTAAACCTTAAGTACTAGTGATTAATTGTATAATTGTGCTTAGTCAGGTTGAATAGAAGTTAGGGTCGTTACATGAATAATCCATTTTGAGAAGATAGTTAGGGTGATAGAGTGTACATCTGAACAAAAGGCTCTGTTGGCCATATTCCAATTAGACAAAGTAGATTATTGGTAGAGGAGTATAAAGCCAATCATGAGTTCAAAGAACATCCTAATCAACTAAGAGACCTTCTTAAATGAATTCTATGAGAAATACATTTCTAACTCGATTTAAGATGAAAAAGAATGAAAGTTTATCCTATTAAGGTAGATAGAGAATATGTCAGCAGATCAATATGTAATCAAATTGCTTCAGCTCTCCAGATAAAGATAAGCTAAAAAAGGGACTATTGTGTGAAATCAAAGACAAGGTTGTGCCTTAAAGAATTAGATATTTCAATGCCTTAGTA
Source organism: Erythrophleum fordii (assembly GCA_032878935.1). Taxonomy (NCBI): domain Eukaryota; kingdom Viridiplantae; phylum Streptophyta; class Magnoliopsida; order Fabales; family Fabaceae; genus Erythrophleum; species Erythrophleum fordii. The sequence goes on along the minus strand of JAVQMF010000052.1, from coordinate 17,893,417 downwards.
GAGGTATGCAAGGTGACAGAAAGAAATTTGAGAAGAATGCAAGTAGTCTTTAAACCCCCTCTTGGAAACAAGAAACTAAGAGAAGAAAAAGTAGCCTTAAGTAGTAACAAGAAATGTGGTAAAGGGGTGTGAAATAGAAAAGGTTGAAGTAGAAGAAGGTTCAATTAATCAGGCAAAGGCAATTCCACGCCAATAGCATGTAACCAATGTAGTAAGAATCATGGTGCCAGACCATGTTTAGCAGGCCAAAATATTTGCTACAGATGTTGTAACAAGGGGTATAAGGCTAGAGATTGTTCTAATAAGAGGAAGTTAGTTCCTGCACTCTGACTATAGACCCATGGTAAAGTTTTTACCCTGAAACAGTAGGAAGCTAGTAGATCCTTGAGTCTAATCCAAGGTACTTTTAAGATTAATGATTGTAATGTAAATGTTATGTTTGATTTAGGTGTTGCCTACTTATTTATATTCTATGACTATGCTAGGAGGTTGGGTTTGAGTATTTGTGCATTACCATTTGATTTACATGTCTCTAACCCCACAAGAAATAGAATTGCTACCTCCCATATTTGTTTAAATTATATAGCCCAGTTTAACTATTGCTTTACCATACTCGATCTGATTTGCATGCCTCTTATTGATATTGATTTGATTGTTAGTATGATTTAGATGTATGCCAATAATACCTTGCTTAATTACTAAAATAGATGTATCACACCGTACTTGATTGTCGAACTATCTCTTGTATTAAGACTGAGTTAGAATTTCTAACCACTACCTAAGCTGAGAGATCTCTAGAACATAGTTGCTAAGATTCCTTCGTTTTCTTCTTTGTACAGGCAAAAGTAAAGGAAGGAATAGAAGAGATCCCCATAGTTAGGGAATTCCTAAAGGTTGTCACTAAGGAAATTAGTGAATTATCCTCTAATAGAGAAGTAAAGTTCTTTACAGACATTATGCCTAGGGTAGGTCTAGTGTCTAATGTTCCTATAGGATGGCTCCCATTAAGATAGATGAGTTAAGGAAATAAATAGAGTTATTAGAGAAGGATTTTATCAAACTTAGTGTTTCTCTATAAGGAGCCCCAGTTTTGCTTATAAAGAAGAAATATGAGAGTCTTAGACTATGTATAAATTATAAAGAGCTTAGCAAAGCCACAAATAAGAATAAGTACCCTTTACCCAAAATAAATAATCTCCTAAATCAATTAGTAGAAGTGTCAGTGTTTTTTAAGACAGATCTTAGATCAGGGTATCATCAGTTGAGAATTAAGGTTGAGGACATCCCTAAGACAACCTTTAAGATGAGGTATGGGCATTATGAGTTTTTAGTAATGCCTTTTAAGTTAACGAATGTACTTGCGATTTTCATGGATTATATGAACATAGTTTTTATGTTGTACCTATATAGGTTTGTTATGGTCTTTATAGCTGATATTCTTATTTATTCTACGAGTAGAGAAGAGCATGAGCGACATATGAGATTAGTCTTGAAAACCTCAAGAGAGAACTAGCTTTATCCAAACTTAGTAAATATGAGTTTTGGGTCACAAAGATGAGATTCCTAAGCCATGTGATCTCCTAGGCAAGGATTGCAGTAGATGCCTATAAAGTAGAAGTGGTACTTTAGTGGGAGAGACCTAGGATAGTTACAAAGATTAAAAGTTTTCTAGGTTAGGCAAGCTATTATAGGGTAAATATCTAAGGCTTTTCTTAAATAATCATACCACTGACCAAACTCAGTAAAAAATATATACTATTTGTGTGGGATGAGAAATGTGAGCAAAGCTTTTAGGAGTTGAAGCATAAGTTAACCACGGCCTTGTTTTAGTTATCCTTCTCTCTAAAGAAACTTTTGTAAATTATAGTGAAGCTTCTAAGAAAAGGGTTAGGATGTATATTTATGTAGCAGGGCAGAGTGGTAGCCTACACTTCTAAACAGTTGAAACCACATGAAGAAAATTATTCCACCCATGATTTAGCGCTAGCACTAGTGGTCTTTGCTCTTAAGATATGAAGGCACTACTTGTATGGTGCAACCATAAAGATATACAGTGACCATAAAAGCCTTAAGTAACCCTTTGAGCAGAAAGAATTGAACATGAGACAGAGAAGATGACTAGAATTCCTAAAAGATTATAATTATACCTTCAAATATCATCCAAGAAAGGTTAATGTAGTTGCAAATACATTGAGTAAAAAGTGCATGCATATGGCTTTTATGATAGTGAGAGAGCAGGAACTTATAGAGAAGTTTAGAGACGTGAATCTCTCATGTCAAATACTTTCTAGCAAGTTACCAATGAATGAAACTTAAATAGAAAATGAGCTAAGAAATTAGATAGGAGAGGCTAAAAAAGAAGATCAATTCTTAAGAGAAGTTAGATACTAGATATTCCAGGGTAGGACTTCAAAGTTTAACATATCTAATGATGGGTTAATGAGATACAGAGATAGGCTATATGTGCTTGGGAAGCCAAAGTTAAAAGATAGAATACTAGAATTGGGACATAAAAGTAGGCACACAATTCATCCAAATAGTAATAAGATGTATCATGATTTAAAGAAAGTATTTTGGTGGTTTGGGATGAAAACTAACATAGCAGAGCATGTAGTAAGATGTCTGGTATGTCAAAGAATTAAGATTAAGCATCAAAGACCAGTTGGGTTACTTCAACATTTAGATATCCTAGAGTTAAATGATAAAATACTAGAAGCGGCATATAAAAGCAAGTACACGATTCATCCAAGCAATAATAAGATGTATTATAATTTTAAGAAAATGTTCTGGTGGCTTAAGATGAAAACTAATATAGCAGAGTATATAGCAAGATATCTAGTATGTCAAAGAATTAAGATTGAGCATTAGAAGCTAGCTGAGTTACTTCAACCCTTAGATATCCTTGAGTAGAAATGGGATAGCATCTCCATAGATTTCGTTATGGGTTTACCTAGAATATCATCGATGTATAATGAAATATGGGTGATAGTAGATAAATTGACTAAATCTACTAACTTCCTAATGATCAAAGCCATATATACCCTAGATAAGTTAGCGTAGCTATACATAAAGGAAATTGTAAGTCTTAAATAGGGATCCTAGATTTACCTCATGTAACACCCCAAAATTAATTAAGGTGCTAATCATGAATTTGGGTTAATTAAGAATAGTTAATATGAAATAATTAAGCAAGTTAAATGAATAGAAATTTTATAGAGATGAATTATTAATATGAGTTTGAGATTTAATTGAGTTAGAAACCCTATCTAGGCCCAAATTAAATTAAGTAGGCCAAGGTTAGGGACTAGTGAAAGCCTAATATGATTTAACAAGGTAGAGGCCCAAGACCCAACTTATATAACCCCTTGTAATTGGCCTAATACCCCTTATGCAGACCCCAACTAAGTGGGCTCTTGAAAACTTGGCCTAACTTAACCAAAGTCTAAATTTTGGAAGCTAGTCCAACAAATTAAAACTTCAGCCCAACAATTAGTGGGAGCCCAATAGGTCCTTGGGCTGATGGGTTGACCCATAACCCATATAGAACCTAACTTAAAACCCTAAAAAAAACCATTTTGGCCACCCCCATTCTGTAGAAACTCAAGAAACAAAAGGGAAATTCGAAGGTCCAAAGGGGAGGCTAGGGTTCTTGACATATTTTCACTATTTCCCACTTCTAGAGCAAGATTCGGCCAAGGTAATAGTTGTATAACTTAATCCCCTTCTCTTTCTTTTTATTTTGGCCTAATTAGTTTTTCATTTGGAGCATTTTCACCATACCCAAAATATGAAATATGGTTGTTTGGGATTTTCTTAGTGAAATTTCGTAGGTTGGGGCTGAACTTGTTATTAGGTAAGTATAAACTCTTCATTTTGATGCATTTTCTGCCGGTTTAAGATCCCCATGGTGGATTTATAGTGTGGGTATTAATTCTGTACAAATTTGCTTAGGAATTAGGGTGATATATTGAAGTTTCTGGTAGAGGACATATTCAATCCGAATTTGGAATTTATAGTGGCTGGGTAAGTGTCCTCTGGGTAGCTATTAGTATTTTAATTCTTTGGGTATTTGTTGCTACTATACATGATGATTTAAAGTAGTAATCTTCTGATATTATGGTTATAAGGAGATTTTGGTACTGCTGGTGGCTTTTCAATTGTCTGCAGAGTGAGGTAACCAGGGTTTACGTTAAATTCTATGCATATGTCTGTTTTAATTTTATATTTGCTGCATGATTATGATTTTGATGCTAAATAAATTGGTTGGCTATCTGTTATATGTGATTGGACCTTGTGAGTCCATGGTGGAGCTGTGGTGCGGCTACTACCCATGTATGTGCTTCGATCGAGCACCAGGTTATGATCAAACCCCAGATGCACTAAGCCCTAGTTGTGCTCTTTGGGGAGTGGGTGCCATGGATAGGCCTATCCTAGTGTTATTGGCCTTTAACATGTGAAATTGTGATTACTAGTATGGGATAGTAATCATAGATAGCCTAATTGTTTCATTTACTGATATAGCTGGTATGTTTTCTGTTACTTATGAAATCATGCATATATGTGAATTAAACTGGAATATATGAATGGAATTTGCCTTAGTTACTAAGATTTGCATCTCACCTCGTTTCATGGGATTATACTTTCAGATGAAGGCCCTTCGGGTAAGAATAAGGGAAAGCAAGTGGATGAAAATCCATAAGCTCTAGCCATGTATAGAGGAAGCTACACTTGGGCTAATATAAGTAAAATAGATGCAATTTTGTTAACCTTTTATATAGCATCACCATGTAATCATATTGCCAAGTGTAGGTGTTTATATTTTGATTTCTTAGGATGTACCTATTGAGAAGTTAGGCTTCATCTTAGCTTAGTATTAGATGTATAAACTTATGACATCTGATGTATGAACTTTGTTGAATTTATGATATAGTTTACCATTTAGGAATTGTAATTATGTGATACCTTATATATAGACCTAAATTAATGATGCATGAAATCTTCAATGGAATGTATATTAGAAGCTTATGAAATTCTGTTGTTATTAATCTATGAACTTGTTGATATAGGGTAGTTAGAGGAGTAAAAATTGACACATAAGTCTTGAACTAGTAATGATAGATTAGCTAGGTAAATTAGGCTAATGAAAGCTATTGGAGCCCTACAATTAAGGTAGAGTGGCTTTAGGATGTCATTGGAGGGACAGTGGAGAGTATGAGATAAGACTTTAGAAGTTGTAGGATCGAAAGCATTTCACTGTGGCCAATAGAGGCGAAGTCGCCCAGGAGAGGTCCATAGAGTAATTCACTATGACGAAATGTGAGAGGCCAAACTAGAAGTTGTCCAGAGGGTAATTCACCGTGGCTAAATATGAATTGGCTGTGGTGAACTTTTGTGAAAATATGTTAAGCGTTCTAGAGAGGAATTAGCTGCGACGAAAGGGAAATTGGCCGAGCCAATAGTGAGAGGCGAGCGAGGTAGGCTCCAAGAGGTTTTCTCGCCACGGCACCATGCAAGTTAGCTGCAGTAAAGCTCCAACTCGCCGTGGCGTAACCTATAAAGATAAAAGAATGAACCCAAGAGTAATTGGCCACAGTGTAAGGACTTTTAGCCATGGCTAATGGTCCCAAACTCTCATTCTAACCTAGAAATCTTGGTTTTTCATATGGTAACCTTAAGGGATGACTTAGAAACATTGGTAGAAGATTCTTATGAGTTGGAATTAATGGGTAATAGAATCAAAGGCTTATAAATGAGTGTTTGTTTCCCTTATGTACATGAGTACTTGTAATTATATGGTTGATGACTCTAATAACATTAAAGTTTAAATTTTCCTATATTTTCTGAATGCAATTAGTCGCAATGACTTTTAACCTCGATTTATGATTATTAATTTCATATTTAGCTTTAATTAAAATGGTTAGAAGTTAGGGTTGTCACACCTCATACTTCTGAAAATCATAATAGGATGTCTTAGGAACTAAGTTAAGGTTTAGTATAGCCTATCACCCCTAAACAAATGGCTAAATAGAAAGAATTATCCAAACCATACCGGGTATGTTGAGGGCCTATGTGCTAGAGATGAAAGGGAAATGGGATACCTACTTACCACTAACAGAGTTTGCTTACAATAACAACTATCATTTTAGTATTCAAATAGCATCTTATGAGGCTTTGTATGGGAGGTCTCTAGTATGCTGGGTTGAGCTTGGAGTGAAAAGCCTTATAGGCCCAAATATAATGGACCAAATGTAATATCCTATGATTTAGAAATCCAAAATCATTCCTAAAGAGTAAAATGAATTACTTGCAAAGGGTCATGGGCCTAGCAAAATCCAATAATAACTACAAGAAACCGAAATCAAAATATTTTGATTAATGAATAAGGAGCCCAAAGTAAAGAGAAATGAGAGTAGTTGAGATTTAGATGTTAATTAGAACATCTAAAAATATAGTTAAGAGCCTTAAGATAACTCGAAATCGAAGCCAAAACGGCCAACTAGAGAGTTGTAAAGGCCATTAGCATTTTTGTAGTTTTGGGTAACTTTTAGAAAACATAAAGGAGGGAGTTTAAAATAGGAAAATTAAGTTTCCCAAGATTCTCAAAGACTCCAAAAATTATAGGAACCCCTAGAATGGTCAAAACCCCTCTAGTTTATATTTTAGAGTGTTGGTTAACTACAACTTTAACTAGACAGTTTGGTAAGATTTTAAATCCAATTAGGATGAAATCAAAGGTATCTAATAAATTATAGAATCTAAATTTTATGATGGAGAAGACAATTCTAAAAAAGGATTTGAAATGAGCTTAAACAGAGAAAAAGTTTAGGGATATAGTTGGAAATTTGGAAAATATTATAAGTGAACTCCACCCCTTATATATCACGTCCCACTTCTGCCTCTCATCTACACTAACATTTTTCTGGTCCAAAATAGACTTAAGGGCAGCTTAAGGTGGCACACCAAGTGAGGGAGCAAGGAGAAGAAAACATAAGCAAGAAAGGGTAAGAACTTCACACTTTTTCATGTCTTCTCCTTCACTAAACTTCCTCTCCTCCTTCTCCTATCTCTTTTCATGGTTTTGATGTTCTAAAAGGAAGTGTTCTATAACTAGTTCAATAGAGGGAAGGAAGAGTTTATAGGAAACTTTGGAAGCCTAAGAAAGCTCTCTTAACAAGCTTTGAAATAAGATAAGAAACCATGGCCTAACTTGCTTCTTCTTAGCTCTCTTTTGCTTGAGTGTTTCGGCCAGGATTAGAGCACCATGTAGAGAGTTTGATTTTGGTCCTAGCATGATAGAGAAAGGGGTTTTGAAGTCTAAGAAATCATATAGAAGCAATAGAACTCAAAAAAAGGCTATAGATAACAAGTTGTGAAAATTAAGGTTTTAATTGCACCTAAGGATTTATAGAGCTTTCTAGTGATAATTTAGATTGTATAAAACTATGTTTGAGTTCTCAAGATATCTAGGAAGTTTTATAGATGGCAAATTCCCTAGGAAAACTAAGAAAACTTCATGGCCTCTCCACTTTGGTATGTGTCTCAGCCAAGGAGAGGATTATGCATCTAGGGAGAGTTTTCTTTGATCCCACAAATATAAATGGCCTAGAAATGAATAATAGACACCAAAGGAACCATTAGTTTAAATTTAGAAATCATAGTTTGAAAGTTGGGAATTTAAGATTCCATTATACATAAAGAAGCACCTTAGTGTTAGGCTCCTTAATTTGAATTTGTGATTATTCTAATAAGCTTAAATGGAGTCATGTAACTTAGATTGAGTGAGAAATTGGAGCCAAGATAATGAATTGTGTGAGTTTCTTTATTATGATACTATATGGAGCCATATGCATGCTCAAAGCGAGAAGTAGCTTGTATAAGGCTTATGTGAAGCTAGAGATAGTTCCATTGATACCTTTGTATGTTGTTTGATGTGTCTTGACCAAGCAAATCAAGTCTCTCCCAAGTATGCTTGTGAGGCCAAGAGAGGAAAGTGAGAAACCAAGGAAGAAAAGTGGTACTTCTTAAGAAAGGTAGCTCTCCATCCTTTCTTCTATGCATTTTTTGTTGTTTGATTGTCATTGAATGCTTGTATATATGTTTGAATTATGAAATATGCATTTAGCTATTGGTTTGATACTATGGTATCATTATACTTCTTGAATTGTGTTTGGAATGTGACTTTGCTCTTGATGGGTGAGGTGATGCCAAAAGTCTCTTGGAATGGGTGAGGTGATGCCAAAAATCCCTTAGAATGGGTGAGATAAGGCCAAAAGTCTCTTGGAATGAGGCTAAGTCAAAAGTCTTTAGAAAAAGGATAAAGAAAATCTAAAAGTCCCAAAATAATAAGGTAAGGTCAAACCAAAAGTGTCACACCTTGCATAGATAGCATCCATTTCACATCTCAATTGGCTACAAGGATTCATTTTCATAAATTAAGCACCTTTAGTAGTAGAATTTACTGTCATTAAAAGCCAAAGTAATTCATTAATTGCCAAATGGTCCATGTGAACTTACCAAACTTATTTTCCATCTATAGCACATTTGTTAACCAAAATTAACACAATTTAAAGCTCAAAATTCGAGTCTAAGGTGCATAACACAAAATCACAACACATATGCCATTTTTGTATATACTCCATATTCTAACATGAATTTTGAAAAATCATAACTAATTCTAAAAAAATCAAAATCATACAAACTATAGCTTTCTGGAAAACTCAGGATGTCCTCTAATTACCATAAAAATTTCAAATCAAAACAACTAGGTTTACCTTAACAAAATTTAATGGAACAATAACATAAGTCTGAAGGCATCCTGTAGCTAATATCAAACTTCAAAAATTTATATCTATACATATCCAAATGAGACGCTTTCAGTGGCTATGGAAAGATTAGGTGAGACTTAATTGCTATAAAAATTTCAAGGGCGTATAAGTGCATTTGACCTATGCAATCCATTGCATATTAGAGGCTACTACAATACTCAGGTAGCATTAGACCTTTAACTTAAAAAATTCATAAATCTCTCTATACAACTCCTTTTCTTGTAAACTTAGTGGCCCTAGAAAGCTTATAATGTAAACTATATGCTTATAAAATTCTCCAGGCATTGGACTTCATTAGACCCCTAAATGACACATAAATATAAGCTAACCATATGAACAATAACCTTGACAATTCTACATAATTAGGCAAGTTTTGAAAAATCATAATAAATTCTATAGAATTCCAAATTGGGTGATCTTTAGCTCTATGAAAAACCCCTAATGAGTCCTATTTTCTTGCCAAATTTCATGAAAAAATTCGTCCATTTGGTTAGTTTGTGGTTTAGCTCAAGAATATGGTCATTTTAGGGGTCCAATTAGTTCACAAGAGTGCCAAATGACCTTCCATTCAATCCATAGCCAATTGAGCATGTCCAAGAGCATGAATACATCATAGGGAAGCATTCCAAATGGTCTAAATCATCATGGATCTTAAAACCACTATCCTAGTTGTGATTATACACAAGTACCTCAAGGTTCTAGAATGTCAAACTCATTCATAAACATTCATTTGGTTCCAAATTCCTTTCATACATGATATTCTCATACTTTTATACAGGCACAAGGGTCTACATCTCATATACATCATATAGTTACATACTTTGACATCAATATCCCTACTTTTCTATTCTATTGTCAAAGTCTTGCTCTTCAAGGTGTATGACTTCCATTTCTTGCTCCACTTGGCTCACCTAGACATAGTTAAACATAGGTGGGGAAATAGTGAGATTCAAAGAATCTCAATAGCTCTTTACCCTTTCAAACATACATATATGATGCATCTACATGTCAAAGAATGCATATGTGCCATAAAAACTTCTCATGAACATACATAGATCAATTTCCTTATCATATGAACTCATACATATCAAACATAGGCTCTAGGAGTGTTGGTTTAGCCTCACCCAATTTTTTTGGGACTTTTGGATTTGTCTCACCCACTTTAAGAGACTTTTGACTTAGCGTCACTCCTTCTTGAGACTCTTGGCTTTGTTTCACCTATTCTTAGACACTTTTGGCTTATCTCACCCATGTTAAGGGACTTTTGGCATAACTATACCCATTCAAGCTACTTTGCATTCAAAATACATTTCAAGAAGCATAATGGTACGATATTATGTAATCTAGCTAGAAACATATCTCATAGTTCAAACATACACACAAGCATCCAAGGATAAGCAAACATCTAGAAAATGCATATAAGAACGGTTAGAGAGCTACCTTGAAGCAAGAACACAAACTTTTCTCCTTGGTTACTCCTTCCCCTTTTCGGCCACACACATGCAATTAGGTGGGGTTTAATTCTCTTGGCCTAGACACATCAAATGAGCCATAATTACATCATTGGAGCAAGTTCTAGCTTCACATAAACTCTATGCATGCTTACTTTGTCTGATGCTACCAATATGGCTCCATACAAGGCATCATGAAGCAATCCTTAGAATTCATGATTTTGGCTCCAATTTCTCATTCAATTTAGGATATATGACTCCATCAGAATTTATTAGAGTTATCACCAATTCAATTCAAGGAGTCTAGATTCAAGTTGCTTCCTTATGTCTTAAAATGAAGCCTACACCTTCATCTCATAACTTATGGCTTCTAAATTCAAATCAATGGTTCCTTTGATATTTATTAATTATATCCAGGCTATTCCTATGCTTAGAAGGTAAAAAAAATCCCCCTAGGTGCTCTTTCTTGCTTTGGCCTAGACATGTGTACCATTAGCCACCTATGGAATTTCATTTATTTGTCCTAGGGAATTAGCACTTGTGAAGCTTCCTAGATGTCTTATGATATCTTACATATTCATACATAAACTAGATTATCATTAGAAAGCTTCAAAATTAGCTAGGTGCACCAAGAACCCTAAGTCACATGACTTGATTTCTAAAGCTTCTCTTTTAAATCTAATTGTATATTCTTATTCCTCATGCTTGATAACCCTTACCTCTACCTTGTTTTGGCTTGAATTCATTCCCTAGTGAGTGGGCCTTGTGCTGGACGAAACTACCATGAGAAAAGTAAGAAAGAGGAAGCAACAAAAGGCCATAACTCTTACCTTGTTTCTAAGCTTTTTCAAGGAGTTATCACTTGGTTCTATCTTCTCCTTCTAATTCTAACTTCCTTCTACTAAACCAGCCCCAAATTAGTCATGAAAACCATGGGAGAAAAGAGGAGAAGAAGGTTGGTGAAGGAAAAAGCATAAAAAACTATAGATTTCTCACACTTTTTAAATGGTTTTCTTCCTCCTTCTTCCCTTCTTGTGCGCCACTTCCTACTACCCTTGGTTTTATTTTAGTCCAGAAATAAGTCAGTCTTCAAGGTTGGATAGGAGGGTACGTGATTTAAAAAGGCTAAGGTCCCTATTTAGCAACTTTTTTAAATTATAATTTAGTCCCTCATCTTGGTTTCTTCTATTTCAGCTCATTTCAACTCTTTTTTAAGAACCATCTTTTCCATCATAAAATTTAAGTCATCTAATTTATAAAATGCCTTTGGTTTCACCCAAATTAGATTTAAAACCTTTCCAAACTAATCGGTCAAAATTTTAGTCAACTGATGGCCAAAAACATAAACTGAATGGGTTTTGACTGTTATAGGGGTTCTTATGATTTTTAGGGCCTTTGAGAACTACAGGAAACTTAATTTTCCTATTTAAAAATTTCTCTTTTGAGTTTTCTAAAAAGTGTCAGAAATTACAAAAATGCCACTACCTTCTTGTCAAATTTTATTTGGCTATTTTGGCTTCAATTTCTAGGTGTCCTTAGCCTTGTATTCTCATTCTTTGATGTCTAGATTATTGTCCTAATTTTATTTGGCCTCAATTCATTCAATTTGGAAGACTTCCTTTTATAACTGGTTAGTTTCAGGCTATTTTGGAATAACTAGGTATTACAAAAAGTCCTTAGAGCTTGATTTTGATCTTGACATATTTATGTGATCTTGAAAATACATTTATAGTTGATTCTTGGAAGCTTTTGGTACATGCTTGTATTCTTTGACATGATAATATACTATGTATGCTTACTTGAAGGGTGAAAGAGCTATTGGGATTTTTTGAATCTCACTCTCCTTCACTTTTCATCTAACTTTGTCTAGATAAAGCCTAAGGAGCAAAGAATGGAAGTCATGGAGCATGAATGATGATACTTTGACAATAGAATAGGATATTATGTAATTTGATGTCAAAGTATGTATGTATAAGCTACTTATGTGTTGTAAACGATTGATCATATGTAGAAGTACATGAATCTATTATATGTAATGAATATGAATCCAAATGTATGAGAATGTGTGGTTTTAATATCCTTGACCTATGGTATGTTTGTGTATAAAAGGATATAAGATAGTGAATTTGAGTTCCATAAGGATTTTTACCTGTTATGATGCTTCTATATGCTATGTTTATGCTTTTGGACGTGCTCAAATAGTCATGATATGTTTGGAAGGCCATTTAGTGCAATTTGACCCATTATGGTCCTAAACTAAGTCATATTTTGCCCCTAAACTAAAATCAGACCAAATGAATGAGTTTTTGTATGAAATTTGGTAAGTATATAGATCTTATTGAGAGTATTTCACAGAAAGCCAAAGAGCAAAATTTTTAAAGCACTATGGAATATCTTGTGATTTTTTAAAGTTGGCCAAATTATGCAAAAACTGTTATCGTACTATTTTTCTGGATAGTTTGGTTTTTGGTTCCTTTGGAAGGCCAAATGAAGTCTAATGCTCATGATATTTTATAAGCATGTATTTGGCATCATAAGCTTCCCATAGCCACTGAGAGCACTTAATTTTTGAATTTTTTGTTCTATTGTAGAATGAATTCCAAACCCTAATTGCTGTTCCATTAGTTTTTATAAGCCAAATGGTCTTATTTTGATCTAAAAGTTTCACAATAGTTAGAGGATGTCCTAAGCTTTCCAAAAAGTCATAATTTGAATGATTTGGAATTTTTTAGGATTAGTTATAAATCTTTAAATTTTTGGACAAAATATGGAATGGCATAGAAGTTGTCCTCTTGACTAGCTTTGATGTATATGCTCCAAACCCAAATTCCATGCCTTATTTTATGATGTTTTTGGTTGAGCTAGTGTATTAATGATGAATTAGCATTAAACCATGTCAAATTAAAGACTAAGATAACATCTTATAGACAAGGTCTAGGATCTTATTAACAAGATCTTACATTTTACACTGTGAAATTCAAGACCTTATCAGCAAGGTTTTTTGCTAGTAGTACAAGGTCTTTTGGTGGTAAGTTATAGCATATGATATATATGATAGTGTGATACCAAACCTCTAAACATATAAAATTGATTAGAAAGAAACTTCTAACAACACAGAATAGGCAAAAGAGTTATATAGATAAAATATAAGGCTGTTAGAGTTTAAGGTTGAAGACCATGTATTCATTAAAGTGTCTCAGTCACAAGCATAAATAGGTCTATGAAAATTAGGAAGCTCAGTATTATACAGTTCCTAAGAAGCATAGTCTTAAATAGGGATCCTAGATTTACCTCAAACTTCTGGAAATCATAATAGGATGTCCTAGGAACTAAGTTGAAGTTCAGTATAGCTTATCACCCCTAAATAGATGGCCAAACAGAAAGATTTATCCAAACCCTACATGTTGAGGTTCTGTATGCTAGAGATGAAAAGGAACTATGATACCTACTTGCCACTAGTAGAGTTTGCTTACAATAACAACTATTATTCTAGTATTCATATGGCACCCTATAAGGTTTTGTATGGAAGGAAATGTAAGTCTCTAGTATATGTTGGGATTTGTATGTAGACACATGTAGTGAAAAAAATACAAAACAAGCAAAATCTCTCCCATTAATCCATCCTCTTTGCTTAAATTGAAGTAAGGTAGAAGAAATATACCTCTAGCACTTAAAACTTTGCCTGTCCTTTCAATTAATCACTTTTAGATCTCTAGGCATTGCTCTTCACGAACCAACACCCTTTACCAGTATCCACATGAATGGGATCTCCAACACAAACGATGTGCTAGCACCACGTTACGCAAACGTGCCTCTCTAAACTAGTCCACAAGAACCACACAACTTTTCAAGTATATAGCAAAATTCATCTCTCTCTCTTTTTCCATTAGGTGGTGTATTGTTGTAGCTCCTTTCTAAAAAAAAAAAAAGCTATAAGAAGCCCTAGCATCCCCTTTTATAAGAGAGCATTACAAATTTCAAAATTAATATATATTAATTTCATCCACTTTTTTTTAAGAGAGAATGCAATATCTTATCATAAATAGGATAATCTCCTATTCGAAATAGGAAATTTTCAAGAAAGCAAATAAATTGAATGTGGAAACTACATTCATTAAATCTAAATGCCTTCTAGGTTTAATGAATTTGGACATTCTAGCTTATGTTAGCCCATTCTTGTGTGTGACCTTGTAGGCCCATATAATGTTGGCAGTGGGCCCAAAACTCCTTTTAGCCCACAAGTCATAAGTGGCTTCTAACAAGATATTATGACTACCTAAATTATATGAGGATCGATGATCCAATGTAACTTATCCTATAGCCTATGTCAAGTCCCTTTTGTCACACAATATCTAGGCCAAACACAAGGCATGGGGATGTCATCCTTGTATTACTTGATCATGCTTTCTCAATCTCTAAATAGATTGTCAAAACAAATGAAACTCCTTTCATTTAAGCACAACCATGCATTTATTGTAACACCATAATTTCTAGCTCATCTCATGCCTTTTAATAACTCGTGTTCATGAATCATGTAAGTTTCCCATGAAAAAGGCAAGGAAATAATGATTATTTTCACGTTGCATCGTATATAAAAATTTCATTTAGTGCCACGTGGGCCGTGTGAGCTCATATAATACATTTTCATATTTAATTACATGAATACAACTCATTTGTATCATAAAATGTGGCTCAAAACTTATGGAACTCAAAGGAAAGCTCAAAATACTTAAGTATATTTTTGGCCAGAATTTGTCTCTTTTCTAACTAAATTTTGAAAACATAACTAATTCTAAAAAATTAAAATTATGCATTCTTAGCCATTCTAGAAAGATAATGATGTCTAGTTCATACTAAAAATATGTCCAAATCATAACATCTATCATAGAGGATGTTTGACATCCAGAATAGTCTAGAGGTCAAATTACCTCCTGGTGCTGTCACAGATTTCTGCAGCAAAGTTTGAAAATGTCCAATTAATTCCACAAAAATCAAATCCATGCAAATGATACCAATCTAAAAAGCTATGGGTGTTAGTTAGAGGGAAACAATAATGCCAGACTAGTTCAAGTAGTCCAGCCCTCGGAATTCAATGGAACAGTAATAGAGGTCGGCTGAAATCCCTAATACTAGACAGAATCTTCAAAAATTCATATCTTCCTCTCTAGACATCCAAATGAGGTGCTTCGAGTTATCACAAGTCACTATGAATGTCTTATTTCTTTGTATACAATTGATTGGCAATTAGACATCATTTGAGCCTTGTGTGATAGATTTCATTTTCAGACCAAACGGATAGTACAGCAGACCAAAATCAAAAAAATTGCCAATTTTGGAAATTCATCAAATATTTTGTAGACCACCGAAAATTTTAATCTTTAGTTTACCAAAAATCTCTCAACAAGCTCTAAATGCATGCCAAATCTCATATCAAGAAGAGCTCATTTGGCCAAAAAGTGACATAGGGTTCTATTATGGTCAATTTTGACTCTATATAGGGTACCAAAATGTCCAAATGGCTTTCCTTTAGTCTTGGCACCTTTTGGGTAAATCTAAAAGTATAATTAGGACTTGTGTGAGCTGCCCAAATGGTTCCAAACTTCATGCATCTCATTTTGGCCATTTCATCCACACTTATGCACATTTCCATAATGTTATTCAAGAAGCCACATTAACATTATAAGCTCATTTTACATTCTAGGATTTACATACCATAATCTCTCACTTTTACAAGATACATCAACATATTTATACATGTTCATAACTTCATATGACATATACATCCATGACTTACAACATATGCCAATTGTATGGTTTCAAAGTAACAAGATTTCCACATTTTCATGTCATTCCTTCATCCCTCATGTGGTTGACTCCCATTGCTTTGCTCTTTGAGTCCACCTAGCATCTTAGGACATTGGAGAGGAGGGGGTGAGATTTAAAGAATCCCAATAGCTCATCTCCCATTCAATCATACATAATGGATGCAAACAATTCTCATAAATGCATGTATGGTCATGTTAACATGTGCAAACATTCAAGAAACATTTTCATCATTTAAGAAAGTCATACATAATATACAAAGGTTTGCTAAGCAAGTGGATTGGCCTTATCTAATTTCTTGTGAATATTGGACTTGCCTCACCCATTCTTTAAGACATTCTTAGACTCAACTATGCTCTTGGGAGCCCATCTTGCATTTGGGAGACTCTTTGCTTTGTTTCAACTAATCTCAAGGGTTCTTGGCTCATCCTTACCATGGCTAAGGGTTCTTGGCCTCACCACACTCAAGCAAACCTAGGCACACATTAAGAATATCATATAAGAGCATATTGTAACATCATGGCACCATGGAATCAAAGTCATGCTAGAACACTTTTCATGGCTTAAAAATACACATACATCATTCAAGATAAGCTAAGCACACACCCATGCATAAGAGAAGGTGGAAAGAGCTACCTTGGTCACATTTGCATGTTTTCTTCCTTTGGACTTAATTCCTCTCCCATGGCCACACACTCACAAGGAGGTGGAGATCATCTCTCTTGGCCTAGACACATCATATGGAAGCCAATTAGGTTCATAGAATTAATTCTAAGGCCATGCAACTTGCTTAGACACCAGGTTGATGCATAAACCTCATTATGGTTCCATAATTGCACCTAATGAAGCAACACCCCTCAAATAAATTCTAGGCTCCATTCTTTCCTTTCAAATATGATTCTTGACTCCTTTCAAGGCTCTTGGAGTCATCACACAATCAAAACCAAGAGCCTAGGTACATGTTACTTCTTTAGGTCTTAATATGGAATATAAAGCACCAATTCATTCTCTAAGCTTCCTAAAATTTTCCTAAGGCTTCCTCTCATATTTATTCATCATATATGACTCAAAAATGGGCTTGAAAAAATTTAAAACTATCCCTAGTTATATAAACCTCTTTAGGCCGAGGCTTTGGAAAACTTTGGCTTCCTTAGAGTTTGCTTTGTTTCTTTGATGGAAGAAGCACATAGGGAGACTTTTAGGGATCTTAAGAGCTCACTTAAACTCTCATTTAGACATAGGAATCAAGGCATCAAATCAGATTTTGCAAGGAATATATGAAACCCTAGACTTTACATCTTGAATTTCCATGGTTATTTGTTAATTCTCTTTGCATATTCTTAACCTCCATACCCTTTTTCCTAAGAATCATCCTTGGTTCTACCTAAAAATCAAATCCTCTTATGTCATCTGAAGTGGGGCGAAATGGTGGAGAAGGGGTGCAAAGAGTAGCAACCATGGAAGAAGAAAATACCTTATTTTCATGGCTTTTCTCACTTGAATCTTGTCTTCTTTGAGCTCCTCTCTTCAAAACCGAATTTTTCCCTCAATTTTTCCCTTAAAAAAGATTTATAAACTTCATTATAATCATGGGAAACAAAGGAGAATGGAGGAAAAGAGGTTTAGAATGAAGAAAGCATGAAAAACTACTAAATTTCTATACCTTAAGCCTTTGATTTCTCCTCCTCTTTGCCTTCCTCTTGTACAACACTCTCCCTAACGTTTTCCTCTAGTTTAGGGCAGAGCATAGTCATGCATAATGAAGGGAGAAGAAGGTCACATCTTATATATAGGTGGGAGGCAGTTACACTTTTCAAAAATTCCTATTTTGCCCTTTGTTCTTAGCATTTTCGTTTCTCCTTTGTTTTAGCTCCCTTTTGAGAATTGTCTCTTCCATTATGAAATTTAGGTTCTTGATTTAGTAAAATGCCTTTGGAATCACTCAAATCGGAGCTAAAACCTTCTCGAATGAATTCGTCAAAGTTTGGGTACACTAGCATTGGAAAACGTCCACCGGAGGGGTTTTAGCTATCCTGGGGATTTCCATGGTTTTCAGGGCCTCTGAGAACCCCAAAGAACTTAAAATTTTCATTTAAAAAGCCCTTCTATGTAAATCTCAAATTTTGTTCAAAATTACAAAAATACTATTACGTTTCGTAAGCTTTTCGTAAGAAATTGTTTTTTCAATCTATCTCCATTTTTCTTTCCATCTGAGCCTATGATTCTCATTTTTAGGAGTCTAGAATGCTTCCCAAAATTTTTGGGACCTTAACTACATCATTTTAGGGGACTTCCTTTTGTATCGAGTGAGTTTCGTTTGTTTATAGAGAAGTCGTACGTTACGTTTCTCACGTTTTCTCTTGTTTTCAGGAAACCGGATATTACATTTCTCCCTCCTTAAATAAATTTTGTCCTTGAAATTTGTGGTATACCTTTCCTCTTACTCTTTTCTTTTCTAGCTGACTGCTCTTTTCTTTCCCTTCTTCCTGGCTCTATATGCTTTTTCAGCGATTTCATTCTTTCGGATTTTCTAGCTAGGGGATTTTCATACTAGCTCTTAATGAGAGCTCTACTACTATAATGTAGTAGCTAATTCTTTCATAAGGGAAAGAAATTTCTAACTCTGGAGGCCTATCCTGGGAGAGCTTACTAATCATATCGGGCTAATATTAACCCGTTCGCAAGATTAATATTTCTTTTAGTGAACTCATTTACTTATCTCGGGAGGTAAGTTATTTTATATCTCATCTCCCATATCTTTTCTTAATGGCTTTTCATAACATCTCATCTTCTTTTCTAATTGTTATAGCCATTGGAGGTTTCTATCTATCTACTATTTGAAGTATACTGTCCACTATTTGTCTCTACGTTCTTTCTTACTAGCTCATCCCATGATTACAATTTACATCCTTTCTATCATAGGCCTCACGTCTCAATTACTTACTGGGATTATAGCTCCTTTGAGGAGTTTTTGCTTGTAATGATCCTAGTTTTTTTATTTATTACTACATCTGTCTCTGTAGGCTGGGATTTTTCCTCACTTTCTTTGCTCACTTACAATGGCTATAGTCTTTCATTTCAATATTGATAGGCCTACCATGTGTGTCTCATACTGGCATCGAAGAGCTACTACCACTGACTACTAAGTTTTTGTGGGATGCTAGCTATTCTCCTAGTTTTGCTCACTGGAGATATACTGTACCACTTATCTTATTTAAAATTGCACCTAACCCCTTTCTGTACACATAAGTTAGCATGTGGGGATCTTTCTATCACTCGGTCAGGGCAAATGTCTGCTAGGTAGTGGTTTATCTGGTTCTAACTCTGGAAAGCTAATTTCTTGCTTTTCTTATCCCATACACTATGCCATCTCTAAAGAGATCTAGTCAGTGGTCTAAATATCTGAGTAAAGCCTTTATATCTCTGTGGCAATGGTCTACTAGACTCACGAGGTCTCTAGTCTCTGAGACAAAAGCTAGCTAAAATTGTACTGGTCTCTGAGACTAACTGCTTTGTAAAACTATCTTAGGCCATCATCTCACCAAAGGACTATCATGTTATGGCTAGGGCTCTTTGTAATTTTATGGGATCTACTATGACCCTTAGGTCTACTGTGACCTCTCAGAGCCTTACTAAGGTCTACTACAACCCACTGTGCTATGCTGGGATCTACTATGATCTATCTCTCCGAGACATCAAAGCCTAAGATTATTGTATCTGACAGTAAAATACATGCTCACTAAGTCCAGTTATCATCGCTCATAATAACTGAGGCTAAACTCAAAGGTGTATTATACTTTTTGTGTGAAGTAGCATTTTAAATTTTTCTAGGATCCTGTCATACTAAAACTAAGGAGCATTTTAAATTTTTCACTCATTACTCCTCATAGGATTCTCAGAGTCCCACTTCAGCTCCTTTTTACTTGGGCTTTCTTTTCTTACTTTATTAACTTACTTACTTTACATATACTTGTTCTAGCCTTCCTCTCATATCCTGCAATTTCTAACTATGCCCATGCTCTACTTTTATGTGCTTTGGCACTGAGGCATCTCATACTCTAAGTGTGGTTAACATTTATAGCAGGAGAGAGGCTATACACTGGTCCCTACTCATTTTGCTTACATATGCTATAAGGGACTCAGGTTATACATACTAAACTCATATTATCTAAATTTGAACATTCTCTATTGGGGATTCCTTTCTGTATGCTTTTTCTCATCATTCTGATATGACTAGAATCCCTTTACCATTCTTTTCTGACTTATCTCATTCTTTAACTAAGATACCTTTCGATTATCAAGACACTTTGGTGATTGATGTCGTCGTTTGCTATGCACTTAAGCCACATTACTACTAGGTTGGCCAGACCTAATACCATGTAACCTCTATTGCAAGCAAACCATAACATCAAACACTAATACACGGGTGCCTCATGACTGAGCTCAAAGCCACTATCACCTGTATATTGCAAGTTTCCCAATAATCTAAAGTATTCCTCTATTACTTTTCTCTATCTGCACTATTCTCGTAGAGTGCTCAGGGAAAATAGGATTCTTCCTTTATTTCCTTTAGAGATCTCTCTGTATTGCTCGACTATTTTTACTTCAGGCACTATCATGCTAGAAGGGTATCTATGCCAAGGATAAATGTGCTTTCTTAAGCACTCAAGCACATTAATTGAATATCTATTCTCA
The DNA here is from genome assembly GCA_032878935.1 of Erythrophleum fordii. Taxonomy (NCBI): domain Eukaryota; kingdom Viridiplantae; phylum Streptophyta; class Magnoliopsida; order Fabales; family Fabaceae; genus Erythrophleum; species Erythrophleum fordii. Next base: position 17,872,623 of record JAVQMF010000052.1, on the reverse strand, counting down.
ATCTAGTATGTCCTTGGCTTGAACACTGTTATAATTTCTCTTTCTACCTTTCTTATCCTCTTACTTAAGTAAAAGGATGTTCTACTACTGACTATCTTTATTGCTAGTTTAAATTTCTTTATGCTCAAGGGCACCTGCCTTTTCTCGGGGTTCCTCTACTTATTCACTCTCTGTAACATCAAGGGGGTCTACTTTTCGTTCAAACTCTTACTCTGCTCTTAAGTAGACCATCCCTCAGTAAGAAGAATTCTACTTCATATAATCCCAGGAATTTCATTCTATGGCACTCTTGGCTTACACTCTTTCTCTACATCATACAAAACTCACCTTCTGAGGCGGTCTTTAGCTCCCTCGAGCTTCTCTGAAGGTATTAAGGCACTAACTGTCTGTCTCAACTTATTTCTATGTTCGGATCAGAGCTGGGCTTTTTCTTTGTTCAACCTCTTTAGGCTTACCCGAGGAGCATAGTATACTATTTCTAGGGTTTTGCTAACCCAATCCGGAACACATACTCTAAATGTCTGGATTTTATCTTACTGAAAACTTATGCTTTACTCGGTGCTCTAATCACTCATTTGCCTTAACCCTATATCATTCTTATATTAGGGAGCTCGCTTGACTAACCATCGGACCCCTGTCTATTTGCCTCTTCGGGCTCAGTCTATGCAACTTACCTCTAGGTGTTACTTATAAGGTACACCTTTCTAGGCTACTCACTATGTGCGTCACTGCTGGTAGTCTTATCTTACGTTATTTCGAGGCTACATTAACATTTTATTATTCAGTGTCTCATAGGGTAGCATCCTAGGTTGGAGTAATTGCCTCATAGGCGGGTCTCAACAATCTCATTATCCCTGTGTCTAACTTCCTCTGTGTTGAGCTCTTTCCTTAATTTCAAATACTTGGCCCATGGATTTCTTACTAATTTTTGTAACTATTCATTACTCTTTTTTTTACTTATACTGGGGGTTCCCACTTTCTGTGGATCGACTGATCCCTTTTCAACTCATTCTTCAAGTTAGCCTGAATATGACCAATAAGGCATTCATGGTACCATTTGTCGCGGCTAACATATCATTTGTCGTGGCTAATCGGCCTTGGGTTCACCCTAGTTTTCTTGTTTGAGTATTGGCCACAGCTAACAGCCTTTGATTGACTTACTTTTTTAGGGATTGATTTTTCATCTTTAGCCACCAACCCGAGCCTCATGGCCTTTATATCTAGCTCATCATCAAGCTAAAGGGTTCTACCTCTTGCTTCACTCATACATAACTAATTGTCATGTTAGGGCTGTCAGGCTCTAGGGTGTAGCTCGTAACTTAACCTTTAGCCTAAGGGAATTAGTCTTTTAGGCTCTAATACTTATTTAGACATTTGAGTATTGTGGCTAGGGGGTGACTTTTTTTCTCACTTCCCCTTTAAACTTATCCTGTGCAGTCGCAGTCTCGTCTCACGACGAGCTGCATCACTACTTGTCTCTGCATCATGTGAGATAGCTGGGAATGGCCTAAGTATGACTACCAGGGAGAATTAGGCCTCACATAATTTCTCTAGCAAGCCTTTTCATATCAACGAGATTATTTCTCATTGTTTATGTTTAGGGCTTGCCACTTATCCCGGCGAGCTATCACATCTCATCAAGTTCTAGCAATTGAATCTCTTAATTTTGCTTAAGCTTAGCTTTGCTCAAGCTACTTTAGAGGCCACTCTTTCCTGGTGTCTACTAACTACTCCAAGACCACTCTACCACTTTCTCATCATGAGCAAAGCCACAACCTATCCTCATATACCTAATATGTCTCATATAAAACTTTACCTATGCATTTATGCCTTTTACATAGCCCTATTACTATATCCTCAAGCCAAATCCAATCCGAGAGAGCCTAAAACTTTGCTCTGATACCAGTAAATATAATACCATAATTTCTAGCTCATCTTATGCCTTTTAATAACTCATGTTCATGAATCATGTGAGTTTCCCATGAAAAAGGGCAAAGAAATAATGATTCTTTTCACGTTGCGTCGTATATAAAAATTCCATTTGATGTCACGTGGGCCATGTGAGCTCATAAAATACATTCTCATATTTAATTACATGAATACAACTCATTTGTATCATAAAATGTGGCCCACAACTCATGGAACTCAAAGGAAACCTCAAAATACTCATGTATATTTTCAGCTAGAATTTGTCTCTTTTCTGACAAAAATTTGAAAATTCATAACTGATTCTAACAAAATCGAAATTATTCATTCTTGGCTATTCTGGAAAGCTACAGATGTCTACTTCATACTAAAAATATGTCTAGACCATAACTTCTATCACAGAGGACGTTTGACATCCAGAATAGTCTAGAGGTCAAACTACCTCCTGGTGTTGTCATAGATTTCTACAGCAAAGTTTGAAAATGTCCAATTAATTTCACAAAAATCCAATCTATACAAATGATACCAATCTAGAATTCTGTGGATGTTAGCTAGAGGAAAAAATAAGCTAGACCAGTTTAAGTAGCCCATCCCTCAAAATTCAATGGAACAGTGACAAAGGTCGGCTAAAATCCTTAATGTTAGATAGAATCTTCAAAAATTCATATCTCCCTCTTTAGACATTCAAATGAGGTGCTTCTAGTTGTCACAAGTCACTGTGAATGTCTAGTCTCTCTATATAAAATTTTATGGCAATTGGACATCATTTGAGGCCTGTGTGATAGATTTCATTTTCGGACCAAGTGAATAGTGCAGCATACCAAAATCAAAAAAATTGCCAATTTTGGAAATTAATGAAATATTCTGTAGACCTTCAAAAATTTTGATCTTTAGCTTACTAAAAATCTCTCAACAAGCTATAAATTCATGCCAAATCTCATATCAAGAAGAGTTCATTTGGCTAAAAAGTGACATAGGGTTCTATTATGGTCAATTTTGGCTCCATATAGGGTACCAAAATGTCCAAATGGATTTCCTTTGGTTTTAGCACCTTTTGGGCAAGTCTAAAAGCATAATTAGGACTTGTGTGAGCTGCCCAAATGGTCCCAAACTCCATACATCTTATTTTGGCCATTTCATCCACACTTATGCACATTTCCATAATGTTATTCAAGAAGCCGCATTAACATTATAAGCTCATTTTACATTCTATGATTTACATACCATAATCTCGCACTTATACATGATACATCAACATATTTATACATGTTCATAACTTCATATGACATATACATCCATGAATTATGACATATGCCAATTATATGATTTCAAAGTAACAAGATTTCCATATTTTCATGTCGTTCCTTCATCCCTCATGTGGTTGACTCCCATTGCCTCGCTCTTTGAGTCCACCTAGCATGTTAGGACATTGAAGAGGAGGGGATGAGATTCAAAGAACTCTAATAGCTCATCTCCTATTCAATCATACATAATAGATAGAAACAGGTCTCATAAATGCATATATGGTCATGTTGGCATGTGCAAACATTCAAGAAACATTTCATAATTTAAAAAAGTCATACATAGTTTACAAAGGCTTGCCAAGCAAGTGGATTGGCCTCACCCAATTTCTTGTGGATATTAGACTTGCCTCTCCCATTCTTTAAGATATTCTTGGACTCAACCATGCTCTTAGGAGCCCATCTTGCTTTTGGGAGACTTTTGCTTTGTCTCAACCAATCTCAAGGGTTCTTGGCTCATCCTCACCATGGCTAAGGGTTCTTGGGCTCACGACACTCAAGTAAATCCAAGCACACATTAAGAACATCATATAAGAGCATATTGTAATATCATGGCACCATGGAATCAAAGTCATGCTAGAACACTTTTCATGGCTTAAAAATACACATACATACATTCAAGACAAGCTAAGCACACATCCATGCATAAGAGAAGGTGGAGAGAGCTACCTTGGTCACATTTGCATATTTTCTTCCTTTGGACTTAATTCCTCTCCCACAGCCACATACTCACAAGGAGGTGGAGATCATCTCTTTTGGCCTAGACACATCATATGGAAGCCAATTAGGTTCATAGAATTAATTCTAAGGCCATGCAACTTGCCTGGACACTAGGTTGATCTATAAATCTTATTATGGTTTTATAATTGCACCTAATGAAGCAACACCCTTCAAATAAATTCTTGGCTCTATTCTTTCCTTTCAAATATGATTCTTGACTCCTTTTAAGCTTCTTGGAGTCATCACACAATCAAAACTAAGAGCCTAGCTACATGTTACTTCTTTAGGTCTTAATATGGAACATAAAGCACTAACTCATTCTCTAAGCTTCCTAAATTTTTCCTAAGGCTTCCTCTCATATTTATTCATCATATATGACTCAAAAATGGGCTTAAAAAAAATTTAAAACTATCCCTAGTTAGATAACCCCCTTTACGCTAGGCTATGGAAGACTTTGGTTTCCATGGAGTTTCTTTGTTTCTTTAATGGAAGAAGCACATGGGGAGACTTCTAGGGATCTTAGGAGCTTATTTAAACTCTCATTTACACATAGAAATCAAGGTATCGAATCAGATTTTGCAAGGAACATATGAAACCCTAGACTTTGCATCTTGAATTTTCATGATTATTTGTTAATTCACTTTGCATATTATTAACCTCCACATCCTTTTTTCTAAGAATCACCCTTGGTTTTACCTAAAAATCAAATCCTCTTTTGTCTTCTCGAGTGGGGCGAAATGGTGGAGAAGGGGTGCAAAGAGTAGCAACCATGGAAAAAGAAAATACCTTGTTTTCATGGCTTTTCTCACTTGAATCTTGTCTTCTTTGAGCTCCTCTCTTCAAATCCGAATTTTCCCCTCAATTTCTCCCTTAAAACAGATTTATAAACTTCATTATAATCATGGAAAACAAAGGAGAATGGAGGAGAAGAGGTTTGGAATGAAGAAAGTATGAAAAACTACTAAATTTCCATACCTTAAGCCTTTGATTTCTCCTCCTCTTATGCACCACTCTCCCTAGGGTTTTCCTCTAGTTTTAGGCAGAACATGGTCGTGCATAATGAAGGGAGAAGAAGGGCACATCATATATATAGGTGGGAGGAAGTTACACTTTTCAAAAATTTCCATTTTGCCCTTCATTCTTGGCATTTTTGTTTCTCCTTTGTTTTAGCTCCTTTTTGAGAACCTTTTCTTCCATTACGAAATTTAGGTTCCCAATTTAGTAAAATGCCTTTGGAATCACTCAAATCGGAGCTAAAACCTTCCCAAACGAATCAGTCAAAATTCGGGTACACTGATGTTGGAAAACATCCAGCGGAGGGGTTTTAGCTATCTCGGGGCTTTCCATGGTTTTCAAGGCCTCTGAGAATCTCAGGAAACTCAAAAATTTCATTTGAAAAGCCCTCTTGTGTGAATCTTAAAAATTGTTCAAAATTACAAAAATACTATTACGTTTTGTAAACTTTCCGTAAGAAATTATTTCTTCAATCTAGCTCTATTTTTCTTTCCATCTAAGCCTGGGATTCTCATTTTTAAGAGTCTAGAATGCTTCCCAAATTTTTAAGGACCTTAACTACATCATTTTGGGGGACTTCCTTTTGTATTCAGTGAGTTTCACTCGTTTATAGAGAAGCTGTACGTTACGTTTCTTACATTTTCTCTTATTTTCAGGGAACCGGATATTACATTTATCAATCTTACTTATCGAGGGGCCTAAAGATATTTCTCTCTCTTAGCGAGAGGAAAAAATCCCATCTTGACCACTCATCTTCCTTTACATATGTCCCATTATATCCGATCATAACCTTTATGATCATCTTATTAAACGTGACTTTTGATTATATCAAAGTACAACATTCCTCATGTAGGAATCTGTGGCGATCTCCAATCTAAAGGCCTGGTGACATGGCTATAGATGAGATACATTTATGATTTAGTCTATGTAGCTATCTCATGTTAGGTTAATCCAGCACCTTGGTGCCTAACAAGTGCCAATGACTTTGATTTGTATTTGCATATACAATCATCTTATGATCATTAATCAAAATTATACTAGTCTTTATTTATTATTGTTCCTACAATAATTATCGACTAGGAATATTTAGGACTACTATAATTACCCAAGGATCTTACTATATGACAAATATGCAAGCAATATAATAATGATAATAAAAACTTTCTATTAAATCAAGACAATGTTCAAAGTAAATTGATAGGCCTAAGGCACAATCTCTAATAGTATACTAGGTTAAGCTTGGAAAGAAAAGCCCTATACGCCTAGATATAATGGACCAAACCTTTAGATAGATAGAATTGATTAGAAAGAAACTCTTGACAGCATAGAGTAGGCTAAAAAGTTATGTAGATAGAAGGAGAATGTTGTTAAAGTTTAAGGCTAGAGACCATATGTTCATTAGAGTGTCTTCCATCATAGGGATAGGTAGGTCCATGAAAACTAAGAAGCTCAATCAGAAGTACATGAATCTATTCTAGATTTTAGATTGAGCTGGACCAGTAGCCTACAAAATAGCCATTCCTCCTAACCTAACCTAGATTCATGATGTTTTTCATATGTCCCAACTCAAAAAGTACTAGTTAGACCCCTCACATGTCATAAAATATCAAAGCGTCCATTTACAAGACAATTTGTCATATATATATCACCAGATCAGATTGTGGATGCTAAGCTTAAGTAGTTAAGGAAAAAAAGCATACTACAAGCAAAAGTAGTTTGCAACTTGATGATGCCATGTGAGAGCTAGAATAAGAGATAAAGAAGAATCTTGAGCTATTTTAATGAGATATGTTTTTAAATGTCGAGAATGAAATTTTATTTAAGGGGTGAAATGTCATAACTAGTATTTCAATAATTCCTAAACATTAAAAGAAAGGTTAAATGACATGATAATGAGAGACTATAGGCCTAAGTAAAATGAAAGGAAAAGGTTAAGAAGACAAAAACCATAAAATAACAGGAAAAGGGGCCAGTCAAACTGAAAACCAAGGAAAATTAATGATTTAAAAATAGTGAGATTTAGCATAAGATATTAATATTCCTCATCACAATATGACATGATAAGATTAGTAGATTAACCGATTGAGGTCAGAATGGTTAAATCCCTAATGATGTATGTTTTAGGTTTTCTGACAATGATATTTTTTATGAGAATTTTCTAACCTATTTTAAATCCTAAAAATCCTAAAGCAAATGCATTTAATGAAATAGATAACCTAAATTTTAATAGGAGAAGATGCTTTTTGAAAGGGATACAAAATGAGTTTAAACGAAAGGGTTAAAATATAAAGACGTAAATGGAATTTTTAAATTTGTTTAAAATATCTTTCTTTTCTTCATTATAAGCCACGCCAGCCCATCTCCTTCCTTTAGAATTAACTTATTCAGTTTTGAGAAAGAGAAAGAAAGAGAGGGGAAGAAGAAGCCAAATAGGTAAGGAACTTGCATAATTTCATGCTATGCTATTTAGAAAGTTTCTTCTCCTCTTCAAGCTCTTTATAATGGTAGTTTTAGTTTCTTAAAAGGAGGGCTTTTATGGGTGATCTCTTGAAAGGAAGAGGAGATTTAAGGCAACCAATTATAGCAAAAGAATCACAATTTCAAGAGCTTCCAGATAAGGTATGTCATGAATGAGGAAACTTGCTCTTACTTGGACTCTTACTCCTTCATGCTTCGCCCTAGAGAGAGAAAGATTAGAAAAAGCTTGAGTTTGATGAAAACTTGATAGAAACAAAGGTTTAGAAGGGAGAAGAATAAGATTATGCAAAAAGAATTACATAGAAAGCCATAGAGATCAAGTTAAGGCATCTAAGATTCCAAATGCACTGTGGAATATGTAGAACCATAGAGAGATGTTATGAATCCTCTAAGGCCTTAAACTAGGAAAAGGTTAAGGATATTCCATATCTATCAAATTCCCTAAGAAAATGGCAAAAACTCCATGTAGGGAATTGATGCTCATGTCTTAGACTTGAGAAGGATGAAACACCTAAGGAGTTTTTTCATGAGTTCTAAGGTTTTAAAAAGTTTAAACATGAACAATGAATACTAATGGAACCATTAGAATAAATTTAGAACCTCTATTTTGAAAAATAAAAATGTATGATTCAAAAGGGCCTAATAAAGTAACTTTGTATTAGGCTTGTTTAAACCTACATATGATGGCCATAACGGGTTCCGTTAGAGTCATATGGCACATATGAAGTGAGATCTTAAAGCTTATAGACTGAATTATGAGAGTTGCTACTTAAGGGATCTAAAGTAGTTCAAATTACATTTCAAGTTTTAATTGACCTATGCGATGGTAATATGAGTTAAAATGAATCTTAATGAGATGCTACACATTTAAATTGATGTATGTAGGCCAAGCTAGTCCAAGTCTATATTTTGTAGATGTCAAACCAAGAAAGAACAAAGAAAAGGGAAGGAACAAGTGAGTTAGTGGTAGCTCAAGAGTCTTAGCTCCACAAAGTAGCTATCTCTTACTATCTTGCATAGATTTGGGTGTACATATGAGTTGAGATGCTTGTATGTTTGGTTGTCTAATGATTGCATGAGCTATATTTTAAATTGGATTTTATCATGAGTTTTACGCATGTATAATGTTATGTTAGGCTTTAAGCAAGTATAGCGAGAAATTGAGTGCAATAGTCCCTAGCCTAAAGATGAGTTTAGCTAGTATGTTTTCATGCCATGGCTAAATGAGAATTAAAATTTCATGCCAATTTTCATGTTTAAGTTACTTGATACTTATAACCTACATGCTTGCATTTTTCTCATTTGCATTCATTGTGTGCATTAATTTGTAATGAAAATTGCAACAGAGATTCTCCCAAGAATCTTACCCTTTTTATCTCCACTAACCATGATAGATACTTTAAGTAAAGAAAAGGAAATCGAGAAGAATCAGAGCCTTAGGAAGTGTAGCAATAGCATTTTCTTATATATGGTAGTTTGATGTATATTATGGAACTAAGTCGTAACAAATATGATGTATACTATAATGATATATGATAGCACTTCATGTACAAGATTGTGATCATAAATATATGCCAATTTGATGTAATTACAAGTGAATGGTACATGATTTGCTATATTGTGTAGTATGGGTTCCATGTGCTTTATTAGGTATGATAGTGATTTTTAGTAGCTAGCCATTTTTCATGTAATGGTTCTTATAGAAATGAAGTGCAAATAAATTAAAATTTGTTTAAATGAAAAGATTGCATATTTGGGCCCAAATGGATTATTTTAAAACCAAAATTTGGTCCAAATGAGCTATAAATTACAACCTTACCCTTGCCAACCTTAATGATCTAGTATAGAGCTGAAGTTTGGTGGACACTTAGAGAACATATAAAGCTTTCTAACAAGTTAAAGATGATATTTTTTCTAAGCTCTGTAGAATATTTGATGAACTTTTGAATCTAGTCCTAAATAGCTGAATTATGCAGTTACTGTTCACTCTATACAACTCTTAGTTGCATACTTTTTAAGGGGCTAAATGGATTCATTTTAATTTGAAATTTTTACCTCATAAAATTCAAATCATAAGCTTTCCACAGATATCTAATCTGCATAAATTGGCTTTATATAGCCAAAGTTATGAATTTTTGAAATTTTAACCATATTATGTCAAAAAAGTCAAATTTGGTTATATAGCTCCTTTATGCAATTAGGACTTGTATAATGATCTTGTGGATTAAAACAAATGTGTGGATAGAGCTTATGGATTAAAATGAAAAGAAATTCTAACCTTGACCCTATAGGCCCATTTAACCTATGGAAAGCCTATAAACCACTGTTAAAATTTTGTTGCAGTAGCATTTGTCTTACATTTGAAAATAAATGAGATGAAAATGACCAAATAGAATATGATATGACATGACAAATCTAAATAGAATAACCAAAACCATATTACACTACATGTCATTAAGTTAACTTTCAATTAAGCAAGTAATTGATCGACTTTTGACTTGATTTGACTTGTTGAATAAAAAATTGATTCATAATCTAGTTTGGTTGATTCATGTTATTTAATCCTTGCTTTGAATACCAAGGGTTATAGACCACTTTAAGTTGTCAACAAGGGTAGACTAGTTTCAATGCAGGTTATTTTCAAAAGATGGTTATAGAAATTTCAAATAACTTGCTAATTGAAATCCATTTTTCTTTGACCAAAAAATAATTTTTTAAGAATTGATTTCAGAACTAGTTGTTGTGACCATAAAATGATTTAAAAATTAATTTAAAATATGGCTCATATAAGATTTTATTGAAATGAGTTTCTCTTTAAAGGAAGGAAGTAATTGTTTTTGAAATCAAAGCTTCATAAAGCAATATAAAAACTCAATAAGATAGCTTTTTGGAGTATATAAAAGCAATTTGAAAGCATAGTATTTTGGAAAAAGATGTAAAAGTAGTTTGAAAAGCTTAATGAGATAGTTTTAGAAAAAAATCATCCACAATGAGATATCATTAAGATTACAAGTAATCAAGATAATAGGTATGGATTTTTCTTTGAAAGAGTGATGTTATCTTTCTTGCCTTGAAATTATTATTTTTCACACTTGAGGTGATGTTATCCTTTTTATCCTTTTTAAGCAAGGTTTTTTTTATTAGTAAAAAAAGGTGAGGTTTTTTGCATAGAGGGCAAGGTTATCCCTTTTGCTAGCCTTAGGGAATGCTTTCCAAGCAATAGGCATAGTTGTTCTTCTTGTTCAACTTGACCCAAATTTTCCTAGCAAGGTTATATATCTTACTTATTAAACTTGTGTAATTTTTCAACAGCCATGCATTTCATCCTAAATAAATTCCTATGGCTATAACTTCTCTATAACATGCAAGGTTCACTACTAGGAAAGCTACATTTAGTATTAGTCAAAACTATCAAAAATTGTGCATTTGTTGGCAATTCATTTTAGTAATCATACAATTGTTAGTAATTTCATTCAATTACTAGTGGTTTTGTTGCATTTTCCAGTGGTTCTTTTACCTCTTCTAAAGGTAAAACATATCCACCTCTCCCTCTCCCCCAATTTCATTCCTTGCCAATCTCTCCCTCTCTTAATTTTTCATTCCCTGCCTTCCAAAACCCATGGTTGCTAAAATCTCCCAAAACCTTATTTCAAATTTTCATTTTTGCTTTTTTAGATCTCAATTCTCTATTCTTTGCTTTCTTTTCTAAAATCTCCTAAAACTCATGGGTTCTTCCATATTATCTCTGTTCTCTTAATCTTTCATTAAGAAAGAATCAAGAGGAACTTAAAGGCCATACATATCCTTCATAGCCTCTCTTTCTCATGTAAATTTTGAGGCCTATCAAACTTCTTATAGTGAATCTACATGTAGAAATGGAGTTTATAGAGATATGAATCATTGGATCTATTACCTTCACATTCTTACTCATATTACTTATCTTTCTCCACATTCATGTCTATAAGTACTGTCATTCGTTCTTACTCTTTATTTTTAGTTCATTGAAGTGTTTTGTAACACCATAAATTCTAGCTTATTTCATGACATTTATAAGCTTCACCTCATTATTTAAGAGCTTTGAAGAGGGGAATGAAAATAATGGGTTTATTTGCGTTGCGCTATGCTTAAAAATTTGCAACCAGTGTCACGTGGACCATGTGAGCTTATGTTATGCATTCTCATATTTAATTCCATCATTATAACACATTTACATCATAAAAACATCACCTCCAATTCATGGAGACCGAAATGGAGCTCAAAATAAGCAAGCATATTTTCAGCTAGATTTGCTCCATTTTCTGACCCAAATTTGGAAAATTATAACTAAATCTAGAAAATTTGAAACAATGTAATATTAGTCATTATAGAAAGCTTAGGATGTCTAAATCACACTAAAAATATTCCCAGATCATAACAAACATTATGGAGGACGTTTGACATCTGAGAAGCTACAGAGGTCGCTAGCTGCCTGGGCTGCTGTTTAGATTACTGATATAAACTTCTAAAATTCATAACTAATTTTATAAAAATATAAATCACACAAATTAGGTCATTCTGGAAAGCTACAAATGTTAACTTGATACTAAAAATAATTCTAGAATGAAACAGATACGTTTAGCTATTGGGAATCTATGGAACAGCAACTGAACTCCTGGGGCGCCACTAGTACTGACAGTCAACTTCAAAAATGCATAACTCTCTGCTCAGACCTCTAAATGAGGTGATCTCAGTGGCCGCAGAAAGCTTATAACCTCTAGTTATGCCTATAAAATTTCAAAAGAATTGGACACCATTTGGCTATTGAGTGACACAAAACACAAAACTGCCAGTATGAATAATGCCCAGACCAGAAACAATAGAAAATCCCAGTTTTGAAAATTCATCAAATATTCTCTAGACTTTCAAAAATTATGTTTTTTAGCTTCTTAAAAATATTTCAATGAGACCTAATTGCATACAAAATTTCAACGCAAGGCTAACTCATTTGGCTAAAAAGTGACATAGGGTTCCATAATGGTTAATTTTGGCTCCATATAGGGTACCAAAGTTGCCAAATGGATTTCCCTTGGTCTTGGAACCTTTTGGGCAAGTCTAAAAGTATATTTAAAACTTGTGTGAGCTACTCAAATGGTCCCAAATCTCATACATCTCATTTTGGCCATTCAATCCCCACTTATACACATATCCATCAAACTTTCAATTCTCATACTTTGGCATTAGATACTCAAAACTTATGCTAGAGATCATACATCATATCCATACATATAAACATCACATAATGGTGTATTTATACATGTCTCAAGGGTCATGGTACATTTACAACATCATATACTTTGTGAAGCCTCATTATGGATTCAAAAAGAATAAAAACTAGGCCTAGGCTTGTCAATCTCCTTCTTTCATGGTTGTTGGCTCCCTTCACCATAACTACTTGGTCCACCTAACATGTTAGAGCATTGGAGAGGAGGGAGTGAGATTCAAAGAATCCCAATAGCTCATCTCCCATTCAATCATACATAATATGTGCAAGCAAGCTTTACAAATGCATGCATGGAGACAATAAAAGCCATGGACATTTTAGAAGCAAAGTTGGTATGTGAACAACTCATACAAATCATTCAAGAGCTCACCAAGTGTTTAGATTGGCCTTACACTTCTCCCCATAGGTTTTGGACTTGCCTCACCCATTTCTTGAGCACTTTGGACTCAACCATACTCTTGGGAGCCCATTTTGCTTTTGAGAGACTCTTTGTTTTGTCTCAACCAAGTTCAAGGGTTCTTGACTCATTCTCATCAAAGGGAAGAGTTCTTGGCCTCTCCACACTCAAGCAAACTCATACAAACATCATATGGTCATTCAAAACATAACATGGCATCAAGAATCATGGAATGTAAAGACATGCTAGCATACATTTCATAGCTTGAAAATACACATACACACATTCCAAAACAAGTTAAACACACATCCATGCATGAGAGAAGGTGGAGAGAGCTACTTGCTTGCATTCACACACTTTTTCCTTAAGCCTTGACTCCTCTCCCATGACCTCACACCCAAGAAGGTGGAGATCATTGCTCTTAGCCTAGACACACCAAAAGAAGCATGAATTACTCATGGAACAATTTCTAAAGTCACACTACTTGCTTAGACACTAGGTTATCCTATAGACCTTATTATGGTCCATAAAGGCACCTAATGAAGCAACACCTCTTAATTAAATTCTAGGCTCCATTCTTTCTTTTCAAATATGATTATTGACTCCTTTTAAGCCTCTTGGAGTCATCATATCATTAAAACAAAGGGCCTAAGCACATGTTGCTTTTTTAGGTCACATAATGGAGTCTATGGCACCAATTCACTTTCTTTGAGTTTTAATTTTTTTTCCAAGGCCTCTACTCATCTTCACTCATCACATATGACTCAAGAATTGTCTTAGAAAAATTTAAAACTCCCCCTAGCTATAGGAACTTGCCTAGGCCGAGACTATGGGGGGAAGAAGAGTTCATGGCCTTCTTGATTTTTCCTTGATGGGAGACATACTTGGGAGGCTTCCTAGAGGTCTTAGGAGCTCAATCAAATACTCACACATGCAAGGAAACTCATATATCAAATCAGTTTTTGCAAGGTGTTCAAGAGCTCTACACTTTTCTAACTTGGAATTCATTGGTTTTGCTTGCAATTTCTTGGCATATTCCAAGTTCCCACACTCCAATTTTATGGTTTCTTATTAGTTCTAGGTCAGAACTTTCCTCCCTTAGATGGCTTTATTTTTAGGCGTTATACACACAAGGAAGAAGCAACAAAAAACAAGAAATTACCTTGGGTTCAACCTTCTTTCAAGAGTGTTTCTTCTTGTCTTAGCTTCCCCTTTGGATTGCTAACTTTTCCCCTCTGGTTCAAGGCCAAAACAGAACCATTTCATTCACCAAAAACATGGAAAGATGAAGCAAAGAGAGGAGAGGAAGGTTTCAAGAAGAAAGACTATGGAAATCTCTACCTTTTGTTAGCTTTTTCTTCCTCCTCTTGAGCTCTCTTAGTGCATCTCTCTCCCTTGGTCTCATGCTCTTTTTTGGGCAGAAAGAAGGTTGGTTAATCAGAGGCCAAAGGAAAACGTGCTTTAAGAAGGTGAAGAGTCCACTTTATGTACTTTTTTATTTTGCATTTTAGTCCCTATTCTTTGTTCTTATCATTTTGGTTCAAATCAACTCCTTTTTGAAATCTTTCTTTTCCATCATATTCCTTAGGCTCTTAATCATAATAATTGCCTTTGGAATCACTCAAAAAGGATCTAAAACTATTCCGGACTATTCGATCAAAGTTTTGGTCAACCGACAGCCAAAATCGCTCACCGGAGGGGTTTCAATTGTTCTAGGGGTTTCCAAAGTATTCAGAGCCTTTGAGAACCCTAGAAAGCTCAAATTTTTCATTTAAAAAGCCCTCCTGTGAGTTTTCAAATTTTTCCAGAAATTACAAAAATGCCCCTACTTCCCTCAGTAAATTTTCTGATCTCTTTTGGCTCTGGTTTTTGGGCATCTTAAACCTCAAATCCTCATTTTCTAATATTTAAAATTTTATTATAATTTTAGTTGGCCCCAATTCCTTCTATTTCAGGGACTTCCTTTTATATTTGGCCTATTTTTAACGTTTATGGAGAAACTGAATATTGCGTTTCTCACATTTACGAAGGGACCGGATGTTACATGTTCTCCTATTAGGCTCTACTTCCAATCTCCATTTTCTTGAATAAGCAAGGGAGATTAGAGGAAATTTGCTTTATGAGGAATTCTTGGTTGTGGCATTGTTTTCTCCAATCTTGTGCTTTAAATAAAGTTATGGATGCCATTGAATCTATAAAAGATTATATTTGAACAATTTCAAAGGCATGGTGGAGGAGCCTAAGCTTTTTTTAAACCAAGTAATAATCGTCTTCCCTTACTATTTTTGCTTTCTTATTTTTCAATTATATGGGCAAATCAATACAAGGTAGTTAATATGGATTAGCAATTTATAGATATTTGTTAACCTTATAGCTCCATTTCTTAATTAGCTAGACTTGCTCTTGCCAATCAGTTGTATTGGAATTTGGCATTTCCTTTTTTGTTCATCCGTACTCTTCTCATGCCAACTTAAAAAATGAACAAAATGGTTTACATCATCAGAGATAATAGTTAGGGAAAGTACATTTTGATTTTTAACATTAAGGGGTGGATGTATTTTCCCTTTTTTTTATTAATTGTTGATTTTGTTTCATTTTTCTAGTTAATATTATTATTTGATCTTCACTAACTCTGTTCTTGATTTTTTCAACAAAATCTAGAGGATGAAGCTAATTTTGAATAGCAGTTAATTTATATTTGCCAATACCAAGCTTTATTCTTCTATAAGCCTTGGTATGATTCGTTAAGAATTCTTCTAATCTTAACATTTCCCTTATATTTGTTAGTATTTACTTCTCAAATCACCTTCATACTTAAGTATCTTTTTCCTAAAATTCTTGTGTTTTCTTAATTCTAATTTTTCCACCTAAAACTAATCAATTTATATAGAGATTTGTACTTATTCTTGAATTGAATGTAGAACTTGAAATTTGCCATTTCCTGATGGCAATTGTGTATTCCAATTTTCTTTCTTAACTAATCTAACTATGCCTATAATTTCTTTGTTCTTTCTTTCTTTGTCTCACATACACACAAGCAAATGAAAAATCGTGGCTTGGTTTGGTATTTGTTTCGACAAAACATGATCATCAAGAGAAATTGATTATGTATGATAATTGAGATTGTTGTGGGATATAATACAAATGGTGGAGGTAAGAGTTCCAAAGTGTAATACCATGCATTTCTAGCCTTGCCTCATGTCACCTCTAAGTCTCATACCATGAATTTCACTTGAAAGTGGGAAAATAGCATTAAAACATTACATTTCTTTGTGTTGCGCTATACATAAATTTTTCTCTCAGAGTCCTGTGGGCCATATGGACTCATACATTGCATTCTCATATTTAATCACATGAATACAATTCATTTACACTATCAAAAGTGGCCTACATCTCAAGAAACTTGGGAAGCTCAAAATATACATACATATTTTTGGCTAGATTTTTTCACTTTTTTGTCACAACTTTGGAAAATCATAACTACTTCTAGAAAAATTTAAATCATGCATTCTTGGCCATTTTGAAAAGCTGATGTCTACTTTATATTTAAAATATATCTAAACCATAACATCCAACACAGAGGACGTTTGACATTCGAAATGGTCCAGAGGTTAGGCTGTCCATTGGTGCTGTCATAAAATTCTGTAGCAAATTTCAAAAATATCTAATTAATTCCAAAAACATCCAATTGATGCAAATGATATCAATCTAGAAATCTGTAGATGTTAGCTAGAGGGAAAAAATAACTCCAAACTAGCATAGGCATGCCCAAAGCTCGAAATCCAATCAAGTAGTAACAGAGGTCAGTTGGAATTCCTGATACTGGACAAAATCCTTAAAACTTCATATCTCCCCTCTCTGGACATCCAAATGAGGTGCTTCTAGTTGGCACAAATCACTATGAATTTCTAGTTTCTTTGTATAAAATTTCGTAGTAATTGGACATCATTTGAGCCCTGTGTGATAGATTTCATTTTCAAACTAGTATGAACCGTGACATGACCAAAACTAGAAAATTTTCCAACTTTGAATTCATCAAATGTTTTCTAGACCTCTAAAAATTCTATTCTTTAGCTTCTTAAAAGCTCTCAACAAGTTCTAATTGCATGCCAAATCTCAGATCAAGAAGAGCTCATTTGGACAAAAAAGTGATATAGGATTCTAAATTGGTCAATTTTGGCTCCATAAGGGATACCAAAATATCCAAATAGCTTTCCTTGGGGTTTGGCACTTCTTGGGCAAGTCTAAAAGTATAATTAGGGCTTGCATAAGCTACCCAAATGGTCCCAAACTCCATGCATCTCATTTTGGCCATTTCATCCACACATATGCATAATTCCATAATGCCATTCATGAAGCTACATTGTCCATACATACTCAATTTATATTCTATCATTCACATAACACATTATTTCATTTCTACATCATACATTATCATAATTACATATGTTACAAAGGTCTTAGACCATATACAAGCATGGGTTATATCATTTGACATGAATATGGCTCTAAAGACTAAAAATCATACATTATGTTGTCAAGCTCTCTTCTTCAAGGTGGTTGGCTTCCATTACCTTGTCCACTTAGTCCACCTAGCATGTTAGATCATTAGAGAGGAGGGAATGAGATTCAAGGAATCCTAATAGCTCATCTCCCATTCAATCATACATAATGGATGCAAAGTAAGTCTTGAAAATGCATGCATGGATATAATAGATGACATAAGCATTCAAGAAGCAAGCTTGGCATGTGAATAAGTCATATAAGTCATCCAAAGTCTTGCCAAGTGGATGGATTGGCCTTACCCTTTTCCTCATAGATTTTGGACTTGCCTCACCCATTCTTTAAGAGATTCTTGGACTCAACCATACTCTTGGGAGCCCACTTTGCTTTTGGGAGATTCTTTGCTTTGTCTCAACCAATCTTAAGGGTTCTTGGCTCATCCTCACTATGGTTAAGAGTTCTTAGTCTCTCCACACTCAAGTAAACTCAAACAAACATCATAACATCATTTAGAAACATAACATGTTATCATGAAATCATGACATATAAATCATGCTAGCATACTTTTCATGACTTGAAATACACATACAAATATTCTAAGACAAGCTAAACACACATCCATGCATGAGAGAAGGTGGAGAGAGCTACCTTGTACACAATTACACACTTTTTCCTTTGTATCCAAGCTCCCCTTTTCGACCACACACATACAAAAGTGTGGGGATGATTTCTCCTGGTCTAAACACAATTTATGGAAGCCAATTAGGTTCAAGGAATTAATTCTAAGGCCACACACTTGCTTGAACTCTAGCTTGATCTATAAACCTCATTATGGTTCCATAATTGCACCTAATGAAGTAACATCCCTCAAATAAATTTTAGGCTCCATTCTTTCCTTTAAAATATGATTCTTGACTCCTTTTAAGCCTCTTGGAGTCATCACATAATTAAAACTAAGAGCCTAACTACATGTTGCTTCTTTAAGTCATAATATGGAACATAAAGCACTAACTCACTTTCTATGGGTTCTAAATTTTTCCAAAGGCCTCCCCTTATTTTCATTCATCATATATGACTCAAAAATGGGTTTGGAAAAATTTAAAGCTCTCCCTAGGTGTCTCATCCCCTTTAGGCTGAGCCGAAGTCTCCTTTTGGCCTCCATGGAGTTTGCTTTGTTTTCTACAGGGAAGATGCATATGGGGAGACTCCTAGGAATCTTAAGAACTCATTTAAACATTCATTTAGGCCTAGGAATAATTATATCAAATCATATGCTCAAGGAAACCCATGAAACCCTAGGTTTGCTACCTTGAAAATCCATGGCTTTTTCTTGAATTTCTTTGCATATTCTTACTCTTCTCCCTTAAATTCATGGAATTCACCCTTGTTTCCCCTTAAAATTCCAGCCCTCTAGCATCTACATACATATGGCGAAATATGGAGAAGAAGGGGGGAGGAGTAGCTACCATGGGATGCAAGATTTGCACGTTTTCTTGCTCTTTCTCACTTGAATCTTGTGTTCTTTAAGCTCCTCTCTTCAAATCCGAATTTTTCCCACAATTTCTCCTTTAAAACAGATCTATATACTTCATTATAATCATAGGAAATAAAGGAGAATGAAGGAGAAGAGGTTTGGAAGAGAAAGAGCATGAAAAACTATTAAATTTCCATACCTTAAGCCTTTGATTTCTCTTCCTCTTTGCCTTCCTCTTGTGTCCCACTCTCCCTAGGGTTTTCCTTTGGTTTTAGGCAGAACTTGGTTGTACAACATGAAGGGAGAAGAAGGGTTCATATATATAGGTGGGAAGAAGTTATACATTTCAAAAAAATTCCATTTTGCCCTTCATTATTAGCATTTTCGTTTCTCTTTCGTTTTAGCTCCTTTTTTAGAACTGTCTTTTCCATTATGAAATTTAGGTTTGAAATTTAGTAAAATGCCTTTGGAATCACTTAAATTGGAGCTAAAACCTTCTCAAATGAATTTATCAAAGTTCAGGTACACTGACGTTGGAAAATGTCTACCGGAGGGGCTTTAGCTGTCCCGGGCCTTCCTGTGGTTTTCAGGGTCTCTAAAAACCTTGAGGAACTCAAACATTTCCTTTAAAAAGCCCTCTTGTGTGAATTTCAAAATTTTTTTAAATTTACAAAAATACCATTACATTTCATAAGTTTTCCAGAAGAAATTGTTTCTTCATCCTAGCTTTGTTTTTCTTTCCGTTTGAGCCTGGAATTCTCATTTTTAGGAGTTTAGAATACTTTCCAAATTTTTTGGGACCTTAACTACATCATTTTTAGGGACTTCCTTTTGTATCCAGTGAGTTTCATTTATTTACAAAGAAACCGTACGTTACATTTCTCACGTTTTCTCTTGTTTTCAGAGAATCAAATGTTACACAAAGCTAGACTATAAGGGATGTGCTTCAAAGTTAAAGAAAGCTCTTTTCAAGCTTAAAGGTACTTTGCACTAACTACATCTCTTCACCTTTTTACTTTTCACTAGGCAGGGATGGGTGGATGGGACTTTTATACTCAAATTATGCTAAAATGAACACACACCCCCCATCGCACACACACACACACACCTAAACACACTAGAAAAAATAAAGAAAATGAATCCCCATTTCAAACATAGCCATCATCTATCATCTATCTTGTCCATAATGAGCCTGACTTTATTGTTCAAACAATTTCTATTATTTTCTTTATATTTTAGAGGTCAAACCATGTAGTTTTAGAAACAGAATATATGCTTTTTTACAGGTATGATGCAATTCTAGAATGAAGTGTAGATTAAGGATAGCTTAGATAATTGTTGTCTTTTAATTACTTTACTTGTCTATTCTATATATCTTTGTATGAATATATAGTCTTCTCCATTTCAATTAGATGTACCATCATTCATTCCTAGGTTTATGTTACACCAATTTTACCTCTTGGTGTGGAAAAAAACGATTGTTGTTAATAAGATTGGTATTATATACTAGTGTTTACATTATAGAAAAGTAAAGGGTGTTGCAAACTACTAAGATTAGATGTAAAATAATATAATACTAGTAAAATGATATTTTACTAGTATTATATACTAATCTTTGCACATGTGCAACTGGTTTCAAAATCTAAAAAGGTGTGATAGAGTCTAACTTTCTTTTTCGAAGTTTGCCTTCTACTCAACCTCTTGTCTTTGTCTTCAATTCATTTAAGAACTTTGTCATTGTAGGTTCTTAAGAAGATGTCTTTATGGTTGCTATTATAATATTTGGTCTTTTAAAATTCAAACTGAAACTGATGAGATAACATAAGATGACCCCAAAATAGAATAAAATAGGTTTTAAAATTTAAACTAAAACTAATGAGATAACAAAAGACAACCCCAGAATAGAATGAAATAGGGTCGAGTAAGTATAAAATAATAATATGAGGATCCAAAAATGAGGTAATAAAGCCAAAGATAGCCCAAAACCAAAGTTAAAGAGGCTAGACAAAATAAACCGAAAAGGCAGTGGCAAAACTATAATTTCATATAAGTTTTTAGAAACTTAAAGGATGAAGTTTTAAATGGTAAAATTTAGTTCTTTAGGGTTCTTAGAGGCCCTAAAAACTATAGGAACCATTAGAATGACCAAAACCCCTCTCGTGTAATTTTAAACCTTCAATATATCCAAACTTTGACCAGATAATTCAGGATCATTCTGAACCCTATAAATTTGGAAGTAAATATTTTTAATAAACTAGAAGACCTAATTTTTATATGAAAAAGATTATTCTTAAAAAGGAGTTAAAACAAGCCTAAATGAAGAAATTGAAAAAGAAAGGCAAAATGAAAATTATGAAAATTGTCTTAAATCACCCTCTTTCATATTTATTTAAGCCATGCTACTCTTCCCAGGTCTAAACCAACTTAGAAACCACCAGACCAGCAAATGAGATGTGACAACCCTATCTTCTAAACATGGTAATTATGGTTAAATACATGATTAATAATTAATGATCAAGGTTTGGAGCCGTTATGATTTATTACATTATGAAAATATAGGGAAATTTGAACCTTGATGTCAAGGTCATCACTAAACAACCATAAATATAAGGATGCATAAAAGAAATTGTACTATCATGAGGGGTTTGTGATTCATCCATGCATCAGTTTCGACACATAAAAACCTCCCACAAGCGTTGCTATATCATTTCCTAGCATTACCATTGAAGAAACTGGGGTTTCTAGGCTAAAGGTAGGAGATTGGGGACCTGCGCCGCGACTTGAAACCCTCCCACTGCAGCTCAGTTAGGTACTAGAGCTTAAAAACTAAGTTTTTCACTTTGCACCGTAGCCTTGACCTTCTGCGCTACAGCTAAGTTACTCTCGAGAATCATTGGGCAACTCGCCACGATGAGCTACTGTTCGAAGTCCCATGATTTTCACCTTGGCGGAGTACACTCACGGCGCGGTGAGGCTTGCTACTGGACACTTCTTACCTAGTTTCCTCGACTTACGCTGTAACACCCTAAAAATTAATTAAGGTGTTAACTATGGATTTAGGTTAATTAAGAATAATTAATATAGAATGATTGGGTAAGTTAAGTGAATGAAAATTTTAGAGAGATAAATTATTAATATGAGTTTGGGATTTAATTGAGTTAGAAACCCCATATAAGCCTAAATCAAATTAAGTAGGCCAAGGTTAGGAACTAATGGAGGCCCAATCGTTTTAGATGCAGACCTAACCTTTTAATGTGAGACTTGGCCCAAGAGAGAGCACCTAGGGAGTGCCCAATCTAATTTAATGAATTAGAAACCCAAGACCTAACTTCCATAAGCTTTTATAAACGGTGCAATAAACCTTATGTAGATCCAAATCTATTGAGTTCTTCAAACTTGGCCCAAACCTAATTAAATTTTTGCAGCCCAACACATTAAAGTTGGCCTAACAAGGTTTAAATCAAAACCCACTTGCAATTGAACCTTTGGGTTAGCCCATGACCCACATTAGACCCAACCTAAACCCAACTAAAACCCTAAACACTTCAACCCCTCCACATTTTGCTGAAACACAAACACACAACTCATTTTCGGATGTTTGAAGGGAGGCTAGGATTTGGGGCAAGAAATCCATCATTTCCCACTTTTAGAGCAAGATTCAGCCAAGGTAATAGTTGTATAACTTAATTCACTTCTCTTTCTCTTCATTTTGGCTCGATTAGTTTTTTATTTAGAGTATTTTCACCATACCCAAAATCTGAAATGTGGTTGTTTGGGATTTTCTTGGTGAAATTTCGTAGGTTAGGGCTGAAGGTGTTATTAGGTAAGTATAAACTCTCTATTTTAATGCATTTCCTACTGGTTTAAGATCCCTATAGTAGACTTATAGTATAGGCCTTAATTTGTGCGAATTTTCCTGTGATTTGGAGTGATATATTGATGTTTCTGGTCTAGGGAAGGCAAAATCCGAAATTAAAGGCTCTTAGTGATTGGGTGGGTATCCCTTAGGTAACTATTGGTAACTTAATTCTTTGAGCATTGGGATATTACCATAAATGATGAATGAGATGGTAATGGATTGATAAAAATGAACATTTTCTGATATTGTAATTTTCGAAGGATTTTGGTATTGCTGTAGCTTCCCAACTTGTCCACAAGTGAGGTAATCGGGACTACATTAATTTCATGTATGTATCTGCTTTAATTTCATATTTGCTATACATAAATGATTTGAAATACTAAATGAATTGGTTGACTATCTATTGTATTGTGTTCAGACCTTGTGAGTCCATGGTAGAGCTATGGTGTAACTGCCACCCGTGCATGTGCTTCGATCGGGCATCGAGTTATGATCAAACCCCAGATGCACTGAGCCCTGGTTGTGCTCATTAGGGAGTGGGTGTCGTGGATGGGCCTCTCCTGGTATTATTGGCCTTTAACATGTGGAAATATGATTGCTAGTATATGATGGTAATCATAGTAGCCTAACCATTTCTTTTGTTGATATGACTAATATGATTCTGATGTTAATTTTGATTCATGCATATATGTTAATTAAATTGGATATTATGAATGGAAATTTCCTTGGTTACTGAGATTCGCATCTCACCCCATTTCATGGGATCATACTTTCAGGTGAAGGCTCTTCGGGTAAGGATAAGGGGAAGCAAGTGGATGAAGATCAATAAGCTCTAACCATGTATGGAGAAGGCTACACTTCGATTGGTTTATTTAGAATAGATGCTAAATTTTTATTCCTTTTTGTATAGCATCATCATGTAATCATGTTACCAAGTGTAGGCTCTTATATTTTGATTACTTAAGATGTATCTATTAAGGAGTTAGACCTTATCTTAGCTTGGTATTGCATGTATGAACCTATAACACCTTATGTATGAATTTTACTGAATTTATGGTATGGTATACTATTGGGAATATAATTATGTGATGTATTAGATGTTGATATGAACCATTGATGCATGAAATCTCTAACAGAATGTGCATCAAATGTTAATTATTGATAGTGCATGAATTCTTGCTATCATTAATCCATGAATTTACTGACATGTGGTAGTTGGACGAGTAGGAATTAGTACTTAAGTTTTGAATTGGTAATGGTAGAATAGCTAGGTGAATAAGGTACATAAATACCATTAGAGTCATATAAAATGAGGAGAAGTAGTCCTAGGGTGTTCCTAAGAAGAGAATTGGAATGCATGGGAAGAAATTTAGGAGATGTAGTTACAGGAGGGAGTCACGCCAAGCTAGGAAGGCCTCGCCACGGCCTAAAAAGTGATAGTGGTGAGGAACGCCGCGGCTCAGTGCAAAAAAAATCACCCAAGAGGGTGGCGAGAGAAACCTTGCCGTAGCGCAACAAGTCCTGCCACAGCGCTAGTCAAGGAAACTAGGTAAGAAGTGTCCAGTAGCAAGCCTCACCACGACGCAAGAGTTTTCGGTCGAGGCGAGAATTGTGAGAATTTGAACAGTAGTCCTAGGAGGCATTTCCTCCACGACGCCACGTAAGCTAGCCTCGGCGATGATCTAACTCGCCACGGTGATTCTTGAGAGTAACTTAACCGCGGCGCGTAAAGTTGGGGCCACAGTGCAAAGTGAAAAATGTAGTTTTCAAGCTCTAGTACCTAACTTAGCTGCAGCGGGAGGGTTTCAAATCGTGACGTAGGTCCCCAAACTCTTACCTTTAGCCTAGAAACTCTAGTTTCTTCAATGGTAATGCTAGGAAATGATATAGGAACACTTATGGGAGGTTTTTGTGTGTTAAAACTGATGGATGGATGAATTACAAACTCCTCATGATAGTACAATTTCTTTTATGCATTCTTATGCTTGTGGTTGTTTAGTGATGACCTTAACATCAAAGTTCAAATTTCCTTATATTTTCATAATGTAATAAATTGTAACAACTCCAAACCTTGATCATTAATTATTAATCGTGTAGTTAACCATAATTACCAAGTTTAGAAGATAGAGTTGTCACATGCGCCGCGGCTGGACATGTTGCACCACAGTGAGGTTTCTCTCTGCCACCCTCCTGGGCTATTTTTTTTTTGCTTTAAGTTGCAGTAAGATTTCTCAAGCCACGGCATTCCTCACCACTGTCACTCTCCAGGTCGCGATGAGGCCTTCCTAGCTATGGCGTGACTCTTTCATGTAACTACATCTCCCAAATTTTGTCCCATTTACTCCAATTCTCTTCCTAGGAACACTCTAGGACCACTTCCCCTCAATTTATACGACTCTAATAGTATTTATCTACCTTATTTACCCAGCTATTCTACTATTACCAATTCAAAACTTAAGTACTAATTCCTACTCGTCCAACTACCACATATCAGCAAATTCATGGATTAATGATAGCAAGAGTTTCATAAGCTACCAACAATTATTATTCAAATATATATATATATATATATTCCATGAGAGATTGCACCACTAGCTCAAGTCTACATTTAATGTGTCATATAATTACAGTGCCCAAATGGTAAATCACGTCATAAGCTCAACAAAGTTCACAGCAGATATCATAAATTCTTACATCTAATACCAAACTAAAGTAAAGCCTACTCCTCGATAGATACATGCTATATTATCAAAATATAGACTCCTATACTTGGCAACATGATTACATGGGATACCATACAAAGAGAATACAAAATTTAGTATCTATTCTAGTTAAACCAATCTAAGTGTAGCCTTCTCCCCACATGGTTAGAGCTCATGGATTTTCATCCACTTGCTTCCTCTTATTCTTACCCGAAAAGCCTTAACCTGAAAGTATGATCTCATGAAACGAGGTGAGATGTGAATCTCAGTAACCAAGGAAATTTCCATTCATATAATCCAATTTAATTAACATATATGCATGAATCAAAATCAACATCAGAATCATATCAGTCATATTAGCAAAGGAAATGGTTAGGCTGCTACGATTACCATCCCATACTAGTAATCATATTTTCATATGTTAAAGGCCAATAACACTAGGAGAGGCCCATCCATGGCACGTACTCCCTAATGAGCACAACCAGGGTTTAGTGCATCTGAGGTTTGATCATAACCTGGTGCTTGATCAAAGCACATACATGGATGGCAACCGCACCACAGCTCCACCATGGACTCACAAGGTCCAAACACAATATAATAGATAGCCAACTAATTCATTCAGTATTTCAAATCATTCATGTACAACAAATATGAAATTAAAGCAGATACATGCATGGAATTAATGTAGTCTCGGTTACCTCACTCTGTAGAAAATTGAAAAGCCACTAGCGATACCAAAATCTCCTTATATCCATAGCATTAGAGAATTACTACTTTAAATCATCATTTACAGTAGCAACAAGTACCCAAAGAATTTAAAATGCTAATGACTTCCTAGAGAATACTTACCTAGCCATTACAAATCCCCAAATTTGGATTGAATATGTCCTCTATTAGAAACTTCAACATATCACCTAAAATCCTAAGTAAATTTGTACAAAATTAATACCCATACTATAAAACAACTATGGGGGTCTTAAATCAGTAGAAAATACATTAAAATATAGAGTTTATACTTACCTAATAACACCCTCAGCCCCAACCCACGAAATTTTACGAAAAAAATCCCAACAACCACATTTCAGATTTGGGTATGGTGAAAATACTTTAAATGAAAAACTAATCAGGCCAAAATAAAGAGAAAGAGAAAGGGATTAAGTTATAATACTATTACCTTGGCTGAATCTTGCTCTAGAAGTAAGAAATAGTGGATTTCTTGCTTTAAACCCTAGCCTCCCTCTAAACCTCTGAAAATGAGTTGTATGTTTTGTGTTTCTGCATAAGGGAGGGGAAAGGTTGAATATGTTTAGGGTTTTGGATGAGTTTGGTTTGACCTAATGGCCCAAGTCCATATGGGTTCAGACTTTGAGTAGAATTGGGCCGAGTTTTAATTTGTTAGTCCAATTTCAACAATTCAGACTTTTAGTTAAGTTAGGTCAAGTTTTCAAGAGTTAGTTAGGGTCTGCATAAGGGGTATTGGGCTAATTATAAAGGCTTATATAAGTTGGGTCTTGGGCCTCTGTCTCATTAAATTAGATTGGACCTTCACTAGTCCCTAACCTTGGCCTACTTAATTTAATTTGGGCCTAGATGAGGTTTCTAACTCCTCAATTAAATCTCAACTCATATTAATAATTTATCTCTCTAAAATTTCCACTCCCTTAACTCACCCAATTATTCCTTGTTAATTATTCTTAATTAATCCAAATCCATAATTAACACCTTAATTAATTTTGGGGTGTTACATGAAAGTGCACCAAAGGAAGGAGGAAGGAGAAGGAGAAAAGCTAAGAATAGGTAAGTAAACATGCTTTTTTTCATGGCACACCTTTTACAAATCTTCTTCTCCTCCCTATAATACCCGTTTATTTTAAAACATCCTAAACTAAGAAAATTACAAAAGGAAGTCCCCTAAATTGAATGAGTTGAGGCCAAATAAAATAGGACAATAATCTAGAATATTGAAAATGAGGATACAAGGCTTAAGATGCCCCAAAACTAGAGCCGAAGTAGCTAAATAAAATCAGACAAAAACTAGTGGTTTTTTTGTAATTTTGGGCACTTTTTAGAAAACTTAAAAGAGAGATTTTTAAATGGAAATATTGAGTTTTCTGAGGTTCTCAAAGGCCCTAAAAACCATAGGAACTCGTAGAATGGTTAAAACCACTATGGTATCCATTTTAAAGCATCAGTTGACCAAAATTTGGAAGGTTTTAAATCTAATTTAGGTTAAACTGAAAGCATTTTATGAATTAGAGTACCTAAATTTTATGATAGAAAAGATAATTTTTGAAAAAAAAAAAAGTTGAAATGAACCCAAATGGAAAGAATAAAGAAAAGAGGACAAGATGAGAATATTAAAAAGTGTTTTAAGAAGTCTTGCCTTTATATAACATGTCCCACTCCTCCCATCTGCCTAATCAAATTTAGTTCTACTTCAAACTAGAGAAGAGACCAGCCAAAAGAGAAGCACAAGAAGGGAGCAAAGGAGGAAGGAAAAACTTAGTAAAAGGGTATAGATTTAAAGCTTTGTCCATACTTTTTCCTTTAGCAAACTTGTTCTCCACTTTCTTCTCTCTTCTCCTATGATTTTTGTGATTAATTGGGACTTTTTATAGCTAGTTTAGCAAGAAGAAAGGAGAGTTTGAAAGAGAGACTAAAAGTATTAGAAAGTCTCTTGGAAAGACATTAAAATAAGGTAACTTCCATGGTTCTTCGTACATCTCCTTGCTTGTTCTTCATGGGTGTAGGTTCGGCTAGACCTAGACCCATCTTATAGGAGATAAATTTTGACCAAAGTAAGTAGGATTAAGGGTTCTAAAGTTTGAGGATTAAGAAGAAACAATTAGTATTAAAAGAAAAGCATTAGAAAACAAGTTATGCTACCTAGGGAATTTGTTGCACCTAGCCATTTTTGAAGCCTTCTAAGGGTATTTTAGCTTATGCATGAGTGTGTATGAGTTCTCAAGACATCTAGGATGTAATATCATACCCTTCTAACCCTTTTTATACATCTATAGGGTCATGCTTGTCTGGCTCCATTAAATGTTCAAGGAAAAATTCAATAAAAATAATGAATTATTTGACGTTGGTTAGTATTTTAAAATTCCTTTTTAGCTTTGTAAACCATGTAACTTCCCCAACATCATTATCCTCTCATAATTCATATATACAAGTTATAAACATCATAAAAAATCTCATGCAAGTCAGATTTGGAGCCTCACACATCAAAAAATACATGTTCATTTTGGGCTTAAATTCTAGATTTTTGTCATAAACTTTGAAAATTCGTAATTAAATCTAAAAAAATTCAAATCTAGCAAATCATAGCTTTCTAGAAATTTCTAGGTGCTAACTTTATGATAAAAATAGTTCCAAGCCATAAAAACATCATTTGGACCATGTTTGACAATAGAGAAGTAACATAGGTTGGATTGCCTAGCATTTCTAATATAGTTTACTGATATAAATTTCAAAAATGTATAACTAATTCCACAAAAATTCAATTTGAGCAAACTATACAATTTGGAAAGCTAAAGATTTTAGCTAGAGGGAAAAAATAATTCTAGACCGATTCTGAAGGCGTCAGACCCTAAAAATTGATGAAACAATAATAGAGTTCTGACTGCATCCCTAATACTGATATGAAATTTTAAAAATTTGGTTCTCCCTCCAAAGACCTCCAATTGAGGTTCTTCCACTTGGTATAAGTCACTATGAATGTCTAGTTTCTCCTTATGAAATTTCATAGCTATTGGACACCATTTGCCCTATTAATGATAGAGATGAAATTTCTGACCATATGCACAATACCACTATCAAAATTGTAAATTTTTACTAATTTTGAAAATTCATTAAATATTTTCTAGAGCTCCAAATAATATGTACTTTATCTTCTTAAAATGCTCTAGACAAAACCTATATGCATGCCAAATTTCATGGGGAAATTCTAGAGTTGCAAAATGTCACATTTTGGTCTCCTAAAGAGTCACAATATGTGTCACTTAGCTTTTAGCTTTTCTAAGGCCACTTGAGCACATAGGAAAGTGTCAAATTAGCCCATTAAACATGTCTCAAAGGTCCAAAAACCTAGATCTCACAAATTCACTCTCCCACTTGATGACATACACATGGAACATACAAGCTCTACCTTGTCATTCAATGTCAAAAACATGTCATTCCATTCATTTGCTTCCAATTCTCATATATGTATCACATATCCATATATTCATACATCTTCAAAAGGTTATACATCATTGAATTTCATCTTGTGACAACAAAGTAGTTACAAAAGAGCAAAATAACACATTTCCTTGTCATTCTCTCATCTTCCAACTTGGTGACTCCCATTTCCTTACTCACTTAGTCCACCTAAACATGTTAGCTAATGGGAAGGAAAGAGTGAGATTCTAGAAATCTCAATAGCCCTTCTCCCTTTCAAATAACAAAATAGATGAAAATTCAAATCTAAAAATGCATGCATCGCTATCTTAAAAATCATGAACATATATGGAACATTTCTTTCATTCAAGAAGTCATATAAATCAAACATAGGGTTGCCAAGACAATGGTTTAGCCTCACCTATTCTCTTTGAGACTTTTGGAATTGCCTCACCCATTTTCAAGAGACTTTTGACTAAGCCTCACTCTTTCTAAAGAATTTTGGCTTTGTCTTACCTATCCTAAGAAACTTTTGGCTCATCCTCACCCTAGCTAAAGGACTTTTGGCCTCACCAAGTTCAAGCAAACCAAAACATGTTCATAAAGCATCTTTCAAGCACATAAGCAAACATCATAGTACCATGACATGTACATACTTGCTAAAAATATTTTTCATGGCTTAGACATACACACACACATTCAAAGACAAGAAAACACCCAAGCATGTATGAAGGAAAGGAAAGGTGGCTACCTTGAACATAAGAACACACTTTAACTCTTGAAACTCTTTCCTCTCCCTTGGCCAAATAGCCATAAGAAGGTGGAGCTTGATTTCTTTGGCCTAAACACATCAAATGGGATCTAGTTATGCTCTTGGAATAAATTCTAATGTCACATATATACTAGAAAAGCTAGATAGCTCATATAGTTCAATTATGGTTTCATAAGGCACCTAATGAAGCAACACTAAGAATCCATGATCTTGGCTCCATTTAAACTCCTTGGAGCCCTCACACAATCATTTTAAGGAGTCTAGCTATAGGTTGCTTCTTTAAGCTATATTATGGAATCAATACCTCCATCTTATACCCTAGGCTTCCTAAAATTTTTCCAAGGCTTCTTCTCATACTCTCCCATCATATATGATGTGAAACTAATCTTGAAAGAAATTAAAACAGTCTCTTGGTGCTTCTTCTAGCCTAGGTCAAGACACCCCTCGAGAAAGAAGCCCATGGAGTTTTCTTTACTTCTTGGATGGGAGGTGCATGTGGGGAGCTTCCTAGGAATCTTAGGAGCTTAGACAAACACTCACTTAGACTTGGGAACTCTTGGATAAAATCGGATTTTTAGTTGTGTTCAAGAATCCCTACCTTTTCTTTCTTGAAAATCAATGGCTAATACATAGTTCTCTTTATATATACATGTTTCCCACACTCTAATTCCTAAGATTCACCCTAAGTTTTTCTATAAAACAACTCCCTCTTAGTTGTTCTATAAGAGGCTGAAATTTACCTAAAAGAAAATAAAGAAGAAGAAGCATAATAGCATGGATGTTTACCTTAGTTTCTACCTTGTTTCAAGTGCTCTTTTAAGTAATGAACTCCTCTTCTTGAAATTCCACTCTTCCTCCTCTGAATCAGACCTAAAATAGCACCAAACACCTCATTAAAACCAAGAGAAGAAAGGTGAGAAAGAGGATAATCAAGTTGCTGAAGGAGAAGCCATGAAATTCCATCAATTTCCTTTCTTTTTCTTGGTTTCTTCCTTTCCTTCTTTATCCTCCTTGGTGTGCCACTTCAAGAGCCTTGAGAATCTATTTTTCAATTAGCCAAAGTCAGTCAAAATGAGGGAGAAGGAGCTGGACGTTTTTAAGAAGTCCAAAAGTCACTTTTTATTACTTTTTTTTTGCAATTTAGTCCCTATTCTTGGTTTTATCCAATTGGGCTCATTTCAACTCCTTTTCGAAAACCATCTTCTCCATAATGAAATTTAGATTTTCTAACTTATAAAATGCTTTTGAAACCACTTACATTGGATTTAAAACCTTCCTAAACTATTTGATCAACTATTTGTCAAAATCACTCATTGGAGAGATTTTAACTGTTCTAAGGGTTCCCATGATTTTTAGAGCCTTTGAGAACCCCAGAAAGCTCAAATTTTTCATTTAAAAACCCCTCTTGTGAGTTTTCCAAAATGTCCAAAAATTACAAAAATGCCCAGCTTTCTTTCATAAATTTCCTAACTTGTTTGGCTTAAGTTTTCGAGTATCTTAGATCTTGGATTCTCATTTTTTATTATTTATAATTTTATTCCAATTTTTTTTGGTCTTAAATAACTCATCTCAGGGGACTTACTTTGAAAACTGACTCATTTCTTTATTTTTACAAAAAATTAGATGTTACATAGGAAGCCTTACAAGTACCAATTCTCTAAAGAAAATGAATAAAACTTCATGGACTCTTCCTTGGTGGTGTATCTCGGCTAAGACATGTTCAAGAATGTAGGGAGAGTTTTAATCACTTCTATGGATTGAAAGGGCCTAGATATGATTAATAAATATCAAAGGAAGCATTGGCTTAAATTTATACATTATAGTTTGTGAGATAGAAGTTTAAGTTCTTTTGTAAGACATAAAGAAGCAACTTAAGTCTAGGCTCCATGAATTGAATTTGTGATTACTCTAAGGAGTCTAAATAAAGTCAAGAGGCATAGATTGAATGAGAAATTGGAGCCAAGATCATGAATCCCAAAGGTTACTTCATTATGCCTTGTATGGAACCATAATGGTGTCATAAGAGAAAGTAGGCATGCATAGAGTTTGTATAAGGCTAGACCATGTCCCAACAATTGAATTGTGCCTGATTTGATGTGTTTAGGCCAAGTGAATCAAATCCCATCTATTTGAATATGTGTGGCCGAAAAGGGGAAGGAGTAATCAAAGGGAAAAGTTATGTTCTTATTTCAAGATAACTCTTTAACCTTTCTTGTATGCATTTCTTGGATGTGTGCTTGTCATTGGATGCTTATGTGTATGTTTTAACTATGAGATATATTTATAGCTATTGATTACATGTATAGTACCATTATGCTTCTTGAAATGCAATTTTGAATGCAAAGTGATTTGAATGGATGTGGTTATGCCAAGAGTCTCTTAGCATAGGGGAGGATGAACTAAAAGTCCTTACGAATGGATGAGACAAAGTCAAAAGTCTCAAAAAGAAGTGAGACTAAGTCAAAAATCCTTTAAAGTGGGTGAGACAAATTTAAAAGTCCCAAGGAAATTAGGTAAGGCTAAACCAACATCCCCTAAAACCTATGTTTGATATATATGAGTTTATATGATAAGGAAATTGATCTATATATGTTCATGAGAAGTTTTTATGGTATGCATGCATTCTTTGACATGTAAATGCATCATATATGTATGTTTGAAAGGGTACAGAGTTATTTGGATTCTTTGAATCTCACTCTTTCCTCACATATATTTAACTATGTTTATGTGAGCCAAGTGGAGCAAGAAATGGAAGGCATGCACCTTGAAGAGTGGAATTTTGACACTAAAATAGGAATTTTATGAATTATGATGTCAAAGTTTGTAAATATATGATGTACTTGTGATTTAAATACTTGAACATGTTTAGATGTGTGTAACTATAGTGTATGTACCAATTTTGAAGCTAAATGGATGAATGCATGAGTTTTTAACACCATAGACCTATGATGTATATGTGTATATTAGCAACTAGGATGGTGGTTTTGAGATGCATAAAGGTTTGGACCATTTGGGATGCTCCCATGGGTTGTGTTTATGCTTTTGGACATACTCAAGTGGTTGTGGAATGATTAGAAAGCCATTTGGTGCATCTTGACCCCTTTATAGACTTCAAATTTACTATTTTCTTGAGTCTAACCAAAGTCTAGACAAATGGATATGTTTTTACATGAAATTTGGCAAGCAAATAGGTCTCATCAACAGCTTTTCCCAGAGTGAAAGATCATCTACTTTGGAGCTCTAAATAATTTATTATAATTTTTCAAAATTTACCAAATTATGTAAAATTGTCAAGATTACTGTTCATATGGTCAGTTTCAATTCTAGATTCTCTTAGGAGTCAAATGAGGTCCAATACTTCTAAAATTTTACAAGTATAAACCAAACATTATAAGGTTTCCATATCCACTAAAAGCACTCAATTTGGATCAATATAGTGAGAGTTATGAATGTTTGAATATCAGGGTCTACATCAGTCCAAGAGTATGACCCAGAGTATTGTTCCATTGATTTTCATGAGTTAAATGTGATTTTTTTGGTCTAGAATTATTTTTATTCATTATTTAACATCTAGAGCTTTCTATAAAGTTATAGCATGCATGATTTCAATTTTTCCAGAATTAGTTATAAATTTTCAAAGTTCATATCAGAAAAATGGCCCTGCAACCCGAAAGCAAAATTATGATATTATGAAGTATGGTTCAAAATCTGAGATTTGTGCACTAAATTGTGATGTTTTTGATATGAATGGGTATATTATGCATGTATAATGGAATTGGTAAGCCCATACAGTTCCTAAAGCCAAGAATGAATTAAATGGGCTTTCAATGACGTAAATAACCGCTTCAAAAAATGCTATTTTTATGCAGATAAGTATTATGTGCCAATTATGCCATGAGTTGGGAGCTATATAGATATGATGTTACACTTCTTAAACTCTATCTATGGGTGGTTTTAGTTTCTTAAAAGAGGCAATTTTATGGTTGAACTCTTGGAAGGAGAAGAGAGTTAGAAGAAACTAATAGCACCATAAGAATCTCCATCTAACAAGGAGTCAAGCAAGGTATGTATTTTGATGAAAACTTGCTCCTTCTTGTCTTCTCCTCATTCTCCATGTTTGGCCAGCCTTAGGAGAAACTAAAGAGAGATGATTTTTTGCCAAAATAAAATAGGAACAGGTTTTAAGGTATGGAGAGTAAGAATATGCAATTAGATTTATTAAAGAAGCATTAGAAATAAATATAAGATAGTTAGGGTTTCTATTATACCTAAAGAGTTATGGAACCCTAGAAAGATCATTTAAGCCATATGAGAGTATAATTAGACTAAAGAGAAGCCAAGGAAAGTCTACATGCATCAAAATCCAAGAAAAAAAATCAACAAAACTTCAAGTGGCTCCCATACATGTGTAGGTTTGACCAAGGGGCACTTAAAACACCTGGGGAGTATTTTCTTGGATTCTAATGATTTAAGAGACTTAGATATGATAAATAAATAATTATGAAATCATTAGATTGAATTTAAGAACCCTAAATTGAAAGTTGAACTTTTAGGGCCTATATTGGATTAAAGAAGCAAATTAGTCTTAAACCCCATTAACCAAGCATATGATGGTTCCAATAAATTCCATTAGGGTCATATGGCACATAGCATATGAGAATGTGGGGCCTAGATGTAATAAAAGCAAGAATTGCCTCTTAATGGGCCTACCTAGTTTCAAGTTGTATATTAGACTTTAATGGAATCAAGTGTTAGTGATGAGACTTAAATTGGATTTAAATGAATTAATTTGCCTTATGGATTTGATGTTTGTAGGCCAATCTAACCCAAACTTACCTAGTTGTGAGTGTCAAGCCACGAAGAGTCAAGATAAGTGAACCAAGAAGTGAGTTAGTGGCATCTTGAACCTTCACAAGCTCTAAAATAGCTTCATCTCTCTTTCTTGCATACATATGAATGCTTGAATAAGCTAAAATGCTTGTATGTATTATTGCTTGATGTATTCATATGATATGTTTTAGTATGGTTTCTATGATAAGCTTTATGTATGAGTTTAACATGCTTTTCGACTCTTAGCTCCTTATGGCATAAAATTGAGCATAGTAACTCTTCCTTGGTCTCAGGTTGAGTTTAGTTAAGTCTAGCTAATTGTTTTGATGTCATGGTTTGATGAGAAATAAGTTTTCATGTTAAAGATTGCATTTGAGTTACATGAGGCATATGAGTGGCATTCTTACACCACATGCATTGCATTCCTCATGGTGTTCATGTAGGCATAGATTGGTTGAAATTAGCTACTGAGATTCTTTTTGGAATCTCAACCATGTATTCCCACTAACCATTTCAGGTTGTTCAAGTAAGGAGAAGAAGCTAGAGAAGAATTAGACAACAAGAAAGTATGTAACAATGTTTTGTACTGAAAAGAGTAGTATTTGTACAAGTGTCCTTACCTAGTTGGAATCTTGATGTATGTATGATGAACATTAATGTATTGAATGATATTTGTAATGAGAATACATGTATGAGCATGAGAGTATGAGTATATGGAATTTTGTGGTAGAATATGACCTTGGGTGCATAACTTTGCATATATAAAGTTAGATTGTTTATATGTAATCTTAGGTGCAAGATAGTCATATTTTTATGTAAGCTCTATTTTATGTATTTGACCTTATAGATTGCATGCCTAGAATGATTAAAATTTGCTCAAAGTGGAAGAGTGCAATTTGAAATCCATTTAGGCCGCTTTTGAACCAAAGATTTGTTTAAAAAGTCTTAAATTGCTCCTCTCTAGCAAATAGCACAAATGACCTAGTTTGAGGTTAAATTTTGGCATCTAATTAGGGAATATTAATAGATTTCTAACAAGCTAAAAATGGGGATTTTTTAGGCCCTACAGAATATTTTATGAATTTCCCAAGTTTAGAAAATTATGTAGAATAGTCACTGACACTGTTCACACTGTCCAATTCTAGTTTTTTGTATTTTTAAGGTGTCATATGAATTCAGTTGCTCATGAAATTTTACAGGCATAAAGTTTGCATCTTAAGCTTTTCATAGCCACTTAGTTTGCACAAATTAAAGTTATGTAACCCAAGTTATGAATTTTTGAAATTTGGGGCAGAATATGTCACATGGTCCATTTCGGGTTGCTCATGCTCCTTATGTTTGTGATGCATATTTTTTGATTTAATGGATCAAACCAAGTGTGTTTATGATGAATATGAGTAAAGAAAAAGAAAATTCTGAAATTTGACCCTTAGAGTTCCCATTGGCTTATAAACAAATTGATTTTTACCATAAAAGGTACAGTAAATAATGTGGTTTTGTTGTTAATATCCATGAATGGTATGAATGGATTGAGTAGAGCTAGGTTTGATAGCTATTGCATTGTACCTAATTGGCACATTGGTTTAGACTTTTTCTCTAACTAGTCAGAAGAAATGCAAAGTACCTTGCTAATGTTCAAATTTTTATCTGTAAAGTATTAGCTCATTCGACCATTGAAAAAATGCTAAGTACCTTTCGAAAGTTCATCATCCACTATTTGTCAAACCCTTGTGACATTTTTTTTAAAATTTATCAATTGATTATACCTCTAAAGCTTTATTGACAATACTAACTTTTCTTTAGTGAATGAATTAAAATTCCCTTTTTTTTGTCAAAAAAGTTTACCTAGTTAGTAGCTAGTAGTCTAATACTTTAGTGTACCAAAAGATGTGGAAAAAGAATCTCAAGGTGTTATTAGATAGGGATGGCCTAATGCTATATAATATTAAGCATAGGTTATTAAGTTTGAATTTAAAATATGTAAATTGATTAATGAAAATCTACAGCATGATTCCAAATAAAAAGGAAATGTAAACTACAAAAGTGTCAACCACTAAGAATGCTAATTTGGACTGTAATCATATTTTAGGACTTACTGAAGATTTTTATCCTTCTAAAGTTGGATGCTGGAATTGTTCATATATCTACGACAAAGAGAAAGAAAGTTTCTACTATTTCAGGTAAATGTTGTCCTTAATTATCGTTTCTCTAGTTTAGGAAAATTTTCATTATCAAGCGTGGAACATTCTGAAAATAGTTAGGTATTTATAATTGAAATATATCAATGTTTTTGGACAAGAGGAACAAAATTGCCAATAATTTCTATAGGTGTTTTCTTTAAGAACAAAGGTTCCAAATCATTAAACTATTTCCTTTATGTTTAAAGTGGAATAATCATTGAAATTATTTACTTTTTCAAAAAAAAAAAAAAAAAAGTCCTTCCTTTTGTGTATGTCTTAAAATTTTTGATTTTCTTGTAGGCCAAGTTGACATAATGCAATTTGATATTTTATTACCTTAGACAAATAGATGAATCTTAATTTAGTGTGGAGCAAAATCCTCTACCGAAATTCATATGTCTATAAACAAAGGCAAGGAAAAGGCCTTACCAAATGGGGATATTAGTGTAAAATTTTCATTGAAGGAGGAGGTTCTTTTGCATTTTGGGAAGTTTATCAATTTACTAATTTATTATTAGAACTTTGTAGCACTAACAATTTTTATTTGGATGAATGTATGAATTATGCCTTTTTTCAAAATTATATTATATTTATGTTTTGGTATTTTAACAATGGTTGATAATTTTTAAAAAGATTTTGATAATGAACAA
The DNA here is from genome assembly GCA_032878935.1 of Erythrophleum fordii. Taxonomy (NCBI): domain Eukaryota; kingdom Viridiplantae; phylum Streptophyta; class Magnoliopsida; order Fabales; family Fabaceae; genus Erythrophleum; species Erythrophleum fordii. The sequence continues at coordinate 17,834,396 of JAVQMF010000052.1, read as the reverse complement.
TAAGTTTATAATCAACATAAATATAAATATTAATCTACATTTTTTATTTTAAAAAAAATATTAATTACAAATAGTGACGATTTTCCAATCGCTGCCAAAACCAAATCAAAATTTAATTTAAACAAGCAATTTTTCAATTAACAGTGATCATAAAATCGCTACAAAGTGAACACAAATTTATAATTCAGTAGCATCAATCGCCAATGGTTAAAATCGCTGCGAAAAAGAAGTAATTATAGTTAGCAGCAGTTATTCTCGCAATTGTACAATAACTGCCACTAATTTAATATCCATAATCGAATCGATAGTAGCTAATGAATTACTATTGAATCATTTAGCAGTTGCAAAAATGTTGCTGCTAAATGCCAAAAAAATAAGTGCCAAGTTTTTTGGTAGTGTTTGCTTATTCCCTGTAGTATAATGTAACTACTAATAATAGGTAGCCATATTCATCTTCCTTAAGGTATACATATAATTTAACTTATAATGGGTGGGGATATTTGTCTTACTTATGCTAACATATAGCAGTCCATGGCATATAAAATCCTATCAGTAATATGGACTAAAAGTAGAGCAAGCAACTAAAAGCGAGATAGTCACATAATATCTTATTATTAACACAAGCTAAAAGTAGACATTTATATGAATTCATAACTAAAAGCAAGATAAGCTAAATGAATATTATGATAGAGTTGGAGGTTTTAAAACTTGTCTTGGCTTTTCAGTGTGGATGAGTTAGAAGAGATAGTCTTATCTTTCCATCATGGTTTTTCAAAACTAAATAAGGGAAGAAAGTTGAAATCACCCTTACCTAGTGTGCCAAATGTTTCTAACTTTAGGATATTAGTCTTGGAAATCACAGTTTTATAGTGATTGATTACAATTATTTTTGGGTAGTGGTTGTTTGAAAAACAATGTTGAAGATAACCAAAATCACCATACAATAGGTCCTTTCAAGGCATAATTGGGTCTCTTTCTTTAGAGGCATATTCACTCCCACACATAATTGCTAAAAGGATGATGGTGATACTTTCCTAGGATACAATGAAGCATTTTGTGAATTTCTTATTTAAAAATATCAAGAAATTTCCTAACACTCTTATAAATTGGAAATATTTTAAGCTTGTAAAATATTATTCTTAACCATACTTAACAAAGTTATATTGTGGTATATTTATACTTAGTAAAAGAGCCTCTTTATATCCTTTATTCATTGTACATAAAGAGGTATATTTAATCCATTTTTTACTGAACATAGAGAGGTGCATTCACTCTTTCTTTATTGTATGAACCAATAAACATGCATCTTACTCTTTAGCTATCAATATATGTACATGAACCACTTTTAAAGTTGTTCATTGGATGAACCAACGAATATACATCCCACTTTTTATTCATTAAACATGTGCATGAATTTGTTCATTAGATGAACTAATACAACTTTTAAATTTGTAAATTATATAACATTGCCCCACTAATTCACCAACTTTTATAAGTGTAAGTTTTTAAGGTTCTAATGAAGTAATAGATGCCTAATCGATTAAACCTATACTCCTATTGTTTGAGCTAGAAAAACACACACATAATCATACTCTGAAAAAGTTTAAAAGATTCAATTGTTTTAGTAGCCATGTGCACTTCTTAATTTTCATGAATATTTACAATAGTAAAACCTCTAAAACTCTTAATCAAAGGGGTGCTACTCCTATATTCATATAAGTGGAAACCTTAGATAATATAATTATCAAACCAATAAGAGCTTCTTAGTTCATCCTTTTATAAAACAAAATCCTAATTCTTAGTGTTTAAGTCATTAAATAAATTATTTTTCCATTAAGCATTGAAATTAGTGTTCTATGAGAATAAAGTTAGGTTTCTATCATTTAATGACTACAGGTTTTAGTTGCATCTTAACAATAAAGTCTACGATCTTTTCCCTTGACAAATCTTTTTGTCAATGGGTTTGCTAAATTACTTTGGAACTTTATGCATGTGATGGTAATTATACCATCTCCTATTAATTGCCTCACAAAATTATGTCTCAAGCTTATGTTCTAAACTATCCATTCTAAACTTTAGTATGCACTCAAGACATGGCTGACTCACAATTACAGAAAATCAAAATGGCTATTATTAGCTGTAGCCAAGCTCTATATTTAATAACAAATTTCTAATTCATTCCACTTCTTTACCTACAGCTGACAAAGCTATAAAGTTAAATTCCATTGTAGAATGTGAGATACAAGTTTGTTTCTTCAAGGCCTAACTTATGGCTCCACCACCTATGGTGAAAATCTATTTTGAAGTAGATTTATTATCACTGAGATTTGTAATCAACTAGTATTAGAGTAACCTTCTAGCATAGTAGAATAACCATTATAATGCAACCCTAAATGTATGGTTTTCTTAAGATAACTAAAAGCTTTTCTTATAACTTTCTAATGATTTGCACTAGGTTTACTTGTAAACCTCAATGGCTTGCACATAGCAAAAGCTTTTATCTAGTTTATAGTGCATAGCATACATCAAGCTTTTAATACCTTGGATTTTATGTCTAATAATTTGAGCAAAATAATCCCTTGTTCTTTTAACCAAGAAAGTTATAACTTGAAAAGCAATACAATTTAGACCTAAACCTTTTCTTTTCTCATTCTTTGACTTCTTCTTAGTTTGACAATCTCATTTTCATGTACAAATTTGTTCCTTTGACCATTTAAGATCATTTCAATGGGAACTGAATGTTGATCCATTTGAGAATCTTTCGTTATGGAATTTAAATCATTGTAGAATTTATTTTCTATAAACTCTACATCTCTAATTTCAACTGTTATGTTAGAGATTAAGTCTAATATCTTATATGCCTTAAAATTTTAAGCATATCTCATGAAGATGCCCTTTATAGCTTTTGGCCCTAATCTAGTTCTCCTTTGATTGGGAACTCAATAAAAGGCTAAACACTCCTACACTTTTAAAATAATTTAAATTAGGTTTCCTTCCTTTCCATATTTCATATAAAAAAACCTCTCTTATTTTTGACGATATCTTATTGTAGATATGACAAATTTTCAATAATGCCTTGCCCTAAAGATTGCGTGGTAACTCAACACTTAGTAACATAAAATCAACCATATCCATTAAGTTGTGGTTCTTTGTGTAATGTCCCACATTAAGTAAGAAAACCTAGGGCTAGGGCCTTATAAGTGAAAGTAGTTCTCTCCCCACGTGGACGCATTTTCCTAGGAGTTAATGGGAGAAGCCATCCTCCAGGAAGAACAAAATCCCAGAGCTTATGGGAGAAGCCATCTACTGGGGACAATATCCACAGGGCTCTATAAGGTGTTTGGTATCAGAGTTGGCCTAGCTGTGTGTGCAACCCAAGGATGGGTTGGCCTTAAAGGGGGCTAGATTGTAATGTCCCACATCAGGTAAGAAGACCCTGAGCTAGGGCCTTATAAGTGGGAGTAGTACTCTCTCCACGTGGACGCATTTTCTTGGGAGCTAATGGGAGAAGCCATCTTCTAAGAAAAAAAAAACCTCAAAGCTAGTGGGAGAAGTTGTAGCACCATAATTCTAAGACTCAACTCATGAAATTTCCATGCCTCATCTCATGCTAATTTTATAGGGAGCAACATAATGGCATTGGAAATCATGAATGAAGTTGCATTTTGTCACAGGTAAAATTTTTATTTGGTGTCCCATTGGCCATATGGACTCATCCATCTCATTCTCATATTTAAACACACAAATACAACTCATAATGAGCTTAAGAAGTAGCCTATACTTTGAGCAAAGGGAGTGGACACATGAAATTCACTGATACAACCTTGGGTAGAATTCCAGATTCTGTGCCTAAATTTTGAAAAATCATAACTAATTCTAAAAAAATTGAAATTAGGCAAACTATACCATTATGGAAAGATACAGATATCTACTTCTACAAATAAATATAGATCACAATAGAGGCTTATAGCTACTAAAAATTGATGGAATAGTACCGAGGTTGACTATTATCACTAATACTGACCTCCAACTTCAAAAATTCATATCTCCTTCCTCCGAGGTCCAATTGGGGTGATCTTAATGGCCATGGAAAGATCATCATATCTAGTTTATGATTGTAAAATTTTATGAGCATTGGACATCATTTGTCTCATGAATGATACAGTCCAAGTGTCTGACCATATGAATAGTGTCTGCATCAGCTCAACAGAAAAATGCCAACTTTAGAAATTCATAATTAATTCCACAGAGCTCTAAATGATCTAGTCTTTGGCTTCCCAAAAAGATCTAGAAATTATGCCAAATTTCATGGGAAAATTCATTCATTTGGTTAGATCTTGATATTAGGTTGCAAAATGGCTCAATTTGTGTCATCAAAGGGGTCCAAATGGTCTATTTCAAGTTTTAAGGCAACCATGATCACTTGAATACATGGAAATACACCAAAATGACTCTCTAAACTTGTCTCAAAGGTGCATAAACCCATAAATCAAAAAATCACTCTTCATGCCATACATAAGATTTCACATGCTTAAACTTGCCATTCACTACCCAAAATGTACATTACCACTCATTTGGCACTAAAACTTATACATACATAAAAAATTTGGGTAATTACATAACAATTTCATCATGGGATTACATCATATGCCATGTGTATGGTTACAAAAGAGACAAAATTAGGCATTTCTATGCATTTGATTGTCATCTCCTTCTTTTAGACTTGGTGGCTTCCATTACCTTGCTCAATTGCTCCACTTAGCATGTTAAGACATTGAAGAGGAGTGGATGAGATTCAAAGAATCCTAATGGCTCATCTCTCTTTCAATCACGCATAAAGTATGCAGTACAAGCCTTGAAAATGTATGCATAGGCATATTGATATGTGTGAGCATTTAAGAAACATTCTTGGCATTTGAACAAGTCATGCATAGCATACATAGGTTTGCAAAGTAAGTGGATTAGCCTTACCTATTCATTTATGGATTTTAGACTTACCTCACCCATTTTCTCTAAGAGGTTCTGACTCAACCTCACTTTTGAGAGACTCTTTACTTTGTCTCAACTAAGTTCAAGGGTTCTTGGCTCATCCTCACCATGGTTAGAGGGTTCTTGGTTTCTCCACACTTAAGCAAACTAAGGCAAGCATATAAAACATCATTTGAATGTATAAAACATTATCATGGTACCATGGCATATAAAATCATGCTAGAACACTTTTCATGGCTTAAAACATACATACACACATTCAAAGATAAGGTAAGCACACATTTAAGCATGAGAGAAAAATGAGAGATACCTTTGCCACACAAGCATACTCTTTCCTTGAGCCTTGAGTCCTCTCCTTCGACCTCACACACACAAAGAGGTGGAGATCATTTCTCTTAGCCTAGACATATCATATAGAAGCTAATTATACTCTTGAATCAAATTTTAAGACTATACATTCACTAGAAAAGTTAGGTGGTTCGTATAACCCTTTTTATGGTTCCATAATGCACTTAATGAAGTAACCTTGAGAAAACATCATCTTAGCTCCATTCTCTCCATCTTTTTATGATTCTTGACTCCATTTAAACCTCTTGGAGTCATCACACAATCAAATCAAGGAGCCTAGCTAGGTATTGCTTCTTTAAGTCATAATATGGAACCTATGATACCATCTCACTATGCATGGCTTCTAAAATTTTTTCAAGACTTCCTCTCATTCTTTTCCATCATACATGACTAAAAACTAAGCTTGGAACAATTTAAAACTACCCCTTGGTGCTCCAAACTCTCTAGGTCGTGGCTATGGACCAAGGAGACACCAAGTGAGTTTGCTTTGTTTTCTTGATGGAAGATGCATATGTAGAGCCTTTTAGGGATCTCAAAAACTCATCTAAACACTTATTTAGACTTAGGAACAATTACATCAAATCAGATTTTTAAAAGAGCCCATGAAACCCTAGGTTTGCTATCTTGAAAATCAATATTTTTTACTTGAATTTCTTTGCATATTCTTACTCTCCTCACTTAAATTCTTAGAATTCACCCTTGGTTCTCCCCAAAATTCAAGCCCTTTTACAACTACATACATGGGGCGAAATAGGGAAAAGGAGGGGGAAAGAGTAGCTACCGTGGGATAAAGATTTTACCTTATTTTCTTGGCTTTTCTTACTTGTTTCTTACTTTCCTTGGCTTTCTCTCTTCAAATTCGAATTTCCCCTTTGTTCTACCCTCAAAATAGCACCAAAAACTTTGAGAAAACCATAGGGAGAAAGGGGAGAAGGAGGAGAAACATGTTGCTAAAGAAAGCATAAAATCCTATGAAAATTCCTACCTTTTTCTTGCCTTTTCTCCCCCCAAAGCCTCTTCTCTTGGTGCACCTAGGAGCTGGCTCTCTTCTCTAGTTTTGGGAAAGAATTAGGTTGGTCTTGAAGAAGGGAGAAGGAGGGCAAAATATAAGGAGGGTTCAAGAAGCTTCCATTTTCCAAAAAATTCCTATTTTGCCCTTCGTTCTTAGCATTTTTGTTCCTAATTCGTTTTAACTCCTTTTTTAGAACCCTTTTTTCCATTATGAAATTTAAGTTCCCAATTTAATAAAATATCTTTTGAATCACTCAAATCGAGGCTAAAATCTTCCTGAACAAATTTGTTAAAGTTTGGGCTCACCATTGTTGAAAAACGTCCACCGAAGGGGCTTTAGTTGTCCCGAGGCTTCTTATGGTTTTCAGGGCCTTTGAGAACCTTGGAGAACTCAAAATTTTCATTTAAAAAGCCCTCCTATCTGAATTCCAAAATTTACTCAAAATTACGAAAATGCCATTTTGTTTCATCATCCTTTCATTCAAATTCGTTTCTTCATTCTAGCTCTATTTTTCTTTTCATCTAAGCCTGGGATTCTCATTTTTAGAAGTCTAGAATGCTGCATAAATTTTTTAAGACCTCAAATCACTTTATTTGGGGGACTTCCCTTTGTTTCCGGTGAATTTCATACATTTACGAAGAAACTGTATGTTGCGTTTCTTACGTTTTCTCTTATTTTCAGAGAACTGGATATTACATAAGCCATTTATTGGGGAAAATATCCTATGATTTGGAAATCTAAATCATCCCTAAAGAGTGGAATAAATGACTCACAGGGGGTCACGGCCCTAACAAAGGCCAATATGAACTACAATAGACTGAAACCAAAATCTGAATTAGTTGATTAATGAGTGAGGACTCAAAAATAAAGTGGATTGAGGCTAATTGAGATTAAATGTCAATTAGAACATCTAAAAATGTGGGTTAGAGCCTCAAGATAGCCCAAAATTGGAGCCAAAGCGACCAAACTGGAAGATACGAGGGCCAGTGGCAAAATTGTAATTTTGAGCAAGTTTTAGAAAACCCAAAGGAGGGAGCTTTAAATGAGAAAATTGAGTTTCCCAGGGTTCTCAGAGGCCCAAAAAAACTATGTGAACCATCATAATGGTTAAAACCCTTTGATTTTGCGTTTTCAGCAAAAGCTTGACTGAAAGTTTGACCGAAGGGTTCGATAAGGTTTTAAATCTAATTTGGATGGAACCAAAGGCATTTTATAAATTTGAGGACCTAAATTTTATGACAGAAAATATGGTTATTGAAAAGGAGTTAAAATGAGTCTAAAAGGGAATTGCTAAAGGGACGTAAATGTCATTTTGTGGAACAAATTCTTCTTCCTTCTTCTACTATAAGAGGCATCCTCTTCTCTCTCCCATATGACTGACCTTGTGTGCTGCTTAAAATAGAGCTAAAGAGAATGACGCATATGGGGAGCTTAAGAAGAAAGAGGAAGAAGTTAAGAAAGGTATGGAACTTTAAGGATTTTCATGGCTTTTCTTTTTGGAATCTTGTTCTCTTCTCCTTGCTTTATCTTTCTATGGTTTTTATGGATGAATTAGTTTTGTCTTGGCCTTGGTTCAGAGGAGAAAGATAAGAAATTTAAGAAGGAAGCTAAAGATAAGAAATTTAAGAAGGAAGCTAAAGCAAAGAAAGAGACTCTTAGGGAGAGCTTGGAATTAAGGTAAATCTCCTTGCATCTTTGCTTTTTCCTTCTTACTCTCTATGTGTGGTGTCTCGGTCAAAAATAGAATAGCTTAAGGGGAGAAAGTTCTGACCTAGAGCTAGCAAGAAACCCATGAATTAAGCTATAAGAACTTAGGAAATCCAAAGAAATGCAATGGAGAGCTAGTAAAATTCAAGAATGGGAAGTTAGGGATTCTTGAACACTTTGTAAAAACTTATTTGATTTATGAATTTTCTAGCATATGTGAGTGCTTTTTTTAGTTTCTAAGACCCCTAGGAAGCTTCCCAAGTGCCCCTCCCATCAAGAAAGATTTGCAAAGTCCATGGCCTCCATTTCCCTTGCATGTCTCAGCCAAGCTTGTATGTTAGAGGTAGAGAGTGTTTTAATTTATTCTAAGTTTGGTTTGGGACTTTATGTGATAGAAGAAGATGAGATGAAGCCTTGGAAAGAATTTAGAAGCCATAGATTGGGAGATGAGGCAATAGGTTCCATAATGTAGCCTTAGAAAGCAACTTGTATCTAGGCTCTTGGAAATGAGTATATGATGGCTTTAAGGACTTTAAATGAAGTCAAGAGGCCTAGATATAAAAAGAGAAGAGAACCAAGAACTTGAATTAATGTAGTTCCTTCATTAGGCCATTAATTGAGCTATTATGTAACCAATGGGCAAAGTGTGCTTCTTAAATGTGTGTTTCATGCTTTAGCTTGTTCCAAGGGAGTAATGGAATGCTATTTGTTGTGTCTAGGCCAAAGAGAATAAGCTCCATCTATTTGTGGGCATGAAACCAAAAAGGGAAAGAAATAACTAAGAGGAAAGCTTGTGTTGAATTACCAAGGTGGCTTTCCATTCCTTTCTTGTGTGCAATATGGTTGTATGAATGTCATTCGATGTATATATGTAAGTTTGAATCTTGAGAAATGCCATATGCCATTATTTGACTTCTATGGTACCATTATGTCTCTTGATTAGCATTTGATTGTGAAATTTTGCTCCACAGGTGAGGATATGTCAAAAGTCCCTTGTGATGGGTGAGATGAAGCCAAAAGTCCCTAAGAATGGGTGAGACAAGGCCAAAAGTCTCTTGGATAAGTGAGGTTAAGTCAAAAGTCCCTAGACCAAGGGTAAGGCTAATCTAAAAGTCCTAAAAATAAGGTGAGGCTAGACCAAAAGTCCCTTAAGCATCCCCTTTAGCTTGATGTGTTGCTATGGCATGGAAATTTTGAATGAAATGCCTTTTGAAAGTGCTTGTGACATGCTTGTATCTTGTGACATGATTACATGCCTTGGTTGCTTGTTTAAAAGGATGTATGAGCTATTGAGATTCCATGAATGTCACCCACTTCCCTCTCCCATTTCAATATGCCTAGGTAGAGTTCAAGAAGGCCAAAGTGTAAGCCAAGGAGCTTGAGTAACCACACTTTGCCATTGACATAGGTTTTGATGTAAAGAATTGTCAAAGTTTGTATGTACATATGATTATTGAGATGTAAATGTTTGAGCAAGTGTAAAAACACATATATGTAGTGTATGTACCAGATTTGGAACCAAATCAATGAGATAATGAATTTTGGGTACTTGATGGCTTGCTTACAATTATGTATTCTTGCCTGTAGTATAGTGAGTTTGAGTTGTATGATGGTTTGGACCACTTGGAGAGCTCATTTATGCTGTGTTTATGCTCCCAATTATGCTCATGAGGTGGTGGCACAATTAAGAAGCCATATAGACCACTTTTGACCCCTTTGTAGTTTTAAAATGACCATATTTTAGAGCTATGTCAAGATTTGACCGAATGACCTCTTCTTAGTCTGAAACTTGGCATACATATAGGTTTTGTTTAGAGCTTCTTAGTAAGATAAAATGCATATTATTTGGAGTTATGTAGACTTTTTTGGCAAATTTCCAAAGTTGGCTAAAATTTCACAATTTGATAGTAGCACTGTTCACATAGTCCGAAATTTGCCTTTGTCATTCATAGGCCAAATGATGTCCAATGGCTATAAAATTTTATAGGCATAAACTAGACATTCACAGTGACATATAACTAAAAGCACCTCAATTGGATATCTTTAGAGGGAGATATGAATTTTTGAAGTTTTAGATTAGTGACAATAGCACAGACAGACCTTGGTTACCGTTCTATCAATTTTTAAAGTCTACATGCATCTGAACTAGTTTGAGCTCATTTTTTCCCTTTAGTTAACATCTGCAACTTTCCAAATTAGAATAAATTGCCTAAATTATATTTTTTTGGATTTTGCTATGCATTTTTGAAGTTTATATTAGTAAGTTGTATCAAAAACACTGGGCAGTCTAACCTTTGCCACTTTTCTGCCATCAAACATGGTTCAAATGATGTTTTCATCGATTAAAATTATTTTTAGTATAAATTTAACATTTAGAGCTTTTCTAAAAGCTATCATGTGCTTGGTTTCAATTTTTCTAGAATTAGTTATGATTTTCCAAATTTTCAATCAATAAACTGCTATAACATCATCTATTTCTAGCCTATTTCATGATATTCATATGCTTCACATCATTAAACACCAAGGGGATGTATGAAAAAGGAAATAAAATAATGAATTTCTTTGCATTGCATCACGTATAAAATTTTCGTTCAGTGTCACATTGTAACACCATAAATTCTAGCTCATTTCATGATGCTCATGTACCTTACATCATTAAGATTCCATGAGGGAGGTAAAGTCTATTAACATTATGCATTTAATTGCACTGCATCATGCATAAAATTTTCATTCAGTGTCACGTGGACCGTGTGAGCTCATATCATACATCCTCATATTTAATTACATCAATACAACTCTTTTACATCACAAAATCATGCCCACAACTTATGGAAATCGAAATGAAGCACAAAATGTAGTTGTCTAATTTCGGCCATATTTGCCCCTTTTTCTGACCAAACTTTGGAAAATCATAACTAAATCTAAAAAAGTCAAAAACATACATTCTTAGTTATTCTAGAAAACTACGGATGTCTACTTCACAATAAAAATATGTCCAAACCATAACATCTATCACAGAGGACGTTTGACATCCAAAATGGTCCAGAGGTCAAATTGCACTCTGGAACTATCACAGAATTTCACAGAAAACTTTGAAAATGTCCAATTAATTCCAAAAAACTCCAATCCATGCAAATGATACCAATCTAGAAAGTTATGGATGTTAGATAGAGGAAAAAAATATTTTTAGACCAGTTCATCACTCCTAGACCTCAGAATTTAATAGAATAGTAACTCAGGTCGGGCAAAACCCCTAGTACTGGATAGAATGTTCAAAAATTCATATCTCCCTCTCTAGACCTCTAATTAAGGTGCTTCTAGTTGGAACGAGTCATTGTAAATGTCTAGTTTCTTTGTATAAAATTTCATGGCCATTGGACATCATTTGAGCCTTATGTGATAGAATTTCATTTCAGACCAAATGAATAGTGTAGCAGACCAAAACCAAAAAAATTGCCAACTTTGAAAAATCATCAAATATTTTATAGTCCTCTAAAAATTATCATTTTTATCTTCCCAGAAGGCTCTTAATGAGACTTAATTTCATGCCAAATCTTAGACCAAGAATAATGCATTTGGCCAAAAAGTGACATAGGGTTCTATTATGGTTAATTTTAGCTCCATATGGGATACCAAAATTACCAAATGGCTTTTCTCTGGCTTTGGTACCTTTTGGGCAAGTCTAAAAGCACATTTAGGACTTGTGTGAGCAAGCCAAATGGTCCCAAATCCCATGCATCTCATTTTGGCCTTTTCGTGCACACATATGCACATTTCCATAAACTCATTCATGAAGCCATCTTTGCCATACATACTCAATTCACATTCCATCATTCACATAACACATACTTTCATTTCTACTTCATATAATAGCATAATTACATATGTCTCAAGGGTCATAAACCATTTACATCATTAATAGACACCATTATGGTTCATTATGGCTTTAAAAGGAAAATGCTAGACATAAGGATGTCAATCTTCTTCCTCCAACATTGTTGGCTCCTATTGACATATCCACTTGGTCCACCTAGCATGTGAGATTATTGGAGAGGAGGGAATGAGATTCAAAGAATCCCAATAGCTCATCTCCCTTTCAATCATACATAATATATATAAAGCAAGCCTTAAAAATGCATGCATGCGCATAATACAAATCATGGACATTCAAGAAGTAAGCTTAGCATGTGCACAAATCATACAAGACATTTAAAAGCTCACCAAGTGTATGGATTGGCCTCACACTTTTCCTCATGGATTTTGGACTTGCCTCACCCATTTTTTAATAGCTTTGGACTCAACCATACTCTGGGAGTTTACTTTGCTTTTGGGAGACTCTTTGCTATGTATCAACTAATCTCAAGGGTTCTTGGCTCATCCTCACCATGGTTAAGAGTTCTTGACCTCTCCACACTCAAGCAAACTCAGCAAACATCATACATTCATTTGAAAACATAACATGACATCATGAAATCATGGCATATAAAATCATGCTAGCATGCTTTTCATGGCTTGAAAATACATATACACACATTTTAAGATAAGCTAAACATACATCCATGCATGAGAGAAGGTGAAAAGAGCTACCTTGCACACAATCACACACTTTTTCCTTGGATTTCAAGCCTCCTCTTTCGATCACACACCCACAAACTTGTGGAGATGGTTTCTCTTAGCCTAGATACAATTTATGGAAGCCAATTAGATGCATGAAATAATCTCTAAGGCCATACAACTTGCTTAAATACTAGATTGCTCTATAGCTCCCATTATGGTCTATAAATGCACCTAATGAAGTAACACCCCTCAAATAATTTCTAGGCTCCATTCTTTCCATTCAAATATGATTCTTGACTCCTTTTAAGCCTCTTGGAGTCATCACACCATTAAAACAAGGAGCCTAATATCATGTTACTTTTCTAGGTCATAATATAGAACCTGAGGCACCAAATCACTTTCTATGAGTTCCAAATTTTTTCCAAGGTCTCTTTTCATATTCATTCATCATATATGACATAAAAATGGGCTTGGAAAAATTTAAAACTCTCCCTAGCTACTCCATCCATGCTTGGCCGAGACATAACCCCTTTTTGGCCTCCTTGGAATTCTCTTTATTTTCTGGAAGGAAGAAGCATGTGGGGAGCATCTTAGGGATCTTAGGAACTCATTTAAACTCTTAATTAGACCTAGGAATTATCACATAAGGTCAGATTTTACAAGGTGCACACAAAACCCTAGAATTTGCATTTTGAAATCTAATGGTTATTTTGTTATTTTCTTTGCATATTCTTAATCTCCACACCCTTTTTCCTTAGATTCATGCTTGGTTCTGCCTAAAAATCATCTCCTCCTAGGGATTTCTCAAGTGGGGTGAAATGGAGGAGGAGGGAACCAAAGATGACAACCATAGGAAGAGAAATTACCTTGTTTTCTTGCTTTTTTCTCACTTGAACCTTGTGTTCTTTGAGCTCCTCTCTTCAAATCCGAATTTCTCCTCAATTTCTCCTTTGAAATAGATCCATATACTTCATTATAATCATAGGAAATAAAGGAGAATGAAGAAGAAGAGGTTTAGAAGGGAAAGAGCATGAAAAACCATGAAAAATCATACCTTTCTACCTTGAATTTCTCCTCCTTTTCTTCCTCCTCTTGTGTGCCTCATCCCCTAGGGTTTTCTTCTGGTTTTGGGCAGAACATGGTCATGTATAATGAAGGGAGAAGAAGGGTGCATCATATATATAGGTGGGAATAAGTTAAACTTTTCAAAAATTCCTATTTTACCCTTCGTTCTTGGCATTTTCGTTTTTCCTTCATTTTAGCTCCTTTTTTAGAACCATCTTTTTCATTATAAAATTTAGGTTCCTAATTAAATAAAATTCCTTTGGAATCACTCAAATCGGAGCTAAAACCTTCTCGAACGAACCTGTCAAAGTTCGGGCACACTGACATTGGAAAACGTTCACCGGAGGAGATTTCACTGTCTCAGAGCTTTCCATAATTTTCAAGGCCTCTGAGAACCCTAGAGAACTCAAAAATTTCATTTAAAAAGTCCTCTTATGTGAATTCCAAAATTTTCTCAAAATTATGAAAATGCCATTATGTTTCGTAAGCTTTTCGTAAGAAATTGTTTCTTCATTCTAGCTCTATTTTTCTTTTCGTCTGAGCCTAAACTTCTCATTTTTAGGAGCCTAAAATGCTTCCTAAATTTTTTGGGACCTTAGCTACATCATTTTGGGGGACTTCAATTTTTTGGGACCTTAGCTATATCATTTTCGGGACTTCCTTTTGTATCTGGTGAGTTCTGTTCGTTGACGGAGAAATCATATGTTACGTTTCTCACGTTTTCTCTCATTTTAAGAGGACTAGATATTACACACATAGACCGTGTGAGCTCATATAATATATTCCCATATTTGATTACATGAATACAACTCATTTGGATCATAAAATGTGGCCCACATCTCAAGAAAACTGAAATGAAGCATAAAATATAGATGTTTATTTTCGGACAGATTTCGCTCTTTTCTGACCAAATTTTGGAAAATCATAACTAATCTTAGAAAAATAGAAATCATGCATTCTTAGCCATTCAAGAAATCTATGGATGTCTACTTCATACTAAAAATATGTCCAGACCATAACATCCATCGCAGACAACGTTTGACATCCAAAAAGGTCCAAAGGTCAAACTGCCTTCTGGAACTATCATAGATTTCTACAGCAAATTTTGAAAATGTCTAATTAATTCCACAAAAATCCAATCTATGCAAATGATACTAATCTAGAAATCTGCGGATGTTAGTAAGAGGGAAAAAATAATTCCAGACCAGCTCAGATAGCCCAGACCTCGAAATTCAATGGAACAGTAACAGAGGTTAGCTGAAATCCCTGATACTAGACAAAATTTTTAAAACTTTATATCTCTCTCTCTAGACTCCAAATGAGGTTCTTCTAGTTGGCACAAGTCACTGAAAATGTTCAGTTTCTCTATATAAAATTTTGTGGCAATTGGACATCATTTGAGCCTTGTGTGGCAAATTTCATTTTCAGATCAATGTGAACAGTAACATGACCAAAACTAGAAAAATTGCTAACTTTGGAAATGCATAAAATATTTTGTAGACCTCCAAAAATTATGTTCTTTAGCTTCCCAAAAAGCTCTTAAAAAGCTCTAATTGTATACCAAATCTTAGAGCAAAAAGAGCCCATTTGGCTAAAAATTAACATAGGGTTTTATTATAGTCAATTTTAGCTCCATAAAGGATACCAAAATGTCCAAATGGCTTTCCTTGGGTTTTGACACCGTTTGGGCAAGTCTAAAAGCATAATTGGGACTTGTGTGAGCTACCCAAATGATCCCAAACTCCATGCCTCTCATTTTGGCTATGCCACTTGTAACATCCCAGAATTAATTAAGGTGTTAATCATGGATTTGGACTAATTAAGAGTAATTATTATAAAATAATTGGGTAAGCTATATGAATGGAAATTTATAGAGAAATAAGTTATTAATATGGGTTTAAGATTTTAATTAGATTAAAGCTTAATTTGGCCTAAAAAAAAATTTGAGTAAGCCATGGATAAGTATTTATGGAGGCCCAATGATTTTTAGGTGTAAACCCAACTCCTTATCATGAGACTTGGGCCAAGAGAGATCGCTTAGCAATGACCCAATTTCATTTAGTGAAATAGAGGCCCACGACCTAATTTACATAAGCCCTTATAGTTGGCCCAACACACATTATGCAGACTCAAATTGGATTGACTCTTGAAATTTGGCTGGACCCAACTACAACTCTGAAAGCCCAACTTATAAGACTTGGCCCAACTAACACCAACCTTTGAAACCACTAGAATTTGGCCCTTAAGGCCAGCACACTTTACCTTAATTCAAAGTGTTCTGCAGCCCACCTCACTAAACAAAGGCCCAATGACTAGAAATGAGCCTCAATGAACCTTGGGCTGGTGGGTTGGCCCATTTCCCCCTAATAACCCTAAAGGTTCAGTAGCCTCCCACCCCATTCAGTAGAAAACACAAGAGGCAAGGGGGGAAATTCAGAGGATTAAGAGATGTTAAGGTTCTACCAACATTGCAACTTCATTTTTTACTCCTAGAGGATGATTTGACCAAGGTGAGTTATATATATACTTGACCCTCTCATTCTCCTCTTCATCTTGGTCCTATTAGTTTCTAGTTTTGGACATTTTCATCTTCTTCTCAAATCTGAAACTTGGTGTTGGGTGATTCCTTGCAAGATTTTCAAAGTTTGGAGTTAGTAGAACCATGAGGTAAGTGTTTACTTTCATTTTATGGTATAATCTTGCCCAAATTTCATGTTATAAGCTAACTTTGGTATATGGCTAATTCCATGTGCGAAAATCCAAGTTTTAAGGATAGCCCATGGTGTGTTCTTGGTAGTTAAGACTCAACTCAGTCCATTTAACCTCTTGAGTGTATTGGTAAGTGTTCCCTCTTCTCTTGTAGGGTATATGTGTTGAATTCCTACATTTTGGATTGACTTTTGCTGCATGATTTGTACATGTGTGAAAATGGAGTTGTGAGGAGTGAATCATAGTGAGCTTTGATGTACAGACCTTGCATTAGTGTAATAGATCATTAGAAAGCTTGGGTAAGAAGTTCTCAATGATTTCTTGTTAAGATTAATCTGTGGATTGTGAGAATTTCTTTGCTAATGATAGTTAAATGATGATAATCATGCTTATGTTAGGCTTGGTATGATTTGGATCATGGTGGTAGCTAGAGGAAGAGTAATTGGCTTTATTGAGATAACTAAGGTTATTTTCCTAATTCCATGTATATGCTCATGTTAATCTGATCTTTGTTACACATGCTTGATTTTGAAATGCTAAATGATTGGTTGACTACTTAAATTGTTATTGTGATTGGACCTTGAGAGTCTATGGTGGAGCTACGGTGCGGCTACCACCTGTATATACGTTTCAATTGGGCATCGGATTATGATCAGACCCTACATGCACTGAGCCCTTGTTGTACTCATTATGGAGTAGGTGCCGTGGATGGACCTCTCCCAATGTTATTGGCCATTAACATGTTGTGTATGATTGCTGGTATAGGGCAGTAGTCATTAGTAGCTCAACTAGTTCATTTGTAAATTGAATTGATAGTTCTAGTATTGATGATATGAAATTGTATTGTATTGATTAATTTGTACATATATATGGAATTTGCCTCTTGTTACTAAGATTGTATATCTCACTCCGATTGTGGGCTAACATTTTCAGGGACCGAACCTCTTAGTGGCAAGGAGAAATTTAATGGAAGCTTATTATATGGTTTAGTAGGTAGGTTTGGAAAACCTTGTCAGATTGTATTTGTATAACTAGACTATTAGCTTTATGTAATTGCCACATTGCATCATGAATTTGCCAAGCATAGGGATAGTAATTATTTGATACATCAGATGTCGACTTAAACTAGTGATGTATGGAATTTCTAATGGAACCTATGTTTGAATGGAAATGTGAGTAATGTATGAACTCTTTGCTGTCATTGATCTATGAACTCACTGGTTTATGGTGGCTAGAGGGTTAAGGATCCACATTTGAGTTTTCAATGGGTAATGATAGATGTGTTAAGTAGATTAGGTAAAAGAAAGACACTAAATCTTCATAAACTAAGTTAAAGTAGCCTAGATTATTTTTAGAGGGGGAATTAGAGAGCAGGAGATGAAATCTTGGGAGTTATAGGAATAGAAGGGAATTGGTCGCAGCCAAAAGTGACGAAGTTGCCCAGGGAGGGTAACAGAGGGAATTGGCTATGGCTAAAATTTAATTGGCCTCGACCAAATGGTAACAGAGGGTAATTAGCTGCGGCCAACATTTAATTGGCCTCAGCCAAATGTGGCAAAGCTGCCAGGGAAGAAAACAGAGAGCAATTGGCTGTGGTGAACAGTGAGGTTAGCCATGACTAAGTTTGAGAAGTAGGTCTGGGGGTGTTCTAGAGGGTGTTTGGCCACAGCAAAATGTGCAAAATTTGTGAAGGTGTAAGGAGTTGAACCCAAGAGTAATTAGTCACAGCACAAGAGAATTTAGTCACAGCGAAGGTGCTCAATTTTTCATATTCACCTAGAAACCTTAGTTTGTTTTATGGTAATACTAAGGAATGATTTAGAAACACTTGTAGGATGTTTTTATGAGTTGGAATTAATAAATGGAAGAATCAAAGGCTCTTTATTGATGATTAAATTCACTTACACATTCGAATAATTGTAGTTGTTTAATTAATGACCCTAATAACATCAAAGTTCAAATTTCCTTGCATTTTTCAAATATAATCAATTGTAATGACTTTCAACCTTGATTTATGATTATTAATTACATATTTAACTTTAATTATAATGATTAAAAGTTAGGGTTGTTAGACCACTTGCAATTATATACACTTATATCAAACTTCCAAAAAACATAATCTAACATTACATACTTAAATTACATTCTAGCATTCATATATCATAATCTCTCACTTATACATAATACATCAATATATTTATACATGTTCACAAGTTCATAAGATATATACATTCATGGATTACAACATATGCCAATTGTATGGTTTTAAAGTAACAAAATTCAAGTACTTTGTTGTCATCCTCTTATCCTCAAGGTGGTTGGCTTCTATTACCTTGCTCTCTTGATCCACCTAGCATATTAGAACATTGGATAGGAAGAGATGAGATTTAAAGAATCCCAATAGCTCATCTCCCATTTAATCATACATAATAGATGCAAATAAGTCTCATAAATGCATGTATGGTCATATTGACATGTGCAAATATTCAAAAAGCATTTTCATCATTTGAGAATGTCATACATAGCATACAAAAGCTTGCCAAGCAAGTAGATTGGCCTCATTTCTTGTGGATATTGGACTTACCTCACCCATTCTTTAAGAGATTCTTGGACTCAACCATACTCTTGAGAGCCCATCTTGCTTTTGGGAGACTCTTGGCTTTGTCTTAACTAATCTCAACCAATCTCAAGGGTTCTTGGCTCATCCTCACCATGGCTAAAGGTTCTTGGCCTTACCACACTCAGGCAAACCAAAGCACACATCAAAAACATCATATAAGAGCATATTGTAACATCATGGAACCATAGAATTAAAGTCATGCTAAAATACTTTTCATGGCTTAAAAATACACATACATACATTCAAGACAAGCTAAGCACACATCCATGCATGAGAGAAGGTGGAGAGAGCTGCCTTGCACACAATCACACACTTTTTCCTTAGAATTCAAGCCTCCTCTTTCGGCCACACATACACAAACTTGTGGAGATGGTTTCTCTTGGCCTAGACAAAATTTATGAAAGCCAATTAGGTTCACAAAATTAATTTTAAGGCTACACGCTTGCTTGAACTCTAGCTTGATCTATAAACCTCATTATGGTTCCATAATTGTACCTAATGAAGCAACACGCCTCAAATAAATTCTAGGCTCCATTAATTTCTTTCAAATATGATTTTTAACTCTTTTTAAGCCTCTTGGAGTCATCACACAATTAAAACAAGGAGTCTAACTACATGTTACTTCTTTAGGTCATAATAGGGAACCTAAAGCACCAATTTACATTTTATGAGTTCTAAATTTTTTCCAAGGCTTTCCCTCATATTCATTCATCATATATGACTCAAGAATGGCCTTAAAAAAATTTAAAACTCTCTCTAGCTATCCCATCCATGCTTGGCCAAAACATAGAGCAATTTTGGCCTCCATGGGTTTTGGTTTGTTTTCTTGATGGAGGAAGCACATGGGAAGACTTCTAGGGATCTTGGGAGCTCATTTAAACTCTTATTTAGACTTAGGAATCATCATACAAAATCATATTTTACAAGGTGCAATTGAAATCCTAGAAATTGCATCTTGAAATCTAATAGTTTTTTATTAATTCCCTTTGCATATTCTACTCTCCACACCTTTTTTCCTTATATTCATCCTTAGTTCTACCTAACAATCAAATCCTCTTAGGTCTTCTCAAGTGGGGTGAAATAGAGAAGAAGGGAATCAAAGATGACAACCATAGGAAGAGAAATTACCTTATTTTCATAGCTTTTCTCACTTGAATCTTGTCTTCTTTGAGCTTTTCTCTTCAAATCCGAATTTTTCCCTCAATTTCTCCCTTAAAACAGATTTATAAACTCCATTTTAATCAAAGGAAACAAAGGAGAAGGGAGGAGAGGAGGTGTGGATGAAGAAAAGCATGAAAAACTACCATGGAAACATACCTTAAGCTTGGATTTTCTCTCCCTTTTCTTCTTTCCTTGGTGTGCCACTCTCCTAAGGTTCTTCTTCTGATTTGGGGTAGAATAATCTGAAGCTAAGTGAGGGAGAGTGTGAGGCGCCACCTATTTATAAGGGAAGAAAAAGCACTTTTTCTAAAATTTCTATTTTGCCCTTTATTCTTTGCATTTTCGTTTCTCCTTCGTTTTAGCTCCTTTTTTAGCACTGTCTTTTCCATTATGAAATTTAGGTTCCCAATTTAGTAAAATGCCTTTGGAATCACTCAAATCAGAGCTAAAACCTTCTCGAATAAATCTATCAAAGTTCGGGTACACCGACGTTAGAGAACGTCCATCGGAGGGGATTTAATTATCTCGAGGCTTTCCATAGTTTTTAGGGCTTCTGAGAACTCTGAAGAACTCAAAACTTTCATTTAAAAAGCCCTCCTATGTGAATTCCAAAATTTTCTCAAAATTACAAAAATACCATTACGTTTTATAAGTTTTTTGTAAGAAATTGTTTCTTTATTCTAGCTCTATTTTTCTCTTCGTCTGAGCCTGGGATTCTCATTTTTTGGAGTCTATAATGCTTCCCAAATTTTTTGGGACCTTAACTATCTCATTTTAGGGGACTTCTTTTTGTATCTGATGAATTTCATTCATTTACGGGGAAACTGTACGTTACGTTTCTCACGTTTTCGCTTGTTTTCAAAGAACTAGATGTTACAACTGCCGTTGGAACCTAAGAGTGAGATTCTCTGGTTTTTTATTCCAAACTTGCAAGAAATGGTTCTTGATTCATGTTGTAAGCCTCAAATTGAGTTGTTTCTAATATGTTTAAGTATGGTATGGATGGAAATAATTTGAGGTAGGTTTAAATGGGCTATATGGGCAAGATTCAATAAATTTGCCCTTTGAAAGTGATTAATTCCCTCACCAAAGACATGGAAGTTCTTGATAGGGAATGTCTTATGCCCCATGTGGTAATGTTTCTAGTAGAACACACATATTACAATTGATTTGGTATTAAATCAAGAGAATTTTAAGGTCAAAACCATATCTTGTGGACAAGATCAAAGATCCCGTCGACAAAATCTTACATTTTACCTTGAGAAATTTGAGACCTTGTCGACAAGGTCTTCGGCTAGAGTATAAGGTCTTCTCTTTAGCATATAAAGGCTTATAAAGTGTGATGGTTTGACACTTTGCATTAGCTAAACCATTTTGTTACGAAGTATAAGGAGTAGAAGATTGATGTACAATACCATGTGATTCACCAAAAAAAAAATCAAATTCAATTGACAAATATTCTCCACCTTTATTGCTACAAGGTATTTTTATTTCTTATCATGAAAAGTTTCTACTTCTAATTTTGTGTTCTTTAAACATTTCAAATGCTTAACCTTTGTTCCTTAACAAGTAGACATGAGTGTATGTAAAACTATCATTGATAAAAGTTATAAAGTACCTTTTACCTCCTCTATTGACATTACTATTTAATTCACATATATTATTATGTATAAGTTCTAGAACTTAAGTGCACCCTTCAACTTTTAGAAAAGGTTTCTTAGTAATTTTGGATTGCATATAAATTTTACATTTCTTATTAAAATCCTTACTACTAAGATCAATGTAATTATTTTTGTGTATGTATTCAATTGACTTATAATTTAAATGTGCTAATATACTATGTCACAAGTTACAAGAATCAACAACATACATAAAGACATTCACTTTAGAATTTTGAGAAAGATACACTACATCACATTTTTTATTTTCCTTTTTATTTGTAAATGCCTTGATAATTTCTCAATAGTGAGGTCTTCAACTAGATGTAGAAGTGTCTTTCTATAATCATTCCAAGTCGAAGGCAATTTTAAAATAATTGTTCAAACTTGTCATGATTTACAAACCACCACTTGTAGATCATGAATTCTAACTTACTAAGATTTGTAACTCATGGACTTGATCTATGATAGGCACATCATTAACTATATTAAACTCAAAATATTTCAAAATAATAAATTTGTCAATACCTTGTTGCTTAAAGATCTCCAAAACTCTAATAGTGATTGTATAGCCATGGAAAGATCATAAAGTCTATCTAACAAGGTGTTGAGAACACGACCTTCACATGCAAATACATCCTCTTCATGCTTCTTTTTAATTGAGCAACCCTTGCCTTCTCTTCATTTATGGCATCTTCTATAGCATCTTAAAAGCAACATTCTGATCTTGAACCATCTTATGAACATCTCTCTAAAATTGTTGGAAAAACAATATTGAAGATAGCTAAGATCATTACATGATAGGTTGCTTTAAAGCATGACTAAGTCATTTTCTTTAAAGAGATATTCACCCCTACATATAGTTGATAAAGGGTTTATGACAATACTCTTCTAGGATACAAGGAAGCCTTTATAAATTTCAAGAAATCCCCTAATACTCTTACAACTGGGAAATATTTTGAACTTGTAAAATACTATTCTCAACCATACTTCACTATGTCATAGGTTTCTTATCTATCTTTCACAAACCATATGGTGGTTTATTTATACTTAGTAAGGGAGCCTCTTTATATCCTTTGTTTAAGGAGGTGCATTTAATCATTGAACATAGAGAGGTGCATTCACCTTTCATTCATTATATGAACCAATTAACATGCATTACATCTTTAGTCTTCAATACATGTATGTGAACTACTTTCAATGTTGTTCATTGGAACAGCTAATGAATATACATCTTGCTCTTTATTCATTAAAACATGTACATGAATTTGTTCATTTGATGAACCAATACAAGTTTTAAAATTGTAAATGATATAATAGCGGTAGCAAAGATAGAAAGAGATATGAAAGATTCAATAAAAAGCCAATAACTTGTATTAAATGGTCTATAGAGATAGTGATACAATGACTAAGCTAAGACGGCAAAGCCCAAGCTTAAAAGTTCTAGGTATGCTATAATGCTTATTGATTAGTGGATGAATATTAGGGATGCTTGAATTGCTATGTTGCTCATCCTTTCCCTTGAGATTGTAAAGGTCTCTATTTATAAGTTTCAGGGGCAGTGAAGTGATGATGGCAAATAGGCCAAGTTGCTTAATGGAGCCATAGAAAATCTAACCAAATGGCTTGTCTTGCTTGAGCCATTCTACTCATAGTAACTTGCTCTATCAGTTCCTTGCATGAGGCTTGATGATTGGTAGCCATTAAATGCTTCAAGCCTTCTAAAATTAGGTTTAGACTAAGTTAGGCTGATTCAAGCTCTTATAGTTAGGCAATACCTATAACAATATTAAAATTTGCTTTCTCTTCCTTGGCATATTTTTATTTAGCATAGAAATTTGATGAATAAATTCTAATTACCTTATGGGTGAGAACATGACTATTTTATGTATAGAATACCTTGAATTGGTGCATTCATAAAGTAACCAATTAGCAAAATACCAATGGCCATGTCAATTTGCCATTAAACTTAATTACCTATCAATTCATAGCATTTATCAATATGAGATGTGCGTCTCTTAAAATTTCTAAACTCACAAGACTTACAAAAGTTACATCTTAGTGAAAGCTCTTGACATATTTCATAAGCCACTTATTATGCTTCACTAGGTTATGGGAAAATGAAACAAACTTGTCACTTTCCTATGGGCAAATAGGCCTATGTATAGTTAAATGACTTAAGGTTTATAGGCATAAGCACTAATTGCACAATAAAATAAATCCAATAATCATAATTATTTACTTTTTGTCTTATACCATAAAATTAGAACCTATAGGCAATATATATATATTCTTGCACATGCAAGAAAGACTTTGCTATGATAATTTGAACATCAATTATGTGTATCCCACAAGAAATAAAAATATTTTATAAAATTACATCATTAAGTTCAAAATGTCAAAATAAACTATTTGTCATTTATTATAAGCAATGGTCTTTGGTTGTAAATAATTTTGTTAAAGTATAATATGCAATTTGGAGCTCAGTTCTAATGTCTTTGATAAACATTCCTTATTTCTAAACCTTTTCCTTATTAACAAACAAAATATTCAAGTCTCATATGGTTAGCACCTTTTAAATATTTGCATTCTTATGGAAAAAAATTGTAGCAACAATATCATAAGTAACTTTTAGTGGTGATGTCAACAAACTCAAGTCATGAAAGAGTTCCATACCGATAATCATAATATGTATATATATATTCCTTAAGATGTAACATGCCTAAATGCCACTTAGAATGCCTTAGTTCAGGCAAATTTGAAAGTGTGATGAAGGAATGATCCTTGTTATTAGGGATAACTTAGTTCAAGCAAAGATGTAACATCCAATTTTTTGTAAAAACAATGCAATGAATCAGTTTGAAAAGCAAGTCCCCTGAAATGAATGATTTGAAACCAAATAAAATTAGAATAAAATTTTAAATAATGAAAAATGAGGATCCAAGGTCTAAGATGCCCAAAAACCAAAGCTAAAATAATTCAATAAAATTGCCAAAAGCATAATGGCATTTTCATAAATATGAGCAACTTTTGGAAAACTCATAGTAAGGATTTTTAAATGAAAATTTTGACTTTCTCAGAATTCTCATACGCCCTAAAAATTATAGGAACCCCTAGAACAGTTAAAACCTCCTCCGATGTATATTTTTGAACGTCAGTTGACCCAAACTTTGACCCTTTCATTTAAAAAGGGTTTAAATCCAATTTGAGTGATTCTAAAGCTATTTTATAAGTTAGAGGACCTAAATCTTATAATGGAAAAGACGGTTCTCAAAAAGGAATTAAAATGAGCCTAAAATGAATTAGCCAAACTAAGAGACATCAATGGAATTTTTAAGGAACAAATTTGTAAGATATATGATTCTTAAGTGGTGTCCATTCTTCCTCAATCTAACTAAACCACCTTTTGCCCAAAATAGAGGAGAGAGCTCAACCAAGATTAACACACCAAGACGGAGGAAGAAGAGGAAGAAAAATTCAAGATAAGGTAAGGAAAGGTGTAAGATTTTGTAGTTCTTCCTTTACAAAAGATGTTCTCCTCCTTCTCCCTTTTCTTTCTATGGTCTTGGTGACTTATGTGGAGCTGCTTTGAGTCTGGTTCAAAGGGAGAATGTAACACCATACTTTTCTAGCTTATTTCATGCTACTTCCATGTCTCATATCATGCAATTCATGGAGGAGTAAGAAAAATGACATTAAAATAATGAATTTCTTAGCGTTGCGTCGCGTATAAATTTTTCATTCGGTGTCTTGTAGGCCATATGAGCTCATACATCACATTTTTATATTTAATTACATAGATACAACTCATTTCTATCACCTAAAGTGGTCTAGAACTCGTACAAGGCCAGAATTCTCCCTTTTCTATCACAAACTTTGAAAAATCATAAATAATTCTAGAAAATTGAAATCATGCATTCTTTACCATTATAGAAAAATATATCCAAGTCATGAAACATCACATAGAAAATGTTTGATATTCGAAAATGTGTAGAGGTCTGACTAACTACTAGTACTGATACAGCTTTCTACTATAAATTTTAAAAATATCCAATTAATTCCAAAAAAAATTCAATCTATGCAAATAATATTAATATGAAAAGCTACAGATGTTATCTAGAGGATAAAAATAACTTCAAACAATTTTAGGCACGTCCAGGCATCGAAAGCCAATCGAACAGTAACCTAGGTCAGTCTGGATGCCTGATACTAGACAAAAACTTTAAAAATTCATATCTCCCTCTTTACAGATCCAATTGATGTACTTCTAGTTGTTACAAGTCATTTGGAATGTCTAGTTTCTCCTTATAAAATTTTGTGGCAATTAGACATCATTTGCCCCCTAAGTGATAGAATTCATTTTTAGACCAGAGTGAACAGTACCTTGATCAATTTTAGAATTTTTCTCAACTTTGAAAATCCATCAAATATCTCATAGACCTCCAAAAATTTTGTACTTTAGCTTCTCAAAAATCTCTCAACAAGCTTTAAATGCATGCCAAATCGTAGATCAAGAAGAGTTCATTTGGACAAAAAGTGGCATAGGTTTCCAATATGGTCAATTTTGGTCCATATTAGAGACCAAATGTGTCCAAATGACTTCTCTTAGTGTTTAGCACCTCTTGGGTAAGTTTAAAAATATGAATATGACTTGTATAAATTGCCCAAGTAGTCCTAATCCTCATGCATCACAATTTGGCCATTCCACTTCCATTTATACACAATTGCACTAAGCCATCTAAGAAGCCAATTTGTCATAACAAGCTCAATTTACATTCTAATGATCATATAACATAATTTCTCATTTATACATAACATATTAACATAATTACATATGCTCAAAAGGTCATAGGTCATATACAATAATAGATTACATCATTTGCCACTCATAAGGCCTTAAAGTAACCAAATCCATGCACTTTAATGTCAAACTTTCATCTCTCAAGTGGTTGGCTCCTATTTCCTTATTCTCTTAGTCCACCTAGCATGTTAGAACATTGGAGAGGAGGGGATGAAATTCAAAGAATCCCAATAGCCCATCTCCCTTTCAATGACATATAAAAGATACAAAACAAGTCTTATAAATGCATGCATGGGCATATTAATATGTGCAATCATTCAAGAAGCATTCTTGGCATTTGAAAAAGTTATACATAGCATACATAGGCTTGCCAAGTATGTGGATTAGCCTCACCCATTTACTTGTGAATTTTGGACTTGCCTCATCCATTCTTTAACTGATTTTTTATCAACCTTGCTCTTGAGAGTCAACCTCACTTTTGTCATACTCTTTACTTTATCTCAACTAATCTTAAGGGTTTTTGGCTCATCCTCACAATGGCTAAGGGTTCTTAGCTTCACCACACTCAAGCAAACCAAAGCAAGCATCATAAACATCATTTGAAAAATGCATCATCATGGTACCATGGCATATAAAATCATGCTAGAATACTTTTCATGGCTTAAAACACACATACACACATTAAAAGATAAGCCAAGCATACATTTATGCATGAGAGAAGGAGGAGTGAGCTACTTTGGATGCAACCACACACTTTTTTCTTTGAAATAATGCTCCCTTCCTTGGCCTCACACACACAAAGGTGTGGTAATGATTTCTCTTGGCCTAAACACAATTTATGGAAGCTAATTAGGTTCATGGAATTAATTTTAAGGCCACACAACTTCCTCACACACTAACTTAGTCTGTAAACCCCTTTATGTTTTCAAGAATACACCTAATAAAGCAACACCCATCAAATAAATTATAGGCTCATAGGCATAGAAATTAAAGTATTAAATCAGATTTTACAAGGAGCATATGAAACCCTAGAATTTTCATCTTGAATTTCCATGGTTATTTGTTAATTTTCTTTATATATTCTTATTCTTTGCACCCTTTTTCCTAAGAATCACTATTGGTTTTGCCTAAAATCCAAGCCCTCCTATGGATTCTTGAGTGGGGCGAAATATGGAGAGAAGAGGAGCAAGGGGTAGCAACCATGGAAGAAGAAATTGCCTTGTTTTTCCTTGTTTTCTCACTTAAATCTTTTCTCCTTTGGCCTCCTCTCTTCAAATCTGAATTTTTCCCTTAGTTTCTCCCTTAAAATAGATCCATATACTTCAATATAATCACAAGAAAGAAAGGGAAATGGAGGAGAAGAGGTTTGGAAAGGAAAA
Source organism: Erythrophleum fordii (assembly GCA_032878935.1). Classification (NCBI taxonomy): domain Eukaryota; kingdom Viridiplantae; phylum Streptophyta; class Magnoliopsida; order Fabales; family Fabaceae; genus Erythrophleum; species Erythrophleum fordii. Next base: position 17,806,390 of record JAVQMF010000052.1, on the reverse strand, counting down.
AACATGAAAACTACCAAAAATCCATACCTTAAGCCTTTGATTTCTCCCCCTCTTTGTCTTCCTCTTGTGTGCCACTCTCCTAGGGTTTTCTCTCTGGTTTAGGGCAAAAACATATGAAGTTATGTGAGTGAGGAGGTGGGGCACCATCTATTTATAAGTGGGAGGAAGAAACACTTTTCAAAAATTTCTATTTTACCCTTCGTTCTTGGCATTTTCGTTTCTATTTTTTTTTTTTTTTGCTCCTTTTTGAGAACCTTCTTCTCCATTATAAAATTTTGGTTCCCAATTTAGTAACATGCCTTTGGAATCACTCAAATCAGAGCTAACACATTCCCGAACAAATCAGTGAAAATTCAGGTACACCGACATTGGAAAACCTCTGCCGGAGGGATTTTAATTGTCTCAGGGCTTCTCATAGTTTTCAGGGCCTCTAAGAACCCCGAAGAACTCAAAATATTTATTTAATGTGAATTTCAAAATTTGCTCAAAATTACAAAAATGCCATTACATTTCGTAAGTCTTTCGTCAAATTTTATTTCTTCATTCTAGCTTTGTTTTTCTTTCCATCTTAGTCTAGGATTCTCATTTTTAGGAATCTAGAATGTCACTCAATTTTTTCGAGACCTTAACTTATTCATTTCGAGGGACTTACTTTGAAAATGCGCCTATTTCTGTTGTTTAACAAAAATTAGATGTTACAGAGAAGATTAGAGTTTCAAGGAGAATCTTATACCAAGTGAAAAAACTCTTGAAGAAGGCTTAGAACCAAGTTAACATCATAGCTTTCCATTCTTTCTTTCCTTGTTCTCTCTAGTGTGTATGTTTGGCCAAGTAGAGAACATGTAAGAGGCAATTAATTCTAAACCAAACCAAGTATGAAACCTAGGTTTTAGAGTGTAGGAAACTAGAAAAGGCAATAAGATTCAAAGGAGAAGCATTAGAGAGCAAGTTCACAAACCTAGGAATTCTTAGACATATAGCAAAATCTGGTTTCTTCCAAGAATGTACTAGCTTATGTGAGACCTTAATTGAGTTTCTAAGACCTCTAAGAAGCTTCCCAAGTCCATGGGTCTAAATCCTTAAGCATGTCTTGGCCAAGCATAAATAAAGGACCTAGGGAGTGTTCTAAAATTTTCTAAGCTTAGATTGGGACTAGATATGATGAAAGAATATCAAAGGAAGCCTTAGAAAAAATTTAGAAGCCATGGATTGAGAGATGGAGATGTAGATTCCATAATGTGACATAAAAAAGTAACATATAGCTAAGCTCCTTGAAATAATTGTGTGATGATTCCAAGGAATCTAAATGGAGTCAAGAGTCATAGATTGAAGGAGAAAATGGAGCCAAGATCATGAATTCCCATAATTGCATCATTAGGTCTTTTTATGGAACTAATATGTAGCCATAGAACAATGTAGGCTTCCCTAGAGTATGTGTGGTGCTAGAGCTTGTTTCAATAATGTAATTGGATCCGATTTGATGTGTCTAATCCAAAGGAATCAAACTCTATCCACTTGTAAGTTTGTGATCAAAAGAGGGGAAGAGTAATCACGGAAAAAGCTTGTGTTTTGCATTCAAGATAACTCTCTAACTTTTCTCTCATGCATTCTTAGTTGTTTTTTTTGTCTTTAGATGTATATGTGTATGTTCATGCCATGTGAAATATTTATAACTATTTCCTACATGCCATGGTACCATGATATTCTTGAAATGTATTTTATGAATGTTATTTGGCTTGAATGGGTTTGGTGAAGCTAAAAGTTCCCATAACAAGGGTGAGGATGAGCCATAAGTCCCTAGGATTGGGTGAGACAAAGTCAAAAGTCTCAAGAAGAGTGAGACTTAGTCAAAAGTCTCTTGAAAATGGATGAGGCAAGTCTAAAAGTCCTAAGAAAAAAGGGTAAGGCTAAACCAATGTCCTTGAGAGTATGATATATATGAGCTTCATGAATATAGAAATTATTTTATGTATGGTTACTAGTAGCTTGATCTTCATGCATGCATTCTTTGACTCGAAAATATGTCCATTATGTATGTTTGAAAGGGTTAAAAACTATTGAGATTCTTCAAATCTCACTCTTCCCTCTCCAATATCTAACTATGTCTAGGTGAGCCAAGTGGGCTAAGGGATGGAGGCCACCAACTTTGAAGACCAAGACTTTGACAAGGATTTTGTTCTTTAGCCATTTTGTAGACATATTGATGTCAAATAATATACCTATGGGATGTATATGTGTTGTAGATACTTGAGCACACTTAAATGCATGTAAATATGATGTGTATAATGATTTTAGGATCATATGAATGAGGATGTATGTTTATGCCACTCAAGACCCCTTTGTGTGTATAGCTTTCATGTACATGATAGCAAGTAGCATAGTGAAAATGAGCTCCATGATATTTTGAACCAAATGGCGTATCTCCCTAGGCTGTAAATGTGGTTTTGGATATGTCCAAGTGGCCATGGATGATCTAGAAAGCAATTTGACACCTTAATGAACAATTTTGAACATTAAAAGTGACCAAATGGTGAGATGAACCCCAAACTAACCAAATAGATAAATTTTTCCATGAAATTTGGCATGTATATAGGTCTCATCTAGAGCTTTTCATAGAGCTAAAGATTACCCAATTAGGAGCTCTAGAGAATTTATTATGATTTTTCAAAGTTAGAAAAATTCTACTAATATGGTAGCAACATTGTTCATATGGTGAGTTTATATTTCTATATCACAAGTAGGACAAATGGTGTCTGATGGCTATGAAATATTACAAAGATAAACTAAACACCATTAGCTTTCCATAGCTACTAAGATCACCCCATTTGGGGCTCTGTAGAGGGAGAACCAAAATTTTGAAATTACATGACAATACTAGTAATGCAACCTAACCTCTAGTCCTATTCTATCAATTTTCATGAGCTAAATGCTTCTATTTTGGTCTAGAACTATTTTTAGTCATTATTTAACATTCATATCTTTCTCAATTGGTATGGTTTACTTGATTTTGAGTTTTCTAGAATTAGTTATAATTTTCTAAAATTTGCACCATAAAGTTGTATCAGAAACCCGAGAGCAACTCTTCATTTTTCTAGTGTATGGCTTCCAATCCGAGATGTATGTGATGTTTTATAATGTTTACGACTTTTATGGATGGATTATGAGTAGAGAATGATATTGGAGAGTTCATGGGGTCTATGGAACAAAAGATAAATTTTTAAAATCTTACGTAACTAAAAAATAATACATTAAATATATTGCTTTTCTTGCAAAATGAATGAAACTACATAAGTAAAACCTTGGCAAGGTAATGGAAAGGCTAAAGAAGCTAAGGTATTACAAAAGACACTTTCGTTCTAAGATTAGCAGCATAATCACTCCAGGTAAGTTAGGTAAGAATGCAAAAACTTAGTGGTTGAAAGCTTGTTTTGTCTATTATAAACTTATACTTTGTGTACTTTTTGCTAAACAAATCTAGCATTTTCTTCCTCATTTGTAGGCATAAAGAAAAAAATGAGTTAGGCATGGGTACTTACTTACAATTAATGGATTCTGTGAAATTTATTGCTCCACGCAATATGATCATAGTCATGCGTTAGACTTTGATCCTAGTTCCACATCAGAGAGACCAAAATTTAAGAAGACTCTTTTTTTTTGTTTTTCCTTTAAGGCTCTATGTGTTTTGAAAAAAAAAACTCTTGGTTGTTTTTCTTTTTGTCTCAAACTTTTTTAATGTGCGCACTTGCACTATAATAAAGTAGCTTTTTCTTTCAATTTTCCCTTTTATTTTGTAGCCTAATAATTAATTGACCTTTTAAAATTCAAAAAAATATTTTTAAATATGAATTAATTAAATAAAGTAATTATCAATAATTAATTAATCAATCAATCAATCATCTTTTATGTTACATTATTGGATTTTGGTTAATCTATCATAAGCAGCCTAATAACCTAACATCTTCTACTTTTACATAATAGGATGAACAATATAAAACTTTTTACTCTTTTTCAACTTTCATACTAAGAACTCTATCATGACTACATGGTCATAACATTTAAGAGTTCTTATACTAGAAATACTATAATGGACCAGCATAAGGGACTATTACCCCAGGATATATGTTACACACTTATTTATGTACCTTAGATGCCCTAGATTCATCCCTATACATTTTATTCAAGGCAAATCTAATCCTTTTTTAATTTCAATATTACTCGTATTGTTTTTTCATATGCATAGTATCTATACTTATGATGTTATTAAATTAATTTCAAAATAAACATGTCTTAGCATAGTTGTTTATATCTCAAGTAACCTTCCTTTCGCCCACACATCATTTAAATAAGAACCAATCACTTTCCTTGCATTAATCCCTTAGGTTGAATTTATCATAATCATAGGATGTATGCTAAATTAGCAAGCACTAACTCATTTTTTTTATGATATTGTTATAATTATAAGGGCATTTATGAAAGAACTTATTCTTTTCTAAGACTCATACAGTAATGAAAAGGGATATATTCACAAGTTTCCTAATTGCAATTGTTAAGCACATGTAATATGAATTGTACTTTATGATGTTTCTCTTATCTTGATTTGATTTGCTTATTAACACCATACAAATCTTAGTTTAGACACACATAATATCTAACTCGGATTTTACCATGCCACTTACTTCTCATGGCATTCTAAAAGAGAATTCGTATATGACTACATGTTATGGATGGTGGAATTCCATAATTTGATTCATATAATTATATTTTTGGATATTATTTTGGCCTATTTTTTTCTTTTGTCAAGGTGACATTCTCTACCATATTGGTGCTTCACCTGGCTCACATAGCAAACATAAATATCTCATCTTTGCTCACCTTTCATGAATGCCAAGGGTAGTTGCTTATGTGAGAGAATGAACTTCATCAACCTATATGACATATTATGACATTATGTATATGTTGTTTATGGTTATAGCAATATATATAAGAATGAAATAATTGCATTTAATTCATTCACTAATCAAATCTCACATAGTGTGTGCTATATTTTATATATTCTATACACATTAAAAGTTTTTTTCTCACTCTAGATACACATATCTAGGTATAGGTTTTGTCAAGAGATCTGCTACCATTTTATGCAAAGAAATATATTATATAGTAACACTTTTTTGTTCTATTGCTTTTGTAACAAAGTTATATTTTGTGTCTATATGTTCTATCTTGCTATGACACTTAAGGTATCTTGTATAGCCTATGACTGTTTAACTATTATAGTTCACTAATATTGAACTCAATGTCCTACAATGATCCCTAGGTGTTTTATAAATCTCTTTAGTCATGTAGCCGTTTGCATTATTGCAAAACATGTTATGAACTCTACTTCCATGATAGATAATGTGATGCATGTCTACCTTTTGCTACTCCATTATTTAGTAAGAATGTACATCCAAAAGTCGATTTTTTCTTATCAAGATCCTTGCCTAAATTTGCATTAAAGTATCATACCAAACGTAAATCACTTTCTTGATAACTCATAATTAGTAGTACCTTTTAAGAATCTTAAGATTCTCTTGATAGCTTTCTAATGCCTTTGACTTAGATTTGATTATACCAACTTACAAGAGCAACTACATAAAAATAGCTGGTCTTGTACATATCATTGCATACATTAAGCTACTAACAATATTGGAGAAAGGTACTCTTTATATAATTTTCTTTTCAGATTCAATCTGAGGACCCATTTTACAACTTAGACTCTCGTCTCTCACTACAAGGGTATCCATGGGTTTACAGTCTTTCATGTTAAATCACTCAAGAATTTTCTTGATTTTGTTCTTTTGTGAAAGAGAAATTAATTTTTTGAACAATTTCTTTATATTTTAACTCTAAGAACATACTTTGTTTCACTTATATCTTTCATTTTAAAATTTAAAATAGTCATTTTTTAACAATTAAAATTGAATCTAGATAGTTCCTAGCTAATAATATATCATCCACATAAAGGGATAATATTACAATATTTCCTTTGAATTGCTTAATGTAAACATAATGGTCTTCATCCGCTATTTAAAATTCATACAAGGTTATTATTCAATGAAATATCAAGTACCATTGCCTAAATGATTGTTTCAATCAGTAAATAGACATTTCAAGCCTACAAACCTTTTGCTCTATTCCTTTTTTAATGAAACCTAATAGTTGTTCAATAAAAATTTCTTTCTTTGCTTAAAAATGTGGTCTTCACATCTATTTAATGTAGTTTTAAGTTTAAACTTGCAACTATAACTAAGATTAGTTTAATTGAATTAAAATGTATAACAAGTGAGAAAGTATCTTCGTAAACTATTCCTTCCTATTGTGCATGCCTCTTAGCACTAAGCAAGCCCTATATCTTTTAATAGAACCATCTACTTTTCTTTTTATCTCAAGAACCCATTTGTTCATAATTACCTTATGATAAGATAATAGATCAACAAAGTCTCAAACATTATTTGTCTTTATAGAATCCACTTTTTCTTCCATTACTCTTTTTCTTAGTAAAGCATGATAGAACCTTTTAAACTATGTTTAACTCATTATCATTTTATGGAGTAATTATGAGTGCTACGCTTCAATCTTAAAATGGTATTTGAGCACGCTTTCTTGGTTACTCGCATGTAGTGAGGTTGCTTGTGCAATATTTTCACTTTGCTCAATTTTCACTTGGTTGCATAATGCTCCCATTTGGATCAATTGATTAAGGTACAATTGTTTGTTTCTCATTTTCTTGATCACATGTCTTGTAGAGAGATATATTTCTATCAATCTCTCCCCTATTAAAAAATTCATTTTTTAAAACTGTGGTATCTCTTGACTCAATTTCAATTACACACCCATCTTCATTTTCACCTGTGAAGATATGCCTTTTTTTATTGTTTTAAGTATCTAACAAAGATATATTTCTTGCCTCTTAGGCTAAATTTCTTATACTTATTATGTATGTAAACAGTTGACCTTTATAGTCTTAAAATGCTTAAATCTAGTTTATGATCTGTCCATAATTTGTAAGGTGTAGAAGTAACTGGCATAGAGGGCACTCGGTTAAGTATATATAAAGGCAACAATCAATAATGCATCACCCCAATAGAAAGCAGGTAAGCTTGCTTGAGCCAACAATCAAGCCACCATTTCAAGTATTATATTTCTTTTTTAAATAACTCCATTTTATTGAAGTGCCAAAAATTGTAAATTATCTTACTATTCATTTCTTTTCATAAATCTTTTTAAATTGTTCAAACAAATATTCATGTCCATGGTTAGTTCTTAAAGCTTTAATTTTCTTGTCAATTTGATTCTCAACCATATACATATAATGTCTAAAGTATTTAAGTGCTTTTGACTTATAAGAGATCAAATAAACATGACCATATCATGAATAATTATCAATAAATGTAATAGAATACCATGCTTTGTGTCTTGCCCTCACACTTGTTGGATCATATATATCAGGATGGATTAGTTGTAATCAATATTCAGCCTTAGTTCCTTTTCCAAATGGTTTACTAATTGCTTTACCGATTAGGCAATGTTCACATAGTGACACTTTTAAACTAGAAATTGATTTTACCATTCCTTCTTTTTCTACTATACTTATTCTTGGCCTATATGTCCTCAACTAGCTAGTCAAATATTCATATTTGTAATTGAATTGGAAGTAGAAGATATAGTAAAGCAATCATGTTTATACATATTATTAGCATTGTCATAAATTATGTCTAACATAATAAACCATTAAAAAAACTAGAACCATAGTATGTTGTCCCATTAAAAAAAAACTAAAACCATAGCATGTTATCCTATTACATATGTTTATTAAGTTATTAGGAAAATTAACATTGAAACTTAATTGAACAAAAGAAAGTATAACAACTAAATTCCATTAGATTTCTATAGCATAGAGAACATCATGTAGGATTAGGGTTCTTCCACCATGCAAAACCAATTTACATGTTCCAATCCCTTTGACTTCTACTTTTGCATTGTTTCCTACATATAGTCATCTATTCCTAAAAGGTAGCCAATGGTATTTCACAAAAGATCTATGATCCTTGGCTACATGATTTGTAGCTCTCAAGTTTACAATCCATAAAGGATGAGATTCAACTATTAACACTATGCAATCACAAGTGAAGTAACTCATCTTTTGATAGGCATAAGGCTTGACCTTAACCATGTCAAGTTTCTTTCATCAAGCTTTTCTTCTCTTCTTAAAGTCTTTTTTAAATTTCTTTCAACATTGGTCAAATCCTTTCTTCTTATAAAAGTGTTTGCCCTTCTTACCTTAATCTTGAAGTCCCAATAGTCTCTATCATATAAGCATGACTAAAGGATTTAGCAACCTCTAGGAATTCATCTTTAAGTTTTAAATGACAAGTAACATCATCAAAAGTGCTTATGCTCTCATTGTGGGTTAGGTCCAATTTCATATGCTCTCAGCTAGTAGGAAAAGATCTTATAACAACTTGGACTTACTACTCATTCATAAAGACAAGATTAGATGACTTTAACTCTCTAAACATGTTTGACATATATCTTAGACACTACTTCATTGAATTATTTGGTCACAATTTGTCTATGGAAAACTTAATAGTTAACCTTTTAAGTTTAGTTGTAGAAATAGAACTAAACTTATCCTTTAAGGCAAACCATATGGCTTGTGTGGTTGGATAAGATTCAGATTCACACATTAAGTCATCAACCATATATCTTAATGTCATTATGTGAGCTATACAGTCCTTCTTTTCCTAGGCCTAAAGTGCCTTTTGATCTCTCCTATGTTGAGCTACATTTTCATGCTCGAGCTCTAACATAATGTTGTTCAATGGCTCTTTAGCATCTTGCTCCCTAAGGGTGTATGAAACTTTACTGTGCCAAATCTCCTAGTTATAACTGTTTAGTTTATCTCCCTTGTTAGACTCATCAATAATATTTTTAGTAGCCATGATCACTTATTTGGATATCTACAAAAACATAACACAAAATCAAAAACATATATGCAATGTCATATATTTGCAATAAACTTTGACTAAACTAACAGTTACATTATTAAACTCATAATTGGAAGTTTATATTTATCTTACTTCTATCACATATATCAAAAAAATGATTTCATTTTTTCTATTGAATTTATGTATAAATATTATTTAATTATAGTTCTTACATGACTCAAAGTCTACTAATCCAAGAATCAATAATGATAATGAAATATGCAATATTAAAGCATGATACAAAAGTCACATATATCAAATAAAGTAAACACTTAGTCTTTGTTATAATATTACTAATATTTTCACACTAACAATAATTTAATGAAAAAATCCTAAAGATGTTTCATCTTCTCAAGGGATATTTCATCTTCCTCATGATCAAAATAGTATCTATAATTATAAAGAGGACTATTTGGTAACTCGTACAAAGACTTATATGCTTGATCAACTCCTTTAGATGAATTCCCTTTCATGTGCACTATGCCCAAAATAGATTGTCTAACATTTGTGATAATAAAATGTTCTTCTGCAAGCTCTATCTCAATTGCACACTAGTAAAAATTTACCCCCTTCTAGCCTTTTTTATTAGGTTTATATATCTCTCTTAGTACTAGCTTGACTAGTGTCCAATAATTGTCATCAAGGAATGAGTTGATCAAGCTTAAGACCCGAGTGAAATGTAAAAGTTTGATGTCTTACATCTTTAGGTCAATTTATAAATGCCTCATGTTTTAAATGTGTTGTTAGATGCAATAATTTAGGTCCATTTTGCACATCAAGTATGTCTGTGGATTTATAATGATCTATTAAAGGAAAATAAATTTGTTAATTCATAATTCAAATTTTTGATGAATTTTTTTATATATAAATACACCATATTAAGGCCAAAAAATCACTAAAAAAAATCTAATAGTTATCCAAATATGGGCAAATTATATATCAAAATGAAGGACTTTTAGAGCTAAAAACTAGCCTCAAACTCCTTAGCATGTGCCTCCATTTGTCACCTAAAGCTTTTTGGTTCAAAAATTAAAGGAAAAAAAAAGGGAATGGGACACCACTCATGCATAGAGTGTCACATGTAAGCCATGTGCTACCCTCCATAGCAGTGCTGGTAATGGTTATCTCACTGTTACCTCCTTCTTGCTTTCCTCTTTTTACTTTCCTCTTTTTACTGGTACCCTTGGTTGGCCAAATGATGGTGGAGGTGAGCTACATGTGGCACCCTTGAAGGTGGTCCTTCTACTTCATCTTCAACTTTTGATTTTTTCTAAGTTATAGAAAATTCCAAATTTAAATGTTTGAGAGGCCATCTTTGAAGCTTCATATTTCACTTGTTTTTCATTGATTTTAGATGAAATTGGTGGTATTAGAAAGTTTATTCTACAAGCTAAGCTTTCTATTCATGTAAGGCTTATAGTGAATGATGCTTTGTGTTAGGAGCATTAGCATTTGAAAGTGGGCTGGTTGATCATTGTAAAATTGAAAATCGAAGTAGTGATTTCTCTCTAATGGAAGTTCAATTTTTCTCAAATATTTGCCATTAGTCCCTCTTTGTATAGGCTTTTTATAATGATCTTTGCTATTTTTGCTATTAACCTTCTCTAAAGCTTTGAACATTCAATAATTCATGAAATTTTACAATAAATTCATGACATCAAACACAACATGTATAAATCACAAGAAAGCAATAAATTTAACCAACCTAGATGTAATACCAATGAAGGGAAAAAAAAAAAGGGAGTTAGGTATGGGTACTTGTAGTAGATGGATCTTATTAGATTTATTACTCTATGTGGTATGATCCTAGTCATGAGTCAAACATTGTTGTTAGGTCCATCGTATATAGACCAAAATTCAAGAGGACTCTTCTGTGCTTTTTCTTTAAGACTCTGTGTTTGTCAGGATAATTCTTCATCATTTTTCTTGTTTGTCTCAAACTTCTTTTTAATGCACACACTTGCACGGTAAAATGTTAGGCCTTTTTTTAAAAACTTTCTCTCTTTTTTTGCAACCCACTAATTAATTGACCATTTAAAATTCAAAAAGAAATTTTAAATAATAATTAATTAATTATCTTTTAAGTTACATTAATAACTTTGAGTTAACTCATCATAAACAGCTTAGTAACCCGACGCATTCTTTTTTATTCTTCTAGACAAAACACCTTTAACGACCCTCCCCTGTATGTAAGACTCCATCCTTTTATATATACTCTTTTGGAAATGGCATAGACCACCCGTAATATACTCAGGCCAAGCCTCATCATATGAGGCACGACTCAACTCCTAAGTACGCTGAACGCCTACTCCTTGCACTAAATGCCAGCCACCACTCCTAAGTATGAATAGGATCCATAACCCTTAGCATAGACGCCAACAAACGTTGGATATTTGTAACAAAATGAGGAAATTATTTGATTGAGTAATAAGCCAAACAACTATAACTACAACATAACAGTGGCTCAATTGGAGTTACGTTGGGTCCAACGTTTAAGGCTTTAAAGAGTGTTAAAATCCCATAAAATGTGTTTACGAGTGGTTATCGGTAAACGGCATACAAGCTTATGAAGAGCTTTTCTTGGCAATATGTATAAGCTCTTGAAAGAGCTAAGTAGTGTGAAAAAGTGAATGGTTAATGCGACCATGTAAAAATTACATAAATAATATATATTAGAATAAATTATATAAAGCTGGTTAAATTAATTAAAATTATAAAAACCTCTTATTTATTTTTAATATATGTATATATATAATTTTTTTATGAAACAAAAAGTTGTACTATACTTTAGTCCAAAATCAAATTTTTTTTACTGAAATACCTAAATACATTTTTTTTTTGTTAAATTTAATGAAGCAAATTTTTTTTTTTATTTTTAGTTGTGCATATTTAGGTATAATATATATTTGTATATTTAGGTTAATGAAGGTTATTTTAATGAAAAATTTTAAAATTAGATTAAAGTAGATATTTTGAAAATAAATAAAAAATCTATATAATTTTAATAAAATTAATGAAATGTTTGTGTAATAATTTACTCTATATATTATTTCGTCATATTTTCGATAAAGAAATATGTGGGACTATAGGTGAATAGTGTTTTGTAAACCTTCATATGCGGAGATCCTAGACTTGAAAAGAGGAGATCCTAGACCTGAAAAGAGAAGTAGTTGGAGCTAATGCACTTGATTTGGACCTACCGCACTTAGCGATAAGGCAAAATCAACTTGTGAGGAATGTGAATTACCATTTAAAAAATATATATATCCGTGCCTCGGTCCACTATCACGTATATTGTTATTACTCTTTAGAACATTGACCTTCTTCTTCTTCGTGCTTATTCTTGTTTGGAGTTTTTGCACCAGCATCAAACAACTTGTAAGTTCTCTACCTAATCCTAAATGTTCTCTTTTAAGTTTAAGTAGAATACATATGTTTTTTCATTTTTTGGTAGATAAAGAACGTATAAGCTAACCATTAAGGACCTTTACCTTGCAGACTTAAAAAGAATACATGAGGCACCTTCGCAGGGGAGGTTTAGGCAAAGATAGGCCAAGCACTCAGGTTTATTGAATATTTGAAAGTTGATAAAAGGGTTGCCAAGAAAATATGTGGAGGAGAGGACAACAGAAGTATAATAAATCTAAAGTAGAGTGATGATCTTATATTCCTGAAAATACTTATTTTTTAGTTATGATATAATTAATTATTAAATATTGTTAAACATAGAAAAAAATTCTTATTTTAATAAAGTTTTAATATAATCATATTAATTAATTATACAAAAATTTAAATTAATTATTTTAATTAAAAATTATTAATTATTAAATAAGTTAATAATTTAAACAATTATTTAATAAAACATTATTTTATATATGTGATAATTGACTATGTCCTTACTAGGGAACTTGTATTCCCAAGAATATCATTCCTAAAAGTAAGGCTTGTCCTGAACAAGGAGAAAAGAAATAAAAATTTAACTATTTTTTTTTTTAATTTATTTTTTGTTTTCTTTATTCTTACCCCAACAAAATTTATGAAAGAAACTAAAGTGTAACTTTTAGGTTTTTTTTTTCTATCAAGGTTTTCAATAAAACTTAATAAGTGAAAATTTTCAAAATTCAACATTAAATGATTGAATCATTTAAAAAATTCCTCCATAGTCCACATATATTATATTTAAATAATCAAACCTCATAACAACCACCTAGTAAACTTATCCTAAATCCTTTCCTGTTAAACTCCTGAACATACTCGTAGTATAATCAATTCAAATCTATATCTATATCATGTATAATTAATTCAAACTTATATCTATTATCTTATGGGGAACACGTGGAAAGCACTAAGATAGTTGTTTCAATGAACACCGAGGTTGAAATGTACCAAAATAAACAGAAGATGGCAAGACGGTTGCGAGGAGAGTCAATGGCATTACAATTATAGGTTGGTTCTTGTTTTCCCCCGACATATCCATGATACCTCGGCGAGATTTATATATTGTAGTGGCAAACATTGAATTTGAAGAATCAGCGTGAACACTGGCTTTCACGCCCGCAAAAGTCGCCATTCTGAACGCCATCTCTTTGTCAAAATGCCCTGGCTGACACTGTAGTCCATGCAGGGTGCAGGACTAACATAAAGTAGCCCACTGTTACAACCAGAAAAATGAGATAAATATTATTGATTATACGTGAATTTGCTAACGATTCTAATACGAAAAAAATATTATCATTGAGAAGTGTGACTTGCTGGTGAGAACCTTTTCTCTGAAAGACTTGAAGTTAATTTTTGAACTTTTAAAGTTTTCTGGTTATTAGTTGTGTGGAGAGCCTAGAACCTCGACCAATTTTGGAGGATTTTGCCTTTTTTCCAATTGTATACTCTGATCCTTCGTTATATTTTATAGCAATACCGTGCTTCTTGCCAATGGTCTCGAAAGAAATGTGTTGAGTACATATATAATAATCAAAGCTATTATGTATTGGGAATAAAAAAAAAATTAGTAAGTTCGTTAACTTAGGCTACTGGATACTGAGATAAAAGTATCTATCCAAGTATATGCAATATATACTTGGACCAATAAAATAAAATACAAGGGGAACCACTATTATCAGAGGTCTGTCCCAGCCTTTTCCTTAGTCTTTTCTAGCGCCGCTAGGGTTTGATTGCGGCTGTTCCGTGTTCAACTTTTTCTCAACCCTGTGATCGGTGGTGCTCATCATCCTAGTTCTCATCCGCTGCCATCACCCCTTCCCAGCAGTTCGTCGACAACGCTTCCACTCATCCAAACTCGACCTCACCTCTCAATCGGTGCAATGTTGGTCAAAACAGGCCACATCCGCGTGATTAACACACCATAAATCCGATTCGTGTTTTTACGGACAAACCCAGGTCTGACTTTGACCATATTCCCGATCCACAAATCTAAAAACTCCAGCCCCCTTGACCTCTATCTAATGGACTTCAATCAAGAGGAAGAAGATCTCGTCAAACTGGAAACGGAAGAAATTCAATGAGGGTATCAAGATTGCAAAAAAGAGTTTGATAGGTAAGATATTCACAGTAAAATCGATCATTCCACACACCCCTTGTTCGAAGTCTATTTGGAGAAGAGTGAAAGGCCTAAGAATTGAAGAGTTCGGTCGAAGCCTCTTTCAGTTTTTCTTTGATGACAAATTCGAACATTACAAAGTATTAAAAATACTGTGTCGTTATGTAAAAGATCCCCTGTTCAAGGAGAGGATCCCCTCTTGAAAAAAAAAATGTGATTATCCCTCTGAAATAAACTTGAGATTAAGGCCTCTTAGTTAGCAGCTAAAGCCACTTTTTATTTTGTTTCTCTGAAAGTTCAAGTTTACACCCTGCAATTCAGTGTTCAGTCTCTGGCTCCGCTCTAATTGACGATGTAGTTTTGATTTATTTAACCCTCCTTAAGAAGATTTATCTCCTAATTTTTCATTGAATAAAATGAATCTTCTATATTAAAAAAAAAATAAAACCATAATAATCCAAGAGAAAATTGACAAGGTCAAAGAAAACATAACTGATAATTTCAAAAGGGAGAAGGTTCTCTCCTGTATTGCACCATGTGTTACAGAGAAAGATAGGAGTGTTAACCCCTTTCAAGTGAGACCCACCCTTTTGTTTCTCTATCTTTCCCCTATTGCAAAGATGAAATACATAGGGATGGCAATCACATGGGGCAGGGGTGTGGCTTGCCTCCTAGCTCCCTAACCCGCCATCTAATTTTTTATCTCGTCCTTGTCTACAATCTTCACCATGGGGAGAATTTCCCCTTCATCTTCATTCCCCAAATCCTCGTAGATCTTGCAATGACCTTGAATTTTAAAAAAAATTAATAAAAACAACTTTTATTTTAATAAAATAGAAAAAAATATATTATTGAAAAAAGATTAATTTAAAATTGACCAATATTTCATAAACGGACAAAAATAGTTCCTCAAGTTTTCGAACTTTGGAGTAGTCATAGAGAAGAGAACAGAATCAGCTTTGAGCAATTCTTACATACACCCAGTGCGCCACGTCATTTATACACTCTATGGTTCAGATTTACTCTGCACGTGGACCCCACCTGTACTGCACATGGGCCCCACTTGTACAAATTCAATCATATCCATTGATTTTCTTAGGTGCACCATGCTCCAAGTGCACCTAAGAAAATTTCATCAGCTTTTGCATTTCAAGGTTCTACTTCTAGCTTCTGCAGACTGCAACCCCACCTAGCGTTACCTATTATGCAGTTCGCTCTAGTAGAAGGTACGAGTACAAATATAGGGTTTGTTAATTTGATTAACAGTATAGGATAAAATTATGAATATCCCATTTATATAATATATTTTATATATATAATAGATAAATAATTTAAAAAAATTAATAACTATAATCACATGAAAAAAAAAATTTGAATAATTTGAAACTTATACTTCAAATCCATAATTCATAAATTCGTAATCCAAATCCTAATTAAACAAGTTAAAAGAAAACACAAAAATATGAAATGCATAAATTAAAATATTATTAATCCACTTTTTCTCCCTTTCCTGGATTCTCATTTGCTACAAATATGGATAATTGATTTTGTTGCATTATATGTACGCAAATTTGGGAACTACGAGAACTTGAACCACCTTAGTCCACTAGGATTTGGAGAAAAATGAGTTCCCTCTACATCTCATCCTTTGCTATTTTGATTTTTTATAAACTCACTTTCTAGTAATTTCCATATCATCTCTTCCAATCTGATACTAGAATCATTTGTGCAAGTATTCTCTTACCTAACATCCCATTTTTGGTAACAACCATCATTGTAACTTTCTATAAAATGGAATTGTAGATGAATATTTGAATAAATGAATACCAATTTGTCAGCTCTTGTAGAATTAAACTTGTTCCTCTTGGCATTATGAATGAAAGAGTAGGCGTTTCAATTTCTTTCTGTTGATAACTAGTAATTGACTAAGATAATACCTTTTTAGCAACCTCGACTAACTTTGAAATTTCTTATCCATATGTAGTCTACCAATCTATTACATCCATTGTTATTGCATTAGTTTGTACTACAAACATAGCAAACAACCCCTTGTGTAAGTGAAATCTGTAAAACCTTAACTTTCAGGGCACTACTTCTCTTACTAATCTATCAGAATGGCGGAAATTATAATGGAAACTTCAACTGCTAAATTTTTTCTTTGTGTTACTTGGTTGTAAAAATCCTTATGAACACTTACATAATGATAACTAGTACCATATATATATATATATATATATCTAATATTCATAAATTACATAATTACAAGTAAGACTATCATAATGTTCATATATTGGTAAAGTTGTAACTAGTTCCTAGGATGGACAATCAAATATGTATTGATGTCTTAGAATTATCACTTCAACTATTCTAGAGTAACTATTTATTAGTCTTGACTTGCTAGAGGTTGACATTGACATCCATGTTGACTTGACTTTGGCCTATCAAGATCAGATCAGTCTACTACTAGCATAGTCTCATCAACATTGAAGTCCTAATCTAAATACATTATTGCAAAACCAATGAAAATATGCATCCATAGTACACCTTAATTGTTTTTGTAAATCCAATAATGGTCCAGAAAACATATTTCTTCCTTTGCTCATCATATAGAATAGATAAGGCAAAAGTAGATAAATCACATTGATAGACAAAGGATATCATTTCATTTCATTTATATGTACTTAGAATTGCCAGTATAAGCTATCAATGTTAGGTGTTTAGGATCTTAGACTCTCATTTTTGTACATTTAGAAATACTAACAATTATGTCAGGGCAATGAAAAGTTGCATAAATATATATATATATATATATATTTCTTTCAAAGCATGTTCAAGCTAGCATGTCTCACCCAATAGCAATACATCTAATCGCATTCAAGTATAATAATACATATATTCATTACAATACGATTCATCATGTCCATAATCATACTTTTTAGCAACCAACTTAGTTCATTATATATCTAAGTACCATATGAACTTGATACATATTGGCATGCTTCATCATTCATAAGGCCTTAACGTATCTCATGCTTTACATACATTCATATTCCAATGAGAACATTAACATGTCATATCACTTTCCATGCCCTTATAAGAAGAGAAAGATGATCCTACCTTGAAAGTAGTGGTTATATCTAAAATCATTTCTCAAGTACTGTATCAAGCATCTTATACTACCTGATACAAGCTTCAGTTTTAACAATCATAGGTAACTCACCAAGCATCCCATACTACTTGGTGTGATACCTATGTTTTCATTGTCGTCAAGTAGGAAAACCATTCTCCTTAGTTTTTATGATCATCGTAATATATCATTATGGATAGAAGTAATATAGCTAGGGCATCCCTTAAAGTGTATCCATAAACCTTAACCTAAAACTTAGAGTCACATGCAGGTTTCCCAACCTTCCTATGATCCTTTAGTCATAACTTGTCCCTAAGAGAATGACACTTTAACCTAAAAGGAACTATAACCCTTTTTGTTCCCATATGATCATCTCCTTCCTATCTCATGTTGATAAAAACCATCTCTTAGAATTTCATCTGCTAAGAATTCTATCTTTTAAAGACATATTAAAAATTAGGAATTCATAGAATTCTATCTTTGAGGATCATCTCTTATTAGAAGTCCATTCCTTAAGAACCCTATCTTTACCTTGAAATTCCTTTACTTGTAGAAAA
Source organism: Erythrophleum fordii (assembly GCA_032878935.1). Classification (NCBI taxonomy): domain Eukaryota; kingdom Viridiplantae; phylum Streptophyta; class Magnoliopsida; order Fabales; family Fabaceae; genus Erythrophleum; species Erythrophleum fordii. The sequence continues at coordinate 17,788,126 of JAVQMF010000052.1, read as the reverse complement.
CTTGTTGTATAACATATAACAAGTAGTTATTATGGAACCAACTTCTAGGTACATTTGACATAAACACACGGATCATTATATTATTTCACTTGCACATTCCAAATTATCCAAGTCATATTTTAGGGTCAATATATAGTTGTTTCATTAAAATAGGAAACACAATCAAATGCCTTCATTTAGTAATAGATCAAAAAGCCTAAATAGAATTTAGGGAGAATTATAAAGAAGGACCCAAAAGTGAAGAAATTTACTCTGAAGGACCTGTTACCACTAGGTTCAATTATTTTTTGTTAAAATCAATAGTAATCAGCCCTAAAACAATGGTAATAGATCTTTCAGAGTAAATATTTTTAACTATAGGTCCTTAAACATAATTCTCTCTAGAGTTCATTCCTAATAGAATCTTAGAAATTTTGGTAAATTATGAATTCCAAAACACTCAAGAATTTCATTTGGACTACCAGAAATTTTTAAGAATTTTCTAAGAATTTTTATGGATTATTAGAGATTTATTGGGCATTTATTGAAATTAATTAAGGATTAATTTCTAATCACCTAATAATAAATAATTAAGAAAAAAATACTTAGAAAATGAATTTGTGAAAATTTATTGGACCCTTAGGGCTCTAAAATATTAAAAAAAAATTTAGTAATAAAAATCCTTTGATAAAATTCATGGGTCAAAATATAATTAGCAAAAGTATAGGTTTAAAGTGCAATTTTGGCTGAGCCTACAATTCAATTTCTTAGGGGCCAAAGTGTGCTTTTCCCTAAATTTAAAATGGTGGAGTTAGGAAGAGATCTTTATATGAAAACAATTGTATCAACAATTAGGATAACTTTCATAATTGAAGGTCGCAGTAAATTGTAACATAACTTCCCAAAAATCAAGTTAAAGCTTAGTCAATACCAAGCTTCTCTAACATGCTTCTTTGTCTCGTAGAAGAAAAATGTGAGGAAAAGCAGAGGCTTCCTCAATCAATCCTTCCTTTCTCTATATAACCCTATCTTCCCTTCACTTTATGGCATACACCTATACTCACTTTGCCAAAATTCTAAGAGGTTGAGAGCAATAAAGAGTGAGAGTTTGAAAGGAACAAAGAGTCTACGAAAAGGGGGAAGGGTGTGGAAGGAAGAAGTAAGGATGGTAGAAAGAAATAAGGAAAAAAGCATGAAAGAGGCAGCAAATTAGAGGTAAGAACACCTACCTCTCTCTCTCTCTCTCTCTCTCTCTCTCTCTCTCTCCCTTCTCTTGTTTTTCTTATCCATGGAAAGGGGTAGAACACTCCATCTTGCTTTTCTTGTATCTAGGGAATGTTTGTGGAACTCTTGTTGTGTTTTTCAAGTTATGAAAATGATAAGAAATCCATAAGAAACAAGTAAACAATCCAACCAATGAATTTTGCACAGAAATCTCTTATAAGATGTATAGCTTCAGATTTTCATTTAAAGGCTTATATTCCTTTTTTATGGTTATTTTAGTATCCTAGTGAGTGCATATATAGGTGAGAATGGCAAGACAAAAGGTTAGAAATCAATCAAGTAATAAAATGGTTTCATAGTCAATAAAGAAGAAAAATTAGGCAACAAATTTAGGTCCAAATATTAGGAGAGCAAATGGACTCCAGATGATCTAAAATTTTAGTATGCTATGCTTTCCATATAAAAAAATTATAATACCAAATTTTGTAAATTTTAAAGTTTGTTTGGTTGCTCAACTTGATACTAAAATTGTAGTTATTCCTAATTCAAGCATTTCTTGGGCATTTTAGCAAATCAAAGAGTTAAGGGGTTAAATGAATCCTTTTCACTCTTGCGTTTTTCTTGCACTTAGTACATAGAGCATGCTCCATCAAAAATTTAATGAATTTTGGAGGTATGTACAAAAAATTGGCATAAGTCATAATTCAATTGCATAATTAAAATGCAAAATAGAGCTCATTCTACTTTATGTGCACTGTGGCACCCCACATTTTGTCAAAACTTTTTAAACTCTAAACATGATCCAAGCCATGATGCCCAAGGTCCAAGCCACACTTCCAACCATCTTTAAGTGGTTTTATGCACTTTTGCTTGTATGTTTTGAATAATTATGATGATATAAAATAAGGGTAAGTTTAGAGAAGGTTAAGGAATAATTAAATAGGTATTAAATGGTTAGTTTTAAGGTCCTTAATTAGAGCCATATGAATTATGGTTTGGTTTGATTATGTGTTGACTTATGAAATCTTTATATGATTGATAATTCTTATATAAGATGCTTTATGGCATGTTGTGCCATTTTATGGCTAGATAAAATTGAGGCATGATTAATTAATTAAATTGAGATAAACATGTATTAAATATTACTGTGACATGAGTCATGGTATGATGAAATATATGGTTTGCCTTATTAAACTCTTTTGGGACTAGAAAATCATTAAGAAGTAATTTTACACTTAAGTCCTGTGACGACCCTAATTTCTTAACATCATAATTAAGGTTAAACAGGCGATTAATCATCATAGGTTATGAAAATGTGGAGAAATTAAACCTTAAGGTGATTAGAGTCGTCAATCATATGATTACATATACTTATGTTCATAAGGGAATTAAACATCCATTTATAAGCCTTGAATTCTATTACTCATCAATTATAACTCATCCTAATGACTCTAGATCATCCTTTGTGATTAACATATGGAAAACCAAGATTTTCTAGTTAATATAAGTGTTTCAACATGTTAGCCGCGGCCAAATTACCCTTAGCCGCAGCCAATTCCTTGCTGTTTTATCCTTTTCTTCATCACTAGTTTCATCGCGGCGGTAGCCGCGGCGAGTTGGACCTTCGTCGCGGCCAACCTATATGGTGCCACGGCGAAGAAGCCTCTTGGAACTTCCTCGCTCGCCTCTCGATATTGGCCGTGGCCAATTCCTCCTTCTGCCGCGGCCAATTCCTCTCTGGAATGTTGGGGACATTTTCCTAAAAGTTCGCTGTGGCCAATTCCTTAATTCGCCGCAGCTAATTTCTCTCTGGACGACTCCCAGTTCGACCTCTCATATTTCGCTGCGGCCAAATTACATTTCGCAGTGGCGAATTCCTCTCTGGTACTCTTCCTAGGCAACTTCGCCTCTATTGGCCGCGGCCAACTCAATTTTAGCCGCGGTGAAGTACCTTCTGGTCCTACACTCCAAAAATCTGGACTTATACTCTTCTTTCCCCCTCCAATCTCATCCTAGGGCCCCTCTACCTTCATTGTGGGGCTCAAATAGCTTTCCTTAGCCTAATTTATCCGACTAATCTATCCTCTCTAATTCAAGATTTAAGGGTCATTTTCTTTCTTCTAATTACCTTATATCAGCAAGTCCATTTATCAGCAATTTGTAAAATAACAATAACAAGAGTTCATGAACTATCAATAGATATCACTTATGTCAAGATTACATCTCCAATAATAAGCTACATCAAAGTTCAACAAGGCTCATTGTAGATAACACAAATCCATACATCAATTACCAATTTAAAGTAAGGCCTACTTCTCAATAAGTACACATTATATTATCAAAATACAGACTCCTACACTTAGCAATACAGATACATGATGATGCTATACAAGACTTAACCAAAATTTAGCATCTACCCTATTACACTCAGATCAAGTGTAGCTCCCCTACACTAGGCCTCAGCTCATGGATGTTCATCCACTTGCTTGCCCTTATCCTTACCCGAAGAACCTTCACCTGAAATTGTAATCTCATAAAACGGGGTGAGATAATAATCTTAGTAACCAAGGAAATTCCATCATATAATCCAGTTTAATTAACATATATGCATGAATCAAAATCATATCTATCATCTCAGCAAATGAAACAATTAGGCTATCATGATTACTATCCCATACTAGCAATCATATTTTAACATGTTAAAGGCCATTAACACCGGGAGAGGCCCGTCCACGGCACCTACTCCCCATTGAGCACAATCAGGGCTTAGTACATCTGGGGTTTAATTATAACTGTGCCTGATCGAAGCACATGCACGGGTGGCAGCTCCACCATGGACTCACAAGGTCCAATTATCATACAATAGATAGCCAACCAATTCATTCAATATTTCAAATCATTCATATACAACAAGTATGAAATTTAAACCGACATATGTATGGAATTAATGTGAACCCTAGTTACCTCACTCGTAGACAGATTTGCAACAGCCACCAATGGTACAGAATCTCCCCATAATCATAGCATCAAATAATTACTACTCTAATTCATCATTAACAGTTACAATAAGTACCTAAGGGATTTAAATGCTATTAACTACCTAAAGAATACTTACCCAGCTGCCAAAAATACCAAATTTAGATTTAAGTGTCCTCTTCCAGAAATCTCAATATTCCACCTAAAATCCTAAGCAAATTCGTACAAAATTAATACCCATAATATAAATAAGCTATGGGGGTCTCAAACTAACAAAGAAAGCATCAAAATAGAGGGTTTAAACTCACCTAATACCATCTCTAACCTCAACCTACGAATTTCACCAAGAAAATCTCCAAACACCCACATTTCAGATTTTGGGTATGATGAAAATACTCCAATTAAAAAACTAATTAGACCAAATTAAAGAGAAAGATGAGGGGATTAAGTTGTATAACTATTACCTTGGCTAAATCTTGCTCTAAATGTGAGAAAAGGTGGAATTATACCAAGAACCCTAGCCTCTCCTCCTCACCTCTGAATTTTCCTTGTGTTTTTTGTGTTTTGCTGAATGGGGGGTGGCTGGTCAGTTTTTTAGGGTTTTAGTGAAGTTAAGTTGGGTCAAGGGATGGGTCATGGGTTGCTCCAAGTCCAACTCCTAATAGGCTTCAGACTTTAGCTTGTTGGTCCAGTTTTTTAAGTGTTAGGCTGCAGAATTCTATTGGGCCAGTTTTATACATTGGGTTGCTGAAGTTTAATAGGATTTAGGCCAAGTTTAAAGAGCTCAAGGGTTTGGATCTGCACCTAACTCATTGGGCCTCCATTAGCCTCTCATCATGATCTATTAATTTAGGCCTAGGTGAAATTTCTATCCCAATTAATTCTCAAACCCATGTTAACAATTTATCTCTCTAAAATTTCCATTCACTAACTTGCCCAATTATCCTCTATTAATTATTCTTAATTACTCTAAATCCACGATTAACACCTTAATTAATTTTAGGGTGTTACAAACCCTATGTAATAAGGAATGTTAATGACCATCCATAGAAGACCAGATCACGAACCATTCTCATACATGGATGATAGTGATATTGTAATTTTGTGAACTTAATTCCAATGCATGGATGAATGAACTGTGAACTCCTCCCATGCATGGATGGTCTTAGTTTTAAAGTACCACAAGATCAACCTAATTAGGAGATTTAAAACACTAAAAGATACAATAAGAAGGATGAGAGGTTCCATTAGAATTAGTGTAGGCAACTAATACTAGAAGGGTTCCGATGATCATATAGTTTAAGGAGAATAATCTTTCTCCTTGATGGTGCTGAAAACCTAGGCCTTGCACTAAGTAGTATAGGATATTTGGTGGGTTTCCAATGATTTTGAAAACTAGGTTTGTATCAAGTGGATGGGACACTTGATATACTACCTAGGAAATAGTCTTCATTATGACTAATGTTTTCAAAGTAGAATTGTTTGGGTCTCCTTAAAGAGGACATGTACAGTGATATGTTATGATAATGTAGTTAAGGAGTACTATTTATGTGAACCATTTAAGACCTTCTAAAGGCAATAAGGAAGCATGATGGTATGTACCAAGTTATATAGTACTTTAGAAAGCATGTAACATGGCTAAAAAGTAATACTTGCATACTGTAAGTAGCATGATAATAAAGTAAACATATATATTATCATGTCTAAATGTGACTATAAATGATGTGCTAACCATCATTTGTACAATTATAATAGTCATGCCATAAATAGTGATATGTGAATATGATATTTGGAACATGTTAGTTCACATGCAAAGATGATTTTATTAAGTTTCATATGATTGGGTGTTCCTATGTATGTATGATCTTCTATCTATATTGTTATACTATAATGTATCTATTATCCTTATTTGCTATAGACAAGAGGAGAAGGGAAGAAAATGTTTTTTGCATACATGGCAACAAAACCATTACTAGTTTTCAAAATCGATGAGTGTTCTGGCTAAAAATGTCAATTCTCACTACACTTGTCAATGTATTCAAATAAAGATCAAGCTTTTATTATTCAATGTTGATTGTAAACTAGTTGGTTGGTAGAAAAAGCATAACATAATGGAGATATAGGAACTTTACTAATTATATGTTTGTAATAGCAATAATTAGTTTATAGCCCAACATGATTTATGTATTGTTATTAAAATATTGTTAGCATTATTTATATTTTTGTAGTATGAGATATATGAACCTATTTATATGATATCCATATTTAGGAATAATGCCAATGCTTGAATAAAAAAGAGGAAAAGAAATCAAATAAGTAGAATTTTTAACACTTAATTTCTGCTAGAATTTTGCCATTTTAATAAAGCAACGAGTTTAATAGCACTCTAAAAGTTAGGGTGTTACATAGCGGAATTAGAGAATTTATCCTAGGAAATCTAGAAGAGTCTAAAGAAGTGTAAAATAGAGTGTAAGATAGATAGAAATAAAGATAGCTTGACTTTATTTGATATGGCGTTGTTACTAAGTGATAGTGGCATTGGCACTTGTATGTCTACATATCAAAATTGATGCTATGATTTTGCCTCATAGTTATATTTAAATTATTAAGGGTGATCACCATAGTAATGAATTATTTTGTAAGTGCAACAAAAACACGGTATGAATTAGGAGAAAAAGCTCCAAACAATGATTACAATGACATAATCAATGTCATTGAAACGATGGCTATTGCAGTTAAAGAATAGATTGATGCTATGACTAGGATGTTTCACTACATTCAACAAAACCAACTATTGTAGCATAACTAAAAACTTATGATAGTAGACTCATTTGAAAAGGTGACTAAATTCCCCTCTTATCTAGGATTTAACCTTAATGAGAATTGGAAGATTAGAAAGTTTGAAAGTGGATTAAGGCCTAAACTTAGAAAAGCTATAACCACCTTAAAGATCAAGGATTTTACCACACTTATGGACAAGAGTAAGCTAGTAGAAAGATAGCTAGCTAGCATAGAAAGTGAAAACCCAAGGAAAGTATATTGGAAAAGAAAGAAGGCATGTGGTGACCCAAAATGAAACTTGAAATTTAAGTCCCCATCTTTTAAAGGAAGCCAAACTCTGAGAAAGAAAGGCATCTCCAACTGGTGTAAGCAAGCACAGAGAAACAAACCCTGTTTGGCTAGAAAGAATATATGCTACAAATGTAAGGATCCCAAACACTTCTTAAGGGAATGTTTGTTAAATAAGGAATAGGTATCAAACTAGAAGAGAGAAACTCTAAATAATCAAGAAGTGACACAATTCCCTAACTAAGTACTAGATATGCTATTAGAAAGATTGAAATCTTGTTGATACTTAAGATATTTAGATTGCCTAATTACTTCTTTTAAATGAGAAATAGATGTTTTGATTGATTTGTCTAGAAGGGATATTAAGATCATCTATAAGATAAACTTGATTTTAGAATATTATAATTGGTAGATGGCCAAATCTATGAAAGTAAAGCCAATAAGAATAATTTCTTATAAATGGTAAAAGATATAGGATTAGTAAATAATTTTATAGGGTCTTCCCTTGTGATATGGTAAGGTTACACATAATAAGAAGAAGATCTTATTGTTAGTTCTTGATACCAATTCAACCTTGTATACCATCTAGGATATTTTCAATATGGAAAGATAAGTGAACTGATGAGATAAACAAGGATATGCTATTTAGACAATTTATTCAATATTGTACCATTAGTAAAAATGCTAATGACTACAAAGGTAACGGTTGAGAATGAATAGCCTTTTAGAAAGAATGCTGGTATTCTTAGAAAACAAACTTAACTTTGACTTGATGAAGCTAGTAGTAACCAAACTCATAAACCAATTTAGGATAGTGTGCACCATTCCTATAACTTGAAGGAATTACTTTCTTTACATCCCTAAGTCTCGGCTTAGTCAAAGAAAAGCTCTTTAGACTAAAAACTCAACAAGATTAAGAAACATTAGATGTGTAATAGAGGTTATGATTATTCTACTCTTGCAACCTGAACTATAGTCTTACAACAAAGTCACAGTTTACTAGGATAGAATGTAGTTAACTAACTCTTTAAAGTCTAAAAGAAGATATTGAGTATTTAGTTAAAGGTTAACCTTAAATAGAATATGAGTTAAGCAGAATCAACACATAGTCAATTACAAGTGGATATAGTTAACTACCATTGAAACTAGTCAACTATATGGTTAAGCTATAATTAGTCCTAACTTAAAGTAGCTAACTAGAACTTTAGGCAACTATAAATAAGGAAGCAAATAGTTCAAAAAGGCTCTAACTCCCTTTAGATTAGTTATGAGAACCTTGAGGTGAGTGATAATACCCCTTAGATAGGCTTGAATATATAAAATGATGAAACAAGAAAGTAGTACCTTGTAATTCTAGTTAGCTTAAGCATTATAAAAAGGAGCATTCTTTCTTAATTTAAAGATGGCAACCATGATAATTGGATAACATGAGTTATATAAAGTTCACTTTCACACTTAAGGAACCTAAATTCCTTAGAGATTTGAAAGGATTAGATCTAAAAATAAGTAAAAATAACTTAGGATTATGATCTAAATAAAGATGATATGAGTTTTTTGCAAGTGACTGATGAATGCTATTTTTATATCTTCTATTTCTCTTAATTTGGAGTTTTTAATAATTAAATATGGTTTTAGGGATTTAATTATGTGGATAATTGATTTTAGTAGCCATCTTTGCACTTTAGGAATTTATTTACAAAATTATTAAATTTTAATGCATAAACTTTTTTTAAATAATTTTGTGAATAGTCTTACTTAATTTTTCTCATTCTTTTTGTGCACGTTTTTGGGCAAATAGAAATTAAATGGTAAAGATTAATCTTGGAAGAATTGATGTAACGAACGTAATTTCATAAAAGATGAAATGAGCCGTATAAAAGCAAGTCTATTGAAATGAGTTAGAAATTGCCTAAAAAAATTTGGGTGGAGTTTTAGGCTCCTAAAAATGATAATTCCAGGCTCATATGAAAGGGAAAACGGAGCTAGGATGGTGAAACAAATTGTAGCGAAAACTGACGAAATGTAATGACATTTTTGTAAATAAGTGCAACTTTTGAAAAAACATATTGGAGGGCTTTTTAAATGGAAATTTTGAGTTTCCTAAGATTCTCAAAAGCCCTAAAAATCATGGGAAGCCCCAGGACTGGTAAAGCGCCTTCGATGTATTTTTTCCAATAGCGATGAACCCAAACTTTGACGGATTCATTCAGGAAGGTTTTAGCTCCAATTTGAGTGATTCCAAGGGTACTTTCTTAAAATGGGAACCTAAATTTTATAATGGAAAAGAAGATTCTCAAAAAGGAGCTAAAACAAAATTGTCATTACGAAAGGATAAAATTAAAATTTTTGAAAAAGTGAGTTTCTTAAATGTTTCAGACACTTCTCCCGCTTTTTCTCCTCTCATTTAGGCCGACTTTCTTTTACCCAAAATACAAAAAAGCACCAGCTCTCTTAGGTGCACAAGAAGAGGAGAGAAAGGAAGGAAGAAACTAAGGAAAAGGTGAAGAATTTTATGGAATTTCATGCTTTTCCTTCTTTCAATATTATTCCTCTCCTTCTTAGCTGTCTTTCCATGGTTTATTTGAATGAATTGGTTTTGTTTTGAGTCCAGAACAAGGAGGAGCAGTTCGAATTTCTTGAGGAGAAGAAAACCAAGGAGGAAAAATATCGAAACCAAGCTTGAATCTAAAGTATTTCATGGTTTTATTGTTCCTCCTCTTTGCTTCTTCCTTGTTCACATTTCAGCCTAAACCAGAACTATATGAGGGGGAGATTTTTTGCCCAAAAAAAAGAGAGGAACTAGGGTTTTAGACCATTGAAAAGGGGTATATGGCAAGAAATTCTAAGGAAAACTAATAGAAATCAAGCTAAGAAAGTGTGGTGTTCTTTAGGGTTTTATAAAATCTGATTTTGTGTGAGTGTTTCCTTGGCTATTTGAGTGTTTCTTTGAGCTTTTAAGACCTCTAGAAACCCTCCCAAGTGGCTCTCCTATTAAGGAAAAATCAAGAACTCCAAGAAGCCCCATTATGGTACATGTCTCGGCCAAGTATGAATAATAGGGTTAGGGAGTGTTAAATTATTCTACCATTTGTTTGGGACTTTATATGATGTTAAAAGATGGGAGAAACCATTGGAAAAAATTTAGGAGCCATGGATTGACAGATGGAACAATAGTGTCCATAATAGTGCTTTGTGAAGTAACTTGATTTTAAGCTTATGTAAAGGATTGTATGAGGGCTCCAATGGCTTTGAATAAGGCCAAAAGGACTAGATATGGAAAGAAATGGGAGCCTAGAGTTTAAATTGTGAAGGTTGCTTCAATAGGCCATTTATAAAACCATTAGGCCACTTATGGGATCAAGTGTGTATTTAAGAACATAATTAGTGTCTTGGCTTGTTTCAGGTATGTGATTGTGTGCTACTTATGATGTTTGGGCCAAGAGAATATCCAACCACCTAGGTGCACTTGTGAGGCCAAAAAGAGGGAGGAATAAGACTAAGTAATGCTTGCAAGATTCAAGGTAGCTCTCCACCTCATTCTTCTTACATCCTTGTACATGTGTATGTCTTTGTGTGCATGTATGTGTTAATGTGACTTGAGAACATGCCACTTGATGCTTAAGTTAGTATTGGTACCAATGTATGTTCTTGAATGACTTTAGTTATGAAATTGACTCCTAAGGGTGAGGTGATACCAAAAGTCGCTTGAATGGATAAGGCCAAGTCAAAATTCCCTTGGTCAAAGGTGAGGCAAATATAAAAATCCTAGAATTGGGGTAAGGCAATACTAAAAGTCCCTAGAGCATGTTCTTGAATAGTGAATGGATTGGTGGCATGAAAGCATGTATTTATGCATGTTCATGTTGAGACATGTTCTAAAAGTGTGCCTTTGATGTATGTATGCCTTGAATGTATGTGTGAATGGGTGTGTGAGCTATTGAGATTCCATAAATCTTATTCCCTTCCCTCTTTTATTCCTATGACTCTAGGTGGCTCTCAAGAACCGAGGAATGCAAGCCAAGCATCTTAAAGAGAGCATAACTTGACTTTTATGTAGTTTCTTTTGTACTTAATGGACAAAGTGACTATGTAAATATTATTTTTGAGTTATAGATCATTGAATAATTGTAATATCATATGTAAATGATGTATGAACCTTAGATGGTGTTAAAGTAATGGAAATGTGAAATTTGAACTCTTGTGTGCATACTTGGATACATGTATTCTTAAGTATGGGATAGTCAAATTGAGATGTATGAGGTTTGATACCACTTAGGAAGCTCCTACAAGTCATATTAATGCTTTTAAATTTGCCCAAGAGGTGCCAAACCATTTAGAAAGCCATTTGGACAAAGTTGACATCTCGAAGGAGGAAAATTTGACCATTTTGTGAGGCTATGTCACTTTCTGTCTAAATGAGTTCTTCTTGGTCTAAAATTTAGCACGTTTCTAGAGCCTATTGAGATCCTTTTGAGAAGCTAAAATGGGTATTATTTGGAGGTCTGTGAAATTTTTGGCCAATTTTTGAAGTTGGCAAATTTTCTGATTTTTGGTCATGTACTGTTCATATAGTCTGAATTTTGATCTCTATCATTCATAGGAAAAACAATGTCCAATTGCCATGAAATTTTACAGGGAGAAACTAGACCTTCCTAGTGACTTATGTCAATTAGAAGCACCTTGTTTGGATGTCTATAGAGGGAGACATGAATTTTTGAAATTGCTATTCTATTCTAGGTGCACCTCCAGACCCATGTTACTGTTTGACTAGTTTTCAGGGTCTAAATACTCTGGATTGGTCTAGAACTATTTTTTCTTTTAGTTAACATCTGTACCATTCCAAATTGGTATAGATTGCATGGATTGGATTTTTTTGAAATTAATTATGAATTTCTAAAATTTATATTAGTAAGTTGTATCAGATTTCTGAGTAGCTTAACCTTTTTGCCTTTTCTATTGTCAAACGTGGTCCAAATGACATTTTCATAGTTGGGAATTATTTTTAGTGTAAATTTCTATGGTTTGTATGATTTTCATTTTCCTGGATTTAGTTATAATTTTTCAAAGTTGCCCCTGAAATCTGCCATATGTTGTCTGTGAGATTAAGTAAAAATTTTGGAGTTTTGACTTGAAAATCATGAATTGCTTAATATTCTGAGTTGATTGTAATTTGTTTCAATGATAAATGACTAGAGAATATTGTTGGATAGTCCACGGGGCCCACATAACGTAAATTGAAAAATTTTATCTCAGTGTAATGCGATAAAGTGCATGAAAATGTAACTTTTTCTTAATAATTCCTAATGAACATGCACATAACTATCTTGAATGGAAGGATATAATGAGAGAAAATATAAGGTTTGACAATTGAAGAATGAATAAAAGGAAAAAATTAATGTTAAATGCAACATGTGTGCAACTTGAGGGAAGGAATAAATGATTCACATTTTTAACAGAATGTAGAAAAAATAAAAATAAAATAAAAATAAAAATAATGGGGATGGAATGAATCATATAAGAGGAGCTCTCTTGCTAACACATGCATAGCATTTTGATTAAAGAAGAAGCACTCTTATGGATAGATCATTCGCACACTCAAACACATAGCATGTCCATGCATTTTAGCATTCATCAGCATACTCCTTTCTCCCTCACTTGACACACATATCTCTCATTCAACTACAGAATTATGTTCACGGGTCAACTTCCATATACACATACACCTCCAGTTTTTACCCACATAGTAGCTCCACATAAACATCAACAAGGCATGAGCTTTCTCTCGAGTTTCATGCACACATCTAGCTCACACACTAATCCATGTAACTCTCAACTACACAAACACACCCATGGGTTAAAGCATCATAGGTTAACATTCCATGTATCGTATATCTCCATTCACTCACCCATGTGGATGCAGTAGCTACATGTGACAAGAAGCATACCTCTAGCCCACTTTCTCATATCACTCACAAGAACACAAAGGCTGCATAGGCTTTCTCATTTACATAATGCCATGGGTTTATGTAGTAGAGGCAAAACATAGCTACATGAGAAAGCATGAAGTTAGACATTACATCCAGCTTGCTTTATCCAATACACTCATAGGTATTAGAGTAGAAGAGATAATGACATGGGTATAGTAGTAAGAAAACACGTGAAAAGGCGCGGGTGCTGAAGCAGAAGGAGCTACATGTATTAGGAAGAGCAAGAAAGAAGTAACTCTAGAATAGTAGCTCTACGTAGCACCCACTCATGCATGATGGCACGTAATAAATGAAGCTTGGGCAAGAGAATAAGAACCACATGAGGAAGAAGCTAGGGAATTAAATAGAAGCAAAGCACGTGATTAAGAAGCCATTGGTTTAAGGGTTTGGAGAGCACATGAAAAAGAATAAAGAAAGGCACGTGATTTATTAAGAGGTAGCACGCATCCATTTGATCTCATCCATACATCCACATTTCAATCATCCATATCCATTCATCTAGAAGTTGGGCACATGATCATGAAAGTGAAGGAATAGAGAGGCTCAAGCCAGAGGGGAGACATTATTCACGCACATTCATCATCCATCTCATTAACTTCATCCATTCTCCATCGATCGCCATGACCTATCTCCATCTTCCTCTATCTCCTTCCACTTCCATGAAAGCTTAATTCACTTGGTGGCTAGCTTAGAGGAAGACCATGATTGAAGCTTGAATCTAAGGAGATTGTCAAGGGATTGAGCTAAGATTCCTATTTTATTTTTCTCTCTTTCTACATCAATTTTTGTTATTGAACTTACTTGTTTGAGCTTGTAATTGACTAAAATTGATGTAGTTTATAATTAGTGGCTAGTTAAACACTAATTAGGAGACTATTTGAATGAATAATTGATTGAATTAAGTGCTGGATTTTCAATTACCTACAATTATCTATGTGTGCAGTCAAGGTGTTTGATAAAATGCATGTGAGAAATTGTACGCTTAATTATTTAATTTGAGGTTTCCTTGGAGTTTAATTGGTTAATCGAATATCCTAGAGTAATAATTCAAAGGCTAATTGATTGATTAATCATTCAAATTTAAGTGTTCATTGATCTTAATGATTCAATGTGGGATTGAGGTTGTAATTCAATATTAATTTGTTAATCTCTTGAATTTTGTGTAGTAACTCAAGATAATTTGCATGAACACATTTAAGGACTCTTAGACTAGAACCAATGATAATTGAATTAGGATAAGGATAGTGGATACCAAAAGATGAATCCAAGGCTAGTCACAAATTTATTAGTTACTTTTTAATTCATATGCTTAGTTAATAGTTAGGAATTTTAATTCATTTGAATTTTAGTTAGTTTAATTAGATCAAAGCCCCCTTAATTAGGTAGCTTTTAGAGTTCTTTACACTTAGAAAAGTTCATTATATATTGAATCCAATTTCGAGGGAGATAATCTAGGTTGCATCTTATATTGCAAATTTTTTTCAACCTAGTTTTATTTTGAGGTTGTGCAATATAACCACATCAATGACCACTAAGAAAATTGATGATTTATGGTATGTTGTAAGAAGATATGTGATTTAAGGATTGGAAATCAAAAGAATCATGGAATTTAAAATATTAAGGTTAAATAAAATTTTGAAATCCTAGTTGTATTTGCTAAAATAAATAGATTCTGAAATTTTAGTAACCCTTGGAGATTTCCTAAGTGGGAAATAGAGGGACACCCAAGAAGTATATGTGATTATTTAAGGCTTTTTAAATTTTGTGGATAAAATTTCTAAAAGGAGGGGAAATTGTAACATTCTCAAGTTCCTTAACAAATTAATCAAGACTAATATAACTATTGGAAATTCTTTAATATGAATTCCTAATAGAATCTTAGGAACTTAGGTAAATTAAGAGTTTTAGGACACTTTAAAATTTTATCTAGACTATAAGAAATTTTTAGGAATTTTATGCATTATTAGAAATTTATTTAAAAGTTATTGAAATTAATTGAGGATTAATTCCTAATTATCAAATAATAAATAATTATAAAATAAATGCTTAGGAAATGAATTTATAAAAATTCATTCGACTGTTAAGGTTCTAAAAATATGAGAAAAATATTTAGGTAATAAAAATACTTTGATAAAATTATGGGTTAAATATATAATTAGTAAAAGTTTAAGGTTCAAAGCATAATTTTGGTCAAAACTAAAATATAGCTTTTTTAGGGGCCAAAATATGATTTTCTCTAAATTGAAAATGGAGGAGCTAGGAAGTGTTCTTTATATGAAAAGGACTGTGTAGACAATTAGAGCAACTTTCATAATTGAAGCTTGTAGTAAATTATAACTGAACTTTTCGAAAATTGAGTCAAAGCTCGTTCAATACCAAGCTTCTCTAACATGTTTCTTTGTCTACTAGAAAAAAAAAAATATGAGGAAAAGAAGAGGCTTCCTAAGGAATCCAATCTTCCCTCCTTTCCTTATATAATCCCCTCTTCCATTTTCTTTGCAACACACACTTGCACTTACTCTACCAATATTCTGAGAGGCTAGGAGTAAGAGAGAGGGAAGGCCAAGAAAGTGTGTTAGAGTTTGAGAGAAATAGAGAGTTTATGAAAGGGAGAAAAGATATGGAAGGAAGAAGTGAGGATGGCAAAGAGCAGTAAAGAGAAGAGCATGATATGGTAGCAAACTAGAAGTAAGAACACCTACTTTACTTTCTCTCTCTCATTTTTCATTTTTCTTGTCTATGGAAAGGAGTAAAACGCTCCATCTTGCTTTTCTTATATCTAGATGATGTTTAAGGATCTCTTGTTGTTTTGCTTAAGTTCTAAAAATGGTAAGAAACTTAGAAGAAACATACAAATAACCCAATCCATTAATTTTACACAAAAATCTCCTATGGGCTTATAGCTTCAAATTTTCATTCAAAGGCTTGCATGCCTTGCTTATGGTTATTTTGGTATTATAGTGAGTGCATATATATTCAAGAATGGCAAGAAAAAGTTAGAAATTGATCGAGTAACAAAATGGGTTCATAGTCAATAAAAAAGAAAAACCAAGCAACAAATTTAGGTCTAAATGTTTAGGCATCAAAAGAACTCTAAATGATCTAAAATTATAATATGTTATGCTTTCCATATAGGAAAATTAATATGCCAAATTTCTTGAATTTTAGTGCTCGTTTAGTTGCTCAAATTGGCACTGAAAGTGCACCTATTCCTAATTCAGGCCTTTCTTAAGGAGTTTTGCAAAATTGAAGAGTTTATAGGCTAAACAAATCCTTTTCACTCTATAGGTGTTCCTACACTTATTTAACACATAAAGAATATACCAAATTTGGTGAATTTTGGAGGTCTAAACAAAAAAATGGTACAAGTCAAAAGTCAACTACATAATTGAAAGACAAAATATAGCACATTTTGCCATATTTAGGCCATAGCACCCTATGTTCTATCCAAACTTTTTGGACAATTTTAACAAGACCCAAGCTGTGGCAACCAATGTCTAGGACACAACACTAGCCTTCTTTAAATGTTTTTATGCACTTTTTCTTACATGTTTTGAATAATTATGATGATATAATATAAATGTAAGTTTTGGGAAGGTTAAGGAAAAAGTACATAGGTATTAAAATAGTTCGTTTAAGGCCTTTAATTGGAGCCATATGATTCATGGTTTGATATGATTATTTATTGCCTTATGAAACCTTTATGGATTGATAGTGCTAATTTGAGATGCTTTATGACATGTTGTGCTATTTTATGGCTGGATAAAATTGAGGCATGGGCAATTGATTAAATTGAGATAAACATGCATTCAATAGTAGTGTGACATAAGTTATGATATGTTGATATATATATATATATATATGGTTGCCTTATTAAATTCTTTTGGGAACCTAGAAAATCACTAAGAAGTTATCCTTCACTTAAAACCCTATGTAATAAGCATATATTGAAGCCCATGCATGGAAGAACACACCACAGACCACTTTTATGCATGGATAACAATGATATTGTAGTCCTATGAACTTAATTCCTATGCATAGATGATTGAACCATGAACTGTTCCCATGCATAGATGAGCTTAGTTTTGATGTACCGTGAGATGGACCTAATTAAGAGATCTAAAGTGCTACGATAAGAAGCAATGGAAGTTTCCATTAGAATTAGTGTAGACAATTGATAATTCTTCCTATTAAGAAATATGCATGTTTGATTTAGTTACCTTCATATTAGATCCTGATTTATTATCAAATTATCTATGGCTTGATTACACCTTGCCACATGAGGATTATGATTTGATTTGCTAAAATTATGTTATTTAGGTATGTCTTATGAGATAATTATGATGACCATGAAGCATGAGCTAGATAACTTAGAATATGACTCAATTGAGATAATGATTATGCATATGATGATTGATTAAATGATTTGATGATTATACATAGCCCTAATATATACATATTGATATATGTTGCTTAAGGTATCAAACTATATGATATCTAGCATGATCATGCATATGAGAAATGTTTTTGTAAGTAAAGCATCATTAAGATGAAAATAAGGCTCTCAGGGGAATAAACCTTTAATGAAAAATGGTCTTTAAAGACAAAATTCTATGAATTCCTAATTTTTACTGAAGTATCCAAAAAGATAGCGTTCTCAAGGGATGAAATCCTAATATGAAATAACCAGACAATGAGGACTGATTTTCTATTAGAAAAAGGAAAGAATATGATAATGTGTGAACAAAGGTGGATTACAGTCCCTCATAGAAAGGGTTCCAATGACCATATAGTCTAGGGAGAGCAGTCTTTCTCCTTGATGGTGCTAAAAACCTAGGCTTCACACCAAGTGGCATAGGACACTTGATAGGTTGCTAATGATTTGAAAACTAGGTTTGTATTAAGTGGTATGAGATGCTTGATATAGTATTTAAGAAATAGTCTTCACTATGACCAGTGCTTTCAAGGTTGAATCATCTAGGTCTCCTTAGAAAAGGCATGTATAGTGATATATTATGTTAATGTACTAGAGTACTATTTATATGAAGCACGGCAAGGGCTTCTAAAAGCAATATGGAAGTATGCTAGTATGTACCAAATTATGTGATACTCAAAAAGTATGTAACAAAGTCCATTGCATGATGTTTAAAAGTAAAACTTGCATATGGTAAGTGCACATGATAATAAGGTAAATGTATACATCATTATGTCTAAATGTGATTATAAATGATGTGTTGATCATCATGTACACAAATGGAGTAATCATGCTATAGGTAGTAATATGTGAATATGATAATTGGAACATGTTAGTTCATATAAAAAGATGATTTTATTAAGAAAGCCAAATATAATATGGAATGAACGTGCACATGTATGTTTCATATGATTGGATGTTTCTATATATGTATGGTCTCCTATCTATATTGTTATCCTTATGTGTTATGGACAAGAGGAAAAGAAAAAGAAAATGTTATTTGCACATGCAACAACTGAACCATCATTAGTTTGGAAAATTAGTAAATGTTCTTTTTGAGAATATTGATTCTTAGTACACTTGGTAATGTGTTAAGACAGAGATCAAGCTTTTGCTATTCAATGCAGATTATAGTCTAACTGTCGGCAAACAGAGCATAGCGCAATGAAGACAGAGGAATTTTACTAGTTAGATGTCTACAATAGCAATAATCAATTTATAGCCTGATATGAACTATGCACTATTGTTTAAATATTGTTAACATTATTTGTAATTTTGTGGTATGGGATATACGAACTCAGTTATATGATATGAATATTTAGAAATAGCTACAATGCTTGAATAGAAAGTGAGAAGAGAAATCAAATTAGTAAAATGTTTAATACTTAATTTCCACTAGAATCTCACTAATCTAATAAAGAAACGAGTTTATTAGTATTTTAAAATTAGGGTATTACATTTGCCATGTCACAAATAATCAACATATGCCAAGCATACATGCAAACAAACACTTAAGTACCCTATGCATAATGAATCAGTCATCATTGATGGGCATATTTTTACTTAAATTTATATTCTAGGCTATCTAGGTCATGTTTCATGATTAGTATACCATTACTCTCTTTAATATGAGATAAAATCAATAAACACAGGTATAAGTAATTCCATATTAGTATGGAAGAATATAATAGATCATTGACTCATAATTCACACCATATTATTTTTAGTATAAATACTTAAGCAATGCTTATCTAATCAAGGCCTAATTCCAAGAAAAATATGCAAGCCATATAAAAATCCGTATCATTTGTATGTATATATATTTATCCTTTGCATTAGAAATTTGTTAAATTTCTTGTGTCTTTAATTAACTTTGTGGTTTCCAAGAATAAGTTATTCCTTAAGTATGCCTAAGAAATCTATATTATTATACTATTCTTATTCACTAAATTTCTAAAGAATAAAATTCCAAAAGAGATCAAATTGATTATCCTAACACTTTACATAGCTAATTTTACTCCATGCATATCTCCAAAAATGTCTAAAATTAATCCAAGACAAATCCTTAGCAAATCATGAGGAGATTTTAGGGGAAAACGTGCAAAATGGACATTTTAAGGGGTCTAGCATCATGGCCGTGCTTTCGGTGCTATGGCCTTGGATGTGAAATTCACAAAAACATAAATAAAGAGGTCAGTGCAATGGTCTCAACCTCTATTGTAGAAACTTTCAAAAATTTAGCTTTTATTTTAGTTTTAAAAATTCATATCTCCCAATATAGAATTTAAAAAAGTAAAATTTGATATAGAGCCTCTTTGATATGTTAACTGTAACGCCCAGTATGTTAGAAAAATATAGAAACAGGCCAGTTTGAAAAGCAAGTCCCCTAAGATGAGTGATTCAAGGCCAAATAAAATTTGAATAAAATGTTAAATAATAGAAAATGAGGATTTGAGCCTTGAGTTACCCAGAAACTGGGGCCGAAGTCATTCAAAAAATTTTCCAAAAGGCTAGTGGCATTTTCATAAATAAGTGCAATTTTGAAAAAACACCCAGGAGGGCTTTTTAAATGAAAATTTTGAGTTGCCCAGAGTTCTCAGAGGCCCCAAAAATCATGGGAAGCCCCGAGACCAGTAAAGCTCCTCCGGTGTACTCTTTCTGACGTTGGTTGACCTAAACTTTGATCAGTTCGTTCGAAAAGGTTTTAGCTCCAATTTGAGTGATTCCAAAGGCATTTTATTAAATTTGGAATCTAAATTTTATAATGGAAAAGACAGTTCTCAAAAAGGAGCTAAAACGAAGGAGAAACGAAAATGCTAAGAACGAAGGGCAAATTTGGCATTAAAGTGTTAAAGGAAGCTTCTTTCTTCTTCTTTATATGCCACGTTCTGCCTCCCCCTCTCTAAACTGACTTGCTTCTACCCATTTTTAGAGGAGAACTCCAGCTTCTTAGGTGCACAAGAGGAGGAAGATCTTGGAGGAAGAAATTCAAGAAAAAGGTAAGAAACTTTAAGAAATTCCATATCCTTCCTTCTTGAAACTTGCTCCTCTCCTCTCAAGCTTTCTTTCTGTGGTTTTAATGGAGAGTTTAGTGCTGTTTTGGTGGCAGAACAGAGAGGGGGATTTCGAAACTTGAGGGAGTAAGCCAACCAAGTAGAAGAACAAGCCAAATGAAGCAAGAAAACAAGGTAAAACTTCCATTCTTGGTAGTTTCTTCCTCCCCCTTCCTCTTGCACGAATTTGGCCACCATGAGCCCAATTCTTAGGGGCTATTTTCTGCCCAATTCATGGAGGGATTAGAGGTTTTGGAGTGCAAGGATTAAGAATCTATCATTGGAAGCAAGTAAAAGCCATTGAATTTCAAGTTGAAAAAGTGTAGGGTGCTTGAACATAGTTTAAAATTTGGGTTGATTTAAGACTTTCCCATCATATATGAGTGTTTGTTTGAGTTTCTAAGACTCCTAAGGAGCCTCCCAAGTACCCAATCCATCAAGGAAAAATCTCAAACTCCATAGGTCTTTAATGGAGGCATAAATCGGTCAAAACCCTTAGAGATAGCTAGGGGATGTTTTAAATAGTTCCAAGCTTGATTTGGGACTTTATATGATAAAAGAAGATAAGAGAAACCCTTGGGAAAAATTTAGAAGCCTTAGGTAGGGAGATGAGGCAATGGCTTCCATAATGTAACCTTATGAAGCAACATGGACCTAGGTTTGTGAAAGTGAGTGTGTGATGGCTTCAAGGACCTTAAATGAGGTCAAGAGGTCTAAATATGGCAAGAGAATGGAACCAAGAATTTTATTTGTGGTAGTTGCTTCATTAGGTCATTAATGGAACCATATTGTGACAAATAGAACAAAGTGTAGTCTTGAAAGTGAGTTGGATGTTATAACTTGTTCCGAGAGTATAATAAAGTGTTGTTTATTGTGAATAAGCCAAAGAAATCCAACCCCACCTTCTTGTGTTTATGGAACCGAAAAGGGGAAGGAACAAGCAAAGTAAGACTTGAATTTGCACCAAGGTAGCTCTCTACCTTTTCTTGTTGCATATGTGTCATTGAGTGCTTGTGTGTATATTTGTATGTTTGGGACATGCTACTTGATGCTATGTTGCTATTTTGGTACCAATACGCTTTCTTGAATGTTTTTGAATTGTGGAAATGGCTCACAAGGGTGAGGTAGTGCCAAAAGTCCTTTAATATGGGTGAGGAGATGCCAAAAGTCTCATGGCATAGGTGAGACAAGGCCAAAAGTCCCTTGGATGGGTGAGGCTAAGTCAAAAGTCCCAAGAACCAAGAGTGAGGCAATCCAAAAGTCCTAGAAATGGGGTGAGGCCAAACTAAAAGTCCTTAGAGCTCATTCTTATGCTTGACATGAGTTTGTGACACAAAAATGTGAAAGTGGAATGCTTCATGAATTGATTGATTGCATACTTGTGCCTTTGACATGTTGTATGCCTCGAGAATGTGCTTAGATAGGTGTATGAGCTATTGAGATTCAATGAATCTCACCCCTTCCTTTCTCTCATCTCATATGATCTAGGTGGAGTCCAAGATCCAAAGGATAGAGGCCAAGGAGCTTAAATCTCCATCTCTTGGCACATTTTGCTAGTTTTGATGTACTAGAATGTCAAAGAATATATGTATATGTTACTTTTGAGCCATGACACTTTGAACAAGTGTAAAACTATGTAAAGTTAGTGTATGTATCAAGAATAGAGTTTAATGTATAGAATTGTGTATTTTGGCCACTTGAGAGCCCACTTATGCATGTATGTATATGGAAGTGGTATGGTGAAATTGATTTTTATGAGGATTCAGACCTTATGAGAGATTTATTTGTACTATATTTATGCTTTCTAAGTTGCTCAAATGTGTGTGGAACAATGAATGGCCCATTTGAACCAATTTTGCCCCTTTATTGGAACCAAATTGCCATAATCTTGAGCTATGGAAAAGTCTAACCAAATGACCTCTTCTTGACTTGAAATTTTGAATGAACATAGATCTTGCCTATAGCTTTTTTTCAAGCTAAAGATCAGGTCATTTGGAAGTCTGTGGAATTTTCTATGATTTTTCAAAGTTGGCATCAGAATTTCGGATTTGCACCAGTACTGTTCATTTGGTCAGTTGTGAAATTGTGTCATCTGAGGGGCAAACATGGTGCAATGGCTACGAAATTTTGTTGGTAGAAACTAGGAATTCATAGTGACTTGTAGCAATTGGAAGAACCTCATTTGGAGGTCTGACCTAAGAGATATGAATTTTTGAATTTCTGGAACAGTAACAGTAGCATAGCACGACCTGAGTCACTTTTCCATTGAATTTCAGTGGCTAAACGTGCTTTCTATGGTCTGAAACTATTTTTACCATAAATTTAACATTAATATCTTTCCAAATTGGTATAATTTGCATGGATTGAATTTTTGTGGAATTAATTGGACATTTTCAAAGTTTATAGCAGACACTTGCATCAGTACCAGTAGCTGTCCGAACCTTTGCCCCTTTTTGCGTGTCAAACGCTTTCTGTGTTATGTTTCATAGCCTAGAAATATTTTTTTCATAAAATAGACATGTGTAGCTTTCCATAATGGCCACGAATGCATGATTTGGATTTGTTTGGATTTAGTTATGAATTTCCGAAATTGTGACAGAAAAACTGAAATTCTGGCCGAAAATAATCGAGTGAATTTGATGCTCCCTTTTGAATTCCACGAGTTATGGGCCAACTTTGGTGATGCAAATGAGTTGTATGTATGTAATTAAATATGAGAATATGATGTATAAGCTCATATGGTCCTCATGACACCAAATGGCATTTTCATATGCGACGCAACATGAAACAAGGCATTATTTGAATGCAATTTTTTCATTCCCTTTTGTGCAATTCATCATGTGAGACTTAGAAATGATAAAAAGTAAGCTAAAAATATATGGTGCTACATTAACTAACTATAATGGAAGTTTTAGAAACCCAAAAGCTCATTTGCTGCCCCAAAATGGAAAAGTTGCCCTGAAATGTTAATTTTTGTAAAATTACAAAGCTGCCCCAAAATGACTTATCATAAAAGATAAGTCATTGTTAGACCAATATTTGTGAGACAAAGCAGCTCTAAAAAATGCAAAATTAAAGATGTAAGATCTTCCATATGTTAGGCATAATGTAACACCATATATTTATAGCTCATTTCTATCACATTTATGTAACACCCCAAAATTAATTAAGGTGTTAATCATGGATTAAGGTTAATTAAGGATAATTAATAAAGGATAATTGGGCAAGTTGGGGAATAGGTATTTTAGATGGATAAATTATTTATATGGGTTTGAGAATTAATTGGAATAGAAACTTCCTTAGGGCCCAAATTAATTAAATCATGATAAGAGGTTAATGGAGGTCCAATGAACTAGAGGTAGACCCAAACTAATTTAATAAGATAGGGGCCCAAGATTTATCTTGTATAGGCTCAATTAAGTGGCCCAATTACCCTTGTGCAGACCCAAGCCCTTGAGCTCATCAAATTAGGCCCAAATCCCATTAAACTTCAGCAACCCAATGTGTGAAAACTGGCCCAACAGAATTATGCAGCCCAACAATTAAAAACTGGCCCAATAAGCTAAAGTCTGAAGCCCATTTGAACTTGGACCTTGGAGCAGCCCATGACCCACCTCTTGACCCAACTTAAACCCATCTAAACCCTAATGCTTCAGCCACTTTTCCCCCCATTTTGCTAAAACACAAAATAGAAGAGAAATTCGGAGGTGAGGAGAGGAGGCTAGGGTTCTTGACTTAATTCCATCTTTTCTCACATTTGGAGCAAGATTTGGCCAAGGTAATAGTTATACAACTTAATCCCCTCATCTTCCTCTTTTAATTTGGTCTGATTAGTTTTTCATTTGGAGAGATTTCATTATACCCAAAATCTGAAAAGTGAGTGGTTGGGGGTTTTCTTGGTGAAATTCGTAGGTTGAGGTTGGGGCTGGTATTTGGTGACTTTAAACCCCCCATTTTGATGCTTTCCTTATTGGTTTGAGACCCCCATAACTGATTTATATTATAGGTACTAATTTTATACGAATTTGCTTAGGATTTTGGGTGAAACATTGAGAATTCTGGTGGGAGATACTTGAATTCGAATTTGGGATTTGTGGTGGCTGTTGCAATTGTCTGCAAGTGAGGTAACTGGGGTTTACATTAATTCCATGCATGTATCTACTTTAATTTCATATTTGCTATATATGAATGATTTGAAATGTTGAATGAATTGGTTGGCTATCTGTTGTATCATGATTAGACCTTGTGAGTCCATGGTGGAGCTGTGGTGCGGCTGCCACCCGTGCATGTGCCACGATCG
Source organism: Erythrophleum fordii (assembly GCA_032878935.1). NCBI lineage: Eukaryota > Viridiplantae > Streptophyta > Magnoliopsida > Fabales > Fabaceae > Erythrophleum > Erythrophleum fordii. Next base: position 17,763,064 of record JAVQMF010000052.1, on the reverse strand, counting down.
GGCACCGGGTTATGATCAAACCCCAGATGCACTGAGCCCTGGTTGTGCTCAATGGGGAGTAGGTGCCGTGGACGGGCCTCTCCCGGTGTTAATGGCCTTTAACATGTTAAATATATGATTGCTAGTATGGGATAGTAATCATGATAGCCTAATTGTTTCATTTGCTGAAAAGACTGATATGATTCTGATATGGATTTTGTTTCATGCATATATGTTGATTAAACTGGATTATATGATGGAATTGCCTTGGTTACTGAGATGTGTATCTCACCCTGTTCTATGGGATTAATATTTCAGGTGAAAGTTCCTCGGGTAAGGATAATCATAGCCATATGCATGGACTTTCTACTCAATCAATCTATAACTACATTTGCCTTACCTAAATGATATAAGCAAGTGGATGAAAATCCATAAGCTTCAACCTACGGGGAGATGGCTACACTTGGGCTGACTTAGCTAGTATAGATGCTAATTTTGTATTCCTTAATGTATAGCATCATCATGTATCTGCATTGCCAAGTGTAGGCTTGAACATTTGATTTATTGAGAATGTATGTACTAAAAGGTTAGACACCCTCTTAACTTAGTATTTGATGTATGGATTCATATGATCTGCTGTAAACTTTGTTGACCTATAATATGGTTGTCAATGGAAATGTAACTCTTGAGATATTGGTATGAACCCCTATTGTATGGAACCCCTATTGATTGTGTATTAAAGGATAGTTGCTGGTAATTCATGTATATTCGGTTGTTGATATTTTATAAACTTGCTGATAGAGGGTAATTAAAGAACAGAAATGGGCATATAAGTTTTCAATTGGTAATGGAAGAATAGCTAAGTAAATGAGGTAGATAAATGACATTAGAGCTATATAAAATGAGGGGAAGTGACCTTAGAATGTCCCTAAGAAGAGAAATAGAGTGTAGGGGGCGAAATAGAGTGAAAACAATGACAGAAGGGAATCACGCCACGGCCAAAAAGGCTTCGCCGCGGCCTAAGGAGTGACAGTGGCGAGGGACACCGTGGCTTGAGAAATCTCGCCGCGGCGCGGAGTGAAAATAATCGCCCAGGGGGTGACAGAACGTAACCTCGCTGCGGCATAAGAAGTCCCACCGCGGCGCGAGTCGAGAAAATTAATTAGGGAGGTTACAGTAGCAAAACTCGCCGCGGCGATAAATTCCCGAGAGCAACTTGGCCGCGGCGCAAGAGTTTTAGGCCGCGGCACAAGTCTAAAAACTCAGTTTTCAAGCTCCAGAACCTAACTTAGCCGTGGTGGGAAAGTTTCAAGTCGCGGCGCAGGTCCCCAAACTCCTATATTTGACCTAGAAACCTTAATTTCAGTAAGGATAATGTTAGGGAATAGTTTAAGTACATTGGTGGGATGTTTTTGTAGGTTGAAATTGATTAATGGATGAATCCTAAACCTTTAATGATGGTACAAACCCCTTTTTTGCATGTTCCCGTTATGGTTGTTAGTTGATGATCCTAGTAATATCAAGGTTTAAATTTCCCCTATATTTTCTTAATGTAACTAATTGCAATGACTCCAAACCTTGATCATTATCTATTAATTGTGTATTTTGCTATAATCACTGATATTAGAATCTAAGATCGTCACAATTTACATACTCATCTGACACATTCCATGAAGAAAATGGGAAAAGTCCATTAAACTAATACATTTCCTTGCATTGTGCCATGTATAAAAATTTCATTCAGTGTCATGTGGACCATGTGAGCTCATACAATACATTGTCATATTTAATTATATGAATACAACTCATTTACATTATGAAAAGTGGTCGAAAATAAATGTCCATATAATTAAATGTTCATATTTAATTATATGAATACAACTCATGTGGACATTTATTTTCGACTAGATTTTGCTCTTTTCTGACCAAATTTGGAAATTCATAACTAATTCTAAAAACATTGAAATCATGTATTCTTGGTCATTTTGAAAAGCTATGGATATCTACTTCATAATCAAAATATTTCTAGACCATAACATCTATCACAGGGGACCTTTAACATTCAAAAATGTCTAGAGGTCAATCTGCCTCTTGATGCTATCATAGAATTCTGTAGCAAAATTCAAAAATGTCCAATTAATTCCAAACAAATCTAGTCTATACAAATGATACTAATCTAGAAAGCTGTGGATGTTAGATAGAAGGAAAAAATAACTCTAGACCAGTTCAGGTAGCCTAGACCTCGTAATTCAATGGAAACATAACTAAGGTCAGGTAAAATCCCTGATACTAAATAGAATTTTTAAAAATTCATATCTCCCTTTCTAGACATCAAAATAAGGTGCTTCAAGTTGCCACAAGTCATTGTGAATGTATAGTTTCTTTGTATAAAGTTTCATGGCAATTGGACATCATTTGGGCCCTGTGTAACAAATTTCATTTTCAGACCAAATAAATAGTGCAACAGACCAAAACCAAAAAATTTGCCAATTTTGGAAATTCATCAAATATTCTGTGGACCTTTAAAAATTATGTTCTTTAGCTTCCCAAAAATCTCTTCTTGATATGAGATTTGACATGTAATTAGAGCTTGTTTTTTCAAGAAGTGACATAGGATTCTATTATAGCCAATTTTAGCTCCATATGAGGTATCAAAGTAACCAAATGGCTTTCCCTAGGATTTGGCACCTTTTAGGTAAGTCTAAAAGCATGATTAAGACTTGTGTAAGCTGCCCAAATGGTCCCAAACTCCATGCATCTCATTTTGATCATTTCATCCACACATATGCATAATTCTATCAAACCACCAATGAAGCTAATATGCCACCATATATCCATTTCACATTCTAATGACTATAAAACATATTTCCTCATTCATAAATAGTATAATATCATAATTACATATGTTTAAGAGGTCATAGACCATATACATCAATGGGTTACAATATTTGACATCATTATGGTTTTAAAAAGTAAAGACTAAGCATGTTGGTGTCAAACTCTTCTCTTCAAGGTGGTTGGCTTCCATCACCTTGTCCACTTAGTCCATCTAGCATATTAGATCATTGGAGAGGAGGGAATGAGGTTCAAAGAATCCTAATAACTCATCTCTCATTCAATCACACATAACATATGCAAAGCAAATCTTGAAAATGCATGCATAGATGTAATACAAATCATAAACATTCAAGGAGTAAGCTTGGCATGTGAAGAAGTCATACAAGACATCCAAGAGCTTGCTAAGTGGATGGATTGGCCTCACCCTTTTCCTTATGGATTTTGGACTTGCCTCATCCATTCTTTAAGAGATTTTTGGACTCAACCATTCTCTTGGGAGCCCACTTTGCTTTTGGGAGACTCTTTGCTTTGTTTCAACTAATCTCAAGGGTTCTTAGCTCATCCTCACCATAGTTAAGAGTTCTTGGCCTTTCCACACTCAAGCAAACTCAACAAACATCATAGCATCATTTAGAAACATATTGTGTCATCTTGAAATCATGGCATATAAAATTATGCTAGCATATTTTTCATGGCTTGAAAATATACATACACACATTCTAAAACAAGCTAAATATACATCCATGCATGAGAGAAGGTGGAGAGAGCTACCTTGCACACAATCACACACTTTTCCTTTTAAAATTCCCTCCCTTGTGTAACACCATAGTTTCTCAGCTTTATTCATGCAATTCTTATGTCTCATGCCAAGTATTTCATAAAGAGACAAAGAAAAATAGCCTTAAAAGTGAATATTTTCACGTTACATAGCGTATGAAAATTTCATTCGGCATCACGTGGACCATATGAGCTCATGTATCATATTCTTATATTTAATTACACTAATATAATTCGAAACCATTGAAGAAAGTGGCTTGAAACTCATACAAGTGGGTGAAAAATATCAATTCCCACGGATTTGGCATGGTCAGAATGTTAGTTTTTTTTCTGTTGCAACTTTAGAAATTCATAACTAAATCCAAAAAAATTGAAATCTAAAAAACTTTACCATTCCAGAAAGCTCTGGATGTTTACCCCATGGTAAAAATAATTTTAGTTCATGAATCATTAAAAGGAAGGCATTTGACATTCGAAAAGCCACTGAGGTCACTGCTGCCTGGGCTGCTATTTCAGATTACTGATATAAATTTCTAAAATTCATAACTAATTCTATAAAAATTGAAATCACACACCTTTAGTCATTCTGGAAAGCTACAAATGTTAGCTTTATTTAAAATAATTCTAAAATGAAGTAGATACATTTAGCTATTGGAAATCTATGGAACAATGACTGAACTCCTTGGGCACCACTACTACTGACAGCAAACTTTAAAAATGCATAACTCTTTGCTCAGACATTCAAATGAGGTGATCTTGGTGGCCACAGAAAGCTTAATACCTTTAGTTTATGCATATAAAATTTCACAAGAATTAGACACCATTTTCTAATTGGATGACATAGAACACCAATCTGACCATATGAACAGTACATGCCTCATGACAGCAGAAAAATCTGAACTTTGAGAATTCATAATTAATTCTATAGAGCTCTTATTTTTCTGAATTTTAGCTTTCCAAAAATCCCTTGATGGTCCCTACATTTTTGCAAAATTTTATGGGCAAACGCCTTCATTTGGTCAGTTTGTGCTATGGGGTTTCATTTTGGTCATTTTTTAACTCCATAATGGTATCAAAAGGTCCAAATTTGCTTCACAAGCTTGTGTGGCCATTTGAGCATGTGAGATTGCACCAAAATGACATTTCAAACTTGTCTTAAAGGTGCATAAACCCAAAAGTCAGGAACTCACACTCTCACCCCATACCATACACACATTTCCATAAGGCTAGTCTTGGCATTCCATACCCAAATTCCATTGCAACATTCACATAACATAATTTCTCATTTGTATATGATACATGTAACACCATAACTTCTAGCTCATTTCATGCCATTTATAAGCTTTGTATTATCAATCCCACAAGAGCATATGAGAAAGAAGATAAAAATAATAGACTTTTTCTGCGTTGCGCTATATCTAAAAAATTCTCAGGCTATGCATACTGAATCTGAACATTTTCTATTGGGGATTCCTTTCTGCATGCTTTCTTTACCATTATGATATTGCTGGAATCCCTTTACCTGTCTTTTCTGACTTATCTTGTTATCTAGCCAACTAAGATACCTTTTAATTATCGAGACACTTTGGTGATTGATGTCATCATTTACTACGCACTTAAGTCACATTATTATTAGGTTGATCAGGCCTAATATCATGTGACCATTGTTGCAAGCAAACTATAACATCAAACACTAATACACAGGCACCTCGTGACTGAGCTCAAGGCCATTATCGCCTGTTTATTACAAATTTTCCAATATTCTAAAGTACCTTTCTCTTACCTTTTTCTATCAATCCTATTCTCGTAGAGTGCTCGGGAAAAGTAGGATTCTTTATCTACTACATCCCAAGATCTCCCTGTATTGCCCAACTATTTTTCTTTGGGCATTATCATGCTAAAAGGGTGTCTACGCCAAGGACAAGTGTGCTTTCTTAAGTACTCAAGCACATTAACTGAATGTCTATTCTCAATGTAATATATCCTCGGCCTTAACGTTGTCATACCTTCTCTTTCTACCTTTCTTATCCTCTTACTTAGGTAAAAGGATATTTTACTACTAACTATTTTTGTTGCCAGTTTAGGTTTCTTTATGCTTAAGAGCACCTACATTTTCTCTGGATTCCTCCACTTAATCACTCTCTGTAACATCAAGGGGGGTCTACTTTTTACTCATACTCTTGCTCTACTCTTAGCTAGACCATCCCTTGGTAAGGAGAATTCTAAAAGTTACTTAAATGAATCCCTAGCTTATAAAAACGCCCCTCTTTTGCTCAGATCTCCTCACCCACTCTCTCACATGTTAAAACAGAAGTAAGAAGGGCTGAGAGTGGCACACAAGAGGGGAGGCCAAGGAAGGAAGAGGAAGCTTTGAAAAGTGTAAGTTTTAGTCACTTTTTCCTACTCCTTGCCTTGTTAAACTTCTTCACTTCCTTTCCTCCTCTCTTCCTATGGATTTAGTGAGATGCTTGGTTCTATTTTAAGCCCAGAACTGAGAGGGAAATTTCAAAATTCAAGGAGAGGGTTGAAGCAAGGAAGAGAGCTCTTGAGAAAAACTTGGAATCAAGGTGATTTTTCTATCTTGGTTGCTTCCTTTTTCTTGCCATTTGTGTGTGGAGTTCTGCCAGAACAGAACCATCTTGGGGGGAGGCTTTTTGTCCAGAAATAAGAAGGAATTGTGGGTTTTAGACCATGAGGAGTTAGTAGATGCAAGGAAATTGGAAGAAAGGCTAATGAAAATCAAGTTAGAAAAGTGTAAAGCACTTAAAGGGATTGTAAAAACTGATTTAATCCATGAGTTCCCTTGGCTATTTAAGTGTTTCCTTGACCTCTTACAACTCTTAACAGCCTAAGATTACTCTATCTAACAGTAAAATGCATGCTCACTAAGTCCAGTTACCATCGCTCATAATAGCTGAGGTTAAACTCAGAAGTACATCATGCACTTCGTGCGAAGTGGGTTCTGTGTCATCTCATTCTCTAGGATCCCGTCATACTAATACTATGAAGCATTTTAATTTTCATTTATCGCTCCTTATAGGATCTTTAGATTCCCACTTCAACCCCTTTTTTCACTTGGACTTTCTTTTCTTACTCTATTGACTTACTTACTTTTACTTATACTCATTCTAGCCTTCCTCTCATATCCTGCAGTTTCTCACTATGCCCACGTTCTATTTTTAAGTGCCTTGGCACTAGGGCATCTCACACCCTGAGTGTGATGAAAATCTCTGGCAGGAGAGAGGCTATACACTAGTCCCTATTCATTTCATTTGCCAAGAGACACTATTTCATCCAACTTGTGGGTGTGTGGCTAAAAGAGAAGGCTTGAAAGCTAAGGAAAAAATGTGTGCTTGTATACAAGGTAGCTCTTTCCACCTTCTCTCATATATAGATGTGTGTTTAGCTTGTTTTAGAATGTGTATATGTGTATTTTCAAGCTATGAAAAGTATGCTAGCATGCCTTTATATGCCATGATGCTTGATGCTATGTTATATTTTCAAATGATTACATGATGTTTGTGTGAGTTTGCTTGAGTGTGAAAAGGCCAAGAACTCTTCCCTTTGGTGAGGATGAGCCAAGAACCCTTGAGCTTGGTTAAGATAAAGTAAAGAGTCTCCCAAAAGCAAAGTGGGCTCCCAAGAGTATGGTTGAGTCCAAAGTGCTTAAAAAATAGGTGAGGCAAGTCCAAAATCCATGAGGAGAAGTGTGAGGCCAATCCAAACACTTAGTGAGCTCTTGAATGTCTTGTATGATTGATTCACATGCTAAGGTTGAGTACTCACATGCCAAGGAATTTCAAGTTAGAAAAGTGTAGAGCTCTTGCACACCTTGCAAAAAATGATTTAATATATGAGTTTTCTTGCATGTGTGAGTATTTTATTGAGTTCCTAAGACCCCTAAGATACTACTCCCTACAAGCTTCTTCCTTCAAGAAAACAAAGAAAACTCCATGTAGCCCAAAGGATGCCTATGTCTCAGCCAAAGAGGGTTCTAGTAGTGAGGGAGAGTTTTAAAATTTTCTAAGGCCATTTTTGAGTCATATATGATGGAAGAGGATGAGAGGAAACCTTGGAAAAATTTTAGAAACCATAGATATTGAGATGGAGGTGCAGGCTCCATAATATAGCATAATGAAGCAACTCCTAGCTAGGCTCCTTAAAATAATTGTGTGATGACTCCAAGGAGTCTAAATGGAGTCAAGAATCATAGATTAAAGGAGAGAAGGGAGCCAAGATCATGAATTTTTGTAGTTGCTTCATTAAGTGCCTTATGGAAGCATAATGGAGCCATAAACCAAAGTAGCATCATGTAAAGTGTGTATAATGCCAAGGCTTGTTCGCATGAGTAATTCATGTTTCTTTTGGTGTGTCTAGGCCAATAGAAATGGTCTCCACCTTCTTGAGTGTGTGAGGTCAAGGGAGAGGACTCAAGGCTTAAGGAAAAAGTGTGTTAAAGCAAGCAAGGTAGCTCTCTCTCTTTTCTCCCATGCATGAATGAATGTCTACATTGTCTTTGAATGTGTGTATGTGTATTTTAAGCTATAAATTATGTTTTGGTATGATGCCTATGTTTCATGGAACTATAGTGTTGCATTATGTATTCAATGATGCCTAGAATGTTTGCATTGATTTGCTTGAATGTGGAGAGGCCAAGAACCTTCCATCTTCAGTAAGGATGAGCCAAGAACCCTTAGAAGTGGTTAAGACCAAGAGAAAGTCTCCCAAGAGCAAGGTTTAGTTCAAGGCATTTGAGAAAAAAGGGTGAGGCAAGTCCAAGAACCTTGAAGAAAGTGGGTGAGGCTAATCCATTCATTTGGCAAGTCTAAGTATGTTATGTGTGCTTTCTGTAAATGTCAAGAATGTATTTTGCACCATTTTCTATATTGATATGCCATGCATGCATCCTTAAGACTTGTATTGCATTCTTTATGCATGATTGAATGGGAGATGAACTATTGGGATTCTTTGAATCTCATTCCCTCCTCTTCAATGATTTAACATGCTAGGTGGACCAAATGGGCAATGTAATGGAAGCCAACCACCTTGAAGATGAGAGTATGACATTCAAGTGCATGGTTTTTACTTCTTTAAAGCTATACAAGTGGCAAATGTTGTGATCTAATGTTGTATATAACATATGACCCTATAAATATGTGTAATTATGCTAGTGTATCATATACAAATGAGAAATTATGTTATGTGAATGCTGTAATGGAATTTGGGTATGGAATGCCAAGACTAGCCTTATGGAAATGTGTGTATGGTATGGGGTGAGAGTGTGAGTTCCTGAATTTTGGGTTTTTTCACCTTTAAGACATGTTTAAAATGTCATTTTGGTGTAATCTCACATGCTCAAATGGCCACACAAGCTTGGGAAGCAAATTTGGACCCTTTGATACCATTATGGAGCTAAAAAATGACCAAAATGGAACCCTATGGCACAAACTGACCAAATGAAGGAACTTGCCCATGAAATTTTGCAGACATGTAGGTCTCATCAAGAACCTTTTGGAAAGCTAAAGTATAGAAAAATTAGAGCTTCATAGAATTAATTATGAATTTTCAAAGTTCAGATTTTTCTGCTGTCATGAGGCATATACTGTTCATATGGTCAGATTTGTGTTCTATGACATCTGATAGGAAAATAGTGTCTAATTCTTATGAACTTTTACATGCATAAATTAGAGGTCATAATCTTTCTTTGGCCACCAAGATCACCTCATTTGGAGGTCTGAGCAAAGAGTTATGCATTTTTGAAATTTGCTGTCAATCATAGTGGTGCCCTAGGAGTTGAGTCATTGTTCCATAGGTTTCCAATAGCTAAAATTATCTTTTTCATTCTAGAATTATTTTTAACATAAATTTAACATTTTTAGCTTTCCATAACGACTGAATTTGTGTGATTTTTATTTTTATAAAATTAGTTATGAATTTTGAAAGTTCATATTAGTAATTTGAAACAACAGCCCAGGCAGCAGCAACCTAAGTAGCTTTTTGAATGTCAAACGTCTTTTCCTTAATGATTCATGAATTGAAACTATTTTTACCATGGGGTAGACATCCAGAGCTTTCTATAATATTAAAGTTTGTTAGTTTTCAATTTTTTTTGGATTTAGTTATGAATTTTCGAAGTTGTGACAGAAAAATTAACAAATATGGTCGAAAATATGGACAAGTATTTTATGCTCCCCTTTGGTTTCCACAAGATGTAGGCCACTTTTGATGGTATAAATGAGTTGTATTTATAACGACCCTAACTTCTAATAATCATAATTAAAGTTAAGTACGTGATTACTAACCATAAAATTTCAATTAGGGTTGAAAGTCATTACAACTAATTATATTCGAAAAATGTTAGGAAATTTGAACCTTAATGTTATTAGGGTCATTAATTAGGCAACCATAATTATTCAAAAGTGTAAGTAAATTTAATCATTAATAAGGAGCCTTTGATTCTCCCATCCATTAATTCCAACTCATAAAAACCTCTTACAAGTGTTTCTAAATCATTCCTTAGTATTACCATAAAAGAAATCAAAGTTTCTAAGTGAATATGAGAAATTGAGCACCTTCGCCGCGGCCAATTACTTTCGAATTCAAGTCTTTACACCTCCATAAATTTCACGCATTTTGCCGTGGCCAAATACCCCTTTCGCCGTGGCCAAATACCTTCTGGAACACCCCCAAACTCGCTTCCCAGGCTTAGCCGCGGCCAACATCACTATTCGCTGCGGCCAATTTCTCTTTGTTTTCTTCCCTGGCAGGTTCGCCACATTTGGCCGAGGCCAATTAATTGTTAGCCGCGGTTAATTCTTCTCTATTTCTATTTGGCCTAGGCTAATTAAATATTGGCCGCGGCCAATTCCCTTCTGTTCCTATAACTCCCAAAATTTCATCTCATGCTCTCCAATTCCCCCTCTAGCAACCCTCTAGGCCACTTTAACTTAGTTTGTGAAGATTTAATGTCTTTCTTTCACCTAATCTACTTAACACATCTATCATTACACATTTAAAATTCAAATGTGGATCCTTAACCCTCTAGCTACCATAAACTAGTGAGTTCATAGATTAATGACAGCAAATGTATTATGGTCACCAGGTGCATGGGGTCAATGCTTAATGTTCATATAAAATCAAATCACTTATCCATTATTAGCCAATTACAATCATAATGTTCAATTCCATGATAATGAAATTACATATACAATCCTTATACTTGGCAACTCATGATGCAATGTAGCAATGATACAGAACTAATAATTTAGTTACAATACATTTTGTCAAAGCTCCCAAGCCTATGTGCTACCAAACCATTTAATGATCTTCTATTAATTTTCTTTTTGCCACTAAGAGGTCCGGTCCCTGAAAATGTTAGCCCACAACGGGGTGAGATATACAATCTCAGTAACAAAAGGCAATTTCCATATATATGTATAAGTCAATCAATCCAATGCAATTTTATATCATCAATACCAGAATCATCAATTCAATTCGCAAATAAACTAGTTGAGCTACCAATGACTACTGTCCCATACCAACAATCATACAAAACATGTTAATGGCCAATAACACCGGGAGAGGTTCGTCCATGACACCTACTCCATAATGAACACAACCAGGGCTCAGTGCATCGAGGTCTGATCACAACCCAGTGCTCGATCGAAGCACATGCACGGGTGGCAGTCGCACCACAGCTTCACCATGGACTCACAAGGTCCAATTACAATAATAATCAAGTAGTCAACCAGACATTTAGCATTTCAAAATCAAGCATGTATAACAAATAGCAGATTAACATGAGCATATACATAGAATTAGAAAAATAACCCCAGTTACCTCAATGAAGCCAATTACTCTTCCCCTAACTACCATAATAATCTAAATGCACACCAAGCCTATAACAAGCATCATTATCATCATTTTTTATCACAATCAAATATCCAAAGAGTTGAACTACTAATGACAGACTAGAGGTTACTCACCTAATTACTAAGGGATTTAATTTCGGATTCTAACTTTCCCACACTAGAAATTGCTATAGTTCACTCCAATTTCTGGGTAATTTCACATGAAACCAAAGCCCATATCATAGGTCAATTATAGGGGTCTCAAAGTAACAGAAAATGCATCAAAATGGGAAGGAGATACTCACTTAACAACACCTATAGCCTCACCTCCGAAAATCCACCATGGAAGCACCAAAATTCGCATTTCAATCATCAAGCCCAGAAAATTCAATTTTCCACCATTATCTCCTTGTAATCTCACACAATAACAGAACCCATTATGATAATCCATCCTTAGGGGCATTTTCCAGCAAAGTAATACACAAAATGGAAGGGAAGTGCTTACCTAATCATCCCTCTAACCTCCAACTCCGAAAATCTTGCAAGGAATCACCCAACACCAAGTTTCAGATTTGAGAAGAAGATGAAAATGCTCAAAACCAGAAATTAATCGGACCAAAATGAAGAGGAGAATGAGAGGGACATGTTTTATATAGATTACCTTAGCCAAATCTTCCTCTAGAAGTGAGAAATGGTGGAGGAATGCAGAAAAAACCTAGCCCCTCTTCTCAAGTGCGAAAATGTCTTTCTAAGTCTGCAGAACATGTATTCCTTGGTAGCCAAATGGGTGGAGATAAGACTTCTTAGGGTTTTAGTGAAGATGGGCTGGTCAAATGGGCCTATTATTTTAAGTGGGCTGGTGCTAAGTAAGATGGGCTGCAGAAAATTTAAAGCTAAAAGTGGGATGTGCTGACCAATGGCCCAATTCCTTATAGGTTTAGATTTTCATGCTTGTTGGGCCTTATCTCATAAGTTAGACTGAATCTCATGAGTTGGGCTTCAGAGTTGTAGTTGGATCAGGCCAAATTTCAAGAGCCAATCTAATTTGGGCCTACATAATGTGCGTTGGGCCAACTCACATAAATTGGGTCTTGGGCCCCTATTCTACTAAATCAAATTAGGCCATTGCTAGGAATTTCTCTTGCCCTAAGCCTCATGATAAGGAGTTGGGCTTACACCCAAAAATTATTGGGCCTCTATAAATCCTTATCCATGACTTATTCAAATTAAATTTTGGGCCCCCAATTAGGCTTTAACCCAAATGAAATCTTAAACCTATATTACGAACTTATTTCTCTATAAATTTTCATTCATAAAGCTTGTCCAATTATTTCATGATAATTATTCTTAATTAGTCCAAATACATTATTAACACCTTAATTAATTTTGGGGTGTTACAGTATTCATATGATTAAATATGAGAATATAATGTATGAGTCTATATGGCCCATGGGATCTGAGAGAAAAATTTTTGTATAGCGCAACACAAAGAATTATAATATTTTAATGCTATTTTCCTACTTTCTAGTGTAAGTTATGGTATGAGACTTAGAGGTGGCATGAGGCAAGGCTAGAAATGCATGATGTTACAATTGGCTAAGAGAAAGCACGAAAAACAAGCAAATTTCCATACCTTAAGCTTGGATTTTCTCCTCCTTCTCTCCTTCCCTTGGTGGGCCACTCTCCTAGGGTTTTTCTTCCAATTTTGGGCAAAATAATTTGAAGCCAAATGATGGAGAGTGTGAGGTGCCACCTATTTATAAGGGAGGAAGAAGCACTTTTTCAAAAATTTTCATTTTGCCCTTCATTCTTGGCATTTTCGTTTCTCCCTCATTTTAGCTCCTTTTTTAGAACCATCTTTTTCATTATAAAATTTAGGTTCCCATTTAATAAAATGCCTTTGGAATCACTCAAGTCAAAGCTAAAACCTCTCCTAATAAATCCGTCAAAGTTCGGGTATATTGACGTTGGAAAACGTCCACCAAAGAGGATTTAACTGTATCGGGACTTTCCATGGTTTTCAGGGCCTTTGAGAACCCCGAAAAACTCAAAATTTTCATTTAGAAAGCCCTCCTATGTGAATTCCAAAATTTGCTCAAAATTAACAAATTGCCATTGGATTTCGTAAGCTTTTCATAAGAAATTATTTCTTCATTCTAGCTCCATTTTTCTTTCTGTCTGAGCCTGGGATTCTAATTTTTAGGAGTCTAGAATGCTTCCTAAATTTTTTGAGACCTTAACTACATCATCTCGAGGGACTTCCTTTTGTATCCGGTGAGTTTTGTTCATTGATGGAGAAACTGCATATTACATTTCTCACATTTTCTTTCATTTTCAAAGAAACAGATGTTACACATAACATCCAAAATTCAACCTCATTAAGATTACATCAAACCAAAATTTACAAAATTAAGGCTTGTAGAAAATTTTTTGTAGCATAACAAAATGTACACAAAATTAACCATAATTATGCATATAATCATAATCAATCAACTTTAATGAATTGTTTGGCAATGCTAAACATTTAATTAAGCCAAGAAAATTTCATCAACTATGAATTAAGGTTTTAGAGCAAAATCCTAAAAATTCTCATACAGCACTGCCATTTTCACCACTCAAACATTCATCGACCATTTCCCCAACCTCAAACCCCATTAAAACCCCACATGTTTGCCCTAGTAGCAACAAGAAGAAGAAGCAAAGATCTTAACCATATGCTAGAGCAAAGAAGGAGGTTTACCTTAAATTCTCTCACAATTTCGTTAGCTCTTCACTTTAAATTCTCTCACAATTTCCTTAGCTCTTCACTTTTTCTTCTCCTTCTTTCTTTTTATGTGTCTTTCTCTCCATCTAGCCCTCTCTATGTTCCCTTTGTTGCTTCCATTGTCTCTCTCTTTCTCTTTTCTAAAAAAGAATAAAGCTTACTAAAGAAACCAAATTTTAGCTTGCTTAAGAAGCCAAAACCCAAACCACTTTCACACTAAGCCACTTTTCTTGCTTTTCCACCAAGCCTCTTCCCTTTCTGTAGGTTTTTCCTTAGCCAAAAGGAGTCAATTTTCAACTTTTGACTTTTAGTGCAAATTGCATTTTAATCTTGGCTAATATTAAAACATTGATATCCTAAATTTTAACAAATATATTTTAACTCTTGATTATCATCTAAATATTTTTATTTCCTAAATAATTTCCTTTATTTTTAAGGCCTTAAAAGTCCAAGGCATATTTTTAAAACTCTTTCCTAAGTTTTTATCATTTAGTTCCTCATTATCTATTAAATTAAGATTAATCCCTAAAAATTTCAAATAACATCTTAACCTATGATTGTCACCTAAATTTTTTTATTCTCCAAATAATTTTCTTATATTTTTAAGGCCTCAAAGGTTAAGTGTATTTTACTAAAATTCTTTCCTACGTGTTTGTCATTTAATTCTTTATTATCTATTAAATTAAGATTTATCCCTAAAATTTCCTAATAATTCCTATTAAATCCCTAATTGGTCCCACGAAACATTATTACTTTCTTAATAAATTAAATTCCTCAACTTTCTTTATGCCTAAAACTTAAGAAAATTCCACATTTTCTCATGTAATACTTAACTAAATATTTCCTATTATTTATTTTACTTAATATTAATTTAATTAAGGATCTATCTTTAGGGATGTTACAAAATCTAGCAAATTGTTCATGAAATAATTTTGCTATATTATCATTGTCTATTATTTTTTAAAAAGCTTCCATTACTCATATAATAACTTCTTTATCCTCATTGGGAGGTTTTTTAGCCATGCCTCTAGGTGTCGATAAAATCTTAGTATGAGATAACTATAAACATAAAATCTTAGCATGAGTGCAAACCCAAAACAATGCAATGTAAAATTCATCTTTCCTCAAATTAATATCATGATCTCCTCCATCTCATTATAACAATCTCTAAAATTTTGATTCAATTAATAAATAATAAGATTAAAATTAATTCATTATAGATTAATATGTAAATTTTAAAAAAATGGAAGTGAAAACATGCTATTGACTTGCACTATTTCTTTTAGTTCACCAAGCATATTATACATCTTCTCATAAAATTCTCCCATTTTTGGTCTTTCACCATTACAAAATTTTATTAGTAAATAAATTGGTTTTGTAAGAGTTATTATATTATCCACTTCATCCTAAATTTCTTCATCTCCTATGGTGTTAGCGACTAAAGTATCCATGAGCTTTATTATTTCATCTCCACTCTTAACCTAATCTTTCCAAACCTTAAGTACAATAGTGGTGGCTAATTCTTCTCTATAATCAACAAGTCTTTTCAATAAAATATACTAAGAAGCAAATTAAGTTTTAGCCATTTTCAAAAGCTCTAACCTTGAATTTGTTACATGGCTAAAGTATGTGAATGATTGATAAAGTGCTTCACAATCTCTATGCCTCTTTTGTATTTAGTGTTCTAGCCAATAAAAAGTTATTACAAAATTCATCTAAATCAAATTCAAGGTATGTACAACATGGAGACCAAAAAATATGTTTGTGTACCTTTATAATTTCCTTTTCAGCAAGCTAGCAATTAGCAACATTATCAATCACCACTTGAAGAACATTGCAAGCACCTAGATTTTCAATAGCTTCCAATAAAAAATTAACAATTTCTTTTCCTATTCTTTCAACTCCTAAAAAATATTCTGCATATAAGAACATTGCTCCCCTATTGTTTGTAGCAATAACACTTACTAATGTTTAGTTCTTACTGTAACACCATATATTTCTAGCTTACTTCTTATCATTTCTAAGTCTCACATGATGAATTGCATGCAAGGGAATGGATGGCCTTGAATCACTCATCTCAGGGGACTTACTTTTCAAACCGGCCCATTTCTATGTTGTTACAACATATCAGGCGTTACACTTACAATTTGTCCATCTATCAAAAACTATTGAAACACCATGAGTATACCATGTGTCCTTTAGAGAATTCAAATCTTTTTCAATGTCTTTTGCATTCATCTAAGGAAGTAGTCCTTGCCTTCTTATAAGAAGGCATCTTGTGCCCTTTAGGACCTTTATTTATTGTTGACACCATTTCATGAAACTAAGGATTCCTTAACACATTAAAAGGAATATCGCTAGCACACAAACTCTTCACAATTTTCATGTCAACCATATCCTTTTCCATAATATCAAAAGCCTCTTCAATTGGTTTGGCAAATAATTTATTTGACTTTCTTAATGTTAAATTTATCAAAGATAAAGCAACCTTAATCTTTCAGTATTTTGTACCTTTTTTTTCTTAACCTCTCATATACAACATGATCCTTTATCATGACATTAAATCTTTGAATTTTAGCCCTTTATCAAGTGGAGCACCAAACAAGTGGTAATGAATATGAGTATAAGAACTAGTAAATTGACATTTATAGTGATTTCATGTCCATGTTTTTTATCTTCATAAATTTCTTCCTTGTTCAACACTTATGTATGTGACTTGGTTGAATTTGTAGTGTCTATGGGATTGCGCTTGCAACATTTGTGTTGGACAACTTGGATTGGTTACTTCCTAAATTTATTGCTTCTAATTCCTCTCAATTAGTTGAGTTTTCTTCTAAATTTTGAACTTTATCTACATCTATTGGTTCGTCATCTTCTTCTCTTTTTCTTTTGCCAAAAACCTTGGTAAAAATTCAAGAATAGAAATTTTTGCTTCTTAGGCCACTGAGAATGTGTAATTGTATTTGTGTTTAATGTGAAGAAAAAGAAGCATTTGTTCTTTTGTTACTTGGCTATGAAGTTTTTCATTTATTGTATTTTATGGCAATATAATTATTATAATTTATGTCATACCATCATATATTATGTATCCACCATTCTGTGATTGAGATCTCATTGACAAAATCCTAGTGAAGTTGCCTAGATCTTATGTTTCTCAAAATTTTCTCAATTAAAAAATATCTTGTTATAAGGTAAAAGATTCTGTTGATAAGGTCCTAAATTTTTCTTTGCTAGATTGAGACCTTGTTGACAAGATCTTCAATCTTGACAACTACATTTTATACCTTATCAACAACATAGTTTACCTTGCTAACAACATTTTATTTCTATCTCTGGTAAAGGAATACTCATTTTTTATAGTTCTCTTCATATTATTTACCTAAAAAACATCAAAATGCAATTGTATCAATGCTTTTAGTAGTGGTTTTATAGGCTTTCCATAGGTGAGATAGAACTATAAGGGTCAAAATTAGAATTTACTTCCTCTTTAATCTATAAACTCCATAATCACATTTGGTTAACTTAATTGAATATAAGATAGGCTTTATTTGCATGAGAGAGTCATATAACTATTTTTAACCTGCTTTGACATAATATGGGCCAAATTTCTAAAATTTATAATTTTGGTTATATAACTCTAATTTATGCAAATTAGATGTCTATGTAAAGCTTATGATGTGATCTATATAATGTAAAAATTTCAAGTTAAAATGAGTTCATTTAGTCTCTCAAAAAGCCAAAAATCCAATATACACTATGAAAAGTACACTGTAGAGTTCTGCATAATTCTGCCAGATTCAAAAATTTATAAGATATTCTATAAAACTCCAAAAATTATGATCTTTATCTCTATGAAAAGCTACCAATATCCTTTAATTGCATACCAAATCTCAACCCCAAATAATGTCATTTAGGCTATAAAGGGTAAATGGGCAGTCTATAACTCAAATGAACTAAATTTTGGTTCCTAATAGTACTAATTGAACTCTAAGGTGTCATTTCTCATTTTGGACAAATTTCAATTCACAATTATAGCATATAAGATTGATCCATCTTGTCAAATTTGCCATGCAACTCAAAATCACCTTTCCATATCCAAGAATCCACAATTGCATATAGGAACTCAAGGTACTAAATTGCATTATATTACATATTACAATCCATAATTGGTCTCTACAGCATAATTTCATACTTTTAAATGTGTTTTCATTTCCATACACTAGAATATAAAAAGTACATAATCATATAATCAAGAGTATGCCTCAAACAAAATTCTATTATCAAGTTGCTCCTCTCAAGACTTTTGTTCATCATTCTTGTTTCCTTGAGAGCCACCTAGCCATAGTTAGTGAAAATAGTGGAAAAGTGAGATTCAAAGAAGGGAGAATTATAATAAAAGACCAAAAAATGAAAAAATTTATTCTTAAGGACCTGTTACTACTTGTTTTAGGATGAGTACTACTGAGTTTAGCAATAAACAGTTGAACCTAGTAATAACAGGCCCTTAAAAATAAATTTTTTTACTTCTTAGTCCCTTCAAAGAATCCCAATAGCTAATCAAACATTTAAGCATATGTAGATGGTCCACTCAAGTACAAGAATCTAAGTATACATGTAACATCCAGTTTTCTAAAAATGAGAAAAAACGTGAGAAATGTAACATACCGTTTCTCTATCAACGAATGAAACTCGCTGGATACAAAAAGAAGTCACCCGAAATAAGATAGTTAAGGTCCCAAAAATTTTGGGAAGCATTCTAAACTCCTAAAAATGAAAATCCCAAGCTCAGACAGAAAGAAAAATGGAGCTAGAATGAAGAAACTAAAAGTAACAGAAGGTTGACGAAATGTAAGGGGATTTTCGTCATTTTGAGAAAATTTTGTAATTCTCATAGGAGGGCTTTTTAAATGAAAATTTTGAGTTCTTCAGGGTTCTCAGAGGCCCTAAAAATCATGGGAAGGCCTGAGATAGCTAAAGCCCATCCGGTGGACGTTTTCCAATATCAGTTGACCTAAACTTTGACTGGTTCATTCGGGAAGGTTTTAGCTCTGATTTGAGTGATTCCAAAGACATTTTATTTAATTGGGAACATAAATTTTATGATGAAAAAGATAGTTCTCAAAAAGGAGTTAAAATGGGCCTAAACGGAGCAAATAGGTACTTATGGGCAAAATGGTCATTTTGAAAAATTGTAAAAGAGGCTTCTTAAGTAAGATTACACCTCATCACCTTCTCCAAACTTCCATTTGCAAAAAAAAGGGCAGAAATGGCGTGACATTAAGAAAGGGGAGAGAGAAGAATTTTAAGCTTTCATTTAGGTAAGTAAACAGTCTCGTTTCATCCTACGCCAGTTAGGAAAGTTGTTCCTCTCTCTAAGAGCTCTCTAATGGTGGTTTTCTTTTCTTAAAAACTTGAAGATTCAGGTCTGACCCAAGCCAAAAAGGAACTCTTTTCAAGAAATCAATCTGTGGAAAATAATCTATGTGAAGAGAGCTCCGTTTTAAAGTAAGACTTCACTTGAAATACTTACAAAATTTTATGTTTCCAAGCTATTTAAGCTTAGGTCTAGATAGAGAAAGTGAGGAGAAGAGCTTTTCTTTATGTATTCTTGATGGAACCAAAGGTTATGGAATGTAAGGATTAAGAATATACAAGTGGAATTGAAAAAGGAGCTTTAGAACGCAAGTTATGGAAGTTAGGGTTTTGATTGCACCTTGACCTCTATCATGAACCCTAGCCATATTTTATGATATTTAAATGTTCATATGAGTTCCTAAGATACCAAGAGAGCTTCCTACATGATCCTCCCATCAAAGGAAGCAAGGAAACTCCATTAGTGCCTTATGGAAGCATAGTTGTGGCCAAGGAGGGTTCATGCACCTAAGGAGTGTTTTAATTTCTTCTAAGCTTAGTTTTGCATCATGTATGATGGGGGAATATGAGATGAAGCCTTGGAAAAAATTTAGAACTCATAAAAAGTGAGTTGGTGCTTTAAGTTCCATATTATGACTTAAAGAAGCAACATGTAGTTAGGCTCTTTGTTTTAATTGTGTGATAACTCCAAGAGGCTTAAAAGGACTCAAGAATAATATTTGAAAGGAAATAATGGAGCCTAGAATTTATTTGAGGGGTGTTACATCATTAGGTGCAATTATGGAACCATAATGAGGTTATAAGCTAAGCTAGTGTCTAAGCAAGATGTGTGGCCTTAGAATTAATTCCATGAATCTAATTGGCTTCCATATGATATGTCTAGGCCAAGAGAGATGATTTCCACCTCCTTGTGAGTGTGTGGTCGTGGGAGAGGAATTAAGTCCACAGGAAGAAAATATGTAAATGTGACAAAGGTAGCTCTCTCCACCTTCTCTCATGTATGGATGTATGCTTAGCTTGTCTTGAATGTATGTATATGCATTTTTAAGCCATGAAAAGTGTTCTAGCATGACTTTAATTTCATGGTGCCATGATGTTACAATATGTTTTCATATGATGATTTTAATGAGTGCTTGATTTTGCTTGAGTGTGGTGAGGCCAAGAACCCTTAGACATGGTGAGGATGAGCCAAGAACCCTTGAGATTAGTTGAAACAAAGTAAAGAGTCTTCCAAAAGCAAGATGGGCTCCCAAGAGTATGGTTGAGTCTAAGAATCTCTTAAAGAATGGGTGAGACAAGTCCAATATCTACAAGAAATTAGGTGAGGGCAATTCGCTTGCTTGGCAAGCCTTCGTATGCTATGTATGACTTCCTCAAATGATGAAAATATTTCTTGAATGTTTACATACGTCAACATGACCACACATACATTTATGAGACTTGTTTGTATCCATTATGTATGATTGAATGGAAGATGAGCCATTGGGATTCTTTGAGTCTCATCCCCTCCTCTCTAATGATCTAATGTGCTAGGTGAACCAAGAAAGCAAGGTAATGGAAGCCAACCACCTTGAGGATGAGAGGATGACAACAAAGTGCTTGAATTTTGTTACTTGAAAACCATACAATTGGCATATGTTGTAATTCATGGATGTATATGTTGTATGAAGTTATGAACATGTATAAATATGTTGATGTATCATGCATAAGTGAGAGATTATGGTACATAAATCCTAGAATGTAAAATGAGCTTGTAATGTTAGTGAAGCTTCTTGAATAACATTATGGAAATGTGCATAAGTGTGGATAAAATGGCTAAAATGAGATGCATGGAGTTTGGGACCATTTGGGCAGCTCACACAAGTCTTAATTATGCTTTTAGACTTGCCTAAGAGGTACCAAACCCCAAGGAAAGCCATTTGGTCACTTTGGTACCCTATATGGAGCCAAAATTGACCATAACAGAACCCTATGTCACTTTTTAGCCAAATGAGTTCTTCTTGATCTAAAATTTGGCATGACATGAGAGCTTGTTGACAGATTTTTGGGAAGCTAAAGAACATAATTTTTGGAGGTCTACAGAATATTTGATGAATTTTCAAAATTAGCAAATTTTCTGGTTTTGGTCTACTGCACTATTCATTTAGTCCGAAAATGAAATCTGTCACACAAGGGCCAAATGATGTCCAATTGTTATGAAATTTTATATAAAAAAACTAGAAATTCACAGTGACTTGTGTAGAAGCACCTCATTTGGAGGTTTAGAGAGGGAGATATGAATTTTTAAAGATTTTGTCCAGTATCAAGGATTTCAGCCAACCTCTGTTACTCTTCCATTGAATTTCAAGGTCTGGGCTGCCTGAGGTGGTCTAGACTTATTTTTCCCCTCTATCTAACATCCACAGATTTCTAGATTGGTATCATTTGCATGGATTGCATTTTTTTGGAATTAATTGGACATTTTCAAAGTTTTATGCAGAATTTTGTGACAGTTTCAGAATGCATTCTGACCTCTGGACCATTTTGGATGTCAAACATCCTCTTGTAATGGATGTTATGGTTTGGGCATATTTTTATTGTAAAGTAGACATCCAGAGCTTTCCAAAATGACTAAGAACACATGATGTAGATTTTTCTAGAATTAGGTATGATTTTTTCAAAGTTTGTCCAGAAAGAAGGCCAAATCTAGCCGAGAATGAGCTTCTATGTTCTATGCTCCATTTTAGTTTCCATGAGTTGTGAGCATGATTTTATGATGCTAATGAGTTGTCTTAATGTAATTAAATATAAGAATGTATAAGATGAGCTCACACGGTCCACGTGACTTTGAATGAAATTTTTATACACGATGTAGTGCAATTAAATCCATTATTTTATCCCCCTTTTTCATATACTCTCATGAAAATAATGATGTGAGGTATATGCATATGATGAAATGAGTTAGAATTTATGATGTTACAATACATGTCATATAATCTTATATAAATCATATTCATACATTAGGAATCTCATGGCTCTGTCAAAAGCAATCTTATACTTTAGGGACTTTAGCCTAGCCTCACCTAATATCTAGGGACTTTTGGTTTAGTCTCACCGTCTTTTAAGGGCTTTAACTTAGCCTTACCTATAATTAAGATTTTGGCCTTGTCCCACCCACATTTATAGACTTTTGACATAACCTCATTAAGAGCTAAACTAATTTCAAATGCAATTCAATACAATGCAATTGCATATAATCATCAAATAATTGACAATATATATAATTTGCAGCCATTATACCTAAGCAATCCATGACATTCAAGCAAACTAAGCATACATACACAAGAATGAAGGAAAAGCTACCTCAATACAAGAATTCCAATTAGTTCCTTTTTGTTTCTTTTTCCCCTTCTACAACTCTACAACCACACTTGAATAGAGTTTCACTTGTTTGGCCTAAACATGTCAAATGAAATATACAATCATCAATGGAACTATACTTATATTAGCCTTATGCATGAAAGCTAAGGTTTTAGTTACACATATGGCCTATTTGAATACCTAATGAAGCAACCCTCGTAATTCAACTTCTTGGCTTGAAATTCTCATTTGATATAAATCATATGACTCTAATAGAACTCATTAGAGCCATCACATGCATGATTTAAGGAGCCTAATACTAAGTTGCTTCTTTAAACCTAGTTGAACCCTAAAAATTCACCTTTCAAAATAAGGCTTCTAAACCAATTCTAATGATTCCATTAGTAGATCACTTATAACCTTAGAATCATTGAAACAACTTCCTAAGTACCAAAATCATACCTAGGTCAAGACATACCTCAAAGAGAGCTTCCATGGAGTTTTGAGATTTCTCATAGGAATTTAATGCATAGGAGGTTCCTTAGCTTCTTCCTAGTTTGAATATGATCTTAAGTAGCTTAAAACATCTCCGTAGAGTTCCAAATTTTCAAGGTGCAACAAAAACCCTAGGTGAGCCATAAGCCATTCTTTAGGTTCTTTGTTAATTCTAATTGCATAATCTTAATCTCCACCCCTCAAACTCCTAATTCCACCTTGGTTTTATCAAACTCAAGCCTCTCACTTAGGCCATTTGTCTTGGCCGAATTGCACTTAGGTTAAAGCTCTATCCATGCCAAGCTTTCCTAACCTAAGTTATATACTATTTGAAAGTGCTTTAAATGAAGATTATTGTGGTGCAATTGGTTTCTTTAAATAACTTTCTTCCTCCATGGGTTTAGCCATAAGACTCCCTCTTTTATATCAAAACCACCAAAAAAGAGAAGAGAATGAGTAGAGAAAGATTTATACTAATATCATAGGAAAATTTAACACATAAGCTTACCTAGATGAAACTTTTTCTCCCTTCCTTCCTTGCTTTTTCTCATGCCTCCTTGGTTCTGTTTTTGAGTGCTCTAAGTCAGTTTTCAGGTGTTAATGGCGTGGTAGACCTAATATAATGGAGAAAGAATGGTTTTTAAAACAATTACAAAATTTTTGTTATGTCCCTTAACTTCAATTCTTTTGTTTGAGCTTATTTTAAATCCTGAAGTCCTTTCTATACAAAAACTTGGTCATCTAGTTTATTAAAACCATTTACTTCCAAATTTTTAGGGTTTAAAACCCTCCCAAATAGCTTGATTGAAGTTTCGATTAATTAATGACCTAAATTACACACCAGAAGAGTTTTAGCCATTATGACAGCTCCCATAGTTTTCAAGGTCTCTAAAAACTTAGTGAGCTCAATTTTCGCACTTAAAACTCTTTTCTTTAATTTTCTAAAATTTTGCCCAAAATTACGATTTTACCATTATTTTTTGTTCATTCTGTTTAACCGTTTTTGCTCTGGTTTCGGGTCATTCTTCATTTTTTAACCTCATTTACTCAATTTATTCTACTCTTTAAGGGTTATTTTAGTTATCAAATTATAGAATATTACAATTAAAATAATATATTTTAAACTATTATAACTAAACTAAAATAATATTATAATTTTATTTATTACCAATAAACATTAAAATAATATATATTAAATTAACAAATCTTGATTATCCTAACAATAACAATCCCTTAATCTGTATTGTCATATATCAAGCCTACAATTTTTCCTTCCTTTTTATATATTCCTTCAAATAGGAGAAGTCAAAGTCCTTAATTTGTATTGTCATACACAAAGTGTCCAATTTGTGTCATCATATATTAAGCCTAGCAAAATTCTTGTTTTTATTGTAACAATACCCTAACTTGCTTCCTCTATGGCTCTACCTTTGCTTCTATGTTGTATATAAAGATTGTTTTTATCGTATAAAGGCCATTAAAGCTAAGGATGCTTGCACCATTGAGTTTTTTGACAAAGGTAGTGACCAAGTTTACACCCATCGAGTTTTTTGGCTTCCACAACGTATTAACACTACTTCTATTTACTATTTCTTGCTTTGGATTTAGATCATTCTTTTTCTTACCAAAGAAGTTCTAGAACTAGATTTCAAATATGGGATAAAAACTAGGAATGGGGTATATCACCTTTTGGTACATGAACAACCCACAATTAAGGTTCTCCATACCAAATTAGAGTTCAGCAAGCATGTTGCCAAATTAGGTAACATCAGTTCTACCATTCTAAATAAGGGAGAGGAAGTGAGGGATTAAGGGTTAGTTCTAACATTATAGCTAAATAAAGAGTGAAATGACAAAAAAAAGGGCAAAGGGTAGTAATACATGTATATAAAAAGTTTAAGGGTATTTATGTAAAACTAACAAGGACGGGCACCATGTGGAACAAGATGTAGGATCACTACCGCTATCCCCAAACTACCTTCAAGGAGATTTTTCTTCCCTATCGCCATCCCAGCAAAAAAAAAAAAATGCAATTATAGGTTCTTAAAGGGGTCAATTCTTATGGTGATCCCTAATTTTAAGGAATTTTTGCATCCTTAACAATATGAGAGAGGATCCCATTCATATGTGAAATGCAATGGGAGAAAAAGAACCAAAAAAAAAAAAGGAAAGAAATATTTAGATGCATATGGGGAGTAGTTGCAATAAATGGCTATGGATATGTTTATCTCTATTGAGGACTAATAAATTATTTACTTTCTTTTTTAATTCCTTTCGTTTTTTACTATATTAAGCCTTTTATTCAAAATTGCTTTTAAATAACAACAAAATCTATTTTGCCAATATAAAAGGGAAGCAAGAAATTAGAACTTCTCTTTTGAAATAA
This sequence comes from Erythrophleum fordii, assembly GCA_032878935.1. Lineage (NCBI taxonomy): Eukaryota > Viridiplantae > Streptophyta > Magnoliopsida > Fabales > Fabaceae > Erythrophleum > Erythrophleum fordii. The sequence continues at coordinate 17,737,263 of JAVQMF010000052.1, read as the reverse complement.
AAGTACAAGCAAATTTTTTTTTTAAAGACAAAAATAGTCTCACTCAAAATTTTTAATTATAAACTTATTTCTTCTCTATTTCAACTTAGTTGTTCTCTTTTCTCATTCTTCTACTTCACAATTAAATTGTTTTACTATAAAATACTATATTTGATCAGTAAGAAATTCCATTATAATCAAAATTTGAACTATAAATTTGGATATACTTATTTTGATATATTTTGATATTTTGTTATTTATATATTATTTATAGTTAATTTGATTAATATATATTTTGCATATTTAATTCTATAATAATTAAAAAATCTATTGATAAGTCACATAAAATTGCAAGAAAAAAAATTGGGATTTATCAATAATAACTAATAGCTCTGTATGTTATTGTAAATACTTTCATTCTTTATTCTTTAGTTCAGACACTTAATTCAAAACAAGTTTATAACATTTTCTATGGGCACGATAGGTTACTCATCATTTGTTGGACTAGTACGTTATCTATTATATATCTGTCTATAATGGTTGCATAAATCTGCATGCTTGAAAAATATGAACATGATTTCTCTATTGCTTCAAATTATTTAAATTTAGATTATTTATACTTGATATAAATAGTTTAGTTTTAAATTTTTTTCAATTTTAATTATCATTCTTTTTAATTTACTATTCAAAAATTATTTTCATTAAATATTTTATTTTTAAAAAATAAAAAATATGAAAATTAATAAAAAATTTAATCTCACCAAATATAATTTGAATAATCTAGATGAAGAGCAACATCTCATTCATCGAAAATTGTGCGATGACCATTGTTTCACTAGTGATACGTACTAATATTGACTTATTCCTGATAGCTTTAGCTAGCTAAATGCCTATGTAAAGGGATCTACCCCTACAATACATATTGTACTCTCCTAATTTCATTAGACACTTACTGACTTTGGTATCAAAAAGTAACAGGAGCTTCTTGCTGCATCTGGGTCCTCTACTGTTGTACGGAAGCAGCACGCCATGCTTCTCAAGCAATCCTAGCCATTTGCGTGATCGTCCATACTTGAGCATGCCACGTGGCCACACTTATCGCTGCCTACCATTTTCCAGTAAATGCTGTGTTAGGGATCAATCTCCCTTAATCACTATTCTGTGAAAATTGTCCTCTATGCAAACTCCCAGAGATGATTTCACCATCCAATTCTATGCTACCTATTGAAATTTCCCCCATGATCGCCAACATGTGATTCTGTCGAACCTAAAAGCTGATTCGATCAAGTGGAGAGTTGATTTGATTCCATAAAATCCAAAATTGCAATTCTTGAAATCTTTAGTTCTTAAAACCCAAAGATGATTCAAGAGCACCTTAGGGAAGATATAAGGGAAAATTAGTACGGAGGACCCGAAACATTGCAAATATTATTATGAAGGACTAGAAAATTGAATATTACGCTGAAGGACTAAAGGAACTTTAACAGACAAGAATGCTCTATGTTAATAAGCCTTCTGAAACCCGTGCAATCTACTCCATCGAGTCTCTACTGCCATTTTTGTTCCCCACGAGGTCCTGCGACCTCCATGATTGTCCTCTTTTATTTTTAGAGTTGTCTGCCCTTTAGTTCATTAGCCTTCTTCCCTTCATTTCTTCATCTAACCTTCCCCCATTTCTTTCACCTCTCATTAGATTCTCTTGTCATCCCGCATCTTCATCAGTCATGGTGTAAGTAGAGGAAAACAGAACGACCTAGCCTTTTTATTTGAGTAAGTAGCAATTTATGATATGCGACGTCTCTCAAATTCTCATGGTTAATGGCATCTTCTTCTTCCTATACTTGTTAAGGATAGTCTAGACCTAGAGCTATGCAGGTTTATGACCATTATTGATGTTCTATTTCTCAGAAAGAATGCAATACCGATAGAAATACTATTACTTATTTTTAGGAATATTACTACCTACTTTTAGCTTTATTCCTACTGATATTGTTGTTTTAGTGTAAAAAATGACAAGCAAAGTCTAAAGGTTTCTAATTTTTTTAGGTGTGGTTGTGATGAGTAGAGGATGGAAAATCAAATGTCAGGTGAGGTGTTCTGCTACTTTCATTTTGGTGGACAAATCTTAAAAGATTTAAGGGGGAAGATCCAATACTGAAGGGTCAAACATGTGGAAGACTGATAAAGGAAGGTATATTGTTGGAAGAACTAAGGAGAGAAGTAAGATTATGCATGGACTATGATGACAATGGAATGGAAATGAAATACGTCTTGAAATTTGATGGCTCTCAGTTATTAGACCTAGTGGACGATAATGGTATGCAACAAATGATCAAATACAATGATCAATATGCATATATATATATATATATAATCAATGGGGAACAAACCAGAGCATCACCACCCCACTTGGTAACAGGGTGAGTCTTTTATAACTTGTCCAGTAAATATCTACTATATCTTAAATTTTAATTAGTATACATGGTATCGCACCTAGACTAACAAAAAATGAAATGAATGAAAACATAAAATGAATTCAAATTCAGTTCATTCCACTACTGGGTCTCCTTCCAACTGGGAACTTGTACTTCATCCATATGCCATACAAAGTGTCCCTTCACCAATGACTGAATTAAATTCTGCCCAGTGGATGGATTTGATTGTTAGGTGTAGGTAAATTTTTTTGAATGCTGTTAAATTGAGGCAAGCACTGTATAAGTATAGTACTGCTCATAAATTTGGATACACTTTCCTAAAAAGCAACCCCCACAAGATGATTGTCAAGTGCAATGTGGAAGGATGCAAGTGGAAGCTAACAGCGTATGCAGTGGCTAAAAGTACACCCTTCTTAAGTGTGCAAACCTTTTATAGTGAGCATGTGCACTCAACACAAGATAACTTGATAGTAACTCACAAGCAAAAGGCAAACTTAATAGCATCTATGGTGGTTGAGAGTGTCAGATTAAGTAAAGATAAAACACCAAATGATATCTGTAGGGAGCTATTCAGAGAATATGGATTGGCATTAAGTTACCATCAAGCATAGTGGGAGAAGGAAAAAGCTTTAGCTAATATCGATGGACCAGTAGACCGGTCGTACATGCTAATCCCTTGGTTGTGCAACCGTTTAATGGAAACAGATTCAGAAACTATTGCAATGTGGACTTCATTGATGAACAACTATTTTAAAAGGTTGTTCATTGCATATGGATGTTGTATAACTAGCTTTATGCTTGGTGCACGACCGATATTGTACATTGATGATTACCACCTCAGCGGACCATACTTGGGGACTCTTTTAGCTGCATCTACGTATGATGCAGATAATGACTTGTTTCCACTTGCTTATGCAATTGTAGGTGCAAAAACATTTGATGATTGGGTGTGGTTCCTTCGAAAGGTTAAAGACTTAATTAGTGGTATAGAAATAACTCTACTTTTAGATCGCCACAATGCCATAATCAGTGCAGTAAGAGAAGTTTTTAATGGAGAGAGACATGCATTTTGCTATCGGCATATAAAGGAGAACTTTAGTAGTGAGTTCTTAAAAGTTTTCAAAGGGCAAAGAAGACGGTGTAAGAATGATACATTGAAATTGCTAAATGGGATTGCGTATGCTCGGTTGGACATAGACTATGTGAAAGCATTGGAGAAATTGAGGTTATTCTCCCCTGAGTTGGGTAGATGGGTGGAGACCCAGACTGATGTTGATAGGTGGGCATTAGCGAGATTTCCATACCGACAATAGGATAACATCACCACAAACCTTGCAGAATCTTTTAATGCATGGATAGTAAAAGAGAAGAAGGACAATGTTTGTGTATTAATCAATGAGCACAAGGTTAAGCTAGCTAAAAAACTATATGCTAGTAAGGAAGGCATGGCTAAATGGGTAAACATAGTGGGCCCAAGGATTGAGGCAATGATGAAGGAGAATGTTGCAAGGGCAGAAAATATGATAGTAGAGCATTATGGTATTAATCAGCTCCTAGTTTGAATACAAAGCAATGATTTGAGGGTGAATGTGGCATTAAGAGAGTATACTTGTCAAGCTTGGCAAATGTCTGGCATCCTATATCCTTATGCATGTGCAACGATAAAGAAAGTGCATGGGCTCGCAACAAAAGATGTATATGAATACTATGATTCCTGTAGAGACTCATGATATGCCAAACCTAAACAATCTTTCAATTGACAATTATGCTAACAACACCTTCCTACTACCACCCATTACCAGCCATCCAGCGGGGAGACCACAAAAAAGGCGATGTGAATCACAATTTCAAAATAAGGCTAAATACATGTGTTCTCGTTGTTAAGAGGTAGGGCGTAATAGAGCTAGGTGCAAAACTCCCAATCCTTCTTTATCTTGATGCTGTAAATGTCAAAGTAGCTCCTGGGTGGTTATACATTGGTGTTTTTTGAAGGAAGTGGTTAGTAGTATTGTAAATGTATGAAAGTTAGGCTCTGTTTGTACATGGGTAAACACAACTTTTTTTTGTTTGGAGGTCTAGAAGTTGGGCTCTTTTGTACATGGGTAGACAAAACCTATTTTTTGAAGTTATGACAGTTAGGCTTGCTTTTATACATGGGCAAACATAACTGATTTTTTTATACATGCATCAGGGACATGTAAAGGTTCTTTATAATGGTTTTTTGTAGTAGTTGTAGGGAAGTGAAGTTCGAATTTGTTGGGCTATTGGCCATTGTATGTAATACGAATGGAAAGTAATGAAAATGAAGTATGTGTTATAAGTGTTATGTGTATGTAATATTCGTATATGTTGAATTTTTGTGCGCAAGTTATGAAAAGAATTTATAGCATATTAGTATTTGATTGAACTAATCATTAAAGCCTCCACTGAAAAGTTTAGGTGTAGGCATGTTTATGCATTTTTTCCCTCCATACTATGCCATTTTTTGTTGGTTTTGCAACTTTTCCTTCCTAAATATAAGTAGAGGTTGATCATCTTTAACTTTCCTTGGGGTTTGGAGCAAACAAAGAAAATATGCCTTTATAGCAAACAATGCATTTTCATCCATGCATGGATCTCCTATGCTTGAGGTACTCAAGTTATTTTATTTCAAGAGCATGGCTGAAAAGCATCTAATGCAGCTGTTGTTCATTGTTGTATCAGAACTCCAGCTTATTTTACTGCACGTGAATCACAATTTTAGCTGCAGACAACATTGCTGGTTTGCACCCTCTATGCCTTGTTAATGAAAAAACAGCAACTGGCTTGGCTTATGAGATTTATACTAGACAGCTTCCTGATAATGATCTGTTAGAGATTGTGCCCTAGGCCATTCATTTGTAAACATTGTGCTTCATTAAGAATAAAAATTTTTCTGTTACAATTATTATATTTGCATGTTTCTATAATAATTATATCCTTGGATAAATTATATTAGTTATCCTAAATATCCTTAGTCGATCATCATTGTGGAAACGATGATGAATTAAGACGAGTATGATTTTGATTGATGGTTATGTGTTAATCATGTATGGAGATACAAATCAAAATCATAGGCGCCTGTTGGAAACAGGGCGCTGGATTGACCTGTCATGAGGTAGTTTCATGGATTAGGTCATAAGCGTACCTCATATATAACCGTGTCACTAATCCCTCATACCTGAGAGCATAATAAATTCCAATATAAAGGACACTCTGCTTTGGCATTGTCAAAAGTCACCTTTGACCAGGTGATCATAAAGGCTATGGTCGGGCATAGTGGACTCTATATAGAGGATGATGAGTGGTCAAGATGGAATTTGTCCCTCTGGTTAACAGAGAGATATCTTTGGGCCCCTCGATTAGTGAGGCTAAGAAATGCATGGCTATGCTTGGATGGAAGGGTTTTTCCATTTGTTCTGTCGGTCTACACGTAAATCGAGAAACTAATGATCGAGTAAGATAAGGATGACATTCCTCATGCTTGATTAAGATATTGTGTGATAAAAGGGATATGACAGGGTTATACGATAGGTTGTATTGGATCACCAAACCCTATGTGATTTGGGTAGTCACTATGTCTTGCTAGAGGCCACTAGTGACTTATAGATGTAATAACATTGTTGGCCCACTGCCAATATCATATTGGCCTACAAGGTCGCACACAAGAACGAATCAACTTGAACAAGAATGTCCAAATTCATTGAAGCTAGAATTGTGTCTAGATTCAATGAATGTTACGCTTAATTAGGGTGAGATAATTATATATGTATATATATGATATATATATATATATATATGTAATTAATTCGAAATATAAGTATATATATATATATATATTATATTTCACATATATGTATATATAGAAATTCAAAATATATATATTTATATTTGATATGAATATATATTGTATTATATATTTCAATATATATATATATATATTTATAAATGAATTAGTTAAAATTGAATTTATGAGATAAATTTGAATTTCAACTAATTTGTTTAAGATTAATTGGATTAATTTAAATAATGTATTTAAATTAACTAATTTCATCTAAATATACCTCTATAAAAGGAGAGGTAGGCTAGGGTTTAGATACAGTTAAGAGTTAGCTTTCTAAAACCCTAAGCTGTCACCCTAGAAAGAGAACACAGCCGTACACCTAGAGAGAGAAAGTCTACAGACGCCAAGAGAGAAAAGATTGTCTTCTCGTGGATTTACGTACGGACGTGGTGAATGAAGGTGCTAGCAAGCCTTTCAAGTTGCCAGATCATTCGTGTGGATACCGGTAGAGGGGGCTGTGCATAGACATCAGTTCCTGAGATCCGAAATGACAAAGCACACTGCAAAGGTACTATTTTATCTCATACTCAATTTAATCAAGTCGACGGATCCATGGAAGGAAACGAATTAAAATTTTTGCTGCGTGTACAGTTCGTTTCTAACATGATCAACCCAAATAGTATCACACACAGCAGATCTAGAGGCACCATTGAACTCTGAGGATTCATCAAGCTGGAGATTCACGTACAGACGTGGTGAACGAAGGTGTTAGCAAGCCTTTCAAGTTGCCAGATCATTCATGTGGATACCGGTAGAGGGGGCTGTGCATAGACATCAGTTCCTGAGATCCGAAAGGACAAAGCACGCTGCAAAGGTACTATTTTATCTCATACTCGATTTAATCAAGTCGACGGATCCATGGAAGGAAACGAATTAAAATTTTCACTGCGTGTACAATTCGTTTCTAACATGATCAACCCAGATAGTATCACACACAGCAGATCTAGAGGCACCATTGAACTTTGAGGATTCATCAAGCTGGAGATTCGCATACGGACGTGGTGAACGAAGGTGCTAGCAAGCCTTTCAAGTTGCCAGATCATTCGTGTAGATACCGGTAGAGGGGGCTGTGCATAGACATCAGTTCTTGAGATCCGAAAGGACAAAGCACACTGCAAAGGTACTATTTTATCTTATACTTGATTTAATCAAGTCGACAGATCCATGGAAGGAAATGAATTAAAATTTTCGCTGCGTGTACAGTTCATTTCTAACATGATCAACCCAGATAGTATCACACACAGTAGATCTAGAGGCACCATTGAACTTTGAGGATTCATCAAGCTGGAGAAGGATGTCAAGGGATTTAGCCAGCGTGAGGATTTTCAGCAACTAAGTGTTCAGATTTTAGATTTTGGATTCTGTTTGGTATCCAGGGACTGATTTTACAATCCGCCATTGGTATAATACCAAACAACAATCCACCATTGGCTGGTCATTAGAAAGAAAGAAAAAAAGACAGCCAGCAAATCAATTATTCCTCCTCTGGTTTTTGTTTTTGCAAATCCTTGTTGTTCACAATCCAGTGGGATAGACTTTTAGGACTATTACCATGAGGTTTAGGGGGATCACTACTGGATTTAAACACATTTTTGTCCATTTTTAGGGACCTTCCAAAAGCTAATTACTAGTGTTGTTTACGCCCATTGCTTCATATTTTTAAGATATTACTAATGGCCTTCAGGATTTTTACTACCATATTCAGGGAATGAGTTTAGGACATTAATGGTCAGCTTAGTGATATGCCATGCCTCGGTGGACCTTAAGCAAATAGACTATAATATGTAAGTAAAAAAAAAAAAAACCAACTCAAGGAATTTCATAATCTTGTTATAATCATAGGCCCACAGAATACTTGATTCATCGTTATTCATTCATAAGCTTTGAGTTGCTATAACTTTATCCAACAGAAATTACATAATCTTTGCCAATAAAATCTAAACAAATTTCAATCTAAATATACTTAAATATGAACAATCTTAAATCTAAGCTAACTTTGACTTATTCAAAAATTACACAAACAAAATATTGTAAAACCACAAAATCAGCAATAAAAGTTGCACAAATCAACACTCCTCCTTGCCACTTTTGCTGCAAACACCCATCCATCCTCACTTTCAGATATTCAAATCTGGCCTTTGACAAAGCCTTTGTCATAATGTCTACAAGTTGTTCAGTTTAGTTGCCTCACTTTAAACATGTTTCAAATTTTCCAAAATGCAATTGATAAGTTAAATGGCATGTTGGTAAATGATAAATAGGTATATATTGAGCATTTTCATTGCTCTGATACTAGTTTATTGATACTGCAAAGGAAAGATTGCAATGATAGAAAATTGGGTGTTGGATTTATAGTTGTTCATTCAAAAGCTATTTACAACCATCAATTTACAAGGTTTACAAGTTTACAATTTCTGTCTGCAACTACAATAGGACAAAGTTTTGGGGAGAAAACTATCAATGCATCACGACTTCCTGGTTTGCTTCCCTTTGATTGTCACCCTTGCAACTGCCATTACATCACCCCCAACACTTGTTCAGTGGATGGTTCACCAAGTCCCACATGAGTTGGACACAGAACGCATCTAACTCTTCCTGAAACAACAACCATTTACCCATGAGCCACCAGGCAGTAAACTATAATAAACAATAAAAGATATACTCAAACCGAAGTATATGTTAGCATGGTGCACCCTTCCCACTTAAGCTTTGCTTTCCCAGTCCACAGTTGCAAGTATTTTATCAAATATATGCCACAATCATCACTGAGCAATAGATGAGATATCATAAAGTTAGGCTATCCAGACAGTACTACAAATATGATGAGTTCAAAGTAATTCACTTACATGTTTGGCTGTTGGGGCAAGTCAATGTATTTCACCATGACAATTAGGCCTGCCGCCACAAATCTCTCCAGTTTCAACAATTTTAATAGCGTGGCTAACCGATTTTTCTATTATATCACTCAAAAAGTATCACACACATAGCTTAATCATGACAATTAACTTTAACAACTATATTCCAGTACAACACAGCTTAATCTTACTGTGATATGGGCCATCTTTCTTTGACTTGCATTGGTCATTTGACTTAATGAGTCAAAGATGTATAGAATGCATGCATGAGAGTCCAGAGGAAAGCAGAACTAGTGGTCCATAAATAGCACAGGGGCGAATATCTGCAACCATTTCTAAATGACTAACACTTTCCAAGGGGATAAGCCAATAGAAAATTACAAATACCCTATAAGTACATTACCAAGGTGCAGTCCATAATATTATAACCCACTTTGTTAGGCCATAGTTTTTCAAGCAAATAATCCACATTGTACAGCCTGATAGGTTTCAAGAGGGTTCTCTACACCAATAATTTCATAAAGTGTATCAAAGCAGGGCTTAAAAGCAAAAGATCATTAACGGTAATATGATGTGAAGTAAAGACATATTAGTCATCATGAAATCCCCATCCAGAATATGTTGTCTGACAGTCAAGTTCTCCTGCTTTTGGTCTTCCATAAGCACTTTGCACACTATGGTCATCACTTGCACACACCCAACAAACACAAGCATATGTTAATCACTTCTAAAAATTTTACACTAGTTGAAGCATGCAAAGGTTAGACTCACTGCTGTGCTGATCCACTTCTGTCTACCAAGGCATTAGCACTTCACACGGGTGAGGTAAAAATTAAACAAATCAATTACTACCCTAGTAACAAAGCAGACATATTCACTCACTAATATTAGTATATCAAATACATTTCCACTGTTAGCAACATCAAATGAAATAACCAACCTAAATTATACAAACATATGAATTTTTCCATACTAATACACATACTCATTGCTATTTGCCTGGGCAGCACGTAAAGTGCAATATTCATACACTGCCTTTTCTTCTTTCTCTATTCTAGCATTGAGGGCTTCCTCCACAGATGGTGACTATTTGACGGCTTTTTGACGTTGTCATACTGACCTACGTGGGTGATCTTGTCCCTCAACTTTGTCCTTCGAGCTAGGGGCATATGGTGTTTTCTTCTTCTTCAGCTCAGTCTTACTAGCCCTTCTGAATGATTCATCCAATTCATCATCCTCCCCATCTCTACTTGACATATGCCCAGGTGATGCAGCTACTTCTTCTCCATCCCCTGCCTCATCACCAGCCACGTTGCCTGCAGAGGTTCCCTCCATGTCACCTGCAAAATTAACTGCATGGGTGGGGCTGGTAAGTTCTGTCTGCAGCATTCTTCAGCAAAGCAGTGAGCAAAAGTCAGGAGTCTTTTATACATTTTCTTGATACCCTACAAGGTTCCCACAAATAATAGTTAGTTCACAGATGCCTAAGAACCCTTAACACAATTGATATTCAAGAAGAATTAACATTGACGATCTAAATATAGAGAAACATCCTCAACAGGACTTATTACCATTGGGTTTAGGATAGATTACCACTTACCTTAAGCTAAATACCTTAAAACCAATGGTAATAGGTCCTTCGCAATAGAAATATGTCAACTCCAATTCTCCCTTGAGTTGCTTCAAATATAGAAAGTGGTACCAGATGGTGAAATGCAGATTCCGAAGGGAATGCATGTGGGCCTTTGGTATTAAAGATTCCCCGCATCCACAAGTAATGTCAGAACAGTTGGTAAATTACCAAATAATCGTATACAGTAACATTATCATATATATCCAAATAGAGATTAACTTACCTGAGCATGCTCCTTCTCAAGCTTAACCTTTTCTTGGATGCGTTGTTGAGTCTAAAACTTGATAGCATTAGCATTGCTGGGCACAACTACATCTCCAAGAGGAAAATGCTGCAGGAAAAAATACTTACCAAAATTGAACTTGTCATATGTGTGAAATAATAGGTCAAATAAATATACAGGTAACAAAATATACCATCAGGAGTGGCAAACATCCTCCAATGCTCTTTTTATTTACTCTTTTATATGGAGCTTTTTTTAAGCTTATCACTTTCTTTACAAGAGTAGACAGGACAAGTTCTGTCCAGTCATACGTGGCTGCATGGTCGATGTCCAGAATTACAGGAAACATTTTGTCATTCACGTATAAGATAGAGGTCGAGCATAGGAAAGTCCCTAAAGCAAATAGCAAAAAAGCCTGTTGAAGTCTCTGCCAGCCCTGCCACTCAATATAATATCTTTCATATCCTTCAACTTTTTTCCCTTGAACTTTCTTCTGACTGCATCCATGCCTTCTCCCTCTAAACTATCAGGTATAGGCTGGCCATCAATGGGAATGCCCATTATGCCATGGACATCTTTAGCTTTGAGCAGTACTCGTTTACCTCTGATGGATAGTGATCTGGTTGGAACATCAAAGGCTGCAACAAGCTCCATGCACAAGTCTCTTGACAGGGTTTGGAATGCCAAATCTAGCAATTTTCCAAACCCCATTTCCTTCACCAATTTATTACGCACAGTGTTATCTCTAGTAAATTCAACAGCTTCCTTGAACTAAGAGGGCGAGTACCTTATCCCAATTGGTATCTATAGAACACAAATAATTCAATAACATAGCATGAACTCATTAAATGAGAGATTTCAGGGATGCTTAACAATGAATTTTTCCTTACACGAGATTTTCCACAAACATGCTCCTTCTTGTGCTCCATTCGCTCTTCATAAGTTTCATCCTTATACCTCTTTTGCTCACTTGGGTCCAACTTCTGCCACTCTACTAGGACTGTAACATTCCCCTGTAGAAGGATAACCAACGATGTTACTCATTTTCCCACCATATTTTGGACATCATTTGCTCTATAATAATTATGTTGCCTACCTCTTTAACATTGTGGAATTTCCCTTTATTTTTTTTTATAAAATTCAACCTTGGAAATAAAAACACCCACCTGATTAAGTCTTTTTTTAATTACCATAAATCATCACCATGTCATAAAATATAAAAAAAGAGCACCTGAACTTCTACAATCCTGATCTGTATTTGTGTGAGGTATTGTCTTTATCCTCCATTGTACTCTATCTTGACAATTACAAATTAGTACCACAGCCATAAACAACCAAAGAAACCATCACTAATCTCTTCCTATACAAACAACCAAGTCTAATTAACAATGACTCCACACATGTAAGCTACAAGTAATACAACCATTGCATTATAACTAACAAGCAAAATAGGAAATTTATGTAGCACACATGCTTGTCATATATGTTGCATTATACAATTAAATTATGAATATTCTATACTCAACCTCTATTAATAATTCATACATTCATTTTGTCACATTATTACCAACTTTAGTGCTATAGCCCATTACTACTCGGTTTAGGTGTGTTACTATTGCACTTTAGGAAAAATACTGCACTAGGTTTAGGGATATTCACACATACTACCCTACTTCATTTGAACACATTTAGAACTATGCTACCTTTAAGGAAATTTATCAGGAACCATGGACAACTGTTACTACCATATTTATGGATGTTACTCCTTTGCTTAAGGATATTTACTACCAGGTTTTAGGAACTGTCGTCTACTATTGGCTTTTAGGCAATTTACTTCCAACTTTAGTTATGTTACTACTTAATTTCAACAAATTTACTACCATGTTTAGGGATTTACCATAGCATTATTAAAGTTTTAGAACTCTTACTCCCAGGTTTAAAGACTTTACTAATGGAATTAGGAAAATTTACACCACAGAATTCCTGACACATCACTCACTATGGGATCACCAATTCGAAATTCCAGTATCCCCAACTTATCCCCAAATTCCAAACACAGTATCCCCTAACTTATCCCATATCCCAAATTCCAAATCCAGGTTTCAAACTATCTAATACACAATAGCATTCATCCAACACCAAAAGGAATTTCACATCCACAGGTCTAGAGCCTCTCCATTCACTGCCCAAATCCTCTTTGCCAATGATACTCACATTTCCTTTTGATGTAAAAGTGTGTAAATACTAGCATTTATAAAGGAATGAAAGTGCAAAGGAAAGGTGCTGCTTACCTTGCTTTTCACAGATTTCCGAGCGCAGGAGAACCCGTCAAAGACACGCCGTTAAAGGATGCATCTCCAACGAGAAGCTATCTATGGATTTCGACCGGTTGCGAGAGAAAACTTCCAATGATTTCCACTTACCAATTACAAGAGAAATCGGCAATGGAGGGCAATGGAGGGAGGGAGAAGCAACTAGCGTCGTCTGGGTCTAGAGGGTAAAGGGCAACAATTTGATTTGATTTGGGTGCTTATTTAGCAGAGAAGCTAAAGGTGTTTTTGTCCGTCAAAGTTCCTTTAGTCCTTTAACATAATATTCAATTTTTCGGTCCTTCATAATAATATTTACAATGTTTGGGTCCTCTGTACTAATTTTCCCAAGATATAAAGTTTTTTTTAGCTGTATCCAATTATTTTGTTTAAATTTGACTCAAATTCATTTTGACTAATATATTACCTCAATATTCCATAATTTATAAGAAAATCATAATTGATAATTTTAAATTTTAATATATTTTTAAATTTTAAATATGAAAGTTAGAGCAAATAAATCCAACTTCCACAATATTTTTTTTAATTTATTGAAAGTTAAAATCATAAATTTCTACTTTCACATGGGCCTTAAAAGCCCATCATAATAGGCCTATAAAAAAATAGGCATCTCATGATAGGCTTGTCATGATAAGATGACAGGTCTCAACTAGTCAGTCCCCAATGTGATAGGTTTGTCAAGACATGATAGAGTCATGACAACAAGCCTACTAAAATAGATTTGTTTGTTCATCTCTATATATAAGAGTTCATTTACTTCATTTTTCTAATATGCAACTCTTTCTCTTAGTTTTGCATTTGCAACTTTCACCTTTGCATCTATTTATTCACAGCTTTCTCTTTATTTCATTTTCATAATAAGAAGTTAGTACTTTTCATTGGCTAATTATATTCTGCAAAATAGAACTGTCCTTCTCAACTTATGTTTTATCTAATCATTTTTAGACAAGTTAAATTAATTTATATCACAAATATCTTTTTTTACTAGCATATTTCTTGTTTATGTAAGTAAATTTTTTTTGCAGCATTTATTATTTTTAATTATTATATATATATATATATATATATTTGTTAAGTATATTGTATATAGAGAGTTAATTTTTATTAAATTTATTTCATTTGCATTTATTTATTTTTAAATATGTTATCTTTTTGTAGTTTACAATAATATTTGCTTTACGTAAATATGTTTGTATTTATATTATTGGCATTTAGTGTTTTTGCAATATCTATTTTGTTATTTTAATGATTATTGTTTTGTTTGTTGAACAATTTTTTTGTATGTAGCAATATTTAAAGTTGCAAAACAAATAATATTAGAGGAAAAAAAATAGGCTATTTAGATTTGTGGGGTGAAAAAATATATATTTGTTAGGTAAATTATATATAGGGTTTTAATTTTTTGTTAAATTTATTTGATTTGCTTTTATGTTTCAAAATATGTTATCATTTTGTAGTTTGCTATAATGTTTACTTTATTAAAGCAAATATGTAAATATGCTTGTATTTATATTGTAGGTATTTAGTTTTTTGTTATTTTACTAGATATTGTTATGTTTGCCAAACAATATTTTTTATGTAATAATATGTAAAGGCACAAATAAATAATACTACAAGAAAAAAATTAGACCGTTCAAGTTTGAGGAAAAAATATATTATTTAACAATTATTAAATTAAAGTAAATATTATTCTATTATGCATGTTTTATATAAATGTTGGTGAATGGAATTAAAAGATATCCACATACTTTTGCATGTTCTTATTTACAAATCAAAGTATAGGAAAAAAGAATGAATAGTAAGAGTAAGATTGAGTGCATATATGTAAATGAACAAATGTATGATTCTCCAAATGGCATGACATTTGAGTACCTCAGAGTAGAAGTAATGAGAGTTTATTCAAATATCATATTAGAGAGGCTGAAACAAGTGATTGGCAAAAGTTACAAATTTTCCCAAACCAAGTTATGTCTAATCTGCTATATGGGTAACCAAGCTCTTTAAATCTAACACAATATCAAGCATGTAGTCTAGAAGATGATTATAATGTTTAGATGTGACAAGTGTACTTACAGTACCCAACCTAATTGATTGGTGCTAAGTTGTATTATTGTTATGGTTGTTGAACAATTTTTCTATATGTAGTAATATTTAAAGTTGCAAAAGAAATAATATTAAAGGAAAAAAATTAGACTATTTAGATTTATAGGGTGAAAAAAATATTTTTGTAGGGTAAATTATATGTAGGGTTTTAATTTTTTGTTAAATTTATTTTATTTGCATTTATGTTTCTAAATATGTTATCATTTTGTAGTTTGCTATAATGTTTACTTTATTAGAGCAAATATGTAAATATGTATGTATTTATATTGTAGGCATTTAGTTTTTTGTAAATATGTTTGTATTTATATTGTAGGAGTGAGATTGTCTGCATATGTGTAAATAAACGAATGTATGATTCTCCAAATGGCATGACATTTTAGCACCTTAGAGTAAAAGTCATTAGAGTTGATTCAAATATCATATTATAGAGGTTGAAACAAATGGTTGGCAAAATTTATGAATTTTTCCTAACCAAGTTGTGTTTTGATCTAATATATAAGTAACCAGGCTCTTTAAATTTAATACAATATTGAGCATGTGGCCTAGAAGATGATTTTGATGTCTAGGAGATGTGGCAAGTGAACTTATAGTACCTAACCCAATTGACTGGTGTTAAGTTATATGCTTGTATCTCAACCAATCAAGTAGGTATAAACCTCGAATTATAACTAGTAAAGGGACATGTTGCATACACACTTTTGTCTAACAGCAATATCCATGAGCCAATTGAATAAGCATCCCTATTCAATTCCTTTCTTGGACATGTTCACCCATTTGATCCACAGCCAAGCTATGCTTAATAATATAACATCCCTACTAACCATATGTACTAGCCAAGCTCATCCCATTAAGTGATTAACAATACCCAACCAATACAGAAGATATAATGGATGAATTTAAGGATAAGGATGAATATGATCTTACTATGAATGCCGATTATGATGATGATGAGAATGAGTCAAATGAGGATAGTGAGGTTGGTAGGGATGATATAATAGATCCTAGTTTACAAGATGAGGTAGTTGCCAGCTTCTTTTAATCAGTTAATATAGAAGTAGTAAGTGATCCCTAAGTTCCCTAGAAAAGGGCAAGCTTATAGAATTGAGTGACAACCTAAAGTTGAATGTTGGTATACAATACAAAGATATAAAGGCATTATGCCATGCAATTAAGTTGTACTCTATTTAAGTACACCACACGTTTCATGTGTACCACTTTTTAAAGAAGAATTAGGAATATCGATATATTGACTATGGCTGCAGTTGCAACTAGAGGGTTAAGGCTTGCAAAAAAGTAAATAGAACATATTATGAGATTACAAAGTATGGGGGACGACATATATCTCTTTCTATGACATTATCCTGAAACCACCTAAAGTTGGATTATGATGTTATATCATCATGTATTGTAGCAATAGTAACTAACCAACTAGAAATTAAGGTTTTCCAAATCATTAAGCAGATTTAAAGCTTGTTTTGCTATACTGTGTCTTATAGTAAGGTATGGAAGGCAAAACACTAAGCCCTCCCCCTTATTTAGGTAACTAAGAAACCTCATATGCTTTTATTGTCGAAGTGGTTAGTTGTTGTTTAACATTTCATGCCTAACTCAATAGTATAGTTTTCTAACAAACAATGTCCATAAAAGTAGCTTTGATGAGCAACCTAGTATTCCAAGCATTCAAGTTATGCATTAACACATCTGCTAACCTCAATCCAATTATCTAAGCTAATGGGACATTCTTATATGGGAAATACAAAGGTACATTGCTTATGGCTATATTACAAGATGGTGAGGGAGGTTGTTCCTCTTGTATTTGATATAATGGAGGGAGACATACGAGGAGTTTTGTCACAGTTCCCTTATAATCTTCAAACGGGTGTCATCAAGAATAGAAAGGGAATTTGCTTGATATTGGATAGATGTCTTTCAATTTTTTCTGTCACTTTTGATTTAAGATTAGGTAGCAGCCACCATAGGAGCATTATGTTTCCTACCTTCGTCTTGTAGCTTGCAACCCCAATAAAGTACATAAGAAAAATTAACTAAAAGAGAAATTTATAAATATTGGGTATGCATATGAATGTCGTGTTGTTTATGTGAAATTGGTTAAGCTAGCCATTTTACATGGTCATACAATAGCTTAGATAGTTGACATTTCAAAAAAGTAATGGTCATAGGCCTACAATGAAGAAGGTCGATGCTATGATCATATGATAACAAACTTGGCCAAGACAATGGACTATGTCCTTAAATATGTAAAGAATTTACCCATAACTAGCCTCACAAAAGCAACCATGTAAATAAATATCTCATCAAGTGAGCCTAGCAGATACATACATAAATAGCAACTGGCTAGGTATTTTGTGAGACTTTTAATAAGAAGCCAGTCCTAATTACGTAGGCCACCTATACATGTGTTGTTCGGACATTCAATAGAAGAACAACATCATTCAAAGTTGAGGAGCCCTATAATGTCCAAAATCATCAATTTGGTTAGTGTTGCAAGGTTAGCTTAGTTGATGACAAATGTGATTACGATGAGTTTCAGGTTGAGAAATACTCATATTAACATACTATTGCAACTTGTGCTAATGTTAACTTAGACCATTTACAATTTGTTAACCACATTTTTCTATTAAAAACAATGTGTGATACATATGGCAATGATTTCAACTTACTAAAGGTGAGGTTCATTGGCCACAAATAGATTATTCAAAGTTAATTCCTAATTTATCAATGATTTGAACAAAAGGGCACTCTTGTTCAATGCATATCTACAATGAGATGGATTAGAGACAATTATGTCAACCTAGCAAGTGTAGGTTATATAGGAAAGTTAGTTAAAATCATTCCACTATCCAAATAGTGATAATCACTATTTTTGCAATAGATTCCATAAGTGTATGGATCGCTTTTATAATATAGTGAATCAAGGTTGTCCCACAGAGAATTGAATTGAACTCAATTAGGTCTAAGAAAATTCACTTTTGTTTAAGTCAAGATAAGCAACTACCAATGTAAGAAATTAAAATAAAATGGAATTAAACTAATACTGAGCATTAAGATCATTCTGATGAGATTAATCATTAAGGAGTATCCTAAGTTCCTATCCCCTGATTGTCATGAATTAAGTTGCCTGATTAATTAGTTCATTAACAATATGAAAGTTAAGGAGATTAAATGAGCCCAAATGTCTCTCGAACCACTTAGACTTCTATCCTAGTTAATTGCAAAATTCTTTCACAATTAATTAGGTCAAGTCCATTCAGTCCCTTTCACCACTTAGAGTTCTTGAGCATATTTTTATACCTAAGAACAAAACCAGTATGACCTAATCCTAATCCAAAGTTGCTTAATCAATTAGTCTATTAAGATTTCCCTCTTTCAAGAGCTAACCTCAATCCCCCCAATTTAACAAGAGATGGCCAAACTCTTAAATAAAGCATAAAGAATAGATTAGGCATTCAAATCATTAATCAACTCAATTTAACCTTGTAAAATCTTCATTATATGGCAATAGGCTCAAGTAAACCTAGGATCAAAGAAATCTAGCCATACATAGCTCTATACATTACAAATAAATCCATAAATTCGAAGAGACAAGGAGTCATGAAAGAAAATATGGAGAATATGAGAAAACTCAGTGAAATCACATTGATTCAACCTCCAATCATCAACCTAATCTCCTCCTCTTCAAACCCTAGCTCTTTGGTGCGTTTTTCTCCTCAGAACTTCTCTTCTCAGCCCAGAATGACCAAACCCTAGCAGCCCCTTGTGTTTTTAGTCCACAAATCAAAGTTGTGCATTTCAATAGCTAATCTTGCTATGGCGAGGGACATTTCTTGCTATAGCGAGAACTTATGGGCTTTTAGATTCTTGCTGATCATGCTACTACCTGCACTACAACTAGAAGCTCCCAGGATTTTGTATGAATCATGACTTTGCTATAGCGAACTAACTTACTCGCCACAGCAAATAGGTGCTCTAGCTACAGCAAAATTCATACTCACTGTAACGAATGGACTTGAAAAGCTTGCCTTTCGAACTTCTAACTTCTCCCCCTTTTCTCATTCCTTCTTAGCAATTTTCTAGCTTTCTCTTGAGATAAAAGTCGAAATAAAATGAAGCTTAAAACTAATAAAAATATTACAAATGAAATGTTTTATTCATCTTCTTTGATTAGATAGAAATTTATACAAGGTCACTCAAGAAATAGGTCATTTGACTCCCTAATCTATCATGAAATACACCTTTTTCTTACCCAAAATTAAGAAGTCATCAAACAGTCACCGTGTTGGCTAGTTGTATGACTTTATGTGTATGTGAGTAGAAACATATGCTTATTATACATTTATTATATTAATCATAACTATGTTACTTGTACCTCAATTGAATACAATGTATAAATTAGTTAAATTTGTTATGATGGATTTGCATCTCAGTTTAATGTGCTGTTACATTATTGTAACTTTATTTAGTTGATTATACATGATAAAATAATGTTTGTTGAACTTGCCAAAATAACAGGGTGCAACAATATTATAACAACAGTGTGGCCAGCACAGGTTATCCAATTAGGACTAGAGGATGACTCGCTTTTATACATCTAGGCAAGGCATGTTTTCCATGCTATTTAGCCAGGAAAAGATTGACTATTTTGGCCACAATGAGTTATGCACAATGATCATCTATCTCCTCCTCCTCCCACTATTAATGATTATCTATGACAATTTAGTTTTTATAGGGTAGCCCAACAAGGCAATTCAACTATAATCCTACACTTATATCAATGCTTACAGAGAAATGACATTTCAACACCCATACTTTTCACATCACTAGAAGAGAGTGTATAATCAGTCTAAAGGATATTGTTATACAATTGGGCCAATCTTGCATAAGGATCCCCATTATTGCTCATATGAATAACATTTAAAGAGACATGTGTGAGTGGTTGCTTGAAATAAGACTGCCAATAGATAAAATCTTTGGATAAAGGGTCACCATTAATTGGCTGGTAAAGCACTTTAATCACCTATCAGATGATGCAGATGATGAAGAAGTGGAACAGTTTACATATGCATATATACTAAGATTGATCAATAGTTTTTTTATGCCAAATAGGTCTAGTCATAAAGTATAGTTGATATACTTACCACTTATGGGATTTTGAGCAGGTTGCCTAATACAGTTGGGAATTTACACTATTGGTTCACTTCTACAAAGAACTTTGCAATGCAATTAATCTTATAGAGTAAGGCATAGGTGGATGTTTGACCTTTCTTGACCTTTGGATATCGTATATATTCTCAATGTTAGTGGTCGAGAGACCACTACATCTAGATACCTAGAAATCTATCTAGTACTACCACCTTTGAGCTTCTGATAAAATCATTAACAACTTGTAAATAGTGCCATTTGTAATATCATAGCTATCTTAGCTGTAACACCATAATGTACTATCGCTATCTAGCCTCTCACTGGGCTCGATTCCATATGATTTCCAAAGAACCACTACAATTCCGTGGTATTTTCATGCTATGAATCGGGGTTTCAAACACACATCTTCTGCCTCGTGGGTCCTGTGAACCCATCATGCACATACTCTACTCACTCTCCATTTATACAACTCATACATAGCATAAATCAAACCATAAGCCACGGGTATAGAGCCAAAAACCAGAAAAATGCATTTTCTCACTTGGGCCCAAAAGTCATATTTTGGCTTTAAATTTGGAAAATCATAACTAATTATAGAAAAATGGAAATTTAGCAAACCTTAGCTTTCTAGAAAGCTCTAAGTGTTAAGGTTACACTAAAAATAATTTCCAACTATAAACTCAGTGTTTAGACTATGTTTGACATCAAAAATCAGATAAAGGTCCGACTGTCTCTGTTTCTGGCCTAGTTTACTGTCATGAACTTCGAAAATCCATAACTAAATCCAAACAATTCCAATCTGAGCACACTATACCAATTTGGAAATCTATAGATATCTACTAGAGGAGAAAAATAAGTCCAGATCAGTTCAGTAGCCCCTACACCCCGAAAACTGATGGAACAGTAACGGAGGTCAGGTGGGCTCCCTGATGCTGATATAGAACTTCAAACGGTTTGTTCTCTCTCTACAGACCTCCGATTTAGGTGATTTTAGTTGGTATAGGTCACTGTGGTTTTCTAGTTTATGTGTATAAAATTTCATGACATTTGGCCCCTGTTTGGTCTATGAAAGACATGCATTTCTTTTCGGACCTATAGGAACAGTACATGACCAAACCATGGATTTTTCCCAATTTCCACAATTCGCTAAATATTCTCTAGACCCCCGAATATTACCCACTTTAGCTTCTCAAGAAGCTTTCTACAAACTCTAGAGACATGCCAAATTTCATGACAAGAGGAGCTCATCCAGTCATACTTTGACGGAGCTCACAAAGTTACCGATTTTGGCACCCAAGAGGTCCAAAATGGGTCCAAATGGCCTCTCACACATTCTAGCCACTCATGGATAAGTTTAAAAGTATAAAACTGGTATATATAACAAGTCCAAGTGGTCCAAATCAACATACATTCCAATCTCACTATGCTAGGGGCCAATTTACACCATCTCATACATTCAACAAAAGGGGCAAAACCCACATTTCCATTAATTTGGCTCCTACATAGTTTGTACATCATATATTTATACATTTACACTTGCTACATCATGTACATCTCAAAAATAGAAGGTGCATATTCATTTTTGGCACCTCTTTACAACAAAACTTTACAACAAAAAGACCAAAATAAACAAACACTTAGCTACACATGCATCTAGGCTCTTTGGTGTACACTTGCTTCTCCTTAAGCTCCACCTAGCATGTTAAGTTGGGAGGGGAAGGGGTGAGATTCAAGGAATCTCAGTAGCTCATGCACTCATTTAAGTAAACAATTAAGGCATATAACAAGTCAAGCATGTCATTTGGCATCCAACCATTCTCAATCACATATTACATGTTGTACATGCTATGGAAATCACAACAATGCCAAAAATGGGCTCTAGGGACTTTTGGTCTAGCCTCACCCGAGTTTAGGGAATTTTGGATGGCCTCACCTTAGTTTAGGGACTTTTGACTTGGCCTCACTCGGTTGAGACTTTTGGCCTTGTCTCACCCATCTCAAGGGACTTTCGGCTTTACTTCACCCATCTCAAGCGACTTTCGGCGCCACCTCACCCGAGCAATTCTCAAAATCCATCACACAAGCACATTGACATCAATACATCAAAGCAATAGCATATGGCATATTTTACACAACAAGCATATACATAAACATACATTGACTATTACATCCAAGAATGCAACAAGAAAGAGTGGAAAGAGAGCTACCTTTGGAGCCAACACTTGCCTTCCCTTTCAATTTCTCTTCTCCCTTCTTAGGTTCACAATCACACCTTGATGGAGGTGTTTCTCTTGAGCCTAGACACATAAAAGCATGCAATTACACTCTTAGAATGTAATCTTTAGAGTAAACTCTCCTAACATACCAGAACTTAGAGGTTCTCTCTCTCTCTCTAGAATGCCATCAACTCTTCCTCTCTCTCAAGCTCCTAAGGGAGTGGAAACAATATTTTCAAAGAAAACAAAGAGATTCAAGGGTATTTTTCCACTTTCCCTCTTCTGACCCATGCCCAAAATCCCACTAATTTCACAAATAAAACCATAGAAAGAGAGGGCAAAGAGAGGAGATCAGAATTCTAAGAAGAAATGAGAGGAACTTGCTTACCTTTCCTTTGCTCTTCCTCCTTCTCTTGGTCTCTCTCACTCTCCATGCCTTTTTCTCTCCTTGGGTCGAAGTCTAAGGCAAATATGAGAGAAAGAATGAGTTTGAGCATTTAATGAAGTCAAATTCTCACCTTTTGCTCTCTTCCAGACTGACCCTCGCTGTAGCGAAAATTAACCTTCGCTATAGTGAGCTCGTGTTAATTCCCTTCGCTATGGTGAGGTGTAACCTTCGCTATGGCAAGCACGTATAAATTCCCTTCGCTATGGCGAGGTTTAACTCTCGCTACGGCGAGCTCGTGTCAGTTCCAGACCTCCACTCTCACTATGGCGCACGATACGATGAGCAGCTCCCTGGTTTCTGTATGGACTGCTGTCCGCACTCGCTATAGCTAGAATCACCTTCGCTATTGCGAACAAGCACTCTTGCTGTAGTGAGACCATTTCTCGCTATTGCGAGCAGACTTAACAGAATTTCTGAATTTCAAAAATTCCAGCTTTCTTCTCTCTTTTCCTTTTCCTTTTTCCCGGTTGTTACATTTCTACCCCTCTTAAAAGAAATTTCGTCCTCGAAATTTAAAGACTTACCTCAAGGGAATAACTCTGGGTATTTTTGCCTCATTTCATCTGCCAATTCCCAGGTTGCTTCCTCAGATGTCAGACCTCTCCAGATCACTTTCACCAGAGGAATGTTCTTGCTTCTCAGCTGTTTCAGCTTAGCATCTACAATTCTCTCCGGTTTAACTATATAGGAAAGATCTTCCTGCAATTACACACGCTCATATTCTATGACATGTGAGGAGTCTGGTAAATACTTTTTCAACTGGGAGACATGAAAAACACTGTGGATTTGGGCTAGGTTAAGAGGTAAGGCTATTCGGTAAGCCACGGGTCCAACTTTCTCAAGGATTTCAAATGGACCAATATACCTAGGACTGAGCTTCCTTACCCTCATTGACCGACCTACTCCCGTCACTGGAGATACTCGAATGAACACATGGTCTCCAATCTCAAACTCTAACGGCCTCCTACGCTTATCAGCATAGCTTTTCTGTCTACTCTGGGCCGTGAGGAGTCTCTTTCTAATCAATTCTATTTGTCGAGTGGTCTGATCCACAATCTCAGGTCCTATCATACTCCTCTCACCTAGCTCAACCCAACACAGAGAGGATCTGCACTTTCTCCCATACAAAGCCTCATAAGGGGCCATCTGAATACTAAAATAGTAACTGTTATTATACGCAAACTCTGCTAATGGTAAATACGCATCCTAGTTACCCCTCATTTCTAGCACATATACCCTCAACATGTCTTCCAATGTCTGGATGGTCCTTTCAGTCTGACCATCTGTCTGGGGGTGATATGTGGTGCTAAACCGCAACCTGGTCCCTAAGGCATACTACAATGACCTCCAAAAGTTCAATGTGAACCTGAGGTTTCTATCCAAAACTATGCTACTGGGTACTCCATGAAGTCGCACTATCTCTCTGATATACAACTGGGCTAGTCTATCCAGTGTATGAGTAGCCTTAATAGCTAAAAAGTGTGCAGACTTCGTCAATCTATCCACAACTACCCAAATAGCATCATGTCCAGAGGATGTCCTGGATAACCCCATAACAAAGTCCATGGCTATACTATCCCACTTCCACTCAGGGATATCTAGAGGTTGCAATAACCCAGCTGGTTTTTTATGTTCAATCTTTACCATCTGACACACTAGGCATCTAGCCACATATTCCGTCACATGGCTCTTCATCCCTGGCCACCAGAAAATCTTTTTCAAATCCTGGTACATCTTGGTGGCATCTGGGTGGATAGTATACTTACTCTTATGTGCCTCTTCTAAAATACTTTCTCTCAACTCATTCTGACTAGGCACACAGATTCTCTCTCGATATACTATCATGCCATCCTCAGACACCTTGAAATCTGAGGTCTTACCTTGGGTAATCTCATTCCTGATTTGTTTCAGGAACTCATCCTCTCTCTGGGCATCTAAAATTTGGGTTTTCAATATATTCTCAATCTGGGTTTCACTCAGATATAATTTACCCGATACCACTTGACAAGAGAGGTTCAAATCTCTGAACTTCTCTAGGAGCTCCTGCTCCCTAATCATCATATGGGCTACATGGATGGTTTTTCTACTCAGGGCATCCGCCACCACATTGGCTTTGCCCGGATGGTATTTCAACACATAATCATAATCTTTCAAAAATTCCATCCATCTCCTCTATCTCATATTGAGTTCTTTCTGATCAAACAGGTATTTCAGACTCTTGTGGTCACTATAGATCTCTATGGTCGCACCATACAGATAGTGTCTCCAAATTTTAAGAGCAAATACTACGGCAACTAACTCCAGGTCATGCGTGGGGTAATTCTCCTCATGAGGCCTCAACTGCCTCGAGGCATATGCCACTACTTGACCCTGCTGCATCAACACACATCCTAACCCTTTGCCCGAAGCATCACAATAAACCACAAATGGTTCACTAGGGTCAGGGATAATCAGTACAGGGGCAGTGGTCAAACAGAGTTTCAACTCCTAGAAACTCTTCTCACATCTCTCATCCCACACAAAAGGTGTCTCTTTCCTGGTTAGCCTCGTCAGTGGTAAGGCCATTCGAGAAAAGTCCTGAATAAACTGTCTATAATACCCTGCCAAACCTAGGAAACTCCTAACCTCAGTGATCATTCTAGGTCTATCCCACTGTAACACAGCCTCAACTTTATTGGGATCAACCGCTACCCCATCTCGTGAGATCACATGACCTAAGAATCGCACCTCGATCAGCCAAAACTCACATTTACTAAGTTTGGCATACAAAATTTTCTCTCTCAAGGTGTCTAGGACTAATCTCAAATGCCTCTCGTGCTCCTCAAAAGATTTAGAGTACACTAAAATATCATCAATAAAGACCACCACAAACTGATCTAGATACGGTCTGAATACCCTGTTCATGTAATCCATGAACATAGCAGGCGCATTCATCAACCCGAATGGCATCACAAGAAACTCATAGTGCCCATATCTCGTTCTGAAGGCCGTCTTGGAGACGTCTTCAGTTCTCACTCTCAGCTGGTGGTACCCAGATCTAAGATCTATCTTGGAAAACACAGATGCCCCAGCCAACTGATCTAATAGATCATCAATTCTAGGGAGAGGATATTTATTCTTGATGGTAACTTTATTCAACTCTCTGTAATCTATACACAAACGCAAGCTACCATCTTTCTTTTTCACAAACAACACCGGAGCTCCCCAAGGTGAAACACTAGGGCGGATAAACCCTTTCTCTAACAATTCCTCTATCTGCTCTTTCAACTCAGCAAGCCCGGCGGGAGCCATCCTGTAAGGAGCTTTGGACATCGGTCCAGCCCCAGGCACTATGTCTATAGGGAACTCTAATTCTCTCTCAAGGGGTAGGCCACTAAAGTCAAACTCTTTAGGGAAAACCTCTGGGAATTCCCTGACAACTGGGATCTCCTCTATCCCTTCTTCTACCTCAGCCTGAATAGAGAAAAAGACTAGAAACCCTTGACATCCATACTCTAAATATCTCTCAGCCTGGGCAGTAGTCATAAAAGATAACTCAGCTCCTACCCTAGGTATGGTCCCACAAACAGGTAGGGAAATGGTTTGGTGTTCACAATCAAGTATGGCATTATTTGCGGCCAACCAGTTTATACCAATAATCAAATCAATATCATGGAAGGGCATACAAACCAAATCAATAATGGTATGACAATGGTTAAATTGAACAGTGACATTTAAGCAAGTATGGGAAGTAACCACGTGGCCTCCAGTGGGTGTAATGACAGACAAGTCAAATGGCAAGACACTAATGACCAGACCCAATTTCCTCACACAATCATAAGATATAAATGAGTGACTAGCACCCGAATCAAACATAGCAACTACAGGAAAGCCATTCACTATCAGCGTACCTTGGATCAAACTGGGAGATGCGCTGGCTTCCTACTGAGTAAGGGCGAACACTCGACCTGGGTCTGTGGCCTAGGAGGAGGCGCTGTTTCCATCTGAGGACAGTGTCTAGCAATGTGCCCCGGCTTCCCACACTTGAAACATGTCACCGGAGACTGCTGGAAGGATGACTGACCCCGAGGAGGTGGCACACCTCGCTGTGGCTTTCTATTCCATGGCCCTTTACCTCTCCTCTTAGGGTTAGGTGTCAAACTAGAACCCTCTTCTGGTTTCGCCCTTTTCAAATCCGAAACCCTCTTCTGACTAGCCGTAGTCGCAGTAAGCATGATAGCTTACAGATTCGTCTCAATCACCCTGCTGACCTTCACAAGAGTATTAAACTTCTTGATCCGCTGTGGGGTGACTCTGTCGCTAATTAGGGGCCTCAAACCAGTCTCAAACTGCTCACATCTCCAGGGTTCATCATCATACCTCTGGAGGTAAGAGGAATACCGAGACAACTCAATAAACTTGGCCACATACTGATCCACAGTCATCTCATCCATCTGTCTTAAGCCCATAAACTCCATCTCTTTCTTTTTCCTCACCGAACTAGGGACATACTTCTCATAAAACTCGACCAAGAAGCTTTCCCAAGTTATTTGTATATTCTTGGTCTCCATCAGGGGTTTCGCACTATCCAACCATCTATCAGCTTCCTTTTCTAGCATGAAAGTGGCTAGCTGGGCTTTTTGCTCGGTGGTACAATCCATCACTGAGAATATCTTCTTAAAATGCATCACCCAAGCCTTCGCCTTATCTGCATCCAACTCCCCGTCAAATGAGGATGGATTGTTCTGCCCAAACTACTTCAACACTTTCTGGATAGGCGTCTGGTTCTGTGGAGCAGCAGGCTCCTGGGGAGGTGCAAGTGAAATACTAGATGTAGATGGTTGAGGTATAGGGGCATCCCTTCTGGCTTCTTCTTGCCTAGCCAGGGTGTCTTGTAAATGCATGATCATATAATGCTACTGCTAGGCAATGTACCTCTGTTGTTCCAGCATCTCTTGGTGCTGGCCCATCATGGCCTCATACCGATCAAGTCTCTCCATGATGGCCTGCAGAGAATCCTCAGTCCCAACAGGAACCTCTGGCTCAGCTCTCTGAGCCCTGGGCGGTCTGCCTCTACCCCTGCCCCGTCTAGTCTCAACCATGTCTGAAAAGAAGTAGCAATCCTCAGTTCACAACTGATAAGTATGATTTTTATACAATTTATCCCTCCTAACTTAGTCATTTTAATAAATAAATGTGGGTTAATGAATGCAATTGAATGGAAATTGATTTTAATAGCCATTTTTGTACTTTAGGAATTAATTTGCAAAATTTTGAAATATTAATGCTCAATTTTATTTTAAATGATTTTGTGAATTTTCCTATTGAATTGTTCTTATTATTTGTGCAGATTTGTGAAGGGCAAATAGCTTAAATGAGTATTTGATTTAAAGAAGAGATGAAGGCATGTATATATGGGAGGAAGAAGCAAGGGATGTACGTGGAAAAGAGGCTGGTTGAAGGAGACTTGTGTGCATTCACTCTCATGACTAACCACGTCTTCTTGTTGCTCTGTTCTGGTGAGTAGAAGCTGCTAAACACACATGCAGGAGCTAAACATGCACGAAGCAAACACGAAGAGATATGGGCTGGATTTCTCAACGTAACAGCAACGTGAAACGCAACATGCAGCAGCTGCAGAATGGGCAAGAAATAAACTCGAAACAGATGAGGAAGCATGGCCACGTGAACTCCCACTAATGCAGAAACAGAGAACCAGCTACAGCGTGGGGAAGAATAGAGCTACAAGTTAGCGACAGAAACACACACATGCAGTGGCTGGAACTTAAGGAAGTCTGTGAAGAGAAGAAGAAGAAGTTGCTGGAAGTTCTGGTTGATAATGAATGCAAGGCGTGATTCCAGAACAGCTGAGCAGGTTCTACGTGGCAGAAATAGAGAAGAAAGCAACGTGTGGTATAAACAGAAGCTGCACGAAGGATGCAGAACCATGTAAAGGCTGCAGAATGGAGAAGAAGAAACACACGAAGAGAAAAAAACGCTACGTCTGGAATGCATGTGAAATATATAATAAAATAAAAGCAATGGGGCCCACATTCACATAAGCAAAGAAGAAAAACGCATATGGGCTGACGTGGGAATTGAGCTGGAAGATGAGGATTAATTGCATGATTTCAGCGTGCAAAATCAGAAGCTGAGGGCACGTGATTAATCAGAAGGTGATGAAAATAAAACCTAGGCAGAACACTACGAGGAACGAAGAGAGCCGTCATTCGCACACCCACGCCTCCATTCTCTCCATCCCCTTCGCCTTCATCCATCTCTCCATTCCATTCTCCATCTCCAACCACGCCAATATGAAGATCTAATCTCCATCTTGAGGCTAGCAGGGAGGAAGCTTTTGGCTGAAGCTTGAATCCTTGGAAGAAGCAGAATTCTGGCTAAGATTTTTTATTTTTCCAGCACTTTTTCTTTTTCTTGTATAATCTGGTTGAGTTATATTTGATTGAGAAATTGTGTAATTAATTAGTGGCTGGTTAGACACTGATTAGGAAACCTTTTTTGTTGATTAATTGGTTGGATTTAAATATGATTTTTCATTATTCTCTCTAATCTCCCATGTATGCCACGAAGGTATTCGATGAAATACATGAGTGAGGTTATGTGCTTAAATGTCTATCTGAGAATTCCTTGGTATTTAGTTGGTTAATTAAACATTTTTTGGATGATGAATCAGAGGCTAATTAATCAGTTAATCAATCAAATTAGATGTTCATTGATCTTAAAGACAAGAGTTAACGGTTTAATGCAAGATTGAGGTCTCAATTCAACATTAGATTGTTAATCTCTTGATTCTTGTGTGGTAACTCAAGATAACTTGTAATGAACTTAATTAAGAATTCTTAGGCCAGAATTAATCACAATTAGAATAGGATAAGGATAGTGGATACCAAGAGACATTTCCTAAGCTAGTCACAAGTCATTATCATTTACAATTCACACAATTAGGTAGAATTTAGGAATTTTGATTCAATTTAGTTTTAGGATAGTTTAATTCATTCAAAAACCCCCCAAACTAGATAGTTCTAGGATCTTAAAACACTTAAAGAACCTAATTGAACATTGAATTCCAATTCCAAGGGAGATGACCTAGGTTGTGCCACTTGCTATATTTTTAGATCAACCTAGTTTTATTTTGAGGGTTGCACGACAAGCCCGTCAAAATTTGGCGCCGTTGCCGGGGAATTGGAGTTTCAATTGTTTGAGAAAGTTTTCTGAGTGTTTTTGTTTTTTTTTTAATCTCTGTTTTAATTCTGTTTTGATTTGATTTTCGTTCTGTTCTAAACTTAGAATCGGTTAATTTCGGTGTTGCGCGTTAAGTGTCCTGGTTGCTGGAATTTTTGTTCAAAGTGCCCAGAAAATTCTCATACTTTGCTTTTCAAGGTTTTTGGGTGTTTTGAGCAAAATTAATAGCAAAGCTATTAGGTGCACCATTTTTTGGCCGAATTCTAACGTTTGAGACACTTTTTTCTAATTTTTTAGTATTTTCTCGAATTTTTTAGGAATTTTTCAATTTTTCTGGATTTATCTTCTTTAATTTTTGTGAGTTTGTTTTGTGTCATTAGGCTCTGTTTTAGAGTGTTTTTCATTTTTAGGAACTTCTTATCTTCATTTGATTTGATTTTCTTAATTTTGAGTTAATTTTAGTTATAGTTGTTTGTGATTTTGCTTTGTGCTAAAAGTAATTGTACTTCTCATTTTATTTTTGCTTTTAAATGGATCCCTATTATTCTAATCAAGGTGTTTATGATCTTTATGCAAATGATAGGATTTCCAGAAAGTTGGATAATCTCAATACAATGCTTCAAGGCTTGCTTGAACAACAAAGACAAGAACAGCAAGCCCAACAATACCAACAATTCCAACAACCATGCTACCAACCATACCACCATCCATATGAGATTCATCCAAATTACCATCCTCATTATGAACCACATCATAACTTCCATATGCAAGAGCCAAACTATCATCCTTACAATTACCATGAGGGGTACATACAACAAGAGCCTCAAAGGGAACCAAGTTCGGAAGAAAGGATGAGGCAGCTAATGGAAGCTTGTGATATTCAACACCAGCAAATGCAGCAAATGGCCCAACAGATAACTGAACGGCTGCAACTCTTTGACCAACAATTGAAGGATTCAGGAATTCAATCGAATCAATTGACTTCAAGTGCTACTGAATTGACTGAAGAGCAAATTAGAAGGGAATGTATAGAGGAGGAAGAGTCTTATTCATTGGGTAATATCCTTCCATCTTCTAATGTTTTACAATTTGTTGGAACTGATTCTAGTTTGCCTGATAGCACTGTGACTAATAATGCATATAATGTTGTTGATTTTGAATTACATGATGATGATGTTGTTGATGAGGAAATAATTGTTGAATCTCCTGATATGATTGATTGTGGTAGCTCATTGAACAAAATTGACACATTTTGTGATGTTCATGAATCCTTGTGTACTGATGCACTTGGTATGTCTACACCTAGCTGTGATCTTAATGGTAATTCTATTTCTGAGCATGTTAATGATGAATCTCTTGAGTCTAGGGTAGTAGATAAGTGTGAGGGTGACTTGGAATGTAATGATCATGCTATTCCCGATGTGGAATTAGTTGAGAAGCCTATTGATGATGCACCTTCTGAATTTAGGGACAACATGCCTTCTAGATCATGTGACATGACTAATTTGGATGCATCTCTTGATTGTGTGTGTATTGAATCTGCTATATGTGATGAATACTCCCAAATTAATTTTTTCATTGAGACTAATGAGTTTCTCACATATACTGATCAACATGATTCCTTACTAACATGTGCTGATATGGCTGATGAAATGGTAGATGTAGCATGTGGTGATAATGATATATGCATTAAAATTGTTGAGCAGTTTGTTGATAATTCAGACTCTAATTCACAATGCTTATGTGATGATATGCATACATGTCCTATATGTGCTGAGATTAATGAGTTTCTGAAGTCTGATAACTCTGTTGAATCCATGGGATCCTTTGTTTGTACTAAAATGATTGATAAGACTGATTCTTCTGACCATACTAGTGTTAATGATAATATGCATAGTGATAATGTTGATATTGAACATCCTATTGATTCATCTGTTGTTGTTGATACTAGTGAGAGACTTGATTTTGCTGTTGATCATTGTTTAAAATATTATGAGCCTACTGATGTCTCTTTGGTCAGGGAAGATATTATCTCTATTGTTGAGAGTCCCGAACAGATTCCAGAAGTTGAGGAGTTAATTCCCAACAAGCCACAAACTCTCCCATTTGAGGAAAAACAACTGTCAGACACCTTGAACTTAAAAGACTGTGAGAAGTTGCAATTAGACTTTTCTGTGGATATAGTGACTCTTACTGATGAGAGTCAAGTAGATTTTATTGGTTTTGATAGATTTTTAAAAAATTCAAAGTTTCATTTTGATTTTAAATTTTCTTTCTTTAGCTTTAATTGTCTTAAATTTGATTTTTCTTTGTTTCTTATTCCTGAATATGCTGAATATGACTTTCCTAAACTACTGATGGTTGAGGAAGTCCATGGGTCATCACTGCATGATCAATCAAAATGTTTTAAAGTGGTTAGACTTAAATTTGTTCAGTTGAGAAGGAATAAAGTAGTTTTAATCTTAGTTTTTGATACATATGATTAGTTAGTCTCTGATAGAGCCCTCTTTTAGTTTAGGATTTAGTTTTCTTTTCTTTTCTATATTACAGTTCATTTTGTTTTTGTTTTGTAGGAAATAAACTGCTAACCAGCTACATGGAAATCTTAGCCTACCTTGAGACTCTCCATTTTCAAGTTCATCCGGTTGTATTCTCTCTTTTCACTCTTTATATTGTGTTGTTCATCTGTTTACTGGACTGTGTGCTGGCATTGAGGACAATGCAATATTTAAGTGTGGGCGGGAGAATCATTTCATCCATCTTTTCCTTGTTTAAAAAAAAAAAAATTTTTGAAAAATTTTTAGAAAATTTTTTTTGAAAAATAGTATGAATTTTTTTTTAAAAAAAATTTCTGTAAAAGTTGCAAGTTGAGATGATTATAGCTTGGATTTGCTTAGATATGACAAGTGATGGATCTTGTGTCTTGATTCAAGTGAAGTGGCAATGAATTTGATTTCAATGAATTGTTTGATAGCTATTAGCTGGTGAGAAATTGAGCCTTAATTGTTCAATTCTAGTGTGTATTCACCTATCTTTGTTTCACTCTAGAACTTGTCCTGATTCTTTGTTGAGACCACATTTGTACTTGCATGCATAAAAATGATAAGGCATTCATTTCTTTTATAGCTAGAGAGCCAAAAAGCTAACCATACATTCATTTTATCCATTGTTTAGCCACTTTGGACTTGATTTTCTTTTCTTGTTAGCCTATAGCCATTAAATATATTTCCACCCTGTTTTAGGATGCCTTAAGGAATTTAAGGAGCATTACACTTGTTTAGGATAAGAGAATGTGTGCTTTGTATCCATTAAGGCCATTGTGATTCAAAGAATTTGTTCTAAAAAGAAAAAAAAATGCAATGAAAAGAAGTGATAGAAAAGCAAAAGGAAAACAAAAGAAAAAAGCAATGAAAAAAAAAAAAAGAAAAGAAAAGCAATGAGAAAAAGAAAAAAAAAGGAAGCCAAAAAAAAAGGTGTTCCAAATTGATTTTGAAGTTGATTATACTTGTTAGAAATAAGGCCTTGAAACATACTCTTCTCTATCCTAAGTATTCTATTGAGTGCTCTTGAGGTTCTAAGGTATCCATTTGTTTAGTTTTTCCCTTTCTTTTTTTTTTTTTTTGTTATCTATTCATTTCATTTCCCTAGCCCCATTACAACCCTTAATAAAGTCCTTTGATTTGTGCATTGCATTTAGCATGGGTGGTGGAGATTTAGAAACTTAACAAGCTTATGGTAGTGAACCTTGGATAGGTGGAAATTGAGTGAAACACATTGCCCCTAAACACTGGAAAGTTGAGAGTAAACACCAATCCACATGAGAGGCTATGCATTTCAATTCATTCTTTTCAAATGAAATTGCCATGGATTTTGATTTCTTGATGCAAGTGAAGTTAATTTGGATTGTTAAAGTGTTGAAGAGTTATGATTAGTCTTTAACTTGTGATTTTTACACTCTCTTTCCCATTTTCATTTCCTACTTGCCATTCTACTAGCCGGATGCTTCAATTCATTCTTCATCTTGGATTTTAAGTTTTGCCCAGGAGTGCAAAGGTTTAAGTGTGGGGGAATTTGATAAGTATGATTTTTATACAATTTATCCCTCCTAACTTAGTCATTTTAATAAATAAATGTAGGTTAATGAATGCAATTGAATGGAAATTGATTTTAATAGCCATTTTTGTACTTTAGGAATTAATTTGCAAAATTTTGAAATATTAATGCTCAATTTTATTTTAAATGATTTTGTGAATTTTCCTATTGAATTGTTCTTATTATTTGTGCAGATTTGTGAAGGGCAAATAGCTTAAATGAGTATTTGATTTAAAGAAGAGATGAAGGCATGTATATATGGGAGGAAGAAGCAAGGGATGTACGTGGAAAAGAGGCTGGTTGAAGGAGACTTGTGTGCATTCACTCTCATGACCAACCACGTCTTCTTGTTGCTCTATTCTGGTGAGTAGAAGCTGCTAAACACACATGCAGGAGCTAAACATGCACGAAGCAAACACGAAGAGATATGGGCTGGATTTCTCAACGTAACAGCAACGTGAAATGCAACATGCAGCAGCTGCAGAATGGGCAAGAAACAAACTCGAAACAGATGAGGAAGCATGGCCACGTGAACTCCCACTAATGCAGAAACAGAGAACCAGCTACAGCGTGGGGAAGAATAGAGCTACAAGTTAGCGACAGAAACACACACATGCAGTGGCTGGAACTTAAGGAAGTCTGTGAAGAGAAGAAGAAGAAGTTGCTGGAAGTTCTGGTTGATAATGAATGCAAGGCGTGATTCCAGAACAACTGAGCAGGTTCTACGTGGCAGAAATAGAGAAGAAAGCAACGTGTGGTATAAACAGAAGCTGCACGAAGGATGCAGAACCACGTAAAGGCTGCAGAATGGAGAAGAAGAAACACACGAAGAGAAAAAAACGCTACGTCTGGAATGCATGTGAAATATATAATAAAATAAAAGCAATGGGGCCCACATTCACATAAGCAAAGAAGAAAAACGCATATGGGCTGACGTGGGAATTGAGCTGGAAGATGAGGATTAATTGCATGATTTCAGCGTGCAAAATCAGAAGCTGAGGGCACGTGATTAATCAGAAGGTGATGAAAATAAATAAAACCTAGGCAGAACACTACGAGGAACGAAGAGAGCCGTCATTCGCACACCCACGCCTCCATTCTCTCCATCCCCTTCGCCTTCATCCATCTCTCCATTCCATGAGCTGCTTCCTCTCTTCTGTTCTTCATGACCAGCTCTGTAGCTTGTATTGTTTCTTCTTCTTGACGTGGCTCTTCTCTCTGTTCTTGCTGGCACATTCTGCCTCTTAAACCCGAGACTTGCTCCTTCTCGTGTTTCTGTTCAGCTACTTTATGTGAGCTTCTTTGTGTTCTTCATATAAGTGTTGCCTCGTCACTCTTCCCTGTAGCTACGTAAGACACAAGAGAAAGTTCTGATCACAAGCCACCTTTAACCTAGCCTCTTTTCCACGTGATCTCCTCCCATGCATATCCCTTGCTTCTTTCTCCCACACATACATGCCTTCATCTCTTCTTCTTCTTTGCTCTTCAAAACAAATGCTCATTCAAGCTCCAAATTCATATTAAACTTCTGCACAAAAGAATGGGAAAAATCAAATAGGCATATTCACAAAAAATTATTTAAGATAAAATGAGTATTAAAAACTAAATTTTGCAATTAAACTCTTAAAGTATAGAAATGGCTATTAAAATGAAATCTTATCTAATTAAAGTTTTAAAGCCATATTTGGACATTAAAATGCCTAAGTTAGGGGATTAAAATATATAAAATATCATACTTATCAAATTCCCCCACACTTAAACCTTTGCACTCCTGGGCAAAGCTTAAAATCCAAGATAAAAGAATGATTTGAAACACCCGGTTTGCAGAATGGCAAGTAAGAAATGAAAATGGGAAAGGGAAAGTAAAAATCACAAATTAGAGACTAATCACAACTTTTCAACACTTCAACAATCTAAGTTAACTTCACTTGCATTAAGAATTAAGCTCCATGGCAATTTTATTTGAAAAGAATAAATTGAAATGCATAGCCTCTCATGGATTGGTGTTTATCACAAACACATATGCATAAGGATGCTACAACTTCCATGACCATTCACACCAAACACAACAAATCTCATCATTCAAAAGCCTATCATTGAGCAAAAGTGCCTGAACCTTTGCTTTGATACCAAAAATGTAACACCATAATGTACCATCGCTATCTAGCCTCTCACTGGGCTCAGTTCCATATGATTTCCAAAGAACCACTACCATTCCGTGGCATTTTCATGCTATGAATCGGGGTTTCAAACACACATCTTCTGCCCCGTGGGTCCTGTGAACCCATCATGCACACACTCTACTCACTCTCCATTTATAAAACTCATACATAGCATAAATCAAACCATAAGCCACGGGTATGGAGCCAAAAACCAGAAAAATACATTTTCTCACTTGGGCCCAAAAGTCATATTTTGGCTCTAACTTTGGAAAATCATAACTAATTATAGAAAAATGGGAATCTAGCAAACCTTAGCTTTCTAGAAAGCTCAAAGTGTTAACTATACTAAAAATAATTCCTAACCATAAACTCAGCGTTTAGACCATGTTTGACATCAAAAATCAGATAAAGGTCCGACTGTCTCTATTTCTGGCCCAGTTTATTATCATGAACTTCGAAAATCCATAACTAAATCCAAACAAATCCAATATGAGCAAACTATACCAATTTGGAAAGCTACAGATGTCTACTAGAGGAAAAAAATAAGTCCAGATCAGTTCAGTAGCCCCTACACCCCAAAAATTGATAGAATAGTAACGGAGGTCAGGTGGGCTCCCTGATGCTGATATAGAACTTCAGATAGTTTGTTCTCTCTCTACAGACCTCTGATTTAGGTGATTCTAGTTGTTATAGGTCACTGTGGTTTTCTAGTTTATGTGTATAAAATTTCATGACATTTGTCCACCATTTGGTCTATGAAAGACATGCATTTCTTTTCGGACCTATAGGAACAGTACATGACCAAACCATGGAGTTTTCCCAATTTCAACAATTCGCTAAATATTCTCTAAACCCCTGAATATTACCCACTTTAGCTTTTCAAGAAGCTTTCTACAAACTCTAGAGACATGCCAAATTTTATGGCAAGAGGAGCTCATCCAGTCATACTTTGACGGATCTCACAAAGTTATCGATTTTGGCACCCAAGAGGTCCAAAATGGGTCCAAATGGCCTCTCACACATTCTAGCCACTCATGGACAAGTTTAAAAGCATAAAACTAGTATATATAACAAGTTCAAGTGGTCCAAATCAACATACATTCCAATCTCACTATGCTACGGGCCAATTTACACTATCTCATACATTCAACAAAAGGGGCAAAACCCACATTTTCATTAATTTGGCTCTCTACATAGTTTGTACATCATATATTCATACATTTACACTTGCTACATCATGTACATCTCAAAAATAGAAGGTGCATATTCATTTTTGGCACCTCTTTACAACAAAACTTTACAACAAAAAGACCAAAATAAACAAACACCTAGCTACACATGCATCTAGGCTCCTTGGTGTGCACTTGCTTCTCTTTGAGCTCCACCTAGCATGTTAAGTTAGGAGGGGAAGGGGTGAGATTCAGGGAATCTCAGTAGCTCATTCAAGTAAACAATCAAGGCATATAACAAGTCAAGCATGTCATTTGGCATCCAACCATTCTCAATCACATATTACATGTTGTACATGCTATGGAAATCACAACAATGCCAAAAATGGGCTCTAGGGACTTTTGGTCTAGCCTCACCCGAGTTTAGGGACTTTTGGATGGCCTCACTCAAGTTTAAGGACTTTTGACTTGGCCTCACTCGGTTGAGACTTTTGGCCTTGTCTCACCCATCTCAAGGGACTTTCGGCTTTACCTCACCCATCTCAAGGGACTTTCGGCACCACCTCACCCGAGCAATTCTCAAAATCCATCACACAAGCACATTGACATCAATGCATCAAAACAATAGCATATGGCATATTTCACACAACAAGCATATACATAAACATACATTGACTATTACATCTAAGAATACAACAAGAAAGAGTGGAAAGAGAGCTACCTTTGGAGCCAACACTTGCCTTCCCTTTCAATTTCTCTTCTCCCTTCTTAGGTTCACAATCACACCTTGATGGAGGTGTTTCTCTTAAGCCTAGACATACAAAAGCATGCAATTACACTCTTAGAATGTAATCTTTAGAGTAAACTCTCCTAACATACCAGAACCTAGAGGTTCTCTCTCTCTCTAGAATGCCATAAACTCTTCCTCTCTCTCAAGCTCCTAAGGGAGTAGAAACAACATTTTCAAAGAAAACAAAGAGATTTAAAGGTGTTTTTCCACTTTCCCTCTTCTGACCCATGCCCAAAATCCCACTAATTTCACAAATAAAACCATAGAAAGAGAGGGCAAAGAGAGGAGATCAGAATTCTAAGAAGAAATGAGAGGAACTTGCTTACCTTTCCTTTGCTCTTCCTCTTTCTCTTGGTCTCTCTCACTCTCCACGCCTTTTTCTCTCCTTGGATCGAAGTCTAGGGCAAATATGAGAGAAAGAATGAGTTTGAGCATTTAATGAAGTCAAATTCTCGTATTTTACTCTCTTCCGGACTGACCCTCGCTATGGCAAAAATTAACCTTCGCTATGGCGAAAATTAACCTTCGCTATAACGAGCTCGTGTTAATTCCCTTCGCTATGGCGAGGTGTAACCTTCGCTATGGCGAGCACGTATAAATTCCCTTCGCTATGGCGAGGTTTAACCCTCGCTACGGCGAGCTCGTGTCAGTTCCAGACCTCCACTCTCGCTATGGCGCACGCTACGGCGAGCAGCTCCCTGGTTTCTGTATGGACTGCTGTTGCACTCACTATAGCTAGAATTACCTTCGTTATTGTGAACAAGCACTCTTGCTGTAGTGAGACCATTTCTCGCTATTACGAGCAGACTTAACAGAATTTCTGGATTTCAAAAATTCTAGCTTTCTTCTCTCTTTTCCTTTTCCCTTTTCCCGGTTGTTACATTAGCTAGCCTCCTTACATACATAAGTCTTATACATGGATTTCCTTAAGAAAACAAAGAAAATAATACAATTTAATTGTGTTACGTTATCCATAATTTCTTTGTTTTGGCTCCATGGGCCTTGGGGACTCTCTCATATCATTCTCAAATTTAATTACACCAATACAACTCAAAATCATCTCAAAACATTGCCAAAAACCCAAGCTTACATCAAGCATACATAAATATTAATGGTTTAGCCTTGGGTTTAGTTTGCAGGTTCTGTGCATCAACTTTGAAAATTCATAATTAATTCCAAAAAAATTGAAATCATGCATACTATGGCATTTTGGAAAGCTACGAATGTCTACTTTATGCTAAAAGTATGTCCAGGCCATAAAACACGACATAGAAAATGTGTGACATTCGAAAAGGTGCAGATGTTCCAAGAGCTACTGGTACTGTCACAGTTTTCTACTACAAATTCAAAAATGTCCAATTAATTCTACAAAAATCCAATTCATGCAAATGATACCGATTTAGAAAGCTATGGATGTTGGCTTTATGGTAAAAATAGATTCAATCCAAAACAAATATGTTTAGCTCAGACCTCCAAATAAGGTGCTTGTAGTTGCTACGAGTCACTGTGAATGTCTAGTTTCTACCTATAAAATTTTATAGACATTGGACCACGTTTGCCCCTCAGATGACACAATTTTAGAACTAACCAAATGAACCGTGATTTTGCATATCCAAAATTTTGATACCAACTTTGAAAAATCACAAAAAATTTCACAGACTTTTAAATGACCTAGTCTTTAGCTTCCCAAAAAGCTCTAGGCAAGATCTAATTGCATGCCAAATTTTAAGTCAAGAATAGGTCATTTCGTCAGACTTTGCTATAGCTCAAGATTATGGCACTTTTAGCTCCAACGAGGGGGCAAATTTGGTCCAAATGAGCCATACATTATTTCACAACCATTTGAACAACTTTGGAAGCATAAATATAGCATAAATAAGTCTCTCATAAGGTTTGAACCATCATGCAACTCAAATTCATCATGACACATCCATAAACATACATGCACAAGTGGGCTCCTAAGTGGTCAAATTGCACATTTCCATTCATTTAGCTCTATTCTTGATACATATGCTATCTTTACATAGTTTTACACTTGTTCAAGGTTTAATGGCTCAAAATTAATATATACATATATACTTCGACATTCTAGTACATAAAAAATAGTAAGATTTGTTAAGAGATAGATATTTAAGCTCCTTGGCTTCCATCCTTGTGATCTTGAACTTCACCTAGACCATATAAGATGAGAGAAAGAAGGGGATGAGATTCATTGAATCTCAATAGCTCATACACTTATTCAAGCACATTTTCAAGGTATACAATATGTCAAGGGTACAAGTATGCAACTAATCAATTTATGAAGCATTCAATTTCCACATTTTTATGTTACTAACTCATGTCAAGCATAAAAATGAGCTCTAGGAACTTTTAGTTTGGCCTCACCCCATTTCTAGGACTTTTAGATTGCCTCACTCTTAGTTTTAGGGACTTTTGACTTAACTCACCGACCCAAAGGACTTGGCTTTGTCTCACCCATGCCATGAGACTTTTGGCATCTCCTCACCCACATTAAGGGACTTTTGGTACTACCTTACCCTTATGAGCCATTTTCACAATTCAAAGACATTCAAGAAGGCATATTGGTACCAAAATAGCAACATAGCATCAAGTGGCATGTCTCAAAAATATGAATATACACACAAGCACACAATGACACATATGTAACAAGAAATGCAACAAGAAAAGGTGGAGAGCTACCTTGGTGAAAATTCAAGCTTTACTTTGCTTATTCTTTGTCCTTTTCAGTTCCACAAATACAATGAGGTGGGGTTGGATTTCCTTGGCCTATTCACAATAAACAATACTCAATTATACTCTTGGAATAAGTTATGACATCTAACTCACTCTTAAGAATACACTTTATTCTATTTGTCACACTATGGTTCCATTAATGACCTAATGAAGCAACTACAATAATTAAAATTCTTGGTTTCATTCTCTTGTCATATCTAAGACTCTTGACCTCATTTAAGGTCCTTGGAGCCATCACACACTCACTTTCACAAATCTAGCTACATGTTGCTTCATAAGGTTACATTATGGAAGCCATTGCCTCATCTCCCAACCTAAGGCTTCTAAATTTTTTCTAAGGGTTTCTCCTATCTTCTTTTATCATATAAAGTCCTAAATTAAGCTTGGAACAATTTAAAACATCCCCTAGCTATTTCCATGGGTCTTGGCTGAATTATGCCTTCATTAAGGACCCATGAAGTTTGAAATTTTTCCTTAATGGATGGGGCACTTAGGAGGCTCCCTAGGAGTCTTAAAAACTCAAAAAAAATACTCACATATGCTAAAAAATTCTTGAATCAACCCAGATTTTAGATTATGTTCAAGAACTCTACATTTTTCCAACTTGCATTTCACTAGTTTTCCATGCAATTTTTTAGTATTTCCCAACTCCCCATGGTCTAAAACTCTCAATTTTCTCTTATTTCAGAATAAAATCTCCTCCCCTCTCATGGCTCTAGTCTAACTAAACACACACACTAAGGGAACAAGAAAGAAAGGTGATGGAAAGTCAAGAATTTACCTTAAATCAAGCCTTCTTTAAGAGTTCTTCCTCTTCCCTCTTCCTCTTCCTTGAATTTTGAATTTATCTCCTTTGTTCTAACCCTAAACCAACACCAAAACTTCATTAAAACCATGGAAAGATAGAGCAAGAAGATGAGAATGAAGTTTTAAGAGGAAAAAGCATAAAAATCCTAAATTTTCTTACCTTGCTTTAGCCTTTTCCTTCCCTCTTCTTGGGTCCTCTTGTGTGTCCTTCTCCTTAGTTCTCCTTTCTAGTTTGGACACTGTAGCAAGTCAGTGAAGGAGATCTAAGCATGGGATGCCACATATAAAAGGGAATTAAGAGAGAATTGTTCCCAAAAAATGAGGACTTTGTCCTTTGCGTATGGCATTTCTGTTTTAAACTCATTTTAGCTCCTTTTTTAGAACTATCTTTTTCATTATAAAATTTAGGTTCCCAATAAAATGCCTTTGGAATCACTCAAATCAGAGTTAAAACCTTCCCAATGAACTAGTCATAGTTTGGGTCAACCAACGTCGAAAAGAATACACTGGAGGAGCTTTACTAGTCCTAGGACTTCCCATAGTTTTTAAGGCCTCTAAGAACCTTGGGCAACTTAAAATTTTCATTTAAAAATCCCTCATACATATTTTTTCCAAAATTACACTTATTTAAGAAAATACCACTAGCCTTTTAGCAAATTTTTCGAATCACTTCGGCTTTAGTTTTTGGGCAACTCAAGGCTCAGATTCTCATTTTCTATTATTTAAAATTTTATTCAAATTTTATTTGGCCTTGAATCACTCAGCTAAAGGGACTTACTTTTCAAATCGGCTCGTTTTGATGTTTTTACAACATATCGGGCATTACACCATTGGTTTAATCATTTAGCTTTAATCTAGCATAGCTTCTTTGTCTACTAATGTGTTGTATGTGCTTGCTTGTAATCACAAATGGAAGAATATAGACAAACCTCCCCATTTATAGGATATGGCCTTGTAGCAGTATTGGATACTATTGGACGTAATGTAAGAGAATGAGATGTGATTACTTTATATAGATGAATTTATAGTAAATTGCCTCTTGAATATGTGGTAGTTATTACACTTTGATGTGTTATGCACAAATCATTTAGCAATCATATGAATCTGATAGTGTTTATGATTTTATCCCACAATATTACTTAGAAGGTAGAAATATTTAGCTAGCTTTGATGTCACTCATTTACTTTCATATCATAGAGTGGCACCACCCAAGTTGCATGTTACATTAGTTTGGTCAACAACAGCCAATACCGAGGACTCTAATCAATTTGAAGCCTTATATCATTGCAACTGTGAGAAAAAACCACTACGAATTAGTCAAAAGAGAACCTACTTAACATTTGTTGATTTTTAGAACTTATGCTAAGATTGTCTATCTTAGGTGTCCCTTGCTATAGCACCGCTAGATTGCATGTCCAATTATATGCAATGGTATTGAACATATACTCGATGATAAATCCATCGTGCGAGTAGTGCTTTTGGTTTTGTGGTAGACTTTAAATATTTATGGCCATTGTTATTTTTCTTTACTTAGTACATGATATCTCATTGTTTAATGATGTATCTTTTTTTCCTTGGCTGATATCGCTGATGACCTCTACAAGTTGAGCATTCACAACCCTCTGTTAATGGAATACCATGAGTTCCAAGAGAGTGCGAGCCAAGACCAAATGAATATCTTA
This sequence comes from Erythrophleum fordii, assembly GCA_032878935.1. NCBI lineage: Eukaryota > Viridiplantae > Streptophyta > Magnoliopsida > Fabales > Fabaceae > Erythrophleum > Erythrophleum fordii. Next base: position 17,693,381 of record JAVQMF010000052.1, on the reverse strand, counting down.
CTTGCTCTTAGGGAATAACACTTTGTAGTGGTCTTCTAGCTTGCTCCACTAACACCTGATTTGCCATAATAAAAAATTTTTTAGGGCAGTCTAGGTAAGCAATAAGATAGTTATATGTTAGTTCGATTGCTTATCATCACAGAGGATGAATCATTTCGTAATGGCACTAGTGAAGTGACATCATCTATGCTAGCTAGAGGTTTTGTGACATAACAAGACATTAACACAATCAATCTATCTTCTTCTATACCAACTGGTTAATATGCTAACTTTGGAGGTGTAGGTCCCTCTTATGTTGTACTTCCACCACCATTGTCGCAATTTGGATATTCAATCCTTCCCAAATTAATTTATTCATGTTACTACTTGATAATTTGACTACTTTTAATGTTGAATATGGCTATCAATTTTTTAAAACTAGGATCATCACATTAGGGTTTTGTTACCCCACAATAACCAATTCCTCTAGTTCATCCACCTATATTTGATTTAAATACTCCACCGACTGATCTTGTTAATAATCAATCAGATCAAGAACCAAAAGAACTTATAGGCCAAGGAAGACTATAACGTGAAAGGCAACAAGCCTGTTACGACACTAGAAGAAACTTTTTTATGTATATAATTGGATAAATTACTTTTTGTATATTGTACAAAATACATTCAATGATATTAATTTAGTTAGTTACAAATGTAGGATTATATCTCTAAATAGTATAATAGCATTAAACATTATTTTTGCTTACATCTTTTATATAATTTTTTAATTATTTTATTTTTATTTATTTGATACATTAATAGTTACTTCAATTATTACTATATTATTAATAATTATTATTACATTATTACCTTACTAAATTAGTGACTTATCATTATCTAACTAATCATTACAAATAACCACCAATAATTATATGTAACTAATTAATAACTAACTAATAATTACATTAATTGTTGCCTCTTTTTGTTAAAAAATTTGTAAAAAAAAATTACTTACTTGAAACTCAAATCCATTCATTCCAAATTCTATACATGTATGGGATTTGGATGAATATTTTTTGTGGATTGGGGTTTAGAATAATTTTTATTGAAAAAGCGGGATTAAACTCAAATTGCCAAATTAGGTAACATTGATTCCACCATTGTGAGGTAGAGGAAGTGAGGGATTAAGGATTAGTTCTAAGGTTATAGATAAATAAAAAGTGAAATGTCAGAAAAAGGCAAAGGTTTGTAACACATGTATATAAAAATTTTAAGGGTATTTGTATAAAACTAACAAGGATGGGGACCGTGTGAAGTAAGATGTATGATCACTATTGCTATCCCCGAACTACCCTCTAGAAGATTTTCTTCCCTATCCTTATCCCTACAAATATATATATATATATATACACACACACACACATACAAACATTGTCCTTGAATGAATCAATTTCTATGGTTATCTCTAATTTTAGGAAATTTTTGCATCCTTGACAATACAAAAATGATCCTAACTTTGTATGTTAAATGCAATGGGAGAAAAAGAACCCCAAAAAAAAAAAAAAAAAAAAATATTTGAATGCATATGAGGAATAGTTAAAATAAAAGGCTATGGACATGTTTATCACTATTGAGGATTGATAAATTATTTACCTTTTTTTCTTTAAATTCCTTTCTCTTTTTTTAATTATATTAAGCCTTTATTCAAAATTGTTTTAAAATGACAACAAAATCTATTTTTTTTTATATAAAAGGGAAGGAAGAAATTATAACTTCTCTTTTGAAATAAAAGTAAAAGCAATTTTTTTTAAATACAAAAATAGGCTTCAAAATTTTTAATTATGAACTTATTTCTTCTCTATTTGGACTTAGTTGTTCTCTTTTCTCATTCTTCTACTTTGCAATTAAAATGTTTTATTATAAAATACTACATTTAAGGGGTAAGAAATTTCATTATAATCAAAATTTGCATTATAAATTTCGTATATATTTATTTTGATGTATTTTGATATTTTTATTTTTATATATTATTTATAGTTAATTTGATTAATATATATTTTGCATTTTTAATTCCATAATAATTAAAATTTGTTGACAAGTCACATAAAATAGTAATATATATATATATATTATTAGAATTTATCCATAATAACTAATAACATTCTTTATTTAAATAATTGTACACTATTGTACATATTTTCATGGGAAAATTAGTACAGAGAAACTAAACATTACAAATATTATTATAAAGGACTAGAAAATTCAATATTATTCATGAGGACCAAATGAAATTTGGTGGACAAGAATGCCCTCTGTTAATAGGCCTTTTGAAACCTGCGCAATCTACTCCATCGGGTCCCTCCTGCCATTTTGTTCCCCACAAGATCCAGTGACTTCCATGATTATCCTCCTTTGTTTTTGGAACTGTCTGCCCTTTAGTTTGTTAGCCTTCTTCCCTTCATTTCTTCATCTGTCCTCCCCCATTTCTTTTACCTTTCATCAGATTCTCTTATCATCCTGATCTTGTTATTTGCAGCTACTCACAGTCATGGTGTGAGTAGAGGAGAACAGAACGGCTTAGCCTTTTTGTATAATTGAGTAAGTAGCAATTTATGATATGTGATGTCTCTTAAATTCTAATGGTTAATGGCAACTTTTTCGTCTGGTGTTGGTTAAGGATAGTCTACACCTGGAGTTATAAGGAGTTTTAGATGTTTAACAGGTTTGCGACCATTATTGATGTTCTATTTCTTAGAAAAAATGCAATACTGATAGAAATATTATTACTTCTTTTTAGGAATATTACTACCTACTTTTAGCTTTATTGCTACTAATATTGTTATTTTGGTGTAAAAAATGATGAGCAAGTCTAAAGGTTTCTAATTTTTTTTAGGTATACTTGTGATGAGTAAAGAATGGAAAATCAAATGTCATGTGAGGTGTTCTGCTACTTTCATTTAGGTGGACAAATCTTAAAAGATTCAAGCGGGAAGATCCACTACGAGGGGGGTCAAACAGGTGGAAGACTGATAAAGGAAGGTATATCATTGGAAGAACTAAGGAGAGAAGTAAGATTATGCATAAACTATGATGACAATGAAATGGAAATGAAATACATTTTGAAATTTAATGCCTCTCAACTATTGGACCTAGTGGACGATAACGGTGTGCAATAACTGATCAAATACAATGATCAATATGCACATATATATATAATCAATGGGGAACAAACTAGAGCATCACCATCCCATTTGGTAACAAGGTGAGAAATTAGTCTTTTATGACTTGTCTAGTAAATATATACTATATGTTATAATTTTAATTGGTATACTTAGGTATCGCCCCTCTACTAACAAAATGTGAAATGAATGAAAATGCAAAATGAATTCAAATTTAGTTCATTCCACTATTGGGTCTCCTTCCAATCGGGAACTTGTACTTCATCCATGTGCCATACAAAGTGTCTTTTCACTAATGACTAAATTAAATTCTACCAAGTAGACAGATTTTATTGTTGGGTGTGGGCAAATTTTTTCAAATACTGTTGAATTGAGGCAAGCACTGTATAAGTATAGTATTGCTCATAAATTTGGATACGCTTTCCTAAAGAACAGCCCCCACAAGATGATTATCAAGTGTAATGTGGAAGGATGCAAGTGGAAGCTAATAGCGTATACAGTGGCTAAAAGCACACCCTTCTTAAGTGTGCGAGCCTTTTGTAGTGAGCATGTGCACTCAGCACAAGATAACTTGGTAGTAACTCACAAGCAAAAGGCAGACTTGGTAGCATCCATAATAGTTAAGAGTGTCAAATTAAATAGAGATAAAACACTAAATGATTGAGGCAATGCTGAAAGAGAATGTTGTAAGGGCAGAAAATATGATAGTAGAGCACTATGGTATTAATCGGCTCCTAGTTCAAAAATGAAGCAATGATTTAAGGATGAATGTGGCATTAAAAGAGTGTACTTGTCAAGCTTGGCAAATGTTTGGCATCCCACGTCCTCATGAATGTGCAGCGATAAAGAAGGTGCATGCGAATGTGTACTCATATATGGAAGAATGCTACTCACTGAGCTCGCAGCAAAAGATGTATATAAATACTATGATTCCTATAGAGACTCATGATATGCCAAACCTGAATAATCTTTCGATTGAAGATTATGCTAGCAACACCTTTGTACTACCACCTATCACCGGTTGTCCAGCGGGAAGACCACAGAAAAGGCAACGTGAATCACAATTTCAAGATAAGGTTAAATACATGTGTTCTCATTATCAAGAGGTAGGGCATAACTGAGCTAGTTGGAAAACTCCCAATCCTTCTTTATTTTGATGCTGTAAATGTAAAAGTAGCTCCTAGGTGGTAGGTGGTTATATATTGGTATTTTCTGAAGGATGTGGTTAGTAGTATTATAAATGTGTGAAAGTTAGGCTCTATTTGTACATGGGTAGACACAACCTATTTTTGTTTAAAGGTCTAGAAGTTGGGCTTTTTTGTACATGGGTAGACAGAACCTATTTTTTGAAGTTATGGAAGTTACGCTCACTTTTATACATGGGCATACTGATTTTTTTGTACATGCATCAGGGACATGTAAAGGTTCTTTGTAGTAGTCACAGGGAAGTGAAGTCTGAATTTGTTGGGCTATTGGCAACTACATGTAACACGAATGGAAAGTAATGAAAATGAAGTATGTGTTACAAGTGCTATGTGTATGTAATATTTGTTTATGTTGAATTTCTATGCACAAGTTATAAAAAGAATTTATAGCATATTAGTATTTGATTGAATTGATCATTAAAGCCTCCACTGGAAGGTTTAGATGTAGGCATTTTTGTGCATCTTTTCCCTCCATACTATACCATTTTTTTGTTGGTTTTGCAACTTTTCCTTCCCAAATATAAGTGGAGGTTGATCATTTTTAACTTTCCTTGGGGTCTGGAGCAAATAAAGAAAAAATGCCTTTATAGCAGACCACGCATTTTCATCCACTCATGGAACTCCTGCACTTGAGATTCTTAAGTCATTTTATTTCAAGGGCATGGCTGAAAAGCGTTTGAATGTAGCCGTTATTCATTGTTGTATCAGAACTCTAGCTTATTTTGCTTATTTGCACATGAATCATAATTTTAGCTACAGCCAACATTGTTGGTTTGCACCTTCTATGCCTTATTAATGAAAAAATAGCAACTGGCTTGGCTTATGGGATTTATAACACACAGCTTCCTGAAAATGTTCAAGCCAGATAGTATAACACAGTAGATTTAGAGACACCATTGAACTCTAAGGATTCATCAAGCTGGAAAAGGATGTCAAGGGATTCAGCCAGCGTGAGGATTTTCAGCGACTAAGTGTTCAGATTTTGGATTTTGTTTGGTATTCAGGGATTGATATTACAATCCACCATTGGTATAACACCAAACAACAATCCAATATTAGCGGGTGATCAGAAAGAAAGAAAAAAAATACAACTAGCAATCAATTATTCCTCCCCTAGTTTTTGTTTTTGTGAATCTTGGTTGTCCATAATCCAGTGGTATAGAGTTTTAGGACTATTACCATGAGGTTTAAGAGGATCACTACTAGATTTAAGCACATTTTCGTCCATTTTTAGAGACCTTCCAAAGTATAATTACTAGTGTTGTTTACGCCCATTGCTACATGTTTTTGAGATATTACTAGTGGCCTTTAAGGATTTTACTACAATATTCAAGCAATGAGTTTAGGACATTAATGGCCAACTTAGTGATATGCCTTAGTGGACCTTAAGCAAATAGATAATAATATGTCGAAAAAAAAAAGTAACTTAAGGAATTTTATAAATTTGTTATAATCGTAGGCCAACAAAATATTTACAACCATCAGTTTACAAGGTTTACAAGTTTAAAAGGCAAGGTTGAGAAAACATTCTGTCTGTGACTGTAATAGGACAAAATCATGGGAAGGAAACTATCAATGCATCACGACTTCCTGGTTTGCTTCCCTTTGATTGTTGCCCTTGCAACTGCCATTACATCACCCTGAAACTTGTTTAGTGGATGGTTCACCAAGTCCCACATAAGTTGGACATGGAATGCATCTAACTCTTCCTGAAACCACAATCATTTACCCATGAGCCACCAAGCAGTAAACTATAAGAAACAATAAAAGAGATACTCAAACTGGAGTATATGTTGGCATGGTGTGTCCTTCCCACTCAGGCTTTGGTTCCCCAATCTACAATTGCAAGTATTCTATCAAATATACTCTACAATCATCACTGAGCAATAGATGAGATATCATAAAGTCAGGGCTATCCATGCAGTACTACAAATATTATGAGTTCAAAGTAATTCACTTACATGTTTGGCTGCTAAGGCAAGTCAATGTATTTCACCATGATAACTGGGCCTACTACCACAAATCTCTCTGGTTTCAACAATTTTAATAGCGTGGCCAACCGGTCTTTCTATTATATCACCTAGAAAGTATCACACACAGCTTAATCATTACAATTAACTTTAACAACTATATTTCATTAGAACACAGCCTAATTTTACCATGATATGGGCCATCTTTCTTTGGCCTGCATTGGTCCTTTGACTCAATGAGTCAAGGATGTATAGAATACATGCATGAGAGTCCAGAGTAAGAGTCCAGAGCAAAGCAGAACCAGCGGTTCATAAATAGCACAGGGGCAAATACCTGCAACCATTTCCAAATGACCAATACTTTCCAAGGGGACAGGCCAATAGAAAATAACAAATACCCTATAAGTACATTACCAAGGTGTAGTCCATGATATTATAGCCCACTTTGTCAGGCCACAATTTTTCCAGTAAATGATCCACATTATACTACTTGATAGGTTTCAAGAGAGTCTCTACATCAATAATTCATAAAGTGCATCAAAGCAAGACTTAAAGCAAAGGATCATTAATGGTAATATGAAAGGAAAGACATATCAGTCACTATGAAATCCTCATTCAGAATGTGTTATCTAACAGTCAAGTTCTCCCACTTTTGGTCTTCTATAAGCACTCTGCACACCATGGTCATCACCTACACACCCAACAAACACAAGCATAAAATAATCACTTTTAAAAATTTTACACTAGTTGAGGCATACAAAAGTTAGACTCACCAATGTGCTGATCCACTTCTGTCTACCAAGGCATTGGCACTCAGCATAGGTGATGTAAAAGTCAAACAAATCAACTACTATCCTAGTAACAAAGTAGACACATTCACTCACTAATATTAGTACATCAAATGAAATAACCAACCTAAATTATACAAATATATGAATTTTCCCATACTAATACACATACTTATTGCTATTTTCCCGGGCAGTACGTGAAGTGAAATATTCATGCACTGCCTTTTTCTCTTTCTCTGTTCTGGCGTTGAAGGCTTCCTCCATAGATGGTGACCATTTGACGGCCTTTTGACGTTGTCATATTGACCTGCGTGGGTGTTCTTGTACCTCAACTTTATCCTTCAGGCTAGGGGCATCTGATGTTTTCCTCTTCTTCAGCTTAGCCTTTCTAGCCCTTTTGGATGATTCATCCAATTCATCATGTTTCCCATCTCTACTTGACATGTGCCCAGGTGATGCAGCTACTTCTTCTCCATCCCCTGCCTCATCACCAGCCACGTTGCCTATAAAGGTTCCCTCCATGTCAGCCACAAGAGTCACTGCATGGGTAAGGCTAGTAAGTTCTATCTGCAGTATCAACAGATCTTTAGCAAAGCCGTGAGCAAAGGTCAGGAGTCTTTTATACATTTTCTTGATACCCTATAAAGTTCTCACAGATAATAGTTAGTTCACAAATGCCTAAGAACCCTCAACACAATTAATATTCAAGGAGAATTAAAGTTGAGGATCTAAATATAAAAAAAAATTCCTCAACAGGATCTGTTACCACTGGGTTTAGAATAGATTACTACTGACTTAAAATAAAACACCTTAAACCCAGTGGTAGTAGGTCCTTCACAGTAGAAATACCCCAACTCCAACTTTCCCTTGAGTTGATTCAAATATAGGAAGTGGTACCGGATGGTGAAATGCAGATTCCAACAGGAGTGCGCGTGGACCTTTGGTATTAAAGATTCCCTGCATCCATAAGTAATATCAGAATAGTTGATAAATTACCAAATAATCGTATAAGCCTGTACAGTAGCATTATCATATATATCCAAATAGAGAGTAGCTTACCTAAGTGTGCTCCTTCTCAAACTTAACCCTTTCTTGGATGCGATGTTGGGTCCAAAACTTGATAGCATTAGCATTGCTGAGCACAACTACATCTCCAAGTGAAAAATGCTACAGGAAAAAATACTGACCAAAATTGAACTTGTCAGATGTGTAAAATAATAAGTTAAATAAATATACAGGCAACACCATACCATCAGGAGTGGTAAACAACCTCCAATGCTCTTCTTCTCTGCTCTTTTATGTGGAGCTTTTTTAAAGCTTACCACTTCCTTTACAAGAGTAGACAGGACAAGTTCTGCCCAATCATACGTGGTTACATGGTCGATGTCTGCAATTGCAAGAAGTAGTTTGTCATAGGAAAGTCCTTAAGGCAAATAGCAAAAAAGCTCACTTGAAATCTTTGCCAACCTTGCCTCTTAATGTAATATCTTTCACATCCTTCAACTTTTTTCCCTTGAACTTTCTTCTGATTGCAACCATGCCTTCTCCTTCTAAACTATCAGGTATAGGCTGGCCACTAATAGGAATGCTCATTATGCCATGGACATCTTCGACTTTGAGCGGTACTCATTTACCTTTAATTGATAGCGATCTGGTTGGAACATTAAAGGCTGCAACAAGCTCTATGCACAAGTTCCTTAACAGGGTTTGGAATGCCAAATCTAGCAATTTTCCAAACCCCATTTCCTCTACCAATTTATTACGCACAGTGTTATTTTTGATAAATTCAATAGCTTCCTTGAACTAAGAGGGCAACCACCTTGTCCCAATTGGTATCTATAGAACATAAATAATTCAATAACATAGCATGAACTCATTAAATGAGGGATTTCAGGGATGCATAATAATGAATTTTTCCTTACACGGGAATTTCTAGGAACATGCTCCTTCTTGTGCTCCATTTGCTTTTCATAAGTTTCATCTTTATACCTCTTTTGCTCACTTGGCTCTAAGTTCTGCCACTCTGCTAGGACTGCAGCATTCCCCTGTGGAAAGATAACTAATGATGTTACTCATTTTCCTACCATATTTTGGACATCATTTGCTCTATAACAATTATGTTGGCTACCTCTTTGACACTGTGGAACATCCCTTTTTTTTTTATAAAATTCAGCCCTGGAAATGAAAACACCCATCTGATTAAGTCTTTTTTTTATTACCATAAATCATCACCATGTCATAAAATATAAAAAAAGATCACTTGAACTTCTGTAATCCAGATCTGTATTTGTATGAGGTATTGTCTTTATCTTTCGTTGTACTCTATCTTGACAGTTACAAATTAGTACCCTTCAACCATAGCCACAAACAACCAAAGAAACCATCAATAATCTCTTCCTATACAAACAACCAAGTGTGATTGACAATGACTCCACGCATGCCAGCTACAAGTAATACAACCATTGCATTATAACTAACAAGCAAAACAGGAAATTTGTGTAGCATACATGCTTGTCATATATGTTGCATTATACAATTAAATTACAAATGTTCTATACTCAACCTCCATTAATAATTCATACATTCATTTTGCCACATTATTACCAATTTTAGTGTTGTAGCCTATTACTATTAAGTTTAGGTGTGTTACTATTGCACTTCAGGAAAAATACTACCATGTTTAAGGATATTCACACATACTGCCCTACTTTATTTGAACACATTTAGAACTGTGCTTTGCTATTGACCTTTAGCCATGTGACCACTAAGTTTAGGTGTTTCCAACTCCATTTAAGGAAATTTATCAACCATAGACAACCGTTACTACCATATTTATGGATGTTACTCCTATACTTAAGGACATTTATTATTTGGTTTTAGGAACTGTCGTCTACTATTGACTTTTAGGCGATTTACTTCCGACTTTAGTTATAAGGATTAACCATAGCATACTTAGAGTTTTAGAACTCTTACTCACAGGTTTAAGGACTTTGCTAATGGAATTAGGAAATTTTACACCACCGAGTTCCAGACACATTACTCGCTACTGGATTATTAAATCGAAACTTATCCCCTAACTTATCCCATATCCCAAATTCCAAATCCAGGTGTCAAACAATATCTAATACACAATAACATTCATCCAATGCCAGAAGGAATTTCATATCCACAAGTCTGAATCTAGAGCCTCGCCATTCACTGCCCAAATTTCCTTTGCCAACGATACCCAAATTTGTTTTTGATGTAAAAGCATGTAAATACTAGCATTTACAAAGGAATGAAAGTGTGAATCTTTGGACCTATCGCATGAGAAGGAGAGGTACTACTTACCTTGCTTTTCATAGATTTTCGAGCGTAGGAGAACCCGTCGAAGGCTACTAATGATGCATTGTTCAAACCGTTGAAGGATGCCTCTCCGATGAGAAGCTATCTATGGATTTTCGATGACTGGTTGTGAGAGAAAACTTTCAACGATTTTCACTTACCAATTACAGGAGAAACGGTCGAATGCTTGGTAATGGAGGGCAATGGAGGGAGGGAGAAGTGACCAGCGTCGTCTGGAGGGCAAAGGGCGTGTTTAGATACGATTTGATTTGATTTGAGCGGCTTATTCAGCAGAGAAGCTAAAGGTACTTTTGTCCGTCAAAGTTTCCTTGGTCCTACAGCGTAATATTGAATTTTTCAGTCTTTTATAATGATATTTGCAATATTTGGGTCCTCCATACTAATTTTTCCTATTTTCATTCTTTTTATTCTTTAGTTCACACACCTAATTGAAAACATGTTTATAACATTTTCTATGGGCACAATAGCTTATTCATCATTTGTTGGACTAGTGCACTATCTATTATATATGTCTACAATGGTTGCATCAATTTCCACACCCAAAAAATATGAACTGGATTTTTTTATTGCTCCAAATTATTTAAATTTGGATCATTTAGATTTGATATAAATAGTTTAGATTTAAATTTTGTTTATTTTTAAATTTATTTATTATTTTAAAATTATCTATTAAAAATTTATTTTCATTATGTATTTCATTTTCTTAAAACTAAAAAAAATATTAAAATTAAAAAAAATCTAATCTTATCAAATATAATTTAAATAGTCTAGATCAGAGCAGCATCTCATCCATTCAACGGTGTGCATGATAACCGTTCTTCCGCTTGCGACAACCTATCACCAGCTCGCCCTACACAAATATTGACCTATTCCAGGAGAGCTCTGGCTAGCTGAATGCCTATATAAGGGGATCTACCCTTTTGCTCCAAGTACACCTCCAATACATATTGTCCCTCTCCTAATTTCACTAGACATCTATTGACTTTGGCATCGAAGACGCAATTGGAGCTTTCTTGCTTCTCTCTCCATGCACTACAGTATATCCTGTTTCGCCGCTCGCCGTCAAGAGTGCTCACCACCGAACGAAACTTTTATTATGGAATCATTTTTCCCAAAATGTTTCAAAAAATTGTTTTCTCATAAAAAAACAAGGAGTCATATATATATATATATATATATATATTATCGTGGTTGAAAAAGTGCAACACCATAACTGTTGCTTGTCCCAACATGCTTACGTGACCAAGACACCAGCATATAGCTAATCATGATTTTATAGTATAAATATTTAATTTCTTGGAAACAATTTAACTATAACTACTTGCCCTTGGTACACTTACATAAATGTCATCAATTGTAAATTTAGGTTGAGTGTGACTAGTTTTATAAATTTATATATTTAAGTGCTTATTTTTTTTGGCAATCCAAAGCTGATGAGATAATCAAAGAAGCATTGGCCTTGATGTTGTAATTGAGAACTAGGCGGAAAGGATTCATAGAGAGTCAAGATAATCAAAATAACCATAGATTTTATCAGATAAGTCAACTCTAGCTTGAATTTTTAGCACCACATTTCTGTCTCTTTGGTGCGCCTGCACATGCCCACGGGGTTTAAAAAGATTTATGAATTTTAATACAACCGACCAAACTAAACAAAAATCTCTGTAAACACTACTTTACCTTTTCCATGGTTACCTTTTTAAAAAATTTCCTCCTAAAATAAAGGATTCAAAAAAGCCATATCAGTTGGTACATGGAGGTCAAAAGAAAAAAGGATTATTAGGTATACTAGATAGCAGGTATCGCTCCTTTTTGTTATTGCAGTGTTTGATATAAATCCTTCTTTCTTAAACTTTGTGATTGCACTTGGACTCTTCAAATGCTTTATGCACTGGAAGAAATTGGAATTTCTGACTGGCGTACTTTATTATTTCATAAACTTTGTGATTTAGTGGTCCCTTATTTATTTCATTATTAGGCTAGCTAGTATAGAGATGTGCCACTTGGCAATGTTTTAAACCAACCAATTCGTCGACTAATGTAATATGTATCGGCATCTTGTTGGTGGGAAACACTACTAATCGTAGAAAGAAGAAATAAGAGAAATTTCTATGTAGAGTTTATATTTTTTAAAATAAGTAAATTTAGTCGTTAAAACTAACTTCTCTTAAATTTTGATTAAATTACACACAATTTTTTTTTTGGTTTAAAAAATACCAATTGATTTCTTTCACATTTGATATATATTACAAAAAATCTCTCTTCTAATTTATTTTCTATTAATGAAATTAATTTCTTATAAAATATGAGACTATAATTTTATCTTTAACATGATAATAAAGATAACTTTTTTTTATTTTTAGAAGGAATATATTTTGTATACAAAAAATACATTGAATGAGAAGTTTTTCAATATATATCAAACATTAGGGAGTCAATTGATATTTTTTAAAATAGAAAAATCATATAAAATATGGCAAAATTTTAAGAAAAGTTAATATAATTTATTCTATTAAAAATGAGCCCTATTAGAGTATTACCCGACGTGGTCATCTACGCTTTTCATTTGACAGAGACATGATGACTTTAGTCAAGAAGGCCATGTTTCATTTGAGGTGTACTTCTTAGTAAGACATATTCCAAATTCTTGACACTGATATTGCACATGTTTCTCCATGTTAGCTCTAACGAAAAAATTAACGGAGTTATTGGAAAGGAAATATTTGAAACAAAAATAATTTTAAGACAAACATGGAACAAAAAATACATTAGGGACAAACATGAAGCTTGGAGGCCCAAGCCTTTAGAGTTTAAATATTTGAGATTATGCATGTTATTGAGAGAAACCCTCATTTTTAGCTTTAATTGTGTAGTTGAGCTAAAATTATTTAGAAGGCCCAAGTACTGAAGCTTGAAGGCCACAATTGATAAGTTTGAAGGAGGAAATCCAACAACATTGGCCGAAAGCCTCTTAACGAGGCACCTATATTCATGTCGATCGCTTTCTGGGGAAAGAAGTCCACTAGGCGCCTAATGCAAGAACAAGATGAGGATTTGGCCCATGTAAATAAGGAATCCCAATTCAGCCATGGCAATTCCAAATCATGTTGGAAGTATGCACAATTCAGCCAAGCTTGCAAGCCCAAGCCCAAGAATACCTAACCTAATGACACAAGGCGAAAGCTTCCTAAAATGCAAGCAATCAAAATTCTTGAAGGTTTTTGACCTACAGCCTTGCTTGTGCGCATGCCACTCTCTCTTGCTTCTAATTTCATTAGGATCTTTGTTAACTCTCAATAACTAGTTACTAGACATGTAATTAGGAGTTAATTTGGTAGGTTTTGGGGAATAAAAATTAGTGCTTTAGCTTTAAATTCCATTAAGTTTAAATTAAGTAGTAAAGTTGTTAAGTTTTGGTTTATTCCATGATATTGAGTACATAATTGAATTTATATGTTTTAAAGGATAAAAAATTACAAGGAAAACAAGCATTGGAGTCACTCAGAGTCTTGATTGGGGCCCAAATTGCCCCAATATTCCCCTGGGAGCAAAAATCACGCGTTTTGTCTAAGAGCATAGCCTACGACCATAAAAAATTGCACAATCACGATGCTGTGTCCAAGAAAAAAAAATGAATACATAAGCATTTTTGGACCTCTATTTCGGCATGTGTTTAAGGGGATTTTTTAAGGTTTTCATGGGAGAGGCGAGTTCTAGGTAGTATCTAAAGGTAAATGGACAATTTTCGAGCCTCAAGGAGTAATGAAAGGGCTTGGGTATTGCAGAAACGAACTGATCAATCATCATTGTCTTTGCTTCTCTACCTTTCTTTGCTTTTTTCCTGTTGGATTGAATGGATGCTTTGTTTGCAATTGAATATGTCACGCCCCCAAAATAGAAATGTGACTGGTATAGAATATAAGGTAATTTTGTATCTGTAAACCTAATTAATTTACAAATTTTAATTGTCTTTCATTCTAGTTGAGAATTATGAAAGGTAACCTATAAATCACACTTTAATTACAAATCAAATCTGTTTTTACATATACAACATCATAATTAAGCATTTACTTTACTTTATGTGAAAATTTAGCGAAATGTTATCTCTTTAAAGTAACCTACAACAGTCAACCAAACAATTATAACAAGAAAGCTCCACACTATCAAAAGAAAAAAAAAAACTTTTAGTATTAATTAAAAGAATTTGTCACTAAAAGCATACTTTTATCAATGACGTATTAAAGTTGCCACAAAAAGTAATCATTAATATTTTAATATTCTTTTAGTAAAACTTATAGTGGCAACTTTTACTAATATAATATAAAAAAATTATTTTTCAATATTTTTTAATTTATTTTTTTATAAATGTATAAATTAAAACATATAAAAAAAATTAGAGTTAATTGGTGTTAATTAAATTAAGCAAAGTGAATTTAAGCTTTAAGTTTAGAAAAGGAGATTAAGAGCAATCTTCAAGTGTCTAGTCAAGTGGCAACCAAGTGAGCCCAAACTCATTATGACCCTTGTTTGAGACTTGAGAGGCACATTCTTGAAAAATATATATTTTTTCTCCTTTAGCCACTTTCCATGAAATTCCATGAATGCCCCCTCTTTTCATCAAGTAAAAAGGGTTCTTGAAGTAATTTTGTTTTGTTCTATCTTTTGCTCTTAAAAATCCCAATCCACTTCTCGCTTCTTTTAGCCATTGCCATGGTGCTAACCTTAAATTCATTTCATTCCCTTAAGCTATGACTTCAAAAATTCAATTACTATCACACCAACCTTCGTGTCTTTCCTTCGTTTGTGATTTATCTCTTTGTGATTTTAGGGTGAGTTCCTGATACCATATAAATAGAAGAGAGACAATGGAAGCTTTGAGAGGTAAATTGTATCAATTCAATCTTGTCTTATCGCTTACAACCTATCTATATCTTATAGGAAGTATTAGTCTAACTACTTAATAGTTAACCAATTAACTGCCTATTGTTACAATTGAACTCATATTAATTACACCTCTTAGAAAAAAGTCCTTATTATAATACCATAAATTTTTAGCTTGTCTCATGCTATTTCCATACCTTATCCCATGCATTTCACAAGGAAACAAAATAATGGCATTAAAATAATGAATTAATTTGCGTTACGTTGCGTAGCAGATAAATTTTTCATTCGATGTCTTATGGACCATATAGAGTCATCCATCTCATTTTCATATTTAATTA
Source organism: Erythrophleum fordii (assembly GCA_032878935.1). Lineage (NCBI taxonomy): Eukaryota > Viridiplantae > Streptophyta > Magnoliopsida > Fabales > Fabaceae > Erythrophleum > Erythrophleum fordii. The sequence continues at coordinate 17,677,693 of JAVQMF010000052.1, read as the reverse complement.
CACAATTACAACTCATAATCATCCCAAGAAGTGGCCTAAAACTTGTGCAAGTAGATGGTATACATGAAAAATCAATGATGCAACCTCGGGTTGGATTTCTAGGTTACTGTCATAAATTTTAAAAATTCATAACTAATTTTAGAAAAATCAAAATCATGCACACTTTACCATTCTGGAAAGTTACAAATATCTATTTTATGCTAAAAATATATTTAGATCACAAAAGGGGTTGCTAGCTACTAGATATTGATATAATAATACCAGAGATCGCCTATCATTATTGATATTATCCTCCAATTTCAAAAATTCATATCTCCTTGCTCAAAAGTCCAATTGGGGTGATCTCACTAGTTATGGAAAGCTTATCATGTCTAGTTTATATCTGTAAAACTTCATGAGTATTGGACATCATCTGGCCCTCAAATAACACATCCAAATTAACTGACTAAATGAACAGTGTCTGCATCAGTTCAGCAGAAAAATGCCAATTTTGAAAAATTATAATTAATTCCATAGAGCTCCAAAAACTCTGGTCTTTAGGTTTTCAAAAATTTTTGGATAAGATCTATATGAATGCCAAATTTCATAGGCAAATTCATTCATTTGGTCAGATTTTAACATTAGGTTGCATAATGGTCATTTTTTTGTCTCATAAGGGGTCCAAATAGTCCATTTTAGCTTCTAAGACAACCATGACCACTTGAGTACGTGGAAAAGTACTAAAATGGTCTATTAAACATGTCTCAAATGTGCATAAATCCAGAAATTAAAAACTCACTCTCTTACCCTAATCCATACACAAGAATATACAAGTCAAGTCTTGCTCTCCAATGTCCAAAATATATTATATCATACATATGATATTAAATCTCATTTGTACATGATTTATTTGCATATTTGACGGGCTTGTCGTACAACCCTCAAAATAAAACTAGGTTGATATAAAAATATAGCAAGTGGCACAACCTAGGTCATCTCCCTTGGAATTGGAATTCAATGTTCAATTAGGTTCTCTAAGTGTTCTGAGATCCTAGAACTATCTAGTTTAGGGGGTTTTTGAATGAATTAAACTAATCTAAAATGAAATTGAAACAAAATTCCTAAATACTACCTAATTGGATGAATTATGATGAATGATGGGCTTGTGACTAGCTTAGGAATCGTCTCTTGGTATCCACTATCCTTATCCTATTCCAATTGTAATTAATTCTGGCCTAAGAATTCCTAATTATGTTCATTAGCAAATGATCTTGAATAACCATTCAAGATTCAAGAGATTAATAATCTAATGTTGAATTGAGACCTCAATCCCGCATTAAACCGTTAACTCTTGTCTTTAAGATCAATGAACATCCAATTTGATTGATTAACTAATTAATTATCTTATGATTCATCATCCAAAAATGTTTAATTAACCAACTAAACACCAAGGAATTCTCAAATAGACATTTAAGCACATAACCTTACTCATGTATTTCATCGAACACCTTCGTGGCATACATGAGAGATTAAAGAGAATAATAAAAATCAGATTCAAATCCAACCAATTAATCAACAAAAAAGGTTCCCTAATCAGTGTCTAACCAGCCACTAATTAATTACACCAATTCCTAATCAAATATAACTTAACCAAGATTATACAAAATAAGAAAAAGTGTAGGAAAAATAAGAAAATCTTAGCCAGAATTTATTGTTCATCCATGGATTCAAGCTTCTACTCAAGAGTTTCATCCCTTGCTAGCCTCAAGTTGAATCAAAACTTCATGTTGGTGTGGAATGGAGATGGAGAGATGGATGAGAGTGTGGTTGTGTGAGTGGAGACGTCCGTATGAATGGATGAATAGTTATGTATATATAGACGGAGGTATGGGCGAATGACGGCTAGGGTTTGAGCGTAGAGGCGTGTAGAGAATGGGCGAAGTGACGTGAATGGAATGGGCTCTGGACGTGTTGAATGGGCGTGTGTATGGATGTATGTGTGGATGAATTTTCGGAATGGGTACTGGACGACGTGATGAATTGGACGTTATTCACGTGCTCATGTTAATGACTCCACGTGCTTGCTTCAGCTCACTTGCCCGAATGCATTTCTCTTCTTTAATTATGTGAGCGTGGACCCCGCTTGATCTTATTTTATAATATTCCATATGCATACTGTAGCTTCTGCATGTCTTTTCATTCATGTTCACGTCGGGTGTATTTGCAGATTCTGCTCACTTGTTTTGGAATCACGCCTTACCTTCATTATCAACCAGAACTTCCAGCAACTTCTTCTTCTTCTTGATTCATCCACTAAAGACTTCGTTTCTCCTAGCTTCAGTCACGTTCTATCCTCCAGACCTGTAGCTTCTTCTATTCTGTTTCTGCTTCGTCCAGCTCATGTTGCTTCGTGTTTGCCTCTCTTCTGCAGCTTTATTTCGTGGTTTCTTCTTCTTAAATCTCCAGCTCAAAGCTTCTTCGAGTTCAGAACTGCATGCGTGTTTCTCCACGTTAATTCTGCCTTCACGTTGCTTTTGTTTCTTCGTCTTTCAACTCGTTCCATGCAGCTGCTTCACGTTCTGCCTGAGCTTCATTTATCTCTATTTCTGCTCATTCTTCACGTTGCTTTTACGTGTTTCAGCAGCTTTTCCATGTGCCTTCCCTTTATTTTTGCTGTTGCCTCACTTGTTCTGCATTCGAGGATGTCTCTTTTTCACATTCTTTATGTTGGCTCCACATGGCTGCTGCATGTTTCTTCTCGCGTGTAACTCTTCAAAACAAATGCTCATTCAAGCTCCAAATTCATATTAAACTTCTGCACAAAAGAGTGGGAAAAATCAAATGGAATTATCCACCAAATTATTTAAAAGAAATTGAGCATTAAAAACCAAATTTTTACAAATTAACTTCTAAAATATAGAAATGGCTATTAAAATGAAATCTCATCTAATTAAAGTCTTAAAGCCATATTTGGACATTAAAATGCCTAAATTAGGGAATTAAAATATATAAAATATCATGCTTATCAATATTTACATATGTTTATAAGGTCATAGGATATTTACAATAATGTATTACATCATAGACCACTCATATGGCTATAAATTGAACAAAACAATACATCTTGTTGTCAATCTTTTATCTCCCAACTTGGTGACTTCCATTACCTTGTTCATTTAGTCTACCTAGCATATTAAGACATTGGAGAGGAGGGAATGAGATTTAAAGAATCCTAATAGCTCATCTCCTTTTTAATCACAAATAAAGAATACAATTCAAGTCTTAAAAATGCACGCATAAGCATAATAGAAAATGTAATCATTTAAGAAGTATTCTTGGCATTAGAACAAGTCATACTAAGTATACATGGGCTTGCCAAGTAAGTGGATTAGTCTCACCCATTCTCTTATGGAATTTGGATTGTCTCACCCACTTTTTCTAAGAGGTTTTGACTCAACTTTACTCTTGGGAGACTTTTTACTTTGTCTCAACCATTTTAAAGGGTTCTTGGCTCATCCTCACCATGGCTAATGGGTTCTTGTCTTCTCCACACTCAAACAAATCAAGACAAGCATATAAAATATCATTTGGAAACATAATATCACATCATGGTACCATAATATATATGCACATGCTAGAACATTTTTCATGGTTTAAACACACACATAGACATATTCAAAGACAAGGCAAACATTCATCCATACATGAGAGAAAGAGGAGAAAGCTACCTTTATTACACTTGCAAACCTTTCCCTTGAACCTTGAATCCTCTCCCTTGGCCTCACACACACAATGGTGTGGGATTTGTTTCTCTTGGCCTAAACACAATATATGGAAGCCAATTAAGTTCTTGGAATCATTTCTAAAACTATACATCTTCCTTAAATGCTAATTTAGTCTAATAGCCCTTTTATGGTTCCAAAATGCACCTAATAAAGCAACATCTATCAATTGAGTTCGAAGCTCCTTTCTTTCCTCTCATTTATGATTCTTGACTCCTTTTAAGTCTCTTAGAGTCATCACACAATTAAAACAAGGAGCCTAACTAGGTGTTGCTTCTTTAGGTCATATTATGGAACCTATACTATCAATTCATTTCCTAGGCCTCCTAAATTTTTCCTAAGGTTTCCTTCATCTTCATCCATTATATATGACTCAAAAATGGGTTTGGAAAAATTTAAAACTATCCCAAGGTGCCTTAAACCCTTTAGGCTGAGGCTATGCTTTTTCTTGGCACCCATGGAGTTTGCTTTGTTTTCTTAGTGGAAGATGCATATGGGGAGTCTTTTAGGGATCTTAGAAGTTCATCCAAACACTCATATAGGCCTATGAATTATTGTATTAATCAGAATTTGTAAGGGACACTTGAAACCCTAGGTTTTCTATCTTGAAATCTAATGCCTAGTTTGTTATTTCCTTAGCATATTCTTATTCTCCACACTCAATTCCCTAAGATTCATCCCTGGTTCAACTTAAAATCCATGCCCTCTTAGAGCTCCTTAGGCTGGACGAACCAAGGAGAAGAATGGAAGAAGGAGTAGCTACTATGGAATGAAGATTTACCTTATTTTTCCTTGATTTCTTGGATGATTCTTCCTTTCCTTGGCCTCCTCTCCTCAAATCTAAAAATTTCACCTCTGTTCTGCCCTTAAAATAGATCCAAGAACTTCAATAAAATCATAGGAAAGAAAGGAAGATGGAGGAGAAGGAATTTGCTAAAGAAAAAGCATGAAAAATGAAGAAAATCCATACCTTTTTTCTTGTTTTTATCCTCCCTTTCTTCTCCTTCATGTGTGCCTTAAAGCCTAGCTCTCTTCTCTGGTTTTCAGCAGAAACAAATATGGCTAAATGAAGGAGAACGTGGGGTGTGACACATATATAGCCAGGTTAGGAAGATTTTTTCAAAAATTTCAATTTCATCCCTTCATTTTGGCATTTTAGTTTCTAGTTTGTTTTAGCTCTTTTTTGAGAACTATCTTTTTCATTATAAAATTTAGGTTCCTAATTTAATAAAACGCCTTTAGAATCACTCACATCGGAGCTAAAATCTTCCTGAACAAATCCGTCAAAGTTCGGGTCAACCGACATTGGAAAACATTCACATGAGATGTTTTAACTATCCTGAGGCTTGTTATAGTTTTCAAGGGCTCTAAGAACCCTAGCGAACTCAAAATTTTCATTTAAAAAATCCTCATGTGAAAATTCTAAAATTTGGTCAAAATTATGAAAATCCATTATGTTTTGTCAACATTTTGTTACAATTCATTTCTTCATTCTAGCTCTATTTTTCTTTCCATCTAAGCTTAGGATTTTCATTTTTAGGATTCTAGAATGCTACTTAAATTTTTTAGGGTTTTAACTAATTCATTTCATGGAACTTGTTTTGAAAACGTATCCATTTCTGTCATTTGACAAAAACTGGACATTACACTTGTCCTTAAGGAGTGAAAGTTAGTGGGTTGGTATTGGAATTAAAAGCAAGAAATTGTTGCTATCATGTAAGTAAATCCTCCTAGATGGCATCTTCAATGATGGTGTGTTTCTATTCAATGAGTACTTAAGTCATGGGAAGATTACCCCTCTTGACCATCTTCTTGAGTATCTGCTCTATTCCAAGGTAAATTTGCCTTGCTCATCTACAATTGGGAGGTTTGAGCTAATATCAATGGAAGAGCTGGCATGTTTTTTAAGGAAAGAGATGTGAAACACTAGATGAATCCAAGTTTAAGGAGGTAGATCCAGTGCATAGCCAACTTGTCCTACTCATTTGGTAATTTGAAAGGGTCCAAAATACCAAGGTACTCGTTTGTACAAAAAAGAGTTGTTGATCAAATTCTTTTGAAAAGGATGTAAATTTTAGTATACCCAATCACCCACAAAATACTCCCTTTTTATTCTTCCTCAGTTAGCTTGCTGAATCATCCTATTTTTAGCTTGTTGAAGGTGTTGCTTAAGTAATTGTATAATAATTTCTCTATCAATACAGCTTCAGTCAACTACATCATTAGTTAAATCTCAAGCAAGATAAGGTAAGTGTGTAGGAGATGGGATACCATAAATAACCCAAAAAGGGGACATGCCAATGGATGAGTGGAAAGTGGTGTTGTACTATGGTTCTGCCAAAAGGAGCCACTCTATCCATTATTTGGGGAAATCCCCTATCATGCATTTTAAGTAGCTTTCCAAACACTGATTAACCACATCAATCTGGCCATCTATTTGAGGATAATAAGCTAAGAAGTACAAAAGCTTCACACCATATAAGTGGAATAATTCTCTCTAAAATTTGCCATAAAGCGTCAGGTCTTTATTTGTGACTATACTTTAAGAGAACCTGTATAACTTTACTATATTATCCATAAATAGCTAGGCAACCTTAATTGCTTGATATGGATATTTTAATACTATAAATTAGGAAGCTTTGCCTAACCTATCGACCACAACCATTATCATCGATTTGTTGTATATTTAGGAAGCTCGCTAAAAAAATCCATTGATAACTCAGTCCATGTAGCATGAGGAATAAAGAGAGGTTGTAATAGGCCTAGTGTAGCTATATTTTCTGGTTTTGAATGTTGACACACCCCACATTCCTTAATGAAGTTTCTCACTACTCTTTTTAGCCTCTTCCAATGGAATATTGAAACAATTTAAGAGGTTGGAGACAGAGTGACTGGTCGGCCCTAATCACCAACTTACCTTTCCATTTAAGTAATTGATTCCTCCAAGTGTACTTGGGTCAAGACATGTGATCCTTTTGCAACTATTAAATGAGGTTCTATAAATTGGTATCATCTTCCTAAGATTTCCAAACTTAGGGTAGTTAGTTTTGTAGCTACTGATGTAATAGCTATATAAAAGCTCTCTAGAGTTGGCTTATTAGACCTTGATAAGGCATCTACAGCCCCATTATCTGTACCTTTTCTATAGACGATGTCATAACTCAAACACCAAAGTTTGTTGGCCCATTGATATTGGTCTAATGAAAGATTTTTTTGTTCTAGTAGGTACTTTAAGGATAGATGATCAGTCTTAATAATAAACTTTTACCCATGAAGATACAACTTCCATTGTTTGATAGCAAAAACAATAGCTAGTAGTTCACGTTCATTTGTAGATAAGGTTTTCTTTAAAGGGCAACAAACCTAACTAGCATATGCTATAATATGACTTTTTTGGGAAAGGACTGCACCTAAACCCACACTTGAGGCATCTATTTTTATGACAAATGGTTCTTAGAATTTTGTTAATGTAAGTACTAGAGTCGATATCAAGGCTGATTCAAGCGTTTGAAAAGTTGATTCAGCTACTAAAGTCTCAGTGAATTATGCATTCTTCTTTAACAAGTTAGTGAGGGGTTTGCTACTACTATAATGCTGAACAAATTGCTTATAATATCCACTTAGGATAAAAAAAAACTCCTTAAGGTTGCCACTAATGTAAGTGTTGGCCAATTAGATTAGCTTGAACTCCTCTTACTAGAATTAAATGGCCTAAATAATCAACCGATATTGCTCTAAAAACACACTTTTCTTTTCTTAGCAAAAAGTATGCTTTATCTTAGTGTTGTTAGAGTAATCTATAAGTGCTCTATGTGTAACTCCCAAGACCTCTATAAATTAGAATATCATTAAAGAAAACCAAAATGAACCTTTATAGAAAATGCATAAACAAAACATTCATTAAGCTTTGGAATGTGGCAGGAGCATTAGAGAGGCCAAACAACATTATGACAAATTCATATAAAACTTCATGGGTATGAAATATTGTTTTATGGATATCTTCTTTTTTTATTCTTATTTAGTGGTAACTAGCTCTCAAATCAAGCTTAGAAAATAATTATTCCCCATGTAATTCATTAATAGTTGTCACTAACATAGTATTCTCCATTTTGCAAGAATTATTAATGGCACCATTAAAAAACTTCTTGCTAAAACTCTTTTGTGTCAATTGGCAAGTCGCCACTAAATGTCTCTTTATAGAGACTTTATTAAAACTACTTTTTTATGATGATAAGTGTTGTCATAAAAGGTACTTTTAGTAGCCACAAGCAAATTCACCATTATAAAGACTTATTGTGGCAATAAGAGTTGCTACAAAAAGTGGTTTTTAGTGGTAACACAAAAGGTCACCATTAAAAAGATATTGTGGTGACAAAATGTTGCCACAAAAAATCCTTTAGTGGTGTAACGTCATACTTCTATGACTCAATTCATGCAATTCCCATGCCTCATTTCATGTTTGTTCTATGGAAGTAATATAGTGGCATAGGAAGTCATGGATTAAAATGCATTTCTCTATAGGTAAAATTTTTCTTTCGGGGTCCCATAGGCCATATGGACTCATGTATCATATTCTCATACTTAACTACATAGATAAAACTCATTTCCACCATCATAACTGGTCTAGAGCTCGTGTAAGGCAAATGGAAGCATAAAACATATACTTGCAATTTCGACCAGAAATTGCCCCTTTCTGTCACAAAATTTAGAAAATCATAACTAATTCCATAAAAATTAAAAACATGTATTCTTTACCATTCTGGAAAGCTATACATATCTACTTTATGTTTAAAAAATGAACAGGTCATGAAACATCACAAAGAGAACGTTTGACATTTGAAAAGGGACGGAGGTCTAGTTGGCTACTGGTACTATCATAGATTTCTGCAACAAAATTCAAAAATGTCCAATTAATTCTACAAATATCCAATGCACATGAATGATGCTAATCTGGAAAGCTACAGATGTTAGCTAGAGGAAAAAATAACTTTAGATAGGTTCAGGCATGTCCCAGCATCAAAAAATAATCAAATGTACATGAGGTTAGTCTGGATGCCTGATACTAGGTAGAATCTTTAAAAATTCATATCTCCCTCTCTAGACCTCTAAATGGGGTGCTTCTAATTGGTACAAGTCACTGGAAGTGTCTAGTTTCTCTTTATAAAATTTCATAGAACTTGGACATCATTTATCTCTTGAGTGATAGATTTCATTTTTGGACCTGAGTGAACAGTACACCATACCAAAACTAAAAAAAAATTTGAAAATTTGAAAATTCATCAAATATTCTATAGACTTCCAAAAATTATATAGTTTATCTTTCCAAAAAGCTCTCAACAAGATTTATATGTATACCAAATCTCAGATGAAGAAGAACTCATCTGGTCAAGAAGTGCTATAGCCTCATGAAATGGTTATTTTTGCTCCCTATCAAGAGTCACTTTAGTCCAAATAGCCTCCTCTTGAGTTTGGCACCTCTTGGGCAAGTCTAAAAGTATAAACATGACTTATTTAAACTATCCAAGTAGTCTCAAATCTCACATATCTCAATATGGCTATTCCACTTCCATTATTACACTAATCTATCTAACCATTCAAGAGTTAAACTTGTCATTCAATACCCAAAACATGTTATCTCATACATTTGGCATCAAATTTCATTCATACATCATACATTTGGGTATTTACATATGTTCATATGGTTATATAGCAATTTCATCATGAGATTACATCCTATGCCATATGTATGGCTAAAAAGAAGGCCAAACTAGGCATATTCATATATTTTGATGCTCATCTTCTTCTTCAAAGCTAGGTGGCCTCCAATGCTTTCTCAATTGTTTCACCTAGCATGTTAAGACATTGGAGAGGAGGGGATGAAATTCAAAGAATCCCAATAGCTCATCTCCCATTCAATCACACATAAAGCATATAATACAAGTCTCACAAATGCATGCATAGGCATATTAGCGTGTGCAATCATTGAAGAAGCATTTTCAACATTTAAGCAAGTCATACATAGCATACAAAGGCTTGCCAAGTAAGTGGATTGGCTTCACCCATTCACTTGTGGATTTTGAACTTGCCTCACCCATTCTTTAAGAGGTTCTTAGACTCAACCTTACTTTTAGGAGTCAACCTCACTTTTGGGAGACTCTTTACTTTGTCTTAACTAATTTTAAAGGTTTTTGGCTCATCCTCACCATGGCTAAAGGGTTCTTGAATTTTTCACACTCAAGCAAATCAAAGCAAGCACATAAAACGTCATTTAGAAATATAATACATCATCATGGTACCATGGCATATAAAGTCATGCTAGAATACTTTTTATGGCTTAAAACATACATACACACATTCAAGACAATGTAAGCACACATCTATGTATGAAACAAGATGGAGAAAGCTACCTTGTTTGCATTTGCACACTTTTTCCTTAAGTCTTAAATCCTCTCCCTTGACCTCACACATCTATGAAGGTAGATATCATTCTTCTTGGCCTAGACATATCATATGGAAACTAATTATACTCTTGAAGCAAAGTCTAAGGCCATACAATTACTAGAAAGGCTAGGTGACTCATAAGGCTCTTTTATGGTTCCATAATACACTTAATGAAGCAACCTTAAGAAAACATCATCTTGGCTCCACTTTATCTATTTATTCATGATTCTTAACTCCATTTAAACCTCTTAGAGTCATCACATAATCAATTCTAGGAGTCTAGCTAGGTGTTGCTTTTTTAAGCCATATTATGGAATATATAAGGCCATCTTACTTTCTATGGCTTCTAAACTCTTTTCAAGGCTTCCTCTCATACTCTCTTGACGGGATTGTCGTGCAACCTTTAAAATAAAACTAGGTTGGACTAAATATATAGCTAGTGGGATAACCTAGTTCATCTCCCTTAGAAATAGAGTTCAATATTTAATTAGGTTTTCTAAGTGTTAAAGGATCCTAGAACTACCTAATTTAGGGGGGTTTTTGATCTAATTAAACTATCTAAAATAAAATTGAAATAAAATTCCTAGTTGCTACTTAATTGATGAATTATGGTTGAATGATGGACTTGTGACTAGTTTTGGATTCAACTTTTGGTATCCACTATTCTTATCCTAATCCAATTATAATTAATTCTGGCTTAAGAATCCTTAATTGTGTTCATTGGCAAGGGATCTTAAATTGCCACTCAAGATTCAAGAAACTAGCAACTTGATGTTAATTGAGACCTTAACTCCCATTAAATTACTAATTCTTGTGATTAAGATCTTTGAACACTTAAATGAGTGATTAATTGATCAATTAGCCTTTGAATTAACACCCTATAAAGTTTAATTAACCAATCAAACTCCAAGAAATCCTCAAATCAAAAAATTAAGCACACTAATTCTCACAAGTATTTTATCAAACACCTTGATTGCACACTTGGAAAATGGTAGGAAAATGAAAATCTAGCACTTAATTCATACAATTAATTAGCCAATATCTCTCTTAATCAATGTCTAACTAGCCATCAATCATGAACTACATCAATTTCAATCCTTTACAAGCTCTAATCCACCTTAAGATTAGTTAGGAGGAAGGCTCTTGAGTTGAAGCTTGAATCCAAGGATTAGAATAAGAATTTTAGACTAAGAATTTCATTCTATTTTCCTCTCTTTCTATACCAATTTTAATTATTTTATTTGCTCAATGATTAATAAAAACATGAGAACAAGGCACGTGGGTCACACGTCAAGAGGAGGAAGGATTCATCGAATAAAAGAACGTGTGACTTATCCATCTAGATATGCATACTCTGTCATTTCATGTCATTCACACCTTTTGTCATTCCATTCATCTCTCACCCATTGTCCATTCATACCCCTTCGTCCAGTAGCCATCCACCATGCCATTCCATTCATTTCAACCTCCATCTAATTCTCGTAGCCCTTTTTTTTCTCCTTTGTATGAATAAGTGTGGGCCCTAACGTAATGCTACATGCTTCTTATTTCCTAGTGCTTTTCATGTCTTTCCTTCTCCAATCCATAGCATATGCTCACAAGCTTCTTCACATTGCTACCTCAAAACCAAGCTCGTTCTGCTCCTTGCTCAAGTCCTTCATTCTACTTCTTCACCTGCAGCATTGTTCTTCTTGATGTTCTTCACGACTTGAGCTGCCTCTGCATGCATGGCTTTGTTTCCCTTCATAAATCATATAGCTTCTCATATGTTGCTTCTCTTTCCCTACTTCTTCCCCGTTCTGCAACCTTTCTCTACGTCAGAACTGGTGGTGTTCCTCTTATGTTCATGTTCTGTTCTGCAATTGAGTGTGTCTCTTCTTCATCCCATAATGACAACATTTCATGTAGCAACATCTCTGTTTAGTTTCTCTTTTTTGCATTTTCTTCACAGCAACTTCTTCAGCCAAGACAACGTGTGACTTCATTTAATTCTCAGATCCTTTCCACGTGTTTCTCTTTCGTGCAAATTCTGCTCACATGTTCTGGATGTAGCATGGATGGATTGATTCAAATGGATGAATAATGCGTGAATGGCACGAATAGATGGAATCATGTGATCCCTCATTCTCTCTTGGATATTGCCTTGCCTGAGCCTTTGTTTGCGTCATTTCCATGTAACATTTCTTCAATACAACAACAGCACACGTCAGCTCCCAGCTCCTTTACTTTTTAACTTGGAAATCTTCTTCTTGAAAGCTCCTTCTCACGTTCTATGTATTGCTTTCTTGCTGCTCGTGTGTAGCTTTATCAGCTTTAAACCCATCGTCTTTTTGATGTTAGTCTGGTGCTTCCAGATTCTATTTTAGCTGAAAAGCTCTTTTATGCCCCATGCATGCGAACAAGAGAGGGTTGTTGTAATGTGAGTGTGGGAGCTTGGACCCCTTGCTTTGCATGTGTCAAGGAGAAACTCGTGAGTGAAGCAATATGGAAATGAAACAATGGGCTAGAGGTATGAATTCATGCTTCTGTATGTGCAACCGGAGGCTAAAGATAACTTCCTCATGTACTCTTTAGCTTCATTCAACTTGTGGCATTCCTTTTGCACACTTAAGCTCAAAACTTTCTTGCTTCATTCTGCCCATAGTAGCTTCCTCTAATCATGTGGAGAGTGTGAAAACCATGGAATAGCTGCAACAATGCCAACACGTTGAACAAAGTACCAATGCATGCCACCTCTTCTTCAAACCAACCTCCTATTCAAGCTCCAATTGCCAATTGAAAAATCTACACATAAAAAATAAGAAAATTTAAGTAGGAACAATTCACAAAATTAATTAAAAAAATTCAAAAATTTTGTAAATAAATTCCTTGAGTGTAGAAATGGCTATTAAAATAAAATCTTATATAATTGAACCCCTAAACCCATATTCACTCATTAAAATGCCTAAGTTTAGGAGGATTAATATGTCTAAAATTGGCATTTATCAAATTCTCCCACACTTAAACCTTTGTACTCCTGGGCAAAGCTCAAAATCAAAGGAAGACTAATGGAATGACAAGTGAAAAAATGAAAGTGAAAAATCACAAGCTAAGGAATGACCAAGACTCTTCAACACTTCAACAATCTAAGTTAACTTCACTTGCATCAAGAAAACAAATTCCATGGCAATTTCATTTAAAAAGAATGAATTGAAATGCATAGCCTCTCACATGGATTGTTGTTTACTCTCAACTTTCTAATGTTTAAGGTAATGTGTTTCACTCAAATTCACCTATCCAAACCTCACTATCATAAGCTTGTCAAGCTTCTAAGTCTCCACCACCCATGTCAAATGCAATACACAAATCAATAAAATTTTATTAAAGGTTGTAATGGGGTAAAGGAACAAAACAAATGGACATTCAAGGAAAGACAAACAAATGGATACCTTAGAATCTCAAGAGCAATCAATGGAGATTTAGGATAGAGAAGAATGTGTATTCAAGGCCTTATTTCCTATAAGTATAGGCAACTATAAATTCAATTCAAAAGACTTCTTTCTTTTGATTTTCAATTGCTTCCTTTTCTCTCTTTTTTTTTTTCATTTTTTTCATTGCTTTTCTTTTGTTTTCTTTTTGTTTTTCTATCTCTTCTTTCCTTTGCATTTTGAACATTGTCCTTAACTGTTAATAACCATGGCCTAAATGGATGCAAAGTATACATTCATCTATCATGGACAAATGTAATGCTCCTTGATATCTCTAAGGCATCTTAAAACAAGGTGGAAAACATTTTTAATGGCTATGGGTTAACAACAAAACAAAACAAGATCCAAAGTGGCTAAACAATGGATAAAATGCATTTAAGGTTGGCTTTTTAGCTCATTAGTAATAAAAGAAATGAATGCCTTATCATTTTCATGCATGCAAGTGCAAATATTAAAATTAAATTCACTGCCACTTCACTTGAATCAAGACACAAGATTCATCAATTATCATGTCTAAATGAATTCAAACTACAATCATCTCAACTTGCAACTTTCATAGGAAATTTTAAAAAAAAAAATCACACTATTTATCAAAAAATTTTCTAAAAAATTTTCTAAAATTTTTTTTCTTCTAAAACAAGGAAAAGATGGATGGAATGAAATGACTCTTCCCCCCCTAACTTAAATATTGCATTGTCTTCAATGCTAGCACATAATCTAATCAATAGATAAACAAAATAAAAAAGAGTGAAAAAAATGTGTACAACCAGATGAACTTGAATCAAAGATCTCAAGGTAGGCTCAGATTCCCATGTAGCTAGTTAGCAACCTTTTATTACCTACAAAATAGAAACAAAACAAATTGTAATGTGAAAAAGAAAAGAAAACTAAATCCTAAATTAAAAAGAACTCTATCAAAGACTAACTAATCATACGTATCAAAAATCAAAATTAAAACTGCTTTATTCCTTCTTAACTGGACAAATCTAAGTCTCACTACTTTAAAGCATTTTGATTGATCATGCAGAGATGATTTATGGACTTCTTCAACCATCAGTAGTTTAGGAAAGTCATTTTCAGCATATTCAGAAACAAAAAAAGAAGAAAAATCAAAATTAGGACATTTAAAATTAAAGAAAGAAAAATTGAAATCAAATTTAAAAACACTAAACTCTAGACTCTCTAAATATCTATTAAAACCAATAAAATCTACTTGACTCTCATAAGTAAGAGTCACTGCATCTATAGAAAAATTAAATTGCAACTTCTCATAATCCTTTGAATTTAAGGCATCTGGCAGTTGGGAGAGTCTGTGATTTGTTAGGAATTACTTCACCAACTTCAAGAATCAGTTTAGGACTCTCAACAAGAGAAACAATTTCTTGCCTGACAAAAGAGACATCAGTAGGCTCACAAAATTCTAGACAATGATCAACAACAGAATCTAGTCTCTCACTAGTATCAATAACAGCACAAGGTTCAGTAGGATTTTCAACATCAGCTCTATCACTATACATACTCTCATCAACACTAGTATGATTAGTAGAATCAGTCTCATTAACAATTTCAGTGCAAACTTAGGACTCTTTGGATTCAATAGATTTATCAAACTTCAAAAACTTGTCAATCTCAACATATACAGGACATGTATGTATATCATCACATAAGCATTTAAAATTAGAGTCTGATTCCTCAATAACAAGTTGCTTAACAATTTCATTATCTATATCATTATCACATGCTACATTCACTATTTCATTAGTCATACTATCACAGGCTAGTGAGGAATCATGTTGATCAGTACATGCAGGGGACTTACTAGTCTTAATGAAAGAATTAATCTATGAGCATCTATCACATATGGTGGATCTAACACACACACAATCAAGAGAATCATCCAAATAAGCTATGTCACATGGTCTTAATGGTATGCTATCCCTAAACTTAGAAGATTCATCATCAACAGGCTTATCAACCAATTCCACACTAGGGACAGAATAATCATCACATTCTAGATCACCCCCACACTTATCTACTACCCTAGACTCAACAGAATCATCATTTGGTTCAGACATGAATTCATCACTATAGTCACAGCTAGGAGTAGAAATTCCAAGTGCATCAGTACATACGGATTCATGAACATCAGAAGAAGTATCAGTTTTGCTCAACGCATTACCACAATCAATTAAATCAGGAAATTCAACAACAATTTCTTCATCTACAACATCATCGTGCAATTCAGAATCAACAACATTGTATGCATCAGTAGTCACAGTGCTATCAAGCAAACTAGATTTAGTTCCAACAAATTGTAAAGTATTAGAAGATGGAAGGATATTACCTAATGAATAGGACTCTTCCTCCTTTATACATTCTCTTCTAATTTTCTCTTTAATTAATTCATTAGCATTTGAAGTCATTGATTCATTTGAATTCCCAAATCCTTCATAATGTTATCAATCTTTTATTGATTTTCAAGATGCCACCGTTCATGTTCTTGTTTAAATTGAAGATGGTGGGCATCCCTTTGCTGGATTCGAATATCAAGGGCTTCCAATTACTGCATCATCCTCTCTTCCCAACTTGGTTTCCTTTGGACCTCTTGTTACATGTATCCCTCATGATAATTGTAAGGATGATATTTTGGCTCTTACACATGGAAGTTGGGGCATGGCTCATAATGATGGTGGGAATTAGGATGAATCTCATATGGATGGTGGTATGGTTCAATGTAACTAGGGTGAACTTCATAGGGGTGATGGTGTGGTTGGTAGCATGATTGTTGGACTTGTTGGTATTGTTAGGCTTGTTGTTCTTGTCTTTGTCTTTCAAGAAGGCCTTTAAGCATTCTCATGGCTTCATCCAACTTCTGAGAAATCCTATGCTCTACACAAGAATCATAGACACCTTGATTAGAATAATAATATGAATCCATTTAAAGCAAATAAAATGATAAGTTCAATCACTTTTAGCACAAGAAAAACTACTAGCAAATTATAACTAAAATTAACTCAAAATTAAGAAAATAAAAATTCAAAGAAGCTAAGACTTACCTAACAATAAAAAACACTCTAAAACAGAGGCTAATCACACAAAATGAACTCACAAAAAATAAAGAATTAAATCTAGAAAAATTGAAAAATTCCTAAAAAAATTTGAAAAAATACTAAAAAAATTCAAAAAAATGCCTCAAACGTTGAAATTTGGCCAAAACATAGTGTACCCAATAGTTTTACTATTACTTTTGCTTAAAACACCCAAAAACCTTAGAAAACAAAGTTTGAGAATTTTCTGGGCACTTTAAACAAAAATTCCAGCAAGCAGGCAAGTTAATGCATAACACTGAAATGAACCAAAATCCAAGTTCAAAACAGAACAAAAACTAAAATAGAAACAAAACAGAGTTAAAACATATAGAAAACTTTCTCAAACAATTGAGAATCTAAATCCCTAGCAATGGCATCAAATTTTGACAGGACTGTCGTGCAACCCTTAAAATAAAACTAAGTTAGACTAAATATGTAGCTGGTGGAACAACCTAAGTCATCTCCCTTGGAAATGGAGTTCAATGTTTAATTAGGTTTTCTAAGTGTTAAAGGATCCTAGAACTACCTAATTTAAGGGGGTTTTTGATCTAATTAAATTATCTAAAATAAAATTGAAATAAAATTCTTAGTTGCTACTTAATTGATGAATTATGGTTGAATGATGGACTTGTGACTAGCTTTGGATTCGGCTCTTGGTATCTACTATCCTTATCCTAATTCAATTATAATTAATTATGTTCTAAGAATCCTTAATTGTGTTCATTGGCAAAGGATCTTGAATTATTACTCAAGATTCAAGAAACTAGCAACTTGATGTTAATTGAAACCTCAACTCCCATTAAATTACTAATTCTTGTGATTAAGATCCTTGAACACTTAAATGAGTGATTAATTGATCAATTAGCCTCTGAATTAATAGCCTATGATGTTTAATTAACCAATCAAACTCTAAGGAATCCTCAAATCAAATAATTAAGCACACCAATTCTCACAAGTATTTTATCAAACACCTTGATTGCACACTTAGAAAATGGTAGGAAAATGAAAATCCAGCACTTAATTCATACAATTAATCAGCCAATATTTCTCCTAATCAATGTCTAACGAGCCATCAATCATGAACTATATCAATTTCAATCACTTACAAGCTCAATGAAGTAGATAAAATAATTAAAATTGGTATAGAAAGAGAGGAAAATAAAATAAAATTCTTAGCCCAAAATTCTAACTCTAATCCTTGGATTCAAGCTTCAACTTAAGAGCCTTCCTCCTAGCTAATCTCAAGGTGGATTAGAGCTTTATTGGAGAATGGATGGAGGTTAAAATGAATGGAATGGCATGATGGATGGCTACTAGACGAAGGGGCGTGAATGGACGATGGGTGAGAGATGAATAGAATGACGAAAAGTGTGAATGACGTGAAATGATAGAGTGTGCGTATCTGGATGGATAAGTCACACGTTCTTCTATTCAATGAATCCTTCCTCCTCCTGACATGCTACCCATGTGCCTTGTTCTCACATTTTTATTAATCATTCACGTGCTCAAACCCCCATTCCATTTCCCGTAGCTTTTTTTTCTTCTTTGCATGAACAAGTGTGGGCCCCAATGTAATGCTACATGCTTCTTATTTCCTAGTGCTTTCCACATCACTACTTTTCATTTCTAACTCAATTTTTTTTTACTGTTTTCCTTCTCCAACCCGTAGTGTAACGTCCCACATCGGCTGGAAGGGGCCTGTGCTGAAGGCTTATAAGTGGGAGCGAAGCTCTCCCTACTAAGGCGCGCTTGAGCGCGAGTCTCTGAATGGCAAATCGGCTTAAGACAAAAACCCACCCTTGCCGGTGAAATGAGAGTAGCCTGACGGGGGACGTAGGGGACAATACCTTGGAGGCTCTGTAAGTTGTTTGGTATTACAATCCACCCCCCTTGGGGCCGACCCGTCCTCGGGTCGCACATGGGCCAGGATTGTTCTGATACTAAACAACTTACAGAGCCTCCAAGGTATTGTCCCCTACGTCCCCCGTTAGGCTACTCTTATTTCACTTGGGAAGGGAGGGGTTTTGTCCCTTGGGCTTACTCTGATTTCAGCCCAAAAGCATGCCTTGGTGGGGAGAGCTTCACTCCCACTTATAAGCCCTCAGCACAGGCCCCTTCCAGCCGATGTGGGACATTACAATCCACCCCCCTTGGGGCCGACCCGTCCTCGGGTCGCACATGGGCCAGGATTGCTCTGATACCAAACAACTTACAGAACCTCTAAGGTATTGTCCCCTACATCCCCCGTCAGGCTACTCTCATTTCACCTGGGAAGGGAGGGGTTTTGTCCCTTCGGCTTACTCTGATTTCAGCCCAAAAGCACACCTTGGTGGGGAGAGTTTCGCTCCCACTTATAAGCTGTAACACCCCGAAATTAATTAAGGTATTAATTATGGATTAAGATTAATTAAGGATAATTAATAGAGCATAATTGGGCAAGTTAGTGAATAGGTATTCTAGAGAGATGAATTGTTAATATGGGTTGAGAATTTATTTAGAATGGAGATTTACATCTAAGCCCAAATTAATTAAATCATGATAAGAGGCTAATGGAGGCCCAATAAATTAGAGGTAGACCCAAACTAATTTAATGAGATAGAGGCCCAAGATTTATCTTGTATAGGCTCAATTAAGTGGCCCAATTACCCTTGTGCAGACCCAAGCCCTTGAGCCCTTCAAATTAGGCCCACAACCTATTAAACTTCAGCAATCCAATAAGTGAAAACTGGCCCAACAGAATTATGCAGCCCAACACTTAAAAACTGGCCCAATAAGCAAAATCTGAAACCCAATTGGGTTTGGACTTGGAGCAACCCATGACCCAACCCTTGACCCAACTTAAACCCACTAAAACCCTAAAAATCTGACTAGCCACCTCCCACATTCAGCAAAACACAAAATAGAAGAGAAATTCGGAGGTGAGGAGGAGAGGCTAGGGTTCTTCACTTAATTCCACATTTTCTCACATTTGGAGTAAGATTTGGCCAAGGTAATAGTTATACAACTTAATCCCCTCATCTTTTCCTTTAATTTGGTCCGATTAGATTTTCATTTGGAGGATTTTCATCTTACCCAAAATCTGAAATGTGGGTGTTTGGGGATTTTCTTGGTGAAATTCGTAGGTTGAGGTTGGGGCTGGTATTTAGTGACTTTAAACCCCCCATTTTGAAGCTTTCTTTGTTGGTTTGAGACCCCCATAGCTTATTTATATTATGGGTATTAACTTGGTACGAATTTGCTTAGGATTTTGGGTGAAACATTGAGAATTCTGGTGGGAGATACTTGAATCCGAATTTGGGATTTGTGGTGGCTGTTGCAATTGTCTGCAAGTGAGGTAACCGGGGTTTACAGTAATTCCATGCATGTATCTATTTTAATTTCATATTTGCTATATATATGAATGATTTGAAATGTTGAATGAATTGGTTGGCTATCTGTTGTATTATGATGGACCTTGTGAGTCCATGGTGGAGCTGTGGTGCGGCTGCCACTCGTGCATGTGCCACGATCGGGCACCGGGTATGATCAACCCCAAATGCACTGAGCCCTGGTTGTGCTCAATAGGGAGTAGGTGCCGTGGACGGGCCTCTCCCGGTGTTAATGGCCTTTAACATGTTGATTATATGATTGCTAGTATGGGATAGTAATCATGATAGCCTAATTGTTTCATTTGCTGAAATGTCTGATATGATTCTGATATGGGTTTTGTTGTATGCATATATGTTGATTAAACTGGATTATATGGTGGAATTGCTTTGGTTACTGAGATTTATATCTCACCCCGTGTTGTGGGATTAATATTTCAGGTGAAGGTTCCTTGGGTAAGGATAAGGGTAAGCAAGTGGATGAAAATCCATAAGCTTCAACCTATGGGGAGATGGCTACACTTGGGCTGACTTAGCTAGTATAGATGCTAATTTTGTATTCCTTAATGTATAGCATCAACATGTATCTGCATTGCCAAGTGTAGGCTTGAACATTTGATTTATTGAGAATGTATGTACTAAAGGGTTAGACCCCCTCTTGACTTAGTTTTTGTTGTATGGATTCACATGATCTGCTGTAAACTTTGCTGACCTATAATATGGTGGTCAATGGAAATGTAACTCTTGAGATATTGGTATGAACTCCCATTGTATGGAACCCCTATTGATTGAGTATTAAAGGATAGTTGCTGGTAATTTATGTATATTATGTTGTTGCTATTTTATAAACTTACTATTAGAGGGTGATTAGAGAACGGAAATGGGCATATAAGTTTCGAATTGGTAATGGAAGAATAGCTAAGTAAATAAGGTAGATAGGTGTCATTAGAGCCACATAAAATGAGGGGAAGTGACCTTAGAGTGTCCCTAAGAAGAGAAATGGAGTGTAGGAGGCGAAACATAGTGAAACCAGTGACAGAAGGGAGTCACGCCGCGGCCAAGAAGGCTTCGCCGCGGCCTAGGGAGTGACAGTGGCGAGGGACGCCGCGGCTTGAGAAATCTCGCCGCGGCGCGGAGTGAAAATAATCGCCCAGGAGGTGACAGAACGTAATCTCGCCGCGGCGCAAGAAGTCCCGCCGCGGCGCGAGGCGAGAAAATTAATTAGGGAGGTTACAGTAGCTAACCTCGCCGCGGCGCCAAATAGGTTGGCCGCGGCGCAGGTCCAACTCGCCGCGGCGAAAGTCAAGAAAATTCCAGAGAGTAACTGGGCCGCGGCGCGAGAGTTCTAAGCCGCGGCGCAAGTATAAAAACTTGATTTTTGAGCTCCAGAACCTAACTTAGCCGCGGCGGGAAAGTTCCAAGTCGCGGCGCAGGTCCCCAAACTCCTATATTTGACCTAGAAACCCTAATTTCAGTAAGGCTAATGCTAGGGAATGGTATGAGTACATTGGTGGGATGTTTTGTGGGTTGAAATTGATCAATGGATGAATCATAAACCTTTAATGATGGTATAAACCTTTCTTATGCATGATCCCGTTATGGTTGTTAGTTGATGATCCTAGTGGTATCAAGGTTTAAATTTCCCCTATATTTTTATAATGTAATTAATTGCGATGACTCTAAACCTTGATCATTATCTATTAATTGTGTATTTAGCTATAATCACTGATATTAGAATCTAGGGTCGTCACAGTTGGTATCACAAAGTGGCTTGGTGGTTGAAGTATTGAAATCTTCTCTCAAAAACAACTTACAGAGCCTCCAAGGTATTGTCCCCTACGTCCCCCGTCAGGCTACTCTCATTTCACCCGGGAAGGGAGGGGTTTTGTCCCTTGGGCTTACTCTTATTTCAGCCTAAAAGCGCGCCTTGGTGGGGAGAGCTTCGCTCCCACTTATAAGCCCTCAGCACAGGCCCCTTCCAGCCGATGTGGGACTTTACATTCCACCCCCCTTGGGGCCAACCCGTCCTCGGGTTGCACATGGGCCAGGATTGCTCTGATACCAAATAACTTACAGAGCCTCCAAGGTATTGTCCCCTACGTCCCCCGTCAGGCTACTCTCATTTCACCCGGGAAGGGAGGGGTTTTGTCCCTTGGGCTTACTCTTATTTCAGCCTAAAAGCGCGCCTTGGTGGGGAGAGCTTCGCTCCCACTTATAAGCCCTCAGCACAGGCCCCTTCCAGCCGATGTGGGACTTTACATAAGCCCTCAGCACAGGCCCCTTCCAGCCGATGTGGGACGTTACACGTAGCATTTGCTCACAAGCTTCTTCATGTTGCTACCTCAAAACCAAGCTTGTTCTGCTCCTTGCTTAAGTCCTTCATTCCACTTCTTCGCCTGCAGCGTTGTTCTTCTTGATGTTCTTCACGACTCAAGCTGCCTCTGCATGCATGGCTTTGTTTTCCTTCATGAATCACGTAGCTTCTCATATGTTGCCTCTCTTTCCCTGCTTCTTCCTCGTTCTACAACCCTTCTCTATGTCAGAAATAGTGGTGTTCCTCTTATGTTCATGTTCTATTCTGCATTCGAGTGTGTCTCTTCTTCATCCTATAATGAAAACATTTCATGTGATTGCATCTCTATTCAGCTGCTCTTCTTCATGTTTTCTTCATAGCAACTCCTCCACCCAAGAGAGTGTGTTGCTTCATTTAATTCTCAAATCCTTTCCACGTGTTTCTCCTTCGTGCAAATTCTACTTACATGTTCTAGATGGAGCGTGGATGGATTGATTTACATGGATGAATAATACGTGAATGGCACGAATATATGGAATCACGTAATCCCTCATTCTCTCTTGGATATTCCCTTGCCCGAGCCTTTATTTGTGTCATTTCCACGTAATATTTCTTTAATACAACAACAGCAAACGTCAGCTCCCAGCTCCTTCACTTTTCAACTTGGAAATCTTCTTCTCGAAAGCTCCTTCTCACGTTTTATGTATTGCTTTCTTACTACTCGTGTGTAGCTTTATCAGCTCTAAACCCGTCATCTTTTTGACATTAATCTGGTGCTTCCATATTTTGTTTCAGCTGAAAAGCTCCTTTATGCCCCATGCATGCAAACAAGAGAGGGTTGCTGTAATGTTAGTGTGAGAGCTTGGACCCCTTGCTTTGCAGGTGTCAAGGAGAAACTCGTGAGTGAAGCAATGTGGAAATGAAACAATGAGCCAGAGGTATGAATTGATGCTTCTGTATGTACAACCTGAGTGATGCGATAGCACAAAGAGACCTTGTTGAGCAGAGAAATGGACTTGATCAAGGACATGATTTGCAAATTAAAGCCCAAGAGTTCAAGTCAAATGTGTCTAAAGATCCATTACAAGGCATAGGAGGCCCAATAACAAAAGCTAGGGCCAAAGCAATGAAAGAAGCCTTCAATTATTTAATTCATAAGCTTCATAACTTAGAGCCCATTTATTTAAATCAAGAGAAGGCCCAAGAAGATGTAAAAGGTGTGATCATGCTAACTATTCTACAAGAGGATTGCCAAGGCCCAATTGGAGTCCAATTGCAAGAGATTAAGAATCATGTGACAACCATGTGATTTTTAATGAAGCATGAGCATCTCATGTGACAATTTAAAGAAGTTGATTAGTTTTGATTAGGATTTCTTTTGAAATTTCGTTTTTATTATTTTTATTATGTTTTTGAACTTGGTCAAAGAGTTTATCTTAGAGATCAAGTTAAAATTAGTATCCTAATCTAATTAGGATATATATTAGGTATTATTTAAAATAATTTTAATTAGGTGTTAGAGTTTTACTTTAATTAGGACTCTAGAAAATTTTGCCTATAAAAGGCTTCCTATTGTACTCTATTTTACACATGAATGAATTTGAGTATTATTCAATTATTTGTGAGGCTTTTGCTTCTTTGTGTTCTCTGAGAGTTCACGTGACTTATCAAAGGATTGGTCTTCCTTTGTGGCGTCTTGAGGCTAGGGTTCTAAGAGACAAGTTCTCTTAGGGTCTTTCCTTTGACCAACATTCTTGTTTTCTAGTCGGTCTCGGGCAAAGTGTCATCTTGTTGAAGGTTCCTAGGACAAGGTTCCTAGAGGGTCTCTCATCATTTGGTATCAGAGCTTTGGTCGCTAGTACAAGGTATATCTGCGTTTTCCCTTTCATTATTCTTCATACTTTCTCTCCTTCCATTAGTATTACCTTTTCCATCTTCGTCTTTTTCTATCTTCTTCTGTCTTCCATTGTTGTGTTCCTCTATCCTCAAAAAAAAAAAAGAGAAAAAAGAAAAAAAAGAAGAGAGTGTGATACTCGAAAAAGAAAAAAAAGAGAAGAGAGTGTGATACTCCCGAAAAAAAAAAAAATTCGAAAAAAAAAAAATTCAGAAAAAAAAGAGTGAAAAAAAAAAGGGAGTGAAAAAAAAAAAAAATTCAGATTGCAGAATTCAAAATTGCAAGTTGTGCCAATTCAAAATTAAAAGCAAGATTGGAGTCAATTTCCTAGTTGGAGTTAGTTTCCTAATTGGAGTTAATTTCCTAATTGGAGTTTGTTTCCTAATTTAATTGCATTAAGTGGCTACCAAGTTTTCTACTTACCTATTTGCATTCAAGAAAGGATATTGTTTCCTAATTGTTCTAAACTTGAATTGCGAGTAGTTTTCTATTCTTAAGGTTTCTTATTTTCAAATTTTTTTTTTCTTTTTTTTCCTTCTTTTTCCGTCCAGACCTTCCCTTCCTCCTTTCGTTTTCCCCTTTTTGTTACACACCTCCTTTTCTCCTTTGTTTGATTCTTTGGGAATTTATATTTTAGGATTCTAGTTTTTGGATTGCCACTAGTTTGATCTTTTTATTTGATTTGCTTGTGACTTGCTTAGAACACTTGTAAGAAGCAAATTATTGAGTGGTAAAAGGCAAGAGGGTTAACAATAAAGAAAAAGCCAAAAAGAGAGTTAAACACGAGTGAAATTATCATCTTTTGAGTGTAAACACGTAAGCTAGTGAGTTGCGAGGTCCTATATCTTTCTTTGCTTGTTTTTGTATAAACTAATATTTCAGGATGTCTGGAGAATCTGAGCATAGTGACTTTGACATGAAAGTCTGGATTAGAGCCGTTCAAAGTACTCTTGAGAAACTTAGTGCCAGATTAGATGATGTGGAGTCTTCTTCCAATAGGAGGACCCATAGGAGGCAACCTCATATGGAACTTGATGATGATGCTGAATCCGACTTTGAGGAGTCCCATACTCGGAGAGGTAGACAATCATCATCCAATAAGGATGGTGGTATTGGAAACATCAAGATGAAGATTCCCTCATTCCCCGGGAAAAATGACCCAGACCAGTACTTAGATTGGGAAAGAAGAGTGGAGCATGTGTTCGAGTGCCACTCTTACACTGAGGTGAAGAAAGTAAAACTTGCTGCAGTGGAGTTTACTGACTATGCTAGCATCTGGTGGGATCAACTCTTACTCACCAGAAGACGTACTGGTGAAGGCCCAATTCGTGATTGGCAGGAGATGAAAACTATCATGCGCAAACGATTTATCCCTAGTTACTATTATAGGGAATTGCATAAGAGGCTCCAAAAGCTGAAACAAGGTTCTATGAGTGTGGAAGATTACTATCAAGAAATGGAGATTGCCATGATTAAGGCAAATGTGGAGGAAGACCGTGAAGCAACCATGGCCCGGTTCATTGAGGGCTTAAATCCTGAAATAGCTGCCCAAGTTGACTTATACAATTACCTGGATATGGAGGAGCTCTTACATAGAGCTATCAAGGTGGAAAAGCAACTAAGGACTCGACAAAAGCTAAAAGTGACATCTAGCTCGAATTCTTGGAGGGATTCCAAAGTCTCCTTCAAGCCAAAGACTGATTTCAAGTCTAAAGAGGAAAGTAAAGTAAAACCCTTTCAGGTTAAGGGTAAAACTGATTCAAAACCTTTATCATCTTCTAACCCTACTGCTTCTTCCTCTAAGGTTAGATGTTTTAAATGTAATGGTTTTGGTCACATTGCTTCACAATGTCCTAACAAACGAACTATGATTATTCTTGAGAATGGTGATGTGACTAGTGCTAGTAGTGAGTCTGAGGAGGATGAAATGCCACCCCTGACTGATGACTCAGATTTAGAATTAACTGAAGCTGTAAATGGTGAAGCCCTTGTGGCTAGACGTGCTCTCAATATTCAACCAAAAGAAGATCTCGAGGTAGAGCAGCGTGAGCATATTTTCCATACTCGTTGCTTCATCCACAAGAAGGTCTGTAGTGTGATTATTGATGGTGGTAGCTGTACAAATGTAGCTAGTACTTTACTTGTGGAAAAGCTAAACTTGCCTACTTTGAGGCATCCTACCCCTTATAAATTACAATGGCTTAATGATAGTGGGGAGGTAAAAGTAACAAAACAGGTGCTCATCTCTTTTTCTATTGGTAATTATCATGATGAGATTCTTTGTGATGTAGCACCTATGTATGCTGGTCACTTGTTACTGGGTAGGCCGTGGCAGTTTGACCGAAAGGTAAAACATGATGGATATAAAAATTATTACTCCTTTGTTTTTAATGGTAAGACCATTGTGTTGACCCCTCTGCGTCCTGTTCAAGCATATGAAGATCAGTTAAAAATCGAAAGAGAATGTAAGAATAGAGAGCAAGAAAAGAAAGGTAAAGTGAGTGTGAGTATTGAGAATGAGAAGAAGCAACAGAAAGGTGAGTTGAGTAGAAAGAAAATTAGAGAAAAATATGAGGAAAAGAAAGTAAGTCTATTTTCGAGTAAAAGTGAGATCAAGAAAGCTCTTATTAGTGAAAATGCTTTCTTATTGCTTTATAAAGATGTTTATCTTACTATCAACGATCTTGATCACTCTTTGCCTGCTAGTGTTACATCTTTATTACAGGAATTCTGTGACTTATTTCCAGAGGAAATACCTAATGGGCTGCCCCCTTTAAGAGGTATTGAGCATCGTATAGACTTTATCCCAGGAGCATCTATTCCCAATAGACCTGCTTATCGAGCAAATCCAGATGAGACTAAGGAAATACAACATCAAGTGGAAGAGCTCATGAAGAAAGGCTTTGTTCGTGAAAGTCTAAGTCCATGTGCTGTGCCGGTGATTCTTGTGCCCAAAAAAGATGGTAATTGGCGGATGTGTGTAGATTGTCGTGCCATCAACAAAATAACGATAAAATATCGCTATCCTATCCCTAGGTTAGATGATATGCTTGACGAGTTGCATGGTGCATGTGTTTTCTCTAAAATTGATCTTAGAAGTGGTTACCATCAGATTAGAATGAAAGAAGGTGATGAATGGAAAACTGCTTTTAAGACCAAGTTTGGGTTATATGAATGGTTAGTTATGCCATTTGGCTTGACTAACGCACCTAGCACTTTCATGAGTTTAATGAACCATGTCTTTAGACCTTTCATTGGTAGATTTGTTGTGGTTTACTTTGATGACATTTTGATTTACTCTAAAAGTCTAGAAGAGCATGTGAATCATTTGCATGATGTGTTTGTTGTGCTTAGAGAGAATAAACTCTTTGCCAATTTAGAGAAATGTTCTTTTTGTTTGGATTCTGTGGTTTTTCTTGGATTTGTTATAGGAGCTCGTGGCATACAAGTGGACGAGGAGAAGGTCAAAGCAATCCGAGAGTGGCCAACTCCAAAGAATGCGAGTGAAGTAAGGAGCTTCCATGGATTGGCGAGCTTTTATAGAAGATTTGTTAAGGACTTCTCTACTCTTGCTGCCCCTTTAAATGATTTGGTAAGAAAGAATGTGGTATTCAAATGGGGTGAAGCACAAGAGCGTGCTTTTACCATACTGAAAGACAAACTAACTAAAGCCCCTGTACTTGTATTGCCTGATTTTACTAAGGTTTTTGAAATTGAGTGTGACGCTTCTGGTATAGGCATAGGTGGTGTGTTGATGCAGGATGCCAAACCTATTGCATATTTTAGTGAGAAATTAAGTGGCCCTACTTTAAATTATTCTACATATGATAAAGAGTTGTACGCCTTGAAACGCACCTTAGAAACTTGGCAACATTATTTGTGGCCTAAAGAATTTATTATCCATTCTGATCATGAAAGTCTTAAGTTTCTTAAGTCCCAGGGTAAATTGAACAAAAGACATGCAAGATGGCTTGAATTTATTGAAACCTTCCCTTATGTGATTAAGCATAAGCAGGGAAAGGAAAATGTTGTAGCGGATGCATTGTCTAGGCGTTACACTTTGATTACTTCCATGCACGCTAGATTGATAGGATTTGAGATGTTAAAAGGCATGTATGAGTCTGATTCTGATTTTGCTAATATTTGGAAATCTTGTGAAATACATGGTGCTAATGACTATTACAGGTTTGATGGTTTCCTTTTCAAAAAGAACAAGTTATGTGTTCCTATGTGTTCCATTCGTGAGCTTCTTATTAAGGAAACTCATGGCGGGGGATTGATAGGTCATTTTGGTGTCGAAAAGACTTTGGCTTTTTTGAATGAGCATTTTTATTGGCCTGGTATGAGAAAGGATGTGGTTGCTGTTTGTTCTAGATGTATTACTTGTAAGCATGCTAAATCTAGAATTCAATCACATGGCTTATATTCCCCCTTACCAGTTCCTTCTCACCCATGGACTGATATTTCTATGGACTTTGTCTTGGGCTTACCTAAATCTTCCACTGGGAAAGATAGTGTCTTTGTTGTTGTGGATAGATTTAGTAAAATGGCACATTTTATTGCTTGTTCCAAAACTAATGATGCTGTGTATGTGGCAGAATTGTTTTTCAAGGAGGTTTTTAGGTTGCATGGTGTGCCAAAAACTATTGTTAGTGATAGAGATGTAAAATTCTTGAGTTATTTCTGGAAAACGTTGTGGAATAAACTTGGCACTAAACTTTTGTTTTCTACTACAGCACACCCACAAACTGATGGACAGACTGAGGTTGTTAATAGAACTCTCTCTACTTTATTAAGAGCTATCATTCAAAAGAATCTTAAGAATTGGGAGAAGTGTTTGCCCCATGTTGAATTTGCTTATAATCGTGCTGTTCATTCTACTACAAAATTCTCTCCTTTTGAAATTGTTTATGGTTTTAATCCTTTAACGCCTTTAGATTTGCTTCCTTTACCTTCACATGAGTTTACTAACCTTGATGGTGCTGGGAAGGCTAAGTTTGTGCAGGATTTGCATACAAAGGTGAAAGCCAATATTGAAAGAAGGAATGAGCAAATTGCTAACCAAGTTAATAAGGGTAGAAGGTGTGTGGTGTTTGAACCCGGCGATTGGGTGTGGGTTCACTTGCGAAAAGAACGTTTCCCAGAACAAAGAAAGTCAAAACTCCAACCTAGAGGAGATGGTCCCTTTCAAGTTCTTGAAAGGATTAATGATAATGCTTATAAAATTGACTTACCTAGTTCTTATGGAAATATTAGTGCTACTTTTAATGTAGCTGATCTCTCTTCTTTTGATATTGCAGATTCGAGGACGAATCCTTTTCAAGAGGGGGGGAATGATGCGATAGCACAAAGAGACCTTGTTGAGCAGAGAAGTGGACTTGATCAAGGACATGATTTGCAAATTAAAGCCCAAGAGTTCAAGTCAAATGTGTCTAAAGATCCATTACAAGGCATAGGAGGCCCAATAACAAAAGCTAGGGCCAAAGCAATGAAAGAAGCCTTCAATTATTTAATTCATAAGCTTCATAACTTAGAGCCCATTTATTTAAATCAAGAGAAGGCCCAAGAAGATGTAAAAGGTGTGATCATGCTAACTATTCTACAAGAGGATTGCCAAGGCCCAATTGGAGTCC
Organism: Erythrophleum fordii; assembly: GCA_032878935.1. NCBI lineage: Eukaryota > Viridiplantae > Streptophyta > Magnoliopsida > Fabales > Fabaceae > Erythrophleum > Erythrophleum fordii. Next base: position 17,647,750 of record JAVQMF010000052.1, on the reverse strand, counting down.
AATTGCAAGAGATTAAGAATCATGTGACAACCATGTGATTTTTAATGAAGCATGAGCATCTCATGTGACAATTTAAAGAAGTTGATTAGTTTTGATTAGGATTTCTTTTGAAATTTCGTTTTTATTATTTTTATTATGTTTTTGAACTTGGTCAAAGAGTTTATCTTAGAGATCAAGTTAAAATTAGTATCCTAATCTAATTAGGATATATATTAGGTATTATTTAAAATAATTTTAATTAGGTGTTAGAGTTTTACTTTAATTAGGACTCTAGAAAATTTTGCCTATAAAAGGCTTCCTATTGTACTCTATTTTATACATGAATGAATTTGAGTATTATTCAATTATTTGTGAGGCTTTTGCTTCTTTGTGTTCTCTGAGAGTTCACGTGACTTATCAAAGGATTGGTCTTCCTTTGTGGCGTCTTGAGGCTAGGGTTCTAAGAGACAAGTTCTCTTAGGGTCTTTCCTTTGACCAACATTCTTGTTTTCTAGCCGGTCTCGGGCAAAGTGTCATCTTGTTGAAGGTTCCTAGGACAAGGTTCCTAGAGGGTCTCTCATCACTGAGGCTAGAGATAACTTCCTCATGTACTCTTTAGCTTCATTCAACTCGTGGCATTCTTTTTTCACACTTAAGCTCAAAACTTTCTTGCTTCATTCTGCCCATAGTAGCTTCCTTTAATCATGTAGAGAGTGTGAAAACTGTGGAATAGCTGCAACAATGCCAACACGTTGAATAAAGAACCAATGCATCTTACCTCTTCTCCAAACCAACCTCCTATTCAAGCTCCAATTGATGGGTCTGTCGTTCAACTCTCAAAATAAAACTAGGTTGAACTAAATACGTAGCTAGTGGCACAACCTAGGTCATCTCCCTTGAAAATGGAGTTCAATATTCAATTAGGTTTTCTAAGTGCTAAAGGATCTTAGAACTACCTAATTTATAGGGGCTTTTTGATCTGATTAAACTATCTAAAATAAAATTCCTAGTTGCTACTTAATTGATGAATTATGGTTGAATGATGGACTTATGACTAGCTTTGGATTCGGCTCTTGGTATCCACTATCCTAATCCTAATCCAATTGTAATTAATTCTAGCCTAAGAATCCTTAAATTTTTTCATTGGCAGGGGATCTTGAATTACCACTCAAGATTCAAGAAACTAGCAACTTGATGTCAATTGAGACCTCAACTCCTATTAAATTACTAATTCTTGTGATTAAGATCTTTGAACACTTAAATGAGTGATTAATTGATCAATTAGCCTCTGAATTAATACCCTATAATGTTTAATTAACTAATCAAACTCCAAGGAATCCTCAAATCAAACAATTAAGCACATCAATTTTCACAAGCATTTTGTCAAACACCTTGATTGCACACTTGGAAAATGATAGGAAAATGAAAATTCAGCATTTAATTCATACAATTAATTAGCCAATATCTCTTCTAATCAATGTCTAACGAGCCATCAATCATGAACTACATCAATTTCAATCACTTACGAACTCAACCAAGTAGATAAGATTATTAAAATTGGTATAGAAAGAGAGGAAAATAGAATGAAATTCTTAGCCCAAAATTCTAATTCTAATCCTTGAATTCAAGCTTCAACTCAAGGGCCTTCCTCCTAGCTAATCTCAAGGTGGATTAGAGCTTCATTGGAGAATGGATGGAGGTGAGAAAAATGAAGGAAAAATGGGGTTGAAGGGTGTCGTGGATGGCTGCTCTAGATGATGAATGTGGGAATCCAATGGATCCTCTTCTAGATGGTGTGTATTACATGAATGCCTCCTCTCATGTGATTTCTTTTAATGACTCCACATGCTGTCTCTCATCTATTCTACCTGTAGCCACATGCATGTGTATAGGCCCCACTTCATTTTTTATAATATTCCACGTTGCTTCCTTTCATTCTACCTAAGCTTCCCATGTGATTTAGCTATTTCATTCCTCTCTACACGTTCTGTCCGTGTGTAATTTCCAGCTCTTTTTCCTGTCATTTTTCTCACTGTTGGCTCCTAGCTCATGCTTCTTCTTTACGTGGCTTCATATACTCCTTCCTTTAACTCATGCTTTCTTCTTCTCCTTGATTCATCCACCAAAGCTTAACCTCACTTTGTTTCTCACGTTATTCCAGCCAATCCGCGTTATTCTTCGCCTCCAACTCGCTTTTTTCACATGATTTCCATGCATGCCAGCTCATTCATTTAAACTTCAGCTCATTTAATTCCTCAAACAATTAATTACATAAAAATTCTAGCCACTTAATCCAACTACCATTGTATCAATTGGCCTAAAATCAAGAGGAAATTAAAAGTAATTTGCACAGCACTAATTTTGAAATTTTTACAAACATGTAATGATTATAATTAAAATTCCAAATATCAAATTAAACTCAATCCACAATTCAACCCAATCCAAAAATTTCCAGTAATCAAATTCCTCAATTAATAAACTAAACCTAGTCAAATTAATAAGGAAAATAATTTTGAAATTAAAAGATGGAGCAAAGAATTTTTATCCAATTTGGTGAGAAAATGTGGAGCTCAAATTAGCATCTGGGAGTTTCCAAGCTTCAGCTAGCCACCATGGATGATTCAAGCTACCATGGAGAGTTTAATCGAAAGGAAATTGATGATCGAAGCTTTAGCCATGGAGAAATGGATTAATTAACCTATCCCTAGAGCTCTCGCATTTTTCCACATTCTAGTATGCCTCTGGAGCTCTTCGTTTTATTTCATGTTGTCTGTCTCCTCTCCAGCCCTCAGCTCCTACCTCTTCACACTGAAGTCACGTCCCAGCTCGCTTATTTCTTTTTTCAATCACATGCCCCTCAGCTTATTTATTTCTCGTTGAATGCCTCACGCTTTCATTAATCTTACATGTTCTGCTCTTACGTTAGCCTTCTTTAATTCCACGTGCTCAGCTCATTCAGCTCATTTATTCCCGCATCAGCCTGTAGCTAAATTAATCTCCAACTCTCTCCCCATCAGCTTCTTTAATTCATTCGAGTCATGCATCCACAACTAGTAGCTCGAGCTTTCATCACATTCTGCCTGAGTTTAATTTCTCCTAGCTCATTCCATGTTTGAAAACCTTAACTCCTTCTTTTGTGTTTCTACTTCATCCAGCTGCTCTTTACTCTGTTTATGCTCTCGTGCAACTTCTGTGCATTCATCTTCTCGAACCTGTTCTGCATGTCCATCTAGCACGTAGCAAACATGTAGTTCTGCATGTATTCTTCTCTCATGACTTCCCACGTTTCCTTACTCGAGCTTTTTATCCTCAAGAAACCATCCCACATCGTGTTCAATTCCCAGCTCTTGCTTCATGTTCTTCACGCATTGCTTTCTTTCTAACAGCCACGTTAGCCCTTGTTGATTTCTTTGTTTGTTTCTCATTCTACTCTACGTGTTCTGTTTGCTTTGTTTTGCTGGCTTGAAGCTTTTCTTTTCCATGATTCTTCATTCCTATATTTTGCCACTTCTTCTCCACGTGAACCTCTATTCTACTCGAGTGTTTATTCTGCTCAAAAGCTTCTTCTCTATTTCAGTAGTGTTTCTTCATTTCAACTTCACGTGACTTTGACGTACAACTCTTCTCCTTAAGCAGACGTGTATACTTGTTACTTTAGCTCTTTCCAGCTCATACATCCTTAATTATTCCTACGTGGCTGCTCCTTTATTCATTCATCTTACTTCTGGACCTCTATTTTGCTCGAGTATGTGTTCTTGCAAGTGAAAGTGTGAGAGTGTGAATGAATGGTTAGACAAGTGCATGGATAAATGAGAAACCACGTGCGTTGAGCTAGAAAATGGAGTGAATGGCATTGTGTGATTGATAGGCTGAACTTGTGAGTGATATGTGAGTTAGTGGGCCTCAATTGAATGTGTAGCCTTATTCCTCCCTGCTCTATTCAAGTTTCCAAAACCTAAGTTTTGTGCTTAGGAATGAACTAATGTTGCTTCCTCCATTTTGCCACGTGAAATCTTCTCCTTCTCTTCTTCAAATCAATTTATCATTTAAAGCTCCAATTATCCATTAAAATTCTGCACAAAAGAATGGAAAATATTCAATAGAATTATCCACAAATTTATTTAAAAGAAATTCATGCATTAAAACTCAATAATTTTACCAATTAATTCACAAAGTGCATAAATGACTAATGAAATCAAATTGTATCTAATTAAACCCCTAAATCCCTATTTGATCATTAAAAAGTTAGGAGGAATAGAAGATATAAAAATAGCATTCATTAAATTTCTCATCATACATGATACAAAACTAAGCTTGGAAGGAATTAAAACACTCCCTAAGTGCATGGACTCTCCTTGGCCGAAGCTATGCTTTCATAACCCACCAATAGAGTTTCCTTACTTCCTTTGATGGGAGAATCATGTAGGAAGCTCTCTTGGTGTCTTAGGAACTCATATGAACTCTTAAACATCATAAAATATGGCTAGAGTTCATGATAGAGTTCAAGGTGCAATCAAAACCCTAACTTTTCTATCTTACAAATTCATGGTTTTTACTTGGATTTCTTTGCATATTCTTACTCTCCTCCCTTAAATTTATGGAATTCACCCTTGGTTCTTCTCAAAATTCTAGCCCTCTTGCATCTACATATATAGGGCGAAATAGGGAGAAGAAGGGTGAGGAAATATCTACCATGGGATGGGAGATTGACCTTGTTTTTCCTTATTTTCTCACTTGATTCTCACTTTCTTTGGCTTCCTCCCTTCAAATCCAAATTTTTCCCTTAATTTTTCCCTTAAAATCAATTTATAAACTTCATTATATTCATAGCAAAGAAAGGGGAATGGAGAAAGAGAGGTTTGGAGAGGAGAAAGTATGAAAAACTACCAAAATTCCATACCTTTTAGCTTGAATTTCTCCTCCTCTTCTTCTTCCTCTTGTGTGCCACTCTCCCTAGGGTTTTTCTCTAGTTTGGGGTAGAAACATAATGGGCTAAATGAAAGGGAGAGTGGGGCACCTCATATATATAAGTGGAGGAAGGAAGACTTTTCAAAAATTCCTATTTTGCCTTTTATTCTTGGCATTTTTGTTTCTAACTCATTTTAGCTCCTTTTTTAGAATCGTCTTTTCTATTATAAAATTTAGATTCCTAATTTAGTAAAATGCTTTTAGAATCACTCAAATCAGAACTAAAATCTTTCCGAACGAACCAGTCAAAATTTGGGTCAATCGACATTGAAAAACATCCATCGGAGGGGATTTAACTGTCTCGAGCCTTCTCATAGATTTCAGAGCCTCTGGGAACCTTGAGGAACTCAAAACTTTCATTTAAAAAGCCCTTCATACCTAATTCCATGCCATATAAGTTTTAATACATTATACAAGAAGACCTTGTACTTGCTGGAGAAAACCTTATCGACAAGGTCTTAGAATTTGCACTACAATTTATAGGATCTTGTCGACAATATCTTCGACCTAAGTGATAAGATATTATTTCAGCCCTTAAACTTACTTAGTTCGCTGCCAAACTTCACCCTTAATATACATTCTAATGGTCACATAACATAATTTCTCGTTTTTGAAGAATTGGATATTACATTTCTTCCTCTTAAATAAATTTCATCCTCAAAATTTGGGGTATGCTTTCATCTTACTTTTTTCCTTTCTAGTTAACTGCTCTTTTCTTTTCTAGCTAACTGCTCTTTTCTTTCCCTTCTTTCTAGCTCTGTACACTTTATTCGTTTGCATTTTCTCTCAGCCAAGGGATTTTCATTGCTAGTTCTTAATAAAAACTCTATTGTTATAGAGTACATGCTTGTTTTTCTCAGAAGGAAAAGAAGTTTCTAACTCTAGAGGCCTATCTTGGGAGAATTTATTAATTATATCGGGTTAGGCTAAACCTATTCATAGAGGTTAACATTTCTTTCAGTGGACTCATTTACACATCTCGAGAGGTAACTTATTTCATATCAAGTCTCACATATCCTCTTTTAATGGCTTCTTATAAAGTCTCTTCTTCTTTTCTGATCGTTATAGCCATAGGAGGTTTTTGTCCATCTACTTACTTATTTACATGTATTGTCCACTGTTCATCTATGCGTTCTTTCTTATAGCTTATCCTATGATTATAATTCATATTTCTTTTTATCATAAGCCTCACATCTCGGTTACTAACTAGGATTACAACTCCTTTAAGAAGTTTCTATTTTTAATGACCCCAGTTTCTTTGTTTTTTACTACAACTGTCTCTGTAGGCTGGGACTTTTCCTTACTTTTTTCGCTCACTTATAGTGGCAATTTATAGTCTCTCATTTCAATACTGATTGGCCTAACATATATCTCATACTGGTACTGAAGAGCTATTACCACTGACTACTACTGAGTTCTGATGGGATGCTAGCTATTCTTACAGTTTTGCTTACTGAAGACATACTATACCACTTACCTCATTTAAAACTGCACCTAACCCCTTTCTATATACATAAGCTAGCATGTGGGGATCTCTCTATCCCTCGGTCAGGGCTACTATCTACTAAGTAGTAGTTTATCTTGTTTTAACTTTGAAAAGCTAATTTCTTGCTTTCCTCATCCCATACACTATGCTCATCTCTAGAGAGATCTAGTCAGTGGTCTAACTATCTGAGTAAAGCTTTCATATCTCTGTAGAACAGTCTACCAGACTCAAGAGATCTTTAGTGTCTAAGACAAAAGTTAATTGAAACTGTACTGGTCTCTGAGACTAACTGCTCTGTAAAACTATCTCAGGTTGTCATCTCACTAAAGAACTATCATGCTGTGGCTAGGGCTCTTTGTAACTCTATGGGATCTACTGTGACCTTTGGGTCTATTGTGACCTCTCAGAGCCTTGCCAGGGTCTACTGTAACCTACTGTGTTATGCTGGAATCTACTGCGATCTATCTTTGGGAGATGTCAAAGCTTAAAACTACTGTATCTGATAATAAAATACATACTCACTAAGTCTAGTAACCATTGCTAATAATAGCTGAGGCTAAACTTAAAGGTACATCGTGCTCCTCGTGTGAAATAGGTTCTATGTCATCTAATTCTCTTGGATCCCATCATTCTGATACTAGGAAGCGTTTTAAAATTTTCACTCATCACTCTTCAAAGGATCCTCAGATTTCCACTTCAGTCCCTTTTGCTTGGGCTTCTTTTTCTTATTCTATTGACTTACTAACTTTATGTATACTTGTCCTAACCTTCCTCTCATATCCTACAGTTTCTAACTATACCCACATTATGCTTTTAAGTGCTTTAGCACTAAGGCATCTCACATGTTGAGTGTGGTTAACATTTCTGACAGGAGAAAGGCTATGCACTAGTCCCTATGTATTTCATTTACATATACTGTAAGAGACTCAGGCTATGCATACTGAGCTCATGCTATCTAAATCTGTACATTCTTTATCAGGAATTTCTCTCTACATACTTTTCTTATTATTCTGATATCACTAGAAACCCTTTATCTTTCTTTTTTGACTTATCTTGTTATTTAGCTTGTAACACCCTAAAATTAATTAAGGTGTTAATCATAGATTTAGATTAATTAGGAATAATTAATATGGGATAATTAGGTGAGTTAAGTGAATGGAGATTTTAGAGAGATAAATTATTAATATGAGTTTGAGATTTAATTGGGATAGAAACTTCATCTAGGCTCAAATTAAATTGAGTAGGCCAAGGTTAAGACTAATGGAGGTCCAATAATTGTAGGTGCAGACCAACCTTTTTATTATGAGACTTAGCCCAAGAGAGAGCACCTAGTGATAGCCTAATAACCCTTGTGTAGACCCAAATCCTTGAGCTTTTCAAACTTGGCCCAAATTTAATTAAAATTCAGTAGCCCAATACATAAGAGCTGGCCCAACAAAGCTAAAATCTGAAACCCATTTGGAGTTAGACCTTGGAGCAATCCATGACCCATCTTAGACCCAACTTAAACCCAACTAAAACCCTAACACTTCATCTTCTTCCTTATTTTTCTGAAGCACAAAGGAGAAAATCGGAGGTGTGAAGGGAGGCTAGGGTTTGAGGCAAGAATTCCACATTTTCTCACATTTAGAGCAAGATTCAGCCAAGGTAATAGTTATATAACTTAATCCCCTCATCTTTCTCTTTAATTTGGCCTGATTAGTTTTTCATTTAAAGTGTTTTCACCATACCCAAAATCTGAAATGTGATTGTTTGGGATTTTCTTGGTGAAATTCGTAGGTTGAGGCTAAGGCTGACATTAGGTAAGTATAAATCCTCCATTTTGATGCTTTCCTTGCTAGTTTGAGACCCCCATAGCTGATTTATAATATGGGTATTAATTTTATATGAATTTTGTGCCACCATAATGTCTTAACCTCAATTAATCTCCCTCTTGGCTCGATTCCAAATGATTTCCAAAGAACAAGTACAAACCATGGCATTTTCATGCTATAAAACGGGGTTCAAACGCTCATATTTTGCCTCGTGGGTCTCGTGAACCCATCAATCACATTCTCTACTCACACTCCATTTATACGACTCATACATAGCATAAAACAACCCATGTACCATGGATATGAAGTCAAAAACTAAGAAAGTGCAATTTCTCAAATGGGCCCAAAAGTCAGATTTTTGGCTCTAACTTTGGAAAATCATAACTAATTATAGAAAAATGGGAATCTAGAAAACCATAACTTTATGGAAATCTCTAAGTGTTAAATTTATTCTAAAAATAATTTCCAACCACAATCTCAGCGTTTGAACCATGTTTGACATCGAAAATGAGATAGAGGTCCTGCTATCCCTGGTACTAGTGCAGCTTGCTATCATGAACTTCCAAAATTCATAACTAATTCCACAAAAATTCAATCTGGACAACCTATACCAATTTGGAAAGCCACAGATGTTAACTAGAGGAAAAAAATAAGTCCAGATCAGTTCAGCAGCACTTAGACATCGAAAATGGATAGAACAGTAACAAAGGTTGGATGGCTTCCCTGATGCTGATACAGAACTTCAGAAAGTTAGTTCTCTCTCTACAGACTTGAGATTGAGTTGATTCTAGTTGGTATAGGCCATTATGGATGTCTAGTTGTTACCTATAAAATTTTATGATAATTGGACACCATTTGGTCTATGAATGACACAGATTCATTTTCAGACCTATGGTAATAGTGTATTGACCAAACCATTAAAATTCCCAAACTTCAACAATTCACCAAATATTCCCTAGACCTACAAATATTACCCACTTTAACTTCCCAAGAAGCTCTCTACAAAATCTAGAGGCATGCCAAATTTCATATCAAGAAGAGCCCATTTGGTCATACCTTGACATAGCTCACAAATTTGGCGATTTTGACACCCAAAACGGTTCAAAGTGAGTCTAAATGGCCTCCCACATGTTCTCGCACCTCATGGACAAGTTTTAAAGCATGAACATAGTATATATGAAATGTCCAAGTGGTCCAAATCATCATACATTTCAAACTCACTATGCTACGGGCAAAAATGCATTATTGCATACAATCCACAAAGGAGGCAAATCCCACATTTTCATTACTTTAGCTCTCTACATAGTTTATACATCATTTTTCCATACATTTACACTTGCTTCAATATTTACATCTCAAAAATAGTAGGTGCATATTCATTTTAGTACCTCTTTACATCAAAAGAACTAAAATAAACTAACATCTATCTAAACCTGCTCCTAGGCTCCTTGGTGTGCACTTGAATCTCCTTGAGCTCCACCTAACATGTTAAGATGGGAGAGGGAAGGGGTGGATTCATGGAATCTCAGTAGCTCATGCACTCATTCAAGGAAGCAATCAAGGTATATAAACAAGTCAAAGCATGCAAATAGGCATCTAACCATTCACAATTATATAATACATGATTTACATGCCATGAAAACAATATCAATGTCAAGAATGAGCTCTAGAGACTTTTGGTCTAGCCTCACCCGATTTTAGGGACTTTTGGATGGCCTCACCCTTGGTTTAGGGACTTTTGACTTGGCCTCACTCAGTTATGAGACTTTTGGTCTTGTCTCACCCATTCTCAGGGACTTTCGGCTCTACCTCACCCATCTCAAGGAACTTTTGGCACTACCTCACCCGAGCAATTTTCACAATCTAACACATAAGCATATTGATACCAATGTATCAAGGCAATAACATATGGCATGTCTCACGCAACAAGCATATACACAAGCATACAATGACTATTACATCCAAGAATGCAGCAAGAAAGAGTAGAGAGCTACCTTATAAGCAAACACAAGCCTTCTCTTTCAATTTCTCTTCTCCTTTCTTGGTTTCACACTCACACCTTGATGGAGCTGCTTCTCTTGAGCCTAGACACAACAAAAAGTATAGAATTACTCTCTCATAACTCAACAACTATTAGGGGTTCTTCAAAGCAAACCCTTCCAACATATAAAAACTTAGGGGTTCTCTCTCTCTCTAGAATTTCACCAACTCTTCTTCTCTCTCAAGCTCTCAAGTTAGTAGAACCAACATACTCAAGGAAAGCAAAGAAGTTCAAGAGTGGTTTTCCACTTTCCCTCTTCTGACCCATGCCTAAAATCCAACTAATTTAACAACCAAAACCATAGAAAGAGAGGGCAAACAGAAAAGAACAAGATTCTAAGAAGAAAAGAGAGGGAAATCTTAAGTTTGCTTACCTTTTCTTTGTTCTTCCTTCCTTCTCTTAGTCTCTCTCTCTCCACGCCCTTTTTCTCTCTTTTGGTCGAAGCTTAGGTCAGTTAAAAGAGAAGGAATGAATTAGGATATTTTAAGAAGTCAAATTCTCCTTTTTTACGCTTTTCTGGACTAACCCTCACTATAGCGAAAATTAACTTCGCTACGGTGAGCACGTATCAGTCCCAGACCCCTGTTTTTGCTATGGCGCACGCTACGGCGAGCAGCTCCCTGGTTTTTGTATGGGATGCCCGCACTCACTATAGCTAGAAGTATTCTTGCTATACCGAACAGGTACATTCGCTATAGCTAGACCACTTCTCGCTATAGCAAACAGGTACATTCGCTATAGCTAGGCCATTTCACGCTATAGCTAGCAGACTTAAAAAAATTTCAGGATTTCAAAAATTTTCAGCTTTCTTCTTTCTTTTTCTTTTCCTTTTCTAGTTGTTACAAATTTGCTTAGAATTTTGGGTGAAATATTGAGGTTTCTAGTAGAGGACACTTCAATCCGAATTTGGGACTTGCAGTGGCTGGGTAAGTGTTCCCTAGATAGTCATTAGCATTTTAAATGCTTTGGGTACTTGTTGCAACTGTTAATGATGAATTAGAATGGTAATTCTTTAATGCTATGGTTATAGGGAGATTTTGTACCCTTGGTGGCTGTTGCAATTGTTTACAAGTGAGGTAACCGGGGTTTACATTAATTCCATGCATCTATCTATTTTAATTTCATATTTGCTGCATATGAATGATTTGAAATGCTGAATGAATTGGTTGGCTATCTATTGTATTGTGATTGGACCTTGTGAGTCCATGGTAGAGCTGTGGTGCGGTTGCTACCCGTGCATGTGCTACGATCGAGCACTGGGTTATGATCAAACTCCAGATGCACTGAGCCCTGGTTGTGCTCAATTGGGAGTAGGTGCCATGGACGGGCCTCTCCCGGTGTTATTGGCCTTTAACATATGAAAATATGATTGCTAGTATGGGATAGTAATTAGATAGCCTAATTATTTCATTTACTGATATGACTGATATGATTCTGATGTTGATTTTGATTCATATATATATGTTAATTAAACTGGATTATATGATGGAATTGCCTTGGTTACTGAGATTCGTATCTCACCCCATTTCATGAGATTAATATTTCATGTTAAGGTTCATCGGGTAAGGATAAGGGAAAGCAAGTTGATGAAAATCCATGAGCTCCAATATGTGGGAAGAAGGCTATACTTAAGCTGATTTATTTAGTATAGATACTAAATTTTATATTCCTTTTTGTATAGCATCATCATGTAATCATGTTGCCAAGTGTAGGCTTTTATATTTTGATTACTTAGGATGTATTTATTGAGGAGGTAGGCCTCATCATAACTTGATATTAGATGTATGAATCCCCATAACACCTGATGTATGAATGTTACTGAATTTATGGTATGGTATATTGTTGGAAACATAATTATGTGGTGTATTGGATATTGATATGAATCATTTATGTATGAAACCTTTAACGGAATGTGTATCGAATGTTAATTGTTAATAGTGCATGAATTTTGTTGCTGTTACTCTATGGACTTGCTGATATAGGGTAGTTGTAGGAGTAGAAATTTACATTTAAGTTTTGAATTGGTAATGGTAGAATAGCTGGTTGAATAGGGTAGCTAAATACCATTAAAGTCATATAAAATGGGAGGAAGTAGTCCTAGGGTGTTCCTAAGAAGAGAATTGGAGTGCATGGGGTGAAATGTAGGAGATATAGCTACAGAAGGGAGTCACGCCATGGCTAGGAAGGCCTTGCTGCAGCCTGAAGAGTGACAGTGGCGAGGGATGCCATAGCTTAAGAAATCTCACCGCAGCACAGTGCGAAAAAAATCACCTAGGAGGGTGACAGAATGAAACCTCCCCGCGGCGCAATACATCTTGCCGGGGCGCAAGTCAAGGAAATTAGTTAAGAAAAGTACAGTAGAAAAACTCGTCGCGGCGCAAGTGTATTCCGTCGAGGCGAGAATCGTGGGACTTCAAACAGTAGCTCCGAGAGGAAACTCCACCGCGGCGCCACATAGGTTGGCCGCAACACAGATCTAACTCGTCGTGGCGACAATAAGTTACCCAGTAATTCCCGAGAGCAACTTAGCCGCGACATGAAGGGTCGGGGCCATGGCACAAAGTGAAAAACTTAGTTTTAGATATCCAAGACCTAACTTAGCCACGACGGAAAGGTTCCAAGCCGCGGCGCAGGTCCCCAAACTCCCACCTTTAGCCTAGAAACCCCAATTGCTTCAATGGCAATGCTAAGAAATGATATAAGAACACTTGTGGGAGGTTTTTGTGTATTAAAACTGATGGATGGATGAATCACCAATCTCTAATGATAGTGCAATTCCTTTTACGCATTCTCCCATTTATGGTTGTTTAGTTGATAACCCTAATAACATTGAGGTTCAAATTTCTCTATATTTTCTTAAAATAATTAATTGTAACGACTCTAAACCTTGATCATTGATTATTAATAATGTATTTAACCATAATTACCTGGATTAGAAGTTAGGGTCGTCACATAGCTAACTAGGATACCCTTCGATTATCGGGATACTTTGGTGATTGATGTCATCATTTACTATGCACTTAAGCCACATTACTGCTAGGTTGGCTAGACCTAATATCATGTAGCCTCTGTTACAAGCAAACCATAACATCAAATATTAATACACAGGTGCCTCATGACTGAGCTCAAAGCCACAATCGCTTGTATATTACAAGTTTCCCAATAATCTAAAGTATGTCTTTATTACTTTTCTCTATCTGCCCTATTCTCGTAGAGTGCTCGGGGAAATAGGATTCTTCATCTACTATATCCCGAGATCTCTCTGCATTGCCTGACTATTTTACTTCAGGCAGTATCATACTAGAAGGGTGTCTATGCCAAGGACGAGTGTGCTTTCTTAAGCACTCAAGCATAATAACTGAATATCTATTCTCAATCTAGTATGTCCTTGGCTTGGACACTGTCATATCTTCTCTTTCTACCCTTCTTATCCTCTTACTTAGGTAAAAGGATATTCTACTACTGGCTGTTTCCTTTGCCAGTTCAGGTTTCTTTACGCTCAAGAGCACCTGCATTTTCCTGGGGTTCCTCCACTTATTCACTTCCTGTAACATCAAGGGGGTCTACTTTTCACTCATACTCTTACTCTGCTCTTAGCTAAACCATCCCTTGGTAAGAAGAATTCTATTTCATATAATCCCAGGAATTTCATTCTATAGCGCTCTCGGCTTATACTATTTCTCTACATAAAATAAGGCTTGCCTTCTTAGATAGTCTCTAGCTCTATCGAGCTTCCCTAAGGGTACTAAGGCACTAACTGTCTTTGGATCAGAGTTAAGCTTTCTCTTTGTTCAACCTCTTTAATTTCATCCCCATGAATATAGTATACTATTTCCAATGTTCTGTTAACCCAATCTAAGACATGTGCTCTCAATGTCCAGATTCTACATTACTCAAAACTTATACTCTACCGGGTGCTCTAATCACTCACATGCCTTAACCCTATATCATTTTCATATTAGGGAGCTCGTTTAACTAACTATTAGACCCTTATCTGTTTACCTCTCTAGCTCAGCTTACTTGCTTAGTCATTACTAAATTAAGGGCATCTTTTCTGTAGCTAGTTTCTCAACTCTTCTTCGCTTCTCTTATCACTATACTTTATGACATAGGGGGTCTATCTAAGAGAATTTACTAATCACTACTGAGTGATTTTCCCAGACTCAGAATATCTCAACTTTCCTTTCTCGATCCAAAGAGAACTTTTACTGATATACCTTACCTGGAACGATGCCACTGGTCATCTCCCTTAGACTTTAGCTTATGCTCAACCTGGGTTAGTCATCTCATCGGACCTATAGCTGACTATAACTTAGTGCTTTCTAAACTATCCTTATTCTCTTTTGAGCCTCTGTTACTGGGCTACTCATACTTACTTCTAGGTATTACCTATGAGGTACATTTTTTCTAGGCCATCCACTATATGCGTCACTGCTAATAGCCTTATTTTATATAAATTTCAAGGTTACATGAACATCCTGTCTACAGCGTCTAGGATCTTGTCAACAAGATCCCACATATTGCCATGTAAGATTCAAGACCATGTCAACAAGTTTTTATTAATAGTGTCTACATGGCCTTAAACTTATTATATTAGCCTGTCACATAGTATTCACAGGGTTAACTTTCTAGGTTAGAGTCAACGCCTTTTAGGCGAGTCTCAACAACCTTATCATCCCTATGTCTAACCTTCTCTAAGTTGAGCTTTTCCCTCAGTCTCAACTACTAGGCCCATAGATTTCTTACTAACCTTCCATGACTATTCATTACTCTTTTTTTCTACTTATTCTAAGGGCTCTCACTTTCTATAGGTCATTTGACACCTTATCAGTTATTTTACAAGTTGGCTTAGATATGACCAATAAGGTATTTCATCTTTAGCTACCAACTCGAGCCTCATTGCCTCTATATCTAGCCCATCATCAAGCTAGAGGGTTTCACCTTTTGCTTCATTCATACATAATTATCTATCATCTCAGGGTTGTCGAGCTTTAGAGTGTAACTTGTAACTCAACCTCTGGCTTGAGGGAATTAGCCTTTTGGACTTTGACTTCATCTAGACATTTGGGTATTATGGCTAGGGGGCAATTCTTTTTCTCACTTTCCTTTTTGACTAGTCCTATGTAGTCGCAATCTCATCTCATTCTGCACTGCATCCTACTTATCTCTACATTACGCAAGACATCTTAGAATGGTCTAAGTACAACTACTAAGGAGAATTAGGCCTCACTTACTTTCTCTAGCAAGCCTCTTTATATCAATAAGATCATTTCTCATCTTTTATATCTAGGACTTGCCACTGATCCCGACGAGCTATCACATCTCATCAAGCTCTAGCTGTCAGATCCATTAGCTCTACTCAAGCTATTTTAGATGTCAGCCTTTCCCAATATTCACTAACTACTCTAAGACCATTCTACAACTTACTCATCATAAACAAAGCCACAAACTATCCACATACACCCAACATGTTGCATATAAGGCTCTACCTATCCATTCAAGCCTTTTACATAGCCCTATTGCTACCTCCTCAAGCCAAATCCAATCTGAGAAAGCCTGAAACTTTGCTCTGATACCAACAAATGTAACACCATACTTCTAAAACTCAATTCATGCAATTCCCATACCTCATCTCATGTTTGTTCTATGAAAATAATATAGTGGCATAGGGAGTCATAGATTAAAATGCATTTCTCTATGGGTAAAATTTTTCTTTCGAGGTTCTGTAGGCCATATGGACTCATGTATCATATTCTCATACTTAAATACATAAATACAAATCATTCCTATCATCATAATTGGTCTAGAGCTCGTGTAAGGCAAAGGGAAGAATAACACATATACTTGCAATTTTGGACAGAAATTGCCCCTTTCTGTCACAAACTTTAGAAAATTATAACTAATTCTAGAAAAATCAAAAACATGTATTCTTTACCATTATGGAAATATATACATATTTACTTTATGCTAAAAATATGAATAGGCCATGAAAGATCACAAAGAGGATGTTTGACATTCAAAAAGGGACAAAGGTCTGACTGGCTACTGGTACTGTTATAGGTTTTTGCAGCAAAATTCAAAAATGTCCAATTAATTCTAAAAAAATCCAATGTATATGAATGATACCAATCTGGAAAGATAAAGATGTCAGCTAGAGGGGAAAAGTAACTCTAGACTGGTTCAGGAACATCCAAGCATAAAAGACTAATCAACAGTACATGAGGTCAGTCTAGATGCCTAATATTGGGCAAAATATTTAAAAATTCATATCTCCCTCTCTGGACCTCCAAATGGGATGCTTCTAGTTGATACAAGTCACTGGGAGTGTCTAGTTTCTTGCTATAAAATTTTGTGGCACTTGGACATCATTTGCCTCTTGAGTGACAGATTTCATTTTCAGACCTGAATGAATAGTACACCAAACCAAAACCAAAAAATTTCTCAAATTTGAAAATTTATCAAATATTCTATAGACCTCCAAAAATTTTACACTTTAGCTTCCAAAAAGCTCTCAACAAGCTCTAGATGTATACCAAATCTCATATCAAGAAGAACTCATTTGGTCAAAAAGTGACATAACTTCATGAAATGGTCATTTTTGCTCCCTATCAAGAGTCACTTTGGTCCAAATGGCCTCCTCTTGAGTTTGGCACCTCTTGGGCAAGTCTAAAAGTATGAACATGACTTATTTAAACTGCCCAAGTGGTCTTAAACCTCATACATCTCAATATGGCTATTCCACTTCCATTATTACACTAATCTATCTAACCATTCAAGAGCTAACCTTGTCATTCAATACCCAAAACATGTTATCTCATACATTTGGCATCAAATTTCATTCATACATCATACATTTGGGTATTTACATGTGTTCATATGGTTATATAACAATTTCATCATGAGATTACATCTTATGCCATATGTATGGCTAAAAAGAAGGCAAAAATAGGCATATTCATATACTTTGATGCCCATCTTCTTCTTCAAAGCTTGGTGGCCTTAAATGCTTGCTCAATTGTTTCACCTAGCATGTTAAGACATTGGAGAGGAGGGAATGAAATTCAAAGAATCCCAATAGCTCATCTCCCATTCAATCACACATAAAGTATGCAATACAAGTCTCACAAATGCATGCATGGGCATATTAGCGTGTGCAATCATTGAAGAAGCATTTTCAACATTTGAGCAAGTCATATATAGCATACAAAGGCTTGACAAACAAGTGGATTGGCCTCACCCATTCACTTGTGGATTTTAGACTTGCCTCACCCATTCTTTAAGAGGTTCTTGGACTCAACCTTACTCTTAGGAGTTAACCTCACTTTTGGGAGACTCTTTACTTTGTCTTAACCAACTTTAAGGGTTCTTGGTGCATTCTCACCATGGCTAGAGGGCTTTTGGCTTTTCCACACTCAAGCAAACCAAAGCAAGCACATAAAGCATCATTTAGAAATATAATGCATCATTATGGTACCATGGCATATAAAGTCATGTTAGAATATTTTTCATGGCTTAAAACATATATACACACATTCAAGACAATGTAAGCACACATCTATGTATGAAAGAAAATAGAAAGAGCTACCTTGTTTGCATTTGCATACTTTTTCCTTAAGTCTTGAATCCTCTCCCTTGACCTCACACATCTAAGAAGGTGGAGATCATTCCTCTTAGCCTAGACATATCATATGGAAACTAATTATACTCTTGTAGCAAAGTCTAAAGGCCATACAATTACTAGAAAGGTTAGGTGACTTATAAGACTCTTTTATAGTTCCATAATGCACTTAATAAAGAAACCTTAAGAAAATATCATCTTGGCTCTATTCTATCTATTTATTCATGATTTTTAACTCTATTTAAACCTCTTAGAATCATCACATAATCAATTCTAGGAGTCTAACTAGATGTTTCTTTAAGCCATATTATGGAACATATAAGGCCATCTTACTTTCTATGGCTTCTAAACTTTTTCCAAGGCTTCCTCTCATACTTTCCTATCATACATGATACAAAACTAGGTTTGGAAGGAATTAAAACACTCCCTAAGTGCATGGAATCTCCTTAGCGGAAGCTATGCTTCTATAACCCACTAATGGAGTTTCCTTGCTTCCTTTGAAGGGAGAATCATGTAGGAAGCTCTCTTGGTGTCTTAAGAACTCATATGAACTCTTAAACATTATAAAATATGGCTAGAGTTCATGATAGAGCTTAAGGTGCAACCAAAACCTTAACTTTTCTATCTTGCAAATTCATAGTTTTTACTTGGATTTCTTTGCATATTCTTACTCTCCTCCCTTAAATTCATGGAATTCACCCTTGGTTCTCCTCAAAATTCTAGTCCTCTTGCATCTACATATATGGGGTGAAATAAGGAGAAGAAGAGGAAGGAAGTATTTACCATGGGATAGGAGATTTACCTTGTTTTTCTTTGTTTTCTCACTTGATTTTCACTTTCTTTGACTTCCTCTCTTCAAATCCTAATTTTTCTCTTAATTTTTTCCTTAAAAAAAATTTATAAACTTCACTATATTCATAGGAAAGAAAGGGGAATGGAGAAAGAGAGGTTTGGAGATAAGAAAGCATAAAAAACTACCAAAATTCCATACCTTTTAGCTTGAATTTCTCCTCCTTTTCTTCTTCCTCTTGTGCGCCTCTCTCCCTAGAGGTTTTCTATAGTTTGAGATAGAAACATAATGGGCTGAGTGAAAGGGAGAGTGAGGCACCTCATATATATAGGTGGAGGAAGGAAGACTTTTCAAAAATTTCTATTTTGCCTTTTATTCTTGGCATTTTCGTTTCTAACTCGTTTTAGCTCATTTTTTAGAACCGTCTTTTCCATTATAAAATTTAGGTTCCCAATTTAGTAAAATGCCTTTGGAATTACTCAAATCAAAATTAAAACCTTTCCGAAGGAACCAGTCGAAATTCAGGTCAATCGACATTGGAAAACGTCCACCGGAAGGAATTTAACTGTCCCGGGCCTTCTCATATTTTTCAAGGCCTCTGGGAATCTTGGGAAACTCAAAAATTTCATTTAAAAAGCCCTCCATACCTAATTCCATGCCATACAAGTTTTAACACATTATACAAACAGACCTTCTACTTGTTGGCAAAAACCTTGTCAACAAAGTTTCAGAATTTACACTACAGTTTATAGGATCTTATAGACAAGATCTTCAACTCAAATGATGAGATGTTATTTTAGCCCTTAAATTAACTTGGTCTGTTGCCAAACTTCACCCTTAATATACATTCTAATGGTCACATAACATAATTTCTTATTTTTGAGGAACTGGATATTACAAGTGGTGACCATTAATGTTGCCACTAAAACATTTTTATACATTTCAGCCGTGACCAAATGCTAACACAAACTTTTAGTGGTGACCTTAAGAGATGTTTTAGTGGTGATGTAATGTCATCACAAAAAGTATTTTTTAAAAAAATATAACATATAAGAATATAAAATATATAATAATAACTAATTAATTGATTGACAATATAATAAAAATTAAGAAACTAAATTAATAATTATATTTTAATTCCAAAAACTACATAATAATTATAATTAAAAAAATTTTTATTTAAATTGTGTTTTAATAAAAATTAATCTAATAAACATCAAATTAA
Source organism: Erythrophleum fordii (assembly GCA_032878935.1). Taxonomy (NCBI): domain Eukaryota; kingdom Viridiplantae; phylum Streptophyta; class Magnoliopsida; order Fabales; family Fabaceae; genus Erythrophleum; species Erythrophleum fordii. Next base: position 17,627,829 of record JAVQMF010000052.1, on the reverse strand, counting down.
TTATATTTAAATTAATAACTTGTTAATTTTTTAAATATAAAACTATGAAATTTGAAATCCTAGATAATACCCTTTCTTATTTAGATAACACCCATCATAAGATTTTCGATTTTAAATTTTAAAATTTTGTTATTTAAGATTAAAAAATAGTATATCATTTTTAATTTTTATTATTAAAGTAAGATTTAAAATTTTAAAAAACTAATAGGATAACTTTTTAAATGTTAATTTTATCCTATTTTCCATGTGCTAGTTTATTAATATATAAAAATTTTATTTTTAGTCAACTCAAATAAAAAACTAAAGAAGTGTCAAAAGAATAATAAAAAAATGCAAGATATTCCCTATGTTTCATTCCCCCTTGTATTGGCCAACGTAGTAGGCTATGCAAGTTGTGAGAATGAGAGTTTGACTGTTAAATGTTGTATGAGTTGAGAGAGAAAAAGACATAAAGGAAAAAGATAGAGAGTTTAGAGAGTTTGGAGATTCCAAAGGCTGTGGTCTTGGTTTGGAAAAGACTTGATGAATAAGAAGAATGCATAGGGTAATGAAATGTAGAGCAAGATCAATGAGAAGCTTCTAGCATTAAGTATTATCTCAATTTCTAGATCTAGTTTACTTGCCTATGTTTTGATCTAGTATTTTATTTCAATTTTCAAATCGCGTATGCTTGCTTATGTTTTACACATGTTTTATTTCAATTTCTTGGCATCCTCTATCAATCTCTATCTTTCTCACAAACCCCATCTATACATGGAAACTTCATATTGCAATGGATGTTTGTCTCTAAATGCCAACCTTGATTCAATGTTAATGTCAAGCTGCATCATTAGGATGGATTCTATTATTTTGTGTTTCTTCACATTCTTTATTCTCCCACTTTTTATATTTTAATTTCAATTTCAATTCCTAAGTCTTTTTTTAATCCTTCTCAATTATGCTATTTTAGTAAATTTGTAAGTTCCCACAATGACAACAAGCTATATTTAATTGTAATTGTTGGAATGGGTTATGGCTTTTAGGATTTGACATATAATTTCAACCATGTTTGAACTGCATTGCTATTGGTTTACAATGTTGAAACATTGCATATATATTTTACTTTGTTTAACTTCAAGCTTCTAAGAAGTGCACATGATTGCCTCTCCTTTTGTCCTTCTAAATTCCATTCACATATGTTATAATCTTGAGATTTTCTTTGTCCTTTAGTTTTCTTTGACACATTTAATTAATTTGGTGCTAGTGTAGCATAGCATAGCTAATTAAATTATTGAAATTATTGTATTAAAGTCCTACTTTAAATTTATGATATGCATAATTGAAATCAATATGACTAAATTATTGTTTTGAACAAGTTCCATTTGAGTTGATCATCAAAACATTTGAGCACTAGTACTTCCTTGATTAGCTTGATTTATTTCCATAGAATCTTCAATAAAAGGCCATTATCTCTAGTTCATTGTCTATATGAAAATTTTCTTCTTCTATATTTTGTAGCCATGCTTCTTATTGAATTAGCATTTGATTTCGACTTCTTATGTTCACCTAAAGCTTAATCATTTGAACATTGCTCATTAATGCTTTCTCTTGATGGTAACTTGATTCTCCATCAAAATTAACTCAAATTTTTCTCTCTTGAAGCATATATTTGACATCAATTTGTTCCCTTGAATGTAATTTTATTTCTTTCCATTTATGTTCATTCGAATTTGAAAATGTAATCATCATTGCAATTCCCTCTTTATTACTATCTTAAATTATTCTTTCCATCTAAAGCTATCTTAATGAAAGTTAGTAGCCTTTATAACTTGGTTGCTTCTATTTTATACCTTTAAGTCAAGAACCTATTGGGATATATCTTTCCTTTAAGTGGTGACTGACTTACTCTCAAATTCAAAAAGTTGAAAGTTCAATCTTCTAGTTACTCTTACTAAGATAGCTTTAGGTGTAAAGTGTTTTGGACTTGAAATTTGAATTGTAATATGTCCAAACTTTGGCTAGCTATTACAATTATTTTTAGCACACTACAAAACAAATTGCTTCATTATCACCACAAAAAGTATAAAAGCTACCACTAAATCCTATTTAGTGGCGATAGTGGGTTGTCACTAAGTCATGACTAATACTAATGTAATAAAAGGTCTTTAGTGGCAATGGTGACAATCACCATAAAAAAAAATGATCAGTAGTGACAAATGTCACCACTAAAGATGATTTAATGGTGACATAAGCTGATGCTAAACTATAGTTTGTGGCAACAAAAGTTGTCGCTAAATAGTATTTAAAAAAATTAATTTATTTTTGAATGGTGGGTCGTTGCTAAAAAGTTGTCATTAGTGGCAACTTTGTCACCAATAATGAGTAATTTTTAGTGGTGACAATGATTGGTTGTCACTAACAAGTCATTATTAGTGGCAAGTAGGTCGCCATAAAAGTGGTTTTTAATAGCAACTAGTTCTTGTCACCATTAAAATGTCATCTTCAGTGACGACAATAATCGTCGCTAAATGCAATTCAACTCTTTTAGTGACAATAGACGTTGTGGCTTAATATCTCATTAATAATTATGCAATATTTAACTAAAACAATAAAATTCAAATAATACTAAAATTAACTTTAAAAGAAAATAAAAACAAATGGTAAAATAAAATTACAGCAATCAAATTAAATCACATGAAAAAAGAAGAATAGGTTTATTCATATTAACTACATATTTATAAATTGTACATAATTGGAAAAACAATTGTAAATTCTACAAATTCATATTCATATTCATAATCAACAATTGGAAAACCAAAGCCATAATGTACATTCATTGTTAATAATTGTTGAACTACTTAAAGATGCTACTCGTGAGGTTCAATAGAGTCAATATGCTCCTCCATCTTATGAAACTCCCTCAACCTTCAGGAAAAAAAAAGCGACATCATTTATTCAATTTGGCTCCAATGATCACCTTAGAGTAAAACAAAAATAGCATAAGTTTAAATAATGCTAAAAACCAGACAGCATTTGAGTTCAAGTTTGAAATTAAAACCAATCTTAAATTAAGGTTCAAACCAATAAGAAATAGGTAGTGCTTTACAAACATACTGCCATTGATCTTAGTTCATTGAGCTTGTCCACTTGAAGCTCCACTACCTAGAGGTAGATGCCCTTGATAGAAAGAAAAATAGTTATAAGTATTTTTCATTACTAGAAAAGGGAAAGGAAGTGTGTTATACATCATAACATGCTTTACATAACTAATTAATGTCATTTCTTTCCTAAGGTGATAAAATTATAATTGTTGCAAAACTTTTGGCAGCAATTTTTAACTTATTTCTATGACAAATGAGCCTCGAGGGGTCCAAATTACATTTTTTTGCATTTTAATCCATAAACTCCATAAACACATTTGTTGTGATCCACATGATCCTCATCTAAGGCCTAAATGCATAAGGGATTTATTCAACCCAAATTGGCCTCTTTGATATAATATGGGTCAAATTTCATAAATTCATAACTTGGACTATGTAACTTCTATTTATGCCAATTAAATGTTTATGAAAAGCTTATAATATGAACTTTATGCAAGATAAAGTTCAAGTGAAAACAAATCATTTAGCCCTTAAAAGTACACAAAAATTGAGGCTATGATAGCATAAGTAATAACTACATAATTCTATAATTCTATAATAGATTTAAACATTTGTCAAATATTTTATAAAGCTTAAAAAAATACCATCTTTGACATGTTAAAAAGCTTTATAAATCCTCTAGGTGTCCACCAAATTTCAGACCTAAACTAGGTTGTTTGGTCTATCAAGGTTAAGGATGCAATTTATGGCTTATTTGGATCAAATTGTGATTCTAAAGTAATCAATTTAGGCTTCATTATGCAATCTCTTCCCCTTGAGCAAGTTTAATTCATTCATACTTCATTTCCATAAGCATCATTACAAGAAATATGGCTAGCATAGAAAATTCACTATCCCACTTATTTCCTTACACATGGAATTACTAGTGTATACTTTGGTAATTCATGATCTTTTCACTTGCAAAGACTCCTAATTGGCATATAATCAAGATCACATTCTTGCACCTAAGATGTGAGTTCATATCATCATAGAATGTATCTTATTTGCTATCATTAGGCTCTATAGTGTACGTTAACTTGCCCCATGTCATTCAAGTAGCAATACTTGTGCCAGTTACAAGCTTTGGCATCAAAATCACATATATACATGTATTCTCAAAATTGAACCAAGATTACCATTACATAACATTATTATGTACATATGGTTCATAAAAAGTTTGTCTCATTCATACATCAAATACATCATTACATCAAAAATTCTATACTAGGCTTCTTAAGGTCTTAAGCTTTCCCAGATTCCTTGTCCTTACTAGAGGTGCCTATTAAGGTCAGTGGGAGATGAATAGGATGGGATTATTAGAAGAATCTCAATAGAAGAATCTTAATAGCAAATCTCATTCTACATTAGTATATACAATGAACACAAATGAGGAAATGCAAGCATATATATCATATGCATCATATAACTCAACGTAATTTTTAGCATGAAGTCACCACTTATGAGGCTTAAAACAACCTAAAGCTACCTTATGAGTTCTAGTGACTCTATATAGTAATGAAGTAATTTAGAATAAGTTCTAATGGGCTATCTTACATTTAAATTGATGTATTTTAGGCTGAGCAAATGCAAGTTCAACTTTTAGGCTCAAGATCTCACTAGATATAAGCTATATGACTGTAATGGAATTCATTAGGGTCATCACATGCAAGTTTAAACAAGTAAATGCCAAGTTGCTTCTTTAGGCCTTTTAGAACCCTAAAATTTTACCTTCCAAAATAAGGTTCCTAAACTTATTCCAATGATTCCATTAGTATTCATTGCTTATATCTAGACCTCTTAAAATATTAAAACTCATGAAAACACTTCTTAGGTACTTTATCTTGAACTTAGCAGAGACATGCTAATGGAGACAAACTTGGAGAGCTTCAACGAGAGCAATAATGTGAGCAGATGCAACCAACTAAGAAGATTAAGGAGCTATTGCAAGGCTTAAGAGGACAGGTGACAACTTCAAGAGCACAAGTGATGAAAGAAGCCTTGAATGGAGTAATATATAAATTAATAGAGATGGAGGCCTTACACTTAGCTAAATTTGAAGCTAAAAAATGTAGATAAGGAATCCACATGTTGTGCCTAATCAATAGACTAGATTCAATCTAAAAGAAGATCTTGTAGTTGAGATTAGTTCACGTAAAAGTCATGTGCCATCCATGCATTTTTTTAAACGTCGTCTTGGCTGATTATTTAGTATATTTTATTTACTTTATATGAATAAAAAAAGGCGCCACCTTGATTATATTACTCAAATTGTTACTTTCCTATTTTATCATGTAATGAGGCTATCAGCTAGATTGAGTTTAATTAAGTAGGATTATCTTTACAGACTTGGATATTTTATTTTTTGTATTTTATGCACCATTTAAGGGGGATTAATATTCAGATTATGATTTCCCAAAATACCCTTATATATGGTGCTAGGTGTTACTTTTAAGACTTTATAGTAATTTTGTTTGGCTAAGGTTTCATTTTTCTTTTAAGACTATCTTGTATGCCACTTTGGAGGCAGAAGATGAATGAATGAAATTTTAAGAATTCTTATGAGTTGTTCTTGCTCTCTTGAATGCTAAAAAGAATTAAAGATTCTTTAAGGGCAGTCTACCTTGTGGCATCTCATAGCTAGGGTGAAAGAGATAGGTTCTTTTGGAGTCCAGTCCCCCCCAAGACCAACTATCCTCTTCCTTTCTCATTCTTTATGTTATTTCTATTTTCTCGCTTTGTGATTCTAATTTGTATTTCATTTGTGCACTTGTCTTGATGATTGTAAGATTCAATATTAAGTCGAAGCTAAGAGGGAATCTTAGAAAGGTTCCAATAGACAACCTCTATCATTTGGTATTAGAGCCCTAAGTTTGTAAGAAAAGGTGTGATCTTTTCTTATCTTTCTCTTATGATTCATCATATCTGTGTCTATCCATCATCTTAGTGGCCTAGTTCTTGCATTTCCCTTCGTGTTTCTGGACATGTAATATGTCTTTCTCTTGTCTTAAAACCTCTTCTTTATGCTCATTTTAGAATAAAATCAATCCAATATTTCTAGAGCAAGTTATAGTTATTTCCTTTTGTGCATGTCATTCTAACTGTTCAGAAATATTGTGTTCTATTTGCAAGTTTCAGCACTTCTCATATTAAAAAAAAAAAAGAGTATATTGTAGTTAAAAAAAAAAGAAGAAGAAGAAGGAAAAGTAAATAAAAAAAGTGAAAAAAAAGAGAAATACAAAAAAAAAAATTGAAATTGCTGGCTGCCCAAAAAATTCCACATTGTGCTTTGTGGAATTGGTTATTCATATTGATTTGTTTCCTAATTACTTAAGACCCTATTCTAATTTTGATGGCAAGCTTGAAGGAAATTTTCCTAAAGTAAGGCCTTTGGTCAACAAGCTACATTAGCTTTTTAAATTCCTTAAATTTGGGTGGTAAGTTTCTTTCTTTTACTAGTCCTTTCCATTGCTCAAGATTTTTCTTCTCCACTAGTTTCCTAATTTCTTCCTTCCCTTTGTTTCCTAATTTCTGCCTAGATTTTTTTTTTTATCTTGTCTTACATCTCCTTTCCTTCTCTTTATCAGATTGTGTCTTCCAAGTGAGTCTTCCTTGCTCTAAGTAACACGCCACTTCTTCCTCTTATTTCGTTGATCTTTTCTTTGCTTTTCATCTTGTTTCATCACTATTTTGATGTCATTTTCCAACAATTTCACTTTTGCCCAATTGCATTTTGTGCATTCTAAGCTAGAAAATTATGTTCTGTTTAAATGTTTGTAGTTGGTCTTTTATTTTAAGATTCTTAAGGAACTTAAATCTTGAGTCTTAGCCTTATGTTTGTCACCTAATTCTCACCACTTCCTTGTTTGAGTTAGAAATTCAATTTAGCACTCTTATAAGTAGCAAGATTTGAGTGGTAAAAGGAAAGAGTGTTTCATTATTGAAAAAACCAACTTGTTGTGAGTAAACATAAGAGAATTGCACTCTTTTGAGTGTAAACATGTGAGCTAAGTGGTGAGGTCTATTTTTTTTTTTTTATTGTGACCACTAACATTTCAAGAAACTTAATCATATCTAGTAGTGATAGAGCTAATATCCCTAACCTTAAATGTTTCATGGATGCTGTGAGTGATCAACTCAAGAAGTTGAGTATGAGATTGGATGTCACAGAGGCTTTTCCTTCTCATTCTAAGACAAGCCAAAGGAAGAAAATTATGATTAAGTCTGGCGAGGGTGAGGGTGAAATAGAATCTGAATTTGGGAAAACTAAAGTGCCATCGAGGAGAGTTAAATAAAACAAAAATCAACAACAAAAGAAAGATCCTCTGGGGAACATTAAAATGAAAATTCCCACATTCTAAGGGAGAAATGATCCAGATGCTTATTTGGAGTGGGAAAGATGTATGGATCATGTATTTGACTATTATTCTTATTTTAAGGAAAGTAAAGTCAAGATAGCCGCCTTAGAGTTCACCGACTATGCTAGTATTTGGTGGAATTAGCTGGGAATTACTAGAAGGCGAAATGGTGAGAATCTAGTGAGAATTTGGCAATAGATGATGGCCATTATGAGAAAGTAGTTTGTCCCCAATCACTATTATAAAGAGGTGCATAAGAGGCTTCAACAGTTGAAACAAGGTTTCATGAGTGTGGAAGACTATTACCAGGAGATGGAGATTACCATGATAAAGGAAAATGTGGAGGAGGACCCCAAAGCAACTATGGCACGATTCATTGGAGGCTAAAATTGCTGCTACTGTAGACATTCAAAGTTACCTTGACATGGAAGAGCTTTTGCATAAACCTATCAAGGTAGAAAAGCACTTGAAGGCCAAGTATAAATTGAAGTACTTGGTGGTCCCAACAAAGAATACAACTCATTTTTTGGTAGATTCAACACCCTTCAAACTAAAAAATGATTCCAAGCCTAAATAGAAGAATAAATGGAAGATACAGACACCCACTTCTAAAGGTAAGTTTAAAGGTAACTCTTCTAATTCATCTAAGTCTTCAAAAATCCAGTGTTTTAAATGTATGGGTTATGGTCACATTTCTTCTCAATGTCCTAACAAATGAACCATGGTTGTTCTTGAGAATGGTGTTGTGACTAATGAAAGCAGTTCTAATGAGCATGAAGATGACGATGATATGCCTCCTTTAGAGGAATCTTTTAATGTGGAGATAGCTTAGGCTACAATTGGAGAAGTCCTGGTGACAAGACGTGCTCTTAATATTCAACTTGGGGAGGAGCTGGAAAAGGAGCAACAAGAGCATATCTTTTATACTAGGTGTTTGGTCAACAATATAACAAATGGAAAATTCTGTAAAATGATGAAATGAGTTATATAAAAACAAGTCCCTTAAAATGAGCTAGATAATGTCCCAAAATATTTGGGTAGTATCCTAGGCTCTTAAAAATAATAATCCCAAGTTCAGACGGTAATAAAAACAAAGCTAGGATAGTAAAGTAAAATTGTAACCAAAATTGACGTAACATAATGGCATTTTCCTAATTATGTGCAATTTTTGGAAAATCTCATAGGAAGGCTTTTTAAATGAAAAATTTGAGTGCCTAGGGTTCTTAAAGGCCTTGAAAATCATAAGAAGTCCCAGGACAGTTAAAACCCCTTCGGTGTATATTTTCCAATAACATTGAGCCTAAACTTTAATGAATTCATTTGGAAAGGTTTTAGCTCTAAATTAAGTGATTCTAAAATGTTCTTGAAACTTCCACATAAATCACACCACTTCTCCCCTCTTCTTAGACTGACCTTGCATCTACCAAAAACTAGGGAGAGCTCATCCAAAAGTGGCACACAAGAGGAGCTAAGAAAGGATGAAGAAAACAAGGGAAAAGGTAGGAAAATTTAAGGAATTTCATGCTTCTTCCTCTTACAACTTTGTTCCTCCCCTTCCAAGCTTTCTTTCTATGGCTTTGTTAAATGAAATGGTTCTATTTTAAATCTAGATTAAAGTCGGGACAATTTAAAAATTTGAGGAAAAGTAAACCAAGAAGAAAAGCTTTTGAAAGCAAGCTTGAATCTAAGGTAGATATCTTAGTAACCTTGCTTCTTCTTCTCCTTCATGTGCGTGTATGTTTCGGCCCAAACCAAAACCATATAGGGGAAGGATTTTCTACCCAAGAACAAGGGATAGACTTGGGTTTTGGACCATGGAGAAGTGGAATATACTAAGAAATTGCAAGAAAAACTAATAGAATTCAAGTTAGAAAAGTGTAAAACCCTTGAATGGTTTGTAAAATCTGTTTTGATTCTTGAATTTTCTTACATATGTAAGTGTTCAATTAAGCTCCCATCAACGAAAAATCAAAAAGTCCATGAACCCTCTCCCCCTTTCATATCTCAACCTAAGCTAGATGAATGAGCTAAGAAGTGTTTTAATTTATTCTAGCCTTAGTTTGGGACTTCATATTATAATAGAAGGTTAGAGGAACCCTTGGAAAAAATTTGGAAGCCATGGTTTGGGAGATGAAACAATGGTTTCCGTAATGGAGCCTTATGAAGCAACATGTATCTAGACTTGTGTAAGTAAGTGTGTGATGGCTTCAAAGACCTTAAATGAGGTCAAGAGGCCTAGAAATGAAAAGAAAATGGAGTCTAGAACTTGAATTGTGAAAGTTGCTTCAATAGGCCACTAATGAAACCATTATGTAACCTATGGAACCATTTATACTCTTAAAAGTAAATGTAGTGCTTTGGCTTGCTTCAAGAGTATTGCAACGAACATAATTTTTGTAAAATGACAAAATAAGCCATATAAAAGTAAGTCCTCTGAAATGACCTAGATAATATCCCAAAAAATTTGGGTTGAGTTCTAGACTCCTAAAAATGATAATTCTAGGCTCGGAAGGAAAGAAAAATAGAGTTAGGATGGAGAAATAATTTGCAATGAAAATTGACGAAACGTAATGGCATTTTTGTAAATAAATGTAAATTTTGGAAAACCACATAGGAGGGCTTTGTAAATGAAATTTTTTATTTTTCCAAGGTTCTCAAAGGCTCCAAAAACTATGGGAAGCCCCGAGACTGGTAAAACCCCTCTGATGTATGTTTTTCAACGTCAGTTAACCCAAACTTTGACCGATTCATTCGGGAAGGTTTTAGCTCCAAATTGAGTGATTCCAAAGACATTTTATTAAATTGGGAACCCAAATTTTATGATGGAAAATATGGTTCTCAAAAAGGAGCTAAAACAAAGCCGAAATGAAATTGCCATTATAGAAGGGTAAAATTAGAAATAAAAGCTTCTAGAATGTCCTAAACACTTCCACACTTTTCTTCCATCTTCTCCCTTTTATTGAGCACAAAATTTTCTACCCAAAATACAGAAGTTACTTTGCTCTCATAGGGGCACAAGAAGGAGGAGAAAAAGAGGAAGAAAACTAAGGATAAACTAGGTAATTTCATAGATTTTCTTGCTCTATCTTCCTCCAATCTTGTTCTCCTCTCTTCCTCCTTTCTTTCCATGGATTTTTTGAATGATTTGTTCTATTTTTGGTCCAAACCTAAGGGGGAAAATTCGAATTTTCCAAGAAGAAGAGAACCAAGGAAGAAAAGCTTTTAAAACAAGCTTGAAACTAAGGTATTTTTCCATTCATCTTGGTTGCTCCTCCTTGTGGTAGTTTCTGTGATGACCCTAACTTCTAATATCAGTAACTATAGTTAAATACACGTTTAGTAATTAAAGATCAAGGTTTGGAGTCATTACAATCAATTACATTAAGAAAATATAGGGAAATTTGAACTATGATGTTATTAGGGCCATCAATTAAACAACCATAAATGAGAACATGTAGAAAAAGGTTTGTACCATCATTAAAGGTTTGTGATTCATCTATGCATTGATTTCTACACACAAGAACCTCCCATAAGTGTTCCTATATTATTTTCTAGCATTAGCATTAAAGAAATTAGGGTTTCTAGGTCAAAGGTGGGAGTTTGGGGACCTCTGCCGCAACCTGGAATCTTCCCGCCGCGGCTAAGTTAGGTCCTGGAGCTCAAAAACTAAGTTTTTAACCTTGCGCCGCAGCCCAGACCTTTTGCGCCGCGGCTAAGTTGCTCTTGGGAATCACTGCCGCAGTGAGTTGGATCTGCGCCGTGGGCAACCTACGTGGCGCCGCAGCGAGTTTTGCTATTGTACCCCCTTAATTAATTTCCTCAACTCACGCCGCGGTGAGGTTCCATTCTGTCACCTTTCTAGGTGATTTTTTTCGCTCTGCACCGCGATGAGATCTGTCAAGCCACGGCGCCTCTTGCCACTGTCACTATTCATGCCGCAGCGTGACTCCTTCCTGTAGCAATATCTCCTACACTTTATCCCCTACACTCTAATTCTCTTCCTAGGGACACCCTAAGACCACTTTCCCTTATTGTATGTTGCTCTAATGGTATTTATCTACATTTTTTACCCAATTATTCCACCATTATCAACTCAACACTCAAGTACTAATTCTCACTCACCTAACCACCACTGTCACCCTTTTCATGGGTTAATGACAGCAAGGATTCATATACTATCACCAATTAACATCTCATACACATTTTGATAGAGGTTTCATGCATTCATAATTTATCTCAATATCTCAAAGGTTACATTTCAAATGATAAGCCATATTATAGTTCAACAGAGTTTACAGCAGATATCATAAATCCATACATTAAATACCAAATTAAGGGGGGTCTAACCCCTCAATACATACATTCTCAGTGATCAAAATATGAAAGCCTACACTTGGTAATATAGATACATGATGATGCTATACAAGACTTAACAAAAATTAGCATCTATCCTATTACACCCAGACCAAGTGTAGCTTCCCACACTAAGCCTCAGCTCATGGATGTTCATCCATTTGCTTGCCCTTATCCTTACCCGAGGAACCTTCACCTGAAATTGTAATCCTACAAAACGGGGTGAGATACACATCTCAGTAACCAAGGCAATTCTATCATATAATCCAGTTTAATTAGCATATATGCATGAATCAAAATCGACATCAAATCATATCAGCCATATCAGTAAATGAAGTAATTAGGCTATCATGATTACTATCCCATACTAGCAATCATATTATCACATGTTAAAGGCCATTAACACTGAGAGAGGCCCATCCACGGCACCTACTTCCCATTGAGCACAACCAGGGCTCAGTGCATCTGGGGTTTAATCATAACCCGGTGTCCGATCGAAGCACATGCACGGGTGGCAGCCGCACCACAACTCTACCATAGACTCACAAGGTCCAATCATAATACAATAGATAGCCAACCAATTCAATAAATAATTTCAAATCATTCATATACAGCAAATATGAAATTAAAATAGATACATGCATGGAATTAATGTAAACCCCAGTTACCTCACTTGTAGGCAATTTGCAACAGCCACCAATGGTACAAAAATTCCTATAACCATAGCATCAGAAAATTACTACTCTAATTCATCATTAATAGTAGCAATAAGTACCCAAGGAATTTAAATGCTAATAACTACCTAAATAACACTTACCCAGTCACTACAAGTCCCAGATTCGGATTCAAGTATCCTCTACCAGAAGTCTCAATATTTCACCCCAAATCCTAAGCAAATTCGTATGAAATTAATACCAATTTTTTAGATCAGCTATGGAGGTCTTAAATTAACAAAGAAAGCATCAAAATGGAGGGTTTAAACTCACCTATTGTCAGCCCTAGCCTCAACCTACGAATTTCATCAAGAAAACCCCAAATAACCACATTTCAGATTTTGGGTAAGGTGAAAATTCTCCAAAATGAGAAACTAATCAGACCAAACTAAAGAGAAAGATGAGGGAATTAAGTTGTATAACTATTACCTTGGCTGAATCTTACTCTAAATATGAGAAAATACAGAATTCTTGCCCTCAACCCTAACCTCCTTCTCAACTTCCGAATTTTACTTCTTGAGTTTCAGCAAATGAGAAAGTGGCTGAAGCATTAGGGTTTTAGGTGGGTTTAAGTTAGGTCAAAGATGGGTCATGGGTTGTTCCAAGGTCCAACTCCAATTGGGCTTCAGATTTTAGCTTGTTGGGCCAGTTTTAAAGTGTTGGGCTGCAGAATTTTATTGGGCCAGTTCTTATGCATTGGGTTACTGAAGTTTAATGGGATTTGGACCAAGTTTGAAGAGTTCAAGGGTTTGGGTCTGCACAAGGGTAATTGGGCCACTTATAAGAGTCTATACAAGGTGAATCTTAGGCCTCTATCTCATTAAATTGGTTTGGGTCTACCCCTAATTCATTAGGCCTCTATTAGCCCCTTATCATGATTCATTAATTTGGGCCTAGATGAAATTTCTATCCTAATTAATTCTCAAACCCATGTTAATAATTTATTTCTCTAAAATACCTATTCACTAACTTGCCCAGTTATCCTCTATTAATTATCCTTAATTACTCTAAATCTATGATTAACACCTTAATTAAATTTTGGGGTGTTATAGTTTCAGCTAGCCTAGGGGGGATAGAAGGAGATGAATTTTGGGCAGAACCAAGGTAGAAACCTAGGAAAAAGAGTGCAAAGATTATGAATATGACAAGAAATTCCAAGAAAAACCAAAGGAAATCAAGTTAGAAAAGTATGGTGTTCTTGGAGGTTTTGTAAAATCTGATTTTGTGTGAGTACTTCCTTGGATATTTGAATGTTTCCTTGAGCTCCTAAAACCCTAGAAACCTTCCCAAGTGGCTCTTCCATCAAGGAAAATTTTGAAACTCCAAGAAACCCAATTATGTGCTTGTCTTGGCCAAGGAGGATTTGTAGGGCTAGGAAGTGTTTTAATTTGTTCTAGCCTTGGTTTGGGACTCCATATGATGTTAGAATATGGGAGGAACCATTGGGAAAAATTTAAGAGCCATAGGTTGGGAGATGGGATAATGGTGTCCCTAATAGTGCCTTATAAAGCAACTTGGTCTTCTAATGGTGCAATTGAATATGTGATAGCTCCAAGGACCTTAAATGAGTCCAAAAAGTCTAGAAATAACAAGAGAATGGAGCCTAAAACTTGGATGATATGAGTTGCTTCAATGGACCATTTATAGAACCAATATGCCCATTATAGAACCAAGTGTGTGTTTAAGAGTGAACCTAGTGTCTTGGCTTGCTTCAAGTGTGTAATTGTGTGATGTTAGTGATGTCTAGGTCAAGAGAACCCTACTCCACCTAAGTGCTCTTGTGAGACCAAGGAGGAAAAGAAATTGGCAAAGTAAGCTTGCATAAATTAAAAGGTAGTTCTCCACCTCATTCTCTTACATTCTTGTATGCATATGTATATGTTGTGTGCTTATATATGCTCTTGTGATTTGAGAACATGCCACTTGATGTCTTGAGGTTGCATTGGTACCAATGTATCTTCTTGAAAGACTATGGTTATGGAAAGAGCTCATAAGGGTGAGCTAATGCCAAAAGTCCCTTAGTGAAGGTGAGGAGATGCCAAAAGTCTCATGGCATGGGTGAGACAAGGCCAAAAGTCCCTTGAATAGGTGAGGCTAAGTCAAAAGTCCCTAGGCCAAGAGTGAGGCAAATCCAAAAGTCTTAGAAATGGGGTGAGGCTAAACCAAAAGTCCCTAATGCATGAAAGTGGTCTTGACATGTTGATGTGGCATGAAATGGGATTTATTGCACACTTTATGCTTGCATATTCATATATTTGATGTATGTATGCCTTGAATGTGGTGTGAATGGATGTGTGAGCTATTGAGATTCTTGGACACTCCCCTTTTCCTCTCATGCTTAAAATGTCTAGGTGGTGCCCAAGGCCAAGGAAATGCAAGCCAAGAACACTAAATGGCTACACTTTGTTTAATTTGTAGTTTAAATTGTAATGGAGTGTCAAGAAGCATTTTGACATATTATTTTTTGTTGTGTGAAATCTTGAGCATATGTAACATGATGTATAGACTATATGTATAATGTATATAATATTAAATCAATGAAATTATGTAATTGGACCCTTGAATGGCATGTGTGTTTAGTGCATAAATGGATGTTGAGAGACCAAAATAAGATGCATAGGGTTTGTGACCATTTGGGCAATCTCTACAAGTTATATTTGTGCTTTGAAACTTGCCCAAGAGGTGCCAAACAATTAAGAAAGCCATTTGGATAAATTGGTAACCCATATGGAGCAAAAAATTTACTATTTTAGGAGCCTATACCACTTTTTGTCCAAATGAGCTCTTCTTGGTATGAAATTTGGCATGTATTTAGAGCTTATTGAGAGTTTTTTGGGTTGCCTCCAATCTGACGCATTGATCATAGGATAGATTTCATCCCCGGAGCTACACTTCCTAACAGACCTGCATATAAGGCCAATCCTAAAGAGACTAAGGAAATTCAAAGACAAGTTAAGAAGCTCATGAAGAAAAGGTTCATCAGAGAAAGCCTTAGTCCGTGTGCTATTCCAATGATACTCATACCCAAGAAGGATGACAAATGGAGAATGTGTGTTGATTGTCGTGCCATCAATAAAATCACAGGTAAGTATAGATATCATATTCCTTGTTAGATGACATGATAAATGAACTGCATGGTGCATTTGTGTTTTCCAAAATAGATCTTAGAAGTCAAATTAAGATGAAGGAGGGGGATGAATGGAAGACTGCATTCAAAATTAAGTTTGGATTGTATGAATGGTTAGTCATGCCATTCGATTTGACTAATGTCCCAAGTACTTTTATAAGTCTTATGAATCGTGTTTCCGCCCTTCATTGGCAAATTTGTTGTAATGTATTTTGATGACATTCTACTATTTTCTAGGAACCTAGATGAGCATATGTCTCATTTGCATGATGTCTTTATTGTTTAGTATGTGTGAAAATAGGCTCTTTGCAAATTTTGAGAAATGCACATTCTATTTGGATTCTATTTTTTTCCTTGACTTTGTTGTAGGTGCTAAAGACATTCATGTGGATGAGCAGAAAGTGAAAGTGATTCATGATTAGCCTACACCGAGGAATGCTAATGAAGGGAGAAGCTTCCATAGGCTTGCAAGTTTTTATTAGAGATTTGTGCAGGACTTCTCAACCATTCCTACACCTCTCAATAAGCCAATAAAGAAAAACATTAAGTTTAAGCAGGGTGAGGCACAAGAGAGAGCATTTTAGATTCTGAAAGATAAGTTAATTCATGCCCCTTTACTTATTTTGCCTGATTTCTCTAAAGTTTTTAAAGTTGAATGTGATACTTCTGGTATTGGTATTGGTGCTATTTTGATGCAAGAGGCTAGACCAATTACATATTTTAGTGAGAAATTGACTAGTGCATGTTTGAATTATTCTACATATGACAAAGAGTTGTATGTACTAAAAAGAACCTTAGAGCATTGGCAACATTATTTATAGTCTGAAGAGTTTGTTTTGCATTCTGATCATGAAATGTTAGAAATATCTTAAGACCCAGAATAAATTGAATCGTAGGCATGCAATTTAGCTTGAGTTTATTGAATTCTTTCCATATGTGCTTAAGCATAAACATGGTAAAGAGAATTTTGTAGCTGATGCCTTGTCTAGAAGTTGTGATTACATTTATGCAAGTTAGATTGATAAGATTTACGTCTCTCAAAAGCATGTATGAATGTGATGTTGACTTTGCTTATGTGTGGAAGTTATGTGAAAGGCATGGTGTTAATGACTTTTATCTTTTTTTATGGCTTCTTGTTTGAGCAAAATAAGTTGTGTGTGCCTATATTCTATGCATGAATTGTTGGTGAAAGAGTCCCATAGGGGTGGTTTAATGGGACATTTTGGAGTAGAAAAGACTTTGGCTATTTTGCATGAACACTTTTATTGGCCACGAATGCATAAGCATGTTATTGTTGTGTGTGACAAATGCATTGTGTGTAAGCATGCTAAATCCAGGATGCATCCGCATAGTTTGTATACTCCTTTAGCTATTCCTTCTCATCCTTGGGTGGATATTTCCATAGATTTTGTCCTTGGATTGCCTAGGACCTCTAGTGGAAAGGATAGCATTTTTGTTATAATGATAGAGAAAACCTTGGAGAGCTTGAATGAGAGCAACAATGTGAGCTAATGTAAGTGCAACCAACTAGGAAGATTAATGGGCCGTTGCAAGGTTTAAGAGGACCGGTGACAAGATCAAGAGCTAAAGTAATGAAAGAAGCCTTAACTGGAGTAATACATAAATTAATAGAGATGGAGGCCTTACACTTAGCTTAATTTGAAGCTAAAAAGAGTAGAGAAAGAATCCATATGCTATGCCTAATCAATGGACCAGATTCAATCTAGAAGAAGATCTTATAGTTGAGATTAGTTCACTTAAAAGTCATGTGCCATCTATGCATTGTTTAAAATGTAGTCTTGGCCTATTATTTTATTTATTTTATTTATTTTATATGAATAAAAAAGGTGCCACCTTGATTATATTACTGAGATTGTTAATTTCCTATTTTATCATGTAATGTAGCTGCTAACTAGATTTGAGTTTAATTGAGTAGGATTATCTTTACAGACTTGGATATTTTATTTTTTGTATTTTATGCGCCATAGGAGGGATTAATATTTAGATTGTGAGTTCCCAAAATACCCTCAAATATGGCACTACTTTTAAGACTTTATAGTAATTTTGTTTGGTTAGGGTTTCACTTTTCTTTTAAGACTATCTTGTATGCCACTTTGGAGGCAGAAGATGAATGATTGAAATTTTAAGAATTCTTGTGAGTTATTCTTGCTCTTTTAAGTGCTAGAAAGAATTAAAGATTCTTTAAGGGTGGTCCACCTTGTGGCATCTCATGCCTAGGGTAAAAGAGATAAGGTTTTTTACAATCTAGTCCCCTTTAAGACCAACTATCCTCTTCCTTTCTCCTTCTTTGTGTTATTTTTATTTACTCCCTTTGTGATTCTGATTTGTGTTTCATTTGTGTGCTTGTCTTGATGATTACAAGATCCAGTATTAAGTCAAATTTGAGAGGGCATCTTGGATGGGTTCCAATAGATGCCTTTATCATTTGGTATTAGAGCCTCTAAAAATCTTAGAACTCATGAAAACACTTCTCATGTACTTTATCTTGAACTTGGCCAAGACATGCACATTACATAGCTTCCATGGAATTTTTCCATTTTCTTAAATAATTTAATAGTTGTAGGATATCTAGGACTCTTTTTTAGTTCAAATATAGCCTTAGATGATTTAAAACATCTTCCTATGGTTCCATATCCTCCATGGTTCATTTGGAACCCTAGGTGGCATAACTTGTTTCCTATAGTTTTCTCAACAATTCTCTTTGCATAATCATGCTCTCCTCACTTTTAAACCCTTGTTTTAATCAAATTTTCATCAAGCTTAAGCATCCTCCTCCCTCTCTCTCTAAGCTGAACCATAGAGGGTCTTGGGACTTAAAGAAAAGGAAATTTTCTATCTTAATGCAAACCTCATTTAAAAGCTCTCTCCTTAGTTTATTATGGTAAAACTAACTTCCTCAAATCTCTTCTTTTCCTTACAAGGTCAACCACAACCTTCACCTTTTCAAGAAACTAAAACTACCATTAGAAAAAGCATGAAGAGAGGAAAATATTTCATAACTAGTATATAGCAAAATTATACATATTTTTCTTACCTATTTGCCTTAGTTTCCTTCCTTTCTCCTTCTTTCTTCTCATGCCATTCATGGAGTTTTGAGAGTTTCTAAAAGTCAATAGATGAGGGAGGTGGTGTGACATTATATTGAAGGGATTTTTATAACATTTTTAAAAATAATGATTACATCCCTTTGCTTAATTTCCTCCATTTGGACTCATTCTATATCCTTTTCAAAAAATATCTTTTTCATATTAAAATGTACTCTCTACTTTAGTAGAAATATTTGCCTTGGAATTTCTGGGACTTAAAATAGTTTAGAAAGACTTAGTCAAAGTTATAGTCAATCAAAATCTTAAATCATACATCGTTAGAAATTTAACCATTTTGACAGTTCTTATGATTTTTAGGACCTTTGAAAACCTTACTGAGCTTAATTTTTGCATTTAAAACTCTTTCCATTAAGTTTCTAAAATTTTTCTTATAATTACAATTTTGCTACTAGTATGTCAGTTTACTCTATTTAGCCATTTTAGCTCTATTTTTGTTCTTTTTACTCTTTCCTTTTATCTCATCTAAACTTTTAGCCTATCATTATCATGATTATTAACCTTTCTTTTAATATCTAAGGATTTAGAAAACACTAGATATGACATTTCTTCCCCTCAAATAAAATATTGTCCTCAAAATTTGGGGATATAGTTATTACTTTGTGTTCCTTATACTTTTTCTAGATAGTCTTTCTTTTTTATTTGCCTGTCTTTAGTTATTTTCTTTAGGAACTAATTCCTTTCAGACCTATTTCACCAAAAGTTTTTTCTTACTAATAATTTCTAATCTTACTATAAGTTATTTTCTTTCCTAGGTATTCTCTTTATAGAGCATAAGATTTGCTCACTCCTTGTTTTCTTAGTTCTTGACATGTGAGGGACTATTTCTAGTATTGGCACCTTTTAACCTCATACATCTATTTAAAATTTAGGAGATCTTACCATTCTACATCTAATTAGTGCAATACCAATTCATACAGGGTTGAGTTCTTCTATTTAGGGTACTTGCTTGCATTTGTTATTAGAAATATCTTACTAGTATAGAATCTCCAATACTTTATTCTAATGGCTTTCTACACCAATCTCTTTATCTTTCTCTACTTATTATAAGCCATTAGAGATTCCTTTTTGTCTAACTTAACTTGCTTAAATGTTTAGTCCACTATTTACCCTTACAATCTTTCTTATTAGCATTACCTATAAAATTTGTCTTTTCTCCCATTTTAAGCCTTGTATACGGACTAATTACTAGGATCATAACTTCTCTAATGAGCTCATATTTTTAGATATCCTAGTTCCTTTATCTACTAATGTACTAGCCTTCATTATGTCATCTAGGTCAAAAGTTTTACTTGATTTATCAGAGAATATTTATTATTATACTTTTCAACTTTATTATGAACTTATCATGAGTTTTAACTCTTTTCTACTAGCATTGAAAAGCGACTACTATTGACCAACACCACATTTATTGTGGGATACCATTTTCTCATAGACTCAACTGCTAAAGCCATAAATTACTACTTGCCCTATCATAAGAACTGCACCTTCTTCAATTTACTACTCTTGTGTATAGCGATTTCTCTTTCCTTTAGCTAAGTTTAATAACTACTAGGGTAGTGGTTCCTCTACTATAACTCTAGATAACTACTCTCTTGCTTACCTCATCCCACATACTATACTCATCTATTAGAAAAGTGTCTGGCTATTTGAGAAAATCCTTGATAACTCAACTCTATTAGAATAGTCTACCAGACTTATGAGATCTTTGGTGTCTGAGACTAACCTATCTGTAAAACTATCCTAGGTTATCATCTTAAAAAAGCATTGTTATACTATAACTCTTGGCTTTCTATAACTATGGGATCCACTGTGACCCCTAGTTTACTGCGACCTCTCAGAGCTCTACTACACTCTATTACGACCCACTATACTGTGCTAAGATCTACTACAATCTATCTTTAGGAGATATCAAAACCTAAGATCGCTATCTCTAGGAGTAAACTCAAACTCACTAAATCTGACAACCATCACTCATAGTTTTTGAGGCTAAACTCATATGTCTGCTATGCTCTTATGAAGGTTTCTTATGTGAAGCAGGTCTTGTATAACCCTCTCATGTCTTAACATCCCATAATAATGATACTCCAAAGCATTTTAGTATTTACTCACTACTCTCTATAGGATTATTAGTTTTCCACTGCTAGCCTCATCATACTTTATTTTTCTTTCTTTCTTTCTCTTACTAGCTTACCTTACTTTACTTTACTTTCTTTACATAGTGATGTAATTTAGACTTACCCTCTACATGTATTCATTCTATCTTTCCCCCTCTTATCTTGCAATTTCTAACTATACTCATATTCCACACCCAAGTGCCTCTAGCATCAATGTACTTTTATTTCAAAAGGCATTTCACACATCAAAGTGTGTCTAATTTCTCTTATAGGTAAGTATCATATGCTGATCCTTTAAATATTTCATTCTAGTCATTTTATTACTTAATGTACTCATGCTAGGCCTATTGAACCCATGTTGCTTAAGTCCTAAGGCCTTAGTGTATTAGTGGAACTTATATCATTGAAAGCCTTAAATAATTCAATTTTGTACAAATAAATATTTTCATCATATTATTCTCCAAATTCAAGCCAAAGAAGTTTTTTAGGCTTAGAATATCACAAGAAGAAGCATGTAACTCGTGAGTTATATCATATGCTCATTTTTACAACTTTAACACGTAATAGAGGCCAAATTTTGAAAAATCATAACTTGAGCAAAACTCTAATTTGCTCAAACTCAGTAGTTATGGAAAGTTTATAATGAAAACTATTTACTCAAAAACATTTTAGTTAAAACAAGCTCATTTGGTCCCTCAAAACACATAAAAACAACAGCTAAACTATAGGAACAATAAACCAAAAAAATCTACATAATTTAGCCAATTTTGAAAATTTATAAAAAAATTCTATAGAGCTCTAAAAATTGCATGCTGTGGCTTTGTGAAAAGTTCCCAATGTGCCCTAAATGCTTGTCAAATTTCAACCCAAGACTCCTTCATTTAGTTAGTCGAAGGTTTATAGACATATTATGGCTAAAAAATTAGGATTTTTGGTTCCAAATGACTCTAAATGTGCCATATTGTGCCATGTCTCCTTTAGGGCAAATTTCAAATGCTAAATGTATCATATATGGCTGATCCAATATGTCTACAAAACCATACAACTTAAAATGACCTCTCCACCTACCATTACACACATGCAAATTCAAGAACTCAAAGGGTCAAATGACATACTTTCATATATTTACATCCAAAAATAATTTTTACGTCATAGTCTTATACTTTTGAGTGTGTGGAAATAGTCATATGTCAAAATGTGCATATACATCACCATATGTACAAGAATATGCATTAAAACTTAAACTAGTGTCAAAATGGTTCTTCTTAAGCTCTTTGCTCACCATCTTTGCTTTCTTGAGAGTTACTTAGACATGGTTAAAGAAAATAGGGGAAAGAATGATATTCAAAGAATCTTAATACCTCATTCATCATTCAAGCATACATATATGGCCTCAAGGTCAAAGAAAGCAAGCATGCAAATCACACAACCAAATATCATTTGTATTCATATATTAGGGATCACATGGCTCTACCAAAAGCAAAAATAAGCTCGAGGAACTTTTGGTCGAGCCTCATCCAATAATTAAAGACTTTTGTTTTAGCCTCACCCTATTTTAGGGACTTTAGACTTAGCCTTACCCATAATTGAGGCTTTCATCTTAGTCTCACCCACATTTAAGGATTTTTGGTCTCACCTTATCTATTTCAATGGACGTTGAGCACAACCTCACCCATTCAAGAGTCAAACCAATTCTAAATGCAATCAAATGTCATGCAATTGCATATGATCATTCAATAATAAAAAATACATATAATTTTCAATTAATACATACAAACAAACCAAGACACTCAAGCAACCAACCTATATACGCAATAATGGATGAAGAGTTATCTTAACATAAGAGTTTAACTTAATTCCCTTTTGTTTCTTGGCTTGGTGCCATGGCTTCACACCTAAACTTGAGTGAAATTTTACTTGCTTCGCCTAGACACATCAAAGGAAGCACAAAATTATCAATGGAACTATACTTATACCCATTTAAACCTTATACAAGTTAGCTAAAACTTTAGACTCACATATGGTTCAATTAAGTGGCATAATGAAATAACTCTTACAATTCAATATCTTAGCTCTAAGACCTCACCTAATATGAGTTATATGAGTCCATTAGAACTCATTAAAGCCATCATAAACTTGATTTAAGGAGCTAATGCTGTGACGACCATAACTTCTAATAATCATAATTAAGGTTAAGTACGTTATTACTAACCATAAAATTTTAATTATGGTTGAAAGTCATTACAACTAATTATATTCAAAAAATGTTAAGTAATTTGAACCTTAATGTTATTAGCGTCATTAATTAGGCCACTACAATTATTTAGAAGTGCAAGTGAATTTAATCATTAATAAGGAGCCTTTGATTCTCCCATCCATTAATTCCAACTCATAAAAATCTCTTACAAGTGTTTCTAAATCATTCCTTAGTATTACCATAAAAGAAATTAAAGTTTCTAAGTGAATATGAGAAATTGAGCACCTTCGCCGCGGCTAAATCCCCTTTCGCCGCAGCCAATTACTCTCGGATTCAAGTCCTTACACCTCCATAAATTTCACGCTTTTTTCCGCGGCCAAATACCCTCTGGAACACCCTCAAAATTGTTTCCCAAGCTTAGCCGCGGCCAACATCACTATTCGCCGCGGCCAATTTCTCTCTGTTTTCTTCCCTGGCAGGTTCGCCACATTTGACTGAGGTCAATTAATTGTTGGCCGCGGCCAATTCTTCTCTGTTTCTATTTGGCCTAGGCCAATTAAATGTTGACCGCGGCCAATTCCCTTCTGTTCCTATAACTCCTAAAATTTCATCTCATACTCTCCAATTCCCCCTCTAGCAACCCTCTAGGCCACTTTAACTTAGTTTGTGAAGATTTAATGTCTTTCTTTCACCTAATCTACTTAACACATCTATCATTACACATTTAAAATTCAAATGTGGATTCTTAACCCTCTAGCTACCATAAACTAGTAAGTTCATAGATTAATGACAGCAAATGTATTATGATCACAAGGTGCATGGGGTCAATGCTTAATGTTCATATAAAATCAAATCACTTATCCACTATTAGCTAATTACAATCATAATGTTCAATTCCATGATAATCAAATTACATATACAATCCCTATACTTGGCAACTCATGATGCAATGCAGCAATGATACAGAACTAACAATTTAGTTACAATACATTTTGTCAAAGCTCCCAAGCATATGTGCTACCAAGCCATTTAATGATCTTCTATTAATTTTCTCCTTGCCACTAAGAGGTCCGGTCCCTGAAAATGTTAGCCCACAACAGGGTGAGATATACAATCTCAGTAACAAAAGGCAATTTCTATATATATGTACAAGTCAATCAATCCAATGCAATTTCATGTCATCAATACCAGAATCATCAATTCAATTCGCAAATGAACTAGTTGAGCTATCAATGACTACTGTCCCATACCAACAATTATACACAACATGTTAATGGCCAATAACACTGGGAGATGTCCGTCCACGGCACCTACTCCATCATGAGTACAACCAGGGCTCAGTGCATCTGGGGTTTGATCATAACCCGGTGCTCGATCAAAACACATGCACGGGTGGCAGCCACACCACAGCTCCACCATAGACTCACAAGGTCCAATTACAATAACAATCAAGTAGTCAACCAGACATTTAGCATTTCAAAATCAAGTATGTATAACAAATAGCAGATTAACATGAGCATATACATAGAATTAGAAAAATAACCCCAGTTATCTCGATGAAGCCAATTACTCTTCCTCTAGCTACCATAATAATCCAAATGTACACCAAGGCTATAACAAGCATAATTATCATCATTTCTATTCACAATCAAATATCCAAAGAGTTGAACTACTAATGACAGACTAGAGGTTACTTACCTAATTACCAAGGGATTTAATTTCGGATTCTAACTTTCCCACACCAGAAATAGCCATAGTTCACTCCAATTTTTGGGTAATTTCACATGAAACCAAAGCCCATATCATAGGTCAACTATAAGGGTCTCAAACTAACAGAAAATGCATCAAAATAGGAAGGAGATACTCACTTAACAACACCCATAGCCTTACCTCTGAAAATCCACCATGGAAGCACCAAAATTCGCATTTCAATCATCAAGCCCAGAAAATTCAATTTTCCACCATTATCTCCTTGTAATCTCACACAATAATAGAACCCATTATGATAATCCATCCTTAGGGGCATTTTCCAGCAAAGTAATACATAAAATGGAAGGGAAATGCTTACCTAATCATCCCTCTAACCTCCAACTCCGAAAATCTTGTAAGGAATCACCCAACACTAAGTTTCAGATTTGAGAAGAAGATGAAAATGCTCAAAACCAGAAATTAATTGGACCAAAATGAAGAGGAGAATGAGAAGGACATGTTTTATATATATTACCTTAGCCAAATCTTCCTCTAAAAGTGAGAAATAGTGGAGGAATGCAGAAAAAACCTAGCCCCTCTTCTCAAGTGCGAAAATGTCTTTCTAAGTCTGCAGAACATGTTTCCCTTAGCAGCCAAATGGGTGGAGATAAGACTTCTTAGGGTTTTAGTGAAGATGGGCTGGTCCAATGGGCCCATTATTTCAAGTGGGCTGGTGCTAGGTAAGATGGGCTGCAAAAAATTTAAAGCTAAAAGTGGGATGTACTGACCAATGGCCCAATTCCTTGTAGGTTTAGATTTTTATGCTTTTGGGCCTTATCTCATAAGTTGGGCTGAATCTCATGAGTTGGGCTTCAGAGTTGTAGTTGGGTCAGGCCAAATTTCAAGAGCCAATCTAATTTGGGCCTATATAATGTCCGTTGGGCTAACTCATATAAATTGGGTCTTGGGCCCCTATTCTACTAAATCAAATTGGGTCATTGCTAGGCAATTTTTCTTAGCCCAAGCCTTATAATAAGGAGTTGGGCTTACACCCAAAAATTATTGGGCCTCTATAAATCCTTATCCATGGCTTATTCAAATTAAATTTTGGGCCCCAATTAGGCTTTAACCCAAATGAAATCTTAAACCTATATTACGAACTTATTTTTTTATAAATTTTCATTCATAAAGTTTGCCTAATTTTTTTCATGATAATTATTCTTAATTAATCCAAATACATTATTAACACCTTAATTAATTTCGGGGTGTTACAAATGCCAAGTTGCTTCTTTATGTATAATTGAACTCTACATTTTCATCTTTCAAAATAAGGTTTCTAAATTCAAACCAATGGTTCCTTTAATGTTTATCATTCATGTCTAAACTATTTATAATCTTAGAATCATCCTAGATGCTCATTTCCCTTCATGGTCAAATCATCATCCATATTGAGAGCTAAAGGATTTTTGTGATTCTTCTTAGGGATTGTGGCACTTATGGATATTTTTGAGTTTTTTTATAGTTCATTTATGATTTCACATGGCTTAAAATGCCCTTCTAAAGTCCTAAACTTCCTAAGGTGCAATCTAAACCTTAGTTTCCATATCTTGCAACCTATGGCTTTTTAGTAGCTTCTTTTGTTTCCATATGAATCTCCACACTCTTAAACCTCTAAGATTACCATGTTCAAGTCAAGAATCAAATCCCTCTAGGATCCCCACATAGTGGCCAAACCTAGGGAGGTAAGGAGTCCAAGGAAATATCATGTTTTCTAATCCATATCATATACTACTTGACAGTGTTAGATACTCTAATTGACATTCTATCCATAAGTTACCTTAATTTTATTTACTTTAGGGTCTTACTATGTCACAATATTAGTTTCAACAGTTTTGTGAAAACTGGATATTACATTATGGCAACATTAGGATTTTTTATTCCAAATGGTTCTAAATGTGCCATATTGTGCCATGTCTCCTTTTGGGCATATTTCAAATGTTAAATGCATCATATATGACTGGTTCAACATGTGTCAAAAATCATACAACTTAAAATGACTTCTCCACTTGCTATTATACACATGCAAATTCAAAAACTCAAAGGGTCAAATGACATAATTTCATATATTTACATCCAAAAATGATTTGTACATTATAGTCTTATACCTTTAAGTGTTTAAGAATAGTCATATGTCAAAAAATACATATGCATCATCATATGTGCAAGAATATGCTTTAAAACTTAAACTAATGTCAAAATAATTCTTCTTAAGCTCCTTACTTCTTTGAGAGTTACCTAGATATGGTTAGGAAAAATAGAAGAAAGAAGAAGATCAAAGAATCTTAATAACTCATTCATTATTCAAGCATACATATATGGCATACTCAAAGTCAAAGAAAGCAAGCTTGCATGTCATACAACCAACTATCATTCATATTCATACATTAGGGATCACATGGTTCCACTATGAGCAAAAACAAGTTCTATGGACTTTGGGTGTAGTCTCACCTAATAATTTAGGATTTTTGGTTTAACTTCACCCTCTTTTAGGGACTTTTGATTTAGCCTCACTCATATTTGAGAGTTTTGGCTTAGTCTTACTCATATTTAGGGGACTTTTGGCCTCACCTCACCCATTTTAAGGGACTTTTAACACAACCTTATCCATTCAATAGCCAAACCAATTTCAAATGTAACCACATATCATGCAATTGCATATGATTATCAAACAATCAAAATTCACATGATTTACAAATAATACATATAAGTAATCTAAGACACTTAAATAACCAACATGCATACACAAGAATGAATGAAAAGCTATTTTAACACAAGAGTTTAACTTAATTCCCTTTTGTTTCTTAGCTTGGTGCCATGACCTCACACCTACACCTGAGTGAAATTTCACTTGGTTGGCCTAGACATGTCAAATAAGGCACAAAATCAATATTGGAACCATATTTGTACTCCTTTAAGCCTTATACAAGTTAACTAGAACTTTAGGCTTACATATGATTCAATTAAGTGGCATAATGAAACAATTCTTGTAAATCAATACCTTGGCTCCATGATCTTACCCAATATGAGTAATATGACTCTGCTAGAACTTATTAAAGGTATCATAAACTTCATTTAAGGAGCTTAATACGAAGTTGCTTCTTTATACATAATTGAATCCTAAATTTTCACCTTTCAAAATAAGGCTTCTAAATTTAAATGAATAATTATTTTAGTTTTATAATTCATATCTAAACTATTTATAATCTTAGAATCATTGAAAACTCTCCTTAAGTACTGATTCTCCCTCAAGATTGAACCTATGCATGTATATGGGTTCCTTAGAGTTTTGCTATTTCTCTTAGATGATTTAATACATATGGATTCTCCTTGCTTCTTGCTAGTTCAATTATGATTTCACATGACTTAAAATACCCTTCTAAAGTCTCAAATCTCTTAATGTGTAATCAAAACCCTAGGTATCATAATTTGTAATTTATAGCATTACAATGAATTTCTTTTGTTCTGTATTAATCTCCATACTTTAAAACCCCAATTCCCTTCATGCTTTGATCAAAAACCAATCCCCTTAGTGTTCTTCTTAAGTTGGCCAAACATGAGAGCCCATGGAGGAACAAGGAAAAGCAAGTATGTTATACATCATTTGAAAAGGCTTTAAATAGAGATTCTTATGGTGTATTCATTTCTCCTTAAAGAGCTTCTTCCTCCATGGGTTTAGCCATAAAACTCTACCTTTTAGAAAACTAAAACCAAAAGAGAAAAGGAAAGTATAATAAGATTTATTCTAAGGTCGTAGGCAAAAATTACATGTAAAGTTACCTATATAGAGCGTCCATTCTCTTATTTCTTCCTCCTTCTTCCCCTCTCGCTTTTAGTTCTATTTCTAGTCTGTTTTAAGAGTGCTAAGTCGATTATGAGCAGAACAAGAGACGTGGGTGACTATAAAATGAAGAATAAAAGATTATATAACAATTTCTAAAATACCGATTACGTCTTGCAACTTCATTTCCTCCATTTGAGCTCATTTTAGATCCTTTTGGGAACCAAAATTTTTGTAACACCCAGTTTTCATAAAAACGACGAAAATGAAGGAAATATAAAAGAGAGTCATTTAAAATGAATGATTTAAGACCAAATAAAATTAGAATAAAATTTTAAATGATAGAAAATGAGGATCCAAGGCTTAGGACTCTTAGAAATCGAAGCTAAAATGGCTAAAGAAAATCTGATAAAATCCAGTGACATTTTCGTAATTTTAGGTACTTTTTAGAAAACTCAAAGGAGGAATCTTTAAATGGAAATTTTGAGTTTTTTGAGGTTCCCAGAGGCTTGAAAACTATGAGAACCTCTAGAATAGTTCAAACCCCTCCAATTTATGTTTTAAAATGTCGGTTAACCCGAACTTTGACCCTTTCGTTCGAGTAAGTTTTAAATTCAATTTAAGTGATTCCAAAGGCAATTTATAGGTTAAAGGACCTAAATTTTATGATAAAAAATATGGTTCTCAAAAAGGAGTTGAAATAAGCCTTGAGGGAAGAAACCAAGAACAAAGGGCAAAATTGGTATTTTGAAATGTCTTTAATGAATCCCTCACTATAATAGATGGCATTCCACTTCTCTGCCATACTTAGCAGACCTAATTTCTACTTAAACCCAAGTTGAAGTTCTACTAAGAAGGAGCTTCAAGGGAGAAGAGAAACCTAAGAAAAGGTCAGGAAAACTAAGGATTTTCTTGCTCCTTCCTTCATTAAACTTGTTCTCTTCCTTCTCTTCTTACTTTCTATGGCTTTGGTGTGTGATTTGGATCTATTTTGAGTCATGTTTAGAGGGAGCAAGTTCAAAATTTCAAGGAAAAGTTGTAGCAAAGGAAAGAGCTCTTGAAAAGGTTAAAGAATCAAAGTAACTTCACGGCTTTCCTTACTTACTTCTTCTTGTTCCTCCATAGGTGTTTTTCAGCCTTATATAGAACAACCAAGAGGGAGTAAATTCTGACCTAAACCAAGCATAAAACCTATATTTTTGAGGATGAGAAACAAGTAGATGCAAAGAAATTCTGAAAAGAAGTATTAGTTTTCAAGTTTCCAAAACCTAGCAATTTTATTGTACTATAATATGTATGAAGTTTTCTACAAGTATTTCTAATTTTCTAAGAGTGTATATGGATTCTTGAGACACCTAGAAAGCCTCACATGTGCCATTCCCTTTAAGAAAAGTTCAAAATCCATGGGTGCCTAAAGGTGTGCATAAATTTCAGCCTAGGTAAGAAGGAGAACTTAAAGAGAGTTTTAAATTTTTCTAAGGGTAGAAAGGGACTAGATATGATGAAAGAACATCAAAGGAAGCCTTGAAAAAAATTTAAAAGCCTTGGTTTATGAGATAGAGGTATAGGTTCCATAATGAAACTTAAAGAAGCAACTTGTATCTAGGCTCTTGGGAATGAATTTGTAATGACTCCAAGGAGTTTAAATGGAGTCAAGAGACCTAGATAGAAGGAGAAAATGGAGCCAAGATCATAAATTATATCAAATGCTTCATTAAGTCTTGTATGGAACCATAATGAAACCATATGAGAAAGTAGCCTTCCATAAAGTATGTGTGATGCTAAAGCTTGCTTCTATGATGTAACTGTGCCTATTTGATGTGTTTAGGCTAAAGGAATCAAGCTTCCCCCAATTGCAAGTGTGTGGCCAAAAAGGGGAAGGAATAACCCAAGGAAAAAGTTTGTGTTCTTACTTTAAGGTAGCTCTTTAACCTTTCTCACATGCATAGCTTCGTTGTTTTCTTGTCATTGAGTACTTGTGTATATGTTTAACCTATGAGAAATATTTCTAGCCAATGTTTACATACTATGATACCACTATGTTTCTTGAAATGTGTTTATGATTGTATTATAGGTTGCATGGCTTTGGTGATACCAAAAGTCCCTTAGCAAGGGTAAGGATGAGCCAAAAGTCTCAAGAAGAGTGAGGCTAAGTCAAAAGTCCCTTGAAAATGGGTGAGGCAAATCTAAAAGTCCTAAGAAAGTTGGGTGAGGTTAAACCAATGCCCTTGAGAGCTTATGCTTGCCATATATGAGTTTATATGCCAAGGAAAATGATTTATGTATGCTCACTAGTTGCTTAAACATCATGCATGCATTCTTTAAGTTGTATATGCATCCACTATATATGTTTGAAAGGGTTAAGAGCTATTAGGATTCTTTGAATCTCACTCTTCCCTACATATGCCTAACCATGTCTAAGTGAGCCAAGTGGATAAAGAAATAGAGGCCAATAACCTTGATGACCAAGATATTAACAAAGAGTTATGAAAAATAGGCATTTTTATGGCATATTGATGTCAAACTATGTAACCATGAGATGTATACATGATATAAACCATCGAACATATTCTAATGTATGTATAAATAGTGTGTGTATTAATGTGGAAGCCAAATGAATGAATATGTATGTTTTTGCCACCAAGGAGCCCTTATATGGTGTGATGTCCATGTGTATGTATGCAAGTTGTAACACCATAAATCGTAGCTCATTTCATGATATTCATAGGCTTCACATCATCGATTCCATGAAAGTGTAGAGAAAAAAGGAATAAAATAATGACTATTTTTGCATTACATCGTGTTTAAAAATTTCCATTTAGTGTCACGTGGGCTATATGAGCATATACTATACTTTCCCACATTTAATTACATCAAAAAAACTATTTGCATCATAAAATCATGACTACAACTCATGGAAATCAAAGAAGAGCTCAAAATAACCAAGTGCATTTTCGGCCAAAATTGGCCCCTTTTTCTGACCAAATTTTGGAAAATCATAACTAATTTTAAAAAAATTGAAATCATAAAATCTTGGTCATTATGGAAAGCTATGGATGTTACTTTACACTAAAAATATGCCTAGATCATAACATCCATCACAAAGGACGTTTGAAATCCAAAATAGTCCAGAGATCAGACTGCATTCTGGAACTATCATAGAATTCTACAGAAAAATTTAAAAATATTCAATTAATTCCCAAAAAATCTAATCTATGCAAATGATACTAATCTAGAAATCTATGGATGTTATTTAGAGAAGAAAAATATCTCCAAACCAATTCATCAAGCCCAGACCTTGGAATTTAATGGAATAATAACTCAGGTCGGGCAAAATCCCTGATACTAGATAGAAGGTTCAAAAATGCATATCTCCCTCTCTAGAACTCCAAATGAGGTGCTTCTCATTTTCACGAGTCACTATGAATGTCTAATTTCTTTGTATAAAATTTCAAGGCAATTGGACATCATTTGAGCCTCGTGTGATAGAATTCATTTTCGGATCAAATGAATAGTATAGCAAACCAAAACCAAAAAAAATTGACAACTTTGAAAAATCATCAAATATTCTGTAAACCTTTAAAAATTATGATCTTTATCTTTCCAAAAATCTCTTAATGAGACCTAATTTCATGCCAAATCTTAGATCAAGACTAACTTATTTGGCTAAAAAGTGATATATGGTTCTATTATGGTTAATTTTAGCTCCATATGAGGTACTAAAATTGCCAAATGGCTTTTCCTTGGTTGTGGCACCTTTTGCGCAAGTCTAAAAGCACATTTAAGACTTGTGTGAGCTGCTCAAATGGTCCCAAACCTCATGCATCTCATTTTGGTCATTTAACCCACACTTATACACATTTACATCAAACTTCCAAATTGCATACTTTGGCATTACATATTTAAATTCTATTCTAGAATTCATACATCATATTCATACATTTATACATTACATAATATTATATTTACACATGTCTCAAGGGTCATAGACCATTTACAACACAATATATATCATGAAGCATCATTGTGGTTCCAAAAAGATAAAAGCTAGGCATATGGTTGTCAATCTTCTTTCTTCAATGTTGTTGGCTCCCATTACCATAGCCACTTGGTCCACCTAGTATATTAGATCATTGGAGAGGAGGGAATGAGATTCAAAGAATCCCAATAGCTCATCTTCCTTTCAATCATACATAATATATATAAAGCAAGCCTTAAAAATGCATGCATGGACATAATACAAATCATGAGCATTCAGGAAGTAAACTTAGCATGTGAACAAGTCATACAAGACATTCAAGAGCTCACTAAGTGTTTGAATTGGCCTCACACTTCTCCTCATGGATTTTGGACTTGCTTCACCCATTCTTTGAGAGCTTTGGACTCAACCATACTCTTGGGAGCCCACTTTATTTTTGGGAGAATCTTTACTTTGTTTCAACTAAACTCAAGGGTTCTTGGCTCATCCTGACCATGGTGAATAGTTTTTGGCCTCTCCACACTTAAGCAAACTCAAGCAAACATCATACATTTATTTGAAAACATAACATGACATCATGAAATCATGGCATATAAAATCATGCTTGCATACTTTTCAGGGCTTGAAAATACACATACACACATTCTAAGACAAGCTGAACATATATCCATGCATGAAAGAAGGTGGAAAAAGTTACCTTGTGTACAATCACACATTTTTTTCTTGGAATTCAAGCCTCCTCTTTCAGCCACACACCCACAAACTTGTGGAGATGGTTTCTTTTGGCCTAGATACAATTTATGAAAGCCAATTAGGTTCATAAAATAATTTCTAAAGCCACACAACTTGCTTAGACACTAGGTTGTTCTATAAATCCCATTATGGTCCATAAATGTACCTAATGAAGCAACACCCCTCAAACAATTTCTAAGCTCCATTCTTTTCTTTCAAATATGATTCTTGACTCCTTTTAAGCCTCTTGAAGTCATCACACAATTAAAACAAAATGCCTAACTACATATTGCTTCTTTAGGTCATAATATGGAACCTAAGGCACCAATTCACTTTCCATGAATTCTAAATTTTTTCCAAGGCTTCCCCTCATATTCATTCATCATATATGACACAAAAATAGGCTTGAAAAAATTTAAAACTCTCCCTAGCTACCCCAACCTTGCTTGGCCGAGACTATGTCCCTTTTTAGCCTCCTTGGAATTCTCTTTGTTTTCTTGAAGGAGAAAGCATGTGGGGAGCATCTTAGGGATCTTAAGAGCTCATTTAAACTCTTAATTAGACCTAGGAATCATCATATAAAATCATATTTTGGAGAGTGCACATAAAACCCTATAATTTGCATCTTAAAATCTAATGGTTTTTTGATAATTTCCTTTGTATATTCTTAATCTCCACACCTTTTTTTCTTAGATTCTTGGTTCTACCTAAAAATCATCTGCGCCTAGGGTTTTCTCAAGTTAGGCAAAATGGTGGAGAAAGGAACAAAAGATGACAATCATAGGAAGAGAAATTGTCTTGTTTTCTTGCTTTTTCTCACTTGAATCTGGTGTTCTTTGAGCTCCTCTCTTCAAATCCGAATTTTCCCCTCAATTTCTTTCTTAAACCAGATTTATAAACTTCATTTTAATCATAGGAAATAAAGGAGAATAAAGGAGAAGAGATTTGGAAGAGAAAGGGCATGAAAAACCATGAAAATCCATACCTTTCTACTTTGAATTTCTCCTTCTTTTCTTCCTCCTCTTGTGCACCTCATCCCCTAGGGTTTCCCTCTGATTTTGGGCAGAACTTGGTCGTGCATAATGAAGGGAGACGAAGGGTGCATCATATATATAGGTGGGAATAAGTTACACTTTTCAAAAATTCCTATTTTGCCCTTCATTCTTGACATTTTTGTTTCTCCTTCGTTTTAGCTCCTTTTTTAGAACTGTCTTTTCCATTATAAAATTTAGGTTCCAATTAAGAAAAATGCCTTTAGAATCACTCAAATTGGAGCTAAAACCTTCCCGAACAAATCAATCAAAGTTCAGGTCAACTAACATTAGAAAACGTCCACCGGAGAGGTTTTAACTGTCTCGGGGATTTCTATGGTTTTCAGGGCCTCTGAGAACCCTAGAGAACTTAAAACTTTTATTTAAAAATTCTTCCTGTGTGAATTCTAAAATTTTCTCAACATTATGAAAATGCCATTCGTTTCGTAAGCTTTTCGTAAGAAATTGTTTCTTTATTCTGGCTCTATTTTTCTTTCCGTCTGAGTCTGGGATTCTTATTTTTAGAAGTCTAGAATGCTTCACAAATTTTTTAGGACCTTAACTACATTTTTTCAGGGGACTTCCTTTTATATCTGATGAGTTTTCGTTCATTGACAGAGAAATCATACGTTACGTTTCTCATGTTTTCTCTCATTTTCAAAGAACTGGATATTACACAAGTGGCAAGGTGAGATTGACCTCTATGATGATTTGGATCATTTGGCATGTTTTTATATGCTGTAATTATGCTTTTAGACTTGCCCAAGTGGTTGTGGAAAGTCATGAAGAGCTTTTGGTGTCTTAAAATTTCACTTTGGACTTCAAATTTGACCATTTTATTTACTGAACCGAAGTCTAATGAAATGAGTGAGTTTTTTTTTATGAAATTTGACTAGCAAGTAGGCCCTTATCTTGAACTTTTCACAGAGTCAAAGAGCATTTAATTTGAAACTCTAAATAATTTATCATGATTTTTCAAAGTTGACTAAATTATGTAAAAATGGTATAGTTACTATTCATTTGGTCAGTTTGTTTATCTATGTCACATGTGAGATAGATGAAGTTCAATGCTCATAAAATTTTATAAGCATAACCTAGACAACATAAGCTTTCCATAGCCACCAAGATCACCTCATTTAGAGCTTTGTAGAAGGAGAAATAAAGTTTTGAAATTGCAAGATAGTACAAGTAATGCAGTTTGACCTGAGTTACTATTCCATCAATTTCTGCAAGTTAAAGGCCGCTACATTAGTCTAGAACTATTTTTAGTCTTTAGTTAACATCCACAACTTTCCAAAATGGTATAGTTCACTTGATTTCAATTTTTTTAGAATTAATTATGAAATTTTTAAGTTCATATCAGAAATCTAGAAAGTAAACTCAAGAGCAAAACATTGATTTTGTGGAACGTGGCTTAAAACCTGAAGTTCTTAAGATGTTTTATGGTGTGTATGACTTGTATGGGTGTGTTATGGATAGAAAATGATATTGATAAGTTCAGAGGGTCCATAAAGCGCAAAATGGCAAAATGAGGCCTTACGTAATGCAATTAAACACCATTAAATATATTGTTTTTCTTGAAAATGCATGAAGCTAAGCATATGTGATGAGATATGAAGGCTAAAGGTTAAGGTATTACATTTTATTTCATACAATTTTAGTCCTCTAGTTTATTAAAAATATTTTATTTCAAATTTATGGGTTTCAAAATAATCTAAAATAATTTGGTTAAAATTTGAGTCAATCGATGACCTAAAATGTACACAATAAGAGTTTTAACCATTCTGATGATTCTTATAGTTTTCTAGGCCTCTAAAAATATTGATGAACTCAATTTAACCATTTAAAACCCCTTCCTTTAAGTTTTCAAAAAGTTAGTCGAAATTGCAATTTTGTTACTAAGTTTTTGGTTTACTCTATTTAGATGTTTTGGCTCTAATTTCAAATCATTATTAATTTCTTAAGCACATTCATAGATACTCTAATTAATATTCTATTCTCAATTGACCTTAATTTATTTTGTTTTAAAGTTCTCTTATATCACAATATAGGTTTCAATTTAGTTTCTAAAAATTTGGATATTACATCGATCATCTTGAACATGATTTTGCACGTCATTATAATTGCCAAACTCAGCTACATTAGGTATATGTGGGATAGGAGTTGCAATTAGAGCTGGCTCTAAGTCAACCAAGCCATTAGTACTTATAAACTCTGACTTCTTTGCCTTGTCAATATCTTCAATGGTCTAATCCTCTATGAAAATAGTATCATGACTTCTGATAGGCTTCGTTTCAATTAGATCATAAAATTTATATCCAAACTCATCATAACCATCGCCAATGAAAATACATTGTCTTGTCTTGGCTTTTAACTTGCTCCTCTCATCTTTTGGCACATATAAAAATGCTTTATAGCCAAACACACATAACTAGCCATAAGAAACGTCCTTGCCATACCCTACTCGATTAGGAACATCATACTGCAAAGTAGTAACAGGAGATGAATAATAACATGTGCAGTAGTATACAAGGCCTCGCCCTAAAAAGGAACTAGGCAACTTTACATTAGAGAGCAAACATCTGACTTTTCCCATCAATGTCCTATTCATCCTCGCTACTAGGCCATTCAACTAAGGAGTCTCAAGAGGCATCTTTTTGTGTCTAATACCTTATTGTCTATAATACTTATCAAGCAGTCCACAATATTCACCACCATTTTCAATGCAAATATACTTCAATTTATTTCCTATTTCTCTCTTAATGGAAGCCTTAAATTGCTTAAAGACACTAAATGCTTAGTCTTTTGACTTCAAGGCATAAACCAAAAGTTTCCTTAAATAGTCCTTAATAAAAGCCATACAATAAAGTGAATCAACCAAGGTTTTTACCTTCATATGACCACAAAGATCTAAATGCACCAACTCAAGCAACTCTGATTTTCTTGAAGGGGGATGGCTTTTGAAAAAGACTTTATTCTATTTCCCAACTAAACAATGGAAACATTTTCCCCATCTTACACCTTTCAATCCTAAATAAAGATTCTTCATGGTCAAACAATCAAGTCCTTTTTCACTAATGTGGCTAAGCCTCTTGTACTATAACACTAAGGAACTATCATACTTAATTGCATTAATAGTATTAAAGGAAAGTAAAGCTTTAGTCCAATACAAACTAGAAAACTTATTTCCAAGTGCCCTAACCAAAGAACCCTTAGTGATTGTACACTATCCATCACAAAAGGTACTGACATAACTATCATCATCAAGAACACTAAAAGAAATCATATGTAAGCGGATGTCAAGTACATGCCTAACATTCTTCAAAAATAACTTTGCCCTATCACTGGTTTCCAAATAACAGTCCTAATGCTAATAACCTTTGACCATTATCACCCATCTTCGATACACCATAATCACCTAGAGTATAAGATGTGAAGAAATCCTTCCTTGATGTCATATGAAAACAGGTACCACAATTAACAATCTAGCTAGATTTATCATAGGCAACATTAATCATATTCTAATCATAAACAATCACAAGATCTCAAAAGTAGCAATGGTAACACAATCATCACTATATCACTTTTGCCTTTTCTCTTGTTCTCTTTTTTTTACATATAACAAAACTTCTTGACATGTCCCTTTTTCTTACAATAATGACATTCAAAAATTTTGTACTTGGACCTTGATTTACTTTTACAATTGTTTCTACCAATTTCTCCCTGATCCCTCTTCTTGCTTCTCCCCTAATTGTTAGTAACCAAAACCTTAGATTTTGAAGTTGATGCCTCTTGAGTTTTTTGTCTCACTTATTCATTCAAGATGACAGTTTCCCAAAATCTATAGATACAATACCACCAGGAGTAGAACTTTTCAAAGACTCATGAAGATTTTCCCAAGAATTAGGTAAAGTGTTAAACAACCAAAGTCCCAAAATCTCATCTTCAAATTTCACACCCATGCCAAATAACTAGTCAAAACACCCCTGAAATTCATTAAAGTGGTCAAAAATAAAAATATCCTCCTTGTACCACAACTTCATGACATGTTTAAGTAAAAACAATTTGTTATTGCAAGATTCATAAGCATATAAGGATTCAAGCTTATCCCACAAAATTCTGACATGCAACTCAATGGAGATATGATTCAAAACATTATCATCTACCCATTGCCAAATTAAGCCATAAACTATCTCATATTCAAAAGTCCATTCTTCAGTTTTAGACTCATGTCTCTAAGCAACAAACACTAGTTAATGCAACCTTTTCATAAGTAATAGATCTTTCATCTTTCGTTTCCATTTATGAGGATTTATGCCATTTAAACTTATCATTCTACTATAATTAGGCTCCATCATTCAATCAAGCAAAACCCCATAAGTAAATAACCAAAGCTCTTATGCCACTTAATAGGAAAGGATGTGCAAAAGCTTAATAATAATAGACAAAAATTAAACCTTTTCCTATTTAAAGAATCCTTGAAAAGCTAATACCATTGTGTAGAGAAATATTCTAACCAACAAATATATCAAAAATACAAAATAAAGAGAATAAGAGAGCCCACAATTTTTAACAAGGAAACCCCCTCAATGTTAGAGATAAAAACCATAGAACCTAGTCCAAAAAAATTTCACTATCAATAAATCAAAGAATATATCAATGAATCTCTAAATTTTTTTAAGAACTCAACTCAATCCTTACTCACTATCAACAAAGTGAAAATCACCACAGTCATAATACATAACACCCAATAACACAAATATAGAAACCTAACCAATAGAGTAGAAAAAAAAAATCTAACTATGCAGATAAAACGCTCACAATACTAAGACCAACATACTAAAATTTCATAAAGATTAAAGCATAAATGACCCTCCAATCAAGATCACCAAGTGAACAAATTTCTCTCTTCCTCCCACGATGGCATTTCATTATATATAGGAGTGAAAAAGAAAAGAGGAAAAAACCTATTTTCGCATCTCAAAATTTTTTTAGGTCACATGCCAGTTTAAATGAAGCAACCAACAACTATTTTTTTCACAGAAGCATGTGGGCCCGCTTGAAGGAGGACCTACAACACTTAAAGCTACTTTACATGTTCTGTTCATTCTAATTAGTACAAGACCTTGAGGGTTCTCTGCGGCACTTTTTTTCTTACTTTGCTCCTTCAAATTTGTATTGGTATTGACTATTTGCTGCAACGTTGGGTTACCAATTATCTAGCTGTATCTTACTCAAATTTGTTTTATTGATTAAATATAGTTTACTCTTTATGGGATAATTTTGCGATTAAATCAGTTTGTGTTAGTATGCTTGTGGTTGTTCAAAATTATAGGTAGACTCTCTTACCTATTGTATAAGCGTGGTTAGAAGGAAAAGCAATATAGCGTTCATCCTACTCTCTTGCATGCAAAGCATCAAGGTTAGACATTAACGC
This sequence comes from Erythrophleum fordii, assembly GCA_032878935.1. Classification (NCBI taxonomy): domain Eukaryota; kingdom Viridiplantae; phylum Streptophyta; class Magnoliopsida; order Fabales; family Fabaceae; genus Erythrophleum; species Erythrophleum fordii. The sequence goes on along the minus strand of JAVQMF010000052.1, from coordinate 17,588,017 downwards.
CTTTCATTTTCCTTTTTGGCATTCTTGATAAATTATTTTGTAGGGGTCGTGAAAGTTGTATTGGTGCATTTTGGTAAAATGAGATGAGTGTCTAAAATTTCAATTGAGGACGTGTATGTTACTGGAAAGGATGTGTTATGTCCAGGATTACTTACGCTGATCATATGTGACTTCATGTTTGTTTTAATTGGAATGGGATTGCCATTTGATCATCATGGTTGGTCTATTTTTCCAATCCTACTGTGATGTTTTTGAATAACTGCTACTACAATTCACACGTTCCCACATACATTGAATTTAATTATTTGTTTGATTGTAGCTACTAAAATTCACCACATACATTGACTTCACGTTTGTTAAACCATCTTTCTTTCAAAAAAATAAATAATAAATCCTCTTTTGACTAATAATAAAGAAAAAGAGAAAAAAAAATTGAGGAAAGCAAGAAGGACAGATTAACTTGGTATTCACAAATTAAAATACATCAACCAACTTAAACTTATTTTATTTGTAAAATCAAATTAGTTTCAATTTCTTTCTGTGTTCTCAAAAAAATAATTGAAAGTCATCAACCAAGTAACATTGTTTTTCTATCCCATTTCAAACTATATAAGCTTTGATCCCTTCACTAGGCACATAGACTCTAGATCTCTTTCTTAGGTCAAGTTTTTTTTTTGAAAATATTTTATTTGTTTTATAAATATTTTATTTTATTATTTTTATTCAATGTTGTAAATAATTTATTTTCTTATTTTCATTCAAATTTTTAAATATTTTATTTTCTTATTTTTATTCATCTTTGTAAATATTTTATTTTTTCATTTATTTTCTATAATTAACTTCTTTTCTCCTATTTTTCCTTTTGCGTATGTTTTAATTATGATAGTTTAAATAAAATTAAGGCTATATTTATTTTACATATTTGACTTAGGATAACCATTCTTAAAAACTTATGCTATTAGCTACCTAACACCTTCCTCACAACACAATTGACTCTTGAATTCATCTCTAATTTACAAACCAGCTTTTTGTTTTCTTAAAAAAAAAAAAGGTTTCTCCCAAAATTTTCCTTTGATCAAAATTTTGGTCGTGATTATAATAAATTGGTTTTCTAATTGATTTTTAAGAATAAATTTATTTTCTCTTTGCTTTGTATCATTTGCATTACGCTGAACCCTTGATGGGTTGTTAATTGTAACATTATGTAAGGTTTTATTTTTTTTGGATGATTTGTACAAACCATGTATATTTAGGAATATATTTTTGCATTTCTTTTTTTAGGATTTTAATCTGACTTGAATACCCAACATGCGATATTAAAGAATTAAATTGCCTCTACTTGGCATAAAATTTGAAATATGCTTGTTAGAATTTTCATTTGCAATTTTTCCCTAGTATGAATCAAATTTTAATGACTGTTCATATAACTATTGTTAAACCACATTCTAATGATAGTTATAACAACCATGGTTAAGATAGTATCCTAGCAACAATTGTTGTAAATTGTGGTTAGGACACTTGTCCACACCACAATTTAAGTAAACCATAGTTATGGTTAGGACCTTCAAACATGCCTTTATCTTATTTGTTTTTCATTCAACACACATAGCCCCTTTTCCCCCTTCTCTTTCTCTTAGATTCAAACCTCCATCAAGCCACCAACTATGAGGATTGTAAACCTCCATTGATCACCAATCGATCACCATGCATGACCGCCACTGAAGCTAAGAATGCATAGTAGCAAAAGACACAATTTCTCATCCTTGGAAGCTTCAAAAGGTGTGATTTTTTGGCCATTAATCTTGATTCTTGTTACTAGGTTGGTTGCAAGCTAGTTTTGGGATCTTCTTGACTCTTTGCTTGATGATTTTAAGGGTGTGCTTGTTTTGTTGGTATTAATTTTGATTTTTGTTTGTTATTTTTTGGATTCTCAAAAAGCTCCTAAGAATACCTCATCGTTATAAGTAAATTTACTTTCTAAATTACCTAGTTTTAACTTCAATATGAAGGCTAATATATTTTCTCATGTATCACTTCGATTTCAAGAATCATCTTACATAGTGATGTGAATAATTGATGTCTAATCAATTTTAGGATTTTACTTTTATAAATAACCACATAAGGTTAGCATTTGTACTATTGAGGAGGGGATTGTTTATTTGAAAGCACTTTGATTAATGAAAGAGCAATGGATACATTTAAGCTAATTAGCTATACTATATATAAAGGTTAATCAATTTATAGTCCACAGAAATTTAAAATGGCTATGGCAAGGAAGTTCTTTGTATACTATCAATTCTATGTATAATATCAACTTTCCTTCCAATTCTTTTTCAAACACTGTTGCTTTTGATAAGGGTTCATTAAATAATCTTTTGAAGTAATGGTCATTGACCTAAATTGTCACTTTTTGGGCTGCTATATGTAACGAACAATTTTTCGTAAAATGTCATAATTGAGCTGTATAAAAGCAAGTCCCCTGAGACGAGTGATTTAAGACCAAATAAAAATTTGATAAAATTTTAAATAATGAAAAATAAGGACTTGAGTCTTGAGTTACCTAGAAACCAGGGTTAGAGTGGTTCAAAAAAATTTACTAAAAGTCTAGTGGCATTTTCATAAATATGGATACTTTTTGGAAAACTCACAGGAAGGCCTTTTAAATGAAAAATTTTCTCTTTCTGGGGTTCTCAGAGGCTCTGAAAACCATGGGAAGCCCCGAAACAATCAAAGCCCTTCCAGTATATATTTTCCAATAGTAGTGAGACCAAACTTTGACTGATTTGTTTGAAAAGGTTTTAGCTCCAAATTGAGTGATTCTAAAGGCATTTTATATAATTGGGAACTAAATTTTATGATAAAAAAGACGGTTCTCAAAAAGGAGATAAAACAAAACTAAAACAAAAATGCCACATACGCAGGATGAAAATGTCATTTTTTAAAACAAATTTGGTCTTGAAGCTTCTCATATTAGGCATCCCATCTCTTTGCTTCTTCTAATCAACTTAAGCTCGTCCAAAATAGAGAAGAGGGCTGGAGAGAGAGACGCACGAAGAAGCCAAGGAAGAAAGGGAGAAATTCAAGGAAAAAGGTAAGAAATCTTAACAATGCTTCTTCTTCTTGAAGCCTTGTTCCTCTTCTCTCAAGCTCTCTTTCTATGGCTTTGATAAGTGAAATGGTTCTGTTTTGACCTTGAACTAGAGGGGAAAGGTTTGACATTCAAAGGGGAAACTAAGGCAAGAAGAAACACTCTTGAAGAAGGCTTGATTCGAGGTAATTTCTTTCCATTTGGTTGCTTCTTCTTCCTTTGCTTCTTCTTGAGTGTTTTATCTAACTTGCGAGCTAGGGAGAGGAGGGGAGTTTCTAAATTAGAGCAAGCATGGAACCATTGATTTAGGCTATGGGAAGTTGGAATATACCAAGAAGTTACAAGAGAAACCAATGAATTTCAAGTTAGGAAAGTGTAGAGTTCTTGAATATAATGCAAAATTTGATTTGATACATGAGTTTCCTTGCATGTATGAGTATTTAATTGAACTCCTAAGACCTCTAGGCAGCCTCCCAAGTGTGTCTCCTATCAAAAAAAAATCAAGAAGCCCATGGACTCTTCCTCCCTCTATAGTTTCGGCCAAGCTATGATGAATAGGTTAGGGAGTGTTTTAATTTATTCTAGCCTTGGTTTGGATGGCAGAAGGTGGAAGGAACCCTCAGGAAAAATTTAGAAGCCATATGTTGGGAGATAAGGTAATAGCTTCTATAATATAACCTTATGAAGCAACATGTACCTAGGCTTGTGAAAATGAGTGTGTGATGGCTCCAAGGACCTTAAATGAAGTTAAGAGACCTAGTTATAGGAAAAGAATGGAGCCAAGCACTTAAATCATGATAGTTGCTTCATTAGGCCAATAATGGAACCATTATGTAACTAGTAAACAAAGTATGCTCCTTTAATATATGTTTAAGATCTAGGCTTACTTCAAGAGTATAATTAAGTGTTCTTTATTGTGTTTAGGCCAAGAAAGTCAAGCCCCATCTAGTTATGGTTGTGGAACCGAGAAAGGGAAGGAATAATCAAAGTGAAGCTTGGAGTTTCACCAAGGTAGCTCTTCACCTCGTTCTTCTTGCATTCTTGGTTATGTATATGTCATTGTATGCTTGTGTGTGCTTTTGTGTCTTGTGAACATGCCACTTGATGTTATGATGTTGCATTGGTACCAATGTGCTTTCTTGAATATTAGTGGTTCACAAGAGTGAGGTAATGCTAAAAGTCCCTTGATGTGGGTGAGGAAATGCCAAAAGTCTTAAGGCATAGGTGAGATAAAGCCAAAAGTCTTATGGATAGGTAAGGGCAAGTCAAAAGCCCCTAGGCCAAGGGTGAGGCAAATCCAAAAGTCCTAGAAATGGGATTAGGCCAAACCAAAAGTTCCTAGAGCTCATTATTGACTTTGTTGTAACCTTGTGGCATGGAAATGTGACTTTGCATACTTTATGGTTATGTTAGCTTCCATACTTGTACATTTGACATGTGACATGCCTTGAATGTGTGTTTGAATGGATGTATGAGCTATTGAGATTCTATGAATCTCACCCCTTCCCTCCTTTATCTTAATATGTCTAGGTGGTGCCCAAGAAAGGAAAAATGTAAGTCAAGGAGCTTGAGAGACCTTACTTTGGCAAATATATAGTTTTTCTTGTAATTAGATGTCAAAAGGGACATGTATATGCTACTTTTGAGATGTAAATATTTGGGAAAATGTAAGAGTATATGTATGTGATGTATGAACCATATTTGGTGTCAAAACAATGTAAAGGTGAGATTTGGCTATGTGATGGCTTGCAAACGCTTATGTATTCTTGGATGTGAAATAACCTAATTGACATGTAGGATGATTACTTAGGCAGTTCATATATAGTGTATTTGTGCTTTCAAACTTGCCCAAGGAGTGCTAGAGCATGTAGGAAGCTAATTGGACCATTTTTTACCCCTTTATAGTCTTAATATGACGATAATGGTGAGCTATGGTCAAATCTATCCAAACAAACTCCTCTTCGTCTAAAATTTGGCATTCATATAGGGCTTGTTTAGAGCTTTTTGGGAAGCTAAAATGCATATTATTTTGAGCAATAGAGAATATTTGGTGAATTTTCAAAGTTAGCAAATTTTTATGGTTCTGGTACTGTTATTGTGCATTTGGTCCGAAATTTTGCCTCTGTTATTCATGAGCCAATGGTGTCCAATGGCTATGAAATTTTATATTCATAAATTAGACAGTCATAGTGACCTATACCAACTAGAAGCACCTCAATTGGATGTCTATAGAGGGATGAATTTTTTAATTTTCATATCAATGACAATAGTACAGACTGACCTTGGTTACTATTCTGTTGGTTTTTAAGGTCTAAATGCATCTGAACTGGTCTTAACTTATTTTTTTTCCTCTATTTAACAACTATAGCTTTCCAAATTGGTATAGTTTACCTGAATTGAATTTTTGTGGAATTAGTTATAAAGTTTTAAAGTTTATATCTGTGACCTGGATTAAAAACGCTAAACATTTTGACCTTTGCCACTTTTATATTGTCAAAGGTAGTCCATATGAGGTTTTCATGGCTTGATATTATTTTTAATATAAATTTAACATCTAGAAATTTTTAGAAAGCTATGGTTTGCTTAATTTCAATTTTTCTAGAATTAATTATAATTTTCCAAATTTGCTAGTAGAAAATTGAAATTTTGACCTGAGGCTAAAACATAGAATTCTTAGTTTTTCGCTTCTAATCCGTGGTTTATGGAATGTCTTGGGATGTTTGTGACTTGTTTAGATGGAAAATAAATAGAGAATGTTATTGTAGAGTTCCCAGGGTCCATGGATCAAAATTTGAAATTTTAACCTCGACGTAACGCAAGGAAATGGCAATATTTTATTCCTTTTTCTTAGTTTTCTTTGGTTGCACATGAAAGTCACCTTAAATATGAGAATATGGAGTCTAATAAAGTATGGTGCGACACTATATATAACTCTTATTATGCTTCAAATAGAGGGGGAAAAAAACAAAGATTAATTTTTATATTTTAGCTTCACAAATGGGGCTAGTACAAAGTAGTGATAATACTATTGTCAAGTTAATTTGCAAGTGGTACTACATCTTAGATTTCATTATATCTTACATAAGATGTTAGGAATTAGGAGATACGTGTATCCTACTTTTACATAAGACCTTGCCCCACTTGAATGGATATCTCCCCATGCTGGTGCATTTTTTGTTTTGTGTTTTCCCTATAGGACTACTCCTACTATATTTCTATAGTTCTAGTGTCAAGTTTATTATCTGTCCACCTTTGAATTTTTCTGTTTAGACTAGAGAAATAGTTCCTTTTTTATGGGAACTTTTAGACACTTATATGTTCAATAAGTTGTGGTTGCCTTCACAACTATTGTTTCACAATATCTTAGGTAAAAGCGATCCTCGTTGAGGAGACCAATGTGCCACTGTGAATATTCTAGGAACTGTTTGGGAATAAAATAAAAGGGACATGAAACTTAGCATTTTTTCTTTTCTACATTTACTTGAATTGTTATGTGATTTCTGAATTGTAATTTCATTAACTAATATTGGCATGAAATAATGATATATGCATCTGCTTATATATTATTATAAGTATCATGAACTAAATTTTGGGCCTTTTATTTACCCTTTTCCAGTTTTACCTTACAAGTGGTAAGCTCCTAACTTTACAAGTTTTATTGTCGTAAAAATTTTACCACTTGTAAGCTCCTAATGCATTTTTTCTATAAATGCTAGGCCTTTCAATTTTCTATTTTTTTTTTTTTTTGGGGCAAAAGCAATTTCCAATTGTTGGCAAAGTTGGATTTTTATGAGCCATTGTTTCATTTTTGGGCAAAAAAAACATAGGGGCAAAAATTTGAACTTTTTTAATGTTTTATTTTCTGGGTCTCAAACAAAATTTTGTTCTTGGACATTTTGTTTTATTTTAATAGCCTAGATTGAGTTTTTGACCCAAAATTTTATTGGTGCCATTTATTTATTTACTTTTAAATGGTCAAAAATGAATTTTGAAAAATATTTAACACATTTGGAATAAAGTTTTTAAGGATGATTTTTAATTAATTACTCACACTTAGTTAAGTTGATTAATTAATTATTTAATTCTCATAAAGTAATAAAATAATAGTGCATATATTTATTTAAATGCACATTATATGATAATAGGTCTTGCGACTAGCATATTAAGCTAAGGAATAGTTGTAGCAGTCTTACATAGTATGAAATTGGAAAATTGCAATGGTTCCAACTATTGCTAAATCGTTAAATAGTAGCGGTTTGAACTGTCATTGTTATTTAGCCACGTTTTTGTTTATAACCACCGTTAAATAACAATGGTTTTATGTAGTCACCATTATTTAATGGTGGTTATAAATAGAATTGTGACTATTTAAATCGCTGCTATGGAAAATTGCTATTGAATTACGGCAATTATCTTAAATAACCTTCTTTCTCTCTCATGATCACATTTGAGACTTCAAAAATTTTATGCAACTCCAGCCATCAAACCCTAGCGCCACCTAACCTGTCCATTTGTTATATACAGACGCCACCAATCATCCACCCACTGTCGATCTACCATCTAGTCATGCTGTTCGCTATTTTACAGCTTTGTTTCATGATTTTTAGCATAGTTCTGCCATTCTCCACCTTTTTTAGCCATTTTTTAGGTTTGTCTAGCCATTGTTGAGTTATGTAGGAATCCTTGATTATTATTGTTTTATATTCTTCGTTATTTATAAATCTTATGGTATATATATATATATATATATATGAATTTTTAAATGCAATGTTATTTGATTGTTGGTGAGCTTCTTTGAAGAGAACAAGTTTATAGTGAGTCTAGATGAAGTTAAATATATGCAATAATGTATAATAATTGTTACATTTTTTTTGTGATATAAATAGTAATTTTATATTGAAAAACTTAAATTCTAAGGGGGGAAATGGGATATAATTGAAGGAAAAGGATTTTTATTGACTTAATGAATACTTGAGATTTGTAGAGAAACTAAGTAAAGCACGTGGTAGACATTTTTACTTGACATGAGATTAAATTTTCTCTCCATGAAAATATGTGTTTTATAACGTAATAGGTAAAGAATTCAAATAACAAATAGGATATTCTATACACTCACTAATTAGTAACTTAAGGATTAGGTGCATGTTATTAGGAATCACACATTTAAGCATAATTAGTATATGTGACAAAATTATATATAATAAAGAAAATAGTTTGTAGAGAAGTTTTTTTTATTTTAAAAAATATTTATAAATATCACTATATTTCTTATTTAACAAATTTCTAAGTAAGGAAATTTATATAATATATGTCACATTTTTGTCTCTCTTTCTTTTTTAATTGTTGCTTCCATATTATTTTCAAAAATGGACAAGTCTTAGGTTGAGAAGCCTAAGAACACCCCTAAATATATGGAAGGATTCAATAGATTTTTAGGCTTTGCATTTGCTAATAGAAGTGTTAAAGGCTAAGCTAGGGGGTTACTCTCATTAGAAAATGAGAGGAAAGGAGGTGTCTTCATGAAGATCAAATCTTAAAAGAGTCTAAAATGTCACCAACTCAAAACTAATGTAACTTGTTATAGAAGGCTTGGATTAGAGTGATTCCAAAATAAGGTGAAAGATGAATTCTAAAAATACAAGAATGACCTATTAAACTTCTAAAAACTCACACAAAGTGCCCTCAAACCAATTGCATAAAAATGACATTCTAAACTAGAAATCTCTCAATGAATAGTAGTGAAAATGGAACAAGTGATTGGGAGGAGAAGAAGATAAATCAACTCGCCACCATAAGGATACAAGAAATAATCCACCGCCTTAGAGATACAGGGCTGTAGGGAATTTTACCACTTAAGGGATTAAACCTTAGAGATACAAGAAAAAGAATAAGAACACATAGTTTTATGAAACAATGACCCAAAATAACTCTCTAGTTGCCTTTCCTTTCTAATAATGAGTATTAAATAGTAGCCATGGAACAACCCTTCAAGCATAGGCACAAAATCACATTTCTACCCTTTAACAATATAAAATAAGGGTATTAAAAGGAAATACATGTAATAAAACTAAAAAAGATAACTAAGACCATAACATCCTAAAAATGCGATTAACCCACATTTAATAATCAACAGTTATACCAAAACTCATACCACAACTTTTTATCTTCTAGCTACGGGCTTGGTTCTAGCCCACTATCAACTCCAAATTTAAATTCAATTAAGCATAAATGTGACACTCCTTTATCATTCTCCCTTGGTTAGGAAAAACTTGCCTTAGAGTTTTCATTTTCCCCATAGTAAAGAGAAAGATCAGCAATGTTGAATGTGTCAAAAACTCGAGTTTTTTTATAGCTCAACTTTATATGCATTGTCACTAAATTTCTTCAAAATTTTGAAAGGACCAACTACTATAAGCTAAAGTACTATGTATTCTAGGTGAAAAACAATATTTTCAAAGATGAACCTAAACCAAATCACTATCTTGAAATCAGAGTCTCCTATATTTGTTTACTTTATCCTTATACTTCTCATTTTACTTCTTAATCTTTTCCCCAAATCTACTCATACAACTTCTTTATTTGCTTTACACTTTCTTTTGCTTCTCCACTAAATTTATGCATTACTATAAATGGTGTTAAATCCATGGGACCTAATAGTTTTTGTCCATCCTGTAATGACCTTAATTTCAAATTACCGTGATTAGACTTAATTATATGGTTAATAATCATAAATCAAGAATTAAAGTCATAGTACAATTAATTAGATTAGGGAAAAAGTGTGAAAATTTAAACCTTGATATCATTAGAGTCATCAATTAAACAAATGCAACTAATCGAATCCATAAGTAGTCATAAATAACAATTAAGACTTTGTATTCATCTTACTGCTAATTTCAACTTACAAAACCTTTTATAAATATTTCTAAGTCATTACACAATATTATCATAATAAATCTCAAAGTTTCTAAGTCAAAATAAGAGTTTAGGGAACCTTTGTTCATGTTTTCGCAACTAGCATCCCTAGCACCATAGCAAGTAACTCAAGTCTCGCCACGGCTAACTTATGTAGTGCCACAGCAAGATACCTCCTGGTACTCATCGTAAAATGCTTTGAATTTCACTGCAGTAAAATACCTTATGCACTATGATGAATTCAGTTCTGTTACCCTTCTTGGGTAAAACTTCGCCTCGCACCATGCTGAAATTTCCTCACACTGTGGCGAATTCACTTCTAACTGACCCCTTGGCCGCAGCTTGTGATATTTAGTCGTGGTTCATCCCCCTACTACACCTATAGTTCTCAAATTTCATCCCAAACACTCCAACACTCCCTCTAGTAATACTCCAAGGCAATTCTATATTAATTTGTAGGGCTCTAATGACATTAATCTACCTGATTTACCTAACCTAGCTCTCAATACTAATTCAAGACTTAGGTGTTAACTCCTACTCATCCAACTACCATATATCAACAAGCTTATGGATTAATGACAGCAAGGATTTATAAACTACCAACATTATCATTCAATCATATATTTCATTAGAGGTTCCACACACCACTAATTTAAGTCAACAGTTAAGGTATCACATGATTACATTCTTTAATGATGAATCATATCTCAAAGTTAGCAAGATTTCATGTCGAATGTAAATAAGTGCATACATCAAATTCTAAGTTTCATAAAGCCTATCTCCTTATTAGATACATCATGGTTCACTAAAACACAAAACTCCTACACTTGGCAAGATGATTACATGATGATGTTATGCAAAAGAATAACAAAAATTAGCATCTATCTTAAGTTAGTTCAATCCAAGTGTAGCTTCCTCACACATAGTTTTAGCTCATAGATGCTCATCTACTTACTTACCTTATCCTTACCAGAACATCCTTTCACCTAGAATAGTTAGCCCATGAAACGGGGTGAGATGAAAATCTCAGTAACCAAAGTTAAATTCCATTCATATATTTTAATTTAATTAACATATGTACATGAATTCAAATAAGCATCAAAAAATATACTAATCGTATTAATAAATTAAATAATTAGGCTATCTATGATTACTCTCCTATACTAACAATCACATTTCTACATGTTAAAGGCCATTAACACTGGAAAAGTTTTGTCCATGACACCAACTCCCAATGATCACAACTCAGGCTCAATGCATACAAAGGTCTAATCACAACCTGGTGACCGATCGAAGCATGATGCATAGGTGGCAGTTGCATCACAGCTCTACCATGGACTCACAAGGTCTAACCACAATATATCATATAGCTAACCATTCATTTAGCAATTCAAAATCATTCATTTTTAGCAAATATAAAATTAAAGTAGAAATATGTATGGAATTAACAATAACCTCGATTACCTCACTTGTAGACAATTCTTTAAGAGCCAACAAAATACTACTTCAGCCTATAGATACAAAACCAAACCATTACCGTCCCCAATCATTATTTATATCAGTAATTACTACAAGAACAAAATTTGGATTTGATTGCTCTCACACCAGAAACTTTAGAATATCACCTCAAACTCTAAGTAAATTTGTACAAAATTAATGTCCATACTATAAATCAATTATGGGGGTCTCCAACTAGCAAAAAAAACATCAAAATTAGGAGTTTATACTTACCTAACAACACCTCTAGCTCCAACCTCAAAAATTTCACCATGAAAATATCAAATAACAAGTTTCAAATTTTGAGTATAAGTGAAATACTCCAAACAAAAAACTAATGAGGTCAAATTGAAGAGAAAAAAGAGAAGATTAAGTTATATAGCAATTCCTTGGCTAATTTTGAATCTAAAAGTGGAAAATGGTAAATTTGTGCCAAGAACCCTAGCCTTTCTCTAAGACCTCTAAATTTTGCTTTGCCTCTTGCATTTTTTTCTTGTAGAATAGGGAGGAGGCTGAGTATATTTAGAGTTTAGATGGGTTTAAGTTAGGTTGTGGTCTAACCCAAAAGCCCAATTCCAAGTGGGTTCAATCTTTTGGTTGGGTTGAGCCAAGGTTTATGTGTTAAATGGGTTAAATATGAGTTAGCCTGCACAAAGTAAATATTAAGCTTCTAAGAAAATGAAATGAGATCTCCCTAAGGTTAAGATTGGGCTTCTACATTTTGTCCAAGGCATAATTAAGTTAATCTTAAGGCCTAATTGTAAATGCCTAAATTAATTATGAGCCCCAATTAAATCCCCATCCTACTTGAATTTTAAGTCCATATCAATAATTTATTTTCTCCATAAGTTCCACCCTCCCTTTCCACTAACTTAGTTTTACTAATTACCTAGATTAATTCCCTAATCATCACAATTAGTCTTAATTAATTTTGGGGTGTTACACATACACATTTTAAAAGGGCTATACCAATGTTTTTGTTATAAAAACTATTAAAAGCAAATTCAACTTGTGCCAAAAGCAAATCCTATTACCAGATGTTCTTTCCCACAATGCTTCTCAATAGATTTCCCAAAATTATGTTAACAACTTTAGTTTAGTCATCGATTTATGAATGAAAAAAGGAGCTAAAGTACAAATGAGTGTCAAGCTTATTCCATAATTTACATTAGAAATGACTCATTAATTTTGGATCTCTATCTAAAGTAATAGTTTTGGGAATGCCATGCAATTTGACAATTCTCTAAAATATAAGTTAGCAATAAGAGAAGCATCGTTAGTTTTATTGCATGCAATTTGGAACCTCTTAACAACCACTATAATAGAATCTTTCCTTCTCTGAGTTAAGGGCAAGCCAGCCACAAAATCCATACTCACATCTTCCCATGAAGAATTAAAAGTGGGTAATGGATTATAAAGTCCAGTGTTCTATTTATGGCTTTTAGCTACATAACAAGTTTAGCAACATTGAATATGCTTGACAACATCCTTATTCATTCTCAACTAATAGAACTTCTTTGATAAAAGAGCTAAAGTTTTACCTCCCACAAAGTGACCTATAAGTCTTCCATTATGAGCTTCAAAAATAATAGCTTCTCCTCTTGAACAATGTAGAATGCATAAAATATTTTCTTTGAAAAGCAAGCTATCTTGTAGTAAAAAGTGTTATATAGGGCCTTTAGCATATTCTAGCAATATATTGCCAAAGTAAGCATCTTCCTTGTAAAGTTCCTTCACAATATCATAGCCACTAATAAATAATGTTTATAGCTTAGAGCATTAATAACTAAATTTTCAATTCCAAATTTATGTTTGATTAAAAAACTAGAAGCTTGGAGACATTCTACCTTAAGAGCATGTCTCTTGCTCAACTTCTATTGGCTTTGAAGAAATTTAAGGGCTTTATGATCTAAAAATAGCACAAATGATTTTGGAAGAAGATACTAACTCTATTATGTTAGAGCCTTTACAATTGCATAAAACTCCTTATTATAAGTGGATTACTTCCTACATGAATCATTCAATTTCTCATTGAAGCAGGTAATTAGTTTTCCTTCTTGACTATAGACTACACCAATTCTCACATTAGGAGCATCACACTCAACTCAAAAGAGAATAAGGACAAAAGTCACCTTTTGCTTGATGAATTCAAAAATTGTTTTAAACTTCTTCTATCCACTTAAAATATCTACCCTTCAAGTACTTAGTTACAAGAGCCCTAATAGTACTAAAGTTTCTAATAAATCTTTAATGAAATGAAGCAAGGTCATGAAAGCGTTTAATGTCAGGAATAGGCTAATTTAGAATTGCTTCTAATTTGCAAAGATCTATTTTCACTCCCTTAGCTAACGCAACATAGCCTAAAAAGATAAGGTTATCAGTAAAGAATTAACAACTCTTTAAGTTTCCAAATAACCTTTGTTCTCTCAAAACTTGCTCCTTCTGGTGTTTGTTGTATACCAAAATATCATCAAAGTAAATAACTATAAATTTTGCATCATGCCACTTAAAGACATCAATCATCAAGTACATAATAGTAACAAAGGCATTTGGTAAATTGAAAGGCATAGCTAACCACTTATACAAACGATCTCTAGTTTTAAAAGTGGTCTTCCATTTATCACCTAGCCTAATTTGGATTTGATACTATCCACTTTAAAGATCAATCTTAGAGAAAGGTGTGGTATCATGAGGCTGGTCTACAAGATCATCTAGGCAAGGAAATCAGAAAATGACAACCAATAGCAATCTTGTTGATAGCTATGCTATCAATGCACATCTATGATGACCAATCCTTCTTTAGCACAAGTAATGTGAGTACTACACAAAGACTCTTGGTTTCATGAACTAGCCTTTTTGTCACCAAATCAAGAGACTGCTAAAGAATGGAGTTCTTGAAACTCTGAACTTTGCTAAACTTTGACTCATGTATGGATTGCATTAAAGGTAAGCAAAATAATATGTCATATAAAGGGGTTGGAAGAAGTTTTGAGCTATTAGAGATTATGCACACTAACATCTGCATTCATAATTAAAACTCTAATCATCAAAAATACTTTATTCCCTTTTGATGACTACTTATGTTATATCTATTTACCTAATAATAAAAGTGATGCCTTTAAGGTCTATAAGTTAGAGGTAAAGAAATAATCTAGCAAATAGATTAAGATAGTGAAATCAAATAAAAGAGGTGAGTGTTGTAGTAGGTACACCAACTTTGAACATGCTAAGAAGTATACTAAGCAACTCTAAACTTCTTATTTCTTGTAGAGAAAAGCACTTAAGGCAGTGGAATATTGGATAGCCATATGTTTATAAGGCTATCCTGTTGAAGTTAGAAAAGTCTACTAAAATCACTTTTGCATGTTTGTAGTTATGTGGAAGAATCTAAAGGTTACAAATTTTACTATCCAACATATTTTACTAAGTATTTTTTAAAGATGAAATAATTAGTATGAGTGACCAATCTCATGATATAGTCATTGAAGATAATGTTCTAAAAATAGCTTCCACTAATGATGGTGGAATAATAGTTCTATATGACACTCATCAAACTAAGGTGAATATTGAACATAGTGATATTTTATAAATCCAAAATAATTATGATGGAAATCAGGAGCATCTACATCTAATAGAACCTACCATTCCTAATAAGGCACCTCATAATACTGAAGAGGCATATCAAGTAATGGTAGAAGATCCTCCTATTGAGTAGCCTCAACCTTTACAAGAGTTTGAATTAAAGAAACCAATAAGAATTAGGAAATTGGAATTTTCTAGCCATCACATGTATATGTACTTGAATCTAAAATGACATAAATGTTGAAAAGGACCTTTTCATGTTTTCACAAGCAATAAGTTGTGATAATTCCAAATTAAGGCATAGTGGTGTTATGGATGAGATGGAATCCATGAATGGTAAGTAATGAAATATAGGATTCCTTCCATATTATCATGGCATTGATTACCCATTTTTTGAGTAGAAATTACACCAAATGGATGTAAAAATAACCTTCTTTGATGGTGACCTTGAAAAAGAGATATACATGAAACAACTTGAGGGATCATCTCAAATGCCATAGGAAGACATGGTATGCTAGCTTTAAAAGTCTGTTTAAGGGTTTAAATAAGCTTCATGACAATAGTACTAAAGTCCTATAATGTAATCACATTTTGTTGAGAACATTATAGATCCCTGTATATACCACAAGGTTAGTGTAAGCAAGATCATCTATTTAGTTCTATATATATATGACATCTTGCATACATCTAATGACTTAGGGTGGTTACATGAAGTGAAACAATTTTTTTTTAAGAACTATGGCATAAAAGATATAGGTGAGGTATCCTATGTTATAAGCATGAGGATCCATATAGAGATAGATCTCAAGATATCTTGGGACTATCATAAGAAACCTATATTAAAGTTCTTAAATATCTCTAAATGAAAGATTATTAGCACAATGTAACCCTTATCATGAAAAGGACAAATTCAATTTTCACAATGTCCTAAGAATGATCTAGAAAGGAAAGAGATGAAAAATTTCCCTATGTCTTAGATGGTGGATGTAACAACCTAAAAATAATTAAGTGAAATTATAGAGAACTAAAGATTTAATTTGGGAAAATAAGAAAAATCATGGAAAATAGGAATTTTAAAAAAAAGATTATTTCAAATATTTTAAGACAAATAATCATCACTTGGCAATTTTGGTTAAAAATAAAATGCTATTTTGGATTTAAAATTTTATTAGGCTAAAAACCAAATTGAAGCCCCATGATTAATTTAGTTATGCCAAGAACAAATTGTTAAAGCCCTACTTCAACCTCATGGAGACCAAACTCAATCAAACCCACTTGACTATGGCCCAAACACTTAGGAAACAAGCCTAATTAGACCATGGGCTCTTGGTTCAGCCTAAACTCATTTAAAACCTTAAGAGTAGGCTACCCATTTTATTTCCTTCAACAAACTACTCAATTGGGCAGCCAAGAAAAAGAGAAAAATGCAGAGGAGAGAAGAGAGGCATGGTTCTTCACCTTTTGAGCTCCGATCTGCCAAGAAGACATAAGTTTTTACCAAGGTGAGTGAAGAGAAACTCACTCTACTCATCTTTCTCTACATTTTGAATCAAACAACTTGTCATTTGAGGGTTTTTCATCAAACTTTAGGTGCTGGGAATTAGGGGATTTTGATGCCTCCTTATAAGATTTTTAGAGCTTAGAGTTGGT
Source organism: Erythrophleum fordii (assembly GCA_032878935.1). Classification (NCBI taxonomy): domain Eukaryota; kingdom Viridiplantae; phylum Streptophyta; class Magnoliopsida; order Fabales; family Fabaceae; genus Erythrophleum; species Erythrophleum fordii. The sequence continues at coordinate 17,571,288 of JAVQMF010000052.1, read as the reverse complement.
GGAACCATAGGGTAAGTGTTCGTCTTCATTGTATAGTGTAATCTTGCTTAAATTTCATGTTATAGGCTGACTTTGGTACATGGCTGATTGTTTTAAGAATAGCCCATGATGTGTTTTTGGTAGTTAAGACTCAATCCAATCCATTTAACCTCTTAAATGCATGGTTAAGTGTTTCCTCTTCTTTTGTGAATTATATGTACTAAATTTCCATTATTTGAATTAATTTTTTATGCATGGCTATCACATATACAAAAATAGAGATGTTAGGAGTGACCCATTGTGAGTTCTTGGTGTTTTGACCTTAGATTGGTGCAATGGACTCTTTAGAAACTTGGGCAAGTGATTTTTAATAGATTCTTAATGAAATTGATCAATGGGTGTGAAACTATTTTGCTAATGATGGTTAATAATGGTAATAATGCTTGTCTTAGGCTTGATAAGCCTTTTGGAACATATAGGTAGCTAAAGGAAGAGTAATTGGGTTCTATTGAAATAATCAGGGATTTTTTTAATTCTATGTATATGCTCATTTTAATCTTATATTTGTTGCACATCTATGATTTTGAAATGTTAAATGATTGGTTGGCCACTTGAATTGTTATTTTTAAGATCGTGAGTGAGTCCTTGGTGGAGTTGTGGTGCAACTACCACCTATGCATTGTGCTTCAATCGAGCAATAAGTTGTAATTAAACTCATGAATGCACTGAGCTGTGAGTATGCTCGATAGAGAGTTAGTGTCGTGGGCTAGCCTTTTCCTTTATTATTGGCCATTAGTATATTGTATGCAATTGTTAATATAGGATAATGGTCATGGATAGTCCAACTGGTTCATTTATTGATGATATTGATGTCTTCTGTCATACCATAATGAGATAGCATATATTTTATATTACAATATGCTTATAACATCAATTGTTCTCATTTTCATTACTTTTAGCAGTGGAATAAACCAACATCAAAGGCTCAAATTCTCTATTTAAGCATAAATGCATTAGTCATGCATATAGATCTGAAAATTCATCCCTAATAGATTTGTCTAACCCAAAACATCATAAGGAGCAAGAAATTTGGGTTTCAAGCTATGCACATCAAACTACCACAATTTCATAATTTTACATAGAGGCATGTTTCAGCCACTAGCTTAAAAAATTCATATCTTGAACTAGAAAATTCTGATTTAAGCAAATTATGATTCTATGGAAATCTCAGGACATGAACTACATGTTGCAAAAATTTTATATCAAAAAAAATTGTTTTAGGCTAAAAAAATCTAATGAAATAATAACTACATTAGAATTTTAGACCCAACCCAAACTTGAAACTTTGAACATGCATATCTTGAGCTACATAACTCTATTGTATGGAAATTTGGTGGCTATAGAAAGCTTATAATGCCAAATATATGTCTATAAAATTTCATAAGCATTGGAGTCCATTTGGCCTCTCAAATAAACAAAAAATCAAATCTAATCATATGAATAGTACTCAAGCAATTATGTATTTTTTTAGTCAAAATTATACAGAGCTCCAAAAATAATGTTCTTTAACTCTATAAAAAGCTATAAATGAGATCTAATTATTGCCAAATTTCATTCAAAAATTCACTTATTTGATATGGTTTTGGTTCTAGTGCACAAAGTGGCTTAAAATGATGCAACTTAGAACTCAAATGGTTCTAAATGGACCCTCTTAGCTCATATGACCACTTAAGCACATTTCAAACATAAAAACACAGCATATAAAACTGGTTTATCATATCCTAAACTTCATGCAACTTAATTTCACTCATCCACTTGCCATTATACATACACAATTCATGGTACACAAGAGTCAAAATGCATAGTCCTGCACATTTACAATCAAAAATAACATTTACCTCACAATCTCATACTTTTACATTTGTAGGAATGGTTACATCGCAAAATAATCATATACAACCTCTTATATGCAAAAAAATGTATATTAATCTAAAGTATTGTCAAAGCATAACAATTTATGCTCTTTGGCCTTTATCCTTACTTCCTTGTGAGTTTTCTAGACATTATTAGGAATAATATAAAGAAGAATGAGATTCTAAGAATTGCAATAATTCATTCATCATTCAAGCATGCATACATGGCATGTTTAAGGTGAAGAAGAGCCAGTATGCACCTTATGCTATAATAGCATAACTACATAGGACTCACCTCATGGCAAAATTAGCATATAGCACTCAATTGCATGAAAATAACACTTTTAGTGGCGATATTTTCCATCATCGAAAGCTCAATAAATTCATTATTGGCTAAATAGATCATGTGACCTTACCAAATTCATTTACCATCCATAACACATTTTTTCAACCAACATTATGATAAATTGAAGCTCAAAATTCGAGTCCAAGCCATAGAAAACAAAATCACATTACACTTGGCATTTTTCCCATCCATTCCATATTCTGATATGAATTTTAGAAAATCATAACTAATTCTAGAAAAATCAAAATGATGAAAATTACACTATTCTGGAAAGCTATGGATGCCCTCTAACTGCTATAAAAATTTCAGGTCAAAACAACCAGGTTTACCCTATAAAAAATGATAGAATAGTAACACTAGTCACTGATACATCTTACAGCTAAACTCAAATTTCAAAAATTCATTTCTCCCTTTGCAGAGCTCCAAATGAGGTGCTTTTGGTGGCTATAAAAAGCTTATAATTTCTAATTTAAGCTTGTAAAATTTTATGAGCATTGGACTTCATTTGTTCCGTAAAGGATATAGAAATGAAAATTAATCATATGAACAATAACTAGGACAATTCTGCATAATTAGGCCAATTTTGAAAATTCATAATAAATTCTCTAGAGCTCCAAATTGGTGCTCTTTGATTCTATGAAAATTCCTAGACAAGACCTATAATCATGCCAAATTTCATGCATAAAATCATCCATTTGGTTAGTTTATGATTGAGCTCAAGATTATGTCAATTTTGAAACTACAAAGGGGTCAAATTTGCACCAAATAGTCTTCTAATCATTCCACAACCATTTAAGCACATCCAAAAATATAAACATAGCTTATGAGAGCATGCCAAATGGTCTAAATCATCATATATCTCAAAATCACTATCCTAGTTATTCTTACATACATGAATATCAAAGCATAAGGATGTCAAAAACTCATATAACCATTCATTTGGTTCCAAATGTCATTCGTACATCATATTTACATACATTTTCTTGTGTTCAATGGTTTACATCACATGTTCATCATATAAATACAAACTTTGACATCAAAATGCTTAAAATTCATATTCTATTGTCAAAGTTCCATGCTTCAAGGTGCTTGGCCTCTATTTCTTGCTCCACTTGGATCACCTAGATATGATTAGACATATGTGGTGAAAGAGTGAGATTCAAAGAATCTCAATAACTCTTTTACCCTTTTAAGCATAGATACATGGCATGTTTTCTAGTCAAAGAATGCAAGCACATACTAAAAGCATCTTGTAAGCATATATAAACATTTTCTCATGTCACATAAACTCATACATTGTCAAACATAAGCTCTATGGGCTTTTGGTCTAGCCTCACCCAATTTTTTGAGATTTTTGGATTTGTCTCACTTACTTTTAGAGACTTTTGACTTAGCCTCACTCCTTTTTGAGACTTTTGGCTTTGTCTCACCTATTCTTAGCCTCACTCCTTCTTGAGACTTTTGTCTTTGTCTCACCTATTCTTAGAGATTTTTGACATTTCTTCACCTATTCTAAGAAACTTTTAGCATAACCTCACCCATTTAAGGCATCTTGCATTCAAAACATGTTTCAAGAAGCATAACGATACCATAGCATTTCATCAAAGGCTATAAACATATCTCATGGTTCAAATATATATACAAGCATCCAATGACAATCAAACATCCAAGACATGCATGTAAGAAAGGTTAAAAAGCTACCTTGAATTAAGAATCACAGCTTCCTTCCTTGGTCTTTTCTTTCCCCTTCTCATCCACACACACAAAACTAGGTGAGGCTTGGTTCATTTAACCTAGACACATCAAATGAGATACAATTATATCATTAGAATAAGCTCTAGTCTTATATAAACTCTATGCAAGTTTACTTTATTATAAGACATAGTTATGGTTCTATATAAGTGCATAATGAAAGCAACTCTTAGAATTCATTATCTTGGCTCTAATTTCCCACTCAATCTAAGTCTCTTGACTTCATTTAAACTTCTTGAAGTCATCATAAATTCAATTCAAGGAGCCTAGACTCAAGTTGCTTCTTTATGTCTTAAAAAGAAACCTAAACCTCCATCTCACAAACAACCAATGCTTTCTTTGATGTTTATTAATCATATATAGGCCATTCCCATCCTTCCCATCCTTATAATTAAAGAAAAATCTCTCTAAGTGCTTGTTCTAGCTATGGGTGAGATATGAGCAAGATAATAGACCTATGGAGTTTGCTTAATTTTTCTTAGGGAATTGGCACTTGTGAAGCTTCCTAGGTATCTTACGAACTCATACATACTCTTACATAGGCTAGACTATCCTTAGAAAGCTTCAAGAATGGATAGGTGCAACAAAATCCCCAGAATTTACAACTTGAATTCTAAAGCTTTTTTTTAAAATCTAATTACATATTCTTGTTTTTGATACTCTAAAACCCTTGTTTCTTCCTTGATAAGACCATAAATCATCCCCCCTTTGGTGGTCTAAGGTTGGCCAAAATTTCCCCCATGAAGAGCAAGGAAGAAGGAGCAAAGAAAGTCATGGAAGTTACCTTGATTTCAAGCTTTTCCAAGAGCACTTTCACTTGCTTCTTGTCTCTCCTTCAATTTCTCTCCTCCTCTCAATGAACCAGCCATGAATCATCCTTAAATCAATCATCAAAACCATAAAAAAAGAAAGGAGAAAGAGAAAAACAAGGTTGGTGAAGGAGGAAGCATGAAAGACTATGAAATTTCTTACCTTCTTCTTGGTTTTTTCTTGCTTCTCTTCTCCCTTTTGGTGCGCCACTTCAAGAAGCCTAGGGTTCTGTTTTGGAGTAAATGAAAGTTGGTTAAGGCAGATGGGAGAAGTGGGGTGTGAGATATAAAGGCTAGGTTAGCTTAAGACACTTTTTCAAAATTTTCATTTTGCCCCTTTTCTTGGTTCTTTCTATTTTGGCTTATTTCAAATCTTTTTTAAGATTCATCTTTTCCATTATGAAATTTAGGTCATCTAATTCATAAAAAATCATTGGTTCCACCCAATTTCGATTTAAAATATCTTTGAATAAATTAGTCAAAATTTCGGACAATCAATACTCCAAAATATAAATTGGAGGGATTTTAACTATTTTAGAGGTTCCTATAGTTTTTAGGGCCTTTGAAAATTCCAAGAAACTTAATTTTCCTATTTAAAGATTTCTCTTTTGAGTTTTCTAAAAAGTGTCCAAAATTACAAAAAATCCCACTACATTTTTGTCAATTTTTGTTTAGTTTTTCAGGCACTTTATGCCTTGTATCCCTATTTCTAATTGTCCAAATTATTGCTCTAATTTTATTGAATCTTTAATCATTCAATTTAGGGGATTTCCTTTAGTAATCCACTTAATTTATGGCTTTTAAATGATGGATGTTACATATGCAGCCCAAAATCAATCATAGTTATGCATAAGGGATAATATGGCTCCACTAAGAGTAAATCAAATTCTAAAGACTTTTGCTCTAACCTAACCCTATAGTTTAGGACTTTTGGTTTAGTCTCACCCTCCTTTAGGGACTTTTGACTTAGCCTCACTCATATTTCAGACTTTTGGCCTTGTCTCACCTATATTTGGGAACTTTTGGCCTCACCTCACCCAATTCAAGGGACTCTTGGCATAAACTCACTCATTTAAGAGCCAAAGCCATTCTAAATGCAACCATTAACAAATCAAACAAAGGCATAGTATCATCAATCAAGCAAGAACATATATACATAGCAAATAAGACATAAGAACACTTAATGCCAAGTAAACAACTAATATATATATACAAGAATGGATAAAGAGCTACCTTTGCACAAAAACCACTTAATTCTCCTTAGATCCTTGGTTCTTCCTCTTGGCTCCACACATACCCTTGGGAGAAACTTCACTTGCTTGGCCTAGATACATCAAACAATACATAGATACATCAATGGAACTATCTTTAAACTCACATAAGCCTTTCATAAGCTAATTCTAGCTTTAGACTTCTATATGGCTCCATTTAGTAGCATAATTCAGTAACTCATATAATTCATTATCTTGGCTCCAATTTCTCATCCAATATAGGTCATATGACTCCATTTAAACTTATTAGAGTCATTAAAAACTCAATTCAATGAGCCTAGCATCAACTTGCTTCTTTATGTCTAATGGTACCTTAAAATTTTCATCTTTCAAAATAAGGTTTCTAAATTCAAACCAATAGTTCCTTTAGTATTTATAACTCATATTTAGACAATTTATAACATTAGAATCAAAGAAAACTCTCCCTAGGTTCCACTTTTCTCCTAAGTCGAGACATGCCCATGGATAGCCACTCTTAGAGCTCTATTCAATTCTCTTAGGAAGATGGCACCTATGAAGTTTCATTGATCTCTTTTTGACTCAATTATGCTCTCACATAAGTTAAATTATCATTTTAGGCCTTCATATTTCTTAAAGTGTAATCAAAACCCTAATTTTTATAACTTGTTACTAAATGCTTTCTATTTGATTCTTTTAGTTCTATATGATTCTCCATGCTTCAAAATCCCATTTCCTATCAACTTTATGCCAAAACCAAGCTCCCTCCGTAGTGCTCTTGGTCTGGCCAAGTAGGAAATGGCATGGAAGAACCAAGAAAAGCAAGTTTTGCATGAAGAAACATATCTTGTTTGCTTATTTGTCAAGTGGTGTTACTTATGCTTCTAAGGTTTTCTTCAAACTCTTTCATCCCTCTACTGAACTAGCCATAAAACACTACCATTCAAAGTTCCAAAACCATGGAAAGAGAGAGGAGAAAGAGAAAAAGAACATTTGTAAGAGGAAAAGCATAAAAAGAGAATATTTTCTTATCATTTTTGCTTGGTTTTCTTCCTCCTTTCTCCTCCTTCTTGTATGCCACAAAGAGCTAGCCTTGGTTCTGGTTTAGAACAAATTTAAGTCAATTTAGACGAGGGGAGGAGAATGGTATGCTATAATAAGAAGGAGGAAGGCTAATTATAACATTTTAAAAATTCTAACTATGTCTATTAAACTTTAATTTCTCCATTTGAGCTCATTCTATTTTTCTTAGAATTGTCTTTTCTATCATCAAATCATAGGATATTACATCTTTGATATGTTTTTCTATGTAAATACATTATGTTAATTAATCTGTATATATATATATATATAGAATTTGCCTTTTATTACTGAGATTGTATATCTCAGCATATTGTAGGCTAACATTTTCAGGGACCAAGCCTCTTAGTAGCAAGGAGAAGTTAATAGAAATCTACCATAGTGGTTTAGTAATGTATAGGCCTAAATGCCCTATTTAAATTGGGTTTGCATAGTAGATATACTAGCATTGCTTATTGTGTTGTATAATTGCCATATTGCATCATGTATTGCCAAGTATAATGACTGATTTTATAATCTAAGACATCATGGAATTGGTACTTATGATTGTGTTTGGATGATTAGCAATGAGTACCCTAATATTATATGACCTCTAAATAATTAGCATTGTAAAATTGATGTATGAACTATTGGTATAGAAGATTTAGAGGTTCGAGCTAGTTTAAATGTATTCTTTACACCTGCTTAAGATATTTAGAGGAATTTAGAAGCCATCCTTTGGGCTTTTAGTTTCACTTAAAAGTTTTAGAAGTAACTCTTTGTTTTTGCTGTCATTATAGTTATTTTGCTATCATATAAGGTGTAAAATAGACATCAATGCTTGACCAATTATGTTTCTAAGTTTGGTTATGGTTTAGGGGCCTTGGGAATGTGCTTTTATTGCCTTGATCATGTGGAAGGTGAAATGGTTCGTCCCTTTTGTGTTGGCACAACAAATTTTTCTATCATAAGTCATGATGTAGTGATTTTAAGAAATGGCATGACAATATTTTGTATTGGGGATTATACCAAGTGTTAAGGGATGTAGACAAGTTTAATTTATCAATTAAAACTTGCTAAAGATGGTTTGATGGTCTTGGTTAGTCTAAGGAAGATTTTGAGTTATTATTAGAAGCCATAACATACCATTTGCTGTCATAGATCTTTTTGTATGACATTAAAAAGTATCACAATCATATTTTACATTTGAAGCTCCCTTGGAGAGTTGTGGGTAAGAACATGTTCAATTAGACCATGGAATCTTACCCTAAGTGGTTTGAGGACACTAGGTGGTGTATTGAGTGGTTTAGGTTGCCATTTGAGTTTACATTCTATCCTTTTACTGTCATAAATTAATCTTGTGCTGATATAATATGTATTTTGGTTAGTGTGATTAGCTCTTAAATTCTTGAGATATGTAAGGTATTTGGATGGAGATTATAGGAATATAAACCCTTTAAAAGCCTTGCCTTTTAGCCATAGAAAAATCTTAGGATTAATCTTGAGGTGGCAGCAACTTGTTGGTTTGCTCATTTAATTGTTTGGATGCAACAGGTTTTCAAGTCATGACTCAATTTTCTCAAATCATGGCCAAAATGAGTTGATAGTGTTCCAATGGCAAATTTGGCCGTAGCACAAAAAATTTTTGCCATAATGCAAAAAATTCTAATTACAATGCAAAATCATCCAAAACCTAATTTGGTCATAGTGCAAGTATTTTAGCCGCAGCATAGATATTTTTTGCCATAGTGCAAATTGTGTCTGTATGAAAAAATTGATTCAAACACCAAGTTTAGCCACGGCACAAGTCCTTCAAGTCACAACATAAGTGTAGAATTTAGTTTTAAAGGTTCCAAAGGCCAAGTTAGCCGCAGCACAACCATTTGAAGCCGTAGCCTAAGTTTTAAACCCTCTAATTTAGCTAGTAATTCTTAATTTTTACTATGGTAATAATGAGTAATGACTTTTAATCCAATGTATATGAGTTTTTAGGCTTCTTAAAGTTTTTTTTTTGGTTGAAATAAAAATTGTTAATGAGAAATTTGAATTCCTAAAAATAATAATCCCATTGTACGACTTGATAGTAAATATTGATTATTTAAATATTCAAATTTTTTCGTATTTTCATCTATTGCTGACTCATTAATCAAATTAGACCTTAAGTGCATTCAATTAAGATCACAATTATACTTAATTAGCTTAAAAAATAATTGGGGTTGTTACAGTAAAAGCTTAATGTATGCTCAGGTTCCACAAAACTAGACATAGCTCTTACTATAAGTATGTTGGAGTAGATATCAAAGCCATCTAGGCTTGGATCATTAGTCAACAACTACAGGATATACAGTTCCTAATTCTTGCCCATTTTACCATGACAAAGTGGAAATTCTTAACCATCTTTTCATTCAGTGTCCGCTTGAGCAATTTGGTTACACTTTGTATTCAGTCTCTTCATCCCCAAGATATACAGGTATGGCTGAAGTTTTGGTTTTTATAGATTCTGGAAGGCTCCTTTATGTTTAGAGGATTATACTAGATATATATTGTTCACTCTATATGAGACATGGTATTTTGAGAACAAGGTTATTTTGAAATGTATAATGCGCATCCCATGGATGTCATTCATCTTGGGAATAGAATGCTCTTTCAATCAAGATTGGCATGGCAAAATGATGATCATCACAGTCGTCTTTTATATAGTATGGGGAATTTTAACCCTTCTCATTCTGCAGGCAGGCCGACTGTTATTTGTATGAGCATGGGCAAATCTCGATGTTTTGAACGGAAAGTCATTTCAAGAATATGGTCAAAGACCAGTTAATTCGCACATGGGATCATTGCATTGGACACACAATCAATGTTTCTTAAATGCAGAGCGAAGGCCTTAGTGTTATAATTCAATGGAATATTATTAGTGAACCAGTCAGCTACTCTTTAGATTTTATGGTTTTGTGTGGTTATTATTACAAGATGTGATTCGGAGTTGCAAATCTTTGGGTAGGATTTTCACACTTTGCTATCTCGATTTGCTAGTTCAAAAATTTTTGTTCTGAATCCTCCTGAACGAGAAGGGTTAATGCGACATTGTGAGTTGGAGCACCAGGTAGTATCAAGGTAGAGTTATAGTATCTTGTTTTAATTTTCTATCTTTACTTATTGGATTATCTTTTGTGGTGTAATCTTTCATGCTGAGTATTAAAAAAAAATTTAAATGAATCAAATCATGTAGAAAAGGGTATAAATAAGAGACATTGATCATTTGTTTGCTCAAACTTACTAGGTGTTCAGAGCTGAAACCTTTCCAACTCATATCAAATGGACACAAATACTTATCCCAACTAGCATTTCAACTATGCTTCTAAAAGGTTTTTATAAACAACTCAAAATCCTCACTATGAATAGGAAAAATGTATTGTATTTTCCTTATACTGGAAAATGTAATATTACTAATCATCTTACATATATATATATATATATATATATAAGTTTTGGATTGTCACTGTTTATTTATACTCAGTTTTGCATTATTTATATATTATTTATACATTGTTTATATACTATTTATTTATACTTTTTTTTAACATTTTTGTATTGAGACCTTCATTTTTTTTCCTTTGTGGGGCCCACAAAAGAAATTCTAAATCCCCTACATCTTGGACGTGCTAGTTCTTAAAAATTGAGATGTAATTCAACTATAATTTAAAATTATATTACGTGATTTGGCCAAAAATTAAATTAAATTACGTGATAATGCATAAATACCAATAGTATTATACTACAAAAGTACGAAAATGCAGTAATACTGTTAACCCACTTTTAATAGTTTATCTTAAAGATAATCAATTGTGCTATGTAGTTCGGTACCTGCATAAACCACGCATGTCATAGCTTCACTTTTACTATACATAGCCGTTTCAGAATGAACAAGCATGAAACTTGAGGAAAGGATTCAAAAACTCCTGATGCCAGCAAGTAAAAGAAATAAAAAGACAAGAAGGACGTAAGAAAGGGAAACGAACAATCATGAGAAAAGCCACAGACAAGCACAACATACTATGGGCCTGGCTTCATCATTTTATGCAACTAATTAGCAGTTTCAGAAAGTACAAGCATCATTGTATATATTGTACCCTCGTTGTTTCCTTATTTTCATGTTTTCTCTCAAAAACAATACAATGGGAGAAATGGGTGCATGGAAATTTCTGAGCACTGTGGTTCTTGTTGTTCTGCTTTTGTGCATGGAAGTGAAGTCACAGAGGGTTCCTGCATTGTTTGTGTTTGGAGATTCATTGGTTGAAGTTGGCAACAATAACTTCCTAAGCTCCTTGGCAAAGTCCAACTATTTTCCCTATGGCATCGATTACAGCGCTGGTCCTACTGGCCGATTTTCTAACGGCAAAACCATTATTGACTTCATTGGTAATTAATTACTGACTTAGTTATTGTCTATCCTGCATGCATTGATGTTGATTCTACATCAATTTTAATTTTGACATTCTATTTTATTTTCTTTTTGGTAAACGAAATTTTTCTTGATAATTTTGATTATTAAACCAGATGATGATATATATCAAGTCAACTGAATTAAAAAGTCATAATACGTACTATTTGTTTTTCTTTTTTAACACATTTCGACTTTTGTTTTCTGAATTATCTATATAGGATATTAATCGCATTTTATTTTAATTTAATTTTTTAACTTTTCAAAATTATTCAAATGTTTTCCTTTTTCTAACACCATCACATTAAAATGTGTAATAAAAAAGTTTTGTTTGGTGGCTTAATCCTAATAATATCTCACTAACTATCAAAACGTCACATAAAAATTTTATATTATACAACTTAACAATAATAGAGAAAAAGAAATATTTAAATTTCTTTTGTAAGTTAAGGAATGAAATTAAAATAAAATGAAGTTAAGGGAGGAAAATAAAATATAAGGTAAAGTTAAGAGTTAAAATAAAATTAAAAGATAAAAATTTAAAGTTTAAGGAATCAAATTAAAATAAAATAAAATAAAAATCTGAAATTAAAAAAAAAAGATTAAAATGTATTATAACCTTTTTGTTATCATAATTAAAAAAAAAAGTCATTTCCTTGATAAAAAGTTTGAATGTGTTTACAGGAGACTTGTTAGGTGTTCCTGCTGCTCCAGCCTTTCGAAATCCTTCCGCAGTGGGAACAAGAATACTTAATGGAGTCAATTATGCCTCAGCTGCTGGTGGCATCCTTGATGAGACTGGGCGTCATTATGTACAGTACACACTACCCACTATATACTTTGGCTTAAATAAACACTTTTTATTTTTTTATTTTAATACATTTTAATTTAATCACCATAATTAAAACAAAAAAAATTGTTCCCTTATTTTTAAAAATGATTTAATTCGCCTTTATCATATAATTTATTTAAAATCAAACACTAAACAGTTTATTAAACAAGACATTATTTATTTATCTAATTCTATCAATTTCTACTTAAATTTGAGGTTAAATTTTATATTAAATTTTGAAATAAAAATGTTATGTAACAAAAGGATTACATTAGATTATATTAAAATAATAAATAAATAAATGAAACAACATTTCCTTTTTTAAAACTAAATAAGTTAAATTAAAATTTTTACGAAAGTTGTACAGAAACGTATATTTGCTTTAAACTTTCATTCCTAATTTTCAACTTTTCATGATCCAGTACACACGTACAGAATATTCATTAATAAAAGATTCATATGTAGAGAAAAATTAAACTGAGGATATTAATGCTTTAATGGTCCTGAATCTTTGTTTTGGGAAAAATTTGAGTAAGAGAAAAAAAGACAAAAAAAATGTAAGGTGTGAATATAAGTGTTTCAAAACGAAAGTACAGAAAGAATTGAAGAAATTTAATTTTATTTATAACATTTTTAATTAAGATGACAATTTTAAGAAGGATTCTTGTGTGTTTTGAAATATTATAAGCTTGTTTTTTATTTTTATTTTTAATTCTCATAATTTTTAAAATATTTAAATTTCAATTAGATCTCTCATTTTCTCCTCCCTCCCTTATCTCTCAATTTAGAGATAAGAAGAGAGATGGATTCAAATTCATCCAAGAAAAAAGAAAGAGTACGTAGGCCCTACCTTGTTGGTGTAACCCTCTATTTTCTTTTCTTTCTCTTCTCAAATTAATAGAAAATCAAAGAAGAGAAAATTAAAAGAATCTAAATTTTATTTAATTTCAGTGAAATTAAACTCAAGTAAATTCATTTTAATTTAACCATTCTCGTTTTTTTTTGTGGGGGGGGGGGGGCCAAATGCTTTTAACAACAGTTAAACTCTGGTATTTAGTAGTGAGGTACAAATGCTCATGACGGAGATAATTTAGATTTTGGATCTCTATAAAATACATAACTCTTCATATGAATCCCTAAAAATATTTGATTCAATTATGTCCTTCAATATGTATTTTTTAGTTAAATTTAAATCACTTGGAAGAATTAAGAGACTAACAAAAAATGTTAGTTTAGAGAAATTCTAATCTTTAAAAAATTATAAATAAATTCGTTTATTACTAAATTAATAATAAATTATATATACACATGAATATATCATATAAAACCCATTAATTTAGTCCACTTGACAACTCTACATATCATTGCTTCTCATTAATTAGTACTCTGCCCAGTATATGGATTTGAATTCTCTCATAAAATATATGATAACCATGTGAAGAGGGAAATAAACACAAAATGATTAATTACAGAAAAACAAAAAAAGAAATAAATCTATCTCTCTTATTATACAATCATCATGTCACAAAACAAAATTTAAATATACTAACCCAGTTATAAAATAATTTTTTAGAGACTCAAACGAACCTAATTGTTTTCCAATCTCATAGGAAACATCATATATTGTCAGGTATAATTAAATTAAGAAATTACTATACCTGTTAATAATTTGTACTTAAATTTTCAACCACCATTTGGCATCAAAATTAAAGGTGCACAAATTGGTATATGCAGGGTGAAAGGTATAGCCTGAACCAGCAAGTCCTGAACTTTGAGAACACATTGAATCAATTGAGGACAATGATGAATGGAACTACATTGAGTCAATTTTTAGCCAAATCTATAGCAATTTTGGTGTTTGGAAGCAACGATTACATCAACAACTACCTCTTGCCTTCCTTATACAATTCCAGTTATCTCTACAATCCCCAAGAGTTTGGCAATCTTCTTCTCAATAGCTATGTTCGTCAAATTCTGGTAATAATTTTCTTTCTCCTATGGTATTATTCATTTAATCCCTAAAACAAAAAGAAACAAAAATTGTATAGTGCCATTTTTAGAAGGCTATTTTGAGGTTGAATGCATGCTGTAATTGGAAAACGATTTCTCTTTTGAGCACTGGAAGATAGAAAATATAGTGGTGGGTGAAGTTTTAAATTAAAATATCCTCTACAGTGATCACACTGGCAGTTAGGACTTCTTCTACATATATTTAAAAAAAAAAGATATAATTAATTAATTAAATTCACAATCAGGTCCTTCTAAATTATCAGTCATGGATTTTTTGGGGGGTAGGGGAGAAGGTTACAGTTAAGTCCTTAAAATTTCTGATATTTAGTTCTTTTGCCAGTTAATAGAAGCATTAACTACAATTCAGATACAAAAAATGGAGAACTCAAATGTACATCATTTTCTTTTAGGGTATATTTGGATTAAGAGTGATGAAAAAGAAAGAAAAGAAGTAAAATTTTAATTTTATCATGTCTTTTAATTTAAATTTACATAACTTTTTTTTCTTGTTTATTCTCCTCAATTCAAACATATTCTAATAAAAAATTTAAATTTAAATCTTAATAAAAAATAATCAAAATTAAAATTTCATTTTTCTTCCCTCTCTCTTTGTTCTAGTCAATCTAAGTATATCCTTATGAACAAACCAATGACTAGTCCTATTTTTTAAGCATAAAAATTTCAATTTAGTCTCAAAACACCAATAATTACTCTTTCAAATTATTCAACCATGTACAGTTTAGCTAAGTACGCGCGCGCGCGCGCGCGTGTGTATATATATATATATATATATATATATAAGATGCACACTTTTTCGCTTCACAGGTTAAATGTTTTGAAATTATTATGATGGCACTGTAATCTCATACTTGATTTGACTGCAAACTCTAACTCAATTATATTATAGCAACCATAGTTTAAAATGTTGGTTAGTATACAATTCTGTGCAGTGTTATTGACAAAAAATACACTAAAATCTAGATTTATTAGAAAGTATACATGGATTCTCTGGTGTTTAAATTTGGACCATTCATATAAATTTTGATGACTGAGATATTATTGTATTTTTTTCTTAATTTCAACTGTCTATTTTTAATTTCATTTTTTTATTTTAAATAAAGAAAAACATAAGATAATGACAATTTTTTAACTTTAATTAGATAAAATTATTTGTCTAGTAGAATCTAAAAAAATTATCTTTATTTTATATTTTATCTAGTTTAAAATTTGAAACAAATAAAACTAAAAAGAAAGATAGTTAAAATTTAAAAAAAATAAAATTTAAACTATTGACATCTATATGAATGGTCCATATTGCAGACGCCGCTCAATCCATACGCTTCAAGCCAAATATTTATTTTGAAATTGAAATTGTTGGATTTGCAGGCGCTACATAGCGTAGGATTAAGGAAGTTCTTCTTAGCAGGAATAGGACCACTTGGTTGCATCCCTAACCAACGAGCCACAGCCCCACCGGGAAGGTGTGCAGATGTGGTGAACCAAATGCTTGGGACCTTCAATGAAGGCCTCAGAGCAATAGTTGAGCAGCTTAACAGGAACCACCCTGGTGCCATCTTTGCTTATGGCAACACTTATGCTGCTTTCGGTGATATCCTCAACTACCCTGCTGCCTACTGTAAGACATCTATAATCCCTTCTTAAACAAGTTGTGGTTTTTTACGCAGTCAAGGTGAATTGACATTTTAACCCACCAAAGGTACATATTGTCTTAATTTAAAATATATAAGTCTCATTTCAATTTTTTAAAGAGAATTTTATCTTTAATGTCGTCATAACAAGTAATTAACAAAATATATATAACATGACCTAATAAAAAATTGATAAAATTATTAAGTGTCTAATTGTCACTGAAACATACTCATGATAAAGTATCAAAATTATTATCATAATATTACAGCTACTTGAAGTGACATAAATACTTTGTCATAGTATGTTTCAATAACATTTCCATACTTAATAGCTATATCAATTTTATGTTAGGCCATGTTACTAATTTTGTTAGCCATATGCTGACAAACTTAGTGTAAGGAGGATATTAAAAACATAAAACCTCTTCTCACAGAAAAGGATGTGATGAACTAATTTGATCATATGGTAATGTTTTGCAGCATTTAGTGTGATTGATAGAGCTTGCTGTGGAATCGGAAGGAACCAAGGGCAGATAACATGTCTTCCATTTGGAGTTCCATGTCTAAACAGAAGCCAATTTGTGTTTTGGGATGCCTTTCATCCAACACAATCTGCAGCATATGTCTTCTCCTGGAGAGCTGTTAATGGCCCACCTTCTGACTCTTATCCCATTAATATTCAGCAGATGGCTCTTCTTTAGCTATCTCAACTCTTCATCTTGCCAAAATGTACCAAAAATGTCTGTATTAGTAAACCCTACTTCTTTGGTTGAATAAAAGTAATGATAGATAAAATACTTCTATGTCACTCCTTTTAGTTTCTAAATATCAAAATTCTCCCAATAAGATAGTTTCATTTGATACTTTTAGAACGTCGACACGTTATATCAAATTGGATTCTTTGTTGAGCGATCTGGACCTAATATGATCGATTCAGATTTCATTTTTTTTATGTTGATCTTTTTTATTTTGAAAAGAGTAAAATATAAAATGAAAATAATCAGTCAATTTCATCATATGTCTTGCTTCTTTAAAAAAAATAAAAAATAAAAAATTTACAATTAAAAAATAAAATAAGATCTAAATTATTCAAATCAAATTTTAAGCAATTCAAATAAAAAAACAAAGAATCCATATCGAACGTTATACGGGTATTGAAAGTGCAAAAAAATAAAAATAAATGTCCGTATAAAATATATATGCTTATTACAGAATCACCTCATCTTTTGGATATAATACAAAAGTCTTCAGTCACTTCACCACATAATTACTAGTATCGTAATTTTCAAAATCGCTAAATAAATCAGTTATTATATCTAATTATGTTCACCTTAGACAACATTTGAAACTTAAAACCCAATAGACTTGTCTTTGAGATTAATATTTTTCATTATTCAAATCACGTCAATAAGTACCAATGTCTGTGTCCAGAATCAGGAATGATACAGGGCCAACGTAGATGCTGAAAGTATAGAGCACGATGAACTGTTTAAGACCCAAAGTTCCAAGTTGTAAGAATAATCATTCTCGAGAAAAATCAAATTCAAAACTTTTCCCTATATTATATTTTTCCTTTATAGAAAAAAAGAAATATAGAGAATCTTACATTTAGTAATAATTATCTTCAGAAAGCAATTTTCAATAATTATGTTGAGTGCAAGTAATTATATATGATATCCTTACAAATGTAGCTTCAATTGCTGTTCCATAATACGGTGTTGTTAACTGCACCACCCTTGGTTACAAAATATAATAATGCAGCAAGCTTATAAATTAAATGTGGATTTCTTTTTCAAAAAAATAAAAGTACTAGCAGAAATTAATATACTAACAAATACCAAAAATGATGATTTTAGGAATATTTTTACTTTAAATAAAAATGCAGCAAGCTAATAGATAAAATGTGGATTTCTTTTTCAAAAAAATAAAAGTACTAGTAGTAGTTAATATGCTAACAAACACCAAAGATGCTGATTTTAGGAATATTCTTACTTTAACGAGCAACAGTAATACAATTTCCCTCCATCCTGCATATGAGCAGGGCAGATTAATGGAAAGAATCCAAAAGATACATAACTTTGAAAATCTTACATACATTAACTGAAGCTTGTGGAGGCCACTTTCAAGTGACAATAAACAAAACGGCCTCCTACTATAATTATCCAACATATGATCTCCTCCCCTGATATAAATCGAGGCTGAAAACAAAAGAGGAAACAATAGCAGTCACAAAGCCATTGAACTTGAATAGCAGAACCAACTTACTATGATGCATCTTCATGATAAAGGTAAAGCCCAAGGCCAAAGCGAGCACAAGCTCGACGAAAAGCCATTGCTTCTGCCTTCTGTACAGGATCCCCATAACTTGTGTCATCCAGTGAAGCAGTACCAGTTGACTCTCTATAAATCTACAGAAAAAAAGGGGGATAGCGGAAGACAAAAAAATATGGTAAAGACGTAGAAGAAAAAGAACAAAGTCAAAATTATAGCAGCATCATGCCTTGGGGCTCAATCACCAGCGCATATTATTTCTTCCGTGAATACACAAAAGACTAAATAAGAACAAAGAAAAAGTTTCAAATAAGGATGCCTGAGTACATGAAGTCCAAAAGCAAAGATGCAAAAACAGTGAACACTCAACTCAAATAGATTTCGAAGTTTACATGTACAAATTATAAAGAAGAACGAATCATGCTGTCCATACTTGATTAAGTGTTTAAGGAGGATAACTAAGTCAGTAAGTTTACAAACACCCAGCTCTGTCAAGCTCAGTATACTTAGTACTCATGTTTTGCCAATGCTGCAGGCGTATGATCTCATCTACTACTTTTTATTAAAATTATCAGAGTAAAAAATATAAATATGTATAAGCATTGATGGAATATTTAATAAATGTAAAAATCATTTGATTGATTAAACTAGCCTTCCAGGGACTTTGCTCTGTCTCAGTTTTGTTCCAAAGACAAGAATATGGAGTACTTCATACACTAGTTCAGTAGACGATCATCAATGAATATGCTAGATATATCATAGCGTATAGAGGTCATTATTTTCATGGTTCCGTTACTCTCGTGTTAATTTACTTCCATTAGCACCTATTAAATTTTCCTGGCCACCCACATTCTTGCCATTGTGAAAACTTCTTGTCTCATTGAGTGCTTAGTTGCCCACAAGTTTCTCATCCCACCAAAACATTAAGGAGAAACTGAGTTCTACTTGACAAGTCATCTAAAATAGAAAGCCTGGTTCAGGTTTCTACTTTCAAGTGCAACCTGAATATTTTATACGAATGGTGCATGGAGGCATTCCTATTATGTGTATACTCTGATGCACGGATACGTGCTTCAGGCGACCGTACCCGTGCCGGATACGTATCCGGTACGGATACGCGTACCGTACGGGTACAAACGTACCCCAGGCGTTTCGTTTTGCTTCCTTCTCCCTCGACCCTCATCGTCAGCTTGTTGCTTCTCGTCGTGCGTCGCCTGCTACTCTGTTCCTCCGTCCGTCCGTCCGACGACCTGTGCTCGGTTCCTTCGTCCGTCCGTCGTCTTCTCTGGCTAGTGGACTTTGGTGTTGGCTTCTCCGATGGCAGGTTCTCACTACTCAGTCCTTCCGTCCATCTAATGCTATGATCTGCTCATCATCTTGCGTCTTGTTTGAACTAATATAAACCAAAAATGATTTAGCATCACTTGCTTGTATATATAACTTCTTCCGCAACATCCAAATCCTCTCCCTGTTGATTTGGAGTTTTTTGGTTACTGGTAGCTGTTAATCCTAAAATTTAACTAATAGATATGGGTCAATTCTTAATTAGTTAGTTAATATTTAATACTTGTGCAACTAAATTAATTTATTTTGGTAAAAAGATACTAAAATAATTAATTATTTTTTTATCACATCTATATATTTTTTCAATAATTTAGATGTCTATTGGAGTTTGCGTGAATGTGTTGAATTAATACTTGAATAGGGTTGGGATTAATTAATAATGTTAGAATCACTCACACATCTAAAATTTACACGCACGAAAAAATTACAGGTTTTGTGATATTATTTATGCTATGGTAGTTTATTTATAATTTATTTTATTTTTTAATGTTTTAGATTCTTAAATATATATATATATATATATATATATAATTATATATATATATATTCCCGTACCCGTATCCTAAAATTTTAAAAATTGTCGTATCTTACGTATCGTGTTGTGTCGTATCCGATACCCGTACCCGTATCGGTGCTTCTTAGTGTGTATATAATGTGGAAGAAACAGACACTTTCGCACTAAAACCAACATAACTCTACAGTTTAAGGCTTAAACCAAGGAGAAACAGTACAATATGATAACTTATATAGTACTAGAAGCACATAACTAGATGTGAGAAAATAGGTAAGCCAGCTGGCTAATGTAGCAAGTTTAAAGCATCCACCGACCGCTTTCAGTTATATGCAAACTGAGTATATGCAACAAATTCCTTACTTCCTGTATGGGCAGGTGATCGAAGTGGAACCACCAAAACATGATTTTGAGAAACTTGTCACAGAAAGAAGCTATCATTTGGAGCTTCTACGGACCCAAAATCTTAGCCCAAGACACCGTCCATCATGTTTCAATACAAGGAAGGAACTGTCTAATTTATGATTGAACATCCAAAAAGAACAAAACTAAGAAGCAAACATAATATACATCGAGATATGGATATAAATTAAATTAATCTACGACCAATTGACGTCACATATTATGAAGAACACATTTGAGAATCTAATCACAAGTCACAAGCTGGAGAACCAAGGAATCACCCAACATGATTCTTTTGCCAAATATTTCCAAGGATAAATATACTATCACCTAGGGTACATTTTAAATAATCAATGAAGAAAGTTGTACCTCTGTTAACGTTTTATCTGTAGAATTACTAGAATGTAAAACATGGATTCAAATGATGAAATTAATTTTTAAAGACAAGAAATATCAATTGAAACCAGAACAATAAAAGTAATTCACAACATGACATTGAAAATCACAATTTGATCGTACAGGTTGGGGGGAAAAAACACTAAAACATGATGCAAGCATTCAAAACAAAAAAACAAGTTGTGTAACTTATTGGTAAAAAATCGATACCTCAGCATCAGTCCCATAAATGGTCACGCGATAAACAACAGAGACAGTCTTGCCATCAGCAGCGTAGCTGATATTTCGAACCTCACCAGACCACTCTAGCAGAAATTACAATATTAAAGAGTTCATTATGATAGAAATTTTGACAAGTCAGCTATCCAAAAGAACATCTTCCCAAAAAGAACGATAAGATCAACTGCTTACCTGTAGCATGTAAGTTCATAATACGGTTCACAACATGCCTGTATAAGAAAAAATACAGTAATAAGGAAATATATTATCATCAGCATTCAAGACTAAAAAGGGCGGGGTTTGATTTGTTACAGTAACAAGACCGACCAGACCGATCGCAGATGATTTTAACACTTCAAAAGCAGAAGGTAAAGATGTTAAACAAACGTTACCCACATATGAAAAACACAGAATACTAAAATTTAAGCCAATACATTTTTCTTATATTTTCTAGAAAACCAAACAAGGGGAGCAGGGAAAGTACGAAAATGGGGGTACCAGGGAATGTATCTAATGGAGAACCCATCTTTCTCAACGCGAGTTTTGACAAGCGACTCAGGGACCCTCTTGTTTAGCTCCTTAAGTACTTCAGAGAGAGGCCTACTGATTCCGGAAGTAGGAACCACGTCATCGCCAACGTCACCAAATTTATCACTGTCTGCTGCAGCAGCAGAAGTAGAAGAAGAAACAGAAGATTTGGAATAAGAGCGGCGATAGCTTTGCTGAAGCACCAGTTTCGAATTGGAAGAAGAAATAGAAGAAGCAGAGAGTGATGATGAGAGCGCTCGGGTAAGAGATTTCAATTTCAAGGAAGAAAACGCCATTTCCGGTTTGACTGTGAAAATTGGACGAGGCGCACAAACCTTGGGTTTTTAGGCGAGGGTTTTGCCCTTTTGAGGCTTTTTGAATTCCACCTTAATGTCGTCCTAGTTTTAATTTGAACGTTGTTAACATTTGTCTTGGAACGATTGAGTCCATAATTTTAATTTAACATCGTATTTCTTATTATCTGAAATCTGTATATATATATATATATATATATATAATTGAAGACAAATTTAAATTATAGTTTTTGCAGCATATAAATTTAACTATTATCTCATCTAATTATTATTTGTAATTTTTTTGGTAAATTTGTCATCCCTTCTTTTAATAATATCTTAATTACAGGCATTTTTTAATTTTAAAAATATACATTTATTTCTTAAAATTAAATAGTAATTTCTTGTAGTAAAAATCTAACTTATTAAAAAATTTAGTTTTACAAATTTTTATTTTAATAATATTTTATCTTGTTTAAAAAATATGAATTTAATTTAGTTTAAAACTTTATTAAACTTACGACGAGGTTTATGTTGATTATAATTATTTAATAAATATATTATGCTTGAAATTAAATTGTGACCTATAAATTAATTAAATTTTTTAAAAAGATTTGTAAATATATTCTTTGTTTTTATAATCTTTTATCAAAAAAATTTTTAATTTGGTAAATTTAGAAAAATAATTATTTTATGTTGGTCAAATGTATATTTAACATTTGTTATAGTATATAAATAATATATAGAGATATTTTAGTGAAAATAAATGAAATTATAATTTATTTTTGTTATAGGAGAAGTAAATATAATTTGGTTTCAAAAGAAGATAGTATATATTTTTAAAATATAAAAATAAGTCATGTAATTTAAACATTTTTAATTGAAAAATAAGATTAATTTACCTTTTTTTTTAACAATAAGAGTAAAGGTATCTATGACTCCCTTGCATTTCAACTAAGACTAATCCTCCCGTGAGATATCTTAAAGGCACACCCTTAATATTAATTTAATGTATTTAAGAAAATAATTTTTTTTAAGTGACAATTTCATGATTTGTTAGTTTAATATATTTAAGAAAATAAATTTTTTTTAAGTGACGACTTCACTGTTTGAACACAAGTGGTTAAAATAGGAAGGACACTTCCTTCATAACTACACTAACCCCTTTCAATATAATTGATTGGTTTGATAATTAAAAAGATAGTTTAGACTTTAGATTAACAACAAAAGGACCAATTGCTTTCACTAATAAACTAGAGAGTAATAGCATTGATCTAATTGAAACTAAATAGGCTAAATTCATTAGATATATCTTGAAATTTATATAAAATATTTTTTTAATAATCATACACAAATATCAAAGTGTATTTAATAATCCAAAGTTGGAGCTTTAGAGAGATGAAACTCTCCATATCATCTCCCAAAAGTTAATAGAGATGCATTCAATCAAAAGTGAATTCTGATTTTTCTAAAAATTAATTATTAAAACCAGAGTAAAAGCCACAAATTAAGGATCAATCCTTAGTAAAATCAAGAAGAGGCAGAAGGCTAAGTAGTGATTCTTTCATTAAATGATAATACTTTTCTGAAAAGGCTAGTCAATTAATAAAAGGATTGTTGGTCCAAGAAAAGATTGCAGTGCAGTGTCATAATTGCAAGGGGTATGATGATGGAAATAAGGTGAGTCCACTAAAAAGTATATATCTTGACATGATAATACCCGTTAATCTTTACCGCCGGATATTAAAATAGGTATTAAAATGTGTACGAACCTCTTACAAAATAATTAATATGAACGTTGAGATTTGATTAAGATAGTTTATATTTTGTATATTTTTTTATTTTAAAAAATATACAAGGCAAAAGAAAAATAATTTTTAATTGTCAATTAAAAAATGATAATTAATATATAAATATTTAAAAAATAAATTTTAGACAATCAAAACACAATATGCAGAAAATCCAAATGCATATTAAAATTCTTATATATGTTTATTGATTGTGGAGCATTGGATTTTTCTCTTATCATTGTCAATGGTGCAAAAAGATGAAAAAAAAAATAGCTCCATGTCAAAATGGGAGGTTCTTTGAAGATATTGGACTTGTTTAATTTTTTATTTTTAAAATAATTTTTTTGTTTTTAAAAATAAAAATATTGTCTGATAATGTATTTTTAATAAAATGTTCTGTAAAACATAAAAATAAAATTTTGTTTTTAGAAATAAAAAGAATTAAAATATTTTTTAGATGTTTTATTAACTTTTATTTAATAGAATCAAGAAAAATAATAATAATTTTTTATAATAATAGTTTAAATAATTTTTTTATTTTTAAAATTTATTTTAAAATATACATATATTTTAAAAATATTAAAACCAAAATAAAATTAAACAGCCGATTATCACTTGTTTCAGGAATCTGATGTTGGAACAGTGTAAAATGATGACAGAAAATGTCAGAGGAGCATGTCTCCTATCCTCGGAATTCCCAACTCAAGAAAAATCTGTTTTAGTTAGGCAATTTTGTATTACTTGTACAAGTGATACATGTTTAACATTCATATCAAATTAGATACAATACGACACTTCAAAATTAGACACCACACTATATCAATACTTTAAAAATATGGTTGTACTATGTTTAATATATATTGAATACTCGTATCAACTTAGACACGACACTATATCGCAATATTTGTATTATGTTATTTATGTCGATATCCATGCTTAATAACCTTCAATACGAACAAACTAATAACATATATCAGTACCTTCTCAAACCCGTGCAGTCTACCACAGGAAAGGATCTTCATGTTTCTCACAATATGAGCATATCAGCTTAAGGACTTAATCTGCATCGTCAGAATTCAGATTAGACCAGATAAGAAAATTAAAAAGGATGAATGCCCGAAGCCAATCAAAACTTACGCTAAACCTTTTATGTGCTTCAGCTTCTAGAGCCTCCAGATTTTTATACACTGAACGTATCATTTATAACAAACAAGAATGCCAATTACTGTGTACTGCAAGATATGTTAAGAGAATGCATCAAGAAAACCAGTTCTATTCGAGTTTATTATAAATTAAAACAGAAAACTAAATCAAACTCACAACATAACTCTGCAATCTATCTTGGACTCAACTTCTGTTTTGTTTTTCCATGGCAAGAATAAAATCAAAGTCTCTGGAATAAGGTGGCCTGGATTGAACTAGAAAAAGTTATCTCAAAGAAATCCATATTTTAATATGCCCATGGCAATATTAAAATGCTTCTTAACTTTAAAATAATACAATAACGTCGTAAAGAAATTTAAAAAAAAATGCAAAAAATCTTCCTTAAAAGGTTATACGATTTATTCTTCTCAATTTTAAATGTTAATTAGACACCCTCTAGGTTTTCAATTTCATGAAACAACCCTTTCATTAACATAGTACCATTTGTACATGTAAATCAAATCAACAAAACATGCAACTAACCTATCATTCTAGGTAGCAAAACAAGGACTTTTTGTCGTGTCAATGTAAAGAAAATTGGGAAAAGAAATGACCCCAAAAAATTTGTACATGTAAATCAAATCAACAAAACATGCAACTCACGCATCATTCTAGGTAGCAAAACAAGGACTTTTTGTCGTGTCAATGTAAAGAAAATTGGGAAAAGAAATGACCCCAAAAAATAAAAAAGAAGAGAACTCTTGTTTGTCACTTAAACTGACATGTTAAATATACTTTTTGTTAACCTATGTGATTACTGTTAAAATTTTGATCTAAAAGAGAGATTGTTATATGAAGCTGAGATTATGTTATACAAAACTTAAAGATCGGGAACTCTCAAAGTTAGAAGAGTAAATTACGGAAGGTTGTTTGCAATTTGGCAAAGAAGAAAAAAAAATCCACTAATATAATCATATAAAGGCTGAAACAGCCCACAGAACATCCTAAATGCATCTCGTGTTTCCTATATGAATTTCCAACTTAAAAATCCGTATAAACATATATTAACCTATCTATATGTCACCACGTTTGAGTTACATTTACGCTACAGTCCCCATCCCCACATAAGAAGAAAGAAGGAAAGAGGGGAGGGTAGGGGAGGGGTAGAGTATTACTAAAATAGCTCAAACTCCTCGCAATCTTCTGTATCCTCTAAATCATTTGCATTCTCCTTCTGTGAAGCCATAGATGGTGCACAACTTCCGAAATCACGAAACCTGGGGAGCTCAGGCGGTGCTGCACATCTTATCAGAGCCCAGTTGAGGCCTTCAAAGAAAGGGTGCTGTTTTATCTCGGCAGCACCTTTTACAGAACCTAATCGATTTTCGGGGTCCTTTATCAACAACCCTCGTATCAAATCTCTTGCATGAAAACTGACAATAGGAGCATCTGGGAACTTAAGGCTCTGTGACACAACATTGGCTAATGTTTCCTCATTTCCTGTACCCTTGAAGGGAGTCTTACCATACAAAAGCTCAAACAAGAATATACCAAAAGTCCACCAATCTACAGCACTCCCATGACCCTCACCTTTGATGATCTCCGGAGCAAGGTATTCGTAGGTTCCAACGAATGAGTTAGAACGGGCGCTGGTTGGCTCTACTACAAGTTGTGGCAATGGACCAACCTGAGCAGCTATGTCAGACTTCATCTTTCGGGATTTTCCTCCGGCAGATAAAAGAATAGGAGTAAAACAGGAGACTTGCCAATTAGGTTGTAGACAGAAGGGGTGTATGCAGCTAGCCTCTGCACAGGGACTGGACATCTTCTTTGTTGAATCCACATCCGGCGAAGATGACTTGACTAATGTTGGATTGACAGAACATCTGAGTGACAAGTCAAAATCTGTCAACATAATGTGGCCATCTTCTCGGACCAGGATATTTTCAGGCTTCAAGTCTCGATATACAACTCCTAGCATGTGCAAATACTCCAGGGCAAGAAGAACTTCAGCAACATAAAACCTGTAGACGTAATGGCATGACTTTAGTCCAAAAAACTCAACATGCTGTCTACAGCAGGCATAACATTGCGCCTTGCCAAGCTGCAGGCTAATCATTACATTCCAAACAAAGCAACTAGCATGTGACTCAATTTCTTTTTAATGATTTCTATGTTATATCGTTCAACTGTAATACTAAACCATGATCCTACTACATAGTTTCTCTTTTTTTTTTTCCTTTTAATTTATTTCATTAGCGCTATCCACAGTTCAGTTCTTATAAAATTAGACCTTGTGCTTCTTGATTCAAGTGGGCAGCAATAAAGCAACAGCTAGTGAACTGCTTGTGAAAGGCAGATCAAACAAATAAGTGCTACAAGCAATCAAATTAACGTTAAGGATCTTTGGACTTGTTGAACGCCAACTCTTAGTTTATCCAAGATAGTACCTACTTTAACTGATTCCTCTGCCGTGCGCCCGGGGGCCGAGGGGGGTTGGGAGCAGAGGAAGAAAAAGAAAACAACAACCCAAGAAAAAAAAGCCATATCAAAAAGAGAAACTCTTTCAGCAAACCACTATCTGCACATCAACCAAAAGCCTGACCTGACTACACAACATCGGATTTCAGAATAGAAAGAGATATCATAAAATCAAAGGACCAAGAAAAAGACAGGCTTGAAAAGTCCTACCTGGTTGCTTGTTCTGAGAAACTCCTATACGGTTGCCTCTGGCGCAGCACATGCAAATCTCCACCTGGGCAATACTCCATAACCAAGCAAGATAGCTTATCTGTTGTAATATAAGCATAAAGAGTTGGAAGAAAAGGATGGTCCAGCATCTGCAGGATCTCTCTCTCAGTTTGGGCCCTGAACATTTTCTTCCGGCTTGCCAAAAACTCATTGTCCATCACTTTCAAAGCAAAAAGGCAGCTTGTACCAATCAGCTCAGCAAGATAAACAGTTCCAATATCCCCACAACCAAGCCTCCTAAGAAGCTTGAAGTGCCTCAAATTTAAGTTACCATGCTGCTGCTGAACAGCATGAACAGCTTCCCATCTCAAGTGTTTTGACATGTGAGGTCTGTGGCCACTGCGACTAGAGCCACTTAGATTGCTCTCTTCACTTATGCTTGTGGTCGTGCTACTACTATACTCACCAATGCTGCTCTTTGAGCTTTGGGAAAATTCACCCTTTTCTTTTGATCTTGATTTTTCATCAATTTTTGTCACTAGAAATTTAGTTCTCTTACTGCAATTCATACTGAAACCAGGTTTGATTGAATCCGCACCCACATTAATTGAGTTAACTTCCGTGCTATGATTTGAACTGCTGGGAGACAATTTCTCATTTTCTTTCATTTCCTGCTTCAAATTAGATTTACCAGTCTCCTTGTTCGAATTACTCGTACTGGGATCCAAGTCATTATCAACTTTTCTGGTACATAGTGTGGAACTGCTTGAGGTAGAACATAATTCCTGCTTTACTTTTTTCTTAAGGAAGCTCATGTTCCTGAACATTGGCTTCGCCAAACATGTATTACTGCTTGTGGATTTGTCCACTCCACTATTAGTGCTAGAGCTAGGTGGATAAGCTTCAGAATGCAACTCTGCTTCCTGCCCCTTATCTAGCATTGAAGAAGAGTGGGAAGCTTTGCTTGAGGAAGTTGAAACCATCTTGACCTCAGACACTTCCCCACTTTCATAAGCAACTGAGGACGAATTTGCAAGTATTGGTTTTCCAGCCACTGTGACTAACTTCTCACTGTCACCTTCTGATGGGAGAGGAACAATCTGATCCCGGGATGCTAACCTGGTTGTGATTGCTTTTGGGTTTGTTGTATCAACAAAAGGAGTAGAATGATCAGCACTTGAACCTGATGTCTCTTCCCTGGGCATTTTATCAGAAGGTGCAGATATCTCAGGCACAAGGGAGATTTCCAACAAGTTCCCTTTCGCTTCATCTACCACTGCTGTATACAGCTTTTTAATAGTTCCAGCCTCAGATACTCTAGACGAACTGGACGGCTTTGATAGTCGCTTCAAAGCGGCCATCTCTGATGCCTGAGATATGCAAAGTCCCCTAAGTGCCTGCTTCAAACTTACAGGTTCTGCAATCCCAATTCCTGATGCCTGAGATGAACTGACTTTTATTGGCCTTTTAAGAGCACTCTTTTGCGAACGCGGTGTACTAGAACCTCTAGCTGAATTTTTAAAGTCAATAGCTTGGAAAAGTCGATCAATATCATCCTCTATAGAATACTTTTTCCCTGATTTGTGGGCACAACTACTCTCAGCTTTTTCATCCATTCTAAACTCAGAAATTATCTCTTCCCTTGATTCCACTATCTCACACGTACTGGATGATGTATCCATACTTGATAGATATATTTGATGAGGAAATAAATAGAGCTCAGCAACGTAATATATTAGCCCATTTCTAAAGACGAGTCACAGAGAGAAGGTGGCACAGAAGCCAGGAACTGCATAGCACATCCTTCATATTTCTCTTCAGTCATAATTCTCTGCAGAATCGATGGGTTGACTAGAATCCCTATCTTGACTAACCAATGAAGCATCCAAACCCTAACATTTTTTAGTGTTTCAGATTAGATTAAGCAAGAAATGTGGTTCAAATAAAGAAACACTTGTAGTACATAAGTACCTTCCCTACCAACACAATTACACGTTTAAATATACATATTTATAGCTACAAAGTTATATGGAATGAAAAAATATAGGCCTCCATAATACTACTGGACATAAGATGTTCACCACCAAATTGTCCATGGAAAACAAAGTGCTGATCTTCACCAATAAAAACATTGTTTTATCCGGATCTTTATAAAAGAGTCATCTTTATTTTATAGAAGAGTTCATTCTCTTGTATTTGTTTGGTCTCCTTTGATTTAATATTATTGTCCTGTTGTTTTGTTACATTCACTCGCACAGTTTATTTCTTCATCTCCACTGCTCCCTTCTTTCAATGTTTTATCTCTGCCACTCCCTCCACTCAAATTGGGATCCTTTGAGGCTCAAGAGAAATTTACATGGTATATTTCGAAGAGTGAAAGACACAACATGTGAGGCTCACTATCAAATAAATGGACCCACTTGTTGCTTGAATGTGGGTCCCTGATCAGATGTGTTTTCCTCCCTCCGAAATTTACCAAGTAAATTTCTCTAGAATGTCAGAGGATCTCGATCCCCTGCTCTCCCGTTCCCTGCTTCTGTTTCTCTCTATAGAGAAGGCAATACATCGAGGCTCGCTTACCATCCTAGGCCACGAGGAACCCTGATGCGGATGTAGAATCACACCGTTCATGAGAGCTAAGTGTGTGCTTTGTAGGTGTTCTAGGCAGGAAGGTGAACTATTTGTGAAGATTTTGCAATGCAATGTTGGAAGAAATGATAGTGGAATAAGGTGTTTTTTTCATCATGGAATGATTCGCACCCTCCACTAGAGCATGAAGGAAGGATGTATGCTTATAATCTAAATCGTCGTTTAGAATCAGAATTATTCAAAAATACCACTCAGTTAAGCCTAATGAAGAGGAGGGAAACCAAAGAAGGAGAGAAATTTGAAAAGAAGCTAATTGGAATCAGTGAGACTGTGAAACTAAAAGAACAAAGCTCATAACTCGAACATACTAGACGATTAGTTTAACTCTTCACGGATCAGGTTTCATAGCAAGCTTGAGAAGGGGCAAAACAAAAATATTATCAGACTTCAATCTAAATATAGCATTAGCAACGACACGAAATGAAAATTCGAAAACATAATCAACATAACAGACAAACCCAAAAAAAAAAAAGGTTTAACAAAAGGCATAACATGAACAAAAAAGATTACCTGAAACAAAAGAAATCAAAGGCGGAAAACACAGCAACGATGGAGAGAAGAACCCAAAAACCCCAAAAATCTAAAAGGCAAAATCCTTTAGATGCAAGCGGCGTGGAGGATTAAGAAGGTCTAGGGTTTGAAAGAAAGAGAACGAGAAAGAGAGAAAGTGGGAGAGAAAGTTGGGGCGCGGTGTGGGTAGAAAGGAAAGGGGGGGTTGGGAGTGAATGAGGAAAGAGAAAGGAAGAAAAGGTTGAAATGCTAATCACGAGAAGTATCAGAGGGTGGCACAATTCAACTATAGCTACAGAAGGCACTGTTACTGTTACTTTCTCTGTAATGGCGGAAAATTTATGTGTACACAGAGCAGGTGCGTCTTAATAGGTAGGAGGAGAGGAAGTAGTAGACTTGAAGTAGAAGGGGCCCCACTTATCAATACCTCCCTTACTAAAGTTTTTGTTTTCTTACGCACAAATTTTGTTAAAATTACAAAAATTTATTTTTTATTTTTAAAATATATTTTTTTTAATTTTATTTTTAAATTTTTATTAAAATATCTTTAATAAAAAATTTTGTACTTAAATTAATATAAAAAATTTTTTAAAAATTAAAATTAAACTAAAATATAATACATTTTTTATTTTTAGAGAAATCTGTATATATCTTAAAAATAAAAGAAATATAAATATAATTTTAATAAAATTTAAAAATAATTTATACAATTTATTATTTTTAATTATAATATAATAATTATCGAATATAAAATAATATTTTTATTAGATATTTTTTAATAATTAATATTTATTTAAAAAATTAATTTAATTTTGTGTAATTAATAAATATAATTATAATAATAAATTTATTAAAATAAATGAAATATTATTTTATATTTCATAATACTTAATTATTATTATTATTATTATTATTATTATTATTATTATTATTATTATTATATCATGAATAAAAAATATAATCTTCTCAAATTCATAACATGATCTACCTTATATCACGCATCGAGCTCATATCACCAATTCATCACTATTTTTGGTTTCTATACGTCCTTTTTCTTTTAATTTTGGGATTTTGTTTAGATTCTTTAGAATGTCATGACTTTATAATAAAAATTTTTATACAAATTCTAAAATACATTTATAATAGTAAAAACGTTCAACCAGTCAAGCTCTCCATAGCATTGTTTGTTTCATTAATCCTTGGAATTGGGCATTAATTTTTAAAATTAATTTACGTTTAATTAAGTAGAAAGTTGCAAGTTTAAGTTTTTCTGCTTACATGTGTTAGAAATTAATTTGTTTTAATTGTAACTAGAAGAATAAAAACAACATAATTATTTTAATTGAAATAATAGAGATTAACTTAGTTTACTAATCTAATTAAAGATATTTACAAAATTGTCAGAGCATTATCGCAAACTTGCCTCAAGGCGAGGTAACCAATATCAATATTTTAAAATTCCAGTAATAACGATGAATATTTAATTAGATGCGTTGTCTTTCTCAAATATTAGGACGTCTTTAAGCGAGGAAGAAGAAGAAATAAGAGTTGTGGACCTATAAAATTAGAGTCATTTAGCGGTTTTTCTCCCTCTTATTGTATTTTATGCAATATTATAAAAAATTTTAAAAAAATTAAAATTGAATCAATTATAATTATATAACTATATAATTGGAGAGAAAATGACACAAAAAATAAAAATATGTATAAAACTTATTTTTTTACATGCATTCTCTTTTTTTTATAATTTCTTTTCAATTGTATTATATATAATGAATTTATGACTACTAAAAATACAGACTTATATTATATAGGCTTTCAATGAAGCCTCATTTGAACCCAAAAAATAAAAAATAAAATTAGCTAAGTCAATTTCTTAGGTTCAACGACAAGGCTTTTTGGCAAATTTGGTGGGTGGTGAGTTGTTAAGATGTATGCATTATCATCCAACCCCACTTGATTGTGATGCCAAAAATAATAATTATCTATTATACACAAAACCGCGTCATAAACTTTAAATAAATTGTTGCTGTGGAATTTTAAATTAAAATCGGCAACGTCCAATATCCAAATTATAAAAGAAAATTGTATAAACAATACTTCTTCTATGAGCGTTCTCATTTAAAGAGAAAATATGTTTTATTCCGTGGAAGTAAAATCTATATAATAGTAGTGAATGAATGTTTTATTATGGGTACAATAGATGACGATAATATTTGTAGATTATCATATTTGTTTGGAATTTAATTATTCTTATTGTCAAACAAGAAATTACTGGCAGCTTTAATATTTGGAATAATAATAATAATACACGGAAAACTATCTAAATTATATTATATTAAAAATTTTGATGTAATTTAACTAAAGTTAAAAACAAGGGTAAATTATTTTCTCTATTCTTAAGATATGTTTAAATTATATGATTATTTTTTATTTTAAAAAAATTATACTCTTATTCCTCTAAAATCAAAAAATGCGATATACTTATATCTTTTACAAGGAAAAAAATAAGTTATAATCACACATATTTTAATTAAAATACTATTATATCTATTAGTTATATTACATGACAGATATTGAATATGTATATATTTGACTACTAATCACTTTCTAATTTAACAAATTGTAAAATTAATTGATAAAAACAAATTATTATTAAAAACAAAGAATATATTCATAAAATTTTTTTTAATATTAACTAGTTAAAAGAGTATACTTAATATCAACAAAATATGTGTATCAAATATATATCAAAATTTATTATTTTAACATAAAATAAATAACATTAAAATAAATTTTTAAAAAATCAATATTGTTTTTGAAAACATTTTAGTCATCTTCTATTAAAAAAAGGATTATGTATATTTTTATAATAAAAAATTATAAAATTTGAATATCATTCGAGAATAATTTACCTATAAATTTGAGTCAAAGCAGAACAATAATGACGGCTTTGGTTAAGTCTCGCGTAAATGCCAGTGGTCCTTCTTGTGTACATGGAGTAACGCTTCAAAAGTGAAAGATTGTCTTCAAGGTCTACAAGAGATCACAATGGTGATTCTACTACAAACCTACAAGGATCTCCATCCCAAATATCTTCATTATTTTTCTCAAATTTTGTCTAAAATATAGTAAAACATCGAGTATGCAAGTAACTTAGATTTTTCAAAATATTTTATAAACATGTACAAAAGATTTTAAACTCAAAAATACATGAGTATTTAAAGGTTTTTCCTGGTAATTGAAAATTGTCCATATGAAATAATTAATGAAATTAATATTTATCAATCTTGTCAAAAAAGATTTTGTTTTCGAGGTTTTGGTGAAACTACAGCTTGAATAAGAAAGAAATTTAAAGGGAATGAGGAATAACAAAGAAACAATAATTTATATTAAGAAATATTTTGAGAGAAATACAAAGGCAAAATAAAATAAAAACTATATATCTTAAATTTAATTAATCAAA
Organism: Erythrophleum fordii; assembly: GCA_032878935.1. Classification (NCBI taxonomy): domain Eukaryota; kingdom Viridiplantae; phylum Streptophyta; class Magnoliopsida; order Fabales; family Fabaceae; genus Erythrophleum; species Erythrophleum fordii. Next base: position 17,537,056 of record JAVQMF010000052.1, on the reverse strand, counting down.
GCTAAGAAAGTGTGGAGTCTTGATCTAATAATTATCGTTTTATAACTTTTTATTTGTTCTCCAATATTATTGTAGGGTTCTCTATTTATAAGTTTAATAAGTGACGAGTTAATAATAATAATCAAATTAAATAGTTTAGTATAATTTGAAAAATTATCTACCTTATCATACTAAAATTATTCTATTTTGAACAATTTTAACAACTTGTTCTATTAGTTTTTTAAATAAGACTCAATAAATAATAACTATTAGGTAGTTTAAGTCTTTTAGAATCAAGTTGAAGCAGATTAAGGCATTTTCAAATACTTATGACTTGGTGATTCTATAACAATTTTTATTTGAGAATATGATATGTTTATATTATTTGAAACATGAGAGGAGCCATTTTATTATATACATATATATATATATATATAATCCTTACTTCTGTTTTTCAAAAAAAAAAATTAGAAGCACTTAATTTAAAATTTTAACATATTTCTAATATTTAGGTGTGTGAATGAACATGATGATATATAACTATTGTTATAAGCTTTGAATATAAATAGTTACATGTGAATAAGTTATAAAGTCTAAATTTTGTTATTTCAAATGATGATGGGGTAGGGCGTTCTAAGAAAAATAAAGGGCTAAATTAACTAGTTTCATGCACCTAATTATGGTAGTTGGCATGTGGGATTGTAACAAAACTCACATATCCCACTTAGAAAGAAAGAAAGAAAGAAAGTGATGCAATTAATGTAATTAAAATTAAGCCCATGAATGAAGTTTTTAATTTATGGAAAAGGCGAAGGGCATGTGACATAAAGGCGAAAGCACACGAGAAATAAGCAAAATTTGTAGCCCTTGGTTGCCACTTGTTGCAATTCAAAAGCTTTGAACTTGACGCCATCATGCCCAAACAAGAAAAGCCTTACTTTTTCTTGTCTCTCTAATAATGATACACTCCAAGAAAATAAGACTTAACACATATGATGCCGCCAGTTTCTATATTCTAGGACAAATTGCACCTTTTTTTCTTATACCAGAAAAAAAGTTCAAATTACAGAATTTTTTTAAAATTTTAAAAAATTACTTTCTTTTCTTGCAATAAAAAAATTCCTTTACACAAATCTCTTTTATAATAAAAAAAATAAGTTATAATTACGTTTATTATAACCAAAATATTTATATATATTATTTATATCATATAATCAATATAAAAATAGTTAATTTTATAAATTTAGAATAAATTAAATTTGTATTTTTAACACAAAATTAAAAAAATCTTGAAATAGAGTTTAAAAAATATATTTTTTAATAAAAAATTAACATTATTCTTAAAAATATTTTAGTTTCAAAAAAATTTGTGTATATTTTCATTATACAAGAACAAATGATATAATTTAAACATCTTTTGAAAGATAGAAAAATAATTTACTCTATTTTTAACAAAGCTCAAATATTCAAAAAAAAAAAGTGAAGCACAAATGAATTTATAAATCTTCTTAAAATATATATCTTTTAAAAATTAATATAAAATATGCTTATACATTAATTTATGGTTGAATTTATTAATTTATTTTTAAAATTTTTTTATATCTAAATTATATTTTTTTTTTTAATGAAAAAAAGTGAAGACATCACATTCACATTGGGTGCTGTTTTCTTTTTTGGCAGCACACCAAGTTAACTGTAAACAAAAGTACTTTCTTTTACTCGTTAGGGGTAAATTAACAGTTTACCCTTTTATTCAAATTTGTGATTAGTCATCACTAGTGCCTGATGTGAAGGTAATATGATGGTCCCGTTGACAGATTGGGAACAGGTCAAAAATTTGAAATTTTTCAGTTTATTACAAAATTTCTTCATTTGGGAAGATAACAAACCGTCCATATTTACATGCTTCATTATATTTCATATAGAAAGAGAAGGGTTTATTGAATCTTAAATTATGTAATAATAAAAAAAATACATTTAGGATTACATTATTTGTGTTTGGTAAGATCTAAAAAGAAAAAAAAAATACTTTTATCTATTCCTGTTTAATTGTATAAAAATAGTCTTCTAATAGAATAATATATAAATAAAATGACAAAATTGTCCCTAAAAAATTGCAAACTTCAAACCCATGTCTGAATCTAAAACAAGTTTATTTTGTTTAATTACGAACTGAAAAAGAAAAAAAAAATTCATTCTCCCATGGCAGAAATGCTCGTTCATCGGTGGCAATTTGGGTTTAATTTTTTTGGTCAGGGGCAATCTTTGCAATTTTTGCATCTCATTTCGTTTCAGATTAAGATTCTATTAGATTGTGAGGATATTATGCCATTTGCGTTGTTTAAATTAAAAAAATAATTATAAATAAGATTCTGATATTCAAAATATACTAAAATTTTATTTGATTAATAATGTTATTAAAAAGTGTAATTATTTTCAAATTTTCATAATTAATAAACTTGTCCATTAAATTTTGTATTTGTTTGAGTACCACAAAATTTTCCCTTGATTATATTAATAATAATTATTTTCTTACATAGAAAGTTTTAACTTGAGAAATTAAAAAATATGAAGATCAATTAAACTCAAGCACACCAAGTATATCTCAAGTTTAAGAACAAATCTTCCCTAAAAGGTATTAATTTGAGAAATGAAAAGGGGTGAAGATCAATCGAACTCAAACAGACCAAGTTTATCTCAAGTTAAAGAATTAAGATCAATGTCATATGAGTCATTAATTTATTGACATAAGTAATAATTATGCTAATTAAACTAAATATGGTAATTTAAAATTCAGTCACTCCCAATCAAACATTGTTTATTAAATTAATCAAAATTAGTTGTAAGAATTTGTTATGGAGAGCTCAAACTCTCAACTGTCTGATCCGCTATTTGTTCAGTTCTTGAGATTCATGCATAATATTATAATACTATCCATTATGAATATTAAACTAATCAAACAAGTGATAGAAGTGGTTGTGGCCTTAAATGGAAAAGATCATGAAGGGAATGCAATAAGACAAAGGCCACTTACTTATCCTCATTTAGTAAGACATGGAACAAATAGTTAAGTACTCTTTTACGTAGTTTTAGTTAAAATAATATAAATATGTTGAGTCTGTCGGACTAATCAGTCTAAAATAATTAATTGAATTCATCAAATTTCAGCTTAAGGATTAACTCAGTATGTCCATCTACCAGTTAGAGGAAAAGGAGCAGCTTGATTGGTCATACTTACTTTCATAACAATTTCTTTTACTGTTTTTAACTATTAAAATAATAAAAAAAATCATCTGAACGCAAAGTATAATTTAAAATAACGTGTAAAGTACAATATGGATGATGACAAAATTAACAACTTAGATTTTGTAAAGTACAAATTATTTTAAAATTGTTAAAATATTTATAAAATGAAGTCTTCAGCATTTACATATTAAAATTTTTGGATGATGTAGTTCTTAATTAAAATAGTAGTTCAGAGGCCAAAAAACTGACCAGTTCATTTATCCTTCTAATTAACTAAAGGAAAGAAAAATATAATACGTCTATTCAATTTTATATCATTTGCAAACACTATCCTTAACTTTTGAAATCGGAAAACGTCCCCTAAGTTATATCACCTTTCATAACTTAGAATTTTTGTCCAATTCTTGTTAACTCCTTTAATTGATATATTACTCTTGCATTTGGCATGTGGTACACTATGACAAAATTCACTAAATTGTGCACCTTAAATAATTCTAACTATATTGGAAACCCCTTTAATATAGTGATTTAAAGAATTCAAAGTAATATCTCAATCAATAGTATTAACTATAAACTAACAAAATTATAAATCATGAAAGGTGATAATAGTAGAGGGGTATTTTTCAATTTTAAAAGTTAAGAAACTATTTACAAAAGAACAGAAGTTGAATGATTATTTGTTTTCTTTTTTTTTTTTTTTGGGGGGGGGGGGGGGGAATTCCAATATTCTTGAGATGATGTTAAGACTAACTTTAAAAAAAAATTGAAATATTTATTATTAAATTTTTATGGAGACTTTTGTATCAATATTTTTTTATTAAATTATAATTAAAAAACTAACATAAAAATTTCGAGATATAAATATAATAAGTTAAGAATTCAATCTTTAAAGTATTGAGTTTATTTAATTTGAATCTTCAAAAGTTCACGAGCAGGTTGATCTTTAAAAATAATAAATTTTTGTTAGTTAATTTTTTTTATATTCCTAAATCACTTAATAAAAAAAGTAATTAATAAAAGTTTTATATTTTTAAAAACTAATTTATATGCTTAATAATTTATAATAACTAAACTAAATGAACTTAACAAATAAAGCATTAAAAGTTCACCGTAAATTTAACTATCAAGAAAATTGTTGAATTATCTATTAAAAATATTGAATTGTTTCTTATTAAATGTTTATGGGAACTCTTGTATTAATACTTAGTTGATTAAATTATAATTAAAAAACTAACATAAAAATTGTGAGATATAAATAATAGTAGATTAACAATTTAATCTTTTAATTGTTGAGTTTATTTAATTTTAATTTTAAAAAATTTATGAGCAAATTAATCTCCAAAAATAATAAATTTGTTACATGTTAATCTTTTTTATATTTCTAAGTCATTTGACAAAATGCTTAATTACTTAAAAGAATTAATTATTTTTAAAAGCTCATTTATATAGTTAATAGTTCATAAAGACTCAACTAAATCAACTTAACATTTTTTTTATTATTAAAACTTATATACACAAATTTTGATGTTATATAATAAAATAAATGTAATCTCTCAAAAAATCAAAATCTTTGCAGCAAAGTTCCAACTGTATTTTTGAAAAATTATTATTTAGGATCATAAAACTAAAATATTTATTTTTAAGAATCTTATATTTTAAAATTATTTCCAAAATTAAAATACCTAATATTTTAAGTATTATGACAATAACCAAAGTTTCAATGATAATAATTTTACATTATAATTAACAGCACTTTTTAGTAAAGATTATGCAAAATATTAATTGCTAACAATAATTTTATTAACTTTTATTGAACCTTAAAGCTTAATATATCAAGTGTTTTAATTCTCTGAAATAATTATAAAAATATAAGATTTTTTAAAATAAATAATTTAATTTTATTATGTTAAACAGTAATTCCCCTTTATTTTTGCCGCTTGACCCAACATTCGAGACAAAAGTGGGCGGCCAAATACTAAATTTTGACCAGCTGGCCAGTTGAACAAGTCCAGTTTTTCCATGTGAAATCTGATTGCCATGTATAGGAGCCTTGACTACTTATGATTCAAAGGATGACCCTGAAATGACTCTCTCCTTCACCTCATTCTCCTGTTGGGTTTCTGGAATACAATGCATAGAAATCCACTCCTATTATTAATATAGTAAAAGCGACTTGCATGCATGTCCTTTAGTATGTGACTTTGACAAGTGGGCTCCACACATCATGTTTGTAATATTTGTCCCATTGTAGCGTCACAAAATGATCCATTACATACTATGAAGGATAAAACTTGTTCTTTAATTATTTGTGGAATTGGCCATTAGGACATACAAACACAGACAAAATGTGTAAAGTTGATGAGACAATTGGCTGTGTTCCCTCCTCTTTGTTTTTCTCTTATGGCTACATGAATCAAAAACAAAAAAGAATAATGATGCTTTGGTATTTTCAGTTAACTTATGGTGTGTTTGGATAGCGTAATTTGAGAAAAGAATATTGGTTAGGAAAATTTGAATTTGGTATGAAATTTTCAGTTTGAATGAATAAATGAAGAATTTTGATTATTATATTATATTGAGTTCTTCCTCTTGATGGGATCCAAACTCGGAAACCTCAAATCTTTTTTTTTTTTTTTTTTTGGGTTTTGTGGTCAATACTAGCCCCTCATGTCTCAACTTTTTTTTTGGAGAAAAATTTCAATTTCCGTTTAGTCTCTATTTATTTCTTGTGCCGATGACACTTGCTTAAGAAGAATATAGTCAAATTCTCATTATTAAGATATATGTTTTTTATTTTCACAAATAAAAAATATAACTTTCTATATAATATAAAGTTGTAATTTTATTCTTAATCTAACAATAAAAATAATTAAATTAATGTTAAATTCTAATATGAGATTATGACTTTATTTTTAATAAAATGGTAGAGATGATTAAGTAATTATATTTTTAGAGAAAATACATAGGTAAATTTCATCAATAGGAAGAAATTAAACAAATCAAATACAATTTTTTAAACCAAAAAATATCATAGAATTTAATTAAACTTTTTTAAAAAAGGTAAAATAATTTACTGTCTAAACTTTGGATTGATTCGCAGCTGTATCGTGAGTTAGTACTTGTCCAATTGTGTCAGAATTTAAAAAAAGACAATGCACCACTATTTAGTTTTTTATTGAAAAAGGAAAAGAAGAGTTGGAACGTACGAATTATTTTGACGGACCGGGCGGATATATTGGCCCAGGCTTAATCTAAGCAATGTCCAATGTAAGCCCACTGGAAAATCTTAAGCATGTAAAAGTCTCACATATCAAATTGAATTTTTGCTGTCATTTAATTATGCAATTAAATAGAAAGTTACACAAAAGGATAGAAATATATATAATATTTATTTCTTTTCTTTATATTCATTCTTTTTTTATTCTATTTTTATTTCTCTTTGATTACATTATGTATAATCAATTTATGAATGTACAACATTTAAAATCTTTATATATCTGTCTCCTCCTAGCCATCCAGGCACTCATTTACAAAGTACCGCCTTTAATGTCCTTAAAACTATATATATATACACACACACACACACACATATTTGGCCTTTCAAACTAGAGCTTATTTATCATTATAGCGCATCAATTTTAAAATATAATAAAATACTTTCTTTTGATCTCATTTAACATGAGGTGCTTTTGTGTTGTTTTCATTTTCAAAGATATAAAGATATTTTGTTACATTTTAAAATTGATATTCCCTAATTAGAGGGGGTATAAAAAAGAAAAAACTTAAACTACCTTTAAGAGGCTGTTTATATGAAGAATTCGAAATCCCTGTTGCCGTAAATCATTAAAGACAGCTAATAACAATTATTTTACTTTTGAAATGAATTCTCTACATTTGAGTACAACATGGATACAAAGGAGGCATAATGCTTTGAACATTAAGAATGGGGAAAAAAAAAGGGGTAAGCTAAGGATCAAAACCAAATACATAAAGGTTTCCTAACTCTAGAGAAGGTGCTATACTCGAACTAAGCCAAGTACAACAAACTTTGACTATATGACTATACAATATGATGAAAGATCCCCTCCCCTCTTTTTTTTTCTTAATGTACAAATTGTGTCAGCAATAAACGTATGAAAGATCTCACTACGTCAGATGTAGCAATTATGAGCCCGTCAAAACTTTGTCATACATCTCTTACCTTCAATCTGACTTCTGCGTTTGGATTGAGCAGCTTTGGGCTTACAGGATCTGAGCTGAACTTTAGAAGCAGAATCTTGAAGCATGGTAAAAATACTATGTAAAGAGTGCCCAAAATAAAAGGTGATGCAACGAACCACCCTAATAACTGCAGAAGTTTGAGAAACAAATAATTTTTAAATGCGATCATTGCGTTTACTTTCAAAGGAAATGAAACACAGGGATCCTGCAAAGGCAGAGAATGCATTCAAGCAGAAAGGAAACTACAGGCCCATGAAGTAATCAAACAAGCTTTTTAAACATAATACTGATTGAGAATAATCAAGAGAAAATCAAGGGGTAAATTGGCAAAAATGATAACACAACCAGCTCCATGTTATGCATGCAACAAGTGGCAATATCTCAAATCTAGAAGATGCTCCATAATTAGTTTTGTTCATTGAACTTCCAACAAGCATATATCAGAAGAGTAGCTCAATAAAGTTTTCCAGATTTGCTTAAACCTCAATCTCAGCATAAATAACCCAGCACATGAGAAGATATAGAATTTTACTTCTGTCTTCGAACATTCCAAACTAAAATTTGTTCCAGAAAAGGAGGTATCAGTTTGGAAAATCCTACAGGGGCAATTGTATTCATGCTCTATATAAATATACTCCCTCATTTGTCACTTCAATACATATACTTAATGTCTATTTTTCCTAAGAAACTTCTAATAGCTTGTCACAGTGAAGTCACTTTTATGCATTTTTAAGACCAAAAACTATAATTAAATAAGTGTCTCAAGCCATCATGGTTCTACTTGAAGAGCAACCTAAGACAATGAAACAAAAACCAGCAAAGCTCCTCTCTTTCATTGTTTCAACTCTCTCCCCACTCCCTACATGTGACTTCTCTACAGTTCCCCCGAAGAAACATATATGCATTGCAGTCAACCTGGATAGACGTGGAGCACCCCAATGTAAGGGCCAAATTTACTTCAAGGGTGAAATTCCTTACTCGCTATTATGCTAAAAGTTAGAGCTCAAAACACACCTATTCACAAAGTAACACTATTGACTCATCAACATTTACAGAGGAAATGCTTTGGCTTTCTTGAATGAGAAAAGTAGGATATACAATCAAAGATGTGTATGGGATAAGCATACCACAGTCACAGCTGAGGCAATTTACTAAACCTAGAATCCAACAAACAGCAACAGAAACCTAATACCTATCTGATTCACTGATGTTTATACAGAATCAAGGAGAAGAAATGAAGGATTCAAAAGCTCAAAAGTGAACCTCTTGGACTAGCTTAAAAAGATAGCAACAATCACAACTTGGAAAAGGAAAAAAGAAAAGGTCAAATTGCTTTTGTGTTTGTGTGCACGCATCAATGTATATAGCAGTGCAGCACATATTTGTTTGATTGAGACAAATTCATAAGACATCATTATGGTACCCACCGCATGAGCAATGCTTAACAGGATTTCATGTGAAGCTTCACCAGTAAGAACTTTCTTTAGAGCACCAGACGTTAAAGGAAAATGAGGTCCACCAGTGATCAATTCACCAAAGCGCAAAAATGGTACAACCAGACTGAAACACCAAATAAAAATTAAATTAAGACTTAAACAACGAATTTGCTCACCAGAATAAAAACTAGATAGAAATTTACAGATAAATCTACTATGGAACAGCACAAAATTGGCCTGGGAACAGAACTATACCCTAAATTCTAGTATATGAGGACACAACAAGACATCTGAGAATAATTTAAACAGATTATTATATATTTGTGTCCTTTTAAAGAGTTCCCAATCTATAAATTTCTTTTCTGAAGAATATTATTACAAAAATAAAACAGGTTTTAACTTGTAACCTCCTATTTTGATGATTACTAATTAGGCTGTGCCTGAACTATCCTGAAGGACTCTATTATGCTTTGTCTAAAGTGAAACCTACTTTGCCATATTAACATGACTCATGTCATTTATATTTTCTAGAATACCTTGACCATCAACTGTATATGTGTTGGCCATGAATTCCAAGGACACAAACTGGCAGGGATCTATTTGCCACAACAAATCAGCAAAAGTGAAAGTCCTTGTAAGATAAACAAGAGTCCCATAGAAGTTATTTACCATATATTTTCCAAACAAATCTAGATTTTAATATCATTAGCAAACACAAAGACACTAATTAGTGCAGATATCAAAAGCAGATGCAAATGGATACTAGAGAGTATTGAATGCACAGTACCTTAGCTCTATTGGAGTAGCAACAAAGTTCGCAAGCATTACAGTTGGAGCATGACAGAATGATCCAAGCAATGCAATAGCCATCCCACAGAGAAAAACAGCAGCACCTGTTTAAAACATTAATGTGTCTTACAAATTGCAGTAGAACTTGTAAGTTTAAGACATTACGCCTGCTTAAAAAACTTCTATACGTTTCACCAAAAGGAAAAAAACTTCCATATATAGTTGCTTATCTGTCATGAAATCTGGTATAGAGTAAAACGTAACACAACACAATTCAATTCATTCACACTCTTTACATGCATCTATACCTTATTTATACTAATATGGATACCATTAAGATCTCCTAACAGAACTAATCAACTAATAACCTAACTAACTAACTAATTCCATTAACTACCATGTAACAATACTCCCCCCTTGAAAATGATCTCTGTCCTCAAGGATCCATACAAATAAAAAATTCAGAAATTCATTGGTACAATTCAAAATTTGTATTATTCTTCAGAGATTCCCAATTTGTTGAACTCCTAGGCCTTGGCCTAGTTCAATAACAGCCTTTTGGATTGGACCTTCCAATGCAGCTAATCCATTGGACATTAGATTGGGCCCCTTCCCCAGAGTAAATCTTCCCTAAGCTATAGTAATTTTGGCCCAATTGCCTAGTTTGTTGGTGACCATTTGTAATGGGCGCTTTGATTGCAACTTCCAAAATGTCCAGAGCCAACCTCTATGTTGTAAAAGGCCCATGGATGCTTCTAGGTCAGAGCTGAAGTAATTGCACAGATGTTTGACTAGCTGCAAAAACACTACAAGAACCTTCACGTTGTTGCTGATAAGTAGTAGTTTGCCTTGCTTCCTTGTACAAAGGAACCCGTACCACTGCTGAATCAAATGCATCGGGTCCGTTCTTGATGTTCCCAAATACTGTAGGTTCTGCAAAACTGCCACAATACTGGACGATTCTGGTGAGTGCAACGCTGTTTTGCAATGTTCAAGCGAGTCCCATTTCAAGCTATGATGCAACTCAATGAGCATTTCGGACCTTCTTCAAGTTCCACGAACACTTCAATTGGTGCATTTGCTTTAGGCTCTGCGTAACTCACCTATCCCAAAGAAACTTAGCTATCTATCTCTAGAAGCTGTGTTTCCTCCCCTGCTTCTTCATCACTCAGCTTGTACATCAGATTCGGCCACATCTGCTTCAAAGTACAACAGGATTTATCAACCCCAATGGTGTTCACAGGGTTCTTCATCTCTTTCAACTCAACTTCACCTACCCAAACCTTCATCTCCGTCTTCTATTTGATGAATGCATCACAGACTCGAGTTAGAATTTTCCATTTCTAGAATGACTATTTTGGAACGCAATTCCATCCTTCACATTATCACGACTCTTCAGCTTCATCTAAACATGAATGTTCCACCAGAAATTCATCACAGCTCATCCTTTCATTGTCTGAGCTTTTTTTTGTCTCATTCTCCAATTTTGTCTTATCATCAAGATTGACATCTTCTTGCATAGTCATTGTGAGGTAAAGTGGCAACTGTGGTACTTTGATAAACACTGAGTGAGCAAAAGAAAATTCTAGGGAATTGACGATGTAGAAGCCAGCATTGATGGTGTTGCTTCCATCAATATCCTCTATTTCCATGTTGTTCTCTGCCTGTCCTTCATTTCTAATCTTCTTTGCTTCTATAATTCTTTGTCCATTGTTGTCTTTGATCTCCTCATCCTTCTCATAGTCATATTCTTCATTGGCTTGATCAGTGGTTTTCTGCGTCTTCTTTGAATTTGGAGGTAATTGAATTTGGTTTTCTTCTTCTGAATTAGTCCAGGGCAGAGTCTTCCTCTTATTAAACTTTCATGACTAAAGGTTCTTGATATAAGATGGTCTGTGTCCGACTCTTACTTGCCATCTCTATTCTGGAGATGCTTGTTGCCATCTTCTTCAATTCCTCCTTCATTCACATCAAGCATCTTTGTATTACACCAACATCTATTTCCCCTGCCTTCATCTTATGCTCACATTTGCTAATCCACAACTCTTCTTCCATTCTGTAGGAACAAAACTATTCTAATACTAATTGATATAACGTAAAACGTAACACAACACAATTCAATTTATTCACACTCTTTGCATGCATCTATCCCTTATTTATACTAATAGGGATACCGTTAAAATCTGCTAATAGAACTAACAGCTTAACTAACTAATTCCACTAACTACCACATAACAAAATCAGATATAGTTTTAAGACTGTGTTAGTCCGCTTTGCATTTTCCATGACTTGCATCCCTACCACTTTTCCATCAGATATAGATGTGACCTTCCAAGATTTGTTTTCTCTTTTTAACTGAATGAACAGGATTAGGCAATGCTGCCAGCCCATAAAGGCCCTCCTTAAGCATTATTATAGGGCCTAATCCTGCAGGGAAACCAGTAGCAGGTGGGTCAAGATGGGCATCCTCATTTGCCAGCTTGGGTCCTTCCTTAGGGGCCTAGCCATGAGACTTAACTGGTACACCCTCAAGGTGACTGCCTTGACTAAGTATTTCCAGCTTGGTTATGCAAAAGCTGTTACAAAAGAGTACGACCCTAATAACTGATTCATGAGGTGTATAGGAAGCAACTGACAAATTCGCATTACTAGCATAAACACTAACCAGGCTGAACTGTTCCATTGAATTCACTGAAGACAATTATGATTTTTTTTTTTTTAAATCTGCATTTCATGTTTCACTAATTTTCAATTTTCACCAATTCAAACCTTGAAATAATCCTAGCATCTAACACATTTGGTTCTATCACTGACATCTTGATTGTCATTACCCTTGCTATGATGCCTATTGATTTAACAATTTTCATTTTTTTGTAAGTTATTTTTCTTTTACTTCAATTGTGGATTTAAGATATAATTCATGCTCTGTTAAAATTCTACTTATTAAGATAAGATACAATAGCCTCAAATAATTGAATGCTCTTTAGAAAGTAGTCATAGTTACTTTGACTTTGCATATCATCCTTGAATACCTCAAATGGAATACACACACAGACACTCACACTAGTGACTTGGCAAGCACTAAAGTGCATGTCAATTTTTTATTTAATTTATTTTCACATAATTTTTTAAATATAAAATTAAATTTCAGTAAATTTTTTTATTTTAAAAACAATAAAAAGAAGTAGTGGGAAGTCATTTAACTTCTCCTTCTTATATTACCTATACTAATAATATATATATGGTTTTGGGAACAATAACCAGAAGGCTCAAAGTCCATATATATAAGTATAAATAAAAAGGGCGGCCCAGTGCACGAGGCTCCCACTAGGTGGGGTCTGGGGAGGGTAGATGTACGCAGCCTTACCCCTGTTTTTTACAGAGAGACTATTTTCAGTTCGAACCCGTGACCTCCCAGTCACTCAGCGACAACTTTACCGTTGCGCCAAGGCTCACCCTCTATATATAAGTATAAATGTAAACATAAAACTAAGACGCAGACATCATATCCCCAAATTTTAAACCAGTGGGAAAATTACTAAAAACTTCGAAAGTAACTGAGAAGTAACGCAAATCATTCTCCAATCCAATGTACATGAGTCCAAGCAAAGACTAATCTTGGTTACAAGATTAATTACAATGAGTACCAACTTAACTCATGGTATCATTCAGGTGGATTCTCCAAAACATTTCACACGAATTAATTTTGGAAGTAAGAATCTGAATTGCTTAATTGCAACGTACCACATATGGGAAATATTCCCAACGTAATGCCAAGAGCTGCAGAGAAAGCCAACTGCTTCAGCTCAGCACCTCTGAACAAAAATATAGTAGATTAACTGCGGTTGTATGCGTTCCGGAAGCCTTATTGTTGTAAGTGACATGAAATATAATCAAAGACATGTAACACAAGATTTTGAAATGAAAGTTCAATAACTTCTCTTGCACCAATATATATATATATATATATATATTTGATTTCTTAATTTTAAGCTCAGCAAATACATATGGTCGCTGAAAATGAGGGAGATGCAGAATAAGGACACTCTTGTTCATTTTAGTTCAGTGGCAAACAAACCCATCTTGATATAAGAAAACATCAATGAAAGGCTGGTTGATGTTGATTTGTCATCATTTAGCCAGGAAATCATTCTTCGGAGATTAGACAATGTAGGTTCTTTTGATCAAACAGAATTATTGATAACGACAATTTTTTACATTTTCAATAGATCAAGAAGTTCACGAAATAATGAATTGAGAAAAAGAAAAGAAAAGAAATGAAAGAAACTAGAGTTGAATCACAACCAGTATTCATTTACTTAAAACAAGCGGTATATCACTGCTGAAATGTGAATGCGAGACAATTAGGAAAAGGAAAAGTACCTGCGAAGAATCAAGAGAAGAGGATCAATGACCTTCTTTTCGAACCAATTGGTTAACCTCATCTTTCAAATCGCCAAATTGAAGGGTATTCGACTTATTTTGATTGATCAAATTGAAATGAAGCTTTCAAAACTAAAAATTAGGGTTTCTCTGACATTGAATAAAACACACGTGAATTCACAATAATGAATTCTTTTAATCAGAATCTGTCCTTGGATCCGGAGACTCTCATAAACCAAATATTAAATTCCAAATGAAGAAAAGAATGGGGACCAGGATGGACAGCTATCCAGCATTTAGATTCATCTTTATACTCTCACTTAACCATTTTCCAGATTATGAACAAGATGGGGAGGGATTTTGCAAATTGCTTCAGGTGCCACAGATAAATCATAAAACAGCCCCCCAAGATAACACAGAATTGCACCTTACCAGACCACGCGCTGTGCATAAAGCTGCAACCTGAGCTGAAGGATTACAAAACTAGCAATTACCACCATCAGGTTGCATCCTAAGATTCAAGGAGGGTTGTACATGTACGGATATAATCATACTTACATGGACAAATTATATTGTGTAGGGTATAATATTTCTTAAATAAATTATAGTTTTTTGAAATTATGTAATTTTTTGAGTATAATATTTATTATATTTTATAATTATCATTTAATTTATTATTTTTTATTTTTTCAAAAATACAAGTATCACTCCTCCTCGTCTATCTCTTTATCTCTGTGTTTTTCTCTTTTCTGTTTACATATCTATTATCCTACTTACCTAGTAAAAAAAAAAAAATTATCCCTAACATCCGTTTTCGGTTCAAGCGTCTCCTCATCAGTTTAATTCATTAAACTGGTAGTTTTAATTAAAAAATATATTTTTGATTTAAATACAATATAATATATATATATATTATTAAGTGAAAGCAAAATGCTCTCACCACTAGGCGACAAACTCTACTAAGTAGTTAGATTACTGCTGTAAAAATACATATATATGAATATTAATAATATATAAATACTAATAAACTTGGTGAAATAAACTATCATACTAACTATTAATTAAATTATATATACACATATAAATATATTTGTCTAATAAATTTTAATACAATCATGTAGACTTAAAATTGATATTTTACTTTAATAAGTTAATATATAGTATTTAATTATTAAATATTTTAAAGTTAATTCTTAATTAAATTCTACTAACATATTTATTTTTTTAAGGAGTAGTGTTTCAATGCTCATTCAACTAAAGGCTGTAAGCAAGGTTTATAGTCAATTTTCATCGCTCTTTAGGTTTAACTAGCAATAACCTTTACAAATTCAGGGTTGTAAAAAAAAGTAAGTCCTACAATTTAAAAAAAATAAAAAAAAAATGTACAGATAAACAGTGCGGCACAATATATGAACAATGTAGAACAGTAAAATGAAACAGTGCCGGTAACGCGACACTATGAACAATGCCAAATGAACAGTGTTGAATCCACGGCTTATATATATATATATATATATAATAGATTAAATTATATTTAATATTTTTATTTAAAAAATTATCTTTGACTTTTCTAAAATTTGATATATATATATATATATATATATAATAAAAATTTTCTTCTAATTTACTTTCTACCAATGAAATATAAGATTATGATTTAATTTTTAATATGATAATAAAGGTAATTGAATTAATGTTAAACTAATTCAAGATTGTAATTTCATTCTCATTTCTTTTGAGATCATGACATAGAGCTAAGGAGAATTTTTACAATGAGAAGGAATCTTTATTAAAGGAAAGAGAATAATAGAGAAAGAAGACTTGAGATAAGTTTAAGCTCTAAATCCCCTTCTTTGATTATGAAGAAGTTTCTATTTATATTATTCTAAAACACGAGTTAATGATAAAACTCAAAACAAATAACTTAGTCTAGTTGTAAAAGTTGTTTGACCTAAGTGCCTTGTTGTGTGAGGCAATTCTAAGCCACAATGTTAGAAGTTAGTCACGGTGTTAATACATTATATGAAGTTTGTAAATCAAATGCATTGGTTTTCTCTAGACACTGATACAGTAGATTAGGCTTGTGAGAATAATGTGCCAGTAATGTAACAATTTTTAATATGGCAACAAAGATAGTTAAGTAATTTTATTTTTTAAAAAGAATACATATTGTGCAAAATATTAGTCTTATGAACAAAAAATAAGAAAGGAGGTCTTTACGGTATATATTAAATGGAGGGGAATGAAGTATAATTTTATTGCATAATCTTGTGTCAGAGTAAGGGTAAGACACTGTGAGGTAAAGTGTCGACTGTGGTACTCTGATAAACACCCGATGAGCAAAAGAAAATTCTAGGGAATTGACGATGTAGAAGCCAGTGTTGACGGTGTTGCTTCCATCAATATCCTCTGTTTCCATGTCATTCTTTGCTCGAGTTCTTCATTTTTGATCTTCTATGCTTCTGTAATTCTTTGTCCATTGACGTCTTTGATCTCCTCATCCTTCTCGTAGCCATCTTCTTCATTGGCTTGATCAGTGGTTTTCTGCGTCTTCTTTGGATTTGGAGATAATTGAACTTGGTTTTCTTCTTCTGAATTAGTCCAAGGCAGAGTCTGCCTCTCATTGACCTTTCAGGACTAGAGGTTCTTGATATAAGATGGTCTACGTCCGACTCTTATTCGTCATCTCTATTCCGGAGCTGCTTGCTGCTATCTTCTTCAATTCCTCCTTCATTCGCATCAAGTAGCTTTGTATTCCATCAACATCTATGTCCACCACCTTCATCTTGGGGTTACATTTGCTAACCCACAACTCTTCTTCCATTCTATAGGAACAAAACTGTCCTAATACTAATTAGTGTAAAGTAAAATGTAACACAACATAATTCAATTTATTCACACTCTTTACATGCATCTATCTAAGATTTTCTAACAGAATTAACAGTATAACTAACTAATTCCACTAACTATCACGTAACAAAATCAGATATAGTTTGTGTTAGTCCAATTTGCATTTTCCATGAGTTGCATCCCCAACACTTTTCCATCAGATATAGATGTGACCTTCCAAGATTTGTTTTTTCCTTTTAACTGAATGAATAAGATTAGGCGATGCTGCCAGCCCATAAAGGCCCCCCTTAAACATTATTATAGGGCCTAATCCTGCAGGGGAACCAACTGTGGGTGGGTCTAGATGGGCATCCTCATTTGCCCAGCTTGGGCCCTTCCTTAGGGGCCTAGCCATGAGTCTTAACTGGCACACAATTAAGTTGACTGCCTTGACTCTGTATTTCGACTTGGTTATGCAAAAACTATTACAAAACAGGATGACCCTAACAACTGATTCATGAAGTGTATAAGAATCAACTGACAAATTCACATTACTAGCATAGACACTAACCAGGCTGAACTGTTCCATTGAATTCACTAAAGACAATTATGATTTTAAAAAGAAAAAAAAATCTGCATTTCATGTTACACAAATTTTCAATTTTCAGCGATTCAAACCTTGAAGTGATCCTAGGATCTAACACATTTGGTTCTATCGCTTACATCTTGATTGTTATTACCCTTGCTATGACGCCTATTGATTTAACAATATTCATTTTTTTTGTAAGTTATTTTTCTTTTACTTCAATTGTGGATTTAAGATATAATTCATCATCTTTTAAAATCCCACCAATTAAGATGAAATACAATAGCCTCAAATAATTATATTTAATTAAATCATATGTTTCATCTCTCTTTAAGTTTAATTAAATTAAATTTAATATTTTTTATTTAAAAAATTATCTTTGACTTCTCTAAAATTTGATATATATATATATATATATAATAAAAAATTTTCTTCTCATTTACTTTCTACCAATAAAACCAACTTTCTATATAATATAAGAATATGATTTAATTTTTAGTATGATAGTAAATGTAATTAAATTAATGTTAAACTAATCCAAGATTGTAATTTTATTCTCTTATCTTTTGAGATCATGACATAGAGACAAGAAGACTTGAGATAAGTTTAAGTTCTAAATTTCTGCTTTGATTATGAGAGAACTTCTATTTATATTTTTTTAAAAAGCAAACTAATGAAATTTAAAACAAGTGACTTAATGAAGTCGTAAAAGATGTTTCACCAAAGTGCTTTGCCGCGTGCAGCCATTCTAAGTCATAATGTTTGAAGTAAGTCATAGTATAAATGCATTATATGAAGTTTGTGAATTTAGTGCGTTGGTATTCTCTGAGTCCTGGTGGAGTGAATTGGGCATGTGAAAATCTTGTGCTTGTACATAACAATTATTATTATGACAATAAAAGTAATTGAGTATTTTTATTTTTATTTTTAAAAAGAACACATTGTACGAAATGTTAGTTTCATTAAGAAAAAGTAAATTAAAAAGAAACTTTTTGTAATATATATTAGAAGTCAAGTATAATTTTTAAACCAAGAGGTTTGGGGTGGCTAGGTTAGGTGAGTCGCAATAAACCAATGGATTAAAGCTAATTCAAATGAATTCTTAGTCTGATTTTTTGTCTAGACTAGACTAGCATTTGATTTACTAGTCTAACCGTCCAGTTCTTGAAATAGCGCAAAAGATTGTAATAACAAGCTTGCAATTTATATTGACAATTATAATTATTTATTTAAAATAATTATAATAATTATTCTAAACCTTACTTTTATAAAAAAATTCTTTTTTATTTATCTAATTGTTAATAAAAAGATAAATAAAGAAAATTTCTTTTTATAGCCATTAATAAGAAAGTAAATGATAATTTTTTGAAAAAATTAATATTTTGATCTTTATAATTTATTTAAAATTTTAAATTAGTCCTTATAATTTTTTTTTTTTTTAAAAATCGATCCCTATTTTTCTACCGTTTATTGATATCTCAACTCCATTAATTGGTGCTTGACGTAGCTAACAGGATCTGAGGTGCCATATAGACTTGGACGGAGAGGAGAGGAGAGGAGGTGAGATGGACTATTTATTGCGTCTCGGACTGAAGCTCTCCCATATTCCCTTCGGTTTGAAGCAGGCTCAATCACATGAAGAAGAACAGAGTTCCAAGTTGAAAGACGTGTAGTGCGTGTTTGGATTTACAGCAGAAAAATGAAAATTGTGTTTGAAACAAAACAATAAATAATTGCTTTTCCTTACCCACGGTAGGTAAATGCGATTCTGGGTCTTCTCACCGCAAAACCAAACACACTGGTAGATGGTCCACTTAAACTCTTCTGCTGCCTTTTTTTTTTTTGTTTGGTTGTTTTTGGGATTACTGTATTGGCTACACTTTTAGGATATTTATTGGGATTATTGTATTGACTTCTTGAATGGGACACTTCTTTTTTTGCAAGGCTCAAGGATTTTTGGATTCTTCTTATCTTCCTTCTTGTTGAGATTTATATTATTAAGTTCACACACTTGAATAATATTGAGAGTGCCACAGAAGTAAAAACTGAAACAAAAATTTGACTTTTAATGATGAGTGATTACAATTCCAAATATTGAGGAGATGCCTACTAAATTATACCATACTACCTACTGGGGCTAAATTCCCCCACGTTGCTATATTTCCTTTACTGCATTTGATTCTCACTTACGGATGATACTTACTAACTAGTCACTTTACCCCACCTCCCTTGGTGGCTCTACTTCCCCAGATTCTCACCTATGGTTTTTTGCAATAGACTCACATGACATTAGTAAATCCCTGTCCCATTCAAAGTAGACCACATTATTTGCCTAAAATAGAAAAGTTATGGCCTTTTGGTTAGAAGAGGTAAAAGTAAAAAAAAAAAGTAAAAAATAAAAAAATGAGAGTGAGCAAAACAATTTTTTTTTTATTTTTAAAAATATAATTTCATAGTTAAAATAATAATTTGATAATCACGCAGAAAATTTGAAATGCCAAAACATGTCTTATACCTGCTTTAAACTTAGTAGTATTTATGGGCCTGTTTGATAAATTGTTTTTAGAACAATTTTTTGTTTTAAGAACAATAAAAAAATTTGTTTGATGATGTATTTTTAATAAAGTGTTTTGTAAAATAAAAAAATAAAATTTTGTTTTCAGAAACAAAAAAATCAAAACATATTTTAGGTATTCTGTAATTTTTGTTTTGTAGAATTAAAAAAAAATAAAAAATAGTTATTTTTCAGAATAATGATTTAAAAAATTTTTTTAATTTTTGTATTCTCCAAATTTATTTTAAAAATCATCTGTTTTAAAAACAATAAAACAAAGAAACAAAAACAGACCCTATATCTATCTTATCTTTCTACAATTTGGAGTGAATTTTTGTTTTTTTATTCCTTGTTTCTTCCACGTTAATTCTATACTAAACACAAGAGGGACAAGAGGGACTAGCTCCTCCAATAGTAAAGTATCCATATTAGGCCCTTTCAAATTTTATCAAACTTCTATATCTGGACCCAAGAAGGACTTCCATAATCAGTTCATATTTCATAAAATGTATAAGCATACAACACAATATACTCAAAGTAGACTATTGCAGAGTCATTACTAGAAGTGAAACATATCTGATGATTGAACTAGCTGAATTTTCTGGTTCTGGAGGAGAAATCGAACAAGAGAGGAGAACAACGCCGAGCCCTAACTCGCCCAAATCGAAGAGGAGAAATTGTCGTTGTTCTCAGCTTCTTGTCCGCGTGCTTCAAACCAAAGGGAACCCTAACTCAGCTTATTGTTCGTGTGCGTGAAAATGGGAGAGCTGCAGGGCGAGACGCAGTAAATAGTCCATCTTAGGTCGTCTCCCTCCATCTAAGTCTATGTGGTACCTACGAGGCGAGCTCCTTCCCATCTCACCTCCACCTCAGATCCTGTTAGCCACATCAGCCACCAAGTAACGGAGTTAAGACGGCAATATACGGCAGGGAGTTAAGGGCTGATTCCGATCCCCAACCAAAAGAAAAAAAACAAAAAGCTAGAAGGACTAATTTAAAAATTTATTGAGTAAATTATGGAGATCGAGAGATTAATTTTCCCTAGTTCTATTTATAACAAGTCTGCAACTGATGTAACCATAAGTCTAGTTCTTCATGGAAGAATTAGGCACATCAAGATCAAAGATTATTTCATCAGAGAAGGCAAGAAAGAAAAGGAGATCGCATTGATCCATTGTAACGCTGAAGACCAAATTGTTCATACTCTTACAGAAGTTCTGTCTATGGCCAAATTTGATTAACTAAAAAAAAATTTAGGAGTTTGTAGCAAGTTGGTCCTCAAGAGATGTTTATTCTCTATTTGGTCCTTTACAAATGAAACCATTATCAAGTAAGTCCTTCCAAGTTGCTACTGTCTAAAATTTTACCAATAGGCATGACGTGGACGATTAAATGCTAATGTGGCAATGTTAAATGCCATGTAATGCTATTTTCTCTCTCTCCATCACATAGTCAATGTTTTGCATTTAAAGGCTCCTCTTTTATTTATTATTTATAATTATGAAATTATCTAGGTATTGTTACTGGTTTGAACTCCATTGCTTACTCCCCATCTCCTTCACACAAAAGAGATTCAAGGAGATGGGCAGCGATGAAGGATCATTTGGTGCTATAGGATCTTCATCGAATGAGCTATCATCATCTTTATTGTCATCGAAGAACTTGTAGCAACAGCAAGAAAGATATTGTGATTGTGGATTGAAGAATGTGATTTGAGTCTCCAAGACAAAAAAGAATCCAAACAGGTTTATAAGCCCTACATACAAGAGTAATGGAAGCTGCAATTTCATTTCAAATAGGTAGATGAGTCCAATTGTTTGTATTGCCAAAGGGACGAAAATTAAAGTGATGATTTTGTAAAATATTCCTGTGGTGTCATGGGAATTATTTTGTGTAATTTGTTTGTAGCTGGTAGACAGTTTGAGGTAAGATGGTTGGGAGAGGAATGTTGATGTAGGAATTATATGTTGTTGTCGTTGTTTTTTGAATTGTGTTTTTGGTGTAATGGATCATGGTGTTCACGTGTCTAGTATGGTTACTTTCTTCTGGCTCTGGCTACGAGTGGGATAGATCATGGAGTCTACGGTGGGATCAGTTTGATCTTTTATTTACACTCTTGTTTTCTGTGCATAGTATGCCAATGATTATCATGGCAAAGGTCAAAATTGAACCAAAAAGAAACAAAATTTGTCAAACCAATATATATATATATATATATATATATATATATATATATATATATATATATATATATATATATAGAGTGAGACCAAAAAACACCAAACAAGGTCAATGGCATATCAATATAGATAATTAGCTAATTCAGAATGAAGTTTGGCGCGGGCCTGGTTAAAAACCCACGCCTTCGTGTAAGTTGAATTCCTTGTTAGAATCCAAACTAACTTGTCATCCACAGTCAATACAAAAAGAAAAAAGTACAGAATGGTCCAAAAATATCCAAACATGACACCTCAAGAAGCTCAAATACAGCACGTCGCTGAGCTGGGCGTTAACCAATCCTCCTTATGCGTGGAGAATTATTGCTTGATTATAAACTATGACCTTTGGTATCCTCCATTATGCAGCCAGTAGTTTCATTCACCAATAACATATGTTCAATACTTAAATAATTTGTTAATAATTTAACACATGGTATTCGTCTCCTTTTTTCGTTGGTTTGGTCCCCTTGAGGCAGCCAAAAGAAGAATGGAGGTCACATAGTAAAGCGTTCTGACGTTTGCAACAGAAACAGGGCATTGTTGAATATAAGTTATACAATCAAATATTAATGTGATAATGAATAACCTTCTTCGAGACATTGTGTTCTAGTATCTTGCATCAAACGTTGAAGTAAAGTCGGGTTGCTTGTAACAATAGCATCAACATGCTCAGACAACATCTTTTGCATGGATTCTACATCATCAACTGTCCAGGCATATACCTTTTTTTTCCTCCTGTCAACCATAAAGCAAAACTTGATCACTACCAGCCATGCACACTTCAATTAACATGCTAATTGCTAGATGCTCTACATGAAATCCATACCTGTGCAAAACTCTAACAAGCTTTTCATCAATCAATGGATGGTAGACACCAACAACCTCAGCACCTTTCATCCTCAACAAATTGGTTCTGGCCCCCGTAGATGGGTCTCTCATGACAATGTAGCCTACCTGCAATACCACAGAGCAAAATGCAAGGAAATTATGGTGGAGAACCAAAAAAATTAAAAAGAAAAATGAAGAAAAAGAACACCCCAATATCATTTCATCATCTAATAAGTTCCTATCCGTGGTCTCATTTTGTCATCATCAAAGTGATCAATAAAGAAATAGAAAAACCAGTATGCC
Source organism: Erythrophleum fordii (assembly GCA_032878935.1). NCBI lineage: Eukaryota > Viridiplantae > Streptophyta > Magnoliopsida > Fabales > Fabaceae > Erythrophleum > Erythrophleum fordii. The sequence goes on along the minus strand of JAVQMF010000052.1, from coordinate 17,513,683 downwards.
TTAGCTATGCAATGAACAACCAGAATGCTTATGATGGCTGTGAAGGCTTGACTCAGGATAAAATAGCTGAAATCAACGATGGATCTTGTCCTTCTAATTTTATAAATTGATAATAAAAGTTATAGAAGCCAGAAGGGGCACAAAAAATCTCAGGATTAATCTTTCGTGTTTATGTAACCCTGTCAATCATAAATAATTTGATAGGAAACATAACTTAATGTTCCTTTTCCCTTGCCATCTGAGATCCAAATGAGGATTAAGAAGAAACAATAAAGAAAAGCCATCTCATAAGGCAACCAAAGAGGCAAAGACTTGCATTAAATTTTTCCTAGATTTGGGGAAAAAGAATGTAAATAAGGCTAACTGATTCTTACTGTGATATCTGACGACAGTTTAATCACATCCCTTGCTAAACTGTCACTTTTGGCCCATACAAGGCAGTTTCCACACTCTGTCCTCTCCACCTGAAATAGGAAGGCACTGAACACTTGAGATTACATATCTGACAAAACATAAAATTAAATAAAAAGATATTGTCAAATGTACATGTGCTGCTGTCTAATTCAGTTGGATTCAGGTGTCTGCGAGGCATGCAGACAACCACATGATTTCATGGGGTGTAGAAAAGGGACTTTATTCAACCTCTAACATATTCTGAGTCATGAGAGTTCAAGTCTTTACCATTATCTAAGCCTTATCAACTTAGTAATATCAGTATCTTCCTTTCTTTATCAAGAGGAGTTGCAAATGAGGGAGAAAGGAAGATTTAAACAACCATGTCAATATTATGCATTATCCTATAAAACAAAAAGACTGATGGGAAAAAAACCTATTACTGCAGAGAATTCACCAAGACGAGCACATAATTATTTAAATTTTAGTAGTCAAAACAGATTGGAAAGGAAATTAAAATTCAATATGTCATAAATATGTAAGAGACCAAAAGTCAACACTCAAACTCAGGTGGTCCTTCTCATGGAAATTCCCATCATGCCAATTATACATACTTTTAGCATGCTATCAACTCATTGACAAACTTAGGCCCAGGCAAATAAGTATGTTAAACAGCAAAATGATAGGGCCAGCAATCACTAGAAAATGGACAATGATGAAATTTGGATGCCCTGGGGGCCAGGAAAGGAGCATTATACTTACAGTAGATAGAATATCTCTGGCAAGCCCTTTTTCATACAATGGAGGTCCAGCCTTTGCATCCAGGATTATCTGCTTTACTGAATTAGCAGTCAACTAAGAATAAACATTAAAACCATAGTCAGAAAATATACTAATAATATTAAAAGTAAAGGTTTTTTTTAAAAAAAAAGTAAGAGAAGAACTGTCAATGATAATAGCAATTGACCAGAATTTAAGAAGGCAAGCAAACCTAGGGGAGGTTGAGCAGAAGCATTCAAAAATTTTTTCAATCCTGTAATCATACCTTCAATGCCTCTTCGATGGTAGTTATACTTTCATCATTAAACTTTTCCACAGATTGATACAAAGCACCAAGCTCTCTTATCTGCAAGAACAAACTGAACAAGATCTTAGTCAATGTTACTCTCAACAAACCTACAAAAAATTTCTTACTAAGAGAAAGAAGGGAAGGACTTCAAATTGTATATATCAATTAATAGAGACTTTGGCATAAAATGAGCAAATTCAATGACGACTTTTCCTTTTCAAATATAAACCAATTCCCCAAACCATAGAAGGGGCTAGAAATATAGTACTACATCTTTGCAAGTTTAATTCTAACAAGTACCAAAGATTTTGGACACCCTCAATCTTTTAAAAAACATATGTTTTGTATCACCCAGTGCTTGAGAGAAACACACACAGAGGAGAGCATATGTCCAAGCTTTCATTCTCATGATACCACAAGAAAGCAAACAGATACCAGTGGGTGAGGAAAGGGCAAAGACATGTATTCAATTACTGAATGAATTCTTCTGTGTTTTGACAAGTAATGGGCACCACTATTTATAGGCCTAGAGCTAAGAAGAATTTACAATAGTATCTCTTTACAATAAACCCAAAAAGAAAAATAAAGAAAAAGAAAGAAAGAAAAAAACTCAGGAATTCCACAGTGGGGTCATAAACATTACAAATATACCATTAGGTCACGAGTCTCATCACTCATGACAAATGAAGGCTTTCTTTTTTTGCTGATAAAAAGATTACAGTACAGATGATGTGACACGGTCTCTACATCATGCCACCATACCTTGGCTAATTGAACACTTAAACTGACGAGTAATGAACTCAATACTTTCAGCTACATTTATTTTATGCTATAAACAACAGGGTTGATCAAACTGGTTGGTTTGAACTAAATTATTACTTTAGGTGACAAATCTCTTGCTAAGGAATTTTCAGATACAATTATCTGAAGAATTTCATTCTAAAATTTCTTATTTTATTTCAAACACATTGCAATTTATAAGGGAATGTTGGCCACAGAAAGTTCAGCCAATCACCGTCAAAAGGAAACAAACATGAACATAAATAAAAAATAAAGACTCATAAAGCAGGAAACTATTAAGGGAAAAAATAGCATTTGACTTCAACCCATTAACCCACAATAAATCACTGTGATTGTTATGAAGAATCTGCCCACTAAATGCCCAAGAATTATAGGATATTAACCAGAAACAGATATTTAAAATAAATTACAGGATTAAACACCCAAAAAAAAAAATCAGAAAGTTAACTAGAAAGCATAATAAAAACCAGCCAATAATCACATGACCAATTAACCATAAATGCTATTAATCATGTGATTTCTAACATTGTCCATCTATAAATTTGATCCCCTGGCAATAAAAAGTGTGTAGGTAACTTCAACAAAGGGCAACTGCCCCTAGAAAAGCAAAATTGGAAATGCCACCCACAACAATACTTAAGGGACACCACTGATTGGTTTCAAATATAACAAAACCAGCCAGTCTCACCTTATTTGCGCTGAAGTACCCAACTTTAGATGTAGTGTTTCCAGATATCCGCTGCAAATCCCTGCCTGCATCATGTGAGAATTAATCTCTGTATGGCTATAAAGCTAACTTTAGAGGTATCAAGATAAAGCTGATAACTCTATTAACATGTAGAAGATCCCAAAATAAACTAATGAGAATAATATTAGAAAAGTGCAAAATTATAATTTTCATACATTGACAAAAACGACAGTACCCCATACCTTTCTATTCGACAAACATGATGTTAATAGAAGTTTGATCAAGCAGGCCTATATACAGTGATACAATACTTGAGATCTGGGACCCCAAAACTCAAATAAATCCTTATAAAACATGATAGTGTTCTACCTATTCTGATATAATGTCATTGTGTGTGTGTGTGGTCACTAAAATACATATTAAGAATAACTAACAATGAGTGCCACGGAGTCATCACCAAGAAACTTGCTTAATGATATGCATCAACAAATATTCAGTGAGATTAAGAAGGATTTATAATTAGTTTTGGCAGTTACATGGATGGTTATGACTAATCACTATCAGTATATAATTTCACAATTTCTAAGAAATTGATAACCCAAAGTACCTGTCATGGAGAGCAAACAAAACTCCATCTGAAGAACGAGATACATCAATCTCAATGCAGTCCACTTGAGAATGGAGGGCGGAGACATATGCAGCCATCTGTGAGGATAATCAGATATCACAAAGGGAAGGAGAAGAACTATCTCATAAACAAGAACAACTCTACCATACAAGTATAGTTTCATACAGATAATTGTTGATGATAACATGAGACAAATCTATATCAAAATGGAGGAAAGTTAACCAGATAAGCACCAAAAATTATAGAATTTGAAGGGATAATAAGCATGTTGCTTCAATATCGCAGCAGTTCTTAAATTAATTCTAACATATATGTATTGACAAACATATTCATAATCATTGATAAATATAAACACACACATACAAAAGCATGCATCTAACAAGCTACTTTGCAATTTGATGAGAAATTGCATGAAGAATTATAAGTCATTACTCATTACCATTTAATCTAACATTTAATATTTCCTATTTTCCTTATAAAAATTCAACGAGAACTGATTTCTGATTGATCTAAGATCTAGCCTTCTTATGTGAAAACTTGATAGATTCCCCTCCCCCCCAAAAATGATCTGTGCAAGGTAGAAGAATGAGGTTGTCAAGAGTTTGGGGCAGTAGGGACACATGGAAGCTTTATTAGGAGGATCTACAGGAAGTTTGTTAGAAAATGGGAATAAAAAGGGGTTAGGGCAGAGAGAAAGACAGAAAATTGGGGAATTTTATGGGACAATCTAGCCCCATGAAGAGCTAGAGGTTTTCTGTGCCTTGTTTTGGTGTTTTTCTCTGTTATTCTACTGGATATCAATTGGAAACCCAAATTTCTATCAGAAGTTATTGAACAAATGGTTTTATAAGTCAAACCCTCTACATGGTCACTGAAGTGACTCCAAAATGTAATATTGGATAATTTTGAGTCATTTGGTCCCCCAACCACACTATCAAATCGTTGTCATATTCATTAAACCAGAATTTCTAAACTTACACAAAACTAAATGAGAACTATAGGAAAATAGAGGCACAAGTCAAGAGGGATTAGGTTAGGCCAACATAAACTTTGGCAAGACAGGACAGTTTCGAAGAAAATTTATGCTGAGTATCAAGCAGAAACCTGAGCTCAATCTACAAAATAAACACTCATAGCCAGAGAGATTCAACTTGATTTTTTTTTTTTTTGTCAGGGATGAAATAATTAATATTATTGGAGAGAAGAAAGAAAGGTTAAAAAGATTGGAGGCAGAGATGCAAAGAGGGAATATAGAAACGACAACTAAAGCTGTTAATAGAATAATGTTCTCTAGAATCCCTTTGTATCTCTATTAAGGGGACACCCTTAGAAAGACCATGAGCTGAACACCCAAGAAAGGAAAATGATCCCATCTGATATCAGATGGAATGGCTGAATTTACCTTTAAGATACAAGCATTTCACTCAAGCCATACACCAAAGAGTAGCATAGACAGCACATTGCCAGAAAGCCTCTCCCCCCTTAGTTCTACCAAAACCTCTCAAGCTAATTTGAAAAAAAAAAATTGTTTCACAGAGGACACACCTAACATTTTCTAAAAGCATAAAATAATGTGCTCCAGATGTACATAGTTGTAGGGCAGTGCAGAAATAAATGAGCTTCTGCTTCAAAGCAGCAGATTCGACGTTAATTGGTAATGTATATTTATCATAAAAGATTTTATGGTGCAAATTTTCATGAAAATTAATTATGACAAAGAAAAAAACTAATTGCTATTCAAGGCTGTGTTCATGCATTCACAAGAGATTAATCTGGTCTAAAATGCATGATGAAAGTATCTATTACATTCAGGGTATTTTCAAACTTTGTTTGGGCCGTTTGCTCCCCAGAAAAACCAAACCTAGGGCGTTAAGAAGAAATAATATCTCTCTCTACCCAGCTAACCCCTTGGGTTTTGCATATTATCTTTGCATGCCTCATTTCTCAGTATAATTTTTCCATGCGAATTATGGATAGATAGACGTTTATTTCAAAACTTTTAGTTGATTGCATTCAATTGAGGCTTACATATCAGGTCAAAATAGCATGATGGAGACCTAAGCAAGTAGGGGGGCCCCACCTTTAAAACCAATTTGTAGGGGGAAAGAACCATACCCGTTATGTACCACATAGATTTCCCATGGCTCCCCAATCTAGGACACCATCATAATGATATATGAAATGAAGCAACAAGAAGGAAACAGAAAACATACTGTGTTGGGAAAAGCCTTAGACGAATCACCCCCATGTGCACATACAAGAGGAGGATCATCAAGCCACGCACATTTCCTCAATTGCATCTGCATAAGCAAGGGAACAGTTAAGCAGTAATAATAATATGAACTTTTCATAATAAGAGTCAAACAGAAACAATGAACTGCTTTCAGAGTGTTAGTGAACTTTTCGTCTAAGAATTCCAAGTTTTATCTCAATGCTAAGACAAGGTAGATACACTTTGATGATAAATTCAAGTAAAATCAAATGACTTTCTTGCAGGTTTGGATCATACTGAACTGATTTAGGATGGTAATTGGGATTATCCTATTAATTTATGATGTAATTGTAACTGTGAATCAAAGGTATGTAATTGGGAATTTATATTTGGTTGCTTAGGTCTTGGGATTATTACCCTAGCTCATAGTACTGTGTTCTAGTTGATTTAGGATTGTTTGAGTTGTCTATATAGCTGCCTATATAAAGAAATTATCTATCATAGGATTTCTCAAATTAGCCCCAGTGATGATTATCAAGGAATCATAGTGATCTAAAAGTCACAGCGCAGATCTATACAGCATTCGAAGCCGAGTCAAATAGCAATTAACATCATCCCTCAACTCCACTCTGCGGAAAAGTTTCCACTATTCTGAGGTAAACATAAAATAAATGAATGCAAAATATCGTTCTATGCACTCTCATTCACATCTATTAGTCATTTAGCTTCACGATTACTTCTTTACGCTGGAAAATATTTTCAGTTTATAAATCAATATATAACAAGAATGAAGCAACCCAAAGAATCATTATAGGTGAGTGCGCGTTCGACAGAACGTGGATAGCAATAAGAGCACCTGATGAAGTCGTCTAAGACGGAAGTGGAAGAAAATGGGAGGCAAAGTAGCAACCAAGGCGAGACAGATGATGATCGTACGGATGACCCTCCGCGAAGAGAATCTGAAACGAAGCCGATTTCTGGGCCCTGCAACAGTGGCGGTATTCTGAAATAGCTGTTGCCTCCTCCCCACTCTCGAAGCCATTGCCGCCAATGCTCGATCATACAATTTCTGGTAGGCCAGAGTTTTCCACAATGAAATGTAAATGGAACTATGGATCCGATGGACAGGTGACTTGTCAAAGATATCTCTGGTTGGTTATTATTATTGGGTTAAAATAATAGTCGTTTTAAAGTGATTTTTTAATTTTAAATTGTTTAAAATATTTTTTAGAATTTTATATTATTTTATAAAAAATTTTATTAGATTTGTTATTTCCTTTAACATCTGTTACCCTTTGTATCGAAGGTGGTAACATACAGATAATGATAAGTATTGTCAAAAGCTTAAAAAAGAAAAACAAAGGAAGAAGAAAAATAAGAACAAGAAGACGAAAAATAAGAACAAGCTTTTCATCAAGTCAATGAAACGAAAGGCGCGCTCTTTATTAGGGCATGCTACTTCATTTTCTTAGACGGCTTGGGAGTAGTGTGGGCCTCCGATGGAGATATTTTCTCTCTAGTATCACTTTGTTTCTCGCTTCATTTCACCTCTTGCGTACATAAAATAAGGGAAGAACATTGCCAAAATTTCTATGATGTCTAGGCTGTGGCAAATGCACGTAATGATGGAGTTAACGTGCAATGGAATTTGAGGGTATGTGATAATTGTGGCTCATAATGTTTAAATTTGTCAATGCGAATCAATGTTATAACTTTATCACCTATCATAAACATACATCTAGAGCACAAACTAGGTAGTTATATAGGTGGCTCGAATTTTTGTAATTTCAATATATGGTCATTAAAAAATAAGCTAAGATTTCTTAGTTGCATGTATTATTTAATTCAAAAGGATGAAATAGTCAGATATATAATCTAATATGCTATTTGAACATCCTGAAGCAGGTTATAAAAAATAGGAAATTTTTGGATTACTTCTGGCAAGGTGGAGATGACTTCTTGAAAATTCCTACTTCAAATAGATTATCGTCGTTGATCAAAACTTAGTTTTCTACAAGAGTGAATTTTGAATTCAATTATATGCTTTTTTTTAATGGATCTATTGATTCTTTTGTCTGTGACATTATTGGCGGTAATGCTAGGATGCCTTAACATTTTACATAATATTCTTTGTGATGTCATTATGAACTGTACAAGAAGGTGGATGTTTTCTCCTCTAACAAAAGAGAGCATGTTAACGGTAAACTTATTGTCTTTGTCCATGTCATTTTTGTTTAAACAGATTCCTTGTTGATATTTTCATAATTCAATTTGTAGCACACTTCTAGTCCCTCAATTGCAATGGAAAATTTTCAGTCTATGCCATAGTTTAGTGTCCAAACGTTATGGGTGGGAGAGTTCTCTGTCTTCATAGTTCTTGCTTTTAAATTTTGACGAACATTGAGATACGCAATTCTAACATATAAAGAATACAAATCTTCTTGGGAGGGATTGCTGAGAAGAGGAACGGCGAGGGACTTCACATGGGTGTATGTTGCCACTCAATATGAACAAGTCTTCGAATGGACGTTCATCAATCCACCTTATATCTCCTGAAAGTAAAAATGAAGACATGTAATGCCACTTACGAGGGACTTTTATGCTCATAGGAAACTTCTTTTTATCTTTTGCTCGTTTAAGTCCACCTTTTTGTTGCAATTTCGCTCTTATTTATTATATGGAACTCAATTGCCCTAGGGGAGTAAAAGTCATGTTTCGTAATCACAACAGGAGCCTCACTTTGTGTTATGCTTTTCAACTTGCTTGGATGGCAAAGGATAATTCCAATATTTAAAGTTGTCACAATAGGGAATAATTATTCATTTATAGTTTTGTAGGACTATTTTTTGTATTCTAATGTTTGTATTCAATACACCAATCTATATTAAGGATTATTATTAGGTCTTTCCCTCGTTGTCTTCTAAGTACTGCTATCTCTACTTCCCATTGAACAAATCCTTTTATTTATTGGCTTCCTCACTCTTTATAATTAATCAGTAATTTAAGAAAATTATGCATAAATAGGCGTGACCAAATAATGCCACAGTTATATGCAATACTTAGCACTTCAAAGTTATAAAGAATCATGGGGCAAAGTTACTCTTCTCCATCAAATCACGTAGCTTCTCCACCTTCTTCACCTAGTGAAACACGTACTCCACCTCCTTCTTAAAAGAAATGAAAAACCCTTGACACCACTCTCTCCTCTACTTCTAATGAAGACCTTCCTCCTCTATTAACCATGCCTCTCTTATCTCTAAAGAAAGAAATTCCCTACTTTCTCTTTCCATCTCTTTCACTTTCACTAGCTCCTCTATCTCTTCCATTTTCTCCTCAAACTCCTCCAAGTACACCACCCTTCACTCCTCCACCTCCTTCTCCTCCTCCATCTACACCTGTCTTTGATTAATCCCTCTCTTTGCATATGCCAACTAACACTCCTCTATTTACTCCACCACCACCTTCAAACTCTCCTCCACCTCCTTCTCTTCACCCAACACTTAGCAATCTCCCTAGCACTAATCTTCCACCTATTACTTATCCATTTTACCTCTTCCACCTCCGTCTCTATTCCAACCACTCCTCCACCTTCTACTAACCCACCTCAGATGTTGCATTTGCCACCCTCTTATCTTCCATCTCCTGTTCTTCCCCCAATCTCTCATCCTTCACCTCTCATACCTCCACCAACCTCTCCTCTTTCATCCCCTGCAACTAATCACCACTCTCTACCTCTATCTACTTCTCCTCCACCACCTCTTATAGACCCACCCTATTCTCCACCTTATTTTCCTTCACCTCCTCCACCTCTTCTTATCATTGCTCAACCATCCAATAACGAGGTAATCTAGCTTCTTTACACTTTAAAGGACAATGTAAGTTCCCTTTGTACTGACTTTAACTTTATGGTGACCAATGTTGGCTCTATTTGACACATGATTAGTAGTAAAAAAGTTATTCGATAACAACAAAATTTGGTTGGTACCAAGCTACATGACACAAAGCAACCCTTTTGAAATGATTAAACTGAGTTCTTGCGACGCCTCTAGGAAATTGACTCTACACTTCTCATTCTAAATGAATGAATGGGTTAAGCCTTTCATCACATTGATCAATTCCTTTGGAATGCCTTTTAAGAGAACATTTTTTATCTAAGTCTATGATAGTTGCTAGTGATGGCTTTGAATTCTTCAAATTTTTTGCTATCATGCATAGATTCAGGGGGATTATAGAATGAACTTTGACATAAATTCTTAATTTTTTGCATAATAATTTTGTCATCATTAAAAAGAAAAAATTGTTGGCCAAAGATTGCAGGCCTAAAGATTTTGATGATAACAAAACTCAAATATTATTTATGTAAAAGTCCACTTAAGTGTATTGCCCCATTTTGTGTATTCCTTGCTATTTAATTGTCTCAACCCAATTTCATGAATAAACTAACATGGATGGCTCAGTTATGTTAATTGATAGAATGACAAGTTTAATAACGCATAAATGGCAAAAAAATGTAATGGCTTTTGTGCAACATAAAACAATCTGAGTATCCTTTTTGTTGCAGCTATCTCTATTCTATCATAAAAATTAAATGTCCTTCTAACCCATATATTGAGCTTTGTAAGAACATTTATGATGAGTTAACTAGATGGGTTATATAAGAAGAACTCCATTGCTTATAGTTGCTGCAAAGGTGAAAGAACTTGAACATTAGACATATATCATAACTACCCCAGCCAAAAAGAACGTTGGACAATCAGATTCATCTCTAACAACTAGGAGTTGCTAGAAGCCTATATATACAAGTGATTTCAAGTACAAAAAAGATAAGAATAGTAATGTGTACAAAAAGAAAGTGCTTTAAATTTCTTGTAAAAAAAGTTTTGCTCAATGTTTGGTCAATCTGCTTAATAGAAACAAAACATTAAGCATCAAAAGTATCTCGAAAGAGAGACAAAAGTGTTTCAACAAGTTTTCGTGCAAAAAGCTTAGAGTTTTAGTTAAGGGTTAGTTGTAAAAAACCCTATAATGAGTTTAAGGTGAGCTTGGAAATCTATGTTGGTTATGAGTATCACACCATCACATACTATAGGCTATAATTTACTACATCAAAAATCTTGTATTTATTGTTAGAAAAATTTGTTGACAAGGTTTTAGATTTTACATTGTAGAATATAAGATCTTGTTGACAAAATCTTGAACTTTGTTAACAAGATATTATCTTAACTCTTACATTGATAAGGTTTGAAGCCCTTTGTTCTCTATAACTTATCTAACTAACTCATTCATATCAATTATGGAGTTTCAAGCAAAAATTCACATCCTTTCATAAGTTTCTAACACCTACATTGGGCCACTTAAGGGTCATCTTGAGCTATAAAGGTCCAACCTTCATTCTTTCTTTTCCTTAATTCATTTTCATCATAAATAAGTTTGTTCATACTTATTTTATTATATTTAGCTCATGGAACCCCTTAGAAAAGTCAAGAACGCGAAATGACAGTATAAGCCCAAAATCTGACTAACTTTGCAAATTCATAACTTGAGCTATATAGTTCCAAACCATGCAAATTTGGTGTCTATGGAAAGCTTAGGATATGGTTGTAAAAATTTTAGATGAAATTGAGTTCATTTGCCCTGTCAAATATAATGGAATAGTAACCTGTCGCAGAAAGGAGGGCATATGATAGACCTAAAATTTAAAATTCCATATCTTAAGCTACACAACTCCGTTTTAAGTGATTTTAGTGGCAATGGAAAGCTTATAATATCATCTATATTCTTATAAAATTTCATGAGCAACTGAGCTATTTGACTCATGAAAAATATGGCATATCAGATGCTATTACAGTGTTCAGACATCATTAGACCCTTATTTTCAAAAATTCATAACTTCTTTTATATAACTCTTTTTCATGTAAACTTAGTGGCTCTAAAAAGCTTGTAATGTTAGCTATGTGTAAAATTTCATAAGTATTAGAGTTCATTTGACCCTTCAAATCTATTAAAAACTAGAACTGCCATATGAACAGTACTAGGGACTATTCTGCATAATTTTTGGAATTTTGAAAATTCATAAAATATTCTATGGATCTTTAAAAATTATGGTTCTTGGCCTTACAGAAAACTCTATTAATGGTCTATATGTATGTCAAATCTCAAACTCCAACTAACTCATTTGGGCCACTTTAGGTGTAAGAGTTGTTTAGGGTCTTTTTATATCTAACCTTAGTATCCTTTTGGGTCATTTGGTATCCAAATGGAATTCTTCCACTTGGAGCAAGTTTTAATCATCCTAAATAGCATTCCTAAATAACATTTTTAACTATTTCATATTATGCCAAACGATTTGGATCAAAATTTGATCCCTTGACACCCAAGTATGCACATACATACTATATGCAAATATAGGTAAAATCACATCTTATTGGGCATGTTCTACCACAATGAGCTATATACCCACATTCTCATACTCATACTCATACATAAGTTCTCATTCAAAAACATGATATTATACATTAGTAACCATCATCCATACATAATGATCAAGTTATACATACACACTTGCCAAAAGTTGGACTATTTACATTACAAACTTCATAATATATTATCCATGCCCCTCTTGATACATAAATTACATCTTAGCATACATAGTGCTTCTAGCAGATAACTCCCAATATCTATTTTTTTTATCTTCCTTGATTTAACTTGGTAGCCCTGAAATGGTTAGGGGGGTATTGGGGTGAGATTCAGATAAAATCTCAATAGCATAAACTCATCTAATTCAATGCACACACAAGAATGCTATGAGTGAATGCAATGTATGTGATGCAAAAATGTTATGTGCATGTATCATGTAAATCATATGCATCATATAACATGAAAAATCATTCCTTTCTAATCATAACAATATCATAACACTAGCTAGACTCTACTAAGGAGAAGAATCAGATTTGTGAAGGGAAATGCAATTTTTCCTCCATTTTATTCCTACATATTAATGCAACACATATCTTGGTTAGTCTACTCCTTTATACACAACAATAGCAGCTGACCTTTGCTCTCGCATCAATGATGGTACACACCACAAACTTTCCAGTTCGTAACTCTATTTTTTAAAAAAAAAATTCTTTACCCTTTTGCCTTTTTCTTTCCTGCTTTAAATTTTTAACCACTACCTTTCTTTTGAGCTTGGTTTTTCTGTGCTATGCAGCATTGTGATCCTTCATATAAGACTCATGATTTTGTTTAAAACAAATTTAATGATTTCCCACTATACAACACATGTGCTACATAATAAAGAATTCACGCACCATTCTTCCTCTTTGTTATGCAGCATAGAACTTGCATGTCGTTCTTCCTTTGCACACACACTATAATCTCATCCTTTCAAATGATATGACCCATTATTCTTTTCAATTTTTCATAAAATAAAGAAGAAATAAGAAAAAAATTATATAGGCTAGGTGTTGAAATGTCATGGGTCAACAATTCTGTTCATTTTATTTAGGAAGTGAATGTCTTTAAGATTTACTTTGAAAGTATAGGTGAACCACCAGAATTAAGGGAATAATTGAATTTTTAAACAAATGTTTTGATTTTTATCATTTTATAATTTAAACTAAATTAATAGGAAAATTATAAAAATTAGATTTAATTTTAACTTATTATTTATTGTTATTTTTATATTTAATCTCATTAATCGAGCAAATTATTGAGAAGGTACTTCTTATAGGGGGTTTGAGTGCATTTTTTACTTGTAATGATTATCTGGGAGCTACGACCACCAAGGCTTATGTTTGTTATCAACTTAATTCTTTAATTTTGTGTTACATAATTTGCGAAGTGAGGCAAAAATACTAGACTGAGATGATAAAAAGTTCAAAATAAGCCAATAAAAATAGAGAGGTGTTCACACATTCCCAGGAACGTGTATATTAACATGTTCCTGAGATGTGTAACATTCTTATTAGGTGAATTTGCTTTTAATGCTTTTTGATAAGACATTGAGTGATTTTCCAACTGTGCAAGCCATTTCGCCATTTTACTAAGAAGCCGTGAGCCAAATGAAGGGAAGTTAGTGTTTATTTGGATTCCCGTTATGAAACTACGTCTATGTAGAAGCAACAAATTGTTGCTTATTGGGAAACATGGTTTTGGCCCATGTAAATGCAGAAACAAACACACCATTAATGTTTTACTTTTAAGCTATAGTTAATGCCAAAAATAGGCAATAATTAATTTGAAAATTAAAAAAATGATAAATGTAGTGCACGCCGTTAGCATTCAACAAGAATATTACTTAGTGGTTCCTTCAACTATGTTACATTTAGTTGGAGCTAATATTAGATAGAAAATAAAATAAAATAAAAATAGTGAATGAATAAGATAAAAAAAAACTCTCATATTTTTAGTTAAAAAATAAAAAATAATAAATATTATTGAATAATAATAATGACATAATAAATATTTTTTAAAATCTTCCTTCTCCTCCTTTCATGCAATCCTCTAACCAAAGATTGCTTGAAATAGGTTTTGTAGCTAATGCCATTTTATATTTTATTAGTTGTGAAAAATAAAAATAATGGTCCCATAAATGTTTCAAATAAAAAAAAATATAAATATAAATATTTAATTAAAATTCATAATATTCTTGAAAAAATGGTGCATCAAAGTTACTTTGTGATGGTAGATTGATACAATTATAATATATAACATGTATCTATCAAATTAATAGATCTATCGTTTTATTTAATTTTTATAATATATAAAATAAAAAATATATAACAATATATCACATACTTTTGAAAATTGATTAGCTACACAAGAATGGCTAAACAAGAATTCCAATGGTCCCTAGAAGAAGCGACAACAATTGCTGAGTGCGATGGCAGGCAAAACCTGTTTAGTAGACAAAGGAATTACAAAGAAATATTCTTGTTGAGTGCCCACAGCATGTAGAACATTTATCACTTTTCTTTATTTTTTTTAATTAATCATTGCTTATTCTTGGCATTAACTGTAACTTAAAAAGGCAAAATGAATAACTTCCCGTCATTTGGCTCACGACTTTCTAGCAAAATGGCTAAGTGGCTCGCATAGTTAGGTAGATCACTCAATAGGCTTTTTGACGTTCATACACAAAAAGAAAATAAAAAATATATATAACTTTCAAAACAAATTTTTTATATATATAAAAAAATTTAAAAAAAATTAACATGGGACGTGGAGCTTGTAGCTCCGCGTCCCAATTAAATTTTTTTTTTTATTTTGAGGGACGCGTAGCCTGTTGCTCCACGTCCCTTTTTTTATTTAAAATAAATTGATTCTAAAAATTGACCCATGGGTCAATGTTATACTAACCCGTAAGTTAGTGACCTGTCAGAGTCAGTAAAAACACTAACCCCCCATTTCGGGGGTCAATAAAAAATAAAATAAAATTTATATATATAAATCTCTCTCCTCAACGAGTAATTCTTGTTTCAGAATACAAAACTTTGCTATCCCTCCTTCATTCATTCTCTCATTCATTCTAAAATATTTCTCCATCTCCTTCTTTTATACTCATTATATATAATTATTTTATCTTCTTAAGGTTTGACATTCAAGACTTTAGCATTGAAGCATCTATCATTTTTATTTTCAGGTTTGTAATTAATTGTTATATAAAATTTTTAATTTATTTTCACTTATTATTAATTTTTTTGATTTTATTTATTATTTATTTTTTTAATCTATTCTAATGTTATCTTTATTTGTAATCTTTGAGTATTTTTATAAGGTTACTCATTGTATTTATATGTTAATTAAAATTAAATATCAATATTAATTAAGAGTAAAGATTATAAAAATGGAATAAAATTTATAGAATATTAATATATTATGTTTAATTATTATTTATACACAAACATTGAAAAAATTTTCAATGAGTAGAATGAAAGAGATTATATGCATTTATGCAAATGGAAGAATTTTGGAGACTAATAAAGGAACAACATTTGTCTGTGACAAGTCCAAATTATTAAGAGTCGATGCTGATATTGGTTTTGAACAATTAAAGAGTGCGTTTAGGGAAAAATTAGGACTTCAATCAAGACAGTATGTATCTAAATTAGTGTACTAATAGCCACGGTCACTTAATTCAACTTGGTATTTGCCATGTATATTAAAAGACAATTTAGATATCCAAACCATGTGGCAAGCAAGTCGACACTTTCCATCCCAATTGGGGGCACTAAAATTATATGCGCATATCTCAACTAATGATGTAACTCTAAGTGTGGAAGAGAATGATGTCAGTGAACCGGTGACAAATCTATGTGCAAGTCAGGTTGATAAACCTGATGAGCCAGTTTCTTTATTTGGCTCTTATGTTGGAGATATTCATCTATTTCAGGCGTAACCTTTTAATTCTCAACAAATATTAGTCATCAACGATGTATCTTAGTTAACTTTATCTAGATTATTAATGTGTAATAATAATCTTCCGAGTCCTCTAGATGCAATCGAAGATATAATGGATGAGTTTGAGGCCGATGATGAATATGATACTCCACCAAATGATAATGAATATGGAGACGATGATATGGATGGTATTAATGCTGAAGGAGATTCAATCACTCCGTTGAACCAGTATTCTAACCGAGCATTCGGTAGGGTACAGCATATTCTAGAAAAAGTATTTAATACAGGATCGCTACATACTCTTCAATTAAGAGGCAAGGTGCATAAAAACTGGTAGGAAGAGCATGTAATTTTTATTACAGTATGAAATTCATGGCCCCAAATAGTGGCACAAAACAACCTTATTGATAAACCACTAGATCGCTCATAAGACTATATGCGTTGGTATTAGCGACATACACGATAGTGGATCCATCCTGCTAATGGTTCTTAGGGTTTTGTGGTGTAACTTTTACATCATTCTCATCTTTATATTTTATATCCTTTAATATATATATATATATTTATATCTATGTGTGTGTATTATTTTTAACAATTGATTTTATTTTTACAGGCTGATGTGTTGGAGGACTTATAGAATTTGCTATCACTGACCCGCTGACACTTAGTTATGGTGATTTCAGGTAAAGAGCAAATGGTGATATTCAAATTATGTTACATGTTTTAGGAAAACATCGAGAGATGCTCATCTCCCAATGAGCTTCGCCACCACATGATCTATCCAAGCCTCCAGAGTCACAAGTGAGACCAGAAAAAAGAGAACATAGGTTCCTCTCATCTAAGGAACAAATGTCTGGTGGCAACGGTGGTGGCTTTCATACAAATATGTCATCATCATCTTACACGATAGCCCATATGTTTGGTGGTAACGTTGGTCCTTCTTCTGTTCAACTACAGACAGTTGGTGGAGATATTGATTCTTCTTCTTTTCCACCACACACAGACATTAGCATTGCTGGTCTATCTTCCTTTACACCTTACTATACACTTTCATTGTCTTCATCCATTTATATGGACTCATCTTTCTCCACATCACCACCGCAACCAATGCAATCTGTCAGGATATTATTGACATCATTATTTATAAATCCTGCTACATTTAGTGTTAAATATAATAGTACTTCTTTTGCATAATGGGTATCTCACCAACCTCAACAAGGCTTTTTCACTCTAAATCAATCGATTTCGTTTGCTCAATCTCCTGAATGGAATTTTAGTTCTCAACAAATCTAAAATCAAGTGGAGAATGAATTGGTCAAAGCAGAAGATGAAGAAGTATTTGTAAATAATACAAAAGAGGATGAAAAGTAAGAACAACCACAACAACATCATCATCAGCGAATAAGGGAAAAGCCTCAGTGTGGGACAGACAGTCATTACAACTGATAATTACTATTATTTTTCAAATTTAATATTCCTTTGTATCATTTAATTATACATTTAAATATCTTTTTTACAATACTTCTCTTCCTTCTTGCCCAACATTAATTTATCAAAAAATTAATTAATATAATTAATTTTTTTTAATTCCTTATATTTTCAACAAATTTAACTAACAAACTAAGAACATTGTTATATTTTATTTTCAAAAATTTTCTTTTATACATTAATAATAAAAATATTTCACATTAACAATAAAAATTTTCTTTTATACATAAACAAAAATTATCTCATAACAAAAATGTTTCACAATTACACGTTTTAACATATTATATATATAAATTGAGACATTATATTATTCAAAATAAAAATAAAAATTTTTCCTTATCCTTCAACAAGCACTACACCAAAATATTTATTTAGCAGCAATTAATTAATGGCCAATATTATATTGCCATTAATATATTTTTGGAATTCATATATCAGTGGCAAATATGTTTTAACCAATAATAAGAATAATTATACTAGCAATCAAACCCAATTGCCAAAAAAAAATAAACCTAAATATTTTTTCTTTATTTTCTAAGATAGAGGCAAAATACTTCTTGCTAATTTCTCCTACTTTTCTAAAGCTCGCATTACTATTTATGCAAGGGTAAAAACATGCTACTGTATATATATTTATATATTTTCTTGTATTTTGTGCCTCTTATTTGTTTAAAACGTTAAAATCTTTTTGACTTTCAATTTTCTTTTTACTAAATAAACATTATATTTTTCATAATACAAAGAAAAAATTTTTCTTTATAGTTGAACAAATTTTATACAAATTTAAGCAATAAATAAATATTTGATTTCAAAAATTATTTTACTAATTATTTAAATTCTTATCTGAATTTTAAAAAAAAATTATTTATTATTTATTTTCTACAAATTTAAACAAAATTAATTAATATTTCTCAAAACGTTAATTTCTTACTACTACAAAATTAAATAAATTATATATACAAATTAAGACATTATATTTTGCAATATATAAATAAACATTTTTTTTAGTTGAACAAATTTTATATAAATGCAAATAATTAATAAATTATAATATAACTTTAAAAATACTTTTCCTAATCTTCTTAAATTCTTGTCTAAATTTTTTTAATGATTATTTAAATTTTAATTTTTACAAATTTAACAAAATTAATTAATATTTCTCAAAATATAATTTTTTAACAACTATAAAGTTAAATATATATATATATATATGTTAAGTTAAAAATTTTTTTAAAAACTTTATGTATAAAATTTAAAAAAATTATTTATATATATATAAAGTAACAAAAAAATTTTACTACCTACAAAGTTAAAAAAATATTCATTATATTTTTTAAAATAAAAATAAAAACTTTTTAACTATTATATATATATGTGTTAAGTTAAAATTTTTTTAAAAAACTTTATGTATAAAATTTAAAAAAATTATATATATATATATATATATATATAAACTTTTTTGAACTTTATATATATATATATATATATATATATAAAGTAACAAAATTTTTTACCACCTATAAAGTTAAAAAAATATTCATTATATTTTAAAAAATACAAATAGAAAATTTTTAACTATTAAAAAACTTAATACAAATTTAAATAATTAATATATAAAAAAATAATTATTACAATAACTTTATAATTTTTTAAAATTTTTAAAATGTATTATTTTATAAATTTTAAATAAAAAATTTAATTTAACCCATAAGTCGACCGTAAGTCAAAAATAAATCTGATCGGTTATGGTAAATCAAACTGACCTTTTACCAATCAGTTTCACTAACCTTGAAAGAGTTACTTTTTAATTCTTTTAGGGTCAGTTTTATAATTTAAATTTTTTAAAAAAATAAAAAATATTTTAATTGGGACGGGGAGCCAATGGCTCCATGTGCCATATTAATTTTTTTTATTTTAAAAATTTGTTATATATATTAAGAATTTATCTTAAAAGTTAGATTTTTTTTCTTTCATTAATTTTTTTTTCTTTTGTTTTTCTTCTTTGTATATTTACGCCAAAAAGCCTCACTCAATATCTAATAAAAAAGCATTAAAAACAAATGCACTCAAATGGAATGTTACACGTCTCGGGAATGTGTTAATGTACACATTCCCAGGATCGTGTGATCATCTCTCATAAAAATAATAAAAGTCACTTATAATTTTAAAAAATTTAAGTGATTGTAAATTAAGCGTATTTTTTTTACCAGTAAAAAGATATGATTTTTGAATTTTGAATTCTTAAAAATGATTTTAAAATTTAAAATCTTTTATCATAAATATTTTTAATTTATAATTTTGAAAATATAATTTTCCCTATTTTTATTCCTAAGTTTTAATTCATTTTAATGCACCGTCTTTGTTGGTTAGTCTGCTCCTTTATACATAGCATATATCCATCTTATCTTTGCTTCCGCATCACTGATGGCACACACGACAAACCTTCCGATCCTTCACTCTTTTTTCCTTTCTTTTTTCTTTTAAATTTTTTTTTTAACTTTTTCGCCTTTTCAATTTCTGCCTTGAATTTCTAGCCGTCATTCTTCCCCTCCACACTACACTCTTGTAATATGACCCGTTATTCTTTTCAATTTTTCATAAGATAGCGAAGAATGTAATGTGAGAATAAAAATTATATAAGCCGTGTGGTGAATGGCGACCATGACACGGGTCGACAATTCTGTTCATTTTATTAAGGAAGTTAATGTTTTCAGTTTTATTTTGAAAGTTTAAAAAGTGAAACCAAAAACATTAAGGGTCTAACTGAATTCTTAAATAAATGTTTTGGCTTTTATTATTTTATCATTTAAATTAAATTAGTAGAAAATTATAAAAATTACATTTAATTTTGACTTTTTATTTTTTGTGATTTCTATATTTAATCTCATTGATCAGGCAAATTAATGAGAAGGTACCTGTTGAAATAAGGGCTTCGAATGATTTTTTACTTGTTATGGTTATTATTCCTATAATTTAACTATACAGCTTCAAAATCGAATATTTTTTTATGGTATCGATGAGTGTATAAAGCGTGTAACACGGGTTTACCTTTGCTTGCACAAATTAAAGACACCCTGCACCCTTTGAACGGCAGAAACCCAGAAACAGAATATATAGTCCTTCACTCTTGTCGACTTCACATTTGATTACAATTTTGCTTTACTCTTCCTCCTTTTTGTTTTCTGCTAAAATTTCAGGTTCCTCTTCGCCTGAGATAGGAATAACTTGATACCTTAGCGATCAAAAAGTCATTGTCCCACTTACATTATTTAAAGAACCCATGCATTGAGGTTAATATTGTAGATACCACCGGCATAATGGAACCAGCTAGAGATGGGATGACATCAAGCACTAAGAAAAAACTATTTACATATGCCATGGAAGGCAACTGGGAAGCAGTAGTGAAAATGTACGAGGAGAATCCATCGGTTCACAAGGCCAAGATAACGCGGTCAGGGGACACTGCTTTGCACATTGCAGCGTCTGATGGGAAGGAGGAAGTGGTGGAACAAATGATGGACTCAATTTGCACCCAGCGGAAGCAAAATCGTAAAGAGGTCCTGCAAACTCCTGATCTTAGAGGCAACACTGCACTGCATTTGGCGGCTTCCATGGGGACTGCCAGAATGTGTGAGATAATTGCTATCGTAGAGCCTTCATTGGTGCATTGTCGTAACGATGACGGCGAGACACCCCTTTTTTGGCCGCTCTCCATGGCAAAAAACAAGCTTTTCTTTGCCTTCATTATATCCGTAACCCTCCGCCGATGTCTTGCCCTTACTATGTTAACTGTAGAAGGAACAACGGCGACACTGTTCTTCATTGCACAATCAGCAGAGACTATTTTGGTAAACTAGATTGATAACTCTCTTCACTCTTTGACTTTTTAATAATATGATGTCATTTTCTTTTAAACAAAAGTGATTTATTGGTATATATATTTGTATGTATAGATCTGGCATTCCAAATAATTCACCTGTATCAAGATCTTGCGACGTCGGTGAACGAGGATGGATTGTCTCCACTCCATCTACTACCAGCAAAGCCTTCTGCTTTCAGAAGTGGTTGCCGCATGGGACGAATTGAAACCATCATCTATCGCTGTAAGTATTTAATTGTTCATGGTCAATTAAGGAGCCTATTATTATTGCCTCTCTGATTCCTCGTCATCATTTAATATCAATATGCAAGCCATCTTTGTTGAGAAGCTTGAGGTAGCAGATCCCGGAAGGCTGCAATTCAAATACCAAAATCATAGTCCATCGTATGATCATCGAGAAAATTACAAGACATGTTGGGATATTTTAAGGTTCATCAAAATTGTGGTCACTGCAGTCGGTATGCAAATATATATTCTAATGTACAAAGTCTATATAGAAATCTTTTCGGTCATGATTCAATTAACTTTGTTTCCTATATCCAGGAGAAAAAGCTGAAGCAGATCCCGAAATGCCGACAGGAGGTGAGAATTCTTTTAGATTTTGGCACTAGAAATTGCAGGGTAGTAATGATATAGAAGACTTTCATACCAATGTTTAGTTAGGATCACGAGTCCACGGAGCTCAGGTGCGCATCCGTTATTTCCAGCTAATTACGGAACCTGCTGTGATTTGGTCAAGTTCTTTTATCTGGCACTCAAGTTCTTATATCTGGTACTGCTGGTGCTTTCTGGACACGGTATGCCTTTATATATGAGCATTTGCGCATATACTTTATTGGATGAACATGCGTATATTATTTGACACATTTCATATTAAATATGATATGACATGACACTTTTAATATATGCATTTACATTTTTAAATTTTCTCTTATTGCATTTGTATCCATGTTTATATTTCTTTGATATTCGTCAAAGATGTCGATACACAAGCACACTGGCATATATGAAATGCTATATCAATTCCAGATAATGACCTATTTATCTATGTTTATTAAATCACCCAGGATCTGACGAACTGGGGAAGATACATCGAATGAAAGAGAACCATACATGGTCTGTTCAGATAGTTAATGAACTTCTTTGTCGTGCTTCCTTGTATGAGTATATAGACGAGTGGAGGCAGCCCCATGATGACGAATTCTATAGTATGCCCATCATTCTCACCTTCCATCATAATGTTCGTTGGTAAAAGATTAATAAAACTTGAATCTTCTGAAGTTAACTTTATAAGAAGTTCAAAGAGAGGAACGGCGAGAGGTGGGCCCCTCCTCCCTCCAAACTTCTTATGAAGTTGCTTCAAAAGATATGTTTTAAGATTAATATTATATAATTTTTTTTAAAAAAAAAGTATTGTGCGTTACTCAAGTTCTTATATCTGGTGCTGTTGATACTTTCTGGACAAAGTATGCCTGAATATATGAACATGTGTGCATGTACTTCATTGGATGAACACGCGTATATTATTTGACACATTTCGTATTAAATATGATATGACATGACACTTTAAACATATGCATTTAAATTTTCTCTTATTACATTGGTATCCATGTGTATATTTCGTTGATATTCGTAAAAAATATCGATACACACGCACACTAACATACATAAAATGTTATATTAATTCTAGATAATGACCTATTTATATATTGATTAAATCACCCAAGATATTTTGTTAATGAAGTTCCAAGTCATGCTTCTTCTGTCAATGAGCATGAGGACAATTCGAGGCAGCCCCAATATGATGACGAAGGCTAAAGTATGCTCATCATTCTCACCTTCCATCATAATAATGTTCATCGGTAAAAGATTAATAAAACTTGAATTTTCTGAGGTTAACTTCATAAGAAGTTTAAAGAGAGGAAGGAGAGAGAGGTAGGCCCCCCCTCTCTCCAAGCTTATGAAGTTGCTTCAAAAGATCTGTTTTAAGATTAATATTATATAATTAAAAAAAAAAGTTTTGTACGTATTGTATATTATTTGACACATCTCATATTAAATATGATATGACATGACACTTTTAATATATGCATTTAAATTTTAAATTTTCTCTTTTTACATTTGTACCATGTGTATATTTCTTCGATATTCGTAAAAGACATCAATACACAAGCACACTGATATATATAAAATGTTATAATAACTCTTGATAATGACCTATTTATCTATATTTATTAAATCACCTAGGATAGTTTGCTAACGAAGTTCTTGGTTGTTCTTCCTCTGTCAATGAGGACGATTCGAGGCAACCCCATTATGATGACGAAGGCTATAGTATGCCCATCATTCTCGCCTCCCATCACAATGTTCGTCGGTAAAAGATTAATAAAATTTGAACCTTCTGAAGTTAACTTTATGAAAAAGCTCAAAGAGAGGAAGGGAGAGAGGGAGGCCCTCCTCTCTCCAAACTTCTTTATAAAGTTACTTCAAAAGATTTGTTTTAAGAGTAATATTATATAATTTACATAAAAAAATATTGTGCCATATACTTTTTAAATATTAATAAGTTAGAGATTTATACTCTAATTTATTTTCATGAATGGCTTAGATTTGATTTTTTAATTCTAATTATTATTTTTAAAAAATTAATAATTAAAACATTATTTTTATTTTTATTTTATATTTTGTAAAATAAAAAATATATATTAAAATAAAAAATCCGTTTTCATACGGCTCCCCAAACAACTTAAACTACTTCCATTTAAAATATGCCATGTGTTTAATTTTTTCTCCGTCTTCACTTTTTATTGTCTTCGGTGCCCAACCTGGCACCTTATTGCTGCCGACAACCGTATTCTTGATAACGAAATCTGTAAATCCATTACCAGCAACCTCTTTGTGAAGTTCCAGAGCGTAGACCCACAAAAAACAACAGCCTTTGATAACCATTGTGAACTGCCTCTGCCACCTCAATGGGGCCGGAAAGAAAAGGGAAGAAGAAAAGAGAGTAGGAGAGGATGATCTGGGAAATCGGGCACATGGCATGTCTCTGGGAGACTGGATATTTGTTCCTCCTCTTGGGATGAATAATATTTCAATTTTCTTTTCCCCAGAATAACACTCTAGTTTTTGAAGATTGTAATTATTGTGTTTCACATTTAAACTGTGCAGGACGTCGACGTCGGCAGAGGAGAGAGGAGACGCCTATATTAATAGCTGCAAAGAATGGTGTGATGGAAATAATAGAGAAAACTCTGGAATTATTTCCTGTGGCTATTTACGATTTGAACGAAGAGGAGAAGAACATAGCGCTCCTGGCAGTAGAGCACAGGCAACCTTACGTGTATCAGTTTTTGCTTAAAAAGAATATCCTTAAAGCAAGCCTACTTCGACAGGTGGATAATAAGGGAAACAGCGAATTGCACCTGGCAGCCAAACTGGGAGACTGCGAGCCTTACCTCCACCGTGGCGAAGCACTTCAAATGCAGTGGGAAGTCAGGTGGTATCTGGTAACTAGTGTATATATATCTGTGTGTGTGTGTGTGTGTAATAATGTAGAGGAAAACACCATCGACTGTATGGTTATAATTACTATCTAATAATTATTAAATATTTTATGTTTAAATATTTAAAATATTACCTTATTTAATAATTAATAATTTTTAACAAAATCATTTTAATACTATAATTAATGAGAATAATTATAATAATAAATTTAATAAAATAAATAAAATATTATTTTATATTGAATACATATTATATTATGGTAAATTCAACATTCCTAAATCAGAAGTATGAAATTTTAAGCCATTTATTATTAAAAAATATTTTTATTTAAAATCGTGTATAACAAAAATATTTATTAATTATTTTTTTTCAAAGAAATCGGTACATAGGTTCTGACTTCTCTCCTTTAAAAAAAATGATGAAAAGTTGGAAGCATCCCATTTTAGCCTGAAATATATATTATATTATATTATATGTTATATAATGTTTACTATAAAATAATAAAATATAATTAATAATATATGTATAAATTTGATTTTTTATAAGGTTATATTATTAATTGAAATTTTATTTTTAATTTATTTATATAAAAGTAATATTTTTCTCTTCTAAAAAATTTTATTAAAAAATTATTTTAATTTGTTTAGAATAATGAATTAACTTTGTTGAATATTAAGTTTAACAATATGTTGTATTATTTATTCAATAGAATAAATAAGTTAAACATTAGAGTCATTCTGTTATTCTAAATAAATTGAGATGGTATTTTTTGTATGAAATTTTTTAATTAAAATAAAAATATTGTTGTGCACAAATAAGTTAAGGAGAATCAAATTTTAATTGATTTTATTGTGAATAAATATTAGTAATAAAAATTATAATAAATATTTATTGCAGTAATTTATTTACTGTAAAAAATTATAAATTTAATTTTTCAAGTTTTCTTATAAAAAATTAATTTAATTTTTTATAACATTTATTTATTTATTTACTACAAAATTAATTAAAATTTAATTTTCTTTAACTTATTTGCCTACATTAATATTTTTAGTCTGATTAAAAATCTTATATAAGAAAAATCATCTCAATTAATAAAGTGACTTTAATGTTTAACTTATTTATTTTATTAACCAAATAATACAATAAATTATTATACTTGTTACTGAATAAAATTAATCCACTATTTTAAATAAGTTGAAATATTTTATATAAATTTTTTAATATAGAAAAATATTATTTTCTATAAATAATTTATAGAAAATTAAATTTTGATTAAAAATAGATCCTTCTAAAAATTCAAATTTATATGTTTATATTATTATTATTAATTACATTTTATTATTTTATATTAAAAGTTATGTAATATATTATATATTTTTATATATAGCAAATAAATAAATAAAAATTAATAATAATAAATTATGAATTTAGTTTTTCAAATTTTTAAAAAAATTTATTAAATTTGTTATAAAAATATTTATTTATTTATTTACTATAAGATTAATTATAATTTAATTTTCTTTAACTTGTTTGTATACAATAATATTTTTAGTTTGATTCAAAATCTTATATCAAAAAACCATCTCAACTTATTTAGAATAATGAATAAATTTTAATGTTCAACTTATTTATTCTATTAACCAAATAAGGTAACATATTATTAAATTCAGTTACTAAATAAAGTCAATTCATTATTCTAAATAAAATGAAATAATTTTTTAATAAGAGAAAAATATTATTTTTTATAAAAAATTTTAAAGAAAAATAAATTTTGATTAAAAATATAACCTTATAAAAAATTAAATTTATATGTTTATTGTTATTAATTATATTTTATTATTTTATATTAAAAAATATATAATATATTAAATGTTATATATTCTTTATATGTAGTATAATATAATTTCCGCGCCCCCGACGCTGACAGGTTAGACCCAGCGAGGGAACTTGCAGGTCTACTTCCAGTAGTTTTGTAGCAGGCAAGGAAAGTCGGACTTTCTTCAAAAAATAAAACTATAAATAAATATTTTTGTCAGATATAATTTTAAATTAAAAAAATTCTTGTAATGGAAAATAGCTCAAAATTCCTAGATTGTACTCTCACTCAAATATATATAGGCTTTAATATATTATTTTGTTATGTATTGTTGAGTTGAGTCTGGATCTGAATTTTCTACCTTATATTATCTCAGTTCTAATATATATATATATATATATATATAATTGGAGATGGAGTTTGTGAAAGAGTCAAGGCCGCCTGCTTTCTTTGCCCTATACAACAAGAAATACGAAACCCCAAATGATATCTTCACCAAAACTCACAAGGAACTCGTGGTAAGAGGCAGGGAGTGGCTGAATAAAGCCTCAGAATCATGCTCCTTGGTGGCGGCGCTGATTTCGACGGTGGCCTTTGCCACAGCGGCCACC
Source organism: Erythrophleum fordii (assembly GCA_032878935.1). Taxonomy (NCBI): domain Eukaryota; kingdom Viridiplantae; phylum Streptophyta; class Magnoliopsida; order Fabales; family Fabaceae; genus Erythrophleum; species Erythrophleum fordii. Next base: position 17,486,189 of record JAVQMF010000052.1, on the reverse strand, counting down.
TTGCCCGGTGGTGTTGACCAAGGTACTGGCCGCCCAACTCTTGAGAGCAAGCTAGCTTTCAAAGTGTTTGCCTACTCATCACTGATGGCCCTCTGCAGCTCCATCACAGCGGTGGTGGTGTTCCTATCTATACTCGTTTCTCGTTTTCAAGAGACTGATTTTAACAAAGTCGTGCCCAGGAAGCTTATATTAGGTCTGTCGTCATTGTTCATGTCCATTGCTTCTATGTTGGCGTCATTCTGTGCTGGCCATTTCTTCGTGCTCCAGGATCAACTCCACTACGCTGTGATTCCTATATATCTTGTCACTTGCCTCCCAGGGACACTTCTTGGTCTGGCACAATTTCCGCTGTACTTTGATCTTTTGGGGCTTACCTTTAAGCATGTTCCAGAGCGTAGTCAGAGGGCCATCCCTGCAACTCCAGTGTATGCTCTAGAGGAGGATGTCATGCAAACGGGCACAGGTGACGGTGAGGAAGATGACAGCGTAAATGACAGTGTGGAAGATGACAGCGTGGATGCTTCACGTGATATGCATGGACGTGAAGATTATATGCGGGTGTGTTTGGATCGGAGTTTTTGGAAGCGAGGAAACAAGTCCTTTAAATTGAAGGTTTTAGGAGGGAGAGAAAGAAAGGAATAATTTTTTAAGTTATAATTTATTTTATTATTTTTTAATATATTAATATTTAATAAAAATTAAAATAATTTTTTTATTAAGAATTAAAAATAAAAAAGATTAAAATTTATAATTAAAAAATATTAATATAAATAATATTTTTATTAAAAAAAATTAAAATAATATAAAAATAAATTTATTCAAATATAATTATCTTTCTTCTTTTTTCTTCTTAAATCAAATAATAATCTCTTCTCTCCTTTAATCCAACTAAATAGAATTTATTAAATTCTTTTTTCTCTCCTTTTTCTTATTGAACCAAATAAAGCCTGAAAGCGTAAGGAATAAGAAACCTACGCGGAAGCTTCGTGAGGAATTAAATAGCAACGATTAGATACAAAGAAGGGAGAGAAGAGTGTGAAGAATTCCTTCTGAAGATTTTCTCCTAACGCTTTCTGTTTCTCTTTTCCTTACTGTTATTCTGCTATTCTGTTACGAACACATTTCTTCCTTCTGCTTGGGTTTATGTTCATTTCCAGAAAAACTGTAATTGCTAAAGAACGGCATAATCGAAGGCGTAGCTAAGAAGAGCCGTTATTAATTCCATACAAATTAAGTAGAATTCATTTGGGTCACTTGTTCGTTCTTGTGCATTACAGAGGATGCAACGGCAAAGGATCAATAAGATAAAAAGAGCGGAAAGAAGCCATATCAAATTCAACAAATTGAGCTGAGGAAACGAAATTACAGGGAACTATGAATTTAAAAAGACCTCATATTTTCAAGGCTTGTGGCTGGGTTTATTAATTTTACTTTTTTATTTAAAAATGAGTGAAGTTACTATTTCAAAACCATGTCGTGTGTGTGTGTGTAAATAAATAAATAAATATATATATATATATATATACAGGGTGAGGAATTTAAAAATTCTAAAAATAAATTTAATTCAAAAAAATCATTGTAGAAGAATGTGTACTATAATAAAAAGTTCATACTTGGTTACTTGTACTGCGGAATCACCTGAGGGTGTACTCAAATCTTAGAAGAGGGTAGCCATACTCATGTGTATTTTCTTTTCTTTATTTTTTTTTTTTGGCGTAGTTTTAAGAGCTACCCTATTCTTCTTTTTTATGTCTCCTGATAAGAGATATAATATAATACTAATAATGTATCTTTAAACTAACTAGATATGATATAATAAATCATATATGTAATCTAACTATAAATTGATAGAACATTACACCACATCTTGAATTTCAAAAATTTAATATCTAAATTAATTATTAGATAATAATTATCTCAAACTTTTAAAATAATAATTAAATATATATTTCAATAATTTCAAATAATACTTATCTCAATAATTTAATGAATCCAATTAATTACGTTAACAAGTTGGGTTTGGTATATTGAATCAGCCTATTAATTATAGGTGTCTAAAATCTAACACCTCTCACTTGCTTATGATGTAATGATTTCATCCAAAGATTTTTTTCTTTGAAAAAAGAAATTTATGCTTATATATATAAATATATAAGAGAAATGGTTAATTAAAATCATAGAAATTAAAATCGGACTACGTATCATTTCAACATTGTACTTGTCTACCAATCTGCACACGTAACACTGCATTGGGCAACACTGTATGTCATTTTGATTCCTACAATTAAACTTGCACATAGGAAATTAGGAATACATCAGTCTTTTTTATTTGCAAATTAGGACTAAACTTGTTGAGTTTTATTGCAAGAATTCAAGATTTTCATTATAGTTTTAAAAGAAAAAATAAATAATTTAAATTAAAAAATTCTGACTGTAGAGAAAATATCAGCTAATTTTTTAAATTCATTATTCTTTTTTTAAAACTATGATGTAATTGTTGAAGGTATTTATGTTTTTTCAAAAAACTATAATGAAAATTTTTAATTCTTTTTTAATCATTTAACTTATTTTTTTACTTTAGACTAAGAGAAAATTTGGTTATTTGTAAGAGATAAAGAGGGTTTTATTAATTTCTTATTACTATATGTATTATGAATTGAGCTGGTCTTACTTAGGAAAAAAAATCTAATTTAAAAGAATAATTAAGATATAAAATAGAAAATTAAATTAGTATGAGAATATGTTGTTTGATTGAAAATCTCATTGATTTATTTATATAGCAATCAGAATTATTTATTCTTTTCTCCAAAAATTGTTAAAAAACTTTTAGAACTATAAAATTTTTTATTTTAATACCGCAATGTTAATGCAATTGCATTACAGTTTTAGTAGCCCGCAAGAAGTCCGACCTTCCTATTATATTTAAAAAAAAATTGGGGAAGTTAGAACCCGTATCACTGATTCCCCCCCGCCCCCTACAAAAAAAAAACCAAAAAGAGATATAAGCAAATATTTTGTCAATTTTTAATAAAAAAACGTTATTTTAATTAAAAAAAAAAAGGTTGAAAAATCCCACGTTATGAGCATCCAGTCCAAACAAATTTTAAACAAGATTTAAGTTGAGATCTCACGTTAAAATAAAAAAATAATGGATCCCTTATAAAAAATTTTAAAACAATATTTAAGTATATGGGTTAATAGAAATTGCATCGTATAGATTTTAGTCATTAATTAATTTTACTGTAGCAAAAGCTTGTAAGACTGAGAACCGTAAGAAACAATGGTTTGCTATATTATGGACCATAGACACAATTTTCAATATATTTTTTAATTTACTAGCACAAAACAATAACTTATTTTTGTAATGACATAATTATGCATAACAAAATAAAATAATAATTTAACAATATAATAATAATAATAATAATCCATAACTGAGATAAATTTAGCTGTTGACTTGTAATAATCATAAAAAAGAATTACGATTCTTACATAATGTGAAATAAAAAAACATTGAGTAAAGCAACTAATCATATTAAACATCATTTGTCAACGATGTACATTTCATGCCCATGATGTATTCTTCAAAATTCTTGACTTGAAAAGTCTTCTACTTTTTCTTCTCTAATGCATTCGACGTAATTAATCCATACATTTTCATTAAAAATTATAAAAAATACAAGATCATATGGATATATATAAATAAATATTAAGGCAAACTATTTTACAGAGAAGCCATATACATGCCTGATTTTATTTTTTTATCAAATGTGACAGAAGAACTTGGACTACTGACGTGTAAATCTTCATGGAATGACACCTGTAACATATTGAGACTATTAGAATCACAAATATATGGGTAAAAATTTTTGTGTTTATATGTACAGCATTCTCATGCACGTTGTATAACAGATGTAAAATTGATGGAACAGTTTGTGAATATTTATTAGAAAATCAAGAATGATAATGAAGTTGGCTCAAAGCTAGAAGACGCGTTTTTATGTCTATTTCGTTGAAGGAATAATTGTTATGAGAATCGGGAATGTGGATGAAAATAGAAGTATTATAAATGGAAATGAGTTTTGATAAGATAAAATAATTATATTTGATATGTTATTGAAAGAAATAAACATTTCATTCTACTTTTGTATTTGATTGCATAAAAATAATGTAAGAATTAAAAAAAAAGATACACAAATGACCATAATATCTCTAGTATAAAAATATATTACATAATATCCATTTTTTATTTTATTCATTGAAAAAATTTAAAAAATACATTAAAATTTTTTATTTTTTAATCTTTAAAAAAAAGCCAAATATGAGACATTAAACAGTGAAGTTGAAAGCGTAATAATGTAAATTCCTATCCTACTGCTTCGATTATTCTACCATTCTATCGAAAATTTGTTCTTCCAAGTGCCTCAATTTGTGTGAATAAATTACCATGCAAAATGGAATAAAAATATGTTGCTGTCAATCAAATATGCAAGATATTAGAATTTCATTTCTATTCCTCAATATACTGTGAAAATATCTTCATACCTGAAAAAAATCAAACACAATCATTAGTGAAAAGATAAATATAATTTAAAAATTTTGAGAAAATAATGTACCATCGTCTTCTCAATGTTTGTTGGATGTTCATAAATATTTACACTTGCAGTGGTTCCTAGCTACATCAAATAATAAACAAACAAAAATGCCTCAACAATGGTTATTAAAAAAAAAAAAAAAGGCGTAGATCGTATGCATGATTCAAAGGTTTAGTACCTGTATTTTTCATGATCGCTCATGTTTATTGGAACTGCTTTCATTAATATTTGACACACCCCTTGAACATCGGATAAAATAATATAAAAAACAACAACACATGTATAAATCAAATTAAATAATGATAAGGAGAACAGAAATAAGGAAATAAAAATAAATAATACAAAGTTGAATTTACATTAAAAAGGTCATTGCCTTTTTTTTCTTACTAATTTGTTTTTTTTTTTGGGAATTTTTTTTTCTTGAAGTGATATAAGACTTTGTTGGGGCACTTATTTACTTACATTATCAAAAATTGTACTACAAAAAAAAAAAAACCTATTCTGCGGCAGGTTTTTACATTGGCAGTTAATTAACTGCCGCTATTACAACGTGAAGAGGCAATTAGCAACAGTTATTGTCTAACTGCAGAAAGAGTCACTGTTAATTCATAGCGACAATTAGCTTAAATTTATCGATGGTTGTTGACTATCGAAAATGAAGTCAAAAAGTTAGTTATTATGTAACTTTGTTGGCCATCAAAATTGCAATTATATATAATAATAATAATAATAAATTAATTATACATTATTAAGATCTTTTTAAAAATTGCTAATTATTGCTAAATTACCAAATCATATATAAATAATCACAGAACTACAATTTATATATTTATTGAAATAATAATTGTTAGTGCTATAAAATATTAATAATAAGTTGATAAATTGTTTGTGTATAATAATATTCAGCTAAATATTCTAAAATGCAAAAAAGCTACAAGTGCAAATGAGTTCCTAAATATCTAGAACATGAAGAAAGAAAAGTGTGTGGATCTCCCTATTAAAAAAAAATGTTAAATATCATGTTGGTAATACAGAAAGGAGGATGTAAATCACTCTAAAATAGAAAGTTGGTGATACAGATCAATCTATGAGCTGAATATTATCGCATCAGCAGGAACAAAGAAAAAGAACTCAAGCACAAAGAGATATAGGTTTAATAAAAACACTAATTGAATATATGGAAGAGTAATTCCTGTTTTCTGCTTTTCTATTGAGAAAGGAAACTGCATATCCTTTATTTATTTTTCATTGAACACATATCATCCATGTTACACTACAACACTATCATCAGATAAGAAGTCCACTAGCAAGATTTTGCAGACAAACCACAGAATAAGTGACTTTGTTCTAAGCATAGCCCTTTAGATTAAGGCCAAATTTTAATATAAAAAAGTTAAAGACCTGACTCAATACTATCGCAGTTTTTTTTTTTTTCTCTCTTTTCTCTTCTATAGATTCATCTGCAGGGTGAGTGGGAAAATAAGTCAGTTGTAAATGAAGCCAATCTTATTAATTTGATCTCTGTCTATATTCATTGATCATAAAGAAGTAAATAAAATCCTAAAAGGACCAAATAAGGAGGAATCTATACCTATTGAACTTCGCATGACTACATTAAGTAATGTCGTGGATCTTAGGATATATTATCTGCCAAGCTTTAATACATAGGTAAAAAGGAAAAGCAAGAGTTTAATCAGAATACATACAGCCAATCGATATAATTAGAATTTTAATTTCTGCGAACATTATCTGCATTTAATTGCTTGGCTGAAGATTTTGTGAAAAAAAAAAAAAAAAAAAACGTGTTTTGAGTCGCACTCCACTAAGATTGCACTTCCCTTTATTTAACAAGTAACAATATCTTGAGGTAATAAAACAGATAATCTGCTTATCATACTATCCCATCACAGAAGCTAAAATTACCACCCAAAAAAAAAAGTGTTAAATGTGTTAGAACATTATCAAACCGTTAGAGGCATTCCTCATTTCTTAAGTACACAACACCATACGAGACAAGTGTTGGGCGTAGATGTAGCTCTGTATATTTCAATATACATAGAACAATTGACATGAAGCACGAGGGTAAAAGAAAATTTTATTCGCATACTTACTGTAGTCATTCTTACCGCGATATATATATATATATATATATTGGTCTAAAAGAGGAAGAAACATAGGAAGCTAACAAGCATCGAACACAGTAGAAGAAAAATCAGCAAGCAAGGGCAATCTAATCTGTAGGCTTATCTCACTTTGAATGTCAATATTTATTTTAATTTTAAAAATTTAAGTTATTAAAAATATATTATTTAAAATTTACAGCAAAGTTCTAAAGGGAATTATATTTTAAAACAAAATACGATAGGTCATCTTGATCAATGGACTATCATGATTTAGATGATTCATAGTGATGACAGAGAGGCCCCATGTGACTGTATCAGGAAAAGAAGCACACTTACAAAACGTAGGACAATGCAAAAAGACAGAGAAAAGCAAAGAAACACTAATGTAGAGATAAATACCCTGCTTTACTTATTACGCTAGCTGTTAACAAGGTAGTAAGGAAGTAAAGAATAATAAAGAAACACTAATGTGGGTTCAATTTGATTTTTGCTCATTGTAAGATAAAACTATACTTATTCATATAACAAGTGTTTAATACCATTTTTGATCTTTTGGTTAGTCCTGTAATGATCTGAACTTAATTTTGTTTTATGAATTATTTATATTTTTTAATTATTAAATTATATTTAGTAACTTAAATGCTATGGTTTTGACGTGAGTGTATATCCTCTGGCACTCTCTCGCATGAATCATTAAAACAAAACAAAGCATGAAGGTTTCAACTAATAACATGAAGACACATGTGCTTTTACATCTACAAAGGCTTCTATCATCTTTCCAGGGGTAAGGATATCCCCTTGCTTACTTCCTTGTTCACCAAAACAGAGTGGGATATGCAGAGACACGTGATGAGCTAGCACTTTTCATGAATGACTCTCACTTGCCCACTTATTTATATTTATATCCGTCCCATTCATATATCATAAAAGAGGTCACTTAAAAGCACAATGAAGGACTTGAGGTTGCAATTTATCATCATCCTAATAGTCAATACGATTTGAAGAAATACATAAATGGATGCTTTTAACATATAATAAAGAATTGCAAAGTCAGCAATGATCTTTTAACATAAGTCCTTCATTGTTCCAAACCAACTGTTCCATTTCCTCGTAACTTTGATCCTACCTTTCATGACCTTTGAAAATGATTGGTGCACCCATCATGTATTGTAAAATCCTATGGACTACCTTGAGATATAATTCTTGAAGATTGTGCATAAATTGGCTCATTATGTTGATAGCAATATTAAGTCTCATATAAGACAAATAAATTAATTTTTTTGCAAGTTTTTTATAAGATCCTTTATTAACCAACAAATCATCTGGAGTCTCACAAAATCTGTGATTTAATTCTATAGGTGTTTCTACTAATTTGCATACTAATTTACCTATTTTTATCAATAAATCAAATATATATTTTTACTGTGATATGATAATGCCTTGTTGTGAATGAGTAGTTTCAATGTAAAGAAAATGTTTTAGTCTACCTAAATCTTCGATTTCAAACTCTTTTATTAACCATTCTTTTAACAATTATATTCCTTCCAAATCATCTATAATTATGATATCATTCACATAGACTAATAGTATAATCACTCCCCGTAAAGATAAATACTTTACAAATAAAGTACTTCATCCACTAAAGCCAATTGAGTGTCTTTCCCTCCATACAAACAGTGACTGCCTCAAGTTTTTCATCCTCTCTCACATCGTTAATGGAAAAATAGCACTCCACTTTAAACAGCCAACCCACTAGATCGTCACCTAAAAATAGAGGCAATCTCTTGAAGCGTGACACATCATTTCTTCTGTAGCAGTGTCACTCGTTTCCCCTCCAACTTCCAAATGTGCTGTAGGTTGTTCTGTTGTAACTCCTTTCCCACTTCCATGGCTCTGCTATGCATTCTAATTCTGATTAAACCTATCCTTCAAATCCATCAACACCTTCATCACATTTATTAGCTAATTACGCACCTCATCCAAGCCTTTCTCCACAACATCTACTTTACGCTTTATTATAGCATTCACCATCCCCTTGGAAGGAACGGCCTTGATACCAAATTGTTGGAATCCTTTGAAAGTCTAGTATTATTGAATTAACAAAATAAGCTATCTTCCCAAAAAGTGTTGCTTGGAAGATTTCAGCCTAAAGGAAACAGAAAACATGGCAAACAATAAAGGAAAATAAAGAAGCATTCCAACATTCTAGAGGTAGGTTCTCTCCCAAGCTGTCACTAAATTTGTCCTTACCACCTACACGCTGCAACACGTCCCTAATAGTTCCAAACTTCCACGTGTTAAACCCCCGCCACCCCATTCTCTTTCCTCTAACTCATCGTAAGTTATTCCTGCTCATCATACCAGGGACCCCTTTCTATTTATATCTTCTGAGAGCGTAAAGTTTAATTGGAATTTGAAGCCATGTTCTATTGCTTTGATTGAGGTTTGTAATGGTGAAAAAGAATGGGATTTTGACCGTACTATAATGGAAAAAAATTAATAAATCCTCATATTTAGAGCCCCCATTTTTATTTCTCCATATGCAATAATTTTTTTAATATATTTTGAAGGGTCATGATTGTGTCAGAATCATGATCTTTTAATTTAATTTTTTTAATATAAGAGGGTCATAGTTGGGGGCTAATTGTGACCCCCATTTTGTATAATTGTTTTAAAAAAAATAAAATGGTCACAGTGCTTTATCTTTGACCCTAACATGCAAATAATAATTGATTTATATGGGGGCAAATAATTGGATCGCGAGATTATACTTCACATGGATTAATTTGATTGGTAACTAATATCATTATCCAATATTTTTTTTCCAATTTTTTTGCCCTTAAAACATCGTCCCCACCACCTTTTCTTTCTTGTGTGCTCTTCATGTTCATCTTCTTCTTTTCTCTTTCTCCCCATTTCACCTTCTCCCATTTAACTGCACCACTATCACCAGTCTTGTAATTTCTTCTTCTCCCCTCCATTCGTTGCTTTCAACCATTATAGAAGCAAAATCTTATCACATAAAACGAAAATTTTACCATAAAATGACAAGAGTCACTCAAATCTATGGTTTGTCAACATTACAAAAAATAAAGTAGTCTCAACTATCTATTAAGATCAACTACCTAGTGTGTAAATGCTAATTAATTTTTTTTTTGGGGCTTCAAATGTGATTGTATTGTATTTAAATTTTAAATCTATGTAATATATGCATTTTGACTTATTTGATTTGGATATGAGTTAGGTAATTTTTTATTTTACCATGTCCAACATTAGTGGTAGTTGCAAAAAAAATTTGCTGTCAAATGACTTGGAAAAATGGCATGTTTATTATATAAAAATATAATATTATAAAAAATGTTATGTAAAAATGTAAAATATAATAGGATGTTTAATATTATATAATATTTATAAAAATATAACTACAAAAGAGTATATTTAATATAGTACAGGTTTTAATAATGTGAATGAAATAAAATGTTAAAATTTATAATTATGTATAGTATAATATAATATAAAAAAATAATGATATAATTTTATTTATATATTTAATTAAATAAAATTGTAGAAAACTTAAAAAAATATTGAGAAAATAATTATAATATTAAAAAATAATAAAATAATAATTTATTCATTTGTCTTCATTCTTTACCTATTATAAAAAATTAACATCATTTTGTTAGTAATTAATATATGCTATCATGTTTGTTAAAATTAAGTTAATGACAATTTTGATTGTCATTTAAAAAAAACAATTAAAATGCCTCTGTTAACAGCATGTGCCTATGTCCAAGTGGACTATTTACAATGTGTAGATTGAATCTTTTGATTGGAGACTATCTTGAAAGCTTATGGGAATGAATTTTGCCCCATCAATGGTGAGATGTACTGGCCTCAGGTTTCAGGCCTAACCCTCATCCTAGATCCTATAATGAAATGTAGTAAAGATCACACTAAATTAAGCCGAATAAAAAATGAAATAGATTGACAAGAAGCTTTTAAAGATCTATCGAGATGTTCATTGTGCAGACAAACAAGCTGTAATAGTGCAACTTATCTGTTGCGTAGATAACAAAACCCATAGTTGTCATGTTATTTATTTATTTTTTTTCCTTTTTTGTATGAGTACAAATTTTGTTAAATATGAATGATGGCAAGATGATAATCACTTTGCTATATATTTTGATATGTATTGATCAAATATCTTGCTATCTACCATTGAAATATGTTCTAATCTCTTGATGTTGCCAACAAATATTTTGCTTTCCATTATTTAATCCAATTTTTGTGGTTTGGTTTTTGCAAGCTTTAAAATATTTTGTCATGTATGAATAATGGCTATATATTTTGACATGTATCAATTAAATATTGTATTGTTTGGTCTTTTGCGAAATAGCACTATATGTAGCCCAAAAAATAAGTCTAGAAGATAAGTCATTGTTATATCTACAAACTAGGCACGTCTTCCAAGCTATGTGGTTCAACAAGGTACATTAATAATGTATTGTGGAGATCATATCTTTAACATGTAATTATCACGTCATTTATGGAGCTTCACACTTTTTTTTATCTCCAACAAACAAATTGCATTCTTTGACAACACTAAGTTGCCGATGGTCCATGATTAGAGTCCCCCTACCAGCCATAGTACCACATCTTAAAATCGCTGGCTTCTATGGGGTCTCCCAACTTTCAGCACTTATCTTTGATGCTTTGCTTGTTCCAACGCTTGTCGAATGGTGGCAGCCAGAAATAGATACTTTTCATACCACTTAGGGAGAGTGTACCATTACATTCCAAGATGTGACCCTATTATTGGTTCACTTAACTTTCATTGGCAAAGCATTTGCAACATTCTTCTTAGAGTTAAACCACCAAAGGAAGAGTTTAATGGCTAGAGGTTAAGCATTACTTGACTCACCAACTATTTCAAGGCAACTCTAGACAATATAGATAAAAACGAAATACTATGTTTCACTCGTGCTTACATATTGCCTCCGATAAGCGGGATTCTCATGCTAAACAAGTCTAGACATAAGCTGCTTGACATTACTTCACTTATGGACTTAGAATCGGTTCTTTAGGCTAGTACCACAAAGGCCCCCACCTTTAAACCTTCACTTAGATGAATATGATATACCTCTTCCACTTGCTTATAGGTATGAAAACTATTCCCAACTTCAATGCTTACTACATGGTTCATGTAGATTTTATAAATCATAATTTACCATCATTTCACTATACATCTTGCAGGTAGAGGCATGTGGGTTAGCATCCTTGTTTGAGAAAAATGGTAATACAATACTATAGAATACTATTAGATCAAATGAGGTCCAATGAGATTTGGCACACTCTACACATTGTTGCATGGTTACCTGCGTGATACCATATCTTTTCCTAAATAATTTATTGTTCATAGATTATATAGCATCCATACCATTTAGATAACATGTGCTACTTAATACGTAACTATTGCCTGGCATCTTCAAACATATGGCTAGCATTTATGCTTCTTATTTGCTTCCACATTATAGAGTGGCATCATGCTGATTGCATGTTTTGATGGTTTGGTAAGATGCAGCCCATGCTCTATACTCTCTATAATTTAAAAAAGGTTCATATAATTATGCTTAAAGGCAAAACCCACTTAGATAGGCAAAAATAACTTGCATGGTAGAATTGGCGGATACTTTGTCACTGATGTCAATGCTATTAGAGCCTTTAAATCACTCCATAGAGTGCATGGGATGGTATTAGAGGGTTACTCGCTAGTAGATCCAGCCTATGAGTGATACTCAAGATTTTGTGGTAATTTTTAGAGACCTGTCATAGTTACTTTACTTCATTTTCTACATATATATTACATATATGATTATCAGTTTTCATTTCTTATAAGTTAATCTAGTTGATTGCTTATGACTACTTATTATGAATTACCTTTCACCACTTGGTCTAGCTATAGCGAGTGATTGTACTAGTATCCTTTATGCATTTGGGGAGCATCAAGACATGACGATCTCATAACTTGCTCTTACTGCACCTTATTTGCTTATGCCCTAACTTCCTACAAGTCGTACTAGAATGAGAGCTTATAAATTTATATCTACTAGAGTACCTATAGTGAATGATTGGGGTTATCGTGATTCCAGCACTAGCATTGGCACTGCATCTGTAATAATTGGTCCATCTTCTTACACATCAACATAGATGCAGGCCCACTATAATGACACTGGTCCATTTTCTTCCACCGCAACACAGACACAAGTTTGTTATGACATTATAGGTCTATCTTCTTCTATGCCACTAGTACATTTTGCTGATTTTAGGAGTATTAATTCTTCATAATATACACCATTAGGGCCACATTATGTAGGATCATAGCAACAGGGGTACATTACACCTTAACTATACCATGTTGCTCTCAAGCCATCATTTGTCTCCCCTCAACTTGACATGCCATGTGACTCTATCCCTCTCATATCCCTATTTTTTGACCAAGAAATATCTCATGTTGGGTTTGTTTTTTGGGTCTTCTACATAACAACAAGGGTATATTACACTATATTAGCCAATTACTCCAATTCAATCCCCTTGATGGAATTTGAATCGTCTTTTCATAACCATTCAAAAAAAAATTCCGTGGCATATCAACAAGCAAAAGATGAAGGAAACAATAATAGCGACGAAGATGATGACAAAACAAAGAATGAAGAACAAAAAGAAGAAGAAGAGGAGGAGGAGGAGGAAGAAGAAGAATAATAATATCATATTGTGATGATGAAGCCAACAATTACAAATAAGGACTTGATGTAACAAAGGAAGCCATCTTTTTTAACAATATTTATAACTTTTTATTTGTACCTATGTGCTTATACTTTAGTTCATTGTTTTAAATTATGACTTTTTTTTTAATAATTATAAAATTTTAATTATTTTAATTTTAACTTCATTAATATTTAACAAATATAATTAATTGCTCATTAGATTTTTAAAAAATCCTATTAATTTGTCAAGTTCAAAGGAAATTGAATTAATATTTAACATTTTATTTTAAATAATTAACATTTATTTTTTAAAAATAATTTTATTGGTTTCTTTTTAAATAAACTTTTCAATATTATAATTAATATTTAGATTATTTTTTATTTCATATGTTTCAATTTATAAAATAATCAAATTAATAAAAATAAAAATTTTTAAAAAATGAGGGTCATGGCTCCCAACTATGACCTGATATATATAAAAAATAAAAAAATAAAATGGGAGTCCTGGTAACACCCTTATATTAAAAAAAAAATTAAAGGTGTCGCAGTTGGGGCCTTGAATTAAAAAAAAAAAAAGTCATGTTCTGAAACAATCGTGACCTTTTAAAAAATAAAAAAATAATTTGTTGTATATGAAAAAACAAAAGAATGGTAACTATGCATATGAGAAATTAATATTTTTTTCCTACTGTTGTACAGTCAAAATTCTGAAAAAGAATCCTAATATAAACTTATGCCGTTATATTTTCTATTCACAGTATCATCTTTTTAAGTTCATGGAGTTACATCAACAATCTACGCAATAAAAATAGTAGTTCAGTTTTGTTTGCCTCTCATTTGAATTTTTTACGCCTTAATTGTTTCCCTTTTGTAGTTCATGAGTTTGATTATATTGAGATAGAAGCATCCGAGACATGTTTTTAAGACTAATACAGAGGCAAGGGGTGGATTAATGGTATAAAATCAATAGTCAAGATCTCCATTTTTATACTTTTAATTAATGGTATAAATAAATTTTTCATGTTTAATAATATATCTAAACAAATTATTTTTTTTATAAAATCAATAAGTTCTATTAACATAACCTTTTAAAATGAATTAAAAGAATCAATAAATAACGATTCAAGTCGTATTTATTTATTAAAAACAAAATTTGATCGCTGAGAAATTTTGGAGCTGTGATTTTAATGATCGAATTAAGAAATAATTGTTTTTATTATATACAACTAAACATATACATACTTATTTGTCTTATTTCATAAGTATAATTAATATAATTAAGTATTATTTATCCAAGAAAGGTAAGTAATTAGATCTTTTTTTTAATTATTTGATCTAAAAAATATAAAATCAATTATTTTATTATGTACAGCTGCAAGTCATTGTATAATAAAAAAGAATTTTTTTTATTTTATTTTGTTGAGTTAATTGACAAATAGTAAAAAATTTTACAATATTAAATCGGTGCATATCAAAGGTCACAACTAAAGTTATTGCATTACGCTGAAATTATTTAATATTGAAATTAATTATTTTATAAGATTAACCACTCCAAACAATATTAAGATTAGTTAATTAATTAATTCTAATATTTATACAAAGAAATTTTGCAGTTGAAGATTATAAATTTTGTTTCTTACCACGTAAAAAGAGCTATATATAGATAAAAATTTGTTCGTGTTCTTTCTTATTTACTATTGGTATAAAGCTACTTAATTTCATTATATATACTTCATGCATCACGGGAACCCAGTTCTGGTTACATACACTGTAGTGAATATCTATCTATTGAATTTATTAACCAACAAGGTTCGGGGCACCAAAGTGGCTCTATAATTATCATCCTTAATTTTTACACACACACACACACTATATATATATATATATATATATATATATATATATATATATATATATATATATATATATATATATATATAACCAATTGCTAAAATTAAATTGAGAAATAATTAGAGATTAAATAATGAAAACACTGATGTAATGAGCACAAACTCAAAGAGAAAGTCTATTTTAAAAGGTTAGTTTATTAAAAAGGAGAATTCTTTAAGTTTATAAAGTTCATTTCACTTGTTATGCCCTCCTCTTTTGGAATGAGCTCTTTTTAAACTTATACTTATTATATTGATACTTTCATTGAAAGTTCGACAGTTATAGAGAGAGTTATTCATAGAAAGTTCTGATCGGCAGAGAATTTTGACTAGCAGAAGGCTAAATGAAGTGCCACCGAGAACGTCAACTCTGGAACGGGGATGCATTGTTATGAATCTCATATTGGAGAGTCTCATCAATGAAGTGTGTTTTATAAACTCAATGGGCTGTTCCTTCTAATAGACTAATCTTTTATAATAGACTTTCTCTTTGAATTTATACTCATTACATAAGACTAGAATTTATTGTTAAATTAGAGATCTCAATAAGATAATTGTTACTGGCGAAGATGAGAGAAATAGGAGTTATAACTAACAATGCCTTAAGAGCCTCAAGAGTCTATTAGAATACTTTTTAAGTTACTTAATAACTCTAATTAATGTTAAATAGGATCGTTAATTTTAGATGAAGATCTATTCCCTAAATGAGTGTCATTTAAACAGTATTAAATACTAAATTAATTATTAGATATTATTTAAAATATGATATGTTAATTAGCCTATTTATTAATTAATATTAATTCACAAATTTCAATTAATATTCCAGCATTTATTGCCTTGACCCTTGAGTGCATTACATAAATTTGTAGATAAACACGGAGAAAAAGTGAAATCCTCTCACTTCTTTCTCTCCTGCTCTGTTTCTTTGCCACTAAGTTTCTTGCCGTATTAGTGGAGATCTGGTGTTAAAATAATAATCTAAATCTTTCGTATTTGCTATCCGAAAACGCTAAGTGGAGATCTGGCCCGCTCCTAGCATGATGTCAAGGCCCCTCAACTTTTGAAAAAAAAAATATATATATATATATATATATATATATATATATAATGTTAAATTTTGATATTATACTTTTATATTTCTTAAAATTTTAAATTCATTAAATTTATTGAATTCATTGAATCTATATATAGATTTTTTAATTATTATTTTACATTTTAATTTGAACTTATTTAATTTGGACATGATTTTTTTCTTTATTTCATTTCATTTCTTTCTTCTTACCTTTCTTCCTCTTTTTTTTTTTTTTAATTTCCCCTTCACTTTTCTCTCTTTTCCATATTGCCCATAACCTTTTTTAGATTTTATATATTACTTCTTTTTTCTCCCCTCGTTATTTCCTATCCCATTTTTCCCCCCAAGCTCTTTATCATCCATGTTTTTTCCATCTTGCTGAGTTGTAAATATAATTTTTTTGAAAAGACTACAAAACTATTTTATATATTATTGAAAAAAAAATATGTAGTGTTTCGTAAATATAACTTTTTACAAAATTAACAGTGATATATTTTTGTATTTCATTAGATAATTTTTTTATTCAAAATGCTTTGAACTGTTCATTAACTTATTATAATTTGTTCAATGATGATCTATTTTTTAATATATTTTTTTTCATGCATTATATAAATAATGAGTAGATGAATTAGATTTTCATAAATATGTATATAGTGAAATTGTTAATATTAATATGAAAAATAATTTTTTATACACTATTTATTTAAATTCGAATTTTTTTCTAAGTTGAAAAAAAAACTAAAATATGTTAAATCTCATTTAGTTTAATTTAAAAATACAAAAAAATATTTTATTTAAATAATATACTATAAAAATATAATTTTTTTGAATAAAATATAAAAATTTCTATAAAAAAAATTATTTTTTGCTTCCATTAATCTAAACTCTTGGCTCGACCGCCAATTGCCATGGCCATAAACCTTAGGCCAATTCACATTGCATTACTGTGTCATTGAGAATGACACATCTCAGATCATTGTCAATTCAGTCATCACTTTTCTATATTTTATAAACAAAAAGGTAAATAAGACGAATTATGTTCCACGCAAGAAAAGTGATAAAAATTTGTGACAATATCTAAATCTACAAAAAGCATGTAGACGAAAGTATACCCTTCTTTCTCACCACCTCGGATCTTTTACCGTCACTCACTGAGTGATTATAAAGGTGCAGTCAAAATCTTTTAATCTTTTTTTTTTAATGTTACATATTTTAAGAATAAAAATAAAAATCATAATTATTAAGTAGAAAATTTTAATTATAAAATATAGTTAAAATTTTAAAATTTAATTTTTTTTTATAATTATAGTTTTTATCTTTATTTTTAAAATTAAAAAAAAAGGTCAAAAAACCCTTTACATCTCTTACAATCAACCAATGACTGTAAATGACTGTCCTTCTTTCCCACCATACTGCTCCACCTGACAAGTAACGGTGTGTTTGTTTTTACGTTTTTTAGAATCCAAAATCACATTTTTAAAGAAGTAATAATTTTTTACTTTTATACAAACATGATTTTGAAACAGATTTTCAAATATGCATTAAATCTCTTGATATTTTATATTTGATAATGCTATTAAATTTAAATTGATTCATCATCTTCTGGCCAGAAGGCAATCATTGACTATAAACCCACAAATATCTCTTGCAACAAACCTCCCATTGGCCTTGTGTTTGGGCAATGATAGCTTGGTTTATTTTCCTATTACTTCAAAAAAAAAAATAATTACAAGTCTATATCACAAAAATCTAATTCAGAAAAACTAATTTCCACTTTACCGTAAATCATCTTTGATAGTGCCTGGAATGATCAAAGCCTATGTTGAAGTAAACTGATGGGCCGATTGGAATGAATGGAAAAAAAACAAATTCTGTTTTTATTTTTAATTGTAATATTTATTGTGTTTATATAATTATTATTTAATAATATTTATTTCTTTTTATTATTTTTTAAAATAAGAATATAATTTTTTGTTCATCTATAAAATTATTTTTTAATTTTAATTTTATATTAATAATTCTATGTATCAAACAACAAAAATTTTTTTTCACAAAATGTCCAAAACCGCCAGAGAAGGTGTAGGCTAGTGCAACTGGGATGTTGATCGGTGAACTTATTGTAGTCCAAGTTGTATGGACGGTTCAGGTTGAAACTGGTGACATTATGAATTAGAAATATTATTTTTTAATTATTATTATTATTAAATATAAAATAATATTTTGTCTATTTTATTAGGTTTATCATTATTATATTCATTAATTACACAAAAATTAAATTAATACTATTGAAAATTATTAATTATTAAATAGTTGATATTTTCAGAAATTATTTAACAAAATATTATTTTATATTTAATAATTATTATATTATAATAAGATGACATAATATTTTTTTTAATATCATCATCCCACGCTAATAATGATGAAAAGCGAAAGTCGAGTACCCCTTAGAGAGCGTTCTCATAATATGAGACATGGACGAAGTATTAGCTCTTGGTTCTCAAGGGCCTGGCTGGACTGACCACCCGTTGCTGTAGGTTGCATTGGTGGCGATGCCAGGAGTTGGTTCTATTTTGGGTGTATCTATTTTGGGAATAAAGGATAATAATTCTTCTATATCATAATCTAAATAATTCATTCTTGTTAAAGGTAAGTAAAAGAAAGCAATAATCTGGAAGCAAATTCGAAACACAGAAAGCAAGGAGCAGAAAACAAAGTATGAATGCAGATGGCAGAAAACAGAATAATATGATTTGAAATAATTTCAGAGATTAAGCTTCATATTTCTCACTTATCATCCATCCATGATACTCTGATACCATTTCTGCGACTGCCTGGAATGAGCGAGATCAGCTACCCATTCAAGATCAGCAGAAGATCAGAGTAATCCACCGACCTGCATCAACATCCTCGAAAGCTGAAAAGTTGATTTGACTAAAGGAGACAAAGAATTGACAAAAGTAATAAAAAGTATGGACATGACAAAAAGTTTGCCAAAAAAGAATTGGGAAAGTCGAGTACCCCCTTAGTGAGCATTCTCATAATATGAGACATGGATGAAGTATTAGCTCTTGGTTCTTAGGGGCCTGGCTGGGCTGACCACCCGTTGCCGTAGGTTGCATTGGTAGCGATGCCATGCGTAAAGCTCTATATCAGGGACCATCTGGTGTCCAACGGGGGACAGTACCCGGTTGTTGCTCATTCCAGGTTGTCGCAGAAATGGTATTAGAGTATCATGGATGGATGATAAGTGAGAAATATGAAGCTTAATCTCTGAAATTATTTCAAGTCAAATTATTCTATTTTCTGCCATTTGCATTCATACTTTGTTTTCTGCTCCCTGCTTTTTGTGTTCCAAATTTGCTTCCTGATTATTGCTTTCTTTTACTTACCTTTAACAAGAATGAATTATTTAGATTATGATAAAGAAGAATTATTATCCTTTATTCCCAAAATAGATACACCCAAAATAGAACCAACTCCTGTTAATATAATAGAAATATTAGATGAATTTGAACATGAAGAAATGAAAAATTATAAGCTAGCTAACTACTCTAATGATTCAGAATCAGAAAAAGAACTTACTAATATCTCTGAAGAAGATGAAATTAATATGATGCAAGGAGAAATTAATAATAATACCCAAACTGACTTTGAAGAATTTCAAGAAATAAGAAATCCTAGTGAATGAATAGTAGAAAAAGAATGATGTTTAAGCAGAATCAATATAATAAAATTCGTGATAAAGAATTAGACTTAACTCCCCAGGATCTAACTCAAAACAGTATTATTAAACAATTTAGTAAATTTATTAAATCAAAGAAAAAAAAAATCTGCTTGTGTAGTAATAAAAAAGAAATTTCCTATAGAATCAACCTTAACTGAAGGAATTCTAAGAATCCCTATTATTGATAAACAATTAATTGAAAATGAAATTCAAAAATTAGATATTAAAGATGAAGTAACAGAAATCTATATCCCAGGAATCTAATTATTAATTAAAGCATATTTTAAAGGTGGAATAGATACACCAATTGAACTATTAATGATTGATAATCGAATTATTGATAATATTCCAAACAGTATATTAGGAGCTTTAAATAGAAATTTAATTTATCAAAAATTAAAATTAACTGTTAATACAAATTTTGCCATCTCTAGAGCTGAAACAAATATGAATAGAACTTTAGTAATTTATCACAGATTATAAGGAATTAAAATGCCTCCAGGAAGTCGAATTATTAGTATAACTGGAATGGTAGGACTAGTATTTTTCAACGAACACAAAATTTATAAAACGAAATATCGAAAATATTACTATTGACAAACACTTTATGCCAGTTTTAGAAGAATTACCTTTACTCCGACAATTACAATTAGAATTAAACAATACAAGAGAATTAGGAGAAGAAAATCTCCCTAGAATATCCTTTAACAATCAATTAGGTAACCGCAATATTAGAATAAATACACCCTCAGATATTAATATCAATATAAATCCTCAAAAAAGTATACAAGAATTAAGACCTATAGAAAGACCTTTACTTAGATCCAGAAGCCATAGTAATTACGAATCAAATAGACTAGCCGAAATACCTATAAGATCTAACTTAGCTGAACTTCAACCAAATATACCTGAAATAGATTTAACTCAGAATTTAAAAAATTTAATATTGTTAGAAATTACTCAAGAAGGAAAATGGATAGAAATAATAGCTTTAATTAATCCAGATATAACAAAAAGTACTATACATATTGACTATATAGATAATAACATCGAAATAAATGAAGAAGAAACTATTGCACACACTATGTTAAGATTTAATAAACGAGATATCATCAAAGTAAAATTATATGTTGAATCAGAAATAAAATATTTAACTCATAAAATTATATTAGAAAAAGATTTCCTAGAATATGTAAAACCATATAGATTTCAAAATGATAGAATTTTAATCAATATAGATCATCAAGTAATTATTCTTAAAAAAATTAAATTAATTTGAAAATAAAATTTTATTATATTTTAGTCAAATTTAATTATGTAAAGTATCAATCACGGAAATATCATGCTATGATTGATACAGGAGTAAATATTACTACCGCTAAATATAATATCTTACCCTCCAAATTATGAAAAAAAGGATAAACCCATATGGATGAGTAGTGCTAGAAAAGAAATTTATTTTATTGAATTATCAGCAAAACAAGTACCTATACAAACGTGATTTTATTATCAAACATAGTTTGTTTATTACAAAAAAAATTAGCTTTTCCATTGCAAACCTGATTTTGAGCCATATAAACACAAAAACAAACGCATAATAACATAATAACAAGATTCAGCAAGAAGGTTGTAGTGAAAGTTGCGTATAGCCCATTTGGTTGGGTTGCTTTTTCAATAACTTTGTTCAATATTTATTATATTTTTATAATTATTACTTAATAACATTTTATTATTTTTTTAAAGGTTAAGAAACGATTATCATTTTCATCTTTAAAATTATTTTTTTCATTCTCTTTTCTCAAATATATATATTTTTTTCTTTAGGTTAAATTGTATATAACCTTTTAAATTTTGAGTTATACGTAGATAATCTCTTATACTTTAGAACTTAACATTAAACTCTTATAAATTTTTAAATTTATATAAATAACTCTCTTATCATTAGTTAGTCCATTATTTCATTAGTTAGTTCATTATTTCATTAACAAAATATGATATATTAGTGACAATAAACTCTTGAAACTTTATTTATTTTTGGTATAAATAGCTCTTTAAACATTTGATTATGTACAACTAATATTCTAAACTTTAAATTATGCGTAAAAAACCTCTTTAATATATCACATTTTGTGAATAAAATAATGGATTAATTAACAATGGGTTACCTGCATAAATTTAAAAGTTTAAAAAGGTGCATGGTTAATTTTTAAAGATCAAAATTATTTATACATAACTCAAAATTCTGACGAATTATATACCACACAAGTCTTAACTTAATTTTAAAGTGAAAGGTGATGCTAAATAAATTTAAGTGTAGATTAGGATAACATAAAATTATACATTTAATTCTAATGCTTTTACCTTCAATTTGATATCTAATTTTTATTTCATTTTTAATTTTATTCTCTTATAATTTACTATGATTTTTACGAAGCTAAGCATTGCCAGATGACATCTTAACATTATGCTTGTTAAGTTAGTAATTTTTGGATGGTGTTCGAGTATCTACTCACATGAAGATTTTATTAAAATTAGCATAAAAAGTGTAAGGAGTTTTTTTTTTTAATAAAATTAAAAACCAGCATTGAAAGCGCAAAAAAATTTATGTATAATTTAACCATATTTTAATTCCATGATAGAGTCCAAAAATAAAAGCCTTAGAAATGCAGCCAAGAAGCAAGGCCTGTTTTATTATAAAAAAAAAAAAAAGAAACAAGATCGGTTTCAGTAAAATAAAAATTAAAAAAGTGTGTGTTCTTTTTGGCCATTTGGGTGGGGAAATCACGGGGGGTGTGATGTAATTGTAAACTGTTAAGCTTTTGTCTTCGTACCAAGTAAAGATGAAAGAATTACCAAATAAATGAGTAAATTAAAATTTTTTTTGCATGGTTAACTTTATGATTTGATATTTTGAAATGTAAATTTTATATTTTATTTAATTTTTTTTATGCTTTCATTGATTAAAGTCATCATATTAATTTTTCAAAAGATTACTATTAAGTAGGATTTTTTATATTTTAATGTTAAAATTTTTAATTAAAATATAATAAACATATGATTTTTTATAAAAATATAAAGAGCCGATATTATTCATGGACTTTACAATAATACTAGCTCTTTTTGCATTAGACTTCGCGCAATTTTTTTTGGTTTCTATGTGAATTTTTTCAAAATTGTTATAGGATTCACCATGTAAAAGTAGAGGACTCAATATTAGTTAGAAATTATTAAATGTTGAATTAAAAAATGAGGTCGGAGAATTTAAAATTTAAAAATAAGATTGAAGAGACAACCAGTAGGAGCTTAGACGACAACCATTTCAAAAACGCTTTGAAAGAGAGAGAAAGTGGAGAGAGAGAGAGAGAGGTTTTGAATTTTCACGTACTCTTTCAAGTCGAAGAAGGATCAACCATTGTCTTTCTTTCTCTCCCATTTCTCTCAGTGGTTAAATTCAAATTCAATCTGCCAGAGAGAGAGAGGAGCACAGGGAAAGGGAGAGATCTGATTGATACCCACGGATCGTTGTGAAGCTCTTGTTGGGGGTTCGATTTCGATCGATCACTATATATCGTTAGTTATTCGATTCGATAAAGCCTTAGGCGTATATACTTTGGGGTTGGATCCTTGATCTCTGCGATTGATGGAGGCGATCGAGGAGTTATCTCAGTTGGCTGATTCGATGCGCCAAGCGGCGGCTTTACTTGCTGACGAAGATGTTGATGAGTCGAGCTCTAGCTCATCTTCTAGAAGGCCCTCCACTTTCCTTAACGTTGTAGCACTTGGAAATGTTGTAAGTTCTTGGGTGTCTATGCTTTCTGACTATCTCAGTTTCTTTAATTTTATGCGTACTAAATTTTGTACCTGGGTTGGGTCTTGGTTTCTTCTATTATTTAAAGCTTATGGAATTTTCAATCTGGGTTTTCTTGAGATCTTTAGTTTTTGGATGTATGCTGTTATACATAATGATGGATGACAATTATGGTACACCTTGGTGGCAGAGGAACCTGTGGGTTAGATGAGTCTACTCTTTTTATAATGATTAAACATTAGAATTACAAGGAAAATAGGTCATCGATGATGAGTTCTAGGTGTTGGTTGTGCTAGTTTACTGTTAGACATGGCATCATATTTCAAGTTAACTTAAATGTGTTAAGATGAGCCATTGGATAATTTAGATAGGTTATGTTATTTCAGGACTTAAAATAGGTGATCTTCTCTGTGAAAGGAAAGCTCTGACTTTAATTTTTAGTTGATGACTTTTGAATTAGTTGCACATATTTGGATTTGAGGATTTCTGAATTAAGTTGAAGACAATGAATTTGAACTTAGAAATAGAAATTAGTTTTCTAAATTTCCGTTGTTTGAATTGATTTCTGAAATTAGTAAAAATAGAATGAGAGCTTGAAGCAATTGTAATTTCTTCATGAATTTGTTGCCTAATCTGTAATGATTCTTATGTAAGAGGATTTTTCTAATAACTATAGACAAATGGATTAAGCAGGAGTACAAGTTAACGTTTTAGTCTTCTTAGTAAATATGAATGTGAGTAACAACACTCTCAGAATCCCTGGAAGCCAGGAACCTTTTTTTTTTTTTCTGTGACAAACGAATTTCTTCTGTGCTCTTTCCCCTTAATTTTTAAATGAGTAACAATGCATGCAACTATGTCATGTAGGACTCTGTGTGATTGCAATATTTCTATAGAAGGATAGAAATATTTAGTTTTGTTAGATTGTAGCTGCATCATAAATTGAAGATAGGCACAATTTTTTCTGTAAAAATTAGGCATTTAAAGTATTTGTTGAGTGATGGCCAAAAAACATGTTTGTTTAGATTAAGGGCACACTTGTTTGCTTGCAAGGAAGAGGGATTCCTTCTCCGAAGTTGCGTGTAATGTTTATTATACCTTTGTAATCATTATTCAATTATATCTATCTTTTTTTAAGTACATAATTAAAGTAGAGGTATAAAAGTCATTTATCATCCACAAATTACTTTTTTCTTTTCCATTTTGCGTGGGTGTAAAGCTATATTTTTATATTAAATTCTAAATGTTTGCTACGTGGTAATTCTTTTATCTGTTTTGACAAATTGATATGTCTTTATTCTGATCTTAATTTTTGCCCAACCTTTTAGGGTGCTGGTAAATCTGCTGTTTTGAACAGTTTGATTGGACATCCTGTTTTGGTAAGTTGGATTTTATAGGGTTGCATCTATTTCAGTTAACTTCTGCCATATGATACCACCTTTACAGAATCTGTTCTTATTCTTAAAGTCTCCTTCATCTCCAGCCTACTGGTGAAAATGGAGCTACCCGGGCTCCTATATGCATTGATCTACAGCGAGATGGTTCTTTGAGCAGCAAATCAATTATCTTGCAGATTGACAATAAATCCCAGCAAGTTTCTGCAAGTTAGTTTCTATTTTCTTATTTGACTTCATTTCTTGATCTCTGTCTATGCAACTTATGTTTGTTATCATGTAACATCATAACCAGTCCTGTCTGGTTTTTAAAATGACAGTCGTCTTTGGATGTTACTTCCTAATTGCTTGTATGCGGTATACATATAGAAAAAACAGAATATTTGCATTCACTGTTGATGATTCTTGTTGCATTAGTATCATTATGAATCCAATATTGACATAAATTTTTTTCCCCCTCTTTTTTTCTCTCTTGCTCTGTACCATTATGCTCTCCACTTTTTTTTTTCTTTGAGCATATTGATATGCTTTATTTCATTGCTGCAGGTGCTTTACGGCATTCATTACAAGATAGGTTAAGTAAGGGTTCCTCAGGCAAGGGTCGGGATGAAATATATTTGAAGCTATGCACAAGTACAGGTCTGTTGATGACTAATGTTTGATAGCAGTTGCCTTTTTCAATTTATACATTTTAGACATATACAATCTGCTTTGTTAGCATCTTAACAACTTTGAGAGAAAAAGAATTGCCTGACTATGCTCCCCCATTTCCCCCTTCCATTATTGTTCCTTTACATTAATATCTGGCTTTATATTAGTTGATAATATCTTGAAAGCCGTGCAATAGTGCTGGAAATTAGAGTGTGAAGAGTAATTGTTCTTGAAAGTTACTCTCTTATGAAGAACTTTTAAGTTGCTCTGTGTTGCATGCAATGCATATATTCTGATATCAGATAATTTCTGAAAGTTGGCTCTGATTTATTTCCACCTGGAAATGATATGCTTTGTACATGTTGAATCAGTTTGTTTATTAGACTACTGCATTATTACTTGGTGTACTCATTTTTTCCTAGTTACATCTCCTAACATTCTCTCTAACCATCTTATGTTACCAGCACCGCCTCTTAAGTTGGTTGATCTACCTGGGCTGGATCAGCGCATCATGAATGAATCAATGGTAATTGGTGGCCTGTCTTTTCCAAACCTTCTGCTGATTCTAAGATATACCTTGTCTAGTGATATAATCTATTATGGTTAACTACAATTTATTTTCCCCTTATCTTTGGTTTCTAATTTCTGTGTTGATTTTTTTGGGGGTTATAATCGAATATTGTTTGGATTCAAATTCTCTTTTCTATGGTCCTTCCATAGGTTAGTGAATATGTAGAGCACAATGATGCCATTTTGCTAGTTGTAGTACCTGCGGCTCAAGCACCTGAAATTGCTTCATCTCGAGCCTTAAGAACTGCAAAGGAATATGATGGAGAAGGTAGATCGTTTACTCTTGTTTCTTTCTCCCTTCTTTTTGTGAATTTTCCCATTTCATAAGTCAATGGGCTATAAAAATTTAATATAGGTACCAGAACCATTGGCGTTATTAGTAAAATAGATCAAGCTGCATCAGATCAGAAGTCTTTGGCAGCAGTTCAAGCACTTCTTTTGAATCAGGGCCCTGCAAGAGCATCAGATATCCCATGGGTTGCTATAATTGGTCAATCAGTTTCAATAGCTACAGCACTGCCTGGTTCTGAAAGTTCTCTGGAAACTGCATGGAGAGCAGAGAGTGAAAGCCTCAGATCCATACTGACTGGAGCTCCTCAAAGTAAGCTCGGAAGAATAGCTTTGGTTGATGCTCTAGCACTGCAGATCCGGAGTCGAATGAAGATCAGGCTGCCTAACCTTCTTTCTGGGTAATTTTTATGTTGTGCAATATGACATTTTTCTCAGTAATTATAATATAAGTATCCTTATTTCCATTTTGTTCTTGGTAGTGGAAACTTTATATCTAGCAGCAAATCAACGATGATGTCTAGAAAATTTACATGGCTGTTGAGAGATGGCTTAATTGCACAGCTTTTATCTCTGTTGTGTACTTTTGAAACTAAAGATGTGCAACAACTAGACCCATTTTGAACAAAATACAATGATAGGATTATTCTAAAAAAATAAAAATAAAAATGTAACTTATTTAAAATATGTATTTCTTAGAACTTTATTTTCAATGTTGCTTTTTATGTATTAAAAACAATAAACTTAATTTATTCTAAATTTTATTACGTTTATAACAACATTTATGTTAATTAGATATGTATGCCACTGGTTATTGTTGAAATTAAATATTGTTTATTATTGTCTTTTAATTGGTTAGATTTCTTTAAAAAATAACATTTTGAATTTGTTCTTTATTTTTAGTAATTATTTATTTTATTATTAAATGGTTTTTCAATTTTATAAATTAAAAAAGTGGTTATTTTATGCCTTGGTATTGATGGATGTAAACGACAAACTCTAAAAATAATAGTCTCCTTTTTGTGGCCAAACTTATTTTTGTTTGCAATATGAAAAGCTGTTTAAGGCTAATTGACTTGTGATTGGTACTAGTATTTGCTGTTGAAGGTCTGTTTCTCTAATTAAAAAAAAGAAAAAAGTTTGTTTTCTATCTAGTTTTAGTACTGGCTTGGTCAATATGCAAAAGTTTTTGATTTTATTCTCTTACCTGAATATCTTATTAGTTTGGTTTCTTGGAAAATCTGCTATGTTTTGCAGTGAAAAATTTGTTTATCTTTCTTTTTTGTTTTAAAATTTGTTGGTTTCATTTGTATGTGTAAGGCATCTATATGTAAGACAAAATAGATTGGGTTAAGTTGAAGAAATAGGAGAGATCCATCATCAATTGTGCTTTTGTAATTGTTCAAAAGAACTGGTTATGTGCAAAAATGTTGGCCACATGATTGCTTTCTGTGTTAGAAAGTTGCATTTGTTTGTTATTTTAAGAATTATAATAGAAATTGTATTCTCTTAATTTCTTCTGTCACACTTTTAAGGTTACAAGGGAAGTCTCAGATAGTTCAGGATGAACTGGTGAGGCTTGGTGAGCAAATGGTCACAACTTCAGAGGGTACACGAGCTATAGCCTTGGAACTTTGCCGCGAATTTGAAGATAAGTTCCTCCAACACATCACCACTGGTGAGGTATGTTTCTTCAACTCATTTCAGTATTGTTTGTTGTTGTTAATGCTACTTTCTCTAGTATTAAATGATTTTTTCTTCAAGTATTGCATATCTCTGCTTATCTTGCACTGCTTATTATTAAAAATTATTATGTCTATGCATAATTGATATGCATTTAAGATACAATTATCGTTTTAGTGCACTGGTTCATTAAATTAGTTGGACATAGCATGTGGTATTCATTACCGTTATTGTTAGAGAGTAACTTAATTTTATATGTTAGTGGCATTAGCTGACAACTTGTTTTTAAATTTGTGTTCTAGAACATAACTATTTTTTCTGTTAATTGCTCAGAGCTATTTTATTTATTTACTATAAATGTACCTGTCAGGGTGCTGGTTGGAAAATTGTTGCCACTTTTGAGGGAAATTTTCCTAATAGAATCAAGCAATTACCCATAGATAGGCATTTTGATATCAACAATGTAAAGAGGGTAAGTTTTGAACAGTTGCTTCACTGATACACCCTTTGTAAGCGATTTTTCTTTTCTGGTTGTGATTATTACTTCCACTGACCCTTTCTTCAATTGTCAGATTGTTTTAGAGGCTGATGGTTATCAACCATATCTTATTTCCCCTGAAAAGGGACTGAGATCTCTTATTAAAGGTGTTCTGGAGCTTGCCAAAGAACCATCACGTCTTTGTGTTGATGAGGTATTTATCTTTTGTATATATTCTCAATTTGAATTATTTTTAGATTTCTTTAGTCAGTTTGTAAATGATCTTAGCTTCTGTGTTGTAATGTTGGTTATGCAGCTTTCATTTTGTTCATCAATTAGGCTTATTGTTGAATCTACTATCCAATTGTGCGGTCTTCTTCCCTCTGTTTGTGGGGAGAACTAAGAGCATAGATTGTCATGTCTCAAATAGCATGCCTTTAAGGGAGTGTTTGTTTTGTGGAATCAAACATCATTCTTGGGAACGCAATTCCACATTCCTACGAATATAACATTCTTGTTAGAATAGTGTAATGGCTAGGATAAAGGAAGTGTGTGTTAACCTCTCGTGGGCTGGGCCTATACTAGCTTATTGGTCTATTTTATGATTATAGACACACATAGAAAACTGGTAGTCATAAGTCAGTGATTCCATTCAGACTCTCCTCTTTCTCTTCTACTCTTCTCTCCCTTCTCATCATCAACAACGATTTTCACGTTTAGTTCATCACAAATGTTCTTGGAATATCTTGTTACATTTTTTGGAATCTTTAATAATTTTTTGAAGTGTCAATGTTTTACTTATTTATAGTACTTTTACATATTTGTATTTTATCATCATTACTATTATTATATTATTTATAATATTTATCTTTTATTTTACACATTCTAATATTTTGTTTATTAGTTTTCATTTATTATTTTATATATAATATGTCTATTCAATAATTTTTTTATTTTATATCCTATATATATTTTTAATATATGTATGTATGTATGTATTAATTATTTTTCATGTTTTGTATTCATTTTATTTTTTATTATAATTATGATTTCTTTTAATTTTATTTATTAGTTCCTGAACCAGGCTAGATTTTTTTTGCAATGAATAATTTTTATTTTTCATATAAATTAATGATAATTTTTTTTTTATCATTTGAATTTTAGGTTTTTTAATTCATTAAAGAAATATACATTAAATGTACTTTATAATTATATCAAAAGCAAATATATAAACTTATTAAACGACATATAAAACGTATTTTACTTTGATTATTATTATGGTAATTATTCTCACCATGATATAATGAATGTTTATGTTGTGTATTGATATCGCTTTTTTTCTATTAATAATATATTATAGTATATTCAATTTAAAGTGTACATTAGTTTTAATCCAAAACAACCAGTTGAACCATTTTAATTAGCAACCCAGTAGTTAAACCAGTGACTTGGTGGCCCAGTTCCGTCATTGGTTTAATATTTGGTCCAATTCAAAATCTATGGTTATCATACTAACTTTTTATTTTTGTTAGTGTATTAGGACAAGGACAGGCAAAATGTATCATTTGCAGGAATCCAAAGAGATTCTGCAAACGAAATGCCCCTTAATTGTTTTTGGGCTGCCTCTCAAAGCACTATGTGTAAAGTGACGGCAACTTTCATGTATTGAATATTTAGAAGAGTCTAATTCAGTTGACTTCCTTATAAAAGAAGTTCTGCAACTTACTAGTACCTTATTGGATAATTATTAATTTCAAAATTAATTACTTGTATACTTTTAGGGCTACTAATAGAGATCCTTTTGGCCTTGTGATCCAGGTACACCGTGTCCTAATAGATATAGTTTCAGCTGCTGCCAATGCTACACCAGGTCTAGCTAGATACCCACCTTTCAAGAGAGAGGTATGACACTTTGTTGCTACATTTCATTTCTTAATCTATTTTATTTGCTGCTTAATGCTTGTATTTGTATGTCAATTGAAGTCAAATTATTAATTACACATTGTCCTTCATTTTGGTTTTTCTTGAGAGCATCAATTGGGTGGGGAGGTTTTCTTCAACTTAAATAACCTTTTTATAAATTCTACAAGGTTGTGGCCATTGCAACGGCTGCACTGGAAGGGTTTAAAAATGAAGCAAAGAAAATGGTGGTTGCGCTAGTTGATATGGAGCGAGCTTTTGTGCCACCTCAACACTTTATTCGTTTGGTACAGAGGAGGTAATTCTGAAATATTTTGAGTGGCACTTTTTATTTTAGTATTTACTAACTTACCGTCACATCTTTTGAAGTTTCCTCACATGTTTATGTTCTATGTTGTTATTCTAGTAAACTATGTGTGGTCTATATTTTGGAGATTGTACCTTCACTTTGGAATCTTTTATTTTGGTGTATGATGGGAATGGGGTTTGAACCTAAGATTTCCTGCAAACTATCACACTCCTACCATTAAACCATGCCTAGTGGTTTCATTTGGGAATATTTAAATAGACATGCTGATGAGTTGCATTCAAATTTTGTTGGCATGTTCACTATGGTTAATCATATGCTGGCATGTGTACTTGTGGTATACTAGAGTAATTTTAATTTTTAGAGATTTTATTATTTCGGTGGTTTTTCCTAGTTATCTTGGGATGTGGTAACATTGACTAAGGTTGTAATATTATGAAAATATATCACTTGACAAAAGAAAGTAAGGTATTATGTTGTGGTACTATTTTGATCAACTTAGAATATGAACATTTTGGCAATGTTTAGGAGATGTATGGAAATGGTAAATTACTTTCAAGTTATTGAGAACCAAGTATATTTGGTTTCTACAATATGTTCCAAATTATAGGATGCACCATAAAATTAAATAATTAAAGTTCCCCAGAAGAAATCGGGGCTAGGATCTAATTTGACAAATTATGAATACTTTGTATTTAACATTGTTAGGAATGTTTTTATCATTATTTCTACCATGTAGAAGCTCTTTGGGCTTAAAGTCTGGACAAATCACATGCCTAATGTACTTGTGAAATTTAATTTAATTATGAGAATGGGGCTGGAAAGGATTAAACTCTTTACTACTTGGTTGAAAAGGCTTTGATACCATGTTAAGAATCATTTCATCCAAAAGCTTAAGCTGTTAAGAGAAGGCTCATTACACAAGAAAAATCATTCTGGGTGGGGACACCTTTTGATGAGGAGGAAGTAAACTAAGGAAAGCCGTTTGGGTTATGGATAAGGAGAAATCTTATGAGATTAATATTAATGGTTTTTCTATTGCTTTTACCCAAAGCTGTTGCAATTTTATTGAAAATGATCTCTTAAAACTGTTTTAGGTGTTCCGTTGGAATGGTAAGATTTAATTGAAGTATGAATTAAACTTTCATTACTCTTGCCGAAAAAAAGATATAACTATTTGGGAGACCTATAAGCTTGGTGACTAGTGTGTACAAAATATTATAAAAGTCCTTTAATGAGGAGGGGAATGGATCTTGGATTTGTTACCTACATCGGTATGGGTCCAGGCCTGGGTATTGTAGTATCCTATTAGTTTGGATAGGTTTACACACACACACACACAATAGGTTTTGGTTTGGGTAGAAGCAAGGGAATTGGATTTTGGCAAAAACAGGTTGGGACTTGCTTCTGACTTTGCATAAAGTGATTTTATAATATAATATACATGATCTGACTAAACTAGCCATAACATTTTAAAG
The DNA here is from genome assembly GCA_032878935.1 of Erythrophleum fordii. Taxonomy (NCBI): domain Eukaryota; kingdom Viridiplantae; phylum Streptophyta; class Magnoliopsida; order Fabales; family Fabaceae; genus Erythrophleum; species Erythrophleum fordii. The sequence continues at coordinate 17,453,442 of JAVQMF010000052.1, read as the reverse complement.
TCAAACTAACACATTGCTTGAATATTCATTCTTGTAACTTGACTATAAAATGTAATTTTGCTGAATAATGAAAACAATGTCACTAATAATAGCACTTTTGAGACAAAACTTCTGAACATAAAATTAAATTTTTTTTTTGGGCAAGATTGATTTTTATTTAAGAAGACTACTGCAAAATTGAATTATCACTAAAGTAATTCTTCCCAAAGCAGAAATCTCTGCAATTTCTAATAGTCTTTCCCACATGGTTTTGTACTTATCTATGTCCACTTAAACCTTCATTTTGGACATATTTAGCTTAACAATATGAATTCTAGCTAAGGAAATTCTTAAGGTTCAATTTGTAATGGCGTATTCACTGAGTAGTTGTTGAGCATGCCATGCTATTATTTGATAATTGTATTTCAAATAATGTGCTTAGTTAACCATCAAACTGTTTTTAGTTTGCTTTTACAGTTTATTTTAAGTTATTCCACAAATTTATATGTGCAACATGATTATAATTTAGTTATTCTATGATGTTTATCTTAGGATGGAAAGGCAGCGTCGAGAGGACGAACTGAAAAACCGATCTTCAAAAAAAGGGCAAGATGCGGAACAATCTGTACTTAACCGGGTAGGTGGTCACTTAGTGTAACACAGTATGGGTTTGTAGAAATTAATAACAGAGGTTATAATTTTGCAACTCCAATTTATGATTTGTTTCTGATCTTTTGTATTGTGTTCTGTGGGTTTAAACTGCTTATCATTAACTTTTTAGGCAACTAGTCCTCAAACTGGTGGAAGTGTGAAATCAATGAAGGAGGAGAAGAGGGAGAAGGAAAAATCAGGTCAGTCAGAGAAAGAAGGGCAAGAAGCTTCTGGTTTGAAGACTGCAGGTCCTGAAGGAGAAATAACAGCAGGTCTGTCTGATGATTCCATGCTCTATGCTACTACACTTTTCTAGCAGAAAATTTTCTATTAAACCAAAATTGGTTGTTGTTTAGGTGGTAATTTCTTGAGAGTCAGTAATATAATATGCTATATAACTCTTAAGTTTTAGCCTTAGTAGATATCTTTGTAGTCTTGAGGCCCTTGTTTGTTGTGAGCAGAATTGTTCTCTTGGAGTGCCAAAGTTCAATACTCATTGGCATGTAGCATGTCTGGTGCCCACTGAATATCTTGTGCGACAATGTATAATGTTGTGACAAGATAGAATTATAACAATGCATATGAACCAGACTTTGTCAATAATAATGCATATGATCATTTTTTTTAATAGAAGAAGAAATTTCATTAGAAAGGTAAGAACCCATAAAGTTATGATCGATTTAATTCACTAGTTTTCTGTGCATCTTTTTTTTTTTTTGGGAACACATTTGGATTGTAAACTCTTATGATATGATTTATGTATTGTATTAAAAAAACATGACATGGGCATAAGATTGTGGAAAAGACAATTTTGAATAGTATATGGATCCAATATTTGATCTATGCTTTTAATTATTTTTAATAATTTTGAGGTGAGTTCAGCATAGCTATTGCAATATGTAGACCTTATTTTAATTGTAACTGTGCATATAATAAATTTGAGTGCTGAGCTAAGTATACATGATAGTGTTAGTTTAAGGCAACTTTTGGTGCTTCATAAACTCTAGACCAATAACTTTGGGAGACTTGACCCCATTGCTTATCTAATGGGCTGAAATTTTAATACTTGTGACAGTAATACCATGTCCAACTGGGTTTAGTGATTGAAAAAAGAAAAAAGGGAATGAGAGCTGCTTGAGTGCAGCTTTTAAGAATGTAACAGCCTTGCGAGCATAGAGCACAGGATAGGACAGTAAGAAAGGAAAGGAGCACTATATGAGGAATCATGCTATTGGTTTTGGTCTGGATCCATATAATGTCATTCAAAATGTCTAATTGATTTGAATGTGAACCTTTTGTGGATTCTCGTACCTTTATTATGATTTTTATAATATGGGACTGTCAAGTGTGGCAACTTAAATAGTGTGAAATTACTCATAAAGATTCTTATCAACTTCTCAATGAAACTCTGAATAATATCCTTTTTGAACGTCTTAAATATGATTCAGAACAATGTTCTGTCAGTGACCTTTAAAAAGCTTAATTCTAAATCTTGACCCTTGAGAAATTCAGGAGAGAAGGAAGGGACCAAACAAATTATATTATTGAAGGACTCAATGGCAGCGTGTATAACACTGAGGAGTTTGGTACTGTTGGAATCTTGTAATTATGGGCTTATTCATTTTCTGATTAGCCTTGTTTATCACATATGATTTTAGCATCAAAGTCAACTTATTTATTTCCCATTTTATTTCCTCCTTACGTCATTGTAATTAGACCCTAATTTGGTCCTTTATTATGCATTTATTTCTATGTTTTTATTGTATTTTATTTGTTGTCTGATTTGGTCATTTAGTGTGGATTGTCACCAGTTTTTTTTTTTTAAAAGATCCTAGGATTTTGCTGCCATAATGGTGGCTTTATTTCAGGGGCTGAATCGCAGATTTGTTACCAGATGCTTTTCTATATAATTTCACTTTCCAGCATGAATAAAATAAGAAGTTTCAGAGTTATTATTTTCTGAAAATTTTCATGGTATCAAAGCCCATAAGGCTTGAATATGTTGTGCTTAGCATAGGAAAAACCATATGTCGGTGATTAGCACGAGAAAACCATATGTTAGATGGTTAGCGTGAGAAAACAAGGACCTTTACAGCTCTAGCTCACAAAAAGTGAGGTGACGATACCTAAAATCAAGACTTTTGCTACAAAGTGATGTGAGGAAGTTTAAAAAAAAAAAAGAAGAAAAGAAGAAAAGGAAAGAAGATTGCACCTCACATCAAGGTGGGGTGAGGAAGAAGACTTGCACCTCACTACAAAGTGGAGCAAGGAAGCCAAAAGCCTACACCTTGTGTCAAAATGCTGAGAAAGAAGAAAATTGGCAATGTTAGCTCCAAGTAGTTCCCAATTTAAGGAGTGTTGGAATCTCATAATTTTGGACTTATTTCATTTTCTGATTACCCTTGTTTATCACATATGATTTTAGCATTAGAGTCAATTTATTTATTCCCCATTTTATTTCCTTTTTATGTGATGTAATCAGACTTTAATTTGGTCCTTTAATATGTATTTATTTTTGTATTTTTATTGTATTTCATTTGTTGTTTGATTTGGGCATTTAGTGTGGGTTGTCAATTTTTTTTTTTTTCCTTTTTTAGATCCTAGGATTTTGTTGCTAGCCTTATTTCAAGGGCTGAATGACAGATTTGTTGGCATTTGCTTTCCTATATAATTTCACCTCCTACCATATATAAAATAAGAAATTTCAGAGTCATTATTTTCTAAAATTATTTAGGTAAATAGTCATCTCACATTCCATGGTACCATGGTATAAGATACCTAGGTATAAGTTACCATGGTATTTAAGATGCCTATGCTTTGTGAGATGTGAGATCCTCATGATTTTTTTAATTGTGAGATACATCCAATAAGGTGTTATTGTATGACACCCTGATATCTAGGATGACACCTATCATAAATATTAGTTTGCCACACATAAGCATTTTGTATGTTGATTGATATTGAAGATGTCAAGGTCAAGATGAATGCATACCAAAAGCCTTCTGATTCTCAGTTTCTATTTATATTAATATTGTAAACATAAAGACATATATTTCCTTTATTTTGGGTGCATCATGAGTAACTATTTCTTTAATATACATGACTTTCCTAAATTTGTAATACCTCTTGTTAAAATTATAATACAACTATTTATGGACCTTCACTCAAAAACTTTAGTTGTTTTCCCATGAAGTGTTCCTTGAGGCCTCTTAATGATAGACTCAATTTCTTGCCTATCTGACCTAGAAAGGCAAGTAAGCATATCCTAACATAAATTGCTCTAATATATCACTTGGAAAGTGGAATTTGCCAACCTATGTACTTCAACAGAAGAAATTTGAGTTTTAATAATCCCTATATGAAAATTCAGTCTTCTGTCTTAATTGCAGGATTTTTGTTGAAAAAAAGTACAAAAACTAATGGTTGGAGCAGGCGATGGTTTGTTCTAAATGAGAAGACAGGAAAGGTTTGTAACTGTTTGTCCAAATCTGTCAAATTTTTGTTGCATCTCCTTGGTTTTTATTATAGATCTGATTTCAGTGTCTTCTTAGAAGCATGATATTTATTTTAATCTTGGTTAATTGAATCAATTAGTGAAACATTTGTTGCACCTTCTTGTAATGACCCTTTCTGTCTCTTTTTCTTTGTGGTTGATTGTTTTTCATTGTTTTCCAAGCCAGATGAGTCTTTGCTGCAAATAGTAGTATAACTTTTTCCTAGACCCACAATTATACACATACATGTTGGATGACTTCATAAGCAGAAGTGTACTTCCCAAATTTCTACATTTTATCTCTGGTTCTGACTCTGTTAAGTTCAATTTTAATTGTTCTATAGTTTATACCAACCCATGTTTAATCTTTCCTGGAAAAGCACTTGAATCTTGATTGATTCAAGGCACTTCATGTATGTAAGCACTGGTTTCAGCAAATGATGCAATGGTTATTATCATTTCTTGAGTTTTTGACTGTTTATCATATTCTTTTATCTCTGTGTTGTGTCTTGGTTAATTGTGCTTGAAGAGATATAATTAATCACTTTTACTACAATGAGTTACATTTAGCGTTGATTCACATTTTGCTTCACAGCTTGGTTACACCAAAAAACAAGAAGAAAGACATTTTCGTGGTGTTATTACATTAGAGGTATGAGGACTATCAATACTTTTGTGCATGAATATTTTTTATCGTCAGATACATTATACAGAATATGCATATAAATTATTGGGGGCAGAAATCTGTAATCCAATGATATCCTAATCAGTGATTAATTACCTGCTAGGATGCCTGAATGCAGTAGTTTGGTGCTTGATTGTATGTATTAGACAGGTTTCCTTACATGAGTGCTTGGTTGAATTTGATTTAGTTATCGTTGCCAACTTTTCCCTTATCATTTGTGTTTTCCTAAAAGATTTGAAAGTTTTCTAGTAAGATTGTCTTGTTTCTTTCATCTCCAATAATAAAGTAATGGTGACACTGTTGTTATATGGGGAATCAATGTATATGCATAAGAAATTTTCCTACAGATTAGGTACTATTATTCAAAGTCTGGATTTTTTTTCAATAGTGTTTACTGCTCTTACTTTCTTTTGCAAAATTTTGGACTTGTATACTTCCTGACTCTGAATGGTTAAGATCTTCCCCCTTTCCCAACACCCCCCCTCCCCCCAAAAAAAAGGAAAAAGAAAAAAAAGACTAAGTTTGTGTTTGAGTATTGATAATTTTCATGTTTAGTTTATCCCAATAGCTATATGTTACTATTAGGCCTTTAGTTAGTTGATTTTGCATGATAATGACTTCACTTTTTATGGATGGTGATTTTTTTTTTCTCCCTTGCGTGTGTAACATGTCAAGGGCTCAAGGCTGTGTTTTATCTTGGTGAGAACCTTATCCCAGCGCCAGGGCTACTCCTTAAAAAATAGGAATTTTTAACTGATTAAGAGATTTTGAACAATTACATAAGATACAAAGAAACACAACTGTTGGAATTTGGAATTGGTTTGTTAACCTTTAGATTTAGATTTGCTTACTTTCCAGCAGAAAGACCTTCTTAGTGTGTGAGACAACAGCGTATTATATGGTTATGAAGTATTTCCAACACTGTTTGAATTTTTTTTCCAAATAAAATTCTCTCTTTTTCTTTCTTATCTGAGAAAAAAAAATTAATCCGTTCAAGTTATGGAAAATGCATATTTAATCTGTGTAAAATGTTAATTTTTTGTTGAACATGGATTTGAATGTTCTACTTAGTTTTCTAATTCTCACCTGTGGTGTTGGATACAGCTCTAGAGCACAAATGTTCTCTTATGCGAGTTAATTGAATATCCACGTGTAATTTAGGAAAGAAAAATGTGTTTCACTCCATTGCAATTTGGAGGTCCTTTTGGTTCTATATTGCAAGCCTTTGTTGGCTAGGGTTGGTTAAATAATATGAGTGAGGGGAGAGTATAACTCCAAGTTAAGTATTGTGCAGGAATGTAACATTGAAGAGGTTTCAGATGAAGAGGATCCTCCATCGAAGAGCTCAAAGGATAAGAAGTCCAATGGACCTGATTCTGGGAGAGCCAGCCTTGTTTTCAAGATTACTAGTAGGGTTCCATATAAAACTGTTCTGAAAGGTATATTCTCTTGTTAATGTAGCTATCTATTTACATGCACCCTGCATTTATTTCTTGTATATGTTTTAGAACATTTTCAACTTGATTAGTTTCTGTATACAGCACATAGTGATGTTCTTTTGAAGGCTGAGAGCGCAGCTGATAAGGTTGAATGGATTAATAAGATAAGTAATGTTATACAAGCAAGAGGAGGACAAATAAGGATTTCATCTGATGGTGGCCCTATGATGAGACAAAGTCTTTCCGATGGTTCCTTGGTGAGTCACTGCCTTATGGCTACGGTTTGCACACATAGAGGCATTTGGGTTTTGAATGAAATATGCTCATTTTTTTTTTGGGGGGGGGGGGGGGGGGGCCTTTTTCAGGATACAATGGTTCAGAGACCTGCAGATCCTGAAGAAGAACTACGATGGATGTCTCAAGAAGTCCGTGGTTACGCTGAAGCTGTTTTGAACAGTTTAGCTGCTAATGTACCAAAGGTAGGCCTTTGTTTTCAAAATTTTCCATTTCTCTGCTCCTTGCAGTTTTGTCAATGTTTATCACATTTTCTGGTTGATTATTTGAGCAGGCAGTTGTCCTTTGCCAAGTTGAAAAAGCTAAGGAAGACATGCTGAATCAATTATATAGCTCTGTCAGGTTTAGAAATTCTTTCTTTAACATAATTTTTTTTTTCCCCTTGTTGTCATGAGATTCTCTTTGCTTTATGTTGCAGAGCTTCATTCTTGATTTTTTCGTCTTTTGGGAGTTATTGGGTTGTGCCTGTGCCTGTACCTTGACTGGTGAAATTCTGCATTTTTGGGGGGCTTATTCCTTGTTGATTTGAGCAAATTAGTTTAGATGTTAAAATTTTTAAGGGGAGTCATGTAAATTGTTTATGGGACTATATTAGAGATTTCTGAAGAAATTTTTGTGTTCGGTCCCTTTTTTCTTTGACTTGTCTAGTCTATTTGTGCAAGTCTCTTAAGTATCTAAATGCCAACAATTGATCTTTGTTTATTTCCAATTGTCCGTGGTATTCTTCTGTTGTTTTGTAAGTTTACTTATGCAAAGGGAAAACCTTGAATGTTATCTGATATTGACACAACGACTGAGTTGCTGCTTGATTCATCTGTCATGATTGTATGCTCTTTTTTTTCTTTAGCTAATTAATTAGGATGCTACATTTGTGCATAATATGATAACTAATAAATCCTAGTTGTTGCTTTGATAGAAATTATGGTAACTATTTTATTTCTTTCTTATGGACAGTGCTCAAAGCACAGCTAAGATTGAGGAGCTGATTCAAGAAGATCGGAATGTGAAGCATAGAAGGGAACGTTACCAGAAACAATCCTCACTTCTCTCGAAACTGACACGTCAACTGAGTATTCATGGCAATAGTGCAGCAGCTGCCTCTAGCTGGTCAAACGGTAGTGTGGAAGGTGTGTATAGAAGTTTACTTATTGGCATATTTAGTTATTTATTTATTTTGTTTTTTTGGGGGGGGGGGGGGGGTTCATATTCATTTAAAATGTTAAGGCATGTTGTCTTTTGTATTTTTAGTGCCAAAAGTTGATGACTAATTGTTAGCAAGAATTTAGACTCTGTTTTATCATATTCTTACAATTCTTTTGATGAACATTAAAGGATTGTATGAGATATTGATAAAACCAATTTTGTACCTTGATAGCTTAAACTTTTGGAATGTGGACATACTATCATAGTTTCTTTGACCAAATTTTGATTCTTGCCATTCCCATTCTCCTAATTAAATTAAATTTTAGCTCTAGCCTAAAAGACGGTGTGTGAGAGGGCTTGAAAATAGATTCCTTTCTCCAGTATTTCTCTATCGTTTTCCTATTTGGCCTTTCTCTCAACTTGTAGAATATATCTTTGTTCGCAGAGAGTAGTCCAAGAAGCAGTGGTCCAGGTGAAGACTGGAGATCTGCCTTCGATGCTGCTGCTAATGGCCCCATTAGTCATAGCAGTTCATTGAGATCAAGATCGAATGGTCACAGCCGACCTTATAGTGACCCAGTACAAAATGGTGATGTGAACTTTGGCTCAAACTCCAGTAGCCGTCGTACTCCTAATCGATTACCACCTGCTCCACCCGGTTCTTCAGGTTACAAATACTAACAGTTGGCTGGCTGGCTGGCTGATGATGGATTAGCCATTCATGTTTTTTCATGCATTTTGAAAGGGTGACTACTGATGCCCGAGTTTATACATATGGGAGGATTTGATCGTCTCAATTCTTTGTTTCTGCCGGGATATTTAGTGATGCGAGATGTTTGTGTACATAGAAGACAATAGTTTAGTGTAAGTTTTTTGGGCTTGTCCCAGTATCAGGTAGTACGGAATCAAGGTGGACTTGAATCCATAGGTCTGCAATTCAATATTCTTTTTATAGCTTCATCATTTTTTTGGTTAATTTTTACTCATTTTTGTGAGAGATGCATTATGTTTGTAAAGATTTAAAGTATTTAAACATTATCGCAGGTGGTTATGTTAACACATTTTTAGTATCTTAATACTGAGGATCGACACTAACATACTTTGGCTTTTTTTTTTTGGGGGGGGGGGGGGGGTATATTTGCCCTAAGCAACCCTTGGTTGTCATGGGCTACAGATGTATGTCAATTTAAATTTCAGATGCTGCGCTGATACGAACCGAAGAGAAATAGCAAGAGAGGGGAAGGAGAGATTATACATTAATCAGACTTAATATTTCTACACTTGCCGGTTCTGCTTAATACTTTAGTCTAATTAACAACGGCTACCCAAATCTCTAATAGAAGGTTGAACTTGGTAAGACTAATTTATCCCTACTTTTATGGTAGGGCATAATTGCCCTTACATTTTCAATCTCTATATCCCATCAAAATGATTTGATCAAAGTTTTAGTCAACTATTATCTTAATTTGTATATTAGGAGAGTTTTAGTTATTCTATCTGTTCTTATGATTTTTAGGGTTTTTAAAAACATTAATGAGGTCAATTTTATTATTAATTTTTTTTTAAGTTTCTAAAATTTTATTCAATTATGATTTTGTCATTTCGATTTCAGTTCTTTTTGTTTTACTATTTTGGCTTTAGGTTTGGGCTATTCTTGGTTTTGTTGCTCTCATTTATAAATGTTTGAATTAGTAATTTACTTTTAAATTGCCTTAATTTATTTTATTCTGAGATCTTTTTTCATTTACTAAACAGTTTTGATTTGGTTCTTTTTTAGTTCTAACGGTCTCTCTCTTGCCTTGGGATCCTATTCTAAATAGTATATTACACTTTTTTAAAACTATTTTATTTACCAAAATATGAGATATTACAGTGCAGAGAAGTGGCATTAGGACGCCCTTTAGTTCTATTTTTGTTCTCTTTAAAGTTGTGAATGGCATCATGACACTACATCTTCTTTCTCCTTAGGCTTGCAATATAACCCACTAATGAATTTAATTGTTATATAATTAATAAATAACAATAACCACATAATTTAATCCACAGATTAACACCAAAGAGAAGATCTACAAATTTCACCATGAAAGACCCACTTTTAGAGAGAGAAATAAAAAGAGGAGAAGATGATGGAGATGCATTCAGGTTAAATTCCTAGTAGGACAAGAGTGTTTTGCCTCAAACCTTGCTTGAAGTGGCCTTTTCTTCCTTCCTCTCTTTTGCTATTCTTCTTTTTTACACTTTTTTGTCTTTCCCTCTCTCTCTCTCTCTCTCTCTTCTTTTCCTCTCCCAATTCTCTCTTTCTTAATTTTGATGAGGTGTTGAAAATGAAATAAGGATGGGATGATTTTATAGATGGAGAGGTTGCATCCAAATCCTCTGTGTATCTTCACATTCTCTCACAACATTTTATTAATTAATCCATTTTGATAGGTGCTATTAGAGTAAAAAATGACACTTATTTGTTTAATATTAGGTATAAAAATTGTTCCCAATTATTGGGAGGTGCAAAATTTTGCAATGTTTCTTTCTCGATAAGAATTATATTTTGGCCTAGGTTAATATTACATGTCACTAACTAAAATTGTAAGTATTGGTATTATGATTTTATATCCTAAACTTTTAATAATTATATATTAATCTCAAAATTTTATCTAAATAATTTTATTCCTAAAATATTTTTCTTATAATTTCAAGGTTTTAATAGTTTTGGGAACTTCAAGAATTCATTTACTATGTATTTATTTCTTAATTATTTTTTATTTAATAATTAGAATAAATTATATATAATTCTTAAAAATTCTCAAAAATTCTTGTTAAATTCCTAATAATTCTAGAAAATTTTCTCTATATCCTATGAATCTATATTTTATTAAATTTTTATTATTTAGCCACAATTAGCCTTTAAATATTTCTTTAATATTAGTTAATTTGTTTTAAATTATTTAAATATTATTTAATTAGTCCTTTTGGGAGGAAGATGTCACAATTCTTCCCATCTTTTAGAAATTTTGTCTGCTAAATTTAGGATTACTTTAACGTAATAATTCTAGATATTTTTGTTTGATTTTGTCCTCCCTTTCCTTTTTAGCTTCTTCTGGGGTAATCCTTCCAATATTATCTTGACTAGAGAAATAGTTTTATTTCTCAAGTGTTTGTTGTTAGTATCCACAATTCGTATAGGCTTTGATTGGTATGGCAGATTCTCTTTGACTTGCATTGACTCTTCTTCTATTATGTGTAAAGGATCATAAACATATTTGCAAATAGAAACATGAAATAGAGGATGAAGATTAAATAGTCTAGGAGGTAAAGCAATTTGACAAGCAATAGGTTTAATCCTTTTGATGACAGGAATAGGCCAATGTATTTGGGGTTTAACTTTTTGGATTTCAAGGATTTGCCAATATTAGTAGTGGGAGTAATATTCAAAAATATATATGTCCCTTCCTAAAATTCTAAGAGTCTCCTCCTTTTTCTACTTTGAGCAATAAGTATTCTTTTCTGAATAAGCTTAATCCATTTATAAGTATCTTGTATAACAATCCTAACTACTAAACACATGAATTAAGCTTGATTGATCTTTTAAACATGTATACTTTAGGCTAGACATTATTTATTTATTGTTAATGGATGAAAACCTAGGAAAATTTGAACCTTTCTAATTGTTTCTAATCGCCAAACGGGTAAGCAATAAGATTCTTAACTGAAGGATGTTAAAATCCTCCTATAAGATCTTTATTCCATCCACATTTCATGATAAGGGCCATAAAACTTATTTGCATTAGTTTCTAAATCAATACATAACATTATCATAGTGAAATCCAAGGTTTTTAAGAAAAAATAAGAGTTTAGAGGCTTAGGCTGCGACTTGGACATTTTTTGTTGTGCCTAAGTTGGTCACTAGAACTTAAAAGCCAAGCTTGTGAACTTATGCCGTGACTTGAGTGATTGTTAGAACTCAAAACCAAAAATACGCGTTTTGCGTCATTTTACCTTAATTTGTGAGGTTTTAATGGCATCCAACCACCTAAATTGCTTAGTATACCTATCATAACCATTTAGAGACTTAAGTGTTGATCCAAACTCAATTTATCTACCATACATAAGCAATTTATGAATTTTGACAGCAAAGAGTGCAAAAGCCACTAATAACATTATCTAAATGTGTATTCCAACAAAGGTTCCATATCAGATTATAATTGAGTACATATATCATATTTCAACTATTGCAAGGTGTATTCTCTTATTAGTTATATCCTTGATTACAGAATATCAAAATACTTACATTTGGCAATACAAATACATGATGATGTTATACAAAATGAAGTACAAAAATTAGCATCTACTTGAAATCAAATTAGCCCAAGTGTAGGGTTTCCACACATGGCCTCAGCTTATGGATATTTATCTACTTACTTTCTCTTATCCTTACCTAATAAGCCTTTACCTGAAATTATTAACCCATAAAATAGGGTGAAATGTGAATCTCAATGACTAAGAGAAAATTCCATTCATATGTATCAAATTAATCATCATATGTGCATTTTAATTAAATAAGCATAAGAAATATCTATCATATTAGTAAATGAAATGATTGAGCTACCAGTGACTATTATTACATACTACCAATCATATACAACATGTTAAAAACCAATAATATCAGAAGAGGCCTAACCATGTCACCAATTTCCCAATAAGCACAACTTGGGCTCAGTGCATACAAGAGTCTGATCACAACTCAGCGCCCGATCAAAGCATGATGCAGGGGTGGCAGATGCACCACAATTCCACTATAGACTCACACAAGGTTCAAATACAATAATTGAATTAGCCAACCAATCATTTAGCATTTAAAATTATACATATGCAGCAGATATAAGATTAAATGCAAGGAATTAAAAATTAACCTTTGGTTATCTCACTTAGTCGAGTCAAATTTTGAAGCCAAATTAAATCTCCATACTCTAGAGGTCCTAAATTAAATCAAGGTAAATTCTTAGTCCTTAGTTATATCACAGTTAAGATACCATGATACTAAACTATCAAGAAGTTCATAGAAATCACTTACCCAATCACCAAAGAGTCTCAAATTCGAACTTGAACTTCACCCACCTAGAAACCACAATATTCTACTCAAATTTTTGAGTAATTTCACACAAAACCCAAGCTCACATCATAAGTTAGCTGTTGGGGTCTCAAACCAACAGAAAACACATTAAAATGGGGAGAATATACTTGCCTATTAATCCTATTTGCCTCAGCCTCAGAAAATCATGCAAGAATAACCTAAAATAAAAAAATTTCAGACCTAGTGAAAAGTGAAAATACCCCAAACGAAAAACTAATTAGGACAAATGGAAGAGGAAGAAGAGAGGATTACGTTTCATAGAGATTACCTTAGCTAATTCTCCCTCTAAAAGTGGGAAATGGTGGAAATATGCAGAGAACCCTAGCATTTCCTCTCAAGGTGCGAAAATGAACTCATGTTTCTACAACACAAGTGTTTGGCTTCTAATTCTAAGTGTGGCTATAAAACCCTTAGGGTTTTAGGTGGATTTAGGGCTGACCCAATGCCCCAAAATCCAAGTGGATTAAGGTATGTGCTTGTTGGGCCATGGGTTTAAGGGTTAAATGGATTAAATAAGGGTTGGGCTTGCAAGAAGACTAATGTTAGGCTTTCCTACTTAGCCCATGGCATAATTGAGTTGATCATATGACCCAAATTACATGTCCATCTTTCCTTAATCAATGTCATTAATTAAACCCATAACCATAATTAATATGTCTCCACCTAATAATGACATAAGAAATGATTATTGCCTTAAAATGTCTAGAATGAATCTATTTCTTTAGAAATCCTTATTTTTCTTAATCTTTCTTAGTCTCCCATGTTAGTTCTTTAGTTCATGATGATTATTCTTATTAATTTTAGGGTGTTACATTTTGCACTAGCTTTAGTCTTAGCAACTTTCTTTTTTCCAACATCAAACTAACATTGGGGTGATTTACGTAGAGGACTTCGTTGGGGGCTATTCCAAAATTGGAATGGAAACTATTGTTGTAAGCAAACTTTATTAATTATAGATATTTATCTCAACTTTCCACTTAGTCTAAGGTACAAGCTCTTAGTATATCCTCTAAAGTCTTAATTATTCATTTGGATTGACCGATTATTTGTCTAAGGAAGATAAGCTTTGCTAAAACACAATTTGGTTCCAAAGGCTTCTTGTAGCACTCCCCAAAACTTAGCAGTAAACCTAGGGTCTTTGTTAGACACTATACTAGATGACACTCCATGTGACCTCATTATTTCTTACATATATAATTGGGCTAACTTTCTTAAAGTGTACTTAGCTTTAATGGATATAAAACGTGCAAATTTGATCATTATATCTACAATCACCCATATATTATCCTTACTAGTATGAGTTGAGGTAAATCCTTTATTAATTGCCTACAAACTAGATTATCAACTGCATCTTAATAGTATGTTACCTTCCCCACTTGTTTTAATTGCATTAATTCTCCTATTAGGTCATCATCATTGTGCCAAACCTAATCTTGATAGCTGATGTAGTGTAACCTCTTTTGAGTACTGTGATTTATTCTAAATAATAATAATAATAATCATCATCATCATGATTATCATAAGTTACAAAGCTAGCAAGTTCCCTAGTCGCATAAGTAATATAATGGATAATGAGTCCAAGTATCAATCTGACAAGGATTGTTAGGCAATAGTGATGTCAAAGAATAAAATAATAAGGAACTACTTAATAACATTAATTAAGTCACCTGATAATATCTCATGTCATCATAAGTACTAGCAACCATATATAAGTTTATGTTATGTACAAGTATAAATGCATAAAATAAGATAGTTAAAAGCTCAAGACTCAAGACTTAAGACTAGGAATAAGACTTTAGATTTTGACTCAAAAGGAAAAAGAAAGGCAAACTAGTTATTTGACATTGTATTATTAAAGGTATAGGGCTCATTATATTATGTTCTATTACTATTAATAACTTAACTCTAATGTGATAGTAGCTTATAAAAGCATACCTCTTATCTTATCCTAGACCTAGCATTCCCCCAATGAACTGGAAGTAGGACACCTTAAGTTAGATTAACTTTAGAGTGCATTAAGTGTAATACCTTTTTTTTTAACATATTCTATTTATTTTATTTGAGTGATGGAAATATAAAGGAACTATGATCGTTAAAATTTCCTGATTTCATTTGGCCATTTAATCCTCAAACGACTATTTAATTGATTGTACAAAAAGTGGCTAATTTCATACATTATTGAAAATACATTCAATATTTATAAAGTTACATTATTAAAAATAAAATCAGTAGATAACATCAGTATATAAGGATACATTTAATTCTCAGGCTAAATAACCAAACAGATAATATTCTTCCATTTTTGTTTACTACAATCCAGATGATGATAAGAAATATTGAGATCCACCCAACAACAAACACTTCAATCCTTAACTAGCTAAGGGTTAATTGAACATAGTTTCTTATCTGAATATATTACAAAAAATAGTGAGAATTTATATTTTCAGTAAAAACACTATTATTTTGAAAACCCTATAATAGTCTAGCTGCATAAACTATTGAAAAGATTTTTCTTTTGTTTGCCCTTGTTAATGGCATATAAAAAAAACAAGGACATCACAGTATATAACATACATAGGTGCATTTAGATACAAGAACATACATATGTAATTAAATTGCACAATATCCTCAAACTATATTAACTTAACTTGATCATTCTTTAGCATGCTTAATTCATCATATATGTGTATCACATAAACTTGAACTAGCATTTATAATTATTATATATAGAAACTTAGTATGTTCTATTTTTACTTTTCATATAGGATAGTACATCAATGTACATTAGTATAATAAGGCAATTATATCATAATATTGTATATATCATCGTAAGGAGATGCAGATGGTCCCTTTTTAAAAGCACTGTTTATAAGGAAAACTATTTCCATAACTACCGCACTAAGCATCATATACTAGTTGATGCAAACTTAGGTTTTCAAATTCATAGATAACATACCAAGCATCTAATATTACTTGATAAAAAATCTAGGTCAACGTAATTAAGGAGAAAGAATAACTCTCCTTAATTAACATGATCATTGGAGCATATATGAACTTTCATGGACAGGGAATAACATAAACATACTAGGGCATCCCTTAGAGTGAATCCACAAACATAATTGGCAATATTAAATCAAATTTTGTCAAGGACTCTCAACCTTTATTACCTTCCTGTCAAAACTCTAGCTGTGGGAGAAAGAGATTTGAAGCTGTGAAGGACTCTAGCGTTTCGAATTTTGGGCTATAATATTTCTAGGTGATCACATTCTTTTACTTACTACTAATGGAGGCCATCTCATATTGGAATTTCATCCTGCAATAACCTTATCTCTTGAAAACTATTTCTAATTGGCATTTGAGAATCTTGTCTCTTAGAGACCATCTCCTATTGGGATTCTATTCCTCGAGAATCTTGTCTTCATCCTGAAATTTCCTTTCTATTCTAGCATTATAACTATAAAGTGAAATACATAATCATATATAATCATCATATCACTTAAATTATATTCCAAGTTATCCAGGTCATATTTTCCCAGTTGACATCATTTCCTTAAGGACAAGTATTTCTTTAGGCATAAATAGGTAATCCATATGAAAATAGCTCCATATCAACAAGCATAATCATAAAATCCATATTTAGTAAAAATATAGGTAACCTATAGATAGGTTATTTATGACTAGCATATAATGTAACATCAACACACATAATCTAATGTTTAGTAAAAATATAGGTTTCCATATTTGTTGTGAACAAAAGTAATTACAGATATAATTTTATGGTACTTTAATCATGCATATTACTAAGCTTAACCAATGAAATTGTAATAATTGATTGCCTAAAGAAGTTATAATGGAACTTTTTTCCTATCCTAATATCTTTTAGTATTTTTAGTCCATATCTTAATTCATATCATTGTATAGCACAATTAAGGTCATCCATGCATGAGAATAGCTCATAGTTCAATCATCCATGTATAAGGTCCAAATAAACACCTTTGCATGGGAGATTAGGTAAAGTTTAACTTGGATTCTTTGGGTTCTAGAAGAATTTAACTAGGAATCATGCATTTAAACATGTATCAACAACTAAACATCTAAATATAGGAGGATCAACTTATGCATATTAAAGAATTCCATTATTTTTACTTAACAGATAGTCATACAACCAATGTGCATTCACATTGCCAAATCGTGTGATTCTAGAGCTCATTCTATCTGAACAATGCTAAAGAAATACATGGCCCATGTGAGCTCATTTTACCTTGAAGTGCTAGGTTATAATACAGCACACAACCAAGCCATGTGCCCTAAGTGGTTGTTGCATGGCTTGTGTAAAAATGCATAGTTGAGCCATGTGGCAATGCCTTATTTTATGAAAAACACTGATGCAACCATGGTTTCATGCTCCTAGTCCATTTTCTTAGATGTAATCCAAGTAAACATGATTATTGATTAGATGAACATAAAAAAGCAAGCTTATGATAGACCCAAAAGTGTAAGTGTATGCAAGGATTCCTAGAACTTTAATGAACCTTTAACTTTTCTCATGACTTTCTACCCATGTCCATGGTAGCTTATAAAAAGTTAAAGGAAAGAGAAGATGCACACATTAAAAGCAACCAAGCTACTCTTATATGCTAGACAAGGAAGGGTTTTTACCTTTAGTTCTTTTTCTTTATGTTCCTCCTCCTCCTTTTACTTTGAGAACTTTCTCTCCTTTTATAACTCTCTCTTTCTCAGTAGCTCTTGCTCTTTCTCTCATGTTACTTTTGTCTCTCAAATTCTCTTTTTCTCTTTTAAGTTTTTTGATTCAGAGTGAAGGTCTATGGTTATTTTAGGTGAGGTCACAAGGAAGACTAGAGGCTTCCTATTTATAGAGCATGTGAGATTAGTTTTGTTACTTCATTGTTAAGAAGAGTCAATCCTTCAATCCAAAATCTTTAAATTTAGTTTTAAATGAATCCTGACAATTTTCTAAGCATTGCAAAATTGTGTTTTAACCCCAAAAAAAATTGTAATTTGCTTCCTATGAAAATTATATTTTAGTTCCTACTAAAATTATGCCTTGAACTATAAACTTTTAACAATCATATTTTGACCTCAAAAATTTACCTAAATATTTTTATTACCTTAATAATTTTCTTATATATTTAGTGCCCTACAAGTTTAAGGAATTTACTAAATGTCTTACCTAAGTACATATTATTTAATTATATATAATTTATAAATATTTTCTAATAATTCATTATCTCCTAATAATTTCTATTAAATTCCTAATTAATTACATTCATTTTTCTTATATCCAAAATTTAGAAAATTCTTATATTAATAATCAGGCTTTTCCTATTATTATTGAATTCATTATATATATATATATATATATATATATATATATATATATATATATATATATATATATATATATATATATATATATATATATATATATATATATATATATATATATATATATATATATATATTTAATTAGATATAGATTTTGAGGATGTTACATTTAGTATGCAAATTTCTATTATTATAGTATCCAACACGGCAAGCCTACTAAACTATCTTATAACTAACATTTACCTAGGTGAGTTGAATACAGATTATGCGTAAATTTGCTTAACTATAAGATTGAATGAAGTTCAATGAATTTTAAATTAACTATAAATGATTAAACTACCTCTAAAATGAATTCAATTTTATTAATCCTAGCTACACCCATCATAAACAATGAATAGCATACACCCATCATTAACCATCCATATGCATGGTTAATAAAGCAAACCCAACATTGTATAAACTTAATTGCAATATTATTCTAGAGTTAATATTAACATCACTGATTAACTACTCGTAATCAGACAAAATTAAAGAACAATACTTAATCTAATAAAGGAACATTAATAATAAATGCATTAAGAGCAAATGCAACTTCATATAATAAATGCTTGATATAAATCGTCACAATAATCTATATAATTATCAAAGACACTAATCCTAAATTAATACAAGATAATATAAAATATAAATAGAAAATAAATGTGGAGAGAGAAGGGATACATTACTTAGGACAATCAATCGTGGGAGATTATAGATTTTCAACCTTGCATATCTTCTATGGGTCCTTGAGCATCAACAATAGTCCAAGTTGTTAGATATTCACTTTGATAGCATGACACTCCATTGATGTCTCTCTCCATTTGTTCATGTCATAAATGGGGTATTTATAGGCTTAGGAGAAAGCAAAGTGCATTGGCTAGTATCAAATACAATTTTGCCATATATCATAGTTGCATAAGATTTACCTTCCATGGTTGTACAAGTTCCTTAGCATCTAACATTTCTAGGGTTCCTTGGCTGTAACATAACTACAAAGGCATCTTACACAAGGTTTTCTTACTCAAACCATAGCTTTACAAAATCCTTTTAAAGTAGCTAGTTAAGACAGTTTTAGACTTTTCTACATAGTAGTTACAATACATCCTTCATTCATAGTTAGAAAACTCTTTTAGTCAACCCTTGTTGACTTGTAACCAGCCTTTTCCCTACATAGATAATTACATACCAAAATTAGACTTATTTATTTAATAATTAAATAAATATTTGTATAAAATAAGAAATGAGCAAAAATTTATGAAAACATTAGAAAATCTACTAAAGGCCAATGATAAGTCCATCAAATGGATATAAAAATATAGGTATAATTGGAACTATCAATAGCCTGAGTGTACTACTCCCAAGGAATTGGTAATCTTTGTTCCATTCTCTTTTTAATAGTTGAATGCCATTGAAAGGCCTTCTTATCAAGAACCAAACTTGCCTATGTCACCTTGTGTTCTTTTGGTCTAGCTTTTAACAAAATGCACCTTTTGCACTTGATAACCCTTCCAACTACATCTTCCTTCATATATTTCAAGAAATCCATATTTGTGAACCTCATCGGAATCTAATACTTGCCCTTATTCTAAGTTTGATCGGTTCTCATGCCTTAATCACATTCTTGATCATATCTCTCATGATTATTTATAAAGATCATCATTTCTGCAACCTACAATGATAACCCTTGCACCAATTCTTACAAGCCTAAGATCATCTTATTGATGTTAATGATTCATTGATAAATGACTACTTACAATTGATCTTCTATTTTCCTTAGTGATACTTGTTGATCAATGACACAAAAGTGTATCCTTTGTGCTTAATGGATTTTGAATTTGAAGTTGATAAAAGTCGAGTATGCAATTAGAAGCTGAAAGGTTATGGTTAGAGTTTTGGTATAATTGCTAATTTTCAAAGAATGGGGGATATTTTGACTTTGACTTTTATTAGTTTCATTAAGTGTAATTCCTTTTAATTTCGTTATTTTGAACCACTAAAGTAATTTGCTTTATAAAGGGAAAAAATAAGATATTGTTCTTATGCTAAAAGGTTTATTCAATGGCTACTATTTTAAGACTTATAATCAATAATGAAAGAAGGTAGAGAGTCATTTTATGTTATCCCCTCAAAGAACTGAGTTTCCTTGTTTTCTTCTTTGTATCTCTAGGGTTTATTCCCTTAAATGGTGAGTCTCTAAGGTGGAGGATTTATTCCTATATTGTTTAGGTAGTGACTTTATCTATTGTTTTCTCCTTCCAAACCCTACTTTTATTTTCATTACTAGTACATTAAAGATTTAAAGGCTGGTGTGTCTTTCTTCTTGAAATTGACTTGAGAGGTTCTTGTTAAAGTTTTTGGACATATGATATGTGCTTCTTAGAGTTCAAAACTTGAGTTTTCTTCTCATTTTGAAATCGTTCCAATCTAAGCTTTCTACAATGAGTTCTATTTGTTTGATAGGCATGACTGCTCATGGAAGGTAGGTTGGACAAAATGGACATGATTTAGAGATGGACAATATGAAAGACAAATTGAAATGCTTCAATAGCGCTTGGAGCAAGTTAAACAATAAAAGCCAATAAAGAAAACAAGAAGATGAAAAGTTAAATGGGAGTTCACACAAGAGTGACAATAGGAACAATAATTAATTTCCCTTTTGAGATTTTGAATCTAATAAGTCTTCTTTATGTCCTAATCTACCTCGAAGGTAATGTAACTTATCTAAATTAAATGTTAAGGTAGATATTCAAGTATTTGAATGGAAGATGCAACTTGATAAATTTCCAAATTAGCTTCATACTACTGAGAAGGTGTTTGACTTTAAGGGGTTTTTAGATGAAAAAAAGGTTAAATTAGTTGATCTTAAATTGGAGAATTTGAAACAACAATAAAAGCATCAAGGAAGGAGCAAAATCAAAACATGGGAAAACTAAAAAAAGAACTCAAAAAAAGATTCTTGCCAAAGCACTACCAACGAGAAAATTTTCTCAAATTTCACAATCTAAAGCAATTAAATATGGGTATTGATGAATATAAGGTTGAATTTGAATACTTGAAGTAGAAATGTGATATTGTTTGATGAACAATCTATGGCTCAATATTTAGGAGGCTTAAATGATCAAATTGGTAACATTATCATATTGCAGCTATATTGGTCATTTTTAGAGTTATTAAACTTGCTATACTTGTTGAGAAATAGTAAATAGAGACTCAAAGAAAGGAAGTTTTTAAGTTTGCCAAGGGGAGTACCTTATTAATCAAGCAAACTCTTATTGCAAAAGAAAGAAAAAAATAGCCCAAGTTTGATGCTAATGCTAAGCAAACTACATCACCTATTACTGGTGCAAGGAAGTGTTTCAAATGTCAAAGTTACAAGTGCATTGCCTTTGAATGCCTAATTGCAAGATCATCTTACATGTGGAAAAGGATATTGAGAATGAAATAAAGGATAAATGTCATACCTCACTATATGATGCCTTTCCTACTACTAATGCCTCATATAAAACTTAGAAGAGTCAAAATGGAAACTTGAACTAATTAATTTTTTTTTTTAAAACTTCCTTATGCAATTTCACTATTCATTTGATCATTCTTAGAATTTTATCCAACTTTAAAAATACATAATTAATTATAAAAAAATCGTATGAGATTGGTTTAAAGCTCTAATTCAAGCTGTCTAAGTCCTCTACAAGGGAAAAATACTTACTCAGTGGAATATATATAAATTCGTATAAAAGTGTCCTTATGAAAGCAGGACAATTTTACCCCTCATTTGACATATTATTATTATTTGGCCTTTATATAAGTACATGCATCTTTGCATTTTAAGAACGCTAATCATAGTCTTTTTACTTAAGGGTTGAGTATATACATGACTTTCTATTACATACCCAAGTACCTTACAGTATCATACCATCACTCATACATGCAACAATCCAAAATATTTAATTACATGACAAAATGTGATGCATAAAAGTAAAGTCCTTGATTTATGCCTCCACACCCTTTGCTCTTTCTTTACTTGAACTCAGGCATAGCATGGGTTATATTTGGGGTGAGATTATAAAATCTCAGTAGTAGTAAACCAATCTTATTCACAAGCAAACATGTAAGTACATAACATAATGACAGTCAAGGTGCCACATGCCACATAATAATGCCAGAAATTTCGTACAAGGCTAAGCACAATCCAAGCGTACATGTCTCATCTTATAGCATGAATGACAACTTGATATAGCATAACACTCATTATTATACAAACAAACAAGCTTAAGGAAAGAGAAAGGAAAACTACTACCTTAGCAAATTTTTCTCCTCAAACCTTGGAACTTGGTCCACTTGCTTTTGGAGTTCCTAAACAAATATCACACCCTATAATCATAATAATAATTCATTACAATCAACACATAAACCTTAACTTCCAAAGTAATATGACCCTTTTAAACTTATTGGAACCATTGGAATTGGAAAAATCCAACTCCTTGCCTTCCAATCCACTATGGCTGAATAATATGTATTTCTTGGCCAAAAATTAGTAATTTTATTCCATGAGTTTTGGGGGCTTTCCCATAGGTATTCCTAGATAAAACCACCCTTTTGAATCTATTACAATGCTTAAAATTATCAAATTTCAGCCCCAACAACACGTTTTGGTCATAACATAACCTAGCTCCATTTTAGGCTTAAAATTTAGTTTCTTTGGTTCTAAAAATTCTATAGCCTCTTCCTTTATGTTTTAGGACTTGAAATTTGGTATACATGACTCTAGGACATTAAGAAAACACTATAAAAAGTTTGAGGAAATTTGGACAGCGTCTCCCCATAATTTCCATTTTCCCAAAAATTTACAATCTTTGTGTTTTTCAAAGTTCCAGCATATAATAATAATGAATAAGCTCATGTGGCTTTCATAGTCAATATATAAACTCCATTCCTAGGCCTTCATATTCAACATATAAACTCCTTTTTTAATCATCCATATGCTATCCAAGAGTGATCCATAACTAGGGTTTAACAAAACTAACTTAAACTATGTAATTTTCAAGTGCAAAGTGAAGAAAACCTACTCTTTAAGCTTAATCCTTACTTCCTTTGCTTTTTTAAAATCCCTTCTTTTCCCACTTAGACCAACATGCCACCTTGAAGAAAGGATGAAGATATAGCTGCCCTTTAGAGAAAATGATTGGAAGATAAAGAAGATGAAGAAATTTGGTAAAGAATGGTGATAGTTTTACTTGACTTCACTTCCTCTTCCACTTTTCCTCCCTTGCTCTCTCTCTTCACGTTTTTCTCTCTCTTTTTCTTATGTGTGGCATGAAAATGGCTAAATGGAGGTGAAGAAGATGAACTTAAATGAAGTTAAATGGTTATACCAAAATTGGACCCTTGGATCAACCTTTTCAAGATCAAATCTTAACCATCCATTCTTTTTCTTTTGTTTTTCTAATCTCATGACTAAATATCTCTTTCAAAAAATTCCTCGACAACACACTTGGATATTCATTCTTAGCCCTTAAGTTATGTTGACTTGATGGTTAGTAACCATAGTTAATTTTTTAACTCAACCATGATCAATTTATAACCTAATCATAGTTAATCATTTAAACTAACTAAAAATCCTTTCTTTTCTTTCCTCTTTATTTTATATTTATATTTGGGTTTCATCTTCTCTAAAATCCTAATTATATCTTCTTCTTTTTTATTGGGCCTTTAGAATCGGTTATCAGGCCTTACAGCAGTCCAAAATCGGTGTCCAGGCTCGATTAAGGTTTTATGATGGTACAATGTATACCTTTAGACTTTCTAAAATTTATAACTATTATTTTCTTTCCTTTTTGTCCATACTAAACCTCAAACATAGATCAGGGGCTCTCAACCTTTATCCTCGTAAATTTTGATGTCACTCAGACATCCAGGTCTTTAAGTGTAATTTCACCGCTCTGTATTATGATTATGCCTTAAAATTTTTATTTATTGCAATTTAGTCCCTAAAACTCTTTCAGGGTTTCCTAACCCTTTAGCTATTCCTATTTCCATAGGTGTTACAACTTTCTCTTTCCATTTTGTTCATAGCTACTGATCAAGCTAACTGGATCCTAGGCCAAATCCTACCTGGCCATCTGGACAATGTAGCATCATCGGACCCTTCTCATCAAACGGAATTTAACTGTGGGTCATGAATTTCTAAAATTCTTGCTCAATTTTTTGATATTGGTTCCTAAAGCCACGAATAGGGGGTGAAATTAGTGTTCTCGAACTTTCAGGCAATCGTTACATTTTGCCTTACTCATAACTTTTCTTTGCGCTTTAGTCCCTGGCTCCTTTATACTTAGCCTTTGAGACTTTTTAGGACCTTTTTCTAATCTTTTTTTTGTCATCCATTTTGGCCTTATCATCTCAGTCTTAAGTCTCTCTTTTTTTTTGTCCTGTCCTCATTTTTTTTCTATATTTAGCCTTATTTTATCTAATTTTTAATGGTGGATGTTACAATAAAGAAGAATCAAAGCCTCACTATGATGAAGATGAAGTCATTTATGCCAGTCAAGGTTTGTCAAGAGAAATATGATTACCATTAATGAAGTAAATGATGGATGGCTTTGCTCTACCACTTCCCATACGAAATGCATTTCACATAGAAAGGTTTGCAATGTTATTATTGATAATGGTTTGAAAATTGTTAATTTCAATATATTTTATCCCTTTTAATTTAGACATTTTGATAATAAATTGTAGCTTAATGGATTTAATTGGATGAAATTTGATTTTACTGGTCATTTTTGCACTTTAGGAATTAATTTGCAAACTTTTGGATTTTTAATGCACCAATTTTATTTAAATAATTTTGTGAATCTTTCTACTTAATTTTTCTCATTTTTTTTGTGCAGATTTTTGATGAGCAAATGAAAATAAAATGGTGGAAATAAATTTGGAGGAAAATTGAAGGTTAGAAAATCAATTGAAGGGCCAAGATTTTAAGATGGAAGCCATACATTTTGCCATGCAAAGGAGGGAATAAATTTTCATATTTTTAAAGAAGTTTTTAGAAAAATGAAAATTGGAAAATGGGGACTTTCACTGCACACTATTTCATTCTCACATGGACATGAGGTTTCATAAATCATGCTAGCCACTAACTCACACATCCTCACACAATTACACACACATATTCCCTTTTGATGCACCAAGACTCTAAAAATGGGACTTGAAGCAAGATAACAAATTAATTCAAGGCATGGTCTCCAGATCATCTCCCACACAACTTCCACGTACACACTAATTTACATGAAGTGTGCATTCACTCATGCACCCACTAACACGTACACACACAGCCAGTTCATTCTCAAGTTGGGATGCATGGGTGCCACAGGACAAAAAACATGCATGGAATGCCTTGGGTCAAGAAGCACGTCCAGTAGCTCATTCCACTCACACTCTCAATCACTCACGATGACACACAGTAACATGCACGAGTTCAAGAGAGGTTGGTTCAATTTTTGTTTGGAGAGATGAAGGCACGTGGAAAACACTCTTGATAAACTCATTCCATGGACCTCTCACGTTGACAGATTCAATATTCCATTTATAATCATGTAACACATCACACACACAGATGCAGGAGGTCATTCCATGTGGAAAACTAAACACACAAAAGTCACGCTGCATATTCACTGCACTCCATCTTCCAGCACACACTCCACTCACGGGTTCAGAACATATAAGAGGCACGAGTTCACTTTTCATGCACGAGTTCACGTGGTAAGTGGCAGGAGGCTAAGTTTTGAAGTGGAAAGGATGAAGAAGCTATGGTTTTAGGGGAATAGAGCTGTGAGAAGCACGGGGAAACTTGAAGAAGGAGTTTCGTGCTTAAGAGGAGGAGAGGAAGCTCACGGAGGAATGAATGAAGAGAGGAGGCTCGCGTAGGCTGTAGAATGTGATTAGAATGATTGAAGAAAACATGGGAAGCATGGGCAGAAGTTACGTGGAGAAGCCACAGTTTGTGAAGATCTCTTATACACGTACACAGGCTAGAAGAAGCTATGGGTACTGGGAATAAAAAGAAGAGCAATGAATCACGTGAGAAGGAAGCAGAGCATGGGATTGATATGATTATTGAACAGCTAAGGGAAGTCACGTGCATATGCATATACACGAAGTATGTCCAGCCATTCCCATTCACGCACGGATTACGCACACAGGGACAACTCATTCATACACACATGGATGATTCACATTAATGCACAGGGATTCACTAATGCAGGAGGGGGGATTTCACAATTACAGACACTCTCATGTGAAGAAGATTGGGCCCACAAGAAGAAAAGAATGTGAAGAGGTAAGAGTATTCCACGGTATTGGGGAGCAAAACACGAGGTATCAAAGAGAGCTCCAGGACATGAAAATTACGAGATTATTCACTTCCTTCAATCAAGCTCCATGGCCGTGGGTTTCTCCTCAAAATTTCCTCCATCCATCTCCTCAATGGTAGCTTAAAATTGCTTGGGTAGCTAGCTGAGGATGTGACTTCCATGGATAAAGATTTGAGCTCTAAGATGCATCTCCAAACTGGCTAAATTCTCATATCTCCATCCTTTACTTTTAGTATTGATCTCTTTGTTTAATTTGACTAGGTTTAGCTTGTTAATTGGAGAATTTGATGGTTGAATGTACTGAATTAATTTGTTCTGTATTTTGATTATAATTTTACATTTGGAAATTTATTTTGATATCTAAGTGTTTGTAGAAATTTCAGAATTAATGGCTGTCCAATTTGCTAGTCAATTCCTCTTTTTTTTAGGTTAATTAATGCAATGGTTTTTGTATTAAGTGATTGGACTTTTGTGTGATTATCATACTTGAAAAAATCCTTAATCTAATTGGGTAATTAGAATTTCTAAGTGGATTTTTTAGCTACTTTAATGAGAACTTAGGTACTGTTTTTGTATATTCTTATCCCTAACTCAAGTGGCTAATTTTCTAAGGTTCCTTGTGGTTGCAATTTCCTTGATAATTAGTAATTTAAGTCTTGAATGGTAATTCAAGAATTCTTATAAAAAATACACTAAAAAGCAAGAATTTAAATCCAAGTTTGGTACATTAAAAGGGAGCAAGGATAATTAAATCTTAGGAAATCTATCCAAAGGCTAGTTACCCTACTTTGTCTTAATTGTTGCCATCACTTAGTCTTAAGTCTTTAATTCTTGTTATTTTCTTTAATCCAATTAGAATTTAGTAATTCAAAAACCCTCTAAATATTTCTCATTTATTGTTGCTAAAAGAACTTTTTCACAAATAATTAGAAACAAACACTCCTTGAAAGATGGCCTAGGTTGTACCATTAATTATAAACTTTTAATCAATCTAGTTTATTTGAGGTTGCTCGACACAACCATCATGGTTCCTATGGGAACGTGGTCCTAAGTGAGGTGTTGAAGAAGCACAAGGTGAAATTTGAACCTCACCCACTGCCTTACAAGTCTAAATGGTTGGACAAAGAATACCAAATAAAGGTGACTAAAAGACACCTTGTCTCTTTTTCCATTAGTAAAAAGTATAATAGTGAGATATGGTGTAATGTGATTTCTATGGATACTTGACATTTATTACTTAGCCATCCTTGGCAATATAGTTGGAGAGTTTGGTATGATGGCTTTAAAAATACTTATTTTATTATGAGATTAATAAATAATACAAGAAGACAAGTAGATATCCTAGCTTGAATTAGATTTCCAACTTTGTAAAATATAGAAATAACATGTAGATATAAATTCATAATTATGAGCAAGAGGTGTCACATTTCTAGTGAGAAATAAATTTAATAGAGATGTAGAAGAAAGGATAAAGCAAATAAAGAAGCTGCATGAGCATATTTGTGAAAAGATTGAAAAACAAAATGAGAAATATGAAGCTTATGAAAACAAATATAGAAAACTCTTTGAATTTCAAAAAGGGGTTCTAGTTTGGGTTCATCATAAAAAGGATCATTTTCGACATGAAAAACATGCAAATTTTAACCTAGAGTAAGTGATCCTTTCAAAATTTTAAAGAAGTTCATTGATAATGCCTACAAGGTTAAGCTGCTTGAAGACTTTAAAGCTTTTGATACTTGCAACATTGTTGATCTTTCTCCTTGCTTTAGTGAAAATGAAAACTTAGAGATGAGTTTTTCCTAATTAGAGGAGAATGACACAAAAGTATCTCCTTTGTGCTTGATGGACATTAAATTTGAAGTTAATAATATGCCAATGTCGAGCCTACAACTAAAAACTGAAAAGTTGTTGCCAAAGTTTATGTATGATTGTTGATTTTCAAAGAATGAAGGATATTTGCTCTTCTAATTTTCTTAATTTCATTAAGTATAATTCCTTTTAATTTCTTTATTTTAGACCACTAAAGAAAGTTCCTTTATAAAGATAAAAGAAATGTAATTCTATTCCTATGCTTGGTGTAATCGCTTTATTAATCATATTCATTTTAATTCATTTGAAACATAAGGGAAAGCTATCTCACTATCTTATCAGGCTAAAGTAAGGAGCGTTACATAACTACCTTCATAACAAAATACTTTTTTTTTTTTAAAAATGGTCTTATTAGCCAACCTATTAGAGAGAGTTTAGTCATACATGTAACACCCTAAAAATTAATTAAGGTGTTAATCATAGATTTAGAGTAATTAAAAATAATTAATAGAGGATAATTGGGCAAGTTAGTGGATAGGAATTTTAGAGAGATAAATCATTAATATGGGTTTGAGAATTAATTAGGATAGAAATTCCATCTAGGCCCAAATTAATAGATCATGATAAGAGGCTAATGGAGGCCCAATGAGTTAGGTGCAGACCCAAATCCTTGAACCCTTCAAACTTGGCCCAAACTTAATTAAACTTCAGCAGCCCAATGCATAAGAACTGGCCCAATAAAATTCTGCAACCCAACACTTAAAAACTGGTCCAACAAGCTAAAGTCTGAAGTCCATTAGGAGTTGGACCTTGGAGCAACCCATGACCCATATATTTGACCCAACTTAACCCCACTAAAACCCTAAAAAACTGACCAGCCACCTCCCCCATTCTGCAAAACACAAAAACACAAGGAAAATTCAGAGGTGAGGAGGAGAGGCTAGGGTTCTTGGCATAATTCCACCTTTTCTCATATTTGGAGCAAGATTTAGCCAAGGTAATAGTTATACAACTTAATCCCTTAATCTTTCTCTTTAATTTGGTCCGATTAGTTTTTCATTTAGAGTATTTTCATCATACCTAAAATCTGAAATGTGGGTGTTTGGGGATTTTCTTGATGAAATTCGTAGGTTGAGGTTAGGGCTGGTATTAGGTGAGTTTAAACCCCCCATTTTGATGATTTCTTTGTTAGTTTGAGACTCCCATAGCTGATTTATATTATGAGTATTAATTTTGTACGAATTTGCTTAGGATTTTGGGTGAAATATTGAGATTTCTGGTAGAGGACACTTTAATCTGAATTTATAATATGTGGTGGCTGGGTAAGTGTTCTTTAGGTAGTTATTAGCATTTAAATTCTTTGGGCACTTGTTGTAACTGTTAGTGATGAATTAGAGTAGTTATTATCTGATGCTATGATTATAGGAAGATTCTGTACCATTAGTGGCTGTTGCAAACTTGTCTACAAGTGAGGTAACCGGGGTTTGTATTAATTCCATGCATGTATTTGTTTAATTTCATATTTGTTGTATATAAATGATTTGAAATGTTGAATGAATTGGTTGGTTATCTATTGTATGATGATTGGACCTTGTGAGTCCATGGTGGAGCTGTGGTGCAGCTGCCACCCGTGCATGTGTTACGATCGAGCACCGAGTTATGATCAAACCCCAGATGCACTGAGTCCTGATTGTACTCAATGGGGAGTAGGTGCTGTGGACGGACCTCTCGCGGTGTTAATGGCCTTTAACATGCGAAAATATGATTGCTAGTATGGGATAGTAATCATGATAGCCTAATTGCTTCATTTACTGATATGATTGATATGATTCGGATGTCGATTTTAATTCATGCTTATATGCTAATTAAACTGGATTATATGGTGGAATTACCTTGGTTGCTGAGATTCATATCTTACCCCATTTCATAGGATTAATATTTCAGGTGAAAGTGTTTCGGGTAAGGATAAGGGTAAGCAAGTGAATGAACATCCATGAGCTGAGGCCCGATGTGGGGGAGCTACACTTGGTCTGAGTAGATTAGGGTAGATGCTAATTTTGTTAAGTCTTGTATAGCATCATCATGTATCTGTATTGCCAAGTGTAGGAGTCTATATTTTGATAATGTAATGTGTACCTATTGAGGAGTAGGCCTTACTATAAATTGGTATTTAATGTATGGATTTATGATATCTGCTATGAGCATTGTTGAACTCTGATATGACTTACCATTTGGAAATGTAACCTTGAGACATTGATGTGAATCACTGATGCATGGGACCTCTAATGGAAAGTGTATTAAATGTTGAATGTCAATGGGGCATAAATTGTGTTATTGTTATTCCCTGGACTTGCTGATATAGGGTAGTTGGAGGAAATGGAAATTTACATTTGAGTTTTGAGTTGGTAATGATAGAATAGCTGGTTCATAACTATCCTTAGAGTTGCATAAATTAAGGTAGAATGGCTCTAGGGTGAGACTGGAGGAAGAGAGGAGAGTATGGGTCCAGATTTTCGGAGTGTAGGATCAGAAGGAATTTAGCCGTGGCTAAAATGGAGTTGGCCACGGCCAATAGAGGTGAAGTTGCCCAGGGAGAGTGCCAGAGAGGAATTCGCCGCGGTGAAATGTAAATTGGCCACGGCGAAATGTGAGAGGTGAAACTGGGAGTTGTCCAGAGAGAAATTAGCCGCGACGAATTATGGAATTGGCTGCGATGAAATTAGTGATGAAGAAAGGGGTAAAACAGAAAGGAATTGGCCGCGGCTAAGAGTAATTAGGCCGCGGCGAACATGTTGAAACACTTATATTAACTAGAAAACCTTGGTTTTCCATATGTTAATCACAAGGGATGATCTAGAGTCATTAGGATGAGTTATAATTGATGAGTAATAGAATCCAAGGCTTATAAATGGATGTTTAATTCCCTTATGAACATAAGTGTATGTAATCATATGATTGATGACTCTAATCACCTTAAGGTTTAGATTTCTCCACATTTTCATAACCTATGATGATTAATCGCGTGTTTAACCTTAATTATGATGATAAGAAATTAGGGTCGTCACAATACATTGAAGTGAACAAAACATCATTTCAATTAGTTCATGAAGTTGGCATATATAAAACAAAAGAAGCCCTATGGTGTTTATGTCATTTAACTACGTGTTTGGGTCATGTGGGTGGGCACTAAGTTAGGGGTATCTGTTGATTATCCTAAATGACTACTATCATCTTTATGATAATGATGACTTGGACTTGTCCCACCCTAGGGACCTCTATATACACCCACTCAACTTTAATCACATATCAAGTCATTAATATCTTTATTATTTGAACACATTACTTTTACGTGTAAGAATTTAAAATTCCCATTAAGAAAATAATAATAAAACCAGTAATGGTTTAGCTACTATACATGTAAAAGATATTTTCTTATTTGTCACCCTTGTCTATCTAAGAAATAATAACATCATTTATAATTGTAGAACATCACACAAACTAATCATATCATATGCATAATAAGGTCATAAGATCTCAAGCCATGCATATATGCGATTAGCACATAAATTAGCATGTCTAGTAAACCATAATTCTTGATAAATTTCTATTTAAGGAAATATAATTTCATTCTTAGAAATGCTATTTAAGAAAGTATTGGTAGATGCCACACTCAACGTCCCATAATATTAGTGTATATCCAAGTAAAAATAATCATAGACATCACGTCAAGTTGCATATACTACTATTTGCAAGCCTAGGTTGTCAGCATAACCAACATTGAACAGTTACTCTCCTTAGCTCTTTTGTATCTACCTAAGAATTTCTATTAAAGTATCCATAAAGTATAAAGAATCCAAACCATCAACATGCTACTTGTAACACCCTAAAATTTATTAAAAGTAATTGTAGACAATTAAGGAATTATAATGAGGATAATTAGGCAAATTATGGGAAATAAAAATTTATGAAAAAATAAATTATTAATGTGGATTTAAAATTCAATTGAGTTAGAAATTTAATCTAGATCCATAATTAATTTAAACATGTTAACGATAAAGATTTATAAAGATCCAACTTCATCTTAAAAGGCTTAACCTAAGGGAATCACTTAATATTGGCCCAACTTAATTCTTAGAAACCTAAAACTCAGAAAATGGGCCCAAGTGAGATGTAGATCCTTAAGTTAGCCCCAAAACCTAAGTAAACTCTTCAACTTGTGGCCTAATAAGCACACATCTGAACCCAAGTGGATTTTGGGCCTTTGGGTCAGCCCAAAACCCTTTAAAGCCTTAAAGACCCTTTGCCCTTGCATCATTTTGCAGAACCACAAGAAACTCAAGAGGAAATTCGGAGGTCCAAAGGGAGGCTAGGGTTTTTAAGCACATTTCTACCATTTCTTCCTTATAGAGCAAGATTTAACCAAGGTAATCCATATGAAACTTGTTTCTCTCATTCTCCTCTACAATTTGATCTGAATAGCTTCTTGTTTAATGGATTTTCATCTTCTTTCCAAATCTGAAATTGTTGTTTTAGTGGTTTCATGGTTGATTTTTAAAGGTTAAGGTTAGAAGGGTTATTAGGTAAGTATCTCCTTCTCATTTTGATGTATTTTCTGTTGGATAGAGACTCCAATAGCTGACTTATGATATAAGCTCTAATTTTGTGTGAAATTACTCAAAAATTAGAGTGAAATATTGTGGTTTCTAGTATAAGGAAGTTAAAACCCGAAATTAGAATGTATTGGTGGTTAGGGTGAATTGGCATTGTTGTTAGCTCTTAAAGATTTATCAACTAAGTAAGGTAATCGGGGTTAATTTTAATTACTTGTATATGTCCATTTTAGTTTTATATCTGTTGTACATGTATGATTTCGAATACTAAATGATTGGTTGGCTACTTGAGTTATTGTATTTGGACTATGTGTAAGTCCTTAGTGGAGCTGTGGTGTGGCTGTCACCTATGCATTGTACTTCGATCGGGCACCGAGTTGTCATCAGACTCTTAAATACACGAAGCCCAAGTTGTGCTCAATGGGGAGTTGGCATTGTGAACAGGCCTCTCCCAATATTATTGGCTATTAACATGATGTATGTGATTGCTAGTATGGGATAGTAGTCACCGGTAGTCCAACTAGTTTATTTATTGATGGTGATAATAATGTTTTTTTGGTAACTATGTTTAATTTGCATTTATTCTAATTAAATTATACATATATATGGAATTTCCCTTCAGTTATTGAGATTCACTTTTCATCTAGTTTTATGGACTAACAATTTCAGGTGAAAGCTCCTCGAGAAAGGAAAAAGGAAAGTAAGTAGATGAACATGAGCTGAGGCCATATGTGTAAACCCTGCACTTTGACTAATTTGATTTAGAATAGATGCTAATTTTTATGATTCATTTTGTATAGTATCATCATATATTCATAGTATCAAGTGTAGGTATTCTTACATTCTGTAATCAAGGATATAACTAATGGGAGAATAGACCTTGTAGTAGTTGAAATATGATGTATGTACTCAATTATAATATGATATGGAACCTTCCTAATATAGAAATATGGCTTGTCACTTAAGAGTATATTTATGTATCACCATGGATGATGATCTTGGATTAATATTGTATGGAACCTCTATTGGAACACACATTTGGATGATGTTGTTAGTGGCTTTTGCACTCTTTGCTGTCAAAATACATAAATTTCTAATGTATGGTAGATGGATGGGTTTAGATCAACATTTAAGTCCCTAAGTGGTTATGATAAGTATGCTAAGTAATTTAAGTAGTTGGATGCCATTAAAACCTTACAAATTAAGGTAGAATGATCTTAGAATGCTACTAAAGAAAGAGATAAAGGTTTGGGACAAAAATTAGAGAGTTTAAATTCAAAATAGGATTGAGTCGTGGCCAAGACTATTTAAGTCGTGGCCAGGGCTCTTCCAGAGGCTAGGAGCACTGTAGCATGAAATGTCTTGCTGCAGCATAAGGCAAAATTTTAGCCTAAGAGTCAAACATAATTGAACTTATCGCAGCACAGTACTCTTTATTATGGTTCAATTTAAGGAAAATAGTGAGAGAGGATTCCAAAAAGCAACTTCGCCATAGAGTGAGTAGGACTCGTGTAATATCCAATTTTCGTTAAACGACGAAAATAAGGTGTTTTCAAAGCAAGTCCCCCGAAATTAATTAATTAAGGTCTTAAAAAATTTAAATAGCATTTTAGACTTTTAAAAATGAGAACCCCAGGCTCAGATGAAAAGAAAAACGGAGCTAGAATGAAGAAACAAAATTTGACGAAAGACTTATGAAATTGCATTTTCGTAATTTTGAGAAAATTTTGGAATTCATACAAGATGACTTTTTAAATGAAAATTTTGAGTTCTTTAGGGTTCTCAGAGGCCCTAGAAATCATGAGAAGTTTCGGGACAGTTAAAACCTCTCCGGTGGACGTTTTCCAATAACGATAAACCTGAACTTTGACGAATTTGGTCAGAAAGGTTTTATCTCCTATTTGAGTGATTCTAAAGGTATTTTACTAAATTGGGAACTTAAATTTCATAATAGAAAAGATAATTTTAAAAAAGGAGCTAAAACAAACTAGAAACAAAAATGCCAAAACTTAAAGGCAAAATTGAAATTTTTGAAAAGTCTTTCTTCCTCCCACCAATGTATAGATGGCGCCCCACCTCCTCACTCATTTAGACACCATTGTTTCTGCCCTAAACTAGAGGAGAGAGCTAGGGTTTGAGGTGCACCAAAGGGAGAAGAAGAGAAGGAGAAATCCAAGATAGAAAGTTATATAATTTCTTGATTTTTTCATGTTTTCTCTTTAGCAAACCTCTTCTCCTCTATTTCTCTTTCTTTCCTATGGTTATATTGAAGTTTATGGATCTATTTTGAGGAAAGAATAAAGGGAAAAATTCAGATTTGAAGAGAGGAGGCCAAAGAAAGGAAGAATTAAGCAAGAAAACAAGGAAAAACAAGGTAAATCTTCCATCCCATGGTAGCTACTCCTCCTTCCTCTTCTTCCTTGGTTCGTCCAACATGAGAAGCCACAAGAAGGCTTGGATTTTGGGCAGAACCAAAGGTGAATCTTAGAAAATGGAGTGCAGAGAATAAGAATATGCAAAGAAAATAACAAAAGAACCATAAAAATTCAAGATAGCAAACCTAGGGTTTCATGTGTTTCTTGTAAAATCTGAATTGATATCTTAATTCCTAGGCCTAAATAAATGTTTAAATGAGCTCCTAATAAGAGGCTCCCCCATTTATCTTCCACTTAGAAAATAAAGCAAACTCCATGGAGGCTAAAAGGAGGCATAGGCTCGGCCTAACATGGTTGGGACACCTAGGGATAGTTTTAAATTTTTTCAAGCCCATTTTTGAGTCATATATGATGAATGAAAATGAGAGAAAATCTTAGAAAAAATTTAGGAGGCCTAGAGAATGAATTAGTGTCTTAGGTTCCATAATATGGCCTAAAAAAGCAACATGTAGTTTGGCTATTTGTTTTAATTGTGTGATGACTCCAAGAGGCTTAAAAAGAGTCAAGAATCATAAATGAATGGAAAGAATGGAGCTTAGAATTTATTTGATGGGTGTTGCTTCATTAGGTGCATTCTTGGAACCATAAAGGGGTTAATAGACCGAGTTAGTGTTTAAGGAAGATGAGTAGCCTTAGAATTAATTTCATGAACCTAATTGGTTTCCATAAATTATGTTTAGGCCAAGAGAAACTAACCCTACGCCTTTGTGTGTGTGAG
The DNA here is from genome assembly GCA_032878935.1 of Erythrophleum fordii. Classification (NCBI taxonomy): domain Eukaryota; kingdom Viridiplantae; phylum Streptophyta; class Magnoliopsida; order Fabales; family Fabaceae; genus Erythrophleum; species Erythrophleum fordii. The sequence continues at coordinate 17,417,307 of JAVQMF010000052.1, read as the reverse complement.
GCCGAGGAAGGCAGAGCAAATTTAAGGAGAAAAGTGTAGTTGTATATAAGGTAGCTCGCTCCTCCTTTTCTCATGCATGGATATATGCTTGACTTGTCTTTGAATATGTGTATGTGTATTTTAAGTTATGAAAAATGTTCTAGCATGAGCTCTTATTCCATGATACCATGATGATATATTATGTCTTCAAATGATGTTTATGATATTTGCTTGGGTTTGCTTGAGTGTGGAAAGGCCAAGAACTCTTAGCCATGGTGAAGATGAGCTAAGAATTTTCAGAAATGGTTGAGACAAAGCAAAGTATCTCCTAAGAGTGAGGTTAAGCCAAAACCTCCTTAATAAGTTAGGTAAGGTAAGTCCAAAAATCCATGAGTGAATGGGTGAGGCTAATCCATTTACTTAGCAAGCTTATGGATGCTTTGTATGACTTACTCACATGCCAAGATTGTTTCTTGAATGTTCATGTCATTCATTATGCTCATACATACATTTTCAAGGCGTGTTTTACATCTTTTATGTATTATTGAAAGGGAGATGAGCTATTTGGATTCTTTGAATCTCATTCCTTCCTCTCCAATATTCTAACATGCTAGGTGGACTAAATGGACAAGGTAATAAGAGCCAACAACTTGGAAGATAAGAGATTGACAACCATTTGTATAGATTTTACTTTTTTATAGCCATATGAATGGCAAATGTTGTAATCTATTGTTGTACATGTCCCATGACCTTATGAACTTGAGTAATTATACTAATGTATCATGTACAAATAAGATTTAAGGTTAGATGTATGGAAATGTGCATTTTGGACATGGAATGACAAAACTAACATTATGTAAACTTGTGTATGGCATGGGGTGAGAGTGTGAGTTTCCAAATTCTAGATTTGTGCACCTTTGAGATAAGTTTAGAATGTCATTTTGGTGCAATCCCACGTGCTCAAGTGGCCACACAAGCTTGGGAAGCAAAATTGGACACTTTGATGCTTGTAGAGACCATAAACATGACCAAACCAGAACCCTATAGCACAAATTGACCAAATGGATGAATCTTCCCATGAACTTTGGCAAACATGTAGAGCCCATTGAGAGATTTTTGGAAAGCTAAAGTGCAAAAAAATCAGAGCTTTGCAGAATTAATTATGAATTTTCAAAGTTGAGATTTTTTTGTTATTTTAGTGCATATACTGTTCATATGGTCAGTTTTGTATTCTGTTTCACCCGATGGACAAATAGTGTCCAATGCTTGTGAAATTTTGCAAGAATAAACTAGAGGTTATAAGCTTTCTGTGGCCACCAAAATCATCTCATTTGGAAGTTTGAGCAGAGATTTATGAATTTTTGACATTTGACATTAGTACTAGTAATGCCACTTGACCTCCAATATTGTTCCATTATAATTCAATTCCTAAATATACTTGGCATGATCTGAAGATATTTTTGTCTTAAACTTAACATCAGTATATTCTTAGATTGACTGAATTTGTATGATTTAAATTTTTCTAAAATTAGTTATGAATTTCCAAAATTTATGATAGTGACCTATGATAGTAGCCGATGCAGCTAAGACCTTGGGTGCTTTTTGAATATCAAATGTCTTATACTTGATGTTTCATGACCTGGACATATTTTTATCATAAAGTAGACATCTGTAGCTTTCAAGAGTGGTAAAGAATACATGATTTTGATTTTTCTAAAATTAGTTATGATTTTTTAAAATTTGTGACAGAAAGTATGAAATTCTGGCCGAGGCTACACTATGATATTTTGTGTGTTTCCTTCACTTGCACAAGTTCTAGGCCACTTTCTTGGATGGTTTTAAGTTGTATTAGTGTAATTAAATATGAGAATGAATTGAATGAGTTCATATGATCCACAAGACACCGAATGAAAAATTCATCCCCTAAGTGGCGCAATTTTATTCACTTTTTTAATGCCATTTTCTCACCTCCTTTGTGAGATGCATGGCAATAAGCATGGGAATAGCATAAGACAAGTTAGGAATTTATGGTGTTACAACTCACTAGGATGTGAATTGAGAAGAGCAAGAATAGTGTAAAATTTTGAACTATAAGATCCAGAGGGTAACCACATCGCGGCTCGAAATGCATATTTTTGGTTGAGTTCCAGTAGCCACTTAAGTCATAGCACGAGTATACCAAGTCACAGCACAAGTTTACAAATTTGATTTTTAAGTTCCAATAACCAACTTAGCCATAGTGGGGAATGTCCAAGTTGTGTCCTAAGTTTCTAAACTCTTATTTTTGCTTAAAAACCTTAGATTTCATTATGGTAATGTTATGTATTAACTTGGAAACTACGGATGTGTTTGGTTTAAGGCTTTTGAAGGAGAAGGGAGGGGAAGGAAGGGAGATAAGATGTTTGATTGGACAAAATTGAAGGGAAGAAGAGGGGAGACAAATTTTTCTCCCCTCCAAATTGGGGGGTTTTAGAGGGAAGGGGATGAGAGGGGTATTTTTTAAATTATAATTTACTTTATTATCCCTTAATATTTTAATATTTTAATATTTAATAAAAACTAAGATTATTTTTTTCATAAAAAATTAAAAATAAAAAAAGATTAGAATTCATAATTTTTTTTGAAAAATATTGATATAAATAATTTTTTTCTAAAAAATAAAATTAAAATAATATAAGGGTAAATTTGTCCAAATATAATTATCTCCCCTCCCCTCCGTTGAACCAAACGGAGCCTAATGCAGATATGTTTTATACCCTTTTATCATGAAATATGGATGGAATGGAGATCTTATAAGAGGATTTTAACATCTTTTAGTTAGTAATCTTATTGCTTATCTGATTGGTGATTAGAAACAATTAGAAAGGTTCAAATTTTCCCATGTTTTCATCTATTAATGAGAAATAAATAATGTCTGGCTTAAAATATACGTGTTTAAGAGATCGATCAAGCTTAATTAATGTGTTTAGTAATTAGGGTTGTTACAGTACTTAGGGCATCTCTTAAAGTGGATCCACAATACATATATATATAACGTTTCATAATACATCTTTGAAAAGAAATTGGCACATCTCCAAAGAGAAGCTAATACATCTCTAAAGAGAAGTTATGGAGATCATCTTTGTAAAATTATCTTTCCTAGATATTAATGGCATAATAAGGGTTTCCCATTTCTAATACTGTGTATGCTAAAATAATCATTCTCATAACAATCATCAATCTCAGTTAGATACATTAAACTTGTCTATCCTATTATACAATAAATGTAGCTAAATAATAATCATGTTGAATTTGACAATCACATAAAGTATTTATAAATTTTGTTGGAACCCCTTTTAAATGTGTCTTTTAATGTCTTACGTATTTTAAAAATCCATAGTCCATATTGAATATCCAAGTATTAGTCATTTATGGATGGGAATCATCTATAGTTTAGTCTTCTATGCATAGGAATCAAGGTACTAAGAGGATATGGTCATTTATATGTAAGCAAAATTTAAGGTTTAGTCTTCTATGGATGAGGTCTAGAAATACTTCTTCGTTTAAGGGTTTAATGATATTTAGTTAACTTAACTTTGAGGGTTCTAGGGAATTTGCAGAGCAACCAAAAAACTTATAAATTAAACACACCAAGAATTATATAAGGCCTTAAATTAAACTTGTCAAACAATTAAGAATAAATTCCTAAGTTTAACATCCCCAAACAATTACCAACTAACTTTTAAATTAAACAAGCAAACCATTGCAATATATATTGTACAAAATTCAATCATAAATACATACATCCCATGAACCATTCCTTCAATCATTTAAAACCTATATTAACATAAAACTTAACTATGATATAGGATTAATGTAGCTTATAAGAAGTTATCAAGGCCTTAGATGAAACTTTTCCTTAATTTTTAGGGCTATATAGGCAGGAACATGATTTAAAAAATGCAAAATCTCCCTTGCCTTATAAATTTATGCCTTTATATGGCCCTATGGATGCCTAGGCCATGCTAAAGGGCATAAGTGCAAGGCCAACACAGCCTACCATGCTCCATGAAACTCACTTCATGTTAGCCTACCTTATTCCATGAAATTCATTGTAAGTAATTGGATTTGCACCATTTCTTCATTTAATCCATTCTTACTCGCTTTCTTAAGATTATGCCATATATAAATGCATAAAAATTGGGTTTTTCTCAGCTTACATAAATGATTCTAAATCAAAATCAATATTTTACAATTATTCGTCATTACTCCCTGTTTGCTAATATAAGAACACGTTCAAGGATAATGGTGCAAGTTTCAAGGATGGTTTTTAATCAATTCCTTTAGGTTGTTTGCCATTACAAATACTTAGAAACCTATTATAATCCATCTTATGGAAGTGATGTTGAACCAAATATAATTCTTAAAAACTTATAAAAACTTCCATACCAATTCTTTTTTTTTTTTCATGTAGTGATTATGTATATAAAGAAAAAGGGTTAAGAAACAAGCTAAGCTTAGATCTATAACTTTCCAAATCAAATCAAGCTCTCCAAATCTTTCCATTTTCATATTTTCTCTTAACTTATTAACAAAGTTGCAGAGAGAATGAAAAGCATAAACAAGGGAGAAGAAGATGTAACTAGATTTCTCAATAAGACAAGGTGAATGTCTTGCATCAAGTTTCTAATATGAGCTCTCCTTCATTTTCTTCTTCTTCAAGCCTTCTCTTTTTGCAACTTCTCTCTCTCTCTCTCTCTCTCTCTCTCTCTCTCTTCACTTTACTATCTCTATTTTCTCTTTCTTTTTGGTTCTTTGATTGGGTGCAGAAGAAAAATAAGTGAGGAAAAGACTTTAACAAAAAAGACAAGGCTCTTTAGTCATTTCAAATCTAATGCATATCTTCACTCTCTCAGCATGTTTTCTAGCTTCCTCAAGAAGTTAGTAACCCAATGTGACTGTTCCTATTTGGATAAAATAAATAAATACTTATTTGTTTAATATTAGGTATAAAAATTATTTCTAATCATTTAGAGGTACATATCAAAATTTTCAGTTCCTCTAATTTATTCTTCTTACAGTGTTTTTCTTCTAATAAGAATTATATTTTGGCCTCAACTAAAATTGTAATTTGGCCCTTGTTAACATTATGATTTTATACCCTAAACTTTTTAATAATTGTATTTTGATCTCAAAATTTTATCCAAATATTTTAAAATTTTAAGGCTTTATTGGCCTTAGGAATTTCTAAAAATTCAATTCTTAAGTATTTATTTCTAAATTTCTTCCTATTTAATAATTGGTACAAATTATAAATATTTTTGAAAAATTCTTAAAAATTTCTATTAAATTCTTAATGATTTCCAAAAATTTTCTTTCATGTTACATAAATTTATATTTCATTAAATTTTCATAATTTAGGCTCAAATTTTCTTTAAACATTTTTCTAGTATTGATTAATTTGTTTTAAACTTCTTAAATATCATTAATTAATTCTATTGGAAGAAGGATGTTACACTTGAAGAGTTGTTCCATAGCCACTATTTAAAAACTCATAATCAATAATAAAAGAAAGTAAAGAGTCATTTTGGGTTTTTCCTCACAAAACATAGTATTCTTACTTTCTTCTTTGTATTTTTAGTGTTAATTCCCTTAAGTGGAGAGATTTCCTACAACCCTGTATCTTTAAGGTAGTGGATTTATTCTTATTTCCTTTTATTATTAAGTTAATCTATCTTTTTTTCCTCCTTTTAAACCTACTTTTATTTTTTCTATTATTGCATTAATGATTTAAAGTCTAATGCATCTTTCATTTCAGGATTGATTCAAGACATTTTTGTGCAAGTTTCTAGACATGTAATATGTGTTCTTTTGTAGTCTAGAACATAAGTTTTTCTTTTAGTATTGGAATCGCTCTAATATGAGTTTTCTACAATAAGTTATGTTCATTGGGAATTAGATGACATTTTAGATTACATCTTCATGAAAGATTCCTTTTCGATGTCACCACCATAGCCAAATATGAATGCTCTAGTATCACTAATAATAAATAAAGAGAGAGAGAGGATAAAATAGGGAAAGAGATGAAGATGAGAGAAATTATTCATTCATCGAGTATAATGTTTCTATACTTCTCACTTCAACTTAATACTTATTTTAATTAACAATGACTACCCAACCCCCTAGAATGCTGAACTTGGTAAGACTAAACTATCCTTATGCACTTTTATGAAAAGACATAATTACCCTCGCTTACATTTTCAATCTATATCATGTGCTTCTTTAACTCCACTTTTGTCCATGTTGGATGTGATTTGAGTGCTAGAGTAATCTTACACATTGTATCTTTATCTTTGTTTATAAGTTAATTATCATATTAATCTCTAAAAGATCTCAACAATGTCAATTTAGTCTTTGAAAGTTTATTGTCATCTCAAGTTAACTTGATTAAGAAAGTGGCTATCACCAATTTAGTTTTTGAAAGATTCTAATGGCATTGATTTAGACCTATATCAAGCCTAAATAGATATAATTTTTAAAACATTAAGACTAAATTGATGTCAATAAACTTATAATAACTAAATTAATTTAGCATTGCCTTTCAAGGACCAAAATAGTAGTTTATTCTTTATTGTTTCTAAAGGTTTTGAGTACTTACCTACATAACAGAAGTGGATCTTCAAATTTTTTGTTTGACATAGTTTGGATCATGATTATTAAAGAAACCACAATATTTTTTCCACAACAAATGCACCTAAATCGTTAGAAGAGAAATCATTATTTTTGTGTTCTCTATGTTATACAATCTCTATATATTTGTTGTTATTTGTTGCATATTCTCTTCCTCTCCCTTAAGGAAAGGATCAAATAACCAATTGATAAGATAGACTTTTTGTGATTGAAATAACTATTCTTTTAAACTAATAAGATATGATAGCATATCTTGAAGTTCAAAAAATTCAAGATGTAAATTAATTATCAAATAATAACTAATTATGTCAACCTTTTAAGATAATAATTAATTATCTCAATAATTTTAAATAATAATTATCCTAACAATTTAAGTAATCTAATTAATTAAATTAATAAGTTGTGTTAGGTCATATATTATGTTAGCCCATCATAGGTGCCCCAAAATCTAACATCTCCCATTCACCAGTGACGGGATGATTTCACATAGAGTGCTCCTTGAAAAGGAAATTTATACATATCTCCTCTTAGATTCCCATACTGAGTGCCCCTGCCGTGACTACTTAGGCACTAGATTTGGGACCTCTTATACAAATAATCCTTTTAAGGACTAGTATAAAAGTCTAGAACCCTTTACATGTAGTATCTCTAATCCCTCATGAGTTTTATTTAATCAGAGCCTTACTATTTAATCTTTAATATGCTTTGTGTCCAAGCTTATAATGCTCTTTGAAATAGCTTCATAATAAACTAATCTTCAATATAAGTAGTGTGTATATACTTGAACTAATTTTTTTTTTTTACCCACATATCACTAAAATCATAATTAGTTGCTTTCCTAACATTATTTCTTTAGGTCACATTATTATAACTCTTGGATACATATTAAGGTAGCAAGCACTAACCTATCACTTCATGATATTATTAAAGTCATAAGGAGATCGGTGAAAGGATTATTGTTCCTTTTAGGTCAAACAACAATAAAGCATGTCTTTATTTACTTGGTCATAAAGCACATATGGTATTAAATGCATGCTATGGTGTACCTCTTAGTCTATAAGAGTGTGAATTTCTTTATTATACATTGTATAGATCTTGGTCTAGGTATATCTCTTACTTGACTTGAGTTCTCCCATTCCACTCACTTTTCATGGTGCCTAGAGGAGGTCTTGTCTAAGTCTTCCCACTCTGTTTGCCTCTCATAGTGATTGGAAGAGGTCTCACATTTGTTTACATGTATTATGGATGATAGGTATCCATAATTTGTTATATGATATTACTTCTTTGGATCTCATCCTAGTCTCTCACTCGGGTGACATTATTAATCTTAACTACTTAGTACCCTTTAGTAGTGCTTAAGAAACACAAACGTCTCATTTTGTGTCACACCATATCAAGATCTCATTCAAATTATACCATAAGTGGTATAAAAGTTTTATTTTTATCAAATTACCACTTTTAATAGTGGAATTATCTGTTATCATAAGCCAAAATAATTCAATTTTAATCATATGGATCATTTAGCCTTACTAACATTTTCTTCCATCCATAACACTTAATGAACTAGAAACATCACAATTTCAAGATTGCAATTCGGGTTTAAGCCAAGCATCAAGATTTCAAATTCCAAGTTGCAATTTTTCTAAATTTTATATTCTGATGTGAAATTCAAAAATTTATAACTAATTATAAAAAAATAAAAATTATGCAAATTATACATTATAGAAAGTTTAGGATGTCCTTTAACTACCATAAAAATTTTAGATTAAAAAAACCACATTTGGCTCAAGAAATTGAATAAAACAGTACATTAGGTCTGGGTGGCATCTTGTAACTGAACCAAAATTTCAAAAATTGATATCTCGCTCTACACAAGTCCAAATGAGGTGCTCTTAGTGGTTATAGAATGCTTAAGATATGTACTATATGTTTATAAAATTTTATATGTATTGGACTTCATTTGATCCACGAATGAGATAGAAATGTAAATTGATGATATGAACAGTAATTAAGACAATTCTACATAATTTGGCTAACTTTGAAAATTTATAATAAATTCTCTAAAACTTAAAAAATAGTGCTATTTAGCTCTGTGAAAAGCTTTGATGAGACCTATATTCATGCCAAATTTCATGCCTCAAATAATCTATTTGGCTACTTTTTGGTTCAACTCAAGATTATGGCAATTCTTGATATCATAATAGGGTCAAATTGCATCAAATGGTCTTCTGCACCTCCCATGACCATTTGAGCACATCCCATAACATAAATATAGCATATAAAAGCATCCTAACCTTTCCATAGCCACCGAGAGCACCTTATTTAGAAATGTGTAGAGAAAGATATGAATTTTTGAAATTCTAGTTCAGCTACAGGATGCCACCCAGACCTAATGTATTATTTCATTGAAGTCCTAAGAAATTCCAGCAGTTTTGGCCATATAAACTTGGTCATATGTCATAGTAGCCTCACGACACTCATTTTTAAGCACAAGATAATCCTCAATGTCCTCAAAAGACTTAACATTTTCATTATGGGTCATATTAACCTTCAAGTTTTCCTAGGTAAGGATCTAATGATAGCTCACACTTGCTGTTCATCTGAAAGGTTATGACTAACAGATTTCAACTCCTTTATCATATTTGACATCTTTCTTAAATGATGCCTTGTCATTTTATTAGGGTACAATTTATATGTGTCAAACTTAATGGTTTGCCTTCTAAGTTTAATAGCAAAGGTACTTTAAACTTATCTTTTAATGTGATCCACATAGTTTAAGCCCCCTAATACACCTTAAATTTTTGCATGAGATCATTATTTATGTTGTCTAGCAATATTATGAGTTATTATAGTCTCTTATATGTCTTATGTATATTTGTATATTATTAAACATTAATCAAATACATCCATATTATATATCTCTATATAGATCTTAATTTGAGGAGAATTTTAATACCAAAACCACCCAAATAGAAGTTACATGTGCCTACATATGCCTCAAGAAACATTCTACCTAAGAAAAAAATCCTTATAAATGGAAAAAAAAAGCCAAGAACAAGCCTATACGTGTTGCATACCACTTTGAGCAGTGGATTTCTAGGTGATACCACCACCATTGGCTTTTTCTTCTCATGCTAATTTTGATGGCACCTTGAAGATCACCAAGTTGCTTTAGGGTGAATCTCACGTACTATAGGTGAGAGTGGTGTTGAAACTTCTTCAACCTCCCTCCTTTCTTTTTGTAAAAAAATTTTGGCATTTTCTTGTTCAAATTACCAACTTTGGGAGCTCATCCTCCCATCATTTTTCTTTCAAGTCATGTATATTATATACCATTAGAAAGCTTGTTGAATGAGATTTCCAACTATATATAGGTTGCATGCAGTCACAGCTTGTAAAGAGAATGATCGGCTTTGAAAGATGGCTGGTTCATCACATTTTTCACAATCCATAAAAATCCATAAAATTTAACTCTTTCTCTAATGGTTACCAAAATTTAACCATGAGATACACTTCTTATAGGCAAGATGTGGTGCGAAAATTAGGGCTTAACATGTTTTCTACATTATTTTACCATAAGTGGTCGAGTTTAGCATAAATTTTGAAATATAGAAAATTGCACCATGCTTTACAAAAAGAAAAGAAGGTTCTTTTCTGAACAACGAGGACAAAAAAAATGAACTAACTAGACTTTGATACCAATAAAGTTTTTGAGTACTTATATATACAATGGAAGTGAATTTTCAAATTTTCTATCCCATGTAGTTTTGAATTGTGATCACTAGAGGAATCATAATCTCTTTTTCATAATAGACGCAACCAAATCCCTAAAGGAAAATTCATTATTTTTGTGTTTTTTGTGTTATGCAATCTCTATAGATACATTATTATCTATGTGTATATTTTCTTCATCTCTCTCTTATGAAGAGATCTAATTACCAATTGATAGGATAGATTTTTTATGACACAGATAATCTATCTTTTAAACCAATAGTATAAGATGGCCCATCTTGAATTTCAAAAAATTGAAGATTTAAATTAATTATCAAATAATAATTAATTATCTCAACATCTTAAGATAATAATTAATTATCTCAATAATTTTAAATAATAATTATCCCAATAGTTTAATTAATTCAATTAATTAACTTTAGGTCGGATCATTTATTAAATCAACATATCATGAATGCCCTGAAGTCCAAAAGTTTCCTTACTTAATATTTAGTTGCCATCATCCTAGGCATGGATGAGCATATTATTTTGGCACAATGAACTACCAGCTAACTCATCGATGTAAACCAAAAGTGTTATGCAGCCGATGTGTTATTTAAATACAGTTTGTTATGTTGTTATTTTATATTTTCTTATATATAGATATAAAAGTATAAGATGTGATATTATTTCATATTTCCTTATTATGATAATTAAAAATTGGCATAAAAATTGATATTTTATAATAAAAATATAATTGATAGCTTAGAAAAATTAATAAAATTAAAAATGATTGTTCTGAAACATTAGATTGTACTTCTTTGTGTTTATATTGCCCACTTTGTACCACCTAATGAGACATCTTACATCGTCATTATTCTATGTGCATGTCACATGACTTTATTTTCCTTTTTTTCCCTTTTTTTTTTTTTGGCCCAACAACTCTGCCCTCCCTCATTTTTGAAAGTAAATTCCAAGCCAGTCTATAAGGTCCCCATCCATTGATATATCTTTGAAATGAATACCTGTTGTCCATAATTCCTTCATGTTCCAGAAGCTCACAATCTCTATCAATTTGCATGGGAACAAATACATAATTAACATGCTTAGTTTAGTTGTCTAGAAGATGAAAGAGAGTGACACATACTTGACTTTGCAATTCAAATAAAGAATTAATAGACATCAAAATCTTCTATTATATGCAAAATTCTTGTAATCAATATTTTTGCAATCAATAGTATAAATTTAAGGTCAAGATCTTTAAGGATAGTTGTTTTATAAGAATCTTTCTCAGGCTTATCTATTATACGGCCATGTGGAGAACCCTTTCAATAAAAGCGTCTATGAATAACATACTCAAAACAAAATATGTTCCTAATGATGATAAATTGAACATTAAAAAAAAAATTATATCAAGTTTGAAGACAAACATCGACCTCATTATTTCAAACAGATTTAAATATGTTATTGGGTTAATTATTCTTCTTCTATTGGGAAAGAAGGAACTTCTAAAATTCCACCAATCAAATTCTTTTAAATTTACTTAAATTATATTGTCTCAAAAATTTTAAAACCCAATCCCTCGTAATCTAAAGAGAGATTTTTTTTTCCAAATGAAGTAATTTAAATACTTTTAAAGTTTACTTTCTCCTTTTAAATTATCTCATCCCAACACAATCTAAAAAGGAGGAGCAATTTACGCGACTTTCTTTTTGTACGTTGACAATCGTGATAAGAAACGCTCCTTCTTCGACACAAAGTCCAGAAAACTTCCATATGTGGTTCATATGGAATAAGGGGATGACTAGGATATAGGGTGTCTAATTAGATGACACGTGTACACCTACCTTAACATATCAGCATCACACAATGAAAAGAGTAAATTGCATGATTTTTTTAAAGCTTTATCGAAATTATATATATATATATATATTAATAAAAATAATTTTATACTTTAGTCTAATTTTAAATTTTTTAACTAAAATATTTTTTAAAAATTTTAAATAAAAATATTTTAGATAAAAAGATTAAAATTAAATTAAAATGTATAGTAATTTTTGTTTTAAAAAATTGTGTATATTTTAAAAATAAAAAAATTATATAATTAACTATTCAATCTTTAAATTATTGGGACACCATGTTTTATCACCAAATTAGAATAGATACTTAACACGTGTCTCCTTTAAATGTCTACTTCGTTACTTTAAACAATACATCTTTATTTGGACTCTTCTTTACTATTAAACCTTATTTTTTTCTCGGATTCTATCCCCATTTCTTTATCTCCTTTTTCAAATTTCATATTATCCATTGGATTTTCTAATACATTTTCGTGTTGTTCTCTCTTACATGAGTTTGGCTAATTTGAATCACAAAGTTGATTATTTGTGTTGGTGAGGGAGAAGAAGGCGTAAGCATTTTTTGTTTGTGGATGTTTCAAAAGACAAACATGGTGGTAATGTGATGAGAAAAAAAAAAAAATTACTCATACGTTTGTGCAGTATCAAATAAAAATTGCATTTGTCAGTTGGACATTTTACTCATAAAGTATCTTGCTAACACGAAATTGAAATTTTAAGAATTTAATTGCAAAAAGATAAAGGAAAAAAAATCATTCAATTGCTCCTTATAATTTAATTGAAATTATATTATTCGTTTGTCTCCTATCATTTCATATAATTCTTAATTTTATTATTATAATTAATAATTTATGATTTGTTCCTTATAATTTTAAAATTTTGTAATTTAATCCCTACTTTTAAGTTTTAAACAAGGATTTTTTTTAATATTTTGATAAGATGATCATTTTGTGTTATCTTAATACTTTCGAATTTGCATGATTGTGAACATGGATGTTGCTAACATGAAATTGAAATTTTAAGAATTCAATTCCCAGAAAAAAAAAGTTAAATTACTCTCTTATTTTCTATAGTTTCACATAATTTTAAATTTAATTTCTATAATTAATGTTTTATAATTTGGTCCTTATAATTTAAAATTTTATAATTTAATCCCGATTGTTAAATTCTTAACAATGTTTTGTTATATTTTGATGACGTAATTATTATATGTTATCTCAGTACATTAAATATGTACGATTTAAACAAAAATATCAAAATAGATAATAAAGTAAAATTAACTCACATGTATAACATAAAATACAACGCATGTTAAGTTAATTGGACAAATTAGTTTCAATAGTATATATTTTAAAATCCTAAAAAAAATACATGGTTGATCACATTTATAAAATTTAACATAATATTAACATAAGTTTAATAATAGAGAATAAATTAAAAAATTTTAAACTATAAAGATTTAATTATATATTTTTAAATAATAAAAACCAACTCAAAAATTAAATGAAAATATAAAATTTGAAAAATTTCCCAATAAAAAAGCTGATTGATTGTTAACAACTTTGTTTTTGTAATGATATACTCGGTTATGCTTATTTGCAATGACTTTATAATTAAGAATTAGGTTTAAATGTAATTTATCTTCATTATAGGTTCTCTAATTAAAATGTAATAAATATTTTTATATAAAGCATAACAGGTAAATAATTTAATTAAAAAATTATGTACTTGCAAAAATTATATTATGTTGTTATTAAAAAGTTATTCACATAGTATATTTTAAATTAAAAAAATCTAATAACAAATAAACAACTGCTTATGAAATTTTTCCTATAACCAAACCCTTGGGCTGGGGCTTGGGGAATTGGCTACCAAAAAACTCACGGCAAATTGACTACGTTCTGTCCATCTTTTTCGTCTCCAATGTGGGCTTTGCCTCAGCGGTTACATTACTTAGAGGGTGTTTAGAATCTCGTTTATGTAAAAATAATAAATTATTACTTTTTTACAAACGTAATTTTGAGTTTTAAAAACACTGAATCAAATACACCATTACATGCGCCGCTTTGATCCAAGTTTCACCTATTTTGATATGCACCAAAAGTTAAATATAAAAGTAAAAATAGTAAGAAAATAATTTTAAAAATATAAATAATTTTAATATCTCTATTTTTAATAAATAAATCATAATTACAAAAAATAACGTAAAACCGGTCTTAGAAACGGTGTTCCCACATTAAAGTTTGAACTACCCAGAAGAGCAAAACCACTTGAAAACCCTATAATAGTTGTGGACTTGAGACAAGCGAAACCGATAGCCTAGCAAAATGGTTTTGGGGCTCAGAAGCTTCACCGAGAGGACCAAAGACGGTGCTGGAGAACCAGTGCTTGACGTTGACAATGGCGAGGAGCTGATGCACGTTCAACCTAGTGTAGACATCGTCCTCGGCAATCGTACAGTCGAGTCCCGTGGTACTCTTTATATTTCTACCAAGTATGTATGCTGGCCTTTCCGTATATTTGTATATGTCTGTAAGACTTGCAATTGATTTTTTTTTTTTTTATTTGTGAAAAGTGATCGGACTCTTATGGGGTCAGTTTGGAAGTAGTTTTAACTGGATTTCATTTGTGGGTTTCATGAATTTTCTGGTTTGGATGGGAACCGCGAATTATGAAATAAGGACTTCTAGGTGGACTTCTAGGTGCTCGATAATGCTTGAACTGCATATCATACGAAATTAAAGTAGCTGCTGGTACTACCAGCCCGGGATTCTGGATGGCTTCAACATTTTAAGGGAAGAAATCCCAAGAGAAAAGTTGGGAGTTGAATTTCTTAAGTGTGGGTTCTTGAGTTTTCATGGTGGTCGCCTTAGTGCTGTAATCTAGCCAGACACTAGTATGCTCAAGTTCGTTCAATTCAAATATGTGTTCAGTGACTAATTTTTCAATGTTCAGGGGTATTTAGGTCATTTCCTCACGCCACAAATTTCTTAGACCATCAATTAAAGGAAATTGGTTCACTTACACTCCTAGGTTGGCTGTTGACATGAATTTCAGGATGCATGTGGGGAGAGATATATGTATTAAACCCTGTAAGCCGAAGTTCAAGTATAGTTGCAATTTCTGTTTTTGTTTTTGTTTTTATTTTTATTTTTATTTTAAAGGTTGATATGCAATTTTGCTTCATTGTACTGTGCAAGTTGAGTCATGATTTTCAGAACAATTTTATGATTAAAATATCTATCCGAACAGGAAATTTCATAAATGAATGACGTTAAGTTAGCTCATTTTAGTTTCGTCATTTCAAAAAATTTTAATGTACCAATATTCCTTGTCCAAACTCCAAACACATTGTATTTTGATGTCGCTATACTAATTCAAGACTGTTGAGCAGCTATCTGGCAAAGTCAGCTAAAGAAGTTTAGAAATGGCCTATCTGCAACTGCATTGTGTTAATTATGCTGACTTGCCTTTAACAGGAAAATGATATGGCTGAGTGATGTAGACAAGGCTAAAGGTTATGCAGTTGATTTTTTGTCTTTGTCACTACATGCAGTATCAAGAGATCCAGAGGCCTACCCTGTTCCTTGTATATATACGCAGGTATTTTGTTTCTTAATCTTGGTATGAGTCTTGGTTGTTCATGTTGTGATCTTTCAACTTATTATATCATTCCATGTAGTTTGTTTGGTTTAATGTAAGTGTGGGCTGGAATATGAAGAGTGCCATATGAAAGTTTTGGGGTTGCAAGTTACAACTGCTATGGAATGGTATGATCCAATTCAACTGACTATTATTGTAGATTATAAAACTTATATTAAGTTTCTAGGGCATCACAACTAGGAACTTAATTACAAATTTCAACATATTTATTTGTCAATCTCAAACTAAAAGAACATTGAAACACATGGTTGATTGGGGAAAGTGCTAACCAGTTGTATTGCATAATTATTATTATTATTTTTGTCTAATCTCCCTTTTATTTCATGAAATTATGTCATATGCTACAAATATTGGCATACTATGATCATTCTGGCTTATAAAATCAGAAGTTTTGTTCATCATATATTGGATGAAGTTTGTGATGGAATTGTAATTGTAGAGATGAGGGTAGGATTCAGTAAATCATTGTAAGCTTTATATCATGTGAAAATTTAGGGGCTATTATGTGTCTGGGCTTGATTATTTCTTTTCTTTTATCTTTCTGGAACAATTTAGCAGAGTGTGCTTTTATGGTCTTCTTTCATGTATCTGTGTGTGTCCATTATATAATTGCAATTTGCTGTTTTTCATTTTACCCCTTCTGATTAGTGTTCTTCCTGAAGATTGAAACTGAAGCAGATGAGGACGAGTCTGATAACTCAGATTCAGATTGCAATGACGCCCTAGATTTATCTAAGATCAGAGAGATGAGGCTTGTTCCATCAGATCCTAGTCAATGTATTTTTGTTCTTTCATTACGATTGTTACTCTGGTCTTAGAGAAATAGATTATTCCCATGTTTCCTCTTTAAGTTCTTTTGGGATCCTGTTTCTTTTAATTTGGAAAAGAGTTGCTAATATACCAAATTCGATGTGTGACAGTGGATACTCTGTTTGAAATATTCTGTGAGTGTGCAGAACTTAACCCTGAGCCAAATGATGGTGAGTACTATTTTTTCGTAGGAAATTGGATTGCATAAATTTTTGTTGATATTGTTGTCTTCCATTTACTAATGTTTTGACTTGTTCACAATGTATTTCTTATTTCTTTTAGAGGAAGGAGAAGAGAATAATTGGGTTTTCAGTGCTGATCAAGTTGAAGATGAAGAAGGTATATGAGGGGCATTAATTTTGGTGCCTTGTACACAGAAAAATCTTATGTTTTCTTTTCTTATGATTTAAATGTTAAACTATCTATTTTGCAGAGGAGAAAGATTATATATTTCACAATCCAACAAACTCAATTGGTCAGTCAAATGGAGATCATGACCTTGCTCGAACAGTACTTGAGGTATAGTTTTGCTGCGGAACTTTTTTTTTTTTTAAATATCTTACAACTGCTTATGCTGTCTGACATTCTGACTTGAAACACTTCCTACCTTTTGGAGCACCTAATTGATGCTCATGCCCTAGGGTATAGGGCAGAACAACTTCCCCATCTATTACTTTTAATTACTGGTTCACTGGTGAGTGTTACTATAATTTCAACCTAGGACCTCTACTGAAATTCTCACCCGCTCCAATTACCTGAGTTAAGCCAAAGTGGCAAGTATTTTTCTTTCTTTTTTTCTTTTTTTAAATTTTATTTATCTAGTCATAATTTAGGGCTGAAACAGAAATATGATGAATGGGAAGGCTTGCACACACATTCACACATCTTGTGGCAGCACACTCTTTTCTTTATTCATAGAAGTTTGAAAACAAAGTAATTACAAGATAAGCTCCTCAGGACAATGATATGGTATAACTATAAGACTCTTTAGATGATAATAAACTGCTCATCCTCTAAGAGTCTCAATTTGTAAGATATATCCTAGGATGATTAAGTGGTTTGTCAGCTTTCGCCCTCATGTTGAAGATTATCCAAGTTTCAGCATGCTAGAAATGAAACCCAATTGAACAGTTGAAGAGAATAACAAAAAATTAACAACCAACTTAAAATAAATAAGAATTCAATAAAAGAAGCCAGCACTTCCCCTTATGACTAAATTCTATGAGGGGGCCCTTGACATGCTGACATTTTGGATTGAAAGCTGCCTTAAAAGGTGTCAAGATGACCTGGAATTGTCAGAGACTATGGTAATACTATTATAAACCTTCATTTAATGGCTTAAATCTTGAGTTGAAATGGTTCTTTACATGGAATTAGTCTATTAGAACCTCTATAATCAAGTGGTCTAGAATTGGATCCTTGCCGCTTTCCATTCTTTTAATTAAATATAAGTTTTAAGAACAAGATATGGTGGATTTTTACTTGATCCACATGTCAAATCCAAAGAGTTTTTGTGTGAGGGAACGTGCTAGAAGTTCTAATAGAACTAGTTATTTAGCCCTCCCCTTCCAAGAGTTAGAATCTCAATGTCTAAAGACTTTAAATAAAAATGAAGATTACATGTTATTTCCTAGGAAATCCCACTTAGAGCTCAGCGTTTCTTTAAAACAACCCCTCAACTGGGCCCAAAAACCAAAATCTGAAAATATTGTAGCACTAGGTAGGTTAGCCAATAGTGTTTAGTGATTGCAAACAGCAGGTTACAGAAGCTAGGTTGGGATATAAGGTGACTTGTGTATCTCGAATTTCTCATTTGTGCCATATCTTTGCTTACACCTAGGTATTTGCTTATTTGCCTCTATATGTTATGTATAGGGAATTGAGCGAAAGAATGAATCCTAAAAGTATCAAGAATAATTTGATTTATTAATATTATGCTCAGATGAAAAAAAGATTTTTGTTTTTTGGGATAATATCACTACTATAGATATGCCTTATTTTTCAGCAATTGACAACAAAGTAAATTTGATGTTTCTGTTTTGATTTAGTTACTTTTCATGTCAGCCCATTCAACCAGCAGACCACCACATATAAGCCATTGTGGATTATATAATTGCATATTCATCATTAGTCCGTGTAGCTGAATTATGCTAGCACCACTGACCAAGTCCAATACATAGCTTGGAGAGCAGTGTTCAAGAGAATGAAACCTGAACAGACGATATTTTTTATATATTCTGACTTTTAAGTCTATTTGTTTATTTTGGTGACTAAAAGATATAGTAATTTGAAATTCACAATCCTTCCCCCCCCCCCCCCCTTTTTTTTTTTTCCAATTCCCTTATATCATAAAATAGCAATGGCATTAATATAGCTTGATTTATTGCAGCTTCAAATCAACGATCAACGCTTTGAGGATGCAGAGGAGATGGAGCACAATGGGGACAGCACCTGTTGTTGAGTTCTGTGTTTGCTTCAGAATATTTTCTGGTAAATAATTATCAGGAAACATCTTTGCCTTACCAATTTGTATTCCCCCTTTTCCCCGCTATTGTCCTCCCTTTAATAGATCAATGGCATTAATGCTGTTTAGTTTTTTGCAGCTTCAAGTCAACTATCAATCAAGGATGCAGAAGATATGCAGCACAATGGAGGCAGAAGCCGTGGTAGAGTTCCTGCGTTTACCTCAAAATATCGTCTTTGCTAATGTTGTCTTAGAGCCATATTCACTGTCTGTTATGGAATATTCTACTGCGTAAATTATCATCAACCATCTAACTAGAGGCAGAATGTTAAAGGGTTTTTAGTGTCAACACGAGGTGAACTCTGGTATAATATAGTTTTCTGTTAGGCCTTGTCAACAATATGACTGCAAAGGCACGCAGTTTTATATTCCCTGTCCATTATTGAGAAATGGGTAACTGCCAGCTTTTATCAATGCTAGATGGTAATGGAAGTATCTAGGTTGAAGTAAGTACTCAAATTTTTTTTTTTTTAAAAAGGGGAATTTAATCCATGATCCAAGCTAACAGAAAACCAGTGTGGTGTGTAATTTATTGTAAATTCTTTGGCTTGAGGACCTTCAAGAACTCTTCATTGGTGATATATTGTCCATTTGGAGTTTTAAAGAATTGAGTTGTTGGTTCAAAATTTGGCTCGGGTAAGGATAAAATTTTGATAATTGATTCGTTAAACTCAAACGATTTGGCTATATTAAGGATAAATTAATATTAATGTCAATCAAAATTAATCTTACGCTATTAAAAAACTTATTATTGGATAAATTGTTTATATCCACTATTGTTAGATTAAACGTTCATATAATGATATTATTCTTATAAAATTTGACGTTAATTATAAATCATTTGACGTTCCATCAATACTTTTACGAACTAACGGGTAATATATATTTCAAATATCGATAACTATTAATGACTTGTTTTAAAACTTACAATTATCCGTTTTTCATAAAATTTGGTCGGGAAGATGACGCAGTAATAATTTCTAATCCGATAGTTGGATTAATGAATATTAATGCTTATAATTAAATATTTAAAGTGTAAGAATGTTAAATTTTACGTCAATCACAATAGATTTTTCCTCATATATACATATATAATACCGTAATTTTCTCGCATTTGGTTTATCTATTTATTTATTTTGATAAAAGGCATAAAATCATTCTATAAAATAAAGGGGCACTTGCAATGATTGTAAAATTGGTAGATCTAATAGTAAAGAAAAAAATCCTGATCTAATCTATGGGATTAAATTTATCCTTATGCTTACTGCTATAATAAAATAATTACTTTTGTTCCTTTTACAAATTAGATTCATCAAATTCCCCAATGGCATAAGAATCTTGAAGTTTAAAAATAAGAACAAACCAAAGACTACCTAAAATGAAACATAAACGTCAAGGTAGAAATATAGACTTATTCAAATCTGTCTTTAGGATGGAATGAAAATCTGAAAAACTTTCAGATAAGGAAATTGAACGCTTAGATTAAACTAGAAACAAAATATCTACAATGAAAACAAAAATATTGATAGATATTCGTTAGATCTATCACAAAAAGATAAGTCCGAGAATATTTGCTCATAAAATACCAAGAAAAAGAAAATAAGAGGAGAAAAAGAAAGAGAAGGGAGAAGAGAAGAGAAGAGGAGAGAAGGAGAAGATAACACTGCAAAGAGACAAAAACTCTATGAATTATAGGAATAACACAGTGTTGGTGCTGGGGACTTGGTGCTCTTCTTAAAGGCTCCAGAGAGAGGTAATCTTAAGTTTACCAGTTTGGATATTTTATTAAACAGGTTGAGAATGATTATAATTTTCTACTTGATTAAAATTCATACTCAAACTTGAACTAGGTCTATTATAAATAAACAAGCTTAACCTTACTAAAATTCGATTTTTAACCAGTTTACAAGCCCTATTATCTAAGAAATAATAATATGGTTCCTGCACTTTCAAATCATACGCAGTGCAGTCTCATGCTCCACTAACTCTGGATAGCAAGATTGGATTGCCCAAACAGGGTGAGTTATCCCGACTTCTATTAATATTAGCATGACCTCTATTAAGAGTCTTGAAAACAAAATGGAAAACAAAAAGGGCATCTAAACTGTTCCATGTAAATACCTCTCTGTTCCTTTCCTTGGTGCTTTGAGACATGAAATGGCCTATTTTTTTTTTGCAATTTGAGCAAAATTATGACAATCTTCTCCTTATTAAACAAGATAAGAATTAAGTGCTTTAAAGTAGTGAGAATTACTTTTGGGAGATCAACAATTAGAATTGGTCTACCTACATCAACGAAGAGATTCAAGCAGTCCAAACTTATACAGAAGTCAATTAATCAAAAAAAGGAGAGAAATCATGCAATATTTAAGGTCAAGCGTACTCAAATTTTGAATGAGATATTCAAAGAGCTACAACACTTAAGACTCAATCAGTGATAACATTTAAACATATCTATGATGGAAAGAATGAAAAGAAGTCAGAATAGAGGTGATAGGCAATAGAAAATAGAGAAGGAGATTTGGGGAGGTAACAGTGAAAATAGAGAAGAATCAAAAGAGTAAGAGAATTCAGCAGAAGAGAGACTCAAAGAAGGAAAATTCTTTTGATGCTATTCGATAATTGCTCTAGCTACACATTGCATTTTTAACATTCAGTTTCTGCATGGTATTACAATAATGCCCCTTTTACTTGTGTTATTACAAAACTAGCCATCATAATAGATTTATTCCCTATCAGAACTCCCCCTAAGAGACCCTTGTCCTCAAGGGTCAAAGTGAGATTTCATATTGACTTTAATCAACTAGCATTTAACAATAGGTGGAATCACTTTGCTGCAATCCAAACACAGCTATTGCTATTGTTCTCTACTTTCATAAAAGTTTGCTCTTCATTGCCATTAGCATATTTGCTTCAAACATGGAAATTTGATTGTGACCCACATCTCTGTCCTTCCTAACTTGTGTGTACTCATGATGGATAATATTTCCTTCACAAAGTGTAGAGTTGACTCCAGCAAAAATAACTTCATCGAAATTGATAACCTTGGAGGCTTTGCTGACACCACCTCTTGTGAGGTGGAAGAGCCTATTAAAGACATCAAGATGACCATAATGGAAGTTGTAATGACCCTAATTCTTAATTACTGTAATTAGGCTTAATAGCATGATTAGTAGCTACAAATCAAGGTCTAAAGTCATTATAATTAATAAAAATAGGAGAAAGTGGAGAAATTTGAACCTTAATATTATTAGGGTTATTAGTTAAACAACTATAACTAATCAAATCCACAAGGGATCATAATTATCATTTAAGACTTTTAATTAATCTTTATACTAATTTTAATTCACAAAAACCTCTTATAAATATTCCTAAGTCGTTACACAACATTATTATAGCAAAATTTGAGGTTTTTAAATCAAAAATAGAAGTTTGGGAACCTTCACCACGACTTGGACCTTCCCCGCCTCAGCTAAGTTGACTACTATAACTTAAAACTAAAATTTTGCACCTCGCACTGACGTGAAGTTGCTCTCAGGTTCAACTTATCATATTTTTCCAAATCTCACTACGGCTGCCCTATGTGGCACTGCGATGGAAAACACCCTGGAATCTACTGTAGCAAATTTTTCGATTTGCGCTGCGATGGGCTATACCTATGCCACGATAAAACTATCTACTTGAACATTCATTTCTTGATTTTCTCAATCTGAGCCACGGCTGAAAGTTTTGTGCCACAATGAGGTTACTCTCTATTACCCTCCATAGGCAGCTTTTTCCTTTTGCACTGCAGTGAGACACCTTACGCTGCAGTGCTCCTCGCCTCTGCCTGACACTTGGCCATGGCTTAACCTATTTTGGCTGCGACATGACCTCATCTTGCACCTAGACTCTTATTTTTATGCTCTCTAATCAATTCCCCCCAGTTTTAGATGGATTCTAGGATCTTGATGGCTAACATACCTGGCCTTCTAGACCTTCCATTTTTTATTGTATCATGATTCACTAATCCTTATTGTCTAGGGGTTTTAGATTGAATTAGAGTAATCATAACTTAATTTCATATCAGTTAATTCCCTTCCCATGGCAGCAAACATGTTTCAACCACAAGATGCATAGGACTAAACTTAATGGTCACACAATATTAATTCATTTATCAAGTATTAGTTAGATACAATCACAATGTTTAATTCTACGGTAATTAGATTATATAACTAATCCCTATACTTGGCAATTCATAATGTAATATGGCAATTACATAAAAACTAATATTCTTGTTATACAAATCTAACCTTACAAGGTTTTCAAACCTATGTGCTACCAAGCCATACAATAGGCTTCCATTAATTTCTCCTTGCCACTAAGAGGTTCAGTCTTTGAAAATGTTAGCCCACAAGTGAGGTGAGATATATAATCTCAGTAACAAAAGACAAATTCCATATGTATGTACAAGTTAATCAACATAATGCAATTATATAGCAAACATACCAAAGGCATCAATATCATCAGCAAATGAACTAGTTGGACTACTAGTGACTACCATCATATACCAGCAATTACATATAACATGTTAAAGGCCAATAACACTAAGAAAGGCCCTTTTACGACACTAGCTCCCTAATGAGCATAACTTGGGCTTAGTGCATTCAGGGGCCTGATTACAACCCAGTACCCAATCGAAGTACGATGCACAGGTGGTCCTCCATAAGTTCCCCCTCTTAATTAATTTTCCTAATTAAACCCACATTAACAATTTAGTCCTCCATAAGTTCCACCTCTCCTTTCCACTTACTTAGTTTTACTAATTACCTGAATTAATTTTGTAATCATCATAATTATCCTTGATTAATTTCGAAGTGTTACAGAAGTGAACTTCTAGAGGATTAGCCAACAATCTTTGACCACTTGTGACAAAACTGGTTTCCTGATTTGACATGAACCAAGTGGGAGAAGAAACATTTCTAGTAAATATATGCCTCCTAAGTCCAAAAACACTTTGGTATCTCACACCATCATGCTTCTTAAGAAACTCTTTTAGCAAATTTCTCATTTTCAAAACTTCTTCCATATAGTTATCCTGGTTCATGTCTATTATTTGCAAGCCTTCCCCACGTGTAAAAATTATGGCATGATTTTAATTTTCAGGCTTACCCTTAATAAAAATAGCTAGTCCAGGAAGCTTTCTTTTATATATGACCTAGTCCAAATATTGAACAGGCTCTAAAAGATTGCCAGATTTTGGCATAGCCTTTATCAAGAAAAAGTAATAAACCTTGTTGATAAGTTTTGGTCTGTCTTTGCTAGTTTTTTCTACCTCATCAATATAAGCCACTCGAAGTGAAGGATATGTTGTCATAAGCCTCAAATGTCCTATGCATAAGCAACACCAAATTGCTTATCAATACCATATTGTTGGCATGATACCATGTAAGTGAATTTCATATCAGCTATTGCTTGACGTTGTGTCCACGATAACCTTTTCCCCCTTGAGTTACCATCTAAACTTTCTATGGCTTTATAGCCTTTCATCAAATCTTCATTTTTGGCCATACCCAAAAAAGCTTGAAGCTTAAAAGCTTTTCTATAGTACATTAGGCCTCTCCTAATTCTAGTTAGAGTTTGGCCTTTATATGATGCCCAAAGATGAAGTTCTTCTTTTAACTCATCATTTCCTTTAAGATCCTCCTCGTTGGAGCATTTCACTCACTAAAGGAAGTTGTTCCACTCATTTGAAAAGATTTTTTACAAGTAGAAGAGTATTGAAACACAATTTTCGTTGGGTGATTCCAACTCAGGCAAAGAGAAGAGAACTTCCTCTATGTAATATGGTGTTAAAACTGAGAATGAAAGTATATTGCGAACTTTGGGTGCTGTAGGCATGTCCAAAAATAAGGAATTTAGGAAGAAAGAAATACACCCTCTTGCTTCTAAATTAGATGGTATGTCCATGATAGATTCTTTTATGGTAAGCACTAAGTAAAGTTGTTTAATCTTCTCTATCCACGCTTCTGTAACTGGTTCAATTTGAAACTTGATAGCTCCTTTAGATGCAAATAATTGTGGGTGTTATCGCTCAAGGGAAAGCATTCCTTCATGCTTAGATCCATTGTGGTTTGAATCTACCAAACTAATTAAGAAGGACTAGTTTGATGGTGCTGGATGAACAATAGCATGGTTCCCTTTAAGGGATTGCAACAAGCTTTTAGATGCATTGAGGAGATCTAGAGATGCTACAAGAGAAATAGAATGGAGGTCTTCGGTGACAACGTCTACTTCTTCAATGTCTGCAGAAATAGATGGCACATTGATAATAGTTGGCAATGGAGCTCTAATATCCGTTGGTGCGTCATGTTCTACCATAACCATAAAGGTTTCCAATATGCACTGATCATCTCTCTCATACTGTCATGCACAAACTTCCTTAAGGCCGTAATCTCCTTCCAAACTTCTTCCATACGCACCACTATTCACTCCAGAACAATCACTAATGCAAAGAGC
This sequence comes from Erythrophleum fordii, assembly GCA_032878935.1. Lineage (NCBI taxonomy): Eukaryota > Viridiplantae > Streptophyta > Magnoliopsida > Fabales > Fabaceae > Erythrophleum > Erythrophleum fordii. The sequence goes on along the minus strand of JAVQMF010000052.1, from coordinate 17,391,594 downwards.
TTTTCGAAGTCCATTTTCTCCCTTGGATCAGAGCTGCTCTGATACCAATGATAGGTAATAGAAAATAGAGAAAGAGAAATTGGGGAAGGAACAATGAAAATAAAGAATAACTAGAAGAGATAAAGAGATTAGAGAAAGAAAAACTCAAAGAAGGAAAATTCTTCTGATACTATTTGATAATTGCTCTAACTACACACTGCATTTTTAACATTCAACTTCTGCATGCTTTTACAATAATGCCCCTCCTACTTGTGTTATTACAAAACTATCCATCATAATATATTTATTCCCTATCAAAAGGATATCAATTTCAAATGGAAAAATTTAAAGGAAGAATCAAGACTTGATTAGAAAGTACTAAAGTTGATCTCACAAATTGCAAGTCTTACAACACATCAAGATTAATGAAGATCAAGAGTGAATATGGAAAGTTTCATGGTGATTGGACATCAGCTTAAGACCTAGTTAACTAAAAACCTATTTTGAACTAACTAAAATAGGTAGTAGTGCAAATAGCCTACAGTATATTTTGTTACATTGTAGCAATGACTAATTTAATCATTCCTAAGCTACTCTAGCGATAAGAAACCATTCTCAATGTAAAAACAACATCAATTATGAGTACAGAGGCATCCAAAGAAATCTATCTCATCTTTATAAGTCTTGATCATTCGTTAGGATTTTTGTATTGGAATTTTCTAATTTTAGGTTTACATTAACTGTATATTTTTATGTTTTAAATATATGTTGACTAATGCTTCATTAAGATATTATAGGCCTAATTTATTTTATAATCATATGGTTATTAGGCTTAATACAACGTTAATTAAGTTAGGTTAATAGTTAAAAGATGTGGGCAATTATATTTTATTGAAGCTTGTAATAGAAGAGCCCAATAATGGCAGGGTGAGGCCCTTCTCTAATCCTAATTTATATGTCTATTCCATTGAAAGCTACTAGTTAGGAAAAGGTTATGGAGAGGAAGATCTAGTCAATCATCTACTAGATTTGAGCTCCTAAGAATGGAGAAGTCAAGTAATATTTATCTTCTTCTTTTTTAATTTAGTGTTCTAAATATCATGTATGATGATCCATTATTTTTCTTACTATTTATATCTAAGTTTTACTATGAATTATTTACATGTATCAAAATCTAATTATTTACATGTATCAGAATCTAACTACATAATATTAGAACCTAAAATTATGTTAAGTTGCACATATTTAATCTTTATTTTTGTGCGTATGCTTGTCTAATTATGCAAAATGACTTTAAAAGTTTCAATCTTCTTATTACAAGCTTTTTGTTGTTGTATAATATGCCTATCGCATAGACTTATGTCGATAGAATTTTGACTTTCAAATTTTTAGTTTCTTTATGGTTAAATCATTTAGATTTTTCTTTTATATGGTGTTTTAATTTGATTTATTGTATCGGATTGCTTCACCATGTTTCTATAATGTTGTTTGGAATGTTTGATTGTGTTAAAAACCATTGAAATCATGGAAGAATCTAGTTTTAGGCCCGTAATATTGAAACCATGCTTTTAGATATGTATTTTTCTCTATTTGCCTTTGTAATTTTTCTTTGATTGATGCTTAAAATCCATTAGAAACATTGATTAGCTTCTAGATCTAAAGGTGGTAGCTTGAAAAGGTTGGAACATTTAGGCTCAATGTTGTGTCAAGTCCAACATACTAGAGGTTGAAGACAACCTCTAGTATGTCTTGGCGAGGCCCACGTGCAGGCTTCCTAGAGGGTGGCGCATATGGGCCACCCTTAAACCTTTTTAGGTGGTTTTCATTCCATTTTTCTTATTTTATTTTTTTAACAATTTATTTGTAATTTTATTTTATTTTTTTACTCTCACAAAAGTTACTTATGATTTATTTACCTTTTCTTATGATAAAGTTAGTTATGTTATTTTATTTTTTTAATTGACATTATAAAATTATAGAAAAATTTAGAAGGACATTTTTATATATATAGAACATGAAAATAGGCTATACTCTTCCTGGATATCTATATGGTTTATATGCTTTCAAATATAAGTTAGTAGAATCAAATAGTATACTATTTATCATTTATTTAATAATTGCTTTTTGTTGTCTCACTCATAAATTTGATGATTGGCAAATCAGGATGTGTTATAATGTAATTGAAAAATCATGTGGCTTGCTATAATATATTATACCAGGAAAGTCTTTTCCTTTCTTTATCTAGCTTATGATATGAATAATTCCTCCTATGTTTTCAATAAGTTTAATTGAACATGACCTCCATCATTGGCACATTTGGAATGAAAATTAATTCAAGTGACATATAAATCATGTCCTATTTTTTGAAAATTATTTTGGGGCAATTCAATGCATTTATGAGTGTTTAACATGCATTAAGACAATTTGATAGGATTTTTATAAAATAATTTGATTGGAGATTATATGATTATTAGGAATTAAGTTGTAATTTGCCTATTTCTTCTATTAATGTGCTTTATCAAACTATTTATTTCATATTGTACCTTATAAGGTGTTTCAGAATTTGCCTTATTTTAAATGGGTTTAGGCTTTTGGGAATTTTAAATTTAGTGTACACATGAAGTTTACATATTTTAATTAAATTTAATCTTAAACCCAGTGTTGTAGCATTAAGTATATAATTTATATATTATGAATCCTAAATTTAAAGGGGCTAATTTTACACTAATTGAATTTTATTTTGTAGCAATAAATTGTTGTTTATGTTCTAATTACAACAATGGTGATAAATGATGTTCTAAGATATTTTTGATAAAATATTTTGTTTATTTGATCACATGCAATTTTTTTAGTTTGGATTTTATTTTGTAAATTGTTGCAAATATTTATCTTTAAAGTGATTTATTCATCAAAGTTTTACAAAATTGTTTAGTTCCCTTATTGATAGGAGGTAAGGCAATTATTTTATTTTAGTTTAAGAATATTGTTTTCTGAATTGTTACAGATGTTTATTACCAAAGTGATTTGCCTATCAAAATTTACAAAATTGTTTACCTTTCTTATTAATAGAATTATTTGAATTATTATATAAAGTGTCACCTACCCTAAAGAAATCATTTTGTATATTAATTCTAGTTTTACATGGAGCTTAAGGTGGAGGTTCATAGTTGATAGGGTCCATCTACCTAAATGGGATAGATTCTTCGGATCATATATTTTCTTATTGGATTGAGATATATAATTTGAATGATTTATCTACCAAAAAGGGATAAATTCTTCAATATTATGTATTCTCTTTTATCGGTTAAGATATATACATTACAAGAAAAAAATACCATTCTTAAAGGTCACAAACATTGAAAAAAGTGTCTTTGACCGTTGAAATTTGTTCTATCAATGGTTATTTAATTGTCGATAAGTGTTAATAAAAGTATTACCAAAAACAATTTTATTGATAGTTATTGACTATCACAAATACTCTTGCAAATTTTTAAAAGAACTTTCAACAATTACTGAAAGTTATAGTCATGGATTGCATTTTTTATAATTTTAATGATCGAAAAAAACATCAATAAAAATTTTTAATCCAAATTTCCTCTTTTTTATTCTTTTTTGTATTGGTAAGTAATTTTTTAATTAATAATATTCTTTTTGTAGAAATGTTTTTATAAAAGCAAGTGATATAAATATTTCTTGGAGCTTTTATATACATCAACCAAAAGTTTTCCTGTCCTAATGTTACAAATGAGAAATGTACTAATTGCACAATGTCAATTCCATCATGTCAAAATATTTAAAACATAAAACTCCATCATGTTAATTCAAATGTTTACAAAACAAATTCAAAGTTGCCATTATTATTCAATGTTGAACAAATTCTCCATGCTCGAACCATAAAGCTCATTCACTTCCAATCAACCAAAAACAAAAAGATTGAATTAGACTATAGAAAGATTTTATCATTAAAGCATAATCTTAAATATATATATATATATATATATGAATGAAAAAGAAACAAGGTAAAAAAGAAATTATAAATGCAAAAAAAAAAAAAGGCAACAATTCCATACAATCTGTAATGTAAGATCCAATTTCTTATTAAGTCATATAAACAAGGGAAAAAACTAAAGTTAGAAAGATGACATAAAGCAATAAACTTAGGTCTAAATGGTATAATTGTATTGTACCACGACAGTAGCAGACCTTAAGAAATGGAGAAAGCTAGCCAACTTTTCAAAAACCAATAGTAATAACAACATCAACATTAGTTGTAAAAGCATCAACTTTTTGAAAAAGGACACTCTTTGTAGTAGTAAGAGGTTCATTATACAAACCAAGTACTTGGGCCATTAAGCATTTCACTTATTACTGAACCTCCAACAATTACAAAGGCATTGACTAAAGTTCAAAGATAAAAATTTACCTTTTGGTAAGAGGGCATAACATACATGGTTTTTCCATATAACTCGCAAGAAAAATAATGCTTCATACTCCTCAAAGAAGATTTTGATATTCTTTTATGAAGTTGGAGATATCAGAAAGTAAAGGCACTATGAATTAGAAAATGTAGATCATGATTCTCAATGATAGTGAGCAAATTTAACACATTTTTGCATAGCAAACTTAACCCATTTAAAAAGAAAATTATAAGGACATCTTGAAAGTGACTACCCATATACCTCAACATCACATTTCAATTCCTTTGGACAAGGTTTTGCCATAGGAAATATCAACATAAATAATATATGAAAGTTATTTTGTGTTAAAGGGAAAAACTAAAGATAACAAGGCACAATCATGCAAAGTTTAAATTGCATGTCATATTCATATATGGTCATGGTTTATGCAATCTTGCATTTACATAACTTGGATTAATACTGCAATAAGACCTGTACTATCCAATATGAACATATAAAGAATCTAAAAGTAAATCAATTTACATGGAACAAAATGGCAATAGTATGTGCATCAACTACACTGAAAGGGTCATCAAGAAGATAGATTCTTGATAACTATATTCATATAAAGATAGTTTAAAAGTTACATTCATATGGAAGAGATAAAAGAAGCTCACCGTTTCATCAAATTCAAAAGCCATTGAATAAATAGTTGCATTTGTCCTTACTCTTTCAATTTTCTCACAAGCTTTTTAACCTGAATATGAGCTCATGAACATACTAAGAGGTGATTGATTCTAAGACTCAAATAGCCTAATATGATCTCATACAACAAAGAACCTAATTCATTTATAAAAAAGAGACAAGAAAGATATATATTGTGTTTAAGTCAAATAATCAAAGAAAGAACACACATATACACAGAAAGAAGGAACTATTTCAAAGAATATAGCGGTTTCCAAAATTACCATGCTATTAATGTGAGGCCGTCTTTGATACTAACTTATCTGAGATAAGACTGAGTCAGGGACTGAAACTTTGAAGAGAACAAAGAACGATAATAAAGCTCCAATGAAAATTTTGAAATGAGCAAGAAAAAAAAATTAAAACAAGAAGATGGAGAAAAGGACAATGAAGTCCTAAAGAGAAATTTGTGCCCTTTGCCCGTAGCCCTTTCTCCTATTCTTCAATTCGAAGGAGCACAAAAAAAAAAATTGGGAAGGAAGAAAAGCACCAATATTAAGCAAGAACTAAATTTTTAGAAAGAAAAAAAATTGAAAAAGAGAAAAAAATTGACCTTTTTCAACAATAAATGCTGGTTGTCAAAATTTGTGAGTTGAAAATACCTACTTTTTTTGTAGATGTTTAGAGGGATTATTTGCTCAAAAAAGATAAATTTTTTTAATGTTGTATATCATTTTCTATTATGGTTGGCTTTATACCAAAGGAGACCAATAATATGTTATAACTTTGCCCTAAAGGAGTTTATAATGATGCATCTAATACTCCTTAAAATAGCTTTTTCATTTTTTATTTTGAAATTGCAAATTTTACTAACCATATTGCAATTTGACAAATCAGTTTCCTTTGTTGTGAACAATGATAATGCTATAATAAAGATCTTAATAAGTTCCAATTATTGGAGATGAAAGTAAGACGTAAAGTTTAATATTTATACACTTGTATTTTATGTATATATGAGGAAATTATTGCTATGACCTAGTTCTTAATGGAATATGATAAAGGATATATGAAATTAATTTTATTCCTATTTAAGAATATTTGATGTCCCAGTTCCAATATACAACAAGAATGTCAAATTATCTATATATGTGAAAGTCTTATTAAAGAGGTGTAATGAAAATAAAATTAGAATTATTCATAGAATTTTGAATTCTTCAATAAGGGACTTTAATCATATTTTTTATGTTAGACTTTTAAGATATGTGAAAAGATATTTGACTTATTTAGTTAAAGTGTTCGGATGCATTTTGTGAAATATTTTACAAATATATTTGTAAGCGACAATTATGAAAATTTTTGCATAAATTGTAATAAGTGTCTCATAATATTTTAGTTCAAAAAAAATTGTAAAGTTTTTGTGAGACACATTGGCTATCTTCAGGGTGTATTTGGTTGGGGGTTTTTGGAAGGGAGGGGAGGGGAGGGAAGGATAAATAATATGTTTGGTTGAATAAAATTAGAAGAGAGGAGAGGGGCGGGGAGATGTGGGGTATTTTTTAGGTTTTAATTTACTTTTTCACCCTTTTTAATATTTTAATATTTAATAAAAATTAAGATTTTATCAGAAATTAAAAATAAAAAAAAGATTAGAATTTATAATTTTTTTAAAAAAAATTATTGATATAAATAATTTTTTATAAAAAATAAAATTAAAATAATATAAAGGGTAAATTTATCCAAATATAATTACCTCCCCTCCTTTCCCTTCCCCTTCTGAACCAAATAATAATCTCTGCTTCTCTCCCTTCCCATTTCTTCCAACCAAACAAAACTCATTAAACCCCTTCCCCTCCCCTCCCCTCCCCTCTATTGAATCAAACGAAACCTTAGTAAAGATATGTATTTTTGTGGATTATATCTTATTTGTTGTATTATAGAAATTATGTTTAATTATTAATCATAAATAGTTTTTTATCTTCTAATAATGAAATTTTTGTCTTTAAGATCTATGACTAAGGAGAAATTTTAATGTCATAAATGTCTAAATCATATTAAAGTAAAAGAGTTGATTATATCCATTTTTTATTTTGGAATATGGGGACATGTACTAACTTTCCAAAGGAAAAGTTAACAAAAAAAAGTGTAAGAATGAAAGTAAAACATTAAGTAAGAACCTTTTGGAAATAACATATCTAGATATTAGTGGGTCTTTTTTATTTATATTGTGTGACAAACGATATAAAAAATAATTGGCCTAGGAAAATTCTTAATTTGGATACCTTTGCGATTGGTGACATTTTCTAGCTAGATGTACAATTTTGGATTATTGTATGTTGTTTCATATAAAGGAAATAAATTCATTCGTTTGTAGTAACTTAATTTTATGTAAGTGTCTTTTTAATTGGCCATAAATTTGGTATGATACCTTAAGTTTTTAGGTTTAGTTATGGTGTTATAACCATTAATTTTGGTTCCTCTATAAAGGCTCAATGAAAAAAGATCTCTTAATGCTTTTAGGCTCCTTTGAGTAATCATTTCAAAAGAGTAGTTTTGAGATAGACTCATACTTAGAGGGGAGGATTATTAGGATTCAAGTGAGAGTGAAAAAAGTTCCACATTAAGGGTAGATACATACATATATATATATATATATTAAATGTAAGACTTAAGAGTTGCTTGATGACTTTAGTGTTACTTGTTCATGATCACACTCATTGTTTAATTGTCTATATAATGAAAGAAAATTATTAATCAAGTAGGGACACTTTTGTCACAAATTCACAATGAATCTAATTCATTGGCATTTCATATAAACTTCTAAAGTTATATATCTAATTTTGGATAACATTGTTAAGAAATTCTTGAAATAATATCTGACTAAAGCTATTGTCACACCCTAAGTCTAGAGATGTGATTGAAACAAAATGTAAGGTTAAACTCACATCCTTAAGCCTAACATACTCATCTAAATACCTCTTACTCTTACCAAATGCAATAGCAACATAACTTGGTGTTAATATTTAGAATCATCACCTATCTAATTCTACTTTTTACCACACATTTTCATTCCACCACTTACATGACCAAATGCTTGTAGAAATTTCAATAGCTATACAATAAGGAAAGCTCTGCTCTTATATTCTAACAACTAATTTTATCTATACTTAAGGGGACTTTGCCTGTGGATTTTTGTGGAGTTACAATAGATTACAAAACAAATTAGACAAAATCAACGAAACATAGTTAGCCCTATGAAACAATGCAAGGCTTACCCAATGAGTGATGGTCCACCTTATTGAAAAAAATTCTAGTTCAACTCTATTACCTAAAATACCAAATTTTCAATGAGTAAATAATATCTTATATTTTAATAGATGAATAAATAAATACACATATAAATAATTAGGCAAATGCATAAGATAGTTTAGGAAATACCTTATAAAAGTCTTTGAAACTTGACACTATGCTTCACAATATCCATGATACTTATTTGTAAAAGAAATTTAAATATGAGGAATATATTGCATCATGAAAATCACATAGTCTAAAGTCAATATAAATCATGAAAACCTTTTTAGAAACCTTTTAAACTTAAAAAAAAATGCATATGAGAGCTTACAAAACTAGTTATTTTAAAAACCTTTTCATTTGAAGCACTTTCTTCCAAATGGTATAGTCATCATAGGCACACAGCCCACACAGGTAAAATGGTATAGTCATCATAGGCACACAGCCCACACAGGTAAGTAACTAATTCAATGTGGACACCTAGCCCATGTAAGTCTATTATGAGTCTTTAGCTTACATAAGTTTGTCGTGACTTCTCAAATTATGTAAAATAATATCCTACCATTCTATGTGTGTTGGTCAACACACAAGATTAGCATTTCCTATACCCCTACTAGCTAGGTTTTAACCAAGGTGCACCAATGGCTAGCAAGACTATCATTAGTAACCAATTTTTTGTAAGTAGTCTTTCCATAAAAACATTATCATTATGTATGGAATCACCTTCATTCAAATTTGTATTTAAACATTTCTTATTTATTACTAAAAAAGGATTTATAAAAATTTTCTAAGATTACTCCTACTGATTCCATACATGTGTCAATAACTTACAATTCAAGAAGTGCAATATGATTAAAACATTTCTCATTTAAATATCAATGCAAATAGAATTTCAAGAATTTTAAGAAGCTTTGATCTTTTACAAAATATAAAGATGCAAGATATGAAATCATAAAATAAGAGAGCATATAGTGGGATGTTATATACTCACAATGCATTAGTGCAGTAGCGATATTTCCTACCCATTCTTTCAGCAATTCCTTAGATGTGGGGACATACTCAAAATTCCCTATATAACTTAACCTACAAGCCTTGTCACTTATGTTTATAATTTCTGTTCATTTTAGTTTATAAGTATTTTTTCATTAAAAGATGAAAGCCACAAAAATTCTCATAAAGGCTCAACTTGATCGACTTAGCATAACAAGGTTGGAAAGTATAGTAAGAAGCTCAATGACATCCAATTTAACCAATAAAATTAATTACTTGTATTGGTTAATTAAGATCTCTCAAACATTTAGACCTTCCACCCCTTATCCACAATTATGAATGGGTTAAAAGATGGTATACTAATTTGATGCTCATTATAAGATTAGTATTATATTATTTTAACTTTAGTCAAAAGAAAATTTCAATCTTTGCATATGCAGCTTATTATACCACTATTCAATGTGAGGACAATAACTATAACCAAATAAAAATTGAATAAAATTAGTGCCAAATATTATTAAGCTTGAATCAATTCCATGCTTCCTAAAAGGGATTTGTAAGAAATACTAAGTTAATGACAAGACACAAGTATGTGTAACATTTTTGTTCAACCTTAACTTGTAGTTAACCACTAATTACTTGACCATCCAAGTGATTTACTTACTAGTTACTCTTCTTGCATCACTACTAGACTAACTTTATCACTAATTGATTTAGACAAGGTCATCATTTAGGACTTAAAAGAAACCACTTAATTTCCTTATAAATAACACAACTTATACTTATCACATGAAACCTAAATTTTGCCTAACACTTTTATCACCATAACTTTGATTCCCTAAGCCTAACATATTCATATGATGAGCATAAAAGGAAACAATACCAATTTATGACCATGGAACCCATTAATTAACCAAATTAGTTTCGCAATGCCATAAAATTTACATTTTATTACTGATTTAGAAATGTACCCATCATAAGAATTAACCATTGTTCTAAATTCACAAATTTTTCTAAGTTGAGTTAGCATTCATACTCGATAGGAAAGAAAGGGAAAAAATGGAAATCACTCAACCTAACTTAAAGGAGCTAAAAAAAAGGATGTAGAAGAAATTACTAATTAAAATGAAGCCCTAAAACCTTAACTTTTATGCCACACACTTGTTGAATATGCTTCCCCTATTTTCACATTACAAAAGGGAGAAAGCCACAGCTGAATTGTTTCGGGTGTGGAAGCTAGCTAAGAGGGGGGTGTGGTAGCCAAAAGTTCAACTACACTTTCTTGCAATTGTGGCAGTTAGAATAAGCCTCTACAAGATGCAAGAAAAGGCATAATGGTAATATAAAAAGAAGAAGAGAGAACAAAGCATATTAGAAAGGGACTAACCAATATTTGAGAGAGGAAGATGAACTTCTATTGCCACTTTTATTAGCACAAGCTAAGAAGGGTTGTAATATCCAGTCGCCTTGAAAATGCAAGAAAATGTAGAAAAACGCAAAAAACATAACATACGATTTCTCTGTCAACGTACGAAATTCACTATATACGAAAGGGAATCCCCCAAATAGAGTAAATTGAGGTCCAAGAAAATTAGAATAATATTCTAGACTGCAAATAATGATGAGTTAAGGCCAGAGGTGCCCTAAAATTTGGGGCCAAAATAGATGAAAAAAAAAAGATTAGAAAAAGGTTCCGAATAGTCTCTAAGGTTAAGTATGAAGGAGTTAGGAACTAAAATGCAAAGAAAAGTTATATGCCGAACAAAATGTACAGATTGCCCGAAAGTTTAGGGAACCCTAGTTTCATCGTTTATTCGTGGCTTTAGGCATGAATATCAAAAAATCGGGCAAAAATCTCATAAATTCATGACCCATGGTTAAACTCCATTTGATGAGAAGGGTCCGATGATGCCACGTTGTCTGAATAGCCAGACGAAATCCAATCTGAGATCTAGTTAGCCCGATTAGTAGTTTTGAGCAAAATAGAAAGAGGAAGTTATAACAACCATGGAAATAGAAATAGCTAAAGGGCTAAAAAACTTTGAAGGAGTTTCAGGGACTAAATTACAATAAATAAAAGTTTTAGAGCACAATCATAATATAAAATGATGAAAATTACACTTAAAGACCCAGATGCCCAATTAAGGTTGAGGGCTCCTGATCCATGTTTGAGGATCAGTATGGTCAAAAAGTAGGGGAAATAATATTTATAAATTTTAGAAAGTCTAAAGGTATGTATTGTACCGTAAAACCTTAATTAGGCTTAGACACTAATTTTTAGACGACTCAATAGCCGATTCTAAAGGCCCAATAAGAGGAAAAAAGATATAATTAAGGCTTTAGAGAAGATGAAACCTAAATATAAATATAAAATAAAAATGAAAGAAAGAAATGATTTTAGTTAGTTCAAAGAATTAGCCATGGTTAGGTTAGAAATTAACTGTGGTTGAGTTAGAAATTGACCATGGTTGAGTTAAAAAACTGAACCATGGTTACTAACCATCAAATCACCATAACTTAAGGGCTAAGAATAAGCATCCAAGCCTGTGGCCAAGGAATTTTAGGAAGAAGATATTTAGTCATGAAATTAGAAAATCAAAAGAAAAAAGGAAAGAAAGGCTAAGATTTGATCTTGGAAAAGCTGATCCAAGGGTCCAAATTTGGTATGACCATTTAACTTCATTTAAGTTCATCTCCTTCACCTCCATTCCACCATTTTCATGCCATACATAAGGGAGAGGGAGAGAAAAACGTGAAGAGAGAGAGAGAGGGAGGAAAAGTGGAAGAAGAAATGAAATCAAGCAAAACTACCACCATTTTTCACTAAATTTCTTCATTTTCTTCATCCTCCATTCATTTTCTCCAAAGGATAACTACATCGTCATCCTTTCTTCAAGGTGGCATGTTGCTCTAAGTGGGAAAAGAAGGGATTTTAGTGTGAAAAAAGCAAAGAAAGCAAGGATTAAACTCAAAGAGTAAGTTTTCTCCACCTTGCACTTGAAAATCATATAGCTTAAGTTAGTTTTGTTAAACCCTAGCTTTGGGCCACTTTTGGATAGTGTATGGATGAAATGGAGTTTGTATGTATAATATGAAGGTCTAGGAATAGAGTTTATATATTAACTATGGAGGCCATATGAGCTTATCCATTTTTGTTATGTGCTGGAACTTTGAAAAACACAAAGATTGTAATTTTGGGGAAAATGGAAATGTTAGGGAGATGCTATCTGAATTTTTTCAAAATTTTTATGGTGTTTTCTTAATCTCCTAAAGTCATGTATACCAAATTTCAAGTCCTAAAACATAAAGGAAAAGGCTATGGAAGTTTTTGAACCAAAGAAACTCACTTTTAGGCCTAAAACAGAGCTAGATTACGTTATGACCAAAACATGTTGTTGGGGCTGGAATTTGATAATTTTATCTATTCCAATGGATTCAAAAGGGTGTTTTTAGCTAGGAATACCTATGGAAAAGCCCCCAAAACTCATGAAATAAAATTTTTAGCCCATAGTGGATTGAAAGGGAAGGAGTTGGATTTTTCCAATTCTAATGGTTCCAATGAGTTTGAAAGGGCCATACTACTTTAGAAGTTAAGGTTTTTGTGTTAATTATAATGAATTATCATTGTAATTATAGGGTTTGATATTTGTTTGGAAACTCTAAAGGCAAGTAAACCGAGTTCCAAGACTTGAGAAGCAAAGTTTGCTAAGGTAGTAATTTTTCTTTCTATTTCTTTAAGCTTGCATGTTTGTATAATGATGAGTGTTATACTATATCAAGTTGTCATTTGTAATACTATAATTTCTAGCTCATTTCATGTCTTTAGATAACTCATTTCTAAGAATCAAATAAATTCTCAAAGAAAAAGGCATATTGATTATTTTAGCGTTGCGTTACGTATAAAAATTTTGTTCAGTGTCTCGTGGACCATATGAGCTCATACATTAAATTTTCATATTTAATTATATGGATAAAATTCATTTGCATCACCAAAAGTTACCTACAATTCGTGGAAATCAAAGGGAAGCATAAAATACATATATGCTTTTTCGGCCAGAATTTCTTTACTTCTGTCATAAATTTTGGAAAATCATAACTAATTCTAAGAAAATCAAAATCATGCATTCTTATCCATTCTAGAAGGCTACACATGTTTAATTTGTGCTAAAAATATGTTCAGACCATGGAACACAACACAGAAGATGTTTAACATTCGAAAAAATCCAGAAGTCTAGTTGTCCACTGTACTATCATAGATTTTTGTAGAAAACATTAAAAATGTCCAATTAATTCCATGAAAATCTAATCCATGCAAATGATATCAATATAGAAAGTAAAAATGTTAGATAGAGTGAAAAAATAACTCTAGACCAGTTCAGACAAATCTAGACCTCGAAACCCAATCAAACGGTACCTGAGGTCAGTTGGGGTGTCTGATACTGGACAAAATTTTTAAAAATTCATATCTCCCTATCTAGACATCCAAATGAGTTCCTTTCAGTTGGCACAAGTCATGAGAATTTTTAGTTTCTCCATATAAAATTTTGTGGCAATTGGACATCATTAGGCCTTGTGTGACAGAAATCATTTTCAGACCAAGTGAACAGTACATCAGACCAAAACCAGAATTTTTGCCAACTTTGAAAATTCATCAAATATTCTCTGAACTTTAAAAAATTTTATTCTTTATCTCTCAATAAGTTTTAATTGCATGCCAAATCTCAAATCAAGAAGAGTTCATTTGGACAAAAAGTGATATAGGGTTCCAATATGGTCAATTTTAGCTCCATATAGGATATCAAAGTGTCCAAATATTCTCTCTTAATGTTTGGCACCTCTTAGGCAAGTCTAAAAGCATAAATATGACTTATATAAGCTACTCAAATGGTCTCAAACCTCATGCATCTCAATTTGGCTATCTCACTTGCATTTATACATACACTTTCATAATATAAACTTGACATTACATGACTAAAATGTGCATTTCCATTCATACAACCTTAGCTATCAATTATACATGATACAATAACATAATTATACATGTTCATGTGGTCATAGGTCATATACAATGATGGAGTACATCAATTGCCATTTATAAGGCCTTAAAGTAACAAAATCTAGGCATTTAAATGTCAAGCTCTCATCTCTCATATGGTTGGCTCCTATTTCCTTGATCTCTTAGTCCACCTAGCATGTTAGAACATTAGAAAGGAAGGAATGAGATTCAAAGAATCCCAATAGCTCATTTCCCATTCAATCATACATAAAAGATACAAAACAATTGTTACAAAGGTATGCATAAGCATATGGACATGTGCAACTATTCAAGAAACTTTCTTAGCATTTGAAAATGTCATACATAATATATAAAGGCTTGTCAAGAAAGTGGATTGGCCTCACCCCTTTACTTGTGAATTTTGGACTTGCCTCACCCATTCTTAAGATACTCTTGGACTCAACCTTACTTTTAGGAGTCAACCTCACTTTTGGGAGGCTCTTTATTTTGTCTCAACCAATCTTAAGGTTTCGTGGCTCATCCTCACTATGGCTAAGGGTTCTTGGCTTCACGATGCTCAAGCAAATTAAAACAAACATCATTTAGAAATCATGGTACCATGGAATAAGAGTTCATGCTAGAACATTTTTCATGGCTTGAAATACACATACACACATTTAAAGACAAGTAAAGCAAGCAATCATGAATGAGAGAAGGATGAGTGAGTTACCTTTGTTGCAACCACACACTTTTCTCTTTGAATCAATGCTCCTTTTTTCAGCCTCACACACACAAAGGTGCGGGAATGATTTCTCTTGGCTTAAATACAATTTATGGAAGCTAATTAGGTTCATAAAATTAATTCTAAGGCCATATAACTTACTTAAACTCTAGCTTGACTTATAAACCCCTTTATGGTTCCAAAATGAACCTAATGAAGCAACACTTATTAAATAACTTTTAGGCTCTATTCTTTTCTTTCAAATATAATTCTTGACTCTTTTTAAGCCTCTTGGAGTTATCACACAATTAAAATAAAAAAACCTAACTATATATTGCTTCTTTAGGTCATATTATAGAACATAAAGCACCAACTCATTCTCTAAGCTTTCTAAATTTTTTCTAAGGCTTCCTTTTATATTCATTCATCATATATGACTCAAAAATAGGTTTAGAAAAATTTAAAACTCTCCCTAACTATACTAATCCCTTTTGGCTAAACCTATTCTAAGTTTTAAGCTTTATGGACTTTGTTTTGTTTTTTTGATGGAGGAAGCACATGGAGAGACTTCTAGAGATCTTTAAGTATAGAAATTAAGAGATCAAATCAGATTTTACAAAGAACATATGAAACCTTAGATTTTGTATCTTGAATTTTCATGGTTATTTGTTAATTCTCTTTGCATATTCTTAATCTCCACACCCTTTTTTCCTAAGAATCACCCTTGGTTTTACTTAAAAACCAAACCCTCTTAGAACTTCTTGAGTGAGGATAAATGGGTGGAGAAAAGGAGTAAGGGATAGCAACCATGGAAGAAGAAATTATCTTGTTTTTCTCACTTGAATCTTGTCTTTTTTGAGCTCCTCTCTTCAAATCTGAATTTTTCCCTCAATTTCTCCCTTAAAATAGATTTATAAACTTCATTATAAACAAAGGAAACAAAGGAGCATGGAGGAGAAAAGGTTTGGAAGGAAGAAAGTAAGAAAAACTACCAAAATTCCTTTCCTTTAAGCCTTGATTTCTTTTCTCCTTCTTCTTCCCTTAGTGCACCACTCTCCTAGGGTTTCTTCTCTAGTTTGAAGTAGAAAAATATGATACTAAATGAATGGGAGAGTGGGGCGCCTCATATATATAGGTACAAGAGAACAGCTTTTTTTAAAAATTTTCGTTTTGCCTCTCATTTTTGGAATTTTCCTTTCTAATTCATTTTAGCTCCTTTTCAAGAATCATCTTTCCATTATAAAATTTAGGTTCCCAATTTAGTAAAATGCTTTTGGAATCACTCAAATTGGATTTAAAATCTTCCCGAATGGATTCGTCAAAATTTGGATACACCGATATTGGAAAATATCCACCGAAGGGGATTTAACCGTTCCAAGGCTTCCCATGGTTTTCAGGGCCTCTAAGATCCTCTAAAAACTCAAAACTTTCATTTAAAAAGCCCTCCTGTGTGAATTCCAAAATTTGCCTAAAATTATGAAAATGCCATTACATTTCGTAAGTTTTTCGTAAAAAATTGTTTCTTTATTTTAACTCCAATTTTCTTTTCTTTTGAGTCGAAAATTCTTATTTTTAGAAATCTAGAATGTTACTCAAATTTTTTAGGACTTTAACTAATTTATTTCGGGAGACTTGCTTTGAAAACGTGCCCGTTTCCATCATATAATGAAAATTGGACATTACATCATTTATGCTATAAGATGAGACATATATGCTTAGATTATGCTTGACCTTGTATGAAATTCCTTGTACTACTATGTGGTATGTGGCACCTTGATTGGCATTATGTTATGTACTTACATGCTTGCTTGTGAATGAGACTGGTTTACTACTACTAAGATTTCAGAATCTCATTCTAAAGATAACCCATGCTAGGTCCGAGTTCAAGCAAAGAAAGGACAAAGGGTGTGGAGGCATAAATTGAAGGCCTTACTTTTATGAATCATATTTTGTCATGTAATTAAATATTTTTGGATTACGGTATGTATGAGTTGTGTTATAATACTATATGATAATTGGGTATGTAAAAGAAAGCTATATATATACCTAACCCTAAAGTAAAAAGAATATGACTAGTGTGCCTAAAATGCAAGGATGCTGTAACAACCGGGAAAAAGAAAAGAAAAGGGAAAAGAAAGAAAATGAAATCTGGAAATTTTCGGAATCCAGAATTTCTGCCAAGTCCTCTTGCAATAGCGAGAAACGGTCTCGCCACAGTGAGAGAGCTAGTTCGCAATAGCGAAGGTGATTCTAGCTATAGCGAGTGCTGGCAGCAGTCCCTACAAAAACCAGGGAGTTGCTCGCCGTAGCGTGCGCCATAGCGAGAGTGAAGTCTGGAACTAACGCGATTTCGCCATAGCGAGTGGTAAATCTCGCCATAGCGAAGGGAACTGGCACGAGCTCGCCGTAGCGAAGGGAACTGGTCGCCATAGCGAAGCCAGATTACACGAGCTCGCTATAGCGAAGGTTAGTTTTCGCCGTAGCGAGAGTCAGTCCGGAAGAGAGTAAATAGCGAGATTTAGACTTCATTAAACGCCCAAACTTATTTCTTCTCTCATATCTGCCCTAAGCTTCGACCCAAAGAGAGAAAAGAGGCATGGAGAGTGTGAGAGATCAAGAGAAAGAGGAAGATAAAGGGAAAGGTAAGGTAACTTCTCCCATTTCTTCTTAGAACTCTGATCCCCTCCCTTTGCCCCCTCTTTCTGCGATTTTAATTGTGAAAATGGACGGATTTTGAGTATGGGTCAGAAGAGGGAAAGTGGAAAACTCTTTTGAATCCTTGAGTTCTCTCTGAAAATGAGGTTTTCCACTACCATGGGAGCTTGAGAGAGAGAAAGGGGTAATGGCATTCTAGAGAGAGAACCCTAGGTTGTGTGTGATAGAGGGTTGCTCTAAATTAAATTACAAGAGAGTAATTGCATGCTTTTGGTGTGTTTAGGCTCAAGTGAAACACTTACATCAAGGTGTGATTGTGGACCTAAGGAGGGAAAGGAGAAATTGAAAGGAAAAGCCTGTGTTGGCTTTGGCTCCAAAGGTAGCTCTCTCTTTCACTCTTTCTTATTGCATTCTTGGATATGATAGTCATTGTATGATTATGTATATGCTTGTTGTATGGAATATGCCATATGCTATTGCTTTGATGCATTGAATGTCAATATGCTTGTATGTTGAAATGTGAGATTGCTCGGGTGAGGTAGTGCCGAAAGTCCCATGAGATGGGTGAGGTGAAGCCGAAAGTCCCTTGAGATAGGTGAGACAAGGCCAAAAGTCTCAAACGAGTGAGGCCAAGTCAAAAGTCCTTAAACTCGGGTGAGGCCATCCAAAAGTCCCTAAACTCGGGTGAGGCTAGACCAAAAGTCCCTGGAGCTCATTTTTGGCATTGTTGTGATTCCATAGCATGTACATTGTGTGTTGGTTGATTGAGAATGGCTAAATGTTTATTCACATGCTTTGACTTGTTATATGCCTTGATTGCTTACTTGATTGAGTGCATGAGCTACTGAGATTCCCTGAATCTCACCCCTTTCCCCTCCCAACTAATATGCTAGGTGGAGCTCAAGGAGAACCGATCACACACCAAGGAGCCTAGGAGCATGCGTAGCTAGTTATGAGTTTATGTTTTGATATTTTGATGTATATATGATGTAAAGGGGTGCCAAATGAAGATGTACTCACTATTTTTGAGATGTAAAGTTTGTAACACATGTATAACTATGAAAGGATATTGTATGACCTATGTTTATAGCCAAATGAATGAAAATGAGGGTTTAGCCCCTTTTGTGGAATGAATGATGTAGTGTATATTTGACCGTAACATAGCGAGATTTGAATGTATGATGATTTGGACCACATGGACTTGTTATATAGACTATTTTTATACTTTTAAACTTGTTCATGAGTGGCTAGAGTGTGTGAGAGGCTATCTAGACCCGTTTTGGACCTTTGGGGTGCCAAAACCGGTATTTTTGTGAGCTCCGTCAAAGTATGACCGGATGAGCTCCGTTTGCCATGAAATTTGGCGTGCCTCTAGAGTTTGTAGAAAGCTTCTTGAGAAGCTAAAGTGGGTAATATTCGGAGGATTATAGAATATTTGGGAAATTGTTGAATTTCGGAGAATTTAATGGATTGGTCATGTACTGTTCATTTAAACTAGAAAATGAAATGTGTGACACTTTTAGACCAAATGGATTCCAAATGTGGTGAAATTTTATACACATAAACTAGAAAACCAAAGTGACTTGTAGGAACTAGAATCACCTAAATCGGAGGTCTGTAGAGAGAGATTGAACCGACTAAAGTTCTGTATCAGCATCAGGGAGCTTACCTGACCCCCATCACTGTTCCATCGGTTTTCGGGGTGCAGGGGCTATTGAACTGATCTAGACTTATTTTTCTCCTCTAGTAGACATCCGTAGTTTTCCGAATTGGTATAATGTGCCCAGATTGGATTTTTTTGGATTTAGTTATGAATTTTCGAAAGTCATGACAGCAAGCTGCACCAGAAACAGTGATAGCTGGACCTCCCTCCCATTTTCGATGTCAAATATGGTCCAAACGCTATGTTTGTGGTTGGGAATCATTTTTAGTGTAAATTTAACACTTAGAGCTTTCTAGAGAGGTAAAGTATGCTTGATTCCCATTTTGCTACAATTAATTATGATTTTCCAAAGTTAGAGCCAAAAGATGACTTTTGGGCCCAAGTGAGAAAATGTAATTTTTATGGTTTTCGGCTCTATACCCGTGGCCTATGGTTTGTTTTATGCTATGTATAAGTCGTCTATATGGAGTTTGAGTTGAGGATACTTGAGATGGGTTTACAGGACCCACGGGGTAAAAGAAGAGTATATGAAACCCCGGTTCATAGCATGCAAATGTCACGGAGTGGTGTTGAATCTTTGGAAATCATGTGGAACCGAGCCCAGAGAGAGGCTAGGTAGCGGTAGTAGATTAAGGTGTCACATTTTTGGTATCAGAGCAAAGGTTCAGGCACTTTTACTCAATGTTAGGCTCTTGAAGTATGTGAATTGCTTGTAATTGGTGTGAATGGTCATGGAAGTTATAGCATCCTTGCATAAGTGTTGTGATATTATTGTGAACTGAGGATTGCTATTTCTTTCAGACATGGTTGAGACTAGACAGGGCAGGGGTAGAGGCAGAGGCAGAGGCAGACCGCCTAGGGCTCAGAGAGATGAGCCAGAGGTTCCTACTGAGACTAGGGTTCCTCTACAGGCCATCATGGATAGACTTGACCGGTATGAGGCCATGATGGGCCAGCACCAAGAGATGCTGGAGCAACAGAGATACATTGCCCAGCAGCAGCATGATATGATCATGCATTTGCAAGACACCTTGGCTAGGCAAGAAGAAGCCAGAAGAGATGCCCCTGTACCTCAGCCATCTACATCCAGCATTCCACCTATACCTCCCCAGGAGCCTGCTGCTCCACAGACCCAGGCGCCTATAAAAAAAGTATTGAAGCAGTTCAGGCAGAACAACCCACCCTCTTTTAATGGGGAATTGGATGCGGATAAGGCGGAGGCTTGGGTGATGCAGCTTAAGAAAATTTTCTCAGTGATGGATTGTACCACTGAGCAGAAAGCCCAGTTAGCCACCTTCATGCTAGAAAAGGAGGCTGATAGATGGTGGGATAGCGCGAAACCTCTTATGGAGACCAAGAACATACCGATCACTTAGGAGACATTCTTGGTTGAATTTTATGAGAAGTATGTCCCAAGTTCAGTGAGGAAGAAGAAAGAGATGGAGTTTATGAGTTTGAGACAGACGGATGAGATGACTGTGGACCAGTATGTGGCCAAGTTTATAGAGCTGTCTCGGTATTCCTCTTACCTCCAGAGGTATGATGATGAACCCTGGAGATGTGAGCAGTTTGAGACTGGTTTGAGGCCCCTGATTAGCGACAGAGTCACTCCACAGCGGATCAGGAAGTTTAATACTCTTGTGGAGGTCAGTAGGGTGATTGAGACGAACTTGCAAGTTATCATGCCTACTGTGACGATGGCTAATCAGAAGAGGGTTCCAGATTTGAAAAGGCCGAAACCAGAAGAGGGCTCTAGTTTGACCTCTAGTACCAAGAAAAGAGGCAAGGGGCCATGGAGTAGAAGGCCGCAGCGAGGTGTGCCACCTCCTTGGGGTCAGTCATCCTTCCAGCAGTCTCCAGTGACATGTTATAAGTGTGGGAAGCCGGGGCACATTGCTAGACACTGTCCTCAGATGGAGACAGCGCCTCCTCCTAGACCACAGACCCAGGGCCGAGTGTTCGCCCTTACTCAGCCGGAAGCCAGCGCATCTCCCAGTTTGATCCGAGGTACGCTGATAGTGAATGGCTTTCCTGTAGTTGCTATGTTTGATTCGGGTGCTAGTCACTCGTTTATATCTTATGATTGTGTGAGGAAATTGGGTCTGGTCGTTAGTGTCTTGCCATTTGACTTGTCTGTTGTTACCCCCACTGGAGGCCACGTGGTTACTTCCCATACTTGCTTAAATGTCACTGTCCAATTTAACCATTGTCATACCACTATTGATTTGGTTTGTATGCCTTTTCATGAAATTGATTTGATTATTGGTATGAACTGGTTAGCTGCAAATAATGCCATACTTGATTGTGAACACCGAACCATCTCCTTACCTGCTTGTGGGACCATACCTAGGGTAAGAGCAGAGTTATCCTTTATGACTACTGCCCAAGCTGAGAGATATTTAGAGTGTGGATGTCAAGGGTTTCTAGTTTTTTTCTCTATTTGGGATGAGGTAGAAGAAGGGATAGAGAAGATCCCAGTTGTCAGGGAATTCGCGGAGGTTTTCCCTAGAGAGTTTGATTTCAGTGGCCTACCCCCTGAGAGAGAATTAGAGTTCCCTATAGACATAGTACCTGGTGCTGGACCGGTGTCCAAAGCTCCTTATAGGATGGCTCCCGCCGAGCTTGCTGAGTTGAAAGCGCAGGTAGAGGAACTGTTAGAGAAAGGGTTCATCCGCCCTAGTATTTCTCCTTGGGGTGCTCCGGTGTTGTTTGTGAAAAAGAAAGATGGTAGCTTGCGGTTGTGTATAGATTACCGAGAGTTGAATAAAGTTACCATCAAGAATAAATATCCTCTCCCTAGAATTGATGATCTGTTAGATCAATTGGCTGGGGCATCTGTGTTTTCTAAGATAGATCTTAGATCTGGTTACCACCAGTTGAGAGTGAGAACTGAAAACGTCTCTAAGACGACTTTCAGAACGAGATATGGGCACTGTGAGTTCCTTGTGATGCCATTCGGGTTGACGAATGCGCCTGCTGTGTTCATGGATTATATGAACAGGGTATTCAGACCGTATCTAGATCAGTTTGTGGTGGTCTTTATTGATGATATTTTAGTGTACTCCCGATCTTTTGAGGAGCACGAGAGGCATTTGAGACTAGTCCTAGACACCTTGAGAGAGAAAATGTTGTATGCCAAACTTAGTAAATGTGAGTTTTGGCTGACCGAGGTGCGATTCTTAGGTCATGTGATCTCACGAGATGGGGTTGCGGTGGATCCCTATAAAGTTGAGGCTGTGTTACAGTGGGATAGACCTAGAACGATCACCGAGGTTAGGAGTTTCCTAGGTTTGACAGGGTATTACAGACGATTTATTCAGGACTTTTCTCGAATGGCCTTACCACTGACGAGGCTAACCAGGAAAGATACACCATTTGTGTGGGATGAGAGATGTGAGAAGAGTTTCCAGGAGTTGAAACTCTGTTTGACCACTGCCCCTGTGCTGATTATCCCTGACCCTAGTGAACCATTTGTGGTTTATTGTGATGCTTCGGGCAAAGGGTTAGGATGTGTGTTGATGCAGCAGGGTAGAGTAGTGGCATATGCCTCGAGGCAGTTGAGACCTCATGAGGAGAATTACCCTACACATGACCTGGAGTTAGCTGCCGTAGTGTTTGCTCTTAAAATTTGGAGACACTATCTGTATGGTGCGACCATAGAGATCTATAGTGACCACAAGAGTCTGAAATACCTGTTTGATCAGAGAGAACTCAATATGAGACAGAGGAGATGGATGAAATTTTTGAAAGATTATGATTACGTGTTGAAATATCATCCGGGTAAGGCCAATGTGGTGGCAGACGCCCTGAGTAGAAAATCCATCCATGTAGCCCATATGATGATTAGAGAGTAGGAGCTCCTAGAGAAGTTCAGAGAGCTGAACCTCTCTTGTCAGGTGGTATCGGGTAGATTGTGTTTGAGTGAAACCCGAATTGAGAATATCTTGAGAACCCAGATCTTAGATGCCTAGAGAGAGGATGAATTCCTGAAATGGATCAGGAATGAGATCACCCAAGGTAAGACCTCAGATTATAAGTTGTCTGAGGATGGCATGATAGTATATCGGGATAGAATCTGTGTGCCTAGTCAGAATGAGTTGAGAGAAAGCATTCTGGAAGAGGCGCATAAGAGTAAGTATACTATCCACCCAGGTGCCACCAAGATGTATCAGGATGTGAAAAAGATTTTCTGGTGGCCAGGGATGAAAAGTGATGTGACGGATTATGTGGCTAGATGCCTAGTGTGTCAGAGGATAAAGATTGAACATCAGAAACCGGCTGGGTTGTTGCAACCTCTAAATATCCCTGAGTGGAAGTGGGATAGTATAGTGGATTTTGTCATGGGATTACCCAGGACATCCTCTGGACACGATGCTATATGGGTAGTTGTGGATAGACTGATGAAGTCTGCACACTTTTTAGCTATTAAGGCTACCTATACACTGGATAGATTGGCCCAGTTGTATATCAGAGAGATAGTGCGACTTCATGGGGTACCCAATAGCATAGTTTTGGATAGAGACCCCAGGTTCACGTCGAACTTTTGGAGGTCATTGTAGCATACCTTAGGGACGAGATTGCGGTTTAGTACTGCATATCACCCCCAGACAGATGGTCAGACTAAAAGGACCATCCAGACATTAGAATATTTGTTGTGGGCATGTGTGCTAGAGATGAAGGGGAACTGGGATGCGTATTTACCGTTAGCGGAGTTTGCGTACAATAACAGTTACCATTCCAGTATCCAGATGGCCCCTTATGAGGCTTTATATGGGAGAAAGTGTAGATCCTCTCTGTGTTGGGTTGAGTTAGGTGAGAGGAGTATGATAGGACCTGAGATTGTGGACCAGACCACCCGGCAGATAGAATTGATTAGAAAGAGGCTCCTCACGGCCCAGAGTAGACAGAAAAGCTATACTGATAAGCGTAGGAGGCCGTTAGAGTTTGAGGTTGGAGACCATGTGTTCATTCGAATATCTCCAATGACGGGAGTAGGTCGGTCAATGAGGGTAAGGAAGCTCAGTCCTAGGTATATTGGTCCGTTTGAAATCCTTGAGAAGATTGGACCCGTGGCTTACCGAATAGCCTTGCCTCCTAACCTAGCCCAAATACACAGTGTTTTTCATGTCTCCCAGTTGAAAAAGTATTTACCAGATTCCTCACATGTCATAGAATATGAGCATGTGCAATTGCAGGAAGATCTTTCCTATGTAGTGAAACCAGAGAGAATTGTGGATGCTAAGCTGAAACAGCTGAGAAGCAAGAGCATTCCTCTGGTGAAAGTGATCTGGAGAGGTCTGACATCTGAGGAAGCAACTTGGGAATTGGCGGATGAGATGAGGCAGAAATATCCAGAATTATTCCCTTAAGGTAAGTTTTTAAATTTCGAGGACGAAATTTCTTTTAAGAGGGGTAGAAATGTAACAACCGGGAAAAAGAAAAGAAAAGGGAAAAGAAAGAAAATGAAATCTGGAAATTTTCGGAATCCAGAATTTCTGCCAAGTCCTCTCGCAATAGCGAGAAACGGTCTCGCCACAGCGAGAGAGCTAGTTCGCAATAGCGAAGGCGATTCTAGCTATAGCGAGTGCTGGCAGCAGTCCCTACAAAAACCAGGGAGTTGCTCGCCGTAGCGTGCGCCATAGCGAGAGTGAAGTCTGGAACTAACGCGATTTCGCCATAGCGAGTTGTAAATCTCGCCATAGCGAAGGGAACTGGCACGAGCTCGCCGTAGCGAAGGTTACACCGTAGCGAGAGTCAGTCCGGAAGAGAGTAAATAGCGAGATTTAGACTTCATTAAACGCCCAAACTCATTTCTTCTCTCATATCTGCCCTAAGCTTCGACCCAAAGAGAGAAAAGAGGCGTGGAGAGTGTGAGAGATCAAGAGAAGGAGGAAGATAAAGGGAAAGGTAAGGTAACTTCTCCTATTTCTTCTTAGAACTCTGATCCCCTCCCTTTGCCCTCTCTTTCTGCGGTTTTAATTGTGAAAATGGACAGATTTTGGGTATGGGTCAGAAGAGGGAAAGTGGAAAACTCTTTTGAATCCTTGAGTTCTCTTTGAAAATGAGGTTTTCCACTACCATGGGAGCTTGAGAGAGAGAAAGGGGTAATGGCATTCTAGAGAGAGAACCCTAGGTTGTGTGTGATAGAGGGTTGCTCTAAATTAAATTACAAGAGAGTAATTGCATGCTTTTGGTGTGTCTAGGCTCAAGTGAAACACTTACATCAAAGTGTGATTGTGGACCTAAGGAGGGAAAGGAGAAATTGAAAGGAAAAGCCTGTGTTGGCTTTGGCTCCAAAGGTAGCTCTCTCTTTCACTCTTTCTTGTTGCATTCTTGGATATGATAGTCATTGTATGATTATGTATATGCTTGTTGTATGGAATATGCCATATGCTATTGCTTTGATGCATTGAATGTCAATATGCTTGTATGTTGAAATGTGAGATTGCTCGGGTGAGGTAGTGCCGAAAGTCCCATGAGATGGGTGAGGTGAAGCCGAAAGTCCCTTGAGATAGGTGAGACAAGGCCAAAAGTCTCAAACGAGTGAGGCCAAGTCAAAAGTCCTTAAACTCGGGTGAGGCCATCCAAAAGTCCCTAAACTCGGGTGAGGCTAGACCAAAAGTCCCTGGAGCTCATTTTTGGCATTGTTGTGATTCCATAGCATGTACATTGTGTGTTGGTTGATTGAGAATGACTAAGTGCTTATTCACATGCTTTGACTTGTTATATGTCTTGATTGCTTACTTGATTGAGTGCATGAGCTACTGAGATTCCCTGAATCTCACCCCTTTCCCCTCCCAACTAATATGCTAGGTGGAGCTCAAGGAGAACCGAGCACACACCAAGGAGCCTAGGAGCATGCGTAGCTAGTTATGAGTTTATGTTTTGATATTTTGATGTATATATGATGTAAAGGGGTGCCAAATGAAGATGTGCCCACTATTTTTGAGATGTAAAGTTTGTAACACATGTATAACTATGAAAGGATATTGTATGACCTATGTTTATAGCCAAATGAATGAAAATGAGGGTTTAGCCCCTTTTGTGGAATGAATGATGTAGTGTATATTTGGCCGTAACATAGCGAGATTTGAATGTATGATGATTTAGACCACATGGACTTGTTATATAGACTATTTTTATGCTTTTAAACTTGTCCATGAGTGGCTAGAGTGTGTAAGAGACTATCTAGACCCGTTTTGGACTTTTGGGGTGCCAAAACCGGTATTTTTGTGAGCTCCGTCAAAGTATGACCGGATGAGCTCCGTTTGCCATGAAATTTGGCGTGACTCTAGAGTTTGTAGAAAGCTTCTTGAGAAGCTAAAGTGGGTAATATTCGGAGGATTATAGAATATTTGGGAAATTGTTGAATTTCGGAGAATTTAATGGATTGGTCATGTACTGTTCATCTAAACCAGAAAATGAAATCTATGACACTTTTAGACCAAATGGATTCCAAATGTGGTGAAATTTTATACACATAAACTAGAAAACCAAAGTGACTTGTAGGAACTGGAATCACCTAAATCGGAGGTCTGTAGAGAGAGATTGAACTGACTGAAGTTCTGTATCAGCATCAGGGAGCTTACCTGACCCCCATCACTGTTCCA
The DNA here is from genome assembly GCA_032878935.1 of Erythrophleum fordii. Classification (NCBI taxonomy): domain Eukaryota; kingdom Viridiplantae; phylum Streptophyta; class Magnoliopsida; order Fabales; family Fabaceae; genus Erythrophleum; species Erythrophleum fordii. Next base: position 17,364,611 of record JAVQMF010000052.1, on the reverse strand, counting down.
TCGGTTTTCGGGGTGCAGGAGCTACTGAACTGATCTAGAATTATTTTTTTCCTCTAGTAGACATCCGTAGCTTTCCGAATTGGTATAATGTGCCCAGATTGGATTTTTGTGGATTTAGTTATGAATTTTCGAAAGTCATGACAGCAAGCTGCACCAGAAACAGTGACAGCTGGACCTCCCTCCCATTTTCGATGTCAAACATAATCCAAACACTGTGTTTGTGGTTGGGAATCATTTTTAGTGTAAATTTAACACTTAGAGCTTTCTAGAGAGCTAAAGTATGCTGGATTCCCATTTTTATACAATTAATTATGATTTTCCAAAGTTAGAGCCAAAAGATGACTTTTGGGCCCAAGTGAGAAAATGTAATTTTTATGGTTTTCGGCTCTATACCCGTGGCCTATGGTTTGTTTTATGCTATGTATAAGTCGTCTATATGGAGTTTGAGTTGAGGATGCTTGAGATGGGTTTACAGGACCCACGGGGTAAAAGAAGAGTATATGAAACCCCGGTTCATAGCATGCAAATGCCACAGAGTGGTGTTGAATCTTTGGAAATCATGTGGAACCGAGCCCAGAGAGAGGCTAGGTAGCGGTAGTAGATTAAGGTGTCACAGATGCCTATGCTTATATAAAGGTAAAGTAATAATAATATGATAAATGAGGGGTAGAACCATCTAGTTTGTTTTAGTGGCAACTTTATATGAATTTATATGTATTCCAATAAGTATTTTTCCCTTGTAAAAGACTTAGAGAGCTTGAAGTAAAGCCCTGAACCAACCTCATACGATTTTTTTAAAATTAATTATGTATTTTCAAAGTTGGACAATATTTTCAGAATGACCAAATGAATAGTGAAATTGTATAAGGAAGTTTTTAAAAAGAAAATTTTGATCAGTTCAGGTTTCCATTGACTCCTCTAAATTTTGTATGAGGTATTTATAGTAGAAAAAGCATTATATAGTAAGGTATGACAAGGGTCATAGCAAATAATTGAAGCACAAGGAGAAGAGGAAATCGTAATCTTGAAAAGGAAAGAGATAAAATAGAGGATGAAATGGCATGGGTTTCGAATTAGACAAAAGAAAGAGTCTTCAATTTGAGGTGTAACATTTAACTTTTGAAATGCTACTAAACTCATTTATTTATCAAAATAGTAAAATTCTAGTAGAAATTTAAGCGTAAAAGATATTACTAATTTGATTTTTCTTATCATTTTTTATTCAAGCATTGAGGCTATATATAAACATGGATATCATATAACTGAGTTTATACATCCTATATTATAAAAATACAAATAATTGTGTTCAAACACTAGTACCTAATAGTACATAGCTCATGTCTAGGCTATAACATGATTGTTATTATTACAAACATCTACCTAGTAAAGTTCCTATGTCTTCATAATATTATTATTTGGTCCTTGGCACTATGGTCTACTCCTTGTACTTCAGTCTACTGACAGCTTCAAATTAGTAGATCCTGAATCCTTATTTGAACACATCACCAAGTGCTATGAGAATTTAGTATCTCAATAAGAATACAATAAGTTTTAGAAAATTAGTAATGGTCTAATTGCCATATATGCAAAAATCATTTTTCTTTATTCTATTGTCTAAGGCATACAAATATAGCAACATATCACAATATACAGAAAATATTTAGCATACCAGTATATCATGAAACACATCCACATATGTTTGTTTCCTTGACCTATTCAAACTATATAAAAACACTTTTACATATGAGGCAATCATGTTAAACTTACCATGTCTTGGCATCTTGTATCATATAACAGACAATACATGATTGTATGCAAATATCATAATACATATATGAAGCATTCTATCATATATTATTATAAGAAATTCTTCAATCAATATTAATTTAGCTTAGTCTCATTAAGCTTAATTAATCATATTTGTTGTACAATTTGGCATACTTTATCATATCATGCCATTGTGTACACCTTTCTAAGGAAACATATATGATCCTACATTGAAAGCACTAGTAATAAAGAAAACAAACTCTTAAGTCTCGTACCAAACATCCTATACTACTTGATACAAACTTAAGTTTCATAATTATAAGTAAGCCACTAAGTATCCTGTAACACCATTAATTCTAGGGTACTATTAAAAATCTTACCTTACTTATGTTGCAGAATTATGGAGAAAATTTGAACTATCAAAATTTTATTACTTGATTTCTCTTTTCACTTTTTATCAAAGCGTCAAGGCCATCTATGAACACGGGTAACATATAATTGAATTCATGCATCCCATACCACAAAATTACAAATATTATTAATAATAACACTAAGTAACATCGATAGCATTCTAATGTCAATATAAATTATATAACCTATTTCTAAATGGGATTGCTTAAAGTAGGATAACGTCTCCTAATCATTATTATAACCATTTGATAGAAGAAATAAAGTCTTGCGGTCCTCATAATGTTATCTTTTAAATTTTTGGAAGACTAATTCACTCTTAATACTTTAGTCTACTAACAACTTCAAATTAACTAATCCTAAGTCCTACTTGAACATATTACCAAGTGAGAATTGACATTCTTAGTAAGAATACATACTGATTTTTAAAGCTAACAATGGTCCAACTACCACACATATAGAAAATATTTTCTTTCTCTTCTCCTTTTATTCATAACACATAAGGATAACATACATATTACAACATAGTAATAATCTAAATAGGAGATCAAATGCACATAGGAACATTAAATCATATGGAACAAACAGGTGCACATTCATTCCAAATTGTACTTGAATCACCTTTTCATATGAACTGAAATGTTCTAAATATAATATCCATATATCATTGTCTATGGCATGATTGTTGTAGCTGTACACATGATGACCATCATATCATTCATAATCATATTTAAAGATAATGATGCATATGTTTACTTTCTTATCATGCTACTTACTATATCGAAATATCATGTCATGTATATCATGGCAGTCCATACATAATTCTATGTAGATATTATAATACATATATGAAGCACTATATCAAATATTATCACAAATATCTATTAAGTTATATTAATTTAGCATAGTCTCACTAGACTTAATTAATCATCTCTATCGTGTCAACTGAACCTAATACATACAGACATGCTTTCTTTTTGCCTTTACAAGGCCTGATCATAATTAGTATAAATATTACTCCCAAAGTACATCATTTAATTATCATACTATGCATGCTCACTCTAAGAAAATGTAGATCTTGCTATGAAAGCATTGGTAATAGAGAAAACATTTCCCCAAGTTAAATATCAAATATCTCACATTACTTTGCACAAGATTGTGTTTTCACAATTATAGGTAACCTACCAAATATTCCATACCATTTGGTATGAGATATAAGTTTTTAATGTTGTAAAAGAGGAAAACTACCCTTCTTAGTCTTTATAATCATGGGAACATAACATACAGGATAGGAGTAAATATAGCTAAGGCGTCCCTTAGTATAGATCCACAAGCTAAAATTTAAAATGTAAAGTCACATGAAGGTCTCCTAACCTTTAGTGGCTCCCCTATCAAAACCTTGTCCTTGAAAAAACAAGATATAAACCTAAGAAGGATTCTCACTCCCTTGTTCCTATATAATCATATCTTTGCTTTTCTATATAGATAGAGAGCTATCTCTTTTTATATAGACTAGCCTTTATTAGGATTGCATTCCCTGATAGCCTTATCTTCTTCTTAAAGGTGCTTCACTCATAAGAATTGTTCTCATAAGCATGCTTATTCCAAATATAATGCAATCAGATATATCAACATCTACATGTATAACATGTATCAACATTCATATATCTAGGTCATATATATAATCATCATCATATCTCTACTGATATTGGTATCACATGCATAATTATTTTCTTAATTAAATCACATTGCACAAATTGTCTTTCTGTATAACTATTGAATTCAACAATATTGATCATCAGGATATAAACATACACTTAGGTGTGATAATATTGAATATATACATATATATATATTTCAAACCTTACAGAAAGAAAAGGTCATGCAAATAAGAACATATATATATATATATATATATATTCATGGGATTACTAAAATAATCTAAGAATAATAAATTCTTGGGGAACAATAACTCTCATAGTAAATTTTCTATTTCTATTTTGTTTAAGGTCCTTGTTCATGTCCTTGAGACTTAGGGTACGATTATGTCCATATTAATCCTTTGCATAACAAGTAAGTCCTTGTCTAGTCAAGTTCCATGCCTACTCATGGTCCATATTTAGTTAAGGTCCATAATTAGATAAGATCTATGTCTAAAAGGGGTCTAAATCAAATAAAGGTCCCAATCATGGTTAAAATAGAATCTTATGTGTCTTAAAGTATAAATGTACTTATATGTATGCATGTATATCTTTTCTTTACTTTTAGTATATACTTGTTTCCTTGCCTCTTTAATTAATTTTAAGGTTCCTCGAGGCTGAACTATTCCTTAAACCTAAATAACAATTCACTTAATAAATTATACAAGAATCACTTCATGTCTACTTCCTTAGCATAGATTTTCATGTGAGAATCATTTATCAAATCATAAATCATATGGCTTCATTAAAGGATCTTAAACTAATCATTTTATGTTTTATTGGCTTCAATAGCTTCTAGTCGATGACAATCAAGAAGTTTATCTTTCCATTTGCCATGACGAGCTCGACTTTGCTAGACTAGTGGCCATTATTAGCTTTCCTATTGACGGAGAAGAGTTTCCCACTGTCTTTGCCTTTACAATTGACAATTTGGAAATTAATTTTTTCAAAAATTAATTTTTCCAAAGCTATAGCTGCATACTTATTATGACTACTAATGTTAAATCAAAATTTCATGTTTCTAACTTTGAGCAGCATGCTTTTTTGCTATTTTGGCTTTGTAAAAATTTCATTTACACTAACTTTATAGCTATTGTTTATGAATACTTATACTACATAGCTACCATAGCTACTAGTAAAATCTTCTCTTTAGCTCTCTTATTTCTATCTTTATTGTATAGAAGTTTATTTATTATTGTTGAATGTTATGGACTAATAAGGACTTCAAGTATATCCTAAGATTTTTATGGTTCTTGCAATTGTGGAATTTTAAATATTTTCTAAAGTTTGTCCCTGCTAATTGCATAACTACTAACACAACTCATGACCCTTATGTTTATAGTGAAGTTGTAACTACTCTAACTTCTAATTATGGTAATTAAGCTTAAACATGCAGTTAATAATCATAAATCAAGGTTTAGTACCATTTAAATTAATTAATTTAAAAAAAGTGAGGAAATTCATACCTTAGTGTTATTAGAATCATTAACCAAATATTTACAAGCATTCATGTATATATAATTGAATCAAATTTTTCAAGTAAAGCCTCTAAATCTATTATCTATTTATTTCAAGTCTTAAGAATCCCTTACAAGTGTTTTTGAACCATCTCTTAGCTTTACCATAGAAAGAACCAAGGTTTTTTAGGTTAATAGAAGAATTTAAGAACCTTAGCCGCGGTTAAAATGTTTTTGTGCCACAGCCAATTACCTTCGAGTTAACTTCTCACATCTTCACAATATTGGCCGCAGCCAACTCCCCCTTTTGTCGCGACCAGCTCCACTTCTCACCACGATGAATTGCTCTCTATTACCTTCCCTAGGAAACTTCGTCACTTTTTGTTGTTGCTTAAACCCTTTTTGGCCATGGTGAAATACCTTTTGTATTTACATCTCAGAATTTTGTCCCATACACTCAAACTCTCCCTCTAGGCATACTCTAGGACCACTTTCCCTCAATTTGTAAGGGTCTAATGACATTTATCTACTTAAGTTACCCTGTTAATCTAACATTACCCATTTCAAGATTCAAGTACTAATTCCTACTCTTCATTCTACCTTATATCAGCAAGTACTATGTGATATTAATGAACTACTAGATTTATAAACAACCAATATTTTCTTCAAATAGAAAATCCCAATAAGGCACAATGCATTATCAATTTAAGTTGTTATACAAGTTAACATATGATTACAATTCTAGATAGTGAACCATATCATAGGATTAACTGAGTCTTATATCAGCCACTATAAGTTTATACATCATAAACTAGTTTAATGTAAGGCCTTACCCCTCAATAGATACAGATTAGGTTATTAAAATATAAGCCCTTACACTTGGTAACATGATTACATGATGATGCTCTACTAAAGAATAACAAAATTAGCATCTATCCTAAGTTAGGTCAATCTAAGTGTAGCTTTTCCACATATAGTTTCAGCTCATGGATACTCATCTACTTGATTACCTTTATCCTTACTAAAGGATCTTTCACCTGAAATAGTTAGCCTATGAAATAAGGTAAGATGCAAATCTCAATAACCAAAAGAAAATTTCATTCATATATTCCAATTTAATTAACATGTATGCATGTTATTATATAAGCATCAGAAAATATATCAATCATATTAGTAAATGAAATAATTAGGCTATCTATGATTACTATCCCATACTAGCAATTATATTTTCACATTGTTAAATGCCAATAATACCGAGAGAGGCCCGTCCATGGCATCCATTCCCCAATAAGCACAACCAGAGCTCAGTGCATCTCGGGTCCAATTATAACTCAATGCCCAATCGAAGCACAAGCACAGGTGACAGCTGTACCATAGCTCCACTATGGACTCACAAAGTCTAATCATAATACAACGTATATCTAATTAATCCATTTAATTTCAAATCTTTCATGTGTAGCAAATATAAAATTAAAGCAGATATATGCATAGAATTATATAATCCTCGGTTATCTTACTTGTAGCCAATTTGGGAAGCTAATAGTAGTACTGACGATTGTGTCGCGCAACCCTCAAAATAAAATTAAATTGAACTAAATACATAGCTAGTGGCACAACCTAGGTCATCTCCCTTAAAAATGGAGTTCAATGTTCAATTGGGTTCTCTAAGTGTTCAAAGATCCTATAACTACCTAATTTGGGGGGTTTTTGATTGAATTAAACTAAGAAAATCTAATTAAATCAAAATTCCTAATTTCTACCTAATTGGATGAATTAATGGGTAGAGGATGGTCTTGTGACTAGCTTTGGAATCGTCTCTTGATATTCACTATCCTTATCCTAATCCAATGGTGATTAATTATGGCCTAAGAGTCCCTAATTGTGTTCAATACAATTGTATCTTGAGTTACCACACAAGAATCAAAGATTAATAATCTAACGTTGAATTGAGACCTCAATCCCGCATTAAATCATTAACTCTTGTCTTTAAGATTAACGAACACTCAATTTGATTAATTAACTTATTAATTAGCCTTTGATTTATTAACTAAAGATGTTTAACTAACTAAACACTAAGGAATTCTCAAATCAAGCAATCAAGCACATAATCTTACTCATATATTTCATCGAACACCTTCGTGGCATACATAGGAGATTAGAGGAAATTGAGCAATTCAAAACTAAAATTAATCAATTAAAATAACAATTACTTTCCTAATTAGTACATAACTAACTACTAATCAATTACACAAATTTTTTATCAAATACAACTCAATCAAGACAATATATGAAAGAGAAAAAGTGTAGAAAAATAGAAATCCTTAGCCAAAATTCTGAGTTCATCCATGGATTCAAGCTTCAGCCAAGATTGTCTTCCAAGCTAACCTGAAGATGGATTAGAGCTTCATTTGAATGGAATGATGGAGATGGAGAATGGAGTGGTGTGTATTCTGGACGAAGGAAGGGCGAAGTGGAATGAAAGCGTCGTGTGAATGAATAGGATGATGTGAATACAATGGATGGATAACTTTTAACGTGAATTCCCCCTGCCTCCAGACCTTCTCACGTGCTATTCATGTGCTTCATTAACCATTTCACGTGCCTTCCTTGCTTGACGAATGGATGAGATGGGATGGATGATGGAATGAATTCTGAATGAATGGACGAATGGCGTGAATGACGTGATGATCAATAGCCTCCCTCGAATGTAGCGTTTGGATGTGTATTTCTTCTCTCCTTCACGTGCTTCATTTATCAATTCACGTGCTCAGCTTTTGTTCCATTTGCCTGAAGCTTTTTTGTTCTTATTTGTTTATGTGAGTGTGGGCCCCATTCATCTTATTTTATCATATCATATTCCACGTTAATTCCTTCTCCACGTGATTGCTTCTTTCATTCTGCCTAAGCTTTGTGCTTCTTCTTCTTTGCCTGCAGCATTCATTTCGTGGCTTCAAATTTGCTTCGCCCAGCTACAACTTCTTCAACGTTATACTACTCACATGCACAACCCGTTGCTTCCTTTCTGCATGAACTGCCTGGACTCATGCATGTTGCTTCATCACATGGTCTGCATGTATTCTTTTCTTCACCACAAATATGCTCTCTGCTCTTCATGCTCTATTCTACTTGTCTTCTTCACGTAGCTTCCACTTGAATACTCTGTTTTGCTCATGTTTCTTCTTCAATCATTCTTTTCCATTTGCTCGAGTATGTGGATGTGGAAGCCCCCTTCTCAAGTGTTCCTTCATGTATCTTCTTCTTCATTTACTTCCCCGAGTTTAAATGAGTGTGTGCATGGATCTTCATTTACTCATCTCTTATTCTCAGCTCTCTCACGTTGAGCTGCAGTTCCTTCTCTTTTCTCACGTGCAGTTGCTCTTCATTTACATGAAAACCAGTGGTGCTTCTCACAAACTTTTTCTCCATTTCTTATCCAAGCTCCTTACGTAGCTTCTGCCCAGTAACTCATAGGCATCCACCCAAGTTCGAGAACTCACCTTCTCCCTACTTAAATCATGACTTGCTCATGTGAGAATGGTGGAATATTTATTTGTATTGCTGCAACATGGAGTATGATTCAAAGTGGGAATTGTGTAGCATGATTCGTCCATTCCTTCATCATCATAAGAGATGATTTGCCCAAAATCTGCATAAAACAAATGAGAAAATTAAGTAGGAATATTCAGAAAATTCATTCAAAATGATTTATGCATTAAAATCCATCATTTTGCAATTTAATTCCTAGAGTACAGAAAATGGCTACAAAAAATCAATTATATATTTAAGTAAATCCATTAAGCCTTATTTAACCATTAAAAAGTTTAAACTAAGGAGAATAAAATATATAAAAATCATGTTTATCAAATACCAAAATCCTTTTATAATCACAACATTAGAAAATTATCACTCTAAGTCAGTCCATTACCATCCCCATTCATCAATTATGGAAACAACCTAATAATCAAAGAAAGGACACTTACCAACCACCAAGAGATTCAATTTCAGATTTTGCCTTCCCTAACCTAGAAACTTCAAAATATCACCCTTTATTATGGATATTTTTGCATAGAAATAGAGCCCATATTATAAGTCAGCTAATGAGGTCTTTAACTAATAGAGACAGCATTAAAATGAGAGAGTTTATACTTACCTAATAGCACCTCCAGCCTTAACCTACAAAATTTCACTATAAAAACACTAAATAAAAAGTTTCAGATTTTGGGTATGGTTGAAATGCTCTAAACAAAATATTAATCAAGTCAAATTGAAGAAAAATAGAAGATGATTAAGTTATATAGCAACTACCTTAGCTGATTTTAAGCCTAGAAGTGAGAAATAGTGAAAATGTGTCAAGAACCTTAACCCCTCTCTAAGACCTCGGAATTTTGCTCTACCTTTTGTGTTTTTTTCTGCAGAATAAGGAGGAGGTTGAGTGTATTTAGGGTTTAGTTAGGTTTAAGCTGGGTTCTAAATAGGTTGTGGGTTAACCTAAAGGCCCAAATTCATATGAGTTCAAATTTTATGCTTATTGGGTCATGTTTCATGAATTAGACTACAGAAATTTGATTAGGTTAAACTAAGTTCCAAGAGTCAATCTAATTTGAATTGGCATAATATGTATTGGACTAACTATGAAGGCTTATGTAAATTGGGCCTTGGGCATTTATTTCATTAAATTAGATTAGGTTATTATTAGGTGATTTCTTTTGGTCTAAATCTCATAATAAGGAGTTGGGTCTACACCTAAAATCATTAGGCCTCCATTAATCCTTACCCATGGCTTACTAAAATTAAGCCTAGATGAAATTTCTAAACTAATTAAATTTTCAACCCATATTAATAGTTTATTTCTCTATAAATTTTCCCTTCCTATAGCTTATCCAATTACTCTATAATAATTATTTTTAATCAACTCAAATTCATAATTAACACCTTAATTAATTTTAAGATATTACATAAGTTCTCTAGTTGATTCTTGCATTAAAATTGTCCATATTTGAGGTTGCCAATGTTTTTTTTTACCTTTCAACTTGAAGTGCCTTTGAACTTTTTACCTTTTAACAGCAAGAAGATAGGCCAACCTACTTCTATGTAGACATACTTAACAATATAAACCCTTAGCTATTGCAAGATACAGTTTTGGGATGGAGTAGCCTCCTATTAGTTAGAGATCTTTTTTGTAGTGTAAAGCATACATCTTAACATAACAAGGTATTTATTAAGCCTTAAAAACCTACAATGCTTTGCTTGCCAATTCAACTTGATTCAAGATATGCCTATGCTATTTGAATCATGGGTTATTTACTTCAGCAATCCCACCCTTTCTGTTGTTGAAATCATGAAGTTAGGTATGGCTAACCTAAAAAAGTTCAACAACATCAAGTCCTTCTTGTTTGCTTCCCATGTTAGTAAGACTACAAATTTTGTCAACTAATGGCCATTTTTTTTTCTACTATTTTTCCTGACCCATTTCCCAGTTATTTGACAAGATTGATTATCGAACAATCAGAATAATCCCCTAAAAGAAAAGATCCACCATTTTCTTGTGCTACTAGCTCCTTTATCAAAGGTAAGAATTTGATTATTTTACCTAAAATTATGGCAACAACTTTTGATTTCTTATTTTATATTGTGCAAGAAAAATAACCTCCCTCGTGATAAACTTAGAGCCCTTGAGAGTCCCCTTAGGGGTATTTCAATTGGTACCTTTAAAAGGTAAACTAGACATTTTGTTGTAGTTGCCATCATCTAAGATTGACATTTCCACGAAGGTAAACTAAGTTGGTGACTGAAATTAGAGAATTTGACCATGCCTTTCTAAATGGCCTATAGTATTTCTTTGGTTTTATAGAAAAAAAACAAAAGTAAAATTCACTTTTCCTTAAAGCGTCTAATAGTTTCTCCATCTCAAACTACACACTCTACTACCAAGCTTCTAGTTCCACCATCATTGGCTGTCCATACCATAGCCCAAACTTCTCAGACTCCACCCCCTAAGGTAGTTCAACCTTCCAATAAATTGCCTTAGGCCTTGCCGATTAAGACCCTATTTGGTCTAGCTTCTATCCCCTTAAATGAAGTTTTGATTCAATATTTCAAGACTTGTCTTCATTGTCCATGCATAAAGAATTCATCGAGACCCACCTCTTTAAAGAGTTTTTAGATGACCCCAAGATTGTGGCTTCCTTAAAACTTTCAATGATTAAGATTACCAAATCTTCTTTTACTAAAGTAGCTTACAATGAAATGGCTCTGATTTTGAGTAATGTATCTTTTACTTATAAAGTGAATTAGGAATGCAAGGACGTTAGTGTAAGAGATTTAGGTTGACTTGTTGATTTGCATACTAAGAAAGCATCTTTTCAAGCCTTGCATAAGGATATGGAGGAAACGTGCCAAACCCATCTACTGGAACAAGCTCCAGCATCAGCCAAGCTCAAGGAGTTGAATGCTAAACTTAATAGGATTTGGACTAAAATTACTTCTACAATTCTAGTTGACAAGCACTTCAACCTAGTTGAAGTCATACTTAAAGTTGCACCTCAAGCTAAATAATCAATTCATTGCTTTAGACTCTGAAATCAACTACTTACTCCAGTAGAGAGAAATGTTGGAAAGAGAGTTAACAACAAGTGAAAAGGATTAAGCTAAGGTTGATCGATCTTGGAATCACCTAAGAATCTATTGGTTGAAGCCAAGGAAAAAGCTAAATCAAATGCTAAAATCTCTCATTGGGTTATATTATTGGTCCTCTATTTTTTGTTACCTTAATTTAACTTTTCTTTTTGGTTGTCAGGGGACTTATTTTCCCTTTAGCATGTAGTTTTTTCTTTCTTTTTTTGTTAGGCTTCTAAGCCCCTTTTTTCTTTAAAAAAAAAATGAATCAAGTTGTTTGTATTTTTGGATTTGGCTTGTTGAAAATTTAAAGTTGGTTTTGCTCGTTTATTAAACAAATGAGCTTAATATATATATATAGAGAGAGAGAGAGAGAGAGAGAGAGAGAGAAAGAGAGAGAGTATGTATAGATTAGCATAAATAAATACAATGAGATGAATATAGAATGTTTTTCATATTAAAGGGATAAATGAAAAAAATTGTTCATATTGTTGGATTCACTTTATTAAAAATCTAAATTTAATTCCCCCCATTTATTAAACAAATAAGCTTAATTATATTTCAAGTTTCTTTAATTAAATGAGTCAACTTTAAAAATTTGTTGCTACTTAACTTGTTTGAGTCACAAACAACTTGATTATTAATAATGTATTTATATATACAATATGAATGATCCCCCATACATATAAAATATAAATTTGTAATTTTTTATTTTTGTTTAATTTTTACATGTGTATATAAATATATATTATATATGTAATATTGTTTGTGAATTGTTTTGAAACTTAGTTTGCTTATTAAATAAGCTAAGAATTATTATAATTTTATATTTAATTGAAGTTTTAATGCAAATTTAAATTCATTTTATTTAAAATGAACTAATCACACTAAGACTCGATTCCACTCAAGCTTATTGCACTATTTTTTCTCAATGTCATAGATGAATTAACAATTATGGCCCATTTTAGTATTGGAAAGAAAAGAAAATTTTTTTAATGTATATTATACTTTTATAATTATTATTTAATAATTATTATTTCTTTTTATTACTTTTTTTTAAGTAAAGGCATGAAAGTTAATTTTATTTTTAAAATTATTATTTTTTTCATTCTATTCATTTTCATTCTGTTTTAAAAACAAAATTTTGGCCAAAAAAATAAAATGAAATAAAAACAAAGTAAAATCTAATATATGGGCCAACTACTAGGTGGATCACCAACTCCTTTCCTCGAACACCATTGGGCTAATGCAGACATCCATCGAACATAAATCCCACTAACCAAAAAGCCTATCAATATTTTGACAAAAAAAAAATAAAAATAAAAATCCAACCCTAGGAGTATTGGGCAGAATATAAAGGTCAAATTGCTGTTTCGTTTAGTCTCGAAGAGAGGTAGTAGAAGCGCCTTCCCCAGCAGCAGTGCTTCTCGGCTTCCTCCTTGCCAAACGGTACGTTTCTCTCTTAATCTGGATCATGGTACGTGCATAATTATTTGAAAAATTTTGTTTTGAATGATTATAGTATATGGACACAACATTCGTTTTCGGGGCTTTGGTTAGGATTTATGATTGAGGATACTTGTTTGTGATGACGTTTGGGGTGATAGCCTAATGCAATTGTGTACAGGGGCCCTTATAAACAAACAAGGTAGCAATGGCGTACGCTGCGATGAAGCCCGCTAAGCCGGGTTTGGAGGAGCCGCAGGAGCAGATTCACAAGATCAGGATTACCCTTTCCTCTAAGAACGTGAAAAATCTCGAGAAAGGTCTCTTTGTTCTGTATAACTAGTATAAAATATGTTCTGCTTTTTGTTTAATTTGACATTAGATGAGATGCTATTGTACTATACTTCAAATTGCGGACTCAGTATAGATAACCATAGCATTTTGATGGAAAATGTCGCCGAGTCTATGGCTGAATCTTTAGATGTCTCCTTTTCGCTCCAATGACAATTTTAGATTCAACACTTAGGGTCTTATTTTACTTTATTATTTTCTAATATAGGTTTGTTTCATGAATTTTAGCTTTACATTCGTCTTGAATATGCGTTTAAATCTGGAAATGAGATTAAATTCTCTGGTGATTTGATTTATAATATTTGCCTGATGATTGAATTTCTCCTTACTGGCAGTTTGTGCTGACTTGGTTCGAGGTGCCAAGGACAAGAGGCTCAGGGTCAAGGGACCTGTGAGAATGCCCACTAAAGTTCTTAACATCACCACCAGGAAATCCCCTTGTGGTGAAGGTAAGTTTAGTTGAAAAGTGTCCATTAACCCCATCTAGCCAGTGTTTTTTTTTTTTTCCCTTCTCTCTTATCCCTCTGGGTTCTCAGTTGAATTTTATGCACTATACTTCTACCTTGTGTTTTCTGGTTTTTACCTGCTAGATATCTTGTTGATTTTAAGGAGAAATCAGAATTGTTGCTGTTATATGTTCCTATTTCAGTTTCAGAGATCCTGCCTGCTTTTTCTAAATTTAGTATTGCATTTTTATTGCTTTGTTCTCCCACTATGTCCTTAAATCCTGCCTTAATATATTTTATTGAAGTCAATCTTTGGTTATATCAGTAAGAATATGAATTGGTCCGAGAGGCAATAGGCAATGGCTCCCATTAATTTTCATGATGAGAATCCACAAAAAAGAATATGCTATGATAAAGTTAAGTGCTAATTTGAATTAATATTAAATAAAACAAGGTATGTCCCAAATATAACAAAATTCAAATTGTCTGATGACCCCTTTTGCTGATCCTGGCCTGCTCGTATTGTATTTCCACAGTTGCACTGTTCGCCGTTTCTGACTTTTGTATGCTTCTTTCACGATTTCATAAAACTCAGATCCAGTTGTTGCAGGTTGTGTTAATTTATACTTGCTTCAAGTTGTTCCTTTTTTTTTTGGTTTTTTTTTTTTTTGGGTTTGGGGTGGGGGGGTTGGAGTTATTGATGAGAAAAGAAAACAATTCTTCAATGGAGGACAAACAATCCTGTTGCACCAGAAGACATAAACCTAAACAATCATTAGCGCAAAAGAGCTTGTGAATCCCTTTGTAAATCCACAAGGGGAACCTACTACAAAGGCCATTTGCTGAAACTCATATGGAGGCCAGAAGAATAACCCTCTCCTTAAGATGTGACAAGGGAGAATCAAATTTTTTTTCTATTGGATGGTGTTTACCACTTGCACCAAAATGTTCATCGAAGACTAACATTGGCTGTCAGATATGTACCGAGTGAGAGTCGTGTGAATATCTCATCTCACATATTTGTTGGAGTTAAATAGTTAATAATTACTTTGATTAATACAGACTTCTGAAAGTAGGAATTTGGTCGAATGAAGTGCAATTATGGATTGTGGGTGTCTCTTTCACCCTTTATAAATAATGCAATGGATTTTGTGTGTGTTTGCTTTTTGCTCCAAAATATAGAAGAGACTGGGATGGCGTTTTAGCGCTGGCTTGATATTGTGCTTTGTTGTCTTGACAGTTATTCATTGAAGTACTATTTTCTCACCATCGACTGTATTGTGTACCGTTGTAAACTTGTAATACTGTTATTCTTTAGTAACATGGTTGTAGAGTGACCAAGTCTGAGTCCTGCTTATTTATCACGTTGTATCCAATTTCTTAGTTCCTATGTGAATCATGTTTCATTTTGACTGCTTGATATTCTGTCGCTGTGGTTATAACCCGATGCCTTTTGCATCAGGTACCAACACTTGGGACAGATTTGAACTTCGTGTGCACAAGAGAGTTATTGACCTATACAGCTCCCCAGATGTGGTTAAGCAGATTACTTCAATTACAATTGAACCTGGTGTGGAAGTTGAGGTTACCATTGCGGACGCTTGATTTGGTCCAAAAATTATTGTTCTGCATCCTCGTTTCTTTTTGTTATTTTGCCTCTTGGCTAGGAATATGTCGAGTCCAACACTTGTAATGTAGGGTTGATGCAATGCCTTTTGCGGTTTATATCTTTGAAGTTAATCACTTTTGGTAGAGGGATTAAATGGCTGCCGTTTCATTTAGTTCTATGGTCGTCGACATTGATGAATACTTCCCTTTTTTTTTCTTTCCAAATTACATATTTTAGCTGTGGTTTGAAATGATATTGCCATATTATTTCTTATCTGAACAATTATTTTTATACTTTTGTTGTGCGCATTTTCATAAATAAATATATATATATATATATAGAAAATTAAGTCTGACAGTCTTCCACTTGAATTACTCTTAATACATGTGCTCAGCGATTTATGGTATAAAATATTGATACGTCTATAATGTAATTAAGCCAAAGGAAATGTGTTAATTCTTTTAAAATTAAAATCTTATTATGGTCCCTTTTACACGTGAAGTATTTTTTTGATTTGGTTCGTTACAGCTTTCTTAATTTTATCCTTTTAGGATGTGAGATTTTTTAATTCGGTCTCCTAGTTTGATTCTCTACTTAAAGTTATTTTTTAATTTGGTTTTTAACAAAGAGAACAATTAAGAGTCAATATATATTTCATAAAATAGTGATTAGATGATAATTCGTTAAAAAAAATTTTTGCTCATTATATTTGATAATTTTATATATAATAGATTGATATAAATATATTATTGATAATATTTTTATCTATAAAAGATTAAATTAATAAATATATCTAAGGGGTTAAATTACGAAGATTGTTATATGAGGAATTGAATCAAGAAATATTTTATTTATGAGAAATTAAATTGAAAAATAACTTTAGAAGGAATTAAATTTAAAAAATATTTTATTTATAAGAAAGTAAAGTGAAATTTCAGTCATTTGTTTAAGTTAACAAGAAGGGCATTGTGTAACGAAAACTTGAGCAGATAAATCTTTGCCCTGATGTTACGGATGATGTGTAGGTCTTGTTACACAATGCCCTTGTATTGAACGACGATCATGGATCTGGTTGCCACATAGAAGAAATCTATTCGGTTGCCAACTGTTTCTCTTCGCCTTTGTATTGAACGACGATCATGGATTTGTTGACGAGACCAAGGGCAACCTTAAACGGCCAGTGCTTCATGTCGCTTTGAACAGAAGAATCGGAGAATCTTCGGCCGATTAGTTGTCTTGCAGTGAAGACGGCGTTCTGTGGGTGCATGGCGACTTGGTTATTGGCATGAGACGCTCTGTGTCAGTGAAAGCAAGAGCAACATAGAAATGAGTGGTTCTGTTGTCTTGATCATTGGCTATGATCTCAAGACGATTGTTTTGCCACACCCCCACGCTGCTATTGGGGGCGCCGAGGTCGATGCCAATGGCCTTGCTTTCTGTCTTGGAAGCCATTGATTAAAGAAAGCTAAGCTAAGCTACGAAGAGAGAATGATACAATGTGGGCTTTGTGAAGGAAGAAGAAACAGAGAGATAGAGAAGTTGATTGGACGTAAGGTGCTTCAGAAAATTCTCACTTACCATTCGCCAACGCAAATACCTTACATCCAATCAACTTCTTCACGAAGAGAGATTGTTCCATGAAAGAACAACCGTGGATGGAAGGGTTCAAGATTTGGGTGTGAGAGGGAGGGTGGAATAGAGTCGACGAGTTCCGTTTGTTTGAAATGGTGGTAGCAGAGACAGCCACCGCTGTTATAGGATGCTAGACCAATGTGTGAGGGTGCCGAGGTTTGTGTTTTCGAGATGAGGAATTATTTCCTCTGATGGATCGGGGAGGATCTTGGTGATCTAGAGATTCTATGACATGCTTCGAAGATGCCGGTCCGAGAGGGGAGGAAGAAGAGGAAAGAGTTGTAATGGCTCGAATTTTGAGGGAGGGAAGCGAAGGGATGACAAGAAGGTTCCTCAGACGGAGCTAATTCTCTGCTATTTGGCATGATAATGGGTTCATGGAAGAGCTTTAGATGGCTTTACAGTTTGAAGGTGATATTCTCTGAGGACATGGGGAGGAGGAGTGTCTTTTGTGTCCCTAAAGTGTAGTGGTGGCCACTTGATTGGTATGATAATTGCATATATTGAAGGTGGCGATCTTATAAATGGAGTTTTGATTTTGGTCGTTGAAGAGGCGGGGAAACATCTTTGCTTAGGGAGCTTGCTCGAGGAGAATAGTTATTTTGATTTGGAGATTTGGTTATGGAAGAGTTGAGAGTGGTATGACGATTTATAATAGCATTTAGAAGCGAGTGGGGTTTGCACACAGGAGAAGTAGCTTGAAGAGGGGTCATCGAGGATGAGAGTCTAAGGGGGATACATTGCATGAGGGGGATTGACGAGTCAAAGGGAAGGATCCTGTAAAGTGTTCATAACTTTCGAATTTGAGAGAGGTTTGTTAGTATCTAAGAGATGACTAAATGCGTGCGACAAAGTTTCATTTAGATGTTCTGAGAAAGGGGATATTGCTCGGAGATAGTTTGAACAATTTAAGTAGAACAACATAGTTTAAGTGAATTATATTTGAAAATATTGGTATTCATTTTTGTTGGTGTTCAAAACTAATTAAAAGTGAGATTAAAAGTTGCTAGTGAACTAGTAATTAATATCAGTTTATTGAAAGATTTCAAAAAAGAAACAAGATTGTAACACTGGAAACTACCAGTTAACTAGCAATAAAGTACTAGTCTATTAGCAACTAAGTTTTCATTGATTGATGGGTTTTACAACACTTATCCGGAAGTTACCAGTGGACTGGTCAAAAACAAAACGAAATTAGAAGAATTTGACCATTGAAGTAACTGTTGATTCAATCATCATGTTACTTATATATATATATATATATATATATATATACAGACACACATATATTATGTGTGTCGCCTTTCTATTCTTATTTTCATTTTAAAAAAATTAATGTCACATCTAACAGATTACTTGTTGACTTAAATATTTATGGCTTACCTAATACTGTTAACACACATAATTGGCTCACTCCAAATCAACAATACATTTTAGATGGAAATAGGATAAAGGACAAGGCTGAAAGTATATTAATGATACGGGAATTAAAAAAAGGATGATAAAATTAAAAATACACTTATTTGTGAGAGATTAAAATTGAGTTTTTTCTATTAAAAAAATGTGTATTTCTTTTTTTCTTAAATTGCCAATTTGTTTGCACGTCACCTTTTGCTGCTGCAATATTCATCTGCAGAATCTAGTTCGACAATTTAATGGGCTTGAATTTGTTTGGCTTGTCCATCTATATGTGCTAGTTAACACTCAACGATCAATGGGTTTTCCTAAGAATTAGGAAAGGGTCATCAAGTCTCTGGCTTCCTACTCATATGGAGTTAGATTTGACTGAATCTGCTTTGGACTGCTCTATTAATTGCATGCTAGAAGCAATTTGATTTGCTTATATTAGAAATTGGTGGACCAAATGGTACTTAATATAGTGTCTTGTTATTTTTTATGGGTATCTCTTCTTGTATGAGGAAAGCATCGTCTTACGACTAATACTAATTATGATTTTTCGAGTCAACGACAAAGGAATGATTTCAATTTGCATTGTAATACAAATTTGACTCCATTTTTTTTTCTTTTATTGTAGACAGTCAAATTGAATCATATAGTAGTTTGATATAATCAATACCTTGAGGCCTCATTTGGTAGAGAGGAGATGGGACTGATGGAATGAGAGAGGTAATGGGATTGCTGAGAAATTGTATTTGGTATATGGGATTCTTGAAGTCATGGGAGAACACATTCCTTTAAATATGGGAGAGGAGAATCTTTCAACTTATGGATGGAATGTGCTTTGCCTCGAGGGAGAGAAAAATTTTTGTATCAAATGTTGCTTTATTTTTTTTGTTTTTGTATTTTTGGATTCTCATTTTGCATTTTTGAATTTTTTATTTCTTGTTTTTTATTTTTTTTAGGCTTAGTCCTTTTTCTGTTTATTTCAATTAAATATAAATAATATTTTACAATTTTTTTTATTAAGGGTCATTTTATATATTTTTTCATATTTCTTTTCTATTCTCATTTTATTTATATTTCACCAAACATTAAAAAGTAATTACATTCATATTTTTTTTTCAATCTTACCAATCATAGCCATAAGATACAAGATTCTTTTTTATTCCCATTTTATTTTCCATCCATATTCTATCAAAAACTAAACCTCTTTAACAAACGAAACCTAATTCATAAGAAGAACCTGTATTGGACCTTCTCAGTCACAAGATTGGATTATCAGCCCAGTTATCGAATCAGTAATGAAACAGACTAAATCGGTTAATATATTTCAAACAATTATCGTAGATATCATGCTCCTAAGTCAACTTTTCTTAAGCTAAATTAGGGCCTGTTTGATTTTTATTATGAAAAACAATTTTTATTCTGAGAATAAAAACAAAAAAAAAAATTTGCTATATGAAAGTTTGTTTCGTGTGCTTTCTTTTTAAAATTAAGAGAAGAAAACAAATGTTTTGAAAACAGAAAATACAAAATCACATTTTGGATGTCTCCAAAACAATCAAAGTACGAGGAGATATATAAAAATATAACGAAGAGTTCTCGTTAATGATAAAATCGTAAATATATGGAAATATAACAAGACGTCTTTTACTTTCTTCTTTTTTTTTTTTTTAATTGGGCGAAGATACTGTTGCCTATTAACTTTAATAGGGCAAGAGTGAGTAAGAAAAAGTACTAAATGGATACAAACCAACAAAGGAGCCCGTGGTATTAGGTAAAAAGATTTTTTTTTGAAGCTGTTCTTATAACAAACTTGTCAAATAAATTCTTTTCTTTTTTCGTTTTCAAAATTGGCTTTGAAAACAAATTCACGAAACCATTTTAAATAACATGAAAACAAAAATACATTCAAGGAGTGCCTTAGTCTCACCTGATGGGGAGTTTTGATAGAACGAAAATGATTGGAGAAATTATGTGTTCTTAGCTCACCATAATTGGATATAGCAATATATTTATACAAAGCAAGCGTCACAAAAAGTAAAATACAAATCGAGTGATACAGCAAATAACAAAAAGAAGCACAAGCTTAAACTTTTATAATACAAGCTAAGATATGTTTAGGTTATGTCTTCTAAAAAATAACATGCATTAAATAACTAAAATTTTAAATTAAAATATTATTAATTACTACAAGTCTCTAGACACTACTACACAGTACAAGAAACAACTCTATAAATAGTGGTAAACTCTTTAAGGTGATCTTCAACTCCCAAGTCATTATGTTTGTCCTTTGCATTGCTAACTTCATTTATTACATCCACTTGCTATGCTATTAAACTGAAGTCATTTATTGAAAGTTATTACTTATTGCATGATTAATTATGTCTATATGTGCACCTTCGTTATCGCCTCTCTCAAAAGATACTTAAATTACTTGACATGCCCTTTTGTTTTGAAACATTACACTCCCCTCCCCAAGATCAGAAGATGCATAGCATTGATCTTCCTTATAATAAAAGATAACCAATATTTATTAATATCTATACCAAAATTTTTTTATATTTACTAGTTATATACTATCTCCAATCTCATATATAAAAAACAAATAACTAACTCACAAGAATAAAAAAAAATTGGTTAAAAATAATTAATCTTTTTAATTTTGTCCCAAATAAAAATTATTTTTTAAAAATGTATCTATTTAATGTGTGTATTTTCTCCTTAAAATTAATAATAGACACTACTCGTAATTTAAAAGACTCATTTAATATAAGGTATAATTAAAATACTATAATTAATATAATGGACATTAGTGATTTATTTCTTATATTTTAGACAAAATCAAATTCCAGAAAAGTCTCTTATATATAAAATTAGAAGAAGTATTATAACAAGCATTAAACATATATATTTGATCAATATAAAATAATTATTTTTAAAAAAATTAGAATAAATTAAATTTATTATTTTCAACACAAAATAAATAGTATTAAAAGAAAAGTTCAAGAAATATATTTTTTAATAAGTTATATTTTTAATAAAAAATAATATTATCTTTGAGAATATTTTAATCATCTTTTGACTTTAAGGGAAAAAAGAAATTTCACATAATTGTGATAAACAAAATCTTAGAGAAAAGAAAAAAAAAAAAGTGGGAGAAAAAAAAAAAGCATGTTGGTTTGCCAAGCTAGCTAGTGAGGTTGTTTTAAGCAACAATTATAGGTGGCAATAAATATTCTTCATCTATAAATCTACTCGATCTATCCATTAAATTATTTGCTCAATTCCCATTAAAAATTATGGATCTAATAAATCGAGTAAAATTGGATCTAATGGATGGATATAGACCAATTCATTAGACAATAGACATATAATGGATCTATCTACTTATGGCCCATTAAATCCACCCATGTAAAGCCAAATATGTGTACACACCTACACATGCACATAGGCTAGTATGTATACACATGATCCATCCATGTAAACCCAAATATGTGCACACCCACACACCTATACATACAAATACATAAATTAGTGTTAGTGAATGTTTTTGAAAGCAAGTCGGTTGCTTAATTGATGTAACAATGCTGTGAAATTGAAATTTGAAAAATCAACCTTTGATCCCTATTTTGTAGTAAGAAGTGGAGACAAGACATAATTCTTCTAGAAGAAGAGTGCCTTGAGATCCTAAACGTAGCTAAGTCCCATATTTAAGTATTAGGTATGCATGTGTAACAGAGCCAGAGAGTTTGCAAGTGAAATATTTGCTAAATTAATAATAACAAAATGTACAAACTTTGAATTGACAACAAAAGGTCAACAAAAAATTTAGGTCAAAAAGCAATAAACAAAGATATAAATAAAAGCTGGTAAATGACTGGAAAATAATTGAACTTGTAATTGTAAATTTTTTGGGAGGTTTTTATGCATCTTGCATGGTGTTCATTGCACCAATTTATAGGTTCCTTAGCTATCCTACACATTCTCCACTAGGCCATGTTCAAGTTTATCGTGTTTTTGTATGCATGGTGGTTTGATGCTAAGAATTATGGAGTTAATTGCCCTTAGAAGTTGCTAACTCATTGGATCTATGCTCTTCTATTTTTCAAAGTTTCTATCACATGAGATGTGGGTCCTCCACTGGTGATGGGCCCTCAACTACCTTTCATTGACTGCTATCTCTTTAGTTAGGATTCCTTGACTAATTCCTTCCATTAGCCTATCTTTTGACTAACAGTTCATGATTCTTAGTGCTTACATGTTCACCCTTTTGCACCTTTTGATATGGTTTAGCAATATGATAGAATATTAGAAGGCACAACATATCTTTAAGATTTTAAAAAACCCAATGGTTATTCTGCATTCTTCGACTGCCTCTATAAGTTCTATGCAATCAATTTTGTTAAATATCTAGACGTCATGGTTATCTACTATTTAAATTCCCAGGGGATTTCATCATTTTCTTCACTTCCCTACTTGTGTAGCCTTTGTGAAATGTCATACTTCCCTTCTGATTTCCAAAATCAATCCTCATATTCTCGTTAAAATAATGGCTCCTTTACTATTTCTTTCTATTAACAAGCATCAAGCTCTCATATGCTTCAATCCATTATGATGAATGATATGCTTATTAAAATTGATGATGTTTATGTTTTAAGGCCTCTAGAATCATCAATTAAGGTGGGCATTGAAAGGCTTTGATACTTCACTATTCTCACTGGTTATGAGCTTCCTTGTCTTCTTTTTGTGTGTGGCATGATAGGCTCTCTCCTTACTTTAGTCAAATGTAGAGGGAGGTAGGTATTGTAGAAATGTTGCAATTATCTATGTTTGACATTCTAAGAGATGTTAGTCTCTTCCTTGCCATCATTCCCTTCTGGTCCTTTGTAAGCAATACCTTCATGTTTTCTTTCGACATGGCTATCCTAACTTAATGTTGCTGCCTTGACCAGACTTATCCTTATAGGGATAGAATAAGTTACTTTACCATATATGGATCATTTTGTAGTCAACTTCCATAGGAGAATAACCCTTTTTACCACCTTTTGGCAAGTGGTGAACTAAATTTCATTGCTAGGCTTATGTGTAAGGGCCAATCTTACAATAATTATATTAAATTAATTTAAATGAATAATTTAACAAGCTATGCTCTAACAAGTATACTAGTTATTCCAAGTGATATAATGTCTTGAGTATGATGCCAATCTTATAAAAAGGGTTATTTAAGAAACAACACTAATTACCTAGCTAATTTCCTAAGTCAAACATACACCTACTTAGGTACACTAATTATGTCATAGGAAAAACCTAGTGATTGAGGACCATTAGAGAGAAAAAAGTTGTCATTGTTTTAAATGTAACCTAGTATAACATGCATGTAACTCACGGACTCTCTAGCTTAAGACACCTTAACACAAAATTCCAATTAACTTTGATTAAAGGCATCCTCAAGTTCATTATTCATTCTTGACATTAAGCTAGTCATGGTGGGCTAACTCTTAAGATTGTTGTCAATCAAATTAATATAACAATCCTACATAATTCTAAGATGTTAACCAATTAATTTAGGATAACACACATTAAGGATAATGAGTTTAGACTAATCAACAAATATAGCGTAAATACCAATGTGTCTTATGCTAATTGCCTAATCCATAATTTATCGAATAAAGTGCAAGAAAATTGGTAATTATAATTTATTTGTAAATTAAATATGCATAGATTAGCCTACACTATGTTTATACTCTCTAACTTCTACTTAATCGATTAACTAGCATTTTCATTTGATTAATTAGCTCGTAGACTCAATCTATACTATGTTTGGGCACTAATTGATGGAATCAACACAACAAATAAAGCTAATAAATGGTTAGAAAATAAAAGAAGCTATAATTGCAAGCTTCTTAGGGTGCAAGAAAATTAGTAATTATAATTCATTTGTAAGTTAAATGTGTATAAATTAGCCTACACTATGTTTACACTCTCTAACTTCTACTTGACTGATTAACTAGCATTTCCATCTAATTAATTAGCTCCTAGACTTAATCTACACTATGTTTAGGCACTAATGAATGGAATCAACACAATAAATCAAGTTGATAAATGATTGGAAAATAAAAGAAGTTGTAATTGCAAGTTTCTTAGAGGTCTTCATGTGTATTGCATAGTAATCATTTATAGCTTTCTCAGCAATCCTACATGTTCTCCACCAAGCCATGTTCTTGTTTATTGTGTTTATGAATGTGTGGTGGCCTGATGTTGAGGATTATGGAGTTTAACTATCCTCTAAAGTCATTAACTCATTGGATCCATGCTTTCCCTTTTTTTAGTGTTTCTATTACATGAGACATTGATCCTTAATGTGTGATGGAGCTTCAATTAGCTTTCATATGACTATTATCTTTTTGGATAGGGTTTCTTGACTAATTCCTTTGACTAATCTATTCTCTAATGCGCGCGCGCGCACACACACACACATATATATATATGGGTATGCATATGCATATATGCACACATGCATGCAAACATTTACATACACACATTTCTATATGTATAAATACATAAAAACACACATATATACATATAAGTACACAACAATGCCCATGCAATCATATACGGGCATGCATATGCAAATATATACACTTGCACATACACTTATATGTGTATGTAGACACACACACGCATTCACATTTGTATAAGCATAAAACACATGTGCACACACATGCACTTAAATATATATATATATATATATACAGATATGTATATATTCACACATACATGCATATGCATATTTGTATAAGCACAGACACATGTATGTGCATATATACATACAAATATATATATATATATATGGTAATTTTTTTTTTGGCTTGTATGCAGAGACTATAAGTTTATTATGTAAATTAACATCTCATGGCTTTTATTTTTTTTATAATAATTAAATTATGCATTCTAGTAAAATATTTAAGGGGTAAATTGGATGGGTTGGATATCCATCTAAATATCTGGGTCAATGAATGGATTTAGATTATCCAAGAATCTTTTTACTACATTTTAGCATATCCATCGCTCAAATTTGATCCCATCCAAACAATCTGATCCAAAATCCGTCACTTACCCTTTTCCCACCGCTAGGGAGACAAGCTTATCCAAAAAGCCAATCTCTAGGGGAACAAAGCTGGACAGAGGAAGGACCAAAACATTCAAAGAACCACTGAGAAAGCTTCATCACTAGGAATCGTCGAGAATTTCCAATCCTCCATTACAAAAGCTAAGGCTTTGGGTCCCTTCATGAAAGCTTTGACTAAGATGCCTGAGGTCTCGTCCAATAGGCAATGGGTGAGATAAAAAGAAAGGAATAGAGAGAGAAAAGAAAAAGGATATACAATTAGGATGCCAAGCTGTCCAAATAGGCTGTCTCGCTGTGCTTCTTAGAGCCCAAAAGTTACTCATTTTTTTAAACGTACTTATTTTAAAATTTGAAGGTGTTTTGTCAAGTTTATACGAAAATTAATTAATTAATTAATTAAAATTGAAAGTTTGAAACTACTTCTGAGTGGTAGAAGCGTAATTTTCTTGCTGCGGAAATGAAATAGAAAATTTCTCCTTGGAAATAGTAATAAAAGAAAAAATTTATTTATTTATTTATTTTTAAAGATAACCGTATCTCTCCTTAACATTATTATTTAACACTTCAAATTATTTTTAGCAAGCCTCTGTTACAAAGTCAAACATGTACATGCCATTTTTCATACTTCGATAGTTAAAAGTAATTTTTTTAAAATATTTATCAAACACATACTGCTTCTCAGATATGGATTAAAGTACTTATCAAATGATTTTATGAAACACAAATTACTTCTTTCTCGTAACACTTCTTCTTCAACCCTATTTAAAAGTTGTTTTAAAATTAACAAAAACCCATGGCAGTCCCAAATAGATCCCTATAAAGGAATGCAACATAAGAATTAAAGGAAGTGATTTACGAGTCAGTAACTAGGACTTCTTTGAAAACTTTGGAAAAATTTATGGTTTTAGTTTAAATGAATAATTTAGAGAATTAAATAAATTTTAAAATAAACTTAAGGAATCTAATTAGGGTTTTTATGGATGAAAAGTTGAAAGGTCCTCCATGCGCCTAGATCTCTTGTAGTAGGGTATCTTACAGGATGTGATGTAGGAAGTGTTTTTTGCCTTTTTCTTTTATTAAAAAATGTAATGAAAAAAATAAACATTTATAATTATAAAAATAAAAATTTTAACTGTAAAAAAATTTAACTATTTTATAACTATAATTTTTTTATCTTTTCTATTAAATCTTAAACATAAAAAACAAAACAAAACAAAACAAAAATCAAAAAATAAAAACAAAAAACGCGTACTGCACCGTGTCCCATAAATCCTCTGCTACAGGGATCCGGACACTAGGGTATAAGACTAAGTTATTATTATTTCTTTTAACCTTTTGAGTTTTTTTTTAATAAATGAGGCGCTGTAAAAAAAAGTTTTTTTTTTAAGTCAACGCATCACATTTGCATACCCTTTCTTTTTTGAAAAACACTCCTTCCAAGTATAGGGTAATCTCAGAATAGCAAGTTATTTTCTCCCGGACAGTTCTCTATCTCAACAACAACATAAAAGTAGTTGGCCAAATTTTATACAGACGAAGAGTACAATTTTACCTTAATCAAATACCAGTAAGATAATAAGTCATAAGTATGAAATCGGCGGGTCTTTTTTTAAAAAGAAAAAAAAAATTACAATGAAGTAATTTGTAATCATTTATACACTCTTCAATTAGTTTAAAATTAAACATATCATTCACACAAATAAAATCAAGAGCATCAGCGACAGATTCCTTGGACAAAAAAAATCACAGGAGTTTTGTTATATACAGTCTGATTCTCCACTTCCCTCTTTCATTAAAGTAAAACGAATCATTCACAGCATAATTAGGAAACTCCCCTTAGGATTCAAAGTTATGATAAGTTCAATTTATACTCCTTAATTTAAATATATTACTCATCACTTGGTTGCTTTTGTAATCAGCTAACTCTGCAGAATTAAATAGTATATCTCTTTATTTACGTGAAACACCGTATAAAATTAAAATATAATAACGTAATGATCCATTTATTGTACAATGCTATATATATGAGTTGGTGAAGAACTAACATTCAAATTCTCTACAACTTTAAGGATCAACAATCAAATTAGGAAAAAAAAAATTCAAATAACATGACGCCTTGATTGACAACGATAAGATAAGATAATTTGTAGAAACCACAAGAGATCTAACCAACCAAACTTGTAGGTGAAGATTAATTACAAAGGAGGAATAATAAATTGCTGAAGCGGAAAACCTTTACTTGTTTCAACCTCCTATTAATTACAAAATAACAATTTTTAGACATACTCATTTTTTGACTTTAATAAGTTCATCAATTTCGACCGATAACCCAAAAAATCACCCAAAAAAAAAAAGGACAGATAACATTGGAGCTTTCATTCATAAAAACAAATTTTAATTACGAATTATACAAGAGCCTTAACCTCAAACATGTCCCCACAAGAATGAAGCCATATGAATCCAACTTAGCAGTCGGCAAATAAGTACTTGCCCCATGTGAACTCATATGGCCTAAACAGTAGAAAAGTCAAAAAAACTAGATCTCAGTTTTGATTCATGACTCCATTCGATGCCATAAGTCAACAATCCTTAAACGAGTGTCTATATATGTGTCACAAGTAATAAGAAACTAGCCCACTAAACTCTGCCCCTGATGAAGCTGCATCCTACATGATCCAACATCTCTTATCATTGTGGACTTGCTGGCCTAGTCTATGTCAGATTAAGACTTTCTGGCACCCACTTGAGTAGGGCCCATGCCATAAAGTATTTCTTCCAGAGGAGCAAGTAAAAAAGAAACTGTAATGAAGAAGCAAGTATCCATACATGATAGATAATTTCATTGTATTACCTTCAGCAAAAGGAAAAAGAATCTGAGATAATTGCAGAATGTCTAGAGTTGTATGAAAAGTATGAGAAATTAAGGAAGGGAGGGATTTCTAACAGGGCAAAGGGGCTACATTCCGCGAATTACATAAATCTGATCGAACTAACAATACTAGTTGAAAGGCCTTCATGAGTCACTAGAAACCAAATCATCAAATATAAATGTCTTTGCAGATAAGATAATAAAAAATTACCACCTACGGGTCGCGTCTTCCTTAAGACAACAAATAGATAAATGCCAGAATAATAGAGAAGCACCATTAGTAGGTGTTATTGCAGTTGCTCTTAAATTACTTATCAGCATGTGTCCAGAGGACCCAAAGTTATGATCATAATTTTACAGTTCCAAAAGCACGAATGACTTTCCGAAACAAAACTCGAATATAATCAGGGAAAACAAATAAAAAGACAAATATGTTTCTGGCTCCTTGAGAGAGAGATTGGTATTCGCTGCAAAATTGTGCAGCAACCCTATAATCTCTGAACTCGCTTAACACTTACAACTCTATTGCCAGCTTGCTGAATAGTGGGAAAAACGAGAGACAATTTGCAGAACCAAATTATGAACATACCTAATTAAATAGACATCCATACTAGGAATTTTTTAATTTTTTTTACCAAGCACTCTTCTGTCCTGATGTAGAATAGTACTCCATATACCAATTCACAAATTTCTTCAAACCTGTTTGCAAATCTGTGGTTGGCTTGTATCCAAGCTCCCTTGTGGCTAAGCTTATGTTAGCATGGGTGAACATCACATCCCCATTACTTGGTAACGGCATCACCTTCTTCTTAGCCTTCACTTTCAGCAACTTCTCAAGTATGCTCACAAGCTTGGAAACTGGAACTGGTGAAGTATTCCCCAAATTGAAAACCCTCAATTGAGCTGGCCCTTTCTTCTTCCCACCACTCCCAGTACTCTTCCCAGCAGTGTCCAATGCACCCAAGCAACCCTTCACAATATCATCAATGTAGGTGAAATCCCTAGCAACAGAACGATGATTAGGGCCTTCAAAGATGGGAATTTGCTTCCCTTTCAATATATCCTTGGTGAAGAAGAAATAGGCCATGTCAGGTCGACCCCATGGACCATAAACTGTAAAAAATCGCAACCCAGTAATGGAAAGGCCATAAATATGGTTGTAAGTATGTGCAATTTCTTCACCGGCCTTCTTTGTAGCAGCATATAAGCTGGCAGGCTGATCCGTCCGATCTTTCTCCGAAAAGGGTACCTTAGAATTGAGCCCATAAACGGAACTAGATGATGCCCACACAATTGCAGGTTGTGGGTTCGCAGATTTGCAAATTTCAAGAACATTGACTAACCCAGCAATGTTGCTGTGCACATAAGACGCAGGATTCTTCATTGCATAACGCACTCCAGCTTGCGCAGCGAGATGCATCACATGAGTGAATTTCACCAATCTAAAGAGCTCTCGCAACAAAGCGGCATCGTTTATGTCTCCTTCAACAATAAAGACTCCTTCGCGTTGTAGAAGATCGGTGCGAGCACGCTTGAGAGAGGGATCGTAGTATTTATTGTAATTATCTATACCGACAACGCCATCTCCGCGTCTCTTCAGAGCAATGGAGACATGGGTTCCGACGAAGCCAGCGGCACCAGTGACGAGAACCCTACGCCCTTTGGATGAAGAATGTGGAGTCGCAGATATACGGACGGAGTTCTCCCAATCGGTTCCGCCGCGAAGGGATCGGCGAGACGGAGAAGCAGGGGGAGGAGATCTGAAGAAGAAGAAGAAAATTAAGCCAAAGAAGACGAGAGACCAGAAGAGAAGCTTCGAGATGGAGAAGTGGTAGCGAGCACGATGAATGTTACCGGGTTTATCCACCATTGTTGCAAGCGAAATCTGTTCACAAAACTTCAAGGGAAAAAAAGAATCTCAGCACTCCATGGCTAAATTCAAAGTTGGGTTGTCCAATGATAGATTTATCGATATATTCTGAGTGAAATTGAAGACGGAGAAGGATTTGTGGAATGGTTCAACTTGTATTATCTCTTTAATTTCTCTTTTTCTCTGTAAATTCTTTTTGGAAATCCTTCGGTTGTGGTACTTATCTGGAACAAAAAACTGTTTTTTATTTTTATTTTTATTTTGGGCATATGGATTGGAGAAGTTTCAATCATACTAGATTTAGGGGAAGAGAAAGACGCGGTTTGGAAAAGAGTGTAATTAAGAGTCAAATGCATACAAAAGAAAGAGCGGTGCTTTTTGAGATGCGAGCCACCTCGGTTTCTTTGTTGCATGTGAATTCCTTGTCTTTTAGATATTTGTGCCATAGCATGGCATCATTAGGATTGAGGATATTTTTTACACAATCAAATACATTTTTTTTAAAATTTCCGTTTTTAAAAATAAATAAATAATTTTCATCGATTTAATTTTTTCTCATTTTAAAAATATATTATAAAAATTAGTTATACGTGGTCAAATTAACGAAAATAATTGTTAATAATTGTTTATAAGCTATAAGTAATTATCTTTTTATCTTATCACTATTTTGTTTTTTTAATCTATCTTAATAATCATTCAAATTTGATGCTTACTTCTAATTTTCAGTTTAATTCTACTTGTTTGAATAAATTTTTTTTCTATTTATTATGTTTATTTAATTTTTAAAAAATTAATTTAATGATATTTGCTAGTAAATATATTAAAATAATAATAAAATATAAAAATAATAAATTTTGGATATTTTTAAAATAAAATATTAGAATTAGAGTAATTAAAATAATTTTGATTATAGAATATTCTCTTTTCAAAATATTATGGCTCAAATATTTTAGAATTATGTATCTAAAGGTGACTAAGTTTTGAGTTAGTTATTCCATGATATCAAGAGGAATCTTTGGTAAAAAGATATAGGGTTTGATTTCTTGTTTTTATAATAGTTTTTTATTTTTAAGAACAAAAAACATAAAAAAATTTATTTGATAATATATTTTTAATGAAGTGTTTTGTAAAATAAAAAAACAGAATTATATTTTCGAAAACAAAAAAATCAGAACATTTTTTAAATGTTTTGTAATTTTTGTTCGAAAAAATCAAAAAATAAAAAATCACGATTTTTTAGAATAATGATTCAAACAAATTTTTTAATTTTTTTGTTTTCAAAATTTATTCTAAAAAATATATATTTTGAAAATATTAAAATCAGAACATGATCAAACAAGCTTATAATGTTAAAAAAACTAACTATTTTGTCAGAAAGTTTTTAGTAGAAAGTGATTTTTCTAGTTGAGAAATTATCACTCTACTTATTACATCTACTGAGAAATTACCAGAGTTCACAAAATTATTTTTTTTTTTCCTTTTTTGTTGGTGAATTTCAAGGCGTTTGTTGTGATGATATTGGAGAATAAGGCTTCTAACATCAAGTTTGATAACTATGGCTAGCGTTATTTGTACCTTAAGGTTCTTGCTGTAGAATCTCTCATGTTTGAGATTATTACATATTTAGTTCTGTAGGGAATTCATATGTGAACAGTAGAATAGCCTTATATGTGGTACCATAGCCACCTAGATTACTTCCACCTAGTGAAAATGGTTCATGCTTTTTGCAATTTTTTATTGTTTGAACATAATTTGAAATTGTTTCTTTTTTTTTTCACAATGTTTATGATTGCATGTATATTGGCTATACTATTCCAATTTATGCTTTATAGTTAATATAGAATTTGTATGATATTTTTATAATGCTTGAATAATGCTTGTTTGTGCCTAAAAAACTCATTTTATAGAAGCCCAAAAAATTTTCGTTTTTGCTATTTGGATATGAGAATTTTCTTGATAGAATTTACCCATTTTAATACCATAAATGGTTTTCTCTCATTTTTTAAAATCAATTCTAGCTTTTGAAATACTCAAAATTGAGTTATAAAAAGAAAAAAATGATCGATTCAATTAGGCTCAAATCAGGTTGGCCTAATATAAACTACAAGTCCTTTTGTTCCTTGGTCAAAATAACCTTTTATTAGCTGCTTTTTAATCCTCCCTTAAATTAAGTGTCATTCTGAGTTTAACCACACAAAAAAAAAATTCACAAAATAAAACACCTTCCATTAATGCAAAGGAAGTGGACTCATAGTATGGCCATTAGAATATGGATCCTCTGCTGTTATATTTTTCTTGTTGTTGTGCTATTAACAACGAGATAGATGGATGAGAGGTTATTTTAAAAAAAAAATTAAAACACACTCGTTTTTTATACTAACAACATAACAGTAAAAAGAATATAATAGCAGAGGATGCATACTTATGGCCATTATGATCAAAATAGAAAAGATGATTTTGGGCAAATAACTGTAGGCCTTTGATACAAACTAGAAACTAACCCCTCCATTGCATGGGTTAGGACAAAATGATTTAGATATTGGCAGGGATTCAGTTGCAAGTGGGTATTGTGGAATCAACGATTGCTTTTTTTGGTTCTATTGATACAAACATTCTATCTATTATCACTTGGCACAATTTATTCTTGGTATGGAAAAATTTGTAACAGAGAAAATGAGGAAAGGAAAAAGGTACACTACATAGAATATGAAATTCGCAAAACATGATAGCGTTGATATAATCACAAATAGAGAAAAGAACTATGTTTAACTTGCGGAACAGATAACATGAGAGTTAAAAATTCGGAATCAAGTCTAAAATTACATTTACATACAAAGGCCATTGTAAGACATATTACATTCTTGAAATGTTACCCAATATAACTGAAGACATTAATAGATTAAATATTCAAACAACTGTTCTAGAAACAGAATAAGGGAATAAAATTTAAGATACAAATGATTAATTGACTTTAGCAAAGGTTGCATGAAACTTGACACAGAATAATCCATTGGCAACAAATCTAGTGAATAACTTGAGCTATTGGGTTGTCAAGTACACAGAGAATAGACAATGTCTACTATTTTGTCATGAACATAATTATCTTCATTTTGCATGCACAATATTGTGAAGTCATCAAGGATATGGATAGGCTGAAAAACCTTTTGCCATGAGTTAGCATTACATCGATATTCCTAAAATTAACATCATAAAAGAACAAACTAGCACTGTCATTGTACATCACCAACTTGAAATAGTTCTTTCTTACTGTAGCAGGAATGTTTAATTCATTGAATATGTCAGATAAACAATTGTATACAACAACATGACTTATTTGTTGATAATCGGCTATTTCACGTTTTGCATTTTTATCAGTCTTCAAACTTTCACTGTGCATAATGTTACCTTTGATAGAACATGTGACTGCAGCTGTCCATGTGTTTTCTTTAAATAAAAAGCAAGTCTTATATTACTTTGTTGGTTCCTTGTCTTGGTGAATGTAGAGCATCATCATAATGTAGTCATCTCTCAGATTGTTTTCAAAAAATGCATACTAGGTTGTTACTGCAGTATTTAAGTCAGTAGAAATACAAATGCATAAAATGTAAGTACTGCTAGAGAGGGAAAAAAAATAATAATTATAACTACTACTAACACATGGATCAGAATGACCAAAAATATGATTAGTTCTTGAAATCTTATATGCTATATCTG
The DNA here is from genome assembly GCA_032878935.1 of Erythrophleum fordii. Classification (NCBI taxonomy): domain Eukaryota; kingdom Viridiplantae; phylum Streptophyta; class Magnoliopsida; order Fabales; family Fabaceae; genus Erythrophleum; species Erythrophleum fordii. Next base: position 17,330,194 of record JAVQMF010000052.1, on the reverse strand, counting down.
TGATTCTGAAGAACTCTTTAGTTATCGGGTTGAAGACAGAGATAATGAGAAATATTTTTGAAGATGTTCCTTGTACATAGAAATCCGTTTGCGCCACCAATAAATGATTCCAAGTTTTCTCTGGCGGCCTCAAATGGTAAGTGTGCTTTGGATACCTTATATGTGATTAGATCAAGAATGTCAAGTGTTGTTCTGAAGCCTTTGTCGTCATAATATCGGCTAGAGGACAACAGTTTTAGTGGTTTTTCTTTAGATCTCTGAATGTGTTAACTGATGAAGGTCTCGGACTTGAAACTATGGAACCAATTCTTAGAAACGATGAAGAAAGTTGCACACTCCTTGCATTCTAAGTCAGATAGGATACAATACATTATATCCTGGGTAAGTGATGATCCATTCTGAAAGAGTTCCATAGCTTCTAAAATTGCCTCAACTTTAATGTATTGGGATGTGGAATGAAGATTATCATTATTATTTTTTAAAGGGTTGAATCTGGACACAATGGCGTCTTACTGTGCTTTCGCCCTATTTCAAAAAAAAAAACCCATATCGACTGTGTAAACGCACGACCTAAATAATGTTTCTCGTTTGACATAGCAATAATGGAAAAAGTCATAGAATTAAATTTGAAAACAACATGGCACATACCTTCCATATCATGCGAAAATTCTAGAGTTGATCTTTGACATTTTAATTAATTTTCAATTTAGTCTTTATAGTTAACAAAGTTGTAATTAGTTCCTTATATTTTAAATAATTTTAGATTTAGTTCCTGTTATTATATTTTTATAAATATTTTATGATATATGTGAGGTGAACTAACATTGTTATTTATCCTTTTATCTTTTTTTCTTAACATAAATTATTCATATTTATAGTATCAAGAAAATATATAATTAGTTATATAAACAATATATAATAAAATATTAATATAATTTTAACAGTAAAGACTTCATTAAAAAACGTTTAAACTGTAAGGAGCCATACACTAATTTTTAAACTATAATAACAAACTTATAAATTAAATAAAACTATAAAGATTAAGTGTATGATTTTCCATATAAAGATATAGAACGTATAAAAATGTTAAATAAAAAATATAATACACATAAAAAGATGTACGTGTCAACATATTATAGGATAACTATTTTCGGTGCACTTTCTCTGTTTGCCATTCCGTTTAAGAGTTGAGTCTCATTTTTTATAGCTGAAAATCGAGATCTGTAGATCTATCATTTTCCAAAGAAATTTGTTTTTGCATTCGTCAGCTAACTCTGACATATCGACTCAGTGAAGTCGAGATGCTGCAATATTTGTGTAAGCATTCAACAAATTTCTGTCCTTTGTTGATGGTCTATTGAACATTCAGTCATTTCTAGCGAACGGTGGATTTACTTTCGGCTAACTATTTTGGATAGCTATCGTGGATTATGATCAGAATGGAAAGATAGTTTTGGGCAAATAATTGTAGGCTTTTGATACAAATAGTTATAGGGCCTAATTTTATTAGATTTTCTTATTTTAGGCTTAAAGGGTCTTTTTTGGTCTTCTGAAAATTTTTTGGCAAAAATTTGTCCTAATTGTTTTATATCATTTATAACTCTGTTTTTGGATTTTTTTTTATAGCCCAAATTAAGGTTTTTGATCAATTTTTTAAAATTAATTAATTACCATTTAAATATTTATCGTATTTGAAATATTATTTTAAGCAATTTTGACACATTTGAATTTTTGTGTAAAATTATTTTTGTGTCATTTAATTTTGTCTAAATTATGGAAAGTCATTGTTTATGACAATTTTGGCATATTTGGCAATAAAAGAGCATTTAAGTGCTATTTAAATTTTATCCTATTTAAAAAAATTATTTTAAACAATTTGGGCACATTTAAATTTTTTGAAAAAGTTATTTTTGTGCCATTTAATTTAGTCTAAACTATAGAAAATTATTATTTAAGACAATTTTGACATATCTAGGAATAAAAATTAATTTATAAATTTTTTTCCTATTTCAGAAAAATATTTTTAAGACATTGTTGGCACATTTGAAATTTTGTGAAAAAATATTGTTGGTGCCATTTAATTTTTTTTAAATTATGGAATATTGTTTATTGGATAATTTTGGCACAATTTTGGATTTGCTAAGGGAGAATGTTTAGCTAATTAGTTACATCTAATTTTGTTGATTAATTAGTTATATAATTCTCATCATGTAATATTTATATTAGTGCATATATATATATATATTGACACACATAAAAAACCTAAATGTCTTTTGATTATCATATTAAGTTAAGGAGTAACTATAGTACATAAACTGTGAATATGTGTTTTGGTTTGTTTTGATAAACATATATATATATATATATATATATATATATATATATATATATATATATATATATATATATATATATATATATATATATATATATATATATCATATAAGGATTTTAAAACATCAATTCTAATTAGGTATACAGTTATAGTGTGTCTTTGTTTATAGATAGATAGTTATAATTAAGTATTTGATTAGGATGAAATAGAAATTGCTTCATGTATTCTAAGTAGCTTGTAAGTATTAAAAAGCATGAATGCTTTCTAGTTTAATCATAAATGATATATAAATTTATGCTACACTAAGGTCTTTGCCCATAAGTAGATTTTAGTGTCAAAATTTATGTTTAGTATGTTTTACATTTGTGAGCATGCACTTTAAATGTATAATTGATTACTTTATATAGTATTTGTGTAAGCATTATTAAGGTTAAATATTAAATTTCAACATTATTATCTCTTTTAATTGCTAAAATTGTTGAAATATCGCTTTAATTAGAGATGATTATAGAGCTTAGAAGAAACAATCTTCTTTCATTTAAGGTGACTTTGACTATACTCTACGATAAGAAGAGCCTCCTATATCCAAAAATATTAGTGTAAAAGTTGAGATTACATTGTGTAAGTGCTGAGAGTGATTTAATTACCTTAGTATAATGTTTGTAAAATCTCATTTAAGGGCTAGTTATTTAGGGTTTATACTTGAATGTGAGAAGGTCAAGGACTATTTATAGGTTATAGACAAAGTTTAGAAGTTATCAAATAAGTAACTAGCTAGTATATTGATAGTAAAGTAGTTCTTCATAAAGTAAATTGGCACTAAGAGTGTGCAAAGGTATATAATGTGGATATGAGACATATTTATATAACTCAAGTCTCTTGAAATAGAGATCTCTTTTTTATTCTTAGTATAAAAGATCCTTAATTAACTACTCATCAATATTTTGGAAGGCGTTAAAGTTTTACATGTTCATTTAGTTATTAACTCCAAGAATAGAGGCCATAAAAAAAAAGGCATATAAGGAATGATTGTCCTAAACAAAAGGCTTGACCAGAGAAGAAATGATATACTTTTTTCTCTAGTATCTTTTGAATATCATTTGGTTCAAACTTGTCATTAGTGACAAATTTTCTAATTTATGGCATAGGAGATTAGGATATATCTCCATTGAGAGAATCAAGGGAATGGTATAGGCTTGAATCCCTAAATTTACTAACTTTAATTCATGTGTGAACTATATTAAAAGGTAAGTAAACCAACTTGCAACTTAAAAAGAGTTAGAATAATTTTTTAATTGTTAAAGATTATACACACTGATATATATTATTTTAATTTATGTCTTAAAGGTCAAAAATATTTCATTCCCTTTTATGGGTAACTTCTCAAGTTACATGTATATTTATTGTCTAATTTCTTTATAATTAAAGTGATGTACTTGATACCTTTAAGAAGTATAAAGCAAAAATAGAAAAATAATCTAGTAAACATATTAATATAATAAAATTACATAGAAGCGGTGAATATTTTAATAGGTATATAGGTGATGGATAACCACTTGGTTCATTTGCCAAGTTCTTTCAAGAGGAAGGTATAGTTTCATAGTACACTATGCTTAGCTCACCTAATATGAATGGCGTGGCTATAAGAATGAACCATACATTATTGGATATAGTGAAAAGTATGCTTATCAACTCCAAGCCTTAAATTTCTCTATGGATATATGCATTTAAGATGATAGTACATATATTTTCAACAGGATTTTAACAAAGGTTGTTTCTAAAACACTTTTTGAATTCTTGAAAGGTTAGAAACCTAACTTGAATCATATACATATATGGGCCGTCTTGTAGAGGTTAAAGTGTATAATCCATGTAAGAGTAACATTAACGTAAGGATTGTTATAGCTTATTTATGAGTTATGCCAAAAAGTTTAAGGATTACAAGTTTTATTATTCTTCACATTTAATGAGATATGTAAAATCTAGAAATGCCAAGATTTCTAAGAATGACATAATTAGTGACAGTGATCAATCTCATGATATATAACAACAACAAAGCCTTTTCCCATGATATAATCATTAAAAATAATCATATTGAAGAAATAACTTCTACTAGTTATGGTAGAATATTGGTTTTATATGACTTTTATTTAGCTAGAGTAAGTGTAAAATATAATAAAGTTTTAGAAATTTCAATTGATCATGTTGGAAACTAAAAGCCTTAACATCTAATTCATCTTGTCAATTCTTGATGAGATACCTTATAATGAAGAAGAGGCACCTTAACCAGTAGTAGAGAATACTCCTATTGAGCAACCTTAACCTTCACAAAAGGTTCGATTAAAAAGATCAACTACGGGTTAGGAAATTGACAATTCCTAGTGATTACATAAAGTTCCTATCAAATCTAACTACAACATAAATATTGAGAATGATCTTGTAACATTTTCACATACAATGAGTGGTGTAAATTTAAATTGTGCCATGATGTAATGATAGATAAAATGGAATTTATGGCAAATAACAAAGTATGGGACCTTGTAGAGTTGCTTAGTGAAGCAAAGATAACTAACTATAAATGGCTCTATAGGACCAAAAGGGTTCATTAAGCAAATAGAGCACTACAAGGCAAGATTAAAAAGATCAACTACGGGTTAGGAAATTGACAATTCCTAGTGATTACATAAAGTTCCTATCAAATCTAACTACAACATAAATATTGAGAATGATCTTGTAACATTTTCACATACAATGAGTGGTGTAAATTTAAATTGTGCCATGATGTAATGATAGATAAAATGGAATTTATGGCAAATAACAAAGTATGGGACCTTGTAGAGTTGCTTAGTGAAGCGAAGATAACTAACTATAAATGGCTCTATAGGACCAAAAGGGTTCATTAAGCAAATAGAGCACTACAAGGCAATATTGATTACTAATGACTTCATTTAAAAAAGGAGGGAATTGATTATGTAGATAATTTTTTCCTTAAGTCAATAAAAGATTCTTTCTATATCATTATGGCTGTAGTCGCCTATTTTGACTTAGAATAGTAGCAGATAAATGCGAAAATAGCCTTCCCTAATTGTGATTTTGAGGATGAGGTATACATGAATAATATGAAAGGTTCATCAAATGCTAAGGAGAATTCAGTATGCAAGGTTAAGAACTCCATTTTTAGACTTAAGCAAGCCTTAAGATAATGGTACTTGAAGTCCAATGATACGATCATATTTTTTTGGTTTCATTGAAGTACCATGGATTAGTGTATATACCATAAGGTCAGTGGGAATGAAGTCTTTTATTTGGTTACATATGTCATATATTACTTGTATCTAGTGATTTTGTTTGCTACATTACATAAAATAGCTCTTGTTTAAAAACTATGACATAAGAATTTATGCAAAGATAGATCTCGAGGTACCTTATGACTATTATACAAAATCTATATTAGTTAAGTAATTAACATTTTTAGATAAAAGATTGTTCGGTTAATGTGATACCCATTGTGAAAATAAACAAATTTAATTTGTTTATATGTCTTAGATATGATCTTGAAAGAGAAGAGATAGAAAATGCTCATTTTATTTTAGTAGGATAAAGATTACAGTTTGTATAGATGTACACAAGTCTAGACATAGCTTTGCTAAAGTGTTAGATGGACACCTAAGCCTTATAGGTTTAGATTATTAAAAGGGTTATAAAGATTGTTATAACATATCTTTGAGGCACAACAAGTTTCATGTTCATATATAGGAGAACTAACAATTTGGAAGATGTTAGTTATACATATTCAAATTTAGAAGGATGTGTTGACTCTAAAAGGATTAAATTATGATACATCTTCATTCTTGTTGAATAAGCCATATCATAAAGGAGTGTAAGAGTGCTTAGCAATTTTTAATTGCTACTTCCATTATGAAAGATTGAATTTTATATCCTACTTTAAGGCAAGTTCACAAGGTAATTTGATTAAAGAGCTTCATCACTACATTTCAAATTATGGATACATTTTGAGCCTACTATGATCATGTAAGGTCAAATTGATAAGAATCCAAAAGGAGGCATGTAGATAGCAAAGGATCTATTGCATATCCATGGAGGTTTAATTACAAGAGCAAGAGATAAAAGAACAAAATAAGCTTTAAATGGATTACTTAAAGAAGCATAGGCTAAACAAGCTTCTAATGATGCAATCAACTTAAGAATGGTCTTAGGCTAGAATCAAAGCCTTTTAGGCATTATTCAAACATGGGGTCAAGGTTGAGATCAAGGCTACAATATATTTAGGCATTTGGGCCTTGTATTTTTTAGGATTTATTTATTTTAATTATAAATAGATTGAATATTACTTTTATTTAATCCCATGCATTTAATTTTATGTTTTATGTTTGTTTCCCTTCTTAATTAGTTCTTTTTTATTGTAAATGGGTTACTAATCCTATTTAGGCTAGAAATCTATATTAATTTAGGCCTTTTTAACTCTAGTCCATTGACTTTTAAGGTTATTTTATTGCCTTATAAATAGGTGCATGAACAGTAACATTCTTTAGATTTGAATGAATAGAATTTGAATTGTTAAAGAGTTTGAACCATTTTTTATTAGTTCATTTATGAACTATTATTATCAAACTTTATTAAATTAGAAGGTTAATGTTCTTGGAACTTGTTTTTCATGTGTTTTAATTTTCTTTACAATCTAATTTCTTAGTTTTCTCGGGTTGTGATTCCGTCTCATGTGGGTTTAAAGCATTCATTGTCCAAGGGTTCATATTAGTTGGCATTAGAGCTTAGCTCTAAAAATAATTTTCTTTCTTATTGTTCTTTTTAATTTTTATGTTTTTTCTTTAGATATAAATTCTTGTTATTTTCTTTATTTATTCCTTGTTCTAAGGTTGTTCATTTTCCCTTATCACTTTATTCTTCCTTAGTTTATTAAATAAAAGAAAGAAAAAAATAAAAAAAGAAGCTTGCTTTAAAAAAATTGGAGAATTAGAACTAGAAAAAAAATTTGAAAGTTAAAAAAAAAAGTTCAATCATAACAGAAAATTACTTATAGGTGAAAAGGCTTCTTTTTATCAATTCTATTTTTCAAGGAAAGTAGATTAATTATGGGTGAAGAAATTGCCTTTTTATGAGGGAAATCTTTCCTTTTAATACCCATTAGTAATCTTTCTTTTTTTTAATCAAATTTTCTTTTTTCTTTTTTTAAAAATTTTGGGACACGTTGACTTCTTCATTGTTACTTTATCTTTTTTACTTATAAAGTTTCTTGAACCTTACTTGTGTTGAATGTTGCAAAGTCAGTTTCTAAAGTGAGCTTCTTAAATAACTCTAAAGTGAACTTTGAAGGAAAGCATAGAGAAGTAAAAGGCAAGAGTAGTGAGTTTATCATTGGAAAAAGCCAATTGAGTGAAACATGTAAGGCTACTTATATTTATTCATTGTGTTTTATTACTTATCTTGTTTGAAACATATCAAATCAAAGTGATTCATTTAAGGTAAAAAGGATAACCCCTTCTTTACCTTGCAAATTATGCAAAATAGTCTGAGAGAATGACTATTATGTATAATAAGGTGAAGGATTATTTAGAAAACCAAGCTATTGAGTTGTCAAATATAAGGAGAATGCAATCATTAAGGGGCATGGATCATAATGAAGCAAAAAATAGAAGGCTGAATAAAGGAGAAAATAATATGAGGTTGTATAGGAAAGAGAATATCTTTCACACCAGATGTCATATGAACAATAAGGTTTGTAATGTAATTATAGATGGAGAAAGTTGCACCAATCTTGCTAATACCACCCTTGTAGAGAAATTGGGTTTGCCTTTCATTAAGCATCTTAGACCTTATAAATTGTAGTGGTTGAACGAATGTGAGAAGGGTCTAAGTGAATAGACAAGTCTTATTATTTTTTTATATTAGAAAGTATATTGATGAAGTGTTGTGTCATTTAATGCTTATGCATGCTAGCCACATATTATTAGGAAGATTATGGTAGTATGATAAGATGGTTATCCATACATGATAGGTTTAGGATAGGTATAACTTTGTAAAGGATAGGAAATTTATCACACTTGTTCCTTTGACCATGGAGTAGGTTTATGAAGACCAATTGAAATTAATAAAAAGTAAGCTTGAGAAAAAAAAGGTGTGGCCAAAAAATAGGAAGATAGTGAAAAAGAAATAGCTATTAGAACTTAAAAAGAAAAATGCAAGTGAGGAAGAGAAAAGAGAGGTAGCAAAAAATGAAAGGAAAAAAATAATGCCAAAAGAGAGAAAAGAGAAAAATGATAGTGAAGAAGAGAAAAAAAGATGTGGTCATAAATGAGAGAAAAAGAATTTGGCCACAACAGAGAAAAAAAAGAAGAAGAAAAAAAGTTAGGAAGAAAAAATAAAGGTGGCTACAAATGAGTGAAAAATAACGAAGAGCATGAATCCATGTGCAATTCTAGTTTTGCTTATGCATAAGAAAGATGGGTTATGAAGGATGTGTGTTAACTATCAAGCAGTTAATCAAATCATTGTAAAATATAAACATCCCATTCCTAGATTAAGTGATATATTTGATGAATTACATGGCTCTTGCGTATTTTCTAAAATTGATTTAAAAAATAGATGTTATCAAATTAGAATAAGGGAAGATAATGAGTGGAAAATAGTTTTTAAAATAAAATATGATTCATATGAATGGTTAGTTATGTCTTTTGGTTTAACTAGTGCACTTAGTACTTTCAGGACTTATTAACCATGTTTTATGTGCTTTCATTGGCAAGTTTATAGATGCTTATTTTGATGATATTCTAATTTATAATAAGAGTTTAGATGAACATATAAGGCACATGAAACTTGTATGAGCAGTTTATGCTAATCTTAGAAGTGTTCCTTTTGTGCGGATCAAATTGTATTTCTTGGTTATAATGAAGTGTTGGAAGAATTAAGGTAGATGAAGAAAACATTAAAACTATTAAGGAATGGAAATATGTAGTTTTCATGGTTTAACTAACTTTTGTAAGAGATTTATGAAAGATTTTTGCACTTTAGCTATACCATTAAAAATTGTTTAGAAAAGTATAGGTTTTAAATGGGATGATGAGCAAGATAGGGCTTTTTATTTGATTAAGAAAACATTGAGTTCTACACCATTACTTGCATTACTTGTCAGTGTGATGCTTTAGGTATTGGCATTGGAGATGATTTAGTGCAAGAAACGCAACCCATTGCATGTAAGAAAGTGGTACTTGAACCTAGTGATTGGGTTTTAGTACATATATGCAAGGAACTATTTCCAAATTAAAGGCATTCTAAGTTACATCTCAGGAAACATGGACCATTTCAAGTGATTAAAAAGATCAAGGATAATGCTTATAAATTAGATCTTTCTGGTGAATATAATGTTAGTAATGCTTTTAATATTTCTAATCATTCTTTCTTTGATGAAGTGAAGCTGATTCAAGTACGAATCCTTTTGAGGAGAGGAGGAATGATGAGAATTCAAGAGGAGGCATGTAGACTTAAAGGATCCATTGCATATACATACAGGTCCAATTACAATAACAAGAGATAAAAGAATGAAAAAAGTTTCAAGTAGATTACTTAAAAGAAGTATAGGCCAAACAAGCTTCTAATAATGCAATCAACCTAAGAATAGGCTTTGGCCAAAATCAAATCCTTCAAAGCATTATTCAAATATGGCATCATGGTTAAGAAGGTTGGACTTTACGTAGGCATTTGGGCTTGAATTTTGTTATGATTTATTTTTGTAAATTGTAAATGGGCTAAACATTATTTTTATTTAAGCCCATGCATTTAATTTCATGTTTTTGAGCTTTTTATTGTAAATGGGTTACTAATCCTATTTAAGTTCAGAATCCATATTAGTTTAGGCATTTTCAACTTTAGTCCATTAGCTTTTAGGGTTTATTTTGTTACTTTATAAATAGGTGCATAAATAGTAACTTTTTTCATATTTGAATGGATAGAATTTGAATTTTTCGAATGTGTGAACTACTTTCTTTAATTTTTTCACAAACTATTATTATCAAATTTATCAAAGATCATATTTGTAGCGTCCAATCATAAGTTTAAGGTTATTAGAACTTGTTTTCCAAGGGTTTTAATTTTCTTTATAATATAATTTTCTAGCTTTCTTAGGTTGTGATTTAATCTTGTGTGAGTTTAAGGTATTCATTATTTAAGGGTTCACATCACAAGTAGTCATAGAACATAAAAAAAATAAAGATCCTTTAACTAATATTATGCATTTAAAGGAGTCTAAGGATCATATGTCTTATGTGAAGACTTATACCATATCAAGTTACTATTGATCTATTTGAGATGTGTTTAAGTGATGGGATTTGAACTATGGTTTGTTATATCTAATTTTGGTATTTACATTTTTATGTGAGATTAACAAGCATTTGAAAAAGAAACCTGATAAACATTTGAGCTTTATTTATAAAGATCGAATACTTATAAAGCTTAAAAGCATGTTACAAGTAATACATAGAAAATAATACTTATTTATTAAAAAACTTATTATTATGATCCTGTAATATGTATTTAATTTGCCCACAGACATGTTGTATGGCAAATAAAGTTTGGGTTAAGTGAGAGAATGTTAAATATTTTTAAAATAAAATATTATAATTAGCATAATTAAAAGAATTATGATTAAAAAATATTCTCTTTTTAAATATTATGGCCCAAATATTATGGGAATATGCCATATAGGCAGTTATCTCAGGGTGAGTGGATTTTGGGTGAGTTATCACATGATGACGAGTCTTTGATAGGAAGATGTGATGTTAAAAAGATTGACTATTCTGTGAGGAAGTTCCTAATAGAAAGTGATTTTCCATGTTGAGACACTATCACTCTAATCACCACATCGACTGAAAAATTGCTTTTGAGATCACAAAATTATTATTATTGTATTTCTTCTTTGTTGGTGAATTTCAGGGCATTTTTTATGATATGGCATTAAAGAATTAGGCTTCTAATGTCAAGTTTGATAATTATGACTAAAGGTATTGATACCTATATGTTTCTGCCTTAGAATCTCTCATGTTTAAGATTATTAAATGTTTAATTTTGTAGGAAATTGATATCTAAATAGTAGAATTACCTTACAATATAAAGATACATAAAAACATGAGTTAGGAAATCATAATGTTTGTTCACCTTTTAGAATTTTGGACGCATTATGCAATAACATCTTTTAGTATTTAAGCTTTAATTATTTCCTTAATTAAATTGTTTATTTGTTTTAGTTATACATATTTTTAATTCTTACTTATCTAATTATACGTTTTGTTTATCATTTATCTCCTTGCGTACTTATTATTTAATTTATTCTATTTTAATTTGTTTTTCAAAATTCAATTTATCATTTTAATTGGCTTCCTATTTATCTCTTTTTTTAATTAATTCAATAATATTATCTATACTTATTTATTAAAATTTTATGTACTAATATAACTGATGATGTGAGAGCTTTAAAAATAGATTCACTTTTTTCGCATATTTAAAATTTTGACTTTTTTTAATGATTTTGAATATATATGTTAATATTTGTGATTTTGGAACTTTTCTTAAAATTATATATTAATAGATAAATTAAAAAATATAAAAATAAATTACAATATAAGAAATAAAAGTTAAAATGCAGTGGGACAATAAGAAGATAAAATAATTTATTTTTTTAATTATTTTTGAAATATAAAAATAATTATAAAAAATTAAAAGTACATACCATATTACTAGTATAATATTGAAAGTTGTTGTTAATGCATGTCTTATTAACATGTGTAGATCCTTTGTAATAGAGAGGATTATTGGATGTCCAACAATTAGCAATTTGCTATATTGTACTATAGCACATCGTTTATTTAAAAAATTTTAACTATTGTACAATTAAAATTTTTAAAGTTTTTTTTCTTAAAGTTAAAAATTTTGCTTTCAAAGTTACAATTTTTATCTTCCATATTCATCCCTAAACCCTAATCCAAAAAAAAGCAAAAAGCAAAGAACAAAAATAAAAATAAAATTACTATTTTGGCATTACTGTATCCTACTACAGAAGATCTGAATTTCTTATTTATCATATCCTTAGAAACATTATTATTTTCATAATCCACTTTGCAACCTTTTGAACATTTTTGTTGTTACAATTATATTTATTTTTAGATTTTGTTAGAGCTATAAGTCTCTTTTTCTTTTTATTGATAATAAGGATGCATATTTTTTATATCAACCCATATTGCTTTTTTCATTTAAGATTTTATTTTTAGAGAGCTTCATATAGAAATCAAACTTAAATTGCAAAGTTGATTTATTTTCTCTTTTTACAAACTAACCTGATCTTTTTGGGTGTAGCTATTACGAGGGCTTTACAGGAAAATATTTTCATAAGCTCAAAATAGATCAATCTATATGATCTAGGCCTTTAATAACCAAGTATCTTTATTAATCCTGAGAAGTTTAACAACAGTTGACATAGATCCTTGGTATGAAAAGGAAATGAAATCTAATCAACCGTAAGTAAAAGGAATACAAGTATATTGATTTTAGGATACAGTCCCTAAAATCTTGAACCTTACTTAAGACACTATTGTATACTAGTAGTAATAGTTTATTTCTTTCTTCCTTTAAGCTCAAAAATGAGAAAAACTTGTAGCACTAACCTTATTTTAAGCAATGCAATACTTTATTGTTAGACTAAGTTTTTTCTTTCTTTCTAAGCCATAACTTGAGCATTATGATCTAGCATGCCAAGTAAGGGTGTTCTAGCTTTTTATTTATGAAACAACAAAAGCATATCAAGCTTTTAGATTTGTCAATCCATCATGGTCTATAGTACAAATAAGGAGAAATTGTTCTAACAACTATATCAAAACCACAATACTAGGCTATAAAATGAAACATGTTCGAGGGAGCATTGCCAAGCTATGCTAATACTTGCTAGAATCTGGCAAACATCACCTAGCCAAAGAAGGAAAAAAGAAAGGTAAGTTAGATTTGCAAAGAAAGGAAAGCAACCCTGTCAAGCCTGATGAATATAGACCTACAATAACTCAATTACAATTCTCATACCCTATTAATAGTGTATGCTTTTAAAACTTTGTTGAAGTAAATAGAGATTATAAGTAAACTAAGAGAGATTGAGAAGAAGGCCCCAAATGTCACAGAAGATGAACAAAAGCTCCATTCAAACCATATGCCACCTTTTATTGAAAGATTTCAATCGCAACAGGGCAAAGGAGGAAGTAGCCTAAAAAGACATATCATGACTATTATGAACTCCATCAGCTTAACCAGGAGTCATAAATGTAATTTTAACTTAATCTCAAAAGACTTAAAGAGTTATAGAAAACTATTTAAGCAAGGTAATAGCCAGTGATAATGAGTCGTAAGCTTATACTATGCTTGAACCAAAGTTATCATATTCTATGAAGAGGACTCGTAAATGGCCGTTAATAATGAAGATGATGCCATGGTGATCACTATGATGATCAACCACTGGATAGTCTGAAATGGTCTTAGTCGACATAAAAGTTATGGTGAACATACTACAACGTGACACCTTGAAAGATATAGGCCTATCTTATTCTATCCTTTAGCCAACAAATAAGACAATGTACGGATTTAGAGCTTTCCAACTAAAACTTGAAGGGATAATAGCATTTTTCATAACTCTTGAAGATGAAGACCATAGAACAATTATATTCACCAACTTTTATGTCACTAAGGCTCCATTTGCCCACAATGCTATCCTTGGCTAAATGGGATAGAACAAGCTAAGAATAGCTATATGCTTTTAAAGCTTTTTTTTTCAAAAATTAGTACACTTAAAGCCCAAGGCACAATTTTGGGAGACAAAAAAAAATTGACAATTGTATCGCAAATGGCTTAAGAATCAAGAAAAAAGAAGAAGCAAAGCATAAGAATTAAATGTAGATATGATAACCTTCCATAATGGAGCAGTGTAAAGAAACCTCCAAAGGGGAAAGACACCCAACTAAGACAACATGAGCTTAAAACTATTGCACATTATTAGCACATGGGAAAAAACCCTAGGCAAGGTACCTTGGAAGCAAGGGGGCATAAGGAAAGAGAATTAGTAAATGTAGAAAATTTAGATTTCAAAATGTATGGAGAAAATTGTGACTAAAAGACCAAAAAGAATTAGAGAAACTTTATATTGGTGGAGACTAAAAAAATAATACTTCCTGGTTGAGAAAGAATTAACCATAAAAGAGTTGGCAAGATTAAAGGCATTTCTAGAAGAAAATATTAATGTGTTTGCATGGTCAACATCTGACATGCTGAGAATTAGCCTTGATGGGATAGTCCATAGGCTAGTAGTCGATCTTGCAAAAAAGCTTGTCAAATAAAAGAAAAGAAATTTTAGTGAGCCTAAAATGACCACCATTGAATAGTAAGTCCAAAAGATTTTGAAAGTGGGATTTATCAAAGAAGTCCTTTACCTAAAATGGTTGGATAATCCTATTATGGTAAAGATGGCAACTGGGAACTTGTGACTATGTGTCAACTTTATATACCTTAACAAAGTTTACCCAAAAGATAGCTACCCTTTTTTGAGCAATGATAGATTTAAAGATGATTTGTCAAGGTATAAGCTTTTAGGCTTCATGGATGCCTACTCTGCCTTCAACCAAATTAAGATGACAGGAAAAAGGTGTTGAAAAGATAACATTCATAATAGAGGGAGGAACATACTACAACAAAGTCATGATGTTTAATCTTAAAAAATGCAGGGGCAACTTATCAAAGGTTGGTAAATAAAGCCTTCCGAGAGCAAATGAGAAAATACATATCAATTTATGTTGATAACATGCTTGTCAAGATACAAAAGAGAAGAACTATATAAATAACTTAAGGAAAAATGTTGGCATTCTTCAAGCCTACAACATGCAACTAAGTCTGATTATGTACATATTTAGAGTCAAGGTAGGAAAATTCTTGAGATTTATGATTACCTAAAGAGGTATCAGGGCCATTCCTCATAGAGCAAATGAAGTGTTAGAGTTATTTTCACTATGAAGTGTTAAAGATGTTCAAGTTTAACTAAATGGATAGTGGCTTTAAACAAATTCATATAAAAAATGGTGAACAAATGCCTCCCTTTCTTCAAAATCCTTTGAGGATTTAAGAAATTCAAAAAAAAAATAGAGGAATGTGAATAAGCATTTAAGTAGCTTAAAGAATACTTAAGCTCATCCCTACTTCTAATGCCTTATCACAAGTCCTATACAGGTCTATTTGTTAGTTACAAGGGAATGCATATCTTCAACACTTGTACAAGAGAAAGAAGGATACCAACATCCTATCTACTTCATGAGTTTGATCATGCAAATAGCTCAAAACAATTACAAAGAGCAAGAAAAATTAGTGTTTTGCCTAGTTATTACTCTAAGAAGGTTGTACCTATATTTCTAAGCTTATTCCATCATCATGGTGACAAATTAGCCACTAAGGCAAACCTTTTTATAAGCTTAAACTCTCTAGACATTTAGTCAAATGGGCAATAGAATTGTCAGAGTTTAACATTTCCTGCAACCCCGCAAATGCAATCAAAAGCTAAGTCTTAGCTAACTTTATCTTGAAAATAATCATTGTAGGAAGGAAGACTAGGCAAAAATTTTTACATGGGCCTTGCATATTAATAGCACCTCAAAGAGTACATGTAATGGAGCTAGATTGATCTCGACCAACTCATTCGATAAGATCCTTGGATACTCACTTAGGTTCGAATTTTGACATCTAACAATACCACAAAATATGAAGCATTGATCACTAGATTGAAGTTAGCTAAAGAAGCAAGAGTAGAATGCTTATAAGTTTTTATGGACTAGCAATAGGTGCCAAAACACCTTACTAATGTATATGAGACTAAAGGAATCCATATGGCCAAATATGTGAAGAAAAGCAAGAAGTTGATGGCAACCTTTAGCAAGGTAGAAATCACTTACATACCTCGAAGTGAGAACTCAAGAGCTGACACCTTTTCAAAGTTAGCCACCTTTAAGGTACTAAATAGGGATAAGGTGATGTATATGGAACATTGGACTTCATCTAGCATCAAGTGAACAAAAGTACTTGTTGTTGGAGAAAATAATGATTGGAATTGGAAGACTCTTATTGAAATGCGTTATTGGAAAACTCTTATGGCTTCAACCTTAAAAGTATTGTCAAATAGGCAGTTTGTTTCACTATGATAAATGATGAGCTCTACTATAAATCTTTTAAAGAACCCTTATTGAAATACATTACTACACTAGAAATAAAGAGTATGTTAAAAGAAGTCCATAAAGGGGATTGCACTGTTCACACTAGCAAAAAGGCATTTGCCTTAAAGTTCATTGGTTTCAGTTATTACTAGCCAAGCTTCTCCACTAAAGACATAGATTATGTTGACAAATGTGACAAATACCAAAGATTCAATAACTATATTCATATTTATAGAGAAAAGCTCTACAACATATCCAATTTGTGCCCTTTTGCTAAGTTGGGAATTGATATCATCGATCCATTTGGGAAAGACATAGGCAATAGAAAATTCGTAATAGTTGCAATCAACTACTTCTCCAAATGGCTCAAAGCCTTAACAGTCGCCTTAATAATGAACATACAAGTCATTTCTTTCTTGCATGATCAAATATTAACGAGATTCGGGATCCTCAAGAAATTATTATTTGATAACAAGATGCAGATTCAGGGCATTTTATTTAAAATATAAAATTAAGTAGAAATTTGCCATAGTCAACCACCTACAAATGAATGGATTAGTAGACACAATGAATCATGAATAACTTATAGTTAAGGTTTGATTGGCAAAAGGTTTATAAGCATAATATCTACCAAAAGTCCTTTGAGTGTTATGAACGACACACAAGATTTCCATTGGTGACATGCCCTTTGACTAATGTATGGAATGAAAGCTATAATCCCTATCAAGATTGTAGTTTTGTTAACTCCATCTAAAATTATGATGAAAATGCCAATGACCAAGAATTGTTGGACAATTTGGACCTAGTGGAAAGGGCTTGAATCGAACTGGGAGTAAAAAGGGAAAATTATAGAAGAAAGATAAAAAGTTACTACAATAAAGCCATCAAGAAAAGGCAATTCAAAACAAGCTTATAGGAAAGAAATAATCTTAGACATGATTTAGGCATACGCTGAAAAAGGGGAAAAAAGAGAGAGGTAGAGGTGAATAACATAAGAAACATTAAAAAAAGTACATAAAAAAGCTTACTTTTATTCATAATCTAGAAGTAATCAAAACAACCTTATATGGTAAACTCTTATAATGAGACTAACTCATAGAGCTACAAGAAACCCTAGGCTACCACCATTTGGAACCAGGAGAAATCCAAAGGAGAGAAAACCATAAATAAAGAAAAAGGCAATGAGATTGCCAAAAGCCTTTTGCACTAGACTAGCTTGTGACTTTCTTTTTAGGGTAAAGTCACCATTACAAAAGTTAATTAAGGAATTTATAGTCATAAAAGAACTTGTCAAACACAATCTCAAAGTATCTCTTTGATCTTTCTCTTCTTTCATTATAAGGAAGAATGGGTCTCTTTTCTATAACCGTAAGAACACTTCAATCAAAAGGATGAAGAAGTTTGGATAACAAAAGTTAGAAACCCTTAACAAAAAGATAAATGCTCTAGTAATACAAAAGACTATCTTTCTAAAAGCCAACCTCTTCTAACTAAGTCTCGCAACCTCAATTGATTTATAAAGATATTTAGAGCAAGGCTAAGACCATCTTTCTATGGTCCATTTAAAATCTTCTTAATTTAGCTATCAAAGCTTAAAAGAAAATACCAAGAAAAAAATGGTCAATCCCTTAAAAGTGATTAAGAGCATTAAGTGACAAAGATACACATCAATTAGTCAAAAGATGTTTTAGGAAATCAATAGTCAAGTAAAAATAATCATCAAAATAAAAACCTAATTTGGCATACCAATTGTCCAACATAGACATTAATTAAATGGGACCAAACCCCAGGAAGACATATGTCTATGAATGACACAACTCCTCTAAAACCTACCAAGATGTATGGCATGCCCTATTATCTATTAACCCATACAAACAAAAGAGCTAAGACAAACAAAATGAACTATAGCCCTTGCTAAACATAATAAGTCTTTAGCAAAGTTTTGCTTATGGGATTTTGTAACAATACTAAAAATCATACAAATTGAAGGTCCACAAAACCTCAAAAGGAAAAAAGTCTCTATGACTTTAAAAGAAATAAGTCTATGCAATCTCATAAGAAAAAGGTCTACATGACCTTAAAAGAAAAGGTCAATGTGATCTCAAAGGAAAAAGTTCTATGTAACCTTTAGAGAAGAAGGTCCACATGATCTTGAAAGAAAAAGGCTTATATAATCTCAAAGAAGGTGGTCTATGTAACCCTAAATCAAAGTTTCACATAACCTTAGAAGAAAAAGGTCCATACAACCTCAGGAGAAAGAGGCATACATGACCTCAACTGGAAGGAGTCTACACAACTAAAAGAGTTAAAAGAAAAGTCTACATGGCTTTAGCAAAGAAAAAGTACACATGACCCAAAAAGAAAAAGCCTATACAGCTCTAACGAAGCGAAACCCAAACAACCCTAAAAAGTAACGCTTGTGAGGCTTTATGCACTACATAACCCTAAAGAAGGGTGTAATACAAATAAAAGCCCACACACGTTAACCACCCTCTTCAATTCTCATCCTTCACAACCAAGAGTAACCTCCTTGATCACGACACAATATTGCATATAAGAGCTAATGCAATGCCAAATGCAAAGCACAAACAATTTTAAAAGGCTAAAAAAGTGCTAATATGAACATTTGAACACAAAAAATAAAGAAAAGTGCAAATCAAAGATGCATCATTAAAAGGTAGAAGGGCAGAGTTAAAAAACAAAATATTATCCTAACTCATATAAAGGCATAGGCTAAATAAACATGTTATAATGACCTAACACAAGGTATATGGGAGCAACCCCAACCATTAACGGATATAAAGTACAGAAGGATAAACTTAATATAAGGTCTTTAGAGATAAGGTATACTTATTATCTTCTGTATGATTTATCACTAAGTGTATTATGTCCTTAGCATCAATACAAAGGTTCAAAGTAGAACATGCTTTAATAGCTTTTTGAACCCCATTTACAAACCCACTAATATACGTACATTGCCCTAGCATAGCTTGACTAGTTTCTCTTTCCAGAACCCCCTTAAGCCCACATAGGTCAACTCCAAATCTTTAACCACATTCTTCTCAATGACATTACTCTCAAAATTCTGATGACATTTTCATGAAATAACCTCTTATGAAGAAACAAGGGGAAAACTGAACAATGAAGCAATAGTAATAGGGAAACCTGTGGAATCTACAGGTGATTGGTCAAGCTCCCACTGATTAGTATATTGTAAAATCTAAGAAAATACCCTATGCTCTTAAGGTGTGGCTTATGAATCCCAATTATACCTTTATTTTATATCTATTTTAAAGACTTATCATAGGGTTTTTAGTTCATTTTCTACTAATTTAATATATTTTCCTTTATTTTTATATTTTATATAAAAATTAATAAATTAAGTTTTTAATTAATAATTTTTAGCAATTAAAATAAGTCTAACTGGGGGTATGTTTATCTATGTAATGGAGCTAAATACATGTCAACATTGAGCAAAATAAAAGAGTGAAAGGATTGACCAAAGACGAAGTTAGACTATTTACGCACCTTTGAAAGGTGCTTTTTTTGCAGCTACAATGCGAAGGTTTTAGAAATCCTAAGACCAAAGATTTGTGTAGCTATGAAAGGTATATCCTGCGTAGTTACAAAACGCGATAGAATAAAAAATGGCATAATGATTAACTTATTCTCTCTCCTTTGCCTATAAATACCCCTTATAATGTAAAATGGGCAAAGACGTCATCGAGTATCAAAGTGCTGTCAAAGTGTCTATGTAAAGATTGGGATCACTACTAGTGCCTAGAAATTGTTTAGAGTCGTGCAAAGTTGAAAATTTGCATTTTCCTATGGTCAATTTCTTAAGGCACTTGTCTTAAGAAATGTCTCCCATTCTCTTTCCAATTTATTTCCTATTTGTCTTTTCCTATTTAATGTATTAATTTAAGATTAGATGTTTTATCATCAATGTATGAATTATTGTGATAATATGCTTTTATTATTTTATTATATATGAAGTATGCATTTATGCTTAATGCCTTTGTTGATATCATTAATAATCTAAATTGATTATCATTATTTGATTCCATCTATTGAGGTGTTATTAGATGATAATGTTGGTTTTAGTTTATGGATAATACTGCAATTGAGTTTGCATATAATTGGTGCATACCACTCATTATTTTTTATGAGTGTAGCTTAGGATAATTATAATTGAATTTGTCTAATAAGAAGTCTAATTAACTATAATTAACTCTAAATTCATTAATCCTTAATGCATCTACAATTAATTGATTCTAGGTGAGATTTTTATTTAGCCACTTAGGTGAAGATTATAAGTAAGGTAGTTCAAATATGTTCACTATGTTGGTTGTCTAATAATTTAGGAATTCGTGTGTGATAATGCTTCTTAGGGCTAATTGATCTTAATGAAGATATGTTTTTGAAGTTAAATTAGGATCAAGGATAGAATAATAGGTTTGCTGTGTTGACTATTATTACATAAGATATTGAGCATTGTGCTAATAATGATTTAGTATAATCTATCTAATTCACCTTTTAGGTCAAAGTGTTGAGTCTTAAGTCTTTTACTTTATTTTGTTTCATTTTCTTTACTTGTTAATTCATTTATCAAATATTTGATCACTAGTACTTAGAGAAACTTGAGATAGCAGTTTATGATTTAGGTAGATGTAATTAAGTAGTTCTCTATTCTTTCATTCTTTTCACATGTATTAAAAATTTTTTACTATTATCTAACAATCTCTTGGGATTAATATTTAGACTCATCGTTTACTTTATTACTTGTATGCTGGTTTACTTACTAGTTTTATATCTATAAGATGGTCAAACATCAATGGCAGCATAATAGAAGCAAAAATAAGTTAGTATACCAACCTAAAGAATAAACAATGACAATATGCATAGATGCTTATCTTTATAAACTTGAAGGAAATGCTGCACGACTATAGCATACTCTAGCACCAATTATGAGCTGAGTAACAATAAAGGAATCTTGTCAAGAGTGAACCTCCTAGCTAATCCTATTAAGAGATTAGCTTTATCCTTAATAGTATCAGCACCTTGCCCCTTTTTATCTCATGAAAAAGAGGATCAACCTCAGGTAAATAATGATAGGAAAATGGGAATAAAATATTAGTACATTATGCAAAGAGAAAACAACAAGCCCACTTAAAGCTCAAGTAGTTGCACATAAAAGGACAACGGTTAGGTCTACTTCTAACCCCAAATATTCCCTTAATGAAAGCATGCTCTTCAACCTTAAAAAATGACAGAACAAATGAAGCAATAACTCTACCCTCGCAAACCAATAGAAAGCCACGAATTTAAGGATATATTGGATAGTGAGTGGGATCAACTAACACAAAGCTACTCTTATTAATGCCATTATAAAGCTAACTTAACTGCTCAAGGGAAACCAAAGTCCCAACTAAAGTGTATCATTATATAGCACTAAGAAAGCCTTATCATCTCCCATGTGAAAAAACCTTTACTGCTCAGAGATAAGATCACATTGGGAGGAATGCAATGACTGTCTCAAATCTAATGCACATTATCCTCCATGAAGAAGCTCCTAAAATCACCAAGGAAATGCATAGCCCTAGCGAAAGCAAAAGTACTTAGATAAACTAACCAAAGCAAAAGAAGCAAGAAAAGGTAAAAAGACTAATAAAAGACTCGCTAATGACTATTTACATGCTGCAACCTTCGCATCCTAAGGAATATAACACATGAGCATAGTGGGTCAGGAGAACTTGAAAACGTAGAACATACATGCTTCAAAGAACTGTAGCTACAAGGTAGCTGACCATTAAGACATCTCTGGCACAAACACACCCTAGAACCTAAGTTATATAACATCAAGAGTCTAGGTTCCTCACACTTTATTAAGTTTACTTAGTTTGTCACCCTAGTAGGGGGTAAGTGTTATGTGACCTTACAAACATAATATCCTTATAGGCCCAAAATGGATAACTCTAGTTATCAAGGCCCTTGATAACTAGGGTGACCTTACCAATCTTAAAAGAGCTTGATAACAACTAGCACAAACCCCCAAGTATAAGAACAAATCCTAATCAGTCGTAAGGAAGAGGAAAACAAGCATATTGATTCTAGGACATAATACCTAGAATCTAAAACCTTATTTAGGACACTATTATATACTAGTAGCAATAGTCCATCATTTATTTCTTCTTATAAGGTCATAGAGGAAAGAACTTGTAGCTTTACCTTCATTCTAAGCAATACAATAGTCTGTTATTAAACCAAAGATCCTCTTACTCTTTAGCCATAACTTGAGCACCAATAGTAGCCATTTAAACTATAATAATCTTCACTCTTCTTCATATGTAGTTATTATTGGGGTCCAATTTCCTATCTTTTGTATAGTCAAGGAACATCAACCAACATAAGTCACTGACAACTTCCTACAGTCCCTTTTCTATCATGAAATGATGGAGATGGAACACAATTGTCCAATGACCTATTCTCCTGGATCCTAAATGAATCTAAGTCTAAGAAAAGGTTTCAAAATTGAAATAGGAGATGCAAAAGTAATGAAATAAATTGATTGCAATAGAAATTATAAAGACAAAGTGAATTAATGATAAAAACTTTAAAGGAAACTTGATTACAACTTAAATAAAGGAAAGTTGTAAATTGCATAAAAGTTACAAACAAAGTCAATAAATAAACAAAAGTGAGTAAAGGAATTGTAAGTCAAGTTCTTTGCATTAATCTTTATGTGTGTTCTTCTTTTATAGCATTTATGATGATACAGCACATTCCACATTTGGCCACTACCCCTTTCCCATTGTTTTTACATTGGATTATGGCCTTTCCACGTTGATTGTGCCATGTATTAGTTCATTGAAATAATTAACTACAAGAATCCATGTTCCTTGATTTTTCATTGTTTTTTATTATGGTTCTTAGCTAGCATTCATTGGCTAAGGTACAACTAGCTAGTCTTAGGTAATAACTTAACTCGGTGTCTCAACCAATGTTATAGTAAGTATCCTTGGCCCATCTTTTTTAAATGCTAACAGTTAGTGTGAGAAGAAAGTTGTTGTTAAATATTTTTTATATACAAGTAAAAAAACATTTAATTTCATTATTAAGATATAAGAGATGCTAAATAATCTTATTTGTAGAGAGAACGTATCTTATTCAGATAATTAACCTCATTAACAAAAAGTTAAAAGTTATTTTTTGCCATTTGATTTCAATATGACAGTGCAGGTTCGTGGTCTTAAAATAAAAAGTATCAAATTATTTTAAATTTCAAGAAATGAGAATAAAATTTATTTTATTACTTTAAAGGTGCTACTAACTGGAGCGCCACTAAAAAAGTAGCAATATATGTTTTTTAAAGCTCTTAATTTAAGAAAAAAAAAAACAACGGATAAATGTTTATTTTTATCCTCTCATCATCATTAATGGAAAATCCCCCTCATGATAATCGACGAAAAGGCAAAGTGCATTCGAGAGCAGCTCCTGTGGGACTTCACGACGCTCATGCCATCCCATCTCGTGAGGGGATCTTAGATGCGGCATTACCGGTGTGAGCATCCCTCTTTTCTCGCACGAGGCAAGCGGAAGAGTTAATCGTCGAACAGGAGGAAGGAGAGCTGCAATCGTCTTCATGCCATCTTCATTCAGTTGAATGTCAGATCATCTTCTGCGGATTACTAAGGGGCTCAAAGCTACAAAGGAGGAGCTGAGAATCACTGGTTGGGAATGAAGGAAGATCGAGCTTTGAGAATTTGTTCTTAGCGAAAAAAGAATATAGGGTAGCAGTTCTTAGCCAAGCCTCTATTAAATTGGCTTAGTGTGGGCAAGAATCCGACTAAGCTTTTTCATTGATTGAGTCCAAAAGAACAAGGTTGGATGCGCTTCTATTTTCAAAGCCGAGTGCTTTGGATGATGCTGACCTAGATGGGTTGCTTTTCACTCCCCAATGGCTTCCCCCCTATTTGGCATTCTGCTCCTGTGCTAAATTAATGAGATAAGGGGATCAAGAAGCTATCTTTGTTTGAGCGGCTTTTGTCTGTTCTTTGATTCTCAGCACTGCCAGAAGACAAGGTAGATTGGGCCCCCCTGTCTTTCAAATTTGACTCTTCCGTCTACTCTACCACCCAAGATATATAAATGATATCCGATTATGTCTTATCATCAGAGTTGGGGCCTCCTTCGTTGGCTTCATTAAGACAGTGAGACTAGAATCCATTATCAAAAGTGATATTCTGAATCGCTGTTCTCCCTTCATCTTCCTTGAAATGCAAATCTTTCCTTTGCCCAGATCATAAATCCCAAATTCTTAAAACCTAAATCATAAGCTCTAAACACTGAATCCCTAAAATTCAACATCCTGAACCCTATATTAAACCAATAAATTGCAAAACCTTAAACCTTGACTTTTAAATCTTAAATCTTAAACTTTAAATTCAAAGAAAATAGTAAAAAAGAAAAGAAATATTCTTTGAGAATTTTTTTTATTTTTAAATAAATAAAAAAGTTAAAAAGAAAGAAATTTTTTTAGAATTGAATTTATAACTTTTTTTAATAGGAAATATGTATTTAAAAAAGTATAAATCAACTAACTTCTATTATTCTTATTAAATAATATAACTATTTTTATTACAACAATAACATTCAAGAAAAATTGCAATAATATTCGGACCCTGCCAGACCTTAGGAATTAAGTCGTTACCTCACTTATACTTCCCCTCATGCACATGAACCTCCAATGCATTATGTTTATCATTATGGCTGGGAATACACATGGCGTGGGCTAAGTTAGTTTTATGCTCGACCCAATATAAAAACTAAGCCAAAAAACTTAGGCTCACAACTTAGCTTGACCCACTACAAGAAAATGGGGATTTTTTTACAGTATTTTTTTTGTAAACAAAAAAACACAAAAAATTCCATGAGAAAGGGCATTTTCACATAAATTCTCACGTATTTTAAGGTGTAAAAAAAACAATTGTAGGAATCTCAAATTCTCACAAACAATTTTTGTGAAAAAAGCTTCTTCTAGATTTCTTTTTGTGAGAAAAATTAGTGAGAAAAGGTGGTTTGAATTTTGTAAATTTTTTGTAGTTTTTTCTCAACTTTCTCACAAAAAATTCCAAAAGAATGTTTTCTCACAATATAAATCCATGAGAAATTCTTGTAAAATTTCTCACAATATAAATCAATGAGAAGTGTATTGTGAGAAATCCCACAAGAATTTCTCAGGACTTATATTGTAAGAAATGCTAAAAAAAATCCATATTTCTAGATTTCTCATAAAAAAATTCCATAAGAAAGTTGAAAATTTTTGTTATTTGCAATGCTTTTATATATGATCCCCTATTTGAACAAGTGCAACTTATTCAAATAGTCAAAAGTCACAATACCTGAGTTCAGCCAACCAATAACAAAGTTATAACAATAATAAAGTCACAACTTAGTAAATATGTGTTGAAAATATCAGAAAGTATATTAAAGTTAAGATGAATATGTATTTAACATTATAAAGATACAAATCATAAATCTATAATATTGCATAAATAAGAGTCCTAGAATCATATATTATGTGGATTTAACAAGTTATGCCAATAGGGAAAGTCCTAAAAGATATTATATTTAGTTCAATTATGATTCTAACCATATCCCTGTGAAAATAAACCTAGAAATTCAGTTATTTTAAGAAATCTTTTAACTTGTTCATACACTTCCTCTCCTAAATATCTCAATAGTGGTTGCAAAATCTCTATAGTATTCTTTAGGAAGTTTTGTTTATTTCAACGAAATGGATGATTCATTAGTAAGAACTAATGATGACAATTAAAATAACAACTTTTTCCTCTATGTTTCAACTGGAATGACTTTAAATAACCCATGCAAATAGTGCAACCCAATCTCTCTACAATTTGCCAACCACTCAACAATCTGTAAGCTAAAAAATCATTAATAGTCCCCATAAGGCATCCCTTAACTTGAAACTTTGTTTCATAGAGATGTCATATGTTTGCATACCTTTTTCCCGAAGTAACTTCAAATCAACAATTAGAGGTTGTAAGAAAATATCAATTTTACTTTTTGAGATTATGAGGCCCACATATTATTATTATTAAAAGTTTATATTCTCGTCGCATACACATGTTAGGTGGAAGATTATATGAAGTAACAATTACAATATTACGGCTTAGAACTCAAACTAAATGGAGTAAAACTGTTAGCATAAAAACCCAACCTAACATTCCTTAGCTTTGATGCAAATTCTGGATGTATTTGATTAAAATGTTTCCAAACATTCCTATCCAATGGATGCGACAACACACCTTCGTATACTTAACTGAGGCACTAAAGGCAAACAATCTTTGAAGTCTTAGAACAATTGGTAGATATCGTATTTGTTTATTGGAACCTCCTTAAACTTCCCTTTTCCTACTCTTGCCTCCTTAAATCTAGCTTCACCATAAAATTGGCATTCTTTGCCATTGGTTGCATAACTATAATACAACATACATCTGTTACTATAGTAGTCAAACTTTTGATAACCATAGCCAAGTTTTGAAACTAATTTTTTGGTTTAATACAAGTTAGTAAGCATTCGATGATTAATAGGTAAAATTTTAGCCATTGGTAAATAAATAAATTTTCATTTACAATTGTTGAACTGGCTAAAATTAGTAAATTTTTGCTGGTTTGCAGTATAATGCCCACCAGGTCATTTCCCATGGAACTATTAATCAAATCAATTAGTTTAGGAATGACAGAATTGAAATTGCGATGATTAGGGGTTCGAATATAAAATATCACTAATTAAACTAAATAGCAAATCAATTAATGAAAACAAAAATGAAAATCAATCAGAATGATACATAGCCAATCCAAAATTCTTCCCCTAATATTTTCCTTATCCTTATCATCTAAAAATACCTCTAGTTTAATTTTAATCCTTTGGTTATCTCTGATTAATATTCCTAAACTACCATTCAATATTCGCATTGTCAATTATAACGCAATTGTGCTTCTACCAACCATACAAAAGCAAACTATCTCTCACCTGACTGGAGATGCATGCAAAATCCTAACGTGGTTTAGAATGAATTTATTTGATTAATCAATCAATTAAATCAAAACACATTCTTAGATAGCTCAAAAGAATTAGAATTCATGCAATTAAAATCATCTAACTAGAATGATATGAATTACACGAAAATAAAAAGAACAAAAACAAAATTCCTCTAAAATTGAAATCTAAACAAGAGTTCTATACAACCATGGACTCAAGTTCGTTATCAAGTTCAGACTTTGGATTGATTCACAAAGAAAATTAGAAAGCCATATAAAAACGAAAACAAGAATGAGAAGAAAACAAAATCAGAAAAGATGGGTGTATGTCTCTAGTAACGACTTCTCCTCCTTATATAGATGATGTTGCCTTCTCCCTAAGAAAGATTCAAGGGCTAAGATGGTGATGCAATAAAACCAAGAGACCTTGTTGAGCATAGAAGTGGACCTAATGAAGGATATGGTGCTAAGTTTCAAGCCCAAGGACATGATTTGCAAATTAAAGCCCAAGAGTTCAAGTCAAATGTGCCTAAAGATCCATTGCAAGGCATAGGAGGCCCAATAACAAGAGCTAGGGCCAAAGCAATGAAAGAAGCATTCAATTGTTTAATTTATAAGCTTCATAACTTAGAGCCCATTCATTTAAGTCAAGAGAAGGCCCAAGAAGATGTAAAAGGAGTGATCATGCTAACCATTCTACAAGAGGAATGCCAAGGCCCAATTGGAGTCCAATTGCAAGAGATTAAGAATCATGTGACAACCATGTGATTTTTAATGAAGCACGAGCATCCCATGTGACAACTTAAAGAAGTTGATTAGTTTTTACTAGGATTTTTTTTTGAAATTTCGTTTTTTATTATTTTAGCATTTTTTGAACTTGGTCAAAGAGCTTATCTTGGAAATCAAGTTAAAATTAGTATCCTAATCTAATTCCTTAATATTAGGCATCATTTAAAATATTTCTAATTAGATTTTAGAGTTTTACTTTAATTAGGACTCTAAAAATTTTGCCTATAAAAAGCTTCCTATTGTACTCTATTTTGCACATGAATGAATTTGAGTATTATTCAATTATCTGTTAGGTTTTTGCTTCTTTGTGTTCTCTGGGAGTTCACGTGACTTATCAAAGGATTGGTCTTCTTTTGTGGCGTCTTGAGGCTAGGGTTCTAAGAGACAAGTTCTCTTAGGGTCTTTCCTTTGACCAACATTCTTGTTTTCTAGCTGGTCTCGGGCAAAGTGTCATCTTGTTGAAGGTTCCTAAGACAAGGTTCCTAGAGGGTCTCTCATCATTTGGTATCAGAGCTTTGGTCGCTAGTACAAGGTATATCTTTTTGTTTTCCCTTTCATTGCTCTTCATACTTTCTCTCCTTCCATTAGTATTACCTTTTCCATCTTCGTCTTTTTCTTCTATCTTCTTCTGTCTTCCATTGTTGTGTTCCTTCATCATCAAAAAAAAAAAAAAGAAAGAAGAAGAGAGTGTGATACTCCAAAAAGAAAAAAAGAGAAGCAAGTGTGATAATCCCAAAAAAAAAATCGAAAAAAAAAATTCAAAAAAAAAATTCGAAAAAAAAGGGGGTGAAAAAAAAAAGTGAAAAAAAAATAATAAGATTGCAAAATACAAAATTGCAAAGTTGTGCTAATTCAAAGTTGAAAGCAAGTTTGGAGTTAATTTCCTAATTGGAGTTAGTTTCCTAATTGGAGTCAATTTCCTAATTGAAGTTAGTTTCCTAATTGGAGTCAATTTCCTAATTGGAGTTAATTTCCTAATTAGAATTTGTTTCTTAATTTGATTGCATTAAGTAGCTACCGAATTATCTACTTTCCTATTTGCATTCAAGAAAGAATATTATTTCCTGATTGTTCTAAACTTGAATTGTAAGTAGTTTCCTATTTTTAAATTTTCTTATTTTCAGAATTTTTTTTTTCTCTTTCCTTCTCCTTCCTTCTAGGCCTCCCCTTCCTCCTTTCTTTTTCCCCTTTTTGTTACACACCTCTTTTTCTCCTTTGTTTGATTCTTTGGGAATTTATATTTTAGGATTCTAGTTTTTTGATTGCCATTAGTCTGATCTTTTCATTTGATTTGCTTGTGACTTGCTTAGAACACTTGTAAGAAGCAAATTATTGAGTGGTAAAAGGCAAGAGCGTTAACATTAAAGAAAAAGCCAAAAAGAGAGTTAAACACGAGTGAAATTATTTTCTTTTGAGTGTAAACACGTAAGCTAGTGAGTTGCGAGGTCCTATATCTTTCTTTGCTTGTTTTTGTACAAACTAATCTTTCAGGATGTCTGAAGAATCTGAGCACAGTGACTTTGACATGAAAATCTGGGTTAGAGCCGTTCAAAGTACTTTTGAGAAACTTAGTACCAGATTAGATGATGTGGAGTCTTCTTCCAATAGGAGGACCCATAGGAGGCAATCTCATATGGAACCTGATGATGATGCTGAGTCTGACTTTGAGGAGTCCTATACTCGGAGAGGCAGACAATCATCATCCAATAAGGATGGTGGTATTGGAAACATCAAGATGAAGATCCCCTCATTCCCTAAGAAAAATGACCCGACCAATACTTAGATTAGGAAAGAAGAGTGGAGCATGTGTTTAAGTGCCACTCTTACACTGAGGTAAAGAAAGTAAAACTTGCTGCAGTGGAGTTTACTGACTATGCTAGCATCTGGTGGGATCAACTCTTACTCACCAGAAGACATACCGATGAAGGTCCAATTCGTGATTGGCAAGAGATGAAAATTATCATGCGCAAACGATTTGTCCCTAGTTACTATTATAGGGAATTGCATAAGAGGCTCCAAAAGCTAAAACAAGGTTCTATGAGTGTGGAAGATTACTATCAAGAAATGGAGATTGCCATGATTAAGGCAAATGTGGAGGAAGACCGTGAAGCAACCATGGCCCGATTCATTGAGGCTTAAATCCTGAAATAGCTGCCTAAGTTGATTTATACAATTACCTAGATATGGAGGAGCTCTTACATAGAGCTATCAAGGTGGAAAAGCAACTAAGGGCTCGACAAAAGCTAAAAGTGACATCTAGCTCGAGTTCTTGGAGGGATTCCAAAGTCTCCTTCAAGCCAAAGACTGATTTCAAGTCTAAGGAAGAAAGTAAGGTAAAACCCTTTCAGGTTAAGGGTAAAACTGATTCAAAACCTTTATCATCTTTTAACCCAACTGCTTCTTCCTCTAAGGTAGATGTTTTAAATGTAATGGTTTTGGTCACATTGCTTCACAATGTCCTAACAAACGAACTATGATTATTCTTGAGAATGGTGATGTAACTAGTGCTAGTAGTGAGTCTGAGGAGGATGAGATGTCACCCTTGACTGATGACTCAGATTTAGAATTAACTGAAGCTGTAAATGGTGAAGCCCTTGTGGCTAGACGTGCTCTCAACATTCAACCAAAAGAAGATCTCGAGGTAGAGCAGTGTGAGCATATTTTCCATACTCGTTGCTTCATCCACAAGAAGGTCTGTAGTTTGATTATTGATGGTGGTAGCTACACAAATGTAGCTAGTACTTTACTTGTAAAAAAGCTGAACTTGCCTACTTTGAGGCACCCTACCCCTTATAAATTACAATGGCTTAATGATAGTGGGGAGGTAAAAGTAACAAAACAGGTGATCATCTCTTTTTCTATTGGTAATTATCATGATGAGATTCTTTGTGATGTAGCACCTATGTATGCTGGTCACTTATTACTTGGTAGGCCATGGCAGTTTGACAGAAAGGTAAAGCATGATGGATATAAAAATTATTATTCCTTTGTTTTTAATGGTAAGACCATTGTGTTGACCCCTCTGCGTCCTGTTCAAGCATATAAAGATCAGTTAAAAATTGAAAGAGAGTGTAAGAATAGAGAGCAAGAAAAGAAAGGTAAAGTGAGTGTGAGTGTTGAGAATGAGAAGAAGCAACAGAAAGGAGAGCTGAGTAGAAAGAAAATTAGAGAAAAATATGAAGAAAAGAAAGTAAGTTTATTTTCGAGTAAAAGTGAGATCAAGAGAGCTCTATTTAGTGAAAATGCTTTCTTATTGCTTTATAAATATGTTTATCTTACTATCAATGATCTTGATCACTCTTTGCCTGCTAGTGTTACATCTTTATTGCAGGAATTTTGTGACTTATTCCTAGAGGAAATACCTAATGGATTGCCCACTTTAAGAGGCATGGAGCATCACATAGACTTTATCCCAGGAGCATCTATTCCCAATAGACCTGCTTATTGAGCAAATCCAGATGAGACTAAGGAAATACAACATCAAGTGGAAGAGCTCATGAAGAAAGGCTTTATTCGTGAAAGTCTAAGTCCATGTGCTGTGCCGGTGATTCTTGTGCCCAAAAAGGATGGCAAGTGGCGGATGTGTGTAGATTGTCGTGCCATCAACAAAATAACGGTGAAATATCGCTATCCTATCCCTAGGTTAGATGATATGCTTGACGAGTTGTATGGTGCATGTGTTTTCTCTAAAATTGATCTTAGAAGTGGTTACCATCAAATTAGAATGAAAGAAGTTGATGAATGGAAAACTGCTTTTAAGACCAAGTTTGGGTTATATGAATGGTTAGTTATGCCATTTGGCTTGACTAACGCACCTAGCACTTTCATGAGTTTAATGAACCATGTCTTTAGATCTTTCATTGGTAGATTTGTTGTGGTTTACTTTGATGACATTTTGATTTACTCTAAAAGTCTAGAAGAGCATGTGAATCATTTGCATGATGTGTGTGTTGTGTTTAGAGAGAATAAACTCTTTGCAAATTTAGAGAAGTGCTCTTTTTGTTTGGATTCTGTGGTTTTTCTTGGATTTGTTGTAGGAGCTTGTGGCATACAAGTGGATAAGGAGAAGGTCAAAGCAATCTGAGAGTGGCCAACTCCAAAGAGTGCAAGTGAAGTAAGGAGCTTCCATAGATTGGCGAGCTTTTATAGGCGATTTGTTAAGGATTTCTCTACTCTTGCTGCCCCTTTAAATGATTTGGTAAGAAAGAATGTGATATTCAAGTGGGGTGAAGCACAAGAGCGTGCTTTTAACATACTGAAAGACAAACTAACTAATGCCCCTGTACTTGTATTGCCTGATTTTACTAAGGTTTTTGAAATTGAGTGTGACGCTTCTGGTATAGGCATAGGTGGTGTGTTGATACAAGATTCCAAACCTATTGCATATTTCAGTGAGAAATTAAGTGGCCCTGCTTTAAATTATTCTACATATGATAAAGAGTTGTATGCCTTGAAACGAACTTTAGAAACTTGGCAACATTATTTGTGGCCTAAAGAGTTTATTATCTATTCTGATCATGAAAGTCTTAAGTTTCTTAAGTCCTAGGGTAAATTGAACAAAAGGCATGCAAGTTGGCTTGAATTTATTGAAACCTTCCCTTATGTGATTAAGCATAAGCAGGGAAAGGAAAATGTTGTAGCGGATGCATTGTCTAGGCGTTACACTTTGATTACTTCCATGCATGCTAGATTGATAGGATTTGAGATGTTAAAAGGCATGTATGAGTCTGATTCTGATTTCGCTGATATTTGGAAATCTTGTGAAATATATGGTGCTAATGATTATTATAGGTTTGATGGGTTCCTTTTCAAAAAGAACAAGTTATGTGTTCCTATATGTTCCATTCGTGAGCTTCTTGTTAAGGAAACTCATGGCGGGGGATTGATAGGTCATTTTGGTGTCAAAAAGACTTTGGCTCTTTTGAATGAGCATTTTTATTGGCCTGGCATGAGAGAGGGTGTGGTTGCTGTTTGTTCTAGATGTATTACTTGTAAGCATGCTAAGTCTAGAATTCAATCACATGGCTTATATTCCCCCTTACCAGTTCCCTCTCACCCATGGACTGATATTTCTATGGACTTTGTCTTAGGTTTACCTAAATCTTCCACTGGGAAAGATAGTGCCTTTGTTGTTGTGGATAGGTTTAGTAAAATGACACATTTTATTGCTTGTTCCAAAACTAATGATGCTATGTATGTGGCAGAATTGTTTTTCAAGGAGATTGTTAGGTTGCATGATGTGCCAAAAACTATTGTTAGTGATAAAGATGTAAAATTCTTGAGTTATTTCTGGAAAACATTGTGGAATAAACTTGGCACTAAGCTTTTGTTTTCTACTACAGCACACCCACAAACTGATGGGCAGACCGAAGTTGTTAATAGAACCCTCTCTACTTTATTAAGAGCTATCATTCAAAAGAATCTTAAGAATTGGGAGAAGTGTTTGCCCCATATCGAATTTGCTTATAATCGTGCTGTTCATTCTGCTACAAAATTCTTTCCTTTTGAAATTGTTTATGGCTTTAATCCTTTAACGCCGTTAGATTTGCTTCCTTTACCTTCACATGAGTTTACTAACCTTGATGGTGCTAGGAAGGCTAAGTTTGTGCAGGATTTGCATAAGAAGGTGAAAGCCAATATTGAAAGAAGGAATGAGCAAATTGCTAGCCAAGTTAATAAGGGTAGAAGGTGTGTGGTGTTTGAACTCGGCGATTGGGTGTGGGTTCACTGGCGAAAAGAACGTTTCCCAAAACAAAGAAAGTCAAAACTCCAACCTAGAGGAGATGGTCCCTTTCAAGTTCTTGAAAGGATTAATGATAATGCTTATAAAATTGTCTTACCTAGTTCTTATGGAAATATTAGTGCTACTTTTAATATAGCTGATCTCTCTTCTTTTGATATTGCAGATTCGAGGACGAATCCTTTTCAAGAGGGGGGGAATGATGCAATAGAACCAAGAGACCTTGTTGAGCATAGAAGTGGACCTAATGAAGGATATGGTGCTAAGTTTCAAGCCCAAGGATATGATTTGCAAATTAAAGGCCAAGAGTTCAAGTCAAATGTGCCTAAAGATCCATTGCAAAGCATAGGAGGCCCAATAACAAAAGTTAGGGCCAAAACAATGAAAAAAAGCCTTCAATTGTTTAATTTATAATCTTCATAACTTAGAGCATATTCATTTAAGTCAAGAGAAGGTCCAAAAAGATGTAAAAGGTGTGATCATGCTAACCATTCTACAAGAGGAGTGCCAAGGCCCAATTGGAGTCCAATTGCAAGAGATTAAGAATCATGTGACAACCATGTGATTTTTAATGAAGCATGAGCATCCCATGTGACAACTTAAAGAAGTTAATTAGTTTTGACTAGGATTCTTTTTGAAATTTTATTTTTTATTATTTTAGTATTTTTTGAACTTGGTCAAAGAGCTTATCTTGGAGATCAAGTTAAAATTAGTATCCTAATCTAATTCCTTAATATTAGGCATCATTTAAAATATTTCTAATAAGATTTTAGAGTTTTACTTTAATTAGGACTCTAAAAATTTTGCCTATAAAAAGCTTCCTATTGTACTCTATTTTGCACATGAATGAATTTGAGTACTATTCAATTATCTGTAAGGTTTTTGCTTCTTTGTGTTCTCTGGGAGTTCACGTGACTTATTAAAGGATTGATCTTCCTTTGTGGCGTCTTGAGGCTAGGGTTCTAAGAGACAAGTTCTCTTAGGGTCTTTCCTTTGACTAACATTCTCGTTTTCTAGCCGGTCTCGGGCAAAGTGTCATCTTGTTGAAGGTTCCTAGAGGGTCTCTCATCAGATGGATTGTGTGCATCCAACGGTCTAGAATATTTCACATTAAAAGAAATCCAATACTAATCTTGAAGCAACAAAGCTTGCATCTTTGGCTTAACAAGAAACTATCCAAATCCCTTTAGTGGCTTATCTAACTTGCAAAACACAAATAAAACTAATTGGGCCTCAGTTGGAAAAATATAATGAAAACACAATAAAAATCTATTAATCTAAATTTAGCTCACTTAATATAAAATAAATCCAAAGTCATCAAATTAGCCATAATGATTTATTATTAAGACTAAATATGAGGAATATAGAATATAATAATGTCAAAATATCAGTCGTTGATGTGATAATCTCATCAGTACATGTCTCAAGAATGTTATAATCAAATTTGATACTCAACAATTTTACAACCATTGACAAAAGTGTATGATTTTGACACTCATCCCACAATAGAGCTTGTGCAACTCTCAGCATGTCATAAAACATTATAGAACTTGGATGGGGGTTTTCAGGAATGTCATATCTCTCAAAAGATGCATTAGCTACATCCTTAACCATTTTCTTATATTGGTTAAAATCCATACGAAAGTCAGTCTCAATTGAAGTTGATGGTGAACACTCCTCTTTATGATTATGCCAATAATGATAATCAGGTATAAGCCTTTTTTTATACAAATGCACCCTAATTTCATCTGGCTCATGATGCCTTATATATTTGTATTTTATGCAAGGACATATCAACCTCCTTTCTTGTTTAAATACATCTAAATAACTTGCAAACTGAACAAACTCTTCTACACCCACAAAGAACTCTTATGTAATCCTTTGATAATTACCCTCTGTTCTCTTATACGTTGTTTATAAAGATCTATCAAACTTAACCTCCTTAAAAATTTGTAACAAATGCCTCCCAAGTAATTTTTCTTCTCACAAGGCACCACTTTCACTCTAACTTTGCCAACACCAAAAAAAAAAAAAAGGAAACAAAATAACATATAATTTCAAAAATTAGAATAATGGTAGACTCATGAAAAATGTAATACTTGAAATTGTATCGAATAGTTTCTCATTCTATGATTGAGAAATCCATTGGCAAGGATTTTGGGATTTAAAAAACTTCATTAAGCATATACCTTTGGACATGAATGCGCCACTTCAAAGAAGGACTTTCCTTTTCATATTCCACATCTTTCCTCTTGTCAACCATTTTCTGATTCACATTCACTTATTTCTTCATTAGTTCTAATTAAATTGACACATTAACATCCATAATTTTGTATCATATAATGGCATAGCCTAACTTTTTATTTTTGTTAATTTGTTCATCAAATGTCTACATCATCAACCACCACCATATACATATACATTAGCTATAGGTTTAAATGGTCTTTTATATGGTGATTTTAGTAAACTCAAAATCCTTTTTCATTATGAATAGGAAGAAAATTGTCTTGTTTTAATCATTGGCTATTTAGGCTATCCTACTTATTCTTTTACTATGTATGAGTCATGTTAATATTTAAAAAATAAAATAAATCAAATTTATCAGTTTAAGTCTTAAAGTAGATAATAAAACTTTAAAAGTGATAAATTGATATTTCTTTCATTTTAGTCTCACAACTCATAAAAATGATTAAATATATTAATGAGATTTTAAAAAATAACTTAATTCATCATATATGAATAAACTAAATCATAAGAATAAAACAATTACATCAAATATATATATATATATATGTTATTTTCATCTTACAAATTTTAGAATATCTTATTAATACAATAATTAAAAATTACAAATAAGGAACCAATGTCTCTTGCTATAACCTTCATCCTTTGCAAGAAAATCCAAATAATAATTCATTGGACATTTTCCATTATCTACAATATTTCTCACTTTTGCATTTATTCCTCTTGGCATTTTCTAATAGAACTCACACCAAAATTAAGGAATTAAAGTCAAATAAATTGAGAATTTCTTATGAATATTACCAACTAGAAATTTTGTATAAAAACTCTATAATATGCCTCAAATTAAAAACCATCATCTTCATTTTTTGCTATTATGAGCACTAAAAATTCAAAAAATTAAGGAAATATAAGAAAAATGAGTAGCCAAGATACTAACAATGGATATATCAATAGATCAAAGGGAAAATAACATGAAAGATGAAATCATAGTGGAAGAAATTAAATCATAACATAGGAGGAAGCAAAGCACAAAAAAAAAAGGGATAGAAAGCTCACCTTCATTCCAAATGATTAAGCATCTCCCAATAAACTTCAAGTAAGACTATGGTGCATAGTTGGACTCCAGGAGGGGCTACAGTAAGCTTACAGTGCTTACACATTGGAGAAACTGGCAGATCCACACAAGGAATATAAGCTGCAGTGTTGCGAATGAAGATAAGGACATTTTGCAAAAAGACAAGGATAAAGACTTGGGTATGATATATTTAAATCTTTCTCGCAAAATTTTCTCGAAAAATTTCTCACAGAATAAAGTCGTGAGAATCATACTTATTTCTTGTAGAATTTTCTTATTCTTACAACTTTATTCTATGAGAAGTTTCTTCTCATGAATACAAACTTCTTATAGAATATTTTCATAAGAAAGAGGGTATTTTCTCACAGAACAAACCATGAGAAAATGGCTAAAATTAGTTTCACTTTCTCAAAAAAGTATTTCATAAGGACCAAGCATTTTTCTCATGGCTTTTTTCCTTTTTTTTCATAGAAAATTACAACAAAAAATAAGTTCTTGCCTTTTCATGGCACTATTCTCACGGTATTTCTCTATAAATTTTCTTGGGTGTTCTCACAAAAATTTTCTATGAGAATTTTCCATGAGAAAGCCCTAATCATGAGAATTTTTGTAAGAATATCTGTGAGAAATTCTCATAAAAATTTATCCATGATAAAATCCCTATTTTCTTGTAGTCCTATATCAGGTTAGGTTGATTAAGCCTAAGTAGAGTTCATACAAATTTATAAAAAGTTTAATGTTTCATATTCTTATAATTACTTGACCATTTTAAAGATATAACCACTCATTTTAATACGTCTTTATGAGATCTATACAATGAAAATGAAAAAATATAGATCCAAAGAAAGAAATAGGAAGACAATGTAGGTATAGATGGTGAAATTTCAAAAAAATATTGCCAGGAGCCTAGTCGTCTGTTGGAGTGATTTTTTCTTTTATTTTGGATAATTTTAAAAGATGAAGGTGATGCAATTGCCAAAGGCAGTTTGCTTGCTTATTTTCCCCAAAAACAAATGTCTACTATCTCAATTTTGAGTTTTTTACTTTTAACTTCAAAAATAAACATTTTTCATATTATTTTCTTTTATCTGAATGTGATAATCATACTTAGTAAGGGTCATGACCCCTTGGCTATTTATAATTTGTTAAACGTTTTAAAAAATTTTTGGCTAAAATTATAAAATTTCCCCTAAAGAATTAATTTTTTCATTTGGGTCCCTATTTTTTAATATATTATTAGATCAAACTCAGCCAGCTTGGCCACACGGCTAGTCTAGGGCCTAGCTCAACCCATCTCTATTTCATAAAAATACACACACACACACACACACACATGAAGAAGAAGAATAAAAATAATATCTATATGTTTTTAAAAGAAAAGTTTTCCTAAAGAAATGAAGAAAATTTGGATCATTAAAAAAAATTTCAAAGAAGAAATTGTCAATTAAGGAAAAGAAAAATTGGCTTTAAGAATCAAGTTATTACTACACTTATAATTTCCCTTAAGCACATGAACCCATGATGCATCATGTTTGATGATCTATCTCTCTCTCTCTCTCTCTCTCTCTCTCTCTCTCTCTCTCTCTCACACACACACAAACGGGGTCATGAGCTAATAAAATAATTTTTGAATTATCAAAAAAAAAATTTAAAGAGCTTTTTTTAGTTAAAAAACACCCAAAAAAATTATATCAAAAAAATTTTTAGTTGAGCCGAGGGAAATTTTGCCCAATACACAATACAATCTTAAACCTAGTTAGAAAGTAAAAGTGAAGCATTATGATTACTGGCCAAAAGAATAAAAAATAAAAGCCTTATGTAATACTATATATGGAATGTATACTTGAAGGTTCTAAATGATGAAACAACTTATTATGAAACTAGCATATACATTATCAAAAATAATAAAATATTTTTATGAATTTTTAAAATGTAACAAAATACTTTATGAAAGTAATATTTGATGTTGAGTGTTTAGGGATAATGTTTTGTTACATTTAAAGGGTTGGCTTTATTTTGAATTTAAATTCAAAATAATTAAGTAGTCTTTAATTTTTGACTATTTACAATTTTTCCATTTTTTAACAATTTTCTATAAAATTGGTGGTTATTGATCGAAAAATCACATTTGACTTTCTTCTTCTCATTTTTTGAGTTTGGACATCTTCCACTTACTTCCAACTTTTTAAGTGATTGTTATGGCTGGAGGCTAATAGAATTTTTTGTTTCCTCCTTTATTCTCTAATTAGGCTTTATAAAATGTAGTGTTAATCACATGAAAATAAGATTAAATAATTTGTGTTGTTTATAAAATCAATTAGACTAATTTCCAATCCCTCTAAGTAGCATAATTAATCTTCTACCCTAAAGATGAATGGTGTGTTGGTGCTAGATTATGGCAAAATCTTCTACTGTATGTCTAAATTTGTGTTAGGAAGAAATATTTGTTATAATTCTTTGAATTAAGATGCAAATAACCCATTTACAACATTTAAAAAAAAAAATGAATGAAGAGAAGCTGTAGATGGTGCGGTTGTGGTGCCAACATCATGCTCTAGTTTGACGAATCATAGCCGCTCACTACAGCAACGGTTGCAGATGGACCACCCGTCCAAATTTAGAAAAGGGAATATAAAGAGTTTTGATGCGAGCTTTTTAGACAAGGGAGGAGTGTTGAGTTGCTCATTAGTCTTCTTTACTATGATCGTTTCTTGAATCATTAGAATGGCCAAGGTCTAATAGATCACTCTCCTTGTAATTACTCAGTGGCTTCTCTTGTTCAAGAGTTGGAGTGGGAGGAGCAAGAGGCTCTGTAGTGCTATCAACACACCTATTTGGCAACGAATCCACTTCAAGAAGCTGATTTCCATCTAGATTCTACATTTCACCTTCATCTCATACATCCTTTCCTCAAATTACTTAGATGCAACAAAAGTAACTTCTGAAATTATAATTTCTTCCCAAGATGTTAAGGAAACATACAAACCAAAGCCATGATTGCTTTTGAAATTGTACCTACATAACTACATTGCTTTTTTCATTTTATTACAATAAGAAGGATGAATGCTTGTCAAAACACCTAAGCTACTTTCTAATTTTATCTAGGATTCAAAAATGATTTACATAATAAATTAAGCATATAGAAACTCATATCAAATATCAAAGAAATTCCTCAGTCAAAGTTTAAGAAGTAATCTAGAAAGTGCCACAGTAGAAATTTCCATCAACGGCTCTGAAACTTGTGAAAATTTCCTAAAAACATTACTCAATCGACATCACAGCCAAGATAATAGATTCAACTTAGCAAGATATATTTTCACAATTGCTAAGATTATTGCAGATAAAGAGAATCTAGAAATGCAGAAAAATAAGTTCAGAAGAAGAACAATGCATAGCAATTAGGAACACAGAAGAGGGATGCTTCAGCAGCGATGGCAAGAATGGGTTGCAGGGATAAGTTCTTCTAAACAATGGAAGTAGATTGTGAAAAGTGATGAAATGTTGCCTGTTTTGATCTAATTTTCTTTAAAGCACTATAGCTCAACGTGGTGTAATCTTTAGCGTTCACAGATTGGACACTCATGATTTAGGTTGGTTTGAAAGGATTGTCACTGCATTTGTAAATCCAAACTTGTGGCTCCATCTAAGACCGTTGCAGAAGTGAGCAGTTGTGACTCGTCGGACTGGAGCATGATGTTGGCACCATAACGGGAGACAATCCGCACCCACTGTAGACACAAAGCCATAATGCTCATTGCTTGGCTTTGCAGCATTGAAGCTTTTGGTTGTGTATGTCGCAGTGTTGGCTGCCTGGTGTCGCGACATCAAAGTCTTCGGAATTTGTGTAGTGCAACCAAGAGTAGGGCATTGTAGCCTCAAATGTCTAGAGCCGTAACAATGGCCTTATTTCACTGGGTGTCACAGCACCAAATGCCTAGAGCTGTGATGCCAATCCTATATTTTAGGAAGTCAAGATTTTATGCATTTTAATGGCTACTTTCAAATGTGTAATCATCTAAACATGTTTTATGGCTGGAACATGGTTTAACTTTTCACATTTTGGTGATATTACGTGTTTAATGTATGCTATGCTTTCCAATATGAATATGAAGAGGGGGTCATTAAAGGTATCTCATGGAAAGTAATTTATGTGTTCATATGCTTTTGGTACTTAATAAGAACCCCATTAAGTTTTTAGCAACTATTACTGAGAAATTGAGAGGGTTAATCATATGACAGCACTTCTCAAAGTTTTGTAATGTTGTTGCTTAGTGCATATATATGTATAAATGCACATACTGAAATGTCTAGTGATTGACATATTTTGTAAAGGAGTAGCTGAGAATCCTTAGTTTCTTGATAATATGTATTGTTGGTTTGTTCTTATGAACTTAGACATCACATGTGGAATTAGAGACATTAATTGTAATTGAATATGAAGGTATGATATATATTTGGCTACAAGGAGATAGCCATATCTATATCTTTAATTAGGATGAATTATAAATAACATTGTGTTTCTTAAGTAGCCCACAGATATTAAGAAGTATAAATGCCTTTTAGTGTCATTATAAAAGTATACATGAGTTGATAGTAAGCTAAAATCTTGGCCCACTAGTAAAATTGAGTGATGTCTAATTCATGTTTTTGTATAACTGGGATTGGGAAGCACACTCTATGAATGTGATAACTAGTGGCCAGAAAAAGAGAGTAATAATTGAATGCCTCTTATTGTCACATCTTCACCTCTTTTAATTGTTAAAACTTATGAAAATATCATTTTGATTGAGGACATCTACAAGGCATGGAAGGAGACAATCCTTCTTCATTTAGGCTATTTAGACCTTGACTTTGCTCTTCATAAGGAAGAGCTTCCTATACTCACAATACAAGATTGTCTCCAATTGCTTTAGCGTGATGTGTTATCAAATCATGCATAAGAGCTAATATTCATAGGTCCATATCTAAATGTGAGAAAGTCAAGGATTATATAAAGTAGTTTATGTCTTCTGACAAGTCCCTTGTTAGTACTCTAATGACCTAGTTGTCCTCCATGAAACTCCTTGGTACTAAAGGTGGGCACAAGCACTTAATGTAAATGAGAGACATAAATGCATAGTTTAAATATCTAGAGATTGAGATATCCAATTCATTCTTGGTGCAATTGGTCATCAACTCACTATCCACATAATATTAACCTTTTAAAATATTTTATAATACACATGAAGAGAAGTAATCAATAAATAAATTGTTCGCCATGTATGTGCAAAAGGAAGGAGGCTAAATATGGAAGTAAATGAGGTGTCTCATGAGGCTCACATGGTGACACACACCAAGAAGCAAGGTAGTAAAGGGAAGGGAAAAGGCAAGGATAAAAGTATTACTCTTATGACTTAAATGGATAATGACATAGCCCATTGCTTTTTTGCAAGGAGAAGAGACATATAAGAAAGGATTATCCCAAATATAAGGCCTATCTAGAAAAGAAAAGTTGTGAACACTATATTTTGTTTGGATATTTCATAAAAATAATAATAAAATTAAATTAGTAAAATAAATAAATAATATATTAAGAAAAAAAGAGACTCATTAGTTTATTATGAGTCATATTTAATTTTTGAGCTCTAACTAAAAAATATAAAAAAATAAAAAAATAGGAAAAAAAGATCATAAGAAATTTTAATTAAAAATAAGGAAGGAAAATATTTTAAGAATAACTTTAAAATATATATATAAAAACAGAAAAAAAAAAGGAAAAGAGATTTTAAGAGAAGAAAAATACAATAAAGAAGAAAAGATAATAATAATAATAATAATAATAATAATAATAATAATAATAATAGTAGTAGTAGTAGTAGTAGTAGAGAAAAAGAGAAAAAAAAAAGTAAACAAAATAAAACAAAATAAAATCTTGTAGACCCCCTACTTTGAGCCCAAATAATCTAAACCCAAATGACACAATATGATAAAAGTCAGGATAACTATTAAAAAAACTTAAAATAAAAAATGATGAAAATAAAAATAATATAAAAAATGATAAAAAAACAAAAATTAAAAAAAAAACACAAATAACCCCAATACCCAAAATAAGGATAACAGAAAAGAGAAGTAATAAAATTAAAAAAAAAAAGAGAATAAGAAAATAAAAAAGAAAAAAAGAAAAAAGAAACCGACTTTCAATTAAAATAATTTATTTGCACCCAGCCGAAAAATGACCAGCAGAAAGGGAGTCAGAGAGGATAAACAGATTAACATGATTCTTCAAGCTTGATCTTCCGCGATTCTCGGTAACGACTTGGCACGGGCAAAGGGAGAAAGACACGCGTGAGTGAGAGTGAAAATCGCTCTCGAATCCATTATAAAATCATAAGCTGCAGAGGGGAATTGGAGGCAGCGTGAGCTGAGAGGAAGAGGGAGGAGAGTGAGATTGAACGAGAAGGGGAAATTGGAGGCAGCGTGAGTTGAGTCGAAGAGAGAGGAGACTGAGATTTAATGGAAATGGAAAAGTGGGAGGATGAAGCAATATATGAAACCAATGCCAATGGACCTGTTTGGAGAGACGGAGCAATGGACGTCGACGACTTTGACCCGCTCCAGATTTTCTGCGACGAACTTATCTACGCCGATGACGCCGACTTTGTCGACAGCTCGCTGTACGATTTCCATGATACTGATATCGACTGCTTCTACTTTTCCCCTCGATCTCCCTCGTCATCCAGTGTGATGCTTTTCGTTTCTTGGGTCTAGAATTTCCGGGGTTTACTTTGTTAGGACAGCGCTATTTTGCCATTGATGATGGAGAAGGAAAACGTAGTCCGTTTCAGGGATTTCTGTAATGTATGACTGTGGATTGATTATATTAATATGACGGTTATCATCATTGCTACAAAAGAAAAAAAAAAAAAAGGTCCAGATTCTGCATGTTATCTTGGTAACTTTTTGAGAGGAAATAAGCATGGATTTTATTTAAATTTGTTGCTGTTAGCATGATCTAATTTTGGATCAAAAGTGCTGCACATGTTCATGTTTCTACGTAAACTTCTTGGTTTGAAGTCGCATGCTGTAATTCTGCGTGGGCTTGAAAAGTGTTGTACATATTCACATTTTTGCACAAAATTCTGGATTCCAAAATTAAAGTTAAAATATAAATATTAATTTTAAAAGAAAATATTTAAAGAAAGACGATTTATTTTATCTTAAAAATTTTATTTTTGAACTTTTAATTATTTTTTATTTTTTTTTTCTGTTTTAAAAAACTCTTAATATAAACCTTTTTATTTTTGAACTTTTAATTGATTAGGTTT
The DNA here is from genome assembly GCA_032878935.1 of Erythrophleum fordii. NCBI lineage: Eukaryota > Viridiplantae > Streptophyta > Magnoliopsida > Fabales > Fabaceae > Erythrophleum > Erythrophleum fordii. The sequence goes on along the minus strand of JAVQMF010000052.1, from coordinate 17,285,388 downwards.
TAATAAATATCAAATAAGAATATTTTCCAAATTTAGATTTACAAAAATTAAAAAGAATGACAAAAAAATCAAATCAAGTTACATTTTTTAAGATTTAAAAGTTTAAAAAATGTTTTTTTAATAAGGTCTATCTTAAGATTTTCTTAAAGAAAAAAGAAAAAGGTCAAAAATAAAAAATAATTAAAAGTTCAAAAACTTTATCTTGAGAGTTTTTCAAAAAATAAAAAATGAAAAATAATTAAAAGTTCAAAAATAAAATTTTTAAGATAACATAAACCGTATTTCTTTAAAGATTTTCTTTTAAAATTCAAAATATTGTTTCAATCAGTAAGAATAAAAAATCAGTTTGTTTAAAAATCTTCTTCTTAAATGTTTTCTTTAAAAATGCAAAGCAAGAAAAAAATGATAATAGTTTAATATTCAAAGTTAATCTCTAAAAGAAAAATAATAAAATAAAATTTTCATATTCAAAGGTTAGAACTTGAAAATTTTAAGTGAACAAGTTTTTCAAAGGTTTTATTAAAAGAGGAAAAAAACAAATTAATATTTTCCAAATTCTCTTTTAATAAATTTATAAGAATTAAAATATGAGTATATGCTTCATATAAAAAAAGCATATATATATATATATATATAAAATAAAAATTCCTTTTCACTTGAATTAAAAAAATCATATTTTCAAAAATTAAAAAAACAAAAAAAAGTAAAAAAGTGAAATTAATTTAATTTTTGTAAATTAAAACACGCAAATCAACTTTAAAATCATTTTGTTTGTGAAAAGATAAAAGTAAATTTTACTTTCTTTATTTTTTCATAAAATTAAAAATCACTATCAACAAACACAATTTTTTACCTATTTGAACCAATCAAATTATGTGAACTTTAATAATTTCTATAGAGTATATAGGTTCTAAATTCTCATTTTAGATCAAATTTGCTCTTATAAATAAATATTTTTTATTTTATTTCTTTTTCTTTATTTTTGCATTTGATTGTTGAAAAAGTTAAAATAAAATTAAAGTCATATTAATCTTGCACAATTAATTTTAATAATTATTTTCAAAAACGAGTATTATGAGATGCCTAATAGCTTCCTCACGCATAACATACTCCTATATCTATTTTTTGTTTGTAAACCATTTTCTTTCAATGAGGTTTTTTCAAAAAAAAATTTAATTAAAATTTTAATAATGACTCTACTTCTTTTGGTTTTTATTTTCAAAAATAAACAATTTTTCTTTTTCTAGCATCATACAATCACATTATGAGTGTGTCAAAAGTAATCTCATATTTTTTGTATGTTTTGAAATGAATATGGTTAAAATATGTTATTGCATATAGTGGATTGATTCTCATTAACAATATGGGGTTTTCTCAACCAAAAAAAAAACTAACTCCAAGTAAATAAAAAGTTTTTCTTAAACATTGGATTGGTTTACAAGTAAAGGCTATAAGATCTTGTGGACTGATTTTAAGTACTAGATTTGTAATGGATTTATAGCAAACATTTCATATTCCAAACTTTTCTAAGAATCTAATTTCTATTTATATAATTATTCCATTGGGATTTTCATTGAACATGAACGGTCTTTTAATTTAATAAAAAGTTCTATTTTTGTTGAAAAAATTACCTTGAATAGTGGTTTGTATAAAAATCCATACAAGTAGAGATGTTCCTAACAGCTTAATGGTTGTGCATGATAATACTCTTACAAATTAATTGGTGTTGTGTCATGAATGAGAAATCCTTTATTTTATGACTAGTAGATTGGAACACATCTTTATTGAGAGAATGAAAGAGGTTGTGAAGGATGGGATTTTTGAATCTTAAGATTTTACTAACTTTGATTCATGTGTAAAATACATAAAAGATAAGCAAACCAAAATGTCATAGAGAAGTTTTAAGCTTTTAGAAATAATACACATTGATATTTGCTGCCTTGATATGAGTTCTAGTGGTAAAAGTGAGGCTATTGATTCCTTTAAAATTTATAAACCAAAGGTGGAGAAATAGTCAGATAAATAGATAAAAGTTATGAGATCAAATAAAGGAGATGAATATTTTGTAAGTACACAAATATTGGACAAGTACCTAATCTATTTGCAAAGTTCCTTAAAGATTATGACACAATAACAATATATCATGCTTAGCTCACTAGACATGAATGATGTATTAGAAGGAAAGAATGTGATACTAGTGGATATGATAATGAGTATACTAAAGAAATCCAAACTTTCTACATGTGGATTGAGAGAAGCATTTGAGACAATAGTATATATATTTTAAATAGAATTCTAATAAAGGTTGTTTCTTTAACAGCTATTGAAATTTAAAAAAGTTGAAAATCAAATTTGAATCATATATAGGTTTGGGTTTTTCTACTATAGTAAGATTGTATAATCCACAAGAAAGTTAGATTTTAGGACTGGTACTATATATTTTACTGGTTATGTAAAAAGTTTTAAGGGATACAAGTTTTACTATCCTATGCATATTACAAAGTTTGTAAAATCTAAAAATACTAAAGTTTTTTGAAAATAATATAATTAGCAGAAATGACTTGTCTCATGAGATAATTATTAAAGATGATCATGTTTTTGCTGTAACTCTCACTAGTGGTCATGAAATAATGATTCTTTATAATAATCGTCCAATTAAGTTAGTAATGAGCATAATGTTATTCTAGAAGACCTAATTGATCATATTGATAATCAAGATATTTCTAGATCATTTCATTTGATTAACTCTTTATATATTGAGCCGCAGAGATACTTACATGGATCTATGTGGATATCTACATAGATATTTCTGATATTAATATTATATAAGGAAGATAAATGAAAAAGAAAGTTGAAGATTCAAAAAGGAGTTATCTTACGTTTAAAAGTTTAATAAAGATATAAAACATCCAAATAATAATTATGTAAATTTTATTAGTAAAAGGGAATTATCTTATTTTTTTTAAAAAAATTGGTGTCTAATATGGAACTTTTTAATATTATATAATATAAAGAAAATAAATGGAAAGGAAATTAAAAAGATTATTGAAATTATAAAAAATATAGACGAAAATAATTTAAATTATATAAATTAAAAATAATTATTATTAAGAATATAAGTTGTATTTGTTTAAAGTATATAATATTAATCATCAAATTGATGACAAGAAATTAAAAAAAAAAATAGACAACTAAATGGATAATCGAAGATAATTGTTTATAAAATAAAAAATGCTCAACTCAAACCTTAAACTGAATTTTTATTTATTTATAAAATGTTCATATACCTATACTAGTCACCATAAACTTCAGCCAACAATTTGCTCATGCAAAATTTGATCTTGAATATATGTGGTTTATTCTTCTCCTTCCATCATTTATTTATGTGTTTTATTTTATTTTTATTTTTAAATTTATATCTATTTATATGTGTTTCGTTTTTTAATCTATTATTTATCTAATTTATTTATATTTTAATTTGTACATATTTTATTTATTTATTTATTTATTTATTTATTTTTTACTATCTTAATAAAATGATAATCTACTCTCACTTCATTTTTTAAAATTTTTTTATATTTCAATTAATAAAAAATTTTAACATTATTCTGTGCACGAATTTACGACCTTTATTTCTTGAATTCATCATTTTCAAATAATAGATCAAAACTAAACTCTGATTCAACTTAAATGAATGAATGTCCATTAGTTTTTTTCATACTCACTTATTCACATTCACTTTCTTCCTCATCCTTTTGTGCATGAAAATTCAAAAGAAAATTGGGTCCTTTATAAATGTCTACCACATCATATGTTTATTAAAATCCTAACAAAAAGTTAAGTATAGTTTAAAAGACGATAAAAGTTATATATAAATAATAAAAAAGATAAAAATGCACATAATTTTTTTAAATTTTAAATTATGTGTAGATAATTTTTTAATTTTTAAAATTTAAAAATAAAAAGATTATCTATAAATAACTCTTTTGAATTTAGTTAATTTATTATTTCACTAATAAAAACATAACATATAACAGAATTATTTTTATATAATCCAAAATTTAGATAATTATATATACAAAACTTAAAATTTAAGAGGATTATCTATTAAAAAATTAAAGTTTATGGGTTTATTTATTCTAATGTGTAACCCTTCTATAAATTAAAAGATCTATTAATGACAAGAGTTATTTGCACAAATTTAAAAATTTAAACATTTAAAAACTTTATTCTAAAATTTTAAAAATTAAGAATTTATTTGCATATAACCTATACATTTTAATTCATGAAGTGTCAAAGTAACTGCTATAAAAAAAAAACAAAAAACAAAAAAGAGTCAAAGTACCGGTGGGTCAACCCATTTGCCCATTTCCTTTAACCCGGACTTTGATTCGCCGGCTTTTCACTTCAGCTTCGGGATTTTTCCTTCCACCATCCTATTTCATCTCCTTTTTGTTCTCCCAGCCTTGCTACCACGGACTCGTCCCATGCCATCAGGTTGGGGGATGGTTGCTGGTCTGGGAGGACAATCGTCCTTTTTTATCTCATCCATTCTTGCAATCTCAGCTTTAACGTATACTCGTCAAATTCGAGCTTCCTGGATGCCGTAGCTTCTCAATTTGCAATCAACCCCATCAAATTCGAGCTTTCTGCCGCTCAGGTAATTATTAAGATTACAATTATACATTTTGATGCATTTTGATGAGTCAACTTAGACTTTGGGCTGTGGAAAATTGCATAAATAGGCTAAATCAGAGGGTGAACGGTCTAGTTCTTATCAATATTCATGGGTACAAATATATCTCAATGGTTTACCTGTTGTTCTTCTTCCGAGACACTTAACCTTTTTTATACTGAGGTTCGATGTGGAGTAACTGTATTTATGGGTTGTGTGGGGGTGGATTTTATCTCAACGTTTAGCCTTCACTCATGTTACACTATCTCAACGTTTAACCTTCACTCATGTTACGCGAATGACTTGTGATTTACTCTGTTTGCCTTTGAGTCTGTGATCTTGGATCTTCTTTAGACTGAGTTTCTTAACTCTTTACAAAGTGCTGCGATGAATTGTGGGGTTGGTGTCACCTCTTTCATGCCATTTAGTTTTATTATGTTGATTGGTTGAGAATGTGTCCTTGGGAATTGTCCTACATTTGTTTGATCAATTGTTATGCTCAGGAGGCTAACGGTATGCGATTTGGAAGAGTCTGAACATTTGATAAAGGTGCGAGCCCTTTAAAGTGATGTCAAATTGTTTCTCACAAAGCATCCATTGTTTTGTAAAATAGACCAAACAGTAAAGAATTCATGTAATTTTAATTTTTCCCATTAATAAATTTGGTCCGTTGGTTAGCAATGTGCAATTTAATATTTTGATTCTTAACCCACTAACTTCCAGACAAGATTTTATATTATTTATTTATCTTTGGATATTTGAGAGCAGCATGGAATTCCTGAAACCTGTCCTTCCTGTGCCAGAGATTTCTCTGGCTGCCATTTTAGAGTGAAACCAGATAGAGACGTGAAATTCCCAAGAGTCTGGAAGAAGACTGACCAGTTCTCATTAGATATCCTTTCATTTCACATATTTGAGATAATGGATACAGGGCAACCTATCATACTAACAACAAATTTTGATACTGGGTATCTGAGTCTAAAACTGTAACTGACCGAAATAATGTTGAGTATATATTTTAGTACTCAAAGCTGATCATTATCCGTTATTGCTCACCTCAAGGTGCTAAGCTGGTCTAGCACCTGAAAGGAACTTTTCGCCTTTGACTCGGGAGAATGGAAGTAGTTAGACTACCGAATTCCCAGAAGAAAAGCAAAAAAGATGAAATAACCAGACACACATGAGAAAGAATAAGAAAGAAGTGAAGAACGGATAAACCTGAATTAATTTCTGCTGCTGGTTTAGTCTCCTCTCCACAAAATTGACAATTATATGTAGGCTAAAACCCATTTGAGGGCTGGGCTGAAACCCATTTTTACATTTTAGCCTTTTATTCATATGGTGGACCTTGCTACACAGAATGCGTCAGTGTGCCACATAAAAATTGCATGCCACAACATGCCATTAACAACTAACAATAATGATAGGGGGGAACATTAATATGTGTATTTTTCAAATGGGTTTGGGACCCTCCAATTAGTTTCTTTTTTTCTCTTCTTTTTTTAATTAAAAAAAAAAGAATTACACTAGATAATAGACAGAAGGATTACAGAGAAGGAAGAAGGCATGACATTCCCCTTACCCATGGTTTTAATATGAGAGGCAGGGTTGTTTGAGTGTGCAGCACTTCCAAGAGATCTAAGCTTAATATTCCTCTGTTTATATCCACCCTTGCATCAATTGTTTCTGTAATTTAATTCATTTGGGATCTAAGTTGATATTTATGCTGGGCAATGCTTTGTAAACAATACTTTTTCAATATTGCTTCCATGAGTGCGTATGAGTTTACTCTGGTAGGCTCATTGCTGGGAGGCCCCTGAGGACTTTCTTGAGTTTCATATTATTAACCAGGTCAAGAAAGGAACTGAGCAGGATACAGAAGGTGAAGTCTAATGCCTTCAAAATCATTGAAGTAGGTTTCTGCATTGATGATAGAGTGGGAGTAAATGGAGGACTGGCTAAGTTTTCTGAACTGTTTTATGGGGTTGTGGCAAGCGGCAGGGATTTTATCAGGATGTGGATTTGAGTAATTTAGTTTTCAAGCTCCAACTAATTTGCAACCCTAATTCCCCGTTACTTCTCTCTTGGTTTGCTAAATTTGTTTGTCTCTGCAATGACTCTTGATTCTTTTCCTCTTTTGCTTTTCTTCTGGGCTTTTTGTTATAGGAGTTACTGAGCTATTGAGAGGCCACATTTAAGTATGGAAATCTTTAAAGAAAATATTACTTGTGGCTTATGCAATTAGAAGATATGTAAGAGTAGGTAGTATTTTAAAGGAATAACCAAATATTGTTCTCAATACTGGACTACAACTTTTTGATTTCTACACTCAGTTTATTTGCGCAGTTACTTCTGTAAAACCTTAATATCAGATTCATCTCACAGATTTCTCATCACTTGCAGGGAATACTTCAGCTAAAAGAATTTGACTTGAAGCCTGTTTAAGTGCTGGAGTATAATGTGTGAATTTTGTGGTACATGACTTGTTTGATGAAAATGGACACCACACAAGTTGCAGCCTGCCATTTGACCTATGTCAAAAAAATATCTTATTTGCACCATCTTCCTTCTAAATTATGTGTACTACCACTAAAATTTGACCCTCTCTCTTGGACTTCCCTGAGACTAAGAGCAAAAACTTCATCTGGCGTACAATGTGTGCCTATTTCAAAATCACGGCAGCCTCTTCAAATTTGCTTAGCTGGTGGAAGAGGAATGATGGAAAATAATGATGAGGTAATACAATTTTTGATTTATAAATTTGTATTAGATGTTCTATTATAAATGCTTATAGTTTGCATGGTTAAATTTTATTGGAGATTTGCATTTGCTGTGAGAAATCTTCTTCATATATCTGCCCATAGGCTATTAGCAGGTTCTTAGCATTTTTTTTGTGCTGTCTGATGTGGGAATATATCTTTTAAACTATAATTGTACAATCTCCTCTTCTTTCATTTTCAAATCATTTCTACATCCAATTATTGTTTTTCTTGTTTTAAATGTGTAAGATAGTACTTTGGTTTATAAACCTTCTCCATCATTGGCTTTGTTTCAATACCCTTTTTAACTTGTATAATAAATCTCTGGATATTTTTTAGTTCTGCTGATAATTATTGATGCATGAAGCAAGAAAACTTGAATTTATTTTGAAACTTGAAGATTTTGGTTTTTGCATCAGTGTTGTCACACTTTTGAAAAGTGGAAACATATATATGGTAAGGAACTGTCTTAGCTCTACAGCTACAATTATGAATAAGGATTAGATTTAGATGTAGTTTTATATATTTTTGTTATCAGTTTTTTTAATTAAATATAGTAGTTTAATAATAATATGACAAGTGTATAATTTAATTAAAAAATCATACAATTATTTATAAAAACTCTACACTTATTTTGTAAATATTGGAGAACCATATATTTGTCATATTTTAATTAGAGAGTCTAAGAGTAAAGATATAAGAAATTGCATATAAATTTTTTTCCTCCTTGATAGAGGCATCAAAAGAGGCAGGTGCGGGTGGGGTGGGAGGTAGGTAGCCTAAGACTTCAATTAATTGTTCAGTATTACTTTTTCAAAGTCCATATTAAGATATGCTCAACCTGAGCCAGAACAAATAGGATGGACTAAAAGTGACCCTATATTTTATCAACTCTCTTAAGTGCAAAGGATTTTCATTAACTTATTTCTATCTAGAAGAAGTAAACAGAGGAAATGAGGGTAGGTTAGATGCTTTTTACTATCTTCACTAATAATAATAAATATTATTTTTTATGTATTTTGGTTTGAATATTTCTACATGTTACTTGACATAATAAATGCAATTAATTAGGATTCTCCATGGAAAGCTATGGGAAAATTTAAGGGACAGTCAATAGAGGATGTATTACGAAAGCAGATTGAAAAGGCAAAATATGACAATGGGAGCAGTGGGGTCAAGCCGCCAAGAGGTGGCAGTGGCGGTGGTGGCTTTGGTGGATCAGGGAATGGAGGCTTTGCTGGGAAGTCGGATGAGGCTCTCCAAGTGGTTTTAGCTACCATTGGATTTCTATTTCTGGTACTCTCTGTCCCCTGTTGGCATGTGTGTTTATGTGGATATGTGTATAAGGAATTGCCTCATCTTTGTAGACTCATTACTTTATTGCATTTTTTATTATTAAAATGGAAAAAAGAAAAAAAGCATGAAGTGGAAGTAGCTAAGGTGTTGTTAAAAAAAGAAGATAATTTTGTGTACGTATTGCAAGATAACTGCCAAGTTTCGCTGCATTAAAAGAAATATGTGATACCTTTGGACACTTGCCGAAGTCTTCATAATGCGTGAGGTTAAGCTTGCAAAATATTTATATACACACTGCTGGTGCGTAGGAGTCGCCATAGACATGATTCATGGGGTTGATAGGTCATAATGCAATGCTTCATTTGATAACTTAGAAATTCTACCTCTTTTCCAGTATATCTATTTCCTCACTGGCGAGGAACTTGCGAAGCTGGCTAGGGACTACATCAAGTATCTGTATAGTGGAAGACGAAGTGTTAGATTAAAGCGAGCCATGTTCAAATGGGGACGACACTACCAGAGCCTGACAGAGAAGGTGGTTCACAGGAATCGGTTGGAGAAGGCTATTCACAAGAGGAACTACTTGGAATCAAAATCAGATGAATAAATTTTCTTGGCTTTGTATCATCCTCTCTTGCCCTTCCTTACATCTGTTTTTCCCCATTAGACTTATGAAAAATATAGGACAGCGGTTAGGCTAAATCAATATGGATATAACGGTTTCTTTGTTTAGGACATTGGAGGCACATATATTATCATTCTTTTGTTGGTTAATTGTTAACGTGATAATCTCTTGTTGCTGCCCGACCGTTATGAAGAATATTATTTGCACACTTTTAGCGCAATTTCCATCACAGTATGTATTTAGATGAGCCATTGTGGGTGCCAACTTATAGGCACAAATTATAAATGCTCCGTAGATAGACATAAAATAATACTAAATGAGAGTTTAGGGAATTATTTAATCAAACAGCTTGTGTGTCTAGGTATTAAATATAGTACATAACCATATTTATTAATTTTTAGCACACTTGGTCTAACTTAGCTGCCACACTCATTATTTGTTATGAAAAATAGAGCTTTTTGAAATATTAGCCTTATGTTGATTTCCGATTCATTTGCACTCTCACTACAATTTTGATTAAGGATTTTGATATTTTCAAGTGAGTAAATATTTAAATGTTTTTTAGAAAAAGAAAAATAAAGAGAAAATATGTCATTGGTGAAAAGAAAAAATTGGATTATATATATATTTTTATTCTCTGTGTTATTCTCTCTTTATTTTAATAATATTTTATTATTTAATTAATTGAAAAGATTTAAGCTCTTTTGTTTAATGCCCGTAAGAAGGAATTCTTTGCTCCCCGGGCAAGAAATACAACCCGGCGGGATTTTTGTGCGAGTGAAGGTCACCAAGGAACCGACTTTTACTTCTTAGTTTGAATAACCTGTAAATGCATTATCTTTTTTGTTATCTCTCAGTACCAAAAGAGAGAGAGAGAGAGAGAGAGAGAGAGATATATATATATAATCTTGCATTTGCTAATCTTAAGAGTTGCTTTCACTATACTTATTGGTATTAAATGGGACTTTAAATTGGTGAGATGATTAGATTATCCATTTATTGATTTAACTGTTGGGTCGCTCATTAAATTGGATCATATAAAATTAGATATAGCATAATATATTTTAAAAAAATGATATTAATGCACATAATTTATTTTATTTTGATGAATTAATATTTAAGTATAAAAAAAATTATAAAATGTATATGAAATAAGAATTAATAAATTATTTTTTACCAAAAAAAAGGTCTAATTCAATATCTTGGATTATTGGTTCAATAGCTGTCAAACCATAATACGTATTATGAATTATTAAATATTTTGAATTGTACGATTAAGTGACAAGTAAAAAATAATATAAAATATAAAATATAACATAGATATATATATATAACCATGTAATGTGGATAAAATCCTCAAAATAGTAAATCTAACCTATAAATTAAGAAAAGTATTTAAACATAAATCATAGATAAACTTATTAGTCATATAATTTGCAGTAATTAATTCTTGAATCAATTTCAAATAATATTATTCTTTGCATTCTATATAAGAGGCATAGATAATATTTAATAGTTAACATTACCATGCTAATTCATTATTTTCACATATTTATATATCACAAAGTTATGTTATTTTGTTCTTGAACCACCCAATTCATGATTGATTCAACTAATGATTTATAACACAGATTTTTATGACTTGTTACGAATTATAAGATTTGAATTGTGAATTATACAATTCAAAACTACTTTCAATTTAACTACCAATTCATATAATTGGTTTTATAATTTGTTATAAATTGTAAGATTTGAATCATGAATCGTATAATTTTGAATACTATGATTGGTTTGCACATTTAATCTCCTATATTTTTTGAGTGGGCAAATATATATATATATATATCTCTCAAAATTGGGATTCTACATTTTTCTAGTCTTTTTATATTTTAATATAAAATGAAGCTCCATCCTTGCAATTAAGCCAATAAAGAGTCTTTTGGGTCTAATACAAGAACAACAATGTGCACACTAAATATTGAAAAAAATTTCAATCAAAGTAGAGTTAGTTGTTAATTTTTTGCCATTAGTTACTCTCTACTATTGCAATTGTTGTTATTTGTTATTGGAAAACTAACCAATTCTTGATATATAGATATATATACATATATATATATAAAGTTTTCAACCAAAAAGAAAAAAGCGCATTCTACAATCACAAAAACAATATTACTAAATTCCACATCTAATAGAAATTCAGAGATTATATATATATATATATATATATATTGTAAGTCTAAATCCATGAAATGCCATATGAAATTACTTACAAACATCATGACATAATATGTGAATTCAATAAGGAAATTCATACAACCAAGTACAAAGATTTTCAAATCACTAAAATTTATATTTGAGAAAATTAGTAGAAGCAAGTTAATCATAAATGCCTCTAGTCATGCTTAATGAATTCGAAGTGGAAAACCACAATAAACAATCACATATTGTGAGCACTCGAAATCACAATATAGAATAAAACAAAATGATAATTTCATATGTAGTTTCTAGTAAGTAGGTGACTTCAATGATGGTCCTAGAGAAAAATCACTCCTAGTAGGGACTCTCTCACAAGAACGGTCATTAAAACAAACATCATAGTCTTCCCACCAAAGGCTCTATTTTTTTAAACATGTAGTAACTAATTTTTACCCATTCACGCTTAGAAAATTGCCTATATGGCATCTCTTTGATGGTAGGAATACGAGGACAAGTTAAATTTCAAAAATAGAATATTCTATTATTTAAATTATTTAATTTTATTTATCCTAGTTTTTAAAATATTCTACGTTCTCTCACTTGGTTCAAATATTATTTTCCATAAAACATATTCATAGGTAAATTAAACACATATTACAAAAATTATAACTGTAAGTCCTTTAAATAAATAAGTATTAGTTCTTATACATTACTTGTAATATGCCTTTAAACTTTATAGGGTATAAAACTTTATGAATAATCTTAAAATGTTTAATCAGGTTCTATCTAATATGTTTGTCAATCTTAAAAGATGTATATATAAATATTTTAAAGATAACAAACTGTAATTTAGAATTTCATCACTCACGTACCTTAATTAGATCCAATTTAGCTTTAGGTACATGATCCTTAAACCTTTTTAGATGCATCCCTTCAATTAAAGGATTAGCCAACATTTTCTTTTTCCAAATGTACTTTGTGATTACCTGATCAACTTTAACCTATTCTTTTAAGGCTAAATACTTGATATTGATGTATTTGTTTCGACTCTTACTTTAATTATTATTAGTTAAGAAAATAATAGTTGTTTTGTCATAGTATACTCTATTGGGCCTAGATATTAAGTCCACAACCTTAATCTTAGCAATGAAATTCCTTATCCTTATGCCTTATAAACTTAACTTAAAATTGGAAAGAAACTTAACTTCCATAAAAGAGGTAGCTATTAAGAATTGTTTTGCATTTCTCCATGAGATAGCTCCTTCAACTAGTAAAAAAAAGTATCTAGAAATTGACTTCTTTATGTTAAAAAATCCTACTAAATCTAAGTTCAAATAACCAACAACTTCCAAGTTGTTAGTCTTCCTATAAATAATCATGTATCATTTAGTATCCTAAAGGTACCTCATAGCCTTGTTTCTCAGCTTTCGAGTGGTTTATCCCTGAATTATTTGGATATCTTCCTAAAATGCTTATAGCAAAACCTATATTAGGCCTTGTCTAGACTAGTGCATACATAAGGCTTCCAATCGCTGAAGCATAGGAAACCATTTCCATCTCTTTCCTTTTTTTCTCATTATTGGGACATTGAAACAGGTTAAATTTGTCCCCCTTCATAATAGGTGCTACACTAAGTGAATAGTATTTTGTTAGAAACCATTCAAAAACCTTATTTGTATAAGTTTCATATGATAGTTCTAAGATACCTTGGGATTTGTCTTATATATCCTTATACTAACAACATAGGATGCTTCACTTATATCCTTCATTTTGAAATTCTTGAACAAGAACTGTTTCACCTTATGTAGTAACCCTAAGTTACTTGAAGCAAGTAGTATGTCATCCATATACAAGACCACAAATGTGATATTGCTCCAATTGACCTTGTGGTATATACATTAATCGATAATGCTTTCAACAAAATCAAAAGTTGTGATCACATCATGGAATTTAAGATATTATTGTCGTGAGGCCTGCTTGAATCCATCAATTGACTTCTTTGGCTTGCACACTAAATTCTTATTAGCATCCCTTAAGTTATTTCATATATACTTCTTCCTCAAGATTACCATTAAGGAAGGTAATCTTAACATCCATCTAATGTAATTCTAGGTCAAAATAGGCCACTAATGATATGATGATATGGGAAGAATCCTTTTTAAATACAAGAAAAAAAGTCTCTCTGTAATCAATTTCTTGTTATAAGGTGAAACCTATAGCAACTAATTTTGCTTTATATCACTCAATGTTGCCTATTGAATCTATTTTGGTCCTAAAGACTCATTTACAACTAGTTGCCTTAACATTACTAAGCACTCTACAAGGTCTCAAACATTGTTGTTTGCCATAGGTTCCATCTCATTAACCATGATATCATGCCAAAATTTAGAATTCTTACTAGTTATTGCCTAAGTAAATGATATAAGGTTATCTTCAACACTTATATTATAGTCAAATTTAGTGAGGTATACCATGTAACATTAAGTATTGCCAACTTCCTAGCCATTATTGATCTTCTTAATTCAACCTATTGTAAAGGTTTAAGTTGCTTAGTAGGAATATTTTTTACCATTGTTTGAAGTGCCTCTTCTGCATTATAAAGTGCTACATCATGGATGGTAGGATTTTTAGAAGATAGATGCTCTTGATTTCTAGCATGATCAACAAGGATTTTTTGAACTTTATTGTGAGCTATATTCACCCTAATAGGATGGGTATTGTATAGAACTAATGACCCACCATGGCTAGTGGAGGGTTGTTTCCTAAATGTGATCATCTTTAATTACTAAGTTATGAGTTTGATCACTCCCACTAATTATGTCATTTTCAAAGAATTTGATATTCTTAGATTCCCTAAATCTCATTGAATATAAAGGACAGTAGAACTTATATCCCTTAGACTTCTTTGCATAGCCAACAAGATATGCACTAAAAGTCCTTAGATCTAACTTTCTTTCATGTGGGTTATACACTCTCACTTTTGCAAGAAACCCACATATCTGTGTATGATTCAAAGGTTTCTATCCTTTTCAGATTTCAAAGGGTGTCTTAGACATGGCCTTTGTTCAAAATACACATTGTTTTCTTGAATGCATCTCTCTATTAAAAAAAAGAAGTTTGGAATTGCTAAGTATATTCCTTACAATGTCCAATAAAGTCTAGTTCCTTTTTTCAGATACACCATTCCTATCAAGCAAGTCAGGTATGGTATATTATGTAACTATACCATACTACTAAAGGAACTCAGCAAATAGACGAGATGTTGTCCATAACTTGTGTACCTACCAATGTATTTACATCCCCTATCAAATCTCACTATCTTAATTTGTTTTCTTGTTCATTTTTCTACTTTTGCTTTATACACTTGAAAGGCTTTTAGTGCCCTATTTTTATTGTAAAGTAGGTAAATGTACATAAGGAATTATTCATAAAAAAGATAAAATATTTTTGACTACTAAAACATAAGTCAGGGGAACATACATCAATATGTATAATATTTAATAACTCAGAACTTCTCCTAACCCCTTTATGTGACAAGTTGGTTTGATTTCCCTTAATGCAATTCACATATGAACAAATATCATCAAAGTTTAAGGATTAGAAGACCTTATTTTCTACCAATCTTTTAATTCTTTCTATGGAGATATGTCTCAATCTCCTATGCCATAAGCTAGCAAATTTTTCATTCATGACACATCTTTTAATTCCAAAACTACCATGCATTGTCACAAAAGAGCTAGGAACATCATTACATGTATAGAGCCTAAACAAACCATTAAATAAAGAAATTTTGTTAATATGACAAAAAAAATACAAAGAATATCCCAATAAAACTAATTTAGAAATTGAAAGCAAATTCCTAAGGAAACTAGGAACATAAAAGCTTTGCTTAAGATCTAATACAAAACTAGAATATAAAATTATTCTAAATATTCCTATAGCCTTCACAGTAGAGCCCATCCTATTTCTTAGAAAGAACTTATGCTTACCAGGATGTGATTTGCTCATGTTCAGAAAGCCCTGCAAGGTATTAGAAATGTGAATCATAGATTTAGTATCAATTCACTATATGTCATGACAAGTATTATTAAGCAAAACTCAAAATAGGTATACCTTTCTTTTTGAACTAGGCCTTTCTCTTGAGCAATCCCTCATAATAAGCCTCTTTTTCTTATAGAAGAAGCATCTAGCTACATTGTAATACCTCAAAATTAATTAAAAGTGATCATAAAGAATTAAGGAATTATTATGAAGAATTTAAGACGAATATGGAAAATAAGAGTTTGTAAAGAAATAGATTATTTTGGCATTTTGAGACAAATAATAACTATTAGCCATTATTAAGTGAAAATAAATTGTTAATAATGGATTTAGATTGATTAAGAAAAATTAATTAAGGAAAAGTGGACATTTAATTTGGACCTTATAATCAATTTATTTATGTTAAAGACCAACTATAGAAGCCCAACCTCAGTTTTTAGGAAGACCCAACTTATTTAAATCAACTTGAGCCCTTATACCCATTGCCCAACATGTAGATTTATGGGCCCAACTAAAATAAGGGCTTTTGGGTTAGCCCACATTGTTTAAAAACCTAAAGAGGAGGCTGCCACTTATTACTCTTGTGCTGAAACAAAGTGTGGGTAGTAGAATAAAGAGAGAAAATCATGCTTGGGAAGGAGGCTAGGGTTTCTTTAGCATCTTGCCACTATTTCGCACTTTTAGAGGGAGATTTAGCTAAAATAAACTATATAAAACTTGACCGTCTCATCCTTCTCTTCATTTTAGACCTATTGGTTTTTCGTTTGGAGAATTTTTACTTTCTTCCCAAATTTAAAACTTGTTATTTTGGTGGTTTCTTATTAATTTTCAGAATTTAAGGCTAGAGGGGTAAATATCTTCTCTTTATTTAGATGTATTTTTTGTTGGACATTGGCCCTAATAACTAACTTATGTAATAAACTTTGATTTTGTATGAAAATGCTAAGAATTAGGAGTAGGACATTGAGGTTTCTAGTATAGGAAGACCCAAATTCAAATTTGGAATTCATTAGAGTCTAAGTAAGTGCCTTTCAGATAGTTCATGATGCTAAGAGTGATGGGTAATTGATTTTTGTATTGGATGTTGACTAAGAAATTAGTTTTTGTAAATTAAGGCCTCTACAGAATTAGAAATTAATCTTGGTTTAGAATTTGACGTAAGTAAATGAGATAACCAAAGTTTAATTCTAATTTCTTACATATGTTCATCTAAATCTTCTATTTCCAGCACATATATGTTGTTCTATATTAAATGATTGATTAACTACTTAATTGTTGTTTTGGGCTGTGAGTGTGTCTTGGTGGAGATGTGATCATGTTGCCACCCATGCTTTGTGCTGTGATTAGGCACTGATTTGTGATTAAACTCAATGAATGCACCAAGTTGTGAGCATGCTTAATGGGGAGTTAGCATTGTGGAGGGGCATTTCCCTCTATTATTGACCATTAACATGTATTATATAATTACTAGTATAAGATAGTGGTCACTAGTAATCTAATTAGTTCATTTGCTAATTAAATTAATGATTTTTATATTTATTGATATAAAATGCATCGATGTTGATTAATTTGTTCATATGTATGGAATTTCTCTTTAGTTATTAAGATTCACATCTCATTGTAACATCTATAAAAATTATAATTTTTTTAATTATTTATCATTTTATAAAATAAATTTATTAAGCTTGAATAAGATAAAATTAAATGAAATAACTTTATACATGAAAAGTATGAGACAAATAGAACCTATAGGAATTTTTGAGATTTTAGGAGGGTTTATGGGGTTTAAGAGCAAAATCATCATTTACCATCCACATAAACTTTGATAATTTTTTTTAGAGGACTAAATGATCAAGAACTTACATGATATATATATCAAAAGTTAGGAAATAATATGCAAAAAATTATAACATTCGTTCCATAAAATTCTAAAATTGTTAGGATAAAAAATGGTTTCAGATGATTAAGAGCTTATATGGAGACGAATTAAACCTCAAAGTTTGAGTTAATTACCTCAGGAAATTTTATGCAGAAAGATATACTAGATGGGGGTGACAGAATCCGAAAATGTGGTGTTAATGTAATATCTAGTTTTTGTTAAACGACGAAAATATGTGCGTTTTCAAAGTAAGTCCCTCAAAATGAATTAGTTAAAATTTAAGAAGCATTCTAGACTCCTAAAAATGAGAATCCTAGGCTCAGACAAAAAGAAAAATAGAGCTAAAATGAAGAAACGAATTTGAAAGAAAGATTAACGAAACATAATGGCATTTTTGTAATTTTAAGCAAAATTTAAAATTTTCATAGGAGGACTTTTTAAATGAAATTTTTGACCTCTCTGGGGTTCTTAGAGGCCCTAAAAATAATAGAAAGTCTTAGGACAATTAAAACTCTTCCGATGGACGTTTTATAATGTTGGTTGACTCAAATTTTGACAAATTTGTTTGGGAAGGTTTTAGCTCCAATTTGAGTGATTCCAAATGTATTTTACTAAATCAGGAACTAAATTTCATAATAGAAAAAGACAGCTCTAAAAAAGGAGCTAAAACGAATCAGAAATGAAAATGCCAAGACGAATAGGGCAAAATGAGAATTTTTAAAAAGTCTTTCTTAAACCTACCGATATATATAATGCGCCCCACCTCTTCACTCATTCAGCTACAATTGTTTCTACTTTAAATCAGAGGATAGAGCTAAGGTTTGAGGTGCACCAAGAGGAGGAGAAAGGAAGGAGAAAAACAAGGCAAAAAGGTATGAAATTTCTTGGTTTTTTCATGCTTTCTCTTTAATAAACCTCTTTTTCTTCATTTCTCCTTCTTTTCTATGGTTTTATGGAAGTTTTTGGATCTTTTTTTAGGGGAAGAACATAGGGGAAAATTTAGATTTGAAAAGAGGAGGCCAAGGAAAGGAAGAATCAAGCAAGAAAACAAGGGAAAAAAAAATCTTCCTTCCATGGTAGTTATCTCTTACTCCCTTGTTCTCCTTGGTTCATCCCACACATGGAGCTTCAAGAAGGCTTGGATTTTTGGTAGAACCAAGGGTGAATCTTAGGAATTTAAGGGAGGAGAATAAGAATATGCACAGAGAATTAATAAACAATCATGGAAAATCAAGATAACAAACCTAGGATTTCTAGTGTTCCTTGTAAAATCTGATTTGATACAATGATTCTTAGACCTAAATGAATGTTTAAATGAGCTCTTAAGATCCCTAGAAGGCTCCTCATATGCATCTTCTATTAAGAAAACAAAGCAAATTCCATAGAGGCTAAGAAGGTGCATAGGCTCGGCCTAGAAGGGTTGAAATATCTAGGGATAGTTTTAATTTGTTTCAATCCCATTTTTGAGTCATATATGATGAGTAAAGATGAGAGGAAGCCTTGGAAAAAATTTAAAAACCATAGAAAGTGAGATGGCCTTATATGTTCCATAATATGACCTAAAGAAGCAACACCTAGTTTAGCTCTTTGTTTTAATTGTGTGATGACTCTAAGAGGCTTAAAAGGAGTCAAAAATCATAAGTGAAAGGAAAGAATGGAGCCTAGAATTCAATTGATGGATGTTGCTTCATTAGGTGTATTTTGGAACCATAAAAGGGCTATTAGACTAAGCTAGTATTTAAGAAAGATGTATGGCTTTAGAAATGATTCCATGAACTTAATTGGCTTTCATATATTGTGTTTAGGTCAAGAGAAACAAATCTTACACCTTTGTGTGTGTGAGGTCGAGGAAGGGAGAGCATTTCGAAGAGAAAAAGTGTGTGATTGTAACAAATGTAGATCACTTCTCCTTCTCTCATGTATGAATGTGTGCTTAACTTGTCTTTAAATGTGTGTATGTGTGTTTAAGCCATTAAAAGTGTTATAGCATGTGCATATGTATTATGGTATCATGATGTTGTAATATGTTTTCAATGATGCTTACTATGTGTGCTTAGGTTTACTTGAGTGTGGTGAATCCAAGAACTTTTAGCTATGGTGAGGATGAGTCAAGAATCCTTAAAATTGGTTAAGATAAAGTAAAGAGTCTCCCAAGAGTGAGGTTAACTCCCAAAAGTAAGGTTAAGTCAAAATCTTTTAGAGAAAATAGATGAGGCAAGTCCAAAATCTACAAAAGAATGGGTAAGGCTAATCTACTTGCTTGGCAAGCCTATGTATGATTTGTATGACTTGTTCAAGTACTAAGAGTGCTTCTTGAATGATCATGCATTTCATGATGCTAATGTATGCATTTTTAAGATTTATTTTGCATTCTTTATGCGTGGTTAAAAGGGAGATGAGCTATTTGAATTCTCTGAATCTCATTCCCTTATCTCCAATGTCTTAACATGCTAGGTGGATCAAGTGAGTAAGGTAATAGAAGCCATCAACTTGGAAGATGATAGTTTGACACCAAAATGCCTAGTTTTATCTCTTTATAGTCATACATATGGCATATGATGTAATCATATTATGAAAAGGTTATGTAATCATTTGAACATATGTAATTACCCAAATGTTTGATGTATGTATGAGTTTTAGTACCAAATGAATAGAAATGTACATTTTGGGCAGTGAATGGCAATGTAAAGCATGTGTGATTTTGTGTATAGCATAGGGTGAAAGTGTGAGTTTTCAAATTTTAGGTTTATGTACCTTTGAGACAAGTTTATAAGGTCATTTGGTGCATTCCCACGTGCTCCAGTGGTCACGGTTACTTTATAACTCAAAATGGATCATTTGGACCCCTTTGGTGACACAAAATAAGTCATTTCACAGCCTAACATCAAGATTTGAACAAATGAATGAATTTGCCTATAAAATTTGGCACACATATAGATCTTATCTAGACCTTTTTGGTAACCAAAGACTAAATTATTTGAAACTTTGTGAAATTAATTATGAATTTTCAAAAGTTGGCATTTTTTTGTTGAACTAATACAAATACTGTTCATATGGTCAGAAACTTGGACTATGTCATTCATAGGTCAAATGATGTTAATATTTTACAGTAGTAAGCTAGACATGATAAGCTTTCCATGGCCATTGAGATCACCCCAATTGGACCTCTGAGCAGGAAGATATGAATTCTTGAAGTTGAAGGTTAGTACTAGGGATGACAGTAGACCTCTGGTATTTTTCCATCAATTTCTAATGGTTAACAGCCTTTGTTAAGGTCTCTACATATTTTTAACATAAATTGGACATATGTAGCTTTCCAGAATGGTAAAAAATGCAGGATTTCAATTTTTTTAAAAATTAATTATGATTTTTTAAAGTTTATGATAGAAATCTAAAAATTCTGGTCGAGACTGCATTCTTGAATTTCATGTACTCTATCCACTTGCAAGAGTTTTAAGCCACTTCCTTGAATGGTTTTAAGTTGTATTAGTATAATTAAATATGAGAATGAGTTGAATGAGTTTATATAGTCCACGAGATGTAACACCACAATTTCTAGCTTACTTCCCATCATTTCTCCTATACAGAGTCTCATAAGGGGCCATTTGAATATTGGAATGGTAGCTGTTATTATAAGCAAACTCTGCTAGTGGTAGATGCATATCCCAGTTACCCTCGTCTCTAATACACATGCCTTTAACATGTCATCTAGGGTCTAGATGGTCCTCTTAGTCTGACCATATGTCTGGAGGTGGTAAGTAGTGCTAAACCGCAACCTGTTCCCTAAGGCGTGCTGTAACGACCTCCAAAAGTTTGATGTGAATTTAGGGTCTCTATCGGATACTATGCTACTGGGTACTCTGTGAAGTCGCACTATCTCATGTATATGCAACTGGGCTAATCTATCTAATGAATAAGTAGCCTTAATCACTAAAAAGTGTGCGGACTTCATCAATCTATCTATAATTACCTAGATAGCATCATGTCCAGGGTAACCCCATAATAAAATTCATAGCTATACTATCTCATTTCTACTCTGAGATATCCAGGGGTTGCAATAATCTCGCGGGTTTTTGGTGCTCTATCTTAACCCTTTGGCACACTTAATATCTCGCCGTGTAATCCGTGATGTCATTCTTCATTCCTAGCCACCAGAAATTTTTTTTTTTAAATCTTGGGACATCTTGGTGGCACTTAGGTGGATAGTATTTTTGCTTTTATGTGCCTTCTCTAAAATTCTCTCTCTCAAATCATTATTACTAGGTACACAGATCCTATCTCAGTATACTATTACACGGGACACTGAATGAAGAATTCATCCACTATGCAATGCAAAGTAATTGATTATTTTTATTGAGCTTTCCTTCATCTTCTTGTGTGGTAATGGAAGGAAGCTAACATGCATGTGGAATGAGTTCTAGAATTATGGTGTTACAGTTAAAACAAAGATATAATCAAAAAATGAGCAGAGATAATTATTTGTTACCCTTCCATTAAGGGCAAAATAATCATTTGGATCTTAAAATAATAAAATATTAAGAAAATAAATAATAATAAAATATATAGCTAAAGAACTTAAGTGGAACCCACATAGGCCCAAATAATATTAAAATATAACAGAGAATCCAAAGAATATAAGCTTAATAAAATATTACAGAAAACTTACGAAAAGATATATTGGCAAAATAGTGGCATTTTTGTAAATTTTGATAGAGAAAGTACTAACATGGCACCATGAGTAGGGAAAGTGCTTATGTGGCACCATGAGTAAAGAGAAATGGTGATGTAGTGCCATGTGTAGGAAATTTTTAGAGACTGCACGAGCTACGGAGTAATGACATAAGTTTACATCAGTAAATCTTGGTAAATCTCACATTTTACAAAAAAGTTACTGCTGATAATAACATAGGATGACATAATTGTTGACTTAAGCAATAATAAATGCAAACTTATCTTCACAAATTATGAGGAAAGTAACCATGGTTAAAATTTAACTATGGTTAAATCCAACGACTAATATTTCATTCATAAAACAAGATGCGATCTCAGCTACTGATGTAATTATATGGCTTAGATTTTTCTAAGATCAAATCATGTAACACCATATATTTTTAGCTCATTTCACAACATTTCCATGCTTTACATTATCAATTTCATGAAGGAGTAAGGAAAAGGGATTAAAATTAATACATTTCTTTGCATTGTATCGTGTATAAAAATTTCATTCGGTGTCACA
The DNA here is from genome assembly GCA_032878935.1 of Erythrophleum fordii. Classification (NCBI taxonomy): domain Eukaryota; kingdom Viridiplantae; phylum Streptophyta; class Magnoliopsida; order Fabales; family Fabaceae; genus Erythrophleum; species Erythrophleum fordii. The sequence goes on along the minus strand of JAVQMF010000052.1, from coordinate 17,262,681 downwards.
TAGATCATATGAGCTCATACAACACATTTTCATATTTAATTATATGAATACAACTCATTTGCATCATGAAAAGTGTCCTACAACTCATTGAACTCGAAGGGAAGCTTAAAATATACATATTCATTTTTGGCTAGAATTTGCTCATTTCTGTTACAAACTTTGAAAAATCATAACTAATTCTAGAAAAATTGAAATTATGCATTATTGGCCATTCTGGAAAGCTACACATGTATAATTCATGAAAAAATATGTACAGACCATAACATCTATCACGGAGGATGTTTAACATTCAAAATAGTCTAGAGGTCAAGCGATTCATTGGAGCTATCACAGAATTCTGCAGCAAATTTAAAAAATGTCCAATTAATTCCACAAAAATCCAATCCATGCAAGTGATACCAATTTGGAAAGTTTTAAATGTTAGATGGAGGTAAAAAAATAACTCCAAACTAATTTAGGCATGCCCAGGTCTCAAAATCTAATCAAATAGTGACTAAGGTCGGGTGAAGTTCCTAATACTAGATAGATGTTTTAAAAATTCACATCTCTCTCTCTAGACATCCAAATGAGGTGTTTTAGTTGGCACAAGTCACTGGGAATGTCTAGTTTCTTTGCATAAAATTTTGTGGCAATTGGACATTATTTGGGGCTTGTGTGATAGATTTCATTTTCGAACCAAGTGAACAGTTCATCAGACTAAAATTAAAAAATTTTCCAACTTTGAAAATTCATCAAATATCTTGTAGACCTCTACAAATTATGTTCTTTAGCTTCATAAAAAGATCTCAACAAGCTCTAATTTCATGTAAATCTCAGATTAAAAAGAGCTCATTTGGATAAAAAGTTATATAGGGTTCTATTATGGTCAATTTTAGCTCCATATAGGATATCAAAATATCCAAATGGCTTTTCTTGGGGTTTGGCACCTCTTGAGTAAGTCTAAAAGCATAATTAAAACTTGTATAAGTTGCCCAAATGGTTGCAAACTCTATGCATCTCATTTTGGTCATTCCATCCATACTTATACACATTTCCACAATATCATCCAAGAAGCTCATTTGCCAAAGCATGTTCAAATCACATTCTAATGGTTACCTAACATATTCTCTCATTCATACATGACATATTATTATAATTACATGTGTTCATGACATCATGATACATATACATCCATGGATTATATTATTTGCCAATTGTATGGTTTCAAAGTAATAAAATTCAATCACTTTCTTGTCATTCTCTCATCCTCAAGATGGTTGGCTTCTATTACCTTGCTCTCTTGGTCCACCTAGCATGTTAGAACATTAGAGAGGAAGGAATGAGATTCAAAGAATTCCAATAGCTCATCTCCCATTCAATCATACATAAAGCATACAAAATAAGTCTCACAAATGCATGTATGGCATATAAACATGTGCAATCATTCAAGAAGCATCCTTAACATTTGAAAAAGTTACATATAGCATACATAGGCTTGCCAAGTAAGTGGATTGACCTCACCCATTTACTTGTAGATTTTGGACTTACCTCTCTCATTTTTTAAGAGGTTCTTGGACTCAACCATGTTCTTGGGAGTCAACCTCACTTTTGGGAGACTCTTCGCTTTGTCTCAACTAATCTTAAGGGTTCTTAACTCATCCTCACTATGACTAAGGGTTCTTAGCCTCACCATACTCAAACAAACCTAAGCACACATCAAAAACATCATATAAGAGTATATTGTAATATCATGACACCATGGAATCAAAGTCATGCCAGAACACTTTCATGGCTTAAAAATACGCATACATACATCTAAGACAAGCTAAGCACACATCCATACATGAGAGAAGGTAGAGAAAGATACGTTGTATATAATCACACACTTTTCTTCTTGAATCAAGGCTTCCTCTTTCGGCCTCACATACACATTGGTGTGGGAATGAATTCTTTTGGCCTAAACACAATTTATGAAAGCCAATTAGATTTATGGAATTAATTTTAAGGCCACACAACTCACTTAGACACTACCTTGCTCTATAAACCTCATTATAGTTCCATAATTGCACCTAATGAAACAACACTCCTTAATAAATTCTAGGCTCCATTCTTTCTTTTCATATATGATTCTTGACTCTTTTTAAGCCTCTTGTAATCATCACACAATCAAAACTAAGAGCCTAACTACATGTTGCTTATTTAGGTTTCATTATGGAATATAAAGCACTAACTCACTTTCTATAATTTCTAAATTTCTCCCAAGGCTTCCCTTCATATCCATTCATCATATATGACTCAAAAATGGGTTTAAAAAAATTTAAAACTCTCCCTAGCTACATAAACCTCTTTAAGCCGAGGCTATGGAAGAAATAGGACTTTTTAGAGTTTGCTTTATTTTCTCAAAGGAGGATGCATATAGGGAGCCTCTTAAGGACCTTGGGAGCTCATTTAAACTCTTATTTAGGCCTAGAAATCATCATACAAAATCAGATTTTACAAGGTGTACTTGAAACCCTAGGTTTTGTACCTTAAAATTTTATGGCCTTTTCTTGAATTTCTTTGCATATTCTTACTCTCTTCCTTTAAATTCATAGAATTCACCCTTGGTTCCCCTCAAAATTCTAGCCCTCTAGTATCTACATACATAGGGCGAAATATGGAGAAGAAGAGGGAGGAGTAGCTACCATGAGATGCAAGATTTATCTTGTTTTCTTGCTTTTTCTCACTTGAATCTTGTGTTTTTTGAGCTCCTCTCTTCAAATCCGAATTGTTTCCTCAACTTCTCTTTTAAAATAGATCCATATACTTCATTACAATCATAGAAAATAAAGGAGAATGAATAAGAAGAGGTTTGAAAGAGAAAGAGCATGAAAAACTACTAAATTTTCATATCTTAAGCCTTTGATTTCTCCTCATCTTTGCCTTCCTCTTGTGCACCACTCTCCCTAGGGTTTTCCTCTAGTTTTGGGCAAAACTTGGTCATACAACATGAAGGGAGAAAAGTATCATATATATAGGTGGAAGGAAGTTACACTTTTCAAAAATTTCCATTTTGCCCTTTGTTCTTGGCATTTTCGTTTCTCCTTCGTTTTAGTTCCTTTTTTAGAACTATTTCTATTATGAAATTTTAGGTTCCCAATTTAGTAAAATATCTTTGGAATCACTCAAATCAGAACTAAAACTTTGCCGAACAAATTCATTAAAGTTTAGGTACACCGACGTTGGAAAATATCCACTGTAGGAGTTTTAACTGTCCCAAGATTTTTCATGATTTTCAGGGCCTTTGAAAACTCTAGAGAACTCAAAATTTTCATTTAAAAATTCCTCCTATGTGAATTCCAAAATTTGCTCAAAATTACGAAAATACTATTACGTTTTGTAAGTTTTTCGTCAAATTTTGTTTCTTCATTCTAACTTCATTTTTCTTTCTGTTTGAGCCTGAGCTTCTCATTTTTAGGAGTCTAGAATGCTTCCCAAATTTTTTGGGACCTTAACTATCTCATTTCAGGGGACTTCCTTTTGTATCCAATGAATTTCGTTCGTTTACGGAAAAGCTATATGTTATATTTCTCATATTTTCTCTGGTTTTCAAAGAACCAGATGTTACAAATCACAACCTTTAATCTAATCTAAAGGCCCATATTGTATACCTAAAACTAAGATTAAATCTTGACTATCCAATGAATCTAAAGGCATGGATTTAATATCATAAAATCATAACAAATCCTGACCATCTATTTATAAATAAAATTTGCATGAAACACACACAAACATTCACACCACACACACACACACTCACCATTCAGCCAAACCAAGAGACGATGGAGGGAGGAGTGCCATGGCCAAAGGAGAAGAAGGTAGAAGGAGAAAGAAGAAAGGAAAAGCTACCAAGAAGGAACAACACCGAAAATTCAAGGTAACATAGATAAATTCTCTTCTTCTTGATTTTTATTTTATTTTCTTCCATGAATCTTCTTTTCTATTCTTCTTCATGTTTCGGCCATGGCAAGAATAATGGAGGAATTTTGTTGTTTTCATGAATCCAAGAGATGGAGAATTCATATATATAGCTTATGGCTTCATGTAATTTAAGAAAATTTCTATTCTTAGAAACTTTCCTATAAATTGTGAAATTTTAAATTTCAAGAAGCCATAGAGGAAATTGAAGAGAAAATAAATGGAAGACTAACGATAGAAAGCTTAAAGAAGAGATAGATTAACATAATCTTGATTTTCATGAAGATTATGGCAAGAAACCTTTAAAAGTCATTTTGATAAAAGTCTAGAATATACAGGGAATTTCTAGAAATTGTTTTAGGGCTTTTATTCACCTCTTTGAATTATGTATTATTGGCTATTTGGTAGAAGAAAAATGAAGAAAATACATTTCCACTCACCCCACACATAGATTCGGCCTAAACCATCTCACACACCTAGGATGGAATTTTTCAAGAACCAACTAAATTAGGTCAATCTATACTAAAGGTCTATGGTAAAATTTTGGTGAATTATAGATTATTATATAAAAGTCAACTTTTTAAGAAGAAAGTGTTGACCAAGAGCTTCTTGAATTTTTATGTATGTTATTTAATGTGTTTGGATGATTATGTTCTTTATGTTGTCTGGATTATGCTGGTATTTATTCTACAATTTTTGCAGCTTATTTATGAAAGTTAGAAATTTATGAAGCATTATGTTGACATTTGAACTTACAACGGATATTTGTTTCGGTAATATGTTGCTTGTTGTTTGATTTCATGGATATAAGTTGTTTAGCAAAGGACTGGCCTATTTATATACATATAATGACAGAGTTGTCTTGTTTAGGGGATAAGCCCTATGTGTGTGCCAAAGTTAGCCATTGTGTCCAATTTTAATTAAGAAAGATACTTAAAATATCCAAAATAATTAATTAGGACCAATGAGGGTCATTTAGATATTTTGAATCTATTTGGACTTATTGAGCTTTATTAAGCCTCTCGTATACTTGAATGAGTCTTTTATGGCTATATTAGAGTTTATTCTGTACCTTGACATTGGATCCTTATTTATGGATTGTGACACCTTAAACTACTACCACTACCTAGCCTCTCCATAGGCTCGGTTCCATATGATTTCCAAAGAGTCACTACTCTCCCGTGGCATTTACATGCTATGAACCGGGGTTTCATATACTCATCTTTTACCCCGTGGGTCCTGTGAACCCATCTCAAGCATCCTCAACTCAAACTCCATATAGATGACTCATACATAGCATAACACAAACCATAGGCCACGGGTATAGAGCTGAAAACTATAAAAATTTCACTTTCTCACTTGGGCCCAAAAGTCATATTTTGGCTCTAACTTTGGAAAATCATAATTAATTGTAGAAAAATGGGAATGCAGCAAACTTTAGCTTTCTGGAAAACTCTAAGTGTCAACTTGACACTAAAAATAATTCCCAATCACAAACACATCATTTGGACCAAGTTTGACATCGAAAATGGGAGGAAGGTCCGGCTGTCACTGTTTCTGGTGCAGCTTGCTGTCATGATTTTCGGAAATTCATAACTAAATCTACAAAAATCCAATCTGGGCACATTATACCAATTCGGAAAGATACGGATGTCTACTAGAGGAGAAAAATAAGTTCAGATCAGTTCAGTAGCTCCTGCACCCCGAAAACCGATGGAACAGTGATGGGGGTCAGATGAGCTCACTGATGCTGATACAGAACTTCAGTCGGTTCAATCTCTCTCTACAGACCTCCGATTTGGGTGATTCCAGTTCCTACAAGTCACTTTCGTTTTCTAGTTTATGTGTACAAAATTTCACCACATTTGGAATCCATTTGGTCTAAAAGTGCCACAGATTTCAGTTCTGCCCTATGAAACAGTAACATGACCAAATCAACAATTTTTCCCAAATTCAACAATTCCCCCAAATATTCTATAATCCTCCGAATATTACCCACTTTAGCTTCTCAAGAAGCTTTCTACAAACTCTAGAGGCATGCCAAATTTCATGGCAAACGGAGCTCATCCGGTCATACTTTGACGGAGCTCACAAAAATACCAGTTTTGGCACCCCATAGGTCCAAAACGGGTCCAAATAGCCTCTCTCACATACTCACTCCATATGGACAAGTTCAAAAGCATAAAACTAGTATATCTAACATGTCCATATGCTCCAAATCATCATACATTCAAATCTCACTATGCTATGGCCAAATTTACACAATATCATTCATGCATCAAAGGGGTAAAAACCCACATTTCCATTACTTTGGCTAATAACAGAGTTCATACATCATCCTTTCATATTTCTACATGTGTTACAAACTTTACATCTAAAAAATAGTGGGCACATCTTCATTTGGCACCACTTTACATCATTTATACATCAAAATATCAAAATAAACTAACATTTCCCTATACATGCTCCTAGGCTCCTTGGTGTGTGCTCGGTTCTCCTTGAGCTCCACCTAGCATATTAGTTGGGAGGGGAAAGGGGTGAGATTCGGGGGAATCTCAGTAGCTCAAGCACTCAATCCAGCAAGCAATCAAGGGATATAACAAGTCAAAGCATGTGAATAAGCACTTAGCCATTCTCAATCAACCAACACACAATGTACATGCTATGGAATCACAACAATGCCAAAAATGAGCTCCAGGGACTTTTGGTCTAGCCTCACCCGAGTCTAGGGACTTTTGGATGGCCTCACCCGAGTTTAAGGACTTTTGACTTGGCCTCACTCGTTAGAGACTTTTGGCCTTGTCTCACCTATCTCAAGGGGCTTTCGGCTTCACCTCACCCATCTCATGGGACTTTCGGCACTACCTCACCCGAGCAATCTCACATTTCAACATACAAGCATATTGGCATTCAATGCATCAAAGCAATAACATATGGCATATTCCATACAACAAGCATATACATCATACAATGACTATCATATCCAAGAAAGCAACAAGAAAGAGTGAAAGAGAGAGCTACCTTTGGAGCCAAAGCCAACACAGGCTTTTCCTTTCAGTTTCTCCTTTCCCTCCTTAGATCCACAATCACACCTTGTAAGTGTTTCACTTGAGCCTAGACACACCAAAAGCATGCAATTACTCTCTTATCATATAATCCTTCAAATCAATTCTCCTATATACCATAACCTAGAGTTCTCTCTCTCTAGAATGCCATTAACCCCTTTCTCTCTCTCAAGCTCCCATGGTAGTGGAAAACCACATTTTCAAAGAAAACACAATGATTCAAAAGCGTTTTCCACTTTCCCTCTTCTGACCCATACCCAAAAATCGTCCATTCTTGCAAACAAAACCGTAGGAAAAGAGGGCAAAGGGAGGGTGATAAGCATGATTTTTATACAATTTATCCCTCCTAACTTAGTCATTTTAATAAATAAATGTGGGTTAATGAATGCAATTGAATGGAAATTGATTTTAAGAGCTATTTTTGCACTTTAGGAATTAATTTGCAAAACTTTGAAATATTAATGCTCAATTTTATTTTAAATGATTTTATGAATTTTCCTATTGAATTATTTTTATTATTTGTGCAGACTTGTGAAGGACAAATAGCTTAAATGAGTATTTGATTTAAAGAAAAGAAGAAGAAGAGATGAAGGCATGTATATATGGGAGGAAGAAGCTTCGGTTCCAATGTTACAAGATGAAGCACAACAGCAAAACGAGGAAAAGAAGCAGAAACAGAGGAAAAGACGCTGGAGATGGAAGCAAAACACAAGCCAGAAGGAACGTCCAGTTGAAGAGAGAAAGCAACGAGCTAAATATGAAAGTGAATGAAGTGCTGCAGGTGGATAGTTTTGAGTCGAATGAAAAGAGAACCAGCTGAGCAGGTTCTACGTGGCTAAAATAGAGAAGAAGATGCTGTCTGCATGAGGAAGCAACACGAGTTAAGAGTACAGCAGCTGTATGGATTCAGATTAAACACGAGGGGCAGCAATACACACATGCAGAACAGAGAAGGCAAAGCTACTGTCTTGGCTAGAGGAGAAGAACATAAAGAAGTTTGCATGGAGGGCTGGAACTCGAGGAAACAAGAAGAGGTATGGCTGAACGAAGAAGCTGTGCCAGCTGAAACAAGAAGCAACGTTGCTCGTGCTTGGTTGAGGAAGAAGCATGAAAACAGCGAAGCAGAAACACGAAAAGAAAAGAGGAAGAAAATCACATGGGGGCAGTAGCTAAACATGCACGAAGCAAAAGGGCAGAACAAGGGAGAGAATGAGAAACGCGAGAAGCTTCAGCGCTGGATGAGGAAGAGAGATGAGAGAAGGAGCTTTCATGCAGAACAGAACAAACACGTGGTGAAAGTGATGAGCTGGGCAGAACAAAGAGAGGCAACGAAGAGGCAGCTGAAGCTAAGAATGAAAGGCAATGAGTTGAAGTCTGTACAGCAGCTACAGAGCAACAAAGAGCAGCTGCATGAAGAGAAAATCTGGACAGCAACAGAACGATGAGGCATGCAGCTCGAGTAAAGAAACTACAAGTTGCATGGGAAGAGTTTCACGTGGAGATAAGAGCAGAAACATATTTGGCTGTGAACAAAACAGAAGCAACGTGCTGGGCAATCTATGAAGGAAATAACTTCTGTTTTGGAAAAAAGAATAAAACGTTGACAGCAATGTATGAAGAAGCAACGTGAAAACAGAACCATGCATGAGCTGAATGATGAATGGGTCCCACAATCACATAAACAAAGATTAAAATAAGGAGCTTCAGATTTGGAATAAGAGGCAAAGCACGTGAAGAATAAATGAAGCACGAGGAGAGGCTATTCTGGACGACGTCGTTCATTCTCTCGACTCGATCCCTTCGTCCATCAATACCTACGCATACACTCCACGCATACCCTTCACTCCAGCATCCCTATCCATTCACGTCACTTCGCCCATTCTCTACACGCCTCTACGCTCAAACCCTAGCCATCATTCGCCCACACCTCCGTCTATATATACATAACTATTCGGCCATTCACTAACACACACACACATCCATCCCTTCGTCTATCCGAGACGCCATTCTCCATTCCATTCTCCATCTCCAACCACACTAATATGAAGACCTAATCTCCATCTTGAGGCTAGCAAAGGAGGAAGCTCCTGAGTAGAAGCTTGAATTCTTGGGGAAGAACAATAAATTCTGGCTAAGATTTTCTTAATTTTCCTACACTTTTTCTTATTCTGTATAATCTCGGTTGAGTTATATTTGATTGGGAAATTTGTGTAATTAATTAGTGGCTGGTTAGACACTGATTAGGAAACCTTTTTTTTGTTGATTAATTGGTTAAATTTGAATTTGATTTTTCATTATTCTCTCTAATCTCCCATGTATGCCACGAAGGTGTTCGATGAAATACATGAGTAAGGTTATATGCTTAAATGTCTATTTGAGAATTCCTTGGTGTTTAGTTGGTTAATTAAACATTTTTGAATGATGAATCAGAAGATAATTAATTAGTTAATCAATCAAATTAGATGTTCATTGATCTTAAAGACAAGAGTTAATGGTTTAATGCGGGATTGAGGTCTCAATTCAACATTAGATTATTAATCTCTTGAATCTTGAATGGTTATTCAAGATCATTTGCTAATGAACATAATTAGTAATTCTTAGGCCAGAATTAATCACAATTGGAATAGGATAAGGATAGTGGATACCAAGAGATGATTCCTAAGCTAGTCACAAGCCCATCATTCACCACAATTTATCTAATTAGGTAGACATTAGGAAATTTGTTTCAATTCAGTTTAGGATAGTTTAATTCATTCAAAAACCCCCAAACTAGATAGTTCTAGGATCTTAAAACACTTAGAGAACCTAATTGAACATTGAATTCCAATTCCAAGGGAGATGACCTAGGTTGTGCCACTTGCTATATTTTTAGATCAACCTAGTTTTATTTTGAGGGTTGTACGACAAGCCCGTCAGAGGGGATCAGAAATCTAAAGAGAAATGGGAGAAGTGACCTTACCTTTCCCTTAATCTTCCTCCTTCTCTTGATCTCTCACACTCTCCTCGCCTCTTTTCTCTCTTTGGGTCGAAGCTTAGGGCAGATATGAGAGAAGAAATGAGTTTGGGCGTTTAATGAAGTCTAAATCTCGCTATTTACTCTCTTCCGGACCGACTCTCGCTACGGCGAAAACTAACCTTCGCTATAGCGAGCTCATGTAATCTGGCTTCGCTATGGCGAGGTGTAACCTTCGCTACGGCGAGCTCGTGCCAGTTCCCTTCGCTATGGCGAGAATTACCACTCGCTATGGCGAAATCGCGTCAGTTCCAGACTTCACTCTCGCTATGGCGCCGCTACAGCGGGTAACTCCCTGGTTTTTGTATGGGCTGCTGCCAGCACTCGCTATAGCTAGAATCGCCTTCGCTATTGCGAACTAGCTCTCTCGCTGTGGCGAGACCGTTTCTCGCTGTTGCAAGAGGACTTAGCAGAAATTCTGGATTCCGAAAATTTTCAGATTTCACTTCCTTTCTTTTCCCTTTTCTTTTCTTTTTCCCGGTTGTTACATGGATTGTTTTCGACATTGGATAGGCCCCAGGACATATTTAGGCTTAGAAAAGTAAAAGGATAATTTCAAGTATTTAAAAATAATTTTTCTAGACTCTATTGTGTAAGGTAGTTTTTTTCTAAATATACCTATTATGTCTTGATTAAATGATGGCTTGAATGACATATTATTGTAATATTTATATATACTTTTCTTTGGATACCCATTGGGGAATGCCTTAATAAAGGAAGTAGGGGTGAGCTTACTAAAGTCATGGTAGTGCAACATGATCTGGGTATTGAGCCTTACAGTTTCTAAGGCCTAATGGTCAAGCTAAATAATTATTGATTGTTGTATTTTCTGTATTCTATGCATGTTGATATTTTGCAATTGGTGAACTCTAATTCTATTGATATCTTACTTGTATTTAAATCGTGTTTCATTGACACGTGAGATATCTTGGAATTTGCATGATATTCCATGTTATATGTTTGCATAAAATTCTTTGTACTCTTTGTTTTCGTTTTTCCATATTCATAATAAATATTATGAAAATAGTATATTTTCCTTTGTTTACATTATTCTGTAAGTTCAATATCCTTTGTAGAACACTCTGTTTATATTATTCGCTATCTATTAAATTTATACTTGACTTTTCTTCATGGTTATTATTTTATATTAATCTTGTCTATATTACTAAAAAAAATTATTTCTCACTCTGTTGTGGTTAATATTTTTTTTAGATGCCAATTTACCAAGTGACCTTAAAATTTTAGGTAGAATGGATCTAGTTTCCATTTCAATGATGGGTCTTTGTCATCCATAACATACAAATCATATCATATGATGACGCCATTCGTGCTATACCAATGTATGTTATAGCCTTAGGAGAGCTTGAATCTCACTCATTCTGAATGGGTGGATTTGAACCTCTTGCTCCTTTATATCCATGATTAGAGACCTCGTCAGTAACGCTGATCTTTTGTGTAATTAGGGGAATGACTTTGGTAGTTCTTTGGTTACTTGAGGATTCTTTTTGGGGTAGTTTAGACTATATCCCTAGTGTTGTATTTTGGTTTATACTTATGTAGATCCCACTCCCCTACATTGAAAACTTTTAAACAATATGTGATAATAGTGATAATAGTAGTTTATTTTCATTATTTTCATATTCTGCTATGTTGTATAGGTTTAGTTGACGCGAAATAAAGAATTTCTCAAAAAGGGATAATTAAAAAGGGAAAGAGGTAACTAGAAATAAATTAATTATAAATAACTTGAACAAAAAAAGGTAAGTAAAGCCTCTTTTACTTACTTTTTTTTTTAGTATTTTTTTAAATTTTTTTTCTATGCGAGCAATTTCTAATTAATTTTTTTCTAGTTACCTCTTTCCTTTTAATTATCCCTTTTTTTAGTTTATTTTGAGTCAACTAAACTTATACAACATAGTGGAATATGAAAATAACGAAAATAAACTACTTTTATCCCATATTGTTTAAAAGTTTTCAATATAGAAGAATGGGATTTACATAAGTACAGACTAAAATAAAACGCTGGGGATATAGTCTAAACTAACCCAAAAAGAATCCCTAAGTAATAAAAAAACTACTAAAGTCAATCCCCTAATTACACAAAAGATTAGTGTTAGTGACCAAGTCTCTAATCATAGATATAGAGCAATAGGAGGTTCACATCCACTCATTGGGAATGAGTGAGACTCAAGCTCTCATGAGGCTACAAAATACACTAGTACAGCACCAATGACGTCGCCACATGATATGATTTATATGTTGTGGATAACAAAGACCCATCCTTGAAGTGAGAACTAGATCCATTCCACCTGAAGTTCTAAGGTTACTCGGTAAATTGATATCTAAGAAAAATATAAACATAACAGAGTGAGAAATAATTTTCTTAGTAATATAGACAAGATTAATATAAAATAATAACCATGAAGAAAAGTCAAATATAAATTTAACAGATAGCGAATAATATAAACAAAGTGTTCTACGGGGAATATTAAACTTACAAAATAATATAAACGGGGGAAAATATACTATTTTCATAATATTTATTATGAATACAGAATAATGAAAACAAAGAGTACATAGAATTTTATGCAAACATATAACAAGGAATATCATGCAAATTTTAAGATATTTCACGTGTCAATGAAACATGATTTAAATACAAGTAAGATATCAACAGAATTAGAGTTCATCAACCGCAAAATATCAACATGCATAAAATATAGAAAATACAACAAACAACAATTGTTCAGCTTGATCATTAGGCCTTAGAGACTGTAAAGCTCAAAACTCAACTCATGTTGCACTAGCATTTGGCAGGCTTAATACCCAGATCATGTTGCACTGCCATGACTTTAGCAGGCTAACCTCTACTTTCTTTATTGAGGTGTCCCCCAATGGGTACCTAAGGAAAAGTCATATAAAAATATCACAATAATATGTCATCCAATCCATCATTTGATCAAGACATGAAAGGTATATTTGGGAAAGAATTACCTTGCACAAGTCTGTGCATAAATAAATAATCCTAATAGCATAACAGTGTACTGGAGTCTAAAAAAATTATTTTTAAATACTTAAAATTATCTTTTCACTATTTTAAGTCCAGATTTATCCTAGGGTCCATCCAGTGTCCAAATTAGTCCATAAATCAGGATCCAACATCAAAGTATAAAATAATGTCTAATATAGCCATAAAAGACTTGTTCAGGTATATGGGAAGCTCAATAAGTCTAAATAGGTCCAAAATATCCGAATGGCCCTCACCAGTCCTAATTAATTATTTTAGATATTTTAAGTATTTTTTAATTAAAATTGGACATCCAGCGCAATAGTAACTATCCAGTAGCCAACTTTGGCATACACACATGGCTCATCCCCTGAATAAGGCAACTCTGCCATAATATATATATATATATATATATATATATATATATATATATATATAAATAGGCAAGTCTTTTACCAAACAACTCATATCTATAAAATTAGACAGCAAGTAACATATTATTCATATTATGATGAAATCAGATAGCAAGTAACATATTACCAAAGCAAATATCCATGGTAAGTTTAAATATTAACATAATGCTTCATAAATTTCTAACTTTCACAAATAGGTTCTAGAAATTATAAAATAAATACCAGCATAATCCAGACAATATAGAGAACATATTGGACCGCATGAATCATCCAAACACATTAAATAACATATGCTAAAATTCAAGAAGCTCTTGGTCAACACTTTCTTCTCAAAAAGTTGACTTTTTATATAATGATCCATAATTCACCAAAATTTCACCAGAGGTCTTATTTTTAGTGTAGATTGACCTATTTAATTGGTTCTTGAAAAATTCCACCTTAGGTGTGTGAGATGGTTTAGGCTGAGCCTATGTGTGGAGTGAGTGGAAGTGTATTTTCTTTATTTTTCTTCTACCAAATAGCCAATAATACATAATTCAAGGAGGTGAACAAAAGCCCTAAAACAATTTCTAGAAATTCCATGTATATTCTAGACTTTTATCAAAATGACTTTTAAAGGTTTCTTGCCATAATCTTCATGAAAATCAAGATTATCTTAATCTATCTCTTCTTTAAGCTTTCCTCCTTATTCTCCCATTTATTTTCTCTTCAATTTCCTCCATGGCTTCTTGAAATTTAAAATTTCACAATTTATAGGAAAGTTTCCAAGAATAGGAATTTTCTTGAATCACATGAATTTATAAGTTATATATATGAATTCTCCATCTCTTAGATTCATGAAAACAACAAAATTTCTCTTTTATTCTTGCCATGGCCAAAAAATGAAGAAGAATAGAAGAGAAGATTCATGGAAGAAAATAGAAGAAAAATCAAGAAGAAGAGAATTTATCTATGTTACCTTGAATTTTCGGTGTTGTTCCTTCCCAGTAGCTTTTCCTTTCTTCTTTCTCCTTCTTTCTTCTTCTCCTTTGGCCATGGCACTCCTCCATCCATCCTTTCTTGGTTTGGCTAAATGGTGAATGTGTGTGGTGTGAATGTGTACATGTGTTTCATGCAAATTTTATTTATAAATGGATGATTAGGATTTGTTATGATTTTATGATATTAAGTCCATGCCTTTATATCCATTGGATGGTCAAGATTTAATCTTAATTTTAGAGATTCAATATGGGCCTTTGGATTAAATTAAAGACTATGATTTGATCTTAAAAGTAGAAAAATCTAGGCCATAATATTATATCAATGGCTAAGATCGCATCTCATTTTACGAATGAATGTTAGCTATTGGATTTAACCTTAGTTAAATTTTAACCATGGTTGCTTTTTTCATAATTTGTGAAGATAAGTTTACATTTATTTCTACTTGAGTCAGTGACTATGTCATTTTATGTCAACAGTGACATCAATAATAACTTTTTCATAAAATGTGAGATTTACCAAGATTTGCTGACATAAACTTGTGTCATTACTCCGTAGCTTGTGTAGTTTCTAGAAATTTCCTGCACATGGCGCCACATCACCATTTCTCCCTACTCATGGTGCCTTGTTATCACTTTTCCTACTCATGGTGCCATGTCAATAATTTCTCGGTCAGAATTTACAAAAATGCCACCGTTTTGCCGATGTATCCTTTCATAGGTTCTTTATAATATTTTATTCAACCTATATTCTCTGAGTTCTTTGCTATATTTTAATATTATTTGGGTCTATATGGGTATCACTTAAGTTCTTTAGTCATATATTTTATTACGATTTATTTTCTTAATATTTTATTATTTTAGGTCTAAATGACCATTTTACCCTTAGTGAAAAGGTAACAGACAAACATCTCTATTCATTTTTTGCTTATATTTTCATTTGAACACCACATTTTCAAATTCTATTACTACCATCTGGTAGATCTTTTTGCACATAATTTTTTGAGATAGTTAACTCGAGTTTCAGGATTTAGTTTGTCTCCGTATAAACTCTCAATTGTTTGGAGCCATTTTTGGTCCTAACAATTTCAAAATTTTGTGGAATGAATTTTATAATTTTTGCATATTATTTCCTTACTCTTGATATATATATATATATATATATATATATATATATATATATATATATATATATATATATATATATATATATATATCATGTCAATTCTTGATTGTTTAGTCCTCCAAAAAAATTATCAAAGTTTATCTGGGTGGCAAATGACAATTTTGCCTCTAAACCTTCCTAAAATCTCAAAAATTCCTATAGGTCATATTTGCCTCATTCTTTTTATATATGAAGTTATTTTGTTCAATTTCATCTTATTAAAACTTAATAAATTCATTTCATAAAATACTAAATAATTAAAAAATCTTAATTCTTAAGGATGTTACACTCACCCTATTTCATAGACTAACAATTTTAAGTGAAAGTTTTTCGACTAAAGAAAAAGGGAAGTAAGTGGATGCCTTGTGTGGGGCTCCTGCACTTGGAAGCTCTTGATTTTGTATAGATGCTAACTTACATTGTATAACATCATGATGCATCCATTTTTACCAAGTGTAAGTATTCTGATATTTTGTAACTTAGGATGCATTTCCTAAGATTAGGCTTTAATTTACAAGGATTTTGATGTAATGGCATTATTGAGTAATTATGAATTGATATGTATGTATGAAGCTTAAATGGTAATTTATGAATGAGGGTTTTGCTATCATATGAATGCTTAGTCTAAATTTTTTATGTATGAAGATTTCTGCAGATATTTATGCCTAGATTGTGGATTTAGTAGGGTGTTATAGCTATATTATATACCAGAGAATACTTTAGCAATAAGAGGTTAGGAACAAGTTTATTTGAACTAATAAAACTTGTCTAAAATAATCTGAGGTCAAATGATAGAGAATTGCACATTATGATCTTGTCACTTATGGCTTTAGGCGCTCATAGTTGCTTCCATTTAAGATTATTTTGTTATTATTGTTAGTTAACAAAAGAGATGTGGAAGAAAATGATGCTACAAGGTAAATTTTAACATTAACAATACTTACTAAGACAATATAAGGCAATCAATTATCATATTTCACAAATATATACTCGTTAATGTAAAACATACCAAAACATAAATACCGTATTACTAAATCTACCTATGGGCAAAGATATTAATGTAGCATATATTTTTATATCATTTATGATGGAACTTGAAGGCATTCATGTTTCGTAATATTTATAAGTTACTTAAAAAACATAAAGCAATCTCCAATGTCATCCTAATTAACTATTTATCTATGGGCTAAAATTTATTATACTTACACACCTGACTAGAATTGATGTCTTTAGGTTTGTATGTGATTGCTATGTTTATTAAACAATTAAGCATACATGTACATAGTGATGTAAAGATGATAAGGCTACTAATTAACTATATATGCTAATCATAAGACATCAAGTTCATTATGTGCATTTAAACATATGTGTGTGTGTGTGTGTGTGTACATAGTTATGTAAAGATGATTAGGCTACTAATTAACTGTATATGCTAATCATAAGACATCAAGTTTATTATGTGCATTTAAACATAGATATATATATGTGTGTGTGTGTGTGTTAATTTAATCATAACTTTATGAGAATTATTTGATTAATAATCAATCTATCTATATATAACTAAATAATTAAAAAAATTTCTCCTTTAGATTTACTTCAAATGTGCCCAAATTGTCTAAATAATTTTTCCAAATCTAAGACAAAAATTAAATGGCACTAAGAATTAACTTTCATAAATTATTGTTGGTCCAAAAATTTAATTATGTGTTAAAATAGATAATTAAATATCTCTAAAGGATCAATTTTAGTCAAAACCCAAAAAATAAACCTAGTTCAGATATATCAAAAGAACACCCCAAAAAGTGTCAAAAAATTGCTTTAAATGGCCCAAAAAGTCTTTTTGCCCCAAAAAGCATTTTTCCTGACAAAATTAGGCCTAATAATTATTTGCGTCAAATAACTTATAATTTGCTACCTAAAAGGGATTTGGCTTCTCTCAATTCATAAGGTTAAATTGAGAGAGTCAATTTAGGCCAGAATGGCCCTTTTAATTTTTTTAATTATTTATGATATAAAGTTTAAATATAAAAATAAAAATTATAATTGTGAGATTAAAAATTTTAATTGTAAAAAAAATTACACTAAAAAAATTTTCATTGTATAGGACAGTTAAAATTTTTAAAATATAATTTTTTTATAGTTAAAATTTCTGACTTCATAATTACAATTGTTAATCTTCATACGTAAATTTGTCACCTAATAAAAAAATAAAAAAAAAAGTCATTTTGGCTTGAATTAACTCTCTCAATTCGGTCATACAAATTGAGAGAAGCCAAACATTTCCAAAAGATGCCTTTATGTTTTAATCAATTGGCCTAGTAACATTGGCCCATGTCACTTGCATTTGTGATATGTGCATTTCAACTTTTTACAATTTTTTTTAATAAAATCCAAAATTACATGTCGCGCAGAGGAGGGTCAATACGTTGTTAAAGTTTGAACCCAAATCGACATGTGTTGGTACCCCTAGCCTGTTTTCGACCCAATTTAAATCGGAAATTTGGCTCGGCAATATCTCTCTTTCCTGAACTGTATTTTTAGTGTTTAAAATGCCAAAATTGATAAGAAAAACGAGAAGAATCTATTTATGGTGTCAAAATGGGCAAAATCTATCCAAAAAATCCCAATATATCAAACTGAAACAAAACATTTTTTTTCAAGTATTTTTCAAAAGCAATTTTTAGTTCAGGCATAATACTTATATAAATTAGCATATAATGTTTTTGAAACAATAATAAATAATCTATCATGCTAATAAATATATCAATATAGAAATTCAAACATTATAGCCACATATCAACAGTGCAAAATTTTTCCCAACATATGTCTAAACAGTAACGAAGTTTGGCATGCAATTACTAGGCAAAGTTAAACATTAGCTTTGATATTACGTGTAAGTCTAAATTCATGAAATTTCATATGAAATTACTTGCAAATATCACAACATAAATTTTCTCTCTAGTTTAGTATCAACCACGCATGTGAGTTAAACAATGAAATTTATACAACCTAGTACAAAGAATTTCTACTCACAAATTTATATTTGGAAAAATTAGTGGAAGTGAGTTAGACATAAATACCCTCAGCCATGCTTAATGAATTTGAAGTAGAGAGTCCAAATAAACAATCATAGATTATAAGCACCTGACATCACAATACATATAAAAACAAAATGACAATTTCAGATGCAGTTTTCAATAGGTAGGTGATTTTGGTTTTAGGGAAAAATCACTGGAAAATCTCTCAAAAAAAGGGGGTACGCATGTTTGATAAAGTGGAGGAAAGAAAAGGTGAAAATTTGGTAAAATTATAATTTTATTTTTATAATTGTTATTTAATATTATCTATAAATTATTATTTAATTATTGAAAATAAATATATTATAAATATTTTTTATTTATAAAATTATTTTTTATTTTTATTTTTATCCTTAATTTTTTATGCATCAGATGAGTCGTAAAACAAACGTTATAGTCTTTCCATTAAAGACTTTAATGTTTTCAAACGTGCAGTAACTGACCCTTATTTACTCATCCTCATAAAACTATTTATATAGTATATTCCTTTTAACGCGAGGAATGTGAAGACCATTTAAATATAAAAAAATAGAATTTTTTTATTTAAATTATTCAATTTTATGATCTTATTTCTAAAATATCCTAAAAGTATAACTAAACTCAGCTTTATTTTTAAAGTACTTGAAAGATTATTTTTTAATTTATTTTTTTAAAAATAAAATTTCTTAATTTAGTTTTTAAACATTTTTCTTTTATTATAATAGTTTTTCTATTAAAAAATTAATGTTTCATATTATTGTTAACTAATAATATGAACTTATCTAAATGTCATCAATATTCAAAACAACGCTACTTTTAAGAGCTAAATTTTACGGCTTTTTAACATAAATATATAAAATATATATTTATATATAACGTTAAAAACTTATTCCCAAAATATATAACAAATTTTTTAAAAAAATTCTGACCTTCAAAGGGTCAAAAAAAGCTGACCCTACGTGGGTCAACACTGACCCACGTAGGGTCAGTCTACTGACCCTTAAAGGGTCAGTTGATGTCAGTAAGACTGACCCTAAAAGGGTCAGTCAAACTGACCCATGAGTTAGTAAAAAATCTGACCCCCAAAATGGGGGTCAGAAAAAAAAAATTTATTTATATAGTCCATCCAGTGCCGTGAATATGGTTTATTTGTTTGCATTTTTCTACTCCATATGATTGTAGTCCATTCCTTCTTGCCTTCAAATTTTCTTCTACTTCATGTGATTGTAGCTCATTCATCCTCGCCTTCAGATTTCCTGAATATTTTTATCTCTTCAGTAAATTTGCTCCTCTTCTTCATCTATATTTTAAGGTTTGTATTTTATTTTTTAAAAATTTTTATTTTTCATGTACTTAACAAATATTCATATTTTTTTCTTTCAAGGAATTTAATTTTTTTTTTGAATTTTTTAACAGGTTCTTAAGCGTTGCCCTCTTTTTAAATTTGAGGTTATTTTTATATTATCTCTCATTCCAGATGCGTAGAAGATTTAAACTTTTTTATCAGCCTTCGTATTCTTGTTAAGGTTTGTTATTTATTTTAAAATATTTTTATATATTTTATTTTCTTCTCATATATTTTTATTTTTTTGTAGAAAATGCCGATAAGTTTTTTTTTTTCCTATTTGTACAGATTTTCAAAAGCTTATATTCTACAAGGAAACTTTTGTTTGCTTGAAGTTCTTTGTAATATCTTCGGTATCATTTATCTTTGATTATTTTAATATATTGTATTTAATTATTATTTACACAAAGACATTGAGTAAAGATTGACAATGAGTAGAAGGAAGGAAATCATATGCATTCATGCAAATGGAAGAATTTTTGACATCAATGAAAGAACAACATTTGTTTGTAATAAGTCAAAATTATTAAGAGTTGACCCTGATATTAATCTCGAGCAGTTGAAGGTTGTGGTTGGAGAAAAATTACGACTTTAGTCAAGACAGTATATATCTGAGTTGGTGTACCGATACCCGCGATCACTTAATCCAACTTGGTACTTGTCGTGCACATTAGAAGACAATTCAGATATCCAAACCATGTGAGAAGCGAATCGACACTTTCAATCTCAATTGGGGGCACCTGAATTATATGCACACATATCAACTAATGATGTGGGTCCAAGTGTTGAAGAGACCGATATGATTGAACCGTTGACAAATCCATGTGCAAGTCAGATTAATAGACTGGATGAATCGGTCTCCTTATTTAGCTCTTATCTCGGAAATGTTCATCCATTTGAGACCCAACTTTCTAATACTCATCCAATGCCACTCATGAATGATATATCTCAACCAAGTTCATCGAGGGATGAGATGTGTCATAATAATCCTTCCAGTCCTCTAGATGCAACCAAAGATATAATGGATGAATTTAAGCTAAAGGATGAATATGATGTTCCGTCAGATGCCAATGAATATGGAGAGGATGATGTTGCTGTGACTGATACTGAAGGGGATCCTGTAACTCCATTGAATTTGCATTCTGAGCAGGCATTTGCTTTTTTGTTTCAGATCAGGAATGATAATGTGAGTGAATTTGAGATATCTGACATGGAGGGGGTTATTGATCTGAATGATGACCAAGAGATGTATGTTGGCATGTGATTTTCTGATAAGTAGTCATTGAGTCATGCTGCAAAGCTTTATTCAGTCCGTAGACACCACACATTCAAGGTGCATCAATCATTAATGAAGTACATGGAGTATCGTTGTTCAGAGTATGGCGTTAGATGTAATTGGCGAATAAGGGCATGTCAATCTGAGGGAGAAAATGATTGGCGGATAACAAAGTATGCGAGCCCACACACTTGTGTCTCTTCCATGCTATCACAAGATCATCCGAAACTAGACTCTGATATATAGTATCAAATTTTGTATCGATGGTCACAGAAAATCCCTCTATTTCGGTCCGTAATGTCATTGAACGGATTCATAGCACTTTTGGATATACAGTGTCTTACAAAAAGACATGGTGGGGTAAACAACGAGCTATTGCAATCGCTTTTGGGAATTGGGAGCAATCGTATACAGTTCTCCCGAGATGGTTATTTGCTGTCTAACACTTCAATCCAGGCTTATACTTTGAATTTGTGACTAAGGAATGCCCACAGACAGCATCAGATACAGAGACAATAATTATGTTTCATAGGGTATTTTGGACATTTAAGCCTTGCATTGATGTCTTTGATCAGTTGAAATCGATTATCCAAATAGACAGTACATTTCTGTACGGGAAATATAAGGGAACGTTGCTAATTGCCAGCTTACAAGATGGTGTTAGAAAAGTTATCCCCCTTACATTTGCCATCGTTGAAGGTGAAACGTTTGAGGCATAGGGGTGGTTTCTTAGTAACCTTAGGCAACGAGTGGTACCGAACAAGCAAGATATTTGTTTGATATCTGATCGTCATTTTGGAATATTAACAGCAATCGCAAACCCAGAAAATGGGTGGCAACTACCCCATGCACATCACATGTTTTGTTTACGTCACATTGCGAGTAATTTGAATATGACGTTCAGGATTAAATGGTTGAAGAAAAAGTTTGTGAACATTGGCTATCTGAATGAGCGTTATTTGGTTGATGAACAGTTGGCTCAGATTCGACAGTTGCATTCAGAAGCCACGAATTGGATAGAGGATATGCCGAAAAGTAAGTGGTCACGTGCATATGATGTGGATGGGCGTCGTTGGGGGCACATGACAATAAATTTAGCCGAGTATATTAATAGTGTCTTCAAAGGTGTTTGATTCTTGTCCATTATTAGCTTGGTCAAGGCAACAATGTATCAATTGAATAAATATTGGGTTGAGTGAGTGCAAACCACATTTTCTCAAATACAAGCAGGCAACTTATTCTTTGAGGATATCCACAAGAAGATGTCAGTCAAAATTGTAAGAGCATCTGCTTTATCGGTCTGTGCGTTTGATAGAAGGGCTTTAGAATTCGAGGTCGAAGAACCCTACAATCCCTCCAATAAATAATATGGGCGAACTTGCAAAGTTAGCCTGACAAACAGAACATGTGACTGTGGCGAGTTTCAACTCCAAAAGTATCCCTGTCAACATGTCTTTGCTACATGTGCCAAGGTTTGTCTTGATCCTCTACAATTTGTGCACGCTATTTTTCGGCTGGAGACAATTCTAAATGCTTACAAGACAGAATTTCATCCAATGGGAGGAGACGTTTATTGGCCTTACACAAGTAGGCCTCGATTGGTTCTTAATCCTTCTATGATTCGAGATAAAGGTCAGCCGAAATTCTCGCAGATATTCAACGAGATGGATTGGCAAGAAAACTCCAGGGGACAACTAGAGATGTGGTTTATATAGACAGGTCGGACACAATCGTGCCACGTGCCCGGCTCGTCAACCACGAGGATAGTTATAGTTATTGGAGCGAATGACATATTCATTGTCAATGATCATTTGTATATGAATTGTATATGAATTATTAATGATTAGTTTGGAAGTGCCTATTTCATTATATTTTTCTTACATATGAATTGTTCATTATTTTGACGTACTAAAGTTATATTATTGGTTTATGATTTGTTATTCATCAGTTTGACATACTAGTGTGACTAATAATAGATATTTGAGTTTTTAGTTTCTATTATGGATCCTCACCAGAGTGTTGTTCATCCTGGACCAGAGGATGAGATTTTACTATATTTACAGTCTCGCCACGTGTCCCAAGCTATGTGGCAATGACGAGTGAGTAAAAAATTTGCTTTATTGTTCATTGTTGAGTTAATTAAATTTATAACAGTTTCTCTAATATAATTATGTAGGATGATAGAATTCTACGCATAAGACAAATAGCGCAACAAAATAATATATTCGATCCCCCTCCAGCCATTGTCCCATATCTTGTACAGGCTGATTTTTATGGTGTTTCATGATTCGGTCATTTTAACTTCAATGTCGCCCTTGTGTCAGCCTTGATTGAATGGTGGCGCCCAGAGACGCATACATTTCACCTCACCAGAGGCGAGTGCACAATCACACTACAAGATGTCGCTATCCAATTGGGTTTACCTTGCACGAGGAATGCAATATGTGACCGAACAGACTTTAATTGGTCAATTGTTTGTAATGGGTTGCTTGGTGTGATACTGCCTCCTAAGACTTTGGATGGACAGAGGTTAAGCGTTCCCTAGTTGACTCAGACATTCAACCACTTGCCGGATAACGCAAATGATGATACTATTTGCCAATTTGCATGGGCATATTTCCTGCGTTTGATTGGGGGTACTTAATGCCAGATAGGACTGGACATAAAGTTATGTTAATGTATCTTCCATTACTTGTTGATTTTGTAGAAGCTGGTAAGTACAGTTGGGGATCAACAGTGTTGGCCCATCTATATAGAGAAATGTGTAATGCCACCCACTATGACGACGTTAACATAGGTGGTTGTCTGACTCTACTTCATTTATGGGCATGGGACCGATTTCCTCGTCTTGCTCCACGAAGACCCTCGCAACCCAATCCTCGGATGGCTATTTATCCTACTCGACCCCCACTGGGTTTCAGGTATAGGTATATATATTTTTCAAATATGCTGTTGTTCGATGATTAATAAGCTAATGTGTGTTCTCCCTTTCCTCACAGGTGGCAGTATATTCCACAATATCCTCGGCCGACAGCAGATGCCTTACGGCAGTGTAGAATATTGTTAGATCAAATGAAAGACAATGAGGTTTGTATTATGGTACTTACTTATTTTTCGTTTTACAATTATACCACAGAGTAACTATTTTCTATTGTGTAAGTCATTTGGCTTCCATATGACGCATCCGAGGTTGTCCAATTGATTCCGGAATATTGCTTAGTGATGTCTGATGTATGGCATGCATCTGTGCCTATACTTTGCTTTTGGATAGTTGAGTAGCATCACACTAATCGCATTCTCCGTCAATTCGATAGGGTGCAACATATTCCAGAAAAATCATTTAATATAGAATTACTACATACTCTCCAATCAAGAGGAAAGATTCATAAAGACTAACGCGAAGAGCATGTAGTTTTCATTACAGTATGAAATTTGTGGCCCTTGGTAGTGGCATAGAATGACCTTACTGATATACCACTAGATCGGGCATCAGACTATATGCGTTGGTATTGGCGATATATGCGAAGATGGATCCATCCTGCTAGTGGTTCTCAAGGTTTTGTAATATGACCTTTACATAATTCTTATCTTCATATTACATATCTTTAAATAAATATATATACGTATAATTTTTAACAATCGATTTTCTCTTTAACAGACTGATGTGTTGGAGGACTTATACAGACTTACTATCACTAACCCACCGACGCTTAGTTATGGGGATTTTAGGCAAAAAGCAAGCAGTGATATTTGAAACATGTTGCATGCTTTAGGAGAACATCGAGATATGTTCGTTTCTCAACCAGCTTCGCCAGCACCTGATCTATCCAGACCTCCAAAGCCAGAGGCAAGACCAGGAAAAAAAGGCCATGGGTTCCTCTCATCTAGGGAACCAATGTCTGGTGGAGACTTTAGGGGATTGCACATGAATATGCTATCATCATCTTACATAACAGCCCCTATGTCTGGTGGGGACGTTAGTCTTTCTTCTGTTTTACCACAAACTGTCGGTGGAGATGTTGGTTCTTCTTCCTTTCCACCATCTGTAGACGTTAAGGCCCATCTTCCTGTGCACCTTACTATACCCCTTCATTGCCTGTCTCCACTTATATTGAGTCATCTTTCTCCACATCGCTACTGCAGGCAATGCAATCTGCTGGCGTTCCATTTACATCATTATTTACGGATCCAGCTGCATTTAGTGCAGAATATTACAATACTTCATTCTCATAGTGGGCATCCTACCAACCTCAACAAGGCTTTCTCACTCCAAATCAACCAATTCTGTCTGTTCAATCTCCTCAATGGAATTTTAGTTCCTAACAAATTCGCCATCAAGTGGAAAATGAATCGTCTGAAGAAGAAAATGAAGAAGGACTTGTCAATGACACCGAGGAGGAAAAAGAGGAAAAAGAGGAAGAACAGCCACAACAACGCCGCCCACAGCGAATGAGGAGAAGGCCTCAGTGTGAGACAGGCAGTCATTACGGTTGATAACTATTATTGCTGTTTTTCAAATTTAATGTTTATTTGTATTATTTAATGATAGATTTAAATATATTTTAAGAAAACTTTATTTTCTTCTTCAACAACAATAACTTATCAAAAAATTAATTAATGCAATTATATACACATATATATAATCACTATATATACATTACAACATTATTTTTAAATTTCCAAGCGTCATATTTTTAAAATTGTTATATTTCATTTACAAAAATTTATTCTCATATATTAACAATAAAAAATATATGTCCAACTGTACGAAAATAATTTGATTAATATTTCTTAGAACATAAATATTTTAAAATTACAATTTCAAAATTTAAACAAAATTAATTCCTATTCTTCAAAACATAAATGTCTTATATTTATCAAATTAAACAAATTATATATACAAATTAGGTCATTATATTTTTCAATATATAAATTAATATTTTTTCCCAATTAAAAAAAATCCATTCAAATGAAATTTTAGAAATACTTTTACTAATTTACTTAAATTCTTGTTTACTTTTTTTAACGATTATTTAAATTTCACCTTTTACAAATTTCAATGAAATTAATTAAATTTTCTTAAAATATAATCTGAATTTTTTTAGACTTATTATTAATATTTTAATTTCTCAAAATTTAAACAAAATTAATTCCTATTCTTCAAAACATAAATTTCTTATACTTATAAAATTAAACAAATTATATATATAAATTAGGTCATGATATTTTTCAATACATAAATTAATATTTTTCCCCAATTAAAAAAAATCCCTTCAAATGTAATTTCAGAAATACTTTTACTAACTGATTTAAATTCTTGTTAAACAAAATTAATATTCCTCAAAATATTAATATTTCACAATTACAATATTTAATAAACTCAGATATTATATTTATCATGGTGCAAACTAAAAATTTTTTTTTCACCGTTGAACTAATTTTATACAAATTTGAACAATAAATACATGAATAACTATTTTGTTTTACAATTTATTTTACTATTTTTTTATTTTTTATTAATTTTTTTCCTTACAATTTAAACAAAATTAATTAATATTTCTCAAAACAATATAAACAAATTAAGACGTTATGTTTTTCAAATTATAGATAAAAGAATTTTTTTTGTAAGCAAAAAAATTTTATGAACATTTCAACTGTAAATGAATCGTATTATGATTTTTCAAATACTTTTCCTTTACTATATGTTTAAGAATTCTTATCTAAATTATTAAAAAATTATTATTTATATTTTACTTGTTCAAAATCTAAATAAAATTAATTACTATTCTTCAACACATTATATATACAAATTAAATCATTGTATTTTTCAATATATAGATTAATATTTTTTTTCCAATTAAAAAAATCTCATATAAATATAATTTTAGAAATACTTTTACTAATTTATTTAAATTTTTGTTTACTTTTTTTATTATTTAAATTTCACCTTTTACAAATTTCAATAAAATTAATTAAATTTTCTCAAAATATAAGTTTTTGTCACTTATAGAATTAATAAAATTATAAAGAGATTTAAATATATTACATTTTTTAATATATAAAAAATTAATATAAATTTAAATGATACATAAATTAAAAAATATTTATTATAATAAATTTATATTTTTTAAATTTTGTACTTTTTATTATTTTTATAAATTTTAAGTAAATTAATTAAAATATTAATTTTTTAAAAATATATTTTTTAAAAAATTAACCCACAAGTCAAATTGACCCCTGGGTTCAAACGAGTCAATAGACCCCCAATTAAAATTTTTTTTTTTAAAAATTTTTTAGGAACGTGGAGCCATAGGCTTCGCGTCCCTCTAAAATAAAAAAAATATTTTAAAAGTTTTGGAACACCAAATTTTCTTTAAAAAAAATATTTAGTTTTTTAAAATAAATCAGTTATATATATGCAAAATTAGTTTTTAGAGTTATACATATGCTTCTTTTATTTTTTATTTTATATATATCAGTCAAAATGTCTAAATTTTACTATACTAAAAATCAACAAATGCTTTTTTTTGAGATCATTTTAGTTCAAAAAATGCTTAGGAAATAAAATTGAAAGACTTTATATTTAAAGTGCTAAATTAACGGAAAAATATATTTTTATAAACTGAATTAAAAACCTTTTATATTTAAAGAATAAAATTGAGGGAAGATTATTATGATTAAATTATTATTTTATTCTTAATTTTAAAATAGAAAGTTAAATTGTTAAAAAGAAAAGGGGTAAACGTTGAACGGAACGGTCTCCACTTCCATGCTTGACTTTTTGACTGCTTTGTTCTTATATCAACGAGAGATCAGTTCACGTTGTTTGTTAAACATCTTAGAAACCCCTCCGTTAAACTTCTTTTCACTGTTTCTTCCGCTGAACCTACGACGACCGCGTTTTCGCTTTTCAACACCGAAGAGCTCCGCTACCTTCAGCCATGGTAACTCTTCTCTCGACAATTTTATCTGGATTTTAGTTCGGCATTACTTCTGCAAATTTTCATCAACATTCATCTGTTTGCGTTCTCAAATTTGTGTGTATCAGTGTACGATTAGTTCCAGATTGTCTTTCCCTCCTCCTTTGAAAATCGCTTACTTTGTTTAAATTTCGGTATAGATCGGTGTAGAGAATGGGTCTTTTTTTTTTTTTTAAGCATTGTTTATTTATTAGTAAAGAAATGATCTTCGGAGTACTGCTAAAAATAATCCAAAATGATAGATACTTACTTCGGGAGGAAAAATTATCATGTTAAGAAATAGATAGCTTGATCATTGATGGATCTGTTTTCTTTTTTTTTTTTTTAAATCATTCTTAACCCGACTATTTTCTAATTTCCCGATTTTACTAGGTTCTTCTGCAGCTAGACCCGTTTCTTAATGAACTCACCAGCATGTTCGAGCGCAGCACTGAGAAGGGCTCTGTTTGGGTTACTGTTAAACGATGTCTGTATGTGTGTGTCGCAATGTTGTCTTTTTTATTTTTGGTGAATCTCAACGTTGTCTTCTTGGCAGAGTAACTTTTGGGTTTAAATATTTGGAAATTGATCTTTGATTTGATATTTGTTGTGGCTTCAGCATCCTTGAAGTCTGAAGTGCAGAGGAAAAAATTGGCAACTGCTGGTGAAACAATGGAGTATAGATGCCTTATCCGTGCCACTGATGGGAAGAAGACGATTTCTACTTCAGTATGTACTTATCTTAACTTGCTTTTTCTATTATGCTCTGGAAACATTCCGACATTATTTTAGCCACGAATTCAAGCA
Source organism: Erythrophleum fordii (assembly GCA_032878935.1). NCBI lineage: Eukaryota > Viridiplantae > Streptophyta > Magnoliopsida > Fabales > Fabaceae > Erythrophleum > Erythrophleum fordii. The sequence goes on along the minus strand of JAVQMF010000052.1, from coordinate 17,233,662 downwards.
TTTCCACCTCAATGTTTATGGTTTTCATTTAATGAGTTTTGAATGCTTAAGGTGGCACATATGTTGTATCTGGGCCTTTAAGGGAGTGGTTCTAGGAAGCTTTAGAAAATAGACATGACAAGCATTGTAGTGCGAGGTTGTTTGTTAGAAAGTAAATCAAACTGTTGGCTTTTGAATATGAAGTATGAACATGCCTATTTTTAGGCGTGCCAAACAAGAGTCAGATATGAAGGCTGCCATAACACTGATTACACGCTTGACATATGCATTTACATTTTAAAATTGGAAAAAAGGAGTATTTTTTCTAGCTTGGACATGTCTTGAACATGGCAAATAAAAGAAAGAAAGAACACAGCAAGTATTGTAGTGCCAGGTTATATTTTCTGCTAGCTACTTCAATTTTAGTCAGTTTGTTAAAAAATAAATTACATTGTTGTCTTTTGAATATGAAGTATAAACATCTCTATTTTTAGACATGCCGAACACGTGGCAGACATGAAGGCTGCCATAACAGTCTGATTGCACATATCTGACATATGTATATACATTTTAAAATTGGAAAAAAAAAGTATTTTTTCAGCTTGGACATGTGTTTTGGACATGGTAAAAAGGACAGAAGGAGAGGCTTGAAACTTCATGTTGAAGAGATCATAATAGTTCCTTCCCAAACTTTTCGTTGTACATGAATAGTTTGAAACATGGTTGTTTAATATTGTTAGTTAGCTTATATAATCAGATAAGAGATTAGGTTTGGAAAACATGTCAACTTGCAGGATTCCGGGTAAACTTGCAGGTTTACAGGTTTATGCTTCTGATGAAATTGGGCCAATTTCCTTTTTTTTTTTTCCCGTTAGATCTGCCTACTTTTCTCTTTGCCCCTGCCCTCCATGTTTCTCTTTGGGCCAAGTAAAGCAGCCCACAGCAGAAGTAAACAGAAAGGACACTGTTTTATGTCAGCCACAAGCCCTCATTTCAGCCAATTGCTCCTTGCAACCTAGAACTTTTCTTTTGACTTACAGGCCCTTCTTCTTCAACGCCCAGCCCCTTTTCCTTCGATTTACCTAGTGTACAGACTCCTTTGATTTTCTCATTCTATTACTCTCTAGTTTTGGACTCATGGCCTTCATACTGATGATGAATTTAGTGAAGCTGGCAGTTACTTAGTGATGATGATTTTAGTGAAGACGCTGGTGACTTAAATAAGATGATGGTGATGATGATTATTGGGCATTTGAAGATATTTGTTAAAATATTCCCTTTTAATTTCATTGTTAAGGTTTCATTAAGTTTGTATTTCGCCAGTTATGTGTGAATTTTATTTTTAGTATGCGACAAAGACTCTTGTTAGTTGTTACTTGACATGGCTCTTAGTTAGTAGTAGCCAGGTATAGCATGTAGCCATTCGCAATGGGCCCTTATGCTACATGTGTAGCATAGCAACTTTCTCGTAGCTCAGCTATATAGCAAGCACTGTATGGAAAACTGGGCAAATTCAATTGGGCTGCCTTCAAAGGATAAGACTGGCACTCTCTGCCTTATCGAAACAAGTGCACTATGATCAATTAATAATTATGACCTGGATATTGATTTATGGACATTTGGATATGCTATTGCCTATAAATAATTTTTTTGGGTCTTTCTTTTTTTCATTTTGTGATGCATATATTTTCAATCAGGGGTATACATATTATCTCATCTATTTATTAAATTATGCACCTCCTATGAATTTACCTCGTCACAAGTTTACTTAAACTCACAATTTGACAACATGGTTTGAATGGCATAGTTTAATTTCCTTTTAATTTAGTATACATTTTTGGGAAACCATTGTGCAGGGAGCATATTGCTTGCATAAATAGGATGATGTTGTTTTGTCTTTTGTTCTTTTTTACCTAAACTCACAATTAAAATTTAGAATTTTTATGACACATGCCATGATAATATAAATCTCTTTTGATATATATATGTATATTACTATAAATCTCCTTGTTTGTTAATTTTTAATTGTATGGATGTATTTTTTGATTTTATAGCAGATTATGTATTTTTCTCTTTAAATGAACATTATTATCTGTTGTTTCATGGGTCCGTGTCAATCTATGTGCTTCATAGATGGTTGCTAAAGAAAATTCCAAAAGCTTAGTACCTGAACAATTATATCTAGGATGAATTGGTTTACATATTTTAGAGATTATCTCTTCATTTGTTACAGGTATTTAATTCTGTGTTACATGTTATTTTTCTTGCTTATTTGTGACGTTTAAAATATATGAGCTCTCGAATAGTATAGGGAAATATATGAAACAGAAAGGAAAATAAAAAAGTATTGATTGAGTTTTGTACTCTTCCACTTTATCTTCTCTCTGTAATGTTATTATAAGGCACTCTCCTTGTTTGATATTTTAAATCCTGACAAACTCAGTATGTTACTTTTCCAGCTTCAGTTTCTTATCTTAGGATCCCTATGTGTACTTTCTCTATACTCTTATGTAAGGATTGGCAAATAAAGATATAATTTTGCAGAAAGGATTTTCTTCAATGTGAAAATTGTAATATCACTTGTGTGGTAAACTATGCAGTTGGCTTTTGTGGTGACAAATTTTCTTCTTTCTGCCACGTGTTTTACTGTCTCTTTAAAGTGGTATTGTACTATAGTTTCTTTGACGAATACCATGTGTACCAGTTGATTTTCCACACCAAGACCTGGAAAAAGGCATTGTGGCATGTGAAAAATGAAGTCGATCCATGAGTGTTGAGATTTTTGTTGATAAAATAGATTAATTAAAAGAGGTTGACCTATAAAAATATCAGGGGAACAAATGCGAATTTCATATCATGCTTGAAATATTAATGAGCAAGACAGCAAGTATTATACTGTCACAATCTGGAATATTATTTTATGGTATCTTCACTACTTATTCTGGATAAAGACATGAAGATGAAATGCAACAGCGTGGATTGTTAGCTCTTTGAAATTTTAGTTTGGTGTAGTAACACCTTCTGTATGTTTATAGGTCATATGAGTTTACCAAAATGGGTTGAGGCTTAAGCTGGGGACTATGTCTAAGCGATCAATTCCTAGTCTATTTTTTGCGGAGAATCTTTGAAGTGGATACCGCCGTTCCTCCTCCCTTGTTACCATTTCTTCTGTTCATATATTATCATGTCTTCGTAAGTTGATTTCATTGCTTAGTTCTGATGTCTAAGAGTACTTGGTTTTTCAATGGAAAGGTTGGAGTAAAGGATCACCAGCGCTTTCAAGCTTCTTATGCAACCATACTAAAGGCCCACATGACCGCTCTAAAGAAGAGAGAGAGGAAGGACAAGAAGAAGTCTGCAGAAGCTGATAAGAGAGAAGAGAGTTCAAAGAAGCCCAAGAAGTCTTTGAACAAATCTTCTTTTGCTTCCAGAGCATGAACTTCGTTTTGCGCGGGCTTCTGTTTTCATCTACGATGCCAGGCCCTTGTTTCATTTGAAGTGAAAAGAGAACAAGGTCAAAGATGGCAAAAATGGAAAGTGAAACAATTATTGCATTTTTAGGATAGAGGCATATCTATCTTGAGACAGTTCATTGAAGTTAGTTTGTGAGAAATTTCCTCGAGGGTCCATCGAGATGGCAGAAGGAATTTGGGGCTTTTCAATTTCATTTACCTGATTTGTTTTGGGTGGTTTAACTCATGCAGGTACAATCTTTGGAATTGGCACAAAAGATCTTATTCAATCTGGTTTTTGATTGATGAAATAAGATTTGTTAACGATAGATATATATACTCATTGGTCATTGCTCAATAAGACGTGCCTGTATTAATATACCCTGGCCCCCACACATTTTGGCTATATCTGCAGTGTTTTGGAGAACTAAACTGGTACTTGGTGCTCGGGTATTGTAATTATCGTAGTCAGAATAATTTATTATTAAAGTAATAGGTTTCTATCAAAATGGATAATCAGGTTGGAATTAACGATAAACACGATCATGAGATCATACGTATGTAGTTCTAATGATAGTTGCAAAATATTAAAATAAGTTGTTAATGATCCAATACTCAGTAATGTCTAATGTTTATAAAGCTAAAATATTCAAATTTGAATTCAGTTAAATAGAGGGAAAAATTACTTCTTACTTGCCTTGAATTCTTTAAATAATATACCATCAAATAAGTACTCGAAAATCCATTCCAAGCCTTCAAAGTGGAAAATATCACTCCAGGCGGAGTTATAATACTGAGTTTTATATCATTTCTATTCTTATATATATGAGATTTTTTTGGGATTTAATTTAGTCTAAAATATAAGAAATAAAATAATTAATATTTGGTATATTAATTATTGGATTTTAATTATATCTTTTATTAAATAAATTTTTTAAATTCTGAATAATAGTTGTTATTAATTAAAAAAAAAGTACACACATTCAATGGGGATATTTTAAAAAATAATTTTTATTTGGAATAAAATTAAGAAGATTAATTATTTTTATGTAACTTTTTTAATTCTCATAAATTAGTTATTTATTTTTTATATATGAGACCCAAACAAATATATTTTGTGCTTATCATACAAGGAAATTAACTCGTGCTAAGGCATATATTCGGTTTGTACTTTTAGAAGTTGAGTGTTTTGACTATTAAATATATATAAAAGATATCATCTTATGATCTCCTCTAGAAATGTGTAAAGCACCTTAGCTCCTGAGGTTTAATGTTTTTGTTGGCTACAGAAACATATACGAGGCAATTAATGGCCAGCAAATTTTGTCCTTACTAGAGAGGATCAAATACTCTCTAGTATTAGAGAGAATCTGTTACAGAGTAAGAAGGCTTCATCTTTCCTCTCTTTTTCTCTTTCCGACATGATTTTTTCCGGGAGAATTCATATTCCAATTAATGCTATGTAAAACACTATATAGGGCTGATCCAAAGCATTACCTCAGCCGTTTTTACCACTTGGCTTCATGCAATTCTCATGAAAAAACTTCCTCTGTCTCCTACGTATTCCAATACCAACACCAATAGGCAATGATAACAAAGTATTTTGGCTTCAAGCAATTTCCCAAAAAAAAAAAAAACACAATTTCAATTTCAACCCATGGCTTCCCTTCCACCTAATTCTGTTGTTAGTTCGGCGAAATCCCTCCCGATTCTGTACATGAATTCCAGTGGTCTTTACAAGAAGAAATAGCAATTGCAGAAACCAGAAGAGCAGTGGCAGCTTGCTAAATTTCTTCTCTACTGTTGTCTATCGCTATTCGCTATTAATATTAGAATTAGAGACAATTTATAAATTTTTTTGGGGAATTGCGAGAAGCCAAAGTGGTGAAATTGACTCCATGAAGCAGCTTACTTATTTAAGAGTGATATATCCTATATTTTTAAAAATATTATATTTTTTAGTTATGACAAGATTAATTATTAAATATTATTAAAATAGAATAATATCTTATATATTTTAATAGATTTATTATTATGATTATACTTATTAATTACACAAAATTTAAATTAATTCTTTTAAAAACTATTAATAATTAAATAAGTTAACATTTTTAAAAATTATTTAATATATTATTCTAATTTAATAATTAACTATATCATAATGAAGAAATATAGTATTGGAAAAAATAAATTATCACCGCTCTTTATTAAATGGCTTACATAACATTGATTGCTCAGTGTTTCTGTAGCCCATAAAAATAGGAGACCTCGCAGGTCCGTGTGTATAAACACATCCCCGAGATTATAAGATCAGTTCTCAAATTTTTCTTTTTTTAACAACTGATCTTACTGCAAAGGTCAACGATGAAGATAATGGCTGTTTCTGCACAATAGTGGAATCCTAGTTCCTCATACGGCAACAACCATCTCTCCCACTAATGATCTTACTGCAACGGTCAATGATGAAGATTAATAGCTAATTGGAATCTAAATCGAAATAGCCAAATAAGAAAAAAAAAACTTACATAGAGATGTCAAAATGGTTTTAGTCCAAACAGCCGATCCAATCCAACCTCGTAAAAGGGTTGAATTGATTTGACGCGTCCTTGCTCAAACGATAAAAAGGACTGTTTGATTCACTTAATCTTAACATTGTATGTTTGATATATGTTATGAGTGAATTGGGTTAGGCTTGAGTCAATTTTTATTTTTATTTTAAAATAAGTGTAGTAACAATTGAAGGAATTGATAATATTTTATATTTTTTTGAACTTTTTAAAGTATAAATAATAATCAATTCCCCACAAAACTCTAATGTTTAATTGTTGAATTTTGAATAAAGAATATAACAGTCCTCACACTTCAAGAGGCAAATAAAGATGAAATATAACTTAAAGAAAAATTAAGTATTTAGTTTTTATAATTTGTTTAAGTTTCAATTTAGTCTCTATATTTATTTATTTTCTTTAAATGAATCATTACACATTTATTTAATTTTCAAATAGGATCTTGTCATCAAGACCTATTATAACACTATCAAATTTAATTTTGACAATAAACATTTTTCCATTTTTATTTAATTGTTTAATTAACTTTCATATGCCAGATAAAAGATTTAATGCATCTAGTATTTATATATTACAAATGATGTTAATATTGTCCTCATATTACACAACTCGCTCCTAAATCTTAGAATTATATGTACAATAATTACTTTACATTTATTTAGTAAATAAAGTTCTTGCATCTTTAAAATATTATCTTTTAGATATTAGAAGGATAGTCTACTCCTAAAACTATTGGTGTAGGCTCAGTAGCACCAATATCCTTATCTGAACACATCACCAAATGTGGTGAAAATCTACATTCTTATTGAGAACATAATTAGCTTTTAGAAATTTAGTAATAGTTTGACTACTATGTGTATAGAATTCCCCTCTTGTTTATGGCATATAAGGATAATAAATATATCATAAGCATACCAAATATGAATCTAGTGACACAATTTATGTTGGGAAATATATAGTCATGCGAAATATGTATGTATTCATTTTAAAAGATATTTGGACTATATTAACCTTTAATAAAAGCATTTTTGCATATAAAATATTATGTTAAAGAGACTATTCCAGAAATTGCAATTTAAGGTCTAACTAATATCAATATGCCCTATATAATAGTCTATCACATATCACATATAATCATATTCAAATATCATGATACAAATCTATAGCCTATCACCATATAGTTCTAGTTAAATATTTCAAAGACATCTTTTAAGTAATATTAATTTAGCATAAATCATAACAAGCTCAATCTCTTATATTTGGTCCTTATGTGTCACATAACTTAATACACACTGGTATGCCTTATTATCTCATTCATAAAGCTTGCATAGTACTCTAATGAGTACATTTCGTAAATATGCTTTTAAGAAGATGTAGATGATCTTATCTTAAAAGTGCTAGTAAGAAGAAAACACTCCTACAAGCCATATATTAAGTGCCTCATACCATTTATACAAGCTTAGACTTTTATAATTATAGATAACCCATTAAGCATTTTATACTACTTGATGTGAGACTTAGGTTTTTAGCATCTTTAAAGAGCAAGACTATTTTCCTAATCATTATGATCAACGGAATCATCATTTGATAAAAGTAAATATAATTATGATGCCTCATAGAGTAGATCCATAACTATAACATAAAATTTGAAAGCCATATGAGGCCTCCTAACCCTCTTATGACCCCCATGTCATAACTACGTCCCCAGGAGAATGTGACTTTAAACTATAAGGGACTCTAACCTCTAAGTTGATTCTAGATGATCGTACCTTTCTTTTCATATAAATGGAAATTTTGTCTTTGCTAATGAAGAACATTTCTTGGAATCTCATCCTCTGGGAATTCAATTTTCTAAAGACTTATGTTAAAATTAGGAATTCATAAAATCCCATCTCCTAAAATCATCTCTTACAGAAGTTTGTTCCTTGAGAACTTAAAGTCTCTTTATTTGCATAAAACTTATCTCAAGCATATAATCAAATAGATATTGGCCATTAACATGTTTAGATCAAGCACCCATGCATTATGTTTGTGTCCTTGGTAGAATTATAGTGCAGCTACCACTTGTGCATTATGTTTTGATTAGGTACCGAGTTGTGATTAGACTCATGAATGCACTGAACACAGAGTGTGCTCAATCAGGAGTTGGCACCACAGATGGGCTTTTTCTTATTAGCCATTAACCTGTTATATCTGATATCTAGTATGGGATGGTAATTACTGATAGTCCAACTAGTTCATTTGTTGATGATATTGATGTCTTTGGTATGTTTTTCTATATAAATGCATTATGTTGATTAATCTATTCATATATAGGGAATTTGCCTCTTGTTACTGAGATTGTATATCTCACTCCTGTTGTGGGTTAATATTTTTAGGGACTGGACCTCTTAGTAGCAAGGAGAAGCTAATGGAAATCAACCATGGTGGTTTAGTAGTATACAGGTTTGAATGCCTTATTTAAATTGGGTTTGTATAGTTGATATGCTAGCATTGCTTATTGTACTATATAATTGTCACATTGCATTATGTATTGCTAAGTATAGGGACTAATTTTATAATTTAAGATATCGTGGAATTAATACTTGTGATTTTATTTAGATGATTATTAATGAGTACTCTGAAATTTTATGACCTCTAGATATCTAGCATTGTAAAATTAATGATTGAACTATTAGTATATTAGATTGGGATGTTCAAGTTGGTTTATATATGTTCTTTATATCTACTCAAGGTGTTTAGAGGAATTTATGGGGTATAGACGAGATTGTGATTTGTTACTCAGAGGTTGTAGAAGTATCTCTTAAATGTTGCTGTCATATAAGAAGTAAGATGTATGTTAATGCTTGAACCATAGTGGCTTTAGGTTTGGTTATGGTTTAGGAGCCTTAGGGATATGGTTAGGTTGGTTTAGTTATGTTGGTTATGAGTCAATCCATCCCTAGGGCGTACCTGGACTCATTTTACTGTCATGAGAAGTTGTTGGATGATTCTAGGGAAGTAACAAAGTCATATGTTGCATTTAAGATTGTTCTAGAGTTTTGAGAATAAGGACATATTTATTTAGTTCATTAAACTTGTTCAAGTTGTCACTTGTGGCTTTATGTACCTTTGCTATCATAATTTAAATTAAAATGCTTAGGTTAGCTTTTAAATCCTTGAGTTAAGTAAAAAAATTGGATGGAGATTATAGGAATGTAAACCCTTTAATAACCTTGCTTTTTAGCCATTAAAAGACTTTAGGATTGATCTTGAGGTAGTAGCAAGTTGTTAGTTTATTTATTTAAATGTTTGGGTGCAGTTGGTCTTCAAGTTGTAGCCAAGTTTTCTCAAGTTGCAGCCAAAATGAGCAAATAGTGTTCTAATAGTGATTTTGGTCATGGCACAAAAATTTTTGACTACAGCACAAAAGATTCTAGTTATGGTGTAAAGTTATCTAGAGGCTAATTTTGCTAAGGCACAAGTAATTTGGCTATGACGCAAATAGTTAGTTGTGGCACAAATCTTGTCTGTGTGGAAAATTGATCTAAACCCAAGTTTAGCTGCAATGCAAGTTCTTCAAGTCATGGCAAGTATAGAATTTAGCTTTTAGAGGTTCCAGAGGCCATGTTGGTTATGGCACAACCATTCTAAGTTGTAGCCTAAGTCTTAAAACTCAAAATTTAGCTATTAATTCCTAATTTTTACCATGGTAGTAATGAGTAATGACTTTTAGTCCAACATATATGAGTTTTTAGGCTTCTAGGAGGTAATTTTTGGCTGAGACAAAAATTGTTAATGAGAATTTTGAATTCCTAGTAACAATAATCGCGTTATACAACTTGATGGTGAAGATTGATTATTTAAAGGTTAAAATTTTCTTGTATTTTGATCTACTGCTAACTCATGAACCAAATTAGACCTTGAGTGCAATCAATTAAGAACACAATTATACTTAATTAGCTTAGAAAATAGTTAGGGTCGTTACAATTGACTAGGAAATATGACCTAGATAACTTAGAATATGAATTCAAATGATATGATAATTATATATGATTCAGTATTTCATTTTGCTATTATGATGTCATAACAGAAAGTGAATTTAAGATGGAAACATAGCGCTCAAGGAATGGAATCTCATAAGAAATGGCCTCTAAGAAACAAGATTTTTTAATCTCAATTTGAAAATAGTCTCCAAGAGATAGGGCTCTTGAGAGATAAAACTCCAATTAAAAATGGTCTTTATCAGCAGAAATAGTGTTCTCAATAAGGTAAAAGCCCTATAAGAAATTGTCTACAAGGAAAGGAATAAATGATCATTTGGAAATAAAGTTTGAGGGTTAAAATCCCTCCCAAGTTAATGTCTCGATCTCCTAAGGATATGATTATGACAAGATGGTCACAAGGGCTGGGAGACTCTCAGTTGAATCCAAATTTAAGGTTATATTTTGTGAATCTACTCTAGAAGACAACCTAGCATGTTTATTCTTGTCCATGAAAGTATAAAGGTGTTCTGATGATCATGATGATTAAGGGGAGTAATTCTTCATACTTGATTGCATTGGAAACCCTAGGTATAGGATGTTTGGTGGGTTATCTATGAGTTTGAAAACTTAAATAGGTATCAAGTATTATAGGATGTTTGGTACAGTACTTATGGAAAAAGCTTTCCCTATAAATAGTGCATTTAAGATAAGATCATTTATGTCTCATTATAAGGATATGCATAGTGATAAGACATGATTACCTTGGCATACTAACATACTCATTAAGGTATTGTTTTATGTAAATTATGAAACTCACCAAGGTTTTATGTATAAAACAAGCTACCCTATACCATGTTTATGTGATATGTAGGTATGGTGAACTAGGCATGTTACTTCGTTATTATAAATGATTAGATGCTGTTAACATAACTTAATGGGTGACCTTGTGCAATTTTTTTGATATGCATATTGTTTTATCTAACATGTATGATTTTGTATTAGAATGCATGTATAGTACCTAAATGCGATCATATGTACTAGCTATTATTTATATGCCATGAACAAGGGGATACAAAAGAAATAAACCATTTTTTGCACACATGACAGTGGAATTATTATTAGTTTTTAAAATTGGTAGCATTCTTACTAAGAATGTAAGTTCCTATTACACTTATAATATGTTTAGAGAGGGATCTTTGCTCTTTTGACAATAGATTGAAGTGCTAGATTCAAGTAACTATGAATGTTACTAGATTGTAGAAAATGAAGATAGACAAGACTTAGCTTTTCTATTAGATGTTTCTAATAATAGTGCTATGAAATCAGAGTATGCTCGATTGTCTAACATAAGAGTCATTGTATCTCTAATATTACCTCAGTCTTTAAATAGGCCCTTTGGGTTAGAAATTCCTATTAGTAATGCTATTTGAAGTAATACATGAATTATTTGATATATGAAGTTGACTATGTAAGGTATATTGTTAATAAAATATTAAGTAGTTTCTTTTAATAATGTTTTAATGATAAAATAGCCAAACTATACAACCAAAAATTCTAATTAAATAGTAATCAAAATTCCACAATTTTTTTGTCACTTAGTTAATGAGAGTAGGATACATGACACCTAAAATTAGAAGTGTTAAAGAATCACTTCAAGGGGATCAGATCTCCTATATGTAAGCATATGGTCCTTTATTTCTTGCAAGTATATGAGGACTTTCTTTGTAGCTGACTAGTGATCCAATCCTTGCTTACTTTGGTACCTATTTAGCATTCCAACAACAATGTTGATATTTGGTCTTATACATGTCTTGGCATATATAAATTCAAAAAAAGAAAAAATATGCATAAGGAATCCTTTCAATCTGTGTCCATTCTAAATAGTTCTTTAAAGATTACATATAAGAGTAAACTTGTCTCCTTTCTGAATTGGAAATGGAGATGCTAAACAATTTTTCATTTTGAATCTTTCTAAAACTTTATTGTTATACACTTTTTAAGACAAACCTAACAATCCTTGTGACTATCCCAAAATATTTCTATTTCAATCACATAGTTTGTCTCTCCGATATCCTTCATTTCGAAGTTGTTAGAGAGAAAATTCTTAGTCTGATGTAATAGAGTAGCATCATTAGTTGCAAGCAAGATATTATCAACATATAAAATTAAAAATATAAACTTACTTTTACTGACTTTTAAATGGTGTTTTCTTTAAATCTAAAGGAAACAATAATATCATTGAACTTAAGATACCATTGCTTGGAGGCTTATTTAAGTTCATATATTGATTTCCATAATTTATATACCATATGTTCTTTTTTTCAACTGAAACCCCATTAGTTTATCCATTTAAACTTCTTCCTCTAAATTCCAATTAAGAAACTCGACTTCCACATACATTTGTTGTAGTTTCAAATCATAATAAGCTATTAATGCCATGATAATTATGAAGGAATCTTTCTTAGAGACTGGTGAAAAGGTCTTCTTATTGTTAACACCATCCTTTTATGTAAAACCTTTAGCAACAAATTAGGTCTTGTAACACTCAAGGTTGCCATGAGAGTCATGTTTGCTTAAGACTCATTTTGCATTTGACTATCTTACAGCCTTTAAGCAATTCTACAAGGTCCCACACTTCATTTTGTTCCATAGATGTTAACTTTTCTTTCATGACATACAATAATCTATCAGTATTATCAATATTAATGGCCTTTGAAAATGAAACTAGATCATCATTAATTCCTAAGTAAACTTTTCACTATTGTAGAGAAACCATAAGATCATTTGATATAGAAGGTCTTCTTTCCTTTTGGAATTTTCTTAATACTATCTCAAGTGGTTTCTCTACTATAATTTCATCATGAGTAGTGAAATCATTAATTTGTTGTTCTTTTTTCATTATTTTCTGGTTCAACAATTTAAGGAACAACCACTTTAAAAGAATTGCAATTTGAGGGAACTTGCATTCTCATTTCTTTTATTTCCCTATTTCATGGAGCTTCACTCCCATTGGGTTTCACCATTCTTAATGAACCTAGAATTTCTAGTTTCAACAATTCTTATGTTATGGTTAAGGCAATATTATATATGTACCCCTTAGATTTTTTTAGATAGCTAATAAAAAACTCGATAATTTTTCTTACATCTCATTTCTTCTCTTGTGGATTAGATACTCTTATTTTAGCCCAGCATCCCCAAGTATGTAAATGAAAGTAAATTAGGTTTTTTGTTCAATTGCCTTTCAATTGCATATATGAATATTTCCAAGGAACTTATTGCTTGAGATTTCTCATGCAGTATATAGAAATATTTATAACATTAACAGTAGTTAATAAAGGTGATAAACTACTTTTCTTTATTGAAAGAATTAATGCCAAAAGGTTGACACATATCAATATGTGTATAATTTTAAGAAGTTGTGTGCTTTTTATAGCTCCATTCTTTTTGTGTTTTGTTTGTTTTCCTTTTATACAATCTATATAAATGTTTAAGTTAGTTGTCATACCTAGGTTTATCTAGCTTATTCATACAATTTATAGAATTAAGAACAAAGTTTTTCAACACCGAAAATGGCCTGTATACATGTCATATGGAGTTATAAAGATTCAAATTTAATTTTTACTTTTCCTTTATTCACATTAATCATAAACAAACTTGTTTCAGTTCATTAGATCAGAAAATATGCAAAGGAAAGCTTATAAGTGTTTTATGACCTGAAATGGCTCTATTGCACATAAACTATACTAATCTTGGGAATTCATATAGTAGGCTACAAAACTTTAATTTCACAAATTAGGTATCTATAAAAAGCTTAGGATGTGAACTATATGTTGTAAAAATTTTAAATGCAAATGATTCCATTTGACCTACTAAAAACTGTGGAGAACAGAATCTATCTAGGATGTGTTACATCAACCTAACATAACTAAACTCTAAACTTTAAAAATGCATGACTTTGGCCACACAATTCTGATTTATACAAACTTAGTTGCTACAAAAAGCTTATAATGTGAATTTTGTGCTGGTAAAATTTCATAAGTAATAGAGTTCATTTGGCCTCCCCAAAGACACAAAAACTAGAACTGGACAATAGGAACAATAATAGGACCAAATTGCAAAATTTTTTGAACTTTGAAAATTCGTGAAGTATTTTATAGAGCTTAAAAAATTCTCATTCTGGCTTGTTAAAAAGCTCTAGTAAAAGTATAATTGTATGCCAACTCTTAAACTTAAATTAGGTCATTTAGGTCATTTTTGATATTGATAAAATTTAGACCCTTATTAAGACCATTTTTTGGTTCTAAATGGAGTAATTTATGTCTAAATGAAATTTTTTCACTTTGAACAAATTTTAATCATTCTAAACATCATTTACATCCATCTCATTATATGTAATTAGGCTTGGATCAAAATTTGACCCCCTATACCCAAGTTTGCATACATATATAATGGCATTATATAGGCAACCCTACTTGGTCATTTTCTACCACAAGGAGCCATATATTCACATTCTCATGCTTATACATAAGTTTTTATTCATAAACATGATGTTATACATTGTGTTACATAAAAAATGATCATATATATATCAAATGTACTATTCATGCCATTCTTGGTACATTACTCAAAATTTAGTACATAGCACATTCCTAATTCATGGTTTCTAATGTCTAACTTTTCTTGTAATATCTGATTCTTTGAAAATGAGAGAAAACGCAATAAACGTAACGTATGATTTCTTCGTAAATGCACAAAATTCATCGGATACAAAAGGAAGTCCCCCAGATAGAGTGATTTGAGGTCCAATAAAATTAGAATAATATTCTAGACTTCAAATAATGGTGATTCAAGGTCAAAGGTGCTTTGAAACCAGAGCTAGAATAACCAGATAGATTTTTATGGAATGACAATGAAATATAATGACATTTTTGTAATTTCAAGAAATTTTTAGAATTCTCACAAGAGGGCTTTTTAAATAGTAAATTTGAGTTCTCTAGGGTTTTCAGAGGCCCTGAAAACCATGGAAAGCCCCGAGACAATTAAAACATTTTCGGTAGACGTTTTCTAATGGCGGTAAGCCCAAATTTTAACCAATTCATTCGGGAAGGTTTTAGCTTCAAATTGAGTGATTTCAAAAGTATTTTATAAAATTGGGAATCTAAATTTTATGATAGAAAAGATAGTTTTAAAAAAGGAGCTAAAAAGAAGCTAAAACAAAAATGCCACAAAGAAGGGCAAAATTAGAATTTTTAAGAAAGTGGAAGCTTCTTGAACACTCTTTAAATTTCATGTTTCTTCTCCTCATTATTTGCACGACTTGTTCTGCCCCAAAACCAGAAAAATACTAGCTCTCTTAGGCACACTAAGGAGGAGGAGAAAGGAGGAGAAAAAGTAAGAAAAAGTTAAGGAATTTCATGGATTTTCATGCTCCTTCTTCTTCCAAACTTATTTCTCTCCTCTTAAGCTTCCTTTCCTTGGTTTTAATGAGGAGTTGGTTCTATTTTGAGGGTAGAACAGAGAGAGAAATTTTGTGTTTGAGGAAAGGAAGCCAACCAAGTGAAGAAAAAGTAAGCAAACAAGGTATTTTATCATTCCTACACTTGATCCTTCTTGTTCCTTCTATGGTGCATGTTTTGCCCTTAGTGAGACCAACTAAGAGGGGTTGGATTTCTAGCTAAACTAAGGGTAAATCTTAAGAAAATGAGGGAGGAGAACAAGAATATGCAAAGGAAACAATCAAATAGCCATTAGATTTCAAGTTAACAAAGTTAGGGTTTTAAGTGTTCCACCAAAAATTTGATTTGATACAATAATTATTAGGCCAAAATGATTGTTTGGATGAGCTCTTAAGACCCTAGAAGGCTCCTCATATGCATCTTCCATCAAGAAAACAAACCAAACTCACTTGGTGCTCACATACTCCATAACCATAGCCTAGAGAGGTTGGAACACCTATGGATAGTTTTAATTTGTTCCAAGTTTATTTTTGAGTTATATATGATGGAATAGGATGAGAGGAAGCCTTGAAAAAATTTTAGAAGCCATAGATAGTGAGATGGTATCATAGGTTCCATATTATAGCTTAAAGAAGCAACACTTAGCTAGACTCCTTAATTTGATTGTGTGATAACTCCAAGAGACTTAAAAGAAGTCAAGAATCATAAATGAGTGAAGAAAATGGAGCAAATATCATATTTTCATAGGGTTGCTTCATTAAGTGCATTATGAAACCATAAAAGAGTCATATACATTACCTAGCTTTCTTAGTGAACGTATGGCTTTAGAATGTGATTCAAGAGTATAATTGGCTTCCATATGATGTGTCTAGGCCAAGAGAAATAAGCTCCACCTTCTTATGTGTGTGAGGTTGAGGAAGAGCAATTAAAGTCAAGAGGAAAAGTTTGCAATAGGAATAAAGGTAGCTCTTTCCACTTTCTTTCATGCATGAATGTGTGCTTACCTTATCTTTGAATGTGTGCATGTTTTAAGCCATGAAAAGTGTTCTAGCATATGTCTATATCTCATGATACCATGATGTTACATTATACTTTTAAATAATGTTTTATATGCTTGCTTTAGTTTACTTGAGTGTGGAGAAGCCAACAACCCTCTAACCATGGTGAGGATGAGCCAAGAGCCCTTAAAAATGGTTGAGACAAAATCTAGTGTCTCCCAAGAGTAAGTCATAGTTCAAGGCCTTTAAGAAAAGGATGAGGTAGGTCTAAGAACCTTGAAAAAAATAGATAAGGCTAATCCACTTGTTTGGTAAGCCTATGTATGCTTTGTATGACTTACTCAAATGCTAAGAATGTTTCTTGAATGATTACACATTCTATTATGCCCATGCACACATTTTCAAGACTTGTATTGCATTCTTTATGTGTGATTAAAAAGGAGAAGAGCTATTGGGATTTTTAGAATCTCATTCCTTCCTCCCCACATGTTTAACATATCTAGGTGGACTAAGAGAGCCAAAGAATGAGAGCCACTAAGCTAGAAGGAGAAAATGTGACAATCAAGTATGTAGAAATGCAAATTTGTAGCCATATGAGTGGCACATGATGTAATCTCTTATCATATATGTTTTGTGACCTTATGAACGCATGTAAATATGTAAATATATCATATATGTATGAGATTTAATACCATATGTATGATATAGTGCATTTTGGGCATTGGATGGCAAGCCTTGATATGCATGCTCTTGTGTATAACTTAGGGTGTGATATGAACCAGACTCATGTGGAGAAGGATGCTCGTGTGGAGAAGACTTAGTGATAGATGGCCCAATGACAAAAGGAAGAGTTAAGCGTCTACAAAGAGCAATTGGACTTCAATTTATTGAATTTTTAGACAATGATTGAAGTAATAGAATTATTTTGAATATTTTCTCCAAATTGTGAGAGTTATCTTTCCCTTGCTCTTGTGAAGCCTTTGTCTTGTTAACCTATCCTTAGGTTGGTTATTCAAATTCACAAAAGCCCCCAATTTGTGCTTCGACCCGGGTGTGTCATTGTGTGGGTTGGTTCATTGTGTTCGTGGTTGGGCGTGCAGTCTAAGTTGCAGGTCAATGTTCCTCTAACGTTGGTTGGCCACTTACTTCCGTCAGGTCTCGAACCATCATTTTACTTAACCTACGCTGTGAAGATTGGGCCACCCTTTTGATTTCACATCATTTGGTATCAAAGCCTTGGTTTACACAGTAGGTTATCTATCATACATTCATCATCCACTATTCTACTTCTTTTCTAGCCTCCATATTTTTTCCTTTTCCATATCCATTCATTGCTACCTTTTATTAGAAAAAAAAATACTAACCTTTCTACCTTTCTTTGTTTCCAGATTTGATCCTTAGTGTGCACAATTTGGTTTTTATGCTACAAGAGCCATTTATTTTGTAATCTAGAAAATTTTTGTTATTTTGGACATTGTTGTTTTTCCCTTATCTGTTCAACCCCTTTCCTTTTGAGATTTTGGACAATTAATAGGTCAATCCTAAGTTTCAGAATCTCAGCTTTCATTTCGTTTTAGAATCATCGAATTCAGAGTTCTCTAGAGGGAGTTATTGTCATTTTTAGTGGTAACGTTTTTTGATCTGATTTGTTTCCTATTATGTGATCTTGTGATTCTCTTTCATCTGATCCAAAAAACAAAAGAGGCAAAAAGAAAAGGAAAAGGAATAGAAAAGAAAGGCAAAAAAAAAAAAAGGTTAGCAAAAAAAAAGTGAAAAAAAAGAAAAAAAAAAGAAAAAAAATTATGATCAGATTTCTTTCATTTGTGATCAGCATTGTTTCCTCTTCCATTTGTTTCCTAATTTTGTGATCCACTTTCTTATTCCTATATTGTTTCCTTTTATCTTGTGTTGTGGACTTTCCTATTGTGACTTCAACTTGTTTCCTATTCCTTTGATTTGAACTTTCCTAATCTAATCCTCCATTGATTTCTCATATCTTGGGCTTTTAGAATCATTGCAATTGGCTCTTTGGCATTTTAAACTTGATCTTGCATTGCTAGGTGGTTAAATATTCCCTTTTTCATATTGGAACCTTAACCTAACCAAACCCTAACCTTACTTGTGACTTGTATGTGCCAAACACAACTTTTCATACCATCCACTAGTACATACCTTGGTGAATCGAGAATTGGCAGTCTTTGATCACTTGACAAGGTCTTAGGTAACATAAGAGCTTGGGATTTGATATTGAGAGGTAAAAGGCAAGAGTGGGTAAGATCATTGCAGAAAAAGCCAATAAGAGAGAGAAAACACGAGTGGGAGTGTCATCTCTTATTTGAGTGAAACACTTGAGGGTGTGATTATAAGGTCCAATATACTTTATTTCTTGTTTCTTTTCCGCTAACATGGCAGATAACCGAGAAAAAGGAGAACTCCTTGTAACTAAGAGAGCCCTTAGAGCCCAGATGATGGAGGAAGAGGATAAGCAAAGAGAGAATTTGTTCCATACTCGTTGCCAAATCCAAGGGAAGATATATGGTGTGATTCTAGATGGAGGAAGTTACTGCAACGTGGCAAGCATCAGGCTAGTGGAGAAGTTGAATTTGTCTACTTTTAAGCATCAACGGCCTTACAAACTCCAATGGCTCAATGAATGTGGAGAATTGAGGGTAACCAAGCAAGTTAAGGTAATGTTTTCAATTGGAAAGTATAGGGATGAAGCGCTTTGTGATGTTGTACCAATGAAAGCATGCCATACTTTGTTAGGTAGGCCTTGGCAGTATGATAGACGTGTTACACATGATGATTTTCTAAACCATTATTCTTTTTTACTTAGAGGGAAACCAATAACCCTCCATCCTATGTCACAAAAGCAAGTGTTAGAAGATCAAATCAAGAGAGAGAAGAAAAGAGAAAGTGAGTGTGTAAAAGTGTCTAAAAAAAAGGAGAGTGAAATTGAGAAAAGAAAATAGGGTAAGCCAAGAGAGGAGAGAGGAAAAGGAGAGAGAGCTAAAGGTAAAAGAAAGAAAGAGGGAGAAAGAGAGAAAAGTTTGTCAGTGGCAAGAAAGAGTGAGATCAAACAAGCTTTGTTTTCTCAACAAAACCTCCTAGTAGTTATCTACAAAGAGGTTATGTTGAATACTAACGACTTAACCTCTACTTTGCCTAGTGTCATTGTGTCTCTTTTGCAGGAATATGAAGATGTCTTTCTCGAAGAGGTACCACCTGGGTTGCCACTAATTAGAAGGATAGAACATCAAATTGATTTTATACCTAGAGCACCTTTGCCCAACCATCTAACTTACCGAGCTAATCCTGAAGAGACCAAGGAGATTCAAAGACAAGTGCAAGAGCTGCTGGAAAAGGGATATGTGAGGGAGAGCCTTAGCCCATGTACAGTACCAGTGTTGCTTGTGCCTAAGAAGGATGGCACATGGAAAATGTGCATTGATTGTCGAGCCATCAATAATATAACAGAAGTTGTGAGGCTTCATGGGATTCTAAGGACTATAGTGTCAGATCGTGATGCTAAGTTTTTAAGCTATTTTTAGAAGACTTTGTAGAGCAAGTTTGGAACTAAATTGCTATTCTCTACTACTTGTCGTTTGCAAACTAATGGACAAACTGAAGTTGTTAATAGGAAACTATCTTCTTTGTTATGAACTATGGTTAAAAAGAACTTGAAGAATTAGGAGGAGTGTCTACCACATGTCAAGTTTGCATATAATAGGGCTGTTCATTCCACTACTAAATATTCACCATTTGAGATTGTATATGGTTTTAATCCTGTTGCACCCATTGAATTAGTTCCTTTGCCTTTGCAGGAAAGAATCAATATGGATGGATAGAAACATGCTGAGTTTGTTAAGCAAATCCATGAGAAAGAAAAACAAAACATTGAGAGGATGACTCAACAATATGTAGAATGTGCTAATAAGGGGCGAAAGAGGGTTGTCTTTAAACCAGGAGATTTAGTTTGGTTGCACCTTCAAAAAGAGAGGTTTCCTGATGAAAGAAAGTCTAAACTTATTCCTTAAGGAGATGGGCCTTTCCAGGTCCTAGAGAGAATTAATGATAATGCCTACAAGATAGATTTATCATGTGAGTACGGTGTAAGTGCTACTTTTAATGTTTCTGACCTTTCCCCTTATTTTGGTGCAGACTTTGAAGAGTCGAGGACGACTCCTTTTCAAGAGAGGGAGGATGATACGAACCGGACTCATGTGGAGAAGGATGCTCATGTGGAGAAGGACTTGGTGATAGATGGCCTAATGATAAGAGGAAGAGTTAAGCGTCTACAAAGAGCAATTGGACTTCAATTTATTGAATATAAAAGGAAGAGTTAAGCATCTACAAAGAACAATTGGACTTCAATTTATTGAATTTTTAGACGATGATTGAAGTAATAGAATTATTTTGAATATTTTCTCCAAATTGTGAGAGTTATCTTTTCCTTGCTCTTGTGAAGCCTTTGTCTTGTTAACCTATCCTTAGATTGGTGATTCAAATTCACAAAAGCCCCCAATTTGTGCTTCAACCCAGGTGCGTTGTTATGTGGGTTGGTTCATTGTGTTCGTGGTTGGGCGTGCAGTCTAAGTCGCAGGTCAATGTTCCTCTAACATTGGTTGGCCACTTGCTTCTGTCAGGTTTTGAACCATCATTTTACTTAACTTACACCGTGAAGATTGGGCCACCCCTTTGATTTCGCATCATTTGGATGAGTGAGTTTGAAGAATATGGGTTTATGCACCTTTGGGACAAGTTTAGAAGGTCATTTTGATACATCCCCATGTGCTCAAGTGGTCATGGTTGCCTTAGAACTCAAAATGGACTATTTGGACCCCTTATATGATATAAAATAAGCTTTGCAACCCAATGTTAAGATCTGACCAAATGAATGAATTTGCCCTTGAAATTTGGCAAAAATATAGATTTTATCTAGACCTTTTTAGGAAGACAAAGACCAGATTATTTGGAACTCTTTGGATTTTTTTATGAATTTCCAAAGTTGACATTTTTCTGCTGTACTGATGTAGACACTGTTCATATGGTTATAAATTTGGGATATGTCATTTGTGAGCCAATGATGTCCAATACTTATGAAATTATAAACTAAACATGACAAGCTTTTCATGGCCATTAAGATCACCCCAATTGGACATTTGAGTAGAGAGATATGAATTTTTGAAGTTGAAGGATAACACTAGTAATGACAGTCGACCTCTGGTACTGTTCCATCAATTTTTGATGGCTAGCAGCCTCTGTTGAAGCCTAGATTTATTTTTATCATAAAATAGACATCTTTTATATTTTCAGAATAGTATATTGTGCTTAATTTTGATTTTTTTAGAATTAGTTATGATTTTTCAAAATTTAGGCACAGAATCTGGACTAGGTACCTGAGATTACACACTATGCTTTCATGTATACCATCCATTTGCAAGAGTTCTAGGCCACTTCTTGAGCTTGTTATGAGTTTTATTTATGTATTTAAATATGAGAATGAGATGGATGACCTCATATGGCCCACAAGATACTGAATGAAAAATTTATCTATGACGTAACACAATTTAATTACATTTTTAATGGCTTTTCTTTGAGAATGTTATGTGCTTTATGGATATGAGCCTATAAATAGTATTAGATAAGCTATATAAATATGGTGTTACACTTCTCAATGTCCTTGCTTTGGCTGGTGACCCTGAAATGGTCAGTGGGAGCATATGGATGAGACTTTGGGAAGAATCTCAATAGTCAATCTTAACTAATTTATGCACACATGAATACAATGAAAAAATGCTATACATGTGGTTCAAAGATGTTAAGCATGTGCTTCATATAAGCCAAATGCATCATATAATATAAAAACTCATTCATTCTTAAACCATGGCATTATCACAAACTATCCAGGCTCAATTAATCTGAACTTGGGACCAAGGAAGAGCTACTGCATTGAATTCCATGCCTTAAAGAGTTAGAAGCCATTACATACCATCTTATGTACATATAACTAATTTTGGAAAACATAACATAGCATACTTCATCAATGTATCAAGCAAAAACACACACAAGTATTTCAATCCATTCAAACATTCAAATGCATGCAAGAAAGGGAGATAAAGCTACCTTAGAACTTGTAGAGCAGTGTCATTAACCCACTTAGTTTTAGCTTTTCCCTTGACTTTCTTTCACTTGACACCCACACTTAGGGAAGTTTGAACTATATGGGCCTACACATGGCAATTACAAGGTAAATCAATCCACTAAGATTCATTCTAAGTCTCATCATTAGCACTTAATCCCATTAAAATCTAATATGTATCTTAAGGCTAGTTTAGGCCCATTAGGAGGCAACTCTTGGTTTTTCCTTTCTAAACCCTAAATTCTTGCTTGCTAGAAGTCTTATAACTCTAAGGAAACTCATTTAGATCATCATATGTATGATTAAAAGGGTTTAAAGCCATCTTGCTTTTTTAACCCAATTTAGGCACTAAAATTTCCACTTTCAATCAAGGGCTTTTAAATTTAATCCAATGGTTTCATAATTACTTATTTATCATATCTAAGTCTCTAAATTTATTAGAAGTAAAAAAAAAAAAACCTTACCATAAAATGCCTTTAGTTTCACCCAAATTAGATTTAAAATTTTACCGAACTATTTGATCAAAGAGTCAGTCAACCGATAACTTAAAATGCACACTAGAGGGGTTTTAACTATTTTAGGGGTTCTTATGATTTTTAAGGCCTCTAAAAATCTCGAGAAACTTAATTTTCCTATTTAAAGCTACATCTTTTGAGTTTTCAAAAAATTACCCAAAATTATGATTTTGCCACTACGTTATTCTTTAAATTCATTTAGTCATTTTGGCTTCGATTTTGGGTGATCTTTAGGCTCTTATCCCCATTTTTAGATGTTCTAATTAATATTCTAATCTCAATTAATCTCAATTCACTTTACTTCGAGATTCTCATTCATTAATCAAACGGTTCTAATTACGATTTCTCGTAATTCATACTAGCTTTCGTTAGAGTTGTGATCCTTTGTAAGTAAATCATTCAACTCTTTAGAATTATTTTGAATTTCTAAATCATAGGATATTACAAGAACAAAGTTTGTAAAAATAAGACCATGAAAAAGAGGCATTTTCTTACCTTTTTTTAGCTTTTTTTCCTCCTTTTTCCTCTTCTCCTTGGTTTAGAAGCACACAATGTCAGTTATGACTTCCTAGGGCTGGCGTGACTTAATTTAAGGAGAAGGGAAGTGATTTATAACAATTTCCTAATTCTCATTATGCCGTTCTAATTCACTTCTACTGTTTAGGCTCGTTTCAACTCTTTTTTTAATACTATCTTTTCCATATAGAAATTTAAGTCCTCTAGTTTATTAAAAATATTTACTTTCAATTTTATAAGATTCAGAACTATCATAAATCATCAGGTCAAAGTTTGGGTTAACCAATGGTCTAAAACCTACATCGGAGGAGTTTTGGTCATTTTGAAGGTCCCTATAATTTTTAAGACATCTAACAATCCTGGAGAACTCAATTTTACATTCAAAACTTCCTCCTTTGAGTTTCTAAAAAATTACTCAAAATTATGATTTTGCCACTACATTGTTAATTAAATTTATTTAGCCATTCTAACTCTAATTTCAAGCCATCTTTAACCTTTTATTCTCATTTTTGGATGTCTAGATTATTATTCTAACCTTAAAAATTTGCTGAACCCTTGTTATTTTAGTTAGGTTAAAGTTTGACGAGAATAATATTCTACAACCAGCAATTCATTTATTTTCAAACCAACCCATTTACTATCTATTATTTGATTGACTAATCCTTTATATTGGGTAGCTGTCATTAAACCAGGTAGAATACTTTATGAAATGGGCAGAGTCACAGAAAATATAGCCAGAAAAGCTATTGCAATAGCAGCATCCAAAATGCCTATACGAACTCAATTCATTATTTCGGCATAATAATTAGAACCAAAGGAAAGAGGTCTTTGGGATGAAAAAAAAACAATTGCAATTGTAGGTTTCTTTTTTTTTTTTGCCATTTTATTCTAAGGTGTTCTTTTATTATCTCATCAGTTTCAATTCAATTTAGGAAAAATAGGTATTACATCAGTAGAATTAAAATAAGGTAGGATTTCATTATTTACTAATCTTTTTAGTCTTTCCTTGGAAATGTGACTTAAAACATCTATGCTACAGGTTAGGAAAGTATTTATTTATCAAAATACATTTAGTACCAACATTATGATGTAAGGTTAAAAGCATTTCATCATAAAGACTATCAAGATTTAATTTTTATAATTCATCACAAAGAATACCATAACCAATACGATAGTTATACTTAAATAAACTTAAATGTTCATTACCAAAATTAATAAAGTATCCAGCAACATCAAGTTTAGATAATAAAATCATATTCCTAGAAATACTAGATACATAAAAAGTTTTAATATGTCTAAATGATATTCGATGTCTATAACCAAATGATAAGTCCTAACAGCTCCCATTGGCTCATTCACTTTGTTTCCCATGAAAGACAAACTTCTCACTTGGGCATATGGTTCATGTAACATCCCAAAATTAATTAAGAATAATTATGATGAATTAAGAAATTAATATGGAGGTCTTGGGGAGATTAAGGAAAATAAGAATTTCTAGAGAAATGGGTTTATTTTAGACCTTTCGAGATAATAATTATTTTTAGCCATTGTTAGGTGAAAATAGATTTAATTATGGTTATGGGTCTAATTAGTGAAACTAATTAAGTAAAGATGGATATTTAATATTTGAGTCCCATGATCAACTTATGTATATTAAGGACTATTATTAGAAGCCCAACTTCATTGTGACTCGAGTCCATTAAACCCAATGAACTTTGGCCCAGTACCATTAAACTTGTCCAGTCCTTGTCCCACATTTAGTAAAAATTAGACCATTTGGAAATAAGGGCCAATGGGCTAGCCCACTTGCTCTAAGACCTTAAGAAAACCTAGTTTCCTTTTATTTTGAGTGCTGAAGGCATGTGTTTTGCAAAAACACAAAGCCATTTTCACATAGGAAGAGAGGAGGCTAGGGTTTTTTGCATTCTTCCATCATTTCTCACTTATAGAGGAACATTTAGTTAAGGCAATTTATATAAAACTTATTCCTCTCATTTTTCTCTACATTTTGATCCGATTGGTATGTCATTTGGGAGATTTTCATCTTCTTTTGAAATTTGAAATTTGTTATTTTAGTTGATCTTGTATGATTTTTGGAGGTAAAGACTAGGAGAACCATTGGGTAAATGTCTTCCCTTTATTTTAGTGTGTTTCATACTGGGAAGTGGCTCCAAAGATTGATTTTTCATTTTGGTTCTATTATTGTATGAAAATGTTAGGAAATTAAGGTGAACCATCATAGTTTCTGGGGTAGGAGTCTTAAATTTGAATTTGTGGAACCTATTAGTGCTCTTTCAATTTTTATAATGGTTGGAGTGATTGGGTTTATGGTTTCTACTATGGTTACTGACTAAGGATGATATTTTGATGAATTTAGAACCCTTAAGGCTTTCTGGTATTGTTGATAGCTTCCAAGGATTTTAGGCAACCAGTAAGGTAACTGGGGTTTGATGTAATTCCTTGCGTATGTGCTTTATTAATTTGATAATTGCTACATAATGTATTTTTGCTTTACTAAATGATTAGTTGGTTACTTAATTGTTGTGTTTGGACACTAAGTGAGTCCTTGGTAGAGCTATGCTGCCGCTGCCACTCGCATATTGTACTTCGATTAGGTACTAAATTATGATCAGACTTATGAATGCACTAAGCCTAGAATGTGTTTATTAGGGAGTTAGTGTCATTGATGGGCCTTTCCTTATATTATTGGCCATTAACATGATGCATGTGACTACTAGTATGGGATGGTAATTATTAGTAGTATAGCTAGTTCATTCATGGATTATGATAATGCTTTCAGTAACTACGTTTAATATGCATTTCTACTGATTAAACTATACATATGTATAGAATTTTCTTCAATTATTAAGATTCATATCTCATTTCGTTTTATAGGCTAACAATTTTTAGGTAAAGGTTCCTCGAATAAGGGAAAGGAAAAACAAGTAGATGAGCAAACCTGATTTAAAGGCTATGTGTGGGCTTTATACACTTAGCCTATTTTGTTTTAGAGTAGATGCTAGTATTTTTATAATTCATTTTGTATAGCACCATGATGCACTCATATTGCTAAGTGTAGGCTTTTTAATGTTCTATAACTAAGATTGAATTCCTTAGGAAGTTGGAGTTTTTATTCCATGAAATTTGATGTATGTATTTAACCATGTTTTATTATGGATTTCAAAGTATTTACACTTAATTTAGTACTTCTGGAACTCAGTTGCATGTATGAGGATGTTTTGTTAATCTAATGAATATGATGTAATGACATTTGAATGATTGGTTTGATTTCTCCTCATTGCATGTGACTTGTGAATTATCCAATGGGCCTGGTATTTGGAATTAGGGAGAGCTATAATCAAATCTTGCATTTAACACTGGTTTGAGGATTTAAAAGTAGAAACATAGTAGCTTGACCCATTAAAACTCATACAAGGTAATTTGAGCTAAATTGATAGGGAACAACACCATTTGTGGAAGACCTTTGAGGCTTTTCAATCCTTTTGTTGTCATAGAG
Source organism: Erythrophleum fordii (assembly GCA_032878935.1). NCBI lineage: Eukaryota > Viridiplantae > Streptophyta > Magnoliopsida > Fabales > Fabaceae > Erythrophleum > Erythrophleum fordii. The sequence continues at coordinate 17,206,555 of JAVQMF010000052.1, read as the reverse complement.
GGGAATATACTTATATGAATTAAGTTGTAGTGACTCTAATTCAATCCGAAGTCTCTAAGTTGGGAAGGTTAGTAAGTGAGGTGTTTAAGAGGGAAATGATATGGATGTGACCATGTGTTTTTACCTTAGGAGGACCCCAAACATTGTTGGGAGAAGGATTTAAGTGAGTAGGGACATATATTAGAGAGTTTAAGACCAGAGGGATGAAGTTGAGGCCAAAATTGATCAAGTCATGGCCTAAATCCACCCAGGGTATAACAAAGACCAAGAGCAAATTTAAGTCACAGTGCGAGGTAAGGAATTTAGATCTAAGGGGTACCTGAGAGCAATCTTACCACGACAAGAGTCGAGGAGTGTTAGAGGAGTTGATCTAGTAGCTCATCTCACCGCAATATGAGGATAGCTTGCTGCAGTGAGAATAGATAAAACTGGAACAATGGTTGTAGAGACATACTTGGTGTAGAGAGTCTGAGCTATGGTTCAAAATTCAAAAAATAGCTCTAGGATCGTGTTGAGTTGTGGCATGAAGTGTCTGAGTCACGATGTAAGTGTGTTAAGAAGCTTTTAAAGGTTCCAGAGACCAATTTAGCCATAGCGGGGTCATTCCTGTAACATCCAGTTCTTCCGTAAAAGTGAGAAATGTGATATTCGATTTCTCCGTAAACATCAGAAATAGGCTAGATATAAAAGGAAGTCATCGATAAAATTTTAAATATTAAAAAAATGAGGATTTGAAATTTAAGATACTTAAAAACTAGAGCCAGATGAGCTCAGAAAATTTGCCGAAGAAAGTAGGGGATTTTTGTAATTTCTGAAAAATTTGGAAAACTCATAGAAGGGCTTTTTAAATAGAAAATTTAAGTTTTTCAAGGTTTCTAGAGGCCTTGGAAACCATGGGAACCCCTATAACAGTTGAAACTCCTCCAGTGAGTGATTTTGGCCATCGGTTAACTGAAATTTTGACCAAATAGTTCATAATGGTTTCAGATCCTTTTTTAGTAATTCCAAAGGCAATTCTTACGATTAAGAGCCCAAGGAATATGATGGAGAAGACAGATTTCAAAAAAGAGTTGATTTGAGCCAAAATGATAAGAACAAACAATAGGGACTAAAATGCAAAATAGAAAAGTGCATAAAGTGGACTCCTCACCTTCTTAAAGCATGTTTTCTTTTAGCATCTGATTAACAGACCTTCTTGCTGCCCAAAATAGAGCATGTGGCCAAGGGAGAGAGACACACTAAGAGAGCTCAAGAGGAAGAAGAAAAGGCTAACAAAAGGTAGGAAAATTTAAGGATTTTCATAGTCTTTCTTCTTATAACCCTCATCTCCTCTCTTTGCTTCATCTTTCCATGTTTTTGGTGAGTGAAATGGTTCTGTTTTGGCCTTGAACCAGAGGGGAAAAGCTAGAAGTCCAAAGAGGAAGCTAAGACAAGAAGAAACACTCTTGAAAGAAGGTTGAATCCAAGGTAATTTCTTACTTTTGTTGCTTCTTCCTTCTTGCTCTTCCTTGTGTGTGTAACACCTAAAAATAGAACCATCTAGGGGAGGAAAGTTTTGACCTAGAACTAATAAGAAACCATGAAATTGGTGTGTGGAAACTTAGAATATGCTAAGAAATTGCAAGAAAAACCAAGAGATTCTAAGTTAGAAAAGTGTAGAGCTCTTGAATACCTTGTAAAAACTGATTTAATGTATGAGTTCCATTGCATGTGTAAGTATTTGATTGAGCTCCTAAAACCCCTAGAAAGCCTCCCAAGTGGCTCTTCTATCAAGAAAAAATTAGAAACCTTTTGAACCCCAAATGCTTCCATAATTTTGGCCTAAGACAGATGGAGAGGTTAGAGAGTGTTTTAATTTATTCTAGCCTTGGTTTGGGACCCCATATGATGGTAGAAGGTTGGAGGAACCCTTGGGAAAAATTTAGAAGTCATGGATTGGGAGATGAGCCAATGGATTCCATAATATGACCTTATGAAGCAACTTATGTCTAGGCTTTTGGAAGTGAGTGTGTGAGAGCTCCAAGGACCTTAAATGAGATCAAGAGGCCTAGAAATGAAAAGAGAATGGAACCAAAAATTTGAATTATAGTGGTTGCTTGATTAGGCCATTTATGAAGTCATTATGTGACCATTAAGAAAAGGGTGTATTCTTAAGTGTAAGTTTAATGTCCTAACTTGTTCCAAGAATATAATTGAGTGTTGTTTATTGTGGCTAGGCCAAGAAAACCAACTCCAACTAGTTGTGCTTGTGGAACCAAGAAAGGAAAGGAATAAACTAAAGAAAGGCTTACATAAATACTAAGGTAGCTCTCCACCTCATTCTTCTTGCATTCTTGTGTGTGTGTATGTCATTGTGTACTTGTGTATGTTTATATGACTTGAGAACATGCCATGTGATGCTTTGAGATTGCATTGGTACCAATGTGCTGTCTTGAATGTTAATGATTGTAGAAATGACTCATAAGGGTGAGATGATACCAAAAGTCCCTTAATGTAGGTGAGAAGGCAAATCTAAAAGTTCTAGAAATGGAGTGAGGCAAAACTAAAAGCCCCTAGAGCCTACTTTTGAATTTGATAAGAAATGGTGGCATGAAAGTGTATGATTTTGCATGTTTATGTCTAAGACATGTTCTAAAAGTGTGCCTTTGATATATGTATGCCTTGAATGTGTATGTGAATGGGTGTGTGAGCTATTGAGATTCTATGAATTTCACCCCTCTTCTTTCCTCCATCTTGAAGTGTCTAGGTGGTGTCCAAGAAGTAAGAAATGCAAGCTAAGAAGCCTAAGAGTCTATAATTTGACACTTATGTTGTTTTGTTTGTAATTAAATGTCAAAGGAAACTTGTACATGTTATTTTTGAGTTGTAAACCCTTAGGCAAATGTAATATGATACATGAATGATTTATAAACTTTAGTGGATATCAAATCAATGGAAATATGTAAGTTGGCTATATGATGGCTTATATTTATTAGTGCATTCATGAATGTGGAATGGTCAAAATGAGATGCAAGAGGTTTGGGAACACTTGGACAGTTTACACAAGTTGCATTCAGGCTTTTAAACTTGTCCAAGGGGAGCCAAACCCAAAAGGAAGCCATTTGGACCAAGTTGATACTTTAGATGAAACAAAATTGACCATTTTGTGGAGTTGTGTCACTTTCTATCCAAATGAGCTCTTCTTGGTCTAAAACTTGGGCATGCATCTAGGTCTTATTCGGAGATTTTTGGGAGGCTAAAGTGGATAATATTTGGAGGTATATAGAATATTTGGTGAATTTAGGAATTTTTCTGGTTTTGGTCAGTGTATTGTTCATTCTAGTCTGAAATGAAATGTTGTCATTCATAAAGCAAATGATGTCTAATTGTTATGAAATTTTACAAACAGAAACTAAACCTTCCTAATAACTTATGCCAATTAAAAGCACCTCAATTGGATGTCTAAAGATAAGGATATAAATTTTTGAAGTTGTTGCCCAGTATTAGGCATATAGTCAAACCCAAAACACTATTCAATTGATTTTCGGGACTGAATGAACCTGAACTAGGTTGAAATGATTTTTTCTCTCTAGCTAACATCTATACCTTTTCAGATTGGTATCACTTGTATGGATTGGATTTTTTTAAAATTAATTAGACATTTTTAAAGTTTATGACAATAAATTGTATTAGTATCAGAACGCGACCTCTATGGCCATTTCATTGTCAAACATGGTACTAATGCTATGTTCATGACTTGAATTTATTTCTAGCGCAAATTTAACACACAAAGCTTTCCAGAAAGCTATGGCATGGTAGATTTAGATTTTTCTATATTTAGTTATGATTTTTCAAAATTTTCCTTGAAATCTGTAACTATATAGCCACAATGCATGAGTGAAATCCAGGGTTTTTACCTTAAGGTCCGTGGATTGCTTGATGTTTTGAGTTAGGTTTGAGTTGTATAAATGGAAAATAATTAGAGAATGTTGTTGGAACATCCACGGGGCCCACAAAACGTGAATTTGGAAATCTTAACCCTGACGTACGCCATAAAAGTGCACTTAAATGGTGATTTTCTTGACTTATTCTCTAAGAACATGTGTAAATCCCTATGAATGAGAGAGTATGATAGTTGAAAGTATATGGCATGACAATTCCAAGTCGGGCATGAGATTCCAAACTTCAACTTTAGCTTTAAAACCTTGATTTCCTTAAAGTGATGTATATTGACTTGCAAACTAAAGTAAATGAGTTTTATGTTTCTTTAAATCATCTAGGAGAGTAATGAATGCCTGATATAAGAGTTTAGATGCCCTTGGTTGGGAACATTCTTGTTCCTATGATTGGTAACTTGGAATAATTAATAAGGTTCAAATTTATCTATATTTCCATTTCTAACGAATGAGTAACAATGTTTAACTCAAAGCACAAGAGATTAAGATTTTAATTATGACCAATTAGCATGATTAATAGTTAGGGTGGTTATAGTTCATATTATAAGGAATCCCTACATTGTATTAGAAGTATGAGTAGTACATCATGAATCAATCCATCAAGAGTTATAAGGAACTTTAGTTAAATTTGATTCAAAACATAGACAAGTATTAAGCTTACCTTTCTTTACGAATCAAGCTTTTAGTTTTAAGAAATCCTTTTGGAAGTGTCCAAACTTCTTATAGAAATGACATATATAATTCTTTTGTTCCTTTTGTGGATTTTAGAGGAAGACTCATTTCACTTTACTAGTCCTTTACTCTTATCATGTTTTTCCTTGATTTCTTTCCAACTCCTTAATGGTTCACATAATGGACAGAGTAATTCCCTCATGAACCAATGACATAGCTAATAACATCAAGTCTCATTTCCTCTTGAACCAACTTACTATGTAATTAACATGCATTCCATTTGTCTTTCGTGGCATTATAATTCATTTGGAAAGGCCTACACTCAGAAGATAATTAGTTAAGGATAAACCATACAAGGAAATCTTCATTCACATCCATTCCCAAAGACTTAAGTCTTATTGCCGTGTTTTTATTTCAATGACATATTCTTGCATGATATGAAAGCCAGCAAATTTCATAATGGTTAAGGTACACATTAATGTCCCAACGGGGGACTCGTTAGAAGTTTGGAAGCACTCTTCCATAAAATTTATAAATTTTTTAGCATTTTTAGCTTTTGGAATAAGTAACTTAAATATTATCTACATAAATAGTAGGCTCAATCTATTTGACATTTCTTATTATAATGGGTTTTCTCTTCATTTCTATTAGCATTAGCAATAGCCCATTAAATATTGAAATAGATGAAGCATGCAAATAAAGTAAATTTGGAGTAGATGCTGCAAGAAATAATATATTTAATCATTAATGCCTTGCGTTATAACTAACATACTACGTAGATTTAGAAAACAATTCATTTAAGAGTCAAATGCATACTAACATTCTCCTTTGGTGATACACTAATATTATATGTACTAATTAGAGATGTCTACTACCTTTAAATATATAAACAAGACTAACAGTGCATACACATTGCTAACAATCATGTTAATCAATTATTATTACCACAAATCTATGTTTAGGCGATCCATAAATGTTTTATAATAATGAATATTGATGTACCCATAAAACAATAATTGTCTAGTCCTCCGTATCGTCAAGTTTATGATAACCATAATAAAACTATGACACAAATTGGAAACTAAATTAACCTAAAGATCTGATCACTTTAGTGATTAACAAATCTATAATGAAATGTATTTCCAAAATGTTTGCAATAGTTCCAAAATTTCTCCTTTTTTTTATTTTCAATTATGTCCTTGTTCAATGCCGTGGCACCCGCATCTGGCATTGCGGCACTACAACGTTGTCTAGCAGCGAAGCACCATGTCTCCTCTGGAATTCAGTAATACTTGTTCAAATGATTCATACACTAGGGCGTTAAACATAAAACTTTAATTTGATTCATTTATGAAATTCAATTCCATTCTAAATATGCACTGCGGAAGAACAATTATAAGTACCCAATTTTCAAAATGAGGCTTCATAAGTGGGAAAACAGATTTTGTTTAATAGAAAACTATGAGTTCTTAAACTGCTCTAGTACCACGTTAACATTCTTTAATTATGCAAATCATACTCTGAAATTGAATAAATCATAATACCCATTAGTTTCTTGATTTCTGTCTAATCTTTTCCTAATGATAGAATTCATCAATTATAAATATCATAGGATTTTGGAATCTCATAAATTTTTACAAAACGATATAAACTTAGCAAAATCAATTTTGGGATAAACTATATATCTTGATCTATTGCTTAATTATTCAAAGCTTGTAATAAATTCTCTTCATCCGTATTCAGAAGAAAATATTTCTATCTTTTGGCCTCCCCTATTTTCACTTTGACGTTAGAGATTGAAAGAGAGAATGTAAGGACCAATTTCTCATATAATTCCTTAATTATCAAATAACTCTCATTATTAGATAATTCCTTAATTAATCACTCCCATCAAGTGGCTAATAATGTTATGAAATCACCTCCCAAACCAACCAATCAAAAATTAACATATTAAATTTTTTTTAGTTAACTAATTAAATCATATCCGTTTAATCAATATCACTTGGGCACTTAAATCTCACCGACATAAGCATCTAACACGTTCATAGGTTAATGGGGTTCCAAGTTATTCCTTTTCTTTCCACCTTTCCTATTGATCCATCAAATACTCTCTTTTTCTGTATCATAGTCTTAGGCTCACGTATAATAGTTCAGAAAAACCAAGGAAATAGATGCCATGATGGAAAGGTGGAAGCAAATAAAAGTGAATATTGAGCACATAAAAGCAGAGAGAGAGAGAGAGAAAAAAGAAGAAAGATGGAGCAATGAAAGTGCCAACTTAACTACTTATGTGTAAACAAATTGGCATGCCTCAAAGTTGACTTGTGACACATCTATATTATGTTAGCCAATTTAACTTCAATTTGAGAGTGTTATAATTGATCCTTGACGGGAGGGACTTATTTTAAAAGGATATGAAAATGCAAGGATTCAATTGAAAAGAAAATAAGTATATAGATCAAATAAAAAAAATTAAGCAAACTATAAAGACTAAATAATTAATTTTTCCTATAATTTATTATGGTTGTGAACATTTTAATTTGACCAACTATGGTTTTATTCGTTGGTGTAATAAATTGAATGTTGGTCTTTCATTTATTTTTTTTTTTGGGAGCCAGTAATGTTTGTCCTTGAATTTGTAATTTATTATTGTGTAATTCTCTTTTATTATGTTGCGGGCATATAATACCTTATGCGCTTTATGAGAAAAGATATATTGCTCATTAGAGCAAACGAGTTTTTTTTTTTTAAAATGTTGCTAATATTATCCTCTAATATGTTAATTAGAACATAATTTCAAATTTTAAAATTGACAGTGCTTTTACAATAACCCAAAAAAGAAAAATCGACCACGCATAACAAGGGTTACAAACTAGTTGAATTTAATCTAGGGTCTTGCTCATCTATCTCCTTAAGGCAATGGTTACGATGCATTAATTAGTTTTGGTTTGTGTAAAAATTATTATTTTCATAGAAACAATTGTGCTAATTACTAGGAATAATAAAGTTCGTTGACTTGTAATTTTTTAAAAACAAAAATACTCTTTAACAAATAGGAATCTAATTTTATTTAGATTTTAAAATATTTTTTAGAGTTTTATTAGTGTATGGTTTAGGGATTTGGTATATAAAGGTTTTAATGTTTAGGTTTTAATAATTTAAAATTTTACAGTTTAGGATTCAAGGTTTTAAAAGTAGGGGGGTTTAGAGATTTAGGGTTGTTATGAGTTTCTCATAGGGTTAAAATGCTCACATGTCCAAGACAACCCAATCTACATTATTAAAACCCACAGATCCTTTGGTTATGATCTCAAGTCTCTTCAAACCACATATAATATACAAAACTCCACAAGTTACTAAGGGATTACAATTTAAAATGACAAATTGCTCTAATCTTAACAAAAGTATTATGGCTCTACTAACAAGAGCATGCCCACTTGATTGAAAATTACGATTAATTTGCCTTTTTAAAGGTATAAATAATACCTCCTATCATTTTACTCACAAGTCATTCAACATCATCTACCTCACTTAAATTTTGACACCCTTACTATTATAATACCTTTGTCTCTAAAATATAACTCTCTCTCTCTCTCTCTCTCTCTCTCTCTCTCTCTCTCTCTTGCTATTGCCAACCCCATCCTTAACCAGGGCTTAGGGGTTTTGACCTTTACAGTTTTTGAGTTTAGAGTCTTAAAGTTCATGATCTAGCATTTCATGTTCTACAAGGGTTTTGGATTTAGGGTTTAAAGGTTTAGAATGTTAAAATTTAGGAGTTTAGATTTCAAATTACAAAATTTAGGGTTTAGAAGTTAGAACTTTAGGATCTAGGGTTTCTGATTCAAATTTTTAAGTTTTAAACTTTTAGAATCCAGTATTTTGCAATTTTGTCATATTCATAAATAATAAGAGCGTTAATAATGATTAGTTGAAAAAATTTAACTATTATATAATTTATTTGATGAACAATTTCCAAGATCATTCATTTTTCCCTAATAGGCTTGGCCAGCAAGATGAAACTTCATCCATTGCAAATGCCGAACATAACCCAACCCATCAGAGATTTCCTTTAATTGAAGGTAATTGTTTTTTATTATGTTTTGAGCATATAATGCATTTTTCTTATAAAATAATTTAATTTAATCAAATTTTGTATACAATATTATACATACATATATATATATATATATACATATGCGCATGTATGTGTATACACATACACGCTGAACTAGCAATAGAAAATTTTCATTTATTATAATGGCTTAATGTGGCTTAGTTCATCAAACATTCAATGTTTTAAATTTTTTTTAAGTGGTGTAAAAATTAAATAGTATTTTCTTTTATTTTAAGAAATTATATTCTTTTCTTAAAATGGAAGATGTGTTATATTAACTTTTTCTTCAACAAAATATAAGCTAAAATTATGCTTATTTTCATTAATATATATATATATATATATATATATCAAGTATTAAACATATATTTGACAAATATCAAATTACCACTTTATATTTATGATTTTGCACAATACCATTAAGTTTAAAAATTATATTTTTCATAAATTACATTTGTAATTAAAAATTAATACATCATTAAATATATTCCAATCATCTTTTAATTTCAAAAGAAACTTGTATATATTTTTATTATGGGCAAAAAAAATTTATATAATTAGAATATTTCTAAAAAGAAAGAAGAATACTTTACCCAGTCCTGACCAGCCCATTTTGACTGTTTACAAGGGCTCATTCATAACGCGCCTATTCATCAAGTTCAGTGGTTTGCCACCCAGACTATCTGGATACTCATTGTGGTTAAACAAGTGATTTTAAGATATTGAAAATAAATCATGATTTATACATGCACTCCAAATGGCCTCAACAGTTAGTCAACTACACCATGATATTCATATAAATTTAGCCTAACTGACACCTTTAGCTTCAATGATCTTATGAGCAAAACAAATTCAAGAAGGGGAAGACAAGATAAAAACCCTAGAAAATTTATTCATCTGAATTTGACTCCAAGTAATTCCTAATGACCTCCCGGTAATCATCAGGATCGTTCCACCAAGTCGGAGTATTGAGAATGGCCTTCTCCAACCAATACCTGTCAACCACCCCCTTCTCTGTCATGGTCAGGTAGTAATACCCCCATTGAGACATGGCACGCTTTAATCGAACACTCTGTTTTCGACTAAACAGATACTTGATATAATCCCTAGCTAGCTTTGTGAGTTCCTCGCCAGTTAGAATATAGATATACTGGGAAAGATGTAGAATTTGAAAGTTAGAAAATGAGGGAAGGCAATATGATATGACCTATCAACCCTGGGAATCGTGTGTCAAGTGATTCCTATCCTACCCCATCAACAGTTTGTCCATGAATATATTGCAAGCTTAAAACCCCACGCGTTAAGGACTACAGCAAGTAGCCAATGTTATTAGTAATTTATTGTTTGCTTAGCTACTTCAACTTCAAGCTTTTCTTTTTTAAACAATTTTTATACATAATAAAAAATGCTTAACCGTAAAGGAAACCACGAGGCACTTATTTATACATATACCCACATACACATATGCAGAGGGAGAGAGTGTACCAGAAATATAAAGCCAAAGGTCGCTAAAACCACTTGGAGAGTCTCATCCAACATCCCACTAAAGCTTTCATCCTCTGATCCACCAGGGCCTTCACCACCGCCACCACCACCTCCTCCTCCTCCTGGTGGCTTTGCACCACTTCCCCCATTGTCAAAATATTCTCCTTTTTTAATCTGCTGTCGTAAGACATCCTCTACTGACTGTCCCTTAAATTTTTCCATGGCTTTCTCAAAAGCTTTCCATGGTGAAACCTATTTACATTCATTAAAATTGGTAATATGTTGATGTATTCAAGCCAAAATATATAGCTAAAAGATATAATTCTCAGTGAAGAATGTTAAAAGAACCTAAGCTACCCTCAATTCCCTTGGCTTACATCCCCTGTAAATGCTTTGTAGAAGTTCATAATAATGGAAAATTTAGTGCTAAGTCAATTCTTCATATAACGAATGCTTACAGCAAAGGCAAGAAATTAAAATTTTAAAATAAATTCAAAATTCTTGCCTCATGGATGTCTAGTCATCAAAATTGATACCTAACCACAGATTTATAATACATGTCACTAGGATAATTACCAAGTTTATGTAGGGGAGATTTATGACACAAAGCAGGATCTTATGCATTTAAAATCAGGAAAACAATAACTGAATGTAGACAAATGATTTATTTAAAACAACAATAGGAAGACGCAATGGGAGTAGAAGAGTTTTCACAATTAAAGCTACCCTAAATGAAATGTTCCTACATCAGGCAGCACAAAAAAGGCTAAGCACCAACTAATAGCGAAAGAGCAGAAGTCTGAAGAGCTTTCCTCAGAGCATCTACAGGAAAATTTAACCAAGCATACTACGAGCATTTATAATATAATAATAATATCTGATACCAAAATATTTAACCCAGAGAATATTTATTACCTCACTATTATTTTCCATCATTCCTTTTCCACCAGCAAAGCAAACATGAAGATGTTGCAGTGATTTTGAAATAGGCACACAATGCAAGCCAGATGAAGGTTTTCCTCTTAGGCTCAGTGAAGGCCTAGAGAGAGGGCCGGTATTAATTGGAAATACATACGCTTTAGAAAGATGGTGAAACTGAGATATATTTCTGGCAGAGATCCCAGGCTGGTATGCAGTAATTTGGATGGTATTCATTTTTCTGTATATAGATCAGGGACCCCGAAATTCACACGTTACACATCTGCACTTATAACCAGCCTTCAAGTTAAAATTCTGTTAGCTGAAGTATATTACCTGGAAGCAGTGAAAACTTTGTAAACTAAATCTGATATTAAATTAAGATTTCACAGATCACAAAAGGTAACCGTGCAAGTAAGAAGATAGTAGAGATCCTTTTCAAGTTGCATTCGAACATCAAACACAATAAAAGGTTATTCCTCTAAATTACTACCCACTTCTACACAACATCTTCTGATCCACACAAGACACATTTCTCAAGTATTACTTTCTCTGAAAATCTCAAAACAAAATGTGACCACTCTCAACAACTCAGTATCTCTTATAACCAGGAAGATAGGAGAAGAAAAGAAATATTGGAAAATAATCAACAGCAACAAACACATTCAGCAACAACAACAAAAAATAAATAAATAAAGAGAAAAATATTAGACAATTAGGGGCCCAAATGAATTGGAAATTGAATTACTCAAACTTACATCCCAATAATATCCCCACCACATGTGCCCACTCTTTGAAACAGTTCAGAGACCTTAGCACATGCTCCAATCTTCTGCCCTTTACCATCCAAAAAGGAACCCACTTCAATGATTCAAGGGTTTCAGACTTAACCTCCTGTATCCTGCCCAGTTCCACCACAGAATCTAATTAATAAAACAAACAGCCTCCTAGCAGCTAGTTCACCTGATTAGGCTGTCCAGTATGAATATCAATTAAGATCCAAAGATATCTAATACATTTGAAGGGAGGATGCATAAACCGAGTGATATGAAGCTAGATTTCATATCCAATCACATCTCTCTCTGGTATCCAAAACATGGGCATGGAGAATACCCTAATTTCTTCCTTCTTTATAATACTTGTGTCTATCTTAACAGGAAATATTTCCTTTTTTTTTTTTTTTGGGGGGGGCTGGGGGGGGGAGCAGGGGGGAGAGAAGAAGATTGGAGGGCCCCAACCTCCCTTGATAAGGTACTGCTTTCATAACCCACACTGCAATTAGCACCCAACAATTTGGAAGTGCACAACTATACATATGAATGTTCCACCTATAGCCTATGGAAAGGAAATGGAAGGGAAGGAACGGAATAACTTTGCCTTCTCTCTGTTTAGAAGTTGAATAAAAAAATAGACAAAAATTCCCTTCCCTTTGTTCAGGAGTTCGAAGAAAAATGAATGGAATGGAAACTAATATAGATACAAAATTACAATAAAATCCTTTTATTTAGAATAAAGTAAAAATTCAATGTGCATCACATTTGAATATCAATTCAAATGTGAAAAACAAATGCATTTGCTGCTCCAACAATAAATAAGCTTGACATATAAAACAACAAAATCATACAAACAAAAAAGAACCTTTATTTAGCTTCATATAAAACAAATGATCATTTTGTTAATATCTCTAACATCACTCATTTTTAGAACAACTGCAGCAAATTCAATCCAAATTAATGCCCATGTAACAAATGGCTAACCAAAAAATAAAAGAATAAAAAAAAGGAGTGACAGAACTAATGTTAGTTGATAAGCACTACATAGATTCTGCTGCATAACGTCAAACTGTCAGCCCAACACTACCATAAATATTTTCCAAAAGAACCAAATCATACTAAGGAAACTTACCCAGATGAAGGCCATAAGTGGATTATTTAGTCACCTTGTCAACCACATCAAAGAATTGGAGACACAAACAAAACAAATACTTTCTGCTTAAATCGTCATGTCACAGCAGAACTGGTCCTCTGCTGAATCAATACGCTGACTATGTCATTGTGCAGAGAGGTGGGTACATGAAACAAGTTTAACTTAACAATGCATACGAATGTTGGATGTAAGAACAAGACTCAAAGATTAACCCTTGACATAAGACATCGTTTACAATCCAACCCGGCCACCCCCCCCCCCCCCCAAAAAAAAAAAAAAAAAAAGCGCATTCCGTCATTCACACAAGAAGCATATATTATCAACAGCGAGACTACTAATTATAACCAAAACCCATTATAGAGACTAAGAATACCACGGGAACTGTAATAGGCTACTCTTCGAAACAGACTAAGTGACTTGTGAAATGATTAAGTTTGCAAGGGACGATATATTCCTAAGTCAATAAACCACTAAACCAACAGGAAAATTGAAAACAAAAAAGAAACAAAAACAGAGAAAAATCAGGGATTAGAAAATTAGGGATTGAGGATGTGGTCAGGACTGGTGAGGAGAAGTTGCAAAATACCTCAAAGGAACGCTAATTGCAGCGGTGCAGCAAGTTATATAGATAGAGGAGTCTGACACGATGGCGTTGGTGGTGGCGACGGTGGCGAAAGTGGCGGCTGTGGGTATGGATAAAGGACTACGGCTTTTCACCTGCCTTCGTCGATGCTTCGAAGGTGGGGATGTGAGAGGAGCGTCATCCAGAGTCCCCGTGAGTTGAGGAGACTGACAATCAACGGTGTCGTTTAGCTCTGTCATTTTTTATTCATTTGAAAAATACATTCTACTGTGTCTACTTTAATTATAATTATGATACATGATTTTTTTTTTTGACAATCATTCGAATAAATATAATTTTATTTGAACAGTAAATGTATCGTCGGGTTAACTGGTTGAGTGATCTTTAGGATTTCAGTACATTTAATTACCCCTTTTCCCCAACTGTGAATTGTCCAACTTTCCTTCTCTCTCTAATTAAACCACCTACCCTCATGAACCCCCAGAAAAAATTTTTGATAAAGGTAACATAACCATCAAAAGATGGAGCTCCAACAATGAACACAAAAAAGAATATATACTCTACAATTTTCTTCCCTTAAAAAGGAAAAAAAAAAACTTTCTTTGACAATTTGCATTGATTATTACATGTTCAAGCCATCCTAAACTCACAAAAACAGAAGCAGCACTAAGCAGTAAAAGTAAAACAGTCCATATGGGTTAGTTAGTTCAGGGCTAACAGGAAAGAGCTCTATTTCCTTCCAGTGATTCTTTTTTTGGACATCATGTTGAATTTAAACTCTTCCGTTATATTTGTGAATTTAGAGGAAATAGAGGTTTGGTTCTCTTTCGTTATATTTGGGTTTGTTCATCCTTGAGCATAAGAGAATTAGAAACAAAATCTAGTCTGTGACAAAGTCGAAGCCAATGCAGAAACAAGCCATAGATAAACGTCCGACTCTGATTATTCTAGTTTATCAGAAGAGGCCCAGACGGCCATCATCATGGAATTTGAATATGCAGCCATCATATTAGATTCAAATTTGGGCTTTTTTAACGTAAATATATAAAGAATAAAAACAAAATAAACATATAAATAACCAACAAAATTATTTTTTTGGATGTGTAACTTTTATTATTTTACAATTTTTTTTAATAAAAACTGAAACGCAGAGCCTGTGGCACTAGGTCCCTAATAAATTAAAAAAAAAAATTTGTAACTTTAAAAGGATTCATGCAACATATATAAATTTTAAAAATTTTTTAAATTAATTATAATTTATAATTGATATATTTTTATAAAAAATGATAATAGTTTTTTATTTTTAATAATTTTTAAAATATTTATATATTTTGTAAAAAATTAATTTTTTTCTTATATCATACTCGTCTAAATTTTTAAAAGTTTGTAAATTTTTAAAATTATAATATATTTAATTTTTTAATTCATAAAAATTTATTCTTAAAATTTTTGTAATTCATTTATTTTTGAATTTCATATAATAATTTTTTAACTATGAAATAAATTATTTTTATTTGTAATTTGAAAAAAATAATTTTTAATTCATATATATATATATATATATTTTGTAATTTTGTAATTCTCAAATATTTGTATTTTGAGAAATATTAATATATTTTTTAAAAAATTTGTAAAGAAAATATTTTAATTTTTTATTTTTAATGTTATGTGTGTGTATATATATAACTTTTACCAAAATTAAGTAAATTTTTACATAATCAAATGTTCTAATTTTTTTTTTCTTGAATAATAAGTTTAAAGCTTTTAATTTTTTTCAAATTCAAAATAGTTATTAGTAAAAACTCATAATGGATAGAATGGTGGAATAATTAAAAAAATAGGATGAGAATTTATATTATTATCTTTTGAACTTTATTATTTTATGTAAAATTTTATTTTTTAATATTAAAATAATATATTTTTATTGTATTTTGTTAAAATTTTAAAAAAATATTAAATATTTTAATATAAATAAAATATTATTTCATATTTTTAATATTATTTTTATTTTTAATATAAAATAAAATATTTTATTTATATATTAAAAAATATAATAATATTAAAAATAATATTAGCATGATATAAATATTTTATTTATATATAATAATATTAAAATAATATTACTAAAAATAATATTATTAAAAAATAAACTTTTGACTTTTCTTTATTCATCTAAATACAATTAATTGAAAAGATAATAATACTAAAAATAAAAAATAATATTTTATTTATATATTAAGTTTATTTTATGACTTTTCTTAAATATTTAATTTAATGTTATACTTTATAAAATATTTTTTAATATCAAAATAATATATTTTATTTTATTTTGTTAAAAATTTTAAAAAATTTTAAATATTTAAATATAAATAAAATATTATTTTTTATTTTTAATATTAAAAAATAAACTTTTGACTTTTCTTTATTCATCCAAATACAATTAATTGAAAAGATAATAATATTAAAAATAAAAAATAATATTTTATTTATATATTAAGTTTATTTTATGACTTTTCTTGAATATTTAATTTAATGTTATAAATTAAAAAATGTTATACTTTAATTTAAATTTAATTTTTTTATTAAAATATCCTTCCATTAACTTATATATATATATTTGTAATTAAATTTAATGAAAACAAATGTCTTCTTTTTTATTTTTATTTATGCATATTTAAAGTAAAATCATACTTTTTATTTTTTTTATGGATATTTAAATATAGTACATATTTATATATTTATATTAACTGAGGCTATTTTAATTTTAAAAAAAATGTAAAAGTAGTCTAAAATGTAAATTTTAAAAATAGAGATAAAATTTGTATAATGTCAATAAAACTAAAAAATTCTATATAATTTACTCTAAAACAAATCACTATTAAAGCACATAATCCACCTATCAGCAAAAGACAAATGAAGGCATACAAATAAGGGATACAAGTAAGACAGGTGATAAGAAACAAAGGTAATGTGAGAAGATAGAGGCAGTGTACCTCTTAAACACTAGGCTAATCAGTAAAGATGAGTTTACAAGGCCTCTCTCTACCTTTGAGATAAGTAAAGAATTAAAGGTAATATGACAAGACATTGGGGTTCTATTTACCTAACGGGAGCAAGTATGTCTAATGTAGTTCTTCATAGCCACGCCAAGGTTCTGCATTTTAATGAACTCACTATCAAAGAGGCAAGTTCCTAGGATTGCTTGATGTACACCCTTAACAAGTGTGTTTAAATGTATGACCAATAACAAAGAGAAGGAATGCATACCAGTTTCAAAAATAAGAAAATAATGGAGAATTTTTCCTTACTCTTGAAGTATGTGTAGCCACACACAGTTTAATTACAAGTGTTACTATACAGAGAACTATTATTATTTTTTAAAATTTCTTATGTTTACTTTTCTATTCTCCCTCCATTGTAGGCAAATGTACAATCTATAGGTCAATAAGTCTTGAAGGCTTGTAATATGATTCAAGGCTATGGTTATCGCCCCCAAAAAAAAAAAATGATGTAAGAAAATAATGAATAAAATTCAAGAGAATACTATTAGGCAGAAACAACAAGAATAAACACTCTCTACTTCTCTTCCATTCATTTCTCTTTTTCTTCACTTCATAAAATTTTTCATCCTTCTTTTCTTCTTCTTTCAGCACCCGTAAACTTTAGATTATTTTGATCTATTAATTTTTCTTTTTAATTTTCTTAGGGTTAATTTTTTTGATCTATTAATTTTTTTATTTTCTTAGGGTTAATTTCTCTTTCTTTCTTTCTTTTTTCCCTTTCTTTTTTTTTTTTCTGATTCTTTTTCCTCATAATCAATCTTTAGTTTCATGTCTCTCAAAGTAGAAGAATTACACAAACAATTGCTATTTTCTCTCTTTGAATTGGCATGTCTCATGTAAGAAATTAGCAACAATTTACAGCAAACCCACATTCTTCTTGATTTTCAAGTCACACTTTTTTACCTTATTTCACCTTAATTGTTCCTTTTCAACAAAAGAAATGTTAAGATATATCCTCTTGAAAACGTACGACTCTGTTTTTTAGGTTAATGGTAAAATATATGTGGGTAATTAAAAGAAAATTTATGCATTCATATGCATATATTAATCAATTAAAGCTTAAAAGCGGTATTAGTGATATAATTTAGATACAGTTGGACTCTTGAGGATCAAACATATTAAATAATGTCTAAATCAAATTCATAAGTTATACATAACCTAGTATTTTGCCTTTAAAAGATATATAAAATAAGTTTTGAAATTCTAAATTTAAAACCTATCATACATATCAAATCAAATAAAAAAGACTAGCAATTATGCTACGTATGCTTTAAGTGTGCAAATTATTTCGGAGAGTAAAAGAAAAAAAAAGTATAATAGAATTATCATCCATTTCCTATTAATTATACTGTAAGATATCAATTAATATCATCATTAGCAAGTGACAATCAACAAGAAACAAGAAAAACATAAACAAGTCAGTCCAAATCAGTTTTAAAATTTTGAAAAATAAAGAGTTTTTTTTAAAATCAAAATTCTGCATAAAAATATGAAAATAAAATCAACTAATTGACGTTTTAACAGAATTTGGATTCCCTACCCTGAACTTAAATGAGACATTGCCATAAATGTCTAAAACAATGCAAAGCAAATATGATAGATTAAGGTTCAAGAAACTCCTTCAAACTTGTAGCCATGGAACACGGCCTTGTGATTTATGTTTAGCACTTCTTCAGGGTCATGCACCTTGGGTGCATAACCTTCAAAACAACTAAAAACAACATTTGCTAAAATAACAACTAAACTAGTTTAAAACATTTTAAAAAGAAAAAAAAATAAAGAAACACAGACACACACACACACACACACAAAATTAAAAACATCAAAACTAAATCTGACATATGCTAAATCAAAATAAAACAACACCCTCTTTAAAGTCCAAATGCTAGATTCAATAGAAGCTTATGGGCCATTGAGTGACTAAAATGAAATGTTTCTTCTTCAAAGTTTCAAACTAGTTTAAACAAAATTTAAGAATTTTTTTTATTTTCCTTTATTTGTATAGGGTGCTACACCCCCCAAACTCAAAATAAAAAATATTTCTAATAATTATAAGAGAAAATAGAACACTAGAGTAGTAAAGGGAGTGAGCAACATCCCTAAATTTTTCTAGCAGTGGACTCTACGCCATGGTCACATTTTTCTCATTCTTTCTTTCTGATTATACTCCCTTCTTGCTAGACTCTTTGACGATGTATCTCCTTATATATATTCATAATTTCAATCTTAGCCTAACAATAAAACAAACAAACATTTAAAATACTGTTAAATTATCACATACTTTTACAAAATGTGGCAAATACAAAATTTGTGCTAAAATAGATCTATGTTGACTTTATGGTAAAATCCACCCAGAATACGTCCAACTAAATGCATGATAAATTTATGGGAACATTTAAACATACTAAGAAACAAGTTCAATCTGAATTTGCTAGTTGAAAGCCACAAAATTATTCCCAGAAAATTCATAAAGTGACATATCAAGTATCAGATTTCAGAGCCTAATCTAAACAGAGCAATGCAGCTATACATCTCATTTGAACTCCAAATAATATGAATCAAATTTCTCTAGAAACTGGACAAGTAAAGGAAAGATTTAACACTAGTTTCATGCAAAACTTTGTCCAGATGTGTTCTCAGTAAATTATTAAAATCAAATCACAAATTGTGTTGAGCAAAACAGAGCACCCCCTGGAAATAAGCACAATTAATATAGCGATAAATTCAATTGGTTTTGAAATTTTTATGGCGAAAGCTAGACATATCAACAAAGAAACCCACAAAAATTCATATTAAAATTCAAAACGAATTGCTTCCAATAAATTTTTTAATTCATGATTCGACAGTGAATACTCATTGTCAAGTCAACACAAGGAGGAACATGAGAAGACACATCATAATGGGAAAATAATTTCTCAACATATAAGCAAATAAAGAAAGATTATGAAGCAATAAAATAAAATTAAATAGTGAGTTAAGATCACTCCCATAATTCCTAGCTTCAACCGCTCATTTCTCCCTCTTCTCATGTTAAGCCAAAAATCAACTTTAAAATCAAATGCTCGAGTTTCAAACTTCTTAGTGTTGGCCAATAAAAACTTTAGAAAAGAGAAAAGTAAATAATTAAACATGACTAATTTGTTTTATAAACAAAAATTAAACTTGACTGCAAACACTGAAAATAAATTATGCTATAAACTAAAACTAACAACAAACTAAAATTCTCAAATGCAATTAAGCAAAAGCAAACAAAGCTAACAAATTAAAAAGGTAAGCTCAACTAAAGAAAACTAACAAATTAAAATGAGGTTCGACGTGCAAATAAGTAAAAACAAACAAAAGCTAACTACTAAAACTATGAACATGATTTTTGTTTAAAAAAAAAAAAAGTCTTTAGCTAGACTATGTTCTTGCTTTTGCAACTCAATGATTCTTAGAGTTCAATGACTCACAAGGTCTCTCAAATGGCAGACCTCTTCATATTAGACATAGGTCTATCTAGCAAGATTTCTCTCCATGACTAAGATCTATATTTAAGTTTTTGCTTCCTCCATGTGCGCACTGTGGATTTTGCATATTCAGCATCGCCTCAATATGTGTATGTGCACTTAATACAAACAGCTTGACAACATATCAGTATGTTGTCCACCAAATTCTGTCCAAATAAAATAATATTTCAACAATGTAAACATCACACAATGGACACAAAACAACTAATTAATACATGCACAACAAGAAATCACTTTAAGTGACAGCATGTCAATATGCTATCCACATCTTTGTGAATTAATCCAAATAATATTGACCTTAAAAACATCCTAAAATAATGACTAATTCACACTTCTAGCTATTAATCGCACAAACATTTGGGTTATAAAGTAGAATTCTAAACACGGCAATGCAATCCCCTCAAAACTGAGAAAAACAAAATGTTCGTAGTCTATCCTAGGGTTAAGTTAATAAATCAAACAAATGATAGTGTTCCTTGCATCCAAACATTCTTGAAAATACTTCCTCAAACAGAGTACAAATAAAAGACAAGGGCTGAGAAAATAAAATATAGCTTAAAATAAATCCACAAAGTGCCCAAACAAAACCCAAAAACAAGTATTGCTCTATTTTTGATAGATTGCTGAGTTGTGTGCCTACAAGTATGGAAAAGATACCTAACCTTATCAAAACCTAAGCACAAATTTACTCAATAATCTAGACATATTAAGGATCCTTATAACAAAAAATCAAATCAAAATGGCGTCAGAGCAGCTCCCAGAAAATTTGCAAAACTGACCCTCTTCTCTTTTGACAAGTTACAGAGTTGTGTATGTCAAAACACCAAAATAATCTAGCAGTGAACCTCAGAAAATTCAACGAAACTTACAAAACATCTAGCATATGATAAAGATAGTTTCCATAAAAATTCAGCCCAAAACAATAACAAGCGACTTCGCAGAAAACTTTCAAAGTCACCGTTGCTTTGCTTTTACACTTTTCTGAGTTATGTGCATCCAAGCATGAAAAAGCCATTGCTAACATTATCAAAATTGCAAAACAATTTTTACTCAACAGTCTAGACATATAAAAGAATACTGTGACCGAAAATCAAGTGAAAGTAGGAGTTGTACAACTCCCAGAAATTTTTCAAAGTCAGCCTCTTTACTATTTTCGTCTAAAACAAAATAACCAGAACACTGTCCAGAAATTTGCAATTTTCCCCAACCCAATGTTAAAAAAAAATTAAGGAAAAATATGGTACATTTATCACACATAGATTAGCATTGTCACCAAAAATCAAAGCAAAATTCAATTAGATGCATTCCCAGAAAATTCACCAAGTCAACTCAAATTTTATTGCATAGATTTTTCAAAGCTGTCATACTTTACAAAAGAATGAATTCAAGCTATGCATCCTACAAAACCTAGTTGTAATACGTAGAATACACTATTTAACATTTATATATCAATCAAAAGTGTAAAATGCGCAAGTATGATCCCTAAAACAAATTAACAAAGCACTAAAATCTTACAATCCAAATTACAAAACTAGAAGACCAGGGTACAAAATTATACATACTTTGAAACTTTAAAATGTAGTAAAAATAATGGAAGATTAGATTAGATCATACCACAAAAAATGCTTAAATCCATGATGGGACTAGAAATTGAGGAAGCAAATAGTAGGAACAAAAGATGAAGGATAGGATACAACTCACAATGCCCAAAATCAATTAGAGGGTAGGTCAGAATTACCTTTGTGTAGAACTCAACCCTAATAAGTATAAATAAAGTAACTAACTCTAGGTGAGCTATGAATTAAGTTCTATTTTGCTGAAGAGACTTGTAAATAGCCCATCAATTACAAGCTACCCATAGCATACATAAAACCTAATCCATTTACACATTAATTGTCACTAAATTAATTACTATAATATTAGAAAAATACAATTTGTTAATTAGTTTAATAATTAATTAATGCTAACCTATAACAAAATTAATTAATTTTTCTAACAATCTCTCACTTGGATAGCATTGATTAGTTATTAAAAAAAATAAGAACATATCAACACACAAAAGAGTACTAATAATATCAAATAATTAATATACATAGTGTGACAAAAAATTTAGAAATAAAATAACAAACCAAAAACATCGAATTCAATAAGGAAAACAATGCTATAAATGCTAATAAGGTTCCAAATTTGAATAAAACGGAATATTAAAAGAAATATTTCCAAATATTATATAGACTAATAAAAAACAAGGTATCCATGAAGAACACAACTTACACTCCTACTAAACTAAGGCATCATCAAAAAGGTTTTACAAGACTCTTATGAGTTGCGTGTTTATGAAAAAC
Organism: Erythrophleum fordii; assembly: GCA_032878935.1. Taxonomy (NCBI): domain Eukaryota; kingdom Viridiplantae; phylum Streptophyta; class Magnoliopsida; order Fabales; family Fabaceae; genus Erythrophleum; species Erythrophleum fordii. The sequence goes on along the minus strand of JAVQMF010000052.1, from coordinate 17,184,006 downwards.
TCTAATAAATAAGCCCTTGGTTAATGGATTTTCTAACATAAGGTTTGTAGAAATAAGTTCAATTCAAGTATGAGATTTATGAATTTTTTTTTAACAAATAGGAGTTTGATGTCAAAATATTTGGTACAACTAGAATTCTCATGATTTTAAGATAAGCACATAACAGATACATTATCGCAATAAATAGTCACAGGCCAAGATTTGTTCTCAACAATGTACATGTTAAAAGTCAATTTCCCCAACCATATAGCCTTATAAGTGGCCTCATAACAAGCAATATACTTTGCTTTCATAGTTGAGGTAAACATGAGTGTTTGTTTGACACTTTTGCATGAAATACCTCCTCCAAATATTATAAATATGTATTTAGAAGTAGATTTCAAATCATCTACATATTTCCTAAAATTTGAATATGAATAGTCAATGATATCAAGAGAATTAGATCTTTTGCAAGTCAAACATATGATGCTAGGTACCTTGCAAGTATTTCATGACTTTCTTAGTAGCTCTCAAATGATCTTAACTAAGATTGCTAAAGTATCTGCCAAGCACACTCATAGTAAAAGCTATATCCAACCAGGTACAAACTTGAGCATACATCAAGATGCAAACAATAGAAGCATATAAAATACTATCCATCATTACCCTCTCTTTATCATCTTAAGGACATTGTGATCTAAATAATCCCTCATCTTTTTGAACAATGGCAACACAAAGGGAACAAGAGATCTATCATAATGGATTTGAATCTTAAGAATATATGAGGCCTTACCAAGATCTTTTATGTCAAAGTAACAAGAAAACATATATTTTGTCTTATCTAAGAGGTTAATATTGTTGCTTGCCAAAAGTATGTCATCAACATACAACCCAATAATAGTGAAGTTTCTCTTATCAATCTTCTAAAGAATACATTGGTCTAAGGAATTTTCAACAAAGCCAAGAGAAGTAACAACTTCATCAAATTTGAAATACCATTATCTAAAAGCTTGTTTCAACTTATAAATGGATCTCTTCAATTTGCACACCAAGTACTCTTTTCTAGTTTCCAAAAACCATCCATTTGAACCATATATATAAACATTTTTAGATAGGCTTCAATTCAAACAAGCAGTCTTAAGATCCATTTGGTGGAGTTATAAATCAAAATAAGCAACAAGAGCCATAACTACTTTCAAGGCATCTTTAGTGAATATTAGTGAGAAGGTCTTCGTATAGTCAATATTCTCTTTTTTATTATAGCCCTTAGCAACAAGTCTAACTTTGTATCTTTTAATTTCATATGTAGCCCTACGCTTGGTCTTAAAGACCCACTTATGACTAATGACTTTATAATCAACAGGTAAATTAATGAGTTTCCAAACATGATTTTCATCCATAAAAGACAATTCATTTCTCATAGCCTCTAACCATTTAGCTGAACTAGGACCTAATATAGCTTCTTAATAAGAAAGCAAATATAAAATATCAGTCACATCAAATTCATGTTTTTAAGTAAACCATATAATCACATGAAATTGTAGGTCTACAAACCCTCTTTGGGTGCCTTAATGGAATAACATTATCAATTACATTAGGTAGCCCTAGTAGGTGGTTCATCATGATTATCAACAGAATTCTAAACATTAATATCTCTTTTAGAAATAACAAACTCTGGTGAAAAAGGTAGGTATAGTCATAATAGTACTCTCTTATCAAAGGTTAATAATGTAGGGTTTTTTACTCCTATTATTTAGATCATCCTCAAAATAAACTGCTCAATTAGATTCAATGATTCAAGTAAAATAGTGGGATAGTTGAATCCACTGCCTCTAGATCCTATACAATAATAGATGAAGAACCCACTGACTAATTTTGCATATAATTTCTTAAGCTGTGAATTGTACGGACTCACCTTTGCCTTGTAATCCCATCCATGAAAATGCTTCAAATTAGGCTTTTGTAAAACATCAATTCATACAAAGTCTTGGGAATAGCTTTATTAGTATCTTGGTTAAGTATCTACACAATTGTCTTTAAATCATCACCCTTTAGAAAAATAGGCAATAAAAAATGACTGAGTATACATCTCACCATATCCATTAATGTATAGTTTTGCCTTTTTATAACCCCATTTTGCTTAAAGGTGCCAAGCATGGTGTACTACACCTCAGTACCACATTCTTGTAAGAATAACAAAAAAAACCCTAAGATTCTACCTGTGTCAATGTGTCTACCACAATATTCACCACTCTTGTCAAATATAACACACATAATGTGTTTCCCAGTTTTCTACTCAACATTGCAGCCCTTAAAAGCTTTAAAAGTATCTAAAAAATATGATTTCTCATGTAAGAGATCAATTCACCCATATCTAGAGTAGTCATCAATGAAAGTAATATAATATTAAAAACAATGCATAGCAACAAGAATGATGGGTCCAATATATATATATATATATATATGAATCAAACCTAAAATATCCTAGTTCCTATTTGCCCCTTTATTCCTATCTTTAACAAGGAATGTTCCCTTAATGCAATCAACATAATAACCAAAATAAAAAAGGTCAAGCTTAAAGAAGGACATTCTGCTTAACCATCTTTTCTAATCTATCTCTGGAAATAAAACTTAATCGTCTATACCATAACGTGGAAGAATTTTCATCAAGTCTACTACGTTTACTATCGATAACAATAGTAGTACTAAAATTACTAGGCTGATAATGAAGAATGAAGAAATCAAAGGTTGCCTCCCTTTTAAGGGTCATCCCTTAGTCACACAAACGCAATCCAAATACACAACATTAATTGAAGGTGGAATAAAAATCCCTTTTCAATCATACCTACTTCATCTATTTGAAATTCATACATATTCAACATTTTAATTTCATGGTTCATGATAATTTACGAATTCAATATCACTCAAGTTATGCATATTTTGAAATAATTTACTTTCATATACAAATTAAAAATTCCATAATTAAAATGAATAATTTAGAATACTCTATTTCAAATTTTTGGCAAATAAGCTTAAAAAATTAGTAGGATAGATTATATGGAAAATTCAACTTCACACTAATAGTATGATTAATTTAAAATGATCTAGTATGAATATTATGTATTAACTTAAAAACTTCTCAACATAATTAGTATAAATAAGTTAAAGTAATTTATTAAACACCAATGCTTTAATTTATGCGTTCAAAGTTCTAAATTAATTCATTTGCATAATCATAAGTGAAAACTATTATAATTACACTATAACTAAGTATTAAAATATTAAGAAGATATTTAATAGTACAAAAGCTAAAAGAGGAAGAGTTGTTATTTCTACCTTGAATTTTCCTAAGCTAGTGTTTTTTTTCCCGTTCTTTTCTTTCTCGCCTTGCTATCAATTTTGGAACTTAGAATGTCACTTGTTACAGCAAAATAGGGAGGGGGTAGAAGGCTTTATATAGATGTTGGGATCATATAGGACCAAGCTAGGTGTTTGCTTATTAGGAGGTGGTGATTTTTTTTTTTTTTCATTCACAAGTTGGCCTAATGATGTAAAATAATAAGGTAATTGTGTTGATCTCATGGATATAGCATTTTAATTATATATATATATGTGTGTGTGTGTGTGTGTGTGTGTGTGTGTAACATCCCTAAAAATTAGGATTTTCTAATTATTTAGTATTTTATGTAATGAATTTATTAAACTTTAATAAGATGAGTTTGAATGAAGTAACTTCATATATGAAAAGTACAAGGCAAATAAGACCCATAAGAATTCTCGAGATTTTAAGGGGGGTCCAAGGGCTTAGGGGCAAAATCATCATTTGTCACATAGATGAACTTTGATAATTTTTTCTAAAAGAAAGAGAGATTCGGAACTGATCATATATATATATATATATATATATATCAATAATTAGAAAATAATGCGCAAAAAATTATAAAATTTCTTTTGTAAAATTCAAAAATCGTTAAGACCAAAAAATGGCCTCGAACAGTTAAGAGCTTATACAGAGATGAGCTAAACCCTAAGCTCGAATTTAACTATCTTAGGAGATTTTGTTACATTACTATCAGGGTAAAAGGGTCATTTAAACCCTAAAATAGTAAAATATTAAGGAAACAAATAATAATAAAATATATGGTTAAAGACATTAAATGGGATTGACGAAGGTCTAAATAATATTAAAATATAACAGAGAACTCAGAGAACATAGGTAGAATAAAATATTAAGCAAAACCTATGAAAAGGGTGAATCGATGAAACAGTGGCATTTTTGTAAATTCTCACTGGGGAAGTGCTGACATGGCATCATAAGCAGGGAACATGTTGATGTGGTGCCATGAGTAGGGAAAAATGATGATGTGGCACCATGTATAAAGAAGATTCTGAAGACTACACGAACTAAGAAGTGATGACATAGGCTTGCATAAGCAAATCTTGATAAATCTCACGCATTATGAAAAAGTTACCGTTGATATCAGGATGACATGATGCTAACTCAAGCAGTAATAAATGCAACTTTATCTTCATTAGTTACAAGAAAGTAACCATAGTTAAAATTTAATTGCAGTTAAAATCAACAGTTAATATTCATTCATAAAATATGATGTGATATTAACTGTAAATGTAATCTAATAGCTTAGATTTCTTTCCTTTTTAAAAATTAAATTAAATCCCTTAATCTAATCCTAAGGCCTATATTAAACCTCTAAAATCAAGATTAGATCATAACCATCCAAGGAATCTAAAGGCATAGATTTAACATAAAAAAAACATAACAAATCTTAGCCATCCATTTGTAAATAAAAACTTACAAAACACACACACACATAATTCAGCCAAGACATGAAGAATAAGGAGGAGGGAGAACTTGGCTAAGAGAGGAGGAAAGGAAAAAGGAAGAAGAAAGAAAGGAAGAAAAGCTATAAGGGAAAAACAAACCTTGTGGAATCAAGGTAACATAGATAAACTCTCTTTTATTGGTTTTTCTTCTATTTTCTTTCATGAATTTTTCTCTTCTTTTCTTCTTCATATTTCAGCCATGGCAAGAACAAAGGAAGAATTTTATTGTTTCTATGAATTCAAGCTAAGAAAAGATGGAAAAATCACATATATGGCTTATGGATTCATATGATTCAAGAAAATTCCTATTCTTGGCAATTTTTCTACAAACTATGGAACTTTGTATTTCAAAAAGCCATGGGAGAAATTGAAGAGTTAAATGGGAGAATAATGGGAGGAAGCCTAAGGAAGAGATAAATTAATATAACTTTGATTTTCATGAAGAATTCGACAAGAAACCCTTAAATTTTAATTTGAAAAAAGTGTAGAATATACATGAAATTTCTAGAAATTAATTGAGGGTTTTTATTCATCTGCCTTGAATATATATGTACAACTATTTGGTGACATAAAAATGAAGCAAAATCATATACCCTCCTTGGTGCATAGTTTTGGCCAAGACCATTAGAGCTACCTAGGGAAAAGTTTTCTTAAATCTAAATTAGGTGAATTTACACTAAAAATAAGACCTATGGTGGAATTTTGATGAATTATGGATCATTATATAAGAATTTAAAATTTTTGAGAAAAAATATTGACCAAGAAGTTCTTGAATTTTTACTTATGTTATATGATGTGTTTTGAATTATTTATGTAGCCTAATATGTTCTATATCTTGTTTGAATTATACTGATATTTATTTTATACATTTTTGGAGCCCATTGGTGATAGTTAGAAATTTATGAAGTATTATGTCAAGAATAGAATATATGAACAGACATATGTTTTGGATTGTGCTATTTATATTACTTACTGTCTGATTTTTTGACATGGATAATATATTGTTTATTTTCTAGTGTTATGAATACTGGTTATTTAGTAAAAGACTAGCCATTATATATATATATATATATATATATATATATATATATATATATATATATATATATATATATATATATATATATATATATATATATATATATATATATATATATATATATATATATGGTGAAGCAGCCTTATTTAGGGGATGTGCCCTATGCATGCCAGAGTTGGCTACTGGGTAGGTGCTGTTGTGTTGGATGTCTAATTTTTATTAAAAAGATATTTAAAAACACCTAAAATACTAATTAGAACTGGTGAGGACCATTCAGATATTTTAGACCTATCTTGGACTTATTAGGCTTTATTGAGCCTTCCATATACCTGGACAAGCCTTTTTTACTATACTAGACTTTATTCTGTACCTTGACGTTAGACCCTGATTTATGAATTATTGTGGACAACAGATGGGCCTTAGGACAAATCTAAATTTAGAAAAGTGAAAATATAATTTTAAGTCTTTAAATATATTTTTTTGGAGTTTAGTACGCTGTTATGCTATTGGGATTGTTTATTTATGCACAACTTTGTGCAAGGCAGTTCTTTCCCAAATATACCTATTATGTTTTGATCAAATGATAGCTTGGATGACATATTATTGTAATATTTTTTATATGAATTTTCTTGGGTACCCACTGAGGAACACCTCAATAAAAGAAGTAAGGGTGAGCCTACCAAGTTATAGCAATGCAACATAAGCTGGGTCTTAAACCTGCCAAAGCCAAAGCAACATGATCTGGTTGTTGAGTTTGGCAATCTCTAAAGCCTAATGGTCAAGTGAAATAAATATTATTTGTTATATTCTCTGTATTCTATGCATATGAAAATCTCGTAATATCTTGCAATTGATAAATATTAATTTTGTTGATATATTACTTGTATCTAATTCATGTTCTATTTATCGATGCAATATGTATGTTCACTTTGTTATTTCATATTCATGTTACATATTGCTAAAGAATATATCTCTCCACTTATATTATTAGGTAAATTGATTATCTTCGTAAGCCTTTCGTTTAAATTACTTGTTGTTTGTTAAATTATTACTTGACTTTTTTTTTTCATGGATATTATTTTATATTAATCTTGTCTATATTCCTGGAAAAAATATTTTTCACTCTATTGTGGTTTATATTTTTCTTAGATACCAATTTATTGTGTAAATCTAGAACTCCAGGCGGAGTAGATCCAGTTTGTAACACCATATCTCTATAGCTCTCAACTTATGGCATAATTGGTATATAACACTAATTTGCATGAAAATAGTACTTTTAGCAGTGGTTATTTGCATAATTAAAAGCCCACTTAATTCATTTTTGGCCTTAGGGACCATGTGGGCTTACCAATTTCATTATCCATTCATAACATACTCAATCATATTAGAAACATCACAATTTATTACACAAATCTTGGATTTTGGATCATACTTCACAAATTCAAGGAATTGCTCTTGGGTTGCAGGGCTATTTTTCTAATATAAATTTTAAAAATTCATAACTAATTCTAAAAAAATCAAAATTATGTATACTATAGCTTTCTAAAAATATCTAAATGTCAACTAATGACTAAAAATAATTTTAGATCAAGACAATAGCATTTGTCCCATAAAAATCAATGGAATAGTACATTGGGTCGTGCTCTTAGACTAATGCAGCCCTTATTTTCAAAAATTCATAACTCTTTTTATACTGATCCAAATTTCAAGTGAAAATGATTTTATTTAACCTTTGAAAGGACACAAAAATTGAGACTAGACTAGAGTGAATACTAACTAATGCACAATAGCTTTTTGGGGCCAATTTTGGAGATTCATAGGATATTCTATAAAGTTCAGAAAAATACCATTTTCGCTTGTTAGAAGCTCTATGTATCCTTTAAGTGTCTACTAAATTTCAACTCCAAATTAGATTACTTGGGCTGTCAAGGATAAGATTGCAATTTATAACTCATTTGAACTAAAATTTGGTTCTAAAATAGTCTATTTAAACCATAATATGCAAACTCTTCTCTTAAGCAAATTTTAATTTATTCATACTTCATTTCTATAAGGATCACTACCAGAAATATGGCTAGCGTAAAAAATTCACCATCTCACTTGCAACTAGCCACATGGGACTACTAGTTTATAACATGGCAAATCATGTTCCATTCACTTGTAATGACATCTAATTAGCACATATTCATGATCACAATCTTGTACATAAAGTGCTATTTCATACCATTATAGTATACATTATGTTTGCTACCCCTTGGTTCCATAATGTACATCAAACTATCATATGTTATTCAAATAGCAAATCATGTTCTAGCTACAAGCTTTGGCGTTAAATTCACATATATATACATATTCTCAAAGTTGTACAAGGGTTATCATTATATGACATTATCATATACATAATATTTCATCACTAATTTGTCTCATAAATAAGTCAAATACATAATTATATTAAAAGACTTGCATTTTTCTTAGGACCTTAATTCTTCTCGGCTTCCTTGCTTTCACTTGAGATACTTGTCATAATAAAAGGAGTGAGATTGTTGGGAAAATCTTAGTAGCAAATCTCATTTCACATTAATGCATACAATGAATGTAAATGAAGAAATGCAAGCATATAGGCTATATTCTTCAAGTAACTTAAATATGAAAATTGGCAAGAAACTTTAATTCTCATTTAGCCATAGCTTGAAAATATACTAGCTATACTTAACTAGACTTAACTCTACGTTAGCGAAGAACTTCTATACTTATTTCCCTACTATCAAAGCTAGGAGCCAAACTTAACTTACATATGCATAAAAATCCATGCTAAAATAAGCCAATTTAAATCATAACTCATGCAATCATTAAACATCCAAATATACAAGCATCTCAACTCATATATACACTCAAATGCATGCAAGATAGGAAGAGATAGTTACCTTTTGGAGCTACGAGCCTTAAGCTACCACTAACTCCCTTGTTCCTTCATTTTTTCCTTATTCTTTCTCGATTTGACTCCTACAGAAGGATGGACTTGGACTAGCTTGGCCTATATACATCAATTTACAATACATAATAACTTATTAAAATCTATTTTAACTCATATTACTATCATATAAGTAGCTGAAATTGGAAATTGAACTACTTTAGGTCCCTTAAGTAGCAACTTTTATAATTCAATTTCTAAGCTTCAAAATCTCACTTGATATGAGCTATATGATTCTAATAGAACTTAATAGAGTCATCATATTCAAGTTTAAATAAGTCAAATGCCAAGTTGTTTCATTAGACTCTTTTCAACCTTAAATTTGTACCTTTCAAAATAAGGCTCATAAATTCATTTTAACGATTTTATTAGTGTTCATTGCTCATATTTAGGCCATGAATAACCTTAGAATTCATGAAATACTCCCCTAGGTGCCTCATCCACCTCTAGGCTAAAACACATGCACATATACCATAACTTTGGAGTTTTGCCACTTCCATAGGGAACTTAATAGATATGGAATATCCTTGACCCCTTTTTAGTTTGAGTTTAGTCTTAGATAATTCAAAATATCTTTCTAGGGTTTTACATCTTTCATAATTCATTTAGAACCTTAGGTGACCTTAAGTGGCTTTCTATAGCTTCCTATGTTATTTCCTTTGTTTAAACTTAATCTCCACACTTTTAAACCCTTATTCCTATCAAGTCTTTCATCAAACATGAGCTCTCTCTTCTGTTCTCTCTCTAGCCAAATTGAAGAAGGAAAAGATGATTACGAGAATAACAAATTCTTGGTTCATGTCATACCTTGTTTGCAAGCTTGTTGGATGAAGATTTTTATGCTACAACTGGTTACTCCAAATTCTCTCTTTTTCTCAAGTGGTCAACCACCAAAATCCTCCTTTCAAAAAGCCAAAACTAGCATTAGAAAGGTCTTAAAGAGAAGAAGAAGGTTGCCAACTAACATAAGATGAAAATATGCATGATTTTTTACCTATCTTCCTTCTCTTTCCTCCTTTCTCTCACACCTTTTTTGCTGTTCATCTAGATTGATTTAAGTTGGATCTATAAGAGGGAGAAGAGCTGGTGTCTCATATAATGAAGAAAGGGAAGATGTTTTAACTCTATCAAAATTCCATTTATGTCCCTAAATTTTGACCCTTCTGTTTGATCTCATTTTGAATCCTTTTATAAAATTGTCTATTCCATATTAAAATTTAGGCTATTGATTTTATTAAAAATACCTATTTTGGAATTTTGGAACTTTAAAACAATCTAAAAATGTCTATTAAAATATATTGCTACTGCGAAGCCTAAAACACACACTCTTAAGAATTTAACCATTCTGACTTCATATAGTTAATCTACTAATCTTATTATACCATATTGTGATGAGGGATATGAGTATCTTATATTAAATCTCATTATATCTAAATCTCTAATTTTTTCTAATTTTTTGTTTGATTGGCCATTGTTCTTGCTGTTTTACAATTTTTATCTTTTTAACATTTTCCTTTCATTTTGCCTATGCCTATAGTCCCTTATTATCATATCAATTAGCTTTTCTTTTGATGTTTAGAAATTACTAGAAATATTGATCATGACATTATCCATTTTTCATGTCATTTACTACTCTTCCTAATAATAACATTTAGCCATTAGTTATATCTTTAAACTAGGTGCTTTCTCTAGTAGCCTAGGGACCTAAAATAAAGGGATTGAATTCCTTCCTTAGCATATCACTTAAATGTGGGAATCATCTTTGAGAAGTTAGATAATTTGCTAGGCTAACCATTTCAAATTCATAACAAATAAATTTTGCATGCTCAATGGGTCCAGAAGGAGTTCTTCTAACCAAGTTCTCATCACTTAATCACAATTACAAGTGGTGTATACATTTGAGATTTGGTAAGAGTCTAAGTGATATGGAAATGCCATAAATAAGGAAGAATGGTAGCCAAAAGCCTTTGAACCCTCAAGTTTCTCAGCCTGTTATGATGCTAAATTTAGGCACACCATCTTTGCCAACACCAATAATAATGACTATAGGACAAACAACTCTAAACACTAAAGCAACAACTAAGCAAGGCCAACCTATAGTGATAACAACATCATTCATCTGTTAGTAGATTGAGATGGGACTCAATGATATCATGTATCAAATGTCCCATTAACTCACTAAGATTGTCAAGCCAATAGCCTATAATAAGGTACACAATATTCAAAAGTAATAGCAAGCTTAAATTAAAGAACATTATGCATCATCTTTTAATGTTGTTCAATATGTTCAATATTCAAACCCAGTTTTAATTACCCCTACAATCATAAATCCATTTAGTCTAAAGAACAAACATTAGCTAAATAAGTACTACAACCTATTTTGCAGTATGGGTAAGTACAAATGGCCAGACATCTATGTAACATACTACGTAATATTGGTTTATTTTATGTTTTGCCTAATCCTTTGATTGTTAATACTATCCCTAGGTAAATGCAATTTATCCCACCACCAATCATAGGGTAATTCAATCAAGGGGACCAAGAGATGTTACCAAAGAGTAATAATGGAATTCATTCCCATCTTAGCTAGCTAATCATCTAATCCACTTATCAATCCCAAAACAACTCTTTTTTTAATAAGCAAGTCTAGTTCTTCCATTATGAGAAACTACATATAAGGTATCTAGAGATTTAGCTAGATAATAGCCATTAAATTCATTTCCACCTCCTACAGCTAATCAGCCCATATGTCTTGGTTAAAAAAAAAAGCCTATATATCCAATTGTGCCAAAATAACCAAGTGGTCATAAGCCAATTCAAGCATTTCTTGCATAACTATGGTAGGTTGCCCTAATTCCACTACAGCTGCCAAGTCCTAATCAATCAGTAGTTATAGGACCCAAAAACTGCTATAATTCAACTAATTGATCCCAACATGATTATTGAAACAATAAGAAGACACTTTGGCATGCAATTAAAACGTTTTGACAAGCTCGTTTACTAGAAGTCATATCCTAACTAGGTTGATAGAATAATGCCCTTGTTGAGAGATTTTAAAATGTCTTATTTCTCTACCTTTTTTTGGTAAGGATGCTAAGTATATTATGGAATATATAGTCAAGTTTACTTCCTAATATAGTAAGACAAATCAAAATGAACACTATAAACTTCAATTACTTCATTTATCTTTAACTGAGACTACTTTCACCTGATATTTGGCCTTGCCACCTAACTTTTTACAAAATTAGATAGATATAGAAAGACTTTTTCATGATAGATTTTATAAGCCATAAGTAAAGGTTACTGTAACTGATCTTATAAACTTGAAATAGCATGTAGATAAGCTGTTACTTGATTTCTTAGAAAGATTCATAAAGTTGAAGAGTAAATGCCATGTGTAATTCCCATAACAAAAATATACCATTATAGTTATGGGTAACACACATTCTTAATTGAGAGAAAAATTGTTAGTCTAGGAATGTTCAAACCTGACTCAACCAACAATGAAAGCCACTTGAACTAAGCAATTCATTTTAGAAAAGGAATAAAGAAGAGCTAACCAAGGAGGAAAAGTTCACTATATAGTATCTATAGTAGATTATGTTGATGATCTTAGGGGAATAGCTTAATATCAGAAAGAATAGTTAGCTGATATCCTAGCAATAGAAATCTTGAGAGGGAAGCCATACTTATGTCCAACTTTGAGGCCCTCAAAGGAGAAGAAAGTTGTAAAGCAAGGGAGCAAGGAAGAATATTTGTTCAACATCTCCAAGACTTATCAATTTTTTTAATCATTTGCTAAAAGATAAGCAGATCAAGTTACTTAATGGACACAAAATTCTACTTGCTGAGGAGTTGAAGAACAAGAAATATTGTAAGTGGTATCACTCTTATAGCCATGCTACTGTTAACTATATGATTTTCAAGAATGCAATCCAAAAGGCATTGAAAAATGGTAGGTTCAAGCTAGCTAATAAAAGTGCAGCTAAAATGACCATTAATACTGATCCATTCCTATTTTCCCCCACTAGTATGGTTTTGACATCAAGCTCGCCATCCTTTCCATTAAAATATAAATGGAAATAATTGATCCAAAAATAGTGGAGTGTGAAGGCTGCAGCACTAAAATCCAACGCATATGGTAGGCAAGTGGTAACACAACCTAAGCATCCAAAGTCTATTATTCATAAACCAAGTATTTTTGATAGATTGCAAAATCCTACACTAAGGAGAAGCTATAGTATATTTAATAGGGTCCAACTTCCAAAAGTGGATCAAGAGCCTATCTCAAAAAATAAAAAGCAAGTGGTAGAACTCAGCATTGAAAGGGCAGTGTCTACTTTGAGGATTACTATCTGCAATGATCAATAGCTAAAACCTTAGAAAATGATCAAGCCAAGAGCTAACATAGAAAAAGGCATTGGTTCCTTAACAAATATGTTGAAAAAAAGGTATAACAATCATCCTAAATCAATTGCCCTGACTTTACCCAGAAGAAGACATAACAATCATACCAGTACTCAAAAAAGGTGAGGATAGAGGCAAAGATCTACTCACAAGATAAAACAAATGTCAAAGATGTTAAGGGAAGCTAATAATATTGTTAAAGTAAAAGTGCAATAATAAAAAAGGTTAAAATTCATAAATCATTTGTTTAACCCATTGACTGAAGATAAAGTAAGCCTAAAGGATGATGATCTCTTATATAAGAATAATGTTAAGATGTCTTTAGTAGATGTTAATGTTATCATCATTATCCCAAGGAAATTTTGGGCAAATGTAGGGCACCTTAAAGGCCTAAAAAGAGATGTCTTTACCTAAGAAACTCAACTGGCAACATTGTTAGACGAGAAAACACATGATCTAGCTATAATGCAATTTAAGAAACTTTAAATGCTATGATCAAACATTAAAAACCTCTATAATATCTAGGAAATTATTAAAGACAATAATGGGGAATTAAGTATTTAATTAAGGGAGAATAAAGAATTATTATGGAATTTTGGAATAAATTACAGGAAATTATCATTTTGGATACTTTTAAGGTACATAATAATTGTTTGGTAGTTTTGGTAAAAATAAAAATATTGTTGTGAAATTGAATTTAATTGGGTTAAAATTTTAATTTAGGCACATGATTAATTTATTTATACCAAAATTTTTTTTACAAAAGCCTGATTTCATTTTTATGGAAACCTAACCCATTTGGACCTACTTAAACCCATATAGCCATAGCCCAATGTTCAAATTATGGGCCCAAGTGGATCAAGGGCTTTTAGGTAAGCTCAAGTTCATTTAAAACCCTAAGAGTAGGCTGTCACTTATTTTAGTGTGCTGAAATAAATGGGAGCAGTAAAACAAGGAGAGCACTTTCATACATTTGAGGAAGGGCTAAGGTTTCTTCTTATTATAGCTCTAATTTATACTCTTAGAAGGAAATTTAGCCAAGGTAAGTGATACAAAACATGACCCTCTCATCTTTCTCTTCTTTTTGGTTTGATTAATTTCTTGTTTGGTGGATTTTCACCTCACCTCCGATTCTGAAATTAAATGTTTTAAATGGGTTCTTGCATAATTTTTGAAACTTGAGGCTAGAAGGACCATTGGGTGAGTATCTTCTCTTTATTTTGATGTGTTTCATACTAGAAATTGGCCCCAAGGACTGACTTATATATTAGGTTTTGTTAGTGTATGAAAAGAACAAGAATTTGGAGTGGGGCATTGTAGTTTCTATGTGGGAAGGCTTAAGTCTAAATCTGGAATCCATTAAAGACTACGTAAGTGATTTTTAGATAGTTCTTGATGTTAGGATTGAATGAGTAGCTGATTCTTATAATGGATGATAACTAAAATCTGGTTTCGGTAATCTAAGACCTTTAGAAGGTTAGTAATTGATCTTGGCTTTTGAGAAAATTAATGCAATTGTATAAGGTAACTAGGCATTTCTAATTCCATGTTTATGTATAGTATAATATGATATTTGATGCATATTTATTGTTTTCTATACTAAATGATTAGTTAGCTATTTGATTATTTTAGACAGTGATCGAGCCCTTACTAAAGCTGTAGTCATACTGCCACCTGTGCACTGTCTTATGATCGTGTACTAAGTTGTGACCAAACTTGATAGAATGCATTGAGCCATGAGCGTGCTCAATAAGGAGTTAACACTATGGATGGGCCTTTCCCTCTATTTTTGGCCATTAACATATTTTATGTGATTATTAGTATAGGATAGCCATCACTGGTAGTCCAACTAGTTTATTTGCTAATTATATTAATACTTCTGGTATTTTTCTATGTAAATGGCATTTATGTTGATTATTTTACACATATGTATGGAATTTTCTTTTGGTTACTGAGATTTACATCTCATCCTGTTTCATGGGTTAACAATTTCAAGTGAAAAGTTTCTCGGTAAAAAAAAAAGGGAAGCAAGTGAATGACCACCCCTAGATTTAGGCCACGTGTGGGATTCTTACACTTAGATGCTTTTGGTTCTGTAAAGATGCTAATTTTTGTCTAACTTAACTTGTATACCATCATGATGCATTCATTTTTGTTAAGTGTAGGTATTTTGATATTTTTTACTAAAGATTTTACCTTTAGAAGACTATATTCTTATTTATATGGAATTTTAATGTATTTATATACGATCAAGCACTTATAAACTCATACGTATTTATAGACTTACCTTATCAATCTAATGAACATGTTTTAATTTTTTTAGAATTAGTTATGATTTTCTAAATTTTATGACAGTAAACTGAAATTTCTAGTCGAAGTTGCAATTATGAATTTCATGTATTCCTTCCACTTGCATGAGTTCTAGGCCACTTTTGGCGATGGATTTGAGTTGTATCTATGTAATTAAATATGAGAATGAGATACATGAGTCCATATGATTCACGAGATACTGAATGTAAAATTTATGCATATCGCAACGTAAATTTACTCATTATTTTTAATGCTCTTTCCTTGGAAACTTATGTAAATCTTGGAAATAAACTTAGAGAAGGGATGAGATAAGCTATATAATTATGGTGTTATAACTGTTTATTCTTTTCTCAAGATATTTGCTTTAGCCTTGATTCTGTTATATGCATTTCTAGGTATTATGTGTGCTTCATAAGTGAATTCAGGATGTGCCATAGCCATATTTTGTATCGAGGTTGTTCTAAAGTTTTAAGGAGTTAGTTATGCTCATTTGGTTTGTTGAAACTTGCTCAAAATGATCTGAGATCAGTTGGTAGGGAATCGCATATTTTGAGGCTAGCACTTGTGGCTTCATGTACACTTTTGCTAATACAATGGATAAATTTATGTTATATAGTCAAGTTTGATTAATTTAATTAATCTTTGAGTCCCTAAATAAGGAAGGTAAGGAAGCAGAGGTAGATAAGAGATTATATATCATTAAATCCATATATTTCAGACATAGAGGGACCCTAGAATTTAATTAGAGGTAATGCTAAATGGTTGGGACTTGTATCTAAAAGTTTAGGATTAGAGGTTACCCAAGTTACGGCTAAACTGAGTTTAAGGGGTAACAGAAGCAAAATGGATTGCGGCACAAATTTCCTAATCATAGCATGAATCAGGAAAAACAAGGAGAGAGTGCTCTAGAGTGCAACCTCACTACGACACAAGAAGGTTTCTCCGTAGCAAGAAATAGGCAAACGACTTCAGGAGGTTCCAATATTCAATCTTGCCATGACACCAAACAAGCTCACCAAAGGGAGACATGGGTTTTTGTGAACAGGGAGCTTCAGGGTACTTTGTTGCAGTGTGGGCAATCTGGGCTACAATAAGGATAAATAATTTTGTGCATTTTGGTTCCAATAGTGAACTAAGCCATAGAAAGGATCCTTTAGGTCACATCACAAGTCCAAATTTTTAGTTCTAGAGTTATAGAATCGAATTAATTCATGGTGGGAAAGTTTTAGGTCGTGGTAAGAGTGTATTCTAATGCTTTTAGAAGTTACAGTAGCCAACTTGGCAATAGCTAAGTCCTTTAAAGTCGTGGCTTAAGTCCCCAAATCCCTATTTTAGCTAATAAATTCTAGTTTTGGCTGTGTTACTGATGTTTAATGACTTATGAACCAATACATATGAGTTTTTGTACTTCTAGATCCATTTGTGGATGAGATAAATGTCTTAATTGAGAAATTAAACTTCCCATGGATATAAATCTTCTCGATTATCAGAATGGCTATTATTAATGATTAGAAATGTTTAAATTTTCTCATATATTCATCCATTATTAAATTATTATTGGTTCTTTAGGCCAACCTTTTGGCCCTATCAAGCCTAGCCCAACCCGAGGTATATATATGTTTATATATAAAAAGAAAGGACTAAATTGAAAAAAAAAATTTAAGGCTTTTTTATAATTTTAACAAAAATATTTTAAATATATTGTATAAATTATAAATAATTAGAGGGGTCAAAGACCTTGCTATCACTCTTGATTATCAAATTCAGATAAAAGAAAATAAGATTAAAATATACATTTTTTTTTTAAGTTTTAACTATTATATTTGTGTTTTTTTTTCTATTTTCTCCTGTGAACCTTGTTTTTTCATATCTATTGCATAAATTTTGAAAAAAAAATGTATTAGAAAGAATAAGCTAAAAAACATTAAGAAAACATAAAGATATGAACCTCTAAAGTTTCAAAGTCTTTTTTGCCAGAAAAAACACCTTTTAACCTAATATGGCCCGGTTGGCTCACCTCTAACCTAATAGTAAATGGGCCAAGTTCGGACTAAGTTGAGTCTTGAGACAAAAATTTTGTCTTAAGTTCAAATTGAATTAGAACTTAGGCTAAGACTATTCCTGATCCATCTCGACCCATACACACCCTTACTATGCTTTCTAGGCAGGGATTGGATCCCTTTCTAATCAATGCATCCCTTCAATGCTACATCAATGCATTTTTTGGGAAGGTGACAAAGTTGTAGTTGTGTTAGCTTATAAAAATCCTTTTGCAGCTAACATGAAGATGGCTAAGGCTATATTTTATTCCCTACATGTCATGCCTATCAAATGCCTAGGAATTATGAAGAAAGATCTTTGGAATCTTGCAAGATCACTTCTCAGGGTTTTAAAGTGTGAGTCCAAGTTGATAAAGCCTAATCATGGCTTGTTATATGATTAACTTATGAATCAACAATGTGATATGGTCAAAGACTTTTGAATTGGCTAGCATTACTTACAACTAAAACTAGAATTGAGCAATTGACCCTTAACTTTTTTTAGGGGGGAAGATGACAACTAAAAATTACAAACAAGCTAACCATCAAAAGAAAAGTTTGATTCTCTAATCCAAGGGCAAGTCCCTAGTTTTAAGGCTTAGGGCCTCTTGGTGGATGTCAATTTATGTATTGATGACAAACCTAGGTTAATAAGAATTAGTGGCTTGTTGTTAAAGAACGATCAAAATTGGCTAATCAATCTCCTAAAGCAATATAAAGATTGTTTTGCTTAGGAATGTCATGAAATGCGTAGGCTAATAAAGCACAATTATCGATTAAGAAAGAATATAAACTCATATGCAACTAGCTAAAAACTTCAACCCAGAATTTCTACCTAAAATCAAGTAAGAAATAGAAAGGCTATTAAAGGCAGGGCTTATATGCATAATCGAATATTTAGAATGGCTCTTTAACATAGTTCATATCATTAAGAAGAATTGACTAGCTTAAGTTTGCATAAACTTTTGAAATTTAAACCTCCCCCCCCCCTAAAAGATAAATATGTCATGTCCAGAGTCAATATGCTAATTCATGTAACAACTAGTCATGGAATTCTCACTTTTATGGATAGACATTTAGGATATAACCAAATCTTGGTGGCCAAAGAAAATATCCATAAAACTATATTTTATTTTCTTAATTGCATTGGATATCTACAAATGGCCGGTCATGCAATTTGGTTTAAGAAATATAGGTACTACTTATCAACGAGCGATGTTGTCTTCCTTGATTTAATTATCATAAATATGGAGATCTATATAGATGATGTGATAGTGAAATCCAAAAACATCAATCAACATTTAGCTTATTTAGAATAGTATTCAAGAGGATAAAATTTCATAATCCTAAAATGAATTTAGCCAAATATGCATTCGAAGTCTCAGCTATAAACTCCCTTATTTTCTTAGTACATTAGTAAAAGATTGAGGCGAATAAAAATAAAGGCAAAGCAATTCTAAAGGCTAGACCATTATAATGTAAGAAGGAGTTGCAAAGCTTAAATGGTTGAGAAAATTCATTGCCAACTTAGCAGGGAAATTAAAGGCTTTTTGCTTTTGCTAAAATTAAAAGATGTTGATGAGCTAAAATAAGGACAAGAATAGGAAGCAACTTTTGAACAGATCAAGCGAGGCCTGGCAAACCCACCAGTCTTAGTCCCTCCTGAACTTAGTTAACCATTAAAGATTTACATCTCAACTATTAAAGAATCCATCAATGACCTTCTTGCTCAAGGTATCGAGGATGGAACTGAAAGAGCCATTCACTACCTCAGCCAATTATTAAACAATGCTGAGACTAGATATACCTCGGTTGAAAAACTATGTCTTCCTTTATGTCATACATGTACCAACCTTAAATATTATCTTCTACCTAGAGAAGTTTTAGTTATATGCAAGTTGATATAGTCAAATATTTACTTAACAGGCTTGTGCTAAAAGAAGATTAATGAAGTGGACTATTAACCTAAATGATTTTGCTTTTAAATACAATCCTTTAAGAGTCATCAAAGGGTAGGCTCTAGTTTTTATCAATGTCAAAGATTCGTTGGTAGGCTTGCACTCACATAGCCCTCAAACCATAGGTGTTGGCATTTGATAGATTGAGAACCCAGAAGAGTGCTGGGCAAGGATTAACATTACCAACCTAACAAGGTAACTTGTTAAATTTATGATCCAGCCAAAATAAGGTTGCTCTAACAATTAAGCCAAGAATAAAGCCTCAATTATTGAGCTTAAAATGCTAACACAAATGAAAGCTCAGTTTGTTTAAATAATAGGTGACTCTAAGCTAGTTATTAAATGACTCATTGGCAAATACAAATGCAGTAATTTGAATTTATTATATTACTATGAAATGACTGATACTTTTCTTCAGCAGTTTGCAAACATAATAGTTATCCATATACTGAGAAGAGAAAATGTAAAAGCAAGTGATTTAGGACAACAAACTTTTAGATTCCAACTAGTGGATATTAAAGGTGATTAAGAAACTTTCAAACATGGGAATTTGCAACCATTGATTAATAATTAAATGCTAAAGATTGATGTCAAAATTGATTTGCTATGTGAAGAATCCATCCTCAATAATAGATTTTAAGCTCAAACAAAAGCTTTGAGGTACTTTTTAATTAATAATGAATTATACAAAAGATGACACAAAGGCTTGTTACTAAAATGTTTGAGCAAATGGAGGCTTTAAAAGTTATAAGAAAAGTCTAGGAGAGGGTTTGTGGGTCTTATGGATTAGAGCCTAATATGAGATGGTTAATTCATAGACACAATTACTATGGGCTAACCATAATGGCTAACTGTTTCAAATATGCTAAAGGCTATAAAGCCTATCAATTGCATGGTCTCATGCAAAGGTTGCTAGCTAGCAAACTATATCAAATTATTAGACTATGGCCATTCAAAGGATGGGCTATAGACTTGGTAGACAAAATTCATTCTCCTTCATCTAAACAACATACCTTTATTATTGTAGCACTGGATTACTTCACAAAGTGGGTGGAGGCACAGTCGATGGTAAACATCACATAGGCAAATGTGTTTAAGTTCATCAAGAAACAAATTATCCATAGATTTGGAATATCTCAGCCAATTATAATTAATCAAGGTAAAGCTTTTACAAGAGATAAGGTGGTGGCCTTTGCTAAAGAATATAGAATTAAAATGATTTGTTCAACTCCTTATTATGCTCGAAGCTAATAAGCAAGTAGAAGTTATCACTAAGATCCTATTTGAAATGATCAAGATAGTCTTAAAGGATAAGTCTAAAAGGTGGCATGAGGTTTTATTTGAGGTACTTTAGGATTATGGGAATTCTAAGTGTACTATAACTATCTTACTACTTTTCGACTAACCGATGGCTAAGATGCAATTCTACCTCTTGAGATAATTGTAAGATCTTTTAAAGTGGAAAAACAAAATAACTTGGAGCCAAATCAATATTGTCAATTACTTTACATGGTGTTAGAATCAACTAACAAGTATTGACTGATGACCCTTGATAATATTTGTTTAAATAAGATGAAAGTGGTAAAAAAGTATAACAAGTGAATCAAACACAAGAAATTTATTGAGGGACACTTAGTTTGAAAAACCAATTTTGCTTATTAGAACAAAAGACCCTAAATTTAGCAAATGGTAACCAAACTAGGAAATGCTTTCATTATAAGTCAAGTAATTCCTATTGATGCTTATCAACTAATCAATATGTAAGGACAAAAATTAAATTAAAGCATTAATAGGAAATATTTAAAACTATCCTACCTATTCATATAGGACATCAATCAAGGTCATAATTCTTAAATGGTAGCTACATGCCAGTTATTTACCAAAAACATAAAGTAAAAAAGAAAAGCCTGAAGAAAGCAACCTAAACTAAAATAATGTCTACTAAGCCTAATTTCAAGCATTGGTGAAGCGAGGCAAGATAGTTGTTAAAGGAATCTCTTCTTTAATAGTAGAAGTAATAGCAGTGGTATTCCAGAAAAAGCAACCTGATTAGATGATTTTGGGACCTATCAACTTCAACTAAGCCCTTTTTCTCCTATAACTAAATCTCTTTCTGTTAAAGTTGGTAGTTGATCTCAGAATCCAAAGAAGTGGACTGATTGTATAGCTTATGGCACAACTTTGAGTATAACTTCAAGTGGGTTGAAGTACTTGTTAAATAGGGTTGCAGAATGGTAAGTTTTGTTTAAATCCTTTTAACATTGGCACTTAACTCCTTGACCCTAACCAATGCTCGAGCTTGTTCTAGTAGACAAGCTTGGCACTCTTTATTTGTAGCCTTATATTAAGCTTGAAATGATGTTTTTTAGCTTGAAAATCAACAAGCCAACCTAAATCTCTTACACTAACATCCTTATGTTCCTTGTTCACTTTATAAAAGTTACATCAGCCAAAATCAAAGCTATGTTATTGTAGGCTACCTTAACAAAAGGAGCTACTATGGTAGAATAAGATAATTTTGCAATTTTGATCATTGAAAGTTTTAAGGTAGCCATAATCTTGGGGTCATCTAGAAACTCCTTAAAGAAGTGGGTCTTGATGAATTCTTTTTGCATGAATAGGGGTGACAACTCATTAATCCTAGAACTAAAAAGAGGAGTCTTAAAATATTAACTCAAAATTTCATCTGCGAGGATAGAAGCTATACCAAGTTAGGCCTTAATTAGTGAAGACTAAGGTGGCTTATTGGTAGGTTGAACTACCTTAAGGGGTGGAATTTGATAAGTTTGGGCTACAGTCTAAATAGCTAAAGATGGTGAAGTTGAAAGCTTAGCAGCAAGCTTTGTAGTTCAAGATAGAGAAACTATTGAAGGCTTTGAGGGAGAGTAGACTTTTTCTTTTTCTATAGAAGTAAAGAAAAAAAAAGTTAGTCATTTAGTAAGGCATGGTCAAATTCTATGATTTCAACCACAAATTCATTTTACCTTGGTGAGCTTGTCAACTCAAATAAATCACTATCAAAATATCTCAGTTTTTATAATTGAATGCTAAAGACATGGCTAAGGTAAAATTGAAGATGAAAACACAATCGTGAAAAGAAGAGATTTAGAGTTGCTAAGGAAAGCAAGGTGTCGTGAAAGGGTAAAATTTCAAGTTTTAAAGAGGAGTTGGAATTTTATTTAAAAAGAATCAAATAGTAACATAGATTATAAGATACTTAATTTTTACTAAGAGTTAGGGTGTTTGACTTAAGCTTGTATTTCTTTCTCCTTCTATTAAAAAGACAATTACTTAAGAGTATATAAAATCTTATCCTAAATATTTGTCTTTTTTAATTCTTTGACTTATCTTAGGTTTACTAAAAGGATCACTAGTTGTTTATTTATTACAAGATGATAAGCCTACACTTAGTTGTTAGAGTGTTCATTATCTTTTGTTAGTAGAATCAATAATAAACCTATTTAAAAAAAATTATACATTAATTGATTCAAATATGACATTAGACTCTATATCTAATAACTTATATGCCTTTGAGTTTTTAGCATATCCAACAAAAATACTTTCCAATGCTCTCAATCTAATTTGTTTTTTTTTTAAGCCAGGTACCATATAATATGCTAAGCATCCCCAAACTTTAAGATAACTTCAATTTGGTTTCTTTTCATTCCATAACTTATATGCTATGATTTGAAATTTCTTAAAGGGTAATCTATTTATTATGTCACAAATAGTTAGTAAAGTTTCACCCCATAAAATTCATTTGTAACTTAGCATTTAATATCATGGCACTTGCTATGTTAACTAAGGTCCTACTTTTCCTCTTTGCTACACCATTTTATTGCGGTATAAATGAAGCACTAGCCTAATGTATTATGTCATGTTCTTTACCATAGGTTGAGAAATCATTGGAGAAATATCCTCCACCCCTATCATTTCTGAGGATTTTTATTTTTTTTCTCTTTTTATTTTCAACTTTAGACTTATAACCTAAAATGTATTAAGAGACTGATCTTTGGTTTTGCATAAAATATATTTGTGTATACCTATAATAATAGTGAATAAATATTATAAAATATCTATTGTCTCCTTTGGTTAGAGCATTATTAAGTTCACGTATATCAGAATGTATCAAGCCCAAAATTTCTAAAGTTCTTTCAACAAACTTAAAAATTGTCCTAGTTCTTTTTTATCCTTAAAAATGCTCCTAATTATTTTTTACTATGCATAAATTTTAAATTATCATGAGTTAAGATCAAACCATGTTTGGACATATATTGAAAAAAATTATAATTAACAAGTACTAATCTATCATGTCATAAAGAAATAGGAAACTCAATGATATAAAATGAATTTGCGTATTATTATTAATACTTAACTTGAACATCGCATTATAAGAACATCCCTTTCTTACAAATACTACATTTTTAGAGATTACAATCTTATTAGATTTTAGGACAATCTTTAAACCCTTTTTACATAATAAAGTTGTAGAAATTAAATTCTTTCTGATCTTTGGAACATATAACACATTCAATAACACAACTTCTTCTTAGAAGTAAATTGTACTTCTACACTATTCTTTCCAAGTACCTTTATAATACTGTCATTTCCCATGAAAACCTCTTGTCTTTCTTCCATAATTTGATAGGTCTTAAGCTAAATTTTATCATGGTAAACATGTATGGTTACATTGGAATCATACCACTAGTCAAAGGTCTTGGAAATTGTTGTTATATTCACTTTAGATATCACACAAATATGCAAATGTAAAATCATGACTACTATTTCATTATTTTCAGTGTCTACCTTATTTATAGTATTAGTATAACCTAGATTTTGTTTCTTTCTAAGTCTGCAATCTCTCTTGAAATGTCTTTTCTTCCTATATTGATAACAAGACTTTAAAATCTTCTTTGGTTTGTGTTTAGAAGAATTAGGCTTAGGGTTTTTTCTTTTTTTATTTCCAACATAGGATTCATTATTTGCATCTACATAATTAACCTTAGAAATAGATTTTGAATGTTTCTTTTGCAAATTCCTTATTTCTTCTTCTATTCTTAAATACTTTAGAATTTGTTCCACAATAAAATTTTTAGTAGTACGCAACAATTTCTTTCTATAGTCATTCTAAGTTGGAGGAAATTTTGTAATTATAACCCAAACTTATAATGCCTAAAGAATTTCAACCTTCAAGTCTTTGAGTTTTGAAATAATTTCTTGTAAATAATGGACTTAATCCATGATGGATGTAGTATCATTCATAACATACGTAATTCGTTATTAAGAACTTATTTATCTCTTGTTGCTTAGCGTTGTACTTGAATTCAAGTGCTTGGCTAATCTCCCTAGGGGATGAGATCAAAGTAAAGAGATCATACAATCAATCAGATAGGGTGTTCAAAATGTGGCCTTAACGTAGTAACTCATCCTCTGTTCTTTTCTTCCTTTCGGCCTTGATTTGATAAGTTTTTTTGTTAGATGGTTTAGGGAGTGGCTACAAACTTGGATTTAGAACATATATAATCTTCATAGTAGTGAGAGGGAACATCATCTTGTCCTTCCACCTAAAATTTGTGCCATTAAACTGATTAAGTTTGACAAAGCCTTGGTCTATCACTTTAAAGGTAGATTCATCGATTGACTCCATCAACAATCTTGCTTTAAACTTTTTAGAAAATAATGTATAAGAATGGATTCAAAAAATATTTGTAGGCTTTGAAACATGTAGTAAATGCATTGTCCTTAAATCAAAATTTGCCCCCACTTAGTTACTGTTGAGTTTAGGCAAATTTGCTTCTAATAGTTATCCAAAACACCCTAAAAAGTTTCATTCATAATGTTGTTTGTTTCTACTGCTTATAATATTGTCTTAAGTTGTAGTTTAGTCTTTTCTCTTTTATCCAAAGAAAAAAAAAGAATGGGTTGGATTGAAAAGTTCTTTTATTGTACTTGTTAAGACATATGGTTGTATAAACATGGGCAAGATCCCTATTAGATTACCTAGCACTAGCACTAAAAATATGTAAAGCTAGGTTATGTATGAAATAGGAAGCTCATGCAAATTGCCCTGCTAGTAAATAGGATTAAGGAGAATTTTAATTGTTTAAAAGAAAAGAAACAAAGAGAAGGAAAAAAAGAGAGATTACTTCTTAAGGACAGACCTACATTGTAGGTTTTAAGGGCAACTATCCCCCAAAAAAAATCAAGATGTATATATGTATTTATATAATATTATTGCCCCCTTAAAATTTTTAATCTACCACTCCTTATTTTTTTAAGTCTTAAATATAAAGACATAACTATATTTGACTTTGATGAAAATAATATATTTTATAAAATAATAAAAGTCAAATAAAAAAGTAAAAATTTTTTTACTCTTCTTTCTATATGACAGTGTAGGGAGATAGCTTTCCTAATTCCTCAATCTTCTTACTTTACCAATTACAACATGTCATCACAAAACCTAGCCAATTCTTCACTCTCCAAGGCTCCAAGCCTCCAGCATAGTTACAGAACCTTTTTCTTCCTATTCAGCATCCCCATGGTAGATTTCTTCAATCACTCCTCTTGTTCGGTGTTCTTCAATTCTACATCTTGTATCCCCACTAGTTTGGTGTTCCTACCACAAGTATTTCACTATTTCATTTTTTTTCTAAAGAATGTAAAGCTTAACTATTTAAAAAAAAAATTAAAACTATGAATAGCATGAAGCTTCTTAAATAAATGAATATATATATATATATCTATCTATCTATCTATCTAAGGTCAAAATCTCAAAGAAAATAGAATGAAGATTCTAAAAATAGGACATATGCACATGGCATACTTTTTTTTTTCCAACTTGCCTATTAAATTAATTTACTTAGTTGTTTATTTATTTATTTATCATGATTATCCTATTAAATAGAAGAAATATTGTTGCTTATTTTTAAGTTTTATAAATGATATTTTTGTTATACAATTGAAACATGGCAACACAAAAAAGTCTTTCTTCCTTTTTCATGAAGAAAAACAATAGTGATTCTTAACTTGCTACACCTTCACCTTAAAATGTTGTTTCCTCCTCTACTATAAATGATCTTCCAAAAATTCTCAATCTAATAAACACCCTTCAAAGTTTAAAAGAATTCATCCTTAAGAAACAGATGCTATTAATATAGAACATGATCTTGGGTTACATCCACAAATATGGTAAGTTCCTTTCAAACAATGAGATAAGATACAATGTGCTTACCTTAAAGCTAGTTCATATCAGCCTAGAAACATAGAGTATCCTTTTTTTTTTTTATGAAGGGAACAATCATCATCAATTTCAAGCTTCATGTTTTGATGCACATATTCACCTAAGAATGATGCTATATACTATTTGCCATACTATCTGTTTGCTAAGAATGAATCCAATCGTTTAGATGCATTTGTATTTCATGGATTTAACAAATGGAAGCAAGTCAATGATGTAATGAATTACCCATTATTAGACCATGTGGGGGAAAATCCTAATTCATCACATAGAAATGCTATAAAGTGCTGTGGGAATCTCAAGAAGCAATCTCAACACCTTCAAAAATTGTTTCAAAAACAAGTGTCAAAAAAATTAGAAAACAACTGACTATAACTCAAGGCTACAATTGACAGTATTTGTTGGTTAGCCTTTCAAGCATGTGCTTTTAGAGGAAATGATGAAAATCTTGATTCAAGAAATAAGGGCAATCTTATTAAGCTAATAAAGCTTTTAGCTTCTTACAATGAAAATATTGCTAGTCTTGTGTTAGAAAATGCTCTACAAAATGCCACATACACATCACTTAAAATTCAAAAAGAGTGTTTACAAATAATTACAAGTAAACTGAGAAATGCCATTAGGGAAGAAATTAGTGATGCCAAATTTTGTATTATTGTTGATAATGCTCGAGATGAGGCAAAGAGAGAGCAAACGGCCATTATTTTGAGATTTTTTATTAAGATGGCCTAATTAAAGAGCATTTTTCTTCATGTTATACCTATCAAAGATACCAGGCCTCAACTCCTTCCTCATTATGATCTTCATGTCAAAAATATTCAAGTTCAAGGTTATGATGGCACCTATAATATGCCTGGTGAATGGAATGGACTACAATCTCTCTTTCTTACAGAATGCCCTAATGTTTATTACGTTCATTGTATAGCTCATAAAATTTTAACTGGCTTTGATTATAGTATCTAAAGAGGTTAAATCTGTTTATTAGTTTTTTACTAGTTTGACATCAATTATAAATATTGTTATTAGTTCCTCTAAAAAAAATGATGAGCTACAAGATACCTAAGCAATACAAATTAAAAATTTGATTTCTAATAACGAAATTGATATTGGGAAAGAAGCAAATCATATTGGCACAGTGTAAAGAGCTAGAGATACTTAATGTGGTCTTCATTTTTAGTCAATATGCAATTTGTTAAGAACATATGTAGCAACTTGCTCTATTATTAATTCTATCTCTAAAAAAGAAGTAAATTATTCTCAAAGAGGCAACCTCCTAAGCATTAAGATTATTTAGTTTGTTTTGATATTTCATTTAATGAAAAGAATTATGGATATAACTAATATTTTATGTCAAGCTTTATAGCAACAATCTCAAGATATTGTAAATACTATGCACTTAGTATCAACTATAAAGTCTCTCACCCAAATGTTTAAAGGATGATAGATAGGAGTCATTACTTCATAATATACAATTATTTTATGTTAGTAATAATATTGATATTCTAAGTTTAAATGCTAGATACTCAAGAGCTTGAGATAAGCCTTGCCATCAAAATACTAACAATTTTATTATGATAAAGCACCATTTCAAATATGTCATATCTATAACTACAATAGACTTTGAATTGCAAGAGCTAAATAGCATATTTTGTAATCAAACTGTGGAATTGCTCTTTCTTGCCTTTGCTTTAAATCTTAAAGATGCTTTTAAATATTTCAAGATTAATGACGTATGTAACTTTGTTAAAAAGTACCATCCAAAAGATTTCAGCAAGCAAGAGAAAAGTTTAGTTAAGTATTCAATTATAGCATTATGAGCTTGATGTGCTAAAACAACCTAAATTTTAAAATCTTATGACTCTTTCTGAGTTATGTAGAGTATTATTTGCTTTAAGAAAACAAAAAATTTATAATTTCATTAATAGGATAATCCATCTTGTATTGACACTTCTAATTTCTATTACATTTATAGAAAGGATTTTTTCAACAATGAAACTTGTAAAAACACTACTTCAATGTAAAATGAAAGATGACTTTTTTGTAGATATTTTGGCTATGCACATTGAAAATGAGATTGCTAAGAATTTCACTGTAAAAAATGTTATAAATAAATTCTGTTAAATCAAGAATTATAGAGCATGATATTGATGGCTAATACATATTGTATCATTTTAAATATATGTTTTCCTTGTATTTAAGCAATTATATTTAACTTGGTGTTATTATGCTTCTCTTATTTTTTTCTATTATTACATGTCTGTATTTTTTAATTTTAGTAAACTTTATTATTATATCAATACATATCTAAAGTTACATTTTATAAGTAAATTTTAATATTTATATTAAGTACATAATCACCCCACCCCCCCAACACCCCACACACAATTTTTTTTTTTTTTTCGTTCCACCCCTGTTCCTTCTACCCATAGCTACTAAGGCCTAAGAGCAATCCAAAGTGGATTTTATTTACCCTCGGAGGTGTTGGAACGTGAAAGAGGAGATAGCGAAAGACAAGACACTAATACTCAAGTTGTTATACTTTAAGGCAAATTTTTTTTTAAAAAAAAGAGACATTTAACTAAGGTAGCTAAAGTAGTGCTTGATGAGAATAAGATAAGATTGCATATTGATAAGATTGCATATTGCAAAGTATGTTGCTAAAGCGGTCACTTTTATTTGGCTTTGCAAGATGTTGCTGTTGTTTTTTCTACTTCCTATTTTAATCAGTCGGGTCTCCCTTACGAGTTCCCTTTTTTCGTTACACATTACTTTTCGAAAAGTTTGATCAAGCTTCAAGGTTGACAATCTCTTTCTGAGTGTTGGGCTGCCTTTCAAAAGATTTTTCTTTCTCCACCAAAAATTTATTTTTTTTTAAAAAAATCTGATATATATGGCTTTCTTTGAATGTTGAATTATTTTTATAGTATCTCAAATTTATCTTCGTACTTTAGAATTTATTTAAAAAATTTTGTAATTTACTCTTATTAATGTATTAAAATTTTAATAAATTATTCTGATTTCATTTAATTTAATAATTTTCTATATCCTAAATAAAAATTTTTTTATTCAAAAGAGAAATGAGCGTATTATTCAAATTACAAACTACTGGTCGCTTGATATGTGTGTGAAGGATTTTTTTATTAGTTTCTGCAATATTTATTATACTATTATAATTATTATTCAATAATTATTATTTTTATTATTTTAAAATAATGACATGGAAATTATTTTTTATTTTTATTTTATTTTCTAATAATTCTGCATATCAAATAATTCTTAAGAATTTTGAAAATATTGTTACTTTTCATGTAAATGGGGTGTTAATCAAGAAAACATACCACATCGATGAACCCCGCATTCTTGAAGCTTTGGCTACAAGAGAATGTAATTCAATTTGCTGTAGATTTTTGCCTTAGAAATGTATGGTTGAAGGAAATTCAAAGATGTTAATCAACGGCTTGTTATAGAACCAGTTTAATTTCTCTTATTTTGGTGATTATTGATGATATTCAAGATTTGTAAAAAATTACAATTTTCATGGATTACTAGGCAAGTCAATTTGGCTGCTCATAATGGAGCGCAAGTAGATAAAATTGTATTAAAATACAATCCTAATTCTCTGTTCCAAAAATACTAGAGAAATGCTATGATGTCGACCCCTTAAATTTGGGAGTCATATAATTTTTTTTTTCAAAAATATTATTTTAAAGAGAAACAACACCTTTTGTTGCTAAAAGAAATAGCAGAAGATACGTTTTCATTAAAATATAAGATTTGGATTACGGACTACTTTTTTTTTTTTTTATATATGGATAATTTTTGTTGAGGCACTTCAATGAAATAGATTCCACCTTTTTATTAAAAAAAGTAATTTAATTTACCATTAAAAAAATACTTTATAAAAATTTCTCATTTTCAAGAATCAAAATATTAATTTAAGCCAATAAAATCATAGACTTTTAGATAGGTTCAAGATCCAGTGTGAAAACGACTTTTGCAATAGCTATCAAGTGGGGTCCATTTTAATAAATAATTTCACAGATATCATCCTCAAGAAACAAAAATCTGGTCTTGTCATGTCGGTAAGATACAGTCCAACTTTAGATTTAAAAAATGCAGAGAAAAGAACAGTGTCACATGCCTCGCTTCTTATGAAATAGCACTAAGTTGTGAATGGCATATTTTATATTCCATGATTGCTGCGACCGTCTTTCTTTTTCGCTGTCTTGGATCTTATCGTATTCCTTGATTGGTGCATTCTTTTTCTTATTTTTCAACATTTATTTTCAACTTGAAATTGATTTTTTTTTTTACAAATTCTTATTCTTCGAAAACATTTAATCGATCAAATATATAGATACAGTATTATGATACCAATTTTAAAATCGGATTTGCCTTCTTTGTGACCCTGCTTTGTTATATAAAAAGCTAGAAATAAAAATGAAAATGAAAATATGATTTTATAGATAAAAATATTTATTATATTTTTGTTCTAAAAAATTGTAAAAAATAATTTTTAATAATGATTAGAAATATATAATGAATATTATTCTAAATTTTTCACTTCTTTTTTTTTTTAAAATTTTTTTCCTTTGATTTGATAATCAAGTGGACGATAAGTGAATTTGCGCACCACAATGTGATGTATATATCTACATGTTTTAAAAAGAGGCTGTCATCTTTTTATTTATTATTTATATTTTTAATTTATGATTCATTATTGCATAATATAAGTATTGCGCAGCCAAAAAATCTCAACTCTTTAAAATCACGCACACTATCACACACTTGCATACTTTAAGAAAATTTTTCAAAATTTCAAAATAATAAAATATTCTCATCAGAATTCTTAACTTTCAATTTATACATTCACACGCCACTTGATTACCACTAACTACTCAATTATCATACTAATTACTGACAACCGCAGACAAGCCCATCTTTATTTTTACCCAATCATTTTCACTTTAGAGTAAATTAAATTTAACTTGCAAAAAAAAAATGATAATAACTATACTTTAACATAAATTAGTAACTCAAAATATACTATTTATATTTAATATAATAATTATTATTAACAATAAGGGGTTAACTTGGTTGTTGCAAGACAAATAGTTAAATATTATTATATATTTAACTTTTAACTTTGACCATTTTTTGAGATTAAATCACAAACAAATTCTTAAAACCAGTTTGGTAGCTTAGAAAAAGGAGGGAGAATGAAAAGAAAAAGATAAGTTTAAAAAAATTTTAATTTTAATTTTTATAATTATTATTCAATCATTATTTAATATTTTTTAATAATAATTATTTAATTATTAAAAATAAAAATATTATAAATATTTATTATTTAAAAAATTATTTTTTTTATTTTTTTTATTTTCGTCTTTAATTTTTTACGTACTAAATGAGTCTTTAGTCATCACATAAAAATAAATTAATTGAAATATTCATAAATTAATTATCTAGTTCAAAAATAAATTTTTTATAAATTTAAATTTAGCCTAATATTAATTTGTTGAGAAAATTTTAAATATATTTCTTACACAGTAAAATAATGTAAGAACTTAATCAAAATTTATCAAAATACATCAATAGATCCTGTCACTTATTATATCCATTTAAATAAATTTCTATTAATAAATATATAATTAGTTAATATATTATATATAACTAAATATTTTTTATTTTTAACAAAAATAAACTCAATAACTCGACCTCCCAACAAACAAAATAATGACCCTAGAGCCAAATTAAACGGTAGATTTATGAAGTAGACCCATATTGAGGCAGAATGGATCAGTGCAAGGCAGATTTTTTTTTTTCAATTTTTTTAAATGCAGTCAAAAACGATAGCGGAAAGATTTGTATTGTTTTATAAGTATATTGTTTAATTGACTAGAATTTATAAAAAATTAACTTAAAATAAAACTGTTAATAAAAATTACTATTATATATTTTTTATTAAAACAAATAATATATATTATTATAAATCTTACTAATATAAAAATATAACTGTATTTTAAAAAATGAAAAATGAAAAAAATCTAGCTGTGCACATCCACTCTAATATAGAGGTAGATTTTAATTTCTAAATATATGAAGCCCTCTATAAAATCATCACATGCCAAACCTGACGATCAATCACTGTGTTCACTCCCCCACATCTCATTCAAGCATTCTAACAAACATGGCCAAGGCATCCTCCTCTCTTTTCCTTCTTTTCTCTCTTCTCTTCATTTCCGCCATAGCCAGTACTCCCTCAAGCTTCATCAAGTCCTCTTGCAGCACCACAAAGTACCCTTCAGTTTGTGTGGAATCTCTCTCAGTCTATGCCTCCACCATCCAGCAAGACCCTCACCAGTTGGTCCAAACTGCTCTTTCTCTCAGCCTCAACACCACCATCTCCACGAGGGCTTTTGTGTCAAAACTCAACAAGTTTAGTGGTCTTAAGGGCAGAGAGAACCAGGCTCTTCATGATTGCTTGGAAGAGATCAGCGATGGCGTGGACAGGCTCAGCCGTTCGATCAAGGAGCTCAAGCTATGCGGACCCAAGGGTCAGGATTTCGCGTGGCACATAAGCAACGTGGAGACGTGGGTTAGCTCTGCTATCACAGACGAAAGCACTTGCACTGATGGGTTCGCTGGAAAGGCATTGAATGGCAGAATCAAGTCCTCCATAAGGACCAGAATGGTTCGTGTTGCTCAGGTCACTAGTAATGCTCTTTCACTCATCAATCACTACGCTTCTAATCACTGACCAAAAATTCTTGATCTGTATGTGTGGATTCACTTACGGATTGAATCTGAACAGTTGTATCCATGTAGATCCATATGTTTGTTGAGAATTTTTGGATCAGTTAGAAGCTGAGAGTTAGAAGGCCAGGACAGTGTGTGAAGATTTTGCTTTGAGGATTTTGAGAACCATTTCAGTATGGTTTTTTTTTTTTAATGAATGTATAATTTAGTGAGTGCATTATGCAATATGATTAAGAACTCAATACTCTTTGTTGCTAATATGTGATGGTAATGGAATTGAGTGGTTAATTTGTAAGAAGTTTTAAATTAATCTTATGTGCAATGATATTAAAGAGAGTAAATTATAGTTTGGTCCAATGTGAATCTCTTTCAATTATTATTTTTCAATACAAGTAAAAAGAATTAAATAACAGACTTAAACTGATTTGGGCCAAGTATGACGAAAACACTCTATCTTGAGTTGAGTTTAAAATGTGTGGAGCAAATAAAGACTTAGTCCTATGTACTCAATGCATCTTCTCAATTAGGTTTCCTTAATTCAAGGCCTAGTTATGATCAACGCGGTTTCCTTGTGTATTTGTCCCAAAATCAACAAAAAAAGTAGGAATCTTAGATTGAGTCACTCGGATCTTTGGGGTTTGCCTGCCTATTTTTTTTCTCTCTCTTAATACATTCTACATAATATTGTAAAGGATCTTAGTGTTAAATTTAGCGATTTGAATCACTTGCAGTAACGCATTATAATTGAAAAAATTAAATAAATAAAGGACGTAAGTTCTATACAAATGGAGTTGTTGCATATTCTTTTCTCTCCACGGTTAGAAAGTAATATTGCAGAAAATCCTGGGGACTAGATTTAGGGGTTTGGGGATTGGCATTGCTGCTATATGAAGAGCATTTTTTAAAATGAAAAAATTATCAAATGAAAAAAAAATATTTATATCTCTTTTATTTTAAAAATATTTAGTTTTTTTAATATGTGACATATATTACAAATGTTTTTTAATTTAATTGTTGTCAATAATATTAAAAATAAAAAACTCAGATTTTATTCTTAATATGATTAAAAAAAACTACAATTGATGCTAAATTATAACTTTAGCTTTATATTTTAATTATAATATGGCAACAATAATAATTAAATATTTTTATTTTTGAAAGAAAAGTTAATTTTATAAATAAAAATTAAAAAAAAAGAATTTTTTATATTATATTTCACAAAGAAGTTAAACGATATTTTTAAAGCAATAAGGATACATTTTTTTGGCCTAAAAAATAACAAAGACATTTAGAATAATTTAACTACAAAATGAGTGTAATTTAATTTAAGCTACCCTAACCAAACCGCGCAAATCCCCACTCCCAATCTTCCGCAAGGCTACACCGCACTTAGGTATTGAATAATAGGAGGGCACAGTTGCATCCCATAACTCTGAAATGGGGCCTAGTCGGGCCACTGATCCTCTTGGACACCCACCCCAATTAAATAATACTACGGACCGGTGGC
This sequence comes from Erythrophleum fordii, assembly GCA_032878935.1. Taxonomy (NCBI): domain Eukaryota; kingdom Viridiplantae; phylum Streptophyta; class Magnoliopsida; order Fabales; family Fabaceae; genus Erythrophleum; species Erythrophleum fordii. The sequence continues at coordinate 17,148,952 of JAVQMF010000052.1, read as the reverse complement.
CACAAGACTTGACTCAATGAAAAAATTGTAGTTGAGAGTATTAAATGAGAGATATTTATATTAAAATATTTTAAAATTTAAAATTATTTAAAAAAATTTAAAAATAAAAAATTTAACTTAAAATTATGAACTATTATATTTTTAAGCAATTTAATTTTAAAATTTAAAATCTTTTAATGTAAATATTTTAATTTAATATTTTCGTTTATAATTTTTTCTAACCCAATCTCATCTTCTTTCTTTTATGAGTAAATTATATTTTTCAAATCTCAATGATTTATGATTAAATTATATTTTTCAAATCTCAAAAAATTCTAAAATTCTCAATTTAAATCATATAAATCTCCCAATGTTATTTTCAGTAACTTTTCCCAATTAATTTATTTGCTTCAATGCGAATATTTAGGTGAATGTTTAAAATTCACATTTAAACTGTTACAGCAATAAATAGTTTTTATTGTTAAATGTTTATTTTACTTATATTTTAAAATCATTTTGAGGCTATGTTAGGATAAAATGGACAATTGCAATTTCCAAATGTTAGCCTGTAGCTAATCCCATATATGGCTTTAAAATACTATAAAACTATTCCCAAAATAAATAAAACATATTTTTGATGAATACCAAACATGTCTACATGGCCTAATAAACATAATTTAGTCATCTTTGATACTTAATTGACCTATTGGAAGTGCGTCGATCCCATCAACCAATGAGCCAAACCCAACTTGCCTCAAATCTTCTTACAATTCATATATACATGTCCAAGGGGACCACATATGGCTAGCACATTGCGCGCATAGTTGCTTTGCACCACATGCTAATAGGCTTTGTATCACATCTCCCAAACCCAACCAAAGATGCCATTTGTCTCACTATTTGTCGTAATCTGGCCCTTGGGAAATACCCCTTTACCTTTTGGACAAGCAACAAGACAATGGTGGTGTAGTGGTCAAAGCCATAAAGCATTCCTCCAGGGTTACAGGCTCTATATATATAATAATTTGCATATATATGTTGAAGATGCTTTGAAGGTCCAATGGTAAACAAGTATTTTGGATGCACGAGGTAGTTGGTTTGAACTTTGATGTTCGAAATTATCCAAGGACAACTGATTCAAGTCGATCCATGTGAACCAGTTCTTCTCTCAAACGAGCGGTCAAACTTGGTTGTTGATCGAATTTGATCAGTTTTTAAAGGCATCGGTTAATAGAGTTCTTTGAACCCGACCAGGGTCTGGTTTCTAGTCTGGTCTGATTTTAATTACCACGCTATTTGAACACATTGTCACTATAAGTGAGAATTTAAAAATTCTCAATAAGACAAATAAAATTTAAAAACTAACAATGGTTTAGTTGTCATGTTTATAGAAAACAATTTTTCCCTTATCTTAATTGAGGTTTGTAAAATCAAAAATTAATTATATCACAAATAAACAATTTGCTAATAATTAGCATATATATATATATATATATATATATATATATATATATATATATATATATATATATATATATATATATATATAATATCTTGGTATAAATTAACATTTTAGATTCATATTATACAACTCATTCCATCGTGATTCAAAAGAATCATTTACTTACTTTTTATCTACACATCAAAACATATGTTAATATTATAAATATTTCAATAATTAAGATTATATATTAAAGTGTAATGTCTGGTTCTCGTTAAACGATAAAAATTGGCGCGTTTTCAAAGCAAGTATCTTGAAATGAATTAGTTAAAATCTCAAAAAATTTGAGCAATATTCTAGACTTCTAAAAATGAGAATTCTAGCCTTAGATGGAAGAAAAAATAGAGCTGGAATGAAAAAATAAATTTTTGATGGAAAACCTACGAAATGTAATGGCATTTTTGTAATTTTGAGCAAATTTTAAAATTTTTACAGAAGGGCTTTTTAAATGAAAGTTTTGAGTTTTCTGGGGTTCTTAGAGGCCTTGAAAATCATGGGAAGCCTCGAGACAGTTAAATCCCCTCTGGGAGACGTTTTCCAATATCGGTGTGTCCGAACTTTGACGGGTTCATTTGAGAAGGTTTTAGCTCTGATTTGAATGATTCCAAAGGTATTTTATTTAATTAGGAACCAAAATTTTATAATAGAAAAGATAGTTCTAAAAAAGGAGTTAAAACGAAGGAGAAACAAAAATGCAAAAAATGAAGGGTAAAATTAAAATTTTTGAAAAAGTCACTTTTTCCTACCTATAAATAGGTGGCGCCTCACACTCTCCCTCATTTAGATTCTGATTATTCTGCCCCAAATCAGAAGATAAACCCTAGGAGAGAGGCGCACCAAAGGAAGAAGAAGAAGAAAAGAAAATCCAAGCTTAAGGTATGTTTTCATGGTGATTTTTCATGCTTTTCTTCATCCACACCTCCTCTTGTCCCTTCTCCTTTGTTTCCTTTGATTGAAATGGAGTTTATAAATCTTATTGAAGGGAGAAATTCAAGGGAGTTTTTGGATTTGAAGAGAAGAGATTGGAGATGGTAAGATTCAAGCAAAAATAAGCAAGGAAACTAGGTAAAATTTCATCCTATGGTTGATATCTTCACCCACCCTTCTTTTCCATTTTGCCTAACCCTAGGAGCCATAGGAAGATCTAATTTTTAAGTTAAACCAAGCATGAATCTTAGGTATTTGAGGGAGAAGAACAAGAATATGCAAAGGAAACAACAAAATAACCATTAGATTTCAAGATGCAAATTCTAGGGTTTTGTGTGCACCTTGTCAAATTTAACTTTGTGTGATGATTCCTAGATCTAATTAAGAGTTTAAATGAGTTACTAAGATTCCTAAGATACTCCCCACATGCTTCCTCTTTCAAGAAAACTAAACAAATTCCAAGGAAGCCATTAAGCTCCATAGCCTCGGCCAAAATGAGATTCCATAGCTAGGGAGAGTTTTAAATTTTTCTAAGGCCATTTTTGAGTCATATTTGATGAATGAATATGAAGGGAGGCCTTGGAAAAAATTAAAACTCATAGAAAGTGATTTGATACTTCAGATTCTATATTATGACCTAAAGAAGCAACATGTTGTTAGGCCTTTTATTTTAATGGTGTGATGACTCCAAGAGGCTTAAAAGGAGTCAAGAATCATATTTGAAAGGAAAGAATGAAGCTTAGAAATTATTTGAGGGGTGTTACTTCATTAGGTGCAATTGTGGACCATAATGGGGTTTATAGAACAATATAGTATCTAAACAAATTATGTGGCCTTAAAATTTGTTTCATAAACCTAATTCGCTTCTATAAATTGTATTTAAGCCAAGAGAAACCATCTCCACAAGTTTGTGGGTGTGTGGCCAAAGCAAAGGAGGGAGTTTCAAGAGAAAAAGTGTGTGATTGTGTGTAAGGTAGCTCTCTCCACCTTCTCTCATCCATGGATGTGTGTTTAGCTTGTCTTAGAATATGTGTATGTGTATTTTCAAGCCATGAAAAGTATGCTAGCATGATTTTATATGCCATGATTTCATGATGACATATTATATTTTTAAATGAATGTATAATATTTGTTTGAATTTACTTGAGTGTGGAGAGGCCTAGAACTCTTAACCATGGTGAGGATGAGCCAAGAACCCTTGAGATTGGTTGAGACAAAGCAAAGTGTACTCCTAAGAGTATGGTTGAGTCCAATAATCTCTTAAAGAATGGGTGAGGCAAGTCCAAAATCTATGAGGAAAAGTGTAAGGTCAATCCATTTACTTGGTGAGCTCTTGAATGCATTGTATGACTTGTTCATATCCCAAGCTTACTTCTTGAATATTTATGACTTCTATTTATCTATACATGCATTTTCAAGGCTTGCTTTATATATATTATGTATGATTGAATAGGAGATGAGCTATTGGGATTCTTTGAATCTCATTCCCTTCTCTTTAATGATCTCACATGTTAGATGGACCAAGTGGATATGGTAATGGAAGCCAACTACCTTGAAGGAAAGAGTTTGACAACAAAGTATTGGAGTTTTGTCACTTTAAAGCCATATTTGTGTCCAATATTATAATCCAATGATGTATATGGTTTATGACTTCTTAGACATATGTAATTATGATATTATGTAATGTATAAATATATGGATATGATGTATGAACCCTAGAATAGAATTTAGGTATGTAATGCCAAGGTATGTATTTTGGAAAGTTTGATGTAATGTGTATATGTGTGGATGAAAAGGCCAAAATGAGATGCATGAGGTTGATGACCATTTAGACAGCTCACACAAGTCCTAAATGTGCTTTTAGACTTGCCCAAAAAGTGCCAAAACCAAAGGAAAGTCATTTGGCAATTTTGGTACCTTATATGGAGCCAAAATTAACTATAATAGAACCCTATCTCACTTTTTGGCCAAATAAGCTCTTCTTGAGCTGAGATTTGGTAGCAATTAAAGCTTGTTGAGAGATTTTTGAGAAGTTAAAGATCATAATTTTTGGAGGTCTACAAAATGTTTGAGAATTTTTCAAAGTTTGCAATTTTTTCTAGTTTTGGTCTATTGCACTATTCATTTGGTCCGAAAATGAAATATGTCACACAGGGTTCAAATGATGTCCAATTACCATGAAATTTTATGCAGAAAAACTAGACATTCTCAATGAGTTGTGCCACTAGAAGCACCTCATTTGGAGATCTAAAGAGGAAGATATGAATTTTTAAACATTTTATCCAATATCAAGAGTTTTACCCTACCTGAGTTACTATTTTATTGAATTTCGAGGTTTGGGCTGCCTGAGCTGGTCTAGAAATATTTTTTTCCTCTAGCTAACATCCACATATTTCTTGATTGATATCATTTGCATGGATTGGATTTTTTTAGAATTTATTTGACATTTTTGAAATTTACTATAGAAATCTGTGATAGTATCAGGAGGCAATTTGACCTCTAGACTTTTTCAGATGTCAAACGTTCTCTGTGATAGATGTTATGGTCTAAACATATTTTTAGTATGAAGTAGACATCCTTAGCTTTCTAGAATGACTAAGAATGCATGTTTTTGATTTTTTTTAGAATTAGTTATGATTTTCCAAAATTTGGATAGAAAAGAGGTAAAAGCTGGCCAAAATTAAATATCCATATTTTATGCTTTATTTCGGTTTTCATGAGTTGGAGGCCACATTTTATGATGCAAATGAGTTATGTCCATGTAATTAAATATGAGAATATTTTATATGAGTTCACACGGTCCACGTGAAACTGAATGAAATTTTTATAGACGACGCAGCACAATTAAATACATTATTTTAATAGACTTTTTCCACTTCCTTCATGGATTTGATGATGTGATGCATAAGAATATTATGAGATAAGTTAAGAATTATGGTGTCACATTTATTGGTATTAGAGCAAAGGTTTAGGCTCTTGATGTGGGTTATGGCTTGTATTTATGAGTTGCCTAAGTGCATATGAGCTTGTTTTCGGATGAATTGAGTGTGTTCGATGGTGGAAGTGTTCCATTGTTTCATATTATAGTTTGTTATGATGTTTCAGGACAATGGTGAATACTAGGAGAGGTTGGCCCTCTAAAGAGGCTTGTACTGATGAAGCTGGGCCTAGTGATCCAGTAGTTGGAGCCTTACAGTCTATCATGGCTTGCTTGGATTAGCAGTAGGCTGTCATTATGCAACTTCAGAAACGGCTTGCTAAGAGAGATAGTTAGGGCCCTACACCTACTCCTTCTCAGCCACCTCCACACTCAGATCGTCCTGAGCATTTAGGGGCAACTCCCTCAGATCCACGCCACATGCACAGATGGTTGCCCCAATTTCACCAGCTCAGATGCCTCTTGCTCAATAGCAGCCCTCGACTAAAAAAATCATTACCCAATTCAAAAAATTTGGGCCTCTCACCTTTGATGGTGAGATAAATTTAGATAAAGCTGAGGCCTGGATTATGCAGTTAGAGAAAATCTTTGAGGTGATGGAGTGCACGTTTGAGCAAAAGGCCAAAATGGCTGTATTCCAATTACAGAGAGAAGAAGACTATTGGTGGAAGGACACTGAGCCTATTTTAAGGGCAAGGAACTCCTCGATCACATGGGAGGCATTCCTCAAGGTATTCCATGAGAAATACTTCCCCAGTTCTATTAGAGATGAGAAAGAATCAGAGTTTATTCTTTTCAGACAGATTGAGGAGATGTCCATGAACCAGTATGTGGTAAAGTTTATAGAGATCTCTAGATATTCCTCCTATTTATAGAGGCATGATGATGAAAGATGGAGAGCAGATAGATTAGAGGAAGGCCTGCTCCCTAAGATCAGAGATAGGGTAGTGCCACAGAGAATCAGGCACTTTAATACTCTTGTGGAGGTGTGCAGAGTAACAAAAACAAATCTCAGGATGATGCAGCCTACTTTCAGTGCCAGACCACCCCTCTCTAAGCCTAACAGACATAGAGAGGGATCACAGGCTACGGTGACCAACAGGAGAGGTGGCAGAGGCCAGTGGGGCTAAAAAGGGAAGAGACGGAGGATTTAATCTAGCAAAGGCAATTTCACACCTGGCATATGTCCCCAATGTGGAAGGAACCACGGCACTAGACCATGTTACGCGGGGCAGAATGTATATTTCAGGTGTGATATGCTAAGGCATATGGTCAGAGATTGCACCCAGGCTCCTCTATAGTTCACATAGCAGAAGAAGATGGCTCCTCCTCCCAGACCTCAGACCCAGGGTAGAGTTTTTACCTTATCATAGCAGGAGGCTAGCCGATCCATAAGTCTGATTCAAGGTACTATTAGAATAAATGATTTTTCTGTAACTGCATTATTTGATTTGGGTGCTAGCCACTCTTTTATATCATATAACTGTGCTAGGAGGTTAGGTCTAAGTATGCATACATTGCCATATGATTTGCATGTATCTACCCCCACAGGAAACCGAGTTATTACTTCCTATGCCTGTTTGAATTATGAAATCCAGTTTAATCACTGCCTTACCACCTTTGATTTGATTTGTATGCCCCTTGTTAATATTGATGTGATTATTGGCATGAATTGGATGTCTGCGAATAATGCCACACTAGATTGTAGCCACAAGTGCATTACTTACCTGAGTGTGGGACTGTGCCTAGTACAAGCACTAAGTTATTTGTCATGACCACCTCCCAGATTGAGAGATCTCTAGGGTATAATTGTAAGGAGTATCTAGTTTTTGTTTTCAGTCTAGACTGAGGTAGAAGAGGGCATAGATGAGATTCCTGTAGTGAGGGAATTCCTAAAGGTATTTCCCAGAAAGATTAGTGGACTGCCCTCAGAGAAAGAGGTAGAGTTTCCTATAAACATTATACTTAGGGCAGGTCCAGTATCTAAGGCCCCATATAAGATGGCTCCCACCAACCTATCTAAGCTTAAGAAGCAACTAGAAGAGCTATTAGAAAAGGGTTTCATCAGACCCAGTGTCTCACAGTGGGAAGCTCCAGTCCTATTCATAAAGAAGAAAGACGAGAGCTTTAAAATATGTATAGATTACAGAGAACTCAATAAAATAACGATTAAGAATAAGTACCCTCTCCCTCACATAGATGATCTCCTAGATCAGTTAGTAGGAGCGTCAATTTTCTCTAAGATAGACCTCAGGTCGGGATATCACTAGCTCAGAATAAAAGTTGAGGATATTCCCAAAACAACTTTTAGAACCAGATACGGACATTATGAATTTTTAGTCATGCCTTTCGGGTTGACGAATGCATCCGCAGTATTCATGGATTACATGAATAGAGTCTTCAGGCCATATTTAGACAAATTTGTAGTAGTTTTTATAAATGACTTCCTCATCTACTCAAAAAGTAGATAGGAGCCTGAGCAGCACCTGAAATTAGCCTTGGAGACCCTGAGAGAGAGATAGTTGTACGCTAAACTTAGTAAATGTGAGTTCTGACTCACTGAGGTTTAGTTCCTAAGTCATGTGATCTCCTAGGTAGGGGTCACAGTAGATCCCTATAAGGTAGAAGCAGTATTACAGTGGGAGAGACTTAGGACAGTGACAGAGATCAGGAGCTTCCTAAGTTTTGCAGGTTATTATAGGAGGTTCATTCAGAGCTTTTCTCAAATAGCGATGCCATTGACCTGGCTTACTAGAAAGAATGTGCCATTTGTGTGGAATGAGAAATATGAGAGTAGTTTTCAAGAATTAAAGCACAAGTTGACTATCGCCCCAGTTTTAGTACTCCCTGACCATAGAGAGACTTTTGTAGTCTACAGTGATGCTTCTAAGAAAGGGTTAGAATGCATACTTATGTAGAAAGACCGAGTGGTAGCTTATGCTTCTAGACAGTTGAAACCTTATGAGGAAAACTATCCTACACATGACTTAGAATTAGCCACAGTGGTGTTTGCTTTAAAGATATGGAGACATTACTTATATGGGGTAGCTATAGAAATTTACAGTGACTACAAGAGCCTTAAATATTTGTTTGAACAGAAAGAGCTGAACATAAGGCAATGGAGATGGTTAATGTAACAACCGAGAAAAGGGAAAAGGAAAAGAAAGAAGAAAGTTGAAAATTTTCGAAATTCAAGAATTTTGCTAAGTCTGCTCGCAATAGCGAGAAATGGTCTCGCTACAGCGAGAGGGCTTGTTCGCAATAGCGAAAGTGATTATAGCTATAGCGAGTGCGGGCATTCCATACAAAAACCAGGGGGCTGCTCGCTGTAGCGTGCGCCATAGCGAGAGTGGAGGTTTGGAACTAATACGATCTCGCCGTAGCGAAGGTTAAACCTCACCATAGCGAAGGGAATTGATACGTGCTCGCCGTAGCGAAAGTTAAACCTCGCCATAGCGAAGGTGACTAACACGAGCTTGCCGTAGCGAAGGTTAATTTTCGCCATAGCGAGGGTCAGTCTGGAAAAGAGTAAATAGCGAGGAATTTGACTTCTTAAACGATCCAACTCATTCTTTCTCTCATATTTGCCCTAGACTTCAACCCAAGGAGAGAAAAGAGGCGTGGAGAGTGAGAGAGACCAAGAGAAGGAGGAAGAACAAAGGAAAGGTAAGCAAGTTCCTCTCATTTCTACTTAGAATCTTGATCTCCTCTCTTTGCCCTCTCTTTCTATGGTTTTGTTTGTGAGATTAGTTGGATTTTGGGCATGGGTCAGAGGAGAGAAAGTGAAAAACCTTTTTGAACTTCCTTGTTTTCCTTGAAATATGATGATTCTACTACCATGAGAGCTTGAGAGAGAGGAAGAGCTGGTGACATTCTAGAGAGAGAGAGAGAGAACCCTAGGTTCTTATGTGTTAAAAGGTTTGCTCTGAATTAAGTTATGAAAGAGTAATTTATGCTCTTTGATATGTCTAGGCTTAAGTGAAGTACCTCCATCAAGGTGTGATTGTGAACCTAAGAAGGGAGAAGAGAAATTGAAAGGGAAGGCTTGTGTTGGTTTATAAGGTAGCTCTCTTTCCACTCTTCCTTGTTGCATTCTTGGATGTAATAATCATTGTATGTTTATGTATATGCTTGTTGTGTGAGATATGCCATATGATATTTCCATGATACATTGTTACCAATGTGCTTGTGTGTTGAATTGTGAGAATTGCTCGGGTGAGGTAGTGCTGAAAGTCCCTTGAGATGGGTGAGGTGTGCCGAAAGTCTCTTGAGATACGTGAGACAAAGCCAAAAGTCTCATAACCGAGTGAGGCCAAGTTAAAAGTCCCTAAACTCGGGTGAAGCCATCCAAAAGTCCCTAAACTCGGGTGAGGCTAGACCAAAAGTCCTTAGAGCTTACTTGTGGCATTGTTGTGATCTCCATAGCATGTACAACATGTATATTGTGATTGAGAATAGTTGGATACCAAATTACATGCTTTGACTTGTTATATGCATTGATTGCTTACTTGAATGAGTGCATGAGTTACTGAGATTCCATGAATCTCACCCCTTCCCCTCCCATATTAACATGCTAGGTGGAGCTCAAGGAGAAGCAAGTGCACACCAAGGAGCCTAGGAACATGTAAGCTAAATGATAGCTTATTTTAGTTATTTTGTTGTAAAGTGGTGCCAAAATGAATATGCACCTTCTATTTTTGGGATGTAAATGTTGTAGCAAGTGTAAATGGATGGAAATATGTTGTACAAACTATGTAAAGAGCCAAATTAATGGAAATGTGGGTTTTGCCCCTTTTGTTGAATGTATGTGATAGTGTATTTTTGGCCGTAGCATAGTGAATTTGAGATGTATGATGATTTGGATTACTTGGACGTGTTATATAGACGATTTTTATGCTTTCAAACTTGTCCATGTGGAGTGAGAATGTGTGAGAGGCCATTTGGACCCATTTGAACTATTTTGGGTGCCAAAATTGGTAATTTTGTGAGCTCCGTCAAAGTATGACCGGATGAGCTCTTCTTGCCATGAAATTTTGTATGCCTCTAGATTTTGTAGAGAGCTTCTTGGGAAGCTAAAGTGGGTAATATTTGGAGGCCTAGGAAATATTTGGTGAATTGTTGAAATTGGGAAAATGTGATGGTTTGGCCATGTACTGTTACCATGGGTTAGAAATGAATTCCGTGTCATTCATGGACCAAATGGAATCCAAATGTCATGAAATTTTATACACATAAACTAGACAACCACAGTGACCTATAGGAACTGGAATCACCTAAATCAGAGGTCTGTAGAGAGAGAATAAACCTTCTGAAATTCTGTATCAGCATCAGGAAGCCCATCCGACGTCCGTCACTGTTCCATCGGTTTTCGGGGTGTAGGGGCTACTGAACTGATCTGGAGTTATTTTTTCCCTCTAGTAGACATCTGTAGGTTTTTAAATTGGTATAGTGTACCTAGATTGGAGTTTTGTGGATTTAATTATGGATTTTCGAAGTTCATGACAATAATCTGTGCTAGAAACAGAGCCAGCCGGACCTCTGTCTCATTTTCGATGTCAAACATGGTCTAAACACTGAGATTACGGTTGGGAATTATTTTTAGCGTAAAGTTAACACTTAGAGCTTTCCAGAAAGCTATGGTTTGCTAGATTTTCATTTTTCTATAATTAGATATGATTTTCCAAAGTAGAGCAAAAAATCAGACTTTTGGGCGAATGTGAGAAATTGCATTTTTCTGGTTTTTGACTCCATTCCCGTGGCTTATGGCTTGTTTTATGTTATGTATGAGTGGTATAAGTGGAGTGTGAGTAGAGAATGGGAATAAATGGTTCACAGGACCCACGGGGCAGAAGATGAGTGTATGAAACCCCGTTTCATAGCATGAAAATGCCACGGATTGGTATTGGTTCTTTGGAAATCATAGAGAACCGAGCCTAGAGGGAGGCTAGATAGTGATAGTAGATTATGGTGTTACAGTTAAAATTTTTGAAAGATTATGATTTCATGTTGAAATACCATCTCGGTAAGGCTAATGTGGTAGCTGATGCCTTAAGTAGAAAATCCATACACATGGCCTGTATGATGATTCAAGAGTAAGAATTAATTGAGAAATTCAGAGATATGAGTCCCTCCTGCGAGGTGTATTCAAGTAGGCTATTAATGAGTGAAACTCGAATAGAAAATGACCTGAGGGAGCAAATAAGAAAGGCCCAGCAAAGTGATGATCGTGTAAGTAAAATTAGAGCCTAAATAGCCCAGGGTAGCATTCAAGAGTTCAATTTGTCTGAGGACAACATAGTGAGGTATAGGGATAGACTGTATGTGCCTAAAAACACAGAAATTAGAGAGAAGATATTAGATGAGACACATAAGAGTAAGTACACTATTCATTCAGGCAATAATAAAATGTATCAGGATTTGAAGAAAATGTTCTGGTGGCCTGGAATGAAAATAGACATAGCAGAGTATATCTCTCGATGTCTAGTGTGTCAGAAAGTAAAAATAGAATATAAAAAACCAACTGGGTTGCTTCAGCCCCTAGATATCTCGGAGTGGAAATGGGATAGCATAGCTATGAATTTTGTCATAGGTTTACTCAGGACATCATCGAGGCATGATGCAATATGGATAATAGTGGATAGGTTAACAAAGTCAGCACACTTTCTACCTATGAAAGCCACTTATACCCTAGATAAGTTAGCCCAATTGTACATCAGGGAGATAGTCAGACTATATGACGTGCCTAGGAGCATAGTTTCAGATAGAGATCCTAGATTCACATCAAAAATCTAGAGATCATTACAGGATGCCCTAGGTACCAGAATCAGATTTAGCATAGCCTATCACCCTCAGACGAATGGATAAATGGAGAGAACCATCCAAACCCTAGAGGACATGTTGAGGGTGTGTGTCTTAAATATGAAAGGGAACTGGGATATATACTTGTCTTTCATAGAGTTTGCCTATAATAACAGTTATCATGCAAGTATATAGATGGCACTGTATGAGGCATTGTATGGGAGGAAGTGTAGGTTCCTAATGTGTTAGGTTGAGCTAGGAGAGCAGAGCCTTATAGGCCTAGAGTTAGTGGACCAGACCTCTAGACAAATAAAAACCATTAGAAAGAAACTTCTGACGGCCCAGAGTAGACAAAAAAGTTATGTAGATAAACGTAAGCGGCCGTTAGAGTTTGAGATTGGAGACCATATCTTCATTAGAGTGTCTCTAGTCACAAGGGTAGGTTAGTCCATAAAAAGCAAAAATCCCAATCCAAAGTACATAGGTCCTTTCCATATTCTTAATAAAATAGGACCTGTGGCATACAGACTAGCCCTTCCCCCTAACCTAAGTCAAGTGCACAACATGTTCCATGTTTCCTAACTTAAAAAATACTAGCCCAACCCCTCACATGTCATAGAATATGAGAATGTGCAGTTACAGGAAGATCTATCATATAGAGTATCACCAAATCAGATCGTGGACGTTAGACTCAAGCAGTTACAAAATAAGATGATATCATTTGTGAAAGTGGTTTGGAAGGGGTTATCTCTCGAGAAGCCACCTGGGAGCTAGAGGATGATATGAAGAAGAAATATCCAGAACTCTTCCCATAAGGTATGTTCTTTAAATTTTAAAGACAAAAATTTTTAAAGGGGAAAGAATTGTAATGTCCAGTTCTCGTTAAACGACGGAAATGGGAACGTTTTCAAAGCAAGTCCCTTGAAACGAATTAGTTAAGGTCCCAAAAAATTTGAGCAACATTCTAGACTCTTAAAAATGAGAATTCTAGCCTCAAATGGAAGGGAAAATAGAACCAAAATGAAGAAACAAATTTTTTATGGAAAACCTACAAAACGTCATGGCATTTTTGTAATTTTGAACAAATTTTGAAATTTTCACAAGAGGGTTTTTTAAATGAAATTTTTAGTTCTCTAGGGTTCTCAAAGGTCCTGAAAACCATGGAAAATCTCAAGACAGTTAAATCCTCTCTGGTAGACGTTTTTCAATATCGGTGTGCCTGAACTTTGACGGGTTCGTTCAAGAAGGTTTTAGCTCCGATTTGAGTGATTCCAAAGGCATTTTATTTAATTGGGAACCTAAATTTTATAATGAAAAAGATGGTTCTCAAGAACGAGTTAAAACGAAGGAGAAATAAAATTGTAAAGAATGAAGGGTAAAATTAGAATTTTTGAAAAAGTCACTTTTTCCTACCTATAAATAAATGGCGCCTCACACTCTCCCTTATTTAGCTTCAGATTATTCTGCCCCAAATTAGAAGAAAAACCCTAGGAGAGAGGTGCACTAAAGGAGGAAGAAGAAGAGAAGAAAATCCAAGCTTAAGATATGTTTCCATGGTAATTTTTCATGCTTTTCTTCATCCACACCTCCTCTCCTCCCTTCTCCTTTGTTTCCTTTGATTAAAATAGAGTTTATAAATCTAATTCAAGGGAGGAATTCAAGGGAATTTTTGGATTTTAAGAGAGGAGATTGGAGATAGCAAGATTCAAGAAAAAATAAGCAAGAAAACTAGGTAAAATTTCATCCAATGGTTGATATCTTCACCCACCATTCTTCTCCATTTCGCCTAACCCTAGGAGCTATAGGAGGATCTGATTTTTAAACTAAACCAACCATAAATCTTAGGTATTTGAAGGAGAAGAACAAGAAAATGCAAAGGAAACAACAAAATAACCATTAAATTTCAGATGCAAAATTCTAGGGTTTTGTTTGCACCTTGTAAAATCTGACTTTGTGTGATAACTCCTAGGTCTAATTAAGAGTTTAAATGAGTTACTAAGATTCCTAAGATGCTCCCCACATGCTTCCTCTTTCAAGAAAACTAAGCAAATTCCAAGGAAGCCATTAAGCTCCATAGCCTCAGCCAAAATGAGATTCCATAGCTAGGGAGAGTTTTAAATTTTTCTAAGGTCATTCTTAAGTCATATTTGATGAATGAATATGAAGAGAGGCCTTGGAAAAAATTTAGAACTCATAGAAAGTGATTTAGTATTTTAGGTTCCATATTATGACCTAAAGAAATAACATGTTATTAGGCCCTTTGTTTTAATGTTGTGATGACTCCAAGAGGCTTAAAAGGAGTCAAAAATCATATTTGAAAGGAAAGAATAGAGCCTAGAAATTATTTGAGGGGTGTTGCTTAATTAGTTGCAATTATGAACCATAATGGGGTTTATAGAACAACCTAGTGTCTAGACAAGTTGTGTGGCCTTAAAATTTGTTTTATGAACTTAATTAGCTTCCATAAATTATATCTAGGCCAAGAGAAACCATCTCCACAAGTTTGTGGGTGTGTGGCTGAAGCAAGCAAGGGAGTTTCAAGAGAAAAAGTGTGTAATTGTGTGCAAGGTAGCTTTCTCCACCTTCTCTCATGCATAGATGTGTGTTTAACTTGTCTTAGAATGTGTGTGGGTGTTTTCAAGCCATGAAAAGTATGCTAGCATAATTTTATATGCCATGATTTCATAATGTCATATTATGTTTTCAAATAAATGTATGATGTTTGTTTGAGTTTGCTCGAGTGTGGAGAGGCCAAGAACTCTTAACCATGGTGAGGATGAGCCAAGAACTCTTGGGATTAGTTGAGACAAAGTAAAGAGTCTCCCAAAAGCAAAGTGCACTCCCAAGAGTATAGTTGAGTCTAAGAATCTCTTAAAGAATGGGTGACACAAGTCTAAAATCTATGAGAAAAAGTGTGAGGTCAATCCATTCACTTGGTGAGCTCTTGAATGCCTTGTATGACTTGTTCACATGCCAAGCTTACTTCTTGAATGTTCATGACTTCTATTTATCCATACATGCATTTTCAAGGCTTGCTTTATATATATTATGTATGATTGAATGGGAGATGAGCTATTAGAATTCTTTGAATCTCATTCCCTCTTCTCCAATGATCTCACTAAGTGGACATGGTAATGGAAGCCAACCACCTTGAAGGAAAGAGTTTGACAATAAAATATTGGGATTTTGTCACTTTAAGGCCATATTTGTGTCTAATATTGTAATCCAATGATGTATATGGTCTATGACTTCTTAGACATGTGTAATTATGATATTATGTAATGTATAAATATATGGATATGATGTATGAACCCTATAATAGAATTTGGATATGTAATGCTAAGGTATGCATTTTGGAAAGCTTGATGTAATGTGTATATGTGTGGATGAAAAGGCCAAGATGAGATGCATGAGGTTTGGGACCATTTGGGCAGCTCACACAAGTCCTAAATGTGCTTTTAGACTTACCCAAAAGGTGCCAAAACCAAAGGAAAGCCATTTGGCAATTTTGGTACCCTATATGGAGCCAAAATTGACTATAATGGAACCCTATCTCACTTTTTAGCCACATGAGCTCTTCTTGATCTGAGATTTGGCATGCAATTAGAGCTTGTTGAGAGATTTTTGGAAAGCTAAAGATCATAATTTTCAGAGATCTACAAAATATTTGAGAATTTTTCAAAGTTGACAATTTTTCTGGTTTTGGTCTGCTGTGCTATTCATTTGGTCCAAAAATGAAATCTATCACACAGGGCCCAAATGATGTCCAATTGCCATGAAAGTTTATACAGAGAAACTAGTTATTCACAGTGACTCATGCCAACTAGAAGCACCTCATTTGGAGGTCTAAAGAGGAAGATATGAATTTTTAAACATTTTATCTAGTATCAAGAGTTTTACCTAACCTGAGTTACTATTCTATTGAATTTCGAGGTCTAGGCTACCTGAGCTGGTCTAGAAATATTTTTCTCCTCTAGCTAACATCCACAGCATTCCTGATTAGTATCATTTGCATAGATTGGATTTTTTTAGAATTAATTGGATATTTTTGAAATTTGCACAAAAATCTGTAACAGTATCAGGAGGTAGTTTGACCTTTGGACCCTTTTGGATGTCAATCATCCTCTGTAATGGATGTTATGGTTTGGACATATTTTTAGTATGAAGTAGACATTTGTAACTTTCCAGAATGATCAAGAATGCATATTTTTGATTTTGTTTTAGAATTAGTTATGATTTTTCAAAATTTGGACAGAAAAGAGGTAAAAGCTAGCCGAAATTGAATATCCATATTTTATGCTTCATTTCGGTTTTCATGAGTTGGAGCCTACATTTTATGATACAAATAAGTTATATCTATGTAATTAAATATGAGAATGTGTTATATGAGTTCACGCAGTCCATGTGACACCGAATGAAATTTTTATACACGACGCAACGTAATTAAATACATTATTTTAATAGATTTTTTCCACTTCCTTTATGGATTTGATGATGTGATGCATAAGAATATTATGAAATGAGTTAGAAATTATGGTGTCATATAAAACATCTCCTAATGTAGATCCATGATGTAAAGCAATCATAAAATCATCTCCTTTTAGCTTGAGAACCCTCTCTATAGTGTGGGAAATCATTTCCTTTGAGAACCTTATCTCTTAGAGACCCTTTTTTGTCGAGAATCTTATCTTGTAGGAGATCATCCCTTATTAAGAATCTTGTTTCCATAATACTAACAATTTCTCATTTAATTCATCATCATACCAGATAATCAATTAATAATCATACCAAATTTAAACATATATAATTAACTACTTATTCAAACACTAATTAGATAACCTAGCATAAATGAACTACCATTAACTCAAATAATCAATCAATTAAACAATGTAACCAAGCATGTATAATTCAAGATATTAAGTTATAAATTGCTTATATTAATTCTAATAGGACCCTTTATTATCTATTAATATAACTTTTAATGTTTTCAAAGTCTTAAACATCTATGGTCCATATTAGGCATAACCATCATCTGTGCATGGTAATTATGAAGGTTTAGTCTTGTATATACAAGCATTTAGGTTAAGGTATTCTAATTGATGCAACCATCCATGCAAAGGTATGGTTCATAGTTTAGTTTTCCATGCGTGAGGTTTATACTTCTTGCATAAAGATTATTGTTAAGACATTTCTTCATGTTAATTTTCTTTTAAGATCCCAAAAGAATTAGAGGAAAGCAACTCATGCATATAGTAATAGCTAATTAATTAAATATGGATATCAAAATCATGAGAAACTTCTAAAAACATGCTACATACATATAACATGTTACAATACACAAACAGAAAGCGCATATTAGATATAATAGCAGCAAGTATTAAAATACAGAAGATTCCATTTTGCCCATAAATGACCATATGGCATCGCATAGTGATGGGCTTGGTGCTGCAGTGCCATGCTCTCTGTTTGGGCTTCTCTTTTTTATTTCAAATACTGCCTACCGGCGCCGTGACACCCCTTCCCCATCATCTCCTTTGTCCTTTGCAACCCCACAGTCTACTCTTCATAGTCCAAAAGTTTACCCTTTACATTTTTAACGCTTTGGACACTTATTTGAATCACAAAACCATAATCCAAAACACAAACTCAACATTTTAAACCAATTAATTCTCATCTGAAATAGAAATCCTCGCATTTGATTCAAGACCCCTTCCATCCGAAGAGAGAGAAAAAGATGATAGAGAGAGACAGAGAGCTTAAGACTAAAGCCATCCTTCTTCCTCTTTCATCATTTTAACCACGGTTTTTAGCTACAGAGCGACAATAAATCATATACTAGCAATCTAAATTGACCAATAACGACTCATTTGTTCGGACATTCATCTCTAAATTTAACAACATTGGAAGAGAGAAAAGCGAAATGGAAAACCTTTGTGATTCTCAATCAGACATAGGGAAAGTGTCTTACCTAGGTTCCAAAGCTCCTCTGCTCTCCTCCTAAATCCTTTCTCCTTCATCTGAACTTCACTTCCTCTGTTTCTCACCTTCTCTCTCTAACTCACCTTCTCTCTCTTGAACTCTCACTGTCAGCCTTTGCCTTTCTTCTGCAAAGGCATTTCTGTGTGTGTTTCTTCATTTTGAGGGAGGGTATCTTTTATAAAGTAAGGTGATGAATCTCAGCCGTTTGGAGTCCTCTTCTTTGATGGTTCGTACGAGATACTTCAGAACAGATCAAGTGTTTTGATGTATGATATCTAAATGAGGGTTGAGTTTTCGCAAATATGATAGATATGTAAATTGTCCGTATGATTATAATGATGGTTTTCGACCAATTCAACACTAATTTGATTAGAATTGCACTTTAGTCCTTGAAAAAAAAAATGTATTTTAACCTTAATGAAAATTATATTTTAATTTTAGTTAAAATTATGTTTGACTAAATTTTGTAATTATTTTTTAACCCTTAAATTGTATCTAAATATTTTTATTTTTAGTTAATTTTCTTATAATTTTAAGACTTTAATGACTTACAAAATTTAAAAATTTTTCTTCTCTAAGTATTTATTTTTTAATTATTCATTATTAAACTATTTAAAATAATTATTAAATAATTTCTAAAAGCCTTTAAAAATTACTAATAAATTTTTAATGATTGAAATAAAATTCCATTTCATTCTCAAAAATTCATATTCTACAAAATTCTTAAAATTTTTCCTTATATTAGCGTTTCAATGACTCTATTCATTTTATTTCATTCCAAGAACTTAAATTAAATTTAAATAAATATTATTTTCAAAACGATGTTATTAAAGGGACTTGCCCTCCATTTAAATCTCATTGAAAAAGCTACAATACATATGCTAACATCTGAACCTCCATGGGGACCACTGTGAATACCCTATATTAAGTTATATATCAATTTTCAAAAGTAATTAAAATTGTTAATCATTTTAATTTTTACATGATTATTTCTATTAAAATTAAGACAAAAACAATGGCAAGATGGTTAAGCAAAATAAAATAAACAACAAGGGAATTGACTGAGATATTTTAAGTCACACGGGGGAAAATTGATTGAGATAGACCACAAGGGGTAAATTGTAATTTATCCATAAAAATTAATAGGCTAAATTTTTTTTAATTCCTAAAGTTTGAGATATGTTTTGAATAATGGAAAAATTTTATTTGGTTCAATTTTTTTTGTATTATTTTTTAATATTCCAATATTATACTTTTCTAATTTATAACCTTGACGACTTAAATAGTGAGAATTACATAGTATGTTTTTCTATTTACATGACGTCCTAGTCATCAAGTATTATTATTATTATTAATATTATTATTATTAATTCCTTCCCTCACCCAACCCTTTACACCCTATTTCTTTCTAAACCATTTTTTAAGACTAAACTTGTAAATCACAAACAATTCAAATGTCCTTAACTCTCAACTCGTTAAAAGAGGTTCAGTTTGTTTAAATATTATTTGTTTGCTGTCTCTATTATTGCTAATTGCTCCTAACTAGTATAACCACAAATGAATAATGACTAAAATGCACTTTCAGATCCTTAATTTTATTTAGGTTTCATTTTTGTTTCTTATTTCATTTATTTTTAATTTAATTCCTTAACTTTATCTCATATTTCACTTTTATTTGTTAACTTAATTTGATTTAAATTTGACCTTTTAAATTTACGTTAGGTTTCACTTTCAATCCTTTATTTCATTTTATTCCAATTTAATCCCTTAACTTAAAAAAACAATATACTCAAATGTCTCCTCCCATTTAACACCAACAAATTAAAATGCTTAAAAAAAAAGTCCTTAATTTTCTTATTGTTATTATTGTGTTTTCCCCATCCCAGTGTCATTTATAAACAAGAAAAACTACTCAAATGTTTCCTCCCCTTCAACACCAACAAATTAAAATGCTTAACAAAAAAGTCCTTAATTTTCTTATTGTTATTATTGTGTTTCCCCCATTCCTGCATGATTTATAAACAAGAAAAAATAAGAGCAAAGCTCTCTTTGATATTTTGTGTGAGTAGGCTATTTGTAGAAATTTCAATATGCCTTATTTTTAAGAAAGGTTTTGCTAAAATTTTTGCAAAAAAGTTTGAGATGAATTGAATGTGTAATCAATTGGCCTTAAAGCTTGGAATGAGCTATTCCAATTGGATTGTATTCTCAAATCTTATTGTCTTATGTTAAGGCATGGGTAAAATATGAAAGTAAATATATGTGTTGTTTAAGTTCAAAGCTTAGATAAGCGAGATTTATTTCATATTTCGTGCTAGTCATGCCTTTAGTTTTGAGGCGTGACACAATTTTTTTAAACTTCCTCCTACCACAACTTGGTTGCCAAGATGTCTTAACGTTTCTTTGCTATACTTGGGGCATTATGGTGGATCCAAAGAAAATTGCTTCAATGATGGAGCGACCAATACTAACTAACCTCAAGTAACTAATAGAAGGATTTTTAGGACTAATTAGGTATTATAAAAAGTTCAACAAGCATTATATACTAGCATTAACCCTTAGGTAAATTCCTAAAAATAGGATAATTTCCATTGGTCTTAGGCGGCTTTTGGTGCATTTGATGCTCTCAAATCCCATATGGCATAAGCACTAGTGTTGGCTTTGCTAGATTCCTCTCAACAATTCTCAATTGAAACTGAAATCTGGTAGTAGAAGCTATGTTGGTAAAAAAACTCCATCCTTTAGCTTACTTTAACAAAAACTTGGCAATAAAATCAAGGTAGCATCTGCTTAAGTGAAAGAACTTTATGCAATTACTCAAGTTGTTCTCAAGTTGAGGCATTATCTTTTAGGAAGAAAACTATTAATAGTCATAAAATGTAAAAGATTGAAAGATCTCATGGAGCAAGTGATACAAACCTAGAGCAACATCATTGCCTTATCAAGTTGCTTGAATTTGATTGTTTTATCATTCATAGAGCTAATAAGTTGAATGTGGCTACAAATGCACTTTCATAGGTTGAATATCAAGTGAAAAGTAGCTTACATTGTGAAATTTGGTCTAATATTAAGCTTGAAAATGATATTCATCCTGAACTTATTGAGCTTCATTGAAAAATAAATCAAGGATTAGCTTTTGTAGATTTTAGGGTGGTGAATGGCTTGTATTATTCAAAGAAAAATTTTGTAGCTACTAATTCAGGTGGAATTTCAAAAATGCTCTATGATTTTCATGACTCCTTTATAGGGGAGCATGTAGGATTTTCCAAAACTCTCAAACAAATTGCTACAGTATTTTACTAGTCGAAAATGAGAAAAATAATTCAAGAATATATTGAAAGCACCACATTTTAACAAATAAAATATTATACAGAAAAATTAGGAGGGACTTTGCAATCTCTCCTTATACCAATGCAAGTTTGGGAAGATATTTGTATGAATTTTATCACTAAACTCTCTCCTTCTACTGGTTGTGGTGGATAGATACTCAAAGGAGGTCCATTTTGGTTCCCTCACGGTTTATACCATTGCAGTAGTAAGACTTTTTGCAAACGTGATTATAAAAGTGCATGGATTCCCTAAGGCCATCATTTTTGGCAGGGATCCCATGTTTCTCCACAAGTTCTACTAAAATTTAAGTGGCACTGCATTGAAGTATAGTAGTGCTTAACATCCTTTGACAGATAAGCAGATAGAAGTGGTTAACATATGTTTAGAACAATGTGTGCAAGCCTTTCTCCACTTCAAACTCAAGCTTTGACATCATTACTTACAATGGGCTGAATATTTTTGGGATACTTGCTATCAGTATATGAATTATATATAAAAATTCAATAAAAAATTAGGAGTGCTTTAGAGCATACTTGATGAATCTCCAATAGCCATTGTTGATTCAAACAATGAATATTAGGTAGTGAACCACAACCACCTTTCCCCCTTAGATTTCACAAAATTCAGAGAGAAAGAAAATTGAGAGTCTATAATTTTGGTCACGGGAGTTTTATTTTAACACAATAGCTTAATCCTATCTCCAAAGGAGTTCATGCATAAACTTTATGCTAACCATGTCAAAATATCTCCGTAAAATTTTAAAATAAAATTAATATCTTATTTATAAAATAAACTCTCATTATCTCTTCATAGCCAGTCTTGTAATGGGAAACTACTAGCCACTAAAGGGCTACCAGTTGTGGCCCCTACCCAATTGGGCCAGTGTGCAATTCAGCCTATCATGAATTCTACACTAGTGACAAGGGCCCAATATGTTCTTAAGGGCTTAATATTTCACAAAACTAAAGGCCTAAATTATAAATTTTATATTTATTAATTAATGCTAATCCAATTAAAAAATTATTTTAACAATTTCCCATTTAAATAGTATTAATTAATTACTTAAAACACACACAACATGTAACACCATAAATTCTAGCTCATTTTAACTCATCAAGTGCCTTTATATAACTTAATATCATGAGTCATGTGAGTTTTGCATGAAAAAGGCAAGGAAATAATGCTCATTTTAGCATTGCACTGAGTCTGAAAATTCCATTCGGTGTCATGTGGACCGTGTGAGTTCATACTATACTTCCTTATATTTAATTTCATCATTACAACTAATTCGCATCACAAAAACATGCTTACAACCCATGGAAACCGAAATAGGGCATGGAAAATTAAATATCATTCTTGGCCAGAATTGGTCCTTTTTCTGGGCAAATTTGAAAAATCATAACTAAATTTAGAAAAATCAAAACTATGAAATCTTGGTCATTCTGAAAAGTTTGGGATGTCTACATCACACTAAAAATATGTCCAAGTCACAATATTTATCACCTAGGACGTTTGACATCTAAAAACCTACAGAGGTCCGACTGAAATCTGGAACTATCATAGAATTCTGTAGAAAATTTTGAAAATGTCCAATTAATTCCAAAAAAATCCAATCCATACAAATGATACGAATCTAGAAAGCTGTGAATGTTAACTAGAGAGAAAAAATATCTCCAGATCAGTTTATCAAGCCCAGACTCTGAATTTCAATATAACAGTACTTCTGGTTGGGCAATTTCACTGATACTGGACAGAAATTTCAAAAATTCATATCTCACTCTCTAGACCTCCAAATGAGGTGCTTCTAGTTGGCACGAGTCACTATGATTGCCTAGTTTTTGTATATAAAATTTTGTAGCAATTGGACACCATTTGGGCCTCATGTGACAGAAAACAATTTCAGACCAAATGAATAGTGTAACGGACCAAATCCATAAAATTTTCCAATTTAGAAAAATAATTAAATATTCTGTAGATCTCCAAAAATTATGATCTTTAGCTTCCCAGAAATCTCTCAATGAGATCTAATTGCATGCCAAATTTTAGATCAAGACTAGCTCATTTGGCCAAAAAGTGATATAGGATTCCATTATGGTCAAATGTGGCTCCATATGAGGTACCAAATTTGCCAAATGGTCTTCCCTTGGTATTGGCACCTTTTGGGCAAGTCTAAAAGCACATTTAAAACTTGTGTGAGCTGCCAAAACTGTCCCAAACCTCATACATCTCATTTTGGCCATTCAACCCACATTTATACACATATTCATCAAACTTTAAACTTGCATACTATGGCATTACATACTCAAAGCATGTGCTAGCGGTCATATATCATTTCCATACATCTAAACATCACATAATAGTATCTTTACATATGTCTCAACACTCATAGTACATATACAACATCATATACATGATAAACCATCATTATGGTTCTAAAATGGCTAAAACCAAGGCATAAGTTTGTCAATCTCCTTCCTTTAGGGTTGTTGGCTCCCATTAGCATATCCACTTGGTTCACCTAGCATGTTAGATCATTAGAGAGGAGGGGATGAGATTCAAAGAATCCCAATAGATCATCTCCCATTCAATCATACATAATATGTGCAAAGCAAGTTTCACAAATGCATGTATGGAGAAGGTAGAAATCATAGACATTTTAAAATCAACCTTGGCATGTGAATCAATCATACAAGACATTCAAGAGCTCACTAAGTGTTTGGATTGGCCTCACACTTCTCCTCATGGATTTTGGGCTTGCCTCACCCATTCTTTGAGCACTTTGGACTCAACCATACTCTTGGGAGCCCACTTTGCTTTTGGGAGACTCTTTACTTTGTTTTAACCAAGCTCAAGGGTTCTTGGTTCATCCTCACCCAAGGGAAGATTTCTTGGCCTCTCCACACCTAAGCAAATTCATACAAACATCATTGATTCATTTAAAACATAATGTGGTATCAAGAATCATAACATATAAAGGCATGCTAGCATACTTTCCATAGCTTGAAAATACACATACACATATTCTAAAATAAGCTAGACACACGTCCATGCATGAGAGAAAGTGAAGAGAGCTACCTTGCACACAATTACACACTTTTTCCTTTGGATTTTATATATTTTTATTTCCCTTAACTTAAGCTTTTTAATAGTTAAATATGACTTTAGGGCTTTAATTAGATGGAATTTTGTTTTAGTAGCCATTCTTGCACTTTATGAATTAATTGGCAAAATAATTGATTTTAAATGCATAAATCATTTTAAATGAATTTTGTGATTTTTCTCCTTTGTTTTTATGCAGATTTTGGGCAGGGAATTTAAAGGAGGAAATATATTTGAAGAAGGAATGGAGTTGAAGAGATCATGCATGGATCCTTGGATGAATATATCAAGGAAGGACCAAGAAGCACACTCATATGAATGTGAGTTTGGAGGCTTGAGTTAATGGCTCCACGGGTTCTATGTTGGAAAGAAAAACTTAAGTGGATGGGTTGAGGATAAGAAGCTCGAGTAAAGAGACGTGGGAGGTCCATGAGAGAACACACACATGCAGAAATAGAGACAGCAGCGAGTGAAGCTCTAGGGACGTGAACAGAACCAAGCAAACAAAACAGAAGCAGCTGCATGAGCAAGAAGCATGCAGAACAGAGCTAGAAACAAAATACAAACCAGCTGAACAGAGAAGAAGCAAAATACAAATCAGTAGCCAACGTGGAAAAGCTGCAGAATGTGGAAGCCTGGACTGAGACACACAAAGGAGAAGACTGCCACGTGAAGAAGCTGCAGAAACTGGGGAGAAGTAACGTGACAGCAATGAACGATGAAGCTCAGCAGCTACAGAGCCAACGAGAGAAGCCACGAGTTGAAGTCTGGGCAGCAGCTTACAACTCGAGCAAAACGTGAAGAAAATGAAGAAGAGAGAGCTGGAAATCACGTCAAGCAGATGAAGCAAACTTGAGCTCGAGTTTTGTGTGCAGAACAAGCAGAAATAGAGACAGCCACGGGTTCAACGCATAAAAGAAAATGAAGGAAGAAAGCAACATGGAACTACACAAAGAGAATGAGCTGGAGATTGGAGAAGTGCAGTGGTTGAACAGAGATAAAAGAAGGAAGAAAGCTTGCATGGAAAGGCTGGACAGCAACGTGATTACAGAATGTGTTGAAGAAGCTTCGAGCCAGCAGAACGTGCTCTCATGTTTTGGAGCTCCAGAACAGCAGAATGCTCGAGTCCAGGGATAAACGCACGAAGCAACGAGCTGTCCAGAACCACATCAAAGAGAAGAAACAAGAAGCTAACACGAGTTGGACGTGGGAAGCATGAATCAGAATATGTGAAGCAAAATGTGGATTATTATATTCACAATAGGGCCCACACTCATGCAAGCTTCAGATAATTAAAATGAGAAGGAGGAGCACGTGGAATCACTTAAAGGACTCACGTGAAAACAAAATCACGCCATTCATTCACGACACGTCCAGAGCCCATTCCATTCACATCACTTCGCCCATTCTCTACACGCCTCTACGCTCAAACCATAGCCGTCATTCGCCCACACCTCCGTCTATATATACATAACCATTCACTCCATCCCCGACGCCTCCACTCACATCACCATTCCATTCTCATCCATTCTCCACTTTTCATCCATCGAATGAGGCTATAATTCATTCATCTTGAGGCTAGCAAGGGAGGAAGCTCTTGAGTAGAAGCTTGAATCCATGGATGAACAACAAATTATGGCTAAGATTTTCTTATTTTTCCTACACTCTTTCTTTTTCTGTATAATCTCGGTTGAGTTATGTTTGATTAGGAATTTGTGTAATTAATTAGTGGCTAGTTAGACACTGATTAGGAAACTCTTTTTGTTGATTAATTAGTTAAATTTGAATTTGATTTTTCATTATTCTCTCTAATCTCCCATGTATGCCACGAAGGTGTTCGATGAAATACATGAGTAAGGTTATGTGTTTAAATGTCTATCTGAGAATTCCTTGGTGTTTAGTTGGTTAATTAAACATTTTTGGATGATGAATCAGAAGATAATTAATTAGTTAATCAATCAAATTAGATGTTCATTGATCTTATAGACAAGAGTTAACGGTTTAATGTGGGATTGAGGTCTCAATTCAACATTAGATTAATAATCTCTTGAATCTTGAATGGTTATTCAAGATCATTTGCTAATGAACATAATTAGGAATTCTTAGGCCAGAATTAATCACAATTGGAATAGGATAAGGATAGTGGATACCAAGAGACGATTCCTAAGCTAGTCACAAGACCATCATTCATCACAATTTATCTAATTAGGTAGACATTAGGAAATTTATTTCAATTCAGTTTAGGATAGTTTAATTCAATTAAAAACCCCCCAAATTAAATTGTTCTAGGACCTTAGAACACTTAGAGAACCTAATTAAACATTGAATTCCAATTCCAAGGGAGATGACCTAGGTTGTGCCACTTGCTATATTTTTAGATCAACCTAGTTTTATTTTGAGGGTTGCACGGCAAGCCCGTCACTCAAGCCTCTTCTTTTAGCCACACACCCATAAATTAGTGGAGATAGTTTCTCTTGGTCTAGATACAAATTATGGGAGCCAATTAAGTTCATGAACCACACTCTAAGGCTACACAACTTTATGAAACACTAGATTGCTCTATAGGTTCCATTATGGTCCATATTGGCACCTAATGAAGCAACACCTCTCAAATGACTTCTAGACCTCATTCTTTTCTTTTCAAATATGATTCTTGACTCTTTTTAAGCCTCTTGGAGTCATCACATCATCAAAATAAAAGGCCTAACACCATGTTGCTTCTTTAGGTCATAATACGGAACCTAAGACACTAAATCACTTTCTATGAGTTCTAAATTTTTTTCTAAGGCCTCCCCTCACTTTCATTCATCAAATATGACTCAAGAATGGCCTTAGAAAAATTTAAAACTCTCCCTAGCTAGGAGAACTCATCTAGGCCGAGGCTATGAAGCATATTGGGTTCCATAGAGCTTTTTTTGTTTTCTTAAGGGAAGAAGCATATGGGGAGCCTCTTAGGGATCTTGGGAGCTCATTTAAACTCTTACTTAGGCCTAGGAATCATCATACAAAGTCAGATTTTACAAGGTGTAATTGAAACCCTAGAACTTGTATCTTGAAATCTAATGGTTTTTTGTTAATTCCCTTTGCATATTCTTAATCTCCACACCCTTTTTCCTTACTTTCATACTTAGTTCTACCTAAAAATCATCTCTTCCTAGGATTTTCTCAAGTGGGGCGAAATGGTGGAGAAGGGGACCAAAAATGACAACCATAGGAAGAGAAATTACCTTGTTTTCTTGCTTTTTCTCACTTGAATCTTGTGTTCTTTGAGCTCCTCTCGTCAAATCTGAACTTTCCCCTCAATTTCTCCCTCAAAAAAGATTTATAAACTTCATTATAATCATAGGAAACAAAGGAGAATGGAGGAGAAGAGGTTTGGAAGAGAAAGAACATGAAAAACTACTAATTTCCATACCTTAAACCTTTAATTTATCTTCCTTTTCTTCCCTTTCTTGTAAGCCTCATCCCCTAGGGTTTTCTTCTGATTTTAGGCAGAAGATGGTCGTGCATAATGAAGGGAGGAGAAGGGTGCATCATATATATAGGTGGGAATAAGTTACACTTTTCAAAAATTCCCATTTTGCCTTTTATACTTTGCATTTTCGTTTCTCCTTTGTTTTAGCTTCTTTTTGAGAACTGTTTTTTCCATTATAAAATTTAGATTCCTAATAAAGAAAAATGGCTTTGGAATCACTCAAATCAGAGCTAAAACCTTTCCGAATGAATCCGTTAAAGTTCGAGCACACTGACATTGAAAAATATCCACTGGAAGGGCTTTAACTGTCCCGGTGCTTTCCATGGTTTTTAGGACCTCTGAGAACCCCAAAAAACTCAAAACTTTCATTTAAAAAGCCCTCTTGTGTGTTTTTCAAAAAGTACCCATATTTACGAAAATGCCACTGGCCTTTTGGCAAATTTTTTGAAGCACTCTAGTCTTGATTTTTAGGCAACTCAAGGCTCAAATCCTCATTTTCTAATATTTAAAATTTTATCATAATTTTATTTGGCCTCAATTCTTTCTATTTCAGGGACTTTCTTTTGTATTTGGCCTATTTCTGCCGTTTACGGAGAAACTAAACATTGCGTTTCTCACGTTTACGGAATGGCTGGATGTTACACAACACAAGATAAAGCAATTAGTATATATCAAGTCACAACAGAATTCAGAAAATGAGATTATACCGAATCACTAAATCCGTTGGGGAAACAAGTGATAATGAACTAAATTGTCTCATAATCTGAATAGAATAGAATACAAAATTAGTCTTTCAACCATAGTTCAAAAAAGAAACAATACAATCACTAAGTTCATTAGGGAACCAAATGACATTAAGCACATTGATAATGTCTCAATAGCTGAACTGAACAAAATTACATAGATTATCTTAAATCAAGAATGAATATAAAATCAAAAATATCTCAAACTCCCACTAAACTAAGGCTTTATCAAAAGACTTAACACTCTATGAGTTACATGATTTTAAAATACTCCTATAGGCAAGCCTTTAGTTAATGGATCCGTAAGCATACGTTTACTAGAAATGTGAATCACATGTGTTTGAGATTTTGCAATCATCTCTCTAACATACTGGAGTTTTACATTAAAATGTTCGTGCGAATAGAATTCTTGTAATTTTGAGAGAAATGCACAGCGGATGAATTACCATAGAATATGGTAAGAGGTCGTGATATAAAATCTACTAAATGCATGCTAGATATTAGACTCCTCAATCACACAACATGACAAGTCATTTTGTAACAAGCAATATATTCCCATGCATAGTTGAAGTAGTTGTGAGTGATTGCTTAGCATTCCTGTGACGACCCTAATTTCTAAATATTGTAATTAAGGTTTAATACATGATTAATAATCATAGGTTGGGGTTGCAAGGCATTACAACTACTTACATTATGAAAATACAGGGAAATTTGAACCATAATGTGATTAGAGTCATCAATCATACAATTACAAGCACTTATATACATAAGGGAGTTAAACATTTATTTATAAGCTTTTGATTCTATTACCCATCAATTATAATTTATACCAATGTCTCTAAATCATCTCTTGAGATTATCATATGAAAAACTAAGGTTTCCTACTTAATATAAGTGTTTCCGAATGTTCGTCGCGGCCAATTCCTCTCGATTTCACTCCTTTCTTCGTCACCGATTTCGTCGCGGCCAACCTACATGGCGCTGCGGCAAAGAAGCCTTTTGGAACTTACCTCGCTCGCCTCTTACTATTGGCCACGGCCAATTTCTCTCTGGAATGCCTAGCTCCATTTCGCAAAAGTTTGCCGTGGCCAATTGCCCTTTTCGCCGTGGCGAATTTCCTTCTAGACGACTCTCAGTTTAGCCTCTCACTTTTCGTCTTGGCGAATTCCTCTATGGCACTTTCCTTAGGAAACTTCGCCTCTATTGGCCGCGGCTAACTCCATTTTAGCCGCGGCGAAGTGCCTTTTGGTCCTATACTCTAAAAATCTAGTCTCTTACTCTCCATTCTCCCTCCAATATCACCTTAGGGCCATTCTGTCTTAATTTATGCAACTCTAATGGTAGTTATGTACCTTAATCACCCAGCTAATCTATCATTGCTAGCTCAAGACTTAAGTGTCCATTTCTACTCTCCCAATTACCCTATATTAACAAAGTTTGTAGAGTAACAATAACAGGAATTCATGAACTATCAGCAGTTATCATTTGATACACAATCAGTGGGGGTTCCATACATTAAGGGTTCATATCAATATCTCAAAGATTACATTTCCAATAGTAAGCTATATCATAGTTCAACAAGGCTCATAGCAGATATCATAAATCCATACATCAAATACCAAACTAAAGTAAGGCCTAGTCCTCAATAGATACACGTTATATTATCAAATACAGACTTCTACACTTGGCAATACAGATACATGATGATGCTAT
The DNA here is from genome assembly GCA_032878935.1 of Erythrophleum fordii. NCBI lineage: Eukaryota > Viridiplantae > Streptophyta > Magnoliopsida > Fabales > Fabaceae > Erythrophleum > Erythrophleum fordii. The sequence goes on along the minus strand of JAVQMF010000052.1, from coordinate 17,118,470 downwards.
ACAGAGATTAACAGAATTTAGCATCTACTCTATTCCACTTAGACCAAGTGTAGCTCCCCATACTAGGCCTCAGCTCATGGATGTTCATCCACTTGCTTGCCCTTATCCTTACCTGAGGAACTTTCACCTGAAATTGTAATCCTATAAAACAGGGTGAACCAATGCAATTCCATCATATATTCTAGTTTAATTAACATATATGCATAATTTCACATAAGCGTCAGAAACATACCAGTTATATTAGTAAATGAAATAATTAGGCTATCATGATCACTATTCCATACTAGCAATCATATTTTCTACATGTTAAAGGCCAATAACACCGGGAAAGGCCCGTCCACGGCACCTACTCCACCATGGACTCACAAGGTCTAATCACAATACAATAGATAGCCAACCAATTCATTCAGCATTTTAAATCATTCATGTACAGCAAATATAAAATTAAAACCAATATATACATGGAATTAATGTAAACCCCAGTTACCTCACTTGTAAACAATTTGTAACAGCCACCAATGGTACACAAATCTCCCTATAACCATAGCATCAGAGAATTACTACTTTAATTCATCATTTACAGTAGCAACAAGTACCTAAAGAATTTAAATGCTAATAACTACCTAAAAAATACTTACCCAGCCACCACAAATTTCAAATTTGGATTGAAGTGTCCTCTACCAAAAACCTCAATATTTCACTCAAAATCCTAAGCAAATTCGTACAAAATTAATACCCATATTATAAATTAGCTATGGGAGTCCCAAACTAGCAAAGAAAGCATTAAAATGGAGGGTTTATACTTACCTAATGTCAGCTTTAGTCTCAACCTACGAATTTCACCAAGAAAATCCCAAACAACCACATTTCAGATTTTGGGTATGGTGAAAATACTCCAAATGAAAAACTAATTGAGCCAAATTAAAGAGAAAGATGAGGGGATTAAGTTATATAACTATTACCTTGGCTGAATCTTGCTCTAAATGTGAGCAAATGTGGAATTCTTGCCTCAAACCCTAGTCTCCCTTCACACCTCCGATTTTCTCCTTTGTGTTTCAGAAAAATAAGGAAGAGGATGAAGTGTTAGGGTTTTAGTTGGGTTTAAGATGGGTCATGGGTTGCTCTAAGGTCCAACTCCAAATGGGCTTCAGATTTTAGCTTTGTTGGGCTAACTCTTATGTATTGGGCTGTTGAATTTTAATTAGGTTTGGCTAAATTTGAAGAGCTCAAGGATTTGGGTCTGCACAAGGGTTATTGGGCCATCACTAGGTGCTGTCTCTTGGGCCAAGTCTCAAAATAAAAAGGTTAGTCTACACCTACAATTATTGGGCCTCCGTTAGTCTTAACCTTGGCTTACTCAATTTAATTTGGACCTAAACAAAAGTTTTTATCACAATTAAATCTCAAATCCATATTAATAATTTATTTCTATAAAATCTCTATTTACTTAACTTGCCCAATTATCCCATATTAATTATTCCTAATTAATCTAAATCCGTGATTAACACCTTAATTAATTTTTGGGGTGTTACAACTCTTCCATAAAACAACTCTTCCACTCATCATAAAGATATATCCAAAGGTTGATTTTTGATCATCTATATAAGAGGCATAATTTGAATCTGAATAAATAACAACCTTAAGAAAATTAGACCTTTTATAGGTCAATATGAAATTTTTAGTACCCTAAAAGTACCTCATAACCTTTTTAGTAGCTTTTCAATGATCCTTACTAGGATCGCTCAAATATCTACCATGTACACTAATAGCGAAAGCTATATTAGGATGACTACATACTCATGCATATATGAGACTGCCGACAGCGGAAGCATAAGGAATTTTACCCATTTCGGCCCTTTCATCATCATTCTAAGGGCAATGTGTTTGGGACATTGTCTCACCTTTCTGAATAGGAGCAGGACTAGAAGCATAAGCATTCATTTTAAATTTCTTGAGCACTTTGTCAACATAAGCTACTTGAGATAGGCCCAGATTACTATGAGCTCTATCATGATGGATTTGAATCCTAAGAATAAATGAAACTTCATCAAGGTCTTTCATGTCAAAATGAGATGATAACATACACTTTGTGTCATTTAAGAACTGTATTAAGTTACTTGCTAGTAGGATATCATCCACATAGAACATTAGAATCACAAAATTACTCCTGTTGAATTTCTTATATATGTAATGGTCTGAAGGATTCTTAGTGAACCCTTAAGAAGTTACAATTTCATCAAATTTTAAGTACCATTGCTTGAACACTTGTTTTAAACTATAAATAGACCTTTGTAATCTACACACCAAGTGCTCCTTACTAGGTTCTACACAACCATCTGGCTGAGTCATATATACCTCTTCATACAAATCTTTATTAAAAAATGCTGTTTTAACATCCATTTGGTGGAGATCAAGATTATAATGCACCACTAGAGCCATAACCACTCTAAATGCATCTTTAGTAGACACTAGAAAGAAAGTCTCTATATAATCAATACTCTCCTTTTGGTTATAGCTCTTAGCAACAAGTCTAACTTTATACCTTTCAATTTCACCATTAGCCCATCTCTTGGTCTTGAAGACCCATTTACAACCAATAGGTTCATACCCAGAAGGCAACTCAGTGAGCTTCCATACATGGTTATAATTTATAGAAGTAATTTCATCTTTCATAGCCTCTGGCTATTCAGATGACTGTGGACTTAACATTGCTTGCTGGAAGGATATAGAATTCATGCCATTAATGTTATTAGATTTAAATTCTTGCAAATAAACTATATAGTCATCTGGTATTACAGGTTTATGAACTCTTTGAGACTGTCTCAACCCAACAGTTAGCTCTTTAGCCTTTATTATAGGCGATTTTGCCTCTGCCTCTGCCTCTACTAGGTTCTCATCAACTGTTCTATTACTTGCAGGAGGTCTAAAATCAGGCATGGGTAAAATTTTACTTTCATCATATAATTCAATTACCCTAGGTATATAACTCCCACTATCCAGGTCATCCTCAAAATAAAATGCTTTATCTGACTCAATGACCCTAGTAGTGTGAGTAGGACAATAAAATCTATATCCTCTTAATCCCTTGCAATACCTAATGAAGAAACCATTGACAAATTTGGAATCTAGCTTTTTTAACTACAGATTATAAGGTTTCACCTTTGCCTTGCATCCCCACACTTGGAGATGACTCACATTGGGTTTCTTTGCAAAGTAGAGTTCAAATGGCATCTTTGGTATTGACTTGCTAGATACCAAATTTAGAATGTATAATGCAGTCTTCAGAGCATCACCCCACAAAAACTATAGCAAAGAAGAGTGACTTATCATGTTTCCAACTATATTCATTAGGGTGCGATTACACTTTTTTGCAACCTCATTTTGTTAAGGAGTTCCAGGAATTGTATATGAGCTTCAATGCCATGCTCCTATAGAAATAAAGTGAATGGGCCTGGATTTTTACTGGTCTCAGTATACCTCCCATAATATTTTCCACCTCTGTCAGATCTAACACACTTAATATCCTTGCCAGTCTTTTTTTCAACTGTTGCTTTAAAATTCTTGAATGCATCCAGCGCTCTTGACTTCTTATGCAGAAGATTGATCCACCCATATCTAGAGTAATCATCTATAAAGGTAATATAACATTTAAATCCACCCATTGCAATATGTGTAATAGGTCCACAAATATCTATATGAATTAAATCTAAAATTTTCTTAGATTTATTCACCCTTTTATTTTTTGCTCTAATGGGAAGTTTTCCTTTAATATAGTTAACGCAAGTCTCAAAATCTGAGAAATCCAAATCATGTGGCTCACCTTCTTTCACCATTCTTTCTATTCTATCTTTGGAAATATGGCCTAAACGTCGATGCCATAATATAGATGAATTTTCATTAGTTCAATGACAATGTTACTTTGAGCATTAGAAGATTCATAAGAATAATTATCATAATTCAAATAGTATAGGCTATTATGCAAAATAGCATTACCAATCACAACTGAATCAAAATAAATGTCAAGCTTCCTATTATGTTGCCAAAACGAATATCACTTTTGTCCAAAATAGAACTAGAAATCAAGTTCTTTCTTAGAGAAGGTACATAAACAACACTATTCGAAACCAAAATGTATCTAGAAGGCAAACATAAAGGAACTGAACCAACACATTCTACTTTTGCTTTATTGCCTTCAAATCCCAAGATGGTCCTCTCCCTTTCACTTGGGGATCTCCTATTTCTGAGCCCCTATAAAGAATTCACAACATTAACCATTGCACTACAATCTAACCACCAAAATTTAAAAGATATTTGAAAACTATTGGATTTTAAACAAACTAGAGCCAAAGGAGTAAATGCAATAGACATACCTTCTTTCTCATTCTTATTCTTCAGCTTAAAGCACTCAGATATTTTGTGGTGTGGCTTTTGTCATTAATGACAATCACTTTTGAAGAACTTTCCCCTTGTTCTTCTTGCCTTTCTTTTTGACCCTAAATTGTCTAAGCTTCTACACCTCTAGTTTCTTTCCTTTTCTATCACCATCACCTGACCTACTATTTTGACCATGGGAAAGGTAATTTGCAGATGGAGGGTGGTTACCATGCCTCTTGATTAATTCTTCTTCATTAGTGACTATAATAATCATCTAGTCAATGTCAACTTAGCCTCATGTGAATTGTAAGCAGTTTTTAAGAACCTATATTCTGCTGGCAGTGATTGAAGAACACGATAAGCCAAGGTGCTTTCTCCAAAATCAATACCATAATATTTCAACTTGTTGTAGTAATTGATTATCTTTATGATGTGTTCTCTAACACCTAACATGTCGTCATAAGGAGTATTATCAAGCAAAGATAAATAGTAAGCCTTTTGAGTCTTGTCTAACTTCGTGAATTTTCCCCCTATAGCTTTCATGTACTCAACTGTTGTATCCTTATCAGGAATACTCTTTCTGATCCTTTTCTCAATGGTAAATTTGATTTTATCCAAACAAATGTGGTTTGAATCATACCATTGTTTATGGTAGGTCTTATTAGTAGCATTAGACTCAGCAGTGAGATTAGCCAGCTTAGGCTCTCGAAGAGCTAAATCTTTCTCAGAAATTATGAGGTATATCTTTATGGACTTCTTCCAATCATCATAATTTGTACTATTAAAAGTCCTTATAGTAGATAGTTGTTAAAACACTGGAACCAAAAAAATAAAATTGGGAAATAGTAATTATGGGTGCACAACATAATTAAAAAATAGAATTTCCAATTATAATTCAGTTATGCAACTATATTCACAAAATGGTACTATTAAATAAATAAAGACATATACTACATAAATTTAGCTCACAATAGTGTCCTTACAAAAATGCTTTCAATGTAACCATACCGTTGGAGTACAAGAAACAATGAAAACATTATAAAATAATGCTACTTGCCTATCTAAAATTCAAACCCTAAAACTACATCGATAATGTTACACTGTTAGTGTGTGTCCATCACCAATATAATGTATATTCACATGGCCAACCTTTTTATTTATTTATTTATTCTTTTAAGGGTAAAAAAATAAAAACTCTATTTTTTGAATTTTATTTGACCTAACTAAGTTTACAACCAGTGAGAGTGGCTTGTCACTTATATTAATCTTATTTTGTAGTATATACATAATTTTTCTCAAGCTAGAATAGAATCATTACAGTATAATTACCCAACATACAAATATTCTAAAATTTATAATAAATATTTTATGCTTTTTAAAAATTTCCAAAAAATAATAAATAATAGAAAAATAAAATTCTAGATACTGTGAGTTAAAATTTAGGTCAAAAGGCCCAGCACGTGGCTCACACATGCCTACACTCATGTGGAGATGTGAGTGGGCCTTGTTGGAGCAAGGCATCTTCAACCTTGCTCTAACAAGCTTCATCAATGGCCATGAATGCAGCTCTATTGAAGTTTAGAAGTTTCATCAATGGCGAACTTCTAAACTTCAATAGAGCTACGTTCATGGGCAATTGAGGGACAAAAATTAATTAGAACCACACCATAAATAATAACCACGACTTAATTGGTAGAGATATTATCAATTTGCACTAAAACAAAGTCCTTAAATTTTTGAAAATTTCTTTCTTTGAATCTCAACTCAGATGCATTATCATGGTAATTTCAACTATGGAATTCAAGTAATGAGCATTCAGAAACATGAAACACATCAAAGATTAAATCAATAATAATGAAATCTAACAGATTGAATTTAAGTTTCATCGTTGATATTGCCTTTCTTTGATACAAGCAAATCACATTATCAAAATGAAATTAACCAGTACAGAATCATTCTAAGAGCTCACTATAATAAAAAGCACAAGTCAATTAGAAGAAACAAGGTCCAAAATACATGGATCGAAGAACAAAAATTTCACGAGCAAGGAAGAATTTGATTTGAAATTTCAAGGCACTATTACACAAATTGATACAAATTAAACACATAAACAACATCCATAAACATGTATTCAGCATAGACTAATGTCAATTTCAACTAGTTTTATCAAAATAGAAAGCCTCAATTTCTAGGGTTCATGTACGAAAAATTAGGTTTTGAAAATTAAATCTTATAATTTCAAAATTGCAACATATAATCTATGATTAAATAATTAGGGCATTATACTGATAGCTTTGCTCTGATACCATATGCTATCAGTATATGAGTTATACATAAAAATTCAATCAGAAATTGGGAGTGCTTTAGAGCATACCTAATGAGTCTCCAGTAGCCATTGTTGATTCAAACAATGAATATTAGGCAATGAACCATAACCAACTTTGCCCCTTAGGTTTCACAGAGAGAGAAAATTGAGTCTACAATTTTGGTTGTGGGAGTTTTATTTTAACACAGCAGCTTAATCCTATCTCCAAAAGAGATTGTGCATAAATGTTTTGTTAACCATGTCAAAATATCTCCTTAAAATTTTAAAATAAAATTAATATTTTATTTATAAAATAAACTCTCATTATCTATTTATAGCAAGTCTTGTGATGAGAAATTACTAACTACTAAAGGGTTGTTAGTTGGGCCTCTACCCAATTAGACAAGTGTGCAATCTAGCTCATCATGAATTATACACAAGTGATAAGGGCCCAATCTATTCTTAAGGGTTTAATATTTCACAAAACTAAATTTCTAAATTATAATTGTTCTATTTAATTAATTAATGATAATCCAATTAAAAAATTATTCCAACAATACTTTCTATCATTCAGCACTAAAAATGTCATCCTATAAAACCTTGTATGGGAGACCACCTACTCCGTAATAGAATACATTGACAGTAGCACTCGGGTGGACATAGGGGTGGACACTTGCTAGATAGGAAAAATTTCAACAGTGTTTTACAGCATAATCTTTTGCAAACTCTGTTAGAATAGTTAATTGTAGATTAATATTAATTAATTGTTAGACTTACTAAGAGATTGTGTTTAATAATGTCAAATAATTTAATTTTATACTTGGTATTTGATTAAATGTATTAGATCATGCGTCATGGATAATTTGTTGAATTATTTATAAATTTATCAATGAATAAGCTCTAACTAATAGTTGATATTTTGAGTTAGTTATTTTATTTATATTAGCTTGGATATTTTGTTTGGTCTCATATATATAAAAATCCTTTAGTTAGTTAATAATGTGGAGTATTATAAGTCGAAAACCTTTCTCCTCTTTTATTTGATACTTTTTTGAGGATTTCGATAGATTCAAGCTCGATTGTAGGTAATAGATTAAATCCTATATTGATATTTCCCGCATATATGAAGCAAATCCAAGATGCATGAAAAGAGAGTTCTAGTGGGAGATAGGGTAGAGGTAAAACTTTATCACTCTAAGCAACAGTCATTGGCTCCAAGGCTCAACTACAAACTCAGCAAGAGACACTTTAATTTGGCCCTTGTCAAATAAAACCTAAAATTGGAGCAGTAGTTTATGAGTTGCATCTGTCTGAAGCAATTCATTGACTTATCTTTTCATGTCGCTTTGCTCAACACCTTTGTGGTAACACCTGAATCAATTGTAGCAACAAACACTCTTTCTAACTCCACACGTAGAGATCAATGAGCCATATGCTATTTAGTTGGCTAGAGAATTGGAAGTGTCAGGAAAGATCACGAAGCAAGTTTTACTGGACTAGTCTCAAGGACAGAGAGAAGAAGCTACTTGGGAAGACCTTGAAGTAATTAATACTCTTTTTCCTAATTGCGACCTTGAGGACAAGACTATTGTTCAAGGCATGGATATTGATAGCAATGAGGCCCAGAGAGAAGAAGGAGAGGAGAATATTGAGCCAAGGACAAATTATCTGTATTGTTTAGGTGCTGTACATATCATGTAAGGGACACGGACACCTTACTGTTAGGAATTAGTTAGAGTATAATAAAATAATCACTTATTGGTTAGAATTGGGGAATGCATGGGTAGTTTATTATATAACAATATATTTCTTTGTGCTGGATATATGAGTGAATTTTGATGTCATTTCTTTTTTTGGAGCTTCTTCTTTGCTTGAAACATGACGTATTCTAACCCTCATTTACAATTCCTCAATTATATATTAGCTTCATTCATAGACCGTTTAACATATAACATTGTTAAGTATAAAAATAAACAAAGAATAAGAATAATAGTTGAAATCAATAACAAATATCCATCGTATTCTTATATAAAAAGATAATAGAAAAATGCACAATGTTAAATAATAATAAATATTACGAAAAAATTCTCTCTACCTCAACCTTTCCCAAATCAACCAAACTGTCTTTTTGTGAAGTATCACTAGTTTTCCATTTTCTTATTCTGCTTTGTCTTTCTGGGTCACGGGTAATTTACGCTCCACGATTTTTTGTTTTTTCTTTTCTGGTCTTTTTCAGCGGCAATTATTGCGTAGCCCTTGCATATAACAAAGCCGTATCCCCACCCTCACTTGTAGGGTCACACAGATAAGAAAAATAAAAAATAAATAAAATCCCCTTTTAAAATGCAAAAGGGTGTTTTGTCATGAAAGCTAAAGGGTGATTTTTTGCCATCGAAATTAACGGAGCAATAAATTAAGAAAACATTGATTTTTTCTAATAATATAAGATAAAAGCTAATAAAATTTTAGGACAAAATTAAAACTAGACTCAAACTTAATTATGAACGAATGAAACATGTCAATGCCCGATGTAAAATCTAGAATTTCCTGGATTGTGTTAAGAAAAAAAGGAAAAGAAATGTAACTTTCGAAAGTGATATTGCGAAGAGAATACACCCCTTTGAAACATGTGAATGCTATTTTTATGCATGATTGATAGCGACTACAAATTGATCTTTCTTATGCTACCAATTCAGTTCATCGTTTTTCCCTCTCTCTTCCTCTTGAATTGTGATGTTATTTTTTAATTATTATGATTAAAGATATTCTCATACTTGGTTTAGGTTAAACAAAATTAAAATTGTAACGAGTCAATATTGAATAAAATCCTAAACTGTCTCCTCCTAAATCTTTTAAGAGCATCGATGCTACCCTTAGATCAGTGCTACAGTATTTTCAATCCTCAACGCTGATGTTGTAGTGTCCCTATCCTTCTGCGGTGTTCTCGTCTATTTGTGGTGTTCTCTTATCTCTGTTCTTTCTTTCTTTGTTTTCCCCTCCATTTCTTTTTTTAGTATTGTATGAATAAACATTCTCATAGTTATCTTTCTATAATAAATGAAACAAATATTTATCAATCTATTTGTTTTCTTTGTGGATATCATTTTATTTTTTGTTTTATCTAGTCTTTTATTTGCCGTTTATGACAAATTTGAAAATTTTCGGAACTTTTATTTTATCTCATAGGTAAGTTTGAAAGATTCTATGTTCTATATCTTTGAATGTTTTCTCTTCGGTAAAGTCTTTGATTTATTCTTATTTTGAAACTCAAAACCCTTATAGTGTTGGGAATTTTGACAAAGCTGATACGTAAAAGGAATAAAAATAATTACCTAAACAAAAATTGAAAAAATACAGCTACATTATTTTTCCATATTATATACATTACAGTTATTTAAAAATATATTTAGGATTTGTTTTTATATGGTAATTACTAGTTATGTCTCTATAAAACAATAATCTCATCATAAATCTCATTTTAGATCAGAAAATTAAAATTCTAAAAAATAATGCATTTTTATTAAAGTAATATATAATGTAAAAAAATAGTTCTTGGAACTCTATCTATTCATCATAAATATCACTTGGAATAATTATTAAGATGATTTAAAAAAAAAAAAGAAATTAACGTTTATAAATATTTTTGAAATAATCACATTTTTCAAACAAGAGAAGTAAAAACATGCATGAACTTTAAGCACAATGTTTAGGCATGGAGCAACTTCAAGAGATCACAAATTTACGATGATATATACAACATTACTAGATGCCACCACCGTATCAGAATTTAACCACCAGCTTGGAGCCATATATTAACATTCAACAGTACTACTGGCTTCATAAATCACAGCTAAAGCTAAATGCTATATACATACAACGTTTTTTCACACGTTTGGGTTGCACAGAGAAAAGATGCTGCCAAGCAAGCCATCGATCGAACTCCAAGGACTTGCTGTGCGTAAACGAAATCCACTTCAGAATTTCTCAGAAATCACCACTGAATTTATACCTAGTCAATAGCATATTGCCCATGGGCTGCTTAGTTTTTTATTTTCTAGTTTTATTTTTTCACCACTGCATCCACAATTTAAAATCATGCTCCCCCCAAATTGAGGTCCTCCAAAGTTTTAGAGAAATTAAAATAACTGTTTTTGAATAAAGAAAGACACTATGAGACACTCCCCACTTTATCAGCAGACTCCACTTATTTCTAAAATGTAGGTACCAGATCAATTGTACTTTTGTCTCGCTAAAATTTACACACTAAATTTCTCTGAAAACTTTAGAGTACCCAAATTCTGCTTCACCCTTACTTAAAAATTTGAATCTAATAAAGTTCAAAGAAAAATTTACACGGTAAGTTAATGGATCTGAGGCTCACGTTGAAGAATGGAATCCATTGATTAAGTAAAAAAGCCCCATATATTGTGACTTCCTCTCTTTAAAATTTAAATTTCTCCAGAACTTTAAAATATCACAATGGATCCCTAACTTAAGCATGCAAAGAGGCTAGCTGATTTATCAAAGCCAAGGCATTGCTAGTAAGCTGAGCAACCTGTACAATTCGGCTTCTCACAGTGTTCTTAACATTTCCATTCATGGAAGCCCCTTGGAACCCATCGGTGCACGTGCTCTCATCAGTCAAAGCAGCACTAACCCAAGTTTGCACATCATTCATGGTCAGCTCAAAGTTGGAGTCTCTGAGCTCACCCATCTCACCAATAGACTTTCTAAGTTCGTCCACAGAGTCTCTCAGTTCCTCTACACAGTCTCTCATGGCAACGACCTCTTTCGGCTTTAGCCCGTAGCTCTTCGACAGCGCCGACATCATCTTCGAGGTTGATTTTGCCGATGCAAGAGTCACATTAAGGGCTGTGCCTGTTAGAAGCACACGGTTTGTTTGGATGAAGCCTGCGTGCTTTGACAAGGAGGAAAAGCAGAGCCTTGGGTAGGTTGTGGAACTACAAGATGTTCTGATGAACGTCGTGCTGGCTTCTTGGTATGGTTTTCCAGCAGATGTGATGGAAATTGAGGCAATAATAACGAGAAGGGAGATAAAGAGATGATTAGAGGAAGAAAAGGCCTCCATCTTTTTTCTATCCTTAATTTCTCAGACAGGATGCGAAGGGATCGGTGAGCCAAAATTGGAGAGAATATGTAACCAATTTATAGGACACTAAATGTGATTTCTTAGTTTTTTCCTTTTCGTGATTTTACATTCAGAAAATGAAGTGATGGGATCATTGAGAATGATATTTTGGACAAAAAGTATAATTTTAAGAGGAAAATTCTATTTTAGTCCTTGATAGATAATAAACTTTTAAATTAATCCTCCTGGTTCTTGAAAGAAGGTTTAATTATTTGATGCTTTTTTCCGTTTTGAAATACTACATTTGTCTCTTTTGAAATTAAAATATAACTTGTAATTAATCTTATTTTGACTAAAATATCCACAATAATGTCATTGATTTTTTAATTGAAAATTTAACATGCGAAAACATGTATTTCTTAAAAAAAATTATTTCAATATCATTCCTTTTTTTTTTTTTTGAAAAGAATAAACTAAATATATTCTAAAAATTTGTAATATTTGTAATAGTGCTTATGTTGGTTAAAAATATATTTAATAACTATGTCATTATTGAAATTAAATATTTTCTTTTCATTGGTTAGGTTTCTTTTAAAAATGTTTTGTGAATATATTTTATGTTTATAGTAAATATCTTTTATAAAAATAATTTTAATTTTTTTCAAAATTGAAAAAGTTATGTGTTATAATTTGCTAAATTTATAAAATTATTTTTTAAAAAAATTATTTGGGACTATTATGGTCAGAATGTATATAATTATAATTCATTTTTTGGGTTTCCAGGTGGGAAAGAGTAATTTTTAAAATAGAGAGAAAAGCCATGTAATTAAATCATCTCTTAAGGGAGGGTTGAATAATTTATCCTAATTTTTTAAATTCGGTTCTTGATTATTAAAATGCTTAAAATGTTGTCATCTCATACTAATTTTTATTCAAAATTTAATGTTAAACCTAACAATATAGTGACTTAGAGGTTATTGAGGGCAAATTATGTCCAAGTCAACCAACTATGATGTGTGGTGTTAGATTTTAGATGATGGGAGGACAGACAATTAATATTGCAATTATTTTAATGATTGAGATTTATTTTTTTCCTATTTTTAAAAAGTGACGTATATATGAAAAGTTAAATTAGAAGTTCGCCTATATGTTAGAAGCCAAATTTTTTAGTAAATTATTGTTTTCATCCCTTAGAGATGACTAACTTGTTAATTTACTCTTTCAAAGCATAATTTTTCAATTTAGTCCCCTAGTAATTTTTTCACAATTATTTTCATTATGTTAGAAGACTAATTTGAAAAGTTAGACCCATAATTTTAATAGATGGAGAAATGAAAAGTGATTGAAAAAAATTATTAAAAGACTAAATTAAAAAAAGGTAACATTTTGAAATATTAAATTTAGACACTAATCATTTGTAGGGGCAAAAATATTAATTTCTTCTTTTTTTTTTCTATTTTAAAAACTGGAGTGTGGTGCTTGCCCTCCTTCTTTTTCTCTCTTTCTCAGTTCGAAATTTGGAAATGATAGGTTGTGCGAGAAAAAAATTGCAGAAAATATGTAACCAGTTTATAGGACCCAAAATGTGATTATTCGGATTTATTTCTGTTAGTAATTTTTCATCTAAACAATGAAGTGATGGGGTCCTTGGGAATGCTATTTTGGAGAAAAGTATAATTTCATAAAAACTGGGTCCTAAATAAAGTGTAGAGCTTTCATAAAAAAAGGGGTATCCGAGGGAGATATATTTTATGCATTTATCAACACGCATGCAGTCCAATAATTGGACAAGTGGGGCTCTTGCTTTCTTTTCGTTCATACAGTGACTGGCATGTGAGTGGGGGCTCTGATCGTATTAATATCTATATTGAAGTTGGGTATGGTTTACTGTTCCTACTTCCTATGAGTGTTACATCTATTATTCAAATTGTTACTTGATTGGCACTTTGCGACTATGGGTTCAGCACTTAAGGCTCCACCCATTAGACTACCAGCATTTGCCAGCACGTCTGTGCATCTACTTGCAAAAGTACAATTATCAACTTGCAACTTTCTACTTGTGCATAAAATCCAATAAGTGTAATATACAACTGTTGGTGCCAACACTTCCCACGGTTTATATCAGTTGAGAGCATCCAGCTATGGTAAAGAATAAGTTAATAACTGCGGTTTTTGTTTTTCGTTTTTAAGTGAATAATGAAGAAATGACATAAATCTCTAAAGACAAGCTTTTTGGGTTTTAAATGTAGTTAAGTTTGGGGAATTGAAGTTCTGAACAACGATGAATGAAAATAGATAAAGATAACTGGATTGAAATGGTAGATATTACTAAAAAATAATTTAGTGCATGTACATATCTAAGCAACATTGAACAATAATAGAAAAACTATGAAAAGTCTGGTTTAATTGGAAATAAGTGTAAAATACTAATATGAATTGGAAATAAAAACATAAAGTGAATATACAAAAACACAATAAAGAAAAGTGAATTGTATAACAGCTCGCAAATTTTCTATATGTCAAGTTTCTTTCTTCTTTCTTCCTTTTAATTGCATCTTCCATGGTTAATAGTCGCTTTCCATGTCATGCCATGCCCCATTTCATGCTTCCAACTACTTCATGGCCTTCTTCCTGTCGAAACAAAATGTGTTACACTTTAGCTCGTGGAAGCTCCCTTGACTGGGTCATACTCGATGTTCCATCCAAGGTTTTAAAATGCGGACCGCATCACATGATGCGACTGCAATATTGCGGATGCGGTCTACTCTGTACCCACAATAATCCACAACGTAATGGTCCGCAACACCCGCAACCGTAACATAGCTGCAACCACAATTTAAAACCTTGGTTCCACCCCCTTTTTTTTTAGCTAATTCGCCATTAGTGATCATCAAGGCTCTTGATTAATCACATTGGATTGCAGGCTCAGCTGTTCAATTCTACACATGCCTATTATCTGTTCCTTACAAGCCTAAGAATCTTATACGCTTGAAGCAACCAAATTTATTTTGTAAAGGTCCAAGGAACTCCATGACCATAATCTAGCAAGCAACATACAATAAATTGACACAACAAGTGGTTTTAAACAACATGGTTTTAAAATGTTAAGCAGAGCAAGTGGCTTTGAACAAATATGATTTAGAATAATTAAACACAGCAATTTACCCTAAGCAAAAAATTGTTTCAACCTCAACTGAACTATTTGATCTAAATAATATCACTGGCTTAATCTTAACAAGAGTATAATTATGAGCACCCTCTAGAGCTAAAAGGACAAAATGAAAATTATCATATCTCGACTTCATACTATTTCTAAGGCTTTTGGTTTTGTATTATCTCATATTTGAATAAAATAACTCTCTCTTTCTCTCTCTCTCTATATATATATACAAACGCGACTTCTTTCTTTATTTATAGCTTGATCTGATAGAAAACAATGACTTTTGAATAATACAACTCTTGATCTTGTATTACTGTATTACTCTCATATTTGAATAATACAACGCACGCCAACACACTCTCTCTCTCTTTGTTTATAGTATGGTCGACCCAAAATAATATCCTTTTTAGTAGTTGGACAATAAAAATACTATTTAAAGAAAAACATTTGCCGTACACAATAATTTTGATAAAAGCCCTTTTCAAATAATTTTGTCAACCATAAATTACTTTTTTTTCCGGAAACTCCATTTAAAAAAAAAAATTCAACGAACATCCAGAATAATCCTCAACTGGCCCTGAATCTGAAAAAAGCATGAGAACGAGGGTGGTTCTTCTACTTTCCAAATGCAATCACCAATAATGTTAGAAAACTGTGCTATCTCTTGAACTTCCTTAAGTTCCGTCCAAAAAAATTGAAAATTGCCCAAAAATTAAAGCTCGAATAAAAAATGTCTGGCTAAAATATGGACTAAACTTGAATTTTTTTAAAAAAAATCTCAGCCCATATTAGTAATATTATTTTTAAAATTCTTTTGTTCTTTTTACTGCTTCATATGAAGTGAGCTAATAGTAGTCGCTTACTTTAAGTATAATTCCTTCAAAATTTGAACTCTTATGTAGCGAGAGCTTTTAATTTAATCTTCAACAAACAGGGTAAATCGACATTATCAAATATATGGAATATGAACTCTTACTCCCCTTACCAATTTATGTGGGTTGCCAAAAAGAATCTAGAAAGGGTTTTGAACTTTTATAATGGATTCTTTGTTAAGCCTGCCCTCTCTTTAGTATTTTTCCGCAAATTGCAGTTAGGAACTTCGGTCAGAATTACTTGACGGGTTCTTTACCTCCAGCCATTGAAAATCCATCTTCAATGCAACACTTGTATAACTAATTTGGTTTTCATCTTTTACTTTTTTTTTTCGAAAATCCTTTTTTTTAATAATAGATTTAGGAGTAAATTATATTAATTTTTCTTGAAATTTGTTAAAATTATACAGATACCTCTTCTATTTTAAAAATATATACAAATCTTCCTTAAAACAAAAAATTATTTTACATTATAGTCTAATTTTAAATTTTTAACAAAAATACCTAAAAAATATGTATTTAGGTTTAATTAATGATATTTTGATTAAAACATGTGTAAATTACGTAAATTTTTTTTATGAATTTTGTTAAAATTACATAAATATCCTTTTTATTTTCAAAATATATGCAAACTTTTCTTGAAATAAAAAGTTATCTTATATTTTTGTTCATTTTTTAATTTTTTGGTAAAAAATATGTATTTAGGTTTAATTAATAGTATTTTGATAAAAAGAAGTTTTAAATCAGATTAAAGCATAGGATAGTTTTTTGTTTTAAAAAAAATTGTGAATATTTTGAAAATAAAAAAGAGGTTTGTGTAATTTGAATAAAATTTTAAAAAAATTTGCATAATTTACTTTAAATTAAAACAAATTTGGGTTGAATCAAATTGAGTTTTCTATTTTTTTTATTAAGCTGAGCTTAACCCTTCAAAAAATTAAAAAAAGAAAAGAAAAATTAGGCTCATGGTCACATTTTTTAACTAAGCACATACAGAAGTTTGGGTTATTTTTTAAAGAACTCGGCTGGTAATCTAAACCTAATCACGAGACACCCAAGAAAAAATGAAAAGAACTAAAAGGAAGCACAGTAGATTGGATCTCTTGAAGAAGATTCCCTACATAAAACGAATTGTTCTCGTCTGTGGTGAGACCCAGTAATGCCGTACCTCTTGCATCACCGTCTATCCAGATCTGTCGGAAATGTTTATTATCACGGGCAAACAGAAATCCATGAGCGGCAGCTCAGGCTTCTAGATGGGCCAGAGATAGCAAAAATCACTTATTTTTTCAAAAAGCGTCACTGAAAAATTTGACTTTTTGAGTGATTAAATTTTAAAAAAATTTAATCATCTGATCTTTATAATTCGTATTAATTTTTCATTTGATTTTTATAATTCATTTTTTTTTTAAAAAAAGTCTCTATAATTTTAATCTATTTTAGAGTTAATTTTTATATGTTATAAACATTAATCTCTTATTCTCTACAAGTGCCATGGGGTTTAATAGTGTCAAAAATTTGCTAAGATGGCATTGCGTTGTGGAGAGTTGGCTGCCACATAAGTCTCTACACATGACATGGCGTGACTATAGGACAAGAGATTCAAAATGCACACAGCAGCAACGCTCACGCAGAGCAAAACGTGGGAAAGAGCAGCTCCAGATTTGGTCTTGTCCATCTCGTCGAACCTCTTGAAACACGTCGTGCCTTTAAGCTCGTGACATTCCTCGAGACCCCACCGAAGTGCTTCGGCCTCCCGTGCTTTCTGCCGACCACGATTCCTGCTGTGCATGAGATATGTTCATTTTACTGTGAGTTTGCTATCCGTAGGGCCTTGCCGCTGTGCGTTTTGAATCCCTTGTCCAAGTGTCACGCCATATCATGGGTAGAAGCTTATGTGGCAGCCAATTCTTCATACTGTTATGATACCTCAGCAAATTTCCGATGCTACCACGTCACACCTATAAGGAAGAGGAGTTTAATATTTATAAATTATGAAGACTAACTTTGAAATGATTTAAAATTATAGAGACTTGTTTGAAAAAAAAAATTATAGGAACTAAATTAAAATTGACGTGGGCTATAAAGATTAAATGATTAGTTTTTTCTTAAAATTTTTGTTAATTTTTTAAAAATTATATAAAATAATAATAATAATAATATTTCACAACAAAATTCCTAGGTTCTTAGATGGAAAAATAATAGAAGAAATAAATTATAACCGAAATGCAATAACAAAAAAAGTAATTGCTCGAAAGATAATAAAAATGTCAAACTCAAAATGGTGAAGTATGAGCATAACGAAACTCGGGCTATAATAATCCGAGTTCCGTTATATGTAAATTGAATTCGGATTGAATCAATTTGAGTTCAATTTATATATATATTTTTTTAAATTGAACTTAGATTGATTTAATCCGAGTTCAATTATTTGGTATTTTTGAAAATATAATTTTTTCAATTTGAAATATTTTTTTAATTGTTTAATTTATATATTTGTTTAATTTGTAAAAAAAATAAATTTTTTCAATCCGAAAGAGTTCAATTTATATATTTGTTTAATTTTTTTTACAAAAAAAGTTTGAAAATATAAATTTTTTAAAAATTGTGGCTGAAATTAATTTTTAGATATAAATAATTATAAAAATAAAAAATAATTAATTATCTCTTTAATAAATATGTTTTTGAAAGAAGAAAATTATAAAAAATAACAAAGATAAAAGAAAGAATTATAAATAAATAAAGATAAAAGAAATAAAAAAATATAATAATTTTAAGAAATTTATGAAAAATGTGATAAGAAATTATGTAAATATTGAAAAATAAGAAATAAATACTTATAATTAAAAAACTAAATTATTAGTAAAAATTAGACAAAATGGATGAAGATGAAAGAAATAAAATAACATATAATATTGCTAAGAAACTTATAAAATATATGATACTAAATTACATAAATATTTTTAAAAAATACTATAAGAGATGACTTTTAGTGTCACAACGAGGCCTTTTTCTTTGACGTTGTAATCGTTGCTATCTCATTTTTTCGGATTGTTATTGCTCTGGTATGATGGATGAAGAATTTAAATTAACACATGAAGAATCAATTGGAGGAATCAGCTCAGGTGGTGTAACACCTTATATTTCTAATTTATTTCATCACATTTTCATGCTTTATATCATACATTGGGGATTAGAATAATGACTTTTATAACGTTGTGTTACGTATAAAAATTTTATTCAGTGTCACGTGGACCATGTGAGCTCATACATCATATTCTCATATTTAATTACACGAATACAACTCATTTACATCATCAAAAGTAGCCTACATCTCGTGGAAATCAAAGGGAAGCATAAAATACATATATATATATATATATACATTTTTGGCCAGATTTTCTTCATTTATGTCACAAACTTTGAAAAATCATAACTAATTCTAGAAAAATAGAAATCATACATTCTTAGCTATTTTGAAAAGCTACACATGTCTACTTTATGTAAAAATATGTCTAGACCATAACATCCAATACAGAAGATGTTTGACATTCAAAACGATCCAGAGGTCAGACTGTCCACTGGTGCTATCACAGAATTCTGCAGTAAACTTTAAAAATGTACAATTAATTCCATAAAAATCCAATCCATACAAATAATACCAATCTGAAAATTTGTGGATATTAGCTAGAGAAAAAAAAATAACTCCAAACCAGTTCAGATATGCCCAAACCTCGAAACCCAATCAAATAATACCTAAGGTCAGTTGGGGAGCTTAGTATTGGACAAAATCTTAAAAAATTCATATCTGCCTCTCTAGATATCCAAATATAGTGCTTCTAGTTTTCACAAGTCACTAGAAATGCCTAGTTTCTCTGTATAAAATTTTGTGTTAATTGGATATCATTTGAGCCCTGTGATAGAAATTATTTTCAAATCAAGTGAACAGTGTATTAGACCAAAATCAAGATTTTTTCTAACTTTGAAAATTCATCAAATATTCTCTAAACCTTCAAAAATTCTGTTCTTTACCTTCCTAAAAAGCTCTCAACAAGCTCTAATTCATTTCAAATGTTAGATCAAGAAGAGCTAATTTGGATAAAAAGTGATATAGGGTTCTATTATAGTCAATTTTTGCTCCATATGAGATATCAAAATATCCAAATGACTTTCCTTAGGGTTTAACATCTCTTAGGGAAGTCTAAAAGCATGAATATAACTTGTGTGAGCTTCCCAAGTGGTCCCAAATCTCATGCATCTCATTTTAGCCATTCCACTTCCATTTGTACACAATTACATAAAGCTATTCAAGAAGCTAATCTTCCACAACATACTCATTTTGCATTCTAGCATTCACATAACATATCCTCTCATTTATACATCACATTTTAATATAATTATACATACTCAAGAGGTCATAGACCATATACAATGATAGATTACATCATTTGACATCAATATGGCCTTAAAGAACAAAAACTATGCATTTTGATGTTAAACTTTCATTTCTCATATGGTTGGCTTCCATTCCCTTGATCTCCTGGTTCACCTAGCATATTAGAACATTGGAGAGGAGAGGATGAGATTTAAAAATTTTCAATAGCTCATCTCCTATTCAATTATACATAAAAGATGCGAAACAAGTCTTACAAATGCATGCATGGGCCTATGGACATGTGCAATCATTCACGAAGCATTCTTAGTATTTGAAAAAGTTATACATAACATACAAAGGCTTGCCAAGCAAGTGGATTGCCCTTACACATTTACTTGTGGATTTTAGACTTGTCTTACCCATTCTTTAAGAGGTTATTAGATTCAACCATGCTCTTGGGAGTCAATCTAACTTTTGGGTGACTCTTTTCTCAACCAATCTTAAAGGTTCTTGGCTTATCCTTACCATGGTTAAGGGTTCTTGGCCTCACTATACTCAAGCAAACCAAAGTAAACATCATAACATTATTTGGAAAACATAATGCATCATCATGGTACCATAGAGTAAGAGCTCATGTTAGGACATTTTTTATGGCTTGAAATACACATACACACATTTAAAGACAAGTAAAGCAAGCAATCATGCATGAGAGAAGGTGGAGAGAGCTACCTTAGAAGCAAACACATTTTTCTTCTTGAATCAAGGCTCCCTTTCTCGGCCTCACATACACAATGGTGTGGGAATAATTTCTCTTAGCCTAAACATAATTTATGGAAGTTAATTTGGTTCATGGAATTAATTCTAAGGCCACACAACTTGTTTAAACTCTAGCTTGACTCATTGATCCTTTTATGTTTCCAAGAAAGCACCTAATGAAGAAATACTCATCAAATAAATTCTAGGCTTTATTCTTTCTTTTCAAATATGATTCTTGACTCCTTTTAAGCCTTTTGGAGTCATCACACAATTAAAACCAAGAGCCTAACTACATGTTGCTTCTTTAGGTCATATTATGGAACATAAAGCACCATTTCACTTTCTATGGTTTCTAAATCTTTTCCAAGGCTTCTTCTCATATTCATTCATCATATATGACTCAAAAATGGGTTTAGAAAAATTTAAAACTATCCCTAGCTATGATATCTCCTCTTGGCCGAACTTATAGAAGGTTTTAGGCTTTATAGATTTTGCTTTGTTTTCTTGATGGAGGAAGCACATGAAGAGACTTTTAGGGATCTTAGGAGCTCATTCAAACACGTATTTAGGCATATGAATTAAGAGATTAAATCAAATTTTGGAAGAAACACTTGAAATCTTAGAAATTGCATCTTGAATTTTCATGATTTTTTGTTAATTCTCTTTACATATTCTTAATCTCCACACCCATTTTCCTAAGAATCACCCTGGGTTCTACCTAAAAATCAAACCCTCTTAGGGTTTCTTCAGTGGGGCAAAATGGTGGAGGAAGAGGAGCAAGGGATAGCAACAATGGAAGAAGAAATTACCTTGTTTTCTTATTTTTTCTCACTTGAATCTTGTCTTCTTTGAACTCCTCTCTTCAAATCTAAATTTTTCCCTCAATTTCTCCCTTAAAACAGATTTATAAACTTCATTATAATCATAGGAAGAAAACTTAAGAGGAGAGGAACAAGTTTGGAAAAAGAAGGAGCATGAAAATCCATGAAATTCCTTACCTTTTCCTTGCTTTTTCTCCTCCTTTCTTCTCCTCCATGGTATGCCTAAGAGAGCTGGTGTTTTCTCTAGTTTTTGGGTAGAATGGCTCGTGCAAATGAAGGGGAGAAGAAATAAGAAACTTAAAGTGTGTTCAAAAAATTTCTACTTTCTCAAAAATTCTAATTTTACACTTCATTTTTGGCATTTTTGTTTCTAACTCATTTTAACTCCTTTTTTAGAACCATCTTTTTCATTATAAAATTTAGGTTTCTAATTTAGTAAAATGCCTTTGGAATCACTCAAATCGGAGCTAAAACCTTCCCAAATGAATCAATTAAAGTTCAGATCAACTGACGTTAGAAAACGTCCACTGGAGGGGTTTTAACTATCCCAGGGCTTTCCATGGTTTTCAGGGCCTCTGAGAATTTCGGAGAACTCAAAAATTTCATTTAAAAGGCCTTCCTGTGTGAATTCCAAAATTTACTCAAAATTACAAAAATGTCATTACGTTTCGTAAGTTTTCTATAAGAAATTGTTTCTTCATTCTAGTTCCATTTTTCTTTTCATCTGAGCCTGAAATTCTCATTTTTAGGAGTTTAGAATGCTTTCTAAATTTTTTGGGACCTTAACTATATCATTTTAGGGGACTTCCTTTTATATCCAGGGAATTGCGTTTGTTTACGGAGAAATCGCACGTTATGTTTCTCACGTTTTCTTTGGTTTTCAAAGAACTGGTTGTTACAGGTGGTGTCACAAATCCTACTTACGATGATCTCCTAATGTCAAAGAAGCTATTGGTGTATGCGGCACTAAATGTAGATGTATCAAACAAAAAGTCAATGAATGATCCTCCTGGTTGTTGCTCAGTGTTCCAAACTGAGACATAGGCGATGAAGGTAGGTAATATGAAAGGCCAAGTCCTACAAAGTTACCAAATTGGCTGGTTGGAATAGAAGAAGATGGAGCAGCTACACCAATATCTTAAGGCATTAGAGTTAGAATATATGAAGAAGGACTGGCCATACTACTGCCAATATCTTATTACACTGGCTCTTCCATTTGTTGCCTGTGTCCTGTAATAGTAGGCTACTAGAATGATAAGTAGCCTTGATGTCATTTATCCAGTCGACCCATTGGAATTTAAGGTCGAGGCAAATTAAGTGCTTGTTCAGTAGGTTAAGAGAACATCGATAAGCGTTGTTCACCAAAAGCCAATAATATATTTCTAATGTCTTGGCCAACAATAAAGTGTGAAATATAAAAAAGAACGTAAAATTATGATGAAGAAAAAGTTAACATAAAAAAAAACAACTAACCTCGTTGTCTCCTATAGCATTTAGTAAAGTTTAGTACTGACTAAGGGCTCGCATACTTAGACGAGGAGGTCGTCCAACATTCTTCCATTTGTAAAGATTTTCAAACATATTAAAAAATAAAAATAAATATAGAGACTTGTGTAAGATGCATCTACATATATAAGTGTGATGCAATTTATACTTGAAGCCTAACAGGGAAAGTATATGATACTCCTCTATCCTAGGATCAAGGGTTAACGACCTCTCTGGTGTGAGCATTGGAAATCGATCTCATGCCCATAAGTGTAATAGTGTCAAGCAACCAGCTATTCCCTTCTCATCTTTATATGTTGCATTGCATAGCTCGTTGTATAAGTATGCAAACATTGTTGAACCCCAATTAAACCCACCAGCTTGTTCAATGTTCTCAAGTAATAAGAGATACATTAAATATACTTTACGACTAGATTTATTTGGTAATAAAAAGCATCCAATCAACTTAAGTATGTAGGCTCATGCAAATCAACAGACGACCTCCTCATCAGCAACATTCAGTAGGTGAGCAAAGTTCTCGGCCAACCAAGTAATAGTGAGAACCATTAATCTTCTTAGTTGGTGGTCGAATACCAAGAAGCCACTCACATGTATTTGCCCATAACCAAGTTGTTGCTCCAGAAAAAAGGTCTCCATCACATGGTTAGCCTAACTATATAGCCACATCCTACATGGCGTCGTGGCGAAGAAGCCTCCTGGAGCTCCCTCGCTCGCCTCTCGATATTGGCCGCGGCCAATTCCTCCCTTTGCCGCAGCCAATTCCTCTCTGGGATGCCGGGGACGTTTTCCTAAAAGTTCACCGCGGCCAATTCCTTAATTCGCCGCAGTGAATTTCTCTCTGGATGACTTCCAGTTTGACCTCTCACATTTCGCAGCGGCGAATTCCTCTCTGGCACTCTCCCTGGGCAACTTCGCCTCTATCGGCCGCGGCCAACTCACTTTTAGCCGCGGCGAAGTACCTTCTGGTCCTACACTCCAAAAATCTGGACTTATACTCTTCTTTCTCCCTCCAATCTCACCCTAGGGCTCCTCTACCTTAATTGCGGGGCTCAAATAGCCTTCATTAGCCTAATTTATCCAGCTAATCTCTCCTCTCTAATTCAAGACTCAATGGTCAATTTCTTTTCTCTAATTACCCTATATCAGCAAGTCCAGGGAATAATAACAACACCAATCATGCACCATTGACATTTAACATTAGATACACTTTCCATTATTATCCAATTATAATCATAAGGTTCAATTCCATGATAATCAAATTACATATACAATCCCTATGCTTGGTAACTCATGATGCAATGTAGCAATGATACAAACCTAGCAACTTAGTTACAACATAATATGACAAGGCTCCCAAACCTATGTGCTACCAAACCATTTAATAAGCTTCCATTAACTTTCTCCTTGCCACTAAGAGGTCCGGTCCCTGAAAATGTTAGCCCACAACTAGATGAGATATACAATCTCAATAACCAAGATAATTCCATCATATATTCCAGTTTAATTACCATAAATGCATGAAGCAAAAATCAACATGTGAATCATATCAATCATATCAATGAATGAAGCAATTAGGCTATCATGATTACTATCCTATACTAGCAATCATTTTATCACATGTTAGAGGCCATTAACACCGGGAGAGGCCCGTCCACGGCACCCACTCCCCATTGAGCACAATCAGGGCTCAGTGCATCTGGGGTTGATCATAACTCGGTACCCGATTGAAGCATATGCACGGGTGGTAGCTGCACCACAGCTCCACCATGGACTCACAAGGTCCAATCATCATACAATAGATAGTCAACCAATTCATTCAACATTTTAAATCATTCATATACAGCAAGTATGAAATTTAAATTGACATATGCATGGAATTAATGTCAACCCCGGTTACCTCACTTGTAGACAACTTGCAATAGCCACTAATGGTACAGAGTATTCTTATAATCATAGCACCAGATAATTACTACTCTAATTCATCATTAACGGTTACAACAAGTACCCAAGAAATTTTAAATGCTATTAACTACCTTAAGAATATTTACCCAGCCACCACAAATCCTAAATTCGGATTTAAGTGTCCTTTTCCAGAAATCTCAATATTCCACCCAAAATCCTAAGCAAATTCGTACAAAATTACTACCCATAATATAAATCAGCTATGGGGGTCTCAAACTAACAAAGAAAGCATCAAAATGGGGGGTTTAGACTTATCTAACACCACCCCCAACCTCAACCCACAAATTTCACTAAGAAAATCCCCAAACACCCACATTTCAGATTTTGGGTATGATGAAAATTCTCCAAATGAAAAACTAATCGGACCAAATTAAAGAGAAAGATGAGGGGATTAAGTTGTATAACTATTACCTTGGCTAAATCTTGCTCCAAATGTGAGAAAATGTGGAATTAAGCCAAGAACCCTAGCCTCTCCTCTTCACCTCCGAATTTCTCTTGTATTTTTGTGTTTTGCTGAATGGAAAAGTGGCTGGTCAGCTTTTAGGGTTTTAGGTGGGTTTAAGTTGGGTCAAGGAGCTGGGTCATGGGTTTCTCCAAGTCCAAATCCAATTGGGTTTTAGATTTTGCTTATTGGGCCAGTTTTCAATTGTTGGGCTGTAGAATTTCATTGGGCCAGTTTTTATACATTGGGTTGCTGAAGTTTAATGGGGTTTAGGCCAAGTTTGAAGGGTTCAAGGGTTTGGGTCTGCACCTAATTCATTGGGCCTCCATTAGCCTCTTATCATGATTCATTAATTTGGGCCTAGGTAAAGTTTCTATCTTAATAAATTCTCAAGCCCATATTAATAATTTATCTATCTAAAATCCCTATTTACTTAACTTGCCCAATCATCCCATATTAATTATTCTTAATTAATCTTAATCCATGATTAATACCTTAATTAATTTCGGGGTGTTACACTCGCCTTGAGTTGTGTGGAATGTATGTGTCTCTAGGCACCATCGCTTTACAAGTTCACTGACAAGCGAAGGATCGTACTCAAAGTGGCCAAGTCAAGCTACGCTGTAAAAACTAACTTGTCTTAAATAGTTTACTATAGCCAGAGGTGGGTCACCCAAACGATCCACCTGCTAAACAAGTTGTAGGAAAAGAATATGATTATCCTGCAAATATACACACAAAGAGAAAGCTTATTAGTCAATATAGTCAATCATCAATGAACATATTGATACAAATAATAAGGGCAATGAAATTATCTAACTTGACCATTCCAAATGGCTTCAGATACATGCAATCTTTGTAGATATAATAGTGAATCATCCTCAGGCCTTAGATGCACAACATGCTGTGGAGCGGCCATGATATCAACGTACATGTCAATTTTGATAGAATTTAGAAAAAAATACAGTTTATGGCCAAGTTCAAATGTACAAATTTAGTTGATTTAGAAAAACACACACAACACATAAAACTGATTCAATTTGATTTTTTTATAAAAGTTGAGTGACATTCCATTTAGTATGCATTGATTTCTAGGCATACAACTTGAACTAGTAAATATTTAGTACAATTTAATTATAAATATTTAGTACAATATTAGTTTGCTCTTAGCCATCAAGTTGGTGATGTGGATAAGTCAGCTCGATTATGTTCTGGTTGTTAGCATAACCCACACTGAACTTGTGACGACCCTAACTTCTAATCCTAGTAATTATGGTTTGGAGTCGTTGCAATTAATCACATTAATTAAATATAGGGAAATTTAAACCTTGATACTATTAAGGTCATCAACTAACAACCATAAACGGGAACATGCATAACAGGGTTTATACCATCATTAAAAGTTTGTGATTCATCCATTTATCAGTTTCAACCCACAAAAACCTCCCACCAATGATCTCATGTTATTCCCTAACATTAGCCTCAACGAAATTAGGGTTTCTAGGTCAAAGATAGGAGTTTGGGGACCTCCGCCACGACTTGGAACTTTCCCGCCGCGGCTAAGTTAGGTCCTGGAGCTTTAAATCTAAGTTTTTAACCTTGCGCCGTGGCCAAGTTGCTCTCGGGAATCACTCTTGAACTTCGCCACGGCGAGTTTGATCGGCGCCGCGGCCAACCTACTTGGCGCCACGGCGAGTTTTGCTACTGTAACCTCCTTAATTAATTTCCTTGACTCGCACCGCGGCAAGACTGATTGCGCCGCGGCGAGGTTACGTTCTGTCACCCCCTGGGTATTTTTTTTGCTCTGCACCGCGGCGCCTCTCGCCACTGTCACTATTCATGCCACGGCGAGGCCTTCTTAGCTGCGGCATGACTCCCTCCTATAGCAATATCTCCTACATTTCGCCCCATACACTATAATTCTCTCCTTAGGGATACTCTAAGGTCACTTCCCCTCATTTTATATGGCTCTAATGGCATTATCTACCTTATTTACCTAGCCATTCTTCCATTACCAATTCAAACTTATGTGCCCATTTCTTTTCTCCAATTACCTTCTATCAGCAAGTTTGTAAAGTTACCATAACAGAATATACATGAACTACCAGTAGCTATCTTTTAATACTCAATCAATGGGGGTTTCATATATTAGGGGTTCATATCAATATCTCGAGGGTTACATTTCTATTGATAAGCCATATTATAGGTCAACATAGTTACAGCAGATATCATGAATCCATACAGCAATTACCAAATTAAGATGAGGTCTAACCCCTCAATACATACATCCTCAGAAACCCAAAATATGAACGCCTACACTTAGCAATACAGATACATGATGATACTATACAAGACTTAACAAAAATTAGCATATACCCTATTACACTCAAACCAAGTGCAGCCTCCCCACACTAGGCCTCAGCTTATGGATGTTCATCCACTTGGTTGCCCTTATCCTTACCCGAGGAACCTTTACCTAAAATTATAATCCCACAAAATGGGGTGAGATACACATCTCAGTAACTAAGGCAATTCTATCATATAATCCAGTTTAATTAACATATATGCATGAATCAAAATCAACATCAGAATCATATCAGTTATCTCAGCAAATGAAACAATTAGGCTATCATGATTACTATCCCATACTAACAATCATATATTTAACATGTTAAAGGCCATTAACACCGGGAGAGGCCCGTCCACGACACCTACTCCCCATTGAGCACAACCAGGGCTCAGTGCATCTGGGGTTTGATCATAACCCAGTGCTCGATCGTAGCACATGCACGGGTGGCAGCCGTACCACAGTTCCACCATGGACTCACAAGGTCCAATCATAATACAACAGATAGCCAACCAATTTATTCAACATTTCAAATCATTCATATATAGCAAATATGAAATTAAAATAGATACATGCATGGGATTAATGTAAACCCCAGTTACCTCACTTGTAGACAAATTTGCAATAGCCACCAATGGTACAGAGTCTCTGTAACACCCCAAAATTAATTAAGGTGTTAATTATAGATTAAGATTAATTAAGGATAATTAATAGAGCATAATTGGGCAAGTTAGTGAATAGGTATTCTAGAGAGATAAATTGTTAATATGGGTTAAGGATTTATGTAGGATAGAGATTTACATCTAGGCCCAAATTAATTAGATCATGATAAGAGGCTAATGGAGGCCCAATGAACTAGAGGTAGACCCAAATTAATTTAATGAGATAGAGGCCCAAGATTTATCTTGTGTAGGCTCAATTAAGTGGCTCGATTACTCTTGTGCAGACCCAAGCCCTTGAGCTTATCAAATTAGGCCCAAATCCCATTAAACTTTAGCAACCTAATGTGTGAAAACTGGCCCAACAGAATTATGCAGCCCAACAATTAAAAACTGGCCCAACAAGTAAAATCTGAAACCCAATTGGATTTGGACTTGGAGCAACCCATGACCCAACCCCTTGACCCAACTTAAACCCATCTAAACCCTAATTGCTTCAGCCACTTTTCCCCCCATTTGCTGAAACACAAAAATAGAAGAGAATTTCGGAGGTGAGGAGAGGAGGCTAGGGTTCTTGACATAATTATGCATTTTCTCACATTTGGAGCAAGATTTGGCTAAGGTAATAGTTATACAACTTAATCCCCTCATCTTCCTCTTTAATTTGGTCCGATTAGTTTTTCATTTGGAGAGATTTCATTATACCCAAAATCTGAAAAGTGAGTGGTTAGGGGTTTTCTTGGTGAAATTCGTAGGTTGAGGTTGGGGCTGGTATTTAGTGACTTTAAACCCCCCATTTTGATACTTTCTTTGTTGGTTTGAGACCCCCATAGCTTATTTATATTATGGATATTAACTTGGTACGAATTTGCTTAGGATTTTGGGCGAAACATTGAGAATTCTGGTGGGAGATACTTGAATCCGAATTTGGGATTTGTGGTGGCTGTTGCAATTATCTGCAAGTGAGGTAACCGGGGTTTAATTAATTCCATGCATGTATCTAATTTAATTTCATATTTGCTATATATGAATGATTTGAAATGTTGAATGAATTGGTTGGCTATCTGTTGTATTATAATTGGACCTTGTGAGTCCATGGTGGAGCTGTGGTGCGGCTGCCACCCGTGCATGTGCCACGATCGGGCACCGGGTATCATCAACCCCAGATACACTGAGCCCTGGTTGTGCTCAATGGGGAGTAGGTGCCGTGGACGGGCCTCTCCCGGTGTTAATGGCCTTTAACATGTTAATTATATGATTGCTAGTATGGGATAGTAATCATGATAGCCTAATTATTTCATTTGCTGAAATGACTGATATGATTCTGGTATGGATTTTGATTCATACATATATGTTGATTAAACTGGATTATATGATGAAATTATTTTGGTTACTGAGATTTATATCTCACCCCGTGTTATGGGATTAATATTTCAGGTGAAGGTTCCTTGGGTAAGGATAAGGGTAAGCAAGTGGATGAAAATCCATAAGCTTCAACCTATGGGGAGATGGCTACACTTGGGCTGACTTAGCTAGTATAGATGCTAATTTTGTATTCCTTAATGTATAGCATCATCATGTATCTGCATTGCCAAGTGTAGGCTTGAACATTTGATTTATTGAGAATGTATGTACTAAAGGGTTGGACCCCCCTCTTGACTTAGTATTTGATGTATGGATTCATATGATCTGCTGTAAACTTTGTTGACCTATAATATGGTTGTCAATGGAAATGTAACTCTTGAGATATTGGTATGAATCCCCATTGTATGGAACCCCTATTGATTGAGTATTAAAGGATAGTTGCTGGTAATTCATGTATATTCTGTTGTTGCTATTTTATAAACTTGCTAATAGAGGGTGATTAGGGAACGGAAATGGGCATATAAGTTTTGAATTGGTAATGGAAGAATAGCTAAGTAAATAAGGTAGATAAATGCCATTAGAGCTATATAAAATGAGGGGAAGTGACCTTAGAGTGTCCCTAAGAAGAGAAATGGAGTGTAGGGGGCGAAATATAGTGAAACTAGTGATAGAAGGGAATCACGCCGCGGCCAGGAAGGCTTCGCCGCGGCCTAGGAAGTGACAGTGACGAGGGACGCCGCGGCTTGAGAAATCTCGCCGCGGCGCGGAGTGAAAATAATCGCCCAGGAGGTGACAGGACGTAACCTCGCCGCGGCGCAAGAAGTCTCGCTGCGGCGCGAGTCTAGAAAATTAATTAAAGAGGTTACAGTAGCAAAACTCGCCGCGGCGCCACATAGGTTGGCCGCGGCGCAGATCCAACTCGCCACGGCTATCGCCGCGGTGAAAGTCAGGAAAATTCCCAAGAGCAACTTGGCCGCGGTGCAAGAGTTTTAGGCCACGGCGCAAGTCTAAAAACTCAGTTTTCAAGCTCCAGAACCTAACTTAGCCGCGGCGGGAAAGCTCCAAGTCGCGGCACAGGTCCCCAAACTCCTATATTTGACCTAGAAACCTAAATTTCAGTGAGGATAATGTTAGGGAATAGTTTGAGTACATTGGTGGGATATTTTTGTTGGTTGAAATTGATTAATGGATGAATCCTAAACCTTTAATGATGGTACAAACCCCTTTTATGCATGTTCCCGTTATGGTTGTTAGTTGATGATCCTAGTAGTATCAAGGTTTAAATTTTCCCTATATTTTCTTAATGTAATTAATTGCGATGACTCCAAACCTTGATCATTATCTATTAATTGTGTATTTAGCTATAATCACTGATATTAGAATCTAGGGTCGTCACAGTCTCCCTATAATCATAGCATCAGATAATTACTACTCTAATTCATCATTAACAGTTACAACAAGTACCCAAGAAATTTAAATGGTATTAACTACCTAAGGAATACTTACCCAGTCACCACAAATCCCCAAATTCAGTTTGAGTATGTCCTCTACCAGAATTTCACTATATCACTCAAGTTCCTAAGCAAATTCGTACATAATTAATACCCATTTTATAAACCAGCTATGGGGGCCTCAAATTAACCAAGAAAGCATTAAAATGGAGGGTTTAAACTCACCTAATGCCAGCACTAACCTTAACCTACGAATTTCCACCATAGAAACACCAAACAACCACATTTCAGATTTTTGGGTATGGTGATAACTCTCCAAATGAAAAACTAATCAGACCAAATTAAAGAAAAAGATGAGGGGATTAAGTTGTATAACTATTACCTTGGCTAAATCTTACTCCAAATGTGAGAAAATACAGAATTCTTGCCCCCAACCTTAGCCTCCTTCTCAACCTCTGAATTTTGCTTCTTGTGTTTCAACAAATGAGAAAGTGGCTGAAGCATTAGGGTTTTAGGTGGGTTTAAGTTGGGTCAAGGGATGAGTCATGGGTTGCTCCAAGTCCAATTCTACATGGGCTTCAGACTTTAGCTTGTTAGGCCAGTTTTACATTGTTGGGCTGCAGGATTTTATTGGGCCAGTTCTTATGCATTGGGTTGCTGAAGTTTAATTAGGTTTGGGCCAAGTTTGAAGGGCTTAAGGGTTTGGGTCTGCACAAGAGTTATTGGGCCACTTATAAGAGCCTATACAAGGTGGATCTTGGGCCTCTATCACATTAAATTGGGTTGGGTCTGCACCTAGCTCATTGGGCCTCTATTAGCCTTTTATCATGATTCATTAATTTGGGCCTAGGTGAAGTTTCTATCCCAATTAATTCTCAAACCCATATTAATAATTTATCTTTCTAAAAATCCCCATTCACTTAACTTGCCCAATCATCCCCTATTAATTATTCTTAATTAATCTAAATCCATGATTAACACCTTAATTAATCTCGGGGTGTTACAGAACTAGTTGTCCTGATACCCTAAAGTCCATTTCATTTCGGTAGTAAGAGGCTCGTGGTCGACCCTTCTCATGAAGCATTGATGGATCAAGAACCAATTTTAGACTGCCAAGATTTGGCTAATATTCTTATCCTCCAATTGGCTAAAAAATATTGTTATAAGCATAACACATGGTGTCTAGGTGAAAAATAGAATCCACATACTAGAATAAGTCTAGGGAAATGGTAGCACAGGTGACAAGAACATGTTGACAGGGATACTTCTCCACTTAAAATTCACCACAATTACAAAAGCGATAGATCAAGCTAACCTTGTAGCACCTACCGTATTGCCGATTCATCTGATCATATGGCTCTTCCATCTCAAATGATTAAGCATTTCTATCCAACATTCACACAGGACATGCAAAGGCATGTTGCACATTTGTCGCCATCCTTTTAATCATGGTTTGGGAGTAGACATTGCCTGCAGACATCTGAGCATTAACTTGTTTAGCACGTTGTATATGGTTGATCCTGTAATATGTTGCCTTAGCTATGCTTGATATAGGTAAGGATCTGACTCATTTGCAAACACCATTCATGCATTCGGCTAGGTTTATTGTCATATGGCCAAAGTGACATCCTTCCACATCATATCCCTAAGTCCATTGTTCTTTTGGGATGTCTGCAAGCCATTTAGCGGCTTCTCCATGTATGGTCGCTAACTCAGTTAACTTCTCATCAACGTAATGACACTCATACGCATAACTTATTGAGCACAAACATTGTTATTACAATAGACACTAAAATAATGAGATTGTATTTGATCACTTAGAAAGAAAATAACATACCAATATTTTTCAATATTTACTTTAAATCTGATGATCTAAAGTGAGTGTGTAGGTTGCTAGCCACATGACGAAGACATGACACATGATAACCATATGGTGGTTGTCAACCAATCTGGGGATTAGCAACAGTAGCTAAAATTAATGAATTTCTATCAGAGATCAAACAAAGTCCATGCCTCCCTCGTACCACTCATCTACATAAGTCCAAAAGGAACTATGACCATGCTGCTTATGTCTCTCCCTCAACTATCACAAATGCAATGGGCATAATGTGACGACCCAAACTTCTAGTCATTGTAATTAAGATTAAGTACGCGTTTAATAATCATAAATCTAGGTTAAAAGTTATTATGACTAATTACATTCAGAAAATATGAAAAAATTTGAACCTTAATGTTATTAGAGTCACTAACCAAATAATTACATGCATTCATGTATGTAAGAGAAATAAACCCTCATTCAAAAGCCTTTGATTTTATTACCCATTAATTCCAACTTGTAAGAATCTTTTACCAATGTTTTTAAGTCATCCCTTGAGGTTACTATAGAAAAAACCAAGGTTTCTAGGTTAGAATGAGAGTTTAGGACCATTAGCCACAGCTAAATGTCCTTGTGCTACAGCCAATTTATCTCGGGTTCACCCTTATATCTTCATAGATTTCGCTACAGCGAGTTGGAGATTCGTCGCGGCTAGCCTATATGGTGCCACGACAAGGAGACCTCTTAGAGCCTACCTCACTCACCTTTCGCTACTATGGTTAATTCCTTTCTGGAACACGTGACACATTTTCACAAAAGTTCGCCGCAGCTAATTTCTATTTAGCCACGGTGAATTACCCTCTGGACAACTTCTAGTTTGGCCTTTCACATTTTGCTGTGGCTAATTCTACTTCTCGCTGCAGCGAATTGCTCTCTAGTACTCTCTGCGGGCAACTTTGGCTCTATTGGCTGCGGCTAAGACTATTTTGGCCATGAAAAAATGCCTTTTAATCTTACAACTTTTAAAATCTTATCTCATACTCTCCACTCTCTTTCCAATGACACCCTAGGGCCACTCTACCTTAATTTGTGGGGCTCCAATAGCTTTTATTAGCTTAATTTACCTAGTTAATCTATCATTGCTAGTTCAAGACTCAAGTGTAAATTTCTACTCCTCCAACTACCTTATGTCAGTAAGTTCATAGATTAATAACAGCAAAATTTCATAAGCTACCAATAATTATCATTTAAATATATATTCCATTCCTAGTTCAAGTCTACATCTAATGTATCACATAATTACATTCCCCAAATGGTCAGCTATATCATAGATTCAACAAAGTTTATAATAGATGTTATAAGTTCATACATCCAATATTAAGCTAAAATGAGGCCTAACTCCTCAATAGATACATTCCAAGTAATTAAAATACAAACATCTACACTTGGCAACCTGATTGCATGATGATACTATACAAAAAGAATACAAAATTTAGTATATATTCTAATTAGATCAGTCTAAGTGTAGCCTTTTCTATACATGGTTGAAGCTCATGGATTTTCATCATTTGCTTTTCCTTATCCTTATCCAAAGAGCCTTCACCTGAAAGTATGATCCTATGAAATGGGGTGAGATGAAAATCTCAATAACCAAGGCAAATTCCATTCATATATTTCAGTTTAATTAACATATATGCATTAAATTTATATAAGAATCAAATTAGTCATATCAGCAAAGGAAATGATTAGGCTACTATGATTACCATCCCATACTAGCAATTATATTTTCACATGTTAAAGGCCAATAACACCGGGAGAGGCTCATCCATAGCACCCAATCCTTAATGAGCACAATCAGGGTTTAGTGCATCTGAGGTCTAATCATAACCCGGTGCTCGATCGAAGCATATGTATGGGTGGCAGTCGCACCATAGCTTCACAATAGACTCAGAAGGTCTAAATACAATACAATAGATAACTAACTAATTCATTTAGCATTTCAAATCATTCATATGCAGCAAATATAAAATTAAAGCATATATATCAATGGAATTAATATAGTCCTCAGTTACCTCACTTGTAGACAAGTTGGGAAGCTAACAACAATACCAAAATCCATATATAATCAGAATATCAAAAAATTATCACTTTATATTAGTCCATTACCATCCTATTCATCATTTATGGTAATAACCTAATGCTCAAGGAGTTAAATTACCAATAGTTACCTAAGGGACACCTACCCAATCACCAAGAGCCTTAAATTTCAGGTTTTTCCTTCCTTATACCAGAAACATCAAAATATCACTTCAAACCCTAGGAAAATTTGCATAAAATTAAGGCTCATACTATAAGTCTACTATGGGGTCTTAAACCAGTGGAAAATACATCAAAATGGAGAGTTTATACTTACCTAATAACACCCTTAGCCCCAATTTACGAAATTTCACCAAGAAAATCCCAAACAACCATATTTCAGATTTTGGGTATAGTGAAAATACTCTAAATGAAAAACTAATCAAACCAAAATGAAGAGAAAAAGAAGGGAATTAAGTTATATTACAAGTACTTTGGCTGATTTTGAGCTTAGAAGTGAGAAATGGTGGATTTCTTGCTTAAAACCTTAACCTCCCTCTCAAGGTGCGAAAATGCCTCTTGTGTTTGTGTTTTGTGTTTTAGTAAAATGGTAAGATGGGTTGCATTTTGTTTAGGGTTTTAGTTGGGTCTAATATGGGTTATAGGCTGACCTAAAGGTCTAACTCTAATTGGGTTAAGATTTTATGCTTGTTGGGCTGCAGAATTTTGATTGAGTTAGGCTAAGTTTTAAGAGGATATTTGATTTGGGTCTGCATGAGGGTTGTTGGGCCAATTATAAGAGTTTATATAAGTTGAATCTTGGGCTTCTATCTCATTAAATCAGATTGGGCCCTCCCTAAGTGCTTTCTCTTGAGCCAAGTCTCACATTAAAAGGTTGGATCTGCACCTAAAATTATTGAGCCTCCATTAGTCCCTAACCATGGCCTAGTTAATTTAATTTGGGCATAGATGAATTTTCTAATCCAATTAAATCTCAAACCCATATTATCAATTTACTTCACTCTAGATTTCCATTCACATAGTTTATCCAATTATTCTTTAATAATTATTCTTAATTATGCTTAATCCATAATTAACATCTTCATTAATTTTAGGGTGTTACACTATAGCTCCATCTCACAAACCATACTTCCTATATTTATTTCAATACGTCCTTTGATGTTTACAAGTCATATTTAGTCCCTTTCTAGCCTTAAAAGAAATTAAAACTCTCCCTAGATGCATGGACTAGCTTAGGCCATGACATATGTAAGGAAGAATACCCATGGAGTTTTGCAATTTTTCTTTAGGGAGTTTGTAATATCCAGTTCTCCAAAAATGAGAGAAAACACAAGAAATGTAACGTACGGTTTCTCTATAAACGAACAAAATTCACGGGATATAAAAGTTAGTCTATCGAAATGACTTAGTTAAGGTCCTAAAAAATTTGGAAAGCATTCTAGACTCCTAAAAATGAGAATCCCAGGCTCAAACAGAAAGAAAAATAGAGCTAGAATGAAGAAATGCATTTGAACGAAAGGCTGACAAAATGTAAGGATATTTTTGTCATTTTGAGAAAATTTTGGAATTCTCATAAGAGGGCTTTTTAATTGAAATTTTTGAGTTTTCTAGGGTTTTTGAAGGCCTTGAAAACTATGGGATACCCCAAGACAATTAAAACTCTTCCGGTGGACGTTTTCCAAAGTCGATATGTCTAAACTTTGACAGATTCATTTGAGAAGGTTTTAACTCCAATTCAAGTGATTTCAAAGGTATTTTACTAAATTTGGAACTTAGATTTTATAATGAAAAAGATGATTCTAAAAAAGGAGCTAAAACAAATTAGAAACAAAAATGCCAAGAACAAAGGGCAAAATAGGAATTTTTGAAATGTCATTTTTCCTCCCACCTATATATAAGTGGTGCCCCACCTCCTCTTTCATTCAACCTATTATGTTTCTGCCCTAGACCAGAAGAAAGCCCTAAAGGATGAGGCGCACCAAGAGGAGGATGAAGGAAGGAGAAAGACAAGGTAAAATGTATGGATTTTTGGTTGTTTTTTATGCTCTTTCCTTAGCAAGCCTCTTCCTTTCCATTTTCCTTTATTTCCTATAGTTATATTGAAGTATATAGATCTGTTTTAAGGGAGGAACAAAGGGGAAAATTTGGATTTGAAGAGAGGAGGCCAAGGAAAGTGAGAAACAAGCAAGAAAATAAGGAAAAACAAGGTAAATCTTCTATCCCATGGTAGCTACTTCCTCCCCTTCCTTCTCCCTATTTTGCCCCATATATGTAGCTACAAGAGGGCTTCAATTTTAGGTAGAACCAAGGGGTGAATTCTATGAATTTAAGGGAGAAGAGTAAGAATATGCAAAGAAATCCAAGAAAAGGCCATTGATTTTCAAGGTGGCAAACCTAAGGTTTCATAGATTCCCTTGAAAATCTGATTTGATGTAATTATTCTTAGGCCTAAATGAATTTTTAAATGAGTTCCCAAGATCCCTAAGAGCCTCCCCATGGTAGCTACTTCCTCCTCTTCCTTCTCCCTATTTTGCCCCATATATGTAGCTACAAGAGGGCTTCAATTTTAGGTAGAACCAAGGGTGAATTCTATGAATTTAAGGGAGAAGAGTAAGAATATGCAAAGAAATCCAAGAAAAGGCCATTGATTTTCAAGGTGGCAAACCTAAGGTTTCATAGATTCCCTTGAAAATCTGATTTGATGTAATTATTCTTAGGCCTAAATGAATTTTTAAATGAGTTCCCAAGATCCCTAAGAGCCTCCCCATTTGCATCTTCCATGTAGAAAACAAAATAAACTTCCATGGAGGCTAAATAGTGCATAGTCTCGGCCAAAGGGGGTTGAGACACCTAAGAGGAGTTTTAAACTCTTTTGAGCCCATTTTTGAGTCATGTATGATGAATGAAAATGAGGAGAAACCTTAAAAAAAATTTAGGAGGCTTAGAAAATGAATTGGTGTCTTAAGTTCCATAATATGACCTAAAGAAGTAACATGTAGTTAGGGTCTTTGTTTTAATTGTGTGATAACTCTAAGAGGTATAAAAAGAGTCAAGAATCATATATGAAAGGAAAGAATGGAGTCTAAAATTTATTTGATAGGTGTCACTTCATTAGGTGCATTCTTGGAACCATAAATGGATTTTTAGATCAAGTTAGTGTTTAAGGAAGATGTGTGACCTTAGAATTAACTCCATAAACCTAATTGGCTTTCATAAATTGTATTTAGGCCAAGAGAAATGATCTCCACCTTCTTGGAAGTGTGAGGTCAAGGGAGACGATTCAAGACTCAAGGAAAAAGTGTGTAAATGCAAGTAAGGTAGCTCTCTCCACCTTCTCTCATGCATGGATGTGTGCTTACATTGTCTTTGAATGTGTGTATATGTGTTTTGACTTATAAAAGGTATTTTAGCATGAACTTTTATTCCATGGTACCATGATGATATTTTATGCATTCAAATAATATTTTATATGCTTGCCTTGGTTTGCATGAGTGTGAGAAAGCCAAGAACCCTCTAGCTATGGTGAGGATAAGCCAAGAACCCTTAAAGTTGGTTGAGACAAAGTAAAGAGTCTTCCAAAAGTGAGGTTGACTCCCAAGAATAAGGTTAAGTAAAAAACCTTTTAAAGAAATGGGTGAGGCAAGTCCAAAATCCATAAGTGAATGGGTGAGGCTAATCCACTCACTTAGCAAGCCTATGCATGCTATGTATGACTTGTTCAAATCCCAAGAATATTTCTTGAATGCTCACCTATGTTAATATGTCCATGCATACATTTTCAAGACTTGTATTACATACTTTATGTGTGATTGAAAGGGAGATAAGCTATTGGGATTCTTTAAATCTCATTCCCTCCTCTTCAATGTTTTAACATGCTAGGTGAATCAAGAGAACAAGGTAATGGGAGCCAACACCTTGGAAGATAAGAGATTGACAACAAAGTGCATGAATCTTGCTTTTTTAAGGCCATATGAGTAGTAAGTGTTGTAAATTTTTGTTGTATATGTTCTATGACATTATGAATATGTATAATTATGCTAATGTATCATGTACAAATGAGGTTGAATGTTGTATGAATGGTATGGAGCAATTTGAGTATGAAATGGCTAGACTAGCTTTATAGAAATATATGTAATAATGAAAGTAGAGAGGCCAAATTGAGACACATGAGGTTTGGAACCACTTGGCTAGTT
This sequence comes from Erythrophleum fordii, assembly GCA_032878935.1. Lineage (NCBI taxonomy): Eukaryota > Viridiplantae > Streptophyta > Magnoliopsida > Fabales > Fabaceae > Erythrophleum > Erythrophleum fordii. Next base: position 17,078,880 of record JAVQMF010000052.1, on the reverse strand, counting down.
CATAAAAATTATATTCATGCTTTTAAACTTGCTCAAGAGATGTCAAACATCAAGGGAAGCTATTTGGACACATTTGGTATCTTATATGGAGCAAAATTGACTATATTGGAAACCTATACTACTTTTTTTCCAAATGAGCTCTTCTTAATCTCAGATTTGGCATGCATTTAGAGTTTGTTAAGGGCTTTTTGGGACACTAAAGTACAGAATTTTTGGAGGTCTATGGAACATTTGATGAATTTTTAAAATTTGAAAAAATTTTGAAATTGGTTCAGGGTAATGTTCACTCAGGTGCAAAAATGAATTCTGTCACTCAAGGAGCAAATGATGTCCAATTGCCACAAAATTTTATAAGAAGCAACTAGAAATTCCCAATGACTTATGACAACTAGAAGCACCCCATTTGGATGTCTAGGGATGAAGATATGAATTTTTAAAGATTCTACCCAGTATCAGGTATTCAGACTGACCTTAGGTACTCTTTGATTAGTTTTTGAAGTCTGCATGTGCCTAAAATGGTCTAGAGTTATTTTTTAACTCTAGCTCATATATGTAGCTTTCTAGATTAGTATTATTTACATGGATTGTATTTTTTTAGAATTAATTAGGTATTTTTGAAATTTACAGTAGAAAGCTATAACAGTACTTGTAGCCAGTAGACCTCTGCACCTTTTCAAATATCAAAAGTATTTTGTGATATTTCTCATGGCCTAGACATATTTGTATCATAAAGTATACATCTGTATCTTTCTATAATGGTAAAGAATGCATAATTTCAAGTTTTCTAGAATTAGTTATAATTTTTTAAAGTTTGTAACAGAAAGGTGAAGTTTCTGGCCAAGGCTACATCATGATGTTTTATGTGTTCCTTGCACTTGCACGAGTTCTAGGCCATTTTTGGTGATAGATTTGAGTTGTATCTATGTAATTAAATATAAGAATATGATACATAAGTCATATAGCCCACGGGACTTTGAAAGAAAAATTTATACGTTACACAACACAAGGAAATTTATTATTTTAAAACCATTCTTCCTTGCTTCTTCATGAAATGCATGTATGAGTCTTAGAAGTAGCACGAGATAAGTTAGAAAGTTATGGTGTTATAGAGTTGGCATATGTGAGACTTGTTAGGTGTCTTAGGAACTCATACACACTCTTAGACAACTTAAATTACCACTAGGAAGTCTCATACATACCAAGGTCGAACAAAATCCCTAGGTTTTGTAACTTAATTTCTAATGCTTCTCTTTCAATTCCAATTGCACATCCTTAATTCCCACACTCTAAAATCCTTGTTCCTTGCTTGGTCTTGGTCAGAGCTCATTCTCTCCTAGGTGCTCTATACTTGGCCGAAACACCTCTTATGAAGAACAAACAAGGAGATGCAAGTAGGGCCATGAGAGTTACCTTGTTTCAAAGCTTTTTCAAGGTGCTTTTCTATGCTTCTAGCTTCTCTTTCAAATTCTGATTTCCACCTTATGAACCAGCCACAAACTAGTCCCAAATAAATATTAAAACCATGAGAAAAAAGAGAAGAAGGAGGGGAATAAGATTAATGATGGAAGGAGCATGAAATTCCATGGTTTTCTCACTTGTTTACCAAGCTTTTCTTCTTCTTTTTCCCTTCCTCCTAGTCTCTTCTTTGGTTTTAGTCAGAAAATAGGTTAGTTAAAATGAGGGAGAAGGGAAGATATGTTAAATAAAGGAAGGGTGTAATACCATATTCATTTACCTCATCTCACGCCATTATAGCTTGCATTTCCTTGGTCAAGCACACATTCTCAAGAAAATGGCATTTAAATATTAGATTATATTTGCGTCATGTCATGGATAAAATATTTATTTCGTGTTCCATAGATCATATAAACTCATCCATCTCATTCTCATATTGAAATACACAAATATAACTCAAAACTATCTCAAGAAGTGGCCAAAAACTCAAGCTTATGAACCATATACACAAAAATTGCTTGTGCAGCCTAGGGTTAGTATGCTAGTTTTTCTGTCATGAATTTTGGAAAATCATAAATAATTATAGAAAAATCAAAATCAAGCACACTATACCATTTTGAAAAGCTACAAATATTCACTTTATGATAAAAATATGGCCAGACCAAAACATGGATGTTTAGCCACTAGAAATCAATGGAAAAATAACCAAACTTGCCTAGCGCTACTAGTACTATCAATGAAATTTAAAAATTAATATCTTTAAACTCAGACATCCAATTGGGGTGATCTTAGTGGCCATAGAAATATTATCATATCTAGTTTTTGCCTGTAAAATTTCATAAGTATTGGACACCATTTGTCCTTCGAATGACACAGGAGAAGAAACTGACCATATAAACAGTTGACGGGCTTGTCGTACAACCCTCAAAATAAAACTAGGTTGATATAAAAATATAGCAAGTGGCACAACCTAGGTCATCTCCCTTGGAATTGGAATTCAATGTTCAATTAGGTTCTCTAAGTGTTCTGAGATCCTAGAACTATCTAGTTTAGGGGGTTTTTGAATGAATTAAACTAATCTAAAATGAAATTGAAACAAAATTCCTAAATACTACCTAATTGGATGAATTATGATGAATGATGGGCTTGTGACTAGCTTAGGAATCGTCTCTTGGTATACACTATCCTTATCCTATTCCAATTGTGATTAATTATGGCTTAAGGACTCCTAATTATGTTCATTAGCAAATGATCTTGAATAACCATTCAAGATTCAAGAGATTAATAATCTAATGTTGAATTGAGACCTCAATCCCGCATTAAACCGTTAACTCTTGTCTTTAAGATCAATGAACATCCAATTTGATTGATTAACTAATTAATTATCTTATGATTCATCATCCAAAAATGTTTAATTAACCAACTAAACACCAAGGAATTCTTAAATAGACATTTAAGCACATAACCTTACTCATGTATTTCATCGAACACCTTCGTGGCATACATGAGAGATTAAAGAGAATAATAAAAATCAGATTCAAATCCAACCAATTAATCAACAAAAAAGGTTCCCTAATCAGTGTCTAACCAGCCACTAATTAATTACACCAATTCCTAATCAAATATAACTTAACCAAGATTATACAAAATAAGAAAAAGTGTAGGAAAAATAAGAAAATCTTAGCCAGAATTTATTGTTCTTCCCCAAGAATTCAAGCTTCTACTCAGGAGCTTCCTCCTTTGCTAGCCTCAAGATGGAGATTAGGTCTTCATATTAGCGTGGTTGGAGATGGAGAATGGAATGGAGAGAATTATGTGGAGTGGACGAAGGTGAAGGGGATGGAGGCGTGTATTATATATAGGCGAGGTTGTATGAGACGTGGATGATATGGAGACGAGGTTCAGCGAATGACGGAATAGGCGAATGACCTAATGGAATGTGTGTTGAATGGGCTGGGCTGAATGAAGTTACGTGTTTAAATGGATGAATGAATAATGACGGAATCCAGCATTATTCACTTGCTAACTTGGTTCCTAATTCTCACGTGGCTTGCTTAAATTTTCACGTGCTCCCTCTTCCCTTGGCTCCAGCGTTTTTATCTTGTGCTGACCTTGCCAATTACCTGAAGCTTTAATATAACGTGGGCCCCAGTTCAAAGCTAAATATAATATTCAATGTTTTGCTTCAGCGTTTTGCCTAAACTCCCCACGTGATTGCTGCTGTAGCTTCTGCATGTTCTAACCAGACGTGATTTCCAGCTCTCTCTCTTCTTCATGCGTTGCTTCTGGTTCTGCCCCGTCGTTCTGCTCTTAATTCTCTTCTGCACAGCTTCTTCCTCTGTTCAGCGTGTAGTTCTCGCTTCTTCTCTATTCTGCAGCTTTTACATGGTTCTACTTCCTTCGTGCAGCTTCTGTTTATACCACACGTTGCTTTCTTCTCTGCTAAGTGCTGCTGCTTCTTGTGTGAGTGTAGAACCCGTGGCAATATGCTGGACGAGCTGCTCTTTCTGCATGCATGGCTTTGTTTCTTGCTTTTCTGCTGCTTTTCCACATTGGCTGCTTCTATGTTTCTCATCGTGGTTCAGCTTCATATCCTTCACGTTGCTGTCCAATTGCTTGTGTACGTGGTATTTCTCCTCTGTTTTGAAACAGTTGCTTCTCATTTAAACTTCAGCCCAAGATTCTTCTTCAGCTACTGGTCTCGTGTTTCCTTCATTCACTTTGCTTCTGTTCATTCAACTCGTGTAGCTTACATGAAGGTTACCCAAGCTCCTTTGAACTCAATGCTCTTCCCCATTCAAACCAGAACCCACTCTCTTCCTTGTGAACTTCTTGCTTTGCTTCATCCTTCCATCAAACTCATGGCTTTGTGGATGGTTCTCTTCATCTTTCTAACTCGTGGCTTTCTTCTCCCCTCATCTTCAAAACAAATTCTCCTTCAAAGCTCCAATTCATATTAAAATTCTGCATAAAAGAGTGGGAAAAATCAAATGGAATTATCCACAAAATTATTTAAAAGAAATTCATGCATTAAAAACCAATACTTTGCAACTTAATTCCTTAAATGTAGAAATAGCCAATTAAAATCAAATTCCATTCAATTGTCTTCATTAAGCCACATTTAATTATTAAAATGACTAAGTTAGGAGGATTAAAAATAGATAAAATATGTGTTTATCAACAGTAACCATACCAAAACAATTGAAATTCGACAACTTTGAAAATTCATAATTAATTTCATAGAGCTCAAAATAATCTAGTCCTTTGTTTCTCAAAAAGCTCTGAATGAGATCTATACGCATGCCAAATTTCATGGATAAATTCTGTAACACTATATATTTCTAGCTCATTCCTATCACATTTGCATGCTCATATGATGCATTCTATAAGGGAAGTAAGAAAATCCATTAAAATAATACATTCTCTAGCTCCCTCGAGCTTCTCTGAGGGTACTAAGGCACTAGCTATTTGTCTCAACTCATTTCTACATTTGAATCAGAGCTAGGCTTTCTCTCCATTCAGCCTTTTTAGCCTCATTCCCAGGAGCACAGTATACTATTTCTAGGGTTTTACTAACCTAATTCAGGACACATATTCTCAATGTCTGGATTCTACCTCACTGAAAGCTTATGCTCTACTGGGTGCTCTAATCATTTACATGCCTTAACCCCTACATTCTCATATTAGGGAGTTTGTCTAACTAATTATCAGACTTTTATCTGTTACCTTTCTGGGCTCAGTTTACTCATTTAATCATTATTAAAGCGAGGGCATCTTTTTTGTAGCTAGTATCTCAGCTTTTCCTCGCTTCCCTTATCACTATACTTTATGACTTATAGGGGTCTGTCTAGGGGAATTTGCTAACCACTACTGGATGGTTTCCTCGACATCAGGATGTTTCATATTTCCTTTCTCGATCCAGGGAGAACTTTCACTAAGCTTTTCATTCACATATCTCACTTGGAACGATGCTACTGGTCATCTTCCCTAGGCTTTAGCTTATGCTCAGCCTAGGCTAGCCATCTCATCAGATTTGTTGCTTACTAACTATTCTTATTTTTTTCTGAGCCTCTGTTACTGGGCCACTCATACTTACCTCTAAGTATTACCTATGAGGTACACCTTTCTAGGTCACTCGTTATGTCTCATTGCTGGTAGTCTTATCTTATGTTATTTCGATGCTACACTAACATTCTATCATCTAGTGTCTTACAGGGTAGCACCTTAGGTTAGAGTCAATGCCTTAAAGGCAAGTCTCAATAACCTTATCATTCCTGCTTTAACTTTCTCTTTTTGCTGAGCTCATTTCTCAGTCTTAACTATTAGGCCCACGAATTTCTTACTATCCTTTCGTAACTATTCAATACCTTTTTTTTTCCTACTTATACTAGGAGTTCCTGCTCTCTGTGAGTTGTCTGTCCCCTTATCAACTCTTTTTTCAAGTTAGTCTAAATATGACCAACAAGGCATTCATGGTGCCATTCGCCGTAGTTAACACATCATTTACCATGGTTAATTAGCCTCAGGTTCACCCTAGTTTTCCTACTTGAGTATTAGCCGCGGCTAACTTCTTAATTGGCAGCAATGAGGAGCTCTCTGGATTACCTTGCTGCTTCTATGGAATAATTAGCTGCGACTAAGCAATTAATTAGCGCGGCTAACAGCCTCCAATTAGCTTACTTTTTTTAGGGATTGAATTTTCATCTTTAGCTACTAACCCAAGCCTCATTACCTCAATATCTAGCCCATCATCAAGCTAAATGATTCTACCTCTTGCTTCATTCATGCATAACAACTTATCATCGTAGGGCCATTGGGCTCTAGGGTGTAGCTTGTAACTCAACCTTTGACCTGAGGGAATTAGCCATTTGGGCTCTGAAATTCATCTAGACAATTGGGTGTTGTAGTTAAGGGATAACTCTCTTCCTCATTCCCTTCTAAAATGGTCATGTGCAGTTGCAGTCTCATCTCATACCGCGCTGCATCACTACTTGTTTCTACATTAAGTAGGACATCTCGAAATGGCCTAAGTATGACTACCAGGGAGAATTAAGCCTTACATACTCTCTCTAGCAAGCCTCTTCATATCAACAAGATCATTTCTCATCATTTATGTCTAACGCTTGCCACTGATCTCGGTAAGCTATCATATCTCATCAAACTCTAGTCGTCGAATCACTCAACTATGCTTAAGGTTAGCCTTGCTTAAGTTACTTTAGAGGCCATTCTTTCTCAGTATCCACTAACTACTTTGAGACCATTCTACAACTTATTTATCATGAATAAAGCCATAAACTACTTTCACACACCCATAATGTCTCATACAAGGCTCTACCTATCAATTCAAGCCTTTATATAGCCCTTTACATAACTCTATTGCTATATTCTCAAGCCAAATCCAATATGAGAGAGCCTGGAACTTTTCTCTGATAATGATAAATGTAACACCATATATTTCTAACTCATTCCTATCACATTTGCATGCTCATATGATGCATTCCATAAGCGAAGTAAGAAAATTTATTAAAATAATACATTTTCTTTGCATTGCGTCGTGTATAAAAAATTCTATTTGGTGTCATGTGGATCATATGAGCTCATAAAATATATTTCCATTTTTAATTACATAAATACAACTCATTTTTATCATGAAAAGTGGCCTACAATTTGTGGAACTCGAAGGAATGCATGAAATATACATATATAATTTCAACCAACTTTGTCCTTATTTCTATCACAACTTTGAAAAATCATAACTAAATTTAGAAAAATAAAAATCATATATTCTTGGCTATTCTGGAAAGCTACAAATGTCTAATTGATATTAAAAATATGTCTAGACTATAACATCCAACACAGAGGATGTTTGACATTTGGAATAGTCCAAGGGTCAAGCTGTCCACTGGTGCTATCACAAATTTCTGCAGCAAACTTTAAAAATATCTATTTAATTCCAAAAAATCCAATCCATGAAAATAATACCAATATGGAAATATATGGATGTTAGCTAGAGGAAAAAAATAAATCCAAACTAGTTCAGGTACACTCAGACCTTGAAATCCAATCAAACAATAACAGAGGTTGGCTAGAATTCCTGATACTTGATAGATTCTTTGAAAATTCATATCTCCCTCTCTCGGCATCCAAATGAGGTGCTTCTAATTAGTACAAGTCACTGGGAGTGTTTAGTTTCTTATATAAAATTTTGTGGAAATTAGACATCATTTGTGCCCTGTGTAACAGATTTCATTTTGGGATCTGAGTGAACAGTGACATGACCAAAATCAGAAAATTTGCCAATTTTGAAAATTTATCAAATATTCTCTATACCTCCAAAAATTATGTTATTTAGCTTTCAAAAAAGCTCTCAACAAGATCTAATTATAGGTCAAATCTTAGATCAAGAAGAGCTCAGTTTGATAAAAGTGATATATGGTTCTAAATTAGTCAATTTTAGCTCCATATGGGATATCAAAATGTCCAAATAGCTTTCCTTGGGGTTTAACACCTCTTAGGCAAGTCTAAAAGCATAATTAGGACTTGAGTGAGCTGCCCAAATGGTCCCAAACTCTATGCCTCTCATTTTGGCTATGCCACATGCAATTATACACATACTTCCATAATAAAAACTTGCTAATACATAACTAAAATGTGCATATTTATACATACAACTTTAACTCTCATTCATACATCACTTATTAACATAATTACACATGTTCAAGATCATATACAACTATAGATGACAACATTTGCCACCTTGATGGCCTTAAAGAAGCAGATTCCATACATTTCAATATCATACTCTCATCTCTCAAGTGGTTGGCTTCTATCTCCTTGCTCTCTTGGTCTAACTAGCATGTTAGAACATTAGAGAGAAGGAGATGAGATTCAGAGAATCCCAATGGCTCATCTCCCATTCAATCACACATAATGGATGCAAATAAGTCTTATAAATGCATGTATGGTTATATTGACATGTGCAAACAATCAAGAGACATTTTCATAATTTAAGAAAGTCATATATAACATATAAAGGCTTGCCAAGCAAGTGGATTGGCCTCACCTAATTTCTTATAGATGTTGGACTTGCCTCACCCATTCTTTAAAAGATTCTTGGACTAAACCATGCTCTTAAGAGTCTATATCACTTTTGGGAGACTTTTTATTTTCTCTCAACCAATCTTAAGGATTCTTAGCTCATCCTCACCACAGCTAAGGGTTCTTGGCCTCACCACACTCATGCATACCCAAGCATACATCATAACATCATTTAGAAACATAATATGTCATCATAAAATCATGGCATATGAAATCATACTAGCATACTTTTCATGGCTTGAAAATACACATACACATATTCTAAGATAAGCTAAGCACACATCCATGCATGAGAGAAGGTGGAGAGAGCTACCTTGGAAGCAATTACACTCTTTTTCCTTTGAATCTCCCTTCTTTGCTTCGGCCACATACACACAAAAGTGTGGGGAAGATTTCTCTTAGCCTAGACACATTATATGGAAGCCAATTAGGCTCATAGAATTAATTTTAAGGTCACACATCTTTTTTAAACACTAACTTGATCTAATTTATGGTTCCAAAATGCACCTAATGAAGCAATACCCATCAAATAAATTTTAGGCTCAATTCTTTCTTTTCAAATATAATTTTTGACTCCTTTTAAGCCTTTTGAAGTTATCACACAATCAAAACTAAGAGTTTAACTACATATTACTTCTTTAGGTCATAATATGGAACCTAAAGTATCAACTCACTTTCTATGGATTCTAAATTTTTCCCGTGGCCTTCCTTTATTTTCATTTATCATATGAGTCAAAAATGGGGTTGGAAAAATTTAAAACTCTCCCTAGGTGTCTCATGCCCTTTAGGCCGAGCCTATGTCTCCTTTTGGCCTCCATGGAGTTTGCTTTGTTTTCTATATAGAAGATGCATATGGGGAGACTTCTAGGGATCTTAGGAACTCATTTAAACATTTATTTAGGCAAAGGATTAATTATATCAAATCAGATTTTCAAGGGAACCCATGAAACCCTAGGTTTGTTAACTTGAAAATCCATAACTTTTTCTTGAATTTCTTTGTATATCCTTACTCTCCTCCCTTAAATTCATGGAATTCACTTTTGGTTTCCCTCAAAATTCTAGGCCTCTAGCATCTACATACATGAGGCGAAATATGGAGAAGAAGGGGGGAGGAGTAGCTACCATGGGATGTAAGATTTACCTTGTTTTCTTACTTTTTCTTAATTGAATCTTATGTTCTTTGAGCTCCTCTCTTCAAATCCAAAATTTCCCCTCAATTTCTCCTTTAAAATAGATCCATATACTTCATTATAATAATAGAAAATAAAAGAGAATGAAGGAGAAGAGATTTGGAAGAGAAAGAGCATGAAATACTGCTAAATTTCTATACCTTAAGCCTTTGATTTCTCCTCCTCTTTGCCTTCCTCTTGTGCGCCACTCTCCCTAGGGTTTTCCTCTAGTTTTGGGCAGAACTTGGTCCTGCAACATGAAGGGAGAAGAAGGGCACATCATATATATAAGTGGGAGGAAGTTACACTTTTCAAAAATTTCCATTTTACCCTTTGTTCTTTGCATTTTCGTTTCTCCTTCGTTTTAGCTCCTTTTTGAGAACCATCTTTTCCATTATGAAATTTAGGTTTTCAATCCAATAAAATTCCTTTAGAATCACTCAAATCAAAATTAAAACCTTCCCGAATGAATCTGTCAAAATTTAGGTATATTGATATTGGAAAACGTCCATTGGAGGGGCTTTAGTTGTCTCGGGCCTTCCTATAGTTTTCAAGGCCTCTGAGAACCCTGAGGAATTCAAAACTTTTATTTAAAAAGCCCTCCTATGTGAATTCCAAAATTTACACAAAATTACAAAAATGCTATTATATTTTGTAAGCTTTTCGTAAGAAATTGTTTCTTATTCTAGCTCTATTTTTCTTTCCATTTGAGCTTGGGATTCTCATTTTTAGGACTCTAGAATGCTTCTTAAATTTTTTGGGACCTTAACTACATCATTTCAGGGGACTTCCTTTTATATCCGTTGATTTTTATTCATTGACAGAGAAACTGTATGCTACGTTTCTCACATTTTCTCTCATTTTTAGAGAACTGGATGTTACAAATTCGTTTATTTGGTCCTATGGCACTTTTTGTGTCTTACCTCAAATGGTCCAAATCCACTTCTAAGACATCTATGGCCACTTGAGCACCTGGGAAAGCACTAAAATGGTTTACTAAATATGTCTCAAAGGTGTACAAACCCCGATTTCATAAACTCACACTCTCACCCTAAGGTATGCATAAGAATACATATGCTTTATCTTGCCATTCAATGTCAAGAACTTGCTACAACATTCATGGCATTAAATCTCATACATATACAATATATTCATACATTTACAATTGTTCATGAGTTCATACGTCATATACAACATTGGATTACATCACATGCCATTCATATGGCTACAAAATGGACAATTTTCACAATTTTATGTCAATTTCCCTCATTTATGCTTGGTGGCTTCCATTCCTTAGCTCACTTGGTCCACCTGGACATGTTAGGTAATAGGGGAGGAAGGAATAAGATTATAAGAATCCTAATAGCTCTTCTCTCTTTCAACTACATATAAAGAACGCAAATCCAAGTCTAAAAATGTATGCATGGACATCATGAAGCATGTAATCATTTATGGAGCATTTCTAGCTTTCAAGAAGTCACATTAAACATACATAGGCTTGGTAAGTTAATGGTTTAGCCTCACCTATTCTCTTTAGTGATTTGGACTTGCCTCACCCATTTTCTTAAGAGTTCTTGACTAAGCCTCACTTTTAGAAGACTTTTGGCTTCACCACACTCAAGCAATTTAACACATGTTCATAAAACATCATTTAAGTGCATAACATAGCAACATAGTATCATGGCATATAGACATATGCTAAAACATCTTTCCTAGCTTAAAACATACATACATACATACATACATACATACATACAAACATTCAAAGACAAGATAAATGTAACATCCGATTCCTCTGTAAATGTGAAAAACATGATATTTGATTTCTCCGTGTATATGCAAAATGCAATGGATATAAAAGGAAGTCTCCTGAGATGAATGATTTAAGGCCAAATAAAATTTGGATAAAATTTTAAATAATGAAAAATTAGGATTTGAGTCATAAGTTACCCAGAAACCAAGGCTAGAGTGGTTAAAAAATTTGTCAAGAGTTTAGTGGCATTTTCATAAACACAGGCATTTTTTGAAAAACTCATGGGAGGGATTTTTAAATGGAAAATTTGAGTTACTCAAAATTCCCAGAGGTGCTAAAAACCATCGGAAGCCTCAAGACAGTTAAAACTCTTTCAGTATACGTTTTCCAATGATGGTAAGCCCAAACTTTGACTGATTCATTCAGAAAGGTTTTAGCTTTAATTTGAGTGATTCCAAAGGATTTTTATAAGATTGGAAATCTAAATTTTATAATGAAAAATGTAGTTCTAAAAAAAGAGCTAAAATGAAGCTAAAACAGAAATGTCAATTACAAAGGACAAAAATGAAAATTTTAAAACAATTAATTTAAGAAGCTTCCTTATATAAAGTGGCATCCCATTTTTGGTCTGTCCTAATCGACTTAAGCTTCGACCAAAATAAAAGGAAAGGCTACTTGAGAGAGGCACATGAGAAGAACCAAGAAAGAGGAAGAGAAAGCTAAAGAAAGGTGAGAATTTTTAAGGAATTTCATGCTTCTTCTTTTTGAAACCTTGTTCTACTCCTTGCAAGCTCCCTTTCCATAGTTTTCTTGAATGAAATGGTTTTGTTTTGGTCTTGAACTCGATGGGAAAAATTAGAGTTTCAAAGAGGAAGCTAAAGGAAGGAGAAGAACTCTTAGAATGAGCTTGAATCCAAGGTAATTTCTTATTTTTAGTTGCTTCTTCCTTCTTGCTCTTCCTTATGTGTGCAATGCCTAAAAATAGAACCATTTAAGAGAGGAAATTTTTAATCTAGAACTAATAAGAAACCATGAAATTGGAGTGTGAGAACTTAGAATATGCCAAGAAACTGCAAGAAAAACTAATGAAATCCAAGTTGGGAAAGTGTAGAACTCTTGAATGTAATGTAAAAACTATTTTGATTCTTGAATTCTCTTGCATGTGTGAGTGCTTAATTGAGCTCCTAAGGCCTCTGGGAAGCCTCCCAAGTAGCTCTCCCATTAAGGAAAAATAAAAAAATCCATAGGTTCTCTTCTCCTCCATAGCTTTAACCAAGGCTAGATGAGTAGGTTTGGGAGTGTTTTAATTTGTTCTACCCTTTGTTTGGAACTTCATATGATAGTAGAAGGTGGGAGGAACCTTTGAAAAAAATTTAGGAGCCATAGATTAAGAGATGAGGTGATGGCTTCCATAATGTAACCTTATAAAGCAACTTGTGTCTAAACTTTTGAAAGTGAGTGTATGATGGCTTCAAGGACCTTAAATGAGGTCAAAAAGCTTAGACATAGGAAGAGAATGGAGCCAAGAATTTGAATTATGAAATTTTCTTCATTAGGCCATTAATGGAGTCATTATGTAACCTATGGAACAAAGTGTGTTCTTATGTGTAAGTTTAATGCTTTAGCTTTCTTCAAAGATATAATTGAGTGTTATTCATGATATTTAGGCCAAGGAAACTAAACCCCACCTAAATATGCTTGTGGAACCAAACAAGGGAAGGAGTAAGGCAAAGTAAAGCTTGCATAAATAACAAGGTAGCTCTTTACCTCATTTTGTTTGCATTCTTGGTTACATATATATCATTATGTGCTTGTGTGTGCTTTTATGACTTGAGAACATGCCACTTGATGCTTTGATATTGCATTGGTATCAATATACTTTCTTGAATGTCATTGATTGTGAAAATTGCTCATAAGAGTGAAGTGGTGCCAAAAGGCCCTTGATGTGTGTGAGGAGATGCCAAAAGTCTTAAAACATTGGTGAGACAAGGCCAAAAGTCTCTTGGATGGGTGAGGCCAAGTCAAAAGTCCCTAGGCTAGGCTAAGAGTGAGGCAAATCCAAAAGTCCTAGAAATGGGGTGAGGCAAAACCAAAAGTCCCAGAGCTCATTCTTGAATTTGATGTGAAATGGTGGCATGAAAATGTGACTTTGTATGCTTTATGGTTGTGTTGCTTTTCATACTTGTGCCTTTGATGTGTATATGCCATGAATGTATGTATGAATGGGTGTGTGAGCTATTGAAATTCCCTAAATCTCACTCCCCTTTCCTCCTTCATCTCCATATGTCTAGGTGGTGCTTATGAAGAGAGAAATGCAAACCAAGGGACATGAAAGACTACACTCTGACAATTATGTAGTTCTTTTGTAATTAAATGTCAAAGGGATGTGTACATATTATTTTTGAGTTGTAAACATATGAGCAAATGTAATATCATGTATGAACGATGTATGAACTACATTTGGCATAAAATCAATGGAAATGTGAGATTTGGTTATTTGATGGCTTGCATTTGCTAGTGTATTCATGGATGTAGGGTGGCCAAAATAAGATACATTGTATTTTGGACCACTTGGGTACTCATATATGTTATAATTATGATTTCAAATTTGCCCAAGAGGTGCCAAAACCCAAAGAAGTCCATTAGGACCAAGTTGGTGCCTTATAAAATGCAAAAATGACCATAATGGTGAGCTATGGCATAATCTGTCCAAATGAGTTCTTCTTGACTTGAAACTTGACATGCATATAGATCTTGTTGAGATATTTTTGGGAAGCTAATGTACAAAATATTTGGAGGTTTATAAAAAGCTTGGCAAATTTTTGAAGTTGGCAAATTTTTGTAATTATGGTACTGGTATTATTCATTTAGTCTAAAATTTTACTTCTATTATTTATGGGGCAAATAATGTCCAATTGCTATAAACTTTTATAGAAGAAAACTAGACATTCACAATAACTTGTACCAACTAGAATCACCTTAATTAGATATCTAGAGAGGAAGATATGAATTTTTGAATTTTCTATTCTATTCTAGGTGCACAGTCAGATCTTTATAACTGTTCCATTAATTTTTAGGGTCTGGATACTTTTGAATTGATCTAGAACTATTTTTACCCTCTATTTAATATATGTAGCTTTTTAAATTGGTATAGTTTACTCAGATTAGATTTTTTTGAAATTAGTTATGCATATCAGTAAGTTGTATCAGAAATGCTAGATAGTCTGACCTTTACCACTTTTCTATTGTCAAATATGATCCAGATGAGATTTTTGTGGCTTGGAATTATTTTTAGTGTAAAGTTAACATCCAGAGATTTTTAGAAAGGTATGGATTTCTTGATTTCAAGTTTTCTAGATTTAGTTATAATTTTCCAAATTTGCTAGCAGAAAACTAAAATTCTAATCCAAGGCAAAACGTGAATATTTCTGGTTTCTAGCTTTGGATCTGTGAGTTATAGATTGTTTTAAGATGTTTATGATTTGTATGGATAGAAAATAAATAGAGAACATTTTTAGTAAGCTTATAGGGCCTTGATAACACATGCAAATCATCTTGAATAAAGGAATGTGATGCTAGATCTATTATGGTATGACAATAACAATCCACTCATGCATGAGAGAAAAGAGAGAGAGCTACCTTGGTTACAATTGCACACTTTTCCTTTCAAGAATGCTTCCTCTCCCTTGGCCACACACTCACAAGGATGTGAGACTTGGTTCCTTTAGCCTAGACACATCATATGGAAGCCAATTACACTCTTAGAATAAATTCTAAAGCTACACATTTATTTCAAAAGCTAGGAGGCTCTTATGACTCATTTATGGTTCCATAATACACTTAATGAAGCAACCTTAGGAAAATATGATCTTGGCTCTATTCTTTCCATCCATTTATGACTTTTGAGCCTTTTGGCACCATCATACAATTAATTTAAGGAGCCTAACTAGGTGTTGTTTATTTAGGTCATAATATGAAAACTATAACTACATCTTACTATCCATAACTTCTAAAATTTTTCTAAAGGCTTCCTCTCATCCTCTCCCATCATATATGACTCAAAATCAAGTTTGGAATAAATTAAAACTACCCCTTGGTACTTCTTTTAGCCTAGGCCGAAGCTATGCACCAAGAGAGCACCAAGTGAGTTTGTTTTGTTTTCTTGATGGGAGATGCATGTGAGAAGCTTCCTAGGGATTTTAGGAGCTCATCCAAACATCCATTTTGGCCTAGGAACTCTTGCATCAACATAAAATTTTAGTGGAACACTTGAAACCCTAATTTTGCTATCTTAAAATCTAATTGTTGTTTTGTTGTTTCCTTTGCATATTCTTATTTTTCTCCCTCATTTTCCTAAGATGTACTCTTAGTTTGGCTAGAAATTCAACCCCTCTTGGCTGGCCTTGTATGGGGGAAAACACATATAAGAGAAGGGATAAGATGAATCAAGCATAAAGTAGCAAAATACCTTGGTTTCTTGGCTTCCGTTGCTTGCTATTCACTTTGCTTGGCTTCCTCTCCTTAAATTCAAATTTTCCCCCTTAGGTCTGACCTCAAGACAGACCCAAAGACTTTAATAAACCCATGGGAACAAAGAGAAGAAGGAGGAGAAGGAGTTTGCTAAGGAGAAACTAAGAAAAGCCATGAAAATCCATACTTTTCTCTTACTTTTTCTTCTTCCTTTCTCTCCCCCCTTGTACGCCTCACTCCCTTGGTCCTTTCTTTGGTTTAGGGTAGAAATGAGCTGATCCAAATGAAGAGAAGAGCAAGGCATGGGGTATATATAGCTAGGTTTCAAGAATTATTTCCAAAAATTCTATTTAGGTCCCTTTAACTTGGTATTTTCATTTCCGGTTCATTTTAGCTCTCTTTTTAGAATTGTCTTTTCTATCATATAATTTCGGTCTTCAATTTTATAAAATGTCTTTGGAATTACTCTAATTGGAGCTAAAAGTCAAAGTTCGGGTCAACTAACATTAGAAAACGTACACTAAAGGGGTTTTAATTGTTATGGGACTTCTTATAGTTTTTAGGGTCTTTGAGAATCCCGAAAAAATCATTTTTTTCATTTAAAAATTTCTCCTATAAGTTTTCCAAAAATTGCATGAAATTACGAAAATACCACTGCATCTTTGTTGAATTTTGTTTGCTCATTTAGGTTTTATTTTCAGGGCATCTTTGACCTTGTATCCTCATTATTTGAGGTCTAAATTATCATTCTAATTTTATTAGGCCTTAAATCATTCTATCTGAGGGGCTTCGTTTTGTATCTGGTGAATTATGTACGTTTATGGAGAAACCAAATATTATGTTTCTCACGTTTACAAAGGTATTGGATGTTACAAAGGAGCCATTTAAGGCTTTTTTAAAATTTCAAATTTATCCTCTTTCTTGGTTCCTTTCATATGAGTTCACTTTAACTCCTTTTTTAGAACCATATTTTCCATCATAAAATTTTAGTCCTCTAATTAACTTATAAAATGCCTTTGGTTTCACCCGAATTTGATTTAAAACCTTCCCAAATGAACCGATCAAAGTTTGGGTTAACTAACGCTTTAAAACGTAAAACAGAAAGGTTTAAACCATTCTAAGGGTTTTTATAATTTTTGGGGCCTCTGAGAACCTCAAAAAACTCAATTTTTTCATTTAAAGATCCTTCTTTGAGTTTTCTAAAAAGTGTCCAAAATTATGAAAATGTCATTACCTTTCGTCTGATTTTATTTAACTACTTTAACTCTGATTTTTGGCATTTTAAGCTTTGAATCCTCATTTTTCATTATTTAGAATTTTATCTTAATTTTATTTAGTTTCAATTCTTCTTATTTAGGAGACTTCCTTTTATAATTGATCTATTTCTAACATTTTAAAGAAAACCAGACATTACATAAAACCACTAAGAGAAAGAAGAGAAGAAGTGGGACAAAGTTTATAATAGCATTATATTCACATTTAGGAGATTTGCTTACCTATATAAAGTCTTACTTCCCTTGGTTCCTCCTCCATCTTCACACCACCATGAAAACTCCCTTTGGTCTGAACTAGGTCAGTTAGAAGAAGCTAGAAGGTGGTGTGGCTCATATATAAAGAGACATGGGTGTTTCATAACAATTTACAAAATTCCCATTATGCCTCTTAACTTAATTTTCTATGTTCGAGCTCATTTTAACTCCTTTTTTAGAACCATCATTTCCACTATAAAAATTTAGTTCTCTAGTTTATTAAAAATATTTTGTTTCAATTTTATGGGATTTGCAACAATCTAGTCAAAATTCGGGCCCACTGATGAACTAAATTGTAAATCGGAAGAGTTTTAATTATTTTAATGGTTCTTATAGTTTTCTAAACCTTTAAAAATCTTAGTGAGCTCAATTTTATCATTTAAAACTTTTTCCTTTAAGTTTCTTAAAATTTGCTTGAAATTACAATTTTGCTACTGTATTTTTAGTTTATCATATTTAACTATTTTGACTCCAACTTCAGTCCATCCTTAGTTTCTCAACTTCATTTCTAAATGTTTTATTTAGTATTTTAGCCTTAATTTGCCTTAATTTATTTTACTCTAGGGTCCTCTTTCATTAACCATACGATTCTAATTTTGATTTCTTTTAATTCATATTACCTTTTTCCAAGCTTGTGACCCTGCTTAAATAATTTATTCCACTCTTTAGGAACTATTTTGAATTAACACATCATAGGATATAGGTATTTTAGGCCAAAATCCAATGTTTAGGACACTTTTCAAAAATATTTTTAATATTTTCTCAAATTTCTTTGGATTTTCTAATTTTTTTAAATTTAATTTCTTTATTTGTTTGGTTCTTTCTTTTTTGTGATAGTTCTCTGTTTTTGAGTGTCTTTGTGTGTTAGGAAGTTGTTAGTTTGATTTGATTTTAATTTTCTTGCTTTTTAATTTTCTTACCAATTTAATTCTTCAGTGTACTTTAAATATTTCTAGGATCACCTGGCTAACAAATTCTAAAACATGGTACTTTGATATTTAAAGTCAATGTTTTAAAAACTAGAGTGGTCATTGAACCTGTAAAGATACTGGTTCATGATTTATTGGTTAGACCGGGCTCGAACCGGTGATAAATAAATATATTAATATTAAAAATTTAATATCATAAATAATAAACAAATATTAATAAAATTTGAAATATTTTATTATTAGTTGTGTATAAAAATAAATCAAATATAACATAATATTTAAATTTAGTTAGTTTTTAAATTTTAAAATTTGAGTTTAAAATAATTTATCTATTAGTAAATATAATCATCAAATATTAATATGTTAAAATAAATACTAAAATCAAAATATTATAAGAATTAATTATACAATATATTAATTATTATTTTTATTTTTATTTTTATTTTTCAAAAGATGCCAACAACTTAAGGAATAATCTAGTTATAATAAAATTTACACCTACAAAATGCAAGGGCTAGTGCAGCTGTAGGTTTGGAAATAATTGTACACTCTATATATAAAAGTTTACAAATGAATATCAAGGGAGCATTTAGGCTAAATGGCGCATAAATCTTTTGGAAAGCTGCAGACACAGGTTTGAATCTTACAATACTCTTAAAAAAGTGAAAAAGCCATGCATATGATAATCTATATATATAAAAGTTTGCCAATACAAATTGCAAAGGCTTTGCGGGTTCATTGGCAAATTGATGTTTTGGAAGCAAACGCAATGTGGGTTTGAATCCATTTGCTGAACTTGGGAGAAATTTCTACTGGACTGGTTCAACCTAGTCTATATGCACCGGTTGTGATTTAAAATCGATCGGTCAAACCTGGTTCTTGACTAGGGTTGATCGGTTCTAAGAAACACCGGTTCTGAAGGGTGTCTCTATCGGACCAAGGTCCAGTTCTCGGTCAAACCGGTTGAACCGGGCAGTCCAGTCTGATTCGGTTCAGTTTTAATTACTTTGTTTAAAGTAGTGCTGAGGAAAAAACATAGCTTTAGCTATGAGGTAGCCCCTAGATTGGCCAAATTCCTTCATTTTCTTTAAGTTTTCTATATTTTAAGTATTTTTTTTTAATTTTTAGGACATTTTTTATATTTTTTCTAGATTTATTACTTTGATTTTTCTTGGCTAGTTTTTATGTTATTTCTTAATTCTTGTTTGCCTAATTAGTTTATGACACAGTCCTCTAGTGAGAAATTAGTTAATTTGGACCCTGAGATTAAAAGAATTTTTTGAAGGCAAGTAAGGATCAAGAAAAATAGTGTTAGTATGGGGAATAATGGTAATACTTCTCGTGTTTTTTTTATTATGTGTAAAAAATTGCTTGTGTGTCTCATTTTATTGATTGTAATATGGTTGAAAAAGAGCAAGCAAATACTAACATGAATATGTATGCACATTGATAAATGCCATTTTTTATATATTTTATTTCCTTTAATTTGGCCATTTTAATAATGAATTAAGGCTTATTGGATTTAATTGAAGGATATTTGATTTTATGAGCCATTTTTGCATTATAAGAATTAATCTTCAAAATTATTAGTTTTTAATGCATGAAGTCTTTTAAATAATTTTGTAAATTTTTCAACATAATATTTTCTACTATTTGTGCAGATTTTTTATGGACCAATGAAAATAAAATGGTAGAAATAAATTTGAAGGAGAATTGAAGGTTATAAGATCAATTGAAAGCCCAAGAGCTTAAGATGGAGGCTACATATTTAGTCATGCAAGGAGTTGACATGTAGGGATTCATGTGAAGGAAGCATGGGTAGAACATGGGATTCTCACACACATTCATTAACTCTCACATACATAAGCATTAGGTTCATGATGCCTTCCATGTACACACGCACAGCTCACTCCATGAAGCCATGGCATCCACTCACATGTTCAAATAACACATTCCATGAGCTCACATGAAAGCAATGAATGAGAATGACACACACAAAATTGATGTGGGAATTGCAAAAAAAAAAAAAGGCATGTGAAGAGCATAGAGTCTCAGGTACAGCAGATGGGCAGAATGTGATTTGGAAAGAAGAGAGAACATGTGATGAAGAGAAAGGGGGCCCACAAAAAAGAAGAGGAGGGAGGCTCAAACAGAGAGAAAAATATTCATCATTCTACATCATACAAGAAGCTCTCCTTGGTTATGACTTAATTCTCCAATTTTTCTTCTATCATTTTTCATTTTAATGAAAGATTAATTTCATTTATTATGGCTAGCTAGGATGAAAACTTGATTGAAGCTTGAATCCATGAAGTTTGTCAAGGGATTGGGTTAAGATTTCTATCCTCTTTTTCCTCTCTTTCTAACATTTCTCTTATTTCTTGTACAAACTTGGTTAAGATTGTAATGAATTGAGAATTGTGTTGATTATAATTGGTGGCTAGTTAGACATCAATTAGGAGAGCAATTGGAAGATTAATGGATCAATTTAAGTGATGAAAATTTTATTTTCCTCTAATTTTCCATGTATACAATCAAGGTGTTTAATGAAATGTATGTTAAAAAATTATGTGCTTCAATGTTTAATTTGAGGTTTCCTTAGGATTTAATTCTATTAGGATAAAAGTTCAGAGGCTAATTTGATTAATTAATCATTTGATTCAAGTGTTTAATGATCTTAATTACAAGAATTAATGATTTAATGTGGAATTGAAGTCTTAATTGATATTGAATTATTAATGTCTTGTGTCTTGTGTCTTGTGTGGCAACATAAGATAAACTACCATGAACACATGTAGGAACTCTTAGACTAGAATAATTGATAATTGAATTAGGATAAGGATAACAGATATCAAGGGATAAATCCAAAGCTAGTCACATGTTTATCACTTGCTTATTAATTCATGTAATTTAGTTAGTAGTTAGGAATTTTAATTCAATCTAATTTTATTTAGTTTAATTAAATCAAAACCCCTTTGAATTAGATAGTTTTTAGTTTCCTTTTATTTATACTTAGAAGGCTCTTTTGAATATTGAATTCCATTTTCAAGGGAAATGATTTATTGCAAATTTTATCCAACCTAGTTTTATTTGAGGTTGTTCAATACAATCGTCAAATTTGGTGCCATTGCCAAAGAAATTAGATTCTTAATTATTTGAAAAGGTTTTTTTAGGTGTTTTAGCTCAATTTTTGTGTGATTTTTGCTTTGTTTTAAACTTAGTTTTTGGTCTTTTCAGTGCTGCAATTCAATTGCTCTACTTGGTGGAATTTTTATTTGACTTGCCCTGAAAATTTTTAGACTATTTCAGGGTTTTGGGTGTGTTGAGCAATAATAGCAAAGCTATTAGGTGCAGTGTTTTTAGGCCAAATTTCAACATTTAGGTTACTTTTTTGAATTTTTTAGTATTTTTTTTCAATTTTTTTAAAAAGTTTTTCAATTTCTTTTGGATTTAATTTCTTTATTTTTTTTGTGAATTTCTTTTATATGATGTTCTCTATTTTTGAGTGTTTTAATGTGTTAGGTAGTTTTAGTTTAATTTGATTTTAAATTTCTTACTTTAGAGTTAATAATAGTTGTAGTTTGTTAGTAATCTCTTTTGTACTTAATTTGAATGTGCTTCTCATACTTTTTGTCTGAATATGGATGGCTATTTTATGTCTAATCAAGGTGTTTATGATTTTTCTACAAATGATAAGATTCAAAGGAAGATAGATGAAATAAAATCAATGCTTCATGGTGTAATACTTGGTTGTTGTATAATAACTTAAAACTAAGGAATTACTAAAGGAAGTCCCCTAATTCAAATGATTTGAGGCCAAATAAAATTAAACTAATAAAATTAAGCTAAAAGGCATGGCATTTTTATAATTTTAGGCAACTTTTAGAAAAATCAAAGAAGGAATCTTTAAATAGTCAAATTAAGTTTCTTAAGGTTCTCAGAGACCTTAAAAACTATAAGAACTCCTAGAATGGTTAAAGCTCCTTTAGTATGCATTTTGAAGTATCAGTTAACTAAAACTTTGACCAAGTTATTCGATAAGGTTTTAAATCCAATTGGGATGAAACTAAAAGTATTTTATGAATTAGAATATCTAAATTTTATGATGAAAAAGATAGTTCTAAAAAAAGAGTTGAAATGAGCCTAGATTGAAGGAACCAAGTTTAAGGACTAAATTGAAATTTTGAAAAAGTGTCATAACTAGAACCCTAGCTTCTTAAAACCATATCCCTCTCTTCTCCACTCTTCTAACTAACTTCCATTTAGTCTCAAATAGAACCCAAGCAAGCTTCAAGAGGTGTACAAGAAGAGGGAGTGAGAGGAAGGAGACCAAGGCTTAAAAGTGTAAGAGATCACCACTTTTTCATGCTTTATGCTTCATCAAACTTCTTCTCTTCTTTCTCTTCTCTTTTCTCATGGTTTTGACAACTTATTTGGGGCTATTTCATGGCTGGTCCAGTAAGAGGAAGAGAGGAATTAGAGAAAAGCTTGAAAGCTTTAGGAAGTTCTCTTGAAAAATCTTTGAAATAAGGTAAAAATCATGGCTTCACTTGCTTCTTCTTGGTTACTTCTTGAGTATGAGTTTTGGCCAGACCTAGGCCCATCTAGAAGAGGATAATTCTAGTCATAGCGAGGTAGGAATAGGGGTTTTAAAGCATGAGGAATAAGAATATACAATTGGAACTAAAAGAGAAGCTTTAAAAATCAAGTTATGGTAAGTAGGGTTTTAGTTGCACCTAAGAAAATTTGAAGCTTTCTAATGATAATCTAGTTTGTATAAGAGTATGTATGAGTTCATAAGAGATCTAGGAAGCTTTATGGTTACCAAAACCCTTAGGAAATTGAGTGAAACTCCATGGACTCCTTACTTGCTACATATCTCGTCTAAGAGAAAGAACAAGTACCTAGGGAGATTTTTTTTTTTGATTTCAAGTATAGAAAATGGTCTAAATATGAATAATAAATACCAAAGGAACCATTGGTTTAAATTTAGAAACCATGGTTTGAAAGATAGAAGTTTAGCTTCCTTTTTAGGCATAAAGAAGCAACTTGGTATTTGGCTCCTTGAATTGAGTTTGTGATGACTCTAATGAGTTTAAATAGAGTCATGAGACTTAGATTGAGTAAGAAATTAGGGCCAAGATTATGAATTATATGAGTTGCTTCATTATGCCTTGTATAGAACCATAACCATACCATAAGCTAGAATATGTTTGTGTAGAGTTTATGTGAGGTTAGAAATGGTTCCAATGATGTATTTGTATCTTATTTGATGTATATAGGCCAAGCAAATCAAGCTCCTCTTAGATGTGTGTGTGAGGCCGAGAAGGGGAAGGAAAGCTCAAGGAAGAAAGTTTATGGGTAGCTCTCCATCCTTTCTTCTATGTATTGCTTGGTTGTTTGATTGTTATTGGATGCTTGTATGTATGTTTGAATCATAAAATTTGCTTATAGTTATTAGTTTAATACTTTGGTACCATTATGTTTCTTAAATAACAATTTGAATGCATATGGCTCTTACTGGGTGAAGTTGGGCCAAAAGTCTCAAGAGGGAGTGAGGCTGTAACACCATATATTCTAGGTTATCTCATGCCTTTAAATGCTTTAATATCATGAAGAATGTAAATTTCTCATAAAAAGGCAAGGAAAATAATGAATTTCGGTGTCACGTGGATTATGTGAGCTCATACTATACATTCTCATATTTAATTATATCATTAAAACTCATTTGCATCACAAAATTATACCTACAACTCATGGAAACCGAAATGAAGCATGAAATGGGCTTAATGAATTTTGGCCAGATTTGGTCCATTTCTGACCAAACTTTGAAAAATCATAACTAAATCTAGAAAAATGAAAATCATTCAATCTTGGTCATTATGGAAAGCTTAGGATGTCTAATTCACATAAAAAATATGACTAGACCATAACATATATCATAGAGGATGTTTGACATCCGAAATGGTCCAAAGATCTGACTAAAATCTGGAACTGTTACAGAATTCTGTAGAAAATTTGAAAATGTACAATTAATTTTAATAAAATCCAATCCATACAAATGATACCAATCTGAAAATTTGTGGATGTTAAATAGAGAGGAAAAATATCTGCAAATCAGTTCATCAAGGCCAGACTTCGAAATTCAATGGAACAGTACTTCTGGTCAGGGAAAATTACTGATACTGGACAGAAATTTCAAAAATTCATATCTCTCTCTCTAGACTCCAAATGAGGTGCTTCTAGTTGGTATAAGTCGTTGTGATTGTCTAGTTTCTCTGTATAAAATTTCATGTCAATTGGACATCGTTTGAGCCTTGTATGATAGAATGCAATTTTGGACCAAATGAATAGTGCAGCAAACTAGAAACCATAAAAATTGCCAACTTTGAAAAATCATCAAATATTATGTAGATCTCAAAAAATTATGATCTTTAGATTTCCAAAAATTTCTCAATGAGACCTAATTGCATGCCAAATCTTAGATCAAGACTAATTCATTTGGCCAAAAAGTGACATGAGGTTCCATTATGGTCAAATTTAGCTCCATATGAGGTACCAAACTTGCCAAATGGCCTTCCTTTAGTGTTGACACCTTTTGGACGAGTCTAAAAGCATATTTAAGACTTGTATGAGCTGTCCAAAGGGTCCTAAACCTCATGCATCTCATTTTGGATGTTGAACTCACACTTATGCATATTTCCATCAAACTTTCACATTGCGCACTTTGGCATTACATACTCAAAATAAATGCTAGAGGTCATATATCATATTCATACATCTAAACATCATATAATAGTATATTTACACATATCTCAAGGTTCATAGTACATTTACAACATCATATATATCATGAACCATCATTATGGTTCCAAAATGGACAAAACAAGGCATAAGTTTTCCAATCTCTCTTCTTCATTGTTTTTAACTCCTTTCACCATAATTAATTGGTCTACCTAGCATGTTAAAATATTGGAGAGGAGGGGATGAGATTCAAAGAATCTCAATAGCTTATCTCTAATTCAATCATACATAATATGTGTAAAGCAAGCTTTACAAATGCATGCATAGAGAAAATGGAAGACATAGACAATTTAAAGGTACACTTGGCATGTGAATCAATCATACAAGACATTCAAGAGCTCACCAAGTGCTTGGATTGGCATCACACTTCTCCTCATAGATTTTGGACTTACCTCACCCATTCTTTAAGAGCTTTGAACTCAACCATACTCTTAAGAGCCCACTTTGCTTTTGGGAGACTCTTTACTTTGTCTCAACTAAGCTCAAGGGTTCTTGGCTCATCCTCACCAAAGGGAAGAGTTCTTAGCCTCTCCACACTCAATCAAACTCATACAAACATCATGTGCTCATTTGAAAACATAACATTGCATCAAGAATCATAGCATATAAAGGCACACTAGCATACTTTTCATAGCTTGAAAATAAACATACACATATTCTAAAGTAAGCTAAACACACATCCATGCATGAAAAAAGGTGGAGAGAGTTACCTTGCACACAATTACACACTTTTCCTTTTAGATTCAAGCCTCCTCTTTTGGCCACACACTCACAAATTGGTGGAGATAGTCTCTCTTGGACAAGATACAATTTTTGGGAGCTAATTAGATTCATGAAACATTCTCTAAAGCCATGCAACTTGCTTAAGTACTAGATTGCTCTATAACCCCCATTATGATCCATAAATGTGCCTAATGAAAAAACACCTCTCAAATAATTTCTAGGGCTCATTCTTTCCTTTCAAATATGATTCTTGACTCCTTTTAAGCCTCTTGGAGTCATCACACCATTAAAACAAAGAGCCTAGTATCATGTTGCTTCTTTAGGTCATAATATGGAACTTAAGACACCAAATCACTCTCTATGAGTTCTAAATTTTTTGCAAGGCCTCCTCTCATTTTTATTCATCAAATATGACTCAAGAATGGCCTTAGAAAAATCTAAAACTCTCCCCCACTACAAGAACCCTCTTTGGCCGAGACTATGGGCTTCTTTAGCCTTCTTGGAGTTCTCTTAGTTTTCTTGAAGGAGGAAGCTTGTGGGGAGCATCTTAGGTGTCTCAAGAACTCATTTAAACTCTTAATTAAGCCTAGGAATCATCATACAAAATCAGAATTTGGAAGGTGCACATAAAACCCTATAATTTGCATCTTGATTTCTAATGATTATTTTGTTGTTTTCTTTGCATATTCTTAATCTCCACACCCTTTTTCCTTAGATTCATGCTTGGTTTTGCCTAAAAATCATCTCCTCCTAGGGTTTTCTCAAGTGGGGTGCAATGGAGGAGGAGGGAACTAAAGATGACAACCATAGGAAGAGAAATTACCTTGTTTTCTTGCTTTTTCTCACTTGAATCTTGTGTTCTTTAAGCTCCTCTATTCAAATCCGAATTTTCTCCTCAATTTATCCTTTAAAATAGATCCATATAT
Source organism: Erythrophleum fordii (assembly GCA_032878935.1). NCBI lineage: Eukaryota > Viridiplantae > Streptophyta > Magnoliopsida > Fabales > Fabaceae > Erythrophleum > Erythrophleum fordii. The sequence goes on along the minus strand of JAVQMF010000052.1, from coordinate 17,052,024 downwards.
TTCATTATAATCATAGGAAATAAAGGAGAATGAAGGAGAAGAGGTTTGGAAGAGAGAGCATGAAAAATCATGAAAATTCATATCTTTCTACCTTGAATTTCTTCTCCTTTTCTTCTTCCTCTTGTACGCCTCATCCTTTAGGGTTTTCTTCTAGTTTTGGGCAGAACATGGTCATGCACAATGAATGGAGAAGAAGGGTGCATCATATATATAGGTGGGAATAAGTTACACTTTTCAAAAATTTCCATTTTGCCCTTCATTTTTGGCATTTTCATTTCTTCTTTATTTTAGCTCCTTTTTTAGAACCGTTTTTTTCATTATGAAATTTAGGTTCCTAATTTAGTAAAATTCCTTTGGAATCACTCAAATTGAAGCTAAAACCTTTATGAATGAATCAATTAAAGTTCAGGTCAATTAACGTTAGAAAACGTCCACCGGAGGGGTTTTAACTGTTTCGGGAGTTTCTATGGTTTTCAGGACCTCTATGAACCTAGTAGAACTCAAAAATTTTATTTAAAAAGCCCTTTTGTGTGAATTCTAAAATTTGCTCAAAATTACAAAAAGACCATTACATTTCATAAGCTTTTCGTAAGAAATTATTTCTTCATTTTAGCTCCATTTTTTTTTTGTCTGAGTTTGGGATTCTTATTTTTAGGAGTCTAGAATGCTTCCTAAATTTTTCAAGACCTTAACCACCTCATTTCGGGGGACTTCCTTTTGTATTCGGTGAGTTTCGTTCGTTAATAGAGAAATTGTACGTTTTGTTTCTCACGTTTTCTTTCGTTTTTAAAAAATCGGATGTTATAGAGGCTAAGTCAAAAGTCCCTAAAAGTGAGTGAGACTAATCCAAAAGTCCGAAAGAATTGAATGAGGGTAGACCAAAAGTCCCTAAAGCTCATGTTTGAATTGGCATGACTTCATGTGACTTGAAAATATGACTATGTATGTCTACTAGAAGAATTTGTAGCATGCTTACATTCTTTGACATCAAAATGTGCCATATGTGTATGCTTGAAAGGGTGAATGAGCTATTGGGATTCTTTGAATCTCACTCTTTCCTATTTTATGTCTAACCATGTCGAGGTGAGCCTCATGGAGCAAGGAATGGAAGCCAAGGAGTATGAATGATGATACTTTGATAATAGGATAGTTTTTTATGTAATTTAATGTCAAAGTATGTATGTATATGATGTTTATGAGATGTAAGCCTTTGATCATATGTAAATATACATGAATATGATGTATGTAATGGATGTGGAGCTAAATGTATGAGAATATGAGATTTTGACATCCTTGGGCCATGTTATGTGTAACAACTCTAATTTTTAATTACAGTTATTAAGCTTAATTATGCAATTAAAGATTGTAAATCAAGGTATAAAGTCATTACAATTAATTAGATTGGGAAAAAGTAAGGAAAATTGAACCTTGATATTCTTAGGGTTATTAGCCAAAATATCACAACTATTTAAGTCCATAAGTAATTCTAGTTATTAATTAAGAACTTTTGATACATGTTACTATTGATTTTCAATTCACAAAATTCTCTTATAATATTCCCAAGTTATTACATAACGTTAACTTAGTGAAATTCAAGGTTTCTAAGTCAAAAAACAAGAGTTTGGAAACCTTCACTATGACTTAAACCTTCCTTGCCATGGCTACATTAGTTACTGGAACCTAAAAACTAAATCTAGGGACTCTTACCATGACTTGGTATACCCACACCATGATGGAAGTGACTACTAGAGCTTAAAATTGACAATTCAAATCTTGTGCCGTGACTCAGGGCTTTCGTGTCACAGCAAAGGTGGTCTTAGGACCTACTATGCACACTCTTCATGATTCTTGCCGCAATGAGTTAGAGCCCCACCATTGCAGGAGAGCATCTTGGAACCTACTGTAGAAAATTTCATGATCCGTGCCACAGTGAGCCATACCTAAGTCGCAATGAAACTAGCTATTGGAACTTAAAATTTTCCTCCCTACGGTAAATCTACTCTCCGGAGCACTCCCTACCTGACTTCTCAACTTGTGCCATAGCTAAACATCCTACGCTGTGGCAAGGTTGCTCTCTATCACTCTCCCTAAGTGAATTTTTTACCTTGCATCACTGTGAGACATCCTACACCTCAACACTCCTCACTTCTGACTAACTCTTGGCCATGACTCAGCTATTCTTGGCTGTGGCTCAACTCTCTTCTACACTTATATCTTTCAATTTCATCCTATACACTCAAACTCTCTCTCTAGAAATACTCTAAGGCCACTCTACCTTAATTTGTAAGGCTCCAATGGTATTCAACAACCTAATCTACTCAGCATGTCTCTCATTGCCAAATCAAATCCTTAGTGTTGATTCCTACTTATCTACCATCATACATCAGTAATTTATGTATCAATAATAGCAAGAAGGATTTATAACTACTAACATTTACATTTATGATAATACCATAACATACTTCCAAGAAACAAGTCATATATATATACCAATAAGGTTCCATATTAGATATAAATGAGTACATACAACAAATGCCAAATTAATATAAGGCTTAACTCTTTAATAGATTCATCATAGGTTACCAAAACACAAAATTCCTATACTTGGCAATATGATTACATGATGATAATACTATATAAAAGAATAAAAAAAATTAGCATTTATCCTAGGTTATACCTATCCAAGTGCAGAATTTCTCACACATGGTCTTAGTTCATGGATAATCATCTACTTGCTTCCCTTTATGTTTACTTGAAGAACCTTCACTTGAAATAGTTAGCCCATAAAATAGGGTGAGATGCAAATTTTAGTAACAAAAGGCAAATTCCATTTATATATCCTAAGTTAATTAACATATGTGTATGAATTTAGATAAGTATAAGAAAATATACTAGTCATATTAGCAAATGAAACAATTAGGCTATTAGTGACTACTATCCCATATTAGTAATCACATTTCCACATGTTAAAGGCTATTAATATTGGGAGAGGCCCATCTACAACACTAACTCTCCAATGAGCACAACCTGGGCTTATTGCATATAAGGGTCTAATCATAACCCGGTATTCGATTGAAGTACAATGCAAAGGTGGTAGGCGTACTGTAGCTTCACCATGAACTCACAGAGTCCAATCACAACATATCAAATAGCTAACCATTCATTACGCATTTAAAATTATAATTGTGCAGTAGATATAAAATTAAAGTAGATATATACATGAAATTTAACATCAACCCCAGTTACCTCACTTGTAGACAATTCTTTGAGAGTCAAGAACAATGCTACTTCAACTTATGGACATAAAACTAGACTATTACTGTAACAACCGGGAAAAAGAAAAGAAGGGGAAAAGAAAAGAAGTGAAATCTGGAAATTTTCGGAATCCAGAATTTCTGCCAAGTCCTCTCGCAATAGCGAGAAATGGTCTCGCTACAGCGAGAGAGCTAGTTCGCAACAGCGAAGGCGATTCTAGCTATAGCGAGTGCTGGCAGCAGTCCATATAGAAACCAGGGAGTTACTCGCCGTAGCGTGCGCCATAGCGAGAGTGAAGTCTGGAACTAACGTGATTTCGCCATAGCGAATGGTAAATCTCGCCATAGCGAAGGGAATTGACATGAGCTCGCCGTAGCGAAAGTTACACCTCGCCATAGCGAAGCCAGATTACACGAGCTCGCTATAGCGAAGGTTAGTTTTCGCCGTAGCGAGGGACGGTCCAGAAGAGAGTAAATAGCGAGATTTAGACTTCATTAAACGCCCAAACTCATTTCTTCTCTCATATCTGCCCTAAGCTTCGACCCAAAGAGAGAAAAGAGGCGTGGAGAGTGTGAGAGATCAAGAGAAGGAGGAAGATCAAGGGGAAGGTAAGGTAACTTCTCCCATTTCTCTTTAGAACTCTGATCCCCTCCCTTTGCCCTCTCTTTCTGCGGTTTTAATTGTGAAAATGGATGGATTTTGGGCATGGGTCAAAAGAGGGAAAGTGGAAAACTCTTTTGAATCCTTGAGTTCTCTTTGAAAATGAGGTTTTCCACTACCATGGGAGCTTGAGAGAGAGAAAGGGGTAATGTCATTCTAGAGAGAGAACCTTAGGTTGTGTGTGATAGAGGGTTGCTCTAAATTAAATTATAAGAGAGTAATTGCATGCTTTTGGTGTGTCTAGGCTCAAGTGAAACACTTACATCAAGGTGTGTTTGTGAACCTAAGGAGGGAGAGGAGACATTGAAAGGAAAAGCTAGTATTAGCTTTGGCTCCAAAGGTAGCTCTCTTTTCCACTCTTTCTTGTTGCATTCTTGGGTATGATAGTCATTGTATGATTATGTATATGCTTGTTGTATGGAATATGCCATATGTTATTGCTTTGATGCATTGAATGCCAATATGCTTGTGTGTTGAAATGTGAGTATTGCTCGGGTGCGGTAGTGCCGAAAGTCCCATGAGATGGGTGAGGTGAAGCCGAAAGTCCCTTGAGATAGGTGAGACAAGGCCAAAAGTCTCAAACGAGTGAGGCCAAGTCAAAAGTCCTTAAACTCGGGTGAGGCCATCCAAAAGTCCCTAGACTCGGGTGAGGCTAGACCAAAAGTCCCTGGAGCCCATTTTTGGCATTGTTGTGAATTCCATAGCATGTACATGATGTGTTGGATGTTTGAGAATAGCTAAATGCTTATTCACATGCTTTGACTTGTTATATGCCTTGATTGCTTACTGGATTGAGTGCTTGAGCTACTGAGATTCCCTGAATCTCACCCCTTTCCCCTTCCAACTAATATGCTAGGTGGAGCTCAAGGAGAACCGAGCACCCACCAAGGAGCCTAGGAGCATGCATAGTTAGAGATATTACTTTCTTTTGATATTTTGATATAAATATGATGTAAAGTGGTGCCAAATGAAGATGTGCCCACTATTTTTGAGATGTAAAGTTTGTAACACGTGTAGAAATATGAAAGGATGATGTATGAACTATGTTATTAGCCAAGGTAATGGAAATGTGGGTTTTTACCCCTTTTGTTGCATGTATGGAATAGTGCATAATTGGCTATAGCATAGTGAGATTTGGATGTGTGATGATTTGGATCATATGGACATGTTAGATACACTAGTTTTATGCTTTTAAACTTGTCCATATGGAGTGAGAATGTGTGAGAGGCTATCTAGACCCGTTTTGGACCTATGGGGTGCCAAAACCGGTATTTTTGTGAGCTCCGTCAAAGTATGACCGGATGAGCTTCGTTTACCATGAAATTTGGCGTGTCTCTAGAGTTTGTAGAAAGCTTCTTGAGAAGCTAAAGTGGGTAATATTCGGAGGTCTAGAGAATATTTGGGGAATTGTTGAATTTGGGAGAATTTAATGGATTGGTCATGTACTGTTCATCTAAATCAGAAAATGAAATCTGTGGCACTTTTAGACCAAATGGATTCCAAATGTGGTGAAATTTTATACACATAAACTAGAAAACCAAAGTGACTTGTAGGAACTAGAATCACCCAAATCGGAGGTCTGTAGAGAGAGATTGGACCGTCTGAAGTTCTGTATCAGCATTAGGGAGCTTACCTGACCCCCATCATTGTTCCATCGGTTTTCGGGGTGCAGGAGCTACTGAACTGATCTGGACTTATTTTTCTTCTTTGGTAGACATCCGTATCTTTCCAAATTGGTATAATGTGCCCAGATTGGAGTTTTGTGGATTTAGTTATGAATTTTCGAAAGTCATGACAGAAAGCTGCACTAGAAACAGTGACAGCTGGACCTTCCTCCCATTTTCGATGTCAAACTTGGTCCAAATGCTGAGATTTTAATTGGGAATGATTTTTAGTGTAAATTTAACACTTAGAGCTTTCCAGAAAGCTAAAGTTTGCTGCATTCCCATTTTTCTACAATTTCTTATGATTTTCCAAACTTAGAGCCAAAATATGACTTTTGGGCCCAAGTGAGAAAAATATAATTTTTATGGTTTTCGGCTCTATACCCGTGGCCTATGGTTTGTTTCATGCTATGTATGAATTGTATATATGGAGTTTGAGTTGAGGATGCTTGAGATGGGTTCACAGGACCCACGGGGTAAAAGATGAGTATATGAAACCCCGGTTCATAGCATGTAAATGCCACGAGAGAGTAGTGACTCTTTGGAAATCATGTGGAACCGACCCAGAGAGAGGCTGGGTAGCAGTAGTAGTTTAAGGTGTCACAATTACTATTCCTAATCATCATTTATAGTAGTAAATATAATACTGAAAGAATTAAACCATAAAGAACTACCTAGAGAACACTTACCTAGCTACTACAAGAACCAAATTTGGATTTGGTTGTACTTACACCAGTAACCTTAGAGCAACAATCCAAATTTAGGGCAAATTGGCACAAAATCACCACTCATATTATACATCAGCTATAAGGGTCTTAAACTAGTAGAAAATGCTTCAAATTAAGAAGTTTATACTTGCCTAATATCCTTCCTAGCCTCAACTTTGAAAATCCTCTAAGAAAGCATTAAATAACCTATATCAGATTTAAGGTATGGGTGAAAATACTTTAAATAAAAAACCAATTAGGTCAAATTGAAAAGAAAAAAGAGAGGATTAAGTTATATATAAGTTACCTTGTCTAAATCTTGTTCTAAAAGTGGAAAATGATGGATTATGTCAAGAACCCTAGCCTTCACTTTAAACCTCTGACAATTTTCCTTTGCCTCTTGTGTTTCTAAATTCAAGTGAATGGCAAGGAGTTTCTCTTAGAGTTTAAGTGAGAAATAGGCTAACCCATTAGTCTAAAGTCTAATTGGGCTCATTCCTAATTATTGAGCCTTGGTTTGATGAATTGGGCTATAGAACTTCTTAGATTTTTAATAGGGTTTTGGGCTTCTAACTCACTAAACTAGATTGGGCTATTGCTAAGTAGTCTTTCTTGGGCTAAGTCTCGCAATAAGAAGTTAGGTTTGCTCAAAAATATAATTGAGTCGCTATTAGTGTTTATCCATGGCATACTTAAATTAATTATAAGCCTAGATTGAGTTTCTAACCCAATTGAATCTTTAAACCCACATTAACAATTTATTCCCCCATAAGTTCCATTTCCCTTTTCCACTTAATTAGCTTTACTAATTACCTTGATTAATTCCCTAATCATCATAATTAGTCTTAATTAATTTCGAGGTGTTGCATTATGCATATGCATATGAACAAGTGAAATAATGGTTTTAAGTTTCATGATAAATTGAACATATTATGATGCTTTTATATGCTATGTTTAAGCTTTTGGATGTGCTCAAATTGTCACTTATTTTAAGGAACTTCATTTGGACCATTTTGGTGCTTCTTGAACCTTAAAATGAGTCATATTTTGCTTCTAAACCAACACTAGACCAAATGAATGAGTTTTGGCATGAAATTTGGCCATTATTTATATCTTATTTAGAGTTTTTCAGAAGTCAAAGAACAAAATTTTTGGAGTTCTAGAGAATTTATTATGATTTTTTAAATTTGCCTAAATTATGTAAGAACTGTCACTGCTTTTGTTAATATGGTTAGTATGGTTTTGAATATCTTTGAGGGGCCAAATGAGGTCAAATGCTCATGAAATTCAAGAGCCATATAGTTAGCATTACAAACATTCCATAGCCACTAAGAGCACTTAATTTGGATCTATGTATAGGGAGATATGAATATTTCAAGTTCTAGATCTGCTGTAGGACAAAAATCAGACCTAGTTACTATTCCATTAGCATTTCATTGTCCAAATGATATTATTTTGATCTAAAATTTTTACAATAATTAGATGATGTCCTGAGATTTCTAAAAAGCTATAATTTGGATGATTTGAAATTTTCTAAAATTAGTTATGAATTTCCAAATTTTGCATCAGAATATAAAACATGTGGAAGAATGCAGGTGTGATGTCCAATTTGAGATGTATGCCTCCAACCCAAAATTCATGATTCAAATTGTGATGTTTCTGGTTGAATAAGTGTGTCATGAATGGAAGATGACTTTAGTAAACCCACATGAACCATTTAGCCAAAGATCAATTATTTTGGCTTTTAATAATAGTACATTTCGCTGCCAAAGGTGCTAATTTTATACAAATGGACACTTTACATCATTTGTAATGCAAATTAAGTAGTAATTAGATATGGTATTACACATGGTATAATTGAGCAACAAAGACAAGAACAATAAGTTCAATGGCCATGCTACTAACCTTATCACTATCCTTATGAGGTTCACTTTATTTATACTGAGCAATACCACAATTTCTATGTGTAAGAGCCAAAGTATTATGCTTACAACTATCATGAAGGATATGTGCAACAAGAGTCCAATATGGAACTGAGTTGGGAAGAAAGGATGAATCAATTAAAAGCCTATAATCTTCAACTCCAATAGGAAAACAAACAAAACATCTTCAAGATCAACAACTAATTGATAACCTCATGAAGGATTTGGCAATTCAAATGAATCAATCAATCACAAATGCTATTGAATTGAAAGAAAAGAAAATTAAAAGAGAATATATAGAAGAGGAAGAGTCTTATTCATCTGGTAATGTGATTTCATCTTCTAATAATTTCATTTCGTTGAGAAGGACTCTAGTTTACATGATAGCATAGTGACTATTAATGCATATGATGATGTTGATCTTGAATTACATGAGGATGATGTAGATAAAGAAATTGTTGTTGAATCCCCTTATATGATTGACTGTGGTAATGCATTGAGCAAGAATGATACTTGTGTAGATGTTAATGAGTCCTTCTCTATTGATGCACTTGGTTTTTCTACCCCTATAGTGATGATTTCATTTCTAAGCTAATTAATGTTGATATTATTGAGTCTAGGGTTGTAAATAAGTATGGGGGTGACTTAACATGTGATGACATGATCGGTGAAATAGTAAGTGTATCATGTGATGAGGATATGGATAGTATAATTATTGAGTAGCTTGTTGTTAATAATTCAGACTCTACTTTCATATGCTTATGTGATAATTTGCATACATGTCCTACCTGTGTTAAGATAGATGAGTTTATGAGGCTTAATGATTATATTAAGTCCATAAATTCCTTGGTTTGTAATGAGATAATTGATTATATTGATTCTTCTGATCACACTAGTGTTGATGAAAGCATACACAAAGATGATCACATGGATGCTATTGATATTGAAAATCCTATTGATGCTTGTGCTCTTGTTGATACTAATGAGAAACTTGATGTTTGTGACACCTTAATCTACTACCACTATCTAGCCTCTCACTAGGCTCGGTTCCATATGATGTCCAAAGAACCAATACCAATCCGTGGCATTTTCATGCTATGGAACGGGGTTTCATACACTCATCTTTTATCCCGTGGGTCCTGTGAACCCATCATTCACATTCTCTACTCACATTCCATTTATACAACTCATACATAGCATAAATCAAGTCATAAGCCACGGTTATGGAGCCAAAAACCAGAAAAATGCATTTTCTCACTTGGGCCCAAAAGTCATATTTTGGCTCTAACTTTGGAAAATCATAACTAATTATAGAAAAATGGTAATGTAGCAAACTTTAGCTTTCTAGAAAGCTATAAGTGTTAAATTTACACTAAAAATCATCTCCAATCACAATCTCAGCGTATGGACCATGTTTGACATCGAAAATGGGAAAGAGGTCCGACTGTCACTGTTTCTAGTACAGATCACTGTCATGACTTTCGAGAATTCATAACTAAATCCACAAAAATCCAATCTGGGCACACTATACCAATTTGAAAAGATACAGATGTCTAATAGAGAAGAAAAATAACTCCGGATCAGTTCAGTAGCCCCCACACCCCAAAAAATGATGGAATAGTAACGGAGGTCAGTTGGGCTCCCTGATGCTGATACAGAACTTCAGACGGTTCAATCTCTCTCTACAGACCTCCGATTTAGGTGATTCTAGTTGGTACAGGTCACTTTGGTTTTCTCGTTCATGTGTATAAAAGTTCATGATAGTTGGCCACCGTTTGTGCTATCTATGACATGGATTTCATTTCTGACCTATAGGAACAGTATATGACCAAACCATAGATTTTTCCCAAATTCAACAATTCACTAAATATTCTCTAGATCTTTGAATATTACCCACTTTAGCTTCCCAAGAAGCTCTCTATAGAGGCACGCCAATTTTCATGGCAAGAAGAGCTCATCCGATCATATTTTGACGGAGCTCTCAAAAATATCAGTTTTGGCACCCAAAAGGTCCAAAATGGGTCCAAATGGCCTCTCACACATTCTAGCCACTCATGGACAAGTTTGAAAGCATAAAACTAGGATATATAACAAGTCCATGTGGTCCAAATCAACATACATTCCAAACTTGCTATGCTACAGCCAAAAATTCACTTCCACATACATTCAACAAAAGGGGCAAAACCCTCATTTCCATTTCTTTGGCTATCGACATAGTTTATACATCACCATTTCATACATATACACTTGTTACAATAGTTACATCTCAAAAATAGTGGGCGCATATTCATTGTGGCACCAATTTACATCAAAATAATCAAAATAGCCAAAACAAAGCTAACAACTAGCTAAGCATGCTTCTAGGCTCCTTGGTGTGCACTTGCTTCTCCTTGTGCTCCACTTAGCATGTTAAGTTGGGAGGGGGAGGGGTGAGATTCAGGGAATCTCAGTAGCTCATGCACTCAATCAAGTAAACAATCAAGGCATATAACAAGTCAAAGCATGTGAATAAACATTTAGCCATTCTCAATCATCCAACACACGTTGTACATGCTATGGAAATCACAACAATGCCAAAAATGGGCTCCAGGGACTTTTGGTCTAGCCTCACCCGAGTTTAGGGACTTTTGGATGGCCTCACCCGAGTTTAGGGACTTTTGACTTGGCCTCACTCGTTTGAGACTTTTGGCCTTGTCTCACCTATCTCAAGGGACTTTTGGCTTTACCTCACTCATCTCAAAGGACTTTCGGCACTACCTCACCCGAGCAATTCTCACAAATTCATCAAACAAGCATATTGGCATCAATGCATCAAAGCAATAGCATATGGCATATTTCACACATTAAGCATATACATAAACACACAATGACTATTACATCTAAGAATGCAACAAGAAAGAGTGGAAAGAGAGAGCTACCTTATCAGCCAAGGTCAACACTAGCTTTTCCTTTTAATTCCTCTTCTCCCTTCTTAAGTTCACAATCACACCTTGATGGAGGTGTTTCTCTTGAGCCTAGACACACAAAAGCATGCAATTACTCTCTTAGAATGTAATCTTTCAGATCAAACTCTCCTAACATACCAGAACCTAGAGGTTCCCTCTCTCTCTCTAGAATGCCATCAGCTCTTCCTCTCTCTCAAGCTCCCATGGTAGTGGAAATAACATTTTTAAAGAAAACACAAAGATTCAAAGGTGTTTTCCACTTTCTCTCTTCTGACCCATGCCCAAAATCCAACCATTTTCACAAACAAAATCGTAGAAAGAGAGGGCAAAGAGAGGAGATCAGAATTCTAAGGAGAAATGGGAGGAATTTGCTTACCTTTCCCTTGCTCTTCCTCCTTCTCTTGGTTTCTCTCACTCTCCACGCCTCTTTTCTCTCCTTGGATCGAAGTCTAGGGCAGAAATGAGAGAAGAAATGAGTTTGGGCGTTTAATGAAGTCTAATTCTCGCTATTTACTCTCTTCCGGACTGACCCTCGCTACGGCGAAAATTAACCTTCGCTATAGCGAGCTCGTGTTATCTAGCTTCGCTATGGCCAGGTGTAACCTTCGCTACGGCGAGCTCGTATCAGTTCCCTTTGCTATGGCGAGATATACCATTTGCTATGGTGAACTCGCGTTAGTTCCAGACCTCACTCTCGCTATGACGCACGCTACGACGAGCTACTCCCTGGTTTCTGTATGGACTACTGCCCGCACTCGCTATAGCTAGAATCACCTTCACTATTGCGAACAGGCACTCTCGCTGTAGCGAGACCATTTCTCCCTATTGCGAGGAGACTTAGCGAAATTTCCAGATTTTGAATTTTTTCAGCTTTCACTTTCTTTTTCTTTTCCCTGTTTTCCCGGTTGTTACAATGTTGTTGATCATTGTATAGAGTTTTATGAGGCCATTGATGTCTCTTTGGTTAAGAAAGATATTGTTTCTCTTGTTAAGAGTTCTGAATAGGTTTATAAAGTTAGTGAACTAGTTCCCAACAAGCAACAGACTTCCCTAGTTGAAATGAAGCAATTACCAGACAACTTAAAGGAATTCTCCTTGAAAGACTATGAGAAGTTGTAATTGAAATTTTCTATTACTACAATGACTCTTACGGATGAGAGTCCAATTGATTTCATTGGTTTGGATAGATATCTGAGAGTCTAGTGTTTAATGCTCATAAACTTGATCTTAAACTTTCTTTCATTAAAACTGGGCATACTGAATTTGATTTTTCTTCTTTTATTGCTTCTAAAAGTTTTGAATTTGACTTTCCAAAACTACTAATGGTTGAGGAAGTCCATGAATCATCCTTGAACAATCAATCAAAATGCTTCAAATTAGTTAGACTTAAAGTTGCTAAACTGAAGAAGAATAAAGCTATGTTAATTTTGGTTCATGACACATATGATTAATCTATTTTTAATAGTGTCCTTTTTAGTTTATCATTTTTGTTATCTTTTCTTTTCCATATTACTATTTGTTTTGTTTCTATTTTGTAGGTAATAAATGGTTTCTAACTAGCTACATGGAAATCTGAGCTACCCTTGAGATCTTCATTTTTAATTCGCCTCATTGTACATTTTCCTTTTCACTTCTTATATTGTGTTATCTACCTTTTAATTGGATCTTGTGCTAGCATTGAGGATAATGCAATATTTAAGATATTTAAGTGTAAGGTAATAGGAGAACCATTTCGTGTAATCCTTTCTTTTGTTTTGTTTTCTTAAAAAAAAATTGAAAAATTGTGTGATTTTTTTTTTTAGTTTTTTTGTGGAAGTTGCATGTTGATATGGTTATAGTTTGGATACATTTTGATATGACAAATGATGGATCTTATGTTTTGATTCAAGTGAAGTGGCAATAAATTTGATTTCAATGAATTATTTTGATAGCCGTTAGCTTGTGAGGATTTGAGCCATATTTATTCATTTCTAATGTGTATTCATTTATCATTACTTTCACTCTAGAACTTGTCTTAATTCTTTATTGAGATCACATTTGCATTTTCAAGCATGAAAATGATAAGGCATTCATTTCTTAAATAGCTAAAGCCAAATAGCTAACCTTTATGTGCATTTTATCCATTGTTTAGACGCTTTAGACTTTGTTTTATTTTCTTATTGAACCCATAGCCAAAAAAAAAAATTCCTACCTTGTTTGAAGGTACCTTAAGGATTTCAAGAAGCATTGCATCTGATTAGAATGGGTGAATATGTACTTTGCATCAATTAGGCCATGTCATTAAAAGTTGAGGAAAATGTTTCCAAAAAAGAAAACAAAAAAAAAATAAAAATAACAAAATAAAAAAATGAAAAATGAAAAAGAAAGAAAATAGAAAGAAAAGAAATATTTATATATATATATATGAAAAAAAAGAGAAAAGAAAATGAAAAAGAGAAAAATCAAAGAAAGAAGTGTTTTGAGTTTTATTTGTAGTTACTTATATTAGTTGGAAATAAGGCTTTGGAACACATTCTTCCCTATTATAGGTTTCCTTTTTATTGTTCTTGAGGTTCTAAGATGTTTATTTGTTGTTTGTTTTCCCTTGCTCTTGTATATCCATTCATTTCATTCCCTAACCTCATTACAATCTTGAATAAAGTCCTTTTGATTTGTACATTGCATTTGACATAGGTGATGAAGATTTAGAAAATAGACAAGCTTATGGTAGTAAGATTTTGATAGGTGAAATTTAAGTGATACACATTGCTTTAACCACATGAGAGTAGAGAGTAAACACTTATCCTATGTAAAGGGCTATGCATTTTAATTCATTCTTGCCAAATGAAATTGCCATGAGAACTTGTTTTCTTGATGCAATTGAAGTTAATTTTGATTGTTGAAATGTTGAAGAGTTGTGATTATTCTTTAACTTTTGATTTTTACACTTTCCTTTTTTATTTCCATTCTCCACTTGCCACTTTATTTTCACTTTGGAACTTGGGTTTTGCCTAGGAGCGCAAAAGTTTAAGTGTGGGGGAATTGATGAATGCCATTTTTTATATATTATATTTCCCTTAATTTGGGCATTTTAATAATGAATTAAGGCTTAATGGATTTAATTGGAGGATATTTGATTTTATTAGTCAATTTTGCATTCTAAGAATTAATTTGCAAAATTACTGGATTTTAATGCATAAATTCCTTTAAATAATTTTGTAAATTTTCCTACTTAATATTTTCTACTATTTGTGTATACTTTTATGGGCAAATGAAAATAAAATGATGGAAATAAATTTGGAGGAGAATTGAAGGTTATAAGATCCATTGAAAGGCTAAGACCTTAAGATGGAGGCTATATATTTAGTCATGCAAGGAGCTGACATGTAGGGATTCACGTGAAGGAAGCATGGGCAGAACATGGGATTCTCACACACATTCATTAACTCTCATGTACATAAGCATTAGGTTCACATTGCCTTCCATGTACACACATATAGCTCACTCTGTGAAGCCATGACATCCACTCACATGTTTAACTAACACATTCCACGAATGAACAAGAATGACACACACAAAGCTGATAGGGGAATTGTAAAAAAAAAAGGCATGTTAAGAGCAGAGAGTCTCGAGTACAAAAGACAGGCAAAATGTGATTTGGAGAGAAAAGAGAATACATGATGAAGAAAAAAGGGCCTACAAAAAAGAAGATGAGGGAGCCTCAGGCAAAGAGAGAAGGATTCATCATTCTACATCATACAAAAAGCTCTCCTTGGCCATGGCTCAATTTTCCAATTTTTCTTCTATTATTTTTCATTCCAATGAGAGATTAATTCCATTTATTATGGCTAGCTAGGATAAAGACCTGATTGAAGCTTGAATCCATAACGTTTATCAAAGGATTGGGCTAAGATTTCTATCCTCTTTTTCCTCCCCTTCTAGCATTTCTCTTATTCTTGTACAAACTTAGTTAAGATTTGATGGTCATGTCGGACAACTTCAAAATAAACTAGGTTGGATAATATTTTGTAATATAGGGTGCAACCTAGATCGTCTTTCTTAGAAATAGATTTCAATATTCAATTGAGTTTTTTAAATATAAGAGCATCCTACAACTACCCAATTTAAGAGGGGTTTGATTTAATTAAATTAACTAAAAATAAATTGAAATAAAGCTCTTAATTACTACCTAAATGCATGAACTAATAAGCAACTTATGGACTTGTGACTAGCTTTGGATTCATCCCTTGGTATCCACTATCCTTATCTTAATTCAATTGTCAATGGTCTGGTCTAATAATTCCTAATTGTGTTCATGACAATGCATCTTGAGTTATCACATAAGATTCAAAAGATTAATAAGTTAATGTTGAATTGAAACCTCAACCCCACATGAAATTATTAATTCTTGTCATTAGGATATTTGAACACTTAAAATGAATGATTAATCAATCAATTAGCCTCTGAATTTTCATCCTAAGATATTCAATTAACTAATTAAACTCTAAGGAATCCTTAAATCAAACAATTAAGCACACAATTCCTTACATGTATTTCATCAAACACCTTGATTATACACATGGATCATTGTAGGAAATTGAAAATCCAGTACTTAATTCAATCAATTAATGATTTAAATGGTCTCTTAATTAGTGTCGGACCAGTCACTAATTACAAACAACACAAATTCTCAATCCAATACAATCTTAACTAAGATAATACAAGGAAAAGAAAAGTGCTAGAAAAAGAGAAAATCTTAGCCTAATCCCTTGACAATCTCCTCAGATTCAAACTTCCATCCAAGGTCCTCCTCTTAGCTACCACAAGATGGAGTTAGTAATTCATTGAGTGAAGAATGACAAAGAAGTGGAGTGGAGGTAGCTACGACAATGGGGTGGAGATGGATGAAGGAAATGTGTGAATTGATGTGTGGAATGAATTGATCATGGATTGTGTTTCTCTTGGAGCTTGCCTCATCCTTTTTTCTTACTGCCTTCATGTGCTTCTTTATTTTCTTTTTAACAATCACATGTTCTGGATGGATAATGGATGTGATGGATGAATGAATTGTGAATAGATGATGCCTGAGACCTTAATGATCACGTGTCCTCCTTCATGCTTCTCACATGCTTCATTCAATCATTTTTTTCTACTCCTCACATGCTCTGTAGACCCTTTAAACTCGTGCCAATCATCTCATGTAGCTCCCTTCATCAGTTGGTGCATTAAAACTCGTGGCTTTTCCTCTATTTCTATTGCTTTTCTTCATGTCAACTTCTTCATGGGTAGGCTAGATGTGATGTGGTTATGTGAGCTATTGCATGCTTTGCCAAACCTGAGAATGATGTGCGGGACATGCTGCAATGTGAAGACATGGCTGGACCTCATGCCTTGAGTGAGAGTTGTAGCTCCATGTGCTTATGAATGAGATAAGCTAGAAAATGGAGTGGCTAGACGTGACTCCCTTCTTTATGTGTTCTTCTCAAGCTTCCACATCAGGTATTCTTTTTAGCTTCTTCTTCCTCTCCACATTCTACCCTTTTACGTGTTACTTCTTCTCTAACTCAGCTTCCTTCTCTTTCTCTTCTACACGTGTAGCTTCCTTCATGCAGCTCTTACGTTAATGTTACATGGAATAAAGTTATGAGCTGTTTGTGGCATTCTTGTGTTTCTGACATGAAGAGTGGACCCGTGGCAAGATGGATGCTGTGTGAGTGGATGTTTTTCCATGTGTAAGCTTGAATGAAGTGTGAGTGGCAACATGAGTAGACTGGACGTGGATATGCACTATGCATGAGTGAAAATGAGATAATGGGTCAGGGATGATGTAACATCAATTCTCTGAAATAAGAGAAAACATGAGAAACGTAATATATGATTTCTTCGTCAACTTACGAAATTCACCGGATACAAAAAGAAGTCTCCAAAATAAAGTAAATTGAGAATCAATAAAATTAGGACCACAAATAATGATTAGTCAAGGCCAGAGGTGCCTTAAAATTAGGGCTAAATTAGATGAAGAAAAGGGGGTCCTGAAGAGTCTCCAAAGTTAAGTATGAAAGAGCCGGAGACTAAAATGCAAAGAACAGTTATGTGTTGGGCAAAATATATAAATTGCCCGAAAGTTTAAGGAACCCTAGTTTCACCCTTTATTTGTGGCTTTAGGCACAAATATAAAAAAATTGAGTTGGAATCTCAGAAATTCGTGACCTACGGTTAAACTCTGTTTGATGAGATGGATCCGATGACACCACGTTGTCTGGATGGCCGAGCGAGATCCAGTCCGAGATCCGGTTATCCCGATCAGTAGCCATGAGCAAAATAGAAAAAAGGAAGTTGTAACAACTATAGAAATAGAAATAGATAAAGGGCTAAGAAACCCTGAAGGAGTTTTGGAGACTAAATTGTAATAAATGAAAATTTTATAGTACAATCAAAATATAGAATGGTGAAAATTACACCTAAAGACCCAGATGTCTAATTGACACCGAAGTATATGAGGATTGAGCTTGAGGGCCCCTGATCCATGTTTGAGGCTCAGTATGGCCAGAAAGTAGAGGAAACAATATTTATAAATTTTAGAAAGTCTAAAGGTATGTATTGTACCGTAAAACCTTAATCGGGTCTGGACACCAATTTTTAAACTGTTGTAAAACCCAATAGCTGATTCTAAAGGCCCAAAAGAGAAGAGAAGATATAATTAGGGCTTTAGAAAAGATGAAACCCAAATATAAATATAAAATGAAAAGGAAAGAGAAAAAGGATTTTAGTTATTTTAAAGAATTAACCATGGTTAAGTTAGAGACTAACTATGGTTGAGTTAAAAGTTGACCATGGTTGAGTTAAGAAAATTAACCATAGTTACTACCCATAACTTAAAGGCTAAGAAAAGGTATCCAAGTGTGTGGCCAAGAAATTTTGGAAGAAGATATTTAGTTATGAAATTAGAAAATCAAAAGAAAAAAGGAATGGAAGGCTAAGATTTGATCTTGAAAAGGTTGATCCAAGGGTCGAAATTTGGCATGACTATTTAACTTCATTTAAATTCATCTCCTTCACCTCCATTCCACCATTTTCATTTCACACACCAGGGAGAAGGAGAGAAAAACGTGAAGAGAGAGAGAGAGAGGGAGAAAAAGTGGAAGAAGAAGTGAAATCAAGCAAAACTACCACCATTCTTCATCGAATTTTTTCACCTTCTTGACCCTCCAACCATTTTCTCCAAAGGGCAGCTACATATTCATCTTTTCTTCAAGGTGGAATGTTGCTTTAAGTGGGAAGAGAAGGGATTTTAGTGTGAGAAAAGCAAAGGAGCCAAGGATTAAGCTTAAAGAGTAAGTTTTCTCCACCTTGCACTTGAAAATCACATGGTTTAAGTTAGTTTTGTTAAACCCTAGCTATGAGTCACTTTTGGATAGCATGTGGACCATTAGAAATGGAGTTTATATGTTGAATATAAAGGCCTTGAAATAAATTTTATATGTTGAACATGAAGGCCATATGAACTTAGTTATTGTTGTTATATGCTAGGACTTTGAAAAACACAAAGATTATAATTTTTGGGAAAATAGAAATCATAGGGAGATGCTGTCCGAATTTTCCCAAAATTTTCTTAATATCTTAAAGTCATGTATACCAAATTTCAAGTCCTAAAACATAAAGGAAGAGGCTATGGAATTTTTAGAACCAAAGAAACTCACTTGTGGGCCTAAAATAGAACCAGGTTATGTTATGATCAAAACATTGTGTTGGGGTTGTAACTTGATAATTTTATCCATTCAAAAGGGTGTTTTTAGGTAGGAATACCTATGAGAAAGCCCCCAAAACTCATAGCATAAGATTTCTAAATGTTGCCCAAGAAATGCATACTATTCGACCATAGTGAATGGGGAGGGAAGGAGTTGGATTTTTCCAATTCCAATGGTCCCATTAAGTTTAAAAGGGTCATACTATGTTAGAAGTTAAGTTTTATATGTTGATTATAATGAATTATAATTATGATTATAGGGTTTGATAATTGTTTGGAAACTCCAAGAGCAAGTGGACCCAGTCCTAAGGCTTGAGGAGCAAGGTTGCTAAGGTAGTAGTTTTCTTTTCTCTTTCTTTAAGCTTGTATGTTTGTATAATGATGAGTGTTATGCTACATCAAGTTGTTATTTATGCTATAAGATGAGACATGTATGCTTAGATTGTGTTTGGCCTTGTATGAAATTCCTTGTATTCCTATGTGGTATGTGGCACCTTTATTGGCCTTATGTTATGTACTTACATGCTAGCTTGTGAATGAGATTGGTTTACTACTACTAAGATTTCATAATCTCACCCCAAATATAACCCATGTTAGGTCCAAGTTCAAGCAAAGAAAGGGCAAATGGTATGGAGCTATAAATTGAGGACCTTACTTTTATGCATCACATTTTGTCATGTAATTAAATATCTTTGGATTATGGTATATATGAGTTGTATTATAATATTATATGATAATAGGGCATATAATAGAAAGCCATGTATATGCCCAATCTTAAAGTAAGAAGAAAATTTTAATCAGTTTAAGTTTCCATTGACTCCTCTGAGTTCTATATGAGGTATTTGTAGTAAGGAAAGCTTTATAGAATAAGGTATGATAGATGATGCCTCGTGTGTGTCTTTTCTTCAACTGTTAGCTCCTTCTTCTTTAATAATTTCCACGTGGCTGTGGCTTGCTACAAGTGAGAGGTTTGAGTGCTGAATGATGGAAGTTAGACCTGCTTCAATGTGATTCTGCCCAAACCCGGCCTATGTGCTAATGCTTAATGTATGAGTGGTCCAAGTGAAGTGATATGAGAGTGAAATAGTGTAAAAGTGTGACTAGTGGTTATATGTTAGTGTGGCTGCCTCCTTGAGTGTGAGAGCCTATCCAAATGTGAAATCCTCATGTAAATGGATGTCCATGTGTTCCTCTCTCTCATTCCACATCCCAAGCTTTCCTTACATGCTTGTATATTTCCTATGTGGATGAGTGTAGCTACATGTAGCATGCAAGAAGACCACATGGGTGTGATTATGTGATGTGAGATGCTTCTTGTGTAACTACATGTAGCATGCAAGATGACCACATGGGTGTGATTGTGTGATGTGAGATGCTTCTTCCTTCATTTCTCCTTCCATGTGCCATCAATTCATCTCCTTTTTTTGTTATTTTCCCTAAATTCCATTAAAAATGTGGACCATTTATTCCTTCCCTCAAGTTGCACACATGTTACCTTCAACATTAAATTTTTTCCCTTGATTCATTCTTTAATTCTTCCAAGATTAATCTCCACCATTTAACTTCTATTTGTCCAAAAATCTATACAAAAAAAAAAGAATGAGAAAAATTAGGTAAGAATATTCACAAAATTATTCAAAAGAAATTTATACATTAAAATTTAAAAATTTTGCAAATAAATTCTTAGAGTGCAAATATGGTCAATAAAATCAAATTTCATTCAATTGAATCACTTAAGCTATATTTAATCCTAAAAATGTTCAAATTAGGATGATTAATATATATAAAATGGCATTTATCAAGATTGTATTGGATCGAGAATTGTATTGATTATAATTGGTGGCTGGTTAGACATCAATTAAGAAAGCAATTGGAAGATTAATGGATCAATTTAAGTGATTAAATTTTCATTTTCCTCTAATTTTTTGTATATGCAATTAAGCTGTTTGATGAAATGCATGTTAGAAAATTATGTGCTTGAATGTTTAATTTAAGGTTTTCTTAGGATTTAAGTGGTTGATTGAATCCTTTAGGATGAAAGTTCAGAGGCTAATTTGATTCATTAATCATTTAGTTCAAGTGTTTAATGATCTTAATCACAAAAATTAATGATTTAATGTGGAATTGAGGTCTCAATTGACATTGAATTGTTAGTGTCTTGAATCTTATGTGGTAACTCAAGATAAACTATCATGAACACATGTAGGAACTCTTAGAGTAGAATTATCGATAATTGAATTAAAATAAAGATAGTGGATATTAAGGGATAAATCCAAAGCTAGTCACATGTTTATCACTTGCTTGTTAATTTATGCAATTTAATTAGTAGTTAAGGATTTTAATTCAATCTAATTTTAGTTAGTTTAATTAAATCAAAACCCCTTAGAATTAGATAGTTTTTAGTTTCCTTTTAGACTTAGAAGGCTCTTTTGAATATTGAATTTCTTTTCCAAGAAAAATGATCTAGGTTACATGTTATATTGTAAATTTTATTCAACCTAGTTTATTTGAGGTTGTTCGACACAATCATCACACATGCTAACTTAAATAGTAATATGAATTTGAATGGTAATATGCATGTTAGAACCATTAAAGAACTTTGCAGCTCCTAATGCGTACTACCAAAATCTTTGTATTTAGTACCTGAATTAGATGCAAATTTTGAGTTAAAATTTAGATTGATTCACTTACATTCTAAATTTCATGGACTTGCAGAACTCACAAATACTTGAAGGAATTCCATGTTGTTTACTTCACCATGAAACTGTAAGGAGTTTTAGAAAGAACAAATAAAGTGCAAGGCATTCCCTTTCTCTTTGGATGGTATAGCTAAGGATTAGTTATATTATCTTCCTCATAGTGCCATTAATTCTTGGGACCAACTTAAACATATTTTCTTGGAGAAATTCTTCCTTGCATCTCTTATAGCCTTCATTTGAAAGGAAATTTATGGGATCCGTCAGATGGCAAGAGAAACTCTTTATGAATACTAGGAAAGATTCAAGAAACTTTGTGCCAGTTGCCCCACCACCAGATTACTAATCAATTGTTGATTCAATATTTTTATGAAGGGCTTATACCAATGGAAAAAAAAACATGATTGATGTTGCAGCAAGTGGTGCCTTAGTTGATTTGACTCCGAAGGTAGCCTGGAAGCTTATTTTTAAGATGGCTCAAAATGGTTAGTAGTTTGGTACTAGGATGGTGTAGCTAGTGAGGTATCTTAATGAGTTGAATGCTCTTTAGTATGATCAGACCTAACAAAAGATGCAAAACACTTTAGAAGAGCTTTCCTTTATGGTTAGATAGATGGCTTTAATGTTGGGATTCTTGTGACATGTACAACGAAAATTAAAAAAAAAAAAGAATCTGAATCCCTCCCATAGATCCGTTAATGTTGTTTAAATGGAGTAAGGCTAGAGACTTTTACCTTTGTCATGTGATTCTTCAAGTTCTTTTTCTATCGTCAGATTTCAAGAATTGATGTTTTAGACCAATTCCCTCTACGGGTATCCACATGAACAGTCACTGCAACTCGAATGGCATGCTAGCGCCACTGAACAGGAAAGTCTATACATTAAGGAGAAAAGACGTTCTTCTCTTTCTCTCTCTATACGTCCATACACTTTCTCTCTCTAAGCGTTAGTATGCTTTTTTCCTTGAGGGTGGGAGGCAACTTTCTTAAAAAAATCATCATCCTAAAAAATCCTAGCCTCTCTATTTATAGAGGTATGTTATATTAGGGTTTTAGGATAAATTTGATTAATTTAATACATTATTTAAATTAATTCTAATCATAATTAAATAGATTAGTTTAAATTTAAATATATCCTATAGAATAAATTTAAACTAATTATTTAATCTAAATCTATAACTAAATTTAAATTTAATTTATCACATTGATTAAATTCAAATTATTACATTAGTTTAAATTTAAATCTATCATATAGAATTAAATTTAAAATTAATTTATTTAAATTAATTAGATGATATATATATTTTGAAATATAATATATCAAATATATATATTTTAAATTTTATAATATATATATATATATATAATTCTTCCACTTTAAATTGAACAATATATTCATTGAATTTAGACACATTATTAGGTTCAATGAATTTGGACATTTTAGCTCGAGTTGATCCATTCTTGTGTGCGACCTTATAGACTTATATGACGTTAGCAGTGGGCCAAAAACACTATTCTACCCACAATCACAAGTGGCCTCTAGTAAGATATTATGACTACCTAAATCATATAAGGATCAGTAATTTAATGCAACCTATCATACAACCCTATCACTACCCTTTCGTCATACAATATCTAGGTCAAGTATAAGGCATGGAAATGTCATCCTCATTTACTTGACCATCACTTTCTCGATCTCTGAGTAAATTAATAGAATAAATGGAAAAACCTTTTATCTAAGTATGGCCATACATTCCTCAGTCTCACTTATCGAGTAACCTAGAGATATCTCTCCACAAATGAGAGAGATAAATTCTATCTTGACCACTCATCTTCCTCTATATGAATTTTACTATGCTCGATCACAACCTTTATGATCACTCAGTTAAAGGTGACTTTTGATTATGTCAAAGCACAGTGTTCCTCATGTAGGAATCTATGGTGATCTCAGGTTTGAGGGTTCAGTGACACGGCTATATATGAGATACATTTATGACTTGATCCATGTAGTTATCTCATGACGAGTCGATCTAGCACCCTGTTTCCTAATAAGTGCCTATGATTTTGATTTATATCTTCATACATGATTAACACATAATCATTAATCAAAATCATACTAGCCTTAGTTCATCAATGTTCCTATAAAGATGATCGACTAAGGATATTTAGGATAATCAATATGATTTATCCAAGGATATCATTATTATAGTAAACATGTAAACAATATAATAAATGTAATAAAAGATAAACTCCTTTTTCTTAATGAAATACAATGTTCATAATACAATGATTGACCTAGGGTACAATCTCCAACATTTAGTTTAGAGGCAGACAGTCTCATATCCTCCACAACAGGTTTATACATCTATAGCTTTGCTTGAAACTTTGTGTGGTATTGCTCCTTAGCCACACATACTACTGACCAATGCCCATAGGTAGACAATTGTGTTGAGACTTGTGTTAGGATCTTTCCATGAAATCCAATGCAGTAAGGACTGTAACACCATAATCTACTACCGCTATCTAGCCTCTCACTAGGCTCGGTTCCATATGATTTCCAAAGAACCAATACCAATCCGTGGCATTTTCATGCTATGAAACGGGATTTCTGATAAACACATATTTTATCTATTTTTATCCTCCTAAACTTAGACATTTTAGTTCCAAATATGGTTTTAAAACTTCAATTAGATAAGATTTCATGTTAATAGCCATTTCTATACTCTAGGAATTAAAATTGCAAAATTCTTAAATTTTAATGCATAAATTATTTTAAATGAATTTTTTGAATTTTCTACTTCATCTCTTTCATTCTTTTATGCAGATTTTTGTTGGGCAATTGGAGCTTTGAAGGAGAATTTGTTTTGAAGAGAAGGAAGAAGCCACGAGTTCAAACGCAATAGCTGCATGAAGCTTGGTGGTAAATAAAAATGAAAGAGCCAATGTGGGAGCTGCAAGATAACACGAACACCAAGTCTGCTAGGAGTGGCCTCTGTTTTGGAAGGAAATAAAACGTGACAGCTTTGCATGGAGAAAAGAAAGTGAGAAGCTTTGAGCTGGACGTGAGGGGCAAACGTGAAGAAGACTCGTGGTAAGGAAAGAATGCGAGAAGAAGCTGTGTTTGATCTGAAATGAGACGTGGAAATGAAGAGCAACTCGAAGAGCAAAAAGAATGAAAAGAAGCCACGAAAGCTGCTGGAACAGAGTGGAAGGATAAACATGCAGAAATAGTGTAAGAAAAGCTATAGGTTCTGGTGCCTTTTGAAGCTGAGAATCAAGTGAAGCAACACGTCTGAACATACATGCAGAAGCTGAACAGGGAGCGTTCAGCAGAACAGAGCAAACACGTGAGGTATTCACGAAGAAGACACATGAGTTGAAGTCTGGAAGCAGCTGCAGAACGAGGAAGAAAGCAACGTGGAACTGCACAAAGAGAATGAGCTGGAGATTGGAGAAGTGCAGTGGTTGAACAGAGATGAAAGAAGGAAGAAAGCTTGCATGGAAAGGCTGGACAGCAACGTGATTACAGAATGTGTTGAAGAAGCTTCGAGCCAGCAGAACGTGCTCTCATGTTTTGGAGCTCCAGAACAGCAGAATGCTCGAGTCCAGGGATAAACGCATGAAGCAACGAGCTGTCCAGAACCACATCAAAGAGAAGAAACAAGGAGCTAACACGAGTTGGACGTGGGAAGCATGAATCAGAATATGTGAAGCAAAATGTGGATTATTATATTCACAATGGGGCCCACACTCATGCAAGCTTCAGATAATTAAAATGAGAAGAAGCTGAGCACGTGGAATCAATAAAAGAATCACGTGAGAATGAGGCTAAAGGAGAGGAGAATTCACGTTAAAACCACACCTCCGTCTTTCCCTTTATACGACGTCATTCGCCCATACATAGCCCAGCCCATTCAACATATGTCATTCTCTCCATTCACACAAACCCTAGCCGTCTTTTATTAATCCACGCCTTCACTCTATAAAGGGGGATCCATCATTCATTCGGCCATTGACTCCACACAACCATCCTTCGCCTCCATTCACACCTTCACGCCTCCATTCACCACACTCTCATCCATTCCATTCTCCATCTCCATCTCCATCCACCGAATGAAGATCTAATCTCCATCTTGAGGCTAGCAAGGGAGGAAGCTCTTGAGTAGAAGCTTGAATCCATGGATGAACAATAAATTATGGCTAAGATTTTCTTATTTTTTTTCTACACTTTTTCTTATTCTGTATAATCTCGGTTGAGTTGTATTTGATTAGGAATTTGTGTAATTAATTAGTGGCTGGTTAGACACTGATTAGGAAACCCTTTTTGTTGATTAGTTGGTTAAATTTGAATTTGATTTTTCATTATTCTCTCTAATCTCCCATGTATGCCACGAAGGTGTTCGATGAAATACATGAGTGAGGTTATGTGTTTAAATGTCTATCTGAGAATTCCTTGGTGTTTAGTTGGTTAATTAAACATTTTTGGATGATGAATCAGAAGGTAATTAATTAGTTAATCAATCAAATTGGATGTTCATTGATCTTAAGGACAAGAGTTAATGGTTTAATGCGGGATTGAGGTCTCAGTTCAACATTAGATTATTAATCTCTTGAATCTTGAATGGTTATTCAAGATCATTTGCTAATGAACATAATTAGGAATTCTTAGGCCATAATTAATCACAATTGGAATAGGATAAGGATAGTGGATACCAAGAGACGATTCCTAAGCTAGTCGCAAGCCCATCATTCACCATAATTCATCCAATTAGGTAGACATTAGGAAATTTGTTTCAATTCAGTTTAGGATAGTTTAATTCAATTAAAAATCTCCCAAATTAAATAGTTCTAGGACCTTAGAACACGTAGAGAACCCAATTGAACATTGAATTCCAATTCCAAGGGAGATGACCTAGGTTGTGCCACTTGCTATATTTTTAGATCAACCTAGTTTTATTTTGAGGGTTGCACGACGAGCCCATCAAAATTTGGCGCCGTTGCCGGGGATTTGGAGTCTCAATTGTTTGAGAAAGTTTTCTAAGTGTTTTTGTTATATTTTATCTTTGTTTTGGTTCTATTTTGATTTGATTTTTGTTCTGTTTCGAACTTGGAATCGGGTAATTTCGGTGTTGCGTATTAATTTGAGTGCTTGCTGGAATTTTCGTTCATAGTGCCCAGAAAATTCTCATACTTTTTTTTTCAAGGTTTTTGGGTGTTTTGAGCAAAAATAATAGCATAGCTATTAGGTGCACCATTTTTTGGCCGAATTCCAACGTTTGAGGCACTTTTTCTAATTTTTTAGTATTTTTTCGAATTTTTTAGGAATTTTTCAATTTTTCTGGATTTAATTTTTTTTATTTTTTGTGAGTTTATTTTGTGTGACTAACCTCTATTTAGGAGTGTTTTTCATTGTTAGGAACTTGTTAGCTTCATTGAATTTTTATTTTCTTGAGTTTGAGTTAATTTTAGTTATAATCTGTTTGTGATTTTACTTACGCATAAAGTGATTGTGCTTCTCATTTTTCCTTGCTTATAAATGGATCAATACTATTCTAATCAAGGCGTTTATGATCCCTGTAGAGAGCATAGGATTTCTCAGAAGTTGGATAATGCCATGTCTATGCTTCAAGGTCTTCTTGAAAGACCAAGACAAGAGCAACAAACCCAACAATATCAACAAGCACAACAATACCAACAATTCCAACAACCATGCTACCAACCATACCACCATCCATATGAGATTCATCTAGATTACCATCCTCATTATGAACCACATCATAACTTCCATATGCAAGAGCCATACCCTTATTACCATATGCAAGAGCCAAACTATCATCCTTACAATTACCATGAGGGGTATATGCAACAAGAGCATCAAAGGGAACCGAGTTCGGAAGAAAGGATGAGGCAGCTAATGGAAGCTTGTGATATTCAACACCAGCAAATGCAGCAAATGCAGCAAATGGCCCAACGGATAACTGAACGATTACAACTCTTTGACCAACAATTGAAGGATTCAGGATTTCAAATGAATCAACCGACTACAAGTGCTAATGAATCAATTGAAGAGCAAATTAGAAAGGAATGTATAGAGGAGGAAGAATCTTATTCATTGGGTAATATCCTTCCATCCTCTAATGTTTTACAATTTGTTGGAACTGATTCTAGTTTGCCTGATAGCACTGTGACTACTGATGCATATAATGTCGTTGATTCTGAATTACATGATGATGATGATGTTGATGAGGAATTAATTGTTGAATCTCCTGATGTGGTTGATTGTGGTAATGCATTGAACAAAACTGATACATTTGTTGATACTCATGAACCCTTATGTACTGATGCACTTGGCATGTCTACTCCTAGCTGTGATTATAGTGAAAATTTTATTTCTGAATCAATTGATGAATCTATTGAGTCTAGGGTAGTAGATAGGTGTGGGGGTGACTTAGAATGTAATGATTATTCTGTTCCTGGTGTGGAATTGGTTGAGAAGTCTATTGATGATGCATCTTCTGAATTTAAAGACAACATGCCATTTGGATCATGTGACATAGCTGATTTAGATGCATCTCTTGATTGTGTGTGTATTGAATCTGCTATATGTGATGAATACTCTCAGATTAATTCTTCCATTGAGACTAGTGAGTCTTTCACATATACTGATCATCATGATTCCTCACTAGCATATAATGATGTAACTGATGAGATAATAAATGTAGCATGTGAAAATGATATAGACATTGAATTTGTTGGACATCTTGTTGATGAATCAGACTTAACTCTTAAATGCTTATGTGACGAATTGCATACATGTCCTATATGTGCTGAGATAAATGAGTTTCTGAAGTCTGATAAGTCTGTTGAATCCATGGAATCCTTTATTTGCACTGGAATTATTGATAAGACTGATTCTTCTGATCATACTAGTATTGATGATAGTATGCTTAAAGATAGTGTTGATATTGAACATCCTATTGATTCATCTGCTGTTGTTGATACTAGTCAGAGACTTGATTTTGCTGTTGATCATTGTTTAGAATATTATGAGCCTACTGATGTCTCTTTGGTCAGGGAAGATGTCGTCTCTATTGTTGAGAGTCCTGAACAGATTCCTGAGGTTGGTGAAGTAGCTCCCAACAAATCACAGACTCTCCGAGTAGAGGAAAAACAACTATCAGACACTTTGAATTCAAAGGACTGTGAGAAGTTGCAATTAGACTTTTCTATGGATGTAGTGACTCTTACTGATGAAAGTCCAGTAGATTTTATTGGTTCTGATAGATTTCTAGAGAGTTCAAAGTTTAAATTTGATTTTAAAATTTCTTTCTTTAGTATTAAATGTCCTAAATTTAATTTTTATTCTTTTACTTTTCCTACATTTGCTGAATATGACTTTCTGAAACTACTGATGGTTCAGAAAGTCCATGAGTCAACACTGAATGATCAATCAAAATGTTTTAAAGTGGTTAGACTCAAATTTGTCCAGTTGAAAAGGAATAAAGTAGTTTTGATTTTGATTTTTGATACTTATGATTAGTTCGTCTTTAATAAAGTTCTTTTTAGTTTAGGATTTAGTTTTCTTGTCTTTTCTGTATTACAGTTTCTTTTGTTTCTGTTTTGTAGGAAATAAATTGCTAACCAGCTACAAGGGAATCTTAGCCACCCTTGATATCTCCATATTCAAGTTCATCCGGTTGTATACTTTCCCTTTCTACTCTTTATATTGTGTTGTTTATCTATTTACTGGACTGGTGCTGGCATTGAGGATAATGCAATATTTAAGTGTGGGGGAGAGAGTCATTTCATTCTATCCATCTTTTCTTTATTTAAAAAAAAAACTGAAATTTTTTTTTTAGGAAAATTTAAAAA
This sequence comes from Erythrophleum fordii, assembly GCA_032878935.1. Classification (NCBI taxonomy): domain Eukaryota; kingdom Viridiplantae; phylum Streptophyta; class Magnoliopsida; order Fabales; family Fabaceae; genus Erythrophleum; species Erythrophleum fordii. The sequence continues at coordinate 17,022,578 of JAVQMF010000052.1, read as the reverse complement.
AAAAAAATAGTATGAATTCTTTTTAAAAAAAAAAAAAATTCCTGTGAAAGTTGCAAGTTGAGATGATTATAATTTGGATTCACTTAGACATGATAAGTGATGGATCTTGTGTCTTGATTTAAGTGAAGTGGCAATGAATTTGATTTCAATGAATTATTTGATAGCCATTAGCTGGTGAGAATTTGAGCCTTAATTGTTCAATTCTAGTTTGTATTCACCTATCTTTGTTTTCACTCTAGAACTTGTCTTGATTCTTTGTTGAGACCATATTTGCATTTGCATGCATGAAAATGATAAGGCATTTATTTCTTTTACAGCTAGAGCCAAAAAGCCAACCATTCATGCATCTTTATCCATTGTTTAGCCACTTTGAGCCTTGTTTTCTTTTGTTGTTAACCCTTAGCCATTTAAAAATGTTTCCCACCTTGTTTTAAGATGCCTTAGAGATTTTAAGAAGCATTACATCTAAATAGGATAGGTGAATGTGTGCTTTGCATCCATTAAGGCCATTGTGATTCAAAGAATTTGTTCCAAAAAAAAAAAAATGCAATGCAAAGAAAAGAATAGAAAAAAAAAAGCAAAAGAAAAGCAATAAAAAAAAAAAGAGGAAAAGTTATTGAAAATCAAAAGAAAGAAGTAATTTAGATTGAGTTTGTAGTTACCCATTGTTAGTTGAAAATAAGGCCTTGAATGCACACTTTTCCTTATCCTAGATTATCATTGAATGCTCTTGAGGTCCTAAGGTGTTCTATTTGCTATTTGTTTTTCCCTTTATTTTTGTTATCCATTCATTTCATCTTCCCTAACCCCATTACAACCCTTAATAAAGTCCTCTTGATTTGTGTATCGCATTTGGCATAGGTGGTGGAGATTTAGAAGCTAGACAAGCTTATGGTAGTAAGCTTTGATAGGTGGAATTTGAGTGATATACATTGCCCATAAACACTTGAGAGTGAGAGTAAACACTAATCCATGTGAGAGGCTATACATTCCAATTCATTCTTTTCAAATAAATTGCCATGGAACTTAATTCTTGATACAAGTGAAATTAGCTTAGATTGTTGAAGTAATGAAAAGTTGTGATTAGTCTCTAACTTGTGATTTTTACACTTTCTTTTCCATTTTTCATTTTCCATATGTCATTCTACCAACCGGGTGCTTCAATTCATTCTTTATCTTGGATTTCAAGCTCTGCCCAGGAGTGCAAAGGTTTAAGTGTGGGGGAATTTGATAAACACATATTTTATCTATTTTTATCCTCCTAAACTTAGACATTTTAGTTCCAAATATGGTTTTAAAACTTCAATTAGATAAGATTTCATGTTAATAGCCATTTCTATACTCTAGGAATTAAAATTGCAAAATTCTTAAATTTTAATGCATAAATTATTTTAAATGAATTTTTTGAATTTTCTACTTCATCTCTTTCATTCTTTTATGCAGATTTTTGTTGGGCAATTGGAGCTTTGAAGGAGAATTTGTTTTGAAGAGAAGGAAGAAGCCACGAGTTCAAACGCAATAGCTGCATGAAGCTTGGTGGTAAATAAAAATGAAAGAGCCAATGTGGGAGCTGCAAGATAACACGAACACCAAGTCTGCTAGGAGTGGCCTCTGTTTTGGAAGGAAATAAAACGTGACAGCTTTGCATGGAGAAAAGAAAGTGAGAAGCTTTGAGCTGGACGTGAGGGGCAAACGTGAAGAAGACTCGTGGTAAGGAAAGAATGCGAGAAGAAGCTGTGTTTGATCTGAAATGAGACGTGGAAATGAAGAGCAACTCGAAGAGCAAAAAGAATGAAAAGAAGCCACGAAAGCTGCTGGAACAGAGTGGAAGGATAAACATGCAGAAATAGTGTAAGAAAAGCTATAGGTTCTGGTGCCTTTTGAAGCTGAGAATCAAGTGAAGCAACACGTCTGAACATACATGCAGAAGCTGAACAGGGAGCGTTCCAGCAGAACAGAGCAAACACGTGAGGTATTCACGAAGAAGACACATGAGTTGAAGTCTGGAAGCAGCTGCAGAACGAGGAAGAAAGCAACGTGGAACTGCACAAAGAGAATGAGCTGGAGATTGGAGAAGTGCAGTGGTTGAACAGAGATGAAAGAAGGAAGAAAGCTTGCATGGAAAGGCTGGACAGCAACGTGATTACAGAATGTGTTGAAGAAGCTTCGAGCCAGCAGAACGTGCTCTCATGTTTTGGAGCTCCAGAACAGCAGAATGCTCGAGTCCAGGGATAAACGCATGAAGCAACGAGCTGTCCAGAACCACATCAAAGAGAAGAAACAAGGAGCTAACACGAGTTGGACGTGGGAAGCATGAATCAAAATATGTGAAGCAAAATGTGGATTATTATATTCACAATGGGGCCCACACTCATGCAAGCTTCAGATAATTAAAATGAGAAGAAGCTGAGCACGTGGAATCAATAAAAGAATCACGTGAGAATGAGGCTAAAGGAGAGGAGAATTCACGTTAAAACCACACCTCCGTCTTTCCCTTTATACGACGTCATTCGCCCATACATAGCCCAGCCCATTCAACATATGTCATTCTCTCCATTCACACAAACCCTAGCCGTCTTTTATTAATCCACGCCTTCACTCTATAAAGGGGGATCCATCATTCATTCGGCCATTGACTCCACACAACCATCCTTCGCCTCCATTCACACCTTCACGCCTCCATTCACCACACTCTCATCCATTCCATTCTCCATCTCCATCTCCATCCACCGAATGAAGATCTAATCTCCATCTTGAGGCTAGCAAGGGAGGAAGCTCTTGAGTAGAAGCTTGAATCCATGGATGAACAATAAATTATGGCTAAGATTTTCTTATTTTTTTCTACACTTTTTCTTATTCTGTATAATCTCGGTTGAGTTGTATTTGATTAGGAATTTGTGTAATTAATTAGTGGCTGGTTAGACACTGATTAGGAAACCCTTTTTGTTGATTAGTTGGTTAAATTTGAATTTGATTTTTCATTATTCTCTCTAATCTCCCATGTATGCCACGAAGGTGTTCGATGAAATATATGAGTGAGGTTATGTGTTTAAATGTCTATCTGAGAATTCCTTGGTGTTTAGTTGGTTAATTAAACATTTTTGGATGATGAATCAGAAGGTAATTAATTAGTTAATCAATCAAATTGGATGTTCATTGATCTTAAGGACAAGAGTTAACGGTTTAATGCGGGATTGAGGTCTCAGTTCAACATTAGATTATTAATCTCTTGAATCTTGAATGGTTATTCAAGATCATTTGCTAATGAACATAATTAAGAATTCTTAGGCCATAATTAATCACAATTGGAATAGGATAAGGATAGTGGATACCAAGAGACGATTCCTAAGCTAGTCGCAAGCCCATCATTCACCATAATTCATCCAATTAGGTAGACATTAGGAAATTTGTTTCAATTCAGTTTAGGATAGTTTAATTCAATTAAAAATCTCCCAAATTAAATAGTTCTAGGACCTTAGAACACGTAGAGAACCCAATTGAACATTGAATTCCAATTCCAAGGGAGATGACCTAGGTTGTGCCACTTGTTATATTTTTAGATCAACCTAGTTTTATTTTGAGGGTTGCACGACGAGCCCGTCAATTTCATACACTCATCTTTTACCCCGTGGGTCCTGTGAACCCATCATTCACATTCTCAACTCAAACTCCACTTATACAACTCATACATAGCATAAAAAAAACCATAAGCCACAGGTATGGAGCCAAAAACAAAAAAAAATGCATTTTCTCACTTGTGCCCAAAAGTCATATTTTGGCTCTAACTTTGGAAAATCATAACTAATTGTAGAAAAATGTGAATCTAGCAAACTATAGTTTTTTGGAAAGTTCTAAGTGTTAAATTTACAATAAAAATATTCCCAATCGTAATCTCTGAGTTTGGACCATGTTTGACATCGAAAATGGGAAGGATGTCCGACTGTCATTGTTTCTAGTGCAGCTTACTGTCATGACATTTGAAAATTCATAACTAAATCCATAAAAATCCAATCTAGGCAGACTATACCAATTTGAAAAACTACAGATGTCTAATAGAGGAGAAAAATAAGTCCAAATCAGTTTAGTAGCCCTTACACCCTGAAAACTAATGGAACAGTAACGGGGGTCAGATGAGCTTCCTGATGCTGATATAGAACTTCAGAAGGTTCATTCTCTCTCTACAAACCTCCGATTTGGGTGATTCTAGTTGGTACAGGTCACTGTGGTTTTCTAGTTTATGTGTATAAAATTTCATGACATTTGGCCACCATTTGGTCTATGTGTGACATGGATTTCATTTTCGGACCTAATGAAACAGTACATGACCAAACTATGGATTTTTCCCAATTTCAACAATTCGCTAAATATTATTTAGACCTCCGAATATTAACCACTTTAGCTTCTCAAGAATCTTTCTACAAACTCTAGAGGCATGCCAAATTTCATGGCAAGAGGAGCTCATGGTCATACTTTGACGGAGCTCTCAAAAATACCGGTTTTGGCACCCAAAAGGTCCAAAATGGGTTCAAATAGCCTCTCACACATTCTAGCCACTCATGGACAAGTTTAAAAGCATAAAAATAGTCTATATAACATATCCATGTGGTCCAAATCAACATACAATCCAAATTCACTATGCTACGGCCAAATATACACTATCACATTCATTCATTAAAAGGGGCAAAACCCTCATTTCCATTGATTTGGCTATCAACATAGTTTATACATCATCTTTCTATACATGTACACTTGCTGCAACATTTACATTTCAAAAATAGTGGGCGCATATTCATTGTGGCACCACTTTACATCAAAATAACCAAAAATAAGCTAATATCTAGCTAAGCATACTCCTAGGCTCCTTGGTGTGCACTTGCTTCTCCTTGTGCTCTACCTAGCATGTTAAGTTGGGAGGGGAAAGGGGTGAGATTCAGGGAATCTCAGTAGCTCATGCACTCATTCAAGTAAACAATCAAGGCATATAACAAGTCAAAGCATGTGAATAAGCATTTAGCCATTCTCAAACATCCAACACACGTTGTACATGCTAAGGAAATCACAACAATGCCAAAAATGGGCTCTAGGGACTTTTGGTCTAGCCTCACCCGAGTTTAGGGACTTTTGGATGGCCTCACCCGAGTTTAGGGACTTTTGACTCGGCCTCACTCGGTTGATACTTTTGGCCTTGTCTCACCCAATCTCAAGGGACTTTCGGCTTCACCTCACCCATCTCAAGGGACTTTCGGCACTACCTCACCCGAGCAAATCTCACAATTCATCACACAAGCACATTGGCATCAATGCATCAAAGCAATAGCATATGGCATATTCCACACATTAAGCATATATATAAACATACAATGACTATTACATCCAAGAATGCAACAAGAAAGAGTGGAAAGAGAGCTACCTTATCAGCCAAGGTCAACACTAGCTTTTCCTTTCAATTCCTCTTCTCCCTTCTTAAGTTCATAATCACACCTTGGTGGAGGTGCTTCACTTGAGCCTAGACACAATCAAGAATATGGATTACTCTCTTAGAATGCAATCTTTAGAGCAAACCTTCTAACATACCAGAACCTAGAGTTCTCTCTCTCTCTAGAATGCCATCAACTCTTTCTCTCTCTCAAGCTCCCATGGTAGTGGAAACAACATTTTCAAAGAAAACACAAAGATTCAAAGGTGTTTTCCACTTTCCCTCTTCTGACCCATGCCCAAAATCTAACCATTTTCACAAACAAAACCGTAGAAAGAGAGGGCAAAGAGAGGAGATCCAGATTCTAAGGAGAAATGGGAGAAGCTTGCTTACCTTTCTCTTGCTCTTCCTCCTTCTCTTAGTCTCTCTCACTCTCCACGCCTCTTTTCTCTCCTTGGGTCGAAGTCTAGGGCAGATATGAGAGAAGAAATGAGTTTGAGCGTTTAATGAAGTCTAATTCTTGCCTTTTACTCTCTTTCGAATTGACCCTCGCTACGGCATAATTTAACCTTCGCTATAGCGAGCTCGTGTTATCTGGCTTCGCTATGGCGAGGTGTAACCTTCGCTACAGCGAGATCGTATCAGTTCCCTTTGCTATGGCGAGATTTGACTTTCGCTATGGCGAACTCGCGTCAGTTCCAGACCTCACTCTCGCTATGGCGCACGCCACGGCGAGCGACTCCCTGGTTTCTGTATGGACTGCTGCCTACACTCGCTATAGCTAGAATCACCTTCGCTATTGCGAGAAGGCACTCTCGCTGTAGCGAGACCATTTCTCGCTTTTGCGAGGAGACTTAGCAAAATTTCTGAATTTCAAAAATTTCCAGCTTTCTACTTTCTTTCTTTTCTCTCTTTTTTTTCCCTTTTCCCGGTTGTTACAAGGACAACACAGATATGACTTATACTCCTATACCTATAATTTGGGATGGAGAGATTAACAAAACTTGAGATATGAAGGAGCATAACAACAATTGAAGTATAATGCTATAGGGCCAAGTACACTACCTCTACTGTGATGACCCTAATTTCTTATCATCATAATTAAGGTTAAACATGTGATTAATCACTATAGGTCATGAAAATGTGGAAAGATTTAAACCTTAATGTAATTAGAGTCATCAATCATACGATTACATACATTTATGTTCACAAGAGAATTAAACATCAGTTTATAAGCCTTGGATCTATTATTCATCAGTTTTAACTCATCCTAATGACTCTAGATCATCCTTTGTGATTAACATATAGGAAACTAAGATTTTCTAGTTAATATAAGTGTTTCAGCATGTTAGCCGCGGCCAAATTACCCTTAGCCATGGCCAATTCCTTTCTGTTTTACCCCTTTCTTCATCGCCGCGCAAGTTGGACCTTCGCCGCGGCCAACCTACATGGCGCCACGGCGAAGAAGCCTCTTGGAACTTCCTCACTCGCCTCTCGATATTGGCCGCGGCCAATTCCTCCTTCCGCCGCGGCCAATTCTTCTCTGGAATGCCAAGGACATTTTCCTAAAAGTTAGCCGCGGCCAATTCCATAATTCTCCGTGTAACACCCTAGATTCTAGTCCATCTCATACATTTGAATGGCATAATATCATGAACTATGTAGGATTTCCATGGGAAAAGCAAGAAAATTGGGATTATTTTCGCATTGCGCTATGTCTAAAAATTCATTTCGGTGTCACATGGACCATGTGAGCTCATACTATGCATCGTCATATTTAATTGCATCATTACAACTCATTTAGATCCCAAAAACATGCCTCCAACCCATGGAAACCGAAATGGAGCATGAAAATTTGGAGATCCATTTTCGGCCAGAATTGGCCTCTTTCCTGGGCAAACTTTGGAAAATCATAACTAAATGTACAAAATTCAGAATCATGCAATCTTGGTCATTATGAAAATCTTAGGATGTCTACTTCATACTAAAAATACTTCCAAGTCACAGAATTCATCACAAAAGACTTTTGACATCCAAAACGCTACAGACTCGCTGGCTGCCTAGGCTGTGATTCAGTTTACTGATACAAACTTCTGAAATTCATAACTAATTCTACAAAAATCAAAATCATACAAATTCAGTCATTATGGAAAGATACAAGTGTTAACTTGACAGTAAAAATAATTCCAGAATGAAACAGATACGTTTAGATATCTGGAATTGATGGAACAGTGATTGAGCTCTGGAGACGCCACTGTTACTGACTAAAAACTTCAAAAATGTATAACTCTCTGCTCAGACCTCCAAATGAGGTGATCTTGGTGGCTGCAGTTTATGACCTCTAGTTTATGCATATAAAATTTCATAAGCATTGGACATCATTTGGTCATCAGATGACACAGAAATCAAATCTGCCAGTATGAACAGTGCACATACCAGAAACCATAGAAAATCCCAACTTTGAAAATTCATCAAATATTCTCTAAACCTCTGAAAATTATGATCTTTAGGTTCCCAGAAAGCTCTTAATGAGACCTAATTGTATGCCAAATTTTAGGGCAAGACTAACTCATTTGGCAAAAAAGTGACATAGGGTTCCATTATGGTCAAATTTGGCTTCATATGAGGTACCAAATTTGCCAAATGGCCTTTCCTTGGTTGTGGCACCTTTTGGGCAAGTCTAAAAGTACATTTGAGACTTGTGTGAGCTGCCCAAATGGTCCCAAACCTCATGCATCTCATTTTGGCCATTCAACCCCTACTTATACACATATCCATCAAACTTTCAATTCTCATACTTTGGCATTAGATACTCAAAACATATGTTAGAGGTCATACATCATATTCATACATATAAACATCATAAAATGGTGTATTTATACATGCCTTAAGGGTCATGGTACATTTACAACTCATTATAGGTTCAAAAAGAATGAAAGCTAGGCCTAGGCTTGTCAATCTCTTTCTTTCATGGTTGTTGGCTCCCTTCACCATAACTCCTTGGTCCACCTAGCATGTTAGAGCATTGGAGAGGAGGGAGTGAGATTCAAAGAATCCCAATAGCTCATCCCCTATTCAATCATACATAATATGTGCAAAGCAAGCTTCTCATATGCATGCATGGAAGAAATATAAGTCATAGGCATTTTAAAAGCAAACTTGGCATGTGAATCAATCATACAAGACATTTAAGAGCTCACTAAGTGTTTGGATTGGCCTCACACTTCTCCTCATGGATTTTGGACTTGCCTCACCCATTCTTTGAGCACTTTGGACTCAACCATACTCTTGGGAGCCCACTTTGCTTTTGGGAGACTCTTTACTTTGTCTCAACCAAGCTCAAGGGTTTTTGGCTCATCCTCACCCAAGGGAAGAGTTCTTGGCCTCTCTACACTCAAGCAAACTTATACAAACATCATGGGTTCATTTAAAAACATAACATGGCATCAAGCATCATGGCATATAAAGGCATGCTAGCATACTTTTCAAAGCTTGAAATTACACATACACACATTCTAAAACAAGCTAAACACACATCCATGCATGAGAGAAGGTGGAGAGAGCTACCTTGTATACAAGTACACACTTTTTCCTTAGCTTTCAAGCCTCCTCTTTTAGCCACACACCCACAAGTTGGTGGAAATAGTGTCTCTTGGCCTAGACACAAATTATGGGAGCCAATTAAGTTCATGAAACAATTTCTAGGGTCATGCAACTTGCTTAAATCCTAGATTACTCTACAACCTCCATTATGGTCCATATTGGCACCTAATGAAGCAACACCCCTCAAATGATTTCTAGGCCTCATTCTTTACTTTCAAATATGATTCTTGACTCCTTTTAAGCCTCTTGGAGTCATCACATCATTAAAACAAAAGGCCTAGCACCATGTTGCTTCTTTAGGTCATATTATGAAACCTAAGGCACCAAATCAATTTCTAGGAGTTCTAAATTTTTTCTAAGGGTTCCTCCCACCTTCTACCATTATAAGAAGTCCCAAACCAAGGCTAAAACAAATTAAAACAGCCCCTAGCCTAAGGGTTATGTCTTGGCTGAATTGATGGAGGGAGGAGGAGTCCATGGGCTTTTTGATTTTTCCTTGATGGGAGAGACACTTGGGAGGCTTCCTAGGGGTCTTAGAGACTCAAATAAACATTTACACATGCAAGAAAATTCATGGATTAAATCAGTTTTTATAAAGTGTCCAAGAGCTCTACACTTTTCTAACTTGATTTTCATTAGCCTTTCTTCCAATTTCCTTGCATCTACTAACTCCTCATGGTATAAAACCCACAATTCCTTCTTATTTCTAGACAAAAAGCCTCCCCCCAAGATGGTTCTGTTCTGGCAGAACTCCACACACAAAGGGCAAGAAAAAAGAGCAACCAAGATAGAAAAATCACCTTGATTCCAAGCTTTTCTCAAGAACTCTCTTCCTTGCTTCAACCCTCTCCTTGAACTTCAAAATTTCCCCCTCAGTTCTGGGCTCAAAACAGAACCAAACATCTCATTAAATCCATAGGAAGAGAGGAGGAAAGGAGGGGAAGAAGTTTAACAAGGCAAGGAGTAGGAAAAAGTAGCTAAAACTTACACTTTTCAAAGCTTCCTCTTCCTTCCTTGGCCTCCCCTCTTGTGCGCCACTCTCAGCCCTTCTTACTTCTATTTTAATGTGTGAGAGAGTGGGAGAGGAAGTCTGAGCAAAGGAGGGGCGTTTTTATAAGCTAGGGTTTCACTTAAGCAACTTTTACACTTTGCAATTTAGTCCCTCTTCATAGTTTTGTTCGTTTGGGCTTGTTTCAACTCCTTTTTGAAATGCGTCTTTTCCATCATATTCCTTAGGCTCTTAATCATAATAATTGCCTTTGGAATCACTAAAAAAGGATCTAAAACCATTTCGAATCGTTCAGTCAATTTTCGGTCAACCGACAGCCGAAATCACTCACCGGAGGGGTTTCAACTGTTCTAGGGGTTCCCATAGTATTCAGGGCCTCTGAGAACCCTAGAAAGCTTAAATTTTTTGTTTAAAAAGTCCTCCTATGAGTTTTCCAAATTTTTCAAAAATTACAAAAATGCCCCTACTTCCCTCGGTAAATTTTCTGATCTCTTTTGGCTCTGGTTTTTGGGCATCTTAAATCTCAAATCCTCATTTTCTAATATTTAAAATTTTATTATAATTTTAGTTAGTCCCAATTCCTTCTATTTCAAGGACTTCCTTTTGTATCTGGCCCATTTCTGCCGTTTACGGAGAAACCGAACATTGCGTTTCTCACGTTTACGGAGGGACCGAATGTTACATTTCTCCCCCCCTTAAATAAATTTCGTCCTCGAAATTTGGGGTACACTTCCTCTTCCTCTTTTCTTTTCTGGCTAATAGTTCTGTTCTTTCCCTTCTTCCTGGCTTTATACGCTTTCTCAACGATTTCATTCTTTTGAATTTTCTCTTAGCCAGGGAACTTTTATTACTAGCTCTTAATTAGGGCGCTACTGCTATAAAATACTAGCTAGTTCTCTCTCTCATAAGGGAAAGAAATTTCTGACTCTGGAGGCCTATCTTGGGAGAGCTTACTAATCATGTTGGGTTAATGTTAACCCGATCGCAGGATTAACGTTCTTTCAGTGAACTCATTTACACATCTCGGGAGGTAACTTATTTCATATCACGTCTCCCGTATCCTCTTTGAATGGCTTCTCATAACATCTCATCATCTTTTCTAATCATTAGGGCCATCAGAGGTTTCTATCTGTCTACTTATTTACATGTTCCGTCCACTATTTATCTCTGTGTTCTTTCTCACTAGCTCATCCCATGATTATAATTCACATTTCTTTCTAGCATAGGCCTCACATCTTAGTTACTTACTAGGATTACAACTCCTTTGAGGAGTTTCTGCTTTTAATGATCCCAGTTTCTTATAGGCAGGACTTTTCTCATTTTCTTTGCTCACTTATAGTGGCGTTTTGTAGTCCCTCATTTCAACACTAAGAGGCCAAAATTGTATGTCTTATACTGGCACTGAAGAGCTACTACCACTGACTACTGTTGGGCTCTGATGGGATGCTAGCTATTCTCACAGTTTTGCTCACTAGAGACATACTGTACCATTTACCTTATATAAGAACTGCACCTGACCCTTTTCTGAATACATAAGCTATCATACGGGGATCTCTCTATTCTCGGTCAAGGCTACTGTCTGCTAGGTAGTGGTTCATTTGGCTCTAACTTTGGAAAGCTTATTTCTTACTTTCCTCATCCCATATACTATGCTCATTTTTAAAGAGAGCTAGTCAGTGGTCTAACTATCTGAGTAAAGCCTTCATATCTCTGTAGCAACGGTCTACCAGACTTAGGAGGTCTGTAGTCTCTGAGACAAAGGCTAGCTAAAACTGTACTAGTCTCTGAGACTAACTGCTTTGTAAAAACTATTTCAGGCTGTCATCTCTACCAAAGATCTATCATGCTGTGGCTAGGGCTCTCTATAACTCTGTGGGATCTACTGTGACCCCTGGGTCTACTGCGACCTCTCAGAGCCCTGCTAGGGTCTACTACAACCCGCTGTGCTATGCTGGGATCTACTGCGATCCATCTCTGGGAGACGTGAAAGCCTAAGATTACTGTATCTGACAGTAAAATACATGCTCACTAAGTCCAATTACCATCGCTCATAATAGCTGAGGCTAAACTCAAAAGTACATCATGCTCTTCATGTGAAGTGGGTTCTGTGTCATCTAGAGAATCATACTAATACTAAGGAGTGTTTTAATTTTCGTTCATCGCTCCTCATAGGATCACTTCAGCTCTTTTTTTTTCACTTGGGCTTTCTTTTCTTACTCTATTGACTTACTTACTTACTTACATATACTTGTTTTAGCCCTCCTCTCTTATCCTGCAGCTCTCACTATGCCCACGTTCTACTTTTAAGTGCCTTGGCACCAGGGCATCTCACACACTGAATGTAGTAAACATCTTTGGCAGGAGAGAGACTATACATTAGTCCCTATTCATTTCATTTACATATACTATAAGGGACTCGGGCTATGCATACTGAATATGAACATTCTCTACTAGGGACCCCTTTCTACATGCTTTCCTTACTATTTTGATATTATTGGAATCTCTTTTACCTGTCTTTTCTGACTTATCTGGTTATCTAGTTAACTAAGATACCTTTTGATTATCGGGACACTTTGGTGATTGATGTCATCATTTGCTACGCACTTAAGTCACATTGCTATTAGGTTGATCAGGCCTAATATCATGTGACCATTGTTGCAAGCAAACCATAACATCAAACACTAATACACAGGCACCTCATGACTGAGCTCAAGGCCATTATCGCTTGTAGATTACAAGTTTCCCAATATTCTAAAGTACCTCTCTCTTACCTTTTTCTATCAGTCCTATTCTCGTAGAGTGCTCAAGGAAAGTATGACTCTTTATCTACTACATCCTGAGATCTCTCTGTATTGCCCAGCTATTTTTCTTCCAGCGTTATCATGCTAGAAGGGCGTCTACGCCAAGGACAAGTATGCTTTCTTAAGTCCTCAAGCACATTAACTGAATGTCTATTCTCAATGTAATATATCCTCAGCTTTAACATTATCATACCTTCTCTTTCTACCTTTTTTATCCTCTTACTTAGGTAAAAGGATATTCTACTACTAGCTGTTTCTGTTCCTAGTTCAGGTTTCTTTATGCTTAAGAGCACCTACATTTTCCTAAGATTCCTCCACTTAATCACTCTCTGTAACATCAAGGGGGGTCTACTTTTTACTCATACTCTTGCTCTACTCTTAGCTAGACCATCCCTTGGTAAGGAGGATTTTATTTCATAAAATCTTAGGAATGTCATTCTATAGTGCTCTTAGCTTATATTCTTTCTCTAGGCTTACCTTCTTTCTCTACATAAGACGAGGCTCACCTTCCTAGGCGGTCTCTAGCTTTCTCGAGCTTCCCTGAGGGTACTAAGGCACTAACTGTCTATCTCAGCTTGCGTCTATATTTGGATTAGAGCTAGGCTTTCTCTCCATTCAACCTCTTTAGCTTTACCTCAGGAGCACAATATACTATTTTTAGAGTTCTGCTAACTCAATCCAAAATGCATACTCTCAATGTCTGGATTCTACCTCACGAAAGCTGATGCTCTACTGGGTGCTCTAATCACTCATGTGCCTTAACCCTATATTATTCTCCTATTAGGGAGCTCGTTTGACTAATTATCTGTTTATCTTTTTAAGCTTAGCTTACTCATCTAATCATGACAAAAGCGAGGGCATCTTTTCTGTAGCTAGTTTCTTAGCTCTTCCTCGCTTCCCTTTATGACTCAGGGGGGTCTATTTGGGGAAATTTACTAACCACTATTGGGTGGTTTCCCTGACATCAGGATGTCTTATCTTTCCTTTCTCGCTCCAAGGAGAATTTTCACTGAGCCTTTCATTCACATATCTCACTTGGAACGATGCTATTGGTCATCTCCCTTAGGCTTCAGCTTAGGCTTAGCCTAGGCTATCTATCTTATTAGACCTGTAGCTTATTAACTATCTTCATTCTCTTCTGAACCTTGGTTACTGGCTACTCATACTTACTTCTAAGTATTACTTATGAGGTATACCTTTCTAGGCCACTCGCTAGGTGCCTCACTACTAGTAGTCTTATCTTACGTTATTTAAGGCTCCACTAGCGTTCTATTATTCAGCATCTCACAGGGTAACACCTTAGGTTGGAGTCAGCACCTTAAAGGTGAGTCTTGACAACCTCATTATCACTGTGTCTAGCTTTCTCTATACTGAGCTCTTTTTCAGTCTCAACTATTAGGCCCACGGATTTCTTACTAACTTTCCGTGACTATTTATTACTTCTTTTCCTTACTTATACTAAGGGTTCCCGCTCGTTGTGGGTTGTTTGACCTCTTATCAACTCTCTTCTCAAGTTGGCTTGAATGTGACCAACAAGGCATTCATGGTGCCCTTTGCCGCGGCTAATTAGCCTCGCTGTTTGTATGGAATAATTGGCCGTGGCTAAGCAACTAATTGGTCACGGCTAACGACCTCTGATTGGCTTATTTTTAAGGGATTAGATCTTTAGCTTTAGCTACCAACCCGAGCCTCATTGCCTCTATATCCAATCCGTCATCAAGCTAGAAGGTTCTATCTCTCGCTTCATTCATGCATAACTACTTATCCTCTCTGGGCAATCGAGCTCTCAAGGGTGTAGCTTGGAATTCAATCTCTGGCCTGAGGAGATTAACCTTTCGGGCTCTAATATTTATCTAGACATTTGGGTGTTGTGGCTAGAGGGTGACTCTCTTTCTTACTTCCCCTCTAAACTGGTCCTGTGCAGCCGCAATCTCATCTTATGCTACGCTGCATCGCTACTTCTCTCTGCATTAAGCAGGACATCTCGGAATGGCTTGAGTATGACTACCAGGGAGAATAAGGCCTCACATACTCTCTCTAGCAAGCCTCTTCCTATCAATAAGATCATTCTCATTGTTTATATTTAGGGCTTGCCACTGATCCCAGCGAGCTATCATATCTCATCAAGCTCTAGCCATTGGATCCGTTAACCCTGCTCAAACTTAACTTTGCTCAAGCTACTCTAAAGGCCATTCTTTCCTGGTGTCCACTACTACTCTAAGACCATCCTATAACCTTCGCATTATGAACAAAGCCACAACCATCCTCACACACCTAACATGTCTCATACAATGCTTTACCTATCCATTCAAGCCTTTTACATAGCCCTATTACAACATCCTCAAGCCAAATCCAATCCGAGAGAGCCTGGAACTTTGCTCTGATACCAAACACCATACAGAGCCTCCAACGATATTGTCCCCGAGCGGCACGCTGGCCCAAGGGGTTTTGTTCTTCCCTGCCTTCCGGGTTCGAGGGTCATCGACCCAGCCTTCCTCGTTTAATGGGAAAACGCGTCGTTGGTGGGGGGAGCTTCGCCCCCACTTATATGGGCTAGTCACAGGCCCCTTCCAGCCGATGTGGGACTTTACAATCCACCCCCCTTTTGGGGCTGACCCGTCCTCGGGTCACACATGGGCCAGGATTGCTCTGATACCAAACACACCACATACAGAGCCACCAGACGTATTGTCCCGTCCTTCCCGGTTCGAGGGTCTTCGACCCAGCCTTCCCGGTTCAGTGGGTTTTGTCACTTGCCAGCTTAACTCATGGGAAAACGCGCGTCTGGTGGGGGAAGCTTTGCCCCCACTTATATGGGCCGTTCCTAAGACCAAACCATCCGATGTGGGACTTTATATTCCACCCCTCTTTTGGGGCAGACCCGTCCTCGGGTCGCACATGCAAACAGCCAGCTCTGATACCAACCACATACAGAGCCACCAGATGTATTGTCCCGTCCTTCTCGGTTCGAGGGTCTTCGACCCAGCCTTCCCGATTCAGTGAGTTTTGTCGCTTGCCCGCTTAACTCATAGGAAAACGCGCGTCTGGTGGGGGAAGCTTTTCCCCCACTTATATGGGCCGTTCCCAGGACCAAACCATCCGATGTGGGACTTTACACGCCGCGGCGAATTTTCTCTCTGGATGACTCCCAGTTTGACCTCTCACATTTCACCGCGGCGAATTTCTCTCTGGCACTCTCCCTGGGCAACTTCGCCTCTATTGGCCGCGACCAACATAATTTTAGCCACGGCGAAGTGCCTTCTGGTCCTGCACTCCGAAAATCTAGACTCATACTCTCCTTTCTCCCTCCAATCTCACCTTAGGGCCCCTCTCCCTTAATTATGGGGCTCAAATAGCTTTCCTTAGTCTAATTTATCCGACTAATCTATCCTCTATTAATTTAAGATTCAAGGGTCATTTTCTTTCCTTTAATTACCCCATATCAACAAGTCCCTTTATCAGCAATTTGTAAAATAACAATAACAAGAGTTCATAAACTATCAATAGATATCACTTATGTCAAGATTACATCTCCAATAATAAGCTACTTCAAAGTTCAACAAGGCTCATTGTAGATAACACAAATCCATACATCAATTACCAATTTAAAGTAAGGCCTACTCCTCAATAGATACACATTATATTATCAAAATACATACTCCTACACTTGGCAATACAAATACATGATGATGCTATACAAGCCTTAACAAAAATTAGCATCTATCCTATTCTACTCATACTAAGTGTAGCTCCCCCACACCGGGCCTCAGCTCATGGATGTTCATCCACTTGCTTACCCTTATCCTTACCCGAGGAACCTTCACCTGAAATTGTAATCCCATAAAATGGGGTGAGATATAAATCTCAGTAACTAAGGCAATTCCATCATATAATCCAATTTAATTAACATATATGCATGAATCAAAATCAACATCAGAATCATATCAATCATCTCAGCAAATGAAACAATTAGGCTATTATGATTACTATCCCATACTAGCAATCATATTTTAACATGTTAAGGCCATTAACACTAGGAGAGGCCCGTCCACGGCACCTACTCCCCATTGAGCACAACCAGGGCTCAGTGCATCTGGGGTTTGATCATAACCCGGTGCCCGATCGAAGCACATGCACGGGTGGCAGCCGCACCACAGCTCCACCATGAACTCACAAGGTCCAATCATCATACAATAGATAGCCAACCAATTCATTCATCATTTCAAATTATTCATATACAGCAAGTATGAAATTTAAACCGACATATGCATGGAATTAATGTAAACCCCGGTTATCTCACTTGTTGACAACTTGCAACAGCCACCAATGGTACAGAGTCTCCCTATAATGATAGCATCAGATAATTACTACTCTAATTCATCATTAACAGTTACAACAAGTACCCAAGAAATTTAAATGCTATTAACTACCTTAAGAATATTTACCCAGCCACTACAAATCCTAAATTCGGATTTACGTGTCCTCTTCCAGAAATCTCAATATTCCACCCAAAATCCTAAGTAAATTCGTACAAAATTACTACCCATAATATAAATCAGCTATGGGGGTCTCAAACCAATAAAGAAAGCATCAAAATGGGAGGTTTAAACTCATCTAACACTAGCCCCAACCTCAACCTACGAATTTCACCAAGAAAATTCCCCAACACCCACATTTCAGATTTTGGGTATAATGAAAACTCTCCAAAGGAAAAACTAATCAGGCCAAATTAAAGAGAAAGATGAGGGGATTAAGTTGTATAACTATTACCTTGGCTAAATCTTGCTCCAAATGTGAGAAAATGTGGAATTAAGCCAAGAACCCTAGCCTCTCCTCTTCACCTCCGAATTTCTCTTATATTTTTGTGTTTTGCTGAATGGGAAAGTGGCTGGTCAGCTTTTAGGGTTTTAGGTAGGTTTAAGTTGGGTCAAGGGGCTGGGTCATGGGCTGCTCCAAGTCCAAATCCAATTGGGTTTCAGATTTTGCTTATTGGGCCAGTTTTCAATTGTTGGGCTGCAAAATTTCATTGGGCCAGTTTTTATACATTGGGTTGCTGAAGTTTTAATGGGATTTGGGCCAAGTTGGAAGAGCTCAAGGGTTTAGGTCTGCACCTAACTCATTGGGCCTCCATTAGCCTCTTGTCATGATTCATTAATTTGGGCCTAGGTGAAGTTTCTATCCCAATTAATTCTCAAACCCATATTAATAATTTATCTCTCTAAAATTCCCATTCACTTTACTTGCCCAATCATCCCCTATTAATTATTCTTAATTAATCTAAATCTATGATTAATACCTTAATTAATCTCGGGATGTTACATACAACCTATGAGATAATCTATTCCAATACAAGAGGAGTTTGGTAAAGAAAATAGCTTGGAAGATATAATAAAATAGCTTATGGAAAGGCTTCAATAGAATGAACATCAATATAGATAGGAAATGTAGAATATTCTGACATAGATTGATCAATTAGCAACTTCAATGAATGAGATGAGGAGTCAGGGATTTGGGAAATTACCATCACAGAGGGTGGTTAATCCCAGAAGTAGTAACTCAGCATTAGCAAAAACACAAGCCTATGTGATCAGCTTAAGGAGGAAGATAAGTCGAAGAAGATTTTGCCTTTCCCACATAGACCTAGCTAGGGGAAGTGATGTAACACCATAATTTCTTAGCCTTTCTCATGCAATTTCTATGCCTCATGCCATGCACTTCATACGAATTACAAGAAATGACATATAAAATATTGATTATTTTAGCATTGCATCACGTATGAAATTTTTGTTCGGTGTCTCATGGACCATGTGAACTCATGTATCACATTCTCATATTTAATTACATAGATGTAACTCATTTCCATCCCCAAAATACAACACAGAATATGTTTGACATTTGAAAAGGTGCAGAGGTCAAACTAGCTCCTGGTACTATCATGGGTTTCGACTACAAATTTAAAAAATATCCAATTAATTCCACAAAAATTCAATCTATGCAAGTGATACAAATATGGAAAGCTACAGATATTAGCTAGAGGAAAAAAATAACTATAGACCAGTCTAGGCACATCTAGACCTCAAAACCTAATCAAACAGTACCTGAGGTTAGTTTAGGCACTGATACTGGATAGAAAGTTTAAAAATTCATATCTCCCTTTCTATACATCCAAATGAGGTGCTTTTAGTTGAATCAAGTCATTGCAAATGTCTAGTTTCTCCCTATAAAATTTTGTGGCAATTGGATATCATTTACCTCCTGAATGATAAAATTCGTTTTCAGATTAGTGTGAACAGTACTATGATCCAAAATCAGAATTTTTTCTAACTTTGAAAATTCATCAAATATTCGATAGACCTCTGAAAATTATGCACTTTAACTTTCCAAAAAGCTCTCAACAAGTTCTAAGTGTATGCCAAAACTCAAATCAAGAAGATTTCATTTGGACAAAAAGTGATATAGGTTTTTAATATGGTCAATTTTTGCTCCATATAAGATACCAAGGTGTCTAAATGACTTCCCTTGGTGTTTGGCACCTCTTGGGTAAGTTTAAAAGTATGAATATAACTTATATAGGCTGTCCAAATGGTCATAAACCTCATGCATCTCAATTTGGCTATTCTACTTCCACTTATACACTAATGCATCAAACTTTCAAGGAGATAAACTTGTCATTACATGCTCAATTCACATTCTAGTAGTCACATAATATAATCTCTTATTTATACATAATATATTAACATAATATATATGCTTAAGAGGTCATAGGTGATATACAATAATAGGTTACAATAATTGCCACTTAAATGGTCTTAAATAAAAAAATTCCATGCACGTTGATGGCATGTCTCATCTTTCAAGAGGTTGGCTTCCATTTCTTTGTTCTCTTGGTCCACTTAGCATGTTAGAACATTGGAGAAGAGGGAATGAGATTCAAAAAATCCCAATAGCTCATCTCCTTTTCAATCACACATAAAAGATGTAAAACCAATCTTTAAAATGCATGCATGAGCATCATAAGATATACAATCATTCAAGAAGCATTTTCAACATTTGAGCAAGTCATATATAGCATACAAAGGCTTGCCAAGCAAGTAGATTAGCCTCATCCATTCACTTGTAGATTTTGGACTTACCTCACCATTCTTTAAGAGGTTCTTGGACTCAACCTTGTTCTTGGGAGTCAACCTTACATTTGGGAGACTATTTACTTTGTCTTAACCAAACTTTAAGGGTTATTGGCTCATCCTCAATATTGCTAAGGGTTTTTGGCCTCACTACACTGAAGCAAACCCAAGCACACATAACAAACATCATTTGAAAACATAATGGATCATCATGGTACCATGACAACAAATGAAATTATGCTAGAATACTTTTTATGGCTCAAAACACACATACACACATTCTAAGACAAGCTAAGCATACATTTATGCATGAAAGAAGGAGGAGTGGCTACCTTGGATGCAACCACACACTTTTCTCTTGAATTTCTCTTCCCTTCTTTGGCCTCACACACACAAAGGTGTGGGAATGATTTCTCTTGGACTAAACATAATTTATGGAAGACAATTAAGTTCATGGAATTAATTCTAAGGCCACATAATTTCCTCACACTCTAACTTAACCTATACACCCCTTTTATGGTTTCAAAAATGCACCTAATGAAGCAACACCCATCAAATAAATTCTAAGCTCCATTCTTTCCTTTCATATGTGATTTTTAACTCCTTTTAAGCCTCTTGGAATCATCACACAATTAAAATAAAGAGCCTAACTACATTTTACTTCTTTAGGTCATATTATGGAACATATAAGGTCAACTCACTTTCTATGATTTCTAAATTTTTCCTAAGGCCTCCCCTCATCTTTACTCATCATATATGACTCAAAAATGGACTTGGAACAAATTAAAACTCCCTCTAGGTATCCTAACTCATCTAGGCTTAGACTATGCATGGTTGGGCTTTATGGACTTTGCTTCGTTTTCTTAATGAAGGAAGCACATGGGAAGACTTCTAGGATCTTAGGAGCTCATTTAAACTCTCATTTTGGCATAAAGATTAAGGTATTAAATCAGATTTTACAAGGAGCTTATGAAACCCTAGAATTTGTATCTTGAATTTCTAAGGTTATTTATTAATTTTCTTTGCATATTCTTCATCTTCATACCCTTTTTTCTAAGAATCACCCTTGGTTATACCAAAAAAACAAGCCCTCTTATGGCTTCTTGAGTGGGGCAAAATAAGGAGAGAAGAGGAGCAAGGGGAAGCAACCATGAAAGAAGAAATTACCTTGTTTTTTCTTATTTTCTCACTTGAATATTGTCTTCTTTGGCCTTCTCTTTTCAAATCTGAAATTTTCCCTTAATTTCTCCCTTAAAATAGATCCATATACTTCAATATAATCATAGGAAATAAAGGAGAATGGAGAAGAAGAGGTTTAAGAAGGAAAAAGCATGAAAAACTACCAAAATTCCATACCTTCAAGCTTTGATTTCTCCTCCTCCTCCTTTTCCTCTTGTGCGCCACTCTCCTAGGGTTTTGTCTCTAGTTTGAGGTAGAAAAATATGAAGCCAAATGAATGGGAGAGTGGGGTGCCCTACATATATATGGGGAGGAAGGAAGACTTTTAAAAAAATTTCATGTTTTTGACATTTTCGTTTCTAATTCATTTTAGCTCCTTTTTTAGAATCGTCTTTTCCATTATAAAATTTAGTTTCCCAATTTAGTAAAATGCCTTTGGAATCACTCAAATTGGAGCTAAAACCTTTTTGAACAAATCTATCAAAGTTTAGGTACACTGACATTAAAAAACGTCCACCGGAAGGGTTTTAACTGTCTCGGGGCTTCCTATGATTTTTAGGGCCTCTGAGAACCCTGGAGAACTCAAAATTTTCATTCAAAAAGTCTTCCTACATGAATTCTAAAATTTGCTCAAAATTACAAAAATGTCATTACATTTCATAAGTTTTTCATTAAATTTTGCTTCTTCATTCTAACTCCATTTTTCTTTCCGTCAGAGCCCAAGATTCTCATTTTTAGGAGTCTAGAATGTTACTTAAATTTTTTGAGACCTTAACTAATTCATTTTGGGGGATTTGCTTTGAAAATGCGTCCATTTCCATCGTTTAATGAAAATATTACAATGACAGGCTAAAGCAGAACTAGAGAAGGAGATTCTTAAGGCCTTTAAACAAGTTGAGATCAATATACCTTTGCTAGAAGCTATTAAGACCATCCCTAAGTACACCAAATTTCTTAAAGAAATGTGTACCAACAAGAAGGAACTAAGAGAGAATGAGAAAATTAATTTTAGCAAGAATGTTTTAGCACTTATAAAACCTACAATGCCCACTAAGTGTCAAGATCTAGACATTTTTACAATACTTTGCACTATTGGGAATTTTAAGTATTTTTATGCTTTAATTGGTCTTGGTGCTGTTATTAATGTAATGCCTAAGTCATTATATTCATCTTTGCAAGTGGGAATTAAAACTAATTAGAGTGGTTGTGAATTCTAACACCATAATTCTCTAGCTTATCTCATGCTATGTCTATGCGTTATTCCATGCATTTCACAAGAAGGCAAAAGATTGGCATTAAAAATAGTGAATTAATTTGCATTGCGTTATGCATAAATTTCTCATTCAGTGTCCCATGGACCATATGGACTTATCCATCTTATTCTTATGTTTAATTACATAATTAAAACTCAAAATAATCTCACAAAATGGCCAAGAACTCGTGCAAGTGGATGGTATACATGAAATTCAAGAATGCATCCTCAGACTGAATTCTCAAGTTACTGTCATAAAGTTTAGAAAATCATAACTAATTATAAAAAAATCAAAATCAAGCACACTATATAATTTTGGAAAGCTACAGATGTATTCATTATGCTAAAAATAATCCCAGACCACAACTAAGGCGTTTAACTACTAGAAATTGATGGAACAGTAACAGAGGTCGACTGTTGCTACTGGTACTGTCCTCCAATTTCAAAAATTCATATCTCTTTGCTCAGAGGTCCAATTGGGGTGATCTTAGTGGTCATGGAAATTTTATCATGTCTAGTTTATTCTTCTAAAAGTTCATGAGCATTGGACATTATTTGTCCTACAAATGACACAACCCAAGTTATTGACCAAATGAATAGTGCCTATATCATTTCAGCAGAAAAATGCCAATTTTGAAAATTTATAATTAATTCCATAGAGCTCCAAATAATCTAGTCTTTGGCTTCCTAAAATATTTAGATACGATCTATATTCATGCCAAGTTTCATGGGCAAATTCGTTCATTTGGTTAAATTTTGACATTGGGTTGCAAAATAGTCACTTTTGTGCCATATAAGGGGTCCAAATGGTCCATTTTGAGTTCTAAGGCAACCATGACCACTTGAGCATGTGGGAATGCACCAAAATGGCCCTCTAAACTTATCTCAAAAGTGCATAAACCTATAAATTGAAAACTCACTCACTCACCCCATGTCATACACAAGATTACACAAGCTTTACATTGCCATTCACTACCCAAAATTCACATTACCATTCTATTGGCACCAAAACTCATATACATCAAGTATATAAGTAATTACACATGTTCAAATGATTACATAATATTTCCATCAAAGCATTACATCATTTGACATTCATATGACTAAATAAACAAAACTAGGCATTTTGTTGTCAAGCTTTCATCTCCCCACTTGGTGGCTCCCATTACTTTGCTCATTTGGTCCATCTAGCATGTTAAGATATTTGAGAGAAGGGAATGAAATTCAAAGAATCCCAATAGCTCATCTCCCTTTCAATCATACATAAAATATAAAATTCAAGTCTTAAGAATGCATGCATCGGCACAATGGAAAACATAAGCATTCAAAAAGCATTCTTGGCATTTGAATAAGTCATACAAAGCATGCATAGGCTTGCCAAGTAGATGGATTAGCCTCACTCATTCTCTTATGGATTTTGGATTTGCCTCACCCACTTTCTCTAGGAGGTTTTGACTCAACCTCACTCTTGGGAGACTTTTTACTTACTCATTCTCACCATGGCTAAAGGTAGTCTTCACCATACTCAAGCAAACCTAAACAAACATACTAGGCATCATTTGAAAACATAATACAATATCATGGTACTATGGAGTAAAGGCACATACTAGAACACTTTTCATAAGTTAAAATATACATACACACATTCAAAGACAAGTTAAGCACATATTCATGCATGAGAGAAAGAGAAGTGAGCTACCTTTGTTACACTTACAAACTTTTCCCTTGAACCTTGGATACTCTCCCTCGCCATCACACACATAAGAGTGTGGGATTTTTTTCTCTTGGCCTAAATATAATATATGAAAAGCCAATTAAGTTCTTGGAATCATTTCTAAAGCTACATATCTTCCTTAAACACTAACTTGGTCTAATAGTCCCTTTATAGTTCTAAAATGCACTTAATGAAGCAACATCCATCATTTGACTTCTAGGCTCTGTTCTTTCCTTTCATTTATGATTCTTGACTCATTTTAAGTCTCTTGGAGTCATCACACAATTAAAACAAAGAGCCTAGCTAAATATTGCTATTTTAGGCCATAATATTGAACCTACACTATGAATTCATTCCTTAGGCTTCCTAATTTTTTCCCAAGGTTTTCCCTCATCTTCACTCATCATATGTGACTCAAAAATAGGCTTGGAAAAATTTAAAACTATCCTTAGGTGCCTTGAACCCTTTAGGCCGAAGTTATGCTTATTCTTGGCACTCATAGAATTTGCTTTGTTTTCTTAGTGTAAGATGCATATGGGGAGCCTTTTAAGAATCTTAGGAGCTCATTTAAACACTCATTTAGGCCTAGGAATTATTGTATCAAATCAAATTTTACAAGTGACACTTAAAACCCTAGGTTTTCTATCTTATAATCTAATAGTTCTTTTGTTATTTCTTCACATATCCTTATTCTTCTCCTTTAAATTTCTAAGATTCATCCTTGGTTCTACACAAAATCCATGCCTTCTTGAAGCTCCTTATGTTGGACAAACCAAGGAGAGAAGGGGAGAAGAAGTAGCTACCATAGGAAAGAGGATTTACCTTATTTCCTTGGTTTTCTTGCTTGTTTCTCACTTTTCTTGGCCTCTTCTCCTTAAAACCGAATTTTCCCCTTTGTTCTGCCCTCAAAACAAATCCAATAACTTCAATAAAACTATAGGAAAGAAGGGGAAATAGAGGAGAAGAAGTTTGCTAAAGAGAAAGCATGAAAAAAAAACTAAGAAAATCCATACCTCTTTCTTGTTTTTCTCCTTCCTTTCTTCTCCTCTTGGTGCGCCTTGTAACATCCAATTTTCTGAAAACGAAAGAAAATGTGAGAAACGTAACGTACAGTTTCTTTGTAAACGAACAAAACTCATGAGATACAAAAGGAAGTCCCTCGAAATGATGTAGTTAAGGTCTCAAAAAATTTGGGAGGCATTCTAGACTCTTAAAAATGAGAATTCCAGGCTCAGATGGCAAGAAAAATGGAGCTAAAATGAAGAAACAATTTCTTACGAAAAGCTTACAATACGTAATGGCATTTTCATAATTTTGATAAAATTTTGGAATTCACACAGGAAGGCTTTTTAAACGAAAGTGTTGAGTTTCCTAAGATTCTTAGAGGCCTTGAAAATCATGGAAAGCCCCGGGACAGTTAAAACCCCTTCGGTGGATGTTTTCCAATGTTAGTATACTCGAACTTTGACGAATTAATTTGGGAAGGTTTTAGCCCTAATTTGAGTGATTCCAAAGGCATTTTATTAAATTAAGAACCTAAATTTCATAATGGAAAAGACAGTTCTAAAAAAAGAGCTAAAACGAAGGAGAAACGAAAATGTCAAAAATGAAGGGTAAAATGAGAATTTTTGAAAAGTGTAAATTACTCCCACCTATATATATGATGCACCCTTCTTCTCCCTTCATTATGCACGACCATGCTTTGTCCAAAACTATAGGAAAACCCTAGGGGATAAGGTGCACAAGAGGAGGAAGAAAAGGAGGAGAAATTCAAGGTAGAAAGTAATGGATTTTCATGCTCTTTCTCTTCCAAACCTCTTCTCCTTCATTCTTCTTTATTTTCTATGATTATAATGAAGTATATGGATCTATTTTAAAGGAGAAATTGAGAAAAAAATTTGGATTTGAAGAGAGGAGCTCAAAGAACACAAGATTAAAGTGAAAAAAGCAAGAAAACAAGGTAATTTCTCTTCCTATGGTTGTCATCTTTGGTTCCCTTCTCTACCATTTTGCCCCACTTGAGAAAACCTTAGGAGGGGATGATTTTTAGGTAGAACCAAGCATGAATCTAAGGAAAAAGGGTGTGGAGATTAAGAATATGCAAAGGGAACTATCAAAAAACCATTAGATTTCAAGATGCAAATTCTAGGGTTTTGTGTGCACCTTCTAAAATCTAATTTCATATGATAATTTCTAGGTCTAATTAAGAGTTTAAATGAGCTCCTAAGATCCCTAAGATGCTCCCTACATGCTTCCTCTTTCAAGAAAACAAAGTAAATTTCAAGGAAGCCATTAAGCTCTATAGTTTCAGCCAAAATGACATTCCATAGCTAGGGAGAGTTTTAAATTTTTCTAAGGCTATTCTTGAGTTATATATGATGAATGAATATGAGGACAGGCCTTGGAAATAATTTAGAACTCATGAAAAGTGAATTGGTGCTTTAGGTTCCATATTATGACCTAAAGAAGCAATATGTTGTTAGGCTCTTTGTTTTAATGGTATGATGACTCCAAGAGGCTTAAAAGGAGTCAAGAATCATATTTAAAAGGAAAGAATAGTTCCTAGAAATTATTTAAGGGGTATTGTTTTATTAGGTGCATTTATGGACCATAATAGGGTTTATAGTATAACCTAGTATCTAAGCAAGTTGTGTGGCCATAAAATTTTGTTTCATGAACCTAATTAGCTTCCATAAATTGTGTTCAAGCCAAGAGAAATCTTCCCTACACTTTTGTGGGTGTGTGGTTGAAGCAAGAGAGGGATTTTCAAGAGAAAAAGTGTGTGATTGTGTGCAAGGTAGCTTTCTCTACCTTCTCTTATGCATCAATGTGTGTGTAGCTTGTCTTAGAATATGTGTATGTGTATTTTGAAGCCATAAAAAGTATGCTAGTATAATTTTATATGCCATGATTTCATGATGACATATTATGTTTTCAAATGAATGTATGATATTTGTTTGAGCTTGTTTGAGTGTGGAGAGGCTAAGAACTCTTAACCATGGTGAGGATGAGCCAAGAACCCTTGAGATTGGTTGAGACAAAGCAAAGAGTCTTCCAAAAGCAAAGTAGACTCCCAAGAGTATGGTTGCATTCAAGAATCTCTTAAAGAATGGGTGAGGCAAGTCCAAAATCCATGAGAAAAAGTATGAGGCCAATCCATTCACTTGGTGAGCTATTGAATATTTTGTATGATTGATTCACATGCCAAGCTTACTTCTTGAATGTTCATGACTTCCATTGTATCCATGCATGCATTTTCAAGACTTACTTTGCATCTATTATGTATAATTGAATGTAAGATGAGCTATTGGGATTCTTTGAATCTCATTCCCTCCTCTCCAATGATCTTACATGCTAGATGGACTAAGTGGACAAGGTGATGGAAGCCAATTACCTTGAAGGAAAGAGTTTGGCAATTAAATGCAAAGTTTTTGACATTATGGTCTATGACCTCTTAAAAATATGTAATTATGACATTATGCCATGTATGAATGAGAAAAAATGTTATGTAGCCACTAGAATATAAATTAAGTATATGATGGCATATTAGCTTCATGAATAGCTTTATGGACATATTCATATGTGTGGATGAAATGGCCAAAATGAGATGCATGGAGTCTGGGACCATTTGGACAGCTTACACAAGTCTTAATCATACTTTTAGACTTGCCCAAAAGGTGCCAAACCCTAGGGAAAGCCATTTGGTTACTTTGGTACCTCATATGGAGCCAAAATTAACCATAATGGAACCCTATGTCACTTTTTAGCCAAATGAACTCTTCTTGATTTGAGATTTGGCATGCAATTAAGTCTTGCTGAGAGCT
The DNA here is from genome assembly GCA_032878935.1 of Erythrophleum fordii. Classification (NCBI taxonomy): domain Eukaryota; kingdom Viridiplantae; phylum Streptophyta; class Magnoliopsida; order Fabales; family Fabaceae; genus Erythrophleum; species Erythrophleum fordii. Next base: position 16,994,656 of record JAVQMF010000052.1, on the reverse strand, counting down.
TTTTGGGAATTTAAGGACCATAATTTTTGGAGCTCTACAAAATATTTGATAAATTTTCAAAATTCACAATTTTTTGATTCTGGTCTGCTACACTATTCTTTGGTCCAAAAATTAAATCTGTCACACAGGACTCAAATAATGTTCATTTGCCATGAAATTTTATACAAAGAAACTAGAAATTCATAGTGATTCATGCCTACTAGAAGTACCTCATTTGGAAGTGTAGAGAGGGAGATATGAATTTTTGAAGATTCTATCTAGTATTAGGACCCTTACCCGACCTGAGTTACTGTTCTATTGAATTTTGAGGTTTGAGCTGCCTGAGCTGGTCTGGAAATATTTTTTCCCTCTAGTTAACATCCACATCTTTCCAAATTGGTATCATTTTCATGGATTTAATTTTTTTGGAATTAATCAGACATTTTCAAAGTTTACTACAAAATCTATGATAGCATCAGGAAGTAGTTTGACCTTTGGATCTTTTCGGATGTCAAACGCCCTCTGTGATGGATGTTATGGTTTAGGCATGTTTTTAGTGTAAAGTAGACATCTGTAACTTTCTAGAATAACCATGAGTGTATGATTTTGAGTTTTTTAGAATTAGTTATGATTTTCCAAAATTTAGTCAGAGAAGGGGGCAAATCTGGCCAAAATTAAACCTTCATATTTGATGCTTCATTTCGATTTTCTTGAGTTATAGGCCGCATTTTATAATGAAAATGAGTTGTATTGATGTAATTAAATACAAGAATGTATAGTATGAACTCACACGGTCCACGTGACATTGAATGAAATTTTTAAACATGACGTAACGCTAAAATATTCATTATTTTATTCCCTTTTTCTTTACATTCTCATTGAATTGATGATGTGAAACCCATGAATGTCATGAAATGAAATAGAATTTATGGTGTTACATGCCTCAAATCCTAGCTCTCTCCTCTACTTTAGGATAGAAACAAATATGGCTAAATGAATGAGGAGGTGGGGTGTGACCTATATATAGATAGGCTTAAGAATCACTTTTCAAAAATTTTAATTTCATCCCTTCATCTTGCATTTTCATTTTTAGTCTGTTTTAGCTCTTTTTTTAGAACCATCTTTTCCCTTATAAAATTTAGGTTCCTAATTTAATAAAATATATTTGGAATCACTTAAATCAGAGCTAAAACCTTCTCAAACGAATCTATTAAAGTTTAGGTCAATTGACATTAGAGAACATACATCGGAGGGGTTTTAACTGTCCTGGGGGCTTCCTATGATTTTTAAGGCTTCTTAGAACTACAAAGAACTCAAAATTTTCATTTAAAAAGCTTTCTTCTAAGAATTTCAAAATTTGTTCAAAATTACAAAAAATGCCATTATGTTTCATTAACATTTCGTTACAATTTGTTTCTTCATTCTAGCTCCATTTTTCTTTTTGTCTGAGCCTAGGATTCTCAATTTTAGGAGTCTAGAATGCTATTTAAATTTTTTGGACTTTAACTAATTTATTTAAGGGGAGTTGCTTTGAAAACACATTTATTCTTGTCGTTTAATGAAAACCAGACATTACATGCAGCTTATGGATCGAAGCATGGCTTATCCTTTAGAAGTGCTACAGGTCATCTTGGTAAAGGTAAAAGACTAAATATTTCTAACGAATTTTTTTGTCCTTAACATGGAGGATGATAGATATAGGTCTCATGGTCACGCACTGCTCATTCTAGGTAGACCTTTCTTAAACACTATTAAGATAATCATAAATGTTCATGAAGGTACTTGATAAATGCCATTTGTATATATTTTATTCCTCTTAATTTGAACTTTTTGATGATGAATTATGGCTTAATAGATTTTATTAGATGAGATTTGATTTTATTAGAGATTTTTGCACTTTATAAATTAATTTGCAAAATTATTGGTTTTTAATGCATAATTCCTTTTAAATAAATTTGTAAATTTTTCTACTCAATATTTTCTATTATTAGTGCAGATTTTTAATGGAAAAATGGAAATTAAATGGTGAAAATTAATTTGGAGGAGAATTGAAGGTTACAAGATTAAATAAAAGGCCAAGATTCAAGGATGGAATCTTCAAGTGTGCAATTTCGAAGAGTAAATAATTGCCTTAATTTTTAATGCATCCTTTTAAGAATGTAAAATTAAAAAAAAAAAAAGAATGAGATGAATGGCATAGGCATTTGAGTACACACCAGATCCACTCACACATGAAGCCACGGCCTAGGGGATTTACATTCATACACATTTATACACATTGGCCACACATTCATGCACATTATAGGAATAGATGAATGACATAGCATTAGCATTTTTACATAGAACCAAGTCACATGTATTCAACACACTCACACATGGGTTAAGCCACGTAATACTCTCCCTTTCACATTCACATGCACAAGCCTCTTTCACGTAATCACAGTTCAGCAATTCACTCATAGGAGGAAGGTTCTATTTTGAGGGGAAAAGGCACATAGAGGGAGGAGATTATCACACACACACAGATCAATCATGCATGATCTTTCTTTTCCACTCACATGAGAATCACGTTAACTCATATGAAGCTTTCATTCTTTCATTCATATGTACAGACATGTTAAATCATTTACACGTCCAGGAGGTTTCACTATCACATTCACTATCATACCTTACTATATAACACTTTTCCTACTACAAATATCTCATATAGAACTTAAAGGAGTCAATGGAAACATGAACTAATTAAAATTTTCTTTTTTAAAAGCTTCCTCATACAATTTCACTATTCATTTGGTCATTGCCAGAATTTTGTCAAACCTTGAAAATACATAATTAATTTTAGAAAAATCATATGAGGTTAGTTCAGGGATCTACTTCAAGCTTTCTAAGTCCTTTAAAAAGGAAAAATACTTACTCAGTAGAGTATATATAAATTCATATAAAGTTGGCCATAAAATAAACTAGACAGTTCTACCCCTCATTTGTCATATTATTATTACTTTGCCTTTGTATAAGCATAGGCATCCTTGCATTTTAGGCATGCTAGTCATATTCTTTTTACTTTAAGGTTAGGTATATATATGGCTTTCTGTTACATACCCAATTATGATACAGTATTATAACACAACTCATACATACCATAATCTAAAGATATTTAATTACATGACAAAATGTGATGTAGAAAAGTAAGGTCCTCAATTTATGCCTCCACACCTTTTGCCCTTTCTTTGCTTAAACTCGAACCTAGCATGGGTTATATTAGAGGTGAGATTGTGAAGTCTCAGTATTAGTAAACCAGTCTCATTCACAAGCAAGCATGTAAGTACATAACATAATGCCAATCAAGGTGCCACATACCACATAGTAATACAAGGAATTTCATACAAGGCCAAGCACAATCTAAGCATACATGTCTCATCTTATAGCATAAATGACAACTTGATATAGCATAACACTCATCATTATACAAACATACAAGCTTAAAGAAAGAGAAAGGAAAACTACTACCTTAGCAAACTTTGCTCTTCAAGTTTTAGAGCTCGATTTACTTGCTTTTGGAGTTTCCAAACAAATATTAAACCCTATAATCATAATAATAATTTATTACAATCAACACATAAACCTTAAATTTTAAAGTAATATGACCCTTTTAAACTCAGTGGAACCATTGGAATTGGAAAAATCCAACTCCTTCCCTTCCAATCTACTATGGCCAAATAGTGTTCATTTGTTGGCCAAATTTAGAAATTTTATTCCATGAGTTTTGGGGGCTTTGCCATAGGTATTCCTAACTAAAAACACCTTTTTGAATCCATTGAAAAGGATAAAATTATCAAATTCTAGCCTCAACAATATGTTTTGGTTATAACGTAACCTAGCTCCATTTTAGGCATAAAAGTGAGTTTCTTTGGTTCTAAAAATTCCATAGCCTCTTCCTTTATGATCTAGGACTTGAAATTTGGTATACATGACTTTAGGACATTAAAAAAACACCATAAAAATTTTGAGAAAATTCGAATAGCATCTCCCTAACATTTCTATTTTCCCAAAAATTACAATCTTTGTGTTTTTCAAAGTTCCAGCACATAACAACAATGGATAAGCTCATATGGCCTCCCTAGTCAATATATAAACTCCATTCCTAGGCCTTCATATTCAACATATAAACTCCATTTCTAATCATTCATATGCTGTCCAAAAGTGACCCATAGCTAGGGTTTAACAGAACTAACTTAAACCATATGATTTTCAAGTGCAACGTGGAGAAAACTTACTCTTTAAGCTTAATCCTTGCTTCCTTTGCTTTTCTCACACTAAAATCCCTTCTTTTCCCACTTAGAGCAACATGCCACCTTTAAGAAAGGATGAAGATGCAGTTGCCCTTTGGAGAAAATGATTAGAGGATGAAAAAGATGAAGAAATTTAGAGAAGAATGGTGGTAGTTTCACTTGATTTCACTTCCTCTCCCATCTTTTCTCCCTTGCTCTTATTCTTCACGTTTTTCTCTCTTTTTTCCTTGTGTCTGGCATGAAAATGGAGGAATGGAGGTGAAGGAAATGAACTTAAATGGAGTTAAATGGCCATACCAAATTTGGACCTTTGGATCAACCTTTTCAAGATTAAATCTTAGCCTTCCATTCCTTTTTTCTTTTGATTTTCTAATTTCATAACTAAATATCTTCTTCCTAGAATTCCTTAGCCTCACACTTAGATGCTTATTCTTAGCCCTTAAGTTATGGTGATTTGATGGTTAGTAACCATGGTTAATTTTCTTAACTCAACCATGGTGAATTTTTAATTTAACCATGGTTAATTTCTAATCTAACTATGCTTAATTATTTAAACTAACTAAAATCATTTCTTTCTTTTCTTTTTATTTTATATTTATATTTGAGTTTCATCTTCTCTAAAGCCCTAATTATATCTTCTTTCCTCTTATTGGGCCTTTAGAATCAGCTATTGGGCCTTATAGCAATCTAAAAATTAATGTCTAGGCTCGATTAAGGTTTTACAGTACAATACATACCTTTAGACTTTCTAAATTTATAAATATTATTTCCTCTACTTTCTGGCCATACTGAGCCTCAAACATGGAACAGAGGCCTTTAACTTCGATCCTCATAAATTTCGGTGTCAATCGGGCATCTGGGTCTTTAAGTGTAATTTTCACCATTCTGTATTATGATTATGCTCTAAAATTTTCATTTATTGCAATTTAGTCCCTAAAACTCCTTTAGGGTTTCTTAGCCCTTTAGCTATTTCTATTTCCATGGTTGTTATAGCTTCCCCTTTCTATTTCACTCATGGCTACTGATTGGGCTAACCAAATCCCAGATCGGATCTTGCCTGACCATTCAGACAACATGATGTCATTGGACCCGTTTCATCAAATGGAATTTAACCATGGGTCACGGATTTATGAGATTCCTGTCTGATTTTTTGATATTCGTGCCTAAAGCCACGAATAGAGGGTAAAACTAAGGTTCCTTAAACTTTTGACCAATCTATACATTTTTCCCAGTGCACAACTTTTCTTTGCATTTTAGTCTCTAGCTTTTTCATACTTCTTGGAGACTCTTCGAGACCTTTTTTTTTTCACCCATTTTGGGCTCAATTTTATGGCACCTCTAGCCTTGACTCATCATTATTTGCGGTCTAGAATATTATTCTAATTTTATTGGACCTCAATTCACTCTATTTGGGGACTTTCTTTTGTATCAGGTGAATTTCGTACGTTGATAGAGAAACTGTATGTTACATTTCTTGCGTTTTCTTACGTTTTCTCACATTTTCGAGGGACTGGATATTACATTCACCCATGATACCTTTCATTCATCCATGTCACACTCACATACATTTGCACGGATAACACTTCAACATTGACATAGAAGCACTCATGAATATTACTCTCACGTGAGGAAGGAAGCACAATAATGAGGGATTAAACACATAAGGAAGCACAAATGAATGACAGATGGAAGAAGCACATGAGAAATAGGAAGGCAACACACATGACAAATGAAGAGATAGGCACTAGTTTATTAGAGGAGTCTCAAATGCAGAATTGAAGGGTGGTACACATAATGTCAATGAAGATGTTCCCTTTTCATTTTAAAGCTCACGGACCAAGGGGGTATGCAGCTCCATTCCCTCCATAATTTTGCACTCCTCGAAAGCTTAAATCCATCTTGTGGCTAGCTTGGACGAAGACCTTGATATGAGCCTGAATCTATGAAGATTATCTTAAGATTTGGCTAAGATCTCTATCCTATTTCTCCCTCTCTTTTTAGCACTTTTTCTTATTCTTGTATTAGCTTAGTTAAGATTGTATTGGATTAAGAAATATGTTGTTTATAATTGGTGGCTGGTTAGACATCAATTTTGAGAGATTTTTTATGATTAATGGATCAGTTTTAAGTGTTGTAATTTTCATATACTTCCAATTTTTAGTTTGTGCAATCAAAGTATTTAATGAAATACATATTGGAAATTGTGTACTTGAATGTTTAATTTGAGGTTTCCTTAGAATTTAATTAGTTAATTGAACCTCTTAAGATGAAAATTCAAAGGCTAATTTGATTGATTAATCATTCCTTTTAAGTGTTCAATGAGCTTAATCACAAGACTTGATGATTTAATGTGAAATTAAAGTCTCAATCAACATTGAATTATTAGTTTCTTGAATCTTGTATGGTAACTTAAGATAAATTACCATGAACACATGTAAGAATTCTTACATTAGAACCATTAATAATTAAATTAGGAGAGTGAATATCAAGCGATAAATCCAAAACTAGTCATATATTCATTACATGCTTGCTGATTTCTTACACTTTAGTTAGTAGTTTGCATTTTTAATTCAATTGAATTTTTGCTAATAAAGTTCAATCAAAATCCCCTTAATTAGATAGCTTTTAGGTTTTTCTTATACTTAGAAGGCTCTTTTGAATATTGAAATCCATTTCCATGGCAAACAATATAGATTGTACCTTATATTACAAATTTTAGTCAACCTAGTTTATTTGAGATTGCTTGGCACAACTATCATACTCTTTCTATAGAGTTTGCCGACAATGTGATATATTTTAATATCTTTAATGCTGTGAAGCACCCATGTGATGATGCTAGTACTAAGTTTAAGGATAGCACGTTGACTAATTCTTGTGATATTGCTGAGTTTAATGATTCTTTGAGATGTACTTGTAATGGTTCTCATGTATGTACTAGATGCAGAGAGATTGATGATTTTGTGAGTTAAGATGGTAGTATTGACTCTAGGGAACCTATTGAATGTACTAAACAGGTTGATTCTATTGCATCTAAAACTTCTATTGATTGTACTAGTCTTATTAGGTTTTTTGGTTCTAATAAGACTATGCATGTTGATATTGATTCTTCCCATGCTACTTATACTTCCTATGTTGGGAAAGATTACCTTATTTCTTGTGAGTCATCTGAGCAGGTATATGGCATGGAGGAGATAGTGCTTAACAAGCTCTTACCCTAGAGCTTAAGCCACTTCCAGATACACTAAAGTATGCTTACCTTGAAAAAAGAGACAAGCTCCCTATCATTATAGCGAGTGATATTACTTAAGATAAGAGGATGAAAGCAGAGGCAAGCAATAGGATAAACCTTGGTAAATATACCTAGCATTAGCCCCAAGACCTTTATGCACCATATTTTGTTGGAAGATGAAGCTAAACCAGTGAGGGAACCTCAAAGGCGACTTAAGCCGCTTATTCTTAATATGGTTAAAAAAGAAGCATCTAAACTCTTATCTACTATAATATTCAATTCTCTGAAAATAAGAGAAAACGTGTAAGACCATCATTTCTAGCTCATATCTATCATCATTTACAAGTTCATGTGATATGTTCCATGAAGGAAGTAAGAAATTCCATTAAAATTAATACATTTTCTTGCATTGCGTCATATGTAAAAATTCTATTCAATGTCACGTGGATCGTGTGAGATCATACCATCTATTATCATATTTAATTATATGAATACAACTCATTTGCATAATAAAATGTGGCTCACATCACAAGAAAACCGAAATGAAGCACAAAACATGGACATTTATTTTCGGCCAGATTGGCTCTTTTCTTATCAAATTTTGAAAAATCATAACTAATTCTAGAAATATCAAAATTATGCATTCTTGACCATTATGGAAAGCTATGGATGTCTAATTCATACTAAAAATATGTCTAGACCATAACATCTATCATAGAGAATGTTTGATATCTAAAAAAGTCCAGAGGTCAAACTACTACTGATGCTATCATAGATTTTTGCAGCAAATTTTGAAAATGTTCAATTAATTCCAAAAAAATAAAATCTATATAAATGATACCAATCTAGAAAGATGCATATGTTAGCTAGAGGGAAAAAATATTTTCAGACCAGTTCAGCATGCCCAGACCTCAGAATTCAATACAACAATAACTAAGGTCAGGTAAAACTCTTGATACTAGACAGAATTTTTAAAAATTCATATCTCCCTCTCTAGACCTCCAAATGAGGTTCTTATAGTTGGTACGAGTCACTGTAAATGTCTAGTTTTTTTGTATAAAATTTCATGGCAATTGGACATCATTTGAGCCCTGAGTGACGGATTTTATTTTCGGACCAAATAAATAGTGTAGCAAACCAAAATCAGAAAAATTGTCAATTTTGAAAATTCATCAAATATTCTGTAGACCTCCAAAAATTATGTTCTTTAACTTCTCAAAAATATCTCAATAAGCTCTAATTGTATGCCAAATCTCATATCAAGAAGAGCTCAATTAGCCAAAAAGTGACATAGGGTTCTATTATGGTCAATTTTGGCTCTATATGAGGTACCAAAGTTACCAAATGGTTTTTCCTAGGGTTTGGTACCTTTTGGGCAAGTTGAAAAGCATGATTCATACTTGTGTAAGCTATCCAAATGGTCCCAAACTCCATACATCTCATTTTGGCCATTTCATCCACACATATGCATAATTCCATCAAACTCTCAAGAAACATAATTTGGCATGCCATGCCCAAATTACATTCTAGGGTTCACATATCATATCTATTCATTTATACATCATATATTATCATAATTACACATGTTTAAGAGGTCATAGACTATATACATCATTGGATTACATCATCTGACATAATTATGGCCTTAAAGAACTAAAACTATGCATTTGGTTGTCAAACTCTTTTTTTCAAGGTGGTTGGCTTCCATTACCTTGTCCACTTAGTTCACCTAGCATATTAGATCATTGGAGAGGAAGGAATGAGATTCAAAGAATCCCAATAGCTCATCTCCCATTTAATCATACATAATATATACAAAATAAGTCTTGAAAATGCATGCATGAATATCATGGAAGTCATGAACATTCAAGAAGTAAACTTGGCATATGAATAAGTCATACAAAACATTCAAGAGCTCACCAAGTGGATGGATTGGCTTCACACTTTTCCTCATAGATTTTGGACTTACCTTACCCATTCTTTAAGAGATTCTTGGACTCAATCATACTCTTGGGAGCCCACTTTGCTTTTGGGAGACTCTTTGCTTTATCTTAACCAATCTCAAGGGTTCTTAGCTCATCCTTACCATGGTTAAAAGCTCTTGGCCTCTCCACACTCAAGCAAACTCAAACAAACATCATACATTCATTTAAAAACATAATATGTCATCATGAAATTATGGTATATAAAATCATGCTAGCATACTTTTATGGCTTGAAAGTACACATACACACATTCTAAGATAAGCTAAACACACATCCATGCATGAGAGAAGGTGGAGAGAGCTACCTTGCACACAATCACACACTTTTTCCTTTGAATCCAAGCTCCTCTTTTCGGCCACGCACACACAAGAGTGTGGGGAAGGTTTCTCTTAGCCTAGACACAATTTATGGAAGCCAATTAGGTTCATAAACTCAATTCTAAGGCCATACAATTTGCTTAGACACTAGGTTGGTGGTGATGCCTTAGTCGCTTAAGCACTCAATTAAACTAAGATTGATTTAATATAGTATAGGTCAATCCTAGGTCATTCTTCCCAAGGAGTAATTTAGGGGTTAGTTTGAATTGATTCTAGAGATTATTTGATGCTTGCTTTTTATGCAAATTCTAGAAAACTCTCTTTACGCTAAATGCAAAATTAATTAAACTAAATGCATGCAATTGGGGGGTTGTTTAATTAAGAAATTAAATTCCAACTAAAAGAGAAAAACTAAACAAGTAATTAAACTAGATTACTCTAAATTGAAATTAAAGTGATTGTGAAACTACAAAGACAAACAGGAAGCAACTAAGGTTTTGCAAGGGAAATTTGTCTCTCATCACTCACCAAAAATTAATTGAGACTAAGAAAAGTGATTAGACAGTAGACCAATGAATTTAATTAACTTAATCCGAGGATAGGAAACCCTAAGCTCAAATGCACATCACTTGACTTAACTAGGAAACCCTTAGCTAATTCAAGTAATTTGCAAGTAATTAAGCCAATTAAACTCATCAAATCCTTCAACAATTACATTCAATTAATTCTACAAATTTAGTTTTAATTACCTAATTGAACAATTAAGCAATTATACTACCCAATTCAATAATCAAGTAGCACAAGAGACCAAGATATGCAATTAAATCATAATATTAATCAAATTAATGCAAGAGAACTCAAACATTAATCCAATCAATATTATAAGGTCTAGAAACCAAAATTCCAGCAACCACAAAACATAATTCTAGTCCCAAATAACACCAATTCCAATTACAATCCAAGATCAAATCATTGTCCAACCTAAAACTAGGTCTCAACATTAAATCCACATAGAAATTCCTAAAACTAGAAAATCCCTAAGTTCTTGAAATTGAAAGAGGAAAAGGTTGGAAGAAAAGAACTCCCCAATGGTCTCAATCCATGTAATTCAAGAGCTCAAGCCTTCCTTTTCCATGCTCCACCTTGGTGCCACCTTTCTTTAAGCTTCCATGGATTTTGTGCCTCTAAATTCCTTCAAGCTTTCTGCCATGAAAAGATGATGAAGGAAAATAGAGATGAATGATGGTGGTAGTATTCTGGAATGGCAACGTATAGGTGAGTAAATGAATGAATGAGAAGCAGAAAATAGGGCCCACGTGTGATGGAGAGAGGAGTGTAAATGGTGTTGATGGTCCAGGCATTGACTCCCTTCAAGTCTGAAAAGCAGAAGAAGCAACAGCTCCTTTCTCCCAGGCGCGCCTTTTCTTCGTCAGCGTGAAGTCTTCCTATCAAGTCTAAAAAGGAAAAATCAATAAGTGAAGGAGCTGTTCAATTCGTCCTTGTCCAGGTCTCGCCTCCCTCAGCGTCTAATCCGAAAGCTAAAGAAAAAGCCAATCCAAGAAGATGCCATTCGTCCCTGCCTCCAAGTCTCGCCCTTTATAGTACGAAGACCAGAATAATCCCCTCGCAGCAATTCTCTCCTCTCCCTCTTTTCGGCATCTCTCCTCTCTTCCCACAAGAAAACTAAATTAACCTAATATCCTATTTACAAAAATTACCATTATCAAGTAATTAATAAAAATAAAAATTCTACTCCAATCTTGACCTTTGATTCACTTTAAATCCTCAATTCATTTGCCCAAAATTATCTTCACCATTGATTCCTAATTTATCTCTAAAAATCTGCACAAATTAAATAAATATTTAAAGATTGAAAATATTCAACCCATCAAAGAAATATAAAAAATAAAATGTTATCAATTTAAACCAAAAAATTCTCCTAATTAATTCAAAATTATATTATTTTTCAAAATTGACTAAAAATTCAAATATTGTATAATAAATCTATTTAAGCTCAAAATAATCATTAAAAATAATAATAAATGTGGGTAAAAATATATAAAAGTTAGCACTTATCAGCTAGCTTATAACCTCATTATGGTCCATAAATACACCTAATGAAGCAACACTTCTCAAATAAATTCTAAGCTTTATTCTTTCATTTCAAATATGATTCTTGACTCTTTTTAAGCCTCTTAGAGTCATCACATAATTAAAACAAAGAGCCTAATTATATGTTGCTTCTTTAGGGCATAATATGGAACCTAAAGCACCAACTCACTTTCTATGAGTTCTAAATTTTTCTAAGGCCCCCCTCATTTTTATTCATATATATGACACAAAAATGGGCTTGGAAAAGTTTAAAACTCTCCCTAGCTATGCTATCCTTGCTTGGCCAAGGCTGTGAAGGAAATGGAGTTTCTTAGAGTTTGCTTTGTTTTCTCAAAGGAAGACGATATAGAGGGCCTCTTAGGGATCTTAGGAGCTCATTTAAACTTTTAATTAGATATAGGAATTATCATATGAAATCAGATTTTAGAAGGTGTACACAAAACCCTAAAATTTGCATCTTGAAATCTAATAACTTTTTGATAATTCTCTTTGCATATTCTTAATCTCTACACCCTTTTTCCTTAGATTCATGCTTGGTTCCACCTTAAAATCATCTCCTCCTAGGTTTTCTCAAGTGGGGTGAAATGGTAGAGAAGGGAACCAAAGATGACAACCATAGGAAGAGAAATTATCTTGTTTTCTTGCTTTTTTCGCTTGAATCTTGTGTTCTTTGAGCTTTTCTCTTCAAATCCGAATTTTCCCCTCAATTTATCCTTTAAAATAGATCCATATACTTCATTATAATCATAGGAAATAAAGGAGAATGAAGGAGAAGAGGTTTGGAAGAGAAAGAGCATGAAAAACTATGAAAATCCATACCTTTCTACCTTGAATTTCTCCTCCTTTTCTTCCTCCTCTTATGCACCTCATCCCCTAGGATTTTCCACTAGTTTTGGTAGAACATGTCATGTATAATGAAGGAAGAAGAAGGGTGCATCATATATATAGGTGGGAGGAAGTTACACTTTTCAAAAATTCTAATTTTGCCTTTCATTTTTGGCATTTTCGTTTCTACTTCGTTTTAGCTCTTTTTTAAGAACCGTCTTTTCCATTATAAAATTTAGGTTCCCAATTTAGTAAAATGCCTTTGGAATTAATCAAATCAGAGCTCAAACATTCCTAAACAAATCTGTCAAAGTTCAGGTACACCGACATTGGAAAATGTCCACCGGAAGGGTTTTAGCTGTCCCGAGGCTTTCCATGGTTTTCAGGGCCTCTGAGAACTCCAAAGAACTCAAAATTTTCATTTAAAAATCTCTCCTATGTGAATTCTAAAATTTGGTCAAAATTACGAAAATGCCATTATGTTTCGTAAACTTTTTGTAAGAAATTATTTTTTCATTCTAGCTCCATTTTTCTTTCATTCTGAGCCTGGGATTCTTATTTTCAGTAGTCTAGAATACTTCCCAAATTTTTTGGGACCTTAACTACATCATTTCATGGGACTTCCTTTTATATCCGGTGAGTGTCGTTCGTTTACAGAGAAACCATACGTTACGTTTCTCACGTTTTCTCTTATTTTTAAAGAACCGAATGTTACAAAACGCAAGAAATGAAACGTACAATTTCTTTGTAAATATACAAAATTCACTAGATACAAAAGGAAGCCTCCTAGATGGAATGAATTAAGGTTTAATAAAATTAGAATAATATTTTAGACCTCAAATAATGATGAGTTAAGCCCAGAAGTACCTTGAAACAAGAGCCAGAATAGCCAGATGAATTTTAACGAAAATGTAATGAAACGTAATGACATTTTCGTAATTTTGGGTAATTTTTAGAATACTCATAGGAGGTCTTTTTAAATGAAAAATTTGAATTTTCTAGGGTTCTTAAAGGCCCTAAAAACCATGAAAAGCCCCAGGACAGTTAAAGCTCCTCCGGTAGATGTTTTCCAGTAGTGGTGAGCCCAAACTTTGATCGATTCGTTTGGGAAGGTTTTAGCTCCAAATTGAGTGATTCCAAAGACATTTTATTAAATTAGGAACCTAAATTTTATAATGGAAAAGACGGTTCTAGAAAAGGAGCTAAAACGAAACTAAAACAAAAATGCCACAAAGAAGGAACAAAATGGGAGTTTTTGAAATGTTACATTTCTTGAACCTTCTTTAACTCATGCCCCACTCTCCCTCGTTTCCTAGATCGACCTATTCTGCCCAAAAACTAGAGAAGACTCAAGGAAGGAAGGCGCACAAGAACAAGGAAAAAGAGAAGGGAAAAAATCAAGAAAAATGTAAGAATTTGTTAGAATTTCTTAACCTTCTTTTTAGAAAGTTTCTTCTCCTCCTTCTGTCCTTTCTTCCTATGGTTTTCTTCAATTTTTTGGTGTTATTTTGAGGGTAGAATAGAGAGGAAAATTTCATGTTTATGGAGAGAAAGCCAAGCCAAGTCAAGAACAAACAAAGGAAGCCAAGGAAACAAGGTAAAATCTCACTTTTATGGTAGCTTCTTCCCCTTTCTCTCTTGTAGGTTCAGCCACCTTAGGGAAGTCTAAGAGGGCTTGGATTTTAGGCAAAACCAAGGATGAATCCTGGGAAATTAAGTTTGGAGAATAAGAATATACAAAGAGAATTAAGAAACAACCATGGAAAATCAACATAGAAGCATTAGGGATTCAAGTGTTCCATTAAAAATATGATTTGATACAATAATTCCTAGTCCTAAATGAGTGTTTGGATAAGCTTCTAAGATCCCTAGAAGGCTCCCCACATGCATCTTCCATCAAGAAAATAAAGAAAACTCTAAAGGTACCAAGAAAGGAGCATGCCTCGGCCTAAAGGGTTCAAGGCACCTAGAGGTAGTTTAATTTGTTCTAAGCTTATTTTTAAGTTATATAAGATGGAAGAGGATGAGAGGAAGCCTTGAAAGTATTTTAGAAGCCATAGAAAGTGAGATGGTATCATAGGTTTCATAATTTGACCTAAAGAAGCAATATATAGTTAGGCTTATTGTTTTAATTTTGTCATGACTCCAAAAGGCTTAAAAGGAGTCAAGAATCATAAATGGAAGGAAAGAATAGAGCCTATAACTCAAATGATGAATGTTGCTTCATTAGGTGCATTTAGGAACCATAAATGAACCATAAGACAAAGTTAGAGTTCCAAGTAGATAAGTAGCTTTGAGAATGGTTCCAAGAGCATAATTGGTTCTTATTTTATGTATTTAGGCCAAGAGAAACAAGCCTCATATCATTGTGAGTGTGTGGCGGAGGAAAGGAGTGCAATTCTAACAAGAAAAGTGTGTGGTCGTAATAAAGGTAGCTCTCTCATCTTTCTCTTATGCATGAATATATGCTTACCTTATTTTTGAATATGTGTATGTGTGTTTTAAGCCATGAAAAGTGTTCTAGCATATGCCTATATTCCATAGTACTATGATGTCATATTATGTTTTCAAATGGTGCTTAGTATGTTTGCTTTGGTTTACTTAAGTGTGGTGAAGCCACAAACCCATTAGCTATGATGAGGATGAGCTAATAACCCTTGAGAATGGTTGAGACAAAGTTTAAGGTCTCCCAAGA
The DNA here is from genome assembly GCA_032878935.1 of Erythrophleum fordii. Taxonomy (NCBI): domain Eukaryota; kingdom Viridiplantae; phylum Streptophyta; class Magnoliopsida; order Fabales; family Fabaceae; genus Erythrophleum; species Erythrophleum fordii. The sequence goes on along the minus strand of JAVQMF010000052.1, from coordinate 16,979,225 downwards.
GTAAGGCTTAGTTCAAGTTCTTTGAGAAAAAGGATGAGGTAAGTCCAGTAACCTTGAAGAGAATGGGTGAGGCTAATCCACTTACTTGGCAAGCCTATATATGCTTTGTATGACTTATTCAAATGCCAAGAATGTTTCTTGAATAATCATACTTTCCATTATGTTCATACATGCATTTTAAGACTTAAATTGTATTCTTTATGTATGATTGAAATGGATATGAGCTATTAGGATTCTTTGAATCTCATTCCCTCCTCTCCAATGTTTTAACATGCTAGGTGGACCAAATGAGCAAGGTAATGGAAGCCACCAAGTGGGGAAATGAAAGATTGATAACAAAGTGTCTAGTTTTGCTTAAATTATAGCCATATGGATGACAAGTGATATAATACTATGATGGAATTGTTGTACAATCATTTAAACATGTGTAATTACTCATATATTTGACGTATGTATGAGTTTTGGTGCCAAATGAATGATAATGTAAATTTTAGGTATGGAATGGCAAGACTTGACATATGTATTCTTGGGCATGGCTTGGGGTGAGAGAGTGAGTTTTTGATTTATGAGTTTGTGCACCTTTGAGTGATGTTTAGTAGACCAATTTGGTGCTTTTCCATGTACTCACTATAGAAACCAAAATGGACCATTTAGACTCCTTATGAGACATAAAAGTGACCATTTTGTAACCCAATATCAAAATCTGACCAAATGAATGAATTTGATCATAAAATTTGGCATGCATATAGATCTCATCCATAGCTTTTTAGGAAGCCAAAGACCAGATTACTTGGAACTCTATGGGATTAATTATGATTTTTCAAAATTGGCATTTTTCTGTTGTTCTGATACAGACAGTGTTCATTTGGTTAGTTGCTTGGGCTATGTCATTCGAGGTCTAATGATGTCCAATGCTTATGAAATTTTATAAGAATAAACTAGACATAATAAGCTTTCCATGGCTACCAATATCACCCTAATCGGACATCTGAGTAGGGAGATATGAATTTTTAAAATTAGAGGATAGTACCAGTAATGACAGGCGACTTCTGGTATTGTTCTATCAATTTTTGGTAGGTATCAGTTCCGATTGTTCTTTGGAATTATTTTTAGCCTAAATTAGACATCGGTAACTTTCCATAATGGTATAGTTAGTATGATTTTGATTTTTTTAGATTTATTTATGATTTTTCAAAATTTATATCAGAATTCTAGAATTCTAACCTGAGGCTGCACACTCTATTTTCATGTATACCTTCCACTTACATGAGTTCTAGGCCACTTCTTGAGCTTGTTATGAGTTTTATTTGTGTATTTAAATATGAGAATGAGATGGATCAGTCCATAAGGCCCACAAGGTGCAAAATGAAAAATATATATATGACGTAACGCAATTAAATTGATTATTTTAATGGTTTTCCTTCTTCTTATTGTGTTGTTCATGGAAGGAAGCCTAGAATTTGTATGAGATGAGTCCTATAATTATGGTATTACCTCTATTGGTATTATATATCTGATTTTTGGTAGCCAGTGGGTTAGTCTTATGCAGATTGTTCCTAAAAAGATAGAAATTATAGTGGTCTGGGATGAAAAGAATGAGTTGGTACCAACTCGTGTGCAAAATAGCTGGATGGTTTGCATTGATTACAAGTGTCTTAGTTCTGTCACTAGAAAAGACTACTACCCCATCCCTTTTATTGATCAGATGCTTGAGTATTTAGTTAGGAAGCCTCACTATTGTTTTATTAATGGATTTTCAGGGTATTTCTAAATATGCATAACACCAGAGGACCAAGAAAAGACAACATTCACTTGCCTATTTGGAACATTCTCCTATAAAAAAATGCCTTTTGGTCTTTGTAACCATAGACTCAAGCATTTTTATGAAGAAATCCCAAGAAATGAGAAGGAGGAGCTTCAACTTCAAAATGCCACCTAGTTTGCCTGATTGTATACTTTCCCTTTACCTTTTATATTGTATTGTCTATCTTTTGGTTAGATTTTGAGTTTGTATTGATGACAATACAATGTTTAAATGTTGGGGGAGCATTCAAACAATTTTTGTCTAGTTTTGTTTTATTAGTTGATTTTTAATTTTTGTGAGAAGTTTTGTTTTTTTGTTATTTATGTGTTTTGAAAACTTTTTGAAAAAAACTAAAAACTTGTTTTTTGTGGAAGTTGCTAGTATTAAGATATGACCATAGCTTTGATATATCTTAACTTGATAGAAAATTGACCTTGTGTTGAGAATACAAGTTAAATGACAATTAAATTAGCTTTAATGAACTTTAATGATAGCTAATTTATCTTGTAAGATTTTGTGCCTATTAATGTTCATTTCTAGTGTGTATAAATCTTACTTTTATTCTAAAACTTGGCTTGAATCCTATTTAAGGCCACATTTGTGCATTTACCATGCATGGAAAGGATTAAGGCATTTGTTCTTCTTTTCTTTTGTTGTAAATAGGGCCAAATAGCGATCCCACATGTGTTTTACCCCTTTAAGCTTTATATGTTTTCCTTTTTAACCTTTTTAGTCATGAAACAGAAATAAATATATTTTCCTACCTTGTTGTAGGATACTTTTGGTTGTTAAGAGCATTTAATCTTGTTAAGGTGGATGGATGTACATTTTCACATCATTTTTGGGCCATTTAGTTTGTTCTTTTAGGAATTGTACATAGTTGGAAAAATGTTAAAGAAAGATTAGTGCTTTTGTTGAGTAAATATACATAGTTAAAAAAAAGTTTAGAGAAAGAAAATAGAAAAGGAAAAAAACTATAGAATATATATATAAAGAAGAAAAAAAGCAGAAAAAAAAAAGAAATGAGAAAAAGAAAAGGATAAGAAAGAAAAGTTACTTTTTGGTTTCTTTGTGCATATGTTTGTTTGTGGTGAATAAGGCCTTGAAATGCACACTTATTCCATTTTACATCCTTTTTCTTTATGCTCTTGATGATTTTAAGTATGCATTTTGTTTATTGAATTATCCTTATTTCTTTTGTTTACCACTTGTTTCTTACCTTGACCTACATTACAACCATATTAAAGATCTTATGATTCATACACTGGCATTTGATTTTAAGTAGTGGAGATATAAATAATAACCAAACATGTGGTAGTAAAATTGGATAGGTCGATATTTGAGTGTAAACACTTAACCCTAAGCACTAGAGGGTAGAGTGACAAACACTAATCTGTGTAAGGGACCATCATTGCATTTTATTTTTGTTAAGTATATTGCCATGGCACTTGTTGCATTGATGCAAGTAATATGACTTAAATAGTTAAGGTGTTGATATGCTATAATCTTCCTTATGCTTAGTGGCTTATACATTTCCTTTTTATTTCTTTTTATTATCCTTTTTCTTGGAGTTTTGATTTCTTTTGCCCAAGAGTGCAAAAGTTTAAGTGTGGGGTGTAATATCCGGTTTATCAAAAATATAGGAAAACGTAAGGAAACGTGAGAAACTTAACATACAATTTCTCCGTTAATGTACGAAATTCACTGGATACAAAAGGGAGTCCCCTAAGATGATGTAGTTAAGGTGCCAAAAATTTAGCAAGCATTCCAGACTCCCAAAAATGAGAATTTCAGGCTCAAACAGAAAGAAAAATAGAGCTAGAATGAAAAATAATTTCTTACGAAAAAATTACAAAACGTAATGGCATTTTTGTAATTTTGAGCAAATTTTGGAATGCACACAGGAGAGCTTTTTAAATAAAAGTTTTGAGTTCCCCAGGGTTTTCAGAGATCCTGAAAACTATGGGAAGCCCTGGGACAGTTAAATCTCCTTTGGTGAATGTTTTCTAATGTCGGTGTACCTGAATTTTGTCGGATTCATTCGGGAAAGTTTTAACTTCGATTTGACTAATTCCAAAGATATTTTATTAAATTGGGAATCTAAATTTTTTAATGGAAAAGACGGTTCTAAAAAAGGAGCTAAATTGAAGGAGAAACGAAAAAGTCAAATATGAAGGAGCCAGGGACTAGAATGCAAAGAAAAGTTATATGTCGGGAAAATGTATAAATTGCCCAAAAATTTAGGGAACCCTAGTTTCACCCTCTATTCGTGGCTTTAGGCACGAATATCAAAAAATTGGGCAAGAATCTCAAAAATTCATGACCCACAGTTAAACTCCATTTGATGAGATGGGTCTAATGACGCCATGTTGTCTGGATGGTCGAGCGAGATTCGATCTGGGATCTAGTTATCCTGATCAGTAGCAATGTGCAAAATAGAAAAAGGAAGTTGTAACAATTATAGAAATAGAAATAGATAAAGGGCTAAGAAACCTTGAAGGAGTTTCGGAGACTAAATTGTAATAAATGAAAATTTTATAGTACAGAACGGTGAAAATTACACCTAAAGACCCGGGTGTCTGATTGACACCGAAATTTATGAGGATTGAGGTTAAGGGCCCTTGATCCATGTTTGAAGTTTAGTATGGCCAGAAAGTAGAGGAAATAATATTTATAAATTTTAGAAAGTCTAAAGGTATGTATTGTACTGTAAACCTTAATTAGGCCCAGACACCGATTTTTAAACTACTGTAAGGCTTAATAGTTGATTCTAAAGGCCCAAAAGAGAAGAAAAGATATAATTATGATTTTAGAGAAGATGAAAACCAAATATAAATATGAAATGAAAGGGAAAGAAGAAAAGGATTTTAGTTATTTTAAAGAATTAACCATTGTTAAGTTAGAAACTAACTATGGTTGAGTTAAAAGTTGACCATGGTTGAGTTAAGAAAATTAACCATGGTTACTATCCATAACTTAAGGGCTAAGAAAAGGCATCCAAGTGTGTGGCCAAGGAATTTTGGAAGAAGATATTTAGTCATAAAATTAGAAAATCAAAAGAAAAAAGAAATGGAAGGCTAAGATTTGATCTTGAAAAGGTTGATCCAAGGGTCCAAATTCGGCATGATCATTTAACTTCATTTAAATTCATCTCCTTCACCTCCATTCCACCATTTTCATGCCACACACAAGCGAGAAGGAGAGAAAAACGTGAAGAGAGAGAGAGAGAGGGAGAAAAAGTGGAAGAAGAAGTGAAATCAAGCAACACTACTGCCATTCTTCACCAAATTTCTTCATCTTCTTCATCCTCCAACCATTTTCTCCAAAGGGCAGCTGCATATTCATCTTTTCTTCAAGGTGGGATGTTGCTCTAAGTGGGAAGAGAAGGGATTTTAGTGTGAGAAAAGCAAAGGAACCAAGGATTAAGCTTAAAGAGTAAGTTTTCTCCACCTTGCACTTGAAAATCATATGGTTTAAGTTAGTTTTGTTAAATCATAGCTATGAGTCACTTTTGGATAGCATATGGATGATTAAAAATGAAGTTTATATGTTGAATATGAAGGCCTTGAAATGAAGTTTATATGTTGAACATGAAGGCCATATGAGCTTAGTTATTGTTGTTATGTGCTGAGACTTTAAAAAACACAAAGATTGTGACTTTTGGGAAAATGGAAATGTTGGGGAGATGCTGTCCTAATTTTCCCAAAAATTTTTATGGTGTTTCCTTAATGTCTTAAAGTCATGAATACCAAATTTCAAGTCCTAAAACATAAAGGAAGAGGCTATGGAATTTTTAGAACCAAAGAAACTCACTTTTGAGCCTAAAACAAAGCTAGGTTATGTTATGACCAAAACGTGTTGTTGGGGCTGGAATTTCATAATTTTATCCATTTTAATGGATTCAAAAGGGTGTTTTTATCTAGGATTACTTGTGGCAAAGCCCCCAAAACTCATGGAATAAAATTTCTAAATTTTGGCTAAGAAATGCGCACTATTCGGCTATAGTGAATTGGAAGGGAAGGAGTTGGATTTTGCCAATTCCAATGGTCCCATTAAGTTTAAAAGGGTCATACTATGTTAAAAGATAAGGCTTATATGTTGATTGTAATGAATTATTATTATGATTATAGGGTTCAATATTTGTTTTAAGAACTACGAAAGCAAATAAACTAAGTTCCAAGGCTTGAGGAGTAAAGTTTGCTAAGGTAGTAGTTTTCCTATCTCTTTCTTTAAGCTTGTAAGTTCATGTAATGATAAGTGTTATGCTATATCAAGTTGTTATTTATGCCATAAGATGAGACATGTATGTTTAGACTGTGCTTGGCCTTGTATGAAATTCCTTATATTCTTATATGGTATGTGGCACCTTGATTGGCATTATGCTATGTACTTACATGCTAGCTTGTGAATGAGATTGGTTTACTACTATTGAGATTTCATAATCTCACTCTAAATATAAGCCCTGCTAGGTCCGAGTTCAAGCAAAGAAAGGGCAAAGAGTATGGAGGTATAAATTGAGGACCTTACTTGTAGGCATCACATTTTGTCATGTAATTAAATATCTTTGGATTATGGTATGTATGAGTTGTATTATAATGCTGTAGGATAATAAGGCATGCAATAGAAAGCCATGTATATACCCAACCCTGAAGTAAAAAGAGAATTTTAATCAGTTCAGGTTTTCATTGACTCTTCTAAGTTTTGTATGAGGTATTTGTAGTGGGAAATGTGTTATGTAGTAAGGTATGACATAGGGAAGCCATCATCTTATAGTTTTTGTTTATTCTATAGAGAATTTAATGGTTTTATAATCTCCCTAACTCATTTCTAACTTAATTATGGTATTAGAAGAATTAATTAACTCTCCTAAACTTTGGATCTCTTAAGGCTGAAACCAAACCCTAGGTGGAGCCATATGTCGTTCTTTTGGTTCTTTATAAATTCTATTTGCATATCCTTATTCAAAACCCTTAGTTTCATCGATTTTTCATCAAGTTCAACTCTCCTTCCCTCCTTCCCATTCTTGGTCGAAATCATCTATGGCTAGGGTTCCAAGAATAAAAAATTTTCCTAGCTTAAACTATAACTTGCTTTGATGTACTCTTAATGAGGATTATTTTGGTATATTTAGTTTCCTTAAAAGAGCTTCCCTACCTAAGAGTTCAACCACAAAACGCACCCTTTTGAAAGACCAAAACAACAATGGGAAAGAAGAGAAGGAGTAAGAGACAGTTTGTAACAACATCATATTCAATTTTAAGAAGTTTACTTACCTATCTGTGGCTTCTTTCCTCCTTTTTCTTCCTTTCTTATTCACACCTCCAAAAGGGAGTTTAGTGTCGTCCTATGTTAGTTATAAGGAAAAAGATATGAGTGGCATCTTATAGAGAGTTCTAGGGTTTTTATGAATTTTTCAAAATATCGTTTGAGCTTATTCTTCTATATTTTCAAAAACCAATAGATCCATACTAAAATTTAGACTCTACTTTTCATTAAAAATATCTACTTTGAGGTTACATGTGTCACATTCTAAAATTTCTATAACTATTAACATAACCAAAGTAACGAAAGAAGAATAGCAAGGAACAACCTTAAGTAAGTATTGGGAAACTAACCAAAGTTAATTAAGAGCTAACTTATTTAATTAGTACTAGAGAAAAGAATATATGTTTAGAACCCTTAAAGAGATAGTGGCACATCAATTTGCCTAACATGGAAATATAGATATGTACTTTCGGTCACGTGATAGCCATTCATGTAGCTATGCATATCAAGAACTAATACTTAAATAAGCCTTGAAGAAATCTTGGTACCATTAGCAACTTGTATGGCTGAATAAATTGTGAAGGAAGAGGCAAACCAATAAGGGATAATAAGGACAAAATTTTAACACCTTGACATTCCACTCATTTCCCATGTTTATTACTTATTCGATCAAGGCTTCATTCTCCATTTAGCTATGGGGAGTAATAGGAAATTGCATGTAAATGAATATTTTAAACAATCTAAGATGAAGACACATAACTTGGACGTTGGTGTGGGGGCCATAAAGGAAAGGAATTTTAACAAACAAAGTACACACACCTTATGCTTCACTATGCAATATATATATATGACATTCGATTACTTTCAATTATGTGCTCAACCGCAAGAGAGCTAAGAATTACTATATGATGCAACACTTGATTGTAAACATGAAAGGGAGACACCTAGCTAGACAACCGAATAGAAAAATAAGGCTAAGAAAAATTAAATAAACAACCTCATACACCTTATGCTTTCACCATATTATATACATATATTGCATTTAATGTTGCTATATCCTCTTTAGCCATGAGGATTGGAATGAATTACATGTGCTTACTAGCTTATATAATTTAAGATAGAGACACCTATCATGCACCATGGGAAGAGGCTACGTGGAGGAGAAATAACATAATCAAATTCTAAGCACCACTTTGATAAATTGCAATGTATATGTGTAGCGACAATAAACTTGGATTCCTATATATATAGATATATTCCCAACCGTGAGTTTAGGGAGCATCCATTCAATGTAGCTTAATTGGAGAGGAGAATATATATAATTGTGCTGCCACCTAGCATAGCACCGAGTAAGGGATGAGAATAAGAAATTTTTAATTGCCTTAGTGGCACCTAATAGCGGTTAAGAAGCATGAGGTGTCTGTTGCCATAATCCTTCACCTTAACTCCATTTAGGTTGAGAGTAAAAGTAAGAAAAGAGAGTAGACGTTTCAAGTAAGCCATGGTATTGGAAGATAAGAAGGAGCAGTGAAGGGAAGAAGGGGATTTCAAGGAGACTCATTGAAAGTAAGCATATGAAAACATATAAATTCTGTAACTATTTCCATTTAACCGATTGAATTGCTTAACTAGGATGCTTCATTATTGTTAGACAGCCATAGAATTTTGGAACAAAGACTATTAGGAGAAGTCTAGGAAGAAGCAATGGATACTTAAAGGTAAGTTCCTAAACTTTTTCCTTTGACACTAAATAGGCTGAGAATAGGAGTGGAGTAGAAAGAAAAGTATGTATAACTAGTTAGCCATAGGAATAGCACCTTGAGAATGTCATAAATTGAATAAGAGGGATGGTACAAAAGAGCAGTACAGAGGAGAGATATTTAGATACTAAAGGGAACCATGTAATTGGTTATCATACAAAGTACATACATATATATTGCCACAATTGAAATGGATGTACTGAGGCTAGGAAAGTTAGTAATTAGGGACTAAATTGCAATATAAATAAGGATTAGGAACTGAACATTAAATCCTTGGACACCATATAATTAATTCAGTTGGTATCAAATTAATGAGGAGAAAAGAAAATAAAATGTGATTACTTACAATAAGGAATTCCAATCTCCAACTAATGGAAAGGAATTAAGAGCTACATATAGGAAATTAGTAGCTTAATTGAAATACAAATATTAACCTCGATTTGTTCTTATTTAAGGCAATGTATGATTAAAATTTCAAGGAAAAAATTGGGATAACAAGGGCTAAGGAATAACTAGATCAAATAGCAATAACGAAATAGGTAGTTAACAATGTATTCTTTCTGTTACGTATGTAATTGCACTAAATGATTCCTTAATTTCCTACACTGTGTATGGTGCATATATGTCTACTAAAGTGACTCTTATGAGTACTAGATCACTATTATTGGCCAATGCCCCAAGCACGTTAGCCTAACAAATAAATATATGCTATTATCTGGATATTACGTGCTCTTACACTGAATCGTGCGCCGAATGTCCTCTAGATGGTATTCAGTGTTGTTTATATGTATACCCTCTGAATAAATTGTTATCTACTAGGATTTTATCTCATTACAAAGCTAACCATTTTCCAGGTAGTAGTTATACCACAGACGGAGCCAAACAAGTAGAAAATAGATAAGTAGACTAATAAACTACGTGTTGTTCTTATAACTAGTTTTGTAAATCCTCTGCATAGTGTAAAATGTTAAAGCATGATTTTAGTTTTGAGAATGTAAAGTTGTTTTGTAATCCACCATAATACCTTGACCTCTTAGCTCTTTAAACAATTATCACATAGGCCATCTCTGTAACACCCCAAAATTAATTAAGGTGTTAATCATGGATTTAGATTAATTAGGAATAATTAATATGGGATAATTGGGCAAGTTAAGTGAATGGTAATTTTAAGGATAAATTAATAATATGAGTTGAGAATTAATTGGGATAGAAACTACATCTAGGCCCAAATTAATGTAGGAGATCATGAGAAGAGGCTAATGGAGGCCCAATGAGTTAAGTGCAGACCCAATCCAATTCAATGTGATAGAGGCCCAAGATCCACCTTGTATAGGCTCTTATAAGTGGGCCAATAAATCTTGTGCAGACCCAAGACCATGGAGTCCTTAAAACTAAGTCTAGCCCAATAAAATTCTGCAGCCCAACACCTTAAAAAACTGGCCCAACAAAGCTAAAATTTGAAGCCCATTTGGAGTTAGATCTTGGAGCAACCTATGACCCACCTTAAACCCAAATTAAACCCAACTAAAACCCCAAACACTTCAGCCTCTTTCATTTTACTGAAACTTAAGAAGGAAAATCGGAGGTGTGAAGGGAGGCTAAGGTTTGGGGCAAGAATTTCACATTTTCTCACATTTAGAGCAAGACTCAGCCAAGGTAATAGTTATATAACTTAATCCCTTCATCTTTCTCTTTAATTTGGCCCGATTATTTTTTCATTTAGAGTATTTTCACCACACCCAAAATCTGAAATGTGGTTGTTTAGGATTTTCTTGGTGAAATTCGTAGGTTGAGGCTAGGGTTGACATTAGGCAAGTATAAACCCTCTATTTTGATGCTTTCTTTGCTAATTTGAGACCCCTATAACTGATTTATAATATGGGTATTAATTTTATACGAATTTGCTTAGGATTTTAGGTGAAATATTGAGGTTCTTGGTAGAGGACACTTCAATCTGAATTTGGGACTTGTAGTGGCTGGGTAAGTGTTCCCTAGGTAGTCATTAGCATTTTAAATTCTTTAGGTACTTGTTGTAACTATTAATGATGAATTAGAGTAGTAATTCTCTGATGCTATGGTTATAGGAAGATTTTGTACCCTTGGTGGCTATTGTAAGTGTCTACAAGTGAGGTAATCGGGGTTTACATTAATTCCATGTATATATTTGTTTTAATTTCATATTTGCTGTATATGAATGATTTGAAATGATGAATGAATTGGTTGGCTATCTATTGTATTGTGATTGGACCTTGTGAGTCCATGGTGGAGCTGTGGTGTAGCTGCCACCCGTGCATGTGCTTTGATCAGGCACCGGGTTATGATCAAACCCCAGATGCACTGTGTAATGACCCTAACTTCTAATCATCATAATTAAGGTTAAGTATGTGATTAATAGCCATAAAATTTAAATTAGAATGTTGAAAGTCATCACAATTAATTATATTCGAAAGATGTTGGAAAAATTTGAACCTTAATGTTATTAGGGTCATTAATTAAGGAACCATAATTATTCAAATGTGCAAGTGAATTTAATCATTAATAAGGAGCCTTTGATTCTCCCATCCATCAATTTCAACTCATAAAAACCTCTTACAAGTGTTTCTAAATCATTTCTTATTATTACCATAAAAGAAACTAAGGTTTCTATGTGAATATGAGAAATTGAGCACCTTCGCCGTGGTTAAATCCCTTTTCGTCGAGGCCAATTACTCTCGAATTCAAGTCCTTACACCTCTATAAATTTCACGCATTTTGCCGCGGCCAAATACCCCTTTCGCCGCGGCCAAATACCCTCTGGAACACCCCCAAACTAGTTTCCCAGACTTAGCCGCGGCTAACATCACTATTCACCGGCCAATTCCTCTCTGTTTTCTTCCCTGGCAGGTTCGCCACATTTGGCCGAGGCCAATTAATTGTTGGCCGTGGCCAATTCTTCTCTGTTTCTATTTGGCCTAGGCCAATTAAATTTTGGCCGCGGCCAATTCCCTTCTGTTCTTATAACTCCCAAGATTTCATCTCATGCTTTCCAATTTCCCTCCAATATCACTCTAGGGCCATTCTACCTTAATTTATGCAACTCTAATGGTAATTATGTACCTTAATTACCCAACTAATCTATCATTACCCATTTAGCATTTAGATGTGGATTTTCCTACTCATCCATGGGATTTTATGTCAGCAAATTATAAATCTCCCACAATGGTCATTCAATCATACTTTCATTGGGTATTTCTTGCATTAATAGTCAAGTCTATAAGGAACATATCATGGGATTACATTCTATGTTAACAAAATATTTCTACACTTGGCAATTCATGATGCAATGCAACAATGGTACAAAACTTGTAAATTAGTTATATTACAATTTGACAAGGCTCTCAAACCTATGTGCTACCAAACCATTTAATGATCTTCCATTAATTTTCTCCTTGCCACTAAGAGGTCCGGTCCCTGAAAATGTTAGCCCACAACAGGGTGAGATATACAATCTCAGTAACAAAAGGTAATTTCCATATATATGTATAAGCCAATCAATCCAAGGCAATCTCATGTCATCAGTATCAAAATCATCAATTCAATTGGCAAATGAACTAGTTGAGCTACCAATGACTACTGTCCCATACCAGCAATCATACACAACATGTTAATGGCCAATAACACCGGGAGAGGTCCATCCACGACACCTACTCCATCATGAGCACAACCAGGGCTCAGTGCATCTGGGGTTTGATTATAACCCGGTGCTCGATCGAAGCACATGCACGGGTGGCAGCCGCACCACAGCCCCACCATGGACTCACAAGGTCCAATTACAATAACAATCAAGTAGTCAACCAGACATTTAGCATTTCAAAATCAAGCATGTGTAACAAATAGTAGATTAACATGAGCATATACATGGAATTAGGAAAATAACCCAGTTACCTCAATGAAGCCAATTACTCTTCCCCTAGCTACCATAATAATTCAAATGGATACCAAGCCTATAACAAGCATAATTATCATCATTTCTAATCATAATCAAATATCCAAAGAGTTGAACTACTATGACAGACTAGAGGTTACTCACCTAATTACCAAGGGATTTAATTTCGGATTCCAACTTTCCCACACCAGAAATTGCCATAGTTCACTCCAATTTCTGGGTAATTTCACATGAAACCAAAGCCCATATCATAGGTCAACTATAGGGGTCTCAAACTAACAAAAAATGCATCAAAATGGGAAAGAAATACTCACTTAACAACACCCATAGCCTCACCTCCGAAAATCCACTATAGAAGCACCAAAATTCGCATTTCAATCATCAAGCCCAGAAAATTCAGTTTTCCACCATTATCTCCTTGTAATCTCACACAATAACAGAACCCATTATGATAATATATCCTTAGGGGCATTTTCCAGCAAAATGATACACAAAATGGAAGGGAAATGCTTACCTAATCCTCCCTCTAACCTCAAAGTCCGAAAATCTTGCAAGGAATCACCCAACACCAAATTTCAGATTTGAGATGAAGATGAAAATGCTCAAACCCAGAAATTAATCGGACCAAAATGAAGAGGAGGATGAGAGGGTCAAGTTATATATAACTCATCTTGGCTAAATCATCCTCTAGGAGTAAAAAATAGAGCTTCCATATTGGTAGAACCCTAGCCTCCCTTACACCTCCGAATTTTCTCCCTTGCCTCTTGTGTTTTCTGCTGAATGGGGGAGGAGGTTGCTGACCCTTTAGGGTTTTTAATGAGAAATGGGCTGACCCATCAACCCAAGGTCCAATTGGGCTCATCTCTAGTGATTGGGCCATGGTTTAATGAATGGGCTGCAGAAAGTTTAGAGCTAAAAGTGGAATGTGCTGACCCAATGACCCAATTCCTTGTGGGTTCAGATTTTTATACTTGTTGGGCCTTATCTCATAAGTTAGGCTGAATCTCATGAGTTGGGCTTCAGGGTTGTAGTTGGGTTAGGCCAAATTTCAAGAGCCAATCTAATTTGGGTCTGCATAATGTGTGTTAGGCTAACTCACATAAATTGGGTCTTGGGCCCCTATTTTACTAAATCAACTTGGGCTATTGCTAGGTGATCTCTCTTGGCCCAAGTCTCATGATAAAGAGTTGGGCTTGCATCTAGAATCATTGGGCCTTTATAAGCCTTTTCTCATGATCTCTTACATTAATTTGGGCCTAGATGTAGTTTCTATCCCAATTAATTCTCAACTCATATTATTGATTTATTTCTCAAAATTACCATTCACTAAACTTGCCCACTTATCCCATATTAATTATCCTTAATTAATCTAAATCTATAATTAACACCTTAATTAATTTTGGGGTGTTATACACTGAGCTCTGGTTGTGCTCAATGGGGAGTAGGTGCCGTGGACGGGCCTTTCCCGGTGTTATTGGCCTTTAACATGTGAAAATATGATTACTAATATGAGATAGTAATCATGATAGCCTAATTGTTTCATTTATTGATATGACTGATATGAATCTGATGTTGATTTTGATTCATGCATATATGTTAATTAAACTGGATTATATGATGGAATTGCCTTAGTTACTGAGATTCATATCTCACCCTGTTTCATGGGATTAATATTTCAAGTGAAGGTTCTTCACGTAAAGATAAGGGGAAGCCAGTGGATGAAAATCCATGAGCTTTAACATGTGGAGAGAAGGCTACACTTAGGCTGATTTATTTAGTATAGATGCTAAATTTTATATTCCTTATTGTATAGCATTATCTTGTATTCATGTTGCCAAGTGTAGACTCTTATTTTTTATTACTTAGGATGTATTTATTGAGGAGTTAGGCCTCATCTTAATTTGGTATTGGATGTATGAACTTATAGTATATGATATATATAAACTTTGTTGAATTCATGATATGGCTTACAATTGGGAATGTCATCACCATATCTATTAGATTATTGATTTAAATTAGTGCTGTATGGAATCTTTAATGAAATATATATACTTGAATGGTGGTCTGGAAGCTTATGGAATTCTATAGTTATTAATCTATGAACTGGTTAATATAAGGTAGTTGGGGGAGTAGAAATGGACACTTAAGACTTGAACTAGTAATGATAGATTAGTTGGGTAATTAAGATACAGAGCTACCATTAGAGTTGTATAAATTAAGGTAGAATGGCCTTAGGGTGATATTGGAGTGAAAGTGGAGAGTATGAGACCAGATTTTCAGAGTTATAGGATCAGAGGGAGTTTGATCGTGACCAAACTGGGATTAGTCACGGCCAACAGAGGCGAAGTAGCCCAGGGAGAGTGCCAGAGAGGAATTCGCCACGGCAAAATGTGAGAGGCTAAATTGGGAGTCGTCTAGAGGGAAATTTGCCACGGTAAAAAGGGGAATTGGCCGTGGTAAACTTTTGCAAAAAGGAGCCAGGCATTCCAGAAAGGAATTGGCAGCAGCGAAATGAGGTATTGGCCGCGATGAATAGTAAGAGGCGAGCGAGGTAGGTTCCAAGAGGCTTCCTCCCCGCGGCGCCATGTAGGTTGGCCATGGCGAAGGTCTAACTCGCCGTAGCAAAATTAGTAACGATGCGAGGGGTGAAGACGAGGGGAATTGGCCGCGACTAATAGGAAATTGGCTGTGGCAAACATTCTGAAACACTTATATTAATTAGAAAACCTGGGTTTTTCATATGGTAATTTCAAGGAATGATTTAAAGACATTGGGATGAGTTATAATTGATGGGTAATAGAATCAAAGGCTTGTAAAAAAATGATTATTTCTCTTATGTACATAAGTGCTTGTAATTGTATGGTTAATGACCCTAACGACATTAAGGTTCAAATTCCCTGTATTTTCATAATGCAATTGGTCATAAAGCCTTATAACCCCAATCTATGATTATTAATCAAGTATTTAACCTTAATTACAATGATTAAAAGTTAGGGTCATCACAATCTCAACTCATACTTGGCATATGGATGTCCATTTACAAGAAAATAGCATTTTTGCTTATGGTTAATTGTGTAACGAAAAGCTCATTTAATTCATTTTATGCTTTAGGGACTATGTGAGTTCATCCATATCATTTTCTATCCATAACATATCAATTCATATTATAAACATCATAACTCATCTCATAAACCATAGATTTGGAACTAAAATTCAAGAACAACCAAAATTGGTTTCGGATTTGCTATTACAAGTTTCTGAAACGAATTTTGAAAATTTATAACTAATTCTAGAAAAATTAAAATCATGCATATGATAGCTTTCTAGAAAGCTCTAGATGTTCTAATGACTAAAAATAGTTCCAAACCAAGACAATGGCATTTAACTCATGAAAGACAATGAAACAGTAACTTAGGTCGTGCCTCGAATAGCATTAGGACTTGGAATTTCAAAATTTTGGTTCTCCCTTTATAGAGCTCAAAATGAGGTGCTTTCTATGTTTATGGAAAGCTTATGATGTCTAGTTTATGTATATAAAATTTCATAAGCATTGGACTTCATTTGATCCACTTGTGACATAGAGAAGTAAATTGACTATATGAACAATACACATACCAATTCTGCATAATTTGGCCAACTTTGAAAAATTATAATAAATTCTCTAGAGTTATAAGTTGAGTTTTCTTTATTTCTATGAAAAAATCTATATTAGGCCTATTTGATAGCCAAATTTTGTGCCAAAAACATATCCATTTGAGCATACTTTAGTTCAGCTCACAAATTGGTCAATTTTAAAGTTCAAAGTAGGTTCTTAAGGTACCAAAAAGCTCTCTTCTCATTCCATAGCCACTTGGGCATATCCAAAAGTACAATTACAACATATATGATCATGCCAAATGATCTAATTTATCATAGAGCTCATTCTCATCTTGCAACTTGCATTTATACACATGCATATAAAGGCTCATAGGTGGCAAAATCTTATGCATTCATTCATTTGGTTCCAAAATGAATACATGCATCATAATTACATACATTTGAACATGTTTAATAGTCTACATTATATATAAACCATATACATCACATATTTATAATTCTTGACATCAAAATGCTATTAAAAAGTCTATTTCTCTACTTCATTATCAAAGTCTTAGTGTTCAAGGTTGTTGACCTCCATTTCTTAGTCCATTTGGCTCATCTGGACATGGTTAGACATTTATGGGAGAAGAGTGAGATTCAAAGAATTCCAATAGCTCTTAACCCTTTCAAACATACATAATCGATGTATATATGTTCCAAAGAATGCATGTATGGCATTTAGGCTACTCATAAACATACAAAAATTATTTTTCTCATCACATGAACTCATACATGGCAAACATAGGCCCTCAAGGGCATTAGTATAGTCTCACCTATATATATTTCTAACTTTACCTCATGCTATTTCCAAGGCTCATGTTATGGAATTCACAAGAATACAAGAAAATAGCATATAAAACGAAAAGCTCATTTAATTCTTTTTATGCTTTAGGGACCATGTGAGTTCATCCATATTATTTTCTATCCATAACATATCAATTCATATTATAAACATCATAACTCATCTCATAAACCATAGATTTAGAACTAAAATTCAAGAACAACCAGAATTGGTTTCGGATTTGCTATTACAAGTTTTTGAAATGAACTTTGAAAATTTATAACTAATTCTAGAAAAATCAAAATCATGCATATGATAGCCTTTCTAGAAAGCTCTAGATGTTCTAATGACTAAAAATAGTTCCAAACCAAGACAATGGCATTTAACTCATGAAAGACAATGGAATAGTAACTTAGGTCGTGCCTCAAATAGCATTAGGACTTGGAATTTCAAAATTTTGGTTCTCCCTTTACAGAGCTCAAAATGAGGTGCTCTCTATGTTTATGGAAAGCTTATGATGTCTAGTCTATGTGTATAAAATTTCATAAGCATTGGACTTCATTTGATCCACTTGTGACATAGAGAAGTAAATTGACTATATGAACAATACACATACCAATTCTGCATAATTTGGCCAACTTTGAAAATTATAATAAATTTTCTAGAGTTATAAGTTGAGTTTTCTTTAGTTCTATAAAAAAAAATCTAGATTAAGCCTATTTGTTGGCCAAATTTTGTGCAAAAACGTATCCATTTGGGCATACTTTAGTTCAGCTCACAAATTGGTCAATTTTAAAGTTCAAAGTAGGTTCTTAAGGTACCAAAAAGCTCTCTTCTCATTCCATAGCCACTTGGGCATATCCAAAAGTACAATTACAACATATATGATCATGCCAAATGATCTAATTTTTCATAGACTTATTCTCACCTTGCCACTTGCATTTATACACATGCATATAAAGGCTCATAGGTGGCAAAATCTTATGCATTCATTCATTTGGTTCCAAAATGAATACGTGCATCATAATTACATACATTTGAAAATGTTCAATAGTCTACATTATATATAAACCATGTAAATCACATAGTTATAATTCTTGACATCAAAATGCTATTAAAAAACCTATTTCTCTACTTCATTATCAAAGTCTTAGTATTCAAGGTTGTTGGCCTCTATTTCTTAGTCCATTTGGCTCATCTGGACATGGTTATACATTTATAAGAGAAGAGTGAGATTCAAAGAATCCCAATAGCCCTTAACCCTTTTAAACATACATAATGGATGTATATATGTTTCAAAGAATGCATGTATGGCATTTAGGCTACTCATGAACATACAAAAATTATTTTTCTCATCACATGAACTCATACATGGCAAACATAGGCCCTCAAGGGCATTAGTATAATCTCACCTATAACACCATATATTTCTAACTTTACCTCATGCTATTTCCAAGGCTCATGTTATGGAATTCACAAGAATACAAGAAAACAGCATATAAAAAGTGAATATTTTAGCGTTGCGTCGCATATAAATTTTTCTTTGATGTTTCATGGATCATGTGAGCTCATGTATCACATTCTCATATTTAATTATATAGATACAACTCATTTTCATCACTAAAATTAGCCTAGAGCTTGTTCAAAGCAAGGGAAGACATAAAACTCATAATGGTAGCCTCAGCCAGAATTTCCCTTTCTCTGTCACAAATTTTAAAAAATCATAACTAATTTTAGAAAAATAAAAATCATGCATTCTTTGCTATTCTAGAAAGCTACACATGTATACTTTATGTTAAAAATATGTCCAAGCCATTAAAAACACAACACAGAAGATGTTTGAAATTTGAAAAATTGCAGAGGTTTGCTATGGGTATTGTCACAAGTTTCTGCTACAAATTTCAAAAATGTCTAATCAATTTCAAAAAAATCCAATATATGAAAAAGATACCAATCTGAAAATGTGCAGATGTTATCTAGAGGAAAAAAAATAACTCCATGCCCATTTAGACACGTCCAAGTATCAAAAATCGATCAAACAATAACCTAGGTTAGTCTGGATGCTTGATACTGGATAGAAATTTTAAAAATTCATATCTCCCTCTCTAGACATCCAAATGGTGTGCTTCTAGTTCAACAAGTCACTAGGATGTCTAGTTTCTTCCTATAAAATTTTGTGGTAATTGGAAATCATTTGCCCCCTAAGTGATAGAATCTAATTTTAGACCAATGTGAACAATACCATGAACCAAAATTAGAATTTTTCTCAACTTCAAAAATTCATCAAATATTCCATAGACCTCCGAAAATTCTATACTTTAGATTCTCAAAAAGCTCTCAATAATCTATAATTGCATGCCAAATATTAGACTAAGAAGAGCTCATTTGGATAAAAAGTGGTATAGGTTTTCAATATGGTCAATTTTGCTCCATATTAGATACCAAGTGTGCTCAAATGGTCTTTCTTGGCATGTGGAACCTCTTGGGCAAGTTCAAAAGCATGAATATGACTTGTATGAACTGCCCAAGTGGTCTTAAATCTCATGCATCTCAATTTGGCCTTTACACTTGCACATATTACATACAATTCCATAAGCTAGTCTAGCCATTCCATACTCAATTTGCACTATACCATTCATACAACATTCAATCTCATTTGTACATGATACATTAACATAATTAAACATGTTTATAATGTCATAGGACATATACAACAATAATTTACAACACTTGCTACTCATATGGCTTTAAAGAAGCAAGATTCATGCACTGTTGTCAATCTCTTATCTTCCAAAGGTGTTGGCTCCTATTACCTTGTTCTCTTGATTCACCTAGCATGTTAGAACATTGGAGAGGAAGGGATGAGATTCAAAGAATCCTAATAGCTAATCTCTCTTTCAATCACACATAAAGTATGCAAACAAGCCTTAAAAATGTATGCATGGACATATTAACATGTGTGAGCATTCAAGAAACATTCTTGGCATTTGAACAAGTCATACATAGCTGTGAATACCGTATTTTGTCCAGGCATAATAAAGATCAAAATAGAAAAATAAAAAGGAAAGAATAAGGAAAAAACCTAAATCTATAGAAAACAAAAATTCAACGAAAGCGAAAAAAATATAATTAATTTTTAAAAAAATCAAAATCAAAAGAAAAAGGAAAAATCAAAAATCACGAAAGAAAAAAAAGTAAAGAAACAAAAAAAGGAAGTAAAAAGAGTAAATATCAAGATTTCAAAGAGGAAAGCCGGGCTAACCTAGCCCAAAAATTTCAATTGCCCCAAGCCCATTAAGAAAAAAACTTAGACTAATAAAGATCAAAGAGAGGTAGCCCAGTTTCAAAGAAAACCCACAGCCCAACACCCCGCCCATTAACCCTAGGACCACAAAACACAGGAACCCTACCTCCTTCAGTGTATTGCATCCCCTGTCACCAGCAGAAGGGAAAACCTGAAAAAGGAATGAGACAGGGGGCAAAGGCCAGAAGTTCTACTAAGAGGAACACAAGAATGGTAAGAAGTCTTGGCAGTGTGTCAGAAGAGTTGGCGAGGAAAGAGGCAGAAGGTCTGCAGCGACGGGCTCGAGGTGTGGACCTTCCCTCCGGTCTCTTTCACCACCATATGCAGAGAATGACCAACATAGAAATGGAAAGGGAGATGGAAAACAGGGATCGAGGAAGGGAGAGGGAGCAAAAAAGGGCTCCTGATGCAGACCGGGACAGGGGGAGATTGAAAGGAGGGCATCAGAGGGAGAAGGGGTTTTTCGGAGGTTGAAGAAATAGGGGAATCAAAAAAAACCAAGAGATAGAGAAGGAGATCGAAAAACTGAGAGACGGAGGGGAAGAAACAGGGGAATCAAAAAAATCAAGAGATAGAGAAGGAGATAGAAAAA
Source organism: Erythrophleum fordii (assembly GCA_032878935.1). Taxonomy (NCBI): domain Eukaryota; kingdom Viridiplantae; phylum Streptophyta; class Magnoliopsida; order Fabales; family Fabaceae; genus Erythrophleum; species Erythrophleum fordii. The sequence goes on along the minus strand of JAVQMF010000052.1, from coordinate 16,958,155 downwards.
CTGAGAGACAGAGGGAGAGAAAAAGGAAGGAGGCATAGAGTAACCGAAAAGAAATCGAGAAGCAGAGGAGAGGAGCGAAGAGAAACAAGGGGGACCAAAAAAAAAAACAAAAAAGAGAGGGGAGGTCGATGAGGTTTCTTGATTCAGGGAGGAGAGGCAGAAGAACGAGAGCTAAAGGCAGCGTTGGAAGCCAAAGAAAGAGCACAAAGAGAGACCTTGAAATCCCTATAGGTAAGCCACGATCTCATTCCTCTGTGATTGATGATGGTCTGAAATGAGAATGGGTGATTGAGTTAGTATCCTTGTACTGGGTAGCCATAGTCAAAGTCCAAGAAGCCTTTCCCCAGATGACCCTACAGAATGCACAGCAGGTGCTCGATAAAATATCTGATAGAGGGCTAAGTTGGGTTTTGGTGTCTGATTAAGATTGCTGGATTTGTATTTTTGAATTAATGGAAACTGTAGCATTGTTGAGAATGTGTTGGTCTTGAATGTAGTATAGATAACCTTGATAAGCATGATTTTTATGCACTTTAATCTTCTTAACTTCGGCATTTTGATGATGGAATATGGTCTTAAAGGTTTAATTAGATTCAATTTGAATTCATTAGCCACTTTTGCACTCTAGGAATTAAAATTGCAAAATTCTTGAATTTTAATGCATAAATCATTTTAAATGAATTTTGTGAATTTTCTATTCCATCTCTTTCATTCTTTTATGCAGATTTTTGTTGGATAACTTGAGCTTTGAAGGAAAACCACAAACCAAAAGGGTTGTAGCCACATAAAGAAGAAGCAAGGAAGAAAGAAGCAAAGTCACGTGAGAAGCTTGAGCTTGGGTTTACGTTGAAAGAGAAGGAAAGAAAGGTTCGAGTTGGGTTCTGCATGAGGAGAAACCATGGGTCCTGCTACAGAATACACAAAGCAGGGGAAAGGAAACATGGAAGGAGAAGCTTAAGAGGACGAACAGCTCACACACTCATGCAGAAGTTAACGTGGAAGCACTCTCGGGCTGCTTTGCAAGGCTGGACAGCAACATGAATAAGAGGAGCTCCACGAGATGAAGCAGCGAGTAGAAACACACACACCGGGCAAGATAAAGAGTACAACAGCTGCATGAAGTTTAACGAAAAAAAAAAGAAAGAATAAAGAACCATGAAGCTTCTCGAGTGGAATATAAAGGCAGCAACCATGTGGAGAACTTCCTTGAGCAGAACGAAGAAGTTGTGCCAGTTGAAACAAGAAGTAACTGGCTGGAACTCGAGAACAGCCACGTGAAGAAGCTTTCGAGCAAGCAAACAGCAGCTGTCATGCAAGTTCAACAGCAGAAACAGAGGAAAAGACGCTGGAGCTGGAGGCTTGGGATGAAGGAGCTTGCCACGAGTTGGAGAAGAAATATAAACGCATGAAGAAAACGAGCAGAACGACGGGACAGAACCAAATAAACGCATGAAGAAGAGGGAGCTGGAGATCACGTCTGGACAACAGCAAATGAAGAGAAGAATCAGACTCGAAATACAAAATCCACGAAGAAGAAAGCTACGTAAAGATACATGCAGAAGCTACAGTTAGCATATGGATTATTATATTGAATGGGACCCACACCTTATTTCACATGCAATTAGCTACGGGAAATTGGCAAATAAGAGAGCACGTGAATGATTAAAGCTGAAGCACGTGAAAGGGAAGGAGAAATACACATCCAGACGCTACTTTGGGCTGACGTGGGAATTAAGATGAAGATGAGGATTAGTTGCGGGATTTCGGCGTGCAGAAACAGAAGAAGGCGAGACGGCAGAAACAAAAAGGAGAAGTTCCAGCGCTGAAGAAGAAGAATTTTTCTTTCTCGATGGCTGCTTCTTTGATTGATTCTCCTTCATTTGATCCCTCCATGGCAGCTTAAATTCCTTGTGGTGGCTAGCTGAAGATTGAATTCTCCTAGATGAAGATTTGAGCTCTACATCTCCTATTGAATTTGGATAAAACTCTCTTGCTCAATCTTTTGATTTTAGCATTATTTCCTTTATTAATTTGACTAGGTTTAGCTTTTTGGTTTAGGAATTTAATTGCTGGAATTACTGGATTGAATTAATTCTTGGATTGAACTTGATTTGAATTTTGGAATTATTTATGATCATCATGTGTTTGGAAAAAATTCCAGAATTAATGCTGTGCAATTGAACTCTAATTTCCTCTTGATTTAGGCTAATTGATACAATGGTTATTGGATTAGTTGGCTGGAATTTTTGTGCAATTAATTGCTTGAGGGATTAATTAATCTAATTGGTGAATTAGCATCTTGAGTGAATTGTGCAGTAGCTTTCATAAATCAATCAAAATTAGTGTAGTGTGTTCTTAATTTTAATTCAATTAATTAGTTGTTTAAGGTTTCTTGTGGTTGCAAAATTCTTTGAACAATTGATGAATTGAATCTTGGATGGTTATTCAAGAACCTTATGAGGAATGCACTAAAGAGCAATAACTTAATCCGAAATTAATAAACAAAAAGGAGCAAGGATAATTGAACTCTAGGGAATCCAATTGAAAGTTAGTTACCTCATTTATTTGATAAATCACTTGAACTTAGTTTTAGATTTCTAATTCTTGTCAATTAACTTTAGTTTAATTAAAATCTAGCACATCAAAACCCCCAAATTAGATCCTAATAGTAATACTTAGAATATTCTTCCATAAACAATTTAAGGCACAAACTCCTTGGGAAGATGACCTAGGTTGCACCATTATCTACAAATTTACTTTGCTACCTAGTTTTATTTGAGATTGCACGACACGATCATCAAATTTGGCGCCGTTGCCGGGGAGTTTAGTTCTTAATTGTTTGAGAAAGTTTTCTAGGTTTTTTTGTTTTGTTTTATCTCTGTTTTGATTCTATTTTAGTTGAATTTTTGCTTTGTTTCGAGCTTGGAATTGGATAATTTCGGTGTTGCATATTAATTTGCCTACTTGCTGGAATTTTCGTTTAAAGTGCCCAGAAAATTCTCAAATTCTGTATTTCAAAGTTTTTGGGTGTTTTGAGCAAAAGTAATAGCAAAGCTATTAGGTGCACCATTTTTTGGCCAAATTCCAACGTTTGGAGCACTTTTTCGAATTTTTTAGTATTTTTTCGAATTTTCTAGGATTTTTCTAATTTTTCTGGAATTTTTGTTTTAATTTTTCTTTGTTGATTTTTGTGTTCCTTCTTAATTTTTGTTTGTCTAATTGGTGTATGATAAGAAGCTCTGGTGAAAAATTAATTGATTTGGATCCAGAAATTGAAAGAACCCTTAGAAGACAAGTAAGGATTAAGAAAAACAAGGATAGTGTAGGAATTAATAGCTCTAATTCGTCTGCTTTTGATTCTGTGCAAGGAATTGATTGTGCACTTCAATTTGCTAGTGATAATATGGCTGAACAAGATCAAATAAATGCTAACAGGAATATGCATGTTCAGGCTAACTTGAATGTGAATGCAAATTTGAATAATAACATGCATGCTAGAACTATTAGAGAATTAACAGCTCCTAATATGCATTATCAAAATCTTTGCATACAATATCCAGAATTAGATGCAAATTTTGAGCTTAAATCTGGATTGATTCACTTACTTCCTAAGTTTCAGGGACTTGCAGGAGATGACCCTCACAAACATCTAAAAGAATTCCATGTTGTATGCTCTACAATGAAGCCACAAGGTGTCTCCGAGGAACAAATCAAGCTCAGAGCATTCCTTTTTTCCTTGGATGGTTTAGCCAAGGATTGGTTGTACTATCTACCTCCCGGTGCCATTGCTTCTTGGGACCAACTGAAGAGGTTATTCTTGGAGAAATTCTTTCCTGCATCTCGCACTGCATCAATAAGGAAAGAGATATGTGGGATCAGACAGAATAGTGGAGAGACTTTATATGAGTACTGGGAAAGATTCAAAAGATTGTTGGCTAGTTGCCCTCACCATCAAATCTCTGATCAGTTGCTTATACAGTACTTCTATGAGGGGCTGTTGATCATGGACAGAAATATGATTGATGCTGCCTCTGGTGGAGCCTTAGGTGATATGACACCTACAGGAGCTTGGGAGCTGATTGATAAGATGGCTCAGAATGCTCAGCAATTTGGGTCCAGATCAATGCAAACAGCAAGAGGAGTCAATGAATTGTGTACTCCAGATTATGGTCAGAGAATAGAGAGCAAACTTGAAGTAATGTCTACTGTGCTCCAAAAGCTTGCTTTAGATCGGCAGCAGTCATCCTCCATCCCTTCTCAGACTTGTGCACCACAGTCCTACCCTGCTCAGACATATTCTTATCCACAGTGTTATGCATCTGGACAGACATCTTCCTCTACTACTCTGGTAGGACCCCTGTGTGATATATGCTCTTTGGCCACACATAATACTGATCAGTGCCTTATGTTAGAAGACAGGGTAGAGGCTTGTGCTGGGATGTTTCCAGTTAGGCCGATGCAACAAGGACAACAAAAATATGATCCCTATTCTAACACATACAATCCAGGATGGAGGGATCACCCTAACCTGAGATATGGGGGAGGACAACAGCAAAATAGATACAATGTTACAGGACTGAGTACACAGTATTCCCAACCTCTTAAGCAATCGGTTCCTATTCAAGAGGAACCTATAAAAGATAACAACATGGAGTTTATGATGAAGCAACTCCTGGAAAAGATGGATCAAAATGAGGCTAGAAACAAACAAGAATTGGCTAACATGAAAAATCAGAACAAGCATTTGGAAAATATGGTTAGCCAATTAGCTAATTCTCTCAATGAAATAAAAAGCCAAGGTTCAAGCTAATTACCCTCACAGACAGTTGTTAATCCGAGGAATAATAGCAATGTCAGTGCCATCACTCTTAGGAATGGAAAAGAAGTTCAGGGATCCGCAGATACCACCACCATGGATAAGTCGGCGTCATCAAAAACACACGCCGCACCAAATGAGCCTAATAATGAAGAGGAGGCAAAGAAAATTTTGCCTTTCCCACATAGACCTACCTTGGGAAAGAAGCAAATTGAAGCAGATGCAGAAAAAGAGATTCTTGAGACTTTTAAAAAGGTTGAAGTCAATATACCCCTGTTGGAGGCAATCAAGACCATTCCTAAATATGTTAAGTTTCTCAAGGAGATATGCACTAACAAGAGGCGTCTGAGAGGGAATGAAAAAGTCAATTTTGGCAAAAACGTTTCAGCACTCATACAACCAACAATGCCCACTAAGTGTCAAGATCCGGGCACTTTTACAATTCCATGCACCATTGGAAATTTTGAGTTTTCTGATGCTTTAATTGATCTTGGTGCTGCTATAAATGTTATGCCTAAATCTGTTTATTCATCTTTGCAGGTGGGAGAGCTGAAACCTACCGGAGTGGTTGTGCAGCTGGCAAATAGGAGTATTGCTTATCCTTCAGGAGTGTTGGAGGATGTTCTGGTTAAGGTAAAGGATTTAATTTTTCCAGCTGATTTTTATGTCCTTAATATGGAAGATGATAGATATAGATCTAGTGGACATGCCCCACTCATTTTAGGTAGACCTTTCCTGAAAACTGCTAAAACAATTATAAATGTGCATGAGGGTGCTCTTCAAATGGAGTTTGCTGGCAATGTGATACAATTTAATATATTTGATGCCATGAAATATCCTTGTGATGATAACTCTGTTTTTAATATCAGCCTGATTGATATGTTAGTTGATAATGCTAGCACTGATTTTTGGGATAATTTATTGACTGATTCCTGTGATATTGCTGACTTGGATGATTCTCTTGACTGTACATGTGTTGGAAGTACTATATGTGATAATTGCTCCCAGATTAGTGCTTTCATTGAGAGTAGTGAGTTCCCTTCATGTACTGATTATCATAGATCTGGGACCTCCTCCTTTTATGCTGATTTCACTGTTGGTCAGCCTTTGTCTGATTTGGAGGATTATACTAGTTTAGGTCAATCTTCTTGTTCTAAAGATGATGTGCATGCTGATGCTTTCCCTGAATGTTCTAATGTTGCTGGATTTACTGATTCTCAGAATATGTTGCATATTGATATCACTTCTGGATATGCTGATTGTGCTAGTTCATCTATTTCCACTCTTGCATTGCCTATTGATAATGGTAATAGATGCTGTGTAACTAGTTCATCTGATAGTGATACTGATGTTTATATTGCTGTTAGTTCTCTTGTTGATACTCCTTCTGCTGATATTCCCAAAGATGGGAAAGTTGTTTCTTCTGTCTGTGAGATGTCTGAACAGGTATTTGGCATGGAAGAGATTGAAATCAAACAACTCATACCTTCGGTTGAGCAAGCTCCCACCTTGGAGCTCAAACCACTGCCAGATAATCTCAAGTACACCTACTTGGGGGAAGATGAGAAGCTTCCAGTAATTGTGGCTAGTGACATTATTCCAGAGGAAGAAGAGAAGCTTCTAGAGGTCTTAAGGAGGAGAAAACAAGCAATAGGGTGGACCTTAGCTGACATACCTGGCATTAGCCCTGATACATGCATGCACAGAATTTTGTTGGAAGATGGGGCAAAACCAGTAAGGCAACCTCAAAGGCGACTGAACCCACTTATTCTGGATGTAGTTAAAAAGGAAGTTTCTAAACTTTTATCTGCTGGTATAATATATCCTATTTCTGACAGTCAGTGGGTTAGTCCTGTGCAGGTAGTTCCAAAGAAATCAGGGATCACAGTGATCCGGAATGAAAATAATGAATTGGTGCCCACCCGTGTACAGAATAGTTGGAGGGTTTGCATTGACTATAGGAGGCTTAATTTAGTCACTAGAAAAGATCATTACCCCCTTCCATTTATTGATCAGATGCTTGAGCGTTTAGCTGGTAAATCTTACTATTGTTTTCTGGATGGATTTTCAGGGTATTTTCAGATATGCATAGCCCCGGAGGATCAAGAGAAGACGACATTCACATGCCCATTTGGAACATATGCCTACAGACGAATGCCCTTTGGTCTTTGCAATGCCCCTGGGACCTTCCAGCGGTGCATGGTTTTCATTTTTAGTGATTTCCTTGAACATTGTATAGAAATTTTTATGGATGATTTCACTGTATATGGGAACTCTTTTGATGATTGCTTATGTAGTCTGGATAGAGTCCTAGCTAGATGCATAGAGAAGAACCTTGTACTTAATTTTGAAAAGTGTCATTTTATGGTTCGGAAAGGTATTGTATTGGGTCATATTATATCTGAACAGGGCATAGAGGTAGATAAAGCTAAGATAGATGTTATAACCTCTCTACCATACCCAACATGTGTTCGGGAAGTCCGATCTTTTCTAGGTCATGTAGGTTTTTATAGAAGATTCATTCAGAACTTTAGTAAAATTGCTTTGCCATTGTCTAAGTTTTTACAAAAAGATGTTGATTTCCAATTTGATGATGCATGTAAAACAGCTTTTAATGAACTTAAGAAATGCTTGACTTCCTCACCCATTATTCAACCCCCTGATTGGACCCTCCCATTTGAGCTTTTATGTGATGCATCTAATTTTGCTGTAGGTGCAGTCTTGAGCCAGAGAATGAATAAGAGGTCCCATGTGATTGCTTATGCATCCAAGACTTTGGATGGAGCCCAAGCAAATTATACAACCACAGAAAAAGAGCTTCTTGCTATTGTCTTTGCTTTAGATAAATTTAGATCATATTTACTTGATACTAAAGTTATTGTTTTTACTGATCATGCAGCCTTGAAGTACTTGCTGAAGAAGCCCGATGCAAAGCCAAGATTGATCAGATGGATGCTTCTACTTCAAGAATTTGACATTGACATTCGGGATAAAAGTGGAGCTGAAAACTTGGTGGCAGACCACTTGAGCAGAATTGAAGCTTCAAAAGTAAATTCCTTACCTATTGATGATGATTTCCCTGATGAGCATTTATGTGCTGTGCATAGTTTGTATCCATGGTATGCAGACTTAGTGAATTATCTAGCTGCTTCTGAACTACCTGTTGATTTGACTAAACATCAGTTGAATAAGTTTAGGAGTGAAGCTAGGTATTATATTTGGGATGATCCATATTTGTGGAGATTATGTAGTGACCAAGTGATTAGACGTTGTGTGCCCGATATAAAATTTGATTCTGTTTTAAATTTTTGTCACGCACTAGCATGTGGAGGTCACTTTAGTTCAAAACGCACAGCTAGGAAGGTTCTAGATAGTGGATTGTATTGGCCTACCCTATTTCGTGATGCCTTTAATTTTTGTAAAAGATGTGTTCGGTGTCAACAAACAGGTAGCATATCTAGGAGAAATGAAATGCCACAACACCCTATCTTATTTTGTGAAGTCTTTGATGTGTGGGGCATTGATTTTATGGGACCTTTTCCCACTTCTTTTGGCTTTTCATACATTTTACTGGCTGTTGATTATGTTTCGAAGTGGGTAGAAGCCAAACCCACCAGGACTGATGATTCTTCTGTGGTTGTAGAATTCGTTCGCTCTCACATTTTCTGTAGGTTTGGCATTCCCAGAGCCATTATCAGTGACCAGGGCACTCATTTTTGTAACCGGAGTATGCATAGCTTGCTTAGCAAGTACGGTGTTGTGCATAAAGTAGCTACTCCATACCACCCTCAGACAAATGGCCAAGCAGAAATTTCTAACCGGGAGGTGAAGCAAATTTTGGAGAAAACAGTGCAGCCGAATAGGAAAGATTGGAGTAAAAGGCTAGATGATGCACTTTGGGCTTACAGGACTGCCTACAAGACTCCTATTGGCATGTCACCCTATCGGCTGGTATTTGGAAAAGCATGTCACTTACCGGTGGAAGTGGAGCACAAAGCTTACTGGGCCGTGAAGAAATGTAATTTGGATTTGAATGAAGCAGAATCTCACAGAAAATTCCAACTCCAAGAGCTTGAAGAGATCAGATTGGAAGCCTATGACAATGCAAGAATCTATAAAGAGAAGACAAAAGCATTTCATGACAAGATGATTGCAAGGAAAGAGTTTGTTGTCGGCCAAAAAGTCTTACTTTATAAATCCCGTCTGAAGCTTATGCCAGGTAAACTTCGTTCTAAATGGGAAGGTCCTTATATAGTTTCTAATGTTTTCCCTTTTGGCACAGTTGAGCTTTTGGATGAGCAAACGGGAGCTAAATTCAAAGTTAATGGACATCGGCTCAAACACTTTTATGAAGGAGTTCCACGAGATAACAAGGAGGAGCTCCAACTTCATAACCCACCCTGAATCCCGGTCATACTCTTTCCCTTTCCCCTTTTATATTGTGTTGTCTTTATCTATTTATTATATTGTGTGCTGGCATTGAGGACAATGCAATGTTTAAGTGTGGGGGGGGATACAAATAAATTTTTAGTTTTGTTTTATTTTGGTTAGTTGATTTTTATAGTTTCTAGGTTTTTAGTTAGTTTTATGTTATTTACCAAAAAAAAAAAAAAATATTTGACAATTTTTTGACAATTTTTTTTTTTTTTGAAAAATAGTATGATTCTTTTCAGTTTTCCTGTGAAAGTTGCAAGTTAAGATGACTATAATTTGGATTCACCTAGACATGACAAGTAATGAATCTTGTGTCTTGATTCAAGTTAAGTGGCAATGAATTTGATTTCAATGAATTATTTGATAGCGATTAGCTGGTGAGGATTTGAGCCTTAATTATTCAATTCTAGTGTGTATTCACCTATCTTTGTTTCACTCTAGAACTTGTCTTGATTCTTTGTTAAGACCACATTTGCACTTGCATGCATGAAAATGATAAGGCATTCATTTCTTTTATAGCTAGAGAGCCAAAAAGCTAACCATACATTCATTTTATCCATTGTTTAGCCACTTTGGACTTGATTTTCTTTTCTTGTTAACCTATAGCCATTAAATATATTTCCACCCTGTTTTAGGATGCCTTAGGAATTTCAAGGAGCATTGCACTTGTTTGGGATGAGAGAATGAAAGCTTTGCATCCATTAAGGCCATTGTGATTCAAAGAATTTGTTTAAAAAAAAAAAAAGAAGACAAATGAAAAAAAAAAAAAAAGAGTGTTTCAAATTGAGTTTGTAGTTGCCTATTGCTAGTTGGAAATAAGGCCTAGAAATTCTCTATCCTAGGGTCCATTTATTGCTCTTGAGATCCTAAAGGTATCAATTTGTTTAGTTTTCCCTTATTCTTGCCATTCATTTCATTTCCTTAACCCCATTACAACCCTAAATAAAGTCCTATTGATTTGTGCATTGCATTTGGCATAAGTGGTGGAGATTTAGAAGCTTGACAAGCTTATGGTAGTGAGCTTGGATAGGTGAAGTTTGAGCGAAACACATCCCTTTAAACACTTGAGAGATGAGAGTAAACACAATCCATGTGAGAGGCTATGCATTTTAATTCATTCTTTTCAAATGAAATTGCCATGGAGCTTAATTCTTGATACAAATGAAATTAGCTTGGATTGTTGAAGTGTTGAAAAGTTATGATTAGTCTCTAACTTGTGATTTTTACACTTTCTTTTCCATTCTTCTTTTCCACTTGCCATTCTTCTAGCCGGGTGTTTCCATTTAGTCTTTTATCTTAGATTTTAAGCTTTGCCCAGGAGTGCAAAGGTTTAAGTGTGGGGGAATTTGATAAGCATGATTTTTATGCACTTTAATCTTCTTAACTTCGGCATTTTGATGATGGAATATGGTCTTAAAGGTTTAATTAGATTCAATTTGAATTCATTAGCCACTTTTGCACTCTAGGAATTAAAATTGCAAAATTCTTGAATTTTAATGCATAAATCATTTTAAATGAATTTTGTGAATTTTCTATTCCATCTCTTTAATTCTTTTATGCAGATTTTTGTTGGATAACTTGAGCTTTGAAGGAAAACCACAAACCAAAAGGGTTGTAGCCACATAAAGAAGAAGCAAGGAAGAAAGAAGCAAAGTCACGTGAGAAGCTTGAGCTTGGGTTTACGTTGAAAGAGAAGGAAAGAAAGGTTCGAGTTGGGTTCTGCATGAGGAGAAACCATGGGTCCTGCTACAGAATACACAAAGTAGGGGAAAGGAAACATGGAAGGAGAAGCTTAAGAGGACGAACAGCTCACACACTCATGCAGAAGTTAACGTGGAAGCACTCTCGGGCTGCTTTGCAAGGCTGGACAGCAACATGAATAAGAGGAGCTCCACGAGATGAAGCAGCGAGTAGAAACACACACACCGGGCAAGATAAAGAGTACAGCAGCTGCATGAAGTTTAACGAAAAAAAAAAAAGAAAGAATAAAGAACCATGAAGCTTCTCGAGTGGAATATAAAGGCAGCAACCATGTGGAGAACTTCCTTGAGCAGAACGAAGAAGTTGTGCCAGTTGAAACAAGAAGTAACTGGCTGGAACTCGAGAACAGCCACGTGAAGAAGCTTTCGAGCAAGCAAACAGCAGCTGTCATGCAAGTTCAACAGCAGAAACAGATGAAAAGACGCTGGAGCTGGAGGCTTGGGATGAAGGAGCTTGCCACGAGTTGGAGAAGAAATATAAACGCATGAAGAAAACGAGCAGAACGACGGGACAGAACCAAATAAACGCATGAAGAAGAGGGAGCTGGAGATCACGTCTGGACAGCAGCAAATGAAGAGAAGAATCAGACTCGAAATACAAAATCCACGAAGAAGAAAGCTACGTAAAGATACATGCAGAAGCTACAGTTAGCATATGGATTATTATATTGAATGGGACCCACACCTTATTTCACATGCAATTAGCTACGGGAAATTGGCAAATAAGAGAGCACGTGAATGATTAAAGCTGAAGCACGTGAAAGGGAAGGAGAAATACACATCCAGACGCTACTTTGGGCTGACGTGGGAATTAAGATGAAGATGAGGATTAGTTGCGGGATTTCGGCGTGCAGAAACAGAAGAAGGCGAGACGGCAGAAACAAAAAAGGAGAAGTTCCAGCGCTGAAGAAGAAGAATTTTTCTTTCTCGATGGCTGCTTCTTTGATTGATTCTCCTTCATTTGATCCCTCCATGGCAGCTTAAATTCCTTGTGGTGGCTAGCTGAAGATTGAATTCTCCTAGATGAAGATTTGAGCTCTACATCTCCTATTGAATTTGGATAAAACTCTCTTGCTCAATCTTTTGATTTTAGCATTATTTCCTTTATTAATTTGACTAGGTTTAGCTTTTTGGTTTAGGAATTTAATTGCTGGAATTACTGGATTGAATTAATTCTTGGATTGAACTTGATTTGAATTTTGGAATTATTTATGATCATCATGTGTTTGGAAAAAATTCCAGAATTAATGCTGTGCAATTGAACTCTAATTTCCTCTTGATTTAGGCTAATTGATACAATGGTTATTGGATTAGTTGGCTGGAATTTTTGTGCAATTAATTGCTTGAGGGATTAATTAATCTAATTGGTGAATTAGCATCTTGAGTGAATTGTGCAGTAGCTTTCATAAATCAATCAAAATTAGTGTAGTGTGTTCTTAATTTTAATTCAATTAATTAGTTGTTTAAGGTTTCTTGTGGTTGCAAAATTCTTTGAACAATTGATGAATTGAATCTTGGATGGTTATTCAAGAACCTTATGAGGAATGCACTAAAGAGCAATAACTTAATCCGAAATTAATAAACAAAAAGGAGCAAGGATAATTGAACTCTAGGGAATCCAATTGAAAGTTAGTTACCTCATTTATTTGATAAATCACTTGAACTTAGTTTTAGATTTCTAATTCTTGTCAATTAACTTTAGTTTAATTAAAATCTAGCACATCAAAACCCCCAAATTAGATCCTAATAGTAATACTTAGAATATTCTTCCATAAACAATTTAAGGCACAAACTCCTTGGGAAGATGACCTAGGTTGCACCATTATCTACAAATTTACTTTGCTACCTAGTTTTATTTGAGATTGCACGACACGATCATCAAACCTCATTCCAGGGGCTTTGGCTTTTGATTCGTAGATAGATTTCCCCTAATTATGTGAGGATTTTGGCTTGCCGAATGCATTACAGAACCAATTAAGTGGAGGAGTGCTCTATAGTATATTGTTGGCTGAATTTTGTTGCAGTTCCATTATTAAGGCATCGAATGTGGTTCCTTATTTCGATATGGTTTTCTATAAGTGTTATTACCTTATAGCTTTGAACTAATTTGAATCTCAATTGTTAATGTGAGGCTATGCAAAAGTTTGATGCAAAACACTGCCCACTATCTTTTTTTTTCATTTTTTTCTTCTCCTTCAGATCTTAAAATTTGTTTTAAACTTACTATTGGCCATTACAAATGCGTTAGAGCAAAAATGTTAGAAATCATCATTCATATAAGAGTCTTGGCCTTCGAAAGAGATGATGTGAAAGTCTAGACAAAAACCCAGCCTTTGTTTTTACGTATAATAAGAATTGAATAGTAAAAGATGTTGCACACTTGTAGAGATTTGGTTTCAGTTCCATTTTACTTTATTTCACTATCATTTTTTTTTCCTTTCTCTTTTTGCACTCTCTACTTTAAGGTTGCTGTGTGAGATCTGGTATCTCCTCAGGCATATAGAAGTTAATCGAATGGTTGTATGTGACAATAAGTCTCTTCAGCCACTTTGTTGGGTCGTGAAAAAATTTTGTCAATAGGTGTTCTGTTCCAATGGCCCATATCTGAAAATTAAAGAATCCAGTTGTCACGAACCAAAAATCCTTAAACCATTTTCAAAGCTTTTGTTTGCAAAGGTCTAACAATTCCTATTTCCTCCCAAATGATAAATTAATAAACAACAAAAAAATGAAAACAAATAAAAGACCAAGAAAGATAAACAAGCAAATAAAAACAAAACAAAACAAAACAATCAAAAAATAACAATAATCATTAAAACATAAAAAAAAATCAAGTACTAATTATCAAGAATAAAGAAAAAAAATGACAAGAAGCAAAAAAAGGTCGAGACAAGAAAAAAGAAAAAACAAAAAAAATTAAAAATCAAATACAAAAAAATTTAAAAAAAAAAGAAAAAAAAACAAAATTCAAAAGAAAAGGAAGTTTCAATGACATTAAAAATCATAAGCATCAAAAATGAAAAAAAACTTAACAGTATTATAAAAAAAGGGGGTGTAAAAAAAATAATAATAAAATAAAAAATAAAAATAAAATAAAAGATAAAATAATTGTTATCTAAAATTTAAAAAAAAAAAAAAAGGGAAAAGCCAAAATGAGGGAAGAGTAAAGAACTAAAATTAACTTTATCTTTGGTAAACTAAACTATATCAACTAATACTAAATCTGTTTTATTTACTAAAGATAAAAAAAAATTTTATTTTCTTTCTCTATGCACCGAAAAAGAATAAAAAAATTTTAAAAAAAAATAAAACAAAGAAAAACATAAACATAAAACAAGAAAAGAAAATCGATAAATCAATAAATCAAATAACAATTTTTTTAAAAGAAAAGAGGACAAATGAAAATCCTTTTTAATTTCATACAAAAAATCAATAAAACAAAAAAAGAAGAAAAACAAAACAAAACCAAAAGACATAGAAAGAGAAAAATGAGAAAAATAAAAGATGATAAAAAAAATTGAAAATGCAAAAGGAAAGTAAAAGTAAATTTGCCTTTAGCAAGTCAAAATACATCAACTAATTTCAAAATTATTTTATTTGTTAAAGGAAAAAGTAATTTTTATTTTCTTTGCCCTTAAAAAAAAAGTAAAACAAAAATAAAAACAATAAATTAAACAAAAAATAATAATAATAAAACAAAAAAAAAACAAAAAACAAAAGAAGAAACAAAAAAAACTTCGAAACCTAAAAAACCAAAAAACAAACAAACTTATTCTTTATTCGAACTACGTGGCCTTTGATCCCTCTGAAGAGTACGTAGGCTCTAGGCTCTTACCCTAAGTCAAGTTTGCTCTTATAAATAAAACTTTTTGTCCAATTTTCATTTTCTTAATTTCTTTTCTTTTCTTTTACTTTGTTTTTTCTAACTTTGTCTCCTTAATATCATTCTTCTTCATTTTTAATTTCATTTCTTTTATTTCTATTTCTTATGTTGCATGTAATTTGTTAGAGAGAATTAAAATAGATTAAAGGCCATATTGATTGTGCACAACTAACTTAGGGTAACCGTTCTTAGTAACAGGTGTTGTGGAGTGCTTAACACCTTCTCCACTCACAATCGACTCCCGAACCTATTTTTTTTAGTTCGTAGACCATTTTTCTTATTTTTCAAATAAAAAGGCTTTTCCAAAGTTTTGCCTTTTCAAAAATTAAAATTTTGGTGGTGACTCTACTACTTATTTTAATTTTGATTTTAGTTTTCGTTTTCTTTGGAAATTAAATTAAAATTCCTTTCAAATTTTTTTTTTAAACAAAATGTCACGCGGTCGTATTTTCGGGTGTAACAATAGCATACATAAGCTTGCCAAGTAAGTGGATTAGCCTCACCCATTTCTTTAAGAGGTTTTTTACTCAACCTTACTCTTAGGAGTTAACATCACTTTTGGGAAACTCTTTACTCTGTCTCAATCTACTTTAAGGGTTCTTAGCTCATCCTCACCATGACTAACGGGTTTTTGACTTCTCCACACTCAAGCAAACCAAAACAAGCACATAAAACATCATTTGAATGCATAAGACATTATCATGGTACCATGGCATATGAAATCATGCTAGAATACTTTTCATGGTTTAAAACATATATACACACATTTAAAGATAATGTAAGTACACATTTATGTATGAAAGAAAGTGGAGAGAGCTACATTGCTTGCATTTACACACTTTTTCCTTAAACCTTAAGTCTTCTCCCTTGACTTCACACACCTAAGAAGGTGGAGATCATTTCTCATGGCCTAGACATATTATATGGAACCTAATTATACTCTTGAATCAAATTCTAAGGCCACACAATCACTAGAAAAGTTAGGTGACTCATAAGGCTCTTTTATGGTTCCATAATGCACTTAATGAAGCAACCTTTGGAAAAAATCATTTCGGCTCCATTCTTTCCATCTATTTATGATTCTTGACTCCATTTAAATCTCTTGGAGTCATCACACAATCAATTCTAGGAGCTTAGCTAGGTGTTGCTTTAAGCGATATTATGGAACATATAAGGCCATCTCAATATCTATAGTTTCTAAAATTTTTCCAAGGCTTCCTCTCATATTCTCCCATCTTACATAATGCAAAACTAAGCTTAGAAGAAATTAAAACACTCCCTAGGTGTATTAACTCTCCTTGGCTAAAATTATACTTCTATAAGGCACCAATGGAGTTTCCTTACTTCCTTTGATGGGAGAAACATATAGGAAGCTCTCTTGATGTCTTAGGAACTCATATGAACACTTAAACATCATAAAATATAGTTAGGGTTCATGATAGAGTTCAAAGTTCAATCAAAACCCTAACTTTTCTATCTTGTAAATTCATGATTTTTACTTAGATTTCTTTGCATATTCTTACTCTCCTCCCTTAAATTCATGGAATTCACCCTTGGTTCTCCTCAAAATTCTAGCCCTCTTACATTTACATACATGGGGCGAAATAGAGAGAAGAAGGGGGGAGGAGTAGCTACCATGGGATGGAAGATTTACTTTGTTTTTCCTTGATTTCTCACTTAAATCTTGTCTTTTTTGGCCTCATCTCTTCAGATATGAATTTTTCCCTTAATTTCTCTCTTAAAACATATTCATATACTCCATACTTTTACCTTGTCTTTCCTTCACCTTTCTCTTGGTGTGCCTCATCCCTTAGGGTTTTCTTTTGGTCTAGGGTAGAAACATCATGGGCTAAATGAATGAGTAGGTAGGGCGCCACTTATATATAGGTAGGAGGAAGAAAGACTTTTCAAAAATTTTCATTTTGCCCTTTATTCTTGGCATTTTCATTTCTAATTTGTTTTACCTTCGTTTTGAGAACGTCTTTTCTATTATGAA
This sequence comes from Erythrophleum fordii, assembly GCA_032878935.1. Lineage (NCBI taxonomy): Eukaryota > Viridiplantae > Streptophyta > Magnoliopsida > Fabales > Fabaceae > Erythrophleum > Erythrophleum fordii. The sequence continues at coordinate 16,941,266 of JAVQMF010000052.1, read as the reverse complement.
ATTTAGGTTCCCAATTTAGTAAAATGCCTTTGGAATCACTCGAATTGAAACTAAAACCTTTCTGAATGAATCCATTAAAGTTCAGGTGCACTGACGTTGGAAAACATCCACTAGAGGGGCTTTAGCTGTCTCGAGCCTTTTCATGGTTTTTAGGGCCTCTAAAAATCCTGGGGAACTCAAAACTTTTATTTAAAAAGCTCCCTTATGAGAATTCCAAATTTTTCTCAAAATGACAAAAATACCCTTACGTTTCGTCAACCTTTCGTTCAAATTCGTTTCTTCATTCTCGCTCTATTTTTCTTTCCATCTGAGCTTAGGATTCTCATTTTTAGAAGTCTAAAATGCTTCTCAAATTTTTTGGGACTTTAACTAAGTCATTTAGGATGACTTATTTTTGTATCTAGTGAATTTTGTTCGTTTACAGAGAAATTGTACGTTATATTTCTCATATTTTCTCTTACTTTCAGAGAACCAAATATTACATCACCCAACTTCTTTGAGACTTTTAGATTTACCTCACCCACTTTTAAGGGACTTTTGAATTAGCATCACTCTTCTTGAGACTTTCAGCTTTTTCTCACCCAATCTTAAGGACTTTTGGCTCGTCCTCACCCATACTAAGGGACTTTTGGCATAACCAAATCTATTCAAGCCATATTACATACAAAAACTCATTTCAAGAAATTTAATGGTACCATAACATGTAAGCAGTGGCTAGAAACATTTCTCATAGTTCAAACATACACACAAGCACTCAAAGACGAGTCAACATCTAAGCAATGCATGTGAGAAAGATTAGAGAACTACCTTGAAGCAAGTATCACACACTTTTCCTTTAATTTTTCTTCCCCTTTTCGGCCAAGCACTTGCAACTAGGTGGCAATTGATTCTTTTGGCCTAGGCACATCAAATGACACATATTTCAATTATTAAAACAAGCTCTAGGTTCTCACAAACTCTATGTAAGGCTACTTTGTTCTAAGACACAATTATGGTTCCATACAAGATACAATGAAGCAATTATTGGAATTCATGATCTTGGTTCAATTTCTCCTTCTATCTAAGACTCTTGACTCATTTAGACTCCTTGGAGTCATCACAAATTCATTTCAAGGAGCCTTGGTATAAGTTGTTTCTTTATGTCTTAAAATGGAGCCTACACCTCCATCTCACAAACCATGCTTCCTAAATTTATTCCAAAGTTTCCTTTGATCTTCATCTATCATATTTAGTCCCTTTCTAGCCTTGGAATAATTTAAAACTCTCCCTAGGTGCATAGAGGAACTTAAGCCAAGATAAGTATAAAGAAGAAGACCTATGGATTTTTGCAAATTTTCTTTAGGGAGTTGGCACATGTGAGGCTTTCTAGGGGTCTTAAGAACTCATATACACTCTTAGACAACTTAAATTATCACTAGAAAGCTTCATATTTGTTAAGGTGCAACAAAATCCCTAAATTCTACAACTTGTATTCTAAGACTTCTTTTTCAATTCTAGTTGTATATTCTTAATGTTCACATTCCATAACCCTTTTCCTACCTTAGTTTGGTCAAAATTCATCTCCCACTTCATAGGCCTAAGGTTGGTTGAAAGTGCATAAGAGAAGAACAACCACAAAAAGCAATAAAATCTATGGTTTCATACCTTGTTTTCCTAGATTATTCAAGGAATTTTTTTATGCCTTAGCCCTCTCCTTCAATTCCTCTCTTCCACTTGCTGGACCAGCCATAAAACATGCCCAAATAAATCATTGATAGGAGAAGAGAGGGGAGAGAGGGGAAAAGGTCTAGTGAGGGAGAAGACATGGAAAAGTAAGGTTTTTTTACACTTTTTAGGCTTCCTTTTCCTCCCTTGACTCCCCTTTTTGGTACACCTCTTGGAGCTACCTCAAAATCTATTTAGACCAAAAGCAAGTCCATGGTGAAGGCTAGAGAAAAAGGGGACGTGATTTAAGAAGCCTAGGCATCCATTTAACACTTTTTCAAAATGACAATTTAGTCTCCCAACTTGGTTTCTTTCATTTGGACTCATTCTAACTTCTTTTTTAGACCCATATTTTCCATCATTAAATTTAGGTCATCTAACTTATAAAATGCCTTTGGTTTCACCCAAATTGAATTTAAAACCTTCTTAAACAAACTGGTCAAAGTCCAGGTCAACCAATGCTCTAAAACATAATTCGGAGGGGTTTGAATCATTCTAGGGGTTCTTATAGTGTTTAGGGCCTCTAAGAGTCCATAAAAACTCAATTTTTTTTTAAAGATCCCTTCTTTGAGTTTTTTAAAAAGTGCCCAAAATTAAGAAAATGTCACTGGTTTTTGTTGAATTTTATTTAACTATTATGACTCCGATTTTTAGGTATCTTAAGTCTTTTATCCTCATTTTTTATTATTTAAAATTTTTTTCTAATTTTATTTAGCCTCAACTCTTCCCATTTATGAGACTTCCTTTTATAACTGATTAGTTTCAGACTATTTAAGGAGGAACCAGGTGTTACATCCACTATTAGGCATCTGTAAGATAATTGTACATGTATAACTTCATGTGCAACCTATTGACAATATCTAACAGAAGTGCTGCTTTATATAGGAAAGTAACTTTAATTACTATTTTTGCATGAAACTGATTATCACTATCATGGGATTAATTCTAAAACAATGGTCTATGCTCGTTTAATTTTAAGGAGACCATTTTAAAGTTCATGCATAAATTCTTTGAGTTTGGTTGAAAAATGACAGAGAATGTTTAGGTGAAATGTCATATTTGTATGTGCTTTCTAGGTATTTGACATCTGCCACTTGTAGAAATGGTTGGAGAGGGATTTCTAAGCCTAATTTTTATAATAAGTCCTCCATCCCTTAGCTTAAGATCTAGAAAGTTATAGGATTTTTAGAACAAGTTAGATCAGGAAAATAGTGTACTACTTTAACTGAGCTTCTGTATAGGACGGCTATGAGTAGGAATTATAATAAATCTTATTAAACAGGTAAACAAATGAATTAAAGCACAAAATTTTATAAGCATGTAGCTAAGACATACATACTTAGGTCTAGAAAAGTTTAGAATTTTTGGAGTTCGTTTAATAGGGCAATAAAGTCAAAAATAGAAGGGATAGCACACAGCGAGTTCAAACAAGGTAATGAGCTAAATGGCATTAGTTAATGGGCTATCCATGGGAATTTTTGAAACAATTTTTTATTTCTTTTAATTAACATAACAAGGAGTCATTCTACCAATTTTTATGATTTTTGGATGACATTTGATAAGGGAAATAAATTTCACAAAAATAGGTCCATAAATTCAAACTAATGGTAACTTTGGTAGTTTTTGTTTCTCCATAACAGATTGAGAATTAGTAGGGTAATTGGAAGAACAAAGTTATGAACCTATGTTTCCTTGTACATATAATAGAAATTCCCTAGGTATGATAATAGGAATCCCCTAGGTCTAGGATCTTGTTGACAAGATCTTGTATTCTACACTATAGAATCCGAAACCTCGTCAACCAGGTCTTTTGTCAGTAGTATAAGATTCTTCAACATTGTAAGTTATAACATATGATATGTGAAGGTATGTCAACATGGATTTAAAATAGTTTGAAAAAGTCTAGTCAAAGTTATGGTTACCTGAGGTCCTAAATTGTAAACTGTTAGGGATTTAGTCAAACCAACCTTATTTGGTTACTTTACTAACCTTATTTCAAAATATTATGATGAGAGATATTCATTTTTCAAACCAATTCTTATGTTTTCTAAATCCTTGATTTTTCTATTAGTTTAGCCTAAATTGGTGCTTTTAATTTAAACTAGCCTTTTCTCTCCTTATACCCTTTTTTAATTAATCATTTACATTTTTTAGGGATTATATATTAGTTTACAAAATATAGAATATTGCAAATTCATTGCAAAAGTTTCCTAGTTCATGGTGCCAAGGACATTTTGGTATTTTATGGGTTTCCAGAGATGAATTGATTCATGAATCAACGATTTTAAGTCATGATTTGATTCCTAAATTCCTTATACTACTTCTTGGAGCTTGTTTACTTAATGTTAATGATAAATATGGGTTAGATATGAATATGGGCTAGAAACATGACTTACACTTGATTCAATTCTTCTAAAAGGTATTAAAGAAAGGTAATTAGACTTAATAGAGATTGTGAAGTTAAATGGATATGAAGTATCTTATTTGGTTTTAGTAGTGTGAATTGTTGAATAAAAGTTTTTAATTTACCTATATTTTTCATCTTTATAGTTCATTAACTAATCTTACACACATGAATTACCATTAATTTAGAACTTAACTAAGGGATTTAGTATAATTAGGAACTAAAGATGTTACATTTAGTATCAAAGTAATGGTTTAGGAGAACCTTACTAAATTTAAATGTTTGTGGCTAGAAACTTGGCAATTATGATGCATGCATGCTAGGAGTTAGAGTAAGTTAACCTTGTAGGATTATTCTTGCCTATGTATATTATGGATGAGATTGTACTTGGACTCACTCTTATGGATTTAGCCTAATGAGGGGTCGATAAGTGCTAACTTTTATATATTTTTACCCACATTTATTATTATTTTTAATGATTATTTTGAGCTTAAATGGATTTATTATACAATATTTAAATTTTTGGTCAATTTTGAAAACTAATATAATTTTAAATTAATTAGGAGAATTTTTGGGTTTAAATTGATAATATTTTATTTTCTATATTTCTTTGATGGGTTGAATATTTCCAATCTTTAAAATATTTATTTAATTTGTGCAGATTTTTAGAGATAAATTAGGAATCAATGGTGAAGACAATTTTAGGCAAATGAATTGAGGATTTAAAGTGAATCAAGGGTCAAGATTAGAGCAGAATTTTTATTTTTATTAATTACTTGATAATGGCAATTTTTGTAAATAGGATATTAGGTTAATTTAGTTTTCTTGTGGGAAGAGAGGAGAGATGCCAAAAAGAAGGGAGAGGAGAGAATTACTGCAGGGGGGATTATTCTGGTCTTCGTACTGCAAAGGGTGAGACCTGGAGGCAGGGACGAATGGCATCTTTGTGGATTGTCTTTTTCTTTAGCTTTCGAATTGGATGCTAAGGGAGGTGAGACCTGGAAAAGGACAAATTGGACTGCTCCTTCACTTATTGATTTTTCCTTTTCAGACTTGATGGGGAGACTTTATGCTAAGGAGGAAAAGGCGCACCTAGGAGAAAGGAGCTACTGCTTCTTCTGCTTTTCAAACTTGAAGGGAGTCAGCGCCTGGACCATCAACACCATTTACACTCCTCTCTCCATCACACGTGGGCCCTATTTTCTGCTTCTCAATCATTCATTTACTCACCTATACGTTGCCATTCCAGAATACTACCACCATCATTCATCTCTATTTTCCTTCATCATCTCTTCATGGCAAAAAGCTTGAAGGAATTTAGAGGCACAAAATCCATGGAAGCTTAAAAAAAGGTGGCACTAAAGTGGAGCATGGAGGAGGAAGGCTTAAGCTCTTAAATTACATGGATTGAAGACCATTGGGGAGTTCTTTTCTTCCAACCTTTTCCTCTTTCAATTTCAAATACTTAAAGATTTTCTAGTTTTAGGAATTTCTATGTGGATTGATTGTTGAGACCTAGTTTTAGGTTAGACAATGATTTAATCTTGGATTGTAATTGGAATTGATGTTATTTGGGACTGGAATTATGTTTTATGGTTACTGGAATTTTGGTTTCTAGACCTTATAATATTGATTGGATTAATGTTTGAGTTCTCTTACATTAATTTGATTAATATTATGATTTTAATTGCATATCTTGGTCTCTTGCGCTACTTGATTGTTAAATTGGACAGTATAATTGCTTAATTGTTCAATTAGGTAATTAAAACAAAATTTCCAAAATTAATTGAATCCAATTATTGAAGGATTTAATGAGTTTAATTGACTTAATTACTTACAAATTACTTGAATTAGCTAAGGGTTTCCTAATTAAGTTAAGTGATGTGTATTTGAGCTTAGGGTTTTCTATCTTCGGATTAAGTTAATTAAATTCATTGGTCTATGTCTAATCACTTCTCTTGGTCTCAATTAATTTTTGGTGAGTGATGAGAGCCAAAATCCCTTGGTAAAACCTTAGTTGCCTCCTGTTTGTCTTTACATTTTCACAATCACTTTAATTTCAATTTAGAGCAATCTAGTTTAATTACTTGTTTAGTTTTTCTCTTTTAGTTGGAATTTAATTTCTTAATTAAACAACCCCCCAATTGCATGGATGTAGTTCAATTAATTTTTCATTTAGCGTAGAGAGAGTTTTCTAGAATTTGCATAAAAAGCAAGCATCAAATCATCATCTAGAATCAATTCAAACTAATCCCTAAATTGCTCCTTGGGAAGAATGACCTAGGGTTGACCTATACTATATTAAATCAATATTAGTTTAATTGAGTGCTTAAATGATTAAGGCATCACCAATTTTGGTGCTGTTGTTAGGGAGTAATGGTTTAGGTTTGAGTTTTTAAGTGTTTTCCCCTATTTTTTTTTTCATTCTGATTTTGTCATTTCAGTTGAATTTTCCTAAGTGTTCTATTCTGGAATTTTGTTTGTCACTGCCTAGAAAATTCTGATCTTTGGTGTTTTAAGGTTTTTGGGTGTTCTGAGCAAGACTAATTATTAGGTCTAGTGTTTTTAGGGCAAATTCAATTGTTTTGACCACTTTTCTAAATTTTCTTTATTTTTGTGAATTTTTCTTGAATTTTCTAATTTTTCCATATTTTCTTTTTGAATTTTTGTGCAATTTTTCTTGTGTTTTCTAAGTTTTTTCTAATTTCCCTAGTGTGTATTAAGTATTTTAGGTTGTTTTGAATTTATTTCTTTAGTAGTTTGAATATTTCATATTTTTTATTTACTACTTTAATCCTACTTTGTTGATGCTTTATAACTCGATCCTCTTTTGAAAAGTTATTTGACTTTAATCCTGAAATTGAGAGGACATTTCATCAGTGAAGAAGAGTTAAAGTTAGTAATCTTGTAGGTAGTAGTTCTTCTAAATCTTGTTCTATTGAGTCATCTGTTGATTCTTCTGATTCTGAAACTAAAATGGAAGATAATGAGGGAAATATAAATAATCAGGTTCGTTTAGAGCATGCTAATGTCAATGCTGATAATAATGTTCTTGCTAGGACCATTAAAGAGTTAGTTTCACTTGATTTGCATTTTCAAAATTGGTGCATTAATTATCCTGATATTAATACTGATCTTAAGTTGAAACCTGGATTTATACACTTACTTCCTAAATTTAATGGACTTGCAGGTGAAGATCCATACAATCATTTGAAGACTTTTCATATGATTTGCACTGCTATGAGACCTAGTGGTGTGTCTGAGGATTAGATTAAGATGAGTGCCTTCCCATTTTCTTTAGAGGGGTTTACTAAGAACTAGTTACTTCAACTACCCCCTGGATTCATAACTACATGGGACTAACTTAAGAAGATGTTTTTGGATAAGTATTTTCCAGCATCTCGCACTTCCTCTATTAGGAAGGACATATGTGGTTGCCGAAAAATGCCTGGGGAGTCCTTGCATAAATACTGGGAGCAGTTTAAACATTGCTATCTAGTTGCCCTCATCACCAGATCCCAGATACTTTATTGATATAGTACTTTCATGAAGGTCTTTTGCCTTTAGAGAGAGATTTATTAGATTCTACTGCTGGAGGTGCTCTTCTTCACTTGATTATTAATGCTGCTTAGGAATTGATTGAAAAGAAAGCTAAGAATACTCAACAATTTGGTACTAGACACCAAGCTAGAGTAAATGAAGTTAGTTCATATTCCTCAATTTCTGAGTCTTGTCTTGAGAGCAAAATAGATAAGCTTACATCTATTATGGAGAAAATGGCTATGCTCCAATTGCATAATCCTTCGAACATGGCCAATTCTATGGGATCTTCTACTTCTTTCACCCCACAATTGAACTCTTCAGCTCTGATTGGCCCACTTTGCTCTATTTGCTCATTAGCTACTCATGTTACCGATGCTTACCCATTCTTGAATGATAAAGCTGAGCCTTGCAATGCTATGTATTCTTCTAAGCCTATGAATCAAGGTGGCCAAAAATATGATCCATATTCTACTACATATAATCCTGGATGGTGTGATCACCCAAACCTTAGATATGGTAGTGGCCAACCTTAGCAACCACGGTTCAATCAGGGTGCTAGTTCTAGTGGTCAAATGTTTCAACCAGTTAGGCAAACTGTGCCTATTCAAGAAGAGAGTTCAAGGTTAGAGAACAAGATGTATACTATGATAAAGCTTTTGATGGATAAGTTAGACCAAACAGAGAAAAAATATCAACAAAAGGATTTGCAACATAGACAAGGGATTCAAACTCTTTAGACTCAAATTGGGCAGTCATCAAATACAATTAGTAACATATAGAGTCAAGGTTAAGGAAAGCTTCCATCCTAAGTGGTAGTTAATCCTAATATTGGGACCCAACAGAATCCTAATCATGGTGAAGTTAATGCTATCTCTCTTAGAAGTGGCAAGATGGTCACCTTTGCAGATCCTGTTGCCACTTATACTTCCAAGGATAAGGATGCTATCATTGATGATTCTCCTTCCACTTCTACATCACAGGATAAGCCTACTTTAGCACAAACACAAGTGGCACCATAAAAAGAGTAAGAGAAGAAAGAGGAGGAATTAAGCAGACAGGTTCTACCCTTTCCTGCTAGGGTAGTTAAGACCGAGAGGAAGAAGAAGGAAGCAAAGATGTTTAAAAAGGTCTATGACATTTTCAAAAAGTTGGTGATCAATGTTCTATTAGTTGACTTGGTTGCACAAGTGCCTAAATATGCAAAGTTTTTTAAGGAGTTGTGCACCACAAAAAGAAGGCTTAAGCATGATGGTAAAGTTAATTTGGGAGTAGTTGTCTCTTCTCTTTATCAGATGCCAATGCCAGTGAAGTGTAAGGATCCTAGTAGTTTTCTTATACCATACACCACTGATGACATTAAGTTTTCAGATGCTTTGGTGGATCTAGGAGCAGCAATCAATGTTATGCCAAAATCAGTCTTTTTTCAACTTCAAGGAGTAGATCTCAAGCCAACTAGCCTGATTACCTCCCTTGCTGATAGATATTGTGTAGTCCTAGAAGGAGTCTTAGAGGATGTCCTGGTTAAGGTAAAAGATTTCATATTCCCTGTAGACTTCTATGTTCTTGATATGGATGATAGTAGGTTTAGGCAAAAGGGACATTCGTCTTTGATTTTAGGTAGGCCTTTCCTTAAAACTGCTAGGGCTGTGATAGATGTACATTCTGGTACTTTGACTATGGAATTTGCTGGGAATATCATTAAATTTGATGTACTTGATTCTATGAGACACCCAATGGATGATTGTGCTGAGACAGGGGTTAGTCTTATTGATGTGCTTGTTGATGATACTGCTATGGACTTTAGAGAATGCATGCTGAGTAGATCATGTGATATTATTGGTTTAGATGATTCTGTCTCTTGTTCATGTCCTGAAATTGATGGTTGTGATGCTTACACTAGTATAGATCTTGCTGATATTAATGTTTTCACTGATTTTGTTGAGAGTGTTAGACATGCTAGAGATGATGTTTCTGTGCCTATTCATTATAGTGGTGGTACCAGTGATCATTTATCTATCACTTCCATTGATTCAGATGGATTTTCTCAGTTACTTAGTGTGATTGATGCTATAGATGAAGTTGATATGAGTTCATTACCTGATTCTAAGTTGTTAATTAGTATTGATCATGTTTCTGATGTAGAGATTGTTTCTCATTCTGTTTTGGATTTGAGTGCTACTAATGGCACTACTTCTGTTGATGATTCTGTGGATTGTGATGTATTTCCTTATTTTTTTTGCTATCACTATTTCTACTAATGATTCCCAAGTTAGGAAAGTCTCCTCTTCTGTTTGTGAGTCTTCAGTGCAGGTTTCTAGTTTGGTTGACATTAATCTGAAGCCGCTTATACCTTCAGCTGAGCAAGCTCCTTCTTTAGAGTTAAAGTCACTTCTTGACTCACTGAAATATGTCTATTTGGAAGAAGGTGAGAAGTTACCAATGGTTGTAGCCAATGACATAGCCATGGAAGAGGAAATTCGCCTCCTTGAGGTGCTTAAGCAAAGGATAAAAGCCATTAGATGGACTCTTGCTGATATTCCTAGGATCAGTCCTTATGTATACCTGCATAAGATTTTGTTAGAGGATAGTGCCAAAGCTATGCGATAGCCACAAAGACGACTTAATCCACTGATTCTTGATGTGGTAAAGAAAGAGGTTTCTAAACTTCTTTCTATAGGTATAATCTACCATATTTCTGATAGTCAGTGGGTTAGTCCAATTCAGGTAGTCCTGAAAAAGACTAGTCCTACTGTGATGCGTAATGATGAGGGTGAATTAGTTCCTACTATGGTCTAGAATAGTTGGAAAGTATGTATAGACTATAGGAAATTGAATTATGTGACCAGGAAGGACCATTACGCCCTCCTTTTTATTGATCAGATGTTAGAGAAACTTGCTAGTAGATCCCATTATTACTTTCTGGATAGCTTTTCAGGATATTTTTATATTTGTATTGCACCTGAGGATCAAGATAAGACCACATTTACATGTCCATTTGGAACCTTTGCATATAGACGCATGCCATTTGGCCTGTATAATGCACCGGGCACTTTTCAACGTTGCATGGTTTCCATATTTTCTGATTTACTTGAGCATTGCTTGGAAATTTTTATGGACGATTTTACTGTCTATGGTGATTCTTTTGATGCATGCTTAGCTGATTTGGATAAGGTTTTGGAAAGATGTATTAAATATAATCTTGTGCTAAATTTTGAGAAATGTCATTTCATAGTTAGGAAAGGAATTGTTTTAGGACATGTTGTTCTTATGATGGCATTGAAGTAGATAAAGCCAAAGTTGATATCATTTCATCTCTTCCATATCCTTCTTGTGTGAAAGATGTGCGTTCTTTTCTTGGGCATGCTAGATTTTATAGGAGATTCATTAAGAATTTTAGTAAGATAGCATTGCCATTATCTCGTTTACTGCAGAAAGATATGGGTTTTAATTTTAATGATGCTTGCAGGTGTGCTTGGGATGAGTTGAAAAAGAGACTTACTACACCTCCCATCATTTGGCCGCCTAATTGGAACCTTCCATTTGAGCTCCTGTGTGATGCTTCAAATTATGTACTAGGTGCAGTTCTTGCCCAAAGAGTGGAGAAATGACATCATATCATAGCCTATGCCTTAAGAACATTGGATGCTACTCAAGCTAATTACACCACCATAGAGAAGGAGTTATTTGTAATTGTCTTTAGGCTAGAGAAATTTTGATCCTATATCATCCACATGAAGGTGGTCGTCTTTACAGATCACTCAACTATCAAGTACTTGTTCAAGAAGCTGGACTCTAAACCCTACTTGATTAGATAGGTAGTATTGATACAAGAGTTTATGTGGAGATCCGTGACAAGAGTGGTGTAGAGAATATGGTAGCTAATCACCTGAGTAGGATTGAGACACCTTTGGTAAAATCTTCTCCACCCTTAGATGATTTTCCTGATGATAGGCTATGTATGATTGGTATGTCTGTTCCTTGGTATACTGATATAGCCAATTATCTAGCTGCATTTGTTTTGCCTACTCATTTGAATAAAAACTAGTTAGATAAATTTAAGAGAGAGGCTAGGTACTATATCTGGGATGATCCTGATTTATGGCATATAGGTAGTGATCAAGTGATTAGGCGATGTGTTCAAGAGCATAAGCATGAGTCCATATTGTATTTTTGTCACACTCTTGCATGTGGGGGGCATTTTAGTGTTAAGTGTACTGCTATGAAGGTGTTAGATAGCGAGTTATTTTGGCCTACCCTATTCCATGATGCCAATGTGTTTTGTAAAAGTTATTCAAGATGTCAATTTATGGGTACTCTTTCTAGGAAGCACGAGATGCTTTAACAACCCCTTTTGTTCTGTGAAGTTTTTTATGTTTAGGGTTTAGATTTCACAGGGCCTTTCCCTATTTCATTTGGCTATCTTTACATTTTGTTAGCTGTGGATTATGTGTCAAAATAGGTTGAGGCAATCCCCACTCATACTGATGATTCTTCTATAGTGGTTTCTTTTGTCAAGTCTTACATTTTTTGTAGGTTTAAGATTCCAAGAGCCATTATCAGTGATCAAGGCACTCATTTTTGCAATCGGAGTATGCAAAGCTTGCTTAGCAAGTATGATGTGATGCATAAAGTGGCTACTCTATATCACCCTCAAACAAATGGCCAAGCAGAGACCTCCAATAGAGAAGTCAAGCTCATTTTAGAGAAGACTATGCAACCCAACCGAAAGGATTGGAGCAAGAAGTTAGATGATACACTTTGGGCATATCGCACAGCATATAAGAGCCCTATTGGAATGTCTCCATACCAGATAGTCTTTAGGAAAGCGTGTCATTTGCCGGTAGAGGTGAAGCACAAGGCATATTGGATGGTTAAGAGGTGCAACCTAGATCTTACCAGTGATGGTGTTGAAAGGAAATTACAATTGCAAGAGCTTGAGGAGATAAGAAGAGAAGCCTATGAAAATTCTAAGATCTACAAGGAGAGAACCAAGGCTATTCATGACAAGTTTATAGTGAGGAAAGAATTTCAAGTGGGCTAAAAAGTGTTGCTTTATGTTTCTAGATTAAATTTAATGCCTGGAAAACTCTGCTCTAGATGGGAGGGCCCTTTCATTGTCACTAATGTCTTTCCTTATGGAGTTGTAGAGATCCAAAGGGAGCCAACCGAGAGATGCTTCAAGGTCAATAGGCACCGCTTGAAACCTTTCTATGAAGGATACCCCACTCAAGCAGTGGAGGTTGCTGCATTACAGGATGCCACGTAGCCCTGATCGTATTCCTTCCCTTTACTCTTTTTACTTTACATTGTCATATTACTGAGGTGGGCTGTGCTAGATGTTATTTATCCATGATTTGCTCTAAGCTATGCATTGAGGACAATGTATTGTTTAAGTGTGGGGGAGGGATGATTTAATTTTGCTTGTAAATAGTTTTGTTGAGTTTTTGGTTTGTACAGTTTTTAGTGTTGTCAAAAGCAAATTTTTGAAAAAAAGAAAAAAATATATAGATTTTTTTTGGAAATTTATAAAAATTTTGTTTTGAATGTGACAATTGCAAGCTTTAAGTGGCTTGGGTATGATACATTTTTTATTTGAAGAGTAATTGATCATATTTTAAGTAGATAAAGCTAAATGGCAATTGTTCTGACTTAGGTAGATCTAAGCTAGTAGTCATGACCTAATGAGATTTTTGAGCTTATTGTATATTTCTTTTCATGTGTGTATACCACTTATATATTTCTTGCTTTAGAGTTTGGCTTAAATCTTGTTTGAGACCACATTTTGTGCATTTGCATGCATAGAAATGATAAAGGCATTCATTTTGTTTTTATCTAGTCAAAAAAAAAAAACCTACCCTTTCATGCATTTTATCCCTTATTTTAACCCCTTTGAGCCTTTATTTGCTTTCTCTCTTTTAACCTAAACCCATAGCCATTAAGAATAAATATTTTTTTCTTACTCTTGTTGAATGTCTTGGGAGTTGATTAGCATGTTATTTTACTTGTTTTGGATGAAAGAACATGTAAATAGTTGGAATTTGGGTCATAAAGAAAAAAAAAGTTAAAAGAAAACAAGTATAAAAAAAAAACTAAGAAAGAATAAATGTATGTATTCAAAGAAAAGAAAAGAAATAGAAAAGGAAGAAATAATAATAATAATAATAATAATAATAATAATAATAATAATAAAAGAAAAGAATAAAGGCCCTATCTAAGTTTTGTTTGTTTTGTTTCTTTCATTCCATATTCTCTTATGTGGCATTGCTTTTCATTCTCCTAAGGTATTTAATTTTAGTTTTTCCTATCATTTGACCCTTCCTTTTTCTTAACCTTAACCCAGTGCAACCTAATAAAGTCCTTTTGATTTATGTTTACATTTGCTTGTTAGTGGTGGAGAGCTTACATTTTTGTTAAGCTTTTGAAAAGAGAATTGGATAGGTTGGTTTTGAGTGTACATACAAGCCTAAACACTTTTGAGTGAGAGTGATATACACATTACTTCTGGTAAGGGATTGCTAGCTTGGGTTTTCCCTTGTCAAGTTAATTGCCATGGTGTCTTTGATCTTAATGCATGTAATGATTACTTGGATAAGAAAGATATTGAATGTTTTAGTTTACTTTTGGCTTGTGATCAGAATGTTCACTTTTTGCAGTTTTGTTTTGTTCCTCTTATTTTTCCTTGATTTTGTTTTGCTCTGCCCAGGAGTGCAAAGAGATAAGTGTGGGGGAATTGATAAGTGCTAACTTTTTATATATTTTTACCCACATTTATTATTGTTTTTAATGATCATTTTGAGCTTAAATGGATTTATTATACAATATTTGAATTTTTAGTCAATTTTGAAAAATAATATAATTTTGAATTAATTAGGAGAATTTTTGGGTTTAAATTGATAATATTTTATTTTCTACATTTCTTTGATGGGTTAAATATTTTCAATCTTTAAAATATTTATTTAATTTGTGCAGATTTTTAGAGATAAATTAGAAATCAATGGTGAAGATAATTTTGGGCAAATGAATTGAGGATTTAAAGTGAATCAAGGCTCAAGATTGGAGTAGAATTTTTATTTTTATTAATTACTTGATAATGGCAATTTTTGTAAATAGGATATTAGGTTAATTTAGTTTTCATGTGGGAAGAAAGGAGAGACGCCGAAAAGAGGGGAGAGGAGAGAATTGCTATGGGGGGATTATTCTAGTCTTCGCATTGCAAAGGGCGAGACTTGGAGGCAGGGATGAATGGCGTCTTCTTGGATTGGCTTTTTCTTTGGCTTTCGGATTGGACATTGAAGGAGGCGAGACCTGGAGAAGGACGAATTAGACTGCTCCTTCACTTATTGATTTTTCCTTTTTGGACTTGATGGGGAGACTTCATGCTAAGGAGGAAAAGGAGCGCCTCGGAGAAAGGAGCTGCTGCTTCTTCTACTTTTCAGACTTAAAGGGAGTCAGCGCCTGGACCATCAACACCATTTACACTCCTCTCTCCATCACACGCGGGCCCCATTTTCTATTTCTCATTCATTCATTTACTCATCTATACGTTGTCATTCTAGAATACTACCACCATCATTCATCTCAATTTTCCTTCATCATCTCTTCATGGCAGAAAGCTTGAAGGAATTTAGAGGCACAAAATCCATGGAAGCTTAAAGAAAGGTGGCACCAAGGTGGAGCATGGAGGAGGAAGGCTTGAGCTCTTGAATTATATGGATTGAAGACCATTGGGGAGTTCTTTTCTTCCAACCTTTTCCTCTTTTAATTTCAAGGACTTAGGGATTTTCTAGTTTTAGGAATTTCTGTGTGGATTTAATGTTGAGACCTAGTTTTAGGTTAGACAATGATTTAATCTTGTATTGTAATTGGAATTGGTGTTATTTGGGACTGGAATTATGTTTTGTGATTGTTGGAATTTTGGTTTCTAGACCTTATAATATTGATTGGATTAATGTTTAAGTTCTCTTGCATTAATTTGATTAATATTATGATTTTAATTGCATATCTTGGTCTCTTGCGCTACTTGATTGTTAAATTGGACAGTATAATTGCTTAATTGTTCAATTAGGTAATTAAAACAAAATTTCCAGAATTAATTGAATCCAATTGTTAAAGGATTTGATGAGTTTAATTGGCTTAATTACTTGCAAATTACTTGAATTAGTTAAGGGTTTCCTAGTTAAGTCAAGTTATGTGCATTTGAGCCTAGGGTTTCTTATCTTCAGATTAAGTTAATTAAATTCATTGGTCTACTGTCTAATCACTTCTCTTGGTCTCAATTAATTTTTGGTGAGTGATGAGAGCTGAAATCCCCTTGCAAAACCTTGGTTGCCTCTTGTTTGTCTTTGCATTTTTACAATCACTTTAATTTCAATTTAGAGCAATCTAGTTTAATTACTTGTTTAGTTTTCTTTTTTAGTTGGAATTTAATTTCTTAATTAAACAACCCCTCAATTGCATGCATTTAGTTCAATTAATTTTGCATTTAGCATAGAGAGAGTTTTCTAGAATTTGCATAAAAAGCAAGCATCAAATAATCATCTAGAATCAATTCAAACTAACCCCTAAATTACTCATTGGGAAGAATGACCTAGAGTTGACATATACTATATTAAATCAATCTTTGTTTAATCAAGTGCTTAAGCGACTAAGGCATCACCAGGGCCCAATGGTTGCACTTGTGGCATTGTAAGGTATAATGGCTACACATTGGGAAATTTCTAAGATGTTGAAAGGAATGCAAGAGGCTATAACTATAATGGCCAATGGTATGCAAGAATAAATGGAGGCCCACAAGGCTACTATAAGGGCTATAACTAACTAGCTATAAGAATAAGTTGAGGCTTATGCAACTACTACTCATATGCTATAATAATTACATGAGTCACTAAACATGCAAGACTAGGATATGCCTGGAAGTGCGGGCTAAAACCCAAGTATGAGGCGCCATAGGGACAGAGGTGATATATCCACTGTTAGCCAAATTCAGAAAGGCTGACCCTCATACATTTTTGGGAGAGTTGGATACTAACAAATCAAAGAGATGGCTCATACAACTAGAAAATATCTTATGATTTCCACCACTAAACAAAAGCCCAAGTTAGCCATCTACAAGCTAAAAGGTAAGACGATGCATTAGTGGTGCAATGTAGCTAGATTGTTGGTATCAAAGGGGATAACCTTGACTTAGGATAACTTCAAGAAGGCCTTTAAAAGAAAATATTTCCCACCATTAGTGATGGCTAAAGAAGAGGCCAAATTCAATTTTCTTGAATAGAGTGAAATGACAGTAGACTAGTATGTTGTAAAGCTCATATGCCTATCCCATTTCTCCTCATATTTGAAGTGATTTGATGATGAGCCTTAGCATGCCATCAAATTTAAAATAGGTCTTAAACCAAAATTAAGGGACAAGATTATGGCCATTTTAGATCAACAATTTTGATGAGTAAGTTAGAAGATGTAGAATGGCAGAAAAGGCCTTGATGGATATTGAGGCCAAGAAAAAGAAGATGCTTGAAGGCAAATGAGATAGAAGCCTAAAGCCCTTTAGGGGTAGCGGTAAGAAGGGAGGAAGCAGTAGTAGTGGCTCTTAGGGTAGAAGGCCACTCCTAAAACCTCCTTAGAAAAAGTATGTGAGACCTTCAAAAAGTGTAATAAGTGCCCCATCTACATGTAACAAGTGTGGAAAGAGCCACAAGAATGACCTATACTTTAATATGCTATAACTATAAGAAGCTGGGACACTATGCACAAAATTGCATAGTGTCACAGGAATTAACGTCATTTGTCAAACTACTTGCATAATGAAAGGTGTTTACACTTATGCAATAGGAGGCTAGTAGATCCCCTAGCCTAATCTAGGGTACTCCTTTTGTCCACAATTATATTGCAGATGCATTGTTTAACTCAATGCAACTCATTTATTCATCTCATATGGCTATGTCAAGTGTCTAAATTTTAAAATTAGTCTATTGCTTTTTGATTTACCTATCTCCACATCTACTAGAAATTTTGTGATTACATATAAAATGTGTTTAAACTATGTTGTATAATTAGATAACTATTGTACTACCCCAAACTTGATTTGAATTCTCCTGCATGATTTTGATGTGATTATTACTATAGATTGGTTATCATCTGATAATGCAATACTTAATTGTAACTATAAAACTATTTCCTTACTTGTTGTTATTCCTAAATCTCACCCCGTCAACTGAGCTTACTTATGTGTCTATTGCTTAAGCCGAGAGGTACCTTAAGTGGGTTGCCAAAGGTTCCCTATTTTCTTTTCCTTGCATGCTAAGGTTGAGGATATGTTGGAAGATATACCTATGATTAGAGAGTTTATGAAGGTTTTCCATAAAGAGATTTGTGGATTATGTAATACCATATTATTTCTAATATTGATCCCCTTCTTGCAAGTGGGATGATACAATTCATTAAAAGAATCCCAAGAAATGCATTAAAATAATGAATTAAATTGTGTTACGTAGTGGATAATTTTTTCATTTCATGTCTCTGGGACCCCATGTACTTATCAATAACATTCTCTAATTATTTTCCATTCATACAAATCACAACATTCTCAAAACTTAGCATAAACCACGGATCAAGAATAAAAAATCCCAAGATAATCATATTTTACCTTGGGTTCCAAGATAGTAAAAATTAAGGCAACTTTGAAAAATCATAACTAATTCTAAAAAAATAAAGGAAACCATAGCTTTTTGGAAAGTTCTAGATGTTAATTTCACATAAAAATAATTTTTAACCATAAAAATCCCATCTGGACTACGCTTGACATCAAAAAATGCAAGGAGGTCGAGCTGCCCAGAAATCTAATATAGCTTACTGATATAAATTTTGAAAATTCATAATTAATTTTACAAAACTCCAATCTATGAAATCTATACCAATTTGGAATGGTATAGATGCTAACTAGAAGGAAAAAATAGTTCTAAACCAATCCAAGAACATTCAGGCCTAAAAAATCAATCAAATAATAACATGGGTCTGGAGGTGGGCCTAGGACAAAATAGCAAATTTAAAAATTCATATCTCCTTCTCTAGACATCCAAATGAGGTGCTTCTAATTGACATAAGTCACTGGGAAGGTCTAGTTTTTCCCTATAAAATTTTGTGACAATTGGACATTGTTTGCCTTATGAATGATATAGATCCATTTTTGGACCAATTGTACAACACACTGACCAAAAACAAAAAAATTTCCCAACTTCAAAACTTCACCAAATATTCTATAGACCTCCAAAAATTCTGAACTTTAGCTTTCCAAAAAGCTCTAGATGTATGCCAAATTTCAAACTAAGAAGAGCCCATTTAGATAAAAAGTGATACAACCCACCAATATGGTTATTTTTGCTTCTCCTAATGCAACTCTTTGGTCCAAATAGCTCCTTTTTGTGTTTGGCACCTCTTGGGCAAGTTTAAAAGCATAATTGTGACTTGTAAACTATCCATGTGGTCCCAAACCTTATGCATCTTAAATTGGCTATCCCATACTGAATAATACTTGCATCTAAGTAGGCATCCAAGTGTTCAAAATTCATATTCTCATTATCTTGGTACCATACAATGTTCATACACCATTTATATATGATATTATAATTTTTCAATGACTCAGTTCAAAAATAACATTTACATCATCAGTTTAACTATTAGGTACAAAAGAACTACATAATAATCAAATTATGGTCTCTTTAAGATGTTTGACTTGCATTAGGGGATGAGATTTTTAAAATCTCAATAGCTCACACATCCATTCACACACACATTCATGGCACATATACATCAAGTATACAAATAAACGAGCTACTTGGATCATGAATATACAATTTCAAGATTTTCATGCCACACTTTCACAATCATGTCATCAAGAAGCTCTAGGGACTTTTGGTTTTATTTCACCCCATTCCTAGGACTTTTGGATATGCCTCACCCTTAGTCTAAGGACTTTTGACTTAGCCTCACCCATTCAAGAGGCTTTTGGTCTAGTCTCACCTTTGCCTTAAGACTTTTGGCATTCCCTCACCTATATCAAGGAACTTTTGGTATTCACCCTTATGAGCCAATTTCACAACTAAAGCCATTCAGGAACATACATTGGTATCAATGCAAACTCAAGACATCAAGTAGCATGTTCTCAAGTCACCTAAACCCATACATGCACACAAAGACATACACATGTACAAGAATGCAAGGATAATGAGGTGGAGAGCTACCTTAAATTTATGCAAACTTCCTTTGTCTTATCCTTCCCTCTTTTTGGCCTCACAAGTGTGACTAGATGGTTGGACTTTCTCTTGGCCTAAACACCATAATTAACACATAATTATGCATTTAAAGTAAGCCAAGACACTAAACTCACTCTTAAACACATACTTGGTTCCATAAGTAGCATAATGGTTCCATAAATGGCCTATGGAAGCAACCTTCACAATTCAAGCTCTAGGCTCCCACTTCTTTCCATTTCTAGGTCTCTTGGCCTTATTCAAAGTCCTTAGAGCCCTCACACAATCATTTGCACAAGCTTAGAATCAATTTGCTTCACTAAAGTACCATTATGGACACCATTATCCTATCTCAAAATCTATGGCTCCTAAATTTTTTTCAATAGTTTCTCCCATCTGTTAACATCATACAAAGTCCTAAACTAAGGCTAGAATAAATTAAAACACTTCCTAACCCATAGAACCTTGCTTGGCTGAAACATAGGGCAATAATAAGGTTCATGAAGTTTTAAAATTTTCCTTGATGGGAAAGCCACTTGGGAAGGTTTCTAGGAGTCTCAGGAGCTCAAGGAAACACTCACACCAAATCAAATTTCATAAAACCCTAAAGAACACCACACTTTTCTATCTTGATTTCTATTGGTTTTTCTTGGAATTTCTTGCCATATTCCTTTTCTCATAGTCTAAAACCCTAGTTCCTCTCTTATTTTTGAATAGAAAACCTCCTCCTCATATGGTTCTGGTTTGGCAGAATTTATGCACAAGGAAGAAGCAAAGAGGAGAAATAACAATACCATAAAATATCTTAAATTCAAGCTTGGTTTCAAGACTTTTTGTCCTTGGTTTTCTTCTCCTCAAGAAATTCAAACTGCTCCTCCTTGTTCTGGACTCAAAATGGAACCAATTCATTCAAATAAACCATGGAAAAAGAGGAGGAAAGGAGAGGAACAAAATTGGAAGAGAAATGAGCAAGAAATTCCATGAATTTACCTACCTTTCTTGCCTTTTTCTTCCTCCTTCTCTCCCTCTCTTGTGCACCCTAAGAGATACTTCATTTGTGTAATACCATAAATTCTAGCTCATCTCATGCTTTTAAATGGTATAATATCAAGAACCATATAGGTTTCCCATAGAAAAAACAAGGAAAAATAGATTTTTTATTCGCGTTGCGTCCTATCTAAAAATTCAATCAGTGTCACATGGATCATGTGAGCTCATACTATACATCTTTATATTTAATCACATCAAAACAACTCATTTGAATCATAAAATTATGTCTACAACTCATGGAAACCGAAATGGAGCATGGAATATTGAGGATTATTCTCAGCCAGAATTGCTCCACTTTCTGACCAAACTTCGGAAAATCATAACTAAATCTAGAAAAATTGAAATCATGAAATCCTAGTCATTTTGGAAATATTTGGATGTATACTTCACACTAAAAATATGCTTAGATCATGAACTTCATCACAGAGGACGTTTGACATCCAAAATGATCCAAAGGTCTGACTGAATTCTGAAACTATTACAGAATTCTGTAGAAAAATTTGAAAATATCCAATTAATTCCAAAAAAATCCAATCCATGTAATTAATACCAATATAGAAAGCTATTGATGTTAAATATAGAGCAAAAATATCTCCAGATTAGTTCATCAAACCCAGAGCTCGAAATTCAATGGAATAGTACTTCTGGTCGGGCAAAATTACTAATACTAGACAAAAATTTCAAAAATTCATATCTCCCTCTCTAGACTCCAAATGAGGTGCTTCTAGTTGGCTATGAAATTTCATAGAAATTGGACATCATTTAGGCTCCATGTGATAGAATGAAAATTCAGACCAAATGAATAGTGCAGCAAACCAGAAATCATAAAAATTGCCAACTTTGAAAAATCATCAAATATTCTGTAGAACTCTAAAAATTATGATCTTTAACTTCCCAAAAAGCTCTTAATGAGACCTAATTGCATATCAAACTTTAGATCAATACTAACTCATTTGGCCAAAAAATGATATAGGGTTCCATTATGGTTAAATTTGGCTCCATATGGGGTACCAAACTTGCCAAATGGCTTTCCCTTGGTGTTGGCACCTTTTGGGCAAGTCTAAAAGTACATTTAAGACTTGTGTGGGCTGCCCAAATGGTCCCAAACCTCATGCATCTTATTTTGGCCATTCAACCCACACTTATGCACATTTACATCAAACTTCCAATTTACATATTTTGGCATTACATACTCAAAATATATGCTAAAGCTCATACATCATATCCATACATATAAACATTACATAATAGTATATTTATACATGTCTCAAGGGTCATAGACTATTTACAACATCATATACATTAAGAAACATAATTATGGTTCCAAAATAGATAAAACTAGACATATGCTTGTCAATCTTCCTTCTTCATTGTTATTGGCTCCCTTCTCCATAGTTACTTAGTCCACCTAGTATGTTAGAGCATTGGAGAGGAGGGGATGAGATTCGAAGAATCCCAATAGCTCATCTCACATTCAATCATACATAATATGTGCAAAGCAAGCTTTACAAATGCATGGATGGAGGAAAATGGAAATCATGGACATTTTAAAAGCAAGCTTGGCATGTGAATACATCATACAAGACATTCAAGTTCACCAAGTGTTTGGATTGACCTCACACTTCTCATGGATTTTGGACTTGCCTCACCCAATCTTTGAGAGCTTTAGACTCAACCATACTCTTGGGAGCCCACTTTGCTTTTGGGAGACTCTTTACTTTGTCTCAACCAAGCTCAAGGGTTTTTGGCTTATTCTCAATATGGTGAAGAGTTCTTGGCCTCTCCACACTCAAGCAAACTTAAACAAACATCATGTATTCATTTAGAAATATAACGTGGCATCAAGAATCATGGCATATAAAGGCATACTAGCATACTTTTCATAGCTTGAAAATACACATACACACATTCTAAAATAAGCTAAACACACATTTATGCATGAGAGAAGGTGGAGAGAGCGACCTTGCACACAATTATACACTTTTTCCTTGAAATTTAAGCCTCCTCTTTCAGCCATGCACCCACAAATTAGTGGAGATGGTTTCTCTTGGCCTAGGTACAATTTACAATTTATGGGAGCCAATTAAGTTCATGAAACACATTCTAAGGCTACACAATTTGTTTAAATTGTAGATTACTCTATAACCCTCATTATGGTCCATAAATGCACCTAATGAAGCCACACCCCTTAAATAATTTCTGGGCCTCATTCTTTCCTTTCAAATATGATTCTTGACTCCTTTTAAGCCTCTTGGATTCATCACACCATTAAAACAAAGGGCCTAACACCATGTTGCTTCTTTAGGTCATAATATGGAACCTAAGGCACCAAATCACTCTCCATGAGTTCTAAATTTTTTCTAAGGCCTCCTATCATTTTTATTCATCAAATATGACTCAAGAATGGCCTTAGAAAAATTTAAAACTCTCCCTAGCACCATGAACATGGTTTGGCCAAGACATGCCTAGGTTTTGGGCTTCTTGGAGATGTTTTTGTTTTCTTGAAGGAAGAAGCTTGTGGGGAGCATCTTAGGTGTCTCATTTAAACTCTTAATTAGACCTAGGAAGCATCACATAAATTCAAATTTTGAAAGGTGTACTAGAAACCCTAGGTTTTGCATCTTACATTCTAATGACTATTTCATAGTTTTCTTTGCATATTCTTATTCCTCTCCATCAAATACCTAAGATTCACCCTTGGTTTGGTTGAAAATTTAACCCCCTAGGGTAGACCATATGTAGGTCGAAGCAGAGAAGAAAGGGAGGTTAACATAGCTACCATAGAATGCATTTTTACCTTGTTTCCTTAGTTAGTTTGGCTTGAATCTTGCTTTCTCCAAGCTCCTCTTTTCAAATCCGAAATTTCCCTTGAATATCTCCCTTGAATCAGATTTATAAGCCTCATTTTAATCCAAGGAAACAAAGGAGAAGGGTGGAGAGGAGGTGTGGATGAAGAAAAGCAAGGAAAAACACCATGAAAACATACCTTAAACTTGTATTTTTTTCCTCCTTCTTCTTCCTCTCTTGGGTGCCTCTTCCTTAAGTTTTTTCTTCTGATTTGGGGCTGGAAAATCTAAAGCGAAATGAAGGCAAGTGTGAGGCACCACCTATATATTGCTAGGAAAAAGTGACTTTTTCAAAAATTTTAATTTTTCCCTTCATACTTTTGTATTTTTGTTTCTCCATTGTTTTAGCCCTTTTTTAAGAACTATCTTTTCCATTATATAATTTACGTTCCCAATTAACAAAAAGTGTCTTTAGAATCACTCAAATCGAAGCTAAAACCTTTCCGAACAAACCTATCAAAGTTTGGGCACACCGACGTTGGAAACAGTCCATCGGAGGGGATTTAACTATCCCGATGCTTTCCATGCTTTTCAGGGCCTCTGAGAACCCCAGAGAACTCAAAACTTTAATTTAGAAAGCCTTCCTGTGTGAATTCCAAAAATTATCCAAAATTATGAAAATGCTATTATGTTTCGTAAGTTTTTCGTTAAAATTTGTTTCTTCATTCTAGCTCCATTTTTCCTTTCGTCTGAGGCTAGAATTCTCATTTTTAAGAGGTTAGAATGTTACTCAAATTTTTTAGGACCTTAACTAATTCATTTCAAGGGACTTGCTCTGAAAACGCACCCGTTTTCGTCATTTAACAAAAACTGGAGATTACAATTTTTTTGTATTTTAAGCTGAAAGGGTTATGCTATATGAGAGGAGGAAGAGTCAATAAGCTTATGAAACATTCAAGAAACTCGCTTTTTCAAAAATTCCAATTTCATCCTTCCGTAATAGCACTTTTGTTTTAGCTTCGTTTTAGCTCCTTTTTTAGAACCATATTTTCCATTATAAAATTTAGGTTTCCAATTTAATAAAATACCTTTGGAATCACTCAAATTGGAGTTAAAACCTTCCTGAATGAATCCATTAAAGTTCGGGTTTACTGATATTGGAAAACGTACACTAGAGAAGCTTTACCAATCCCGGGGCTTCCTATAGTTATTGGGGCCTCTGAGAACCCTAGGCAACTCAAATTTTCCATTTGAAAAGCCCCCTATGTATTTTTCCAAAATTTGTACTTATTTATGAAAATACTATTATGTTTCGTCAGTTTTTATCATAATTTGTTTTATTGTCCTAGCTCCATTTTTCTTTCCATCTGAGCCTAGATTATCATTTTTAGGAGCCTAGGACTCTACCTAAATTTTTTAGGATATTTTCTAGCTCATTTTATCATTTTATAGAATTATGTCCATTACAGATTACTCATAGAGAGAGAGTTAGAGTTCTCCATTAACTTAATGTCTAATATAAGTTCAATCTCTAAAGCCCCATATAGAATAGCTATTGCTGAACTTGTAAAGCTGAAGAGTCAAATAGAGGGATTGTTTGAAAAATAATTCATTAGACTAAGTATGTCTCCTTAGAGAGCACCAATCATATTTGTCAAAAACAAGGAAGGTAGCCATAAATTTTGCATCAATTATAAGTATTTGAATCAAGTGACTATTAAGAATAAATATCCTATGCCTAGGATTAATAATTTTCTTGACTAATTATTGGGAGTATCATTCTTTTTAAATATTGATCGTAAGTTTGGTTACCAATTGCTTAGAGTGAAAGCTGAAGATATACCTAAAACATCCTTTAAGACCTGTTATAACCATTATAAGTTCCTTGTCATCCTTTTGATTAACAAATGCCCCAAACATCTTCATGGACTACATAAATAGGATCTTTAGGCTGTACCTTGACTAGTTTGTGGTAGTGTTCATTGATGATATCCTTATTTATTCAACGAGTAGCAAGGAATATGAAAAAATATCTTAGGATAGTTCTCTAGACTTTAAATAAACATCAGTTGTATGTAAAACTTAGTAAATATGAGTTCTGGTTGCATGAGATAAAGTTTATAGGTTATGTGATCTTAGAGCAAAAGGTAGCGGTTGGCCTTAGTAAGGTAGAACTGGTACTAAATGAAGAAAGGCCTAAATTAGTGATTGAATTCTGTAGTTGCTTAGGATTAGCTAGTCACCATAAGAAGTTCATCAATGGATTTTCCCAATTAATGATGCCTTTGACTAAGTTGACTAGGAAGGATCAACTTTTCATGTAGGATGTCAAGTGCAAGAATGCTTTCCAAGAGCTTAAGGCTAGATTAACCTCTATACCCATGTTAGTGATACCAAACCCTAGAGAGACCTTTACAATTTATAGTGATGTATCTAAGAAAGGATTGGGTTATATTTTGATGCAACAAGGTAGAGTGCTTTTAGGTGGCTTAAGCCTCATGAAAAGAATTATCCCACCCATCTAAAGTTAGTTGCCTTAGTCTTTTCCTTTAAGATTTGGAGTCACTATCATCATAGTGCACAGTTTAAGGTTCATAGTCACTATAAGAGCTTGAAATATTTGTTTGATTAGAAAAAGCTTAATATAAGGCAGAGGATGTGGATGGAGTTCCTTAAAGACTATGATATCTCTTCAAAGTATCATCTAGGAAAGGCAAATGTGGTTATTGATGCCTTAAGTAAGAAATCTATTCATAAGGTAATGATTCAAAAAGGCAAAATTGATTAAGGGATTGAAGGATATAAACTTGTCCATCACCATATATCTTAGTAGGCTCTTATTAGGTGAGTTAAGAGTAGAGAGTGACCTTAAAAGGAGAATTAAAAAGGCCCAAGAGTTAGATGAGCTTTTGGGTATGACTAGAAAGCAACTAGGAAGTGGAGAAGTGGAAGACTATAATTTATCTAAGGATGGTTTAGTAACATATTAGGGTAGAGTATACATACATAGAGATAAGGAATTAAGAGATTTAGTGTTATCCAAGGTTAGAATAGACTCAAAGCTCACTGAAATGGAAGAGAAATGACAAAACCTTTTGTTGGATTCTGGGAGATCTGATCTCTCAAAGAAGCAAAATGAGGAAGGACTAAGGGTACATTACTACCCAAGGATGGTGAAGACTCAATGCTCACTAAATGGAGGAGAAATGGTGAAACAAGATGGCTAGATACTAGGAGATCAAATCTCTTGAAGAAGCTAATTGAGGAAGAAGCAAGGTTTCCCCCCCCCAAAGTCTGATGTATAGGTTAGATGGTATAGAAGGTAATTTTGAAAATTAGAAAATCATAACTAAGATATTTTTAGTAGTGACTACAATTAATAGCCACTAAATATACCTTTTGTAGCAATACAAGTCACCACGAAAAAGCGTAACTGATGATCGTTTTGGTTCATTGCTAAAAGTCATCATCAAATGCAAGTTTTCTTTCTATGGGCCACCACAACTTTGAGGCCCAAAGTTGTGATGCCCAAATGTAATATCCAATACTTTTTATATTAGGTTGAACTCTAAGGTAAGTTTATGAAAAGTGACAAAAGGATGTAAAAGTTCAATTACATGAGAAAAGAGACTCAGAAATGGCTAAAAACCAATTCAAGGATAACCAAAAGGAATCTTTACAGGGCAAGAGGGGAAAATCAAGAACTTAAGTATTTAGTAGTACATTAAGAGAGAAAGATATTTTCAATAATTATGACTAAATAAGATTACCAAATTAACCAGAGCTCATGAAAGTGGTCAAAAACTTATTACACATAAATCAAGGTAACCAATGGCATATGTGTAAATGGAACTATTTTAAAGCATTTTGAGCCATTGTGCCCCCTTAAAATATCTTATGCCTCAAAAGTTATCTAGAAAATTCAAGTTTTTAGGCCAAAATCAAAGTGAGATAAATGTAATGGCAAAATCATAATTTTGACCAAAATAGTACAAAAAACCAAAGTTTTTTTCTAAATGAAAAATAAATAGAGATAAGGAGAATTCTCATTAGCCTAAGGTAAAAGAGCATGTAGAATTTAACCAAAAGGCCTCAATTTGGCCAAGATCCCTAAATGTGCCAGAATAAACACATAGTGGTATTACTAAAAAGTGAAAAAAAAATCAAGAATTTAAATATCATGGGATTTAACATGAGATACACATATCTCTTATCATAATATGATAAAATAAGACTAGTAGATTAACCAAATGAGGTTAACTTAGGTAAATCCCTAACAGTTTACAAATTAAGAGGCCTAATAGCAATAGTTTTAACTACATTTTTCAGACTATTTTAAGTCTCTGAAGCCTCCAAGCAAATTTTTTTAATGAAGAAGAGAGTCTCAAATTTAATATAGAGCAGTTATTTTTTGAAAAGAATGAAAGTGACCTCAAATGGAGGAATTAAAGCAAAGAGACGTAATCTATAATGTCTGGTTTTCATTAAACAACAGAAATGGACGTGTTTTCAAAGCAAGTCCCCTGAAATAAATTAGTTAAGGTGCTAAAAAATTTGAGTAACAGTCTAGACTCTTAAAAATGAGAAATCCTAGCCTCAAACAGAAGGAAAATAGAGCTAGAATGAAGAAACAAATTTTGACGGAAAACCTACGAAACGTAATGGCATTTTTGTAATTTTGAGCACTTTTTGGGATTCACATAGGAAGGCTTTTTAAATGAAATTTTTAAGTTCTTTAGGGTTCTTAGAGGCCCTGAAAACTATGGGAAGCCCTGGGACAGTTAAATCTCCTCTGGTGGATGTTTTCCAATGTCAGTGTGCTCGAATTTTAATGAATTTGTTCGGAAAGGTTTTAGCTCTGATTTGAGTGATTCCAAAGGAATTTTATTTAATTGAGAACCTAAATTTTATTATAGAGAAGACAATTCTAAAAAAGGAGATAAAACAAAGGAGAAACAAAAATGCAAAGAACGAAGGGCAAAATTGAAATTTTTGAAAAAGTCACTTTCTTACACTTATATATAGGTAGTGCCTCACACTTTCCCTCATTTAGCTTCAGATTATTCAACCCCAAACTAGAAGAAAAACCCCAAGAGAGAGGCACACCAAAGGAGGAAGAAGAAGAGAAGAAAATCCATGCTTAAGGTATGTTTCCATGGTGATTTTTCATGCTTTTATTTATCCACACCTCCTCTCCTTCCTTTTCCTTTGTTTCCTTTGATTAAAATGAATTTTATAAATATGATTCAAGGGAGAAATTCAAGGAAATTTTTGGATTTGAAGAGAGGAGCTTGGAGAAAGCAAGATTCAAGTCAAAATAAGTAAGGAAACTAGGTAAAATTTCATCCTATGGTTGCTATTCTTAATTCCTTTTCTTCTCCAATTTGAAACACATAAGGAACCCTAGGAGGATCTAATTTTTAAGCCAAACCAAGCATGAATCTTAGGTGTTTGAGGGGGAAGAACAAGAATATACAAAGAAAATAACAAAATAACTATTAGATTTCTAAGATCCCTAAGATGCTCCCCACATGCTTCCTCCTTTAAGAAAACAAAGAAATCTCCAAGGAGGCCAAAAACCCCTATAGTTTGGCCTAGGCAAGTTCTTATAGCTAGGGAGAGTTTTAAATTTTTCTAAGGCCATTCTTGAGTTATATTTGATGAATGAAAATGAGGGGAGGCCTTGGAAAAAATTTAGAATGCATAGAAAGTGATTTTGTGCTTTAGGTTCCATATTATGACCTAAAGAAGCAACATGATATTAGGCCCTTTGTTTTAATTATGTGATGACTCCAAGAGGCTTAAAAGGAGTCAAGAATTATATTTGAAAGGAAAGAATGGAGCCTAGAAATTATTTGAGGGCTGTTGCTTCATTAGGTGTAATTATGGACCATAATGGTGTTTATAGGGCAACCTAGTGTCTAGGAAAATTATGTGGCCTTAGAATTTGTTTCATGAACTCAATTGGCAAGAGAAATCATTTTCATAAGTTTGTGCGAGTGTGGCCAAAAGAGAAGGCTTAAATTCCAAGCAAAAAGTATGTGATTGTATACAAGGTAGCTCTCTCTACTTTCTCTCATGCATGGATGTGTGTTTAGCTTGTCTTAGAATGTGTGTATGTGTATTTTCAAGCCATGAAAAGTATGCTAGTATGATTTTATATGCCATGATTTCATGATGGCATTTTATGCTTTCAAATGAATGTATGATGTTTGTTTGAGTTTGCTTGAGTGTGGAGAGGCCAAGAACTTTTAACCATGGTAAGGATGAGACAAGAACCCTTGAGATTAGTTGAGACATTGCGAAGAATCTCCCAAAAGCAAAGTGGGCTTCCAAGAGTGTGGTTGAGTCTAAGAATCTCTTAAAGAATGGGTGAGGCAAGTCTAAAATCCACGAGGAAAAGTGTAAGGCCAATTCAAACACTTGGTGAGCTTTTGAATATCTTATATGACTTGTTCACATGCTAAGCTTGCTTCTTGAATGTTCATGACTTCTATTTTTTCCATGCATGCATTTTTAAGGCTTGCTTTGCATATATTATGTATGATTGAATGGGAGATGAGCTATTAGGATTCTTTGAATCTCATTCTCTCCTCTCCAATGATCTAATATACTAGGTGGACCAAGTGGACTTGGCAATGGGAGCCAACCACCTTGAAGAAAGAAGATTAACATCAATATATCTAGCTTTTTCCTTTTTAAAACTATAATGATGCTTAATGATGTATATTATTGTTGTAAATAGTCTATGACCCTTGAGACACATGTAATTATGATATTATGTGATGTAAGAATGAAAGAATGTAATGTGAATGATGGGATGTAAATTAAGTATTTTATGGCATTATAGCTTTATGAATGGCTTTATGAAAATATGCATAAGTGTGGATGAAAAGGTCAAAATGAGATGTATGAGGTTTGGCATCATTTAGGCAGCTCACACAAGTCCTAAATATGTTTTTAAACTTGCCCAAAAGGTGTCAAAACTAAAGGAAAGCCATTTGGCAATTTTGGTATCTTATATGGAGCCAAAATTGACCATAATGGAACCCTATATCACTTTTTGGCCAAATGAGCTCTTCTTGATCTGAGATTTGGCAGACATTTAGAGCTTTTAAGATTTTTTTGGGAAGCTAAAGACCATAATTTTCGGAGGTCTATAGAATATTTGATGAATTTTCAAAGTTAGCAATTTTTCTGATTTTGGTCTGCTGCACTATTCATTTGGTCTGAAAATAAAATCTATCACACAAGACCCAAATGATGTCTAATTGCCACAAAATTTTAACAAGAAGAAACTAGACATTCACATTGACTCATTGCAACTAGAAGCACCTCATTTGGAGGTCTAGAGAGGGAGATATGAATTTTTGAACACTCTATCCAGTATCAAGAGTTTTACCCGACTTGAGTTACTGTTCTATTGAATTTTGAGGTCTAGATTGCCTGAGCTAGCCTAAAAATATTTTTTCCCTCTAGCCAACATCCAAAAATTTCTAGATTGGTATCATTTGCATGGATTGGATTTTTTTAAACTTAATTGGACATTTTCAAAATTTGCTACAGAAATCTATGACAGCATCAGGAGGCAATTTGACCTCTGGACATTTTCGGATGTCAAATGCCCTCTGTGATGGATGTTATGGTCTGGGCATATTTTTACTATGAAGTAAACATCCATAAATTTCCATAATGGCCAAGAATATATGATTTTGATTCTTTTAGACTTAGTTATGATTTTCTAAAATTTGGTCAGAAAAGAGGCCAATTCTGGCCGAAAATACACTTGATTATTTTGAGCTCTCCTTTGATTTCCATGAGTTGTGGGCCACATTTTATGATACAAAGGAGTTGTATTGATGTAATTAAATATGATAATGTATAGTATGAACTCACACGGTCCATGTGACACTAAATGAAATTTTTATACACGATGCAACTCAAAAATATGCATTATTTTATTGCCTTTTTTTGAAAGCTTACATGATTCATGATATTAAGTCATTTAAAGGTATGAGATGAGCTAGAAACTATGGTTTTACATAATTGATATTTTTAAATTTGTTAAAAATATTTTTCATTTGCGCCTTATATGTCACACCAGTCATTTCCTTTCATTAGCATTGACCTAATTTAGCTCCAAACTACATCTCTTGTGGCACGAAAAGGAGGAAGAAGGAGAGGGGAAAGAAAGGCAAAAAGGTGTGTAAATATGCAAAATTTCATCCTAAGCTAGTTAGAAGACCTTTTCTTTCTTCCTACTCTTTCTAAAGATGGTTTTAGTTTTTTGAAAGAGTGAAATTTGTGGCTAAACTCTTAAACAAACGAGGAGATTTGAGGAAGCTAGATACACCACAAAAAACTTTAAGTAGAGAGATTTTTAACAAGGTATGCACCAAGCCATGTGAATTTCTAATCTCTGGGATCCAGTGGTTTGGTGTTTAGACCTAGAGAGAAGAAGGGGGAAAAGACTTGAGCTTGAGGAAAACTTGATAGAAATAAAGGTTTAGAATGATAAGAAGTAAAAATATACAAAGAAAGTTCCATAGAAAGCCATAGAAAGTAAGATAGGGAACCTAAGGTATTAGATGAGCCATGGAAGGTTTAAAACCCTAGGAAGATATTTTAAACCCTCTAAGGCCATAATTGAACAAGACATTGGTCATGAATATCTTATATCCTTCAAATTTCTCAAGAAAGTGACAAAATCCCATGGAAGGCCAAGTGTGCATGTCTCAGCCAAGAGGAGCTTGAGGCACCTAGAAAGTTGTTTCATGTATTGTAAGGTTTTAGATAGTCTAAATATGAAAGATGAACACTAATGGAACCATTGGAATGAGTTTAGAAGCCCTATTTTTACACATGAAAAGTTAGGGCTCAAAGATGTCTAAATGGGTAATATGATGCTATCATGTTTAAGCTTGTGTATGATGGTCCTAATGAATTCCATTTGAGTTAAATATCTCATACATGATGAGATCTTGAAGCCTAGAATTTGAATTTTGAGAGTTGTTTATTAAGGCATTCAAAGAAAACCTAAGTTATATTCTAAGTTCTAATAGGTTACTTTTTATTTCAAACGATGTGTTTTGGCCAAGTTGAAGTAACCACACCCTTATGTGTGTATGGGGTAGATAAAGGCCATTTTCATATATTTTATTTCCCTTAATTTATGGCTTAATGGATTCAATTTGATGAAATTTGATTTTATTAGCCTTTTTTTTTTTGCATTCCAAGAATTAATTTGCAAAATTATTGGTTTTTAATACATAAATTCTGTTAAATAATTTTGTAAGTTTTTCTCTTTAATGTTTTCTATTACTTTTGTAGATTTTTAATGGACAATTGGAGCTTAAATGAAAATTTATTTAGAAGTTACAAGATTGAATAGAAGGGCCAAGATCTTAAGATGGAAACCATACATTTTGCCATGCAAAAGAGGGAATAAATATTCATATTTTTAATAAAATTAGAAAAATAGAAATTATAAAATGGGGGCTTTCATTCCACACTTATTCATTCTCACACAGATCTTGGGCTTTCTCATTTCATGCTACACAATCATGCAAGGAGCTGGCATGGAAGGATGAATAAATCACACACATCATATTCACCCACGGGACAGCACAACTACATGAGCCATCTCTTACACCCACATGTACAAGCTCTCTATTCACATGCATAAGATTCTTCACCTATTCCACATCCACTCATTCAAGTCACATCTCATATTCATCCACAATTCACATGGATGCACAATATCAAGCACGAGATCAAAACATATATGTACGAGCCACTTCCACATCCTTCCACTAACTCACGTACATTTATTCTGCATTCCAACTCATATGAGGTGCAACAACTATAGGTCACAAGTGAGAAGGGAATGAATCATGCACCACTCATATATATACATTCATGGGTTCAAGATAAGAAATGCATCAGATATATGTCTATTTAATCACATGTAACCATAAGCTAGAAGAAGATAAAAACCATAATTTTGGTGAACAGAAGAGAGAGGAGACACATAGGCTCATGAGGGAAGAACACACTCATAAGTTCATGCATGGGTTTCACATGATATTCACTTAGCATGTCTGGCTCGCTTCACTCATCCATACTCATGAGCTCTTCTCTTCTTGACACATGAACATGATACACCAAATCCAGCTATCATTCATTCCCATGCTCCATTCACACACACATAGCTACGAGGGTGGTTCTACATAAAGGAAAAACTGACACACACAAATAGATTAAGCACATCAAGAAGGCACATGAAGAGAGTAGTATATCACAAACACATGGGTTACACAAGCTATCTCACATGATTACACATTGGCACATGTACACTCTATGGCTTGATGAATCACATATACACAAACATTTCATGCACGGGTAAATGGATAAAGGCTGGATGGATCACTTACATATATCTTTCAAGTAAACACTCCACAAGACATGAAATCAAGCACGTGAAATGCTGCATTAGGGCCCACTAATTCAAGAGAAGAAAGGCACCAGGAGCTCACATGGGAATGAAGATAAAGAAAAGGCTTGGGCAGAATCTGAGGGGAAGGGGGAGAAGGATTGCATGAAGGGGATATATTCTTTTCTCCTCTTGAAAAGCTCGATGGTCGTGACTATGCATCATATTTTCTCCATTAATTATTGGCCCATAAAAGCTTAATTGAATTGGTGGTTAGCTTGGATGAAGACTTGATTGAAGCTTGAACCAATGAAGATTGCCAAGGGATTGGGCTAAGATTTTTATCTTCTTTTTCCTCTCTTTCTAGCATTTCTCTTATTCTTGTACAAACTTGGTTAAAATTGTATTGGATAGAGAATTATGTTGATTATAATTAGTGGTTAGCTAGATATTAATTAAGATAGCGATTTGAAGATTCATGGATCAATTTAAGTGCGAAATTTTTATTTTCCTCCAATTCTCTATGTATGTAATTAAAGTATTTGATGAAATACATGTTAGAAAATTATGTGCTTGAATATTTAATTTAAGGTTTTCTTGGGACTTAATTGGCTAATTGAACCCTCTAAGATAAAAGTTCATAGGCTAATTTGATTAATTAACCATTCAATTTAAGTGTTCAATGATCTTAATCATAGTAATTAATGATTTAATGTGGAATTGAGGTCTCAATTGACATTGAATTATTAGTGTCTTAAATCTTGAGTGATAACTTAAGATAAACTACCATGAACACATGTTAGAACTCTTATACTAGAACCATTGATAATTAAAATAGGATAAAGATAATGGATATCAAAAGATAAATCCAAAGCTAGTCACATGTTTATCATTTGTTTGTTAATTCATACAATTTAGTTAGTAGTTAGAAACTTTAATTTAATCTAATTTTATTTAGTATAATTAAATCAAAACCCCTTTGAATTAGGTAGTTTTTAGGGTTCTCTTATACTTAGAAGGTTTAATTGAATATTAAAATCTATTTCTAAGGAAAACGATCTAGGTTACACCCTATATTGCAAATCTTATTCAACCTAGTTTTTTTTAGGCTGCTTGATGCAACCATCAAATTTGGTGCCGTTGTAGGGGAAATTGGATTCTCAATAATTTGAAAAGGTTTTCTAGGTGTCTTAGTTATGTTTTAGCTTTGTTTTGGTTTAGTTTTTTCTCTATTTTGAATATGGTTTTTGGTCTTTTTGGTGTTGTGGTTCAATTGTTTTGCTTGCTAGAATTTTTGTTTGACTTCCTTAAAAAATTCTTAAACTTCATTTTCTAAGGTTTTTGTGTGTGCTGAATAGAAATAATAGTTAAGCTATTCGGTGCACTATCTTTAGGCTAAATTCCAATGTTCATGGCACTTTTTCTAATTTTTTTAGTATTTTCTCAAAATTTTTAAAAAATTTCTAATTTTCTTGGATTTATTTTATGTGAGTTTCTTTCATGTGATTGTCCTTTTTTTTAAGTGTTAGGTGGTTCTTATTTTCATTTGATTTTAATTTTCTTGCTTTAAAGTAAATACTACTTGTAGTTTGTTTTAATTTTCTTGCTTTAAAGAAACTAGTAGTAATTTCTTTTGTGCTTCATTTGATTGTGCTTCTCATACTATTTGTCTAATATGGATGGCTAATTTATGCCTAATCAAGGTATCTATGATTCTTGTGCAAATAATAGGATTCTCTAGAAGATGGATGAATTAAAATTAATGCTTCATGATATAATTGAGCAACAAAGACAAGAACAACAAGTCCAATGGCCATGCTATCAACCTTATCACTATCTCTATGAGGTTCACCCCAATTATATTAAGCCATACCACAATTTCCATGTGCAAAAGCTAGAGTATTATGCTTACAACTGTCATGACAGATATATGCAACAAAAGCCCTAAAGGAATCAAGTTGGGAAGAAAGAATAAAGCAATTAGAAGCCTATAATCTTCAACTCCAATAAGAAAATGAATGCCAACATCTTTAAAACCAACAGTTAATTGATAACCTTATGAAAGATTTGGGAATTCAAATAAGTTAACTACCTTAAGTGCTGCTAAATTGAAAGAAGAGCAAATTAGAAGAGAATGTATAGAGGAGAAAAAGTCTTATTTGTTTGGTAATGTGATTTCATCTTTCAATACTTTGCATTTCCTTGGGAATGACTCTAGTTTACATGATAGCATAGTGATTACCAAGGCAAATGATGATTTTGATTTTGAATTGCAAGAGGATGATGTAGATAAAGAAATTATTGTTGGATCCCCTAATATGATTGATTATGGTAATGTATTGAGCAACAATAATACATGTGTAGATGTTAATGAATCTCTTGTGTACTGATGCACTTGGTTTTTCTACCCCTAGCTGTGATCACAGTGATGAGTTCATTTTTGAGCTAGTTGAGGATGATACTATTGAGTCTAGGGTAGTAGATAAGTGTAAGGGTGACTTAATATGTGATGACATGATTGTTGAAATAGTAGATATAGCATGTGATGAGAATATGGATGATATAATTGTTGAGTTTCTTGTTGTTGATAATTTAGAATTTACTCTTAAATGCTTAAGTGATGATTTGCATATATGTCCTTCATGTGTCAAGATAGATGAGTTTTTGAAATCTAATGATTCTGTTAAGTCCATGGATTCCTTTGTCTACATTGAAAGTATAACACCATAACCATTAAGCTCATTTGACATCATTACTATGCTCATTTCCTTGGATTACACAAAGTTTCTAAAGAAAAGCCATTAAAATATTCAATTAAATTGCGTTACGTCGTGGATAAATTTCTCATTTTATGTCTCGTGGATCATATGAAGCCATCCATCTCATTCTCATATTTAAATAAACAAATACAACTCAAAACCATCTTAAGAAGTGGCCAAGATCTCAAGTTCATGATGCATATACATAAAAATTATATGTGTAGCCTCAGGTTCATGGTCTAGCTTTCTATCATGAACTTTGAAAAATCATAATTAATTTTAAAAAATTCAAAATCAAGCACACTATACCATTCTGGGAAGTTACAGATGTTTTCTTAATGTTAAAAATAAATCCAGACCACAACAAGGTTGTCTAGCTACTGTAAATTAATGGAATATTAACCAAGATGGCCTTGCGCTACTAGTACTATCACAAAATTTCAAAAATTCATATCTCTCTGCTCAAACATCCAATTGGGGTAATCTTAGTGGTTATAGAAAGCTTATCATGTTTGGTTTATACTTGTAAAATTTCATGAGCATTGGACACCATCATCAAATGACACAACACAAGAAACTCACTGTATGAATAGTGCTTACACCAGAACAACAGAAAAATGGAAACTTTAAAAAATCATAATTAATTTCATAGAGCTCTAAATAATCTAGTCTTTAACTTCTCAAAAAGCTCTAGATGAGATCTATAGGCATGCCAAATTTTATGGGCAAATTTGTTCATTTGGTTAGATCTTGACATTAGGTTCCAAAATGGCTAATTTGGTGCCTTCTAAGGCTCTCAAATGGTTCACATTGTCTTCTAAGATATACATGGCCACTTATGTAACACCATAATTTCTAGACTCATTTCATACTATATCTATGCCTCACATCAAGCAATTCATACAAGAGGCAAGAAAATGGCATTATTTTAATACATTTCTTAGCGTTGCGTCATGTATAAAATTTTCCTTCGGAGTCCCGTGGGTCATATGGACTCATACATCAAATTCTGATATTTAATTATATGAATACAACTCATTTCCATCAACAAAATTGTCCTAGAGCTCGTGTATAGCAAAGTGGAGAATGAAATCTCATAGAGTAATTTCGGACAGAATTTTGGCTTTTCTGTCACAAACTTTAGAAAATTATAACTAATTCTAAAAAAATCAAAATCATTCATTCTTGGCCATTCTAAAAAGCTACGGATGTCTACTTCATACTAAAAATATCTCTAGATCATAAAATCTATCACAGAGGATGTTTGACATCTGAAATAGTTCAAAGGTCAAACTGCTCACTGGTGCTGTCACAGATTTTTGCAGCAAATTTTGAAAATGTCTAATTAATTCCAAAAAACTCCAATCCATGCAAATGATACCAATCTGGAAAGCTGTAAATATTAGCTAGAGGGAAAAAATAACTTTAGACTAGCTCAGGTGGCCCAGGCCTCAAAATTCAATAGAATAGTAACTAAGGTCGAATAAAACTCTTGATACTAGACAGAATTTTCAAATTTTCATATCTCCCTCTCTAGGCATCCAATTAAGGTGCTTCTAATTAGCATAGGTCATTATAAATATCTAGTTTCTTTGTATTTTCATGGTAATTAGACATCA
The DNA here is from genome assembly GCA_032878935.1 of Erythrophleum fordii. Classification (NCBI taxonomy): domain Eukaryota; kingdom Viridiplantae; phylum Streptophyta; class Magnoliopsida; order Fabales; family Fabaceae; genus Erythrophleum; species Erythrophleum fordii. Next base: position 16,902,721 of record JAVQMF010000052.1, on the reverse strand, counting down.
TTTGGGCTTTGTGTGACAAATTTCATTTTCAAACTAAATGAATAGTGTAGCAGACCAAAATCAAAAAATTTGCCAACTTTGAAAATTCATCAAATATTTTGTAGACCTCCAAAAATTATGTTCTTTAGCTTTTCAAAAAGCTCTCAATAAGCTCTAATTTTATGCCAAATCTCATAGCAAGAAGAGCTCATTGGGCTAAAAAGTGATATAATGTTTTATTATGATCAATTTTTGCTCCATATGAGGTACCAAAGTAACCAAATGGCTTTTCCTAGGGTTTGACACCTTTTGGGCAAGTCGATAAGCATGATTAAGACTTATGTGAGCTACCCAAATGGTCCCAACCCTCATGCATCTCATTTTGGCCATCTCATCCACATATATGCATAATTCCATAAACTAATTCAAGAAGCTACATTGCCCATACATACTCAATTTGCATACTAGTGGTCACATAATACATTCTCCTATTTAAACATAACATATTATCATAATTACATATGTTCCAAAGGCCATAGACCATTTACAACAATAATTTACATCATTAGGCATCATTATGACTTCAAAGAGCAAAAACCATACATATTGGTGTCAATCTCTTCTCTTCAAGGTAGCTTCCATCACCTTGTCCACTTAGTCCACCTAATATGTTGGATCATTGGAGAGGAGGGAATGAGATTTAAAAAATCCCAATAACTCATCTCCCATTCAATCATACGTAATGGATGCAAACAAATCTTATAAATACATGTATGGTCATGTAGACATGTGCAAGCACTCAAGAAATATTTTCATCATTTAAGAAAGTCATATAAAACATACAAAGGCTTGCCAAGTAAGTGGATTGGCCTCACCTAATTTCTTGTGGATGTTGGACTTGCCTCACCCATTCTTTAATGCATTTTTGGACTCAACTATGCTCTTAGGAGCCCACTTTGCTTTTGGAAGACTCTTTGCTTTGTCTCAACTAATCTTAAGGATTCTTGGCTCATCCTCACCATGGCTAAGGGTTCTTGACCTCACTGTACTCAAGAAAACCCAAGCACACATCAAAACATCATATGAGACATAATATGTCATCATAAAATCATGGTATATGAAATCATGCTATCATACTTTTCATGGCTTGAAAATACACATACACACATTCTAAGACAAGCTAAGCATACATCTATGCATGAGAGAAAGTAGAGAGAGCTACCTTATATACAATCACACACTTTTCTTCTTGAATCAAGGCTTCCTCTTTCGGCCACACACACAAAAACTTGTGGAGATGCTTTCTCTTGTCCTAGACACAATTTATGGAAGCCAATTAGGTTCATGAACTCAACTCTAAGGCCATACAATTTGCTTAGACACTAGGTTGGCTTATAACCACATTATGGTCCATAAATGCACCTAATGAAGCAACACCCCTTAAATAAATTCAAAGCTCTATTCTTTCCTTCAAATATGATTCTTGACTTCTTTTAAGTCTCTTGGAGTCATCACACAATTAAAACAAAGAGCCTAACTATATGTTGCTTCTTTAAGTCATAATATGGAACTTAAAGCACCAACTTACTTTCTATGAGTTCTAAATTTTTTTAAGACCTCCCCTCATTTTCATTCATCCTATATGACTCAAGAATGGGTTTAGAAAAATTTAAAACTCTCCCTAGCTACTCCATCCATACTTGGCTGAGACTATGGAGCTTGTTATGTTCCATGGAGCTTTCTTTGTTTTCTCAAAGGAAGAAGCATATGGGGAGCCTCTTAGGGATCTTGGGAGCTCATTTAAACTCTTAATTAGGCCTAAGAATCATCATAAAAAATCAAATTTTACAAGGTGTAATTGAAACCCTAGAACTTGCCCCTTGAAATCTAATAATTTTTTATTAATTTCCTTTGCATATTCTTAATCTCCATACCCTTTTTCTTTATATTCATTCTTGGTTCTACTTAAAAATCATCTCGTCCTAGCATTTTCTCATGTTAGGCAAAATGGAGGAGGAGGAAACCAAAGATGACAACCATAGGAAGATAAATTACCTTGTTTTCTTGCTTTTTCTCACTTAAATCTTGTGTTCTTTGAGTTCCTCTCTTCAAATCCAAATTTTTCCCTCAATTTCTCCTCTAAAATAGATCTATATACTTAATTATAATTATAGGAAATAAAGAAGAATGAAGGAGAAGAGGTTTGGAAGAGAAAGAATATGAAAAACCATGAAAATCTATACCTTTCTACCTTGAATTTCTCCTCCTTTTCTTCCTCCTCTTGTGCACCTCATCCCCTAGGGTTTTCCTCTAGTTTTGGGCAGAACATGGTCATGCATAATGAAGGGAGAAGAAGGGTACATCATATATATAAGTGGGAGTAAGTTACACGTTTCAAAAATTCTCATTTTGCCCTTCATTTTTGGCATTTTTGTTTCTCCTTTATTTTAGCTCCTTTTTTAGAACTATTTTTTCTATTATAAAATTTAGGTTCCCAATTTAGTAAAATGCCTTTGGAATCACTCAAATAGGAGCTAAAACCTTCCTGAACGAATCCATCAAAGTTTGGACACACCGACATTAGAAAAACATCTACCGGAGGGGGTTTAGCTGTCCTGGGCCTTCCCATGGTTTTCAGGGCCTCTGAGAACCTTAAGAAACTCAAAAGTTTCATTTAAAAAGTCCTCCTATGTGAATTCCAAAATTTGCTTAAAATTACGAAAATGTCATTACATTTCGTAAGTTTTTCGTAAGAAATTGTTTCTTCATTCTAGCTCCATTTTTCTTTCCATTTGAACTTGGGATTCTCATTTTTAGGAGTCTAGAATGCTTTTTAAATTTTTTTGGACCTTAACTATCTCATTTCAGGAGACTTTCTTTTGTATCCGGTGAGTTTTGTTCGTTGACAGAGAAATCATATGTTATGTTTCTCACGTTTTCTCTCGTTTTCAGAGAATCAGATATTACAACTTAAGCATGTGGTAAAGCACCAAAATGGTCTACTAAACTTGTCTCAAAGGTGTAAAAATCCAGATTTCACAAACTCACACTCTTACCCCAAGGTATACATAAGAATACATATGCTTTATCTTGCCATACAAGGCCCAAAAATTGTTATATCATATATATGGCATCAAATCTCATACATACACATTATATCCATATATTTACAAGTGTTCATGGGCTCATACATCATATAAAACATTGGATTACATCATATGCCACTCATATGGCTACAAATTGGACATTTGCACACACTTTATTGTCAAACTCTCTTCTTCAAGCTTAGTGACTCCCATTTCTTAGTTCACTTGGTCCACCTAGTCATGTTAGATAAATGGGGAGGAAAGAATCAGATTTTAAGAATCTGAATAGTTCTTCTCCCTTTCAACCATACATAAAAAATACAAATACAAGTCTAAAAATGTATACATGGATAACATGGAATGCATGATCATTCATGAAACATTTCTTGCATTCAAGAGGTCACACAAAAGCATACATAGGCTTACCAAGTGGTTTAGCCTCACCCATTCTCTTTAGGGATTTTGGACTTGCCTCACCCATTTTCTTAAAGGCTTTTAACTAAGCCTTACTCTTGGAAGACTTTTAGCTTTGTCTTAACCATTCTTAGAGGCTTTTGGCTCATCCTTACCCTAGCTAAGGGACTTTTGGCTTCACCACACTCAAGCAAACCAAAACAGGTTCATAAAACATCATTCAAGTATATAACAAAGCTTCATGGTACCATGGCATATAGATACATGCTAAGACCTCTTTCATAGCTTAAAACATATATACACACATTCAAGATAAGATAAACATCCATTTATGCATGAGAGAAAGAAGAGAGAGCTACTTTAAAGTAAGAGTTTAACACTCTTTCTTTAGGTATTCCTCCCTCTTTTTAGCCACACCCTTGCAATGAGATGGGGTTTAGTTTTCTTGGCCTAAATACATTAAATAAGACACAATTATATCATAGAAGTAAGTTCTATCATCACTTACTCACTATGGAAGTTCACTTTATTCAATGGTTGCATAATGGTGTCATATATGACCTAATGAAACAAGTGCTAGCATTCAAGGTCTTAGCTCCATTTTCTCCTTCCATCTAGATCTCTTGATCCCATTTAAGCCTCTTAGAGTCATCATAATTTCATTCCCAAGAGCCTAGACCTAAGTTGCTTCTTTAAGCTGTATTATAGAGCATATACTTCCATCACACCAACCAAGGTTTCTAAAATTTTTCCAATCCTTTCTTTGATGTTCTCTTATCATGTTTAGTCCCTTTCCTACCCTTAGAAAAATTTTAAAACTCTTCCTAGACACAAAACCAAGCTTGGCCAAGACATATGCTAAGTTCTAAGCCTATGGGACTAGCTTTGTTTTCTTAAAGAAATTGACACATGTGAGGCTTTCTTGGCATCTTAAGAACCTATATACACTTATAGACAATCAAAAATATCACTAGAAAGCTTCATACATACTAAGGTGCAAAGGAAACCCTTGGTTTTGGAAACTTGAAAACTAATGGTTCTTTTTGGAATTTCTTTGCATCTACTTGTTCCTCACCCTTAAAAACCTAGGTTTCATGCTTGGTTTGGGTCAGATTTTGCTCTCTCATACTTGTTCTATATGAGGCCGAAAATGAACTAAGGAGAAACAAGAAGGAAGAAGTAAGGAAAGCCACGGAAATACCTTGATTCCTTAGCCTTTTCAAGAGCCTTTTCCCTTGTCTTCACTCCTCCTTGAAATTTTAAACTTCTCCTTTCTGAATAGGACTCAAAATAAATCCAAAACATGTATCAAAACCATAGGAAGAAAGAGGAGATGAAGGAGAGCAAGTTTAAAGAAGGAAGGAGTAAGAAATTCCTTGATTTTCCTTACCTTTTCTTAGGTTTTTCTCCTTCCTTTTTGCTCCTCCTTGTGTGCCACTTTTTGTAGAACTTCTCCCTAGTCTTGGACAGAATTTATGTCAACTAAATGTGAGGGATAAGTGAGGCACCATCTATATATAGCTAGGGATTCTTAAGGAGCTTTTTAAAATATCAATTTTGCCCTTCATTCTTAGCTTTTTCGTTTAAGGCTCATTTCAACAACTTTTTGAAAACTATCTTTTCCATCATAAAATTTAGGTTCTTTAACCTATAAATAGCCTTTGGAATCATTCAAATCGAGTCTAAAACCTTCTCGAAGGAAAGGGTCAAAGTTCAAGGTCAATGACATTCTATAACATAAACTGACAGGATTTTAACTATTTTAGAGGTTTCTATAATTTTTAGGGCCTCTGAGAATCTCAAGAAACTCAATTTTTCCATTTAAAGATCCTTCTTTTGAGTTTTCTAAAAATTATTCAAAATTATGAAAATGCCACTACATTTCATTAAGAATTTCTTTAGCCATTCTCGCCCCAGTTTCTGGGTATCTTAAGCCTTAATTCCCTATTTTCTAATATTTAAAATTTTATGCAAATTTTATTTGGCCTTAACTAATTTATTTTAGAGGACTCTCTTTTATATCTGGTCTATTTCTGTCATTTGTACAGAAACCAGATGTTACAGAAACTGTTGATGATATTGATTCATCTTATCATCCTAGTGTTGATGAGAGCATGCATAAAGATGATCATGTGGATAATGTTGATATTCAGAATCTTATTGACGCTTGTACTATTGTTGATACTAGTAAGAGACTTAATTTTGTTGTTGATCATTGTATAGAGTCTTGTGAGTCTATTGATGTCTCTTCGGTTAAGAAAGATATTATTTCTCTTGTTAAGACTTCTAAACAGGTTCATAAAGTTAGTGAACTAGTTCCCAACAAATAACAGACTTCCCTAATTGAAATGAAGCAATTGCCAGATACCTTGAAGGATTTTCATTTGAAAGACTGTAAAAAGTTGCAAATGAATCTTTTTATTGATATAGTGACTCTTACTGATAAGAGTCCAATTAATTTTGTTAGTTTTAATACCTATTTAAAGGGTTTAGTATTTAATGCTTATAAATTTGATTCTAGATTCTCTTGCATTAGATTTAAGTACGCTGAATTTGACTTTGCAAAACTACTAATGGTTGAAGAAGTCCATGAATCATTATTGAATGATTAATCAAAATGCTTTAAAGTTGTTAGACTTAAAGATGTTAAGCTAAAGAGAAATGAAGCAGTGTTAATTTTGGTTTTTGATACATATGATTAGTTTGATTTTATAGAGTCCTTTTTAGTTTAGTATTTTTGTTATCTTTTCTTTTTCGCATTACTATATATTTTGTTCTATTTTATAGGTAATAAATGGTTTCTAATGAGCCACATGGAAATTTGAGCTGCTCTTGAGATCTTTACTTCCATTTCATCTGATTATACACTTTCCTTTTCGCCTTTTATTTTGTATTATCTATATTTTTTATTGGATCTTGTGCTAGCATTGAGGACAATGCAATGTTTAAGTGTGGAGGAAGAGAACCATTCCATTTCATCCTTTGTTTGTTTTTTTTTCTTAAAAAATATTCTGAATTTTTGAAAAAAAAAAATTGAAAAATAGTGTGTGTTTTTTTTAGTTTTTTATGGAAGTTGCAAGTTGAGATGATTATAGCTTGGATACATTTTGACATGACAAGTGATGGATCTTGTGTTTTGATTCAAGTGAAGTGGCAATGAATTTGATTTCAATGAATTATTTTGATAACCATTAGCTTGTGAGAATTTAAGCCTTATTTGTTCATTTCTAGTGTGCATTCATCTATCATTACTTTCAATTTAGAACTTGTCTTGATTCTTTGTTGAGATCACATTTGCATTTGCATGCATGAAAATGATAAGGCATTCATTTCTTTTTTAACTAGTTAGCCAAATAGCCAACATTTACTTGCATTCTATCCATTGTTTAACCCTTTGAACCTTGTTTTATTTTCTTGATTGAACCCATAGCAATGGAAAAAAAAATTTCCCACCTTGTTTGAAGGTACCTTAAGGATTTCAAGAACATTGTATCTTGACAGGTGGATGGATGTACATTTCCACATCAATTTTGGGCCCATTTAGTTTATTCTCTTTGAAATGAACATAGTATGGAGAATCTTGAAAAAAAATGATGCTTTTTGTTGAGGAAATTTACATAATATAAAAAAATTTAAAGAAGGAAAATAGGAAAAAACATATTAAAAATATATATAGAAAAACAAAAGAAAAGTATATGAAATGAATTGAGAAAAAGAAAAAAAAAATCAAAGAAAGAAGTGTTTTGAGTTTTGTTTATACTAGTTAAAAAGAAGGCTTTGAAATGCACATTCTTCCCTATCATAAGTTTCCTTTTACTGCTTTTAAGGTTTTATGGTATTCATGTGTTGTTTGTTTTTCTTTAATCTTGTATATCCATCCATTTCATTCCCTAACCCCACTACAACCTTGAGAAAAAGTCCTTTTGATTTGTGCATGGCATTTGGCATAGGTCGCAGAGATTTAGAATATAGACAAGCTTATGGTAGTAAGGTTTTGATAGGTGGAATTTAAGTGATAAACATTATCCTAACCACTTAAGTGTTGAGAGTAAATACTTATCCTATGTGAGGCGCTATGCACTTTAATTGATTCTTGCCAAATGAAACTGCCATGGAAACTTGTTTTCTTAATGCAAGTGAAGTTAACTTTAATTGTTGAAGTGTTGAAGTATTTAACTTGTGATTTTTTTTCACTTTTCTTTTTCATTTTTATTCTCCACTTGCCATTTTATTTTCACTTTGGATCTTGAGTTTTGCCCAGGAGTGCAAAGATTTAAGTGTGGGGGAATTGATAAATACCATTTTCATATATTTTATTTCCCTTAATTTAGACATTTTGGTGATTAAATATGGCTTAATGGATTCAATTAGATGATATTTGATTTTATTACCCTTTTTTCGCATGCTAAGAATTAATTTGCAAAATTATTGGTTTTAAATGCATAAATTCTATTAAATAATTTTGTAAATTTTTCTACTTAATGTTTCCTATTATTTTTACAGATTTTTAATGGATAATTGGAGCTTAAATGGAAAATTTATTTGGAAGCTACAAGATTGAATAGAAGGGAAATATTCAGATTTTAATGAAATTTTTAGAAAAATAGAAATTCGAAAATGGGGACTTTCATTCCACACTTATTCATTCTCACACGGATCTTGGGCTCTCTCATTTCATGCTACACAATCATGTAAGGAGCTGGCATGGAGGGATGAATAAATCACACACATCATATTCACCCATGGAACAACACAACTACATGAGCCATCTCTTACATACATACGTATAGGCACTCTAATCACATGCACGAGATTCTTCACCTATTCCACATCCACTCACATTTCACATGGATGCATACTATCAAGCATGGGATCAAAACACACATGTGCAAGCCACTTCCATGTCCTTCCACTAACTCACATACATTTACTTGGCATTCTTGTTCATATAAGGTGTAGCAGCTATAGGTCACGAGTGAGAAGGGAATGAATTATGCACCACTCACATATTTACATACACAGGTTTGGGATAGGAAATGCATGGGATATATGTCCATATAATCACATGTAAGCACGGGCTGGAAGAAGACAAGAGCCATAATTTTGGTGAAGAGAAGAGAAAGGAGACACATAGGCTCAAGAAGGAAGCACACACTCACAAGTTTATGTATGAGTTTCTCATGATATTCACTTAACATGTCTAGCTCACTTCACTCATCCATACTTATGGGCTCTTATCTTCCTGACACATGAACACGAAGCACCAAATCTAGCTATCATTCATTCCCATGCTCCATTCACACACACGTAGCTATGAGGGTGGTTCCACGTAGAAGAAAACTGACACATACAAACAAATTAAGCGAGTCAAGAAGGCACATGAAAGGAGGAGTATATCACAAACACATGAGTTAATCTTGCGCAAGCTATCTCACATGATTACACATTGGCACATGCACAATTCATGGCTTGATCAAGCACATATACACACACATTTCATGCACAGATGAATGGATGAAGGCTGGATGAATCACTCATACATATCTCTTGAGTAAACACTCTATAAGACATGAAATCAAGCACGTGAAATGTTACATTAGGGCCCACTAATTCAAGAGGAGAGAGGCATGAAAAGCTCAAGTGGGAATGAAAATAAAGAAAAGACTCGAGTAAAATGTAAAGGGAAAGGAGAGAAGGACTAATTATGAAGGGGATATATTCTTTTCTCTTCTTGAAAAGCTCGATGGCCTTGACTGCGCATCAAAATTTCTCTATAATTCTTAGCCTATGGAAGCTTAATTGAATTGGTGGCTAACTTGGATGAAAACTTGATTGAAGCTTGAATCCATGAAGATTGTCAAGGGATTAACCTAAGATTTCTATCTTCTTTTTCCTCTCGTTCTAGCATTTCTCTTATTCTTGTACAAACTTGGTTAAGATTATATTGGATAGAGAATCATATTGATTATAATTAGTGGCTAGTTAGACATTAATAAGGGGAGTAATTTGAAGATTAATGGATCAATTTAAGTATTGGATTTTCATTTTTCTCCAATTCTTTCCTTTGCAATCAAGGTGTTTGATGAATGTTATAAAATTATGTACTTAAATGTTTAATTTAAGGTTTCCTTGAGATTTAATTAGTTAATTGAACCCTATAGGATGAAAGTTTATAGGCTAATTTGATTAATTAACCATTCAATTTAAGTGTTTAATGATCTTAATCATAATAATTAATGATTTAATGTGGAATTAAGGTCTCAATCGACATTGAATTATCAATGTCTTGAATCTTGAGTGGTAACTTAAGATAAACTACCATGAACACATGTAAGAACTCTTAGACCAGAACCATTGATAATTGAAATAGAATAAAGATAATGGATATCAAAAGATAAATTCAAAGCTAGTCACATGTCTATCACTTGCTTGTTAATTCATATAATTTAGTTAGTAGTTAGGAACTTTAATTCAAACTAATTTTTGTTAATTTAATTAAGTCAAAACTGCTTTGAATTAGGTCGTTTTTAGGGTTCTCTTATACTTAGAAGGCTCAATTGAATATTGAAATTCATTTCTGAGGGAAATGATTTAAGTTTCATCCTATATTGCAAATCTTATTCAACCTAGTTTATTTAAGGTTGCCTAACACAACCGTTAGAGGTTGAAAGAAGTAAGACAAGAAAGCAAAGATCAAGTAAGCTAAAAAGAAGCTAAGATCTTTAGTTTTAAAAGGTAGCTTACTGGTAATAGGAAAACTCACAACTGCCAAACCAGCCAAGATTAGTAAAATTAACTAATTTGCAATATAGTGTTCACTAAGTTGCCTCTCAAAGAGCTTTCCAACCAACTAATTAGATCAAGAAATCAAGAAATTAATTGAAATGGGAAATTAGCTACTGAAACAAATTAGGAAACAATTCAATTCAACAAAATGCAATCAATCCTAGGTTCCCTCCTCTAACATCTCACCTTCCTCAGCTACTAAAAATTCCCTAAGTTCAATTTTAATTTCCTATTTATTGCTATCTAATGTCTCTAAACTACCATATAGAGTTATGTTTGATTCCTATTATTAAACCTACCACAACTACACTAAATTTACAACACAGAATCAATTTCTATTTAAACGCACCAAAATTAACCCATAGAAACCTCTAATGTCATAAACAAAACTATTTTAATTAATCAATCAACTGATTAAATTAAACACAAATCTCAAACCATAAATATAAATTAGTAATTATGCAATCTAATTATATGACTAGTAACATAAAACAGAGAGAAGAAGAGGAAATTCATTCTACAATTAAAATCACACTAGTTTGTATCATCAAAACATAAACTCCAGTCTCGATATTTGATTTAGTATCTCGAATTGATTATAGAAAAATTCAAAATACTACTACTAAAGCAAAACACTCTAAAGGAGAATGACAATTACTAAAAATTCTAGAGATGACATAAAAAGAAAAATATATATTCTGACTAAAGATAACCTAAAGGGGAATCTAACATATTAGATAGGTCAATATTACCTCAGATGGTCTAGAATTAAGCCCAGTGTCTAGGTCTATCCATGTGGCTTAATTACCTGCAAGAGCAAAAATATGAATAGTTAAGCTTCTATGAATGAAAATATAATAATGACAATTAAAACCCAAATAATTAAAACATATTGATCCCAATTTAACCCAATTAATATAAAATGAATCTAAAGCCATCAAATTAGTCCCACTGGATTATTATAAAACTATGTACAAAGAATATGAAAAATATAATTACTTACATTATCACTTACTCTTCCTTCCTTGCATGGATTTGGTTGTATTTGAGTTAAGATGCATTATGTGTATAGGTTGTTTTATGGTTGCTTAAGTTTGTGTTTAAATTGGCTTTTAGCATGAGTTCTATACATTATGAGATATGCTTGGCTCTAAGCAAGAGTGGCAGAGAATTAAGTGTAGTAGTTCTTTCCTAACCTAGAGATAAGCCTAGTTAGTATATTTTTGTGCCATGGCTAGATAAGTATAAACGTTTTATACTAATTGCATGTTTAAGTTTTTTTTATGTACATATGACCTTACATACTTACATTTCATTCTTGAATTCTCTATTGTATGCATTGGATTATATTGAATGTAGCTTGTCATACCTAATTTTTTCTAAATTCTAGGACATAAAAGAAAAGTTAATAACCATGATAATGAAGGACTAGATGTTGTGATACGATGAAAGAAAAGAGCACAAAGGGCGAAAATCATAGAACATGAGGAAAAGGGGCTAGTCAAACCAAAAAATCAAGAAAAATCAAAGATTTAAATATAATAAGATTTAACATAAGATGCTTACATTCCTTATCATAATAAGATATAATAAGAGTAGTAGATTAACTAGATGAAGTCAGAATGGTTAAATCTTTCACAGTATTTAAATTCGACTTCCTAGTAACAATATTTTTTATTGGACTTTTCCATATTATTTTTAATCTCATAAATTCCAAAGAAAATATTTTTGATAAAGTATAGAGTATAAAATTTAGTATAGAAAATATGGTTTTCGAAAAGCATAAAAAAGGAGCTCAAACAAAAGAGTCAAAGTAGAAGGGACATAAATAAATTTTTCAAAATTATTTAAAATATCTTTCCTCCTTTCTCATATGTACCACCAACCTCATCTCCTTTTCCAAATTGACATATTTAGCCCTGACCCAAACCAGAAAATGGCATGATAGAGAGGGAGGAAAAAGAAGGAAAAGAAAGGCAAATAAAGTGAGAAAAAGGCAAATTTCATATCATGCGAGTTAGAGAACTTCTTATTCTCTTCGTCTTCTTTCTATTGATGGTTTTAGTTTCTTGAAAGGATAACTTTAGTGGCTGACCACTTGAGGAGAAGAGAAGATTTGAAGTAACCAATTATAGCACAAGAATCACCATTCAACATGCTTTCAAATAAGGTATGCTATAAGCTAGGAAGTTGCCATTTCATGAGTCTTCTTTTTCTCCTATAATTTGGCCTAAAGAGAGAGGGAGATGAGCAAGCATATGTCTGATGAAAATTTGATAAAAACAAGGGTTTAGAAAGGAAGAAAGTAAGATTATGCAAAGTGTAACAGCATATTCATTTACCTCATCTCATCCCATTTCTAAGTATACCTCTTTGAATAAGATAAGTTTCCAAGAAAACGCTATTAAAATATTTGATTATTTTTGTATTACATCATGGATAAAATTCTCATTTCATATCCCATAGACCATATGAATTCATCCATCACATTATCCTATTTAATTACACACATACAATCCAAAACCATCTCAAAATGTGGCCAAAAACTCGAGCTTATGAATTATATACATAAAAGTCACATGTTTAGCCTCAGATTGGTGTGCCAAGCTTCTGTCATAAGTTTTGGAAAATCATAACTAATTCTAGATAAATCAAAATCAAGCACACTATACTATTCTAGAAAGTTACATTTTATGTAAAATAAGTACAAACCAAAATAGGAACGTCTAGCCACTGGAAACTAATGGAATAGTAACCAAACTCATCTGGGGCTACTAGTACTATCACAAAAATTAAAAAATTCATAACTCTTTGCTCAAACATCCAATTGGGGTGATCTTAGTGGCCATAGAAAGCTTATCATGTCTAATTTATTCTTATAAAATTTTATAAGTATTGGGTACCATTTGTCCCTTGAATGACACAAGAGAAGAAACTAATTATATGAACAGTAACTATATCAGAACAGCTAAAATTTGGCAACATTAAAAATTCATAATTAATTCTATAGAGCTCCAAATAATCTTATATTTATCTTTCTAAAAAGCTCTAGATAAGATCTATATGCATGCTAAATTTCATGAAAGAATTCATTCATTTGGTAAGATTGTGCTATAGGGTTGCAAATGGCTCTTTTACACTTCTTAAAGAGTCACCAAAGGGTTAAATTTGCTTCCAAGGCTTTCTTGGCCACTTGAGCATATGGGAAAGTGTAACACCATATATTTTTAGCTCATTTCACAACATCCACATGCTTCCCATTCATAATTTCCATGAAAAGAGCAAGAAAAGAGAGTTAAAATAATGTATTTTCTTGCGTTGCGTCGAGTATGAAAAATCCATTTAGTGTTACATGGACCATGTAAGCTCATACAACATATTCTTATATTTAATTATATGAATACAACTCATTTGCACTATCAAAAATGACATACACCTCAAGGAACTCGAAGGGAATCATAAAATATGCATACTCATTTTTTGCCACCATTGGCTCAATTCTATCACAAACTTTGGAAAATCATAACTAATTCTAAAAATATTTAAATCATGCATTTTTGGTTATTCTAGAAATATACAAATGTCTACTTCACACTAAAAATATATCTACATTTGAAAAGATCCAGAGGTCAAACTGCCTTCTGATGCTATCACATATTTATGTAGCAAACTTCAAAAATATCCAATTAATTTCACAAAATTCCAATACATATAAGTGATACCAATCTAGAAAGATGTGGATGTTAGATAGAGAGAAGAAATAGCTCCAGACCAGTTTATGTAGTCCAGACCTCAAAATTAAATAGAACAGTAACTGAGGTTGGGTAAAACTCCTCATACTTGATAGAATTTTTAAAAATTCATATCTCCTTCTATAGACCTCCAAATGAGATGCTTCTAGTTGACACAACTCACTAGAAATGTATAGTTTTTTTGTATAAAATTTTATGGCAATTGGACATCATTTGAGCCCTGTGTGACAGATTTCAAGTTCAGACTAAATGAATAGTGCAGTAGACCAAAATTAGAAAAATTGCCATCTTTAAAAATTCATCAACTATTCTATAGACCTCCAAAAATTATGTTCTTTAGATTCTAAAAAATCTCTCAATAAGCTCTAATTGCATACCAAATCTCAAATCAAGAAGAGCTCATTTGGCCAAAAAGTAATATAGGGTTTCATTATTGTCAATTTTGGCTCCATAGGAGGTACCAAAGTAACCAAATGGCTTTCCCTAAGGTTTGGCACCTTTTGGGCAAGTCTATAAGCATGATTAAGACTTGTGTAAGTTTCTCAAATGGTCCTAAACTCCATGCGTCTCATTTTGGCCATTTCATCCACACATGTACATAATTCTATCAAACCATTCATGAAGCTAATTTGCCATCATATACTCAATTCACATTCTAGTGGCTACATTACATATTCTCTCGTTTATACATAGCATAATATCATAATTACACATGTTTAAGGGCTCATAGACCATATACATCATGGGATTATATTCTTTGACACAAACATGGCCTTAAAGAACCAAAAACTATGCATTAGGTTGTCAATCTCTCTTCTTCAAAGGGGTTGGCTTCCATTACCTTGTCCACTTGGTCCACCTCGCACATTGGATCATTGGAGAGAAGGGAATGAGATTAAAGAATCTCAATAGCTCATCTCCCATTCAATCACATATAACATATGCAAAGCAAGTCTTGAAAATGCATGCATGGATATAATGGAAGTCATGAACATTTAAGAAACAAGTTTGGCATGTGAATAAGTCATACAAGACATCTAAGAGCTTACCAAGTGGATGGATTGGCTTCACCTTTTTCCTCATGGATTTTGGACTTGCCTCACCCATTCTTTAAGAGAATCTTGAACTCAACCATACTCTTGGGAGCCCAATTTGCTTTTAGGAGACTCTTTGCTTTGTCTCAACTAATCTTAAGGGTTCTTAGTTCATCCTCACCATGGTTAAGAGTTCTTGGCCTCTCCACACTCAAGCAAGCATAAACAAACACCATAACATCATTTAGAAACATATTATGTCATCATGAAATCATGGCATATAAAATCATGCTAGCATACTTTTCATGGCTTGAAAATATACATACACACATTCTAAGATAAGCTAAACACACATCCATGCATGAGAGAATGTGGAGAGAGCTACCTTACACACAATCACACACTTTTCTTCTTGAATCAAGGCTCCCTCTTTCAGCCACACACACTAAAACTTGTGGAGATGCTTTCTCTTGTCCTAGACACAATTTATGAAAGCCAATTAGGTCCATGAACTCAATTTTAAGGCCATACAATTTACTTAGACACGAGGTTGGCTTATAACTTCATTATGGTCCATAAATGCACCTAATGAAGCAATACCCCTCAAATAAAATCTAGGCTCCATTCTTTTCTTTCAAATATGATTCTTGGCTCCTTTTAAGCCTCTTGGAGTCATCACACAATTAAAACAAAGAGCCTAACTATATTTTGCTTCTTTAGGTCATAATATGAAAGCTAAAGCACCAACTCACTTCCTATGAGTTCTAAATTTTTCCCAAGGCCTCCCCTCATTTTCATTCATCATATAGGATTGAAGAATGGGCTTAGAAAAATTTAAAACTCTCCCTAACTACACAAACCCCTTTAGGCCAAGGCTATGGAGGAAATGGGATTTCTTGGAGTTTGCTTTGTTTTCTCAAGGGAGGATGCATGTGGGGAGCCTTTTAGGGATCTTGGGAGCTCATTTAAACTCTTATTTAGGCCTAGGAATCATCATACAAAATCAGATTTTACAAGGTGCAATTGAAACCCTAGAACTTGCATCTTGAAATATAATGGTTTTTTGTTAATTTCCTTTGCATATTTTTAATCTCCACACCCTTTCTCCTTAGATTCACCCTTGGTTTTACCTAAAAATCAAGTTCGCCTGGGTTTTTCTCATGTTAGGGAAAATGGAGGAGGAGGGAACCAAAGATGACTACCATAGGAAGAGAAATTACCTTGTTTTCTTGCTTTTTCTCGCTTGAATCTGGTGTTCTTTGAGCTCCTCTCTTCAAATCCGAATTTTTACCTCAATTTCTCCTCTAAAATAGATCCATATACTTCATTATAATCATAGGAAATAAAGGAGAATGAAGGAGAAGAAGTTTGGAAGAGAAAGAACATAAAAAACTATAAAAATCCATACTTTTCTACCTTGAATATCTCCTCCTTTTCTTCCTCCTTTTATGCGCCTCATCCCCTAGGGTTTTCCTTTGGTTTTAGGCAGAACATGATCGTGCATAATGAAGGGAGAAGAAGGGTGCATCATATATATAGGTGGGAGGAAGTTACACTTTTCAAAAATTTCCATTTTGCCCTTCATCCTTGGCATTTTTGTTTCTCCTTTGTTTTAACTCCTTTTTTAAAACTATCTTTTCTATTATGAAATTTTGGTTCCCAATTTAGTGGGATCACTCAAATCGGAGCTAAAACCTTCCCGAACGAATTCATCAAAGTTCAGGGGGCTTTAACTATCCTAGGCCTTCCTATGATTTTTAGGGCTTCTGAGAATCCTAAAAGACTCAAAACTTTCATTTAAAGAGTCCTCCTGTGTGAATTCCAAAATTTGTTCAAAATTACAAAAATGTCATTACATTTCGTAAGCTTTTCATAAGAAATTATTTCTTTATTCTAACTCCATTTTTCTTTCTATTTGAGCTTGGAATTCTTATTTTTAGGAGTCTAAAATGCTTCCCAAATTTTTTGGGACCTTAACAACATCATTTCAGGGGACTTCCTTTTGTATCTGGTGAGTTTCGTTCGTTTACAGAGAATCTATACATTATGTTTCTCACGTTTTCTCTTGTTTTCAGAAAACTGGATATTATAGAAAGTACCAAAATGGTCTTCTAAACATGTCTTAATGGTGCACAAAATCAGATTTTATAAACTCACTCTCTCACCCCAAGGTATACACAAGAATACATCAGCTTTATCTTGCCATTCAATGTCAAGAACTTGCTACAACATTCACATGGCATCAATTCTCATATATACATCAAGTATCCATGTAACTACATATGTTCCAATGGTTATACAATATATTTATCATAAGGTTACATCATATGCGATCAAAATGGTTACAAAGTAGATAAAATCACACACTTTCTTGTCAATCTCTCTTCTTCAAGCCTGGTGGCTCCCATTTCTTAGTTCACTTAGTCCACCTAGACATGTTAGTCAATGAGAAGGAAGGAATAAGATTCTAGGAATTCCAATATCTCTTCTTCCTTTCAACCATACATACAGAATGCAAATCTAAGTCTAAAAATGCATATATGGATATCATCGAGTGATAATCATTCATGAAACATTTCTTGCATTCAAGAAGTCATATAAAGCATACATAGGTTTGCCAAGAAGATGGTTTAGCCTCACCCACTTCTCTTAGGGTATTTTGGACTTGCATCACCCATTTCTTTAAGGGGTTTTTGACTAAGCCTTACTCTTTAGAGACTTTTGATTTTATCTCATCCATTCTTGGGAATTTTTGGCTCATTCTCACCCTAGCTAAGAGATTTTTGGCTTCACCATACTCAAGCAAACCAAAATATGTTCATAAAGCATCATTTAAGTGCATGACATAACATTATGGTACCATGGCATATAGATACATGCTAAAACATCTTTCATGGCTCAAAACACACATATACACATTCAAAGACAAGATAAACATCCACTCATGCATGAGAAAAAGAAGAGAGAGCTACCTTGGTTACAAATGCACACTTTTTTCCTTGAAAACTCTCCCTCTCCCTCGGCCACACACTCACAAGGATGTGAGACTTGGTTTATTTGGCCCAGACACATAATATGGAAGCCAATTACACTCTTGGAATAATTTCTAATTCTAAAACTACACATACACCAGAAAAGCTAGCCTGCTTCTAAGGTCTAATTATGGTTCCATAAGACACCTAATGAAGCAACACTAACAATTCATGATTTTGGCTCCATTCTTTCTATCCATTTATGATTCTTAACTCCATTTAAATCTCTTGGAGCCATCACACAATCCATTTGAAGAGTTTAACTACATGTTTCTTCTTTAAGTCAAAATATGGAACCTATAGCTACATCTCACTATCTATGACTTTTAACATTTTTCCAAGGCTTCCTCTCATCCTCTCCTATCATATATGATACATAACCAAGTTTGGAAGAAATTAAAGTCACTCCTTGATGCTTTTTCTAGCTTTGGCTAAGGCTATGGACATTAAAGAAAAGCAAGGAGTTTGTCTTGTATTCTTGATGGGAGATGCATATGAGAAGCTTTCTTGGGATCTCTAGAGCTCATATAAACATTCACTTTAGCCTAAGAACTCTTGAATTAAAACAAAATTTTAGTTAAGTTCTTAAAACCCTAACTTTGCTATCTTATAATTTCATGGTTATTTTTTTTATTTTCTTTGCATATTCTTGTTCTCCTTACTCATTTTCCTAAGAAATCCTTGGTTTGGTTAAAAATCCAACTCCTCTTGGCTATCCCTAGGTAGATCGAACTACACAAGAAAAGGAACAAGAAGGAGCAAGCATCAAAGTAGCAAAATACCTTGGTTTTTTAGATTTCTTCAAGAGCTCTTCTCTTTGCTTGAATTCTTCTCCTCAAACTCTAAATTTTCCCCTCTTGGTTTAACCTTAAAACAGCCCAAAATAGATCAATAAATCTATAGGAAAGAAGAGAAGAAAGAGGAAAAGGAATTTACTAAAGAGAAACTAAGAAAATCCATACCTTTCACTTGATTTTTCTTCTCCTTTTTCCTCATCCCTTATATGCCTCACTCTCTTGGTCTTTTCTTTGGTTTAGGATAGAAATGAAATCAACCAAATGAGGAGAAGAGTAGGGCATGGTATATATAGGTAGGGTTTAGAAATTATTTCTAAAAAAATTCCATTTATGTCCTTTAAATTTGGCATTTTTGTTTTTAGTTCATTTTAGTTCCTTTTTTAGAACCGTCTTTTTCATCATAAAATTTAAGTTCTCATATAAAATACCTTTGGAATCACTCAATTTGAAACTAAAACCTTCCCAAATGAAAGGGTCAAAGTTCAGGTCAACTGACGTTAGAAAACGTACATCGGATGGGTTTTAACTGTCTTGAGACTTTCCACGATTTTTAGGGTCTCTAAGAATCTCAGAGAACTCATATTTTCCAATTAAAAAGCCCTTCTATGAGTATTCTAAAATTTACCCAAAATTATAAAAATGTCATTATGTTATGTAACAATTTCGTTAATTTTTGTTTGCTTATTTTAGCCTCTGTTTTAGGGCATCTTTGGCCTTCTATTTTTATTACTTAATGTTTATATCATTATTCTAATTTTTTTGGACTTTAACCAATTCATTTCAGAGGACTTACTTTTAAAACATATTTGTTTCTATCGTTTTTACGAAAATTGGATGTTACACAGAGAAAGCAATAGAAAGTAAGTTAGGACTGCCAAAGGTTCCAAATGAACTATAAAAGATGTAACACCATATCTATATAACTCTTAACTCATGACATGATTAGCATACAATATTTATGTGCATGAAGATAGCATTTTTTGGCAATGGTGTAGATGAAAGTAGCATAAAATTGAAAGCCCATTCAATTCATTCTTAGCTTTAGGAACCATATGGCCTTACCAATAGCATTATCCATACATAACACATCCATTCATATCAAAACAATCATAATTTAATGCACAAAGCTCAGATCTTGGACCACACTTCACCAAACCAGAATTTTGCTCTAGGGTTACAGGGCCATTTTACTGATATGAATTTTGGAAAATTATAACTAATTCTAGAAAAATCAAAATCATGTATGCTATAGCTTTCTAGAAAGCTCTAGATGTTAAATTACTATTAAAAATAACTCTATACCAAGACAATCGCATCTAACCCCTAAAAATCAATAGAATAGTAACCTAGGTCATGCTCTTGAACTAATGCAAACCCTAAAATTCAAAAATTCATAACTCTCTCTATATTGATCCAAATTTATCTTCTCAATGGCTATGGAAAGCTTATGATGTCAAGTTTATGCTTGAAACTTTTCATGAGTATTGGAATTTATTTGACTAAAAAATGACACAGGAATGCAAACTGACTATATAAACAGTACCCTTGACAGTTTTTACATAATTTGACCAACTTTGAAAAATTATAATAAATTCTCTAGAGCTCCAAATTGAATGCTCTTTGACTTTATGAAAAGCAATGAGATCTATGTGATTGCCAAATCTCATGTAAAAATGCATCCATTTGGTTAGACTTTGGTATAACTCAAGAAGATGGTCAATTTGAAGTCCATAAAGGGATAAAAAGGCATCAAATGGTCTTCTACTGAAAGCACAACCGTTTAAGCATAAACATGGCCTATGAGAGCATGCCAAATGGTCCAAATCCTCATGCATCTCAAAACTACCATCCCAGTTACTAATATACACATATACATCAAGGCACGTGGATGGCAAAAACTCATATATACATTCATTTAGTTCAAAATTCCATTCATACATCATATTTACATATATTTGCTTATGCTCAATGGTTTACATCACATGTACATCATCTAGATACAAACTTTGACATCAAAATTCATAATTTTCCTATTCTATTGTCAAGAGTCCATGCTTCAACGTATTTAGCCTCCATTTCTTGCTCCACTTGGCTCACTTAGACATAGTTAGATATATGTGGGGAAAGAATGAGATTCAAAGAATTCTAATAGCTCTTTACTCTTTTAAACATATATAAAGGGTTCATTTTCATGTTAAAGCATGCATGCATGGCATAAAAGCTACTAATGAACATACATAAATAAATTTCCCTATCATATGAACTCATTCATGTCAAATATAGGCTCTAAGGGATGATGGTTTAGCCTCACCCAATTTTCTTAGGACTTTTGGATTTGCCTCACCTATTTTAAGGGACTTTTGACTTAGCTTCACTCCTTCTTAAGACTTTTAGCTTTATCTCACCCATTCTTTGAGACTTTTGGCTCATCATCACCAATTTTAAGGAACTTTTGGCATAATCATACCCATTGAAACTACTTTGCATTCGAAAACACATTTCAAGAAGTATAATGATACCATAATATGTAATCAGTGGCTAGAAATATATCTCATAATTCAAACATACACACAAGCATCCAATAATAAGCAAACATCTAGGAATGCATGTAAAAAAAATATTAGAGAGTTCCTTTTAAGTAAAAACTTAACACTTTTTCCCTTGGTTACACCTTCCCTTTCTTGGCCTCACACATCTAATGATGGAGAGCTTGATTGGCTTGGCCGAGATACATCTAACAAGGCACAAAAACATCATTGGAACTGTAATATCCGATTTTCATCAAAACGATGGAAATGAATACATTTTCAAAGTAAGTCCCCCTAAATGAATTAGATAAGGCCCAAAAAAATTAAAATAATAATCTAGACATTAAATAATGAATTTAGAAGCCCAGAGATACCTTGAAACAGAGGCTAAAATGGCCAAATGAAAGTTAACAAAATGGTTACGAAACATAATGGTATTTTTGTAATTTTTAGTAAATTTTAGAATTCTCACAAGAGGGCATTTTAAATGGAAAATTTGAGCTCTCCGGGTTCTCAGAGGCCCTAAAAATCATGAAAAGCCCTATGACAGTTAAAGCCCCTCCGATGTATATTTTCTAACGTCAGTTGACTTGAACTTTGACCCTTTGTTCGAGAAGATTTTAGCTCCAATTTGAGTGATTCCAAAGGCATTTTATAAAAATGGGAATCTAAATTTTATGATGGAAAAGATGGTTCTCAAAAAGGAACTAAAACGAACCAGAAATGAAAATGCCAAGACAAAAGGGCAAATTTGGAAATTTTAGGAAATGGAAGCTTCTTGAATACTCTTTATACCTCATGCCTCTTCTTTCTTTTTCTAGACCGACCTAGATCTGCCCCAAAACTAGAGAAAGAAGCCAGCTCTTAGCTACACAAGGAAAGGAGATTTTGAAGAGAGATAAAGCAAGGAAAAGGTAGGAAATTTCATGAAATTTTAAGCTCTTTCTTTAACAAGTTATTTCTCCTTCTTCTCATCTTTATTATCATGGGTTTGATGATGTTTTTGGATCGGTATAAAGGGCAGAACAAAGGTGGAATTTTTTTATTTGAGGAAAGGAGGCCAAGCAAGGGAAGAATCATCTAAGAAATCAAGGAAAAATAAGGTGAAATTTCATTTCCATGGTAGTTACTCCTTCTCCCTTTCTCTTCTTGGTTTAACCAGCCTAGGGAACTCCAAGAAGGCATGGATTTTAGGTAGAACCAAGGATGAATTTTAAGAAATTGAATGTGAGGAATAAGAATATGCAAAGGAAATTAATTAAGAACCATTAGATTTTAAGATCAGAAGGTTAGGGTTTTGGTTGCACCTTGAACTCTACCATGAATCCTAGACATATTTTATGATGTTTAAGAGTTCATGTAGACTCCTAAAACACCAAGAGAGCTTCCTACATGCTTCTCCTATCAAAGGAAGCAAAGAAACTCTAAGGGTGCCTTAATGAAGCATGGTCTCGGCCTAGAGAGAATGAGACACCTAATAATAGTTTTAATTTATTCCAAGCTTATTTTTGAGTCACATATGATGGAAAAGGAAGAGAGGAAGCCTTAGAAAAATTTTAGAAGCCATAAAAAGTAAATTGTAGTCATAGGTTCCATAACATGACCTAAAGAAGTAACATGTGGTTAGGCTCCTTGTTTTAGTTGTATGATGGCTCCAAGAGGTTTAAATAGGGTCAAGAATCATAAATGCAAGGAAAGAGTGGAGCCAAGAACCCAAATTATGGATGTTACTTCATTAGATGCATTTAGGAACCATAAAAGAGCAATTAGACCAAGTTAGTATTTAAAGAAGATACATAGTCTTAGGAGTAATTTTAAGAGCTTAATTGGCTTCCATATATTGTGTTTAGGACAAAGGAAACAAGCCTTACATCATTGTGAGTGTGTGGTTGAGGAAGGGAGTGCATTTCCAAGAGAAAAAGTGTGCTTGTGTGGCAAAGGTAGCTCTCTCTTCTTTCTCTCATGCATGGATAAATGTTTGTCTTATTTTGAATGTGTGTATGTATATTTTAAGCCATGAAAAAGTGTTTTAGGATATCTTTAGATGCCATGGTACCATGATGTTATATTATATTTTCAAATGATACTTAGTGTGTTTGCTTAGGTTTGCTTAAGTGTGGTGAAGCCAAAAACCCTTAGCCATATTGAGAATGAGCCAAGAACCCTCAAAAGTGGTTTAAACAAAGTAAAGAGTCTCCCAAGAGTAAGGTTGAGTTTAAAACCTCTTAAGAAAGTGGGTAAGGTAAGTCTAAAATCTATAAGAGAATGGGTGAGGCTAAACCACTTACTTGGCAAACCTATGTGTGTTTTATATGACCCCTTAAAATGCTAAAGTTATTGCATTAATGATTACATGATCCCTAACACCCATGCATACATTTTTAAGACTTAAATTGCATTCTTTATATATGATTGAAATGGAGATGAGCTATTGGGATTCTTTGAATCTCATTCCCTCCTCTCTAATATCTTAATAGGTTAGGTGGACCAAATGAGCAAGGCAATGGAAGCCACCAAGTTAAAAGATAAAAGATTAACAAAGAAATTGTTGTTTTATTCATTTTATAGCTATATTAATGGCATATGATGTAATCCTATGGTGGAAATGTTGTATAATAATTTGAAGACATGTACATATCCAAATATTTGATGTATGTATGAAACTTGATGCCAAATGAACAATATTGTAGTTTTGAACATTGGATGGCAATATAAAGTGTATGCATTCTTATGTATAGCTTAGGGTGAGAGAGTGAGTTTTTTATTTTTGAGTTTGTACACCTTTAAGACAAGTTTAGTAGACCATTTTGGTGCTTTCCCACATGCTCAAGTGGCCATGATTGTCTTAAAAACTAAAATGGACCTTTTGGACCCCTTATGAGACACAAAATGAGCTATTTTGTAACCCAATGTCAAGATCTGACCAAATGAACGAATTTGACCAAAACATTTTGCATGCATATATATCTCATCTATAGCTTTTTGGAAAGTTAAATACTAGATTATTTGGAGTTCTGTGGAATTAATTATGATTTTTCAAAGTTAGCATTTTTTTGCTATTCTAATGCAAACACTGTTCATATGGTTAGTTGCTTAGGCTGTGCCATTTGAAAGCCAAATGGTGTCCAATGCTCATAAAAATTTTACAATCATAAATTAGACATGATAAGCTTTCCATGGCCACCATGATCACGATAATTGGACATCTAAGCAAGAAGATATGAATGTTTGAAGTTGAGGGACAGTACCAGTAGTGATAGGCAACATTTGTTACTGTTCCAATGATTTCTAGTAGCTAAATATCCCTGTTGTGGTTTGGAATTATTTTTATCATAAATTAGACATATGTAGCTTTCTAGAATGGTATAGTTTTCTTGATTTCAATTTTTTTATAATTAGTTATAATTTTTCAAAGTTCATGATAAAATTAAAAAATTCAGTCCAAGGCTCCACACTTTGTTTTTATGTATCCACTTCTTTTTCTCGAGTTCTAGGCCACTTTTTGAGATGATTTTGAGTTGTATTTGTGTAAGTAAATATAAAAATGAGATGAATGAGTTCATATCGTCCACAAGATACTGAATAAAAAATTTATGCATGACACAACGCAATTAAATTGATTATTTCAATGCCTTTTTATTTTAGAATTCTATAAAATCCAAGGAATTGAACCTACAAATGATATGAGATATGTAACATCCGATTTTCTAAAAATGAGAGAAAACGTGAGAAACGTAACATATAGTTTCTCTGTAAATAAACGAAACTCACCAGATACAAAAGGAAGTCCCACAAAGTGAATTAGTTAAGGTCCCAAAAAATTTGGGAAGCATTCTAAACTCCTAAAAATGATAATCCCAAGCTCAGACGAAAGGAAAAATAGAGGTAGAATGAAGAAACAATTTCTTATGAAAAACTTACGAAATATAATAGCATTTTCGTAATTTTGAGTAAATTTTAGAATTCTCACAATAGGACTTTTTAAATGAAAGTTTTGAGTTCCCCAGGTTTCTCAGAGGCCCTAAAAATCATGGGAAGGCCCGGGACAGCTAAAGCCCCTCCAGTGGATGTTTTCTAATGTCGGTGTACCTAAATTTTGATAGATTCATTCGAGAAGATTTTAGCTTTGATTTGAGTGATTCCAAAGGCATTTTACTAAATTGGGAACCTAAATTTTATAATGGAAAAGACGGTTCTCAAAAAGGAACTAAAACAAAGTAAAAACGAAAATGTCAAAAAATGAAGGGTAAAATGGAAATTTTTGAATAGTGTTTCTTCCTCCCACCTATATATATAATGCGCCCTTTCTTTCCCTTCATTTTGGTCAACCAAGCTCTGCTCAAAAACTAGAGAAAATCATAGGGGAAGAGGTGCAAAAGAGGAAGAAGAAGAGGAGGAGAAATTCAAGATAAAAGGTATGGAAATTTTGTAGTTATTCATGCTTTCTTCCATCCAAACCTCTTCCCCTCCATTCTCCTTTGTTTCCCATGATTATAATGAAGTTTATAAATCTGTTTTAAGGGAGAAATTAAGGAGAAAATTCGGATTTGAAGAGAGGAGCTCAAAGAACACAAGATTCAAGTGAGAAAAAGAAAACAAGGTAATTTCTCCTTCTATGGTTACTACCCCTTGATCCTCTTCCTCCACCATTTCGTCCTACTCAAGAAACCCTAGGAGGGTTTGATTTTTAGGCATAACCAAGGGTGATTCTTAGGAAAAAGGGTGTGGAGATTAAGAATATGCAAAGAGAATTAACAAATAACTATGGAAATTTAAAATGCAAAGTCTAGGGTTTCATATGTTTCTTACAAAATTTGATTTGATCTTTTAATTCCTATGCCTAAATAAGTGTTTAAATGAGCTCCTAAGATCCCTAGAAGTCTCTTCATGTGCTTCCTCCATCAAGAAAATAAAGCAAAGTCTATGGGTGCCAAAACCATGCATAGGTTAGGCCAAGAGAGGTTAGGGTAGCTAGAGAGAGTTTTAAATTTTTCTAAACCCATTTTTTAGTCATATATGATGAATGAATATGAGGGGAAGCCTTGGGAAAAATTTAGGAAGCTTAGAGAATGAGTTGGTGCTTTATGTTCCATGGTATGACCTAAAGAAGCAACATGTAGTTAGGTTCTTTATTTTAATTATGTGATGACTCTAAAAGGCTTAAAAGGAGTCAAGAATCATATTTGAAAGGAAAGAATAGAGCTTAAAATTTATTTGATGAGTGTTGCTTCATTAGGTGCATTTTTGGAACCATAAAAGAGTTTATAGGTAAAGCTAGTATATGAGAAAGTTGTGTGGCCTTAGAATTGATTCCATACACCAAATTGGCTTCCATAAATTGTGTTCAGGCCAAGAAGAATGATCTACACCTTCTCGGGTATGTGAGGTCAAGGGAGAGGATTTAAGGCTTAAGGAAAAAGTGTGTGTTTGCTTACAAGGTAGCTCTCTCCACCTTCTCTCATGCATGATTGCTTCCCTTACTTGTCTTTAAATGTGTGTATGTGTATTTCAAGCCATGAGAAATGTTCTAGCATAAGCTCTTACCCCATGGCACCATGATGATGCATTATATTTTCCAAATGATATCTATGGTGTTTACTTTGGTTTGCTTGAGTGTGGTGAGGCCAAGAATCCTTAGCCATGGTGAGGATGAGCCAAGAACCCTTAAGATTGGTTAAGACAAAGTAAAGAGTCTACCAAAAGTAAGGTTGACTCCCAAGAGTGAAGTTGAGTCCAAAAACTTCTTAAAGAATGGGTGAGGCAAGTCCAAAATCCACAAGTAAATGAGCGAGGCTAATCCACTTGCTTGGCAAGCCTTTGTATGCTATGTATGACTTGTCCAAATGTTGAAAATACTTCTTGAATGTT
This sequence comes from Erythrophleum fordii, assembly GCA_032878935.1. Taxonomy (NCBI): domain Eukaryota; kingdom Viridiplantae; phylum Streptophyta; class Magnoliopsida; order Fabales; family Fabaceae; genus Erythrophleum; species Erythrophleum fordii. Next base: position 16,875,445 of record JAVQMF010000052.1, on the reverse strand, counting down.
TACACATGAGAATATGCCCATGCATGTATTTTAAGGCTTGTTTTACATCTTTTATGTATGATTGAATGGGAGATAAGCTATTGGGATTCTTTGAATCTCATCCTCTCCTCTCCAATGTTCTAATATGCTAGGTGGACTAAGAGATCAAAGGAATGGAAGTCAACCACATAAGAGATGAGAGTTTGACATCAAAATGCATAGTTTTTATTCTTTAAGGCCATATTGATGTCAAATGATGTTACTCATTGTTGTATATGGTCTATGATCTCTTGAGCATGTATAATTATATTAATATGTGATATATAAATGAGAGGATATGTTATGTGAATGCTAGAATGCAAAATGAGCATGTTGTGGGAGATTAGCTTCTTGAATGGCTTTATACAATTGTGTACAAATGGAAGTGGAATGGCCAAAATGAGATGCATGAGGTTTGGGACCACTTGGGCAGCTCACACAAGTCATATTCATACTTTTAGACTTGCTCAAGAGGTGCCAAACCCCTAGAAAGCCATTTGAACACTTTAGTATGTTATATGGAACCAAAATTGACCATAATGGAACCCTATGTCACTTTTTACCCAAATAATCTTTTCTTGATTTGAGATTTGATATGCAATTAGAGCTTTTTGGGAAGTTAAAGAATAGAATTTTTGGAGGTCTAGAGAATATTTGATGAATTTTTAAAGTTAGCAAAATTTCTGATTTTGGTCTGAAGCACTATTCACTTGGTCCGAAAATGATTTCTGTCACACGTGGCTCAAATGATATCCAATTATCACAAAATTTTATATAGAGAAACTAGACATTCCCACTTATACCAACTGGAAGCACCCTATTTGGATGTCTAGAGAGAGAGATATGAATTTTTAAAGATTATGTCCAATATCAAGCACTCAAATTGACCTCAAGTATTGTTTGATTAGTTTTCAAGGTTTGGATGTGCCTGAGCTAGTCTTGAGTTATTCTTCTCTAGCTAACATCTACAGATTTCCAGATTGGTATCATTTGCATGGACTGGATTTTTGTGGAATTAATTGGACATTTTTGAAGTTTATTGCAGAAACCTGTGACAGCACTAGAAGACAGCCCGATCTCTAGACCTTTTTTAATGTAAAATGCATTTTGTGTATTGTTTCATGATCTAGACATATTTTTAGACATGTGTAACTTTTCAGAATGGCAAACAATGCATGATTTCATTTTTTCAAGGATTAGTTATGATTTTTCAAAGTTTGTGACAGAAAAGCCAAATTTCTGGCCAAGGCTACATTGATGAATTTCATGTGTTCTTTTGCCATGCACGAGTTCTAGGCCATTTTTTATGATGGATTTGAGTTGTATTCATGTAGTTAAATATAAAAATATGATACATAAGTCCATACAGCCCACAGGACTCCAAAAGAAAAATTTTTACCTAATGAGAAATGTATTTTGACTTATGACTCCTTATGCCACCATGTTGCTTCCATAGCAATTATATGGGGATGAGGCATAGGAATTTCATAACTTGAGTCTTAGAAGTATGGTGTTACAAGATAAGCCTAATAAATATGTGTTACATGTAATATCCAACTTTCGTTAAACAATGAAAACGGGAGTATTTTCAATGTAAGTCCCCTTAAATGAATTAGTTAAGGTCCCAAAAAATTTAAGTAACATTTTAGACTCCTAAAAAAGAGAATTCTAGGCTCAGACGGAAAGAAAAATGGAGCCAGAATGAAGAAAAAAAATTAGTAAAAAACTTACAAAATATAATAGTATTTTTATAATTTTGAGCAAATTTTAGACTTCACACAAGAGGGCTTTTTAAATGAAAGTTTTGAGTTCTTCGGGGTTCTCAGAGGCCTTGAAAATTATAGGAAGCCCTAAGATAGTTAAAACCCCTCCGGTGGACATTTTGTAATGTCAGTGTACCCAAACTTTGATGGATTCATTCGGGAAGGTTTTAACTCCAATTTGAGTGATTCCAAAGGCATTTTACTAAATTGGGAATCCAAATTTTATTAAAAAAAAAGATAGTTCTAAAAAAAGAGCTAAAATGAATTAAAAACAAAAATTCCAAAAACGATGGGCCAAATGAGAATTTTTGAAAAGTCACTCTTCTTCCACCTATATATATAGGGCACCCCACTCACCCATTCATTTAGCCTCAAATGTTTTTGCCCTAAACCAAAGAAGAAACCCTAGGAGAGTGGTGCACAAGAAGAAGAAGAGGAGGAGGAGAAATCAAGGCTTGAAGGTATAGAATTTTGGTAGTTTTTCATGCTTTCTTCTTTCCAAACCTCTTCTCTTCCATTCTCTTTTGTTTCTTATGATTATCATGAAGTTTATAAATCTATTTTAAGGGAGAAATTAAGGGAAAAATTTGGATTTGAAGAGAGGAGGCCAAAGAAGACAAGATTCAAGAAAACAAAGAAAAACAAGGTAATTTCTTCTTCCATGGTTGCTACCCCTTGGTCCTCTTCTCCTTATGGTTCATCCCACTTAAGAAGTCATAGGAGGGCTTGGTTTTTAGGCAGAACCAAGGGTGATTCTTAGAAAAAAGGGTATGGAGAATAAGAATATGCAAAGAGAATTAACAAATAACCATGGAAATTCAAGATGCAAATTCTAGGGTTTCAATTGTTCCTTGCAAAATCTGATTTGATACCTTAATTTCTATGCCTAAATTAGAGTTTAAATGAGCTCCAAAGATCCCTAGAAGTCCCCCCATGTGCTTCCTCCACCAAGAAAACAAAGCAAAATCCATGAAGCCTAAAACCATCCATAGTCTCAGCCTAGATGAGTTAGGATACTTAGGGAGAGTTTTAATTTGTTCTAAACCCATTTTTGAGTCATATATGATGAGTGAAGATGGGGGGAGGCCTTGGGAAAAATTTAGAAGTCATAGAAAGTGAGTTGGCCTTATATGTTCCATAATATGACCTAAATAAGTAACATGTAGTTAGGCTCTTCATTTTAATTGTGTGATGACTCCAAGAGGCTTAAAAGAAGTCAAGAATCATATATGAAAGGAAATAATGGAGCGTAAAATTTATTTAATAGGTGTTGCTTCATTAGGTGTATTCTTGAAACCATAAAGGAGTCAATGAGCCAAGTTAGTGTCTAAGCAAGTTGTGTGGCCTTAGAATTAATTCCATGAACCTAATTGGTTTCCATAAATTGTATCTAGGCCAAGAGAAATCATTCCTACACCTTTGTGTGTGTGAGGCCAAGGAAGGGAGAGGAAATTCAAGAGAAAAAGTGTATGCTTGCATCCAAGGTAGCTCACTTCTCTTTCTCTCATGCATGAATGTATGCTTGACTTGTCTTTGAATGTGTGTATATATGTTTTAAGCCATGAAAAGTATTCTAGCATGATTTCATATGCCATGGTACCATGATGATGCATTATGTTTCTAAATGATGTTTATGATGCTTGCTTTGGTTTGCTTGAATGTAGTGAGGCCAAGAACCCTCAGCCATAGTGAGGATGAGCCAAGAACCCTTAAATTTGGTTGAGACAAAGTGAAAAGTCTCCTAAAAGTGAGGTTGACTCCTAAGAGTAAGGTTGAGTCCAAAAACCTCTTAAAGAATGGGTGAGGCAAGTCTAAGATCTACAAGGAAAGAGGTGAGGCTAATCCACTTACTTAGAAAGCCTTTGTATGTTATATATGACTTGCTCAAATGTCGAAAATATCTCTTAAATGATTATACATCCTATGATACTCATGTATGCATTTTCAAAATTAGTTTTGCATCTTTTTATGTGTGATTGAAAGGGAGATGAGCTATTGGAATTCTTTGAATCTCATTCCCTTCTCTCTAATGTTCTAACATGGTAGGTGGACAAAGAGAACAAGAAAATGGAAGCTAGCCTCTTGAAAGATGAGAGCATGCCATCAAAGTGCATGGAATTTGCTTCTTTAAGACCATTTAAGTGGCAATTGTTATAAGCTACCATTGTATATTATCTATGAATTCTTGAGCATATGTAGTTATGTTAATATGTTATGTATAAATGAGAGATTATGTCATGTAACCATTAGAATGTAAATTGAGTATGTTATGGCAAACTAGCTTCTTGAATGATTTTGTGCAATTGTGTACCAATGGAAGTGGAATGGCCAAATTGAGATACATGAAATTTAGAACCACTTGGACAACTCATATAAGTCATATTCATGCTTTTAAACTTACCCAAAAGGTGCCAAATATCAAGGGAAGTCATTTGGACACTTTGGTATCTTATATAGAGCAAAAATTGACCATATTAAAAACCTATACCACTTTTTGTTCAAATGAACTCTTCTTGATCTGAGATTTGGCATGCAATTAGATCTTATTAAGATATTTTTGGAAAGCTAAAGTAAAACATTTTTGGAGGTCTATGGGATATTTGATGAATTTTCAAAGTTGGGAAAAATTCTGATTTTGGTTCATGGTACTATTCACACTAGTCTAAAAATAAATTCTATCACTCAGGGGGCAAATAATGTCCAATTGCTACAAAATTTTATAGGGAGAAATGAGACATTCCCAGTGACTTGCTCCAACTAGAGGCACCCCATTTGGATTTCTAGAGAGGAATATATGAATTTTTAAAGTTTCTATCTAGTATTAGGCATCTAGACTGACCTCAGGTACTATTTTATTAGTTTTTGATGCCTGGACATGCCTAAACTGATCTAAAGTTATTTTTTCCCTCTAGATAACATTTGTAGCTTTCTATATTGGCATCATTTGCATGGATTAGATTATTTTTGAATTAATTAGACATTTTTTAAATTTGTAGTAGAAAGTTGTGACAGTACTAGTAGCTAGCCAGATCTCTACACATTTTTGAATGTCAAATACCGCATGTGTTGTATTTCATGGCTTAGACATATTTTTAGTATAAATTAGACATTTGTATCTTTCTAGAATTGTAAAGAATTTATAATTTTAATTTTTTTATAATTAGTTATGATTTTCCAAAGTTTGTGACAGAAGTGAGAAAATTCTGGCCAAAATTGTATTCATGAATTTTATGTATCCCCTTGCCATACACGAGCTATAAGATAATTTTGGGGATGAAAATTAGTTGTATCTATGTAATTAAATATGAGAATGTGATATATGAGTTCACATGGTCCACGAGACACTGAATGAAAGTTTTATATGCGACGCAACGCTAAGAAATTCATTATTTTTAATGCCATTTTCTTGCCTCTTGTGTGAGTGGCATATTTTAAGGCATGAAAGTAGTATGAAACAAGTTAGAAATATATGGTGTTACATTACACAAACTGTAACATCCGATTTTTTGAAAACAAAAGAAAATGTGAGAAACGTAACATACGGTTTCTCCGTAAACGAACAAAACTCACAGGATACAAAAAGAAGTCCATTGGAATGGGATAGTTAAGGTCCAAAAAAATTTTGGAAGCATTCTAGACTCCTAAAAATAAGAATCTCAAGCTCAGATGGAAAGAAAAATGGAGTTAGAATACTGAAACAATTTCTTACGAAAAACTTACGAAACGTCATTGCATTTTTGTAATTTTGAGTAAATTTTGGAATTCACATAGGAGGGCTTTTTAAATGAAATTTTTGAGTTCTCAGGGTTCTCAGAGGCCCTAAAAACCATGGAAAGCCCCAGGACAACTAAAGCCCCTCCGGTGGGCATTTTTCAACGTCAGTGTACCCAAACTTTGACGGATTCGTTCGGGAAGGTTTTAGCTCCAATTTGAGTGATTCCAAAGGTATTTTACTAAATTGGGAACCTAAATTTTATAATGGAAAAGATGGTTCTCAAAAAGGAGCTAAAAGAAAGGAGAAACAAAAATGTAAAATATGAAGGGCAAAATGGAAATTTTTGAAAAGTGTAACTTATTCTCATCTATATATATGATGCACCCTTCTCCTCCCTTCATTATGCATGACCATGTTCTGCCTAAGACCAGAAGAAAACCCTAGGGGATGAGGCTCACAAGAAGGGGAAGAAAATGAGGAGAAATCAAAGGCTTAAGGTATGGAAATTAGTAGTTTTTCATGCTTTTTCTCTTCCAAACCTCTTCTCCTCCATTCTCCTTTGTTTCCTATGATTAAAATGAAGTTTATAAATATGTTTTAAGGGAGAAATTGAGGGAAAAATTCGGATTTGAAGAGAGGAGCTAAAAGAACACAAGATTCAAGTGAGAAAAAGCAAGAAAATAAGATAATTTCTCTTCCTATGGTAGTCATTTTTGGTTCCCTTCTCCACCATTTCACCCCACTTGAGAAAACCCTAGGAGAAGATGATTTTTAGGTAGGACCAAGTATGAATCTAAGGAAAAAGGGTGTGGAGATTAAGAATATGCAAAGGGAATTATCAAAAAGCCATTAGATTTCAATATGCAAATTCTAGGTTTTCAATTGCACTTTGTAAAATCTAATTTTTTATGATAATTCCTAGACCTAAATAAGAGTTTAAATGAGCTCCTAAGATCCCTAAAAGGCCTCCCATATGCTTCTTCCCTTGAGAAAACAAAGAAAGCTCCATGGAACCCAATATGCTTTATTGTCTCGGCCAAGAAGGGTTCTCATAGCTAAGGAGAGTTTTAAATTTTTCTAAGGCTATTCTTAAGTCATATTTGATGAATGAAAATGAGGGGAGGCCTTAGAAAAAATTTAGAACTTATAAAAAGTGATTCGGTGTCTTAGGTTCCATATTATGACCTAAAAAAGCAACATGGTGCTAGGCCTTTTGTTTTAATGGTGTGATGACTCCAAGAGGCTTAAAATGAGTCAAAAATCATATTTGAAAGGAAAGAATGAGGCCTAGAAATCATTTGAGAGGTGTTGCTTCATTAGGTGCCTTTATGGACCATAATGGGGGTTATAGAGCAATCTAGTACTTAAGCAAGTTGTATGGCTTTAGAGAATATTTCATGAACCTAATTAGCTCCCAAAAATTGTATCTAGGCCAAGAGAAACTATCTCCACTAATTTGTGAGTGTGTGACCGAAAGAGGAGGCTTGAAACCAAAAGGAAAAATGTGTAATTGTGTGCAAAGTAGCTCTCTCCACCTTCTCTCATGCATAGATATGTGTTTAGCTTATTTTAGAATGCTTGTATGTGTATTTTCAAGCTTTGAAAAGTATGCTAGCATGCCTTTATATGCCATGATGCTTGATGCCATGTTATGTTTTCAAATGTTTACATGATCTTTCTATGAGTTTACCTGAGTGTGGAGAGGCCAAGAACTCTTTCCTTGGGTGAGGATGAGTCAAGAACCCTTAAACTTGGTTGAGACAAAGTAAAGAGTCTCCCAAAAGCAAAGTGGGCTCCCAAGAATATGGTTGAGTCCAAAGCTCTTAAAGAATGGGTAAGGCAAGTCCAAAATCTATAAGGAGAAGTGTGAGGCCAATCCAAGCACTTGGTGAGCTCTTGAATGTCTTGTATGATTAATTCACATGCCAAGTTTGCTTTTAAAATGTCTATGACTTCTATTTCCTCCATGCATACATTTGAAAAGCTTACTTTGCACATATTATGTATGATTGAATGGGAGATGAGCTATTGGGATTCTTTGAATCTCATCCTCTCCTCTCCAATGATCTAACATGCTAGGTGGACTAAGTAATTATGGTAAAGGGAGCCAACAACCATGAATAGGAAAGATTGATAAGTTTATGCATGGTTTTGTCTATTTTGGAACTATAATGATGGTTCATATTGTATATGATGTTCTATATGTACAATGAACCTTGAGACATATGTAAATATACTATTATGTAATGTTTAGAGCCATGGATATGATGTATGAGCTTTAAAACACAAATTGAGTTTTGAATGTCCAATTTTGCATTATAGAAGTTTGATGGAAATATGCATAAGTGTGGGTTGAATGGCCAAAATGAGATGCATGAGGTTTGGGACCATTTGGGTAGCTCACGTAAGTCTCAAATAAGCTTTTAAACTTGCCCAAAAGGTGCCAAAACTAAGGGAAATCCATTTGGCAACTTTGGTACTCAATATGGAGCCAAAATTGACCATAATGGAACCCTATGTCACTTTTTAGCCCAATGAGTTAGTCTTACTTTGAAATTTGGCATGCAATTAGAACTCATTGAGAGATTTTTGGAAAGCTAAAGAACATAATTTTTAGAGGTCTAGAGAATATTTGAGAATTTTCAAAGTTGGGATTTTCTATTGATTCTGGTATGTGCACTGTTCACACTGGTAGATTTGTATTTTGTGTCACCTGATAGTCAAATGGTGTCCAATTCTTGTAAACTTTTATAGGTATAACCTAAAGGTCATAAGCTTTCTTTAGCCACTGAGATCACCTCATTTTGATGTCTAAGCAAAGAGTTATGCATTTTTGAAATTGGCTATCAGTAGTAGTGGCACCCCAGGAGTTCAGTTACTATTCCACAAGATTCCAATCGCTAAAAGTATCTGTTTCATTCTGGAATTATTTTTATCATCAAGTTAACATTTTTATCTTTCCAGAATGATTCATTTGTGTGATTTCAATTTTTATAGAATTAATTATGACTTTTATAAATTTGTATCAGTAATCGGAATAGCAGCCTAGGTAGCCAGCAACCTCAGTAGCTTTTCGAATGTCAAACATCCTCCATGATATGTGTTATGATCTAGGCATATTTTTAGTATGAATTAGACATTCTAAACTTTCAGAATGACAAAGATTGCATTGTTTTGATTTTTCTAGATTTAGTTATAATTTTTCAAAGTTTGCCCAGAAAAGAGGCCAATTCTGGCCGAGAATGAGTTCCCACTTTTCATGCTCCATTTCGGTTTCCATAGGTTGTAGGCATGTTTTTGGAATGTAAATAAGTTGTAATGATGCAATTAAATATGAGGATGCATAGCATGAGCTCACACAGTCCACGTGACACTGAAATGAATTTTTAGATATAGCACAATGCGAAAATAATCCCACTTTTTCTTGCTTTTCCCATGGAAATCCTATATAGTCCATGATATTATGCCATTCAAATATATGAGATGGACTAGAATCAATGGTGTTACACGAACCGACTCTAACACCCTATAAGTTCTACACACTTATATGCTAGCTTATAATTCAATTATAGATCCCTATAAGGCATAATGAAGCAACCCTCATAATCTTTGTTCTTGGCTCTAATTTCTCATTTAGTGAAGGACATATGACTCTATTAGAACTTAATAGAGTCATTACTAATTCAATTCAAGGAGCCTAGGCTTAAGTTGCTTCCTTATCTCTTTAAAAGGAACATAACCCTCCATCTCACAAGCCATGATTTCTAAATTCATTCCAATGTTTCATTTGATGTTTGTTAATCATATCTAGGTCCTTCCTACCCTTAGAAGTGAAGAAAAATCTCCCTAAGTGCTACTTCTCATACTTGACCAAGACATAAACAAAGCAAAGGACCTATGGAGTTTTCTTGCATTTCCTAGGGAATTTGCCACTTGTGAAGCTTCTTTGATATCTTATGAACTCTTACAAACTCATACATAGGATAAATTGTCCTTGGAAAGCTTCAAGAATAGCTAGGTGCAACAAAATCCCTAAGTCACACAACTTGCATTCTAAGGCTTCTCTTTCAATTCTAGTTGCATATTCTTAATTCTCACATTCCACAACCTTTCTCCCTACCTTAATTTGGTTAGAATTGATCTCTCCCTTCATGGGCCTAAGGTTGGCCAAAACTCATCCTAGGAAGAACAAGCAAGAGGAAGTAAGAAAGACTATGATTCTTATCTTGGTTTAATGCCCTTTCAAGAGCTCTTTCACTTACTTCTAGCTTCTTCTTCAAATTCTGACTTCCTCCCACTCAACCAGCCCTAAACCAATCCTAATTTAGTTAATTAAATCATAGGAAAAGAGAGGAGAAAGAGGAAAACAAGATTGGTGAAGGGAGGAGCATGAAAAACCATAGATTTTCTTACTTTTTTACTTGGTTTTCTCTTTCCTTCACTCCCCCTTCTTGTGCGCCTTCTTAAGTTGCCTTGGGTTCTGTTTGAATTAGGTGGAAGTCAATTATGAGGCTGGATAGAAAAGGAGACGTGCTTAAGAAGCTTAAAAGTCCACTTTTACAACTTGTTCCACTTTTCACTTTAGTCCCTAAACCATGTTTCTCTGTTTGGCCTCATTTCAATTCTTTTCCAAGAACCATCTTTTCCATCATAAAATTTAAGTCCTTTAACTTATAAAATACTTTTGGTTTCACCTGAATTAGATTTGAAACTATTTCGAACCATTCGATCAAAATTTTGGTCAACCCTTTGTTGAAATCGCACACCGGAGGGGTTTAAATTGTTCTAGGGATTCCTATGATTTTTAGAGCCTTTGAGAACTCTAAAAAATCTATTTTCCCATTTAAAAATTCCTTGTGTGAGTTTTCCAAAATTTGCTCAAAACTATAAAAATGTCACTATATATTTTTGTAATTTTTTCATAGCTCTTCTGGCTCAAGTTTATGGGCATCTCAAGCTCATATCCTCATTTTTAAAGGTCTAGTTTATCCATATTATTTTATTTAGCTGCTATTCATATGATTTATGAGACTTTCTTTGAAAATCCCTAGTTTTTGGTCTTTTATGGACAACCAAGTGTTACAAAAGATATAAAATCCTAAAAAGATTTTTTGGATCTTCTAAACCAAACTTGAACTAGAAAAAGGACAAGGGCATCCTACAACCTCTTAATTTCCTATGAAAATGGCAAAAGCTCCTTGTAGGGTGTATGTGTGCATGTCTAGGCCTAAAAGGCAAAGAAGCACTTAGGGAAGTGTTTTATGGATTCTAAGGTTATAGATAGTCTAGATATGAGTTATGAACACTAATGGAATTATTGAAATAAATTTTGAAGCCCTATTTTGATAAATGAAAATTTAAGGTTTATAAAGGGCCTAATGAAGCAACTTGACACTAGACATGTTTGAACTTGCATATGATGGCCTTAATGAGTTTCATTAGACTCATATGGCTTATACAAAGTAAGATTTTGAAGCTTAGAAGTTAAATTATACGAGTCACCACTTAATAGGCTTAAAGTAGCTTAACTTTACCCTATGAGTTCTAGTAAGTTTATGTAGTAATGAAATGAGTTAGAATAAATTCTAATGAGTTGCCTTGTATTTAGATTTATGTATTTAGGCCATGCTATTTTGACTTTGTATGTATATGAAACCAAGAAGAACCAAGGCAAAAGAGGAATGGAACAAGTGGATTAGTAGTGCATTAAGGGTCCTAACTTACAAAGGCAGCATACTCTTCCTTTCTTGCATATAGAGTTTTCTCATACTTATCCATTGTGTGCATGGACTTGGAATGAGTTTGGCTACTGAGATTCTCCCAATAATCTCACCCTCTTTATCTCCTACTAATCATGACTATTACATCTAGCAAAGAAAAGTTAGAGCTTAGGATGTGTAGTAGAATGCTTTTGATATATGTATTGGTTTTGATGTATATTATAGAACAAAGTAGTAATGAAACATGATGTATACCATGATAATATGAAATATCATTTCATGTACAAGATTTAGACTATGAACATATTGCATTTTGATATAGAAATATGAAAATGGAACATGCTTTGATGAATGAGATATCATGGGTCTTATGTGCTTTACTTGGATGTGGGATGAGGATTTTTAGTAGCTAACCATATTTCATGTATTGAGCCCTAAGGAAATGAAGTACGAGTGGATTGAATCTTGCTCAAAAGAAGAGATTACATTTTGAGTTCAATTGAACCACTTTGGAACAAAAATTTAGTCTAAATGAGCCATAAAATTAAACCTTACTCTTGACAACTCAAATGACTTAGTTTGGAGATAAAATTTGGCAAGCAATTAGGGGACATATAGAGCTTTCTAATGAGCCAAAGTATCTTTTTTAAGCTCTGTAGAATATTTGGTAAATTTTTAAATTGGGTCCAGAAAGCTGTCATACACCAATTACTATTCATACTACATGCTTTTAAATTTCATGGCTTTTTAAGCAGCAAATGGATTCATTTTAACTTGAAATTTTTATAGCATAAAGCTTAAGTCATAAACTTTCTGTAAACACCTAATTTGCATAAATTGAAATTTTATAGCCAAAGTTATAAATTTTTGAAATTTAGAATCTTTTTTTTGTCAAAAGAGTCAAATTGGGCTATATAGCTCTCTTATACAAATGGGGGTTGTCTTACAATTATATAGGCCCAAGCAACTATGTGTATGTTAGTTTTGAATTAAAATGGTAAGAAATTTTAATTTTAGCCCCCACAAGTTCACTTGAAAATGGAATGGCTATATACCATTGCTAAAAGTTTTGCTGCAGTGGTATTTTTATTGCATTTGAGAATAAATTGTATGAGAATGACTAATCTAGAGCTAGATATTACATAGTTATTGAGATTCTCCTAGAATCTCACCTTTTTTATCATTCACTAACCATGCAAGATGAAGCTAGCATTGGGAAAGAGAAAGAAAAGAGATAGGAGCTTGAGAAAGAGTAGTTAAGATATCTATGATGTACCCATTATTTTGATGTATACTATGATGAAGAATAATAGCAGTCCATGATGTATGTTGTGATAAAATGTAATAGCTATCAACGTAGAAATATGAGACCATGAATGGATGCCGAATTGATGTACTTATATATAATTATAACATGATTTGGCTTATATTATGTTTTTAGTTCTATATGCACAAGCACAAGTAAGATAATGATTTTTAGAAGCTAGAAACCTTTCATGTATTGACCCCTATAGAAATGATATACGTATGGATTAAATTTTTCTTAAAGTAAGAGATTGCATATTAGAGTACAATTGGACCATTTTGGAACTGAAATTTGGTCCAAATGAGTGATAAAATGTAACCCTATCTTTGATAGCCTATATGACATAGTTTGGGGTTGAAATTTAGTGAGCAATTAAAGGACTTATTTCTAACAAGATAAAGTTTGTATTTTTCTAGTTCTTATAGAATATTTGATAAATTTTTAGAGTTAGTTCTAAAAATTTGTCATTGTGCAGTTACTATTTATACTGGTGCAGCCTCGGTTTTCATGTTCCTTAAAGGGTTAAATGAATTCATTTCAACTTGAAAATTTTATAGTAAATAGTTTAAATCATGAGCTTTCCCATGAACACCTAATTTATGAATTTTAGAACCATATTATGTGTCTATGGCCAAAGTAGGCTATATAGTTCCCTTATGTAAATGGGACTTGTATCATAGTCATATAGATCAAAACATTCATATAGATCAAAACATGTATGTATATGGAAGTTATGAATTAAAATGGGAAAGACTTCCACTTTTGGCCATTAGAGGTCTATGAGAAGAATTAAATGGCAAAAATACCATTACTAAAAATATCATTATAAATACTTTTTCTTGTATTTGACACTTATGGTATGAAATAAGTCAAGCATAATAATAAGAGGTAACACCAAGGCTATAGTCCCAGGGGCTTTACAAAAAATTTTCATCACTTTTACAATGACCAATAGTCAATGTTAAAAACTTTTAGTGACAACTCCTACAAATCACCACAAGTGCTTCTTTTTGTGATGATGATATGTCACTGCTAAAAAGGTTTTAGTAGCAACTCTCACCCACAAAAATCACTTTTTGTGGTGACATATTGTTGCCACTGAAAGTTTTTACACCAATTTTTTTTATTTTCAAAAAAAAAATTAAAAGCTTTTGTGGCAACTCCACTTAGAACATCCTAAAGTTTCTTTTTGTGCCAACAAAATGCCATCACAATATCTTTTTAGTAGTGACCAAACGTGTCATACTAAAACTATTTTTTGTTGCAACTCTTTGCTACAATAAGTAGTGATCAAAATATTTTTTATGGCAAATTTCTTGGCACTAATAAAAATACTTTTTGAGTCATTGGTAAAGTTTTTACCATATTAATTTTTTTAATTTCTTTTTAATTCAGTTTAAAGGTATTTAGCAACAACTTTAATACAGTTGCTACAAAAAAAAATTAAGGATGACTTATTTGTCATCACAAAAGACTTTTTAGCCATGAATTTTTTATTGTTGCCACTAAAAATTTATACTATTTTAGAGATAACTTTTAATGGAAATTAACAAAGTTCATCACTAAATATACACATCTAGTGTCAACATATTTTAGTCACCACTAAAAATTGTGGCTAGAAAAAAAAAATTTTTTTTGGTAGTTTCTCATTGCCTTCCTAATATAAAAGAGAGGATAAATTAGAATAATAGAAAGGATTCCAATCTGATGCTACTCTGACCAAACCAAATGCTGCCCCACATGTTAAATTCAAGGAAGAGATTACATTTTGTGAATTGTCAAAGTTGTGTTTATTGTTGGAACCAACATTTTATGGTTTTGTAATATTTTTTGCAGAATTTCGTCAAGTTATTTGACGCATGGATCAATATAGCGCCTAAACGAATATGGATAGCTTTAGATTAATAATACAAACATATGATGCAGAATTTAGTATTTGTGACTCACCCATGTGATGCATAACAAAATTGAGATATGAAAATAATGAGCTTTCTGTTTGAGTACCAAATGAAGCATACTTTTGAAGAAAAAGAAATGGTAAATAATTGAAAAGCAAGATGATTGAACTTAATTTGACACTATTTATATATATAGACACAAACTTAATATCAAGCTTGGTTATACAACAGAGTTAACCCGCTAATTCATTCTCCCCAGCAACGCCATCATCTTGTACCGGAAGATCATACTAGAAAAGATCGCGAGTCTCATTATAGTGTGGCATTGGCACCATAGTCCATCAGGTAGGAACCATATGGAGAGATTAAAAGATGATTGACGATTATAATGGCTTATACAAACTCAGTCAATCAACATAGCCCTGTAGTGTATCATAGTCTAGAAGCCGTAATTCTAGCCCTTAAAAATTTACCTCAAATACCCTGGGGGTCACTACTAAGCTCCATCAATTAAATTTGATTAATTAAGTTACATGTCAAAAATCGTAAGATATTTTCATATCGGCTTTAAGATTCGTTCTAATCAAACAAAGCATAAAATAAACAATTGAAACTACTATTATACACCTAATCAAAAACTTTATTCGTGTTCTTTACAACCATGCATTGTGATGTCACAGAACGAAATAGTAAAACATTATCACAAAGTGGAAATGGCAGGGCACATACAAGTACATAACTGTTTCCCAATGCTTCTTGTGGCCATATTGTAAAATTATTACACCGAAATTGGAAAATGCAAAATAGAAGACACTAAAGAAGAGCAGATGTCAAAAACACCCTTTTCCAATTAGAGGCTTGAGAACTGACTTCAAGAAATGGGTAGTCAGTATAACCAAGAACTGGATCAGAAGTGTAAAATGTCTCTCTGTTGTACTTGTTGAGAGAAGCATCAAGCTCAGATCTCTTGGGCAAATCTAGATTACCCAAGGACCGGGACCATAGGCAACAAGATCTGCGCGGCTCTCCACCACTGCATTGTTGCCATCTTTGCGGTCATAGCCTCCAGCAACAATGAAAGTGCCATTGAAGGCCTTTCTCATTGGCACAAGACTGTGAAGGCACTCAACTTTTTCTCTAGGAGTCTTCATTCTTGGGTCCTCCATGTGACAGGAATACCACATTTGTTCAGGGAATTCACCATGTATAGGCCAAGTTCTTTTGGATTGGAGTCCCCACATTCTGCATAATTTGCAAAAGGTGAGAATCTAATTCCAACTCGCTCCACTCCTATCTCATCGGTAACGGCTTTAACAAATTCCAAAGGAAACCGACAGCAGTTCTCTAGTGATCCACCATATTCATCTGTTAGATCATTGACCTGACCTTTCATAAATTCTTCAAGAAGGTAACCGTGGGCACCATGGATCTCAACCCCATCAAAACCTACAATTGCACAAATATCATCATTTTAAACTTGTTGCATCCAGTTATGATGTCAAGCATATAAATGGAAATTTAGTACCAGCACCACCACAAGTGTGTTACATCATTTGTAAAAAGTAAACATAGTCCCTAAACTGAACCTTTGGCTTATATACACTTTTAGTCCCTCTAAATTTGTAAGAATTTCAAATTTGATTCCCCTTAGTTTGAAAGTGGGCAATGTTGTCCTCCTATTTTTAAAGTGATAAAAAATTAATGCCAAACCTAACAATCTGGTAACTTAGATGTTATTTATTTACAAAAAACCATTAACTCACTCATAGATTTGGCATCTAAGTTAACAAATTGTTAGATTTGGAGCTAAATCTTGGATGAAAATGTGACTTAATCATTCAAAAAAATAGGAGAGCAACGTTACTTGCTTTTGAATTTGAGGGGCTAAATTGAACCTTTAATGAAACTAGAAGTGACCAAAATTGTATTTAAGCCTGTTAATCATAACCGGAATCAATGTATTAAAACAAGAAATGGTATAATTTGCAAAACCAGATTGTGAAAAATCTTGGCATACTCATTTGTAAAGTAACCTGCCATTCTAGGCATTACTTATATTGATTATGCTTGAAGTAGTTTGACTTCTCACAATATTTTATAGTTAGTGAAGGTACCAGCTTCCACAGCATTCCTTGCGGCAAGTCTGAAGTCATTGACGATTTCAGCAATTTCATCTATCCTCAGCCTCCTTGGTGGTGTGAGTTGTGCAATGTCAATGCCATTACTTCGAATTTGTGGGGTCAGTCCCTTGTCTGTACAAGATATTGGGGCTTGCCCATTTGGCTGATAACCTGTTCAAAACAATGTAAGATAGGGATACAATGAACATATACATCAGATTTATCTGATTCAAAAAAGATCTAGCCAGAAAATACCTGAATTTGAAACCCTTCCAACGTGCCAAATCTAGATGAACAGCATCCACAATGGGTTTCCATGCTTCCACTTGCTCTTGTCCATATGCCTGGTGTATGAGCATACCTTTACATTGAACAAAAAAAGAAAAAGAAACACATTTTATGGAACATCCTAGCAAATGGGGATAAATTAACATAAAGAATGATAAAGTGTACAAATTACCCTTGAACAATGTCAGAAACACCAGTAGCTTTAGATATCAGAAGACCCCCCATGGAAGTTCACTGAGAGTAATATAAGATAGTATGGAGCTGAGGAACATTGTTGTAAGACCTCTGTCTAGTCAGCGGGGCCAAAACAACTCTGCACAGCAAAAGTAAGCCAATTTTAAATTAGAAAATCACGAAATATTCAACTGATACTTAAAAGTAATTATAAATATGACCTATTCGAGGGGCCATTCTTGTGTGCCAATTAGTGTACATGTGAGGCTCACTTACGGATTCAAGTCGGCCATTGCGTGTACATACACTACATGGCACGCAAGAAATTTTCCCTATTCTGGTACACCAATCGTAGTTGCAAGTGACTTTTCATAGCACACAAGTAAGGAGGATATAAGGACCTAAAAGAATTGAAGTTATCAAAATAACTTTCTTTTTTCTTGCAAAGTTGTAGAACAAATTTCAAAATTTGTGATTTGCAAGTATGATTTACACCATGAACCATAACAATGCTCAACTGTGATTTCTCGCAAACACCTGATCCTCATGAATTTACAGCAATAAAATTGAAAACACACGAATTAAAACAAAATCATGGGGAGTGACACTACCTATGGGATAGATTGAAATTTCCCGTCTTGTAAGGTGTAAGAAGAGGAATAACGCTTCAGCAGCCATTTTTGCACAACACCATTATTATCATTTTTCTCTGCAAAGTTATTGCCGTTTTCTGTTTCCGACGACGATATGAAAATCAACGCAAGACTCTACTAGGTATAAATAGAACTGAAATTGAAATAGAAAATCAGAGAAGACGGCCCTGCCGCCTCCGACCCATGAAATTAGTTGGCTGATGACCCGAGGGAGTGCGTTCGCAGACGGCGGATGAGCACACTAATTGGCGATCGCCCATAAGCGTTGACCCATTGCCATATAAAGTTGATGCCTCCAATTATTCGCTGTCTTGGGTTTCTTGGGAGAGACGCAATTGAGGCAATTCAAGAAGGTGATTTTACGTTGGCTAAAAAACAAAGAAGTGATATTAAGAACAGCGCGCTTTGCTCTTTTTTCTTTTTTTTTAACTTTTTAAATTGGTTGTGGAGTACGCTCACTGCACAACAGGGAATTCGCGGGTTAAATTTCACTATTTAAAGCCCTATAAAAATATCATGACTTAAATGTAAAAATTATAATTTAGTTCTAATTAAAAAATAATTCTCCACTAATTTTTTAAATCAATTCAATTTTAGTTTTGTCATGTCATTCATCTAAAATTTATTGTCAAATTTAAAAAAATATTAAATTAAATATTATTTATGTACCTGATAGTATTATTTTTGTTTGTAATATGGATGTTGAAATAGTTCTTTATTATCTAAGAGATTGTCCAAAATTAGCTCAATTTTGGAAGAAGCTCATAGATCCTTTTAAATATGTCGAGGTTATTTTTTTTGGGCACAACATTTGAAACTAAATAAGAGATAATGTAAAAGAGAATATGGGTCAAATTTTAATTAACAATAAAATGTGATCTTTTACAACTATACACTAAAATTTATGATTATAGAAGAATAACTTTCTTTATGAATAGAATTTTCATCGTTCTCATAATTTTATTAGAGTAATTATTAAGTATATTCAAGAAATTTTTGTCACTATGACTAGCAATTTGGATAAAAAAAATTATCAAATTCATTGTTTAAAAAATATCATATGAATTCTATCAAACACGAGTTGGATTGAAATCAACTTTGTTTGATCAAGTAAAGAAACCATTGGGGGGGCTAGGTGCAATGGCATTTTCTAAAATTACAGGGGAGAATGTATTAAGATATATGTTTTTAATGTGGGAGGTACAAATATTTTTTGTTGCAAAACTTTAAGGTATGGTAATTGGCTTTCAAATTGCTTGAAAAGATCAACATATGAAGATTATCATTGAAATTGATTGCATAAGAATTCTTGATATCATTCACAAAAAGGATCACTCTAATTACATTTTTAACTACTTTTTCACCTTGTCACAAGAATGAAAAAATGGATGATATGAATGGGAGATAAGTTTTACACACGTATTAAGGGAAGACAATTGCTACGGGGATTAGATTGCCAATTGCAGCTTATCCTTCCCTTTAGGAATCCATGAGTTTGATAGGCCTCCTCAAGGCTCAAATTCTCTCATCAATGATGATTTGTGATGAGTCTTCTCATTCCTTATTATAACTATGTACCTTTTCTTAGCTCTTTGGACCTCTTTTGTCATTCAAAAAAAATTAACATATACATGAACTTGATGTTAAAATTTAAATGTAATGTAACAAAGGAATAATATTAAATTATTTTAAGAAATATGAGAGCCATATTATATGCTTTTGAAGTAAAAGAATTAAGTTAAAATTTTTATAAAATTAAAAATAAAACTAGTTTTTTGGCCATAAAAAAAGCTAAATAAGATAAGATAAAATTTTTATGAGATATTTTTAATTTTTTTTAAATTTTTAAAAATTTTAATTTAAATACCATCCTTTGTAAAAAGCTTTAGAGTTATCATTTTATAATATTAAATTTACTTTACACTTTTTATTTTAGAATTTTATTAAATGTGTTAAAACCTCACGATGATTCTTTTTTGGAACAAAATAAATTGTTAACGGTGAAAATCTCAATTTCAAGATCAAACACTCCTTGGCAAAACAAACATCCTAATGTATGAAGTTAGGAAAAACATCTAGATTCAATTCACCTTTATTTTTAGGTTTTCTAATTCACTAACAAAAAGTAACAAATAAAACTTTTTATATTTAAGATTATATGAATTAAAAAAAAATTAATGTGAATTACACTCTTCTTCTTGACAAATATTCAAATAATCCATTTTTTTATCTATTTTAAAAATTTGTACTCTATTGATGAAATCAAAATATACATTTAAGTGATCTCTCTTATAACAAAAGATGAGTTATAATTATATACATTTTAACAATAAAGTCCTTATATATCTTATTTATATAATATAATAATTAAATGTATATTTGACCGATATAAAAATAGTCACTTTTTTAAAATTTAGAATAAGTTAACTATAATTGTTAACACAAAATAAATAACATTAAAATAAAAATTCAAAAATAATTTTTTAATTAGTTCTATATTTAATAAAAGAAATCAACATTATTATTGATGGCATTTTGTTCATACTTTATCTTTAGGGAAGTTTTCATATATTTTCATAATTGAAAGGAGAATTGTATAATTTAAGCATCTCTTAAGGGAAAGAAAAGAAAGTGACATTTACTCTAATTGTTTTGATTGAATGAATTAAATAATTACACTTTTATAATTACTTGATTTTTATATAATTTTTTAGGTTTTTTTTCCTCATTCTCTTGCTTTAAGTTTTTAAATTTTTTATAAATATTCATCTATTATCTTTTAATTGAAGAATGATAGCCTCTTTTGTTATAGGACTTAATATCCTTCAAGTTTTATTAGTGGAAACAATTTTTTTTAAAAAAATAATAAATAAAAATTGTTTAATTCACTTTTAAAATTTTGAATTCGTAACAATTTGAATTAAAATATTTTTGAATTTAATTCTTTCATTTAAATGTCTCTATATTCACTAATATTTGAAAGAGAGATGCTATTCTTAAAGATTGTCGATGATGATAGTATGTGAATTTTAATTTGTTCATTTTCTTAATTCTTTGTCATTTGGCTATACTCACTTGAATTTGATGCTGACAATCTTGTCAAACAAAACAAATACATTATAATTGATACACGAAACCTAGATAATTTTGTTTTTTAATTAATGGAAGCATCCTTTGAATATTATAGATTGATAGTTCTTTACCATCGCATATATATCATACCATATATTAAGAGAAATTTTCATACATTTTGTGAGGAATGGATCCGAATTGGTCTTCTGAAGTTACTGATATGACAACTCTAACTTCTAATCATTGTAATTAAGGTTAAGTACATGCTTAATAATCATAAATCTGGGTTAAAAGTCATTACGATTAATTACATTTCAAAAATGTGAAAAAATTTGAACCTTAATATTATTAGAGTCATCCATCAAATAATTACACGCATTCATGTGCGCAAGAGAAACAAACCCTCATTCATAAGCCTTTGATTCTATTACCCATTAATTCCAACTCGCAAGAATCTTCTACTAATGTTTCTAAGTCATCCCTTAAGGTTACCATAGGAAAAACTAAAGTTTCTAGGTTAGAATGAGAGTTTAGGACCATTAGTCATGGCCAAATGTCCTTGCGTCGTGGCCAATTGCTCTCAAGTTTACCCTTATATCTTTATAGATTTCATTACGACGAGCTGGAGATTCACCGCGGCTAGCCTACATGGTGTCGCGGCGAGTGAGGTAGGTCGAGGAGACCTCTTGGAGCCTACCTAACTCACCTCTTGCTATTGGCCACAGCCAATTCCCCCTTTCACCGTGGCTAATTTCTCTTTAGAACGCCTGATACATTTTCACAAAAGTTCACCACAACCAATTCCCATTTAGTTGTAGTGTTACCTTTTGGACAACTTCCAGTTTTGTCTCTCATATTTCGCCGCGGCTAATTCCATTTCTCGTCATGGTGAATTACTCTCTGGTACTCTCCTTAGGCAACTTCACCTCTAAATGCCTTCTGATCCTACAACTTCTAAAATCTTGTTTGATACTCTCCATTCTCCTTCCAATGACACTCTAAGGCCACTCTATCTTAATTTGTGGAGCTCCAATAGTTTTCATTAGGCTAATTTACCTAACTAATCTATCATTACTAGTTTAAGATTTAAGTGTAAATTTCTACTCCTTCAACTACCTTATATCAGCAAATTCATGGATTAATAACAGCAGAATTTCATAAGCTACCAACAATTATCATTCCAATTTATATTCCATTAAAGATTTCATGCATCCCTAGCTCAGGTCTACATCCAATGTATCACATAATTACATTCCCTAAATGGTCAGCCATATCATAGATTCAAAAAAGTTCATAACAGATGTTATAAGTTCATACATCCAATATCAAGTTAAAATGAGGCCTAACTCCTCAATAGATACATTCCAATTAATCAAAATACAAACACCTACACTTAGTAACCTAATTACATGATGATGTTATACAAAAAGAATACAAAATTTAGTGTCTATTCTAATTAAATCAGTCTAAGTGTAGCCTTCTCCACATATGCTTAGAGCTTATGGATTTTCATCCACTTGCTTTCCCTTATCCTTACCCGAAGAGCCTTCACCTGAAAGTATAATCCCATGAAATGAGATGAGATGCAAATCTCAGTAAGTAAGGCAAATTACATTCATATATTCTAGTTTAATTAACATATATACATGAATCAAAATTTACATCAAAATCAGACCAGTCATATCAACAAAGGAAATGATTAGGCTACTATGATTACCATCACATACTAGTAATTAATATTTCATATGTTAAAGGCCAATAATATCGACAGAGGCCCATCTACGGCACCCACTCCCTAATGAGCACAACTAGGGCTCAGTGCATCTGGGATCTCATGATAACCTGGTGCTCGATCGAATCACATGCATAAGTGGTAGTAGCACCACAGCTCCACCATGGACTCACAAGGTCTAAATACAATACAATAAATAGCCAACTAATTCATTTAGCATTTTAAATCATTCATGTGCAAAAGATATGAAATTAAAGTAAATATATGCATGGAATTAATGTAGTCTCTGGTTACCTCACTTGTAGACAAGTTGTGAAGTTAACAGCAGTACCAAAACCTTCTTATAATCACAATATCAGAAAATTATCACTTTATGTCAGTCCATTACCATCCCATTCATCATTTATGGTAATAATCCAATGCTCAAAGAATTGAATTACCAATAGTTACCTAAGGGACACCTACCCAATCATCAAGAGCCTCAAATTTCGAGTTTTGCCTTACTTTGACCAAAAACATCAAAATATCCCTTCAAACCTTAGGAAAATTCGATCTTAAACTAATGGAAAATACATTAAAATGGAGAGTTTATACTTACATAATAACACCCTTAGTCCCAACCTACGAAATTTCACTAAGAAAATCTCAAACAACCACATTTTAGATTTTGGGTATGGTAAAAATGTTTCGAATGAAAAACTAATAGGGCCAAAATGAAGAGAAAGAGAAGGGGATTAAGTTATATAATAAGTATTTTGGCTGATTTTGAGCTTAGAAGTAAGAAATGGTGAATTTCTTGCTTAAAACCTTAGCCTCCCTCTCAAAGTGCAAAAATACCTTTTATGTCTGTGTTTTATGTTTCAGCAGAATGGTAGGAGGGGTTGCATATGTTTAGGGTTTTAATTGGGTTTAAGTTGGGTCTAATATGGGTTATGGGCTAACCCAAAGATCCAACTCCAATTGGGTTCAGATTTTATGCTTATTGGGCCAGATTTCCCTTGTTGGGTTATAGAATTTTGATTGGGTTAGGCTAAGTTTTAAGAGGACATTTGATTTGGGTAAGCATGAGAGTTGTTGGGCCAATTATAAAAGTTTATATAAGTTGGGTCTTAGGTCTCTATCTCATTAAATCAGATTGGGGCATCTTTAGATGCTTTCTCTTGGGCCAAGTCTCACATTAAAAGGTTAGATCTGCACTTAGAATTATTGGACTTCCATTAATCCCTAACTATGGCCTACTTAATTTAATTTGGGCTTAGATAAAATTTTTAATC
This sequence comes from Erythrophleum fordii, assembly GCA_032878935.1. Classification (NCBI taxonomy): domain Eukaryota; kingdom Viridiplantae; phylum Streptophyta; class Magnoliopsida; order Fabales; family Fabaceae; genus Erythrophleum; species Erythrophleum fordii. The sequence goes on along the minus strand of JAVQMF010000052.1, from coordinate 16,851,712 downwards.
TAATTAAATCTCAAACCCTTATTATTAATTTACTTCTCTCTAGATTTTTATTCATATAGTTTGTCTAATTATTCCCCAATAATTATTCTTAATTATGCTTAATCCATAATTAACATCTTAATTAATTTTGAGGTGTGACAACTAAACAATTTAGTCTCTAAATTTCATTCAATTTCAACCCTTTATTTAGTTTTTAGTATGAGCAAGATTCTATATATATCTTTCAATTGGGGGAAAAGAGAAGAAAAGAAGAATTTTTTTTTTGGAGGGAGGAGGAGGGGGAGGGGGGAGGGCACTTTACCTCTGAGCTTCAAATTTCCAACTGATAATGTGCCATGTCAGCATTTTTATTTTAAAGCTTAACTCGCCATTTCGTTTTTTATTTAAAAAAAGAAGAGTTAAGTAAATTGTTCAAATATTAAGGTGCTAAAATATAAAGTAAATATCTGTCAACAAACGATAATTAGAATTAGAGAATGGCCATACTTAGCTAGTCCATAACTAAGGCAATTCCACGTAACCCTAAGAGAGACCGATAACAGCTGGCATGGACATAAAATCATTAGCCATAAAAGAAAGTCAAATTAAAGAATCTCCAAACATTCATCATCTTTCTGAAAATATTATCTTATATTAATGACTCCAGATCATGACCTTTCTATTAGCACTAAGAGAACAAAATTGTGCCCGAATAGTAAAATGCTATCACAGTGGAGGCACAAACAGGTACATACCTGTTGCCCAATGTTTCGTGTCGCCATATTGTACAAATTATTACACTCAACACTGAAGTTGGAATGTGCAAAATAAAAGACACTCACTAAAGAAGAGCAGATGTCAAAAACACCCTCTTTCAATTAGAGGCTTAAGAACTGGCTTCCAGAAATGGGTAGTCAGTGTAACCAAGAACTGGATCAGAAGTGCAAAATGTCTCTGGGTTGTACTTGTTGAGAGGAGCATCAAGCTCAATTCTTTTGGGCAAATCTGGATTAGCCAAGAACCAGCGACCATAGGCCACAAGATCTGACCGGTTCTCAGCCACTGCATCATTGCCATCTTTGCGGTCATAGCCCCCAGCAACAATGAAAGTGCCATTGAAGGCCTTTCTCATTGGCACAAGACTCTGAGGGCTTTCAATTTTTTCTCCAACAGTCTCCACTCTTGGCTCCATCATGTGGCAGTACAGAATACCATATTTGTTCAGGGAATGTGCCATGTATAGGCCAAGTTCTTTAGGATTGGAGTCCCCACATTCTGCATCATTTGCAAAAAGTGATAATCTAATTCCAACTCGTTCTGCCCCTATCTCATCAGTAACAGCTTTGACAACTTCCAAAGGAAACCGACAGCGGTTCTCTAGCGATCCACCATATTCATCTGTTCGATCATTAACCTGATCTTTCATAAATTGGTCAAGAAGGTAACCACCAGCACCATGGATCTCAACCCCATCAAAACCTACAATTGCACAAGTATCACCATTTTAAAACTCGTTGCATCCAGTTACAATGTCAAGCATATAGATGGAAATTTAGTACCAGTACCACCATAAGTGTGTTACATCATTTGTTAAAAAAGAAACATAGTGCCTATAATATTACTTTGGCTTATATACACTTTTAGTCCCTCTATATTTGAAAAAATTTCAATTTGGTTGCCCCTAGTTTGAAAATAGGCAATATTGTCCTCCTATTCTTAAAGTGATAAAAATTTGTCATTTGTTCACATTATCCATCAAAAAATTAATACCAAATCTAACAGTTTGTTGACTTAGATGTGATTTATTTATCTGACACCATTAATTCACACTCAGATTTGGCATCTAAGTCAACAAATTGTTAGATTTGACATTAAATCTTGGATGAAGATGAGACAAAGGGGCAAAATTGAATCATTTTATAAAGTAGGAGAGCAACATTGCCAGCTTTTAAATTAGAGGGACAAAATTGAACCTTTCATGAAACTAGAAGGACCAAAATTGTATTCAAGCCTGTTAATTATAACCTGAATCAATGTATTAAAAACAAGAGATGGTATAATTTGTAAAACCAGATTGTGAAAAATCTAGGCATAGCTCATTTGTAAAGTAACCTGCCATTCTAGGCATTACTTATATTGATTATGCTTGAAGTAGTTTGACTTCTTACAACATTGTTATAGTTAGTGAAGGTACCAGCTTCCACAGCATTCCTTGCGGCAAGTCTGAAGTCATTGACGATTTGAGGAATTTCATCTGTCCTCAGCCTCCTTGGTGGTGTGAATTGCGCAACGTCAATGCCATTACCTCGAATTTGTGGGGTCAGTCCCTTGTCTGTACAGGATACTGGGGCTTGCCCATTTGGCTGATAACCTGTTCAAAACAATGTAAGATAGGGATACACTGAACATATACATCAGATTTATTTGATTCCAAAGAAATTAGGAATAGAGAATGAGTACAAATACTACAGCAGCATGGAGGTGGGACTCAATAGGTGTCACAAATAGGCATATATCTTAACACATTTCAGGGGTTCTAATTTGAATAGATAAGAAACATACTTACTACAGCAGCATGGAGGTGGGACTCAATAGGTGTCGAATAGGCATATATCTTAACAGAAATTTCAAGGTTTCTAATTTGAATAGATTAGAAACATACTTTGTTGCACATGAAATAAAACGTAGATTAGAGAGCCTCCTGTATTTCTCACCTATGGATATTACCCATGACTCATTCATAATGTAGGTGGAAAAGACACATATACAGCATAGCTTCTATAAAGAGATGTAGCTCAATTGATTTTGAAGCAGCCATGCTTTGATAGAAGGAGCACCACGATAAAGCTTTTTACCACAACCAAAAATAACAAAACTCTTTTATTTTTACTTTTCCTTTCTCATTTTCTTTTTATTCATTTATTTTGCGTATTGGGAGGAGGAGTAAACAGGCTCTTCAAGTATGGGTACTTTACTGGCACTAATTTGAGTGTCGTCATAGAAAATATGTATAGTGACAGCAAAAGTGCCTTAAGAGATTACACTTCAACCAATAATTTCCCCTTGAACTAGTTTGCCACTAAGCATGATATCTTGATCATTCAGGTCGTTTCTTGATTACCAAATTCTTGCAGTAATGATTGATTTATAATTTGTATTCAGGAAACTGGTGAAATCCATACTTATTAAAGTAAAAATCCATAGATTTAAACAAAAGGTAGTAGAGAAGAAGACAGCCGAAGGTATACTATATAATCATTCCCAACGAATGAGTTGCTCTAATTGACATATAGCGTGGTTTTAAGCTATTCAAAGTGATAACCTACTGAAACATGTCAAAATTCTCTTAGTTCATTCAATTGGAAAGACAGACAATTTTCCAGCTACTTTTCTCAGACCAGAAGATAAACTTAACCAGAAAATACCTGAATTTGAAACCCTTCCAACGTGCCAGATCTGACAAAAAAATATACCACCTTTGGCATGTACAGCATCCACAATGGGTTTCCATGCTTCCACTTGCTCTTCTGTCCATATACCCGGTGTTTGAGGATACCTGGGAAAACACACACACACAAACACACACACATTTTGTGAAACTTCTTAGCAAATGAGGATAAAATTAGCATAAAGAATGATAAAGTGCACAAATTACCCTTGAGCAGTGTCAGAAACACCAGTGGCTTCAGCTATCAGAAGACCACCCCTGGAAGTTCGCTGAGAGTAATACAAGATAGCATGGGGCTGAGGAACATTGTTGTAAGATCTCTGTCTAGTTAGCGGTGCCAAAACAACTCTGTATGGCAAAAGTAAACCAATTTTGAATTAAAAAATCACGAAATATTCAACTGATACTTAAAGCAATCTGAAATATGACCTATTCCAGGGGCAACTCTTGTGTGCCAAATGTTGTACACGTGAGGCCCACTTACGGATTCAAGTCGCCCATTGTATGTAAATACGCTCCACGGCACGCAAGAAATTTTCCCTATTTACACCAATCGTAGATGCAAGTGACTTTTCATAGAACACAAGTAAAGAGGACATACGGACCAAAAGAATTAAAATTATCGAAAGAACTATCCTATTTCTTGCAAAGTTGTAGAACAAAATTCGAAATTTGTGATCTCCAAGTATGATTTACATCATGACCCATAACAATGCTCAACTGGGATTTCTCACACACACCCGATCCTCATGAATTTATAGCAAAAGAATTGAAAACACAAACGAATTAAAAAAAAATTTGAAGAAATTCGTAAGTAGTACCTATGGGATAGATTGAAATTTCCCATCTTGTAAGGTGTAAGAAGAGGAATAGCGGCAGCTTCAGCAGCCATTTTTGCACAACACCGCTATTATCGTCTTTCTCTGCAAAGTTATTACCGTTTCTGTTTCTGACGATATGAAAATCAACGTAAGACTCTACGGGGTATAAATAGAACTGAAATTGACATAGAATAGACGGCCCCAAAACCTCCACGGAGGGAATTAATGCTCTGATGACGTAAGGGAGTGCGTTCGCAGACAGCGGAGAAGCACATTAATTGGCCATCGCCAATACAGGTAGAGTTTGGTTTGAGGGTCTTGGGGAGACGGGAGAAGAGTGTAGTTTGGAATGAAAAAGTTGGAAGGGGAAGAGTAGAGGGGATAAAAATTTTTAAGTTTAATTTAATTAAATTATTTTTATATTTTGTTTTTATTTAAAATATAATATAAATTTTATTTTTTTAATAAAATTTAAGATAAATTTTTATAATAAAAAGTAAAAAAAAAATTTTATAAAAAATATTTTAAAAATAAAAAAAAATTAATTCTAATATCATAAAAGTATAATTGTCTATTTAATTTTATTTCTTATTTTGTTCCCTCCTCAATCAAATAATATATCGTTAAAACCCCTTCTCTCTCCTTCCCTTCTCTTCAAATCAATCAAATAACATATCATTAAAATTCTTCCTCTCCCCTCCTCTTTATTAAAATCCCTCCCCTCCTCTCCCCTCCATGAACCAAACACTACCACAAGGGTAAGGTTTCCTGGGGCTTGGATCTTTAGGATGTTTGGTGCGATGAATGCTTTGCAGAAAGTGACATGATATTTTCTTGTGATTTGTAATTATTATTTAATAGCATTTTTTTATTGTTTAAAAAAATAAAAATATAAGCGTTAAAAAAGAAATACAAAATAAAAAAAGTTGATTTTACATATATTCTCAATTTTTATGTTATATACTCTTTTGTCAATCGAATAAAGTATTATGAGTTTAATTATTTAAGACAATATAAAAATATCTTGACTTAAATGTACAAATTATAATGTGCCCCTTCTAATTTAAAATATTGTCCACTCATTTTTTAAACAATTTAACTGTTTAACATCTTATTTATTCAAAATTTGTTGTCTGATCTAGGTTTATTAATTTAAATATTATTTATATATTTAATATTATTAATTCACCCCTCATATTTTACGTCAAAATTATCTTACTCTTGAATTCAGTGCTAAATTTTGGAGATATATTTGACAACAGAGCAAATTAAATTGTCTTTTAGAAAATATGACAGCTACCTTGCGTGCTTTTGAAATAGAAGAATTAAATTAAAAATTTTATAAAATTAGAGAAAAAGAATATATTTAAGCCAAATAAGATGAGGTGAGATTTTTTTTATTATAAATACTTCAAAATTTTATTTAAATATAATCTTTTACAAAAAGCTGTACAGTTATAATTTTCTATTATTAAATTAACTTTATTTTTTATTTTAAAATTTTATTAAATTTGTTAAAATCTCACAATACTTTTTTTTTTTGGTTTTCTTTTCTTGGAGGAGATTTTTTGTTTTGGGAGGGGGGTGGGGACAAAGTAAATTGTTAATAGTGAAAAGCTCAAATTTTCGAACTATGAAACTCTCTTCAGGAAAATCAACATCTTAATGTAGGAAGTCAGGAAAAGGATCTAGGTTCAACTGACCTCTTTTATTTTATTTTTTTATTCAGTCAACTGAACCTCTAATTGGGTTTTCTAACTCACTAATTACATTTTTAATATTTAAAATTATATTCATTAAATAAATTTTTTTAGAATGAATTAAATAATTATACTTTATGATTACTTGATTTTTATATGTCTTTAGATTTTTTCCTCATATTCTCTTGCGTTAGGTTTTCTAATAAATATTTATTTATTATCTTTTAAAAAAATAATAAATAAACGTTATTTGAATTACTTTTAAAATTTTGAATTTATAAAAATTCATATTAAATTATTTTGCATTTAATTCTTTTGAGAGAATTTTTTTAATTGTCTTTATATTTACTAATACTTAAAGAGATGCTATAGTTATAAAATGTTGAGGATGATAGTTACATGAATTTTAATTTTCTTAATTTTCTTAATTTTTTGCCATATGGCTATACTTGCATTAATTTGATGTATCATGTTGGATCAAAAGCTTTAGTGTTTTTAGTTTTGAATTATATCAAACATATTCAATTTTAGATATTTTGAAAAATAAATAAAACTGGGTTGAGATTACAATTATCAAAAATATTATTTTGGGCCTTGGTAAATTTGATAGGTTACATATTGGTTCAGGGGCTTAAATGTGTTTTATTAATAAAGATATTGTATCATATAATATGGAACAATGATTGTGGAAGGTTTTTAATAAGAAATTAATTGAGTCAAATCCTAAGTTTTAGAATTGAAGGAAATGTGATCATAAAGATTAAGAAATATTTTTTAAAGTTAAGCTTAAGGAAAGTTTTCTTAAATCTTTGTATAGTACTAGCCAAAAAAAATCTTTGTATAGTAAGTTTCTCATTTGATAATAATATAACTTGCACATTAATTAAAATAATTAAAGAAAGTTTTCAAATGATTTAGTCAAATTGTTTATATGTCAAATTAATATATTTCTGTGTGCTTTTTATGATATAATTTGAATTAGGAATGAAAAAGAAAAGTCCATAAAATTAGGAAGTAGAATAGAAAACTAATTGTTTGAAAGAAGTAGAGAAGGAAATGCTTTTAATGAAGATCTGTTGAAGACATCTTACTTTTAGAATGTGTAATACTGTAACTTTCTAGGCCTTCTCATACAATTCTCATACTTCATCTCATGCATTTAATGAAGAAGCAAAAAAAAAAAAAAAATCAATTAAAATCATGAGTATTTTAGCATTACGCGGCGTATAAATTTTTCATTTGGTATCTCGTGAACCATGTAAGCTCATGTATCACATTCTCATATTTAATTACATAGATACAACTCATTTTAATGACCAAAATTGGGCTAGAGTTTGTGCAAGGCAAGGGAATGTATAAAATTCATAGTTTCCATTTCGGCTAGAATTTTTTCTTTTCTGTCATAAATTTTGAAAAATCATAACTAATTTTAGAAAAATCGAAATAATGCATTCTTTGCACTCTGGAAAGCTACACATGTCTACTTTATGCTAAAAATATGTCCAGACCATGAAACAAAACATAGAAGACATTTAATATTCGAAAAAGTACAAAGGTCAAACTGGCTATTAGTACTGATTAGGTTTCTGCAACAAATTTAAAAAATATCCAATTAATTCTAAAAAAATCCAATCTATATAAATGACATCGATATGGAAAAGCTACGGATATTAGATAGAGGGAAAAAATAACTTCATACCAGTTTAGGAACGTCCAGGTATCAAAAACCAATCAAACAGTAACCTAAGTTAGTTTAGACGCTTGATATTGGGCAGAAACTTCAAAAATTTATATCTCCCTCCCTTAGACATCTAATTGAGGTGCTTCTAGTTGATACAAGTTACTGGGAGTGTCTAGTTTCTCCTTGTAAAATTTTGTGGCAATTGGACATCATTTGCCCCCTGAGTAATAGAATTCATTTTTGGACCTGAGTAAATAGTACCCTGAACCAAATTCAAAAATTTTTCCAACTTTAAAAATTCATCAAATATTCTATAGACCTCTGAAAATTTTGCACTTTAGTTTCTCAAAAAGCTCTAAATGTATATCAAATCTCAGATCAAGAAGAACTCATTTGGACAAAAAGTAGTATAGGTTTCCAATATGGTTAATTTTGCTCCATATGAGTACTAAAGTGTCCAAATAACTTTCCTTAATGTTTGACACATCTTGGACAAGTTTTAAAGTATGAATATGACTTGTATGAACTGCCCAAGTGGTTCCAAATCTCGTGCATATCAATTTGGCTATTCTACTTTTATTAATACACAATTGCACAAAGCCATCAAAGCATCAAGCTTGCCATTACATGCTCAATTTACACCTAGTATTCATATAACATAATCTCTCATTTATACATAACATATTAATATAATTACATATGCTTAAGAGATAATAGGTCATATACAATAATAGATTACATCATTTGCTATTCATAAGGCCTTAAAGTAACAAAATTTATGCACTTTAATGTCAAACTTTCATCTCTCAAGTAGTTAGCTCCTATTTCTTTGCTCTCTTAGTCCACCTAGCATGTTAGAACATTAAAGAGGAGGGAATAAGATTCAAAGAATCCCAATAACTCATCTCCCTTTCAATCACACATAAAAGATGTAAAATAAGCCTTACAAATACATGCATAGGCATATTAATATGTGCAATCATTCAAGAAGTATTCTTGGCATTTGAAAAAAATCATACATAGCATACATAGGCTTGCCAAGTAAGTGGATTAACCTCACCTATTCACTTGTGGATTTTGGACTTACCTCACCCATTCTTTAAGAGGTTTTTAGACTCAACCTTATATTGGGAGTCAACCTCACTTTTGGGAGACTTTTTGCTTTGTCTCAACCAATTCTAAGGCTTCTTGGCTCATCTTCACCATGGCTAAGGGTTTTTGGCTTCACTATACTCAAGCAAACCTATGCAAATATCATAAACATCATTTAAAAGTATAATGTATCATTATAGTACCACGGCATATGAAATCATATTAGAATACTTTTCATGGCTTAAAACACACATACACACATTCAAAGACAAACCAAGCATACATTTATGTATGAGAGAAGGAGGAGTGAGCTACCTTAGATGCAACTACACAATTTTTCTCTTAAATTTGCTCTCCCTTCCTTGGCCTCACACACACAAAGGTGTGAGAATAATTTCTCTTGGCCTAACACAATTTATATAGTCAATTAGGTTCATGAAATGAATTCTAAGGTCACACAACTTCCTCACATACTAACTTGGTTTATAAACCCCTTTATATTTTTAAAAATGCACTTAATGAAGCAACACCTATTAAATAAATTCTAGGCTCCATTCTTTCTTTTCATATATGATTCTTGACTCCTTTTAAGCCAGTCATCACATAATTGAAATAAAGAGCCTAACTATATGTTACTTCTTTATGTCATATTATGGAACATAAAGTACCAACTCATCCTCTATAGTTTCTAAATTTTTCTTAAGGCTTCCCTTCATCTTCACTCATCATATATGACTAAAAAATGGGTGATGATCATGTCGTGCAATCTCAAATAAAACTAGGTAGCAAAGTAAATTTGTAGATAATGGTGCAACCTAGGTCATCTTCCCAAGGAGTTTGTGCCTTAAATTGTTTATGGAAGAATATTCTAAGTATTACTATTAGGATCTAATTTGGGGGTTTTGATGTGCTAGATTTTAATTAAACTAAAGTTAATTGACAAGAATTAGAAATCTAAAACTAAGTTCAAGTGATTTATCAAATAAATGAGGTAACTAGCTTTCAATTGGATTCCCTAGAGTTCAATTATCCTTGCTCCTTTTTGTTTATTAATTTCGGATTAAGTTCTTGCTCTTTAGTGCATTCCTCATAAGGTTCTTGAATAACCATCTAAGATTCAATTCATCAATTGTTCAAAGAATTTTGCAACCACAAGAAACCTTAAACAACTAATTAATTGAATTAAAATTAAGAACATACTACACTAATTTTGATTGATTTATGAAAGCTACTGCACAATTCACTCAAGATGCTAATTCACCAATTAGATTAATTAATCCCTCAAGCAATTAATTGCACAAAAATTCCAGCCAACTAATCCAATAACCATTGTATCAATTAGCCTAAATCAAGAGGAAATTAGAGTTCAATTGCACAGCATTAATTCTGGAATTTTTTCCAAACACATGATGATCATAAATAATTCCAAAATTCAAATCAAGTTCAATCCAAGAATTAATTCAATCCAGTAATTCCAGCAATTAAATTCCTAAACCAAAAAGCTAAACCTAGTCAAATTAATAAAGGAAATAATGCTAAAATCAAAAGATTGAGCAAGAGAGTTTTATCCAAATTCAATAGGAGATGTAGAGCTCAAATCTTCATCTAGGAGAATTCAATCTTCAGCTAGCCACCACAAGGAATTTAAGCTGCCATGGAGGGATCAAATGAAGGAGAATCAATCAAAGAAGCAGCCATCGAGAAAGAAAAATTCTTCTTCTTCAGCGCTGGAACTTCTCCCTTTTTTTTCTGCCGTCTCCCGTTCTCCCTCTCTTAGTGTTCTCCTCTAGGTTTTATTTTCACCTTCCCTCCTTGTTCACGTCTCTCTTCCTTCTGTTTCTGCACGCTGAAATCCCGCAACTAATCCTCATCTTCATCTTAATTCCCACGTCAGCCCAAAGTAGCGTCTGGATGTGTATTTCTCCTTCCCTTTCACGTGCTTCAGCTTTAATCATTCACGTGCTCTCTTATTTGACAATTTCCCGTAGCTAATTGCATGTGAAATAAGGTGTGGGTCCCATTCAATATAATAATCCATATGCTAACTGTAGCTTCTGCATGTATCTTTACGTAGCTTTCTCCTTCGTGGATTTTGTATTTCGAGTCTGATTCTTCTCTTCATTTGCTGCTGTCCAGACGTGATCTCCAGCTCCCTCTTCTTCATGCGTTTATCTGGTTCTGCCCCGTCGTTCTGTTCGTGTTTCCCACGTTGTTCTTCCCAGCTCTTTGCTTTTTCTTTTCAGATCATGCATCGAGCAACCTGAAGCTCTCTTCCTCGTATTTAACTTCCTTTCCAGCCCTCGAGTTCAGCTTCTGCTGTAGCCTGTAACTGTTGCTTCTGCGTGTGCTGTCCAGACGTGACTTTCTTCTTCGTGTTTCTTTACTTGATTCTGCACACAAAACTCATGGCTGTCTCTGTTTCACATTGCTGTCCACGTACCAATCTCCACATGGATCTTCTTTTGCGTTTTTCTCACCTTAGTTTTTCCTCCATTCTTGCTCTGTTTTGCTTTTCTTCATTTGTTTCCAAACAGAGGCTGCTTCCTAAAAACGTGCTCTGTTTCACGTTATTTTCTTCTCGTTTCAGCCCTTCTGCCTGAGTTTCTCACGTCTCAGCTCTGTTCAGCAGCTTGTGTGTGAATCATGAAGCTCCTTGCTCTGTTTCTGCATGTACGTAGCTTCTTCTTCTCACGTTGCTTCTGTTCTTCTTGCTTTAAATCTTCACGTGCTTCTGCTGGTGCATGCATGGCTTTGTTTCTATTTCAGCTCTAAACTCTTCGTTTTTTTTTCACGTTGCTTCTGTTGCTTATACTACTTCTTGCTCATGCAGCTGCTCCTTTGTTTAACTTGGCTCCTTTCCATTCTAACATGCTGCTTCATTCCATGTTCAGCTCGAGTTATGAGTTGCTGTCTTCTTGCCTTACTTGTTCTGCATTCGAGGATGTCTCTTTTTCACATTCTTTATGTTGGCTCCACATGGCTGCTGCATGCTTCTTCTCGCGTGTAACTCTTCTGCTCATGCTCTGCTCAGCTACTGGCCATGTGCATTTGTGTGTTTCTTCATATAAGTGTTGCCTCGTCATTCTTCCCTGTAGCTATGCAAGACACGAGAGAAAGTTCTGCTCACAATCCTCCTTCAACCCAGCCTCTTTTCACGTGATCTCCTCCCATGCATATCCCTTGCTTCTTTCTCCCACACATACATGCCTTCATCTCTTTTTCTTCTTTGCTCTTCAAAACAAATGCTCATTCAAGCTCCAAATTCATATTAAACTTCTGCACAAAAGAGTGGGAAAAATCAAATGGAATTATCCACAAAATTATTTAAAAGAAATTGAGCATTAAAAACCAAATTTTTACAAATTAACTTCTAAAATATGGAAATGGCTATTAAAATGAAATCTCATCTAATTAAAGTCTTAAAGCCATATTTGGACATTAAAATGCCTAAATTAGGGGATTAAAATATATAAAATATCATGCTTATCAATGGGCTTAAAAAATTTAAAACTATCCCTAGGTATATGGAACTCACTTGGCCAAGCTTATGCATGTTCTTGGCATTCATGGACTTTGCTTTATTTTTTTGATGGAGGAAGCATATGGGGAGACTTTTAGGAATCTTAGGAGCTCATTTAAACTCTCATTTAGGCATAGAAATTAAGGTATCAAATTAGATTTTACAAAGAACATATGAAACCCTAAAATTTGCATCTTGAATTTTCATGGTTATTTGTTACTTTTCTCTGTATATTCTTATTCTCTACACTCCTTTTCTTAAGAATCACCTTTGGTTTTGCCTAAAATCCAAGCCTTTCTATGACTTCTTGAGTGGGGTAAAACATGGAGAGAAGAGGAGCAAGGGATAGCAACCATGGAAAAGGAAATTACCTTATTTTTCCTTGTTTTCTCATTTGAATCTTGTCTTATTTAGCTTCTTCTCTTCAAATCTAATTTTTTTTTTCTTAATTTCTCCCTTAAAACATATCCATATACTTCAATATAATCATAAGAAAGAAAGGGAAATGGAGGAGAAGAGGTTTGGAATGAAAAAAATATGAAAAACTACAAAAAATCCATATCTTAAGCCTTTGATTTTTCCTTTTCTTTGTCTTCCTCTTGTGTGCCACTCTCTTAGGGCTTTTTCTCTGGTTTAAGGTAAAAACAAATGAAGCTATGTGAGTGAGGAGGTGGGGCGCCATCTATTTATAGGTGGGAGGAAGAAATACTTTTCAAAAATTTTTATTCTATCTTTTGTTTCTGGTATTTTCATTTCTAATTCATTTTAGCTCCTTTTTTGGAACCGTCTTTTTCATTATAAAATTTAAGTTCCCAATTTAGTAAAGTGGCTTTGGAATCATACAAATCAGAGCTAAAACCTTTTCGAATAAATCCGTCAAAATTCAGGTACACTGATGTTGGAAAACGTCTACCGGAGGGGTTTTAACTATCCTAGGGCTTCACATGATTTTCAAGGCCTCTAAGAACCTTAGAGAACTCAAAACTTTTATTTAAAGAGCCCTCCTATGTGAATTTTAAAATTTTCTCAAGATTATGAAAATGCCATTACGTTTCGTAAGTTTTTTGTTAAATTTCATTTCTTCATTCTAGCCCTGTTTTTCTTTTCATCTGAGCCTAGAATTCTCATGTTTAGAAGTGTAGAATGTTACTCAAATTTTTTGGGACCTTAACTGATTCATTTCGGAAGACTTGCTTTGAAAATGTACTTATTTCCGTCATTTAATGAAAACTGGATATTATAGAATGCATGCACTAAATGGAGTCAATAATCTATACTTGAAAGGCTATTCAATATGGAATAAAGTCATTGCACTAATCATAAAGTGATTGGAAGCTTTGAAGACACAATTTTCTTATTAGTGAGCATATCTATGCAATTTAAGGAAATCGATATCCAATGGTCACTATGTTGAAGGTTGAACTATATATTAAAAACCTTTTGAATATGAAAGACAAGAAGAGAGAATAGAACATTAAACACATACAGTCTGAAGTTATTAATTGTGTTTTAATATGTGATTGCTTTGTGTGAGTTAGCTCTTTGTAATTGAAAGAAACCTTAGTAAGTTTATAAGCTTAACCTAAATCTTTTTCTTCAATTTTCAGTTCTTAGGTGTCTTGAGAAAAACATAAGAAAAAGTTTCAGCATATCTTGTGAAAAATAGTGGGAAGAGTTTCTAAGAGCTTTATTGAAAAACTTAATGTGCGAAAAAAGCCTATGGAAAGAGGAAAAGCTATAAAAGTTGAGTTTTGTGCCCTGGTAGGTTACCTTAAGATAGGTGGTGAAAGTAAGAAAGTTATGCTTGTATTGTAGGGTTGCTTTGTATTCTTGGTAGTTACTCACTTTGAATAAAAAACCCTTGCTTTGGACTAGGGGATTGGACATAGAATATATTAGTTTGAACTAGTATAAGTTATTTATGTGATTCTCTCTCTTTCCTACTTTCTTTACCTTCTAATTAAAGTATTTTCATTTAAGAGTAAGATCATATTTCTTAAGAACCTGACATCATTAAAAGGAATCATAATTAAACAAAGAAGGCAAAAATAACCCTAAAAGTATAATTTAACCCCATTCTTAGATTATTTCTAGACTAACAATTGACATTAGAATATGATCTCTTTTTTTTCGGACTAACCTCTTAGAGAAAAGATCCCATCTCGAATATGAGTCAATTTCTTAGTGCTAAAGGCCACTTGATTAATTGACCACTATACTTTTGATGGAACAAATAATTAAGCTGAGGGATCAAAATGAAAATCTTTATCAAGTCTATTAAACCACAAGTTTGGAATGTAATTGAAAATAGCTCGTTCGTTCCTATAAATGAATGACTAAGAAACTACAAAGTGAAATGGAATGAGGAAGATAAAAAGAGGCATGAGATAAATTGCAAAGCAATCAACAATATTTTTTGTGCTATGAATGCAGAGAAGTTAGAAAGCTCATTAGATGTCACTTAGCAAAAGAAATGTGAGACAAATTAACGATAACATATGAAGGAACCATAGAAGTTAGGAAGATAAGGATTGGCATATTGGTGCACAAATATGACCCGTTTAAAATAAAAGATGATAAAAGTATAAAGGAGATGTTCTAAAGACTTGGAAAAATCATCAACAATCTTGATGTCCTTGGAAAATGCCATCCAAATGAAAACCTCATTTGACTTTCCTTAGAATTCTAACCTCACTATAGAGTGCAAAAGTCATAGTAATTTAAGAAAATGAAAAACTAGAAAGAATGACTTTTGATGAACTCAGAGAAAACCTAATTGCTTATGAAGGGAGCTATTTGAATAGAAGCACAAAAACCAAAGAGAAGAGCATTGTACATAGAACCTCCCATCAAGATGATAGCAATGAGCTTCTTATTGATCAATCTAATGACAAAAAAGAAAAGGCTATTACAACTAGGCCATTTCAAGTATTATTAGCATATTTGGATCATCAACAAGGTGACTAAGGACATTTCAAGCCAACAATTTGACCAACAATTATTGGCTAAAAGAGGAGTATGATCATAGCAACAAATTACAAAACACATTAAATTTATGTACTCATATGGTGTAAGTAACTATACATTAAAATCACAAAAATGTATATTGATATGTTGTACTATATAATAAAGTTGCAATAAAGTTATGTATTTCTATTGCAATATAGTTGTACATTTTATAACATCCTCTTTTAAAATTAATTATTTCAATTTTATTAAATTAAATTAAATATACTAAATTAAATTAAATTATATTGTGATAAACGAAATTGAATATAAATTAAACATTGAGCTATGTTCAATAACCTATGAATTTCTTAAGTTTTGATATGATAGTGTTTCTTAGGCATAATTAGAAAATAAATAGGAATAATTAAGAATTCTTTAAATAATAATAAAAGGGGTACTTTAAATAGTTAAATAGAAAATTCAAATTATGTGAAAATTTGTAATTTTGTAAACTCTCATGTATCCTAAAAAAAGAGAAAAAATTATTAAATTAATTAAAATATTTAGTGAAGTTTTTAGGGGGTAAAAATATAATTAAGGAAAATTTAGAGGTTAAAGTGTAATTTTTACTAAAGACTAAAATGTAATTTTTTAGGGTTCAAAATCAATTTTGGTTAAGAGAAAAATCTTGAATTTAAAAGCAAATGTTGGTTGAAACGATGTAGTTGACTTGTAGGGGAATGAGGGAGCAGGAGAAGTAACATGTCTCTGATAGAGAGAGAGAGAGAGAGACAATAACCAACTTAGGGATTAAGAAAAATAGGTATAAATATATGCAACCTCCTTTAGTGTTTCTGCCATTTGTGCATAGAAGACTTCACCTAAGGATAGAGAGATAGGGGGAAGTGTGAAGAAGAAGAAAGAAAGCTTAAAAAAGAGAATTTGCAACAAGTAGATGAAGAAAAATTCAAAGATAAAAACAATCCCTTGCATTGCATATGAAAGTAGCATGATTAGGTTTGTTTAGTTTTGCTTCATCTCCTTCTTCCAAAACTTGCTTAAGGTTCTAAGAAAGCTATATAAGGAGATGGGAATTCCAATTTATTAAAAAATGTTATCTTGTATTAAATCCCATTATTAGTGAGATTTTTAACTTGTTTTTTTTTTTGCTTATGTGATGTTTAGTCATATGTGCTTATTGTATATGCAAGAAATGGAAGGAAACCATGTATTAGGGTTGTTTATAGTGCATTTCATGAAATGGGCTACAATTGCATGGCTTGGCCATGTGTTGGTCATGTAATGATGAACATGTTTCTACATTTTACATGGCTCAACCATGTAATTTTACACAGGCCATATAAATAGTGCACCGTACAAAAACTTGAGAAGTACACAACTTGACCACATAATTTCGCATAGGCCATGTATTCCCTCCAATTTTTTGCACGTATAAGGAGCCTTAAATCCATATAGCTTGGTTGTCTATATCCAAATGGGGCATGCAATGATTAGTAAGTGGAAAAATGTAACTTTTGCATGACATATGAGCTTGATCTTTGCATGTATGGTTGTTTGGTTGCCTTGTTAAATTCTTTTAGAATTTAAAGAGTCTAAATCAAGTAATTATTCACCATGTAATTCCTTATGCAAGGAGTATGATTTAGACTTATATTTATATCTTGATGTGGATAACCCTGACTTAGGCATATACCTTAACAAGGAGCCAAAATTGTATATGAGCTATGACTTAATAAATGATTGTATACATAACATCCCTAAAATTAGACTTTGAATTAAATATATATAAGGTGAGTTAAATAATAAAAAAATATTTATTTAATAACTACATGAGGAAATAGGGGATTTTCTTGAATTTAAGTCACAAGAAAAGTTGAAGAATTTATTAGAAATGTAACAAAACTTTATGAAACTAATTAGGGATTTAATAAGAATTATTAAGAATTCATTATCAAATAATAGATAATTAAAATTTACTAAAGAATTGTTAAACAAAGTAATATATATAAATAAAAACTTAAAGCACTATATAATGGAATTAAACCATATAACTAAGCAATATCTTGAGAAACGCCAACTAAGATTCTCTTCCTAAATTACATTAAGGGTGATGTTCTATATCTTACGCAATGCTTGCAATGTGTATCTCCCATTTCCTTTTAAGAAGTATGATATAATAATAGTAAATGAACAAACCACCGCCTTTGCTCTTGGGGGACAAAAATATGTGGCATGCCCCTATTTCTCATAATTCACTATACAAAGTGTGTCATTTTCCTCTAATTAAAATATGTACATTTTAATTAAATGGTGTTGTTTGATTTGCTATGTGACTAGGATATTTTGTATGTGTTTAATTACCACTATTAAAAAGAATTATGTAAATTTTGTTATTTGTAATAATCGATTAAAATTGTAGTAAATATAGTTATTTGATTTTTGTGTATACTCAATTTAAACTTAAGCAAGGATATTTAAAAATTTATTAAATAATAATGTAATTAAATAATTATTATTTAGTGAAATTAGAATTAATTTAATTTCTTAGTCAATAATAAAGAAATTTAAAATAAATTTACATAAGAAAAATATTCTACTTATATTTTTTAAAAGAAATAAATAAAATAATTTTAGAGAAGTACAATGAAAATAATAATAATAATAATAATAATAATAATAATAATAATAATAATAATAATAATAATAATAATGTGAAACCATAAAAATGGATTGAGGATAAAGTTTTAAAATATATATATACAACATATGCAAACTCCAATGTTGCAGTGTATCACCTAGATTCTAAATATATAATTTATACAGTAATATTTAAAAATTCTTCAATAACATACATTTGCAAAAACTAAAAAGTATCATAATATTTTAAAATAAATGATCAACCAGATAAAAAATTCGAATATTCATAATTTAAATTCTTTTCATAATCTCTAAAATAATTATCCAACATAATCTGTAAAGAGTAAATCCTAATTGAAATAAACTAAAGTACTATATAACGTCATCTTATTATATAACAACTCAAGGTACTACTATTACATCAACTCTACTCATCAAATTCAATTAAGATATTTGTAACATCTTAAAATTAGTTAACCAAAGTTATTGAAAATTAAGTATTTAATTTGAAAAAATAAGGAAATTATCATAAGAATTAAGGACAAATGGAAAATTGGAGTTTTTAAAGAAAATAATTATTTGGACAATTTTGAGAAATTTAGTAATTATTTGGTGATTTTTAGCAAAAAATAAAATTAATTATAGACTTTAAATTTACTTAAGAGAAAAATAATTAGAAGTGTTTTGAAAAATTTATTTAGAGCCAAATAAGTAGGTTGGCATTGCTAAAAATGAATTTTTTAAAGTTTAAACTAAGTTATAAATTGAGACCCAACTCAAATGAACTTAGCAAATTAGACCCTAATACCCAGATACAAGCCCCATGGACAAAAATGCCCCCAAATCAACCACACACACTCATTAAAACACTTGAGAGGAGTTGCACACCTCATTCTTGGTGGCTAAACATTTGGACAACAAACTGCAAAGAAAAATTATGGGAAAGGAGGAGGTGCTAAGGTTCTTTAGCTTTGTCGCTTCGATCTACTAGGTTAGAGGGAGATTTAGCTAAAGTGAGTGTTATAAAAGTTGTTTCTCTCATATTTCTTTCCATTTTAGTCTAATTGGCTTCCCATTTGGTGGATTTTTATCTAAATCTTAAATCTAAAAATTTGTGTTTTGGTGTTTTCTTGCATAATTTTCAAAGCTTAAGGCTAGAAGAACTATTGGGTAAATATTTTCCTCCATTTTAACCTGTTAATTTGTTGAAAATTGTCTCCTATGATTGATTTTTATTTTGGACTATATTGATGTGAAAAAATTAAAGAAGCTTTAGAAACCCATTGTTATCTCTTGGTTTTGAGAGCTTAAATCAATTCATTTAAACTATTGGAAGCTTGGATAAGTGTTCTTTAAGTGATTCATAATGTTTTCATTGAATGGGTATGTGACTCCTTTGGTGTATGATGACTAAATTAGTGTTTTGGCTTGTTTAGGACTTTTGGGTGCTCTTGATACTTGTTGATAGCTATTAAAAGACTTGGAAATTCTAAGTGAGCTAATAGGAGGTTCTAAATTCTATGTATATGTTTAATGTTAATTATATATTTACTACACATGAAAATTTATGATAAATGATAAGTTTAGCTACTTATTATTTGTGGACTATGAATGTGTCTTTATGTTGTGACATTTCACTATATCTTAGTTACTTTGTACAATTGGATGTCTATTTTAGTAAAAGTATGCGCCATAAATCAAATCAATAACAGTGAAACAATGATTAAATTGTACAGTAGCATTTAAACACATCTAGATATAAGCAATTCATACGATAGTATTAATACCTAAACCCAATTTTCTCACACAATTATAGGATATAAATAAGTGATTAGTACCTAAATTAAACATAGTAATTACAAAACAAATTATTAACTTTAATTATATCTCTAATCAAACTGGGAAATGTATTGGCCTCCTTTTGAGTGAGTGCAAACACTCAGCCTTGGGTTTATGCTATAGCTAGAGGCACCATCTCAGTTTGAGAACAATTCTAGGTTATATGTCTTAGCTTCCCATATCTGTAATATGTAATCTAAGATGACTATCACCTGCTTGGTTAGAACTTCTTCCCTTTCTAACCTTTCTTACTCCAGGGTCCCTTACCTTTTTTTTTGTTGTTGCTAGCAGCAGCACTCACACTCTCCTTTTGTCTAGGTCTTTTCTACTTAGAAGTCTTTTTCTGACTAGCCATTACATGCATTATATCCCTCAGATTATTTTCTGTTACTCTGCTCACCTCCATAAGAGTGTTAAATGTTTAGACCTTTTGTGGAGCTATTCTATCTTTAAGAGATGGTTTCAATCTCTTCTCAAATCATTCATACCTTCATTTTTTTATCATCACATTTTTTAAGAGAAGAAGAATATTGGGATAATTCAATAAATTCAGCCACATATTGACCCACTATCATCTCCTTTGATTGCTTCAAATTAATAAGTTTAGTCTCCTTCTCATCCTTAATTGAATTAGGAATATATTCTTCATAAAATTCAACTAAGAAATTCTCCTAGTTAAGCATGATATTCTAAGAATGCATAATCATTTCTGTGCTGCACCACCAATGATTAACTTCTTTTTCTAACACGGCTTTCTATTCAGAGGTGGAACCCATCACTTTAGAGATTTTCTCTAATTACATAATCAATGCCTCTGCTTTCTTCAAATTCAATTCTTCGTCAAATGAGGGTGGACAGTTCTTCTTAAACTAATTTAAGAGTTGTTAATTGGCGAGTTGTGTCTATATTTGTAATGTCCTATATTTGTAAGCCAACATAGTACCTAAAGAATGAAAAAAAATAGTTAAAAAAGGGTTTACAGGAAAAAAAAGACTAGTTAGGATTAAAAGAGCCAATTTAAACCCAATAGGAAGGAAAATTAGGGATTTAAAAAATATGAGAAATAACCTGAGAAATGCATTTCTCTTATCATAATATTATAAAATAAAGTTAGCAAATTAACTAGATGAGATTAGTTTGGTTAAATCTCTAAAATATGCAAATTAGGATTCTCAGTGGCAATTTTTTTAAGCAGACTTCTCTAAATTATTTTAAATCCCTATAATCTCTAAGCAAATATTTTAATGAAGAAAAGAGTCTAAGCTTTGTTATGGAGCAGTTAGTTTCTGAAAAGATTGAAAAATGAGTTTAAATGGAGGAATTAAAGTATAAAGACAAAATGGTCATTTAAAAAAAATTACAAAACCCTAGTATATATATGTGTGTGTGTGTGTGTGTCATGCCTCACCTCTTCTCCCTCACATAACCTACTTTGGGTAGCTTGGTGGTGTGAAGAAGGGAGGAGAGAGAAGGGAAAGAAAGCCAAAACAGGTAAGGAAATATGCCAAAATTTGCTATAATTTAGTTATGAAACTTCCTTTATTCCTTATACTCTCTTTATTGTGGGTTTGGTTCTCAAAAAGGTGAAGTTTAAGGCTATCATCTTGAGTGAAAGAGCTTATTTGAAAAAGCCAATTATACCAAAAGAATCTTCATCAAGAGCTCATCGCAGAAAGGTATGATTTAAGTTAGGAAAATTTGTATTCTTGAAACCCTAGCTTCATGCTTCTTCAACCAAGAGAGAAAGTGAGGGAATGGAATATGTATTTAATAGAAAATTGGTATAATTAAGGGCTTAGAAGGATGAGGAATAAGAATAAGCTAACAGATTAACCTAAAAACTAAGAAATTGAATTTTGGGCTCCATTTAGGGTTTGGTGAAGCCTTGAGTATTTCAAAACCTTAGGAGGATTAGTTTAGTTGATCCTTATAATATCATAATTAAACTAGAAATGAATCATAGATATTTTGAAGACCTTAAATTACCTCTTGAATAAACAAAATATTAAGATGTGGATCTTAAGGGGGAATCTCAGTTGTAACACCATATTATTTTAGTCTTTCCTTTAGCTTTATCTAATTACATTTCCTTGGTTTGGCAACTTTCTCAAGAAACTCAATAAAAATAATATATTATTTTTGCATTGCGTAGGGTTTCAAAAATTCATTTTACACTCCTTGGACCTCATGAACTCTCTAATATCATCTTTTACTTATAATCCATCCATAAAGAGTCATAAACATCATAAAACAAACCATACAACTCGAGATTCAGGCCACACATCAGAAAATTCAAAAGTTGCTCTCGGGTTCGAGTACCAAATTTTTGATGCAAACTTTGGAAAATTATAACTAATTTTAAAAAATTGCAATCAAGTAAATGATAGTTTTCTTAAAAGCCTTGAATGTCAAATATTGGTTAATAATCATTCCAAGCCATTAACACATCAACTGGATCATGATTGACAATAGAAAAACACCAAAGGTTTAGCTGCCCAGATTTGTTGTCATAGGTTACTGACATAATATTCAACAATTCATAACTAATTCTATAAAAATCAAAACCCATAAAACCATACCATTATGGAAATTTATGGATGTCTACTAGAGGATAAAAATAATTCCAGATGAAAATAGAAGTGTTTAGCTCATGAAAATTTATGGAATAATAACAGAGGTCTTACTGCACCCCTAATATTGATATGCAACTTCAAAGTTTTGGTTCTTCCTCTACAAAGCTCCAAATGGGGTGATCTTAATGGCTATAGAAAGATTATCCTATCTAAGTTATGCTTGTAAGATGTTATAGCCATTGGATACCATTTGACTTGTGAATAATATAGAGAAAGAAACTGAGCAAATGAATAGTGCATCCTACCATTTAGCATTTTTTTTCAATTTTGAAAAATTATAATAAATTCTCTAGAGCTCCAAATTAGGTGCTATTTAGATCTGTAGAAAGATCCAGAGGAGACTTATTTTTTGGGCCAAATTTTACAAAAAAAAACCACTCATTTGGTTAAATCTTGGTTCATCATACAATTTGGTCAATTTTGATGGTTCAATTGGTTTAAAATGGGGTCAAATGGCTTTCTTCATTGTCCAAGGCCATATGGGCATCTCCAAAACCATAATCATAGCCTAGGGAGACATTCCATTTAGTTTAAAATCTCATGGAACTCATTATCACTATGCTACTTGTTCATATACCCATAGAAATTATACATAAAAAGGGGTCTTGAGTGGTAAAATCACATATTATCATTCATATGACCACAAATCATTCTATGCATCATGTCTACATATATTTGAGTATGCTCAAGTGTCTACATCACATATACAACTCATGGTTATAATTTTTGACATCAAAATATATATACAAAGTCCATTTTGCTATACACGTCAAAGTCTTGCTTTTTAGGTTTGTTGGCTCCCACTCCTTGGCCCACTTGACTCACCTAGACATGGTTAGACATTGGAGAGAGAAGAGTGAGATTATAAGAATCTTAATAACTTTTAACCCTTTCAATCATACATAAAAGCCATAATTTCAAGTCCAAGAATGCATGTATGAACCTTTAGCTACTAGTAATCATATATACAATCATTTTCATGTTCAAGAAACTCATACATATCACATATTGGCTTTCAAGAGTATTGGTTTAGCCTCACCCCTTTTTCTTAGGATTTTTGAATTTGTCTCACTCATTTTTAAGGGACTTTTGGCTAAGCCTTACTTTTCTTGAGACTTTTGGCTTTGTTTTTCCTAATCATAAAGACTTTTGGCTCATCTTCACTTTTACTAAGAGACTTTTGGCTTCACCAAATTCATTCAAGACAAATAGCATTCATAGAACACATATTATACACATAATGGTACCACGTCATATAGAAAATAGCTATAGATATTTCTCATGTTATAAAACATACATACACACATCCAAGACAAGAAAATAACTAAGAATTCATGAGAGAAAGGTTAGAGAGCTACCTTGACTTTTCCTTGATTGCTTTTCCCCTCTTTTGGTCAAACACTTGCAAGTGGGTAGAGTATAATTCATTTGGCCTAAACACTTCAAATAGGACCTAATTACATTCTTGAAACAAACTCTAACACCATACACACTCAAGGGAAGCCTCCTTGTTCATATGTATCAATTATGGTTCTATAAAACACCTAATGAAGCAACTACTAGAATTTAAGATTTTGGCTCCATTTTTTACATTAATCTATGACTCTTGACTCCATTTAGACTTTTTGAAACCTTCATACAAATATTTTGAAGAGCCTAGCTATATGTTAATTTATTATGTTACATTATAAAACCTATAACTCCAACTATCAATCTATGGCTTCTAAATTTTTTCCAAGGCTTCCTCTCATATTCTCCCATCATATATAGTCCCAAACTAACCTTAGAAAAGTTCAAAACACTCCTTAGTTATCTGCTCCAAGCTTGGCCGAGCCTATGGCTCTGATTTGTACCCATGAAATTTTCAATTTTTCCTTGAAGGGGAAGGAACTTGAGAGGCTTCCTAGAGGTCTAATGTACTCATACAAGGTCTTACATAAGTCTAATTGTCCCTAGGAAAAATCATATTTTACTCTTTGTCTCAAAACCCCAAGGTTCACAAACTTGGTTTTTCTTGGTTCTCTTTTTGATTCCAATAAACCAATCTTACTTCTCACACTCTTAAATACTTGTTTCTTTCTTGATAAGGTTATGATTCATCTCCTTCCATGGAAGCTATGTCTAACCCAAATTCACTCAAAGAAAGACAACCAAGAAGAAGCCAAAAGGGTCTTTAATCCATACCTTGTTTACTTGCTTTCCAAGGCACTTCCACTTGCTACAAGTTTCTTCTTCCAAAGCTCACTTTTTCTACTTGGTCTGACCTCGAAATAGAACCATATTAGCCTCCAAAATAAAGGAAAAAGAGAAGAGAAGATGGAGAAGAGACTTGGCATGAGAAGAAGCAAGGAAATGAGCAATGTTTCTCACCTTTTGCCTAAGATTGCTTCCTCCCTTTTCCCCCTCAGTTCAGCATTCTTTAGCTTATGGAAAAACCTAGTTCAAATGCCCAAAAGTCAATGAAGCAAAAGGGGTTAAAGGCAACGTGCTGTAAGTAGCCCAAAAAGTCACTTTAATAACTTTTCTACTTTATATTTTAGTTTCTTTTCTTGATTCCTTTCTTTTAGGCTCAAATCAACTACCTTTTGAAATCTTTCCTTTCCATCATAATATTTAGGCTCTCAAATTTATAAATTGGCTTTGGTTTCGCTCAAATCGATTTTAAAACCATTCAGTAAAAGTTTTGGTCAACCAACGGTCAAAATCGCTCACCAGAGGGGTTTTAACTTTTTTTGGAGTTCCCATGGTTTTCATGGTCTTTGAGAACCTCGAAAAGCTTAAATTTCTCATTTTAAATGCCCTCTTATGAGTTTTCCAAATTTTCCAGAAATTACAAAAATGCCCCACTTTCTTTCACAAATTTTTCTAGCTTATCTAGCTCACGTTTTTGGACATCTTAAGTTTCAAATCCTCATTTTTTATTATTTAAAATTTTATCATAATTTTATTTAGCCTTAAATCATTTATTTTAGGGGACTTACTTTTTAAATTGACTCATTTCGATGTTTTTACGAAAAATCAGATATTACATAAGCCAAGATAAGAAAATGATACCTAAGGAAGTTTTCAATTAGTCTAATGAATTAAGAGGCTTTACTGAGTGGTATAAAGTCAAGTGAACTATTAGTTTGAGAAAAAGAATGGGATTTGATAATATTAATATTATGGTTCCATAAAAACCTTAATTTGTCCTATGTACAAAATGAGTGATATGGCTAAGTTTTTAGACTTATTTTAGCCATGAAAAGTAAGATGACATAGATGAATGATGGAATAGCCACATGAAGTGTAGCAAATGGTATGAGTTATTTGAGACACTTAAAGTAACCTAAATCATACTTTAAATTCTAATATGCATATGTATTGATAGAATATGATTAAATATATCCAAATTAGTTGTTTTATATCTTAATTGTATGCCTAGGCCAAGCAAGTGGAATCACATCAAAGTGTGTGTTTGAGAATGTAGGATCAAGAGAAGGAGAACAAAGGAATTGATTAAATTTGCTTGATATGGTAGCTTTTCCTTCATTTTTATATGTGGTTAGTTTACTTGACTCATTAGTTGCTTGTGTGTATTGTTTGCAATTGTTTGGCTTGTTGTTTGTTTGAATAGACCATGCAATTCCATGAGACATACTTGGAATTGTGAGAGGGTGGCTCTATGTTGGGTGAGGCTAGGGAAGTGAGTATTGATTTGCTCTACCTTAGGCCAAAAGTTCTTTGAAGGCACGGATTCATTCTTGCTTGAGCCAAGGAAATCCTTAGAACATGGATTTGTTCTCTTGTGTATAGATTGGCTATGTTTGCATAATGTCAGACTATATGTAGTTAGCATCCATTTTTACAGTACAATTGGCTATTAGGATTCATTTTCATAAATTAAGTACCTTTGGCAGTGGAATTTACCACCACTAAAAGCCAAAATAATCCATTAATTGCTAAATAGACCATTTGAGCTTACCAAACTTATTTTCCATTTATAACATATTTGTTCAACTAGAATTAACATAATTTGAAGCTCAAAATTTAGGTCCAAGGTGCATAAAACAAAATGGCATCTCACTTGGCAATTTCCCAAGTTTTCTATATTCTGATATGAACTTTGAAAATTTATAATTAATTCTAAAAAAATCAAAATCATACAAATTATACTCTTTTGAAAAGTTCTAGATGTCTTTTAGCTACCATAAAAATTTCAAATCAAAAGAACTAGGCTTGCCCCATAAAAATGGATAGAATAGTAACACTAGTCGGGGGCATCCTACAGTTGACATCAAACTTCATAACTTTATATCTCCCTCAATACAAATCCAAATGAGGTGCTCTTAGTGGCTATGGAAAGCTTAAGATGAGACCTAATATTTATAAAAATTTCAAGGGCATTTGAGTTCATTTAACCTATGAAATCCATTGTATATTGTAAGACCATAATTTATTAATCTCCACATCCTCATATCCAAGCTTGATTTCACATGACTTCAAGGAAAAGTGATTAAAAATATTGCAATTTATTGTGTTATGTCTGGGTTTAAAAATATATACTTCGCCCTGTGAACCTCGTGGTCCTATCACTAGCATTCTCTACTTATACTCCATCAATACAATTCATACATATCATAAAACAATCCATGAACTATAAATTTGGAACCAAAAATCAGAAAAATTATAATTTGCTCTTGGGTTCAGCTGATAGATTTCTGATGCCAACTTTAAAAAATTATAATTAATTATAGAAATATTAAAATCAAGCAAATTATAGCTTTCTGGAAAGCTCTATGTAAAGTCCCACATCGACTGGAAGGGGCTTGTGGCTAGCCCATATAAGTGGGGGCAAAGCTCCCCTTTCACGAGGCGCCTTTCCTATGAGCTAAGAGCGAGGGGACAAAACCCCACAAACCGGGAAGAAAGGGAACAATACCTCGTGGAGCTATGTGTGTGTTAGTATTAGAGCGAGATAAGCCTGAGCCAACCATAGTAACTTACCAGGCACCTTTTCCCATGAGCTAAGCGGGAGGGGCCAAAACCCCATGAACTGGGAAGGCAAGGCCTTTGGCCCATGAACCAGGAAGGAAGGGGACAATACCTAGCTCTGCGTGTGTTGGTATCAAAGCAATTCTGACCCATGTGTGACCCGAGAACGAGCCAGCCTAAAAAAGGGGTAGATTGTAAAGTCCCACATCGGGCCTGTGGCTAGTCCATATAAGTGGGGGCAAAGCTCCCCCTTCATGAGGCACCTTTCCTGTGAGCTAAGTGGGAGGGGACAAAACCCCATGAGCTGGAAAGGCAGGGCCAAGGCCCACGAACTGGGAAAGATGGGGACAATACTTCGTGGAGCTCTATGTGTGTTAGTATCAGAGCGAAATAAGCCTGAGCCAGCCATAGTAACTTACGAGGCACCTTTTCCTGTGAGCTAAGCGGGAAGAGACAAAACCCTACGAACCAAGAAGGCAAGGCCTTTGGCCCATGAATAGGGAAGGAAGGGGACAATACCTCGTAGAGCTCTGTGTGTATTGGTATCAGAGCAATCTTAGCCCATGTATGACCCGAGGATGAGTCGGCCCAAAAGGGGGTGGATTGTAAAGTCCCACATCAACTGGAAGGAGCCTGTGGCTAACCCATATAAGTGGGGACACACACACAGAGCTCCATGAGGTATTGTCCCCTTCCTCCCCAGTTTGTGGAGTTTTGTCCCCTCCCGCTTAACTCACAGGAAAAGGCACCTCGTAAGTTACTATGGCTGGCTCAGGCTTATCTCACTTTGATACCAATACACACACGAGGTATTGTCCCCTTCCTTCTTGGTTCGTGCACCAAAGGCCCTGCCTTCCTGGTTCATACGGTTTTGTCCCCTCCCGCTTAGCTCATGGGAAAAGGCGCCTCATAAGTTACTATGGCTAGCTCAGGCTTATCTCGCTCTGATACCAACACACACAGAGCTCTACAAGGTATTGTCCCCTTCCTTCCCGGTTTGTGGGATTTTGTCCCCTCCCGCTTAGCTCACGGGAAAGGCACCTCGTGAAGGGGGAGCTTTGCCCCTACTTATATGAGCTAGCCACAAGCCCCTTCCAGCTGATAGGGGACTTTACACTTTAGATGTCAACTATAGGTTAAAAATAATTTTAGGCCATTAAAACCTAGTTAGACTATGATTGACATTAGTAAAGCACCAAAGGTCTGGCTGCCCCAGGTTTACTATCACAAGTTACTAATATAAAATTCAAAAATTCATAACTAATTTTATAAAACTCAAAACTTAGCAAACCATACTATTCTAGAAAGTTATTGATGTTAGCTAGAGGTTAAAAATAACTCTATACCAAAAAGAATCATTTAGCCTTTGAAAACTAATAGAACAGTAATAGAGGTTTGTCTGCATCCCTAATACCAATCTGGAGCTTTAAAAATTTGTTTCTACCTCTATATAAATCCAAATGAGGTGCTCTTAAGTGCTACAAAAATATTATCATATATAGTTTATACTTGTAAAATTTCATAGCCATTGGACAACAATTGGCTCACGAGTTATACAAGCAAAGAATCTAACCGTTTGCACAGTAACAATGCCAATTCTATCAACATTTGCCAACTTTGAAAAATCAAAATAAATTCTCTAGAGCTCCAATTTGGGTGTTCTTTGGCTCTATGAAAAGCTCTAGGTAATACCTATTTGCATGCCAAATTTCATATAAAGACAAGCTCATTTGGTCAGATCTTGATATAGCTCAACAATATGGCAATTTTGACAACATAATGGGGTCAATGTGGTTCCAAATGGCTTCTCAATTATTCTACAACCACTTGAGCATGTTTAGAGGCATAAATTGTAACAGAATAAATTTCTAGCTTGTCTCATACTATCTCTATGCCTTATGCCATGCATTTCTCAAGAAGCAAGAAAATGGCAATAAAATAATGAATATATTTTACATTGGGCCATGCATAAATTTTACACTCGGTATCCCGTGGACCATATGGACTCATGTATCAAATTATCATATTTAATTACATAGATAAAACTTAAATTCATCGCCACAAGTGGCCTAGAACTCGTGCAAGTGGAGGGAATACATAAAATACTAGGTGCAACCTTGGCCAGAAATTCTAGGTTACTGACATAAATTTTGAAAAATCATAACTAATTCTAAAAAAATTGAAATCTTGAATTCTTTACCACTCTTGAAAGCTACAGATATCTAATTTATGTTGAAAATATATCCAAACCACAATAGGAGATGCTAGCTATTGAAAATTGATGGAACAGTACCAAAGGTTGACTAATGCTATTGGTACTATCCTTCAATTTAAAAAATTCATATCTTTCTACTTAGAGGTCTAATTGGGGTGATCTCAATAGCCATGGAAAGCTTATCATGTCTAGTTTATACCTTTAAAATTTTATGAGCATTTGACATCATTGGACTCATGAATGACACAGCCCAAATTTCTAACCATATAAAGTGCCTGCATTAGTTCAGCAAAAAAAATGCCAACTTTGGAAATTCATAATTAATTCCACAGAGCTCCAATAATCTAGTATTTAACTTCCCAAAAAGCTCTAGATAAGGTCTATATGTGTGTCAAATTTCAAAGATAATTTCATTTATTTGGTCACATTCTGATATTAGGTTGTAAATTGGTCACTTTTGTACCACATAAGGGGTCTAAATTGTCCATATTGAGTTCCAAAGCCACCATGACCACTTAAGCACTTGAGAATGCACCAAAATGACCTTATAAACTTGTCTCAAAGGTGAACAAACCCAGAATTTGAAAACTCACTCTCTCACCCCATGCCATATAGAAGATTACACAAGGCTAGTCTTGCTCCTCAATGTCTAAAATGCACTATATCATACATATATCATTAAATCTCATTTGTACATGATACATTTGCATAATTACATATATTCATAGGGTTATAGGACATACACAATAATGGAGTACAACACTTGCCACTCATATGGCCATAAAGAAGTAAAATCAAGACACTTTATTGTCATATTCTCATCTTCCAACTTGATGGCTTCCATTACCTTGTTCTTGTGGTCCACCTAGCATGGTAAGACATTAGAGAGGAGAGAATGAGATTCAAAGAATCCTAATAGCTTATCTCTCATTTCAATCATACATAAAAAACGCAAAACAAGTCTTAAAAATGCATGCACGAGCAGCATGAAGTGCATGATCATTCAAGAAGCATTCTTGGCACTTGAACAAATCATACAAAACATATATAGGCTTGCCAAGCAAGTGGATTAGCCTCACCTATTCTCTTGTGAATTTTGAACGTGCCTCACCCATTTTCTCTAAGAGGTTTTGACTCAACCTTATTTTTTGGAGATTTTTTACTTTGTCTCAACTAATTTTAAGGGTTCTTGGCTTCACCATATTTAAGCAAACCCAAGCAAACATACTAGGCATCAATTGAAAATATATTACAATATCATGGTACCATAATACATATGCACATGCTAGGACACTTTTCATGGCTTAAAATACACATACACATATTCAAAGACAAGTCAAGCACATATTCATGCATGAGAGAAAGAGAAGTGAGCTACCTTAGTTGCAACCACACACTTTTTCTCTTGAAAATTCTCTCTTTTCATTGGTGTGACACATACAAAGGTGTGGGATTTGTTTCTCTTGGCCTAAATACAACATATAGAAGCCAATTAAGTTCTTGGAATCATTTCTAAGGCCATACATCTATTTAAAACTCTAACTTTGTCTTATGGTTCATTTATGGTTCCTAAATACACCTAATAAAGCAACACCTATCAAATGAGTTCTAAGCTCCATTCTTTCCTTTCATTTGACTCTTGACTCCTTTTAAGTCTCTTGGAGTCATCATACAATTAAAACAAAGAGCCTAATTATATGTTGCTTCTTTAAGTCTCATTATGGAACCTATGATACCAATTCATTCTCTAGGCCTCCTAAATTTTTTCCAAGGTTTCCCCTCATCTTCACTCATCATATATGACTCAAAAATGGGCTTAAAAAAATTTAAAACTATCCCTAGGTACTCTAACTCTTCTAAACTAAAACGAGGCTTCTTCTTGGCACCCATGGAACTTGCTTTGTTTTCTTAGTGGAAGATGCATATGGGGAGCTTCTTAGGGATCTTAGGAGATCATTCAAACACTCATTTAGGCCTAGGAATTATTGTATCACATCAAATTTTACAAAGGACACTTGAAACCCTAACTCTATCTTGATTTTCCATGGTTCTTTTGCTATTCTCTTTGCATATCCTTATTCTCCTCCCTTAAATTTCTAAGATTCACCCTTGGTTCTACCCAAAATCCAGACCCTCTTACAACTTCTTATGTTGGACGAACCAAGGAGAGAAGGGGAGAAGAAGTAGCTGCTATAGGAAGGAAGATTTACCTTGCTTCTTTGCCTTTTCTTACTTGTTTCTCACTTTTATTGACCTTCTCTCTTCAAATCTGAATTTTTCCTTTTGTTCTGCCATCAAAGTAGATCTAAGAACCTTAATAAAACCATAGGAAAGAAAGGGAAATAGAGAAGAAGAGGTTTACTAAAGAGAAAGTATGAAAAAAACCAAGAAAATCCATACCTTTTGCCTTTTTTTTCTTCTCCCTTTCTTCTTCTCTTGGTGCGCTTCAAACCCTAGCTCTTTCCTTTGGTTTAGGGTAGAAACAAATATGTCTAAATGAGTGATGAGGTGGGGTGCCTCATATATATATAGGGAGGTTAAGAAACACTTTTAAAAAATTTCAATTTTGCCCCTTAGTCTTGGCATTTTTGTTTCCGGTTCATTTTAGCTCCTTTTGAGAATTGTCTTTTCCATTATAAAATTGAGGTTCCCAATTTAGTAAACTGCCTTTAGAATTACTCAAATTGGAGCTAAAACCTTTTCAAATAAATCCTTCAAAGTTCGGGTCAATTGACATTAGAAAATATATACCGGAGGGGTTTTAACTGTCTTGGGGCTTCCTATAATTTTTAGGGCCTTTGAGAACCCCAGAGAATTCAAAACTTTCATTTAAAAAGCCCTCCTATGTGAATTCTAAAATTACAAAAATGCCATTACATTTTGTCAACCTTTCATTACAATTCGTTTATTCATTCTAGCTTCATTTTTCTTTCCGTCTGAGCTGGGATTCTCATTTTTAATGGTCTAGAATGCTACTTAAATTTTTTAGGATCTTAACTAACTCATTTCAGGGGACTTACTTTGAAAACATACCTATTTTTGTTGTTTAACAAAAACCAGACATTATATAAACATAGCCTATATGAGCTTCCCAAGTGATCCAAAACATCATACAACTTAAACTCACTGTGTCACATGCCATAATACACATTCAAAAGTGGTCTACCAAGTGGTGAAATTATGCATTCTCATTGATTTGGCTCTAATATTGGTATGTACAATATATTCATAACTTTTACATTTGCTCAAGTATCTACATCTCAAAAGTAATATATACATACAAACTTTGTCATTCATATACATCAAAAACTATACTAAAGTCAAAATATGATCCATTAAGCTCCTTAGCTTCCATTTTGGTCTCTTTGAACTCCACCTAGACATGTTGAGATGGAAGAGGGAAGGGGGTGAGATTCAAAGAATCTCAATAGCTCAAACATCCTTTCAAGTAAGTAAATAAGGCATGTAATTATGTCATAAGATACAAGCATGTCATACACACTTTCAAGAGGTATTACATTCATAAATTCCATGCCATAACAACATATCAAGGCTAAAAACAAGCTCAAAGGGCTTTAAGTCTAGCCGTACCTTATTCTTGGGACTTTTGGATTAGCCTCACCCTTGTTTAGGGACTTTTGACTTAGCCTTAATCATTCATGAGACTTTTAGCCTTGTCTCACCCATTCCCAAGTACTTTTGGTTTCACCTTGCCCATCACAAGGGACTTTTAGCACAACCTTACCCATAGAGCACAATTTCATAACCAAATACCAATCAAGAAACATAATGGTACCATGGTAATCAAATAATAGCATATGCAATTCTCAAGATTCAAACACATATCCAAGCATCCAATGACATTCATACAACCATAAATGCACATAAGAAAGGAATGGAGAGCTACCTTAGTAATTAAACACAAGCTTTCCTTTTGATTACCCTTCTTTCCTTTTGGTCACACACCCACAATTGGATGGAATTTGATTTCTTTGGCCTAGACATAACAAATAGCATCCAATTACCCTTTTGAAATAAGCCTTAATATCAGATACACATTAAAGAAGCATACTTTGTCTTATGGTTACATTTTAGTTCTATAAAAGGTCTAATAAAGCAACTACCATAATTCAAGTTCTTGGCTTAATTCTCTTCCTATATCTAGGCCTCTTGGTTCCATTTGGAATCCTTAAAGCCATCACCCACTCATTTCCAAGAGTCCAGATACAAGTTGCTTTTATAGATCTTATTATAGAACTTATGCCTCCAATTCTTAAAATATGGCTTCTAAATTTTTCCCATGGGTTACTCTCATGTTCTTCCATCACATAAAGTCCTAAACCAAACTTAGAAAAATTTAAAACACTCCCTAAGTCTCCCAACTCCTCTAGGCTGAGACATGGAGTATTTAGAGTCCATGGAGTTTCTAATTTTTCCTTGATGGAAGAGGTACTTGAGAGGCTCCCTAAGGATCTTAGAAACTCAAGCAAACACTCACATCAGCTAGAAAATTATTGAATCAAAATAGATTTCACAAGACCTACAAGGATCCCTAACCTTTCTATCTTGAATTTTAATGGCTTTTCTTCAATTTTCATTGCATTTCTTAGGTTTTCATAGCCTAAATCCTAGAATTCTTACTTTCTCTAGGTCAAAAATTCATCCCCCTTGGCTGTTCTATTTGAGGCCAAGACATACACTCAAGAAGCATAGAGGAAGAAAGCAATAAAGAGAAGAAACTGCCTTGCTTTCCTTACTTTTTCAAGAGCTTCTTTCTTTGCCTTTCCCTTCTCCTTGAATTTTGAACTCTTCCCTTTTGTACATGGCTCAAAACAAAACCAAATCTCACACTAAAACTATAAGAAAAGAGGGGAGAAGGAGGAGAAGAGGAGTTATAAAGGAAGAATTAAGAAAACCTTAATTTTTCCATACCTCTTACCTTGATTTTCTTCTCCCTTGTAGCTTCTTCTTGTGCGTCTAGGTTGGGTAGTGTCTCTCTCTATTTTAGATAGAACAAGTCAGTTAAGAGGAGAGAAGGAAAGGGGACACCTCTTATAAAAAAGAATTAAGAGCAAATTGTTCCTAAAAAATGACGTTTATGTCCTGTGTTTGTAGCATTTTCGTTTTAGACTCATTTTAGCTCTTTTTCGAGAACTATCTTTTCCATCATAAAATTTAAATTCTTTATTTTATAAAATAGCTTTGGGATCACTCGATTTAGATTTGCAATCTTTTTTAATGTAAATGTCAAAGTTAAGGTCAACTGATGTTCAAAACGTATACCGGAGAAGTTTCAACTATCCTAGGGGTTTCTATGGTTTTTAGGGCTTCTGAAAATCCTAAAAAGCTCAATTTTTTTTTTTGTTTAAAAAGCCCTCTTATGAATTTTTCAAAAAGTGCTTATATTTACGAAAATACCACTATATTTTCCACAATTTTATTGAATCACTTTGACTCTAGTTTCTGGGTAACTCAACGCTCAAATCCTTATTTTTTATTATTTAAAATTTTATATTAATTTTTTTAAAACTTAAATCATTTAATTTAAGGGAATTTCTTTTCAAATTGACTCATTTCAGTATTTTTACAAAATAACGAATGTTACATATATCAGAGGCTGCTACAGTACTCAGGGCAACACCAAACCTTTAACTTCAAAAATTCATAATTTTCTCTATACAACTCCTTTTCATACAAACTTGGTGCCCTTAGAAAGCTTATAATGTTAGCTATATGCTTGTAAAATTTCATAGGCATTGGACTTCATTTGGCCCCTGAATGACATAGAAGTGTAAAATGATCATATGAACAGTGACTACATAATTTGGCCAACTTTGAAAATTCATAAATAATTCTCTAGATCTCCAAATTAGGTGCTCTTTAGCTCTATGAAAATTTCTAGATAAAGCCTACGTGCTTGCCTAAACTAGGAGATTTTTGGCATAACTATACCCATTCAAGCCATATTAGATTCAAAATCACCTTTCAAGAGGCATAACAGTACTATAACATGTAATCAATGGCTAAAAACATATTTCATAGTTCAAACATATTCACAAGCATCCAATAATAAGCAAACATCTAGGAAATGCATGTAAAAAAGGTTAAAGAGCTACCTTATGCCAAGAACCATACACTTTTTACTTTATTCTTTCCTTTCCCTTTTTGGCCACATACTTGCACTTAGGAGAATCTTGATTTGCTTGCCCTAGACACCTCAAATGAGACATAATTCAATCATTAGATCCAATTCTAGCTTTACATAAACTTAATGCATACTTATTTGTCTAATGCCACCAATATAGTTCCATAAAAGGGCATAATGAAACAACCCCTAGAATTTATGATTTTAACTCCAATTTCTCATGCAATCTAAGTCTCGTGACTCTATTTAGACTTATTAGAGTCATCATAAGTTCAATTCAAGAAGCCAAATACTAGGTTGCTTTTTTATGTCCCTAAAAGGGCCTAAACTTCTATCTTATTACCCATGGCTTTGAAATTCAAACTATTGGCTCCCTTGGTGTTTACTAATCATATCTAGGTCGTTCCTACCCTTAAAACTCTCCTTAGGTGCCTAAACCTTGCCTTGGCCGAGACATGCCTTAAGGAAGAGCCCATGGAGTTTGTTTGTTTTTCTTAGGGAATTAGCCATCTTGTGAAGCTTCCTAAATATCTTGGCACCTCATTCATACTTTTACATAAGCCATAGGAGCCTTAGGAAGTTTCAAATTTTTATATACATATCAAATTCCCTAAGTGTCATAAATTGATTTCTATGGCTTATTTTTTAATCCTATTTATTCAATTTAATTCTTCATGCTTCCTAATCCCTCTTCCTACCAAGTTTGGGTCAAGATAAAGTCTTTAACATCCCGCCTAATCTGGCCGAACACAAGAAGACATGAGGGAGCCAAGAAGCAGCACTTAAACCATAGGTTTCTCACCTTGTTTGGAAGCTTTTCAAGAGCTCTTTCTTATGCTTTAATGATTTCCTCCAAACTTTTCTTCTCCTCTACTAAACCAAGTACAAAATAAGTCAAATTTAACCACAAAAATCATAGGAAAAGATCAGAGAAAGAGGAGAAGAGATTTAGTGAAGGAAAGAGCATGAAAAAGTGACCAAATCTTACCCTTTCAATTTTGCTTTCTTCCTCCCTTGCCCTCCTTTCTTATGCACCTCTTGGGATAGAGCATGAATCTATTTTAGACCAGAAAAAGTCAATGGTAAGGGTTGGAGAAGGAAGGGATATGATTTAAGAAGCATAAAGGTAAAGTTAACACACTTTTCCACTTTTCATTTTAGTCCCTAAACTATAGTTTCTCCATTTAGCCTTTAGCCTTATTTTAACTCTTTTTTTAGAATTATCTTTTTCATCATAAAATTTAAGTCCTCTAATGTATAAAATACTTTTGGTTTCACCCAAATTGGATTTGAAGCCATTCTAAATTATCCAGTCAAAGTTTCGGTTAATCTTTTACCAAAATTACGCATTGGGGGAGTTTTAACTATTTTAGGGGTTCCTATAATTTTTATGACCTTTAAGATTTCCATTTAAAAATTCCTTGTATGAGTTTTCCAAAATTTGCTCGAAACTATGAAAATTCTCCTACATATTTTTGCAAATTTTCATAGCTCTTTTGGCTTGAGTTTCTGGGCATCTCAAACTTCATATCCTCAATTTTTTAGGTTTAGTTTATTCTTTTATTTTTATTTGGCCTCAATTCATTTAATTTAGGGGACTTCATTTTATAACTAGTTAGTTTCAAGCTGTTTTGGAATAACCAAGTATTACACATAACATGTATATTTGCTTCCACATACTTGAGTAAACCATATGTATGCTTGAATGTTGGTTTAGCTATTAAGATTCTTTGAATCTCATATTTCTCTATCTCCACTAATCATGGCTAGGTGATATGCAATGCGAGGATAAGGAAGAGACAAAGACCTAGAAAGGTCTATAATTTCAAGAGATTTGGCTTAAGATTTGATATTGTATATGAGATCATATAAATTTATATTTTCATGTAATATATTGGCAACATGTGCAAAAGTGTTAAACCATATGACCAATATATGTATGTATGAGACATTAAAACATGGTTTGGTATATGGAAGTCTATTGAGTTTACACATATTTTGATGTGGAATAGTGATTTTTAGATGCAAAGCAAATTTCATGTGATGAACAATTGATAGTTGATACATGTATGAATTAAAATTTGCTCATGGCAATAAGTAGCATTTTAGATCTCATTTGGTACATTTTGGAACCAAAATTTTGGCTATTTGAGCAATAAAATGTCCTTTTATTAATGAATTTTGGGCTAAAATTTGGTGAGCACTTAGATGACATGCAGAACTTTTTATAAAGCCAAAGTTTGTATTTTTTGGAGTTCTATAAAACATTTGGTGAATTTTCAAAGTTGATCCCAAAAAAATGTTATAGTATGGTACTGTTCACTTTACACCTGATTTGGTTTACGTGAAATTTGAGAGGTCAAATAGATTCATTTTGACTTGAAATTTTTATAGTAGAAAGTTCACATCATAAGCTTAAAATGAAATCTAATTTGTCTTAATTAGACTTGTGTAGCTTAAATTATACATTTTAAAATTTTATATTTTATTTTGTGATATATAGGTGAAGCAAGCAAATGGTTCCTATTATATAGGTGAGCTTTATGTACTTGCTATCTTAGATGAAACTAAATACTTAAGCATGAATTTGTGAGAATCCATTTTGTGAATATATCAGTCCATTTGATGTATTTAGCAATCAAAATTTTGCTACTAAAAGGTTTGTTGTGCTTACTTTCACTTTAAATGAACATCTAATGGTACTAAATGGATCAGACATAATAAGGTTTAATAGTGTTTGATCCTGAGATGGTGTGTAATAACATTAACTATTAATTAAGCTAATTATGCACAACTTTGTTTCTAATCAATCACAATTAAGATTAAATTTAAATAATGACTCAGCAACAGTTGAAACTATGGAAAAATTTGAACCTTCAGACCATCCTTATTCATCATCAAAGCATACCAAAGGATTTATGTTTATAGGAAATCAAAATTCTTGTTAACACTTTTTATCTCATTCAAATTACCTCTAAAAAGTATGGAAGCTCTTGTATGTTGGATTACTAGTTACTACTTATCACTAATGTGTTATAAACCACATTTTTATAATTGAATTGGAGGTTTTAAGAAGTCGCAGCCAATTTAGCCTTTATAACTTCTAAAAGTTTAATTTTACATTTACACTGCGATTTGAAGGACTTGCACCACTGCTAAACTCGAGTTTGAATCAGTCTTCTCACATAGACACAATTTGTGCCATGGCTAGAATATTTATGTCGCCACCAACTACTTACATCGTAACCAAAATAGCTATTAGACACTTCTACATGCGTGGCCATAACTTTTTGTGCCATAGCCAAACATATGCACCACTGTGGGAAACTTTTGTGCTGTGGCCAAATTTGTTGGTGGAACATTACTAGCTCATTTCGGCCATGACTTGAGAAAATTGGCTGCAACTCAATTACCTACTACATCCAAACACTTAAATGAGCGAATAACTTGCTACCACCTTAAGATCAATCTTAGGATCTTTAAATAACTAAAAGGCAAAGTTTTTAAAAGATTTACATCCCTCTAATCTCCATATAAATACCTCATATAGTCCAAGGATTTAAAAATAAATCTCACAAACTAAAATACATATTATATTAGCACAAGTTTCATTTATGATAGCAAGGTAAGATATAACCCTAGGTGGCAACCCTAAAATCTCCAATGCACTAGCCAATGTCTCTATACCTTTTTGAACAAATTTCAACTAACTAGTTAGACTTGTATACAACCTTAAAACCTTGACACATTTTTAATTCTAAAATATGACTATGACACTTCCTAATGTCACACACAAAGGCCTATGATAGCAAATAGTATGATATGGCTTCCAATGACAACCTAAAGTCTTCATTACACTACCTAAGATCATTAAACTACTTTGAGCAAGTTTTAATTGACAAATTAAATTTTTCTACATTCCTTAACATTTGGTACAATTCTAAGTTCAAAATATGACCGTACCACACCCAATAATGATTTATGATAGCAAAATCTACTATGGCAACCTAATAATGATTTATGACAACAAAATCTAATATGACAACACAAAAGGGATGAACCATTTCACCATCCACATGATCAAGGCAATGAAAGCACATTCCCAAAACTCTTAAACCACAATTAGACTTAAAAGAACAATTGTTTAAGTATTGACATCCATTTTACACTTTATATAATAGCTTAATTCAAATAGCTACTTTTAAAATCTCCAAGTGACAAATCAAAATTCAAAATATGCCTCATAAATTACTCTGAACACCTTAAGTAGGTGTAAAGTACATATTTAAACTTGCCTAAACGTCCAAACCTCTTATACCAATAGTTCAAATATAAATTTTATAGTGCTAAGTGCTTAATGGTCACATAATTCCAAGTTATTCATTAAAAATCAATCAAATACAATCACAAGGTCCAATTTTATGATGACTCAAATTATATAATTAATCCTTATACTTGGTAATACATGATATAATATGGCAATTATACAACATAATAAGTAATGCTAGTATGCCTACTATACAAACCCAATTAAAGAAGGCATTCAAGCCTATACACTACCAAACTATTACAGTAAGCTTCCATTAGCTTCTTCTTAATATTAAGAGGTTTGATCTGTGAAAATGTTAGCTCACACCAGGGGGAGATATAAAATCTTAGTAACAAGAGGCAAATTCCATATATATATAAATTAATCAACATAATGCATTTTTATACAGAAAAATATACTGAAGGCATCAATATTATTAGCAAATAAACTAGTTGGACTATTAGTAACTACTATCACATACTAGCAATCACATATAACATGGTAATAGCTAAAAATAGAAGGAAAGGTCATCTATGGTGCTAACTCCTCAGTGAGCATGCTAACAACTTGGTGCATTCTAATAAGTCTGGTCAAAACTTAGTGCACAATCATGGCACAATGCATGGGTGGTAACTTGACCATAGTTCCACCAAGGGCATAGTCACAATCCAAAATAATCAAGTAGCCAACCAATCATTTAGCATAGAAATCATATGTGTAACAAATATAAGATCCAAATGAACATATACATGGAATTAGAAAATATCTGATTTCCTCAATAAAGCCAATTACTTTTTCTTTAACTATCCACATGTTCCAAAAGGCCTACCAAACTTAAGACAAGCATAGTTATCTTCATCTAGCCATCATTTGCAAAAGAACTTCATATTTATTGCTCAATTTCATCAAGAATCCATTAGAAATCACTTATCCACATTTCTATTAGTTGATTGCACCAATTTAAGATCAAAATACCAAGAACCAAGAATAGATTACTCTCAACATCTCTATTTTTATACACATAATAGCCGTGCACTAAAAGTTTATATAAATGATGAAAATTTAGCATATACATATCATAAAATGATATGAGGCACTTATCCACTCCTTTAATAACTTCTAAAATTCAGATTTAAGTTATCTAGCCCCAAAACTATAGTGGTTCACTTTAATTTCCTTGTATTTTCACACAACAATAGAACCCATCCTAAAAATTGGTCATTAGGGCTAATTTCTAGCATAATAATACATCAAAATAAAGGAAAGTACTTATCCAATAGTCCCTCTAACCTCAACATCTAAAAATCATGAAAGAAACAACCAAACATCCACTTTGAGATTTTGAAATGAGATGAAAATTCATTAAACACAAAACTAATTAGACTAAAATATAGAGGGAGATGAGAAGATTAACTTCTATATAACTCGCCTTCGCCAAATCTCTCTTTAAGAGAGCAAATCAGTGGTAAAATGGTGGTGAAATCCTAGCTTCCCTTGCATATTTGAATTTCCCCTTTAAGTCTCTTATGTTTCTATAGAATTGGGGGTAAAGGCTATAGAAATTTTAGGGCTTTAGAGAAAATAGGCTGACCCAAGGGCCTATGGTTCAATTAGGTCCATTTCTTAGGTGTTAGGCCATGAGCAAATGGGTTGGTTTAGTTAACTCAAGTTAAGCCTTAATGAAAATGGTTCTTGGCATAAATGAGTTAATCTTAGGGCGCAAATATAAAATGCTAATCTTCTCTTAATTAATAATTTTCTTAATCATGATTAAATCCATCATTTATTTTTCAGTCTAGAGTGGTCAAAAATTATTATTTGTCTTAAAATACCCAAAATGATAGCTTCATATAATTTATTCCAAAATTTTTATAATAATTCTCTATCCTCCCCTAATTAATTACTTAATTCTCCATTATTTTTCCTTAATTAATTTCATATGTTACAAGGTGCAAGTAGATTAGGGTTTGGGAGATTGTCAGGAATATTCACTGGTTATTATGGTATGGGACATTTTACTCCAAGTGATTTATAATTGTCTACATGTTAGCCATCACCAGATCTACAAGCTCATCCTTAATAGGTTTGCCCCTTCTTATATTCACCATGTTGTTTGAAAAGAATTGCAAATTTTAGCATATAACACATATTTACAACATAATTATCAATAGTTCCTAGTGTTCCTGACAAATTTCATACTACATACATGGATAATTCAAATATTCCCCAAACCAAAACATAGAGCTACATTGCTTGAACATTAATTTTGATACCAAAAGTCTTACACCTTACTATATCTCAATTACTTTGTACAATTGGATGTCCATTCAAGTAAAAGTATGCATCACAAATCCTTTTGTAGTAGGAATTCAATTACTAAATACATCAAGTGGATTGATGATGTATTAAAGTAGTTTTTATTTATTTTTTTATAATTCTAACTTATAATTTTATTTTAAATATTTGGTTCCATTTAAATTATTAGGTATGGCAAGCTTAAGTACATAAAAAGAACCATTTGCTCACTTTAGCCATATTGCACATAACAAAGCATGAATTTTAATAATTCATAACTTGCCCTACTCAACTCTGAATAAAGCAAATTAAATGTCATTTGAAAGTTTATGATACAGACTTTCTACTATAAAAATTT
This sequence comes from Erythrophleum fordii, assembly GCA_032878935.1. Classification (NCBI taxonomy): domain Eukaryota; kingdom Viridiplantae; phylum Streptophyta; class Magnoliopsida; order Fabales; family Fabaceae; genus Erythrophleum; species Erythrophleum fordii. Next base: position 16,809,096 of record JAVQMF010000052.1, on the reverse strand, counting down.
CAAGTCAAATTGAATCTATTTGATCTTTCAAATCACACAAAAACCAAAACTATTACAAAGTGAACAGTACTAGCCTATAATAGGATTTTATGGCCAACTTTAGAAATTTGTCCAATATCCTATAAAGATCCAAAAATTACAAGCTTTATCTTTATAGAAAGATATGAATGTCCTTTAAATACTGACCAAATTGCAACCCTAAATTTCATCATTAAGGTAGTTAAGGGAAAATGTACATTTCAAATGGTCAAATTTTAGTTTCAAAGTGTACCAAATAAGCTCTAGTATGTGTAACATTCCTAAAAATTAGGATTTTCTAATTATTTAATATTTTATGTAATGAATTTATAATGAAATAACTTCGTATATGAGAAATATAAGATGAATATGACTCAGAAATTTTTGAGATTTTACGGGAGTCCAAGGGACCAAAGGGCAAAATTGTTATTTGTCACCTAGACAAACTTTGATAATTGTTTGGAAGAAAGAGGAATTCAAAACTAGTCCAATATATATATAGAGAGTTAGGAAATAAGGCGCAAAAAATTATAAAATTTTTTCTGTAAAATTCTGAAATCGTTAGGACCAAAAAATGGCCCTGAACGATTAAGAGCTTATAAGGAGACGAACTAAACCCTTAAACTCGAGTCAACTGTCTCAAGAAATTTTGTGCATAAAGATCTATCGAATGGTAGTTACAGAATCCAGAAATACGAAGTTAAGATGAAGATATAAGCAAAAAAATGAATAGAGGTGCTTATCTATTATATCACTACCAGAGACAAAATGGTCATTTGGACCTTAAAATAATAAAATATTAGAAAAATAAATAACAATTAAATATATAGTTGGAGATATTAAATGGAACCCATATAGGCCTAAATAATATGAAAATATAGCAAAGAACCTAGAGAATGCAGATTAAATAAAATATTAAGGAAAACCTACTAAAGGATACATCGGTGAAACGATGGTAATTTTGTAAATTCTAATCAAGGAAGTGCTGACATGGCACCATAGATCAAGGAAGGTGATGATATGGCACCATGAGCAAGGAAAATGGTGATGTGGTGCCATGTGTGAAGAAAATATTAGAGTTTGGAAGAAGATTATGGAGATAGCATAAATTACGAAGTGATGACACAAGCTTACGTCAATAAATCTTAGTAAATCTCATGTATTAAAAAAGTTATCATTGACAACAGAGTGACATAGATGCTAACTTAAGTAGCATTAAATACAATCTTATCTTTACACATTACAAAAAAAGTAACCATGGTTAAAGTTAACCACTGTTAAAATCTAATGGCTAATATTAACCTGTAAAATGTGATGTGAGTTTAACTGTTGATATAATCCAATGGCTTAGATTTTCTTACTTTTCAAGATTAAATCACAACCTTTGATCTAATCTAAAGGTCCATATTAAATCTCTAAAATCAAGATTGAATCATAGCCATCCAATTGATCAAAGGGCATAGCTTTAACATCATAAAACCTAACAAATCCTAGCCATCCATTTTAAATGAAATATACAAGACATACACACTTTCATGCCATACTCAGACACAAAACACACATACACAATTTGGCCAAAACAAGAAGAAGGAGGAGGAGGAAGAGCTTGGCCAAAGAGAAGGAAAAGGAATGAGGAAGGAAAGGAAGAAAGGCTACTGGAGAAATCAAACACCACAGAATCAACATAACATAGATAGACTTTCTTCTTCTTGGTTTTTCTTCGATTTTTCTCCAAGAATTTTTCTCTTCTCTTTCTCTCTAAGTTTCGACCATGAAAAAATAAGATGAGAGATTTTGTTGTTCTCATGAATTCAAACTAAGAAAAGATAGATAAATCATATATATAGTTTATGGATTCATATGATTTAATAAAATTCTTATTCTTGGCAATTTTTCTACAAACCCTGAAACCTTATATTTCAAGAAGCCATAGGAGGAATTGAAGATAAATTAAATGGTAGAACAATTGGAGGAAACTTCAAGAAGAGAAAAATTAATATAACTTTGATTTTCATAAAGAAATTGGTAAGAAACCCTTAAATTTTAACTTGAGAAAATTATAAAATATGATGAAATTTCTAGAAATTGATTGAGAACTTTTGTTCATCTCCCTCAAATATGTATGTGTGGTTATTTGTTGACATGAAAATGAAGCAAAATCATATATCTTCCTTGATACATAGGTTTGGCCAACACATGTACATGGGAAGAGTTTTTCAAAATCCAATTATATTAGATTAGTCTATATAAAAAATAAGGCCTATAGTAAAATTTTGGTGAATTATAAATCAATATACAAAAGTCAATTTTTTTAGAAAAAATGTTGACCAAGAAGTTTTTGAATTTTCACTTATGTTATTTGACATGCTTTGGATGATTTTTGTGGCCTAATATATTCTACATGCTGTCTAGATTATGCTAGTATTTATTTTGTAAATTCTGGAGCCCATTTATAATAGTTAGAAATTCATGAAGTATTATGTCAAGAATAGAATATATGATAACATATGTTCTGAATTTATGCTATTTGCTATGCTGATATACTGTTTGATTTCTTGACATAGACAATATGCTATCTATTGTTTGATTTTATATATATTGGTTATTTGGTAAAGGACTAGCCTTTGTTTATATATATATATATATATATGGTGGAGTAGCCTTATTTAGGGGATGAGCCCTGTGTGTGCTAAAGTTGGCCATTGGATAGCTGCTAGTGCTGGATATCTAATTTTTATTAAGATATTTAAAAATACCAAAAATGCTAATTAAGATAAGTGAGGGCCATTTGGATGTATTGAACCTATTATGGACTAATTGGGCTTTATTGAGTCTTTTGTATACTTAAATGAGTCTATTACAGCTATACTAGACTTTATTCTGTACCTTAATGTTGAACCCTGATTTATGAATTATTTTGGACACTAGATGGGCCCCAGAACAAATTTGGACTTAGAAAAGTGAAAAGATACTTTGAAGCATTTAAATATAATTTTTCTGGGCTTTAGTATGCTATTACACTATCAGGATTATTTAATTACGCATAGAGTTGTGCAAGACAGTTCTTTTCCAAATATACCCATTATGTCTTGATCAAATGATGGCTTGGATGATATATTATTATAATATTTTCATATGACTTTCTTTAGTGACTTTCTTTAGGGACCTATTAAGGGATGCCTCAGTAAAGGAAATAGGGGTGAGCCTACTAAGTCATGGCAGTGCAACATAAGTTGGGCTTGAGCCTACCAAAGCCAATGCAACATGATCTGGGTATTAAGTCTGGTAGTCTCCAAGGCCTAATGATCAAGTGGGAATAAATATTGTTTGTTATATTCTCTATATTCTATGCATAAGGAAATCTCATGATATCTTGCAATTGCTAAATATTAATTCTATTGAGATATTACTTGTATTTTATTCATATTCTATTTTTTATACGCAATATGTATGTTCACTTTATTATTTCATATTCATGCTACATATTCCTAAGCAGTATATCTTTCTGTTTATATTATTTGGTAAATTAACTTCCTTCTTAAGCCTTTCGTTCATATTACTTACTGTCTATCAAAATTATTACTTAACTTTTCTTCATGGATATTATTTCATATTAACCCTATCTATGTTACTAAGAAAATTATTTCTCACTTTGTTGTAGTTTATATTTTTCTTAGATGCCTGTCTACAGAATAACCTTAGAACTCCAAATAAAGTGGATCCAATTCGCAGTATAGGGGTGGACATTTGTCGTGCACAACATTAGAATTATTACTTTTGATGAATTAGTTCGTGCTATACCTATCATATTTGTGGCAACAGACAAGGAAAGTCCTGTAACAACCCTAACTTCTAATCATGGTAATTAAGCTTAAACATGCAGTTGACGGCCATACATCAAGGTCTAGCACCATTTAAATTAATCAATTTAGGAAAAAGTGAGGAAATTTGAACCTTAATGTTATTAGAATTATTAACCAAACATTTACAAGTATTCATATACATAAGTGAGACAATTCTTCAATTAAAAGCCTTTAAATCTATTATCCATTCATTTTCAACTCTCAATAACCCCTTTCAAGTGCTTCTAAGTCATCCCTTGATATTGTCATAGGAAAAACCAACGTTTCTAGGTTAATATAAGAGTTTCTAAATGTAATGTCCAGTTTTTATTAAACGACAGAAATGGGCGCGTTTTCAAAGCAAGTCCCCTGAAATGAATGAGTTAAGATTCTGAAAAATTTTAGAAACATTCTACACTCCTAAAAATGAGAATTTTAGCCTTAGACAAAAGGAAAAATAGAGCTAGAATGGAGAAACAAATTTTGACGAAAAACTTACAAAACATAATGGTATTTTCGTAATTTTGGGCAATTTTTGGAATTCACACAGGAGGGCTTTTTAAATAAAATTTTTGAGTTCTTCGAGGTTCTTAGAGGCCCTGAAAACCATGAAAAGCCCCGGGACAATTAAATCCCTTTCGGTGGACGTTTTCCAATGTTGGTGTGCCTGAACTTTGATGGATCCATTCATAAAGATTTTAGCTCCGATTTAAGTGATTCCAAATGTATTTTTCTTAATTGGGAACCTAAATTTTATAATGGAAAATACAGTTCTAAAAAAGGAGCAAAAACGAAGGAGAAACAAAAATACAAAGTACGAAGGGCAAAATTGAAAATTTTGAAAAAGTCTTTTTGCCCTAGTTATATATAGGTGGCACCTTACACTTGCCTTCATTTAACTTTAGAAAATTCAGCCCTAAACCAGAAGCAAAACCTTAAGGGAGAGGCCCCCCAGAGAGGAAGAAGAAGGAGGAAGAAATCTAAGTGTAAGGTATGTCTTTATGGTAATTTTCCTTACTTTTCTTCATCCACAGCTCCTCTCCTCCCTTCTCTTTTGTTTTCTTGGATTAAAATGAGGTTTATAAATCTAATTCAAGGGAGATATTCAAGGGAAATTTTGGATTTGAAGAGAGGAGCTTGGAGAAAGCAAGATTCAAGCCAAACTAACTAAGAAAATAAGGTAAAAATGCATTCTATGGTAGCTATATTGACTTCCCCTTCTTCTCCACTTCGACCTACATATGGTTTTCCCTAGGGAGTTAAATTTTCAACCAAACCAAGGGTGAATCTTAGGTATTTGATGGAGGAAAATAAGAATATGCAAAGAAAACCATGAAATAGCCATTAGGATTCAAGATGCAAAATCTAGGGTTTTATGTGCACCTTCCAAAATCTGAATGCGTATGATAGTTCCTAGGTTTAATTAAAAGGTTAAATGAGTTCTTGAGATACCTAAGATGCTCCCCACAAGTTTTCTCCTTCAAGAAAACTAAGAGAACTCCAAGTGGCCCAAAGATGCTCATAGTCTCGGCCAAGGAGGGTTCTAGTAGTGAGGGAGAGTTTTAAATTTTTCTAAGGCCATTCTTGAGTCATATTTGATGAATGAAAATGAAAGGAGGCCATGGAAAAAAATTAGAACTTATGGAAAGTGATTTGGTGCCTTAGGTTCCATATTATGACCTAAAGAAGCAATATGATGCTTTATTTTGATGGTGTGATGACTTCAAGAGACTTAAAAGGAATCAAGAATCATATTTGAAAGGAAAGAATGAGGCTTAGAAATTATTTGAGGGGTGTTGCTTCATTAGGTGCATTTATGGACCATAATGAGGGTTATAGAGCAATTTAGAGTTTAAGCAAATTGTGTAGCCTTAGAATATGTTTTATGAACCTAATTGGCTCCCATAAATTGTATCTAGACCAAGAGAAACCATCTCCACTAAATTGTGAATATGTGGCTGAAAGAGGAGGCTTGAATCCTAAAGGAAAAGTGTGTGATTGTATATAAGGTAGCTCTCTCCACCTTCTCTCATGCATGGATATGTGTTTAGCTTATTTTAGAATGTGTGTATATGTATTTTCAAGCTATGAAAAGTATGCTAGCATGCCTTTATATGCTATGATTCTTGATGTCATGTTATATTTTCTAATGAATATATGATGTTTATATAAGTTTAGTTGAGTGTGGAGAGGCCAAGAATTCTTCCCTTTAGTGAGGATGAGCCAAGAACCCTTAAACTTAGTTGAGACAAAGTAAATAGTCTCCTAAAAGTAAAGTGGGCTCCTAAGAGTATGGATAAGTCCAAAGCTCTTAAAGAATGGGTGAGGCAAGTCCAAAATCCATAAAGAGAAGTGTGAGGCCAATCCAAACACTTGGTGAGCTCTTGAATGTCTTGTATGATTTATTCACATGCCAAGTTTGCTTTTGAAATGTCCATGACTTCCATTTTCTCCATGCATGCATTTGTAAAGCTTGCTTTGCACATATTATGTATGATTGAATAGGAGATGAGCTATTAGGATTCTTTGAATCTGATTCCCTCCTCTCCAATGCTCTAACATGCTAAGTGGACGAAGTAGCTATGGTGAAGGGAGCCAACAACAATGAGAGAAGGAGATTGATAAGCTTATGTCTTGTTTTGTCCATTTTCGAAACATAATGATGGTTCATGATGTATATGATGTTGTAAATGCACTATAAACCTTGAGACATGTGTAAATATACTATTATGTGATGTTTAAATGTATGGATATGATGTATGAGTTTTAACATATATTTTGAGTATGTGATGCCAGAGTATGTAAATTGGAAGTTTGATGTGAATGTGCATAAGTGTGGGTTGAAAGGCCAAAATAAGATGCGTGAGATTTAGGACCATTTGGGTAGTTCACATAAGTCTTAAATGTACTTTTAGACTTGCCCAAAAGGTGCCAAGACCAAGGGAAATCCATTTGGCAACTTTGGTACTCTATATGGAGCCGAAATTGATCATTATGGAATCCTATGTCACCTTTTAGCCAAATGAGTTAGTCTTGATCTGATATTTGGTATGCAATTAGGTCTCATTAAGAGATTTTTAAGAAGCTAAAGATTATAATTTTTAGAGGTCTACAGAATATTTGATGATTTTTCAAAGTTGGCAGTTTTTATGGTTTTTGGTTTGCTGCACTATTCATTTGGTCCGAAATTTCATTCTATCAGACGAGGCTCAAATGATGTCCAATTGCCATGAAATTTTATACAGAGAAACTAAACAATCACAGACTCATGCCAACTAGAAGCACCTCATTTGGAGGTCTAAAGAGGGAGATATGAATTTTTGGAGTTTCTGTCCAATATTAGTAATTTTGCCTGACAAGAAGTATTGTTCCATTTAATTTTGAGTTCTAGGCTTGATGAACTGGTCTGAAAATATTTTTTCTCTCTAGATAACATCCAAAAATTTCTATATTGGCATTATTTGCATGGATTGGATTTTTTGGAATTAATTGGACATTTTCAAATTCTTTTGTAGAATTTTCTAATAGTTCCAGAATTCAATCTGACCTTTGGACCATTTTGGATGTCAAACGTCCTTTGTGATAAATTTTCTGATCTGGAAAAATTTTTAGTGTAAAGTAGACATCCATAGCTTTCTATAATGACCAAGATTGTATAATTTTGATTTTTCTAGATTTAGAGATTTTTCAAAGTTTGGCCAGAAAAGAGGCCAAATCTGGCCAAGAAAAATCCTCAATATTCTATGCTCCATTTCGGTTTCCATAAGTTGTGGGCCTGATTTTGAGATGCAAATGAGTTGTATTGATGTAATTAAATATGAGAATATATAGTACGAGCTCACACAGTTCACGTGACACCGATTCCAATTTTTAGATATGACGCAGCACAAAAATAATCCCATTTTCCTTGTATTTTCTATAAGAAACCTATATGGTTCATGATATTATGCATTTAAAAACATGAGATGAGCTAGAATTTATGGTGTTACACAGAACCTTCACCATGGCTAAATGATTTAGCGCCGTGGCCAATTACTCTTGGGTTTACTCTTATATCTTCGTAGGCCTCGGTGAGCCTACAGGGCACTGTGGTGAGAGGACCTCCTGAAGCCTACCTCACTCGCCTCTCAGTATTGGCCACGGCCAATTCCTATTTTCGTCATGGCTAATTCCTTTCTAGAATGCTTGACACATCTTCACAAAGTTTGCCGCAGGCAATTCCCCATTTCGTCAAGGTGAATTACTCTCTGGACGATTTCCAATTTGGCCTTTCACATTTCACCATAACTAATTCTACTTCTCGCCATGGGCAATTGCTCTTTGGACTCTCCTTGGGTAACTTTGCTTCTATTAGCCATTGCTAAGACCATTTTGGTAATGACAAAACACCTTCTAATTCTACAACTTCTAAAATTTTGTCTCATACACTTTAACTCTCCCTCTAGTGACACCTTAGGGTTACTTTACTTTAATTTATAGGGCTCTTATGGCTTTTATCTACCTAATTTATCTAGCTTATCTATCATTACTAATTCAAGACTTAAGTGTTAAGTCCTACTCATCCAACTACCATATATCAGCAAGTCCATAGATTAATGATAGCAAGAATTTCATAAGCTACCAACAATTATCATTCAAATATATATTCCATTAGAGATTTCATGTAGCACAAGTTTAGGTCTACATCCAATGTATCTCATAATTACATTTCCCAAATAGTAAACCATATCATAGGTTCAACAAAATTCATAACAGATGTTATAAGTTCATATATCCAATACCAAACTAAAATTAGGCCAAACTCCTCAATAGATATATTCTAAGTAACCAAAATACAAACACCTACAGTTGGCAATATGATTACATGATGATGCTATAAAAAGAATATCAAAATTTGCATCTACTCTACTCAGATTAGCCTAAGTGTAGCCTCCTCCACACATGGCTAGAGCTCATGGATTTTCATCTACTTGCTTCCCCTTATCCTTACCCGAAGGGCTTTTACCTAAAAGTATGATCCCATGAAATAAGGTGAGATACGAATCTTAATAACTAAGGAAATTTCCATTCATATAATCTAGTTTAATTAACATATATGCATGAATCAAAATGAGCATCAGAATCATATCAATCATATCAACAAATGAAATGATTAGGCTACTGTGATTACCATCACATACTAGCAATCACATTTTCACATGTTAAAAGTCAATAATACCAGGAGAGGCCCGTCCATGGCACCCACTCCTCAATGAGCACAACCAGTGCTCAATGTATCTGGGGTCTGATCATAACCTGATACCCAATCGAAGCACATGTGTGGGTGGCAGCCATACTACAGCTCCACCATAGACTCACAAAGTCCAAACACAATTCAATAAGTAGTCAACTAATTCATTTAGCATCTCAAATCATTCATGTGTAGCAAATATGAAATTAAAGCAGATATATGCATGGAATTAATATAGTCCCCAATTACCTCACTTGAAGCTAATTCTTTAAGAGCCAACTGAATGCTACTTTAGCTTATGGATACAAAATCAAGGCATTACTAATCCTAATCATAATTTATGTTAGGAAATCCATCACTCAAAGAGTCACACTATGTAACACCCTAAATTAATTAAGGTGTTAATTATGGATTTGGATTAATTAAGAATAATTAATATGGAATAATTGGGCTAGTTAAGTGAGTAGATATTTTAGAGAGATAAATTATTAATATGAGATTGAGATTTAATTGAGTTAGAAACCCCATCTAGACTTAAATCAAATTAAGTAGGCCAAGGTTAAAGACTGATGGAGGCCCAATAATTTTAAGTGCAAACCTAACCTTTTATTGTGAGACTTGGCTCAAGAGAGAACACATAGTGATAGCCCAATTCAAGTTAATGAATTAGAAACCCAAGACCTAACTTGTATAAGTTCTTATAAATGGCCCAATAACCCTTGTGCAGACTCAAATCAATTGAGTTCTTTAAACTTGGTCTAACCCAATTAAATTTCTGCAGCCTAATACATGAAAGCTGACCTAATAAGGCTTAAATATGAAATTCACTTGGAATTGGACCTTTGGGTCAGTCCATGACCTATATTAGACCCAACTTAAACTCTAAACACATCAGCCCCTCCATACTTTGCTGAAACACAAACAAAAGAGGATTTTCGCACCTTGAGAGAAAGGTTAGGGTTCCAAGCAAGAAATCCACTATTTCTTACTTCTAAGCTCAAAATCAATCAAGGCACTTGTTATATAACTTAATCCCCTTCTCTTTCTCTTCATTTTGGCCTAATTAGTTTTTCATTTAGAGCATTTTCACCATACCCAAAATCTAAAATGTGGTTGTTTGGGATTTTCTTGGTGAAATTTCGTAGGTTGAGGCTAAGGGTATGGTTAGGTAACTATAAACTCTTCATTTTGATGCTTTCTCTGCTAGTTTGGGACCCCTATAGCTGATTTATAATATGGGTATTATTTTTATGCAAATTTACTCAGAATTTGAAGTTTTATTTTAAGATTTCTAGGGTAGGCTCAACCAAATCTGAATTTGGTTTTAGTGGCAACTGGGTAAGTGTTTCTGAGTAGCCTTACATAGCTTAACACCTTGAGTAATGGGTTTGCTGATATAAATTGTGATTAGGTATAGTAATGGCTTGGTTTTATGTCATAGGCTGAAGTAACATTCAATTGGATTTTAGAGGATTAGCTACAAGTGAGGTAATCGGGACTACATTAATTCCATGCATATAACTGCTTTAATTTCATATTTGTTGTACATGAATGATTTGAAATGCTAAATGAATTGGTTGGCTATCTATTGTATTGTGTTTGGACCTTGTGAGGTCATGGTAGAGTTGTAGTGTGGTTGCCACCCGCGCATGTGCTTCAATCGAGCACTGAGTTATGATCAAAACCTAGATGCATTGAGCCCTAATTGTACTCATTGGGGACTGGGTGCTGTGGACGGGCCTCTCCCGATATTATTGGCCTTTAACATGTGAAAATATGATTGCTAGTATGGGATGGTAATCATAGTAGCCTAACCATTTCCTTTGCTGATATGACTGATATGATTCTGATGTTAATTTTGATTTATGCATATGTGTTAATTAAATTGGATTATATGAATGAAATTTCCTTGGTTACTGAGAGTTGCATCTCACCCTGTTTCATGGGATTATACTTTTAGGTGAAGGCTCTTCGGGTAAGGATAAGGGGAAGCAAGTATATGAAAATCCATGAGCTCCAATCATATATGGAGAAGGCTACACTTAGACTGATCTAATTAGAATAGATGCTAAATTTTGTATTCTTTTTGTATAGCATCATCATGTAATCATGTTGCCAAGTGTAGGCTTTATATTTTAATTACTTAGGATATATCTATTGAGGAGTTAGGCCTCATCTTAGCTTGACATTAGATGTATGAACTTATAACATCTAATGTATGAACCTTGTTGAATTTATGATATGGTCTACTATTGGAAATGTAATAATGTGATACATTAGATGTTGATATGAACCAGTGACATATGAAACCTCTAATTGAATGTGTATCAAATGATAATTGTTGATAGTTCATGAATTCTTGCTACTATTACTCTATGAACTTGCCAATATTGGGTAGTTGGAGCAGTAGGAATTTACACTTAAGTCTTGAAATAGTAATGATAGATAAGTTAGGCAAATTAGGTGAATGAAAACTACTAGAGCCCCACAAATTGAGGTAGAGTGGTCCTAGAGTGTCTCTAAGGGTAGAATTGGAGTGTATGGGACAAAATTTAGGAGATGTGGTTGTAGGAGGGGGTTACGCCATGGCTAGGAAAGTCTCACCGGGGCCAAGAGTGTGTTAGAGGCGAGGGGAGCCATGGTGTGAGGAATCTCACCACGACTCAAAGCCAAAATATTGCCTAAGGAGGGTGACAAAGAGAAAACTCGCCGCGGCACAACATGTCCCGCCGTGACTCAAGTCGAGGAAACTAGGTAAGGAGTATCCAGTAGCTAGTCTTGCTGCAACGCAAGTGTATTCTGCCGATGCGAAAATCGTGAGACTTCGAACAATAGCTCCAGGAGGCATTTTCGCCACGGCGCCACGTAGGCTCGCCACGATGATGGTCTGTGAGTTACCCAATAAGATTCCTAAGAAAACTTAGCCATAACGTGGAAGGTCGGGGCCGCGATGCAAGGTAAAAAACTTAGTTTTTGAGCTTCAGTAACTAACTTAGCTACGGCGGAAAGGTTTCAAGTTGCAGCAAAGGTCCCCAAACTCTTACCATTAGCCAAGAAACCTCAATTTCTTTAATGGTAATACTAGGAAATGATATAAGAACACTTATGGGAGGTTTTTGTGTATTGAAATTGATGGATGGATGAATCGCAAACCCTCATGATAGTACAATTTCTTTTATGCATTGTCACATTTGTGGTTGTGTAGTTAATGACCCTAATATTATTGAGGTTTAAATTTTCCTATAATTTTCACCATGTATTTAATTGTAATGACTCTAAACCTTAATCATTAAGCATGAATCGTGTATTTAACCATAATTACCATGATTAGCAGTTAGGGTTGTCACACACTATAAAGGATTACTTAGAAATACTTACTCAATTACCACAAGAACCAAATTCAGATTTGGTTGAGCCTACTTCAAAAATCTTAGAACAACACTTCAAATTCTAAGTAAATTCGCATAAAAACAATATCCATATCATAAATAAGCTATAGGGGTCCCAAACTAACAGAGAAAACATCAAAATGAAGAGTTTATATTTACCTAATAACACCCCTAGCCCTCAACCTATGAAATTTCATTATAAAAACATCAAATATCAAGTTTCAGATTTTGGATTTAGGTGAAAGTGCTCTAAATGAGAAGCCAATTAGGTCAAATTAAAGAGAAAGAAAAAGGGATTAAGTTATATAACTATTACCTTGGCTGAATCTTGCTCTAGGAGTGGGAAATAATAAAATTTTACTGCTAACACTAGCCTCCCCTTTGGACCTCTAAATTTGCTCCTTGTGTTTGTGTTTCAGTAAAGTATGGAAGGGGCTGCATGTGTTTAGGGTTTTAGTTAGGTTTAAGTTAAGTCCTAAATAGGTTATGAGCTTATCCAAAGGTCCAACTCTAAGTGGGTTTCAGATTTAAGCTTTGTTAGGCTAAGCTTCATGAGTTAGGTCGCAGAATTATAGTTGGGTTAGGCCAAATTTTAAGAGCTCATTTTGGGTCTGCATAAGGGATGTTGGGTCAATTATAAGAGCTTATATAAGTTGGGTCTTGGGCCTCTATCTCACTAAATCAGATTGGGCCATCACTAGGTGCTCTCTCTAGGCTAAGTCTTACAATAAGAGGTTAGGTCTGCACCTAAAATTATTGGGCCCCTATTAGTTTTTAACCATGGCCTACTTAATTTAATTTGGGCCTAGATAAAGTTTCTAACCTATTTAAATCTCAAACCCATATTAATAATTTATCTCTCTATAATTCCCATTCACATAACTTGACCAATTATTTCATATTAATTGTTCTTAATTAACCTAAATCTATTATTAACAGCTTAATAAATTTTGGGGTGTTACAAGTCCCACGTTCCTTACAGAAGGGATGCCTCCTCCGTTCCCATGAATGGAAACTGGAACTAAATTTAACATGACCTTTTTTGTTCGAATAGGGGATCGACCTTTTGTTCCTTTGTTACTAAGGGATTTTCTTTTTGACTAATTGTAGGATAAATCCATGCTCTTTCATGAGATATGGCAAGCTTTGGCCTCCAATCTAACTTGGTTTAAGTTACAAGTTTTCCTATTTTAACAAGTGACGATTATTTAATTTTATTATATGTGTAATTAGCTTTGGAATGTCGATTTAATTATGAATGAAAATGTTACTTATCTTTGATGAATTTTATATTCTAACACATGGAGAAAAATCATAAATTTTTTTTTGGTTATTTGTATATTGTTGTAGTTTCATTTTTGAAAAATTATATTATTGCTCCTTGTCCCTTTTTAGTATAGTTAATTATATTGCTCACTAAGTGTTATAACTCATTCCTTTTAAAATTTTACAAGTTATAGATGGTAAGATAGGTTATATGTCAGTTTGTAGTGTGGGTAAGTTAGTACATAGTCATGCCTTACATTGATTTGTGGCAAAGTTTTTTTTATTTAAATATGACTGATGACTATAATCTAGTGTAGCTCTACAATCCCACAAGCAAGATCTCCTACCCTAATGTAGATGGTGTAGTTTATAGATTAAGAATGAAGATCTCCTATTTGTGTTGCTGAGTTCTAACGGTTGTAGAATTTTTAAGGTGCCTTATTTTCAAGGGACACTGCCAAAATTATTGTAGGAAGTTATAAGTGAGTTAGATATGTAATCAAAGGCTTCGCATTATTGAACTAGTATTCTATATGACTTGTCTTTAAAATGAATGACCTTTATGTAGTACTTTGATACTATAGTTTTGATTGTTCTATTAGGCTTACTGATGTAGGATTCACCTTGTACCATGCCAATCTAACCTCTGAATTTGAGGTGTAAAAAAATATTTAGCCTTCAAAAGTTGAACTTCACAAAGAAGAAAAGGCTCAATTTCACAATGGCTAGTTGAGCTTCAAAAACTATAAAAGGCATTCAAGTAGAAGGAGTTGGCAGATAAACATTGAATAGAAAATCCTCTTAAGGTTTTACTCCATTTTTACTCCTTCATAAATTTCCTTGAGCTTAGTCTCTAGCTAATCTTGTTGTAAGAGCATTTATTGAGATATTATTTTATCCCTTTTTTTATAAAGGTTCTTAAATCCATTCCAATTCCTTGTAAATCTTTTCTAATAGGAGGGAAGTTAGTTGTTAGGTGAGCTATGTAATGCCCTGTTTCTTCATAAACATAAGAAACACACTGGATACAAAGAAAGTCTCCCAAATAAAATGATTTGAGTTTTAACAAAATTAGAACAATAATTTAGACCTCAAATAAGAAGGATTTAAGGCCAAAGGTGCCCTGAAAATAGAGCCAAATGAGTTTAAAAAGTTTGTGAAAAAAAGTTAGGGCATTTTTGTAATTTCTGGAAATTTTAGAAAACTTACCGGAGAGCTTTTTAAAAAAAATTTGAGCTTTTTGGAGTTTTCAAAGGCCTTAAAAATCATGAAAATCCCAGAAATAGTTATAACCCCTTCAGTAAAAGATTTCGACCGTTAGTTGACCAAAACTTTGACCGAATAATACGAAATGGTTTCAAACCCAATTGGAGTTATTCCAAAGGCAATTTATAAGTTAGAGAGCCTAAATTTTATGATGGAAATGATGGTTCTCAAAAAGGAGTTGAAATGAGGCCAAATGGACAAATCATGGTTTAAGGACTAAAATGAAAAGTAAAAAAAGTGTGTTAACTTTATCTTTTTGGCTTTGTAAACATCTAGCCACTTGCTCCAACCCTTAGCCATGATTTTTTCTAGTCTTAAATAGAGTTAAGAGCTCCAAACAAATGCACAAGGAGAGGGAGAGAAGAAGGAGAGAAACCAAGCAAAAAGGGTAAGGAGTTCATGGTTTTTCATGCTCTCTCCTTTACCAAATCTCTTCTCCTCTTTCTCTTCTCTTCTCACATGATTTTCATGATTAATTTGAGGTTGATTGGTGGCTAACCCAATGGGAAGAGAAGAGGAATTGAAAAGAGGCTTGGGAGCTTTGCTTACCTGAAGAAGCTTGAAACCAAGGTAAGAACCATAGCTTCTCTTGCTTCTTCTTGGTTATTTTCTTCATTAGATTTTTGGTCAGAATTGAGCCCATCTAAGAGACAGTTAATTCTGGTCTTAGCTAGGTGGGAAAGAGGATTTTAGAGCAATAAAAGTAGGAATATGCTACAGGAAGTAAAAGAGCCATAAAACTCAAGTTGTCCAACTTAAGGATTTTGGTAGACACACACAAATATGAAACTTCCTAAGGGTCCTATAGTTTATGTAAGAGTGGGAATGAGTTCTCAAGACACTTAGGAAGTCTCCCAAGTGGCAATTCCCTAAAGAGAAGCAAGTAAACTCCATGGGTGCTTCTAGCTTGCATAGTCTCAGCCAAAACAGAACCATGTACCTAAGGAGTATTTTAATTTGTTCCAAAGCTAGAATGAGACGAGATATGATAGAAGAATATCAAAGGAAGTCTTGGAAAAAATTTAGAAGTCATGTAATGTGAGATAGAGATGTAGGCTCTATAATGAGACATAAAGAAGCAACTCATAGTTAGGGTCCTTAAAATGAATGTGTAATGACTCCAAGGAGTCTAAATGGAGTCTAGAGTCTTAGATTGAAAGAGAAAATGGAGCCAAGATCATGGATTCCTATAGTTGCTTCATTAGGTCTCTTATGGCACCATAAGTGTGTCTTAGAATGAAGCAAGTCTTAATAGAGTTTGTGAGAAGCTTAAGCTTATTCTTATGAGTAATTTATGCCTCATTTGATGTGTTTGGGCCAAGATAATCAAGTGCCACCCAATTCCATGAGCTTGGCCAAAAAGGGGAGGAAGAGTTCAGGGAAAAAGTGTATGGTATTGGCTCAATGTAGCTCTCTCTCCTTTCTCTCATGCATGTTTGGGTGTTTTCTTGTCTTTAAATGTGTGTGTGTGTATGTTTAAGTTATAAAAAATGTTTCTAGTATACATGTACATGCCATGGTACCATGATACTTGTTATGTGCTTGAATGATACTTTATGAATATGTTTTGGCTTGTATGAGCTTGGTGAAGCCAAAAGTCCCTTAGCTAGGATTAGGATGAGCCAAAAGTCCTTAAAAATAGGTAAGATAAAGCCAAAAATCTCTAGAAAAGTAAGGCTTAGTTAAAAGTCCCTTGAAAATGGGTGAGGCAAGTCTAAAAGTCCCAAAGAGAATGGGTTAGGCTAAACCATTATCTTGGCAAGCCTATGTATGTTATATGTGACTTCTTGAATGAAAGAAATATTCTATGTATATTTATGAATTTCAAGATAGCCATGCATGCATTTTAGACTTGAAATTGCATCCATTATGTGTGTTTGAAAGGGAAAATGGCTATTGGGATTCCTAGAATCTCATTCTTTCCTCTCAATTGCCTAACATGTCCAAGTGGACCAAGTGAGCCAAAAAATGGGAGCCACCATACTTAAAGGCAAGGAGATTGGCAAGGAATTTGTTAAGTAGTTGTTTTGTAGCTATCCTGTTATTAAAAGATGTAACCCAATGATGTATAAACCCTTGAACACTGGTAAATATATGGATATATGGTGTATGTATGAGAATTGGATCCATATGAATGATAGTGTATGTTTTTGACATAGAAATGCAAACTGATGCATCTATGTTCCTTGTGTATATCAAGTGGGAGAGTGAATTTGTGAGGCCTGGGTATTTCAACCTTTGGGACATGTTTAGTAGACTATTTTTATATTTTTCCTACGTGCTCAGGTAGTCCTAGAAAATCTAAAAGCCAAATTGGTCCATTTTTTACCCTTAAAGAGGCATAAAAATGCCATTTTGCAACCCTAATCACAAAGTGATCAAATGAGCGATTTTAAGGCTAAGATTTTGCACACATATAAATCTCATATAGAGCTTTTTGTTGGTCTAAGAACTTGCATTATTTAGAAGTCTATAGAATTTCTTATGATTTTTCAAAATTTAGCTTAAAAGTTGGTTTTGGCGTGGGGCACTATTCCCTTGAGCAGATTTCATTTTTGTGTAATTTGAGGGTCAAATGAGGTCTAATAGTTCTAAAATTTAACATGGATAAACTAGATATTCACAGTGATTCGTAACAATTACAAGCATCTCATTTAGAGGTCTATAGAGAGAGAAATAAATTTTTGAAATTTTGCATCAGAACCAATGATGATAGCCGACCTTGGATACTATTTTATTATAATTTAGTTTCTAAACAAGCTTAATATGAATTCTTTTCCAAAAATTTAATATCCATAGCTTTCTAAAATAGTATGGTTTGATGGGTTTTGAATTTTTTTAGAATTAATTATGAATTTTTGAAGTTCATATCAATGACCTATGACAACAAACCTAGGTAGCCTAACATTTCATGCTTTTCTATTGTTAAACATGGTCCAGCTTGGTTTTCATGGCCTGGAATGATTTTTAACCTATAGTTAATATCTAGAGTTTTCCAGAGAGCTATCATTTTCTCTATTTCAATTTTTTTAGAATTAATTATGATTTCCTAAAATTGGTGACAAAAATTTGAATTTTGGACTTGTGGCAAAAACTACATTTTTCTTATGTGTAGCTCTTAAATCGAATTGTATGGTATGTTTTGCAATGGTTATAACTTGATTAGATGGAATATAAGTAGGGAATGATATTGGGGAATACACGAGGTCCACAGAGTGAAATTTGAATTTTTAAAGTACCACGCCACGCAAAAATATTCTATTATTTTATTCAATTTTCCTTGAAACTCATCTATGAAGTATGTATGAGGCTTAATGTATGGGAAAGTGAGGCTAAAAGAATAAGTGAAACCTATTTGATGGAGAGTGAGTTTAGGGCGAGTTTAGTGAAAAAATCTTATATAAGGATAATTTGAGGTGAGTTAAAACCTTGTATTAATAATGAACACATACAAAACCATCTATAGTGTAATTTTATTGAGTTATTGTTGAAGACAATCTCTTGAGGTTCAAAAGGACTAGACGTAGGATAAGAGATTGAATCAAGATAAATTTTGGTACTTTCTTCTTCTTTTTATCTCTCATTTTTATCTTTATTTTTGCTATCGCTTTGCTATCTTAAGTTTTAGCTAACTAATTCTATTTGTAATTAATTGATTGTTATTGTCATTGCCTTACTTATTAAATTTTAGTTAATTGGTTCTATTTTAAGTCAACTATGTCATAAAACCTTATTTTATTTGCAAAATTCTAATATTGTCTCAACATTGCATTACCATTGCTTTTATGATATTTTACAAATTTATTATAAGATGCTTCAAAGAATTTCAAAATCTAATTTTCTATACAAAACACTTATTTCACTCCCTCTTTGGTGTATCTTTAGCTAAGCTATAAATATGGTACCTTTATTTCCAAACATGTCACATATTGAATAATGATACATATTTTATATGCATATGACTATAGTTGAAGTTGTTGACACAAACCGAACATAAGATCTTAAAAAACAAGAAGCAACAAAAAAGGTAAATCACTCTCATTTTCTTTAAAAATGTTTAAATTACATCATTTTTCTTTCTATTTTGAAGAATGCTCTTTCTTTCCTTCTAACAAAATATGTTATAAGTAACATATTTTGATCAAAATACCTTTATATTTATTATTTATATAATATTACAAGTATTAAAAATGTAATTAACTTTTAAAAGAAAGTTATTTTTTACATTTAAAATGAATTAAATTTATAATTTTCAATACAAAATAAAATATCATTAAAATAAAAGTTTATGAAATACATTTTATAATAAGTGATATTTTTAATAAATGCATTTAATATTATCCTTAATAGTATTTTAGTCATTTGTTGACTGCAATTGAGATTTGTGTATATTTTTATAACAAAGAGAAATACTAGGTAAGTTAAGTATCTCTTAAGAAAAGAAAAAATAACTTATCACAAAAAAAAAAGAATATAAGACTAGAAACCCTATTTTGATGAGCAATTAAAATTCATTTCCAATAATTTTTTATCGTACATAAATAATTTGAATCATATAGTTTAATATATATTCATTTAGTATTTTTATTTAAAAAATACTAATAAAGATATTAAGAATATAAAACAATGTCAATTGTACTTTTCTCTAAAAGTCAATTTTTTTAAAACCAAACTAATAATTGAATTAATGAAAGTATTAGTTTATAGTTTAATGGTCTAACTATGATTGAATTGTGATTGACTAGTAATAATTATATATATATATATATATTAAATATTATATATTAACATTTTAATATAATAAATTAATAATAAATTTTAAATGTTTAATTACTGATTTTATATTTTTTTAAAATGTGTGAGAAGTCATTTTTTAATTAAAAATAAAAATTACTCATAATTAAGATTTAAGAATATTTAATTTTGACTTTTTGAGATTCCCAAATTATATTAAGATTTTACTTATTGTTAAAAAATAAAAAATAAAGAGTTTAGAAATTATGAATTATAAAAAATAATTTATCTAATGAAAAAAATTTAAGCAAATTAAACCTATTGTTATAAATAGTATATATATTAGTTTAGATTTTTTATATATTATATATATATGATATATAATTTTTTATTATATTGTTTCATTGATATGTTTATATATATTAAAAAATGTATAATATTATTCAAAAAGATTGGTAATTTAGATAGTAAAATATTCTTGGCTGATCCTCAAATTATCGAGTTTTAAGGGCTAATTAGATTAGACTAAAAATCGATTCTCAATCTAACTGGTTGAACTAACTGATTCAATCTAATTTTCACATCAATGCTAATAATGTATCATTAATAGTTATGTCAAAATATTAAAATTTGAATATAACACGTGTGATATATATACAATGACATGTTTATCATGTTTTACATATATTTTTGAAATTTAACGCATTAATATATTTATATCCATATCGGTGTGTGTCCATGTTAATGCCTATAAATTCAAAAAATTCTTAGATATACTAAGTATACATAAATTAAAATCTCTTTTATATAATATATGGAATATACTCTCATCTTTATAAAATAAATTTTGATCATAAATATATGGGGACACGATGTATTTTTCCAATAGCGAAGATCCACGTAATTCCCGAGTGGTGTCAAAATTGGCGCTACCAGAAAAATATCCTGTCGTCCTGTTTACGTTACTTGGGGCATCAAGACAGGCAAATAGTTAGTGACTGCAACTCACAAAAAGTTAAAGTTAGTCAGCACTTCCCAGCTAAGGCTGGTAATCTGTCGAGCATAATCAAATTGTGCCTATGCTATTCCCATGCAAACACCTTGCGTACACATGTTTCAGAATGTATAAATTGATTTCTCCATCTTTTCTTACCCATTTTTTCAAAATAGTATTAAGAATAAATTATTTCAAGATTTTAAATAAATCCTCAATAATATTCATAAAATTTTAAAGAGTCAGACAAAATTCAATTTAAATAATTACTTTTAAGACCTTTGGTCCTTAAAACACTTCTTTAAACTTTGAATTAAATTAAAAATAGTAAAAAGACACATGACTTTGACTGCAATAGACAATTTTTGGTTTAACTTAATGTTAAATTGGCAAAAATTTATTGAGTTTCAAAACTTAACTCAAACTTAGCGTTTTATTTTAATATAAAGTCAAAAAATATTTCATTATATTTTAAAATTTATATACGAAATGTTAGAATTAAGTCTAAAATCATAAGATAAAATGTAATTTCCTTTGGTATATGAATAATTTGATGAATAAAAGAATTGATGAGAGAAGAAAGCGAGAAGGGTGGAAGAAGAAGGAAACATAGCAAACCAAGGTTTCTACATCAATTAAGTAACCCAAGGAAGGCTGAAAATGGTTGTAGTAGGTTTAATTTACTTCTAAATCCCTTCAGAGGATTGAACTTAATAATTTTGATATGATTATTGTAATATCCAGTTTTTTGTAAAAATAATAAAACAAGTTAGTTTGAAAAGCAACATTGAAACGAGTGAGTTGAAATCAAATAAAATTAGAATACAATTTTAAATAATAGAAAATGAGAATCTAAGGTCTGACATGCCTGAAAATCAGAGTTAAAGTAGTTTGATAAAATTGCTGAAAGCATAATAATATTTTTCGTAAATTTGAGTACTTTTTTGAAAACTCATAGGAGAGATTTTTAAATAAAAAATTTGAGTTTTTTGGAATTCTCAGAGGCTTTAAAAATCATAAGAACCCTTGGACTAGTTCAAACCCCCTTCGATGTATATTTTTTAATATCAGTTGACTCGAATTTTGAGCTTTTTATTTGGAAAGGTTTTTAATCCAAATTGAGTTATTCCAAATCCATTTTATAAGTTAGAGAATTTAATTTTTATGATGGAAAAGATAATTCTAAAAAAAGAGCTAAAATGAGCCTAAAATGAACTAGCTAAGAAAAGTGACAAAAAAGAAATTTTTGAAGAACAAATTTAAGAACTTTCTTCTTATAAGGTGGCATCCCTCTCTCTCCCTAATCTTAACCGATCTTGCTTTTATCTAAACACAGGAAAGCTTTGTACAAGAGTAACACACAAGAAGGAGGCTCAAGGAAGAGAAAAAAACAAGGAAAAAGGTATAGAAAATCAAGACTTTTCATGGCTTTCCCTTTTGTAACTTTGTTCTCCTCTTTCTCCCCTTTTTTTTCCATGGTTTTGGTGAATGATATGGTGCTATTTTGGGTTTGGTTCAGAGGGAGAAGATTAGAAATTCAAAAAGAAGCCTATACCAAGTGCAAAAGCTCTTGAAGAAGCTAAGGAATCAAGGTAAATCTTCTCATTTTTGTTGCTTCCTCCTCCTTGTTCTTGTGTGTGTTGGTTCGGCCAAGTGGAGAGCAAATAGGAGGGAGTAAATTCTAACCAAGAATAAGCAAGAAACCTAGGTTTTAGACTATGGGAAGCTAATAAATGCAAAGAAACCTAAAGGAAAACCATTAGAAGAAAATATAGCAAACCTAGGGATTCTTAAACATATAGCAAAATCTGAATATTTCCAAGGGTATTCTTGCTTGTGTGAGAGTTTTATTAAGTTCCTAAGACCCCTAGGAAGCCTTCCAAGTGCCTTTTCCTTCAAGAAAACAAAACAAACTCCATGGGCTCCAAACACCATACATGTCTTGGCCTAGAGAGCTTGGCGGACTTAGGGAGTATTTTAAATTTTTCTAAGCTTAGATTAGGACTAAATATGATGGAAGAACATCAAAGAAAGTCTTGAAAAAAATTTAGAAGTGATGGATTGAAAGTTGGAAGTGTAGGCTCCATAATGTAACATAATGAAGCAACATATAGTTAAGCTCCTCAAAATGATTGTGAGATGGCTCCAAGGAGCCTAAATGGATTCAAGAGTCATAGATTGAGGGAGAAAATAGAGCTAAGATCAAGAATTATCATAGTTACTTCATTAGGTCCCTTATGAAGCCATAATGGTGTCTTAGAACCAAGTATGGTTCCCTAGTGAGTGTGTGTGTGATGTTAAAATTTGCTTCTATGATGTAATGGTATCCTACTTGATGTGCCTAGGCCAAAGGAACCAAGTTTCATCCACTTGCAAGTGTGTGACCTTGAGTGGAGAAGAATAATCAAAAGAAAAACTTGTATTCTTGCTTCAAAGGTAGCTCTCTAACCTTTTCCTCATACATTCTTAGTTGTTTTCTTATCTTTGGATATGTGTATGTATGATTATACCATAAGAAATATTTATAGTTATTTTCTACATGCCATGATACCATGATATTCTTGAAATGCATTTCATGAATGTACTTTGACTTTAATAGGTTTGGTGAAGCCAAAAGTCCCATAGCAAGGGTGAGGATGAGCCAAAAGTCCCTATAATTGGGTGAGATAAAGCCAAAAGTATAAAACCACAATTACTAAGCTCATCTCACATCATTTCTAAATTCACATCCTTGGATCATACAAAGTTGTCAAGGAAAATCCATAAAAAAAAAAAAACCAATTAAACTACGTTGCATCATAGATAAATTTTTCGCTTCATGTCCCGTGGGCCATATGGATCGTCCATCTCATTCTCATATTTAAATACACAAATACAACTCAAACCATGTCAAGAAGTGACCTAGAACTCGAGCTAATGAAGTATACACATGGAAATAAAGTGTGCAGCCTTAGATTGAAATTCTAACTTTCTAGCATAAATTTTGAAAAATCATAACTAATTCTATAAAACTTGAAATCAAGCACACTATGTCATTCTGAAAAGCTACAGATGTCTAATTTATGCTAAAAATAATTCTAGACCACAACAAGGACTTCTATCTATTCGAAATCAATATAATAATACCTAAGGTCATCTATCATTACTAGTATTATCTTTCAACTTCAAAATTTTATATCTCCCTGCTTAGATGTCCAATTGGGGTGATCTTAATGGCCATAAAAATATTATCATTTCTAGTTTATTTTCATAAAATTTCATGAACATTGGACACCATTTGGCCCTCAAATAACACAACACAAAAAATTGACCATATAAACAGTGTTTATATCAGTTCAGCAAAAAATGCCAACTTTGGAAAATTATAATTAATTCCCACAAAGCTCCAAATAATCTATTTTTTGGCTTCCCAAAAATCTTTGGATGATATCTATATGCATGCCAAATTTCATGAGCAAATTTGTTCATTTGGTTAGATCTTGATATTAGGTTACAAAATAGCTCATTCTGTGTCTCTTAAGAGGTACAAATGGTCCATTTTGGTTTCTAAGACAGCCATGGCCACTTGAATACATGGGGAAGCACCAAAATGGTCTACCAAACATGTCTCAAAGGTATACAAACCCAGATTTCACAAACTCACTCATCCACTCCAAGATATACATAAGAGCATACATGCCAAGTCTTGCCATCTAATGTCCAAATCATGCTATTTCATACATATAGCATTAAATCTCATTCATACATTATACATTTACATATTTACATATGTTCATAAGGTCATACAATATATACAATAAGGGATTACATCATGTACCACTCATATGGCTACAAATTGGCAAGATTCCACACTTTATTGTCAAACTTTCCTCTTCAAGCTTGGTGGTTCCCATTTCTTGGCTCACTTGGTCCACCTAGACATGTTAGACATGTAGGGAGGAAGGAATAAGATTCTAGGAATCCCAATACCTCTTCTCATTTTCAATCACATATAAAAAATGTAAATTCATGTCTAAAAATGCATGCATGAACATTATAGAACATGTGATCATTCAAGAAGTAAATTTTAGCATTCAAGAAGTCATACAACACATCCATAGGCTTACCAAGTAAGTGACTAAGCCTCACCCATTCTCTTCTAGGATTTTGGATCTACCTCACCTTTTTTTTTTAAAGCTTTGAACTAGGTCTTACTCTTGGAAGACTCTTGGCTTTGTTTCGACCATTCTTAAGGGTTTTTAGCTCATTTTTATCATAACTAGAAGGTTATTGACTTCACCACACTCAAACAAACTAAAGCAAAATCATAAGGCATTATTTGAAAACATAATGCAACATCATAGTACCATGGCATATAAAATCATGCTAGAATACTTTTTCATGGCTTAACACATATATACACGCATTCAAAGATAAGACAACATTCATCTATGCATGAGAGAAAATAGAGAGAGATACCTTTGTCATAAAAGAACACTTTTCTTCTTAAATTTAGCTTCTCTTCCTAGGCCACACATGCAAAAGAAGGTAGAGCTTGTTTCTCTTGGTCTAGACACATTATATGGAAGCCAATTATACTTTTAAACCAAATTCTAAAGCTACATATTTATTAGAAAAACTAAATGGTTCATTTGGCTCTTTTATGGTTCCATAATGCACTTAATGAAGCAACCCTATGAAAACATTATCTTTGCTCCATTCTCTTCATTCATTTATGATTTTTGACTCTTTTAAAGTCTCTTAGAGTCATTACACAATCAAATTAAGGAGTCTAATTAGGTGTTACTTCTTTAAGCCATAATATGGAATCTATGATACTATCTCTCTATTCATGGCTTTTAAAATTTTTTCAAGACTTCCTCTCATGCTCTCCCCTCATATATGATACAAAAATGAGTTTGGAAGAAATTAAAACTACTCCTAAGTACCCTAACTCCCTTAGGCTGAGACATACTCTCTTCTTGGCACCCTTGGAGTAGCTTTGCTTTCTTTGATGGAAGAGGCATGTGAGGAGGTTCCTAAGGGTCTCTAGAGCTCATGTCAATACTCAAATAGGCCTAAGAATCATTACATCAAATCAAATTTTTAGCTACATATTTGAATCCCTAACTTTACTACCTTAGAAATCAATGGTTCTTTATTAATTTCCTTTACATATTCTTATTCTTCACACCCAATTTTTTAGGATTCACCCTTGATTCTACCCAAAACCCAAGCCCTCTTGGATCTCCCTAGGCTAGCCGAACATGCAAGAAGTAGGAACAAGGAGGAGCTACCATGGAGATGAGATTTTACCTTGTTTTTCCTTGGTTTCTTGGATGATTCTTCCCTTACTTGGCTTCTCCTCTCCAAACACAAAATTTCCCTCCTTGGTGTAACATCATATATTTCTAGCTTGCATCTTATCATTTCTAAGTCTCACATGATGAACTGTGCAAAATGGAATGGAAAAATGGCATTAAAATAATGCCTTATTTCGCGTTGTGTCGCGTATAAAAATTTCATTCGGTGTCACGCGGACCATATGAGCTCATACATCACATTATCATATTTAATTATATACATACAACTCATTTATATCACCAAAGTTGGCCCACAACTCATAGAATTCAAAAGGGAGCATCAAACTCACACTATTATTTTCGACCAGAATTTTAGTTTTTCTATCACAAATTTGAAAATTTATAACTAAATCCAAAAAAATCAAAACCCAATAAACTTTACTATTCCAGAAAGCTCTGGATGTCTACCACATGGTAAAAATAATTTTAGCTCATGAATCATTAAGGGGAGAACATTTGATATCTAAACCTACTGAGGTCGCTGCTGTCTAGGCTACTAGTTCAAATTACTGATATGAAGTTTCAAAATTCACAACTAAATCTAAACAAATTGAAATCATACAGTTTTAGCCATTCTAGAAAGCTATATATGTATACTTTATACCAAAAGTATTTCTAGGCCATGAAACATAGCACAAAAAGCATTTGACATGCGAAAAGGGACAAAGGTTATAACAGCTACTGGTACTAATGCAAGTGTCTGCTATAAATTTTGAAAATGTCCAATTAATTTCAAAAAAATCAAATCCATACAAATGATACCAATTTGGAAACCTATGAATGTTAAATTTGTGGTAAAAATATGCTCAGACTAGAGAAAGCATGTTCAGCCACCGAAATTCAATGGAACAGTGACTCAGGTCATGCTACACTACTGTTGTTGTTCTAGAAATTCAAAAATTCATATCTCTTAGCTTAGACCTCTAAATGAGGTGCTTTTAGTTGCTACAAGTCATTGTGAATTCCTATTTTCTGCCTATAAAATTTCGTAGCCATTAGGCCACGTTTTCCCCTTAAATGACACAATTTCACAACTGACCAAATGAATAGTACTAGTGCAAATCCGAAATTTTGATACCAAATTTGAAAAATCATAGAAAATTCCATAGACTTCCAAATGACCTAGTCTTTGCTTCCCAAAAATTTCTAGGCAAGATCTACTTACATGAAAATTTTCAAGTCAAGAAGAGGTCATTTGGTCAAACTTTGCCATAGCTCAAGATTATGGCACTTTTGGTTCCAATAAAGGGGCAAATTTGGTCCAAATGAGTCATCCATTGTTTCACACATATTTGAGCAACTTCAAAAGCATAAATGTAGCATAAATGAGCCTCTCATAAGGTTTGAATCCATATGTAACTCAAATTCATCATGTCACTCCTATAAACATACATGCACAAGTGGACTCCCAAGTGGTCAAAATGCACATTTCTATTCATTTAACTCTATTCTTAATTAATACACTAATTTTACATAGTTTTACACTTGTTCAAAGTGTCATGACTAAAAAATAACATATACATATATTCTTTGATATTCTTGTACATCAAACTAGCAAAATTTGCCCAGAGATGGAGATTTAAGCTCTTTGGCTTCCATCCTTTGGATCTTGAATTCCACCTAAATCATATGAGATGAGAGAAAGGAGGGGATGAGATTCATTGAATCTCAATAGCTCATACACCTATCCAAGCACATTTTCAAGGCATGTAACATGTCAAAGGTATAAGTATGCAATCAATCAATTCATGAAGTATTCCACTTTACATTTTTGTATCACAAACTCATGTCAAGCATAAGAATGAGCTCTAGGGACTTTTGGTTTGGCCTCACCCCATTTCTAGGATTTTTGGATGACCTCACTCTTGGTTCTTGGGACTTTTGACTTAGCCTCACCCATCCAAGGGACTTTTGGCCTTGTCTCACCTATGTCATAAAACTTTTGGCATTTCCTCACCCACATTAAGGGGCTTTTGGCACTACCTCACCCTTATGAGCCATTTCCACAATTCAATGACATTCAAAAAAGTATATTGGTACCAAAATAGCATTATAGCATCAAGTGCAATGTCTCAAACATATACATAGACACACAAGCACACAATGATATATATGCAATAAGAAAAGGTAGAAAGCTACCTTAGTGCAAATTCAAGCCTTACTTTACTTGTTCCTTCTCTTTTTTGGTTCCACAAACACAAAGAGGTGGGGTTGGATTTTCTTGGCCTATTCACAATAAACAACACTTAATTATACTCTTGGAATAAGTTATAACATCCAACTCACTCTTAGGACTACACTTTATTCTATTTATCATAATATGGTTCCATTAATGACCTAATGAAGCAACTACCACCAGTAAAATTATTAGTTCCATTCTCTTGCCATATTTAGACCTCTTGACCTCATTTAAGGTCCTTAAAGCCATCACACACTCACTTTCACAAACTTAGGTCCATGTTGCTTTATAAGGTTATATTATGGAAGTCATTGCCTCATCTCCCAATCTAAGGCTTCTAAATTTTCCCCGAGGGTTTCTCCTATCTTCTTTTATCATATAAAGTACCAAATCAAGCTTGGAACTATTTAAAACATCCTCTAGTTATCTCTAAGGGTCTTGATCGATTTATACTTCCATTAAAGACGCATGGAGTTTGGAATTTTTCCTTAATGGATGGGGTACTTGGGAGGCTCCCTAGGAGTTTTAGAAACTCAAACAAACACTCACATATGATGGGAAAGTCATGAATGAACCCAAAATTTAAACTATGTTGAAGCATCCTATACTTTTCCAACTTGAGTTTTATTAGCTTTTCATGCATTTCTTTGATGTAATCCATCTCCCCATGGCTTAGTTTGATGGATTCTTTTGGATTATAAAATAGAAACTCTTCCCTCTTCATGGTTCTGTTTGAGGCATCCCACCATGGAAGAGGAGAAGGAGTACACTTGGTTTGAAAATTCCATGGGAAAGAAGGGAAAATGGAGGAGAATGAATTTACTAAGGAGGAACCAAGGAAATTCATGAAATTCCATACCTTTTTCTTGCTATTTCTTCTCCTTTTCTCTCCTCCTTGGTGCACCTAAGAGAGCTAGTCTTCTTCTCTATTTTTGGGTAGAAGCAAGTCGGTGAAATGAGGAAGAGATGTGGCATGAAGTTTATAGAGAGTTCAAGAAGTTACTTTTTCACAAAATTCCAATTTTCCCCTTCCATTGTGGCATTTTCGTTTTAACTTCATTTTAACTC
The DNA here is from genome assembly GCA_032878935.1 of Erythrophleum fordii. Classification (NCBI taxonomy): domain Eukaryota; kingdom Viridiplantae; phylum Streptophyta; class Magnoliopsida; order Fabales; family Fabaceae; genus Erythrophleum; species Erythrophleum fordii. The sequence continues at coordinate 16,779,768 of JAVQMF010000052.1, read as the reverse complement.
CTTTTTTAAAATCGTATTTTTTATTATAAAATTTAGGTTTCCAATTTAATAAAATATCTTTAGAATCACTTAATTTAGAGTTAAAACCTTTTCAAATAAACTGGTCAAAGTTCGGGCTCACCGCCTTTAGAAAACATATATCAAAGGGGCTTTAACTGTCCCGAAACTTTCCATGGTTTTCAAGGCCTCTGAGAATCTTAGAGAACTCAAATTTCTATTTAAAAAGTCTTCCTGTGAGTATTTTAAAAATTTTCTAAAATTACTAAAATGCCATTACGTTTCGTTGCATTTCTATTAAAATTCATCTGGCTATTCTAGCTCTAGTTTCAAGGCATTTCTGGCCTTGAATCACTATTATTTGAGGTCTAGAATATTAATCTAATTTTCTTGGACCTCAAATTACTCCATCTAGGGGACTTCCTTTTATATCTAGTAAATTTCGTACATTTATGGAGAAACTATACGTTACATTTCTCACATTTTCTGATATTTTCGAGGAGCTGGATATTACAAAATGTCTCAAGAAGAGTAAAGCTTAATCAAAAGTCCCTTGAAAATGGGTGAGACAAGTCCAAAAATCCTAAGGAAAAGGGGTGAGGCTAAACTAATATCTTTGAGGGTCAATGTATGATATGTATGAGCTTTTTGAACATGAAAACTGTTTTATATATGGTTACAAGTAGCTTAACCTTCATACATGCATTCATGCATTCTTTGACTTGAAAATGTGTCCATTATGTATGTTTGAAAGGGTTAAGAGCTCTTAGGATTCTTAGAATCTCACTCTTCCCTCTCCAATATCTAACCATGTTTAGGTCAGCCAAGTGAGCTAAGAAGTGGGAACCAACAACCTTGAAGATCAAGAACTTGGCAATAGAGTAGTTAGATGGCCATGTTGATAGCCTTTTGTTGTCAAGAATTTAATTACATGTTTTATATATAATGTAGACACTTGAGCACACTTAAATATATGTAGATATGACGTATGTAATAATTTTGGGATCATATGAATGAGCATATATGATTTTGCCACTAAAGACCCATTATGTGCCTTGATTCCCTTGTGTATGATAGCTAGTAGCATAGTGGAAATGAGTTCCATGATATTTTGAACCAAATGGCATGTCTCCATAGGTTGTAAATGTGGTTTTAGACGTGCCCAAGTGGCCATAGATGATCTAGAAAGCACCATTTTGAACCATTTGGAACACCAAAAGTGACCAAATGGTGAGTTGAACCCCAAATTAACTAAATGAATGAATTTTCCTATAAAATTTGTCATGAGTATAGGTTTCATCTAGAGTTTTTTACAAAGCCAAAGAGCACCTAATTTGAAACTCTAGAGAATTCATTATCATTTTTCAAAATTAAAAAAATTCTGCTGATATGGTAGCAGCACAATTCATATAGTTAGTTTATATTTCTATGTTATAAGTGGGACAAATGAAATCCAATGGCTGTGATATTACAAGTATAAACTAGACATGATAAGCTTTCCATAGCCATCGAGATCACTCCATTTGGAGCTCTGTAGAGGGAGAACCAAATTTTTGAAGTTGCATAATAGTACCAGTAATACAACTTGACCTTTGGTATTGTTCCATTAATTTTCATATGTTAAATGCTTCTGTTTTGGTTTGGAACTATTTTTACTCATTAATAACATCCAAAGCTTTCTAGAATCATATGGTTTGCTTGATTCCAATTTTTCTAGAATTAGTTATGATTTTCCAAACTTCACACCAAAAAGTTGTAGCAGAAACCCGAGGCCAACTTTTAATTTTTCTGGTGTATGGCTTCCAACTTGAGTTATATGTGATGTTTTATGTTGTTTACAACTTGTATGGATAGATTATGAGTAAAGGATGATATTGAGAAGTTCACGGGCCCACAAAACTTAAGATGAATTTTTAAAACCTTATGTAACGCAAAATAATACCATTAAATACATTGTTTTTCTTCGGGGTGCATATAGCTAAGCAAGTAAAACACTATAAATGTAAGGAAAAGGGTTAGGAAGTTATGGTGTTACAATTACAAAAAATTATTTTCTCTTTATCAATTTACATTAGTCATTTATCTCTTTATCAAGCTACAATAGTAATTTAAGCTATTCAAACTTGCCTCCAAGAATAGTATCAGAGCCTTTGGTTTTCTTAAATCAATAAAGTTTTATTATATTTGTTTTATTTTATTTTAAGCCATTTGTTTTATTATTCTGGTGGAAACGTTAGTAAGCTTGTAAGGGTGGTTTCGACAGTAAGAGTAAGTCCATTGGTTTGGCCTAATGGTATTCCCATTAATAAGAGAGAAACTAGGTTAGAATAAAATAGTATAGATATAGTATAATGAGTTAGTTTAGGAAGATATTAAGTTCAGATAACAAAGAAAATAGAAACTTAAATAAAAAAGTTATAATTTTACATCAAATAGAGGAGAATGTAACTACACAAATGACGATGAAATTAAAGAAATAAATTATGATTAAATATTAAATGAAGGAGAAATAACTAGTCATAATTTATAGGAATGATTAAGAAATTGATCTATGCCAACCTTTAAAATAGAAGAAATATATAGAAAAACAACATTTGATTTTCTTTATGTAACCCAGACTATAGAAAGAGAAATATAAATAACTAAGAGTAGACATATTATATTTATGATACCAGAAGAAACCATAAAGAAATATAAAGAAAAGTGCACTTAGATGCATATAGGATTAATTCAAGTAGTAGTGAAGCTATGTTTTAGACTAGGATTAAATAAACGAATCTTGATACTTTTGAAAGATAGAAGACAAGAAACAATTTTTAAATAATCTATAGTAGGCTTTGTAATAAAAGAAAAAAAGAATCTATAGTAGAGGTCATACAAACAAATCTTCATGGAGGGCCACTTTTATTTTGACTGTTACCCTAACTACATAGTAAAAATAAAAGATCTTAATGCTAAAAATGGATTAGTAGTGGAAATAAGATTTGAGGATAGTTGGAAAAATGGGAATTACTTTAATATTAATACAATATTGAATAGATTTTAAGATAACAAAAACACATCAAAATTTCAAAGCAATAAGAGAATCTCTAAAAGGAGAAACCATGCTCATAGAAATAAGAGATCTTTCCAAAACAGCAATATTAATACCAAAGCTATTAAAATATGAAAAAAATATAATTTCCTAAGAATTGGAAATTTCCAAAAACTAGCAACCCTAGCACATTCAAAAGAATTAGAAATAGAGGATACAGAGAGAATAGCTGAAGGAGATGTATCTTAAAGAACACTTAAAAGATAATTATCCTCTACAGGATCTATAGGGTCTAAGTAGTCAACTTATTATACAAAGGCTAGAAATTCCGTAGATAATTCAAATATAGGACATAAGCACAAAGGAGTAAATTTTGAACCACACATTCCCCAATCTATATATGAACAAGATAGTGGAAATTCAAAGACACAATTAGAAATAGATAAAGAGTTTTAACCCTCAAACTATCAATCTTTAAATCGATCATTAAGAGTAATAAGAAAAAAATTATGAAATAAATAAAGATTTACTAAGAAAAGAATTTGTGCTAAAAACACATGAGAAAAAGAGAAGATGGTTTTTCTCTAACTTTATAGAAGAAGAACAAGCAAAGATAAGATAAGAATGGTACAGACATATGAAAAAACTTAAGGAAGAAATATATTTCTTTAAGTGGTTAAAAATGTATACATATAATCATAAAATATTCAATCCTTTTGTAGAAAATCATCCATCAGTTAAAACTATTATAGTTAGAATTAAAAATTGGAATTGTAGAAATAATATAATAATTATGGCAACACATCCACCTTTAGAAGAGGTAAGTGTAAGAATGAGAGGAGAATAAGTGATAGTATCACCTTTAAAGATAATATATCTTCAAGAAAATAAAGATATGCAGAAAATACAACAATAGAACAATTACTCTAATCTAATTTTATATATCATGAGTCAACAATTAGATAGGATAGAAAGTAAATTAGATGAGAAAGACACCCAAAAATCCCCTTAAAAAGAAAACAATTATATCCATAAAAACCTATATTTAAATATGAAGCTATACCTACAAAGGAAGCAAAAAGAATTACTTTAGGAAAAGCATATATAAAATAAGATAAATGAAAAAAAATATTTTAAAGGAAATAAATGAACAATTAGAAAAAGTATATATAGGAAATAAAACAAAAATGTGACAAGAATTAATATCATTAGAGCAACAATTTAAAGATACTAAAGATGTAACTTTATATAAAACAAAAAGAAAAAAATCATAATAATTATTATAACATAAGAAAAACTATTACCTAAAACCAACTATGCTAGATTTATAATTTAAAGAAAGATATGCTATGGCCGCTTCATCTTATGATTGAGGGTCTATTTATGAATAGAATGTCAATGGATATAGTAAATATGAAATAATAAATGTAATTCAAGAAATGATAATAGCTATAACAGCTTATAGAATAGAAAACAATAATAACAATAATATATTTGATATATTAATTCAAGGATTTACAGGAAGTCTAAAAGAATAGTAAGAAAATATATTAACTAAATTAGATAGACAAGAAATAAGAACTTTTCACTAAAGTAGAATAAATGCACAAAGACAAGAAGAAACATACTTAGACAATAAAGCTCAATTGGCATATGTAATAATTAAATCTTTTATAAGAGAACCTATAGAAATACAAGAAAGATATTTGGAAGAATTAATGAATTTAAGATGTCCAACCTCAATAGATTTTAGATGCTACAAAGATAATTTTATCCTTAAGGTATTTCAAAAACAAGATGGAAATTCATATTTTTTGAAAGAAAAATTTATCTCAAGGTTACCAAAACTGTTTGTTTGCAGAAAGAATAAGAGATGAAATTAGAAGTAAGCAAAGTCGAACAATAAATTATAGCTTAATGAATTTGCGAACATATAATAAATATTATAAACACAGTAAGATTAAGATTATGTAATGAAATAAAAATGCAAAGATATATTTAGATAAAAAGCAAGGTAAATTAGAATTAAGAAATTTTTGTGAACAATATAGATTTGAAAAGGTAAAGGCTCCATCCAACAGAAAGAGAAAAATATATCAAATTTTAAATCAAAATCTTTTTTTATAAAAGAAATAAGAAACAATATGGTAAATATTTTGGCAAGCCAAAGAAAAATTGTAAATATAAAACAAATAAGAAAAAGACAAGAAAGGCATAGTTTGCTATAAATGTGGCTAATTTGATCATTACTCTAATAAATATAAAATAGAAAAAAAAAAGATTAGTTAATTACATATAAGTAAAGAAAATAAACAAAATATTCTTAGTGTTTTGATAAATGAGAATTTTACTTCAGAATTTGAAATTGAAAGAATTTTAGAAAAGGAGAAAGATCACATTTATTAGCTACAAGAAGATTCCAAGACAAAAATATTCATTACAAATTCAGAAGAATGTTTAAGAATAGGTAGGTATATATAATTGTCAAAATTGTATTAAGGAAAGTATTATTAATGTAATATTTAAAGAAAATATTCAATTCTTAATAGAAGTAATAGATAAAATTAATAGCAAAGATATAAAAAGACAATATTTCTTCAAAATAAAAGATATATTAGACAAAAATGAGAAAAAAGAAGAAAGACCACCAATAACGATGAAATAAATATTAAATAGACTTGAAGAAAAAAAACCTTTAATAGGAATAAAGGAATTACAATAAGAAATTAAAAAAATATTAGAGTAGAAATAAGAGAATTAAAAGAAGAGGAAATTTATAGGGAATTATAAATATTAGAAATTAAAGCAAATTTGGAAGAAATAGAAACAAAAATTTTCAAGAAGAAAATGATGAAATAGAAGAAATTCCAAAATTAGGAGAGATACCTCAAGAAAGATTTATATAAAGAATACAAAAGATGGCTTATCAAAAAATGGTATTGTAAGGTAAACTTAGTAATCAATAATGAATATTTAAAAAACTTAGCAGTGCTAATACATTTGGGAGCAAACATAAATTGTATACAGGAAGGTTGATACCCACCAAGTATTATGAAAAAACAATAAAAAGCTTGTCAACAGTTAATAATTCAAAATTAAAAATACAGTATAAATTATCAAATACTCACATATGTGATAAAGGAGTATGTTTTAAATACATTTTTATTCTAGTAAAGGATTTAAATGAACCATAATACTAGGTATGCCTTTTTTTTCATAGCAAATTATGCCATTTAAAGTAAGAAGTACTAAGGTTTTATGAAAAGAAATAATTTTTGAATGGATAAAGCCATAATAATTACAAATAGATTTGTTAAAAGAATATTCAATTTATAAGATAAACCAGATAAAAAAAACAAAGTCATATTAATTTTCTTTGAAAAGAAATACACTATAAGCAAATAGAAGAACAAACAAAAAAATGTTAATATACAAAAAAGAATAGAAGAGATTAAAGAAAAATTTGAAAAGGAAATATGCTCTAACCACCTAAATGCTTTTTGGAATAGAAAGAAACATACAACAAAATTACCTTATAAAAAAAGCTTTAAAGAAAAAGACATATCTACTAAAGTTAGACTAATACAAATAAATGAAGAATTAATAAAATATTGTAAAAAAAGAAAGACAAAATTTTAGATAAAAATCTAATTAGGCCAAGCAAATCTCCTTAGAATTCCCTAGCCTTTTATGTACAGAATCATGCATAAATAAATAGCTAGTTTCAACCCTCAAACTATCAATCTTTAAACCAGTCATTAAGAGCAACATGAAAAGAAAATTATGAAATAAATAAAGATTTACTAAGAAAAGAATTTATGTTAAAAACACATGAGAAAGAGAGAAGATGGTTTTTCTCTAACTTTATAGAATAAGAACAATTAAAGATAAGAAAAGAATGGTATCATTCTTAGAAGCAAGTTTGAATGTGTAACATTCGGCTTCTTCGTCAACGTGAGAAACATAATATTTGGCTTCTCTGTAAATGAGTGAAATGCACCGGATATAAAAGTAAGTCTCTTAAAATGAAGGATGTAAAGCCAAATAAAATTTTAAATAATAGAAAATGAAGATCCAAGACCCAAGATGCTTAAAAACCAGAGCCATAGTGGTTCAATAGAATTGTCGAAAGTATAATGGAATATTTGTAATTTCAAGAAATTTTTAGAAAACTCAAAGGAGGGATTTTTAAATGAGAAAAATAAGTTTTATAGAGTTTTCATAGGCCCTAAAAACTATAGGAATCTCTAGAACAATTAAAACTCCTTCGATGAATGATTTCAACTGTCGATTGACCAAAATTTTGACCAAATAGTTCAATCGAGTTTTAAATCCAAATGGAGTGATTCAAAGGCATTTTACAAATTAAAGAGCCTAAATTTTATGATAAAAAAGACTATTTTAAAAAAGGATCTAAAACGAGCTTAAACAACATTGTCAAAGTGTAGTGGCAAGAATGGTAATTATGAAAAAAGTTAAAAATATCCCCCACCTTTTCTTTATGTCATCCACGCCTTCTCTATTTGGTTTTGCCAACTTGTTTTTTGCCTAAGACCAATAGCTCTGGCGTGATAAAAGGAGGGAGGAGAGAGAAAGGAAAGAAAGCTAAATAGGTAAGCATATATGCAAAATCTCATGTTATGGTACTTAGTAATCTTACTTTATTCTTCATGCTCTTTCTAATAGTGGTTTCACCTTCATGAAAGGATGATTTTGGTGGCTGACCTTATGAGAAAAAGTGGAGATTTAGAGCAACCAAATAGAGCAAGAGAATCACCATTTAGTAAGCTTTCAAATGAGGTATATTACGCAATAGAAAAACTTATTTTTCTTTGAATTCCAATGGCTTCCATATTAGGTCTAGAGAAAGAAACTAGAGAGGGGAAGGAATTTAAGCCAAAACAAGGTAAAGACAAGGGTACTTAAACATGAGAAACAAGAATATGTAAAGAAATCCAAGAAAGAACTATTGGTTTGCAAGATGTTTAACCTAGGGATTCAATTACACCTTAGATTGTAGGAAGCTTTCTAACCATAATTTGAGGTGTTTAAAAGTTGTATGAGTCCCTAAGACACCAAGGAAGTCTCCCACAAGTACCTCCCATCAAAGAAAACAAAATAACTTCCATGGGTGTCAATGGAAGCTATGTCTCATCCTTAAGGGTTTTCACACCTAGAGAAGGTTTTAAATTTTTCTAAATCTAGAATTGTATCATATAGGATGGAAGAGTATGAGAGAAAGCCTTGAAAAAAATTAAGAAAGCCTAGGAAGTGAGATGGAGGTGTAGGTTCCATAATGTGACTTAAAAAAGCAACCTATAGCTAGACTCCTCAAAATGATTGTGTGATGGCTCCAAGGAGTCTAAATAGAGTCAAGAATCATAGATTGGAAGAAAGAATGGAGCCAAGATCATGAATTCCTATTGTTGCTTCATTAGACGCTTTATGGAATCATAATTGAACCATATGAGCAACCAAGTTCTTTTAGAATGTGTGTGGCATTAGAAATTGTTTTAAGAGTATAATTAGAGCCTATTTGATATGTCTAGGCCAAAGGAATCAAGCTCCACCCCATTGTAAGTATTTAGCCAAAGGAAAGGAAGAAAATCCAAAGGAAAATATGTGTCCTTGCATTCAAGGTAGCTCTTTCTCCTTTCTCTCATGCATCTTTGGGTATTTTCTTATCTTTGAATGTGTGTATGTATGTTTATGCCTTGAAAAATATTTTTAGCCAATGTCTATGTGACACCTTAAACTACTACCACTACCTAGCCTCTCACCGGGCTCGGTTCCATATGATTTCCAAAGAATCACTACTCCTCCGTGGCATTTGCATGCTATGAACCGGGGTTTCATATACTCATCTTTTGCCCCGTGGGTCCTGTGAATCCATCTCAAGCATCCTCAACTCAAACTCCATATAGACAACTTATACATAGCATAAAACAAACCATAAGCCACGGGTATGGAGCCAAAAACCAAAAAATGTACTTTTCTCACTTGTGCCCAAAAGTCTTATTTTGGCTCTAAATTTGGAAAATCATAACTAATTATAGAAAAATGGGAATGCAGCAAACTTTAGCTTTCTAGAAATCTCTAAGTGTTAACTTTACACTAAAAATCATTCCCAATCGAAATCTTAGTAGTTGGACCAAGTTTGACATCGAAAATGGGAGGAAGGTCCGGCTGTCACTGTTTCTGGTGCAGCTTGCTGTCATGACTTTCAAAAATTCACAACTAAATCCACAAAAATCCAATTTGGGCACATTATACCAATTTAGGAAGCTACGGATGTCTACTAGAGGAGAAAAATAAGTCCAGATCAGTTCAATAGCTCCTACACCCCAGAAACTGATGGAACAGTGACGGGGGTCAGATAAGCTCACTGATGCTGATACAGAACTTCAGACAGTTCAATCTCTCTCTATAGACCTCTGATTTGGGTGATTCTAGTTCCTATAAGTCACTGTTATGGTCTAGTTTATGTGTATAAAATTTCACCACATTTGGAATCCATTTGGTCTACGAATGCCACAGATTTCATTTTCTAGTTGTATGAACAGTACATGACCAATCCCTTGAATTTTCCCAAATTCAACAATTCCCCAAATATTCTATAATCCTCCGAATATTACCCACTTTAGCTTCTCAAGAAGCTTTCTACAAACTCTAGAGGCATGCCAAATTTCATGGCAAGAGGAGCTCATCCGGTCATACTTTGACGGAGCTCTCAAAAATACCGGTTTTGGCACCCCAAAGGTCCAAAACGGGTCCACATAACCTCTCACACATTCTCACTCCACATGGACAAGTTTAAAAGTATAAAACTAGTATTTCTAACATGTCCATATGATCCAAATCATCATACATCCAAATCTCACTATGTTATGGCCAATTATGCACTATTCCATACATGCAACAAAAAGGGATAAAACCCTCATTTCCATTCATTTGGCTATAAACATAGTTCATACAATATCCTTTCATACATTTACATTAGTTACAACCCTTACAACTCAAAAATAGTGGGCACATCTTCATTTGGCACCACTTTACATCATATTTACATCAAAATATCAAAACAAAGCTAGCAACTAGCTAACTAAGCATGCTCCTAGGCTCCTTGGTGTGTGCTCGGTTCTCCTTGAGCTCCACCTAGCATATTAGTTGGGAGGGGAAAGGGGTGAGATTCAGGGAATCTCAGTAGCTCAAGCACTCAATCCAGCAAGCAATCAAGGCATATAACAAGTTAAAGCATGTGAATAAGCATTTAGCTATTCTCAAACATCCAACACATAATGTACATGCTATGGAATTCACAACAATGCTAAAAATGGGCTCCAGGGACTTTTGGTCTAGCCTCACCCGAGTTTAGAGACTTTTGGATGGCCTCACCCGAGTTTAAGGACTTTTGACTTGGCCTCACTCGTTTGAGACTTTCGACCTTGTCTCACCTATCTCAAGGGACTTTCGGCTTCACCTCACCCATCTCATGGGACTTTCGGCACTACCGCACCCGAGCAAGTCTCACAATTCAACACACAAGCATATTGGCATTCATTGCATCAAAACAATAGCATATGGCATATTCCATACATTCAGCATATACATATCATACAATGACTATCATATCCAAGAATGCAACAAGAAAGAGTGAAAGAGAGAGCTACCTTTAGAGCCAAAGCCAATACTAGCTTTTCCTTTCAATTTATCCTCTCCCTCCTTAGGGTCACAATCACACCTTGATGGAGGTGCTTCACTTGAGCCTAGACACACCAAAAGCATGCAATTACTCTCTTATAATTTAATTTAGAGCAACCCTTCTATCACATACAACCTAGGGTTCTCTCTCTAGAATGTCATTAACCCTTTCTCTCTCTCAAGCTTCCATGGTAGTGGAAAACCTCATTTTCAAAGAAAACTCAAGGATTCAAAAGAGTTTTTCCACTTTCCCTCTTCTGACCCATGCCCAAAATCCGTCTATTTTCACAAATAAAACCGCAGAAAGAAAGGGCAAAGGGAGGGGATCAAAGTTCTAAGAAGAAATGGTAGAAGTTACCTTACCTTTCCCTTGATCTTCCTCCTTCTCTTGATCTCTCACACTCTCCACGCCTCTTTTCTCTCTTTGGGTCGAAGCTTAGGGCAGATATGAGAGAAGAAATGAGTTTGGGCGTTTAATGAAATCTGATTCTTGCTATTTACTCTCTTTCGGACCGACCCTCGCTACGGCGAAAATTAACCTTCGCTATAGCGAGCTCGTGTAATCTGGCTTCGCTATGGCGAGGTGTAACCTTCGCTACGGCGAGATTGCGTCAGTTCCCTTCGCTATGGCGAGATTTACCACTCGCTATGGCGAAATCGCGTTAGTTCCAGACTTCACTTTCGCTATGGCGTACGCTACAGCGGGCAACTCCCTAGTTTTTGTATGGACTGCTGCCAGCACTCGCTATAGCTAGAATCGCCTTCGCTATTGCGAACAAGCACTCTCGCTGTAGCGAGACCATTTCTCGCTATTGCGAGAGGACTTGGCAGAAATTCTGGGTTCCGAAAATTTCCAATTTTCACTTCCTTTCTTTTCCCTTTCCTTTTCTTTTTCCCGGTTGTTACAGTCTACATGCCATGGTGCCATGATGCCTTGTATATTTCTTGAAAAATATTTTATGAATGTGTTTTGACTTACATAAGCTTCGTGAAACCAAAAGTCCCCTAGCAAGGGTGAGGATGAGCCAAAAGTCTCTAAAAATGGGTGAGATAAAACTAAAAGTCTTTAAAAGAGTGAGGCTTAGTTAAAAGCCCCTTAAAAGTGAGTGAGGCAAGTCCAACAATCTGAAAGAAAATGGATGAGGCTAACACATTATCTTGGCAAGCCTATGTATGAGGAATATGTCTTCTTGAATATGAGAAATGTTCTATGTAGTTTATGAAATTCAAGATAGCCATGTATGCATTTTGGACTTGAAATTACATCCATCATATATGTTTAAAAGGGTAAAGAGCTACTAGGATTCCTATAATCTTATTATTCCCTCTCCATTGTCCTAACATGTCTAGGTGGACTAAGTGAACAAAGGAATAGAAGCTACCACACTTGAAAGTGAGAAGATGGACAAAGGAGTTACTAAATGCTTGTATTATAACCATTTTGTTGTCAAACAATGTAATCTCATAATGTATATGATGTATAGCTACTTGAACATATGTAAATACATGGATATGTGATATATGTATAAGAATTAGAAGCATATGAATGATATTAAATGTTTTGACTTTAAAATGCAAAGATGTATATGTAAGATCCTTGTGTATATCAATAAGTGGAAGAGTGATTTTGTGATGTATAGATTTTAGAACTCTTGGATATGTTTAAAGGACTGCTTTTATGTTTTGCCACATGCTCAAGTGGCCTTGGTTAGAGTAGAAGAGCATTTGGTCTATTCTTGACCCTTTTACATGCATAAAAATACCATTTTGCATCCCTATATCACAAAGTGACAAAATGAGCGATTTGAGGCTGAGATTTTGTACACATATAGATCTCATATAGAGCTTTTTGCTGGTAAAAGAATCTCATTATTTGGAGGTATATAAAATTTTTTATGATTTTTCAAAATTCATATCAGAAGTTAGTTTTGGTTTGGGCACTGGTCACTTTAGTAGCTTTCATTTTCGTGTCATCCAAGGGTCAAACAAGGTCCAATGGTTCTAAAATTTTATATGGAGAAACTAGATATTCACAATGATCTGTAACAACTAGAAGCACCTCATTTAAAGGTCTGTAAAGAAAGAAATAAATTTTTGAAGTTTTGCATCAGAATTAGGCCAGCCGACCTTATGTATTATTTCATTATAATTCTATTTCTAAACAAGCTTAACATTGTGTAAACTTATTTTTCTCATAAAGTTAATATCTATAGCTTTCCAAAATGGTATGGTTTGTTGGGTTTTGATTTTTCTAGAATTAGTTATGAATTTTTGAAATTTATATCAGTAACTTATAATAGTAAACCTGGCAGCCGTACCTTTTGTGCTTCTTTGTTGTCAATCATAGTTCAACTAGGTTTTCATGGCTTAGAATAATTTTTAACCTATATTTGACATTTAGAGCTTTATGGAAAGCTATCATTTGCTTAATTTCGATATTTCTAGAATTAATTATGATTTTTCAAAGTTGGTGATAGAAACTTGAATTCTAAACCCGAGGCAAAACTTTATTTTTTTTTATATGAGGCTTTTAAACCAAAATATATGGAATATTTTGCAATGTTTATGACTTGTTTATATATAATATGAGTAGGGGATGATATTGGAGAGTCTACGAGATCCACGGAGCAAAATTTGAATTTTTAAAGTACTATGTAATACAAAAATATTCCATTATTTTATTACTTTTCCTATAAAACTCATGTATAAAGCATGTATGAAACTTAATGTATAGGAAAGTTAGGAGTGTGACAAAATGGCTTAAATTACTACTATAGATTGATAAAGAGATAAATGAATTGATAAAGAGAAAATAATTTTCTGTGATAAATACTTTATTAAAATAACTATGAAACTTACAAATAAATGTCTCCAATTAAACAACTCTTTGCCCTTGAAGAAAGGGCTTTTAGAGATATTCTAAGAAGGTTACGACTTTTTAGGGCTATTGAGTTCTACTTCTAACTGAATACAAATGGCCTTATATAAAAGGCCTTTCTAATTTAATTTTGATACATTTTGCTTACATGTGCATTTCATTTTACTTTCAAATTGCCTTATCTTTTCATCCAATTATTTGGCTGTCTTTATTTCTCTGAAGACTTATTGCTTCTAACTCTTTTTATTGCTATTGGTTCCCTCTTATTGTGCTAAGATTTCATTTGTTAGGATAATGATGATTTATGGATTTAAGACTGTTAGCAACACAAGGATGTGTTACTTGTTTTTGTCTTTTAGTTGAGCTCCTGTTCAAAATCTAATTCAAAATAGTCATCTTCTTTTTGCTACAAATCATCTAGCTTCTAAGTGGATGATTCAACATCTGAAAAAGAGGCTATCTATAATGTTTTCTCCTATATTTTTTTAGCAAAATTAGTTAGGTCTTATATAGTTGCTAATTCTGCCATTATCTTACTTTTTTTAGCCAAAAATGGTTAAGGATCTTCTATTCTGATTCTTGCTATATTTGACTTAATCCAAGTATTAATTTGGTTTATATCTACAAATTTTTTACCATATTTCTTCCACCACTTTAGACGAAATCTTCTGACAAAATAATTTAAAGTCAGACAAGTCCAAACCGTTGTTATGACTATGAAGGTCCAACTCATTACCTAAGGAATTCTAAAGTGGTAAAAAAAATAAAATGGTTTTTCTACTTTTCTATAATTGTTGTTGCTTTGACAGCTTTATAAACTGCTTCCACTGCTTTTAGGAGAATTTTCTATATTGGTCCAAAGACATATAACCATTTAACAAAACGATTTGGAAAGTCATTTGGACATTCTCTGTTAAACCAAATGGGCCAAGAATGTTCATAATTTCTATAATAAAACATATTATACTGGACTTCCTTATAATCATGATAATTATAGTTTTGACTATGGTAATGTACTGAAAAAATTTTTTCTATAAAAGGAGACTACTTCCATGAATTGTAGGTGAATAACTTGTTAATTTTTATCTATGAATATTCCTTGCTGTTGAGTCATTCTGATGACTAATCAAGGCTTAATTGGAATCAACAAGATCAATTCATAATACTTGTGATCTTTCTTAAAATCATAGGATATATAATTCCATAATTCTTCACCTAATTTTTTTGGAAAGCCTACTTTAATGGTATCTTGAATATTACTTTGCATTCTTCCTTTTCTATAGGATAGACATGTAGAATATAATCTTTAGTTATGTATTGTGGTTATTCCTCTATAGCTAAACTTTTAGCTAATGACTATTTAAAGGTTTGTGTTTGGGTTTATGACTGTGAAGAGGTTGCATAGTCTGAAGGGTGAAACTCTTTATCTATTTCTAATTGTGTCTCTAAATTTCCACTATCTTGTTTATATATAGGTTAGGGAATATGTGGTTCAAAATTCATTCTTTTAAGTTTATGTCCTATACTTGAATTATCTATAGAATTTCTAGTCTCTACATTATAAGTTGACTGCCTAGACCCAATAGATCTTGTAGATGATAATAATCTTTTAAGCATTTTACAAGATACATCTCCTTCAGTTGTTCTCTCTGTGTCATCTATTTCTAATTCTTTTAAAGGTGCAAGGTTCCTAGTTTTGGAAATTTCCAATTAGTAGGAAATTTTATTTCTTCATGTTTTTAATAGCTTTGGTATTAATATGTTGTTTTAGAAGGATCTCCTATTTCTATAAGCATGGTTTCTCCTCTTGGAGATTCTCTTATTACTTTGAAATTTTGATATGTTTTCATTATTTTAAAGGTTATGCCATATTATATTAATATTGCAGCAGTTCTCTTTTCCTAACTATCATCAGATCCTATTTTCATTACTAATCCATATCTAACGTTAGGATTTTTCATTTTTACTGCATAGTTAGGGAAGCAATCAAAATAAACTAGTCTTCGATGAAGATTTGTCTGTGTGACCAAAACTATAGACTCTCTAAAAAAATTTTCTTGTCTTCTATCTCTTAGACATATTAAGATTGATTTATTTAATCCTAGTCTAAAACATGCTTCATTGTTACTTGAATTAATCTTATATACATCCAAGTGTATGTTTCTTTATATTTCTTTATGGTTTCTTTCAGTATTATAAATATAATTTGTCTACTATTATTTATTCTTATTTTTCTTTCTATAGTCTAGGTTAGATATGAAAAATCAAATGTCATTTTTCTATATTTTTCTTGTGTCTTAAAGGTCAATGTACATCAATTTGCTGATTGTTCCTGTAAATTATGACTAGTTATTTATCTTTCATTTAATATTTGATCATCATTTTTTTTAATCTCATCATCATCTTTATAGCTACATTCTCCTCTATTTGATGTAAAATTATAACTTTTTTTACTTAAACTTTGACTTCCTCTGCTATCTAAACCTAATATCTTCCTAAACTAATTTATTATACTATATCTATACTATTTTATTCTAACTTGGTTTCTCTCCAACTCTAGACTTAATGGGAACACCACTAGGTTAAACCAACAAACTCATAATCATTGCCAAGACCACCTTACAAGCTTACCAATGTTTACACCAAAATAAGAAAACAAGTAACTTAAAATAAAAAAATAGATATAATATAACTTTATTGATTTAAGAAAACCAAAGCTTCTGACACCATTCTTGGAAGCAAGTTTGAATAGCTTAAATTACTACTGTAGATTGATAAATAGATAAATGACTAATGTAAATTGATGAAGAGAAAATAATTTTCTATAATAAATACTTTATTGAATGGTATAGAGATATGACAAAACTTGGGGAAAAAATATATTCTTTTAAGTGGTTAAAAAGGTATACATATAATAATTAGATATTTAATATTTTTGCAAAAAAATCATCTATTAGTAAAAATTACTACAATTAGAACCGAAAACTGAATTGTAGAAATAATATAATAATTACATCAACACATCCACCTTAGAAGAGATAAGTGTGAAAATAGGAGGAGAAGAAGTGATTGCGTCACCTTTAAAGATAATAGATCCTCATGAAAATAAAAAGTATACAGAAAATACAATAATAGAATAATTACTCTAATCTAATTTTATATACTATGAGTCAACATTTAGATAGAATAGAAAGTAAATTAGATGAGAAAATTGCCTAAAAGTCCCCTTTAGAAGAAAAACAGTTAAATCCACAAAAACCTATATTCAAATATGAAGCTATACCTACAAAGGAAGCAAAAAGAATCACATTAGGAAAAGCATATATAAAAAAAGATGAAGGAAAAAAATATTTTAAAGGAAAAAAAATGAAAAATTAAAAAAATTAGATGTAGGAAATAAAACAAAATAAAAAAGAAATAATTATAATAATTATTATAACATAAAAAAATTATTAGCCAAAACCAATTGTACCAGATTTACAGTTTGAAAAAAGATATATTATAGCCACTTCATCTTATTATGGAAGGTCTATTTATAAATGGAATATAGATGCATAGAGTGAAGATGAACTAATGAATATAGTTCAATAAATAATAATGGCTATAACAACTTATAGAATAAAAAATAATAATGGCAATAATATATTTGATATATTAATCCAAGAATTTACAAGAAGTCTAAAAGAATAATGGGAAAATATATTAACTAAATCAAATAAACAAGAAATAAGAACTTTTCATCAAAGTAGAATAAATGCACAGGGATAAGAAGAAATATATTTAGACAATATAACTTAGTTGGCATATGCAATAATTAAACGTTTTATTGGAGAATTTATAAGAATACAAACAAGATATTCGAAAAAAAAATAATGAATTTAAGATGTCTAATCTTAACAGATTTTAGATGGAATAGAAATAATTTTATCCTTAAAGTATTTCAAAGACAAAATGGAAATTCAAATTTTTTGAAAGAAAAATTTATCTCAAGACTACCCAAACTATTTGTGAAAAGAATAAGAGATGAAATTAGAAGTAGGCAAAATGGAGCAATAAATTACAACTTAATGATTTATGAACATATAATAAATATTATAAATGCAATAGGATTAAGATTATATAATGAAATAAAAATACAAAGAAAGATGTATTAGATAGAAAACAAAGTAACTTAACATTAGAAAATTTTTGCAACCAATATGGATTTGAAAAGATAAAGGCCCCATCTAGAAAAAAAAAGATTAAATTTTAAATCAAAATTTTTTTACAAAAGAAATAAGAAAAAATATAAATATTTTAGCAAGTCAAAGAAAAATTGTAAATATAAAACAAATAAGAAAAGACAAGAAAGACATAGTTTGCTATGAATGTGATCAATTTGGTTATTATTTTAATAAATATAAAATAGAAAACCTGATTAGAGAATTAAATATAAGTGAAGAAAATAAATAGAATCTTCTTAGTGTTTTGATAAATGAGGATTTTACTTTAGAATCTGAAATTGAAAGCATTTCAGAGAATAAGGAAGATCACATTTAATAGTTACAAGAAGATTTTGAGATAGAAACATTTACTACAAATTTGGAAGAATGTTTAGGTATAGGTATATGTAATTGTCAAAATTGTATTAAAGAAAGTATTATTAATGTGATATCTAAAGAAAATATTCAATTCCTTATAGAAGTAATAGATATAATTAATGACA
Organism: Erythrophleum fordii; assembly: GCA_032878935.1. Taxonomy (NCBI): domain Eukaryota; kingdom Viridiplantae; phylum Streptophyta; class Magnoliopsida; order Fabales; family Fabaceae; genus Erythrophleum; species Erythrophleum fordii. Next base: position 16,761,453 of record JAVQMF010000052.1, on the reverse strand, counting down.
AAAATATAAAAAAGACAATATTTGTTAAAAGATAAAAAATATATTACACAAAAATGACAAAAAAGGAGAAAGACTACCAATAATGATGAAAGAAATATTAAATAGATTTGAAGAAAACAACCTTTAATAGGAATAAAGGAATTACAACAAAAAATAAAAAAAATGTTAAAGAAATAAAGGGATTAAAGGAAAAGAAAGTTTAGAGGGAATTGAAATATTAGACATTAAGATAAAATTGGAAGAAATAGAAATAAAACATTCTAAAGAAGAAAATGATGAAATAGAAGAAATTCAAAAATTAAGAGAGATGCCTCAAAAAAGATTTATACAAAGAATATAAAAGATGATTTATCAGAAATAGTATTGTCAGGTAAACTTAGTAGCAAATGATGAATATTCAAGAAATTTAGTAGTGCTAATAAATTTAGGAATAGACATGAATTATATACAAGAATGATTGATGTCCATCAAATACTACGAAAAACATTAGAAAGCTTGCCAGTAGCTAATAATTTAAGGCTAAAAATACAATATAAATTATGTAATACTCACATATGTAATAAAGGAATACATTTTAAAAACATCTTTATTCTAGTAAAGGATTTAAATGAACCAGATATACTAGGTATGCCCTTTTTATCGCGAATTATGCCATTTAAAGTAACTATAGTAGGAATAATTTCCAAGGTTTTAGGAAAAGGAATAAATTTTGAATAGATAAAGCCATGAATAATTGAAGAAATAAATTTATTAAAAGAAGATTCACTTTATAGGATAAACCAGATAAAAAGAAAACAAAGTCATATTAATTTTCTTCAAAAAGAAATACACTATAAAAAATAGAAGAACAAACAAAAAATGTTAATATATAGAAAAGAGTATAGGAGATTAAAAACAAATTGAAAAGAAAATATGCTCCAATCACCCAAATGCTTTTTAGAATAGAAAGAAACATACCATAGAATTACCTTATGATGAAAGCTTTAAAGAAAAAGATATACCTACTAAAACTAGATCAATACAAATGAATGAAGAATTAATGGAATATTGTAAAAAAGAAATACAATAATTATTAGATAAAAAATCTAATTAGGCCAAGCAAATCTCCTTGGAGTTGTCCAATCTTTAATGTATATAATCATGCAGAAATAGAGAGAGGAGCACAAAGATTAGTAATAAATTACAAACCTTTAAATAAAGTCTTAAAAAGGATTAGATATCCAATACCTGACAAAAAATATTTAATAGGAGGAATAGCTAATGCATCAATATTTTCAAAGTTCATTATAAAATTAGGACACTATCAAATATAAGTGAAAGAAGAGGATAGATATAATACCACCTTTACAATGCCATTTGGGCATTATGAATGAAACGTAATGTCTTTTGGATTTAAAAATGCACATTTTGAATTCCAATAGATAATGAATGAAATTTTAATCCTTATACTATATTCATTATAATATATATAGATGATATATTAGTGTTTTCAAATTCAATTGAATAACACTTTAGATATCTACAGGAATTGTAATGAATGTAATTTTCATAAAACGACAAAATGAGTCATATAAAAGTAAATTCTCTGAAATGACCTAGATAATGTCCCAAAAAATTGGGTTGAGTCCTAGACTCCTAAAAATAATAATTCTAGGCTTAGATGGAAAGAAAAATAGAGTTAGGATGGAGAAATAATTTGCGACGAAAATTAACGAAACGTAATGGCATTTTCGTAAATAAGTGCCACTTTTGGAAAACTACATAGAATGGCTTTTTAAATGAAATTTTTAAGTTGTCCAAGGTTCTCAAAGGTCCCAAAAACTATGGGAAGCCTTGGGACTGGTAAAGCCCCTCTAATGTATATTTTTCAATGTTAGTTGACCAAAACTTTGACCGATTCTTTTAGTAAGGTTTTAGCTCCAAATTGAGTAATTTCACAGGCATTTTATTAAATTGGGAATCTAAATTTTATGATGGAAAAGACAGTTTTAAAAAAGGAGGTAAAACGAAGATGAAACGAAATTGCTATTACGGAATGGCAAAATTGGAAAAAAAAAGCTTCTAGAATGTCCTAAACACTTCCATACTTTTCTTCCATCTTTTCCCTTTTATTGAGCATGACTTCTTCTGCCCAATTTACAAAAAAAATAGTAGCTCCTTAGGTGCATCAAAAGGGGAAGACAAAGAGGAAGAAAACCAAGGAGAAACTAGGTAATTTCATGGATTTTCTTGCTTCATCTTCCTCCAATCTTGTTCTCCTCTCTTCCTCCTTTCTTTTCTATGGATTTTTTGAATGATTTGGTTCTGTTTTTGACCTAGACCTAAGGGGGAAAATTTGAATTTGCCAAGGAGAAGGGAATTAAGGAAGAAAAGCTTTGAAAACAAGCTTGAAACTAAGGTATTTTTTCATTCTTGATGCTTCATCTTGATTGCTCCTCTTTGTGGTAGTTTCGGCCAGCCTAAAGGGGATAGAAGGAGATGAATTTTGGGTAGAACTAAGGGAGAAACCTAGGGAAAAGAGTGCAGGGATTAAAAATATGGCAAGAAATCCCAAGAAAAACTAATAGAAAACAAGTTTGAAAAGTGTGGTGTTTTCTTAGGGTTTTGTAAAATCTGATTTTATGTGAGAGTTTTTTTGGCTATTTGAATGTTTCCTTGAGCTCTTAAGACCTTTAGAAAGCCTCCCAAGTGGCTCTCCCATCAAGAAAAATCACAAAGTCCATGAACCTTCCTTATGGCATATTTCGACCAAGCGAGGTTCATTAGGCTAGGGGATGTTTTAATTTGTTCTAGCCTTGATTTGAAACTTTATATGATGTTAGAAGATAGGAGAAATCATTGGGAAAAATTTAGGAACCATAGGTTGGGAGATGGGATAATGGTGTCCATAATGGTGCCTTATAAAGCAACTTAGTCTTTCAATGGTGCAATTGAATATGTGATGGCTCCAAGGACCTTAAATGAGTCCAAGAAGTTTAGAAATAACAAGAGAATGGAGCCTAGAACTTGAATGATATGAGTTGCTTTAATGGACCATTTATGGAACCAATATGCCCATTATGAAACCAAGTGTGTATTTAAAAGTGAACCTAGTGTCTTGGCTTGCTTTAAGTGTGTAATTGTGTGATATTTGTGATATCTAGGCCAAGAGAACCCTACTCCACCTAAGTACTCTTTTGAGACCAAGAAGGGAAAGGAAGTGGCAAAGTAAGCTCGCATAAATTAAAAGGTAGCTTTCCATCTCATTCTCTTGCATTCTTGTGTATATATGTATATGTTGTGTGCTTGTATATGCTCTTGTGATTTGAGAACATGCCACTTGATGTCTTGAAATTGCATTGGTACTAATGTATCTTCTTGAATGACTATGGTTGTGGAAGGAGCTCATAAGGGTGAGGTGATGCTAAAAGTCCCTTGATAAAGGTGAGGAAATGCCAAAAGTCTCATGGCATAGGTGAGATAAGGCCAAAAGTCTCTTAAATAGGTGAGATTAGGTCAAAAATCCCTAGACCAAGAGTGAGGCAAATCCAAAAGTCCTAGAAATGGAATGAGGCTAAACCAAAAGTCCTTAGAGTATGAAAGTGGTCTTGACATGTTAATGTGGTATGAAATGAGATTTATTGTACACTTTATGCTTGCATATTCATATATTTGATGTATGTATGCCTTGAATGTGGTGTGAATGGGTGTGTGAGCTATTGAGATTTTTGGAATCTCACTCCCCTTTCTCTCTCATGCTTAAAATGTCTAGGTGATGCCCAAGGCTAAGAAAATGCAAGTCAAGAACACTAAATGACTACACTTTGTTTAATTTGTAGTGTAAATTGTAATGGAGTGTCAAGAAGCATTGTACATGTTATTTTTGGTTGTGTAACACCTTGAGCATATGTAATATGATGTATAGACTATATGTATAATGTATGTAGTATTAAATCAACGAAGATATGTAATTGGACCTTTGAATGGCATGTGTGTTTAGTGCATAAATGGCTGTTAAGAGACTAAAATAAGATGCATGAGATTTGGGACCATTTGGGCAGTCTCTACAAGTCATATTTGTACTTTGAAACTTGCCCAAGAGGTGCCAAGCAATTAAGAAAGCCAATTGGACAAATTGGTTATCCATATGAAGCAAAAACTTACCATTTTAAGAGGTTATACCACTTTTTATCCAAATGAGCTCTTTTTGGTTTAAAATTTGCCATGCATCTAGAGCTTATTGAGAGCTTTTTGGGAAGCTAAATTTGGTAATTTTTAGAGGTTTTTGAAATATTTGGTAAATTTTTGAAGTTAAAAATTTTTCTAGTTTTGGTCCTTGGTACTATAGTACTAGTTTGAAATTAAATTCTATCACTCATGGGGCAAATGATGTCCAATTACGATGAAATTTTATACAAAAAAACTAGACATTCCTAATGACTTGTGCCAACTAGAAGAACTTCATTTAGAGGTCTAGAGAGGGAGATATGAATTTTTTAATATTCTATCTAGTATCAGGACCCTTACCCAACCTAAGTTATTGTTCTATTAAATTTCGAGATTTGGGCTACCTGAGCTAGCCTGAAAATATTTTTTCCCTCTAGCTAACATCCACAGCTTTCTAGATTGGTATCATTTGTATAAATTGAATTTTTGTAGAATTAATTGAACATTTTCAAAGTTCACTGCGGAATCTGTGATAGCATCAGGAGGCAGTTTGACCTCTGGGCCTTTTCGAATATCAAACACCCTCTGTGATGGATGTTATGGTCTGGGCATATTTTTATTGTGAAGTAGACATCTGTAGCTTTCTAGAATGGCCAAGAATATTGATTTTTATTTTTCAAGAATTAGTTATAATTTTTCAAAGTTACCCAGAAAAAGGGTCAAATCTGGCCGAAAATAAACCTCCATGTTCTATGTTCCATTTCGGTTTCCATGAGTTGTGGGCATTATTTTATGATACAAATGAGTTGTATACATGTAATTAAATATGAGAAAGTATAGTATGAGCTCACACGTTCCACATAACATTGAACGAAATTTTTATGCACGACGCAACGGAAAAATAATCTATATTTTAATGTGATTTTCTTGTCTCTCATATGTATTGATTGATATGAGGTATAAAAATAATATGGAATGAGCTAAGAAATTATGATATTACAGGAATTTTATGAAATAATAAAGAAAAATGGATTGATAGTTTGGGCCACAAAGATGAAATTATTCCAAACAAAGATAAAATTCTTATGAATAGAAGTATATCAAGGAACCATAACTCCAACTAGTAAAGTTATAAAGTTTAATGATAAATTTTTAAATGAAATTAAAGATAAAAATCAATTAAAGAGATTTTTAAGATGCTTAAGTTATGCAGTAGATTTTATTCTCAATCTTAGGATAGAAATATAACCTTTGTTCCAAAGGTTAAAGAAATCCCCAATAGATTAGACTCATAAGCTAACAGCTATAGTTAGAAAGGTTAAAAGACAAGTTAAAGAGTTACCTTGTTTAGGTATATCAGACCGTAAAGCCTTTAAGATAGTAGAGATAGATATATCAAATATAAAATTTGGAGGAATATTGAAGCAGAAGAAAAAGGGAAAGGAACATATTGTGAGGTATCATTTGGGAATATGGACAGAAACCTAGTAGAAATATTCCACCATAAAAAAGAAAGTTTTATCAATAGTTTTATGTATCTAAAAAATTTCAAGGCAATTTGATAAATCAAATATTTTTGTTATGAATAGATTGTAAAATAGTAAAATAAGTTTTGTAAAAAGATGTAAAAAAAATTTGATTTCAAAACAAATTTTTATAAGATGGCAAGCAATTTTGTCATATTTTGATTTTGAAATTAAATTTATCAAAGGAGAAAATAATTCTTTATCAGATTTCCTTACAAGAGAATTTTTATAGGCCCAAACTTTTCAAAGTGAGCTTTATTAGAGGTGGTTCTTCCTCTCGAGGGATAAAGGAAGATAAGAGAATAATAATATAGCCAACTACACCTAACAAACCTACAACCAGAGTCCTTAAACCTTTAAACTATGCAACCTTTTTATAGTCACAAACTCAAACATAAATCTTTAGACAATCATTAGCCAAAAGTTCAGCTATAAAGGAAGAACCACAATAAATAACTAAAGATTATATTTTACATGTCTATCCTTTAGAAAAGGAAGAATGTAAAAGGAATATTCAAGATACCATTAAAGCAATCTTTCCAACAAAAATCAGGCAAAGAATCATGGAATTTTATACCTTATGATTTTAAAAAAGATCATAGGTGATATTAACCAGGTTCATGAAGATGCTAATTCAAAATCTTCAAATGATCCTTTGCATCTTCTAATTGGACCTATTACAAGGGCGTAGGCAAAAAAAATTTAAAGAAGCATTGAGTGGACTTGTTTAAGAGATTTGGACCAAGCAGAGTTTTGATAAATCTGATTCAAGTATTAATCAAAACGTCCTCAACATTATTTAGGCTAAAGATGGAGCTATTAAAGCTAATTTGGGCTAGAATGTTGCAAATTAAAAAGTTTAGAACAAGGACCATATATAGATTGACTCATTTGGACCTAAATAATAATATTATGGGCTTAATATGCTGACTTCTAGAAACTTTATATATTTGGATGAAAATTAGAATTAATTAGACAGATTATCTCTCCTTTTCTGTTTTTAAAAAAGATTTGATTTTGTATTCCAATTTTTTAGGTCTTTTAGTTAGGATATGTAGTTAGTTTCCTACTTTTCCTCCAACAAGTAGTTTGAGTTGCACTATAAATACATGTATTCTCCTCCATTTAGAAGGAGATTGAAAGTAATAGAATTATGTTGAGTGTTTCTCTAATTGTAAGAATATTATCTTTTCTTTGCTCTTGTGAAACCTTTGTCTTGTCAACCTATCTTTAGGCTAGTGATTCAAGTTCGCAAAAGCCCCCAATTTGTGCTTCGACCTAAGTGCATCGTTGTGTGGATTGGTTTATTGTGTTCGTGGTTAGGCACATTGTCTAAGTAGCAGGTCAACGTTCTTATAACGTTGATTGACTATTTGCTTCTGTCAGGTCTCGAACTATCATCTATCTATCAACCTACACCGTGAAGATTGGGTCACCCCCTTGATTTCGCATCATTTGGTATCAGAGTTTCGATTTACACAATAGGTTACCCATTATTATCCAATACCTTTTCCTTCTAATCTCTAAATTTTCTTATCTACCATATCTTTGCCACCTTTAATACCCAAAAAAAAAAACTTTCTACCTTATTTTCAGATTTGATTCTTAATGTACAAAATTTGGTTTTTATATTATAAGAGCCATTAATTTTGTAATCTAGAAATTTTTCTTGTCTGAACATTCTATTTCATTTCTTATCTATTTGACCCTTTTTCGATTGAGGTTTTGGATGATTGATAGGTGTTTCTGAAAGTTCAGAATCTCAACTTTCCTGTCGTTTTTGAATCATCCCAATTAGACTTTTCTATGTCGAGATATATTAAGTTTTAGTTGATAATATTTTTTGAATCTCTCAAATCTAATTTGTTTAGTTTGTTTCCCATTTTGTGATTTTGTAAGTTTTAGGTTATTTCATTAGATCAAGTCAGAAGAGAAAATCCAAAACAAAACAAAAAAGCTTAGAAAAAAAAACAAAAGCAAAAAAAAAAAGGCCAAAAAACAAAAAAAATATAAAAAAGCAAAAAAGAAAAAAGAAAAAAGAAAAGGAAATTGCTGGTCAAATAATTTTTTTCTATTTTACCTTATTTCCTTTAATATTGTATTGTGCACTTCCTTATTTTGATTTGCCCTTGTTTCCTTTTTTTTTTTCCTTGATTTAAACTTTCTTATTTTAATCTTGCATTTTCCTTATAGTTGAAATTTTCAGAATTACATTTGTGGCTCTTTGGGATTTTAAACTTGATTTTGCATTATTAAGTAGTTAAATCTTCATTCTTCTCTTTAGAACCCAAGCCTAACCAAACCTTACCCTCAATTATGTCTTGTTTGTGCCAATCACCACTTTTCAAACCACCCATCTACACATACTTGGTTGAATTGAGAATTGGCAATATTGGATCACTTGACAAGATCTTAGGTGACATAAAAGTACAAAATTGATACTGAGAGGTAAAAGGCAAAGAGTAGGTAAGATTATTATCTAAAAAAGAAAAAAAGCCAAAAAGAGGGAGAAAGTAAACACGAGTGAGAGTGTTATATCTTAATTAAGTGAAACACGTGAGGAAGTATTTGTGAGGTCCTATATACTTTTGTTTCATTCATTTCTTTTTCATTAACATGGCAGATAATCGAGAAAAAGGAATTGCACATGAAAGTGAAAATGATGGTCACAATTCATTTGGAGTAGCGCCTTTGCAAATGAAAGCACTGATGAGTCATTTTGAGAGGATGCTTGATAAGAAGTTGGAAGGACTCCATGAATGCTTAGATCGAGTGGAAAGTAGAACCTCTAGTTAAAGGACTATTCAAGCCAATCAAAGACAAGCTCATGCTGAACGTCCACAGCATCGCGAATATGTGGAAGACATGGAGAGCCATGATGAAGATTATGAAGGGAAGGAGACTCAACTAAGAAGAAGGCCACTCAACATACAAAGAAGACCACTGAGAAGGCCTAGAGATGAAGAAGAAGGCCTTGGAGGATTCAAAGTCAAAATTCCTTCCTTTCAAGGCAAGAGTGATCCGGAAACATACTTGGAGTGGGAGATGCGTGTAGAGCAAATCTTTTCATACCATAACTACTTTGAGGGTAAGAAGGTCAAAATTGTTGCTCTTGAGTTTATTGATTATGCTCTTATTTGATGGGACCAGATGCAAAAAGAGCGGATTAGGTATGGAGAGCACCCCATCTCAACATGGGAAGAGATGAAGGCTATCATGAGGAGGCGATTCATTCCATCCTATTTTCGAAGGAAACTTCACAATAAGCTTCAACACCTCACTCAAGGATCCAAGAGTGTGGATGAGTACTACAAGGAGATGCAAATAGCCATGATTAGAGCTAATGTAGAGGAGGATCCAGAAGCAACAATGGCTCGCTTCTTAGATGGGCTTAACCGTGACATAGCTGATATTGTGGAGATATACCACTATGTGGAGATTCATGACTTAGTCCATCAAGCTGCCAAGATAGAGAGACAACTTGGCTATTTGCTTCCGTCGGGTCTCGAACCATCTATCTATCAATCTATGCCGTGAGGATTAGGCCACCCCCTTCATTTCGCATCAGTAGGTATTATAAATTTATCATGGTTGATTCCAATTCAGCCTTGATTAGTCATCATAAGGACTTAATAGGCAAGAATATTCACGGATAAAAATTAATAGGGTATTCACTTATAGCTTATAGAAGCAGTCTCCTTTTACAACAAAAAAATTTTAATTAATTACCATGGTCTAAACTATAATTATTAGAATTATGGGGAAGCCTAGTATAATATGCTTTATTAAATAAATTATGAACATTCCTGATTCATCTGGTTCAACAAAGAATGTCCAAATGATTTTTCAAACTGGTTCCTTGAATGGTTTTATGTCTTTAGACTAGTACAGAAAATTTTCTTAGAAGTAATGAAAACAAGTTATAAAGCCTTCAAAGTAGTAACAAATTATAGAGAAGCATAAAAACCATTTTATTTCTTTTACCATTTTAAAATTTTTTAGGTAATGAGTTGGACCTTCACAGTCTAAACAGGGGTTCGGACTTGCCTAACCTTAAAATTATTTAGCCAGAAGTTTCATATAAAGTGGGGGAAGAAATATAATAAAAATTCTGCGAATATAAACCAAGTTAATACTTAGATTAAGTCAAATACAACCAGAATTAGAATAGAAGATCCGTTGTCATTTTTTGCCAATAAAAGTAAGATAATGGTAAAATTAGAGGTTATACAAGTCCTTATTAATTTTGCTAAAAAGATGTAGGAGGAAACATTATAGATAGCCTCTTCCTCATATGCTAAATCATCCACTCAAGAGCTAGATGATCTGCAGCAAAATCAAGATGACTATTTCAGATTAGATTATGGATAGAAGCTCAACTAAAAGACAGAAACAAGTGGCACATCCTTGTGGTATCGATAGTCTTAAAGCCAAAAATCATCATTGTCCTAACAGATGGAATCTTAGTACAATAGAAGGCAACCAACAACAACAAAAAGAGTTAGAAGCAATAAGTCTTATGAGAAATAAAGAGAACCAAATAATTGTATGAAAAAAAATAATTTGAAAAGTAAAATGAAATGCAAATGTAAGTGAAATGTATCAAAATTAAATTTGTAAGGCCTTTTATATAAGGCCATTTATATTCAGTCAAAAGCAAAACTCAATTAGCCCTAGAAAGTTGTAACCTTCTTAGAATATCTCTAAACGCATCCTCTTTAAAAGTAAAGAGTTATTCAATTAAAGGCATTTGTTTGTAAGTTTTATGGTATTTCAATAAAATGTTTATTATAAAAAATTATTTTATCCTTATCAATATACATTAGTCATTTATCTCTTTATCAGTCTACAATAGTAATTTAAGCTAATTCAAACTCACTTCCAAGAATGGTATCAAAACCTTTGGTTTTCTTAAATAAATAAAGTTATATTATATTTATTTTATTTTATTTTTTGCTATTTATTTTCTTATTTTGGTAAAAACATTGGTAAGTCTGTAAACGTGATCTTGATAGTGATAGTTTGAAATCATAAGATAAAATGTAATTTCCTTTGGTATATGAATAATTTGATGAATAAAAGAATTGATGAGAGAAAAAAGCAAGAAGGGTGGAAGAAGGAGGAAACATAGCAAACAAGGGTTTCTATATTTGATTAGGTAACCCAGGGAAGGCTAAAAATGGCTGTAGCAAGTTTAACTTACTTTTAAATCACTCAAGAAGATGAACTTAATAATTTAGATACGATTTGAAATCCATAATAAAATTATTTGAATTCCATTCTTATTTATCAGTCCAAGGAGTTGACATTTTTTGAAAAAAAAAGAATTGAATTTAATTTTCTCGTTTTTTTTTAAGGGTTTCAAAATTTTAGCATGAAAGACTTTTTTCAGGAAAAAAAAAGCCGTTTCGTTTTTTTTTTTAACGTCCGTACCAAAAAGCAAATGCAGCATGCTTGTGTCCCTTGCGTTACGAAACTGGAAATTCGATTTACGATCATAAATATAAGTTCCAAACCCAAATAATTTCCGTGCAATACTATTTCTGTTCATTACTTCGATATGGATCTTTCGCTTGCCTCTTCGCTCTCTGAAATTTCTCGATCATTTTTTCTGTCTTCACTTTCCTCTTCATTTTCCCCTCAACTTCCCCACAAACCAAACGCTTTTAAATCATTGCGAGTTCCCCCAAACTTCGGTTCCCGATCCAGAACCTTTCTCCGGAAGTCATTGCTTTCCCGCCAAAAGAATCGCGTGATAAGAGCTGTCCAGAATACAAATCAAACACAGAATGACGGTTTTGCTCTGGAAGACGTTCCCCACTTGACAAATTTCCTTCCCGATTTACAGGTGCTGGTTTGTTTGCATTAGTTTTCATTAACTTTGTTGGTGATTTTTATTGATTAGTCTGTTATTTAACGCTTTAGCACATCTAGATTATTCTAGATTGTGATACTTTATTATTGATATTATCGTTTACATAATATGGGAAATTTGCATTTAGGTGTCTGTGGATTTGAAGTAGGGATCATGGTGTTTAAATTGAAGAGCTTTAGCTCTGGACTTGAATACAAATGTACAATACACACACACACATATTGAAAACGAAATCTGCTGATATGCTAATTTTTATTTATTTATTTATTTTATCTATACGTATACATATAGATCATCTCCACCTTGATTATTAGTGAGAGGAAACATTTTAAGTAACTCTAATTTAGTGGAGCAATGTGTGTAAAAAAGAAGGGCATTTGAGAAGAGAGAAAGACGCAGGTAGACTTTGAAATTCAGTATGGTTATAATCCATTGAAGTTAAATGGACTTTCTGTTCTCTCAGTAATATATATAGTGAGCAATCTTTTCATTTCAAATATAAAAGAAGCTTTATAATTGTCTTGATTACACTTGTCTTCTACTGGTCTACCCCGTAAACATGTTCTATGAGAGAAATTGGATTGATATAACCCTCCTCTGTATAAAAATAGTATCCGCTATTAGAAACTTAAGATAATGCGGTTTGAATGGATTAATGATGCAGAACATGAATCAATATCCAGAAAAATAACAAACATACTCTAATAAATTTGAATTCAATTACTGATACCCAAACACAATAAAACTAAAATTACTAATAATAAACCCTGATTTCCAAAATGAAAACCCTATTTAACAAATTACACCTAATAATTAATAAAAAGGCATCTGAATCAATGGTTTTCTCCATTGGATCCTATTTAAGTATTCTGCATGATAAATTTGAATTAATTAGAAGTGGGTCACGTGACCATGTGTTCACTGTTTTTTACTGAATAATTTTTTTTTTTTTTTTTTCTGTTTTGAGCATCGCATTTGTAACCAAAATTGCATGCAGAACTATGTATGATTGTCCAGAAATAGAAATTTATTGAGAGCAAAATAATGAGTTTTGGAGAATATGAAAATGGCAACTGGCGTAAATGTACATTAGTTCTAGAACTAGAAAATAGCATTCTTGAATAATTTTAATGAGCATACTGTCCTACTTTTAAAGGATAGTAGTTTCCTTTTAGATATGGTGAATCTATTGCTTATTCGCTTTTTGTTTAATATGCACTCACCCCTTGTTCATAGCAACCATCAGAGCATTTATAGTTGGAAGAAGCTTGGGATGCACTGACAGTTTTTCACTTTCTATTTTTCCTTTTCAGAATTATAGAGATAATTCTTTTATCTTTCCATATTTTCTCCATTGGGCTGATTCATGATGCTTGATGCATTACTTCCTTTGTTGCAGTCATATCCAAATCCATTGCAAAAGAGCCAAGCTTATGCAATTGTGAAGTGAGTCCACTTATTTTCAATTTTTTTAGGACATAGTTTGTGATTTTGAATTGTAATTTTAAAGCTTATATCTGATGGCTTTTTCAAGTACCCAAAAAAATTTTGTTTCTTGTAGTCTTAAACTGAAACTTTTTTTTCCTTTTTTTTTTTGGGACTATTAGTAAAACTTTTGTGAGCCCAGAAGATGTGGTTACCCAAAATGTAAGTGGCACAGTATTTCCTTTCCCTCTATGTGAATGCTTTTCTTATTCTAAATGGTTGAGGTCCCTTTCTGTGTGTCCTTTTTTTTTATACCATTTACCCTCTCCAGATTGTAATTCAGAAAGATAGTCCCAGAGGAGTTCATTTTCGGCGTGCAGGACCTCAAGAAAAGGTATAAACACATGTTATATGTGTCCATTTTTAATCTTTATAAACTAATAGTGGTCTATTCTAATGCTAGGTATTTTTCAAGCCAGATGAAGTTCGTGCTTGCATAGTGACTTGTGGAGGACTATGCCCTGGAATCAATACAGTGATTAGGGAAATTGTGTGTGGCTTGAACTACATGTATGGTGTTGAGGATATACTTGGAATTGAGGTGATTTCATTGAAAATTATGTCTCGCTTTCTTTTATGTTCTTTGCTTTTGCTAATTGAATACTTGATGCTCACTAGTTGTTCAAAATAATAATAATTTTTATAAAAAATAATTTCAGAATAACAATATGATCACATAATCTCATGTTGCCTTTCAAAAACTTAATGCATAACATTGGGTTTTGAATGCTTTTGTTGTATTACCATCTATCTATTCATTTGCCATATCAATGAGGCATGGAAACAAACATGGAGCATCAAATGATATAGACATGGTGAGATGACTCAACAGAAAGCCCAAAAATAATGACACAATTGCCATAGATGAGTTGCTTTTTTATTTCTTTGTTGTGCTAGACACTCTATTATAGGGAACAAAATATTACAAATCAGGTGGAAGACAAGATATCCTCCTTAACGGTGGTACAAAAAGAAAACAGGGTAGAAACTTACCAGGCCATCACAATAATTAGGCTTTCCAATCCCTCTGCATATGATTAAGAGAAACTCCATTATGGATACCGTGGGCAGAACACCAAAGGGAGGTTATAAAAACGATCCTATTCCACAAAAAATCTTAGAGTGAGGAAGATTATTTAAAAATTTGAGCATTCACTTCCAGAGAAATACACCAAAGAATAGCATAGGTAGCATATTGCCATGTCTCTCTCATTTCATCCATAGATTAGATCTAAGAGCTTATTATATAGAAACTTCTTCAAAATCAGAGGACACACCAAGATTCCCCAAAAATTTTAAATAACCTACTTCAAATGGAAGTGGCTGCTGGGCAATGCAAAAGTAAATGGGCAGCTTTTTTGGGACTTGAATCACATACAATCCACATATCATGAGATAGATCTGTAGAGCAATGTTCCCATTTTTAATGCCTTGACCATTTCAGTTAGTGTGAAACAGGGTAGTGTTTATGGCTTCCCTTTGGTGTTCCTCCCATGGTTGCTTCGAGTTGTCTTTTCCAGATATACAGAGAGATTGGCTGGCTTTGTTATTTTCTTAATTTTTTTTCCCTTGTCATCTCCTCTTTTTCTTCCGTTGTTTTTAGGAGGATATCTTATTCTTCATCCTTTTAATATTTTCTTTCTCTAATAGATTTCTTTTCGTATAGAAAAATTGCCATGTAAAAGCTACACATGCATAAGTATTGTTATGAAGCACTGATTTCAACAGCATGGCTAGTAGAATGCTTATTATCTTATTGGTACTGTCTCCTTGGGTAATTTAGTCAGTCTGGTTTACATATTTACCTTTCAAAACTTCGATCTTGTAACAATTAATTTGATACAATCATCTGAAAGTAAATGAGAGGAAACACAGATTTATCTTCTTTTATCACATATACTGTTTCATTCTTATTGTTTGTGTTCTAAATGCTATTAGCACTTCCGTTTCCTTGACTATAGTGCTGCTGAAAACAATTCAGGGAGGGTATAGAGGATTTTATTCTAAAAACACCTTAAAATTGTCACCTAAAGTGGTTAATGATATCCATAAACGTGGTGGCACCTTTCTTCGCACATCTCGAGGAGGACATGATACCTACAAGATAGTTGATAACATTCAGGACAGGGGAATAAATCAGGTGGCTGTTTGTTAATTTTTCTTAATTATCTTGATAGCTTTACTTAAATATTATTTATGGAAAAAATATATGATACAAAGTGAGGTTTGAACTGATCCGTGTATGTTAGGTATACATAATTGGAGGTGATGGTACCCAGAAAGGAGCTGCACTCATATATGAGGCAACTGTTTTGTCCTATCTGATGAGACTTCTTACCTTCAAGTGTTTAACTGCTCATTCATATAGTTCTAGTGGTATGAACTAACATGGGCATACTGTTATGAAGGAAGTTAAAAGACGTGGTCTTCAAGTTGCTGTGGCAGGGATTCCAAAGACAATTGATAATGATATTGCTGTAAGTGAAGTTAATTATAAATTCTTAATTTATGTGTGCATGAAAATTTTGAATCCTTAGTTACATATTATAATTCGGTTATTTTCCTTATTGTTGGCCTGTAACTATTCTTTTGCGGCTGAAAATCATGCTTAGGACTCATTACCTTTTGAGAATGAATTGATACATTTGATGTTTTCTGTATATTATGCAGAAGTTTCATCATGTCATTCTTCTCTAGAACAGTAAAAGTTTTTGGAGTTAAACAGTAATTTGCATAAAATTTTTGTGCCTTTTTGCTGTATGCCTTGGTGGTGCAGATTTGTGCTTTACAGTGGAAGAATTTTTTGTAGCATGGTAGTAGAAGCCAATGTTGTCAAATATAAGTTGTTATGTTAAATTTGAAATATTTGTTTATATTAGAATTGGACAATTTTTCCATTGTGGTTTTAATGCCATTGTGCTTTCTTTTGGAACCTTCATAACATAAATGTGTGTGTGTGTTTACAAAATCCTTTCAAAATTCTCATATGCCAGGATATGACAAATGTCTTTATCGACTTTCTACATTGCATAATCCTTCCATAAAAAATTTCTTTACCTTGCACTATTTCTTTGAAGGATTTTTCTTTCTAAATTTATCATAATATCTAGATTTTTTTATTTTATTGATATTTTGATTTTATAGCTTGACATTTTCTAGGAGCTTCAACAACTTTCATAAGACATTTTTTACATCTTGACAATATCCAAGTTTTCTTGTAATCTTCTAGACAACATAGTCAAAATACTATGGAAAAGTCTCTCAGTTAAATAGAGACACAGCTGGGCAAATAATCTGGAGGGGGTGCTTAACTGTAGCAAGAGCATGAAAAATTGAGGGTTTCTTATGATGGCATTTTTTGTAGCAGAAGTATTTACTGTTTCACCAGGGAAATGTGTTGTTCTACAAAACAATTGGAGGGTTTAATTTGATTATTTCTAAAGAATTTGATGATCTTACTGAACAGTGTAGCCTAGTTTTCTCTCTCACCAAAATCTAATACCATGTAGAAAGAAACTAAAGATGGAAAGTATGGGGAAATATGCTTACCTTCTACTATTTATGTAATAATTAAAGACTATACAACTTGTAACACAAGCCATGTGGGACTACAGAATATATAGCTAGCCTAATATTTACACTTGATTCTGACATGGTTATAGTGACTTCTTACAAGGAAGTACTTGAAAGTACAATAAATATAGCAATCTTACAACTACACATGTGCAGCTAGCATATGCACTACGACTAGCATTTCACACTTTATTTCCAACACCTTTGTATGCTAATTTAGTGCTCAGTGCTTTTCTCCAAAGAGAGAAGAATTAGTGATAATTGCTTTTGATATTTTTTCTTGTTTGGTCAGGTGATAGACAAATCTTTTGGATTTGATACTGCTGTGGAAGAAGCTCAAAGAGCCATTAATGCTGCACATGTGGAGGTTGAAAGTGTTGAAAATGGAGTTGGAATTGTTAAACTAATGGGCAGATACAGTGGTAATAGCACTTCACAGATGCTCCAGTTTGTATTTTGTGTATCTCTTTCTTTTTTCTTTTTCTTTAATTTCTAAATCGCAAAAATATTATTCCAAACTAAAATGCAGAATGGGAGCTTTATATGATGCATGATGTATTGGTATCAGATTTTTAAGCATCTTCTTTCTTTTGTCTGCAATATAACCTTCCGTCTGCAGGTTTCATTGCTATGTATGCAACTTTGGCAAGTAGAGATGTGGTAAGACCTTTAGAATTGCTCAATCATTGTCATGAAAGTTGTTAAACTGGTTCTATTGGTTGTGTAAATTTTTCATTTCATGTCATAAATAAATTGGATAGATCATAAGTTAATAATTCAATATCAATTTAGGAGAAACATGAGGTATAGCTATTGAAATTTTAGGTTAAAACAAATTAGCTGGCAGAACTTAAGGGCTGAAGATTTGTCTATATGGCTACCATTTGGTGCTCGTCCCATGGTTTTTTCAAGGGAATCTCTGTTTCTGACATGCAAAGAGATTGGATGGCTGTTCTACACTAATTAGGGTTTTGGTGCAACTTTTACGAACAATAACAAGCGCACTAGTTGACAAGTAATATAAGGTTTCAGAGTAAAGGTTGTCAATTCCCTAAGGAATCGTGCCACCTATATTCTAGGGGATTTTTAATTTATTTGTTAGCAATTACAGTATCCACACTAATTTATACTAGTATCCTAGGTAGCCCTAATTACTAGGAATCGATAACACAAGCAGAAAAGACTCACGACCTAAACTAATAGACTCAACAAAACAACTTCAAAAGACATGACCAAACGACTCAAATGGAAAGACACAAAAGACCCAATTTAAGTTAGATGTTAATTGGCTTATGTACCTTATTAATTCCCCCCAAGTTCAATGTCGAAGAATTTCAAAAATTAATGACTTCGAAATTTTTTATTTTATTCATGGTGGGAGATGAAATTATATAGGGAAGTAGATGGAAACAAACTTACCATTCAGCCCTTGAAATAAAGCCACCATTAAGGTAGCAAAATCTTATGATCTTAAAAAGAGAAAAAAAAATTGTTAACAATCCACACTAAATGACGAGATCAGACAACAAACAAAATACGATAAAAACAAGGAAATAAATGTATAATAAAAGACTTAATAATTAAGGTTTGATTACAATTACATAAAAAAGGAAATAAAATGTTGACTGAACTAGAAAAATGAGGAAACAAATAAAGGCATTAAAGCCTTAAAATAAGGAAACAAATAAAGACATTAAAGTCTCAAAATAATCATTTGTTAAATGTGCTTTTCAACAAATAATCACATATTAAATATGATTTCTAACATTTCCCCTCAAGTTGGGAATAGCTTGGAGCTAACATTGCCATTCTTCTTCTTTAGCATATTTATTTTGATTTCTATCTCTGTCTTCTTTCCCTCACTTTGTAGTAAGGGTCTTGATTTTAGACATTCTCACTTCACTTTTTGTGAGGTAGAAGTCTTGGTCTTGGTTTTCTCACACTAATTATCAACATATTCAAACCTTGTAGGCTTTGATACCATGTGGAATTTTAGAGAATTTGAACACTGAATTCTTTCATGGTATTAGAGCCTACATGGCTTGAATGACAAAATACATTTGTGGTTAATGTAGTGAAAAAAAAAAATATATATATATATAAATACATTGGTGGTTAGCGTAAGAAACCATATGTTGGTGGTTAGTGTAGAAAACTATACGTTGGTGGTTAGCTAAAATTAAGATCTCTACCTCACAGAAAGGTTGAGGAGAGGATGCTTAAAGTCTAGATCCTTGCTACAAAGTGAGGAAAAGAAGACAGATTCAGAAATCAAAATAAATTGCCAAGAAAGAAGAATGGCTATATTAGCTTCTCAGCATGAGGCTAAGTATTAGAAATCATATTTAATATATGATTATTTGCTGCAAATCACATTTAACATGTGATTATTTTGAGATTTTAATGCCTTTATTTGTTTCGTTATTTTGTTGGTTGAATTAACATTTTATTTTATTTTTTAATGTGATTGTAATGAAACCTTAATTAGATCTTTTATTATGCTTTATTTCTCTATTTTTTCCTTTCTTAGAAGGTGTGAAGCTGGCCACCCCTCTTTATATATTATATCTCTATTCAAACTTGAATCATAAAAGAATCAGAGCATTGATCTTTGAATTCTTTCAAATGTTAATTCTTCTATCGTCATGGTTAGCCAAATTCCAATGGTAATAATACTTGTGTTCAATTTTTTAAACTATTCTGGTTTTATCCTCCCTTATGTAGTCGAACTCTAGCTTGCCTAAGCTTGATTAGCCCTAGAATGCATTCATCTCAAATGAATTTAAGTTTAACTAACCTTAAATACTCCTGTTGGATGCATCTGACATTAATTAAACTCAGCTACAATTTGTTAAACACTCAATGGTTGTTCAATTTAATGGCCTATACTATATCTTGAATTACCCTGGTGTGGATACTCCTATTGGGTGTTGTGATACCATCGTTCAATTGTAAACTACCCTCATCGTCCTAGCGATTATCTTCACCTACTAACTCTAGTTGGATGTATATAGAATTCAATAATCAACTCAAGAAAAAAAAAAAGGCATTAAGTATCTAGTATAAACTCTATCGACAAATGGAAAATTAAAATATCATAACAAGTTCCAAAGATTCATAACAATCAATGAATTCTTCATCTGTCCTATGACAAAATTAATATCAATAAAATCCAAAAAAAAGAAACAAAAAGAACAACATTTGGGAAGAGGAATGGAAGATTGATGAAGGGCATCACTCATGAGAATCATGAATGATTGACGAAGAGAAGTCCCTTAGGATCTTCCCTTTTTCTCTTCATCATCTCACCGGTGAGAAACTCCCTAGGGCACCTCTAACTTCACCTTGGATGGCCAAAGACTCCTCCACGCTGTCTTATTAAGTTTCCCCTTTTATAGATTACAAAATTAGGTCAAATTCAGAGAGTCATCAAAAGTAAACAGTGGCGCCACTGCTGTAGTGCTGGATTTCTATGGCTGCAGTGCTGGACCCCCTTTTTTGTTTTTTTGCTTCTTTTGTTGTTTTGTTTTGCTTTTTTTGTTTTGTTTTTTGTTTTTTTGATATAGTGCAATGAGCTCACAGCTGCAGTTTTGAGTCCCCATGGCTGCAGCTGTGAACTTGCTGGAAAACCAAGGCATGAAGACACTTTGGACTTGAGGCCTCAAACACTCACGGGTTGGGCTCTGGATGATTTGATCTCCATTTTTACTCTTCCCTTTAGGTCCATTTGCTCCCACTTTGGACCAAGAAAGCTCCTTCCTTGGGAACTTGGACCTCTTTACAAGTTCCAACCTACAACCACAAGAACAGGACCCAAAATTAGGGGTTTTACACAAGAACTCACATATATCCTTTTATTCAACTCTGATTACAATTTAATTTCAAAATGGCTATGAAATGTGAAATATTAACTTAAAATACATGATAAGTCTCTATAAAAATACATGAAAAACATAAGTCTCTTATCAGTTTTTTGTTACACATAAAATCCAATTAAACAAAGTGGATCCAGGCTATCCAAACTTAAGATGCCTAGACGTTGCATCATAACTTACAAGGCCACACACCTAAATTTTGGCGCTCTTAGTCAAGCAACTCAGACATTTATTTAATTACTTTAGCAGCTTACTGCTCTTCAGAGAAACAAGAAAGAATACTCTAAATGGGATTACTGGCTTACTTGGCACCTTGTGTGTATTTATAATTATGAATTAGTTTAAGTACAAATAGTACAAGCCCAATTCACTAGTAATCAACACACTTATTTTAAGCTAGTCATCACACACTATTCTAATACCTCTGATGATGTCCTTAGTAGACAAGTAGCTCCTAGAATTCTTTGACCTACTTCCTATGAGCAACCCCCTTGACATTTGCTCAATTACTACCCTCAGCCACATCATCACAACGACATAGCTCTTAAAAGTTTTAGATCTTCTTCTTTTGAGTACTCCTCTCAACCTTCTCCCAGCTAGTTTCCAACCCAAGGGCACCTAGCAATACACAAATGTGTTGTCAAAGCATTGGATGCGCAAATCTCATAATCTCCACTCCTTACTACTGCCCACACCACTGGGTTATTTACAAAGATAACCAACAACACAACACTAAAATCAGAATGACATAATCACCATATTAGCACTCAACATCAATAACTCCTTAACAACAAAAGCAAAGCCTTCCTCTCAAAACTAAAAAAATATATCATACTTAACCTTTGAAAAATTCAAAAACTCACCCTTTAGGCATGGACCCATTCTAACAACAACAACAACAACAATAAAGCCTTTTCCCACTAAGTGGAGTCGGCTACATGGATCAATCGACGCCATAAATCTCTATCATAAATCATATTTCTAGACAAACCATTTAAATCTAAATCTCTCTTAATAATTTCTCCTATAGTTTTTCTTGGTCTTCCTCTACCTCTACTTATTGGACTATTCTCCATCTCATCTACTCTCCTAACGGGGGCTTCTATAGGTCTCCTTCCCACATGACCAAACCACCTAAGTCTCGATTCTACAATCTTTTCTACAATAGGTGCGACTTTCACCTTCTCTCTAATGCATTCATTTCTAATCCTATCTCGTCTAGTGTGTCCACTCATCCACCGCAACATTCTCATCTCTGCAACATTAAACTTATTTTTTTGTTGACTTTTTATTGTCCAACACTCCAGTTCCATACAACATTGCAGGTCTTATAATTGTGCGGTAGAATTTACCCTTAAGTTTGAGTGGTACTCTTCTATCACAAATAACACCAGAAGCACTCCTCCATTTCATCCACCCCGCTTGAATCCTATGCTTTACATCTTCTTCTATTTCCCCGGTATGTTGTATGATGGATCCAAGATACTTAAATCGTGTGACTTGTGGTAAGATATGTTCTCCAATTTTTACTTCTACGCTAGAAGTGGTGTGCCTCTTACTAAACTTACACTCCATATACTCATGAGCTTCCAAAGTTTGTCTCCACCTCTCCAACTTCTCATTCATTTCCTCTCTCGATTCTCCAACTAGGATAATATCATCTGCAAAAAGCATGCACTGTGGCACCGGCTCTTGGATATGTTCAGTAAGCACATCCAAAACTAAGGTAAAAAGATAAGGGCTCAAAGTTGACCCTTGATGTAGACCAATAGTTATCGGAAAATCTTCTGTAAGTCCACCTTTTGTTACTACGCTAGTTGTAACCTTATCATACATGTCTTGGATTGCTCGAATATAAGCTATACGAACTCCTTTTTTCTCCAAAGCCTTCCATAGAACTCCTCTTGGCACTCTATCATATGCTTTTTCTAAATCAATAAACACCATGTGTAAATCTCTTTGATTCTCCCTATATCTCTCCATTAATCTTCGCAACAAGTATATTGCTTCCATAGTTAACCTTCCTGGCATAAAACCAAATTGATTCTCCGTAACTTGACTCTCTTTTCTTAACTTTCGCTCAATTACTCTTTCCCATAATTTCATAGTGTGGCTCATGAGTTTAACCTTCGCTCATTCTAGCTCAGCAAAAATAATATTTAGAAAAAGGTGTTATTGTCAATATACTTCTTCAAGGTGGTTCTTTGTTAGTACGGTAGGATTGGGGAGCCTCATTGAATTGATGCTTTTTTTTTCCTTCCCTCCTCTTTCTTTTTGGGTTAAAATGTTTCTTCTTTCTTTCTCTCTTCTTTCCTTTTGGTTTCCTTTGGGGGATGGCTCATCCTCACACTTCCTTTTTGTTCTCTCTGTTCTTGGACTTTAAATTCGTCTCCTATCAAAATTAATAAAAGAAAAGAAAAACAAGAAAATGAAAACTACTAATCATGTGTGAGCTGTAACAGGATTGCTGCTTGATCCCAGAGTCTCCATTTTATTTAGAAGGAAGAGGTGGCCTTTTTAATTTTGTCCAAGAGAGGCTAAAAGAAAATGGACATTTAGTTATTGTGGTAGCAGAAGGTGCGGGTCAGGAATATGTTGCTGCTGAGGCGCATGCAGCAGATGATAAGGATGCTTCAGGAAACAAGCTACTTCTTGATGTTGGCCCATGGTTATCCCAAAAGATCAAGGTATTGTCCATTATCTTTACTTTTGGTCCTTGTATTCTTGTTCCCTTCTCATAGATATTTTTCAGCAGATATGTATGGTAACTTCCATTATAAAGTACTAGAGAGTGCGGGAGATTGGTAATTTTTGTGTGGAGTCAATTCCATAATTTTAACAATTATGATCCTAGTTGTGAATTAACTCCTAGCAGATTCTTCTATCTGGTTCAAGAGTCTGATGGGATTGGTACTCTTATTAGTGGATGGATTCTATAATGTCAAAAATAGGAATTATAATTTTTAAAAAAATCAGTTTCTTGCAAGTTCATTTTTTTCTCTCTTTTCATTTTTTCTCTTTTTTTAATTATGACACTATCTAATTGGTATCTCAATCCCTTTGCTAACTCTTGCTCAATTCTCATAATTTTCTTCCCATAGTTTGGAATAAGCTGCATAAGTTAATTATTAAAATTTAATTAAAGAATTGATGAATTTGTTGGAGCTCTGACCTTAGACCTTGTAGTATACTGCATTCTCAACCAATTTCTTCTCCTTGATTAAAGATTGTTTGCTACAACTAAATGCAACAATTGCCATGTTAGATGAGCAGTTTGTTTTATTTCTCAAGAGGTTATGAACATTTCTTCTACTTATTTTTGGTTATTAATCCAATTTCTTTAATCCACATACTATTTGTCACAGGATCATTTCACAAACGTTCAGATGGCAATAAATATGAAATATATAGGTAAATTCATGTGTTGCCCATGAATCTTTTCTTTCTTACATTTTAATTGTGCTAGGAAATTCTAGTGACTATTATTTTCTAATATCAATTACTATTTTTTAAAGAATCTCATAAAAAGATGTCATTGGTTGAATTTAAATATCAGGAAGCTTCTATGGTTCTGAATTTGTTCTAGAGTCCCTGTCTTCTATTTTTAGGTCTAGTCTATTATCTATGTTCTATCTTTCTGCCGTGTGAAGTCCAGAGGTACCACATAGTCAACCTAAGGGGACAAGAGACGAGAGGGTAGTACAGGATTTGTCTTTGAGCTAGGAAATCCATTATTCTTGTTCCAGTTGAAGTGGGCTATGATGTTGAAGATGTACTTAGTGCTAAAGACACTGGAATGTGCGGCAGTAGGATAATTCTATACATCTATGTCCATTTGCTTAGTATTTAATCAAAGGGACGCAAATAAAGATTATTCATTAAAGGAAAAATGGTTTGGACTAAGGAAAAATGTGTTCTGGGTTATTTTGGCATTTTTTGTGCAGATAAAGAAATTAATAAGCTGACTTAATTAGTCAGCCTCCTGAACTATCTTATTTATAGACTGAATAACAGTAGACTACATTTAGTACATCCTCCTAATACTCGGACAATATAGCAGTAGCACAACCATAACCCTAAAAGCCTATAAACACGCATGGACTCTATGATGGGGAACAGTTGCTAACACAGTGCTTCCTTGTTGGAAATTTTTTTTTTCCTTTTTATTTTTTGGGTGGGGAAGAGGGCTGTGTAAAAGGCTAAAAGCATAAGAAGCATGAAAATTTCAAGTAAATTTTCTGTGCATTTTATAATTATATTGAAGCTATATTTTCAATTGAAATCCATTTTTTTCAGAAGTCAATTTTGAAACATTTTTATTTTGTTCCTCTATTAAGAGCTTGGAATTTGTGAAGCATGGATAATAAAGACAAAAACCATAGGTCTGAGAATGTATGTTGGTGATAGTATTGACTTACACAAATATGGTATTTATTGAGAGTTTACAACTTGTAAACTAAATATTTCAACTAGGTATAACCAGACACTCCAATTGTGTTACCAACTGGAATATACCTATAATACACCTCACATTCACACTAGGTCATAATTAGTGTTCATACACCTATTCTAATGAAATTTGATTCAGAAAATGATGACTCTAAAAATTCTTATTTCATTCATGGTAGGAGCAGAAAATATATAGAGAAGCAGGTGACAACAATCCTGCCATTCACCTCCTGAAAATCAGCTGCAATAATGTCACCATATAGGCAGCAAAATCCTAGAGTTTAAAGAAGGAAAGAAAGAGGTTGACAATCCACAATAAATTACATGATAAATGACACAATAAAACATAAAAATAAAACCTCATAAAAAGGAAGTAAAAAAGGAAACAAAACATTTAACTTCACCCTGTTAATAGCAAATGTCCCATATGAGTTTTTACAAGAATCATGGGATTCCAACACTCCTCAACAAAGTGGGCACAGCTTGGAAAGACGGTTTCATTGGTTTGTGCAATGATTTCAGATTTGCTAGTCTATGCAACAGCTTTAGCCTTGCTGGTTTGTGCAACAGGTTCATGAAAGGCTAATGCCTTATTGAGGTGGGTGGCCATAGCTTGGCCAATGGTTTTACTAGTCTGTGCAATGATTTCAGTTTTGTTGGTCTGTGCAATTACTTTTTGTGAGGCTTTTGCCTTCTTGATGTGGGTAGCCATAGCCTGGCCAAAATTAGGTTAAATAGAGGATGTAGGGCATGAGGGCTTTGATACCATTAAGAATTTCAAAGTTATTGATTATCTGAACTTACCTTATTTATTTGAAGAAGGAAAATTACACATATATATATATATATATATAGTTTATAGGGTTGGCCATAAAAAACAACCACTCACTATAGACAGGTAGAAACCAAAATCAAGGAAAATAAATGAGCAACAAAGGTGAATAAAACAGAAAATAAAAGAGGAAATAAAATGTTAGACATTGTACAGTAAATGCAAATATGAGAAAATTTGAGGTATAAATCAAGGGATTCCAACATGTTGGATTCCCATGATTCTTGGGAAGAATCATATGAGATATTTGCTACTAATAGAGTGAAGTCAAATGTTTTGTTTCCTTATTTGCTTCCTATTTATGAGGCTTTATTTTCCTGTTTTACTGTGTCATTATCATGTTATTTATTGTGATTGTCAACCTTTTTCGTTCCTTCTTTAGACCCTTGGATTTTGCTACTTTTATGGGGGCTTTATTATAGCTGATTTTCAGGAGTTAAATGGTAGGATTGTTGCCATTTGCTTCTCTATGTATTTTCTCCTTCTACTATGAATGAAATTAGAATTTTTAGAGTCATCATTTTCTGAAAATCTTCATGGTATCAGAGCTTCACCATGCCTAACCACACTTTCTTCAAATTCAGCCAAGGATTGGCCTTCAGTACAGAAGCCCAAGATGGGCAAACACCATTGAAAGTTTCACAGGAGGTTTAGAACACATTACACAATGTCAGAGGGCTCAGACATTGTGATAACAATTCTATTGCCATGGATTATGGGGAAACACGCCAGCTAGCCTTTCTTAGAAGGCTCCAATCGGTCAAATCTAGGAGTCTTGCTGTTGTACGATGCTCCACGCGTCACCACATCCAGCAATGCTCCCTCACATGCTCCAGTGCATCATGCGCCATCTCTTGCTGCTGTTTGCTCAGAATCACTTGGCTTTGTCTTCTCTAATAGTGTATGGGGAAGATGTTTTGAGATTCATGCCCAAACTGAGTCATTTAGATCTGTACCAATGACAAAGCCTAAAAATAGTGAAGTATGGTTTCCCAATCAGTCCCATTCAATAGGATTTGTTGCCTAATCAGGTAAATTTCATATTGTCCTTAGCTCCTAAGTTTGGATAGTTGACTTGAGAGCAATAGTTCACATGATGGGTAATGCCTCACTTCTTGATGCTTAGCACCATCCAATGGAAATTTAGTTGTTAAAATTGCCAATGGAACCTTGTTTAAGGTTGCTAGTATTGGGACAACAAAGATACACAAGGAATTGGTCTTGAAAAATGTTCTACTTGTACCAAATTTAACCTGCAGATTGTTGTCTATTAGCAAGCTCTCTAAGGATCTTAATTGTGTTGTTAAATTTTATCTTGGTGGTTGTAATTTTCAGGACTTGGATGATGATAAGATCATTGGCAATGCTAAGGGGGTTCATGGGCTATATCTTGTTAAAAGAACTAAAACAGTGTAGAAAAAGACTCATGTTGCTTGCAATTCTAATACTCCTCTTAGTGAAGTCATGCTATGGCACTACAAATTAGGGGACCCTAGCTTTTAGTACTTCAAATTATTGTACCCTCACTTATGCAAAAACCATACTACTTGTTTTTAATATGAAGTGTGTCAACTTTCCTAGCACACCAAAAATTCCTATCCTTCCCTCAATCACATACCTATTGAGCCATTCACAATAATTCATGGTGACATTTGGGGAGTCTAAAACATTAAAAACTTATCTGAGGCTAGATAGTTCATTACCTTTGTTGATCACATGAAACTTAAATGGGTTTACCTTCTGTTTCAAACAATTCAACACTTTTTTCCAAAAACAATTTCAATCAAAAATAATGATTTATAAGACCTGACAATGCTAAAGCTTACTTCAACATCATTCTCTTTAACTAACTTACTTACCAGGGGATCATTCATCAAAGTTTCTATGTTGATATCCCTCAATAGAATGGAGTGGGTTAGAGAAAAAATTGGCACCTTTTAGAAGTTGCTAGATGTCTTATGAACAGTACCAATGTCCCAAAATTTTACTAGGGGAAAGCCATTCTCACTGTTACATAACTTATCAATCGATTGCCTTCTAAAACTTCAAATTTCAAAACCTTTTTTCACGAATTCAACTTTCCTTAAACACAAATTAAGTCCACTCTTTTCCCAAAGGTTTTTGGCTGCACCTCCTTTGTTCATGTCTACTATAGAGGTAAATTTGACCCAAAAGCCATCAAGTGTATTTTTTTTGAGTACTCTTCTACCAGAAAAGGCTACAAATGCTACTGTCCAACCATAAAAAGGACCTATATTACTATGGATGTCACATTTTTTGAGAACTAGCCCTTTTACCCCAAAACACCCATTCAGGCAGAGAGTGAGAATATGCAAGAATGGGGTTTGTGGTACAACGTTAGACTTAAAACCAACCACACACAAATTTCCCTTGAACCTATGGCCAATTTTGGCACCATACCTAAACCTACCAATTTACCTTTGACTAAACAACATCTCACCACCAATTTTCCCCAAGAACCCAAAACTAAAAGTGCCAACAACAAGCAAAGGGGGTTTTTGGTTTATTTGAGGAGGAATGAAGCGAATGAGATAGGGCCTAATGCACCTCTCAAGTCATTTTCCCATCCAAGTTCAAGATGTAGAATTCATGATAATTTAGACTTGCCTATTGCTCTAATGAAAGGCGTAAGGTTTTGTACTCAACGCCCTCTGTGTAACTACATCTCATATAATAAATTATCTCTTAGTTATTGGGGTTTTGTAACTAGCATTTCAAGTGAGCAGGTCCCAAAGAATATTGATGAAGCAATGAAAAAACCCAAATGGACAAGAGCCATTCAAGATGAGATGAATGCCCTTGACAAAAATGGCACTTAGGTGCTTACTGATTTATTGAAAGGGAAGAAAGTTGTTAGGTGCAAGTGGATGTTTAATATCAAGTATAACTTTAATGGAAGCATCAGTTGTCATAAAGCAAGGTTGGTAGTTGAAGGATATACTCAGACACAGATATAGGAGATTGAATTCCAACTTTTGCATTAGTAGCAAAGTTCAACACTATCAAAGTACTTCTCTTTATGGTGGCTGATCTTGATTAGCCTCTTCATCAGCTTTAGGTGAAAAATATTTTTCTAATTGGCGATTTGGAGAATGAAGTGTATATTTAAGTACCACTTGGTTTCCAAACCAAGAACAATGCTCATAAAGTGTGAAAATTACATGAGTTTCTTTATGGGTTGAAGCAATCGCTGAGGACGTGGTTTGATAAATTTACTAAGGCTATGAAAGGATATAGGTATATATAGGGGAAAGCTAACCACTCACTATTCACTAAATCTTCTCCTAAAGGTAAAATTTTTGCTCATATTGTTTACGTCGATGACATTGTGGTCATTGTTGACTATGAAAATGAAATCATAAGGCTAAAATCTGCTCTTGCTTGAGAATTTGATATCAAAGATCTTGGAGAATTGAAATATTTTTTAGGAATGGCGATAGCTAAATCAAATAAAGGAATAATTTTCTCTCAAAGCACAATTTGGACTTACTTGAGGAAATAGAAATGGAGGGGTGTAGACCTATTGACACACATATGGAGACTAATTATAAGGTTGGTCTTAAGCATGAAAGCGCTCTTGTTGACACAGGTATGTATCAAAGGCTAGTAGATAAATTAATTTACCTCTTACATACTAGACTAGATATTAGTTTTTCAATTAGTGTGGTAAGCCAATTCGTGAACAAGCCAAATGAAAAATATTTGGAGGCATTGTTAAGAATCTTGAGGTACTTGAAAATGATCTCTGACAGGGGAATCTATTTCAAGAAAGGTACAAATAGAGGACTTGAAGTCTACAAGATGCAAATTGGGTTAGATTCATAATTGATAGGAGATCCATTATAAGGCATTGTATCTTTGTTTAGGGCAACCTTGTCACTGGAGAAGCAAGAAACAACCAATGGTGGCAAGGAGTAATGTTGAAGCAAGGCTCAAAGCATTTGCACAAGGTGTTTGTGAAGGTCTTTGGTTGAAGAAATTACTTGATGAACTCAAAGTTGTTACGTAAGGGCTTGTGAAGGTTCTAAGTGACAATATGGAAATTATTACAACAACAACAACAACAATAAGCTTTTTCTCACTAGGTGGGGTCGGTTACATAAATCAATCGACATTATAAAATCTGATTGTAAATCATATTTTTAGACAAATCATTTAATTCTAAATCCTTCTTAACAGTTTAGCCTATAATTTTTCTTAATTTCCCTCTACCTTCGACTATTAGACTACTCTCCATCTGATTTACTCTCTTTATAGGGGCTTTTATAGGTTTTTTCCACATATGCTCAAATAATTTAAAGTGCAATTTTACCATCTTTTTCACAGTAAGTGTGATCTCCATTTTCTCTCTAATATGTTTATTTCTAATTTTATCTTGTTTGGTGTGTTCACTTATTCTATGCAACATTATCATCTTAGTAATATTGAATTTATTCTCTTGTTAGCCTTTTCGTTGCTCAACACTCAGTCCTATACAACATTGCAGGTCTTATAACTGTGCGATAGAATTTACTCTTAAGTTTGAGTGGTATTTTTCTATCACAAATCACACTTGAAGCACCACTCTATTTTATCCACCCCGCTTGAATCCTATGTTTTACATCTCCTTTTATTTTCTCTGTCATGTTGTATAAGGGACCCAAGATACTTAAATCATATGACTTGTGGTATGATATGTTTTTCAATTTTTACTTCTGCACTAAAATTAGTGTGTCTCTTACTAAACTTATATACCATATACTCCATTTTAATTTTACTTAAATAAAATCCATATGTTTCCAAAGCTAGTTTTTATATCTCTACCTTCTCATTTATTTCCTCTCTTAATTCTCCAATTAGGATTATATCATTTGTAAAAAACATGTATTGTGACATTGGCCCTTGGATATATTTAGTTCGTACATCCAAGACTAAAATAAAAAGATAAAGGTTCAAAGTATTGCAAAAAATCCTGTGCATCGTGATAGAACTAAACACGTCGAGATTAATTGACACTTTATTAAAGAAAAGGCAAAATCAAGAGTCATTTAGTTGATCTACACTCCAACTCAGGCCCAAGTGGCTAATATTTTAACTAAAGTGATCTCAAGTCAAATTTGAAGAGTTAACATCTAAGTTGGGCATACTCAACATATACTTATCTTTATTGCTCATTTCTTTTCCCTGATTTTGGTTTCTATTTGTCTAGAGTGAATAGCTGTTTTCTATGGCCAACCTTATATATATGTGTGTGTGTGTAATTTTCCTTCTTCAAATATATAAGATGAATTTAGAGAATCAATAACTCTGCAATTCTTCAAAATTCATTATCAAATTCTAATCAAAAGATTCTTCCTCCACATCTTCTTCAGGAAAGGATTACTTTTATGGCTTCCTTGTGGGTTTTAGAGGCCGAAAAAAAAGAAAAAAAAAAGGGGGGGGGGGATGTCCCTTATAGATTGATGAAGGGATTGGAAAGCTCTTGAGTTGAAGAGTCTTGGTTTCTTCCTTTTGTTTCTTTCCTTTTGATTGAGGAGGATCTCTTGTCCTTTGTTTTTGTATTGTTCTCTCTTCTCTTCTATAAACTTTCTTTTTCTATAAAAAGAAAAATTATCAGATTCTTATCTGTGTTTATCTTACAGATCCAACATACATGATTCGAGCTATTCCAAGTAATGCATCTGACAACATTTACTGCACTCTTCTTGCTCATGGTGCTGTTCATGGGGCCATGGCTGGATACACTGGCTTCACAGTTGGACCTGTGAACAGTAAACATGCTTATATTCCAATTGCTGTAAGTGGTTCTTCCCATTGCCTCATGTTTAATTTGAGTAAATTACTTTTATTACTAAAATAAATGTCTCTATTAGGTCTTGTTCTATCTCCACAAAGGCCACAAATTAGTTTCTTTTTCACTGTCATCTAAAGACTATAAACACAGATGTACTTATTGCTCACCACTTTTGACATTTTGTGACTTTTTTCTTATGTCTACTATGCTGCACTGATCAATTTGTCCATATAGTGTAAACTTGTTATGAACAGTAGTACTATGGAAAACCTACCGAGAATAAACAGCTAGACTGCCAAAGTACTGAAGAATATATAAGAGGGAACTATTTAATGGGGCCATTGAGTAAACTGCATGACATCTAAACTAGGAATACTCACCAATAGCTTGTGTGCTGCATAATAAATGGTATTGTAATATCTATCCGTGTTTCTGTTGACTCTTTCCCTTATATGTTACAACCCTATACTATGTTTCACTTCCACGTGGCAGGCTAATTTCTACAGAAGCAAGTTATAGTTTTTGATTTTTTTTTTTTAGAAGTTTGAGTAAAGTACTTCTTGAATTTTCTGATTTTGCACAAATCATTCCTCTATCTTTAAAACCTGTGCAAATCTCTGTTGAACTGGGGAAATTTGTGAACATTGGTGTAGGGTTTTTGGGAAAGTTGTATAGGATATATATATATATAGATAGATAGATAGATGGATAGATATATTAGAAAGTTTATAGGTTTTCAAAGTAGTTGGAATGTTTAAATTTTACTCTTGTAAGTTTATTATGCTTTGAGGAAGACAACCTACAGGAGTCTTTCATGAATATTGGAGCAATATCTGGTTTTCCATTTCTAAAAGTTCAGACATACTGCTTGTTTGAATTCATATTATTCAAAATTGAGTGAAAAATACATAAATAGGAGATGATGGCCGCAAGGGTTAGCCAATCACTCCTAAAAAATAGCAGCAGAAAAAATTTAAATCAATCTAAGATAAGATAGCAAAATTACAAGAAACAAATAACTACAAGGTAAGGTTGACTTCAACCAACAAGAAAATCAAATAACAAACTTAGAATATGCTCTTTAATAGAGCTAAAATCATATGATTCCAACACTCTCCCTCAAGTGGGGAGTTTAGGTTAAACATTCCCAGATTGGAGGTAAAATCTTCAAACTTAATCCTTAAAACTGCTTTGGTCATAATGTCAGCCACTTGGAACTGAGTTGGTGTGTTGATAAGGTCTATAAGTCCTGCTTCCAATGTCTTTGATGAAGTGGCGAACAATCTCTACATGTTTTGTCTTGTCATGGTTAATGGGATTTTAGGCTATGCTAATTGTGGTTATATTGTCACAAAGCACCTTCATTGACCCTTCAACATTGATTCTAAGCTTTTCAAGTAGCCTCTTAAGTGAGAGACCTTCACATACACTTGAGCAAGTGCCTTATCCTCAGCACCAGCACTGCTTCTAGCACCCATAGGTTATTTTTGACTTCTCCGTGTGACAAGGTTTCCCTAATTGAAGGTACAATATCCTATGATAAATCTTCTATCAGTAACAGATCATGCCCAATTTACTATGATAAATCTTCTATCAGTAACAAATCATGCCCAATTTACATTTGTATACACTTTAACATGTCTGTTTGTGTCCTTGCTGAAGAAGATACCCTTTCTTGGTGTCATGTTCAAGTACCTTGAGATTCTATATACAGCCTCTTGATGTTCTTCATTTGGCTTATTCATAAACTGACTTATAATGCTCACTTGAAAACATATGTCTGGTCTAGTAGCTTACGAACTACTCTTTGGTACCTTTCTATGTCCAATGGAGCCTTCTCAAGTTTAAGGCCAAGTTTGTAATTAACCTCCATTGGAGTTTTTGTTGGTTTGCTTCCCTTCTTGCCTATCTCCTCAAGCAAATCCAATGTGTACTTCCTTTGGAATACTACAATCCCCTTCTTTGACTATGCTGCCTCCATTCCTAAGAAATACTTTTGGTTGAAATGGTCTTTGATATGGTATTAGTGTCTTTGAGACTAAGTAGTTAGGAATTCAATGCTTGTTGCCATTTCCTTAATTAAAATTAATTTTCAGCACAAGGTATGGTGAGCTTGTGCTTTTCCATACCTAAAGCTTGGATCTTTACTTAATAACTTAAGCTTTTTAATTTCAGTGATACTCAGGCTTTTTTTATTGGGAAGAAATAATTTAGCCAAGAGAAGCAAATTATAATCGAGGATGAGATACGAGAAGACAAGTGGCCTATGGAAAATTTGGATGGCTTCTCATTCCCAAAGCTCCAAAAACTGAAAATCTAGTACATTTCTGGATAATTTTGACTTCCAATCTAAGCAGAGCCTCAAAACAAAAGCATTGAAAGAACCCAGAGTTTTTAAGGGACTGATGGAACCCAAACCTAAGCTTGTATTATTTAGGAAACAAAGTTGCAATATCCTTGTGACAGAAGAAAATGGACAATAGGATGATAGCGGAAGGAAGTGTTTTTTAGTAAGCAAAGAAGATGAAAACCGCAAGAAGGAAGAAAAAGGTATTCCTCTGGTACTTGAGAGGCCAGAGACTCTCTGCTAAGCGAAATGATTTTTTTTCCTTTTCTCATAACCTCCCAGGGCATACATTAGCCTCCTCTAACAGAATTCTCTCTCTCCTACCCATGTACCTTGTGACAAGGTACCTAAACATGTGACACCACATCATTCCTCTCACTGGTTCACCCCCCCTTTCTCTTCTATCTTATGTTTGTTCTTTCTTTTATACACCCTACTAGGCCATGGCCTAGTGGCCTAATGGGCGTGGATCCATCAGGGACATTTACATCCACCTTCACTAAGAGCAAAGTTTTGCACCAAATGCTCCAAAGTCCAAACCATAGATCATTGACACGTGAATGGCAGTCAGTCTTCCACAAGACCAATAAATCACATTTAGAGGTAAAACATTATGGGGACTCCTA
The DNA here is from genome assembly GCA_032878935.1 of Erythrophleum fordii. Taxonomy (NCBI): domain Eukaryota; kingdom Viridiplantae; phylum Streptophyta; class Magnoliopsida; order Fabales; family Fabaceae; genus Erythrophleum; species Erythrophleum fordii. The sequence goes on along the minus strand of JAVQMF010000052.1, from coordinate 16,726,925 downwards.
TGCTGTGAGTCTCTGACTGATAAATTAGTAATCAATTCTGTTGTATACCATAAACCGGACAAAAGCCTTGACCACAGCTTCCACATAAAGTTACTATATGCAATTTGGATTATGCATAATATACTAGGAGAATGGTTGCAGTGAAAGAATCTGACATTTCTGCGAGCCAGGACCTACTGTCCAGAAAAATAAAAATAGAACGATGGACTAAATTAAAAAGCTAAAGAAGACAAATATCACCAGTGATCTTATCATGAAGATTTTGGGGGAAAAAATAAAGAAAAGAGTTTCAGGAGGGTTAAAATTTTCTTTAATTATAAAACTGTAAATAGGAGAAGATCTGATCCCCCCAAAAAAAAAGGAGCATCATGAAAAGAAGGAATTTGAAAAGCCTAGTGTTAACAGGTATCTAAAATTGAGAGAAGTCCTGTAGGGTTGAGGAAAGAGCTACCCTTGAAAAGTCTTGTACTTGTCGTGCACTAAAAGTAAAGGTTACAAGTGTTGTGTGGTTATAGAATTAATATAAACAGAGGTTGTAAGTCAGTTTTATATATGTATATATATATATATATATATTGTTTACCATAGAAAAGATCTTTTAACACTATCTTCATAGGCACCTTTGCCAGAATCCTAGATAAACACACTTTGACCAAGTACCTCCTCGGGAAGAAAAATTGCCTTGCCAACAATCGAGATGCCTTGAAACCACATGAACAACCAAAGCTTAGAAAGATGCAGAACAAGGAGGCCCAAATGAGCAAGAGGTCAACTAAGAGCTTAGAGCCAGCTAGAAGAAGAATAGGAGGACCTGAGAATCAAAATTACTCTTGACTAAACCACCCTTACCCAAATTAACCTAGACCTAAAACTTTCTCAACGAATTGAAGAAACACAAGTGTTAACAAAAGAATTCCTATGATCCTATCTATATCTAAAAAGTGGACATTCATGTTTACAAATGGCTAGTTAGAAATCTCCATAATCTGAGAACCAACAAGGAGACCTTTAAGAGCACGCTGCTTGACACCATAGTATGCACCCTGTGCAAGAAAACTCTAATTAACTCTATTATAATCCTTTTCTTTTTGTTTTTTCTTTTTTTGGGTTACATTACAGATCTATTATAATCCATTTTGAAAACCATCTCAAACACCATTTTAAAGTCCTTTCAAGATGCAAGTGATCACTGGTTATCAAATTATCATAATGTGATTTTTTTTTTTTTAATTTCTTATCATAAATGGATTTGTATAGAGTGGAAAGATATATTGACAAATATGCTACTACTAGTGGTTTTAATGAAGAGTCTATGATCATGAAGGACTATCTTGTTACTTTCTTGCTTTTCTCTGTCTGCTACATTTTGCGCTGAAGGAGCTAATTTTAACATAATCCTATTGCAGCGGGTGACCGAGAGACAAAATACCGTGAAGCTGACAGATCGTATGTGGGCTAGACTTCTTGCATCAACAAACCAACCAAGTTTTGTGACACCTGATGATTTGACTCAAGAAAGAGTTCCCAAAGAGAGAATTAAGAAAATAAATAAATGAAAATTACATCTAATTAGGTTATAAGTATGAAGCATATATGCTAATGAAGCATATATGCTAATATAGCCAGTCAGGTTTACCATATGTTTGATTAAGCAAGACCAGATATTGCCAGGCATTCTACTTCGCTCAGTAGTTCATGTTTTCTAAAAGGATTTGCAGGAAGAAAATGTGAATCCTTTTATCTTGAAAATGCCTTCACATATAGAACGACCGTTGCATAGATACTTTAATACTGTATTCCTTTTTGTAGGAACTTAATTCGGAGATTCGAATCATGGAACGAGAAGTTATCCGATGTCTCACATTTAGGCGGTTGCGTGAGTTGGGTCAAAGAGATTTTCAACTGAACCGGCACACGGTTGTGTAGGGGGAATTAGGTGGGGTCATTGTTAGTGAGACGCTGAGCCGAGGTTGGTTTGGGCATGATAATAAATAGGGAAGTATAATTTTGGTTCTCCAAGTTATATGACAAAATTTTCCCCCCTTCTTCCTTTTTCATTGAATCTTTAAATTTTCAGAGTTGGCCTCATTTACTTAGAAGAATTTGAAAATAAATACATATTTTTTTTTTTAAATTTAGAGATTTATTTATCTAAAATCATATAGAAGTAAAACAAAATAAAATGTCTAAACCATAAATATTATTCAAATACACATTTAACGTAATTTGAAATCATCTAGTCTTAACAATTTTATCTTTAAATATAACTCAGAAAACAATACATAAATATTACTTAAGCCCTAAGTATTACAACCTGGAAATCTTTACTCAAATGTTTGTCAAATTTCAAGCCTGAGAAGTTTATACACGGGACGGGTTCAGGGTAGGGTAAGCATCGCTCTTCATTCTCACATCTAAACCCTTGAAATTCCTTAAGAAAATTTTTAAACTAAAACTCATGCTCATTTTTTACCTCTATTCCCAGATTTAAATAGATAAATTTTGTAGATATTCATAAAATATGAGGTTTTTAATCATTCCTAGTTAGGTTGCTATTGTGAATCCTCTTCTTGTGGAGCTTATAAGTAAACAATAACCCAAAGTAATAATAATAATAATAATAATAATAATAATGGATTGAAGAAGCACACGTGACGTGATGGTGCTTAATAGTTATTTCCACTTAAAAGGCACGTGACTCAAGGCAATTAGGAATGTGGGAAATTGCTTTCGCAGCAACGCGGCATATCAGAAAGGAGGAGGGAAATTTGCTCCCTTTAAGATTTTGATTGAAAGACCAATCGTATACCAATTTTTATGAAATTTTAGTATGTTATTCTTGATGTTGTGAGCGTTTTATTTGTGTAATTAGGTTATTTTCTTCTTGCTATATCTTGAGTTTTGTGTATTATTACTGTGATGAATTTTCTTTTTGTTAATAGTAAAAAGGAGTTGGGGTGAATTCTTAATAATTATCAAAGATTTTTTATTGATCCTTGATAGGAAAATTTTTTTGGACTAGATTTTACCCCTCACATTGAAAGGATTTTCACATTAAAAATTGTGTATTTTCCTATGATTATTTATTTTGTGCATTATTGAGATATTTACTATTTAGAATATTTTCTCCTTGTGGTATTAGCTTCTCATATGTTTTTTAAAGCAAGGAAATGTTCAATTTGTCTATTTTTGTTTCACTTGTCCAAGCTCTTTTCCAACAAGTGGTATCAAAGTAATATTCTTTATCTATGAATTTTGCTTGATTGAAAGATAAGACTTAATTATAGTAGAATGATATGTTTGAATGCGCAAATTATCATAAATTAAAATAAAAAATAAAAGATCTATTAATTGTGAAAAAATTACATTTACTTGTATTTGTTATTCGGAGACTTAAGTCTAAAATTGTTCATTTAAAAAAAGGACTCAAGTCTAAAATTGAAGAATAATGGAATTTTGAATTTATCACTAGATATAAGATATTATGGACTTTAATTTTCTTGAATTTGAGAAGATATAATTTTTTAAACATATTGACGAAATCTTTACTTAGTGAAAAATTTGAGACTTGTTTTACTATCAGATTGGCAAATGTCTTCATTTGAGTCAAAAGAAGAGTTTAGTATAGATCCTTTTCTCATGTGGAGCCCATAAATAAATATAAAAATTGAAAAAAAAGAAAGAGGGAAGAAGCGTAATTGATGTGATGGTGCTTATTTCCGATTAAAAGGCACATGATTTAAAGGTAATTTGGAATGTGGGAGACCATGACTAGCAAGAAGATATAATAGGCTTTCTTCTGCTTCCACATCAACGCCGCAAATCGAAAAAGATAGGGAGAATTTGCTTTCTTTATGCTCAGGTTCAAATATTTTTGGACTCAATTCCGTGTTTTTTACTTCTTATATTGAAAAAGTTTCTCAAATTAAAAATTATGTATTCTTATGTAATTATTTATTTTGTGAATTATTAAAATATCTATTACTTAAAATATTTTTTGTTTGCTGTTATTAGTTTTGCACAAATTTTTTCGAGCAAAGAAAAATTTAATTTGTCTATTATTATTCTAGTATGCACACCATTTTCCAGCAAACAAAATCAGAGTAAAGTTTTTAATAATAAGTTTTACTTATTAAAGAGTAAAGCTTAATTAAATAAAATAATCCGTTTGAATGGCACAAATTATTATCATGATTGATTTTATAATATGGACAAAGAACGATATGTCACAAACAAGTCATTTATATTGATATTACTGTTTCAATATTTAGTAAACTTGATTTTAATGTATACCCAACATCACATCATGGGATACAATCACTTGATTCAACGATTTATAAATGTCACAATTTATGAAAAAAAATTATTGGAGATCACATGCAAATATCTTAAAGGGAAAAAAGTTAATAATAATAATAATAAAAAATACATCTATCCGATAATTGCCTTTTCATATTATTCAATACTATCTAACATCACAAAAGTGAAATTCTACTTAAGAGGCTGATCAAATAATTTTAGTTTCGATTATCTCATATTTTATATATTTTTCAATTTTTTGGTTTGTCTATATTCTTTATTTATGTAATTATTTTGTAATTACGTTATCTTTTCTTTTCATTCAATTATCGTTTTTAGTCGTTTCCTGATTAATTAACTTAATAATTATATTTTTATTTGTCTATAAAATTTTTATAGAACAACATAATTAATAATGCGAGGCTTTTTGAATGCGATGCCTTCTCCTTAGCTAAAAATTAGTTTCCTATATATAGCCTTGCCAAACTATTGTGCCAATTTCAATTCGTTAAGTGGCATAAGCCTTCATAGCCTTCAAAAGAATGATTTGAAGACCAAATTTCAAGTTATAACAATGTAGTTGGAAGATCAAAGAGCGAGTTATAACAATGTGAGACGCTATACATCATTATTAACAGATAATAAATTGATTGTTTATTTTACTTAATGAGAGGTATAAAAATTAAACAATGTTTAAATATTTGGGTCATTATTTACCAAAATAATCTATATTATTCTGTTAAATCAAATTATTTTCACTATATATATATATATATATATATATATATAGAGCATAGAGTTAGAAAGAAACTTTAAAGTGAGGAGGAGACTTTATTAAGGATAGAAGAGAGTAACGGTTCAAAAATCCTTCCCCCTTCCCTCTCTTCCCTCTCTTCCTTGACTACAAGAGAGTTTTTATTTATGTTGTTCTAATAGGCGATCTAATAATGAAACTGGCGGCTATAGAAACCTCTTAACCAAAAAAAAAAAAATATTTTTGTGTGTAGAGTCATTCTAAGTCATACTCTCTAGGGCAAATTTTTTGTATTAATACATTGTATGAAATTTGTAAATTTAAAGTCATTAGTTTTTCTCTATGCTTTGGTAGAGTGAATTGGGCCATTTTAAACTTGTGAAACTTATATTTACATTACTATTTTTAAATGATAATAAATAAACTGAGTGTTAGGAAAAACTTATGCTTTTACTATAATATTTTTAATTTAATTTTTATATAAAGAATAAAATTTTTCATCTAGACATATTTATCCTTTTTTAATTTTTTAAATATACTCCGAACTTCAAGTTATCCGAAAAAGCATACGACAACTAAAATAATCACAAGTAAATAGTGAAACATTATATATTTGATGAAAGTAACTTTGAAGAAAAAAAAATTTCTAAGGCTCTTGAACTCAGTTATCACATGTTTCAATTGAAACAGCCTATTAAAAAAAAAACATTGTTTTTTTTAATGCTCACTTTATACTTTAGAATTATATGTATTTTTCTATAATGTAATTAGTGAAAATCGAGTATAATTAGTTTCCATTAAATAATTAAAATTATAAATTATAATAATTTATAAAAATATTAATGTATTATTTTTAAATTATTTTAAATAAATTAAATCATAACTTACATTACATAAATTATATAATATTAAATTTGTACTTAATCTATAACAAGAATTAAATAAAAATAATTGAATTTTTGAATATTTTATGTATCAAGCAGGTGCATTTTTTATAGAATAAGCAAAATCAAAACTGACAATATATTCTATCATATATTTTATTTTTAAACTAGTATGGATGTTGCATAATATTAGAATTCCAACAAACTTATTAACAAAAGGAAATTCTTTTTTATTATCGTTTGATTTTTTACTTCCTCATTTCTCAGTTGAGCTAACTCAACATTGATATTTCATTTTTGTTTATTATTTGGTCATATTATATTGAGATTAAATTTACTATTGCACTTGTCAGTTTTTTTTCCCCTACTTGGAAACTACATTTGAAGTGCACAAGTAGGGAATACTAGAATCTTAAATAATATGAGTAGTGAGTTGGAAATAAAGAATTAGGAGGAGGAGGAGCTTTAGATGGAGTAAGAATGTGAGTTTTAGCACTTCTTTAGGGAAACTCACTAATGTGAAATTTGGGGTAGGAGTAAAATGTGGTCATGCCCTTTTCTAGCTATTTTTCATCATTATTTTACATTGAACTCATTTTGATGCAATGACATGATTTATTCTTGGTAGATCCGTTGGAGACTCTAACACCCACATCCACGTGAGGGATCTCTAGAGCCAAAGCGGGTTTGTTTCGACAAAGCGTCAATTTATGATTGGATTATAAGCAATGTGACACCTTCCATCATTCTAAATGCTATTTTTTTTCACCATATTCATTTCCTTTACATTTAGACGAACTTTGAACTCATTCTTAAAAATTGTTCATACAAAGTTTCGAACTACATTTGACATGAACATTATTGTATATTTTTTTTCGAACACTTAATGATAATTTTCACGAACTGTTTCTTAAAAATTGTCCTTGGGAAACAAGACTTTCAATTCATCCTTTTTTGGAAGACACGTAACATCCTGATAATTTTGAATGATGTTGATTTAATGAGAAAATGAATTTTATCTTGAAAGATTGTATGGATATGAGGATGGATTTATGATGATTAATTTATTTGTTTGAACCCGGTCAATGATTATAAGATTATTTGGATATCACTTTTATGATATGATGAGATGCCCATTTGAGAAAATGGTTATTGAAACTTTGACTTACTTTTATGTAACTTCTATTTCAGAATCTATGTTAGAACCCGGTAGCATACACCCTAGGTGCACAGAGATTGTGAATTGATGTGATTGTTTTAAAAAGACTAATTTAGGCATGTGATCATGGTTTGATATTATATACTTGCTTCATACTGGAATATGGAAGGTTGAAACCACATTTTAAATCTTATTTTACACCAACACTTTCTTACTTCAATGTTTTAAATTTGTGCTAAGGTATTTTGATAAAATGAACACTTGTGCATATTACTGTTTCTCTTATTGTCCTCTTTGTTTATTATTCTCCCACTAAGTGGGTGTGACTAACCCCTTTTTCTATGTTGATATATTATTCATGCTAGTAGGTTCTCATGTTGATGGATCTAAGACTTGAGTCAATCCTAAAGAGATCTTGGCAGGCCTTGTTCTGTTCAGGTGGCCGGTTTTTTGGGTTTTAACTTTATTTTTGCAGCTAGATGAGTCAATCTACATGTATGGTCTGGGTTATGGTTTTGGGACCTTGTGATGGCCATGGCTTATGCAATTTGATAGATGAATTTCTGTGTTGTAAATGAATTAATGAATTTGAATATGTGTATCTAAGTGATATTGATGGCAACGGGTGTGTTGATATATCCAATTCCAGAGGGATACGGCAACATTGGAATGTGTGATATGGGAATTGTTTATATGTTTCTTATTGACTGACTTTATTCTCTTAGTATAATAAGCTTGCTATGCTAAATTGGCCTTGATAGTGGCTTTCTGGTTGGTCACGACTTTAGAATTTTGGATCGTGACATATGTAGTTTGCGTTTTGCATTACAACGTCTTGTTACTCAGTTTTGAGATGCTTGGGTGAGGATATCCTAAGTTAGAGCCGCTGTTGAAGCACATTGACACCCAGTGGTGATACACTTGCAACCACCACAAGATAGTTTGGCACTTGATGCGTACAAACACTGGCAGAGCCAAGTGGAGGTGTAACACTATATCGAACTAGCTTTCCTCATCCCATTTCTAATGATATTCCCTTAGGTAAAATAACTTTTCAAGAAAACACCATTAAAATAATAGAATATTTTTATATTGTGTAGTGGATAAAATTTTCATTTCATGTTCCGTGGACCATATGAACTCATCTATTTCATTCTCTTATTTAAATACATATATACAATTGAAAACCATATCAAAATGTTGCCTAAAACTCGAGCTCATATCATACATACACAAAATAATACAAGGCTGTCTTGGGTTCTATTGTCAGATTTCTAGTATCAAATTTAAAAAATTATAACTAAATCTAAAAAATTGAAATCATACACACTATACTATTCTAAAAAGTTACAGATATTAAATTTATGCTAAAAATAAGTCTAAACCAAAACAGGAATGTTTAGCTATTGGAAACCGATGGAACAGTACAAAAGATACTGCTGTATTATTGGTACTGACTCTGAATTTCAAAAATTCAGATCTCTCTACTTATACATCCAATTGAGGTGATCTCAGTGGCCATAAAAATCTTATCATGTCTAGTTTATGGTTGTAAAGTTTCATAAGCATTGGGCACTTTTGGCTCTTGAATGACAAAAAAAAAAAAACTGACCATATGAACAATAACTATATCATAACAATAGAAATTTGAAAATTTTAAAAATTCATAATTAATTTCACATAGCTCTAAATAATCTAGTCTTTAACTTTTCAAAAAAATCTGGATGAGATCTATATGTATGCCAAATTTTATGAGAAAATTCATTCATTTGATCAAATCTTTACATATGGTTGTAATTTGGTCATTTTTGTGCTTCTTAAGGGTCACAAAGGGTCTATTTTTGCTTCTAACCTTTCTAGGGCCACTTAAGTATGTAGGAAAACATCAAAATAACCTATTAAACATGCTTCAAAGGTTCATAAACCCAGATTTTCCAAACTCACTCTCCCACTTGATGATATACACAAGGCATACATAGGCAATTCTAACCATTCAATGTCAAAAACATGCCATTCCATTTATTTGCTTCCAATTCTTATATATACATCACAGTTCCATATATTCATACATGTTTAAAAAGTTATACATCATTGAATTACTTCTTGTGACAACAAAATAGCTATAAAAGAGCAAAATAACAAATTTCCCTGTCATTTTCTCATCTTCCAACTTGGTGGCCCTCATTTCATTGCTCATTTAGTCCACCTAGATATGTTAGATAATGGGGAAGAAAGGATAAGATTCTAGGAATCCTAATAGCTCTTTTCCCTTTTAACCATATATAAAAGATGCAAATTCAAGTCTAAAAATATATGTGTGGCTATCTTGAAATTCATAAACATACATATAACATTTATTGCATTCAAGAAGTCACATATGACATACATAGGCTTGCCAAAATAATAGTTTAACCTCACCCATTCTTTTTAGGCTTTTGGACTTGACTCACTCATTTTCTTAAGGGACTTTTAACTAAGTCTCACTCTTTTAGAGATTTTGGCTTTGTCTCATCCAATCTTAAGGATTTTTGACTTATCCTTACTGACGGGCTTGTCGTGCAACCCTCAAAATAAAACTAGGTTGATCTAAAAATATAGCAAGTGGCACAACCTAGGTCATCTCCCTTAGAATTGGAATTCAATGTTCAATTAGGTTCTCTAAGTGTTCTAAGATCCTAGAACTATATAGTTTGGGGGGTTTTTTGAATGAATTAAACTATCCTAAAACTAAATTGAATCAAAATTCCTAAATTCTACCTAATTGTGTGAATTGTAAATGATAATGGCTTGTGACTAGCTTAGGAATCATCTCTTGGTATCCACTATCCTTATCCTATTCTAATTGTGATTAATTCTGGCCTAAGAATTTCTAATTAAGTTATTACAAGTTATCTTGAGTTACCACACAAGAATCAAGAGATTAACAATCTAATGTTGAATTGAGACCTCAATCCCGCATTAAACCGTTAACTCTTGTCTTTAAGATCAATGAACATCTAATTTGATTGATTAACTGATTAATTAGCCTCTAATTCATCATCCAAAAATGTTTAATTAACCAACTAAACACTAAGGAATTCTCAAATCAAACAATCAAGTACAAAATCTCACTCATGCAATTCATCGAACACCTTCGTGGTATACATGGGAGATTAAAGAGAATAATGAAAAATCATATTCAAATTCAACCAATTAATCAACAAAAATAATTCCTAATCAGTGTCTAACCAGCCACTAATTAATTACACAAATTCCTAATCAAATACAACTTAACCAAGATTGTACAGAAAAAGAAAAAGTGTAGGAAAATCAAGGAATCTTAGCCAAAATTCTGCTTCTTCTCCAAGGATTCAAGTTTTAGCCAAGAGCTTCCTCCCTTGCTAGCCTCAAGATGGAAATTAGATCTTCATATTACGATGGAATGGAGATGGAGAGAATGGAGAGATGGATGGTTATGTGAGTGGAGGCGTGAAGGCGTGTATGACGGCAAGACGAGGGTTGATGAGGCGTGGATGAGCGAATGACGACTAGGGCTTGTATATGAATGAATACCCTGGATCCTCTTTCACGTGGTTTACTTATTTTTCACGTGCTCCCCTCTCTAATTTCAATCGGTTGAAGCTTGCATGTGCATGTAAGGTGGGCCCCATTGCTTTTATTTTATAATATTCTGCTGCAGTTTCTTATTCTTTTTGACGTCGTTTTATCATATTAGCTCCTATTCCACGTGATTGCTTCTTCTGCAGCTGGAGTTTCTCGCGTTTAGCTCATACAGACTTCAACTCGTTGCTTCGTGTTCTTTTCTTCTTCGCTTGCAGTGTCCATTTCGTTCTACGTTAGCTGCTGGTTTGTGTGTTGCTCGAGTTGTAAGCTGCTGCCATTTGTTTCTTCATGCTCCTCACGCCAAAACAGTAGCTTTGCCTTCTCTGTTCTGCATGTGTGTGTATAGTACTTGATTTTGCTTCGTCCAGCTACAGCTGCTGTCCTCTGCTTCTTCGTCTTTCTGCAGCTGCTGTCTAGCCATTCTCCACGTGATTTTCTTCTTCCTTTGTGCCCAGATTTCCTTGTTTTAGCTACTCGAGTTCAGCCTCTGCATGTGTGCTTCTTCCTTGATTTTCTGTTCGTGTTTTTATTCATGCAGCTTCTGTATCTTCTTGTTTCCTCGAATTCCAGCTCTGTTCAACTCTTTATGTTTCTCAGCTCTTGCTTCGTTGTGCTTGTTTCTGTTCACGTCCCTGGAGCCTTACTCGTTGCTGTCTCTGTTTCACGTTGCTGTCCAGACTTCAGCGTCTTTCACTTGTTCTGCTGCCAGCCATGCAAACCCAGTTCAGCGTCTCTTCATCGTGATGTTCCCCACGTTGGCTGCTGTTCTCTCTTGCCACGAGTCTTCTTCTTTGTTTTGGTGTGTGATTGCTATAAATGGAGCCACATGTGGAAGTCCATCCCATGTATGAAACTAAGAAGACCCAATGATCTGCACACTAAGAAAGGAAAGAAAGATTAAGTAGGAAAAGCTTCACAATTATTTATTGAAATTTATGCATTAAAAATCCAAGATTTTGTGACTTATTTTCTAAAATGCAAAGAATGGCTATTAAAATCAAATTTTAACTGATTAAACCTCTAAAGCCACATTTGATCATTAAAATGTCTAAGTTTAGGAGAATAAAATAGATAAAAATATGTATTTATCACTTACCCTAGCTAAGGCACTTTTGGCTTCACCACACTTAAACAAGCCATTCATGTTCATAAAAACATCATTCAAGTGCATAAGCAAAGCATCATGGAACTATGACATATAAATACATGCTAGAAACATCTTTCATGGCTTAAACATACACACACACATTCAAAGACAAGAAAACACCTAACCATGCATGAGAGAAAGAAGAGAAAGTTACGTTGATTACAAAAGCACACTTTCTTCCTTGGAAATTCTTCCTCTCCCATGGCCAAACACTCACAAGGATGTGGGACTTGATTCTTTTGGCCTAGACATATCATATGGAAGCCAATTATACTCTTGGAACAATTTCTAAAACTACATATATACTTGAAAAGCTAGATTGCTTCTAGGTTCAATTATGGTTCCATAATGCACCCAATGAAGCAACACTAAGGATACAAGATCTTGGCTTGATTCTTTCCTCCCATCTATGGTTCTTGACTCCATTTAGATTTCTTGGAGCCACCACACAATTAATTTGAGGAGCCTAGCTACATGTTACTTCTTTAAGTCACAATATGTAACCTATAGCTACATCTCATAATCCATGACTTCTAAATTTTTTCAAAGCTTCTTCTCATACTCTTCCTTCATATATAATGCAAAACCAAGTTTGGAAGAAATTAAAACACTCCCTAGGTGCATGAACCCTCCTTGGCCAAGGCTATGCTTCAATTGGCACCAATGGAGTTATTTTGATTTCTTTGATGGGAGAAGCATGTGGGAGGCTTCCTTGATGTCTTAGGAATTCATATGAACTCTAAAACATCTTAATTTATAAATAGAACTCATCTTACAAATCAAAGTACAACTAAAATCCTAGGTTATGCATCTTGAAAAATCATGGTTTTTTCTTTGTTTCTTTTGCATATTCTTATTTCCCACACTCTAATTCCTAAACTTCATCCTTGGTTTGGTTAAAAATTCAATCCCTTTTGGCTGTCCATACATGGGGCGAAATGCACAAGAAGAAGAACAAAGAAGGAGAAGCATGGAAACAACCAATCTACCTTAGTTTCCTAGCCTTTCTTAGATGCTTCTTCTTTTGCTTGGATTCTCCTCTCTAAACTTGAAATTTTCCCTTTTGGTTTGACCTCAAAACAGTACCAAAAACTTCAATAGAAGGAGGAGGAGAAGGAGGAGATTAAGTTTATTAAAAGAAGACTAGGAAATTCCATAAAAATCATACATTTCTTGCCTTATTTTTCCTCTTCCTCTTCCCTTCTCTTCTGTGCCTCTCTCCCTTGGTCTCGCTTCTATTTTATGGTAGAAAGAAAGTCTACTAAGTGAGGGAGAGCAAGGGGACGCATCATATATAAGGAGGAGGATTAAAATTGTTCTAAAGAAATTCCATTTATATCCTATAAATTTGACATTTTCATTTTAGGTTCATTTTAGCTCCTTTTAGACCATCTTTTCCATCATAAAATTTAAGTTCTCAATCTTATAAATACTTTTGAAATTACTCAATTTGGAACTAAAATCTTCCCTAACAAAAGGGTCAAAATTCGGGTCAATCGTCATTAAAAAACATACACTAGATGGGTTTTAACTGTCCCGGGACTTCCCATAGTTTTCAGGGTCTCTAAGAGCTATAGAGAGCTCAAATTTTCTATTTAAAAAGCCTTCCTGTAAGTATTCTAAAAATTACTCAAAATTACAAAAATGCTATTATGTTACGTAACCATTTCGTTAAATTCCGTTTGGTTATTTTGACTTCTGTTTCAGGGCATCTCTTGCCTCTTATTTTCATTACTTAATGTCTAGATTATTATTCTAATTTTTTTAGACCTTAACTAATTCATTTCAGAGGACTTATTTTTGAAATATATTCATTTCCGTCGTTTTTACAAAAATTGGACATTACAGGAGGTGAGTTCTCTTGCTTTCTTTTTTGTTTTTGGGGGGGGGGGGCTCTTTTTTCTTAAAATTTTGAATCTATTAGACTCAAACTCTCACATAATTGGGTTAAATAATTTTTTTTGTATTATTTAATATTTTAACTTAAACTTAATAAATTTAAATATGTATTATGTATATAATTTTTAAAAAATCCTATTATTATTTTTCTTCACTTTTTGTTAAAACTTTTTGTGCCTTCAAATTCCAAATCACTGCTTGCTTAGCCATTCACTCCTTCATTGCTTATGCTTATATTGATTATTTGATTTTAAGATGTTATTCTTCTTTTCCTTTTACTTTTTTATATGCATCTATTTAAATTATCATTGCAAATTTGTGATACTCTTGGCTGATTTTTAATTAATTAATTTTACTTCTTGTTATACTAAAATATGATTTAGGATAGGTGGCTATAAATTCTTTGGATTTTGAATAAAAAATGGAAAAAATTTATAAGAAAAAATTGCCATTAGAGCAATAATCTTCATTAAGATTTTGTGAACTAAATCTCCAACAACAACCGATTGATATTATTTTAGAAGATTTGCTATTAGACCTAGGAAAACAAATTAAAATTTCATCATATCATCTTAATTATCGAGATAAGATACGAAAAGCATATTTTCAAAAAGGGCCATGTTAACCTGCTTAATATAATTTTCCTCAAAGAAAAATTAGGAATTCAATAAGAAAATGTTCCTCTTGGTTTAATGAATTTGGCAACTAGTTAAGGTATAAAATAGAAAAAGATTTAGCATTCTGCTTATGTTGTTGCCTTCTTAGGCTTGATTTTGGGACGCAATTAGGTGGTGACTCATTTGTGATGGAGGGATTTACAAGTTGGAACAAGAAAGAAAGACTCTCGTCTCATATTTTTGGAGGATACATTACTTAGAAGAAGTGTCAAGATTTAATGAATTAAAATTAATACATTGAAGTTGTTATTTCTAAGCAATCTGAACAAATTCATGACTTATACCTAAGATGTTTGATTGCATCAATTGATTGCATTTGTTTTCTCTTAAAGCAAGGATTAGCTTTCCATGATCATAATGAATCAATTAATTTGGGTAATCAAGGTAATTTTCTTGAACTTCTTAAGTTTCTTGTTGATCACAATGAATCAATGAATCATGCTATTTTACAAAAGGCTCCTAAAAACAATCAATTAACTATCATTGAAATTCAAAAAGATATTGCTAATATTGCTAATGCTATTGCATTAGAGACCACTAATGCTATTATTAATGATCTTGGAGATGAACTTTTTGTCATGGTTTTTGATTATTCATATGACATATCAAATAAGGAGCAAATAGCTATTGCTTTGTGTTATGTTAATAAGAAAGGGAGTATTGTTTATAACTTTTTTAGTATAGTGCATGCTAGTAATGCTACATTATCATTTAAAATGGCAATTGATAAATTGTTTTGCAAATATGGGCTAAGTATATCAAGCACTTGTGGATAGGGTTATGATAGTGCTAGTAGCATGCAAGGTAAATTTCAAGGTCTCAAAAAGTTTAATGTTAAAAGAAAATTTATCTACATTTCATGTGTACTACTTTGGTCATCAATTACAACTTACTTGGTTGCCATTTCCAAGAATCACATACAAATTACTTCCTTTTTCAATTTAATATTTGCTTTGTTAAATGTTGTAGGAGGTTCTTGCCAACAACATGACATGCCTTGTGAAAAACAAGTAGCCAAAGTTAGAGAAGCATTGAAAAGAGGAGAAATTTCTAGTGGACAAAGCTTGAATCAAAAAATTGGTCTTAAATGAGGTGCTAACTGTGACACCTTAATCTACTACCGCTACCTAGCCTCTCACTGGGCTCGATTCCATATGATTTCCAAAAAATCAACACTAGTCCGTGGTATTTTCATACTATGAAATGGGGTTTCATACACTCATCTTTTACCCCGTGGGTCCTGTGAACCCATCATTCATATTCTCAACTCAAACTCCACTTATACAACTCATACATAGCATAAAACAAACCATAAGCCACGGGTATGGAGCCAAAAACCAGAAAAATGCATTCTTCTCACTTGTGCCCAAAAGTCATATTTTGGCTCTAACTTTGGAAAATCATAACTAATTGTAGAAAAATGGAAATCTAGTAAACTTTAGCTTTCTAGAAAGCTCTAAGTGTTAAATTGACACTAAAAATCATTCCCAACCACAATATCAGCGTTTAGACCATGGTTAACATCGAAAATGGGAAGGAGGTCCAGCTGTCATAGTTTCTAGTGCAGCTTACTGTCATGAATTTCGAAAATTCATAACTAAATCCACAAAAATCCAATCTAGGAAAATTATACTAATTTGAAAAGCTACGGATGTCTACTAGAGGAAAAAAATAAGTCTAGATCAGTTCAGTAGCCCCTATACCCCGAAAACTGATGGAACAGTAACGGGGGTCAGATGAGCTCCCTGATGCTGATATAGAACTTCAGAAGGTTCATTCTCTCTCTACAGACCTCCAATTTAGGTGATTCTAGTTGGTATAGGTCACTGTGGTTATCTAGTTCATGTATATAAAATTTCATGACATTTGGCTACCGTTTGGTCTATGTAGGACATGGATTTCATTTCTGCCTTATAGAAACAGTACATGACCAAACTGCCATATTTTTTCCAACTTCAACAATTCACCAAATATTCTCTTGACCTCCAAATATTACCAACTTTAGCTTTTCAAGAAGATTTCTACAAACTCTAGAGGCACGCCAAATCTCATGGCAAGAGGAGCTCATCCGGTCATACTTTGATGGAGCTCTCAAAAATACCGGTTTTGGCACCCAAGAGGTCCAAAATGGGTCCAAATGGCCTCTCACACATTCTCACTCCACATGTACAAGTTTAAAAGCATAACAATAGTCTATATAACATGTCCAAGTGGTCCAATTCAACATACAGTCCAATCTCACTATGCTACGGGCCAAATTACACTATCACATTCATTCATCAAAAGGGGCAAAACCCTCATTTCCATTGATTTAGCTATTAACATAGTTTATACATTATCATTTCATACTTATACACTTGCTACAGTAGTTACATCTCAAAAAGAGTGGGTGCATATTCATTTGGCACCACTTTACATCAAAATTACATCAAAATAAAGTAATATCTAACTAAGCATGCTCCTAGGCTCCTAGGTGTGCACTTGCTTCTCCTTGTGCTCCACCTAGCATATTTAGTTGGGAGGGGAAGGGGTGAGATTCAGGGAATCTCAGTAGCTCATGCACTCATTCAAGTAAACAATCAAGGCATATAATAAGTCAAAACATGTGAATAAGCATTTAGCCATTCTCAAACACCCAACACACGTTGTACATGCTATGGAAATCACAACGATGCCAAAAATGGACTCCAGGGACTTTTGGTCTAGCCTCACCCGAGTTTAGGGACTTTTGGATGACCTCACCCGAGTTTAAGGACTTTTGACTTGGCCTCACTCGTTTGAGACTTTTGGCCTTGTCTCACCTATCTCAAGGGACTTTCGGCTTTACCTCACCCATCTCAAAGGACTTTCGGCACTACCTCACCCGAGCAATTCTCACAAATTCATCAAACAAGCATATTGGCATCAATGCATCAAAGCAATAGCATATGGCATATTTCACATAACAAGCATATACATAAACATACAATGACTATTACATCCAATAATGCAACAAGAAAGAGTGGGAAGAGAGAGCTACCTTATCAGCCAAGGTCAACACTAGCTTTTCCTTTCAATTCCTCTTCTCCCTTCTTAAGTTCACAATCACACCTTGATGGAGGTGTTTCTCTTGAGCCTAGACACACAAAAGCATGTAATTACTCTCTTAGAATGTAATCTTTCAGATCAAACTCTCCTAACATACCAGAACCTAGTGGTTCTTTCTCTCTCTCTAGAATGCCATCAGCTCTTCCTCTCTCTCAAGTTCCCATGGTAGTGGAAACAACATTTTCAAAGAAAACACAAAGATTCAAATGTGTTTTCCACTTTCCTTCTTCTGACCCATGCCCAAAATCCAACCATTTTCACAAACAAAACCGTAGGAAGAGAGGGCAAAGAGAGGAGATCAGAAATCTAAGAAGAAATGGGAGAAATTTACTTACCTTTCCCTTGCTCTCCCTCATTCTCTTAGTCTCTCTCACTCTCCACGCCTTCTTCTCTCCTTGGGTCAAAGTCTAGGGCAGAAATGAGAGAAGGAATGAGTTTGGGCTTTTAATGAAGTCTAATTCTCGCTATTTACTCTCTTCCGGACTGACCCTCGCTATGGCAAAAATTAACCTTCGCTATAGCGAGCTCGTGTTATCTGGCTTCGCTATGGCGAGGTGTAACCTTCGCTACGGCGAGCTCGTATCAGTTCCCTTCGCTATGGCGAGATTTGACCTTCGCTATGGTGAACTCACGTTAGTTCCAGACCTCACTTTCGCTATGGCGCACGCTACGGCGAGCTGCCCCCTGGTTTTTGTATGGACTGCTACCCGCACTCGCTATAGCTACAATCTCGTTCGCTATTGCGAGAAGACATTTCTCGCTATTGCGAGGAAACTTGACAAAATTTCCAGATTTCAAATTTTTCCAGCTTTCACTTTCTTTTTCTTTTCCCTGTTTTCCCGGTTGTTACACTAACACTCATTGGTGTTTTCCTTTTTTTAGTTAAAGTTGGATTCACATTATGCAACTTTGATAAATTTAATATTGATGTATTATGCTATGATTGATGTCCTTGAAATTATGAAAGAAGATGGATGAAATGCAAATGAGAGAGTTAAAGCTAATGGCCTTTTATATTTATTACAATATTTTGATTTTGATTTTGTATTCACATTACATTTGATGAAAAAAGTGTTAGGTGTCATATCTAGTATTCTATACTGGGTCAAACTCCTAGAGAAGAGTAAGAGGAAGGATAAAAAAGAGTTAGAAGCCTAATCAAGATGGATAATTGAGACTCAAAATGAGGGAAAGGCCCAGAAAAGATAGCCACAAGAGGTTTGCGATGTAGTAAGAGAAATATCAAAATTGTCATAAAAAGTATATCCTATATTTTCATTGAGTATAGACCTCTTGATAAGTCATAGGAACATGAGAAAAGAAAAAGGCCACCTAAAGAAAGAAAATAGATAGCAAAGCTAAACAAGAATGAGTTTTAAGGACGTCTGAACAGGAAAGTTCTAGAAAAGTGAGAAATATAAGGATTTTAATAAAAATTTAATTTAATCAATTTAATATTATTTCCCACTATATATAAGTTCAATGAGTTGTATAGAATGACCAAAAAGTATAAAATAGCTCAAAACGCTAACGGCATAAAAAACAAGAAAGCCAATACTACAATGTTATTTTGACCTATTTTACATAGTTCTGAGCCCTTGTAGCCAAGAAAGTTAGCCTAAGAGTTTTAAAAGGTCCTAAATAAGAATACAAAGCTTAGACCCCTGAAAAAATTGAGTTAGAATGCTGAAAATTAAATTACAGAAAAATCAAGACATAAACGTTATTTTTACATTTGTTAAAAAGTTGAGTTTTCCACCTTTAAATCATGTGTTTCGTCCACTCATCTCTCCCACCTTCTTGCACATTATTTCTAGTAGCTCCAAGGCTTTCTAATGGTGTTAAGTGAGAAAGGAAGAGAGAGAAACAAAGACCAAGAATTTTAAGATATTTTTACTCACTTTTTCATCTCTTCTTAGTTTAGAAAAGATGTTCTCCTCTTCAGGCTCTTCATTCTGATGGCTTTAAATTATAAATTTGAAGTGTTCAATTGCCACTTAAGGGGAAGAGAGTGCTCTTTTCAAGAAATCAATTGGGGGAAATTCAAGTATGCTAAAAAAGTTTCAAGTAGAGGTATAACTTGCTATGTTTCAAACATGATCCTATAAGTTCTAAGCCTCATTTATCATGCCTAGAGAGAGAAAATCTCTCTCTTTCTATATTTTCTTGCATGCATTTGATAGTAAAGAGCATGTAGGAGTGAGCTAGGTGGCCTTGTTTTTGCATTCTATGGAATTTAGAAATTCATGAGAATTATAGAGCCTAAGGAAAGCATTGGATTGAATTATGGAGGCCAATTGTGAAAGATGAATTTTCTATGGACATAGAAAATCCTAGCTTGAGTAGATGGATAGCATGAGTGTGGCATGGTAATTGAGGCTTCTAATGAGCTCAGTGTAAGCCTAATAAGTAATCTAAGAGGTTAGAATGAGGCATAGATGCAAGGAAGTGGTTATTTGCAAAATGATCTAAAGTGACTTAATATGGCTAAGTATAGAAATGGGTCAAATGAGTAGTAATTGACCATATGAATAGTAAAATTTTAGTTTTGAGCTAAAATTAAGAATCTAGGGAGCTTAAGTTACTTGTGAAAGCTTGCCTATGAGAAACACTAAATCAAGGCCTAAGTAAAGGGCAAGTGAGAAATGCTAGTTTGGCAAGTAAGTGAAAGAAGTCCCAAGCCCCATTTAAGCTAAAAGCAAAGTGAAGTGAGCCCTAAAAATATGGTCAATAGGTTAAAAAAGGAAAAATCTTAGAAGTTAAGTCTTAAAGTGCCTCCAAAGGGCCTAAAATGCATAAAACATGGCATAACACTACATATAGCCAATCTATCAGGGCCTTAACATTGATTTGGAAATGTATATGATTTGGTAAGCCATTAGGGTGATAAAAGGCTGCAGAGTCAGTGTCTAGCCAAGAAAGAGAAAGTCTAGAGAAGAGAAAGGACTAGCACTTATAGCATTGGGTGTAGGCTTTTACCAGGTAGCATTTTCCACCACTTTATTATGTTCTTAACTATTTGAGTGCTTGATTGTTTGTATGTTGTGTTTGCTTGATATTTGAATGAGTTTTATGAGTTATTGGCCTAATGAACAAAACTTTACCTAATATTAGCTAAGAGAATAGGGCCAAAGAATTAAGCACAATAGTTCTTTCCTATGCTAAGAACTAAAGCCACTCAAGAAAGAGTCTAATAAGTTTAGCTAGATTCTAACTTTATGCATGCATATTTTTACATGTTAGGAAAAATGTTAGAGAAAGCTATATATATGCATACATGCATACTTGTGTGCTTGAATGGTCGATGCATGTTAATGTAGGATTATGCTACTTAGATTCTTCCTATAATCTCACCTTTTTTATTTCCTAGTAACCATGTCAGATGAAGCTTGTAAGGAGAAAGAGAAAGAAAAGAATTAGGAGCTTGAGAAACTATAGTTAGAATGCTTATGATATACATATTACTTTGATATATAATCTGATGAAAATTGATAGCAATCCATGATGTATATTGTGATAAAATGTAATAGCAATTCATGCACAAACATGAAACCATGAATGTATGCCAACTTGATGTACTTATATGTAGTCAGAACATGTTTTAGCATGTGTGATATACTTGGTTCTATATCCATGAGCACAAGTGAGATAATGATTTTTAAATGCTAGGCAACTTTCATGTGTTCATCCATCTAGAGATGATGTATTTATAGATTTGAAAGTTGCCCATGGTGAGAGATTATATATTTGAGTCTAGTTGGATCACTTTAGAACCAAAATTTTATCTAAATGAGTCATAAAATGCAACTTTATTGACAACTCAAATAACCTAGTTTGGAGTTGAAATTTGGTGAGCAATTAAGGGACATATAAAGCTTCCTATAGAGATAAAGTTTTTAGTCTTCTAAGCTCTATAGAATAATTGGTGAATTTCTAAATTTGGCCCCAAAAAGCTATCATAATGTAGTTATTATTTATACTAGTACAGCCCGAGATTTTATATTTTTTGAAGGGCCAAATGAACTCATTTTAACTTAAAATTTTTACAATAGATATTTCAAATCTTAAGCTTTCCATAAACACTTAATTTGCATTAACTGGAGTTGTGTAGCTTAACTTATGAATTTTTGAAATTTAGACTGTGACATGTACTTTGGTTCAAAAAGTGAGATATGCTCCTTTTATGCAAATGGTGTTCATATATGTGATAAATGTGATGAGTGTAACACCCCAAAATTTAATTAAGGTGTTAATCAAGGGTTAGACATAATTAAGAATAATTTTTATGGAATAATTAGGCAAACCATGTAAATGGGAATTTAGAGAAAAATAAATTATTAATAGGGATTTAAGATTCAATTGGGATAGAGGCTTCATTGAGGCTCATAATTTATTTAAGTAGATGATGGATAATGACCAATGAAAGCCCAATGAACTTAGTTGCAAACCTAACTTTCTATTGTGAGTCTTGGCCCAAGAGAGACTACATAGTAATGGCCCAATTTGGTTTAAGGAGATAGACGCCCAAGGCTCAATTTCCAGACTCTCTTATAATTAGCCCAACATCCCTTATACAGACCCAAACCAAATGGACTCTTGAAACTTGGCCCAACCTAACTAAAAATCTAAACTCTTGTAGTTGGCCCAACAAATTAAAAACCTTAACCCAACAACTAGTAGAAGCCCAATAGGTTTTTGAACTGATGGGTCAACCTATAACCTATTTAGGACCTAACTTAAAATCCTAAAATCAGTTTGGCCATCCCCTATTCTATAGAAAAATAAAACATAAGAAGCAAATTCAGAGGTCTCTTGGAGGTTAGGGTTTCCACCACCTTCTTAGCCCTATTTCCCTTATCTAGACCAAGATTCAACCAAGGTGAATGTTATACAACTTGACCTTCTCCTCTTCCTTTACATTTTGACCTAATTAGTTTTTTATTTGGAACATTTCACCCACACTTAAAATCTGAAACTTGTTATTTGGTATTTTCATGGTGAAATTTTGGAGATTGAGGCTAGAGGTGCTATTAGGTAAGTATAAACTATTCATTTTGATGCTTTCTCTGCTAGTTAGAGACCCTATTAGCTGACTTATGATATGGGCTCCATTTCTATGCGAAAATATCCATAATATAGGGTGATATCTTGAAGTTTCTAGGCTAGGGAATTGATGGATTATTTCTTTGGTTATTAGGTTGTTGCCATAATTGATGAATGAGGATGGTAATGAACTGACTTAAGGTGATAATTTTTTGATATTATGATTATATGAGGATTTTGGCACTGCTGTTAGCTTCCCAAATTGGCTACAAGTGAGTTAATCAGGGATTATATTAATTCCATGCATATATCTGCTTTAATTTTATATTTTCTGCACATGAATGATTTGAAATGCTAAATGAATTGGTTGACTATTTATTGTATTGTGTTTGGACCTTGTAAGTCTATGGTAGAGTTGTAGTGCGGCTGCTTCCCATACATATACTTCAATTAGGCACTAGGTTATGATCAAACGCCAGTACATTGAGCCCTGGTTGTGCTCATTAGGGAGTGGGTGCCGTGGATAAGCCTCTCCCGGTGTTATTGGCCTTTAACATATGGAAATATCATTTCTAGTATGGGATGGTAATTATAGTAGCCTAATTGTTTTATTTGTTGATATGACTGATATAATTCGGATGCTCATTTTGATTCATGCATATTTGCTAATTAAATTGGGTTATATGAATGGAAATTACCTTAGTTATTGAGATTTGTATCTCATCCTATTTCATGGACTAGCCATTTCAGGTGAAGGTCCTTCGGGTAAGGATAAGGGGAAGTAAGTTAATGAGAATCCATAAGCTCCACCATGTATGGGGTAGACTACACTTAGGCTGAGCTAAGCAGAGTATATGCTAAGTTTTGTATTTCTCCTTGTATAGTATCATCATGTAATCATGTTGCCAAATGTAGGAGCTTTACGTTTTGGTAACTTATGATGTATCTAAGAGGAAGTTAGGCCTTATACAATCTAGTATTTGATGTATGTTCTTGTGTATCTGATTTGAGACTTTGTTGACCTTGTGACATGGTTCACTATTTGGAAATGTAATCATGTGATGCCTTGATGCTAACTCAAACTAATGATGTATGAAACTTCCAATGAGATATGGATCAGAATGATAATATTGGTTGTTTATGAATCTGGATGCTCATTAGTATCATATGGAACTTGCTTATATATGGTAGATTAATGACTAGGAATCAATACCTACATCTTAAAGTGGATAATGATAGATTGCTAGGTAAATTAAGTAGATAAATGCTATTAGAGTCTCACTAATTGAGGGAAAATTTTAGAGTGAGAGTTAGAGTGTATGAGATAAATTTTAGAAGTTGTAGGATCAGAAGATGTTTTACCATGGCCAAAATAGTCTTAGCTACTACCAATAGAGGCAAAGTTACTCAGGAAGGGTAACAGAGAAGAATTCCCTGCAATGAGAAGTGAAGTTAGTCGCAGCAAAATGTGAGAGGCGAGTCTGGTTGAGTTCTAGAGGGTAATTCAGCCTAGCTTAAAGGATATTTGGCCGTGACGAATTTTGTGAAAATTTGTCAAGTGATGCCAAAAGTAGTTGGTTGCGGTATGAAGGGTATTTAGTTGCAACGAAGGTACTCAATTCCTCATGGTAACCTAGAAGCCTTGGTTTTCTCTATGGAAATGTTAAGGAATAATTTAGGAACACTTGTAGAAGGTTCTTGTGAGTTAGAATTAATGGATAAATGGATTAAAGGCTTATAATTGTGAGTTTGATTCTCACATGTTCATAATTGGTTATGAGTAACTAATTAATGACTCTAATAATATTAAGATTTAAATTTATTTACTTTTTCCTAATGTAAGTAATCAAAATGACTTCAAACCTTAAATTATGATTATTAATTGTGTCTTTAACCCTAATTACCATTATTAGAAGTTAGAGTCATTATATTTGGTATTAGAGCAATGGTTCAAGCAATTATGTTTGATTTACAACCTTGTGGTTAGAGAACTTAGCAATCATGATGCATGTATGATAGGGATAGGAACATTTTGATCTGGAAATGACTCCTACACTTATATATACTTGCTATGCGTGGAGTTGTGTTTGGATTGCCCTTGGATTGTAGCTTAATGGGAGATGCTTGTGATTGTGCTTGTGGCATTGCAGAGTAAGATGGCTGTACGTAGAGAAACTATTGAGATGCTAAGAGAAATGCAAGAGGCTATGGCTGCAATGACCAATTGAATGAGAGAACAAGCTGAGGCCCATGAATCTACATTTAGGGCAATGACTGATCGACTTCAGGAGTAAGCTGAGGCTCATGCAGCAATTGTTCAAGTGTTGCAGTAACTACATGAAACCATAAATAGGCAGAATTAGGAGGTGCTAGTGGAGAACTGTGTTAGTGCTAGTCAGAACTTTGGTGTGTGAAACTAAAGGGAGGATGGTGACCTCTCTATTATGTTAACCAAGTTTAGGAAGGTTGATCCTCTATCATTTTTAGGAGAATTAGACACTGAGAAACTTGAGAGGTGGCTAATGCAACTAGAGAAGATATTTAAGGTTATGACATGCATCATAGAGCAAAAGGCAAATTTGGCTATATATAAATTGGAAGGTGAGGCTGAGCACTGGTGGAGGAGTGCCTCCAGGCTATTGACTTCAAGAGAGATACCCTTGATTGGGAAAATTTCCAAACTACCTTTGAGGGTAAGTATTTCCCACCTTCAGTGAGGGCTGACAAGGAAGCTGAGTTTAACTTCTTTGAATAAAGGGACATGAATATGGATCAATATGCAGCCAAGTTTATCCAATTGTCTCGCTTTTCCTTCTACTTGAAACGATTTGATGATGAGCCATGGAAGGTTGAGAAATTTGAAAGAGGTTTGAAACTAGAGTTGGAGGATAAAATTATATCTCTACAAATCTGTAATTTTGATGAATTGGTGGAAAAGTGTAGAGTAACAAAAAGGGCCATGATTGAAAGTGAGGCCAAATGGAAGAAGACTATAGAGTGTAAGTGTGATCAGGGCATAGAGCCCTTTCGGGGTAGAATTAAAAAGGGAGCTAATAGTGGTAGTGGCTCTTGGTGTAGGAGATCACCCTCAAGGAATGTCCTTCAAAGAAGAAGCATGGGACCCCCAAGGAGTGTAGCTAGTGCTCTACTAACTTGTGTCAAGTGTGGGAAGAACCATGGTAATGGACCATGCCTAGTATGCTATAACTATAAGAAGTCTGGACACTATGCGCAAACTTGCACAGTGTCGAGGGAGTTATCCTCATCTGTTAAACTACTACATAAGAAAGGGTGTTTGCACTTACGTAGCAAGAGGTTAGTAGGTCCCCTAATTTGATCCGAGGTACTTTATTTGTCCATAATCATGTTATAGATGCATTGTTTGATTTAGGTATGATCCATTCATTCATCTCATATGACTATATTAAGCGTTTGGGTCTTAAAATTAGCCTGTTGCCATTTGAACTATCTGTGTCCACCTTTACTGGATATTCTATGATTACATTTGATGTATACTTAAATTATACTGTACAATTGGATAGATGTTGTACTACCCTTGACCTAATTTTCATTCCTTTGTGTGATGTTGATGTAATCATTGGTATCAACTAGTTGTCAAATAATAACGTAATACTTGATTGCAACCGTAATACTATTTCTTTACCTGCCAATATACCTGAAACTTGTCTTATGGCTGAGCTTATTTGTGTGTCTGCTGCCCAAGTTGGGAGGTACCTTAGGCGTAGTTGCCAAGGGTTCTTAGTATTCTTTTTATTGTATGTTGAGGTTGATGATGGGTTGGAAGATATACCTATGATCAGGGAATTTTCTGAAGTTTTCCCTAAGGAGTTTAGTGGACTACCTCTAGAGAGAGAGTTAGAATTCTCCATTGATTTAGTACTTGGTACAGGTTCAATTTCTAAGGCTCCATACTGAATAGCGCCTACTAAATTGGTTGAGTTGAAAAGTCAGTTAGAGAAGTTGCTTAAGAAGGGGTTCATTAGGCCAAGTGTGTCTCCATGGGGAGCATCGGTGTTGTTTGTTGAGAAGAAGGATGGTAGTCTTAAACTTTGCATTAACTATAGACAGTTAAACCAAGTGACCATCAAGAACAAGCACCCTTTGCCTAGAATTGATGATTTGCTTGACTAATTAGCTGGAGTATCAATCTTTTCCAAGATAGATCTTAGATTGGGATACCACCAACTTAGAGTCAAAGCTAAAGACGTACTTAAAATAGCTTTTAGGAATCGATACGACCATTATGAGTTCCTAGTCATGCCCTTGCTGTAACACCATAATCTACTACCGCTATCTAGCCTCCCTCTGGGCTCGATTCCATATGATTTCCAAAGAACCAGTACCAATCCGTGGCATTTTCATGCTATGGAACGGGGTTTCATACACTCATCTTTTGCCCCGTGGGTCCTGTGAACCCATCATTCACATTCTCTACTCACACTCCATTTATACAACTTATACATAGTATAAAACAAACCATAAGCCACGGGTATGGAGCCAAAAACCAGAAAAATGTATTTTCTCACTTGGGCCCAAAAGTCATATTTTGGCTCTAACTTTGAAAAATCATAACTAATTATAAAAAAATGAACATCTGGTAAAACATAGCTTTCTGGAAAGCTCTAAGTGTTATCTTTACACTTAAAATAATTTCCAATCATAATCTTAGCCTTTGGACCATGTTTGACATCGAAAATCAGACAGAGGTCCAGCTGTCCCTGTTTCTGGCGTAGCTTACTGTCATGAACTTAGAAAATCCATAACTAAATTCACAAAAATCCAATCAGGGCAAAATATACCAATTTAAAAAGCTATAGATGTCTACTAGAGGAGAAAAATAAGTCCAGATTAGTTCAGTAGCCCTTAGACCTCGAAAACTGATGGAACAGTAACGGAGGTCAGGTGGCTCCCTGATACTGATACAGAACTTCAGAAGGTACATTCTCTCTCTACAGACCTCCGATTTAGGTGATTCCAGTTGGTATAGGTCACTGTGGTCTAGTTTATGTGTATAAAATTTCATGACATTTGGCCACTGTTTGGTCTATGAATGACATGGATTTCTTTTCGGACCTATAGTAACAGTACATGACCAAACCATTAAATTTTCCCAAATTCAACAATTCATCAAATATTCTCTAGACCTCCAAATATTACCCACTTTATCTTCCCAAGAATCTCTCTACAAAATCTAGAGGCATACCAAATTTCATAGCAAGAAGAGCTCGTTTGGTCATACTTTGACGTAGCTCACAAATTTAGCGGTTTTGGCACCTAAAAAGTCCAAAATGGGTCCAAATAGCCTCTCACGCGTTCTCACACCTCATGGACAAGTTTGAAAGCATAAACATAGTCTATATACCATGTCCAAGTGGTCCAAATCATCATACATTCCAAACTCACTATGCTACGGCAAAAAATACACTATCACATACATTCAACAAAAGGGGCAAAACCCACATTTCCATTAATTTGGCTCTATGCATAGTTTGTACATCATATATCCATACATTTACACTTCTTACAACATTTACATCTTAAAAATAGTGGGTGCTTATACATGTTGGCACCACTTTACATCAAAAAGAGTCAAAATAAAGCTATCATCTATCTAACATTCTCCTAGGCTCCTTGGTGGGTACTTGCTTCTCCTTGAGCTCCACCTAATATGTTAAGTTGGGAGGGGAAGGGGTGAGATTTATGGAATCTCAGTAGCTCATGCACTCATTCAAGTAAACAATCAAGGCATATAACAAGTCAAAGCATGTAATTTGGCATCCAACCATTCTCAATCACATAATACATGTTGTACATGCTATGGAAATCACAACAATGCCAAAAAAGGGCTCCAGGGACTTTTGGTCTAGCCTCACCTGAGTTTAGGGACTTTTGACTTGGCCTCACTCGGTTATGAGACTTTTGGCCTTGTCTCACCTATCTCAAGGGA
Organism: Erythrophleum fordii; assembly: GCA_032878935.1. Taxonomy (NCBI): domain Eukaryota; kingdom Viridiplantae; phylum Streptophyta; class Magnoliopsida; order Fabales; family Fabaceae; genus Erythrophleum; species Erythrophleum fordii. The sequence goes on along the minus strand of JAVQMF010000052.1, from coordinate 16,698,405 downwards.
CTTTCGGCACTACTTCACCCGAGCAATTCTCACAATCCATCACACAAGCACATTGGTAACAATGCATCATGGCAATAACATATGGTATATCTCACACAACAAGCATATACATAAACATACAATGACTATTACATCCAAGAATGCAACAAGAAAGAGTGGAAAGAGAGCTACCTTATGAGCCAACACTAGCTTTTCCTTTCAATTCCTCTTCTCCCTTCTTAGGTTCACACTCACACTTTGATGGAGGTGCTTCACTTGAGCCTAGACACATCAAAGAGCATAAATTACTCTCTTAGAATGAAATCTTCAGAGCAACCCTCCTAACATACAAGAAATTAGGGTTCTCTCTCTCTCTCTAGAATGCCATCAATTCTTCCTCTCTCTCAAGTTCCCATGATAGTGGAAACAACATATTCAAGGAAAACAAAGAGATTCAAAGGTGTTTACCACTTTTCCTCTTCTGACCCTTGCCCAAAACCTCACTAATCTCATAAACAAAACCATAGAAAGGGAGGGCAAAGAGAGGAGATCCAGATTCCAAGAAGAAATGAGAGGAGCTTGCTTACCTTTTCTTTGTTTCTTCCTCCTTTTCTTGGTCTCTCTCACTCTTCACGCCTCTTTTCTCTCCTTGGGTCGAAGTCTAGGGCAAATATGAGAGAAAGAATGAGTTGGGGTGTTTAAAGGAGTCAAATTCTCGCTTTGTACGCTTTTCGGACTGACCCTCGCTACGGCAAAAATTAACCTTCGCTACGGTGAGCTCGTATCAGCTGCCTTCGCTATGGCGAGGTTTAGCTTTCGCTATGGCGAGCACGTATCAGTTCCCTTCGCTATGGCGAGGTTTAACCTTCACTATGGTGAACTCGTATTAGTTTCAGACCCCCGTTTTAGCTATGGCGCGCTCTACGGCGACCAACTCCCTGGTTTCTGTATAGACTGCTGCCCGCACTCGCTATAGCCAGAATCACTTTCGCTATTGCGAACAGGCACTCTCGCTATAGCGAGACCATTTCTCGCTATTGCGAGAAGACTTAGCACAATTTTTGAATTTCGAAAATTTTCATCTTTCTTCTTTTGTTTCCTTTTCCCTTTTCCCGGTTGTTACACTTGCTACTTTCATAGATTACATGAATAGGATTTTTAGGCTCTATCTTAACCAGTTTGTGGTAGTGTTTATTAATGACATCCTTATCTACTTTAAAAGTAGTGAAAAGTATAAAGAGCATTTTAGGATAGTGATGTTACCTTAGTCGCTTAGGCACTCAATTAAACTAAGATTGATTTAATGCAGTATAGATCAACCTTAGGTCATTCTTCCCAAGGAGCAATTTAGGGGCTAGTAAGATTGAATTTAGGTGTTTATTTGATATTTAAAAGTGTATGCAAATTGGGGGTTGAGATTGAGAAATTTAAATTCAACTAAAAGAGAAAAAATGAAACAAGTAATTAAACTATAATACTCTAAATTAAAATAAAAAAATGGTTGTGAAAATGCAAAGAACTAACAAGGAGGCAACTAAGGTTTTGCAAGGGGATTTCGGCTCTCATTACTCACCAAAGATTGATTGAGACCAAGAGAAGTAATTAAACAATAGACCAATGACTTTAATTAACTTAATCCGAGGATAGGAAACCCTAAACTCAAATGCCCATCACTTGACTTAACTAGGAAACCCATAGCTAATTCAAGCAAGTTGCAAGTAATTAAGCTAATTAAACTTCATTAAATCTTTCAACAATTAGATTCAATTAATTCTGGAATTTTTGGTTTCAATTACCTAATTGAACAATTAAGCAATTATACTACCCAATTCAACAATCAAGTAGCAAAAGAGACCAAGATATGCAATTAAAATCATAACATTAATCAAATTAATGCAAGAGAACTCTAACATCAATCTAATCAACATTATAAGGTCTAAAAACTAAAATTCCAGCAACCACAAAACATAATTTCAGTCCCAAATAATACCAATTCCAATTACAATTCAAGATAAAATTATTATCCAACCTAAAACTAGGTCTCAACATTAAATCCACATAGAAATTCCTAAAACTAGAAAATCTCTAAGTTCTTGAAATTGAAATAGGAGAAGGTAGGAAAAATAAACTCCCCAATGATCTTCAATCCATTTGAAATTCAGAGCTCAAACCATCTTCCTCCTTGCTCCACCTTGGTGCAACCCCTTTAATTAAGCTTCCATGAATTTGGTTTCTCTATACTCCTTCAAGCTTGCTGCCATGAAGATATGATCAAGGAGAATAGAGCTTGTTGGATGAATGATGATTCAGCTGGGAGGCCAACGTGCTGTACAGAGAAAACCAAAGAATAATGAATCAAATTGCCCTCTGCCTCCAGGTGAAGTCTCTTCTGTTCACGTCCAGAAAAACCAAAAGAAGAATGAATCCATTCGTCCTCTGCTTCTCTGCTGTCCAGGTCGAGTCCGAAAAAGCTCCAGGCGTTGACTCCCTTCAAGTTCGAAAAGCAGAAGAAGTAGCAGCTCCTTTCTCTGCGTCTTGGGTCTGGCGTCCCTCTGCTGTGAAGACCAAAGAGGAAAAGTCAAGGCAGCAGCTTCAGCGTCCAGCTCTCTTCGTGCAAAGAACCAGTGAAGAACAATCAATCCTTCATGCAGCGTCCTCCACTGTTTCAGCGTCCTCCATCATGCAGTTCACTCTCCAATTCGGCGTCTTCCAGCTCCTGCGTTCAGCATCTAGAACCAGAGCCCCCACAGTCAATGAAATAGCAACTCTCCTCAACGCACCAGCGCCTAGCTCTCTTCGTGAAGTCCAGAAGCAAAAAGAACGAGCTCCAGGTCTCGCGGCGCTGTGTGTGCAAAGGCAAGAAGAGTGAACAGTAGTCTCCAGTATTTCGGCGTCCTCTCCCGTCTGTAGCTGAATCCTCACCAAAGAAAAACAAAAGAAATTAAAACCTAAATTGATATTTACAAAAATGCCATCAAGCAAAATAATAAAAAGAACAATAATTCTACTCCATTTTTTTCTTTGATCTATTTTTAATTTCAATTCATTTGCCCAAAAATTCTACACAAAATTAATAAACATTTTAAAGATTGAAAATATTTAATCCCTCAAAATATATGGAAAATAAAGTATTAGCAATTTAAATCCAAAAATTCTCCTAATTAAATCAAAATTATTTTATTTTCCAAAATTGACCACAAATTCAAATATTGAATAATAAATCCATTTAAGCTCAAATTAATCATTAAAAACCATAATAAATGTGAGTAAAAATATATAAAAATTAACACTTATCAGATAGTTTTTTAAACATTGAGAGAGCATCAGTTGTATGCTAAGTTGAGCAAGTGTGAGTTCTAGTTGTAGGAAGTTGAATTCCTAAGTCATATGATATCGGAACAAAGGGTAGCGGTAGATTCTAGCAAGGTAGAAGTGGTACTAAATTGGGAGAGACCCAAGACAGTGAGTAAAATCTGTAGCTTCCTAGGTCTAGCTAGCTATTATATAAGATTCATTAATGGATTTTCTTAATTAGCCGTGCCTTTGACTAAGTTATCTAGGAAGGACCAACCTTTTGTGTGGGATTCCAAGTGTGAGAATGCCTTCTAGGAGCTTAAGGATAGATTGACCACCTTACTTATGTTAGTGATACCTGACCCTAAGGAGAATTTTATAGTCTATAGTGATGCATCCAAGACAAGATTAGGGTATGTGTTGATGCAACAAGGTAGGGTGATAGCTTATGCCTCTGAATAACTTAGACCCCATGAAGAAAATTATCCCACCCATAACCTAGAGCTAACGGCTGTAGTTTTTATTCTTAAGATTTGGAGGCACTATCTCTATGGTGCCCAATTTAAGGTATACAGTGACCATAAGAGTTTAAAGTATTTGTTTGATCAGAATAAGTTAAACATGAGGCAAAGAAGGTGGATGGAATTCCTTAAGGACTATAATTTCTCCTTAAAGTATCATCTAGAGAAGGCGAATGTGGTCATTGATGCCTTGAGTAAGAAATCTATTCATATGGCAATGATGATGCTTAGGGAGTAAAAGTTGATTGAGGAATTCAGAGATTTGAACTTATCCATTTTAGTACATTTTAATGGCCTTCTTTTGGGAAAATTAAGGATAAAAAATGACTTTAGGAAGAGGATTAAAAAGGCCCAAAAGCTAGATGAATACTAGGAAAGAATTAGAAAGCAATTAGGGAGTGGTAAGGTCAAAGATTTTGACCTATCAGTCTAAGTGTAGCCTTCTCTACACATGGTTGGAGCTCATGAATTTTCATATACTTGCTTCCTTTATCCTTACCCAAAGAGCCTTTACCTGAAAGTATTATTCCATGAAACGGGGTGAGATGCAAATCTCAAAAAGATAAATTCCATTTATATATTCTAATTTAATTAATATATATGCATGAATTAAGATAAGCATCAGAAATTATATTAGTCATATCAACAAATGAAACAATTAGGCTATCGATGACTACTATCCCATACTCATAATCATAATTCCATATGTTAAAGGCTATTAACATCGGAAGATACTCGTCCATGGCACCAACTCCTTAATGAGTATAACCCAAGCTTAATGCTTGTAAGGGTCTGATCATAACTCAGTGCTTGATCGAAACATAATGCACGGGTGGCAGTCACACCACAGCTCTACCATAGACTCACAAAGTCCAAATATGGCCATAGACTCACAAAGTCCAAATACAGCCATAGACTCACAAAGTCCAAATACAATATATCAGATAGCCAACCATTCATTATGCAATTTAAAATCAAATATGTGCAGTAGATATAAAATTAAAGTAGACATATGCATAGAATTTAACATTAACCCCAGCTACCTCACTCAATTGAGTCAAGTTTTGCAACTAAAAGTATATCTCCAGACTCTAAAAGTGCTATATCAAATCAAAGCACATTCTTAGATGATAATTACAACATAAATCAGACCCCTTAAGACCTAACCATTATATGCTACCTAGAAAATACTTACCTGACCACCAAATATCTCTAAATTCGGATTTTGTCTTCCTTACACCTGAAACTTCAAAATATCACCCTAAATTATGGATATTTTCACATAGAGAGAGAGAGTCCATATCATAAATCAGCTATTGAGATCCCTAACTAGTAGTAAATGCATTAAAATAGAGGGAGGATGCTTACCTAATAATCCTTTTAGCCTTAACCTTCGGAAATCAACCATGAAAATATCAAATAATTCATATTAGAATTTGGGTATGGTGAAAATGCTCTAAATGAGAAACCAATCAGGTCAAATTGAAGAGAAAGAGAAGATGATTAAGTTATATAACAACTACCTTAGCTGGTTTTGACTCTAAAAATGGGAAATGCTGAAAATATGTGAAAAACCCTAGCCTTCATCTTAAACCTCTGAAAATACTTTGTGTCTCTCGTGTTTCTGCAGAAGGGAGGAGAAGGGTTGAAGGAACTTTAGGTTTAGATGGGTTTAGTTGGATTGTGGGTTAACCCACGGGTCTAAGTCCATTTGGAGTTCAGATTTTGCTAATTGGGCCACACTTTAAGGATTGGGCTACAGAATTTCTAGCATTTTAGTATGGTTTTGAGCTTCTAAGATCTCTCTTGAGCCAAGTCTCATAATAGAAAGTTGGGTCTAGACCTAAAATCATTAGGCCTTCATTATTCTTTATCTATTACCTACTTAAATTAATTATGGGCTTAAATTAAGTTTTAATCTAATTGAATTTTAAACCTACATTAATCATTTATTTCTCTATAAACTCCTATTCACATAGCTTGCCTAATTATTCAATAATTATTATTTTTAATTAATTTTGAAGTGTTACATTAGGCATCCATAACACCTGTTATTAAGAACGGTTACTCTAAGTCAGTTGTGCAAAATTAATATGGCATTTATTATATTTTAATTCCCTTTAACAAATCACATGCAAAATAACAAGGAAAGAGTTTAAAGAAATAAAATTAAAAGTAAAAAGAGAAAGAAATTAAGGAAATAAAATTAAAAGAAAATGTTTATTTACAAGCACGGATTTGAATAAAAAACTATGCTTGTTAGTTAGTGTTTTTTTTTCTTCTCTCTTTTTTTTAATATTTAAGTTTTTTGGTTTTGTGAGTATATGTGTGTTTTTTTTAGGTGAAAAGATAAAGAAAATAATAATTACTTTTTCCTTTAGCAAATAAAATGAATTTAGAATTGGTTGATGTGTTTTAATTTACTAAAGGTGAAGTTAATTTTACGTCTTTACCTTTCTTGCATTTTTAATTTTTCTCTATTTTTTTTTTTACATTCCATCATTTTTTGTTTTAATTTTTTGTTGTCTTTTTGTTATGTTTTGATCAATTTTTGTTGATTTTTGTTATGTTTTGTTTCCCTTTTTCTTTTTTTTTTTTTTTAATTTTTTTGTTTGTTTTGTATTTTTCCATTTTGTTTGTTTATTTTCAATAAAGATAAACTTAAAAAGGAATACCTAATTTTGACTTTTTAAAATGCTATTTTTGATTTTTGAAGAATAACCTTTAAAAATAAATCTCTAAAATTGAACTTGATTTCTTAGCAACTTTTGTCAATAGGGATTTTAAACCTTTAGATCCTCTTTTCTTATTCTTTTCTTTTACTTTTAGAATATACCTTTTTCTTTTCATTATTTTTTTCTCTTCATTTTTTGTTTGTTTGTTGGTTGGTTGTTGGTGTTGTTTTTGTTTTTTCTTTTTTTCTTTGAAACTTCCAAACATATATTTTTCTAAAAATTTTCCTTTGTTTTGAAAAAAAAATTAATGCATATTTTCGTTTTTCTTTCCCTTGAAATTTTTTTTCAGAATAAACTTAATTCCATTAAGACCAAAATTTTATCAATTGCACGTCCTAAGCACCTATGGTGATTTTTTTGTCACACGTGATCCTAATGAAATCTTATATGCCTGAGGAGACAAAATATCTCACACGACGCCTCTAAAAAGGATAAAAGTAAAATAAAACTAAAACAAAATTATCTACAAGCTTGCACCATTTTTCTTTTTGTGTGTGCTTGTGTCCAACCAGCTAAAGATCATGTCTCAATACATTTTAAGTATAAGAAAAAAGCTCAAGCCAATTAATTTTGCTATGCTATCAGTAGGTTTCATATGTTGCAGTGAAGCCATCACTTTTGCTTTCTCTTTGATCTTTGCTTAATTTTTGGTAAGCCTCCTCAATTCTTTACCATCCTCAAGTGGCACTCATGCAAAAGAGACAAAAGGGAGAGGGGGTTAAATTCTAGACAACCATTTGCTTTCCAAAAGTGATCAAATAAATCAATGCTTCAATGTTCAAACACATACTCATGTAAAAAGGAAGTCATGGAAATCAGCATGTCCAAAATTCATAAGCAATTCATGGAACATGTCATTGGTCTAAAATAATAAGAATATGACCAGACTTTTAGAGCAATAATAAACTAAGGCATTCATAATATCAAACATGGTGCTTTGAGTAGCATTTTAGCACCCCAAGATGATTGAATAAATCAGAATGCAAATTAGTCCCCTACAACAATCAGAATATATTTTTAACCATGATTTACATTTGCTAAAACCACAAGTGACCTTCAAACAAAATTTTAGGCTCAATTTCAAACCAAAAATCAATATAGAGTCATGTTTAATAGCATAGTTCATAAGACTTAGAATAAAAAGAAAAGACTAGATGAACTCAAATTAATAATATTTGAAAGTGTGTTTCCTTCAGACCTTGATCCCTAAAATTAGCAAAATATGAATTTGGATCACCTCATAATCACCTAAGGATAGCAAAAACCATTTCCGTGTAGTGTTCAATACAATGTGGAGCTATAAACAAGATTGGGCAATGCTAAAATACATGGGACAGCCTGTAAACACATTGAAATACATATGAACATGCTCAAACATCCTAATTTCATAGGTCTCCAAATAAGATCAAAATGTAAATCAAAGAGGGGTTCAAAACATGGTAACTAGATATCCCAAACAAAAGAAAGTTGGATCTTGAAATTCATGGAGCATGTTTACAAAATACCTAGTGAGCGAAATGAATTCAAAAGGAAACCACCAGTAGCTAGCAAATAGAGCCTTGGACAAAAATCAACAAAATACCTCTAGTGATTTTTTGGGTAAGTCTCAATTTTACCCAGTAGCCCAAATCGTGTTTCTCTCAATTTCTATTTTAGTTCTCTTCCATTTGTTGCTCACTAGTAGCCTCACCGTGCCTCACCTGCAATCTCGCCTCTCTTCGCGTATGAATCTCCGTCCTTTTCCCCCAAAATCTCTGAACTCTTTCTCTCCTCCAATCTTAAAACCAAATCCTCTCTCTCGAGTCCCTTCTCTCTAATTTCTTCCCTAGACCACTTCTTTTGGCCTCCTCCCCTCTTTGTTCTACTCTCCTCTCCTTTATTCTCGTCAGCCTCCCTTCTCAATTCTTTCTTTTTTCGGACCAGAGGCCTTTCCTCTTTTTTTCTATCTCTCCCTTTCTTTGCTTCTATCCTTTTTCCCATGACTCTCTCTCACTCTCCATTTCTTCCTTTCGCGTGCTCCTCCTCTCTCTGCCTCTTCCCTTGCCTTTTTTCTCTCCAATCTGATTTTTCTCCTTAATTCTCCCCCTTAGGGTGTGTTTGGTTGGGGATTTTTGGAGGGGAAGGAAAAGGAGGGGAAAGGGATAAGATGTTTGGTTGAAAAAAATTAAAAGGGAAGGGAAGGAAGGAGGGCAAATTTTCCTCCCCTCCAAATTAGGGGCTTTTGGAGGGAAGGGGAGGGGAGGGGAATTTTTTAATTTTAATTTACCTTTTTATCCTTAAATTTTTTTAATATTTTAATATATTAACATTTAATAAAAATTAAGATAATTTTTTTCATCAAGAATTAAAAATAAAAAAGATTGGAATTCATAATTTTTTTAAAAAATATTGATATAAATAACTTTTTTTATAAGAAGAATTAAAATAATATAAGGGTAAATTTGTCCAAATATAATTGCCTCTCCTCCTGAACCAAACAATAATCTCTCCTCTCCTTCCTTCCAAACAAACAGAACTCATTAGACCCCCTCTACTCCTCTCCCCTCCCTTTCCCTCCCTTTCATTAATCTCCCCTCCCTTCCCCTTCGTTGAACCAAATAGACCCTAAGGCATTGTTTGGTTCAACCAAGGGGAGGGAGGGGAGAGATTTTAATAGAAGAGAGGGGAAGGGTTTTAATGATACCTTGTTTGGTTCATTTGAAAAGGAGGGGAGGAGAGGGATTTTAATGAAATCTTGTTTGGTTAAGAAGGGGAGGGGAGATAAAATTAAATAGACAATTGTACCTTTATGATATTAGAATTAATTTTTTTATTTTTAAGATATTTTTATAAAAAAAGGCTTTTCCTTATTTTCTATTATAAAAAATAATTTTTCTTAATTTTTATTCAAAAATATTTTTTATTTTCATAAAAAATTATCTTGAATCACACTAAAAAAAAAAAGATCTATATTATATTTTTAGTGAAAACAAAAGTAGGTATATCAAGGGCAATTTAATCAAATGCAACACAAATATTTCTCCCCCCTCCAAAAACCCCCACTTTTGGAGGGGAGGGTTTGGAGGGGAGGGGTGTAACACCATAATCTACTACCGCTATCTAGCCTCTCACTGGGCTCGGTTCCATATGATTTCCAAAGAACCACTACCAATCCGTGGTATTTTCATGCTATGAAACGGGGTTTCATACACTCATCTTCTGCCCCATGGGTCCTGTGAACCCATCATTCACATTCTCTACTCACACTCCATTTATACTCATACATAGCATAAAAACAAGCCATAAGCCATGGGTATGGAGCCAAATACCAGAAAAATGCAATTTCTCACTTGGGCCCAAAAGTCATATTTTGGCTCTAATTTTGGAAAATCATAACTAATTATAAAAAAATGGGAATCTTGTAAACCATAGCTTTTTAGAAAGCTATAAGTGTTAAATTTACACTAAAAATAATTCCCAATCATAATCTCAGCGTTTGGACCATGTTTGACCTCGAAAATCAGATAAAGGTCCGGCTGTCACTGTTTCTGGCGTAGCTTACTGTCATGAATTTCGAAAATTCATAACTAAATCCACAAAAATCCAATCTAGACACACTATACTAATTTGGAAAGCTACAGATGTCTACTAGAGGAGAAAAATAAGTCCAGATCAGTTCAATAGCCCCTAGACCCCGAAAATCGATGGAACAGTAACGAAGGTCAGGTGGCTCCCTGATGCTAATACAGAACTTCAGAAGGTTCGTTCTCTCTCTATAGACCTCCGATTGGGGTAATTTCAATTGGTATAGGTCACTGTGGTTATTTAGTTTATGTGTATAAAATTTCATGACATTTGGCCCCCGTTTGGTTTATGAAAGACATGCATTTCTTTTTGGACCTATAGGAACAGTACATGACCAAACCATGGATTTTTCCCAATTTCAACAATTCGCTAAATATTCTCTATACCTTCGAATATTACCCACTTCAGCTTCTCAAGAAGCTCTCTACAAAATCTAGAGGCATGCCAAATTTCATAGGAAGAGGAGCTCATCTGGTCTTACTTTGACAGAGCTCTCAAAATTGCCGGTTTTGGCACCCAAAAGGTCCAAAATAGGTCTAAATGGCCTCTCACACATTCTCACTCCACATGGACAAGTTTAAAAGCATGAAACTAATATATATAACAAGTCCAAGTGGTCCAAATCATCATACATTCTAAACTCACTATGCTACGACCAAAAATACACTATCACATACATTCAACAAAAGGGGTAAAACCCACATTTCCATTAATTTGGCTCTATGTATAGTTTGTACATCATATATCCATACATTTACATTTGTTACAACATTTACATCTCAAAAATAGTGGGTGCATATTCATTTGGCACCACTTTACAATAAAATAACCAAAATAAACTAACATCTAACTACACATGCTTCTAGGCTCCTTGGTGAGCACTCGCTTCTCCTTGAGCTCCACCTAGCAAGTTAAGTTGGGAGGGGAAAGGGTGAGATTCATGGAATCTCAGTAGCTCATGCACTCATTCAAGTAAGCAATCAAGGCATATAACAAGTCAAAGCATGTAATTTAGCATCTAAGCATTCTCATTCACATCATACATGTTGTACATGCTATGAAAATCACAACAATGCCAATAATGGGCTCCAGGGACTTTTGGTCTAGCCTCACCCGAGTTTAGGGACTTTTGACTTGGCCTCACTCGGTTATGAGACTTATGGCCTTGTCTCACCCATCTCAAGGGACTTTCGGCACTACCTCACCCGAGCAATTCTCACAATCCATCACACAAGCATATTGGTACCAATGCATCAAAGCAATAACATATGGCATGTTTCACACAACAAGCATACAATGACTATTACATCCAAGAATGCAACAAGAAAGAGTGAAAAGAGAGCTACCTTTGGAGCCAACACTAGCTTTTCCTTTCAATTCCTCTTCTCCCTTCTTAGGTTCACACTTACACCTTGATGGAGGTGCTTCACTTGAGCCTAGGCACATCAAAGAGCATAAATTACTCTCTCATAACTTAATTCAGAGCAACCCTGGTTTCTGTATGGACTGCTACCCGCACTCGCTATAGCTAGAAACACTTTCGCTATTGCGAACAGGCACTCTCACTGTAGCGAGGCCATTTCTCGCTATTGCGAGAAGACTTAGCAAAATTCCTAGATTCCAAATTTTTCCAACTTTTACTTTCTTTTCCTTTTTCCTTTTCCCGGTTGTTACAAAGGGAGGGGAAGGGAGGCCCCTGGCCTCCCCTCTTCCCAAAACCCTCAAGCCAAACACTCCCTAAGGGAGGGGAGGTAATTACATTTGGACAAAATTACCCTTATATTATTTTAATTTTTTTATAAAAAAGTATTATATCAATATTTTTCAAAAAAAATTATGAATTCTAATCTTTTTTTATTTTTAATTTCCTAATGAAAATAAATTATCTTAATTTTTATTAAATGTTAATATATTAAAATATTAAAACATTAAAAAATTAAAGGACAAAAAAATAAATTATAAATTAAAAAATTCCCCTCCCTTCCCCTCCCCTCTAATTTTTTTCAACTAAACATCTTATCTCATTCCCCTTCCCTCCAAAAAATCCCAACCAAACATACCCTTAATCTTTGCTTCTTCGTCTCTCTTTATGTAGCCCCTTCTCTCAGCTTTTTCTGTTCCTCTTTCTCAATTCCTTTCTTCAGCCTTTTTCCCACTCATTCTCACTCTCCTATATTTTTTTTTAGACTAGCCCCCCTCTCTTTTCTCTTCTGGTTCACATTACCTTTAGGGTGTGTTTGGTTGGGATTTTTTGGAAGGGCGGGGAGGGGAGGAGAAAATGATAAGATGTTTGGTTGAAAAAAATTAGAGGGGAGGGGAGGGGAGGGAAGGAGGACAAATTTCCCTCCCCTCCAAATTAGGGGGTTTTGGAAGAAGGAATTTTGTAATTTATAATTTACTTTTTTGTCCTTTAATATTTTAATATTTTAATATATTAACATTTAATAAAAATTAAGATAATTTTTTTTTATCAGGAATTAAAAATAAAAAAAGATTAGAATTCATAATTTTTTTTAAAAAAATATTGATATAAATAACTTTTTTATAAAAAAAATTAAAATAATATAAGGGTAAATTTGTCCAAATATAATTACCTCCCCTCTTCTCCTGAACCAAACAATAATCTCCCATCCCCTCCCCTTCCCTCCCCTCCCCTCCTCTCCCCTCCAACCAAACAGAACTCATTAGACCCTCTTCTCTTCCTTCCCCTCTGTTGAACCAAACAGACAAGCCTTTCTCTCATGATCCTTATATCATTCACGGGTGTGTGTCTACAAATATTCCCCTATCACTCTTCTGCTCCTGCACGCCTCTGGCTTAGTGCGTTTTCTATATATGTGGTCCTCCTCTGTGGGATTGATGTGTTTTCGTGCATCTCCCCTCTGCCAAAGTTGTGCGCGAGAGAAAGGGACCCGAAAAGAAAATGTGGGTAGGGTTTGGTTTCATTAGATCCGGGTTAGGCTTTTTTCCATTTTTTCTTTCGGGCAATGGGTTCTGATGGTTTTGGTTTTCTAGGCTCTTTTTGTTTTGATTTTTTATTATTTTTGTTGTTATACTTTTTTTGGTGGGTAATAGGTTCTAATGGGCTTTCTTCTTTTCTTTTTGGTCTTTCTTTCCCCCCTCTTTCTTTTTTTGATTCTTTACATTTTCATTTTTTTTCTTGGATTTTGGCTATGTATCTTTTTTCTTTGGTATTGGGCTTCCTTTTTGGGAGAATTATAAAGGAGGGCCTAGAGTCGAAGAAATTTACTTTAAAGGACCTGTTACCACTGGTTCAACTGTTTTTTATTAAAATCTATAGTAATCAACTCTAAAACAATAGTAATAGATTCTTCAGAGTAAATATTTTTAATTCAGGGTCCTTAAACATAATTCTCCCTTCATTTTTTGGGTATAAAATTAAGGGAAATGAACTTTTTTTTTTTGGTATTGGGATTTTTGGTTTTTGTTTCTTTAGACCAAAAAGGGGTTGAAGATTAAAAGGAGTTGGGAAAGTTTAGGTTAACATGTTGAGTTTTCTACTTTTTTATTTGTTTTTTAATATCCTTTTTTCCAATTTGCTTTAATTTTTTTCACTTTCTCTCTCTTTTTTGGCTACATTTTGTTTCATTTTGCTTTATTATTATTATTATTATTATTTACTTCACATTTTTTAGTTTTGGTTTGGTTTTTTTTAATTTGATTTTAGTATTATTTTTGGAGTGTGTCTAGATAAAATATGGTGTTCACATACACAATGATTATAATATTCTAATTGCTTTACAAAAAGGCACTAAGCATTTTCTCATAAGCACAAAACCTCTGTCATTAGTTTACGTACCATCTTTATTCCTAAAACTTTATCTGAGGTATTACAGAATGAGAATTAGATATATGTTAAGAAGGTTAAGATGGAAACACTTAAGAAAAACAAAACTTAAGACCTAGTGCAGTTATAGAAAAGGAAGCAACTAGTTGGTTGTAGATGAATACTCATCACTAAATATAATTTAGCTCAACTTGTTGCCACGAAGTATACCTAGACCTATGGCATAGGTTATGTGAAGACTTTTGCTATGGTTGCTAAACTGAATAAAGTGAGAGTTTTATTACCTATGGTCACCAATTATGGTTGGAAACTTTAATAGTTTGATGTTAAGAATGCATTATTATATAGTGATATAGAGGAAAAAATATATATGGAAATACCACCATGATTTTGACTTCCACATTAAACCAAGCATTATGTATAGACTAAAAAGGCGTTATATGAGTTGGAACAATCCTCGAAGGCATCGTTTGGGATAGGGCTATTCATGGGAAAAGCTGAGTCGGTGAAAGGTCGTGTCGCACATCTTCAAAATAAAACTAAGTTAGAAAATATATGCAATATAGGATGCAACCTAGATCATCTCCTTAGGAAATAGAATTCAATGTTTAATTGGGTTTTCCAAGTGTAAAAAGATCTTAAAACTATCTAATTAAAGGGGGTTTGATTGAATTAAACTAATTAAACAAGAATGAATTTAAATTCCAAACTATTTCTCCATAAATGCTCGAGCTAAAAGACAACTAATGAACTTGTGACTAGCTTTAGATTCATTCCTTGGTATTAACTATCCTTATCCTAATTCAATTTTAAATGATTCTGGCCTAAGAGTCTTTAATTTTGCTCATGGAAAATGATTTTAAATTACCATTCAAGATTCAAGAAGTTAACAAGTTAATATTGAATTAAAACCTCAACTCCGCATCAAATTATTAATTCTTGTCATTAGGAGTTTTGAATACTAAATTTGATTGATTAATTGATCAATTAGCCTCTGAATTATCACTTTAAGATGTTTAATTAACCAATTAAACTCAAAGAAATCTTTAAATTAGACAATTAAGCATACAATTTCACTCATGCATTTTATCAAATACCTTGATTGTATACATGAAAAATTAAAAGAAAGTGAAAAATTCAGCACTTGTCCAATCAATTGATCATTCAAGTAATCTCCTAATTAGTGTCTAACTAGCCACTAATTATAAACAACACAAATTTTCAATCTAATATATCTTAACCAGGATAATACAAGAAAAAGAAAAGTGCTAGAAGAAGAGGAAATCTTAGCCAAAAATCCTTTGTTATCTCCATGGATTCAAGCTTCTCCAAGGTTGTTTCCCAAGCTAGCCATGAGATGAAGTTAAGCTTCCATGGAATGATGATTGATGGAGGAGTGGAGTGGAGAAGAAGAAGCTACGGCATAGAGGTGGAGAATGGATCAAAAGAATGGAATGTGTGAATGAAGAGTGTGGAATGCATGGATAGTCAGGCGTTGATAGTGAATGGATCATTCTGAATGGATGGTCGAGTGTATTAATGACCCCCCGTGCTTCTCACATGCTTTCCCACGTGTTTTGGATTGATTGTGGATCATGGATGAATTGATGCTCAATACTGGATACTGCCCGAGTATATTATTGACGTCTACCCCTCATGAATCACATCTTCAGCCCATTTTATTTTTCTGCTCACATGTTCTCTTCAATCATTTTTAATGATCACTCATGCAATGCATCTTCTATAATAACCACGTGCTCTCTTGGTTCTGCCCATGTGTGAGCTCACGTTGAAAGTCTTCCATCCCATCACGTGTTCTAGCCTCTCCAGCTCAGCTCCCTTCACGTGGTTCTTTTATTCCCTTCATTCATTGCTATCCGAGCATATTTCATTCTACTGTTCACGTGTTCTGCTCACTCTTCTCTCGTGTCTTCCTCCCTCAAACCCGAAACCTCACTTCCACGATCTCTAGCTTTCCATTTGCCCAAGTGTGCTGTGTGTGTGTTTTCATGTATGAACTGCTACATTATGGTGAACCCGTGCCTCGTGTGTGTTTTTGGAAGTGTGCTGCAACGTGTTTGTAAGTTGCTGGACATATGAAAGCTACGTGGAAGTGTGTTCATATGGGTGAGCTGGACTCGTGACCTACGTGTTTGTTCTGGTGAGCAAGTGTGTTATGTGGAAGGTGTGTTCGTGCAATGCAGTGGCTGTGTCTAAAGATGAAGCTTACTCCTTGAGAGGATGCTGTACGTGTGCATAGATGAATGGGAAACCACGTGAGTGCTATCTGTGTGTGAGTCCAGCCCGAGTGCTACGTGCGTGTTTGAAGGGAAATGCAGCCTCATGAAGATGGAGTGAATCAGAACCCCATGCCTTGAGTGTGTGCTTGGACCCACGGCTCTCATCCTAGCTTAATGAGTCTTGGCAAATGGATGAGACAAAGCCCGCATTCTAATCCATGTAAGCTTCCTATGTGAGTGAAGTGGATGTTGAATGTGCAACCCAGAGGTGTGATAATATGAAGCTACTTGAGTGATAGATGACCCATGCATTGACACGTGAGTGAAGGTGTGATGGTGTGTTCTGTACTTGTAAGTTAAGTGTTGTGTCCAAGACTTGGAAAGCTTCCACATCTTCTCCAAACCAATCTCCTATTCAAATGCTATTTGCCCATAAAAAATTCTGCAAGAATAATAAACAATATTAAGTAGGATTAAGTTTACAAAATTATTTAAAGGAATTTAAGCATTAACATCAATAATTTTGTAAATTAATTTCCAAAATGTAGAAAATGGCCAATTAAAGTTAAATTCCATTCGATTACATCCATTAAGCCATATTTAATTATTAAAATGCCTAAGTTTAAGGGAACTATTATATATATAATTAGCAATTATCAGTCGGGCATTTGATAGGCCGATGCCTGACTCGATTAAGACATTGGGCTTATTCTTTTTAATGCTCGTGGCTTAACCCAGCCTAAACAAGCTTAGTTTCATGTTAGGCAAGGGCAGGCAAAGGAGGCCCGTGCTAGTGATTTTTTTTTTATTAAACCTAAAAAATGACACCATAAGTAATCAAATAAGATCACATAAAATCCAAAATATATCATATTGGGAGTCATAAAATAGAAAATACAATACATAGATTGCAAATTAGGAAAGTGAAACAAAAGCATATCAATCAATGCTTGAAACATCTTTGGTCACACTTGTTTCTCTTGAAACCTTTGTAAAAAATAAAATAATGAAAAATTAGAAAGTTGAACTTACAAGAAAAAAAAAATGCATTACAACCAATTTATTCTAAAAGTATGAAACTTTCCTGATTCAATAATACTATCAAACTCCTCATATTGATCAAAGTTACGATTATTAAAATTGAACACATTAGAGGATAGCCAATTTTAGGTTCAAATGAGTGCTTCAGTCACCTGTGGGGATTATGAACTCTTGAATACATCAAGCACACATCCACTAGTGTAAAAAGCAAATTCGGAAGCCACAGTGAACACTAGCATTGCTAACATATCATGTGCAATTATAAAAAATGTAACATCATATATTTCCTAGCTTTTCTCATACTATTTTCATGCTTCACATCATGTGACTCATAGAAGAGCAAAGTGAATAGCATAAAATAATGAATAATTTAGCGTTACGTCATGTATAAAAATTTCATTAGATATCACGCGGACCATGTGAGCTCATACATCACATTCTCATATTTAATTACATGAGTACAATACATTTACATCATCAAATGTGGCCTACATCTCAAGGAACTCGAATGGAAGCATGAAATATACACATATATTCTCGGCCAGATTTTGCCTCTTTTCTGTCCAAACTTTAGAAAATCATAACTAATTCTAAAAAAATCAAAATGATACATTACTATGGATGTTTACTTCATACTAAAAATATATTTAGGCCATAACATCCATCACAGAGGATGTTTAATATCTAAAAAGGTCCAGAGGTTAAACTATCACTGATGCTGTCATAGATTTCTGTAGTAAACTTTGAAAATGTCCAATTAATTCCACAAAATTCCACTCTATGAAAATGATACCAATACAAAAATATGTGAATGTTAGTTAGAGTGAAAAAATAGCTCCAGACCAGTTCAGGTAACTTAGACTTCAAAATTCAATAGAACAGCAACTATGGTCAGGTAAGGGTCCTGATACTGGATAGTATCTTTAAAAATTTATATCTTCCCTTCTAGACCTCCAAATGAGGTGCTTCTAATTGGCAGAAGTCACTATGAATGTCTAGTTTCTTTTTATAAAATTTCGTGTCAATTGGACATCATTTGAGTCATGTGTGATAGATTTTATTTTCGGACCAAATAAATAGTGTAGTAGACCAAAATCAAAAAATTTTCCAATTTTGAAAATTTATCAAATATTCTGTAAACCTCTAAAAATTATGTTTTTTAGCTTCCCAAAAAATCTCTCAACAAGCTCTAATTGCATGCCAAATCTCAGATCAAGAAGAGGTCATTTGGCTAAAAAGTGATATAGGGTTCTATTATGGTCAATTTTGTTTCCATATGAGGTACCAAAGTAACCAAATGGCTTTCCTTAGGGTTTGGCACCTTTTAGGCAAGCCTAAAAACATAATTAAGACTTGTGTAAGCTGTCCAAATGGTCCCAAACTCCATACTTCTCATTTTAGCTATCTTATCCACACTTATGCATAATTTCATGTTGTCATTAAGGAAGCTACAATGCCATAACATGTCCAAATTCTATTCTAGTGGTCATATAGCATATTCTCTTATTCATACATGTTATAATATCATAATTACATATATTCATAATATTATACTACATATACATCCATTGAATACATCAATTGCCATTCTTATAGCCTTAAAGTGACAAAATTCCACATTTCAATGTCATTGCTTCATCTCTCATATGGTTGACTCCTGTTGCTTTGCTCTTTGGGTTCACCTAGCATATTAGATCATTGGAGAGGGGAAAATGAGATTCAAAGAATCCCAATAGCTCATCTCACATTCAATCACACATAACATATGCAAAGTAAGTCTTGAAAATGCATACATGAATATCATGGAAGTCATGAACATTCAAGAAGCAAGCTTGGCATGTGAATAAGTCATATAAGATATTTAAGAGCTCACCAAGTGTTTGGATTGGCCTCACCCTTTTCCTCATGGATTTTGAATTTGTCTCACTCATTCTTTAAGAGGTTCTTGGACTCAACCATTCTCTCAGGAGCCTACTTTGTTTTTGGGAGACATTTTGCTTTGTCTCAACGAATTTTAAGGGTTCTTGTCTCATCATTAACATGGTTAAGAGTTCTTGGCCTCTCCACACTCAAGCAAACTCAAACAAACATCATACATTCATTTAAAAACATAATATGTCATCATGAAATCATGGCATATAAAATCATGCTAGCATATTTTTATGGCTTGAAAATACACATACACACATTCTAAGACAAGCTAAACATACATCCATGCATGAGAGAAGGTGGAGAGAGCTACCTTGTATACAATCACACACTTTCCTTCTTGAATCAAGGCTTCCTCTTTCGGCCACACACACAAAAACTTGTGGAGATGGTTTCTCTTGGCCTAGACACAATTTATGGAAGCCAATAAGGTTCATGAAACAATCTCTAAGGTCACACAACTTGCTTAGACACTAGGTTGTTCTATAAATCCCAATATGGTCCATAAACGTACCTAATGAAGCAACATCCCTCAAATAATTTCTAAGCTCCATTCTTTCCTTTGAAATATAATTCTTGACTCCTTTTAAGCCTTTTGGAGTCATCACACAATTAAAACAAATGGCCTATCATCATATTGCTTTTTTAGGTCATAATATGGAACCTAAAGCACCAAATCACTTTCTATGAGTTCTAAATTTTTTCCAAGGCCTCCCCTCATTTTCATTCATCATACATGACTCAAGAATGACCTTAAAAAAATTTAAAACTCTCCTTAGCTACCCCAACCTTGCTTGGCCGAGACTATGCCCTTTTTTGGCCTCCTTGAAATTCTCTTTGTTTTCTTGAAGGAGGAAGCATGTGGGGAGCATCTTAGGGATCTTATGAGCTTATTTAAACTCTTAATTTGACCTAGAAATCATTATAAAAAATCAGATTTGGGAAGGTGCACACAAAACCCTAGAATTTGCATTTTGAAATCTAATAGTTTTTTGTTAATTCTCTTTGCATATTCTTAATCTACACACCCTTTTTCCTTATATTCATCCTTAATTCTACTTAAAATCACCTCCTCCTATGGTTCCTAGGGTTAGGCGAAATGGAGAAGGAGGGGGGATGAAGATATCAACCATAGGAAGAGAAATTACCTAGTTTCCTTGCTTATTCTTGCTTTCTCCAAACTCCTCTCTTCAAATTTGAAAATTCCCTTGAATTTCTCCCTTGAATCAGATTTATAAACTCCATTTTAATCAAAGGAAACTAAGGAGAAGGAAGGAAAGGAGGTGTGGATGGAGAAAAGAATGAAAAACTACCATGAAAACATACCTTCAAGCTTGAATTTCTCCTTCTTCTTCTTCCTCTCTTGTGCACCTAAACCCTAGGTCCCTTCTTTGAAATTATGCAGAAAATTATAATTCCAAATGAGGGAGAAAGTGGGGCGCCACCTATATATAGGTGTAGGAAAGTGACTTTTTCAAAAATTCTAATTTTGTCCTTCGTACTTTGCATTTTCATTTCTCCTTCATTTTAGCTCCTTTTTTAGAATTATCTTTTTCATTATAAAATTTAAGTTTCTAATTTAATAAAATGCCTTTGGAATCACTCGAATCAGAGCTAAAACCTTCCCGAATGAATTTGTCAAAGTTCGGGTGTACCGATATTAGAAAACATCCACCGAAGGGGATTTAACTATCTTAGAGTTTCCCATGGTTTTCAGGGCCTCTAAAAACCTTGGAGAACTCAAAACTTTCATTTAAAAAGCCCTCCTACGTGAATTCCAAAATTTGCTCAAAATTATGAAAATGCCATTACATTTCATAAGATTTTCGTACGAAATTGTTTCTTTATTCTAGCTCTATTTTTCTTTCCATATGAGTCTCGAATTCTCATTTTTAGGAGTCTAGAATGCTTCCAAAATTTTTCGGGACCTTAACTACATCATCTTGGGGGACTCCCTTTTGTATTCGGTGAATTTTATTTGTTTACGGAGAAACTATACATTATGTTTCTCACGTTTTCTCTGGTTTTCAAAGAATCGGATATTACAAAAAGTAATTTGTCATACCATTATGAATTATTTAAAAATCTCATGTCATATCTCTCATTTAGCAACATATATTCAAATTTACACTTTTGACAGTGGAAATAACCATCATTAAAAGCGTTAATAATCCAATTGCGCCTAAACAAAAATTTTGATCATTTATTCTCCAATTTCATGCTAAGCAAGTTTGTTAGGCCTATCACAAATAAAAGCAAAAAGTTTGTAGGTTACTTCATATGTCTAATTTCACCACTTCAACACATAATGGGGGTCAAAATTTGAAAAAATTATAACTTAAACTACACAACTTTGATTTGCACAAACTTGGTGGCCATAGAAAGCTTATAATGAGAACTATCTATTGCAAAAATGTCTGGTTAAAACAAGTTCATTGGTTCCTCCAAAACCTATGAAAACAGAAACAAAACAATATGAACAGTGCATTAGAAGTTCTATAGAAAATAACTAACTTAAAAAATTGATAATAAATTATACAAAGCTCTAAAAATTGTGTTATTTAACTCTGTAGAAAGATCTAAATGTGCTTTAAATTTTTGCCAAATTTCAACCCAAAATTCGTCCATTTGATTTGTCAATGGTTCATGGACATTTTATGACTTAAAGAATGCAAAATTTGGTCCAAATGATTCTAATTTAGCCATATTATGCCACGTCTCCATTTAGGCACATTTTAAATGATAATGGCTGGTCCAACATGTCTCAAAAGCCATGTAACTTAAAATCACATTCTTACTTGCCATTATATACATACATAATGTGGAACTCAAAGGGTCAAATAACACAATTTCATATATTTGCATCCAAAAATGATTTGTACATTATAGTCTCATACTTTTAAGGGTGTGGGAATGATCATATATCAAAATATACATGTACATCACCATATATGCAAGAGTATACATCAAAACTTAAACTAGTGTCAAAATTGTTCTTCTTAGGTTCTTTGCTTACCATCCTTGCTCTTTTACCTAGACATGATTAGGAAAAATAGGGAAAAGAGTGAGATTTAAAGAATCCCAATAGCCTATTTATCATTTAAGCATACATACATGGCACAATCAAGGTCAAAGAAAGCAAGCATGCATGTCACACAACCCAATATCATTCATATTCATGGATTAAGGATTACATGGCTTCAATAAGAGCAAAAATAATCTTTGAAGACTTTTGGTCTAATCTTACCCAACAATTTGGGACTTTTGATTTAGACTCACCCTCTTTTAGGGACTTTTAACTTAGCCTCACTTATAATTGAAACTTTTGGCTTAGTCTCACCTACATTTAAAAACTTTTGGCCTTACCTCACCCATTTCAAGGGACTTTTATCATAATCTCACCTATTCAAAAGCCAAATTAATAAATGCAATCAAATGTCATGCAATTGCATATAATCATTAAACAATCAACAATACACATAATTTGCAAATAATACATATAAGCAATCTAAGACACTCAAGCAACTAACATACATATGTAAGAATGGATGAAGAGCTATCTTAATACAAGAGTTAACTTAATTCCCCTTTGTTCCTTGACATGGTTCCATGACCTCACACACACACTTGAGTGAAATTTCACTTGCTTGGCCTAAACATATCAAATGAAGTACAAAATCAATATTGGAATCATACTTGTACCCATTTAAATCTTATATAAATTAACTAGAACCTTAAACTCATATATGGTTTAATTAAATGGCATAATAAAGCAACTCTTATAAATCAATATCTTGCCCCTAAGACTTCACCTAATATAAGTTATATGACTCTGTTAGAACTCATTAGAGCCATCATAAACTTAATTTAAGGAGCCTAGTACCAAGTTGCTTCTTTAAACA
Source organism: Erythrophleum fordii (assembly GCA_032878935.1). Lineage (NCBI taxonomy): Eukaryota > Viridiplantae > Streptophyta > Magnoliopsida > Fabales > Fabaceae > Erythrophleum > Erythrophleum fordii. Next base: position 16,675,392 of record JAVQMF010000052.1, on the reverse strand, counting down.
TAATTGAACTTGAAATTTTCACTTTTCAAAATAAGACTTTTAAATTCAAACCAATGGTTCTTTTAGGGTTTATAATTCATATCTAAACCATTTATGACTTTAGAATCATTGAAAACTTTCCCTAAGTGCTCTAAGTGAGTCTTGATTGAGACATGCTCCATGGTAGGCTTCTATTGTAACACCATAATTTCTAACTTGCTTCCTATCATTTCTAAGTCTCACATCATGAATTGCATAAAGGGAATGAAAAAATGGTATTAAAATAATATATTATTTAGCATTATGTCACATATAAAAATTTTATTCGGTGTCACAAGAATCATGTGAACTCATACATCATATTCTCATATTTAATTATATAAATACAACTCATTTGCATCACCAAAATAGCCTACAACTCGTGGAAATCAAAGGAGAGCATAAAACTCATTTATATTTTCTGCCAAAAATTTTCCATTTCTATCATAAATTTTGGAAAATCATAACTAATTCTAGAAAAATTGAAATCATGCATTCTTGGCTATTCTAGAAAGCTACACATGTCTAATTTATGGTAAAAATATGTAAAGACCATGAAACACAATGAAAAACATGTTTGACATTCGAAATGGTCCAGAGGTTTGGCTATCTACTGGTGCTGCCACAGAATTCTGCAGCAAATTTAAAAAATGTCCAATTAATTCCAAAAAACTCCAATCTATGCAAATGATAACAATCTAGAAAGTTGTGGATGTTAACTAAAGAGAAAAAATAACTCCAGACTAGTTCAAACATGCCTAAAGCTTGAAACCTAATCAAATCATACCTGAGGTTAGTTAGAGTGCCTGGTACTCGACAAAATTTTTGAAAATTCATATCTCCCTCTCTAGACCTCTAAATGAGGTGCTTCTTATTGGTATAAGTTACTAGGAATGTCTAGTTTCTCCAATAAAATTTCATGGTAATTGGATATCATTTAGGCCCTATGTGACAAGTTTCATTTTCCGACATGAGTAAACAGTAACATGACCAAAACTAAAATTTTTGCCAACTTTGAAAATTCATCAAACATTCTTTAGACCTCTAAAAATTTTGTTCTTTCACTTTCCAAAAATTTCTCAACAAACTCTAATTGCATGCCAAATCTTAGATAAAAAAGAGCTCATTTAGACAAAAAATGATATAGGGTTCCAATGTAGTCGATTTTGGCTTTATATAGGATATCAAAGTGCCCAATTGACTCTCCTTGATGTTTGGTACCTCTTGGGCAAGTCTAAAAGCATGATTATAACTTGTATGAGCTGCCTAAATGGTCATAAACCTTATGCATCTCAATTTGGCCATCTCACTTACACTTATACACATTTGCATAAAACCATTCAAGAAGCCAAATTACCATAACATACTCAATTTACATTCTAATGGTAACATAACATAATCTCTCATTTACACATCACATATTAACATAATTACATATGTTTCAAAGGTCATAGACTATATAAAACATTAAATTACAACATTTTCTACTTGTATGGCCTTAAAGAAGCAAAAACCATGCACTTGAATGTCATACTCTCATCTTCAAGGTGGTTGGCTTCCATTATTTTGCCCACTTAGTCCACCTAGTATGTTAGATCATCAGAGAAGAGGGGATGAGATTCAAAGAATCCTAATAACTCATCTACCATTCAATCATACATAAAAGATATAAAATAAGTCTTACAAATGCATGCATGGCATATGGATATGTGCATCCATTCAAGAAACATTCTTAGCATTTGAAAAAGTTATGCATAGTATACTTGCCAAGCAAGTGGATTGGCCTCACCTATTTACTTGTGGATTTTGGACTTGCCTCACCCATTCTTTAAGAGGTTCTTGGACTCAACCTTATTTTTAGGAGTCAACCTCACTTTTGGGAGACTCTTTGCTTTGTCTTAACCAATCTTAAGGATTCTTGGTCATTCTTACCATGGCTAAGGGTTCTTAGCCTCACCACACTCAAGCAAATCAAAGCAAGCATTATAAACATCATTTGGAAAACATAATACATCATCATGATACCATGGAGTAAGAGCTCATGCTAAAACATTTTTCATGGCCTAAAATACATATACACACATTCAAAGACAAGTAAAGCAAACAATTATGCATGAGAAAAGATGGAGAGAGCTACCTTAGATGCAATCACACTTTTTCTCTTGGATTTTCTCTCCCTTCTTTGGCCTTACACACAAAATGGTGTGGGAATGATTTCTCTTGGCCTAAACATAATTTATGGAAGATAATAAGGTTTATGGAATTAATTCTAAGGCCACACAACTTGCTTAGACTTTAACTTAACCTATAAACCCCTTTATGGTTCCAAAATGCACCTAATGAAGCAACACTCCTCAAAAAAATTTGAGGCTCCATTCTTTCCTTTCAAATATGATTCTTGACTCCTTCTAAGCCTCTTGGAGTCATTACACAATCAAAACCAAGAGCCTAACTACATATTGCTTCTTTAGGTCATATTATGGAACATAAAGCACTAACTCATTCTCTAAGCTTCCTAAATTTTTTTCAAGGTTTCCCCTCATATTCATTCATCATATATGACTCAAAAATGGGCTTATAAAAATTTAAAACTATCCTTAGGTACTCCAACACCCTTAGGGCGAGACTATGCTTGATTTTAGGGTTCATGGACTTTGCTTTGTTTTCTTGATGGAGGAAGCACATGGAGAGACTTCTAGGGATCTTAGGCACTCATTTAAACACTTATTTAGGCATGGGAATTAAGAGATCAAATTAGATTTTGTAAGGAATACTTGAAACTCTAGGAATTGCATCTTGAATTTCCATAGTTATTTGTTAATTCTCTTTGCATATTCTTAATCTCCACACCCTTTTTCCTAATAACCACCCTTAGTTTTGCCTAAAAACCAAGTCCTCCTAGGGTTTCTTGAGTGGGGCGAAATGGTGGAGGAAGAGGAGCAAAGGGTAGCAACCATGGAAGAAGAAATTATCTTGTTTTCTTACTTTTTCTCACTTGAATCTTGTCTTCTTTGGGCTTCTCTCTTCAAATCCTAATTTTTCCCTTAATTTCTCCCTTGAAACAAATTTATAAACTTCATTATAATCATAGGAAACAAGGGAGAATGAAGGAGAAGGGGTTTAGATGGAAGAAAGCATGAAAAACTACCAAAATTCCTTACCTTCAAGCCTTGATTTCTCTTCTCCTTCTTCTTCCCTTGGTGCGCCACTCTCCTAGGGTTTCTTCTCTGGTTTAGGGCTGAAAAATATGAGACTACATGAATGGGAGAGCGGGGCACCTCATATATATAGGTGGAAGAGAATGGCTTTTTCAAACAAAATTTTGTCCTTCATTTTTGGCATTTTTGTTTCTACTTTGTCTTAACTATTTTGTTAGAACCATCTTTTTTATTATAAAATTTAGGTTCTCAATTTAGTAAAATACTTTTAGAATCATTCAAATCGGAGCTTAAACCTTTCTGAACGAATTTGTCAAAGTTTGGGTACACTGACATTGGAAAACGTCCAGCGAAGGGGATTTAACTATCCTGAAGCTTTCCATGATTTTCAGAACTTCTGAGAATTTTGAAAAACTCAAAAATTTCATTTAAAAAGCCTTCCTGTGTAAATTCTAAAAATTGCTCAAAATTACAAAAATGCCATTACATTTCGTAAATTTTTTGTAAGAAATTATTTTTTTATTCTAGCTCTATTTTTCTTTTTGTCTGACCCTAGAATTCTCATTTTTAGGAGTCTAGAATGTTACTCAAATTTTTTTGGACCTTAACTAATTCATTTCGGAGGACTTGCTTTGAAAAAGCACTCGTTTCCATCGTTTAACGAAAACTGAACATTACATTTATGGAGTTTTTGTTCTATTCTTAGGGAAATTGGCACCTATGGAGGTTCCTTGGCTTCTTCTTAGTTCAATTATGCTCTTACATAGCTAGAAATACCTTTCTAAAGCTTCATACTTCCTAAAGTGTAATCAAAACCCTAGGTATCAAATCTTGCATTCTATAACTTCCTAATTAATTTCAATAATATATTCTTAACCTCCACACTTCAAAACCCCAATTCCCATCATGTTTCAATAAAAAAAAAAATCCCCTTTATGTTTTTCTTAAGTTAGCTAAACATGAGAAAGCATGGAAGAACAAGGAAGACCAAGTTTTATATATGGGATCATATGTTGTTTAATTCCTTGTCAAATAGAGATTCTTGTACCACTAATTGTTGTTCCAAATTCTTTTCTTTTCCCACTGGTTCAACTATAAAACTCCACCTTTTAGAAAACTAAAACCATAGAAACAAAGAAGAGAAGGAGTAGAAAAACTTTTATAAGAGCAAGATAGGCTAAAAGTCCATACTTGATTACCTTTCTGAAGCTTCTTTCCTTGCTCTTCCTTGGCTCCTTCCCCATCCTTGGTTCTGAATTGGAGTAGAATTAGGTAGGTTAGAATGAGCTAGAAGGTGGCATAAGGTATATAAAAAGAAATGGGGATGTTTTATAACATTTTACAAAATTCTCATTATGCTCTTCCACTTCCATTTTTTCATTTGAGCTCATTTTAAAATTTTTTTTAGTATCATTTTTTCCATCATAAATTTAGATCTTCTAATTTATTAAAAAAATTTTGTTTCAATTTTATACAATTTAGAATAATCTAAAATAATTTGGTCAAAATTTGGATCAACTGACAATCTAAATTGTATATCAACTTTAACCATTCTAATGGTTTTTATAGTTTTCTGGACCTTTGAAAACCCTAATGAGTTCAATTTTATTATTTAAAACCTCTTTTTCTAATTTTTCAAAAAGCTACTCAGAATTATAGTTTTGTTACTAAGTTTTCAATTCACTCTTTTTAGCCGTTTTAACTTTAGTTTCAAGTCATTCTTAGTTTTTTAACCACATTTCTAAATATTTTAATTAATACCCTATCCTCAATTAGCCTTAATTTGCTTTGCTTTAGGGTTATCTTATATTCCAATATACATTTCAGTTTAGTTTTTGAAAAATCAGATATTACACACTTAATTTTTCCATAACTACAATTAGATTTGGCATGACTTGTTATACCTTATTATATCCCATTCACTTAATACAATTAGATATTCATTTGGGCAAAAGTATGCATTACATAGTCATTTGCAGTGGAAATTCAATGCTAAATGTATCAAATTGCCTCTTGATGCCCAAAATGGTTATCCACGTTTCTAACTTACAAATTTACATTCAAGTATTTAGTCCTATCCAATTTAACATATACATAGAGCTCAATCATATGAAAGAAGCCATTTACCCACATTAACCATAACTCACATAATAAAGCATAAATTTCAAAAAATTATAACTTGATCTACACAATTTTGATTAAAGCAAATCATGTCATTTTAAAACTTATAATATAAACTTTCAACTATAAAAATTTCAAGCCAAATTAAATCCATTTAGTCACTCAATTCACACAAAAACTATAACTATTGTAAAGTAAACAATACCAGCCATATCAATTTTTTGAGACCAAAATTTGAAAATTCGCCAAATGTTCTATAAAACCCCAAAAATTACAAACTTTGACTCTATAAAAAGCTCTAAATGTCATCTAGATGCTCACCAAATTTCAATTCAATGCCTTTAAGGGACTTTTGGCCTGAGGTAGAGAAAATCCTTGATCACTTTCCTAGTTTCACCCAAATTCAGAGCCACCTCTCTCACAAATTCAAGTAGGTCTCATGTAATTGCATAGTCTACTTAAACTATCAATAAGCTACACAATTACAAATAATATAGACAAGCAACTAAAAACTCAAGCAAATCAACCATACATACAAAAATGAAGGAAAAGTTACCTTATCAAGAAAAATCCAAGTTAATTCTTTTGTTATACTTCCCTTGGTTCCATGGCCCCACGCACACACACCATGATGTTATTCCACTTGCTTGGCCTAGGCACATTGTAACACCATATTCATTAAGCTCATCTCACATGATTTCTAGACTCACTTCCTTGATTCATACAAGTTTCTCAAAGAAAAGCTATTAAAATATTTAATTAAATTGCATTACGTCAGGGTTTAAAAATGGAAAAATTATGTTTAAGGACCAAGAAGAGAAAAAATTTACTTTTAAGGACCATTACTATTAGGTTCAATGGTTTGTTACTAAACTCAGTGGTAATCATCCTAAAACAAGTGGTAACAGGTCCTTAAGAATAAATATCTTCACTTTTTGGTCCTTTATTCTAATTCTCCCTTTAAAAATTCATCTCACGTTTCGTGGACCCCCTAAACTTACTAACAACATTCTCTATTTATTTTCCATCCACACAATTCATAAACATCCCAAAAATTTGCATAACCCATGGATCAGGAGCTAAAAACTAGAAAAATGACTTATTCATCTCGAGTCCAAGGTAGTAGATTTCTAAGGTAGTTTTGAAAAATCATAACTAAATGTAAACAAATCGACATCTACTGAACCATAGCTTTCTAGAAATCTCTAAGTGTTAAATTTAAGCTAAAAATAATTTTAAGCCATGAAAACATCATTTGGACCATGTTTGATAATAGAAAATTGGAAAAGATTAGACTGTCTAATATTTCTAATACAACTTACTGATATAAATTTCAAAAATTCATAACTAATTCCACAAAAATCTAATCTAAGCAAACTATACCAATTTGGAAAGTTATAGATGTAACTAGAGGGAAAAATAGTTCTAGATCAATTCAAAAGCATCCAAACCCAAAAAATTGATAGAACAATGATAAAGGTCAGATTGTGCGCCTGAAATAGAATAAAAACTTCAAAAATTCATATATCCCTCTCTAGACGTCCAATTAAGGTGATTCTAGTTAGCATAGTTCACTGTAAATGTCTAGTTTCTCTTTATAAAATTTCATAACCATTGGATGTAACACCATATTTATAAAACATTTTTCATATAAATTCTAGGCTTCCTTCCATGAAAAACACAAGAGGAAGAAGAAAAATCATTAAAAATAATCAATTTAATTGTGTTATGTCATGGATAATTTTTCATTCGGTATTCTATAGGCCATATGGACTCATCTATTTCATTCTCATATTTAAATACATAAATACAACTCATAACAAACTTAAAAAGTGGCCTAGAACTCGTGCAAGTGGAAGGTACACATGAAATTCAATAATGCAACCTCGGGTAGAATTCCAAAATTCTAACATAAAATTTGAAAAATTATAATTAATTCTAAAAAAATTAAAATCAAGTAGTCTTTACCATTATAGAAAGCTATAGATGTTTACTTTATACTAAAAATAAATCCAACCACAAAAAAGGTTGCTAGCTACTAAAAATTGATAGAATAGTACCAGAAGGTATCTATCACTACTGGTACTATCCTTCAACTTCAAAAATTCATATCTCTTTGCTCAGATGTCCAATTGAAGTAATCTTAGTGATCATGGAAAGCTTATTATATTTAGTTTATGCCTATAGAATTTTATGAATATTAGACACCATTTGACCCTCATATGAATAGTGTCGCATAAGTTTAACAGAAAAATGCCAACTTTAAAAACTCATACTTAATCCTACAAAGCTCCAAATAATCTAGTTTTTGGCTTCCCAAAAAGGTCTAGATGAGATCTATGTGCATGCCAAATTTCATGAGCAAATTCGTTCATTTGGTCAGATTTTGATATTGGGTTGCATAATAGTCATTTTTGTGTCTCATAAGGGTTTCAAATGGTCCAAAATTGCTTCTAAGACAACCATGGCCACTTGAGAATGTGGAAAAGTACCAAAATGGTCTACTAAACTTGTCTTAAAGGTGCACAAATCCATATTTTTCAATCTCACTCATCTACCCTAAGTTATACACGAGAATGCATATGTCAAGTCTTGCCATTCCATACCCAAAATGTGCTATATCATACATATGGCATTAAATCTCATTCATATATCATATATTTACATATTTACATATGTTCATGGAGTCATACAACATATACAATAAAGAATTACATCACATGCCACTCATATGGCTACATAATAGCAATTTTTCACACTTTGTTGTCAATCTTCATTCTCTAGGCTTGGTGGCTTCCATTCCTTAGCTCACTTGTTCTACCTAGAAATGTTAGACATGTGGGGAGGAAGGAATGAGATTCTAAGAATCCCAATAGCTCATCTCTCTTTCAATCACACATAAAGAATGCAAATCTATGTTTAAAGTGCATGTATGACTATTACGGAACATGTAAGCATTCAAGAAGCATTCTTGGCATTTTAAAAAGTTATACATAACATGCATAGACTTGCCAAGTAAGTGGATTAGCTTTACCCATTCTCCTCAAGGATTTTGGACTTGCCTTACCTTTTTTCTCAAAGTCCTTGAACTAAGCCTTACTCTTGAGAGACTCTAAGCTTTGTCTCAACCATTCTTAAGGATTCTTGGCTCATCCTCACCGTAGTTAAAGGGTTCTTGGCTTCACCACACTCAAGCAAACCAAAGCAAAGTAACAAGACATCATTCGAATGCATAAAATAACATTATGGTGCTATGGCATATAAAATCATGCCAGAACACATTTTCATCGCTTAGCACATGCATGCACACATTGAAAGATAAGACAACATTCATCCATATATGAGAGAAAGGAGAGAGAGCTACCTTTGTCATACTTACATACTTTCTTCCTTGAACTTAGTTCCTTTCCCACAATCACACACTCACAAGAAGGTGGGATGTGTTTCCTTTGGCCTAGACACATAATATGGAAGCCAATTATACTTTTGAACTAAATTCTAAAGCTACATATTTACTAGAAAAGTTAGGTGATTTATATAACTCTTTTATGGTTCCATAATGCACTTAATGAAGCAATCCTATGGAAACATTATCTTTGCTCCGTTCTCTTCATTCATTTATGATTCTTCACTCCTTTTAAGCCTCTTGGAGTCATTACACAATCAAATCAAAGAGACTAGCTAGGTGTTGCTTCTTTAAGTCATAATATGGAACCTATGATATCATCTCACTATCCATAGCTTCTAAAATTTTTCCAAGACTTCCTCTCATCCTCTTCCATCATATATGACTCAAAAATAAGCTTGGGACAAATTAAAACTACCCTTTGGTGCTCAAACCTATCTAGGCCTTGGCTATGGACCAAGAAGACACCAAGTGAGTTTGTTTTATTTTCTTGATGGAAGATGCATATGAGGAGGCTTCTTGGGATCTTAGTAGCTTATCCAAACACTTATTTAGGCCTAGGAATTATTATATCAAATCAGATTTTTGGTGGAGCACCAGAAACCCTAACTTTGCTATCTTGAAATCTAATGGCTATTTGATTATTTTCTTTGCATATTCTTGTTCTCCTCCCTTATTTTTCTAAGATTCACCCTTGTTTTAGCTAGAAATCCAACCCTTTTTGGCTGGTCTCATAAAAGGTGAAATGGAGAGAAGAAGAGCAAGGAAGATTAAGTTGGAAAATAGCAAAATACCATGTTTTTCTTAGTTTTTCTTGCTTGTTTCTCACTTTGCTTGGCCTCTTCTCCTCAAATACAAATTTTCCACCTCTGTTCTGCCCTCCATACAAACCCATAAACTTCAACAAAACTATAGAAAGAAAGAAGGGAAAGAGGAGAAGGAGATTGGTAAAGCAGAAAGTATGAAAAACTATGAAATTTTTACACTTTTTGCTAGGTTTCTCTCTTTCTTCTTCCCTCCATCTTGTGCGCCATTCTCCTTTGCCCTTGGTTCAATTTTAGCCTAGAAAATTCATTCATAAGGAGTGGGGTAGAAGTGGGGATGTTTATATAAGCCTAGGGGTTCATTTAAGCAACTTTTAAAATTTACAATTTAGTCCCTCTTCTTAGTTTTGTCCATTTGGGCTCATTTTAACTCCTTTTTTAGAACCATCTTTTCCATTATAAAATTTGGGTCCTTTAATTCATAAAATAGCTGTGACAACCCTATCTTCTGAACATGGTAATTATAATTAAATACACGATCAATAATTTATGATCAAGGCTTAGAGTTGTTACGATCTATTACATTATAAAAATATAAGAAAATTTGAACCTTGATGTTAGGGTCTTTACTAAACAACCACAAGCATAAAGAGTGTATAAAAGAAATTATACTATCATGAGGGATTTGTGATTCATCCATCCATCAGTTTCAACACACAAAAACCTCCTATAAGTATTCCTATATCATTTCCTAGCATTACCATTGAAGAAATTAGGGTTTCTAGGCTAAAAGTAGGAGTTTAGGGACCTACGCTGCGACTTGAAACCCTCCCACTGTTGCTAAGTTAGGTACTGGAGCTCAAAAACTATGTTTTTTACTTTGTGTCATGGCCTAGACCTTTCGTGCCACGGCTAAGTTGCTCTCAGGAGTCATTGAGCAATTCACGTGCCGTGGCGAGTTAGACCATTGCCGTGACGGAAATGCCTCTTGGGACTACTATTTGAATTCTCACAATTCTTGCCTCGGCGTAGTACACTTGTGTCGCGGCGAGGCTCGCTATTGTACACTCCTTACCTAGTTTCCTCGACTTGCGCCGTGGCAAGACATGTTGCACCACGGTGAAGTTCCTCTCTACTACCCTCCTGGGCGATATTTTTCACATTGGGCCATGGCGAGATTCCTTAAGCCACGGTGTTCCTCTCCACTGTCACTTTTTAGGCAGCGACGAGGCCTTCTTAACCGCAGTGTGACTCCCTCTTGTAGTTACACCTCCCAAATTTCATCCTAAGCACTCCAATTCTCTTCTTAGAAACACCCTAGGACCACTTCCCCTCATTTTATATGACTCTAGTGGTGTTTATCTACCTTATTTACCCAGCTCTTCTACCATTTACCAATTCAAAACTTAAGTACTAATTCCTACTCATCCTACTACCATGTGTCAGCAATTTAATAGATTACTAATGGCAGAATTTGATAAGGTTTTAGCAATTATCATTCAAATATGCATTCCCTTAAAGATTTCATGCAACATTGATTCAAATCCATAATCTCATGTATCCCATGATGACTTTCCTAATAATTAACCATATCACGAATTCAACAAAGTTCATACATCAAATACTGTAAGTTCATGCATCCAAAACCAACTATATTGAGACTTAACTCCTTAATAAATACATTCCAACTAATCAAAATATAAACGCTTACACTTGGCAATACAAATACATGATGATGCTATACAAAGGATAACAAAATTAGCATCTACTCTATTCCACTCAAACCAAGTATAGCTCCCCACACTAGACCTCAGCTCATGGATGTTCATCCACTTGCTTGCCCTTATCCTTACCTGAAGAACCTTTACCTAAAATGTTTAATCCCATGAAAAGGGGTGAGACGCGAATCTCAGTAACCAAGACAAATTTCATTCATATATTCTAGTTTAATTAACATATATGCATGATTTCATGTAAGCATAAAAAAACATACCAGTCATACCAGTAAATGAAACAATTAGGCTATCATGATTACTATCTCATACTAGCAATCATATTTCCACATGTTAAAGGCCAATAACACCAGGAGAGGCCCGTCCACGACACCCACTCCCCAATGAGCACAACTAAGGCTCAGTGTATCTAGGGTTTGATCATAATCCAGTACCCGATCGAAGCACATGCATGGGTGGAAGCTGTACCACAGCTCCACCATGGACTCACAAGATCCAATCACACATAACAGATAGCTAACAAATTCATTTAGCATTTTAAATCATTCATGTACAGCAAACATGACATTAAAGCAAATATATGCATAGAATTAATATAGTCCCGGTTACCTCACTTATAGCTAATCCTCTAAGAGCCAATTGAATGTTACTTTAACCCAATCACCACTAAAACCAAATTCGGATTTGGTTGCTCCTACCCCAGAAACCTTAAAATAACACCTCAAATTCTGAGTAAATTTGCACAGAAACAATACCCATATTATAAATTAGCTATAGGGGTCTCAAACTAGCCAAGAAAGCATCAAAATGGGGAGTTTACACTTACCTAATGTCAACTTTAGCCTTAACCTACGAATTTTCACCATGGAAATATCAAATGGCAAGTTTTTAGATTTTAGGTGTGGGTGAAAATACTCCAAATAAAAAATTAATTGGGCCAAAACGAAGAGAAAGAGAAGAGGATTAAGTTATATAACTATTACCTTGGTTGAATCTTACTTTAAAAGTGGGAAATGGTAGATTTTTTGCCCCAAACCCTAGCCTCCCTTCAAACCTCTAAAAATGAGATGTGTGTTTGTGTTTCAGCAAATTGTGGAAGGGCTGAAGTGTTTAGGGTTTTAGTTAGGTCTAATGTGGGTCATAGGCTGGTCCAAGTATCCAACTCCAAATGGGCTTCAGATTTAAGCTTTGTTGGGCCAGCTTCATGTGTTAGCTACTGGATTTTAATTGGGCTAAACCAAGTTTTAAGAGCTCAAAGGATTTGGGTCTGCACTAAGGTTGTTGGGCTAATTATAAGAGCCTATGTAAGGTAGATCTTGGGCCTTTATCACATTAAATCAAATTGAGTCTGCACCTAGCTTATTGGGCCTCCATTAGCCTCTTATCATGATCTCCTACATTAATTTGGGTTTAGATGAAGTTTCTATCCCAATTAAATCTCAAACCCATATTAATAATTTATCTCTCCAAAATTTTCATTCACTTAACTTACCCGATTATTCCATATTAATTATTCCTAATTAACCCAAATCCCTGATTAACACCTTAATTAATTTTAGGGTATTACAATAGCTTTGGTTTTCACCCAATTTTGATTTAAAACTATTCTGAACCATTCGATTGAAATTTCAGTCAACTAACGACTGAAATTGCTCACCCGATGGGTTTAAATTGTTCTGAGGGTTTCCATGATTTTTAGGGCCTCTAAGAATCCTAGAAAGCTTAAATTTCTCATTTAAAAAGCCCTCTTATGAGCTTTCGAAAAGTTGTCTGAAATTACGAAAATGTCATTACATTTCGTTACATTTTCATTAAAATCTGTCTGGCCATTTTGGCTCTAGTTTCAAGGTACCTCTGGCCTTGAATTATCATTATTTGAGGTTTAGAATATTATTCTAATTTTATTGGACCTCAAATCCTTCTATCTAGGGGACTTCCTTTTATATCCGGTGAATTTTAGGCATTTATAGAGAAACCATACATTACGTTTCTCATGTTTTCTCTTATTTTCAAGGAACCAAATATTAGATTGGACATCATTGGCCCCATAAATGATAGAGGTGAATTTTTGGACCATATGAACAATGCCATTGTCATTTTCTGAATTTTCTACCAACTTAAAAAATTTGCCAAAAATTTGTAGACCCCCAAAATTTATACACTTTAGATTTTCAAAAAGCTCTTAATGAGATTTATATATATGCCAAATTTCATGGGAAAATTCATTCATTTGGTTAGATCTTGACATTGAGTTCCAAAATGGTCATTTTTGTGTCTTCAATAAGTCTCAAATAGTCTAAAACAACTTCTAAAATATTCATGGCCACTTGAGCATATGGGGAAGCATTAAAATGGTCTACTAAGAATGTTTCAAAGGTGTACAAACCAAGATTTCACAAACTCACTCTCTCAACCTAAGGTATACACAAGAACACATGTAACACCATAGATTCTAGTCCATTTCATACATTTGAATGGCATAATATCATGAACTATATAGGATTTCCATGGAAAAGCAAGAAAAAGTAGGATTATTTTTACACTGCGATATATCTAAAAATTCATTTCGGTGTCATGTGGACCGTGTGAGCTCATGCTATGCATCCTCATATTTAATTTCATCATTACAACTCATTTACATCCCAAAAATATGCCTACAACCCATGGAAACCGAAGTAGAGTATGAAAATTGGAGATTCCTTTTTAGCTAGAATTGGTCTCTTTCTTGGGTAAACTTTAGAAAATCATAGCTGAATCTAGAAAAATAGAAAACATGTGTTCTTGGTCATTCTGGAAAGCTTAGGATGTCTACTTAACATTAAAAATATGCCCAGACCATAACATTCATCATGGAGGATGTTTGACATTCGAAAATCTATTATGTTCTTTAGCTTCCAAAAAATCTTTCAATGAGACCTAATTACATGCCAAATTTCAGAGCAAGACTAACTCATTTGGCCAAAAAGTGACATAGGGTTCCATTATAGTCAATTTTGGCTCCGTATTGGGTACCAAAATTGACAAATGGATTTTCCTTAGTCTTGGCACCTTTTAGGCAAGTTTAAAAGCTTATTTAAGACTTGTGTGAGCTACCCAAATGGTCCCAAACCTCATGCATTTCATTTTGGCCATTCAACCCACACTTATGCATATTTCTATCAAATTTCCACATTGTACACTTTGACATTTCATACTCAAATTGTATTTTAAAGCTCATACATCATATTCATAGTGATAAAAATTACATAATAGTATATTTATACATGTCTCAAGATCCATAATATATTTACAATATCATAGACATTAAGATACATAAGTATAGTTTCAAAATGGCTAAAACTAAGGCATAAGTTTGTCAATCTCCTTCCTTTAGTGTCGTTGGCCCCCATTAGCATATCCACTTAGTTCACCTAGCATGTTAGATCATTGGAGAGGAGGGGATGAGATTCAAAGAATCCTAATAGCTCATTTCTCATTCAATCATACATAATATGTGCAAAGCAAGCTTTTCAAATGCATGCATGGTGAAAGTGGAAGACATGCATCTTTTAAAACAATCTTGGCATGTGAATTAATCATACAAAACATCCAAGAGCTCACCAAGTGCTTGGATTGGCCTCACACTTCTCCTCATGGATTTTGGACTTACCTTGTAACATCTAGTCTCTCCGTAAACGTGAGAAACACAATGTTCGGTTTCTCCGTCAACAGCAGAACTGGGCCAGATACAAAAGGAAGTCCCTGAAATAGAAGGAATTGGGACCAAATAAAATTATGATAAAATTTTAAATATTAGAAAATGAGGAGTTGAGCCTTGAGTTACCCAGAAATCAAGGGTAGAGTAATTTGAAAAATTTGCCAAAAGACCAGTGGTAATTTCGTAAATATGGGCACTTTTTGAAAAAACACAAGAGGACTTTTTAAATGATATTTGTGAGTTTCCCAAGGTTCTCAGAGGCCCTAAAACCATGGAAAGCCTCGGGACAGCTAAAGCTCCTCCGGTGGATGTTTTCCAATGTCAGTGTGCCTGAACTTTGACGGATTCGTTCGGAAAGGTTTTAGCTCTAATTTGAGTGATTCCAAAGGCATTTTACTAAATTGGGAACCTAAATTTTATAATGGAAAAGACAGTTCTCAAAAAGGAGTTAAAATGAAGGAGAAACAAAAATGCAAAGTATGAAGGGCAAAATGGAAAATTTGAAAAGTATAACTTATTCCCACCTATATATATGATGCACCCTTCTCCTCCCTTCATTATGCACGACCATGTTCTGCCTAAAACCAAAAGAAAACCCTAGGAGATGAGGCTCACAAGAAGGGGAAGAAAAGGAGGAGAAATCAAAAGCTTAAGGTATGGAAATTAGTAGTTTTTTATGCTCTTTCTCTTCCAAACCTCTTCTCCTCCATTCTCCTTATTTCCTATGATTATAATGAAGTTTATAAATCTGTTTTAAGGTAGAAATTGAGGGGAAAGTTCGGATTTGAAGAGAGGAGCTCAAAAAACACAAGATTCAAGTGAGAAAAAGCAAGAAAACAAGGTAATTTCTCTTCCTATGGTTGTCATCTTTGGTTCCCTCCTCCACCATTTCGCCCCACTTAAGAAAACCCTAGGAGGAGATGATTTTTAGGTAGAAACAAGCATGAATCTAAGGAAAAAGTGTGTAGAGATTAAGAATATGTAAAGAAAATTATCAAAAAACCATTAGATTTCAAGATGCAAATTCTAGGGTTTCAATTGCACCTTGTAAAATCTGATTTCATATGATAATTCTTAGACCTAATTAAGAGTTTAAATGAGCTTCTAAGATCCCTAAGATGCTCTCCACATGCTTCCTCCTTCAAGAAAACAAAGAGAACTCCACGAAGCCCAAATAATACCATAGTCTCAGCCAAGCATGTTCCATGGTACTAGGAAGAGTTTTAAATTTTTCTAAGGCCATTCTTGAGTCATATTTGATGAATGAAAGTGAGGGGAGGCCTTGGAAAAAAATTTACAACTCATAGAAAGTGATTTGGTGTCTTAGGTTCCATATTATGACATAAAGAAGCAACATGGTGCTAGGCCTTTTGTTTTGATGATGTGATGACTCCAAGAGGTTTAAAAGGAGTCAAGAATCATATTTGAAAGGAAAGAATGGAGCCTAAAATTTATTTGAGAGGTATTGCTTCATTAGGTGCATTTATGGACCATAATGGAACTTATAGAGCAATCTAGCATCTAAGCAAATTGTATGGTCTTAGAGATTATTTCATGAACCTAACTGGCTCCTATAAATTATATCTAGGCCAAGAGAAACCATCTCCACCAATTTTTGGGTGTGTGGCCAAAAGAGAAGGCTTGAGTCCAAAGGAAAAAGTGTGTAATTGTAAACAAGGTAGCTCTCTCCGCCTTCTCTGATGCATGGATGTGTGTTTAGCTTGTTCTAGAATGTGTGTATGTGTATTTTCATGCTTTGAAAAGTATGCTAGCATGCCTTTATATGCCATGATGCTTGATGCCATTTTATGTTTTCAAATGATTACATGATGTTTATGTGAGTTTGCTTGAGTGTGGAGAAGCCAAGAACTCTTCCCTTAGTGAGGATGAGCCAAGAACCCTTGAGCTTGGTTGAGATAAAGTAAAGAGTCTCCCAAAAGCAAAGTGGGCTCCCAATAGTATGGTTGAGTCCAAAGTGCTCAAAGAATGGGTGAGGCAAGTCTAAAACCATGAGGAGAAATGTGAGGCCAATCCAAACACTTGGTAAACTCTTGAATATCTTGTATGAGTGATTTACATGCTAAGGTTGCTTTTAAAATGTCCATGACTTATATTTCCTCCATGCATGCATTTGAAAAGCTTGCTTTGCACATATTATATATGATTGAATGGGAGATGAGCTATTGGGATTCTTTGAATCTCATCCCCTTCTCTCCAATGATCTAACATGCTAGGTGGACCAAGCAATTATAGTGAAAGGAGCCAACAACCATGAAGAGCAAAGATTGACAAGTTTATATCTTGTTTTTTCTATTTTGGAATCATAACGATGGTTCATAATGTATATGATGTTGTACATATACCATGAACCTTGAGACATGTGTAAATATACTATTATGTGATGTTTAGATGTATGAAAATGATATATGACCCATAGCACTTATTTTGAGTATGTAATGATAAAGTGTGCAATATGAAATTTTGATGAAAGTATGCATAAGTGTGGGTTGAATGGATAAAATGAGATGCATGAGGTTTGGGACCATTTGGGCAGCTCACACAAGTCTTAAATGTACTTTTAGAGCCAAAATTGACCATAATGGAACCCTATGTCACGTTTTAGCCATATTAGTTAGTTTTGATATGAAATTTGGCATGCAATTAGGCCTCATTGAGAGATTTCTGAGAAGTTAAAGATCATAATTTTCTAAGACCTAGGGAATATTTGATAAATTTTTAAAATTGGGATTTTTCATGGATTCTGGTATGGGTACTGTTCATACTGGCAGTTTTGTTTTCTATGTCACTTGATGGCTAAATGATATCTAATGCTTATGAAATTTTATATTCATAAACTAGAGGTTATAATCTTTCTTTTGCCACTGAAATTACCTCATTTAGAGGTTTGAGCAGAGAGTTATGCATGTTTGAAATTAGCTGTCAGTATTAGTAGCCCTCCAAGAGTTCAGTTACTATTCCATAGATTTCTGATCATTAAACACATCTGTTTCATTCTAAAATTATTTTTCGTATTAGGTTAACATTATTAGCTTTCCATAATGACCAAATTTGTGTGATTTTTGATTTTTATAGAATTAGTTATGAATTTCAAACATTTATATCAGTAATCTGAACAGCAGCCCAGGCAGCCAACAACCTCTATAGATTTTTGGATGTCAAACGTCCTTTGTGATGAGTTTTGTGACTTGGACGTATTTTTAGTGTGAAGTAGACATCTTAGGCTTTCCAAAATGACTAATATTGAATGATTTTGAATTTTTTAGATTTAGTTATAATTTTTCAAATTTGGGCCAGAAAATAGAGCAAATCTGGCTGAAAATATGCTTGCTTATTTTAAGCTACACTTCGGTCTCCATGGGTTGTAGGCATGTTTTTGTGATGCAAATGAGTTGTAATAATGAAATTAAATATGAGGAAGTATAGTATGAGCTCACATGGTCCACGTGACATCGATTGCAAATTTTTAAGTATAGCACAGCGCAAATAAACCCATTATTTCCATCCCCCTCTTTATATGCTCTTATGAAAATAATGAGGTGAAACTTATTAATGTCATGAAATGAGCTAGAATTTATGGTATTACATGCCTCACCCATTTTTTAAGAGCTTTGGACTCAATCATACTCTTGGGAGCCTACTTTGCTTTTGGGAGACTCTTTACTTTGTCTCAACCAAGCTCAAGGGTTCTTGGCTCATCCTCACCCAAGGGAAGAGTTCTTGGCCTCTCTACACTCAAGCAAACTCACACAAATATCATGTAATCATTTAAAAACATAACATGGCATTAAGTATCATGACATATAAAGGCATTCTTGCATACTTTTCAAAGCTTGAAAATACACATACACACATTCTAGAACAAGCTAAACACACATCTATGCATAAGAGAAGGTGGAGAGAGCTACCTTGCACATAATTACACACTTTTTCCTTAGCTTTCAAGCCTCCTCTTTCCGCCATAGACCCACAATTTAGTGGAGATGGTTTCTCTTGGCCTAGATACAATTTATGGGAGCCAATTAGGTCCATAAAACATATTCTAAGGCTACATCATTTAGTAAAACACTAAATTGCTCTATAACTCCCATTATGGTCCATAAAGGCACCTAATGAAGCAACACCCCTCAAATGACTTATAGGCCTCATTCTTTCCTTTCAAATATGATTCTTGACTCCTTTTAAGCCTCTTGGAGTCATCACATCATTAAAACAAAAAGCTTAGCACCATGTTGCTTCTTTAGGTCATAATATGGAACCTAAGACACTAAATCACTTTTTATGAGTTCTAAATTTTTTGTAAAGCCTCCCCTGACTTTCATTCATCAAATATGACTCAAGAATGGCCTTAGAAAAATTTAAAACTCCCCCCACCTACAAGATCCCCTCTTGGTCGAGACATGCCTAGGTTTTGGGCTTCATGGAGTTTTCTTTGTTTTCTTGAAGGGAAAAGCTTGTGGGGAGCATCTCTGGTGTATTGTCCCCTGCCTTCCAGGCTCATGGGCCCTAGCCCTGCCTTCCCAGTTCGTGGGATTTTTTCCCCTCCCGCTTAACTCACGAGAAAAGGCGCCTCGTGAAGGAGGAACTTTGTCCCTACTTATATGGGCTAGCCATAGGCCCCTTCCAGCCGATGTGGGACTTTACAATCCATCCCCCTTTTGGGCCGACCCGTCCTTGGGTCGCACATGGGCTAGGATTGCTCTGATACCAACATATACAGAGCTCTATAAGATATTGTCCCCTGCCTTCCCGATTCGTAGGCCTTGGCCCTACTTTCCTGGTTCATGGGGTTTTGTCCCCTCCCGCTTAACTCACGGGAAAAGGCGCCTCGTGAAGGGGGAGCTTTGCCCCCACTTATATGGGCTAGCCACAGGCCCCTTCTAGCCAATTGTAAAGTCCTACATCGACTGGAAGGGGCCTGAGGCTAGCCCATATAAGTGAGGGAGAATCCTTCCCCACCAAGGTGCACTTTTTCCTGTGAGTTAAGTAGGAAAGGACAAACCCCAATGAATCAGGAAGGCAGGGTCAAAGACCTACGAACCGGAAAGGAAGGGACAATACCTTGATGGCTCTGTATGTATTAGTATCAGAGTAATCCTAGCCCATGTACGACCCAAGAACGGGTTGGCCCAAAAGGGGATAGATTGTAAAGTCCCACATCAGCTGGAAGGGGCCTATGGCTAGCCCATATAAGTAGGGGCAAAGCTCCTCCTTCACGAGGCACCTTTTCCCGTGAGTTAAGCTAGAAGGGACAAAACCTCACGAATCGAGAAGGCAGGGCCAAGGCCCACGAACCGGGAAGGAAGGGACAATACCTTGGTAGCTCTGTATGTGTGGTACACATACAGAGCCCACACATACAAAGCCACCAATGATATTGTCCCTGAGCGACACGCTGGCCCAAGGGGTTTTGTTCTTCCCTACCTTTCGGGTTCGAGGGTCTTCGACCCAGCCTTTCCCGTTCATTGGGAAAACGCATCGTTGGTGGGGAGAGCTTCGCTCCCACTTATATGGGCTAGCCACAGGCCCCTTCTAGCCGATGTGGGACTTTATAATCCACTCCCCTTTTGGGCTGACCCATCCTTGGGTTGCACATGAGCTAAGATTATTTTGATACTAACACATACAGAGCCCTCACGAGTATTGTCCCTTCCTTCCCTATTCGTGGGTCTTTGACCCTGCCTTCCCAGGAAGCATCACATAAATTCATAATTTGAAAGGTGCATTAGAAACCCTTAATTTTGCATCTTAAATCTTAATACCTATTTCATGGTTTCCTTTGCATATTCTTATTCCGCTTCATCAAATACCTAAGAATCATGCTTGGTTAGGCTTGAAAATCAGATCTTCTGATGATTCTTAGGCTAGGTCGAAATGGAGAAGAAGGAGACTTCAACATAGCTACCATAGAATGTATTTTTACCTTGTTTCCTTGGTTAGTTTGGCTTGAATCTTGCTTTCTCTAAACTCTTCTCTTCAAATATGGAAATTCCCCTCTATTCTTCCTTCAAAATAGTCCTCAAAACTTTAGAAAATTCATGGAGAAGAAGAAGGAAAAAGAGGAGAAAAGATTGATGGAGAGAAAGCATGAAAAATAAGCAAAATTCCATACCTAAAGTCTTGAATTTTTTCTCCTTCTTATCTTCTCTTTGTGTGCCACTCTCCAAGGGTTTTGCTTCTGATTTGGAGCTGGAAATTCTGAAGTGAAATGAGGGAGAGTGTGAGGTGCCACCTATATATAGGCAGGGCAAAGTGACTTTTTCAAAAATTCTCATTTTGCCCTTCATATTTTGCATTTTCGTTTCTCCTTTATTTTAACTCCTTTTTTAGAACCGTCTTTTCTATTATAAAATTTAGATTCCCAATTAAGAAAAATGTTTTTGGAATCACTCAAATTAGAGCTAAAACCTTTCCGAACGAATCTGTCAAAGTTCAGGTACACTGACATTGGAAAACGTCCACCGGAGGGGATTTAACTGTCTCGAGGCTTCCCATGATTTTTAGGGCCTCTGAGAACCCCAGAGAACTCAAAAATTTTATTTAAAAAGCCCTCCTATGTTTTTTTCAAAAAGTGTCCATATTTACGAAAATGCCACTAGCCTTTTAGCAAAATTTTTTTTGAATCACTCTGGCCTTGATTTCTGGGCAACTCAAGGCTTAAATCCTCATTTTATAATATTTAAAATTTTATCATAATTTTAGTTGGCCCCAATTCCTTCTATTTTAGGGACTTCCTTTTGTATCTGGCCCATTTCTACCATTTACAGAGAAACTGAACGTTGCGTTTCTCACGTTTACGGAGGGATCAGATGTTACAACACACATGGTTCATCTTGTCATTAAATGTCAAGAACTTACTACAACATTTACATGACATCAAATCTTATACATATATCATGTATACATATAATTTACATATGTTCATAAGCTCATACATCATATACAATATTGAATTGCATCATATACCATTCACATGGCTACAAAATGGACAATTTCACATACTTTCTTGTCAATCTCCTTCCTTTATGCTTAGTGGCTTCCATTCCTTGGCTCACTTGGACCACCTAGTCATGTTAGACAATTGGAAAGGAAGGAATGAGATTCTAAGAATTCTAATAGCTCTTCTCCCTTTCAACCATATATATAAAGAATGTAAATCAAAGTTTAAAAAGGTATGCATGGATATCATGGAATATGTAATTATTCATGGAACATTTTTAGCATTCAAAAGTCATATAAGATATACATAGGCTTGCTAGGCAAGTGGTTTAGCCTCACCTAATCTCTTTGGGGGATTTTGGACTTATCTCATCCATTTTCTTAAAGGATTTTAACTAAGCCTTACTTTAAGGAGACTTTTAGCTTTGTCTCAACTATTCTTGGGGACTTTTGGCTCGTCCTCATCCTAGCTAAGGGACTTTTGGCTTGAGTGTGGTGAAACCACACTCAAGCAAACCAAAGCAATTTCATAAAGTATCATTTGAATGCATAACATAATATCATGGTACCATGGCATTTAGACACTTGCTAAAACATTTTTCATGGCTTAAAATATACATACACATATTCAAAAATAAGATAAACATCCACTCATGCATAAAAGAAAGAAGAGAGAGCTACCTTGGTGCACAACAACACATTTTTCTCCTTGAATTTAGTTCCTCTCCTTCGGCCAAGCACTCACGAGAAGGTGGGACTTAATTCCTTTAGCCTAGACACATAATATGGAAGCCAATTACACTATTGGAACAAATTTTAAAGCTACACATTCATTTCAAAAGCTACGTGGCTCTTATAAGTCATTTATGGTTCCATAATACACCTAATGAAGCAACCTTAGGAAAATATGATCTTAGCTCCATTCTTTTCATTCATTTATGACTCTTGGCTCCATTTAGACCTCTTGGAGCCATCACACCTTCATTTCAAGGAGCCCAACTAAGTGTTGCTTCTTTAAGCCAAAATATGGAACCTATGATATCATCTCACTATCTATGACTTCTAAAACTTTTCATAGGCTTCCTCTCATCCTTTTCCATCATATATGACTCAAAATCAAGCTTGGAATGAATTAAAACTATCCCTTGGTGCCTCATCCTCTCTAGGTTATGATTATGGACCAAAAGAGCACCAAATGAGTTTGCTTTGTTTTCTTAAGGAAGATGCATGTGAGAAGCTTCTTAGGGATCTTTAAAGCTCATATAAACATTCATTTTAGCTTAGGAATTCTTGTATTAAAATAGAATTTTAAAAGAACATTTGAAATGCTAACTTTGCTATCTTGAAATCTAATGGTTGTTTGATTATTTCTTTTGCATATTCGTATTCTTCTCCCTCATTTTCCTAAGATTTACTCTTGGTTTGGCTAGAAATTCAACCCCTTAGGGCTGTTCTTATATGAGGCAAACATACAAGAGGAAGAACAAGAGAAATCAAGGTTGAAGATTTCTATGCTTCAAGCTTGAAGCTTGAAGCATAGAAATCTTCTCCTTGCTTGGCTTCTCCTCCAAAAATTCAAATGATCCTTATTTATTCTAGACTCAAAATAGAACTAAACATCTCACTAAATCCATAAGAAGAGAGGAGGAAAGGAGAGGAAGAAGTTTTCTAAAGGAAGAGCAGGAATTTCCATTAGTTTTTCACCTTTTTCTTGGCTTTTCTCGTCCTCTTTCCCCTTGTTCATGTGTGTCTCCCTCTCTTATGTTTTCTCTAGTTTTTGGACAGAAATGAAGTCAGTAGGGAAGGGAAAAGAAGTGGCGTGAAACATATAGAAGCTTCAAAAGGCAATTTGTTTTAAAAAATTTCATTTATGTCCCTTAATCTTAACATTTCCATTTCTAGTTCATTTGAGCTTATTTTTTAGAACTATCTTTTCCATAATAAAATTTGGGTTCTTTAACCTAAATAGCCTTTGGAATTACTCAAATCAGGTTTAAAACCTTCATAAATAAAAAGGTCAAAGTTTGGATTCACCGACATTCTAACTTGTACATCGGAGGGGTTTTAACTATTCTAAGGATTCCTATAGTTTTCAGGGCCTTTGAGAATATCAGGAAACTCAATTTTTCCATTTAAAAATTATCTTATGAGTTTTTTAAAAAGTGCCCAAATTTACGCAATGGCATTGTATCTTCGTTGAATTTCATCTAGTTATTTTGACTCCATTTTTAAGGCACCTCTAACCTTATATCCTTATTATTTGTGGTCTAGATTATCACTCTAATTTTATTAGACCTCAAATTATTCTATCTTAGGAACTTTCTTTTGTGTCTAGTAAATCACGTGCATTTATGGAGAAATCGAACATTACGTTTCTCACATTTACAGAGGTACCAGATATTACACACATTGACTAAAATACAAAACAACCAATTAGGACATATCCAATCTCATTTTATCAATATCCATGCATATTATTCAATATACCTATATACATACCAATTAGGATATATCCAAACGCTAAATTGCTTCTTTATGCCTAATAGAACCCTAAACTTCCAACTTTCAAAATATGGTTCTTAAATTCAAACCAATGATTCCTTTGGTGTTTATTATTCATATCTAAACCATTCATAACCTTAGAATCAAAGAAAACTCTCCCTAGGTACTTGGAATGGAGCTTGGCCAAGACTATCCTTAAAGGAGCCACTAAGGGAGTTTCATTCATTTCTCTTAGGAAATTGGCATCCATAGCTTCCTAGGTCTCTTAAGAACCCAAACATACTCTTACATGAGTTAAATTATCATTAGAAAGTTTCAAATCTTCCTAGGTGCAATCAAAACCCTAATTTCCATAACTTACTACCAACTGTTTCTTTTTTAGTTCTATTTATTCCATATGATTCTCCATGCTTCAAAACCACATTTCCTATTAAGTTTGGACCAAAATCAAACTCCTTACTTAGTGCTCTAGTTCTGGACAAAATGGAGAAGGCATGCGAGCATCAAGAAAAGCAAATTTTCCATGAAAGAGCTTACCTTGTTTGCTTCCTTATTAAATGGTGTTTCTCAAGCTTCTAAAGTTTCCTCCAAACTCTTTCTTCCCCCTATTTAACCAGCCATAAAACACCTCCTTTCAGAACTTTAAAACAATGAGAAGAGAAAGGAAAAAGAGAAGAACTTTAGTGAAGGAAGGAGCATTAAAAAAAAAAGCAAAATCATACCCTTTTAGGCTTTGTTTCTTCCCCCTTCTCTCCCTCTTTGGTATGCCTATGGAGCTTGATTATGGTTATGTTTTTGGCTAGAAGAAAGTCAGTTAGGATGAATGGAGAAGGTGGGACATGATTTTAAGAAGGGGGAGGCCTAATTATAACAATTTCAAAATTCCAACAATGCCCCTCAACTTAGTTTTCCTCGTTTGAGATCATTTCAACTCCTTTTTTAGAATAATCTTTTCCATCATAAAATTTAGATCCTCTAGCCCATAAAATACCTTTGGTTTTAAATTAATTGAATTTAGAATAACCCTGAATAATTTGATCAAAGTTCCAATTAACCAATGACCTAAAACGTACACCGGAGGAGTTTTAGTCATTATAAAGGTTTTTATGGTTTTTAGGGCTTCTGAGAACTCTAAGAAACTCAATTTTTCCATTTAAAGCTCATTCCTTTGAGTTTTCAAAAAGTTATCCAAAATTATAATTTTGCCACTATGTTATTATTTTATTTTGTTCAATCATTTTGGCTCTGATCTTGGGCTATCCTGAGGCACTTGACTATATTTTTAGATATTTTAATTAATATTCTAATCTCAATTAGCCTCAATTTACTATACTCCAGAGCCCTCACTCATTACATAAATGGTTCTGATTTCAATTTCTTGTAATTCATACTGGCCTTTGCTAGGCCTATGACCTCTTGTAAGTAATTCATCTCATTCTTTAGGAATTATTTTGAATTTCTAAATCATAGGATATTACAAAATAATTGTGTTACCTTCCATCAACAAAGGAACTAAATGGCTTTGATGAGTGAATTATGGTGATAAACATTCATAATAGTTAATAAAATTCCTAAACTAGGAGAAAATGGGAACGTGTTTTATTTCCTATCAACAAGAGAAGTAACTATATTTGTAAAATTTTGATAGATAAATAACTTTTGTAATAACAATTTGGTAAAGAAATTTACTATTTCGTCGCAGTTGTCAAACTGGCCAAGATTATTGAATTTCACCGGTTTGCAGTATAATGCCTACTAGGTCATCTCTCAAGGAGATTTTAATCAAATCAATTAGTCTAGGATGCGAAAATATAAAATTGTGATAATTGAGGGGTTCAAAAATGTAACAAACTGAATAACAAATCAATGAATGAAACATAACAAACAAAATTCAATCAGAATATTATGCAACCAATCTTGAATTCTTTCCCTGATATTTTCCTATCCTTGTCACCTAAAAATATCTTTGGTTTGATTTTTAATCCTTTGATTATATTTTATTAATGTTCTTAAACTACTATTTAAAATAACTGCACTTCTATTAACAATACGAAGCCAAACTGTTTCGCACTTGACCAGAGACACACGTAGAATCCTAACGTGGTTCAAAATGGATTTAACTGATTAATCAATTGATTAAATCAAAACATGTTCTCAAATAAATTAAAAGAATCAGAATTCATGTAACAAAAATTATCTAAGTAGAATGATATTAATTACATGAAAACAAAGAGAATAAAAATGAAATATATTCTAAAATCAAAATTCAAACCAGAGTTCTATGTAAACATGGACTCAAGTTCCCTATCAGGTTTAGACTTTAGATTGATCACCGAGAAAATTAGAAAGCCATGGGAGAAGACGAAAACAAGAATAAGAATAGAGAAAATGAAATGTGTTCTATGGTGACATCTTTTCCTCTTTAAATAGGCGAAGTTGCCTTCTCTTATAATAAATCTAATACTAATCTTGAAGCTAATCTTGAACTAATATCCAAATCCTTTAGTGACTTAATAAGATAGTATCAAAACCCAATCTCTTGAAGAATCTTCTATCCTACAAAATACAATTAAAAAATAATTGGGCCTTCGTTGGATAAATATAATAAAAAAATGCAATTAAAGTTCTTTAATCTAAATTAAGCCTACTTAATATAAAATAGGTCCAACGTCATCAAATTAGCTACAATTTATTATTAAGACTAAGTATGATATATATAAAATATAATAATGTTGAAATATCAAATTTTCCTACACTTAAGCTTTTACACTCCTGGGCAAAATTTAAAAAAACAAAAAGGAAAACAAAATCAAGATGCAAAATTGCCAAGCTAAATACAATTCAAGCTTTTTAGATATTCAACAGTCAAAGGTAATCTTTCTTGCTAATCGAGGAAAAACAAGTAGTATGACAATTCCAATTGATAAAAAAAATGAATCAAAGTGGTAGCTCTTTATTGGTTATGTGTTTATGCTCAAATTCTCTAAAGTGTTTAGGTTAAACGTTCCTTTCAAATTCAACCTCTCATAACATCACTACTATAGGCTTGTATATCTTCTCAATCTCCATTAACTAAGTCACAAGCAATATATAAATCAAAAGAACTTTTGTTCAAGGTTGTAATGGGGCTAAGGTACGAAACAAATGGTAAATAAAAGAACTAAGGACACAACAAGAAACACAAAGCGGACACTTAAAATCATCAAGAGTAATAAAAAAAAGTATAAGATGAAATAAATGTGCATCACAAGATTTTATTTGCCGTAAACCAATACATGCTCAACGAAAAGATCAAAGAAAATCAAAGTGATTTTCTTTTCTTAATTTTTTTTCATTCATTTTTTTCTGTTTGGTTTTTTTTCATGCTTCTTTTTTTTTCCATACAGATTTTCTCTCTTTTTTTTTTTTGAACATCTCTAAGGTGAACAAGTTAATTAGCTAAAAATTAATAGAAACTGCACAGCTATCCACCCTATCAAAATATAATGCTCATAATAATCAAAAGTATCTTAAACAAGGTGGGGCAAATTTTTTTTTTAAGCTAAAAGGGTAAAAAGAAAATATAAAAGGCTAAAAAAAGAGAGCAAAAATAAAGGATAAAACATAGGTGGGATAGTTATTTGACTCTGTCATAAAAGAAAAGAAGAAAGAATGCCTTAATCATCTTTATGAATACTTATACAAATGTAGTTTCAATTAAGAATTAAAACAAATTCTAAAGTTAAATTCATGATAGGCAAATGCTCTCACAAGAAAGAAACAATATAAGGCCAAAAATCCTTGCAGATTTAAAACTACCACATGAATATATTGATATCAAATTCATTGCCAATTTACTTGAATTCTAGAAAACAAGATTGATTCCTAATCATGTTGAAATACTTTCAAACTTAAATTGCTTCAACTTTTTTTAAATAAAAATATAAAAATTTTGAGAAAAACAAAAAAATAACTGAAATACCAAAAAAGAAAATAGAATGATTCCTCCCTCCCGCACTTAATATTTACATTATCCTCAATGTAATAGCAATCTAATTCACCAATTAAAGAGAAGATAAGAAAGGAAAAAGTCAAGAAAGAAATACAACCGAGTGGTTTAAGTATATGAGGTGTTGTAGAGATGTAGCTCCTCCACTCTTTGTTCTTGAAATTCCTCATAAAAATATTTAAGATGTTGCCCATTCACTGTGATATTTATCTAAAGCAAAAACAACAGCTAAAAACTCCTTTTCAGTAATTATATAATTAGCTTGAGCTTTATTAAGGTGCAGGATGCATAAAAGATCACATGAGACTTCTTGTCTATCCTTCGGGAAAGAATTGCACCCATAGCAAAGTTGGATGCATCACACATCAGTTCAAATAGGAATTCCCAATTAGGAGATTAGATGATAGGTGGGGTGGTTAGCCTTCTCTTCAACTCATCAAATGCGAATTTGCATGACTCATTAAAATTAAAATCTACATCTTTTTGAAGAAGTCTAGATAATGGTAGAGAAATCTTGCTAAAGTCCCTGATGAATTACCTATAAAAACTTACATCGCTAAGAAAAGAATGCACTTTCTGCACACAGGTAGGGTAAGGTAAAGAAGCAATCACATCTACTTTAACTCTATCAACTTTAATGCCATTTTTGGAAACCACATGGCCTAAAACAATTCCTTACCCTACCATAAAATGACAATTTTCAAAATTTAAAACTAGATTTTTCTCAATGTATCTTTTTAAAATTATTCCTACACTTATTAAACAATCATCAAAAGAGGTGCCATAAACAGTAAAGTCATCCATAAAAGCCTCCATGCAATGTTCAAGGAAATAAAAAAAGATGCTTACTATGCACTGTTGGAATGTACCTAAAGCATTACAAAGTCCAAACGGCATCCTTCTATATGGAAAGGTATCAAATGGGTAGGTAAATGTGGTCTTTTCCTGGTCCTTTGGTGCAATATGAATTTGAAAATAACTAGAAAATCCATCTAAGAAATAGTAATGAGATTTATCTACCAATCTCTCTAACATTTGATATATGAAAGGAAGAGAAAAATGGTCATTTCTAGTGGCCTAATTTAGCTTTTTGTAATCAATACAGACTCTTCAACTATTCTAAACTCTCATAAGGATATTGGGCACTACTGTGATACCGGTTCTCTTAGGGACTACCTGCACTTGACTCACCCATTTGTTATCAAATATGGGATAAATAATACCAGTTAAAAGTAATTTACTTAACTCTTTCTTCAAACCATCTAGGATCATGGGATTAAGCCTTCTTTATGGTTGCCTCACTGGTTTGGCTCCTTCCTCTAATAAAATTATGTACATACAAGTGGAAGGGCTAATTCCTAAAATATTTGCCAATGTCTAACCTATTGCTTTTTTCTTTCCCTTAACAATTCTAACAACCTCATTTCATGATCAAATGGAAGGTTATTTGCTATTATTACTGGTAATTTATTTTCTTCTTCTAAGAAGGCATATTTAAGATTGT
Source organism: Erythrophleum fordii (assembly GCA_032878935.1). NCBI lineage: Eukaryota > Viridiplantae > Streptophyta > Magnoliopsida > Fabales > Fabaceae > Erythrophleum > Erythrophleum fordii. The sequence continues at coordinate 16,645,544 of JAVQMF010000052.1, read as the reverse complement.
CATGTAAAGGTTTGAGTTCAAGTGTAGGAGGTTGCTATATGGAAGGTACTAATATTTGTGAATTTAAATGTACAGCAGCCTCTATTTGTTCAGCTTTCTCAATAGAGGAAACAATATCAAATAGATGGCAAAATCAAAATTAGAATTCAAGAATGTGTCAATCTCAAAACATACAGTACATTTATTAAATCCATCATAACATTCTGAATATTGAATTGCATCTATAAATTCAACGATGTTTGGAAATTCAATATTCATGTCTATACAAGCATCAACAACTAACAAGTCTATCATATTTACATGCAACATGGAGTGTTCTTTTGAAGGGTGTTTCATGGCATCAAAAATATTAAAATGAACAACATCATCACCAAATTCCATTGATAAAGTATGATCATGCACATTAATTATTGTTTTAACAGTTTCTAAAAATAGTATACCTAGAATCAGTAGTGCATGTCCATGTATATTGTCATCCTTTATATTCAAAACATAAAAGTTGGTGGGAAAAATTAAATCTTTTACCTTTATTAGAATGTCTTCAAGTACTCCTACAAGGTAGGCTATGCTTTTATTTGCTAACTGAATCACTACTCTCGTAGGCTTCGATTCTCTAATTTACAAAGAGGAATATATAGATTTAGACATTACATTAATGGAAGCTCCTAAATCTAACATAGTATTATTGAACTGCATATTCCCTATTGTGCAAGGAATGGTGAATGTGTCAGGATCTTTGCATTTAATGGGTATAGCTAGTTGAATCAAAGATGATACATTTTTTCCCCATGCTAACTTTCTCATTCCCTTTTAACTTCTTCTTATGTGTACACGGCTCCTTAAGAAACTTTGTATATTTTGGAATCTGTTTGATTGCTTTTAAGAAAGGGATATTTACTTTCACTTTTCTGAGCGTCTCTATAATTTCCCTATCTAATTCAGCCTCTGCGATTTTCTTGGATTATGTGATTCTGTTAGGGAATGGTAAAGGTCTAGTATATGTGGAATTCTCTCCCTTATCTATGATGTTCTTGCCTTGAATTGAAGGGGGCTGTTATTCTTTGCCACCTTCTTTTTCTTGCTACGCCTCTATTAGAGGTGTGATGGGCCCATTTACTTGCTTACTGCTCCTTAAGGTTATTGCACTAATATTGCCCCTTGTGTTAGTCATGAGCTGTAAGGGTAATTGGCTAGAACCTTCACTTTTCATCTTATTAATAGTTGTTGCAAGTTAGCCAATCTAAGTTTCCAAACTTTAGATTGTCGTCTCTGTTTGCTGCTGGAATTGGATTGTATTTATTGCCAACTATTTCACTATATCTTCTAAACTTGGCTCTAACTTGTTCATCTATTGCATGGGTTGTCTCATAGGTTGTTGGTTACTTGGCCTAGGAGCATTGAATTTTTGTTCTTATTGGTTAGAATCACAACCATATAATGATCTCTCCATCTAGGATTGTATATTGCTACATAAAGGTCGTATCTATTTTGTTACTCCTGTAAAGGTCTATTAAGGAAGATGCCAGCAGATGATTCTGTATTATCTTACAACTGGGAAAATTGATCTGTGGCATGTGTGGTTAATGAACAAATACCACACAGAGGTGCAGGGAGTTGTTGAGGTTTTCTTTGCCTGAGTGCTAACTGTCTGACCATGGGAGCCAACTCATTAAGTTTATTTTCTATTCTTTATTGATTTATATGAGTGGCACAGATTTTGTTTACACCTCTGATTGGTGTATTTATTTTGATGACAAATTATTGTGTATTCTATGCCATATTCGCAATAAGGTCTCTCGCAGCAGTTGGGGTTTTGTTAACCAACGCTCCTCTTACAGCTACATTAACCATACTTCTATCCATGGGTAGCAAGCCTTCATAGAAATACTGAATCAGAAGTTGGTCACTGATCTAATGGTGAGGACAGCTTACACACAGTTTCTTAAACATCTCCCAATATTCATGCAATCTTTATCCGTTCATTTATCTAATGCCACTATTCTCTTTTCGGATGGCAGCAATTCTTGAGGTAAGGAAGAATTTCTCCAGAAAATCCTCTTCAATTCATTCTATGAAGTAATGGCTTGAGGTTGAAGATAATAAAGCCAATCCTTGGCTGCCCCATCTAGTGAGAAAGTAAACACTCTAAGCTTGATGTGCTTTTCTAAAACTCCTTATGGCTTTATGGTGGAACAAACCACATGGAACTCCTTAAGATATTTATGAAGATCCTCACTTGCAAGACCATGGAACTCCTTGAGATGGTTATGAAGATCCTCACTTGCAAGACCATGAAACTTTGAAAGCAAATGTATTAATCCAAATTTAAGTTCAAAAGTATCATCAAGTTCAGGATATTGAATACACAGTGGTTGGTAATTAACAATAGGTGCAGCCAATTCCCTAAGAGTCTTATCATTATTCCCAGCCATATCTACTACTTCAAAATCAAAGTCAAAATCTAAATTCAATTTGCAATTACTTCCTATATTATCTATTATCTTAGAAATTAAATCAATAACTATAGCTTCTTGAATATTATGATTTCTAAGTTGCTTATGAAAACTCCTCTCAATTTCTAGATCAAATTTAATTAAATCTCTATTAAAAGATCTTGTCATACACCAAGAATGAAAAAAATAAAAGAAAACACCTACAAATTACCAAGACAAATCAAAATAAATTAAAAAAATAGAAATAATCGCAAAAAATTAAAGAAAAAATACTAAAAAATTGAAAAAGTGATCTGAACAATAGAATTTGACAAAAAAGTGGCCTAGCACGTAGCTAAGCTATGACTTTGATTTCTCACAATACCTAGAACTTATATACCAAGTTTCAACTCAATCAAAGTTAGTCATCCCTTATGCCGGTATTACTTAGAACAATCACAAAACACTGAAAAATATCAAAAATTGATCACAAACAGTAAGTAAAATGCTAAAATCAAATTTAAACTAAGGAATTTCCTATTCTAATTGATTATAATTGATTAACTCTCCAGCAAAGGTGCCAAAATCTTAGTAAAGAAATTTACTATTTACTCGTAGTTATTGAACTGGCTAAGATTAATGAATTTCACTAGTTTATAGTATAATGCTCACCAAGTCATCTTTCAAGGAGCTTTTAATCAAATCAATTAGTTTAGGATGCAAAAATATAAAATTGTGATAATTGAGGAGTTCGAAAACATAACAAACTGAATAGCAAATCAATGAACGAAATGCAACAAAATGAAATTCAATTAGAATAATACCCAACTAATTCTAAACTCTTCCCCTAATATTTCCCTATCCTTGTCACCTAAAAATATCTTTGATTTGATTTTTTATTAATATTCTTAAACTACTGTTTAGGATTTTAATTGATTCGCATTACTAATCAGAATGCAACCACACTTATGATAACAATACGAAGCCAAATTATCTTACACTTGACCAAAGACATATACAAAATCCTAATGTGATTCAGAATGGATTTAATTGATTAATTAATTGATTAAATCAAAACATGTTCTCAAATAAATCAAATGAATCAAAATTCATGTAACAAAAATTATCTAACCAGAATAATATTAATTATATGAAAACAAAGAGAATAAAAATAAAATATACTTTGAAATCAAAATTCAAACCAGAGTTCTATATAAACATGGACTCAAGTTTCCTATCAGGTTTAGACTCTGGATTGATTATCGAGAAAATTAGAAAGCCATGGGAGAAGACCAAAACAAGAATAAGAAGTAGAGAAAATGGAATGTGTTCTATAGTGACATCTTCTCCTCTTTAAATATGCAAAGCTGCCTTTTCCCATAATATATCTAATACTAATCTTGAAGTAATGTTCAAATCCTTTAGTGACTTAATAAAATAATATTCAAATCATTGTAGGAGTTTTCTAATCCAATCATTTTAAAAATTTTCTATCTTACAAAATACAATTAAAAAATAATTAGACTTCTGTTGGATAAATATAATAAAAAAAATAAAATTAAAGTTCATTAATTTAAATTAAGCTCACTTAACATAAAATAGGCCTAATGTCATCAAATTAGCCACAATAATTTATTATTAAGACTAAATATGAGAAATATAAAATATCATAATGTTGAAATATCATAATTTTACGACATAAAAATTCTTAGACTAGGAAAATGTTGCATATGATTAAATAAATATGATACTTCATCAAATGTATGTCAAAAGATCATTCATCATCATTGTTGCAATTACAACATGAACAACTACTTATTGCTGCAAATAAAAATTCAAATAGTATAATGCTAGTCCTCTTAAATTTATGACCTATGGTATATAAACTATACACTTAATGTTACAATATTGGACGTAATATCAAATTTAATCAAAATGTTCAAATTTCATGTGTATAAAAATTTTAAAAATTCCTAAAAGCCATAACTTATTTAAAATATGACAAACATGAAAGAAATAGCTAGATATAGGAGGCAATTGACATCAATCAAGGCAATAGCCAAATAATAGCTTAATTTTCAAAAATCATATAATTTCTTATCAAATTATTTAAAATTCTAACAAATTGTTGTAGTGTATGTTAAACACTCCTAAAATGTCTAAATTGCCCAAAATAGTTTTTTTTTTAATTTGGGACATAATTTAAATCACATTGGTATTAATTCAAACTCCCAAATTTTTAGTTAAACGGATCAAAAACATAGAAAGAATTAGTCATATTGCAAGCCACTTAGAGAAAATTAAATTCGATTAATTAAATATGATACTACACCAAATTTACCTTGAAAGATCAAATCATAAACCATAATTGCAATTAAAACATGAATAACAATGCCAATTATGAATTAAATGTTAAACAATGTACTATTTGATTCTATTGACTTAAACTTGAGAGATAAATCATATACTTATCTAGGGAGAGTATAGCTTAATTTCCTATTGGACATACCTGAAAATACTATCTTAAATTTTTTTGTAATGTTTTTTGGTATCAATAAGTGCCTTAAAAAAATAAAACAAATGATTTTACCATAAGAAAAGGTAAATAAATCATAAATAATTTTTCTAAGAGTAATAAAAATAAAATAAAATTACATATACATTATAAAAAATAAAATAAAATTACATATAAATTATAAAAAATAAAATAAGTAAAAAGGGCATGTACTACCCCAAAAGGGATTGGGGGTGGCTTACCTGCACCATATCTCAAGGAAGCTGCACATGGGCTTCATTCTTCGTGCGGTTAGAGGCTGTTTTCAACCTCCAATCGGATCTCTAATGGGTTCAAAACAGATTTTTCAAACCCACTTGCAACCCTAAGAGAATTCCACCGTTTTAAAGCCATTTTCGCACCACCAAATTCTAGTCTTGATGCATATGAGTCTTCCCGATAGGTTTGGGGCATTAATCAAACAAAATAAAGGCTAAAACGACAAGTTTTTTAGATCTGAAAAATGGGTTTTGCGAGAACAAACTTGAAATTTTCCTTTGTGTTTTTTGACTTTCCAACATATTTTAATGCAATCAAATATATCAAGCACGCTTATAATCACGGAAGCTTTTACATATAATTATGTGAATTACAACTTCACATAATTCAATATTGAAAATTTTGAATATAAAGAACATGAAAAAAATTTAAAACACAAAATTCTTTTTACATAGATCTATATGGCAAGCATGTCATATATCAATGGAAAACTTGTTATAGGAAAATTAAAAAAATCGTAAACTAATTTGCATAGATTAGATAAATGGAAACATGAAATCACTGATTAAATATGTGCAATTAAATGCCAACTTTAGGTTCTAAAATCTTGCATAACCTATGCTCTAATACCAAATATAATATTTAATTCAAAAAATTCTACTTAAATTGAATTTAATAATAATACAGATTTAGTACATAATTTTAAAACACTAAATATAAAATTAATTGAGAACGTACTTCATTTTTCCATAACTACAAGTAGATCTAGGATGGGTAGAAATTTAGACGGGGAAGCTCATAAAATAGGGCTAAAAAGAGAACTTAGTGTATTCTTAAAATAATGTCTTGTTCAACCTTCATATTACGGAAAAGTAAAACATAATAACTTACACTTTTAACTATTTATCAGATTTAATTCTAAATGTGTGTTGACCCTACTTACTATATAATTATTTAAATTAATTTAAATCTATAGTATCTTAATAAACCATCAAGTAATTCATATTTAAAAAAGCAAAATATATAATTAATATGACCCTACAAAATAAAATTTTCTGACATTTTTTTTTATTACTCTGGCAAAATAATTACTTGAACACCGTACTCATCATCCCATTAATTTCTTTACGAGAGTCCCATCCGAATTTGCTGGCACAGGAATCAGCAAAACTAATCATGGAAAAATATTGATTGGCCAAAGTCGTCCCTTACCATTGCTTACTCCGTAAACAACATGCACATGGGGGATGACCCGTATTTCTCGTGTGTGTTCAAGAAAACTCGTCCAATGTACGGAAGCTTGAAACTGTTGCTTCATTATGAATATTCTGATATTATCTTTTCGAGGGTACTAAAAAAGGATACAACTCTTCTTGCTCAGAACCTTAGGTTTCTTGTGAAATGTTTTTTAGTGCCGCCGTCTCTATTGCTTGCTGACATTTGGGCAAATATGCATGCGCTTTTATTGTTAAAAAACCACAAACAAATTGTTGTTTTTCTTGCAGTTTCTATTAGACTAATTCTTCCCCTTCCACACGCATGAGCCGCCACGCATGCCAACTTACAAATTCAAGCAATATCTGCAATTTTACTTCTTTAATTAATTTCTTTTTTCGCTCTTTCGATCATTAACTTTGTTTTCAGTATAACCCAACTATTAGACGTCCATGCCAGAAATATTTCATATTTATAAATTATACCGAGATACTTTAGCTTTTATAATAAGTAATTAGGATGCAAGTATATCTAGATATTAATAGAAATTAATTTCAAGTTTATATTCATATATAATATTTGATTTAATATTTAAAAATTCATATGGTCTGTAAATTTAAATGCCTTGACATGAATATTTGAGGATTATTTTTTATAAAAATATTTAAACATATTTCAGTATATTTCGTTGAATTGCAAGGATATTTCATAACATTTTTAGTTTGAAAAGTATGTTTCTTGGCATCTGAAACGTTCCGAAACAGATTAGAACTATTTCAACCTATAGCTTACGTGTTTTGGCAGTCTAAAACATTTTGGCCAAAAATATTTTCAAATATGTTAGGGATATATACATGATTTGGATTCTCTACTCTTAAAGAATAGGAGCACGCCATGCAGCTATTTTCTAGGAGCATTTGAATCATTCAGATTTCTCTTTTCCAAATCGTTTTCTAAAAAGAAAAATTGAATTTTTTATTTTACAAAAATAAAATACAAAATAAAAATAATTTTTTAACTATTAATATAAAAAATTATTTTTAATAATAAAAACATAAAAATAAATAATATTGGGACCATTCAAATTTAATATAGACAATCCAAAATGGTGCTTCTTAGCAATCCGGTGCAAAGAAAGCGGATTGGATATATCCAAGAGCAAACATAAGGTACAAGTATACAAATGGGAATGTGGTTACCACTTAGTATATTCTTTAATATAAACTGCTCAATATATTGAGTAACTTACCCTGCGCAAAAGATTGTATATGAATCAATTTACAAAGCCAGATATTTGAATAATATTTTTTAGTTAAGTTTAATTCTAAATGACTATCTTGTACTTGCATTCATATTGCCTATCTCTGTCGTCATTGTTCAATTTATTTTATTTAGCCGACACATTCCCCTCTTCACACTCCTCCATATTCAACAAAACCCCCTACTTAAGCTATGAATGTAAGGAAAAACACTATAAATATATACATAACACCTAACGTCTCAAAACCCAGACACAACCAAGAACCACAGAAAAAACAAAATGGCATCAATAATTATTGTTAATCTATTCTTCACACTCACTGTATTTTCTGCACTTTTCTCAGTATCATCATCTTCTTCATCATCAAGAAAATCATCTTCCTCTATAGATTGGTGGTGCAACCAAACTCCACACCCTGAGCCATGCAAATACTACATGAGCCACAGCCACGACGGCTTCAGACCGAAACACAGGTCTGAGTTCGGGAACATGCTGGTTCAATTAGCGATGGACCAAGCCCAAGCCATGCATAAAGAAGCACAAAAGTATGGCCCAAAATGCGCGAACAAGATGCAGAAATGCGTATTCACCGATTGCTTAAAGCTCTACGACAACACCATATTCCATCTAAACCGAACCCTTCATGCCCTTCGCACTGCCACTTGCTCACTATTAGATGCACAAACATGGCTCAGCACCGCCCTCACAAACATCGAAACCTGCCGGAGCGGCGTGTTGCAACTAAGCGCTGGAGAGTTCAAAGCTCATGATAATGCGAGCGACAACGTTAGAAAGATGATAAGCAATGTGTTAGCTGTAAATGGGGAATTCCTGAAGGCAGAGAACTACACAAAAGAAGAAGAGGAAAAAGCATACAGGTTTCCGAGTTGGTTTTCTAGGCATGAAAGGAGGTTATTGAGCTTGAGTCCGTCTTCTGTGACGGCGAATCTTGTGGTGGCTCAGGATGGGACGGGGCATTTTAAGACAGTGCAGGCAGCCATTGATGCAGCATCAAGGAGGAGAGTAAAGACGAGATTTGTGATACATGTGAAGGGAGGGGTTTATAATGAGAATATTGAGGTTGATCAGAATAATGACAATCTCATGATTGTTGGTGATGGGATGACAGTTACCATAATCACAAGTAGCAGAAGCGTTCAAGACGGATTCACCCCCATCAGCTCTGCAACAGCTGGTCAGTTATCAACTTATCCAATTGACTTTCGTACTATATTTAAAAGAGAAAAATTTTAGAATTTTTTTTTGAATGTTTGTTATCAAATTTTTGAATTAAATTATTATATGATAATTTTGTAAAAAATTTCGATTATACGAGCCTAAACATATTTTATTTATCATGTTTGTATTAAATATTTTAACATTTGTTATTTTAAGAAAATAAAGTTCATCTAGCGTTAGATGAGGATTCGCTTACTTCTATTTTGACTCTATTTTTTTTTTCAAATTACTCAATTATTTATTACTTGTGCCACATTTTTTTAAATAACGAAGGCAAAAAAAAAAAAAGTTCTTTTTTAGCAAGATACCGCGATAGTTGATTATTAAACACTGGAACATGAAAATGTTAGCTATAAATTTTTTTGAACTGGTTGAGAGTTTGATCGGAGCATGAACTAGTCCTGTATTGTATAGGCAAAGTTTCAATATATGGGAAGATTAAGAAATCATGTCATAGATAAAATACTTGGCATCACTTAATAAGACCAAGTCAAATGAAGTCACATTTTAATTTTTAAGTTGTGAGGGAAAAATTTGTGCAATTAGTATTCCAATATATAAAAATAAAAATATATATTTATATATATCGTAGTCTTGCATTTTCTGAATTTTTCTTAATTTATTTATGTATTTTGGAGAATATGGACTTACTTTGATTTATAGTTATCTCATTCTTAAATTATAAAATTTCAGGCATAGATGGCCTTCACTTCATTGCACGGGACATCACCTTTAGAAACACGGCTGGTCCTCAAAAGGGTCAAGCCGTGGCACTCCGATCGGCCTCCGATCTCTCAGTCTTCTACCAGTGCGCCATTGAAGGTTACCAAGACACTCTAATGGCTTACGCACAACGGCAATTCTATCGAAATTGTATAATTTCTGGCACAGTGGACTTTATTTGGGGCAACGCTGCGGTTGTTTTACAAAATTGCATGATTCTCGTAAGAAGGCCTTTACAGGGCCAAGCAAACATGATTACGGCCCAAGGCCGAGATGACCCATTTCAAAACACTGGCATCTCGATCATCAATTCTCAAATTCGGGCCGCGCCCGATCTCAGGCCTGTTGTAAGCGCATACCAAACCTATTTGGGCCGACCGTGGCAGCAATATGCCAGAGTAGTGGTCATGAAAACCTACATTGACAGCCTGGTGAGCCCATTGGGCTGGTCTGCATGGGACAATAGTAGTTTTGCTCAAGATACGTTGTATTTTGGGGAATATATGAACTATGGGCCTGGTTCGTCAACGAGCAATAGGGTACGATGGCCTGGGTTTCATGTCATAACGAGCCCAAATGAGGCAGAACAGTTCAGTGTGGCTGGACTCCTTGCTGGTAGCACATGGTTGTTTCACACTGGGGTACCTTTTACTAATGGCGTTTAATTTGATCTTTGTCCTTTATCTAGGGGCACTTATGTTAAGTCCATTATATATTTTTTATTAATTTTTTGGAAATTGGATTGTATTGTAATTTGTTTAAAGATATACACTATTCTTTTCTACATTGCTACATAAATATATACTGGATTGATTGTGTATTCTTGTCTTCTATACTCATACTTTTTTATGAGAAAAGAGTAGAAATAATTTCATCTTGATAAATAAACAATTCTTATAAAATTTAAGATATAACTCAATCATAATGTAAAATTATATTATGTATTTTTTGAAGGTATTTTAAATTAATATGGTAAAATATAAATAACAATAATACTGAATGTTCAGTATTATATGAACACCAGAAATAAACACACGAAAAAATACTCTCTTATTTAGATGTTACATAAGGTGTAAATAGCTTTGCTCACTTAATAAAAAGATATAGTCAACCATTTTAAAAAAATAATGAGATTAAAGTCATAAATGACTAAGTGGATATGGGGGAATAAACTTCTCAAATTTAATTTTTAAATCAATGAAGGTAGGAAAACGTAGATAAATTGATCCGATAAAATTTCGTCTCCTCCTTTATTTAACAAATCTCGAACAAATGAGTCAACAACATTGCAATATATGCTCTTTAATTTGTTTTATGAAAATCGACAATTAATTTAGTAGTATCATTCTAATCTTATCTTCTATTAATATTTGAGATAAGATCAAGTGACAAAGCAAATCAATAAAGAAATTGTCTTGCCGGAGAATAGAAGTAAGATCTCTCAAGTAATGATTACGTTACACACACGCACAAATATATAAATATTATGTGTGTGTGTGTGTATATATGTATATATATATATATATATATATGAGTGTGTGAGAGGAAGAGATGCATGAAGACAATAAATATTAATATTAGAGTGATGATGTTATGTTTTTAAAATTATTGTGTTTTTTTAATTATGATGTAATAATTATTAAATATGAAATAATATTTTATTAAATAATCATTTAAATATTAACTTAATTAATAATTAATAAGTCTCAAGAAACTAATTTGAGTTTTGTATAATTAATGAGTGTTCGTATAATAATAAATCTAATAAACACTACAAGATTACAGGTTTTCAATGATGGAAGATTCCCTTGCTGTTTCCTCTCTGTATCACCTTAGTGAAGGCTAAGCAAGAAATTAAGGAGGAACTTTTCCCCCGCGAAACTTGAGTTGCAAACTAAGGAGGGAAATATTTCCTTCATAATCTCTCACTAAATTTCTTTGCTGATTAAATTTTGAAGGAAGATCCTTCAACAAATTTTTGTTGCTAATTTTAAGTCATTTTCACCTATTTCCCTCACCATATAATGAGGGAGTTGATTCCTTCATCAATTTGTTATTGGAATATTTTTTTTAAAACAAATTATTTTGTAGTTAAAAAATTTTTAAAATATAAAAAAAATTTAAGAAATAAAAATATTTAGATCAAATTTTAGAATCAAAATATATTTATTAAAGTTTTATGGCATAAACTCATAATTTTAATTGAGACTCAAATGCAATTTTGGTAGGACCAAAGTATAATTTTTACCTATGTCAAAATATAATTTTTATGGATAAATTGAAGTTGCTAAAGTGATGAGTAGGAAAAGTTGAAAATTTTAATATGACAACTTTCTATACATAAAAATAATTTTATACTTAATACTAATCAAGTAAAGTATTATTTCATATGCAAATAGTGCATGTCAAAGTGGTTTTGACTTAAGTCAATAAGACAAAATGTACAAATAGAGAAGATACGTTGAGATTCAAATGGGGACAATTTGTACCTTCATATTAAATTGCTTCTCGACCTCTCTCTTGGTCATTTTCCTCTTCAAAATAAAGAAAAATTGAGAGCAAAAAGGGGGGGAGAGGGTGGAACACAAAACAATAGATGAGAAAAAGAGGAAGAAAATGTAGGAAGAGAAAAAAGAAATTTGAACCAATTTGTAGCCACTCTTTTGGTCAAACTCTTGCTTTACTGGGAGTCATCTTTATTTGTTGTCTCTCTCCCTTTCCGTTTCATGTCTCTATTTCTCTTTCTAAGCTCTCACATAATGAAATTTAGAAACTTTCTCCGTAGCCACTAAACCATGAAATACCTTGTTAGTTTGTAGAGGGAAAAACATTTAGGAGATGAGAAATCACCTTTACATGTTATACACATGTCTTCTTCTTCATCAACTTCCATTTTCTCTCTCTAATAGGTGTTGTATGAGATTTAAATCTTGTTTTGATGTTGTTTGATGTTTTGGATGTTGTTGTTATGAAAGTTAGATGCTAAAAGTATGCTTAAAAGTAACTAACAACTTCATCTCCTTAATTTGTCTTCTTTCTCTCTTCAGAAGGGCTTAAATGGCAAATCTTGTCTCAGATGAATAATTTATGTTTTGGACGTTGTTTTGTGGTTATACGAAGCATATCAAGTGTTAATTGATCATCAAGTTCTCTAAGGTTTGATATGGAAATTTCTTTTTGGTGAATAGTAAAATGCACTGTAGACCAATAAGGAAGAAGGCATGGCCACCATTGATTCTGTCTAAAGGGGAACAAAATGCATGATGCCACTGTGCCACTAAGGAGCACTACATTACTGCTTCAAAAAAAATGTGAGAAAGTGTACATTTTTTATTCTTTTATATGGTTTAGCTTCCAGTATTCACCCTACATGCTAATTAAGTATTTTTAGGTCTTATGAACCCCTTCCATAAACCTTTTTTATATAGCTTTGAATCTTTATCTAAGTCACATCCCTTAATCCCTTTAGAACCCTCAGAATAATTAATACTAAACTTTCAATAATTAATTCCTATGTGTGAATATGTGTGTGGACCCTATGTATCGATGACTTCACTCTAAACAATGCCTATGGATGACTTGGCTCTTCCATAGATTATAATTATTATACACAAAATACCAAACTCTAAATGACTCTCGTGTATAGACGATCGCATCCCTTCACATACCCTAGTTCCTATACACAAGGATCTAAATTCTAAATGATAGCATGCACAATTGACTAGTGCTTAAGGAATATTAGATATAGACTATTGACTACTAAAATATTTAAAATACTAATGATATCTTAAGAGAAAGGGGTTCCATTGGGAGTCATTATAAGCAACTAGAGTACTTTGTTGTCTCTATACTGTGTGATGATACTTATGCTAATGTACATGCATACTCTAATGTATTTATCTAAAATGATGAGTTATTCTCTTAAGAATAAAATTTTAACATACATGGTGTCATAATTGTGTTTGGACATATATGCAATTTTTAGACTCTAAGTACCATTAATATTCATGAGAGATGATTCTTTAAGAATGATTTCCATACCAACTTCTTTTTGGAAATTACCAACTTCTCTTCAGGGATGTACCAAGAAACCTTAATTATGTATGTGATGTAGATTTACTTTAGGTGACATCTTAGATAAAATGTTCTATGATTTGGTTTCTTTAGATTATGGATGGTATAATGGCTATCTTTCTATGCAAGTACAATGAGCTAGGGAAAATACTCTTTTGCCCTGAGTGATAGAATATTTTGAGAACTTAGACCTATATTCAATGGTATGAAACACTTGATATAATGCCTATGTATATTTAATTTAATTAAACTAGATTACAAAGGATGATGGAGTTGTGTTTCCATCAGATGAGGATAAATAGAATGCCTAGATATGTTAAGATATATGATGATTATTAGAAGTTCAAATTGATAGCTTATATGCATGGCTCATATTATATATTCCCATTATTGCCATCAAATGATATGTTGATTATTAATTATGTGATTGCCTTGCATTTTACTTACTTTTATGTGTAATGTAACTATATCTCAGATAGATAAGAGAAATGAAAATATTTTTTGTACATATGACAACTGAATCATTATTAGTTTTCAAATTATTATTTTACTAAAAAATTTTATAATTCTTACTTGTGTGGTAATGTGTTTAGATAGTAAGAACGCCGACCACTTTTTATGTCGTTAAAATAGAGTGGATGTACATCGAGGTACCTAGGGTAGGGTGAGTTTAAGTAATCATAGGGATGAAGATCTCTATAGTGACCAATGAGACATAGCTAATTCCTCCTAACATTGGGATGTCAAACTTGAACACTTAGATTCTCAAAGGATTGGAGGGTAGCCTTATAGAGCCTTTTGATTGCATAAAGTAGCTCCACTAGTTGACTCAATAATGTTTGATTCAGAATCCTTTTGGTTGTTTGATGATGATGATAATGGTGTGTGTGTGTGTTTGTGTGTTTATGTGTGCATATCTTGAGTGCTAACTAATGATGGATGTTTTGATGATGTATGGCCAATGATATCCCTACATTGAGGCTACTTACTATAGCATTATGATAACTGCATACTTTAAACCCTTAGTAACATGATGAATTAGATTATATGCTTATATGTTATGTGATTTCTTTATTGTTTTATGTTAAAATTTAGATAGCAAATAGCTTCTGCTATGTATAACCTACTTAAATGATCATTAACTAGTATGTAATCAATAAGGGGGTTACAAGTTACATTATAAGTATAGATACAATGAATACAAGAAAAGCAATATAAGTATTACTAAAACTCAGAGGGATTAGATTTGCCTAGAGTAGAATGCATATGGATGAATTTAAGGCATCCAAGGAACATAAATAAGTATGTCATATACATCTAAGGGTTGTAATCTTTTATGCTAATCCTATCATAGGATTCTTAATATAAGAGCTCCCAAATACTATGTCCATATAATCACATTAGAGCACTTAGTATGAAAGTTTTAGGTTTCAAGGACCAAGCACAACGGAAGATTTAAAATTTTCTCAAAACCTACAAAGGATCCTTGTGAAAAAATCATAAATTACTAGTAAAACTTTTATCTTCTTTATCTATGAATGCTTGATGAATGTCTACTCTCTGATTGAATCTAAGAACTTTCCAAACATTTCTCCTTCAATATGTAATCTGAAACACCAAGTATACAAGAATCACCCATGCAATTTGTCGAACCTACATCTTTATAGTATCTATACAAGCAAGATCAAAACACCAATTCTTCAAGGAATCAAATGGAACATGCACTCTCTTCTTTGTCTTTGTTAGGAGACTCGCTCTTTTTGGTTTGTGGCTTTCAGATGATTGGCGCATAATCTTAGACGTTATTATAAAATAACGCTATGGTTTAGTCCTGTCCATCCAATAAGCCCTAGCTAAATAGATGAAAAGTGAAGAGATTATTAGGCTTAAGTTATTGACCCAATTTAATAATAATTTTGATCAATAATTTGCTTAAAAATAATGTAATATTACTTTAATATGAAATAATATAATATTATAATTATTGTGCTATATTATTAAGATCTTTAGTTCAACTAGAAATCCTAATTATATTATATTAACTCCAATTTTAACTTATTTTTTGTGTGCAACCCTGTATGTTTCTATTATATTGATAACTGCCACCCAAATAATAAGAATGCCTATGATTCAACATATTTAATCCATGACCAATATTCCATGTAGATGAGTCTATTTTACTTGGATATGTATCATCTTCTTTATAATTTAATGATTGAACTTGAGGCATATAATGTATCATCTTCTTTCTAATTCAATTATGTTTTTCTTAATCTCAAAGTATACTAAATTAAAACAAACAAATTAATATCATATATTAATCTATATGAGCATAATTATACATTTTTTAGTTCCATTCAATCAAAGGGCTCACAGATATCACTCCTTCTATATAGGAGGGACAAAATCCTATCTAGATCACTTATTTCTCTCTATATGATTTATGATACATCTAATCATCACCTTTTGAGGCCATCCTTCTTAAAGGTGACATTAGATGCCATCAAATTATATGACTTCTCATGTGGGGAATTGTAGTGATTTTAGATTAAAGAACTACGTACATCATGCTCAATAAGAGAATTGCTTATGACACTAACTAAGCAATCCATGCATCATTCTCATAGTGGGTTTGTTTGGTATATTTATTCTCTAACACATGCCTATGTAATTACTTGATATCTCATATCAAAGATCGTGGTTATCACCTAACATACATACTAGTCTTATTGTATTATTGCTATCCTAGTTCACAATAATACTTGACTAGGAACATATTAAGAATAATAAATTATTCTAGGGTCAATTATTATATTTTTTTATTTTATGTAGATATAACTGACACAATTTGAGAAATGCTCGTGTGTATTACTTAATTAAGATACAAGGGTATCTATACAAAAAGAATATAAGTTATTTTAAGAAAGAAAATAAATTAGAAATAAGGAAAGAAAATAAATTAGTATAACTTTCTAATTCCTAGGGTTAACTTTCTAACATAATTATTGATATATCTAACATAATTACAAAATCACAATAATTAATAATAAGGAAATAAAGATTGATCACTAACACTCTCCCTTAAGCTGGTAAGTGGATATCATTTATTCCAAGCTTGGTGATGATATCTTGGAAGACAGCACTAGATAATCTCTTGGTAAACATATTTGCAAATTGACTTCTAGTAGGAACAAAGAAAGTACAAATTAGACCACTATTTAATTTCTCTTTAATGAAGTGGTGATCTATCTCAATATGCTTAGTACGATCATGTTGTATCGAATTGCAAGCAATAATGATGACAAATTTATTGTCATAATAAAGTTTTATTAGGCCTCCCCACATAATATTTAAATCTTCCAAAATTATTTTTAACCATAGTAGCTCACACATTCCAAGTGCCATCAATTTAAACTCGACTTCCAGTTTGATCTTGCAATGACATTATGCTTTTTACTTCTCTAAGTAACAAGATTTCCTTTTACAAAGGTACAATATCCTAAAGTTAATTTGCATCAATATAAGCCTCAAGAGTCAATCCCTTACCTCTTTTAAACAAAATTTCTTTTCTCGATATACCCTTCAAATACTGTAATATTCTATGAACTACTTTGAGATGTGATTATTTTTTAGCATGCATAAATTAACTTACAACACTCACAGCATAGGCTATATCAGGTCTAATATGAGACAAGTAAATAAATCATCTTACAAGCCTCTAATATGAGCCCTTATCAACTAGTGTGTGACATACAGTTCTCTAAAAACAAGAAAAGACGTGAGAAACATAACTTACGGTTTCTCTGTAAAAGAATGAAACTTACCAGATATAAAAGGAAGTCTCCAGAAATGAATTAGTTAAGGTCCCGAAAAATTTAAAAAGCATTATAGACTCATAAAAATGAGAATCACAACCTCAGACAGAAAGAAAAATAGAGCTAGAATGAAGAAACAATTTTTTACAGAAAACTTACAAAACGTAATGGTATTTTCGTAATTTTGAGCAAATTTTGAAATTGACACGGAGGGCTTTTTAAATGAAATTTTTGAGTTTTCTAGGGTTTTTAGCGGCCCTGAAAACCATGGAAAGGCCCAGGACAGCTAAAGCCCTTCTAGTGGACGTTTTCTGATATCAGTGTGCCCAAACTTTGATAGATTTATTCAGAAAGGTTTTAACTCCAATTTGAGTGATTCCAAAGGCATTTTATCAGATTGGGAACCTAAATTTTATAATGGAAAAGACAATTCTAAAAAAAGAGTTAAAATGAAGGAGAAACGAAAATGCCAAGGACGAAGGGTAAAATGAAAATTTTTAAAAAGTATAACTTCCTCCCAGCTATATATATGACGCATTCTTCTTCTCCCTTCATGTTGCACTACCAAGTTCTACCTAAAACCAGAGGAAAACCCTAGGAAGAGTGGCGCACAAGAGGAAGGCAAAGAGGAGAAGAAATTAAAGGCTTAAGGTATGAAAATTTAGTAGTTTTTCATGCTCTTTCTCTTCCAAACATCTTCTCCTTCATTCTCCTTTATTTTCTATGATTATAATGAAGTTTATAAATCTTTTTTAAGGGAGAAATTGAGGGAAAAATTGGGATTTGAAGAGAAGAGCTCAAAAAAGACAAGATTCAAATGAGAAAAACCATGAAAATAAGATAATTTCTCTTCCTATAGTTGTCATCTTTGGTTCCCTTCTTCTCCATTTTACCTAACATGAGGAATTCTAGGAATACTTTATTCTTAGGCAGAACCAAAGATGAATCTAAGGAAAAAGGGTGTGAAAATTAAGAATATGCAAAAGCAATTAACAAAAAATCATTAGATTTCAAAATGCAATTTCTAGGGTTTTAATTGTACTTTGTAAAATCTGATTTTGTATGATGATTCTTAAGCCTAAATAAGAGTTTAAATGAGTTCTCAAGATCCCTAAGATGCTCCCCACATTCTTCCTCCTTCAAGAAAACTAAGCAAAATCCATGGAGACCAACAAGCCTCATAGTCTCGGCCTAAGGAGGTTAGGATAGTTAGGGAGAGTTTTAAATTTTTCTAAACCTATTCTTGAGTCATATATGATCAAAGAAAATAAAGGGAGTCTTTGGAAAAAATTTAGAACCCATAAAAAGTGAGTTGATGCCTTAGGTTCTATATTATGACTTAAAGAAGCAACATGTAGTTAGACTCTTTATTTTAATTGTGTGATAATTCCAAAAGGCTTAAAATGAGTCAAGAATCATATTTGAAGGGAAAGAATAGAGCCTAGAATTTAATTGAGGGGTGTTACTTCATTAGGTATAATTATGAAATTATAATGGGGTTTATAGAACAACCTAGTGTCTAAGCAAATTGCATGACCTTATAATTGAGTTCATGAACCTAATTGGTTTCTATAAATTATGTCTAGGCCAAGAGAAAGCATATCCACAAGTTTATATGTGTGTAGCCAAAAAGAGGAGCTTGAATTCAAAGGAAAAAGTGTGTGATTATGTGCAAGGTAGCTCTCTCCACCTTCTCTCATACATCTCATACATGGATGTGTGCTTAACTTGTCTTGAATTTATGTATGTGTATTTTTAAACCATGAAAAATGTTCTAGCATGACTTTAATTCCATGGTGCCATGATGCTACAACATGCTCTTATATGATGTTTTTTATGTGTGCCTGGGTTTGCTTGAGTGTGGTGAGACCAAGAACCCTTAGTCATGGTGAGAATGAGCCAAGAACCCTTGAGATTAGTTGAGATAAAGCAAAGAGTCTCCCAAAAGCAAGATGGGCTCCCAAGAGTATGGTTTGGTCCAAGAATCTCTTAAAGAATAGGTGAGGCAAGTCCAATATCTACAAGAAATTAGATGAGGTCAATCCACTTGCTTGGCAAGTCTTTGTATGTTATGTATGACTTTCTCAAATGATGAAAACATCTCTTGAATGTTTGAACATGTCCACATGACCATACATGCATTTATGAGACTTGTTTGCATCCATTATGTAGATTGAATGGGAGATGAATTATTGGAATTTTTTGAATCTCATCTCCTCCTCTTCAATGTCCTAACATGCTAGGTGGACCAAGAGAGCAAAGTAATGGAAGCCAAACACCCTAAGGATGAGAGGATGACAACAAAGTGCTTGAATTTTGTTACTTTGAAACTATACAATTGGCAAATGATGTAATCCATGGATGTGTATGTATCATGATGTCATAAACACATGTAACTATGATAATATGTCATGTATAAGTGAGAGAATATGTTATGTAGCCATTAGAATGTAAATTAAGTATGTGATGGCAAATTAGCTTCATTGATAGTTTAATGGAAATGTGTAAAAGTGTGGATGAAAGGGCTAAAATGAGATACATGGAGTTTAAGACAATTTAGGCAGCTCACACAAGTCTTAATTATGTTTTTAGACTTGCCCAAGAGGTGCCAAACCCCAAAGAAAGCCATTTGGTCATATTGGTATCCCATATGGAACCAAAATTGACCATAATGGAACCCTATATCACTTTTTGGTCAAATGAGCTCTTCTTGATCTGAGATTTGGCATGTAATTAGAGCTCATCGATAGAATTTTTGAAAATATAAAGAACATAATTTTTAGAGGTCTACGAAATATTTGATAAATTTTTAAAGTTGGCAAATTTTTTGATTTTGATTTGATGCACTGTTCATTTGGTTCGAAAATGAAATCTATCACACAAAGCTCAAATGATGTCCAATTATCATGAAATTTTATACAGAAAAACTAAACATTCATAGTAACTAGTGACAATTAGAAGCACCTCATTTGGATATCTAGAGAAGGAGATATGAATTTTTAAAAATTTTATTCAGTATCAAGATTTTAGCTGACCTCTATTACTATTTGATTGAGTTTCGAGGTCTAGGTATGCTTGAGCTGGACTGACATTATTTTTTTCTCTAGCTAACATCCATAGCTTTTCAGATTGGTATCATTTTCATGGATTGAATTTTGGTGGAATTAATTGGACATTTTCAAAGTTTGCTATAGAAATCTATGATAGCACCAATAGACAGCTTAACCTCTAGACTTTTTCTTTTTTGGATGTCAAACGTCCTCTGTGTTAGATGTTATAGTCTAAAAATATTTTTAACATGAAGTAGACATCTGTAGCTTTCTAAAATGGCTAAGAATACATGATTTAGATTTTTCTAGAATTAGTTATGATTTTTCAAATTTTGTAATAGAATTGAGCCAAAGCTAGCCGAAAATGAATATGTACATTTTATGCTTCTCTTTGAGTTTCTTGAGGTGTAGGCCACTTTTGGTGATACAAATGAGTTGTATTCATGTAATTAAATATGAGAATGTGTTGTATGAGCTCACATGATTCATGTGACACCGAATAGAATTTTTATACACGACGCAACCAAAGAAATATATTATTTTAATAGATTTTTCTTATTTACCCTCATGGAATGTATCATATGAACATGCAAATGTGATAGAAATGAACTAGAAATATATAGTGCTACATGGTGTATCTTTAGAAGTTTCACATAATCTATGATTCAACTCTATAAGTGTCGCTGTAGGTTAACAGTCCAAGTTGCCTATGTCTGTCAATAAGTCTAACGCATACTTATGTTAGAATATAAAAATACCTTGCTATGAATGAGCCACTTCAATATCGAGAAAGTATTTCAATTTGCTAAATTCCTTAATTTCAAACTCCTTTATCAATTGCTTTTTTAACAACCCAATCCTCTCATGGTCATTTTTTGTGACTATGATTTCATCCACATATACTAAGAGTACGGTCACTTCCCCTGAGGTTGAGTGTCTCACAAATAAAGTATGATCACCTTGACTCTGCTTATATCCCACACCAATAATAACTTTAGAAAATCTTTCAAACCATGCTCATGGAGATTGTTTTAGTCGGTAGAGAGCCTTCTTAAGATTACACATCATGTAAAATTTATCTTAAGAATTAAATCCTAGGGGAATCTTTATATAGATTTCCTCATTTATGTTATCATGCAAAAAGGCATTATTGACATTGAACTACTATAATGGCCAACCCAGATTAGTAGCTATAGATAATAATACCCTTACTGTATTCATTTTTACAATAAGGGCAAAATTTTCCATGTAGTTAATACCATACATTTGAGTATATCCTTTCGCAATAAGCAGAGTTTTGTATCTCTTCAAGATACTATTTGAATTATATTTAGTAGTAAATACCCAATGATAGCCCACTGGTTTCTTTCCTTTTAACAACTGCATAAGATCCCAAGTTCTATTTTTCTCAAGTGACTGCATTTCAACCTTCATAGCATTGACCCAATTATCATTCTTAAATGCCTCAGATAAAGTTTTGAGAATAAGAATGACATTTAGTGTATTAAGAAAGGTTTTATTGTTAAGAGATAAATGCATATAAGAAAGAGAGGAAGACAAAAGGATATTTTGTGCAAGTTTGTGTGCTTTTGCGTAAAGCAATAAGAATATCATAATCATCATAATCCATATTATTATGAGTAAAGGAAGTATCTCAACCTTGTCAAGAGCAAAAGAGGGTGATTGGACTGGCTCTAGCTGAAAAGATGATACATTCTTTCAAGAATATCCATGTAACAGATGAGTAGGATCTGAAGTTTGTTTTTGCTGCAATAGAGGCTCAAGTGGGTTGTCTAGTGATAACTGGGACTTAGGTAATGGTGAGATATAAGTGGGTAATGATGGGAAATAAAAAAGAAATAAGTCTTTAAATTTATTTTGGATAGAGAGATTAACAAATGTGGTACCTTGATTGTGAAAGTCGAAATCAGGTTTGACAAAGGTGACATTAGCAGACATATAAAATTTCCTTATACAAGGATGACAATATTTGTAACCTTTTTTAGTTGAAGAATATCCAAGGAATACACATATGAGGGCTCGAGGATCAAGTTTAGTTCTATGGTGAGAATGCATATGGACAAATATTGAACATCCAAAAACTCTAAGTATAAGGTTGTTAAATGCATTTACACTTGGAAAAAATAGTGTGAGAACTTACATGGGACTTTTGAAATCAAGCACTTGAATGGGAAGTCGATTAATAATATGAATAGCAATCAAAATAGCTTCCATCCAATATTGCTTTGAAACATTGTTTTGAAACAATAGAACCCTTGTACTATCTAGAAGATGACTGTTCTTTTGTTTGGCTACCCTATTTTGTTGAGAGGTATGGATGTAAGAGGATTAATATATTATTCCCTTTTCATGAAACAAGGTAGAGAGAAATTGGTTAAAAAAATCTTTTGCATTGTTAAATTGAAACCTCTGTATTCCTTTGCATTGTTAGATTGAAACTAAGGTCTAATACCATAATACAAATTGAGAAATTCTTGCATACATTACTTGATCAAGGTACAAGAGTATTTATACAAAAAGAATGAAGTTATTTTAGGAAAGAAAATAAATCAGAAATAAGGAAAAAATAAATTAGAAATAAAATCCTATCAAATATTTAACAATTAGAAAACTAATTCTTAAGGTCAACTTTCTAACATAATTATAGAGATATCTAAGATAATTACAAAATTCCAATAATTAATAGTAAGGAAATAAAGATTGATCACTAATAATAACAAAATATAACAACCGAAATGCCTTCATAAACAAAACTTAATAAAATGTATGTAGAAAAATAATTATCCTATAATTAACTTCTAAGGCATATAGAAGTTCAAGAGCATAAGTGGAAAGTTATATATTGTTCATCCTCTAATATGTGAGTGGGAGATGTTGAATTGTTGGGCTGCCTATGATAGGTTAATCTAGATCCATAATGAAAATCCAAAGGGAATAATTAATTAATTTAGTTAATTATTATAATCTAACAACCTATTTTGAATTATTTGAAAATTTAAAATAATAATCAGATATATTATCCTAATAAGATTTGATAGCTAACTAAATCTTGGAATTTTTAAAAGAGAATTATCTCATATATTTGAATTAAACAAATCAAACTAAATAAAAAAGAGATAAACGAAAAGATATCATTTATTCATTCAATATCTCTGAGAGAGTGTTCAGAGAGAATAATTCTTAAAACTCCTCACTCCCTTTTCCACTCTTTGAATGTGTGGTGCATCTATTGTGAACTTAAAATATAAGTCTGATCAGTGACTCTAAGCTACTGCGCGGAGCAATTGTTTAACAAAATCTGCTGCTATAAATAAGTTTTTTTGGACTTATCTTATGTTTTTTATTTCCAACAAATTTAATGTAATTATTTTAGTAATCCATGTTATTATATAAAAGAAGTTACTATGAGTAGTTATTTTCATTCGTATTGCAATATTGTAATCTAATATGAGCTTGCACACACGAAAATCAAAATTTTTGGTATATCATTCTTTTAGTTTGCACTAATTTGAAGTTTTGGTCAAAATTAATTAGCTCTAAGCCTGATTCACTCTTAAAGTTGTAAAAAAAATTTTAAAAAAAGTTTCTTCACTATTTTAATTTAGTTTTTTAAAAAATATAGTTGAAATCTTTTATATATTAAATCATGATCATTGTATTTCATTTTTAATTAACTGCTAGAGGTGTTGCCTCCACATCTTTTTATTTATTTTCTATTTTTCAATTATGTGATTTTATATTTTGTAAAAATTAATAAAACCCGATACTGCCAAGGTTCAAATGCTATGTCCTTCTTTATTATTGTTGTTATTGTTGTTGTTTGGGGTTTTTCAGGGCTTTATGCAATTTTTTTTAATGATTTTAAGAGTTCACTCCTTTACATCAATTTAGCGTATTTAAAATTTTATTTTTATAATACATTTAAAAAAATCAAACTCAGATAATTTAAAAAAAATATTTTCCCGTTACTAATTAGAAATAATGCTTTGATCCCGGCAACATGCGATGTTTTTGTATCTGGCTCACGAGCATTTCGTTCCAGGCTCCATTTATGCAAGAAAACTTTTAAAATACGTATAATATAATATATCACTTCACTGTATAATAAATAAATAGAAATTCATTAAAAATGAATATTTTAGATAATAGAGTTTATTAACACATTGTCTTTAATAAATTTTTTATTAGACTCTTACTGATTGTGCACTAAATGGTTGACGAGAATTTCTCTTTATTTGATTTCATCAGTGTCTGCGTTTCTTGAATCCCCCATCTTGTTGCCCCTGATGGTCAATTTAATTGAACAAATTACAGCTGGAGAGGTCTGACGTATCAATTGTCTGGCAAGTTTGTTCAACAATTTCCTTATTGCGAAGGGGCAATAATTCCTTTGAAAAAAAAAAAATTGGGAGATTGGTCTACGTAATTTTTTTTCCTAAACTGTAATTTAATAAATGTTATACTTATGTGCTCTGATGTGCCAAGGCCCCTAGTATGCGCCACTAAGAACAACTAATATACTACGACTCCAATGAGATCGTGACCCTCGGTCCATGTCACTTAACGATCATCGCACTACCTTAATGAGATCACAAGTGTCAAGTACGCACAATGAGAAATATTCAAAGTATCTCAATTGAAGTTTTAATAGTCCAAGAAAAACAAATTCAAAGTAACCCAAAAATTTTAGAAAGATTACAAAGGAAGAAAAGGCACGCCTTTCTACAAAAGACATAGATAAAAAATCAAGAATACATTTTCAGTTTGCAAAAAACACATTCCAAAGGTATTTTTTCAAAAAGATCCTCTTCTTTTACTATGCTTTACCTACTTACAAAATGCATCTTTTCAAAGTTACATCTCATTACATACATTCCCGCATGTTAGCGAAATGCTTTCTTTCAAAAAAAAATTTGCTTTTTACCACATGCATCTTTTGCAAAGAACCTATAAAAGTACTTTTTTTAACCTTTTATACATAGCACATCTTACATCTCCGGAGAATTTTACAAATATCTTTTTAAATCTTAGGAAGATATGCAATTACAAAACATAGTAACCAATAACATAGGAGATATCTTTAAAAATAAAAGTACTATTGATTAAGAAAAGCATGCAACCTCTACATGCACATGGGGGAGACCCTAATTTCTTATATGTGAGTCGAGAAAACGCGTCCAATGTATGTGCCAGGCGAAATTGGATTATTCCCCAGCTAGCTAGACGCTGTTGCTTCATTGTAAATATTCTGATATTAGCTTTTTCATTGTACGAATCAAGTATACAACTATGAGGAGATCTTGCTCAATAGCGTTCTTTTGAGATGCCTTATAGTATCGCCATCTCTAATGCTGACAAGTGGACAAATATGCATACGCTTTTATTGTTCAATAAACAGCAAGACATTGTTGTTTTTCTTGCGGTTTCTATTACACTCATCCTTTCGCCTGAGCCGCCAAGTATGCCAATTTACAAATTGAAGCAATATCTGCT
Organism: Erythrophleum fordii; assembly: GCA_032878935.1. NCBI lineage: Eukaryota > Viridiplantae > Streptophyta > Magnoliopsida > Fabales > Fabaceae > Erythrophleum > Erythrophleum fordii. The sequence goes on along the minus strand of JAVQMF010000052.1, from coordinate 16,619,448 downwards.
GTTTCTGCTCTTGAACTAATTTCTTTATCGCTCTCATTTATTTTTCATTAACTTTGATCTCAGTAATTACTGAGGTACATGCCATAATTATTTTATATTTATAAATTATACCAAGATACGTTAACTTGTAAAGTTTATATACATAAATAATATTGGATTTAATATTTAAAAATTCATATGGTTTGTACATTTAAATGTTTTGACAGAAGATTATTTTTCATAAAAAAAATTTAAATATATTTCAGCACATATGGTTGAATTTCAAGGACATTTCATAACATTTGTGGTTTCAAAATTATGTTCTTGCCATTGAAACGTTTCCAAATGGATTAGAAATATTTCAACCAATATCATACCTGTTTTGGCACTCTCTAAAACATTTTGGCTCAAAATATTTTCAAACGTGCTGGGATATATACGAAACCAAAGATTCGGTACAAGTACATACGAATGTGTTTACCAATTTGTATATTCTTTAATATAAACTGCTTAGTTCGATGAATAGCTTATCCTGCGCAAAAGATTGTATATGAATTAATTTACATAGCTTGTACTTGCAGGCATATTATCTATCTCCGTCGTCATTGTTCAATTTATTCTTAAATTTTATGTTATTTAGCCGACATATACCCTTCTTCCCACTCCTCCATATTCAACGAAACCTCCTGCCTGGGCAAAAATGTCAAACTCTATAAATATACATACATACCACCTAATTAACATCTGAAAATACAAGGACACAAAGAAGAACCACAGCAAAACAAAATGGCGTCAATTATTGTTAAGCTATTCTTCACACTCACTTTATTTTCTTCACTTTTCTCAATATCATCATCATCTTCTTCTTCATCAAGAAAATCACCTTCCTCTATACATTGGTGGTGCAACCAAGCTCCACACCCTGAGCCATGCAAATACTACATGAGCCACAGCCATCACTGGTACAGACCGAAACACCGGTCCGAGTTCAGGAAGATGCTGATTCAATTGGCGATGGACCAAGCCCAAGCCATGCATAAGGAAGCACAAGAGTATGGGCCAAAATGTGTGACCAAGGAGCAGAAATGCGTATTCACCGATTGTCTAAAGCTCTACGACAACACCATCTTCCATCTAAACCGAACCCTTCATGCCCTTCACACTACTACTTGCTCGCTATTAGATGCACAAACATGGCTCAGCACCGCCCTCACAAACATCGAAACCTGCCGGAGCGGCGCGTTGCAACTAAGGATTGGAGAGTTCACAGCTCATAATAATGCGAGCGATAACGTTAGAAAGATGATAAACAATGTGTTAGCTGTAAATGGGGATTTTCTGAAGGCCAATAATTGCACAAAAGAAGAGGAGGAAAAACCACATGAGTTTCCGAATTGGTTTTCTAGGCATGAGAGGAGGCTGTTGAGCTTGAGGCCGTCTTCTGTGAAGGCGAATCTTGTGGTGGCTCAGGATGGTACGGGGCATTTTAAGACTGTCCAGGCTGCCATTGATGCAGCATCAAGGAGAAGAGTAAAGACGAGGTTTGTGATACGTGTGAAGAGAGGGGTTTATAATGAGAATATTGAGGTTGATAAGAATAATGACAATCTCATGATTGTTGGTGATGGGATGAGAGTTACCATAATCACCAGCAGTAGAAGCGTTCAAGACGGATTTACCCCCTTTAGCTCTGCAACTGCAGGTCAGTTATCTACTTATTTTTTAATTTTCTTTTGCATGAAATTTCAAGTAAAAATTTTTTTAGTATTTATTTAACACGTCTTTTACTAAGATCATTACGGATTTTTTTTAAAAAGATTCAATCATATATTGTTAAACGTAACAAAATTTTATCTGTTATATTTTTATTAAAAATTTTGATATATTTAAAATTTTTATTTAAAGATAAAATTCTCCTAGCATTAGATGATGATTCATTGTCTTCTATATATTTTGATACGAGTTTTTTTGGATTTATAAGATTTTTATTTACATAACAAAGTACTTGAAAAATATCAAAAAGCAAAACGTTTATAACAAATTTGAGGCGGTGTTCTTTCTAAATTAAGTGCTTTACTGAATTATTTGTTATCTGTGCCGCATTTTATCAAATGAAAAAAAAAAAGACTCTTTCTAGAAAGATACCGCGATAATTGACTTGGTTGACAGTTTGATTGGAGCATATGAACTAGTCCTGTATTGTATAGGCAAAGTTTCAGTATATGGGAAGATTATAAAATGATGTCACATAGATAATACTTAACATCACCTAATAAGACTAATTCAGACATACGAGGCAAGGTCAGTAGACAAGGCGAATGAAAATAGAATGAAAAATCTCAAGTTCAACTTTTATTTTTTTGGCCAAACAAATAATAAAAGTGCCTCATTGTGTAAAAGGTTCTAATATATCAACAAAAATGGTACTCGTATTATTTAAAATACAGCTATTACAAATGCATGATCTAAGATGAAGTTACATTTTCATTTTAAAGTTGTTGAGAGAAAAAAAATTGTGCACTTAGTATCACTTCAATATTAATTAATGCCACCCAGAGTAGATAAAAATAGTATGTGTGTGTATAGAGATTATAGTCTTGCATGCCAGAATTTTTCTATATTTATTTATATATTTTAATTTGGGGAATAAGGACATATATTGATGTATGATTAAGTCAATCTCAAATTATAAAATTTCAGGCATAGATGGTCTTCACTTCATTGCACGAGATATCACTTTCAGAAACATGGCCGGTCCTCAAAAAGGTCAAGCCGTGGCACTCCGATCAGCCTCCGACCTCTCGGTCTTCTACCGGTGCGCCATTGAAGGTTATCAAGACACTCTAATGGCTCATGCACAGCGGCAATTCTATCGTGATTGTAGAATTTCCGGCACGGTGGACTTTATTTGGGGCAATGCTGCGGTTGTTTTACAAAATTGCATGATTCTTGTAAGAAGGCCTTTACAGGGCCAAGCAAACATGATCACGGCGCAAGGTCGAGGCGACCCGTTTCAAAACACAGGTATTTCAATCATCAATTCTCAAATTCGGGCTGCGTCCGATTTCAGACCTGTTGTACGCGCATATCAAACCTATTTGGGACGGCCCTGGCAGCAATATGCCAGAGTAGTAGTTATGAAAACCTACATTGAAAGCCTGGTGAATCCATTGGGGTGGTCTGCATGGGACAATAGTAGTTTTGCTCAAGATACGTTGTATTTTGGGGAATATATGAACTATGGGCCTGGTTCATCGACGAGAAATAGGGTACGATGGCCTGGGTTTCATGTCATAACAAGCCCAAATGAGGCAGAACAGTTCACTGTTGCTGGACTCCTTGCTGGGCGCACATGGTTGCCTCACACTGGGGTACCTTTCACTAATAGCATTTAGTTTAATCTTTGTCCTTCATATTGGAGCACTTATTTTAAGTCTATTATATATATTATTTATTTTTTGGAATTGAATTGTATTGTAATTTGTGTGAAGATATACAATATTCTTTTGTACATTGCTACATATACTGAATTGATTATTTATTCTTGTCTTCTATATTTTTCTATGGAAAAAGAGAGAAAATATTCATATTTTGATAAACAAATAATTCTTATGTACAATTTAAAATTTAACTCAGTCATAATTTAAGTTAGATTATGTAATTTTTACCCAAAGAAATAATTTAAATTAACATGATAAAGAGCGCTTAGTATTATAACAAAAATAAATTTAAAAAGGAAAAGAAAAAAGAAAGTAATAAATCAAGTTTTCTATTCTCTTGTTTAGATATTATATAGGATGTAAGAGCTTAGCTCACTCAATAAAAAGATATAGTATCTCGGTTCAACTTTTTTTTTTCCTTTAAAATCATAAATGAATAAGTGGATATGGGGGATAAATTTGTCAAATTCAATTTGATCTGATGAAATTAGGTCTCCACCTTTATTAAAGAAATCTCAAATATACTACTCAACAATATTGCAATACATGGTATTAAATTTCTTTTACGAAAATTGAGAATTAATTTAATATTTTCAGTCTAATCCTATCTTTTATTAATTATTTGAGATAAGACTAAGTGATAAAGCAAATTAATAAAAAGAATTGTCTTGCCCAAGAATAGAAGTAAGATCTCTCTGGGAATGTTTACGGTACACATATATTCTTCGCTTTATAACTCGGGCTATAACAATGTGTGATAAGGGCAACGCGTCCAAATTACTGAATCCTATGAATATTTGTCACAGGTCTCTCTCTCTCTCTCTCTATATCTGTGTGTGATACATGAATGCTATATATATATATATATATATATATATATATATTATGGTTGTTGTATATATCATATCGATTGCTTTATTTTAATCTTCGATTAAAGTCAAGCAAGTCATTCACATTAAAATTAAGAATTCTCCAAAAGTTTTCACCTGGTCTTACCTCTTGTGGTTTATAAATATATTTTAACCATTCGTTCATGGTGAAACAAAATTTTAAAATTTAAAACCTCTTATCAACTACTGATTATATCTTTCGTTATTAAACCACAACTAATAATTAATGCATCGTTAACACTTTTTTCTTCAAAAACTTGCTTCAGATCCAACGTTGTTCATGTCTATGGTTGAACCAATTAAATACGTAACTTTTCTGACGCTCTACATGTCAACCGTTTTTTCTTTTTTTTTTTTCGGCCACCAAACATGTCAATATTTGAACCTATTAAATAAATACTTTGGCTTCTATAAAGAAATAACTTTCTTATCCTATATTATTAGATAATAAATGGATCAAAATTTCACCAAAAACAAAAAAAAAAAAAAAAGCAATCTTTTATCAACTTTATTTATCTTCTTTGCAGGCTTTACTTATAGCTTTTAAATCAATTCCAGTCAAGTTGTATTTGGTTTCTTTCAAAGTTCTTCTATTATTAATTCTGAAGCTTATTTTTAGTATTCATTTCTACTTGCAAGTTGCATATTCTTAATCCCAATACAGCATCACTAACATCATCTTAGGCTTAGATATGTTTAGAACATAGGAGGATCCTTCTTCTAGGAGAATCATTCCTATCCCTTCTACTAATTTAAAAAGAAGGATTGAAAATTATTTTTCCAGGTTCAATTTCATAGCAAGGTCATATCTACTTTTCAACAAATCTCCAATCAAAAAATAAAAAACAACAACACCCATAAAAAAATTGGCATGCCCAATGGGATCTATGAAGTTGCAGACAATGCATATTCAAAGGCTTTAAGAGTTTCCACAATCATCTATATTTAATCTTAATTGAAAAAAAAATGTCATTTGACAATGTCTCCTTTTAGCCGAGAAAGGATACTAATGCTTTTATCCCCTTGAGATGGTTCCACAGAACCATCTACATCAATGACAATCACCATCCCTTCTCTAAAACATCACATGGTGGAAGGAATGCTATAGTGCATACTAGCATTATTGGCTATCTCTTTTAACATTCTAAAGTCATCGGTGGTTAACGTAATGTGTAGTGAGTGAGAAAAAGAAAAGCTCATATCAAAATAGGCTGAGGAGCAAGTAGCTCATATTGGAGGCAAGCATGTGGTTCAACTACCAATACTCCTTTCAAAACTAAAGCGTCGATTAGCTATCTTCAATAAAATGTACCTTTGCAAATAAGTTTCAATCCATTCCCATGAGTGGAAATATGGTTCAACAATGTCATAGTATAACGATATGCAATATAGGCAGGTGCAAATTGCTAAAAAGCATATATTGGCACCAAATGGGTCATCCACATACATAGGTCTCTTTCTTGGGGGTACTGTATACGATATGGTCACAATCAATTTTAGATATCAAAATTCAAATACCTAATGGCCAACTAATACTTAAGGATAACAAGCTAGGATAACAAGCTAACACTCCATAACTAATTTCGTACATGATGTCAATACAATAGCTAAAAGTCTAATCATCAATATTTGTTGTTACTTTTACAATGCTTTAATTTAGCACATCGGGTATTATTTCCTTCTAGCGATCAGTAAGCAAACACCATGTACTTATGAGTGCCTCCAACAGGCCATAGTAAAATATCACAAGCACGTGGCATAGTTTTTCAATGAATGAATGGCCTTGGTATTGCTACAATTGATCTTGACACATTAGCTAAGGTGATAAAGAAGTATCTTGGGTATTTACCCAAGATGAAGGATAGACATGTATATAAGAAGCTTTACCTACATTGGGTTCACGAGGCCATGCCCTTGCTAATGGTGTATAGACTTCGAGGCTTCTCAACTTTCTTTGAAAAGGATGGGCAATCCACTATGGAACATATTAGGAGATTATCAACTCAGTATGGTGAGGTTAATTATAATGAGTTTTTCAAGCTCCAACAATTCCCCTTATCCTTAACTCACATAGCTTTCACGTTGCATGCAAACCTACTTCCTAATTCCATCTAGAGTTAGCAAGATATGGAAAGCTTATTCCACCAACAGTTTTATAAGGCCTAGGCAAAAGTGTCTATCATGGACATCCTAACTTGGAAGCAAAAATTTGATGAACCAGTCAATAAGTTTGTAGAATGCTTCCAAAAGATGAAGAATCAATACATGGTCCAATTTCTAGAGAGTGAAGTGGCAAGAATGGCAATAGGTAGAATGCATCTATCACTTAAGGTGATGTTGGTTATCCAAGAATTTTTGGACTTAATGGATTTGGCTACCAAGACACTAAAAAGAAGGAATGCAAGAAAACATCTAAGACACCACAAGGAACCTCTATGATCTTTATAATTAAGATTGATGAAAAGCCAATCAAGGTAATGAGCTTGATTTAATAGATGTCAATGCTGCAGAAATTCTAGTGGGCAAAGAGTATTCTTGCTCCACATTAAAGCCATCCAAAGGAAAGGAATGTTAGGAAAAAGGAGCCATAGAGTTATTCCTTTTCAGCATCACCAAAGCTAACTAAATATTTAATTATCTAATGAAAGACAAGCAAATCAAGCTTCCTAATAGGCATGAAATCCTAACAATTGAGGAACTTAAGGATAGAAAGTATTATATGTGGCATAACTCTTAGAGCCACACCACTGATAATTGTATTGTTTTAAGGAATGCTATATAGGAAGCTCTGAAGAAAGGGTGATTTTAGCTTGTTGAAAAGGTCTGGTCATGGATGTCGACCCATTTCCAAAAGGCACTTCAATTAATGTCATAACCATGGTGTAGCCATCAAACATGCCAAGAAATCCTCATGTGCAAGTAAAACGTATGAAAAAAGAAGTGCCCAAGTCAAAAGACATCAAAGTTAAAGGGTAGCTAAGGTTCATGAAATCAAGAATCCAATAGAAATCTCTGAGACTTAGGCTAAGAGTTTAATTGAGAGATAGAGTATGCATATTTGATAGACTTAGCACAACTACATAAAGGACTAACTAAATCATTCATACTTTAAAAAGATAAGTTCGCAAATGGTAATCAACTAATAGAGATATTCATCTCAAAATAACTATAAAAAATCCCAACACCTAAACTACTTTTAGGTTTATCAAACCAAAAATACCTTCATTCAATGATAAATGGTTAGTGAATGAAGGAATGTTCACACTAGATAATGAACTAGAAAATGAAGTGCTTAGTAACTAACAAGAATCTAGCTAAAAAGACCATAAAGGAAACATATAGTAAAGTTACAAAAAGATGACTAAAGGATGTTTAAATCTACTGCACCACCTAAGAGATGGATCAAGAAAGAGATCAATGACATGAAATGCTTAATTAGGGAAGCAAAAAATCATCCTTAGGATACTCCTTTATGAACCTTAGGGTAATCCTAAAGATGTTCTTGGTTAAAGAACCTTCACTTGCTACGATAGAAGGAGATGTTGAAACCTAAGAATTAGAATGTGCTGAATTAACTAAGGGAGGAATGGCCAAGGAAGTGGATAAAATAGTGTTTGAGAAACCTAAAGATGCTATGTCAAGACTTCTTAAACCCTTTCATATCAAAGCCTATGTTAATGCTATGCTAATTAGCTGAGTGTTTATTGATGCTAGTCAGCCTTCAATGTCATGTCAATGTCTACACTAAAGAAGTTAAAGAAAACAGAAAGAGACTTGATCAAAGCTGACAGGATGATGACAAACTTTATTGGTGGATCAATGCCAGTTAAAGGGATGTTGCTAGTATAGCTTATTATTGGCAATAAAACTTTTGATAATATGTTTTTTCCTTTAATTAAAGGAAGGGTATCTTACACCCTGCTACTTATTAAGAAGAGATTGGACAACGTCAATTAGTATATCCCATCATCTTTGCACCAACTAGTGATCTTCTAAAATGAAAGGGGTCTAGAGACTGTGAAAACTGATGACAAGCCTTTCTCCACTAAGGTTGGATGGTGGATGCATTGTATTATACTTGCAATGTGTAGTGGATAACTCTGTTAGTGGATTTGGAGCTAAATTGTATTGTCACCTAATAGTTATTTGCAAATGGACTAGTTCTTAGGACTAGCATCCTTAAGCTTGGCCAATAAACCAAACTAATGATAAACTTGGTTTATAAAATGGTTGAAGAACTCTACCTTTAGATGTTCAAAATGGAGATGTCTTTCCCTAAATTACTTACTCTAGACATCATCACTATAGACAACATGAGGGATCCCCTCGAAAAGGTTAACTTAGGTAGTTCTCAAGAAGTAAAGCTAGCCTTCATTAGTGCTTTACTATCTCAGAGGGTGAAGGAACACAAATGGTTGACCTACTGAGAGAATTAATATACTACTTTGCCTGGGACTATCATGAGATGCTATGTTTACCTCTAGACTTAGCCAAGCATTGTCTACCATGATATTCTAAGAGCCTAAGTTGTATACAACAACAAAGAAGGATGGCTTTAGAACTCATTCCCAAGGTAAAGGAAAAAGTTCAATGATTAATAAAAGTAGCTTTCATTCAAATTGCCAAGTACACCAAATGGTTGTTAAATATCATTCCTGTAATTAAAAAGAATGAGAAAATTCACATTAGTATCAACTTCATATACCTCAACAATGCTACCCCCAAAGATGAATATGTAATGCTCTATAGCTAATATGCTAGTTGATGTTGTAACCTCAAATCAAATCATGTCCTTCATGGATAGCTACTTTAGATGCAATTATATCTATATAATGGAAAAGGATTTTAACAAAAATAGCATTTAAATGCCCTAGAGCAATTGGCATTTTTAAATGGGTGGTTATGCCCATTAGGTTGAAGAATGCAAGGGTGATATATCAGCAAGCCATGATTGCTTTCTTCTATAACTTGATCATTAAGACTATAGAGCTCTATATCCATAATTTAATGGTCAAGTTCCCAGATTTTGACTTACACTCAAAACTTAGGGTAGTCCTTAAGTGTATATGAATAGACAATTTAAAATGAAGCTTGCTAAATACACTATTGAAGTGGCAACTGGTAACTTTCTTAGCTTTCTAGTGCATTATAAAGAAACTGAGGTTGGTCCTAATAAAGTTAAGGCTATTCTAAAAGCCAAGTTGCCAACTAATAAGAAGGAATTATAGAGTAATAGTGGGAAAGTTAATTTTCTCTAGAGATTTATAGCTAACTCACTTAACAAGCTTAAGTTAATCACAACATTACTATAATTGAAAGACAATGAAGAATTTCACTTGAAGGGTTGAGAAAGAAGCCACTTTCAAGTAAATCAAGCAATATTTATCAAGGCCCCCAACATTAGTCCCTTTAATGATGAATAGATCTTTGAAATTGTACGCTTCAATAATGGAAAAATCCATTAGTGCATTATTAGTGTAAAACACTGAAGTGACATAGAGAGAGTGATTTATTACCTTAGCAAAGTATTGATAAATGCTGAGTTAAAATATACTCTAGTTAAGAAGTTACATTTTTTGTATATTCTGCAAGCACCAAACTAAAATACTATATTCAACCAATTCAGGCATAGGTTGTTTGCAAGGTTAATTTGCTTGTTTATTTACTATCACATCTAGCCTTATAGGGAAAATTGACTAAATGGATGATGAAGTTGAACTCTTATACTGTAACACCATAATCTACTACCGCTATCTAGCCTCCCTCTGGGCTCGGTTCCATATGATTTCCAAAGAACCAATACCAATCAGTGTCATTTTCATGCTATGAAACAGGGTTTCATACACTCATCTTCTGCCCCGTGGGTCTTGTGAACCCATCACTCACATTTCTACTTACACTCTATTTATACAACTCATACATAGCATAAAACAAGCCATAAGCCATGGGTATGGAGCCAAAAACCAGAAAAATGCAATTTCTCACTTGGGCCTAAAAGTCATATTTTGGCTCTAATTTTGGAAAATCATAACTAATTATAGAAAAATGGAATCTAGTAGACCATAGCTCTCTGGAAAGCTCTAAGTGTTATATTTACATTAAAAATAATTTCCAACCATAATCTCAGCGTTTGGACCATGTTTGACATCGAAAATGGGAAAGAGGTCCGGTTGTCACTGTTTCTGGTGCAGCTTACTGTCATGGACTTCGAAAATTCATAACTAAATCCACAAAAATCCAATTAGGGAAAACCATACCAATTTGGAAAGCTACAGATGTCTACTAGAGGAAAAAAATAATTATAGATCAGTTCAGTAGCCATTAGGCCTAAAAAACTGATGAAACAGTGATGGAGGTCGAATGGGCTCCCTGATGCTGATACAGAACATCAGAAGATTTGTTCTCTCTCTACAGACCTCCGATTTGGGTGATTCTAGTTGGTATAGGTCACTGTGGTTTTCTAGTTTATGTGTATAAAATTTCATGACATTTGGCCACCATTTGTTCTATGAAAGACATGGAGATTTTTTCGGACCTATGGTAATAGTACATGACCAAATCATTAAAATTTCTCAAATTCAACAATTCGCCAAATATTCTCTAAACCTCCAAATATTACCCACTTTAGATTCCCAAGAAGCTCTCTACAAACTCTAGAGGCATGCCAAATTTCATAGCAAGAAGAGCTTGTTTGGTCATACTTTGACGTAGCTCACAAAATTAACGGTTTTGGCACCCAAAATGGTCAAAGTGGGTCCAAATGGCCTCCCACATGTTCTAGCCACTCATGGACAAGTTTGAAAGTATAAAAATAGTCTATATAACATATCCAAGTGGTCCAAATCATCATACATCTCAAACTCACTATGCTACGGCCCAAAATACACTATCACATACATTCAACAAAAGGGGCAAAACTCACATTTTCATTAATTTGGCTCTCAACATAGTTTGTACATCATATATTCTTACATTTACACTTGCTACAACATTTACATCTCAAAAATAGTGGGTGCATACACATTTTGGCACCACTTTACATCAAAAGAACAAAATACATTATCATCTAACTAAACATGCTCCTAGGCTCCTTGGTGTGCACTCAGTTCTCCTTGAACTCCACCTAGCATGTTAAGATGGGAGGGGGAAGGGGTGAGATTCATGGAATCTCAGTAGCTCATGCACTCATTCAAGGAAGCAATCAAGGCATATAACAAGTCAAAGCATATAATTTAACATCCAACCATTCTCAATCACATAATACATGTTGGACATGCTATGGAAATCACAACAATGCCACAAGTAAGCTCTGGGGACTTTTGGTCTAGCCTCACCCGAGTTTAGGGACTTTTGACTTGGCCTCACTTGGTTATGAGACTTTTGGCCTTGTCTCACCCATCTCAAGGGACTTTTGGCATTACCTCACCCGAGCAATTCTCACAATCCATCACACAAGCACATTAGTAACAATGCATCATGGCAATAACATATGGCATATCTCGCACAACAAGCATATATATAAACATACAATGACTATTACATCCAAGAATGCAACAAGAAAGAATGGAAAGAGAGCTACCTTATGAGACAACACTAGCTTTTCCTTTCAATTCCTCTTCTCCCTTCTTGGTTGCACACTCACACCTTGATGGAGGTGCTTCACTTGAGCCTAGACACATCAAAGAGCATAAATTACTCTCTCATAACTTAACAACTCTTAAAGGTTTTTCAGATCAAATCCTCCTAATATACAAGAACCTAAAGGTTCTCTCTCTCTCTCTCTAGAATATCACCAATTCTTCCTCTCTCTCAAGCTCTCATGGTAGTGGAAATTACATTTTCAAGAATAATAAAGAGGTTCAAGGGTGTTTTCCACTTTCCCTCTTCTGACCCATGCTTAAAATCTAACTAATCTCACAAACAAAACCATAGAAAGAGAGGGCAAAGAGAGGGGATCAAGATTCTAAGAAGGAATGAGAAAAACTTGCTTACCTTTCCTTTGTTCTTCCTCCTTCTCTTGGTCTTTCTCACTCTCCACGCCTCTTTTCTCTCCTTGGGTCGAAGTCTAGGGCAAATAAGAGAGAAAGAATGAGTTGGGGCGTTTAAAGGAGTCAAATTCTCGCCTTTTACTTTTTTCTGGACTGACCATTGCTATGGCAAAAATTAACCTTCGCTACGGCGAGCTCGTATCAGCTACCTTCGCTATGGCGAGGTTTAACTTTCGCTACGGCGAGCACGTATCAGTTCCCTTTGCTATGACGAGGTTTAACCTTCGCTACGGCAAAATCGTATCAGTTCCAGACCTTCGTTTTCGCTATGGCGTGCGCTACAGCGAGCTACTCTCTGGTTTCTGTATGGACTGCTGCCCGCACTCGCTATACCTAGAATTACCTTCGCTATTGTAAACAGGCACTCTCGCTATAGCAAGACCATTTCTCGCTATTGCGAGAAGACTTAGGAAAATTTCTGAATTTCAAAATTTTTCAGCTTTCTATTTTCTTTTCCTTTTCCCTTTTCCCTTTTCCCGGTTGTTACATTTCTACCCCTCTTAAAAGAAATTTCATCCTCGAAATTTAAAGACTTACCTCAAGGGAATAACTCTGGATATTTTTGCCTCATTTCATCCGCTAGTTCCCAGGTTGCTTCCTCAGATGTCAGACCTCTCCAGATCGCTTTCACCAGAGGAATGCTCTTGCTTCTCAGCTGTTTCAGCTTAGCATCTACAATTCTCTCCGGTCTCACTACATAGGAAAGATCTTCCTGCAATTGCATATGCTCATATTCTATGATATGTGAGGGGTCTGGAAAATACTTTTTCAACTAGGAGACATGAAAAATACTGTGAATTTGGGCTAGGTTAGGAGGTAAGGCTATTCAGTAAGCCACGGGTCTAATTTTCTCAAGGATTTCAAATGGACCAATATACCTAGGACTAAGCTTCCTTACCCTCATTGACCGACCTACTCCCGTCATTGGAGATACTCGAATGAACACATGGTCTCCAATCTTAAACTCTAACAGCCTTCTACGCTTATCGACATAGCTTTTCTGCCTACTCTGGGCCATGAGGAGTCTCTTTCTAATCAACTCTATCTGTCGGGTGGTCTGGTCCATAATCTCAAGTCCTATCATACTCCTCTCACCTAGCTCAACCCAACACAGAGGGAATCTGCACTTTCTCCCATACAAAGCCTCATAAGGGGCCATCTGAATACTGGAATAGTAACTGTTATTATACGCAAACTCTGCTAGCGATAAATACGCATCCCAGTTACCCCTCATTTCTAGCACACATGCCCTCAACATGTCTTCCAATGTCTGGATGGTCCTTTCAGTTTGACCATCTATCTAGGGGTGATATGCAGTACTAAACCGCAACCTAGTCCCTAAGGCACGCTGCAATGACCTCCAAAAGTTTGATATGAACCTGGGGTCTCTATCTGAAACTATGCTACTGGGTACTCTATGAAGTCGCACTATCTCTCTAATGTACAACTGGGCTAATCTATCCAGTGTATGAGTAGCCCTGATAGCTAAAAAGTGTGCAGACTTCGTCAGTCTATCCACAACTACCCAAATAGCATCGTATCCAGAGGATGTCCTGGGTAACCCCATCACAAAGTCCATAGCTATACTATCCCACTTTCACTCGGGGATATCTAGAGGTTGCAACAACTCAGCCAGCTTTTGATGTTCTATCTTTACCCTCTGACACACTAGACATCTAGCCACATACTCCGTCACATCATTCTTCATTCTTGGCCACCAGAAAATTCTTTTCAAATTCTGATACATCTTGGTGGCACCTGGGTGGATAGTATACTTACTCTTATGTGCCTCTTCTAAGATGCTTTATCTCAACTCATTCTGATTAGGCACACAGATTCTATCTCGGTATACTATCATACCATCCTCAGACACCTTGAAATTTGAGGTCTTACCTTGAGAAATCTCATTCCTGATCTGTTTTAGAAACTCATCCTTTCTCTGGGCATCTAAGATCTGGGTTCTCAAGATATTCTCAACTTGGGTTTCACTTAGATAAAATTTACCCGATACCACCTGATAAGAGAGGTTCAAGTTTTTGAACTTCTCTAGGAGCTCTTGCTCCCTAATCATCATATAGGCTACATGGATGGATTTTCTACTCAGGGCATCCGCCACCATATTGGCCTTGCCTGGATGATATTTCAATACATAATCATAATCTTTCAAGAATTCCATCCATCTCCTCTGTCTCATATTAAGTTCTTTCTGGTCAAACAGGTATTTCAGACTCTTGTGGTCACTATAAATCTCTATGGTAGCACTATACAGATAGTGTCTCCAAATTTTAAGAGTAAACACTACGGTGGCTAACTCTAAGTCATGCGTGGGGTAATTCTCCTCATGAGGCCTCAACTGCCTAGAGGCATATGCCACTGCTCGACCCTGCTGCATCAACACACATCCTAACCCTTTGCCCGAAGTATCACAATAAACCACAAATGGCTCACTAGGGTCAGAGATAATCAGTACAGGGGCAGTGGTCAGACAGAGTTTCAACTCCTGGAAACTCTTCTCACATCTATCATCCCACACAAAAGGTGTCTCTTTCCTGGTTAGCCTTGTCAGTGGTAAGGCCATCTGAGAAAAGTCATGAATAAACCTTTATAGTACCCTGCTAAACCTAGGAAACTCCTAACCTCGATGATCATTCTAGGTCTATCCCACTGTAACACAGCCTCAACTTTATGGGGATCCACTGTGACCCCATCTCGTGAAATCACATGACCTAAGAATTTCACCTCGGTCAGCCAAAACTCACATTTACTCAGTTTGGCATACAATCTTTTCTCTCTCAAGATGTCTAGGACTAGTCTCAAATGCCTCTCGTGCTCCTCAAAGGATCTGGAGTACACTAATATATCATCAATGAAGACCACCACAAACTGATCTAGATATAGTCTGAATACCCTGTTCATGTAATCCATGAACACAGTAGGCGCATTCGTCAACCCGAATGGCATCACAAGGAACTCATAGTGCCTATATCTCGTTCTGAAGGCCGTCTTAGAGACGTCTTCAGTTCTCACTCTCAACTGGTGGTACCCAGATCTAAGATCTATCTTGCAAAACACAGACGCCCCAACTAACTGATCTAACAAATCATCGATTCTAGGGAGAGGATATTTATTCTTGATGGTAACTTTATTCAACTCTCTATAATCTATACACAAACGTAAGCTACCATTCTTCTTTTTCACAAATAACACTGGAGCTCCCCAAGGTGAAACACTAGGGCGGATATACCCTTTCTCTAACAATTCCTCTATCTGCTCTTTCAACTCAGCAAGCTCGGTGAGAGCCATCCTGTAAGGAGCTTTGGACACCGGTCCAGCCTCAGGCATTATGTCTATAGGGAACTCTAATTCTCTCTCAGGGGGTAGGCCACTAAAGTCAAACTCTTTAGGGAAAACCTCTGGGAATTCCCTAACAATTGGGATCTCCTCTATCCCTTCTTCTACCTCAACCTGAATAAAGAAAAAGACTAGAAACCCTTGACATCCACACTCTAAATATCTCTCAGCCTGGGCAGTAGTCATAAAGGATAACTTAGCTCCTACCCTAGGTATGGTCCCACAAGCAGGTAGGGAAATGGTTCGGTGTTCATAATCAAGTATGGCATTATTTGCAGCCAACCAGTTCATACCAATAATCAAATCAATATCATAGAAGGGCATACAAATCAAATCAATAGTTGTATGACAATGGTTAAATTGAACAATGACATTTAAGCAAGTATGAGAAGTAATCACGTGGCCTCCAGTGGGTGTAGTGACAGACAAGTCAAATGGCAAGACACTAATGGCCAGACCTAATTTCCTCACACAATCTTAAGATATAAACGAGTGACTAGCACCTGAGTCAAACATAGCAATCACAGGAAAGCCATTCACTATCAGCGTACCTCGGATCAAACTGGGAGATGCGCTGGCTTCTTGCTGAGTAAGGGTGAACACTCGGCCCTGGGTCTGTGGCCTAGGAGGAGGCGATGTATCCATCTGAGGGCATTGTCTCGCAATGTGTCCTGGCTTCCCACACTTGAAACATGTCACCGGAGACTGCTGGAAGGATGACTGGCTCTGAGGAGGTGGCATACCTCGCTGCGGCCTTCTATTCCATGGCCCTTTGCCTCTCCTCTTAGGGTTAGGTGTCAAACTAGAACCCTCTTCTGGTTTTGGCCTTTTCAAATCTGGTACCCTCTTCTGACTAGCTGTAGTCACAGTAGGCATGATAACTTGCAAATTAGTCTCAATCACCCTGCTGACCTCCACAAGGGTATTGAACTTCCTGATCCCCTGTGGAGTGACTCTATCGCTAATCAGGGGCTTCAACCCAGTCTCAAACTGCTCACATCTCCAGGGTTCATCATCATACCTTTGGAGGTAGGAGGAATACCGAGACAACTCAATAAACTTGGCCACATACTGATCCACAGTCATCTCATCCGTCTGTCTCAAGCCCATAAATTCTATCTCTTTCTTCTTCCTCATCGAACTAGGGACATATTTCTCATAAAACTCGACTAAGAAGCTTTCCCAAGTTATTTGTATATTCTTGGTCT
This sequence comes from Erythrophleum fordii, assembly GCA_032878935.1. NCBI lineage: Eukaryota > Viridiplantae > Streptophyta > Magnoliopsida > Fabales > Fabaceae > Erythrophleum > Erythrophleum fordii. The sequence continues at coordinate 16,602,532 of JAVQMF010000052.1, read as the reverse complement.
CTATCAGGGGTTTCGTGCTACACCACCATCTATCAACTTCTTTTTCTAACATGAAGGTGGCTAACTGGGCTTTCTGCTCAGTGGTACAATCCATCACCGAGAATATTTTCTTAAGCTGCATAACCCAAGCCTCCGCCTTATCCGCATCCAACTTTTCATCAAACGAGGGTGGATTGTTCTGCCTAAACTGCTTCAACACCTTTTGGATAGGCGTCTGGGTCTGAGGAGCAGCAGGTTCCTGGGGAGGTGCAAGTGGAATACTTGATGTAGATGGTTGAGGTACAGGGGCATTTCTCCTGGCTTCTTCTTGCCTGGCCAGGGTGTCTTGTAAATGCATGATCATATCATGTTGTTGTTGGGTTATGTACCTTTGCTGTTCCAGCATCTCTTGGTGCTGGCCCATCATGGCCTCATACCGGTCATGCCTCTCCATAATGGCCCGCAGAGGATCCTCAGGCCCAACAGGAACCTCTGGCTCAACTCTCTGAGCCTTTGGCGGTTTGCCTCTACCCTTGCCCCGTCTAGTCTCAACCATGTCTAAAAGAAGTAGCAACTCTCAGTTCATAATAATCTCACAAGCACATATGCATATGGATGCTACCACTTCCATGGCCATGCACATCAAACACAAACAAATATCATCATTCAAGAACCTAACATTGAGCAAAAGTACCTGAACCATTTTTTTGATGCCAAAAATGTGACACCATAATCTACTACCGCTATCTAGCCTCCCTCTGAGCTCGGTTCTATATAATTTCCAAAGAACTAATACCAATCCGTGGCATTTTTATGCTATGAAACGGGGTTTCATACACTCATTTTCTGCCCCGTGGGTCCTGTGAACCCATCACTCACATTCTCTACTCACACTCCATTTATACAACTCATACATAGCATAAAACAAGCCATAAGCCACGGGTATGGAGCCAAAAACTAGAAAAATGCAATTTCTCACTTGGGCCCAAAAGTTATATTTTGGCTCTAACTTTGGAAAATCATAACTAATTATAGAAAAATGAGAATCTAGTAGACCATAGCTCTCTAGAAAGATCTAAGTGTTTTCTTTACACTAAAAATAATTCCCAACTATAATCTCAGCGTTTAGACCATGTTTGACATCGAAAATGGGAAAGAGGTCCGGCTGTCACTGTTTCTGGTGCAGCTTACTGTCATAGATTTCAAAAATTCATAACTAAATCCACAAAAATCTAATTTAGGCAAACTATACCAATTTGTAAAGCTACAGATGTCTACTAGAGGAAAAAAATAAGTTCAGATCAGTTCAATAGCCATTAGACCATGAAAACCGATGAAACAGTGACGGAGGTCGAATGGGCTCCCTGATGCTGATATAGAACTTCAGAAGGTTCGTTCTCTCTCTACAGACCTCCGATTTGGGTGATTCTAGTTGGTATAGGTCACTGTAGTTTTCTAGTTTATGTGTATAAAATTTCATGACATTTGGCCACCGTTTGGTCTATGAAAGGCATGGATTTCTTTTCGGACCTATGGTAATAGTACATGACTAAATCATTAAAATTTCCCAAATTCAACAATTCGTCAAATATTCTCTAAACCTCCGAATATTACCCACTTTAGCTTCTCAAGAAGCTCTCTACAAACTCTAGAGGCATGCCAAATTTCATAGCAAGAAGAGCTTGTTTGGTCATACTTTGACATAGCTCACAAAATTAACGGTTTTGACACCCAAAATGGTCAAAGTGGGTCCAAATGGCCTCCCACATGTTCTAGCCACTTATAGACAAGTTTGAAAGCATAAAAATAGTCTATATAACATGTCTAAGTGGTCCAAATCATCATACATCTCAAACTCACTATGCTACGGGCCAAAATATACTATCACATACATTCAACAAAAGGGGCAAAACCCACATTTTCATTAATTTGGCTCTCGACATAGTTTGTACATCATATATTCTTACATTTACACTTGCTACAACATTTACATCTTAAAAATAGTTGGTGCATACACATTTTGGCACCACTTTACATCAAAAGAACAAAATACATTATCATCTAACTAAACATGCTCCTAGGCTTCTTGGTGGGCACTCGGTTCTCCTTGAGCTCCACCTAGCATGTTAAGATGGGAGAGGGAAGGGGTGAGATTCATGGAATCTCAGTAGCTCATGCACTCATTCAAGGAAGCAATCAAGGCATATAACAAGTCAAAGCATGTAATTTAACATCCAACCATTCTCAATCACATAATACATGTTGGACATGCTATGGAAATCACAACAATGCCACAAGTAAGCTCTAGGGACTTTTGGTCTAGCCTCACCCTAGTTTAGGGACTTTTGGATGGCCTCACCCGAGTTTAGGGACTTTTGACTTGGCCTCACTCGGTTATGAGACTTTTGGCCTTGTCTCACCCTTCTCAAGGGACTTTCGGCTTTACCTCACCCATCTCAAGAGACTTTCAGCACTACCTCACCCGAGCAATTCTCATAATCTATCACACAAGCACATTGGTAATAATGTATCATGGTAATAACATATGGCATATCTCACACAACAAGCATATACATAAACATACAATGACTATTACATCCAAGAATGCAACAAAAAAGAGTGGAAAGAGAGCTACCTTATGAGACAACACTAGCTTTTCCTTTCAATTCCTCTTCTCCCTTCTTAGTTGCACACTCACACCTTGATGGAGGTGCTTCACTTGAGCCTAGATACATCAAAGAGCATAAATTACTCTCTCATAACTTAACAACTCTTAAAGGTTCTTTAGATCAAACCCTCCTAACATACAAGAACCTAGAGGTTCTCTCTCTCTCTCTCTCTAGAATGTCACCAATTATTCCTCTCTCTCAAGCTCTCATGGTAGTGGAAACAACATTTTCAAGAATAATAAAGAGGTTCAAGGGTATTTTTCACTTTCCCTCTTCTGACCCATGCTTAAAATCCAACTAATCTCACAAACAAAACCATAGAAAGAGAGAGCAAAGAGAAGAGATCAAGATTCTAAGAAGGAATGAGAAAAGCTTGCTTACCTTTCCTTTGTTCTTCCTCCTTCTCTTGGTCTTTCTCACTCTCCACGCTTCTTTTCTCTCCTTGGGTCGAAGTCTAGGGCAAATAAGAGAGAAAGAATGAGTTGGGGCGTTTAAAGGAGTCAAATTCTCGCCTTTTACTCTTTTCTGGACTGACCCTCGCTATGGCAGAAATTAATCTTCGCTACGGCGAGCTCGTATCAGCTACCTTCGCTATGGCGAGGTTTAACTTTCGCTACAGCGAGCACGTATCAGTTCCCTTCGCTACGACGAGATTTAACCTTCGCTACGGCGAAATCGTATCAGTTCCAGACCCTCGTTTTCGCTATGGCGTGAGCTACAGTGAGCAACTCTCTGGTTTCTGTATGGACTGCTGCCCGCACTCACTATAGCTAGAATCACCTTCGTTATTGCGAACAGGCACTCTTGCTATAGCGAGACCATTTCTCACTATTGCGAGAAGACTTGGGAAAATTTTTGAATTTTGAAATTTTTCAGCTTTCTACTTTCTTTTCCTTTTCCCTTTTCTCGGTTGTTACATATACCTTACAACATGTAATGTAAAAGGCTACAAAAGGTTAGACACTCATTGTCTTCCTCATCGAACATCCACATGTGGAAGTAGTTGATTGCACTCCAAACTTTTCTAGATTTACAGAACTACAATGCTAGTAGTTTTTTTTTTAATGGATCATATGCCTAAGTGAAAGTTGAAGTAAACATAGTTATAATCAACCTATGCTAGATGAAGTCTCACTTCAATTTTGAATTGGGCTTCTTTTGCTCAAATAATTAGGTTGAATACAAAAGCATTGATTATTGGTTTGGAGCTACTAAAAAGCATGCAAGTTGAATTTATCTAAATAGCAAAAGATTCACAACTGGTAATCAAGTAATTAATTGGCAAATACCAGTGTGTACACCTTAACCTGGTGTAATACCATTGGCTCGCCTTGAAGAAGCTTCAATTTTTCTCAAACATCACAATCATGCATGAGGAGAGAACAAAGAAACAAATGAGCTTGCCTAAGTGGCCTTTAGTTATAGGTTTCCCACATATAATTACGATTCTCAAATATTTAATAGAATTTCTTTAAAAGATGTGGGACAAATACATAACAGGGGAAAAAATGGAATTTAGCAAGGGACAATTCCCTTGCTATTCCATCACTATATAGCTATAGCGAGAGAATAACAAGAAATAAGCTCCTTATTATATACTAGCTACTATTTAACAAGGAATTTTCCCTTCCTAATTCCTTGTTAAAATTTCTCACTATTCCAAATAATGAAAGAATATTTGTCACCAATTTGATCAATAATTTTTAAGCACTTCCCTTGCTATCTTATAAGGCTATTGCGAGGAAATATCATTGGCTATATAGCAAGGAACTTGCAAGGGAATTTTTCTTACTATATAGTAAGGTAATTGTGATGAAGTTCGCTTGCTAGTTGGTAAGGAAATTTCCTCACTATTTCATTACTAACCTCCACTACATGTAAATCAAATTGCTAAAAAAGAAACTTGAACTTTTCCACTTCTTTAACAATATTGAACATGTTACTAAATGTTCCCAACTTTAATTTAATCTTCTCAAGTTTTGAACTAAAATAAAAGTGCATTCAATAGGCCACACATGACAACCTTGTATGGCATTATTATAAATATAATTATACTTGATAATAGTTAGACTTGTTAAAAAACAATAAGTCCAGCTAATGAAAGGAAAAGTAAAAAAAAAAGTGTGATTGCTTCAATTTGGGCTTGGCCCAAGCCTATATAAAAATTGGTTAATAGGAATTAAAAAATAAATGAATTTATAGGAATTTAAAAAAATGAATTTGACACTACTAAATATAAAAATTGTATAAAATAGTATGAAATTATAATATAATATTATGAAATAGTATGAATTACATATGCATGCAAGCTTCGTTGGCACATTATAACTTTCAGCCTAATAATAAATACTTGATCCAACATCTTGAAATGTTTAACCAAAAATGCTTAAATATTCTACTAATGGTTGTTAGTTTATTTTCTAAAATTAGGGAGCCTATGTGTAACATAAAGATTTTGCATTACAAGAGTTCAAAATCAATGTTGTATAATTGTTGGTGTTATGGGGACTAAGGGCATTTGCATATATATTAAATTATTAATCAATATAATTTCTTATTAATTATATATATATATATATATATATATATATATATATATATATATATATATATATATATATATATATATATATATATATATATATATATATATATATATATATATATATAAGCAAAACAAGCCAAGCTTGACCTTTAAAAAAAGCTTAGCCCATTTTTTTGGCCATGGGCTTATTGAGCCAAAGAGGCTTTTTGATCCATAATCAAGGCTCTTCCTGGCTATAACATGCCACCTATTAAACAAAATCTCATTTTAGTTTAAAATTTTGGAAGAGTTAATTGAAGTTAGAAACACTTAATAATCTACTATGCATCAATGAAGAAGAGATGAATTTAAGCCATTTTTTTAGCAATGTAATGTGGGTTTATTTTAAGGATATGCTTAAGGAAAGCCAAGGTCTAAACTATAGCCATTTTAGGTACTCGGGCTTTTCCCAAGCATGATTATCCTATATGTGAGATGGTTGTTCGTATCAACGCTTGAATCATCATATCACTAACAATATTTCAAGGATGTGTACCAAGGCAAGCAATGCCATTTATGCTTCTTGAAACACATCATTGAAATTGAAATTATTCCACTAAATCAAAGTTAGGAAAACTAAAATCATTTCTATTTCCTAAAGCACATCCTCAAAATATTAAGTGCATGGGACAACAATTGATAAAACAACAACCATGCTCTAAATAATATTCATAAACTTTGAATTAAAATGGGAATGAATACATAGTTTGGGCTATACCTCTATGATCTTTAATGGTATTCTCATTCATTAAAATTTTTCCAATGTCATGTTATCTTATGAGCATTATATTTTTATTGGAGAATGCATTGTAGACATAATTCTAGTGGATAATAATGTTGTGCAATGTCAGGGATGTATAGCCCAAAGAACACAATCATATTTTAGTTCAAAACTTTGGATTGTTGTCCTATTAACTATTGTCCTATATATTAAGTATTTTGATAATGTGTTGCTTACAGTAGAAATAATTTTAGTTTTTCCAACCTTCATTTGGTGGATTGATTTTAGTTTTAAGGATGTGCTTTAAGAAACAAAATAATGCTATTGTGAAAAATGGTGGTTCTGATGTTGATGAGCAACAATCCAAAAGGCAAGATAATCATATTTGGATAAAACCTAAGTCTTTGAAAAAGTTAAGATTAGGTCTTAGGGCTCCTCGAAACTGATTTTTAGTTATTTTATTTATCTATTTTTTATTTTTTTATAGTGTCCAATAGGTTTCCTATTTGATATAAATTGATGTGAGGTAGGTAGCTCGATGTTAATTAAGTAATTGTCTACGCTTTTGTACTAGCAATATGCACTATTTTCTTGTTTTGTTTTGTTGTATTTGTTTCTTTCTTAGAATTTACTAAGAAGAAGTGAAATTGCACAACAAACTCATTCTCTGTATATGTGTAACAATCAGAATTTTTGAAATTTTTCTAATTCTACTGGCTATAGTCAGGACCCCTGTTGGCTATAGCAAATGTACCTATTCACTATAGTGTGAAGCTAACTAGCTATAGCAAATGTACCAGTTTATTATAACAAGAATGCATTTAGTTATAGCAAGTTCTAACATCCCATACAAAAATCAGGGAGTTTCTTACAATAGTGCACACCGTAGTAAGAACAGGGGCCTAAGACTGATACGTGCTTACCGTAGCGAGGGTTATTTTCCGCTATAGCAAGGGTTATTTCGAAAAAAAAAGGAGAAAAAGTTACTTTTACTTCTTAAAGACTCCAAAAGCTCTCTTTTTCTTTTAACTGATTAATGGTTTGACCAAAATAGAAAAAAAATCTGGAGAGAGAGAGAGAGAGACCAAGAGAAGCCAAGGAAGAACAAGGAGAAAGGTGGGCAAAACTTGAGATTTTCATAACTTTTCTTCTTAGAATTTTGTTCTTCTCTCTTTGCCTTCTCTTCCTATGGTTTCGATTATTGAATTTGTTTTATTTTGAGCTTGGTTTAGAAGAGGGAGAGTGGAGATTTAAAGCGAAGGTGAAGGCAAAGGGAACCACTCTTGAAGAAGGCTAGAATTCAAGATAGATACCTATATATCTTTGCTTCTTCTTCTTTGCTTCTTGTGCATGTTGGTTCTACTAACTTGAGAGCTAGTAAAAGGAAGGAAGTTCCAACCTAGAATAAGTATGAAACCCTTGAATTAGAGTGTGGGAAGTTAAGAAATGCAAAGAAATTAAAAGAAGAGCCAGTGAAATTCAAAAGGGATAAATTAAGGATTTTTAAATACTTTGTAAAGTTTGTTATAATGTAAGAATCCTCTAACCTTTATGAGTATTTGTTTGAGTTCCGAGAGAGTAATTGCATGTTACTTGTTGTGTCTAAGCCCAAGAGAATCAGCTCCATCTAGTTATGGTTGTGAGATTGAGAAAGGAAAAGAGAAATCAGAAGGGAAGACTTGTGTTAGCTTACAAGGTAGCTCTTCACTCTTTGTTATTGCATTTTTGGATGTATAATGCTCATTGTATACTTGTGTATGCACTGGTATTGTGAGACATGCCATTTGATATTGTCTTGATATATTGGTACTAATATACTTATATTTTGGATTATGAAAATTACTCTTAAAGGGTGAGGTGGTGTTAAAAGTCCCTTGTGATGGGTGAGGTAGAGCTAAAAGTTTCTAGGAATGGGTGAAACAAGGCCAAAAGTCTCATGAATGAGTGAGGCCAAGTCAAAAGTCCCTAAACCAAGGGTGAGGCCAATCCAAAAATCCCTAAAATAGGATAAAGTTAGACCAAAAGTCTCTGAAGCTCATTCTTAGCATTGATATGATTTTCATTGCGTGTAAATAATATGTTGTATGATTTTGAATGGTTGGATGCCTACTTGCATGCATTGACATATTTATATGCCTTGATTGCTTCCTTGAATGAGTGTATAAGCTATTGAAATTCCACAAATCTCACCAATTTCCTTCTCCCATCTTAACATGTTAGGTGGACCTCAAGGAGACCAAGTTCTAATTCAAGGAGCCTAGTTAAGCATGCTTGGTGTAACATCTGGTTCTCTACAAATGAGAGAAAACATAATAAATGTAACATACGGTTTCTCCATCAACGAACAAAACTCATCGAATATAAAAAGAAGTCCCCTGAAATGATGTAGTTAAGGTCCCAAAAAATTTGGAAAGTATTTTAGACTCTTAAAAATGAGAATCTTAGGCTCAGACAGAAAGAAAAATAGAGTTAGAATGAAGAAAAAAATTTCTTACGAAAAGCTTACAAAACATAATGGCATTTTCTTAATTTTGAGCAAATTTTGAAATTCACACAGGAGAGCTTTTAAAATGAAAGTTTTAAGTTCTTTAGGGTTCTCAGAGGTCCTAAAAATTATGGAAAGCCCTAGAATAGCTAAAATCCCTCCGGTGGACGTTTTCTAACGTCAATGTGCCTGAATTTTAATAGATTTGTTCGTGAAATTTTTAGCTTTAATTTGAGTGATTCTAAAGATATTTTACTAAATTGGGAACCTAAATTTTATAATAGAAAAGACGGTTCTGAAAAATAGGCTAAAACGAAGGAGAAACGGAAATGTTAAGAAAGAAAGGCAACATGAAAATTTTTGAAAGGTGTAACTTCCTCTCACCTATATATATGATGCACCCTTCTTCTCCCTTCATTATGCATGACCAAGTTCTGCCAAAAAATAGAGGAAAACTTGAGGGAGAGTGGTGCACAAGAGGAAGGCAAAGAGGAGGAGAAATCAAAGGCTTAAGGTATGAAAATTTAGTAGTTTTTCATGCTTTTTCTCTTCCAAACCTCTTCTCCTTTATTCTCCTTTATTTCCTATGATTATAATGAAGTATATAGATTTGTTTGAAAGGAAAAATTGAGGGAAAAATTCGAATTTGAAGAGAAGAACTCAAAGAACACAAGATTCAAATGAGAAAAAGCAAAAAAATAAGGTATTTTCTTATTCTATGGTTGCTACCCTTTACTCCTTGTCTCCACCATTTCACCCCACTTGAGAAGACTTAAGAGAAGTTCACTTTTAGGCAGAACCAAGGGTGATTCTAAGAAAAAAGGGTGTGGAGATTAAGAATATACAAAGAGAATTAACAAAAAACCATTAGATTTCAAGATGCAAATTCTAAGGTTTTAAGTGCACCTTATAAAATCTGATTTTGTATGATGATTTTTAGGTCTGATTAAGAGTTTAAATGAACTCCCAAGGTCCCTAAGAGGCTCCTTACATGCATCTCCTTTTGAGAAAACAAAGAAAGCTCTAAGAAGGCCAAAATTGCCCTATGTCTCGGCCAAAAAGGGTTTTCTTAGCTAGGGAGAGTTTTAAATTTTTTTAAGTCCATTCTTAAGTCATATATGATGAATAAAAATGAGGGAAGGCCTTGGGAAAAATTTAGAACTCATAGAAAGTGAGTTAGTGCTTTAGATTCCATATTATGACATAAAGAAGCAACATGTAGTTAGACTCTTTGTTTTAATTGTGTGATGATTTCAAGAGGCTTAAAAGGAGTCAAGAATCATATTTGAAAGGAAAGAATGGAGGTTAGAAATTAATTGAGGGGTGTTGCTTCATTAGGTGCAATTATAGAACTACAATAAAATTTATAGAGCAAGTTAGTTCTAAGTGAGTTGTGTGGCCTTAGAATTAATTCTATAAACCTAATTAGCTTCCATAAATTGTATTTAGGCCAAGAGAAATCATCATCACACTTTTGTGTGTGCGTGTGTGTGGTTGAAAAAATGAGCTTGCTTTTAAGGGAAAAGTGTGTAATTGTATTCAATGTAGCTCTTTCTACCTTCTTTCATACATGGATGTATGCTTAGCTTGTCTTAAAATTGGATGTGTGTATGTATTTTTAAGCTATAAAAAGTATGATAGTATGATTTCATATGCCATGATTTTATGATGACGTATTATGTTTCATATAATGCTTTGATGTGTGCTTGAGTTTGCTTGAGTGTGGTGAAGCCAAGAACCCTTAGCTATGGTGAGGATGAGCCAAAAACCCTTAAAATTGGTTAAGACAAAGCAAAGAGTCTTCTAAAAGTAAAGTAGGCTCCCAAAAGCATGGTTAAGTCCAAAAATGCATTGAAGAATGGGTGAGACAAGTCTAACATCCACAAGAAATTGGGTAAGGCCAATCCATTTACTTGGCAAGCCGTTGTATGCTATGTATGACATTTTCAAATGATGAAAATGCTTCTTAAATGTTTGCACATATCAACATGACCATACATGTATTTATGAGACTTGTTTGCATCCATTATGTATAATTGAATGGGAGATAAGCTATTTGGATTCTTTGAATCTTATTCCCTCCTCTCTAATGATCTCACATGCTAGGTGGATCAAGTGGACAAGGTAATAGAAGCCAACCACCTTGAAGAGAAGAGTTTGTCACCAATATGCTTAGTCTTTGCTTTTTAAAACCATAATGATGTCAAATGTTGTAACCCCTTGATGTAGATGGTCTATGACCTCTTAGACATATGTAATTATGATATTATGCTACATATGAATGAGAGAATATGTTTTATAGTCATTAGAATGTGAAATGGGTATATGGTGGCAAATTAGCTTCATTGGTGGTTTGATAGAATTATGCATACATGTAGATGAAATGGTTAAAATGAGATGCATGGAGTTTGGGACCATTTGGGTAGCTTACACAAGTCTTAATAATGTTTTTAGACTTACCCAAAAGATGCCAAATCCTAGAGAAAGCCATTTGGCTACTTTGGTACCTCATATGGAGCCAAAATTGACTATAATAGAACTTTATGTCACTTTTTGGCCAAATAAACTCTTCTTGATCTAATATTTGATATGCAATTAGAGCTTGTTGAGAGCTTTTTGGGAAGTTAAAAAATATAATTTTCAAAGGCCTAGAGAATATTTGATGAATTTTCAAAGTTGGCAATTTTTTTGATTTTGGTCTGCTGCACTAATCATTTGATCCGAAAATAAAATCTATCACACAGGGCTCAAATGATGTCCAATTGTGATAAAATTTTATATGAGAAACTAGACATTCACAGTGACTAGTGCCAACTGGAACCATCTCATTTGGATATCTAAAGAGAGAGATATGAATTTTTAAAAATTCTATCCAGTATCAGAAATTCTAGTCAATCTCTATTATTATTTGATTGGATTTTGAGGTCTTGGCTTATTTGAACTGGTTTAGAGTTATTTTTTCCCTCTAACTAACATTCATAACTTTCCAGGTTGACATTGTTATACCCGAAAATGCGACCGCATGGTACCTTTAAAAAGAGAAAATTCTGATTTTCAAAGAAAATGAAAATTTAAATTTAAATTAAAAATAAAAGTAAGATTCAGGAGTCACCAGCAAAATTTTTATTTTTTAAAAGGCAAAATTTTAGAAAAGCATTTTATGAGAAAATGGTCTATGAACCAAAAATGAATTTAGAAATCGATTATAAGTGGGGAAGGTGTTAAGCATCCTACTACACCTGTTACTAAGAACGGCTACCCTAAATCAGTTGTGCAAAATTAATATGGTCTCTATTCTATTTTATTTCTCCCTAACAAATCACATACAAAATAAGAAATAACCGAATTAAAGGAAATAAAATTAAGAAGGAAAAGAAGGAAAAAAATTAAAGAAATGAGATTAAAAGTAAGATAAAAGAAAAGAAATTAAAGAAATAAAAATTGAAAGAACATGTTTATTTACAAAAGCAGACTTGACTTAGGATTAGAGCCTAGGGCCTATGTACCATCTAGGAGGGATCAAAATCCATGTAATTCGACATGAAAATTGTCTTTTGGTTGATGTTTTGTTTTTGTTTTTTTGTTTTTTTTTGTTTTTTTGTTTGGCTTTTGTTTGATTTTTAAATTTTGATTTTTTTCGATTTGATTTAAAAAAAAAAAGAGAAAGAGAGTAAAAATCATTTAGACTTTTGCAAACAAAATGAATTTGGGATTGGTTGATGTGTTTCTATTTGCAAAAGGCAAGATTGATTTTACTCTCCCCTCTTCTTTTCTCCCTTTTTCTTTATTCTTTTTGTTTTTTATTTTTTTGTTTTTGTTTTTATCTCTTTTCTCTTTTTTTTCTTAATTCTATTTTTGTCTTTGTTTTTGTTTTGATTTGTCTTTTAATTTTTTTTGTTTTTGTGGTTTTTATTTTTTCATTTTCTAAAAATTTTTATAACATTAAAAAGGATGTTTTTTAAATTTTTATTTGATTATATCTTGATTTTTTATTTTTATTATTTTTGTTTCACTTTCCCCTTTTTTCTAGTTGTTCTTTTTTGTTGTTTTTTTTTAATCTTAATTTTTGATTGATTTTGTGTTATTGATCTTTTTATTTTGTTGATATAATATATATATATATATATATTACAATACTTTGTTTTGTTATTATTTTTTTGTTTTTTTCATTTTTTTTTAAATTTTGAAACACCCTTTTTTTAAAATTTTTATAAAGCATATATTAATTTCTAATTCAAGTTGGAGGAAAGCTCTAAAGTTTATAAAAAAAAAAAGAATTTACTTAATTTTTTCTTATCATTTTTTCTTTTTGAAATGAGAAGTTATAAAAACTTAAGGCCTGTTTGATTCTGTTATTTTTAATATTTTTAAAATAGATGTTTTTTAGAACAAATTTTGAGAACAAAAAAAATTAAAAAAATCTATTTAAATCATTATTTTGAAAAGTAGTTTTTTTTTATTCTATAGAACAAAAATTACAAAACACTTAAAAAATGTTCTGATTTTTTTGTTTTTGAAAACAAAATTCTGTTTTTTTGTTTTACAAAATACTTCATTAAAAAAACATTATCAAACAAGTTTTTTTTGTTTTTTTGTTCTTAAAAATAGAAAACTGTTTTAAAAATAAGAAACCAAACAGGCCTTAGTTTCTCAAAATTAATTTTTGGATTTAAAAAGTTTATTTATTTATTTTTATCCTTTTTTTTTGTTTTTTTTTTAAATCTTCCTTTAAAGAGAACCAATTTGACTTTGACAATTGAAATGCAAAATTTATTAAAATATAAATTTGAGATCCAAATAGGTACCAAGGAGGCTTTGTTGCCACACATGACCCTTAGGTTTGTTCCTATATGCCTGAGAGGACAAAGAATCCTACACAGCTATTCTAAGAGATGACGTGATAAAACAAAAATGAGATAAAGAATATTTACAAAACACTAACTTGTGAATGTGTGTGATTTGTGTACATTCATGACTCATTATATTTTATATACAACTTTCATTACAAGAAGGAAATAAGGAAAGAAGCTACATAGAGAGTCAATGAACCACTTCTTCCCTGTTCTCAGTCTTCTTTGTCTGCAGCAGAGAAGCTCCCAAATGTTCTTTCCATCGATTTAACTTGGTCTCCACCAACTCATGCAGCCATATACAAATGCAATGAAACAATTTTGAGGTCAAAGCCAAAGTTCAAAAACCCAAAAGCATTATCATGCACAAGATTTAAATTCATATCACAACAAAATTTTTCTTTGCAGGAGTTTAGGTGCCTTTGAAACTATGTTCCACAATTTGGCATAACCAAATTACTTATATACCTCTCTTAAGGGAGCCCCGAAGTTTGTCAAGGCAAAAGGCAAAGATAGATCATCATTCAAACTTAAATTCCTAATTCATGACAAATCAAGATTCAAGCCAATCAAAATTTCAGATTCGAAAGTACAACATTTGGAATTTTGAATGCCAACATAGGTGAACGCATTAAGGTTATACACAAATTGCTATCATGCTACATGAACTGCCTTTAAAAGGCTTTCTCAATCAACTTTTATCTACCAACTTGATCATAAATAAAATTCAATACAAATGACCGTTCAAGAATGGCCTAATCCCAATTAGACCAGTGATTAAAGTCACAGTCAATCATAACCTTCTCCCTTTCATATTCCACAGTCAATCATGAGCAATGTGTGCAATCATTCTTTTTTTTTTTTAAATCCAAAGCTATACTAGCAAATAATAGATAGGGTTAAAGCAAAAAAAAAAAAAAAAACCAAAATAACCTTACAACGAGGAGAAAACGTGATCAACAACGCAGTAGTATAAGTAACATTCATAATCATCAAGATCAAGCCACACTTCTTCATGGAAGAAAATGAGTGGCCATGTATGCATGGGAAATAAACTCTAACTATTCTCGAAAATTAAACCTAAATGCTAAAATAGTCTCTATTATATGAGAAATAAATAGGGGCAAAGTCTACATTTGACTCTCCCAATGACCAGGCCAGAACCCCACTAGATGCAACACTTGCTTAATAACATCAAGAGCACACAGAACACTAAATGAGCTCTTATCCTCCCAATAGACTATGCAGCATGTGTTTTCAATCACATAGCAAAATAGACTTCCATCATCCTAGAGCTAAATTGAGGCATTCAGGGGTACGGTCTACTTTGACATGTTCATGTAAGATCAAAATCCATTCTCCATAGAATTAGATCATATTCAAAACAAAAGAAGTTCATACTTCAGCATCTAGAATAGAACCCATACACAGCTTCGTGGTTTCATAATTGAAAATGGAAAACACAAGAAAGATACCTCTCAGATTCCTATTTATGGACTCACAAAGCCGAGTGGATCTTCTTCTTTGATAAAGTCCCAATGCCATTGAGTCCCGAATTTGCACTTGAACTTGATTTGATTACTTCTCTTGGTCTCTTCATGTTGCTGTTTCTGGATCACCTGTCTCCCATCAGTCTCTTGCTACTTCTGAACTCTCCCATTCTCTCAATTTATCGTTGAATCTCCCATTCCCTATCACTACACCCCTTTTCTTTTCTCTCAAACCCGAAAATCCCTAATTTCTCACTTGCACTCTCCTCTGGTTTTTTTCATTCCTTCTCCATGTTTCTGTTCCTCTCTAACCTGAAACCACCCTCTTCTCTAATTTCTCCTTCAATCCAAAAATCTCCAACCTCTTTCACCTTCGATTCTCTGTCTCTGCCTTCTTTCTTTTTTTTTTTTTTGTGCGTGCACCCTTTCTTAAAGACTCTAGTTCTTTACTTCACTGAATCTTGATATTCCTTTCCCCCTCGCTCTCTACTTCTCAGTTCTTGGTCCTCTCTCTGATCTGAGTTACCTAGAACTGAGAGCCCTAAACCCAAAACTAACTTTCCCTTATTCTCTCTGATAGCCTCCTTCTCACTCTCTCTCATACCCTTCTCCCCCTCGTCCTCTCTTACCCCTCCTTAAAAAAAAAATCCTCTTCTTAAATCTCTTTCAACCCTAAATTTCCTGTCCATCCCTTTAACTTACACTCTGCATCTCCTTCTTCCCTTCCAAAAAATCTTTTCCCCCTTTTATCAGAAAAGGAGAATCCCCTCTCCCTCACTGCCAATCTTGTGTGCCTTTTCTCCCCTAAAAGCCTCGTTTCTTTTTGTCCCCTAGTGCCTCTCTACGTCTGTCTGTTTATGTGTCTGTGTCTGCCAGAGGACAGAATGGAGAGGGGACCAAGGGGGCCACTGGGTAGGGTTTGATCGAAGTGGATACTGGGCAGGTTGCTTATTTTTTTTTGTTTGGGCTATGATATTTTTTGTTTGGGTCCGATGGCTGGACTTAAATTAGGCTTTTCTTCCTCTTTTCCCTTATTCTCTTCTCCTTTCTTTTTCTTTTCTCTTTTTTTTTTATTTATTCTTTTTTTGTCTTCTTTTTTTAATTTTAATTTAACTTTAATTTTCATTTTTTATCATTTCATTTTTTTATTTGGGTTGATATTGTTTTAGGGATGTTGGGCTTTTCTTGGACCTCCCTCTTTGGTTTAATTCTTTTTTTTTTATCTTGCTTTTGAATTTACCCTTTAAATTTTTTTCTATCTGTTTTCTTTCTTTTTCTAACTTCTTTTCTTTTTTCAAATTTTCTATTTTATTTTTTTATTTTCATATATTTTTTTTTTCAATTTGATTTTGTTATTATTTTTGGAGCTCACTCAGACAAAATATGGTGTTCACAGTTGCTCCTCTTTATTTGTTTCTTAATTGAAAATGTAATTTTTGATTGTTTTTTTTACATAAGAAACGAGTAAAGACAAGAACACATATTTTGTCTATGCTGATTTGATTACCTTTTATCAATTAAACAATAAAGAAAAGGTAGGAGTGATCCAAACAAAATATGGTGTTTACAGATTACCCCTCTTTACTTATTATTTAAGCAAGGAGATCGAAAATATAATTTTTGATATCCTTAGCTTAAAAATAACTAAAGATGGAAATATATATTTTGTTTGGGGAGATAATAGATCAAGGGGAGTTAATTTACCTAGAAGTGTTAGAACTTGATAAAAGATGCTTGCAAGTACAAGGTTTTTGACCGTATGCTCAATTTATACAAGGTTTTTGAGTGTCTATTTTAGCAGGAATTTTAGTACCTGTCTTCATAGGACTTTTGAAATGCTTGTTCTGATAAGACTTTTGGTGCCTATTCTGGCAAAACTTTTGAATGCCTGTTCTGTGTAGGACTTTTATTATGCCTATTCTGTAGTGTCTATTTTAGCAGGAAGTTTAGTACCTGTCTTCATAGGACTTTTGAAATGCTTGTTCTGATAGGACTTTTGGTGCCTATTCTGGCAAAACTTTTGAATGCCTGTTCTGTGTAGGACTTTTATTATGCCTATTCTGTGTAGGACTTTAGATGCTTGTTCTGTGTAGGACTTGAGGGTGCCTATTTTGCATAGGATTTCAGGTGCCTATTCTGCGCAGGACTTTAAATGTCTATTCTGTGTAGAATTTTAAATGCCTATTCTACGTAGAATTTAAGGGTACCTGTTCTGTGCAGGACTTTGGGTGTTTATTCTGCATAAGACTTAAGGATGCCTATTCTGCGTAAGACTTAAGGATGCCTACTCTGTGTAGGACTTTGGGTGCCTATTTTGCATAGGACTTTAGTTGCCTATTCTGGTAGGACTTTGACAAGACTTTATCTATCTATTCTAGTAGGACTTTTAGGTGCTTGTTCTGGCAGGACTTTGGGTGCCTATTCTAGCAAGACTTTGGGTGCCTGTTCTACATAAGACTTTTATTATGCCTGTTCTATGTAGGACTTTGGATACCTATTTTGCGTATGACTTTTGGGGTGCCTATTCTACATAGGACTTAAGGATGCATGTTCTAGGCAAGACTTTGGGTGCCTATTCTGCGTAAGATTTTGGGTGCCTATTCTATAAGGACTTTAGGTGCCTATTTTGCATAGGACTTTGAATGTCTGTTCTATGCAGGACTTAAAGATGTCTGTTCTATGCAGGACTTTTAGTGCCTATTTTGCGTAGGACTGTTGGGATGCTTGTTCTATGCAAGACTTTGGGTGCCTATTTTGCATAGGACTTTGAATACCTATTCTGGCAAGACTTTGATTGCCTATTCTAGTAAGACTTTTGGATGCCTGTTTTGGCAAGACTTAAAAGTATTGTTCTGGCAGGATTTTGATTGCCTATTTTAGTAGGATTTTAGGTGCCTATTCTGGCAAGACTTTGGGTACCTATTTTGGTAGGACTTTGTTGTCTATTCTGGCATTGAATGCCTATTCTAATCAGACTTTGGGTGCCTGTTTTGGCGGGACTTTAGGTGCCTATTCTGGTAGGACTTTAGTACCTATTCTGACAAGATTTTTGTGTGCCTTTTTTTTATGAATTTTTCTAAATTTGAAAACTTTATTTCATTTATCTAAGTTTTATGCAAGGTAATGCACCTATATGAAATATGCAATACATGTAAAATGCTTAACTTTTGAGCTTAACAACTCAATTTTGCCCTAATATAAATCGGGGGTTATTGTAAGCGTTAGAAATATGAGGTATGTAGGATGCTAAAATTTATAAAATACACATTTTTTGTTTTTTCTTTGCCCCAATATGAACTTGAGGTCCGCATAAGATATGCCTAGGTGAAATGCAAAAAGCATATAAGATGCTTCATAAAATACAAAATGTTTGTTTTCACTTGCCCCGCATGAATTATGGTCTATGTAATGTATGCAAGTGTGGAATGCATGAAACATGTGATGCTTTATGTTATGAAATGCAAATCTTTCTTTTGCTTGCCCTAGTGTGAACTAGAGGCTATGTGATGCATGCAAATGTAGGATGCATGAAACATGTGATGCTTTATTTTATAAAATGCAAATTTTCTTTTTGCTTGCCCCAGTGTAAACTATGGGGTATGAGATATATACAAGTATGAGATATGTGGAACATATGATGTCTTATTTCCTAAAATGCAAATTTTTGCATCTACTTCCCTCAATGTGAGTTTAGTTTAATGTAATGTATGCATATATGAGATGCAAGTTGTTCTGTGTTTTGTGTTTTTTTTTTTTTTGAATTTTTGAGCTTGAAAATTTTTTTATTTTTAGAATATGTATAATTTATGTAAGTGAACTTAACTCAAAATGGAGAAAAAAAAAAGATAAGGACATTATCTTTAAATATCCCTAAATGAATTTTGAGTTTTGGACTCCTTTTTTCTTCAAGATCACCTTAGAAAAAGGAGGAAGAGAGAGAGCATTATTTCTAAATGCTTTTAGATTGATTTTGAACTTTGAACCCTTTTTTTCTTTTTTCTTTTTTTGTAAATAGAATCATCTTGAAGGAAAAGGAAAAGAGAATGAGCATTATTTTTTAATATTCTTAAACTGATTTTGAACTTTGGACCCCTTTTTTATTTTTTTTGGAAAATTAATAGATGAGAAAAATGTGATCCTTTTTTTTTTTAATGAATTGATGAGAATAAATGTGATCTTGTTTTTTTTCAATTTTTTTAATTTGACTTGAAGAGGAAAAATATGCTTTGTCTATGTACAAATTCAATGCAAGCATATGATGCATAAGAAATCTCAAAATTTATAAAACGTAAGATTTTTAGCCCTTTGCTTTTGGAAAAATTTTACACATTAGCTCTTCACCTGCCACAATGAGAAAGGTTGAACTTTTGATTATCCTACCAAATTTGCCTTTTGTTATTTGGATGAGGAAATATATTGATGGCTTTTGGCTAGCCAAAAATGCCCCTAAGGAAGTATCCCAAGCTAAGAAGACCCAAGGCTCTTGCTTTGACTTATGTCTAAATGATTTTTCTCTAAGTAATTTGTTTGCCATCAACCTTAGACTATTAGCTTGCTAAGGCAATCTTCTTTTGTCAACTCTTCATCATTAATGCTTGAAAGGTCAATAAGTCAAATTCACATTTGCCTTATTTAACAATGTCAATACAATCATGCATTAAGGGATACAAACACATAAGCTTAGGCAGGGAAAAAAAGAAAATCCTCAACATTAGAGGGATGAAGAAGGTGATCATGTAAAATGGTTTGGGAGTGGATAAGTAGAATAGACAATGGCTAGACACAATGTATAAAACAAGAATATGCTCCAGTCCTACACTTGAAGCATTTTTCTTTGAACATTAGAGAAGTGAAATGCTAAGAAGATGGGTATGGTAGGTTAGAGAGAAGTTTCACTTTTAGATTTGAACTCCTTTTGAAAGAAGCAATTGATGTAATTTAGAATGTTTGCTCTGAATCAAACTTTTTACCCCAATTTCAATTATATTATTTTTTTAATCATTTCCTTCAAGAAAATCTGCCCCATTGTTTTTTAAACAAGCTAAACCTCGACAAGGATTCTCGATGTTTGTAATGTGGCCTTGGTAAATAGGTTTACGAAATAAGAGATATTAGACTCAATAATTAAAATACTCCCGTCAGGTCTTCCATTAGTCTCTTTCTCCCATTGCTTTACCAAAATTCTATACTTGGAATTCACTTAGTAAGAGAGGATGTCTCAAAATTGTAATGGGATCTAATAAGTAAGAAAGTAACTTAAGAAAGAAAGGTGAAAAGGCCCAAATATTCATATGAACTTGCAATGAAAAATTTGCCATGGTAATTATGCAATCTTGGCAATATTTATTAGGCTTGAGCTTTCCCTTTAAAAGATCCTCTTTTTTTCAATTCTCTTTCTGCCTAATCCCCTTTAAAGGATTTTTCTCTTTTGATTTTTTGTGTAATGTAAAATCTTCCCTTGAGGTGAAGTTCCCTTTTGGAAGCTATTGCTTTTTCAAAATTTATTTTGTGGGAGCTTTCTTTTTGAGAATTTCCTTCCTCCTATGGTTTTTCTTTTCTTCCTCCAATTTGTTTCCTTTTTTCATTTATTTATTTTTTCTTAGAAGGAATCCACAATGGTGCCAAAATTGTTTTTTCTTTATATAGAAATCTCATTGCTTCTTGGGTTTGATTCATGATAGGTATTTCAAGAATTTTTTTTTTTAGGTCCAAAGTGGTTAGCAACAGTTAAGAAGTGTTTGGATAATTGAAAGAACCTGAACCTTTCTTGATATTTGAATTTCCAGCAAAAAAATTTGTTAAAGACTTCCCATCCTAAAGGTTACATGATTAGGGTGAAGGAAATGAACATCATTCCCAACTCAAATGAGGTGACTAGAGGTTACTTCTTTGTATTTGGGAAGATAAAGAATGCCTTGTATCCTAAACATAGTTTGCTTGTGGGACATGCATTGGTATCTCTGATTTGATTTTTTTTTTGTAATTGAATTTGGTGCATATAATTAGCTTCAAGTTTGACCTTTTTTTTCCATCAATTGAATCTTTTTATAAGGGGTTCTAGGTATTATTATTTTTTGTGGGTTTTCAGTTATTTAGGAATAACACACAAGGAAAGAAGTTACGTCAACATAATTGATGAAATGGAAGGATGTACGAAAGGTGAGATTGAAGTACATGACTATTGCATTGACAAAATTAAATAAAATAAGGTCCACCAAAAAATTTGACCTCCATTGGCTTTGGATTTCAGCTAAACAGAAGGTATCGACCCAACTAGCATTAACTGATCATGATATGACAACTAATTCCTTTGAGAGGTCAATCACTAAGAAATCCCCATGAAATCTTATTTTTTTTCTATGTCCTTCTACTCCTTGTTTATAGAAAGGTTACAACTTTTTGGAGTGCCTCATTGCCTGAGGATTAAGTTCACAATTCTTTGGGCAATGCCATTTTAGGTGTGGAGGTTAAAGGCTAGTGAAGAAAGCATCTAGTTTTTGTTAAAGCTACTCATGTGAAAGTTAGGCAAATAGCTAGTATCATAATTGAAGTAAATGACAAGTGTCTTGATTAAGATGGCTTGGGGTGTTTTAACATAGTCAAGTTTGATAGATGTTGATGAGTTTTGAGATGGATGGCTCGAATTTCTTTGAAGTAGAGAAGATGGAGATCGGTAATAGTCATAAATTGAAGTATATGATGGTATGAAAAGTTAAGGGGCAATAACCAAGTTTATCAAGACCTTTGATAGGTTTCTTTCACCTAATCAAGTGACACACCTTTTCGTTTTGCTCTTATACCTTAGTTTCTCACCTTGACTATTCATGAGTGTAGCTTTTTATTTGAATTTTTTAGATGAAGCTAATCTTTCCATTACAAAGGGCCAAGAATTATGTATTTTATAAATTTCAAAATTTTCAACATAAAATGCCTTATGACAATGCACGAATGCAATTTTATTACTTGTTTGATTTATAAGCTTATAAGTGTATTTGGTATGAAAGTTTTTTAGGGTAAAGGATCTTTATTTCCTTTAAGGGATTCGTTGCCCCCCTTTAAGATAGGTTGGAAATAACAATTGACTTAGGAACAAAACCTAGAACTTTTCCACTCAATATTATCCTTATGATAATCCCTATTTTATTGACCTTTATTTTCCTCAGATGCTTTATTGCATACAGGGATAAATAAAGTTAACAAATCATTCTAAGGAAATAAGCTAATTCCACATGGATGACGTCTACAAGAAAGTCTAGCCAATTTAGATTTTCTTTGACAAAAGTTAAAGTCATTTTCATATCCTCTTTTTTTTTGTAGGACCTTATTGTTTCACCATAAAGGGTAGAGTTAACAAAATTGACTTGCAAGGAATTTCAATTCTTTTACAAGTAACTCAAATTGAGTTCTTAACTAGCTTGACTCATATAGTTAATTTGAACCTTATTTATTTTGAAAATTGATACATAATATTGTGCCAAAACTTGCTATCCCTGTGTAAGTTACCTAAAATTAGCTTTTTCGATTAATCAGTAAATTATCATCAATGGTTAATAATCTCCCACATTCCCTTGGGAACCTATTGACCTATAAGAAGTTATGGCTTATCACTCAACTTGAGAATGGGAAATTTCTACACAATTGATGCTTAGAACTTTGGCTTTAATGATATTTAATACAAACAATCCAATTTAATGATCCACTGATGTATGATGGATTTAATGTTGCATACTCACTCATACAGCATTGAGAATTATATCTTGGTATAAGTAAAGAAGAAAAACTTTGTATTTTTTTCTTGAGAAACTTATTGTTTCATTGGAGAAAAAATAGTTGACAATCAAACCGAGAGAAATATGCCTATCTACATGATTGATGCCTTAAAATAATTCTACTCCCTAACCAAGACATGATACTCACTTGATGATGTGACAGACTTATTATAATTTCTCAAAATTTTAAAAATTCTTTCCTTTTCTATAAAGGAAATTTTTTTTATTTTATAGGGTGGAAGTTTTAAAGAATGAAATTGGATTGTGTACTATTTATTATTTTATTTTATTTCTCTTTCTCTCTTTGTTTTTTTTTTTTTTTTGCATTATATAAAGAAATGAATGCATGTTTAAGGTTTTTCTTCCGTGAGGTTATGACAAATGTGATTATAACCTTTTTAGGGTTGGAAACCCACTAAGTAATGGTTCGTTACACTAATATATACTTTCATCATAGTTAACGTATGTCCAACTGTACAATGACATCTCGTTAACTACTCCATTCTAGTGAATAGTGACAATATGTCACCTCCTCTACGGCTTTTATTGAATGCACGAGTGCAATGAAAAGAAAAAGATCAAAATGCTCCCCTTTGTCCTAACATGGGTAGATCCTAAGTTGTGATCAATAGTTTATAAAAGTCTGACTCTAAGTATTCAGGAGGCGTCTAGAGCTTAACTATTAGTGCATTTTTTTTAGGGTAGATCTATGACCCCTAGAACATTGGTTCCCAAATTGCCCTTGCCATAAGGTGAGGATCTCGTTATATAACCTTGATTTTGAGAGAATAAAATATCTTACATAAATCAAATCCATATAACAAGGAACAATTTAGGTGAGATCTTTATAATAGTTTCAGGAAGCACAAGGCTTCACAGGGAAATCAATATAAACCTCTATTAACGTAAGGTGTATTAAGATCTGGGTATAGAGCCTATAATATATGTGAGATATTTGTGTCTCAATGATGTGTGTGAGGAGAGCATTTACCTTCTATCCTATAGACTACTCAATCCTCATCTATTAGGCAGATTGGCATAACAAATGATGGAGAAATATATACAGATATAAGTAAAATATATATATATATATATATATACAAATATTGTCATCTACTCTAAAGTTTTATTCCACATGTTATCTAATCCTAACATATGTTATATACAATCAATGAAATAAAACAGATGAAGGAAGCATGTGAATGGCAAGTTATCTACTCTAATCATATAAAGCAAATAACAAATAAAAGGGAAAATCAAAAAATAAAGAAGGCCATAACATTTTGCTCAACTAACCAAAATTGGGCTTGACTCTCAAATTGTCCACAGTAGAGTGGCCAAACTGTCACACTTGAAAATGTGACCACGTGGTGCCTTTAAAAAGAGAAAATTCTAATTTTCAAAGAAAACAAAAATTTAAATTTAAATTAAAAGTAAAAGTAAGGTTCATGAGTCGCCACGAAAATTTTTAAAAAGGTAAAACTTTGAAAAAGTCTTTTATAAGAAAATGGTTTGCGAACCAGAAAATAAATTTGTAAGTCGATTGTGAGTGGGGAAGGTATTAAGCACCCCACTACACCTGTTACTAAGAACGATTACCCTAAGTTAGTTGTACAAAATTAATATGGCCTCTATTCTATTTTAATTCTCCCTAACAAATCACATGTAAAATAAGAAATAATCAAATTAAAGGAAATAAAATTAAGAAGGAAAAGAAGGAAAAAAATTAAAGAAATGAGATTCAAAGTAAGATAAAAGAAAAAAAATTAAAGAACTAAAAATTGAAAAAAGATGTTTATTTATAAAGGCAGACTTGACATAGGATGAGAGCCTAGGGCCGCTTACGTACCTTCTAGGAAGAATCAAAGTCCACGTAGTTCGACATGAAAATTGTCTTTTGGTTAGTGTTTTGTTTTTGTTTTTTTGTTGTTTTGTTGTTTTTGTTTGGTTTTTGTTTGATTTTTAAATTTTGATTCTTTTCGATTTGATTTAAAAAAAAAAAAAAGAAAGAGAGTAAAAATCATTTAAACTTTTGCAAACAAAATGAATTTGAGATTGGTTAATGTGTTTTTATTTGCAAAAAGCAGGATTGATTTTACTCTCCCCTCTTCTTTTCTCCTTTTTTCTTTATTTTTTTGTTTTTTGTTTTTTTGTTTTTGTTTTTATCTCTTTTCTCTCTTTTTTTTTTTTATTCTGTTTTTGTCTTTGTTTTTGTTTTGATTTGTCTTTTAATTTTTTCGTTTATGTTTTTGTTTTTGTGGTTTTTGTTTTTTCAATTTTTTAAATTTTTTATAACATTAAAAAGGATTTTTTTAATTTTTATTTGATTCTATCTTGATTTTTTATTATTATTTGTTTTATTTATTTTTTGTTTCACTTTCCCCTTTTTTTCGGTTGTTCTTTTTTGTTGTTTTTTTTAATCTTAATTTTTAATTGATTTTGTGTTATTGATCTTTTTATTTTGTTGATATAATATATATATATATATATTACAATACTTTGTTTTGTTATTATTTTTTTGTTTTGAAACACCTTTTTTTTTAATTTTTATAAAGCATATATTAATTTCTAATTCTATTAAATGAAAGTTGGAGGAAAGCTCTAAAGTTTATAAAAAAAAAAAGAATTTAATTAGTTTTTGCTTATCATTTTTTGTTTCTGAAATGAGAAGTTATAAAAACTTAGTTTCTCAAAATTAGTTTTTGGATTTAAAAGGTTTATTTATTTTTTTTTTTGTCCCTTTTTTATTTTTTGTTTTTTGAAAATCTTCCTCTAAAGAGAACCAATTTGACTTTGACTTTGACAATTGAAATAGAAAATTTATTAAAATATAAATTTGAGACCCAAATAGGTACCAATGAGGCTTTGTTGTCACACATAACCCTTAGGTTTGTTCCTATGTGCTTGAAAGGACAAAGAATTCCACACGGCTATTCTAAGAGATGACGTGATAAAACAAAAATGAGATAAAATAATATTTACAAAACACCAACTTGTGAATGTGTGTGATTTGTGTACATTCATAATTCATTATATTTTATATACAACTTTCATTACAAGAAGAAAATAAGAAAAGAAGCTACATAGAGAGTCAATAAACCACTTCTTCCCTGTTCTCAGTCTTCTTTGTCCGTAGCAGAGAAGCTCCCAAATATTCTTTCCACCGATTTAACTTGGTCTCCACTAACTCATGCAGCCATATACAAATGCAATGAAACAATTTTAAGGTCAAAGCCACTCCAAAGTTCAAAAACCCAAAAGCATTATCATGCACAAGATTTAAATTCATATCACAACAAAATTTTTCTTTGCAGGAGTTTAGGTGCCTTTGAAACTATATTCCATAATTTGGCATAACCAAATTACTTATATACCTCTCTTAAGGGAGCTCCGAAGTTTGTCAAGGCAAAAGGCAAAGATAGATCATCATTCAAAACTCAAATTCCTAATTCATGACAAATCAAGATTCAAGCCAATCAAAATTTTAGATTCGAAAGTATAGCATTTGGAATTCTGAATGCCAACATAGGTGAACGCATTAAGGTTATACACAAATTGCTATCATGCTATGTGAACGTTGCCTTTAAAAGACTTTCTAAATCAACTTTTATGTACCAACTTGATCAGGAATAAAATTCAATACAAATAACCGTTCAAGAATAGCCTCATCCCAATTAGACCAGTGATTAAAGTTACGGTCAATCATAACCTTCTCCCTTTCATATTCCACAGTCAATTGTGAGCAATGTGTGCAATCATTCTTTTTTTTTGTTTTTAAATCCAAAGCTATACTAGCAAATAATAGACAGGGTTAAAGCAAAAAAAAAAAACCAAAATAACCTTACAATGAGGAAAGAACGTGATCAACAACGCAGTAGTATAAGTGACATTCATAATCATCAAGATCAAGCCACACTTCTTCATGGAAGAAAATGAGTGGCCACGTATGCATGGGAAATAAACTCTAACTATTCCCAGAAATTAAACCTAGATGTAGAAACAGTCTCTATTATATGAGAAATGAATAGAGGCAAAGTCTACATTTGACTCTCCCAATGACCAGACCAGAACCCTACTAGATGCAACACTTGCTCAATAACATCAAGAGCACACAGAACACTAAATGAGCTCCTATCCTCCTACGAGTCTATACAGCAAGTGTTTTCAATCACATAGCAAAATGGACTTCCATCATCCTAGAGCTAAATCGAGGCATTCAGGGCTACGATCTACTTTGATATGTTCATGTAAGATCAAAATCCATTCTCCATAGAATTAGATCATATTCAAAACAAAAGAAGTTCATACTTTAGCATCCAGAGCAAAACCCATACACCACTTCATGGTTTTAGAATCAAAAATGGAAAACACAAGAAAGATACCTCTCAGATTCCTATTTCTGGACTCACAAAGCTGAGTGGATCTTCTTCTTTGATAAAGTCCCAATGCCATTGAGTCCTGAATCTGCACTCAAACTTAATTTGATTTCTTTTCTTGGTCTTTTCACATTGCTATTTCTGGATCACCTATCTCCCATCAGTCTCTTGCTACTTCTGAATTCTCCCATTCTCTCAATTTATCGTTGAATCCCCTATTCCCTATCACTACTCCCCTTCTCTTTTCTCTCAAACTCGAAAATCCTTAATTTCTCACCTGCACTTTCCTCTGGTTTTTTTTATTCCTTCTCCATGTTTCTGTTCCTCTCTAACCTAAAACCAACTGCTTCTTCTCTAATTTCTCCTTCAATCCAAAAATCTCCAACCTCTTTCACCTTTGAATCTCTGTCTCTACCTCCTTTCTTTTTTTTTTTTTTTACGTGTGCACCCTCTCTCGAAGACCCTGGTTCTTCACTTTGCTAAATCTTGATAGTCTTTTCCCCCTCGCTCTTTGCTTCTCAATTCTCGATCCTCTCTTTGATCTAAGTTACCCAAGACTGAGAGCCCTAAACCCAAAACCAACCTTCCCTTATTCTCTCCGATAGCCTCCTTCTCACTCTCTCTCGCACCCTTCTCCCCCTCGTCCTCTCTTGCCCCTCCTTCGAAAAAAATCCTCTTCTTGAATCTCCCTCAACCCTAAATTTCCTGTCTATCCCTCTCACTTACACTCTGCTTCTCTTTCTTCCCTTTCGAAAAATCTTTTCCCCCTTTTATCTGAAAAGGAGAATCCCTTCTCCCTTGCTGCCAGTCTTGTGTGCCTTTTCTCCCCCAAAGCCTTATTTCTTTTTATCCCCCAATGCCTCTATGCATCTGTTCATTTTTGTGTCTGTGTCTACTAGAGGACAGAATAGAGGGGGGACCAAAAAGACCACCGGGTAGGGTTTGATCGAAGTGGATATTGGGCGGGTTGCTCATTTTTTTTTGGGCTATGATATTTTTTGT
This sequence comes from Erythrophleum fordii, assembly GCA_032878935.1. NCBI lineage: Eukaryota > Viridiplantae > Streptophyta > Magnoliopsida > Fabales > Fabaceae > Erythrophleum > Erythrophleum fordii. Next base: position 16,574,607 of record JAVQMF010000052.1, on the reverse strand, counting down.
TTGGGCCTGATGGCTGGACTTAGACTAGGCTTTTCTTCCTTTTTTTCCCTTATTCTCTTCTCTTTTCATTTTCTTTTCTCCTTTTTTTTATTTATTCTTTCTTTGTCTTTTTTTTTTAATTTTAATTTAACTTTAATTTTCATTTTTTATCATTTCATTTTTTTTATTTGGGGTTGATATTGTTTTAGGGATGTTGGGCTTTTCTTGGACCTCCCTCTTCAGTTTAGGCTCAATGGGTGAAATATTTTTAATTCTTTTCTTTTTTTTTTTATCTTGCTTTTGAATTTACCCTTTAAATTTTTTTCTATCTATTTTCTTTCTTTTTCTAACTTCTTTTCTTTTTTCAAATTTTCTATTTTATTTTTTTATTTTCATATATTTTTTTTCAATTTGATTTTGTTATTATTTTTGGAACTTACCTGGACAAAATATGGTGTTCACAGATATCATTTACATTGATTGGATTTTTTTAAAATTAATTAAACATTTTCAAAATTTTTTGCAGAAAGCTTTAATAGCACTAGGGGACGGCTTGACCTCTGGATATTTTTGAATGTCAAACATCCTCTAGGATTAATGTTATGGTCTGAATATATTTTTAATATGAAGTAGACATCCATAACTTTTTAGAATGGCCAAGAATATATGATTTTAATTTTTTTAGAATTAGTTATGATTTTCTAAAATTTGGTCAGAAAAGAGCCAAATTTGGCCAAAAATGGATATGAATATTTCATGCTTTCCTTCGTGATTCTTGAGTTGTAGGCCACTTTTTATGATGCAAATGAGTTATATTCATATAATTAAATATGAGAATGTATTGTATGAGTTCATATGGTCCACGTGACATCAAATGGAATTTTCATACACGATGCAACGCAACGCAAGAAAATACATTATTTTAATTCCCTTTTCTTGTTCTTTCATGGAATCTATGAATGTAAAGCATGGAAATGTTGTGAAATGAGATAGAAATATAAGGTATTACACTTAGCTAGTTGAATAGCTTGCTTTAGTTCTTTCGTTATAAAGTGATGTCAATATTTATATGTACACATTATTTTTGACATGTGAATAGAAGAACAAATGTAAAAGTATGTATATGTGATGTAAGAACCATTTGTGGAGCCAAAGTAATGAGAAAGCAAGTTTTAGGCACTTGGTAGCCCATTTCTAGATGTATATTCTTATGTGTAGCATAGTAAGCTTGAGATGCATGATAATTTAGATCACTTGGGAAATTTATATGTAACGTATTAGTGCTTTTAAACTTGCCCAAGAGGCGCCAAACACAAAAAGAAGCCATTTGGACCAAAGATTTATATTATGAGAAGCAAAAGTGATCATATTGATAGGTTATGTCACTTTTTGCCCAGATGAGCTCTACTTAATCTGAAAATTTGGCATGCATCTAGAGCTTTTTAGAAAGCTAAAGCTCAGAATATTTGGAGTTCTGTGGAATATTTGGCAAATTATTAAAGTTAGGAATTTTTCTAGTTTAGTTGCTGTCACTGTTCATTCTGGTGTGAAATAAAATTATGTCATTCATAAGTCAAATAGTGTCCAATTACCATGAAATTTTATGGACAGAAACTAGATATGCATAATGACCTGTACCAACTAGAAGCACCTCAATTAGAGGTATGTAGAGGGAGAAATAATTTTCTGAAGTTGCTGTTCTGTTCTCGGTGCACCTTCAGACCTGTGTTACTGTTTGATTGGTTTTTAGGACTTGAATGCTCTTGGCTTGGTATAGACTATTTTTTCCTTTTAGCTAATATCTGTAGCTTTTCATATTAGTATCATTTGCATAGATTGGATGTTTTTGGAATTAATTGGACATTTTTGAAGTTTATGACAATAAACTAAATCAGTACCAGGATAGTTGGACCTTTATAGTTATTTCATTGTCAAACATAGTCTAAGAGCTATATTCATGTCCTAAAATTATTTTTAGTGTGAAGTTAACATATAGATCTTTCTTAAAAGCTATGATTTGCTTAATTCTTATTTTTTTAGAATTAGTTGTGATTTTCCAAAGTTAGAGCCAAAAATCTGACTTTTAGACCCGTTTGAGAAATTGTAATTTTTGAGTTTTTGGCTTCATATCTGTGGTTTATGGATTTTTTATGCCATGTATGAGTTGGAATGGATTTTGAGTAGAGAATGTGATTGATGGATTCACGGGACCCACGGGGCGAAATATGAACATTTAAAATCCCGGCATAACATAATAAAATGCTATAGTTTACTCTTTTTCTTTTGAAATCATGTGGAATCAAACCTAAGTGGAGACTAATTGAGATTAACACATTATGGTGTTACAGTGTGTGTGTGCAAGAAGTATAAAAATGCAGATAATGAAAACCTTTTAAAAAGTTAATGTGCAAATTTGAAGCATTCAATGAAAGCTAGGTTTCAAACAACATGCGTACTAAATTTGAAGTATTTATCCCACATATCTTCTAATATTTCTTCATACTCCTCATCATCCTTCAATTGATTAGCAATAATGGCCTTTTAAGAAGATTAGGTGAAGCATTAAAATAAAAGTCAATTAAATTGAGCCAATAACAACCATAGCTTGAAACTTCATAAATAGAAAATAAAAAAAGTGAAAGCTCGAATAAAGTAGTTTAGGATAACAACTTCAATGTATAGTAGGAAGCAAAATTACCTTAGTTAAGCATAAAGCTTTTGTGGAATAAGCCATCAACTTCCAAGGTTGTTTTTTGTTGAAGCAGAAATAAGTAGGCAATTGACAACATAAACAAATTAGGAAAAGTTAATTAAAAAAAAAAAAAAGAAAGCATAGAGGACACCTTAGGAGAATAGTTTTCATTAATGACATTGTTGTAATTTTTATGAAAATACACACCTTGAAAGAACAATTTTCATTCAAACAAGTTTTTTTTTTTGTTTTTAATGTCAAAACTTATCTTTGAAAATAATTTGACAAAATTCTTTCAACAACATAAAAATAAAAATAGAACCAAATTGTTTTAAAATCATGCAATTTATTCTTTAAGCCAAGAGATGCAAACTAAAAATTGGAAGTTGTGTTGGGATGCATCAATAAATGTATATTTTGTCATTCTGATAAAAAAAAACTACAATTGGAAAATTCATGCCATAACATGTATATTACAAGAACAAATAAAGAAAAGGGAGATAAGGGTTTTAATAATATCTTCAACAAACATAACTGATCAAATTTCTTAGATACATTTAACTACTAATAGAAATAACTCAAGAAAAATAAAAAGTATTATTTATTTCAAACGAATGGCTAAGAGTTGTATCCAAAACAAACACCAACACAATAAGAGAAAAAGAAGAAAACTAAGTTAGGCAAGACTGAGTTAGGCAACACTCCATAGCAAGAACAAAAAAAATTAACTAGACAAATCATACAATTTAGTAGTAAAAGATATAAGCAATTAATAAGAGATCTTATATATATATAACTGTGACAGTAACTTATTGAGGAATCTCCCGAGTTGAACTATTTACCAAAAACTCATTTTTGGTAATTGATAGCAAGAACAAAGATAACCCTTGGGAACCAAATAGAACCTAGCACCACATATGTTTACCAAACCTAGAACTCACCAATATAAAACCCTTCTTTACTCACAGTTAGCCAAGAGAAAAGGTAACAAAAAATATGATAAACCCTTGACTAGTTCACAGCAACAATAGCCCAAGAGTTTCAACGATTAGCAGGAATGAAAATTTACACATATTGAGATGAAAATTTCATCTTCACACATATACATATATTTATGTTTCAAATCCATTCTTGTTGAAAAGAATAATGCAAGAAGCTAACCATAACGAAAATCTAAATGAAATTGAGACGGGAATCAAACATTCGCCTTTCTAAATCAAATCCAAAAATTAAAAAATGATAAGCTCTCAGAGAGGTGGCATGGAATCTTCATCGTTCATCTCAGAGGTGGTGTGGACTCTTCACCTTTTAAAGATTTTCATTGTCCACCTGAGAGGTGACACAGACACTTTAGCATTTGATCGAAGAGGCAATGTGGTGGAGTTGTCCAATGTTGTCCAACAATTGGTTAGTGTCATTGGTGATTTTGTAAGTGAGGAGAAGCACAGTGAGCTTTAAGGTAGGAAGAGAGACGAATGGGATGAAAGGAAAAAGTGCTTTAGAGGTCTAGGTTTTAGATAATATAAATTTTTTATCGATGGACTAGTAAGTGTAATAGCCCTCACTAATTCAAATTAAATTAACATGGGAAAAATCTCTTGCTCTTCTTTCACTAGATGAATTAATTATAGGTTTAGTGAGGGAATTTAACTACTTGGAAATCCCTTGCTATTTAATAAGTTATTGACAAGGAATTTATCCCTCACCTACTAGCGACTCATCCTTTATGGCTAATTCCTCACCAATTTGTCGTAGAAATTTGCGTCATCATTCAAATGTTTTCTTCCTCCATAACCATGAGATTTAGTAAGGGATTTAATGTTTCTTGATAATCCCTTGTTAGCTAGTGATGGGCTAGCGAAGGACACTTTTCCTCACCAAATTCCCTTGCTATTTTCCTCTATTCTTGTTATGATAGCTTAAGTGACAAGACCTACAACAATTTAGTAGGATCCTAATCAAAAGCCACCACTTAAGGAAGAAGAGACATAAGATGTCTGCTATTCCAATTGTTTCTTACACAAAGCTAAAGTGTGGCTTCAATCAAGAATACCATGGCTTATAAGCTAACAAAGGAGTCAGCTAAGAACAAGAAATTAGATTAAAAGGGATTGCCTTTTAGAGATTCAAGAATATTAGAACCTAGCCCAAAAGGAATAGGGAATTATTGCCAAAACTATTGAATTTTCTTCCAAAAGTTGGGAGTAATTAACCTAAGATGAAGTTGCTTGTAGAAGATTTAGGGTTAACCAAAATTTTGTCAATTATTGCAAAGTGAACCCTCATCTCAGAAGATTAACTGGAATCTTATGACTTAGAAAATCTTCTATCTAAGGTGATGCTGTAGACTTGTCTCAATAGATTGAATCCATTGACAAATTTTGAGAGTTAGATGTAGAAGTTAGAGTTGACATGGTATCACCACAATGGAAAGGGGTTTTCATAGAAAAAAAGGGTTATGACTAATAACCTTTAATCTAAGTGATCTAAATGATTTGACCTAAGAAATCAAAAAATGATGAAATCAGTTTACTCATTAATTTGAATTTCAAATTCATGCCTCTTGAGTTTCCAAAGTTCATTAAGATTCATCAAGGGGCATGAGGGGGCAAACATGTTATTACTAACAATCATGAGACTACTACCAACGACTAGTAGCTAAGGATAGCCAACAAAGTTCAATTGAAAGCTTGGGAGAAATAGCTAATCACTATAGATTCACATTGCACATAACAAAATGCTAATAAAATAGGAAGACATGGATCTAAGATAATGTACCTTCAAAAGACAATTGAGCAACATATCAAGGATGAAGGCATGGTTTAGTAATCAATCTTACATAACAACAGATGTTATAAATTGAGAGCTATGATTATCATGAAATGCATACACAAACCTCCTAAAAAACTTTCTTTACATCTTCTTTTAATTCAATCTTTTTATTAACTTTATTTATTACTTTCTTTCCATACTTTATTTATAGATCTCAAACAAATTCTAATCAATTTGTATTTAATTAGTTTCCTTTAAAGTCTTTTTATTATTAATTTTGAAGTTTACTCAGTCTATGCAATTAAGTTCAATATTCATTTTTATTTGCAAATTGTGTATTCACGATCATTGTCACTAACTTCATCTTAGGTTTAGTTATGTTTAGGATTTAGGGGGCCTTTTTTCTAGGAGAATTATATTTCGTCTACTCTATTGCTTTAAAAATAGAGATTGAAAATTAGTTTTTCAAACTTAATTTCACAACAAAATTATATCAACCTTTTCACCGAGCTCGAATCAGGAAAACACCAACAAATACTATCATTCAATCCAATTCCTTAGTTAATTTCTCCCACTCAAAATTGATGCAATGAGTGACGTACGTGGATTGTTAAAAGTGATGTGTAACCGTTAGTACAGAAAGCCCATTGTTTTGATTTTTAATAACATGGCATTTAGTATTTAACGACATCAAATTTGGTGAAAGTAAATACTCCACTCCATGTGCGCTTAATAATTACACGTCACTATTGATGATCCGTGACACTTATACTGTCGATTTTGAAAGTGGGACGTACAAACGAAAGAGGCTGAATTAATTAGTAACGTTATTTGATGTGGAATACTAACCTAATTTTATTTTTCAAAATAACTAAGCTGAGAATCCCTTATGGAGATGACCAAAATAGAATAAAATTTTTATTTGTAGAAGTTCCAATGAAATATCCATGAACTTTAATTTAGTGATTCTGAAATCATTTTTAGCAACATAGAATTTAAATTTAAATTCTAGCTGAAGCCAAAGTTAACCAAAAAAGGAAGTTTCAGTGACCTGAAAAGTGAAGATAAAACAGTAATCTTAAGGAAAAAAAACATCTTGTGCATAGTGGGTGGACGTATATCTAACGATTAAGATCTACTTAGTACATGTATGGAACAATAAATATATATGTATGGAATAAATCCTGATCATTTAAATATACATATATCCTGTGTACGCAAAAATTTCTCAACCCTAAGCGGTGGAATATCCAATTACTTCGATGTGGCGTTATTTAGCATTATTCCTAATTTTGTAATAAGCATTAAATATAATTCTCTCTTTTAAGTCATTCTAATGGGATTTACCATCTCTGATCTGTCATTCTTCTCTGCCGCCGGAAGTCTCTCTTCAATTCTTTTGTAATAATTAAAACCAAATTATCATTCTATAGGATAGATTGAGAGTTTCACCAATTGCTTGCTCTGAAGTTTGTCTCGCCCTTTGGATCAATTATCTTATTTTCCACGGTTCTTCTTTGTTATTTAAAAAAATTACTTTTTTTTTTCAAAAGTAAAAAAATACGCCATACAATTATCATACTTATCTTTTCTGAAACAAAAAAATAAACTATAATTATACCTATTTTGATCAAAATATCTTTTTATCTATTATTTATAACAAAAATTAGACATGTATTTGATCAATGTAACAAATTGTAAAATTATTTGATAAAAAATAATTATGAAATGTAAAAAAATCACAAAATAACTTTTTAAAATTAACCGATTAAAAGGTTATAATTAATAATGCTTAAAATAAATTAAATTTATAATTTTCAACAAATGTTGTAAATTGTGGCTCAAGCTAGAAGAAACATGTCAGAGGCATCATTTGAGTGAGATTTGATGAATTGAGGTTTTGTGTCTTTAGGGATTTCGAAGAACACTAGAGAAATTATGGCTTTAAGTTGAGTATCGGGGTGACAATATTTTTAACTTCGTCATCGATGTATCATTTTTTAAAAACTTACTTTTTTATATAATTATTAAAATAATTGTATTTTGTCTGTTCATCCTATAACAATTTAGGACTAGTGACTTAGATATCAAATTTAAATTATGAGTTAATGTCCACAAGTAAACAACAATGTCTAAGTCAATAAATTGCAATTCAAATTACCTAGATGGTCTAGATTTGAATTTTTTTTTAATCTCAATCATCATTTATTTTTAAATTAGCAATAAAAAATTATTTTCATTCTACATCTTACATTATTCAAAAGAAAAGAAAAGAAAAGAAAATACAAAAAAAAATAAATTTGAACTGTCAGATTGATTTGAAGGGCTGAATTAGAAAAAGTACCAAGATGAGCAAGATGAATAGAGAGCGGATAAATAAAAAATCCAATTTCAGTTTAATATTAGATTTCGAATGGAGATAGAATGAAAAGAGAAAACATAATAAGCATTTCAATAACTAAAATATTAGTTTAAAAATAATGACATGTCAGTAATCAAGTTGACAATCGACACCTATGTGTGACCAAAATATATTTTTCTGTTAATTTTAAAATGATGCATGGTTATAATTAAAGTAGATATCATTTGGGTTTGTGGGCTTAATTTTTTTCTAATTTATAAAATAGTTGAACTCAAAGTTTTATAAAATTTTATATTAAAAAACTTAAAACCTAAACTACGATCAAGTCTATTTTGAATCACCATAATTATTATCTTAGCTAACATTAACGCAATAATATTTTAAAAATAAAATATAAAATATATTAAAAATACATTTAATATATTAATATATTTATTTGTAATTAATTTCATCTATGTATAATAAAAAACCTTCACAACAAAAGCATTAATCTTCCCTCGGGATTGAAATTGGTTTTGGAACCCCCTTATTAAAGGATAAATACAACTTCAACGGCAACGCGTTTCGGCGCCCATGGGAGATTTCAGAAGTCAACGACGGTTTTTGGAGTCAAATCTCAAAACAGCCAAACATTGATCCCATTCCCTTTGTCAATTCCACCGTCTTCCCCGTTTGGCTGCGCAACTAAACTAATTAAATCTTGTACGCATTGAACTGCTTCTAAAATATTGAATTATTATATTGGACATATCTGGATATAATATCATTTTTTACTTGAGGAAGAACATAGAATATGTACAAAAAATTAGTGTGGTGGCAGAATTAAGTTAGGCCTTTAGGCGGTATATAAAATAAATGAAAATTGCATTTTTTATTTTTTATTTTTAATTTTATTTGAGATTTTATTTTTTAATTTTATTTGATTTTAATTTGAATATGTAACTTTTAGCTTTCATTTTCAACTTTTATTTTTATTTTGTTCTAATTTAATCATTTAACTTTTAAAAATTATTTAAATTTTTCTTCATCTTTAACACTATTAATTTAAAATACTTAATAAAATAGTCCTGTTTAACTCCTTAATAACTGAAATCTAATAGCTTTTTACAAATTTAAATGTATTTGTTATAATACATTTTCTATTACTTTCCACTATGTTTCATAAACCTAAAGTAGCAAGAGGGTATTATCTACAATGATTAGTGGCCCTGATCTCCCCAGTAATAATGCCCACAAAATTAAAAGAAAATAAAAAAAATAGTTAGACTAGATCAATAACACCACAATAGATAAGAAAAGTAAAGAAAATTTGCAAGTTGCAACATTTAGGTGGTGATAAAAAAGGATATTATGATAGGTAGAATTCAAGTTCATTGGCAAGGAGTTATCAAATTTAAGTCATTAAAGAATCACACAACTTTTTTAAAAAAATAACTTGCACTAAAAAAAATGGCTTTTAGTTGTGACAAAGGCCTACGCTCAAAGTATAAAAGTCAATACTAAATATGTTTTAGTAGTGATAACTAGTCGCCACTAGATTGTAACTAATAATAACGTAACAAAATTTTTTTTAAAAAAAGTAATTATTCTAAGTGGCACTCCTCCCTTCCTTATTATTGCTTGGAAAGGAGTGAGATTTTGATTACAAAAGTCTAAAAAAGAATTTAATGGTAATTATGGTAGCCACTAAATGGTATTTATTGACAATATATATTGCCCTTGAGGGATTATTAATTTATTTTGAAAGAGGTTTCACTGCTAAAAGGTTGTCATTAGTAGTGATCAAGTCATCACTAAAGAGTAATTTTTCATGGTGACAAATTTTTGTCACCACTAAAAAGTTATTATTAGGGGCAATAAAAGTTGTTACTAAAACCCTATTAATTTGGCTTTTGCTAATACTTTTTTATTTGAAAAAATGTTAGTGGCTACTAAAGTTATCACTAAAGAATTTTTTTAAAAAAATTTATTTCACAGTCTTGAGCAATTATTATCTATAACTTTCTAAATAATAATAAGTAAATGATCAAATAAGCATACATCCCATCAACAAGATAACAAGATGCAAGAATTAGAACTCTATCTCAAATAGAGTTGAAAGTGTGTATTCCATTTCATATAAGGTACCCAAAGTAATATGTGCCAAACAAAATATAGTATTCTCGAATGCCTATAAAAATTGAAAGCTACAATAGAAGAACCCTTTTATAAAAAAATAATTTGATGCTAAAAAACAACAAACAACAAACAACAAGCAACAATAGAAAAAAAAAAAAAACTTGTTGCTAAAATCATATTGCAAAATAGAAAATAAAATAGATTGGTAGTTTCAAATCAATTGATTCAATTATATGTTTGCCTACTACAAAAGAAAGGGACCTTGAATAAATAGATTATTTTTCTTTCCTTTTTTCTTTTTCTTTGTCAATAGTTTTAGCTTTAGACTGTACATGGATCAATAAAATAGAGATCATTAATACCAATAATGAAAAACAAAGTATTTCAACTATACAACAAAAATATTATATACAATCATTCAAAGTAGAAGACAAAATTAACTATATTATATATTAAAGATCACCTACTTTTTAAGTACTATAAATCTACCAATTGAATATGCACCAAAATTTTTGTTTCATCTAAAAAATTTGTAAGTTTAGTGGCAACATACAAGGGTTGCCACTAAAGCTTTTGTCACTAAAATTTTTATTCTTTTAAAAAAATTTGCAAGCTTTTAACATACTTTTAATAGCGACATACAAGGGTTCCCATTGAAGGTTCTCGCACCAAAATTTGTATTTTCACCAAAATATTTACAAGCCTTTAGGATTTTCATTAAAACATATTTTTAGTGGTGACATATAAGTGTCGCCACTAAAGGTTTTTGTTAAAATGAAAAAAAGAATTTAGCAACAACTTTTAGCAACGACTTAAGTTTGTTGCCACTAATTTTTTTTCTTTTTGGGTAGTGTTGGTAGTGTTAGAGAGAAGAAAATATTTGGGTAATTTTTATAAGTTAAGGAATAAAATTAGAACAAAATAAAATTAAAAGATAAAAATGAAACCTAAAGGAAAGTTAAGGGATTATATTGGAACAAAATAAAAGTATGGGACAAAAGTGAAACCTAAGATAAGATTGATCAACTAAATTGAAATAACATGATGATTAGGGATAAAAAGTAAAACTTAAAATAAAATTAAAGGATTAAAAATATATTTTAGCTATAAAACAACCACCAATATTGTCAATTTTCTTAATTTTTTTTTTAAAAAATTGTCATATAAATTTGTTTTTTATATATATACACACTCACACCACATGCCATGCAAACAGCAAGACTCGAAGTGTTTTCCACAGATTAACCAAAAAAAAAAACACAACATCTATGCAACTTTTTCTTTGACAAAAACTGTTTCTTCAAAATAAGCATATATGGGAAATAGATATGGTTAGATATTGAAAGTTCGAAAGAAAAATTATTTATTAAGTTCAAAACAGAGACAATTTATTGGTCCATCTTATCATTTTCATGTGCATGCAATTGCACACGATGATTTTAAAAATAATTTTGACCCAAATCATAGAGGTTTGTACTTTGTAGCATTTGGCCACCCATGGAAAGCCACTGAACAGCTGTGCCAAGCAAAGTCAGCTTCATACACAGCCTCCACAATGTACACACCATATAACTCTATACAACTATTTGCTTGATTAAAAAAAAAAAATTACAATCATTTTGTTACCTGGGGAATTCAAATGACTTTTTGATACATACTAGCACGAAAGATTAAACTTTAGAACATGTTACAAACTACTAACATTCTTCATCAACAACCAAAAATAGAGAAGCAATTTGAGATATTCTGTGTTTTTCATTATTTAATTTTTTTTTCTATAAAAAAATATAAAACAATATTCTTTTCATTAGTTTTCTTTTTATATGTAAATCTACAGACAATTTTTTATTTTAAAAAATTGTCTTAAAATCTGTGTTTGAAAACTTTTTTCTTTTAAAGTAAGGTTTTATTTTGGTACTCCAAAAATAATCCCAGAATCAACATTGGTTCCGTCTCAAATCTTTTTTGTATTATTTTGTTACTTGAAAGTTAGATTTTATTTTAACCCCACAAACTATTTTTCTCTTTAAAGATCATATGTATAATGTTATTTTAGTTAAATTACTCTGTTGATTCTTACTATTTCACTCAATTTTTAATTTTTTTTTATAATTTAAAAGTTTGTCATAAGTCTTTATAGTTTAAAAAATTATAGTTTAATTTCTATTATTAAACCCCTATTTGCTAACATGGTCACCCATGTCTTATATTAACATTTTGAATATGTATGATTTATATCAACTCATTCAAACTACATAACATATATGGAATGTCACATATATCAGTGGATATCACTCTATTATTTATTTTACTCTATTATTTATTTTTGACCTTTCTATTAACATGAATAAGACATATTTATAGTATAAAGATTGCACATAGTTGATTGCAATTGAATGGTATACTAAAGGAGTTAAATTTAACAGTATACAGGGAAGTAATTTAAACTATAAGAATGCAATTACAAATTTATAAAGTGTAGGAAACAAATTAAAAATTAAAATAAAATTATGGGATCTACAAAATAATTTAGCCTATTATTTTACTAGCTCTCTATAGAGGATGACATTCATTAAAATAAATAAATAAATAAACTTTTAATTAGAAAAATAATACAAAGTAATTAATAATCTTTGCGGTAGAGAATTGATACGAAGTGATGTTTAAAAGACTGAAAGGACTTTTACTCTTTTGAACGTACAGTAGAAGCAAAATCGATCCGAGATATACATAGGACGGGAGAGTACTGGAATATATTTTTATGCTCATTTCTGTTGGATTCTTTTCATGTTAATTAATTATAAAGCCCATCATTTTCAGTCATTGTTTCAAACCTGGCCAACTGTCACTACCGCGTTGATTTTCTACGACATCATCCTATATAAATAAAGGAAGCTCAAACTCTATGATCATCGTCATTTCACCATCAAAACCCTAGCTATCAAAACAAAAGCTAGCTATAGCCAATTAAGCTCCAAGTAAGTCCACTATCAACAATGGCCAAAAACCTTGGGCTAGTCATATTCGTTATATCCTTATTTTCTCTTACCTCGCCATCCCTTTCAACCAATCTCTCCGACGCCATATTGAACTATTGGTGCCAAAAAACCCCACATCCTTCAACCTGCTTGCACTATGCAAGAAGCCATCACCTTGAAAACGGTGTCGTTCCACGAACTGCCTACCAATTCAAGAATCTCGTTCTCAAAATCGCCATGGACCAATCTCTGGAGGCACAAAACCGCAACAAGTGGCTCGGCTCAAAGTGCCGAAATGAGCTCGAAAAAGCAGCGTGGCGCGACTGCTTGAAGCTCTATCAAGACACCATCTACGTTCTCAACCAAACCCTAGACTCCACCTCACAGAGCACGGGATACGACGTCCAGACCTGGCTCAGCACGGCTCTGACCAACCTTGACACCTGTCAGACCGGGTTTGTTGAGCTCGGTGTTAGCGACTATATTCTACCCCAAATTGATAACAAGAACATTTCAGAGATCATAAGCAACACGTTGGCTCTGAACAAAGGTGAATCAGCTAAGCCAGAGTCTAACGGTTACAAAGATGGTTTCCCGACGTGGGTTTCACCGGGAGACCGGAAACTGTTGCAGTCATCAGCTCCAGCGCCGGATGTCGTGGTAGCGAAAGATGGGTCCGGGAACTACAAGACCGTTAGGGAAGCTTTGGATGAAGCTTCAAAGAAAAGGGGGAGTAAGAGATTTGTGATATATGTTAAGCCAGGGGTTTACGATGAGAACCTTGAGATTGGGAAGAGTTTGAAGAACATAATGATGTATGGTGATAGTATGAGGCTCACCGTCATCACAGGGAGCAAGAGTGTTGGAGGAGGTTCTACCACTTTTGATTCTGCAACTGTTGGTACGTATGTGTTTAATTTACATTACTTTTTTACTGTGTTTTTTGCTTCCTCAAAAAGATAAAAAGAAAATGGCATGTCTCTTTTGTTTCACATGATGAAAAATTACATTTTCAAATAAGAGTACTAATTATACACATTTGATTGAAGAAACCACCTGGCAGGTGGGAAGCTTCTTTTAGTCTTCCTACCAAAAAGGTCGTCTTTAGTTAATTACTATACATGCACAGTGACATGCGTAAATTAAGTAATAGTCTCTCACAACAAATCTGAAACGCTAGATCCTCAAGCCTTGTTTTTGTATATATATGCATTTAAATTTCTTTTAAAATAAATGTTATTGAGATTGAAAATCACTTTTTCGATATATTGTTATTTGGAATTAATAACTGATCCGACTATTAATTTCTGTGAAAGAAGTATCATAAAAAAAAGTATTTTCTTCAAGTTTCATTTCTTTTGATAGAAAAACTTCTTATAATTATTTCATAAACAAATAAATTAAATACCGCATTATAATACCAAAAATATATATATCGTATTAATGGCTTATAAATATAATTTTCAAAACATATTTATGAGTAATTTGACATTCGGCCCTTCAGTAAGTAAATCACATTACACAACAATTATAGTCAAAGAATGACATTCTCTAAAAATTATTATATACGCACAACAATTTTTGTTGGGATAATAAATTTTCTACGTCACATAACGCACGCGTTAATGACATTAAATTTTATAAAAAAAATTATTAATTTAACTCTCTTAATTTGATCTTTTAATTCTGAAAACAATTCTCACCAAACCACGTTCTTTCTTTCTTTCGTTCTTTCTTTCCTTTTCATGAACAAATTTTCTTATAGTTGCTTGATCATGGCTAATTCTAAGGTCCCATTATTACTAATTACAGCGGTAACTGGAGAAGGATTCATTGCTCGTGGCTTAACATTTCGTAACACTGCTGGTCCACACAACCACCAAGCAGTGGCACTGCGTTCTGGTGCTGATCTCTCTGTCTTCTATCGCTGTGGCTTCGAAGGCTACCAAGACACTCTCTATGTCCACTCTCAAAGACAATTCTACAAAGAATGCTACATTTATGGCACAGTAGACTTCATCTTCGGAAATGCCGCTGTTGTATTCCAAAACTGCATGATCTATGCCAGAAGGCCTATGGACCAGCAGAAAAACACCGTCACGGCTCAAGGCCGAACTGACCCGAACCAGAACACCGGGATTTCGATCTACAACTCCCGGGTTATAGCTGCCTCGGACCTTGTTCCGGTGCTGAGCTCCTTCAAGACCTTCCTGGGAAGGCCATGGAAGCAGTACTCGAGGACAGTGTTCATGCAAACTTACCTTGATACTTTGGTGGACCCCGCAGGGTGGTTGGAGTGGGATGGCAATTTTGCCCTCAATACTTTGTATTATGGAGAGTACAAGAACTTTGGTCCTAGGGCTTCCACTAGTGGTAGGGTGAAGTGGGGAGGGTACCATGTGATAACGAGAGCAAGCGAAGCGTCCCAGTTCACTGTCGAGAATTTTATCGCCGGGCGGTCGTGGTTACCAGCCACCGGTATACCGTTCTACGGCGGCCTCTGATGATGGTTATGATCTATAATTAATTGTCACATCGTTGTTAGCAAGATGTTTGTTATGTAACTGATTATTGTTGGTTGTGTTGTGCATTGTTGTGAGAAGTTGGTGGGAAGTTCTACCTATATGTAATGGTGACGGAGATTTGTTCATTCTTTCAAGACTAATATAAGATATGATTTTCCTACTTGCTTTCCTAATTGGAATACGCTCCTCATTAGCCCAACTTTCTGCAGCGCAAACTACTTACACTGTAGATAGTCAAATTTAACATGCTTAAAGTAGTTTGCAAAAGGGAAAATACACTCGTATAAAGGATGGTTAGAAAATATGTTGTATTGTGGCTCAAAATTGGAGAAAACCACCAGAAGAACAAGAAAGGAGAAAATCAACAAAACAGAGCCTATTATCGCCGTGGTCAGGGAGTGCCTAGTCATGATGCCAAAAGAGATATATAGGAGCAGGTCTTGCGTGGTCACATTGCCGGATGGTTAAATTTTAGGAAACTTGTTTTTTAAGTTGTATATATGACTTGGGAAGTTCCTAAAGGTTTCTACAATGCACAGTTGAAAGAGGAATATTCAGATTTTGGTAAAGAGAGACTGAGAGACTCTTTTGTATTTTTTTTTTCAAGAGTTTATAGTAGTAAATCATCATTAGATGTAGGCCAAATTGGCTGACTCACGATAAATTTATTAACCCTACTCTTTTTTCCTTCTTATTATTCAATTAGTTGTGTGTGTATGTAAGTATTTGATTTTGATTATACGTCTTGATTATTTGATTAAGGATTCAAATAACAACAAAATATACATGAGCTATCCACAATTAGATTTATTTTAACTAAAATAAAAATTTTTTATCTATTATTTACATAATATAATAAGCAGTCTTAATTAGTATTTTAGTCTCTTAATTTATTTATTTTAATTTAATCATTTAACTCTTTTAATTTTTTATTTCAATTTGGTTCTTAGCTTCAATTTGTGTCTTTGTTCTCTTTTGTTACATCCATTAACACGACTAAGGGACACCCTTTATGGTGCCTACATGATATCCAAGGCGGATAAAAACACTACGGTTAGAGTATTCATATATCTGTCTTCAAAATAGTCTTTTAATTTTTTTTTAGTGTTCTAAATTGAAATGGTCCATTAATTAATTTTATTGTTTTAAAATATTTTCTTAACTTTCTTTATTATTTCAAAATGATTCTATAAGAAACTCTTACTCTTATAGTGAAGTAAACTATAACCAATGAAATAGTATTTCACCATAATTACAATGTATTACTGGGTTAACATTTTGAAAGAAGATTAATAATGACTCTATGACGTCCAAGATAGAGCAGAATGGACCAGCACAGTCTGTCCTATATATACATCAAACCAGAGAACCATCTTTTAATCTTTCTTGGAGCTCTTCATTGCATGCTTTTTCATTTTGATTCGTTCTGCTTACTTTTTGTCTTTATTGGTCATAGTTTATTTTGTTTGTTATGCTTTACTTCCATTTTAATTACAAGAGTTTCATATATGCATTTAAAGAACCAATTTTGAAACATTAAAAAAAAAAAAAGGTTAAGGGACAACTTTGAAGATAGATGACCCTAATGCAGCGTTTGTCCGCCTCAAGTCAGTTGTCATATAAGCGTAGTTAAGGGAATCCAATAAATTTTCTTATAAATGTAATAGAAAAAGATAAATGTGACACAAATTGAAAATTAAAAGACTAAAATATTAATTAAATAAACGAATATTAAATATGTATTTGATCAATATAAAATTAATAATCATTTTTTAAAATTTAGCATGTTTTGAAACCATTCTATAAAAAAATAAATAATCATTACAAATAATAAACATTTTCCTAAAATTGAACCAATTAAAAAACAATAATTAACCAAGTGTCGATTTAGGGAAAAAAAAAAAAGGTACCTTTCAACAGCCGAAATCGATACTAAAAAAGTCAAATAGGATGAACCGGTTTTTTTTGGACCCCCGGGGGGGAGAAGACTTGGACTACCCACCGGACATTAACTATCTAAATTCTGCGGGCACAAGACAACCAGCAGGTGAGTGCCTGGTTTAAATTACAACGGCTCTTAAATGATTAGATGCGTTACGTGATTATACAATAATTAAATAAATGAAAATTCATTTAAATTAGTGTATCAGACGATAAACATTTACTATGCTTTTGTAGTGTTGAAAAATTTAATATTGTATTCCAAAGAAAAATTTAATAATATTATTCTCTATATTTTGATGAATATGTAGTTGTCACCTAAAATTTAAAACTCAATTCAATGATAATTTAAAACTAAATTATGTAACTTTAATTAAAAAAACTAAATTAAATTATGTGACAAAATTTAGATGACAATAGTATTGAATGATTGTTTACAAAAATACTGAAACTAAACTCATTAACACACATCGCTGCACATGACTTTCACTTTCATAGATATTTATTTATTCTGCGTACTTAAATGTTTCTCCCAAAATGGGCCCCCAAAGCAGAAACCAAAATAATGGCCCTGCAACTTGGTCATGTCCTAACTAAGTTCCGTTGTTTTCATAATGATTGATCATAGCCAGGAAACAGCAAATATTTTTCAAAATATTTACGGCATGCACAACGATTACATGATATCGTCGCTCAAATGGTGCTTATGAGGCCTGGTTTCATAAACTATTTTTGCCTGCTCTTTTATCTAGTGGACATCTGTCTCTCTCTCTCTCTCTCTCTCTCTATATATATATATACATATATGTAGGTAATAAAAAATTTAAAAGCATTTAAATGAACAATTTCAAGTCTTAATTCTTATAACTTGGTGACTGTTTGAGATATAGTTAGAGAGAACTTATAGTGTTTTAAATAATTAAGGATAATATTGTTTGAATAAGTGTTTGTCAATATATAATTATGTGAATGTGTTGTTTTGAATTATATTGATAGTTATTTGAGTTATTTTATTTTAATTTTATTTACATAAATTTCACGGAAACAAATTTTTGCACAAGAAAAATTTGTCTATTTTCAATTTTGTTTAACTAAACGAGTTTAGATTAGGAAATTTAAAGGTTCAATGAGAATGGAACCAAATCTTGAATTGTTACCCAGAGAATGGATCTAATATCTTTGTGAGAGAGCCAGGATGCCATGACACCTAACCGTGATAGGCTCGGAATTTAAATAACCATGGGCTATCAGTTTCAGATTTTTCTGGTACAGACAAATTTCGGAAAAGCGTTAGACGGATTATGTAATTCCAATGTGCACAGGAGCTGCTGAAAACAAATATAAAATTTGGTAAATTGTTTGTAACCTATTCAAATAGTCAAATATGGACAGAACATGCACTTCAAATTAAAGACAGGTAGCATGCCTAAGTTCAATCTAATAATTTCGCAAGTGAAGCCGTCATCTTCAAGATAGGCTACTTCCTAAATTAACAACCTTCACTAGATACAGGATTTGGTGTATCAATGCCCTTAATATTTTTCCAAATAAGAGCATCATAATAAACAAACTTATGAAATTCATGCCAGCGTGTTTTTTCAATTCATTATAATTTTTTGTTACCCTGCCTGAAGAGATATTTAAGTGTTTAAGTAGCAAAAGACTTGTTACAAGCTTTAATAAAAATAGCAAAAGAATAAATTTTAAAATAAAAAATTATTTTAAAACAAGGTAAATGAAGAAAGGATGAAGGGTGCTATAAATAAAAAATTTGAAAAAGAAAAAGGGCAAATGAAGCAAGGAGGAAGACTGCTATATGTCTAAGGGTATTGCTAATCAGTGCCTTCATAACATTGGTTAAATAACAATAAACAACTTAAGAGATAAAAAAAAGAAGATTTAGAGAAAATATAAAATAAGAAAAATACTTTTCAAAGTTTTATTCATCCCACTTAATGCAAATGAGATGTATATTTATAAATACAAGTTTGTAATTTTAAAAGATCACATCTTAAATGTAAAATAATATACCGTAAAATAGATCATAAAAGTAAAAAATGAATATCCAAATAATTATAAATTTTTAAAAGAATATGAGAAAAGTTATAATTTTTAAAAGAGATGGTCATCTATATTAAAAATAAAATTATAACATATCTTCAATGAATTTGAGGATTAAAAAATTAAGTAGACATTCACAATAATGAATAAATTCATAACACGATAGCATTAGTTGAGCTCGTCTTTGTTTTTAAAAGATCAGACTATTTTTTATTCTTTATCTTCTTTATCCAACTTTATCTAAATTTTTTAAAAATAATTTTGACAGTAAACATTAAAGAAAGTGAGTTTGTTTAGGAACACAGGGCATGACTTTATAAGTTCTTAGGCTTGTTTCATCATTTTCCCGTCCTCTAATTGGCCTTTGATGACAATCCGAGTTAAACACCAAAACCTCACCCTTCAAAACTATCATTATTAAAAATCCAATATAGAACCAAAGCAGCATCAATAATATAAGAGTGTTTGAAAACACGATAACTCCCCTGAAACCACATGTTATTCTAAGCAAAAATTTGGTGTTTTTGTACAAACACGTTCTTTTACCGCATTTCCAATCGGCACTAAATGAATAAGGTCTTTGGAGGGGGAAAAAAAAAAGATTATAGTGTTAGACGGGTCAAATACGTTGGTTTAAAGACCAAAATGTACAGCTTAGGAACGTTGGTGCTCATGTTTAATTATATACCACATAATAGCTTCTCCCGTGTATCATCATTTTGGCAACTTTCTATGGAGCTTACAGCTTTATGGGTTTTTGTTTCTTCATTTTTTTGGTTTTTTTTTTTGGGGGGGGGGGGGGGGGGGGACAAAATAAAACAAAACAAAACAAAACATGAATAGAGATGGGAAATAATAAAAAAAAATTCATCTTTAATTAAAATAAAATAAAATGAGAGAAATATAGGATCCAAAACCACCATGAATGCAATTATAAGATTTCAAAAAGGTTTGACTTCATAAGATATAAGGATCACACACAGCTGAAGCAGTAACTCATTCAATTACGTATTTCTCTTAAAATAAAAAATACTACACAGTTAAGACATGCGAAATATTTTCTAAAATTCTCTAAAGTCTTTAGTAATTAGTAGCATATTCTTGATCTATAAATGCACTATACATTAGTTTCCATGAGTTGCTGATTGTCAATATGCTTCTTCTTTCCTCTCTCTAAGTTTTCCTCCCCTCTGGATAGCATCAATGCAATTGAAAGATGCTAAAATGGAGCATCCCGTCCGTACAGGATTTTATAGAAAGTTCAGATACAGCTAACGGCCGTACTGAATTATTTATTTATTTTTTAAATAGAAAAAAGAACATACTGTGGAGAAGAGAAGAGCAGTACAAACATGAGAAGTCTTCAAGGAAAAAAAAAAAAAAAGGTTTAGACTAGTTAGCTCAAAAGAGCATTCCAATCCCTTTGTAAATCCATAAGGGAAACCCCCATAAGGAAACCGTTAGTTGAAACCCACAGAGGCCCCAAGAAAAAAATGACTCTCCTAAATCAGATGAGCTCAAAACAGCCTATTAAATTAAATTAAATTAATTAATTAATATATATATATATATATCAAAAAAAGTGCCTAAAGAACGATAACTAGGTATACTAAGATAATTTGACACCATGTTACCAACACCATTCACACCATAAAAGGATTCTCCCCATTTACTGTATAAAGCCTACTACACATTCCAATAGATTAAGGTTGGTAATGACATCTATTATGGGCACAAGCATTTGTTGAGAAGAGATTCAGAACAATTTCCAGATTTATGTCATGCTAACTTCTAAGATCCGGGAAGAAGCATCTAAGATACCAGTACACGGAAGGAAAGCACTAGAGATGTAAAAAGAAAGAGAGAAAGGGGGGGGGGGGGGGACTAAATAATGACATTCTAGTGACTTTTCTATTTCCTCAAAAGAGGAAATTTCAAAGGTCACTTGAGATTTAAGACTCGCAATTTCATTAACTCAGATATCAAGAAGTGTGAAAGCAATTAACAGAATTCATAGCGAGAGATGATTTTGAACTAAGTTCACTCTTTTCTTTTTATTTTGTGGTTGACTACATGCAAGTTCAGAACTATGACTTGATTTTACAATTCTCATTCACCCCTTCCCTAAAAGAGGAGGCAGAAAAGGAAAGAATAAGAACAAAGGTCAGCCCAATTTATCCCAACAAAGTTAAAACCCACTCCGTATGCTACATAACTCTTGACAGATGCATAATTCTTCCCATGCTATATACAATAACAAGATATATGCTCCACTCTCATATTTATGCCAAAAGCAATGAAACCACTCACAACCCCGAAAGTGTAAAGCAATCCAATATTCAAATTGTTCAGTAAAAACTCGAGCACCCACACATAATTAATCTGACTATGACAAAAAAAAAAAAAGAAGAAGACGCACAAAAGTTCACAAAATTT
Source organism: Erythrophleum fordii (assembly GCA_032878935.1). Lineage (NCBI taxonomy): Eukaryota > Viridiplantae > Streptophyta > Magnoliopsida > Fabales > Fabaceae > Erythrophleum > Erythrophleum fordii. The sequence continues at coordinate 16,552,743 of JAVQMF010000052.1, read as the reverse complement.
ATAACTACAATATTTTAATAAAAGGCTCACTTGGATGAATCTGTGGTTTCTTCTTCAAGCCAATTGCAGATGTGCTTGACTTATTGGAAAACATATTCTAGTAAGTCAGAATTTTAAAACAATAACTAAATTCATCTACAGAACTTGAAACCAGAGTCCAGATATCAAAAACTCAATTCAGTACAATCTCTTGAAAACGACTTCAGTTCATAAAATCACAGTGAACAGCGGAAAGAACAAAAGGTGAACCTTGCCTTAAAGAAACCACAAATGATGTTTTGTGCAAACAAGTAAAATATTTCTAGCACAAATTTCTCAACTACTCTTTAAATGCACCCGTTTTCTTTGCCATATAGGCATTAACCATGGAGATTTATTGTCTTCTTAAACCGATAAACAACTAGTTAACCAAAATTTGAAAAGATAAGCTGAAACCCCCCCCCCCCCCCCCCCCCCCCCAAAAAAAAAAACCGAAAAAAAAGGGTGAAAGATTGCAAATGAGATGTCATATGTAGGTTATGGTTTTTCATGTTCCATTTCCCACTTTAATGGATAGAAAGAGGCGTGAAGATAAGAGCGTCACTAGAAGAATTTTGACTGTGTAAGCAAACAGAAAGAACTTTTGAAATTTAAGTCCAAGCAAAGATTGACAAATATAGAAGAAAAGCAATCGCAAGAGCATGCTATTAAGATCAAATTGCCATCGATTATCATTTGGGTTATCGATGCTTATGCATATTCCATCAATTTCCATAAACATCGCAATGGAAAATGATAAAGAAAATTCACTTTGCTTCGATAAATCATTAGTCATGATCTCTGCATGTTTAGTTGCTCTTTCAACAACCTTGCCACACAGATTTAATGTGTCGAATATCCTATTCATCAGACTGAGACCTGAAATTATAGTAGAAAGCGAAATAGATCGAAGTAAAATAATTTAAAAAAGAAAGAAAGAAGAAATTCATACAACAAACACAAGTTCTTGGAAATTACTCACAGTAGTTTCGTGCAAAGGAAGTGAGGAAACGCTAATATAAGGATTGCTCATGTTCAAACAAGGCAAGCCTCACATTTGTCTTCAGCAGAAGAACGACGACGCCAACACTAGCCACTGTAAGCACGAAATGTAGGTGAGGACGATGAGGACATCTTATCAGGGAAAAGCCACTTACAAATTAGGGCACAATCTTCTTGCAACGGCGTGCGGCTATGCAGGTGAAAGCGTCTCCTTCGATCCGTTTGCAGAAGAGAGAGATAAAGGGAAAGAGAAAGATGGAAGATTTGTTAGGAAAAGGGAAAACGCAGAGAAAGAGGGAAGTTGTAAAGGCTAGCAAAAAAAAGAAAGAGGGGAGGGTGTGGTTGGCGCTAAAATTTTCAGTCGAAAATTGAAATAAAATTTCCAGTATATGTTTGCATTTACCGGCAGCTACAAAACCGCCAGAAACACAGTTGGTGAAAGGGCATTTTTCGAACCGCTGAAAAATGTCTGCCACTAAGTGCGCCTTTCTTCTATTGTCAACATCTTCAATGGCAGCAAAGTGATGTTCAAATCTAAAAACATCTTCATTTAAAATTTTGGTACTATATTAATTACGCTTAACTTTTCTGGCATTTCCTTTAGGTCATGTTTGGTACAAAAGAATGGAGAGGTAAGAAAAGAAAAGGAAAAGAAAATGAAGGAAAAAGTTGTTTGGTGCATATGTTTCCTATTCCTGAGGAAAAGTGATTCCCACACACCGTGGAAATGCGCAATCCGACCCTACCCTGATGGAATCAAAATTCATTCCTAGGAATGAAAAATAATCTGATCTTTTTGCCCTCATCAGAATATCTCCATCGTGTGAACAAAATTCATCTCCATTATCTCGATTGTCTCCCATCACAACTTCATCCTCAACTGGCCAGCGTCATAGTTCCAAATCCATCATCGTCTCCTGTTGCAAGTTAAGGTGAAAGAGATTGAAATCGTCTTGGTACACTGGTAAGTTCTCTTCCCTTGTTCAATTTCTCTCTCTCTCTTTCTCTCTTCTTCCTTGGCTTTGGTGGGGTTTTTGACATTGTTGATCATTGTCTCCCTTGTGTTGCTATAAGCCCTTTAATGATATGTAATATCAGAAGCTCGTAGATATTTAGGTTTTATGTATTATGGATTATGGATTATGGATGCTGAATTTGAATGCAATAATGGCAATGAATTATCCCTTATTCTGATTGCTCTGTTTACAAAGTTTATTGAGGAACTTTGTTCACTTCCCTAATTTTTAACATATATTTTTGTTCGTTTTTATCTTTGACTTCTTTTTTCTTCTGGGATGGGATGATAGGGTTAGAACTCCCTGCAGTTTATTTTAATTAGAATTAGAAGATTTAATATAATATGGTGACAATATTATCCAGTGGTATTATGCTTTTCTTGAACTCCTCGAGAGAGGTCATTTGGCCACAAACTTATATTGCTGTAAATGAAATTCCCCCAAATGTTAGTTTGAATTTATTTGCATTAAGTATGAACCAATGAAATAGAAAATTATACATACTAATAATCGTTTCGCCAAGGGCAGAAATGGCTATACCAGATAACATTTTGGGTATTGGATATAAAGCTAATAATAAATGTTTTACGAATTTTATGGTAGTAGTATAAAAGTTATGTTGATCTTGAAGTAATTAACTGCTAATATCTCAATTTTAGATTCTATAAACTGCAATGTGTAGTGCAATTATAATTATATTGGTGAATCATTTCTAGGACTCTTTCAACCCTTTCAAAATTGCTGGTCTATTGTCCCTTGTCTTTGAAACATGATGCTAAAGGTTAGTAAATCATTGGCCGACTTGTTGTTGCTCTTTGATTGATTTTACATTGGGGTATCGTTGGCTACAATTTGGATTGATGAAGAGGGTAATATTTGTTTCGGACTAAGTTAGGATACTGGAATCAGTAGAGCCTACAAGGATTTTGATTGCTATTCTTCTTTTTATCAGGTAATCTAGCATTCTAGCCTCCTTGATGAGGAAGGGTTGCTTGCACTGGTTCAGTATTTTCACTTTTGGGTACTTGCGTGATTTGGGGCATGTGCTAATTCGAATCAAATGCCAAGCTTTGATAAGATTTAGGACTGTGTGACCCAAAATCTACTTAACATCTCTACTAATAGTACTTTTTGAACCAAAGATGTATTGCCACCCTTGAGGCTGCATAATAACTCAATTTCTAAATCATCGCATAATGGTTTATCAAACTTGGATAGTACTTCTGATCAAATGTTATGAGTTCCACATCGGGAAGCCTCACAAATAAAGTGGGGTTTATAAGTTTAAGGGGCTCTCCCTTCTAATAGGCTAGTCTTTTGGAATGGGCTCTCCCTTTGGGGTTGTGCTCATTACATTGGTGCTCTCGTTGAGAGTCCAATGGTCACAGAAAGGGCTACTTACGGAGGGGCTGACCAGAAGAAGGTCGAGTGAAGCGCCGCTGAATGAGAAGCGTCACAAAGTGGAGCCGCCGGGGACGTTGGCTCTTGAGGGGGTGGCATTGTTATGAGTTTCACATCGGGAAGCCTCACAAGTAAAGTGGGGTTTATAAGTTTAAGGGGCTCTCCCTTCTAATAGGCTAGTCTTTTGGAATGGGCTTTTCCTTTGAGCTTGTGCTCATTACATTGATTGTTATGAGTCCCACATCGGGAAGCCTTACAAGTAAAGTGGGGTTTATAAGTTTAAGGGGCTCTCCCTTCTAATAGGCTAGTCTTTTAGAATGGGCTCTCCCTTTGGGCTTATGCTCATTATATTAGTGCTCTCGTTAAGAGTCTGATGGTCACGGAAAGGGCTACCTGCGGAGGGGCTGACCAACAGAGGGGCTGACCGGAAGAAGGCCGAGTGAACCGCCACATAGTAGAGCCACCGGGGACGTTGGCTCTTGAGGGTGTGGCATTGTTATGAGTCCCACATTGGGAAACCTCACAAGTAAAGTGGGGTTTATAAGCTTAAGGGGCTCTCCCTTCTAATAGACTAGGCTTGTGCTCATTACATCAAGATGATGATTATAAGAATATTGAAGTTTACAAATCCAAGGCACCAAATAATCCTCTTCAACAGAAGCAGCAGAACGTATTCAAACATGGTGATTCTGGTTTATTCTCCAATGAAGAAAGATCACAAGTTATGACGATCAGCCTATAAAAGAGGATATAGTCTCGCCTTCAGTTTAAGAGCAACCAATTACTGAGGTGTTCATTAAAGACAAACAAATTAGATAGATGAAGAAGAAAAGGAAGAAGCAAGAAAGGATATCATGGACCCAATTCTAATGGGCTTCGAGAAATCAAACAAAAGAGAAACCAAGAGAAAGGAATGACGAGCTGAACCCTGGTGAGGTTTCCAGGAGCAACAAACTCACGTGCTATGAGAGGATTACGTGAGCTAAAGGAGTGAGATTTAGAGAGAGAATCGATCGTTAGGAGAAAGGGATTTAGGCTGTATTTTCTATGGGAGAAGGTAGGAAAAACATTAGAGGAATGCGGGGGAGCCTCTTAAAGAACACTTTTTTTTTTCTTCTTCATCTTCGTTTTTGTAATCTAAATACCACCATTTCAGTTTTGTCTGTGTGGGTTCAGTCTTAAAAATCAATAAAACAGTGAAGTTTCCATCAATTTTGGTATCAGAGCTTAATGTTCCTGGGGAATGATTGTTAGAAAATTGTGTGTATGTGTCAAAAGGGAAGAGAAAAAGAGAAGTCCCACATTGCTCAAATAAAGGAAGGCCAAAGGGTATAAATATTAACATGTGATTATGGAAAGAGCAAAATGGGTCTAGGAGGAGAGTGGGCTCATGCGCACAAAAAGCTGGGCCAACATAGCTGAGCTCAGTTGAAATTCAGCGATTTGCCCCCCCTGCGGGCAAAATATACGCAGAGTTGGACATTTTTTACCGTTGCCGGAATTTAATTTTTGAAAATTAAATATTTTCAAATAGCCTTCCAAAAAATTCACAAATTTAAGGCTTCGGTTATGAGTTCATTATGTGAACGTTTCTGAACGTTACTCATCATTTACCGACAATTATTAATCCGTTTTATCTGATATAATGTTTATTAATCCTCATGTCGGAAACCGTCCAACGTTCAGAAACGTCCTCATTAATATAATTCAATATGGTCCAACGTCTCATTATTTTCTGTGCCTATAAATACCGCGTTGCTCTTTGGGTTCCACACATTACAGCTCCGGACAATATTCGAGCTGCTCCCTCCTCTCCTCTTCTCTCTGCCCCTGAGTTCTTATCTCCGCTGTTCTGCTTTCCTGCGACATTGTAGAAGAATCCGTTCAATCCTGGGGAGTGCCGTCTTGTGGCGGAATATCTCTCAAGGACAGTGTCCTTGTACATGGCTCGGATTTATTTCATACTAACAACTTCCTTGTGCAGCTACTGATTGATAACAATCTTGAGAGATATGGAGTCACAAAACAATGCTCCTACTTCTGATGGTCCTACCGGTGCCCCATTCACACCACCTCCGATGCCACTGTCTAGGCCACCACCGGATATTTCAAAAATTGAAATGTTCGATGGCAAAAACTTTCGAAGGTGGCAAGAACGTGTTTACTCAATCCTGGACCTATATGGAGTTGCTGCTGCGCTCACACAATCTGAACCCTCGTTAAATGTTGACCAAAATCAAAGGGTTGCTTGGGAATATACCAACAAGGTATGCCGAAATACCATCATTAACACTTTGTCTAATGATCTCTTCGATGTTTACTATGTGTACAAGGAAGCAAGCAAAATTTGGGAATCGTTAATTGCCAAATATACTGCTGAGGACGTGGAGAAGCAAAAGTTTGTTGTTGGAAATTACTATAGATGGGAGATGACCGAGGACAAGGATATTAAGCTACAAATTAACGAGTACCATAAGCTGCTAGAAGAGTTGAGGGCAGAAAAAATCAACTTACCTGACGAGTTTGTTGCTGGAATTTTAATTGAGAAGCTGCCTGAATCATGGAAGGACTACAAACAACAACTGAAACACAAACAAAAGTAATTGCCATTATCGGACCTAATCACTCACATCATTATTGAGGACACAAATCGAAAAGAGATGCAAGCTGCAAAAGGTAAAGAAATGACCTCAAAAGCAAATTTGGTGGAGACAAAGTAGTATGCCAAGAGGTATGAATCTAAAACAAAACCTGACTACAAACCCAAGAGTTCTAACCCCAAATTCAAAAAGAAAGGGAGTTACTTTGTTTGTGGAAAACCAGGCCACCATGCTGCTCAATGTAGGAAGAGGGCTAGAAATGACAATCCTCCTAGGGCCAATCTGGTTCAAGGAGATGAAGAGAATGAAATCATTATAGCGGTCATTTCTCAAGCTCTCTTAGTATCCGATGTGAAAAAATGGGTGGTAGACTCTGGAGCTACCAGGCACATTTGTACAAATCGTGAGATGTTTGCCTCCTATAATCCTACCAAGGAAGTAAAAGACCGTGTTTACCTTGCTGATTCCCGAACTGCAAAAGTTCTAGGAAAAGAAAAGGTTGAACTGAAACTCACATCTGAAAAAACTTTGTCACTCAGTGATGTTCTTCATGTGCCTGATGTTAGAGCCAATTTAATTTCTGTAGCTCTATTAAGCAAAGCTGGGGTTAAAGTGTCATTTGAATCTGATAAGATCGTAATAACAAAGAACAATGTATTTGTAGGGAAGGGCTATTGTACTTAGGGGCTGTTTATACTCAACATTGCTAATATGAATGAAAATGCATCATCTTCTGCTTACTTACCTGTCTTTATAGTTGATACTTTTAATATATGGCATGCTCGATTAGGACATGTTAGTAAGTCATATTTAAAGAAAATACAAAAACTTGGTTTAATTTCTGAAATTAAAAATGATTCTCTAAACAAATGTGAAATTTGTGTAGAAGCTAAATTAACCAAAAAGTCTCATTTTCCTGTAGAAAGAGAAACTGAATTGCTTAGCTTAATACATACTGATTTAGGTGATTTAAAACAAACTATGACAAGAGGTGGCAAAAAGTATTTTGTAACTTTTATTGATGATTTTTTTAGATATACTAAAGTTTATTTATTGAGAAATAAAGATGAAGCTTTTGATAAATTTCTTTTATATAAAGCTGAGGTAGAAAATCAATTAAATAAAAAGATTAAAAGGGTTAGGTCAGATAGAGGAGGAGAATTTGTTTTATTTAATGACTTTTGTGAAAAAGAAGGAATCATTCACGAAGTAACTCCTCCATATTCACCTAAATCAAATGGAATAGCAGAAAAGAAAAATAGAACTTTAAAAGAAATGATGAATGCTATGCTTGTAAGTTCTTCTGCACCAGATAATTTATGGGGTGAAGCTTTATTATCTGCATATTTTTTACAAAATAGGATACCTTATAAGAAACTAAATAAGACACCTTATGAATTATAGAAAGGATACACACCAAACTTAAAATATTTGAAAGTGTGGGGGTGTCTTGCAAAAGTTTTATTACCTGATCCTAAAAAGAGAAAAATTGGTTCTAAAACTTCTGATTGCATGTTTATTGGATATGTTGAACATAGTGCATCATATAGATTTTTAGTTTTGAAAAGTGATGTTCTTGATCATAATATTATTATTGAAACCAAAGATGCAGAATTTTTTGAGCATATTTTTCCATTAAAAATTCAGCATATGTCTCAAACAGCTGAAAATTTGCCTTCTTCATCTAAAGTAAATGAAAGTGAAAATTTTGTTGAAAATTTAAGGAGAGGCAAAAGACAAAGAAAAGAAACTTCTTTTGGAAATGATTTTTATACTTTTATGTTACAAGATGAGCCATCAAATTTTTCTGAAGCAATTTCATCTTCTGATGCTCATCTTTGGAAAGAAGCAATTAAAACTGAAATAGATTCGCTAAATCAAAACAAAACTTGGGTTTTAGCAGACTTGCCTCTGGGAGCAAGACCTATTGGTTGCAAATGGGTTTTTAAAAGGAAATATAATCCTGATGGATCTATTGATAAATATAAAGCGAGGCTAGTAGCTAAAGAATTTACTCAAAAACAAAATATTGATTATTTTGATACTTTTTCTCCAGTAACAAGAATTTCTTCTATTAGAATTTTGATTGCTTTAGCTTCAGTTTACAAGCTTTTTATTCATCAAATGGATGTTAAAGCTGCCTTTTTAAATGGTGATTTAGAAGAAGAAATTTACATGGTACAACCTGAAGGGTGTGTTGCTCCTGTACAAGAAAATAAAGTTTGTAAACTTGTTAAATCATTGTATGGATTGAAACAAGCACCGAAACAATGGCATGAAAAACTTGATCAAGTCTTAACAAGTGATGGATTTTCCACTGTTGAAGTAGAAAGATGTGTTTATACAAAAATTTTGAATGATGGTTGTGTGATTATATGTTTATATGTTGATGATATGCTTATTTTTGGTACAAGTATAAATGTTGTGATAGAAACTAAAAGGTTTCTTTCTTCTAAATTTGATATGAAGGATATGGGTGAAGCAAAGGTAATATTAGGTGTTAAGATCATAAGAAGTGAAAATGGTATTTTACTATCTCAAGAACATTATGTTGAAAAAATTCTTAAAAAATTTGGATTCTTTGAAAAAATACCTGTAAGTACTCCTTATGATGCTAGCACCAAATTAGTTAAAAATAAGGGTGATCCGGTAGCTCAATCTACATATGCACAGATTATTGGGAGTCTGTTGCATTTAATGAATTACACCCGACCTGATATAGCGTATGTTGTGAGTAGATTGAGTAGATATACTCACTGTCCAAGTAGTGAACATTGGTTAGCTTTGGACAGATTAATGAGTTATCTAAAAGGTACCATAAATTATGGTATATGTTATAATGGATTTCCCGCTGTATTAGAAGGGTACAGTGATGCTAACTGGATCTCAGATTCAGAAGATATCAAATCCACTAGTGGCTATGTATTCACTCTTGGTGGTGGTGCAGTAACCTGGAAATCAACTCAACAAAATATTATAGCGAGATCCACTATGGATTCAGAGTTCATTGCTCTGGAGTTGGCTAGTAATGAGGCTGAGTGGTTGAAAAACTTCTTGGCAAATATTCCATTAGGTGAAAAACCAACACCATCAGTGTCATTACATTGTGATAGTCAATCGGCGATAGTCGTTACTAAAAATAAGACCTACAATGGCAAAAGTAGGCACATACGTTTAAGACATAATATTATAAGATAGCTGTTGAAAAATGGAGTTATATCGATCGATTTTGTAAGGTCAGAATTAAATCTGGCAGACCCCCTAACCAAACCTTTAGGGAAGAAACAAATTTTGGAAACATCGAGGGGAATGGGACTTAAGCCAGTTTGAAAATTAACAGTGATGGTAACCCAACCTCTGTGATTGGTGATCCCATGAAGGAGGTTCATATGGGTAAAAACAAGTCATTCGTTAATTCTGCTAACACTTTATTATTTTAGTCCATTCCTATGATATGAGGAAAAGTGTTAGAATGTATTGTTGGCGAGGTTGAGTAAAAGCTCTTAATGATTTCATATTCCTTATGGATGGTGTGATCATTACAGTCACACTTGATGAAATCACCTATATGAATGTGGAGTGGGGCCGCTCCTATGAGATCATGGCAAAAATCTCTAGAGCATTCATTAAAACCAGGCACGCGCAAGGCCGTAGTTTAAAGCGCAAAATTGCGATAACAGCGGAAATTGTGGGGGTATAAATTGACTCTTAAGGCCTCTAGTATACAACGGAAAATTGTTGGTTCATAGAAGCTATAAGCTTCACCTACAATTGTGTATACTAAGCTCTATTAGTCTAGGAATGGTTCATAGTCCGTAAGACACCATATTCGAAATGTTTATACCCATATGTATAACTCAGATGATAATGGTCTTTTGACACACATGTGGGGGATTGTTAGAAAATTGTGTGTGTGTGTCAAAAGGGAAGAGAAAAAGAGAAGTCCCACATTGCTCAAATAAAGGAAGGCCAAAGGGTATAAATATTAACATGTGATTATGGAAAGAGCAAAATGGGTCTAGGAGGAGAGTGGGCTCGCGCGCACAAAAAGCTGGGCCAACATAGCTGAGCTCAGTTGAAATTCGGCGATTTGCCCCCCCTGCGCGTAAAATATACGCGGAGTTGGACATTTTTTACCGTTGCCGGAATTTAATTTTTGAAAATTAAATATTTTCAAATAGCCTTCCAGAAAATTCACAAATTTAAGGCTTCGGTTATGGGTTCATTATGTGAACGTTTCTGAACGTTACTCATCATTTACCGACAATTATTAATCCGTTTTATCTGATATAATATTTATTAATCCTCATGTCGAAAACCGTCCAACGTTCAGAAACGTCCTCATTAATATAATTCAATATGGTCCAACGTCTCATTATTTTCTGTGCCTATAAATACCGCGTTGCTCTTTGGGTTCCACACACTACAGCTTCGGACAATATTCGAGCTGCTCCCTCCTCTCCTCTTCTCTCTGCCCTTGAGTTCTTATCTCCGCTGTTCTGCTTTCCTGCGACATCGCAGAAGAATCCGTTCAATCCTGGGGAGTGCCGTCTTGTGGCGGAATATCTCTCAAGGACAGTACACGGTTCGGATTTATTTCATACTAACAACTTCATTGTGCAGCTACTGATTGATAACAATGATAAATACTCGAATGGAGCAATGAATAAAAGCCTTGGAGAAAGGAGTGGGACAATTGAAAGGGGAAATGTTAACCATCATGAAAATTCTGATGGAGCTGAAGGACAAGGTGAATGAGCTGTAGAATCCATCAAAAAATGGTGAACGAGGTGAGAAACCGGCTGAACCTTAACAGATATCTCTAGCGAAGTCTAGCGATGGTAACACTGAAGCTGTTGGTGAACAAGATGTGTCTAAATTTAGGAGAATCGAGCTTCCTCTGTTTTCTAGAGAAGATCTTATTGGTTGGCTTTTAATAGCGAAAAGATACTTTGCCATGAACAGTGTTAGCTAGCGAGGAGGAGAAACTTGAAGCAGTGGTAGTTTGCCTAGCGGGTAAAGCCTTGAATTGGCTTTAATGGCTCAAAACCTGAACACCTGCTAAAACTTGGGGCTGAATTCAAATGAGAGCTATTGGGACATATTCATCAGAGGTAATTGGGTGTATCTTTGACATGAATACCCTTTACCTGTTTTCCTTCATCTTCATTAACCTTTATATTGCCACATCTCAATATGAAGGTGAGTCGTAAGTTTGGGTACTTCATTCAAATTGTCAATTCTCTCAAAGGTACCTCTACCATCATGACAATCGCTAAAATATTGCAACTGTTTGCCCTTACCCACCGATTCATGATTTGCATGAACCAGATTCTGAGCTTTTTAAGGAAACCCCACAATAGGACTTTCAGTTTCTTCGTTCATTGGATCCAAGGCACCATCAGAATAGAGACCACCAACTTTCTTATATCGATATTCCTTCTCGATTGAAGACAAAATTGAATTTATCTCATCCTTACTCTGACCTTTGGAAGGTAACCTTTTGCGCAAGTTATCAATTTCGCCATCCCTCTTCAAAACTTCTCCCACGCGAGCATTATTTTCCACGATCGAAGATGACCCAGGACCATAATCAACCATTTGCTAATATCTGCAACTAGATCTTGCTCTTGATTTCTTAGTATCGACATTTTGACTTGAGTTAGAGAGAAACAGGGTCCTCTCCCATATCCTTCTTTTTTCTCTTTTCAATAAATTCTCTTTAGTATGGGAAAAGTTCTGTTAGCCTCAAATAGTTAAGTCCTACTAAAACTTATCCCATATTTCTCCCATGCAATATCCCTCCTGCATAATTTGAAGGGAAGATTGGAAAATAAAGTATAGGATAAAACACGGTCCATTTGGTTAATAGTGAAGTAGGTATAATACATTTGAATAGTATCTTTTATATCTTTTTAATTATTAATTAATTTATTAAAATTTTATTTTAATTATTAAATTATCTTTTTAAAAATAAAAATAAAAATATAATTTTTTATTTTATTTATTCAATTTTTATATTTTCTTTTATTTTATATCATCTCATCAAGAAACTAGGTCACATGTTTTTTTGGTTTGGAACTTAGGATATTTGGAAAGGTAATTTTTTGGTTTATTGGGCCCGATATTATTGAGCCAAAAAGTATCAATTGTGCCTAGTATTGTGAAGGGTTTGGTTCGGTTTAAAAGCTATTTTTTTTAAAATTCGATTTTTATATCCAAAAAGCAAAATCCAGTATCATTAATCATAGGCAAAATTAGTTCGTTTTCATCTTTTAAATTTACCGTCTGTTTTAATTTTGTCTCAAATATTTTTTATTATTTTCATTTTATATATTTATAAAAGTTTTCAATTTATTTATTTATTAATATCATTTAAATTGTTAACAAAATTAGCTATTATATAAACACGAAGCAATCAAAGGATACAAATATGAATGTCTGGTATAATAACTCGCTTAATAAACATCAAATGACGTTGTTTTATGTTATTTTAACCCTAACCTTTCTTTTCTTTCTAAAAAAATTAATTATGAGAGATATTGCAAAAATAAGAGAGCTATGGATCAAACTATATGAACCGATTAGGTCAAAATACTTTGGATGAAGCTACCAAGTGCTCAAGTACTTAGATTGGGGAGGCTTTGAATTGAGATATGTAAATCTCTTTTAGTAATAAATTAAGATAAATTAAATGAAATAAAACGATGCTGTAAAATTTTTTTATAAAAAGGATGATCTATAAAAAAGAAGTTAAAATATAATATTTTTTAGTGTTTCGGGTGCTCAAAAAATTTTAAATATCAGGAATTAAAATTATAAAATTTTATCAGATTTGGATAAGGTGAGTCGAAAATTGGATATATATTTCAAATTTGGATATTTATTAGGAATGACAATTGATGAGTAGACAGAATTTAGATATAAATTTTTATATCTTTGTTATTATATTCATTAATGAAGCATAACAATAATATGATTCTTAAATAAGTATATAATTTTTATAACTAAATATTATATGATTAAGATTTTTTAAAAATTACACATACTATATTATTTTTATTAGAGAACATGATAATAAAAATATACAAAACTATAATACTTAATCAAATGTTAGATATCCGAATTTGAAATATATATCCAATGTTCAAAACCTCTTCGAATTCAATAAAGTTATACAATTTTAATACACAAATGTCCGAAATTTATTGATGTCGAAATATAAAAAATATTATACTTTAATATTTTATTTTTATTATAGATTTCTCATCCAACTTTTCTTGTTTTGTACTAATATAACACCACATTATTTCATTCAAGTTATCTTATTTATTAACAAAAAAATATGTACGCATGCATCTCAATAAAACCACCCCCACCCCGAATCTTATTTATTTCAACAGTCAAAATAATGGGATTTGCATTAATATTTGGAAGTTGATATAATTAAACCATGATTAAAGATTCAAGTCAGATATATATTATTATAAGCATGGATGATAACTTGGATTAACGAGAACAAGCAATCTCGGAGGAATTAGGAGTCAAATCGAAAGACTGCTTCCAAGCATATCTGAAGGTGATAGGATCGGTGTTGATAGGTAGACCATTATTAACAAGGCAAACACCGTCGCTTGACACGTTGAATATGGAAGGATCTACGCGTTCCACTGTTCGGAAACCCTTGCAATTTAACTTCACGTTCAACTGAGTACATATACATTGGTTGGTGATGCTCACACCCCACTCTGGGCTGAATCCTAATATTGATCCTGTTCCGGTTTGGGTCACTGAGATATCACTTAACGAGCATTCACTAGCTTTTCCTGCATGCATTATATGAAAAACATTAAGAATATAATATATTGGCCATTCATGGCTTTGCAGAATATGCAAATAATAGCTCAGTTTTGTGAGTAATGTGAGAATGAAAATGAAAACCAGCAAATAGTATCAACAATTTAAGTTTAATCCATTATAAGAAAAGAATTTCTGTACCTTGAGCAATGAGGCCTAGGAGGATCACCATGCCAAGAATTTTGATGATGGCTGCCATTTCTCACAATATACGAAATGCGTACTATAACTTCAGTTACTTCGTTGATGAAGAATGCTGGTGTGATGCTTTATTTAATAGGAAAAAGATGGGATAGGAGAGTGAATTCCAAAGTTGACCCTATACCTGGTAGCGTAGAATTTGGTGCTGCATCCTTAGATGTTTTGGATAGTATAGATTTTATTTGTTTTTTATTTCCTTTAAAATCCAACTCTCTAATTTTTTTTTTTATTTTGAAAGAAATAAAAGATAAGATGAAAATCTGTTTGATAGAAATTAGAAGACTATCTGCATCAAAAAAAAAAAAAATTGATTGATTGATATCTAAATTAATAAATTAAATTAAATTAAAATATGGACCGTCCAAATCTGTTACTTTCTTGGAGCAACAAAGGATCTATACATGATAAAGTAATATTAACACAAATTTGTTAAAATGAACTTCAATAAATTTTGTTCTCATAAATAATATTAATATACTGTATAAATGAATATTAATAACATTTATGAGAGTAGATTTTCTTGAGAGTGATTATGATAAAAACATGAGTGATAAAACAACCAGGGAGGAGAATTAATGTAGTTATTATGAGAGAGAAGAGGGAAATTTTTTAAGTGGGAAAATTTAAGAGTTTTTAAAGCTTTATATATATATATATATATAGAGAGAGAGAGAGAGAGAGAGAGAGAGAGAGAGAGAGGGGTATTATTTGAAATAATTCAAGAAAAAAACTTAAATGCTATGATCCAATTTAGTAGCTATGTCTATATGTGAATGTGGTTAATAAATGATGTATAAGTCACTAGAAACAAGTTTATAGGATGATAGGCATATATTAAAAGGAAACTAGTCTACTAGTTTATCTCTAAAAGTATGAGTTGAGAAATAAAGAGTAATCAATCAGCTAGTAAGTAATACTAGTTAATTGTTATGATTTTGAAAGTAACAAGTCTAGTGATAGAAGTTAGCAATAGACTAGTAATAGTCTCAAGATACCATCATCTTAAAAGCAATCATTCAATTGGTAAAAAGCATTTGTGGGATTAGAATTTTTTCAAGTGAGAATCCTGTAAAATTTTTATAAAGTAAGAGGTAGTAGAATATAATTTTATAAATAAAAATAATATATATATATATATATATGTGTGTGTGTGTGTGTGTGTGTGTGCGCGCGCGCGCGCGTGTGTGTGTTAAGAAGAAGAAGAAGAAGAATATATATATATATATATATATATATATATGAGACAAAAGAAAAAACACTTCAAAATATCTATTTTCGTATTTGCAATCAACTAATTAGCAAGTTTTTAAAACACCAACAAGAGAAATATCAATTGATTGGTTGGATACTAGATATCAAAAAAATTCAAAAATTATAATAATTAAAGTGTTTGTTAACTTTCAAGAATCTTGTATTTTCATTATATAACAATCAAATAATTGTTTCAATGTTCATAAACACTTTGAAGGTTTTAATTAATATGATAAAACTTAAAATTTAAATTCAAAAAGTTAGTTTTCTAACTAAAATGTTTGATTGTTTAGAGTAAATTGTATGAGCTGATTCTCAACATAGAAAGCCCATGTCTCTCTTATCTCCCTATTCTCTTAACCCTTTTACAACTATTTTTGAAAAGATAATTTTATTAGTACTGATTGTAATTTTTTACAATGCTTTAGATCGCACCCAAAAGCAATTTTCATTTGAATCCGTCGACAATTAAGTGAAAGCAAATATTATTTTAAAGAGACTATGTTTAGCATATGTTTCTAAGCTTTCATCTTTGATTTCTAACCCCATACCACAAACTACAATCCTAACAAGTCAAAGATGCCAAAACGATATGCAGAATCAAGAAATTGAAGGAGTTGTAATTTAAAGTGAGCGTTTACAAAAAATCTTATAAGGAAGGGTTGAATATATATAACTTATTAATAAGATTAATTAATTTGTTCTAGGAGGTTATTTTGTTGAAGTATATCTATAAAATAAAATAAAAAATAAGAAATTGATGACCAACGGCCACATGACGTGAAAATTAAAAGCCTTAAATGTCATTTATCATATGTTTTAAAGCATTAAAATTTGTTTTAAAATCACATTCCCTTTCCCGACGTCCACACAGCATGCATGCTTTATGGTGATAGAGATTTGCATTATCTTAACGCTGGTTGACTCAGTCAATTGAAAGCATTTGGATCAAACTTTTTCTATCTTGCTTCGTGGTCAGCCTTTTTCTTAGCAGATCCTCTGATACTCAAAAACAAGTTGAATAACATTATTTTTATTAATATTTTTATAAAAAAAACTCAAATTATTCAAAAAATATATAATGGCCCTGATTTTAGCATAACTTTTGTATAAAATATGGCAATTAATGCATAAATGCCATCAAAATGGACAATGTAATGAAATAGGACGGATCCCTTGTGGTACTTGGAGGGTGCATTCAATTTCTTTTTTATCTTTTATTTATTTATTTACTTATTTTACTTTTAGGGAAAAAATTAATAAAAAAGATAAAAACTGTAATTGTAAAATTAAAAATTTTAACTGTATTAAAAATTTTAACTATACTATATAGTTGAATTTTTAAAATATAAATTTTTTCATAATTAAAAATTTTGATATCACAATTAAATTTTTTATTTTTTAATTATTTTTATCCATAATAAACAAAATAAAAAAGTATTGAATGTACCCCTACAGTTGTCCGCACGATTGCAAGGAATACATCCTTGTAATGAAACTTCTATACTTACAAATATATGCATGTTTTATTGTTAAAGAAAAAGTGCTGAAAAAAACAAGGCGTGTGAGATATTGCTATATTTGGTCATATTCAGACAAAAGTGTGATACATTTTTATATGAATTACATATTAATTATTAAAATGTTTCATAAAAAATATTGTAAGTATCTAAATTTATAAGGTTATAGATTACAATAATGGGTACAAATTTGTACAAAATGTTTGTGATGAATGCAAAGTAAAATGAATGTTTATTAGGCATATATTTTATAAATTATAGTAGCAACCATTAAGAAAAACATAACGATTATAAAAGTAATTAAATTCTGACTATATATTGCAAATTTGTAGAATAAAAATATAAAGTGCAAGAGGAAAGATCTCTATTGCATATTTGACTTCTTTGGCTCTTGTAGGCTAAATGACTATCAATTATTTTTACATTTTGTCTCCATAAACTATTGCATAATAATAAAACTAGTACCTAAATTTTTAAAATTACCAAAAGATCCTCATAAACTAAATGGAATAAACTATCAAAACTAACGGCCAAGAGGCTTATATCACCCATCTGCCTCCTACCTCTGCAATCTTCAATGAAGCCGTGAATGCTTTGAAAATAAATTTTACCTGTTCACAGGTAGAACGAAAGACAAGTGCCTTGTGTTAGAAACATAAGACAAGAGAATTGGAAAAATAGGATTTTAAGAGGTGAATGATTATTACTTTTTAAGTAATTGTCTGTATACAAAAAAATTATAGATAAACTCTTCCAATATATTTCAAAGTCTCTAAAAATGTTATTTTTCACTTTTAGCACTTCATTTATGAAAAATAGAAACACACACACACACACACACACATATACACTTTGAAAAATCACTTTTTTCAATTGTTTGTTTACAGGCCAATAGACGTGTTAGTTTATTTCTGTTTATTTTAAATTTAAATTTAAAATATTGAAATTTAAAAAATAAGTCCCAAATTGATATATGTTTTCACACGTTCCATGAGACTCATCAGATAAAAATCTAGTTATAGGTTTTTGTTAATAAAAGTTAGTAATTTTTAGTCAAGTATTTGTTAAGTTGTTTATGTTGGTTTTTATGTAGTTTTTAATGATAATTTTAGTTTAATTTGATTTTTTGATTTTTTTAATTAAATTCTTAAGCTTTAGTTGTAAGTAATTTGGCTGAGAATTGCATGGTTTTATCAATAAAGTCAGCCTACTATAGTTGAATTCCTTTTTTCATTTTACTGAAAGAATTACTTATAAAAGAAACTATATTTCTATTGTTATATATGTATATATATAAAGAGTTTCTAATATTTAGGTTTCACTGATTATTACTTAGAATACTTTAATTGTAGGAAATTTGATTCTACGTAGTATATATTCATAGATTCTTTTTCAATAATAACTCTTGCTAAGGAAGCATGACTATAAAATTATAGGATGAAAAACGGCCAGTGTTAAACATGGGAAACAAACTTCAAGAAATAATTCAATGAATTTTTGCTTTGAATTATCGATTTAGAGCAAAAGCGTGAAATTGTCTTGATGTTATAGTTCCAATTTTCTTTTTTGCTTCTGATCACAATTTTGAGAACATCTAGTAGTTTCAGTAGTATATAGTTTTAGGTCATTTATATGATTAGTAAATAAAAATCCAAATTTAGTAGCTAAAAATGATAATCCCAACACATTTTTCAAACCAGAAAACAACATTCGAAAAACCACAATACGTTATTCAAAAGTTCAAATACATGAAACAAATCCATTGGCCAAATAATAATGGGAATTGGGAGTTGATGTAATCAAAACATGATCAAAGATTCAAATTAGATATTATTATGAGCAAGGATGACCCCTTGGACTAACGAGAACAAGCAATGACGGAGGAATTCAGGTCAAATCGAAAGAGTTGTCCCATGCATGTTTGAAGGTGACAGGTCTGGTGTAGCCAGGTTGACCCTTATTAACAAAGCAAAACCATCGCTTGACACGCTGAATAATGAAGGATCTGTGTTTTCCACTGTTTAAAAACCTCTGCAATTCAACTTCAGATTCAATCGAATCCAAGTGCATTTGTTGGCGATGGTCACACTCCACTCTGGTTTATTTGTACTGTTGCTGTTTTGGTTTGGCCCACTGAGATGTCACTTAACGAGCATTCAGTTGCTTTGCCTGCAAGCACGGGATAAATTATAATGAGGAAAACAAGAAGAATATAATAATATATATATATATATATATATATAGGCCACTCCATGTCTTTGCTCCACTCTCGCACATGAGCGATCAGTTTTGTATGTAATGCGAGAACGGAGAATGAGAAACCAGCAAATTGTATGTAAATAATTTGAGGTACCTTGAGCAGTGAAGCCAAGGAGGACAACTATGCCAAAAATTTTAATGGTGGCTGCCATTTCTATTGGAATATTGTGTGTAGGGGCTCACATTAATTATTTTATTTGTTTTATAAAACATATGGGTTGACGAATAATTTATTAAGGTGTTAGGCTCAATATTATTTGTTAAAGTAATCATTTGGTTGTTAAATTAGATACACATTAAAATATTATATTTAAGTCTAGTTAGCAATTATAAAAGTGTGGATCATAAATCTTATCAAAATATATAATGGGAGGACCCAATAAGAAACCATTTAAGTTAAAATTAGGTCCTCTCTCTTGTCCTAATTCAGTGTATGCTTTCCTATAATGACCATTATAAAGTCTAAAGCTAAAGGGAGGGAGAACTAGCTACCTTTTACAACTTAATAGTAAATGGAGAAGTCAAGAACGCATGTATATCTTATTACTCATCAAAATTAAAAGCTATGAAAGTGATTGAGTGTTCTTGTTTATACACTAGATCCTATCAAGTTGTATAATTGAATTTATGCAAGTAATTACTAGTTAGAAATTGATAACTTACCTATATGTTTTACATGTGGTATCAAAACTTAAGGTGTGCATAAACTTAGAACCTTCTTTTTAAGATACATATAAGTATTATTCTCCCCATCATAATTCTTCCACAAAAATTGTTTTGGGACTTCTAATTCTTCATTTAGGGATTTTACATTGATATAAAAAAAATCTCTTAAATTTTGAACTTCTAATTAAGGTTTTCATTCAAATTCTTGTTACAAATCATAGGCACTATGATTAGTTAGTGGGAGTTGAGGGGGTAGCCCCCCCATGGTGGTCTCACTGGCTAGTCAGCAAGCAGGGGTCGAGGGGGTAAAGCCCCTCACCGGGGATCGAGGACAAAGCCCTCAAAAGATAAACAAAATTTACCTTCCCTGACACAGATGCAAATTTTCAAATTATATGGTCAAAATTCCCCCTTTTTTTGTTTTTTAAATTTCGTCATTCATGATATAGAAAAAGTTGATCATACGATATATGAATTTTTTAAGTGCAACTATTGTGTGTGAACGCTTTTATGCATGATTTGAAACTCATCTAGATGTTTTGATTGTGTTAAAATCCTTTAAACAAGTGCGAAAATTGAAGGAGAAATTTTTTAACCTTGAAAGTTTCATAGATCTGAAAAATCTCTTCAATTTAGCCTTGAATCATTCGAATGTTGCTCTTAGGTGAGAGAGAATGTTGATTAAGTTCTAAAGTTGCCTTCAAAATGGGAAAAAACATGCAGAATGGCATGTTATATGTGTAGGTCTAGTAAGGTCCATGGGATCCAAGTGGTAGACTTGGACCTAACTCGTTGAAAGTTGAAGACAACTTCAAGCCGAGTGACAACAAGGCTCATGCGCGAGCCCTCCAAGGGGGTGGTGTGTGTGAGCCACCTCCATAACCTTTTAGGGTGTTTTTCATTCTGTTGTGCTCCTCTCATTATCTATTTTTCATTTCATTGTGCTCCTCTCATTATCAAGAATTTTTTAGTAATGTCATTTTATTTTTATGAGTTTAATCACGAAGTTGGTAGGACATAAGATTCTGAAGATGATAGGCATCGCATATGGAAAGGAAGTGTTGTTACAAATTGATAGTAGTGCCACGCATAATTTTATTTCATCCAAATTGGTAGAGAGACTAAAGATATCGATAGAAGATACCAAGTGTTACTTCATAACAATGGGTGATGGTTGCAAGATTTTTACTAAAGGAGTATGTAATGGGGTGAAGTTGAAGCTTCAAGGAATGGCAATAGTACAAACTTTCTACCCTTTTGAATTAGGTAATGTTGACTTGGTGTTAGGCATTGATCAGTTGGAAAGCTTGGGAGAAATAAGAGTTAACTGGGGTCAATCTTATATGAAAATAAAGGTAGGCCAAGAGTGGGTATGTTTAGAAGGAGATCCTACTCTAACCAAATTAGTGGCCTTATTCAAATCCATTGTTAAAGCTTTGAAAGGAAAGGGAGAAAGATATATACTAAAACTCGCATCCACCACATTAGATGAAAGGATTGAACAGTCGATAATTGCAAATGAAATTCAAAAACTATTGGAGGAGTATGGCTCAGTGTGTGAACTAGTAAGTGGTCTAACTCCTTACCGTTCCAAAAACCATGCAATTATGATTAAGTTGGGAGAGCACCCCCCTTCAATATTTCGCCTATTGATATGCTCGCTCACGAAAAATAGAGATTGAGAAATTAGTGAAGGAAATGCTTAAAGCTAGCATTATTAGGCCAAATGTCAACCTTTATTCTAACCCGACATTGTTATTAAAGGAAAAAAAATAGTAGTTAAAGGTTTTGTGTTGATTACCGAACCTTAAATAAGATTATTATCCTAGACAAATTTTCAATACCCATCATAAATGAGTTGTTGGATGAGCTTTAGGGTGCTACCACTTTTTCTAAACTAGACTTGAAATCTGGATATCTTCAAATTTGAATCAGAGCTAGGGATGAATCCAAAACAACATTCAGAACTCATGGGGAACATTATAAATTTCTAGTCATGCCTTTTGGACCGACCAATGCTCCTTCCACTTTTCAAGCTCTAATTAATGATGTTTTCAAAGATTACTTGAGAAAGTTTATTCTAGTATTCTTTGATAATATTCTCAAATACAGTTTTGGTGTGGACTCACATATATAGCATTTAAGAATGACGTTAGAAGTGCTACAGACAAACTAGTTGGTGATCAACAAGAAGAAATGTGTGTTTGGATAGCCTAAGCTAGAATACTTGGGGCATATCATATCAACTGATGAAGTGTTAACAGACAACTCTAAAATATAAGTTATGGAGAAGTGGACAGTCCCAAAGGATTTGAAATCTCTTAGGGGATTCCTCAGCCTTACCAAATATTATAGGAGATTTGTGAGAAATTATCACAAGATAGCAGCTCCATTGACTAATTTGCTAAAGAAAGATGCTTTTCATTGGGGAAAAGAAGCTCAAGAAGCCTTTGAAGCATTAGAAACAGCAATGACAAAAACTCTTGTTTTAGCCATGCCTAACTTTAATCAGCCTTTTAAGATAAAAGCAAATGCATCAAGGTGTGGTGTAGGGATGTTTCTGATGCAAGGAAAAAAAAAACCCATTGGTTTTTTCAGTCAAAAACTATCACAGAAGGCTCAAATTGCTCAATATATGAGAGAGAACTCATGGATGTGGTCTTTGTGGTTAAAAAATGGCAGAACAAATTAAAAGGCTCTTAAGCATTTGCTAGAACAGCATATAATTGACCCTAGCCAGCAAAGATGGGCCTCCAAACTCATGGGATATAAATTTGAAATTCAATATAGGCCGGGCATGGTGAATAAAGTGGCGGATGCTTTGTCCAGGCGAGAAGACAATATGGAATTTAAGGCTTATTCATTGTGGCAACTGGAGGAAGTAGAGAATTTGGATCAAGAGGTTAAGCAAGATGAAAAGTTGAATGATATAATTCAACAGATACTAGTTGGAAAGGAAGCACCCAAAGGTTATAGCCTAAAAAAGGGATGTCTGATGTACAAGAACAGAACTGTGATTCCATCAAAGTTATCTAAAAAAATGTCTTTACTCGAGGAGTTTCATGGGAGGACATTCGGCTTATTTGAGGACATATAAAAGACTGGTTGATATGGCACATTGGGAAGGAATGAAGAAGGATGTGCAAGCTTATGTGGCTCAATATTCCATATGCCAACAAAATAAATATCAAGCTATGAAACCAACTAGGCTTCTACAACATTTACCCATCCCTCATCAGGTTTGGGAAGATCTCAACCTAGATTTCATCACTGGTTTGCCTAAATCCAAAAAGTATGATACAATTCTGGTGGTGGTTGATTGCCTTACCAAGTATAGCCACTTCTTGGCTTTCTCTTATCCATACACAGCTAAAGATGTGGCTGCTCTGTTTACCAGAGAAGTGGTCAGATTTCATGAGATCCCAAAATCTATAGTATCCAATAGAGACCAAATTTTTATTAGCCAATTTTGGAAGGAGTTATTTGAATTGGCAAGAACCAAGTTGAAGTATAGTTCAGGGTACCAGATGGTCAAACTGAAGTGGTGAATAGAATTTTACAAACTTATCTTTCCTACTTCGTTCAGGGAAAGCTAGCAAAGTGGAGTGAGCATCTATCTCGAGCAGGATTCTAGTTCAACATAGCCTATAATCATTCCATTGGAATGACTCCTTTCAAAGCATTATATGGTCGGGACCCACCTACAGTTTTAAATTGAGAAGATAGCCCTTTTGCGGTGGAGGAAATAAATGTGGTAATCAAAGAAAAGGAACCTTTTGTTGGCTAAATTAAAGAAACAATTACAGCAAGCTCAGGTGCGGATGAAAGAAGTGGCTAACAAGAAAAGGAGAGATGTACATTTTAAGGTGGGAGACTATGTATATTTGAAGTTGAGGTCTTGTAAATTAAAGACTCTAGCCAAGAGGTAGAATGAAAATTTGACACCAAGGTTCTATGGACCTTATAAAGTATTGGAGAAATATGGCACTGCTTATAAGTTGGAATTACCCTAGACTTTACACATACATCTAGTACTCCATGTCTCTCAACTTAAACAATCACTGCATCTTCACACACAGGTGACTGACATTCCTGACCATATAATTGAGGAAATGGAATTGGAGGTGACACCAGATAAAGTATTGCAGATCAGGAACTTTAATGGAGGCAAATGTGAGGCGCTTATCCAATGGGCTGGGTATCCATCCTCAAAAAGCACTTGGGAAGACTATGACCATATTAACCAACAATTTCCTCAATTCCACCTTGAGGACAAGGTGTAACTTGAAGGGGGAGGAATTGATGGGCCCACGAATGCAAGGCCTAAGTTTGGAAAGATATATGTTAGAAAGGGGAGGAAGCAAGGGATCGCTACTAATGAAGGGACCACCATTGATGAGGTGGTAGCAGTGCATAATTGCCTCATTTAGTGGAGAGAGAAAAGGAACTCTACCTATGACGAGCTTTTATATAAATTTTTTTCATAGCCAGTCCCAAACTTGAAAAAAAGAAAAAGGTTGTGTTAGGCAGTCGACAGCCAACACAAAACTTTATCAAATCTTTATGATATAAACAATCGATGTATTAAACGTAATACTTGGTCGTTAGCCGAAAGTAACACATTGTATAGTTTGAGTACAGTGACAAATGAGCAAGAACCACTGCATCGACACTTAAGTGCAGTGAAAAAATAAACAAGGGTTCCCATATTTTTGTGAACGAATGTGAGTGAAGAAGCTAGTTTACGAGAGTAGAATTCATTTTGGAACTTAGAATATA
This sequence comes from Erythrophleum fordii, assembly GCA_032878935.1. Lineage (NCBI taxonomy): Eukaryota > Viridiplantae > Streptophyta > Magnoliopsida > Fabales > Fabaceae > Erythrophleum > Erythrophleum fordii. Next base: position 16,528,173 of record JAVQMF010000052.1, on the reverse strand, counting down.
GGTACACTTATAAGCAAGTCAATGAAAATAGTAGATATTATGATTAGGAAAAGGATTAATTTTATGTGTTTACAAGAAACTAAATGGGTAAGAAAAAAAAAGAAAGAATTAGATACTTCAGGTTGTAAACTTTGGTACACTGGTAAGGCTAAATTTAGAAATAGAGTAGATATAATTGTAGATAGGTTTTGGAAAAATGTTGTAGTTGATGTAAAAAGGTCAAGAGATAGAATCATTGCATTAAAATTTGTAGTAGAAAAAAAAATTTTAATATTATTAGAACTTATACACCACAAGTAGGATTAGAAAAATATCATAAGGTAAAATTCTGGGAGGATTTAGAATGTTTAGTTTAGGAAATACCATTAGGAGAAAAGATTCTTCTAGGAGAGGATCTAAATGATCATGTGAAAAATATATCTTTAGGTTACGAGAGTGTTCATGGAGGACATGACATAAGGGAAGCAAATGCAAAGGGTAAAACTATTCTAAACTTTTCATTAACTTTCAATTTTATATTAGTTAACACTTATTTTATAAAGCGTAAAGAACATCTTATCACGTACAAAAGTGGTAGGGTATGTTCTTAAATTGATTTCTTTCTTATAAAGAAATCGGATAGAAAACTTTGCATGAATTGTAAAGTTATATCTGGAATGTACGAGTTAAGAAAAGAGTAAAAAGCAAAAGCGAAAATAGGGTGTTAAGGATTAAGTGAAAGCAATTAAAAGGAGATAAAGAAAAGAATTTGTAGAGGCAAATTGTAGAAGAAAGACTTTGGAAAATATAAAAAAGTGCTAACAATATGTGGAATGGTATGGCTAAAGAGATTAGGAAGGTAACAAAAGAAATATTAGGTGAATCAAAATATTTTGAACCTAGGAATAAAGAATCTTGATGGTGGGATGTAAGCATGCAAGACAAAGTTAAAATTAAAATGAAGTGTTATAAAGTGTGGTCATTATGTAATAGTGATAAAAATGAAAAAAAATATAAAGTAGTTAGGAAAAATACTAAGAAAGCGATGAGCGAAGTAAGAGCAAGAGCATTTAATGGGTTATATTAATCTTTATATACTAAAGTTAGAGAAAGAAGTATTTACAAGTTAGCTAAAAGTAGAGAAAGGAAGACAAGAGATGTGAACCAAGTGAAATGCGTTAAGGATAAAGAAAGAAAAGTCTTGGTTATGGAACAAAATATTAGAGAATGGTGGAAGGGTTATTTTCATAGGTTTTTTAACGAAGGGCATGAGATTTTATTGCAATCGAATAGGCTAGACACCAGATAAGAAGACTAAAATTATACTTTTTATTATAAGATTAGTGAGTTAGAGATAAAAGAAACATTAAAGCGAATAGAAAATGACAAAGCAGTTGGACTGGATAATAATCCCATTGAAGTATGGAAGGGTTTCGGAGTGAAAGGCATAAATTGACTTACAAAATTATTTAATAAAATTATGATATCTAAAAAAAAATTATACAAGTGAAGGAGAAGTACTTTAATCCTTATTTATAAGAGTAAAGGAAACATTCAAAATTGTGCAAATTAGAGAAAAATTAAACTCATGAGCCACACTATGAAATTATAAGAAAAAGTAATTGAACAAATATTAAGGAAAGAGACTCAAATTACGAAGAATCAATTTGGTTTTATGCCAGGAAGGTTAATTATGGAAGCAATATATTTGTTATAAAGATTAATTGAGAGATATCAAGAATCAAAGAGATTTACACATAGTGTTTATCAATTTGGAAAAAGTATATGATAGAGTGTCAAGAAAAGTTCTATCGAAGGCTTTGGAAAAAAAAGGAGTTTGTATAGTTTATATTCGAGCAATCCAAGATATATATGATAAGGCTACAACTAGTATAATAATAAAAAGTAGACCTACATAAGATTTTTTAATAACTATTAGTCTATATTAAGAGTCAAATCTGAGCCCTTATCTTTTTACTTTAGTCTTGGATGTGCTTGCTAAATATATTCAAGAGTCGATGCTATAGTGCATATTTTTTGCAAATAATATTTATCCTAGTTTAAAAATCGAGAAAGGAAATGAATGAGAAGTTAAAGAGATTGAGACTAGCTTTGGAAGCTCATGAAATACGTTTAAATAGAAGGAAAATGAAATATATAAAATATAAGTTTAGTAAGAAACACACCACTTCTAGCGCAAAAGTGAAAATTGAAGAACATATTATACCACAAGTCACACAATTTAAGTATCTTGGCTCTATCATACAACATAATGGGTGTGAACACCGTATTTTGTCCAGACAAACTAAAAAATGATAATAAAAGCAAATTAGCAAAAAAAAAAAGATATGAAAAATAAATTAATAAAGAAAAACCATTAAAAAAAAAAGAAGAACCCTAAAACCCAAATCATAAAAAAAGGAAAAAATATGAAAACAATAACAAAAAAAATTAAATTAGAAAAAATAAAATAAAAGAGAAGAAAAGAAAGAAGACAAAGATTACCAAAAAAAAAATTTTAAAAAAAAATAATAAGGAAAAAAAAACTTTAGAAAACAAATAAATAAATAAATAAATCTGTTTATATTTGACCCAAATTGTGAATTTAGTTGCCCCAAGCCCATCAACTAAAACAATTTGGCCCGAATTTTGGATTTAGTTGCCAAAATTTCATTAAAAAAAATGAAAAATGAAACAAAAAAAAAAGATAAAAATCCCAATCATAAAAAAAAATTAATTAAATTAAAAACAAAAACAAGAAAAAGAGAGTGATAAAATAAAATCAAAATAAAATTTAAATCCAAAGCCCTAACCTAAAACAAATCCCTTTGGCCCAATATCTAAATATCAAAAGCCCAAAACAAAAAAGGCTGAAAAGAAAGAGTAAAAATAAATAAATAAAAGCCCATCCCTTCAGCAGCCTTTCGGACCTTTGCAACCCAGCTTGAAGCCCAACCCAAATCCAAAACAAACCCTACCCGCTTCTTTTTCGTTGGAGGGGACGCTTCTGAAAAGGCAGGGGGACCACTCACTCACGAAGAGGGAGGAGCAAGTAGCATAGAGAAATGGGCAAAAAGAGGAATGAGGGATGACTCGGAAAAAAAAAAAAAACGTACAGAAGGAGACGCGAGACGCAGAGTCAGGAAAAGAGGGAGAAACGGAGAGAAAAAAAAGAGAGCAGAGGAGAGGAAGAGGAGAAGGGGATTCGGAAGGGAAGGGAGAAACACTCGGAGGCAGAAGGGGGACCGAAGGAGTTTCTCCCTCCCCGTCGTGCCTCTTCCCGAATCCATGGGGAAACCAGGCCGAGGGGGGAGGCTGAGAGTAAAAGCACGCGAGGTTGAGAGAGACTGAGGAGCGAGGGAGTTCCTGTTGGGATTTGAGGGGAGGAAGCTGAGAAGTGTTTCGAAAAAGGGCGATCGAAAATAGAAGCAGAGAGAGAAAGGAGACGCGAGACACACAGAGGGAGCGACGGAGGGACGCACAGAGGTGAGAGGGAGAAACAGACAGAAAAGAGGCAGCAGGAGGGGACCACGACAGACGGGGACGAGAAGGAACAAAAGAGCAGAGGAGATGAAGGAGAGAGACGGAGGATGAAGGGTGAAAGGAGATTGGGGATTTTCGGATTGAAGGGGAAATCGAGAGAAGGAGACTGAGTGAAAAAAAAACGGAGAACGCGAGGCAGGAGAAAAAAGAGAAGGAACAGAGAAGGAGATGGGAGAAAGGAGGTATTCAAAAGGGAAAGGCAGTGGAAATACAAGAAGAGCGGAAAGAGACCGATGGAAGGAATTGGACCAAGTTCAAGTGCAGACTCAGGGCTCGATAGCATCGAAGTTTGATTAAGGAGAAAATTCATTCGGTTTCTTGAACACTAAAGGTATGCTTTGTGTGTTTCCCTTCTGTTATCGTGGACTTCTGAGGCTATGTGTATTCTAATTCTGGGTGCTAGAACTTGAGATTCCTGCGTAATGAATATAGTTTGATTCCATTATCGTTGAATGCTATCGATCTGAGTTTCCAATGCAAAGATTAAGACTCACATTATTTGAATTGTCCTATGTCATCTGTCTGGTTTGTCTCCTGTATTTGTATAACATCGAATATACTTTGTTTCGAGATTCTGAAATGGGGTTCCCTTCGGACCATTCAGTCAGGGTAGAGATCTAGGTTGATGCATTGATGAAGATTCTCACTACCTCTTTATCTCCCTGTTTTGATAATCAGTCCTCAATAATAAAAAAAACTCTTACGTGTACCACTGTTTACGGGAATATGAAATTTTGGTCTGCTCAAATTAAGGTTTGCAATGAATAGCTGGATTTGGCTACTTGTGTGTGTATGGTGGTTTCAGCTAGCTTGGTTGGTAACTCTGATCGTTATCTGGTTATTTTGCTGTATTGTAGCTAGGAATAGCTTAAGTTTATTGGACCCGCTGCATGCGAACCTAATTTGATTTGTTTCCTTCACTACAGTGCTTATATTTATTGCAATAAATGGGGAATAGAAAATGAATCCATGACTCGTCTCATCGTCTTTGGGATCCCCATGTATTGTAAGGGTTTTGGGAATTTAGAATTAGAATGCCTGTCTCCCAATACACTTTACTGAATAATGGGTATTGCTGCATATTTTATTTATGCACTCATTCTATCTTGTTTATCTGTGTTTGATGCACAAATACAATAATGGAGCAATACATATGGAGCATGACTAGCTTGGGGAATTCTATCATCAATTCAATAAAAGGAATGAGAAGGTAGAGCCACATAAAGCTTGGCAAGATATACCGAGTTCATCATTGATCCAACCAAAAGAACAAGAGGCAATTGAGTCCTAATTGTGTAATTTCTCCTTTTACCCTTGTATACGTGTAAAGAATGGCATATTGAATTTTGGCTGAACACTGAACACTCACCCTCACAGATCGCTTGTTTTAATGCTTTTTGGTTTTTATTGTATTTTGTATTTCGTCACGCTTTACTTCTAAAATTGTCGTGTGAGATACTTTGCCCCCTCAGACGCATAGGAATTAAACCAAATAGACCTTGTGAAGCAATAAGCCTCCTTGGTACTTATTTGGGTCTTAAATTTATATTTTAATAAATTTTAAGTTTCAATTGTCAAAATCAAATTGGTTTTCTTTAAATAAAAAAAAATATAAAAAAGGAGAATAAAAAAAGAAGACAAAACCAAACAAAAATATAACTTTTTGAGACTTATGAATTTTGTTTTTTTTTCAGAGTTTTTTAATAAAATTATATTTCATAAAAAAAAAAACAAAGAAAGTGAAAAATGAAAACAAAAAAATGATAAGCAAAAAAAATTGATTAAACCCTTTTTGTAAACTTTAGAGCTTTTCTCTAACTTTCATTCAATAAAATTAGAAGTAAATACATGCTTTACAAAAATTGAAAACAAGTGTTTCAAAACAAGAAAAACAATTAATAAGAAAATTAGAAACAAAAAAAAAAGAAAACAGTAAAAAAAAAATGAATGAGATCATTTTAATAGTGTTCATAATTTAAGACATATAAATCAATCTTAAAATGGATTTTATTTTCTTTTTCTCTTCTAAAATAATAATGATAATAATAAAACAAAAAAAGAACCAAGCAAAAAAAAAAAAACACAAACAAAACAAAGATAAATAGAAATATAAACAAAATATAACACAAAAATAAAAATTAACCAGAAAAAGAAACAAATAGAAAAAAAAACAATAATAACAAAATCAAAAGAAAAACCAAAAAAGAAATAGAAATAAAAAACAAAGAATAATAACAAAAAGAAAACAAAAACACAAAACAAAATAAAAACGAAAACAAAGGCAAAGAATAAAAAAATATATACAAACAAAACAAAGATAAATAGAAATATAAATAAAATATAACACAAAAATAAAATTAACCAAAAAAAGAACAAATAGAAAAACAAAACAAAAAAAAGGTAACAATAACAAAACCAAAAAGAAAGACCAAAAAGAAAAACCAAAAAGAAATAAAAATAGAAAACAAAAACAAAACAAAAAACATAACAAAAAAGAGTAAAAACAAAAAGAAAAAAATAAAACAAAAACAAAATAAAAAAAGGGTAATAAAAACAAGCCAAAAAAAAAATGAATGAAATGAAAATGATAGAAAAACAAAAATGATAAGTAAGAGGAAAAATTGAAAATGCAAGAAAAATTAAATTAAATTTTTCTCTAACAAATTAAAACACCTCAACCAATTTCAAAACTCGTTTTATTCGTTAAAGGAAAAGTAATTCATTTTCTTCGTCTTTTCACGGAAAAAGACAACACAAAAAAAAATAATATGAAAAAAATTAAAAAAAAAATATTAAAAAATAAAGAACAAAAAAAAAACAAAAACAAGGAAAAAAACAAGAGGAAAAACAAGAACAAAACATAAAACAAAAAGAAAAAAAACAACCACTAAATACAATCTCTAGCCGAATTACGTGGACTTTGATCCCTCATAAGGGTACGTAGGCCCTAGGTTCTTATCCTAGGTCAAGTCCGTCATTGTAAATAAATATTTTCCCTTAATTTTATTTTCTTAATTTTATTTCCTTAATTTCTTTTATTCCCTTTTCTTTATTTTATTCGAATTCCTTTTTGTTTGGCTTTTAGTTTTCTTTCTTCTCTTAAATTTTATTCCCTTAATTTTTCTTTCCTTCAGTTCTATGCATGGGATTGTTTAAAGAGAATTAAAATAGAATAGAGGCCATATTAATTTTGCACAACTGACTTAGGGTAACCGTTCTTAGGAATGAGTGTAGTGGGGTGCCTAACACCTTCCCCACTCACAATCGACTTCCGAATTCGAATCTGGTTCGCAGACCATTTTTCAAATAAAAAAGGGCTTTTCCAAAATTTGGCCTTTTCAAAAATAAATTTTGGTGGCGACTCCTGAACCCTATTTATTTCTTGAGCTTTTTACTTTTGATGATCTCTTTTTAAGTTAAGCGCCACGCGGTCGCATTTTCGGGTGTGACAATGGGAAAATAGAAAAAGATGTAAAATATACGATTCAAACGGGAGATGAAATGAAGAAGTGCTTCAGGTGTTATTTGTAATAGAAGAGTACTATTCAAACTTAAGAATAAATTCTACCGCATAGCTATAAAACTTGCAATGTTGTATAAAATTGAGTGTTGGACAATAAAAAGTCAACAAGAGAATAAGTTCAATATTACATAGATGAAAATGTTGCGTTGGATGAGTGGTCACATTAAATAAAATAGGATTAGAAATGAATGCATTAGAAAGAAGTCGCACTTATTATGAAAAAGATTACAGAATCGAGACTTAAATAGTTTGATCATGTAGAGAGGAAACCTATAGAAGCCCCAATTAAAAGAGTAAATGAGATGGAGAATAGTCCAATAATTAGAGATAAAGGAAGACTAAAAAAAATTATAGGAAAAATTATTAAGAGATATTTAGATTTAAATGGTTTATCTAAAAATATGATTTACGATAAGTGTTTATGGTGCTGATTGATTTATATAGCCGACCCCATTTAGTGAAAAAAAACTTTGTTGTTGTTGTTGTTATTGTAGTGGAGAGAGAAAAGGAGGAGACTCGGGTCGTTAACGAGAAAAAGAGTGTGTGTGAGGGAAGGAAAAATCTAGTTTGATAGAAGGAGAAACCTCTAACTCTCGAATCCCAAGGGAGGAGTCATTTTCTTTTCTTTTTTTCTGCATTTTTTGTTGTTGCAAATCTGTAGTGAATGACTACAACCTCCTTTCTTATACAGAAGGAGGATTATAGTTGCGGCTACCAATCAAATTAATAAAAAGAGCTAACGAGATTGCATCACATTCATTCTCATGAAGTAAGCCCCAATAACTTCTCAAATTAGTCCAAATCCCTTGAGTGACAAATAACCAAATGACAAGAACCAAATCAAAATAAGGGTTCTGGGTTGAGAGTGCCAAAGAGGGCAAAAAGTATAAGGAAAGAATTAAAAGCAAGTAGACTTTATATATTGTGTTTCCTCCATGGGTATCAATGGCCAATTAGGTCAATAAGTATGGTTTTGACGTTCGCCTATAGCCAAAAGCGCTAAAATTGCACTGAAATGCCAAATTGTTTGGAATTCACGCAAATCCTAGAGATACTAGGAGCAAGGGCAGAGAAATATGAACCTATCTCGGTGATGCGTGATTCTTCTTCAAAGGAACTTCCCAAGCCCTAACTTCCTAAATTGAGAATGGCTAGCCTTGTTAATAGATTGCGCTGGGGTAGTGTAATGGTTTCTAAGGAGAGGTTTCTTGGAGAGAGATAGAGGGAGAGAGTAAATTGTTAGTGTAAATCTGAAAAAAGCTAAGGGAAAATGCAAAGGGAAAACGTAAGCCAAAATCAAAGGGGAAGGTGAAACGCTAGCCAAAAATGGAGAAGGAAAGGGGATTCAAGATCTGAAACTCCAAGCTGTTCAAGAACCACCAAAATTGTAACAAAATTGCCGCAAATTGTTTTCAATTCCTGTCAGTTATGAATCTGCCAGAGAATTCACCAAGAAGATAGCATTTTCTAACAATTCTTAAAATTCACTGGAAAATGTTCGCAGAGAAAACGCACCTCTATTATAGTGATCCAGGAACTAAGAAAAGGAAAAAATCAAGTTGACTTGATTCCATGATTTTCGGCATTGAATCCCTTAGATCTAGGAGTAACATCTAGTTTGCCAGTAGGAAGACATCCATTCTGCAGTGGAAGATGTTAATCAAGCCATCAAAGATCGAAATCTGATCTTGGCTCCACTAAAAGAGAATTTGGAAAAGCACAGGAGTACATAAAGTTACAAGCAAACAAGAGCAGAAGAGAGCTGGTTTTTATAAGGGATATGGTATATTTGAAGATCAAAACTTACAAGCTGAAGTCTCTGTCTAAAAGGGCTGATGAGAAATTAAGTCCAAGATTTTATGGACATTATAAAATAATGGAGAAGCTTGGACCTGTGGCTTGTCATTTGGAGTTGGCTCTCACCATTAGAATCCATATGGTTTTCCTTGTTTCATAGTTCAAGAAATCCCTTCACCAATCTGTGTCTTCTCAGGATATTCGTCCTTTCTTAACGGAGGAAATGGAACTACCAAGTTCAACCAGAAGCCATTAGAGGAGCAAGGAAATTGACTAATAGAGTGGTGGAGATCCTGGTTAAATGGAATGGATTGCCTGTGTTTAAAAATACATGGGAAGACTATGATGCTATTCAGACACAATTTCCTGCTTTTCACCTTGAAAACAAGGTGAAACTGGTTAGGAGGGCATTGATGGACCCAATTCTAATAGGCCGCCAGTTGTTCAAGCATAAAGTAGAAAAGAGGGAAATAAAACAAAAGAGACCCAGAAGAGAGGAATGATAAGCTGTCCCTTAGTGAGATGTCCAAGAGTTAGTGCTGTGAGACGATTACATGAGCTGGAGCAATGAGATTTGGAGAGAGAATGGGTCATTAGGAGAAAGAGATTTAGGTCTTTTTTCTCTTTTTTTTTTTTTTTTGGGTGTTGCCCGGGGCGGGGGGCGGGGGGCGGAAGGGGGTTAGGGAAGATGTTAGGGGAATATCCATTTCCTTTCATGATATACTAGACATAATTGTCAATCATAGAATTCCATTCCATCAAACCCATTCTCATTCCCATGAAAATAATTCGTGTATCCAAGAGGCCCTTAATGCAAGTCCAATATTGCCACCCAATGTCAGACCTAATACCATTTGCATTTTCCCTCCAAACTCTCCTAATAAAGCCAGATGTAGACATTTCCTATTTTCTTTTATTAATTTTTTTTATATAAACACATTTCCCAATTTATCACCAAAGAGAGAAGTGAAGAACAGAATAAATGGGGAAAAAAATCAACAAATCCATTAATTCAGCAGCATATCAATATTCAGAGGGGAAAAACTATTTGAAAATAATGGTATTACAAAAATACTACTACATGACCCCAAAAAAACGAAAGAAGATAACAATAATAACTAAGATCACAAAGGAGTCATGAGGGTACACATTTCCCCACAATTGGGGCATACAAAAGGTATACTATAACCATTCTGTAATACCATTTTTTGTTAATACAACACAAAAGAATTAAGCAATAGATACTGTATTTCCACAGCATACAGGTTATGAACTCAGAAGTCCTGAAAAGAAAAAAGAGGGTGGGGGAGGGGAACTCAAACTCGATGAATGATCTCCACCATCATTTGATTATGAACCCAAAAGTCCTATGTTGATGCCCATAATGTCTGAGCAATAATTGACAAATTAAGATCACTATAACGCCAAGAAGTTGGTAATCTGTTTTTAAATTTTTAGCATAATTCATCTATGTGTAGCTTGTCCAACATGATCATTGTACAGCATAAAAATTGAAAAAGGAAATACAGCAGAAAAAATACCAAACAAGAGTAAAGAGGTTATTGTATAATGGAGATATTATGAGAACCTAGAAGGGGCCACACCACAGAGAGAAGAGACAAGAGGCCGCACCTTGCTCAAAGCCTTCAAGAGCCGAACTGGGAAGGGCAAAAGCAAGCTTCGAAATGGATAGGTAAACTGAGGATTGGCGCTGCTGTTCAATGGGTGGAAATTGCTGGCCGCTGGAAGATGAAGCACAATCTTGCAGAAGCATAAAGCTGCTAAATCAATGAATCAGAGCTTCAAATGCACCTATGAGTTTGAATTCTTATGCTTCTTCCCTTTCAGTTGTCAATGCATCCATAGTCATTTATGAGCTGAAAATTTTTAAAATTGCAAATAATATTGCACACTAGCATCAGATATGTTCATATGAAAAGGTTTATGAACAACATAATTACATAAATAACTCTTGCGGATAATTTCGGACAAATTTATTAAATATGCCCTGTGTAAACACTTTATGGACGAGACAAATAACCATTGTATATAAACCCATAATTAGAGCAAAAATATTCAACCATTGCACACCAACATGCACAACACACATACACTAAGTGTGTGCTATACAGAAGAGAAAATGAAAATACAGAAAATTTGGAACCCAAGGTGTTACAAGTTGTGATTACAAACATCTTAACATCCCTCGTTCAGTTTGCTATGTTATTTAATTAACAAAAGGGTTGACCAAGTGTGACAAGGAGCAAGTCAAAGGCCTTCATGAAAGATTCTGTAGAACTGCTCTTAGACTCCTTTAAGGAAAAAATATTTCATGAAAGAACACAAATCAGGTCTTTCATATTTTAACAAATGAACTAAAACTGTTTATATGCCCAAAAAACATGTTTTTGAAAATTAGTCAGGGTGGTATTTTCAAAATCAAGTGAAAAAACCTAACTTTGTCTGGACAAGACTGACTTGGAAGCCATTAAGTTTTAACATCCTATCATTGAGAGAGAAAATCTTGTTGCATACATCAATCTCTAGTTGGTTGGATCAGATGAGACATCCATGGTCTATGAAAGAAAAATTCCCGAGGGGTACAAGGTATCCCTTGTCTAGATGAAAAATTAAAGGAGGAGCATTTTATTGCAAGGGTTTCTCATTTATCTGACCGTACTTGGTCAATAATAAAGAAACTTTTAAGTAAAGCTCGAGAGTGGACATAGGCAAAGAAATCATGCTTGAACCACTACTTTTGCACAGTTTTGTTGACTCATTTTAAGGTATTTGGGAGGAAGAGAACATTTTGTGAAGACATGCAGCATTTGCAACTTTATGGTCAATTTGATTGAAGAGGAATGCTCATAATTTATGTGTTGTGGAATTCAGTGGTATTTATGGGTTACTTTTGGAGTGCAGTAGATGGATGTTTAAGGGGACTTTCTCTTTTGGCCATGCGGAGAGACTGGACAGGATCACTAACTGCATAAGCTTTTGCGCCTTTCTTTTTCTATCTAACTTTTGTTTTCTTTTAATTCTTCTTTACTAAGATAACATGGCCCCCACTTGGTTGTAAATTTCCCCTTCTTTCTGATATAAACTCTTCTTTTACTCAAAAAAAGCCCTTACTTTAAATATTTGGTGTTTGATTAGCCATCTCTTCATATTTTTAATCATGCATTTATGTTAATTTCTACTCTTATGCTTATTTTGTATTTTTTTAGTGCTGCAAATTCATCTTATTTCCATCTCAGTCCATCCTTAGAAACTCTACTCGCGTAAAAAGCTTGCAAAAACCTTTGAGAAACCAAGTACTTTAAAAAACATGCTATTCAACCATTTTTAATTGCAGAGTATTACTCTTAACAGGAAAAAAATAGTGTAATGTATCTAAACTGATAACAAGCCCAAAATACCTTGTCAATTTCCATTTCTTCAGTTTCCAAATGTAGACACAAGTTGACTCTTTCTCAGTTGTTGCTCCTTTCTTGCATGCTGGTAAAGATCATTTCATCCCAAAAACTAAAGTTGTTAGAAGAAGGTCGCCAAAAATGTTTCAATAATAACTCATCAACTCTAACTTGCCCCCTCATGTCAGATGATTCCTTGCAACGACATATGCACACAATAAGGTGCAGCTTCAAAAGCATGCTTGTATTGACTTACTTTTTTACCACTTTTCGATACTTTTTCATGACCTGAAAATTACTATCTCCTATTAGTCATTCATCATATCTTTCACTGCAGAAAGACAGAATATGACAAATATATTCTAAATAAGTAGAGCAAGTCAGCACACACACATATAAAGGTAACAAGTATAACCATAAATCAACAGACAGAGCATAATCAAGATTACTGAATAATAATCTAAAAGCATGGAGTGAAAAAAATTCTGTCACTTACAGACAAGAGTTTGGAATCTTCATTCTTCTAGTCCTTTCTCTGGTAAATCTTATTTTCAGTTCCTTACTCATTGTCCTATAACGGCTGGGTTTCTTCTTGACAAGCCAATTTGGAACTCTTGCAGTTTCTTTTACTTATAGGATTCCAATTGCAATCAATCTTATTGAACCCTAGGCCTTATAGAGAGTAGGGGAAGGGATCAAAAAAAGCAACAAACTCAGCCGTTCTAAACATTCTCCCCAGCAGGTGAACTAAGGTTCCTAAGGTCAAGTCTTTTGGACAATGTACTCAAAAGGATAAACACACATGACATGTTGCAGCCTTGCAGGTTCGATGGCCCCATATTGTCCAAAAGGATAACAAAGCTTGACATTTGTGTAATCTGCAGATCAGGCTCAGAAACATTGCCCATTTATTTTTATACCATCAATAGTGCGTTACCTTTGGCATAACCTCTTTGGTATTTTTGGTGAAAGTTGAGTGTGCCCTAGCACTTGGGAACAACTTTCCCTAGTTCAATTTAAATGATTTGTTTGATACCAAGAAGGAAAACAAAATATTGTGACAATGCTTAGTTTATGGGATTCAGTGGTTTGTTTGGTTGGAGAGGAATGCCCACATCTTCAAGGGCATATCTTCACCTTTACACCTATTATAAGATAGAATTGTGTATATGGCTTTGTTTCAGTGCTCCACACATGGGTTTTTAAAGGGAATCACTATTTCTAATATGCAAAGAGACTTGAAGGCTCCTTTTACAGATTAGGTTTGTTACAGATTTTGTTACTTTGTTATGTTTTTGAGCTTCTTGTATTCTTTGGCTTCAGGATATCTGATCCTCCAATAAAAAGATTCAGTCACAGTTACCCTATAATTAAATCCACCTCAATCTATTTGACTGGAGAGTATTTTTCCATTTCAATGATAGGATCAAACCGCAACCAATATCTAGACAAATAATTTTTTATGAACAACGAACACTCAATGAGGTTTTATTATTCCGTGTTGATTTTTTAGAATAAGAATGCTCAGAATAGCTTACTTTATTTGAATGAAATGAAATGATACTTATAGTGATCATGGCAACACGTTTGCCACTAGAATCTTACAAAATCAGCAAGAAAGTAAACCACATTAAAATAGATGATAACAAGAAAATCAAACAACAGAAAATCAAGAGGCTAAGAATCATGGATTTAAATAGAAAGGATAACAGCAAAAATCTTAACAACCATCTCCAACTTAGATCGAAGCTCCTCAAATATAACTTGAGTGTATGTAAGATACAAAACACCTAGATCAACCTTCTTTTTGATAAAATGAAGATCTATTTCAACATGCTTAGTTGGATCATATTAAACGGAATTTTTGGCAATGCTATGCCATGTCGTCAATCAAAACTTTCATTGGTTGGTCAAGATCAATTCTTAATTCACCAAGCAACCTTTTCAACCACAGCCCTTCACAAATATACCTTGAGCCAAAGACCTATACTCAGATTCCGCGCTACTTCTAGTTAGCACAAACTATTTCTAACTCCTCCAAATCACCAAATTTCTCTAAACATAAGTGCAATAACCTGAGGATTCTGTAGACATGAACTCCATAAGCTAATCCCTTTTGAAAGAAGATCCCCTTTCCAAGGGTCATCTTCAAATATCTTAGAATTTTGTAGGCAGCCTCAAGGTGCACTCCATCCGATTTACTCATGAATTGACTGATAACACTCACAAGAAAGCTAATATTAGGCTTAGTGTGGGATAAATAATCAATTTACCTATTAGCCCTTGAAACCTCTTAGTATCAATTAGGGAGCTTTCTTGAGTAAACTTAATTTTATAGTCAGTTTCCATAGGGGTATCCATCGATCTACATCAGTGCATTTATCTTCTCTTGCACAGCTTTTGTCCATTCAGCTTGCTTAAGAGCCTTGTAAATATTCTAAGGAATCCTTTCATTAGAAATATTAGCCACAAAAGGTTGATAAGTAGCAGATAATTTATCATATGACACACAATTTCCAATGGAGCATTGAGTGCACATTCTCTTACCCTTCCTCCAAGCAATAGGAATATCCAAACCCAAACTTTCAATTTCATTTGGAAGAAGCCTACCTGAGATTGGATTGGAGGCACTGCTTTGCTTGGAAGAACAACCAGCCTCTACCTCCCGAAGTCTCATCTCAAAATAGGTTCAAGATTTTGGTGTATAGGCTCAAGTTTACAATCCAAAGGGGGAGAAGGCTCGAGTTCAAGGTCCAATGTTGGAGAAGGCTTGAGTTCAGTAGAAGCAGGTCCAATAGGAGCAATAATAAGGTCATTAGAGGGAATTATTTGAAAAATGGGAGAGCTAGTGGTCATCTTGGGTTCATTATAAATCTTCCCAGGACAAAAACTCCATTCCTTTTCTTGAAAGTTGAGATTCTCCCCCTAAACGAATGTTTTTGAGTAATATGGCTGATCTTCAGAGAAAGTATCATCCACAAAGACAAAAAATTTCTTTAAGGGGGGAAAGTAGCACTTGTAACCTTTTTGGGTAGCAGAATAACCCAGAAAAATACATTTGGTAGCCTTGGAGTCGAGTTTATTACTATAGGAAAGATGGATAAAGGTTATACAACCAAAAACCTTACTAGGCATAGTGGAGACAACTTGAGTAGTATGAAAAAATTTAAGAGTGCTACAAGGAATTTGAAAATCTAATACTTTAGATGGCATCCTATTGATAAGGTATGATGAAATAAGGATGGCTTTGCTCCAATAATATTTAAGAACATTGGCTATGAGTAAAAGGGACCTAGCTACTTCAATAATATATTGATTCTTCTGTTTACTTAACCCATTTTGTCGAGGTGTATGTGAACTAAGAACCTTTATTTGAGTATTAAATGGGATAGGTTCCAAGAGAGGTGTTAAAGTATTTATAGCTATTGTTAGATCTAAGAACCTTTATTTGAGTGTTAAGTTTAGTCTTAAGGAGGTGATTCAAGTTTTTGAAAATAGTAGAAGCTTTAGACTTATCTTTCATCAAATTCACCCATGTAATTCTCGTGTAATCATCAACAAAAATAACAAACCATTTTAAACCCAAGACACTACTAACTTTTGAGGACCCCAGACATCACCACGGATTAAAGAAAAGGGTGAAGAAGGTTTGTAAGGTTGGCAAGTTGACAAAATTCACAATGAGGAAAATACTTTGAAAATTTGGATGGCCCAATCTATAATGCCACTATAATAACTTTGAATCTGTCCTTAAAGAGAAAACACATATGTCCTTCTTATTAAAGTTCATAAGATAGAGACCAGCCTCCTCTTTAACTTTGCCAATAGTCTTCCTAGATGCCAAGTCCTGAAATTCACAACCTCCATCAACAAAGTGAGCCACACATCCATTATCTTTAATCAGCTTGCTGATGGACAAAAGGCTACATCCTAGCCTAGGTAACAAAAGAACATTTTTAAGAACTAGATGATCAGAGAGAGTAACAACCCCAGTACCAGTCACATTTGTCAAAGTACCATAAGCTATTTTAACTGTAATGAGGTCTGTATAAGGGGCTAATTCATCAAATGCTAATGAATTCCCAATCATGTGATCAGTTGCCCCAAAATTCACAATCTGGGTTTTATCCTTCATTGTATGAGAGTTCAAAGCAACTGAAAATTTACCTGATTGTGTTATAAATCCAACCTATTTTTGTGCTTCTCTATGCTCTTTTCCTCTGATCTTGCTCTGAAACACTCAGATTTTTGTTTTTTTGGCGCCCAGGCCAGGGGAGGAACTTCTAGCAACCTTTCCAGCAGGCCATCAAAGAAGGTCAAATCAAGTGATTTTGGGTAAATGACAACGAGAGGCGGTGCATGACATGCTCTCACATGCTGACACATGTGATTGAATGCCACTATATGTGGCAGTACATGGAGGCGCATGGATGACCTTATGGCTACCGAACTCCAGGTTCTGATTGATCAGAGCCTTCTAAGTACAGTTAGCCGATGTATGTCCGCATAGGTCATGGCAACAAGAGAGCAATAACTTCGCTTGAGCCTAAACCTTCATACAGTACCGTTCATGGCCCCAAAAAAAAGAAGTCTAATGTCCCATGGCCCAGAAAACAAGCATAAGGTCAATTCTTCATTCATAATATCTGTAATAAAAATGTTCCTTACTAGTAATATTTTCAGAAAAATTTCAAATACAAATTCCTGCATAACATTAGGTTTGTATCCCCTTTGGACAGAAAATTGAAAATACATTTAGACACTTACTAATTTTGTAACCATAATTTACAAGTCAGTATAATTCCAACTTTATAAGATATTTCTTTGATTACTCAAATTTCTGTCACAAATTGGCCAAACAAGGTGAGAATTTCTGCTTTCAGATATAAGAAATAGGGATTGATGTTACCTGACCATCGTGATAGCACAATCCATAGAAGGCAGCAACACTCCATTTTTTGCTTTGTGAACATATGGATTATACCCAAAGTCATTTCTTCAAGTATAAAATGCCACGTTAACTTCTCAACTAAAGTAAGCTCCAATGAGGTCTCATCACTTCATATTCTGGACATTTTCCTCCTTGAAGCATGAAAACAACATCATGAATATAATGACTATTACTTATTTTCACCGTTATGGGAAGCTTGACTAAGCACTCATGAGAAGCTTCTTCTCGCCATTATCCAGAGCTCTTTGAAGTGTCTTGTTAAATATCATATGATGTCCACGCAATGTATTGCTTTCACGTAAGTTGTAACGTAACCGATAATGGTCATATAGGATACGTTGATAATTTTTAGCAACCATTTCTTGAAATATTCTGGATGCATAAACACTTAACCCACTTCTGCAGAAACAGTATAGTAACATTTCGTAAGATGCCCAGTTTGGGTATAATCCCCTTTTGCGCATTGCATACACAAGTGACATCGCATCAAGCAATCTTCCAGCTCTAATTAAGCCTTCCAATAAAGTGTTGTAAGCAATCCTATCCGGGGCACAACCATCTACGTTCATCTTATTGAACAACCTCACAGCACTATCAACATCATCTGATCGAATATACCCATCAAGAAGGATAGTATAAGTTACTTGATTGGGGCACACACCTTCATTTTGCATCACTTGTAAATGATTATATGCTTCATGAATCATTTCTTCCCTACAAAACCATGATATTATGCAGTTGTTTAGGTAAAGATTTGGCATAATTGGAACACCTTTAATACCCTCTATCAACCTCCTTGCCAACCATTTCATTGCCTCAGAAGAATTAGCTGGAACTCTTATAATGTTTTCTATATTAGGAAAAGGACTGCAATCGAGCAAACGTAATAGCATCCCTTTTTCCCTTTCAGAATGCCTTTGCAAGATGTAATTTTCATTCTTGTTACCTCTAATATATCTGCAAACTCCACTGACAAGTACAATGCACATTATAGGATCCCATGTTACCTCATTTTTGCCCACTAGATTAACTAACTTAAGGGCAACTCCAAACTCTCTGTTCTTCAAGAAATGATTGATAAGAGAGGTATACAAGACAGCATTTGGCACGAAACCATCCTCCAACATTCTGCCAAGGTAAACACATCCCTCGTCAATCATGTGTTTCTTAACTAACCCACTTATAAGGGCAGTGTAAGAACGAGAACTTGGTTTGATTGAATTCTCTATCATTTTATCAAACAATTGGCGGGCTTCAAGTGCTCTTTCATTCATGGAGTATCCATTGATCATGGTTGTATAAACAGCCTCATCAGGATCCACAGCAGACAGTAGCATTCTCTTAAACATGTCTTCTGCTTTAAAAATTTTTCCCTTTTTACTCAAACAACCTATAATTGAGTCATAAATAGCAACACAAGGTTTCATTCCTCTCTCTTCCATTTGGTCCAGGAAATCCTTGACAGAGACCAGATCACCCCTGTTACAAAGCTCATTTATAATTATCAAGAAAGTTGCTTGGTCGGGAACCAAGCCACGATCTTCCATAAGGTCAATTACAAAGTTAGCATCCTCAAAATGCCCCAGTTGACTCAGACACTTGATCACTGAGTTGTAACTGAAGTGCAAAGGCCTGCATCCAGCATCATCCATTTTATCAAAGCAAAGCAAAGCCTTGTCGATTTCTCCTTTCTCGCACAAGGCACTAATAAAAATACCATATGCTACTTTAGCTAAATTAATGTCTTTCCTCACAATTCTCTCCAACAAGAGTTCAATTTCTTGCTCCAAATCATAATTTGGATTTTGACTAGAAGAAATGGGCATCATAGAAGAATCAAACCCACATCCATTCTTGGCAAGGACCTGCAAAATTGTGAAGGCAAACTGTAACTTGCAAACAGGCAAAATCTTCATAAGTTTAAAAAATAGCACATGGTCAGGAATAACACCGCTTTCCATCATACTTTTGTAGAACTCATAAATCATTTCCATTTTATTATGCTTGTACAGTGCAGAGATCAATACAGTGTAACAATGAACATTGGGGGCTAAGTTGGCATTAATCATATCATGAAAAAGCATCAAAGCACGATCAATATTATCTTCCCTGCAGTACTGGGAAATCATAATTTGGTAAGTCACAACATCAGGCTTAATTCCCCACTCCATCATCTTGTTATGTATAACCCAGCCCTTGTCAAATAGACTCAACTTCATAAAACCATCAATTAAAGTATTACATATATATTGATCTGGCTCACAACCTTTCTTCAACATTCGGAAGAAAACCTGAATAGCCATCTTCATTTTTCTGTTTTTACAATAAATATGAACTAGAAAAGTATACATTGTCTTGTCAATATACATACCCCGGGATTCCATTTCCCCAGTTATCAACTCTGCCTCCACTACTCTGCCCCCCTTACAGAGACCATAAAACAGTGACTTGTATATTTGAACTGTAGGGAGATATGGATGACAGTTCCGTAATATATCAAACACTTTAAGAGCTTCATCCAAATGCCCTCCATGGCAGAACCCATCAATCAATAGACTATAGCACCAGAAACTCAGTTTTGCTCCAGCATATTGGGCTCTAAGAAATATATCAAATGCATCCAAATATCGTTCTTGGGCACAGCACTGCTGTAGAATGCTATGACATGCATCTTTGTGAGGCACACAATTGAAGGATAGGAGCCTATCAAAATAATTTATTGCCTCTTCTACTTTTCCCAACTTACATGAGCAGCTTACCATAGAATTCAAAATCAAAGGGTCTGGATTGATACCTCTGGCTATAATTTCAATGAAGTAGAGGGACTCTGCTAATTGTGGCTCCCCTAAAGTCACCAGCTTCCTTATTAAGATGGCATAGCTACCCAAATCTAGGTCCAACCCGAGACCAACAGCAGAATTAGCAACTGAAATGGCATCAGCAACTGACACAGAATGTCCAATCATCCGCTGAATAACTTGCTGAGCAGACAAAAACAAACCCCTTTGTATAAGCTGTTCTGCTAGGGAATGGCAAAGACTTTTGTGGTTATCAGAAGCAGTGGAGACTGCCATGTATGAAGGGTCTATAGGAAGAGCACAGGTAGTTACTTCTCTCCTGATTCTAAAGAACAAGTTGGAAGAAATGAGCCTCTTCTTAATCATCTTCAATAACAAATTACACAGGCAATGCCAAGTGTTTCAGACACCAACCTGAGTGCCAAAATAACAAATTTTCAAAGACCCAGAAGCAGAAAAACTGTAATCCATGAGAAAGGGTCACAATAAGTGTAATAATAGTGACCAATATCAAAGTCAAATGGGATGGATGGCAGAGAAAAATCAAATTAATCATCATTTATTGAAGTTATTCACTTTTGTGACAAGAATGAAATTAGAACAAGAACAAGATGCATGATATGAGGGTAGAATACTCAGCCTCTTCTACAGAAGCACTGTCAAAATGGGTTGTTTTCTATAAAACCATTTTTTTCTAATATTTCAATATTTAATTAATTAAAAAAGGACTTAATAGTGATAAAATCATCGATAAATAACAATTCCTGCAAAGCATATAATCATGGAACAGAATCACCTAAACCCCTCCAAAGTAAAAAGAAATGAGTTCGTAAACAATTCTCAGAAATGCAAAGCATACTCTATATGAATAACAGATGATAATTATAAATCCCAAATATACAATGTCTTATCACATTGGATACAAAAGAATCATACTTTGATATATTAAAAAAAAAAAGAAAAAAACAATCTTCTCAACTCAACACCGATCACTAAGCGAGATGAAATTGAAGTGTAGGTTGCCATAGCCAACTCCCTTAAATTTGCCTGTCCTCTCAGACAACCTAATTCCTAAAACCTAATTTTTCTTCTTGTTCCCAAACTACCTAACACCTGAACTTGATAATATCAAAGCTATTAATAAGACTTAGAAGCTTCGACATCAGTGATTATACCAAGCCAAGCTGGTGACAACATCCCAGTTCGCTCATTCACAATTTCCAACAGCCCAGTCTATCTATTTGAACATAGACAATGAACGACCTAGATAACTACAATTGTATGCTTGAAAGTTAAAATTGAAATCATGAAAAGAAAAGGAAATGACAGAGAGAGGTAGCGGGAAACAAGGAAGACCAACCAACCTGCTGATGCTGCTAGTTCGTACGCGAAGTCGCTAGCGATGAGAAGGAGGCCGAAGTCGGAGGGAGGGTAGAAGTAGAGGGTAACCATCTGTTTTCAGAGGAGGACGGGAAGCGTGAAGTCTTCGAAATTGAGAGGGATTCGGCTATTTGGGCTCATCAACATGATGCCATTGGGTTGTCTTCTCAGCAGTCACAACTAGTACAAAGATGTGATACAGGGGACCATAGGGATTTTTCCTTTGTTTGTTATCTTTTTCTTTTTGGGGATACAAAGACAACTGATGGGGTGTCAGGGGATGGGAAGAGAAGGGGCTTGCATTTGTAGCCTCCACTTCTGCGGTATATCCTCCTCGAGTAAACCCAGGTCTGAGGGCTTGGCATGTTACAACGTCAACGTATTTTTTTTATATAATTGTGTAATATTTATTATATTTTTATAATTATTATTTTATCTGTTATATTATTATTTTATTATTAAATTATTTTTTAAAAATAAAAATCTATAAATAATTTTTTTATCTCATTTATTTTTATTCATTCAATTTTTATATATTTTTTTCTTTTATTTCGTCGTACCAAGCATATCCTCAAGTTTCCAAAAGAGGATAGGAGATGTTCGATGTATCTGCTCGGTCCTGCAGTCAAAATCCAGCTGGGCTGGGAGTTTATCAGATTGATGGGTTTCTGGTTGAAGAACAGGAGCTGTCTGCACGTGATGTTGAATGGGACTAGTTGAACGAGTGAGGCTTAGGTTACCGTTCACTAGTTTTTTACTTATTATTATTTTTTTAAAATTATTTTTAAAAAATTATATTTGTATTTTAAGTTATTAAAAAGTAAAGATTTACTTTAATGCATATTAAGTTACTCGTCTGTATGCAAAGAGATTAGTCTCCCTATTTGGCTCAAGGCATCAAGGTATAAGAAAGGGAATGGAAATGGGTTATCTCACATATATCATGTTTGGTTAATAATGATGTAATTCTATTTTTATTTTGCACAATAATGTATTCTCACAAATTGGAGCATTTAGATTTTATAAAATTTTTTACAGAATAGTAGAGAGTGGAATGAAAGTTTACATCATAGCTCTTAGCTATTTTAATTTCATTGTACAATATTATGCTTGACTTTTTATAAAAGATTAAAAAATAAAATTTAATATTTTAAAAATATTAAAATATTTTAAAATAATTTTTTTATTAAGAGTATTTTAAAATTTTTTTAAAAAAATAAAAACAAAAATAAATATTTTAATATATTTTTTGCACTAAAAGTGTTATAATTAGTTGTTTATTTTCTTTTTAATTCTTATATTATTTTCATCAAACTCAATACAAAAATAATTAATATATATATATATATATATATCTATTTTTTATGACATGACATATTAAATATAATTATTCTATTCCATCAAAATATATTTTTACTCTCATTCTCGTTTACGTTTCCATTCTAATGAAATCTATTTCATAAATCAAACAGAACCTCAGAAGAAATAGAATGTTTCTCTGATATCTCGAGTTTGATTTTGTAAAGTCTTTTATTTTTCATGAATATATGTTGTAAAGTTTTGAATTGATGGTTGTTAAGATCTTGATTTTGATATTAAAATCGTATGATTTTACAATCTCATCTATAAAAATCCAATTTGATTCTAGATGAAATTAAAGTCTACTGATATTGTGATCCACTTCATCCCATCCAGTGTTCTTGCAGTTTTCTCTTAGAAACACCTTTTTTTTTCCCACGAAAAACAAATGAATACCCCACGCACAATGCACGGAGCGTTTAAATTTATTTTTGGGATAGATATGAAATTAAGATTTAATCAGTTCTCAAAACGGTCATCCTACCCTCGCTCATATAAAGGCTGACAGAACCAAGATTAATTTAACTATGACAAGTTCAGAAAATTCATTATTAAGATTAAACAATATGTTACTCTTCGATATCATAAAATGATATCATTTTCTTTATAGTAGTTTATCATTTCTTTAATTGATTCTTTGTTTTTATTTATCTTACTTTGGTATTTCACTTTGCAATAAATATTAGATTTAAAGAATTTAGTATACTTACTCAAGTTTAGATTTTAGAGTTAATATTTTAAAAAATTATTTTTTGAATTAGATCTAAGTGATGTGAGAATCCAGATTTAATACCGCTAAAAAGAAAAAAGAAAAAAAGGTTTGTCTCCATTGACATCTAAATTAGCCAAAAATGGTCTGCGTGTGTATCCATGATGTAATTATAAAAGAGTGAACACTATATCCAAATAAATTGACAAAACATCCTGTGACCAAACCAGGCAGTCACTAGCATCTGAGCTTTAGGTTGAACCTTATTCCTTTTGGTAATTACCACAAATATATATCAATAATTAGTCCTTAAACCTTTATACCAATTTGATATTATCGTATGAGAAGTACAGAATTATGAATATCAATAACGTTGGTTTTGAAACATTTGAATAGCAAACTCAAGTCCACCATTCACATCCTCAAAAAGATGATGATTTTGACACTACCAAATAACATAGAAGACAATTAAATACCCTATAACATACTCATTTGCAGGCCTTGTAGTTGAATGACCCTCATGTAACCACCTTTGTATTTATTCCTTAATATTCAAAGGATTAAGCTGATCAATTTTGAGTCCCAACTGAGAACCAAACTATACCACATGGACAAACAGACAAGTCATGAAAGTATGATTCAAAGATTCATCCAAAGCTTGATAGAGTGGACAAGTTTCATAAACCAAAAAGTGATGATTGCACAACACTAATGCTAATAAAAGAGCATTCCTAACTAACCTCCATAGAAACAATATGAGTTAACATAGAAGCCTAAGCTTCCAAGAGATCCCATGCAACAAAGGTAGTGTAAACCATAGAATGAGCTTCTAAGATATTATTCGATAGCCATCAGAAACTTTGTAGTGCCTAGAATCATTGCCAGCCCAAACTGGAGTCTTTCTGGCAAGTGATTAAGAAAGGCATTTGACTAATCTACTGTACTTGAGATGGGGAATATAGCTAGCATAATTGCTAAAGGTTTCATTTTAATTAATCATGTAAAATAAGGCCACAATTATGACTGAATAGAAAAATACCCCTGCCACTTCGAACACACCATTAAAACCTCTCATAGATGAGTGAAGAAGACTTGCAAATACTTTTCCAAGTCTAAGCTAACACTGAACAAAAAATCAAACTCCCTTAAGCTCAATTATGAAAATATTTAAGCCATAAGATACAAGCAAACAAAGAAACAGAATCATCCACAACTAAACACCATACATATTTGGCCAATAAAGCCTTATTAAAGGCTTATGTATCCTTAATGCCAAGACATCCTCGATAAGTGGGCATAGCTCAGTCCATTTAAGCAAATGACCTTTGGTTAAGGCCCTGAATATCCCTAAAAGAAATTTTCCATTTTCATGTCTAGTTCATGACTCTACTTTTTCATAAGTTCAATATAAGAGAGCAAATAACGTAAAGCAGAATTAAGAATTGATTTGATTAAAGTTAACCTGCTTACATGTGATAATAGTAGTGATTTCCATGCCTATAATTTTTTATCAATTTTATTCACAATCCACAACATACTTCTGACTTCGTTGGACCTAAATCACTTTATGTACCTAAATATTTCCCCAATCTAGAGGCAAACTTAAGCCCAAAAACTCTAGATAACAGTTTTTTCACTTTATGAGAAATACAAGGGACTATATACTAAAATTGACTTTTGTTGATTAGCACACTAGCCTGATAAAGCATTAAATTTAACCAAAATATCACAAATAGTCTGACACATTGATTCTTTGGCTTGGAAAAATAATAACGTATCATTTGCATATATTAAATAAGATACTTGCTCAGATCAGTGGGAGACCTAAATTTCCTTCCATATTCTTGCATTTCAAATCTAAAAATTATCAACAAAAGAAAATGTGGCCCAAGTGTTATATTTAAGAAAAAAAAATAAACAATTAAAGAAAAAGAAAAAATTGGTATGCCGATGTAAAGCCATAACAATTTTTTTTAAAATGGTATGCCCCATTAGACATTGATGCATTATATGCTAAACCTTCCAAAACTTGACTAGGACTAATGTCATAAAATATTAAGACATCTCCTAAATTCTATCACAAAGGGCTTACTTTAGTACAATTGCATGAAAATCATACATAACGCAATAGTTTTTCCTTATATTAAAATCTAAAATACTTCATATTTGGCTCAGTAATTCATTTGAGCTTCCCTAATTTATTTTTCATCTATAATATATCCAATCATATTAAAAAAAACATAATTCATTACACAAATCCCAGGTTGGCAACCATATTTCACAAAATTAGAATTTTGCTCTTGGGTTGCAAGGGCATTTTTTTGATATAAATTTTGAAAAATCCTAACTAATTCTAAAAAAATTAAAATCATGCATATAATAACTTTCTGAAAAACTCTAAATGTCAAATAATGACTAAAAATAATTTCAGATCAAGACAATAGCATTTAACCCATGAAAATTGATGGAATAGTACACTAGATCATACTCTTAGACTGATGCAGACCTTGATTTTCAAAAATTCATAACTCTTTCTATACTGATCCAAATTGGGTGCTCTTTATGGCTATGGGAAGCTTATAATGTTTACTTTGTGCCTATAAAATTTCATAAGCATTGGATTTCATTTAGCCTACAAATGATATATAGAAGCAAACTGACCATATGAATAATGACTACAACAATTCTAGATAATTTGGCCAATTTTGATAAATTATAATAAATTCTCTAGAACTCCAAATTAAGTACTCTTTAGTTCTATGAAAAGCTCTAGATGAGACCTATATAATGGCCAAATTTCATGTAGAAACTTATACATTTGGTTAGGCTTTGATTTAGCTCAAGAATAGAGAAATTTTTTATATTTATGGCCTCCCACACCATCTATAACCATTTGAGCATGCCACATTGCATAAACACAGCATATATAAGCTTCTCAAATGATCTAATTCATCATACATCTCAAAACCACCATTCTAAATGCATATATACACATTCACATCAAGGCATAAGGATGTCAAAAATCCACATAAGCTTACATTTGGTTCAAAATTCTATTCATACATGATATTTATATACTTTTACATTTGATCAAGATTTTACATCTAAAAAATAACTCATACATATATACTTTGATATTAAATTATATCAAAAGATATTCTATTGTCAAAGTATAGTTATCTATGCTCCGTGGCTCCCATTTTTGCTTTTTTAGACTTCACCTAGACAGGTTAGATAGAAAATGGGGGAGAATGAGATTCAAAGAATCCCAATAGCTCTTTCACCTTTTCAAGTAAGCAACATGACATATATTCATGTCAAAGAATACAAGTATGCTATAAACACTTCCAAGAATCATTCAAATTATAATTTCCATGTTACATAAATTGGTCAAAGCTAAGAACAAGTTTTAGGGATTTTTGATCTAGTTTCACCCTATTTTTGGAACTTTTGGCTTCATCTCACCCATTCCAAAAGACTTTTGGTACAACCTCACCCACCAAGAGCAAATTTCATATTTCAAAAGCAATCCAAGAAGCATAATAATACCACAATCATAAGTCAATAACAAATGGCATGTCTCATGATTCAAACACACACACAAGCATTCAATGATAATCATACAACCAAGAAATATATACAAGAAAGAATGGAGAGCTACTTGGTTCAAGAAGCACGAATTCTCTTTACTTTCTTATGTCTTTGGCTCGACCTTACACCTACACCTAGGAGGGACTTAGTTTGCTTGGCCTTGACACATATAACAAGATACAAATATATTATTGGAACTAACTTTAACCTAACATAAACATTACATAGGCTACATCTAGCTTATGACACAATATGGTTCCATACAAGGCATAATGAAGCAACTCATATAATTCAAGATCCTAACTCTAATTTCTCACTCAATCTAAGTCACATGACTCGATTTAAAATTAGCCATCACAAGCTCAATTCAATGAAATAAACTTCATGTTGCTTCTTTAGGCCTAAATGGAATCTAAACTTCCAAATTTCAAGATATGATTTCTAAATTAAAACCAATAGTTTCTTTGGTGTCTCTAGTTCATATCTAAGCCATTTCTAACCTTGAAAGTAAAGAAAAATCTCCCTAAGTGTCACTTTCCCTTCTTGGCTGATATGCACACCATGAGAGCCCATGAAGTTTCTTTGGTTTTCTTAGGGAATTTACTACTTGTGAAGCTTCCTAAATGTCTTAAGAACTCATACATACTCTTAAATATCCTAAATTACCATTAGAAAGCTTCATAAATCTTAAGGTGCAACAAAAACCCTAAGTCTCATAACTTATTTTCTATGGCTTTCTTTTGAATTCTAATTGTTCTATCTAATTTCCCATGCCTCAAAGCTCCACTTTCTACTAAGTTAAGATCAGAATTAAACCCCTATTATATGACCCCAATTCTAGCCAAAGTGAAGAACATGAAGAAGAGCCAAGAAGATACAAGATAGACATGGTTTCTTACCTTAATTACAAGCTTTCCCAAAGCACTTCCTTATAGTTCCAAGAACTCTCCCAAATTCTCTCTTCTCTCTACTGGACTAGCCACAAAACATGTCCAAATAAACCATTAAAATCATAGAAGAAGAGAGGAGAAAGAAGGAAAGAGGTTTAGTAAAGGAGAAGACATAGAAAAGTAAGGTTTTCTTATACTTTTTAGACTTCTTCTTCCTCCCTTGACTCCCCTCTTTAGTGCACCTCTTAGAACTATCTTAGAATCTATTTGGAATAGATAAGAGTCGTTTATGAAGAGAGGAGAAGAAGGGGAAGTGATTTAAGAAGGCTAGGGTCCATTTAGACAACTTTTAAAAATTACAATGTAGTCCCTCTTTTTAATTCCTTCTATTTGGGCTCATTTTCAACTTCTTTTTTAGAACCGTCTTTTTTATCATAAAATTTAGGTCATCTAATTCATAAAATAGTTATGGTTTCACCCAAATTAGATTTAAAACCTTATTGAATGATTCTATCAAAATTTTGGTAAACTAAAGGCTAAAAATATAAATCGGAGGGGTTTTAACTATTTTAAGAGTTTATATGGTTTTTAAAGCCTCTAAGAACCTCAAGCAACTCAATTTTTTCATTTAAAAGTTTCTCCTTTGAGTTTTCTAAAAATTACTCAAAATTATGAAAATGCTACTAGTCTTTATAGCTTTCCATTTGGCCATTTTAGCTCCAATTCCAGGCTAACTTTAAGCTCAAATCCATATTTTAAGATATTCCAATTAACATCCTAGGCTTATTTAGACTCTACTTGCCTTGCTTTAGGGTGCTCTTCTTTTCGTTTATCAAGTCCAGCTCAATTTAGGAATTACCGGTTATTACAACTAACATAAAGAAGGGCTTAAATAAATTTGATCAAAATGATGCTTAGTACATGATTAACATCGACATCCCATGGATTTAAATAAATTTGATCAACATAAATATTGTACTATTTGGGCTTGACTTTCTTGCTTTCTTAACATGATGCTCAATATATGATCAACATCTATATCTTATGGACACATATGATAATTGACTATCATGATAATGCTACAAGGCAAGAGTTGCAAGAACTTTAATATCATCAACAAATTTAAAATATTTATGTTAGGATCATCTCTCTAAGGGAGAACTAAGTTTGCTAGATATTTATGCTAAAGAAATAGCAAAAGAGTTCACATAATATGTTTGCAATTGCTTTACAAGGGTGATTAAAAGATATTTGACAACTGATGAATGTAATGAGGGAAATGAAGGAGAACATAGCAAAAGAGTTCACACACAAAATATATTAGGTATGGTATCCATGTTGAATAGGAGTCCATACCTAATTCAAATTGATGTAGTCCTTAAACACAGGATACATGTAGAAAAACTTCTTAACTTGAACCCAACAAAAATATACAGATGGTCAACAATTCTAGATGACTATGAACTTAACAAAATGTGTTAGATATGACAATTTACTTATTCCATCTACATAAACGCCACCAACTTTTAGCTTATTCATGTTTTGTATGAGAAGTTATTTTTTATGATTGATTTACCTATAAAAGTCATAGTCAAACTAATAACAATGATGACATATGGATTTCCCAGCTAAAGTCACTCCAAAACTAAGGTCAAAAAGTCTTTAGAATGTTAAAAAAATCATGACAATTTTCATATATTAAACTAATATATATATATATATATATAGGTAATAAATACCTTATAATATAAGTACATAGTAAATATAAATAGCAATAAATTACAAAATTACAAGGTGACAACCAAACATAAAGTTTAAGGTATATGACAAAAATGGAGTACCTCATCATGTAATGCTTGAATGGTTGAAAAACCTTGGTGAAACCTAGATCAAATTTGGAAAATCTCTTTGTAAACAACATTTTTCATTTTAGTTAAAGGTTGATTGTCTAGGTCATGAATGAAAATTTTCAAACCAAATATAGTTTTCAAGTTGAAAAAGCTACATGTAATTGACCATAGATAAAAAATAGTTAGGGAAGGTAGAGGCCAACATTTTGAAGTGATTGCTCTTAACTTTTATTTATAGTCATTGCAAAAGATATTATTAAAGAAAATTGTCTTCTTTGTAATTTTAAAGGCCACCTACTATTAGAAAGGCTCATGCTCATTTAAGGGATTAAAATAACATTATCCACAACTTTGTTGTCATTAATAATTGTGGCTTATATGACATGTTTGCCTAAATGAGTGATGATAAGTTGGGTGTCACTGCATAGTCCTAAAGATTGATGAATATTCTTAAGGAGCATCACTGGACTTTCTACATTCAAGTTAAGATTATGAGGTGGTAGGCTAGAATAGTTAATAGTATTAAGAAATTCAAATTTGTAGAAATGTTCAAATGAGCATGTGGCTTCACTTGCTTTATTCATTGTGTTAGAACTAAAATATTCAATATGTTCTCAAAGGATTAAGGATAACATGAAATTGTTGACTTTTCCACAATTTCAACAGTAGGTGTGCAAGAATGGCCTAATCTTTAAGATAACTTGCATTGGAGAAATTTTCTAACAATGAAAGGTAATTAAAAGAGACACAATTACAACAAAACAATGAAAAAAAAAAGTAAAAAATAAGCAACCTTCTAAGAATCTTGATATTAACTTCTCCATCACTAGATTCTTCTATTTTCTTATCACTAACTTTCAAAATCCATTCAAAGAATTTTTTTGTTTTCTTTGCATTAATAGTTGGGATAGCAAATTAGAGACACATGTTATAAGTTAATGTAAGAACATTTCAATGAATCCATATATATAAGGAATTGATTTAAACATGAACAATATTGGATGGATCTAAAGGCTTTTGAAATTATAGGTAATATTTGTAAAAAGTCTCCTCCTATAACAAATGACTTACCTCTAAATGGAAAATTAGCATTATTTAGGTTGTCCACCTATGTGATATCTCCTAGTGTATGATCTAAAGCTTCAAAATAATACTAGTTCACCATACGGGCTTTGTCCCATATAATTAATTTTGTTTTTCATAGTAGTTTAGGTATGGGGGAACCTTGCTTAACATTAAAAGTTGAATCTTCTATTATAATAATAGGAATTGCAAATTTTGAATAGGTTGTCTTACCCTTGAGAAGCAAAGTATTGGCAATTCCACTTGAAGCCATAGTAAGAGCAATTTATTCTTTTATGCACAATGTTAATGTTAATGCATTCCCCAAATAAGTTATTTGACGGGTCTGTCATGCAACCCTCAAAATAAAACTAGGTTTGATATTATATTCAATATAGGGTACAACCTAGGTCATCTCCCTTAGAAATGGATTTTAATGCTTAATTAGGTTTTCTAAGTGTATGAAGATCCTAGAACTACCTAATTTGGGGGGTTTTGATTTACTTAAACTATCTGAAATAAAATTGAAATAAAATTTCTAATTTCTACCTAATTGGATGAATTGTGGTTAATAAAGGGTTTGTGACTAGTTTTGAATTCGTCCCTTAGTATCCACTATCTTTATCCTAATTCAATTGTGATTATTCTAGTCTAAGGTCTCTAATTGTGTTCATGACAAATCTTAAGTTACTACGCAAGAATCAAGAGATTAACAATCTAATATTGAATTGAGACCTCAATCTGACACCAAATTATTAATTTTTGCCTTTATGATCAATGAACACTTGAATTGAATGATTACTTGATTAATTAGTCTCTAAATTAATACCTTAGGATATTTAATTAACCAAGTAAACATCAAGGAATCCTCAAATTAAATATTCAAGCACTCAACCTCTCACATGCATTCATCAAATACCTTGATGGCATACATAGAAAATTGGACAATTCAGAACTTGATTCAATCAATTAATTAACAAAAACAATCTCCTAATTAATGTCTAACCAGCCACTAATTATAAACAACATAAATCTCTAATCTAATACAATCTTAACCAAGAAAATACAAGAAAGAGAAAAGTGTAGAAAGAGATGAGAATCTTAGCCAAAACTTCCTTTCTAATTAATGGATTCAAGCTTCTCCAAGAGTCTCCTCTTAGCTAGCCACAAGGGAGAGAATTAAAGCTTCATTTTACAATGGAGATGGAGGAAAATGGATGGAATGGTGTGGTGGATGGCTATTGGACGAAGGGGCGTGAATGTAGAATGACGGAGTGTGCGAATGAGTCCATATGACGATAGATATGGAATGTGTGATACGATGGATTAAGTGAATACTTTTTTTTCATTCGATGGATTGGATCCTCCCTAATGCTGCCACGAGTGCATTTTAATCCTCTCACGTGGTTCATTAATTTGTCACATGTTCTCAGCCTATTTTTAGCTACTGACCTAGCCAAATTCACGTGCTCAACCATCTCATTCCTTCTCATTGGCTGTAGGCACATCATGTGTATATAAGGTGGGCCCCATTTCATTCCCATGTGAGCTTTATTTTATTTCTTTTATTACATTCATGTTGCTCCTTTTCTCATTTTTATTCCACTGTTGTCTAGACGTAGCTTGTTCTTCTCTTCTTACATGCTTGTTTCTTCTCTTAAATCTAGTCCACATTCTACTCAAGTATGTGTGTAATCTATACTCATGCTTCCTTTTCATTTTGCTCATGTTCCACGTAAAACTCAAGCTACATGTTTCTTAAATCACATGAGAGTCTTCCTTTGTTGCTTCCATTCATCTATGCAGCTCATGCTTCTTTTAAACTTCAACCCATAGCATTCCTTCTTTTGTGTTTCTCATTCATGCAACTGTTTCTTCACTTCTTCTCTACGCCAGGCTCGAGTGTGTTTATTCTCTTTTCATTCTTATCTTTTCATGTTGAAACTGCAGCTCCTTCTTCTGCTCACTTTGCTTCTTTTACCTACTTTACTCAATGTTGTTTTCCAGCTATTTCTCTTCATGTTTTACTCCTTGCTCTCTATGTAGCTTCCACGTGATTTAACTCGCTTCTCTTAAGCTTCTCCATGTTGGCTGCTTTTGTGTTTCTCATTATGGTACTATTCACATACACAACCCATTTCTTCCAGCCCCAACATGTTGTTTCTGCTTAGACTCCCAGCTCATTCAACCCGTCATGCTCTTCGTTTCTCATCTCGTTCTACCCTTTGCTCAAGTCCTTCATTCCACGTTAGCTGCCCTGTGTCAACTCCTTGATTCTTTATCATTCCTTCGACATGTTCCTCCATTTGTTTATATGAGTGTCCTTGAGGCTTCTTCTTTTTATATCATGTTGCTTGCTTGTTTTTGCTACAGCCACGTCATTTCTTTGTTTCTTTTGTTTCTTTCGTTTAGCTCTTCCATTTTTTATTCCTTCAAAATCATAGCCTACTTCTTCTTCTGTTTTGCTCTCATGTAGCTTCTGTACACTGTCCTTCTTGAACCCATTCTGCTACATGTTGGCAAATGGAGGCTGGACTTGTGAGTGTTTGACGTGGTGTGATTAAAGATGGAGCTGCTTATGTGGAGAAGTGGACTCGTATGTGGATGAAGTGAGTATGGTGTAAATGAATGTGTTGTATAAGTGTGTGTGATAGGATGAAGTTAAAACTATGAGTGAGCGATGTGGAGAAAAGTGATCACGTGCTACCCCTTGCATGAGTGTGATGAATGTCTACGTGAATAAGGGAGTATAAATGTTAGCTATGTTGGTCCATGTATGATTCCAGGTGCACATCATCCTTCAATCTTTCATTTTTTTTCTTTGATTTTCCAAAAATTCACTAAAGATATGAACCATTTATTCCTTCCCTCAAATTCACACATGAAGTCTCATCTCTTCTTCAATTCAATTTCCCACACAAGCTATTTGCCCATCAAAAATTTTGCATAAAAGAATGGAAAATATTACTTAGAATTATCCACAAAATTATTTAAAAGAGATTCATGCATTAACTCAATAATTTTTTCAATTAATTCATAAAGTGCATAAAATGGCTAATGAAATCAAATTGTATCTAATTAAACCCCTAAAATCCTATTCTGTCATCAAAATGCCTAAGTTAAGAGGATTAAAATGTATAAAATTATGCTTATCATTATTCTAATGCCACCATATCCATAAACAAAGAAAACTTTCCCACAATTTGTTTGGGTAGAGTTCATAAAGTCATAGAGCTTACTAACTTTGTTATCTCTTCTAGTAAGCTATCTTTATCAAAATTTGGCTACTCCAAGATAAGCCTGTTGCCAAAATATATCCAAGTCACAAAGAGTGGACAATGAAGGATAGTGATTTAAGGTGGTTCCATTTCTTTAAAGTAGATTGTTAATCTCAGCCAAGTGTTGCATTTTATTTATTTGTAGGAGAAGTTTGCACATCTTTAAAAAGTACCAAAATATGTATTAGTATAAGATGATTTAGGAAAGAATGAAGATACATGGGTTGTAATGAATTTAATAAACTTTGATAAAGGAACAACTTTTTTTATGATAATAAAAAAATATGTGTTATTAGTATAAGATGATTTAATAATTATTCAATATGTATAATGTCTTATAGACATTCTTAGTATAGACGCGAAAGCAAATGATAGTATATTCAAGTTCACTTTTAAGAATGTGCAAGATAGTTAAAAAGGCATAGATTAACAAAATTACACAATGATTTGAAAATTGTGAAAAATTTTGGGGTGGTCAAGAATACTAGGTATTTTTCTAATTAGTTGTATAGTACATAGAATTAGGATGTCATTAAGTAATTTCAAATGAGGTTAGATGTAGATAGATAAAATTAGATAGTATAGCATTTCATATCAATATTTAGAAGAATAAAAATTTGAAAAAGAAATCAAGCATTGTCAACAAATAGAATATAAATATTAAAGTGTATGATATAAAAAAATAAATACTACTACCTTAGGTTTGTATGTTGTATGACAAGTGTTAATGTAGTTTAAAATTCTGTCAAGTATGAAAATTAGGCGATTAAAATATTTTTCTATCTATCTTTAAGGGATTGATTTAATTGTGCAAACTAACATATGTGATGTATGTTATAGGCAATTTTATATATTTAAATCTTGATTACTTACTATCTATAGTTGTTTAAAAAAAATCTAAACCACCTTAACTTGCTAAGATTTCTAGTAAACTTTACTTTCCATGATCCAAATATTTATGTTGTTTTAAAAGGTGAAAGAAGATTTACTTCCTTAAGTTTAAAGAACATTCTTTTATTGTAATTTTTTTGGCCTAATTGAGATATTGATGTCGCTTTAAAATGTGAAAAAAGATTTACTACCTTGATTTCATTATTCTTCTAAGGGATAATTACTCTTTTGATGTGCTGACATATCTATTATTGTAAGTAGGAAGATTCCATGACTTTATTTAATTGCAAAAAAAGAAAGAAAGAAAGAAAGAAAGAAGTAAAAAGATGGATTATGATAAGGTACATCTGAATGGAATTCTTCTAAATTGAAACATTAACATTGTGAATAATTAGTCAATTTAAGGTTCATCTTTATTATGATGAAAATATAACACATGTTAATCATTAAAACTTGAAGAAATTATGTATGTGTATATATACCATGTGGGCTAAAAGGCACAATCAAAAAGAAGGGTTTGAAAGGCATGCTTAAACATTTAAGGTCCATATGTCAATGTAAAGAAGATCTTCATATGAGAGATGTCAAGTTTGATTCCAAACAATCTCAAGCCTTGATAAGCTATGACAGAATAGCATGCCAACAAATAATTTTTTCAAGAAAAGACCATTGACTTAAATAGAGGCTTCATTTATTGCTACAAGAAATTCCCAATCATCATCAAGACCTAACTCATAACATACTACACAGAAGGTTGTGTAGATAGTGTTCCCAAGCTTTTGTATATCATTAAAAGATGTTGCACCCTAAATTTTATTAAGAAAAAATTTGAGATAATATAATTCATCATTACTATGAGGCACATATTATAACTTGCCAATGTTGAATTCTTGTTTTCCTTGGATTCATTTCCTAAGTTTACTATTAAAAATGAAATGTAAAAGGAATTTAGAATATGTGAGGTGCCTAGCTTCTGGAGACTCTTTATTTGCTTCCATCCATGATAAAAACATTGATTCCTAAACTTTTGACTTTTATAACACATCTTTAATTGCATCTTTATCTTGGAATATAACTGGCTATTCATTAGGTAAATAAAAGCTTAATCTTTTAACATATATGCTTGCTTATAATGGATATGAAAGGAGAAGATTATCCATGAAGCTTCATGAGCTAAGATATAGTAATAGTCATAATATATTTTGATCTCATCTACCTCATTTTGGCTCAAGGTATTCATATTATTTTTGTATAAAGTTGCCATAATCTTGTAACTTCCTTTGTTAATATATTTAAACAAATACTTGATTAATCGTGATTGGTTGCATTTCTCTACATTTGGAATCAATAATAGATTGTATGAGACTACAAACCAAATTTCTAGTTGCATGCCATTTTTTTTATAGTTCTACCTTTGTCTCTCCTTTTATACATTGGGTACCCATCATCATGCAATGTTGTGGTGTTAACAAATCTTTTTGGAAAGTACTTTGTACATTTACCATCTTTCATACAGGGGCGTCTTGGATTTCTCACTCTGCATGGTCCATGTAACATGTATGATTTAATTAAATCATACAAAATTGGCTCAGTGTTCTCATTAGGGATTTTAGCACATATGATCTTATCTACATTTGTAACTATTGGATATTTATATTCATTTGCAAGGAAGAGTAATATACTTGCATGGGCAACCGTCTTTTTTAAAATTTAATTGTGTACACATTTGTGGGAACAAAAACACAAAAGAGGTACGTGGAAGAGATTGTTATACTTCAAAAAATATCAATAGTCAAAACCAAAGATTAAAAAGATAAATAAAGCATAATACTAATATTTGATGAATGATGAAGAGGATTGCTATAAATTGGTAGATTGACCTACTTTAACTACCCCAAATATTTTTTTCTTTGGTGACCTTCATGAGTTGCTATAGCTTTAATTTAAAGATTCTACATATAATGTCTAGACAATCTTCGTATTGAAGGTCATTTTTTGCAACAAAACAAATAATTTTAGGCCAAGTTGGATTGCAAGTGAATGTCAAAAAGAGGTCAAGATATCCAACCTAGTTACAAATCCTTATTACACCTTGACAGTTTTGAATCATATACCTTACTCCCCTAATGAAACTTAAAGGTAAGATAACATGTTTTTCTATTGAAGTTGCCTATGTATCTCCTCTAAAGATAGCATCCAACAATCCCTTGTAAATGTTAGCCCTAAGATCCTTTTGATGATTTCTTATGTACTTAAGCTTTTGAGATTTAATCATGGTAAGTCCATCAACAATAAATTTTCGTAGCAGATATCAAGCATGCAATAAAATGGAGACTTCATTGTTTCTACTCATAAGCTAAAAAGCCAAGATTTCTCTAATTGTGACTTTTGTATATTTGTTGCATCTCTGTAATGATGAAGTACTTTGAGTATTGTCATCCCTATATCCGTCTTCACTATAGGGAAAAAGTAGAGGATATTGCTTAAGAGGGTAAGATGGATGAAGTTTACTAATACATTTAAGAGTGCCAAATTGAATTTCAAGAACTGTATCTCTCTCAACATATTGATTGAAGTTGCAACTTTAGAAGGGCTTGGCAAGTTATACAATCTACCATCCTTTTTTTTTGGTGCAACAATTGTAATTTAACATCTCTTAATTGATTAGAGTACATTCTTGTAGTTACTATGCAAAAAATCTTGACAAATGCGTTATATTGATTGAGCATGGATATAAGCTTTTGAAAAATTTGGACATCCAATTTAACATGGTTTTCATCAGAGTTAAAGAAGGGGAAAAATATTTGTATCCATAAAAAATAAGAAATAATATTATAAGGATAAGACTTATAAAATTGTTTAAACCTCACTATGCCGATTTGATTACTCATTTCATTGTATCTTATATATAAAGTTGAGAGAACACAGGTCGTGATCTTCCAAGATAGAAGCATACTTGCAATTTGATGGTAGTTTTGACCATGCAAAACAAATATGTATGGACCAAGTGTCGAGTTGATAGATTTGTCGATCTTTTCACCTATTAACGTGAATGAAAATATCGTATTGTGAGCTCTTATGTTTTGCAAGAGATTCCTAAAATTTAGTGAGTTCCTATTGAAGAATAGCTCTTCTACGTGAGGAAGAGGAGCTTGAAAGAAAAACAACTAAATTTTTTCTTGAGAGGAACATAATGAAAATGGTAATTCTGTTGAGTAGCTTTATAATGACCCCAAATAAGGTATAATAAGGAAATTCGTTATTTAGTCTAAAATTCATTTTTAATTTACAAGGATAATTTGAAATAATAATAATAATAATCCAAAAAAGATAAAGTTATTAATATAAATTAAATGATATACGTTAAGGAAATCTAAACTTAAACTGAATAGAATTTAAATAAAATAACTTTTTAAGGGAGCACACTAAAATATTTGACTAAATATTTATTTCTTTGAAAAAATTATATTCAAAAATCTAAATTTTGCAAAATTTATAAGAAAATATTTTACAAATTAAAATTATTTCTGAAAACTAAAATTATTATCAAATTTTAAAGAACTTATTATTAGGTTTAAGAAAGTTACTATTATATTTTAAAAAAGTTATAATTTAAATTATTTTAATAACAATTCTTTTAAAATCTGATAGTAACTATTTTAAACACTAATAATAAGCGGTGATTATTTTGATTTTTAGGACAATTTTAATTTTTAAAATATTTTATTATTAATTTTACAAAATTTGAATCTTTAATTTTTAATTTTTTATTTATTTTTAGTTGTAGCGCCAAGCATATCGTTTTCATAGATTAGTTTCTTGGTCATTTCACAATGCCATTCTCTCTCTCGCCGTTTTCGCTCTCCTTCTTGAAGGTTCTTCAGCAACCTCAGGTTTCTTCCTCAGCCACGCAACTCTTTCTCTTGCATTTGTACGTAACCCAAGCCTCCATCTCCTTCGACCTAATGGCTGCTTCACGGGATTTTGAGGCAAATCGCGTTTTTTCAAGAAAAATTATTACGTCAAATACGTATCTACCAAAACTATTTATCCCATATGTTGTATTTGCCATTTTTTTTTCGATTTTTGTTGATAGCCACCGTTTTCTTTTTAAAAAATTATACCTTTTTACCTTAAAATTTTTTAAATATTAAAAAAAATTATGCTTTTTGAAAAAAAAATTATAAAAGGAAAATAACTACATATTTTTAATTAAAAATAATTAATTATTTCTAAAATTATTTTAATAAAAATAAAATAATATTTTCTATTGTTAATTATTTTTGTTATACAACTTCTTGCAATCCAAAATATCACTTGTTTGGTATGCTTCAAAATAAAATTTTTTCGGTATGCGACTTCTTGCAATCCATGAGGACACATAATCTCATATTTATCGATTCCAGAATATTGATTTTTTTTTTTTCTGTGACTCGTTTATATAAAGACGTACCAAAATAAAATTGTGCATCTTCAAAATAAAATTATTATTATTTGGCTACGTTTCAAAATATGCTAAATAATGTTAAAAATATTTAATTATAATTAATTACAAATTTATAGTTATTTTATTTTTTATTTTTATTTTTTTACATAATTATTTTTTAATTCCTACGTCTTTTATTATTACTTGTTGAAAAATTTTTAGATTTCTAATTTTAGTATATTTACACCAACAATTTTTTTAATTTCAAAATTTTTAACAATTGTTTTAAACTATATATTTCTTCTAAATAATTATTTACCAAATAAATGATTATGCCACAAAATTCAAAAAAAAATAATTATGTAGTTTTAAAAAGTTGTTAGAAAACTGTTATTTTGAAAAACAACTATGCTACAAAATTAAAGAAAATTATGTAGTTTAAAAAAATTGTTGTTTTATTTGGTAAATAATTATTTAAAAGAAATATGTAGTTTAAAAAATTTTTTAAAAATTTAAAATTAAAAAAAAATTATTGGTGTAAATGTACAAAAATTTAGGAATATAAAGTTTCTTAACAAATATTAATTTAAGATGTAGGAATTAAAAAATAATTTTGTGGGAAAAAATAAAAAAGAAATAACTACATATTTTCAATTAAAAAATAACTAAGCATTTTAAAAAATTATTTAGCATATTTTGAAGCATAACAAAAATAATTTTATTTTTATTGTAGGAAGCTGCGTTCTAAAAAAATAATTTATTTTGAAGACTCACAATTTTATTTTGGTACGGTTCTTTGTAAATGAGTAACAAAAAAACGAGTAATATTCTAGAATCGGTAAATGTGGGACTGTGTCTCAATGGATTGCAGGATGCTGCATACCAAAAAATTGGTTTTGAAGCATACCAAATGAGTAATATTCTGGTTGCAGGAAGCTATGCAACAAAAATAATTAACTGCAGAAAATTTTATTTTATGGTTATTAAAATAATTTAAAAATAATTAACACTGTTTAAATACATAATTATTTTTTAATTAAAAATATGCAATTATTTTCTTTATTTATTTTTTCTCAAAAGGTATAAAAATATAAATTTTTTTAACATTTTAGAAACTTTAAGACACCACAGTATAATGTTAACTATAATTTTCTAAAAATTACAAAGAACGCCACCAATTTTAACAAAAATAAAATAAAACATAACAAAGTCGGTGGCATTTTGTCAAAATTACAACATATGGGACAAATAATTTCCGCTGATATGGATTTGACGTAATAAATATTTTAAAAAAATGATTCGCCTCAAAATCCCTTGCTTTACTCACCTGTGGCTCTCCTGCATGATTTAGTAGCATTCTTCACAGCTATTCCTCCAACCTTTGAACTCTACTCCTCACTTGTGATTTTGACCATAGACGTTGTAGTATACCTTGAGCTCTCTGTTAAGTTTGACAGTGTATTACATTTATGTGCCAATTGGGATA
Organism: Erythrophleum fordii; assembly: GCA_032878935.1. NCBI lineage: Eukaryota > Viridiplantae > Streptophyta > Magnoliopsida > Fabales > Fabaceae > Erythrophleum > Erythrophleum fordii. The sequence continues at coordinate 16,487,247 of JAVQMF010000052.1, read as the reverse complement.
AATTGGGTTAATGTCTTGATATCATGCAGACAGATGGTTTGATACAGATGGATTCGAGTGCTATCCTTTGGTAGTTCATATAATTTAATTACATGTTTGGAAGGACCATCAACATTTTGGTGGGTAATATTACTTCACGATGAATGGTCTAAGGGATACTTGTGGAAGTGGTTGATTTGATTTCATTTAATGAGGTGTCTCTTGTGGTTTTAAAATAAAATGAAAATTCCCAAAGCTTATTGAGAAATCCACCAGTATTCCCAAACAGATACATCCTGCTTTTGATTTTCATATCACTGGTTATTCTTTTAAGTATATGGTTGTGCCATTGGATTATTCTAAATCAAGAATTTACTAAACAAATTTTTTACTTGTGTGTAAATGTTTAGGCTGTTGATTTTCTTATTGCATACGTTGCATTTTCAGTAATATAGTGCTGTTAAAATATGTTGATGAAATTTAGTTATTGAATTCTTGTATAAAAATAGTTTAATACAAATTACAAAATTTATATAAATTATAGAAAAAAATCAATTTGTAGTTTTTTTGTGGTATCTCAAGTTAATTGTTTTTATAGTTGTTTTAAATTCTTTTTCTTCTAGAGTATTGCTCATCCTCATTTTGTTTAGCATCCTTCTTGTCTTATTGAATCCTTTTTCTACCCCCAAAAAAAAATACAAAAATGAAAATAAAAATAGAAATAAAATAAAAATGAAATAACAAACGCACACTTTTTATCCTAATTATTGTTCATGAGTTACTTCATCTTTATTATATACTATGGCTATTGAATAAAGGAAGAACTTATATTCCATTTAAGAATAAGAGTGTTATCTGTTATGTAGAATTGTAGATTATTGACACTAGACTTATAGCATTATTTTTCCGAATGAATGTTCGAATATATATTGTGGAAAGCATCTTCATCGATGTCTTGTTTATGTAATTATCAAATGGGCCTATAATTTTAACTTACTATCCATTTTTCTTCTTTTTAGCATTGATTAATGATCAATTTTATTAGAGAAGCAAATTTAATTGTATCCTATTGCCAAACACGCTATAAGTTCTCTCTCTTGAATTTGTTACTTAACATAGGCCTGATCGATTCTTATTCTTGTGCAAATTGCAAGTACTAGTTCTAATTGTAATGCAATCTTTCAGTAGATGGAACCATATGAGAAAAAGGCTCCGTTGTGAAAGCGATGGTTCTGGATGTTGCCAGGGAAGAACGACGTGTTGATTTATCTCTAAGACTTGAGTTCATTAATGGATACAAAGAAGGACATTCCGTGAGTAATGCTAACAAGTAGGTTGAGCCTCTTTTCTTGTTTCACATTGTTTGCATATTGCATATTTGTCCTACGTGGCAGAGACATAGCAGGGTAAAATAATTCATACAAATATCATGCTATTGAGCTATTTTTTTTGGAATTGGTTTGAAATTTGGAATTTTCTTTACTCCTCATTCATTGTACTATTTTTTTAAAGGGGGTCTTTGATGGCCTAGTTATCTTGATCATTTAATTATATTTTACTGTATTTGTCTTTACTGTTGGGGGATAACTTGTAATCCTGAAGTGTACATTTACTCCCCTCTGAAATAGTTTTGTTTTTGGTTTTAGAACATAAAGTTGCCTTCATGAGTATGTAGACATTTTATTTCATTATGTATGCCTAGTTTATTTACAACTGGCTGTTGATGCTTCACAAGTGGACTTAAAATGGCTTGTTTGGTCTGTGTCACTGCGACTGTTATGGCCTTTCCAAGCCTTGAAACATCAGGAAGGTTGCTTTTGCTTCTTTGTCAATGAGGCTTCTAGTTCTAAGAGAGCCAAGAAGAAGTCTACGTATAATGTGGGATCTAGTTCAAGAAGAGGTACATAGCCTTAGTTTATTTTAACTATATGTGTGGGGTTTAGTATGTTTTTATGTATGAGAAGGGTTCTCATAGCATATTGATTTGCAAGGTTATATCAAGCCATCATAAGCTTCAATTTTATTTTTATTGATTGTTTTGTTGGCTAGTAAAATTTGATAGACCTTTTTTTTCCTTGTTTTGTGGGGTTCTTGGCTTATAAAAGTGCCATGAATTACTTTTTGGATAACCTTGCTGTACAGATTACAGAAATCAAGCCTCTTAAACTGAAACTGAAGTTTAGAATTGCTCTACGTGGTAGGATTCACATAACAGAGGTAACTTATTGTATATCTTATATATAAAATAGCATTTTAACATGCCAATTTGTGATCATGTGATTTTAAATGCTTTAATATGCTTCAAACTTTGTTGAAACTAACAAATCATTATGGTCAAAATAGTAATATTGTTTTTCCAGGTCTACTAGTAGTAAATGTGTTAAGAAGATTGAGGATCTTCATCCTGATATGGTTGAACAGGTACTGGATAATTTTTGTTTTTGTTCTATTTGTTAAATAATGATTTTTTATGCACTGTAGTCTTTGCTTTAGTTTACATTAGCTTCTCTAATGTTATATGTGTATTAACAAACATGTATGGTGAATTCTTAAGTTGCCAATTTTATTTGTCTAAAATGTAAAATTTTAAATTTTAAATTATTAATAATTTTTTGCTAATTATTTTCGTCCTTTAGATGATCAATTTGAGAAATCAGACTTGTAATTTTAACATATGAAGAGATGAAAATGATTAGAGAAAATTATTGAAGGACTAAATTGATAAAATCGTATTTTGAAGAAATAAATTAAAAATTAGTGATTTATCAGAAGCAAAATCAGTAATTTACTCATAGATCAAAAACAAAATCGTGTAATATAAATTGATATTTAACTTCTTTTCTTTTCTTTTTTTTAAGGAAGATGCAAGTGATTCATGTTTATTGTCTTCTTCAAGTCATGCTTCAAATAATTAGGAATTTCTTTATATATATATATATATATAATAAATTGAAATTAGTAGCTGTTGTAAAATTAGATTAATTTCAATTTAATTAAGCAATTTTCACTTAGTGACCGTCACAAGACTGCCCTGAATTTAACACACTCCTTCTCATTCATTAGCATCAATTGCTAGCAACAACTTAATCGCGTTAAGCAGAAGTTATTCTTGCAATCAAAAAATAATTGTTAATAATTGAGTATCCATGGTTGTGAAGATAGTGGCTTGGCGGGCAAAAAACTGCTGCTAAATGCCAAAAGAAGAAAAAAACCTACCACTAAATGCCAATTTTTTTTTAGTGTATGAAGGGCATGTAAAACTTGATGATAATTACGAGAATACCTCGGACAGTTTGTGGACCAGTTTGTTCTTGTTTGATTAGATTTGGTCCTCTTTTCACCTGCTAACATACAAGAATAAGCACAAAAAGCTTTGAAACAAGAAGGGGGACAAAAATAGTCTTCCCATACGGAACTGAAATATAATATTGAGAATTGAGTGTCACAAATTAGAATTTCGAACAAAAATTTCAGTGCTTCTATTGAGCATATCAGGTAACATAAGAAATTACAAAAGAACATACCTCTAGATTGGGCATGATGAAATCGTCTGTTTAAATTCACAAAAATATTTGCAAAATTATTTAAAGATTGCTGATATACCATATAAGAGATGTTGTGACTTTTTGAGTGACACTCAATTCAGATATACAAGAAGGCTATGAAATACTGCCAAGTGTCCTTTGTGTACTGGAACATGCATTCACATTGACATCATGACAATCATAAGGTTTGTTTTCTAATCCTACATGGAAAAAATTTGATCTTACATTAACATGAAGTATGAAAGCATATAAAGTTGCTTAATGTGTTTTTTTTTAAACCAAATAAAACTAATCATTAGAGGAGTCATTTGGTGAATGAATTTGTTCAAGTGAAAACAATCTTTTGCCCTTCCTTGGCCGTTTGGAAGCCATACTAGCGAATACATTGTAGGAATAAATAGCTGTAAATTATATAATATCCAATAGGTACATACAAAGCTGAAAGAATAGGGGAAACAGACAACGAAATTTCATTTCGTCAGAAGTTTATAATTAATACAAATTTTCTTAATAAAATGAAGGTCTTGACCGGCTTCATTATTGGCCATCTCTAGCCTCACATTCTGGATGACCTAAACTGGTACCACCAGTAAATCTCTACCCAGACCCAAACAATCTCAATGATGAGTTGTAGTACCGGCATCCTGGACTAAGTTCTGGTCTGAACACATTATAGATATATTGTAAGAATTTTTATCTTCCCAGTAGAAATAACAGTAATTTAATATTCCTGAATAATTCGACTGTATAAACTACAGAAATATACTTTTCTTTGGTTCAGCACATAGAATAATGATACAATCAGACAGCAATTATAAACTCAATTATACTATATCATGTCATCATTATATAATTTTTTAACAGAAAGGGTTTGCCCATTAAACTAGTACCCACAGACATTCATTACACGTTCAACCCTATTTTACAACCAAAGTTAGTGGAGCGTTTACATACAAGTATGCACCTACTAAAGTAACTCGGAAGGTACCAAATACCACTAAACTTCACTAGGAATTTGGTTACGGTAGGTAAAATACAAGAAATCCAAAGTGGTTAAAGCAAATTTGCCTAACAATAGATCCTAAAAATAAGTAAAGAGAAACAACTGATAAAGAGAAGCAATTAGATTACAAATAATTAAATAACCAAAAGTAGAAATGAAACAATAAAGGGAATTAAGGCATTTATACAAACCTTAAGAATTAAAGGAAGCATGGGTAGCTCTACTGTGGGCAACTCACTTAACTCACTGCTTTCACTGCAAACTGCCTTACCTGAAAGCATACAACAGCCCATAAAGTGCATAACAAGATAATTCTACAAATAAATCAAATAAATCAAATGTTCAAAAAATATTCCAATGTAACAGATAAAATTATGCCCTTATTCTTCAGGCTTCAACCAAAAGAACTTCTACATCCAAAAAGTCTATAAACGACAATGGTTAAGAAAGAATTTGATTTTCTATTATAAAAATTTCATAGACTAAATAATCATCAATGTTCTGCATTGGTTTGATTTTATTTCTCCTTTTTACTCCCTCATGAGTCCACCTTTAGACAGGATTTTGACAGTTGAAACAATGTCATTATAGAGCCAATTAATTCAAAATAAGTAGTCTATCAGCATATGAACAATCTAATTATAATGGAAGCTAGATGCTGCATAATGGAGACATATGCAGTCATTCATGCAAATATACGCTAATGATAATGGTTTTGTAAAATTGCAAGCATAAAACCTAGAGAGCCATATCCCAGGTATTATTTGTCATTGGAAGGGTAGTCAACTCTACTCCAGGAAGGATTTCTCAGTATAGCACCTTAATGACATTGAAACTAGAGATTATTAAACTTGGTCAATTTTATCCACCAAACAGATACCGGCACAATTAAATTATGATGTCAATTGTAACCAATGAACAGCAGTTATGCTCATGCCCAGACAGTATGTACGTAATTCACTTATACAGAAAAAACAGAATTTTTGTAGTAGAAGCTAATCACCTTCTCTTAAAAGTTAATTTCTATATATCATCAACTTAACACTCATAGAAGCCAAAACAAATATTCTGATCAAGCCAACACAAGCATGAACTGAACGCTCTTATTAAAAATTAATTATTTGAAAGACCAAAATCTAGAATAAACTTTTGCCCTTTTTTGTCTTCTTTTCTTCAAATTTTATTAGTAGGGAGAGAAGGGAGCAGAGTAAAGCAAGTAGCAGCAGCTGCCAAGACCAGACAAACATAATCATTTCTTGGAACCCAATAAGAATGCTCTCAATGGCCAATATCTTTTATGATACAGTAGTTAAAGGTGCACCAAATGAAACTAAGTTGAAAACCAACATAATTTGCATTTATAGGGTACAGAATTAGCCCAGTGCAAGTTTAAGTACTTGCTTCACATCCAATGCAAATATTTGAATAATCGAGGCCTATAGTGCCGCTCAATGCCGTTTCGGATTGACCTTATGGCTTAATACAGTTGTATTTTGGTTGATGGAGGTAGTATGAGTTAGGCTTTTGATATAGATTAGTTGTTTAACTGCTTTTGGATTATACAACTACTGTGCACTGCACTTCAATGCTGCAATACACACTGCAGTGCATCATTAGCAACTATGGAGATGAAATATAAAAAGAAATTACAAAGTAAAAAACAATTGCAGTTCTATCCAGGTTGATTAATTAATAACTATAGCTGCATATTAGGATTATCATTATCAATTTACACTCAACAAGCTTCTCACAGTTCCAAAACCAAGGCTAAATCACGTATATAGAAAATTGAATTATCATCTGCAGAAGACTATGATGAAGTCCCCTATAGTTACCGAAGAAACCAAAACCACAAGTAGTTAAAGTGATGCTATACATAATTACATACACGAAAAATCTCTCTCTCTCCCTCTCAATCCTTAATCAAATCATTAGCAAATCAATTTTCTCCACAAGCAAATAAACAAGAAGTCATTAGAGGACCAAAGTAAAAATTGGAAACAGAATACATGCAAACACATTGCATGCATGTTTAGATCCTATGAAATAGTGTCCTAAATAAGTTTAGTACTATTTAATAAATGCTAACTAATCCCTTTGGCCGACATCAATGCAGAGGAACCAGAAAAGCAGAATTAACACATCTTAAATGTCACTTACAATAACAAACTCAAAAAGCCTTCTTCATCTTGAAACACGCCTTAAAAAGTTGCATAGTGGCTTTGGCCTAATAATGCAATCTAAAAGGTTCTACAGTAGAAGACAATAGTGAATCCATATGGCATGTAGAAATATCCTTTTGGAATTTCACATATGTGGCATAGAAATGAGTAGGACCATTATATAGTTTAATAATGTGACAAATGAGCTAATCAATCAATTTAGAAGAGTGAAAAAACAATCTTGGTTTTTACCAAGGCTAGTTGCTAACATTGAAGTTCAACTCCTTGTGCATAACAAATTATTAATATTTTGATTTAGTATCAGTTTTGTAATATGATTCTTGCTAAGATTATTTTTCTTTAGTGTCAATTAACAGAACTCTGAGAACAGAACAGGTTAATGGAATACTGTAGTTAGAAGAGAATGCTGGTTTTTATATATATATATATATATATATGTATATATGTATAGCATTTTAAATAAAATCCTATCACGTTATTAATACATGTGATAAATATATATTGAGAAAGATCGAGAGAGAGAGTTTTTCTTTTTTGTTAGTTTCAAGACTACTTCAACTCTATGTGCTTAATAGATTATGAATTGATATAAGCTATTTCAAAGTGTATATATTTATAAATCAAATAAGACTCCAAGTGAGTCACAAAGTCAATTTCATACTTTATACATGATAGAAAGAGAAATAAATCAAAATTGAGCGGCAACCAAATCCATCAAACTCGCTCTCTCCTACTCAATTCAACAATAAATCAAAATGATCAATAAGAATGGCATCAGACTTGGCTATACAATGCTTACATGTTAATGCATTTACATGTGTGGGAATTTAGATTAAAAGCAAATCTAAACTTTGATTTATTCTAAAAACAGAAATAAATTTGAAGATCAACTTGGGTATACAATTAGGCATTTCTATCCCACTTAGCTATTTAGACAGATGAGGAATCAAGAAATAATAGTGATGCAAATGAAGACAAGATAGTGGAGGAAGAAAGTGAATAACAAAGAGGATACAGGGAGGAGGAAGATAGGGCTTTGGATAGACCACGAAAAGCCTAGAAAATTTCACAAGCTTGTAATTAAGAATATCAAAAGCTCAAGTTAAGTTCCCACTCCTTTTGAGGCTGCTTACCTATCCCGAAACTAATAGGATCTGAAAACTTGAAAGCAACCCAACCAACTAAAACCAAGTTAAATTAAGATTACCACAGCAATCTACAACAAACCAATTCATATTCCTTTGAAAAAAAAAAAAAAAAAAAAACAACTTCCCCTGGTAAAGTCAATCATTTTATAGTTTGTATATTCTCTAAAGCGCAGAGTATTAGCTAACAACCCGGATAATCCCACAAATTTATATAATAGAGAGCTCAAGAAATATTGAAAAATGGGTTAACCAAAAAGGTTTTGATAAATTCAAGTTGAAACAGAAAATACCAGCCTAAAACTAATTAGTGCTTGAAGCAAGCAATTTCAGAAAACTTTTATCTGGAAGCAGAAAAGTTTGCCCAAGACTTGGAAGAAGGAAATCAAATTGAAATTGACAAAACCATGCATATTGGCCCAAAATAATCAGTTGAGGAAACTATCAACCAAATGCAGATATCATGGTTCAATTCTTTTCAAACTTGACACAAAGCAAATCCTGGTCTAATCAGATCCGACCAGGTCCTTTCATGTTAAATTCAATTAACATCCAAATAGAAGCATCCCCAGTAGCAGTAAAATATGTACTCAACCTTTCCACCGAATATGGGGGTGGATTCTCAGGATAATCATTCTTAACCATAAGGAGAAGCTGATATAGAATTAAGAGATACTGGTACTCGATACTAGGTACTATTATTCAGATTCAAAATCACAGTCAAATATTCCCAACCAACTCCTATTTATATCAGATAGGCGTGTAGCCTATTAGCAGGACAGTTAGGAATAACCTCATAACAACAAAGCAAACAACTATCAGGAATAACAACTATAACAAACTGAAACAATAAGCTAACAGCTATTAACTACTTTAAGACTTCCCTTCCACGTACCAGAAGCACAAAGGCAAGACAAAGGCATGTTAGAGTACAGCAAAATACTGAAAGGGAAAACAAAGGCAAGACAAATCAGACAAAGGCGCATAGAAACAAGGGGGAAAAAAACTCCATAGACTGAGTCAGAAATACCCCATAGATCAACAAAATACTTCATAAACCCAGAAAATAATATGGGCAAAAAAGGAAAAAAAATGCAAAACAAGCCCAAAAGAAACCCATAATCAAGTGCATAAAAACGAAGGGAAGAAGCACAACAAACCTTCGCCGCAAAAGCTTCCAATGCCAACAATGCCTTCAATTCGAACTACAGTAGCTCGTAAGGGAGAAGGGTTTTTCTACTTTCTGGGTAGGGGCAGGGGAGATGGGTTATGCTTCGATTTGGGAAAGAGTTGGGCGTAAGGGGTTACGGGAGAGAGAGAGCATTGGAAGGGAAGGGTCACAGGAGTAGGAGGGCTAGAATGAAAGAAATGTGATGCGAACAGGCAAAACGTAATCTTGGGAAAACGTAATACCTTAACCTAATCTTGGGAGACTTGGTTACAGCAATTTATATGAAAAAGTCATATTTAATATAAGAAAAAATTACATAATAGAGGGTCCAATTAATTTCACCTGTACTTTATGGATCACATGAATTTATTAATATTATTTATTATCTATATCATATTCATATCAGAAACAACCCAAAGTATCTCAATAATCTCGGATTTGGAACCACACTTGTAGGAAAACTAGAATTGCTCTCGAGTTTATTGACATAGTTTTTTAATTTAAATTTTAAAAATTTATAATTAATTCTAAAAGTATCGAAATCAAGCAAAATATATCATTTTAGAAAGCTGCAGGTGCCTATTAATGATTAAAAATAATTCTAGATCACAAAAATATCAATTGTACCCCAAAAAATAATAGAACAACACCAAAGGTTTGTCTGCAATATTAGTATTGTCCTTCAACTTAAAAATTCGGTTCTCCCTCTACAGAGCTCTAAATGAGGTGATGTCAGTGACTATGGAAAGTTTATGATATCTAGTTTATATTTATAAAATTTTATAAGTGTTGGATTTCATTTGATCAATGTATGATACAAAGAAACAAACTAATCATATGAATAGTGCATATACTATTTTTGCATAATTTGATTAACTTTAAAAAATTATAATAAATTCTCTAGAGTTCCAAATTGAATACTCTTAAAATCTACGAAAAGTTCTAGATGAGACCTACTTGCTGGCTAAATTTTATAGAAAAATTCATTCATTTGGTTAGACTTTAGCTCAACACACATAATACTCACTTTTTGAAGTCCAATTTGGTATCTCAAGGCACCAAAAAGCTTTCTTCTTATTCCATAGTCACTTGGACATATCCAAAAGTATAATTACAACATATAAAAGCATGCCAAATGATCCAAATTATCATGGAGCTCATTCTCACCTTGTCACTTGTATTTATGCACATGGGTGGCAAAATCTCACATTTACATACATTTAGTGCCATCATGAGTTCATACATAATATATACACACATTTGGACTTGCTCAATAGTTTACATTACATATACATTATATGGATACAATCCTTGACATCAATATGCTATTATAATATCCATTTCTCTACTCCTTTGTCAAAGTATTGCTCTTCAAGTGGTTTGGCATCCCTTCTTTGGTTCACTTGGCTCACTTACACATAATTAGGCATATGGAGAGGAAGTGTGAGATTCAAAAAATCTCAATAGTTCCTTACCCTTTTAAACATATATAGTGGATGTATATATATGTCAAAAATACATGCATAGCTTTCAAACTACTAGTGAGTATACATAAAGTATTTTTCTTGTCATAAAAATTCATACATAACATATATAGACTCTCAAGGGTATTAGCTTAACCTCACTTATTTTTCATGTGACTTTTGGATTTACCTCACTCATTTTCAAGGGACTTTTGGCTTCACTTTTCTTAAGACTTTTGACCTTATCTCATGTAATCATAAGGACTTTTAGCTCATTTTTACCTTTGTTAAAGGACTTTTAGCGTCATCATATCCATTCAAACTAAAATACATTCATAAATTCATTTCAAAATGCATAATGGTACCATAGCAAGTAAACAATAGATAAAAACACATTTTATAGTTCAAACATATACACAAGTACTCAAAGACGAGAAGACATCCAAGCAATGTATGAGAGAAAGGTTAGAAAGCTACATTAGAGTCAATATCACACACTTTTCCCTTGAACTTATCTTCCCCTTTTTGGCCAAGCTCATGAAATTGGATAGCATTTGATGCTTTTGGCCTAGACACATCAAATGAGACATGAATTACTCATGGAAACAAGCTTTAGCCTTATGCAAGCTTTATGTAGAGCTACTTTCTCATATGGCTCCATTATACTTTCATACAAGATATAATGAAGTAATTAATGGAATTCAAGATCTTGGCTCTAATTTCTCCTTTAATGTAAGTCTCTTGACTCTATTTAGACTCCTTCATTTTAAGGAGCCTAACTCTAAGTTGTTTTTTTATATCTCATTATAGAGTTTACACCTCTATCTCACAATCCATACTTTCTAAATTTATTCTAAAGCTTCTTTTGATGTTTTTCTATCATATATAGTCCCATTCTATCCTTAGAACAATTTAAAACATTCTCTAGGTATAAAAAGCAGTTTAGGCTAAGACTATGCAAGCATATAGTACCCATAGAGTTGGCTTCATTTTCTTGAAGAGAATGACTCATGTAAAGCTTCCTAGAGGTCTAAGGGACTCATACCATGTCTTACATAAGGTAGAATACCTTTAGGAAAAATTAGATTTCATCATTTGTTTCAAAATCCTAAGTTATGCCAACTTGAATTTCTTGCTTCTCTTTTTTATTCCACTTGTCTATTTTAAATTCTCATACTTTAAAGCATTTGTTCTTCCCGTGATATGGTCAAAATTCAACTTCCCTTGGATGGGCTCTAGATTGGACGAAAATCACATGGAGGAAAAGCAAGAAAAGAAGCATGAAAGGCTAAGGATTTACCTTATTTCAAGACTTTTTAAAAGAGCCTTTTCAATTGCTTTAAGATTCTCCTTAAAATTCTAGACTTTCTCCTCTGGACTAGACCCAAAATATCCCCATATGAGTCATGAAAATCATAGAAAGAAAGAGAAAAAGGAGGAGAACAGGGTTTGTAAAGGAAGAACCATGACATTTCTTAGTTTTCTTACCTTTTCACCAAGCTTTTCTTCCTCTTCTTCCTCCCTCTTTGTGCGTGTCTTTAGGCAGAGCTCTCCTCTAGTTTGGGATAGCAATACATCAATGGAGAGAGTGGAGTACGTGGCTGGATGTTTATAAGAAGCAAAAAGTAAACTTAATATACCTTTTCACCTTTCATTTTAGTTAATAAACCATGGTTTCTTCGTTTGGCCTCATTTCAACTCTTTTTTGAGAACTCTCTTTTTTATTATAAAATTTAGATCTTCTAATTTATAAAATGTCTTTGATTTTACCTAAGTTGGATTTGAAATCATTTCGAACCATTTAGTCAAAATTCTAGTCAACCTTTTGCCGAAATAGCTCACCAAAGGAGTTTCAACTATTTTAGGGATTTTCATAATTTTCAAGGCCTCTAAGAACCTCAGAAAGCTTAAATTTTTTATTTAAAAAAAATCCTCCTATGAGTTATCTAAAATTTTCAAAAATCATAAAAATGCCCTAATTTGTTTTTGCAAATTTTTGTAGCTTTTCTGGGCACCTTGGGCCTTAGATCCCCATTTTTTATTATTTATAATTTTTTTCTAATTTTATTTGGCCTTAAATCATTTTATTTAGGGGATTTCTTTTTATATATGGTGAGTTTCGTACATTTATGGAGAAACTGGATGTTACACAAAATTTAGATTACAAAACCATAAAGGCAAATGGCCAAGAAGAGGGAACTAATTTTAATATTTTTTCTTGCTTAACATCCAAAACACAGCAAACAGCAAAACAAAGCAAAATGCTAATATATATATATATACTTGACATGAGTTGGGATCTATTCAAGTTTATGCTGGAGCATGAGCAGCTCAATTTACTTTCATCATAATTGCTTAATAGATCTATTACATGAGGAGCTGTCAAAACTTTAATAAAGTAGTGCATTGAGTCTTTTTTATTTTTTTTAAAAGAATGTCCTTCTCAAATCACAATCGTCCATCAGATCGACACTTACCAAGTAGCCACGTTGCCTCCTTCCCTTCCATAATGCCACATTTTGGAGCTAATTTTAGAACCATTTTCATAAGCTTTCATTTTGTTCTATCTCATTATGTGGTTGGCGTGAAAAGTTCCTCCATCCTTGTAGCTTCCTTCTTTGTTTAAAGCTCCAAACTTTTGTGGCATGGTTATGTTTCTGCAACTATTGTTAATATTTTGAGGCATATAATTCCTTTGTTTCATGTCATGGATCCATTTCTACAATTGTAAAGAAGCTTCATTGTGGGGGTTGGAATTTACAAGCTGGTAGGGGTAGTGTATAAGTGAGGAAAATATTATTACAATTTTGGATGTCCACAAGTTGGTGGGGGTAGTGTTTAAGAGGGGAAAATATAAGAGAAACCATAGTAGTGAAAAAGATGGATATAAGTGTAAGGCTTGACATACGATTAACTGAGGTGAAGAAGAAGCTTCTCCTATGGTGGTTTTGTTTTTCCTTTGAAATAAGGAAGAACCTATATAATGAGTATGTTTATTGCTTATAATTTGTGAACCTAGTATTTAAATGGAGAGTTCTACATCTTAGACAGATCCTTGATTACACCTTATAATCACTAATATGAGAATTAATTTGTTTTTAGGAAAATTTAATTGTTGAATATGCACTATAAAATAAGCGTGGGAAGATTCAAGCTTGAATGATTTTGCATTACTATTCTATGTTATATATCTAAGTCTTCAATTTGATTTAGAACTAATGGCTTTTAATCTTAAAGTTAATCCATACTATATAATATTTGTTAGGTGAAAAAGAAGTTTTGAATCTTTATACATAAAGCTACAGAGGCTTATTATAATTAATCCCTTCTTATACTCCTTTGCTAAATAGACAAATGCCAATTAATCTTTGCAACTAGTACAATTACATACCCCTTTATTTTCTTAACTTTTAAATTATTAACTTGGTTGTCCCGTCTCTTAAAATTTCCTAACTTCATATTAAAAAGATATATTTCATGTTTTTCTTTAATATTTGAAGAGGTTGATAAGATGATTTTTTTTGGTTTTCATGTTTATGTTTCAAATTCATCAAATATTCATGGGTAGGCAGTAAAAGCTAATTTTTGATATTAAAAAGATATATTTATTTAATCATATTGAACTTTTAAAAGTCAATGCTTTGCTTTGAAAGCTTCCCATACTAAGCTATATTAACATTTATAGCCATTTCATTTTTTTAAGGTACTATTTTGATTTGTGTCTAGTTTCTTGAAATTGATGATGGAATTTTTCACAGAAGTTGATTGGATGTTGAAACTAGGGATGAAATTTAATAGCTTAGAGATTGCATGGAAGTTTTAGGGTGAATATCACGCGAGAACTAAGTTTAAAGTAAGGAAACAATATTTTAACAATAGTAAATATGGTTCTATAACTTCGTATAGATATGTTTATTGCAAGGAGAGTCTTTGTTAAGAAGATAAAAGATGTTTTATGATAATGAATCCTTGGCTTGAGACTATGACTAATTGTTTGGAAAACATAAGAGTTCAGATAGTCAATGGAAAGTATAAAGTGCATGATTAGGTTGGCAAACATAATTACTAACTTTATCTAGCAAAAACTTCTCACATGTTAGCATCACAACACAAAATATTCAAAGTTCAAGCCTGTGAGATTGAATTGGTAGAGGATTCTGGACTTTGACAGAGATCATTTTTTGAATTAATGAGTGTGCATGTGGAAGGAAGAGCTAACTTCGAGTATTCACATTTGGATGTCAAGAATTATCTTTGATCGAGAAGATAATGAAGCATGGTCTATGGGAAAGTAGGGCCTTTGTTGTAATATTTCCAACAACAATTGTTGGAAAATCTATCATTTTTCCATGTTTGTCAAATGGACATGGATGAATAGATAACTAATATCTTTTAGGCTAATGCATGTATGTTGATTGACTATGAGTGTTTTGGTGAGGTAATATCCTTTAACACAACACATTGCATTAACAAAGGAAATAGACCACTAACTTTATTTTATAGATTCAACCATTACAATGAAGTAGTGATATTTGGAATGGCCTTGTTATATGATAAAATAGTAGAGTCATTTAAATGCCTCTTTGAAACCTATTTAGAGGCACACAAGCAAAAAAGGCCTTTGACAATTTTTACTAATCCATACTAGGCAATGGCAAAAGCATCACAAGAGGTGATGGCTGAGACTTCACATAAGTTATGTACATGGCACTTGATACAAAATGGCAACATGTACCTTCGTAATTTGATGAAGAAGGGAAATTAGTTTTTAACTAATTTCAAGTGATGCATGTATGATTATGATGAGGAAATACAATGTGAGGTAGTATGGAGCCACTTGCTATCAAAATATGATGTTTGAAAAAAATACATGGTTGAAATCAGTTTACCACGTTAAGGAAAAATGGGCAGCTTGCCACTTAAAGAAAGTTGTCACTCTTGGTATGTGAAGCACATAACTCAGTGAAAACTTGAATTCAGACTTCAAGAGTTGGATGAAACTAGAATTGGACATCATTCAATTTTTTAAGCACTTTGAATAGGTGGTGGAGGACAAACAATATAATGAGTTAAAGTATGAGTTTAATTGATGGTAAAAAAATACGAAAATTAAAAAGTGAGAATTTTCTTATGTTGGACAACTTTCTGAGATTTACATTGCCCCTATTTTTGACATATTCCAACAAGGGTTTGATATAGTGTATGCTGCATGTATTAAACATAGAAATGGAAGTTAGTCATTGTTTGAATATGTTATGACTATGTTTCATCAAGAGGGAGAATACAATGTGTCATTTAATCCATGT
Source organism: Erythrophleum fordii (assembly GCA_032878935.1). Taxonomy (NCBI): domain Eukaryota; kingdom Viridiplantae; phylum Streptophyta; class Magnoliopsida; order Fabales; family Fabaceae; genus Erythrophleum; species Erythrophleum fordii. Next base: position 16,471,452 of record JAVQMF010000052.1, on the reverse strand, counting down.
AATAGATCAATTTCTTGTAGTTATAAGAGGTTTGAGACATTTAGTATACTATGTTGTCATACCATGAAGGCATTTGATGTCATGAATGTTAAAGTACATTTTGATTAGTGTAACACCCCAAAATTAATTAAGGTGTTAATCATAGATTTAGAATAATTAAGAATGATTAATAGAAGATAATTGGGCAAGTTAGTGAATAGAAATTTTAGAGAGATAAATTATTAATATGGGTTTGAGAATTTATTTGGGGTAGAATTTCATCTAGGCCTAAATTTAATGAATCATGATAAGAGGCTAATGGTGGCCTAATTACCCTTGTGCAGATCCAAGCCTTTGAGCTCTTCAAATTAGGCCCAAACCCATCAAACTTTAGTAATCCAATGTGTGAAAACTGGCCCAAAGAAATTCTGCAGTCCAACAACTAAAAACTGGCCCAATAAGCAAAATCTGAAACCCAATTGGATTTGGACTTGGAGCAACCCATGACCCAACCCCTTGACCCAACTTAAACCTACCTAAAACCCTAATGCTTCAGCCACACCTTCATTTTTCTAAAACTCAAGAGGCAAATTCGGAGGTTGAGAAGGAGGCTAGGGTTTGGGGCAAGATTTCTACATTTTCTCATACTTAGAGCAAGATTTGGCCAAGGTAATAGTTATACAACTTAATCCCCTCATCTTTCTCTTTAATTTGGTCCAATTAGTTTTTCATTTGGAGAGATATAATTATACCCAAAATCTGAAAAGTGAGTGTTTAAGGGTTTTCTTGGTGAAATTCGTAGGGTGAGGTTGGGGCTGGTATTTGGTGACTTTAAACCCCCTATTTTGATGCTTTCTTTATTGGTTTGAGACCCTCATAGCTTATTTATATTATGGGTATTAATTTGGTACGAATTTGCTTAGGATCTTGGGTGAGACATTGAGAATTCTGGTAGGAGATACTTGAATCCGAATTTGGGATTTGTGGTGGCTGTTACAAATCTGTCTACAAGTGAGGTAACCGGGGTTTATGTTAATTCCATGCATGTATCTGTTTAATTTCATATTTTGCTGTATATGAATGATTTGAAATTACTAAATGAATTGGTTGGCTATCTGTTGTATGATGATTGGACCTTGTGTGTCCATGGTAGAGCTGTGGGGCGGCTGCCACCCGTGCATGTGCCGCGATCGGGCACTGGGTTATGATCAAACCCTAGATGCACTGAGCCCTGGTGTGCTCAATGGGGAGTAGGTACCGTGGACGGGCCTCTCCCAGTGTTAATGGCCTTTAACATGTTAAAATATGATTGCTAGTATGGGATAGTAATCATGATAGCCTAATTGTTTCATTTACTGATATGATTCTAAATGATGGTTTTGATTCTTACTTATATGATAATTAAACTGGACTATATGATGGAATTGTTTTGGTTACTGAGATTTATATCTCACCCCGTTTTATGGGATTATAATTTCAGGTGAAGGTTCTTCGGGTAAGGATAAGGGTAAGCAAGTGGATGAAAATCCATAAGCTTCAACCTATGGGGAGATGGCTACACTTAGGCTGACTTAGTTAGTGTAGATGCTAATTTTATATTCCTTATTGTATAGCATCATCATGTATCTGTATTGCCAAGTGTAGGCTTAAACATTTGATTTATTGAGAATGTATGTACTAAAGGGTTAGACCTCATCTTAACTTAGTATTTGATGTATGGATTCATATTATCTGCTGTAAACGTTGTTGACCTATAATATGGTTGTTAATGGAAATTTAACTCTTGAGATATTGGTATGAACCCCTATTGCATGGAACCCCTATTGATTGAGTATTAAAGGATAGCTACTGGTAGTTCATGTATAATCTATTGTTGGTACTTTATAAACTTGCTGATAGAAGATAATTAGAGTAAAGAAATGGACACATAAGTTTTGAATTGGTAATGGAAGAATAGCTAAGTAAATAGGGTAGATAAATGCCATTATAGCCATATAAAAGGAGGGGAAGTGACCTTAGAGTGTCCCTAAGAAGAGAAATGGAGTGTAGGGGGTAAAATGTAGGGAAAACAGCTACAGGAGGGAGTCACGCCGCGGCTAGGAAGGCCTCGCCGCGGCCTAGGGAGTGACAGTGGCGAGGGACGCCGCGGCTTGAGAAATCTCACCACGACGCAGAGCGAAAAAAAATGCCCAGGAGGGTAACAGAACTTAGCCGCGGCGCAGGTCCCCATACTCCCATATTTGACCTAGAAACCCGAATTTCTTTAATGCAAATGTTAGGAGATGGTGTAAGAGCACTTGTGGGAGGTTTTTGTGTGTTGAAGGTGATGGATGGATGAATCACCAATCTTTAATGATGGTACAAACCTTTTTATGCATGTTTCTATTTATAGTTGTTAGTTGATGGCCCTAATGATATCAAGGTTTAAATTTTCTTATGTTTCCGCATAGTAATTAATTGTAGCAACCCCAAAACCTTGATTTTTAACTATTAATCATGTATTTAACCATAATTACCGATATTAAAGGTTAGGGTCATCACAGTTGGTATCAAAGCAATGGTTCAGGCATGTGTGTTTGATTTACATCTTTGTTGTTAGAAAACTTGGCAATCATGATGCATGCATGATAGGAATAGGAACATTTTGACCTGATGATAACTCTCATACCTATACATATATCTGCCATGGGTGGAGTGTGTTTTGTTTACCTTGAGCTGTAGTTTAATAGGGGATGCTTGTGGTTGTGCTTATAGCTTTGAAGAGTTAAATGGCTACTCGTAGAGAAACCACTGAGATGCTAAGAGAGATGCAAGAGGCCATGGCTGCCATGGCCAACCGAATGAAGGAACAAGCTGAGGCCCATAAAACTACAGTAGGGCAATGACTGATCGGCTTCAAGAGTAAGCCGTGGCCCATGCAGCGACTGTGCAAGTGCTGCAACAACTTCATGAGAATATGAGTAAGCAAAACCAAGAGGTGCCAGTGGGAAATCGTGTGGGGGCTGGTCAAAACCCTGGTGTGAGGGAGGATGGTGACCTCTCTGTGGTGTTGTCTAAGTTCCAAAAGGCTAATCCTCCATCGTTTTTGGGGGAGTTAGACACTGAGAAGGCCGAGAAGTGGCTAATGCAAATAGAGAAGATCTTCGGGGTTATGACTTGCACCACCGAACAAAAAGCAAAGCTGGCCATCTATAAGTTGGAAGGTGAGGCGGAGCACTGGTGGAAGAATGCCTTTAGATTATTGGTTGCAAGGGAGATACCCTTGACCTGGGAGAGCTTTCAAACAGCATTTGAAAGCAAATATTTTCCCCCATCAGTGAGGGCCGACAAGGAAGCTGAGTTTAACTTCCTTGAGCAAGGGGATATGAATGTAGACCAGTATGCGGCCAAATTTATTCAGTTGTCCCGCTTCTCTTCCTACCTAAAAAGGTTTGATGATGAGCCCTGGAAAGCCGAAAAGCAAAGCTGGCCATCTATAAGTTGGAAGGTGAGGCGGAGCACTGGTGGAAGAATGCCTTTAGATTATTGGTTGCAAGGGAGATACTCTTGACCTGGGAGAGCTTTCAAACAGCATTTGAAAGCAAATATTTTCCCCCATCAGTGAGGGCCGACAAGGAAGCTGAGTTTAACTTCCTTGAGCAAGGGGATATGAATGTAGACCAGTATGCGGCCAAATTTATTCAGTTGTCCCGCTTCTCTTCCTACCTAAAAAGGTTTGATGATGAGCCCTGGAAAGCCGAAAAGTTTGAGAGGGGCCTGAGACCGGAGATCAAGGATAAGATTGTATCCTTACAAATCCGTAATTTTGATGAACTAATGGAGAAATGCAGAGTGACAAAGAGGGCCATGATGGAGACTGAGGCCAAGAGAAAGAAGACCCTGGAAGGAAAACGGGACCGGGGCATGGAGCCCTTTAGGGGCGTGAGTAAGAAGGGAGCCAGTAGTGGGAGTGGCTCTTGGGGAAGGAGACCACCCCCGAGGAATGTCCCTCAAAGACGAAGTATGGTACCACCAAGAAACGCACTGAGTGCCCCACCCACTTGTGCCAAATGTGGGAGGAACCATGGGAACGGGCCTTGTCCAGTGTGTTACAATTGTGGAAAGCCGGGACACTATGCGCGAACTTGCACAGTGTCACGTGAGTCGGCCTCATCGATTAAGCCACCTGTTCAAGGAAGGGTGTTCGCCCTTACGCAGCAGGAGGCTAGTAGATCTCCTAGTCTAATCTGAGGTACTTTGCTTGTCCATAATCATAGTGTAGATGCATTATTTGACTCGGGTGCAACCCACTCATTCATCTCATATGACTGTGTTAAGCGTCTGGGTCTTAAAATTAGCCTGTTGCCATTTGAATTGTCTGTGTCCATCCCTACTGGATATTCTATGATTACATCTGATGTATGCTTAAATTGTGCTGTACAATTGGATAGCCGTTGTATTACCCTTGACATGATTTGTATCCCTTTGTGTGATTTCGATGTAATCATTGGTATGGACTGGCTGTCTGCTAATAATGTGATACTTGACTGTAGCCGTAAGACTGTTTCTTTACCTGCAAACATACCTGAAACTTGTCCTGTGACTGAGCTTACTTGTATGTCTGCCGCCCAAGCCGAGAGGTGCCTTAGGCGTGGTTGCCAAGGGTTTCTAGTATTCTTTTCATTGCATGTTGAGGTTGAGGATGGGTTAGAAGATATACCTGTGATTAGGGAGTTTCCTGAGGTTTTCCCTAAGGATTTTAGTGGACTACCTTCAGAGAGAGAGCTAGAATTTTCTGTTGATTTAGTACCCGGTACTGGTCCAATTTCTAAGGCCCCGTATAGAATGGCGCCCGCTGAGTTGGTTGAGTTAAAGAGTAAATTAGAGGAGTTACTTGAAAAAGGGTTTATTAGACCAAGTGTGTCTCCATGGGGGCACCAGTGTTGTTTGTCAAAAAGAAAGATGGTAGCCTTAGGCTTTGCATTGACTATAGGCAATTGAACTAAGCAACTATCAAGAATAAATACCCTTTGCCTAGAATTGATGACCTACTTGACCAATTAGCTGGGGCATCAGTCTTTTCAAAGATTGACCTTAGATCAGGATATCACCAACTTAGGGTCAAGGCAGAGGATGTACCTAAAACTGCCTTTAGGACTCGATATGGCCATTATGAATTCCTAGTTATGTCTTTTGGGTTAACCAATGCCCCTGCCATTTTCATGGATTACATGAATAGGATTTTTAGGCCCTATCTTGACTGGTTTGTGGTAGTGTTCATTGATGACATCCTCATATACTCTAAAAGTAGTAAAGAGCATGAAGAGCATATAAGGATAGTTCTTCAAACCTTGAGAGAGCATCAGTTGTATGCTAAGTTGAGCAAGTGTGAGTTTTGGTTGTGAGAGGTCAAATTCTTAGGTTATGTGATATCGAAACAAGGGGGAGTGGTAGATCCTAGCAAGGTAGAAGCGGTACTGAATTGGGAGAGACCCAAAACGGTGACCGAAATCCGTAGCTTCCTAGGTCTAGCCGGCTACTACAGAAGATTCATTAAGGGATTTTCTCAGTTAGCCATGCCTTTGACCAAATTGACTAGGAAAGACCAACCATTTGTGTGGGATGCCAAATGTGAGAATGCCTTTCAAGAGCTTAAGGATAGGCTTACCACCGCACCTGTATTAGTGATACCTGACCCTAAAGAGACCTTCACAGTCTATAGTGATGCTTCTAAGAAGGGATTAGGGTGTGTCTTAATACAACAAGGTAGGGTGATAGCCTATGCTTCTAGACAACTTAGACCCCATGAAGAGAATTACCCTACCCACGACCTAGAGTTAGCGGCTGTAGTCTTTGCCCTTAAGATTTGGAGGCACTATCTCTATGGTGCCCAATTTGAGGTGTATAGTGATCATAAAAGTTTGAAGTACTTGTTTGACCAAAAAGAGTTGAACATGAGGCAAAGGAGGTGGATGGAATTCCTCAAGGACTATGATTTTTCCTTAAAGTATTATCCAGGGAAGGCGAATGTGGTCACCAATGCTTTGAGTAGGAAATCTATTCACATGGCAATGATGATGCTTAAAGAGCAAAGGTTGATTGAGGAGATGAGAGATTTGAATTTGTCAATTTTAATGAACCCTAGTAGTCTTCTTTTGGGAGAGTTGAGGATAGAAAATGACCTTAGAAAAAGGATTAAAGAGGCCCAAGAGTTAAATGCCTATTGGGGAGGAATTAAGGAGCAATTGGGTAGTGGTGAGGTCAAGGATTTTGACCTATCAGGAGATGGTCTGGTGAGATATTAGGGTAGAGTGTGCATACCTAAGGATGAAGAGTTAAGGAACATAGTGTTATCAAAAGCTCATAAGAGTCGGTACACCATCCATCCGGGCACCACTAAGATGTATAGGGATCTTAAGAAAAGCTTTTGGTGGCCCGAGATGAAGTCAGACATAGCGGAATTTGTTGCTAGGTGTCTAGTTTGTCAGAGGGTTAAGATTGAGTACCAAAGACCCGCAGGTTTGTTACAGCCTTTAGAGATTCCGGAATGGAAATGGGATAGTATATCCATGGATTTTGTAATGGGTTTGCCTAAAACATCCTCGGGTTATGATGCTATTTAGGTGATTGTGGATAGATTGACAAAGTCTGCCCACTTTCTACCTATTAGAGCCACTTATCCTCTAGATAGATTAGCTCAATTGTATGTTCGTGAGATTGTAAGGCTACATGGTGTTCCTAATAGCATTGTGTCAGATAGGGACCCAAGATTCATATCAAAATTTTGGCAGTCTCTACAAAAAGCTTTAGGCACTAGTCTTAACTTTAGCACTGCCTATCATCCTCAGTCTGATGGACAGACTGAGAGGACCATTCAAACCCTTAAGGACATGCTGAGAGCTAGTGTGCTAGAATTGAAAGGGAGTTGGGATGTATACTTGCCTTTAGCTGAGTTTGCTTATAACAATAGTTACCATTCCAGCATCCAAATGGCACCATTTGAGGCACTTTATGGGAGGAAGTGTCGGTCACCCTTGTGTTGGGTAGAGTTGGGTGAGAGGAGTCTTTTAGGTCCAGACATAGTGGACCAAACCACCCACCAAATAGAACTCATCAGAAAGAAATTGTTGGCTGCCCAGAGTAGGCAAAAGAGTTATGCAAATAAGAGAAGGAGACCCTTAGAATTTGAGGTAGGAGACCATGTGTTCCTTAAGGCTACTCCGGTGACAGGGGTAGGACGGTCTATCAGGACAAGAAAGCTCAGTCCTCGTTATCTTGGTCCTTTCCAAATCCTTGAAAGGATAGGACTTGTGGCCTACAGAGTTGCTTTACCTCCAAACCTGGCCAAATTGTATGATGTGTTCCATGTGTCCCAACTGAAAAAGTACCACCCGGACCCTTTGCATGTCATTGAGCATGAGAATGTGCATCTACAAGATGATTTGTCTTATGTGGTAGAACCGGAAAGGATTGTGGACTCAAAAGTCAAACAGCTGCGTAATAAGGACATCCCCCTAGTAAAGGTAGTATGGAAGGGACTTACTCCAGATGAAGCAACTTGGGAAACAGAAGAAGCAATGAGGAAAGATTATCCTACATTATTTGAGTAAGGTATGTCTAATTTTGAGGACAAAATTTCTAAAAGGAGTGGAGAATGTAACACCCCAAAATTAATTAAGGTGTTAATCATGGATTTAGAATAATTAAGAATGATTAATAGAGGATAATTGGGCAAGTTAGTGAATAGAAATTTTAGAGAGATAAATTATTAATATGGGTTTGAGAATTTATTTGGGGTAGAATTTCATCTAGGCCTAAATTTAATGAATCATGATAAGAGGCTAATGGTGGCCCAATTACCCTTGTGCAGATCCAAGCCTTTGAGCTCTTCAAATTAGGCCCAAACCCATCAAACTTCAGCAACCTAATGTGTGAAAACTGGCCCAAAGAAATTCTGTAGCCCAACAACTAAAAACTAGCCCAATAAGCAAAATCTGAAACCCAATTGGATTTGGACTTGGAGCAACCCATGACCCAACCCCTTGACCCAACTTAAACCTACCTAAAACCCTAATGCTTCAACCACACTTTCATTTTTCTGAAACTCAAGAGGAAAATTCGGAGGTTGAGAAGGAGGCTAGGGCTTGGGGTAAGATTTCTACATTTTCTCATACTTAGAGCAAGATTTGGCCAAGGTAATAGTTATACAACTTAATCCCCTCATCTTTCTCTTTAATTTGGTCTGATTAGTTTTTTATTTGGAGAGATTTCATTATACCCAAAATCTGAAAAGTGAGTGTTTAAGGGTTTTCTTGGTGAAATTCGTAGGTTGAGGTTGGAGCTGGTATTTGGTGACTTTAAACCCCCCCATTTTAATGCTTTCTTTATTGGTTTGAGACCCTCATAGCTTATTTATATTATGGGTATTAATTTGGTACGAATTTGCTTAGGATCTTGGGTGAGACATTGAGAATTCTGGTGGGAGATACTTGAATCCGAATTTAGGATTTGTGGTGGCTGTTACAAATCTGTCTACAAGTGAGGTAACCAGGGTTTATGTTAATTCCATGCATGTATCTGTTTAATTTCATATTTTGTTGTATATGAATGATTTGAAATTACTAAATGAATTGGTTGGCTATCTGTTGTATGATGATTAGACCTTGTGTGTCCATGGTGGAGCTGTGGGACAGCTGCCACCCGTGCATGTGTCGCGATCGGATACCGGGTTATGATCAAACCCCAGATGCACTGAGCCTTGGTGTGCTCAATGGGGAGTAGGTGCCGTGGACGGGCCTCTCCCAGTGTTAATGGCCTTTAACATGTTAAAATATGATTGCTAGTATGGGATAGTAATCATGATAGCCTAATTGTTTCATTTACTGATATGATTCTGAATGATGGTTTTGATTCTTACTTATATGATAATTAAACTGGACTATATGATGGAATTGCTTTGGTTACTGAGATTTATATCTCACCCCGTTTTATGGGATTATAATTTCAGGTGAAGGTTCTTTGGGTAAGGATAAGGGTAAGTAAGTGGATGAAAATCCATAAGCTTCAACCTATGGGGAGATGGCTACACTTAGGCTGACTTAGTTAGTATAGATGCTAATTTTATATTCCTTATTGTATAGCATCATCATGTATCTGTATTGCCAAGTGTAGGCTTAAACATTTAATTTATTGAGAATGTATGTACTAAAGGGTTAGACCTCATCTTAACTTAGTATTTGATGTATGGATTCATATTATCTGCTGTAAACGTTGTTGACCTATAATATGGTTGTTAATGGAAATTTAACTCTTGAGATATTGGTATGAACCCCTATTGCATGGAACCCCTATTGATTGAGTATTAAAGGATAGCTACTGGTAGTTCATGTATAATCTATTGTTGGTACTTTATAAACTTGCTGATAGAAGATAATTAGAGTAAAGAAATGGACACATAAGTTTTGAATTGGTAATGGAAGAATAGCTAAGTAAATAGGGTAGATAAATGCCATTATAGCCATATAAAAGGAGGGGAAGTGACCTTAGAGTGTCCCTAAGAAGAGAAATGGAGTGTAGGGGGTAAAATGTAGGGAAAACAGCTACAGGAGGGAGTCACGCCGCGGCTAGGAAGGCCTCGCCGCGGCCTAGGGAGTGACAGTGGCGAGGGACGCCGCGGCTTGAGAAATCTCACCACGACGCAGAGCGAAAAAAAATGCCCAGGAGGGTAACAGAACTTAGCCGCGGCGCAGGTCCCCATACTCCCATATTTGACCTAGAAACCCGAATTTCTTTAATGCAAATGTTAGGAGATGGTGTAAGAGCACTTGTGGGAGGTTTTTGTGTGTTGAAGGTAATGGATGGATGAATCACTAATCTTTAATGATAGTACAAACCTTTTTATGCATGTTTCCATTTATAGTTGTTAGTTGATGGCCCTAATGATATCAAGGTTTAAATTTTCTTATGTTTTCGCATAGTAATTAATTGTAGCAACCCCAAAACCTTGATTTTTAACTATTAATCATGTATTTAACCATAATTATCGATATTAAAGGTTAGGGTCGTCACAATTAGTATATTTTCAAAAGGTGGACAAAAAAAGCAAAAAGTGGTATAATACATGATGTTAGTAGGAAAGAAGTCAAAGGAGATGCCTAGCTTGATAACACGCAAAGGTATCGTATGCTCTATCCCAAACTAATTAGATTAGCAATTAAAATATTTGACTTTCTAGAAAGATTCCTGTTGGTGAAGTTGTGGATGAATTAAGCAAGTAAGTTATAGAGCTTTATTTGACACGAAAGAGTCTAGACAATGATAATAGTGTTACCACATTACCGGTAAGTGGCAGCAAGCAATCCCCAAGGGTTTTAAGAGGAGAATTAGTTTGAAGAATAGGAAATGTATGAAGGGTTAGTAGAAGCAGCTACCTAAAAGAAGGAGATCATCTACAAAGGTTAAAAACTTAGAAAGTCAACCTTTCATGATAAGTAAAAATATTTTTATATCTATGTTCACCAATTAACTTTGATGCTTCATTGAATGCATGTATAATTTTGCCTAATCCTTGCAGCACAATGAAGCACACAAACAAATGTAGTAAAAAACATTTTGTTTAGCACTGCTGACATCTCATGCATTCTCTCATACATATGACAATGAATTTAATGTGCCTATAGTAAGAGCATTTAATATTCTAAAAGAATAGATTTATGCATATTCGTACTTAGTAGTAAAGAACTTGTGCATTTTGATGTTTAATTTTTTTCATCTTGAATTGAAATATAAATAAATGTATGTATCTATATGAATTATTATTATTATGAAATTATTGACAATTGTTAGTATAATATATTCAATTAGAGTCATAGATAAATATATGAAGTGTTTAATATGTTAACTAATTTAATGCACATGGCAAAATTAGTAGTGAGTATGAAGTTAATGTTTTGTTTGTACAGAATGAAAAACTTGTATATGTTATATATTTTTTAAAATTGTCAACTATTTTAAATTGGAATATATTATTAGGTAAGTCATTAGGCTAAAATTCACTTTGATATATATTACCTATTTTATTAAGGTAAAATTGAAATTATTATTCATGTAGTAATTATGGTTCTTTTATAATGTAGATGCCTTTTGGCCATCCTATGCAGTCACTTGAAATAATGGATTTTAGTGGAAATTTCTCAAATGTCAATAATCGAGATGTTTGGGGAAATGAAAGAATGTATTTTATTGATATACTCATCTAATACAACGGTCTCTTCATTACATTAACTTTGTCCCACAACTTATATTCAAACAATGTATAAAGGGACAATTAGCATCAAATGACAATCTTCATTTTCAATTTTTTGTGCAATAGCAACAACTGATATCATAAACACCGTGCAAGCTTGTAACCTAATTTTGTGTAGAATTGTTCAATTGCATGTGCAAACTTAAGAAGCAGTTGCCTACTTTTGTGTTGTGAAGGTTTTAGGTTGCGAGGAAGGTGGAAACCTAGAAGAGAAACATACTCAATGAGAAATATGTACAAGTTCATTTGTAAATTTTTTTTTTTTTACTTAAATTCTACTAGATATATGTACAATTTCTCCCATATTTTTTATTCAATGAGAAACATGTCCAAATTCAATAAGAAGCATGTACAAATTCAATTAGAAACATGTACAATTTCAATTGGTCTTTTAGTCTTGACCATCTATGAGGTAGATGCAAAAAAGTCACCAAAATTCATTTCTAGTCTAGCATATATAAATTGGTCTTTTACTTATATGCTTTCAAAAAGAATCAACACACTAAAATCTATTTTTCTTAGTACTTAATCAAGTAAACAAATTCAATGTTGCAATTTAAATCACAGACAAAGCTACATTTCTAATTAGCTATAAGGTAAAAATTAAATATATAATCTTTAAGAGGCAATTTTCTTTGGCATTCTAGAAAGATAAAACCTTCACAATGCTGTGATTGCCACTAGAAAGAAATAAAATAATTTGCCAATGCCAACAATTATATTTCTATTATAAAAACTTAAAATAAAAGAAAGGAAATTTCCTTTAATGTAATTATAAGAGAAAAACTTCCCAAAGCTATGTTTCTATGCTAGACATTATAAACGTTAAGCAAACAAATCCTTATTTAGCAATTCCCTTAGTAATCAATTTCAACTATGTGAAGTCCAAAAAATAAAAAGCAACCATATTCTACTACTAGCTCTTTGCTATAAGTTATATATAAGGTTTATATTCCTAAATTTTCCAAAGAGTAGTAGAATAATGAAACAACTTTTACCATATACTTTCAAAAAAATCAAGACACTAAAATCTATATTTTAGCATTCAATCAAGTAAATAAATTCAACATTGTGAATTAAATCACAATCAAGCTATATTTCTAATAATCTATTCAAGACAATCAACACACTGAATTATTGATCCAGATCTGATAAATGCTTCATCTAATCATCTATTAAAAAAGAAGAGTAAATGGTTATCAATAGATGAAGCCCCTTATACACTCATAATGCCAAAACCCCAATAAAGCAACAATTAATTCAATTTGCAACCCAAACTCCTAAGTCCTAAGTACTAGCATTAAAAAATTTAGCATAATGCTCAAGAAGATATCTATAACATTAATATGATGAATTGGTCTAATCACATATATTCATTGCTTCATAGATCTCTCAACAAGTGATACCTGATCCCTTTTAGCATATAGCATGAAATTTGAATAGAGCAGTAGCAAAAAAGGTTTTGATAAAAGCTTATTGATTAAAATCTAATAAAAGCTTCAAATGGGTTGTGCAAATGATGTTTACACTCAACAAATCAAGTGATAACATGTGAACCATAAAAGTATTAAAAGATTTATTACTTTTCTAACTTTCCACATGAAAATGATATGGAAATAGAATACAGTTATAATGGAGGGTGAATTTATTGTGTCCTACCAACTTTCATGTGCTATTCTAAGAATTTCTTTTCTTAAGTGTATAAAAAGCCCAAACAATCAAAGTTATAAGTGGTACATGTGAGTATTGTACGAGAAATTCATAGGCAAAAGATTAAAAAAAATATAAGTATCTATCATGGTTAATTAATTGAATGTATGATCTTAGATGGATTCTAATTCCAAACCATTATTGATTGATGTGATAATGTATTACTAACATATTAAAATCAACAAGTGAAATATTGAAGTGTGATCAAATCTAACTTCTCAATCAGACATGAAAATTGCATTTGTGATACAAGAAGAAATAGGTAGGATGTTGATGCATGTAAGGGCAAGCACCATCATGAAGATCAATGGGAGAGCAAGATGAAATAGAAGGGGAAAAATTAGGGATAAGGAAGAGTGAGAAACCTACTAACCCTAAAAGACCTGAGGTGTGATGCAACATTTCTGCACATGGCAATAGAGGTTTCATTAAGATTGAAGTAGAGGAGAAGGGTTAGAGAGACACTAATTGATAACTATTGTCAAGTAGTTCCAAATAACTAGGTTATGCAAGTAAGTTTGTAATAAGTGGTGCAACCAAGATCATCTCCCATTGAAATTGTAATATTCAATTCCTTGAAAGTATGAGAAAATGTGAGAAACGTAACATACAGTTCTTTTGTGAACGTATAAAAGTCACCAGATAGAAAGAAAAGTCCCCCAACTAGAGTGATTTGAGGTCTAATAAAATTAAAATAATATTTTATACCTCAAATAATGAATTTAGAAAGCCAGAGGTACCTTGAAACAGAGGCTAAAATGGTTAGATGGAATTTAATGAAATAGTTACGAAATGTAATTGTATTTTAGTAATTTTAGATAAATTTTAGAATTATCATAGGAGGGCTTTTTAAATGACAAAAATGAGTTCTTTGGAGTTTTCAGAGCCTTGAAAATCATGGGAAGCCTTGAGACAGTTAAAACCCCTCGAGTGGACATTTTTTAATATCGGTTGACTTAAATTTTGACCCTTTTGTTTAAGAAGATTTTAACTCCAATTTGAGTGATTCTAAAGGCATTTTATAAAATTAGGAACCTAAATTTTATGATGACAAAGACAGTTCTCAAAAAGGAGTTAAAACAAAGCTAAAACGAAAATGCCAAAACAAAAAGGAAAACTTGTAATTTTTAAGAAAGTGAAAGCTTCTTGAAACCTCTTTAAATTTCATTTTTCTTCTCCTCATCATTTCCATGACCTATTTTTCCCAAAAACTAGAGGAGACTCAAAAGACTTAGATGTACAAAGAGAGGAGATTTTGGAGGGAGAAAAAGCCAAGAAAAGGGAGGAAATTCTATAGAAATTCAACCTTTCTCCTTAGCAAGTTGCTACTCTTTCTTCTCCTCTTTATTTTCATGGGTTTGATGATGTTTTTGGGTCTATATTAAGGGCTAAACAGACATGAAAATTTTGAAATTCAAGGGAGGAGGCTAACCAAGGGAAGAAAAGGCCAAGAAAAACAAAAATCTAAGGTATTTTTGCTACTTTCTAAGCTTATCTCCTTGCTCTTCTTCTTTTCATTTTGCCTTATGTAAGACCAGCCATGAGAGATTAAATTTCTAGCTAAACTAAGAATGAATCTTAGAAAAATGAGGGAGGAGAACAAGAATATGCAAAGAAAACAACAAATTAGCCATTAGATTTCACGATAGAAAAGTTAAGAGTTTCATGGGTTTTCTTGAAATTCTGATTTGATACAATAATTCCTAGGCCTAAATGAGTATTTGAATAAACTCTTAAGATCCTTAGAAGGCGTCTCATATGCATCTTCCGTCAAGAAAACAAAGCAAACTCACATAATGCTCCCTTGGTATATGGTTTCGGCTTAAGCTAGAAAGGGTACCAAGAAGTAGTTTTAATTTGTTCTAAGCTTGATTTTAAGTCATATATGTTGGAAGAGGATGAGAGGAAGCCTTGGAAAAATTTTAAAAGCCATAGATAGTGAGATGGTATTTTAGGCTCAATATTATGGCTTAAAGAAGCAACATCTAGGTAGGCTCCTTGATTTGATTGTGTGATAACTCCAAGAGGTTACAAAGGAGTCAAGAATTATAAATGAATAAGGAGAATGGAGTGAAGATCATGTTTCTATAGGGTTACTTCTTTAGGCGCATTATAGAACCAGATAAGAGCCATAGGAGTCACTTAGTCTTTTTAATGAATATATAGCTTTAGAATTTGGTTTAAGAATATAATTGCCTTCCATATGATGTGTCTAGGCCAAGAGAACCAAGCTCCACCTTCTTGTGTGTGTATGGCCAAGGAAGAGCAACCAAATTCAAGAAGGAAAGTTTACATTTGTAACAAAGGTAGCTCTCTCTACTTTCTCTCATGCATAGATGAATATTGTCTTGTCTTTGAATATGTGTATGTATGTGATAAGCCATGAAAAAGTGTTCTAGCATGTATTCTTTCCATGGTACCATGATGTTGCATTATGTCTTCAAATGATACTTTGTGAACTTGCGTTGGTTTGCGTGAGTGTGGTGAAGCCAAGAACCCACTAGCTATGGTGAGGATGAGTCAAGAACCCTTAAGAATAGTTAAGACAAAGCTTAGTATCTTCCAAGAGTAAGGCTTAGTTCAAGGCCTTTAAGAAAAAGGGTGAGGCAAGTCCAAGATCTTTGAAGATAATGGGTGAGGCTAATCCACTTAGTTGGTAAACCTATGTATGCTTTGTATGACTTCTTGAATGCCAAGAATGTTTCTTGAATGGTTACATACTCCATGATGTTTATGCTTACATTTTTAGACAATTGATGTGTATTCTTTATGTGTGACTAAAAGGGAGAAGAGTTATTGGGATTCCTAGAATCTCATTCCTTCCTCCCCACATGTCTAACATGTTTAGGTGAACCAAGTGAGCTAAGAAATGGGATCCCCCAAGTTTGAAGAGGAAAGTTTGATATCAAAGTATGTGAAAATGTAAATTTTAGCCATATGAGTGGCACATGATGTATTCTTTTATTTTAAATTTTGTATGACTTCATGAACACATGTAAATATGTAAATGTATGATGTTGAATGAGATTTAATGCTATATGTATGAAATAACATGATTTAGACATTGTATGGCAAGGTTTGACATGTATACTCTTATGTATATCATGGGGTGAATGAGTGAGTTTATGAAATATGGGTTTGTGCATCTTTGAGACAAGTTCAATAGACCATTTTGGTGTTTTTTTATGTGTTCAAGTGGCCATGGTTGTCATAGAAGCAATTATGGACCATTTGGACCCCTTATGAGACACAAAATGAGTCATTTTGCAACCTAATATCAAGATCTAACCAAATGAATGAATTTGCCCATGAAATTTGGCATGCATAAAGGTGAGCTTTTTGAGAAGCTAAAGACAAGATTATTTAGAGCTCTATAGAATTAATTATGATTTTTCAAAGTTGGCATTTTTCTACTGAACTGATGTAAACATTGTTCATATGGTCAGTTTCTTAGGTTATGTCATTCGAATGCCAAATGGTGTCCGATGCTCATGTAATTTTGCAAGCATAAACTAGACATAATAAGATTTTCATGGCTACCAAGATCACCTTAATTAGATATCTAAATAGGGAGATATGAATTTTTAAAGTTGAGGGATAGTACTAGTAGTGACAGTGACTTTTGGTACTGTTTTATCAATTTCTAGTAGTTAAACGTCTCATTTGTGGTCTAAAATTATTTTTAGCATAAAGTAGACATCTGTAGATTTTTAGAATGGTATAGTGTGATTGATTACAATTTTTCTAAAATTAGTTATGATTTTTCAAAATTCATGACAGAATTTTGGAAGTTTAGTCCAAGGCTACACACTTTATTTTCATGTATATATTCCACTTGTACGAGTTCTAGGCCATTTTTTGAGATGATTTTGAGCGGTATTTGTGTAATTAAATATGAGGATGAGATGGATGACTTCATATGACCCACTGGACATGGAATAAAAAATTTATACATGACATAACACAAATAAATTGATTATTTTTAATGATTTTCTTTGGCAAGCTTGTTTAATTCAAGAAAATGAACTTAGAATTGATGTGAGATAAGTTAGAGAATTATAGTGTTACAAAAATGGATTCTAATTACTTAAAAAAGCTTTCTAAATTTCAAAGGCAACCTAAAAAATAACAATTTTAGAGATTTGTTGGGCGGTTTAATGACTTAAATTCAAAGTGATTTAAGAAATAAAAAGCAACTACTAGTTAAAATCAAAGAAAGTGACAACAACCAATCATTTAAGTATAACTAGCCATTAGTGAATTCTTTGAAGTTCAACTTTTATTATCTAAATTATATTTTAGTAAGATTTGGATCTAATCCTCTTTAGTGTTTTCATAATGAATTTTTTCAAGTTACCACTTAAGATGCAAGAAATTAGCAAATTAATGACTCATGAAACCTCATGATTACACTAGCTTACTAATTTTTAAATTAAGCTCATTGAACACACTAAAAATAGAGATTAATTGATCTTTTAAGCCTTTGCACTTTCATCTTAGATGCCTAATTAACTAGTTAAATATTAAGATTCCTCAAATCAAAATTCAAGCACAAAAATCCAGCAAGTTCATGCAACAACCATTGCATTAATCAAGATGAAAATTAAGAGAAGAGAATGAAATGTATAGCTGTAAAAATAAAGAATTATTTGAACAATGAATCCTCCAATTCAATTATCAAAATGTCAGTTTACTAGCTCAATAATCACAAGAATTATAATACCATATTATTTCTAATATTGATCCCCTTCTTGCAAGTGGGATTATACAATTCACCAAAGGATTTCCAAGAAAATACATTAAAATAGTGAATTAAATTGTGTTGTGTAGTGGATAAATTTTTTATTTTGCATCTCCGGGATCCCATGAACTCACCAACAACATTCTCTAATTATTTTCCATCCATACAAATCATAATATTCTCAAAACTTAGGGGCAACTTTAAAAAATCTTAACTAAATGTAGAAAAATTGAAATCATACAAATCATAGCTCTTTAGAAAGCTCAAGATGTCAAATTTATACTAAAAATAAGTCCTAGCCACGAAAACCTTATCTATGCTATGTTTGAGAATAGAAAAGGTAGGGACATCAAGCTATCAAGAAATCTAATATAATTTACTAATATAAAAGTTTGGAAATTCATAATTAATTCCACAAGAATCTAATCTATGCAATCTATACTAATTTGGAAAGCTACAGATTTTAACTAGAGGAAAAAAATAATATCAAACCAATCTAGGTGATTTAGAACCCAAAAACAATCAAGCAGCACCTCGGGTCTGATTATGTGCCTGGTACTGGACCAAATCTTCAAAAATTAATATATCCCTTACTAGACATCTAAATGAGTTGCTTCCAATTGGCATAAGTCACTGGGAAGATTTAGTTTCTCCCTATAAAATTTCATGACAATTGGACATCGTTTTTCCCATGATTGACATAGATTTATTTTCGGACCAATTACACAGTACTAGTGGCAAAACCAGAAAATTTTCCCAACTTAAAAATTAGCCAAATATTCCACATACCTCCAAATAATACTCACTTTAGCTTCTTAAAAAAATTTCAACAAACTCTAGATGCATGCCAAATCTCAGACAAGAAGAGTTCATTTAGATAGAAAGTGGCATGGCTCACCAAAATGGCCATTTTTGCTCTATATGAGACACTAAATTTGTCTAATTGGCCTCCTTCAATGTTTAGCACCTCTTGAGAAAGTTTAAAAGCATGAATATGACTTGTGTGAACTACCCAAGTGGTCTCAAACCTTATGTATCTTAATTTAGCCACTTTACATTTAATAATACACATTTAACCATAACCATATAAGAGGCAAATTCCATGATTTCATTGAATTAGGGCTACATAAAGTATATATAGTATTCATACATCATTTTACATTAGCTCATGATCTTACATCACAAAAATAACATGTATAAACTCACTTTGACATTTAAATACCAAGGAAGTTACAAATTGTTCAAAGTATGGCATCCTAGTTTCCTTGGTTTGCCTTTCTTGCTTCTTGAATATCACATAGGCATTTCAAAATAATTGAGGGAAGGAGAGTGAGATTTCTAGAATCTCAATAGCTCACACACCCATTTACACACACATTCAAGGCATACATACATCAAGAGTGCAAATAAACAAGCTACTAGAACCATAAATGAATATTTACAAAATATTCATGCCATATTTTCACAATCAAGCCATCAAGAAGCTCTGGGGACTTTTGGTTTTGCCTCACCATTTTTAGGACTTCTGGATATGCCTCACCTTTGGCCTAAGGACTTTTGACTTGGCCTCACTCATCCAAAAGACTTTTAGCTTAGTCTTACTCATACCATGAGACTTTTGGCACTTTTTCACCCACATTAAGGGACTTTTGGTATCACCTCACCTTTATGAGCCATTCTCACTATCAATGGCATTCAAGATAAAACATTGGTACCAATGCAATCTCAAGACATCAAGTGGCATGTTCTTAAATCACAAGAGTACACACAAGTACACAATTACATATATATGCATACAAGAATATAAGGAGAATGAGGTGGAGAGCTACCTTGGATTTATGTAAGTTTTTCTTGATCCTTTTCCTTCCCTTTTTCGGTCCCACAAGCACACCTAGGTGGATGTATGTTCTCTTGTCCTAGACACCATAAAGACCACATAATCACATATTTGAAGCAAGGCAAGACACTAGACTTACTCTTGAACACACACTTGGTTTCATAAGTAGCATAATGGTTCCATAAATGGCCCATTAGAGAAACCTTCATAATTCAAGTTCTAGGCTTCCATCTCTTTCCATTTCTAGGCCTCTTGGCCTCATTTAAAGTCCTTGGAGCCCTTACACAATTATTTACATAAGCTTAAAATTAAGTTGCTTCACAAAGCATCATTATGGATATTATTGTCCCATCTTCTAATCCATGGCTCCTAAATTTTTTCCAATAGTTTCTCCCATCTTCTAAAATCATATAAAGTCCCAAACCAAGGCTAGAAAAAATTAAAACACTCCCTAGGCTTCTCTTCCTAGCTTGGCTGAACCTAGCACCATAATAGAGGTTTATGGAGTTCTTGATTTTTCCTTGATGGGAGAGCCACTTGGGAGGCTTTTTAAGAGTTTTAGGAGTTCAAGGAAACATTTAAATAGCCAAAAAATACTCACACAAAATTAGATTTTATAAAATCCTAAAGAAGCCTACACTTTTCTATCTTGTTTTCCATAAGTTTTTCTTGCAATTTCTTACCATATTCCTCTTCTTTATAGTCTAAAACCCTAGTCCCTCGCTTATTTTTTGGCAAAAAATCCTCCCCCTATATGGTTCTGTATGAGGTAGAAACACACACCAAGAAGAAGTAAGAGAAGAAAGCAACATAAGGAAGAAGTTACCTTAGATTCAAGTATGTATTCAAGGCGCTTCCTTCTTAGTTTGTTTCTTCTCAACTAATTCGAACTCCTCCCCTAAGTTTTAGACCAAAATAGAACCATTCATCTCAAATAAACCATGGAAAGAGAGGAGGAAAGGAGAGGAACAAAATTGGAAGAAGATGGAGCATGAAATTCCTTATATTTTCTTACCTTTTTTGCCTTTTTCTTCCTCTTTTTTTCCTTTTCTTTGTGAGCCTAAAGGAGCTGAAATTTTTTTGTATTTTGGGTAGAAAAGGTCGTGCTTAAGAAGGTGGGAGAAGAGACAAGAAGCTTATGGAACATTCAAGAAGATAGTTTTTTCAAAAATTTCAATTTCATCCTCTAATAATGGCAATTTCATTTCGCCTTTGTTTTAGCTCCTTTTTAAGAACCATCTTTTCCATTATATAATTTAGATTCTCAATTTAATAAAATGCCTTTGGAATCATTCAAATTGGATCTAAAACCTTCTCCAATGAATCCATCAAAGTTCAGATTTACTGGCATTAGAAAACATACACTGAAGAGGCTTTACCAACCTGGGGGCCACCTATGGTTTTTGAGGCCTCTGAGAACGTTAGGCAACTCAAATTTTCCATTTTAAAAAGCCTTCTTATGTGTTTTTCCAAAAGTTGCACTTAATTACGAAAATATCATTATAGTTCGTCAGTATTCATCACAATTTGTATTACTATCCTAGTTTCGTTTTTCTTTCAATCTGAGCTTACAATTATCATTTTTAGGAGCCTAGGACTCTACCCAATTTTTTTGGGACATTATCTAGTTCATTTTAGAGGACTTACTTTTATATGGCTCATTTCATTATTTTACAAAAATTACGTTTGTTACATTTAGAATCCAATCCAAAAATACAACCACAATTATCAAGTTAATATAAGCTAAACCTAGTCTTATAGAAACCTGAAAATTGTAACTAAAAAAGAGAAGAAAAGGAGAAGAGGATTAGAAAAATCTTGGAGCAATTGTTTTGGATTCAAATTTGAATTTCAAGGCCTTTATCTTAAGCTAGCTACATAGAGGAATCAAGTTGCCATTGGATGAAACTGATGGAGGAAATTTCAGTATAGACTTTCAGCCATGGAAGCCTAAAAGTGGGAGGGCATTTTGCATTGTTCTTTTCCATGTGGGAAAGAGAGCAATGGAAAGAGAAAAATTGATATGCCTTTAGCATGGAAAAGCCACACACATCACCTCCCATTTTTCAATTTTTATTTTCTAAAAATTTGTTAAAAAAATCTAGACAATTATTCCACTACTTTAAATTGTAAACATGTAATTTTCCATCTTGATATCTTGGCCCTTGATTTAATTTTGTACCTTCTGATTCTCCTTTAAATTAATCTCCACTATCTAAATTCTATTTGCATATTAAAAATTTGCACAAATAATAAAAAATATTAAGTAGAAAAATTTACAAAATTATTTAAAAAGAATTTATGCATTAAACATAAAGAATTATGCAAATTAATTCCCAGAATGCAAAAATGGCCAATAAAATCAAATCACAACTAATAAAATCCAATAAGCCATAATTTATCATTAAAAAGTTCAAACAAAAGGAATAAAAGATATAGAAATGAAATTTATCAATTCCCTTACACTTAAACTTTTTCACTTCTGAGCAAAAGAAATCAAAACTTTAAGGAAAGGAGAATGAAAAGAAACAAAAAAAAAAAAGTATAGGCCACTAAACATAAGGAAGATCATTTCATATGAACACCTTAACTATCTAAGTCATATCACTCGCATTAATGCAACAAGTAACATGGCGATATACTTAATAAAAAATGAAATGCAATGATGGTTCCTCACACGAATTAGTGTTTGTCATTCTACTTTCTAGTGTTTAGGGTTAGGTGTTTATACTCAAATTTTGACCTATCCAACTTTAGTATCATATGCTTGACTATTATCTCCATCTCCACCACTCAAAATCAAATGCCAATACATGAATCATAAGGTCTTTATTATGATTGTAATGTAGGCTAAGGTAAGAAACAAGTGGTAAACAAAAGAAATAAAAATATAACAAGAAACAAAATTGAGACTTAAAATCATCAATAGTATAAAGAAAAAGAATATTTAATGGAATAAACATGCATTTTAAGGCCTTATTCACTACAAGTAAATATATGCACAAAGAAACCAAAAATTAACTTTTTTTTTTCTTTCTTTTCCTTTTCCTTTTCTCTTTTTTTTTTTCTTTTTCCTTTCTTCAAACATTTTTTTAACATTTTTTTTCAACTATATATATTTCCTAAATGAAAGCTTCTTTTTTTTTCTTCTTTTTCTATTAAAAAATATTTTTCCAACTATGTACATTTGCTAGAAGAACAAACTAAATGGCCTAAAAAATGACGTGGAAATGCACATCCATCCACCCTAGCAAGATAAAATGCTCTTAACAACCAAAAGTATCCTACAACACAGTGGGAAAGATATTTATTTGTTTTTTATGGCTAAAAGGTTAAAAAGAAAATATATAAGGCTCAAAGGGGTTAAACAAAGGGTAAAATACATGTGAGATGACTATTTGGCTTTATCTAGAATAAAACAAAAGAAAAATGAATGTCTTAATTCTTTCTGTGTATCACAAAATGCATAAATGTGACCTTGAATAAGATTCAAACTAAGTTTTAAAGTAAAGGTAAGATAGGGGACACACACTATAAATGAATATCAATAAGTACAAAATCTTCACAAGGTAAATTGACCATCATTAGAGTTTATTAAAGCTAAACTAATTGTCATTTAACTTGTAGTCTCAACACAAGGTCAATTTCCTATCAAGTCAAGATATATCAAAGCTATAGTCATACCCCAATATTAGCAACTTCCATAAAAACATTTTTTAAAAAAAGTTTTCAAAACACATAAATAACAAAAAAGAAAAACTTGACACAAAAACTAAGAGTCAACTAACTAAACAAAACAAAACCAAAAATTGTTTAAATGCTCTCCCTCTACACTTAAACGTTGCATTGCCCTTAATGCAAGCTCAAAATCTAACAAAAAAATAGACAACACAATCTAAAAAGGGAGGGGAGAGCATACAATCGAGCAAGCTAGGTGGCATCTTGAAGTTAAAGCTCTTTCTTTTCATTCTTTGGGACTTCTTCATAAAAATGCTTGAGTTTATGACCATTCACTTTAAATTTCCCTTTACTAGCCTCATCTAATAACTCCATTGCACCAGAAGGAAAAACATTAGGAGCAATATAAGGACTTTCTCATTTAGAACAAAGCTTATTGGGCATAAGCTTTAAGTGGGATTTGTAAAGTAAAATTTTTTCTCTAGCCACAAACTCTTTTCTTACAATCCTTTTATCATGGAAAGCCTTAGTCTTTTCTTTGTAAATCCGTGCATTGTCATAAGCCTCCAAATTGATCTTTTCATTAAAATCTCCTTTGAGAACCTGCTCTATGTAAATCCAAATTGTCTTTCTTTATGATCCAATAAGCTCTATGCTCTAATTCCATCGGTAGGTGGCAAGCTTTACTAAATAGTAGCCGATAAGGTGACATACCAATGGACGTCTTGTAGGTAGTCTTATAAGCCCATAAAGCATCATCTAGCCTTTTGCTCCAATCTTTCCTATTAGGCTACATCATCTTTTTCGAAATTTGCTTCACTTCTCAGTTAGAAATCTTGCCTTGACCATTTGTTTGGGGTTGATACAGAGTACCCACTTTATTCATGACCTCCTACTTGCTAAGCAAGCATTGCATACTCTGGTTGCAAAAATGAGTGTCTTGGTCACTAATGATGGCCCTCAGAATACCAAACCTATAGAAAATTTAAGAGTGAATAAACTCTACAATGACAGAAGAATTTTTAGTCTTAGTGGGCTTTGCTTCCACCTATTTTGAAACATAATCAATAACTAATAAGACATATGCAAAGCTAAAAGACATAAGAAACAGTCCTATAAAATCAATGCTCCAAAATATCTCACAAAATAAAATGGACTGCTATGGCATTTTATTTCTCCTAGATATGCTCCCTATTTGTTGACACCTAACACACTTTTTACAAATATCATAGGCATCATGAAACAAGGTAAGCTAATACAATCCCCTATCTAGAACTTTTCTAATTGTCTGTTTCAGACTAAAGTGACCTCCACATGCAAGAATATGACAAAATCTCAAAACAGACTCAAACTCTACATCAGGCACACAATGTCTAATCACTTGCTCACTATATATATACCACAAGTATAGATCATCCTATATATAGTATCTAGCTTTACTTCTAAACTTATTCAATTGATGTTTACTTAAGTCAACAGGTAATTCAGATGTAGCTAAATAATTTACTAAGTCCACATACCATGGGTAGAAACTATGCATAGCATATAAATGCTCATTTAGAAAATCATCATTAATAGGAAAATAATCTATGTTCTGAGCCTCAATTTGGCTCAAATGGTCGGCCACCAAGTTATCTACTTCACTTTTATCACGTATGTCGATGCCAAACTCTTGAAGCAAAAGCATCCATCTAATTAACCTTGGCTTTGCATTAGGCTTCTTCATCAAGTACTTCAAAGCTGCATGGTTAGTAAAAACAATAACCTT
Source organism: Erythrophleum fordii (assembly GCA_032878935.1). NCBI lineage: Eukaryota > Viridiplantae > Streptophyta > Magnoliopsida > Fabales > Fabaceae > Erythrophleum > Erythrophleum fordii. The sequence goes on along the minus strand of JAVQMF010000052.1, from coordinate 16,446,455 downwards.
AATATCAAGTAAATAAGATATAAATTTATCCAAATAAAAAATAATAGCAAGAAACTCTTTTTCTATGGTGGTATATTTTGCTTGGGCTCTTAGATGCATAAGCTATCACATGCAGCTTTTTATCCACTCTATGGCTCTATACTACTCCTAGAGTATAATTGGACGCATCACATAAAAGCTCGAATGGAAGGCTCTAATCAAGGGGCTAGATGATGGGTAGGGAAGTCAATATCCTTTTAAGCTCATTAATGCTACTTTACATGCATCATTAAATTGGAACTTAACATCTTTTTGTAAAAGCCTAAATAATGGAAATGTAATCTTGTTGAAGTCCTATATGGATCTTTAGTAGAAACTTATATGACTTAAGAAAGACTAGGCCTCTCAAACATATATTGGGTATGGAGAAGGAGCAACAACATCTATCTTGGCCTTATCAACCTCTATGCCCTTATCAAATACAACATGACCCAGTGCAATGCCTTTTCAAACCATAAAATGACACTTTTCAAAATTAAGTACAAGGTTCTTCTGTAATAATTGGTAATTTGAAAATTGAACTAAACCCAATAAATTGATATTGGAACACCTTAAAATAGAGCAAATTGAGGCCAAATAAAATTATGATGTTAATTAAAGTATTTAAAAATGTGGGTTAGAGTTTAAGAATAGCTCAAAATCAGAGCCAAAATAACAAAATAGAGGAATAAAAAATGCAGTGGTAAAATTGTAATTTTGAGTAACTTTTAGAAAACTCAAAGGAGGGATCTTTAAATAAAAAAATTAAGTTTTTTGAGGTTCTCAAAAGCCCTAAAAGCCATAGGAACCTCTAGAATGGTTAAAACCTTCTTATGTAGGTTTTAGGTCATTGGTTGACCAAACTTTTGACTGAGTGATTTGATAAGATTTTAAATCTAATTTGGATGAAACTAAAGATATTTTATGAATTAGAGGATCTAAATTTCATAATGGAAAAGATGGTTCTAAAAGAAGAATTAAAATGAGTTCAAATGGAAAGAACCAATTTTAAAGACAAAATTGGAATTTTGAAGTTATTATAATGAAGCCTTTCCTTCTTATTCATCACATCCCCTTTCTCCATTCTTCTTAATTGACATATTTCCATTGTAAAATGTAGCCAAAGCAAGTTTGAAGTGGCACATAAGAAGAGGGAACAAAGGGAAGGAAACTAAGGCTTGAAAGTGTAAGAATTCATCACTTTTTTCATGTTTCTCCCTCCATTAAACTTCTTCTCTTTCTCCTCTCTCTTCTCATAGTTTTGGTGACTTAATTGGTGCTATGTTATTGCTAATTTAGTAGAAGGAAGAGAGGAATTGGAGACACTCTTGGAAGCTTGAGAAAGTACTCTAGGAAAGCTTTGAAATAAGGTAACTTTCTCCATAAAAAACTTTCTCTTTTGGGCTCTTTTCCCTCTCCTTTAATTCAGTTAGAATAAGGGTCATGTGTAGAGAGTTTTATTTTGATCCAAACTTGATAAGAATTGGGGTTTTGAAGCATGGCAAATCATATGGAATAATTAGGATTCAAAATGAACTTATAGATAACAAGTTATGATAATTAGGGTTTTGATTGCACCTAAAGATTTATGAAACTTTATAATGCTAATTTAGATTATCTAAAAGTATGTTTGAGTTCATAAGAGGCCAAAAAAGTTTCATGGATGCCAAATTCCCTAGAAAATTGAATGAAAATCTATGGGCACTCTATTAGCTTTATGTCTTAGCCAAAAGGGGAGTCATGCACCTAGGGAGAGTTTTCTTTCATTCCAAGAATAAAAATGGTCTAGATATAAATTATAGACACAAAAGAACCATTGGTTTGAATTTAAAAATCATATTTTGAAAGTTGAAAGTTTAGAGTTCCATTATGTATAAAGAAGCAACTTAGTGTTAGGCTTCTTAAATTGAGTTGGAGATGACTCTACTGAGTTTAAATGAAGTCATATGACTTAGATTGAGTAAAGAATTAGAGCAAAGATTATAAATTATATGAGTTACTTCGTGATACCCTTGTACGGATGCCATAAGCTAGAAGTAGCTTGTGTAAGCTTTATGTAAGATTAAAGATGGTTCTATTGATGTGTTTATGTCATTTGATATGTCTAGGCCAAGCAAACCAAGCCTCCTTTAAGTGTGTGTGTGTGAGGCTAAACCAAGAAACTAAGGGAATCAAAGGAAAAGTTATGTTTCTTGACTCAAGGTAGCTTTTCATCCATTCTTGTACGCATTTCTTAATTGTTTAATTGTGTATGTATGTTTGATTCATGAGACATGCCTTTAGTTATTAGTTTAATGTTTTGGTACCATTATACTTCTTAAATTATATTTGGAATGTGAAATTACTCTTGATAGGTGAAGTTATGCCAAAAGTCCATTGGATTGAGTGAGGTTAAGTTAAAAGTCCTTAAGAATAGGTGAGACTAGGTCAAAAGTCTCAAGAATGAGTGAGGCTAAGTCAAAGTCCTTAGAAAGTGGGTAAGGCTAATCCAAAAGTCCCAAATAATAAGGTGAGGCTAGACCAAAAGTCCCTAAAGCTTAATTTTGCTCTTTATGTGTTTATATGATTTTAAAAATATGTTTATTTTGGTTCTTGGAAGCATTTGATGCATGCTTGTATTCTTTGACATGATAACATGCCATAGATGCCTACTTGAAAGGGTGAATGAGCTATTGGAATTCTTTGAATCTCATTCTCCCTTACTCTTTATCTAATCTTGTCTAGGTGAAGTTCATGGAGCCAAGATTGGAAGCCAAGGAGTGTAAATTGTATTATTTGATAATAGAATAGATTTTGATGTAAATTAATATCAAAGTATGTATGTACAAGTTATTTATGAGATGTAAAAATTTTATCATGTCTAAAAGTATATAAATATGTTGCATGAACCAAGGTTAGAGCTAAATGTATACAATCTTGAGATTTTGACATTCTTGAGCTATGAGATAGATGTGTATATGAATAAGAGAGATGATGGTTTTTAGTTCTATGATGATTTGGATCTGTTATAATGCTTCTATATGCTGTGTTTGAGGTATTGGATGAGCTCAAATCGTTATATTGCATGTGGGAAGCTACTTTGGACCATTTAAAGCCATATTGTTACCATTATAAGCCATATTTTGACCCTAAAGCAAAACTAGACCAAATGGATGAATTTGACAGGCATTTAGATCTCATCTAGAGCTTTTCATAGATCTAAAGAAAGGAAATTTTAGAGCTCTAAAGAATTTATTATAATTTTTTAAAGTCTGTCAAAATTTGCAGAAACTGCATGTGCATTGTTCATTTGGTTAGTCTAGTTTTCAGTGTCTTTGAAGGGGCAAATGAAGTCCAATGCTTATAAACTTTTACAGGCATATAGTTTACATCATAAACTTTCTATATCCACTAAGATCACTGAGCTCTGTATAGTGAGATATAAATTTTTAAAGTTGCATGTCTGCTACAGTATGAGAAATAGATCTAGTTATTGTTTGATTAGAATTTTATGAGTCAAATGATATTGTTTTGATTTGAAATTTTTATTGTAGTTAGATGATGTCCTGAGCTTTCTAGAAAGTCCTAATTTGTATGATTTGGAATTGTTTAGCTCACGTTATAAATTTTTAAAGAGTGTGAAAGATTATGGAACCATGGGAAAAATGGAATTGTGATGCTATCTTGATGTGTATGCCTCAAACCTGAAATTCATGCTTTAATTTGTGATGTTTCTTTATGAACAAGTGCATTAAGGATGGAAGATGATTTGGTAAGTCCAAATGGTCCACTTAATCAAAAATGAATTAATTTGACCTTTAATGACGCCATTTTTTGCCGCTAAAAATAATGGATTTATGAAAATGGATGCTTTAGGCTATTTGTGCCACAAATTTAGTGCTATATGAATATGGTGCTACATCTTCTTTATACATCTCTCTAGAACTCTATCAAGACTAGACTAACAATCCTTAAAAGGATTCCCATATATAGTGAAATCATCCATAAAGACTTCCATACAATTTTCCAGAAAATCACTAAAAATAGAAATCATACATTATTGGAAAGTTCCAAGGGTATTGTAAAAACCAAAAGGCATTTTTTTTATAAGCAAACATTCCAAATAAGCAAGTGAATGTTATCTTTTCTTGCTCCTCTAGGGATATGCATATCTAGAAATACCCTGAAAATCCATCTAAAAAATAGTAATGAGACTTCCCTGCTAAACATTCAAGCATTTGATCAATAAAGGCAAGAGGGTAGTGGTCTTTTCTAGTGATCCAATTAAGATGTCTATAATCAATGCAAACCTTCTAGTAGTTTTGCATATGAGTTGTATTAACTTATTAATTTTATTTCAAACCACTGTAATCCTTAGTGTTTTAGGAACCACTTGCACAAGACTAACCTACTAGCTATTAGAAATTAGATATATAATATTTGTAGACAAGAGTTTAGATAGGTCCTTTTTAACCACATCAAGTATAAACAGGTTGAGTCACCTTTAAGGTTGCCTTACTAGTTTACATCTACCTTTTAACAAAATCTAGTGCATACAGTTCTTGGGGCTAATGCCTGGTATATCTACTAAGGTCCATCCTTTTGCTTGCCTATGCTCCCTCAAGACCTCCAGAAGTCCTATCTCCTCATCCTAGGCAATATCACTCACTATAATGACAAGAAACTAGTCTCTTTTTTCAAGGTAAGAATACTTCAGTGTATTTTGGAAGTGGTTTAAGCTTTTAAGGCTAGAGCTTGCTCAATGAAGGGCATGAACTTGTTAATCATTTTTTCCTCCATGCCATACACCTACTCAAAGGGCTTACAAGAAATAGAAGAATATTTCCTCGCAGGGAAAATATTTATGGTATGTGAAGAATCAATAGAATCATTAATTACATGAATATCAGCACTAGCTACATTATAACAAGTAGAAAAGATAGCATCATGGCTATCAAAACAATCAATATCAACATGCATAGTCTGATCAAAACTAGAAAACTCAACAATACTAGTGCAATTAATAGAAGTTCTAAATGTAATAGAATTTACCTATTCAGCATATGTATTAGTTCCTTAAAGTTAATACTACCATTGTAACTCAAAAAATCATCAATCTCCCTACATCAAGTACATACATGAGAACCATCACAAGTACATCTTAAAGAATCATCAAACTTAGCAATATCACAAGAATTAATCAACATGCTATTCTTAAACTTAGTGTTGGCATTATCAACTAGCATATCAATCAAACTCACATGAAGAATAGAATGATCATCACATGGGTGCTTTATGGCATCCAAAATATTAAATTATGTCACATTGCCAACAAACTCCATGGAAGGAGTACCTTCATGAACATTTATAATTGTCTTAGTAGTATTTAAGAAAGGTCTACCTAAAATGAGTAATATGTGACTATGAGACCTATATCTATCATCCTCCATGTTAAGGACACAAAATTTAGCTAAAAATATTTAGTCTTTTACCTTTACTAAGATGTCCTCCAGCACTCCTGAAGGATAAGCCATGCTTCTGTTTGTGAGCTGCGTAACTACTACAGTTGGCTCTAATCCTTCCACCTACAAAAATGAATACACTAACTTAGACATCACATTAATAGTGGCACAAAAGTCAATTAATGCATTAGAAAACTCAAAATTGCTAATAGTGCAAGGTATTGTAAAAGTGCTCAATCTTGACAATTTGTGGGCATTACGGGTTGTATCAGTGCTAAAATATTCTTGCCAAAATTGACTTTCTTGTTCCCTTTTAGCTGCCTCTCATTGGTGCACATTTATTTGAGGAATTTGACATACTTAGGTATGGTCTTAATGGCTTCTAGCAAAGGTATGTTGACCTTAACTTTCTTAAAGGTCTCAAGAATCTTCTTGTCAAGTTCTGCTTCAGCTTGTCTCTTCCCTTGGGTTGGTCTATGTAAGAAAGGCAAAATTTTCTTTGGCTCCTTTTCCTCTTTAAGCTCATCTAGTATGATAAGTATTTTTGCTGATGTTGACTTATCCATGGTAGTAGTATCCGAGAGGCCCTAGACTTCCTTCCTATTCCTAAGGGTGAGGACACTGATATTACTACTTCTGGGATTAACCATTATCTATGAAGGTAATTTACCCGATTTTTAACTCCTTATCTCATTCTTTAACATTTCTAACTAACCAATTTATGTCTGAATGTTCTATATTTCCTATCTATACTGAAGTTCATTTTGTTAAAGCCTTTCCATAAGTTTTCTTCATATCTTTTAGATTATTTCCTTTACCAGACTCCCCTTATATTGGAATAGACTGTCATATAGGCTATGAAGGCTATGTAATTTGTAATATCCTATGATTTAGAAATCTAAATCATCCTTAAAGAATGGAATGAATGACTTACAAGAGGTTATGAGCCTAACTAAGGCTAGTAGAAACTACGAGAAACTAAAAATGAAATCATGTGATTAATAAATGATGACCCCAAAATAAAGTGGATTGAGGTTAATTGAGATTTGAATATTAATTAGACCATTTAAAAATATAGATTAGAGCCTTAAGATAGCCCAGAATTGGAGCCAAAACAGTTGAATGGAAAGATACGAGGACCAGTGGCAAAATCGTAATTTTGGACAAGTTTTAGAAAACACAAAGGAGAGATTTTTAGATAGAAAAATTGAGTTTCCCAAGATTCTTAGAGGCCCCAAAAACTATGGGAACCATTATAATAGTTAAAACCCTCCTAGTGTGCATTTTTGGCAAAGAGTTGACTGAAAGTTTGACTGAAGGGTTTGGTAAGGTTTTAAATCCAATTTGGATGGAACTAAAGGCATTTTATGAATTAGAGGAATTAAATTTTCATATGAAAAAGATGGTTCTAAAAAAAGAACTAAAACGAAGAAACATAAGTGGAAGGATGTAATCGTTATTTTGCAATTGTTATAAACATTATCCTCCACTTTTTAATATAATCAAGTTAGCTTTTCCACCCTTCTAAAGTGCCACTTGAGCTTAAAATCAGACCAGGAATGGCATGGAAATTGGGAGAAGAGAGAGAAAAGAAACTAAGACAAAAAGGTATAAAAATACATGAAATTTTGAAACAAGTTAGTTATGAAATTTTCTCCTCTCTTCATCCTCTTTCTCTTGATGGTTTTAGATTCTTGAATTTCATGATTGGCTCAATAGAGGGAAGGAAGAGTTTGGAGGAATTTTTGAAAGCTTGAGAGAGCTCTCTTGAAAATCTTGAAAGCAAGGTAAGAAACCATAGCCCAACTTGCTTCTTCTTGGTTATCTTTTACTTGAGTGTCTTGGCCAAAATTAGAGCATTATGTAGGAAGTTTAATCCTAGTCTAAACTTAATAGAAAATAAGGTATTGAAGTCTAAGGAATCATTTGGAAGTAATAAAACTCATAAAGGGGCTATAGGTAACAAGTATTAGAAACTAGGGATTTGATTACACCTAAGGATTTATCGAGCTTTCTAATGATGATTTAGATTGTCAAAAAGTATGTTTGAGCTCTCAAGACATCTAGTAAGCTCCAAGGATGGCAAATTCCTTAGGAAATTGAAGAAAACTCCATAGGCTCCCTAATTATATGAGCATCTCGGCCAAGAGAGAGAACCAGTACCTAAGGAGAGTTTTCTTTGATTCTAATGATGCAAATGGCCTAAAAATAAATAATAAATACCAAAGGAACCATTAGTTTAAATTTAGAAACCATGGTTTGAAAGATGAGAGTTTAGGTTCTTTTTATAGGCATAAAGAAGCAACTTGGTAATTGGCTCATAAAATTGAGTTGGTGGTGACTCCAAAGAGTTTAAATGGAGTTATGTGACTTAGATTGAGTGAGAAATTAGAACTAAGATCTTAAATTATATAAGTTGCTTCATTATGCTTTTGTATAAAACTGTAATGGTGGCATAAGCTAGATGTAGCTTGTATAGAGATTTTATGAGACTGGAGATGGTTACATTGATTTGTTTGTGTATTGTTTGATGTGTCTAGGCCAAGCAAATCAAGTCTCTCCCAAGTATGCTTGTGAGGCCAAGAGAGAAAAGCGAGAATCCAAAGGAGAAAAGTTGTGCTTCTTGAGAAAGTAGCTTTCCATCCTTTCTTGTATGCATTTCATGGTCATATGATTGTCATTGAATGCTTGTATGTGTGTTTGAGCCATAAGACATGTTTATAGCTATTAAATTGATGTTTTGGCACCAATATACTTCTTGAATTGGGTTTAATTGTAAAATTACTCTTTATGGGTGAGGTTATGCCAAAAGTCCCTTGTAATGTGTGAGATGAAGCAAAAAGTCTCTAAGAATGGGTGAGACAAGGCCAAAAGTGTAACACCATACTTCTAGGACTCAATTCATGCAATTCCCATGCCTCATCTTATGTTTGTTCTATGGAAACAATATAGTGGCATAGGGAGTTATAAGTAAAAATGCATTTCTCTCTGAGTAAAATTTTTCTTTCGGAGTCTCATGGGCCATATGAATGCATCTATCATATTCTCATACTTAAACACATGAATATAGCTCGTTTTCATCATCAAATTTAGTCTACAACTCATGGAAAGCAAAGGAACACATTAAAATTCATGTTTGCATTTTCGGCTAGGATTTCTTCTTTTCTGTCACAAAATTTGGAAAATCATAACTAATTCTAGAAAAATCAAAATCATGTATTCTTTGCCATTATGGGAAGCTACACATGTCTACTTTATGCTAAAAATATAACCAGACCATGAAACGCCACACAGAAGATGTTTGACATTCAAAAACGGACGGAGGTTTAACTAGCTATTGGTATTGTCACAAGCTTTTGCAAAAAACTTCAAAACTGTCCAATTAATTCCACAAATATCCAATGCACATGAATAATACCAAGATGGAAAGATACAGATGTTAAATAGAGGGAAAAAATAACGTCATACCATTCCATGCATGTCCAGGCACCAGAAACCAATCAAACAGTACCCTGGGTCAATTTGGCTGCCTAATGCTAGATAGAAACTTCAAAAATGCATATCTCCCTCTCTAGACATCCAATTGGGGTGCTTCTAGTTGGTACAAGTCACTGGGAGCATCTCGTTTCTCTTTAAAAAATTTTGTAGCAATTGGACATCATTTGCCCCTTGAGTGACAGATTTTATTTTCGGACTTGAGTGAACAGTACACCAGTCCAAAACCAGAAAATTTCTTAATTTGGAAAATTCATCAAATATTCTATAGACCTCCAAAAATTCTGCACTTTAGCTTTCCAAAAAGATCTCAACAAGCTCTAGATGTATGCCAAATCTTAGATCAAGAAGAGCTCATTTGGGCAAAAAGTGGTATAAGCTTCCAATATGGTTAATTTTAATTCATATTAGAGACCAAGTGTGCCCAAATGGTCTTGCTTAGTGTTTGGCACCTCTTGGGCAAGTTTAAAAGCATAAATAGGACTTGCATGAACTATCCAAGTGGTCCTAAATTGCATGCATCTGAATTTGACCATTCCACTTCCATTATTACATTAATCTATCTAGTCATTCAAGAACTAAACTTGCCATTCAATACCCAAAATATGCTATCTCATACATTTGGCATCAAATTTCATTCATACACCACACATTTGGGTATTTACATATGTTCATATGGTTACATATCAATTTCATCATGCGATTACATCATGTGCCATGTATATCGCTAAAAAGAAGGCAAAACTAGACATATTCATATACTTTGATACCCATCTTCTTCCTCTAAGCTTGGTGGCCTCCAATACCTTGCTCAATTGTTTCACCTAGTATGTTAAGACATTGGAGAGGAGGGGATGAGATTTAAAGAATCCTAATAGCTCATCTCCCATTCAATCATACATAATATGTGCAAAGCAAGTTTCACAAATGCATGCATGGAAGAGATAGAAATCATAGACATTTTAAAAGCAACCTTTGCATGTGAATCAATCATACAAGACATTCAAGAGCTCGCTAAGTGTTTGGATTGGCCTCACACTTCTCCTCATGGGTTTTTGACTTGCCTCACCCATTCTTGAGCACTTTGGACTCAACCATACTCTTGGGAGCCCACTTTGCTTTTGGGAGACTCTTTACTTTATCTCAACCAAGCTCGAGGGTTCTTGGCTCATCTTCACCCAAGGGAAGAGTTCTTAGCCTCTCCACACTCAAGCAAACTCACACAAACATCATATAATCATTTGAAGACATAACATGGCATCAAGCATCATGACATATAAAGGTATGCTAGCATACTTTTCAAAGCTTGAAAATATGCATACACCCATTCTAAAACAAACTAAACACACATCCATGCATGAAAGAAGGTGGAGAGAGCTACCTTGCTTGCATTTGCATACTTTTTCCTTAAGTCTTGAATCCTCTCCCTTGACTTCACACACCTAAGAAGGTGGAGATCATTCCTGTTGGCCTAGACACATCATATAGAAGGTAATTACACTCTTAAAGCAAAGTCTAAGGCCACACAATTACTAGAAAGGCTAGATGACTCATAAGGCTCTTTTATGATTCCATAATGCACTTAATGAAGCAATTTTAAGAAAACATCATTTTGGCTCCATTCTATCTATTCATTCGTCATTATTGACTCCATTTAAACCTCTTGGAGTCATCATATATTCAATTCTAGTAGCCTAACTAGGTGTTGCTTCTTTAAATCATATTACGAAACATATAAGGCCATCTTGCTATCTATGACATCTAAACTTCTTCCAAGGCTTCCTCTCATACTCTCCCATTATACATGATACAAAACTATGCTTGGAAGGAATTAAAACACTCCCTAGGTGCATGGACTCTCCTTGACCGAAGCTATAGTTCCATAAGGCACCAATGGAGTTTCCTTGCTTCCTTTGATGGGAGAATCATGTAGGAAGCTCTCTTGATGTCTTAGGAACTCATATGAACTCTTAAACATCATAAAATATGGCTAGGGTTCATGATAGAGCTTAAGGTGCAATCAAAACCCTAACTTTTCTATCTTGTAAAATCATAGTTTTTACTTGGATTTCTTTGCATATTCTTACTCTTCTCCATCAAATACCTAAGAATCACTTTTGGTTTGGTTAAAAATTTACCTCCTTAGGTCTGTCTAAGTCTAGGTCGAAATGGGGGAGAAGAGCCATGGAAGATATGAACCATAGGATGCATTTTTACCTTGTTTTCTTACTTAGTTTGGCTTGAATCTTGATTTCTCTAAGCTCCTCTCTTCAAATCCGAACTTTCCCCTCTTGGTCTGACCCTAAAATAGCACCAAAAGCCCTAAGAAAGCCATAGGGAGAAAGGGGAGAAGGAGAAGAAGAGATTTCCTAAGGAGAAGGCTAGGAAATTCAAACAATTTTTACCTTTTTCTTGAAAATTTCCCTTCTCCCTTGCCTTAGTCTTGTACGCCTCCTTCCCTTAAGCTTTCTCTGGTTTTTGGACAAAGTTTGATCAATCTGAATGAGGGGTGCAGAAGAATGCTTCTTATATATATAGGTTTAAGAAGGACTTTTTTGAAAATTCCTATCTTGTCCTTCCTACTTTGTATTTTTGTTTCTCCTTCGTTTTAGCTCCTTTTTGAGAACTGTCTTTTCCATTATAAAAGCTAGGTTCCTAAGTTAGTAAAATGCCTTTGGAATTACTCAAATTGGAGCTAAAACCTTCTCGAACAAATCCATCAAAGTTTGGGTACACAGACGTTGGAAAACGTCCACTGGAAGGGATTTAACTGTCCTGGGGCTTCTCATAGTTTTTAGGGCCTCTGAGAACCCCAGAGAACTCAAAACTTTCATTTAAAAAGCCCTCTATACTCAATTCTAAACCACACAAGTTTAACATATTTTTCAAGAAAACCTTGTACTTGCTGACGGAAACCCTGTCGACAAGGTCTTGGAAATTGAACCGCAGATTGTAGGATCTTGTCGACAAGATCTCCGATCCTGGTGATGAGATATTATTTTAACCCTTAAATTAACTTGGTTCACGGCCATACTTCATGCTCAATATACATTTTAATGGTTACATAACATAATCTCTCATTTTTAAAGAGTCAGATATTACATTTCTCCCCCCTTAAATAAATTTTGTCCTCAAAATTTAGGGGTCTATTATTATCTTACTCTTTTCTTTTCTAGCTAACTGCTCTTTCCTTTCCCTTCTTCCTGGCTCTAGATGCTTTCTCAGCAATTTCATTCTTTCGAGTTTTCTTTCAGCCAGGGAACTTTTATCTACTGCTATAAAATACTAGCTAGTTCTTTCTTATAAGGGAAAGAAATTTCTGACTTTGGAGGCCTATCTTGAGAGCGCTTACTGATCATGTCGAGTTAATGTTAACCCGATCGCAAGATTAATGTTCTTTTAGTGGACTCATTTGCACATCTCGGGAGGTAACTTTAACTTATCTCATATCACATCTCCCGTATCCTCTTTGAATGGCTTCTCATAACATCTCATTATCTTTTCTCATCATTAGAGCCATCAGAGGTTTCTATCTGTTTGCTTATTTACATGTTCTGTCCACTATTTATCTCTGCATTCTTCCTCACTAGCTCATCCCATGATTATAATTTGCATTTCTTTCTATCATAAGCCTCACATCTTAGTTACTTACTGGGATTACAACTCCTTTGAGGAGTTTCAGCTTTTAATGATCCCAGTTTCTTTGTTACTACAACTGTATCTATCTTTGTAGGCCAGAACTTTTTCTCGCTTTCTTTACTCACTTACTGTGGCATTTTATAGTCCCTCATTTCAACACTGATAGGCCTAACTTGTATGTCTCATATTAGCACTGAAGAGCTAATACCACTGACTATTGTTGGGCTCTGATGGGATGCTAGCTGTTCTCACAGTTTTGCTCACTAGAAACATACTGTACCACTTACCTCATATAACAACTGCACCTGACCTCTTTTTTGAATACATAAGCTATCATACAGGGATCTCTTTATCCCTTGGTTAGGGCTACTATCTGCTAGGTAGTGGTTCATTTAGTTCTAACTCTGAAAAGCTTATTTCTTGCTTTCCTTATCCCATATATTATGCTCATATCTAAAGGGAGCTAGTCAGTAGTCTAACTGTCTGAGTAAAGCCTTCATATCTTTGTAGCAACGGTCTACCAGACTCAAGAGGTCTATAGTCTCTGAGACAAAGGCTAGCTAAAACTGTACTAGTCTCTGAGACTAACTATTTTGTAAAACTATCTCAGGCTGTCATCTCTATTAGAGATCCATCATGCTATGGCTTGGGCTCTTTGTCACTTTGTGGGATTTACTATGACCCCTGGGTCTACTGCGACCTCTCAGAGACCTGCTAGAATCTACTGCAACCTGTTGTGCTATGCTGGGATCTACTGCGATCCATCTCTGAGGGACGTCAAGCCTAAGATTACTATATCTGACAGTAAAACACATGTTCACTAAGTCCAGTTACCATCGCTCATAATAGCTGAGGCTAAACTTAGAAGTACATCATGCTTTTCGTGCGAAGTGGGTTCTGTGTGATCTCATTCTCTAGGATCCCGTCATACTAATACTAGGGAGCATTTTCATTTTCGTTCATAAGATCCTCAGATTCCTACTTCAGCCCCTTTTTCACTTGGGCTTTCCTTTCTTACTCTATCAACTTACTTACTGACATATACTCATCTTAGCCCTCCTCTCATATCCTGCAGTTTCTAACTATGGCCACGTTCTGCTTTGAAGTGCCTTAATACCAAGGCATCTCACACATTAAGTGTAGTAAACATCTCTGGTAGGAGAGAGGCTATACACTGGTCCCTATTCATTTCATTTACATATACTATAGGGACTTGGGCTATGCATACTGAATCGAAACATTTTCTACTAGGGACCCCTTTTTGCATGCTTTCTTTACTATTCTGATATCACTAGAATCCCTTTACCTTTCTTTTCTGACTCATTTCTTCCTCTAACTAGGATACCTTTCGATTATCGGGACACTTTGGTGATTGATGTCATTGTTTGCTATGCACTTCAGTCATATTACCATTAGGTTGATCAGGCCTAATATCATGTGACCATTGTTGCAAGCAAACCATAACATCAAACACGAATACACAGGCGCCTCATGACTGAGCTCAAAGCCACTATCACCTGCATAGTCCAAGTTCCCAATAATATAAAGTACCACTCTCTTACTTTCTCTATTTACCTTCTTCTCATAGAGTAATCAGAGAAAATAGGATTCTTCCTCTACTACATCCTGAGATTTCTCAGTATTGCCCAGCTATTTATACTTTGGGCAATATCATGCTAGAACGGCATCTATGCCAAGGACAAGTATGCTGTCTTCAGGACTCAAACACATTAACAGAATATTTATTTTCAATCTGATGTGTCCTCGGCTTGAATACTATCACATCTTTTCTTTTTATTTTTCTTATCCTCTTACTTAGGAAAAAGGATGTTCTACTATTAGCTATTTCTGTTGCCAGTTCAGGTTTCTTTACGCTCAAGAGTACCTATATTTTCTCAGGGTTCCTCTACTTAATCACTCTCTGTAACATCAAGGGGGTCTACTTTTTACTCATACTCTTACTCTGCTCTTAGTTAGACCATCCCTTGGTAAGGAGGATTCTATTTCATAAAATCCTAGGAATTTCATTCTATAGTGCTCTCGGCTTACATTCTTTCTCTACATAAGACGAGGATCGCCTTCTTAGGTGGTCTCTAACTCCCTCGAGCTTCCCTAAGGGTACAAAGGCACTACTTATCTGTCTCACCTTATTTCTATGTTTGGATTAGAGCTAGGCTTTCTCTCTCTGTTCAGTCTCTTTAGCCTCATCCCAGGAGCACACTATGCTATTTCTAGGGTTCTGCTAACTACATCCAGGACACGTACTCTCAATGTCTAGACTCTCTTTTACTGAAAACTTATGCTCTATTGGGTACTCTAATAACTCGCGTGCCTTAACCCTATATCAGTCTTATATTAGGGAGCTCATCTGACTAATTAACTAGTAGATCTTTATTCGTTTTCCTCTCTAGCTTAGTTTACTCGTCTACTCATAACTAAAGCGAGGGCATCTCTTCGGTAGCTAGTCCCTCAGCTCTTCTTCACTTCCTTTATCATTATACTTTATGACTCAGGGGGGTCTAGCTAGGGGACTTTGTTAACCACTATTGGTAGTTTTCCTAACATCAGGATGTCTCATCTTTTCTTTCTCGATCCAGGGAGAACTTTTACTGAACCTTTCACTCACCTGGACGATGCTACTGGTTATTTCCTCTAGGCTTTAGCTTTTTGCTTAGCCTGGGCTCACCATTTTGTCAGACCTGTAGCTTATTCTATCACTGGGTTACTCATACGTACCTCTTATTGTTACCGATAAAGTATACCTTTTGAGGCAACTCACTATATGCCCCACTACTAGCAGCCTTACCTTATATAAGTTTTCAAGACTATATAAATATTCGTCAACAGGGTATAGGATCTTGGCAACAAGATCTCGTATATTGCCATGAGAAATTAAAAACCCTGGTAACAAGGTTTTCCTTGGCAGTGTCATATCAACCCATCGTCATATTCATAGGGTTAACATTCTAGGTCGAAGTCAACACCTCATAAGCGGGTCTCAACAACCTTACTGTCCTTGTGTCTAACTTTCTCTGACATTGAGTTCTTTCCTAGTCTCACTGCTAAGCCTACTAATTTCTTACTGCCATTTGCTGCGGCTAATTAGCCTTGGGTTCACCTTAATTTCCTGTCTAAGTATTGGCCATGACTACTGGTCTCTGATTGACTTACTTTTTCATAGATTGGATTTTCATCTTTAGCTACCAACCCGAGCCTTATTACCTCTATCATCAAGCTAGAGGGTTCTAACTCTTACTTCATTCATGCATAACTAATTGTCATCTCAGGGTTGTCAGGCCCTAAGGGTGTAGCATGTAACTTAAACCTTTGGCCTGAGGGAATTACCCTTTTAGGTTCTACTACTTATCTAGACATTTGGGTGATGTGGCTAGGGGGTGACTCTCTTTCTCATTCCCCTCTAAATTGGTTCTGTGCAGCTACAATCTCATTTGGTGCCACACTACATTGCTACTTCTTTCTGCATAAAGTAGGATATTTCAGAATGGCCTGAGTATGACCAGGGAGAATTAGGCCTCACATACTCTCTCTAGCAAGCCTCTTCCTATCAACAAGATCATTTCTCATTGTTCACATCTAGGGCTTGCCACTGATCCCGGCGAGCTATCATATCTCATCAAGCTCTAGCTGTCAGATCCCTTAAGTTCATTTAAGCTTAACTCTGCTCAAGCTACTCTAGAGGCAACTCTTTCCTGGTGTCCACTAACTACTCTAAGACCATTCAACAAGTTACTTATCAAGAATAAAGCCACAACCTACTTTCACACACCCACAATGTCTCATAAAGGACTTTTTATAGTTATACAAGCCTTTTATAAAGCCCAATGGCTACATCCTCAAGCCAAATTCAATACAAGAGAGCCTGGAACTCTGCTCTGATACTAATAAATGTAACACCATACTTCTAAGACTCAATTCATGCAATTCCCATGCCTCATCTTATGTTTGTTCTATGGAAACAATATAGTAGCATAGGGAGTTATAAGTAAAAATGCATTTCTCTATGAGTAAAATTTTTCTTTCGGAGTCCCATGGGCCATATGAATGCATCTATCACATTCTCATACTTAAACACATGAATATAGCTCATTTTCATCATCAAATTTAGTCTACAACTCGTGGAAAGCAAAGGAACACATTAAAATTCATGTTTGCATTTTCAGCCAGGATTTCTTCTTTTTTGTCACATATTTTGGAAAATCATAACTAATTCTAGAAAAATTGAAATCATGTGTTCTTTGCCATTTTTGGAAGCTACACATGTCTACTTTATGCTAAAAATATAACCAGACCATGAAACGCCACACAGAAGACTTTTGACATTCAAAAACGGACAAAGGTCTGACTGGCTACTGGTACTGTCACAAGCTTCTGCAAAAAACTTCAAAAATATCCAATTAATTCCACAAAAATCCAATGCACATGAATAATACCAAGATAGAAAGATACAGATGTTAACTAGAGGGAAAAAATAACGTCATACCATGACATGCATGTCCAGGCACCAGAAACCAATCAAACAATACCCTGGGTCAGTTTGGCTGCCTGATGCTGGATAGAAACTTCAAAAATGCATATCTCCCTCTCTAGACATCCAATTGGGGTGCTTCTAGTTGGCACAAGTCACTGGGAGTATCTAGTTTGTTTTTATAAAATTTTGTGGTAATTGGACATCATTTGCCCCTTGAGTGATAGATTTCATTTTCAGACTTGAGTGAACAGTACACCAGTCCAAAACCAGAAAATTTCTTAACTTGAAAAATTCATCAAATATTCTATAGACCTTCAAAAATTATGCACTTTAGCTTTCCAAAAAGCTCTCAACAAGCTCTAGATGTATGCCAAATCTCAGATCAAGAAGAGCTCATTTGGGCAAAAAGTGGTATAGTCTTCCAATATGGTTAATTTTGATCCATATTAGAGACCAAGTGTGCCCAAATGGTCTTGCTTAGTGTTTGGCACCTCTTGGGCAAGTTTAAAAGCATAAATAGGACTTGCATAAACTGCCCAAGTGGTCCCAAACTGCATGCATCTAAATTTGACCACTCCACTTCCATTATTACATTAATCTATCTAGTCATTCAAGAACTAAACTTGCCATTCAATATCCAAAACATGCTATCTCATACATTTGGCATCAAATTTCATTCATGCACCACACATTTGGGTATTTACATATGTTCATCTGGTTACATATCAATTTCATCATGAGATTACATCATGTATATGGCTAAAAAGAAGGCAAAACTAGGCATATTAATATACTTTGATACCCATCTTCTTCCTCTAAACTTGGTGGCCTCCAATACCTTACTCAATTGTTTCGCCTAGCATGTTAAGACATTGGAGAGGAGGGGATGAGATTCAAAGAATCTTAATAGCTCATCTCCCATTCAATCATACATAATATGTGCAAAGCAAGTTTCACAAATGCATGCATGGAAGAGATAGAAATCATAGACATTTTAAAAGCAACCTTTGCATGTGAATCAATCATACAAAACATTCAAGAGCTCGCTAAGTGTTTGGATTGGCCTCACACTTCTCCTCATGGGTTTTTGACTTGCCTCACCCATTCTTGAGCACTTTGGACTCAACCATACTCTTGGGAGCCCACTTTGCTTTTGGGAGACTCTTTACTTTGTCTCAACGAAGCTTGAGGGTTCTTGGCTCATCTTCACCCAAGGGAAGAGTTCTTGGTCTCTCCACACTCAAGCAAACTCATACAAATATCATATAATCATTTGAAGACATAACATGGCATCAAGCGTCATGGCATATAAAGGCATGCTAGCATACTTTTCAAAGCTTGAAAATATACATATACCAATTCTAAAACAAACTAAACACACATCCATGCATGAAAGAAGGTGGAGAGAGCTACCTTGCTTGCATTTGCATACTTTTTCCTTAAGTCTTGAATCCTCTCCCTTGACCTCACACACCTAAGAAGGTGGAGATCATTCCTGTTGGCCTAGACACATCATATGGAAGGTAATTACACTCTTGAAGCAAAGTCTAAGGCCATACAATTACTAGAAAGGCTAGATGACTCATAAGGCTCTTTTATGATTCCATAATGCACTTAATGAAGCAACTTTAAGAAAACATCAT
Organism: Erythrophleum fordii; assembly: GCA_032878935.1. Lineage (NCBI taxonomy): Eukaryota > Viridiplantae > Streptophyta > Magnoliopsida > Fabales > Fabaceae > Erythrophleum > Erythrophleum fordii. The sequence goes on along the minus strand of JAVQMF010000052.1, from coordinate 16,427,730 downwards.
TTTGGCTCCATTCTATCTATTCATTCGTCATTATTGACTCCATTTAAACCTCTTGGAGTCATCATATATTTAATTCTAGTAGCCTAACTAGGTGTTGCTTCTTTAAATCATATTATGAAACATATAAGGCCATCTTGCTATCTATGACATCTAAACTTCTTCCAAGGCTTCCTCTCATACTCTCCCATTATACATGATACAAAACTAAGCTTGAAAGGAATTAAAACACTCCCTAGGTGCATAGACTCTCCTTGACCGAAGCTATAGTTCCATAAGGCACCAATGGAGTTTCCTTGCTTCCTTTGATGGGAGAATCATGTAGGAAGCTCTCTTAATGTCTTAGGAACTCATATGAACTCTTAAACATAATAAAATATGGCTAGGGTTCATGATAGAACTTAAGGTGCAATCAAAACCCTAACTTTTCTATCTTGTAAAATCATAGTTTTTACTTGGATTTCTTTGCATATTCTTACTCCTCTCCATCAAATACCTAAGAATCACCTTTGGTTTGGTTAAAAATCTACCTCCTTAGGTCTGTCTAAGTCTAGGTCGAAATGGGGGAGAAGAGCCATGGAAGATATGAACCATAGGATGCATTTTTACCTTGTTTTCTTACTTAGTTTGGCTTGAATCTTGATTTCTCCAAGCTCCTCTCTTCAAATCCAAACTTTACCCTCTTGGTCTGACCCTAAAACAGCACCAAAAGCTCTAAGAAAGCCATAGGGAGAAAGGGGAGAAGGAGAAGAGGAGATTTCCTAAGGAGAAGGCTAGGAAATTCAAATAATTTTTACCTTTTTCTTGAAAATTTCCCTTCTCCCTTGCCTTAGTCTTGTACGCCTCCTTCCCTTGAGCTTTCTCTGGTTTTTGGACAAAGTTTGGTCAATCTGAATGAGGGGTGCAGAAGAACGCTTCTTATATATATAGGTTTAAGAATGACTTTTTTGAAAATTCCTGTCTTGTCCTTTCTACTTTGTATTTTTGTTTCTCCTTCGTTTTAGCTCCTTTTTGAGAACTGTCTTTTCCATTATAAAAGTTAGGTTCCTAAGTTAGTAAAATTCCTTTGGAATCACTCAAATTAGAGCTAAAACCTTCTCGAATGAATCCGTCAAAGTTTGGGTACACAGACGTTGGAAAACGTCCACCGGAAGGGATTTAACTGTCCCGGGGCTTCTCATAGTTTTTAGGGCCTCTGAGAACCCTAGAGAACTCAAAACTTTCATTTAAAAAGTGCTCCATACTCAATTCTAAACCACACAAGTTTAACATATTTTTCAAGAAAACCTTGTACTTGCTGGCGGAAACCCTGTCGACAAGGTCTTGGAAATTGAACCACAGATTGCAGGATCTTGTCGACAAGATCTTCGATCCTGGTGATGAGATATTATTTTAACCCTTAAATTAACTTAGTTTGCTGCCATACTTCATGCTCAATATACATTTTAATGGTTGCATAACATAATCTCTCATTTTTAAAGAGTTGGATATTACAAAAAGTCTCTTGGAATGAGTGAGGCTAAATCAAAAGTTTTTAGAAAATGGGTGAGGCTAATCCAAAAGTCCCAAATAATAGGGTAAGGCTGGACTAAAAGTCCCTAGAGCTTAGATTCGATCTTGACATGTTTATGTAATCTTGAAAACATGATTTGAATGGTTCTTGAAAGTGTTTGGTGCATACTTATATTGTTTGACATAATTATATGCCATGTGTCCTTGCTTGGAGGGTGATAAAGCTATTGGGATTCTTTGAATCTCACTCTCCTCTACTTTCTATCTAACTTTGTCTAGGTGAAGCCCGAGGAGTAAAGAATAAGGGCCAAAGAGTGTAAATTACAATACTTTGACAACAAAATTATTTTTTATGCAAATTGATGTCAAAGCATGTATGTATAAGTTATTTATGAGATGTAAACCCTTGAGTATATGTAAAAGTATATAAATATATTGTACAAACCAGATTTGGAATGAAATGTATGAGAATATGTGTTTTGGACATCCTTGACCCATGATGTCTATGTGTATTTATGCAAATGGAATAATGAGTTTGAGTTCCATGAGGTTTTGGACCTATTATGATGCTTCTAAATACTATGTTTAAGCTTTTGGACTTGCTCAAATGGTCATGGTATGCTTGGAAGGCCATTTGGTGCAGTTTGACCCCATTATGGTCCTAAATTAGGCCATATTTATTTAGGCCATATTTTCTCCTAAACCAAAATCTTATCAAATGAATGAGTTTTGGCATGAGATTTAGCAGACATATAGATCTCATTGAGAGTGTTTCATTGAGCTAAAGATTAGCATTTTTGGAGCTCTGTGGAATATTTTATGATTTTTCAAAGTTAGCCAAAATTTTCAAAAACTGTTATGGTACTGTGCTTCTGGGCAATCTGGTTTTCCGTGTTTTTGGAGGACCAAATGAAGTCTAATGCTCATGAAATTTTATATGCATGTAGTTGGCATCATAAGCTTTTTATATCCACTAAGATCACCTCATTTAGAGCTCAGTAAAGAGAGAATTGTTTTTCGAATTTTCTAGTCTGTTGCATAATTAGTTCCAAACCTATAGCATTATTTCATTAGTTTTCATGGGCCAAACATGGTTGTTTTGATTTGAAGTTTTTTTGGTAGTTATAGAACACTATAAGCTTTCTAGAAAGTCCTCGTCTGTATGATTCAGAACTCTATAGCTCAAGTTATGAATTCTTAAAGTTAGTGCAGAGTTTATGTTTGGGTTCTATGAGGATTTTAGGTGTTCTTTAAGCTAAATATGCTAAAATGGGCACGAACAAACTTTTTTATGATGGCGATGAATTAGGGAATGGAAAGATTGAAATTTAGACCCTTATAGCTCAAAATGAACCCCTAGTAGCCCAAACTAAGTATTGAAAACTTATGAAAAAAGGTGAACTTTGCTTGAAACTCATGTGAACGTGGCTTGGAACTCTATGATTGACATACATGAGTTAGTTAGAAGTTGTTAAAGATGAATTTAGTAGTGAACTAGGTTAATTTAGGGGTTGAGATAATATCTTGTCACCTAGGTCTAAGATCTTGTAATCTATAGTGCAAATTCTAAGACCTTGTCGACAAGGTTTTCACTAGTAAGTATAAGGTCTTCTTATATAATGTATTGATGCATGTATGGTATGGAATTGGGTATGGATGGTTTAAACCCAACATGTAAGCCTCGAATTGTGATAGTTACAGTCCATTAAGAGTGTTATAGATTAAAGACGATGTTAGTAAGGCTATATAGTTAATTTATCCAAAGACTAAATTATTTTGGCCTTTAATAATGATCATTTCCATTGTTAAGCATGTAAATTTCATAAAAATGATTATTTTATGCCATTATTGATATTATTTGAGAAATATCTTGATATAGCTTGATATGGTATGACATAATTGGCTTTGCAACACTGTACTTCTATTATTGTTGTCCTCTTCCATATCTCAAGTTTATGTGACCTCTCCACCCCAGATTATAAGTGTTAGAGTATGGGTCATATCTATGTTGTCCTTGCTGCATTGGTTTGCCTAGAAAGATCCTAGCACAAGTCTTAACCCGATTGTCTAGTTGTAGGCATTGATCAGTAGTATGTGTGGCCAAGGAGCAGATACCACACAATGGTTCAATCAAAATTGTAGATGCAAAAGCCTATTATGGAGGATAGGAAACTGTTTGCCTTTGAACTAAAGCCATCTATCTAACTATAGAGAAAAGCTTTTCTAAAGTGTTTTACATCTTCTATTGGGTTTAATCATACCGAGGAGCATACAATTATTAAGACCTTTCACTAGCTGCACCATCCTAGTACCAAACTACTGATCATTTAAAGCTATTTTAAAAATAAGCTCTTGAGCTGCCTCTAGAGTCAGATTAACTAAAGCATCACTTATTGCAACATTAATCATGTTTTTATCCATTAGTAAAAGCCTTTTATAGAAATATTGAACTAATAATTAATCAGTAATCTGGTGGTTGGGGCAACTAGCACAGAGCTTCTTAAATCTTTTCCAGTATTCATAAAGAGTCTCTCTTGCTATTTGATGAATCCCATAGATTTTGTAACACCATAAATTTTAGCTTATCTCATGCTTTTACATAACTTAATATCATGTATATGTGAGTTTTACATGAAAAGAGCAAGGAAATAATACTTATTTTCACATCGTGTTAGGTCTAAGAATTCCATTCGGTGTCAAGTGGACCGTGTGAGATCATACTATGCATTATCATATTTAATTATATCATGATAACTCATTTGCATCACAAAATTATGTCTACAACTCATGAAAACCGAAATGGAGTATGGAAAATAGAAGTTCATTCTTGGCCAGAATTGGCCTCTTTTCTAAGTAAATTTTGCAAAATCACAACTAAATCTAGAAAAATTAAAACCATGCAATCTTAGTTATTCTGGAAAGTTTAGGATGTTTAATTCACACTAAAAATATATCTAAATCATAACATTTATCACAGAGGACGTTTGACATCTGAAATAGTCTAAAGGTCCGACTGAAATCTGGAACTATCACAGAATTCTATAGAAAACTTTGAAAATATCCAATTAATTCCAAAAAAATCCAATCCATGCAAGTGAAACATATTTGGAAAGCTATGGATTAGAGAGAAAAAATATCTTCAGATCAATTTATCAAGCTCAGACTTCGGAATTCAATAGCACAGTACTTCTGGTCGGGCAAATTTACTGATACTAGACAAAAAATTTTAACAATTAGTATCTCCTTCACTAAACCTCCAAATGAGGTGCTTCTAGTTGGCACAGGTCACTGTGATTGTTTATTTTCTTTGTATAAAATTTTATAGCAATTGGACATCATTTGAGCTTTGTGTGACAAAAAATAATTTCGAACCAAATGAATAATGTAGCAAACCAAAACCATAAATTTTTGCTAATTTTAAAAAATCATCAAATATTCTATAGACCTTCAAAAATTATGATCTTTAACTTCTCAAAAAGATCTCAATAAGACCTAATTGTATGCCCAATTTCAAATCAAGACTAACTCATTTGGCTAAAAAGTGACATAAGGTTCTATTATGGTCAAATTTAGCTCCGTATGAGGTACTAAACTTGCCAAATGGCCTTCTCTTGGTGTTGGCACCTTTTGGGCAAATTTAAAAGCATATTTAAGACTTGTGTAGGCTGCCCAAATGGTCCTAAACCTCATGTATCTTATTTTGGCCATTCAATCCACACTTATGCATATTTACATCATACTTTCACATTGCATATTTAGACATTACAAACTCAAATTGTATTCTAGAGCTCATACATCATATTCATAGCTATCATATTTATACATGTCTCAAGGTTCATAATACATTTACAACATCATATACATCATGAACCATCATTATGGTTCCAAAATGGATAAAATAAGGCATAAGCTTATCAATCTTCCTTCTTCATTGTTGTTGGCTCTCATTGGTATATCCACTTGGTCCACCTAGCATGTGAGATCATTGGAGAGGAGGGGATGAGATTTAAAGAATTCCAATAGCTCATCTCCCATTCAATCATACATAATATGTGCAAAGCGAGCTTTACAAATGCATGCATCGAGAAAATAGAAAACATGGACATTTTAAAAGCAACCTTGGCATATGAATCAATCATACAAGACATTCAAGAGTTCACCAAGTGTTTAGATTGGCCTCACACTTTTCCTCATAGATTTTGGACTTGCCTCACCCATTCTTTGAGAGCTTTGGACTCAACTATACTCTTAGGAGCCTACTTTACTTTTGGGAGACTCTTTGTTACATCTCAACTAAGCTCAAGGGTTCTTAGCTCATCCTCACTAAAGGGAAGAATTCTTGGCCTCTTCACAATCAAGCAACTTAAGCAAACATCATATACTTATTTAAAAATATAACATGGCATCAAGAGTCGTAGCATATAAAGACATGCTAGCATACTTTTCATAACTTGAAAATACACATACACACATTCTAAAACAAGCTAAACACATATTTATGCATGAGAGAAGATGGAGAGAGCTATCTTGTGTATACTCACACAATTTTTCGTTAGCTTTCAAACCTCCTCTTTCAGCCACACACCCACAAATTAGTGGAGATGGTTTCTCTTGGCCTTGTTTCCTTGCTTAGTTTGGCTTAAATCTTGATTTCTCCAAGCTCCTCTCTTCAAATCTGAACTTTCCCTTAAGCTTGGAGTTTCTTCTTCTTCTCCTTCTCTTTAGTGTGCCCAAAACCCTAGCTCTCTTTTCTGAAATTATGTAAAATTTTCTAATTCCAAATGGGGAGGAAAGTGGGGTGCCACCTATATATAGGTAGGGAAAAGTGATTTTTTCAAAAATTTCAATTTTGCCCTTCGTACTTTGCATTTTTGTTTCTCCTTTGTTTTAGCTCCTTTTTTAAAATCATATTTTCCATTATAAACTTAGGTTCCCAATGAAGAAAAATGCCTTTGGAATCACTCAAATCGGACCTAAAACTTTTCTGAACGGATCCATCAAAGTTCGGCCACACTAATATTAAAAAATGTCCACCGGAAGGGATTTAATTGTCCCAGGACTTTCCATGGTTTTCAAGGCCTTTGAAAACCCTGGAGAACTTAAAATTTTGATTTAAAAGGGCCTTCTATGTGAATTCCAAAACTTACCTAAAATTACAAAAATACCCTTACGTTTCGTAAAGTTTCTATCAAAATTTATTTCTTCATTCTAGCTCTATTTTTCCTTCCATTTGAGCATAAAATTCTTATTTTTAGGAGGCTAGAATGTTATTCAAATTTCTTATAACCTTAACCAATTCATTTAGGGGGACTTGCTTTGAAAAAGTTTGCATTTCTGTCATTTAACAAAAATCGGACATTACAATTCTCCCCCCTTTCAAAATTTTGTCCTCGAAATTTAGATAACATACCTCACGGGAAGAGTTCTAAATATTTCTTTCTCATATCATCCTCTAGTTCCCAGGTGGCTTCCTCAGGAGATAACCCCTTCTAAACCACTTTCACCAGTGGTATCGTCTTATTCTGTAACTGCTTGAGTTTAACGTCTACGATCCGATTTGGTGATACTATGTATGATAGACCATCCTGTAATTGCACATTCTCTTATTCAATGACATATAAGGGGTCAGGCTGGTACTTTTTTAGTTGGGAGACATGGAATACGTTGTGGACTTGGCTTAGGTTTGGGGGAAGGACTAGTCTGTATGCCACAGGTCCTACTTTATCAAGAATCTGGAAAGGACCTATGTACTTTGGACTGAGCTTTTTACTTTTAATGGACCGACCTATCCTTGTGACTGGAGACACTCTAATGAAGACATGATCTCCGATCTCAAACTCTAAAGACCACCTACGTTTATCAGCATAACTTTTCTGTCTACTTTGGGCCATCAAAAGTTTCTTTCTGATGGCTTCTATTTGTCTGAAGGTCTGGTCCACTAACTCTGGGCCTATAAGGCTTTATTCTCCTAGCTCAACCTAATACATTGGGGACCTACACTTTCTCCCATACAATGCCTTGTACGGTGCCATCTGTACACTTGCATGATAACTATTATTATAGGTAAACTCTGCTAGAGGTAAGTATGTGTCTCAGTTCACTTTCATTTCTAATACATATGCCCTCAACATGTCTCTAGGGTTTAGATGGTTCTCTCTGTCTGTCCATCTGTCTGGGGTGATAGGCTGTGCTAAATCTAAGTCTGGTGCCTAGAGCATCTTGTAATGATCTCTAGAAATTCGATGTAAATCTGGGATCTTTATCTGACACTATACTCCTAGGCACACCATGCAGCCTAACTATCTTCCTGATGTATAGTTGGGCTAACTTATCTAGGGTATAAGTGGCTTACATAGGTAAGAAGTGTGCTGACTTTGTTAACCTATCCACTATTACCTATATTGCATCATACCTTGATAATGTCCTGGGTAATCCCATGACAAAATCCATAGCTATGCTATTCCATTTTGACTTCGGGATATCTAGGGACTGAAGCAACCTAACTTATTTCTAATGTTCTATTTTCACTTTTTAGAATACTAGACATTAGGAGACATATTCTGCTATGTTAGTTTTCATTTTGGGTTACTAAAACATTTTCTTTAAGTTCTGGTACATTTTATTACTACCCAGATGAATGGTGTATTTACTCTTATATGCCTCATCTAATATCTTTTCTCTAATTTCGGTATTTCTTGGCACATATAGCCTATCCCTGTACTTCACTATGTCATCCTCAGATAGATTGAACTCCTGGACACTACCCTGAGCTATCTGGGCTCTAATCTTACTTATATGATCATCTGTCTGCTGGGCCTCTCTTATTTGATCCCTCAAGTCATTTTCTATCTGGGTTTCACTCATTAATAATTTTTTCAAATACACCTCATAGGAGAGACTCATGTCTCTGAATTGCTCAATCAATTCTTGTTCTTGGATCATCATATAGGCCATGTGTATGGATTTTCTACTCAAGGCACTAGCTACCACATTAGCCTTACCGGGATAGTATTTTAGTGTAAAATCATAATCTTTTAGAAATTTTAACCATCTCTGTTGCCTCATATTTAGCTCTTTCTATTTAAACAAATACTTGAGGCTCTTGTAGTTGCTATAAATTTCTATAGCTGCCTCATATAAGTAGTGTTTCCATATTTTCAAAGCAAACACCACTACGGCTAACTCTAGGTTGTGTGTGGGGTAGTTTTCTTCATGAGGTTTTAACTATCTAGAAGCATAAGCTACCACTTGGCCTTTCTACATAAACACACATCCTAACCCTTTCTCAGAGGTATCACTGTACACTATAAAAGTTTCTTTAAGGTCAGTAAGTATTAAAACTAGGGCCATGGTCAACTTGTGCTTTAATTCCTGAAAACTACTCTCACATATCTCATTCTACATAAACGGCACAATCTTTCTAGTAAGTTAGGTTAGTGGCATCACAATTTGAGAAAAGCCTTGAATGAACCTCCTATAATAGCTTGCTAAACTTAAGAAGCTCCTGATCTCTGTCATTGTCCTAGGTCTTTCCCATTATAATACTGCTTCTACCTTATGAAGATCTACTGCGACCCCTGCCTGGGAGATTACATGACCTAGAAACTAAACCTCAGTGAGCCAAAACTCACATTTACTAAGTTTAGCATATAACTATCTCTCTCTTAGGGTCTCCAAGGCTAATCTTAGGTGTTGCTCATGCTCCTCTCTACTTTTCGAGTAGATAAGGATGTCATTTATAAAGATAACTATAAATCCATCTAAGTATAGCCTGAAAACTCTATTCATATAATCCATAAAGACTGCGAGTGCATTCGTTAATCCAAAAGGTATAATTAAAAACTCATAGTGCTCGTATCTGGTTTTAAAGGCTGTCTTGGGAATATCCTTAGCCTTTGTTCTAAGCTGATGGTATCTTGACCTTAAGTTTATCTTTGAAAATACTGATGCTCCTACTAACTGATCTTAGAGGTCATCTATGCAAGGGAGAGAGTACTTATTATTAATGGTTATCTTATTCAGTTCCTGGTAATCTATACATAGTCTAAGGTTCTCGTCCTTCTTTTTTACAAATAAGACTGGAGCTCCACACGACGAGACACTGGGTTTGATAAAACCTTTATCTAAAAGCTCTTCTATTTGTTTCTTAAGCTCTACTAGCTCGATGGGAGCCATCCTGTATAGAGCCTTAGACACTGGACCTGCTCCAAGTACAATGTCTATAGGAAACTCAACCTCTCTCTCTGGGAGTAGTCTGTTAATCTCTTTGAGAAATACCTTTGGGAACTCCCTCACTACAAGAATCTCATCTATACTCTCTTTTACCTTGACTTAGACTAAAAATAAAACTAGATACCCCTGACAACCATGCTTTAGAGATCTCTTAACCTGGGAGGTGGTCATGACAGATAACTCAGCCTTAATACTTGGCACAGTCCCACACTTAGGTAAAGTAATGCACCTGTGGCTACAATCTAGTGTGGCATTATTTGCAGACATCCAGTTCATGCCAATAATCACATCAATATCAATGAGGGGTATACAAATCAAATCAAGGGTGGCCAGGTAATGATTAAACTGGATCACACAATTCAAACAAGCATGGGAGGTAATAGCTCAGTTTCCTATAGGAGTAGATACATGCAATTCATATGGCAATATAGACATACTCAGAACCAACCTTCTAGCATAGTCATATGATATAAAAGAGTGGCTAGCACCTGAATCAAATAATGCAGTAATAGAAAAATCATTTATTTTAATAGTACCTTAGATCAAACTTGAGGACCGGCTAGCCTCCTACTGTGAAGGGGCAAAGACTCTACCCTAGGTCTGTGGTCTAGGAGGAGGAGCCTTCTCCCTTGGCTGTGCGATCTGTAGAGGGGCCTGTGGAGGAGCCTGGGTACAATCTTTGGCCATGTGCCCTGGCTTGCCACACCTAAAGCACACATTTTGCCTCGCATAACATGGTCTGGTACTGTAGTTCCTGCCACATTGAGGACATATAATAGATGGAGCACTGCCTTTGCTGGACTGAGTCCTCTATTTCTTGCCCTTTTGGTTCCATTGATTTTTGCCACCTCTCCAGCTAGTAACTGTAGGCTGAGAACGTTCTCTAGGTCTCTTGGGCTCAGGAAGTGGAAGGGGTAGTCTGGCACTAGAAGTAGGTTATATCATCCTGAGATTTGTTTCTGTTACTCTGCATACTTCTACAAAGGTGTTAAAGTGCCTGATTTTCTATGGCACCACCCTATCTCTGATCTTAGAGAGCAAGCCCTTCTTTAACCTATCTGCCCTCCATCTCTCATCATTATGTCTTTGTAGGTATAAGGAATATCTGGAGAGCTCAACAAACTTTGCTACATACTGGTCCACAGACATCCTTGGAATCAGCTTAAATAAAATAAATCCTGATTCCTTTTTGTCTCTGATAGAATCAGGGAAATATTTCTCATAGAACACCTTAAGGAATGCCTCCTATGTGATTAGGGCGTTCCTCACTCTCAAAATCAGATCAGTGCCCTTCTACCAGTAGATTGCTTCTTTTTGTAACTAGAACGTAGCCATCTTAGCTTTCTGCTCAGACGTGCACTCCATCACCTTAAAGATTTGTTCTAGTTCCATAATCTAGACTCATCTTTATCTGTATTGATCTCACCATCAAAGGTGGGAGGCCCGAACTTCCTAAACTATGTAATCACCTTTTTGGTCGAGGGTTGTTGTGGTATAGGAGGCGTCTGAGCTAGTGGAACTGGGGTAACCATCTGTGCATGTGGCTGTGGATCTGAGGGAGTTGCCTCTAAATGCTCAGGATGATCTAAGTGTAGAGGTGGCTAAGAAGGAGTAAGTGTAGGGCCTTGGCTGTCTCTCTCAGCAAGCCATTCCTGAAGCTACATAATAACGGCCTACTGCTGATCCAGGCAAGCCATGATGGACTATAAGGCTCCAGCAACTAGATCACTAGGCCTGACTTCATCAGCACGAGCCTATCTAGAGGGGCCGACCTCTCCTAGTGTTCACTATCATGCTAAAACATTATAACAAACTATAACATAAGCTAGGGAACACTTCCACCATCAAACACACTCAATTCATCCATAAATAAACTTATATGCATCTAGGCAACTCTTAAACATAAGTCACAACCCACAATGAGAGCCTGAACCTTTGTTCTGATACCAGTAATGTAATACCATAAATTCTAGCTCATCTCATGCTTTTACATAACTTAATATCATGAATCATGTGAGTTTTGCATGAAAAGGGGAAGGAAATAATGCTCATTTTCATGTTGCGTTAGGTCTAAGAATTCTATTTAGTGTCACATGGACCGTGTGAGATTATACTATGCATTCTCATATTTAATTACATCATTATAACTCATTTGCATTACAAAATTATGTCTACAACTCATGGAAACTGAAATGGAGCATGGAAAATGAAAGTTCATTCTCGGCCAGAATTGGCCTCTTTTCTAGGCAAATTTGGAAAATCATAACTAAATCTAGAAAAATTGAAACCTTGAAATCTTGGTCATTCTAGAAAGCTTAGGATGTGTAATTCACACTAAAAATATGTTAAGATCATAACATTCATCATAGAGGACGTTTGACATCCGAAATAGTCCGAAGGTCTGACTAAAATTTGGAACTATCATAGAATTATGCAGAAAACTTTGACAATGTCCAATTAATTTCACAAAAATCCAATCCATGCAAGTGATACCAATCTAGAAAAGCTGTGGATGTTAACTAGAGAGAAAAAATATCTCTAGATCAGTTCATTAACCCCAGACTCAGAATTCAATGGAACAGTACTTTTGGTTGGGAAAATTTACTGATACTGGACAGAAACTTTAAAAATTCTTATCTCCCTCTCTAGACCTCCAAATGACGTGCTTCCATGGGTCACTGTGATTGTCTGGTTTCTTTGTATAAAATTTCATAACAATTGGACATAATTTGAGCTTCATGTGATAGAAAATAATTTCGGACCAAATGAATAGTATAGCAGACCAAAACCATAAATTTTTGCCAATTTTAAAAAATCATCAAATATTTTGTAGACCTCCAAAAATTATGATCTTTATCTTTCCAAAAAGCTCTCAATGAGGCCTAATTGCATGCCCAATTTCAAATCAAGACTAACTCATTTGGACAAAAAGTGACATAGGGTTCTATTATGGTCAAATTTGGCTCCATATGAGGTACCAAACTTGCCAAATGGCCTTCCCTTGGTGTTGGCACCTTTTGGGCAAGTCTAAAAGCATATTTAAGACTTGTGTAGGCTACCCAAATGGTCCTAAATATCATGCATCTCATTTTGGCCGTTCAACCCACACTTATGCATATTTACATCATACTTCCATATTGCATATTTGGACATTACAAACCCAAATTTTATTCTAGAGCTCATACATCATATTCATAGCTATAAACATCACATAATAGCATATTTATACATGTTTCAAGGTTCATAATACATTTACAATATCATATACATCATGAACCATCATTATGGTTCTAAAATAGACAAAACAAGGCATAAGTTTGTCAATCTTCCTTCTTCATTGTTGTTGGCTCTCATTGGCATATCCACTTGGCCCACCTAGCATGTGAGATCATTGGAGAGGAGGAGATGAGATTCAAAGAATCCCAATAGCTCATCTCCTATTCAATCATACATAATATGTGCAAAGCAAGCTTTACAAATACATGCATGGAGAAAATGGAAAACATGGACATTTTAAAAGCAACCTTGGCATGTGAATCAATCATATAAGACATTCAAGAGTTCACCAAGTATTTAAATTGTCCTCACACTTCTCCTCATGGATTTTGGACTTGCCTCACCCATTCTTTGAGAGCTTTGGACTCAACCATACTCTTGGGAGCTCACTTTACTTTTGGGAGACTCTTTGCTATGTCTCAACCAAGCTTAAGGCTTCTTGGCTCATCCTCACCAAAGGGAAGAGTTCTTAGCCTTTCCACAGTCAAGCAACTCAAGCAAACATCATATACTCATTTAAAAATATAACATGGCATCAAGAGTCGTAGCATACAAAGGTATGCTAGCATACTTTTCATAGTTTGAAAATACATATACACACATTCTAAAATAAGTTAAACACACATCCATGCATGAGAGAGGGTAGAGAGAGCTACCTTGTGTATACTCACATATTTTTTTCTTAGCTTTCAAGCCTCCTCTTTTGGCCACACACCCACAAATTGATGAAGATAGTTTCTCTTGGCCTTGTTTCCTTGCTTTGTTTGGCTTAAATCTTGATTTCTCTAAGCTCCTTTCTTCAAATTTGAACTTTCCCTTAAGCTTAGAATTTCTTCTTCTTCTTCTTCTCTTGTGCGCCTAAAACCCTAGCTCTCCCTTATGAAATTATGAAAAATTTTTTGATTCCAAATGGGGAGGAAAGTGGGACGCCACCTATATATAGGTAGCGAAAAGTGACTTTTTCAAAAATTCTAATTTTGCTCTTCGTACTTTGCATTTTCGTTTCTCCTTCATTTTAGCTCCTTTTTTAGAACCGTCTTTCTATTATAAAATTTAGGTTCCCAATAAAGAAAAGTGACTTTGGAATAACTCAAATTAGAGCTAAAACCTTTTCGAACTGATCCATCAAAGTTTAGGCACATCGACATTGGAAAACGTCCACTAGAGGGGATTTAACTGTCCTGGGGCTTCCCATAATTTTCAAAGCCTTTAAAAACCCTAGAGAACTCAAAATTTTTATTTAAAAGGCTCTCCTGTGTGAATTCCAAAAATTATCCAAAATTACAAAAATGCCCTTATATTTCGTAAGGTTTCTGTCAAAATTTATTTTTTCATTTTAGCTTTGTTTTTCCTTTCGTCTGAGGCTAAATTCTCATTTTTAGGAGGCTAAAATGTTACTCAATTTTTTCAGAACCTTAACCAATTCATTTCGGGGGACTTGCTTTGAAAAAGTGCTCGTTTCTATTATTTAACAAAAATCAAACATTACAGATTTCATTTTGGATGGAGGTTGTATGAGATGCAAGGAAGAATTTTTCCAAGAAAAGAAATTTTGCTTGATCCCAAGGATTAATGGCATTGGGAAGAAGGTGGTATAACTAATCCTTAGCTATACCTTCTAGAGAGAAAGGAAATGCTATGAGCTTTGTGGTTTCATGGTGGAGCAAACAACATGGAATTTCTTTAAGTGCTTGTGAGGGTCGTCTCCTGCAAGTTCATGAAATTTAGGAAGTAAGTGAATCAATCCAAACTTGAGCTCAAAATTTGAATATAATTTTGGGTACTAAATACAAAGATTTTGGTAGTGCACATCAGGAGCTACAAGTTCTTTAATAGTTCTAGCATACATATTACCATCTAAGTTCCTATTACCATTCAAGTTAGCATGTGCATGCATGTTCATGTTAGCATTTACTTGCTTTTGTTCATCCATATTACAATCAACAAAATGAGGAACATAACTAATTTCTTGCACACAATCAAAAGCACAAGAAGTACTACTACTATCATCTACACTGACATTGTTTTTCTTGATCTTACCTGCCTTTGGAAAGTTCTTTTAATCTTAGGGTCCAAATCAGCCAATTTCTCACTAGAGAATCATGCCATAAATCAATTAGGCAAGCATGAATTAAGAAATAAAAACTCCTCCAGTTAGTGATTTCGGTAAAGGGTTAGCTAGAACTTTGACTAAATAGTTAAAAATGATTTCAAATCCAATTTGGATAAACCAGAGGAACTTTATAAGTTAGAGGATCTAAATTTTATGATGGAAAAGACAATTCTAAAAAAAGAGTTGAAATAAGGCCAAATTGAGAAACCATAATTTAGGGACTAAAATGAAAAGTAAAAAAGTGTGTTAACTTCACTTTTATACTCCTTAAAACATGTTCCAACCTTTCCCATCCTTCATAACTAACTTCCTCACCTCTGAAATAGAACCAAGAGAAATAAGAAAGGCACACAAGATAGAGGGAGGGAAGATGAGAGAAACTTAGCAAAAAGGTAAAAAAATTTCTAGTTTTTCATGCTCCTTCCTTCACTAAACTTGTTCTCCTCTTTCTCTTCTTTATTCGCATGGTTTTAATGGATAATTTGGGACTAGTTTATGGCTGGTCTAGAGAGAGAACCCAAAATTTGAAGGAGGAGCTTGTAGCAAGTGAAAGAGCTTATAGAAAAGGCTTGGAATCAAGGTAACTTTCATTGCTTTCCTTGCATCTCCATGTCTATTCCTCTTAGGTGATTTTTGTCTAGCCATGGATCCAATCAAACGAAGATGAATTCTATCCAAATTAAGTTAGGAAGAAGGGTTATGGAGTGTGAGGATTAAGAATATCCAAACGAAATTAAAAGAGAAGCTTGAAAATTTAAGAATGGGAATGTAGGGATTTTAAGACAATTGGCAAATTTTGAATTTTTCTAAGGATGTTTTAGCTTATATAAGAGTTTAAATGAGTCCCTCAGACCTTTGGGAAGGCTCACATGTGCCAAATCCCTAGAGAAAAGTAAGCAAACCCATGGATGCTCTAAGTATGCTCATATCTCGGCCTAAGCAAGATAATAGACCCAGGAAGTGTTTTAAATTGTTCTAAGCCTAGAATAGAACTAGATATGGTAGAGGAACATCAAAGGAAGCCTTGAAAAAAATTTAAAAGCCTTGGCTTGTGAGATGGAGTTATAAGCTCCATAATGAGATATAAAGAAGCAACTTATAACTAGGCCCCTTAAAATAAATTTATGATGACTAAAAAAAGTCTAAATGAAGTCAAGAGAGTTAGATTGAAAGAAAAAATAGAGCTAGGATTATGAATTCCCATAGTTGCTTCTTTGTGTCTTGTATGGATCCATAATTAAGTCTTAGAACAAAGTGAGCTTTTATAATGTGTAGGTGATGCTAAAGGTTATTCCTATGAGTGATTCATGTCTCATTTAATGTGTCTAGGCCAAAAAAATCAGTGCCACTTAATTCCATGAGCTTGGTAGAAAAGGGGAAGACAAATTCAAAAGAAAAATGTATGACATTGACTCCAAAGTAGCTCCCTAGCCTTTCTCACATGCATGGTTTGGATGTGGGCTTGTCTTTATGTGCTTGTGTGTATGTTTAAACTATGAAATATGTTTTTAGCTATTGCTAACTTGCTATGGTACCATCATGCATCTTGAAATGAGTTTATGAATGTGTTTTAGCTTGAATAGATATGGTTAAGCTAAAAGTTCCTTAGTATATGTGAGGATGAGCCAAAAGTCCCTAGGATTAGGTGAGACAAAGCCAAAAGTCTCAAGAAGAGTGAGGCTTAGTCAAAAGCGCCTTGAAAGTGGGTAAGGTAAGTCCAAAAGTCCATAATAAGTTGGGTGAGGCTAGACCAATGCCTTTGAAAGCCTGTATTTGATATGTATAAGCTCACATGATCAAGAAAATGTTTTATGTATGTTCATGAGAAGCTAGTATGACATGCATACATTCTTTGACATGTTTTAGCATCCATTATGTATATTTGAAAGGGTAAAGAGTTATTAAAATTTTTTGAATCTCACTCTTCTCCATTTTCTATCTAATCATGTCTAGGTAAAGCTTAAGGAAGCAAGAATGGAGGTTAAGAAGCATGAGTTGCCACACTTTAACAATATAATAGCTTTTAATGTAATGTAATGTCAAAGTATGTACGTATCAGTCGTTTATGGCATGTATGTAACAACCATAACTTTTAATCATCATAACTAAGGTTAAGTATGTAATTAATAATCATAAATCAAGATTGAAAGTCATTACAACTAATTATATTAAAAAAATATAGGGAAATTTGAACCTTGATGTTATTAGGGTCATAATTAGACAACCATAATTATTTAAATGTGTAAGTGAATTTAATCATCACTAAGAAGCCTTCTTCCATCCATCAATTCTAACTCACAAAAACCTTCTACAAATGTTTTCAAATCATTCCTTAGTATTACTATAAGAGAAACTAAGGTTTCTAGGTAAATATAAGAAATTGCACACCTTTGCTATAGCTAAATTCTCTCGCACCGCAACCAATTACTCTCAGGTTAATTTCACACATTTCACTACAGCTAAATACCTCTTTCACTGCAATGAATTACCCTCTAAAACACCACCAAACCTGCCTCTCACACTTCACCGCAAAAATTGCTCTTTGTTTTCTTCCTTGGCAACTTCGTCACATTTGGCCAAGGCTAATTAAATTTTGGCCATAGCTAATTACCCTCTGTTACCATTTGGTCGAGGCCAATTAAATATTGGCCACAGCCAATTCTCTCTGTTACCCTCCTTGGGCAATTTTGTAGCTTTTAACTAAGGCCAATTAAATTTTGGTCGCGGCCAATTCTCTTCTGTTCCTATAACTCCCAAGATTTCATCTCATGCTCTCTAATTCCCCCTCTAGCAATACTCTAGGCCACTTTAACTTAGTTTGTGAAGATTTAGTGTCTTTCTTTTACCTAATCTACCTAACACATCTATCATTACCCATTTAAAACTTAAATGTGAATCCTTAACCCTTTAGCCACCATAAACCAGTGAGTTCATAGATCAATGATAGCAAAGAGTTCATACACTACTCACATTTCCATTCCAACATAAGTCCCATTAGAAATTCCATACATTACTAGTTTAAGTTGACATCTGATGTATCAAATGATTACAGTCCCTATGCTTGGTAATTCATGATACAATGTGGCAATTACATAAAACTAGTATTCTAGTTATACGAATACAATCTGACAAGGTTTCTAAACGTACCTACTACTAAACCAAATAATAAGCTTTTATAAATTTTCTCCTTGCCACTAAGAGGTCCAGTCTCTGAAAATGTTAGCCCACAATCGGGGTGACATATAAATCTCAATAACAAGAGGCAAATTCTATATATATCTACAGATTAATCAATATAATGCAATTTTATATCATCAATACCAAAACCATCAATTCAATTTAAAAATGAACCAATTGAGCTACTAATGACTACTATCCCCTACCAGCAATCATACACAATATGTTAATGGCCAATAATATCAGGAGAGATCCATCCATGGCACCTATTCCATAATGAGCACAATCAAGACTCAGTACATCTAGGGTCTGATCACAACTTAGTGCTTGATCGAAGCACATGCATAGGTGGCAGTTGCACCACAGCTCCATCATAGAGTTACAAGATCCAATCACAATAACAATTCAAGTAGTTGACTAATCATTTAGCATTTTAAAATCATATATGTGCCAATAATAATAGATTAACATGAACATATACATGGAATTAGGAAATTAACCTCGGATACCTTAATGAAGCTAATTACTCTACTTCTAGCTACTATTATAATTTAAATGCACGCCCAGCCTAAAACAAATATAGTCATCATCATTTCTAGCAATAAATTATATATCTAAAGGGTTAAACCACCACTGGCTACCTAAAAGTTACTTACCTAGCTTCTTAAAGGGTCAATTGCACTAATTCAAGGTCAAGACATTAAAGCTCACAATGGTTCACTCCCCACATCTCCATTTTCGCATATATATAAGGCATACACCAAAAGTCAGTCCAAATAATGGGAATTTAGTACATACATCTCATAAAAGGAGAGAAATCACTTACCCATACATCTAAGAGGTTAAATGGACTGAGTTGAGCCTCAACTATCAAAAGCACACCATGAGACATTCTCAAATTCGAATTTGAGTCATCAAGCCCAGAAAATTTAGTTTTTCACCTTCATCTCCTTGTAATTTCACATAATAGTAGAACCCATTATGAAAATCAACCTTTAGAGACATTTTCCCGCAAAATAATACACAAAATGGAAGGAAAATGCTTACTCAATCATCCCTCTAACCTTCAACTCTAAAAATCTTGCAATAATCATCCATAAACCAGATTTCATTCTAAGAAGATATGAAAATTCTCTAAATGACAAACCAATTGGACTAAAATGTAGAGGAAGATAAGAGGGTCAAGTTATATAGAACCTACCTTGCCTAAATCTCCCTCCAATAGTGCAAATCTGAGCCAAAATGTTGAGATATCCTAGCCCCTCTCCTAACATGCGAATTTCTTCTCTTACCTTTTATGTTTTCTGCTAAATGGGGGAGGGGGGAGGCTGCTGACCCTTTAGGGTTATTAGAGGGAAATGGGCTAACCCATAAGCCCAAGGTCCATTTAAGCTCATTTCTAGTCATTGGGCCATTGCTTTGTGAGGTAGGTTGCAGAAACTCTTGGGGATAGGAAGGAATGTGCTGGCCCAAAGGCCCAATTCCTTATGGGTTCAAATTTTAGTTAGGTTAGGCCATGAATTCTAGAGTTGTATGGGTTAAATAAGGGTTGGACTAAGCTTCAAGGGTCCATTATTCCAAATGGGCTGATGTTTAACATGTTGTGGCATGATATATGGGTTAGTTAAGTTTAAAATGGGTTGGGCTTCCCTAAAAGTAGAGTTGGGTCATAATTAGATGAGACTAGGCCTTTAATATTGTTCTTGACATATATAATTTAATCATGGGCCTAGGTCACATTTAAATCTATAAATATTATCATACTTCTTCAAAATGGTCCAAGTAATAACTATTATGTTAATATACTCAAATTTGTCATTTTCCTTAAGCTCTCTTAATAATTTCATAATCCCTAAATAATTACTATTAATTATTCTTAGAGTGTTACAATGTAAACTATTGAGCATGTATAAAAGTATGTGAATATCATGTATAAATGGAAATTAGAACTAAATGTATGTTTATATGGATTTTTGCCATCCATGTGCCTTGAGGATTATGTATATAAAGATAAGTAGAAAGGTGATTTTGAGATGCATGATGAATTAGACCATTTGAGATGCTCTTATAAGCTACGTTTGTGCTATGAGATGTGCCCAAATGGTTGTGGAGCTATTAGAATACCATTTGGTGCAACTTTGATCTATTTATAGTGTTAAAATTTGCATAATTTTGAGTTAAATCACAAACTGACCAAATGGACTAGTCTTGACATAAAATTTGGCTCACTTATAGAGCTCACCTAGAGCTTTTCACAACACTAAATAGAACCTAATTTGGAGCTCTATAGAATTTATTAGGATTTTTCAAAATTGGCCAAATTATATAGAAATGGTATGGTTATTATTTATATGGTCAATTTATATTTCTATGTCACTCATAAGACAAATAAAGTCCAATGCCTATTGAAATTTTATAGGTATAAACTAAACATAACAAACTTTTTATAGCCACTAAGATCATCTCATTTGGAGCTCTATGGAGGGAGAATCGAATTTTAAAAGTTGCATGATAGTATTAGTAACACAGCTCAACCTTTAGTACTATTCCATTAGTTTTCATAGGTTAAACTCCATTTTCTTGATCTAGATTTATTTATATCGTTAGTAGATATCTAAAGATTTCCAAAATAGTATGGTTCACTTGATTTCAAATTGTTTAGAATTAGTTATGAATTTTCAAAATTTATATAAGAAATTTAGGCATGCTAACTCGAGAGCAAAACTTGATTTTTCTAATATATGGTTTCAAACATGAGATATATAAGATGAGTTCAATTTATGACTTGAATGGATATGTTATGAATAAAAAATGATGTGGATGAATTCACATAGTCCCTAAAACTATGAATCATGAATATGGGCTCCTAACTATGCAATTATACATGCTTAAAGCATACGTCTCCTTACAAATATGCTTCAATATAGATGAGATATATTGAGATAGCCTATATGATTTTTGTGTAAGGACTATAAGGCTAAGGTATTGCAAGCATCAAGATTCCTTAAATCAAAATTCAAGCACAAAAATCTCGTAAGTTCATATAGTAACCATTGCATTAATCATGCTAAAAATTAAGAGAAGAGAATGAAATGTACAATTGTAAAAATAGAGAATTATTTGAATAATTAATCCTCTAATTCAATCTCTAAAGTGTTGGTTTACTAGCTCAACAATCACAAGATTCCAATCCAAAAATACAACTGCAATCATCAAGTTAATATAAGCTAAACCTATTCCCATAGAAACTAGAAAATTGTAATTAAAGATGAGAAGAAAAGGAGAAGAGGATTAGCCAAATCTTGGAACAATTGCTTTGGATTCAAATATGCATTTCAAGACCTTCATCTTAAGCTAGCTAGAGGAATAAAGTTGCCACTACACAAAATTGATGGAGGAAATTCTGTTGTAAACCTTCAGCTATAAAAGCTTGAAAGTGGGAGGATGTTGTGCGTTTTTTTTTTTCTCGTGTGGGAAAGAAAGTAGTGGAGAGAAAAAAAATGGATTTGCCTTTAACATGGAAAAGCTGCACATATCATCTCCTATTTTCCATTTTTTATTTTTTGAAAATTCATTAAAAAATTTTGGACAATTATTCCACTACTTTAAATTTTTATCTTGAGATCTTGGCCCTTGATTTGATCTTGTAGCTTTTAGTTCTCCTCTAAATTAATCTCCACCATCTAAATTCCATTTGCCCATTAAAAATTTGCACAAATAATAGAAAATATTAAGTAGAAAAATTTACAAAATTATTTAAAAAGAATTTATGCATTAAAAATCAAGAATTGCGAAAATTAATTCTTAGAGTGCAAAAATAGCTAATAAAATCAAATCTCATCTAATAAAATCTAATAATCCATAATTCATCATTAAAAAATCCAAATAAAAAGGAATAAAGGATATAAAAATGATATTTATCACTCACCAAAGTCGAAGAGAAGTGATAGTGGTAGGAGTCAAGATCATGTGGACATGTGGCTTGTCGTTAAACATCGATAGTGTGGATAGCTTTGGTTGCATCTTTAAATTAGAAAATGAAATGCAGTGTTTCATTGAACTAGGCCTACAATGTGGTGAGCTTCTTACTGTGAGATCTTTTGGACAGGTGTGATTAAGCAAAAATGAACACTCATTTTCGCAATGTAACATGAGCAAATGTGGTCTCACTTGACATTGGCCTTGAACCAGTTAGTTTAAATGAAGTAGAAGAAGAGAAAAAGGAGGTGAAGAATGGGCTTAAAAGTAGGTAACTATACATTTTTCATTTAATTCTTGAAGCTTTCCATAATTCATCTTTGTTTGGATTCAAAATTTTTTGCCTAAAAAGGTGGCGAAAAATGGGCCTAAAATTGCCAATAATTCAACAATGCTAGAAATTGCAACCAAACTGCCCTTTTTTGTTTTCAATCACTTGCAGTTTAAAAACTACCATTGAATAATCAATTAGTCGCAAGTTTTATAAACTGCTAGCAAATAACACCTCTCTTGTAGCGAATTACCAATACTTGTTGGAATGCTGCCAAAGAAACCATTAATAGTGAAATCTATAATGCTCAGTTTGGAGAGCTCACCAATTTGGTGAAGGAAGGGCCTAGAAAAGGAAGCCCTTCTTACATTTATAATTTAAAGATTAGGAAAAGATGATAAATCAAGGGTGTGAAGTGCACCTCTTAATCTAAGGCTTTCAAGGTTCATTTGGGAAACAAAGTTCAACCTTTCGCATGTAATGCTCACCCAACTGTAAAGACTAGTATTAGTCCATGAAGATAAGAGAGCTTGGCTTTTGCTGTCAAGGCTAGCTTTCCATTTATAAGAGCATTTGTTTCATCACTTTATGAAGTCATGGAAGAAGAAACATTAGATGAAGAGACTAGTAAGAGAACCCACTAAACCAAAATGTTGAGTCACAGTAGATTGAACCTTTCCAAATCTTAACCCCATGGCTAAGAGGGAGTTTTTACATTAAAATTAAGCAAAAGTTCAAGATACAAGTGCATAAGATGTTAGAGACATCTATAAGACGATAAGGTGACAGTTATTTGGTCCAACAACATATCAAGAGGGCTAAAACTCAATTTATTAGTGAGTGTATGTAGAAGGAGAATGAAGGAACGAAAAAAGAAATTAGGAATGTATTAGTCCATGCAAACTTAGGTGAATTATAAGTATGGTATAAACGAAATCATCTTTGCAATTATAACTTATTGATTTAAAGTTTCTTTAATTGTTAAGAGATTATTTCTACCTAATTCTAGCTTGAGTTTAATTATGGGCAAAAAAAAAAAAAAAAAGAAACACTTTCCAAAACATCCACGAAGCAGATTGAGTTTAAATCTATATATTTGTAAAATTTTTTCTTATATTTAATTTTGACTTTGGCATTTCTCTATAAATCTTTACTATATTAAGGCATTTTAAGTTCTCAGGTTCTATGTGCATGATGCATTTTGATATTATATAAAATAGAAAGAAATTGAGGGATAAATGAAAGTAGGATATTTGTCCTAGCTATAGGATCTTAATTATACATTTGCTTGTAAGATCTGCTATGTACATACAATTAATATGTACATTATACATAACCCATGCATCCATGGCAACCATCAATGTTATGGAACAAGATCAAATGCCCAAGAGATTTTTGAAACATTACAAATTTAAATCCTCTACTCCAAGTAAAATTTAATTCTCTTGAAACGATTTAATTGCAAAAGTTTCTTTAAACTAAAAGAAAACCTACAACTAAGTCTATTTGGACCAAATAATATCAAGCGATTGAAATAATTGCCTTTTTAAATTTTATAAATTTTAAAATTATTTAATAAAAACAAAATTATTAACTATACATTCACAAAATAATTTTTTAAAAAAATATATAATCAATTAAAAAAATTAAATGATAATATTTAATTTCAATAATAACATGTTATATATATATATATATATATATATATATATATATATATAAAATCAGCATAAACAATATTATGTAAAAAAAAGATATAATAAATTAAATTTCTTGTTTTTAACACAATAAATAGCATTGAAATGAAAAGTTTTGAGTTATATGTTTTCAATTTCAAAAAATAAATCTTATTGTTGAGAATATTTTGATCAAAATGAGTTTATTGTAAGTTTTCTTTTAATTTAACAAGAGCGTTATGTAATTTTTTTAAACAGAGAAATGTCTTATAATTTCACCATATCTTAACATAAGATAAATTAATTTACCTAGAAAAATATGTTATATGTAACAACCGGGAAAAAGGGAAAAAAGGAAAAAGAAAGAAAATAGAAAGCTGGAAAAATTCAAAAGTTAGAATTCTTGCTAAGTCTTCTCGCAATAGCGAGAAATGATCTCGCTATCGCGAGAGTGCCTTCTCGCCATGGCGAGCGAGATTCTGGCTATAGCGAGTGCGGACAGCAGTCCATACAGAAACCAGGGGGCAGCTCGCTGTAGCGTACGCCATAGCGAGAGTGGGAGTCTGAAACTGGCGTGAGTTCGCCATAGCGAAGGATAAATCTCGCCATAGCAAAGGGAACTTATACGTGCTCACTGTAGCAAAGGCTAAGCCTCGCCATAGCGAAGCCAGATAACACGAGCTCGCTATAGCGAAGGTTAATTTTCACGGTAGCGAGGGTCGGTCCAGAAGAGAGTAAAAGGCAAGAATTAGACTTCATTAAATGCCCAAACTCATTCCTTCTCTCATATTTGCCCTAGACTTCGACCCAAGGAGAGAAAAGAGGCATGGAGAGTGAGAAAGATCAAGAGAAGGAGGAAGAGCAAGGGAAAGGTAAGGAAACTTCTCCCATTTCTTCTTAGATTTCTGATCTCCACTCTTTGCCCTCTCTTCCTACGGTTTTATTTGTGAAAATGGTTGGATTTTAGACATGGGTCAGAAGAGGGAAAGTGGAAAATACCTTTGAATCTCTTTATTTTCTTTGAAAATGTTGTTTCCACTACTATGAGAGCATGAGAGAGAGGAAGAGTTAATAGCATTCTAGAGAGAGAGAGAGAGAACTCTAGGTTCTGGTATGTTAAAAGAATTGCTCTAAAGATTATATCCTAAGAGAGTAATTTCTTATTCTTGATTGTGCCTAGGCTCAAGTGAAGCACCTCCATCAAGGTGTGAGTGTGAACCTAAGAAGGGAGAGGAGAAATTGAAAGGAAAAGCTTGTGTTGGCTTTGGCATATAAGGTAGCTCTCTTTCCACTCTTTCTTGTTACATTCTTGGATGTAATAGTCATGGCATGTTTATGTATATGCTTGATGTGTAAGTTATGCCATATGCTATTGCTTTGGTGCATTGATGCCAATATGCTTGTGTGATGACTTGTGATGAGTTGTGAGAATTGCTCGGGTGAGGTAGTGCCGAAAGTCCCTTGAGATAGGTGAGGTGAAGCCGAAAGTCCCTTGAGAATGGGTGAGACAAGGCCAAAAGTCTCAACCGAGTGAGGCCAAGTCAAAAGTCCCTAAACTCGGGTGAGGCCATCCAAAAGTCCCTAAACTCGGGTGAGGCTAGACCAAAAGTCCCTAGAGCCCATTTTTTGCATTGTTGTGATTTCCATAGCATGTACAATGTGTGTTGGATGTTTGAGAATGGCTAAATGCTTATTCACATGCTTTGACTTGTTATATGCCTTGATTGTTTACTTGATTGAGTGCATGAGCTACTGAGATTCCCTGAATCTCACCCCTTCCCCTCCCAACTTAACATGCTAGGTGGAGCACAAGGAGAAGCAAGTACATACCAAGGAGCCTAGGAGTATGCTTAGTTAGATATTACTCTATTTTGATGTATTTTGATGTAAAGTGGTGCCAAATGAATATGTGCCCACTATTTTTGAGATGTAAATGTTGTAGAAAGTGTATATGTATGAAGAGATGATGTATATACTATGTTGATAGCCAAATTAATGGAAATGAGGGTTTTGCCCCTTTTGATGAATGAATGTGATAGTATAAATTTGGCCGTAGCATAGTGAATTTGGAATGTATGTTGATTTGGACCACATGGACTTGTTATATATCCTAATTTTATGCTTTGAAACTTGTCCATGAGGAGTGAGAATGTGTGAGAGGCCTTTTGGACCCATTTTGGGCCTCTTGGGTGCCAAAACCGGTATTTTTAAGAGCTCCATCAAAGTATGAACGGATGAGCTCCTCTTGCCATAAAATTTGGCATGCCTCTAGAGTTTGTAGAGAGCTTCTTGAGAAGCTAGAGTGGGTAATATTCGGAGGTCTAGAGAATATTTGGCAAATTGTTGAAGTTTGGAAAAATTTGGTAGTTTGGTCATGTACTGTTCTTATAGGTCAGAAATGAAATCCATGTCATACATAGACCAAACGATAGCCAAATGTCATGAAATTTTATACACATAAACTAGACAACCACAATGACTTATACCAACTAGAATCACCTTAATCGGAGGTCTGTAGAGAGAGATTGACACGCCTGAAGTTCTGTATCAGGATCAGGGAGCTCATTCGACCTCCATCACTGTTTCATCAGTGTTTCGGCTATAATGGCTACTGAACTGATCTGAACTTATTTTTCTCCTCTATTAGACATCTGTAGCTTTCCAAATTGGTATAGATTTCCCATATTAGATTTTTGTGGATTTAGTTATGAATTTTCGAAAGTCATGACAGTAAGCTGCACCAGAAACAGTGACACCCGGACCTCCTTCCCAATTTCGATGTAAAACATGGTCTAGACTCTGAATTTATGATTGGGAATTATTTTTGGTGTAAATTTAATACTTAGAGCTTTCCAGAGAGCTATGGTTTACTAGATTCCCATTTTTCTATAATCAGTTATGATTTTCCAAATTTAGAGCCAAAATATGACTTTTGGGCCCAAGTGAGAAAATGCAATTTTCTGGTTATTGGCTCCATATCCGTGGCCTATGGCTAGTTTTATGCTATGTATGAGTTGTATAAATGGATTGTGAGTAGAGAAAGCGAATGATGGGTTCACAGGACCCACGGGGCAGAAGGTGAGTGTATGAAACCCCATTTTATAGTATGAAAATGCCACAGAATGGTAGTGGTTCTTTGGAAATCATATGGAATCGAGCCCAATGAGAGGCTAGATAGCGGTAGTAGATTAAGGTGTTACATTTTTTGGTATCAGAGCAATGGTTCAGGCACTTTTGCTCAATGTTAGGCTTTTGAATGATGTGAATTGCTTGTGTTTGGTGTGAATGGTCATGGAAGTGGTAGCATCCATAGGCATATGTGCTGGTGATGTTATTGTGAACTGAGGATTGTTACTTCTTTTCAGACATGGTTGAGACTAGACGAGGTAGAGGCAGAGGTAGACCGCCCAGGGCTCAGAGAGCTGAGCCAGAGGTTCCTGTTGCGACTGAGGATCCTCTGCAGGCCATCATGGAGAGACTTGATCGGTATGAGGCCATGATAGGCCAGCACCAAGAGATGCTGGAACAGCAGAGATACATAGCCCAACAGCAGCATGATATGATCATGCATTTGCAAGACACCCTGGCCAGGCAAGAAGACGCCAGGAAAGATGCCCCTATACCTCAGCCATCCACATCTAGCATTCCACCTGCACCTACCCAGGAGCTTGCTGCTCCACAGACCTAGATGCCTATCCAAAAAGTGTTGAAGCAGTTTAGGCAAAACAACCCACCCTCGTTTGACAGGGAGTTGGATACGGATAAGGCGGAGGCTTGGGTGATGCCGCTTAAGAAGATATTCTTGGTGATGGATTGTACCACCTAGCAGAAAGCCCAGCTAGCCACCTTCATGCTAGAAAAGGAAGCTGATAGGTGGTGGGATAGCGCAAAACCCTTGATGGAGACCAAGAATATACAGATAAATTAGGAAACTTTCTTGGTCGAGTTTTATGAGAAGTATGTCCTAAGTTCGGTGAGGAAGAAGAAAGAGATGTAGTTCATGAGTTTGAGACAGACGGACGAGATGACTGTGGACCAATATGTGGCCAAGTTCATAGAGTTGTCTCGGTATTCCTCTTACCTCCAGAGGTATGATGATGAACCCTGGAGATGTAAGCAGTTTGAGACTGGGTTGAGGCCCTTGATTAGCGATAGAGTCACTCCACAGCGGATCAGAAAGTTTAATACTCTTGTGGAGGTCAGCAGGGTGATTGAGACTAACTTGCAAGTTATCATGCCTGTTGCGACTACGGCTAGTTAGAAGAGGGTTTTGGATTTGAAAAGGCTGAAACCAGAAGAGGGCTCTAGTTTGACACTTAGTACCAAGAGGAGAGGCAAGGAGCCATAGAATAGAAGGCCGCAGTGAGGTGTGCCACCTCCTCGGGGCCAGTCATCCTTCCAGTAGTCTCCGGTGACATGTTTCAAGTGTGGGAAGCCGGGGCACATTGCTAAACACTATCCTCAGATGGAGACAGCGCCTCCTCCTAGACCACAGACCTAGGACTGAGTGTTCGCCCTTACTCAGTAGGAAGCCAGTGTATCTCCCAGTTTGATCTGAGGTACGCTGATAGTGAATGGCTTTCCTGTAGTTGCTATGTTTGATTCGGGTGCTAGTCACTCGTTTATATCTTATGATTGTGTGAGGAAATTGGGTCTGGTCGTTAGTGTCTTGCCATTTGACTTGTTTGTCACTACACCCACTGGAGGCCACGTGGTTACTTCCCATACCTGCTTAAATGTCACTGTTCAGTTTAACCATTGTCATACCACTATTGATTTAGTTTGTATGCCCTTCCATGATATTGCTTTGATTGTTGGTATGAACTAGTTAGCTACAAATAATGCCATACTTGATTATGAACACCGAACCATTTCCCTACCTGCTTGTGGGACTATACCTAGGGTAGGAGCTGAGTTATCCTTTATGACTACTACCCAGGCTGAGAGATATTTGGAGTGTGGATGTCAAGGGTTTCTAGTCTTTTTCTCTATTCAGGCCGAGGTAGAAGAAGGGATAGAGGAGATCCTAGTTGTCAGGGAATTCTCAGAGGTTTTCCCTAGAGAGTTTGATTTTAGTGGCTTACCCCCTGAGAGATAATTAGAGTTCCCTATAGACATAGTGCCTAGGGCTGGACCGGTGTCCAAAGCTCCTTACAGGATGGCTCCCGCCGAGCTTGCAAAGTTGAAAGAGCAGATAGAGGAATTGTTAGAGAAAGGGTTTATCCGCCCTAGTGTTTCACCTTGGGGTGCTCCGGTGTTATTTATGAAAAGGAAAGATGGTAGCTTGCGTTTGTGTATAGATTACAGAGAGTTGAACAAAGTTACCATCAAGAATAAATATCCTCTCCCTAGAATTGATGATCTATTAGATCAGTTGGCTAGGGCATCTGTGTTTTCTAAGATAGATCTTAGATCTGGTTACCACCAGTTGAGAGTGAGAACTGAAGACGTCTCAAAGACGGCCTTTAGAACGAGATATGGGCACTATGAGTTCCTTATGATGCCATTCGGGTTGACGAATGCACCTGCTGTGTTCATGGATTACATGAACAGGGTATTCAGATCGTATCTAGATCAGTTTGTGGTGGTCTTTATTGATGATATTTTAGTGTACTCCCGATCTTTTGAGGAGCATGAGAGGCATTTGAGATTAGTCCTAGACACCTTGAGAGAGAAAAGGTTGTATGCCAAACTGAGTAAATGTGAGTTTTGGCTGATCGAGGTGCGATTCTTAGGTCATATGATCTCACGAGACGGGGTCACAGTGGATCCCCATAAAGTTGAGGCTGTGTTATAGTGGAATAGACCTAGAACGATCACCGAAGTCAAGAGTTTCCTAGGTTTGGCAGGGTATTATAGACGGTTTATTCAGGACTTTTCTCGGATGGCCTTACCACTGACGAGGCTAATTAGGAAAGATACACCTTTTGTGTGGGATGAGAGATGTGAGAAGAGTTTTCAAGAGTTAAAACTCTGTTTGACCACTGCCTCTGTACTGATTATCCCTGACCCTAGTGAACCATTTGTGGTTTATTGTGATGCCCGGGCAAAGGGTTAGGATGTGTGTTGATGCAGCAGGGTCAAGTAATGGCATATGCCTCGAGGCAGTTAAGGCCTTATGAGGAGAATTACCCCACACATGACCTGGAGTTAGCCGTCGTAGTGTTTGCTCTTAAAATTTGGAGACACAATCTGTATGGTGCTACCATAGAGATCTATAGTGACCACAAGAGTCTGAAATACCTGTTTGACTAGAAAGAACTCAATATGAGACAGAGGAGATGGATGGAATTCTTGAAAGATTATGATTATATGTTGAAATATCATTTAGGCAAGGCCAACGTGGTGGCGGATGTCCTGAGTAGAAAATCCATCCATATAGCCCATATGATGATTAGGGAGCAGGAGCTCCTAGAAAAGTTCAGAAATTTGAACCTCTCTTGTCAGGTGGTATCGGGTAGATTGTCTATGAGTGAAACCCGAATTGAGAATATCTTGAGAACCCAGATCTTAGATGCCCAGAGAGAGGATGATTTCCTGAAACAAATCAAGAATGAGATCACCCAAGGTAAGACCTCAGATTTCAAGGTGTTTGAGGATGGTATGATAGTATACCGAGAAAGAATCTGTATGCCTAGTCACAATGAGTTGAGAGAAAGCATTTTAGAAGAGGCATATAAGAGTAAGTATACTATCCACCCAGGTGCCACCAAGATGTATCAGGATTTGAAAAGAATTTTTTGGTGGCCAGGGATGAAAAGTGATGTGACGGAGTATGTGGCTAGATGCCTAGTGTGTTAGAGGGTAAAGATAGAACATCAGAAACCGGCTGGGTTGTTGCAACCTCTAGATATCCCTGAGTTGAAGTGGGATAGTATAGCCATGGACTTTATGATGGGGTTACCCAGGACATCCTCTAGACACGATACTATTTGGGTAGTTGTAGATAGACTAACAAAGTCTGCACACTTTTTAGCTATCAAGGCTACTTATACACTGGACAGATTAGCCCAGTTGTATATCAAAGAGATAGTGCGACTTCATGGAGTACCCAATAGCATAGTTTCGGATAGAGACCCCAGGTTCACATCGAACTTTTAGAGGTTATTGCAGCATGCCTTAGGGACTAAGTTGCGGTTTAGTACTGCATATCACCCCCAGACAGATGGTCAGACTGAAAGGACCATCCAGACCTTAGAAGATATGTTGAGGGCATGTGTGCTAGAAACGAGGGGTAACTGGGATGCATATTTACTGTTAGCAGAGTTTGCATATAATAACAGCTACCATTCCAGTATTCAGATGGCCCCTTATGAGGCATTGTATGGGAGAAAGTGCAGATCCCCTCTGTGTTGGGTAGAGCTAGGTGAGAGGAGTATGATAGGACCTGAGATTGTAGACCAGACCACCCAACAGATAGAGTTGATTAGAAAGAGACTCCTCACGGCCCAGAGTAGGCAGAAAAGCTATGCTAATAAGCGTAGAAGGCCATTAGAGTTTGAGATTGGAGACCATGTGTTCATTCGAGTATCTCTAATGACAGGAGTAGGTCGGTCAATGAGGGTAAAGAAGCTCAGTCCTAGGTATATTGGTCCGTTTGAAATCCTTGAGAAAATTGGACCCGTGGCTTACCGAATAGCCTTGCCTCCTAACCTAGCCCAAATCCACAATGTTTTTCATGTCTCCCAATTGAAAAAGTACTTGCCAGACCCCTCACATATCATAGAATATGAGCATGTGCAATTGCAGGAAGATCTTTCCTATGTAGTGAAACCAGAGAGAATTGTGGATGCTAAGCTGAAACACTGAGAAGCAAGAGCATTCCTCTGGTGAAAGTGATCTGGAGAGGTCTGACATCTGAGGAAGCAACTTGGGAATTGGCAGATGAAATGAGGCAGAAATATCCAAAGTTATTCCCTTGAGGTAAGTTTTTAAATTTCGAGGACGAAATTTTATTTTAAGAGGGGTGGAAATGTAACAACTGGGAAAAAGGGAAAAAAAGAAAAAGAAAGAAAATAGAAAGCTGGAAAAATTCAGAAGTTAGAATTCTTGCTAAGTCTTCTCGCAATAGCGAGAAATGATCTCGCTGTCGCGAGAGTGCCTTCTCGCCATGGCGAACGAGATTCTGGCTATAGCAAGTGCGAACAGCAGTCCATACAAAAACCAGGGGGCAGCTCGCTGTAGCGTACGCCATAGCGAGAGTGGGAGTCTGAAACTGGCGTGAGTTTGCCATAGCGAAGGATAAATCTTCCCATAGCGAAGGAAACTTATACGTGCTCGCCGTAGCGAAGGCTAAGCCTCGCTATAGCGAAGGTTAATTTTCGCGGTAGCGAAGGTCGGTCCGGAAGAGAGTAAAAGGCAAGAATTAGACTTCATTAAATGCCCAAACTCATTCCTTCTCTCATATTTGCCCTAGACTTCGACCCAAGGAGAGAAAAGAGGCGTGGAGAGTGAGAAAGATCAAGAGAAGGAGGAAGAGCAAGGGAAAGGTAAGGAAACTTCTCCCATTTCTTCTTAGATTTCTGATCTCCACTCTTTGCCCTCTCTTCTTACAGTTTTATTTGTGAAAATGGTTGGATTTTAGACATGGGTCAGAAGAGGGAAAGTGGAAAATACCTTTGAATCTCTTTGTTTTCTTTGAAAATGTTGTTTCTACTACTATGAGAGCATGAGAGAGAGGAAGAGTTGATAGCATTCTAGAGAGAGAGAGAGAACTCTAGGTTCTGGTATGTTAAAAGAATTGCTCTAAAGATTATATCCTAAGAGAGTAATTTCTTGTTCTTGATTGTGCCTAGGCTCAAGTGAAGCACCTCCATCAAGGTGTGAGTGTGAACCTAAGAAGGGAGAGGAGAAATTGAAAGGAAAAGCTTGTGTTGGCTTTGTCATATAAGGTAGCTCTCTTTCCACTCTTTCTTGTTGCATTCTTGGATGTAATAGTCATGGTATGTTTATGTATATGCTTGATGTGTGAGTTATGCCATATGCTATTGCTTTGGTGCATTGATGCCAATATGCTTGTGTGATGACTTGTGATGAGTTGTGAGAATTGCTCGGGTGAGGTAGTGCCGAAAGTCCCTTGAGATGTGTGAGGTGAAGCCGAAAGTCCCTTGAGAATGGGTGAGACAAGGCCAAAAGTCTCAACTGAGTAAGGCCAAGTCAAAAGTCCCTAAACTCGGGTGAGGCCATCCAAAAGTCCCTAAACTCGGGTGAGGCTAGACCAAAAGTCCCTAGAGCCCATTTTTGGCATTGTTGTGATTTCCATAGCATGTACAATGTGTGTTGGATGTTTGAGAATGGCTAAATGCTTATTCACATGCTTTGACTTGTTATATGCCTTGATTGTTTACTTGATTGAGTGCATGAGCTACTGAGATTCTCTGAATCTCACCCCTTCTCCTCCCAACTTAACATGCTAGGTGGAGCACAAGAAGAATCAAGTGCACACCAAGGAGCCTAGGAGTATGCTTAGTTAGATATTACTCTATTTTGATGTATTTTGATGTAAAGTGGTGCCAAATGAATATGTGCCCACTATTTTTGAGATGTAAATTTTGTAGAAAGTGTATATGTATGAAGAGATGATGTATATACTATGTTGATAGCCAAATCAATGGAAATGAGGGTTTTGCCCCTTTTGATGAATGAATGTGATAGTGTAAATTTGGTCGTAGCATAGTGAATTTGGAATATATGTTGATTTGGACCACATGGACTTGTTATATATCCTAGTTTTATGCTTTGAAACTTGTCCATGAGGAGTGAGAATGTGTGAGAGGCCTTTTGGACCCATTTTGGACCTCTTGGGTGCCAAAATCGGTATTTTTGAGAGCTCTGTCAAAGTATGACCGGATGAGCTCCTCTTGCCATGAAATTTGGCATGCCTCTAGAGTTTGTAGAGAGCTTTTTGAGAAGTTAGAGTGGGTAATATTGGAAGGTCTAGAGAATATTTGGCGAATTGTTGAAGTTTGGAAAGATTTGGTAGTTTGGTCATGTACTGTTCTTATAGGTCAGAAATGAAATCCATGTCATACATAGACCAAACGGTAGCCAAATGTCATGAAATTTTATACACATAAACTAGACAACCACAGTGACTTATACCAACTGGAATCAGCTTAATCGGAAGTCTGTAGAGAGAGATTGACACGCCTGAAGTTCTGTATCAGCATCAGGGAGCTCATTCGACCTCCATCACTGTTTCATCAGTTTTCCGGGTATAATGGTTACTGAACTGATCTGGACTTATTTTTCTCCTCTATTAGACATCTGTAGCTTTCCAAATTAGTATAGATTTCCCAGATTGGATTTTTTTGGATTTAGTTATGAATTTTCGAAAGTCATGACAGTAAGCTGCACCAGAAACAGTGACAGCCGAACCTCCTTCCCAATTTCGATGTCAAACATGGTCTAGACTCTGAATTTATGATTGGGAATTATTTTTGGTGTAAATTTAACACTTAGAGCTTTCTAGAGAGCTATGGTTTGCTAGATTATTATTTTTCTATAATTAGTTATGATTTTCCAAATTTAGAGCCAAAATATGACTTTTGGGCCCATGTGAGAAAATGCAATTTTCTGGTTATTGTCTCCATATCTGTGACTTATGGCTAGTTTTATGCTATGTATGAGTTGTATAAATGGAGTGTGAGTAGAGAAAGCGAATGATGGGTTCACAGGACCCATGGGGCAGAAGGTGAGTGTATGAAACCCCGTTTCATAGCATGAAAATGTCACGAAATGGTAATGGTTCTTTGGAAATCATTTGGAACTGAGCCCAATGAGAGGCTAGATAGCTGTAGTAGATTAAGGTGTTACATTATAAGCTTAAGGCTAAATCAATCTCATTTTAAACATTTTATATTTGACCAAATAAAAATATATGGGCCCAAGTTAATGTCCACTTTTCAAAATTTATATTTAGGCTTGAACTTAGTATACTATAAAATTATGGTGGCGGAGTAATATTAGTTAAAACTTAAAAAAAAATGTTGTTAAAGTTACTTTTTAATATTTTATTGAATTGTACACACACACACACACACACACACACACACACACACACACATATATTACTTTGAAAGAATTTTATTATTTTTACAATGTTGCTACACTGCATATATAACTACAGAAATGCTTTGGGCTTCATGCCCTCTTTTTTTTCCCCCTTATCTCCTTTTTCTTTTCTATGTCATTTTCTCTTTATTTTTTTCCTAATTTTCATGCATAGCACAAGCCCCAAACTAATTAATATTACATTTTAAATATTTTATTATAAAAAATTAATTCTATGTAACCACTGCATCAAGTGTTCATAGATTTAAAGTAGCCTAATCACAAATGCAATATTCAAAATAACTAAATCTTATAATTAATAATAGAGCACATAAAAAAATATTAGAAGCTTGATAACAAAAATTAAAAAGCATAAAAATGATTCACAATTAATTAAAAGTAAAATGATGTGCATGGTTGTTGCTCATTGGATTAAAGATTATAAGAACACTAAAGTTTAACTATCTAACAACACTACAAACTTAGTGCATAACTCCAAATTAATTTACAAAATACTTATTTACTACTTTGCCTTGGGCTCTTAGCATTTATTCAAATGGTACATTAAATAATAATAATAATAATAAAATATGCTTGCAATACTAGCAACTAGTAAAAATAGGGAATAAAGTACAAAAAAAGTGAATCAAATACTAATAAAGTTCAATATTCTTTTTAGTTGAGATCTCCTAGTGTGATACTATGGAATGGAACTAGAAGAGGTGATTTTGGCATGACTAGCTCCTTACATACTTGCTCCATGGTTGGACGAGAACACAGACTTTTATTTAAGCAAGCAAAGGCTATTCTTGCAATTAAGATCACTAGCTCAGCAACTGAGTCCATAGGATAATTTAGCCTTTCATCTAACACATCATTCAATGGAAATTTATGGGCTTTTGATGTCACTACTGTTGCACAAGATGATGTTGAGAAAAAGGACATTATAAGATCTCTTAGATGCTTTCCCATAATTATTCCAAGGCTAACACTCCAAAGCTATAAACATCATATTTCCCAGTCACTTCCATTGTCTAAGCAAGTTCTGCCATGAAATCAAAATGATATCATGTAGTAAAAAAATAAAAACAAGTTAGTAATGAAGTTTAGTTATATATTCTTCGTTCAAGTTGTGTAACATTAAATACAACACGATGTAACATAATTAATAAGAAATCATGAAATATAAGATCCTTAACCTAGAGCAGCATAGCCAAAAGTGCTAGCAAATAAGGTCTAATTATTTGAGTTTGGATAAAAAAACTAGGCTATGTCGAAGTTAAAGATGTGAGCCTCATAGTCTAAATCTAAAATAACATTTTTGCTTGATATGTCACAGTGAATGATAGGTGGTGAGCATCTATGATGAATGTAGAATAAGGCATTAGCCATACCTTCAATAATTTTTATTCTCCTATTCCAATCCAATGTGATTGCTTGTGCCTCATTGCTTAATATCTTATCCAAGCTACCCCCTTCAAGATATTCATAAACAAAAAAGGAGCAGTTTGAATGTAGGCAAAACTTATATAGCTTGATGATATTATGATGCCTAATTTCTATCAAGGCTCGAATTTCATTTGTAAAAGTTCTTCAATTAGGCATTTCCTCATCTGATACTGAGTGAAGTTTCTTTACAGCTAAAACTTGACCTGTGGACAATTGGACTTTGTAGATACTTCCATACACTGCCACCCCAATGAGATATTTTACGTCAAACTCCTCAGTGGCTTCAATAATGTTATCATATACCATTTTCCCATCATAACTCCATATAGCAAGCAAATTTTGAGTTTGTACTTCTCTTTCAAGGTTTTTTATTTTTCTAGCACTCTAATGGCAAATAATATATGAAATTCCCATAGAAAATATTACTAACATTAGAGATCCCAAACTAAGGGATACAACCATATCACAACTTTGTTGCTCGTTTGACGATGAGGATTGTAATTTGTTGTTAGGCAAACTAGCAAGCTAGATATATTACTATATAAGCCTTTATTGTCTCTCAACATTTCAATTGAAGCCTTATGAAAGGCTAAAATATTTGGAAGTGGACCCTTTAATTGATTGTGTGATATGTTAACCAACATCAAGCTTTCATATCATTAAAAAATGAAGGAATGGTACTCGACATATTATTATGAGATAGATTTAGCCTTTCCAGTTGTTGTAGCTCTCCAAGCATTGTTAGGATTCCTCTAGTGAAAGAATTTCCACTAAGATCAAGAAATCGAAGATGTTGTAATTAACCAAAACTAGAAGGAAGGCTTAAGAACTATAACAACTGGGAAAAAGGGAAAAAGAAAAGGAAAGGAAAAAGAAAGAAATTAGAAAGTTGGAAAAATTCAAAATCTAGAAATTTTGCCAAGTCTTCTCGCAATAGCGAGAAACGATCTCACTGTCGCGAGAGTGCCTTCTCGCCATAGCGAACGAGATCCTGGCTGTAACAAGTGCAGACAGCAGTCCATACAGAAACCAGGGAGTTGCTCGCTGTAGTGTACGCCATAGCGAAAGTGAGGTCTGGAACTGGCGCGAATTCGCCATAGCGAAGGTTAAATCTCGCCATAACGAAGGGAACTTATACGAGCTCGCCGTAGCAAAGGCTAAGCCTCGCCATAGCGAAGCCAGATAACACGAGCTCGCTATAGCGAAGGTTAATTTTTGCCGTAGCGAGGGTCGATCCGAAAGAGAGTAAATAGTGAGAATTAGACTTCACTAAACGCCCAAACTCATTTCTTCTCTCATATCTGCCCTAGACTTCGACCCAAGGAGAGAAAAGAGGCGTGGAGAGTGAGAGAGATCAAGAGAAGGAGGAAGAGCAAGGGAAAGGTAAGCAAATTACTCCCATTTCTCTTTAGATTTCTGATCTCCTCTTATTGCCATCTCTTTCCACAGTTTTGTTTATGAAAATGGTTGGATTTTGGGCATAGGTCAGAAGAGGGAAAGTGGAAAACACCTTTGAATCTTTGTGTTTTCTTTGAAAATGTTATTTCCACTACCATAGGAGCTTGAGAGAGAGAAAGAGTTGATGGCATAGAGAGAGAGAGAACTCTAGGTTCTGGTATGGTAGGAGAGTTTGATCTGATGAATTAAGTTATAAAAGAGTAATTGCATGCTTTTGTGTGTCTAGGCTCAAGAGAAACACCTCCATCAAGGTGTGATTGTGAATTTAAGAAGGGAGAAGAGGAATTGAAAGGAAAAGCTAGTGTTGACCTTGGCTAATAAGGTAGCTCTCTCTTCCCACTCTTTCTTGTTGCATTCTTAGTTGTAATAGTCATTGTATGTTATGTATATGCTTGTTGTGTGGAATATGCCATATGTTATTGCCGTGATGCATTGTTGACAATATGCTTGTGTGATGAATTGTGAGATTTGTTCGGGTGAGGTAGTGCCGAAAGTCCCTTGAGATGGGTGAGGTGAAGCCGAGAGTCCCTTGAGATAGGTGAGACAAGGCCAAAAGTCTCAAACGAGTGAGGCCAAGTCAAAAGTCCTTAAACTCGGGTGAGGCCATCCAAAAGTCCCTTAAACTCGGGTGAGGCTAGACCAAAAGTCCCTGGAGCCCATTTTTGGCATTGTTGTGATTTTCATAGCATGTACAATGTGTGTTGGATGTTTGAAAATAGCTAAATGCTTATTCACATGCTTTGACTTGTTATATGCCTTGATTGCTTACTTGATTGAGTGCATGAGCTACTGAGATTCCCTGAATCTCACCCCTTCCCCTCCCAACTTAATATGCTAGGTGGAGCTCAAGGAGATACAAGTGCACATCAAGGAGCCTAGATGCATATGTAGTTAGAGGATAGTGTATTTTGGTAATTTTGATATAAAGTGGTGCCGAAATGTACATGCACCCATTATTTTTGAGATGTAAAGGTTGTAGCAAGTGTATATGCATGAAATGATGATGTATAGACTATGTTGATAGCCAAATGAATGGAAATGAGGGTTTTGCCCCTTTTGTTGAATGAATGAAGTAGCGTATATTTGGCCGTAGCATCGCGAGATTTGAATGTATGATGATTTGGACCACATGGACTTGTTATATATCCTAGTTTTATGCTTTTAAACTTGCCCATGAGTGGCTAGAGTGTGTGAGAGGCGATTTGGACCTGTTTTGGATCTTTGGGGTGCCAAAACCGGTATTTTTGATAGCTCCATCAAAGTATGACCGGATGAGCTCCTCTTGTCATGAAATTTGGCATGCCTCTAGAGTGTGTAGAAAGCTTCTTGGGAAGCTAAAGTAGGTAATATTTGGAGGTCTAGGGAATATTTGGTGAATTGTTGAAATTGGAAAAAATTGTTGATTTGGTCATGTTACTGTTTCATAGGGCAGAAATGAAATCCGTGTCATTCATGGACCAAATGGCGTCCAAATATCATGAAATTTTATACACATACACTAGACAACCATAGTGACCTATACCAACTAGAATCACCTTAATCGGGGGTCTGTAGAGAGAGATTGACTTGTCTGAAGTTCTGTATCAGCATCAGGGAGCCTATGCGACCTCCATCACTGTTTCATCGGTTTTCGGGGTCTGAGGGCTACTGAACTGATCTGGACTTATTGTTTTCCTCTAGTAGACATCTTAGCTTTCCAAATTGGTATAGATTGCCCAGATGGGATTTTTGTGGATTTAATTATGAATTTTCGAATCTCATGACAGCAAACTGCACCAGAAACAGTGACAGCCGTACCTTCTTCCCATTTTCGATGTCAAACACGGTCTAGACTCTGAGTTTATGATTGGAAATTATTTGCAGTGTAAAGTTAACACTTAGGGCTTTCCAAAAAGCTAGAGTTTGTTGGATTCCCATTTTTCTATAATTAGAAATGATTTTCCAAACTTAGAGCCAAAATATGACTTTTGGGTCTAAGTGAGAAAATGTAATTTTTCTGGTTTTTGGCTCTATACCCATGGTTTATGGTTTGTTTTATGCTATGTATGAATCGTATATATGGAGTTTGAGTTGAGGATGTGAATGATGAGTTCACAGGACTCACAGGGCATAAGATGAGTGTATGAAACCCTGGTTCATAGCATGAAAATGCCACGGAATAGTAGTGTTTATTTGGAAATCATATAGAACCGAGCCCAGTGAGAGGCTAGGTAGCGGTAGTAGATTAAGGTGTTACAAGAACTATCACACCATATCAAGACATCTCCCAAATTATATCATAAATGGCATAAGACAATTATTTTCTTGAATTTCACACTTTTAGCCATGGAAATAATCGTTATCATAGGCCTAAATAATTCAACTTCGGTTAAATAGGCCTGATGGGTTTACCAATATCATCCTTCATCTATAACACCTAATGGACCCAAACCATCACAATTTAAAGCTTTCATTTCGAATATAAGTCAGGCAACACAATTCCATAAGTAAAGTTACAAATTTTCTGGTTCCATATTCTGATGCAAAATTCAAACATTTATAAATAATTCTAGAAAAATCAAAATCATGCATACTATAGCTTTCTAGAAAGCTCTGGATGTCCTCTAACTACCATAAATCAATCTAACAATAGTTAACCCACGAAAATCAATGGAACAGTACCACGAGTCACTTATGTGTTCTATAGCTGAATCTAAACTTCAAAAATTTATATATCTCTCAATATAGATCTAAATTGAGTACTCTCGGTCCCGATGGAAAGCTTATTTACTTTATGCCTACGAAATTTTATAAGCATTGGACTTTATTTGACCTTTGAATAACATAAAAATACAAACTGGCCATATAAACAGTAACTTAGATAATTCTGCATAATTTGGCCAACTTTGAATATTTATAATAAATTCTCTAGAGTTTCAAATTGGGTGTTCTTTGGCTCTATGAAAATCTCTAGATGACACCTATATGCCTGCCAAATTTCATGTAAAAATTTGTCCATTTGGTTAGTCTAGGGTTTAGCTCAAGAATATGTTTATTTTTTAGACTAAAGAGGTGCAAAAGGGTGTCAAATGACCTTCCAACTAGACCATGGCTAATTGACCACATCCAAAAGAATGAATATAGCATAAGGGAGCATCCCAAATAGTCTAAATCATCATATATCTCAAAATCACTTTCCTACAGAACTTTATACACACTTGCATCAAGGCCTTATGCTGTCAAAAACTCACATATTCATTCATTTGACTTCAAATTTGATCCATACATCATAGTTACATACATTTAATTATGTTCAACTATTTACATCATATATACACCATATAGTAACAAACTTTGACATCAAAGTACAAAATTTCCTATTCTATTGTCAAAGTTCTATCCTTTAAGGTACTTAGCCTTCATTTCTTGCTCCACTTGACTCACCTAGACATGGTTAGACATATGAAGGGAAGAGTGAGATTCAAAGAATTCTAATAGTTCTTTTACCCTTTTAAGGATACATAAATGACACATTTTCATGTCAAAGAATGCAAGCATGTTATAAAAAATTATAATAATCATACATAAGCATAATTCCATGTCATATAAGTTCATATAAGACAAAAATAGGTTTTAAAGGATATTGGTTTAGCCTCACCCATTTTCTTTAGGACTTTTAGACTTATGTCACCCACTTTTAGGAACTTTTGACTTGGCCTTGCTCTTTTTTGAGATTTTTTGCTTTGTCTTACCTATTCTTAGTGACTTTTGTCTCATCTTCACCCATTATAAGGGACTTTTGGCATAATCACATCCATTCAAGCCATCTTGCACTTAAATTATATTTCAAAAAGTAAAATGGTACTAAAACATTCAATTAATATCTAGAGACATGTTTCATGCTTTAAACATACACACAAGCATTTCAAGACCATTAAACATCTAAGAAATACATACAAGAAAGGTTAGAGAGCTACCTTAAGTCAAGTATTACATATATTTTCCTTTGCTTTCTTACTTCCCCTTTTTGGCCACACACATACACCTATGAGAATCTTGATTTGCTTGGCTTAGACACATCAAATAAGACACCATTGAATCAATGGAGCCAATTCTAGCTTCCATAAACTCTATGCAAGCCTACTGTATCTTATGACATCAATATGGTTCTATATAAGTCATAATGAAGCAACTTCTAGAATTCATAATCTTAGCTCTAATTTCTCATTCAATCTAAGTTTCTTAACTCCTTTTAAATTCATTAGAGCCATCATTGTAATGCCTTAAGTTTTTGCACCCCTATGTGATATGGGAGTTTTACACACTCATTTCCATGTTATATGTATACTTTAGTACCCAAATTTGAGCATGTGGACACTGAAGTTAATCAATTTTGCTCACTTAAGTTATTTAAATTTGACTTAACTTATTATCATCCATAACATACTCATATATATCAGAAATAACACAATTAGAGGCTTGCAACTCAGCTTAGGAACCATGAAACACAAAAACTTAAAGTTGCTCTAAGGTTTCCATGATAGCTTTCTGGTAGGAACTTTAAAAAATCATATTTAATTTTAAAAAAATTAAAATCAAGTAAATGATAGCTTTTTGGAAAGCTCTAAATGTCAACCATAGGTTAAAAATCATTCTAGACTATAAAAGTATCAACTAGACCATGCATAACAATAAACTAGTACCATAGGTCCAACTGCCCAGGTTTATTGTCACAAGCTTTTGATATAAATTTCAAAAATTCATAACTAATTCTAAAAAAATAAAAAACTAGCAAACTGTACCATTCTAAAAATCTATGGGCATCTATTTTGACTAAAAATAGTGTTAGATTAAGGAGATGGCATCTAACCCATGAAAATTGATGGAATAGTACCAGAGGTGTATCTGTATTACTAATACTAACCAACAATTTCAAAAATTCATATGTCCCTCAATATAAATCCAAATGAGATGATTTCAAGTGCTATAGAAAGCTTATCATTCCTAGTTTATTTTTATAAAATTTCATGAACATTAGCTATCATTTGTCCCTTAGACGTCACAGGAGAAGAAACTAACCATATAAACAGTGTACACATAAAATCTGAAAATTTTCCCAATTTGGAAATTCATAATTCATTCTTTAGAACTCCAAATAATGTGATTTTTAGCTCTGAAAAAGGCTTTATATGAGACCTATATTTAAGCCAAATTTCATGAGAAAATTCGTCATTTGGTTAGCTTATGGTATAGAGTGCTAAAGTGAGCTTTTTTGGCACCAAATGGGGTCAAACTTGACTGAAATGCTCTCCTATCCTAACCATGACCTCTTGAGCACGTGAGAATAGCTAAACACAGCATACAAAACTTGTCTAAGAGGTTTAATTACTTATACATCATAGAATCACTTCCTCACTTGCTCTCATACATAAGATATCACAAGCATACTTAGGCATATAGATGTCAAGAACATACATACTTATTCATATGACTCCAAAATCAGTACATACATCTTATACTTATACATTTACATGGGCTTAAGTGTCTATACATCATATACAACATGTATTTACATCATTGGACATCAATATACTAACAAAATGACTAAGTAGCTAATTCTTTGTTAAAGTATTTGTCTTTAAGAATGGTGCCTTCCATTCCTTGTCTCACTTGGCCCACCTAGACATGGCTAGATATTGGAGAGGGAAAAGTAAGATTCTAAGAATCTCAATAGCTCTTTACTCCTTCAAACATATATAATGGATGCATTTACAGGTCAAAGAATGCATGCCTTAAAATTTTGCTACTTGTAAACATACATAAAACATTTTCTATGCTCAAGAAGCTCATACACATCATACATAGGCTCTCAAGGGTATTGGTTTAGTCTCACCCATTTTCTTTGGGACTTTTAGACTTGCCTTACCTATTTTTAAGGGATTTTTGACTAAGCCTCATTCTTCTTGATACTTTTGGCTTTGTCTCACTCAATTCTAGGGACTTTTGGCTCATCCTCACCTTTGCTAAAGGACTTTTGGCTTCACCTAACCCATTCAAGTTCAAACACATTCATAAAACATAATTCAAGAACATCTTAGTACCATGGCATGTAGGAAATAACTAGAAACATTTCTTATGGCATAAACATATATACACATCCAAAGATAAGTAAACAACCAAGAATGCATGAAAGAAAGATTAGAGAGCTACCTTGGAGCAAATATCACACTTTTTCCTTTTGAATTCCTTTTCCCTTTCTTGGCCAAGCCTTGGGATTAGATGGTCCATGGTTCTCTTAGCCTAGGTACATCAAATAAGACATATTTAGATCATTGGAATGAGCTCTAGCCTTATGAAACTCCTATGCATGCTTATTGTCTCATTTGTCTCTATAATGCTTGCATATAAGACATAATGAAGCAACTCTTGAAATTCATGATCTTGGCTCCATTTTCTCATTCATTCTAAGTCTCTTAGCTCCATTTAGACTCCTTGGAGTTATCACACATTCATTTTAAGGAGCCTAACTATAAGTTGCTTCCAAATATCTGATTATGGAGCCTATACCTCCATCTCACATTCAATGGCTTTTAAAATTTTTTTAAGGCTTCCATTAATGTTCTTCCATTATATTTCATCTCATTCTAGAGTTGGAACAATTTAAAACTCTCCCTAGGTGCTCTAAGTAGTCTAGGGCGAGGCTATGCAATAAGTATATGGCACCCATGTAATTTGTTTTATTTCTTTT
The DNA here is from genome assembly GCA_032878935.1 of Erythrophleum fordii. Taxonomy (NCBI): domain Eukaryota; kingdom Viridiplantae; phylum Streptophyta; class Magnoliopsida; order Fabales; family Fabaceae; genus Erythrophleum; species Erythrophleum fordii. Next base: position 16,382,812 of record JAVQMF010000052.1, on the reverse strand, counting down.
AGGGAATAACCACTTGTGAGACTTCCTAGGTGTCTCACTCATTCATGCTCTTAGATAATCTAAATTGCCACTAGGAAGTTTCATATGGCCCAAGGTGCAAGTGAATCCCTAGCTTCCATATCTTGAATTCTAAGGCTTTTTAATTGATTTCACTTGCATGTTCTTGCTCCTCTCCCTTCTAAACCTCTAATTCAATCATACTTTAGTAACAGTTATATCTCCTTTAGCATTTCCCTAGAGTGGCTAAACTAAGGAGAAGAAAAAACACAAGGAAAGAACTGGAAATGTTTAGTTTCTCTGTATAAAATTTCATAGCAATTGGACATCATTTGAGCCCTATGTGATAGATTTTCATTTTTAGACCTGAGTGAAAAATAACATGACCAAAACTAAAAAATTTACTAACTTTGAAAATTCATCAAATATTCTGTAGACCTCCAAAAATTATGTTCTTTAACTTCCAAAAAAACTCTCAACAAGTCTAATTGCATGTCAAATCTCAGATCAAGAAGAGCTCATTTGGACAAAAATGACATAGGGTTCAATAATGGTCAATTTTGGCTTCATATAGGATACCAAAGTGTCCAAATGGCTTTCTTTGGGGTTTGACACTTCTTGGACAAGTCTAAAAGCATAAATAGGACTTGTGTGAATTGCCCAAAAGGTCCCAAATCTCATGCATCTTATTTTGACTATTCCACATCCATTTATACACAATTCCATAGTGTCATCCAAGAAGCTCATTTGTCATAACATACTCAAATCACTTTCTAATGGTCACATAACATATTCTTTCATTCATACATGACATATTATTGTATTTACATATGTTCATAATATCATAATACATATACAATTATTGGTTACATCATTTGCCATTTGTATGGCCTTTAAGTAGCAAAAATCATGCTCGAATGTCATTTTCTCATCTTCAAGGTGGTTAGCTTTCATTATCTTGCCCATTTGGTTCACCTAGCATATTAGATCATTGGAGAGGAGGGGATAAGATTCAAAGAATCCCAATAGCTCATCTTCCATTCAGTCATACATAATAAATGCAAACAAGTCTCATAAAATGCATGTATGGTCATGTTGACATGTGCAAACAATCAAGAGGCATTTTCATCATTTGAGAAAGTTATACATAGCATACAAAGGCTTGCTAAGTAAGTGGATTGGACTCACTCATTTACTTGTAGATTTTGGATTTGCCTCACCTATTTTTTAAGAGGTTCTTAGACTCAACCATGCTCTTGGGAGTCAACATCACTTTTGGGAGATTCTTTGTTTTGTCTCAACCAATCTTAAGGGTTCTTGGCCTCACCACGCTCAAGCAAACCTAAGCACACATCATAAATATCATATGAAAGCATATTATAACATCATGGTACCATGGAATCAAAGTTATGCTAGAACACTTTTCATGGTTTAAAAATACACATACACACATTCAAAGACAGGTAAACCAAACAATCATACATGAGAGAAGGAGGAGTGAGCTACATTGGATATAATTACACACTTTTTCTCTTGAATCCAAGCTCCCTCTTTTGGCCACACACACAAAAAAGTGTGGAGATGATTTCTCTTGGCCTAAACATAATTTATGGAAGCCAATTAGGTTCATGGAATTAATTCTAAGGCCATACAACTTGCTTAGACTCTAGCTTGACCTATAAACCTCATTATGATTCCATAATTGCACCTAATGAAGTAACACCTCTCAAATAAATTTTAGACTCTATTCTTTCTTTTCAAATATGATTTTTGACTCCTTTTAAGCCTCTTGGAGTCATCACACAAACAAAACTAAGAGCCTAACAACATGTTGCTTCTTTAGGTCATATTATGGAACATATAAAGCCAACTCACTTTCTATGGTTTCTAAATTTTTCCCAAGGCTTCCTCTCATATTTATTTATCATATATGACTCAAAAATGGGTTTATCAAAATTTAAAACTCTCTCTAGCTATGGTAACCCTTCTTAGCCGAGACAATAGAGCATAATGGGTTCCGTGGAGTTTTCTTTGTTTTCTCAAGAGAAGATGCACATGGGGGAACTTCTAGAGATCTTAGAAACTCATTTAAACTCTTATTTAAACCTAGGAATCATTATACAAAATTAGGTTTTATAAAGTGTAATTGAAACCCTAGAAATTGCATCTTGAAGTTCCATGGCTTTTTGTTAATTTCTTTTACATATTCTTAATCTCCACACCCTTTTTCCTTAGAATCACCCTTGGTTCTACTTAAAAATCAAACCTTTCTTGGGTTTCTTGAGTGGGGTGAAATGGTGGAGGAAGTGGAGAAAGAGATATCAATCATGGAAGAAAAATTATCTCGTTTTCTTGCTTTTTCTCACTTGAATCTTGCTTTCTCTAGTCTCATCTCTTCAAATCCGAATTTTCCCCTAAGTTCCTTCCTTAAAAGAGATTTGTAAACTTCATTTTAATCAAAGGAAACAAAGGAGAATGGAGGAAAGGAGGTTTGGATGGAAGAAAGCATGAAAAACTACCAAGAAACCATACCTTAAGCCTTTGATTTCTCTTCTCCTTCTTCTTCCCTAGGTGCACCTAAACCCTAGCTCTCACTTCTGAATTTGGGCAGAAAAATATGAGACTAAATGAAGGAGAGAGTAGGGAACCTCCTATTTATAGGTGGAGGAGAAGGACTCTTTCTAAAATTCCTATTTTGCCCTTCATTTTTAGCATTTTCGTTTCTCCTTCGTTTTAGCTCCTTTTTGAGAATCATCTTTTCCATTATAAGATTTAGATTTCCAATTTAGTAAAATGCCTTTAGAATCACTCAAATTAGAGCTAAAATCCTTCCGAATGAATCCGTCAAAGTTCAGGTACATCGACGTTGGAAAACATCCATCGGAGGGGACTTAACTGTCTTGAGGCTTCTCATGGTTTTCAAAGCCTCTGAGAATCCCAAAGAACTCAAAACTTTCATTTAAAAAGCCCTCTTGTGTGAATTCCAAAATTTGTTCAAAATTATGAAAATGTCATTATGTTTCATAAGATTTCCGTCAAAATTTATTTCTTTATTTTAGTCCTTTTTTTTTCCTTTTGTTTGAGGCAAGGATTTTTATTTTTAGGAGTCTAGAATGTTATTCAAATTTTTTGAGACGTTAACTAATTCATTTTAGGGGACTTGCTTTGAAAATGTGTCTATTTTTGTTATTTAACGAAAATTGGACGTTATAATTTTCCCTCCTTAAAAAAATTTCATCCTTAAAATTTAGATAACTGATGGGCTCGTCATGCAACCCTCAAAATAAAACTAGGTTGAATATTAAATGCAATATAGGGCACAACCTAGGTCATCTCCTTTGGAAATGGCGTTCAATGTTCAATTGAGTTCTCTAAATGTTAAAAGATCCTAAAAACTATCTAATTTAGGGGTTTTTGATTGAATTAAACTAACCTAAAACTAAATTGAATTAAAATTTCCAATTACTACCTAATTGGATGAATTATGGTGAATGATGGTCTTGTAACTAGCTTTGGAATTGTCTCTTGGTATCCACTATCCTTATCCTAATCCAAGTGTGATTAATTTTGGCCTAAGAGTTCCTAATTGTGTTTATTAGCAAATGATCTTGAATAACCATTCAAGATTCAGGAGATTAGCAATTTAATGTTGAATTGAGACCTCAATCCTACAGCAAATCATTAACTCTTGTCATTAAGATCTTTGAACACTTGAATTAATTGATTAATTGATTAATTAGCCTCTGAATCACCATCCAAAAATGTTTAATTAACTAACTAAACACCAAGGAATCCACAAATAGACTATTAGGCATACCAATTCTCACAAGCATTTCATCAAACACCTTAATTGCACACTTGAAAAATTGTAAGAAATTGGAAAATCCAACACTAAATCAATCAAGTAATCAGTCAATCAACATCCTAATTAGTGTCTAACCAGCCACTAATTACAATTACACAAATTCTCTATCAAATACTGTAACATCCGGCCTTTCCATAAATGTGAGAAATGCAATGTTCGATTTCTCTGTAAATGGCAGAATTAGGCCAGATACAAAAGAAAGTCCCTAAAATAGAAGGAATTAGGGGCTAACTAAAATTATGATAAAATTTTAAATATTAAAAAATGAGGATTTGACCTTGAGTTGCCTAGAAATCAAGGCCAGAGTGATTCAAAAAATTTGCCAAAAGGCCAGTGGCATTTTCATAAATAAGGGCACTATTTGAAAAATACACAGGAGGGTTTTTTAAATGAAAGTTTTGAGTTCTCTAGGGTTTTCAGAGGCCCTAAAAATCATGGAAAGCTCGGGACAGCTAAAACCCCTCCGGTAGACGTTTTTCAATGTTAATGTGCCCGAACTTTGACGGATTCATTTGGGAAGGTTTTAGCTCCAATTTGAGTGATTCCAAAGGCATTTTTCTTAATTGGGAACCTAAATTTTATAATGAAAAAGATGGTTCTCAAAAAGGAGCTAAAACAAAGGAGATACAAAAATGCAAAATATGAAAGGCAAAATGGGAATTTTTGAAAAGTGTAAATTATTCCCACCTATATATATGATGTACCCTTCTCCTCCCTTCATTATGCACAACCATCTTCTGCCTAAAACTAGAAGAAAACCCGAGGGGATGAGACTCACAAGAAAGGGAAGAAAAGGAGGAGAAATCAAAGGCTTAAGGTATGGAAATTAGTAGTTTTTCATGCTCTTTCTCTTCCAAACCTCTTCTCCTCCATTCTCCTTTGTTTTCTATGATTAAAATGAGGTTTATAAATCTGATTCAAAGATGAAATTGAGGGGAAATTTTGGATTTGAAGAGAGGAGCTCAAAGAACACAAGATTCAAGTGAGAAAAAGTAAGAAAACAAGGTAATTTATCGTCCTATAGTTGTCATTTTTAGTCCCCTTCTCCACCATTTCGCCCCACTTGAGAAAACCCTAGGAGGAGATGATTTTTATGCAGAACCAAGCATGAATCAAAGGAAAAAGGGTATGAAGATTAAGAATATGCAAAGGGAATTATCAAAAAGCTATTAGATTTCAAGATGCAAGTTCTAGGGTTTCAATTGCACCTTGTAAAATTTGACTTTGTATAATGATTCCTAGGCCTAAGTAAGAGTTTAAATGAGCTACCAAGATCCCTAAGAGGCTCCCTATATGCTTCTTCCCTTGAAAAAAATAAAGAAAGCTCCATGAAACCTAATATGCTTCATAGCCTCGGCCTAGATGGGTTCTCCTAGCTAGGAAGAGTTTTAAATTTTTCTAAGGCCATTCTTAAGTCATATTTGATGAATGAAAATGAGGGAAGGCCTTGGAAAAAATTTAGAACTCATAGAAAGTGATTTAGTGTCTTAGGTTCGATATTATGACCTAAAGAAGCAACATGGTCTAGGCCTTTTGTTTTGATGATATGATGACTCTAAGAGGCTTAAAAGGAGTCAAGAATCATAGTTGAAAGGAAAGAATGAAGCTTAGAAAGTATTTCAAGGGTGTTGCTTCATTAGGTGCATTTATGGACTATAATGGAGCTTATAGAGCAATCTAGCATCTAAGCAAATTGTATGGTCTTAGAGATCGTTTCATGAACCTAATTAGCTCCCATAAATTGTATCTAGGCCAAGAGAAACCATCTCCATGAATTTGTGGGTGTGTGGCCGAAAGAGGAGCTTGAAAGCTAAGGAAAAAGTGTATGCTTGTATATAAGGTAGCTCTCTCCACCTTTTCTCATGCATGGATGTGTGTTTAGCTTGTTTTAAAATGTGTGTATGTGTATTTTCAAGCTTTGAAAAGTATACTAGCATGCCTTTATATGCCATCATGCTTGATGCCATGTTATGTATTTAAATGAATCCATGATGTTTGTATGACTTTACTTGAGTGTGGAGAGGCTAAGAACTCTTCTCTTGGGTGAGGATGAGCCAAGAACCCTTGAGTTTGGTTGAGACAAAGTAAAGAGTCTCCCAAAAGTAAAATGGGCTCCCAAGAGTATGGTTGAGTCCAAGGCTCTTAAAGAATGGGTGAGGCAAATCCAAAATCCATGAGGAGAAGTGTGAGGCTAATCCAAGCACTTGGTGAACTCTTGAATGCTTTATATGATGTGCTCACATGCTAAGCTTGTGTTAAAAATGTCTATGATTTCTATTTCCTCCATGCATGCATTTAAAAAGCTTGCTTTACACATATTATGTATGATTAAATAGGAGATGAGCTATTGGGATTCTTTGAATCTCATCCCCTCATCTCCAATGATCTAACATGATAAGTGAACTAATTGGATATGCTAATGGGAGCCAACAACCCTAAAGGAAGGAGATTGACAAACTTTGCCTTGGTTTTAGCAATTTTGGAATCGTAATGATAGTTTATCATGTATATGATGTTGTATATGTACTATGAATGTTGAGACATATTTAAAGATACTATTATGTGATGTTTAGATGTATGGAAATGATATATGACCACTAGCACATGTTTTGAGTATGTAATGCCATAGTATGCAAGTTTAAAGTTTGATGAATATATGCATAAGTGTAGGTTAAATAGCCAAAATGAAATGCATAAGATTTGGGACCATTTGGGTAGCTCACACAAGTCTCAAATAAGCTTTTAAACTTGCCAAAAAGGTGCCAAGACCAAGGGAAATCCATTTGGCAATTTTGGTACCCAATATGGAGCCAAAATTAACTATAATGGAACCCTATGTCACGTTTTGGCCAAATGAGCTAGTATTAATCTGAAATTTGGCATGCGATTAGGTCTCATTAAGAGCTTTCTGGGAAGTAAAGATCATAATTTTTGGAGGTCTAGAGAATATTTGATGAATTTTCAAAGTTGGGATTTTTCATGGATTCTGGTATGGGTACTGTTTATACTGGCAGTTTTGAATTCTGTGTTACCTGATAGCCAAATGGTGTCCAATGCTTATGAAATTTTATATGAATAAACTAGAGATCATAAGCTTTCCATGGCCATAGAGATCACCTCATTTGGCAGTCTGTGCAGAGAGTTATGCATGTTTGAAGTTAACTATCAGTATCAGTAGCGTCCCAGGAGCTCAGTTACTGTTCCATCAGTTCCAAATGTCTAAACGTATTTGTTTCATTTTGGAATGATTTTTGTATCAAATTAACATTTTTAGCTTTCCATAATTAATGAATGTGTGTAATTTCTATTTTTATAGAATTAGTTATGAATTTTAGAAGTTGGTATCAGTAAACTGAACCACAGCCTAGGCAGCTAGCGACCTCTCTATTTTTTTGGATGTCAAACGTCTTGTGTGATAAGTGTTGTGACTTAGACGAGTTTTAGTGTGATGTCTAAGACATCCTAAGCTTTCCAGAGTGACCAAGATTGCATGATTTCGAATTTTCTAGATTTAGTTATGATTTTTCAAATTTTGCTCAGGGAAGAGGCCAATTCTGGCTGAAAATAAACTCCCATTTTCCATGTCTTATTTTGGTTTCCATGGGTTGTAGGCATGTTTTTGGCATGTAAATGAACTTTAATGATGTAATTAAATATGAGAATGCATAGCATGAGCTCACACGGTCCATGTGCCACCGAAATGAATTTTTAGATATAGCGCAATATGAAAATAATCCCACTTTTTCTTGCTTTTCCCATAGAAATCCTATCTAGGTCATGATATTATGCCATTTAAATGTATGAGATGGACTAGAACCTATGGTCTTACATTTATTGGTATTAGAGCAAAGTTCCAGGCTCTCTTGGATTCGATTTTGGCTTGAAGATGTAGTCATTGGGCTTTGTAAAAGGCTTGTATGACTATAAAAAGTCTTATATGAGACATTGTGGGTATGTGAAAGAAGTTTGTGGCTTTATTCATGATAAGTAACTTGTAGAATGGTCTTAGAGTAGTTAGTGGACATTGGGAAGAGTGGCCTCTAAAGTAGCTTGAGCAGAGTTGAAAGATTCAATGGCTAGAGGTTGATGAGATATAATAGCTTGCCGGGATCAGTGGCAAGCCCTAGATATGAACAATGAGAATGATCTCATTGATAGGAAGAGGCTTGCTAGAGAGAGTATGTAAGGCCTAATTCTCTTGGGTAGTCATACTCAGGCCATTCCCAGCTATCTTGCATAACGCAGAGACAAGTAATGATGTAGTACGGTATGAGATGAGACTGCAACTGCACCAAACCAGTCTAGAGGGGAAGTGAGAAAAAGAGTCACCCCCTAGCCATAACACCCAAATGTCTAGATAAGTATTAGAGCCTGAAAGGCTAATTCCTTCAGGCCAGAGATTTGAGTTATAAGCTATACCCTGGAGCCTAATAGCCTAAAGGTGATAGCTAGTTATGCCTGAATGAAGTGAGAGGTAGAAACCTCTAGCTTGATGACGAGTCTGTTATAAAGGCAGTGAGGCTCGGGTTGGTAGCTAAAGATAAAAATCCAATCCCTATAATAGTAAGCCAATCAGAGGCCATTAACTGCAGTGAATGATGTGTTAGCCATGGTGCATGGCAGTGTAAATGCCTTGTTGGTCATATTCAGGCCAATTTGAGAAAGGAGTTGATAAGAGGTAAGACAACCCACAGTGAGCGGGAACCCCTAATATAAGTAGAGGAAAAGAATAGTTATAAAAGATTAGTAAGAAGTTCGTGGGCCTAGTAAATGAGAATGAGGAAAGAGCTCAACACAGAGAAAGTTAGACACAGAGCTAATGAGGTTAGTGAGAGCCAGCTATGAGGCATTGACTTCAACCTAGAGTGCTACCTAGTGGGACACTGAATGATAGAATATTAGTGTAGCCTCAGAATGATGTAAGATAAGACTACCAGTAGTAAGGCACCTCGCGAGTGGCCTAGAAAGGTGTACCTCATAGGGAATACCTAGAAGTAAGTATGCGTAACTAGTAATAGAGGCTCAAAAAAGAATAAGGATAGTTAATAAGCTACAGGTCCGATAAGATAGATAGCCTAGGCTAAGCATAAGCTGAAGCCTAAGGGAGATGACCAGTAGCATCGTTCCAAGTGAAATATGTGAATGAAAGGCTCAGTGAAAGTTCTCCTTGGAGCAAAAAAAGAAAGATGAGACATTCTAAGTTAGGAAAAACTACCTAATAGTGGTTAGTAAAGTCCCTTAGATAGACCCCCCGATTGTAGAGTATAGTGAGCAAAGAAGCAAGGAAGAGCTGAGAAATTAACCATAAAAGATATGCCCTCGCTTTAGTAACAACTAAATGTATAGATTAAGCTCAGAAAGGTAAACTGATAGGGGTTTGATAGGTAGTTAGATGAGCTCCCTAATATGAGATAGTACAGGGTTAAGGCACATACGTGGTCAAAGCACCCAGTAGAGCATGAGCTTTAGCAAGGTAGAATCTAGACATTGAGAATATATGTTCTGGATTGAGTTAGCAGAACCCTAGAAATAACATATTATGTTCCTGGGGATAAGGCTATAGAGGCTGAATAGAGAAAAAGCCTAGCTCTGATCCAAATGTAAAAATAAGCTAAGACAGATAGTTAGTGCCCTAGTACCTTCAGGGAAGCTCGAGAAAGCTAGAGACCACCTAAAAAGGCGAGCCCTATTTTACATAGAGAAAGAATATAAGTCGAGAGCGCTATAGAATGACATTCCTAGGATTTTATGAAATAGAATCTTCCTTACCAAAGGATGGTCTAGCTAAGAATAGAGCAAGAGTATGAGTAAAAAGTAGACCCCCTTGATGTTACAGAGTGTAATTAAGTGGAGGAATCCTAGGAAAATGCAGATGCTCTTGAGCGTAAAGAAACCTGAATTGGCAATAGAAATAGCCAGTAGTAGAATATCCTTTTACCTAAGTAAGAGGATAAGAAAGGTAAAAAGAGCAGATATGATAATGTTCAAGCCAAGGACATATTAGATTGAGAATAGACATTCAGTTAATGTGCTTAAGTACTTAAAAAAGCACACTTATCCTTAGTGTAGATGCCCTTCTAGCATGATAACACCCGAAGAAAAATAGCCAGGTAATACAGAGAAATCTTGAGATGTAGTAGAGGAAGAATCCTACTTTCCCCGAGTACTCTATGAGAATAGGGCAGATAGAGAAAAGTAAAAGAGGGGTACTTTAGATTATTGGGAAACTTGAAATATACAGGTGATAGTGGCCTTGAGCATAGTCATAAGGCACCCGTGTATTAGTGTTTAATGTTATGATTTGCTTGCAACAGAGGCTACATGATATTAGGTCTAGCCAACCTAGTAGTAATGTGGCATAAGTGTATAGCAAACGATAACATCAATCACTAAATTGTCTCGATAATCGAAAGGTATCCTGGTTAAAGAATGAGATAAGTTAGAAAAGAAAGGTAAAAGGATTCCAATAATATCAGAATAATGAGAAAAGCATGCAGAAAGGAATCCCCAGTAGAAAATGTTCAGATTCAGTATGCATAGCCTGAGTCCCTTATAGTATATGTATAAATGAAATAAAGGGAGACCAGTGCATAACCTCTCTCCTGCCAGAAATATTAACCACACTCAGTGTGAGATGCCCTCATGCTAAAGCATTTAAAAGCAGAACGTGGGCATAGTTAGAAACTACAGGATATGAAAGGAAGGCTAGAATGAGCATATGTAAAAGTAAGTAAGTCAATAGAGTAAGAAAAGAAAGCCCAAGTGAAAAAGAAGCTGAAGTGGGAATCTGAGGATCCCATGAGGAGCGATAAACAAAAATTAAAATGCTCCCCAGTATTAGTATGATGGGATCCTAGAGAATGAGATGACACAGAACCCACTTTGCACAAAGAGCATGATGTACTTCTGAGTTTAGCCTCAGCTATTATGAGCGATGGTAACTGGACTTAGTGAGCATGTATTTTACTATCAGATACAGTAATCTTAGGCTTTGACATCTCCTAGAAATGGATCACAATAGATCCCAGCATAGCATAGCAGGTTGCAATAGACCTTAGCAGGGCTCTGAGAGATCGCAGTAGACCTAAGGGTCACAGTAGATCCCACAGAGTTACAGAGAGCTCTAGCTACAGCATGATAGACCTCTGGTAGAGATGACAGCTTGAGATAGTTCTTACAGAGCAGTTAGTCTCAAAGACCAGTACAGTTTCAGCTAGCCTTTATCTTAGAGACTACAGATCTCCTGAGTCTAGTAGATCGTTGCTACAGAGATACAAAGGCTTTACTCAGATAGTTAGACCACTGACTAGCTCTCTTTAGAGATGAGTATAGTATATAGGATGAGAAAGACAAGAAATAAGCTTTCCAGAGTTAGAGCTAGATGAACCACTACCTAGCAGATAGTGGCCCTGACCGAGGGATCGAGAAATCCCCGCATTCTAGCTTATGTATTCAGAAAAGGGTCAGGTGCAGTTTTATATAAGGTAAGTGGTATAGTATATCTCCAGTGAGTAAAACTGTGAGAACAGCTAGCATCCCATCAGAGCCCAACAGTAGTCAGTGGTAGTAGCTCTTCAGTGCCAGTATGAGACATACAAGTTAGGCTTATTAGTGTTGAAATGAGGGACTATAAAATGCCACTACAAGTGAGCAAAGAAAGTAAGAAAAGTCTCAACCTACAAAAAAAAGATGTATTAGTAAATAGAGACATTGGGATCATAAAAGCAGAAACTCCTCAAAGGAGTTGTAATCCCAGTAAGCAACTAAGATGTGAGGCCTATGACAAAAAGAAATGTAAATTATAATCATGGGATGAGTTAGTGAGAAAGAATGCAGAGATAAATAGTGGACAGAACATATAAATAAGCAGACAGAATAGAAACCTCTAATGGCTCTAATGATTAGAAAAGATGATGAGATGTTATGAGAAGCCATTCAGAGAGGATACGGGAGACGTGATATGAAATAAGTTACCTCCTGAGATGTATAAATGAGTCCACTGAAAGAACGTTAATCTTGCGATTGGGTTAACATTCACCCGACATGATTAGTAAGCTCTCCCAAGATACACCTCTAAAGCTAGAAATTTCTTTCCCTTATGAGAAAAAATTAGCTAGTATTTTATAGCAGTAGAGCCCTCATTAAGAGCTAGTAATAAAAGTTCCCTGGCTAAGAGAAAATTCGAAAGAATGAAATCGCTGAGAAAGCGTATAGAGCCAGGAAAAAGGGAAAAAACAAAATAGTTAGCCAGAAAAGAAAAGAGTAAGAGGAAGTGTACTCTTAAATTTCGAGGACGAAATTTATTTAAGGGGGGAGGAATGTAACATTCGGACTTTTCGTAAACGTGAGAAACGCAATGTTCGATTTCTCCGTAAACGACAGAATTGGGTCAGATACAAAAGGAAGTCCCTAAAATAGAAGGAATTAGGGCCAACTAAAATTATGATAAAATTTTAAATATTAGAAAATGAGGATTTGACCTTGAGTTGCCTAGAAATCAATGCCAGAGTGATTCAAAAAATTTGCCAAAAGGCCAATTACGCTATATCTAAAAATTTATTTCAGTGTCACGTGGGTTGTGTGAGCTCATGCTATGCATCCTCATATTTAATTACATCATTAAAGTTCATTTACATCCCAAAAACATGCCTACAACCCATGAAAACCGAAATGAGACATGGAAAATGGGAGTTTATTTTCGGCAAGAATTAGCCTCTTCCCTAGGCAAAATTTGGAAAATCATAGCTAAATCTAGAAAATTCAAAATCATGCAATCTTGGTCACTCTACAAAGCTTAAGATGTCTATGTCACACTAAAAATATGTTTAAGTCACAACACTAATCACACAAGACGTTTGACATCTAAAAAGATACAGAGGTCGTTGGCTGCCTGGGCTGTGGTTCAGTTTATTGATTCCAACTTCTAAGATTCATAACTAATTCTATAAAAATAGAAATCACACACATTAGTCATTCTGAAAAGCTACAAATGTTAACTTGATACCAAAAATCATTCCAGAATGAAACAGATACGTTTAGACATCTGGAACTGATGGAACAGTAACTGAGCTCCTGGGGCACTACTGATACTTATAGTTAACTTCAAACATGTATAACTCTTTGCTCAGACCTCCAAATGAGGTGATCTCAGTGGCCACAGAAAGCTTATGACCTCTAGTTTATGCATATAAAATTTTATAAGCATTGGACACCATTTGGCCATCGGATGACATAAAATATAAAACTGCCAGTATGAATTAGTACCCATACCAGAATCCATGAAAAATTCCACCTTTGAATGTCTCATCTTTCCCTTTTCACTCCAGGGAGAACTTTCACTGAGCCTTTGGTACTTGGTAATTCAAATAAAGAGTGTTCTGGATGTCATCTGATGGCCAAATGGTGTCCAATGCTCATGAAATTTTATATGCATAAACTAGAGGGCATAAGCTTTCTATAGCCACCAAGATCACCTCATTTGGAGCTCTGAAGAGAGAATTATACATAATTTTTGGAGGTCTAGAGAATATTTGATGAATTTTCAAAGTTGGGATTTTTCATGGATTCTGGTATGGGTACTGTTCATACTGGCAGTTTTGAATTCTGTGTTACCTGATAGCCAAATGGTGTCCAATGCTTATGAAATTTTATATGCATAAATTAGAGGTCATAAGATTTTTGTGGCCACCAAGACCACCTCATTTGGAGGTATGAGCAGAGAGTTATGCATGCTTGAAGTTAACTGTCAGTATCAGTAGCGCCCAGGAGCTCAGTTACTGTTCCATCAGTTCTGGATGTCTAAACGTATTTGTTTCATTCTAGAATTATTTTTAGTGTTAAGTTAACATTTGTAATTTTCTAGACTGACTAAATGTGTGTGATTTTGATTTTTGTAGAATTAGTTATGAATTTCAGAAGTTTGTATAAGTAAACTGAATAACAGCCCAGGTAGCCAGCGACTTTGTAGAGTTTTGGATGTCAAACGTCTTGCGTGATAAATATTGTGACCTAGATGTATTTTTATTGTGAAGTAGACATCCTAATCTTTCCAGAATGACTAAGATTGCATGATTTCAAATTTTTTAGATTTAGTTATGATTTTCCAAAGTTGAGTTAGGAAATGGAGCAAATCTGGCCGAAAATATACTTGTTTATTTTGAGCTCTATTTCGGTTTCCATAGGTTGTAGGCGTGTTTTTGTGATGTAAATAAGTTGTAATAATAGAATTAAATATGAGAAAATATAGTATGAGCTGACACGGTCCTCGTGACACCGAATTGAATTTTTTAGATATAGCGCAACGCAGAAAAAGTTTATTATTTTCATCCCCTTTCTCATAAATGGCATGAAATGAGCTAGAAGTTATAGTGTTACATTTATTGGATACCAATAAATATAACACCATAACTTCTAGCTCATTTTATGTCATTTATAAGCTTTATATCATCAATCCCACAAGAGCATATGAGAAAGGGGATAAAAATAATAGACTTTTCTGCGTTGCGCTATATCTAAAAAATTCAACTTGGTGTCACGTGGACCGTGTGAGCATACTATACTTCCTCATATTTAATTTCATTATTTCAACTCATTTGCATCACAAAAACATGCCTACAATTCATGGAAACCGAAATGGACCTCAAAATAAACATGCATATTTTCGGCTGGATTTACTCTATTTTCTGACCCAATTTTGGAAAATCATAACTAAATCTAGAAAATTTGAAATCATGAAATCTTGGTTATTCTGGAAATCTTAGGATGTCTAATTCACATGAAAAATATGCCCAGATCACAACATTCATCACACAGGACGTTTGACATCCAAAAAGCTACTGAGGTTGCTCACTGCTTAGGCTAGTGTTCAGTTTACTGATACCAAATTCAAAAATTTATAACTAATTCTATAAGAATTGAAATCATACACACTCAGTCATTCTGAAAAGCTATAAATGTTAAATTGACACTAAAAATAATTCTAGGATGAAACAGATATGTTTGGATATCTGGAACTGATGGAACAGTAACTGAGCTCCTAGGGCACTACTGATACTGACAGTTAACTTCAAACATGGGTAACTCTTTGCTCAGATCTCCAAATGAGGTGGTCTCGAGGCCATAGAAAGCTTATGATCTCTAGTTTATGCATATAAAATTTCATAAGCATTGGACACCATTTGGCCATCGGGTGACACAAAACACAAACTGCCAGTATGAGCAGTACCCATTCCAGAATCCATGAAAAATCCCAATTTTGAAAATTCATCAAATATTCTCTAGACCTCCAAAAATTATGATCTTTAGCTTCTCAGAAATATCTTAATGAGGCCTAATTGCATGCCAAATTTCAGATCAAGATTGGCTCATTTGGATAAAAAGTGATATAGGGTTCCATTATGGTCAATTTTGGCCCCATATTGGGTACCAAAATTGCCAAATGGATTTCCCTTGGTCTTGGCACTCTTTGGGCAAGTTTAAAAGCTTATTTAAGACTTGTGTGAGCTGCCCAAATGCTTCCAAACCTCATGCATCTCATTTTGGCTATTCAACCCATATTTATATACATATTCATCAAACTTTAAACCTCCATACTATGATATTACATACTCAAAACATGTGCTAATGGTCATATATAATTTCCATACATCTAAACATCACATAATAGTATGTTTATATATGTCTCAATGTTCATAGTACATATACAACTTCATATACATTATAAACCATCATTATGGTTCCAAAATAGACAAAACAAGACATAAGTTTGTCAATTGTCCCTCGTCAAGGTTGTTGGCTCCCTTCACTACAATTGCTTAGTCCACCTAGCATGTTAGATCATTGGAGAGGAGGGGATGAGATTCAAGAATCTCAATAGCTCATCTCCTATTCCATCACACATAATATGTGCAAGCGAGTTTCACAAATGCATGCATGGAGAAAGTAAAAATCATAGGTATTTTAAAAGCAACCTTAGCATGTGAATCAATCATACAAGACATTCAAGAGCTCACTAAGTGTTTGAATTGACCTTACATTTCTCCTCATGGATTTTGGACTTGCCTCACCTATTCTTTAAGTACTTTGGACTCAACCATACTCTTGGGAGCCCACTTTGCTTTTAGGAGACTCTTTACTTTGTCTCAACCAAGCTCAAGGGTTCTTGGCTCATCCTCACCTAAGGGAAGAGTTCTTGGCCTCTCCACACTCAAGCAAACTCATACAAACATCATGGGTTCATTTAAAAACATAACATGGCATCAAGCATCATGGCATATAAAGGCATGCTAGCATACTTTTCAAAGCTTGAAAATACACATACACACATTCTAAACAAGCTAAACACACATTCATGTATGAAAGAAGGTGGAAAGAGCTACCTTGTATACAAGCACACACTTTTTCCTGAGCTTTCAAGCCTTCTCTTTTAGCCACACACCCACAAGTTGGTGGAAATAGTGTCTCTTGGCCTAGACACAAATTATGGGAGCCAATTAAGTTCATGAAACAATTTCTAGGGCCATGCAATTTGCTTAAACCCTAGATTACTCTACAACTTCTATTATGGTCCACATTGGCACCTAATGAAGCAACACCCCTCAAATGATTTTTTGGGCCTCATTCTTTACTCTCAAATATGATTCTTGACTCCTTTTAAGCCTCTTGGAGTCATCACATCATTAAAACAAAAGACCTAGCACTATATTCCTTCTTTAGGTCATATTATGGAACCTAAGACATCAAATCACTTTCTATGAGTTCTAAATTTTTTCCAAGGCCTCCCTTCACTTTCATTCATCAAATATGACTCAAGAATGGCCTTAGAAAAATTTAAAACTCTCCCTAGCTACCCCAACCTTGCTTGGCCAAGACTATGCCCCTTTTTGGCCTCCTTGGAATTCTCCTTTGTTTCTTATGATTAAAATGAGGTTTATAAATCTGATTTAAGGGAGAAATTGAGGGGAAAGTTTGGATTTGAAGAGAGGAGCTCAAAGAACACAAGATTCAAGTGAGAAAAAGCAAGAAAATAAGGTAATTTCTCTGACTATAGTTGTCATTTTTAGTCCCCTTCTCCACCATTTCGCCCCACTTGAGAAAACCCTAGGAGGAGATGACTTTTAGGTAGAACCAAGCATGAATCTAAGGAAAAAGGGTGTGGAGATTAAGAATATGCAAAGGAAATTATCAAAAAGTCATTAGATTTCAAGATGCAAATTCTAGGGTTTCAATTGCACCTTGTAAAATCTGATTTTGTATGATAATTCCTAGGCCTAATTAAGAGTTTAAATGAGCTCCTAAGATCCCTAATAAACAAGCATATTTTCAGCCAGATTTGCTCCATTTTCTGACCCAACTTTGGAAAATTATAACTAAATCTAAAAAATTTGAAATCATGAAATCTTGGTCATTCTGGAAAGCTTAGGATGTCTACTTCACACTAAAAATATGCCCAGGTCACAACATTCATCACACAAAATGTTTGACATCCAAAAAGCTATAGAGTCACTGGCTGCCTGGGCTATTATTCAGTTTACTGATACAAACTTCTAAAATTCATAACTAATTCTACAAAAATCGAAATCACACACATTCAATCATTCTAGAAAGCTATAAATGTTAACTTGACACTAGAAAACTAGCTAGTATTTTATAGCAGTAGAGCTCTCATTAAGAGCTAGTAATAAAAGTTTCCTGGCTAAGAGAAAATTTGAAAGAATGAAATCGCTGAGAAAGCATATAGAGCAAGGAAGAAGGGAAAGAACAAAACAATTAGCTAGAAAAGAAAAGAGTAAGAGGAAGTGTGCCCCTAAATTTCGAGGACAAAATTTATTTAAGGGGGGAGGAATGTAACATCCGGCCTTTCCATAAACATGAGAAATGCAATGTTCGGTTTCTCCGTAAACGGCAGAATTGGGCCAGATACAAAAGAAAGTCCCTAAAATAGAAGGAATTGGAGCCAACTAAAATTATGATAAAATTTTAAATATTAGAAAATGAGAATTTGACCTTGAGTTGGCTAGAAATCAAGGCCAGAGTGATTCAAAAAATTTGCCAAAAGGCCAGTGGCATTTTCATAAATATGGGCACTTTTTGAAAAACACACAGGAGAGCTTTTTAAATGAAATTTTTGAGTTCTCAGGGGTTCTCAAAGGCCCTAAAAATCATGAAAAGTCCCGGGACAGCTAAAGCCCCTCCGATGGACGTTTTTCAATATCGGTGTGCCCGAACTTTGACGATTCATTCGAGAAGGTTTTAGCTCCAATTTGAGTGATTCCAAAGGCATTTTTCTTAATTAGGAACCTAAATTTTATAATAAAAAAGATGGTTCTCAAAAAGGAGCTCAAACGAAGGAGAAACAAAAATGTAAAGTATAAAGAGCAAAATGGGAATTTTTGAAAAGTGTAACTTATTCCCACCTATATATATGATGCACCCTTCTCCCCCCTTCATTATGCACGACCATCTTCTGCCTAAAACTAGAAGAAAACCAGAGGGGATGAGACTCACAAGAAAGGGAAGAAAAGGAGGAGAAATCAAAGGCTTAAAGTATGGAAATTAGTAGTTTTTCATGCTCTTTCTCTTCCAAACCTCTTCTCCTCCATTCTCCTTTGTTTTCTATGATTAAAATGAGGTTTATAAATCTGATTAAAGGAAGAAATTGAGGGAAAAGTTTGGATTTGAAGAGAGGAGCTCAAAGAACACAAGATTCAAGTGAGAAAAAGTAAGAAAACAAGGTAATTTATCGTCCTATGGTTGTCATTTTTAGTCCCCTTCTCCACCATTTCGTCCCACTTGAGAAAACCCTAGGAGGAGATGATTTTTATGTAGAACCAAGCATGAATCAAAGGAAAAAGGGTATGAAGATTAAGAATATGCAAAGGGAATTATCAAAAAGCCATTAGATTTCAAGATGCAAGTTGTAGGGTTTCAATTGCACCTTGTAAAATATGACTTTGTATAATGATTCCTAGGCCTAAGTAAGAGTTTAAATGAGCTACCAAAATCCCTAAGAGGCTCCCTATATGCTTCTTCCCTTGAAAAAAATAAAGAAAGCTCCATGAAACCCAATATGCTTCATAGCCTCGGCCTAGATGGGTTCTCCTAGCTAGGAAGAGTTTTAAATTTTTCTAAGCCCATTCTTGAGTCATATTTGATGAATGAAAGTGAGGGGAGGCCTTGGAAAAAATTTAGAACTTATAGAAAGTGATTTAGTGTCTTAGGTTCCATATTATGACCTAAAGAAGCAACATGGTGCTAGGCCTTTTGTTTTGATGATGTGATGACTCCAAGAGGCTTAAAAGGAGTCAAGAATCATATTTGAAAAGAAAGAATGAAGCCTAGAAAGTATTTGAGGGGTGTTGCTTCATTAGGTGCATTTATGGACTATAATGGAGCTTATAGAGCAATCTAGCATCTAAGCAAATTGTATGGTCTTAGAGATTATTTCATGAACCTAATTGGCTCCCATAAATTGTATCTAGGCCAAGAGAAACCATCTCCACAAATTTGTGGGTGTGTGGTTGAAAGATGATGCTTGAAAGTTAAGGAAAAAATGTGTGCTTGTATACAAGGTAGCTCTCTTCACCTTCTCTCATGCATGGATGTATGTTTAACTTGTTTTAGAATGTGTGTATGTGTATTTTCAAGCTTTGAAAAGTATGCTAGCATGCCTTTATATGCCATCATGCTTGATGCCATGTTATGTTTTTAAATGAATCCATGATGTTTGTATGACTTTGCTTGAGTGTGGAGAGGCCAAGAACTCTTCCCTTGGGTAAGGATGAGCTAAGAACCCTTGAGCTTGGTTGAGACAAAGTAAAGAGTCTTCTAAAAGTAAAGTGGGCTCCCAAGAGTATGGTTGAGTCTAAAACTCTTAAAGAATGGGTGAGGCAAATCCAAAATTCATGAGGAGAAGTGTGAGGCTAATCCAAGCACTTGATGAACTCTTGAATGCTTTATATGATGTGCTCACATGCCAAGCTTGTGTAAAAAATGTCTATGATTTCTATTTCCTCCATGTATGCATTTAAAAAGCTTGCTTTACACATATTATGTATGATTGAATGGGAGATGAGCTATTAGAATTCTTTGAATCTCATCCCCTCCTCTCCAATGATCTAACATGATAGGTGAACTAAGTGGATATGCTAATAAGAGCCAACAACCCTAAAGGAAGGAAATTGATAAACTTTGCCTTGGTTTTAGCAATTTTGGAATTGTAATGATAGTTTATCATGTATATGATGTTGTATATGTACTATGAATGTTGAGACATATGTAAAGATACTATTATGTGATGTTTAGATGTATGGAAATGATATATGACCACTAGCACATGTTTTGAGTATGTAATGCCATAGTATGCAAGTTTAAAGTTTGATGAATATATGCATAAGTGTAGGTTAAATGGCCAAAATGAAATGCATAAGATTTGGGACCATTTGGGTAGCTCACACAAGTCTCAAATAAGCTTTTAAACTTGCCAAAAAGGTGCCAAGACCAAGGGAAATCCATTTGGCAATTTTGGTACCCAATATGGAGCCAAAATTAACTATAATGGAACCCTATGTCACTTTTTAGCCAAATGAGCTAGTATTAATCTGAAATTTGGCATGCGATTAGGTCTCATTAAGAGCTTTCTGGGAAGTAAAGATCATAATTTTTGGAGGTCTAGAGAATATTTGATGAATTTTCAAAGTTGGGATTTTTCATGGATTCTGGTATGGGTACTGTTCATACTGGCAGTTTTGAATTCTGTGTTACCTGATAGCCAAATGGTGTCCAATGCTTATGAAATTTTATATGCATAAATTAGAGGTCATAAGATTTTTGTGGCCACCAAGACCACCTCATTTGGAGGTATGAGCAGAGAGTTATGCATGCTTGAAGTTAACTGTCAGTATCAGTAGCGCCTTAGGAGCTCAGTTACTGTTCCATCAGTTCCAGATGTCTAAACATATCTGTTTCATCCTGGGATTCTTTTTAGTTAACATTTTTATGTTTCCAGAATGATCGAGATTGTGTAATTTTGATTTTTATAGAATTAGTTATGAAGTTTTGAAGTTGGTATCAGTAAACTGAACACCAGCCCAGGCAGTCAGCAACCTCAGTAGCTTTTTAGATATCAAACGTCCTGTGTGTTGAATGTTGTGACCTAGACATATTTTTAGTATGAAGTATACGTCCTAATCTTTCTAGAATGACTAAGATTTTATGATTTTGAATTTTCTAGATTTAGTTATAATTTTCCAAAGTTGGGTCAGAAAATGGAGTAAATCTGGCTGAAAATATGCTTATTTATTTGAGCTCCATGTCGGTTTCCATGAATTGTAGGCATGTTTTTGTGATGCAAATAAATTGAAATAATGAAATTAAATATGAGAAAGTATAGCATAAGCTCACACGGTCCATGTGACACCGAAATGAATTTTTTAGATATAGCGCAACGTAGAAAAGTCTATTATTTTTATCCCCTTTCTCATATGCTCTTGTGGGATTGATGATATAAAGCTTATAAATAATATAAAATGCGCTAGAAGTTATGTTGTTACAAATATAGCTTAACCAAGACAATAGATGAAAGAGAAAAAATGTAGTAAAATAGAAATTCTTAGCCAAAATTCTGCTTCTTCTCTAAGGATTCAAACTTCAACTCAAGAGCTTCCTCCTAGCTAGCCTCAAGGTGGATTAGAGCTTCATATTACGGTGGTTGGAAATGGAGGAGTGGATGATGGAGGAAGTGGTTCTGTGTGTTGTGGACGAAGGGGATGGACGTTGGGGTGGATGAGTGAATAATGACGGAATGGATGGATCCTCGAATGCTGATGGTGTTGGATGAATGGTGTGAATGGATGGACCTCTCACGTGGATTTTAATGATTTCACGTGCTCTCTTTAGTTCTTCATTTTGCACGTCGAAACCACGTTTAATTTTCTTCTATTATGCATGAGTGTGGGCCCTATTGTGAATATAACAATCCATATTTTGCTTTAGCATTTCGATTCGTGTGTTTCTTTGCCTCTAGCTTCTGCATGTCACGTTTTGCTTGCTTGTTTCTGTGTAGCTTCTCTTTCTTCTCTACTTTACCCAGACTTCATGTATTTTTCTCCATGTTGGCTGCTGTGCTTCATCGTTTCTTTTCTTCGGCCAGTTCCAAGTTCTGACTCTACATGTGTGTGTGTTTGTGGCCTAGACTTTTCCACAGCTCATTCTTCCAGCCCTCGAGTTCTGCTCGCTGCTTCTTTAATTCTCAGCCAAAGCTTTGGCTTTCTTTCTTCGTGTTTCTTCCTCACATGTTTGCTCTGTTCTGCTCAAAAGCTCCCTGTTCGTGTTACTTCATTTGTCTAGCCATGCTCCACATGATTTTCTTCTTTCTTTGTGCCCATTATTCTGCCTGAGTTTCTCACGTAACTCAGCTCTCTCACATTGCTTCATTCTTTTCACGTTTTACTCCAGCTTTTCCACATCGTGTTTCTGCATGTGTTTTACTTCCAGCTCCAACTCGTGGTTTTGTGTATGTTTCTTCCTCTTTTCTCAAGCTCCAGCCACATTGCTTTCTTCGAATCCAAACGTAGCTTCTTCTCTCTGTTTTGAGTTTGCTTCTTGCTCGTTCTGTAGCTGCTACATTCTCTAACTCATGCTTTTCCTTCCACGTAGAACTCTAGCTCCATGCAAGCTCCTTTCATTCTTCCTTCTTTAACCTCTAGTATCATTCGTGTTTCCTCCCCTCTAGCCAAGCACCCAAATCCTACTTCATTTCATTCCAACGTAATTCCTCTCATTCACTACTGGATGTTGCCTTGCTTGAGCCCTCATTCTTCTCCTCTATTCCGCATGAGTGGGAGTTCACGTGGGCTGATGTGTGTGTTTATTTTTCTGCTCAAAAGTTCTAGCCTTCATGCATGGCTCTGTTCACAACAAATAAAACTTGAGCTTCTCCTCTAGCTTCCTTTGATGTTGCCTCCCTCTTGTATCATACATATGATTTATTTCTCCCATTCAAATTTTATTCCCCAACAAAAAGTGCACTTGATCCCAACTCTTCTCTTCCTCTTCTTCAAAACAAATGCTCATTCAAGATCCAATTACATATTAAAATTCTGCACAAAAGAGTGGGAAAAAAAATCACATAAGAATATTCACAAAAATTCTTTAAGATAAATTTGAGCATTAAAAATCAATCATTTGTAAATTAATTCCTTTAATGCAAAGAATGGCTACCAAGATCAAATTTTACCTAATTAAACTCATTAAGCCATATTGGCTCATTAAAATGCTTAAGTTAGGAGAATTAAAACATATAAAAATCATGGTTATCAATAACATACCTTATGGGAAGAGTTTTGGATGTTTCTTTTTCATCTCTTTCTCTAGTTCCCAAGTAGCTTCTTCGGAAGATAACTCTTTCCAAACTACTTTCACTAGTGGTATTGTCTTATTCTGTAATTGCTTGAGTTTAATGTCTACGATCCGATCTGGTGATATTATGTATGATAGATCATCCTGTAACTACACATTCTCATATTCTATGACATGTGAGGGGTCAGGCTGGTGCTTTTTCAACTGTAAAACATGGAATACATTGTGTACTTGGCTAAGGTTTGGGGAAAAGGCTAATTTGTAGGCTACGGGTCTTACTTTATCAAGAATCTAGAAAGGATCTATGTATTTTAGACTGAGCTTCTTACTTTTGATAGACTGACCTATCCCTGTGATTGGAGACACTCTAATAAAGACATGGTCTCCAATCTCAAACTCTAATGGCCGTCTACATTTATCTGTATAACTTTTCTATCTACTCTGGACCATCAGAAGTTTCCTTTTAATGGTTTCTATTTGTCTGAAATTATGGTCCACTAACTTTAGGCCTATAAGGCTCCACTCTCCTAACTCAACCTAAAACATCGAAGACCTACACTTCCTCCCATACAATGCCTCATATGGTGCCATCTGTATACTTGCATGATAACTGTTATTGTAGGCAAACTCCATTAAAGGCAAGTATGTATCTCAGTTTCCTTTCATTTCTAGTACACACGGCCTTAACATGTCCTCTAGGGTTTCGATGGTTCTCTTCGTCTGTCCATTTGTCTAGGGATGATAGGTTATGCTAAATCTAAGTTTGGTACCTAGAGCATCTTGTAATAATCTCTAGAAATTCAATGTGAATTTGGGATCTCTATTTGACAATATACTCCTAGGCACACTATGCAATCTGACTATCTTTCTGATGTATAGTTGGGCTAACTTATCTAGGGTATAAGTGGCTTTCATATGTAAAAGGTGCACTGACTTGGTTAATCTATCCACTATTACCCATATTGCATCATGCCCCGATGATGTCTTGGGTAAACCTATGACAAAGTCCATAGCTATGCTATCTCATTTCCACTCTAGGGTATCTAGGGGCTAAAGTAACCTAGCTAGTTTTTGGTGTTCTATTTTAACTTTTTGGCATATTAAACATCGGGAGACATACTCTGCTATGTTTATTTTTATTCTAGGCTACCAGAACATTTTCTGTAAATCCTAGTACATTTTATTATTGCTCAAATGAATGGTATACTTACTCTTATATGCCTTATCTATTATCTAATATTTTCTCTCTGATTTTTGTATTTCTAGGCATATACAACCTATCCCTGTATCTTACTATGTCTTCCTCAGAAAAATTGAACTCCTGAATACTACCCTAGGCTATTTGGGTTCTAATTTTACTTACATGGTTATTTGTCTGCTAGGCCTCTCTTATTTGATCCCTCAGGTCATTTTCGATTTGGATTTAACTCATTAATAATTTCCCCGAATGCACCTCACAGGAGAGACTCATATATCTGAATTTCTTAATCAATTCCTGCTTTTAGATCATCATACAGGCCGTGTGTATAGATTTTCTACTTAGAGCATCAGTTACCATATTAGCCTTATTGGGATTGTATTTCAATGTGAAATCATAGTCTTTTAGAAATTCTAACCATCTCCGTTGTCTTATATTCAATTCTTTCTATTCAAATAAATATTTAAGGCTCTTGTGGTCACTGTAAATTTCTATAGCTACCCCATATAAGTAGTGTCTCCATATTTTCAACGCAAACGCCACTGCGGCTAACTCTAGGTCATGTGTGAGGTAGTTTTCTTCATAGGATTTCAACTGTCTAGAAGCATAAGCTACCACTCAGCCTTTTTGCACAAGCACATATCCTAAACCCTTTCTTAGAGGCATCACTATATACTACAAAAGTCTCTCTAAGGTTAGGGAGTACTAAAATTGGGACCATGGTTAACTTGTGCTTCAATTCTTAAAAACTACTTTCACATTTTTTATTCCACATAAATGGTACATTCTTTTTAGTAAGCCGGGTCAGTAGCATCGCTATTTGAGAAAAGCCCTGAATGAACCTCCTATAGTAACCTGCTAAACCTAGGAAACTCCTGATCATTGTCACTGTCCTATGTCTCTCCCACTATAATACTACTTTTACCTTATGAGGATCTACTACGACCCCTGCCTGGGAGATCATATGACCTAGAAATTGCACTTCAGTGAGCCAGAACTCACATTTACTTAGTTTAACATATAGTTGTCTCTCTCTCAAGGTTTCTAAGGCTAATCTCAGATGCTGCTTATATTTCTCTCTACTTTTTGAATAGATGAGGATGTCATCTATAAAGATAACTACAAATCTATCTAAATATGGTCTGAATACTCTGTTCATATAATCCATGAATACTGCGAGTACATTTGTTAACCCGAAGGGCATAATTAAAAACTCATAATACACTTATCTGGTTCTGAATGCTGTTTTGGGAATATCCTTAGCCTTTATTCTAAGCTGGTGGTATGCTGACCTAAGGTCTATCTTAGAAAATACTGATACTTCTACTAATTGATCTAAGGGCTCATTAATATAAGAGAAAGGGTACTTATTCTTAATGGTTATCTTATTGAGTTCACAATAATCTATATATAGTCTAAGGCTCCTGTCTTTCTTCTTTATGAATAACACTAGAGCTCCCCATGGCGAGACATTGGGTCTGATAAAACCCTTCTCTAAGAGCTCTTCTATAACGTCCGATTTTTTGTAAAACATTAAAATGAGTCAGTTTTTGAAGCAAGTCCCCTGAGATGAGTTATTTAAGAATAACAAAAATTAGAATAAAATTCTAAATAATAGAAAATGAGGATTTGAGCCCTGAGTTGCCCAGAAACTGGGGTCGTAGTGATTCAAAAAATTTGTTGAAAAGTTAGTGGCATTTTTGTAAATAAGTGCAATTTTGAAAAAACACATAAGAGGGCTTTTTAAATTTTTGAGTTCTCTAGGGTTCTTAGAGGACTTGAAAACCATAAGAAGTTTCAGGACAATTAAAACCCCTCTGGTGTAGGTTTTCCAATACCAGTTGACTCGAACTTTGACTGGTTCAATCGGAAAGGTTTTAGCTCCGATTTAAGTGATTCTAGAGGAATTTTACTAAATTGAGAATCTAAATTTTATAGTGGAAAAAAAGGTTCTAAAAAAAGAGCTAAAAGGAAGCCAAACCAGAAATGCCATTGCGAAGGGAAAAATTAGAAACAATTTTAAAAAAGAAAGCTTCTTTATTCTTTTTTAAAGTTCATGTTCACTCCCTCTCAGTTTAGACCAACTTGCTTCTACCAAAAACAGAGAGGAAGACTAGAATTTTTAGGCACACAAGGGAGGAGGTAAAGGAAGGAGAAAAGGTTAAGGAAAAGGTATGGAATTCATGGATTTTCTTAGTTTTTCCTTTAGCAAAGTTATTCTTCTCTTTCTCTCCTTTCCTCTTATGGTTTTCTTGAAATATTTGGTGTTGTTTTGGGGGTAGAAAAAAGAGGGAAAATTTGTGTTTGAAGGGAAGCTATCAAGGAAAGTGAAAAGCAACCAAGAGAAAGTAGAAAACAAGGTAAAACTTCTATTCTTTGGTAGCTTCTTCCTCCCCCTTCCTCTTGCACAATTTGGCCACCATGAGCCCAATTTTTAAGGGTTATTTTCTGTCTAAACCAATGGGAATTAGAGTTTTTGGAGTGCAAGGATTAAGAATCTATCATTGGAAGCAAGTAAAAGGCATTAGAAAATAAGACAAAATCATTAGGGATCCAAGTGCTCCCTTGAAAATTTGACTTGATAGAATCATTCCTATGTTTAAATAAGTATTTGAATTAGCCCCTAAGATCCTAAGAACCTCCCCATGTGCTTCCTCCATCAAGAAAACAAAGCAAAGTCCATGAAGGCCAAATTCTTCCATAGGTTCGGCTAAGTGAGTTCTACATACCTAGGGATAGTTTTAAATTTTTTCAAGCTTATTTTTGAGTCATATATGATGAATGAATATGAGAAGAGGCCTTGCAAAAAATTTAAGAAGCTTAGAGAATGAGTTCTTGCTTATGTTCCATAATGTGACCCAAGGAAGCAACATGTACTTAAGCTCTTGGTTTTAATTGTGTGATGACTCCAAGAGGCTTAAAGGCAGTCAAGAATTATATATAAAAGGAAAGAATGGGGCCTAAACTTCAAAGAGTGGATGTTACTTCATTAGGTGCCATTAGGAACCATAATTGAACCATAAAACAAAGTTAGAGTTCCAAATAGATAGGTAGCTTTGAGAATGGTTCCAAGAGTCTAATGGGTTCCTATCTTGTGTATTTAGGCTAAGGGAAACAAGCCCCACCTAGTTGTGACTATGTAGCTGTGGGAGGAGATCCAAATTCAAGAGGAAAAGTGTGCTTGTGTAGCAAAGGTAGCTCTTTCTCTTTTCTCCCATGCATGAATGAATGTCTACATTGTTTTTGAATGTGTGTATGTGCATTTTAAGCTATGAATTATATTTTAGTATGATGCCTATGTTCCATGGAACCATAGTATTGCATTATGTATTCAAATGATGCCTAGAATATCTGCATTAGTTTGCTTGAATGTGGAGAGGCCAAGAACCTTCTATCTTTGGTGAGGATCAGCTAAGAGCCTTTAGAAGTGGTTGAGGGCAAGAGAAAGTGTCCCAAGAGTAAGGCTTAGTTTAAGGCCTTTGAGAAAAAGGGTGAGGCAAGTTTAAGAACCTTGAAGAAAGTGGGTAAGGCAAATCCATTTATTTGACAAACCTAACTATGCTATATGTGCTTTGCGTAAATGCCAAGAATGCATCTTTAACCATTTCAAATGTTAGTATGCCATGTATACATTTTAAGGCTTGTATTACATTCTTTATGCATGATTAAATGGGAGATGAGCTATTGAGATTCTTTGAATCTCACTCCCACATTTCCAATATCTTGATATGCTAGGTGGAGACAATGAACAAGGAAATGGAAGTCACCAAGGTGAAAGATAAAGCTCGGGCCCTAAATTGCTTGATTTTGCTTATGTTGCAACCAAAGGAATGGCATATGATGTAATCTTTTGATAGAATTGATAGACAATGAATGGAACATGTGTAATTATCTTAATAGATGATGTGTGTATGACATTTAATGATAAATGGAATGTATTGCAATTTTTGGGTATTGAATGGCCATTTCAAGTATATGTTTCTTTACATATGGCTTGGGGATGAAGGATGAGATTTTGTATTTTGAGTTTCTACACCTTTGAGATAGGCTTAAGAAGTCATTTTGGGCCATTCTCACGTGCTCAAGTGGTCACAAGAACCTTAGAAGCCATTTTGCCCATCTTTGAACCATTAAAAGGCATTAAATGACCCAAATGGCACCTTATGACATTTTCTAATCAAATGAAGGAATTTTTCCATGAAATTTTATGGACATGTATGTAGAGCTCATTGATAGCTTTTGAGGAAGCTAAAGTGCAAGAAAAATGGAGCTCAACAGAATTATTTATGAATTTTCAAAGTTGGGATTTTCAATTGGTTTTGGTATGTGTATTGTTCACACTGTTAGTTTTGTGTTCTATGTCATCTGATAGGAAACTGGTATCCAATGCTTGTGAGATTTTACAAGCATAAACTAGAGGTCATAAGCTTTCTATAGCCACTAAGATCACCTCATTTAAAGGTCTAAGCAAAGAGTTATGCATTTTTAAAGTGTGCTATCAGTAGTAGTAGCGTCCCTCGAGTCTAGTTACTATTTTATAGATTTTCAATGTCTACAAATATTTGTTTCATTCTAGAATTATTTTTACATAAATTTAACATCTTTATCTTTACATAATGACCAAATATGTATATTTCAATTTTTATAGAATTAGTTATGAATTTTGAAAGTTTATATCAATAATCTAAAATAGTAACTCAGGCAGTGGAGACCTCAGTGGCTTTTTGAATGTCAAACATTTTCCCATTAATGTTTCATGAGATGAAATTATTTTTACCATGGGTAGATATCCAAATATTTCTAAAATGGTAAATTTTGTTAGATTTCAATTTTTTTGGATTTAGTTATGAATTTATGAAGTTGTGACAAAAAATTTGAAAATCTAACCATGGCTAATTCGTGGAAATTGGTGTGTTTCACCCACTTGCATGAGTTCCAAGCCACTTTCTTGGATAGTTTAGAATTGTATTAGTGTAATTAAATATGATAATGAGTTGAATAAGTTCCTTTGGTCCATGTAATGCTTGATGAAAAATTTATCCACTACGCAACGTATGAAAATATAATATTTTAATATCTTTTTCTTGGAAACTCATATGCTTCATGGAATAGAACCTAGAAATAGTATGAAATGAGTTATAGTATGATGGTGTTATACTTTTTGGTATCAAAGCATCGGTTCAGGCATATTGCTTTGAGTTGTGGCTTGAAATTATGAGATTGCCCTTGTATATGAGTTGTTTATGGATAATTTGAGTGTGGTGTGGTGATGTGTGTTCCCTTTTTGTACTAACTATGTTATGATGTTTCAAAAATATGGTGAAATAAAGAGAGGTCATAGCAAGCCTCTTAGAATAGCTAGACTAGAGTCTAGAGAGGCTTGTGCTAAGGATAGAGCTAAGCCCAGTGATCCAGTAGCTGAAGCCCTGTAAGCTATAATGGCTCGCTTGGATCAACAGCAAGCTGTGATTATGCAACTTTAAGAATGGCTTGTTGAGAGAGATAGCCAAGGGCTTACTCTTCCTCTGCCACTGCCACCATAGCCCTTAGACCATCCCGAGCATTTAGGGATAACTCACCCAAACCCACAGCCACAAACACAGTAGGTGTTGCAGACTCCACTAGTTCAGGTGCCTTCCACATGGGATAGTATAGCCCAATTTAGAAAATTTAGGCCTCCTACTTTTGATGGAGAGTTGAATACTAAGAAAGCTGAGACCTAGATTATGCAGCTTGAAAAGATCTTTCGGCTGATGGAGTGTACCTCTGAGCAAAAAGTAGTAATAGCTATATTCCAATTAGAGAAAGAGGTAGATTACTGGTGGAGGAGTACTTAATTGATATTAAGATCGAGGAACCTCCCGCTCACTTGGGAGACGTTCCTTTAGGCTTTTTATAAGAGGTATTTCTCCAGCTTTATTAAAGACTAGAAGGAGTCAAAGTTTGTACTCCCTAGACAAACTGAGGGGATATCAGTGGACCAATACGTAGTGAAGTTTGTTGAGGTCTCTCGATATTCCTCCTACTTGTAGAGGCATGATGATGAAAGGTGGAGAGCGGATAAGTTAGAGAAGGGTCTATTGCCAAAGATCAGAGATAGGGTGGTCCCACAGAGGATTAGGGACTTCAATGCCCTAGTGGAGGTTTGTAGAGTTACAGAAGCGAACCTCAGGACTATGTAGACTACCTCTAGTGCTAGACCTCCCTTCCCTGAGAGTAAGAGACCCCGAGAAGGGTTACAGACCACTAATAGTAGTAGAAGAGGTAGCAGAGGCCAATGGAGTAGAAAAGGAAAGAAGAGAAGAGCTCAACCCACCAGAGGTATTTCCCCTCCTACAGTATGCAATCAATGTGGTAGGAATCATAGGGACAGACTATGTTATGTGGGGCAGAACATATGCTATAGATGTGGTAGGCCAGGGCACATGGCCAAAGAGTGCACCCAGCTTGCATAACCTGTATAGCAGAGGGAGGTAGCTCCTGTACCTACTATAGACCTAGGGTAGAGTCTTCATCCTGACATAGCAGGAGGCTAGCAAATCCTCGAGTTTGATCTACAATATGATTAAGGTTAATGATTGTTCTGTACTTGCATTATTTGATTCGAGCACCAACCACTCTTTCATATCTTATGACTATGTTAGGAGGTTAGGTCTAAGTATGCATGATTTACCTTATTAATTACATGTATCCACCTGTACTGGAAATAGAGTCATTACTTTCCATGCTTGTTTGAACTATGTTATCTAGTTTAATCACTGTTTCACCACACTTGACTTGATTTGCATGCCCTTCATTGATATTGATTTGATTATCGATATGAACTGGATGTCTACAAATAATGCCACACTTGATTACTATCAGTGGTGTATTTTTTTACCTATATGTGGGACAGTGCCTAATGTTAGGACTGAGCTAGCCCTTATGACCACCTTCTAGGCTGAGAGATCTTCAGAACATAGTTGTCAGTGATTTTTAGTTTTCTTTTCAGTCTAAACTGAGGTAGAAGAGGATATTGAGGAGATCATAATTGTGAGAGAATTCCCTAAGGTGTTACCTAAGGAGATTAGCGAACTAACCCCAGAGAGAGAGGTTGAGTTTGCCATTGATATTGTACCTAGGGCAGGTCCAGTATCAAAGGCTTCGTATAAGATAGCTCCCACTGAGCTAGTAGAGCTTAAGAGGCAAATATAAGAGCTTTTAGAGAAGGATTTTATCAGACCTAGTGTCTCGCCATGGGAAGCTCCAGTTCTATTCGTAAAGAAGAAGGACGGGAGCCTTAGATTATGCATAGATTATCAGGAACTCAATAAGTTGACCATTAAGAATAAATAGCCTCTTCTTTGAATAGATGACCTCCTAGACCAGCTAGTAGGAGCGTCAGTGTTCTCTAAGATAGACCTCAGGTCAAGATATCACTAGCTCAGAATCAAGGCAGAAGATATCCTTAAGATAGCCTTTAGAACCAGGTATGGGCATTATGAGTTTCTGGTTATGCCCTTTGGGTTAATGAATATACCTATAGTATTTATAGACTACATGAAGAGGGTATTTAGGCCATACTTAGATAGGTTTGTAGTAGTCTTCATAGATGACACTCTCATCTATTCAAAAAGTAGAAAAGAATATGAACAACACCTAAGATTAACCCTAAAAACCCTGAGGGAAAATTAATTGTATGCTAACTTAGTAAATGTGATTTTTGGCTCACTGAGGTCTAGTTCCTAAGTCAGGTGATCTCCCAGGCAGGGGTCATAGTAGATCCCCATAAAGTAAAGGCAATTTTATAGTGGGAGAGACCTAGGATAGTGACAAAGATCAAGAGCTTCCTAGGTTTAGTGGGATACTATAGGAGTTTATTCAGGGCTTTTCTCAGATAGCTATACTGTTGACTAAGCTCACTAGGAAAAATGTACCTTTTGTGTAGGATGAGAAGTGTGAAAAGAGCTTCCAAGAGCTGAAACATAGGTTAACCATAGCTCCAGTTTTAGTACTTCTTAACGCTAGAGAGACTTTTGTAGTCTATAGTTATGCCTCAAAGAAAGAGTTAAGATGTGTTCTTATGTAGGGAGGCAGAGTGATAGCATATGCTTTTAGGCAATTGAAACCACATAAGGAAAATTACCCCACACATGATTTAGAGCTAGCAGCAGTAGTGTTCACACTTAAGATATAGAAACACTACCTGTATGGAGTGACCATAGAAATTTTTAGTGACTACAAGAACCTTAAGTATTTGTTTGAGCAGAAAGAGTTAAATATGAGGCAGAGACGGTGGTTAGAGTTCCTAAAAGATTATGATTTCACTTTGAAATACCACCCAGGAAAAGCAAATGTGGTTATAGATGCATTGAGTAGGAAATCTATACATATGGCTTATATGATGATCAGAGAGCATGAATTGATTGAGAGATTCAGTGATATGAGTCTTTCATGTGTGATGCATTCAGAAAAATTATTGATGAGTGAAACCCAGATAGGAAATGACCTGAGGAGTCAGATTAGGGATGCCCAGCTAGAAGATGAACAAGTGAGAAAGATTAGAGCTCAGATATCCTAGGGTAGCACTCTAGACTTTAATTTATCTGGGGATAGGTTAGTGAGATACAGGGAGAGGCTATATATGCCTAAAAATTCTAAGATTAGAAGAGGAATATTAGATGAGGTACACAAAAGTAAGTACACAATTCATCCAAGTAGTAATAAGATGTATCAGGATTTGAAAAAGATGTTTTAGTAGCCTGGGATGAAATATGATATAGCAGAGTACGTCTCTCGGTGTCTAGTGTGCCAAATAGTTAAGATAGAGCACTAGAGACCAGCTGAGTTATTTCAGCCCCTAGATATCCTTGAGTGAAAGTGGGATAGCATAGCTATAGATTTTGTCATTGATTTACTGATAAGCATGAATTTTATATCTTCCATTCCTCTTAACTTAGTCATTTTAATAATCAAATGTAGCTTAATGAATGCAATTGAATGGAAATTGATTTTAATAGCCACTTTTGCACTCTAGGAATTAAAATTGCAAAATTCTTGAATTTTAATGCATAAATCATTTTAAATGAATTTTGTGAATTTTCTGTTTCATCTCTTTCATTCTTTTATGCAGATTTTTGTTGGGCAATTGGAGCTTTGAAGGAGAATTTGTTTTGAAGAAGAGAAGGAAGAAGCCACGGGTTCAAACGCAATAGCTGCATGAAGCTTGGTGGTAAATAAAAATGAAGGAGCTAACGTGGGATGGTGTGATGAGAACTAAAAGCAAAGCTTGGGCAGCTGTCATGCAACACACACAAGCTTAAAACAGAGGAACTGGACATCAAGACATTGCAGCAGCTGAAACTAAAGACGTGGTTGAACAAAGGAAAGGGAGCTAAGCTGGAAGATGAACACGAGCAGCAGCATACTCTTACGGGTTTGAAGGAAGCTCAATTACATACACATGCAAATGGAGCAACCACGTTGCCACGGGTTCTGCACTCACACAAGAAGCTGCAGCACTTACAAAAGCCACGAAGAAGCAGAAACAAGAGTAGATGTTACGTGGAAATGTGAGCAGAACAAAAGAGCTACAGAACGAGGAAGAAGCTCACATGCAGTAGCTGAACAGAGAAGAGAAGGAGCTAGTCTCGGGTTTAAGAGGTAGAATGTGCCACGGTTTGAAAGAGAAGAAATGCAGTTGCACAAGGAGAAACAAACAAGCAAGATTCTGACGTGGAAAAAAAGCTGCAGAATGCGAGAGAAGTTGTGGGTTCTGGCTGGGAAAGATGCTACGATTTTGAAGAAGTAATGAATGGAGAAAATGACGAGGGACTTGAGAAAATCTGGACTGCAA
This sequence comes from Erythrophleum fordii, assembly GCA_032878935.1. NCBI lineage: Eukaryota > Viridiplantae > Streptophyta > Magnoliopsida > Fabales > Fabaceae > Erythrophleum > Erythrophleum fordii. Next base: position 16,348,561 of record JAVQMF010000052.1, on the reverse strand, counting down.
CATGATCTTAACTTGAGGCAAATGAAGAGAAGCAGAAACAGAGGAAAAGACGCTGGAGATGGAAGCAAAACACAAGCCAGAAGCAACGTCCAGTTGTACGTAGGAGCAGCAGCTGAGCAAGCATGAAGCAGCACGAGCAGAACGACGGGGCAGAACCAAAGCAACACAAAGAAACACACATGCAGAGAGAGGAACGTGGAACATGGCGTGAATGGTGAGAAGAGATTCGAGTCTGTGTCTGGAATGCATGTGGATTATAATAAAATAAAAGGAGTGGGTCCCACATTTTTACACGCACAAGGGAGCTTCAGATGATTGAAATTAGAAATTGTGAGCAAGTGAAGGCAAGAGCTGAAGGGAGAGCACGTGAAAAATAAAATGCTCACGTGAAAGGAGAATCACGATACATCCATTCACGTCGTCCACACTCATACACATTCTTTCATCCATTCACTCCATTCGCCCATTCACCATACGCCCTTCATCCTTCGCCTTCGTCCAGAACACAGAACTTCCTCCATTCCATTCTCCATCTCTCCACGCTAATATGAAGCTCTAATCTACCTTGAGGCTAGCTTGGAAGCATTCTTGGAGAAGCTTGAATCCTTGGAGAAGAAGTAAAATTTTGGCTAAGATTTCTTTAATTTTCTTACACTTTTTCTCATTCTGTACAATCTCGGTTGAGTTGTATTTGATTAGGAATTGGTGTAATTAATTAGTGACTGGTTAGACACTGATTAGGAAGATTTTCTTATTGATTAATTGGTTGAATTTGAATATGATTTTTCATTATTCTCTCTAATCTCCCATGTATGCCACGAAGGTGTTCGATGAAATACATGAGTGAGATTATGTGCTTAATTGTCTATTTGAGAATTCCTTGGTGTTTAGTTGATTAATTAAACATTTTTGGATGATGAATCAGAGGCTAATTAATCAGTTAATCAATCAAATTAGATGTTCATTAATCTTAAAGATAAGAGTTAATGAATTGGTGTAGGATTGAGGTCTCAATTCAACATTAACTTGTTAATTTCTTGAATCTTGAATGGTTATTCAAGATCATTTGCTAATGAACATAATTAGGAACTCTTAGGCAAGAATTAATCACAATTAGATTAGGATGAGGATAGTGGATACCAAGAGATGATTCTTAAGTTAGTCACAAGCCCATCATTCACCATAATTCATCCAATTATGTAGAAATTAGGAATTTTGATTCAATTTAGTTTTAGGTTAGTTTAATTCATTCAAAAACCCCTAAACTAGATAGCTTTTAGGATTTTTAATATTTAAAAAACTCAATTAAGCATTGAACTCTATTTCCAAGGGAGATGACCTAGGTTGTGCCACTTGCTATATTTTTAGATCAGCCTAGTTTTATTTTGAGGGTTGCACGACAAGCCCGTCATTTACCCAAGACATCATTGGAGTATGGTGCCATATGGGTGATAGTAGATAGATTAATGAAGTCGACACATTCTTTGGCAATAAAAACCATTTATACCTTAGGTAAGTTAGCTCAACTATATATTAAGGAGATAGTGAGGCTACATGGTGTACTTAGGAGCATAACATCAGATAAAGATCCTAAATTTACTTCAAATTTTTGGAGATCATTACCGGATGCTCTAGGGACTAGGTTAAGATTTAGTAACAGATGGTCAGACTGAGAGGACCATCCAAACCCTAAAAAATATGCTGAGGGCTTGTGTTTTAGAATTGAAAGGAAATTGGGATACATACTTGCCTTTAAGCAGAGTTTGCTTATAATAATAGTTACCATATGAATATCCAGATGGCACCGTGTAAGGCATTGTATGGGAGGAAGTGTAGGTCCCTAGTGTGTTGGATTGAGTTAGGAGAGAGGAGCCTCATAGGCCTAAACTTAGTGGACCAGACTTCTAGACAAATAGAAACCATAAGAAAGAAACTTCTAATGGCACAGAGTAGACAAAAAAGTTACACAGATAAAAGGAGAAGGTCGTTAGAGTTTGAGGTTGGAGACCATGTCTTTGTTAGAGTGTCTCCAGTCATAGGGATAGGTAGGTCCATTAAGAGTAAGAAGCTCAGTCTAAAATACATAGGTCTGTTCCAAATCCTTGATAAAGTCAGACTTGTGGCCTGCAGATTAGCCCTTCTCCCAACCTGAGCCAAATTTACAATTGTTTCCATGTATCCCAACTTAAGAAATACCAGCCCGACCCTTCACATGTCAGAATATGAAAATGTGTAGTTACAAAATGATCTATCTTATATAGTATCACTAGATCGGATCGTGGATGTTAGACTCAAGCAGTTGCGGAATAAGATAATATCGTTGGTGAAAGTGGTTTGGAAGGGGATATCTCCTGAGAAAGCCACTTGGGAACTAAAGGAAGAGATGAGAAAAAGGCATCCAGAGCTATTCCCTAAAAGTATGTATTTTAAATTTTGAGGACAAAATTTTATTTAAGGGGATAGAAATGTAACATTTGATTTTCGTAAAACACCGAAATGAGTCAGTTTTCAAAGCAAGTCTCTTGAGATGAGTTATTTAAGACCCAAAAAAATTAGAATAAAATTCTAAATAATGAAAAATGAGAATTTGAATCTTGAGTTGCCTAGAAACTGAGGTCGCAATGATTTAAAAAATTTGTTGAAAGGCCAATGGCATTTTCGTAAATAAGTGTAATTTTGGAAAAACACATAGGAAGGCTTTTTAAATGAAAGTTTTGAGTTCTCTGGGGTTCTCAGAGGACCTAAAAATTATAAGAAGCCCTAGAACAGTTAAAACCCCTCTGGTATAGGTTTTCCAATGTCGGTTAACTTGAACTTTGATCAGTTCATTTGGGAGGATTTTAACTCCGATTCGAGTGATTCCAAAAACATTTTACTAAATTGAGAACTTAAATTTTATAATGAAAAAAAAATAGTTCTAAAAAAGGAGCTAAAAAGAAACCAAATCAAAAATGCCATTACAAAGGGTAAAATTGGAAATAATTTTTAAAAAGAAAGCTTCTTTACTCTTCTTTAAAGTTCACGTTCACTCCCCCTCAATTTAGATTGACTCACTTCTGCCCAAAAATAGAGAGGAAGACTAGAAATTTTAGTACACAAGGGAAGAGGTTAAGGAAGGAGAAAAGGCCGAGGACAAGGTATGGAATTCATGGATTTTCTTATTTATTTCTTAAGCAAAGTTGTTCTTTTCTTTCTCTCCTTTCCTCTTATGGTTTTCTTGAAATATTTGGTACTGTTTTAGGGGCAGAACAAAGAGAAAAAATCCATGTTTGAAAGGAGGTAACTAAGGAAAGTGAAAAGCAACCAAGAGAAAGCAAAAAAACAGGGTATGTAACACCATAAATTCTAACTCATCTCATACTTTTAAATGGCATAATATAATGAATCATATTGGTTTTCCGTGGAAAAGCTAAAGAATTAATGATTATTTTTATGTTGTGTCGTATCTAAAAATTTATTTTGGTGTCACGTGGACCGTGTGAGCTCATGCTATGCACCCTCATATTTAATTATATCATTACAATCCATTTGTATCCCAAAAACATGCCTACAACCCATGAAAACCGAAATGAAGCATGGAAAATGGGAATTCATTTTCAGCTAGACTTGGCCTCTCTTCTGGGCAAAGTTTGAAAAATTATAGCTAAATCTAGAAAAATTGAAATCATGCAATCTTGGTCATTATGAAAATCTTAGGATGTCTACTTCACACTAAAAATACACCCAAACTATAACATGCATCATGGAGGATGTTTGACATCTAAAAAGCTGCTGAGGTCGTTGCTACCTGGGCTGCTATTTCAAAATACTAATACAAAATTCTAAAATTCATAACTAATTTTATAAAAATTGAAATCACACAAATTCAGTCATTCTAGAAAGATTAAAATGTTAAATTGATACTAAAAACAATTATAGAATGAAACAGATGTGTTTAGCTCTTAGAATCCTATAGAATAGTGACTGAACTACTGGGGCACCACTGTTACTGATAGTCAACTTCAAAAATGTATAACTATTTGCCCAGACCTCCTAATGAGGTGATCTCAGTGGCCACAGAAAGGTTATGATCTCTAGTTTATGCTGTAAAATTTCACAAGAATTAGACACCATTTGACCATCAGGTGACATAAAACACAAATCTGCCAGTGTGAACAGTGCACATACCAAAAATAATAAAAAATTCCAACTTTTAAAATTCATTAAATATTCTCTAGACCTCCAAAAATTATGTTCTTTACTTCACAAAAAGCTCTCAATGAGACCTACTTACATACCAAATTTTAGAGTAAGAATAACGTATTTGGCTAAAAAGTGACATAGGGTTCCATTATGGTCAATTTTGGCTCCATATTGGGTACCAAACTTGCCAAATGACTTTCCCTTGGTGTTGGCACCTTTTGGACAAGTATAAAAGTATATTTAAGACTTGTATGAGCTACCCAAAGGGTCCCAAATCTCATGCATCTTATTTTGGCCGTTCAACCCACACTTATGCATATTTGCATCATACTTTCACATTGCACATTTAGACATTACAAACTCAAATTGTATTCTAAAGCTCATCCATCATATCCATAGTTATAAATATCACATAATAGCATATTTATTCATGTCTCAAAGTCCATAGACTATCTACATCATCATATACATCAAAGTACATAAGTATGGTTCCAAAATAGCCAAAGTTAGACACATCCTTGTTAATTTCCCTTCTTCATGGTTGTTGGCTCTCATTGGCATATCCACCTGGTCCACCTAGCATGTGAAATCATTGGAGAGAAGGAGATGAGATTCAAAGAATCCCAATAGCTCATCTCCTATTCAATCATACATAATATGTGCAAGGCAAGCTTTATAAATGCATGTATGGAGAAAATAGAAGTTATGGACATTTTAAAAGCAAACTTGGCATGTGAATCAATCCTTTAAGACATTCAAGAGCTCACCAAGTATTCGGATTAGCCTTACACTTCTCTTCATGGATCTTGGACTTGCCTTACCTATTCTTTAAGAACTTTGGACTCAACCATACTCTTGGGAGCCCAGTTTTCTTTTGGGAGACTCTTTACTTTATCTCAACCAAGCTCAATAGTTCTTGGCTCATCCTCACCAAAGGGAAGCGTTCTTGGCCTCTCCATACTTAAGCAAACTCATGTAAACATTATGTAATCATTTGAAAACATAACATGGCATCAAGAATCATGATATGTAAAGGCATGCTAGCATACTTTTCATAACTTGAAAATACATATACACACATTCTAAAACAAGCCAAACACACATCCATGCATGAGAGAAGGTAGAGAGAGCTACCTTGCACACAATTACACACTTTTCCTTTTGGATTTAAGCCTCTTCTTTCGGCCACATACTCACAAATTGGTGGAGATAGTTTCTCTTAGCCTAGATACAATTTTTGGGAGCCAATTAAGTTCATGAAACATTCTCTAAAGTCATACAACTTGCTTAAGTACTAGATTACTCTATAACTCTCATTATGGTCCATAAATGCACCTAATGAAGCAACACCCCTCAAATAATTTCTAAGCCTCATTCTTTCCTTTCAAATATGGCTCTTGACTCCTTTTAAGCCTCTTGGAGTCATCACACCATTAAAACAAAGGACCTAGCATCATATTGCTTCTTTAGGTGATAATATAGAACCTAAGGCACCAAATCACTTTCTATAAGTTCTAAATTTTTTCCAAGGCCTCCCCTCACTTTCATTCATCAAATATGACTCAAGAATGGCCTTAGAAAAATTTAAAACTCTCCCTAGTTATGAGAACCCTTCTTGGCTGAGACAATGAAGCATATTGGGTTCCATGGAGCTTTCTTTATTTTTTCAAGGGAAGAAGCATATGGGGGGCCTCTTAGGGATCTTAGGAGCTCATTTAAACTCTTATTTAGGTCTAAAAATTATCATACAAAATTAGATTTTACAAGGTGCAATTGAAACCTTAGAACTTGCATCTTGAAATCTAATGGTTATTTTGTTATTTTCTTTGCATATTCTTAATCTCCACACCCTTTTTCCTTAGATTCATGCTTGGTTTTGCTTAGAAATCATCTCCTCCTAGGGTTTTCTCAAGTGGGGCAAAATGGAGGAGGAGGGAGTTTGTTTTCTTACTTTTTCTCACTTGAATCTTGTGTTTTTTAAGCTCCTCTCTTCAAATCCGAATTTTCCCCTTAATTTCTCCCTTAAAACAGATTTATAAACTTCATTTTAATCATAGGAAATAAAGGAGAATGGAGAAGAAGAGGGTTGGAAGAGAAAGAGCATGAAAAACTACTAATTTCCATACTTTAAGCCTTCGATTTCTCCTCCTTTCTTCCCTTTCTTATAAGCGTAAGAGAGCAGATCATATTCTATATTTGGGGCAGAAATTTCATGCTTAAGAAGATAGGAGAAGAAAGGGGAAGTATGTGGGAGCTTCTAGAAACACACTTTTTTAAAAATTTTAATTTTATCCTTTCATAATGACAATTTTGTTTTGGCTTTGTTTTAACTCCTTTTTCATAACCATCTTTTTCATTATAAAATTTAGGTTCCTAATTTAATAAAATGCCTTTGGAATCACTTAATTTGGAGCTAAAACTTTATCGAATGAACCAATTAAAGTTCAGGTCAATAAACATTGGAAAACATCCACCGGAGGGGATTTAACTATCCTGGGGCTTTCTATGGTTTTCAAGGCCTTTGAGAACCCCGAAGAACTCAAAACTTTCATTTAAAAAACCCTCCAGTGTGAATTCTAAAAATTGCTCAAAATTACAAAAATGCCATTACGTTTCATAGGCTTTTCATAAGAATTTATTTCTTTATTTTAGCTTCATTTTTCCTTTTATCTGAGACTACAATTCTCATTTTCAGGAGTCTAGAATGCTTCCCAAATTTTTTGGGACCTTAACTACATCATCTTGGGGGACTTTCTTTCGTATTTGGTGAATTTCGTTTGTTTACGGAGAAACCGCACATTACGTTTCTCACGTTTTCTCTAGTTTTTAAAAAATTGGATGTTACAAGGTAAAACTTCCATTCTTTGGTAGCTTCTTCCTTCCCCTTCCTCTTGCATGATTTGGTCACCATGAGCCCAATTCTTAGGGGCTATTTTCTGTCCAAACCAAGGGGGGATTAGAGATTTTAGAGTGCAAGGATTAAGAATCTATCATTGGAAGCAAGTAAAAGGCATTAGAAAACAAGATAGAATCATTAGGGATCTAAGTGCTCCCTTGAAAATCTAACTTAATATAATTGTTCCTATGTTTAAATAAGTATTTGAATGAGTCCCTAAGATCCCTAAGAACCTCCCCATGTGCTTCCTCCATCAAGAAAATAAAGTAAAGTCCATGAAGGCCAAATTCTTCCATAGGTTCGGCCAAGTGAGCTCCACATACCTAGGGATAGTTTTAAATTTTTCCAAGCCCATTTTTGAGTCATATATGATGAATGAATATGAGAAGAAGCCTTGGGAAAAATTTATGAGGCTTAGAGAATGAGTTAGTGCTTATGTTCTATAATATGACCTAAGGAAGCAATATGTACTTAGGCTCTTGGTTTTAATTGTGTGATGACTCCAAGAGGCTTAAAGGGAGTCAAGAATCATATATAAAAGGAAAGAATGGGACCTAGACTTCAAAGAGTGGATGTTGCTTCATTAGGTGCCATTAGGAACCATAATTGAACCATAAAACAAAGTTAGAGTTCCAAATAGATAAGTAGCTTTAAGAATAGTTCCAAGAGTCTAATGGGTTCCTACCTTGTGTATTTAGGCCAAGGGAAACAAGCCCCACCTAGTTGTGACTGTGTAACCATGGGAGGAGATCCAAATTCAAGAGGAAAAGTGTGCTTGTTTGGCAAAGGTAGCTCTTTCTCTTTTCTCCCATGCATGAATGAATGTCTACATTATTTTTGAATGTGTATATGTGCATTTTAAGCTATGAATTGTATTTTAGAATGATGCCTATGTTCCATGGAATCATAGTATTGCATTATGTATTCAAATAATGCCTAGAATGTTTGTATTGGTTTGCTTGAATGTGGAGAGGCCAAGAACCTTCTATCTTTAGTGAGGATGAGCCAAGAGACCTTAGAAGTGGTTAAGACCAAGAGAAAGTCTCCCAAGAGCAAGGCTTTGTTCAAGGTCTTTGAGAAAAAGGGTGAAGCAAGTCTAATAACCTTGAAGAAAGTGGGTGAGGCAAATCTATTCATTTGGCAAACCTAAGTATGCTATATGTGGTTTATGTAAATTGTGACGACCCTAGTTTTTCATCATCATAATTAAGGTTAAACACGTGATTAATCATCATAGGTCATGAAAATATGGAAAAATTTAAACCTTAATGTGATTAGAATCATCAATCATACAATTACATACACTTGTGTTCATAAGGGAATTAAACATCCATTTATAAGCCTTGGATTCTATTACTCATCAATTATAACTCATCCTAATGACTCTAGATCATCCTTTGTGATTAACATATGGAAGACCAAGATTTTTTAGTTAATATAAGTGTTTCAACATGTTAACCGCAACCAAATTTCCCTTAGCCGCGGCCAATTCCTTTCTGTTTTACCCCTTTCTTCATCACTATCGCCGCAGCGAGTTAGACCTTTGCTGCGGCTAAAGTTCTTCTGATCCTATAACTCTGAAATTCTTGCCTCTTATTCCCCACTCTCCCTTCCTTAGCACCCTAGGGTCCTTCTACCTTTATTGTGGGGCTCAAATATCCTTCATTAGCCTAATTTTAACTAGATAGTCTATCCTTACTAGCTCAAGACTCAAGGGTTAATTTCTTTTCTATGATTACCCTATATCAGCAAATCCATATATCATCAAGTCCATAAAATACCAATAACATGAATTCATAAACTATCAACAACTATCACTTGGTACCCAATCAATGGAGGTTTAAAGCAATAAGTCAATATTTTATTTCCAATAGTCATCTATATCAGGGTTTAACAAGGCTCATTGCAAATATCATAGTCTATACATCAAATGCCAATTTAAAGTAAAGCCTACTCCTCAATAAATACACATTATATTATCAAAATATATACTCCTACACTTGGCAATACAGATATATGATGATGCTATACAAGACTTAACAAAATTAACATCTACCCTATTACACTTAGACCAAGTGTAGCTCCCCCACACTAGGCCTCAGCTCATGGATGTTCATCCACTTGCCTACCCTTATCTTTACCTGAAGAACCTTCACCTGAAATTGTAATCCCATAAAATGGGGTGAGATATCAATCTCAGTAACCAAGGCAATTCTATCATATAATCTAGTTTAATTAACATATATGCATGAAGCAAAAATCAATATTCAAATCATATAAGCCATATCAATGAATGAAGCAATTAGGCTATCATGATTACTATCTGATACTAGCAATCATATTATCTTATGTTAAAGGCCATTAACACCAGGAGAGGCCTGTCCACGGCACCTACTCCCCTTTGAGCACAACCAGGGCTCAGTGCATCTGGGGTTTGATCATAACCCGGTGCTCGATCGTAGCACATGCATGGGTGGCAGCCGCACCATAACTCCACCATGGACTCACAAGGTCCAATCATCACACAATAGATAGCCAACCAATCCATTCAGCATTTCAAATCATTCATATGCAGCAAATATGAAATTAAAATAGATACATGCATGGAATTACTGTAAACCCCGATTACCTCACTTGTAGACAACTTTGCAACAGCCACTAAAGGTACAGAGTCTCCCTATAATCATAGCATCAAATAATTACTACTCTAATTCATCATTAATAGTTATAACAAGTACTCAAGGGATTTAAATGCTATTAACTACCTAAAGAATACTTACCCAGCTACCACAAATACCAAATTCGGATTTAAGTGTCCTCTTCCAGAAATCTCAATATTCCACCTAAAATCCTAAGCAAATTCGTACAAAATTAATACCCATAATATAAATTAGCTATGGGGGTCTCAAACCAACCAAGAAAGCATCAAAATGGGGGGTTTAAACTCATCTAACACCAGCCCCAACCTTAACCTACGAATTTCACCAAGGAAATCCCCAAACACCAACATTTTAGATTTTGGGTATGATGAAAATACCCCAAATGAAAAACTAATCAGGCCAAATTAAAGAGAAAAATGAGGGGATTAAGTTGTATAACTATTACCTTGGCTAAATCTTGCTCCAAATGTGAGAAAATATGGAATTAAGCCAAGAAACCTAGCCTCTCCTCCTCACCTCTGAATTTCCCTTGTGTCTTTATGTTTTGCTGAATGTAGGAGGTGGCTGGTCAGTTTTTAGGGTTTAGTGGAGTTAAGTTGGGTCAAGGGATGGGTCATGGGCTGCTCCAAGGTCCAGATCCAGTTGGGTTTCAGAATTTTAGCTTTGTTGGGCCAGTTTCCAATTATTAGGCTGCAGAATTTCATTGAGCCAGTTTTATACATTGGGTTGCTGAAGTTTAATGGGATTTAGGCCTAATTTGAAGACCTCAAGGGCTTAGGTCTGCACAAGGGTAATTGGGCCTCTTATAAGAGTTTATATAAGATAAATCTTGGGTCTCTATCATATTAAATTAGGTTGGGTCTGCATCTAATTCATTGGGCCTCCATTAACCTTTTATCATGATTCATTAATTTGGGCCTAGGTGAAATTTCTATCGCAATTAATTCTTAAACCCATTTTAATAACTTATCTCTCTAAAATCCCCATTCATGTAACTTGCCCAATCATCCCATATTAATTATTCTTAATTAATCTAAATCCATGATTAACACCTTAATTAATTTTGGGGTGTTACATAAATGCCAAGAATGCATCTTTAACCATTTCAAACGTTGGTATGCCATGTATGCACTTTAAGGCTTGTATTATATTCTTTATGCTTGATTGAATGAGAGATGAGCTATTGGAATTTTTTGAACCTCATTCTCTCCTCTCCAATATCTTAATATGTTAGGTGAAGCTAATGAACAAGGAAATGGAAGTCACCAAGGTGGAAGATAAAACTTGGGCTCTAAATTGCTTGATTTTGCTTATGTTACAACTCAAGGAATGACATATGATGTAATCTTTCGATAGGATTAATAGACAATGAATGAAACATATGTAATTATCCTAATAGATGATGTGTGTATGACATTTGATGATAAATAGAATGTATTGCAATTTTTGAGTATTGAATGGCCATTTCAAGTATATGTTTCTTTACATATGGCTTGGGGATGAAGGATGAGATTTTGTGTTTTTAGTTTCTACACCTTTAAGACAAGCTTAGGAAGTCATTTTGAGCCATTCCCACATGCCCAAGTGGTCACAAGAACCTTAGGAGTTGTTTTGCCCATCTTTGAACCATTAAAAGGCATTAAAATGACCTAAATGGCACCCTATGGCATTTTCTGACCAAATGAAGGAAATTTTCCATGAAATTTTGTAGACATGTAGAGCTCATTGAGAGGTTTTAAGCTAAAGTTCAAGAAAAATGGAGCTCCACAAAATTATTTATGAATTTTCAAAGTTGGGATTTTTAATTGGTTTTGGTACGTGCACTGTTCACACTGTCAGTTTTGTGTTCTGTGTCATCAAATGGGCAAACGGTGTCCAATGCTTGTGAGATTTTATAGACATAAACTAGAGGTCATTAGATTTTTGTGGCCATCAAGATCACCTCATTTAGAGGTCTAAACAAAGAGTTATGCATTTTTGAAGTTTGCTGTCAGTAATAATAGTGCCCCCTGAGTCTAGTTACTATTTTATAGATTTCCAATAGCTATAAGTATCTTTTTCATTTTAGAATTATTTTTAGAATAAATTTAAGATCTGTATCTTTCCATAATGAACAAATTTGTATGATTTCTATTTTTATAGAATTAGTTATGAATTTTGAAATTTTATATCAATAATATGAAATTGTGGCCTAGGCAGTAAAGACCTTAGTGGCTTTTTGGATGTCAAACGTTTTCCCCTTAATGTTTCATGAGCTAATTATTTTTACCATGGGTTAGACATATATAGATTTCTAGAATGGTAAAGTTTGTTGGATTTTGACTTTTATGGGTTTAGTTATGAATTTTCGAAGTTGTGACATAAAAATTGAAAATTTGACCATGGCTAATTTGTGGAAATTGGTGTGTTTCACCCACTTGTATGAGTTCCAAGCCACCTTCTTGGATGGTTTTGAATTGTATTAGTGTAATTAAATATGATAATGAGTTTAATGAGTTCTCTTGGTCCATGGAATACTAGATGAAAAATTTATCCACTACATAACGCTTGAAAATATAATATTTTAATGTCTTTTTTTTGGAAACTCATATGCTTCATGGAATAGAACCTAGAAATAGTATGATGGTGTCACATCTTCTATCTTCTTCTTAAGCTCTGCTAGCTCAGTGGGAGCTATCCTATACGGGGCCCTAGATACTAGACCTGTCCCAAGTACAATGTCTATAGAAAATTCTACCCTCTCTCTGGGGGTAGTCCATTAATCTCTCTAGGGAATACCTCAATGAACTCCCTAACTATAGGAATCTCATCTATACCCTCTTCTATCTCAGCCTGGACTAAAAAGAAAATTAGGTACCTCTGATAACCATGCCCTAGAGATCTCTCAGCCTGGAAGGTGGTTATGACAGATAACTCAATCTTTATACTAGGCACAGTCCCACACTTAGGTAAAGTAATACATCTATGGCTACAATCTAGTGTGACATTATTTATAGACATCCAGTTCATGCCAATAATCACATCAATATCAATAAAGGGCATACAAATCAAATCAAGGGTGATAAGGCAGTGGTTAAACTGGATCACACAATTCAAATAAGTATGGGAGGTAATGGCTCGGTTTCTTATGGGGATAGATACATGCAAATCATATGGAAGTGTATACATACTTAAACCCAACCTCCTAGCACAGTTATATGATATAAAAGAATGACTAGCACTCGAATCAAATAATGCAGTTATAAAAAAATCATTTATTCTAATAGTACTTTGAATTAGGCTCAGAGACTGGCTAGCCTCTTGCTGTGATAGGGCAAAGACTTTACCTTGGGTCTGAGATCTGGGAGGAGGAGCCATCTCTTTCTACTGTGTGATCTATGGAGGAGCTTGGGTATAATCCTGGCCATGTGTCCTGGACTACCACACTTAAAACATACATTATACCCTGCATAGTACAGTTTGGTTCTGTGGTTCTTGCCACATTAAGGACATCTGATGAGTGTGAAGCTACCTCTATTGGACTGAGTCTTCCTTTTCTTGCCTTTTCTATTCCATTAGCTTCTGCCACCTCTCTAGCTAGTAACTGTAGCCTATGATCCCTTTCTAGTTCTCTTAGGCTCAGGGAGGGGTGGTCCAGCACTAGACGTAGGCTGCATCATGCTAATGTTTGCCTCCATAACTCTACATATCTTAACTAGGTTATTAAAGTGTCTAATTCTTTATGGCACTACCCTGTCTCTGATCTCAGGGAGCAAACCTTTCTTTAATCTATCTGCTCTCCACCTTTCATTATCATGTCTCTGTAAATAGGAGGAGTATCAAAAGAGCTCTATAAATTTTGCCATATATTGATCCACGGACATCCCTTCAATCTATTTCAAAAGAATGAATTTTGATTCTTTCTCATCCCTAACTAAACTGGGGAAGTACTGCTCATAAAAGGCCTAGAGGAATGTGTCCCATGTAATTGAAAGGCTCCTTGCCTGCAAGATAGGCTTCGTGCCCCTCCACAAAAAATCTGCTTTCTTCTCTAGCTAAAAAATAGCCATAGTGGCTTTTTGCTCAGATATGCACTCCATCACCTAAAACATTTTCTCTAGCTGCATGATCCAAGCCTCATCTTTCTCTGTGTTCATTTTACCATCAAAGGTGGAAGGCCTAAATTTCTTAAACTAGGTGATAACCTGGCTAATAGAATGCTACTCTTGCGCTGGAGGCATCTGAGCTGGTGGAATGGGGTAACCATTTGTACATGTGGCTGTGGGCCTGAATGAGTCACCCCTGAATGCTTGGGATGATCAGAGTGGTGAGATGGCTATAAAGGAGGAGATGTAAGGCCCTGACTATCCCTCTCAACAAGTCATTCCTGTAACTGCATAATAATAGCCTACTGCTGATCCAGGCGAGCCATAATAGACTGTAAGGCTCTAACAATAGGATCACTAGGCCTGACTCTGTCATCAGCATGAGCCTCTCTAGAGAGCTGACCTCTCCTAGTGTTTATCATTTTACTGAAACATCATAATAAACTTTAATATGAAAAAGGGAACACTTCCACCATCAACATACTCAATTCATCCATAAACAAAATCATATGCATCTAGGCAACTCATAAACACAAGCCACAACCCACATTAAGAGCTTGAACCTTTGCTCTGGTACCAAAAATATAACACCATATATCTCTAGCTTATTCCATCACATTTCCATACTTTACATCATATATTCCATGAACGAGCAAGAAAAAGGAGATTAAAATAATGCATTTTCTAGCATTGCATCACGTATAAAAATTCATTCGGTGTCACATGGACCATGTGAGCTCATATAACACATTTTCATATTTAATTACACGAATATAACTTATTTGAATCATCAAAAGTGTCCTACATCTCGTGGAACTCAAAGAGAAGCTTAAAATACACATATATATTTTTGGCCAGATTTGTCTTCATTTTTGTCACAATTTTGGAAAATCATAACTAATTATAGAAAAATTGAAATCATGCATTCTTAGTCAGTCTAGAAAGCTACACATGTCTAATTTATGATAAAAATATGTCTAGACTATAACATCTAACACAAAGGACGTTTTACATTCGAAAATATCTAGAGGTCAGGCTATTCATTGGTATTATCATTGAATTTTGTAGCAAACTTCAAAAATGTCCAATTAATTTCAAAAAAATCTAATCCATGCAAATGATACCAATCTAGAAATTTGTAGATGTTAGCTAGAGGAAAAAAAATAACTCTAGACCAGTTCACACATGCCCAGGCCTTAAAACTTAATCAAATAGTAACTGAGGTCAGGTGGAGCGCTTGGTACTGGACAGATTCTTTGAAATTTCATATCTCCCACTCTAGACATCCAAATGAGGTAATTCTAGTTGATACAAGTTGCTGGAAATGTCTAGTTTCTTTATATAAAATTTTATGGCAATTGAACATTATTTGTGCCCTATGTGATAGATTTCATTTTTGGACCTGAGTGAATAGTAACATGATCAAAACTAGAAAATTTACTAACTTTAAAAATTCATCAAATATTCTATAGACCTTGGAAAATTATGTTCTTTAGTTTTTCAAAAAGATATCAACAAGCTCTAGTTTTATGCAAAATCTCAAATCAAGAAGAGATCATTTGGATAAAAAGTGATATAGGGTTCTATTATGGTCAATTTTAGCTCTATATAGGATACCAAAATATGCAAATGGCTTTCCTTGGGGTTTGACACTTCTTGGGTAAGTCTAAAAGCATAAATAGGACTTGTGTGAACTACCCAAAAGGTCCTAAACCTCATGCATCTCATTTGGACTATTCCACATCCATTTATACACAATTCCATAATGTCATCCAAGAAGCTCATTTGCCATAACATACTCAAATCACTTTCTAATGGTTACATAACGTATTCTCTTATTCATAAATGACATATTATCATATTTACATATGTTCATAATATCATAATGCATATATAACTATTGGTTACATCATTTGCCATTTATATGGCTTTTAAGTAGCAAAAATCATGCTCTTAAATGTTATACTCTCATCTTCAAGGTGGTTGGCTTCCATTACCTTACCTACTTAGTCCACCTAGCATATTAAATCATTGGAGAGGAGGGGATGAGATTCAAAGAATTTTAATAACTCATCTCCCATTCAATCATACATAATGAATGCAAATAAGTTTCATAAATGCATGTATGGTCATGTTGATATGTGCAAACAATCAAAAGGCATTTTCATCATTTAAGAAAGTCATATATATCATACAGAGGCTTGCCAAGCAAGTGGATTAGGCTCACCTATTTACTTATGGATTTTGGACTTGCCTCACCCATTCTTTAAGAGGTTCTTGGACTCAACTATGCTCTTGGGAGTCTACCTCACTTTTGGGAGATTCTTTGCTTTGTTTCAACCAATCTTAAGGGTTCTTAGCTCATACTTACCATGGCTAAGGGTTCTTGGCCTCACCACGCTCAATCAAATTCAAGTATACATCATAAATATCATATGAAAGCATATTATAACATCATGGCACCATGGAATCAAAGTCATGCTAGAACACTTTTCATGGTTTAAAAGTACACATACACACATTTAAAGACAAGTAAAGTAAACAATCATGCATGAGAGGAGGAGGAGTGAGCTACCTTGGATATAATTATACATTTTTTCTCTTGAATCCAAGGTCCCTCTTTTTAGGGATGATTTCTCTTGGCCTAAACATGTAATACCCAAAAAATTTATTAAGGTGCTAATCATGGATTTGGATTTAATTAGGAATAATTAATATGGAATAATTGGGTAAGTTAAGTGAATGAAAATTTTAGAGAGATAAATTATTAATATGAGTTTGAGATTTAATTGGGATAGAAACTTCATTTAGGCCCAAATTAATGTAAGAGATCATGATAAGAGGGTAATGAAGGCCCAATAAGTTAGGTGCAAACCCAATTTGATTCAATGTGATAGAGGCCTAAGATCCACCTTTTATAGACTCTTATAATTGGCCCAACAACCTTTGTGCAGACTCATATCCATTGAGCTTTTAAAACTTAGCTTAACCCAATTAAAACCTAACTGCCCAATACATGAAAGCTGGCCCAACAAAGATTAAATCTGAAGCCCATTTGGAATTAGATCTTTGGAGCAGCCCATAACGCATAGAAAACCCAACTTAAATCTTAAAAAACTAACCTAGCCACCCTCCATTCTGCAGAACCACAAGGAACACACACAAAATTTGGAGGTCCAAAGGAGAGGTTAGGGTTCTTGGCATATTTCCCCCATTTCCCACTTCTAAAGTAAGATTCAGCCAAGGTAATAGTTATATAACTTAATCTTCTCATCTTTTTCTTTAGTTTGACTCAATTAATGTTCCAATTGGAGCACTTTCACCCACACCCAAAATCTGAAACTTGCCATTTGACGTTTCTATGGTGAAATTTCGTAGGTTAAGGCTAGGGCTGACATTAGATAAGTATAAACTCTTCTTTTTTAGGTATTTTTACTAGTTTGAGACCCCAATGGCTGGATTATAGTATGGGTATTAATTTTTCATGAATTTGCTTAGGATTTAGGGTGATATATTGAAGTTTCTGGTAGAAGACACCTCCATTCTGAATTTTAAGAATTAATAGTTACTGGGGAGATTTTTGTACCACTGATGGCTTTTGCAAATTTGTCTATAAGTGAGGTAATCAGAACTATATTAATTCCATGCGTAGATCTGCTTTAATTTCATATTTGCTATACATGAATGATTTGAAATGCTAAATGAATTGGTTGGCTATCTATCGTATTGTGTTTGGATCTTGTGAGTCCATGGTGGAGTTGTGGTGCGACTGCCAGCCGTGCATGTGTTTTGATCGGGCACTGGGTTATGATCAAACCCCAGATGCACTAAGCCTTAGTTGTGCTCATTAAGGAGTGGGTGCCATGGATGGGCATCTCCCAGTGTTATTGGCCTATAACATATGGAATTGTGATTACTAGTATGGGATAGTAATCATAATAGCCTAATTTTTCATTTACTGGTATGACTGGTATGTTTTCTGATGCTTATATGAAATCATGCATATATATTAATTAAATTGGAATATATGAATAGAATTTGCCTTAGTTACTAAGATTTGTATCTCACCCTATTTCATGGGCTAAATATTTCAAAATAAGGGCAAGCAAGTGGATGAACATCCATGAGCTGAGGCCTGGTGTAGGGAGCTACACTTAGTCTGAGTAGAATAGAGTAGATGTTAATTTTGTTAACCTCTGTATAGCATCATCATGTATCTGTATTGCCAAGTGTAGGAGTTTATATTGTGATAACATAGAATGTAACCAATGAGAAATAGGCTTCACATTAGTTGTTGCTAGATGTATGAGTTTATGACACTTATTATGGCTTGTAAACCTATGTTTCAACTGACTATTTAAGTAATAAAATTATGTGATATATTGATTGTGGATTTAAGGTAGCAATGTAGGAATTATTCGATGAAAACATGATTGAATGACCATTATGAGAAATTTATAAATTTGCTGATATAAGACCAATGAATGAGTAAGAGAATCCACCTTTAAATGTGGGATGGGTAATGATATAATGGCTGGAGAAAATTAGCTAAATAGATGTGATAAGAATCTCATAACAAGTGGGAGAGTGGCCTTAGAGAGACCCTAGATAGAGAGTGGAGAGTATGAGATAAGATTTTAGTAGTTGTAGGATTAGAAGGCATTTCGTCACAGCCAAAATATCATTAGCCAGGGCCAATAGAGGCGAAGTTGCCCAGAGAGAGTACCAGAGAGCAATTCACCACAGCGAAAAGTGGAATTAGCTGTGGCGAAATGTGAGAGGCAAAACTGGGAGTTGCCAGAGGGTAATTTGCCATGGCTAAATGGGAATTGGCCGCGACAAACTTTTGTGAGAATTTGTCAGGCGTTCCAGAGAAGAATTAGTCACGACGAAAGGTGGAATTGACTGAGGCCAATAACGAAAGGTGAGCGAGGAAGGTTCTAGAAGGCTTCCTCACCACGACATCATGTAGGTTAGCCACGATGAAAGTCTAACTCACCGTGGCGATAAAAAGTGAACCCGAGAGCAATTAGCCACGGTGCAAGGACATTTAGCTGTGACTAATGGTCCCAAACTCTCATTCTAACCTAGAAATCTTAGTTTTTCACATGATAACTCTAAGGGATGACTTAGAAACATTGGTAAAAGATTCTTGTGAGTTGAAATTAATGGGTAATAGAATCAAAAGCTTATAAATGAATGTTTGTTCCCCTTGTGTACATGAATACTTGTAATTATTTGACTGATGACTCTAATAACATTAAGGATCAAATTTCCTTGCATTTTTCGAATGCAATTAGTCTTAATGTCTTGTAACCCTAATTTATGGTTATTAATCACGTATTTTACCTTAATTATGATGGTTAAAAGTTAGGGTCATCACAAAACACAATTTATAGAAGCCAATTAGGTTTATGGAATTAATTCTAAGGCCACACAACTTGCTTAGACTCTAACTTGACCTATAAACCTTATTATGATTCCATAATTGCACTTAATGAAACAACAACCCTCAAATAAACTTTAGGCTCCATTCTTTCCTTTCAAATATGATTCTTGACTCCTTTTAAGCCTTTTGGAGTCATCACATAATCAAAACCAAAAGCGTAACTGCATATTGCTTCTTTAGGTCATATTATGAAACATATAAAGCCAACTCACTGTCTATGGTTTCTAAATTTTTTCTAAGGCTTCCCCTCATATTTATTCATCATATATGATTCAAAAATGGGCTTAGAAAAGTTTAAAACTCCCTCTAGCTATGGTAACCCTTCTTGGCCAAGATAATGGAGTATAATGGGTTCCATGGAGTTTTCTTTATTTTCTCAAGGGAAGATGCACATAAGGGAACTTCTAGGGATCTTAAAAACTCATTTAAACTCTTATTTAATCTTAGGAATCATTGTGCAAAATCAGGTTTTACAAGGTGCAATTAAAACTGTAGAAATTATATCTTGAAATTTCATGATTTTTTGTTAATTCTCTTTACATATTCTTAATCTCCACACCCTTTTTCCTTAGAATCATCCTTGGTTCTGCCTAAAAATCAAAAACTCCTAGGATTTCTTGAGTGGGGCGAAATGGTGGAGGAAGGGGAGGAAGAGATATTAAACATGGAAGAAGAAATTACCTTATTTTCTTGCTTTTTCTCACTTAAATCTTGCTTTCTCTAGGCTACTCTCTTCAAATCCGAATTTTCCCCCAAGTTTCTCCCTTAAAATAGATTTTTAAACTTCATTTTAATCAAAGGAAACAAAGAAGACTAGAAAAGAGGAGGTTTTGATGGAAGAAAGCATGAAAAGCTACCAAGAAACTATACCTTAAGCTTTTGATTTCTCTTCTCCTTCTTCCCTTGGTGTACCTAAACCCTAGCTCTCACTTTTAAATTTGCCTACAAAAATATGAGACTAAATGAAGAAGAGAGTGGGGCGCCTCCTATTTATAGGTGGAGGAGAATAGCTTTTTCAAAAATTCCCATTTTACCTTTTGTTTTTAGCATTTTTGTTTCTCCTTCGTTTTAGCTCCTTTTTTAGAACCATTTTTTTCATTACAAAATTTAGGTTCCCAATTTAGTAAAATACCTTTGGAATCACAAATCAGAGCTAAAACCTTCCTGAATGAATCTATTAAAGTTCTAATACACCGATGTTGGAAAATATCCACTAGAGGAGATTTAACTATTCCAAGGCTTCTCATGATTTTTAGGGCCTCTGAAAACCCCAAAAAACTCAAAACTTTCATTTAAAAAGCCCTTTTGTGTATTCTAAAATTTGCTCAAAATTATGAAAATGCCATCTCGTTTTGTAAGATTTTCATCAAAATTTGTTTCTTTATTCTAACTCTAATTTTCCTTCCATTTGAAGCTAGGATTCTCATTTTTAGGAGGCTAGAATGTTTTTTGGGACCTTAACTAATTTATTTCAGAGGGCTTGCTTTAAAAACGAGTTGATTTTCATCATTTAATGAAAACTGGACATTATATAGCAAAACATACTCTTTCGGGTTTGTAAAGAAGAGAAGCACGAGCTTGGCAAATGGTTTTAAATGGCAAAAGTCATGTGGAATTAAAAGCATGCATCAATAAATAACACACGTGAATGGCACGGTTTGGGCAGTGGTAGAAAGAGGAAATGGGTTAAATATGAAAGTGAATGAAGGAAGATGAGCTAGAGGTTGAGCAAGCAAGCAATGTGTAGAATGTGAAACAAAGCTTGCTTTTCTGAGGGAGCTGATATGGAATCACATCCATTTAGCAAGAACTTAAGAGAAGCACACACAGGGAGATTCATGTGGTCTAACAATGGTCAAGTTTTACATGGAATAAGAGGAAGAGGATGACAACAAATATGGCAAGAGGAAAGGATGTTCAAAATCAGAGTTTGGCTCGGGTTAGAAGGTCTAGAATGTGAAGAAAAGAAGATAGCTCATATGTAAACATGGGTTCTGGTGGCAAGTGGCAAGAGGCTTAGTTTTGGAGTGGAAGAATGTGAAGGGAAGCATGAGCAAGCCACAAGTACAATTACACACTCACATAGGCAGCTCACCTCTTCACATGATTCTCACGTGAACAGTAGAATAAGTGATGCACAAGTGTGAATTGGAAGACACGTGATTTTTAAAAGAGGAAAAGCACGTGAGGGATTAAAAATAATACATGCGGGCAGTATCTCATCTGTTGATTAAAAACACAGCATCTCATTTATTGATTCAAGACACATCATCCATCATGGAATTAATCATCCATTCAGCCATACACACAGAAGGGAGTCCATCGAATAAAATACACCAATATTCCATCATCATTCGGATACATGCATCCATCATTCCACATCCAGAGACCACACCATTCACGACGTTGTAGCCATTTTCTCTATTTTCCCATCTCCATCTCCACCACTATGAAGCATTAATTCTCCCCCTTGTGGCTAGCTTAGAAAAAAGTTCTTAGAGAAACTTGAATCCACGGATTATAAATAGAAATTTGGCTAAGATTTTCTTAATTTCTTACACTTTTTCTTTTTCTTGTACATGCTTGGTGGAAATGTATTTGATTGGAAATTTGTGTAGTTGTAATTAATGACTGGTTAGACACTAATTAGGACACTTTTTGTTAATTAATTAATTAAATCAAGTGCTGAATTTTTCATTCTCTTCCAATTTCCCATGTATGTAGTCAAGGTGTTTAATGAAATGCATAAATGAAATTGAGTGCTTAATTGTCTAATTTATGGATTCCTTGGAGTTTAATTAGTAAATTAAACATCTTAGGGTAATAATTCATAGGCTAATTGACCTATTAATCAATCAAATTTAGTGTTCATTGATCCTAATGATAAGAATTAACGATTTGATATAGGATTTGTAAAGTCCCACATCGGCTGAAAGGGGCCTGTGGCTAGCCCATATAAGTGGGGAGAATCCTCCTCCTCACGAGTGCACTTTTCTCGTGAGTTAAGCAGGAAGGGACAAATCCCAACGAACCTGGAAGGTAGGGTCCAAGACCCATGAACCAAGAAGGAAGGGACAATACTCGTGAGGGATCTATGTGGTGTTAAGGCTAATCTAAGTACTTGGTGAGCTCTTGGATGTCTTATATGATTGATTCACATGCCAAGATTATTTTTAAAATATGCATGTCTTACATTTTCACTATGCATGCATTTGAAAAGCTTGCTTTCCATATATTATGTATGATTGAATGGGAGATAAGCTATTGAGATTCTTTGAATCTCATCCTCTCCTCTCTAATGATCTAACATGCTAGGTGGACTAAGTAATTATGGTAAAAGGAGCTAACAACCATGAAGAGGAAAGATTGACAAGCTTTTACATGGTTTTGTTCATTTTGGAACTATAACGATGGTTCATATTGGGTATGATGTTGTATATGTACAATGAACCTTGAGACATATGTAAATATACTGTTATGTAATGTTTAGAGCCATGGATATGAAGTATGAGTTTTAGAATACAATTTGAGTTTTGAATGTCCAATTATGCATTATATAAGTTTGATGGAAATATGCATAAGTGTGGGTTGAATGGCCAAAATAAGATGCATGAGATTTGGGACCATTTGGGAAGCTTATACAAGTCTCAAATAAGCTTTTAAATTTGCCCAAAAGGTGCCAAAACCAAGGGAAATCCATTTGGCAACTTTGGTACCCAATATGGAGCCAAAATTGACTATAATGGAACCCTATATCACTTTTTAACCAAATGAGTTAGTCTTACTCTAAAATTTGGCACAAAATTAGGTCTCATTGAGATATTTTTGGGAAGCTAAAGAACATAATTTTCAAAGGTCTAGAGAATATTTGATGAATTTTCAAAGTTGGGATTTTCTATTATTTCTGGTATGTACCCTGTTCACACTGGTAGATTTGTGTTTTGTGTCACCCAATGGTCAAATGATGTCCAATGCTTATGAAATTTTATATGAATAAACTAGAGATCATAATCTTTCTGTGGCCACTAAGATCTGCTCATTTGGAGGTCTGAACAAAGAGTTATGCAGTTTTGAATTTGGCTATCAGTAGTAGTAGTGCCCCAGGAGTCCAGTTACTGTTCCATAGGATTCCAAAGCCTAAAGTTATCTATTTTATTTTGTAATTATTTTTAGTATCAATTTAACATTTGTATATTTCCATAATGACTAAATTTTTATGATTTCAATTTTTATAGAATTAGTTATGAATTTTAAAAATTTGTACCAGTAATCTGAACAACAGCCTAGGCAGCTAGTAACCTTAGTAGCTTTTCGAATATCAAACATCCTCCATGATGAATGTTATTGTCTAGGCATATTTTTAGTATGAATTAGATATCCTAAACTTTCCAAAATGATCAATAACACATTTTTTGTATTTTTTTTAGATTTAGTTATGATTTTCCAAAGTTTGCCCAGGGAAGAGGCCAATTCTGGCCGAAAATAAACTCCCATTTTCCATGCTTCATTTTGGTTTCCATGGCTTGTAGGCATGTGTTTGGAATGTAAATGAGTTGTAATGATGTAATTAAATATGAGGATGCATAGCATGAACTCACACGATCCACGTGACACTAAAATAAAATTTTAGATGCAACGCAGCGTGAAAATAATTATTATTTCTTTGGCTTTTCCATGGAAAATTAATATGATTCATGATATTATGTCATTTAAAAGTATGAGATGAGCTAGAATTTAAGGTGTTACATTTATTGGTATCAGAACAAAAGTTTAGGCTCTCATTGTGGGTTGTGGCTTGTGTTTATGAGTTACCTAGATGTATATGAGCTTATTTCTAGATGAATTAAGTGTGTTTGATAGTGGAAGTGTTCCCTAGCTCATGTTACAGTTTGTTATCATATTTTAGTATGATGGTGAATACTAGGAGAGGTCGGCCCTCTAGACAGGCTCGTGCTGATGAAGCCGGGCCAAGTGATCCAATTATTAGAGCCCTACAGTCCATCATGGGTCAGCTAGATCAGTAGCAGGCCGTTATTATGCAGCTTCAAGAACAGCTTGCTGAGAGAGACAGCCAAGGCCCTACACATACTCCTCCTTAGCCACCTCCACACTCAGATCTTCCTGAGCATTTAGGGGTAACTCACCTAGATACACAGCCACACACGTAGATGGTTGCCCTGATTCCACCAGCTTAGACACCTCCTGCGCAGAAAGGTTATCACACAGTTTAGGAAGTTCAGGGCTTCCACCTTTGATGGTGGGATAAATGTAGATAAAGTTTAGGCCTGGATTATGGAGCTAGAACAAATCTTCGAGGTGATGGAGTGCACGTTTGAGTAGAAAGCCAAGATGGCTACATTCTAGATATAAAAAGAAGCAATCTACTGGTGGAAGGGCACAGAGCCAATCTTGAGAGTGAGGAACACCCCGATCACATGGGTGGCATTCCTTGAGGTGTTCCATGAGAAGTATTTTCCCGATTCTATCAGAGATGAGAAGGAGTCAGAATTCATTTTATTTAAGCAGACTCTAGGGATGGCTGTGGACCAGTACGTAGCAAAATTTGTTGAGCTCTCTAAGTATTCCTCCTATCTATAGTGACATGATGATGAGAGATGGAGGGCAGATAGATTAGAGAAAGGCTTGCTCCTTGAGATCAGAGATAGGGTGGTACCATAGAGGACCAGGTACTTCAATACCCTTGTAAAGATATGCAGAGTTACAGAGACAAACCTTAGAAGAATGCAACCTACCTCTAGCGCCAAACCACCCCTGTAACACCATAAATTCTAGCTCATTTCATGTAACACTATAAATTCTAGCTCATTTCATGACATTCATAAGCTTCACCTCATTATTTCCATAAGAGCATA
The DNA here is from genome assembly GCA_032878935.1 of Erythrophleum fordii. Classification (NCBI taxonomy): domain Eukaryota; kingdom Viridiplantae; phylum Streptophyta; class Magnoliopsida; order Fabales; family Fabaceae; genus Erythrophleum; species Erythrophleum fordii. The sequence goes on along the minus strand of JAVQMF010000052.1, from coordinate 16,323,416 downwards.
TAAAGAGAGGAATGAAAATAATGGGTTTATTTGCGTTGCGCTATGCTTAAAAATTTACAATCGGTGTCATGTGGACCGTGTGAGCTCATACTATGTATCCTTATATTTAATTACATCATTACAACTCATTTACATCCCAAAAACATGCCTAAAACACATGGAAACTGAAATGAGGCATGGCAAATGAGAGTTTATTTTCGGCCAGAATTGACCTTTTCCCTGGGCAAATTTTGGAACATCATAACTAAATCTATAAAATTTGAAAACATATGTTCTTGATCATTATGAAAAGCTTAAGATGTCCACTTCACAATAAAAATATGCCTAGACCACAACATTCATCATGGAGGACGTTTGACATTCGAAAAGCTACTGAGGTCACTGGCTGCCTGGGCTACTGTTCATATTACTAATACAAACTTCTAAAATTTATAACTAATTCTATAAAAATCAAAATCACACACATTTGGTCATTCTAGAAAGCTACAAATGTTAAATTGATGCTACAAATAATTCTAGAATGAAACAGATACATTTAGCCATTGGAATCCTACGGAATAGTAACTGAACTCTTAAGGCGCCACTGCTACTGACAACCAACTTAAAAAATACATAACTCTCTGCTCAGACCTCCAAATGAGGTGACCTTAGTGGCCACAAAAAGATTATGACTTCTAATTATGCATATAAAATTTTACAAGCATTAGACACCATTTGGCCATTGGATAACATAAAACACAAAACTGCCAGTATGAACAGTGCATATACCAGAATCCATAAAAAAAATCCTAATTTTGAAAATTCATCAAATATTCTCTAGACCTTCAAAAATTATGTTCTTTAGCTTGCCAAAAATTGCTCAATGATGCCTAGTTACATGCCAAATTTCAGAGCAAGACTAACTCATTTGTCTAAAAAGTGATATAGGGTTCCATTATGGTCAATTTTGGCTCCATATTGGATACCAAATTTGCCAAATGGATTTCCCTTAGTCTTGGCACTTTTTGGGCAAGTTTAAAAACCTATTTGAGACTTGTGTTAGCTGCCCAAATGGTTTTAAACCTCATGCATTTCATTTTGGCCATTCAACCCACACTTATACATATTTCTATCAAATTTTCACATTGCACACTTTGACATTTCATACACAAATTGTATTCTAAAACTCATACATCATATTCATAGTGATAAACATTACATAATAGTATATTTATATATGTCTCAAGGTTCATTGTACATATACAACATTATATACTATATGAACTATCACTATGGTTCTAAAATGGATAAAACCATGCGTAAGCTTGTCAATCTTTCCTCTTCATGGTTGTTGGCTCCTTTCACCATAATTATTTAGTCCACCTTGCATGTTAGATCATTGAAGAGGAGGGGATGAGATTTAAAGAATCCCAATAACTCATCTCCCATTCAATCATACATAATATGTGCAAAGCAAGCTTTTCAAATGTATGCATGGTAAAAATGTCAGACATGGACATTTTAAAAACAATATTGGCATGTGAATCAATCATACAAGACATCTAAGAGCTCACCAAGTGCTTAGATTGGCCTCACACTTCTCCTCATGGATTTTGGATTTGCCTCACCCATTCTTTAAGAGCTTTGGACTCAACTATACTCTTGGAAGCCCACTTTGCTTTTGGAGACTCTTTACTTTGTCTTAACCAAGCTCAAGGGTTCTTGGCTCATCCTCACCTAAGGGAAGAGTTCTTGACCTCTCCACACTCAAGCAAACTCACACAAGCATCATGTAATCATTTGAAAACATAGCATGGCATTAAGCATCATGGCATATAAAGGCATGCTAGCATACTTTTTATAGCTTAAAAATACACATACACACATTCTAAAACAAGCCAAACACACATCCATTGATAAGCATTATTTTTATACATTTTATTCCTCCTAACTTAGTTATTTTAACAATTAAATGTGGCTTAATGAAGGCAATTGAATGGAATTTGATTTTAATTGGCTATTTTTACATTTAAGGAATTAAGTTGCAAACTATTGGTTCTTAATGCATGAATTTCTTTTAAATAATTTTATGGATAATTCCATTTGATTTTTTCCATTCTTTTTGTGCAGAATTTTAATATGAATTAGAGCTTTGAAGGAGAATTTGTTTTGAAGATGAGGGGAGAAGAAAGCCACGAGTTGGAGAGTCAAAGAGAACCATCCACAAAGCCATGAGTTTGATGGAAAGATGAAACAAGAAAAAAACTGGGCACAAAGGAAGAAGAAAATCACGTGAAGTATGGTTGAGTCAAAACATGAAGGGCTGAAATAAGAAGCCATGGCATCGTGGACTGGGTTTAAAAGAATGAAGCCATGGGCTGCAGCAGCTACAAAACACAAAGAAGCTACATGTAGAAGCTGAACATGGAGCATTGAGACAGTAAATGAGCAAGGAGCTGACGTGGTGAAGGAGAAGGAAGAATGGAGCTTCGGGTTGCTCGATGCATGAGCTGAAAAGAAAAAGCAATGAGTTAGAGTCTAGACAGCAGCTGCAGAACGAGGAAGGCGAGCTGAACAAGGAAGAATAGAGCTATGAGTTAGCGACAGAAATACACACACATGCAGAAGCTGAACTTGAGAATGAGCTAAATAAGAGAAGCAACGAGGAAACTCATGGAAAAGTTGTAGAATGAAAGAGCTAGACAGCAACGTGAAGGCAGAATTAGAGTGAAGAAACACGTTGAAATGACAGGCTGCCACATGCTCACAAACTCGAGCAGAAATGGAGAAGGAATTCATGTGGAAATGAAGAGCAACTCGAAGAGCAGAAGGGATCCATAGGGAAACAAAATGAAGCTGTTGGAACAGAGGAATGAACATTGCAGGCGAAGAAGAAGAGAACTCGAACAGAAAATGGAGAGTTGCATGGTTCGAAGAAAGTAACGTGGAAACAAGAGGCACGAGCTACTGGTTTGAATGAAAACGCTAGAGCTGGAATGCATGTGGAATAAACTATAATATAAGGTAAAGTGGGACCCACACTCACATAAACAAGGCTGGAGAAAATGCTTCGGGTATTTGTACCAGATTAGCACGTGAAGAGCACACACAAAAGAGCTTCAGGCGATTGAAATCAAAGAGCTGAGCACGTGAAAAATAAAGAAGCTCACGTGAAAGCAAAATCACGCCATTCATTCGCTCATTCCGTAAATCCATCCACACATGCATTCCATTCAATTTACGAAGCCTTCATCCATTCACTCCATTCCATTCATACACACCCCCTCCGTCTTTTCCATTCTTTCCACACCTTCATGCCTCCATTCACAGAAACATATCCATCTTCCATCTCCATCTCTTCACGCCATTATGAAGCTCTAATCCACCTTGAGGCTAGCTTGGAAGCATCCTTGGAGAAGCTTGAATCCATGGATAAGAATGCAAAATTCTGGCTAAGATTTTCTTATTTTTTCAGCACTTTTTCTCTTTCTTATATTTGCTTGGTTTAGGAATATTGGATTGAGAATTTGTGTAATTGATTAGTAGCTGGTTAGGTACTAATTAGGAAGATAATTGTTGTTTTAATTGATGAATTTTAGTTCTGAATTGTTCAATTTCTTCTAATCTCCCATGTATGCCACGAAGGTGTTCGATGAAATGCATGAGTGAGATTATGTGCCTAATTGTCTATTTGTGGATTCTTTGATGCTTAGTTGGTTAATTAAACATCTTTGGATGATAATTCAGAGGCTAGATTAATTAGTTAATCATTCAATTCAAGTGGTCAAAGATCTTAATCACAAGAATTAGTAATCTAATGGGAGTTGAGGTCTCAATTAACATTAAATTGCTAGTTTCTTGAATCTTGAATGGTTATTCAAGATCATTTGCTAATGAACACAATTAGGAACTCTTAGGCCAGAATTAATCACAATTGGAATAGGATAAGGATAGTAGATACCAAGGGATGATTCCTAAGCTAGTCACAAGCCATTATCACCCATAATTCTTAAAATTAGATAGAATTTAGGAATTTTAATTCAATTTAGTTTTAAATTAGTTTAATTCATTTAAAAACCCCCCAAATTAGATAGTTCTAGAACCTTAGAGTACTTAGAAAACTCAATTAAGCATTGAATTCCATTTCCAAGGGAGATGACCTAGGTTGTGCCACTTGCTATATTTTTTATTCAACCTAGTTTTATTTTGAGGGTTGTACGACAAGCCCGTCAAAGAGAAGGTAGAGAGAGCTACCTTACACACAATTGCACCTTTTTCCTTTAGGATTCATGCACTCTCTTTCGGCCACAAACCCACAAATTGGTGGAGATGGTTTCTCTTAGCCTAAATACAATATATGGGAGCCAATTAGATTCATGAAATAATTTCTAGGGCCATGCAACGTGCTTAAACCCTAGATTACTTTACAACCTCCATTATGGTCTATATTGGCACTTAATGAAGCAACTCCCCTCAAATGATTTCTAGGCCTCATTCTTTACTTTCAAATATGATTCTTGACTCCTTTTAAGCCTCTTGGAGTCATCCATCATTAAAACAAATGGCCTAGCACCATGTTGCTTCTTTAGGTCATAATATGGAACCTAAGACACTAAATCACTTTTCATGAGTTCTAAATTTTTTCCAAGGCCTCTCTTCATTTTCATTCATCAATTATAACTTAAGAGTGGCCTTAGAAAAATTTAAAACTCTCCCCCACACCTAGAACTCTTCTTAGCCGAGACATGCCTAGTTTTGGGCTTTATGGAGTTTTCTTTGTTTTCTTGAAGGGAGAAGCTTGTGGGGAGCATCTTTGGTGTCTCAAGAACTCATTTATACTCTAACTTAGACCTAGAAAGTATCATATAAATTTAAAATTTGAAAGGTGCACTAGAAACCTTAGGTTTTGCATCTTGAATCCTAATGCCTATTTCATGGTTTCCTTTGCATATTCTTGTTTCTTTCCATCAAATACTTAAGAATCATGCTTGGTTGGGCTTGAAAATTAGATCTTTCTATGGTTCTTAGGCTAGGTCGAAATGGAGAAGAAGAGCCATAGAAGATATGAACCATAGGATACATTTTTACCTTGTTTTCTTGCTTAGTTTGGCTTAAATCTTGATTTCTCCAAGCTCCTCTCTTCAAATCCAAACTTTCCCTTGAATTAGATTTATAAACCTCATTTTAATCCAAGGAAATAAAGGAGAAAGGAGGAGAGGAGGTGTGGATGAAGAAAAGCAAGGAAAATCACCATAGAAACATACCTTAAGCTTAGTTTTCTTCCTCCTTCTTCTTCCTCTCTTGGGTGCCTCTCCCTTAGGGTTTTTCTTCTGGTTTGGGGCTGGAAAATCTGAAGAGAAATGAGGGCAAGTGTGGGGCACCACCTATTTATAGGTAAGGAAAAGTGACTTTTTCAAAACTTCTAATTTTGCCCTTCATACTTTGCATTTTTGTTTCTCCTTCGTTTTAGCTCCTTTTTGAAAACCATCTTTTTCATTATAAAATTTAGGTTACCAATTAAGAAAAATGGCTTTGGAATTACTCAAATCGGAGCTAAAACCTTTCCGAATGCATCCATCAAAGTTCGGGCACACTAACATTGGAAAACGTCAACTGGAGGGAATTTAACTATCCTGGGGCTTACCATGGTTTTCAGGGCCTATGAGAACCCCAAAGAACTCTAAACTTTCATTTAAAAAGCCCTCCTGTATGTTTTTCAAAAAGTGCCCATATTTACGAAAATGCCACTAGCCTTTTGGCAAATTTTTTAAATCACTTTGTCCTTGATTTTTGGGCAACTTAAGGCTTAAATCCTCATTTTCTAATATTTAAAATTTTATCATAATTTTAGTTGGCCCCAATTCCTTCTATTTCGGGGACTTCCTTTTGTATCTGGCCCATTTCTACCGTTTACGGAAAAACCGAACATTGTATTTCTCATGTTTATGGAGGGACTGGATGTTACATTCTTAGCTTGTAGTTACTAGCCATAGAGGTGGAAAGAGCTAGTGGATTCAAAAGGGCAAGAGACAGAGGACTCAGTCTAGCAGAGGTAGTGCTCCATCTATTGCATGTCCCTAGTATGGCAGGAACCACAGTACGAGACCATGTTATAGGGGTAAAATGTATGCTTCAGATGTGGTAGGCCAGGGTACATGGCCAGAGATTGCACCCAGGCTCCTCCATCGACCCCTCTATAGATCACATAGCCGAGGGAGATGGCTCCTCCTTCCAGACCACAGACCCAGGGTAGAGTCTTTGCCCTTTCACAGCAGGAGGCTAGCCGATCCCCGAGTCTGATCCAAGGTACTATTAAAATAAATGATTTTTCTATAACTGTATTATTCGATTTGGGTGCTAGCCACTCTTTCATATCATATGATTGTGCTAGGAGGTTAGGTTTGAGTATATCTATATTGCCATATGAGTTGTATGTATCTACCCCCACAGGAAACCAAGCCATTACTTCTTATGCTTGTTTGAATTGTGTGATCTAGTTTAATCATTGCCTGACCACCCTTAATTTGATTTGTATGCCCTTCATTGATATTGATGTGATTATTGGCATGAATTAGATGTCTGCAAATAATGTCACATTAAATTGTAGCCATAGGTGCATTACTTTACCTAAATGTGGGATTGTGCCTAGTACTAAGGCTGAGTTATCTATTATGACCACCTTCCAGCTGAGAGATCTCTAGGGCATGGTTGTCAGGGGTATTTGGTCTTCTTTTCAGTATAGGCTAATGTAGAATAGGGTATAGATGAGATTTCTATGGTGAGGGAGTTCCCAGAAGTATTCCCTAAAGAAATTAAGGGACTGCCCCAAGAGCGAGAGGTAGAGTTTCCTATAGACATTGTACCTGGGGTAGGTCCAGTGTCTAAGGCCCCATACAAGATGGCTTCTACCAAGCTAGTTGAGCTTAAGAAATAGATAGAAGAACTATTAGAGAAGGGTTTTATCAGACTCAGTGTCTTGTCATGGGGAGCTCCAGTCCTATTTGTAAAGAAGAAAGACGGGAGGCTTAGACTATGTATAGATTACTAGGAACTCAATAAGATAACCATTAAGAATAAGTAGCCTCTCCCTCGCATAAATGACCTCCTAGATCAGTTGGTAGGAGTGTCAATGTTCTCCAAGATAGACCTCAGGTCGGGATACCATCAGCTTAGGATAAAGACTAAGAATATTCCCAAGATAGCTTTTAAAACTAGATATGGGCACTATGAATTCCTAGTTATGCCCTTCGAGTAGACGAATGCACCCACAGTCTTCATGGATTATATGAACAGAGTTTTTAGGCCATACTTAGATAGGTTTGTAGTTGTCTTTATAGATGACATCCTCATCTACTTTAAAAGTAGGGAGGAACATGAGCAGCACCTGAGATTAGCCTTGGAGACCATGAGAGAGAGACAGTTGTATGCTAAACTTAGTAAATGTGAGTTTTGGCTCATCGAGGTTCAGTTTCTAAGTCATGTGATCTCCTAGACAAGGGTCACAGTAGATCCCCATAAGGTAGAGGTAGTGTTACAGTGGGAGAGACCTAGGATAGTGATAGAGATCAGGAGCTTCCTAGGTTTAGCAAGGTATTATAGGAGGTTCATTTAGGGCTTTTCTTAGATAGCGATGCCACTGACTCAGCTTACTAGAAAGAATATGCCGTTTGTGTGGAGTGAGAAATGTGAAAGTAGTTTTCAGGAATTGAAGTACAAGTTAACCACTGCTCCAGTTCTAGTACTCTTTGACCTTAAAGAAACTTTTGTAGTATATAGTGATGCCTCTAAGAAAGGGTTAGGATGCGTACTTATGTAGAAAGGCCGAGTGGTAGCTTATACTTCTAGATAGTTAAAACCTCATGAGGAAAACTACTCTACACATGACTTAGAGTTAGCCGTAGTGGTGTTTACTTTGAAAATATGGAGACACTACTTGTATAGGGCAGCTATAGAAATTTATAGTGACCACAAGAGCTTCAAATATTTATTTAAATAGAAAGAGTTGAACATAAGGCAACGAAGATGGTTAGAATTTTTGAAAGATTATGATTTTACACTAAAATACCATCTCGATAAGGCTAATGTGGTAGCTGATGCCTTGAGTAGAAAATCCATATACATGGCCTGTATGATAATCCGAGAATAGGAATTGATTGATAGATTCAGAGACATGAGTCTCTCCTACGAGGTGTATTCAGGGAAGCTATTAATGAGTGAAACCCAAATAGAAAATGACTTACAGGATCAGATAAAAGAGGCCCAACAAACAGATGATCATGTAAGTAAGATTAGAGCCCAAATAGCCCAAGGTAGTATCCAAGAGTTCAATCTATCTGAGGATAACATAGTGAGATACAAGGATAGGTTGTATGTGCCTAAGAACACAGAAATTAGAGAAAAGATATTAGATGAGGCACATAAGAGCAAGTATACCATTCATCCAGGTAGTAATAAAGTGTACCAGGACTTAAAGAAAATGTTCTGGTGGCCTAGAATGAAAACTGACATAGTAGAATATGTCTCTTAATATCTAGTATGTCAGAGAGTGAAAATAGAATATCAGAAGCCAGCTGGGTTACCTCAGCCCTAGATATCTCAGAGTAGAAATGGGATAGTATAGCTATAAATTTTGTTGTGGGACTACCCAGAACATCATCGGGGTATGATGCAATATGGGTAATAGTGGATAGGTTAACAAAATCATCACATTTTCTACCTATGAAAGCCACTTATACCTTAGATAAGTTAGCCCAGCTGACATCAGGGAGATAGTTAGATTACACAGTATGCCTCAGAGCATAGTGTCAGATAGAGATCCCAGATTCACATTGAATTTCTGGAGATCATTATAGGATGCTTTAGGCACTAGACTTAGATTTAGCACGGCCTATCACCCTCAGATGGATAGACAGACAGAAAGAACCATCCAAACCTTAGAGGACATGTTGAGGGCGTATGTGCTAGAAATGAAGGGGAACTGGGATACATACTTGCTTTTAGCAGAGTTTGCCTACAATAATAGTTATCATACAAGTATACAGATGGCATTATATGAGGCATTGTATGGGAAAAAGTATAGATCCCTAATGTGTTAGGTTAAGCTAGGAGAGCGGAGTGTCATAGGCCCAGAGTTAGTGGACCAGACCTCCAGACAGATAGAAACTATTAAAAAGAAACTTCTAATAACCCAGAGTAGACAGAAAAGTTATATAGATAAACATAGGCGGCCATTAGAGTTTGAGATTAGAGACCATGTCTTCATTAGGGTGTCTCCAGTCACAGGGATAGGCCAGTCCATTAAAAGCAAAAAGCTCAGTCCAAAGTACATAGTCCTTTTTAGATTCTTAATAAAGTAGGACTTGTGGCATACAGACTAGCCCTTTCTCCGAACTTAAGCCAAGTCCATAATGTCTTCTATGTTTCCCAGTTGAAAAAGTACCAGCCTAACCCCTCACATGTCATAGAATATAAGAATATGCAGTTACAGGATAATCTATCATACATAGTAGCACCAGATCGGATCGTGGACGTTAGACTCAAGCAGTTACGGAATAAGACGATATCGTTGGTGAAAGTGGTTTGGAAGGGGTTATCTCCTAAGGAAGCCACCTGGGAACTAGAGGATGATATGAGGAAGAAATATCCAGAACTCTTCCCATGAGGTATGTTATCTAAATTTCGAGGATGAAATTTTTAAAAGGGGAGAGAAGTGTAATGTCCAGTTTTCGTTAAACGATAGAAATGAGCATATTTTCAAAGCAAGTCCCTTAAGATGAATTAGTTAAGGTCCCAAAGATTTTGAGTAACATTCTAGACTCCTAAAAATGAGAATTCTAGCCTCAGACGAAAGGAAAAACAAAGTTAGAATGAAGAAATAAATTTTGACAGAAATCTTATGAAACGTAATGGCATTTTCATAATTTCAGCCAACTTTTGGAATTCACACAGGAGGGCTTTTTAAATCAAATTTTTGAGTTCTTTTGAGGTCTTGAAAATCATGGGAAGCCCTGGGACAGTTAAATCTCCTTCATTAGACATTTTCCAATGTCAGTGTGCCTAAACTTTGACGGATCCGTTCGAAAAGGTTTTAACTCCGATTTGAGTGATTCTAAAGGTATTTTTTTTAATTGGAAACCTAAATTTTATAATAGAAAATATGGTTCTAAAAAAGGAGCTAAAACGAAGGAGAAACGAAAATGCAAAGTATGAAGGGCAAAATTAGAATTTTTGAAAAAGTTACTTTTCCCTACTTATATATAGGTGGTGCCTCACACTTGCCTTTATTTCTCTTCAGATTTTCTAGCCCCAAATCAAAAGAAAAATCCTAAGGGAGAGGCATCTAAGAGAGGAGGAATAAAGAGGAAGAAAACCAAGCTTAAGGTATGTTTTCATGGTGATTTTCCTTGCTTTTCTTCATCCACACCTCCTCTCCTCCCTTCTCCTTTGTTTTCTTGGATTAAAATGAGGTTTATAAATCTGATTCAAGGGAGATATTCAAGGAAAAGTTCGTATGTGAAGAGAAGAGCTTGGAGAAATCAAGATTCAAGCCAAACTAAGCAAAAAAACTAGGCAAAAATGCATCCTATGGTTCATATCTTCCATAGCCCTTCTTCTCCATTTTGACCTAGCCTAAGAACCATAGAAAGATCTGATTTTCAAACCCAACCAAGTATGATTCTTAGGTATTTAATGGAGAGAAATAAGAATATGCAAAAGAAACCATAAAATAGGCATTAGGATTCAAGATGTAAAACCTAGGGTTTCTAGTGCACCTTTCAAATTCTGAATTTATGTGATGCTTCCTAGGTCTAAGTTAGAGTATAAATGAGTTCTTGAAACACCAAAGATGCTCCCCACAAGCTTTTCCCTTCAAGAAAACAAAGAAAACTCCATGAAGCCTAAAACTTAAGCATGTCTCGGCCAAGAGGGGATCTTATAGGTGGGGGAAGTTTTAAAATTTCTCTAAGGCCATTCTTGAGTCATATTTGATGAATGAAAATAAAAGGAGGCCTTGGAAAAAATTTAGAACTCATGGAAAGTGATTTGGTGTCTTAGGTTTCATATTATGACATAAAGAAGGAAGATGGTGTTAGGCCATTTGTTTTAATGATGTGATGACTCTGAGAGACTTAAAAGGAGTCAAGAATCATATTTAAAAGTAAAGAATGTGGCCTGGAAATTATTTGAGGGGTGTTGGTTCATTAAGTGCCAATATGGACCATAATGGAGGTTGTAGAGTAATCTAAGGTTTAAACAAGTTGCATGGCCCTAGAAATTATTTCATGAACCTAATTGGCTCCCATATATTGTATTTAGGCCAAGAGAAACTATCTCCACCAATTTGTAGGTGTGTGGCTGAAAGAGGAGGCTTGAATCCTAAAGGAAAAGTGTGTGTTTGTATACAAGGTAGCTCTCTCTACCTTCTCTCATGCATGGATGTGTGTTTAGCTTGTTTTACAATGTGTGTATGTGTATTTTCAAGCTTTGAAAAGTATGCTAGCATGCCTTTATATGCCATGATACTTGATGCCATGTTATATTTTAAAATGATTACATGATGTTTGCGTGAGTTTGCTTAAGTGTGGAGAGGCCAAGAACTATTCCTTTAGGTGAGGATGAGCCAAGAACCCTTGAGCTTAGTTAAGATAAAGTAAAGAGTCTCCTAAAAGCAAAATGGACTTCCAAGAGTATGGTTGAGTCCAAAACTCTTAAAGAATGGGTGAGGCAAGTCCAAAATCCATGAGGAGAAGTGTGAGGCCAATCTAAGCACTTGGTGAGCTCTTGGATGCCTTGTATGATTGATTCACATGCCAAGATTGTTTTTAAAATATGCATGTATTACATTTTCACCATGAATGTATTTGAAAAGCTTGCTTTCCACATATTATGTATGATTAAATGGAAGATGAGCTATTGGCATTCTTTGAATCTCATTTGTGACAACCCTAACTTCTAATATTGGTAATTATAGTTAAATACATGATTAATAAATAATGATCAATGTTTGGAGTCGTTGCAATTAGTTACTTTGCAGAAATATAGGGAAATTTAAACCTTGATACTATTAGGGTCATCAACTAACAACCATAAATTGGAACATGCCTAAAAGGATTTGTACCATCATTAAGGGTTTGTGCTTCATCCATGCGTCAGTTTCAACCGACAAAAACCTTCCACCAATGCTCTCATGTTATTCCCTAACATTAGCCTTAACGAAATTAGGATTTCTAGGTCCAAGATGGGAGTTTGGAGACCTCCGCCGCGACCAGGAACTTTTCTGCCACAGTTAAGTTAGGTCCTGGAGCTCAAAAACTAAGTTTTTAACCTTGCGCCGCAGCCTGAAACTCTTGCTCTCAGGAATCACTGGGTAAATGTAACACTATAATTCTAGCTCATTTTATGTCATTTATAAGCTTTACATCATCAATTCCACAAGAGCATATGAGAAAGGGGATAGAAATAATAGACTTTTTCCGCATTGTGCTATATCTAAAAAATTCAATTCAATGTCACGTGGACTGTGTGAGCTCATACTATACTTCCTCATATTTAATTTCATTATTACAACTCATTTGCATCACAAAAACATACCTACAACCCATGAAAACCGAAATGGAGCTCAAACTAAACAAGCAAATTTTCAGCCAGATTTGCTCCATTTTCTGACCCAACTTTGAAAAATCATAACTAAATCTAAAAAATTAGAAATCATGAAATCTTTGTCACTATGGAAATCTTAGGATGTCTAATTCACAATAAAAATATGTTCATGTCACAAAATTCATTACTCAGGATGTTTGACATCCAAAAAGCTATAGACTCGCTGGTTGCCTGGGCTGTGATTCAGTTTACTGATATAAATTTCTGAAATTCATAACTAATTCTAAAAAAATCAAAATTATACAAATTCAGTCATTTTGGAAAGCTAAAAATGTTAATTTGATAATAAAAATAATTTCAGAATGAAACAGATACTTTTAGATGTCTGAAACTGATGGAACAATGATTGAGCTCCTGGGCACTACTGATACTGACAGTCAACTTTAAACATACATAACTCTATGCTCAGACTCCAAATGAGGTGATCTCGGTGGCCACAGAAAGCTTATAAACTTTAGTTTATGAATAAAACATTTCATAAGCATTGGACACCATTTCGCCATTGGATGACATAGAATTCAAAACTGTCAGTATAAACAGTACCCATACCAGAATCCATGAAAAATCCCAACTTTGAAAATTCATCAAATATTCCTTATATCTCCAAAAATTATGATCTTTAGCTTCACAGAAAGCTCTCAATGAGATCTAATTGCATGCCAAATTTCAGGGCAAGAATAACTCATTTGGCTAAAAAGTGACATAGGATTCCATTATGGTCAATTTAGGCTCCATATTGGGTACCAAAATTGTCAAATGGATTTTCCTTGGTCTTGGCACCTTTTAGGTAAGTTTAAAAGCTTATTTGAGACTTGTGTGAGCTGTCCAAATAGTCCCAAACCTTATACATCTTATTTTGGCCATTCAACCCACACTTATACATATTTTCAATAAACTTTTATATTGCATACTTTGGCATTACATACTCAAAATAGGTTCTAGAGGTCACACATCATATCCATACATTTAAACATAATATAATATCATATTTACACATGTCTCAAGGGTCATACCCCATTTACAATATTCATATACATCATTGAACATCATTATGGTTTCATAAAGCAAAAACTAGACATATGAATATCAATCTCCTTCTTCTAGTGTTGTTGGCTCCCATTGGCATATCCACTTAGTTCACCTAGCATGTTAGATCATTGGAGAGGAGGAGATGAGATTCAAAGAATCCCAATAGCTCATCTCCCATTCAATCATAGATAATATGTGCAAAGCAAGTTTCATAAATGCATGCATGGAGGAAATAGAAGCCATAGATATTTTAAAAGCAAACTTAGCATGTAAATCAATCATACAAGACATTCAAGAGCTCACTAAGTGTTTGGATTGGCCTCACACTTTTCCTCATAGATTTTGGACTTGCCTCACCCATTCTTTAAGCACTTTGGACTCAACCATACTCTTGGGAGCCCACTTTGTTTTTGGGAGACTCTTTACTTTGTCTCAACCAAGCTCAAGGGTTCTTGGCTCCTCCTCACCCAAGAGAAGAGTTCTTGGCCTCTCCACACTCAAGCAAACTCATACAAACATCATGGATTCATTTAAAACATAACATGGCATCAAGGATCATGACATGTAAAGGCATGCTAGCATACTTTTCAAAGCTTGAAAATACACATACAAGCATTCTAAAACAAGCTAAACACACATCCATGCATGAGAGAAGGTGGAGAGAGCTACCTTGTATGCAAGTACACACTTTTTCCTTAGCTTTTAAACCTCCTCTTTTGGCCACACACCCACAATTTGGTGGAGATGGTTTCTCTTGGCCTAAATACAATTTTTGGGAGCCAATTAGGTTCATGAAACATTCTCTAAAGCCATACAACTTGTTTAAGTACTAGATTACTCTATAATCCCCATTATGGTCTATAAAGGCACCTAATGAAGCAACACCCCTCAAATGATTTCTAGGCCTCATTCTTTACTCTCAAATATGATTCTTGACTCCTTTTAAGCCTCTTGGAGTCATCACATCATTAAAACAAAGGGCCTAGAAATCATGTTGCTTCCTTAGGTCACAATATGGAACCTAAAGCACCAACTCATTCTCTAAGCTTCCTAAATTTTTTCCAAGGTTTCTCCTCACATTCATTCATCATGTATGACAAAAAAATGGGCTTAAAACAATTTAAAACTCTCCCTAACTATGCCATCCCTACTTGGCTGAAAGTTAGAGCATAAATGGGATTTCATGGCTTCTTGAAAGTTAGAGCATAAATGGGATTTCATGGCTCCCATTGGCATATCCACTTGGTTCACCTAGCATGTTAGATCATTGGAGAGGAGGGGATGAGATTCAAAGAATCCCAATAGCTCATCTCCCATTCAATCATAGATAATATGTGCAAAGCAAGTTTCATAAATGCATGCATGGAGGAAATAGAAGCCATAGATATTTTAAAAGCAAACTTAGCATGTAAATCAATCATACAAGACATTCAAGAGCTCACTAAGTGTTTGGATTGGCCTCACACTTTTCCTCATAGAATTTGGACTTGCCTCACCCATTCTTTAAGCACTTTGGACTCAACCATACTCTTGGGAGCCCACTTTGTTTTTGGGAGACACTTTACTTTGTCTCAACTAAGCTCAAGGGTTCTTGGCTCATCCTCGCCAAAGGGAAGAGTTCTTGGCCTCTCCGCACTCAAGCAAACTCATACAAATATCATGGATTCATTTAAAACATAACATGGCATCAAGGATCATGACATGTAAAGACATGCTAGCATACTTTTCAAAGCTTGAAAATACATATACACACATTCTAAAACAAGCTAAACATACTTCCATGCATGAGAGAAGGTGGAGAGAGCTACCTTGTATGCAAGTACACACTTTTTCCTTAGCTTTTAAACCTCTTCTTTTGGCCACACACCCATAATTTGGTGGAGATGGCTTCTCTTGGCCTAAATACAATTTTTGGGAGCTAATTAGGTTCATGAAACATTCTCCAAAGTCATACAACTTGCTTAAGTACTAGATTGTTCTATAATCCCCATTATGGTCCATAAAGGCACCTAATGAAGCAACACCCCTCAAATTATTTCTAGGCCTCATTATTTCTTTTTAAATATGATTCTTGACTCCTTTTAAGCCTCTTGGAGTCACCACATCATCAAAACAAAAGGCCTAGCACCATGTTGCTTCTTTAGGTCATATTATGGAACCTAAGACACCAAATCACTTTCCATGAGTTCTATCACCGCGGCGAGTTGGATTTGCGCCGCGGCCAACCTATGTGGCACCGCGGTGAGTTTGGCTACTATATCTTCCTTAATTAATTTTCTCGACTTGCACCGCGGTAAGACTTATTGCGCTGCGATGAGTTTGGCTACTGTCACCCTCTTGGGTGACTTGTTCGCTTTGCATCGCGGCAAGATTTCTCAAGCCGCGGCGTCCCTTGTCACTGTCACTCTTTAGGCCGCGGCGAGGCCTTCCTATCCATGGCGTGACTCCCTCCTGTAGCTATGTTCCCTACATTTCGTCCCTTACACTCCATTTCTCTTCTTAGAGACACTCTAAGGTCACTTCCTCCCTTTTTGTAGGTCTCTGAGGGTATTTATCTACCTTATCCACCTAGCTATTCTCCCATTACCAATTCAAAATTCAAATATGGATCCTTAACCCTCTAACTACCATAAACTAGTGAGTTTATAGATTAATGACAGCAAATGTATTATGGTCACAAGGTGCATAGGGTCAATGCTTAATGTTCATATAAAATCAAATCGCTTATCCATTATTATCCAATTACAATCATAATGTTTAGTTCAATTCCATGATAATCAAATTACCTAGACAATCCCTATACTTGGTAACTTATGATGCAATGTAGCAATGATACAAAACTAGCAATTTAGTTACAATACATTTTGTCAAAGCTCCCAAACCTATGTGCTACCAAACCATTTAATAATCTTTCATTAATTTTCTCCTTGCCACTAAGAGGTCCAGTCCCTGAAAATGTTAGCCCACAACAGGGTGAGATATACAATCTCAGTAACAAAAGGTAATTCCCATATATATGTACAAGTCAATCAATACATGGCAATCTCATGTCATCAATATCAGAATCATCAATTCAATTGGCAAATGAACTAGTTGAACTACTAATGACTACTGTCCCATACCAGCAATCATACACAACATGTTAATGGCCAATAACACCGGGAGAGGTCCATCCATGGCACCTACTCCATAATGAGCACAACCAGAGCTCAGTGCATCGGGGTCTGATCACAACTCAGTGCCCGATCGAAGCATATGCACGGGTGGCAGCCGTACCACAGCTCCACCATGGACTCACAAGGTCCAATTACAATCACAATCAAGTAGTCAACCAGTCATTTAGCATTTCAAAATTAAGCATGTGTAACAAATAGCAGATTAACATGAGCATATACATGGAATTAGGAAAATAACCCCAGTTACCTCATTGAAGCCAATTACTCTTCCCCTAGCTACCATAATAATCTAAATGCACATTAAGCTTATAACAAGCATAATTATCATCATTTCCAATCAATAAATCAGGTATCCAAAGAGTTGAAGTACTAATGACAGCCTAGAGGTTACTCACCTAATTACTAAGGGATTTAATTTCGGATTCCAATTTTTCCACACCAGAAACTGTCATAGTTCACTCCAATTTCTAGGTAATTCCACATAAAACCAAAACCCATATCATAGGTCAACTATAGGGGTCTCAAACTAACAGAGAATGCATCAAAATGGGAAGGAGATACTCACTTAACAACACCCATAGCCCCACCTTCGAAAATCTACCATGGAAGCACCAAAATTCGCATTTCAATCATCAAGCCCAGAAAATTCAATTTTCCATCATCATCCCCTTGTAATCTCACACAATAATAGAACCCATTATGATAATCCATCCTTAGGGGCATTTTCCAGCAAAGTAATACACAAAATGGAAAGGAAAAGCTTACCTAATCCTCCCTCTAGCCTCTAAGTCCGAAAATCTTGCAAGGGATCACCCAACACCAAATTTCAGATTTGAGAAGAAGATGAAAATGCTCAAACCCAAAAATTAATCAGAACAAAATGAAGAGGAGAATGAGAGGGACATGTTTTATATAGATTACTTTGGCTAAATCTTCCTCTAGAAGTGAGTAATGGTGGAGGAATGCAGAAAAACCCTAACCTTTCTTCTCAAGTGCGAAAATGTCTTTCTAAGTCTGCAGAACATGTATTCCTTAATAGCCAAATAAGTGGAGATAAGGCTTCTTAGGGTTTTAATGAAGATGGGCTGGTCCAATGGGCCCATTATTTTAAGTGGGCTGGTACTAGGTAAGATGGGCTGCAGAAAATTTAAAGCTAAAAATGGCATGTGCTGACCTAATGGCCCAATTCCTTGTGGGTTCAGATTTTTATACTTGTTGGGCCTTATCTCATAAGTTGGGCTGAATTTCATGAGTTGGGCTATAGAAATTTGATTGGGCTAGGCCAAGTTCCAAGAGTCAATCCTACTTAGGTCTGCATAATGTGTGTTGGGCCAACTATAAGAGCTCATGTAAATTGGGTCTTGGGCCTCTATTTCACTAAGTTAAATTAGGCTATTGTTAGGTGATCTCTCTTGGCCCAAGTCTCATGATAAGGAGTTGGGCTTGCATCTAGAATCATTGGGCCTCTATAAGTCTCTTCTCATGATCTCCTACATTAATTTGGGCCTAGATGTAGTTTCTATTCCAATTAATTCTCAACTCATATTATTGATTTATTTCTCAAAATTACCATTCACTTAACTTGCCCACTTATTCCATATTAATTATTCCTAATTAATCTAAATCCATGATTAACACCTTAATTAATTTTGGGGTGTTACATCATCCCCTCCTCTCCAATGATCTAGCATGCTAGGTGGACCAAGTAATTATAGTGAAGGGAGCCAACAACCATGAAGAGGAAAAATTGACAAGCTTATGCATAGTTTTGTTCATTTTGGAACCATAATGATAGTTCATATTGGGTATGATGTTGTATATATACAATGAACCTTGAGACATATGTAAATATACTGTTATGTAATATTTAGAGCCATAGATATGATGTATGAGTTTTAGAATACAATTTGAGTTTTGAATGTCCAATTATGCATTGTGGAAGTTTGATGGAAATATGTATAAGTGTGGGTTGAATGGCCAAAATGAGATGCATGAGATTTGGGACCATTTGGGCAATTCACACAAGTCTCAAATAAGTTTTTAAACTTGTCCAAAAGGTGCCAAGACCAAGGAAAATCCATTTGGCAATTTTGGTACCCAATATGGAGCCAAAATTGACCATAATAGAACTCTATATTACTTTTTATCCAAATGAGTTAGTCTTGCTCTAAAATTTGGCATGCAATTTGGTCTCATTGAGAGCTTTATAGGAAGGTAAAGAACATAATTTTTGAAGTTCTAAAGAATATTTAATGAATTTTCAAAATTGGGATTTTCTATTGTTTCTGGTATGTGCACTATTCACACTGGCAGATTTGTGTTTTGTGTTACCTAATAGTTAAATGGTGTCCAATGCTTGTGAAATTTTATACACATAAACTAGAGGTCATAAGATTTCTATGGCTGCCAAGATCAGATCATTTAGAGGTCTGAGCAAAGAGTTATGCAGTTTTGAAGTTGGCTGTCAATAGTAGTGGTGCCCCAAGAGTCCAGTTATTGTTCCATAGGATTCCAATAGCTAAAATTATCTATTTTATTTATTTAACATTTTTTTCATTTCCATAATGACTAAATTTTTATGATTTTGATTTTTATAGAATTAGTTATAAATTTTAGAAATTTGTATCAGTAATCTGAACAGCAGCCCAGGCAGCCAGCGACCTCAATAGCTTTTCGAATGTCAAACATCCTCCATGATGAATGTTATAGTCGAGGCATATTTTTATGTGAAGTAGACATCCTAAGCTTTCTAGAATGATCAAGAATACATGTTTTAGATTTTTATAGTTTTAGTTATGATTTTCCAAAGTTTGCCCAGGGAAGAGGCCAATTTTGGCCAAAAATAAACTCCCATTTTCCATACTTTATTTTGGTTTCCATGGGTTGTAGGCATGTGTTTGGGATGTAAATGAGTTGTAATGATATAATTAAATATGAAGATGCATAGTATGAGCTCACATGGTCCACATGACACTAAAATAAATTTTTAAATATGACGCAATGTAAAAATAATCATTATTTCTTTGGCTTTTCCATGGAAAATCAATATGATTCATAATATTATGCCATTTAAAAGTATGAAATGAGTTAGAATTTATGGTGTTACAGGATTGAGATTTTAATTCAACATTAGATTGTTAATCTCTTGATTCTTGCATGGTTACTCAAGATACATTGTTATAAACACAATTAGGGACTCTTAAACCAGAATTAATCACAATTGAATTAGGATAAGGATAGTGGATACTAAAGGATGAATCCAAAGCTAGTCACATATCTACATCACTCTTTTATCCATGCAATTAGGTAATAACTAGGAGTTTTAATTCGATTTTTAATTAGTTTAAGTCAATCAAACCCCCTTAGTTAGAAAATTTTTAGAGTTCTTTTATACTTAGAAAATCCAATTAAACATTAAATTCCATTTCTAAGAGAGATGACGTAGGTTGTGCCATTAATTATAAAATCTAATCTAACCTAGTTTAATTTTGAAAGTTGCGCGACATGATACTTTTTCTAATTTTTTAGTATTTTCTCAAATTTTTTTAGGAATTTTTTAATTTTTCTAGATTTAATTTCTTTATTTTTTGTAAGTTTATTTTCTATGATCCTTCTCTATTTTTAAGTGTTTTTTATTGTTAGATGTTGTTAGCTTCATTTGAATTTTATTTTCTTGATTTAAAGTTAATATTAGTTATAATTTGTTACTAATTTGTTTTGTGTTGAAATTAATTGTGCTTCTCATATTTTTCATTTAAATAGATACTTATTATTCTAATCAAGGTGTCTATAATTCTTGTGCAAATGATAGGATTGCCTGGAAGTTAGATGACACCATTTTAATGCTTCATGGCATTCTTAAATGATAAAGACAAGTACAACAAAGCTAACAATACCAACAATTCTAACCACCATGTTACCAACTGTGACGACCCTAATTTCTAATCTCAATAATTAAGGTTAAACATGCAGTTAATTATCATAAGTCATGAAAATGTGGAAGAATTTAAACCTTAATGTGATTAGAGTCATCAATCATACAATCACATGCTCTTATATTCATAAGGGAATTAAACATCCATTTATAGGCTTTAGATTCTATTACTCATCAATTATGACTCATCCAAATGACTATAGATCATCCCTTATGATTAACTTATAGAAAGCTAAGGTTTTCTAGTGAATATATGTATTCTGGTATGTTAGCCGCGGCCAATTCCTTTCTGTTTTACCCCTTTCTTCATCACTAATTTCGCCACGGCTATCGACCTTCGCCGCGGCCAACCTATATGGCGCCGCGGCGAAGAAGCCTCCTGGAACTCCCTCGCTCACCTATCGATATTGGCCGCGGCCAATTCCACCTTTCGCCGCGGCCAATTCCTCTCTGGAATGCCGGGGACATTTTCTTAAAAGTTTGTCGTGGCCAATTCCATAATTCACCGCAGCGAATTCCCCTCTGGATTACTCCCAGTTTGACCTCTCAAATTTCGTTGCGGCCAATTATCATTTCGCCACGGTGAATTCCTCTCTGGAACTCTCCCTGGGCAACTTCGCCACTATTGGCCGCGGCCAACACCATTTTAGCCGCGGCTAAACTTCTTCTGACCCTATAACTCTGAAATTTTTGCCTCTCACTCTCCACTCTCCCTTCATTAACACCCTAGGGTCATTCTACCTTAATTTATGCAACTCTAAGGGTAGTTATGGACCTCATTCATCCAGCTATTCTACCACTACCAACTCAATTCTCAAAATGTAAATTTCCACTCCTCTAACTACCCTATATCAGCAAGTTCATGGGATAACAGCCACAAAAATTCATACACCATTGACATTTAACATTTGATACATTTTTCCATCAGAGGTTCCATACATCAGCAACTCATATCAGTATCTCAAGATTACATTTCCAATTGGTAAGCCATATCATAAGTCAACAAAGTTTACAGCGGATAATATGAATCCATACATCAGATACTAAGTTAAAATGAGGTATAACCCTTTAGTACATACATTCTCAATAAATCAAATGTTCAATCCTACACTTGGCAATACAGATACATGATGATGCTATACAATAAGGAATACAAAATCAGCATCTACACTACTAAGTCAGCTTAAGTGTAGCCATCTCCCCATAGGTCGAAGCTTATGGATTTTCATCCACTTGCTTACCCTTATCCTTACCCGAGGAACCTTCACTTGAAATTGTAATCCCATAACACGGGGTGAGATATGAATCTTAGTAACCAAAGCAATTCCATCATATAATCCAGTTTAATTAACATATAAGCAAGAATCAAAACCATCATTCAGAATCATATCAGTAAATGAAACAATTAGGCTATCATGATTACTATCCCATACTAGCAATCGTATTATATCATGTTAAAGGCCATTAACACCGGGAGAGGCCCGTCCACGGCACCTACTCCCTATTGAGCACACCAGGGCTCAGTGCATCTGGGGTTTAATCATAACCCAGTGCCCGATCGCGGCACATGCACGGGTAGCAGCCGCCCCACAGCTCCACCATGGACACACAAGGTCCAATCATCATACAACAGATAGCCAACCAATTCATTCAGTAATTTCAAATCATTCATATATAGCAAAATATGAAATTAAACAGATACATGCATGGAATTAACATAAACCCCGGTTACCTCACTTGTAGACAGATTTGTAACAGCCACCACAAATCTCAAATTCAGATTTAAGTATCTCCCACTAGAATTCTCAATGTCTCACCCAAAATCCGAAGCAAATTCGTACCAAATTAATACCTATAATATAAATAAGCTATGAGGGTCTCAAACCAATAAAGAAAGCATCAAAATGGGGGGTTTAAAGTCACCAAATACCAGCCCCAATCTCAACCTACGAATTTCACCAAGCAAACCCCCAAACACTCACTTTTCAGATTTTGGATATAATGAAATCTCTCCAAATGAAAGACTAATCGGACCAAATTAAAGAGAAAGATGAGGGGATTAAGTTGTATAACTATTACCTTGGCCAAATCTTGCTCTAAGTATGAGAAAATGCAGAAATCTTGCCCTAAACCCTCGCCTCCTTCTCAACCTCAGAATTTGCCTCTTAAGTTTCAGAAAAATGAAGGTGTGGCTAAAGCATTAGGGTTTTAGGTGGGTTTAAGTTGGGTCATAGGGTTGGGTCATGGGTTGCTCCAAGTCCAAATCCAATTGGGTTTCAGATTTTGCTTATTGGGCCAGTTTTTTGTTATTGGGCTGCAGAATTTCTTTGGGCCAATTTTCACATATTGGGTTGCTGAAGTTTGATGGAATTTGGGCCTAATTTGAAGAGCTCAAAGGCTTGGATCTGTACAAGGGTAATTGGGCCTCCATTAGCCTCTCATCATGTTCCATTAATTTGGGCCTAGATATAATTTCTATCCTAAACAAATTCTCAAACCCATATTAATAATTTATTTCTCTAAAATTTCTATTCACTAACTTGCCCAATTATCCTCTATTAATTATCCTTAATTACTCTAAATCCATAATTAACACCTTAATTAATTTTGGGGTGTTACACCAACCATTCTATCATCCATATGAAGTTCACCTTGATTACCACCATTATTATGAGCCATACTACAACTTCCATATGTAAAAACTAAAGTATCACAATTACAATTATCATAAGGAATACATGCAACAGGAGCCCCAGTGGGAACCAAGTTGGAAAGAGAGAATTATGCAGCAAATGGAAGCTTATAATCTTCAACTCCAATAGGAAACTGAATGGTTGCAACTCCAAAACCAATAGGTTATGGATAATTTCATGAAGGATTCAGGAGCTCAAATGAATCAACCTACCTCAAGTGCTACTGAATTGACTGAACAACAAATTAAAAGGGAATGTCTAGAGGAGGAAGAATCTTATTCATTGGGTAATATCCTTCCATCTTCTAATATTTTGCAATTTGTTGGAACTAACTCTGGTTTGCATGATAGCACAGTAAATACTAATGCACATGATGTTGTTGATTTTGAATTGCTTGATGATGATAATTAGATGAAGAAATTGTTGTTGAATCTCCTGATTTAGTTAATTGTGGTAATGTATTAAGTAAAATTAGCACGTTTGTTGATACTAATGAGTCCTTATGTACTTATGCACTTGGTATTTCTACTACTAGCTGTGACCAAAGTGATGAATTCATTTCTGAACCTATTAATTAGGATTCTATTAAGTGTAGGGTAGTAGATACGTGTGGGGGTGACTTAGATAGTGATGATCATTCTATTCCTAGTGTGGAATTAGTTAATAACCCCATTGATGATGCATCTCTTGATTGTGTTTATGCTTGATCCACTATATATGGTAGATGTTCCTCGATTAATGCTTTCATTGAGTCTAGTCAGTTCCTCACATATTCTTATTATCATGATTCCTCACTAGCATGCGATGACATAACTAATGAAATGGTAGATGCAACATGTGATAATGATATGGATGATACAATTGTTGAACAGCTTGTTATTGATAATTCAGACTTTAATTTGAGATGCTTATGTGATGATATGCATACTTGTCATATGTGTATTGAGATAAATGTGTTCTTGAACTCTGATAAGATTGATTCTACTGATTATACTAGTATTAATGAGAGCATATACAGAGAAAGTTTTAATATTGAAAATCTTGTTAATCCTTATGCTTTGTTTGATACTAGTGAGAGACTATATTTTGTTGTTGATAATTGTTTACAATCTTGTGAGCCTACTGATGTCTCTTTGGTTAAGGAAGATATTATTTCTTTTGCTGAGAGTCCTAAACAAGATCGTGAAGTTAGTGAGCTAGTTCCCAACAAGCAACAGACTCTCCCAACTAACATAAAGTAACTACCAGATACCTTAAAGGATTTTCACTCAAAAGACTGTGAGAAGTTGCAATTTAACTTTTCTGTTGATGCAGTGACTCTTACTGATGAGAGTCCAGCTGATTTTATTGATTTAGATAGACATTTAAAGAGTCAAAAGTTTAAATTTGATTTTCAATTTTCTTTCTTTAGTTTTGAATCTCCTAAATTTGATTTTTCTTCTTTTACTACTTTTGAATATGCTGAAATTGACTTACCAAGACTACTGATGGTTGAGGAAGTCTATGAATCAACACTACATAATCAATCAAAATGCTTTAAAGTAGTGAAGCTTAAATTTGTTGAATTGAAGAGGAATAAAGCTGTTTTAATTCTAGTTTTTGATATATATGATTAGTTAGTCTTTTATAGAGTTCTTTTTAGTTTAAGATTTAGTTTTCTTTTTCTTTTCTGCACAACTATTTGTTTTGTTTTGTTTTGTAGGTAATAAAAGGTTGCTAACCAATTACAAAGGAAATATGAGCCATCCTTGAGATTTTCGATTCAAGTTCACTGGTTGTATACTTTCCTTTCTACTCTTTATATTGTATCGTTTATTTGTTGACTGGATTGTGTGCTGGCATTAAAGACAATACAATATTTAAGTGTGGGGGGGGGGGGGGAGAGTTATTTCATTCCATTTCATCTTCTCTTTGCTTACTTTGTTAAAAAAAAATTGAAAATTTTTGAAATTTTTAAGAAAAATTTTAAGAAATAGCGTGTTTTTTAAAAATTTTTTGTGAAAGTTGCAAGCTAAGTTGATTATAACTTAGATTCACTTAGACATGATAAGTAATGAATCTTGTGTCTTGATTCAAGTGAAGTGGCAATGAATTTGATTTCAATGAATTATTTGATAGCCATTAGCTGGTGAGGAATTAAGTCGTATCTGTTCATTTTTAGTGTGTATTCACCTATCTTTGCTTTCACTCTAAAACTTATCGTGATTCTTTGTTGAGACCACATTTGCATTTGTATGCATGAAAATGATAAGGCATTCATTTCTTTTATAGTTAGTTAGCTAAAAAGCCAACCCTACATGCATTTTATCCATTGTTTAGCCACTTTGGACCTTATTTTATTTTCTTTGTTGAACACATAGCCATTAAAAATGTTTTCCACCTTGTTTTAAGATACCTTAGGGATTTCAAAGAGCATTACACTTGTTTAGCATGAGAAAATGTATGCTTTACATCATTTAGGCCATTGATATTAAAAGTTGAAGAAAATGTTCAAAGTTAAAGAAAAGAAGAGATGGAAAAGCTAAAGAAAAGCAATGAAAAAAAAAGGAAAAGCGATTAAAAATCAAAAGAAATAAGTCTTTTTGAATTGAGTTTATAGTTGCCTATACTTGTTGGAAATAAGGTCTTAAATGCACATTCTTCCCTATCATAAGTTCTATTGATTGCTTTTGAAGTCCTAAGGTGTTCCATTTGTTGTTTGTTTTCCCCTTGTTCTTATACATCCATTCATTTCTTCTCCTTAGCCCCAGTATAACCTTGAATAAAGTCTTATTGATTTGTGCATTGCATTCGGCATGGGTGTTGGAGATTTAGAAGCTTAACAAGCTTATAGTAGTGAGTTTTGATAGGTGAAACTTGAGTGATACACATTGCCTAAATACTGGAAAGTTGAGAGTAAACACTAATCCATATGAGAGGCTATGCATTTTTTATTCATTCTTTTCAAATGAAATTGCCATAGAGCTTATTTCTTGATGCAAGTGAAGTTAGCTTAGATTGTTGAAGGGTTAAAGAGTTAGGATCACTCTTTAACTTGTGATTTTTACACTTTTATTTTCATTTTCATTCTCCATTTACTAGTGTATTTGCTTGGTTAAGCTTGTAATGAATTAGGATTATGTTGTTTGTAATTGGTGGCTTAATTAGGAGAGTACTTGATGATTAATTGATTGATTTAAGTGCTGAATTTTTCATTCTCCTCCAATTATCCATGTATACAGTCAAAGTGTTTGATAAAATACATGTGAGAAATTGTGTGTTTGAATGTCTAATTTGAGGTCTCCTTGAAGTTTAATTGGTTAATTGAATATTCTAGGGTGATAATTCAAAGGGTAAATTAATAGATTAATCATTCAAATTTATTGTTCATTGATCCTAATGATAAAAATTGATGATTCAATGCGGAGTTAAGGTTTCAATTCAATATTAAATTGTTGATATCTTGAATTTTGTGTGGTAACTCAAGATGCATTGCCATTAACATAAATAGAGACTTTTAGACCAAAACCAATGATAATTGAATCAGGATGAAGATAGTAAATACAAAGAGATGAATCCAAAGCTTGTCACATGTCTATCATTTACTTCTTAGTTCATGCATTTAGGTAGTAGTTAGGAATTTTAATTCATTCTAATTTTTGTTAGTTTAATTAAATCAAAATCCCCTTAATTAGGTAGCTTTTAGATTTTTTTTACACTTAAAAAGATTAATCAAACATTGAAATCTATTTCTAAGGGAAATGATCTAGATTGCATCTTATATTACAAATCTTACTCAACTTAGTTTATTTTAGGTTGCTCGACACAACTATCAAGGGTTAAATTCACTAATTAAGGTAATGTTATTAAAAGTTCAAGCTCGTTTATTGTTGGATTTTTCAACAATCTATCCAAAGTAATTTTTTTTATTAACATACACATAGATCTTAAAATGCTTTAACCATGGAAAACTTGAATTTATTGGTGGTCATACTCTTCATTGCAAAATCCTACTAACTATTATACCTATACAACAAAGGCTTAAAGGGAAATCACACTATTAAAATTGGTGGATGGTGTTGTGTGTCTATGATTGAAAAATGCAACCATTAAAAAAATATTTGCATGTACTCTTATTTAGGAATTTTCTTTGAACTTGCAACATCTGGGAACTTAAACAGTTGCCAACCAAGAAACCAACTTCTTGATCTTTTCAAATCAAAATTTTCAAGGATGGACAAATTGGCACTTTCATGCACAATAAGAAAAATTATATTTGGTGAGAGATTTCGGTGAGAGGCATCAATTCCTTACTAATTTCTTGCCAAGCAATAAGGATTGGATTAGCATACAATAAATCCCTCATTGAAGGTTTCAACATAGGATATTGGTCATATTCAAGGTTTGCCAATTCATTAACACTAACTCAAATTATTAAAAAGATATTAAATTGAAAGATAACACAACCTACATAGTTCAAGGACTTTAAAGGTCATTTGTTCATACTAAGGACAAATCTTCAAAGTTATCCATTACTAATTCAACAACACTAAAATGTAGGCTATAATTTAGGAAAGTTATAGATAAAATGACTTTGTTAAGGAAAATACCAAAAGCGATTAGGGGGGAGAATGAAACTTCATAAATATGACCAAAACTTGATTCAAGTTATCCATTCATATGACACATGAATGAAAGATTCATGGACCCAAACTTTGGCCACAATTAAACTGGTGTAGAAATTAAAAACTAGTATATATAAATTCTTAGTTAAATTAAGTTAATGAAAAGTAGATATATGAAATAGGTGATCATAGATGAATGCTAACTTATTTGAAAGTTAACAATTTCATCTAATTGAATTTAATTTGGTCTAGGTTGTGTTGAAAACAAAAACATCAAAACAGAACCAAATTCATTTTTTAAGAAAAGGACATAAGGACCAATTCAGCTTGCTATCTAATATACCTTCAATTAGTTGAATTTATACATCAAAATAAGGTTAAAAAAATCAAATACACATAAATTATGCAAATATATTCACAATTAGAGAATATGAGACTTTTACAGTATAGAAGTAGAAGTAGTTTATAAATGTTAAAGATGACAAGAATTAAGAATGGGATACAGTTATGGACATTAAGAAATTAGTACAAAAAAAAATCTAAACAAAAGAACTATACAAAAATGAGTTTCATGAACATTAATCAACATTAATGCACTAACAACATTAAATATTCAAAATTAAAGTGAATGATTTTGTCACATTCTTTTGTAGGAAAAACTAGCCATCCATGCCAAATTCTTTTATTTAAGATTTTAATACAATTTTTCAACCCCACTTATCAATCTCAGAAAATTTGCTAAAAAAAGAGACAAGACAACATACATTATCCTAATATAAAAAATTTACTAAGATATGCAAAATGACTCAGATTCCAGTGCTTACATATATAATGTTAGTCCATAATTTGAAGACTAAAATATGATATACAAATCTCATAAATGATATCCAAATAACATTAAAATGAAGAATTAAAATCTAACCTCCAGCCATTGCTTTAGTTGAAGTTTTTTTAAATTTATTTTTCTGAGGCCTTTTTTAAGGTGCTTCCAAGCTCTATTTTTCAATAAGTGATGCTGTCTTAATCTTAGAGTTTGAAAAATGAGCTTACATGTAATATCCAGTTCTTCAAAAACATGAGAAACATAACGTCCAATTTCTTCATAAACGTACAAAACTCACCAGATACAAAAGGAAGTCCTTGAAATAGAACGATTTGAGGCCCGATAAAATTAGGACAATATCCCAGACCTCAAATAATATGGGTCCAAGGTCTAGGTTGATGTTTTACAATGTTAGTTAACTTAAACTTTAACCTTTTCATTTGGGAAGATTTTAAATCCAAATTGAGTGATTCCTGTAATGTCCAATTTTCTAAAAAATCGACAAAAATGAGTCAGTTTCCAAAGGAAGTCTCTTAGATAGAAAAGTTTGATACCAACTAAAATTAGGATAAAATTTTAGATAATAGAAAAAAAGGATTTGAGTTTTAAGGTGCTTGATAACCAGAGCCAGAGGAACTCAAAATATTTGCCAAAGAAAGTAGAGGCATTTTTGTAATTTTTGAAAAATTTTGAAAACTCACAAGAAGGCTTTTTAAATGAAAAATTTGAGCTTTTTGAGGTTCTCAGAGGCTTTAAAAACCATGAGAACCCCCAAAACTGTTGAAACCCCTCTGGTGAGTAGGTTTGGCAAAAGCTTGACTAAAACTTTGATCAAAGGGTTCGGAAGGGTTCTAGAACCTTTTTAAGTGATTCCAAAGGCAATTCTTATGATTAAGAGCCTAAGGAATATGATGGAAAAGACAAATTTTAAAAAAGAGTTGAAATGAGAAAAAAATGAAGAAAGTGGAAAATAGGGGCTAAAATGTAAAAAAGGAAAAGTTTCTTTTTGCTCTCTTAAAACACGTTCTAGCCCTCCCTAAGCTGCACCAACATTTTACCCATTTCTAAAACTACTAAAAGCTCTAGCCAAGGCATCATGTGGAAGGAAAAACAATAAAGGAGAAGAAGAAGCCTTGAATAGGTATGAAAGTGTGTGATTTCTTCCTTTTTTCTTCACAATAAATATTCCTTTCCTTTTCCTCCATATTTCCATGGGTTCAGAATGTATGTTAATGCTATTTTGGTTTTGGTCCAGCAAGGAGAAGTTAGGATTGGAGGGAAGGCTTGGGTGCAAGAGGAAGTACCTAGAAGAGCAAGAATTTAAGGTAGGTTCCCATTCCTTTCCATGGCTTTTCTTGCACTTCTTGCTTGTTCTCCTCCATATGAATTTTGTGCAACCTAGTGCCCATCCAAAGGGAGTTGAATTTTGACTATATCAAGGGAAGAACAATTGATTTAGAGTGTGGGAATTTAGAATAGGCAAGTGAAAACAAAAAAAGAGCCTTAAAATTCAAGTTGACACAACTTGGGGCTTTGAAATAAATGATGAATTTGATTTTTCCTATAGGTATTCTAGCTTATGTAAGACATGGTTTGAGTCCCTTAGACTCCTAGGAAGTTACATATGTGCCATTCCTTCCAAGAAAACAAAGCAAAGTTCAGGGGCTCTTTTCATGATATATATCTCGGGCACACAAGATCTGGTCACCTAAAGAGTGTTTTAATTTGTTCTAAGCCTAGAATGAGACTATATATGATGGAAGAACATAAGAGAAAGGCTTGGAAAAATTTTAGAAAGCTTAGGAAATGACATGGAAGCATAGGTTCCATATTATGACCTAAAGAAGCAACATGTGGTTAGGCTCCTCATTGTGATTGTGTGATGACTTTAAAAGGTTTAAATGGAGTCAAGAACCATAGATGGAAGGAAAGAAGGGAGCCAAGAGCTTGAATTATATATGTTTCTTCATTAGGTACATTTTGGAACCATAAATGAGCTATAGAAACAATCTAACTCTTAAAATGAATATATAACTTTAGGAATTATTCCAAGAGTATAATTAGCTTCCATATGATGTGTTTAGGACAAAGGAAGCACGTTCCACCTAATTGTAGGTGCTTAGCCAAGGGAGAAGAACCATTTGTAAGAGTTAAATTGTGTCATTGCAAGCAAGGTAGCTCGCTCCTCCTTTTTTCATGCATGCTTGAGTGTTTTTCTTGTCTTGAATGTGTGTGTGTATGTTTAAAGTCAGGAAATATGTTTCTAGCAAGCATTCACATGGCATGATATCTTGATGCTTTACTTATGTATTGAAATGATGCTTGATGAATGCCTTTGGTTTGCTTGAGCTTGGTGAAGCCAAAAGTCCCTTAGTTAGGGTGAGGATGAGCCAAAAGTCCTTAAGATTAGGTGAGACAAAGCTAAAAGTCTCTAGCAAGAGTGAGGCTTAGTCAAAAGTCCTTTGAAAATGGGTGAGGCAAGTCCAAAAGTCCCAAAGAGAGTGGGCGAGGCTAAACCAATGATTTGTCAAGCTTATGTATGTTATCTATGTCCTTATGAATGAAGAGAATGTTTTATGTATGATTGAGAATTTTATGTTAGCATACATGCATCTAGACTTGAAACTTGCATCAAGTATGTGTGTTTGAAAAGAAGATGAGCTATTGGGATTTTTTGAATCTCATTCCCCCTCCTCCAATGCCTTAACATGCTAGGTGGACCAAATGAGCAAGGAAATAAGAGCCACTAAGTTGGAAGATGAGAGAATGACAAGAAAGTGTGCTACTTTTTCATTTTGTAACTAGTTAATGCTATATGATGAAATCCCTTGATAAAGATGTTGTACAACCATGAAAATATATATAATTACATGGATATTTAATGTATGTATGAGAACTAATGCCATGGGAATGCTATAGCAAAATCTTAACATTGAATGGCAAAATGAAACTTGTATGTTCATGTGTAACCCTTAGGATGGAAGAGTGAATTTATAGAATCTGGGTTATTAGCCCTTTGAGACATGTTTGATAGAGCATTTTAGTACTTTCTCACGTGCTCATGTGGCTAGAGAGGTAGAGGAACCGAAATGGGCACCTTGAGACCCTTAGGAAGCATGAAAATTGACCATTTGCACCCCTGCATCACAAACTAGCCAAATGAATGAATTTCTCTATGAAATTTGGTAAGAATCTAGATCTTGTTGAGAGATTTTTGTAAAACTAAAGTGGGTTATATTTGGAAGTCTATGGAATATTTGGTGAATTTTTGAAATTGGCTAAAAATCAGAATATACTCTTGTCACTATAGCTTTGGTATGAAATTTGTTCTGTGTCAATCATAGGACAAATGATGTCTAATTAGCACAAAATTTAATAGGCATAAATTAGACCTTCCTAGTGACTTATGCCAACTAGAATTACCCCATTTGGATGTCTAGAGAGAGAGATATGAATTTTTGAATTTGCTATGCAGTACCAGGTGTCTAGTCAAACTCGTGCCATTATTTGATTAGTTTTCATGGTCTAAACGAACCTGGAATGGTTTGCAATAATTTTTCCCCTCTTAAAATCTATATCCTTCTAGATTGGTATCATTTATATAGATTGGATTTTTGTAGAATTAATTGGACAATTTTGAAGTTTATATCAGAAATTTGTATTAGTATCAGTAGCCAGTTAGACCTTTGTGCCTTTTTTAATGTCAAATGTGGTCCAGATGCTATTTTCATGACTTGAAATTATTTTTAGTGTAAATTTAACACTCAGAGCTTTCCAAAAAGCTATAGCATGGTAGATTTTAGTTTGTCTACATTTAATTATGAATTTTCAAAGTTGCCTCAAAATCTACCACCCTAGAACCCGAGGCAAAATGTGAGAATTTGTGATTTTTGGTTCTTGATCCATGATTCAAGCAAATTTTTAAGATGTTTATGACTTGTATGAATGGAAAATAATTAAAAAATATTGTTGGTAAGTTTTTGGAGGTTCAGGGATCGAAATTTGAACCTTTACCCTGACATAATGCCATTAAGTCATGATTTTAATGTAAAATTCTTGGGATTTCCTTGCTACTTTGTGTAATCCCACCTCAATAAAGGAAATTGATGCTAGGAATAATATGGTGTGACAATTCCAATGGCATTTTGTAATATCTGGTTATTTGAAAACAAGAGAAAACGTGAGAAACATAACGTACAATTTTTTTATAAACGAATGAAATTCACCGAATACAAAAGAAAGTCTCCTAAAATGAGATAGTTAAGGCCCCAAAAAATTTGAGAAGTATTTTAGACTCCTAAAAATGAGAATCTCAGGTTTAGACGAAAAGAAAAATAGAGCTAGAATGAAGAAACAATTTCTTACAAAAAGCTTACGAAACATAATGGCATTTTCATAATTTTGAGCAAATTTTGGAATTCATATAGGAGAGCTTTTTAAATGAAAGTTTTGAATTCTCTAGGGTTTTCAAAGGCTCTGAAAACTATGGAAAGCCCCGGGAGAGTTAAATTCCCCTTCAATGGATGTTTTTCAAAGTCAGTGTACCTGAACTTTGACAGATTCATTTGGGAAAGTTTTATCTTCAATTTGAGTGATTCCAAAGGCATTTTACTAAATTAGGACTCTAAATTTCATAATAGGAAAGACAGTTCTCAAAAAGGAGCTAAAACGAAGAAGAAACAAAAATGCCAAGAACGAAGGGCAAAATGGAAATTTTTGAAAAGTGTAACTTTGTCCCACCTATATATATGGTATGCCCTTCTTCTCCCTTCATTATGCATGACCATGTTCTATCCAAGACCAGAAGAAAACCCTAGGAGATGAGGTGCACAAGAGGAGGAAGAAAAGGAGGAGAAATTCAAGGTAGAAAGGTATGGATTTTCATGGTTTTTTATGCTCTTTCTCTTCCAAACCTCTTCTCCTTCATTCTCCTTTATTTCCTATGATTATAATGAAGTATATGGATCTGTTTTAAAGGAGAAATTGAGGGGAAAATTCGGATTTGAAGAGAGAAGCTTAAAAAACACAAGATTTAAGTGAGAAAAAGCAAGAAAATAAGGTAATTTCTCTTCCTATGATTGTCATCTTTGGTTCCCTCCTCCTCTATTTCGCCTAACATGAGAAAACCCTAAGAGGACTTGATTTTTTTTGGCAGAACCAACGGTGAATCTAAGGAAAAAGGGTGTGGAGATTAAGAATATACAAAGGGAATCAACAAAAAATTATTAGGTTTCAACATGCAAGTTCTGGGGTTTCAATTACACCTTGTAAAATTTGATTTTGTATGATGATTCCTAGGCCTAAATAAGCATTTAAATGAGCTCCTAAGATCCCTAAGAGGCTCCCCATATGTTTCTTCCCTTGAGAAAACAAAGCAAATTCCAAGGAGCTTCATTTCCTCCATAGCCTCAGCCAAGCAAGTATAGTATAGCTAAGGGGAGTTTTAAATTTTTCTAAGCCCATTTTTGAGTCATATATGATGAATGACAATAAGGGGAGGCCTTGGAAAAAATTTAAAACCTATAGAAAGTGAGTTGGTGCTTTAGGTTCTATATTATGACCTAAAAATGCAACATGTAGTTAGGCTCTTATTTTTGATTGTGTAGTGACTCCAAGAAGCTTAAAAGGAGTCAAAAATCATATTTGAAAGAAAAGAATGGAACCTAGATTTTATTTGAGGGGTGCTACTTCATTAGGTGCAATTATGGACTTTAATGAAGTTTATAGACTAAGCTAGAGTCTAAGTAAGTTGTGTGGCCTTAGAATTAATTCCATGAACCTAATTGGCTTCCATAAATTGTGTTTAGGCCAAGAGAAATAATCTCCACCATCTAGGGTGTGTAAGGTCAAGGAAGAGGATTCAAGGCTTAAAGAAAAAGTGTAAAAAATGCAAGTAAGGTAACTTTTTCTACCTTCTCTCATGCATGGATGTATGCTTAGCTTATCTTAGAATGTGTGTATGTGTATTTTCAAGCCATGAAAAGTATGCTAGCATGATTTTATATGCCATGATTTCATGATGACATATTATGTTTTTAATTGATGATATGATATTTGTTTAAGTTTGCTTGAGTGTGGAGAGGTCAAGAACTTTAACCATGGTGAGGATAAGCTAGGAACTCTTGAGATTGATTGAGACAAAGCAAAGAGTCTCTCAAAAGCAAAGTGGGCTCTCAAGAGTATGGTTGAGTCCAAGAATCTCTTAAAGAATAGGTAAGGCAAATCCAAAATCTATGAGGAGAAGGGTGAGGCCAATCCATCCTCTAGGCAAGCTTTTGGATGTCTTGTATAACTTATTCACATGTCAAGCTTGCTTCTTGAATATTCATGACTTTCATGATATCCATGTATACATTTTCAAGACTTGCTTTAAATATATTATGCATGATTGAATGAGAGATGAGCTATTGGGATTCTTTGAATCTCATTCCCTCTTCTCCAATGATCTAATATGCTAGGTGGACCAAGTGGACAAGGTAATGGAGGCAACCCTTGAAGGATAGAGTTTGACAACCAAATCCAAACTTTTTTGTTCTTTAAGGCCAAAAATATGTCAAATGATGTAATCCAATTATGTATATAGCTTAAGACCCCTTAGACATGTATAATTATGATGACATGTGATGTATAAATGCATAGATATGTTATATGAACTTTAGAATGTAATTTTGGTATGTAATGCCAATATATGTTCCTTAAAAAGCTTGAGATGTATGTGTATGATGACATGTAGCATGGCCAAAATGAGAGGCATAGAGTTTAGGACCATTTGGGTAGCTCACACAAGTTTTAAAGATACTTTTAGACCTGCCCAAAAGGTGCCAAAACTTAAGGAAAGTCATTTGGACCATTTGGTACCCTTTATGGAACCAAAAATGATCATAAGGGAACCCTATTTCACTTTTTGTCCAAATGAGCTCTTCTTGACCCAAGATTTGGTATGCAATTAGATCTTGTTGAGATATTTTTGACAAGATAAAGAACAAAATTTTTGGAGGTCTATAGAATATTTGATGAATTTTCATAGTTGGCATTTGTTCTGATTTTGGTTTGCTGCACTATTCATTTGATCCGAAAATGAAATCTATCACATAGGGCTCAAATGATGTCCAATTGCCATGAAATTTTATACAGAGAAACTAAATTTTTCCAGTGACTTGTGCCAACTAGAAGCACCTCATTTGGATGTTTAGAGGGAGATATGAATTTTCTAAGTTTCTATCTAGTATTAAGGAATTTACCCGACCTCAGTCACTGTTGGATTAGATTTCGAGGTCGGTGAGTGCCTGAGCTGGTCTAGAGTCATTTTCTTCCCCTAGCTAACATCCATAAATTTTCATATTGGTATCATTTGCATGGATTGGAGTTTTGTGGAATTAATTGGACATTTTCAAATTTTGCTATAGAAATCTATGACAGCATCAGTGGGCAATTTGACATCGAGACTTTTTTAGATGTCAAACATCCTCTGTGGATAGATGTTATGATCTGAGTATATTTTCAGTATGAAGTAGACATATGTAGCTTTCTAGAATGGCTAAGAATACATAATTTCTATTTTTCTAGAATTAGTTATGAATTTCTAAGGTTTGGTCAGAAAAAGGGACAAATTCTGGCCGAAATTTAATATGCATATTTTAAGCTTTCCTTTGAATTCCATGAGTTGGAGGCCACATTTCATAATCCAAATAAGTTGTATTTGTGTAATTAAATATGAGAATATGTTGTATGAGCTCACACGATCCATATGACACCGAATAAAATTTTTAGATACGACGCAATGCAAAGAAATGCATTATTTTAAATAGATTTTCTTACTTCCCCTCATGTAATACATTATATGAGCATACCAAAATGATAGAGATGAGCTAGAATTTATGGTTTTACACATTTTATAAGTTAGAGAACCTAAGTTTTATGAGAAGAAAGACAGTTCTTGAGAATGAGCTAAAATGAGCCTAAAACGAAGAAGCCACAAAATAAAGACATAAAGGGAATTTTTAAGAAGATTTTAAAGAGACATATATTTACAAGTCCTCCTTCTCCTTATAACACCATAATTTCTAGTTCATTTCATGCCTTTAAATAACTCATTTCCAAAAATCATAAAAATTTTCAAGGAAAAAGGCATTAAAAATATTGATTATTTTAGCATTGCGTCGCGTATAAAAATTTCATTCGGTGTCATGTGTACCGAGTGAGCTCATACATCACATTTTCATATTTAATTACATGAGTACAACTCATTTGCATCATCAAAAGTGGTCTATATCTCGTGAAAACCAAAGGAAAGCATAAAATACATACATATATTTTCGGCCAGATTTTTCACATTTCTATCACAAATTTTGGAAAATCATAACTAATTCTAACAAAATCAAAATTATTTATTCTTGGACATGATGGAAAGCTATACATGTCTACTTCATAGTAAAAATATGTCTAGACTATAACATCTAACATAGAAGACATTTAATATTCAAAAAATTCTAGAGGTCAGGTTGCTTACTAGTGATATCACAATTCTACAGCAAATTTCAAAAATGTCCAATTAATTTCAAAAATATTCAATCCATGCAAATGATACCAATCTAGAAAGCTGTGGATGTTAGCTAGAGGAAAAAAATAACTTCAAATCAGTTCAGGTATGCCTATGTCTCGAAACTTAGTCAAACAATAACTGAGATCAGGTGGAGTGCTTGGTACTAGATAGATTCTTTGAAAATTCATATCTCTCACTCTAGACATCTAAATAAGTGCTTCCAGTTGGCACAAGTTGCTGAGAATGTCTAATTTCTCTATATAAAATTTCTTGATAATTAGACATCATTTGAGCCCTGTGTGATAGATTTCATGTTCGGACCTGAGTGAATAGTAGCATGACCAAAACTAGAAAATTTGCCAATTTTGAAAATTCATCAAATATTCTCTAGACCTCTGAAAATTCTATTCTTTAACTTCCCGAAAAGCTTTCATGCTAATGGTCTTATAATGCTTTCTCCCATTTACATATTACATATTATCATAATTACATATCTTCATAATATCATAGTATATATATATCTATTGATTACATCATTTGCCAATTTTATGGTCTTAAAGTCGCAAAATTTCAAGCACTTTAATATCATCTTCTCATCTTCAAGGTGGTTGGCTTCCATTACCTTGCTCTCTTGGTCCACCTAACATGTTAAAACATTGGAGAGGAGGGAATGAGATTCAAAGAATCTCAATAACTCATCTCCCATTCAATCATACATAATGGATGCAAACAAGTCTCATAAATGCATGTATGGTCATGTTGATATGTGCAAATATTCAAGAGGCATTTTCATCATTTGAGAAAGTCATACATAGCATACAAAGGCTTGCACTTGACTTCACCCCATTTACTTATGGATTTTGGACTTGCCTCACCCATTTTTTAAGAGGTTCTTGGACTCAACTGTGCTATTGAGAGTTAACCTCACTTTTAGGAGACTCTTTACTTTGTCACAACTAATCTTAAGGGTTCCTAACTCATTTGCACCATAGCTAAGGGCTTTTGTCCTCTCCACACTCAAGCAAATCCAAGTACACATTAAAATCATGATATGAAAGCATATTGTAACATCAGGACACCATGGAATAAAAGTCATGCTAGAATACTTTTCATGGCTTAAAAATACACATACACACATTCAAAGACAAGTAAAGCAAACAATCATGTATGAGAGAAGGAAGAGTGAGCTACCTTGAAAGTAATTACACACTTTTTCTCTTGAATTAATGCTCCCTCCTTTGGCCACTCACACACAAAAGTATGGGGATGATTTCTCTTAGCCTAAACATAATTTATGGAAGCCAATTAGGTTCATGGAATCAATTCTAAGGCCACATAACTTGCTTAGATACTAGCTTAATCTATAAACCTCATTATGGTTCCATAAATGCACCTAATGAAGCAACACCCCTCAAATAAATTCTAGGCTCCATTCTTTCCTTTTAAACATAATTCTTGCCTCCTTTTAAGCCTCTTGGAGTCATCACACAATTAAAACCAAGAGCCTAACTACATATTGCTTCTTTAGGCCATATTATAGAACATATAAGGCCAACTCACTTTCTATAGTTTCTAAATTTTTTCCAAGGCCTTCCTTCATTTTCATTCATCATATATGACTCAAAAATGAGTTTAAAAAAATTTAAAACTATCCCTAGCTATATAAACCCCTTTAGGCTGAGGCTATGGAGGGTTTTGCTTTCAATGGACTTTGCTTTATTTTCTCAAGGGAAGAAGCACATGGAGAGACTTCTAGGGATCTTAGAAACTCATTCATACACTTATTTAGGCATAGAAATTAAGAGATCAAATCAGATTTTAGAAGGAACACTTGAAATCCTAGAAATTGTATCTTAAAATTCTATGGTTTTTTGTTAATTCCCTTTATATATTCTTAATCTCCATACCCTTTTTCTTAAGATTCACCCTTGGTTCTTCCTAAAAACCAAGTCCTCCTAGGGTTTCTTAGGTGAGGCAAAATGGAGAAAGGAGAGAGACAAAAGGTAGCAACCATGGGAGAAGAAATTACCTTGTTTTCTTGCTTTTTCTCACTTGAATCTTATGTCCTTTGAGCTTCTCTCTTCAAATCCGAAATTTTCCCTTAATATCTCCCTTAAAACAAATTTGTAAACTTCACTTTAATCAAAGGAAATAAAGGAGAATGGAGGAGAAGAGGTTTGGATGGAAGAAAGCATGAAAAACTACCAAGAAACTATACCTTAACCCTTTGATTTCTTCTTTTTTTTCTCTCCCTTTGGTGTGCCTAAACCCTAGCTTTCTTCTCTAAATTTGGGCAGAAAAATATGAGACTAAGCGAAGGAGAGGGTGGGGCACCTCCTATTTATAGGTGGAGGAGAATGTCTTTTTCAAAAATTCTTATTTTATCTATCATTCTTAGTATTTTCGTTTCTCCTTTGTTTTAACTTCTTTTCAAGAATCGTCTTTTCCATTATAAAATTTAGTTCCCAATTTAGTAAAATGCCTTTGGAATCACTCAAATTGGAGCTAAAACCTTTCGGAATGAATCCATCAAAGTTCAGGTACACTGACCTTAGAAAACGTCCATCAGAGGGGATTTAACTGTCCCGGAGCTTCCCATGATTTTTAGGGTCTCTGAGAATCCTAGAGAACTCAAAACTTTTATTTAAAAAGCCCTCTTGTGTGAATTCCAAAATTTTCTTAAAATTACGAAAGTGCCATTACATTTTATAAGATTTCTGTCAAAATTTGTTTCTTCATTCTAGCTCTATTTTTCTTTCTGTATAAGGTTAGGATTCTCATTTTTAGGAGTCTAGAATATTACTCAAATTTTTTGGGACCTTAACTAATTCATTTAAGAAGACTTGCGTTGAAAATGCGTTCGTTTCCATCGTTTAACAAAAAATAGACATTAGACTCCTCCTTCCTTCAATTGACCTTAATTCTACCTAGCATAAAAGGGAGACCAGCAGCAACTCACAAACTAAGAGGGAGGGAGAAGAGGAAGAAAAATTCAAGAAAAGGTGAGAAAAAGTATGGAATTTCTTACTTCTATCACTGCCAACTTGGTTCTACTCCTTTGTCTCTTTCTTTCTATAGTCTCCATGAATGGTTTTGGACTATTTTAAGTCTGGTTTAGAGAGGAGAGTAGAGTTTGAAGGAAATGTAATATTCAGTGCCTTGAAAACGAAAGAAAACCCAAGAAATATAATGTACAGTTTCTCTGAAACACATATAATTCATCAGATACAAAAGAAACTCCCCTAGATAGAGTGAATTGAGGCCCAATAAAATTAGAATAATATTTTAAACCTCAAATAATGATGAATAAAGGCTAAGGGAGCCTTGAAATAGGAGCCAGAATCACCAAACGGATTTTAACAAAAATGCAATGAAATGTAATGGCATTTTTATAATTTTAGAAAATTTTTAGAATTCTTATAAGAGGGCTTTTTAAATGAAAAATTTGTGTTCTCTGAGGTGATCAGAGGCCCTAAAAGCCATGGGAAGCCCTGAGACAGTTAAAGTTCCTCCAATGTACGTTTTCCAATGATGGTGAGCTTGAATATTGATGAACTCGTTCGGGAAGGTTTTAGCTTTAATTTGAGTGATTCCAAAAACATTTTATCAAATTGGCAATCTAAATTTTATGATGAAAAAGGTGGTTCTAAAAAAGGAGCTAACACAAAGCTAAAATGAAAATGCCATGACAAAAGGGCAAAATTGAAATTTTGAGAAAAAGGAAGCTTCTTGATGACTCTACATTTCTCACGCCACTTCTCCTCCTCATTCCTTGATTTGTTTTTGCCCCAAAAATAGATAAGGAAGCTAGCTCTTTTAGGTGCACCAAGGGAGGAGATTTTGAAGAAAGAAAAAGCAAAGAAAAGGTAGGAAACTTTATGGAATTTCAAGCTTTTTCTTTAGCAAGTTGTTTCTCCTTCTTCTCCTCTTTATTTTCATGGGTTTCATGATGTTTTTAGGTCTATATGGAGGGCAGAACAGAGGTGGAATTTTCATATTTGAGGAGAGGAGACCAACAAAGGGAAGAATCATCTAAGAAATCAATGAAAAACAAGGTAAAACTTTATTCCTATGGTAGCTACTCCTTTTCACCTTCTCTCCTTGGTTCGTCCAACTAGGGGAACTCTAAGAGGGCATGGATTTTGTGTAGAACCAAGGATGAATCTTAGGCAATAGAGTGTGGAGAATGAGAATATACAAAGAAAATTAACAAATAACCATTAGTTTCAAGATAGTATCATTAGGGATTCAAATGCCTAATAAAAAATCTGATTTGATACAATAATTCCTAGGCCTACATAAGTGCTTGGATGAGCTCCTAAGATCCATAGAAGGCTCCTCATATGCATCTTCCATCAAGAAAACAAAGCAAATTCACTAGGTGTCAATGTAAAGTATAACCACGACCTAGAGAGGTTGGAGCACCTAGAGGTAATTTTAATTTCACCCAAGCTTAATTTTGAGTCATATATGATGGGAGAGGATGAGAGGAAGCCTTGAAAAAATTTTAGAAGCCATAGATAGTGAGATGGTATCATAGGTTCCCTATTATGGCTTAAAGATGCAACACCTAGCTAGGCTCCTTCATTTGATTGTGTGATGTCCAAGAGGCCTAAAAGCAGTCAAGAATCATAAAATGAATGAAGAGGATGGAGCAAAGATCATATTCTATAGGGTTACTTCATTAAATGCATTATGGAACCATAAAAGAGCCATTTGAATTACCTAATTTTTCTAATGAATGTATTGCTTTAGAAATGATTTCAAGAGCTTAATTGGCTTCCATATATTGTGTCTAGGGCAAAGGAACTAAGTTCTACCTTCTTGTGAGTGTGTGGCCGTGGGAGAGGATCTAAGTGCAAGGAAGAAAACATGTTGTTGTAACAAAGGTAGCTCTCTCTTTATTCCCTCATACATGGATGAATGCTTGTCTTGTCTTTAAATGTATGTATGTATGTTTTAAGCCATGAAAAGTATTCTAGTATTATTTCAATGCCATGATACCATGATGATATTTTATGCATTTAAATGATGTCTTATGAATTTGCTTTAGCTTGCTTGAGTGTAGTGAGGCCAAGAACCCTTTTAGCCATGGTGAGGATGAACCAAGAACCCTTAAGAATGGTTAAGACAAAGTAAGAGTCTCCCAAAAGTAAGGCTTAGTTCAAGGCCTTTAAGAAAAAAGGGTGAGGCAAGTCCAATAACCTTAAAGACAATAGGTAAAGCTAATCCACTTACTTGGCTAGCCTATGTATGCTTTGTATGATTTGTTCAAATGCCAATAATGCTTCTTGAATGATCATACTTCCCATTATGCTCATGCATGTATTTTTGAGAGTTGGATTGCATTCTTTGTATATGATTAAAAAGGATATGAGCTATTGGGTTTCCTAAGTGGACTAAGTAAGCCAAGGAATGGAAGCCACCAAACCTAGAGAATGAAGATTGACAACGAAGTGTGTGCAAATGCCAAATTGTAGCCATATGAATGGCACATGATATAATCCTTTATTG
The DNA here is from genome assembly GCA_032878935.1 of Erythrophleum fordii. Classification (NCBI taxonomy): domain Eukaryota; kingdom Viridiplantae; phylum Streptophyta; class Magnoliopsida; order Fabales; family Fabaceae; genus Erythrophleum; species Erythrophleum fordii. The sequence goes on along the minus strand of JAVQMF010000052.1, from coordinate 16,280,462 downwards.
TAGATGTTGTATGACCTTAAGAACATATGTAAATATGTAAATGTATAATGTATGTATAAAATTTAATGCCATATGTATGAAATAACATAATTTGGGTATGGAATAACAAGAACTAGCATGTATATTCTTATGTATAACTTAAGGTGGATGAGTAAGTTTGAGAAATCTAGATTTATGCACCTTTGAGACAAGTTTAGTAGACCATCTTGGTGCTTTCCCACATGCTCAAGTGGCCATGGTTGTCTTAGAAACAATTTTGGACCATTTGAACCCCTTATGAGACACAAAAATGACCATTATGTAATCCAATGTCAAAATCTAACCACATGAACGAATTTGATCATGAAACTTGGTAGGCAAATAGATCTCATCTAGAGCTTTTTGAGAGGCTAAAGAGTAAATTATTTAGAGATTTACAAAATTAATTATAATTTTCCAAAGTTGGCATTTTTTCTACTAAACTAATGCAAACACTGTTCTTATAGTCAGTTCCTTAGGCTATGTCATTCGAAAGACAAATGGTGTCTAATGCTCATGAACGTTTACCTACATAAACTAAAAATAGTAAGCTTTTCATGGCCACCAAGATCACCCTAATTGGACATTTGAGCAAGGAGATATGAACTTTTGAAATTAGAGGATAGTACCAATAGCGACAGGCAACCTTTAGTACTATTCAATTAGTTTTCGATGGCTAAACGTACTTGTTGTGGTTTAGAACTATTTTTAGCATAAATTATGCATCTGTAGCTTTCTAGAATGGATAGGGTGCTTGATTTCAATTTTTTTAAAATTAGTTATGATTTTTCAAAATTCAGGCACAGAATTTGGACTGGGTAGCCAAGGCTACCCTCTAGATTTCATGTGTGTAGACTAAAAGCTCAGGTTCCTAGCCACATTTTGAGATGAAATGGAATTGTATGGGTGTAATTAAATTGAGGAATGTCATGGATGTGTTTAGATGGTCCACAAGATATGAAACAAGAAATTTTACCATTGTGCAATTTGATTCTAAGCATTTTTTTTAAGAGAATTCTTTATGCTTCTTTGCTTCTAACTTTGGTATTTATCTTTAAAGGAATAGGAAGAGCTAGGTAGATATGGTGTTACATTTATTGGTATCAGAGCAAAGTTTTAGGCCTTTTAGGATTGGATTTGGCTTGAGGATGTGGTAACAAGGCTCTGTAAAAATTTAAATAGTTATGTAAAGCCTTGTATGAGGTATTTTGGGGTGTGTGAAGGTAGTTCATGGCTATGTTTATAATAAGTAAGTTGTTGAATAGTCTTGAAGTAGATAGTGAATATCAAGAAAGGTTGGCCTTTAAAATAGTTTAAGCAGAGCTAAGTGATCTGATGGCTAGAGCTTTATAAAGCATGATAGTTGACTGGGATTAGTAGTAAGCCTTGGGTATGAACAATAAGAGATGATCTTGTTGATATGAAGAGGCTTGCCCAGAGAGAGTATGCGAGGCCTAATTCTCCCTAGTGACCATACTCTGACCATTCTGAGATGTCTTGCTTAATGCAAGGGTAAGTAGTGAGTTAGCACAGTATAAGGTAAAGCCGCTACTGCACAGAGTAAGGGTTGTAGGAGTTATCCCCCTAGCCACGACACCCAGATATTATAATGATATAAAAAACTCATAAACCAATTCCCTCAAGCCAGTGGTTTAAGTTATAAGTTAACTCCATAGAGCCCTGACAGCTCAGAAATGGTAGTTAGTTATATATGTGTATGAGTAAAGCAAGAGGTGGAATCCTCTAGCTTTGATGATGGGCTAAAAATAGAGTTAGTGAGGCTTAGATCACGTAGCTAAAGAAAAAGTTCCTAGTTATAGCGAAGTGTACTATGACAGCAAAGGCCTTTGTTGGTCATAATTAGGCTAACCTGAGGAATGAGCTACTATAAGGTCAATCAACCTACAAAGAGTGGGGACCCCTAGTATAAGTAAAGAAAAAGAGCAGCAAATGGTCATGAAATATCAGTAAATAACATGTGATTAGTGGGCTTAACAATTGAAACTAAGAAAGAACTCGATGTTAGAGAATGTCAAACACAGGAATAATAAGATTGTTGAGATCCACCTATAAGGCATTGACTCCAACCTAAAATGCTACCCTAAGAAATACTAAATGACAAGCTAATATAAGTTTAAGATCTTGTAGACACTGTCAAGAAAACCTTGTTGATAGGGTCTTGAACTTTATACTGCAATATATGAGATCTTGTCAATAAGATCCTAAACCCATTGATAGGATGTTATTGTAGTCTTGAAATAAACATAAGGTAAGGCTACTAACAGTGAGGAATATAGTAAGTACCCAGAAGGGTATGCCTCATAAGTAACACCTAAAGATGAGTATGATTAGCCCAGTGATAGAGACTCAGAAGAGAATGAGAATAGTTTAAAAAGTACTAAGTTATTGTAAGCTTATATGAATTAATGGGGTTTATTATAAGCTATAAGTCTGATGAGATAAGTTGCCCAGTCCAAGCATAAGCTAAAGCCTAAGGGAAATAACTAGTAGTATAGTCTAGGGAGATGTGTAGAAGAAAATATAGTGTAAAAGGAGGAATTAAATTGATTAAGAGTGCAGTGAAAATTCTCCCTGGATCAGAAGGGAAAGTACGACATCTTGAGTTAGGGAAACTACTCAGTAGTGGTTAGCAAATTCCCTCAGATAGACCCCTTGAATTGTAGAATATAGTAATAAAGGAAATAAGGGAGAATTTAGAAGCTAGTTCACATAAGAGATGCTCTCACTTTAGTAATGATTAAATGAATAGACTGAGCATAAAAAAGTAAATAGATAGGGGTCTAATAGTTAGTCAGAAGAGCTCCCTAATATGAGAATAATATAGGGTTAAGGCACGTGAGTAATTAAAGCACCTAGTGGAGCATAAATATTCAGTAAGGTAAAATCCAGACATTAAGAGTACATTTCCTGAATTGAATTAGTAAAACCCTAAAATTAGTATACTGTGCTCCTAGGGATGAGACTAAAGAGGTTGAACAGAGAGAAAGCCTAGCTCTAATCCAAAAGTAGAAACGAGTTAAGACAAATAATTAGTATCTTAGTGCCCTCTGTAAAGCTCGAGGGAGCTAAAGACAACCTAAGAAGGTGAGTCTTTACATTATGCAGAGAAGGAGTATAAGCCAAGCACAGTAAGAATATAAGAGGAATTAGACCTCCCCTAATGTTACAGAAAGTGAGAAAGTAAAGAAACCTAGAAAGAATGCAGGTGCTCTTGAGGTAAAGAAACATAAACTAGTAAGAAGGATAATCAGTAGTAGAGCATCCTTTTACGTAACTAAAAGGATAGTAAAGGTAAAGACAAAGAGAATATATGATGGTGTTCAAGCTGAGGACATAATAGATTGAGAATAAATATTGAGTTAATGTACTTGAGTACTGAGAAGCACACTTATTCTTAGTATAGATGCCATTTTAGCATAATAGTGCCTGAAATAAAAATAGTCAGGCAATGTAAAATGACCCTAGGATGGGGTCTTATTTTCCATGAGTATCTTATAAGAATAAGGTAGATAAAGAAAAGTAAGAGAGGAATACTTTAGATTATTGGAAAACTTGTACTATACAGGTGATAATGGCTTTGAGCTCAATCATGAGCCACCTGTATATTAATGTTTGATGTTATAGTTTGCTTACAACAATGGTTACATGATATTGGGTTTGGCTAACCCAATAGTAATGTGACTTGAGTGCATAACAAACAATGGCATTAATCATAAAAAGTGTCCCGATAATCAAAGAGTATCTTAGTTAGTTAAATCACAAGATGAGCAAAAGAAAGATAAATAAGATATTCCAGTAGTATCAAAATGATAAGAAAAACATATAGAAAGAAATTCTCAGTAAAGAATAATAATGTAAAAGAGAATATGCTAATAGTATAGAATATTCAGATTCAAATAGCATGAGTTCAGTATGTATGATCTGAGTCCCTTATAATATAATTAAACAAAATGAGGAGGGACCAGTATATATCCTCTATCCTGTCAGAGATGTTAGGCACACTCAATGCATGAGATGCCCTAGTGCTAAAGACACTCAAGAGAAAAATATGGGCATAGTTAGAAATTGTAGGATATGAAAGAAAAGATGGAACAAGTGTAGATAAAGCAAGGTAAGTCAATAAAAAGGAAGAAAAGAGAGTCAAGTGAAAAAGGGCTGAAGTGGGAACCTGAGAATCCCATAAGGAGTGATAAATGAAGTTAAAATACTCCTGAGTATTAGTATGATGTGATCATAGAAAATTAGATGATATGGAACCCACTTTGCATGAAGAGCATCAGAGACATCTGAGTTGAGCTTGAGAAATTATGAGCGATAGTTACCAAACTTAGTAAGCATGTATTTTTATTTTCAAATACAGTAATCTTAGGCTTGGACGTCTCCCAAAAATGAATCGTAGTAGATCCTAGTACAGTACAGCAGGTTACAGTAGATCCTAGTAGGGCTCTGAGAGGTTGTAGTAGACCTAGGGGTTGTAATAGATCTCACAGAGTTACAGAGAGCTCACAGTTATAGCATGATACTTCTCTAGCGAGATGATTGATAAAAGCCATTCTTATATATTTTATTTTCCCTAATTTAGGCATTTTAACAATTAAATAAGGTTCCAAAGATTTAATTAGAATATATTTGATTTTATTAACCATTCTTTGCACTATAAGAAATAATTTACAAAATTTTGGACTTTTAATGCATAAATCTCTTTTTAAATAATTTTGCAAATTATTCCTACTTAATTGTTTCTATTCTTTGTGTGTAGATCTAATTGGGCTTTCTTAATTTCATGCATGGATTGGGTTAGCATACACATAAGCATTACCTCTCTTGGTCCTACCAACGCTTATGCAACAACTCACGTGGGAAAAGAAGAAGCATATGTGAAAAGAAGCAAGAAGCATAATAGTTATAGGTTATTAGTAAGGAGCTGATACAAAACATATAGAACAGAACCATACATGAAGCACTCTCGAGTTAAGCAGTATATAAGCAAGAAGAGAAGCCACGGGTTACACGTTCGAGCATAGAATACATTAAAAAGGGTACAGCAGCACGTAAGCAAGAGAACCAGCTATGGGGCAACTTATGTGTGATGGGCAGAAGAAAAATAGATTGAACAAAGAGCTACAAAATGCATGAAGAGCAAGCTATAGGTTTGGAGAGCTGGACAGGGCATGGAAAGAAAGAAGAAACACACAAGAGCATGCAAAAGCTAACGTGGAAGCACAACAACTACAAGAAAGAGGATGCATAAGGCAGAGCACATGGAGCAGGCCTCGAGTCTAGGGAGAAAAACATGAAGCCCCAGTTCATCAAGCTAAACGTGGTTGAAACAGAGGATGAGAAGCCACATGACAGAGTTTTATATAGAAGATAAAGCTCAAAAACAAGAGAATAGCCACAGGTTAGCAAGAGTTAATATGGAACATTGAGGCAGGACACTTGAATACATAAAGCAAGAGCTGGCAGTAAAAGAACACGTGAAAGAAATAATTAAATGAAGCATGTAAGGAGCATGTGAGGGGAGGAAGTAGCATGTTAATTCCATCCAAAAGAAGCATTCATCCCACCATTCAGAATACACATGATCATTAAAAAAAAAAAGGGAGCACGTGAAGGAGTGTGTGATTAAAGGAAGCTCGGGCAACACGTAATACATATCAATTCATCTCAACCATTCATTGATCCATTTCATTCATAGAGGGAACACACATCAACATCCATTCCATCCATTTTTCATGTTAAGCATGTGCTTACTCAAGAGAAGAAGCCACGCGAAAAAAAAACACTTAGGCAATCCATTCGTACACACGCACATCCATCCAGAATCCATTCACGCTACTATCTAGAACACATTCCATTCGTAAACTCTCCACACTCTATACGCCTTAGCCGCCATCCCCATTTTTCCTCCATTTTTCTTCCACATCAATGAAGCATTAATTCTCCCTTGTGGCTAGCTTGGAAAAGGACCTTAGAGAAGCTTGAATCCATAGAGATAACAAAGGAATTTTTGCTAAGATTTTCACTTTTTCTTGCATTTTCCCCTTTCTTGTATTATCTTGGTTAAGGTTGTATTAGATTAGGAATTTGTATTATTTACAGTTAGTGGCTGGTTTGACACTAATTAGGATACTTTTTGAATGATTATTTGATTAATTTAGTGCTAGATTTTCATTATTCTCTAATTTCTCATGTATGCCATCAAGGTGTTCAATGAAATGCATGAGTGAAATTGCATACTTGATTGCTTGATTTGAGAATTCCTTAGAGTTTGGTTAGTTAATTGAATATCCTAGAGTGTCTATTCAGAGGCTAATTGATCAATTAATCATTCAATTTAAGTGTTCATTGATCCTAATGACAAGAGTTAGCGATTTGATGTGGGATTGAGGTTTCAATTCAACATTAAATTGTTAATCCCTTGATTCTTATATGGTAACTCAAGATACATTGTTATGAACACAATTAGGGATTCTTAGATCAGAATTAATCACAATTGAATTAGAATAAGGATAGTGGATACTAAGGGACAAATCTAAAACTAGTCATAACTCCATCATTCATTTATTAGTTCATGCATTTAGGTAGAAGTAGTTAGGAATTTTGATTCGATTTAAATTCTAGTTAGTTTAATTAAACCAAAACCCTTTTTTAATTAGGTAATTTGTAGAGTTCTCTTACACTTGGAAAACTTAAACATTGGATTCCATTTTTTAGGGAGACGATCTAGGTTGCACCACTAGCTATATATTTTTCAACCTAGTTTTATCGAGGTTACACGACATGACTCTTAAAATTTGGCATCGTTATCGAGGAATTGAATTCTCAATTGTTTGAAAAGTTTTCTAGGTGTTTTAGCTCTATTTTGGTTTGATTTTTTCCTTGTTTTGAACTTAGATTTTGGTAATTTCGGTGTTACGCATTAATTGGTTTGCTCGCTTGAATTTTTTTTTAAGGTGCCCAGAAAATTCTTAAACTTTGTTTTCGAAGGTTTTTGGGTGTTTTAAGCAAAAGTAATAGAAAAACTATTAGGTGTACCATTTTTTGGCCAAATTCCAATGTTTAAGGCACTTTTTCTAATTTTTTTTGGCATTTTCTCAAATTTTTAGGAATTTTTAATTTTTCTAGATTTAATTTCTTTATTTTTTGTGAGTTCATTTTGTATGATTAACCTCTATTTTTGAGTGTTCTTGATTGTTAAGTAGGTCTTATCTTCATTTGATTTTATTTTCTTGATTTAGAATTAATTTTAGTTGTAGTTTCTTAGTGATTTTTTTAGTGCTGAAATTAGTTGTGCTTCTCATATTCTTTGTCTGAAATGGATCACAGGTGTCTATCATTCTTGTGCAAATGATAGGATTTCTTAGAAGTTGGATATAACCATTTCAATGGTTTGTTGTATTCTTGAACGACAAAGACAAGCACAACAAAGCCAACAAGTTCAATAGCCATGCTACCAGCCATACTACCATCCATATGAGATTCACCCTAATTACCACCATCATTATGAGCCATACCACAATTACAATGTGTAAGAGCCAGAATATCATCCTTACAACCATCATGTGGAATACATGTAATAGGAGCCTAAGTGGGAACCAAGTTGGGAAGAAAGGATGATGCAACAATTAGAAGTCTATAATCTTCAACTCCAACGAGAAACTAAATAATTGTATCTTCAAAACTTACAAATGATTGACAACCTCATGAAGGATTCAGGAGCTCAAATGAATCAACCTACCTCAAGTGCTACTAAATTGATTGAAGAGTAAATTAGAAAGAAATGTATAGAGAGGAAGAATCTTATACATTGGGTAATATCCTTCCATCTTCTAACATTTTGCAATTTGTTGGAATCGACACTAGTTTGCATGATAGCATTGTGACTATTGATACACATGATAATGTTGATTCTAAATTACTTGATGATGATGTTGATGAAAAAATTATTGTTGAATCTCCTAATTTGGTTGATTGTGGTAATGCATTAAACAATAATGACACATGTGTTAATGCTAATGAATCCTTGTGTACTGATGCACTTAGTAATTCTACACCAAGCTATAACCATAGTGATGAATTCATTTCTAAACCAGTTAATAATGATCCTATTGAGTCTAGGGTAGTAGATAAGTGTAGGGGTGACTTGGTATGTGATGATGTGACTGATGAAACAGTGAATGTAGCATGCAATGATGATATGGATAGTGAAATTGTTGAATAGCTTGTTGTTGATGATTCAGACTTTACTTTGAAATGCTTATATGATGATATGCATGCATGTCCTATATGTGTTGAGATTGATGAGTTCTTTAGGTCTGATAAGTCTATTGAATCCATGAATTCCTTTGTTTGCACTGAAACTGTAACGCCCGATATGTTATAACAATACAGAAATGGGCTAGTTTGAAAAGTAAGTCCCCTAAGATGAGTGATTCAAGGCTAAATTAAAATTTGGATAAAATGTTAAATAATAGAAAATAAGGATTTGAGCCTTGAGTTGCTCAAAAATTGGGGCCGGAGTAATTCAAAAAATTTGCCGAAAGGCCAGTAGCATTTTCGTAAATAAGTGTAATTTTAGAAAAACACCTAGGAGGGCTTTTTAAATGGAAATTTTGAGTTGCCTAGGGTTCTCAGAGGCCCTAAAAAATCATGGGAAGCCCCAGGACTGGTAAAGCCCTCTGATGTACTCTTTCCAACGTCAGTTGACCCAAATTTCACCTCGGTTAGCCAAAACTCATATTTACTCAATTTGGCATATAATCTCTTATCTTTCAGAGTCTCTAGGGCTAATATAAGATGCCTCTCATGCTCCTCAAATGATCTAGAGTACACTAGGATATCATCAATAAAGACCACAACAAATTTATCTAAATACAGTCTGAAGACTCTGTTCATATAGTCTATGAATACCACGGGTGCATTTGTCAGCCCAAAAGGCATTACAAGGAACTCATAATGCCCATATCTAGTCCTGAAGGCCGTCTTCGGGACGTCTTCAGCTCTCACCCTCAGTTGGTGATATCTAGATCTAAGATCTATCTTAGAAAAGATAGATGCCCCAGCCAACTGATCTAACAGATCGTCTATCCTAGGGAGAGGATACTTATTTTTGATGGTAACCTTATTCAATTCTTTATAATCTATACACAATCTCAAGCTACCATCTTTCTTTTTCATGAATAATATTGGAGCTCCACAAGGTGACACACTAGGGCGTATAAATCCTTTTTCTAATAGCTCCTCTATCTACTTTTTCAACTCAGCAAGCTCGATGGGAGCCATCCTGTATGGAACCTTGGACACTGGTCCAGCCCCAGGCACTATCTCTATAAGGAACTTTATCTCTCTCTCAGGAGGTAAGTCACTAAAATCAAAATCTTTAAGAAAAACCTCTGGGAATTTTCTAACGATTGGGATCTCCTCTATCCCTTCTTCTACCCCAACTCGTATAGAGAAAAAGACTAGAAACCCCTGACACCCCTGCTCTAGGTATCTCTCAGCCTGGGCAGTAGTCATAAAAGATAGCTCAGCTCCTATCCTAGGTATGGTCTCACAAGAAGGTACAGATACAATACGGTGTTCACAATCAAGGACAGCATTATTGGCAGTCATCCATTTCATACCCACGATCAAATCAATGTCATGGAATGGCATACAAATCAAATCAATGGTAGTATGACAATGATTAAACTGGACAATGACATTCAAACAAGCATGGGAAGTAAGAATGTGGCATCCAGTGGGTGTGGTGATAGATAAATCAAATGGTAGAGTACTAATGGCCAGACCCAAACGTCTCACACAGTCATAAGATATAAATGAGTGACTAGCACCCGAATTAAACATAGCAATCACAGAAAAATCGTTCACTATGAGCGTACCTTGAATAAGGTTAGGAGACACACTCTCCTCCTACTGAGAAAGGGCAAACACCCTGCCCTGGGTCTGTGGCCTGGGAGGAGGTGGTTTGAGAGGAGGTGCTGAATGTGCCTGAGAGCAGTTTTTGGCAATATGCCCCGGCTTCCCACACTTGTAGCAGATCACTGTGGACTGTGGGGCAACAGATGACTGAGTCCTCAGGGGCTGTGGCCTCTTTCCTTTTTGTGATCTCCTACTTCACTGCACCTTACTCTTCTTCTTATTGGTAGGTACAGAGCTAGCTCCCTCTTCGGGTCGTGGCCTCTTCAATTCTGGAGCCCCTCTCTGACTAGACACTGTGGCAGTAGTCTTAAGAGTGAGTTGGGTGTTATAACTTGTTTCAAGAGTATAATTAAGTGTTGTTTATTGTGAATAGGCCAAAGAAATCCAACCCCACCTCTTTATGTTTGTGGAACTGAAAAGGGGAAGGAACAAGCAAAGTAATACTTAAATTTGCCTCAAGGTAGCTCTCCACCTTTTCTTGTTGCATTTTCTTGTTGCATATATGTCATTGTGTGCTTGTGTGTATATTTGTATGTTTGAGACATGCCACTTGATGCTATGTTGCTATTTTGGTATCAATGTGCTTTCTTGAATGTCTTTGAATTGTGGAATTGGCTCACAAGGGTGAGGTAGTGCCAAAAGTCCTTTAATATGGGTGAGGAGATGCCAAAAGTCTCATAGCATGGGTGAGACAAGGCCAAAAGTCCTTTGGATGGGTGAGGCTAAGTCAAAAGTCCCGAGAACTAAGAGTGAGGCAATCCAAAAGTCCTAAAAATAGAGTGAGGCCAAACCAAAAGTCCCTAGAGCTCATTCTTATACTTGACATGAGTTTGTGATACAAAAATGTGAAAGTGGAATGCTTCATGAATTGATTGATTGCATACTTGTGCCTTTGACATATTGTATGTCTTGAAAATGTGCTTGGATAGGTGTATGAGCTATTGAGGTTCAATGAATCTCACTCTCTCCTTTCTCTCATCTCATATGATCTAGGTGGAGTCCAAGATCCAAAGGATAGAGGCCAAGGAGCTTAAATCTCCATCTCTTGGCACATTTTGCTAGGTGTTTTTCTATTCCCATTTTTCCAACGCAAAATAAGGCATTATACTATCCACCTCAGTGCCACCAAGATGCACCAGGATCTAAAAAGAATCTTCTGGTGGCCAGGAATGAAGAAGGATGTCACAGATTACGTGGTAAGATGTTTAGTGTGCTAGAGGGTTAAGGTAGAACATCAGAGACTTGCTGGGTTGCTGCAATCCCTAGATATCCCCAAGTGGAAATGGGATAGCATAGCTATAGATTTCGTTATGGGGTTACCCAGGACATCCTCTGGACACGATGCTATCTGGGTAGTGGTAGATAGATTGACGAAATCAACACATTTTATAGCAATGAGGGCTACTTATTCATTAGATAGATTAGCCCAGTTGTATATACATGAGATAGTGCGACTTCACAGAGTACCCAGTAGCATCGTATCAGATAGAGACCCCAGGTTCACATCGAACTTCTGAAGGTCATTACAGCATGCCTTAGGGACCAAGTTGCAGTTTAGAACTGCTTACCACCCCCAGACAGATAATTAGACTGAGAGGACCATCTAGACCTTAGAAGACATGCTGAGGGCATGTATGTTAGAGATGAGGAGTAACTGGGATGCATATCTGCCATTAGCGGAATTTGCATACAATAACAGTTATCATTTAGTATTCAAATGGCCCCTTATGAGGCTCTCTATGGGAGAAAGTGTAGATCTCCATTATATTGGGTTGAGTTAGGGGAGAGGAGTTTGCTAGGGCCTGAGTTAGTGGACCAGACTACCCAGCATATAGAATTAATCAAAAAGAAACTCCTTACGGCTCAGAGTAGGCAAAAAAGTTATGTCGATCGGAGAAGAAGGCCGTTAGAGTTTGAGATTGGAGACCACGTATTCATTTGAGTATCTCCAGTGACTGGGGTAGGTTGGTCTATGAGGGTAAAGAAGCTCAGTCCTAGGTATATTGGTCCATTTAAAATTCTTGAGAAAATCAGACCTGGGGCCTACTGGATAGCCCTACCTCTAAACCTAGCCTAAATCCATAATATCTTTCACGTCTCCCAATTGAAGAAGTACTTACCAAACCCCTCACATGTCATAGAATATGAGTATATTCAATTGCAGGAAAATCTTTCCCATGTAGTGAGGCCAGAGAAGATTGTGGATGCCAAAGTAAAACAACTGAGGAACAAGAGCATCCCTTTGCTGAAAGTGGTCTGGAAGGGCCCGATGTCTGAAGAGGCAACTTGGGAACTAGAAGATGACATGAAACGAAAATATCTAGAGCTATTTTCCTGAGGTACGTATTTAAATTTCGAGGATGAAATTTATTTTAAGGAGGGTGGAAAATGTAACGCCCGATATGTTATAACAATACAAAAACGGACTAGTTTGAAAAGTAAGTCCCCTAAGATGAGTGATTCAAGGCCAAATAAAATTTGGATAAAATGTTAAATAATAGAAAATGAGGATTTGAGCCTTGAGTTGCTCAGAAACTGGGGTCAAAGTAATTCAAAAAATTTGCCGAAAGGCCAATGGCATTTTTGTAAATAAGTACAATTTTGGAAAAACACCTAGGAGGGCTTTTTAAATGGAAATTTTAAGTTGCCCAGGGTTCTCAGAGGCCTCAAAAACCATGGGAAGCCCCAGGATTGGTAAAGCCCCTCTGATGTACTCTTTTCCGATGTCGGTTGACCCAAATTTTGACCGGTTCATTCAGGAAGGTTTTAGCTCCAATTTTAATGATTTCAAAGGTATTTTATTAAATTTGGAATCTAAATTTTATAATGAAAAAGACGGTTCTCAAAAAGGAGCTAAAACGAAGGAGAAAGAAAATGCTAAGAACGAAGGGTAAAATTGGCATTAAAGTGTTAAAGGAAGCTTCTTTCTTCTTCTTTATATGCCACGTTCTGCCTCCCCCTCTCTAAATCTTCCTCCTCTTGTGCGCCTAGGTGGAGTCTAAGATCCAAAGGGAATGGAAAAATGGCATTAAAATAATGCCTTATTTCGCATTGCGTCACGTATGAAAATTTCATTCGGTGTCACAAGGACCATATGAGCTCATACATTACATTCTTATATTTAATTACATACATACAACTCATTTGCATCACCAAAATTAATTGCATCACCAAAATTGGCTCACAGCTCATGGAATCCAAAAGGGAATATCAAATTCACTCTATTATTTTTGGCCAAAATCTCAATTTTTTTGTCATAACTTCAGAAATTCATAACTAAATCCACAAAAATGGAAATCATGCATTCTTGGCCATTTTGGAAAGCTACTCATGTATAATTTATAACAAAAATATGTCCAGGCTATGAAACATAACACAAAAAGCGTTTAACATGTGAAAAGGGGCAGAGGTTTGGACTGCTACTGGTACTGATGCAAGTGTCTGCTATAAACTTTGAAAATGTCTAATTAATTTCACAAAAATCCAATCCATGTAAATTATACCAAGTTGGAAAGCTATTGATGTTATGGTAAAAATAGGTTCAGACCATAGAAAGCACGTTTAGCCACTAAAAGTCAATGGAACAGTGACTCAGGTCGTGCTGGGCTACTGTTACTATTCCAGAAATTCAAAAATTCATATCTCTTAGCTCAGACCTCCAAATGAGGTGCTTCCAGTTGCTACAAGTCACTCTAAATGCCTAGTTTCTACCTACAAAATTTTGTAGCCATTGGACCACGGTTTCCCCTCGGATGACACAATTTCATAATTGACCAAATGAACAGTACTAATGCAAATCCGAAATTCTGATGCCAACTTTGAAAAATCATAGAAAATTCCACAGACCTCCAAATGACCTGATCTTTAGCTTGTGAAAAATCTCTAGGCTAGATCTAAGTCATGCAAAATTTCAAGTCAAGAAGAGGTCATTTGGTTAGACTTTGCCATAGCTCAAGATTATGGCAATTTGGTTCCAATAAAGGGGCAAATTTGGTTCTAATGGGGCCATTCATTGCTCCACACACATTTAAGCAACTTAGGAAGCATAAATATAGCACAATTAAGTCCCTCATAAGGTCTGAATCCTCATACAACTCAAATTCATCATGCTACTTCCATATACATACATGCATAAATGGGCTCTCTGTGACGACCCTAACCTTTAATATCGGTAATTATGGTAAAATACATGATTAATAGTTAAAGATCAAGGTTCTGGGGTTGCTACAATTAATTACTATGCGGAAACATAGGAAAATTTAAACCTCGATATTATTAGGGCCATCAACTAACAACCATAAATGGAAACATGCATAAAAAGGTTTGTACCATCATTAAAGATTGGTGATTCATCCATCCATCACTTTCAACACACAAAATCCTCCCACAAGTGCTCCTACATCATCTCCTAACACTTACATTAAAGAAATTCAGGTTTCTAGGTCAAATATGGGAGTTTGGGGACCCGCGCCGCGACCTGGTACTTACCCGCCGTGGCTAAGTTAGGTCCTAGAGCTCAAAAATTGAGCTTTCAACCTTGCGCCATGGCTTAGAACTCTTGTGCCGCGGCCCAGTTGCTATCTAGAATCACTGGGTAATTCGCCGCGGCGAGTTGGATCTGCGCCGCAGCCAACCTATGTGGCGCCGTGATGAGTTTCGCTACTGTATCTCCCTAAATTAATTTTCCCGACTCGCGCCGCAGCGAGAATTGTTACGCCGCGGCGAGGTTTCGTTCTGTTACCCTCTTGGGCATTTTTTTTCGCTCTGCGCCACGGCGAGATTTCTCAAGTCGCGGCGTCCCTCGCCACTGTCACTCCCTAGGCCACGGCGAGGCCTTCCTAGCCGTGGCGTGACTCCCTCCTGTAGCTGTTTTCCCTACATTTCGCCCCCTACACTCCATTTCTCTTCTTAGGGACACTCTAAGGTCATTTCCCCTCCTTTTATATGGCTCTAATGGCATTTATCTACCCTATTTACTTAGCTATTCTTCCATTATCAATTCAAAACTTTTGTGTCCATTTCTTTGCTCTAATTATCTTCTATCAGCAAGTTTATAAAGTAACAACAATAGATTATACATGAACTACCAGTAGCTACCCTTTAATACTCAATCAATAGGGATTCCATATAATAGGGGTTCATACCAATATCTCAAGAGTTACATTTCCATTAACAACCATATTATAGGTCAACAAAGTTTATAGCAGATAATATGAATCCATACATCAGATACTAAGTTAAGATGAGGTCTAACCCTTTAGCACATACATTCTCAATAAATCAAATGTTCAGGCCTACACTTGGCAATATAGATACATGATGATGCTATACAATAAGGAATACAAAATTAGCATCTACACTAACTAAGTCAGCCTAAGTGTAGCCATCTCCCCATAGGTTGAAGCTTATGGATTTTCATCCACTTGCTTACCCTTATCCTTACCCGAGGAACCTTCACCTGAAATTATAATCTCATAAAACGGGGTGAGATATAAATCTCAGTAACCAAGGCAATTCCATCATATAATCCAGTTTAATAAACATATATGCATGCGTCAAGATCAACATTCAAAATCATATCAGTAAATGAAGCAATTAGGCTATCATGATTACTATCCCATACTAGCAATCATATTATTACATGTTAACGGCCATTAACACTAGGAGAGGCCCGTCCACGGCACCTACTCCCCATTGACCACACCAGGGCTCAGTGCATCTGGGGTTTGATCATAACCTGGTGCCCGATCGCGGCACATGCACGGGTGGCAGCCGGACCACAGCTCTACCATGGACTCACAAGGTCCAATCATCATACAATGGATAGCCAACCAATTCATTCAGTAATTTCAAATCATTCATATACAGAAAAATATGAAATTAAATAGATACATGCATGGAATTAACGTAAACCCTGGTTACCTCACTTGTAGACAGATTTGTAACAGCTACCACAAATCCCAAATTCGGATTCAAGTATCCCCCACCAGAATTCTCAATGTCTCACCCAAAATCCTAAGCAAATTCGTACCAAATTAATACCCATAATATAAATAAGCTATGAGAGTCTCAAACCAATAAAGAAAGCATCAAAATGGGGGGTTTAAAGTCACCAAATACTAGCCCCAACCTCAACCTACGAATTTCACCAAGAAAACCCTCAAACACTCACTTTTCAGATTTTGGGTATAATGAAAATCTCTCCAAATGAAAAACTAATTGGACCAAATTAAAGAGAAAGATGAGGGGATTAAGTTGTATAACTATTACCTTGGCCAAATCTTGCTCTAAGTATGAGAAAATGCAGAAATCTTGCCCCAAACCCTAGCCTCCTTTTCAACCTCCGAATTTGCCTCTTGAGTTTCAGAAAAATGAAGGTGTGGCTGAAGCATTAGGGTTTTAGGTGGGTTTAAGTTGGGTCAAGGGGTTGGGTCAAGGGTTGCTCCAAGTCCAAATCTAATTGGGTTTCAGATTTTGCTTATTGGGCCAGTTTTTAAGTGTTGGGCTGCATAATTCTGTTGGGCCAGTTTTCACACTTTGGGTTGCTGAAGTTTAATGGGATTTGGGCCTAATTTGAAAAGCTCAAAGGCTTGGATCTGCACAAGGGTAATTGGGCCACCATTAGCCTCTTATCATGATTCATTAAATTTAGGCCTAGATGAAATTTCTACCCCAAATAAATTTCCAAACCCATATTAATAATTTATCTCTCTAAAATTTCTATTCACTAACTTGCCCAATTATCCTCTATTAATCATTCTTAATTATTCTAAATCCATGATTAACACCTTAATTAATTTTGGGGTGTTACACTCTCAAGTGGTCAAAACACACAATTCTATTCATTAAACTCTATTCTTGATACATACACTAACTTTATATAGTTTTACACTTCTTCAAAGTGTCATGGCTCAAAAAATAAAGGAGAAACGAAAATGCTAAGAACGAAAGGCAAAATTGGCATTAAAGTGTTAAAGGAAGTTTCTTTCTTCTTCTTGATATGCCACGTTCTGCCTCCCCCTCTCTAAACTGACTTGCTTCTGCCTAATTGTAGAGGAGAACTCTAGCTTCTTAGGACCAATTTGATAACGTCATAGCCTAGCAACAATATATGATCCAGCAGCAGCATAAGATGATTATATAGCTGCAGGTAGCCCTGGCTAGGCAAGAAGAAGCCAGGAGAGAGGCTCCTCCTCCACCTCCGCCTTAGCCATCCACCTCCAGTGCACCCCAGCCTTCCACTTTCGGTGCTCCACCCCCACCTCCCTAGGAACCAGCTCAGGCTCCGCCATCTATCCAAAAAAAATTAAATCAATTTAGAAATAACAACCTACCGGTGCTTGATGGTGAGTTAGATGCTAATAAGGCAGAGGCCTAGGTGATGGAGACTGACAAGATATTCTCAATTATGGATTGCACCTCTGAGCAGAAGGCCCAGTTAGCCACCTTCATGTTACAAAAAGAAGCAGATAGATGGTGGCGTAGCACAAAGTCCCTTGGATGGGTGAAGCTAAGTCAAAAGTCTCGAGAACCAAGAGTGAGGCAATCCAAAAGTCCTAGAAATAGGGTGAGGCCAAACCAAAAGTCCCTAGAGCTCATTCTTATGCTTGACATGAGTTTGTGACATAAAAATGTGAAAGTGGAATGCTTCATGAATTGATTGATTGCATACTTGTGCCTTTAACATGTTGTACATCTTGAAAATGTGCTTGGATAGGTGTATGAGCTATTGAGATTCAATGAATCTCACCCTCTCCTTTCTCTCATCTCATATGATCTAGGTGGAGTCCAAGATCTAAAGGATGGAGGCCAAGGAGCTTAAATCTCCATCTCTTAGCACATTTTGCTAGTTTTGATGTATTAGAATGTCAAAGAATATATGTATATGTTATTTTTAAGCCATGACACTTTGAACAAGTGTAAAACTATGTAAAGTTAGTGTATGTATCAAGAATAGAGTTTAATGAATAGAATTGTGTGTTTTGACCACTTGAGAGCCCATTTATGCATGTATATATATGGAAGTGGCATGGTGAATTTGAGTTGTATGAGGATTCAGACCTTATGAGGGACTTAATTGTGCTATATTTATTCTTTCTAAGTTGCTCAAATGTGTGTGGAACAATGAATGGCCCATTTGAACCAAATTTGCCCCTTTATTGGAACCAAATTGCCATAATCTTGAGCTATAGCAAAGTCTGACCAAATGACCTCTTCTTGACTTGAAATTTTGCATGCACTTAGATCTTGCCTAGAGCTTTTTGGCAAGCTAAAGATGAGTCATTTGGAGGTCTGTGGAATTTTCTATGATTTTTCAAATTTGGCATCAGAATTTCGGATTTGCACCAGTACTGTTCATTTGGTCAGTTGTGAAATTGTGTCATCTGAGGGGCAAACGTGGTACAATGGCTACGAAATTTTGTAGGTAGAAACTAGGCATTTAGAGAGACTTGTAACAACTAGAAGTACCTTATTTGGAGGTCTGAGCTAAGAGATATGAATTTTTGAAGTTTTGGAACAGTAACAGTAGCCCAGCACGACCTGAGTCACTATTCCATTGACTTTCAGTGGCTAAACGTGCTTTCTATGGTCTAAACCTACTTTTACCATAAATTTAACATCCATAGATTTCCAAATTGGTATAATTTGTATGGATTGGATTTTTGTGGAATTAATTAGATATTTTCAAAATTTATAGCAAACACTTGCATTAGTACCAATAGCAGTCCGACCCTCTGCCCCTTTTCGCACGTCAAACGCTCTCTGTGTTATGTTTCATAGCCGGAATGTATTTTTTTTATAAAGTAGACATGTGTAGCTTTCCAAAATGGCCAAGAATGCATGATTTCCATTTTTGTGGATTTAGTTATGAATTTCTGAAGTTGTGATAGAAAAACTAAGATTTTGGCCGACATTAATAGAGTGAATTTGATGTTCCCTTTTGGATTCCACGAGTTGTGGGCCAATTTTGTTGATGCAAATGAGTTGTATGTATGTAATTAAATATAAGAATGTGATGTATGAGCTCATACGATCCTTGTGACACCAAATGAAATTTTCATACGTGACGCAACATGAAATAAGGCATTATTTTAATGCCATTTTTCCATTCCCTTTTATGCAATTCATCATGTGAGACTTAGAAATGATAAGAAGTAAGCTAGAAATATATAGTGTTACAGAAACTATTGATAAGACTGATTCTACTGATTATACTAGTATTGATAAGAGCATGCATAGAGATAATGCTGATATTGAAAATCCTGTTGATCCTTGTATTGTTGTTGATACCAATGAGAGAATAGATTCTATTGTTGATCATTATTTAAAATCTTGTGATCCTATTGATGTCTCTTTGGTCAGGGAAGATATTGTTTCTTTTACTAAGAGTCCTAAACAGATCCCTGAAGTTAGTGAAGTAGTTTCCAACAAGCTATATATTCTCCTAGTTGAGATAAAGCAACTGCAAGATGCCTTGAATTTGAAAGACTGTGAGAAGTTGCAATTTAATCTTTCTATTGATGCAGTGACTCTTACTGATGAGAGTCCAATTGATTTTATTGGTTCTAATAGATATCTAGGGAATCTAATGTTTAATGCATATAAAATTGATTTCAAATTTTCTTTCTTTAGCTTTAAATGTTCTAAATTTGATTTTCCTTCTTTTCTTGCTTTAGAATATGCTGAAATTGACTTTCCAAGACTACTGATGGTTGAGAAAGTCCATCAATTAACATTGCATGATCAATTAAAATGCTTTAAAGTGGTTAGACTTAAAGTTGTTCAATTGAAAAGGAATAAAGCTATTTTAATTCTGGTTTTTGATACTTATAATTAGCTGGTCTCTTATAGAGCTATTTTTAGTTTAGGATGCAGTTTTCTTTTTCTTTTTCGCATTACTATTTGGTTTATTTCTATTTTGCAGGTAATAAAAGGTTGCTAACAAACTACATGAAAATTCGAGCCACCCTTGAGATCTTCGATTCAAGTTCATCCAGTTGTATACTTTCCTTTCTACTCTTTATATTGTGTTGTTATCTGTTGATTAAATTATGTGTTGGCATTAAAGACAATGCAATATTTAAGTATGGGGGGAGAGTCATTTCATTCCATTTCATCTTCTCTTTACTTCTTGTTAAAATAAAAAATAAAAAATTCTTGAAATTTTTGAGAAAAATTTTAAGAAATAGCGTGATTTTTTTTTCAATTTTTCTATGATTACAAGTTGAGATGATTATAGCTTGGATTCACTTAGACATGATAAGTGATGGATCTTATGTCTTGATGCAAGTGAAATGGCAATGAATTTGATTTCAATGAATTATTTGATAGCTATTAGCTGGTGAGAAATAGAGTCATATCTGTTCATTTCTAGTGTGTATTCACTTATTTTTGCTTTCACTCTAGAACTTGTCTTGATTCTTTGTTGAGACCACATTTGCATTTGCATACATAAAAATGATGAGGCATTCCTTTCTATTGTAGCTAGTGAGCCAAAAAGCCACCCCATAGATGCATTTTATCTATTGTTTAGCCATTTTGGACTTAGTTTTCTTTTCTTGTTGAGCCTATAGCCATGAAAAGTAAAAAAGTTTTTCCACCTTGTTTTAAGATACCTTATGGATTTTAAGGAGCATTACATCTAACTAGGATAGATGAATGTGTGTTTTGCATTCATTTAGGGCATTGATGTAACACCCCAAAATTTACTAAGATGTTAATCATGAATTTAGAGTAATTAAGAATAATTAATAGAGGATAATTGGGCGAGTTAGTGAATAGAAATTTTAGAGAGATAAATTATTAATATGGGTTTGAGAATTTATTTGGGATAGAAACTTCACCTAGGCCCAAATTAATGAATCATGATGAGAGGCTATTTGAGGCCCAATGAATTAGGTGCAGACCCAAACCAATTTAATGAGATAGAGGCCCAAGATCCACCTTGTATAGACTATATTAAGTGGGCCAATTACCTTTGTTTAGACCCAAACCCTTAAACTCTTTAAACTTGGCCCAAACCTCATTAAACTTCAGCAACCCAATGCATTAAAAACTGGCCCAACAAGCTAAAATCTGAAGCCCATTTGAAGTTGGACCTTGGAGCAACCTATAACCCATCTTTGACCTAACTTAAACCCACCTAAAACCCTAATACTTCAGCCACTTTCTCATTTGCTAAAACTCAAAGAAACAAAATTCGGAGGTTGAGAATAAGGCTAGGGTTAGGGGCAAGAATCTCATATTTTCTCATACTTAGAGCAAGATTTAGCCAAGGTAATAGTTATACAACTTAATCCCCTCATCTTTCTCTTTAATTTGGAATGATTAGTTTTTCATTTGGAGAATTTTCATCCTACCTAAATTCTAAAATATGATATTTGGGGTTTTCTTGATGAAATTCGTAGGTTGAGGCTAGGGCTGATATTGGGTAAGTATAAACCTTCCATTTTAATGATTTCTTTGCTAATTTAAGACCCTCATAGCTGATTTATAATATGGGTATTAATTTTGTACGAATTTACTTAGAATTTTGGGTGAAACATTGAGATTTCTGGTAAAGGATACTTGAATTCGAATTTGGGACTTGTAGTGACTGGGTAAGTGTTATTTAGGTAGCTATTAGCATCTAAATTTCTTGGGTACTTATTGCTACTATTAATGATGAATTAGAGTGGTAATTTTCTGATGCTATGGTTATAGGAACTTTTGTACCATTGGTGGCTGTTGTAAATTTCCTACAAGTGAGGTAACCGGGGTTTACATTAATTCCATACATGTATCTATTTTAATTTCATATTTGCTGTATATAAATGATTTGAAATGCTGAATGAATTGGTTGGCTATCTATTGTATGATGATTGGACCTTGTGAGTCCATGGTGGAGTTGTGGTGCAGCTGCCACCCGTGCATGTGCTTCGATCAGGCACCAGGTTATGATCAAATCCCAGATGCATTAAGCCCTGGTTGTGCTCAAAGGGGAGTGGGTGCCGTGGATAAGCCTCTCCCAGTGTTAATGGCTTTTAACATGTGATAATATGATTGCTAGTATGGGATAGTAATCATGATAGCCTAATTGCTTCATTTACTGATATGGCTGATATGATTTTAATGTTGATGTTGATTTTGATTCATGCATATATGCTAATTAAACTGGATTATATGATGGAATTGTCTTGGTTACTGAGATGTGTATCTCACCCTGTTTTGTGGGATTATAATTTCAGGTAAAGGTTCTTCAGGTAAGGATAAGGGCAAGCAAGTGGATGAACATCTATAAGCTGAGGCCTAGTGTGGGGAGGCTGCACTTGGTCTGAGTGTAATAAGGTAGATGCTAATTTTTGTTTAAGTCTTGTATAGCATCATCATGTATCTGTATTGCCAAGTGTAGGCATTCATATTTTGGTTTCTGAGGATGTATGTATTGAGGGGTTAGACCTCATCTTAATTTGGTAATTGCTGTATAGATTCATGATATCTGCTGTAAACTATGGTGACCTATAATATGGCTTATCAATGGAAATGTAACCCTTTAGATATTGATATGAACCCTTAATGTATGGAACCCCCATTGATTGTTTATTAAAGGATAGCTGCTGGTATTTCATGTATATTCTATTATTGTTACTTTACAAACTTGCTGATAGAGGGTAATTGGAGAAAAGAACTAGGCACATAAGTTTTGAATTGGTAATGGAAGAATAGTTAGGTAAATAAGGTAGATGAATGCCATTAGAACTATATAAAATGAGGAAAAGTGACCTTAGAGTGTCCTTAAGAAGAGAAATGGAGTGTAGGGGGCGAAATGTAGAGAATATAGCTACAGAAGGGAGTCACGCCACAGTTAGGAAGGCTTTGCCGCGGCGCAGAGCGAAAAAGTTGCCTAGGAGGGTGACAGTAGCCAAACTCGTCGCGGCGCAATAAGTCCTGCTGCGGCGCAAGTCGAGAAAATTAATTAAAGAAGATATAGTAGCCAAACTCGCTGTGGCGCCACATAGGTTAGCCGCGGCGCAGATTCAACTTGCTGCGGCGATACCCAGTGATTCCTTAGAGTAACTTAGCTGCAGCGCAAGAGTTCTAGGCCATGGCGCAAGGTTAAAAACTTAATTTTTGAGCCCCATGACCAAACTTAGCTGCGGTGGAAAAGTTCTAGGTTGCGGCAGAGGTCCCTAAACTCCCCTATTTGACCTAGAAACCCTAATTTCATTAAGACTAATGTTAGGGAATAGCATGAGTACATTGGTGTGAGGTTTTTGGGTGTTGAAATCAATGGATGGATGAATTACAAACCCTTAATGATGGTACATACATGTTCCCACTTATGGTTGTTTAGTTGATGACCCTAACAACATCAAGGTTCAAATTCCCCTATATTTCCGTAAAGTAATTAATTGTAGCAACCCCAAACCTTAATCATTAATTATAAATCATGTATTTAACTATAATTATCGATATTAGAAGTTAGGGTTGTCACAATTGATAGTAAAGGTTTAGGAAAATGCTCAAAGTTAAAGAAAAGAAGAGATACAAAAGCAAAAAGAAAATAATGAATGAGAAGTTTGAAAAAAAGAAAGAAAGAAAAGTCATTGAAAATCAAAAGAAAGAAGTGTTTTGAGTTAGTATTTACTATTACTAGTTAGAAATAAGGCCCAGATGCATATTCTTTCCTATCATAAGTTTCATTGATTGCTCTTGAGGTTCTAAGGTATCCAATTGTTTGTCTTTTATTGTGTATCCACTTATTTCATTCCCTAGCCCCATTATAACTCTGAATAAAGTCCTATTGATTTGTGCATTACATTTGGCATAGGTGCTGGAGATTTAGAAGCTTGACAAGCTTATGGTAGTAAGGTTTGAATAAGTGGAACTTGAGTGATATACATTACCCTTAAACACTTGAGAGTTGAGAGCAGACACTAACCTATGTGAGGGGCTATGCATTTCAATTCATTCTCGTCAAATGAAATTGCCATGAAATTTGTTTTCTTTATGTAAGTGAAGTTAGCTCTGATTGTTGAAGTGTTGAAGAGATGTGATCATTCTCTATCTTGTGATTTTTACTCTCTTTTTTTTCCTTTTTCCACTTGCCATGCCCTTAGCTTTTCCTTGGATTTTAAGCTTTGCCCAGGAGTGCAAAGGTTCAAGTATAGGGAAATTTGATAAGCACAATTTTTATATATTTTATTCTACTTAGCTTAAGCATTTTAATAATCAAATATGGCTTTAGAGGCTTAATTAGGTGAAATTTGATGTTAGTAGCCATTTCTGCACTCAAGAAAATTATTTACAAGATTTTAGAATTTTAATGCATAAATTTCTTTAAGTAATTTTATGAATTTTTCCTATTGAATTGTTCTTACTATTTATGTAGATTTTTATTGCGCAATGAAGATTTTAAGGATGGAAATTAATTTAGAAAAGGATTGAAGCTTTAAGATTAAATCAAGAGTCAAATTTCAAGGAGGGAAGCCATATTTTGAAATTAGAAATAAGGAATTTTTGTGGATGGAAGAAGATCACAAGTCACTCATGTATGGTTCATGTAAGTAGTTCATTGATGTAGCTTCAAACACACACACAAGTGAACAGAACCAATGGTCAGTCCCACTTTTGATGCACTCACTCAAATGAAGCTCATGTAATCACACACACGTCCTTGCAAGTCCATCACACCATCCTTTCATGTATAACAAGTAGCTCTCATACCTCTAGCCATGTACACTTACTCATATAATCACATGCATAACAAAGGCAGAGTAACCATGAGTCCAGTCATGTCTTCAATAACCACGAGTCCAGCCACGTCTTCAACACATTCCCTCATTTGAAGCAACAATGGCAGAGTAACATGGAATGGTGCAAAGAGAAGAAGCATGAGGGAGGAGCAGGAAGGAATTCACGAGGCAATTAAAAGAAATGCACATGCAAGGGCTAACATGGAATAAGAGGAAAGAGCATGATCAAGAAGGATAAGCTACTTGTGGGAAGAAGAAGCTAATGATGGAGAACATGTATTTGAGAGGAAAAAGAAGGAGTTAACATGGAATAAGTTCAGTCAAGAAGCATGTGAACAAGAAAATGAAGAGTATGGGTTTAAAGCATGAGAAAGGGGCTAGAAGAAGGCAAAGCAAGAAGTATGCAGCCACTGGTTATGGTACTTTGAGAAAACATAAATGAAGAAGCATTTGAAGAAAAGGAAGAATGAAAAGGGGCTTGGGTGGATCAAACAAAAGTCAAAACCAATTAGGGCAGCTCATGTGTGAAGAGAAAAGTTGAGTTTGCAAGGATAGAATGGTGAAGAAATATCTGCACAAGTGAGCTGAGCACATAGGAAGTTATGGGTTCTTGGAGCTACAAGCTAACACAAACAAGGAGCATGTTATCCAGAACCATATCATATGTAAGAAGCCACATGAGAATTAAAGAAGGAGAATACACATCAATAAGAAAAAGCTTCAAAACGTGAAAAGAATGTGAGAAGCTACAGGCAATTGAAACAAAGCAAGAGAAAAGGCTGAAATAAAGAAAAATGCAGCACATGAATCATTTAAAAAGAAAAAGCAAAGGGGAAACACGTGACACATGGGAAGTAAATGAAGAAGAAGCTTTTGAGCAAAGAAAAATTAGAGCTTGGATTTGACGTGGAAGAAATAAGCTGAATGAATAGAGAAGAAGCAATGTGATTAAAGAACGTGTGGAGGGATGAAGGAGCAGCCACATAGGAATGATTAAAGATGTATAAGCTGGAAGAAGTTGAAGTAACGAGCAAATGATGCACATGAATAGCATGGTCTAGATAAGGAAGCCTCTAGGAGAGTAAAACACATGAAACAATTGATTAAGTGAGGCATGGGAGGAGCATTTGATAGTAACACATCATAATAGACTCAGGTAGCATCATTTATAAGGACACACATCATCTAGAAATTCATCCATTTAAAAAAACACATCCACGCCATTCTATTCATTCATATTTTTTCATCCAAAGGCTAAGGAGTTAAAGTGACTTGTAAGCATGTGAAGAAGATTAATGAAGCATGTGATAAGGCTGAGGGCTGGAAGCAGAATCATTCACTCATTCCATCGAATAAAAAGGATCTAGAGATAGCAATCCAACGTCATCCACACTCCATTTGAAAACACACATCCACTCTCCACATCATAGCATTCCTTATTCCATTCCTCCACCACCATAAAGCACTAATTCTACCTTATGGCTAGCTTAGAAAAGGACCTTGAAGAAGCTTGAATCCATGGAGATAACAAAGGAATTTTGGATAAGATTTCTCTTTTTCTTGCATTTTCCCTTTTCTTGTATTATCTTGGTTAAGGTTGTATTGGATTGAGAATTTGTATTGTTTATAATTAGTGATTGGTTAGACACTAATTAGGATACTTTTTGAATGATTATTTGATTGATTTAGTGCTGGATTTTCATTATTCTCTAATTTCTCATGTATACCATCAATATGTTCGATGAAATGCATGAGTGAAATTATATACTTGATTGCTTGATTTAAGAATTCCTTGGAGTTTGGTTAGTTAATTGAATATCCTAGAATATTAATTCAAAGGCTAATTGATTAATTAATCACTCAATTCAAGTGTTCATTGATCCTAATAACAAGAGTTAGCGATTTGATGCGGGATTCAGGTTTCAATTCAATATTAAATTATTAATCCCTTGATTCTTACGTGGTAACTCAAGATACATTATTATGAACACAATTAGGGATTCTTAAAGTAGAATTAATCACAATTGAATTAGGATAAGGATAGTAGATATCAAAGGATGAATCCAAAGCTAATCATAAGTCCATCATTCATTCATTAGTTCATGCATTTAGGAAAGAGTAGTTAGGAATTTTGATTTGATTTAAATTCTAGTTAGTTTAATTAAACCAAAGCCCCCTTTTAATTAGGTAATTTGTAGAGTCCTCTTACACTTGAAAAACTCAATTAAACATTGGATTTCATTTCTTAGGGAGACAATGTAGGTTGCACCACTAGCTATATATTTTTCAACTTAGTTTTATTTTGAGGTTACGTGATACGACTCTCAATGATAGCCTAAGATAGTTTTAATGAGCAATATCTCAGAGACTAGTATAGATCTAGTTAACTTTTATCTCAAAGATTAGAGATCTTCTAAGTTTGGTAGACTATTGCCATCAGAGACAATAAGGATATGCTCAGATAATTAAACCACTGACTATACCTTTGCCAGATGAACATAGTATGTTGGACGAGGAAAGCAAGAAAGTAGCTTTCTTGAACTAGAGTTAGATGAACGACTACCCAGTAGGTGTTAGCCCTGACTGAGGGATAGAGAGATCCCTACTATATATTCAAAAAGGGATCAAGTATAGTCTTTAAATGAGGTAAGTGGTAAATTATATCTCCAGTGATCGAGACTCTAAGTATAGTAAGCATTCCACTAGAATTCAGCATTAGTTAGTGATAGTTGCTCTTTGATGTTAGTATGAAAGAATATAAGTTATGCCAACTAGTATTGAGATGAGGGACTATAAAATGCCTACTCGTAAGTGATCAAAAAGTGTAAGGAAAAGTCTCAGCCTACAGAAGCAAATATGCTAATAAACAGAGAAACTAAGATCATTAAAAGTGAAAACTTCTTAAATAAGCTATAATCCCAGTGAGTAATTAAATGTAAGGCTTATGATAGAAAGGAATGTGAATTGTTATTATGGGATGAGCTAGTAAGAAAAAATGCAGAGATAAATAGTGGATAGTATATTTAAATAAGTAAGTAAATAGATAGAAATCTCTAATGGCTATAATAATAAATAATAATAATAATAATAATGAGACCTTATGAGAAGTTATTAGGAGAGGATACAAGAGATTTGATACTAAATAAATTACTTCCCAAGATATGTAAATGAGTCAACTGAGAAAAATGTTAACCCCTACAAACGAGTTGAGACAAAAAGCTTTCCCAGGATAAGGCCTTTACAGTTAGACACTTCTTTTCCTCATGAAAAGAATTAGCATATACTCTATAATAATAAAGTACTCACTAAGGGCTAGTAAAGAGAGAATTCCCTGGCAGAAAGAAATTAAAAGAGCATAATCACTGAGAAAAACGTATAAAGTTAGGAAGAAAGGAAAGATCAAACTAGATAGCAAGAATATTGAGAGCAAGATGAAAATGTAGCCCTAAATTTTGAGGATGAAATTTATTTAAGGGGTGAGAAATGAAATATCCAGTTCCTTGAAAATGAGAAAAAATGCGAGAAATGTAATGTACAGTTTCTTCGTAAATGTATGAAATTCACCTGATACAAAAGAAAGTCCCTCAGATAGAGTGAATTGAGGTTCAATAAAATTAGAATACCTCAAATAATGATGAATCAAGGCCAGAGGTGCCCTAAAATTGGAGCCAGAATAGCCAGACAGATTTAAACAAAAATGTAATGAAACATAATAGCATTTTTGTAATTTTAAGCAATTTTTAAAACTCTCATAAGAGGGATTTTCAAATGGAAAATTTGAGTTCTCTGGGGCTATCAAAGGCCCCAAAATCTATGGGAAGCCCTGAGGCAGTTAAAGTTCCTTCGGTGTACATTTTCCAATGATAGTGAGGTTAAATTTTAATGATTCATTCGAGAAGGTTTTAGCTCTAATTTGTGTGATTCCAAAGGTATTTTATTAAATTGGGAACCTAAATTTTATGATGGAAAAGACAATTCTTAAAAAAAAAAAACTAAGACGAAGCTAAAATGAAAATGCCATGATAAAGGGCAAAATTAGAATTTGAGAAAAAGAAAGCTTCTTGAAGACTCTATATTTCTCATGCCAATTCTCCTCCTCATTCCATAATTTGTTTTTGCCCCAGAAATAGGGAAGGAAGCTAGCTCTCTTAGGTGCACCAAGGGAAGAGATGTTAAAGAAAGAAAAAGCCAAGAAAAGGTAAGAAACTTTAAGAAATTTCAAGCTTTTTCTTTAGCAAGTTATTTCTCCTTCTTTTCTTCTTTATTTTCATGGATTTCATGATGTTTTTGGGTCTGTATGAAGGGTAGAACAGAGGTAGAATTTTTCAAATTTAAGGAGAGGAGGCCAACCAAGGGAAGAATCATCCAAGAAATCAAGGAAAAACAAAGGCAAAACTTCATTCCTATGGTAACTACTCCTTTTCCCCTTCTCTCCTTGGTTTGTCTAACTTAGGGAACTCTAAGAGGGCATGGATTTTAGGCAAAACCAAGGGTGAATCTTAGGAAATAAGGTGTGGATAATGAGAATATCCAAATAAAATTAACAAAGGACTATTAGTTTTCAAGATATTATCATTAGGGATTCAAGTGCTCAATGAAAAATCTAATTTGATACAACAACTCCTAGGCCTAAATAAGTGTTTGGATGAGCTCCTAAGATCCATATAAGGCTCCTCATATACTTCTTCCATCAAGAAAACAAAGCAAACTCACTAGGTGTCCATATAAAGTATAGCCACGGCCTAAAGAGCTTGGAGCAGCTAGGGGTAGTTTCAATTTCATCCAAGCTTAATTTTGAGTCATATATGATGGGAGAGGATGAGAGGAAGCCTTAGAAAAATTTTAGAAGCCATGGATAGTGAGATGGTATCATAAGTTCTATATTATAGTTTAAAGAAGCAACACCTAGCTAGGCTCCTTGATTTGATTGTGTAATGACTCCAAGAGGCCTAAGAAGAGTCAAGAATCATAAATGAATAAAGAGGATGGAGCAAAGATCATGTTTCCATAAAGTTGTTTCATTAAGTGCATTATAGAACCATAAAAATATCATATGAACTACCTAATTTTTCTAATGAATGTATAGCTTTAGAAATGATTTCAAGAGCTTAATTGGCTTCCATATATTGTGTCTAGTGTAATGACCCTAATTTCTAATCATTGTAATTAAGGTAAAATATGTGATTAATAATCATAGATTAGGTTTACAAGGCATTAGACCAATTGCATTGTGAAAATACGGGAAAATTGAACCTTAATGTTAATAGAGTCATCAATCATATAATTACAAATACTTATGTACATAAGGGAAATAAACATTCATTCATAAGCTTTTGATTCTATTATCCATCAATTATAACTCATCCCAATATCTCTAAATTATCCTTTGAGATTACCAAATGAAAAACTAAGGTTTTCTACTTAATATAAGTGCTTCAGAATGTTCGCCGTGGCCAAATTACACTTAGCTGTAGCTATTTCCTTTCGGTTTCACCCCTTTCTTCGTCCCTATCACCTCGGTGAGTTGGACCTTCGCCGTAGCCAACCTACATGGCGCTGCAGTGAAGAAGCCTCCTGAAACCTCCCTCACTCGCCTCTCGCTATTGGCCGCGGCCAATACCTCCTTTTGCCCGGCCAATTCCTCTCTGGAATGCCTGGCTCTTTTTCGTAATAGTTAGTAGTGACCAATTCCCTCTTTCACCGCAGCTAATTTTCCTCTGGACGACTTCTAGTTTAGCCTCTCACATTTCGTCGCGGCTAATTACACATTTCACTATGACGAATTCCTCTTTGACACTCTCCCTAGGTAACTTCGCCTCTATTGGCCACAGCTAACTCTATTTTAGCCGCGGCAAAATTCCTTCTGATCCTATAATTTTGAAATTTTTGCCTTATACTCTCCACTCTCCCTCCAATAACACTCTAGGGCCATTCTATCTTAATTTATGCAACTCTAATGGTAGTTATGTACCTTAATCACCCAGCTATTCTACCATCCCCAATTCAAAACTTAAATGTAAATTTCCACTCCTTCAACTACCCTATATCAGCAAGTCCATGGAATAACAGTAATAAAATTCATGCATTATTGATAATTAACATTCGATACATATTCCGTTAGAGATTTCATATATCCATGGTTTATATCAATATCTAATGCATCATGTGATTGCAATTCCTAAATGGTAAGCCATATCATAAGTTCAACAAGATTTATATATCAGATACTATAAGTTAATACATCTAATACCAAATTAAGATGAGGCCTAACTCCTCAATCAGTACATCCTATAATAAAAAATAAAATCCTATACTTGGCAACATGAATACAAGATGATGCAATACAATAAGGAATACAAAATTTAGCATCTATACTAAATAAATCAGCCTAAGTGTAGCCTCCTCCCCATATGTTGGAGCTCATGAATTTTCATCCACTTGCTTCCTCTTATCCTTACCTGAAGAACCTTCACCTAAAATATTAATCTCATGAAATAAGGTGAGATATAAATCTCAGTAACCAAGGGGAAGCAAGTGGAGCTCATAGAGTTCATGGATTTTTATCCACTTGCTTCCCCTTATCCTTACCTGAAGAACCTTCACCTAAAATATTAATCCCATGAAATAAGGTGAGATATGAATCTCAAAAACCAAGGCAAATTCTATCATTATATCCAGTTTAATTAACATATATACATGAATTGAAATCAACATTAAAATTATATCAGTCATATCAGCAAATGAAACAATTAGGCTATCAAGATTACTATCTCATACTAGCAATCATATTTTCACATGTTAAAGGCCAATAACACCAGGAAAGGCCCGTCTACAGCACCTACTCCCTATTGAGTACAACCAGGGCTCAATGCATCTGAGGTTTGATCATAACTCAGTGTCTGATTGAAGCACATGCACTGGTGGCAGCCGTACCACAGCTCCACCATGGACTCACAAGGTCCAATCACTACACAATAGATAGCCAACCAATTCATTCAGCATTTCAAATCATTCATGTACAGCAAATATGAAATTAAAACCGACATATGCATGGAATTAATGTAAACCCCGGTTACCTCACTTGTAGACGATTACAACAGACACAAAGGGTACAAAATCTCCCTATAACTATAGCATCAGAGAATTACTACTCTAATTCATCATTAATAGTTGCAACAAGTACCCAAAGAATTTAAAATGCTAATGACTACTTAGGGAATACTTACCAAGTCACTACAAGTCCCAAATTCGGATTGAAGTGTCCTCCACCAGAAACCTCAATATTTCACCCAAAATCCTAAGTAAATTCATACAAAATTAATACCCATATTATAAATCAGCTATGGGAGTCTCAAATTAGCAAAGAAAGCGTTAAAATAGAGGATTTATACTTACCTAATGTTAGCTCTAGCCTCAACCTACGAATTTCACTAAGAAAATCCCAAACAACCACATTTTAGATTTTTTTAGGTGCAGTAAAAATACTCTAAATGAAAAACTAATAAGGCTAAATTAAAGAAAAAGATGAGGGGATTAAGTTATATAACTATTACCTTGGCTGAATCTTGCTCTAAATGTAAGAAAATGTGGAATTCTTACCCCAAACCCTAACTTCCCTTCACACCTCCGATTTTCCTTCTTGAGTTTTAGCAAAATGAGGAAGTAGCTGAAGTGTTTAGGGTTTTAGTTGGGTTAAGTTAGGTCAAATATGGGTCATAGGTTACTCCAAGGTCCAACTCCAAATGGGCTTCAGATTTTAGCTTTGTTGGGCCAACTCTTATATATTGGGCTGCTAAATTTTAATTAAGTTTGGACTAAGTTTGAAAAGCTCAAGGATTTGGGTCTACACAAGGGTTATTAAGCTATCACTAGGTGCTCTCTCTTGGGCCAAGTCTCATAATAAAAAGGTTGGTCTGCACATACAATTATTAGGCCTCTATTAGTCTTAACCTTAGCCTACTCAATTTAATTTGGACCTAGATGAAGTTTCTATCCTAATTAAATCTCAAACTCATATTAATAATTTATCTCTCTAAAATCTCAATTCACTTAGCTTACCTAATTATTCCATATTAATTATTCCTAATTAATCTAAATCCTTATTAACACCTTAATTAATTTTGGGATGTTACATCTAGGCCAAAGGAACCAAGTTTCACCTTCTTATGAGTGTGTGGTTATAGGAGAGGATCCAAGTGCAAGGAAGCAAGTATGTTGTTATAACAAAAGTAGCTCTCTCTTCTTTCGCTCATGCATAGATGAATGCTTATCTTGTTTTTGAATGTATGTATGTATGTTTTAAGCCATGAAAAGCATTCTAGCATGATTTCATATGCCATGGTACATTGATGATGTTTTATGCATTCAAATAATGTCTTATGACTTTACTTTGGCTTACTTGAGTGGGATGAGGCCAAAAACCCCTTTAGCTATGGTAAAGATGAGCCAAGAACCCTTAAAAATGATTGAGAAAGGCTTAGTTCAAGGCCTTTAAGAAAAAAGGGTAAGGCTAGTCCAACAACCTCGAAGACAATGGGTGAGGCTAATCCATTTATTTAGCTAGCCTCTGTATACTTTGTAGGACTTTTTTAAATGCCAATAATACTTCTTGAATGATCATATTTTCCATTATGTTCATGCATGTATTTTTTAGACTTAGATTGCATTCTTTATGTATGATTGAAAGGGAGATGAACTATTAGGATTCTTAGAATCTCATTCTTTTCTCCCCACGTCTAACATATTTAGGTGGACTAAGTGAGCTAAAGAATGGAAGCCACCAAGCCTAGAGAATGAAGATTGATGACCAAGTGTGTAAAAATGCCAAATTATAGTCATATGAGTGGCACATATTGTAATCCTTTATTATATATGTTGTATGACCTTAAGAACATATGTAAATATGCAAATGTATGATGTATGTATGAAGTAGCATGATTTGGGTATGGAATGACAAGAACTAGCATGTACATTCTTGTGTATAACTTGGGGTGGATGAGTAAGTTTGAGAAATATGAGTTTATGCACCTTTGAGACAAGTTTAGTAGACCATCTTTGTGCTTTCCCACGTGCTCAAGTGGCCATGGTTGTTTTAGAAACAATTTTGGACCATTTGGACCCCTTATGAGACACAAAAATGACCATTATACAACCCAATGTCAAAATTTGAGCAAATGAATGAATTTGCTCATGAAATTTGGCATGCAAATAGATCTCATCTAAAGCTTTTTAGGAACCAAAGACTAAATTATTTAAAACTCTATGGAATTAATTATAATTTTTCAAATTTGGCATTTTTTTGTTTAATTAATGCAGACACTGTTCATATGGTCAGTTCCTTAGGCTGTGTCATTCGAAGGTCAAATGGTATCCAATGCTCATGAAATCCTATAGGCATAATAAGCTTTCCATGTCCACCAAGATCACCCTAATTGGACATCTGAGTAGGGATGTATGAATTTTTGAAGTTGGAGGATAATACTAGTAGCGATAGGCGACCTTTGGTACTATTTCATCCATTTTTAATGGCTAAACGTCCCTGCTTGGTCTAGAACTATTTTTAGTATAAATTATACATCTTTAGCTTTCTAGAATGGTATAGTATGATTGATTTCAATTTTTTTAAAAATTAGTTATGATTTTTCAAAGTTCAAGCACAGAATCTGAATTAGGTACTCGAGGCTGCCACTTTGGATTTCATGTGTGTAGACTAAAAGCTCGGATTTCTAGACACACTTTGAGATGAAATGGAATTGTATAGGTGTAATTAAATTGAGGAATGTCATGGATGTGTTTAAATGGCCCACGAGACATGAAACAAAAAATTTTACCATTATGCAATTTGATTCTAAACATTTTTTTAAAGAGAATTCTTTATGCTTCTTTGCTTCTAGCCTTGGTATTTATCTTTACAGGAATAGGAAGAGCTAGGTAGATATGGTGTTATAGGAGAAGCCTCTTGTAATGAAAAAAGCTCTTGGAAAGTTCAAGAATCAAGGTAAATCTCATGGCTTCCTTTGCACTTCTTTGATGTTCTCCCTTAGTTACTTGTTTGGCTAGGTATGGACCCATCCAAGGGAGTGTAAGTTCTGGTCTTAGCAAGGGAGAATCATAGGTTTTGAAGTGTGAAAAATAAGTATATACCAAGAAACTCCAAAAATAAGCATTAGAAACTAAGTTTCCAACACCTAGGGATTTTGTTGCAACATGGAATGTATGAACGTTTTTAGTGATATTTTGAATTGTCTAAGAGTGCATTTGGGCTCTTGAGATACCTAAGAAGCCTTACATGTGCCAAATCCCCAAAGAAAAGTTGCAAATTCCATGGGCACTTCTAAGCTTCCTATGTCTCAGCCAAAAAGGGTTCTCACACCTAGGGAGCATTTGAATTCCTTCCAAGCCTAGATTTGCATCAAATATGATGGAAGAATATGAGAGGAAGCCTTAGAAAAAATTTAGAAAGCCTAGGATGTGAGATGGAGGTGTAGGTTCCATAATAGAGCATAATGAAGCAACTCCTAGTTAGGCTCTTTAAAATAAATGTGTAATTGCTCCAAAGGGTTTCAATGCAGTCAAGAATAATAGATTAAAGGAAAGAAAGGAGCCAAGATCATGAATTCTTAAGGTTACTTCATTAGATACTTTATGGAACCATATTGAAGTCTTAGAACAAGTAGGCTTCCATATGAAGTGTGTAATATTAGAGTTTGATCTAATGACCTAAAAATGCCCTACTTGATGTGCTTAGGCCAAGAGAACCTTGTGCTTCAAAGTCTCATAAGTGGGTCGAGAAAAGGGAGGAAGATTTTAAAGCAAAAGTGAGGAACATTAGCTCCAAGATAGCTCTCTCTCATTTCTCTCATACATGCTTGAGTGGTTTCTTGTCCTTGGATGTGTGTGTATGTATGGTTATGCTATGTAAAATGTTTCTAGCAATTGTCCATATGCCATGGTACCATTTTGCTTTGTTTATACTCTTGAAAGATGTTTTATGAATGTGTTTTAGTTTGCATGAGCTTGGTGAAGTCAAAAGTCCCTTAGATAGATAAGGATAAGCCAAAAGTCCCTAAGAATGGGTGAGACAAAGCCAAAAGTCTTTAGAAGAGTGAGGCTCAATCAAAAGTTCCTTGGAAATAGGTGAAGCAAGTTTAAAAGTCCAAAAGAGAATGGGTGCAATTAAACCATTATTTTGGCAAGCCTATGTGTGATAAGTTTGCTTTCTTGAATGAGAAAAATGTTTTATGTATGTTTATGAATTGCGAGATTGCCATGCATTCATCTTTAGGCTTGAAATTGCATTCAATATGTATGATTGAAAAGGGTAAAGGGCTATTGAGATTCTTAGAATTTCACTCTTCCCTCCTCATTGCTCAACATGTCTAAGTAGACCAAGTAAGTAAAGAAATGGGAGCCACCATACTTGAAGGTAGGAAAATTGACCAAGGAGTTGCTAAATGCTCAAATTGTACTATTTTGTTGTCAAATGATGTAATCCCATGATGTACATGATGTATAGCCTCTTGAACACATGCAAATGTATGGATATATAGTGTTTGTATGAGAATTGAAAATATATCAATGATAATGAATGTTTTTGACATTGAAATGCAAATATGTGTATGTAAGATCCTTTTGTATATTGTAACACTATAAATTTCTAGCTTGCCTCATGCTATTTCTAGGTCTTATGCCATACATTATACAAGGAAGCAAGAAAAATGGTATTAAAATACTCAATTTCTTTGCATTGCGTAGCGGATGGATTTTTCGTTCAGTGTCCCATGGACTATATGGAGTCATCCAACTCATTTTTATATTTAATTACACTAATGCAACTCAAAACCATCCAAGGGAGTAGCATAGAACTTGTGCAAGTGAAGGGATTACATGAAATTCAAGAGTGCAGCCTCTGCCAAAAATCTCATTTTACTGTCATGAACTTTGAAAAATCATAACTAGTTCTACAAAAATTGAAATCATGTATTATTTACCATTATAGAAGTTTTCAGATGTCTATTTTATGGTAAAAATATATCCAAGCCTCAACAAAGGCGGCTAGCTATAAGAAATTTATGGACCAGTACCAGAGATCGACTGTCATCTCTAGTATTGACTTCCAACTTCAAAAATTCATATCTCCCTGCTTAAAGGTCCAATTGGGGTGATTAGTGGACATTGAAAGCTTATCATATCTAGTTTATTTTTATAAAATTTCATGCGAATTGGACATCATTTGGCATACGAATGACAAAGCTCAATTTCTGACCATATGAACAATGCCTGCATCAGTTCAGCAGAAAAATGCCAACTTTAGAAATTCATAAGTAATTTCATGGAGCTCTAAATAATCTGATCTTTGGTTTTCCAAAAATATCTAGATGAGATCTATATGTGTGCCAAATTTCATTGGCAAATTCGTTCATTTGGTTAGATCTTGACATTGGGTTGTGAAATGGTTCATTTTGTGTCACTAAAGGGGTCCAAATGGTCCATTTTGAGTTCTCAGGCAACCATGACCACTTGAGCACGTGGGAATGCACCAAAATGACCTTCTAAACTTGTCTCAAAGGTGCATAAACCCAGAATTTGAAAACTCACTCTCTCACCTCATGCCATACACAAGAACATACAAGGCTAGTCTTGCCATTCTATACCCAAAATGTGTAACACCCCAAAATTAATTAAGATGTTAATCATGGATTTAGATTAATTATGAATAATTAATATGGGATAAGTGGTCAAGTTAAGTGAATGGTAATTTTAAGAAATAAATCCATAATATGAGTTAAGAATTAATTAGGAAAGAAACTACATCTAAGCCTGAATTAATGTAGGAGATCAAGAGAAGAGGCTTATAGAGGCCCAATGATTCTAGATGCAAGCCCAACTCCTTATCATAAGACTTGGGCCAAGAGAGATCACCTAGCAATGGCCCAATTTGATTTAGTGAAATAGAGGCTCAAGACCCAATTTATGTGAGTTGGCCCAACACACATTATACAGACCCAAATTAGATTGGCCTTTGAAATTTGGCCTAACCCAACTATAACCTTGAAGCCCAGCTCATGAAATTCAGCCCAACTTATGAGATAAGGCCCAACAAGTATAAAAATCTGAACCTACAAGGAATTGGGCCATTAGGTCAGCATGCCTCACTTAAACTTAAAATATTATTCAGCCCACCTCACTAAACAAAGGCCCAATAAGCACACATCTGAACCCAAGTGGATTTTGGGCTTTAGGGTTGACCCAAACCCATCTAAAACCCTAACTTATTCAGCCCCTTACCCCCTATTTTGTAGACCAACTCAATCTAAGGCAAAGGAGAACTCCATTTTCGCATAGGAATAGAGGAGGCTAGGGTTTTCTGCATTCCTCCACCATTTCTCACTTCTAGAGGAAGATTTGGCCAAGGTAATCTATATAAAACATGTCCCTCTCATTCTCCTCTTCATTTTGGTCCGATTAATTTCTAGTTTTGAGTATTTTCATCTTCTTCTCAAATCTAAAACTTGGTGTTGGGTGATTCCTTGCAAGATTTTCGGACTTAGAGGTTAGAGGGAGGATTAGGTAAGCTTTTCCCTTTCATTTTGTGTATCACTTTGCTGGAAAATGCCTCTAAGGATGTATTATCATAATGGGTTCTGTCATTGTGTGAGATTACAAGGAGATAATGGTGGAAAATTGAATTTTCTGGGCTTGATGATTGAAATGCGAATTCTGGTGTTTCCATGGTGGATTTTCGGAGGAGAGGCTATGGGTGTTGTTAAGTGAGTATTTCCTTCCCATTTTGATGTATTTTCTGTTAGTTTGAGACCCCTATAGTTGACCTATGGTATGGCTTTGGTTTCATGTGAAATTACCCAGAAATTGGGGTGAACTATAATAGTTTCTGGTATGAGAAAATTGGAATCCGAAATTAAATCCCTTGGTAATTAGGTGAGTAACTCCTAGTCTGTCATGAGTTGTTCAACTCTTTAGATATTTGATTGTGATTAGAAATGATGATAATTACGCTTGTTATAGGCTTGGTGTGCATTTGGATTGTTATGGTAGCTAGGGGAAGAGTAATTGGCTTCAATGAGGTAACTGGGTGATTTTTCTGATTCCATGTATATGCTCATGTTAATCTGCTATTTGTTATACATGCTTGATTTTGAAATACTAAATAACTGGTTGACTACTTGATTGTTATTGTAATTGGACCTTGTGAGTCCATGATGGAGCTGTGGTGTGGCTGCCACCCGTGCATGTGCTTCGATCGGGCACTGGATTGTGATCAGACCCCGATGCACTGAGCCCTGGTTGTGCTCATTATGGAGTAGGTGCTATGGACGGACCTCTTCCAGTATTATTGGCCATTAACATGTTGTGTATGATTGCTGGTATGGGACAGTAGTCATTAGTAGTTCAACTAGTTCATTTGCCAATTGAATTGAAAATTCTAATATTGATGAAATGAGATTGCCTTGGATTGATTGACTTATACATATATATGGAAATTACCTTTTGTTACTGAGATTGTATATCTCACCCTGTTGTGGGCTAACATTTTCAGGGACCAGACCTCTTAGTGGCAAGGAGAATATTAATGGAAGATCATTAAATGGCTTGGTAGCAAATAGGCTTGAGAGCTTGGATAAAATGTATTGTAACTAACTTATTTTGTATCATTGCTAGATTGCATCATGAGTTGCCAAGTATAGGGATTGTATATGTAATTCGATTATCATGGAATTGAACTGAACATTATGATTGTAATTGACTAATAATGGATAAGTGATTTAATTTCATATGAACGTTAAGCACTGACCCCATGCACCTTGTAACCATAATACATTTGTTGTCATTAAGCTATGAGCTCACTAGTTTATGGTAGTTAGAGGGTTAAGGATACATAATTGAATTTTGGATTGGTAATGGAAGAATAGCTATGTAAATAAAGTAGATAAATGCCATTAGAG
Organism: Erythrophleum fordii; assembly: GCA_032878935.1. Lineage (NCBI taxonomy): Eukaryota > Viridiplantae > Streptophyta > Magnoliopsida > Fabales > Fabaceae > Erythrophleum > Erythrophleum fordii. Next base: position 16,240,801 of record JAVQMF010000052.1, on the reverse strand, counting down.
TCATATAAAATGAGGGAAGGTGACCTTAGAGTGTCCTTAAGAAGAGAAATGGGGTGTAGGGGGTGAAATGTAGGGAAAACGGCTACAGAAGGGAGTCACGCCGCGGCTAGGAAGGCCTCGCCGCGGCCTAGAGAGTGACAGTGGTGAGGGACGCCGTGGCTTGAGAAATCTAGCCGCAGCGCGGAGTGAAAAAAATCGCCCAGGGGGTGACAGAATGTAACCTCGCCGCGGCACAAGAAGTCCTGTCATGGCGCTAGTCGAGAAAATTAATTAGGAAGGTTACAGTAGCGAAACTCGTCGCAGCACCGCATAAGTTGGCCGCAGCGCAAGAGTTCCAAGCCGCGGCGCAAGATTAAAAGCTTAGTTCTTGAGCTCCAAGACCTATCTTAGCCGTGGCGGGAAAGTCCTTGGTCGCGGCGGAGGTCCCCAAACTCCCCTATTTGACCTAGAAACCCTAATTTCTATAATGCAAATGATAGGAAATGATGTGGAAACACTTATGGGAAGTGTTGGGTGTTGAAACTGATGAATGGATAAATTACAAACCCTTAATGATGGTATAAATGCTTTCATACATGTTCCCATTCATGGTTGTTTAGTTGATGACCTTAACAACATCAAGGTTCAAATTTCCCTATATTTCCGCAAAGTAATTAATCGTAGCAACCTCAAACCTTGATCATTAATTATTAATCATGCGTTTAACCATAATTATTGACATTAGAAGTTAGGGTCGTCACAAAATGCACCATACCATTCATATAACATTAAATCTCATTTATACATGATACATTACTCAATTACACATGTTCATAAGGTCATAGGACATATATAGTAATGGATTATAATATCTGCCACTCATATGGCCATAAAGAAGCAAAATCAAGACACTTTGTTGTCATACTTTCATCTTCTAACTTGATGGCTTCCATTTTTTTGCTCACTTGGTCCACCTTGCATATTAGAACATTGGAGAGGAGGGAATGAGATTCAAAGAATCCTAATAGCTTATCTCCTTTTCAATCACACATAAAATATGCAAAGCAAGTCTTGAAAATGCATGCATGAGTATAAGGAACAATATAAGCATTCAAGAAGCATTCTTAGCGTATGAGTAAGTCAGACAAAGCATACATAGGCCTGCCAAGTAAGTGGATTAGCCTTACCTATTCACTTATGGATTTTTGGACTTGCCTCATCCAATTTCTCTAGGAGGTTTTGGCTCAACCTCACTCTTGGGAGACTCTTTGCTTTGTCTCAACCATTTTTTAGGATTCGCAGCTCATTCTCACCATGGCAAAGGTTCTTGGCTTCTCCACACCCAAGCAAACCCAAGCAAACATGTTAAAAATCATTAGAAAGCATAATGTAATATCATGGTACCATGGAATACAAGCTCATGCTAGAATACTTTTCATAACTTAAAACACATATATACACATTCAAAGACAACTCAAGCATACATTCATGCATGAGAGAAGGAGGAGTGAGCTATTTTTGTAGTAACCACACACTTTTCCTCTTGAAAATTCTCTCTTTCCTCTGCCTCACACACATAAAGGTATGAGATTTGCTTCTCTTGACCTAAACATAATTTATGGAAGCCAATTAGGTTCATGGAATTATTTTTAAGGCCATACATCTTCCTTAAACTCTAACTTTGTCTTATGGTTCATTTATGGTTTATAAATACACTTAATGAAGCAACACCCATCAAATGTATTCTAGGCTCTATTCTTTCCTTTCATTTATGATTCTTGACTCCTTTTAAGCCTCTTGGAGTCATCACATAATTAAGACAAAGAGCCTAATTACATGTTGCTACCTTAGGTTATATTATGGAATATATAAGGCCATCTCACTTTCTATAATTTCTAAATTTTTTCCAAGGCTTCCCCTCATCTTCACTCATCATATATGACTCAAACATGGGCTTGGAACAAATTAAAACTATCCCTAGGTACCTTAACCCTCCTAAGCCGAGACTATGCTTATTTTTGGCACCTAAGGACTTTACTTTGTTTTCTTAGTGGAAGATGCACATGGGGAGCCTCTTAAGGATCTTAGGTGCTCATTTAAACATTCATTTAGGCCTACAAATCATGGTATCAAATAAGATTTTTCAAGGAACACTAGAAACCCTAGGTTTGCTATCTTGAATTTCCATGGTTCTTTTGTTGTTTTCTTTGCATATTATTATTCTCTACACTCCATTCCCTAAGATTCACCCTTTGTTCTACCCAAAATTCAAGCCCTCTTGTTGCTTCTCATGTTGGACGAACCAAGGAGAGAAGAGGAGAAGGAGTAGGTACCATAGGAAGGAAGATTTACCTTTTTTTTCCTTAATTTCTTAGTTATTTCTTCCCTTCTTTGGCCTCCTCTATTCAAATCCGAATTTAACCCTCTGTTCTTCCCTTAAAATAGATCCAAAAACTTCAATAAAATCATAGGAAAGAAAGGGAAAATGGAGAAGAAGAGGTTGGCTAAAAAGAAAGCATGAAAAAACCAAGAAATTCCATATTCTTTGCCTTGCTTTTCTCCATCTCTTCTCCTCCTTCTTGTGCACCTCAGTATTAGGGTTTTTCCTCTGGTTTAGGGAAGAAACAAAATGAGCTAAATGAGTGAGGAGGTAGGGCGCCCTTTATGTATAGGTGGTTTAAGAAAGACTTTTCAAAATTTTCAATTTTGCCCTTTCATCTTAGAATTTTCATTTTTGGTTCATTTTATCTCCTTCTTGAGAACCATCTTTTCTATTATGAAATTTAGGTTCCCAATTTAATAAAATGCCTTTAGAATCACTCAAATCGAAGCTAAAACCTTCTCGAATGAATTCGTCAAAGTTCAAGTCCATTATCATTAGAAAACGTCCACTGAAGGGGTTTTAACTATCTCAGGGCTTCCCATGCTTTTTAAGGCCTCTGAGAACCTTAGAGAACTCAAAATTTTTGTTTAAAAAGCCTTCCTGTGTGAATTCTGAGATTTGCTCAAAATTACAAAAATACCACTATGTTTTGTCAATCTTTTGTTCTATTTTGTTTTTTCATTCTAGCTTTATTTTTCTTGTGTCTAAACTTAGGATTCTCATTTTTAGGAGTCTAGAATACTACTTAAATTTTTTGGGACCTTAACTAATTTATTTTGAGGGACTTGCTTTAAAAATGTACCCATTTCTGTCGTTTAACAAAAACCAGACATTACATATATCAACAAGTGGGAGAGTGAAATTGTGATATATGGATATTTAGACCTTTAGGATATGTTTAGTAGGTTATTTCTATGTTGTCCCACGTGCTCAAGTGATCTTGGAAAAGCTGGAAACCAAAATGGTCCATATTTGACCCTTTAAGAGACATGAAAGTGCTATTTTGCTACCCTATATCATAAATTGACCAAATGGGAGAATTTTCCAATGAAATTTGGCATTCATATAGGTCTTATCTAGAGCTTTTCTAAAAGCCAAAAACTAGATTATTTGGATCTCTAGAGAATTAGTTGTAAATTTTCAAAGTTGGCAAAAAGCTGTTGAACTAGTATGGTTACTATTCATATAGTCAGTTTCTTTTCCTATGTCATTCGAGGGTCAAATGGCATCCAAAACTCATGAAATTTTGTAGATATAAACTAGACATAATGAACTTTTTGTAACACTTGAGAGCACCCCATTTGGAGGTATGTGGAGAGTTATGAATTTTTAAAGTTTGAAGACAGTACCAATAACACAGCAGAATCTTTGGTACTATTCCATTAATTTCTAAGGGCTAAGCGTCTCCATTTTAGTCTGGACTTATCTTTAACTCAAGTTAACATCCATGGCTTTCCAAAATGATATAGTGTGCTTGATTTTGATTTTGTTAGAATTAGTTATGATTTTTCAAAAATGTATACCAGTAATCTGTAGCAACAACCTGAGACTAATTATATGATTTTATGTGTGAATACTCCAAGCTTGGGATTTAAGGAAATTTTGGAATGGTTCTGACTTGTATACATGTATTTGGAGTAGAGAGTAATATGGATGGGTTTAGGTGGCCCACCGGAAGTGAAATGAAAATTTGGAACCTTACGTGATGCAAGAAATTGTATTATTTTAATGGATTTTTTCTTGATTTTCAATGAAGTTAACCACATGTAAGTCCATAAATGAGTAAGAAAGGCCAGAGTAATGTTGTGTTACATTAGGGACCCTGAAATATATTCTCCCACTTGGTCCATGTGTCTTTTATTCCAAGATTTATATGTATTAATATTCCAAAGAAGAAAAAAATGAAATGCATGAATGATAGTAGTAAGTTCTATGTAAGTGAGTATTACTATAATACCATACCCTTATAGCCTTTCATTCCTATTTCAATTACTTGGCTTTACACACTTTGCATGGAAATCAGAATATTTAATAACTTTAATTTGTGTTATGTAAGGTTTTAAAAATTCATCTTATGTTTCATGGACCATATGAACTCATCCATATCATTTCCTATCCATAACATATCCATTCAAGTCCTATTATCATTTAACTCATGCATCACGGGTTTGGAAGACATGCACCAGAAAATTGAAGTTTCCTCTCGGGTTCACTGTTTCAATTTTTGATGTGAAATTTGGAAATTTATAACTAATTCTAAAAAAATTGAAATCATACATATGATGGCTTTTTGGAAAGCTTTAGATGTTAAATAATGACTAGAATTAATTATAGACCAAAATAGAAGCATTAGCCACAAGAAAATTGATAGAATAGTACCAAAGGTCAATCTGCATTATTAGTACTATCATGCAACTTCAAAATGTTGGTTCTCCACTCTTCAGACCTTCAAATGAGGTGATCTCTATGGCTATGTAAAGCTTATAGTGTCTAGTTTATGTCTATAAAATTTCATAAACATTCAACTTCATTTGGCCTATGTGTGACATAGAAACATAAATTAACCATATGAATAGTGTTGTTACCATTTCAGTAGAATTTTTCTAACTTTGAAAACTTATAATAAATTCTCTAGAGCTCCAAATTGAGTGCTCGTTAGCTTTGTAAAAATCTTTAGATGAGAGCTATACTTATGCCAAATTTTATAGGAAAATTCATCCATTTGTTTAGTTTGTGATTTAGCTCACAATTTTGTTACTTTTTGAGGTTCAAAATGGGTTTTAAGGTACCAAAAGACTCTTTCAATGTTCCATAGCATTAGACACATCTCATAGCACAAACATAACCTAGGGAAGCATACTAAATGATTCAAATCCTCATAGAGCTAATTCTTATGATGCCACTTTCTATCATACATAAGCATATCATATCACATAAGGGCTCCTTGGTGGCAAAAACATACATATTCATCCATATAGTTCCAAAATAGGTACATATAACATATTTACACACATTTAAATGTGCTCAACCATCTATATAATATATACATCATATTGTTACATCATTTGATAGAAATATGTCAACAAAATGGTTAAATAACAAAGTCTTTGTCAAAATCTTGGTTTTCAAGGTTGTTGGCTTCCATTTCTTTGCCTACTTGGCTTGCCTAGATATGGTTAAACATTGGAAGGGGGAAGAGTGATGCAACATTCGGCCTTTCTGTAAATGTGAGAAACGCAATGTTCAGTTTCTCCATAAATGGTAGAAATGGGTCAGATACAAAAAGAAGTCCCTGAAAGAGAAGGAATTGGGGCCAACTAAAATTATGATAAAATTTTAAATATTAGAAAATAAGGATTTGAGCCTTGAGCTACTCAGAAATCAAGGCCAGAGTGATTCGAAAAATTTGTCAAAAGGCCAATGGCGTTTTCGTAAATATGGATACTTTTTGAAAAACACACAGGAGGGCTTTTTAAATGAAAATTTTGAGTTCTTCGGGGTTCTCAGAGGCCTTAAAAACCATAGAAAGCCTTGGGACAGTTAAAGCCCCTCCGGTGGATGTTTTCTAACGTCGGTGTGCTCGAATATTGATGAATTCATTCATAAAGGTTCTAGCTCCAATTTGAGTGATTCCAAAGACATTTTACTTGATTGGGAACTTATATTTTATAATGGAAAAGATAGTTCTAAAAAAGGAACTAAAACAAATGAGAAACAAAAATGCAAAGTATGACGGGCAAAATGGGAATTTTTGAAAAGTGTAACTTATTCCCACCTATATATATAATGCACCCTTCTCCTCCCTTCATTATGCACGACCATCTTCTACCTAAAACCAGAAGAAAACCCTAGGGGATGAGGCTCACAAGAAGGGAAAGAAAAGGAGGAGAAATCAAAGGCTTAAGGTATGGAAATTAGTAGTTTTTCATGCTCTTTCTCTTCTAAACCTCTTCTCCTCCATTCTCCTTTGTTTCCTATGATTAAAATGAGGTTTATAAATCTGATTTAAGAGAGAAATTGAGGGGAAAGTTCGGATTTGAAGAGAGGAGCTCAAAGAACACAAGATTCAAGTGAGAAAAAGAAAGAAAACAAGGTAATTTCTCTTCCTATGGTTATCATTTTTGGTCCCCTTCTCCACCATTTCGCCCCACTTGAGAAAACCCTAGGAGGAGATGATTTTTAGGTAGAACCAAGAATGAATCTAAGGAAAAAGGGTGTGGAGATTAAGAATATGCAAAGGGAATTAACAAAAAATTATTAGATTTTAAGATGCAAATTCTAGGGTTTCAATTGTACCTTGTAAAATCTGACTTTATATGATGATTCCATGGCCTAAGTAAGAGTTTAAATGAGCTCCCAAGATCCCTAAGAGGCTCCCCATATGCTTCTTCCCTTGAGAGAACAAAGAAAGCTCCATGAAACCCAATATGCTTTATAGCCTCGGCCTAGATGGGTTCTCCTAGTTAGGGAGAGTTTTAAACTTTTCTAAGGCCATTCTTGAGTCATAATTAATGAATGAAAATGAAAGGAGGCCTTGGAAAAAATTTAGAACTCATGGAAAATGATTTGGTGTCTTAGGTTCCATAATATGACCTAAAGAAGCAACATGGTGCTAGGCCTTTTGTTTTGATAATGTGAGGACTCCAAGAGGCTTAAAAGGAGTCAAGAATCATCTTTGAAAAGAATGAGGGGTGTTGCTTTATTAGGTGCCAATATGGACCATAATGGAACCTATAAAGCAATCTAGTGTTTCATCAAGTTGTGTAGCCTTAGAGTGTGGTTCATGAACTTAATTGGCTCCCATAATTTGTGTCTAGGCCAAGAGACATTATTTCCACCAACTTGTGGGTATGTGGCTAAAAGAGGAGGCTTGAAAGCTAAGGAAAAAGTGTGTGCTTGCATACAAGGTAGCCCTCTTCACCTTCTCTCATGCATGGATGTGTGTTTAGCTTGTTTTAGAATGTATGTATGTGTATTTTCAAGCTTTGAAAAGTATGTTAGCATGCCTTTATATGCCATGATGCTTGATGCCATGTTATGTTTTTAAATGAACCCATGATGTTGTATGAGTTTACTTGAGTGTGGAGAGGCCAAGCACTCTTCCCTTGGGTGAAGATGAGCCAAGAACCCTTGAGCTTGGTTGAGACAAAGTAAAGAGTCTCTCAAAAGCAAAGTGGACTCCCAAGAGTATGGTTGAGTCCAAAGTGCTCAAAGAATGGGTGAGCAAGTCCAAAATCCATGAGGAGAAGTGTGAGGCCAATTCAAACACTTAGTGAGCTCTTGAATGTCTTGTATGATTGATTCATATGCCAAGGTTGCCTTCAAAATGTCTATGATTTCTATTTTCTCCAAACATGCATTTAAAATGCTTGCTTTGCACATATTATATATGATTGAATGGGAGATGAGCTATTGGGATTCTTTGAATCTCATTCCCTTCTCTCCAATGATCTAACATGCTAGGTGAACCAAGTGGATATGCTAATGGGAGCCAACAACACTAAGGGAAGGAGATTGACAATCATATGTTTAGCTTTTATCACTTTAAGACCATGATTGTACCATATGATATATATGATGTAGTAAATGGGCTATGACCCTTGAGACATGTGTAAATATGATATTATATGATGTTTAAATATATGGATATGATGTGTGACCTCTAGAACCTATTTTGAGTATGTAATGCCAAAGTGTGCAATATGGAAGTTTGTTGGAAATATGCATAAGTGTGGGTTGAATGGCCAAAATGAGATGTATGAGGTTTGGGAACATTTGGGCACACAAGTCTCAAATAAGCTTTTAAACTTGCCCAAAAGGTACTAAGACTAAGGGAAATCCATTTGGCAATTTTGGTATCCAATATGGAGCCAAAATTAACCATAATGGAACCCTATATCACTTTTTAGCCAAATGAGTTAGTATTGCTCTGAACTTTGGCATGGAATTAGGTCTCATTTAGAGCTTTTTGGGAAGCTAAAGATCATAATTTTTGAAGGTCTAGAGAATATTTGATGAATTTTCAAAGTTAGGATTTTCTATGGTTTCTGGTATGTGCACTGTTCATACTGGCAGATTTGATTTTTGTGTCACTCGATGGCCAAATGGTGTCCAATGCTTATGAAATTTTATATGCATAAACTAGAGGTTATGAGATTTCTGTGACCACCAAGATCACCTCATTTGGAGGTTTGATCAGAGAGTTATGTATGTTTGAAGTTTACTGTCAGTATCAGTAGCACCCCAGGAGCTCAGTTACTGTTCCATCAGTCCTAGATGTCTAAACGCATCTATTTCATTCTGAAATTATTTTTAGTGTCAAGGTAACATTTGTAGCTTTCCAGAATGACCAAATATGTGTGATTGCAATTTTTGTAGAATTAGTTATGAATTTCAGAAGTTTGCATCAGTAAACTAAATAACAGCCCAGGCAGCCAGCGACTCTGTAACTTTTTGGATGTCAAACGTTCTGTGTGATGAATGTTGTGATGTGGGCGTATTTTTAGTGTGAAGTAAACATCCTAAGCTTTCCATAATGACCAAGATTGCATGATTTAAAAGTTTCTAGATTTACTTATGATTTTCCAAAGTTGAGCCAAAAAATAGAGCAAATCTGGCCGAAAATATGCTTGCTTATTTTGAGCTCCGATTCGGTTTCCATGAGTTATGGGCATGATTTTGTCATGCAAATGAGTTGTAATGATGTATTTAAATATGAGAATGTATAGTATGAGCTCACACGATCCACGTGACACTGAATTGAATTTTTTTAGATATAGAAAAGTCTATTATTTTATCCCCTTTCTCATATGCTCTTGTGGGATTGATGATATAAAGCTTATAAATGACATAAAATGAGCTAGAAGTTATGGTGTTACAAGTGACATTCCAAGAGTCCCAATAGCTCTTTACCCTTTCAAATATACATAATGGATGTATTTTCAAGTCTAAGAATGCATGCACGGCAATTTGAGCTACTAGTAAACATACATAAGGCATTTTCCATATTCAAGAAACTCATACATATCATACATAGGCTCTTAAGGGTATTGGTTTAGCCTCACCCATTTTCCTTGGAACTTTTGGAACTGCCTCATCCGTTTTCAAAGGACTTTTAACTAAGCCTTATTCTTCTTGAGACTTTTGACTTTGTCTTACCCAATCCTAGGGGCTTTTGGCATCACCATACCCATTTAAGATAAAACACATTCATAGAGCACATTTCAAGAATATCATGGTACCATAACATATAGGCAATAGATAGAAACATTTCTCATGATGTAAACATACATACAAGCACTCAAAGGCAAGTAAACATCCAAGGCATGCATAAGGGAAAGGTTAGAGAGGTACCTTGAAGCAAGAAAGCAAACTTTTTCCTTGATTACTCTTCCCTTCTCTCAACCACGCACTTGTAAAGAGGTGGAGCTTGATTCCTTTGGCCTAGATACATCAAATGAGACCTTATTATATCAGTGGAACAAGCTTTGGCATTACACACACTCTATATGAAGCTACTTTGTTCTATAGCTTAATGATGGTTCCATACAAGGCATAATGAAGTAACTATAGGAATTCATGAACTTGGCCCCATTTTCTCCTTCAATCTAAGTCTCTTGACTCTATTTAGACTCCCTGGAGTCATCCCACCTTCATTTTAAAGAGCCTAGTTATGAGTTGTTTCTTTATGTTTCATTATAAAGCCTACACCTCCATTTGATAATCTAGGCTTTCTAAAATTTTTTGAAGGCTTCCTTTGATGTTCATCTATCATATCTAGTCCCATTCTAGCCTTAGAAAAATTAAAATACTCCTTAGGTGCATGATTTATGTTTGCCAGAGACATATACAAAGTTTGGAGCCCATGGAGTTTGCTTTCTTTTCTTGAAGGGGATGGCACTTGGGAGGCTTCCTAGATGTCTTAGGAACTCAATTAAGTTCCCATATTAGCTAAAACATCCTTGAAAGAAATTAGATTTTTCCATTTGTCTAAGAATCCCTAAGTTTGACAACTTATTCTCTAATGGTTTTTCTTTGGATTTCATTGCATTTTCTAGTTTCCCATCCTTTAAAACCTAGGTTCCTTGCTTGTTCTTGGTCAAAATTTACTCCCTTCTACATGCTCTCAAAGTGGTCAAACCATACACTAGGAAGAACAAAGGAAGAAAAGCAATGAAGTTGCCTGTTTCTAGGCTTGTTCCAAGAGCTCTTTCACTTGATATAATCTTCTCCTTCAAATTCTAATCCCCTTCCTCTGAATCAGACCCAAAATAGTCCCAAATCATTTATGGAAACAATAGAAAGAAAGGGGAGAAGGAGGAGAACAAAGTTAAAGAAAGAAGTAGCTTGAAATTCTATGATTTTGCTTACCCTTTTCCTTGGTTTTCCTTCTTCTTCTTCCCTTCCTCTTATGTGTTAATCTTGGTTGAGTTCTCCTCTATTTTAGGACAGCAAATAAGTTAGTTAACTAGATGGGAGAAGGAGCATGTATTATATGGAAGGGTAAGAGTCACTTTATGCATTTTTCTACTTTGTATTTTAGTCCCTTTTCTTGGTTCCTTTCATTTAGTCTCAATTCAACTCCTTTCTAAAATCCATCTTCTCCATCATAATATTTAGGCTCTCAAACTAATAAGATGGCTTTAGTTTTACTCAAATCAAATTTAAAACCATTTCAAATTGTTCAGTCAAAGTTTTGATTAACTGACAACTGAAATCACTCATTGGAGGGGTTTTAACTATTCTAGGTATTCCTATGGTTTTCAGGGCCTCTGAAAACCCTGAAAAGACTTAAATTTTTTGTATAAAAAGCCCTCTTGTGAGTTTTTCAAATTTATCAAAGGTTACAAAAATGCCCTAACTTTCGTTCACAAACTTTTCTAGCTCTTCTGGCTCTGGTTTCTGGGCAACTCAAATCCTCACTTTCCATTATTTAAAATTTTATCTTAATTTTATTTGGCCTTAAATCATTCATTTAAGAGGACTTGCTTTTATAAGTAACTCATTGCTGATGTTTTAATGAAATTGGATGTTACAATTACCTTTTTATAAATCATGTCATACCTAGTTCCTTTAGCTCATTCATATACATCATAAAGTTTAAAACCAAGTTCACATCCATTTACATGTAATTTAACACTGAAATTTGGCACATTTATGAGTCATATATAGTTATAAAGGTCCAAATTCATTTCTTTCTTTTCCTTTATTCATTTTCATCATAAACAACTTTTTTCCATACCCATTTTATTATGTGTAGCTCATGGAACCCCTTAGAAAGATCAAAAACCCAAAATGGACATAGTGGCCAAAAATCTGTACTAAATTTAAAAATTCATAACTTAAGTTATACAAGTCCAAATTATGCAAACTTATTGTCTATAGAAATCTTAGGATGTGACCTATATGCTATAAAAATTTTAAATAAAATTGAATTTTTTTGCCCTATGAAATGTAATGAAACAATAACCTAGTTCAGAAATGAGGGTATATGATAGACCTAAATTTTAAAATTCCATATCTTGGGCTACACAACCCCATTTTAAGTGATCTCAGTGGAGCTAAAAATCTTGAGATAAGATCTATGTGATGTAAAAATTTCAAGAGCATTTGAGCTTATTTCACCTATGGAAAGCCTTGCACATTAGTGGCTACTATAGTATTCTGACATAATTAGATCCTTAATTTCAAAAATTCATAACTTCTTCTATAGAACTCATTTTTATGCAAACTCAGTGGCCCTAGAAAGCTTATAATACCAAATATATGTCTATAAAATTTCATGAACATTGGAGTTCATTTGGCTCTACAAATCTACTAAAAACTAGGACTAACCATATAAATAGTACTAAGGACTATTTTACATAAATTCTAGAGCTTTGAAAATTCATGAAATATTTTGAGGAACTCCAAAAATTATGGTTTTTAGGTTGTTAGAAATTTCTCATAAAGATCTATATGCATGCCAAATCTTAAACTACAACTAGGTCATTTGGGCCACTTTGGATATAGGAGTTTTTTAGGGTCTTTTTATGCCTAACATTTGTATCATTTTGGGTCGTTTGGCATCTAAATGGAATTCTTCTACTTGAAGCAAGTTTTAATCATCCTAAATGGCATTTTTAACTATTCCATATCATACCAAAAACTTAAATCAAAATTTGACCATTTGGCACCTAACTAACACATGCTTTTCAATAACATTCCATATATTATCTTAGCCATTCGTTGCCAAATCATACATTCACATAGCTAACATACATATTCTCATACTCAAATTGTAATACTCAGCTATTCTAAAAAAGTATAAAATTAGTCAATTATAAAAGAAAGTCCCCTAAATGGAAAGAATTGAGGCTAAACATAATTGGAGCAATAATCTAGACCTTAAAAAGTAAGAATATGAAGTTTAGGATGCCCGAAAACCTAATTCAAAATAGTTAACAAAAATTGGGAAAGAAAATAGTGGCATTTTTGTAATTTTGGATATTTTTTAGAAAAGCCCAAATAAGTGATCTTTAAATGGAAAAATTGAGTTTTTCAAGATTCTTTGAGGCCCTAAGAACCATAGGAACTCCTAAGAATCCCTCCGGTGAGCGATTTTGGCTATTAGTTGGCCAAAACTTTGACTAAATGATTCAGAATGATTTTAAATCCAATCTGAGGAAAACTAAAGGCATTTTTTGAATTAGAAGACCTAAATTTTATGATGGGAAAGAAGGTTTTTGAAAAGGAGTTAAAATGAGCCCAAATGGAAGAAACCAAGAAGAAGGACTAAATTATAATTTTAAAAAGTTGTATGAGTTCTTAGCCCCGGAAAACATGTCCCACTTCTGCCCATTCTCTATTTTCAACTTTCTCTAGTCTCAAATAGAACCCAAGGCAAATTGGAGAGCTGCACAAGAAGGAGGGGTGTAGGGAAGGAGAAACCAAGTGAAAAGGGTAAGAATTACATGGATTTTCATGCTTTCTCCTTCACTAATCTTCTTCTCCTCTTTCTCTTCTTTTCTCCCATGGTTTTATTGATTTGTTTGAGGCTATTTTATGGTTAGCCCAATAAGTGAAAGGGAGAAATTGAGGGAGAGACTAGAAACAAGTGAAAGCTCTTTGGAAAAAGCTTTAAATCAAGGTAAGATATCATGGTTTTTCATGCTTCTCCTTGCTTGTTCTTCTCATACCATGTTTAGCCAGTTCTAGGCCCAATCAAGAGGGAATGAATTCAAGTAAAATGAGGTAGAGACAAGGGTTTTCAAGCATGAGAAATAAGAATATACAATTAGATTTAAAAGAGAAGCTTTATAAATCAACGTATGTGACTTAGAATTTTTAGTGCATCTAGCCAATTTTAAAGCTTTCTAAGGATAATTTAGTTTATGTAAGAGTATGTAAGAGGTCATACAACATCTAGGAAGCTTACAAGTGCCAATTCCCTAAAAAAATCAAGCAAAGTCTATGGGTGCTTCTTGAATGCTATGTCTCGACTAAGCATACTCCAAGCGCCTAGGGAGTGTAATATCCAGTTCTTCGAAAACCAAAGAAAACGTAAGAAACGTAACATATAGTTTCTCCGTAAATGAATGAAATTCACTAGATACAAAAGGAAGTCCCCTAAGATGATATAGTTCAGGTCCTAAAAAATTTGGGAAGCATTCTAGAATCCTAAAAATGAAAATCCTAGGCTTAAACGGAAAGAAAAATAGTGCTAGAATGAAAAAATAATTTCTTACGAAAAGCCTACGAAACGTAATGGCATTTTTGTAATTTTGAGTAATTTTTGGAATTCACATAAAAGGGCTTTTTAAATGAAAGTTTTAGATTCTCTGGGGTTCTCAAAGGCCCTGAAAACCATGGAAACCCCCAAGACAATTAAAACCCCTCCGGTGAATATTTTTTAATGTCAGTTGACTCAAACTTTGACCAGTTCGTTCGGGAAGGTTTTAGCTCCAAATTGAGTGATTACAAAGATATTTTATTAAATTAGTAACCTAAATTTTATAATGGAAAATACGATTCTCAAAAAGGAGCTAAAGCGAAGGAGAAATGAAAATGTCAAAAATGAAGGGCAAAATTAGAATTTTTGAGAAAGTGGAAGCTTCTTGAACACACTTTAAGTTTCTTATTTCTTCTCCTCTCCATTTGCACGACCCATTCTGCCCATAAACCAGAAAAAACACCAACTCTCTTAGGCACACCATGAAGGAGAAGAAAGGAGGAGAAAAAGTAAGGAAAAGGTAAGGAATTTCATGGTTTTTCATGCTTTCTCCTTTCCAAACCTCTCCTTCTCCATTTCCCTTTCTTTCCTATGATTATAATGAAGTTTATAAATCTAATTTAAGGGAGAAATTGAGGGAAAATTTCGGATTTGAAGAGAAGAGCTCAAAGAATACAAGATTCAAGTGAGAAAAAGCATAAAAACAAGGTAATTTCTCTTCCTATGGTTGTCATCTTTGGTTCCCTCCTCCACTATTTCGCCCCACTTGAGAAAACCCTAGGAGAAGATAGTTTTTAGGCAGAACCAAGCATGAATCTAAGGAAAAAGGATATGGAGATTAAGAATATGCAAAGGGAATTATCAAAAAACCATTAGATTTCAAGATGCAAGTTCTAGGGTTTCAATTGCACCTTGTAAAATCTGATTTTGTATGATGATTCCTATGCCTAAATAAGAGTTTAAATGAGCTTCTAAGATCCCTAAAATACTCCCCACATACTTCCTCCTTCAAGAAAACTAAGCAAACTTCATGAAGGCTATTAAGCTTCATAGCCTTGGCCTAAAAAGGTTCTCATAGCTAGGGAAAGTTTTAAATTTTTCTAAAGCCATTCTTGAGTCATATTTGATGAGTGCAAATGAAAGGAGGCCTTTAAAAAAATTCAAAACTCATAGAAAGTTATTTGGTGTCTTAGGTTCCATATTATGACATAAAGAAGCAACATGGTGCTAGGCCCTTTGTTTTAATAATGTGATGACTCCAAGAGGCTTAAAAGGAGTCAAGAATCATATTTGAGTGGAAAGAATGAGGCCTAGAAATTGTTTGAGAGGTGTTGCTTCATTAGGTGCCAATATGGACCATAATAAAGCCTATAGAACAATCTAGTGTTTCATCAAGTTATGTAGCCTTAGGATGTGTTTCATGAACCTAATTGGATCCCATAAATTGTATCTGGACCAAGAGAAACCATCTCCACCAATTTGTAGGTGTGTGGCCAAAAGAGGAGGCTTGAATTTCAAGGAAAAGTGTGTGATTGTATACAGGGTAGCTCTCTCCACCTTCTCTCATGCATGGATGTGTGTTTAGCTTGCTTTAAAATAGGTGTATGTGTATTTTCAAGCTATCGAAAGTATGCTAGCATACATTTATATGCCATGATCCTTGATGCCATATTATATTTTCAAATGATTACATGATGTTTGTTTGAGTTTGCTTGAGTGTGGAGAGGCCAAGAACTCTTCCTTTTAGTGAGGATGAGCCAAGAACCCTTGAGATTGGTTAAGACAAAGTAAAGAGTCTCTCAAAAGCAAAGTGGGCTCCCAAGAGTATGGTTAAGTCCAAAGTGCTCAAAGAATGGGTGAGACAAGTCCAAAATCCATGAGGAGAAGTATGAGGCCAATCCAAACACTTAGTAAGCTCTTGAATGTTTTGTATGATTGATTCACATGCCAAGTTTTCTTTTAAAATGTCCATGACTTCCATTTTCTCCATGCATGTATTTGTAAAACTTACTTTGCACATATTATGTATGATTAAATGGGAGATAAGCTATTGGGATTCTTTGAATCTCATCCCCTCCTCTTCAATGATCTAACATGCTAGGTGAACCAAGTGGATATGCTAATGGGAGCCAACAATACTAAAGGAAAGAGATTGACAATCATGTGTTTAACTTTTGCTACTTTAAGACCATGATTGTATTATATGATATATATATATATATATGATGTAGTAAATGAGCTATGACTCTTGAGACATATATAAATATGCTATTATTTGATGTTTAAATGTATAGATATGTTGTATGACCTTTAGCTTATGTTTTGAGCATGAGATGCCAAAATATGCAATGTCGAAGTTTAATAGAAATGTGTATAAGTGTGGGTTGAATGGCCAAAATAAGATGCATTAGGTTTGGAACCATTTGAGCAACTTACACAAGTCTTAAATATACTTTTAGACTTGCCCAAAACGTGCCACAACCAAGGAAAGACTATTTGGCAAGTTTAGTATCTCATATGGAGCCAAATTTGACCATAATGGAACCCTATATCACTTTTTAGCCAAATGGGCTAGTCTTGATCTAAAATTTGGCATCTAATTAAGTCTCATTAAGAGATTTTTGAGAAGCTAAAGATCATAATTTTTGGAGGTCTATATAATATTTGATAATTTTTCAAAGTTGGCAAAATTTATGGTTTTGGTCTGCTGTACTATTCACTTGGTCCAAAATTGTTTTCTGTCACACAAGGCCCAAATGAAGTCCAATTGCCAGAAAATTTTATACTAAGAAACTAGGTAATCACAGTGACTCATGGCAATTTCGAAGCACCTCATTTGGAGGTCTAAAGAGGGAGATATTAAGTTTCGAAGTTTCTGTCTAGTATCAGTAAATTTGCCTGACCAGAAGTACTGTTCCATTGAATTTCAGAGCTTGGGCTTAATGAACTGATCTGGAGATATTTTTTTTCCCTAGTTAACATCCACAACTTTCCAGATTGGTATCATTTGTATAGATTGGAATTGTTTGGAATTAATTGGACATTTTCAAAATTTTCTACAGAATTTTGTGACAGTTCTAGATTTCAGTCGAACCTTTGGACCATTTTGGATGTCAAACATCCTATGTGATGAATTTTATGACCTAGACGTATTTTTAATGTGAATTATACATCTTGAGCTTTCCAAAATGACTAAGATTGCATGATTTCAATTTTTCTAGATTTAGTTATGATTTTCCAAATTTGCCCAAAAAAGAAGCCAATTCTGGCCAAGAATGCTCTGTAAGTTTCCATGCCTCATTTTGGTTTCCATAGGTTGTAGGTATGTTTTTGTAATGCAAATGAGTTGTAATAAAGAAATTAAATATGAGAAAGTGTAGTATAAGCTCACACAGTCCACATGACACTGAATGAAATTTTTTTAAATATAGCGTAATGTAAAAAAAAAAATCCCATTTTTCCTTCCTTTTTCTATGGGAACCCTAAGTATTTCATGATATCATGCCATTCAAAAGCATGAGATGAGCTAGAATCTATGGTGTTATAGGGAGATTTTTAATTAATTTCAAGGATGAAAATGGCCTAGATATGATTAGTAAACACCAAAGAAAGCATTAGTATAAATTTAGAAATCATGTTTTGTCTGCTGGAGGTCTAAGTTCCTTTTTAAGACATAAAGAAGTAACTTAAATCTAGGCTTCTTGAATTGAAATTATGATGACTCTAAAGAGTCTAAATAGGGTCAAAAGACTTGGATTGAATGAGAAATTAGAGTCAAGATTATGAATCTTAGGAGTTGCTTCATTATGCACTTAGTTGGAACTATAACTATGTCTTAGAATAAAGTAAGCTTACATAGAGTTTGTGTGAAGCTAGAACTAGCTCCAATGATGTAATTATGTCCCATTTAATGTGTCTAAGCCAAGTGAATCAAGTCCTACCTAGTTGCATATGTGTGGCCGAAAAGGAGAAGGAGTAATCAAAGGGAAAAGTTATATTCTTGTTTTAAAGTAGCTCTCTAACCTTTCTTGCATGCATTTTTTAGATGTGTGCTTATCATTGGATGCTCATATGTATGTTTGAACTATGAAATATATTTGTAGCTATTGATTACATGTGTGGCACCATTTTCTACTTGAAATACAATTTTTAATGTAAAGTGGCTTGAATGGATGTAGTTATGCCAAAAGTCCCTTAGAATGGGTAAAGATGAGCCAAAAGTCCCTAAAAATGAGTTAGATAAAGCTAAAAGTCTCAAGAAGGAATGAGGCTAAGTCAAAAGTCTCTTAAAGTGGGTAAGGCAAATCCAAAAGTCCCAAAAAAATTGGGTGAGGCTAAACCAACAATTCCTAAAGCCTATGTGTGACACCATCTGACTTTAGCCTTCCATATGCCTGATCAAGGATTCCACATCCTTAGCATAACAATTTTCAGAGAAAAAACATTAAGTAATGCAATATTTCACGTTATGTAGGATTCAAAAAAATTTTTTTATACTCTGTAGACCTTGTGAATTCTTAAACATCATCTTCTACTTATAATTCATCTATAAAAGTCATAAATATCATAAAACATCTCATGCAATTTGGATTTGGATTCCCACACATCAGAAAATGCATATTTGTTTTTGGGCTTAAATTCTATTTTTTCTATTAGATTTTGGAAATTTATAATTAAATCTAGAAAAATCAAAATCTAACAAACCATAGCTTTTGGGAAAGCCCTAAATGTTAAATTTATGCTAAAAATAATTCTAGGCCATAAACCCATCATTTGGACTAGTTTGACAATAAAAAAGTAGCATAGGTCTCGTTGTTTTGGAATTCTGATACAATTTACTAATATGAATTTCACAAATTCATAAATAATTTCAAAGAAATCCAAACTGATCAAACTATACCAATCTGGAAAGATACAGATGTCTTCTTTAGAGGAGAAATAGCTTTAGATCAAGAAAGTGACATTAATCTAACAAAAATTGATGGAACAGTACCGAGGGTCCTATTACATTACTGATAGTAAATTCCAACTTTAAAAATTTATATCTCCCTCAATATAAATCCAAATGGGGTGCTCTTTATAGCTATAGAAAGCTTATAAGGTCTAGTTTATTTTTATAAAATTTCAGGGCAATCAAACTTCATTTGACCTATGAATGACAAAAGAGAAGAAACTCACCATATGAATAGTGCATATGCTAAATCTAAAAATTTTCCCAACTTTGGAAATTCATAATTTATTCTCTAGAGCTCTAAATAATACAGTTCTTACCTCTACAAAAATTTCTAGATGAGACTTAGATTTATGCCAAATTTCATGGAAAAATTCCTCCATTTGGTCAATTTGTGATATAAAGTACCAAAATGTCACTCTTATGCCTCCGCAAGGGTCAAATACAGACCATTTGTTCTTCTCCTCTAACCAAGGCCACTTTAACACATGGGAAAGTATAAAAACAACTCTCTAAAAATGCTCAAAGGGTCCAAATATTCATACATTACAAATTCACTCTCCCACTTGCCTGCATACGAGAGATCTTACATGCACATCTTTACATTTCAATGTAAAAAACATTAAATTTTATTCATAGGCTATTAGTTCTCATACATACATACATTATATATCCATAAATTTACATATATTCAAGTGTTTATACATCATATACATCATGAGATTATATCATTTGACAATAATATGCGTTCAATACAAGTATTTAGCCATTTCTTTGTCAATCTTCTAGCCTTTAAGCTTGGTGACTTCCCTCTCTTGGCTCCCTTGGTTTACCTAGGCATGTTAGGCAATGGGGCAGAAAAAGTGAGATTCTAAGAATCCCAATAGCTTTTCACCCTTTTTAATCATACATAATAAATGCAATTTCAAACCCAAAGATAAATGCATGGAAATCTAGCAATTCATGATCATACCTAGAACATTTTTCTCATTCAAGAAAGCATACTCATCACACATAGGCTTGTCAAGGTAATGGTTTATCCTCACCCATTCTCTTTGAGAATTTTGGACTTGCCTCACCTACTTTTAAGAGACTTTTAACTGATTCTCACTCTTCTAAAGACTTTTGGCTTTGTCTCATCCATTCTTAAAGACTTTTGGCTCATCCTCACCCTTGTTGAGAGACTTTTGGCTTCGCCAAGCTCATATAAGCTAAGACACATTCACAAAATATCTTTCAAAAGCATAACAAAGGCATTATGGTACCATGGCATGTGAATATTACTAGAAACACTTTTCATAGCATAAATATACATACATACATACATACATAGATATATATGTACGTACATCCAAAGACAAGAAAACATTTTAAAATACATGAGAGAAAAGAGAGAGAGCTACCTTGGAACCAATGTTCCATACTTTTCCTTTAAAACCTTCCTCTTCTTGGCCAAGGCTTCACACTTGAAGGTGTTAAGTTCTCTTAGCCTAGAGACATCAAATGAGACATGCCTAAGTCATTGAAATGAGTTTTAGTCTTGCAACTCCTATGCATACTCACTTTCTCACTTATTTCCATAATGCTTCCATATAAGACATAATGAAGCAACTATTGAAATTCAAGATCTTGGCTCTATTTTCTCTTTCATTCTAGGTCTTTTGACTCTATTTAGACTCCTTGGAGCTATCATATACTTATTGGGAGGAGCCTAGCGAGGCTTTCTAAAATTTTTCTAAGGCTTCCTCTCATATACTCCCATCATATATGATGCCAATCTAGGCATGGAAGAAATTAAAACACTCCCTAGGTGGGAGAACCCTCTTTGGTCAAGACATAAGAAGCTTAAGAGAACCCATGGACTTTCCTTTGCTTCTTAGATGGGAGACGCATATGAGAGGCTTCCTTTGTAATGTTTAGTATTTTGTAAAAATACCGTAATAAGTCAGTTTGAAAAGCAAGTCCCTTAAGATGGGTGATTTAAAGTTAAATAAAATTTGGATAAAATTTTAAATAATGAAAAATGAGATTTGAGTCTTGAGTTGCCCAAAAACCAAGGACAGAGTGATGCAAAAAATTTGCCGAAAGTCTAATGGCATTTTCATAAATACTGGTACATTTTGGAAAATTCATAAGAGGACTTTTTAAATGAAAAATTTAAGCTTTCTGAGGTTCTCGAAGGCCTTGAAAACTATGGGAAGCCCCAGGATAGTTAAAACTCCTTCAGTGTGTATTTTTTAATGTCAATTGACCTAAACTTTGACCGATTTATTTGAAAAAGTTAACTCTAATTTGAGTTATTTTAAAGGAATTTTATAAAATTGAGAATCTAAATTTTATGATGAAAAAGACAATCCTTAAAAAGGAGCTAAAACGAAGTTAAAACAAAAATGCCACGTATGTGAGAGGTAAATGTCTTTTTTTAGAACAAATTTTGTCTTGAAACTTCTTATATTAGGCGTCCAAATATCTAGCTCCTTCTAATCAATTTTGCATCTCCCAAAAATAGAGGATAGAGCTGAAAAAAAAGGTTCATAAGAAGGCCAAGAAAGAAGGGGAAAAACTCAAGGAAAAAGGTAATCAAAATTCAAGAAATTCATGGTTTTCCTCTTCCAACTTCATTCTTTTTTCTTTACTTCACCTTTCCATAGTTTTAGCGAGTGAGATGGTTCTATTTTAGCCATGAATCAGAGGAGAAAAGTTAGAAATTCAAAGAGGAGGTTAAAGCAAGGAGAAAAGTTCTTGAAAACAACCTTGATTTAAGGTAAATTCTTGTCTTTGGTTGCTTCTTCTTCTTCTTGCCTTCTCTTCTATACTTTCAGCCAAGAATAGAACCAGGGGAGGGGAGGATTTTCTATCCAAGAACAAGAGAGGAACTTGGGTTTTAGGCCATGGGAAATTAGAATACACCAAGAAATTACAAGAAAAATAAATGAAATGCAATAATGAAAAGTGTAGAACTCTTAAATGTAATACCAAAACTAATTTGATTCTTGAATTTTCTTGCATGTGTGAGTATTTAATTGAGCTCTTAAGACCTCTAGGAAGCCTCCTAAGTGCGTCTCCCATTAAGAAAAAATAAAAAACCCCATGGGCTCTTCCTTCTCTTATAACACCCCAAAATTAATTAAGGTGTTAACCATAGATTTGGGTTAATTAAGAATAATTAATATAAAATGATTAGGTAAGTTAAGTGAATGAAAATTTTAAAGAGATAAATTATTAATATGGGTTTGAGATTTAATTGGGATACAAACTTCATCTAGGCCTAAATTAATGTAAGAGATCATGATCAGAGGCTAATGGAGGCCCAATAAATTAGGTGCAAACCCAATCTGATTTAATATGATAGAGGCCCAAGATCCACCTTTTACAGGTTCTTGTAATTGGCCCAATAACCCTTGAGCAGACCTAAATCAATTGAGTCCTTCAAACTTGGTCTAGCCCAATTAAACTTCTGCAGCCCAACATATTAAAGCTGGCCCAACAAGGTTTAAATCAGAACCCACTTGCCATTGAACCCTTGGATCAGCTCATGACCCATATTAGACCTAACTAAAACCCTAAACACTTTAGCCCCTCCACATTTTACTAAAACATACACACATAACTCATTTTCGGAGGTTTGAAAGGAGGCTAGGGTTTGGGGCAAGAAATTTACCATTTCCTATGTCTAGAGTAAGATTTAGCCAAGGTAATAGTTGTATAACTTAATCTCCTTCTCTTTCTCTTCATTTTAGCCCGATTAGTTTTTCATTTGGAGTATTTTCACCATACCCAAAATCTGAAATGTGGTTGTTTGGGATTTGCTTGGTGAAATTTCGTAGGTTGAGGCTAGGGCTAATATTAAGTAAGTATAAACTCTTCTTTTTGAGGTATTTCTACTGGTTTGAGACCCCAATGATTGGATTATGGTATGGGTATTAATTTTTCACAAATTTTCTTAGGATTTAGGATGATATATTGAAGTTTTTAGAAGAGGACACCTCTATTCCGAATTTTGGGAATTAGTAATGGCTGAGGAGATTTTATACCACTAGTAGCTTTTGCAAATTTGTCTACAAGTGAGGTAACCAGGATTACATTAATTCCATGCATGTATCTGCTTTAATTTCATATTTGTTATACATGAATGATTTGAAATGCTAAATGAATTGGTTGGCTATTTATTGTATTATGTTCGAACCTTGTGAGTCCATGGTAGAGCTATGGTGTGACTGCTACCCGTGCATATGCTTCGATTGGGCACTGGATTATGATCAAATGCCAGATGCACTGAGCCCTGGTTGTGCTCATTGGGGAACAGGTGCTGTGGATAGGCCTCTCTCGGTGTTATTGGCCTTTAACATGTGAAATATGATTGCTAATATGGGATGGTAATCATAGTAGCCTAACCATTTCCTTTGCTGATATGACTGATATGATTCTGATGGAATTTTAATTCATGCATATATGCCAATTAAATTGGATATTATGAAAAGAAATTTCCTTGGTTATTGAGATTCACATCTCACCCCATTTCATAGGATCATACTTTTAGGTGAAGGCTCTTCAAGTAAGGATAAGGGGAAGCAAGTGGATGAAAATCCATAAGCTCTAACCATGTAGGGAGAAGGCTACACTTAGATTGGTTTATTTAGAATAGATGTTAAATTTTGTATTCCTTTTTGTATAGCATCATCATGTAATCATGTTGCTAAGTGTGGGCTCTTATATTTTGATTACCTAGGATGTATCTATTGAGGAGTTAGGCCTCATCTTAGCTTGGTATTGGATGTATGAACCTATAACACCTGATGTATGAATTTTACTGAATTTATGGTATGATATACTATTGGAAATATAATTATATGATGCATTAGATGTTAACATGAACCATTGTTGTATGAAATCTGTAACGGAATATGTATTGAATGTTAATTGTTGATAGTGCATAAATTCTTACTGTCATTAATCCATGAATTTGCTGACATATGATAGTTGGACGAGTAGGAATTAGTACTTAAGTTTTGAATTGGTAATGGTAGAATAGGTGGGTAAATAAGGTAGATAAATACAATTAGAGTCATATAAAATGAGGGGAAGTGGTCCTAGGGTGTTCCTAGGAAGAGAATTGGAGTGTATGGGACGAAATTTAGGAGATGTAGTCACAGGAGGGGTTCACGTCGTGGCTAGGAAGGCCTCGCCATGGCCTAGAGAGTGATAGTGGCGAGAAATGCCATGGCTTGAGAAATCTCGCCATGGCTTAGCATGAGAAAAATCACCCAGAAGGGTAGCAAAAAGAAACCTCACTGTGGCGCAAGTCGAGGAAGCTAGATAGGGAGTGTATAGTAGCAAGCCTCGCCACTACGTAACTGTATTCCACCGAGGCAAGAATTGTGGGACTTTGAATAGTAGCTCTAAGAGGCATCTCTACTGTGGCACCACGCAAGTTTGTCATAGCAAAATTTGTGTGACTTGCCCAGTGATTCTCAAAAGTAGCTTAGCTACGATGCAAAAAGGTCAGGGCCACGGCGCAAAGTGAAAAACATAGTTTTCAAGCTCCAGTACCTAACTTAGCCGCGGCAGGAGGGTTTCAAGTCGCGGCGTAGGTCCCTAAACTCTTACCTTTAGCCTAGAAACCCCAGTTTCTTTAATGGTAATGCTAAGAAATGATATAGGAACACTTGTAGGATATTTTTGTGTGTTGAAACTAATGGATGGATGAATCACAAACCCTTCATGATAGTACAACTTCTTTTATACATTCTCACATTTGTAATTGTTAAATGATGACCCTATTATTAAAGTTCAAATTTCCCTATATTTTCATAGTATAATGAATTGTAACGACTCCAAACCTTTATTAATCGTGTATTTGGCCATAATTACCAAGTTTAGAAGATGGGGTCGTTACATCTCCCTATATCTCAGCCTAAGCTAGATGAATGGGTTAGGGAGTATTTTAATTTATTTTAACCTTAGTTTAGGACTTCACATGTGTAACGACTCTAACTTCTAATTATTATAATTAAGATTAAGTACGTGATTACTAATCATAAATCAAGGTTTGAAGTCATTAAGATTAATTACATCGGAAAAAAGTGAGGAAATTTGAAACCTTAATGTTGTTAGGTCATTAGCTAGAAAACTACAAGTTTTCAAATGTGCAAGTGAATTTAATCATTAATAAGGAGCCTTTGATTCCCCCATCCATTAATTCCAACTCATAAAAACCTCTTACAAGTGTTTCTAAATCATTTCTTATTAGTACAATAAAAGAAACTAAAGTTTCTAGGCGAATATGAGAAATTGAGCACTTTCGCCGCAGCTAAATCCCCTTTCACCGCGGCCAATTACTCTTGGATTCAAGTCTTTACACCTCCATAAATTTCACGCATTTTGCCGTGGCCAAATACCCTCTGGAACACCCTCAAACTTGCTTCCCAGTCTTAGCTGCAGCCAACATCACTATTCACCGCGGCCAATTTCTCTCTGCTTTCTTCTCTGGCAGGTTCGCCACATTTGCCCAAGGCCAATTAATTGTTAGCTGCAGCCAATTCTTCTCTGTTTCTATTTGGCCTAGGCCAATTAAATATTAGCTGCGGCCAATTCCCTTCTGTTCCTATAACTCCTAAGATTTCATCTCATGCTCTCCAATTTCCCTCCAATATCACTCTAGGGCCATTCTACCTTAATTTATGCAACTCTAATGGTAATTATGTACCTTAATTATCCAACTAATCTATCATTACCCATTTAGCATTTAGATGTGGATTTTTCTACTCATCCATGGGATTTTATGTCAGCAAATTATAAATCTCCCACAATGGTCATTCAATCATACTTTCATTGGGTATTTCTTGCATTAATAGTCAAGTCTATAAGGAACATATCATGGGATTATATTTTATGTTAACAAAATACTTTTACACTTGGCAATTCATGATGCAATGCAACAATGGTACAAAACTTGTAAATTAGTTACATTATAATTTGACAAGGCTCTCAAACCTATGTGCTACCAAACTATTTAACAAGCTCTTGTTAATTTTCTCCTTGTCACTAAGAGGTCCGGTCCCTGAAAATGTTAGCCCACAACGAGGTGAGATATACAACCTCAATAACAAAAGGGCAATTTTCATATACATGTACAAGTTAATCAATCCAATGTAAGTTCATGTCATTAATACCAGAATCATCAATTTAATTAGCAAATGAACTAGTTGAACTACCAATAACTACTGTCCTATACCAGCAGTAATACATAACATGTTAATGGCTAATAACATCAGAAGAGGTCTGTTCACGGCACCTACCCATAATGAGCACAACCAAGGCTCAGTGCATCTGGGGTTTGATCACAACCCGGTGCTTGATCGAAGCACATGCACGGGTGGCAGCCGTACCACAGCTCCACTATGGACTCACAAGGTCCAATTACAATCACAATCAAGTAGTCAACCAGTCATTTAGCAATTCAAAATCAAGTATGTGTAACAAATAGTAGATTAACATGAGCATATATATGGAATTAGGAAAATAACCCCAGTTACCTCAATGAAGCTAATTACTCTTCCCCTAGCTACCATAATAGTCCAAATGCATACTAAGCCTACAACAAGCATAATTATCATCATTTCTAATCACAATCAAATATCCAAAGAGTTGAACTACTAATGACAGACTAGAGGTTCCTCATCTAATTACCAAGGGATTTAATTTTGGATTCCAACTTTCCCACACTAGAAATTGCCATAATTCACTCCAATTTCTGTGTAATTTCACATGAAATCAAAGCCCATATCATAGGTCAACTATAGGGGTCTCAAACTAACAGAAAATGCATCAAAATGGGAAGAAGATACTCACTTAATAACACCCATAGCCTCACTTCCGAAAATCCACCATGGAAGCACCAAAATTCACATTTCAATCATCAAGCCCAGAAAATTTAGTTTTTCACCCTTATCTCCTTGTAATCTCACACAATAACATAACCTATTATGGTAATACATCCTTAGGGGCATTTTCTAGCAAAGTGATACACAAAATGGAAGGGAAAAGCTTACCTAATCCTCCCTCTAACCTCCAAGTCCGAAAATCTTGCAAGGAATCACCCAACACCAAATTTTAGATTTGAGAAGAAGATGAAAATGCTCAAACCTAAAAATTAATCAGACCAAAATGAAGAGGAGGATGAGAGGGTCAAGTTATATATAACTCATCTTGGCTAAATCATCCTCTAGGAGTAAAAAATAGAGCTTCCATATTGGTAGAACCCTAACCTCCCTTAAACCTCCGAATTTCCTCTCTTAAGTTTCAGCAAAATGAGAAAGAGGCTGAAGAGTTAGGGTTTTAGTTAGGTTTAAGTTGGGTCTAAGATGGGTCATGGGTTGCTCTAAGGTCCAACTCCAAATGGGCTTCAGATTTTTGCTTTGTTGGGCTAGCTCTTATGTACTGGGCTACTGAATTTTAATCAAGTTTGGGCCAAGTTTGAAGAGCTTAAGGATTTGGGTTTACACAAGGGTTATTAGGCCACTCATAGGAGCCTATGCAAGGTGGATCTTGGGCCTCTATCATATGGAATTAGATTGGGTCTGCACCAACTCATTGGGCCTCTATTAGCCTCTTCTTATGATTTCTTAATTTAGGCTTAGATGAAGTTTCTATCCTAATTAATTCTCAAACTCATATTAATAATTCATCTATCTAAAATCTTCATTCATTTAACTTGCCCAATCATCTCATATTAATTATTCCTAATTAATCTGAATCCATGATTAACACCTTAATTAATTTTTGGGGTGTTACATTCTCCCCTTCTTTTAGAAATTTTATCCTCAAAATTAGTTATACCTTTCCCAATTGATGTTGGACAATTCATCCTCATAACCTCCTCCTTGATAGCTCAGATAGTCTTACCAAAGACTAGTCCCCTCTTACTACTTTCCTAGGGAGGACGTTCTTGTCATGTTACCACTCCACTTGATAATCACCACTCTATTTCCTCTAGTTAACCCACGTCAAATGACATACCAACCCGAATATTCCATATTCTTTCTTTATCTATAACTAAAGAGATCCTGACCAAACCACACTTAATCATCTTATAGCAAGCTCTTGATACCTAGCTCAAATACATCCTAATTTTCTCTCCCTTCATAGCTTTTTGTTTAATTCTGTTTTATATTTTCCTCCCCTCTTTTTTTTTCTCTTCTTTCTCTCCTCTCTCATTTTTTTTTAATTGTCGTTCTAATAGCTGATTATTACATGGTCATGTTAATTTCCTTTCCTGCTTAACTTCCAATCCTCTTGAGGGATAACTCCTAAATACTTTAGTTTAACTCTCCCTAATAGTTGATACCAAGAACTATAAGGGATTCTACTTAGTTAGTTGTTTTAGTATCTATTCCACTAATAGCAACATAGATAAGTGACCTTATTTCATAATGAAGTTCCATTTGTCCTTCACTTAGATTACCTTTACATTTCTTTAGTCCAACCTTCTTAACTAAAATGGGTTTTTCCTTTTATAGGTTCATCTAGTTTAAGTTTTCAAGTCTTACATTCAACTATCTCATAAATTATTGCACACATTATCTTCATTTAATGTCTATTAGTAGACAGTTCATTATTTGTATTAGACGTATAGAATTCTCCTTTCATTTCTAATTAGTGCTTAAGATTACTCCTTCTCATTTGTTGAGATTCCTGAGGGTTAAAACTAATGTAAAGTTTGATCTCACAACTAATCTCTTGAAGGTACCTAAACACTATAGGTTCACCTTCCACATAATTGAAATCAAACATGATTCTGTCAAGTGAAAATAAACATGATATTCTAGGTTTAGATTATATTTTCTAATAAGACCTGATCTCAAGGGTGAGGATACCTTGTCCAGAGCATCAAGATAATCCTTCATGACTTAGGAATGAGTTTCTTTAAATCTTACAAGTCGTAATTTCAGTGAGTGGTTTATTAGAGAACATAATTTCCATCACTTGCCCACAACATTAAGAATTTTCTTTTTGGCTCCTAATGATGGTTAATTATAGACAACCTGATCATTTTCCCTCACGGGTAACCAACATAGGAAAATCCTTAATAGATCTCTTCCCTCTCTCTCTTTTCTTGTTTTTTTTTTTTGTTTTCCTCTCTTTTTTTTTTTTGCCATTTGCAAAGGCATTACCACAATTACATACATGTGACTCTAAAGATTACCATGATCAATAGATCCTAATGTCTCATTTTAATACTCAGTTACTATAAGCTTTAGTAGTCAACTTAATGGCATCTACACTTGTTTGAAATCAACTGGACATCTACTTGGTTTTTATGCCATTATATAGTCCCAAAGGACTGTGCTTTCATATCTTCTACCCCCAACTAAGATATTTTCATACTAGTATAGTTATTCTTCAATTAGCATACTTTTTACCCTTTTTTTTTAATTTCCTCTAGTTTGGAAATTCATAATAATTCCCCAAAGAGTAATGAAATAATATCTTCTCAACAAGGTTTAAGATCCTATCAACAAGATCTTGTACTCATTAATGCAAAATCCGAAACCTTGTCAATAAAGTTCTCTGACTGCAAGTACAAGGTCATTTAACCATACATTATAGCATACAATATGAGATGGTATGATAGTTTTCATCCTTACACAATGACCTATGCCAACCACAACTGACTCTTTCACTCCCCTAAAAGTTTTTAGGCCTCGATTTCACACCTAACTATTGGGAGTTAAATTAACATAATAAAGAGACTCAGTGAGTCTTTTCATTGTTAAACATTCCCTAATTATTAATAGATCAAGTAGGGATTCCCAGTGAAAGAACTCAAGTGCCATTTACCACTAGTGTTTCACCCTTCATCGTCAATCATTATACTCAGGTTTATTGTAATAACATAAGTTAGTTGCATTGATGCCATCTCTCATTCATTTTCCCCGAGTTATTATCCTAGATTAGGGAGTTCTCTTTCAAGATTAGGGAGTTTTTCTACCACAGTAATCATTAGTCCATCTTGAATTCCTAATGTTACCTTTGCCCCCTTAATCACACCACACGTGATACATGACAATAAAATTACCAGTGGTGGAATTAGGGTTTGTCTTTTCAATATTAGCAGACAATGCTTTGCTGTGGCCATACACATGCTCATCACCCCGTGATGACTATATCTCAACCACTTGTACTCACACAAGTATAATTTTATTCTCTTTTTAGGTGGGTCTTTACCATCAAGATCTCCTCTTTACCTTCTAGGAAGAAAGTCTTCTTAGCCTAGTTTGACACCAATTTAGTGGTCAAAATTCATCAAATCATATAATGAGCGACATGCCCCGCATGCCCTTAGCACCGAAGTGCTGATAAATGAGCACGTCCCACGTGCCTCTAGCACCAGAGTGCTGTAGAATCTTATCTTACACTCCCCGAGTGTATCATGAACATAAAGTGCCTCTAACCACCACCCAAATGCACGTCAACACATAGCATAAGTAAACTAAATTACACAAGAGACAACATGCACAAGCACCTCGTGCTGGTGCACCTCACCTTTATCATCCTAAAGGGTTGTCTTTCCTCTTGTCATAATCTCTCTTTTTGCCTTAGTACACTAAGGGAGGAGCCTCAAAGCTCTCAAGATTCCTTTCAGAACATCATCTCCCTTAATCTCTTGCTTTAAAGTCACTATACACATTTAGAAATGGATTTAACAATCCTAAGGTTTTTCTTTCCCTCTTTCTTATCATTATTAACTAAAGATGGCTTACTCACTCTAATAGTTTGAATAAAACTATTTGAAACATTCTTTAGCTCTTATTGCCCTTATTTATTAGGCTAAATTGCGGTAGCTAGGATTGAGTAATTGCATTCTCTATTAACTGGGATCAAGCAAATAGGTTAGGACCTCTGTACCTATAAAGCCTCAACCTTGGAGACCTTTCGAAGTCTACGTAATCCTAACTCATTATGGATTGTACATTACTTCATATATTTAATCAATTACACTTATTTATTACACACTAGTTCCATTATCAATTTCCTGATTGCAAGTAAGGCTTACTCTTCTGTAAGGTTCTCATAGCTAGTTAAGTGTTTTACTCTGTTTTGTTGCCTCCTAAGTTCTCAACATCACTCTAGATAGCCCTTGAAAAGTTTAGAATTTCACTTAGGTAAAGAATTGCTACTCTTGTTATAATCAGTTGACTACTTCAGTAGGCCAGTCAATTGGTCAGTCGTACCCAATTGACTTGCTTAATAAATGGCAGTCAATTGGTCATAAATGTTATTAGTAGCTTTATTCATCATCCTTATCAGTTATTTGGTCTCATTCATTCAGTCAACTGGTGCCTCACAGCGAGTGACTGGTGCATCTATTGCGTAGCCAGTTGGCAACAAGCCTCAACCAGTTATCTATGTAGACTGAGACCAATAACCCAATCTCTGAAGGAAACAAGGGTAAAATTCTAATCTTTTCATTGGCATTAACAACCTCAAGTCTTAAAATTAGCATTACTAAAGTGTTATGAGATAAAATCTAACTATACTCTATTATTCTCCAAGGTATACTTTATTGTGATAGGTGATACTCTAAATAAAATTCAAGAAACAGTCATTTCAATCATGTATTACAAGCCTCATATCATCATTGCTCTATATTTCCTTCTAAAATATAAAGCACGACAACTATATGTTCACATAATTATCTATTCTTATAAGCTAATACCATGCCAAATATGCATCATGATTGCGAAGCTTCTAGTCATAAAATTTAAATTAGAACAGTTGTCCTGAACCATTGCTCTGACACCAACTGTAATGACCCTAACTCTAATTATCATAATTAAGATTAAGTACATGATTACTAATCATAAATCAAGGTTTGAAGTCATTAAGATTAATTACATCAAAAAAAAGTGAGGAAATTTGAAACCTTAATGTTGTTAGGGTCATTAGCTAGAAAACTACAAGTTTTCAAATGTGCAAGTGAATTTAATTCCAACTCATAAAAACCTCTTATAAATATTTCTAAATCATTTCTTATTATTACCATAAAAGAAACTAAAGTTTCTAGGTGAATATGAGAAATTGAGCACCTTCGCCGCAGCTAAATCCCCTTTCGTCACAGCCAATTATTCTCAGATTCAAATCCTTACACCTCCATAAATTTCACACATTTTGCTGCGGCCAAATACCCCTTTTGCCGTGGCTAAATACCCTCTGAAACACCCCCAAACATGCTTCCCAGTCTTAGCTATAGCCAACATCGCTATTCGCCGAGGCCAATTTCTCTTTGTTTTCTTCCCTGACAAGTTCGCCACATTTGGCCGAGGCCAATTAATTGTTGGTCGCGGCCAATTCTTCTCTGTTTCTATTTGGCCTAGGCCAATTAAATGTTGGCCACGACCAATTCACTTCTGTTCCTATAACTCCCAAGATTTCATCTCATGCTCTCCAATTTCCCTCCAATATCACTCTAGGGCCATTCTACCTTAATTTATGCAACTCTAATGGTAATTATGTACCTTAATTATCCAACTAATATATTATTACCCATTTAGCATTTAGATGTGGATTTTTTTACTCATCCATGGGATTTTATGTCAGCAAATTATAAATCTCCCACAATGGTCATTCAATCATACTTTCATTGGTATTTTTTGCATTAATAGTCAAGTCTATAAGGAACATATCATGGGATTATATTCTATGTTAACAAAATACTTCTACACTTGGCAATTCATGATGCAATGCAACAATGGTACAAAACTTGTAAATTAGTTACATTACAATTTGACAAGGCTCTCAAATCTATGTGTTACCAAACCATTTAACAAGCTCTCGTTAATTTTCTCCTTACCACTAAGAGGTCCAGTCCCTGAAAATGTTAGCCCACAACGGGGTAAGATATACAACCTCAGTAACAAAAGGGTAGTTTCCATATACATGTACAAGTTAATCAATCCAATGCAAGTTCATGTCATCAATACCAGAATCATCAATTTAATTGGCAAATGAACTAGTTGAACTTCCAATAACTACTGTCCTATACCAGCAGTAATACATAACATGTTAATGGCCAATAACACCGAGAGAGGTCCGTCCACGGCACTTACTCCATAATGAGCACAACCAAGGCTCAGTGCATCTGGGGTTTGATCACAACCCGGTGCTCGATCAAAGCACATGCACGGGTGGCAGCCGTATCACAGCTCCACCATGGACTCACAAGGTCCAATTACAATCACAATCAAGTAGTCAACCAGTCATTTAGCAATTCAAAATCAAGATGTATAATAAATAGTAGATTAACATGAGCATATATATGGAATCAAGAAAATAACTCCAGTTATCTCAATGAAGCCAATTACTCTTCCCCTAGCTACCATAATAATCCAAATGCATACCAAGCCTATAATAAGCATAATTATCATAATTTCTAATCACAATCAAATATCCAAAGAGTTGAACTACTAATGACAGACTAGAGGTTACTCATCTAATTACCAAGAGATTTAATTTCGGATTCCAAATTTCCCACACCAAAAATTACCATAGTTCACTTTAATTTCTGGGTAATTTCACATGAAACCAAAGCCCATATCATAGGTTTACTATAGGGGTCTCAAACTAACAGAAAATACATCAAAATGGGAAGAAGATACTCACTTAATAACATTCATAACCTCACCTCTGAAAATCCACCATAGAAGCACCAAAATTCACATTTCAATCATCAAGCCCAGAAAATTCAGTTTTCCATCATTATCTCCTTATAATCTCGCACAATAACATAACCCATTATGATAATACATCCTTAGGGGCATTTTCTAGCAAAGTGATACATAAAATGGAAGGGAAAAGCTTACCTAATCCTCCCTCTAACCTCCAAGTCTAAAAATCTTGCAAGGAATCACCCAACACCAAATTTCATATTTGAGAAGAAGATAAAAATGCTTAAACCTAGAAATTAATCAGACCAAAATGAAGAGGAAGATAAGAGGGTCAAGTTATATATAACTCACCTTGGCTAAATCATCCTCTAAGAGTAAAAAATGGAGCTTCCATGTTGGTAGAACCCTAGCCTCCCTTAAACCTCCGAATTTTCTTTCTTGAGTTTCAGCAAAATAAGAAAGAGGCTGAAGAGTTAGGGTTTAAGTTAGGTCTAAGATGGGTCATGGGTTGCTCCAAGGTCCAACTCCAAATGGGCTTTAGATTTTTGCTTTGTTGGGCTAGCTTTTTTGTATTGGGCCGCTGAATTTTAATCAAGTTTGGGCCAAGTTTGAAGAGCTCAAGGATTTGGATTTGCACAAGGGTTATTGGGCCACTCATAGGAGCCTATGCAAGGTGGATCTTGGGCCTTTATCATATGGAATTAGATTAGGTCTGCACCTAACTCATTGGGCCTTCATAAGCCTCTTCTTATGATTTCTTAATTTGGGCCTTGATGAAGTTTCTATCCTAATCAATTCTCAAACCCATATTAATAATTCATCTCTCTAAAATCTCTATTCACTTAACTTGCCCAATTATCCCATATTAATTATTCCTAATTAATCTAAATCCATGATTAACACTTTAATTAATTTTTAGGGTGTTACAACATGATGGTAGAAGGTAGAAGGAACACTTAGGAAAAATTTAGGAGTCATAGATTGGGAGGTGAGGCAATAGTTTTCATAATGTAGCCTTATGAAGAAACATGTGTCTAGGCTCTTGAAAGTGAATGTGTGATGGCTCCAAGAACCTTAAATGAGGTTAAGAGGCCTAAATATGAGAACAGAATAGAGCCAAGAACTTGAATTATGAAAGTTACTTCATTAGGTCATTAATGGAACTATATTGTGACAAATAGAACAAAATGTGTTCTTAAGAGTGAATTGGATGTCCTAACTTATTCCAAGAGTATAATTGAGTGTTGTTTATTGTGACTAGGCCAAGGAAATCTAACCCCACCTCATTGTGATTATAGAATCAAAAAAGGGAAGGAACAAGCAAAGTAAAGCTTGGATTTTCACCAAGATAGCTTTCCACCTCATTCTTTTTGCATTCTTGGTTTTGTATATGTCATTGTGTGTTTCTGTATGCCTTTGTGATTTATGAACATGCCACTTGATGCTACGATATTGCATTGGTATCAATATATTTTCTTGAATGTCATAGTTTGTGAAAAATGTGCAAAAGGGTGAGGTGATATCAAAAGTCCCTTGATATGGATAAGGAAATAGCAAAAGTCTCAAGGCATGGGTAAGACAAAGCCAAAAGTCTCATGGATAGGCAAGGCCTGTAATGTCCAATTTTCATTAAACGATGGAAACGGGTGCATTTTCAAAGCAAGTCCCTCGAAAATGAGTTATTTAAGGTCCCAAAAAATTTAAGTAACATTCCAGACTTCTAAAAATGAGAATTCTAGGCTCAGACGAAAAGAAAAGTGGAGCTAGAATGAAGAAACAATTTCTTACAAAAAACTTACGAAACATAATGGCATTTTCGTAATTTTGGGTAAATTTTGGAATTCACATAGGAAGGCTTTTTAAATGAAAGTTTTGAGTTTCTTAGGGTTCTCAGAGGTTCTAAAAATCATGGGAAGCCCTAGGATAGTTAAAACCTCTCCGGTGGACGTTTTCTAACATCGATACACCTGAACTTTGACGAATTTGTTCATGAAGGTTTTAACTCCAATTTGAGTGATTCCAAAGGCATTTTACTAAATTGGGAATCTAAATTTTATAATGAAAAAGATAGTTCTAAAAAAGGAGCTAAAACAAAGTAGTAACAAAAATGTAAAAAATGCAAGGCAAAATGAAAATTTTTTGAAAAAGCTATTTTCCTCCACCTATATATAGGGCACCCCACTCTTCCACTCACTTAGCCTTATATTTTTCTACCCCAAACCAGAGAAGAAACCCTAGGAGAGTGGTGCACCAAGGGAAGAAGAAGGAGAAGAGAAATCAAGGCTTGAAGGTAAGGAATTTTGCTAGTTTTTCATGCTTTCTTCCTTTCAAATCTCTTATCCTCCATTTTTCTTTGTTTCTTATGATTATAATGAAGTTTATAAATCTGTTTTAAGGGAGAAATTAAGGGAAAAATTCGTATTTGAAGAGAGGAGCCCAAAGAAGACAAGATTCAAATGAGAAAACAAGAAAAAATAAGGTAATTTCTTCTTCCATGGTTGCTACCCTTTGCTCCTCTTCTCTACCCATTTCACCCCACTCAAGAAGTCATAGGAGGGCTTAGTTTTTAGGCAAAACCAAGGGTGTTTTTTAGGAAAAAGGGTGTGGAGATTAAGAATATGTAAAGAGAATTAACAAATACCTATGAAAATTCAAGATGCAAATTCTAGGGTTTCAAGTGTTCCTTACAAAATATGATTTAATCTCTTAATTCTTATGCCTAAATAAGTGTTTGAATGAACTCCTAAGATCCCTAGAAGTCCCTCCATGTGTATCTTCCCTTGAAAAAATAAAGCAAACTCCATAGAAGCCAAAATCCTCTATAGCCTCAGCCTAAAGGGGTTTGTGTACCTAGGGAGAGTTTTTAATTTTTCTAAGCCCATTTTTAAGTCATATATGATGAATGAATATGAAAGGAAGCCTTGGAAAAAATTTAAGAAGCTTAGAGAATGGGTTGGTGCTTTATGTTCCATAATATAACCTAAAGAAGTAACATGTAGTTAGGCCCTTTATTTTAATGGTGTGATGACTCCAAGAGGCTTAAAAGGAGTGAAGAATCATATTTGAAAGGAAAGAATGGAGCCTAGAATTTATTTGATGGGTGTTGCTTTATTAAGTGCATTTTTAGAGCTATAAAAGGGTTTATAGTTTAAGCTAGAGTGTAAGCAAGTTGTGTGGCCTTAGAATTAATTTCATGAACCTAATTAGCTTCCATAAATTGTGTTTAGGCCAAGAGAAATCATTCCCACACCTTTGTGTGTGTGAGGCCGAGGAAGGGAGAAGAAATCCAAGAGAAAAAATGTGTGGTTGTATCTAAGGTAGCTCACTCCTCCTTCTCTTATGCATGATTGCTTACTTTACTTGTCTTTGAATATGTGTATGTGTATTTTAAGCTATGAAAAATGTTCTAGCATTAGCTTTTACTCTATAGTACCATGATGACGTATTATGTCTTTAAATGATATTCATGATGTTTGTTTTGGGTTTGTTTGAGTGTAGTGAGACTAAGAACCCTTAGCCATGGTGAGGATAAGCCAAGAACCCTTAAAATTGGTTAAGACAAAGTAAAGGGTCTTCCAAAAGTGAGGTTGACTTCCAAGAGTAAGGTTAAGTCCAAGAACCTCTTAAAGAATGGGTGAGGCAAGTCTAAAATTCACAAGTGAATGGATGAGGTTAATCCACATATTTGGCAAGCTTATGTATGCTAGACATGACTTTTTCAAATTCTAAGATTGCTTCTTGAATGTTCATGTTATGAAACATGCCCATGCATACATTTTCAAGATTGGTTTTGCATCTTTTATTTATGGTTGAAAGGGAGATGAGCTATTGGGATTCTTTGAATCTCATTCTCTCCTCTCCAATGTTCTAACATGCTAGGTGGACAAAGAGAATAAGGAAATGGAAGCTAACCTCTTGAAAGATGAGAGTATGCCACTAAAGTGCATTTTTTTAAGGCTATTTAAGTGACAATTGATGTCATGTATTATTCTATATGACCTATGACCTCTTGAGCATATGTAATCATGTTAATATGTGATGTATAAATGAGAGATTATATTATGTGGCTATTAGAATGTAAATTATGTTATGGCAAATTAGCTTCTTAAATGGCTTTGAGCAATTATGTATAAATGGAAATAGAATGGCCAAATTGAGATGCATGAGGTTTAAGACCATTTGGGCAACTCATACAAGTCATAATCATACTTTTAGACTTGCCCAAAAGGTGTCAAATATCAAGGGAAGTCATTTGGACACTTTGGTATCTCATATGGAGCAAAAATTGACCATATTGGAAACTTATACCACTTTTTATCCAAATGAACTCTTCTTGATCTGAGACTTGGCATGAAAT
This sequence comes from Erythrophleum fordii, assembly GCA_032878935.1. NCBI lineage: Eukaryota > Viridiplantae > Streptophyta > Magnoliopsida > Fabales > Fabaceae > Erythrophleum > Erythrophleum fordii. Next base: position 16,202,755 of record JAVQMF010000052.1, on the reverse strand, counting down.
TAGAACTTGTTGAGAACTTTTTGGGAAGCTAAAGTTTAGAATTTTTGGAGGTTTATAAAATATTTGATGAATTTTCAAAATTGGAAAAAATTTTGATTTTGGTCATGTTACTATTCATACTAGTCCGAAAATGATTTCTATCACTCAAGGGCCAAATGATTTCCAATTGTCATAAAATTTTATAAGAAGAAAATATACACTCCTAGTGACTTGTGCCAACTAGAAGCACCCCATTTGGATGCCTAAAGAAGGAGATATGAATTTTTGAAATATCTATCCAGTATTAGGAGCTCAAACTGACCTCAAGTGTTATTTGATTGGGTTTCCAGGTCTAGGCATGCTTGAACTATCCTGGAGTTATTTTTCTCTCTACATAACATTTGTAGCTTTCTAGATTGGTATCATTTGTATGGATTGGATTTTTTTAAAATTAATTGGACATTTTTTAAATTTGTAATAGAAAGTTGTGACAGTACCAGTAGCTAGTCAAACCTCTACACTTTTTCGAATGTCATCCATCTTCTATGTTATGTTTCATGGCCTAAACATATTTTTAGCATAAAATAGACATGTGTAGCTTTCCAGAATGATAAAGAAGGTATGATTTTGATATTTCTAAAATTCGTTATGATTTTCCAAATTTATGATAAAAATGACAAAATTCTGGCAAAAAATGCAAGTATGAATTTTATGTATCTTCTTGCTCTCCACGAGTTGTAGGCCACTTTTAATGATGGAAATGAGTTGTATTCATGTAATTAAATATGAGAATATGATACATGAGCTCATATGGTCCACATGACACTGAATGAAATTTTTATACGTGACGCAATGCTAAAATATCCATTACTTTTATGCTATTTTCTTGGTTCTTCAATGAAATGCATGATGTTAAACATAGAGATAGCATCAAATGAGCTAAGAAATTATGATGTTACAAGGCCAAGTCAAAAGTCTCTAGGCTAATGGTGAGGTAAATACAAAAGTCTTACAAATGGGGTGAGGCAAAGCCAAAAGTCCATAGAGCTTATTCTTGGCTTTGATGTGAATTTGTGACATGAAAATGTGAATTTGAATGCTTTATGATTATGTGAACTTCTGTACTTGCTCATGTGACATGTATATGCTATGAATATGTGTTTGAATGGGTGTATAAGCTATTAGAATTCCATGAATCTCATTCCCTTCTCTTTTCTATCTCACACGGTTTAGATGGTGCCCAAAAAGAGAAAAATGCAAGCCAAGGAGCTTGAAAGACATTGTTTTGACAAATATGTAGCCTTTCTTATGACTAGATATCAAAGTAATTATGTACATATTATTTTTAAGTTGTAAACAAATGAGCAAGTATAATAACATGTATAAATGATGTATGAACCACTTTTGGTGCAAAATCAATCTAAATGGAAAAATTGGACACTTGATGGTATGTACTTGTTAGTGTATTCTTAGATGTGGAATGACTAAAATGAGATGCATGATGATTTGGGCCACTTGGGTAGTTCATAATTGATGTAATTATGCTTTTATACTTATCCAAGAGGTGCTAGAACATTAAGAAAACCATGTGAGCCCATTTTAATCCATAGTTGTTCTTAAAATGACCATAATGGTGAGTTATAGCAAAATCTATCCAAATAAGTTCTTTTTGAGTTGAAATTTGGCATGCACATAAACCTTTTTGAGAGCTTTTTGGGAAGCTAAAATGTATATTATTTAGAGTCTACAAATTTTTTGGTGAATTTTTGAAGTTGGCTAAAAATTCAGAAAATGACAGTGGCACTGTTCATATGGTCCAAAATTTCACCTTTGTCATTCATGGGACAAATGGTGTTCAAAGGCTATGAAATTTTACATAGGAAAACTAGACATTCACAGTGATATGTGTCATAGGAATCACCTCAATTGGATGTCTAGAGAGGGAGATATGAATTTTTGAAATTTATATTCTATTCTAGGTGTACAGTCAGACCTCTATCATTATTCCATTGACTTTTGGGGCATCGATGCTTTTGAATTGATCTAGAACTATTTTTCTCCTCTAGCTAATATCTGTAGCTTTTGAAATTGGTATAGTTTATTTGAATTGGATTGTTTTGGAATTAATTATGTCTTTTTGAATTTTATATCAATAAGCTATATTAGAAATGATGGGCAGTCTAACCTTTGCCATTTTTCTATTATCAAACGTGGTCAAAATGATGTTTTCATGGCTTGAAATTAATTTTATTAAATTTAATACTCAAATATTTCCAACGAGCTATGGTTCAATATATTTCAATTTTTCTACATTTAGTTATGATTTTTCAAAATTGCCCTATAAATTTGCTACCTTAAACCCGAGATGCATAAGCCATTTTTCTAGTTTTTAACTCTTGATCCGTGGTTTATGCAAATTTTTGAGATGTTTTTGATTTTTATGGATGAAAAATAAATGTAGAATGTTGTTAGTAAGTTCATGGGGTCCACGAGATGTGAGATGAATTTTTAAACCTTGACGTAACGTAAGTAAATTCATTATTTTTATTGTTTTTTCCTGGAGTTTCTTTGATAACACATGCAAATCATCTTGAATAAAGGAATGTGATGCTAGATATATTATGGTATAACATCCTTGATGTCTTAGAAACCTATATAAACTCTTAGACATCTTAAACTATGGCTAGAAAGCTTTCTACAAGTTAAGGTGCAATTGAATCCCTAGAGATTTTATCTTGAATTTCAATGGTTCTTTCTTGGATTCCTTTGCACCATCTTATTTTCCACCCACTAAAGCATAAGTTACACTCTTGGTTTGGTTCAAAACAATTTCCTCTTGGTTGTTAAAATAGTGGCCAAAACTCACACATATGGGAGCAAGGGAAAAGAAGTATGAAAAGCAACAAACTTACCTTGAATTCTAGCTTTTCTCAAGTGCTCTTCCTTTGCTTTGGTCCTTCCCTTGAATTTTGAACTTCTTCTTTCTAGACAAAGCTCAAAACAAAACTAAACCCATTAATCAAACTATAAAAAGAGAGGTAGGAAGGAGGAGATTCAAGTTGCTAAAGGAAAGACTATGGAATTCCATCCATTTTCACACCTTTTTGCCCTATTTCTTTTCCTCTTCTTCTCCTCCATTGGTGCATCTCTCTTCTTGGTCTTTCTCTTTCTATTTGAGCAAAATAAGGTCAATTAGAAGGAGGAGCAAATTTTGGACGTTTTAAGAAGCTAGAGTTCCACTTTTTGTCACTTTTCATTTTGCACTTTAGTCCATATTTCTTCATTTTGTCTAATTAGGCTCATTTTAACTCCTTTTTGAAAATTTTCATTTCCATCATAAAATTTAGGTTCCCTAACCTATAAAATGGTTTTAAAACCACTCAATTTAGATCTAAAACCTTCCTGAGCTATTTAGTCAATGTCCAGATCAACCAATGTTAAAAAATGTACATTAGAGGGGGTTTAAACCATTCCAGGGTTTCTATAGCTTTTAAGGCCTCTGAGAACCTCAGCTAACTCAATCTTTCCATTTAAAAATCTATTCTTGAAGTTTTGTTAAATAGATTTTGCTATAGCAAGAGACACCTCTTGCTATTATGAGAGCTAATCAGTTCCAGATCCCAACTATTCTCGCCATAGTTTGTGTTATTACTAGAAATTCCCTGGATTTTGTATGGCCACAAACTTATTATAGCGAACTAGCATCCTAGCTATAGTAAAAAGACTTGAAAATATTATGAAACCTTGAGCCCTTGTTTCTATGAAAACTCGAACATTACACTATGCTTGATATGTATGAGTTTATATGATAAAAAAAATTGATCTATGTATGTTCATGAGAAGTTTTTATGGCATACATGCATTCTTTAACATGTAATTGCATCATATATGTATGTTTGAAAAGTAAAGAGCTATTGGGATTCTTTGAATTTCACTTTTTCCCCACATATGTCTTACCATGTCTAGGTGAGCCAAGTGGAGCAAGAAATGAAGGCCATGCATCTTGAAGAGTAGAACTTTGACATTAGAATAGGAGTTTTATGCATTTTCATGTCAAAGTTTGTAAATATATGATGTACTTGTGACATAAATACTTGAACATGCTTAGATGTATGTAACTATAATATATGTACCAATTTTGAAGACAAATGAATAAATATATGAGTTTTTGACACCATAGACCTATGATGTATATGTGTATAAGAACAACTAGGGTAGTGATTTTGAGATGCATAATGATTTGAACCACGTGTAATGCTCTCATAGGCTATGTTTATACTTTTGGATATGCCTAAATGGTTATAGATTGATTAGAACACCATTTGGTGCATATTTGACCCCTTGGTAGCTTCAAAATTTATATATTTTTGAGTTGAACCAAAGTCTAACCAAATGAAAGCATTTTTGTAGGAAATTTGGCAAGCAAATAGGTCTCATTGAGAGCTTTTCACAGAGACAAAGATCACCTAATTTGGAGTTATAGAGAATTTATTATAATTTTTCAAAATTTTCAAATTATGCAAAATTGTCAAGGTTACTATTCATATAGTTAGATTTGGTTCTAAAGCCTCTCAGGGGCCAAATGAAGTCCAATGCTCGTGAAATTTTACAAAAATAAACTAGATATCACAAGCTTTCCATATCCACTAAAAGCACTCAATTTGGATAAGTATAGAGAGAGTTATAAATTTTTGAATATTAGGGCCTGCATCAATCCTAATGCACTACCCAATGTATTGTTTCATTGATTTTCATAGGCTAAATGCTATTGTCTTCATCTATAATTATTTTTAATCATTATTTAACATCTAGAGCATTTTAGAAAACCATCATATGTATAATTTCAATGTTTCTAAAATTAGTTATAAATTTTCAATATTCATATCAAAAAATTGGCCTTGCAACCCAAGAGTAACTTTCTGGTTTTGTGAAGTATGGTCCAAAATCTGAGATTAGTGTGATGAATTATGATGTATCTAATATGAATGAGTATTTTAAATGATTTATTAAGTTGAACATTGAGTATTTTGGCTTGTAATGTCATGAAAAATTGGTGCCAAAGATGTGATTTCCATGTAAATATGTAAGAATGAGCCTTTATGATATAATTTGAAGGCTAAAGAGCTAAGGCATTACACAAATACTTAGTTCTATTCATAAATATCATTAAATACATAAGTAACCATCATCCATACATATTTGTCTAGTTATACATAAACACTTGCCAAAGGTTAGACTATTTATATTACAAACTTCATAATACATCAATTCCTATGTTCTAATGCCTCTCAACCTCTTTCTCTTTGCTCAAGGTACCTAAAAATGTTAGTGGGAAAATAGGTGAGATTCGAGGAGAATCTCAGTAGCATAAACTCATCCAATTCAATGCAAACAAGGATGCCATAAGTGAATGCAATTTATGTGGTGCAAGAATGCTATGCTCATGCATAATGTAAATCATATATGTCATATAATATGAGAACTCATTCATTTCTAGCCACAGCAACATCATAAAACTAGTTAGGCTTTACCAATTTCAACCCAAAGCCAAAGAAGAATTATTGTGCTCAATTCTATGCCTTAGGGAGTTAAAAGCCATCATATGAACTTTTCATAAACATAAAGTGCTAATAAAGCTTATATAAAACCATAATGGATCATATTTCATGAAAGCATCAAGTAACTATACACACAAGTATATCAACTCATTCAAACAGTCAATTACATGCAAAAAATGTAGAGAAAGCTACCTTAGACTTGATAAAGGCTCAAATTACCACTAACCCCTTGCTCTTGTTCTTTATCTTGGTTTTCCACCACTTGACACCCGTAACTTGGTATGTTTGGGTTAGTTTGGCCTACAAGCATGAACCTATAATACAAATTAGCCCATTTGAATTCATTTAAAGCCTTGTTACTAACACTTATCCTCACTTTAGTGTAACTTGTGTTTTAAGGTTAATTTAGCTTTATTAGGAAGCAACTTTCATTTTTCTTTATCTAGGTCCCAATTTCCTATAAGCTACATGCTACATGACCTCAATAGAATCCATTTAAGCCATTATATCTTTAGCTAGAAGGATCTAAAGCCAAGTTCTTTACCCTATTTTATTCCATAAAATTTTAACTTTTATTTTAGGGCTTTTAAATTCAATCTGTTGGTTCCATAATTATTTATTCCCCTCATCTAGGTCTCTTAAATCATTGGAACCTAAAAAAACTCTCTCTAGGTGCTCCAAGTATTCCTAGGCTGAGACACATCATGCATGCAGGCAACTTGGAGTCTTCTTGCTTCCTTCTTAGATTTTGATGCATAGTTATATTCTCTAATTTCTCTTTAGTTTAATTATGGTTTTATGTAGCTTAAAATACCCTTTTATGGTTTCAAATCTTCTATGGTTCATTTGAAACCCTAATTGCTACATTTTGCAATCTATAGGTTTTTAGTTGCTTCCAATAACATATTCTTATTTCTCATGCTTCAAAACCCTTGATTCTATCTTGTTTCCATGCAAAACACACTCTCTTCATATGGTTCTATGGCTGGCCAAAATCATGGAGCAATGGAAGAACAAAGAAATACAAAAACCCTCTATGGTTTCATACCTTGATAGCTTCCTTATATGATGGAGAATCTTATGGTTAGCTTGCTTTCTTCAAACTCCTTCCTTCCTCCAACACACCAGCCACAAAGATAGTCCTTTCAAAGAACTAAAACCATCAAAGAAAGCTCTTAAGAAGATGAATCAGATTAGTGAAGGGAAGAGCATGAAAAAATGCCTTTTTCATTACCTTCCATGTTTGTTTCCTTTCTTTCTCTTCCTTCTCTCTTTGTGCCATGGAGGTTTTGGTTCAATTGCTAGAAGTTAGTTCTAAATGAAGAAGGTAGATGGTGTGGCTGATATGGTGCAAAAAGACAGTGATTTAAACTTTTCCTAAAATTCTTATTTTGCTCCTTTGCTTCGATTTTTTCGTTTTTGCTCATTTTAGCTCACTTTTTAGAATTGTCTTTCCCATATGGTCCTTTAGATCCTCTAGTTTATTAAAAATATTTTCTTTTAATTTTATAGGGTTCAGAATCATCTCAAATTATCTAGTCAAAGCTTTAGTCGACCTTTTGCTGAAATCACACACCAGAAAGGTTTTAACCATTTTGATAGTTTCCATAGTTTTCAAGACCTCTAAGAACCCTAATGAGCTCAATTTTATCATTTAAAAAACCTTTCTTTTAATTTCTAGAAAGTTACTTGAAATTATATGTCATATCTTACTATATAACGCTTTCCTACTACAAATACCTCATATAGAACTTAGAGGAGTCAATAGAAACCTGAACTGATTAAAATTTTCTTTTTAAAAACTTCCTCATACAATTTCACTATTCATTTGGTGATTCCCAAAATTTTGTCCAACATTGAAAATACATAATTAATTTTAGAAAAACCATATGAGGTTGGTTCAGGGCTTTACTTCAAGCTCTCTAAGCCTTTTACAAGGAAAAAATACTTACTTAGCGAAGTACATATAAATTCATATAAAGTTAATCCTAAAACAAACTAGACGGTTCTACCTCTCATTTGTCATATTATTATTACTTGTCTTTATCTAAGCACAGGCACCCTTGCATTTTAGGCATGCTAGTCATATTCTTTTTACTTCAGGATTGGGTATATATATGGCTTTTTGTTACATACTATATTATCATATAGTATTATAACACAACTCATACATACAATAATCCAAAGATATTTAATTACATGACAAAATGTGATGCATAAAAGTAAGGTCCTCAATTTATGCCGCCACACCTTTTACCCTTTCTTTGCTTGAACTTGGACCTAGCATGGGTTATATTTGAGGTGAGATTATGAAATCTCAGTAGTAGTACACCAGTCTCATTCATAAGCAAGCATGTAAGTACATAATACAATGCCAATCAAAGTGTCACATACCACATAGTAATACAAGGAATTTCATACAAGGCAAAGCACAATCTAAGCATACATGTCTCATTTTATAGCATAAATGACAACTTGATATAGCGTAACACTTATAATTATACAAACATACAAGCTTAAAGAAAGAGAAAGGAAAACTACTACCTTAGCAAACTTTGCTCCTCAAGCCTTGGAACTTGGTTTGCTTGCTTTTGGAGTTCCCAAACAAATATCAAACAAAATCAACACATAAACTTTAACTTCTAAAGTAGTATGACCCTTTTAAACTCATTGGAACCATTGGAATTAGAAAAATCCAACTCCTTCCCTTCCAATCCACTATGGGTGAATAGTGTGCATTTCTTGGTCAAAATTTAGAAATTTTAGTCCATGCGTTTTAGAGGCTTTGCCATAGGTATTCCTAGCTAAAAGGTGAGTTTCTTTGGTTCTAAAAATTCCATAACCTCCTTCTTCATGTTTTAAGACTTGAAATTTGATATAAATGACTTTAGGACATTAAGAAAACACTATAAAAATTTTGATAAAATTCGGACAGCATCTCCCTAACATTTCTATTTTCCCAAAAATTACAATCTTTGTGTTTTTCAATGTTCCAGCATATAACAAACATGGATAAGCTCATATGGCCTCTATAGTCAATATATAAACTCTATTCCTAGGCCTTCATATTCAGCATATAAACTCCATTTCTAATCATCCATATGCTATCCAAAAGTGGCCCTAAGATAAGGTTTAACAAAACTAACTTAAACCATGTGATTTTCAAGTACAAGGTGGAGAAAATTACCCTTTAAGCTTAATCCTTGCTTCCTTTGCTTTTCTCACATTAAAATCCCTTATTTTTCCACTTAAAGCAACATGCCACCTTGAAGAAAGGATGAAAATGATTGGCAGATGAAGAAGATGAAGAAATTTAGTGAAGAATAGTGGTAGTTTTGCTTGATTTCACTTCTTCTTCCACTTTTCCTCTCTCTCTCTCTCTCTCTCTCTCTTCATGTTTTTCTCTCCCTTTCACTTATGTGTGGCATGAAAATCATGGAATAGAGGTAAAGGAGATGAACTTGAATGAAGTTAAATGGTCATACCATATTTAGACCTTTGGACCAACCTTTTCAAGATCAAAACTTAGCCTTCCATTCCTTTTTTCTTTTGATTTTCTAATTTTATGACTATATATCTTTCCCAAATTCCTTGACCACACACTTGGATGCTTATTCTTAGCCCTTAAGTTATGGTAATTTGATGGTTAGTAACCATGGTTAATTTTTTTTAACTCAACCATGGCCAATTTCTAATTCAACCCTAGTTAATTTTTTACCTAATCATGGTTAATTATTAAACTAACTAAAATTCTTTATTTCTTTCCTTTTCATTTTATATTTATATTTGGTTTTCATTTTCTCTAAAGCCCTAATTATATCCTTTTTTCCTCTTATTGGTCCTTTAGAATTGGCTATTGGGCCTTACAGCAATCTAAAAATTAGTGTCCTGGCTCGATTACAATACATACCTTTAGACTTTCTAAAATTTATAAATATTATTTCCTTAACTTTCTGGCCATACTAAGCCTCAAACATGGATCAAGAGTCCTCAACCTCAATCCTTATAACTTTCGGTGTTAATTGGACAGCTAAGTCTTTAGGTGTAATTTTCACTGTTCTGTATTATGATTGCATTCTAAAATTTTCATTTATTACAATTTAGTCCCTGAAACTCCTTTAGGGTTTCTTAGCCCTTTAGCTATTTCTATTTCCATAGTTGTTACAACTTTCTTTTTCTATTTTGCTCATAGCTATTGATCGGGCTAGCTGGATCCCATACCAAATCCCGTCTGACCATCCGGACAAAGTGGCATCATCAAACCCATCTCATAAAATGGAGTTTAACTATAGGTCATAGATTTTTGAGATTCCTGCCTTTTTTTTATATTCGTGCCTAAAGCCATGAATAAAAGGTGAAACTAGGGTCCCCTGAACTTTCAAGCAATCTATACATTTACCTAGCAGATAACTTTTCTTTGCATTTTAGTCCCTAGCTCCTTCATACTTAACCTTGTAGATTCTTCAGGACCTTTTTCTAATCTTTTTTTTCATCTAATTTGACACTAATTTTAAGGCACCTCTGACCTTGATTTATTATTATTTGTGGTCTAGATATTATTTTAATTTTATTAGACCTCAATTTATTCTATTTAGGGGACTCCCTTTTGTATCTAGTGAATTTCGTACATTAATGGAGAAATCATATGATACGTTTTTTGCATTTTCTTACATTTTCTAGCATTTTTGAGGGACCAGATATTACATTATGGTTTATGCCACTACTTTTTACATTAAGCCATTTAGCTATTTTAGCTTTGATTTTGGGCCACCTCTAGATCCTTACCCTCATTACTAGATACTTTGTTTATTAATCTAGCTCTATCTTACCTTATTTCATTTCATTATAGAGGTTTCCTTTTATAATCTAACCAATTTAATTCAATTTCAGTAAATTTATGTCATGACAAATCACAATGCCCTTAGTTTCCTTAACCCACCAAAACTTAATGAATAAGCCATATGCTTATTCTAGATCCTCTTAGTATTGCTATTCTCTAAGCATAGATGTGCACACAAAATGAGAAAAAACAACTTAAACTGAATAAGAACTTTCTTACAAAATGATATATATATATATATATACACACATCAATAACTTTGTCATATTATCAAAGAATGTGTACACATTTTATAGCATTTTTCTTATATAAGAATAATTTCTCATATTAAAAAATTTTAGTAGCAGATAATGCTGTTATTGAAGGCCAAAATCTCTAAATGTGTATAATTAAATAATTTCATCATAGAAATCTGCAAATTCATGCCAACCAAGTTTGTTAGGTTTAGGATATCACATAAAGAAGCTCAAATTTTGGACTCTATTGCATATGCTTCAAATCACCACTTTTGCACATAATATGCATCAAACTTTGAAAAATAATATCTTGGGCTTCCAAACTTTGATTTGCACAAAGTAGGTGTCTATAGAAATTTTAGGATGTGAACTATAAGTATAAAAAAAGTCAAATGCAAATGAATCCATTTGGCCTACTAAAATTCATGGAGATCAAACGCTACTACAGTAAATGACCATAACTAGACATTGAATTTCAAAAATGTATATCTTTGGCTACACAACTCTGATTTATGCAAACTTGATGGTTATGGAAAGCTTATAATGCAAGCCATATGTTTGTAAAATTTCATAAGTATTGAAGTTCATTTGGCCCCTCCAATACACAAAATCAACAGCCAAAACCATATGAACGGTGTACTTGATTTTCTGCATTTCTTAACCAACTTTGAAAATCCATAATAAATTTTACAGAGTTCCAAAAATTGCGTTCTTTGGCTTTGTAGAAAGCTCTAAATAGTTACCAAATTTTATCAAAAAATTCATCCATTTGATCTATTTTTTGTTTAGGTGCAAAATATGTCTCAAAATAGACCAAATTTGGTTCCAAATGGTTCATTTTGAATCATACCATGCTATGTCATGATTTAAGCCAGTTTTAAATGATAAATATTATAACAAACGTAATTTTTATAAAATGATGAAATAAATTATATAAAGGCAAGTCCTATGAAATGAGCTAGATAATGTCCCAAAAAATTTATGTAGTGTTCTAAACTCCTAAAAATAATAATCCTAGGCTCAAACAAAAAGAAAAACGGAGCTAGGATGGTGAAGTAAAATTATGATAAAAATTGATGAAACATAATGGTATTTTTGTAAACATATGCAAATTTTGGAAAAACTCACATGAGGGCTTTTTAAATGAAAAATTTGAGTTGCTAAGGGTTCTTAAAGGCCGTAAAAATCATAGAAAGCCCCAAGACAGTTAAAGCTCCTTCAATATACATTTTCCAACGATGGTGAATCCAAACTTTGACTGATTCATTTGGGAAGGTTTTAGCTCCAAATTGAGTGATTCTGAAGGCATTTTATTCAATTGGGAACCTAAGTTTTATAATGAGAAAGATGGTTCCTAAAAAGGAGTTAAAACAAAATTAAAACGAAATTGCCATTACAGAAGAATAAAATTGAAATTTTTGGAAAAGTTTACTTCTTAAAGCTTCCACACACTTCAAGCCTTTTCTCCTCTCTTCTTTAGGTCAACTCCCTCTGCCCAAAAAATAGAAAAAGACTAGCTCTCTTTGGTGCACAAGAGGAAGAGAGAAAAGAAGGAAGAAACCAAGGAAAAGGTGAGGAATTTTATGGAATTTTATGCTTCTCCTTCTTCTAATATTGTTCATCTCCTTCTTAGCTCTCTTTCCATGGTTTATTTGAATGAATTGGTTCTATTTTGAGTCTAGAACAAGGAGGACCAATTCAAATTGCTTGAGGAAAAGAAAACCAAGGAGAAAAAGTCTTAAAACCAAGCTTGAATCTAAGGTATTTCATGGTTTTGTTGTTTCTTCTCTTTGCTTCTTCCTTGTGCACATTTTTGGCCAAACTAGAAGCAAGAAAAGGGAGGGAGCTCTATCCAAAAACAAGAGAGGAACTAGGGTTTTAGGCCATGAGTAAGTGGAATATGGCATGAAATTGCAAGAAAAATTCATAGAATTCAAGTTAGGAAAGTGTAGGATTCTTTAGGGTTCTATAAAATCTGATTCAATACATGAATTTCCTAGGCTATTTAAGTGTTCTATTGAGCTCCTAAGATCTCTAGAAAGCCTCCCAAGTAGCTCTCTCATCAAAGAAAAATCAAAAACTCCTTAAACCTCCACCTATGTGCATGTCTCAGCCAAGCTAGGTTTATTAAGCTAGGGAATGTTTTAATTTGTTCTAGCATTGGTTTGAGACTTCATATGATGTTAGAAGATGGCTGAAACCATTGAAAAAATTTAAGGAGCCATGGTTTGGGAGATGGAATAATGGTTTCCATAATAGTGTCTTATAAAGCAACTTATATGTAAGCTTGTGCAAATGAATATGTGATGGCTCCAATGACTTTGAATGATGGCAAAAGGCCTAGAAATGACAAGAGAATGGAGCCTAGAACTTGAATATTGAAGGTTGATTTTATAGGCCATTTATGGGACTATTATACTGTAATATCCAGTTCTCTAAAAAGTAGAGAAAATATGAGAAACGTAACGTATAATTTCTCCATCAACGAACGAAACTTACCAAATACAAAAGGAAGTCCCTCGAAATGAGATAGTTAAGGTCCTAAAAAACTTGAGAAGCATTCTAGACTCCTAAAAATGAGAATCCCAGGCTCAGACGGAAGGAAAAATGGAGCTAGAATGAAGAAATAATATCTAACGAAAAGCTTACGAAATGTAATGGCATTTCATAATTTTGAGCAAATTTTAGAATTCATATAGGGGGCTTTTTAAATGAAAATTTCGACTTCTCTAGGGTTCTCAGAGGCCCTAAAAACTATAGAAAGCCCCGGGACAGTTAAATCTCCTCTGGTGGATGTTTTTCAGCATCGGTTAACCTGAACTTTGACTAGATCAACCGGTAAAGTTTTAGCTCCAAATTGAGTGATTTCAAAGGAATTTTATTAAATTTGGATCTAAATTTTATAATGGAAAAGAAAATTCTTAAAAAGGAGCTAAAACGAGGCCAACATGAAATTGCCATTACAGATGGATAAAATTGAAATTTTTAAAAAAGTATGTTTCTAGAAGCTCCCACACACTTACCGTTTCTTCTCTCATATTCTTAAGCACAAAATTTCTTCCCAAAATATAGAATATGATCTGCTCTCTTAGGCTCACAAGAAGATGAAGAAAAGGAAGAGAAATCAAAGGCTTAAGGTATGGAAATTAGTAGTTTTTCATGCTCTTTCTCTTCCAAACCTCTTCTCCTCCATTCTCTTTTGTTTCCTATGATTAAAATGAAGTTTATAAATCTATTTTAAGGGAGAAATTGAGGATAAAATTCGGATTTGATGAGAGAAGCTCAAAGAGTATAAGATTCAAGTGAGAAAAAGCAAGAAAACAAGGTAATTTCTCTTCTTATGGTTGCCATCTTTGTTTCCCCTCTCCACCATTTCGCCCCACTTGAGAAAACCCTAAAAGGAGATGATTTTTAGGTAGAACCAAGCATGAATCTAAGGAAAAAGGGCATGGAGATTAAGAATATGCAAAGAAAATTATCAAAAAACCATTATATTTCAAGATACAAATTCTACGGTCTTATGTATACCTTGTAAAATCTGACCTTATGTGATGATTCCTAGGCTTAATTAAGAGTTTAAATGAGTTCCTAAGATCTCTAAGATGCTCCCCACATGCTTCTTCCTTCAAGAAAACAAAGAAAACTTCAAAGAGCCCTAAACCATGCATAGGCTCAGCTAAAGGGAGTTTATATAGCTAGGGAGAGTTTTAATTTTTTCTAAGGCCATTCTTGAGTCATATTTGATGAATGAAAATGAAAGGAGGCCTTAGAAAAAATTTAGAACTCATAGAAATTGATTTGGTGCCTTAGGTTCCATATTATGACCTAAAGAAGCAACATGATATTAGATCCTGTGTTTTAATGGTGTGATGATTCCAAGAGACTTAAAAGGAGCTAAGAATCATATTTGAAAGGAAAGAATGAGGCCTAGAAATTGTTTAAGGGGTGTTGCTTCATTAGGTGTATTTATAGACCATAATGGGAGTTATAGAGCAATCTAGTGTTTAACCAAGTTGTATGGCCTTAGAGATTGTTTCATGAACCTAATTGGCTTCCATAAATTGTATCTAGGCCAAGCAAAAGTACTTCCATAAGTTTGTGGGTGTGTGATAGAAAGAGGAGGCTCAAAATCCAAGGAAAAAGCTGTGATTATATACAAGGTAGCTTTCTCCACCTTCTATCATGCATGGATGTGTGTCTAGCTTGTCTTAGAATGTGTGTATGTGTATTTTCAAGCCATGAAAAGTATGCTAGCATGAATTTATATGCCATGATTTCATGATGTCATGTTATGTTTTCAAATGAATGTATGATGGTTGCTTGAGTTTGCTTGAATGTGGAGAGGCCAAGAACTCTTAACCATGGTAAGGATGAGCCAAGAACCCTTAAGATTAGTTGAGATAAAATAAAGAGTTTCCCAAAAGCAAAGTGGGCTTTTAAGAGTATGGTTGAATCTAAAGCTCTCAAAGAATGGGTGAGGCAAGTCCAAAATCCATAAGAAAAAGTGTGAGGCTAATCCAAACACTTGGTGAGCTCTTGAATGTCTTGTATAACTTGTTTGCATGCCAAGCTTGCTTTTTGAATATTCATGGCTTTCATGATATCCATACATTTTTAAGGCTTTCTTTGCATATATTATATATGATTGAATGGGACATGAGCTATTGGGATTATCTGAATCTCACTCCCTCCTCTCTAATGACCTAATATGCTAAGTGGACCAAGTGGACATGGTAATAGGAGCCAATTACCTTGAAGAAAGAAGATTGACAACCAAATGCTTAAGTTTTACTACTTTAAGACCATAATTGCGTCATATGATGTACCCCTTTGATGTATATGGTCTATGACTCCTTAGACATATGTAATTATGATATTATGTGATGTATAAATGTGTGAACATGATGTATGAACCTTATAATAGAAATTGGATATGTAATGCCAAAGTATGCATTTTGGAAAGCTTGATGTAATGTGCATATGTGTGGATGGAAAGGTCAAAATGAGATGCATGGGGTTTGGAACTATTTAGGCAGTTCACACAAGTTCTAAATGTGCTTTTAGACTTGCCCGAAAGGTGCCAAAATCAAAGAAAAGCTACTTGGCAATTTTGGTATCCCATATGGAGCTAAAAATGACCATAATCCTACATCATTTTTTGGCCAAATGAGTTATTATTGATTTGATATTTGTCATGCAATTAGGTCTCTTTAAGATCTTTTTAGGAAGTTAAAGATCATAATTTTTGATGGTCTATAGAATATTTGATGATTTTTCAAAGTTGGCAATTTTTTTGGTTTTAGTCTGCTACACTATTCATTTGGTCCAAAATTGAATTCTGTCACACAAGGCCCAAATGATGTCCAATTGCCATGAAATTCTATATAGAAAAACTAGACATTCACAATGACTCGTGGCAGCTAGAAGCACCTCAATTAGAGGTCTAGAGAGGGAGATATGAAATCTTGAACATTCTATCCAGTACCAAGGGTTTTGCCAGACCTGAGTTACTATTCTATGAAATTTCGAGGTCTGGGCTTGATGAACTAGTTTGAAAATATTTTTTTCCTCTAGTTAATATCCACAGATTTTTAGATTGGTATTATTTTCATAGATTGGATTTTTTTAGAATTAATTAGACATTTTCAAATTTTTCTAAAGAATTCTATGATGGTTCCAAAATGTAGTTTGACCTCTAGACCTTCTCAGATGTCAAAAGTCTCTTGTGATGGATGTTATAGTCTAAACATATTTTTAGTGTAAAGTATACATCCATATCTTTTCATAATGACCAAGAATACATGATTTCAATTTTTTTAGAATTAGTTATGAATTTCTAAAGTTTGGTCAAAAAAGAGCCAAATTCTGACTGAAAATGTGTATGCCTATTTTAAGTCTCCTTTCGAGTTTCATGAGTTGGAGGCCATATTTTATGATCCAAGTGAGTTTGTTTTATGTAATTAAATATATGAATGTGTTGTATGAGTTCACATAGCTCACGTGACATAGAATGGAATTTTTATATACGACGTAATCCAAAGGAATATATTATTTGCAATGGATTTTCTTACTCCCTTTATGGAATATGTCACATAAGCATGTAAATGTGATAGAAATAATCTAGAAATATTTGGTGTTACATATACCACTTATGGAATCAAGTGTGTGTTTAAGAATAAATTTGGTATCTTGACTTGCTTTAAATGTGTGATTGTGTGCTATTTATGGTATTTAGGCCAAGAGAACACTAACCCACCTAGGTGTGATTGGAAGGCCAAAAAAGGGAAGGAGTAAAGTAAAGATAAGATTGTATAAATTCAAGGTAGCTCTCCACCTCATTCTTCTTGCATTCTTGTGTGCATATGTATGTCATTATGTGCTTCTGTGGGCTCTTATGATTTGTTAACATGCCACTTGATGTCTTGACATTGCATTGGTACCAATGTGTCTCCTTGAATGGCTTTGATTATGGAAATGGCTCACAAGGGTGAGGTGAGGCCAAAAGTCCCTTGATAAAGGTAAGGAGATGCCAAAAGTCTCATGGCATAGGTGAGATAATGCCAAAACTCTTTTGGAAAGGTGAGGACAAGTCAAAAGTCCCGAGGGCAACAGTGAGGTAAATCCAAAAGTCTTAGAAATGGGGTGAGGCAAAACCAAAAGTCCCTAGCATGTTCTTGACTTAGTATGAATTGGTGGCATGGAAACTATGAACTTGCATGCTTTATGGTTGTCTCATTCCCATACTTGTGCCTTGATGCATGTGTGTGTGAATGAGTGTGTAAGCTATTAAAATTCTATGAATCTCATTCCCCTTCCCTCTTCCTTCTTAAAATGTCTAGGTGGCGGGCAAGAACCAAAGAATGCAAGCCAGGGGAGTTCAAAAGCTATATTTGGATTATTATGTAGTTTCTTTTGTACTCGAATGTCAAAGTGATTATATATATGTTATTTTTGAGATGTAAGACCATGAATAATTGTAAAATGATGTATGGATATTGTATAGATCTTATATGGCGTTAAATCAATGGGAATATGTAATTTGTTCCTTGTAAGGCTTATAGTTACTAATACATTATTGGATGTGAAATGGCCAAATCAAGATGCATGGTGTTTGGTGTAATGCCCAATACATTGTAAAAACACCAAAACGAGCTAGTTTGAAAAACAAGTCCTTTGAGATGAGTTATTTAAGGTCAAATAAAATTTTGTAAAATTTTAAATAATAAAAAATGAGGATTTAAGCCTTGAGTTACCCAGAAACCAGGGTCAGAGTGATTCAAAAAATTTGCCGAAAGGCCAGTGGCATTTTCGTAAATAAGTGTAATTTTGAAAAAACACCTAAGAAGGCTTTTTAAATAGAAATTTTAGGTTGCTCAGGGTTCTCAAAGGCCTCAAAAATCATGGGAAGCCCTAGGACCAGTAAAGCCCCTCCGATGTACTTTTTCTAATGTCAGTTAGCCTGAAATTTGACCGGTTCATTCGGGAAGATTTTAGCTCCGATTTGAGTGATTCCAAAGGCATTTTATTGAATTGGAAACCTAAATTTTATGATGGAAAATATGATTCTCAAAATGGAGCTAAAATGAAGCCAAACTAGAAATGCCATTATGGAAGGGCAAAAATGAAAACAATTTGCAAAAGGAAGCTTCTAAATGCTACTTTAAAGTCCACATTCATCCTCTCCCTCCCTAAATCGACTTTTTTCTACTCATTTTTAGAGGAAATTCATAGCTCCTTAGGCACACAAAAGAGAGGGATTTGTGGAGGAAGAAAGTAAGGCAAAAGGTGAGAAAGTGTAGGATTTTGCTACTTCTTCCTCTTGAAGCATTTAAGTTCTCCTTTAGCCCTTGACTTAGTGTTTCGGTCTCACACCCACACTTGAGGAAGACTTCACTTGCTTGGCCTAGACATATAAAATGTAACCCAAAATTGTCAATGGAGCCATTCTCATGCTCATTTAAGCCTTATACATATTAGTTAGAACTTTAGGTTCTCATATGGCTCAATTCAATGGCATAATGAAGCAACCTTTATAATTCAATATCTTAGCTTAAAGATCTTACCCAATATGATTTATATGACTCTATTATGACTTATTAAAGCCATCATAAAATCAATTTAAGGAGCCTAGCACCTAGTTGCCTCTTTATGCAAAATGGAATCCTAAATTTTCACCTTTTAAAATAAGGCTTTTAAATTCAAACCAATAGTTCCTTTAGTGTTTATAATTCATATACCACTTATAACCTTAAAATCAAAGAAAACTCCCTCTAGGTGTTCTAAAGTAATCTTGACTAAAACATTTTTATCATTAGGCATCGATGGTGGTTTACTCAATTCTCTAGGGAAATAGACATCTATGAAGCTTCCTTAACCTCTTGTTAGCTCAATTATACTCTTACATAAATTGAATTATCATTCTAAAGTCTCATACTTCCTAAGGTGCAATACAAACCCTAAGTATGAAATATTACAACCTATAGCCTTTTTAGTTATTTCTATTAGTTCCATATTAATCTTCATACTCTAAAACCTCCAAAATTACCATGGTTAAGTTAAGAATCAAATCCCTCTAGAGACTTCACATGTTGGTTAAACAAGAAAGAACTTAGAAAATAAGAAAGAGCAAGCCATGCATATAGAACCATACCTTATTCAATTCTTTGTTAAATGGTAGTTCTTATGTTCCCAATGCTTCCTCTAAATTCCTCCCTCCTTCTACTGATCTAGCCATAGAATTTCACCTTTTAGAATATTAAAACCATAGAAAGAAAGAGGAGAAAGAGGAGAAGAACTTTTACAAAGATAAGAGAAGCTAAAACTCCATGTTTATATACCTAGGATGCCTTAGTTTCCTCCCTTCTTCTTCTTCTCTTCTCCTATGTTTTGGTTCTACTCAGAGATGGAGAAAGTCAATGTTGGATGACTAATGGACGTGCTGACCTAATATAAAGAGAAAGAAGGTGTTTTATAATATTTTTCAAAATGCCCACTATGCCCCTCCACTTCAATTCTTTCATTTAAGCTCATTTCAACTCCTTTTTTAGAATTATCTTTTCCATAATAAAATTTAGGTCTTCTAGTTTATTAAAAGCATTTGGTTTCAAATTAATAAGGTTCAAAGCAATCCAAATCAATTCCATCAAAATTTCAATCAACTGATGACCTAAATTGCACACCGAATGGGTATTAACTATTCTGACAATTCTTATAGTTTTTTAGGCCTCTGAATACCTTAATGAAATCAATTTTATCATTTGAAATCTTGTGTTTTAAGTTTTCAAAAAGTTATTTGAAATTAAGATTTTCCCACTAGCTTTTGATTCTCTCTATTTCGCCTTTTTGGCTTCAATTTTGAGCTATTATTAGTTTTCTAATCACATTTTTGGATGCTTTAATTAGTATCTTATCTTCAATTTGCCTTAATTTACTTTGCTTTTGGGTCCTCTCATATCACATTATCAGTTTTAGTTTAATTTCTAAAAAATTAAATATTACAAACTTAATATGAAACCAAGTTCCATTCTTGATACATGATCCTTAACTGTGAATGGTGTCATACCATAATGAAATAGCACATATTTCACATTATAATATGCTTACAACTTCAATTTTCTTATTTCTAGCACTTTTAGCAACGAAATAAACCGATATTAAAGATCCAAATTCTGTATTTAAGCATAAATACATGACTTTTCCATAAAGATCTCAAGGTTCATCCTTAATAGATTTATCCAACCAGAAACATCATAAAAAGGAACAAGAAATTCATATTTCAAGCCATGCACATCAAACCACCACAATTCAATTTCACATAGATGCATATTTCAGCTATTAACTTCAAAAGTTCACATCTTGTACTAAAAAACTCCAATTTGTACAAATTAAGACTTTATGGAAATCTCAGGATATGAACCATATGTGATAAATGTAACACCATAACTTCTAGCTCTATTACATGCCATTTATAAGCTTCACATCATGATTTCCATGAGGGCACATGAAAAAGGGGATAGAAATAATCGACTTTTTCTGTGTTGCGCTATATCTAAAAAATTCAATTCGGTGTCACGTAGACCGTGTGAGTTCATGCTATGCATTCTCATATTTAAATACATCATTACAACTCATTTTCATTACAAAATCATGCCCATAATTCATGGAAACCGAATTGGAGCTCAAAATAAGCAAGCATATTTTTGGCCAGATTTGCTCCATTTTCTGGCTCAACTTTGGAAAATCATAACTAAATCTAGAAAATTTGAAATCATGAAATCTTGGTCATTCTGGAAAGATTAGGATGTATAATTCACACTAAAAATAGTCCAAGTCACAGCATTCATCACACAGGACGTTTGACATCCAAAAAACTATAGACTTGCTGGCTGCCTGGGCTGTGATTCAAGTTACTGATATAAACTTCTGAAATTCGTAACTAATTCTACAAAAATTGAAATCACACACATTTAGTCATTATGGAAAGCTACAAATGTTAAATTGACACTAAAAATAAGTTCAGAATGAAACAGGTAGGTTTAGACATCTGGAACAGATGAAACAGTGATTGAGCTCTGGAGATGCCACTATTACTGACAGCAAATTTCAAAAATTCATAACTCTCTGCTCAGACCTTCAAATGAGGTGATCTCGATGGCTAAAGAAATCTTATGACCTCTAGTTTATTTATATAAAATTTCATAAGCATTGGACACCATTTGGCCATTGAGTGACACGAAAATCAAATCTGCCAGTATGAACAGTGTACATACCAGAAACCATGGAAAATCCCAACTTTGAAAATTCATCAAATATTCTCTAGGTCTCAAAAAATTATGATCTTTAGCTTCCTAGAAAGCTCTTAACAAGACCTAATAGCATGACAAATTTCAGGGTAAGAATAACTCATTTGGCTAAAAAGTAGCATAGGGTTCCATTATGATCAATTTTGGCTCCATATTGGGTACCAAAATTGCCAAATGGATTTCCTTTGGTCTTGGCACCTTTTGGGCAAGTTTAAAAGCATGCTTAAGACTTGGGGAAGCTGCCCAAATGGTCCAAAACAATTTGCATCTCATTTTGGCCTTTTCACCCTCACTTATACATATTACACCAAGCTTTTCTCAAGTGCATACATTAGCATAAACACTCAATTTATGTTCTAGAATACATACACCATACTCATTCATTTATCTATCACATAATATCATTTTTACATTTGTCCAAGGGGTCATAGACTATTTACAATAATAATATACATCATGAAGTCTCATTATGAATCAAAAGACCAAAAATCAAGCATAAGGATGGCAATCTTCTTTCTTCAAGGTGGTTGGCTCCCATTGCCATGTCCACTTGGTCCACCTAGCATATTAGGACATTTAAGAGGAGGGAGTGAGATTCAAGAATCTCAATAGCTCATCTCCTATTCCATCACACATAATATGTGCAAGCAAGTTTCACAATTGCATGCATGGAGAAATAGAAATCATAGGCATTTTAAAAGCAACCTTGGCATGTGAATCAATCATACAAGACATTCAAGAGCTCACTAAGTGTTTGGATTGGCCTCACACTTCTCCTCATGGATTTTGGACTTGCCTCACCCATTCTTTGAGCACTTTGGACTCAACTATACTCTTGGGAGCCCACTTTGCTTTTTGGGAGACTCTTTACTTTGTCTCAACCAAGCTCAAGGGTTTTTGGCTCCTCCTCACCCAAGGGAAGAGTTCTTGGCCTCTCCACACTCAAGCAAACTCATACAAACATCATGGATTCATTTAAAACATAACATGGCATCAAGGATCATGACATGTAAAGGCATGCTAGCATACTTTTCAAAGCTTGAAAATACACATACAAGCATTCTAAAACAAGCTAAACACACATCCATGCAAGAGAAAAGATGGAGAGAGCTACCTTGTATGCAAGTACACACTTTTCCCTTAGCTTTTAAACCTCCTCTTTTGGCCACACACCCACAATTTGGCGGAGATGGTTTCTCTTAGCCTAAATACAATTTTTGGGAGCCAATTAGGTTCATGAAATATTCTCTAAAGCCATACAACTTGTTTAAGTACTAGATTGCTCTATAATCCCCATTATGGTCTATAAAGGCACCTAATGAAGCAACACCCCTCAAATGATTTCTAGGCCTCATTCTTTACTCTCAAATATGATTCTTGACTCCTTTTAAGCCTCTTGGAGTCATCACATCATTAAAACAAAGGGCCTATCATCATGTTGCTTCCTTAGGTCACAATATGGAACCTAAAGCACCAACTCATTCTCTAAGCTTCCTAAATTTTTCCCAAGGTTTCCCCTCACATTCATTCATCATGTATGACAAAAAAATGGGCTTGAAAAAATTTAAAACTCTCCCTAACTATACCATCCCTACTTGGCTAAAAGTTAGAGCATAAATGGGATTTCATGGCTTCTTGATTTTTCCTTGATGGCGGAACCATTTAGGGGGGTTGTTAAGAGTTGTAGGAGGTCAAGGAAACACTTAAACAACCAAGGGAACTTATAGATTAAATCATTTTTTACAATCCCCTTAAGTGCTCTATACTTTTCCAACTTTTAGGTTCATGACTTTCCATGGGGTTTTGTTCATTTTATGGAGGAAGAGACATATGGGGGACCTCTTAGGGATCTTAGGAGCACATTTAAACATTCATTTAAGCCTAAGAACATTTATATAAACTCAGATTTGCAAGGGAGCATTTGGATCCCTAATGATTCCATTTTGTTTCCTAGTGCTCCTTTTTTGATTCTATTAGTTCATTCTTAATCCTTGCCATCTAAAACCCCTAATCCCTCCATAAATTGGACAGAAAACAGCCCCTAAGAATTGGGCTCATGGTGGCCAAATTCGTGCAAGAGGAAGGGGGAGGGAGAAACTACCAAAGAATAGAAGTTTTACCTTGTTTTCTTGTTTCCTTTGGCTTGTTCTTCCACTTGGTTAGCTTACTCCCTCAATTTTTGAAATTCCCCTCTCTGTTCTGCCCCAAAACAGCACCAAACTCTCCATTAAAACCATAGAAAGAAAGCTTGAGAGGACAGGAGCAAGGATCAAGAAGGAAGGATATGGAATTTCTTAAAGTTTCTTACCTTTTTCTTGAATTTTTTCCTCCAAAATCCTCCTCCTCTTGTGCGCCTAAGGAGCTAGAGTTCTCCTCTAAAAATGGATAGAAGCAAGTCGGTTTAAGAGGGCAAGGTAGAACGTGGCATATAAAGAAGAAGAAAGAAGCTTCCTTTAACACTTTAATGCCAATTTTGCCCTTCGTTCTTAGCATTTTCGTTTCTCCTTCGTTTTACCTCCTTTTTTAGAACCGTCTTTTCCATCATAACAAATAGGTTCCCAATTTAATAAAATTCCTTTGGAATCACTCAAATCGGAGCTAAAACCATCCCGAACGATCGGTCAAAGTTTAGGTCAACTGACATCGAAAAGAGTACACCAGAGGGCCTTTATTGGTCCCGGGGCTTGCCATGGGTTTTGGGGCCTCTGAGAACCCTGGGCAACTCAAAACTTCCATTTAAAAAGCCCTCCTAGGTGCTTTTCCAAAATTACACTTATTTACGAAAATGCCACTGGTCTTTCGACAAATTTTTTGAATTGCTCCGACCCTGGTTTCTGGGCAATTCAAGGCTCCAGTCCTCATTTTCTATTATTTAAAATTTTATCCAAATTTTATTTAGCCTTGAATCACTCATCTCAGGGGACTTGCTTTGAAAATGTGCCCATTTTCATCGTTTAATGAAAATGGGACATTACAATTCCCTCCCCCTTTTAAAAATTTCGCCATCGAAATTTAGATAACGTACCTCATGGGAAGAGTTGTGGATATTTTTTTCTCATATCATCCTCTAGTTCCCAGGTGGCTTCCTCAGGAGATAACCCTTTCCAAACCACTTTCTCCAGCAGTATCGTCTTATTCCGTAACTGCTTGAGTCTAACGTCCACGATCCGATCTGGTGATACTATGTATGATAGATCATCCTGTAACTGCACATTCTCATATTCTATGACATGTGAGGGGTCAGGCTGGTACTTTTTCAACTAGGAAACATGGAAGACGTTGTGAACCTGGCTTAGGCTCGGAGGAAGGGCTAGTCTATATGCCACAGGTCCTACTTTATCAAGAATTTGGAAAGGACCTATGTACTTTGGACTGAGCTTTTTACTCTTAATGGACCGACTTATCCCTGTGACTGGAGACACTCTAATGAAGACATGATCTCCAATTTCAAACTCTAACGGCCGCCTACGTTTATCTACATAACTTTTCTGTCTACTCTGGGCCGTCAGAAGTTTCTTTCTAATGGTCTCTATTTGTTTAGAGGTCTGGTCTACTAATTCTGGGCCTAAGAGGCTCCGCTCTCCTAGCTCAACCTAACACACTGGGGATCTGCACTTCCTCTCATACAATGCCTCATACGGTGCCATCTGTATACTTGCATGATAACTGTTATTATAGGCAAACTCTGCTAAAGGCAAGTATGTATCCTAGTTCCTTTTCATTTCTAATATACTTGCCCTCAACATGTCCTCTAGGGTTTGGATGGTTCTCTTTGTCTATCCATCCGTCTGAGGGTGGTAGGCTGTGCTAAATCTAAGTCTGGTGCCTAGAGCATCCTGTAATAATCTCCAAAAATTCGATGTGAACCTGGGATCTCTATCTGACACTATGCTCCTAGGCACACCATGCAGTCTAACTATCTCCCTGATGTACAGTTGAGCTAACTTATCTAAGGTATAAGTGGCTTTCATAGGTAAAAAGTACGCTGACTTTGTTAACCTATCCACTATTACCCATATTGCATTATACCCCGATGATGTCCTGGGTAAACCCATGATAAAATCCATAGCTATGCTATCCCATTTCCACTCTGGGATATCTAGGGGCTAAAGCAACCCAGCTGGTTTTTGATGTTCTATTTTTACTCTTTGGCATACTAGACATCGGGAGACATACTCTGCTATGTCTGTTTTCATTCCGGGCCACCAGAACATTTTCTTCAAATCCTGGTACATTTTATTACTGCCCGGATGAATGGTGTACTTACTCTTATGTGCCTCATCTAATATCTTTTCTCTAATTTCTGTGTTTCTAGGCACATACAGCCTATCCCTGTATCTTACTATGTCATCTTCAGACAGATTGAACTCCTAGACACTACCCTGGGCTATTTGGGTTCTAATCTTATTTACATGATCATCTGTCTGCTGGGCCTCTCTTATCTGATCCCTCAGGTCATTTTCTATTCGAGTCTCACTCATTAACAATTTTCCTGAACACACCTCGCAGGAGAGACTCATGTCTCTGAATCTCTCAATCAATTCTTGCTCTTAGATCATCATACAAGCCATGTGTATGGATTTTCTACTTAGGGCATCAACTACCACATTAGCCTTATCGGGATGGTACTTTAATGTGAAGTCATAATCTTTCAAAAATTCTAACCATCTCCATTGCCTCATGTTCAATTCTTTTTGGTCAAATAAATATTTGAGGCTCTTGTGATCACTGTAAATTTCTATAGCTGCCCCATATAAGTAGTGTCTCCATATTTTCAAAGCAAATACCACTGCGGCTAACTCTAAGTCATGTGTGGGGTAGTTTTCCTCATGAGGTTTCAATTGTCTAGAAGCATAAGCTACCACTTGGCCTTTCTGCATAAGCACACATCCTAACCCTTTCTTTGAGGCATCACTGTACACTACAAAAGTTTCTTTAGGGTCAGAGAGTATTAAAACTGGGGCCGTGGTTAGCTTGTGCTTTAGCTCTTGGAAACTACTCTCACATTTCTCATTCCACACAAACGGCACATTCTTTCTCATAAGCAGGGTCAGTGGTATCACTATCTGAGAAAAGCTCTGAATGAACCTCCTATAATACCCTACTAAACCTAGGAAGCTCCTGATCTCTGTCACTGTCCTAGGTCTCTCCCACTGCAATACTGCCTCTACCTTATGGGGATCTACTGCGACCCCTACCTGGGAGATGACATGACCTAGAAACTGAACCTCAGTGAGCTAGAACTCACATTTACTAAGTTTAGCGTACAACTGTCTCTCTCTCAGGATCTCCAAGACTAATCTCAGGTGCTGCTCATGTTCCTCTCTACTTTTTGAGTCGATAAGGATGTCATCGATAAAGACTACTACAAATCTGTTTAAGTATGGCCTCAAAACTTTATTCATGTAATCCATAAAGACAGTGGGTGCATTCGTCAACCCGAAGGGCATAACTAAAAACTTATAGTGCCCGTATCTAGTTCTAAAGGTTGTTTTAGGGATATCCTCAGCCTTTATCCTAAGCTGATGGTATCCCGACCTGAAGTCTATCTTAGAAAACACTGACGCTCTCACTAACTGATCTAGGAGGTCATCTATGCGAGGGAGAGGATACTTATTCTTAATTGTAATCTTATTGAGTTCCCGATAATCTATATATAGCCTAAGGCTCCCGTCTTTCTTCTTTACAAATAGGACTGGAGCTCCCTACGGCGAGACGCTGGGTCTAATGAAACCCTTCTCTAAAAGTTCTTCTATCTATTTCTTAAGCTTTGCTAGCTCGGTGGGAGCCATCCTATACGGGGCCTTAGACACTGGACCTGCCCCAGGTACAATGTCTATGGGAAACTCTATCTCTCTCTCTGGGGGTAGTCCACTAATTCCCTTAGGAAATATCTTTGGGAACTCCCTCACTATGGAAATCTCTTCTATACCCTCTTCTACCTCGACCTGAACTAAAAAGAAGACCAGATACCCTTGACAACCATGCCTTAGAGATCTCTCAGCTTGGGAGGTGGTCATGACAGATAACTCAACCCTAGTACTAGGCACAGTCCCACACTCAGGTAAAGTGATACACCTGTGGCTACAATCTAGTGTGGCATTATTTGCAGACATCCAGTTCATGCTAATAATCACATCAATATCGACAAAGGGCATACAAATCAAATCAAGGGTGGTTAGGCAATGGTTAAACTGGATCACACAATTTAAACAAGCATGAGAGGTAATGGCTCGGTTTCCTATAGGGGTGGATACATGCAACTCATATGGCAATGTATGCATACTCAGACCTAACCTCCTAGCACAGTCATACGATATGAAGGAGTGGCTAGCACCCGAATCAAATAAAGCAGTTATAGAAAAATCATTAATTTTAATAGTACCTTGAATCAGACTCGGGGACCTGCTAGCCTCCTGCTGGGATAGGGTGAAGACTCTACCCTGGGTCTGTGGTCTGGGAGGAGGAGCCATCTCCCTCGGTTGTGTGATCTGCAAAGGAACCTGTGGAGGAGCCTGAGTGCAATCTCTGGCTATGTGCCCCGGCCTGCCACATCTGAAGCACACATTCTGCCCCGCATAGCACGGTCTGGTGCCATGATTCCTGCCACACTGGGGATAAGTAATGGGTGGAGCACTACCTTTACTGGACTGAGTCTTCTGTCTCTTACCTCTTCGGTTCCACTGACTCTTTCTACCTCTTCGGCTAGTCACTGTAGGCTGGGAACCCTCTCTAGGTCTCTTGGGCTCAGGGAGAGGAAGAGGTGGTCTAGCACTAGAGATAGGCTACAATCTCCTGAGGTTCGTCTCTGTGACTCTGCATATCTCCACAAGGGTATTAAAGTGCCTGATCCTCTGTAGCACCACCCTATCTCTGATCTCAGGGAGCAAGCCTTTCTCTAATCTATCTGCCCTTCATCTCTCATCATCATGCCTCTGCAGGTAAGAGGGATATCTGGAGAGCTCAACAAATTTAGCCACATACTGGTCCATGGACATCCCCGACATCTGCTTAAATAGAATGAATTCTGATTCTTTCTCATCTCTGATCGAATCGGGGAAATATTTCTTGCGGAACACCTCAAGGAATGCCTCCCATGTAATCGGGGCGTCCCTCGCTCTCAAAATAAGCTCAGTGCCCTTCCACCAGTAAATTGCTTCTTTCTTGAACTGGAATGTAGCCATCTTGGCTTTCTGCTCAGACGTGCACTCCATCACCTCGAAGATTTGCTCTAGCTCCATAATCCAGGCCTCAGCTCTATCTGCATTCATCTCACCATCAAAGGTAGGAGGCTCGAATTTTCTGAACTGTGTAATCACCTTTCTGGTCGAGGGTTGCTGTACAGGAGGCGTCTGAGCTGGTGGAATCGGGGCAACCATCTGCATCTGTGGCTATGCATCTGGGTGAGTCACCCCTGAATGCTCGGGACGATCTGAGTGTGGAGGTGGCTGAGGAGGAGTAGGTGTAGGGCCCTGGCTATCTCTCTCAGCAAGCCATTCCTGAAGCTGCATAATGACGGCCTGCTGCTGATCCAGGCGAGCCATGATAGACTGAAAGGCTCCAGCAACTGGATCACTAGGCCTGGCTTCATCAGCACAAGCCTGGCGAGGGGCCCAACCTCTCTTAGTGTTCACCATTGTACTGAAACATCATAACAAATTGTAACATGAGCTAGGGAACACTTCCACCATTATACACACTCAATTCATCCAAACAAGCTCATATGCATATAGGCAACTCAAAAACACAAGCCACAACCCACAATGAGAGCCTGAACCTTTGCTTTGATACCAATAAATGTAACACCATAACTTCTAGCTCTATTACATGCCATTTATAAGCTTCACATCATGATTTCCATGAGGGCACATGAAAAAGGGGATAGAAATAATCGACTTTTTCCGCGTTGCGCTATATCTAAAAAATTCAATTCAGTGTCACGTAGACCGTGTGAGTGCATGCTATGCATTCTCATATTTAAATACATCATTACAACTCATTTGCATTACAAAATCATGGCCATAATTCATGGAAACCGAATTGAAGCTCAAAATAAGCAAGCATATTTTCGGCCAGATTTACTCCATTTTCTGGCTCAAATTTGGAAAATCATAACTAAATCTAGAAAATTCGAAATCATGTAATCTTGCTCATTATGGAAATCTTAGGATGTATACTTCACACTAAAAATACGTCCAAGTCACAGAATTCATCACACAGGACGTTTGATATCCAAAAAACTACAGACTCGCTGTTGCCTGGGCTGTGATTCAGGTTACTGATGTAAACTTCTGAAATTCGTAACTAATTCTACAAAATTTGAAATCACACATATTCAGTCATTATGGAAAGCTACAAATGATAAATTTTCACCAAAAATAAGTCCAAAATGAAATAGATAGGTTTAGACATCTGGAACTGATGAAACAGTGATTGAGCTCTGGAGATGCCACTATTACTGACAGCAAATTTCAAAAATTCATAACTCTCTTCTCAGACCTCCAAATGAGGTGATCTTGGTGGCCAAAGAAATCTTATGACCTTTAGTTTATTCATATAAAATTTCATAAGCATTGGACACCATTTGGCTATTGAGTGACACGAAAATCAAATCTGCCAGTATGAACAGTGCACATACCAGAAACCATAGAAAATCCCAACTTTGAAAATTCATCCAATATTCTCTAGGTCTCCAAAAATTATGATCTTTAGCTTCCCAGAAATCTCTCAACAAGACCTAATAGCATGCCAAATTTCAGCCCAAGACTAACTCATTTGGCCAAAAAGTGGCATAGGGTTCTATTATGGTCAATTTTGGCTCCATATTGGGTACCAAAATTGCCAAATGGATTTCCTTTGGTCTTGGCACCTTTTGGGCAAGTTTAAAAGCATGCTTAAGACTTGGGGAAGCTGCCCAAATGGCCCCAAACCATTTGCATCTCATTTTGGCCTTTTCACCCTCACTTATACATATTACACCAAGCTTTTCTGAAGTGCATACATTAGCATAAACACTCAATTTATGTTCTAGAATACATACACCATACTCATTCATTTATCTATCACATAATATCATTTTTACATTTGTCCAAGGGGTCATAGACTATTTACAATAATAATATACATCATGAAGTCTCATTATGAATCAAAAGACCAAAAATCAAGCATAAGGATGGCAATCTTCTTTCTTCAAGGTGGTTGGCTCCCATTGCCATGTCTACATGGTCCACCTAGCATATTAGAACATTTAAGAGGAGGGAGTGAGATTCAAGAATCTCAATAGCTCATCTCCTATTCCATCACACATAATATATGCAAGCAAGTTTCACAATTACATGCATGGAGAAAGTAGAAATCATAGGCATTTTAAAAGCAACCTTGGCATGTGAATCAATCACACAAGACATTCAAGAGCTCACTAAGTGTTTGGATTGGTCTCACACTTCTCCTCATGGATTTTGGACTTGCCTTACCCATTCTTTGAGCACTTTGGACTCAACCATACTCTTGGGAGTCCACTTTGCTTTTGGGAGACTCTTTACTTTGTCTCAACCAAGGTCAAGGGTTCTTGGCTCCTCCTCACCCAAGGGAAGAGTTCTTGGCCTCTCCACACTTAAGCAAACTCATACAAACATCATGGATTCATTTAAAACATAACATGGTATCAAGGATCATGACATGTAAAGGCATGCTAGCATACTTTTCAAAGCTTGAAAATACACATACAAGCATTCTAAAACAAGCTAAACACACATCCATGTATGAGAGAAGGTGGAGAGAGCTACCTTGTATGCAAGTACACACTTTTTCCTTAGCTTTTAAACCTCCTCTTTTGGCCATACACCCACAATTTGGTGGAGATGGTTTCTCTTGGCCTAAATACAATTTTTGGGAGCCAATTAGGTTCATGAAACATTCTCTAAAGCCATACAACTTGTTTAAGTACTAGATTGCTCTATAATTCCCATTATGGTCCATAAAGGCACCTAATGAAGCAACACCCCTCAAATGATTTCTAGGCCTCATTCTTTACTCTCAAATATGATTCTTGACTCCTTTTAAGCCTCTTGGAGTCATCACATCATTAAAACAAAGGGCCTAACATCATGTTGCTTCCTTAGGTCACAATATGGAACCTAAAGCACCAACTCATTCTCTAAGCTTCCTAAATTTTTTCTAAGATTTCCCCTCACATTCATTCATCATGTATGACAAAAAAATGGGCTTGAAACAATTTAAAACTCTCCCTAACTATGCCATCCCTACTTGGCCGAAAGTTAGAGCATAAATGGGATTTCATGGCTTCTTGATTTTTCCTTGATGGGGAAACCATTTAGGGGGGTTGTTAAGAGTTGTAGGAGGTCAAGGAAACACTTAAACAACCAAGGGAACTTATAGATTAAATTAGTTTTTACAATCCCCTTAAGTGCTCTACACTTTTCTAACTTTTAGGTTCATGACTTTCTATGGGGTTTTTTTCATTTAATGGAGGAAGAGACATATGGGGGACCTCTTAGGGATCTTAGGAGCACATTTAAATATTCATTTAAGCCTAAGAACATTTATATAAACTCATATTTGCAATGGAGCATTTGGATCCCTAATGATTCCATTTTGTTTCCTAATGCTCCTTTCTTGATTCTATTGGTTTATTCTTAATCCTTGCCATCTAAAACCCCTAATCCCTCCATAAATTGGACAGAAAATAGCCCCTAAGAATTGGGCTCATGGTGGTCAAATTCGTGCAAGAGGAAAGGGGAGGGAGAAACTACCAAAGAATGGAAGTTTTACCTTGTTTTCTTGCTTCCTTTGGCTTGTTCTTCCACTTGGTTAGCTTACTCCCTCAATTTTTGAAATTCCCCTCTCTGTTCTGCCCCAAAAACAGCACCAAACTCTCCATTAAAACCATAGAAAGAAAGCTTGAGAGGACAGGAGCAAGGTTCAAGAAGGAAGGATATGGAATTTCTTAAAGTTTCTTACCTTTTTCTTGAATTTCTTCCTCTAAAATCCTCCTCCTCTTATGCGCCTAAGGAGCTGGAGTTCTCCTCTGAAAATGGGCAGAAGCAAGTCAGTTTAGAGAGGGCAAGGCAGAACATGGCATATAAAGAAGAAGAAAGAAGCTTCCTTTAACACTTTAATGCCAATTTTGCCTTTCGTTCTTAACATTTTCGTTTCTCCTTCGTTTTAGCTCCTTTTTTAGAACCGTCTTTTCCATCATAACAAATAGGTTCCCAATTTAATAAAATGCCTTTGGAATCACTCAAATCGGAGCTAAAACCGTCCCGAACGAATCGGTCAAAGTTTAGGTCAACCGATATCATAAAGAGTACACCTGAGGGGCTTTACTGGTCCCGGGGCTTCCCATGGTTTTTGGGGCCTCTGAGAACCCTGGGCCACTCAAAACTTCCATTTAAAAAGCCCTCCTAGGTGCTTTTCCAAAATTACACTTATTTACGAAAATGCCACTAGCCTTTCGGCAAATTTTTTAAATTGCTCTGACCCTGGTTTCTGGGCAACTCAAGACTCAAATCCTCATTTTCTATTATTTAAAATTTTATCCAAATTTTATTTAGCCTTGAATCACTCATCTCAGGGGACTTGCTTTGAAAACGTGCCTATTCCTATCGTTTAATGAAAACGGGTCATTACAATAAAATTTTCAAATAAAAAAAATTTGTTTGAGCTACAAATATCTAATGGAACAATAACCATATCAGTTTTTTGGATTCATGATAAAACCTACAGTTTGAGCATATATATCTCTAGCTACACAATCTATTTTATGCAACCTCATTGGCTATGGAAAGCTTATAATGTCAACTATATACATATAAAATTTTATGAGCATTAGAGTCCATTTGGCCTCTCAAATACATAAAAAACCAAATTTGACCATATGAACAGTCCCTAGACAATTTTGCAAATTTTAACAAACTTTGAAAAATCATAATAAATTTTACAGAGCTCCAAAAAGTGTGTTCTTTAGCTTTATGAAAAGATCTAAATGCCTACCAAATTTCACCCTAAAATTCCTTCATTTGGCCTAATTTTGGTTTATAAACAAAATGTGGCTCAAAATGGCACATATATGGTACTAAATGGTTCAAAATAAGCTTTTTCAATGCAAATAACCATTTGAGCATGTCCCAAACATGAAATATAGCATATATGACTATCTTATCAGGTCTTAAATATCATGCATATCAAAATCACCCATCCACTTACCATTATACATATACTTTCCATGGCACACACATAGTCAAATGTCACATTCTTGCATATTTACATTCAAAAATGGTATTTACATTATAATTTCATAATTTTACATATGTAAGAAAGAGTACATCACATAAATAACATATAAAACCATTCTTATGTATTAAAATACATAAAATCCTAAACTATTGTCAAAGTAATGTCATTCATGCTTGTTGGCTTCCATTATTGGTTTCTTGAGATTTCCTTAGACATAGTTAAAAATAATATGGGGAAGAATGAGATTTTATGAATCCTAATAGCTCATTCGCCCTTCAAGCATACTTATAAGGCATATTATCATGTCAAAGAAAGCAAGCATGCATGACAAGCATTCAAATACCAAACATAATTAAATATTTGAAGTACTATGGATCCATCAAATTAAAAACAAGCTCTAGGGACTTTTGGTCTAGTCTCACCTAATTATTTAGAACTTTTGGATCATTCTCACCCACTTTTAGGGACTTTTAACTTAGCCTCACTCATTCTTGAAACTTTTGGCCTTGTCTCACCCATACTTAGAGACTTTTAGCTTCACCTCACCTAAATTAAGGGACTTTTGGCATAACCTCAGCTACTAAGAGCCATTTCACATTCCAATGCATTCCAAGAAACATAATGCCATCAAATCTTCTAACCAAAAACAATAGGCATAATTTATAATCCACACATATATACAAGCAATCAATGACAATCAAATAACCAACATAAGCATACAAGAATGGATAAAGAGCTACCTTGACTCAAAAAGTACAAATTCCCTCCTTGGTTCTCACTTTACTTTCTCACCTCATAAACAAACTTGGGAAAAACTTGATTTTTTTGGCCTATACATATCAAACAAGACACAAATGTATCAATGAAACGATCTTTAGCTTTACATAAGCTTTACATAACTTAACTCTAGCTTTAGGCTTCTATATGGCTCCATTTAGTGGCATAATGAAGCGACTGATAAACATGTATTTCTATCTATTTTATTCTCCTAACTTAAGTATTTTAGTGTCCAAATATGACTTTAGGAGTTCAATTAGATGGAATTTTATTTTAGTAACCATTCTCTACACTTTATGAATTAATTGGCAAAATAATTGAACATTGAATTCCAATTCCAAGGGAGATGACCTAGGTTGTGCCACTTGCTATATTTTTAGATCAATCTAGTTTTATTTTGAGGGTTGCACGACAAGCCCGTCAAAATTTGGCGCCGTTGCCGGGGAATTGGATTCTTAATTGTTTGAGAAAGTTTTCTAAGTGTTTTTGTTTTGTTTTATCTCTGTTTTAGTTCTGCTTTGATTTGATTTTCGTTCTGTTCTGAACTTGGAATCGGTTAATTTCGGTGTTATGCGTCAAGTGTCCTGGTTGCTGGAATTTCCGTTCAAAGTGCCCAGAAAATTCTCATACTTTGTTTTTCATGGTTTTTGGGTGTTTTGAGCAAAAATAATATTAGGTGCACCATTTTTTGGCCAAATTCCAACGTTTGAGGCACTTTTTCTAATTTTTTAGTATTTTCTTGAATTTTTTTTTTTTAGGAATTTTTCAATTTTTCTGATTTATCTTCTTTAATTTTTGTGAGTTTGTTTTGTGTCATTAGGCTCTGTTTTAGAGTGTTTTTCATTGTTAGGAACTTCTTATCTTCATTTGATTTGATTTTCTTAATTTTGAGTTAATTTTAGTTATAGCTGTTTGTGATTTTGCTTTGTGCTAAAAGTAATTGTACTTCTCATTTTATTTTTGCTTTAAATGAATCCATATTTTTCTAATCAAGGTGTTTATGATCCTTATGCAAATAATGGGACTTCCAGGCAGTTGGATGATCTTAAGACAATGCTTCAAGGCGTTCTTGGAAGACAAAGGCAAAATCAACAAAGCCAACAATACCAACAAGTCCAACCACCATGCTACCAACCACACCATCATTCCTATGAAGTTCACCCCAACTACCAACCATACCACCATCCATATGAGATTTACCCAAATTACCACCATCATCATGAGCCATACCATGACTACCATAGGCAAGAGCCACAATATCATCCTTACAATATCATAGGCTATGAGAAGTTGCAATTAGACTTTTCTGTGAATGTAGTGACTCTTACTGAAGGGAGTCAAGTAGATTTCATTGGTTTTGATAGATTTTTAGGGAGTTCAAAGTTTCATTTTGATTTTAAATTTTCTTTCTTTAGTTTTAATTATCTTAAATTTGATTTTTCTTCTTTTCTTATTTCTAAATTTGCTGAAAATGACTTTCCTAAACTACTGATGGTTGAGGAAGTCCATGGGTCATCACTGAATGATCAATCCAAATGCTTTAAAGTAGTGAGACTTAAATTTCTTGAGTTAAGAAGGAATAAAGTAGTTTTGATTTTGGTTTTTGATACTTATGATTAGTTGATCTTTGATAGAGTTCTTTGTAGTTTAGGATTTAGCTTTCTTTTTCTTTTCCGCATTATAGTTTGTTTTGTTTTTGCTTTGTAGGAAATAAATTGCTAACCAGCTACAAAAGGGAATCTGAGCCTACCATTGCGATCTCCATTTTCAAGCTTATCCAGTTGTATACTTTTCCTTTCTACTCTTTATCTTGTGTTGTTTATCTGTTTACTGGACTGTGTGCTGGCATTGAGGACAATGCAATATTTAAGTGTGGGGGAGAGAGTCATTTCATTCCATCCATCTTTTCTTTATTTTGAAAAAAAAAAAAACTAAAATTTTTTTTTAGGAAAATTTTTAAAAAAATAGTATGATTTTTTTAAAAAATTCCTGTGAAAGTTGCAAGTTGAGATGATTGT
The DNA here is from genome assembly GCA_032878935.1 of Erythrophleum fordii. Classification (NCBI taxonomy): domain Eukaryota; kingdom Viridiplantae; phylum Streptophyta; class Magnoliopsida; order Fabales; family Fabaceae; genus Erythrophleum; species Erythrophleum fordii. The sequence continues at coordinate 16,166,290 of JAVQMF010000052.1, read as the reverse complement.
ATCTTGGATTCACTTAGACATGATAAGCAATAGATCTTGTGCCTTGATTCAAGTTAAGTGGCAATGAATTTGATTTCAATGAATTATTTGATAGCGATTAGCTGGTGAGGATTTGAGCCTTAATTATTCAATTCTAGTGTGTATTCACCTATCTTTGTTTCACTCTAAAACTTGTCCTGATTCTCTGTTGAGGCCACATTTGCATTTGCATGCATAAAAATGATAAGGCATTCATTTCTATTTTAGCTAGATAGCCAAAAAGCCAACTTACATTCATTTTATCCATTGTTTAGCCACTTTGAGCCTTGTTTTCTTTTGTTGTTTAGCCTATAGCCATTAAATATATTCTCACCTTGTTTTAAGATGCCTTAGGAATTTCAAGGAGCATCATATCTAAATAGGATAGGTGAATGTGTGCTTTGCATCCATTAAGGCTATTTTTAGTCAAACAATTTGTTTTCAAAAAAAAAAATGCAATGAAAAGAAGAGACAGAAAAGCAAAAAGAAAGCAAAAGAAAAAGCAATAAAAAAAAAAGAAAAAAAAAAGAAAAGGAAAACAAAGAAAAAAAAAAGTGTTTCAAATTGATTTTGTAGTTGATTATACTAGTTTAAAATAAGGCCTTGAATTACACATGCTCTTCCCTATCCTAGATTGTTATTGAGTGCTCTTGAGGTCCTAAGGTATCCATTTTGTTTAGTTTTCCCTTTATTTTTGTATCCATTCATTTCATCTCTCCTAACCCCATTACAACCTCGAATAAAGTCCTTTGATTAGTGCTTTGCATTTGGCATGGGTGGTGGAGATTTAGAAGCTTGACAAGCATATGGTAGTGAGATTTTGATAGGTGAAACTTGAGTGAAACAAATTGCCCATAAACACTTGAAAGTTGAGAGTAAACACTAATCCATGAGAGGCTATGCATTTTAATTCATTCTTTTCAAATGAAATTGCCATGAGCTTAATTTTTGATGCAAGTGAAATTAGTTATGATTGTTGAAGTGATGAAGAGTTGTGATTAATCTCTAGCTTGTGATTCGTACACTTTCTTTTCCATTTTCTTTTCCCACTTGCCATTCTACTAGCCGGATGCTTCAATTCATTCTTTATCTTGGATTTTAAGCTTTGCCCAGGAGTGCAAAGGTTTAAGTGTGGGGGAATTTGATAAACATGTATTTCTATCTATTTTATTCTCCTAACTTAAGTATTTTAGTGTCCAAATATGACTTTAGGGGTTCAATTAGATGGAATTTTGTTTTAGTAACCATTCTTTACACTTTATGAATTAATTGGCAAAATAATTGATTTTAAATGCATAAATAATTTTAAATGAATTTTATGAATATTCATATTTCATCTTTTCTACGCTTTTTTGTGCAGAATTTTAATATGAAAATTGGAGCTTTGAATGGGAAATTGAATCTTCATCCACTTAAATACATGTAGCAGATCCATGTGATGCAAAGAACCATGTGGCAGTCCACTTAACGTCATACACACATGCAATGGCAGAAGCAGAAGAGGCTGGCAGCAGAATAAATGGGAAAGAAAAAGAAGCAAAGCCACGTGAGAAGTTTGAGCTTGGGTTTACATTGAAGGAAGTGCAGCAGCTCACATGCAGCAGAACAAAGAAGTTGTGCCAGCTGAAACAGAGACAGCAACGAGTAAAGCTCCAGGGACGTGAACAGAAACAAGCACAACGAAGCAAGAGCTGAGAAACATAACGAGTTGAAGTATGGAATGAGCTGCAGAATGAAAGAGCTGAACAGAGCTGGAACTCGAGGAAACAAGAAGATACAGAAGCTGTATGAAGAAAACACGAATAGAAAATAGAGGAAGAAACATACACAAAACCACGAGTTAGAGTTGGAAGTAAAACACATGCAGAACCAGAGCAACACATGATAACGAGGGGTTGCTAAGCACATACATGCAGAATGAGCTTGATTTCGATGTAAAGGAAGACTGCATAAAGCAACAGCAGAAATACGTGGATATGGAAGTGAAAGAGAGGAAGAGAAATGACGAAGCCTACTGGACAGCAACGTGAAATTAACGTGAAGGAAAGAGAGAAGAAACAGCAGCTGGACGAAGCAGAACCAAAGCCACAAAGAAGCTGCAGAAGTTACGTGGGAAGCATGAATCAGCAAAGAAGAAGCAACGTGGATGCATGAGCTGAATAAGGAATGGGGCCCACAATCATCAAAACAAAGAAGGAAAAATGCTTCGGGTAATTGGCACCAGGAACAGCACGTGAAGAGCACACACATGCAAGCTTCAGCCGATTGAAGTTAGAGAGGGGAGCACGTGAAAAATAAGTAAGCCACGTGAAAGAGGATCCATCGTATTCATTCATTCACAATGCCAGCAGCCTATTCATACCCTTCACTCCACACACTCCATTCACCACACGACTCTAAAACCCTAGCCGTCATTCGTCCATTCACTCATCCCTATGCCTTATTAATCCTCAAGCCCTAGCCGTCATTTGTTTTGCACCCATCCTTCGCCTCCACGCCTTCCACTCACATAATCATCCATCTCTCCATTCTCTTCATCTCCATCCACCGAATGAAGACCTAATCTCCATCTTGAGGCTAGCAAGGGAAGAAGCTTTTGGCTAAAGCTTGAATCCTTGGAATAATGCAGAATTCTGGCTAAGATTTCTTATTTTTTTCAGCACTTTTTTTCTTTTTCTTGTATAATCTCGGTTGAGTTGTATTTGATTGGGAAATTGTATAATTAATTAGTGGCTGGTTAGACACTGATTAGAAAACCTTTTTTGTTAATTAATTGGTTGGATTTAAATATGATTTTTCATTATTCTCTTTAATCTCCCATGTATGCCACGAAGGTGTTCGATGAAATACATGAGTGAGGTTATGTGCTTAAATGTCTATTTGAGAATTCCTTGGTGTTTAGTTGGTTAATTAAACATTTTTGGATGATGAATCAGAGGCTAATTAATCAGTTAATCAATCAAATTGGATGTTCATTGATCTTAAAGACAAGAGTTAACGGTTTAATGCGGGATTGAGGTCTCAATTCAACATTAGATTGTTAATCTCTTGATTCTTGTGTGGTAACTTAAGATAACTTGTAATGAACTTAATTAGGAATTCTTAGGCCAGAATTAATCACAATTAGAATAGGATAAGGATAGTGGATACCAAGAGACAATTCCTAAGCTAGTCACAAGCCATTATCATTTACAATTCACACAATTCGGTAGAATTTAGGAATTTTGATTCAATTTAGTTTTAGGATAGTTTAATTCATTCAAAAACCCCCTAAACTAGATAGTTCTAGGATCTTAGAACACTTAGAGAACCTAATTGAACATTGAATTCTAATTCCAAGGGAGATGACCTAGGTTGTGCCACTTGCTATATTTTTAGATCAACCTAGTTTTATTTTGAGGGTTGCACGACAAGCCCGTCAGTGACTCATATAACTCATTATCTAAGCTTTGATTTCTCACTTAATATAAGTCATATGACTCTAAGTAAACTCATTAGAGTCATCACAAACTCAAATCAAGGAGTCTAATACCAAATTGCTTCTTTATGCATAATGGAATCCTAAATTTTCACCTTTCAAAATAAGGCTTCTAAATTCAAACCAATGATTCTTTTAGTGTTTATAATTTATATCTAGACCATTTCTATCCTTAGAATCAAAGAAAATTCTCCCTAGGTGTTACATTTATCCCTTGGCCGAGACATATACATAAGGAGGCACCTATGGAGTTTTATTCACTTTTCTAAGGAATTTAGCACCTATATGAGTTTCTTAACCTCTTCTTAGCTCAATCATACTCTTACATGGTCTAAAATTTCATTTTAAAGTTTCATTATTTCCTAGGGTGCAATCAAAACCCTAAAATCCATAACTTGGTACCAATGGCTTCCTTTTTTATACTTTTAGTTCTATATGAATCTCCATGCTTCAAAATCCTATTTCTTATCATGTTTAGGCCAAAACTAAACTCCCTTCACAGTGCTCTTGGTTTGGCCAAATAGAAGAGTGCATGGAAGAACTAAGAAAAGTAAGCTTTGCATAAAGAAACATACCTTGTTTGCTTCCTTGTCAAGTGGTGTTTCTTAAGCTTCTAAAGTTTTCCTCAAACTCTTTCTTCCCTCTACTAAACCAGTCATAAAACACCACCATTAAAAAATTCAAAAGCATAGAAAAAGAGTAGAGAAAGAGGAGAAGAACATTTATACAAGGAAAAGCATGAAAATAGAGTATTTTCTTACCATTTTTGCTTGGTTTTCTTCCTCCTTTCTCTTCCTTCTTGTGTGCCACAAAGAACTAGCCTTGGTTCTATTTTAGGATAGATTTAAGTCAATTTAGAGGAGAGGAGAAGAGGTGGTGTGATCTTAAGAAAGGAGGAAGGCTAGTTACAACATTTTAAAAATTTTGATTATGTCCCTTAAACTTTGATTTCTCCATTTGGGCTCATTTCAACTCCTTTTTAATAATTGTCTTTTCTATCATAAAATTTAGATCCTCTAATTCATTAAATGCCTTTGATTTCACATAAATTAGATTTAAAACCTTATCGAATCATCGGTTAAAGTTTTAATTAACTGATGACCTAAATTGTATACTGAAAGGATTTTAACCATTTTAATAGTTTCTATGATTTTCTAGGCCTTTGAAAACCCTAGTGCGCTCAATTTTACCATTTAAACCTCCCTTCTTTGAGTTTTCAAAAAGTTACCTGAAATCATGATTTTGCCACTTGCCTTTGTATTATTTTGTTTGGCCATTTTGGCTCTAATTCTGGGCTATCCTTAGACTTTGATCCATATTTTTAGATGTTTTAATTAACATCCTATTCTCAAATAGCCTTAATTTTCTATGCCTTAGGGTGTTCCCATATTAATTTATCAGTTTCAAGAGAGTTTCTAAGAACCCGGTTATTACAAATGTAGGCATGCTTTTCTTTAAAGGATCAGCTATCATCAACTCAGTGCTAATAACTTTATTTTCCTTGACATGTTCTAGAATAACTGAGTATTTAATGTTGATATATTTACTTTAACTTCCATTCTAATTTTTCTTAGCCAAAAAAAAAAAGTAGTTGAGTTGTCATAGTATATCATTAATGGCCTAGAAATAGTGTCAATAATTATAAGCCTAGACATAAAGCCCTTAATTGATGTAGGTTTCTTATGATAGACCCAAAATATATTGAGTTATATCTCTATAGATCTTAATACTAATGGGATAAGATGCTTTACCTATATCTTTCATACCAAAATTCTTAGAGAAAAATTATTTCACCTCATATGACTATGCCTTATCATTAGTTACAATTAATATGTCATCCACATATAGCATAAGGAAATAGATCTTACTCCTGCTAACCTTTTGGCATATACACTAATCCATGACATTCTCCACAAATCCAAATAAGGAGATAACATCATGAAACTTTAAGTACCATTAGCAAAAGGCCCATTTTAATGCATATATAGATTTCTTAAGCTTGCACATCAAGTGCTTATTGGCACTAGAAAAGAATTTTTCTAGTAGTTTCATATGTACCTTATCTTCTAATTCCTCATTAAGGAATGTCGTCTTCACATTCATGTGATACAGTTTTAAGTCAAAATGGGCAACCATTGCCATTATCACATGGAAGGAATCTTTCTCAGATATAAGAGAGAAACTCTTTATGCAATCAATTCCTTCTTTTTGAGTGAATTCCTTAGCCATGGGTCTTGTTTTATATCTCTCAATTTTACTTAATAAGTCTTTTTTCATCTTATAGACCCATTTGCATCTAATGGCCTTAAAACCATTAAGTAACTCAACATGATCCTAAACCCTATTAGATGCCATAGAATCCATCTCTTCCTTTATGGCATTATGCTATAATTCAGATTCTTTGCAACTAGTAACTTGTGACAATGTCCTAAGGTGATTTTCGGCTCTACTATTGTAGTTAAATTCTTGTAGGTACACAACATAGTTACTAGGAACTATTAATCTCTTTATCTTAATTGATCTTCTTAATTTTGAGTCAACATTCTCTTAAGGAGCATGTTGTTCAACTAGTTGCTAAAAAATTTTTAGAAGTTGCTTAACAACCATGTCAACTTGGTAATGGCCAATAATTTATAGATCCTTAATGATTGGTTATTCAATACTTATTTGTACTTGAGGAGCATGAATTACAACCAATTTGTCACTTGATGTGGGAGCTTGATTACCAAATTGATCATTCTTAAAATCTAAGTTCTGAGCTTGGTCATTCCCACTAATCAAGTCATTTTCAAGAAACTTTGCATTTCTTGATTCTACAATCCTAATGCTATAAGATAAATAATAAAATTTATATCCTTTAGAATTTTTAGCATACCCAATGAGTAGCCACTTATAGTCCTTGGGTCTCCACAAAAAGTAAGAAATTTCGTGTATTTTGACTAATTCAAGGTGAAAAAAAGGTTGCTCCCCCAATAAAACTAGGATAATATTGACCCAAAAATCTTGATTTAAGATGATTTCATGAGGAAGTGGGATCTCTTTAGGATCTACTCCAACATTTAGAATTTGGTTAATTAATAAAGATGCATGTACCTAATGCCCCATCCAAGTAAAAGACCCAAATCCTAGTAGCCCTACTAAATGGTGATTCAACATAGATTTTACATGTTGGAACCAAGCCAATTTTAAATCATTTTTGTGATAATGAAACCAACCAGCAAAAAGCATTAAGGCTGTAAAGATGAATGCACCAATTGTGATACAACAGAGTTGTAATTCACTAGTTATTCTAGATGCTTGCCAAATCTTGAAAAGAAAACTAAATGTTATTTGTATTCCTCAGAAACCCCCACTTACTGTCATACCATTAAAGATCATGCACACATTTTGTAACACCTAGTTTTCATAAAAATGACGAAATGAGTCAATTTTAAAAGCAAGTCTCCTAAAATAAATGAGTTGAGATTCAATAAAATTAGAACAACATTTTAGACTCCTAAGAATGAGAATCTAAGGCTCAGGGTGCTCTAAAAATAGGGTTAGAATAGTTAAATGAAATTTGATGGAAACGTAATGGTAATTTCATAATTTTGAGCACTTTTTAGAAAACTCAAAGGAAGGATCTTTAAATGGAAAATTTGACTTTTAATGGTTCTCAAGTGGCCTAAAAACTATAGGAACCCCTAGAATATTTTAAACCCCTATGGTTTATGTTTTAGAATAACAGTTAAGCCAAACTTTGACCTTTTCTTTCAAGAAGGTTTTAGATCCAATTTAAGTGATTCTAAAGGCATTTTATAATTTAGAGGACCTAAATTTTATGATAAAAAGATGATTCTCAAAAAGGATTTGAAATGAGCCTTAAAGGAAGAAACTAAGAATGAAGGACAAAATTAGCATTTTGAAAAGCTTCTGATTAGTTCCCTACCTATATATATGTGGCGTCCTCACTTCTCCCTCACTTTAGCCAACCTAATCTCTGCCTAAAACAAAGGAAAACTTAGCCAAGAAGGGCACACAAGAGGAGGGGAAAAAGGGAGAAGAAAAGCTTAGGAAAAGGTAAGAAAAACCATGAATTTTCTTGCTCCTTCCTTTATTAAACTTGTTTTCCTCCTTCTCTTCCTTCTTTCTATAGTTTTCGTCTGTGATTTAGGTTTATTTTAAATCTTGTACAAAGGGAGGAGGTTAGAATTTGAAGGAGAAGCCTATAGCAAATGGAAGAACTCTTGAAAAGGCTAAGAATCAAGATATGTATCATGGCTTTCCTTGCTTCTCTTTTGTTGTTCCTTAAGAGGTGATTTTCAGCCAAACATAGAACACCTAAGAGAGAGTGAATTTTGACCAAGACCAAGCGTGAAACCTAGGTTTTTGAATGTGAGAAACAAGTATATGCAAAGAAATTCCGAAAAGAAAGATTAGAAAATAGGTTACCAAAACCTAGGAATTTTATTGCACCTTGATATGTATAAAGCTTCCTAGTGGTATTTTTGGTTATCTAAGAGTGTATATGGGTTCTTGAGGCACCTAGGAAGCCTCACACATGCCAATTCCCTAGAGAAAACTTACAAAACTCCATGGGTCTATTTTGGTGAAGGTATCTCGGCCTAAGCAAGAGGAAGCACCTAGGGAGAGTTTTAAATTTTTTTTAAACCTAGAATGTGACTAGATATGATGGAAGAACATCAAAGGAAGCTTTGAAATAAATTTAGAAACCTTGAATTATGAGATGGAGGTATAGGTTTCAATTTAAGACTTAAAAGAGCAACTTGTATCTAGGCTCTTGGGATTGAAATTGTGATGACTCCAAGGAGTCAAAATAGAGTCAAGAGACCTAGATAGAAGGAGAAAATGGAGTTAAGAGAACAAATTCTAGTAGTTGCTTCATTAGGTTTTATATGAAACCATTATGTAGCTATATGAGAAAATAAGCTTTCATAAAGTGTGTGTGATGCTAGAGCTTGCTTCTATGATGTAATTGTTGTGATGACCCTAACTTCTAATCATTTTAATTAAAGTTAAATATGTGATTAATAATTATGGATTAGGGTTACAAGGCATTACGACCAATTGCATTATGAAAATACGGGAAAATTTGAACCTTAATGTTATTAGAGTCGTCAACCATATAATTTCAAGCACTTATGTTCATAAGGGAAATAAATATTTATTTATAAGCTTTTGATTCTATTACTCATCAGTTATAACTCATCCCAATGTCTTTAAATCATCCCTTGAGATTACCATATGAAAAACTAAGATTTCCTAGCTAATATAAGAGTTTCAGGATGTTCGCAGCAGCCAATTTCCCCTTTGCTGCGGCCAATTCCTCTTGGTTTCACCCCTTATTTCGTTACTAGTTTCGCTGTGACGATAGCCGTGGCGAGTTGGACCTTCGCTGTGACCAACCTACATAGCATCGCGGCAAAGAATCCTCTTGGAACTTATCTTGCTCTCCTCTCGCTATTGGCCGCAGCCAATACCTCATTTTGTTGGCCCAATTCCCTCTTTCGCTGCGGTGAATTTCCTTCTGGATGACTCTCAGTTTTGCCTCTCACATTTCACTGCAGCGAATTCCTCTTTGGCACTCTCCCTGGGCAACTTCACCTATATTAGTTGCAGCCAACTCCATTTTAGCTGCAGTGAATTATCTTCTGGTCCTATAACTCTTAAATTCTTACCTCATACTCTCCACTCTCCCTCCAATAACACTCTAGGGCCCCTCTACCTTAATTATGGGGCTCGAATAGCCTTTATTAGCCTAATTTACCTATCTAATCTATCTTTACAAGTTCAAAATTTAAGAGTCAATTTCTTTTCTCTAGTTGCCCTCCATCAGCAAGTTTGTAGAGTAATAATAATAGGAATTCATGAACTAATAGCAGTTATCATTTTGATGCACAATAAGTGGGGGTTCCATACATTAAGGGTTCATATCAATATCTTAAAGATTACATTTCTAATGGTAAGCCATATTATAGCTCAACAAGGCTCTCAGCAGATATCATAAATCTATACATCAAGTACCAAATTAAGATGAGGTCTAACCCTCAATAAATATATCCTAAGTAATCAAAATATGAAAGCTTATACTTGGCAATACAGATACATGATGATGCTATACATAAGTTAACAAAATTTAGCATTTACCTTATTACACTCAGACCAAGTGTAGCTCCCCCCATTACACCTTAGCTCATGAATGTTCATCTACTTGCTTGCCCTTATCCTTACCCGAGGAACCTTTACTGGAAAATGTAATCCCAAAAAACGGGGTGAGATATAAATCTCAGTAACCAAGGTAATTCCATCATATAATCTAGTTTAATGAACATATATGCATGAATCAAAATCAACATCCGAATCATATTAGTTATATCAGTAAATGAAACAATTAGGCTATCATGATTACTATCCCATACTAGCAATCATATTTTCATATGTTAAAGGCCAATAATACTGGGAGAGGCTCGTCCACGTCACCCACTCCCTAATGAGCACAACTAGGGCTCAGTGCATCTGGGGTTTGATCATAACCCAGTGCCCGATCGAACCACATGCACAGGTGGCAACCGTACCACAGCTTTACCATAGACTCACAAGGTTCAATCACAACACAATAGATAGCCAACCAATTCATTCAACATTTCAAATCATTCCTGTACAGCAAATATGAAATTAAAACTGACATATGCATAGAATTAATGTAAACCCCAGTTACCTCACTTGTAGACACTTGCAACAGCCACCACGAGTACAAAATCTCCCTATAACCATAACATCAGAGAATTACTACTATAATTCATCATTAACAGTTGCAGCAAGTACCCAAAGAATTTAAAATGCTAATGACTACCTAGGGAACACTTACCCAGCCACTACAAGTCCCAAATTCAGATTGAAGTGTCCTCTACCAGAAACCTCAATATTTCACCCAAAATCCTAAGCAAATTCGTACAGAATTACTACTCCTATTATAAATCAACTATGGGGGCCTCAAATTAGCAAGAAAAGCATCAAAATAGAGGGTTTATACTTACCTAATGTTAGCCCTAGCCTTAACCTATGAATTTTACCAAGAAAATCCCAAACAACCACATTTCAGATTTTGGGTATGGTGAAAATACTCCAAATGAAAAACTAATTAGGCCAAATTAAAGAGAAAGATGAGGGGATTAAGCTATATAACTATTACCTTGGCTGAATCTTGCTCTAAATGTGAGAAAATGTGAAATTCTTGCCCCAAACCCTAGCCTCCCTTCACACCTCCGATTTTCCTTCTTGAGTTTCAGCAAAATGAGGAAGTGGCTAAAGTGTTAGGGTTTTAGTTGGGTTTAAGTTGGATCAAATATAGGTTATGGGTTGCTCTAAAGGTCCAACTCCTAATAGGCTTCAGATTTTGTTGGGCTAGTTTTAAGGTGTTGGGTTACAGAATTTTATTGGGCCAGACTTAGTTTTAAGGACTCCATGGTCTTGGGTTTGCATAAGGTTTATTAGGCCACTTATAAGAGCCTATACAAGGTGGATCTTGGGCCTCTATCATATGGAATTAGATTAGGTCTGCACCTAACTCATTGGGCCTCCATTAGCCTCTTATCATGATTTATTAATTTAGGCCTAGATAAAGTTCTTATCCTAATTAATTCTCAAACCCATATTAATAATTTATCTATCTAAAATTCCTATTCACTAACTTGCTCAATTATCCTCTATTAATTATTCTTAATTACTCTAAATCCATGATTAACACCTTAATTAATTTTGGGGTGTTACAATTGTATCCTATTTAATATGTCTAAACTAAAAGAATCAAGCACCACCTAAGTCCAAGTGTGTGGTCAAGAGAAGACAAGAATAATCAAAGGAAAAGTGTGTGAATTTTGCCTCAAAGTAGCTCTCTAACCTTTCTCACATGCATAGCTTAGTTGTTTTCTTGTCATCGAGTGTTTGTGTGTATGTTTGAACCATGAGAAATGTTTCTAGCCAATATTTACATATTATGGTACCATTATACTTCTTGAAATATGTTTATAATTACACTATGGCTTACATCGATTTTATGATGCCAAAAGTCCTTCAGTATGGGTGAGGATGAGCAAAAAATCTCTAGGATTAGGTGAGACAAAGCCAAAAGTCTCAAAAAGGATGAGATTTAGTCAAAAGCCCTTTGAAAGTGGGTGAAGCAAATCCCAAAGTCCTAAGAAAGTTAGGTGAGGTTAAACCAATGCCCTTGAAAGCTTATGCTTGCTATGTATGAGTTGATGTGCCAAGGAAAATGATTTATGTATGCTTACTAGTAACTTGAATGTCATGCATGCATTCTTTGACATATAGATGCATCCATTATGTATGTTTGAAAGGATTAAGTGTAACATCCAGTTTTATGAAAACAAGAGAAAACATGAGAAACGTAACGTATGGTTTCTTCATAAACGAATAAAACTCACCAGATATAAAAAGAAGTCCTTTAAGATAATGTAGTTAAGGTCCTAAAAAATTTAGAAAGCATTATAGACTCCTAAAAATGAGCTTAGACAAAAAGGAAAAATAAAGCTAGAATAAAGAAATAAATTCTTACAAAAAGCCTATGAAACGTAATGGCATTTTTGTAATTTTGAGCAAATTTTGGAATTCACATAGAAGGGCTTTTTAAATGAAATTTTTAAGTTTCCAAAAGTTCTCAAAGGCCTTAAAAAGCATGGAAAGTGCCGAGACAACTAAAGCCCCTCCGGTAGACATTTTCCAACGTCGGTATGCCTGAACTTTGATGGATTTGTTCGGAAAGGTTTTAGGTCCAATTTGAGTGTTTTCAAAGGTATTTTACTAAATTGGGAACCTAAATTTCATAATGGAAAAGAAAGTTCTCAAAAAAGGAGATAAAACGAAAGAGAAACAAAAATGCCAAGAAGGAAGGGCAAAATGAGAATTTTTGAAAAGTGTAACTTATTCCCACCTATATATATGATGCACCCTTCTTCTCCTTTCATTATGCACAACCATATTCTGCCCAAAATCAGAGAAAAACCCTAGGGGATGAGGCACATAGGAGGAGGAAGAAAAGGAGGAGAAATTCAAGGTAGAAAGGTATGGATTTTCATGGTTTTTCATACTCTTTATCTTCCAAACCTCTTCTTCTTCATTCTTCTTTATTTCCTATCATTATAATGAAGTTTATAAATCTATTTTAAGGGAGATATTAAGAGAAAAATTCGTATTTGAAGAGAGAAGCCCAAAGAACACAAGATTTAAGTGAGAAAAAGCAAGAAAACAAGGTAATTTCTCTTCCTATAGTTGTCATATTTGGTCCCTTTTCTCCACCATTTCGCCTCACTTGAAAAAACCCTAGGAGGAGATGATTTTTAGGTAGAACTAAGCATGAATCTAAGAAAAAAGGTGTGGAGATTAAGAATATGCAAAAGAAATTATCAAAAAACTATTAGATTTCAATATGCAAATTCTAGGGTTTTGTGTGCACCTTTCAAAATCTGATTTCATATGATAATTCCTAGGTCTAATTAAGAGTTTAAATAAGCTCCTAAGATCCCTAAGATGCTCCCCATAAACTTCCTCCTTCAAGAAAACAAAGCACACTCCAAGGAACCCTAAATCATGCATAGTCTTAACCTAAGCAAGTTCTCATAGCTAGGGGGAGTTTAAAATTTTTCTAAGGCCATTCTTGAGTCATATTTGATGAATGAAAATGAGGGGAGGCCTTGGAAAAAATTTAGAACTCATAGAAAGTGATTTGGTGTCTTAGGTTCCATATTATGACCTAAAGAACCAACATGGTGCTAGGCCTTTTGTTTTAATGGTGTGATGACTCCAAGAGGCTTAAAAGGAGTCAAGAATCATATTTGAAAGGAAAGAATGAGACGTAGAAATCATTTGAAAGGTGTTGCTTCATTAGGTGCAATTATGAACCATAATGGAGCCTATAGAGCAATCTAGTATTTCATTAAGTTATATAGTCTTAGAATGTGTTTTATGAACCTAATTGGCTCCCATAAATTGTATCTAGGCCAAGAGAAACCATCTCCACCAATTTGTGGATGTGTGACCAAAAGAGGAGGCTTGAAATCCAAGGAAAAAGTGTGTGATTGTGTGCAAGGTAGCTCTCTCCACCTTCTCTCATGCATGGATGTGTGTTTAGCTTGTCTTAGAATGTGTGTATGTCTATTTTTAAGTCATGAAACGTATGCTAGCATAATTTTATATGCCATGATTTCATGATGTCATGTTATGTTTTCAAATGAATGTATGATGTTTACTTGAGTTTGCTTAAGTGTGGTGAGGCCAAGAACTCTTCACTATGGTGAGGATGAGCCAAGAACCTTTGAGCTTGGTTGAGTGTAACACCCCAAAATTAATTAAGGTGTTAATCATGAATTTAGAATAATTAAGAATGATTAATAGAGGATAATTGGGCAAGTTAGTGAATGAAAATTTTAGAGAGATAAATTATTAATATGGGGTTGAGAATTTATTTGGGGGTAAAAATTTCATCTAGGCCTAAATTTAATGAATCATGATAAGAGGCTAATGGTGGCTCAATTACCCTTGTGCAGATCCAAGCCTTTGAGCTCTTCAAATTAGGCCCAAACCCATCAAACTTCAGCAACCCAATGTGTGAAAACTGGCCCAAAGAAATTCTGCAGCCCAACAACTAAAAAACTGGCCCAATAAGCAAAATCTGAAACCCAATTTGATTTAGACTTGGAGCAACCCATGATCCAACCCCTTGACTCAACTTAAACCCACCTAAAACCCTAATGCTTCAGCCACACCTTCATTTTTCTGAAACTCAAGAGGCAAATTCGGAGGTTGAGAAGGAGGCTAGGATTTGGGGCAAGATTTCTGCATTTTCTCATACTTAGAGCAAGATTTGGCCAAGGTAATAGTTATACAACTTAATCCCCTCATCTTTCTCTTTAATTTGGTCTGATTAGTTTTTCATTTGGAGAGATTTCATTATACCCAAAATCTGAAAAGTGAGTGTTTGGAGGTTTTCTTGGTGAAATTCGTAGGTTGAGATTGGGGCTGGTATTTGGTGACTTTAAACCCCCCATTTTGATGTTTTCTTTATTGGTTTGAGACCCTCATAGCTTATTTATATTATGGGTATTAATTTGGTACGAATTTGCTTAGGATTTTGGGTGAGACATTGAGAATTCTGGTGGGAGATACTTGAATCCGAATTTGGGATTTGTGGTGGCTGTTACAAATCTGTCTGCAAGTGAGGTAACCGGGGTTTACATTAATTCCATGCATGTATCTATGTTAATTTCATATTTGCTGTATATGAATGATTTGAAATTGGTGAATGAATTGGTTGGCTATCTATTGTATAATGATTGGACCTTGTGAGTCCATGGTGGAGCTGTGGTGCGGCTGCCACCCGTGCATGTACTACGATCGAGCACCGGGTTATGATCAAACCCCAGATGCACTGAGCCCTGGTGTGCTCAATGGGGAATAGGTGCCGTGGACGGGCCTCTCCTAGTGTTAATGGCCTTTAACATGTGATAATATGATTGCTAGTATAAGATAGTAATCATGATAGCCTAATTGTTTCATTTACTGATATGACTGATATGATTTGAATATTGATCTTGATTCATGCATATATGTTTATTAAACTGGATTATATGATGGAATTGCCTTGGTTACTGAGATTTATATCTCACCCCGTTTTATGGGATTATAATTTCAGGTGAAGGTTCTTCGGGTAAGGATAAGGGTAAGCAAGTGGATGAAAATCCATAAGCTTCAACTTATGGGGAGATGGCTACACTTAGGCTGACTTAGTTGGTGTAGATGCTAATTTTGTATTCCTTATTGTATAGCATCATCATGTATCTGTATTGCCAAGTGTAGGCTTGAACATTTAATTTATTGAGAATGTATGTACTAAAGGGTTAGACCTCATCTTAACTTAGTATTTGATATATGGATTCACATTATCTGCTGTAAATTTTGTTGACCTATAATATGGTTGTTAATAGAAATTTAACTCTTGAGATATTGGTATGAACCCCTATTGATTGAGTATTAAAGGATAGCTACTGGTAGTTCATGTATAATCTATTGTCGTTACTTTATAAACTTGCTGATAGAAGGTAATTAGAGGAAAGAAATGGACACATAAGTTTTGAATTGGTAATGGAAGAATAGCTAAGTAAATAGGGTAGATAAATGCCATTAGAGCCATATAAAAGGAGGGGAAGTGACCTTAGAGTGTCCCTAAGAAGAGAAATGGAGTGTAGGGGGCGAAATGTAGGAAAAATAGCTACAGGAGGGAGTCACACTGCGGCTAAGAAGGCCTCGCCGCGGCCTAGGGAGTGACAGTGGCGAGGGACGCCGCGGCTTGAGAAATTTCACCGCGGCACAGAGCGAAAAAATGCCCAGGAGGATAACAGAATGCAACCTCACCGCGGCGCAACAATTCTCGCCGCAGCACGAGTCGAAAAAATTAATTTAGGAAGATACAGTAGCGAAACTCGCCGCGGCGCCACATAGGTTGGCCGTGGCGCAGATCCAACTCGCCACGGCTATCGCCGCGACGAATTACCCAATGATTCCAAAGAGCAACTGGGCCGCGGCGCAAGGTTGAAAACTCAGTTTTTGAGTTCCAGGACCTAACTTAGCCGCGGCGGGTAAGTACCAGGTCCCGGCGCAGGTCCCCAAACTCCCATATTTGACCTAGAAACCCGAATTTCTTTAATGCAAATGTTAGGGGATGGTGTAGGAGCACTTGTGGGAGGTTTTTGTGTGTTGAAAGTGATGGATGGATGAATCACCAATCTTTAATGATGGTACAAACTTTTTTATGCATGTTTCCATTTATGGTTGTTAGTTGATGGCCCTAATGATATCAAGGTTTAAATTTTCCTATGTTTCTGCATAGTAATTAATTGTAGCAACCCCAAAACCTTGATTTTTAACTATTAATCATGTATTTAACCATAATTACCGATATTAAAGGTTAGGATCGTCACATTGAGACAAAGTAAAGAGTCTCCTAAAAGCAAAATAGGCTTCCAAGAATATGATTATGTCCAAAGCTCTTAAAGAATGGGTGAGGCAAGTCTAAAATCTATAAGGAGAAGTGTGAGGCCAATCCAAACACTTGGTGAGCTTTTAAATGTCTTGCATAACTTGTTCACATGCTAAGCTTGTTTCTTGAATGCTCGTGAATTGTATTATGTCCATGTATGCATTTTTAAGGTTTGCTTTACATATATTATGTATGATTAAAAGGGAGATGAGCTATTGGGATTCTTTGAATCTCATCCCCTCCTCTCCAATAATCTCACATGCTAGTTGGACTAAGTGGATATGCTAATGAGAGCCAACAACCATGAAGAAGGGAGATTGACAAGCATGTGCCTAGATTTAGCTATTTTGGAACCATACTTATGTATCTTGATGTATATGATGATGTAGATAGTCTATGGACTTTGAAACCTATATAAATATGCTATTATGTGATGTTTATAACTATAAATATGATGTATGAGCTTTAAAATACAATTTGAGTTTGTAATGTACAAATGTGCAATGTGGAAGCATGATGCAAATATGCATAAGTGTGGGTTGAATAGCCAAAGTGAGATGCATGAGGTTTGAGACCATTTGGATACACAAGTCTTAAATATGCTTTTAGACTTGCCCAAAAGGTGCCATAACCAAGGGAAAGCCATTTGGC
Source organism: Erythrophleum fordii (assembly GCA_032878935.1). Taxonomy (NCBI): domain Eukaryota; kingdom Viridiplantae; phylum Streptophyta; class Magnoliopsida; order Fabales; family Fabaceae; genus Erythrophleum; species Erythrophleum fordii. The sequence continues at coordinate 16,149,092 of JAVQMF010000052.1, read as the reverse complement.
AAATTTGGTATCTCATATGGAGCTAAATTTGACTATAATGGAACCCTATATCACTTGTTAGTCAAATGAGTTAGTCTTGATCTGAGATTTGGCATGCAAATAGGTCTCATTAAGATCTTTTTGGAAAGCTAAAGAACATAATTTTTAGAGGTCTAGAGAATATTTGATGAATTTTCAAAGTTAAGATTTTCTATTGATTCTGGTATGTGCACTGTTCACACTAGCAGACTTGTGTTTTGTGTCATCCGATGGTCAAATGGTTTCCAATGATTGTGAAATTTTATAGAGACAAATTAGAGGTCATAATATTTCTGTGTCCACCAAGATCACCTCATTTGAACATCTTAACAAAGAGTTATGCATTTTTGAATTTGGATGTTAATGGCAATGGCACCCCAGGAGTCCAATCACTATTCCATAGAATTCCAATAGCTAAAAATATCTATTTCATTCTAGAATTATTTTTAGTATAAATTTAACATTTTTAGCTTTCCATAATGACCAAATTTGTGTGATTTTGATTTTTATAAAATTAGCTATGAATTTTAAAAATTTGTATCAATAACTTGAAATAGTAGCCCAAGCAACAGCGACCTCAGTAGCTCTCGAATGTCAAATGTCTTCCTCTTAATGATTCATGAACTGAAATTATTTTTACCATGGGGTAGACATCCAGAGCTTTTTATAATGATAAAGTTTGGATTTTGATTTTTTTTTGGATTTAGTAATGAATTTCTAAAGTTGTGACAGAAAAATTAAAATTCTGACTATGGCAAATCTGTGGGAATTAATGTTTTTCACCCACTTGTATGAGTTCCAAGCCACTTTCTTGAATGGTTTTGAATTATATTAGTGTAAATAAATATGGCAATGTACTGTATGAGCTTATGTGGTCTATGTGATATCGAACGGAATTTTTATACATTACGCAACATGAAAATATTTATTATTTCTATTACCTTTTTCCTTGAAAGCTTGTATAATTCTTGAAAATGAGATACCTAAAGGCATGAGATGAGTTAGAAATGATGGTGTTACATTAAGAGCTATTCAGATTTTTTGAATCTTACTCTTTCCCTATATATGCCTAACCATGTTTAGGTGAGCTAAGTGGATCAAGAAATGGAAGCCAACAACCTTGAGAAGCAAGACTTTGACAAAAGGATAGAGAAATGGCCTTTTTATTTGCATTTTGATGTCAAGAATTCTAAACATGAGATGTATATATGTTGTAATCCTTGAACATGTTCAAATGTATGTATCAATGTGAAAGCCAAATAATGAGAATGTGAATTTTTGCCACTCCTTTGCCTTTATATACATGTGTATAAATGCAAGTAGTAAGATGAAAATGAGTTCCATGATGATTTGGATCATTTGGCATGCTTTTATATGTTGTATTTATGCTTTTACACTTGCTGAAGCGGTGGTGGAAAGTTAAGAAGGGTATTTGGTGCCTTAATATCCTTTTTCGGACTTCAAAATTGACTAAATAGTGAGCTGAATCAAAGTCTAACCAAATGAATAAGTTTTTTCATGAAATTTGGCCAACAACTTTTCACATAGCTAAAGATAATTCAATTTGGAGCTCTAGAGAATTTATTATGATTTTTCAAAGTTGGCCAAATTATGCAGAAATGGTATGGTTACTATTCATTCTGTCAGTTTGTTTCTTTGTGTCACATGTGGGTCAAATGAAGTCCAATCCTCATGAAATTTTAGAGATATAAACTAGACATTATAAGCTTTTCATACCTATTAAGATCACCTCAATTAGAGTTCTGTAAAAAGATAAACAAATTTTTTCCATAACATATAACATAACTCGACCTGAGTTACTGTTCTATCAATTTCCATGAGTTAAATGCCACTGCATTAGTTTGAAATTAGTTATAATCATGATTTAAAATCCACAACTTTTCAAAAAGCTATCATATGCATGATTTTGATATTTCTAGAATTAGTTATAAATTTTCAAAGTTTATAGCAGAAATCTAGACATGCCAACCTGAGAGCAACTTCCATTTTTCTAGTGCATGGCTTCCAAATCCATGGAATATCATATGAATGGTGATGTTTGTAACTTGAATGGATATGTTATGGATAGAAAATGATATAGATGAGCTCACATGGTCCATGAAGCATAAAATGAATTAATGAGGTGTTACGTAATGCAATTAAATACCATTAAATTTATTACTTTTTCATGTAAAGTGTATGAAACTATGCATCATTATTGAAATAGGAAGGCTATAGGTTAAGGCGTTACACATTTTACTTCATATTCTTCTTATAGCATCAATTTCTCAATTTGAAAACTTTTAGCAGTAGATATTGCCATTATTACAAGCCTAAAATCCCCAAATGTGCATAATTATATAAATTCATCCTAAAAATCCTCAACTTCCTACCAATCAAGTTGTTACACTTGGAATATCACATAAAGAATCACAAATTTTAGATTACATTGCATAGGTCTCAAATCACCACTTTTGCGCATTTACGCATATTGAATGTCAACTTTTAAAATTTATATCCCTGGTAGAAAATTCTAATTCGCATAAATTGGGTGTTTACAAAAAGCTTAGGATGTGAACTATATACCATACAGATTTCCAATGAAAATAAGTTCATTTGGGCTACAAAATTCTAACAGAACAATAATTGATATAGTAATTGAGCATAAACCAGAGCTAAAATTTTTTAAATGCATATCTTTTGCTACACAACTCTAATTTATGCAAACTTGATGGCTATGAAAAGCTTATAATGCCAACTATATGCCTGTAAAATTTTATGAGCATTAGAATTCACTCCTCAAGTACACGAAAATAACAACCTGAACCATATTAACGGTGCAAAAGATTTTTCTACAATTTTTAACTAATTTTGAAAATTCATAACAAATTTTATAGAGTTACAAAAATTGTATTCTTTAGCTTTATGGAAAGCTTTAAATGAACTCTAAATATCTGCCAAGTTTTATCCAAAAATTCGTCCATTTGATCTATTATTGGTTTAGGTACAAAATATGGCTTAAAATAGACTAATTATGGTTCCAAATGGCTCATATTGAACCATACCATGCAATACAATAGTTTGAGCAAGTTTGAAATGATAAAAATAGCTTATATGACTGGTTCATCATGTCCCAAATATCATGCAACTCAATTTTACTCTCCCACTTGCCATTACATACATGCATTTCATGGCACTCACATAGTCAATTTACATAATACTTTATACCTGCATTCAAAAATGATATTTACATCATAATCCCATGTTTCCACATTTGTGGGAATCGTTATGTAACACCCTAATTATAGAACTCATCTCATACAAATTCTAGACTTCCTTCCATGAACAACACAAGAAGAAGAAGGAAAATCATTAAAAATAATCAATTTGATTGCGTTACGTCGTGTATGCATTTTTCATTTCGTGTCTCGTGGACCATATGGACTCATCCATCTTATCCTCATATTTAATTATACAAATAAAACTCAAAACCATCCCAATAAATGGTCTAGAACTCGAGCAAATGAAGTACATCCATAAAAACAAGGTGTGCAGCCCCAGACTGAATTCCATATTTCTGCCCTGAACTTTGAAAAATCATCACTAATTCTAGAAAAATTGAAATCAAGCATAATATGCCATTATGGAAAGCTACAGATGTCTAATTTATACTAAAAATAATTTCAAACCACAACAAGGACTTTTAGTTACCAGAAAATGGAATAGTACCAAAAGTTGCCTATCTCTACTAGTACTGTCCTTCAACTTGAAAAATTCATATCTCCTTGCTCAGATGTCCAATTAGGGTGATCTCAATGGATATGGAAAGATTATCATGCCTAGTTTATGATTATAAAATTTTATGATAATGGACACCATTTGATCCTCGAATGACATAGCCCAACGAACTAACCATATGAGTAGTGTTTGCATCAGTTCAACAGAAAAATGCCAACTTTAAAAGTTTATAATTAATTCCACATAGCTCCAAATAATATGGTCTTTGACTTTCCAAAAAAATCTAGTGAGAGCTGTATGTATGCCAAATTTCATTGGCAAATTCATTCATTTGGTTAAATCTTGACATTAGGTTGTAAAATGGCTCATTTTGTGTCTCGTATGAGGTCCAAATGGTTCATAATGGCTTTTATGGCAACCATGGCCATTTGAGCATGTGCAAATGTACCATAATGGTCTATTAAACATGTCTCAAAGGTGCATAAACCTAAAAATCAAAAACTCACTTTCTCACCCTAAGCCATACACAAGAATGCATACACTTTATGTTGCCATCCAATGTCCAAAAACTACAATATCATTCATTTGACATCATGTTTCATACATACATCAAATATTTGGATATTTACATGTGTTTAAATGGTTATACAATATTTCTACCATAGGATTACATCACATGCCATTCATATGGCTACAAAGTGAACAAAACAACAATTTCTTTATCAATCTCTCATCTTTCAACTTGATTGCTTCCATTACCTTGCTCATTTGGTCCACCTAGCATATTGAGATATTGGAGAGGAGGGAATGAGTTTTAAAAAATCCCAATAGCTTATCTTCCTTTCAATCGTACATAAAGAATGCAATTTAAGCCTTAAAAATGCATGTATGGGTGTTATGGATCATGTAATTATTCATGCAACAATTTTAGCATTTAAAGAAGTTATATAAAATACACATAAGTTTGCTAAGCAAGTGGTTTAGCCTTATCCATTCTCTTATAGATTTAGACTTGTCTCACCCACTTTCTTAAGAGGTATTGAACTCAACCTCACTTTTAGGAGACTCTTTACTTTGTCTCAATCACTTTTAGGGATTCTTGGCATCATCCTCATCATGGCTAAGAGTTCTTAGCTTTACCACACTTAAGTAAATCCAAGCAACCATACTAAGCATCATTTGAAATCATAATATAACATCATAATACCATGGCATATAGGCAAATGTTAGAACATTTTTCATAGCTCCACATACACATATTCAAAGACAAGGCAAATATTCACTCATGCATGAGAGAAAGAAGAGAGAGCTACCTTTGCCACACAAGCTCACTTTCTCTCTTAGAAATGCACTCCCTTCCTTAGCCACACACTCACAATGATGGGAGGCTTGTTTCCTTTGGCCTAAGTACATAAAATAGGAACTAATTATGCTCTTGGAACCATTCTTAAAGCTACTTATTTATTGGGAACACTAACTTGTCTTATAGCTCATTTATGGTTCTAAAATGCACCTAATAAAGAAACATCTATCATTTGAGTTCTAGGCTCCATTTTTTCCCTCCATTTATCATTCTTGGTCCCATGTAAACCTCTTAGAGCCATCACACAATTAAAAACAAAGAGCCAAACTATATGTTACTTTTTTAGGTCATGTTATAGAACCTATGACTACAATTCATTATCCATGAGTTTTAAAATTTTTCTAAGGCTTCCTCTCATCCTCTTCTATCATATATGACTCAAAATCAAGCTTGGAACAAATTAAAACTATTACTAGGTGTCTCATTCTCTCTAGGCTGAGACCATGCTCCATTATGGCACCCTTAGAGTTTCTTTGCTTCCTTTGATGGGAGAACCATGTAGGAAACTCTCTTGATGTCTTAGGAACCAACATAAACTCTTAAACATCATAAAATATGGCTAAGATTCATGTTAGAGTTCAAGGTGCAACCAAAACCCTAGCCTTCCTATCTTGAAATCTAATTATTCTTAGTTAATTTTCTTTACATATTCTTATTCTTCACACTCAAATTCCTAAGATTCACCCTTGGTTCTACCCAAAATCCATGCCCTCTTGGAGTTTCCTAGGCTAGCCAAACCAAGAAGAGAAGGGAAGAAAGAGTAGCTACCATGGAAATGAAAATTTACCTTGTCTTTCCTTGATTTCTTGGATGATTCTTCCCTTGCTTGGCCTCCTCTCCTCAAATCCAAAAATTCCACCTCTATTTTTCCCCCTATACAGATCCAAAAACATCATCAAACCTATGAAAATAAAGAGGAGAAGGAGAAACAACTTGCTATAGAAAGAGCTTGAAATTCCACGAAATTTCCTACCTTTTCTTGGCTTTTTCTCCTTTCAAAATCTTCTCTCTTTGTATACCTAAGAACTAGCTTCCTTCTCTAGTTTTGGGGCAAAACTAAGTTAGTCTAGAAAAGGGAAGAAGAAGGGAGAATTATAAAAGGGGTTCAAGAAGTGTCCATTTTCCAAAAATCCCAATTTTACCCTTATATCTTGGCATTTTCATTTCTAATTCATTTTAGCTCCTTTTTGAAAACCGTCTTTTCTATCATAAAATTTAAGTTTTCAATTTCATAAAATTCCTTTGGAATCACTCAAATTGGAGCTAAAACCTTTCTGAATGAATCTGTCAAAGTTTAGGTCAACTAATGTTAGAAAACGTACACTAGAAGGGTTTTAACTGTCCCGATGCTTCCCATGATTTTTAGAGCCTTTAAGAACCCTGGACAACTCAAAATTTCCATTTAAAGAGCTTTCTATGAGTTTTCTAAAAATTGTGCATGATTATGAAAATATCATTATGTTTCGTCAACGTTTTGTAAAAAATTCGTTTCTTCATTTTAGCTTTGTTTTTCTTTCCGTTTGAGCCTGGGACTCTCACATTTAGGAGTCTAAAATGCTACTTAATTTTTTCAGGACCTTAACTAATTCATTTAAAGGGACTTGCTTTGAAGACATATCTGTTTCCGTCATTTAGAGGTTGCATCATAAAATATACATGTATATCTTTATATATGCAACAAAATACATCATAACCTAGACTAGCGTCAAAATATGACATTTCATGCTCTTTGGTCTCCATCCTTGCTTCCTTGATGATTAACTAGACATGGTTAGGAGGGATATAGAGAGAAATGAGATTCTAAGAATCCTTATAACTTATTCATCCTTCAAGTACACTTATATGGCACATTTAATGTCAACAAAAGCAAGCATGTATATTAAAGTAAAAACATTTAATCATACCAAAAAAAAAACATATGGCCCCATCAAAGTAAAAACAAGCTCTAGGGACTTTTGGTCTAACCTTACCTAACTATTAGGGACTTTTGGTTTAGCCTCACCTACTCTTAGGGACTTTTGATTTAGCCTCAGTTATGTTTAAGACTTTTGGCCATGTCTCACCTTCATTTAGGGACTTTTGGTTTCACTTTACCCATAAAGAGCTATCACAATTTTAAATGCATTCTAATGTCATATAATTCCATAAATTCATCAAGCAAATAACAACATGCATAATTTGCAATCCATACACATACAAGCAATCAATGACACCTAAGCAACCAAAATAAGTATGCAAGAATAAATGAAGAGCTATCTTTATGTGAGAAATCAATTTAATTCCTTTCTTGTTCTTGGTTTGTCTTCTTGGCCTCACACCCACACTTGAGAGAGACTTTACTTACTTGGCCTAGTCATATCAAATGAGGCATAAAATCATCAATGGAACCATATTTGGACTCATGTAAGCCTTATACAACTAATTAAAACTTTAGGATCTTATATGGCTCCATTAAATGGAATAATGAAGCAACCCTTATAAATCAATATCTTGGCCCTAAAATCTCACTCAATATAAGTTATATGACTCCATTTAAACTCATTAGAGCCATCACAAACTCAATTCAAAGAGCTTAATACCAAATTGCTTCTTTATACATAATGAAATCTTAAACTTTTACCTTTTAAAATAAGGCTTCTAAATTCAAACCAGTGATTCCTTTGGTGTTTATAATTCATGTCTAGACCATTTTTAATTTTAAAATCAAAGAAAACTCTTCATGGGTACCACTTTTAGCTCTAGGCCAAGACAAGCTGTAATGACCCTAACTTCTAATCATGATAATTAAGCTTAAACATGCAGTTAATAATCATAAATCAAGGTCTAGAACCATTTAAATCAATTAATTTAGGAAAAAGTGAAGAAATTTGAACCTTGATGTTATTAAAGTCATTAAACCAATGTTTACAACTATTCATGTACACAAGCAAAAAAAATCCCCAATTAAAAGCTTTTAAATCTATTACCCATTAATTTTCAACTCTCAAAAACCACTTACAAGTGTTTCTAAGTTATCCTTTGATGTTGCTATAGGAAAACTAAGGTTTCTAGGGTAATATAAAGGTTTGAGAACCTTCGCCGCAACTAAATGCCTTCACGCTGCACTAGAGGACCTCTTGGAGCTTCTTAACTTGCTCCTTAATATTGGCCATAGCCAACTATCCATTTCGCCATAGCTAATTACTCTCTGTTTAGCAACTTCGTCGCTTTTGGCCGAGGCCAATTAAATTTTGGTTGCAACCAATTACCTTCTATTACTTTCCCTAGGAAACTTCATCGCTTTTGGCCGAGGCCAATTAAATTTTGGCCATGGCTAGTTACCTTCTGTTCCTATAACTTCTAAGGTTTCATCCCATGCTCTCTAATTCTCCCTCTAATAACACTCTAGGCCACTTAATTTATAAAGATCTAGTGTCATTCCTTTACTTAATCTACCTAACACATCTATCATTGCCAATTCAAAACTCAAATGTGGATCTTTAATCCTCTAGCCAGTATAAACCAGTGAGTTCAAAGATCAATGACAATAAAGAGTTCATAAACTACTCATATTTCCATTCAAACATAATTCCTAATAAAAGTTCTATACATAACTAGTTCAAATTGACATCTAATGTATCACATGATTACAGTCCCTATGCTTGGCAATACATGATGCAACGTGGTAATTACATAAAATTAGTAATCTAATTACACAATATAATTTGACAAGGTTTGCAAAACTATGTGCTATTAAATCATATAATAAGCTTCCATTAGTTTCTCCTTGCCACTAAGAGGCCCAGTCCCTGAAAATGTTAGCCCATAACCGAGGTGAGATATATAATCTCAGTAATAAGAGGCAAATTCCACATATATGTACAAATTAATCAATATAATGTAATTTTATATCATTAATACCAAAATCATCAATTCAATTTACACATGTACTAGTTGAGCTACTAATGACTACTATCCTATACCAGCAATTACACACAACATGTTAATGGCCAATAACATAGAGAGAAGCCTGTCCATGGCACCTACTCCATAATAAGCACAACTACGATTCTGTGCATCTGGGGTCTAATCACAACCCGGTGCTTGATCGAAACACATAATGGGTGGCAGCCACACCACAACTTCACCGTGGACTCATAAGGTCTAATCATAATAACAAATTAAGTAGTCAATCAATCATTTAACATTTCAAAATTATATATATACAAACAATAATAAATTAACATGAACATATATATAGAATTAGGAAATTAACCTTGATTACCTTAATGAAGCCAATTACTTTTCCTCTAGCTACCACCAAGATCCAAAGCATACCAAGCCCAAGCTTCCTAATGATCTATTGCACCAATTTAGGGTCACAACAATAAGAAATCACAATAGGTCACCCCTAACATCTTCATTTTCGCACATGTAAAAGTTATGTACCAAAAGTCAATCCAAATGATGGAAATTCAGAATATATACCACACAAGAGAAAAAGGAACACTTACACATACACCTAAAAGATCAAATGGACTGGGTTAAGCTTAAACTACCAAGAATATACCATGGGTCATTCTAAAATTCGAATTTGAGTCATCAAGCCCAGAAATTTTATTGTTTCACCTTCATCTCCTTGTAATTTCGCACAATAGTAAAACCCATTATTAAAATCAATCTTGAAGGACATTTTCCAGCAAAATAATACACAAAATGAGAGAGAAATGCTTACCCAATCACCCCTTTAGCTTCTAACTCTGACAATCTTGTAAAAAGCACCCAAACACCAAATTTCAGATTTGAGAAGGAGGTGAAAATGCCCAAAACCAAAAACTAATCAGACCAAAATGAAGAAGAGAATGAGAAGGACATGTTTTATATTGATTACCTTAGCCAATTTATCCCCTAGAAGTGAGAAATGGTGGAAGAATGCAGAAAAACCCTAGCCCTTCTTAAGTGCGAAAATGGAGTCTTCCTTGGTTGAAAAATGAGTGGGTATGTAGACTAAGGAAGTGGGGGATGGATATGTTAGGGTTTTTGATGCGTTTAAGCTGACCCAAAAGCCCAAAATCCAAGTAAGATTAGAATTTAGTTTGTTAGGCTAGTGTATATAGATTTATTTGAATTGGGTTTGCACATGATTATAATTGGGCCTTTAAGAAATAGAATTAGACTTTCTTATGACTAAAAGTGGGCTTCTATACTTAGTTCATGGCATAAATAAGTTAATCATAAGGCCTAAATTAAATGTCCTCTCCCTTTAGTTAATTCCCTAATTAAACCTATAACTATAATTAATATATCTTTACCCAACAATAACCAAACATGATTATTAGCTCCAAATGTTTAAAATAAACTCATTTCTTTAGAAACCTTATTTTCCTTATTTTTCTCAAATCCTTATATTAACTCTTTAATTCATCATAATTATCCTTACTCAATTTTAGGTGTTACATAAGCTTCCTATTAAGCTTCCATGGAGTTTTGTTCATTTCTCTTGGTAAATGGGCATCCATAAAGCTTCCTTGGTGTAATATTTGATCCCTTGAAAATACAAGAAAATATAAGAAAATGTGAGAAATGTAACATATGATTTCTCCGTCAACGTACAAAATTTATTGAATACAAAAGAAAGTCTCCCAAATAGAGTAAATTGAGGTCTACTAAAATTAGAATAATATTTTGCACTGCAAATAATGATGAGTCACGGCCAAATGTGTCTTAAAATTGGGGCCAAAATAGATGAAAAAAAAGATCAGAAAAAGGTCTTGAAGAGTCTCCAAGGTTAAGTATGAAGAAGACAGGGACTAAAATGCAAAGAAAAGTTATATACCAGGCAAAATATATAGATTCCTGAAAGTTCAGGGAACCCTAGTTTCACCTTCTATTTGTGACTTTAGGCATGAATATCAAAAAATTGGGTAGGAAACTCAGAAATCTGTGACCCACGGTTAAACTCTGTTTGATGAGATGGGTTTGATGACGCTACATTGTCTGGATGGGCGGATAGGATCCAGTTAGCCCAATCAGTGGTCATGAACAAAATAGAAAGAGGAAGTTGTAACAACCATGGAAATAGAAATAGTTAAAGGGCTAAGAAACCCTAAAGGAGTTTCAGGGACTAAATTGTAATAAATGAAAATTTTAGAGCACAATCATAATACAAAATATTAAAAATTACACTTAAAGACCCAGATGTTCGATTGACACCAAAATTTATGAGGATTGAGGTTAAGGGTCCCTGATCCATGTTTGAGACTCAGTATGACCAAAAAGTAAAGGAAATAATGTTTATAAATTTTAGAAGGTCTAAAGGTATGTATTGTACCATAAAACCTTAATTAGGCCCAGACACTGATTTTTTGACTATTGTAAGGCCCAATAGCTGATTCTAAAGGCCTAATAAGAGGAAAGAAGATATAATTAGGATTTTAGAGAAGATGAAACCCAAATATGAATATAAAATAAAAAGGAAAGAAAGATAGGATTTTAGTTAGTGTAAAGAATTAACCATGGTTGAGTTAAAACAATTAACCATGGTTACTAACCATCAAATCACCATAACTTAAGTGCTAAGAGTAAGCATCTAAGTGTGTGGCCAAGGAATTTTGGAAAGAAGATATTTAGTCATGAAATTAGATAATCAAAAGAAAAAGGAATGGAAGGCTAAGATTTGATATTGAAAAGGTTGATCCAAGGGTCCAAATTTGCTATGACCATTTAGCTTCATTTAAGTTCATCTCCTTCCCCTCTATTCCACCATTTTCATGCCACAGACAAGGGAGAGGGATAGAAAAACGTGAAGAGAGAGAAAGAGGAAGGAAAAGTGGAAGAAGAAGTGAAATCAAGCAAAACTACCACTATTCTTCACCAAATTTCTTCATCTTCTTCATCCTTCAATCATTTTCTCCAGAGGGTAGCTGCATCTTCATCCTTTTTTCAAGGTGGCACATTGCTCTAAGGGGGAAAATAAGGGATTTTAGTGTGAGAAAAGTAAAGGAAGCAATGATTGAGCTTAAAGAGTAAGTTTTCTCCACCTTGAACTTGAAAATCACATGGTTTAAGTTAGTTTTGTTAAACCCTAGCTATGGGCCACTTTTGGACAGCATATGGATGATTAGAAATGGAGTTTATATGTTGATTATGAAGGCCTAGGAATGGAGTTTATATATTGACTATAGAGGCCATATGAGCTTATCCATTTTTGTTATGTGCAGGAACTTTGAAAATCACATATTATAATTTTTGGAAAAATGGAAATGTTAGGGAAATGCTGTCCGAATTTTCTCAATATTTTTATGGCATTTTCTTAATGTCCTAAAGTCTTGTATACCAGATTTCAAGTCCTAAAACATAAAGTAAGAGGCTATGGAATTTTTAGAACCAAAGAAACTCACTTTTGGGCCTAAAACGGAGCTAGGTTACATTATAACCAAAACATGTTGTTGGGCTTGGAATTTGATAATTTTATCCATTCCAATGGATTCAAAAGGGTATTTTTAGCTAGGAATACCTATGGCAAAGCCCCAAAACTCATGGAATAAAATTTCTAAATTTTGGCCAAGAAATGCACACTATTCGGCCATAATGGATTGAAAGGGAAGGAGTTAGATTTTTCCAATTCCAATGGTTCCAATGAGTTTGAAAGGGTCATACTACTTTAGAAGTTAAGGTTTATGTATTGATTGTAATAAATTATCATTATAATTATAGGGTTTGATATTTGTTTGGGAATTTCAAAAGCAAGCAAACTGAGTTTCAAGGCTTGAGGAGCAAAGTTTACTAAGGTAGTAGTTTTCCTTTCTCTTTCTTTAAGCTTGTATGTTTGTATAATGATGACTGTTATGCTATATCAAGTCGTTATTTATGCTATAAGATGAGACATGTATACTTAGATTGTGCTTGGCCTTATATGAAATTCCTTGTATTACTATGTGGTATATGGCACCTTGATTGGCATTATGTTATATACTTACATACTTGCTTGTGAATGAGATTGGTTTACTACTACTGAGATTTCATAATCTCACCTAAATATAACCCATGCTAGGTTTGAGTTCAAGTAAAGAAAGGGCAAAGTGTGTGAAGGCATAAATTGAGGACCTTACTTTTATGCATGACATTTTGTCATGTAATTAAATATCTTTGGATTATGGTATGTATGAGTTGTATTATAATACTGTATGATAATAGGGTATGTAATAGAAAGCCATATATATACCTAACCCTGAAGTAAAATGAATATGACTAGCGTGCCTAAAATGGAAGGATGCCTATGCTTATATAAAGGCAAAGTAATAATAATATGACAAATGAGGGGTAGAACTATCTAGTTTGTTTTAGCGGCAACTTTATGTGAATTTATATGTACTCTACTAAGTAAATATTTTTTCCTTGTAAAGGACTTAAAGAGCTTGAAGTAAAGCCCTGAACCCACCTTATATGATTTTTCTAAAATTAATTATGTATTTTCAAGATTGGACAAAATTTTGGGAATGACCAAATAAATGAAATTGTATGAGGAAGTTTTTAAAAATAAAATTTTAATCAGTTCAGATTTCCATTGACTTGTCTAAGTTCTATATGAGGTATTTATAGTAGGAAAAGCGTTATATAGTAAGGCATGACACTTGGCCTCTTCTTGGTTCAATTATACTTTTACGTAGATTAAAATCTAATTTTAAAGTTTCATACTTCTAATGGTGCATTGCAAACCCTAAGTTCCAATTCTTGCAACCTATAGCTTTTTATTTGATTCTTTTGGTTCCAAATTAATTTCCATGTTTTAAAATTCCATTTCTTATCAAGTTTAAGCTAAAACCAAACTCCCTCTACTCTACCCTTGGTCTGGTTAAATCAAGAAGTGTAACACCCGATATGTTATAAAAACACAAAAATAGGCCGGTTTGAAAAGTAAGTCCCTTGAGATAAGTGATTCAACACCAAATAAAATTTGGATAAAATATTAAATAATAGAAAATGAGGATTTGAGTCTTGAGTTGCCCAGAAACTGGGGCCGAAGTAATTCAAACAATTTGCCAAAAGACCAGTGGTATTTTAGTAAATAAGTGTAATTTTGGAAAAACACTTAGGAAAACTTTTTAAATGGAAATTTTAAGTTGCCCAGGGTTCTCAGAGGTCCCAAAAATCATAGGAAGCCCCGGGACTGGTAAAGCCCCTCCGATATACTCTTTTCAATGTCGGTTGACCCAAACTTTGACCGGTTCGTTTGGGAAGGTTTTAGCTCCAATTTGAGTGATTCCAAAGGTATTTTATTAAATTTGGAATCTAAATTTTATAATGGAAAAGACAGTTCTCAAAAAGGAACTAAAACAAAGGAGAAACAAAAATGCTAAGAATGAAGGGCAAAATTGGCATTAAAGTGTTAAAGGAAGCTTCTTTCTTCTTCTTTATATGCCACGTTCTGCCTCCCCCTCTCTAAACCGACTTGCTTTTGCCCAATTGTACAGGAGAACTCTAGCTTCTTAGGCGCATAAGAGGAGGAAGATTTTGGAGGAAGAAATTCAAGAAAATGGTAAGAAACTTTAAGAAATTCCATATCCTTCCTTCTTGAAACTTGCTCTTCTCCTCCTAAGCTTTCTTTCTATGGTTTTAATGGAGAGTTTGGTGCTGTTTTGGGGGCAAAACAGAGAGGGAAATTTTGAAACTTGAGGGAGTAAGGCAACCAAGTGGAAGAACAAGCCAAAGGAAGCAAGAAAACAAGGTAAAACTTCCATTCTTTGGTAGTTTCTTTCCCCCCCTTCCTCTTGCACGAATTTAGCCACCATGAGCCTACTTCTTAGGGGCTATTTTCTATCCAATTTATGGAGGGATTAGAGGTTTTGGAGTGCAAGGATTAAGAATCTATCATTGGAAGCAAGTAAAAGCCATTGAATTTCAAGTTGAAAAAGTGTAGAATGCTTGAACATAGTTTAAAATATGGGTTGATTTAAGACTTCCCCATCATATGTGAGTGTTTGTTTGAGTTTCTAAGACTCCCAAGGAGCCTCCCAAGTGCCCCATCCATCAAGGAAAAATCTCAAACTCCATAGGTCTTTAATGGAGGCATAAATCGATCAAAACCCTTAGAGATAGCTAGGGGATGTTTCAAAGAGTTCCAAGCTTGATTTGGGACTTTATATGATAAAAGAAGATAGGGAAAACCCTTAGAAAAAATTTAGAAGCCTTAGGTTGGGAGATGAGGCAATGGTTTCCATAATGTAACCTTATGAAGCAACATGGACCTAGGTGTGTGAAAGTGAGTGTGTGATGGCTTCAAGGACCTTAAATGAGGTCAAGAGGTCTAAATATGACAAGAAAATGGAACTAAGAATTTTACTTGTGGTAGTTGCTTCATTAGGTCATTAATAGAACCATATTGTAACAAATAAAACAAAGTGTAGTCTTAAGAGTGAGTTGGGTGTTATAACTTGTTTCAAGAGTATCATTAAGTGTTATTTATTGTGAATAGACCAAAGAAATCCAACCCCACCTCCTTATGTTTGTGGAACCAAAAAGGAGAAGGAACAAGCAAAGTAAGACTTGAATTTGCCTTAAGGTAGCTCTCCACCTTTTTTTGTTGCATTTTCTTGTTGCATATATGT
This sequence comes from Erythrophleum fordii, assembly GCA_032878935.1. Classification (NCBI taxonomy): domain Eukaryota; kingdom Viridiplantae; phylum Streptophyta; class Magnoliopsida; order Fabales; family Fabaceae; genus Erythrophleum; species Erythrophleum fordii. The sequence goes on along the minus strand of JAVQMF010000052.1, from coordinate 16,133,387 downwards.
CATTGTGTGCTTGTGCGTATATTTATATGTTTGAGACATGCCAATTGATGCTATGTTGCTATTTTGGTATCAATATGCTTTTTTGAATGTCTTTGAATTGTGGAATTGGCTCACAAGGGTGAGGTAGTACCAAAAGTCCCTTAATATGGGTGAGGAGATGCCAAAAATCTCATGGCATGGGTGAGACAAGGCCAAAAGTCCCTTGGATGGATGAGGCTAGTCAAAAGTCCCAAGAACCAATAGTGAGGCAATCCAAAAGTCCTAGAAATAAGGTGAGGCCAAACCAAAAGTCCCTAAAGCTCATTCTTATGCTTGATATGAGTTTGTGACACAAAAATGTGAAAGTGGAATACTTCATGAATTGATTGATTGCATACTTGTGCCTTTGACATATTGTATGTCTTGAAAATGTGCTTGAGTAGGTGTATGAGCTAGTGAGGTTCAATGAATCTCACTCTCTCCTTTCTCTCATCTCACATAATCTAGGTGGAGTCCAAGATCCAAAGGATGGAGGCCAAGGAGCTTAAATCTCCATCTCTTGGCACATTTTGCTATTTTTGATATATTAGAATGTCAAAGAATATATGTATATGTTATTTTTGAGCCATGACATTTTGAACAAGTGTAAAACTATGTAAAGTCAGTATATGTATCAAGAATAGAGTTTAATGTATAGAATTGTATATTTTGGCCACTTGAGAGCCCATTTATGCATATATGTCTATGGAAGTGGCATGGTGAAATTGAGTTGTATAAGGATTCAGACCTTATGAGGGACTTATTTGTGCTATATTTATGCTTTCTAAGTTGCTCAAATGCGTGTGGACAATGAATGGCCCATTTGAACTAAATTTGCCCTTTTATTGGAACCAAATTGCCATAATTTTAAGCTATGGCAAAGTCTAACCAAATGACCTCTTCTTGACTTGAAATTTTGCTGCACTTAGATCTTGCCTAGAGCTTTTTGGCAAGCTAAAGATCAGGTCATTTGGAGGTTTGTGTAATTTTCTATGATTTTTCAAAGTTGGCATCAGAAATTTGGATTTGCACTAGTACTGTTCATTTGGTCAGTTGTGAAATTGTGTCATCCGAGGGGCAAACGTGGTCCAATGGCTACGAAATTTTGTAGGTAGAAATTAGGCATTTAAAGTGACTTGTAGCAACTAGAAGCACCTTATTTAGAGGTCTGATCTAAGAGATATGACTTTTTGAATTTCTAGAACAGCAACAGTAGTGTAGCATGACCTGAGTCACTGTTCCATTAAGTTTCAGTAGCTAAATGTGTTGGTCTGAGCCTATTTTTACCATAAAGATAACATTCATATCTTTCCAAATTGATATCATTTGCGTAGATTATATTTTTGTGGAATTAATTGGACATTTTCGAATTCTATAGTAGACACTTACATCAGTACCAGTAGCAGTCTGAACCTTTATCCCTTTTCGCATGTCAAATGCTTTCTGTGTTATGTTTCATAGCCTGGACGTATTTTTTTCATAAAGTAGACATGTGTAGCTTTTCAAAATGGCCAAGAATGCATGACTTCCATTTTTCTAGATTTAGTTATGAATTTTAAAACTTCATATCAGTAACCTGAACCAGTAGCCCAGACAATAGCGACCTTAGTGAATTTTTGGATGTCAAACATTCTCCTCTTAATGATTCATGAGCTGAAATTATTTTTACCATGGGGTAGACATCCAGAGATTTCTGTAATGGTAAAGTTTGTTGGGTTTCAATTTTTGTAGATTTAGTTATGAATTTCTAAAATTGTGACAGAAAAACTGAGAGTTTGGCTGAAAATGATAAAGTGAATTTGATGTTCCCTTTTGAATTCCACGAGTTGTGGGCCAACTCTAGTGATGCAAATAAGTTGTATGTATGTATTAAATATGAAAATGTGATGTATGAGCTCATATAGTCCTTGTGACACTGAATGAAATTTTCATACGCGACGCAATGCGAAATAAGGCATTATTTTAATGCCATTTTTCCATTCCCTCTTATGCAATTCATCATGTGAGACTTAGAAATGATAAAAAGTAAGCTAGAAATATATGGTGTTACAAGAAGAGCATGGAAGAACAAAGGAAAGCAAGTCTCACATGTGGAATCATACCTTAATTAATTCCTTGTCAATTGGTGGTTCTTGTGCTCCCAAGGCTTCCTTTAAATTCCTCCCTCCTTTTATTGAACTAGCCTCAAAATTCCACCATTTAGAATATTAAAATCATAGAAATAGCAAAAATTCTATATTTTCTTACCTAAGATGCCTTGTTTTCTTCCTTCCTTCCTTTTCTCTTCTCCCACGTTTCAGCGATTGGTTTGGTTTAGCAAAAGTTAGTTTGGTTGAATGGATAAGGCTAGCATGATTAAAAGGTAAGAAAAAAAGGTTTTTATAACTTTTCAAAAATGCCCATTTTGTTCTTATACTTTGATTCTTCAGTTTAAGCTCATTTTAGATCTTTTTTTAGAACTGTCTTTTCCATCATAAAATATAAGTCTTCTAATTCATTAAAAGCATTTGGTTTCAAATTAATAAGATTTAAAATCTTAACAAACTATTTAGTCAAAGTTTAGGTCAACGATAACCTCAATTATACACTAGAAGGGTTTTAACTATTCTGATGGTTCCTATGGTTTTTTGGCCTCTGAAAACCCTAATGAGTTCAATTTTACCATTTAAAACCTCTTCCTTTTATGTTTCTCAAAAGTTGCCCAAAATTACTATTTTGCCACTAGGTGTTCCATTCTTCTATCATGTCATTTTGGCTCCACTTTCAGGCTATTCTTAGTTTTCCAATCTCATTTTCTAGATGCTTTATTTGGCATTTAAACTTTACTTTGCCTCAATTTATTTTATTCTAAAGCCCTTTCTCCTCAACTGTTCAATTCAATTTTTAGTCTCTCTTAATTCATACGGCTCTTCTCTAGGCCATGACCCTGCTTAAATACTTTATTCTACTCTTTAAAAACTATTTTGAATCTTTAAATTATAGAATGTTACACTTACATCACCATTTAATACTTCGTGGTCCCTTATTGGTCAAACCACCTGGCACTAGGTCCAATTTAAGTAGGATCACTTAGCCATGCTTCATAATTGGAAAAAGGAGCACTAGAGAAATACACGTCACTTAGCCAAAGAAAGTCTATCATGGATTGTAAATCCTAACCTCAGATAAGCATCCCTAAATGTGTATACATGTTAAACTCAATTTTTAATTATTCCATAACTCAAAGAGTGTCTTTTTAATAGCTTGGTCAAAACTTGATTAAGAAAATACATAGTTTCTTAAAGGCTTCAATCCGCAAGGACTAAAAAAGTTTAAAGCTAGTCAGCATGCTCTTCAACATGTCCAATAATGTCTGATTCCTTCTTTCAGCTATACTATTCTAGTCCAAAGACCCAAGCATAATATATTGCGCAATAATCCCATATTCTTGAAGAAATTGGGCAAATAGACCTAATGCCTATTCATCTTCAATGTATCTACTATAGTACTCACCACCTCTATCTAATGTTATTATCTTAATTTGTTTACCACATTGTTTCACTATTTCTATTTTAAATACCTTAAAGAAATCCAATTTCTCATTCTTATTGTTAAGCAAGTAGAAATACATGTATTGTGAGTAATCATCAATAAAAGTGATGTTTCTAACTACTAAAGTCGAAATCTAGACTACAAATATCTATACGTATGATTTTTTTAATATGCTAGAGCTCCTCTTAGTAACTTTCTTAGTCGTATTAGTATGCTTTACTTTAATGTAGTCTATACAAGTGTCAAAATTAATAAAGTCAAGAGTATTGAGTACTTCATCTTTTACCAATCCTTTTACCCTTTCTATTGAGATATGACCAAGCTTACGGTACCACAACATAAAGGAATCCTCCTTAGTAATGCATCACTTAATGCCTATTCTACTAGAAGCATGCATTGAATTATAAGCAACACTATTTTGTAATTGAATTTAGAATAGACCATCACAAATTATACCATTTCTAATAATATTATATTTTTAAAATAACTTGAATATATTATTAGAAAATTCAAAAGAATATCTCAACGATATAAGTTTGGAAACTAAAATTAAGTCTCTAGAAAAACTTAGTATATAGAAAGTCCTATTCAAAAGCAATCAAAACTAAAATCAATACATAATTTGTGTAACATCCAATTTTTCCTAAAACACCAAAATGAGTCATTTTCAAGGCAAGTCCCCTGAGGTGAGTTATTTAAGACTAACAAAAATTAGAATAAAATTCTAAATAATGGAAAATGAGGATTTGAGCCCTGAGTTACCCAAAAACTAAGGCTGTAGTAATTCAAAAAATTTACCGAAAGGCCAATGACATTTTCATAAATAAGTACAATTTTGGAAAAACACATAGGAGGAATTTTTAAATGAAATTTTTGAGTTTTTCAAGGCTCTTAGAGGCCTTGAAAACTATGGGAAGCCCTGGGACAATTAAAACCCCTCCGGTATAGGTTTTCCAATACCGATTGACTTGAACTTTGACCGATTCGTTCAGAAAGGTTTTCAATCCGATTTGAGTGATTTTAAAGATATTTTACTAAATTAAAAATCTAAATTTTATAATGGAAAAGATAGTTCTCAAAAAAGAGTTAAAACAAAGTAAAACTGGAAATGCCATTGCGAAGGGCAAAATTAAAAACAATTTTAACAAGAAGCTTCTTTATTCTCCTTTAAAGCTTACATTCCACTCTCCCTCATTTTAGACCGACTTAGTTCTGACAAAAACCAAAGGGGAGTTCATCCAAAAGTGGCACACCAAGAGAGCTAAGAAAGGAGGAAGAAAAGCTTAAGAAAGGTGAGAATTTATGAAAATTCCTAGTTTCCTCTTTAGCAACTCTTTTTTCCTCTTTCCCCACTTCCTTTCCGTGGGATTATTGGAGTCTTTGGTTCTGTTTTGAGTGCAGAACAGAGGGGGGGAGTTCAAAATTTTAAAGGAGGGCTAAGGAAGAAGAAAAGGCATTCAAAGAGAGTTAGGAAGCCAAGGTAAAAAGCTAGACTCCATGCTTCTTCTTTCTTGTCCCCTTTCCTCTCCATTTCGTTTTATATATGGATAGCTAAGAAGGAGTAACATTTGGGCAGAACCAAGGGATAAATCATGTGATTTAAGGTGTGGGAATTAAATATATGTAAAGAAAACCAAGTAAGAACTATTAATTTACAAGAATGGAAAGTGTGAAGCTCTTGAATGGGATGTAAAAATTGATTTAATATATAAACTTCCTTGCATGTGTGAGTGTTTATTTGATCTTCTAAGACCTCTAGGAAGCCTTCCAAGTGTGTCTTCCATCAAGGAAAAATCAAGAAGCCTATAAACCCTTCCTCCCCCTTATGTTTTGGCCTAGGCTAGTTAAATAGGTTGGAGGTAGTTTTAATTTGTTCTAAGCCTATTTTTGAGTCATATATGATAAGTGAAAATGAGGGGAAGTCTTGGAAAAAATTTAAAAGTCATAAAAAGTGGTATGGCCTTCTATGTTCCATAATGTGACCTGAGAAAGCAACATATAGTTAAGCTCTTTATTTTAATTGTGTAATGACTCTAAAAGGCTTAAAAGGAGTCAAGAATTATATATGAAAGGAAAGAATGGAGCCTAGAATTTATTTGATAGATGTTGCTTCATTAGGTGCAATTAAGAATCATAATTGAATCATAAGACAAAGTTAGAATTCCAAATAGATAAATAGCTTTGAGAATGGTTCCAAGAGTATAATGGGTTCCTATCTTGTGTATTTAGGCCAAGGAAAACAAGCCCTACCTAGTTTTAAGTGTGTAGCCATGGGAGGAGATCCAAATTCCAGAGAAAAAGTGTGCTTGTGTGGCAAAGGTAGCTCTCTCTCTTTTCTCCTATGCATGAATGAATATCTATATTGTCTTTGAATGTGTGTATGTGTATTTTAAGCTATGAATTATGTTTTGGCATGATGCTTATGATAACTATATCTTCTAATCATGGTAATTATGGTTAAATACACAATTAAAGCTTAATGATCGAGGTTTAGAGTCATTAAAATTAAATACATCGTAAAAAATTATAGAGAAATTTAGACCTTAATAATATTAGGTTCATTAACTACACAACTACAATTGTGACAATGCATAAAAGAAATTGTACTATTATGAGGGGTTTGTGATTCATACATCCATCAATTTCAACACATAAAAACCTCCCACAAGTGTTCCTATATCATTTTCTAGCATTACCATTGAAGAAACTGGGGTTTCTAGGCTAAAGGTAAAAGTTTGGGAACCTTCACCACAACTTGAAATTCTCCCACCGCCGTTAAATTAGGTACTAAAGCTCAAAAACTTAGTTTTCACTTTGCGCCATAGCCCTGACTTTCTGTGCTGCAGCTAAGTAACTTTCGGGAATCTTATAGGGCAACCCACATGAATTTTGTCGCGGCTATCACCACGGCATGTTGGACTGTCACCGCGACAAATCTACATGGCGTCGCAGTAGAAATGTCTTTTGGAGGTACTGTTCAAAGTCTTACGATTCTCGCCTCACTGGAATACACTTGTGCCATGGTGAGGCTCGCTACTATACACTCCTTACCTAGTTTCCTTGACTTAACAGGACCTATTGTGTCGCGACGAGGTTTCTTTCTGCCACCCTTCTGGGTGATTTTTTTTGCACTAAGCCATGGCGAGATTTCTCAAGCCGCAGCGAGGCCTTCCTAGCTGCGGCGTGACTTTCTCCTATAACTGCATCTCCCAAATTTTGTCCCATGCACTCCAATTCTCTTTCTAGGAACACCTTAAGGCCACTCCCCCTCGTTTTATACAACTCTAATAGTATTTATCTACCTCATTTACATAGCTATTCTACCATTATTAATTCAAAACTTAAATGTTAATTTCTACTCCTCCAACTACCCTATATCAACAAGTCTATAGAGTAATAACAATAAGAATTTTATGAACTATTAACAATTAACATTCGATATACATTCCGTTAGAGATTTCATATATCAATGGTCTATATTAACATCTAATGCATCACATAATTGTATTTCTAATAGTATACCATACCATAAATTTAGTAAAATTCATATCAGGTGTTGTAGGTTCATACATCCAATACCAAGCTAAGATGAGGCCTAACTCCTCAATAGATACATCCTAAGTAATCAAAATAGAAGAGCCTATATTTGGCAACATGATTACATGATGATGCTATACAAAAAGGAATACAAAATTTAGCATTTATTCTAAATAAACCAGTCTAAGTGTAGCCTTCTCCCTACATGGTTGGAGCTCATAGATTTTCATCTACTTATTTCCCCTTATCCTTACTCGAAAAGCCTTCACTTGAAAGTATGATCCCATGAAATAGGGTAAGATGCAAATCTCAGTAACCAAGGAAATTTCCATTCATATAATCCAATTTAATTAACATATATGCATGAATTAAAATTAACATCAGGATCGCATTAGTTATATCAGTAAAGGAAATGGTTAGACTACTATGATTACCATCCCATACTAGCAATCATATTTTCACATGTTAAAGGCCAATAATACCGGGAGAGGCACGTCCATGACACCTGTAATATCTTATTATCTGAAAATCAAAGAAAACGTGAGAAACATAACGTACGATTTCTCCATAAACGAATAAAATTCACTGGATACAAAAGGAAGTCCCCCAAGATGATGTAGTTAAGGTCTCAAAAAATTTGAAAAGCATTCTAAACTCCTAAAAATGAGAATCTCAGGCTCAGACGGAAAGAAAAATGGAGCTAGAATGAAAAAATAATTTCTTATGAAAAGCCTACAAAACATAATGGCATTTTTGTGATTTTGAGCAATTTTTGGAATTCACAGAGGAGCAATTTTTAAATAAAAAGTTTGAGCTCTCTAGAGTTCTCAAAGGCCCTAAAAATCATAAAAACCTCTGAGATAGTTAAAACCCCTCTGGTGGATGTTTTCTAACGTCAGTATGCTTGAACTTTGATGAATCTGTTCGGGAAGGTTTTAGCTCTAATTTGAGTGATTCCAAAGGCATTTTTCTTAATTGGAAACTTAAATTTTATAATGGAAAAGATGGTTCTCAAAAAGGAGCTAAAACAAAGGAGAAACAAAAATGCAAAGTATGAAGGGCAAAATTGAAATTTTTGAAAAAGTCATTTTCCTACACCTATATATAGGTGGCACCCCACTTTCCTCCCCATTTGGAATCAGAAAATTTTGCATAATTTCAGAAGGGAGAGTTAGGGTTTTTGGATGCACCAAGAGAGGAGGAGAAAAAGAAGAAATTCTAAGCTTAAGGTATATTTTTATGGTTGTTTTTCATGCCTTTCTCCACCCACACCACCTTTCCTTCATTCTCCTTGATTTCCTTTGATTAAAATGAAGTTTATGGATCTGATTCAAGGGAGAAATTCAAGGGAAATTTTGGACTTGAAGAGAGGAGCTTGGAGAAAGCAAAATTCAAGCCAAACTAAGCAAGGAAACTAAGTAAAATTGCATCCTATGGTTGATATCTTCCGCCACCCTCCTTCTCCATTTCACCTAACCCTAGGAGCCATAGGAAGATATGATTTTCAAGCCTAACCAAGCATGAATCTTAGGTATTTGATGGAGAGGAATAAGAATAAGCGAAGAAAACTATGAAATAGCCATTAGAAATCAAGATGTAGAACCTAAGGTTTCTAGTGCACCTTTCAAATTCTGAACTTATGTGATGATTCCTAGATTTAATTAATTCTTGAGATACTTAAGATGCTCGCCACAAGCTTCTTCCTTTAAGAAAACTAAGAGAACCCCAAGTGGCCCAAATGATGCCTATGTCTCGGCCAAAGAATGTTGTAGTAGTGGGGGAGAGTTTTAAATTTTTTTAAGACCATCCTTGAGTCATATTTGATGAGTGAAAATAAAGAGGCCTTTGAAAAAATTTAGAACTTATAGAAATTGATTTGGTGCCTTAGGTTCCATATTATGACCTAAAGAAGCAACATGATGTTAAGCTCTTTGTTTTAATTGGTGATGACTCCAAGAGGCTTAAAAGGAGTCAAGAATCATATTTGAAAGGAAAGAATAGAGCCTAAAATTTATTTGAGGAGTGTTACTTCATTAGGTGCATTTATGAACTATAATGGGAGTTATAAAGCAATCTAGTGTTTAACCAAGTTGTGTGGCCTTAGAATATGTTTCATGAACCTAATTGGCTCCCATAAATTGTATCTAGGCCAAGAGACACCATCTCCACCAATTTGTGGGTGTGTGGTCGAAAGAGAAGGCTTGAATCCAAAGGGAAAAGTGTGTGATTGTGTGCAAGGTAGCTCTCTCCACCTTCTCTCATACATGGATGTGTGTTTAGCTTATCTTAAAATGTGTGTATGTGTATTTTCAAGTTACAAAAAATATCCTAGCATAATTTTATATGCCATGATTGCATGATGTCATGTTATATTTTTAAATGAATACATGATGTTGTTTGAGTTTGCTTGAGTGTGGAGAGGCCAAGAACTCTTCACCATGGTGAGGATGAGCTAAGAACCCTTGAGCCTGGTTTAGACAAAGCAAAGAGTCTTCCAAGAGCAAAATGGGCTCCCAAGAGTATGGTTGAGTCCAAAGCTCTTAAAGAATGAGAGAGACAAGTCCAAGATCTATAAGGAGAAGTGTGAGGCCAATCCAAACACTTGGTGAGCTCTTGAATGATTTGTATGACTTGTTTTATGCCAAGCTTGCTTCTTGAATGTCCATGAATTGTATTATGTCCATGTATGCATTTTTTAGGCTTGCTTTACATATATTATATATGATTGAATGGGAGATAAGCTATTGGAATTCTTTGAATCTCATCCCCTCCTCTCCAATGATCTAATATGTTGAGTGGACCAAGTGGCTATAGTAATGGGAGCCAACAATATTGAAGAAAGAAGATTGACAACTATATACTTAGCTTTTGCCATTTTGGAACTATAATAATGCTTCATAATGTATATTGTACTGTAAATAGTCTATGACCCTTGAGACATATATAAATATGATATTATATGATATTTAAATGTATGGATATGATGTATGAGCTCTAGCATATAATTTGAGTATGTAATGCCCAAGTATTCAATTTGGAAGTTTGATGTAAATGTGCATAAGTGTGGGTTAAATGGCCAAAATGAGATGTATGAGGTTTGGGACCATTTGGACAGCTCACCCAAGTCTTAAATGTGCTTTTAGACTTACCTAAAAGGTTCCAACATCAAGGAAAAGCCATTTGGCCATTTTGGTACCCTATATGGAGCCAAAATTGACTATAATGGAACCCTATGTACTATGTCACTTTTTGGCCAAATGAGTTATTCTTGATTTTATATTTGACATTAAATTAGATCTCATTGAGAGCTTTTTAAAAAGTTAAAGATCATAATTTTTAAAGGTCTACAGAATATTTGATAATTTTTTGAAGTTGGCAATTTTTATGATTTTGGTCTGCTACACTATTCATTTGGTCTGAAATTGAATTTTGTCACACGAGACCCCAATGATGTCCAATTGCCATGAAATTTTATACAGAGAAACTAGATAATCAGAGTGACTCATGTAAACTAGAAGCACCTCATTTGGAGGTCTAAAGAGGGAGATATGAATTTTTGAACATTTTGTCCAATATTAGGGAATTTGCCCAACCAAAGGTACTGTTCCATTGAATTCTAAGGCTTGGGCTTGATGAACTAGTCTAGAGATATTTTTTCTCTCTATCTAACATCCACAACTTTCTATATTGGTATCATTTGCATGGATTGGTTTTTTTTTTTGAAATTAATTGTACATTTTCAAAGTTTTATATAGAATTCTGTGATAATTCCAGAATGCAATCTGACCTCTGGACAATTTTGAATGTCAAACATCTTCTGTGATAGATGTTATGGTCTGGACATATTTGTAATATGAAGTAGACATCTGTAGCTTCCTAGAATGACCAAGATTTCATGATTTCAATTTTTCTAGAATTATTTATGATTTTTCAAAATTTGATCAAAAAGAGGGCCAAATCTGGCTGAAATTAAATAGCTACATTTTATGCTTCATTTCGGTTTCCATGAATTATGGGTATGATTTTTTGATACCAAGGAGTCGTATTAATATAATTAAATATGGGAAAGTATAGTGTGTGCTCATATGGCCCATATGACATCAAATGGAATTTTTATATGTAGCACAACAAAAATTTAATCCATTATTTATATCCCATTTTCTTACAACTCCTAAGCAATGCATGTTATGGAACATGTTAATTGCATGAGGAAGGCTAGAAAGATATGGTATTAAGCACTTACTCCCCAATGAGCACAACAGGGCTTAATGCATCTGGGGTTTGATCATAACCCAGTGCCAGATTAAAGTACATGATGGGTGGCAGCCGCACCACAACTCCACTATGGACTCACAAGGTCCAAATGCAATACGCCAACTAATTCATTTAGTATTTCAAATCATTCATGTACAACAATTATGAAATTAAAGCATATATATGGATGGAATTAATATAGTCCCGGTTACCTCACTTGTAGCCAATCCTCTAAGAGCTAATTGAATGCTACTTCAGCCTATGGATACAAAACTAAGCCATTACTCTCCCTAATTACAATTTGTATCAGCAAACCCATCACTTAAAGAGTTAAGCTATATAGAACTACTCAAAAACACTTACCCAATTACCACTAAAACTAAATTTGGATTTGGTTGAGCCTACCCTTGAAATCTCAACATAACACCTCAAATCCTGAGTAAATTTGTATAAAAACAATACCCATATTATAAATCAGCTATAGGGGTCTCAAACTAGTAGAGAAAACATTAAAATGAAGAGTTTATACTTACCTAATAACACCTTCAGCCCCAACTTACGAAATTTCACCAAGAAAATCCTAAACAACCACATTTCAGATTTTGGGTGTGGTGAAAATACTCCAAATGAAAAACTAATTAGGCTAAAATAAAGGGAAAGAGAAGGGGATTAAGTTATACAACTATTACCTTGGCTGAATCTTACTCTAGAAGTGGAAAATAATGGAAATATGTTAAAAACCCTAGCCTCCCCTTTGGACCTCCGAATTTCTCTTTTGTTTTTCTTGTGTTCTGCAGAATGGGGGTGGCTAAGTTAGTTTTTAGGGTTTTATGGGTCATGGGCTGACCTAAAGGTCCAATACCAAGTGGGCTTTAGATTTAAGCATTGATGGGCCAGCTTTCATGTATTGGGCTGCAGAATTTTAATTGGGTTTTGGCCAAGCTTGAAGAACTTAATTGATTTGGGTCTGCATAAGATTTATTAGGCCATTTATAAAGGCTTATAGAAGTTGGGTCTTGGGTCTCTAATTCATTAAATCAGATTAGGCCCTCCTCTAGGTGCTCCCTCTTGGGCCAAGTTTCATATTAAAAAGTTGGGCTGCACTTAAAATGATTGAGCTTCCATTAGTTTCTAACCTTGTCCTATTTAATTTAATTTGGGCCTATATAGGGTTTCTAACTTAATTAAATTCCAAACTCATATTAATAATTTATCTCTCTAAAATTTTCATTCACTTAACTTACTCAATCATTCTATATTAATTATTCTTAATTAACCCAAATCCATGATTAACACCTTAATTAATTTTGGTGTGTTACAATGCCTATATTCCATGGAACCATAGTATTATATTATGTATTCAAATGATGCCTATAAATGTTGCATTAGTTTGCTTGAATGTGGAGAGGCCAAGAACCTTCTATCTTCGATGAGGATGAGCCAAGAGCCCTTAAAAGTAGTTGAGACCAAGAAAGTCTCCCAAGAGTAAGGCTTAGCTTAAGGCCTTTGGGAAAAAAAAGTGAGGCAAATCTAAGAACCTTGAAGAAAGTAGGTGAGGCTAATCCAATCATTTGGCAAACCTAAGTATGTTATATGTGCTTTGTGTAAATACCAAGAATGTATTTCAACATTTTCAATGTTAGTATGCAATGCATGCATCCTTAAGACTTGTGTTACATTCTTTATGCATGATTGAATGGGAGATGAAGTATGAGGATTCTTTGAATCTCACTTCCTCCTCTCTAACATCTTAATATACTAGATGGAGCTTTGGCTCTAAAGTGCTTGCTTTTGTTTACATTGTAATCAAAGAAGTGGCAAATGATATAAACTTTTGATAGAATGGATGTACAATGAATGAAACATGTGTAAATATCCCAATAGATGATATATGCATGACAATTAATGATAAATGAGTAGTGATGCAATTTTTAGGTATTGGATGGCTATTTCCCACATGTATCTCTTTACATATGGCTTGGGGATGGAGGATGATATTTTGTGTTTTGAGTCTCTACACCTTTAATACAAGTTTAGAAAGTCTTTTTGGGCCATTCCCATGTGCCAAGTGGCCACAAGAACCTTAAGAGCCATTTTGCACACTTTTGCACCATTAAAATGCATCAAAATGACCCAAATGGCACCCTATGGCATTTTCTAACCAAATGAAGGAATTTTTCCAAGAAATTTGGCAGACATGTAGAGCTCATTAAGGGCTTTTTGGGAAGCTAAAGTTCAAGGAAAATGGAGCTCTACATAATTATTTATGAATTTTCAATTGGTTCTAGTATGTGCACTGTTCACACTGTTAGTTCTATGTTCTATGTCATCTGATGGGCAAACAATGTCCAATGCTTGTGAAGTATTATAGGCATAAACTAGATGTCATAAGCTTTCTATGGCCACTAAGATCACCTCATTTTGATGTCTGAGCAAAGAGTTATGCAATTTTGAAGTTTGCTATCAATAGTAGTAGCACCCCTTAAGTCCAATTACTATTTTATAGATTTCCAATGGCCAAAGGTATCTGTTTTATTCTAAAATTATTTTTTTCATAAATTGAATATCTGTAACTTTCCAAAATGACTAAATATGTGTGATTTCAATTTTTATAGAAGTAGTTATGAATTTTGAAATTTCATACCAGTAATATAAACCAGTGGCCCAGGCAGTAAAGACCTCAGTGGCTTTTTAGATGTCAAACTATTCCCCCTTAATTTTTTATGAGCTAAAATTATTTTTACCATATGTTAGACATCTAGAGCTTTCTAGAATGGTAAATTTTGTTAGATTTTTGGATTTAGTTATGAATCTGACCGTGGCTAATTTGTGGAAATTGGTGTGTTTCATCCACTTGTATGAGTTCCAAGACACTTTCTTGGATGGATTTGAATTGTGTTAGTGTAATTAAATATGAGAATAAGTTTAATGAGTTCCCTTGGTCTATGGAATGCTAGATGAACAATTTATCCGTTACGCAACACATGAAATTATTTTAATGTCTTTTTCTTGGAAACTCATATGCTTCATAGAATAGAACCTAGAAATGGCATGAAATGAGTTATAGTATGATGGTGTTACAATTTGTATGTTCTTGTAGCCTCCATTGTTAAGCAATCTTATTTCCTAAATATATGTATTACTCATTGCCCACCAACTTCCTTTAGTTTAAAAAGCCTTACAAGATATTAGAATATAAAATATTGAACCAGAATCAATCTACCATGCGTTACTATTAACATCTATCATATTAAATTCATAGCAAAAATATGAGATCAAATTACTCTTCTCTTCAAGCCAAGCTTTGAATTTAATGCAGTCCATCCTCATATATCCCTTCCTTTTGCAAAAAAAACACTTGAACTCTTTCTTAATGTCTACTTGGATGGGTGTCTTACCCTTCCCCTTTGCTTTGGCTTATGTTTTCTTCTTTGCATGCATTACCACATGTGCATTTTCTCCCATCTTAGTTAGAAGCCTTCCCTCCTTTTAAACAAACAAAGTCAGTAGTTGATTTATTGACAATTTCTCCTTTTGTGTGTTATAAGTGATTTTTAAGGGCCTATATTGAGGTGGAAGAGAGGCCAAAATGAAGTGCACTAAGAAAGATTCAGATATCTAAACCTCTAATTCTTTAAGTTGAGCCACTATATCCCTCATTTATATGATGTGCTCTTGCACACCCTTAATATCAATAAGCTTGATAAATGATAACTTTGTCATCAAGGTGCTTGCTAAAGCCTTGTCCAAGGATTCAAATTATTCATGAATAGCTTTGAACAAGTTTCAAAAGTTTTGATGCTCTCTAATAGACTTATGAATACTAACAAATATTTTAGTTTTGATGTACATCATGAGGAAGCAATTTGATTGCTCCTAACATTTGTAAAGAATGATTGCAGATACATTGCTAGTGTCCATGAATTTAAGAGATTCATCTTTTCAAATTATATCATCAACGTCCATCCACCCTAGTTAAAGAAAAAATTTTTCTTTCCAAATCTTATAGTTATCACTAGTCAATTTAGGAACTTGAAAGTTAGAGATATTCAAAAAAGCTACACAAAATTTACATGCTACGTCAATAATTTGAGGCATTTTAAATATTCCATATGACATGTTATGCCAGTGCAATGTATGTCTTTCAAACTATGAGCCTAGTAACAAATAAAATAGCTTGTGTGATAAGTTTTATTTAATTAGATTCACATACAAAATGGTGAAACTAGCAAATTATATCTTCAATTTCAATTTCTATGGGAAAATTAGGACAAAGGAAAATTCACTATCCTAACCTAATTAACCATATGAAATATGATAACATTCATGTGGGATAATAATTAACATATTAAATATATTAATAACAACAATAAATACTTGAATATAATTAAACATAAATGCATAAACATGCATTATATAAATGAGAATATAAACAATTAATTAATTAATCAACTAAATAAAATATAACTAATTAATTAATATTCTCCCTTTAAATTAATCTAAACATGCCATAAATATTGCCAAAAAATTAATTAACCAAATTTAGGCATAATTTAAAAGACACCATAAATTAATTTCCATTCCAAAATGTGCCAAAATTGCCTAAAACAAATAATTTTTCAAAATTTAGACAAAATTTAAAGGCACAAAAAATTAATTTAACAAAAGGAAAACAATATTACCAAAAATTAATTTAAGTTTGCCCAAAATAATTTTGCCACAATTTGGGCAAGTCAAATAGCACTCAATAATTTTGAATAACATAAATAGCCAAAACAATAAATTATTGTCAAATTTTAAATTAAATATTAGCCAACGCAAAATTTTTGTCCTAAATTTTGAATTTAAACCTAAAATAACAATTTAATTGTAATAGGCCTATGCAAGAAAATCCAAAAAGGCTAATCCATACAACCTGTAACAACCGGGAAAAAGGGAAAAAAGAAAAAAAAGAAAGGAAAAAGAAAGAAAATAGAAAGCTAGAAAAATTCGGAAGTCAGAATTCTGCTAAGTCTTCTCGCAATAGCGAGAAATGATCTCGCTGTCGCGAGAGTGCCTTCTCGCCATGGCAAACAAGATTCTGGCTATAGCGAGTGCGGATAGCAGTCCATACAGAAACCAGGGGGCAGCTCGCTGTAGCGTACGCCATAGCGAGAGTGGGAGTCTGAAACTGGCGCAAGCTCACCATAACGAAGGATAAATCTCGCCATAGTGAAGGGACCTTATACGTGCTCGCCGTAGCGAAGGCTAAGCCTCGCCGTAGCGAAGCCAGATAACACGAGCTAGCTATAGCGAAGGTTAATTTTCGCCGTAGCGAGGGTCGGTCCGGAAGAGAGTAAAAGGCGAGAATTAGACTTCATTAAACGCCCAAACTCATTCCTTCTCTCATATTTGCCCTAAACTTTGACCCAAGGAGAGAAAAGAGACGTGGAGAGTGAGAAAGACCAAGAGAAGGAGGAAGAGCAAGGGAAAGGTAAGGAAACTTCTCCTATTTCTTCTTAGATTTCTGATCTCTACTTTTTGCCCTCTCTTCCTACGGTTTTATTTGTGAAAATGGTTGGATTTTAGACATGGGTCAGAAGAGGGAAAGTGGAAAATACCTTTGAATCTCTTTGTTTTCTTTGAAAATGTTGTTTCCACTACTATGAGAGCATGAGAGAGAGGAAAAGTTAATAGCATTCTAGAGAGAGAGAGAGAACTCGAGGTTCTGGTATGTTAGGAGAATTGCTCTAAAGATTATATCCTAAAAGAGTAATTTCTCGTTCTTGATTGTGCCTAGGCTCAAGTGAAGCACCTCCATCAAGGTGTGAGTGTGAACCTAAGAAGGGAGAGGAGAAATTGAAAGGGAAGGCTTGTGTTGGCTTTGGCATATAAGGTAGCTCTCTTTCCACTCTTTCTTGTTGCATTCTTGGATGTAATAGTCATTGTATGATTATGTATATGCTTATTGTGTGGAATATGCCATATGCTATTAGTTTGATGCATTGATGCCAATATGCTTGTGTGATGAATTGTGAGATTTGCTCGGGTGAGGTAGTGCCGAAAGTCCCTAGAGATGGGTGAGGTGAAGCCGAAAGTCCCTTGAGAATGGGTGAGACAAGGCCAAAAGTCTCAACCGAGTGAGGCCAAGTCAAAAGTCCCTAAACTCGGGTGAGGCCATCCAAAAGTCCCTAAACTCGGGTGAGGCTAGACCAAAAGTCCCTAGAGCCCATTTTTGGCATTGTTGTGATTTCCATAGCATGTACAATGTGTGTTGGATGTTTGAGAATGGCTAAATGCTTATTCACATGCTTTGACTTGTTATATGCCTTGATTGTTTACTTGATTGAGTGCATGAGCTACTGAGATTTCCTGAATCTCACCTCTTCCCCTCCCAACTTAACCTGCTAGGTGGAGCACAAGGAGAAGCAAGTGCACACCAAGGAGCCTAGGAGTATGCTTAGTTAGATATTACTCTATTTTGATGTAAAGTGGTGCCAAATGAATATGTGCCCACTATTTTTGAGATGTAAATGTTGTAGAAAGTGTATATGTATGAAGAGATGATGTATATACTATGTTGATAGCCAAATCAATGGAAATGAGGGTTTTGCCCCTTTTGATGAATGAATGTGATTGTGTAAATTTGGCCGTAGCATAGTGAATTTGGAATGTATGTTGATTTAGACCACATGGACTTGTTATATATCCTAGTTTTATGCTTTGAAACTTGTCCATGAGGAGTGAGAATGTGTGAGAGGCTATTTGGACCCATTTTGGACCTCTTGGGTGCCAAAACCAGTATTTTTGAGAGCTCCGTGAAAGTATGACCGGATGAGCTCCTCTTGCCATGAAATTTGGCATGCCTCTAGAGTTTGTAGAGAGCTTCTTGAGAAGCTAGAGTGGGTAATATTCAGAGGTCTAGAGAATATTTGGCGAATTGTTGAAATTGGGAAAATTTTGGTAGTTTGGTCATGTACTGTTCTTATAGATCAGAAATGAAATCCATGTCATACATAGACCAAACGGTAGCCAAATGTCATGAAAGTTTATACACATAAACTAGACAATCACAGTGACCTATACAACTGGAATCACCTTAATCGGAGGTCTGTAGAGAAAGATTGACATGCCTGAAGTTCTATATCAGCATCAGGGAGCTCATTCGACCTCCATCACTATTTCATCGGCTTTCAGGGTCTAATAGCTACTGAACTGATCTGGACTTATTTTTTTCCTCTAGTAGACATCTGTAGCTTTCCAAATTGGTATAGATTGCCCAGATTGGATTTTTGTGGATTTAGTTATGAAGTTTTGAAAGTCATGACAGTAAGCTGCACCAGAAACAGTGACAGCCGGATCTCCTTCCCAATTTCGATGTCAAAAATGGTTTAGACTCTGAATTTATGATTGGAAATTATTTTTGATGTAAATTTAACACTTAGAGCTTTCTAGAGAGCTATGGTTTGCTAGATTCCCATTTTTCTATAATTAGTTATGATTTTCCAAATTTAGAGCCAAAATATGACTTTTGGGCCTAAGTGAGAAAATGCAATTTTTTGGTTATTGGCTCCATATCCGTGGCTTATGGCTAGTTTTATGCTATGTATGAGTTGTATAAATGGAGTGTGAGTAGAGAAAGCGAATGATGGGTTCACAGGACCCACGGGGCAGAAGGTGAGTGTATGAAACCCCGTTTCATAGCATGAAAATGCCACGGTATATGTGTTTGTTCTTTGGAAATCATATAGATCCGAGCCCAGTGAGAGGCTAGATAGTGGTAGTAGATTAAGGTGTTACATTTTTGGTATCAGAGCAATGGTTCAGGCACTTTTGCTTAATGTTAGTCTTTTGAATGATGTGAATTGCTTGTGTTTGGTGTGAATGGTCATGGAAGTGGTAACATCCATATGCATATATGCTGGTGATGTTATTGTGAACTGAGGATTGCTACTTCTTTTCAGACATGGTTGAGACTAGACGGGGCAGGGGTAGAGACAGAGGCAGACTGCCCAGGGCTCAGAGAGCTGAGCCAGAGGTTCCTGTTGAGATTGAGGATCCTCTGCGGGCCATCATGGAGAGACTTGATCGGTATGAGGCCATGATAGGCCAGCACCAAGAGATGCTGGAACAGCAGAGATACATAGCCCAGCAGCAGCATGATATGATCATGCATTTGCAAGACACCCTGGCCAGGCAAGAAGAAGTCAGGAAAGATGCCCCTATACCTCAGCCATCTATATCTAGCATTCCACCTGCACCTACCCAGGAGCCTGCTGCTCCACAGACCCAGACGCCTATCCAAAACGTGTTGAAGCAGTTTAGGCAAAACAACCCACCCTCGTTTGATGGGGAGTTGAATGCGGATAAGGCGGAGGCTTGGGTGATGCAGCTTAAGAAGATATTCTCGGTGATGGATTGTACCACTGAGCAGAAAACCCAGCTAGCCACCTCCATGCTAGAAAAGGAAGCTGATAGATGGTGGGATAGCGCGAAACCCCTGATGGAGACCAAGAATATATAGATAAATTAGGAAACTTTCTTGGTCGAGTTTTATGAGAAGTATGTCCCAAGTTCGGTGAGGAAGAAGAAAGAGATAGAGTTCATGAGCTTGAGACAGACAGACGAGATGACTGTGGACTAATATATGGCCAAGTTCATAGAGTTGTCTCGGTATTCCTCTTACCTCCAGAGGTATGATGATGAACCCTGGAGATGTGAGCAGTTTGAGACTGGTTTGAGGCCCCTGATTAGCGATAAAGTCACTCCACAACGGATCAGAAAGTTTAATACTCTTGTGGAGGTCAGCAGGGTGATTGAGACTAACTTGCAAGTCATCATGCCTACTGCGACTACGGCTAGTCAGAAGAGGGTTCTGGATTTGAAAAGACCGAAACCAGAAGAGGGCTCTAGTTTGACACCTAGTACCAGTACCAAGAGGAGAGGCAAGAGGCCATGGAATAGAAGGCCGCAACGAGGTATGCCACCTCCTCGGGGCCAGTCATCCTTTCAGCAGTCTCTGGTGACATGTTTCAAGTGTGGGAAGCCAGGGCACATTGCTAGACACTGTCCTCAGATGGAGATAGCGCCTCCTCCTAGACCACAGACCCAGGGCCGAGTGTTCGCCCTTACTCAACAAGAAGCCAGCGCATCTCCCAGTTTGATCCGAGGTACGCTGATAGTGAATGGCTTTCCTGTAGTTGCTATGTTTGATTCGGGTGCTAGTCACTCGTTTATATCTTATAATTGTGTGAGGAAATTGGGTCTGGCCGTTAGTGTCTTGCCATTTGACTTGTCTATCACTACACCCACTGGAGGCCACGTGGTTACTTCCCATACCTGCTTAAATGTCACTATTCAGTTTAACCATTATCATATCACTATTGATTTGGTTTGTATGCCCTTCTATGATATTGCTTTGATTGTTGGTATGAACTGGTTGGCCGCAAATAATGCCATACTTGATTGTGAACACCGAACCATTTCCCTACCTGCTTGTGGGACTATACCTAGGGTAGGAGCTGAGTTATCCTTTATGACTACTACCCAGGTTGAGAGATATTTGGAGTGTGGATGTCAAGGGTTTTTAGTCTTTTTCTCTATTCAGGCCGAGGTAGAAGAAGGGATAGAGGAGATCCTAGTTGTCAGGGAATTCCCGGAGGTTTTTCCTAGAGAGTTTGATTTTAGTGGCCTACCCCCTGAGAGAGAATTAGAGTTCCCTATAGACATAGTGCCTGGGGCTGGACCAGTGTCCAAAGCTCCTTATAGGATGGCTCCCGCCGAGCTTGCAGAGTTGAAAGAGCAGATAGAGGAATTGTTAGAGAAAGGGTTTATCCGCCCTAGTGTTTCACCTTGGGGTGCTCCGGTGTTATTTGTGAAAAAGAAAGATGGTAGCTTGTGTTTGTGTATAGATTACAGAGAGTTGAACAAAGTTACCATCAAGAATAAATATCCTATCCCTAGAATTGATGATTTGTTAGATCAGTTGGCTGGGGCATCTGTGTTTTCTAAGATAGATCTTAGATCTGGTTACCACCAGTTGAGATTGAGAACTAAAGACGTCTCAAAGATGGCCTTTAGAACGAGATATGGGCACTATGAGTTCCTTGTGATGCCATTGGGGTTGACGAATGCGCCTGCTGTGTTCATGGATTACATGAACAGGGTATTCAGACCGTATCTAGATCAGTTTGTGGTGGTCTTTATTGATGATATTTTAGTGTACTCCCAATCTTTTGAAGAGCATGAGAGGCATTTGAGATTAGTCCTAGACACCTTGAAAGAGAAAAGGTTGTATGCCAAACTGAGTAAATGTGAGTTTTGGCTAACCGAGGTGCGATTCTTAGGTCATGTGATCTCACGAGACGGGGTCACAGTGGATCCCCATAAAGTTGAGGCTGTGTTACAGTGGGATAGACCTAGAACGATCACCGAAGTCAGGAGTTTCCTAGGTTTGGCAGGGTATTATAGACGGTTTATTCAGGACTTTTCTCGGATGGCCTTACCACTGACGAGGCTAACTAGGAGAGATACACCTTTTATGTGGGATGAGAGATGTGAGAAGAGTTTCCAAGAGTTGAAACTCTGTTTGACCATTGCCCCTGTACTGATTATCCCTGACCCTAGTGAACCATTTGTGATTTATTGTGATGCCCGGGCAAAGGGTTAGGATGTGTGTTGATGCAGCAGGGTCAAGTAGTGGCATATGCCTCGAGGCAGTTGAGGCCTCATGAGGAGAATTACCCCACACATGACCTGGAGTTAGCCGCCGTAGTGTTTGCTCTTAAAATTTGAAGACACAATCTGTATGGTGCTACCATAGAGATCTATAGTGACCACAAGAGTCTGAAATACCTGTTTGACCAGAAAGAACTCAATATGAGACAGAGGAGATGGATGGAATTCTTGAAAGATTATGATTATGTGTTGAAATATCATCCAGGCAAGGCCAATGTGGTGGCGAATGCCCTGAGTAGAAAATCCATCCATGTAGCCCATATGATGATTAGGGAGCAAGAGCTCCTAGAGAAGTTTAGAAATTTGAACCTCTCTTGTCAGGTGGTATCGGGTAGATTGTATATGAGTGAAACCCGAATTGAGAATATCTTAAGAACCCAGATCTTAGATGCCCAGAGAGAGGATGATTTCCTAAAACGGATCAGGAATGAGATCACCTAAGGTAAGACCTTAGATTTCAAGGTGTCTGAGGATGGAATGATAGTATACCGAGAAAGAATCTGTGTGCCTAGTCAAAATGAGTTGAGAGAAAGTATTTTAGAAGAGGCACATAAGAGTAAGTATACTATCCACCCAGGTGCCACCAAGATGTATCAGGATTTGAAAAGAATTTTCTGGTGGCTAGGGATGAAAAGTGATGTGACGGAGTATGTGGCTAGATGCCTAGTGTGTCAGAGGGTAAAGATAGAACATTAGAAACCGGCTGGGTTGTTGCAACCTCTAGATATCCCTGAGTGGAAGTGGGATAGTATAGCCATGGACTTTGTGATGGGGTTACCCAGGACGTCCTCTGGACACGATGCTATTTGGGTAGTTGTAGATAGACTAACGAAGTCTGTACACTTTTTAGCTATCAAGGCTACTTATACACTGGATAGATTAGCCCAGTTGTATATCAGAGAGATAGTGCGACTTCATGGAGTACCCAATAGCATAGTTTTGGATAGAGACCCCAGGTTCACATCGAACTTTTAGAGGTCATTGCAGCATGTCTTAGGGACTAAGTTACGGTTTAGTATTGCATATCACCCCCAGACAGATGGTCAGACTGAAAGGACCATCCAGACCTTAGAAGATATGTTGAGGGCATGTGTGCTAGAAATGAGGGGTAACTGGGATGCGTATTTACCGTTAGCAGAGTTTGCATATAATAACAGCTACCATTCCAGTATTCATATGGCCCCTTATGAGGCATTGTATGGGAGAAAGTGCAGATCCCCTCTGTGTTGGGTTGAGCTAGGTGAGAGGAGTATGATAGGACCTGAGATTGTGGACCAGACCACCCGATAGATAGAGTTGATTAGAAAGAGACTCCTCACGGCCCAGAGTAGGCAGAAAAACTATGCTGATAAGCGTAGAAGGCCGTTAGAGTTTGAGATTGGAGACCATGTGTTCATTCGAGTATCTCCAATGACGGGAGTAGGTCGGTCAATGAGGGTAAGAAAGCTCAGTCCTAGGTATATTGGTCCGTTTGAAATCCTTGAGAAAATTGGACCCGTGGCTTACCGAATAGCCTTGCCTCCTAACCTAGCCCAAATCCACAGTATTTTTCATGTCTCCTAGTTGAAAAAGTACTTGCCAGACCCCTCACATATCATAGAATATGAGCATGTGCAATTGCAGGAAGATCTTTCCTATGTAGTGAAACCGAAGAGAATTGTGGATGCTAAGCTGAAACAACTGAGAAGCAAGAGCATTCCTCTGGTGAAAGTGATCTGGAGAGGTCTGACATCTGAGGAAGCAACTTGGGAATTGGCAGATGAAATGAGGCAGAAATATCCAGAGTTATTCCCTTGAGGTAAGTTTTTAAATTTCGAGGACGAAATTTCTTTTAAGAGGGGTAGAAATGTAACAACCGGGAAAAAGGGAAAAAAGAAAAAAAAGAAAGGAAAAAGAAAGAAAATAGAAAGCTAAAAAAATTCAGAAGTCAGAATTCTTGCTAAGTCTTCTCGCAATAGTGAGAAATGATCTCGCTGTCGCGAGAGTGCCTTCTCGCCATGGCGAATGAGATTCTGGCTATAGCGAGTGCAGACAGCAGTCCATACAGAAACAAGGGGGCAGCTCGCTGTAGCGTACGCCATAGCGAGAGTGGGAGTCTGAAACTGGCACAAGCTCGCCATAGCAAAGGATAAATCTCGCCATAGCGAAGGGAACTTATACGTGCTCGCCGTAACGAAGGCTAAGCCTCGCCATAGCGAAGCTAGATAACACGAGCTCGCTATAGTGAAGGTTAATTTTCGCCGTAGCGAGGGTCAGTTCAGAAGAGAGTAAAAAGCGAGAATTAGACTTCATTAAATGCCCAAACTCATTCCTTCTCTCATATTTGCCCTAGACTTCGACCCAAGGAGAGAAAAGAGGCGTGGAGAGTGAGAAAGACCAAGAGAAGGAGGAAGAGCAAGGGAAAGGTAAGGAAATGGTTGGATTTCTGATCTCCACTCTTTGCCCTCTCTTCCTATAGTTTTATTTGTGAAAATGGTTGGATTTTAGACATGGGTCAGAAGAGGGAAAGTGGAAAATACCTTTGAATCTCTTTGTTTTCTTTGAAAATGTTGTTTTCACTACTATGAGAGCATGAGAGAGAGGAAAAATTGATAGTATTCTAGAGAGAGAGAGAGAACTCGAGCTTCTGGTATGTTAGGAGAATTGCTCTAAAGATTATATCTTAAGAGAGTAATTTATTGTTCTTGATTGTGCCTAGGCTCAAGTGAAGCACCTCCATCAAGGTGTGAGTGTGAACCTAAGAAGGGAGAGGAGAAATTGAAAGGGAAGGCTTGTGTTGGCTTTGGCATATAAGGTAGCTCTCTTTCCACTCTTTCTTGTTGTATTCTTGGATGTAATAATCATTGTATGATTATGTATATGCTTATTGTGTGGAATATGTCATATGCTATTGCTTTGATGCATTGATGCCAATATGCTTGTGTGATGAATTGTGAGATTTGCTCAGGTGAGGTAGTGCCGAAAGTCCCTAGAGATGGGTGAGGTGAAGCCGAAAGTCCCTTGAGAATGGGTGAGACAAGGCCAAAAGTCTCAACCGAGTGAGGCCAAGTCAAAAGTCCCTAAACTCGAGTGAGGCCATCCAAAAGTCCCCAAACTCGGGTGAGGCTAGACCAAAAGTCCCTAGAGCCCATTTTTGGCATTGTTGTGATTTCCATAGCATGTACAATGTGTGTTAGATGTTTGAGAATGGCTAAATGCTTATTCACATGCTTTGACTTGTTATATGCCTTGATTGTTTACTTGATTGAGTACATGAGCTACTGAGATTCCCTGAATCTCACCCCTTCCCCTCCCAACTTAACATGCTAGGTGGAGCACAAGGAGAAGCAAGTGCACACCAAGGAGCCTAGGAGTATGCTTAGTTAGATATTACTCTATTTTGATGTATTTTGATGTAAAGTGGTGCCAAATGAATATGTGCCCACTATTTTTGAGATGTAAATATTGTAGAAAGTGTATATGTATGAAGAGATGATGTATATACTATATTGATAGCCAAATCAATGGAAATGAGGGTTTTGCCCCTTTTGATGAATGAATGTGATAGTGTAAATTTGGCCGTAACATAGTGAATTTGGAATGTATGTTGATTTGGACCACATGGACTTGTTATATATCCTAGTTTTATGCTTTGAAACTTGTCTATGAGGAGTGAGAATGTGTGAGAGGTTATTTGGACCCATTTTGGACCTCTTGGGTGCCAAAATCGGTATTTTTAAGAGCTCCGTTAAAGTATGACCAGATGAGCTCCTCTTGCCATGAAATTTGGCATGCCTCTAGAGTTTGTAGAGAGATTCTTGAGAAGCTAGAGTGGGTAATATTCGGAGGTCTAGAGAATATTTGGCAAATTGTTGAATTGGGAAAAATTTGGTAGTTTGGTCATGTACTGTTCTTATAGGTCAGAAATGAAATCCATGTCATACATAGACCAAACGGTAGCCAAATGTCATGAAATTTTATACACATAAACTAGACAACCACAGTGACCTATAACTGGAATCACCTTAATCGGAGGTCTGTAGAGAGAGATTGACACGCCTGAAATTCTATATCAGCATCAGGGAGCTTATTCGACCTCCATCACTGTTTCATTAGTTTTCTAGGTCTAATGGCTACTGAACTGATCTAAACTTATTTTTCTCCTCTAGTAGACATCTGTAGCTTTCCAAATCGGTATAGATTTCCCAGATTGGATTTTTGTGGATTTAGTTATGAATTTTCGAAAGTCATGACAGTAAGCTGCACCAGAAACAGTGACAGCCGGACCTCCTTCCCAATTTTGATGTCAAACATGGTCTAGACTCTGAATTTATGATTAGGAATTATTTTTGGTGTAAAGTTAACACTTAGAGCTTTCCAGAGAGCTATGGTTTGCTAGATTCCCATGTTTCTATAATTAGTTATGATTTTCCAAGTTTAGAGCCAAAATATGACTTTTGGGCCCAAGTGAGAAAATGCAATTTTCTGGTTATTGGCTCCATATCCGTGGCTTATGGCAAGTTTTATGCTATGTATGAGTTGTATAAATGGAGTGTGAGTAGAGAAAGCAAATGATGGGTTCACAGGACCCACGGGGCAGAAGGTGAGTGTATGAAACCCCGTTTCATAGCATGAAAATGCCACGGTATATGTGTTTGTTCTTTGGAAATCATATGGATCCGAGCCCAGTGAGAGGCTAGATAGTGGTAGTAGATTAAGGTGTTACACAACCTAAAACCACCTAACAAAAATAGCCCAACAAGTATTAAAATAATTTCACCCAATCGGCTCAAATCTAGATGGTGTAGTGTTTAAATTTTTTTTAATTATAGCATAATATTGTAGACAACTCTGCCTATGATGAATTTCATTTATCATAGCCGGTCCCAAGCTTGGAAAAAGAGAAGGGTTGTGTTAGGTAGTCGACAGCTAACTTAAAACTTTGTCGAATCTTTATGACATGGACAATCTATATATTAGACGTAAGGTTAGGTCGTTGCTTGTAAGTAAGGCGCTATATAGCTCGAGTACAGTGAGAAGTGAGCAAGAGCTGCTGCATCGTCACCTAGATGTAGTGAAAAATAAGTAAGGGCTACCACATTTTCGTGAACGAATGTGGCTAAAGAAGCTAGTTCATGAGAGTAGGATTCATTTTGGAACTTGGAATATAGGTACACTTACGGGTAAGTCTATGGAAATAGTAGATACTATGATTAGGAGAAGGATTAATTTTATGTGTTTATAAGAAACTAAATGGGTAGGAGAAAAAGTGAAAGAATTAGATACTTTAGGTTTTAAACTTTGGTATACTAGTAAATATAAATCTAGAAACGAGGTAGGTATAATTGTAGATAAATTTTGGAAAAATACTATAGTAGATGTCAAAAGGTTAGGAGATAAAATCATTGCATTAAAGTTTGCAGTAGAAAAGGAAATCTTTAATATTATTAGTGCTTATGCACCACAAGTAAGGTTAGAAGAATCTCATAAGGCAAAGTTCTGGGAAGATTTAGAATGTTTAGTTCAGGAAATACTATTAGGAAAAAAGATTCTTTTAGGAGGGGATCTAAATGGTCATGTGGGAAGGGTATCTTCAGGCTACGAGGGTGTTCATGAAGGACATGGTATAGGAGAAGTAAATGCAAAAGTTAAAACTATTTTAGACTTTTCATTAGCGTTCGATCTTATATTAGCTAACACTTGTTTTAGAAAGCGTGAAGAACATCTTATCACGTATAAAAGTGGAAGGGTATGTTCTCAAATTGATTTCTTTCTTATAAAAAAATCGGATAGAAAATTTTGCATGGATTGCAAAGTTATACTGGGAGAGAGTTTAACTACTCAACATAGAGTTTTGGTTATGGATGAAAGAGTTAGGAGAAGAGTAAAAAGTAAATATGAAGGTAGAGTGGTAAGGACTAAGTGGTGGCAACTAAAAGGGGATAAAGAAAAAAATTTGCAGGGATGGATTATGGAGGAAGGACCTTGGGAAATACAAGAAAGTGCTAACAATATGTGGAATGACATGACTAAAGAGATTAGGAAGGTGGTAAAGGAAATATTAGGTGAATCAAAAGGTTTTGGACCTAGGGATAAAGAATCTTGGTGGTGGGATGCAAGTGTACAAGATAAGGTTAAAGTTAAAAGAGAGTGTTATAAAGTGTGGTCATTATGTAAGGGTAATGAAAATTGGAAAAAATATAAGGTAGCTAAGAAAGACACTAAGAAGGCAGTGAGCGAAGCGAGAGCAAAGGCATTTGATGGGTTATACCAATCTGTAGGTATTAAAGTTGGAGAAAAAAGTATTTACAAGTTAGCTAAAAGTAGAGAAAAAAAGACAAGAGATGAGGATCAAGTAAAATGCATTAAG
Source organism: Erythrophleum fordii (assembly GCA_032878935.1). Classification (NCBI taxonomy): domain Eukaryota; kingdom Viridiplantae; phylum Streptophyta; class Magnoliopsida; order Fabales; family Fabaceae; genus Erythrophleum; species Erythrophleum fordii. The sequence continues at coordinate 16,104,982 of JAVQMF010000052.1, read as the reverse complement.
GATGAAGACGGGAAAGTATTAGTCACGAGACGAGATATCAGAGAACGATGGAAGGGTTATTTTCATAGGCTTTTTAATAAAGGGTACGAGATTTTATTGTAATCGGATAGGCTAGATACGGAAGAAGAGGATCGAAATTATATTTTTTACCGTAGGATTTGTGAGGTAGAGGTAAAAAAAGCATTAAAGCGAATGGAGAATGGCAGAGCAGTTGGACCGGATAATATACCTATTGAAGTATGGAAGAGTTTGGGAATGAAAGGTATAAGTTAGCTCACAAAGTTATTTAATGAAATTATGAGATCTAAGAGAATGCCAGATGAGTGGAAGAAAAGTACTTTAATCCCTATTTATAAGAGTGAAGGGGACATTCAAAATTGTGCAAATTATAGAGGAATTAAACTCATGAGCCATACTATGAAATTATAGGAAAGAGTAATTAAGCGAAGGTTAAAAAAAAAGAGTCAAGTTACGGAGAATCAATTTGGTTTTATGCCAGGAAGGTGAACTATGGAAGCAATATACTTGTTACAAAGATTAATGGAGAGATATAAGGAGAATCAAAGAGATTTACACATGTTATTTATTGATTTAGAAAAAGCATATGATAGAGTGCCAAGAGGAGTTCTATGGAAGGCTTTGGAGAAAAAAAGAGTTCGTATAGCTTATATTTGAGCAATCCAAGAAATGTATGATAAGGTTACAACTAGCGTAGTAACAAAAGGTGGACTTACAGAAGATTTTCTGATAACTATTGGTCTACATCAAGGGTCAACTCTAAGCCTTTATTTTTTTATCTTAGTCTTGGATGTGCTTATTGAACATATCCAAGAGCCGGTGCCACAGTGCATGCTTTTTGTAGATGATATTGTCCTAGTTGGAGAATCGAAAGAGGAAATGAATGAGAAGTTGGAGAGGTAGAGACAAACTTTGGAAGCTCATGGCTTTCGTTTAAGTAGAAGTAAAACAGAGTATATGGAGTGTAAGTTTAGTAAGAGGCACGCCACTTCTAGCGTAGAAGTAAAAATTGAAGAACATATCTTACCACAAGTCACACGATTTAAGTATCTTGGATCCATCATACAACATAATGGGGAAATAGAAGAAGATGTAAAGCATAGGATTCAAGCGGGGTGGATGAAATGGAGGAGTACTTTGGGTGTTATTTGTGATAGAAGAGTACCACTCAAACTTAAGGGTAAATTCTACTATACAGTTATAAAACCTGCAATGTTGTATGGAACTGAGTGTTGGGCAATAAAAAGTCAATAAGAAAATAAGTTTAATGTTGCAGAGATGAGAATGTTGCGGTGGATGAGTGGACACACTAGATGAGATAGGATTAGAAATGAATGCATTAGAGAGAAGATGAAAGTCGCACCTATTGTAGAATCGAGACTTAGGTGGTTTGGTCATGTAGGGAGGAGACCTATAGAAGCCCCCGTTAGGAGAGTAGATATGATGGAGAATAGTCCAATAAGTAGAGGTAGAAGAAGACCAAGAAAAACTATAGGAGAAATTATTAAGAGAGATTTAAATTTAAATGGTTTGTCTAGAAATATGATTTATGATAGAGATTTATGGCATCAATTGATCCATGTAGCTGACCCCACTTAGTGGGAAAAAGCTTTGTTGTTGTTGTATAATATTGTAAACCAAATTCTACCAGAAACTCTCCTTCCCTAGCCCAATAAATTCAAACCAAAATGAAATTGATAACATAAGTTGGCCTACAAGCCTTTTGTTTTTTTCTTTTTTCTTTTATTAAGGTAAAATTAAGTTTCAAAAAGGTCACATATAAAACTGAAATAACCCATATATTTAAAAACAAGTCCATAGCTACTGAACATTAAAAGCCCAATCTCAACGCCAAAACAAAGCAAGTTTGAAGCTTTAATAATTAAAACAACCAGGGCCAGACCAATGCAAAACAAAACAATGCATTTTAATATGTTGAACAATAGGTCATTCAACTAAAGGCCAAAATGCAAAGCTAAAACAACACGTAACTTGCATCATCCCCTACCTCCAGCCAGTTACACAGACCCAACAAACCATTACGAACCTGAATAAAAAACCTAACTGGTTCTCACATTACATGCACTTATCTTCAATGCTTCCAAAGCCAAAATTGGTCAAATTTTCATGGAGATTAAATTTGTAATTCCAAAACATAAACTAAAAGCTTAGATAAATAACCCAAAATTTATGGAAAATTCTAAATTTTTGGCATTAAAGAAAATGCAAAGCAAAGGCCATAGCAGCTTTAATACCAACTGTAAACTGAAATAAGATACACAAATCTCATAAATGATATCCAAACAACATTAAAGTGTAGAATAAAAATCTAACTCAGTGTTTGTCCCCCATTCGAACTCCATTTCCCATCCACCATTTCCAAACATGATACGTTTGCATACTATAACACTAAAATCAACGAATCAATATTGTTTTTAAATTCTGTTATGTATTTCTCAATTTGTGCTTGTTATTCAAAGAGCAGACCATTAGCGTAAAAAGGGACATTAGGTGAATTAAGGAGGATATTATGGGAGGCAACTTATACTAGCAAGTTGTATTTAGTTTTTTGGTCTTATGATATAGTTTTTTAATATTATTATATATTTTATAATTATTTGTCATATATCTTTTTTTTAATTATCATATTAATGGGATTAGAGACAATGGTTAAGAAAATATAACAAAGAGTGTGGCATGAGAACATGAATGAGAGAATGTGGGAAAATGAGAGATATTGATTTGATTTGAGTTTTGATTTTCTAATTTTGATAGAAGAAATAAAAGAAACGACGGAAAGTGAGGTATCTGTTACAAAAATTATGTATTATTTTAATGTATATAATTTTAAAATGTATTATTTTAATTATAATAATTATATTAGTATTAAACAAAACCAATAAAAAGTCTATTTCCTCACTTTATTATATAACAAGGTGATAATTTCTTTTTTCTTTTCATCATACACAATTTGTAATACCCAGTCTTTCTACAACTGAACTAAAACTGGTGAGATAGTAAAAGAGAACCTTGGAATAAAATGAAATAATGTCAAACAAGGCTAGAATGATAATCAGAGCATCCAGATGAGGATAAGGACCTAAGAGTAGCCTAAAATCGAAACCAAAATAGCTAAACAAACTAAATCAAAAGGTAGTGGCAATATAATAATTTTAGACAACCATTTAGAAACTTAACAAAGAAAGTTTTAAATATTAAAATTAAGTTTACTAGAATTCTAAGAGGCCCTAAAAATGATAGGAACCATCAGAATGACCAAAACCCTTTTGGTGTACATTTTAAGTCATCAGTTGATACAAACTTTGACTAAATGATTCAAGATGATTCTAAAATCAATAAATTTGGAAGTAAATGTTTCTAATAAACTAAAGAACCTAAATTTTTATATGGAAAAGAAGGTTCTAAAAAATGATTTAAAATGAGCTCAAACGAAGCGGTCAAAATTGCCTGACATAATATAAATTTTATAATTGTTCCAAAAATCATTCCTTCTCCCTTATATCAAGTCAACCACGCCCTCAATCCCTCAAAACTGACTAAGAGCACTCTAAACAAAACCAAGGATGCACCAAGAGAAGGTAAGAAGAAGAAAAAAAGGAAGCCATTTTAGCTTCTTGAGAGAAGTATTTTGGTCACTAGTTACATGGAGCAAGGATAGCGTTTGAAGAAACTAACTTCACCACAAGAATCTCCATTGAATATGGAGGCCAATAAAGTATGATATTATGCAAGATTTTTTCTTTCCCTTGTTCTTTTATTCTCTCTATAATTAGGCTAGCCTTAGGAGGAATTAGAAGGAATTGAATTTCAACTAAAATAGAATGGGGACAAGGGTTTTAAGGCATAAAGATTATGAAAATACAATTGGAATCACTTAAGGAGCTTTAGAAACCAAGTTAGGGTAATTAGGGTTTCAATTACACCTTAAGAGTTATGAAAACCTAGAAAGACATTTTAAGCCATATTAGATCATAATTGAACTAGAGAGAAGCCAAAGAATGTTCACATGCATCAAAATCCTAGAAGAAACTAACAAAACTCTATTTGGCCTCTATATATGTATAATTTTGGCCATGAGCATAAGAGAGCACCTAAGGAGTGCTTTCTTGAGTTTTAATAATTTAAGAGACTTAGATAAGAAGAATAAATAATTATGGAACCATCGGATTAAATTTAAGAGCCCTAAATTGAGAGTTGAAATTTAAGGCCTAACTAGGGTCAAAGAAGCAAGTGGATCCTAAATTCCTTTAACCAACCATACGATAATTCAAATGAGTTTCATTAGGGATATATGGCTCATAGCAAGTGAGAGTTTGGAACCTAGAAGGTGAGAACCAATAGTTGCTTCTTGATGGACTTAAACTAGCTTTAAATAGCATATTAGGCTCTAATGGAATTAAGTGAAAATCAGAAGACTCCAAATGGATCCAAATGAATTAATTTACCTTGTAATTGCTATATGTAGGCCAAGCTAGTCCAAACTCACCAAAGTGTGGGGTTCAAGTTAAGGAAAAACAAGAGAAAAACCAAGAGCAAGTGAGTTGGTGGTCTCTTAAAGCTTCACAAGTTCTAAAGTAGCTTTATCTCCCTATCTTACATGCATTTGAATGCTTAATCAAGTTGAGATACTTGTATGTCTGTTACTTGATGTATTCATGAGCTATGCCTTGATATGCTTTCCATTATGAGTTTTATGCATGAGTTTAACATGTTTCTCGGCTCCTAACTCCCTATAGTATGGTATTGAGTGCAATAGCTCCTCTTAGGCCCTAGGTTAAGTTTAGTTGATTCTAGTTGGTTTATTTTGATGACATGGCTTAATGAAACATGAGTTTTTATGCTAAAAGTTGCATTAGAGGTGCATGAGGCATATAAATGGCATTTTTGCACCACACGCATTGCATTTCCTCATGGTATTTATGTATGCATGATTTGGTTGAAATTAGCTACTTAGATTCTTCTAGAATCTCACCCATATATTCCCACTAACCATTTCAGGCTCTTTATCACACCATATTATTTTATCCTCACTTTCCTATACATAAAGCTTTATACCTACTTCATACATGATTTTCAAGGAAAATGGAATAAAAATAATGTATTATTTTATGTTAAGTAAGTCGTTAAATTTTCATTTTATGCTTCTGTGGACCCTGTGGACTCCCTAATATCATCCCCTACTCATATTCCATCTAAACAAGTCATAAACATTGTAAAACATTCTATACATTTTGGTTTAGGAGCTATACATAAGAAAAAATAGAGTTTTACCTCGGGTCCAGAATTCAAATTTCTGTCACCAAGTTTAAGAAATCATAATTAATTCTAGAAAAATCAAAATCAAGCAAATGATAGCTTTCCAGAAATCTCTAGGTGTCAAATATAGGTTAAAAATTATTTTAGGCCATGAAAACCCAGCTAGATCATAATTGACAACATAACAATACTAAAGGTCTAGCTACCTAGGTTTACTATCACAATTTACTAATATAAATTTCAAATTTTCGTAACTAATTCTAGAAAAATCAAAACCCAGCAAACTATACATCATAAAAAGCTATAGATATTAACTTAATGGGAAAAATAAGTTTAAACCACATTAAGCTCATTTAAGAATTAAATTATAATGAAACAGTACATGAGGTTGGCAAGCATTACTGGTTCTAATGCAATATTTCAAAAATTCATTTCTCTTTCTACAAACCTCTAAATAAGGTGCTTCTAGTTGTTATAGATCTTTGAGAATATCTAGTTTCTACATGGAAAAGTTTAGAACCATTGGACCTCGTTTGGCCTTTAGATGACATGAACATAAAATCTGCTCAAGTGAATAATGCCCATACCAAAATCAACTTCTGATATGAACATTGAAGAATCATAAGAAATTTTATAGACCTCCAAATAATATAGTTCTTAGACCACCAAAAATGAGATCTATATGTGTACAAAATCTTAACCTTAAAATCACTATTTAGTCAGGTTGGGGTTCAACTCACAAAATGGGTTATTTTTTGTCCTAAAATGGTTCATTTATGTGCCAAATGGTCTTCCCTTAAATCAAGACCACTTGAGAACATGGGATACCTTCAAAACATTCCATTAAACTTGTCTAAGGAGTCCAAATATCCATACATCACAAAACCACTACCCCACTTGTTCACACATACAAGTTTTTAAAGACACATCCATGCATCTTAATGTCAAAAACATCAAATCTCATTCATATGCCTTCAACTCCCATACGTATATCATATTTCCATGTATATACATATATTCAAGTGGCTACACATCATTTACAACATGAGGTTACATTATTTTCCAATAATATGGTTATAAAATGGCTAGATACATAAGTCTTTTATCAATCTCTTCTCTTCAAGTGTGGTGGCTTCCATCTCTTTGCTCACTTAGTCAACCTGGACATGTTTAGGCAATAGAGAGGGAAGAGTGAGATTTTAGGAATCCCAATAGCTCTTAACCTTTTCAATCATACATAAAAGCCATGATTTCAAGCTAAAGGATGCATATATAAACATTTTGCTACTAATAACCATACATAGAATCATTTTCATATACAAGAAACTTATACACATCATATGTTGGCCTTCAAGAACATTAGTTTAGCCTTACCTATTTTCCTTAGGACTTTTGGACTTGTCTTACCCATTTTCAAAGAACTTTTAACTAAACCTCATTCTTCTTGAGACTTTTGGTGTTGTCTCACCTAATCTTAGGGACTTTTGGCTCATCATCACCTTTGCTAAGGGACTTTTAGCTTTACTAAATTCATTCAAGCTAACCATCATTCATAAAACACATGTTATGCACATAATGGTACCAAGGCATGTACAAAATCACTAGAAACATATCTCATGGTCAAATCATACATACACACGTCCAAAAGACATGAAAACATCTAAGAATGCATGAGAGAAATGTTAAAGAGCTACCTTGAATGCAAACACACACACCTTTGCTTGATTTCTCCTCCTTCCTTTGGCTACACCCTTGCAAGTAGGTGGAGTAGGATTCTTTTAGCCTAGACACATCAAAAAGAACCTAATTGCACTCTTGAAATAAATTCTAGTACCACACACACTCTAGAAAAGCTTGGTTTCTTATTTGGTTCAATTATGGTTCCATAAAGCACCTAATGAAGCAACTCTAAGGATTCATGATTTTGACTCCATTCTCTCCTTTAATCTATGACTCTTGATTCTATTTAGACTCCTTGGAGCCATAACAATTATTTGAAGGAGCCTAGCTACATGTTGCTTCTTTAAGTCACATTATGAAACCTACTGATAACCATGATATTTTATACATTTTAATCCCCTAACTTGGGCATTTTAATAACGAAATATGGCTTTAATATTTTAATTAGATAAGATTTTATTTTAATAGTCATTTCTATATTCTAGGAGTTAATTTGCAAAAATTTAATTTTTAATGCTCAATTTTATCTTAAATAATTTTTGTGGATTTTCCTATTGCATTGTTCTTATTATTTGTGCAGAATTTTTGTTGGGCAATTGGAGCTTAAAAGGAGGAAAACAACGTGTTGAGGGAAGTGAATAATAGAGCATGGATGGAGGTAAGATGAAGGCTGGAACTTTTAAGTAGAAACATAAGCAAAACACAAAGCATGGCTGGACAAAGGAAGTAAGGTGAAACCAATGAGGAGGAGAGCAACGCATGAAGAAGCACAAGCTAAGAATGAAGAATAAGCCACAGTTTCGTGCAGATTGAAGGAAGAACAAGCAAGACAGAAGACAAATAAGAAGAAAACTACGTGGAAAAGATGTGGAACATAAAGGCAGCACCTGTGTTAAAGAACAAAGCAAACAGAACACAAACAGCTCACACACTCATGTAGAAATAGAGGAGCACCACGAGATGAAGCAGCGAGTAGAAACACACACACCTGGTAGGATAAAGAGTACAGTAGCTACATGAATGCTAACGTGGAAAAAGAATAAAGAACCATAAAACATCTCGAGTGGAATAAGAAGCCACAGGGAAGAGCAGTTGGGTTGAAGAAGCAAGAAAGCACTAAAGCTACGGGTTTAGGGTCCAGAATGAAGCCATAAAGTACATGAGAAACAAGAGGAGATTCATGTGATGAATGAAGACACATACATGCAAAATGTGCTATGAATAGGCACGTGAAGAAGTGGACTGTAGCATAAACAAATAGGGAACATGTTATCCAGAACCACGTCTGCAAGAAGAAGCCCAAACACGTGAAAATAACACAGGGAAAGGCTGGAAAGAGCTTGAAGAAACAACTGGAACAAGAAGCATTTGAGCTTGAAGAGAAGGTGAAGCCACGCTTTGGAACAAAGAAGAAAACACAAGCATGCAGAATCACGTCTGGACAGCAGCAGAATGAAGAGAAAACTACGTGGGAAGCATGAATTTGAAAATTCTATTTAACTTAAAATGGGGCCCATACACTTACATAAACAAAAAAGAATAAAGACTTCGGGTAAATGGGGCAAAAGCTGAGCATGTGACAAGTTAAAAATCCACGTGAGAATGAGGCAAGGGAAAGCACGTGAAAAATAAAACATTCACGTGAGAGGAGAATCATGCCATCACATTCACTCCATTCGCCCATTCCATCTTTTTGCATTCTCTCTACCCCTTCGCCTTCATCCATACAGAACCCTCCACGCCATTTTTCCATTTCCATCCACTCCTCCATTCTCCATCTCCATTCCACCGTAATATGAAACTCTAATCCACCTTGAGGCTAGCTAGGAGGAAGCTCTTAGAGAAGCTTGAATCCTTGGAGGAGACTACAAAATTTTTGGCTAAGATTTCTTTAATTTTCCTACACCTTTTCTTATTCTGTACAATCTTGGTTAAGTTGTATTTGATTAGAAATTGGTGTAATTGTAATTAGTGGCTGGTTAGACACTAATTAAGATGTTAATTGACTGATTACTTGATTGATTTAGTGTTGAATTTTCCAATTTCCTCTAATCTCCCATGTATGCCACGAAGGTGTTCGATGAAATACATGAATGAGATTATGTGTTTGATTGTTTGATTTGAGGATTCCTTAGTGTTTAGTTAGTTAATTAAACATTTTTGGATGGTAATTTAGAGGCTAATTAATTATTTAATCAATCAATTTGGATGTTTATTGATCTTAAAGATAAGAATTAGCAATTTAATGGGAATTGAGGTCTCAATTCAATATTAGATTGTTAATCTCTTGATTCTTGCGTGGTAACTCAAGATACATTTGTATTGAACACAATTAGGAACTCTTAAGCCAAAATTAATCATAATTGGATTAGGATTAGGATAGCAGATACTAATGGACGAATCTAAAGCTAGTCGCAAGCCATTATCATCCATAATTCATCCAATTAGGTAGTGTTTAGGAATTTTAATTCAATTTCATTTTACTTAGTTTAATTAAATAAAAAAAACCCCTCAAATTAGATAGTTTTTAGGATTTTTAACATTTAGAAAACTTAATTAAGTATTGAACTCCATTTCCAAGGGAGATGACCTAGGTTGTGCCACTAGCTATATTTTTAGTCAACCTACTTTTAATTTGAGGGTTGCACGACGAACCTGTCAAAATTTGCCGCCGTTGCCGGGGAATTGGAGTTTCAATTGTTTAAGGAAGTTTTCTAAGTTTTTTTATTTTGTTTTAACTCTATTTTAGTTCTATTTTGATATCATTTTTGTTCTATTTTGAACTTGGAATTGGATCGTTTCGGTGTTGCACGTTAAGTGTCCTGCTTGCTGGAATTTTCGTTTGAAGTGCCCAGAAAATTCTTATACTTTGTTTTCCATGGTTTCTTGGTGTTTTAAGCAAAAGTAATAGTAATACTATTTGGTGCACCATTGTTTGGCCAAATTCCAACGTTTGAGGCACTTTTTCGAATTTTATAGTATTTTCTCGAATTTTTTAGGAATTTTTCTATTTTTCTGGATTTATTTTCTTTAATTTTTGTGAGTTTGTTTTGCATCATTAGCTTCTGTTTTAGAGTGTTTTTTATTGTTAGAAACTTCTTAACTTCATTGAATTTTTATTTTCTTGAGTTCGAGTTAATTTTAGTTATAATTTGTTTGTGCTTTGTCTTGTGCTAAAAGTGATTGTGCTTCTCATTTTATTTGCGTTAAATAGATCCATATTATAATTCTAATCAAGGTGCTTATAATTCTTATGCCAATGATGGGATCCTCAGGCAATTGGATGATCTCAAGATAATGGTTTAAGGTCTTCTTGAAAGACAAAGACAAAATCAACAAAGCCAATAATGCCAACAAGTCCAACCACCATGTTACCAACCATACCATCATTCATATGAAGTTCAGCCCAGCTACCAACCATACCACCATCCATATAAGATTCACCCAAATTACCACCATCATCATGAGCCATATCATAATTTCTATATGCAAGAGCCAAAATATCATCCTTACAATTATCATGAGGAGTATATGCGGTAAATGATCCAACAAGGAGCTGAATGGTTAAAACAACAAGATCAGCAAATGGCGGATAACCTCATGAAGGATTTAGGAATTCAATTGAATCAACCGACTTCAAGTGCTAATGAATCAATTGAAGAGCAAATTAAAAAGGAATGTATAGAGGAGGAAGAGTCCTATTCACTGGGTAATATCCTTCCATCTTCTAATGTTTTACAATTTGTTGAAATTGAATCTAGTTTGCATGATAGCACTGTGATTCCTGATGCATTTAATGTTGTTGATTCTAAATTGCATGATGATGATGTTGATGAGGAAATAATTGTTGAATCTCCTAATTTAGTTGATTGTGGTAACTCATTGAACAAAATTGACACATTTATTGATGTTCATGAACTCTTATGTACTGATGCACTTAGGATGTCTACACCCAGCTGTAACTTTAGTGATGAATTCATGTCTGAACTAATTGATGAATCTCTTGAGTCTAGGGTAGAAGATAAGTGTGGGGGTGACTTGGAATATGATGATTATTATGTTCCTAGTCTAAGATTGGTTGATAAGCCTGTTGTTGATGCATCTTCTGAATTTAGGGACAACATGCCATCTAGACCACGTGACATAACTAATTTGGATGCATCTCTTGATTGTATATGTGCTGGATCTGCTATATGTAATAGATGCTCACAGATTAACTCTTTCATTGAGACTAGTGAGTTCCTCATATATAATGATCATCATGATTCCTCACTAGCATGTGCTAATATGGCTAATGAAATAATAGATATAGCATGTGAAAAGGATATAGACAGTGAAATTGTTGAGCAAATTGTTGTTGATAATTCAAACTTAACTCTTAAATGCTTGTGTGGTGATATGCATACATGTCTAGTGTGTTCTGAGATTAATGAGTTTTTGAGGTCGATAAGTCTGTTGAATCCTTTGCTTGCACTGAAATGATTGATAAGAATGATTCTACTGATCATACTAGTATTGATGAGGGCATGCATAGTGATACTGCTGATGTTGAAAATCCTATTGGTGCTGGTACTGTTGTTGATACTAGTGAGAGACTAAATTTTGTTGTTGATAATTGTCTAGAATTTTGTGAGCCTACTAATGTCTCTTTGGTCAGGGAAGATGTTGTTTCTCCTATTGAGAGTCTGGAACAAATTCTTGAATTTGGTGAGCTAATTCTTAACAATCAACAGACTATCCCAACTGAGATGAAATAACTGTCAGAGACCTTGAATTCAAAGGACTGTGAGAAGTTGCAATTAGATTTTTCTGTGGATGTAGTGACTTTTACTGATGAGAGTCTGATAGATTTTATTGGTTTTAATAGATTTTTAGAAAGTTCAAATTTTCAATTTAATTTTAAATTTTCTTTCTTTGGTTTTAAATGTCCTAATTTTGATTTTTATTCTTTTCTTGTTCCTGAATATGCTGAAAATGACTTTCCTAAACTACTGATGGTTGAGAAAGTCCATGGGTCATCACTACATGATCAATCAAAATGTTTCAAAGTAGTGAGACTTAAATTTGTTCAGTTAAGAAGGAATAAAGTAGTTTTAATTTTGGTTTTTGATACATATGATTAGTTAGTCTTTAATAGAGTTCTTTGTAGTTTAGGATTTAGCTTTCTTTGTCTTTTTCGCATTATAGTTTTTTTATTTTTGTTTTGTAGGAAATAAATTGCTAACCAGCTACAAGGGAATCTTAGCCACCTTTGGGATCTTCCAGATTCAAGTTGATCCGGTTGTACACTCTCTTTTCACTCTTTATATTGTGTTGTTTATCTGTTTACTGGACTGTGTGCTGACATTGAGGACAATGCAATATTTAAGTGTGGGGGGAAGAGTCATTTCATTCCATTCTATCTTTCTTTTCCAGTCCATCTTTTCCTTATTTTGAAAAAAAATAAAATAAAATTTTTGAGGAAAATTTTTGAAAAATAGGGTGATTTTTTTTCAATTTTTTTGTAAAAGTTGCAAGTTGAGATGATTGCAGTTTAGATTCACGTAGACATGACAAGTGATGGATCTTGTGTTTTGATTCAAGTGAAGTGGCAATGAATTCGATTTCAATGAATTATTTGATAGTCATTAGCTGGTGAGGATTTAAGCTTTAATTGTTCATTTCTAGTGTGCATTCACCTATCTCTATTTTCACTTTAGAACTTGTCTTGATTCTTTGTTAAGACTACATCTGCATTTGCATGCATAAAAATGATAAGGCATTCATTTCTTTTATAGCTAGTTAGCCAAAAAGCCAACCTACATACATTTTATCCATTGTTTAGCCACTTTGGACTTGTATTTTCTTTTCTTGTTACCCATAGCCATTAAATATGTTTTTCCACCTTGTTTTAAGATGCCTTAAGGACTTTAAGGAGCATGACACTTGTTTAGGATGAGAGAATGTATGCTTTGCATCCATTTAGGCCATTGATAGTAAAAGTAGGGAATATGTTTTAAAAAGAAAAAAAATGCAATGAAAAGAAGAGATTAGAAAAAAAAAAAAAAGAAAAGAAAGAAAAGGAAATATTTGAAAATCAAAAGAAAGAAGTCTTTTGAATTGAGTTTGTAGTTGCTTATTGCTAGCTTAAAATAAGGCTTTAAATTACACATGTTCTTCCCTATCCTAGATTGTCATTGATTGCTCTTGAGGTTCTAAGGTATCAATTTTGTTTAGTTTTTCCCTTTATTTTTGTATCCATTCATTTCATCTCCCCTAACCCCATTACAACCCTGAATAAAGTCCTATTGATTTGTGTATTGCATTTAGCATAGGTGGTGGAGACTTAGAAGCTTGACAAGCTTATGGCAGTGAACTTGGATAGGTGAAATTTGAGTGATACATATTGCCTTTAAACACTTGAGAGATGAGAGTAAATACTAATCCAAGTGAGGGGCTATGCATTTCAATTCATTCTTTTCAAATGAAATTGCCATGGAATTTGATTTCTTGATGCAATTGAAGTTAACTTTGATTGTTGGAGTGATGAAGAGTTGTGATTAATCTCTAACTTATGATTTTTATACTTTCTTTTTTATTTTTCATTCTCCACTTGCCATTCTACTAGCCGGGTGTTTCCATTTAGTCTTTTCTCTTGGATTTTGAGCTTTGCCTAGGAGTGCAAAGGTTTAAATGTGGGGGAATTTGATAACCATGATATTTTATATATTTTAATCCCCAAACTTAAGCATTTTAATAACGAAATATGGCTTTAACACTTTAATTAGATAAGATTTTACTTTAATAGCCATTTCTATATTCTAGGAGTTAATTTGCAAAAATTTAATTTTTAATGCTTAATTTTATCTTAAATAATTTTTGTGGATTTGCCTATTGCATTATTCTTATTATTTGTGCAAAATTTTTGTTAGGCAATTGGAGCTTAAAAGGAGGAAAACAACATGTTGAGGGAAGTAAAGAATAGAGTATGGATGGAGGTAAGACGGAGGCTGGAACTTTTGAGCAGAAACATGAGCAAAACATGAAGCATGGCTGGACAGAGGAAGTAAGGTGAAACCAATGAGGAGGAGAGCAACGCATGAAGAAGCACAAGCTAAGAATGAAGAATAAGCCATAGTTTCGTGCAGATTGAAGGAAGAACAAGCAAGACAGAAGAGAAACAAGAAGAAAACTACATGGAAAAGACGTGGAACATAAAGGCAACACCTGTGTTGAAGAACGAAGCAAACAAAACACAAACAGTTCACACACTCATGCAGAAATAGAGGAGCTCCACGAGATGAAGTAGCGAGTAGAAACACACACACCTAGCAGGATAAAAAGTATAGCAGCTGCATGAAGGCTAACGTGGAAAAAGAATAAAGAACCATGAAGCATCTCGAGTGGAACAAGAAGCCATGGGGAAGAGCAGTTGGGTTGAAGAAGCAAGAAAGCGTTGAAGCTACGGGTTTAGGGTCCAGAATGAAGCCACAAAGTACATGAAAAACAAGAGGAGATTCATGTGATGAATGAAGACACATACATGCAAAATGTGCTATGAATAGGCACGTGAAGAAGTGGACTGTAGCATAAACAAATAGGGAACATGTTATCCAGAACCACGTCTGCAAGAAGAAGCCCAAACATGTGAAAATAATACAGGGAAAGGCTAGAAAGAGCTTGAAGAAGCAGCTGGAACAAAAAGCATTTAAGCTTGAAGAGAAGGTGAAGCCACGCTGTGGAACGAAGAAGAAAACACAAGCATGCAGAATCACGTCTGGACAGCAGCAGAATGAAGAGAAAACTACATGGGAAGCATGAATTTGAAAATTCTATTTAACTTAAAATGGGGCCCACACACTCACACAAACAAAGAAGAATGAAGACTTTGGGTAAATGGGGCAAAAGCTGAGCATGTGACAAGTTAAAAATCCATGTGAGAATGAGGCAAGGGAAAGCACATGAAAAATAAAACATTCACGTGAAAGGAGAATCATGCCATCACATTCACTCCATTCACCTATTCTGTCTTTTTGCATTCTCTCCACCCCTTCGCCTTCGTCCACACAGAACCCTCCATGCCACTTTTCCATTTCCATCCACTCCTCCATTCTCCATCTCCATTCCATCGTAATATGAAACTCTAATCCACCTTGAGGCTAGCTAGGAGGAAGCTCTTGGAGAAGCTTGATCCTTGGAGGAGACTGCAGAATTTTTGGCTAAGATTTCTTTAATTTTCCTACACCTTTTCTCATTCTGTACAATCTTGGTTAAGTTGTATTTGATTAGAAATTAGTGTAATTGTAATTAGTGGCTGGTTAGATACTAATTAGGATGTTAATTGACTGATTACTTGATTGATTTAGTGCTGAATTTTCCAATTTCCTCTAATCTCCCATGTATGCCACGAAGGTATTCGATGAAATGCATAAATGAGATTATGTGTTTGATTATTTGATTTGAGGATTCCTTAGTGTTTAGTTAGTTAATTAAACATTTTTGGATGGTAATTCAGAGGCTAATTAATCATTTAATCAATCAATTTGGATGTTCATTGATCTTAAAGACAAGAATTAGCAATTTAATGAGGATTGAGGTCTCAATTCAACATTAGATTGTTAATCTCTTGATTCTTGCATGGTAACTCAAGATACATTTGTATTGAACACAATTAGGAACTTTTAGACCAGAATTAATCATAATTGGATTAGGATTAGGATAACGGATACTAAGGGACGAATCCAAAGCTAGTCGCAAGCCATTATCATCCATAATTCATCCAATTAGGTAGTATTTAGGAATTTTAATTCAATTTCATTTTATTTAGTTTAATTAAATCAAAAAAAACCCCCTAAATTAGATAGTTTTTAGGATTTTTAACATTTAGAAAAATCAATTATGCATTGAACTCTATTTCCAAGAGAGATGACCTAGGTTATGCCACTAACTATATTTTTAGTCAACTTAGTTTTATTTTGAGGGTTGCACGACGAGCCCGTCACCTACACCTCCATCTTATATCCTAGGCTTTCTAATTCTTTTCTAAGGCTTGCTCTCATATTCTCTCATCACATATGATGCAAATCTAGGCTTAGAAAAATTTAAAACGTTCCCGAAGTGCTACTCTAGCTTAGGCCAAGGTTATGTCTTCATTGAGCACCATGGAAGTTGTCTTGTTTTCTTGATGAGGGATGCATGTGGGAGGCTTCCTAGGGATCTTAGGAACACCTTTAAATCCTCACATAACCTAGAACACCCTTGAATAAAATTAGATTTTATAATACTTCCATGAATCCCTAGCTTTTCTATTTTGATTTTCAATGATTTCCCTTTGAGTTTCTTTGTATTTCCTCTCTTCCTATAGTCTAAACCTTAGGTTTCTAACTTGCTTTTGGTCAGAAATTCCTCCCCCTACAAGCTTTCCCTTTGTTTGAACCAACACACATAAGGAGCAGGGAAGAAGAAGCAAAGATGCATATATATTTACTATGATTTCCTTGCTTCTTTAGGAGATTCTGTTTTTGCTTTAGCCTCCTCTTTCAAGGACTAACCTCCTCCCTCTAAATCAAGGTTAAAACAGACCCATATCATCCAACATAACCATGGAAAGAAAGAACAAAGAGAGGAGAATAAGATATGTAAAGGAAAATCCATGAAAACCATAGCCTTCTTTACTTTTTCCTTGGTTCCTTCCTTCTCCTTTCCTCCTTCTCTTGTGCATCTTTGTCTTAGGTAGAAGTTCCCTCTATTTTGGCCAAAATATGTTAGTTAGAAGAAGCTCCAAGTGGGATGCCTCTTATATGGAAGAAATAAGAAGAAAATTTGTTCATTAAAATACTATTTATATCCTATCTTTTGACTAATTCATTTGAGGTCCATTTTAGCTCCTTTTTTAGAACTTTTTCTTCCATTATAAAATGTAGGTCCTCTATTTTATAAAATAGGTTTGAAATAACTCAATTTGGATTTAAAACTTTCCCAAACAAAGATGTCAAAATTTGGGTCAATCAATATTCAAAACCGTACACAGAGGAATTTTAACTATCCTGGGAATTTCCATAGTTTCTAGGGCCTCTAAGAACCCTTGAAAGCTCAAATTTTCTATTTAAAAAGCCCTCCTATGAGTTTTTCAAAAGTTGCCTATATTTTACGAAAATGCCATTATACTTTCAGTAATTATATTGAACTACCCCAACTTTGGTTTTTAGGCACCTTAGACCTTGGATCCTCATTTTCTATTATTTAAAATTTAATTCTAATTTTATTTAGCCTTAAATCTCTCATTTCAAGGGACTTGCTTTTCAAACAAACTCATTTCGATAGTTTTAAGAAAAATCATATGTTACACTCTCCAACCAAAGAGAAAAAGATAGAGAAGTATTAGACATTAGAAAATTATGTAATATGACTTTTGTAATGTAAATGTGCTACTTGTGTAAAATGTACTTAATGAGTTAGACAGTTTATACATGTATGATGGATATTCATGTATTTGATGATGTTTATAATGGAATCATATGTATGAACTAGAGCACCTTAATATATGTTATTTTGAGTTAAAAGTTGGCCTTTTATATTAATATGTACATATGAGATGCATGAAGGTTCATATACATATTTAGGTGTTGAGAGTTTAAATTTTATGCAAGCCTTATTTATATGTTAGACCATATGGATTATATTCCTAAGATGATTAAAATTTGCACAAAATAGGATAGTGCAATTTGGAAACCAATTAGGTCATTTTTTAACCAAAATTTGGTCTAAAAATACCATAAATTGTACCTTTACACTTGACATCCCAAATGACCTAGTTTGGAATTGAAATTTGGCATACACTTAGGAAACATTGGAGCTTTTTAACAAATCAAAGTTTGTATGTTTTAGAGTTTTGTGAAATATTTTATAAATTTTTGAATCTGGCTATTTTTAGCAGAAATGAGCTGGTACTGTACAATCTGCTGCAGTTCTATTTTTGTATTTTTGATGGGCCAAACAAATTTAGTTGCTCATAAAATTTTACAAGCATAAAGTTCACATCCTAAGCTTTCTGTAGACACCTAATTTGAGCAAATTGGAGTTACGTAGCCCAAATTATAAATTTTTGAAATTTGATACATAATATAGCAAAAAAGAGCAAATTTGGGCTATGAAACTTCTTTAGGAAAACATGGTGTTTCTTAGGATCTAATAGATCAAAACAAATTTATTTATGATGAATATGAATAAAAAAGAAAAGAAAATCAAATTTTGACCCCTATAGCTTGACTGGCATATGAAGCGACCAAAATTTGCTATTAAAAGTATTGTAATAGTAGTTGCTAAAGTTAGGATAAATCTAAATGAATGTAAATGAAGCCAAGTATGACACAATTGCATAACCTATACCCCCAAATATTGAATTATATAAACTAGCATATCCAGTGCCTATATACGTACCATATACTATAATGAATCATGAATTAGGTAACATTGATACCTTTAACCACTACTTGAGTTGAAGTTTTCTAAAATATGACTTTTTTTTTTAGGTTTTCTAGGGTGCTTTTAAGCTCTATTTTTTAGGAAATGATGATGTCTCAATCTCAAAGTTTGAAAAATGAGCTTAGAGACCCCAAACTATACCTACTAGCTCCTTCCTATCAAAAGAGTCGAGAAAGTGAAAATGGTGGAAATGCTAGAATATTTTGAGCATGCAATCTGGAGCACAAAAATCACAGATCACTTCCAGGAGTTGTTGCTTCAACCACATTGGTTTGCTACCAATGGTCAAAACTAAATAGCTAACATGATTTACATGTTGCCACTCTATAATTGCCAAAAAGGAGATATTATAGACAATTTAATATTCTCTTTCTCTTTCTTCTAACAAAAAAGTTTGTATAAATTCCTTTAAATGTGAAAATTTCCATTACCTAATACATATCCCTATCATGCAAAAGTTTTTACGTTAGAAATCTTTCATAGATGGATGGTGTAATATCTGGTTTTCATTAAACAATAGAAAGGGGCTCGTTTTCAAAGTAAGTCCCCTTAAATGAATTAGTTAAGATTCTAAAAAATTTGAGTAATATTCTAGACTCCTAAAAATGAGAATTTTAGGCTCAGATAGAAAGAAAAATGGAGTTAGAATGGAGACACAATTTCTTACAAAATGTAATGGCATTTTCATAATTTTGAGTAATTTTTAGAATTCACACAAGAAAGCTTTTTAAATAGAATTTTTGAGTTTTTCAAGGTTCTCAGAGGCTTTGAAAACCATGGGAAGTCCTAAGACAGTTAAAACCTCTCCAGTGGACATTTTCCAATGTTAGTGTACCTGAACTTTGACAGATCTGTTCAATAAGGTTTTAGCTCTGATTTGAGTGATTCCAAAAGTATTTTACTAAATTGGAAACCTAAATTTTATAATGAAAAAAATGGTTCTAAAAAAAGAGTTAAAACAAAGTAGAAACGAGAATACCAAAAACAAAGGATAAAACGGGAATTTTTGAAAAAGCCATTCTCCTCCACCTATATATATGAGGTGCCCCACTTTCCCATTCATTTAGTCTCATATTTTTCTACCCCAAACCAAAAAAGAAACCTTAGGAGAGTGGCGCACCAAGGGAAGAAGGAGGAGAAGAGAAATCAAGGCTTGAAGGTAAGAAATTTTGGTAGTTTCTCATGCTTTCTTCCTTTCAAACCTCTTCTCCTCTATTCTTCTTTGTTTCCTTTGATTATAATGAAGTTTACAAATCTATTTTAAGGGAGAAATTAAAGGAAAAATTTAGACTTGAAGAGAGGAGCCTAAAGAAGACAAGATTCAAGTGAGAAAAATAAGGTAATTTCTTCTTCCATAGTTGCTATCCCTCACTTCTCTTCTCCACCCATTTCGCCCCACTTAAGAAACCTTAGGATGGCTTAGTTTTTAGGCAGAACCAAGGGTGATTCTTAGGAAAAAAAGGTGTGAAGATTAAGAATATGCAAAGAGAATTAACAAAAAAATCATGGAAATTCAAGATGCAAATTTTAGGGTCTTAAGTATTCTTTACAAAATCTGATTTGATCTCTTAATTCTTATGCCTAAATAAGTGTTTGAATAAGGTCATAAGATCCCTAGAAGTCTCCCCATATTTCCTCCATTAAGAAAACAAAGCAAAGTCTATGAAGCCTAAAACCTAGCATAGGTTCGCCCAAGAGAGCTTTATATGCCTAGGGAGAGTTTTAAATTCTTCTAAGCTCATTTTTTGAGTCATATATGATGAATGAATATGAAGGGATGCCTTGGAAAAAATTTAGGAAGCCTAGAGAATGAGTTGGTACTTCATGTTCTATAATATGACCTAAAGAAGTAACATGTAGTTATGCTCTTTATTTTAATTTTGTGATAACTCCAAGAAGCTTAAAAGGAGTCAAGAATCATATTTGAAAAGAAAGAATGGAGCCTAAAATTTATTTGATGGGTGTTACTTCATTATGTGCATTTTTAGAACCATAAAGGGGTTTATAGGTTAAGCTAGAGTCTAAGCAAGTTGTATGGCCTTAGAATTTATTTCATGAACCTAATTAGTTTCCATAAATTGTGTTTAGGCTAAGAAAAATCATTCCCACATCTTTGTGTGTGAGGCCAAGAAATGGAGCCTTGATTCAAGGAGAAAAGTGTGTGTTTGCTTCCAAGGTAGCTCTCTCCACCTTCTCTTATGTATAATTGCTTGATTTACTTGTCTTTGAATGTGTGTAGGTGTATTTTAAGTTATGAAAAATGTTCTAGTATGAGCTCTTACTCCATGGTACCATAATGATGTATTATGTTTTTAAATGATGTTCATGATGTTTGTTTTGGGTTGTTTGAGCATGGTGAGGTCAAGAACTCTTAAAAATGGTTGAGACAAAGTAAAAAGTCTCTCAAAAGTGAGATTGAATCCCAAAAGCAAGGTTAAGTCTAAGAACCTCTTAAAAAATAGGTGAAACAAGTCCAAAATTCACAAGTAAATAGGTGAGTCTAATCCACTTGCTTAGCAAGCTTTTGTATGCTATGTATGACTTACTCAAATGTTATAATTGCTTCTTGAATGTTTACATATGTTCAAATGCCCATTTATGTATTTGTAAGACTTGTGTTGCATCTTTTATGTATGATTAAATGGGAGATGAGCTATTGAGATTCTTTGAATCTCATCCCTTCCTCTCCAATGATCTAACATGCTAGGTGGACCAAGAGATCAAGGAAATGGGAGCCAATTGCATGAGAGATGAGAGATTAATATCAAAATGCCTAGATTTTGTTACTTTAAGGCCTTATGGATGACAATTGATGTACTCCATTATTGTATATGACCTATGACTACTTGAACATGTATAATTATGTCAATATATGATATATGAATGCGAGTTAAGGTTGTATGTATGGATATGCACATTTTGGTTATATAATGGTAAATTTGCATTATGGAAGTACATGTATAAATGGAAGTGAAGTAGCCAAAATGAGATGCATGAGATTTAGGACCATTTGGGGAACTCATACAAGTCATATTCATGCTTTTAGACTTGCCCAAGAGGTGCCAAACACCAAGAAAAGCCATTTGGATATTTTGGTATCTTGCATGGACCAAGAATTAACCAATTTAGAACCTTATACCACTTTTTGTCCAAATGAGCTCTTCTTAATCTGAGATTTGGCATACAATTAGAGCTTGTTAATATCTTTTTAGGAAGCTAAAGAATAGAATTTTTGGAGGTCTAGAGAATATTTGATGAATTTTCAAAGTTGAAAAAAATTCTGGTTTTTGTTTGATGCACTGTTCACTTGGTTCGAAAATGATTTCTATCACAAAGGGCCAAATGATGTCCAATTGTCACAAAATTTTATATGGAGAAACTAGACATTCTTAGTGACTTATACCCTAGAATCACCTCATTTGGAGGACTAGAAGGGGAGATATGAATTTTTAAATATTCTACCCAGTATCTAGTACCCCAACTGACCTCAAGTATTGTTTGATTGGGTTTTAAGGTCTAGGCGTGTCTAAACTGGTTTGAAGTTATTTTTTTTCTTTAGCTAACATCAACAAATTTCCAGATTAGTATTAATTTCATAGATTGGAATTTTTTGGAATTAATTGGACATTTTTGAAGTTTGCTGTAGAAACCTATAATAGCACCAGTGGACAGCTAGATCTCTGGACATTTTTAGAAGTCAAACTTCTTCTGTGTTGTGTTTTATGGTTTGGATATATTTGTATCATAAAGTAGACATGTGTAGCTTTCCAGAATAGTCAAGAATGCATGATTTCAATTTTTCTAGGATTAGTTATGATTATTTAAAATTTGTGACAGAAATGGCAAAATTTTGGCCGAATATATATATATATATATATATGAATTTTATGTGTCTCCTTACTTTCCATGAGTTTTAAGGCACTTTTTAGGATAGAAATGAGTTTTATCCATATAATTAAATATGAGAATGTAATACATGAACTCATATGGTCCACATGACATCGAATGAAATTTTTTTACGTGATGCAATGCTAAATAATGTATTATTTTAATGTCATTTTTCCTACCCTCTTGCATAATTCATGACATGAGACATGAAAGTAACATAGATTAAGCTAGGAAATTATGGTGTTATAGAGGGCACAGGTCTTTGCTAGAGTTTAGGAGAGGTGCATAAACTTTTTTACATGAATTTGATTAAGAAAACATGAAAAATATATAAATATGGTTATGAACAATAAATAAATCATAAAATGTGTTGAAACATGTTACTATGAAGATACATGTTAATTGTACGACAAACAAGTTATAAAAGGATCTATTTATATGCAAAATTGTTTTGCTAACATATAATTGATGCATAAAATTGAAATTTAATGTATATATATACACAATTTCATTCATATGTATGTATTTATATTTGAAGGACTAATTCAAGGATCCTACCTTGATAGAAGAATTTTCTAACAATTAATTGCAATAGTTGAAAACTAAAAGAAAAAAAAAAATTCAAGCATATCTCTATATTATAGCATGAGAGTGCATATTCTATCATATGAGTAATATATTTTGCTTTGTAGTGCACTTCACCTTAGCCAAAAATGCTAAGAAAAGTATCTATTTAATTTGCACTTCATGATCTTGTTTAAAAGACAATAAAATGGAAATCTCACACTCCCCTAGTTTTTTTTCAAATTAAATTTCTTCGAAGATGAGAACACAAGTTACAAAAGATTATAGATACCTATTTCTTTGTTGTCCTTTTTTTTTTTGGATAATTGCATAACTTGTTATTCTCTTTTTGTTGCAAGATAGTTTGTAAGTCATTAAGAGGAAGAATTGAAATTGCTACTATGTAAAAATAATGTAATCTTAAATATGCTAATTGTATCCTTATTTTTCTTATCAAGTTTTGAAGTGTTCATCCACCATAGCATTGATTTAGAAGTGGAAAAACAAAATTGAAGTAAAATGGAAAAATTAGATTATTCATTATCCTTAAGAATAAAGCAGTTAAAGGGCAAGGAATGCCCACATTGGATTAACATTAATAGTTGAAATACAAATAGGTGCTGATAATTGAAAGTGCATGTTAGACAAAGAAATTGTTTTAAGTTTGGTCTAATATTTGAAAAAATTCATTGAACATCAGGAACAATAAAAGTGTGTCAATTTTGAACTTCCTATGAAAAAGGGATAAATATTTATATAAATGTGAAGACTCTCTTTGTAATGTCCATTTCCACTCTAGATAAGGCCAAACTAAGCTGAGTGAATGAGTACAAGAATTTCCTAAATCAATTACAACATCTTCCTATCAAGCATCCAAACATATCTACCATCTTTTTGTTGGCACCTCTCACTAATAAGTCAAAAAATCTAAGAGCATAATTTTAGATACAACAATGCAATTATAGGTGTTTTTCCTTTATCTTTACACTACTTACAAAACTGAGTGGTAAAACAAACCTACATATGCTTACGATGCTCCCTCTTTTATTCTTCACATGAGACTAATAGATGACTTATTCTCTACACTTCTTGTTAAACTGATTGGAAGAATAAACTTACGCTCAAGGGTGGACCTACATATTGCAATTTAGGGGTAACCACCCCCCTCTTCTAAAGTTTTTTTTATATGTATTATATATGTGCTTAATATTATTTTTTAAAAAAATTTTTGAATCTACCCCCCAAAAATCTTTTATCTACCTCCTTTAATATCTTAAAGTCTTAAACACATACTTTTAAAAATGGAGTTACTTCTTACATTGATCATACAAGTAAATTTTATAAAATAATAAAATATATTAAAGCTTCTCCAAGAATTATTAATGATATACTCTCTACTTTTTAATTCTCACTCTTTCACAAAATTTCATTTTTTTTCCTTTAACTATACTTTCTATCACTACAACGAAAACAAAAATTACCAAGGTACAAAGTTGTAAAAAAGATAATTTAAGTTTGAAATATATGATTTTTGACTCAAATTAGCTATTAGACAATCAATCACTTTTTTATTGTTGGTATTTTTTTCCAATTAAATTGGAGCTGTTTAATAGTGCCACATAATAGTTTTGCTTTATTTCTAAAAACTATCACATCAATTCACCTTTCTAACTTGTAAATAAAAAGTTTATTTAATATACATCAAATAATAAATAACATAATAATAAATTAAACTATAAAATTTAATTATAATTATTTTAAGTGATATAAATAATAATTAAAAAAGTTTTAAAATTAAAAAATTCATGTTAATTTATTTAATTAAAAAGATGAAACTATAATTTAAAAAAAGGTTGAAATATGTGTCCATTGGTCAGATATGGGTCTGACTAATAAGCTGTTAGAATTGTTTCCAATAGCTATGTGTTTGGCCAATAAATTGTCAAAATCTTATTCCAACAAAGGTTTAGTCAAATATATTTGACCACAACTCTATCGAAAATAGTTTTTTTTATTCTATAATACAAATATTAATTTTTAAAAGCTTCTAGTAATTTTATTAAATATACCAATTATTTTATATATTAACAATTAATATATATTATAATAACTAATAATATTTGATTAATAAAAAATTATGTTATATTTATTTTAGTTGCTCATTATATATTCTTCTTCTTCTTCTTCTTCTTCTTCTTCTCCATGCTCTTTACATTTTTTTTTTGGTTTTTTTTTGTTATGCATCTCTCGACTTTCTAGCTAGTGTTCTTCTTCCACTTATGTTGTTAGGTTCTTGGGTTTTCTAGGTTGCCTCTTTGGTTATTTCTAGTGTATGTTCTTCTCTCTTGTAAAACATTCTAAATCAAATCAGAACTTTAAAATATTTTAAATCAAATCAAAACTTCAAATATCCCAAATTAAATCACAATTTCAAATAAAATCCTATAATGCATAAAAGTTGGGAATAAATTTTTTTAAAAAAAGAATATACAAATTCTTATCCCATTACAATCAACCAAATAAATCAAATAAAAAAATTTCAACTAGAATCTAGAAATTTTTAAATTTTCACTTGCAATATATATATAATCATTAATAATTCAAAAATGAATAAAAACAAAAAAAAATCAACAAAGAGAGAGGATAGATGAATAGATGTTAAATGGGAGAGAAAAAAAGAGGACAAAGAAAATTAAACACAGATAAGGACAAAGAGACTAGAGAAAAAGAGTTGAACCCAAAGAAAGAGAGTTGAACCATTAAGTTGGAGAGAGTTGAGCAAAAATGAAAATGATGAGGGTAGAAGAAAAAATTTTGAATTTATTTATAGAAAATCTGGAGCCCTTGAAATTAATTTTGCTCTTTTTTTTTTCAAATTCATGCTTTTATCCATTCATGGGATGTTTGAAATTTTGCGAGATCTTAATTTTCAATATTGGAACCTTACCTTTATTCTCATATTAAATTTTTTTAATTCATGTTTTATTTATCCATTTCGCTCTTTTTTTTTTTTGGATTTTGCATTTTGTAATATATTGCAAGTATATATATATGTATATAATTAAATTTATTGATCAAATATATCATATATAATTTTATGAATAAAAATACTAAATTTAAACAAAATAAAAGTTAAATTTTATTATTCTTATTATTGTTATCATTATTATTTCATTCAATAATTTTATTATTATTTATAAGAAATTTAAAATTTTATAATATAGAAATATAGAATATAAAATTCTAATTTATTAATTTAATTATTAATTTATTTTTATTTTGTTAATTTAATTATTACTTATATATACTCTATGTATATTTTATTAATGTTTAATATATTATTATCACTTAATATATTATTAATATCTAATATAATTTTCATAAATTATTTTAATTGATGTAAATAATAATTAAGAATGTTTAAAGATCAAAATTTAAAAATTGAATTTAATTAATTTTATTTATTTACTTCAAACAAGTAAAATTGTAGTTTTTTAAAAAAATTTCAAAAACACTATTTTCCTATAGAAATGTGGTCAAACTATCTTTGATTGAAATATAGTCAAATTTCTTTGACCATATTTTATTACACCATATCTATATAGTTTTCAAATCGTGGCATAAAATGGCATATAACACTTATTTGCATGGAAATAACACTTTTAGGAGCGGTTATTCATGTTAGTGCAAGCTCAATTAATTCATTCTTAGCTTTAAGGACCGTGTGGGCTTACCAATAGCATTATCCATTCATAACATACTCATCCATATCAGAAACATCATAATTCATCTCACAGATCCTAGATTTTGGACCATACTTCACAAAACTAGAAATTTGCTCTCAGGTTGCTATACCAATTTTCTGATATGAATTTTGGAAATTCATAATTAATTCTAAAAAAATTGAAATCATGCATACTATAACTTTCTAGAAAGCTCTAGATGTTAGCTAATAGTAAAAATAATTCCAAATTAAGTGCTTAGCATTTAGCCTAGAAAAAAAATGGAACAGTACATAGGGTCATGTTCTTAGATAGTTGCGGACCCTAGAACTTCAAAAATTCATAACTCTTTCTATACTGATCCAAATTGAGTGCTCTTAGTGGCTATGAAAATTTTTGATGTCTAATTTATGATTATAAAATTTCATGAGTATTAGACTTTATTTGGCCTATGAAAGACATATGAATGCAAATTGACCATATGAATAGTACCCTTGACAGTTTTTGCATAATTTGATCAACTTTGAAAACTCATAATAAATTCTGTAGAGCTCCAAATTAGGTGATCTTTAACTCTATGAAAATTTCTTAATGAGACCTATTTGATTGCAAAATTTCATGCAAAAAAGTACCCATTCGGTTAGACTTTGGCTCAGCTTAAGAAAATGGTCAATTTGAAGTCTATAAAGGGGTAAAAAGGCACCAAATGGTCTTCTACTCAATCCACAACCATTTGAGCATATCCAAAAGCATAAACATAGCCTATGAGAGAATTCCAAATGGTGCAAATCATCATGCATCTCAAAATCACTATCCTAGTTATTCTTATACACATGAGCATCAAAGCATATGGATGTCAAAAACTCACATAATCATTCATTTGGTTCCAAATCCCATTCATACATCATATTTACATATAGTTGCTTGTGCTCAATGGTTTACATCACATGTACAACATATAGATACAAAATTTGATAGCAAAATATATAATTTTCCTAATCTATTGTCAAAGTTCCAAGCTTCATGATGTTTGGCCTCCATTCTTGGTCCACTTGATTCACTGAGAGGTTGTATCGTGCAACCCTCAAAAGAAAACCAAGTTAGATTAAATTTTATAGTTAGTGACACAACCCAGGTCATCTCTTTTAGAAATGGAATTTAATGTTTAATTAGGTTTTTAAGTGTTAAAAGATCCTAGAACTACCTAAATTAACAAGGTTTTTATCTAATTAAACTAAGTAAAATGAAATTGAATTAAAATAACTAACTACTTAATTGTATGAGTTATGAGGTGAATGATGGACTTGTGACTAGCCTTGGATTCGTTCCTTGATATCCACTATCCTTATCCTAATTCAATTGTGATTAATTTTAGTCTAAAAGTCCTTAATTGTGTCCATGATAAATGATCTTGAATTACCATCCAAGATTCAATAAATTGACAAGATAATGTTGAATTAAAATCTCAATCCCACATCAAATTGCTAACTCTTGTTATTAGGATCAATGAACATTTGAATTGAATGATTAATTGATTAATTAGCCTCTGAATTAACATCTTAGGAGATTCAATTAACTAATTAAACTTTAATAGATCCTCAAATTAGACAATTAAGCACATCAATTCTCACATACATTTCATCAAACACCTTAATTACACACATGAAAAATGGTAGGAAAATGAAAATCTATCACTAAAATTAACAAATTAAACATCAATTGCTCTCCTAATTAGTGTCTAACCAGCCATTAATAATAAAACTACATTAATCTCAGCAAATGACAAGTTCAAGAACAAAATTTAATATAGAAAGAGAGAAAAGAAAATAGGAAGCTTAGCTAAAATTCCTTGCTATTCCATAGACTCAAGCTTCAACCAAGGACATTCTTCCAAGCTAATCATAAATGGAGATTTAATGCTTCACTGGATGGAAGGAGATGGATGGAATAGGAAGGAAATGGCTATGGCGTGGCTGCTGGATGAACGATGAATGGAGTAATGATAAATGCGTGAATGAATGACGTGTGTTTTTTTTTAGAGTGTCTCTAGATCCTCTTTATTCGATAAATGATTAGATGATGTGTGGCTAAGATGGCTTCATACCTCTAAACGAAGTGTAACGTGTAGATGATGCTACCCGAGCCCTCTTCTTTAATTCCTCACATGCTTCATTTTACCTTTCACATGTTTTGCTCTTTAATGAATCACATGCAGCCTTTCACGTGAGCTTATTCTCTTGCCCGTGCTTTCATCTTTTATGTATAAGTGTGGGCCCCCTAAAACAAATATAATAATCATCTTCCATGTCAACTTTGCATGCATGAATGAACCATTAAATCTACTGTTTGAGGTTACTTTATTCTCTTCTCCTCTATTTCTGCTGCATCTTTGTTCAACTTAGCTCTCATTCCATGTAAATCTCCATTCCATCCCTTCTTCAAGTAGCCAACTAGACTCACACTCTTTCTCCAACCAAGGTACTACCTCAACGTATTTTCCACGCTTCTATTCACAACCTTGTTCATGAGTTTTCCATGAAAGCTTCTACTCAAGCTACTTTTATGTAAAAACTAGATGTTGCTGCATGTGGCTGTGTTCATGGAATGCATTGGCATAACTGTTTGACATGGTATATGAGTGAAGTAGCAGCAACGTGTTAGTGTATTGTTGTGCATGTGAGTGAGCTAGACTTGTGAAAGAGCTTAACATGGTTAGTTGTGCAAATGATGAATGAATTAACATGAAGAATGGACTTGTGTGTGAATGTGCTCGATGAAGCTGGAATACGTGACTGGTGCATGTGGTTGTTCTACTATTCAAGTGTGAGGGAAGGAAACCTGTAAGAGTGAAGTGCTATGTAGATGCATGTATCAATGTGGTGAATGGAAGTGGTTGCCTGCTTGTTACATACTATTGTTTGCATGAGTCTCATGCTTTTGGACCTCTGAGTGTGTCGTTCTTCCCTTCACTCATAGCTCTCCTTCCTTCCCTGCTTCCATCTACTTCTTTTAATCATGTGAAGTGTATGAAAACCATGGAATGAGCTACAACAATGCCAACATGTTGGAAAAACAAAGAACCCATGCATGCTACCTCTTCTCCAAGCCAACCTCCTATTCAAGCTCCAATTGCCAATTGAAAAATCTACACATAAAAATAAGAAAAATTAAGTACAAAAAATTCACAAAATTATTTAAGAGAAAATTATGCATTAAAAACCAATTATTTGCAAATTAATTCCTAAAATGTGGAAAATGGCCAATTAAAATCAAATTCTACTTGATTAAATCCATTAAGCCTTATTTAACTATTAAAATGCTTAAGCTAAAGAGAATAAAATATATAAAAATCATGCTTATCAAATTCCCCCACATTTAAACCTTTGCACTCCTGGGTAAAACTCAAAATTCAAAGAAAGATTAATGGAATGACAAGTGGAAAATGAAAATGCAAAAGAAAGTGTAAAAGTCATAAGATAAAGAATGATCACATCTCTTCAACACTTTAACAATTAAAGCTAACTTCACTTGCATCAAGAAAATAAATTCTATGGCAATTTCATTTGAAAAGAATGAATTGAAATGCATAGCCTCTCACATGGGTTGATGTTTACTTTCAACTTTCCAGTGTTTAAGGCAATGTGTATCAGTTAAACTTCATCTATCAAAGTTCACTATCATAAGCTTGTCAAGGTTCTAAATCTCCACCACCTATGCCAAATGCTATGTACAAATCAAGAGAACTTTATTCAAGGTTGTAATGGGGCTAAGGAATGAAATGAGTGGATATAAAAACAATGAAAAACAAATAAAAAATGGATACCTTAGAACCTCAAGAGCAATCAATGGAACTTATGATAAGGAAGAATGTGAATTCAAGGCCTTATTTCCAACAAGTAATAGGTAACTACAAACAAAATTTAGAATGCTTATTATTATTATTTTTTCATTCTTTTGCTTTCCTTTGAATTCACTATTTTTTTTTTCTTTTGCTTTTCTTTCTCTTCTTTTCTTTAACTTTGAACATTTCCCTTAACTTTTACTATTAATGGCCTAAATGAATGCAAAGCATACATTCTCTCATCCTAAACAAGTGTAATGCTCCTTGAAATCCCTAAAGTATCTTGAAACAAGGTGGGAAACATTTTTTTTTTTAACTTTTCATGATTATGTGCTAACGAGAAAAGAAAACCAAGTGCAACGTGGTTAAACAATGGACAAAATGCATGCAGGGTATGGCTTTTTAGCTATCTAGCTACAATAGATAGGAATGCCTTATCATTTTCATGCATGAAAATGCAAATGTGGTCTCAACAAAGAATCAAGACAAGTTTTAGAGTAAAAACAAAGATAGGTGAATACACTTTAGAACTAAACAATTAAGGCTCAAATCCTCACCAGCTAATGACTATTAAATAATTTATTGAAATCAAATCTATTGCCACTTCACTTGAATCAAGACACAAGATCTATCACTTATCATGTCTAAATGAATCCAAGCTAGAATCATCTCAACTTGCAACTTTTACAGAAAAAATGAAAAAAATCATGCTATTTCTAAAAATTTTTCTTAAAAAAATTTCAAAAATTTAGTTTTTTTTTAACAAAGGAAATAAAGAGAAGATGAAATGGAATGAAATGATTCTCCCCCTATACTTAAATATTACATTGTCCTTAATATCAGCTCACAGTCTAATCAATAGATAAACAATATAATATAAAAAGTAGAAAGGGAAAGTATACAACTAGATGAACTTGAATTGAAGATCTCAAGGGTGACTCAGATTCTTATGTAGCTAGTTAGCAACCATTTATTACCTACAAAACAAAAGCAAAACAAACAGTAATGCATAAAAGAAAAGAAAATTAAATCTTAAACTAAAAAGAACTTTATAAGAAACCAGCTAATCATAAGTGTCAAAACCCAAAATTAAAATAGCTTTATTCCTTTTTAATTAAACAAATTTAAGTCTAACCACTTTAAAACATTTTGATTGATCATGAAGTGTTGATTCATGGACTCCCTTAATTATTAGCAGTCTTAGAAAGTCATTTTTAGAATTTTTAGAAGCAAGAATAGAAGAAAAATGAAATTTAGGACATTCTGAAGCAAAGAAAGAAAATTTGAAATAAAAACTTTCTAGATATTTATCAAAACCCATAAAATCTACTGGACTCTCATCAGTAAAAGTCACTACATTAATAGAAAGATTAAATTGTAACTTCTCACAGTCTTTTGAGTGAAAATCCTTCAAGGTATCTGATGGTTACTTAATCTTAGTTGGGAGAGTCTGTGGCTTGTTAATTAGCTCAACAACTTCAGGAATCTATTCAGGACTCTTAATAAGAGAAACAGTATCTTCCCTGATCAAAGAGACATAAGCAGGCTCACAAGATTCTAAACAATGATGAACAACAAAAATCTAGTCTCTCACTAGTGTCAACAAGAGTACAAGGATCAATAGGATTTTCAATATCAGCACTATCTCTATGCATGCTCTTATCAATACTAGTATGATCAGTAGAATTAGTCTTGTCAACAATTTTAGTGTAAACAAAGGAATTCATGGATTTAAAAGACTTATCAGACTTCATAAACTCATTAATCTCAATGCATACATGACAAGTATGCATGTTATCACATAAACATTTCAAATTAGAGTTTGAATTATCAACAACAAGTTGTTCAACAATTTCACTGTCTATATCATTATCACATGCTACATTCACTGCTTCATCAGTCATATCATCATATACTAGTGAGGAATCATGTTGATCAGTATATGTGAGGAACTCACTAGTCTCAATGAAAGAATTAATTTAGGAGCATCTATCACATACAGTGGATCCAGCATACACACAATCAAGAGATACATCATCAATGGGTTTATCAACTAACTCCACATTAGGAATAGAATAATCATCATATTTTAGGTCACCCCCACACTTATCTACTACCCTAAACTTAATATAACCATCATTAAAAGGTTCAGAAATGAAGTCATCACTTTGATCACAGCTAGGAGTAAAAATACCAAGTGCATCAGTACATAAGGGCTCATGAACATCAACAATTGCATTATTATTGCTCAATGTATTACCACAATCAATCAAATTAGAAGATTTAACAACAATTTCTTCATCTACTTTATCATTAGGCAATTTAAAATCAATAGCAGCATGTGCATTAGTAATCACAATGCTATCATGCAAATTAGAGTCAGTTCCAACAAATTGCAAAATATTAGAAGATGGAAGGATATTGCCTAATGAATAAGATTCTTTCTCCCCTATACATTCCCTTCTAATTTGCTCTTTATTTAATTCAGTAGCATTTGAAGTTGGTTGATTCATTTAAACTCCTAAATCTTTCATAAGGTTGTCAATTATCTGTTGATTTTGAAGATGCAACTATTCAGTTTCTTGTTGGAGTTGAAGTTTATGAGCATCCATTTGTTGTATCCTCCTTTCCTCCTAACTTGGTTCCCTCTAGAGGTTTTGTTGCATGGATCCCTCATGATAGTTGTAAGAATGATACTTTGGCTCTTGCATATGGAAGTTGTGGTATAGCTCATAATGATGGTGGTAATTGGGGTGAATCTCATATGGATGATAGTATAGTTGGTAGCATGTTGGTTGTAATTGTTAGTATTGTTGGCTTCATTGTGCTTGTCTTTGTCGTTCAAGGATGCCATGAAGCATTGATATGGTTTGTCTAACTTCTAGGAAATCCTATCATTTGCATAAGAATCATAGACGCCTTGATTGGAATAATAAAGATCCATTTAAAGCAAAGAAAATGAAAAGCATAATTAATTTCAGCACAAAACAAATCACTAACAAACTATAACTAAAATTAACTCTAAATCAGTAAAATAAAATTTCAATGAAGATAAGACCTACCTAATGATCAAGAATACTCCAAAACAGAGGTTAATCACACAAAATAAACTCGCAAAAAATAAAGAAATTAAATCTCGAAAAATAAAAAATTTGAGAAAATACTAAAAAATTAGAAAAAGTGCCTCAATAATTGGAATTTGGCTAACAAATAGTGCACCAAATAGCATAGCTATTACTTTTGCTCAAAACACCCAAACACCTTGGAAAACAAAATTTGAGAATTTTTTTGGCATGTCAAACAAAAATTCTAGCAAGCAAACCAATTGACACGTAACACTAAAATGTCCAAAATCCAAGCTTAAAATAGAGCAAAAATCAAACTAAAACAGAGCTAAAACAAAGGTTAAACACCTAGAAAACTTTTTCAAACAATTGAGAATCCAATTCCCTAGCAATGACGTCAAATTTTGAGAGGTCGTGTCGCATAACCCTCAA
Organism: Erythrophleum fordii; assembly: GCA_032878935.1. Lineage (NCBI taxonomy): Eukaryota > Viridiplantae > Streptophyta > Magnoliopsida > Fabales > Fabaceae > Erythrophleum > Erythrophleum fordii. The sequence continues at coordinate 16,071,032 of JAVQMF010000052.1, read as the reverse complement.
AATAAAACTAGGTTAGATTAAATTTTATAGTTAGTGGCATAACCTAGGTCATCTGTAATACCTTATATTTCATTTCTAGCTCATTTTACAACATTTCCATGCTTTACGTTCATAGATTCCATGAAAGAACAAGAAAAAGGAATTAAAATAATGCATTTTCTTGCATTGCGTCGTGTATGAAAATTCCATTCGATGTCATGTGGGCCATGTGAGCTCATACAACACATTTTCATATTTAATTACATGAATGCAACTTATTTGCATCATGAAAAGTGGCCTACACCTCAAGAATCACGAAGGGAAGTCTGAAATATTTATATCCATTTTCAGCTAGATTTGGCTCTTTTTCTGACCAAATTTTGAAAAATCATAACTAATTCTAAAAAAATGGAAATCATATAGTCTTGGCCATTCTGGAAAGCTATGGATGTATACTTCATACTAAAAATATGTATAGATCATAACATTCACCATAGAGGATGTTTGATGTTTGAAAAGGTCTAGAGGTCAAGCTATCCCTGGGTGCTGTCATAGCTTTTTGCAAAAAACTTTGAAAATGTCCAAATAATTTCATAGAAATCCAATCTATGCAAATGATATTAATCTAAAAATCCGTGGATGTTATCTAGAGGGAAAAAATAACTCCAGACCAACTCATGCATGCCAAGACCTCAAAATCCAATCAAATAGTAACATAAGTTAGTTGGAATTCCTAATACTAGGCAAAATCTTCAAAAACTCATATCTCCCTCTATAGACATCAAAATGAGGTGCTTCTACTTGGCACGAGTCACTGTGAATGTCTAGTTTCTCTGTATAAAATTTCATGGCAGACAAAATGAATAGTGTAGCAGACCAAAATCAGAAAATTTACTAACTTTGAAAATTCATCAAATATTCTGTAGACCTCTAAAAATTATGTTCTTTAGTTTCCCAAAAAGATCTCAACAATCTCTTATTTCACATCAAATATTATATTAAGAAGATCTCATTTGGCTAAAAACTGACATAGGGTTCCATTATAGTCAATTTTGGCTCCATATGAGGTACCAAAGTAACCAAATGGTTTTTCCGAGAGTTTGGTACCTTTTGAGCAAGTCTAAAAGCATGACTAAGACTTGTGTAAGCTGTCTAAATGGTCCTAAATCTCATGCATCTTATTTTGGCCATTCATCCACACATATACATAATTCCATCAAATCATTCATGAAACTAATTTGCCATCAAATACTTAATTCATGTTCTAGTGGCTACATAACATATTTTCTCATTCAACATGGTATAATATCATAATTACACATGTCTAAGAGGTCATAGTCCATATACATCATTGGATTACAACATTTGACATAAGTATGGCCTTAAAGAACTAAAAACTATGCATTTGGTTGTCAAACTCTTTCTTTCAAAGTGGTTGGTTTTCATTATCTTGTCCACTTGGTACACCTAGCATGTGAGATCATTAGAGAGGAGGGAATGAGATTCAAAGAATCCCAATAGCTCATCTCCCATTCAATCATACATAACATATACAAAGCAAGTCTTGAAAATCTATGCATGGATATAACGGAAGTCATGAACATTCAAGAAGCAAACTTGGCATATGAATAAGTCATACAAGATATTCAAGAGCTTGCCAAGTGGATAGATTAGCCTCACCCTTTTCCTTATAGATTTTGAACTTGCCTTACCCATTCTTTAAGAGATTTTGGACTTAACCATATTTTTGAGAGCCCACTTTGCTTTTAGAAGACTCTTTACTTTGTCTTAACTAATTTCAAAGGTTCTTGGCTCATCCTCACCATGGTTAAAAGTTTTTGGCACATGTCATCATGAAATCATGGCATATAAAATTATACTAGTATACGTTTCATAGCTTAAAAATACTTATACACATATTCTAAGACAAGCTAAACACACATCCATGCATGAGAGAAGGTGGAGAGAATTACCTTACACACAATCACACACTTTTTCCTTTGAATCCAAGCTTCTCCTTTCGGCCACACACATAAAAACTTGTGGAGATGGTTTCTCTTGGCCTAGACACAATTTATGGAAGCCAATTAGATTCATGAACTTAATTCTAAGACCATACAATTTGCTTAGATACTAGGTTGGCCTATAACTTTATTACGGTCCATAATTGCACTTAATGAAGTAACACCTCTCAAATAAATTCTAGGCTCTATTCTTTCCTTTCAAATATGATTCTTGACTCCTTTTAAGCCTCTTGGAGTCATCACACAATTAAAACAAAATGCCTAATACATGTTGCTTTTTTAGGTCATAATATGAAACCTAAAGCAACAACTCACTTTCTATGAGTTCTAAATTTTTTCCAAGGCCTCCCCTCATATTCATTTATCATATATGACTCAAGAATGGCCTTAAAAAAATTTAAAACTCTCCCTAGCTATCCCATCCATGCTTAGACGAGACTATGGAGGAATAATGGCTTCATGGACTTTGCTTTGTTTTCTTGAAGGAGGAAGCATGTGGGGAGCCTCTTAGGGATCTTGGGAGCTCATTTGAACTCTTATTTAGGCCTAGAAAACATCATACAAAATTAAATTTTACAAGGTGCACACAAAATCCTAGAAATTGCATCTTGAATTCTAATGGTTTTTTGTTAATTCCCTTTGCATATTCTTAATCTCCATACCCTTTTTCCTTAGATTCATCCTTGGTTCTACCTAAAGATTAACTCCTCTTAAGTCTTCTCAAGTGAGGCAAAATGGTGGAGAAGGGGAGCAAAGTGTAGCAACCATGGAAGAAGAAAATACCTTGTTTACATGGCTTTTCTCACTTGAATCTTGTGTTCTTTGAGCTCCTCTCTTCAAATCTAAAATTTTCCCTCAATTTTTCCTTTAACATAGATTTATAAACTTCATTATAATAATAAGAAATAAAGGAAAATGAAGGAGAAGAGGTTTGAAAGAGAAAGAGCATGAAAAACTATAAAAATCCATACCTTTCTACCTTGAATTTCTCCTCCTTTTCTTATAACATCCAAGTTTTCATAGACATAAGAACTTATGGTTATTGAATTTTTCTAAGTCTGCTGTCTATAGCGAGCATACTTGTTAGCTATAGCGAGTGTACCTATTCGCTATAGTGATAATGCTATTAGCTATAGTGAGTGTACCTATTTGCTATAGCGAAAAGCCAGTTAGCTATAGTGAGTTTGGGGGTAATACAAAATCAAAAGAGTCTTTCACAATGGCGCCAGATTTGGTGAGCACGAGGGCATCTGGGACTGATAAATGCTCGCTATAGTGATGGTGGTTTCTCGCTATAGCGAGATTTACTACGAAAAAGTATGGAAAAAGGGAAATCACTTCTTAAAATGTCCAGAACTTTACCCTATCTCTGGACTGACTTTTAGATAGCTGAAAGGAGAGAGAAGGGCTAGAGAAAAGGGCACACAAGAGGGAGAGCCAAGAGAGGAAAAAGAAGTTTTTAAAAGGTGAGAAACCTTGCTCCTTTCCTTGCTTCTTCTCAAGCTAAGTCTTTTCTCCACCTTCTCTTCTCTTTTCCTTGAATCTAGAGGTTGATATGGTTTTGTTTTGAGGTTAGCCCAAGCAAAAGAAGGAAGTCTCAAAAGAAAAGGCTTGTTGCAAATGGAAGACTCCTAGAAAATGCTCACAAACAAGGTAAGCTTATTGAGTCTTAATGGCTTCTTCTTGGATGTTTCTCTTTAGTAAAATTTGGGTCAGACCTAACCACTTAGAGGAAGATGAATTTTGACTTAGCAAGAGAGAAATAAGTGCTTGAGAGTGTGAGAATTAAGAATAATCCATTGGAACCAAATAGGAAGTAATGAAGTCTAAGATGGAGAATCTTAGGGTTTTAAGCCAAATGCTTAAGTTTAATTTTTCTAGAGCTATTCTAGCTTATCTAAGACCTTGTATGAGTCTATTAGACCTCTAGGAAGATTGTAAAGAGTCGTTCCCTTAAGGGAAAAGCAAGCAATTCTATGGGCTCCTTTTATGTGCATATCATAGCCTCAAGGGAGCTAGAACATCTAGGGAGCAATTTAAATTGTTCTAAAGCTAAGAAGAGGCTAATTATGAGTAAGAAACATTAAAGGAAGTCTTAGAATGAAGTTAAGAGGCTTGTAAGGGAAGATAGACTTGTAGGGTCCATATTAAAGCACAAAGAGGCATTGTTAAGAGAAACGAATCCCACCTCCTTACAAGAGTATGACCATGAAGGGGAAGAGAATTCTAAGAGAAAAGTATTGTGATCCATTACAAGGTAGCCCTCTAACCTTTCTCTCATGTATATGTGTGGATGTTTTCTTGCTTAGATGCTTGTGCGTGTGATTGAACTATGAAAGATATACTTAGCTAGTAGAGACATATGTAGTCCCACTTATGCATGTTGAATTGCTTTTATGTGTGCATAAGACTTGAATAGACTTGGTAATGCCAAAAGTCCCTTGATAAGGGTGAGGATAAGTCAAAAGTCCCTTAGCATGGGTGAGACAAGCCAAAAGTCTTAAGAGGAGTAAGGTTTAGTCCAAAAGTCCTAAGAGAAATGGGTGAGGCAAGTCCAAAAGTTCCAAGAAAAGCGGGTGAGGCTAACCAAGGTCTTAGAAGTGTCCTTTAATGTAACTGAGACTTTATGAAATAGAAATTATGCTCTTGACATACACATGTAGCTCATAGACCATGCATAGCATCTATTGCTTGATAATGCATCCATCATGTATGATTGAAAGTGTATAGGGCTATTGAGATTCCTTGAATCTCACTCCCTCCCCATTGCCTAACATGTCTAGGTGGAGCAAAATAGCAAGGAAATTGGGAGCCTTTTTTTCCTTAAAAAAAAAAAGTGTGTGATACTCTAAAAAATAAAAAAATAAAAATATTCAAAAAAAAAAGTGAAAAAAAAGAAATTGTCTAACTCCCAAAAAAAAAAAAAGAGCTTAAATTAGAAAAGAAAAAAAATTAGAAAGTTTTGCATATTCTGATTTATTTCTTATTTGGTTTGTAATTCCATTAAGTAACACCCAAGCAATATTTTCTTTCCTATTAAAATTCAAGAGAGATTCGAGGATGAATCTTTTTGAAGAGGAAGGGAATGATAAAGTACCATGGAGCTCTTATGACCACCTTCAAGGAGACCATGCATGACATAACTATCAAGGAAGGCTTGGACAAGTTGCTGAACGTGAGTATTAATTTTCAGACCATGTAGAAAGTTTCTATTTTAGTTTTTGATCAAAACTTATGTTTAAAGAATAAGTTAGTTTCTTTCCTTTTTCTTCTTTATAGTTTCTTTCCTTTTTTTTTTATGGCACCATTATTAACTTTTCAAATTCTTATAATAAATAGTACCATCTTTTAAGGAATTATTTTTAGAAACTTTTAGGTCTTTCATTACTTATATAAAGGCATCATATGTACTTAGAAAGGGAGGAATAAGATGAATAAATAGAATTTTCTTTTCAGGACTTATGTTCTATTTGTGTGAGGTTCCTCTTGCTTTTGAGCAATAGAGTGAATTCAAGCCAGACTTATCAAAGGAGTGGTCTTCCTTTGTGGCGTCTTAAGGCTAGGGTTCTAGGGGACAAGTTCTCTTAGGGTCTTACCCACTTGACCAACTATCCTTGTTTATATATGTTCTTATTCTTTGTGAGTTCTCTTGTCTTCTATTAGTGTGATTGTGTTCTTGAATCTTGCACGATCCGGGTAATGTTGTCAAAAAAGAGGTTCATAGGACTTATTCCTATAGGGTCTCTCATCATTTGGTATCAGAGCTCTAGGTTTGCAAGTCAAGGTGTGATCTTTTCTTGTCTTTCTTTTGTATTCTTCATTTTTTTCTTTCTATTGTCTAGATCTAAAAAGTTCTTACTTGTCTTCTTGTTTTCTAACTGGTCCTTGTATGTGACCTATGTTGGTTGGGGTTCCTAGAGCAAGTCGTCTAGTGGGTCTCACATCTCAAGCATGACCTATGTTGGTTGAGGTTTCTAGAGCATGTCGTCTAGTGGGTCTCACATCAGTTGTTTGTCTTCTTGAGTGCTAGAACTCAAGGTTTTATTTGTGCATTTATGTTTTCTTGTCTCCTTTATGTTTCTTTTGGTCTCTTGCTAGTTGTCATACTCGTGTGTGAGTTTTGCCTCTTTTCTAGATTTTCATTTTTTTTTCCTTAAAAAAAAAAATAGAGTGTGTGATACTCCAAAAAATAAAAAAATAAAAAAATCGAAAAAAAGTGAAAAAAAAGAAAAAAAAGAAATTGTTTAACTCCAAATAAAAAAAAAAAAAAGAAAAGAGCTTAAATTAAAAAAGAAAAAAAATTAGAAAATTTTGCATATTCTGATTTGTTTCTTATTTGGTTTGTAATTCCATTAAGTAACACCCAAGCAATATTTTCTTTCCTATTAACTTTCAAGAGAGATTCGAGGACGAATCTTTTCGAAGAGGAAAGGAATGATAGAGTACCATGGAGCTCTTATGACCACCTTCAAGGAGACCATGCATGACATAACCATCGAGGAAGGCTTGGACAAGTTGCTGAACGTGAGCATTAATTTTCAGACCATGTAGAAAGTTTCTATTTTAGTTTTTGAATAAGACCACGTGGTTAAAACTTATGTTCAAAGAATAAGTTAGTTTCTTTCTTTTTTCTTCTTTATAGTTTCTTTCATTTTTTTTATGGCACCATCTTTTAAGGAATTATTTTTAGAAACTTTTAGGTCTTTCATTGCCTATATAAAGGTATCATATGTACTTAGAAAGGGAGGAATAAGATGAATAAATAGAATTTTCTTTTCAGGACTTATGTTCTGTTTGTGTGAGGTTCCTCTTGCTTTTAAGCAATGGAGTGAATTCAAGTCATACTTATCAAAGGAGTGGTCTTCCTTTGTGGCATCTCAAGGCTAGGGTTCTAAGGGACAAGTTCTCTTAGAGTCTTACCCACTTGACCAACTATCCTTGTTTATATGTGTTCTTATTCTTTATGAGTTCTTTTGTCTTCTATTGTCTTCCACGAAAGCTTCTACTCGAGTTGCTTCTATGTAAAAACTAGATGTTGCTGTGTTCGTGGAATGCACTAGTTTGAGTGTTTGACGTAGTGTGTGAGTGAAGTGGCAGCAACGTGTTAGTGTGTTGTTGTACATATGAGTGAGCTGGACTTGTGGAAGAGCTTAATGTGGTTCGTTGTGCAAATGATGAATGAATCAACGTGAAGAATGGACTTATGTGTGAATGTGCTCGATGAAGCTAGAATATGTGAATAGTGCATGTGGTTGTTCTATTGTTCAAGTGTGAGGGAAGGAAACCTGTAAGAATGAAGTGTTATGTAGATGCATGTATCAATATGGTGAATGGAAGTGGTTGGCTGCCTATCACGTGTTATTGTTTGCATGATTCTCGGGCTTTTGGACCTGTGAGTGTGTTGTTCTTCCCTTCACTCATAGCTTTCCTTCCCTTCTAGCTTCTATATGCTTCTTTTAATCATGTGGAGTGTGTGAAAATCGTGGAATGAGCTACAAGAATGCTAACACATTAGAAAATCAAAGAACCTATGCATGCTACCTCTTCTCCAAACCAACCTCCTATTCAAGGTCCAATTGCCAATTGAAAAATCTACACACAAAAATAAGAAAAATTAAGTACAAAAAATTCACAAAATTATTTAAAAGAAAATTATGTATTAAAAACTAATTATTTGCAAATTAATTCCTAAAATGTGAAAAATGGCCATTTTAAATTAAATTCTACTTAATTAAATCCATTAAGCCTTATTTAATTATTAAAATGCTTAAGTTAATAAGAATAAAATATATAAAAATCATACTTATCATTCACCTAGATATGATTAGACATGTGTGAGGGAAGAGTGAGATTCAAAGAATCCCAATAATTTTGTACCCTTTCAAACATACATATATGATGCATTTACATGTCAAAGAATGCATGCATGCCATAAACATTTCTCATAAACATATATAAATCAATTTTCTTATCATATGAACTTATACATATCAAACATAGGTTCTAGAGGATGTTAGTTTAGCCTCATCCACTTTTCTTGGGACTTTTGGATTTGCTTCACCTACTTTAAAGGACTTTTAACTTAGCCTTATTCCTTCTTGAGGCTTTTGGCTTTGTCTCACCTATTTTTAGAGAATTTTGGCTCATCATCACCCATTCTAAGGGACTTTTGATATAACCACATCCATTCAAGCCACTTTGTACTCAAAATTGCATTTCAAGAAGTATAATGGTACTATACATTTAATCAATAGCTATAAATATATCTCATAGTTCAAAACATACACACAAGCATCTAATGACAAGCAAACATCCAAGGAATACATGTAAGAAAGGTTAAAGAGCTACCTTGAAGGAGAAAAACAAACTTTTCCTGTTGGTTGCTCCTTCCCCTTTTCGACCAAATACATGCAACTAGGTGGAGCTTGATTCTCTTGGCCTAAACACATCAAATGAGACATAATCCAATCCTTGGAACAAGCTTTGGGCTTATACAAACTCTATGCATGCCTACTTCCTCTTATGACATCATTATGGTTCCATATGTAATGCCATCTACTTTTAGCCTTCCTTTTGGGTTCATAATGTTTTACTAGCTCAGTGTCATGCATTTCAAAAGAAAATAGGATATTTAATTGCATTTTATTACGTTACATAGGGCTTTAAAAATTCATCTCAAGCTCTATGGACTTGTGAACTCCTCAATATCATCCTCTACTCATAATCTATCCATACAAGTCATAAACAACATAAAACATCACACATAACTTAGTTTAGAAGCCCCACACCAGAAAATTTACAAGTTGGCCTTGAGTTCAACCTTCTAGATTTCTATTATCAACTTTGAAAAATCATAATTAATTCTAACAAAATTGAAATTAAGAAAATGATAGCTGTTTGGAAATCCCTAGATGTCAACCATAGGTTAAAAATCATTCAAAACCATAAAAATAGCAACTGACCTATGATAGACAATAGCATAGAACCAAAGGTCTAGCTGCCTAGGTTTGTTATCACAAGTTTCTATTATAAATTTAAAAAATTCATAACTAATTCTAGAAAAATCAAAATCCAACAAACTATACCATTTTAGAAATATGTGGATGTATAATTTTGGTAACAATAGTTCCAAATCAAGGAAATGACATCTAGCCTATAAAATTTAATAGAATAGTACCAAAGGTCTTGCTACACTACTGATACTATCATAAAACTTCAAAAATTTGGTTCTCTCTCTATAGAGCTTCAAATGGGGTGATCTTTGTAACACCCCAAAATTAATTAAGGTGTTAATCATGGATTTAGGGTAATTAAGAATAATTAATAGAAGATAATTGGGCAAGTTGGTGAATAGAAATTTTAGATGGATAAATTATTAATATGGGTTTGAGAATTTATTTGGGGATAAAAACTTCACCTAGGCCCAAATTAATAAATCATGATAAGAGGCTAATGGAGGCCCAATGGATTAAGTGCAGATCTAAACCAATTTAATGAGATAGAGGCCCAATATCCACTTTGTATAAGCTCTTATAAGTGGCCCAATTACCCTTATGTAGACCCAAACCCTTGAGCTCTTCCAACTTGGCCCAAAACCTCATTAAACTTCAGCAATCTAATGTATAAAACTGGCCCAACAAAATCCTACAGCCCAAAACTTAAAAACTGGCCCAATAAGCTATAGGTCTGAAGCCCATTAGGAGTTGGACTTAGAGCAACCCATGACCCATCTTTGACCCAACTTAAACCCACCTAAAACCCTAATGCTTCAGCCACTTTTTCATTTGCTGAAACTCAAGAAGCAGAATTCGGAGGTTGAGAAGGAGGCTAGGGTTGGGGGCAAGAATTCTGTATTTTCTCACACTTAGAGCAAGATTTAGCCAAGGTAATAGTTATACAACTTAATCCCCTCATCTTTCTCTTTAAATTGGCCTGATTAGTTTTTCATTTGGAGAGTTTTCACCATACCCAAAATCTGAAATGTGGTTGTTTGGTGTTTCTATGGTGGAAATTCGTAGGTTAAGGTTAGTGCTGACATTGGGTGAGTTTAAACCCTCCATTTTGATGCTTTCTTTGTTCATTTGAGACCCCTATAGCTGATTTATAAAATGGGTATTAATTTTGTATGAATTTGCTTAGGATTTTGGGTGAAAGATTGAGATTTCTAGTAGAGGATACTTGAATCCGAATTTGGGACTTGTAGTGATTGGGTAAGTGTTATTTAGGTAGCTATTAGCATTTAAATTTCTTGGGTACTTATTACTACTATTAATAATGAATTAGAGTGATAATTTTCTGATGCTATAGTTATAGGAACTTTTGTACCATTGGTAGCTGTTGCAAATTTCCTACAAGTGAGGTAACCGGGGTTTACATAAATTCCATACATGTATCTGTTTTAATTTCATATTTGCTGTATATGAATGATTTGAAATTGTTGAATGAATTGGTTGGCTATCTATTGGATGATGATTGGACCTTGTGAGTCCATGGTGGAGCTGTGGTGCGGCTGCCACCTGTGCATGTGCTTCGATTGGGCACCGAGTTATGATCAAACCCCAGATGTACTGAGCCCTAGTTGTGCTCAAAGGTGAGTAGGTGCCATGGACGGGCCTCTCCCAGTGTTAATGGCCTTTAACATGTGATAATATAATTGCTAGTATGGGATAGTAATCATGATAGCCTAATTGCTTTATTTACTGATATGGCTGATATGATTTTAATATTGATGTTAATTTTGATTCATGCATATATGCTAATTAAACTGGATTATATGATGGAATTGCCTTAGTTACTGAGATGTGTATCTCACCCCCTTTTGTGGGATTATAATTTCAGGTGAAGGTTCTTCGGGTAAGGATAAGGGCAAGCAAGTGGATGAACATCCATGAGCTAAGGCCTAGTGTGGGAAGGCTGCACTTGGTCTGAGTGTAATAGGGTAGATGCTAATTTTTATTTAAGTCTTGTATAGCATTATCATGTATCTATATTGCCAAGTGTAGGCATTCATATTTTGGTTTCTGAGGATGTATGTATTGAGGGGTTAGACCCCATCTTAATTTGGTAGTTGCTGTATGAATTCATGATATTTGCTGTAAATTATGTTGACCTATAACATGACTTATCAATAGAAATGTAACTCTTAAGATATGGATATGAACTCCTAATGTATGAAACCCCTATTAATTGTGTATTAAAGGATAGCTGCTGGTAGTTTATGTATAATCTGTTGTTGTTACTGTATAGACTTGCTGATAGAAGGTAATTAGAGGAAAGAAATGGACACATAAGTTTTGAATTGGTAATGGAGGAATAGCTAGATAAATAAGGTAGATGATTGTCACTAGAGCCATAAAAAAATGAGGGAAAGTGACCTTAGTGTGTTTCTAAGAGGAGAAATGGAGTGTAGGGGACAACATGTAGGGAATATAGCTACGAGAGGGAGTCACGCCGCGGCTAAAAAGGTCTCACCGCAGCCTGAAGAGCGACAGTGGCGAGGGACGCCGCGGCTTGAGAAATCTCGCCATGGCGCAGAGCGAAAAAAATTGCCCAGGAGGGTGACAGAATGTAACCTCGCCGCGACGCAAGAAGTCATGCCACGGCGCGAGACGAGGAAATTAATTAGGGAGGTTACAGAGGCAAAACTTGCCATGGCGCCACATAGGTTGGCCACGGCGTAGATCCAACTCACCGCGGCGAAAGTTAAGAAAATTACCAATGATTCCCGATAGCAACTTGGCAGCGGCGCAAAAGGTCTGGGCCACGGCGCAAGTTTAAGAACTTAGTTTTTGAGCTCCAACACCTAACTTAGCCGTTGCAGGAAAGTTCCTGGTCACAACGCAGGTCCCCAAACTCCCATATTTGACCTAGAAACCCTAATTTCATTAAGGCTAATGTTAGAGAATAGCAGGAGTACATTGAGGGGAGGTTGTTGTGGGATGAAATTGATTAATGGATGAGTCATAAACCTTTAATGATGGTACAAACCCTTTTATGCATGTTCCCGTTACGGTTGTTAGTTGATGATCCTAATAGTATTAAGGTTTAAATTTCCCTATATTTTCTTAATGTGATTAATTGCAATGACTCCAAACCTTGATCATTATTTATTAATCGTGTATTTAACTATAATTACCGATATAAGAAGTTAGGGTTGTCACAATCTTTGTGGTTGTAGAAAGCTTATGGTGTCTAATTTATGTTTATAAATTTCAAAACAATTAGATACCATTTGGCCTATGAGTGATAAGGAAATAAAATCTGACCATATGAAAAGTGCACCCTACCATTTACCATATTTTTCCCAATTTTGAAAAATCATACTAAATTCTTTATAGCTCCAAATTTAAATGCTCTTTGGCTCTATGGAAAGCTCTAAATAAGACCTACTTTTTGGCCAAATTTCATTTAAAAAACTCAATCATTTAGTTAAATTTTTGTTCAACTCATAAATTGGTCACTTTTGGTGTTTCAAATGGTTCAAAATGGTGTCAAATTGCTTTGTAGATCACCCATGGCCACTTGGTCACTTACAAAACCACATTCAAAGCCTAGAGAGACATGCCATTTGGTTCAAAATATCATGAAGCTCATTTTCACTGTACCACTTGCTATCATACACATGGAAATCACATTACATATAGGCTCTTTGGTGGCAAAATCATACATACTCTTTTATATGCTCCCAAAATCATTACATACATCATATTCATATACATTTAAGTGTTTTTGATGGGTTTGTTGTGGAACCCTCAAAATAAAACTAGGTTGAACTAAATATGTAGCTAGTAGCACAATGATAACCATGATATTTTATATATTTTAATCCCCTAACTTAGGTGTTTTAGTGTCCAATTATGGCTTTAGGAATTTAATTAAGTGGAATTTGATTTTAATTTGCCATTTTTTGCATTTGAGGAATTTATTTGCAAATTATTGATTCTTAATGCTTAAATTCATCTTAAATAAATTTTGGATATTTCCACTTAATACTTTTCATTCTCTGTGTGCAGAATTTCAATGGACAATTAAAGCTTGAATGGTAAATTGAATTGGAGAAGGTATGAGGTTCAAACACCATGCAATTCTGATGTGGCTGGAACAAAGAAGAGACAACACAATGAATGGAGCTGCATGAAGGGAAGCTTGAAAGGAAACTCGTGGCAAGGGAAGAAAGCAAAACAGAGGAAGAGCATCACATGTTAAAGAGGAAGGAGAACCAGCTGCAAGCCAAAAGAAGAGCCATGCATGAAGCTACAACTTTAATGTTTGGCAAAGGAAAACCATGAGCTTGAGTTAATGGAAGCAACGCGCATGAATTGGGTTTTAAGCTTGAGGAAAGGAGCAGAAACGAAGAACACAAAGCTACAGGTAGCCACTGGTTAAAGAAGCAACTCCAGACCAAAAAGAAGAAGCTTTGGGCTGGAAGAATTAAAGGAGAAGCTCAAGGTATTGGTTCAAACATGGAGAAGAGTACAGCAGCTGCATGGGTTCAGATTAAATATGAGGGGCTGCAACATACATATGCAGAAACAGAGGAAAACTTGCTTGAGCTGCATGGGAGAAAAGAAAGCAACGAGGAAACTCGTGGAAAAGCTGCAGAAAGAAAGAGCTGAACAGAGGCTGAACTCGAGGGTTGGCAAGGAAACAAACACGAAATGAAGCTGCAAAAATAAGAGGAGAAAGCTACAGAGCTGGAACTCGAGGAAACACAAAGAAGCTCACATGCATGGAGAAGGAATTCCACGTGGAGAACCAAAAGAACAATGTCAGCGAGAGTGCCACGAGCTGGGTTTAGCTACGGGAAATTGAAGAACCATGTGGAGGCAGCACTTAAACGTGGAGCTGAGCACGTAGAATTAAGAAAACTGAAATAAGGAGCTGATCACGTGGGCTGAACGCTGATGATTCATCGGGCAGTAGCATCCATTCACCATCTCATCCAGACCCTACGTTTGATCATCACTTTTCCATCCAAGGGCTGACATGAAAAACATGGAGGAGGCATGACTTCAACTGAGGGACACGTGATTAATTAAGGAGAATGTGAAAAAAAAGCCGGTGAGCAACGCTACGGAGTGAGCAATGCTACGGAGTGAGCAACGCTATGGAAAAAGAGGATGCTGTGGGTTCCATCGGGTTGGAGGCGAGAAAAGAGAACGAGAATGACATGAAAAACTTGAAGTTCCAGCGCTGAAGAGGAGAAATTTTTCACTTTCGATGGCTGTAGCTTCCTTGATTGATTCTCCTCCGGTTGATTCATCCATGGCAGCTTGAATTCCATTTGGTGGCTAGCTGAAGATTGGATCCTCCTAGATGAAGATTTGAGCTCCACATTTCCTCCTTATGAATTTGGATAAACTTTCTTACTCAATCTTTTAATTTCAGCATTATTTCCTTGATTAATTTGTCTAGGTTTAGCTTATTGGTTTAGGAACTTAATTGCTGGAATTACTGGATTGAATTAATTCTTTGATTGAACTTGATTTGCATTTTGGAATCATTTGTGATCATTATGTGTTTGTAAAAATTCCAGAAGTAGTGCTGTACAATTGAACTCTAAATCCTCTTGATTTTATGCTAATTGATGCAATGGTTATTGGATTAATTGGCTGGACTTTTTGTGCATTTAATTGCTTGAGGAATTAATTAATCTAATTGGTGAATTAGCATCTTTAGTGGATTGTGTAGTAGGTTTCATTAATCAATCAAAATTTGTTATAGTGTATTCTTATTCTTAATTCAATTAATTAGTTGTTCAAGGTTTCTTGTGGTTACAAAATTCCTTGAATGATTGATGAATTGAATCTTGGATGGTTATTCAAGAGCCTTACAAGGAATGCACTATGGGCAAGAATTTAATCCAAAAATTTGGTAAACTAAAAAAAAAAGCAAGGATAATTGAAGTCTAGGGAATCCAATTGAAAGCTAGCTACCACATTTACTTGACTGATTACTTGAACTTAGTTTTAGATTTTTAATTCTTGTCAATTAACTTTAGTTCAATTAAATTCTAGCATTTCAAAACCCCCCCCAAAACAAGTCCTAATTAGTAATACTTAGAACACTCTTTCATAAACAAATTGAGGCACAAACTCCTTGGGAAAATGACCTAGGTTGCACCATTATCTACAAATTTATTTTGCTACCTAGTTTTATTTGAGATTGCGCGACACGATCATCAAATTTGGCGCCGTTGCCGGGGAGTTTAGTTTCTTAATTGTTTGGAGAAATTTCTTAGTATTTTTGCCCTATTTTTGATCTGTTTTTGCTCTGTTTTCCCCCAATTTTGGAATTGGACCATTTCGGTTGCTTGAATCATCTAGTCTGCTTGCTGGAATTTTCGTTTGAAGCACCCAGAAAATTCTTAAATTCTGTTTTCCAAGGTTTTTGGGTGTTTTGAGCAAAATTAATAGCAAAGCTATTAGGTGCACTATTTTTTGGCCAAATTCCAACATTTGGTGCACTTTTTCGAATTTTTTAGTAATTTTTCGAATTTTCTAGGATTTTTCTAATTTTTCTGGAATTTTTGTTTTAATTTTTCTTTGCTGATTTTTTTTTGTTCCTTCTTAGTTTTTGCTTGTCTAATTGGTATATGACAAGAAGCTCTAGTGAAAAATTAATTGATTTGGATCCAGAAATTGAAAGAACCTTTATAAGACAAGTAAGGATTCGGAAAAACAAGGATAGTGTAGGAACTATTTCTTCTGCTTTTGATTCTGTGCAAGGAATTGATTGTGCACTTCAATTTGCTAGTGATCATATGGCTAAACAAGATCAAATGAATGCTAATAGGAATATGCATGTTTAGGCTAACTTGAATGTGAATGTAAATTTGAATAATAACATGCATGCCAGAACTATTAGAGAATTGACAGCTCCTAATGTGCATTATCAAAATCTTTGCATACAATATCCAGAATTAGATGCAAATTTTGAGCTTAAATCTGGTTTGATTCACTTACTTCCTAAGTTTCATGGACTTGCAGGAGATGACCCTCACAAACATCTAAAAGAATTCCATGTTGTATGCTCTACAATGAAGCCACAAGGTGTCTCAGAGGAACAAATCAAGCTCAGAGCATTCCCTTTTTCCTTGGATGGTTTAGCCAAGGATTGGTTGTACAATCTACCTCCTGGTGCCATTACTTCTTGGGACCAACTGAAGAGGCTATTCTTGGAGAAATTCTTTCCTGCCTCTCGCACTGCATCAATAAGGAAAGAGATATGCGGGATCAGACAAAATAATGGAGAGACTTTGTATGAGTACTGGGAAAGATTCAAAAGATTGCTGGCTAGTTGTCCTCACCATCAAATTTCTGATCAGTTGCTCATTCAGTACTTCTATGAGGGGCTATTGATCATGGATAGAAATATGATTGATGCTGCCTCTGGTGGAGCCTTAGGTGATCTGACACCTACGGGGGCCTGGGAGTTGATTGATAAGATGGCTCAGAATGCTCAGCAATTTGGGTCCAGATCAATGCAAACAGTAAGAGGAGTCAATGAATTGTGTGCTCCAGATTATGGTCAGAGAATTGAGAGCAAACTTGAAGTAATGTCTACTGTGCTCCAGAAGCTTGCTTTAGATCGGCAGCAGTCATCCTCCACCCCTTCTCAGACTTGTGCACCACAGTCCTACCCTGCTCAGACATATTCTTATCCATAGTTTTATGTATCTGGATAGACACCTACCTCTACTACCTTGGTAGGACCCCTTTGTGATATATGCTGTTTGGCCACACATACTACTGATCAGTGTCCTATGTTAGAGGACAGGGTAGAGGCTTGTGCTGGGATGTTTCAAGTTAGGCCAATGCAACAAGGGCAACAAAAATATGATCCCTATGCTAATACATACAATCCAGGATGGAGGGATCACCCCAACCTGAGATATGGGGGAGGGCAACAACAAAATTAGATATAATTTTGCAGGACCTAGTGCACAGTCTTCTCAACCTATTAGGCAGCCAGTTCCTATACAGGAGGAATCAAAGAAAGGGGATAATATGGATGACATGATGAAGCGTATTATGGAGAGTCAAGCACAAATGTTGCACCAACAACAACAGCTTCAGGCGAACTTCCAAAATTTAGAAAGGAGGGTTGATACTCAGATAGGCCAATTTGCTACTTCTCTCAGTGAGGTGAAATCTCAGGGTTCAAGCCAATTACCCTCACAGACAGTTGTTAATCTGAGGAATAGTAGCAATGTCAGTGCCATCACTCTTAGGAGTGGAAAAGAAGTTCAGGGATCTTCAGATACCACCACCATGGATAAGTCGGTGTCATCAAAAACACACGTCGCACCAATTGAGCCTAACAAAGAAGAGGAGCCAAAGAAAATTTTGCCTTTCCCACATAGACCTACCTTGGGAAAGAAGCAAACTGAAGCAGATGCAGAAAAAGAGATTCTTGAGACTTTTAAAAAGGTTGAAGTCAATATACCCCTATTGGAAGCAATCAAGACCATCCCTAAATATGCCAAGTTTCTCAAGGAGATATGTACTAATAAGAGGCGTCTGAGAGGGAATGAAAAAGTCAATTTTGGCAAGAATGTTTCAGCACTGATACAGCCAACAATGCCCACTAAGTGTCAAGATCCGGGCACTTTTACAATTCCATGCACCATTGGAAATTTTGAGTTTTCTAATGCTTTGATTGATCTTGGTGCTGCTATAAATGTTATGCCTAAATCTGTTTATTCATCTTTGCAGGTGGGAGAGCTGAAACCTACCGGAGTGGTTGTGCAGCTGGCAAATAGGAGCATTGCTTATCCTTCAGGAGTCTTGGAGGATGTTCTGGTTAAGGTAAAGGATTTGATTTTTCCAGCTGATTTTTATGTCCTTAATATGGAGGATGATAGATATAGATCTAGTGGACATGGCCCACTCATTTTAGGTAGACCTTTCCTAAAAACTGCTAAAACAATTATAAATGTGCATGAGGGTACCCTTCAAATGGAGTTTGCTGGCAATGTGATACAATTTAATATATTTGATGCCATGAAATATCCCTGTGATGATAACTCTATTCTTAGTATCAGCTTGATTGATATGCTAGTTGATAATGCCAGTGCTGATTTTAGGGATAGTTTATTGACTGATTCTTGTGATATTGCTGATTTGGATTATTCTCTTAATTGTACATGTTCTGGAACTACTATATGTCATAGATGTACCCAGATTAGTGCTTTTATTGAGAATAGTAAATTCCTTTCATGTACTGATTATCATGGTTCTGAGACCTCCTCTTTTTGTGCTGATTTCACTGTCGATCAGCCTTTGACTGATTTGGATGATTATACTAGTTTAGGTTAATCTTCTTGTTCTAAAGATGATGTGCACGCTGTTGCTTTCCCTGAATGTTCTAATGTTGCTGGATTTACTGATTCTCAGAATATGTTGCATATTGATATCACTTCTGGATATACTGATTGTGCTAGTTCATCTATTTCCACTCTTGCATTGCCTATTGATAGTGGTAATAGATGCTGTGTAACTAGTTCATCTAATAATGATACTGATGTTGATATTGCTATTGGTTCTCTTGTTGATACTCCTTTTGCTGATATTCCCAAAGATGGGAAAGTTGTTTCTTCTATCTGTGAGTTGTCTGAACAGGTATTTGGCATGGAAGAGATTGAAATCAAATAACTAATACCTTCGGTTGAGCAAGCTCCCACCTTAGAGCTCAAACCGCTGCCAGACAATCTCAAGTACACCTACTTGGGGGAAGATGAGAAGCTTCCGGTAATTGTAGCCAGTGACATTATTCCAAAGGAAGAAGAGAAGCTTCTTGAAGTCTTACGGAGGAGAAGACAAGCAATAGGGTGGACCTTAGCTGACATACCTGGCATTAGCCCTGATACATGCATGCACAGAATTCTGTTGGAAGATGGGGCAAAACCAGTAAGGCAACCTCAAAGGCGACTGAACCCACTTATTCTGGATGTGGTTAAAAAGGAAGTTTCTAAACTTTTATCTGCTGGTATTATATATCCTATTTCTGACAGTCAGTGGGTTAGTCCTGTGCAGGTAGTTCCAAAGAAATCAGGGATCACAGTGGTCCGGAATGAGAATAATGAATTGGTGCCCACCCGTGTACAAAATAGTTGAAGGGTTTGCATTGACTATAGGAGGCTTAATTTAGTCACTAGAAAAGATCATTACCCCCTCCCATTTATTGATCAGATGCTTGAACGTTTAGCTAGTAAATCTCACTACTGTTTTCTGGATGGATTTTCAGGGTACTTTCAGATATGCATAGCCCCGGAGGATCAAGAGAAGACGACATTCACATGCCCATTTGGAACATATGCCTATAGATGAATGCCCTTTGGTCTTTGCAATGCCCCTGGGACCTTCCAGCGGTGCATGGTTTCCATTTTTAGTGATTTCCTTGAACATTGTATAGAAATTTTTATGGATGATTTCACTGTATATGGGAACTCTTTTGATGATTGCTTATATAGTCTGGATAGAGTCCTAGCTAGATGCATAGAGAAGAACCTTGTACTTAATTTTGAAAAATGTCATTTTATGGTTCGAAAAGGCATTGTATTGGGTCATATTATATCTAAACAGGGCATAGAGGTAGATAAAGCTAAGATAGATGTTATAACCTCTCTACCATACCCGACATGTGTTCGGGAGATTTGATCTTTTCTAGGTCATACAGGTTTTTATAGAAGATTCATTCAGAACTTTAGTAAAATTGCTTTGCCATTGTCTAAGTTGTTACAAAAAGATGTTGATTTCCAATTTGATGATGCATGTAAAACAGCTTTTGATGAACTTAAGAAATGCTTGACTTCCCCACCCATTATTCAACCTCCTGATTGGACCCTCCCATTTGAGCTTTTATGTGACGCATCTAATTTTGCTGTAGGTGCAGTCTTGAGCCAGAGAGTGAATAAGCGGTCCCATGTGATTGCTTATGCATCCAAGACTTTGGATGGGGCCCAAGCAAATTATACAACCACAGAAAAAGAGCTTCTTGCTATTGTTTTTGCTTTAGATAAATTTAGATCATATTTACTTGATACTAAAGTCATTGTTTTTACTGATCATGCAGCCTTGAAGTACTTGCTGAAGAACCCTGATGCAAAACCTAGATTGATCAGATGGATGCTTCTACTTCAAGAATTTGACATTGACATTCGGGATAAAAGTGGAGCTGAAAACTTGGTGGCAGACCACTTGAGCAGAATTGAAGCTTCAAAGGTAAATTCTTTACCTATTGATGATGATTTCCCTGATGAGCATTTATGTGCTGTACATAGTTTTTATCCATGGTATGCCAACTTAGTGAATTATCTAGCTGCTTCTAAACTGCCTGTTGATTTGACTAAACATCAGTTGAATAAGTTTAGGAGTGAAGCTAGGTATTATATTTAGGATGATCCATATTTGTGGAGACTATGTAGTGACCAAGTGATTAGACGTTGTGTGCCTGATATAGAATTTGATTCTGTTTTGAATTTTTGTCACGCACTTGCATATGGAGGTCACTTTAGTCCAAAACGCACAGCTAGGAAGGTTCTAGATAGTGGATTGTATTGGCCTACTCTGTTTCGTGGTGCCTTTGATTTTTGTAAAAGATGTGTTAGGTGTCAACAAACAGGTAGCATATCTAGGAGAAATGAAATGCCACAGCATCCCATTTTATTTTGTGAAGTCTTTGATGTGTGGGGCATTGATTTTATGGGACCTTTTCCTACTTCTTTTGGCTTTTCATACATCTTATTAACTGTTGATTATGTTTCAAAGTGGGTGGAAGCTAAACCCACTAGGACTGATGATTCTTCTGTGGTTGTAGAGTTTGTTCGTTCTCACATATTCTGTAGGTTTGGCATTCCCAGAGCCATTATCAGTGACCAGGGCACTCACTTTTGTAACCGAAGTATGCATAGCTTGCTTAGCAAGTATGGTGTTGTGCATAAAGTAGCTACTCCATACCACCCTCAGACAAATGGCCAAGCAGAAATTTCTAACCGGGAGGTGAAGCAAATTTTGGAGAAAACAGTGCAGCTGAATAGGAAAGATTAGAGTAAAAGGCTAGATGATGCACTTTGGGCCTACAGGACTGCCTACAAGACTCCTATTGGCATGTCACCCTATCGGCTGGTATTTGGAAAAGCGTGTCACTTACCGGTGGAAGTGGAGCATAAAGCTTACTGGGCTGTGAAGAAATGCAATTTGAATTTGAATGAAGTAGGTTCTCACAGAAAATTCCAACTCCAAGAGCTCGAAGAGATCAGATTGGAGGCCTATGACAATGCAAGGCTCTATAAAGAGAAGACAAAGGCATTCCATGACAAGATGATTGCAAGGAAAGAATTTGTTGTCGGCCAAAAAGTCCTACTCTACAAATCCCGTCTGAAGCTTATGCCAGGTAAACTTCGTTCTAAATGGGAAGGTCCTTATATAGTTTCTAATGTTTTCCCTTTTGGTGCAGTTGAGCTTCTGGATGAGCAGACGGGAGCTAAATTCAAAGTTAATGGACATCGGCTCAAACACTTTTATAAAGGAGTTCCAAGGGATGACAAGGAGGAGCTCCAACTTCATGACCCACCCTGAACCCCGGTTGTACTCTTTCTCTTTCCCCTTTTATATTGTGTTGTCTTTATCTGTGTATTGGATTGTGTGCTGGCATTGAGGACAATGCAATGTTTAAGTGTGGGGGGGATGAAAATAAAATTTTTAGTTTTGTTTTATTTTGGTTAGTTGATTTTTCTATTTTTTTAGGTTTTTAGTCAGTTTTGTGTGATTTTCCAATTAAAAAAAAAACTATAAAAACCAAAAACTATGATTTTGTGTAAGTTGCTAGCATTAAGGGGATCCTGACTTTGATATATCTTGATTTGATAGGGAATCGACCTTGTGTTAAGAATGCAAGTTAAGTGGCAATTAGCTTTGCTTTAATGAAATTTGATGATAGTCAATTTACCTTGTGAGATTTTTGAACCTATTGCTTATTCATTTTTAGTGTGTCTCCCCTATCTTACTTTTACTCTAGAACTTGGCTTGAATCTTATTCAAGGCCACATTTATTCATTTGCCATGCATGAAAAGGATTAAGGCATTCATTGTTATTTTGTTTTAGCTAGAGCCAAAAAGCTATCCTTCATGTGTTTAATCCATTTGTTTTTCCCATTTGAGCCTTATATTTTTCCTTGTTAGCCATTTGAGCCATGAAAATCAAATCAATGTTCTTCCTACCTTGATTAGGATGCTTTTGATTGTTAAGGGTATTATATGTTATCAAGGTGGATGGAGGTACACTTTTCACATCATTTATAGGCCATTTGTTTTTTTTTCTTCTTCAAGAGTTTTTCCAAAAAAAAAGAAGAGAAGAGTAATAAAAAAAAAAAAGAAACAAAGCAAAAGAGAAGCAGTTGAAAAAAAAAATGAAAAATGAAAAATGATGAAAAAAAAAAAAAGGAAAAAGGAAAGTAAAGTTGTTCTCTTAATGCATTTCTTTCTATTTGTGGTTAAAAGGGCCTTAAGATGCATTTTCACTCCATCCTTATTCTTATTTTAATGCTCTTGATGATTTTAAGCATCTGATTTGCTTTTGAATCTCTCTCATTCTTTTGTTTACCACTTGTTTCATACCTTAGCCTACGTTACAACCATAATAAAGACCTTTTGATTCATTCATTGGCATTTGATTTTGGTGGTGGAGATGTAGATGATTGCCAAGCTTATGGTAGTAAGGGTGGGTAGGATGAAATTTGAGAGTAAGCACTTCATCCTAAACACTAAAGAGGAGAGTGATAAACACAAATCCAAGTGAGGGACTTTCATTGCATTTCATTTTTGATAAAGTATATTGCCATGGTACTTGTTGCATTAATGCAAGTGACATGACTTGGAGAATTGAGCTACTGATTTGCTTTGAGCTTCCTTGTGCTAAGTGACTTATACAACTCCATTTCTCTTGATTTCTTTTCCATTAGTCTCTTCTTGAAGTCTTGAGCTTTGCCCAGGAGTGCAAATGTTTAAGTGTGGGAGAATTTGATAACCATGATATTTTATATATTTTAATCCCCTAACTTAGGTGTTTTAGTGTCCAATTATGGCTTTAGGAATTTAATTAAGTGGAATTTGATTTTAATTTGCCATTTTTTGCATTTGAGGAATTTATTTGCAAATTATTGATTCTTAATGCTTAAATTCATCTTAAATAAATTTTGGATATTTCCACTTAATACTTTTCATTCTCTGTGTGCAGAATTTCAATGGACAATTAAAGCTTGAATGGTAAATTGAATTGGAGAAGGTATGAGGTTCAAACACCATGCAATCTGATGTGGCTGGAATAAAGAAGAGACAACACAATGAATGGAGCTGCATGAAGGGAAGCTTGAAAGGAAACTCGTGGCAAGGGAAGAAAGCAAAACAGAGGAAGAGCATCACATGTTAAAGAGGAAGGAGAACCAGCTGCAAGCCAAAAGAAGAGCCATGCATGAAGCTACAACTTTAACGTTTGGCAAAGGAAAACCATGAGCTTGAGTTAATGGAAGCAACGCATATGAACTGGGTTTTAAGCGTGAGGAAAGGAGCAGAAACAAAGAACACAAAGCTACAGGTAGCCACTGGTTAAAGAAGCAACTCTAGACCAGAAAGAAGAAGCTTTAGGCTGGAAGAATTAAAGGAGAAGCTCGAGTTATTGGTTCAAACATGGAGAAGAGTACAGCAGCTGCATGGGTTCAGATTAAATACGAGGGGCTGCAACATACACATGCAGAAACAGAGGAAAACTTGCTTGAGCTGCATGGGAGAAAAGAAAGCAACGAGGAAACTCGTGGAAAACCTGCAGAAAGAAAGAGCTGAACAGAGGCTGAACTCGAGGGTTGGCAAGGAAACAAACACAAAATGAAGCTGCAAAAATAAGAGGAGAAAGCTACAGAGCTGGAACTCGAGGAAACACAAAGAAGCTCACATGCATGGAGAAGGAATTCCACGTGGAGAACCAAAAGAACAACGTCAGCGAGAGTGCCACGAGCTGGGTTTAGCTACGAGAAATTGAAGAACCATGTGGAGGCAGCACTTAAACGTGGAGCTGAGCACGTGGAATTAAGAAAACTGAAATAAGGAGCTGATCACGTGGGCTGAACGCTGATGATTCATTGGGCAGTAGCATCCATTCACCATCTCATCCAGACCCTACGTTTGATCATCACTTTTCCATCCAAGGGCTAACATGAAAAACATGGAGGAGGTGTGACTTCAGCTGAGGGACACGTGATTAATTAAGGAGAATGTGAAAAAAAAGCCGGTGAGCAACGCTACGGAAAAAGAGGACGCTATGGGTTCCATCGGGTTAGAGGCGAGAAAAGAGAACGAGAACGACGTGAAAAACTCGAAGTTCCAGCGCTGAAGAAGAGAAATTTTTCACTTTCGATGGCTGTAGCTTCCTTGATTGATTCTCCTCCGGTTGATTCATCCATGGCAGCTTGAATTCCATTTGGTGGCTAGCTGAAGATTGGATCCTCCTAGATGAAGATTTGAGCTCCACATTTCCTCCTCATGAATTTGGATAAACTTTCTTGCTCAATCTTTTAATTTCAGCATTATTTCCTTGATTAATTTGTCTAAGTTTAGCTTATTGGTTTAGGAACTTAATTGCTGGAATTATTGGATTGAATTAATTCTTTGATTGAACTTGATTTGCATTTTGGAATCATTTGTGATCATTATGTGTTTGTAAAAATTCCAGAAGTAGTGCTGTACAATTGAACTCTAAATCCTCTTGATTTTATGCTAATTGATGCAATGGTTATTGGATTAATTGGCTGGACTTTTTGTGCATTTAATTGCTTGAGGAATTAATTAATCTAATTGGTGAATTAGCATCTTGAGTGGATTGTGCAGTAGGTTTCATTAATCAATCAAAATTTGTTATAGTGTATTCTTATTCTTAATTTAATTAATTAGTTGTTCAAGGTTTCTTATGGTTACAAAATTCCTTGAATGATTGATGAATTGAATCTTGGATGGTTATTCAAGAGCCTTACAAGGAATGCACTATGGGCAAGAATTTAATCCAAAAATTTGGTAAACTAAAAAAAAAAGCAAGGATAATTGAAGTCTAGGGAATCCAATTGAAAGCTAGCTACCACATTTACTTGACTGATTACTTGAACTTAGTTTTAGATTTTTAATTCTTGTCAATTAACTTTAGTTCAATTAAATTCTAGCATTTCAAAACTCCCCCCAAAAAAAGTCCTAATTAGTAATACTTAGAACACTCTTTCATAAACAAATTGAGGCACAAATTCCTTGGGAAAATGACCTAGGTTGCACCATTATCTACAAATTTATTTTGCTACCTAGTTTTATTTGAGATTGCGCGACACGATCATCACACAACCTAGATCATCTCTCTTGGAAATGGAGTTCAATGTTCAATTGGACTTTTCAAGTATTAAAAGATCCTAGAACTACCTAATTTGGGGGGTTTTTTGTTGAATTAAACTATCTAAAATAAAATTGAAATAAAGTTCCTAAACATTTCCTAATTGTATGAATTATGGTTGGATGATGGTCTTGTAACTAGCTTTGGATTCGTCCCTTGGTATCCACTATCCTTATCTTAATTCATTTGTGATTAATTCTGGTCTAAAAATCTCTAATTGTGTTCATTGGCAAGGGATCTTGAATTACCACTCAAGATTCAAGAAACTAGCAACTTGCTATTAATTAAGACCTCAACTCCCATTAAATTACTAATTCTTGTGATTAAGATCTTTGAACACTTAAATGAGTGATTAATTAATCAATTAGCTTCTGAATTAACACCCTATGATATTTAATTAACCAATCAAACTCTAAGGAATCCTCAAATTAAATAATTAAGCACACTAATTCTCACAAGCATTGTATAAAACACCTTGATTGCACATTTGGAAAATGGTAAGAAAATCAAAATCTAGCACTTAATTCATACAATTAATCAGCCAATATCTCTCCTAATCAATGTCTAACCAGCCATCAATCATGAACTACATCAATTTCAATCACTTATAATCTCAACCAAACAAATAAAATAATTAAAATTGGTATAGAAAGAAAGGAAAATAAAATGAAATTCTTAGCCCAAAATAATTAAGCTTCAACATCAAGAGTCTTCCTCTTAGCTAATCACAAGGTATATTAGAGCTTCATTGGAGAATGGATGGAGGTGAGAAAAATGGAAGAAATGTGGTGGAAGAGCATGGAGTGGCAGCTGGATGAAGGGGCGTGCGAATGGAATGACGGGGTGAATGAAAATGTGTATCTTTTATTCGATGATCCTCAATGTATTTTTAATAGGTCATGTGCCCCTGTCATGCTCACTTTCACATTCTTCTTCTTTCATTCCACTTGCTTATAGCAATCCATATCAATATCTTCTTTTGTTTAAATGAGTGTGGGCCCCAACATGCATCCTATGTGAGCTTTATTTAAATTCTACATTTTGCTTTAGCGTTTCTTTTATTATTCTACTCACGTGGTCTTCTCTTCTTTCATGTTGTTGCCTTTTGATGTTCTCTAAACCTAAGCTGCATCTTCTTTAATTCTCAGCCAAAGCTTCCTTCACTCGTGTAGCTTCTCTTTGTGTTTTTGCTTTGCAAACTATTGCTTCTAGCTTTTTCACATTAGAACTAAGAAACTCAAGCCTCCAAACTTGAGCTACTTCCTCAAGCATGTAGCAAACATGTCAGCCTTCTCTCGTCTCTACCCGTAGCTTATCCATACAGCTCATATATGTTTCTTGAACCTAGAGCTTGTGTTGCTTCCTTTATTTCTGCTCAAAAGCTCCAGCCTCCGCATTATTTCACATCTTCTGCATGTTCTCCACGTGAGCTTCTTCATCATTCCTAGCTTCAACTTATGGCTTCATATTTTTGCTGAGTGTTTCTTCCATTCCATGTGTAACTTCTTGCTGTACTTGTGCCTTCATCACAAGTCTATAGCTTCCCTCGGTTTTTGCTATGCGTTGAACCCATGGTTGATTTTGTTTCTGCATGTGTAGCTTCTCTTCTCACATTAACTTCTTTATGGATAGGCCAGACGTGATGCAATGTGGAGCCATGCGTGAAACCCATGCCTTGTAACATTCTTTCTTAGCTCGTGATTACATTCTCTAGCTTGGCTTCACCTTCATTCTCCTTCATTCATTTCTCTTCTCCAGCTCGTGTTTCTTCTTCTCATTCTTCACGTGGCTGTTCCTCTTTCATGTTTTCTCGCTTGCGCCTTCTGCCCATCACTAAATTCTCTTTCAGCCCATGGCTACATGCAATAGTTTCTTCCTCAGCTCACAAGTGTCTTCTTAAATCACTAAACCCTCTAAACCCGTGGGTTCTGTACACTAATCTTCCTAAAGCCATGTTTCCACGTGTTAGTGTTTACTACGTGAAGCTTCTTCCTCTCAATGCAAGCCCCTTTCCAAGTTGAAGCTTCTTCAAGTATGCTTCTTTGTGTTTTCTCCATGCAAGCCCTTTTCCACATTGAAGCTACACCTCTTTACGTAAATTCCATGCCAACCCGTAAGTGCTTCATGCAATCAGAGCTTCTTCTTTCTTGTAAACCATCACTCGAGCCTCTATGCACATAAAGCCTAAGCCTTCTCATCAAGAACCTATTACTTTTCTTCTCCATTGCTCTTATTCAAATGCTATTTTATTCTTCCATTCCAATTCCATTACCTATCAAAAATCTGCAAAAGTAATAGGAAGAGTATTCACAAAATTATTTTTGAGATAAAATTGAGCATTAAAAACCAATAATTTGTAAATTAGTTCCTAAAATATAGAAAATGGCTACTAAAACCAAATTCCATATAATTAGACCCCTAAAGCCATATTTGGATACTAAAATGCTTATGATAAGAAAAATAAAATATATAAAAATCATGTTTATCAAATTCTCCCACACTTAAGCCTTTGCACTCCTTGGCATAGCTCAAAATCTAAGATAAGAAAATGAATTGAACACTAGGCTAGTAGGATGGCAAGTGGAAAATGAAAATGGAAAAGAAAGTGTAAAAATCACAAGCTAGAGAATAATCACAACTTTTCATCACTTCAACAATCCAAGCTAACTTTAGTTGCATCAAGAAATCAAATTCCATGGCAATTTCATTTGAAAAGAATGAATCAAAATGCATAGCCTCTCATATGGATTGGTGCTTACTCTCAACTCTTAAGTGTTTAGGCAATGTATATCACTCTAGTTTCACCTATCAAAACTCACTACCATAAGCTTGTCAAGCTTCTAAATCTACACCACCCATGCCAAATGCAATGCACAAATCAATAGAACTTTATTAAGGGTTGTAATAGGGCTAAAAAAATGAAATGAATGGATAACAAGAAAAGACAAATAAATAGATATCTCAGAACCTCAAGAGCAATCAATGGAGATTTAGGATAGGGAAGAATATGCATCTAAGCCTTAATTCCAGCTACCAATAGGCAACTACAACACTTCTTTCTTTTGATTTCCTGTTGCCTTTCTCCTTTTTTTTTTTTCATTGTTTTTCTTTAGCTTTTCCATCTCTTCTTTTCTTTTGTAATTTTTTTTTTCAAAGCAATTTCCTTAAATTTGAATAACAATGGCCTAACTTGATGTAAGATATACGTTCATCATTCTAATTAGATATAATGTTCTTTGAAATTCCTAAGGCATCTTAAAACAAGGTGGAAAATATATTTTCATCATTTTTTTATGGCTATAAGTTCAACAAGAAAACACAATACAACATCTAAAGTGGCTAAACAATGGATAAAATGCATGTAGGTTGGCTTTTTGGCTCTCTAGTTATAAAAGAAAAGAATGCCTTATCATTTTCATGTATGTAAATACAACTATGGCCTTAACAAAGAATCAAGACAAGTTCTAGAGTGAAAGCAAAGATAGGTAAATACACACTAGAATTGAACAATTAAGGCTCAAATTCTTACTAGCTAAGGACTATCAAATAATTCATTAAAATCAAATTCATTAACATTTCACTTGAATCAAAACACAGAATCCATTACTTATCATGTCTAAGTGAATCCAAGCTACAATCATCTTAAGTTGCAACTGTCACAAAAAAATTTTTTAAAAAAATCACACTATTTTTCAAAGATTTTGTCAAAAATTTTCAAATATTTTTTCCAAGCAAGGAAAAGATGGATGGAATGAAATGATTCTCCCTTCAATACGTAAATGTTGCATTGTCCTCAATGCCAGCACACAATCCAGTAAAAAAATAAACAGCATAATATAAAAAGAGTGAAAAGAGAGTATATAATCGGATGAGCTTGAATTTAAGATCTCAAGGGTAGCTCAGATTTCCATGTAGCTAGTTAGCAATTTATTTCCTACAAAATAGAAACAAAACAAATTGTAATGCAAAAAAGAAAAAGAGAAACTAAATCCTAAACTAAAAAAAAAAAAAGAACTCTTAACAAGACTAACTAATCATAAATATCAAAAACCAAAATCAAAACAGCTTTATTCCTTCTTAACTGAATAAATTTAAATCTCACTACTTTAAAGCATTTGGATTGATCATACAAGGATGATTCATGGATTTCCTCAACCATTAGTAGTCTTGGAAAGTCAGATTCAGCATATTCAGAATCAATAAAAGAAGAAAAATCAAATTTAGGAAATTTAAAGCTAAAGAAAGAAAATTTGAAATCAAATTTAAAAACACTAGTCTCTAAACTCTCTAAATATCTATCAAAACCAATAAAATCAATTAGACTCCCATCAGTAAGAGTCATTGCATCTATAGAAGAATTTAATTTCAACTTCTCATAGTCCTTTGAGTTCAAGATGTCCAAGGTATCTGGCAGTTGCTTTTCCTTAACTAGGAGAGTCTGTTGATTGTTGGGAATTAGCTCACTAACTTTTCGAGAATCTATTCTAGATCTCAATAAAAGAAATAGTATCTTCCCTGAACAAAGAGACATCAGTAAGCTCACAAAATTCTAAACGATAATCAACAATAGAATCTAGTCTCTTACTTGTCTCAATAATAGCACAAGGTTCAATAGGATTTCCAACATCAGCACTATCACTATATATACTCTCATCAACACTCGTATGATCAATAGAATCAGTCTTATTAATAATTTCAGTGCAAACATAGGACTCTTTGGATTCAGCAGATTTATCAGACTTAAAAAACTCATCAATCTCAACACATATAAGACATGCATGCATATCATCACATAAGCATTTAAAATTAGAGTCTAATTCATCAACAACAAGCTGTTAAACAATTTCACTATCTATGTCCTTTTCACATGCTACATCTATTATTTCAGCAGTCATGCCATCACAAGCTAGTAAGGAATCATGTTGATCAGTACATGCAGGGGACTCATTAGTCTTAATGAAAGAATTAATTTGTGAGCATCTATCACATATAGTGGATTCAGCACACACACAATCAAGAAAATCATCCAAATCAACTGTGTCACATGGTCCAGATGGTGTGCTGTCCCTAAACACAGAAGATGCATCATCAACAAACTTATCAACTAATTCCACATTAGAAACAGAATGACCATTACATTCTAAGTCACCCCCACACTTGTTGTGACGACCCTAGTTTCTAATCTCAATAATTAAGGTTAAACATGCTATTAATAATTAATGATCAAGGTTTGGGGTTGCTACAATCAATTTCTTTGCAGAAATATAGGGAAATTTAAACCTTGATGCTACTAGGATCATCAACTAACAACTATAACGGAATCATGCATAAGAAGGGTTTATACCATCATTAAAGGTTTATGATTCATCCATTGATCAATTTCAACCCACAAAAACATCCCACCAATGTACTCATACCATTCCCTAACATTAGCTTTACTGAAATTAGGGTTTCTAGGTCAAATATAAGAGTTTGGGGACCTGCGCCGCGACTTGGAACTTTTCCGCCGCGGCTAAGTTAGGTTCTGGAGCTTAAAAACCACATTTTTAAATTTGCACCGCGGCCTGAAACTCTTACACCGCGGCCCAGTTACTCTCTGGAATTTTCTTGACTTTCGCCGCGGCGAGTTGGACCTGCGCCGCAGCCAACTTATGTGGCGCCGCGGCGAGTTATGCTACTGTAACCTCCCAAATTAATTTTCTCGACTAGCGCCGCGACGAGGTTACGTTCTGTCACCCCAAGGGCGATTATTTTCACTCCACGCCGCGGCGAGATTTATCAAGCCGCGGCGTCCCTCGCCACTGTCACTCCCTAGGCCGCGGCGAAGCCTTCTTGGCCGTGGCGTGATTCCCTTCTGTCACTGTTTTCACTCTATTTCGCCCCCTACACTCCATTTCTCTTCTTAGGGACATTCTAAGGTCACTTCCCCTCATTTTATATGGTTCTAATGGCATTTATCTACCTTATTTACTTAGCTATTCTTCCATTACCAATTCAAAACTTATATGCCCATTTTCGTTCTCTAATTACCCTCTATTAGCAAGTTTATAAAATAGCAACAACGGAATATACATGAATTTCCAGCAACTATCCTTTAATACTCAATCAATAGGGGTTCCATACAATAGGGGTTCATACCAATATCTCAAGAGTTACATTTCCATTAACAACCATATTATAGGTCAACAAAGTTTACAGCAGATCATATGAATCCATACATCAAATACTAAGTCAAGAGGGGGTCTAACCCTTTAGTACATACATTCTCAATAAATCAAATGTTCAAGCCTACACTTGGCAATGCAGATACATGATGATGTTATACATTAAGGAATACAGAATTAGCATCTATCCTAGCTAGGTCAGCCCAAGTGTAGCCATCTCCTCATAGGTTGAAGCTTATAGATTTTCATCCACTTGCTTACCCTTATCCTTACCCGAGGAACTTTCACCTGAAATATTGATCCCATAACACGGGGTGAGATATAAATCTCAGTAACCAAAACAATTCCATCATATAATCCAGTTTAATCAACATATATGCATGAATCAAAATCCATATCAGAATCATATCAGTCATTTCAGCAAATGAAACAATTAGGCTATCATGATTACTATCACATACTAGCAATCATATAATTAACATGTTAAAGGCCATTAACACTGGGAGAGGCCCGTCCACGGCACCTACTCCCCATTGAGCACAACCAGGGCTCAGTGCATCTGGGGTTGATCATACCCGGTGCCCGATCGTGGCACATGCACGGGTGGCAGCCGCACCACAGCTCCACCATGGACTCACAAGGTCCAATCATATTACAACAGATAGCCAACCAATTCATTCAACATTTCAAATCATTCATATATAGCAAATATGAAATTAAATTAGATACATGCATGGAATTAATTAAACCCCGGTTACCTCACTTGCAGACAATTGCAATAGCCACCACAAATCCCAAATTCGGATTCAAGTATCTCCCACCAGAATTCTCAATGTTTCACCTAAAATCCTAAGCAAATTCGTACCAAGTTAATACCCATAATATAAATAAGCTATGGGGGTCTCAAACCAACAAAGAAAGCATCAAAATGGGGGTTTAAACTCATCTAATATCAGCCCTAACCTCAACCTACGAATTTCATCAAGAAAATCCCCAAATAACCACATTTCAAATTTTGGGTAAAGTGAAAATCCTCTAAATGAAAAACTAATTGGACCAAATTAAAGAGAAAGATGAGGGGGTTAAGTTCTATAACTATTACCTTGGCCAAATCTTGCTCTAAGTGTGTGGAAATGCAGAATCTTTGCCCCAAACCCTAGCCTCCTTCTCAACCTCCGAATTTGCCTCTTGAGTTTCAGAAAAATGAAAGTGTGGCTGAAGCATTAGGGTTTAGATGGGTTTAAGTTGGGTCAAAAGGCTGGGTCATGGGTTGCTCCAAGTCCAAACCCAATTGGGTTTCAGATTTTGTTTATTGGGCCAGTTTTTAAGTGTTGGGCTGCATAATTTTGTTGGGCCAGTTTTCACTTATTGGGTTGCTGAAGTTTAATAGGTTTTGGGCCTAATTTGAAGGGCTCAAGGGCTTGGGTCTGCACAAGGGTAATTGGGCCACTTAATTGAGCCTATACAAGATAAATCTTGGGCCTCTATCTCATTAAATTAGTTTGGGTTTACCTCTAATTCATTGGGCCTCCATTAGCCTCTTATCATGATTTAATTAATTTAGGCTTAGATGTAAATCTCCATCCTAAATAAACTCTCAACCCATATTAACAATTTATCTCTCTAGAATACCTATTCACTAACTTGCCCAATTATGCTCTATTAATTATCCTTAATTAATCTTAATCCATAATTAACACCTTAATTAATTTCGGGGTGTTACACTTGTCTACTACCCTAAACTCACAAGAATCATCATTAATAGGTTCAGAAATGGATTCATCATGATGGTCACAGGTAGGAGTAGAAATACCAAGTGTATTAGTACACAAGGATTCATGAACATCAACAATTGTATTAGTTTTGCTTAATGAGTTACCACAATTAACCAAATCAGGAGATTCAACAATTATTTCCTCATCTAATTCATTATGCAATTCGGAATCAATAACATTATATGCATCAGCAGTCACAGTGCTATCAAGCAAACTAGATTCAGTTCCAACAAATTGCAAAGTATTAGAAGATGGAAGGATATTACCAAATGAATATGACTCTTCCTCCTCTATACATTCCCTTCTAATTTGCTTTTCAATCAATTCAGTAGCACTTAAAGTTAGTTGATTCATTTGAAATCCTGAATCCTTCATGAGGTTATCCATCATTTGTTGGTTTTGGAGTTGCAACTGTTTAGTTTCCTATTAGACCATTTGCTGCATTTATTGTTTTTGAATATTACAGGCTTCCATTAGCTGCATCATCCTCTCTTCCCAACTCAGTTCCCTCTGGCGCTCCTATTACATGTACCCCTCATGATAGTTGTAAGGATGATATTTTGGCTTTTACATATAGAAATTGTGGTATAGCTCATAATGATGGTGGTAATTGGGGTGAGTTTCATATGGATAGTGGTATAGTTCAATGGAATTGGTGTGAACTTCATAGGGATGGTGGTATGGTTGGTAGCATGGTTATTGGACTGGTTGATATTGTTGTGCTCGTCATTCTTGTCTTTGTCGTTCAAGGATACCACGACACATTGAAATGGCTTCATCCAACTTCCGGGAAATCCTATCCTCTGCACAAGAATCATAGACACATTGATTAGAATAATAATACGGATCCATTTAAAGCAAAAAGTATGAGAAGCACAATTAATTTCAGCACAAACAAATCACTAACAAATTATAACTAAAATTAATTCCAAATCAAGAAAATAAAATTCAAATGAAGCTAAGACTAATTTAACTATCAAAAAAACTTCTAAATAGAGGTTAATGACACAAAACAAACTCACAAAAAATAAAGAAATTAAATTCAGAAAAATTGAAAAATTCTTAAAAAATTTAAAAAATACTAAAAAATATATAGAAAGTGCCATAAACATTGGAATTTGGTCAAAAAATGGTGCACCTAATAGCTTTTCTATTACTTTCGCTCAAAACACCCTTAAACCTTGGAAAACAAAGTTTAAAAATTTTCTGGGCACTTTAAACAAAAATTCCAACAAGCAGTCGCTTGATTCAAGCAACCGAAATGTCCAAAATCCAAGTCCAAAACAAAACAAAAATCAACTCAAAACAGAACAAAAATAGAGTTAAAACAGAACTGAAATACTTAGAAAACTTTCTTAAACAATTGAGACTCCAATTCCTCGGCAACGGCACCAAATTTTGATGGGTCTATCGCGTAACCCTCAAAATAAAACTAGGTTGAACTAAATATGTAGCCAATGGCACAACCTAGGTTATCCTTAGAGATAGAGTTCAATATTCAATTGGGTTTTCCAAGTATTAAAAGATCCTAGAACTACCTAATTTGGGGGGGTTTTAATTAAATTAAACTATCTAAAATAAAATTGAAATAAAGTTCCTAAACACTATCTAATTGTATGAATTATGGTTGAATGATGGTCTTATGATTAATTCTAGTCTAACAATCTCTAATTGTGTTCATTAGCAAGGGATCTTGAATTACCACTTAAGATTCAAGCAACTAGCAACTTGATGTTAATTGAGACCTTAACTCCCATTAAATTACTAATTCTTGTGATTAAGATCTTTGAACACTTAAATGAGTGATTAATTGATCAATTAGCCTCTGAATTAACACCCTATGATGTTTAATTAACCAATCAAACTCCAAGGAATTCTTAAATCAAACAATTAAGCACACTAATTCTCATAAGTATTTTATCAAACACCTTGATTGCACATTTGGAAAATGGTAGGAAAATGAAAATCTAGTACTTAATTCATACAATTAATCAGCCAATATCTCTCCTAATCAATGTTTAACTAGCCATCAATCATGAACTATATCAATTTCAATCACTTACAAGCTTAACCAAGCAGATAAAATATTTAAAATTGGTATAAAAAGAGAAGAAAATAAAATGAAATTCTTACCCTAAAATTCTGATTCTAATCCTTGGATTCAAGTTTCAACATCAAGAGCCTTCCTCTTAGCTAATCACAAGGTGTATTAGAGCTTTATTGGAGAATGGATAAAGGTGAGAAAAATGGAGGAAATATGGTGGAAGAGCATGGAGTGGCTACTGGACGAAGGGGTGAGTGTTTTTACTGAGTGTTTCTTCTATTCCATGTGTAACTTCGTGCTATACTCGTGCCTTCATTACAAGTCTGTAGCTTACCTCAGTTTTTGCTATGTGTTGAACCCATGGTTGATTTTGTTTCTGCATGTGTAGCTTCTCTTCCTATGTTAACTTTTTCATGGATGGGCCAGACGTGATGCAACGTGGAGCCATGCATGAAACCCATGCCTTGTGACATTCTTTCTTAGCTCGTGATTACATTCTCTAGCTTGGCTTCACCTTCATTCTCTTTCATTCATTTCTCTTCTCTAGCTCGTGTTTCTTCTTCTTATTGTAGTTGTTCCTCTTTTGTGTTTTCTCACTTGCACCTTTTGCCCATCACCAAATTCTCTTTCAACCTATGGCGACATGCAATAGTTTCTTCCTCAGCTCATAAGCATCTTTTTAAATCACCAAACCCTCTAGACCCATGGGTTTTGTACACTAATCTTCTTGAACCCATGCTTCCACATGTTAGTGTTTGCTACGTGAAGCTTCTTCCTCTCAATCCTTTAAAATCTGTGGCTTCTTCCTTCTTAAGTCATGCATGTGTGTTAATGTTGAGTGAAGGGCTGTTCAAGTATGTTTCTTCATGTTTTCTCCATGCAAGCTCCTTTCTACATTGAAGCTACACCTCCTTACATAAATTCCATGCCCACCTATAAGTGTTTCATGTAATCAGAGCTTCTTCTTTCTTGTAAACCATCACTTGAGCCTCCATGCACATAAAACCCAAGCCTTCTCATCAAGAACCCGTTGCTTTTCTTCTCAAAACCCATTGCTCCTATTCAAATGGTATTTTATTCTTCCATTCCAATTCCATTACCCATTAAAAATTTGCTAAAGTAATAGGAAGAATATTCATAAAATTATTTGAGATGAAATTGAGCATTAAAAACCAATAATTTGTAAATTAATTCCTCAAATGTAGAAAATGGCTACTAAAACTAAATTCCATCTAATTAGACCCCTAAAGCCATATTTGGATACTAAAATGCTTAAGATAAAGAGAATAAAATATATAAAAATCATATGTACCAGTGCTCAAGCATCTACATCATATATACATCTCATGTTTATAATTCTTGGCATTAAAATGCATTTACAAAGCTCATTTCTTTATACATATGTCAAAGTCTTGCTTCTTATGCTTATTAGCTCCCATTCCTTGGTCCACTTGGCTCATTGACATGGTTAGATATTAGAGAGGGAAGAGTGAGATTTTAAGAATCCTAATTGCTCTTACCCCTTTCAAACATACATAATGGACACATTTTCAAGTCAAAAAATGTATGCATGATGATTAAGCTACTAGTAACCGTACATAAAATAATTTGCATGTGCAAGAGACTTAAACATATCATACATTAGCTCTCAAGGGCATTGGTTTACCTCACCCCTTTTCCTTAGGACTTTTGGACTTGCCTTCGCCATTTTCAAGGGACTTTTGACTAAACCTTACTCTTCTTGAGACTTTTGGCTTTGTTTTACCCAATTCTAAGGACTTTTGGCTCATCCTCACCCTTGCTATAGGACTTTTGGTTTCACCAAACCCATTCAAGCCAAACATATTCATAAGACATATTTGATGGACATAATGGTACCGTGGCATGTAGAAAATAGCTATACACATTTCTCATAGCATAAACATATATACACACATCTAATGATAGGAAAACAACCAATGGTGCATGAAAGAAAGGTTAAAGAGCTACCTTTGAAGCAAGAACACAATCTTTTCTCTTGGTTATTCTTCTCCACTCAAGGTCACACACTTGCAAGTGGATGGAGCTTGGTTCCTTTAGCCTAGACACATCAAGTAGGATTCCATTACATCATGGAAGCAAACTCTAGCATCACACATACAATAGAGAAGCATACTTAGTTCTAAGACCATTATGGCTTTATAAGGGACCTAATGAAGCAACTATGAAAATTCTTGATCTAGGCTCCATTTTCTCCCTTAATCTATGACTTTTGACTCTATTTAGACTCCTTGAAGCCATTACGTAATTATTTTAAGGAGTCTAGCTATATGTTGCTTCATTACGTCATATTATGGAACCTACACTTCTAACTCTCAATCCATGGCCTTTAATTTTTTTTTTCAAGGCTTCTTTTGATATTTTTCCATCATATCTAGTCTCATTCTAATCTTGGAAGAAATTAAAATACTCCTTAGGTGGCCACACTCCTTTTGCTTGAGACATGTCCATGGTTTGGCACTTATGTAGTTTGCTTCACTTTCTTGAAGGGGATGACACTTATGCAACTTTCTAGAGGTCTAAGGAACTCATACCATGCCTTACATGAGATAAAATATCTCTAGGGAAAATTAGATTTCATGATTTGTTTCAAAACCCCAAGTTATGCCAACTTAAATTTTAAGGCTCCTTTTTTGTTTTCAATTGCCTAGTCTTAATTCCTACCCTCTAAATCACTTTTTCTTCCCTTGATATGGTCAAAGCTCTGCCCCTTTTGGATGGGTTCTAGTTTGCATGAAATTCATATGGAGAAGGTGCAATAAAAAAGTGCAAGATGGGCCATGATTCATACCTCATTTTAAAGCTTTTTCAAGATGCTTTACTATGCTTCTAGCCTCTCCTTCAAAATTTGACTTCTCCCCTCTAAACCAAACCCAAAACATATCCAAATTACCCATTAAAATCATAAGAAAAGAGGGGAGAAAGAGGAGGAGAAGGTGGATGAAGGAAAAAGCATGAGAAAAGTTTAATTTCTTACCTTTTTTGCTAGGCTTCTCTTCCTCCCTTGCTCTCCTTCTTATGTGCTCAAGAGAGTAGCTCTTGGATCTATCCTGAAGTGTAAAAGAGTTGATCAAGAGAGAGGGCAGGAGGGGGGACGTTTTTAAAAAGCAAAAATTCATTTTTTTTATAACTTTTCAATTTACAATTTTGCTACTACTCTTTTTACTAAGCTGTTTGAACTCGTTTTAAATGTTTTTTGAGAATTACATTTTCCATCATAAAATTTAGATTCTCTAACTTATAAAATGCCTTTAAAATCACTTAATTTGGATCTAAAACCTTTTTGAATGAACCGGTTAAAGTTTAAGTCAACTGACATTGTAAAAAGTCAACCAAATGTGTTTTAACTATTCTGAGGGTTCCTATAGTTTTAGAGCCTCTAAGAATCTCAAGAAACTCATTTTTCCATTTAAAAATCTCTTCTTTGAGTTTTTTAAAAAGTGCCTAAAATTATAAAAATGTCATTATACTTTCGACAATTTTATTGAACCACTTTATCTCTAGTTTTTGGGCACCATGGGCCTTGGATCCTCATTTTTTATTGTTTAAAATTTTATCCTAATTTTATTTGGCTTTAAATCATTTATTTTAGGGGACTTATTTTTATATCTGGTGTGTTTTGCACATTTACGGAGAAACCAAATATTATGTTTCTCACGTTTAAAAATGAGCTGAATGTTACACCATACAAGGCATAATGAAATAACCTTTAAGATTCATGATCTTGGCTCCAATTTCTCATTCAATCCAAGTCTCTGAACTCCATTTAGACTCCTTAGAGTTATTACAAATTTAATTCAAAGAGCCTAGACTTAAGTTGCTTCTTTATGTCTTAAAATGGAACCTACACCTTTATCTCACAAATTATAGTTCCTAAATTCATACCAATGCTTCCTTTGATGTTCATTAATCATATTTAGTCTCTTTCTAGCCTTAGAATTAATTAAAACTCTTTGTAGGTGCTTGGATATGCTTAGGCTGAGACATGAGCAAAGAAAGGGACCCATTGAGTTTCATTCATTTTCTTTAGGAGATTGGCACTTGCGAGGCTTCCTAGATATCTTGAGAACTCATATACACTCTTAGATAACTTAAATTATTATTAGAAGGTCTTAAATTTGCTAAGGTGTAATAAAATCCCTAAATTCTACAACATAAATTCTAATGCTTTTCATTCAATTCCAATTACATATTCTTAATTCCCACACTTTAGAACCCTTACTTCAACCTTAGTTTTGGTTAAAAATTAATCCCTCTTAGGTGGTATATAGTTGGCCAAAACTCACCCTAAGAAGAACAAGCAAGAGGAAGCAAGAAAGGTTATGGTTTTTACCTCAGTTTAATGCTTTTTTAAGAGCTCTTTCACTTGCTTCTAGCTTCTCCTTCAAATTTTGATTTCTTTTCACTGAACCAACCCTAAACCAATCTCAATTTAGTCAATAAAACCATAGTAAAAGAGAAGAGATGAAGGAGAACAAGATTGGTGAAGGGAGGAGCATGAAAAACCATGAATTTCCTTACTTTTTTTTACTAAGCTTTCCTCATTCTTCTTCCTTCCTTCTTGTGTGTCTCTCACAACTGGTCTCTCCTCTCGTTTGGGATAGAACTAAAGTCAATTA
Organism: Erythrophleum fordii; assembly: GCA_032878935.1. Taxonomy (NCBI): domain Eukaryota; kingdom Viridiplantae; phylum Streptophyta; class Magnoliopsida; order Fabales; family Fabaceae; genus Erythrophleum; species Erythrophleum fordii. The sequence continues at coordinate 16,030,964 of JAVQMF010000052.1, read as the reverse complement.
AGAGAGGAGAAGAGGAGGGACATGCCTTATAAGGAGAAGCTTCTTAATACACTTTTTAAAAAAAAATTCCAATTTTTCCCTTTTTTATTGGTTCTTTCTATTTGGGTTCATTTTAACTACTTTTTTAGTACCATCTTTTCCATCATAAAATTTAAATCCTCTAACTTATAAAATGCCTTTAGTTTCACCTAAATTAGATTTAAAACCTTTTCTGAATGAATTGGTCAAAATTTAAGTTAACTGACGCTCTAAAACATAAATTAGAAGAGTTTTAACCATTCTAAAAATTTTAATTTTTCTATTTAAAAATCCATCTTTTATATTTTTTAAAAAGTATCCAAAATTATGAAATTGCCATTTGTAACACCATAATTTCTAGCTCATTTCTATTACATTTGCATGCTCATATGTTACATTCCATGAGAGAAGTAAGAAAAATCTATTAAAATAATATTCTTTGCATTGCGTCATATATAAAAATTCTATTCGGTGTCACATGGATCACGTAAGCTCATACAAAACATTTTCATATTTAATCACATGGATACAACTCATTTGACTCATCATAGGTGGCCTACATCTCAAGAAACTCGAAGGGAGGCTCAAAATATACATACATATTTCAGCCAAATTTTTTCACTATTTTGCCATAAATGTTGGAAAATCATAACTAATTCTAAAAAAATCAAAATCATGTATGCATGACATTCTGGAAAGCTACATATGTATACTTCATACTAAAAATATGTCCAAACTATAACATCTATCACAGAGGATGTTTGATATTCAAAGAGGTTCAGAGGTCAAACTGTCCATTGGTGCTGTCACAGATTTCTGCAGCAAATTTTGAAAATGTCCAATTAATTCCAAAAAAATATAATCTATGCAAATGATACCAATTTAGAAAGATTTGGATGTTAGATAGAGAGAAAAAATAATCCAAACTAGTTTAGGCATGCCAAGACCTTAAAATCTAAACAAATAGTAACTAAGGTTAGGTGAAGTTCTTGATACTAGACAGATGATTTGAAAATTCATATCTCCCTCTCTAGACATCCAAATGAGGTGCTTCTAGTTTTCACAAGTCATTGGCAATGTGTAGTTTCTCTGTATAAAATTTTGTGGTAATTGGACATCATTTGAGTCCTGTGTGACAGATTTCATTTTTGGACTAGTATGAACAGTGACATGACCAAAATCAAAAAAATTGCCAACTTTGGAAATTCATCAAATATTTTATAGACCTCCAAAAATTATGTTCTTTAACTTACCAAAAATATCTCAACAAGTTCTAATTGCATGCCAAATCTTAGATCAGGAAGAGCTCATTTGGATAAAAAGTAATATAGGGTTCTAAATTGGTCAATTTTGACTCCATATGGGATACCAAAATGTCCAAATGGCTTTCCTTGGGGTTTGGCACCTCTTAGGCAAGTTTAAAAGTATAATTAAATGATCCTAAACTCCATACATCTCATTTTGGCCATTTCATCCATTCATATGCATAAATCCACAATGCCATTCATGAAGCCACATTGTCCATATATACTCAATTTACATCGTATCATTCATATAACACATTCTTTCATTTCTACATCATATATTATCATAATTACATATGTTCCAAAGGTCATAGACTGTATACAAGCATGGATTACATTGTTTGACATAGATATGGCTTTCAAGAACTAAAAACCATGTATTTTGTTGTTAAGTTCTCTTCCTCACGGTAGTTGGCTTCCATTACCTTATCCACTTGATCCACCTAGCATGTTAGATCATTGGAGATGAGGGAATGAGATTTAAATAATCCTAATAACTTATCTCCCATTTAATCATACATAATAGATGCAAACAAGTCTCATAAATGCATGTATGGTCATGATGACATGTGCAAACATTCAAGAAGCATTTTTATCATTTGAGAATATTATACATAGCATACAAAGACTTGCCAAGCAAGTAAATTGGCCTCACCCAATTTCTTGTGGATATTGGATTTGCCTCACCCATTCTTTAAGAGATTCTTGGACTCAACCATACTCTTGGGAGCCCGTCTTGCTTTTAGAAGACTCTTTGCTTTGTCTCAACCAATCTCAAGGGTTCTTGGCTCATCTTCACCATGGCTAAGGGTTCTTAGCCTCACCATACTTAAGCAAACCCAAGCACACATCAAAAATATCACATAAGAGCATATTGTAACATCATGGCACCATGGAATTAAAGTCATACTAAAACACTTTTCATGTCTTAAAAATACACATACATACATTCAAGACAAGCTAAGCACACATCCATGTATGAGAGAAGGTGGAGAGAGCTACCTTGGATACAATTATACACTTTTTTCATTAAATCCAAACTCCCCTTTTTGGCCACACACACACAAAAGTATGGGGAAGTTTTCTCTTAGCCTAAACACAATTTATGGAAGCCAATTAGTTTCATGGAATTAATTCTAAGGCCATACTCTTGCTTGAACTCTAATTTGATCTATAAACCTCATTATAGTTCCATAATTGCATCTGATGAAGCAACATCTCTTAAATAAATTCTAGGCTCTATTCTTTCATTTCAAATATCATTTTTTGACTCCTTTTAAACCTCTTGGAGTCATCACACAATTAAAACCAAGAGCTTAACTATATGTTGCTTCTTTTGGTCATAATATGAAACATAAAGCACTAACTTACTTTCTATGGTTTCTAAATTTATCCCAAGGCTTCCCCTCATATTCATTCATTATATATAACTCAAAAATGGGCTTAGAAAAATTTAAAACTCTCCTTAGCTACACAAACCCCTTTAGGCCGAGGCTATGGAAGAAATAGGGGTTTTTTGGAGTTTGTTTTGTTTTCTTAAGGGAGGATGCATATGGGGAGCCTCTTAGGGATCTTAGGAACTCATTTAAACTCTTATTTAGGCCTAGGAATCATCATACAAAATGAAATTTTATAATGTGCACTTGAAACCCTAGGTTTTGCACCTTGAAATTTCATGGCCTTTTCTTGAATTTCTTTACATATTCTTACTCTCTTCCCTTAAATTCATTGGATTCACCATTGGTTCCCCTCAAAATTCCAACCCTCTAGCATCTACATACATAGGGCAAAATATGGAGAAGAAAGGGGGAGGAGTAGCTACCATGGGATGCAAGATTTACCATGCTTTCTTACTTTTTCTCACTTGAATCTTGTGTTCTTTGAGCTCCTCCCATCAAATCTGAATTTTTCACTCAATTTATCCTTTAAAAAAGATTCATATACTTCATTATAATCATAGAAAATAAAGGAGAATGAAGGAGAAGAGGTTTGGAAGAGAAAGAGCATGAAAATCTACTAAATTTTCATACCTTAAGCCTTTGATCTCTCCTCCACTTTGTCTTCCTCTTGTGCGCCATTCTCCATAGGGTTTTCCTCTAGTTTTGAGTAGAATGTGGTCATGCAACATGAAGGGAGAATAAGGGTGCATCATATATATAGATGGGAGGAAGTTACACTTTTCAAAAATTTCTATTTTGCCCTAAGTTCTTAGCATTTTCGTTTCTCCTTCGTTTTAGCTCCTTTTTGAGAACCGTCTTTTCCATTATGAAATTTAGGTTCCCAATTTAGTAAAATACCTTTGGAATTACTCAAACCAGAGCTAAAACCTTCCCAAATGAATCTGTTAAGTTTAGGCACATTGACATTGGAAAACGTCTACCGGAGAGGCTTTAGCTATCTCGGGCCTTCCCATAGTTTTCAGGGCCTTTGAGAACCCTATAGAACTCAAAATTTTCATTTAAAAAGCCTTCCTATGTGAATTCCAAAATTTGCTTAAAATTAGAAAAATGTCATTACGTTTCGTAGCTTTTTGTAAGAAATTGTTTCTTCATTCTAACTCTATTTTTCTTTTTGTTTGAGTTTGGGATTCTCATTTTTAGGAGTCTAGAATGCTTCCCAAATTTTTTAGGACCTTAACTACATCATTTCGAGGGACTTCTTTTTGTATCTAGTGAGTTTCGTTTGTTTACAGAGAAATTGTACATTACGTTTCTCATGTTTTCTCTTATTTTCAGAAAATTGGATGTTACACCATTAGTTTTCGTCTAATTTTATTTAGCTACACTATAATTTTTAGGCATCATAAGCCTTGTATCCTTATTTTTAATTTTCTATATGATTGTTTTAATTATATTTGCCCTTAAATCTTTCTTTTTAAGGGACTTTCTTTTATAATTGGCTCATTTCTAATGTTTTTAGGAAAACCATACATTACATATTTTGGTTGGAAAGTTATTTTTTTATTTCATTTTTATAAATATAAAAATTTAAAATTTGGCAAGTTACAATTTCATCGAATATAATTTGAAAATTTCATAATTCTCATGCTTTCGCCTTCTTACTTTACCATTTCGCATGATTTGATTATTTTTAATATATTGAGTTAATATATATAATTAAATTTATTTACCTAATATATAATATATAATTTTATGAAGTAAAAATGTTAAATTTGAAACTAAAATTAAAAAAAATTCTAATATGAGATAATTTAATAAAATTAAATTAAATTGTTAATAATTAACGATTTTAGATAAGTTATAATTGAATTAATAATTAACTTATTAATTAATAATATTAACATTAATAATAAAATAGATATACCATTGAATTAACTTTTATTTAATGATTCATCTTCATTTTTATCTTTATCTCCATCTTGTATATTTATCTGAAGATTCACCTTTGGAGAAGTCTCACATTGGATAAAGTTTGATTAAAAGCAAGGTTTATAAGTGAAATGGCATATAAATTTAATGCCTTAAGGTTTTTGGTCAAGAGATAGTGTCAAGTCCACTTATATAATTTATCTTAAAAGTCTAACGAATAAGGCTCAATAGATCTCCAATAATGATATTAAAGCCTAATTTGGCAAGGAAAAATATAGAGATGGTGTTCCAAGTGGATGAGAATCCTTGTTTGTGCCCACTCCCTCATACTTAAACTTTTGCACTCCTAGGCAAAGCTCAAAATCCAAGAGAAAAGAATGAATTGAAATACCCGACTAGTAGAATGGCAAGTGGAAAATGAAAATGAAAAAGAAAGTGTAAAAATCACAAGCTAGAGACTAATCACAACTTTTCACCACTTCAACAATCAAAGATACTTTCACTCGCATCAATAAATAAGATCCATGGCACTTTCATTTGAAAAAGAATGAATTAAAATTCACAGCCCCTCACTTGGATTAGTGTTTACTCTCAACTCTCAAGTGTTTAGGCAATGTAAATCACTCAAGTTTCACCTATCAAAGCCTCACTACTATAAGCTTGTCTAGCTTTTAAATCTCCACTACCTATGCCAAATGCAAAGCATAAATCAATAGGACTTTATTTAGAGTTGTAGTGGTGTAAAGGGAGTGAAATGAATGGATACAAAAAACAAGGGTAAAACAAATAACAAATAGAACACCTTAGGACTTCAAGAGCAATAAATGGAACCTAGGATAGAAAAGAATGTGCATTCAAGGTCTTTTTTCCAACAAATAATAGGAAACTCCGAATTCAATTCAAAAGAGTTCTTTCTTTTGATTTTCAATTACTTCATTTTTCATTTTTTTTTCAATGCTTTTCTTTTGTTTTTTTTTTCTTTCTCTTCTTTTCTTTTCTTTTGCAAATTTTTTTTAAAGACAATTTCCTTAACTTTTAATAACCATGGCCTAAATGGATGCAAAACATACATTCTCTCATCCTAAACAAGTGTAATGCTCCTTGAAATTCCCAAGGCATCTTAAAATAAGGTGGAATGCATTTTTAATGGCTATGGTTCAACAACAAAACAAAATAAGGTCTAAAGTGGCTAAACAATGGATAGAATGTATGTAGGTTAGCTTTTTGGCTAACTAGCTACAAAAGAAAGGAATACCTTATCATTTTCATGCATACAAATACAAATATGGTCTCAACAAAGAATCAAGACAAGTTTTAGAGAGTGAAAGCAGTGATAGGTGAATACACACTAGAAATGAACAATTAAGGCTCAAATTCTCACCAGCTAATGGCTAGCAAATAATTCATTAAAATCAAATTCATTGCCACTTTACTTGAATCAACACACAAGATTCATTAATTATCATGTCTAAGTGAATCCAAGCTATAATCATCTCAACTTGCAAATTCCATAGGAAAACTGAAGAAAAATCACATTATTTTTCAAAATTTTGTCAAAAATTTTCAAATTTTTTTTTTCAAAGCAAGGAAAAGATAGAAGGAATGAAATGATTCTCCCCCCAAACTTAAATGTTGCATTGTCCTCAATACCAGCACACAGTCCAGTAAACAGATAAACAACACAAGATAAAAAGTGAGAAGAGAGTGTACAACCAAATGAACTTGAATCAAAGATCTCAAGGTAGGCTTAGATTCCCATGTAGCTGGTTAGCAACCTTATTTCCTACAAAATAGAAACAAAACAAACTGTAATGCAAAAAAGAAAAGAAAACTAAATCCTAAACTAAAAAGAACTCTATTAAAGACCAACTAATCATAAGTATTAAAAACCAAAATTAAAACTACTTTATTCCTTCTTAATTGAATAAATTTAAGTCTCACTAATTTAAAGCATTTGGATTACTCATGGACCTTCTCAACTATCAGTAGTCTCAAAAAGTCATATTCAACAATTTTAGGGGTAAGAAAAGAAGAAAAATCAGATTTAGGAAATTTAAAACTAAAGAAAGAAAATTTAAAATCAAATTTGTTCCAATTTTTCTAGGATTTTTCTAATTTTTATCTATTTATTGTTTTAATTTTTCTTTATTGATTTTTGTGTTCCTTCTTAGTTTTTGCTTGTCTAATTGGTTTATGACAAGGAGCTTTGGCAAAAAATTAATTGATTTGGATCCATAAATTGAAAGAACCTTTAGAAGACAAGTAAGGATTAAGAAAAACAAGGATAGTGTAGGAATTATGATTTTGTACTTCAATTTGCAAGTGATAATATAGCTAAACAAGATCAAATGAATGCTAACATGAATATGCTTATTCAGGCTAACTTGCATGCAAATGCTAATTTAAATGATAACATGCATGTTAAAACCATTAGAGAATTGACAGCTCCTAATGTGCATTATCAAAATCTTTGTATACAATATCCAGAATTAGATGCAAATTTTGAGCTTAAATCTGGTTTGATTCATTTACTTCCTAAGTTTCATGGACTTGTAGGAGATGACCCTCACAAACATTTGGAGGAATTCCATGTTGTCTGCTCTACAATGAAGCCACAGGGAGTCTCAGAAGAACAAATTAAGCTCAGCGCATTCCCTTTTTCTTTAGATGGTTTAGTTAAGGATTAGTTGTATTATCTACCTGCTAGTGCCATAACTTCTTGGGGCCAACTGAAAAGGCTCTTTTTGGAAAAATTCTTCCCTTCTTCTCACACTATATCAATAAGGAAAGAAATATATGGGATCAAACAGAATGGTAGAGAGACTTTGTATAAGTATTGGGAGAGATTTAAGAGATTACTGGCTAATTGTCCTCACCATCAATGTGACACCCTGAAATTAATTAAGATGTTAATGATGTATTTAGACTAATTAAGGATAATTATTATGAAATAATTGGGTAAGCTTGATGAATGAAAATTTATAGAGAAATAAGTTATTAATATAAGTCTAAGATTTCATTTAGGTTAAAGCTTAATTGGGGACCTAAAATTTAATTTGAATAAGCCATGGATAAGAATTTATAGAGGCTTAATAATTTTGGGCATAAGCCCAACTCCTTATTATGAGACTTAGGCCAAGAGAGATTACCTAGCAATGGCCCAATCTAATTTAGTAGAATAGGGGCTCAAGACCCAATTTATGTGAGTTGACCCGACTATAATTCTGAAGCCCAACTCATGAGATTCAGCCCAACTTATGAGATAAGGCCCAACAAGCATAAAAATCAGAACCCATGAGAATTTGGGCCTTAAGGTCAGCATACTTCACTTAAACTCAAACTGTTCTCCAGCCCACCTCACCAAATAAAGGCCCAATAAGTATATATTTGAACCTAAGTAGATTTTAGGCTTTAGGGTTAGCCCAAACCTATCTAAAACCCTAACTTACTAAGCCCCTTACTCTCCATTCTATAGACCAACTCAATCTTAGGCAAAGGAGAACTCCATTTTCGCATAGGAAGAAAGGAGGCTAGGGTTTTCTGCATTCCTCTACCATTTCTCACTTTTAAAGGAAGATTTGGCCAAGGTAATCTATATAAAACATGTCCCTCTCATTCTCCTCGTTATTTTGGTTTGATTAGTTTCTGGTTTTGAGTATTTTCATCTTCTTCTCAAAACTAAAACTTGTTGTTTGGTGCTTCCATGGTAGATTATCGGAGGTTAAGGCTATGGGTGTTGTTAAGTGAGTATCTTCTTCCTATTTTAGTGCATTTTCTATTAGTTTGAGACCCCTATGGTTGACCTATGACATGGGCTTTGGTTTCATATGAAATTACCCAAAAATTAGAGTGAACTATGGTGGTTTATGGTGTGGGAAAGTTGGAACCTGAAATTAAAATCTATTGGTAATTAGGTGAGTAACCTCTAAGTAGTCATTAGTAGTTCAACTCTTTGGATATCTGATTTATTACTAGAAATGATGATAATTATACTTGTTATAGGCTTGATATGCATTTGGATTTTTATGGTAGCTAGAGTCAGAGTAATTGGCTTCATTGAGGTAACCAGGGTTATCTTTCTAATTCTATATATATGCTCATGTTAATCTGATCTTTGTTACATATGCTTGATTTTGAAATGCTAAATGATTAGTTGACTACTTAAATTGTTATTATGATTGGACCTTGTGAGTCCATGGTGGAGCTATGGTGCAGCTGCCACCCATGCATGTGCTTCGATCGAGCACCAGTTTGTGATCAAACCCCAGATGCACTGAGCCCTGGTTGTGCTCATTGTGGAGTAGGTGCCATGGATGGACCTCTCCTAGTGTTATTGGCCATTAACATGTGATGTATTACTGCTGGTATGGGATAGTAGTCATTGGTAGTTCAACTAGTTCATTTGTGAATTGAATTAATGATTCTGGTATTGATGACATGAAATTGCCTTGGCTTGATTGACTTATACATATATATGAAAATTTGCCTTTTGTTACTGAGATTGTATATCTCACCCCGTTGTGGGCTAACATTTTCAGGGACTGAACCTTTTAGTGGTAAGGAGAAAGTTAATGAAAGCTTACTAAATAGTTTGGTAGCACATAGGTTTGGGAGCCTTGTTAAATTGTTTTGTAACTAGGTTGCTAGTTTTGTATTATTGCTGCATTGCATCATGAATTGCCAAGTGTAGGAGTTGTATTTTATTAGCATAGAATGTAACCATTGAGAAATAGGCTCCATGTTAGCTGTCGATGGATGTATAAACTTTGACACTTAATTTGGCTTGTGAATCTATGATATAACTGACTATTTGAGTAATGTAATCCCATGATATGTTGATTATAGAATTGACTATTAATGCATGAAATACCCAATGAAAGTATGACTGAATGACCATTGTGGAAAATTTATAAATTTGTTAACGTAAAACCCATAGATGAGTAGAGAAATCCATATTTAAATGCTAGATAGGTAATGATAGATTAGCCAGATAATTAAGGTACATAATTACTACCAGAGTTGCATAAATTAAGGTAGAATGGCCCTAGGGTGATATTGGAGGGAGAGTGGAGAGTATAAGACAAGAATTTGGGGGTTATAGGACCAGAAGGCATTTCACCACGGCTAAAATGGAGTTAGCCGCAACCAATAGAGGCGAAGTTGCCTAGAGAGAGCGCCAGAAAGGAATTTGCCACGGCAAAATGTATAATTAGCAGTGGCAAAATGTGAAAGGCTAAACTAGGAGTTGTCCAGAGAGAAATTTGCCGCAGTGAAAGGGGGAATTAGTCGCAGCAAACTTTTATGAAAAGGAGCCAGACATTCTAGAGAGGAATTGGCCGCGATGAAATGAGATATTGGCTGTGGCCAATAGTGAGAGGCGAGTGAAGGAGGCTCAGTAGGCTTCTTCATCGCGGTACCATGTAGGTTAGCCACGGTGAAGGTCTAACTTGCCGCGGTGAATTAGTCGGTAAGGGGTGAAACTGAGAGGAATTAGCCGCGGCTAAGGGGAAATTGGCCGCGGCGAACATCTTGAAACCCTTATATTAGCTAAGAAACCTTGGTTTTTCCTATGGTAAGCTCAAGGGATGATTTAGAGACATTGGGATGAGTTATAACTGATGAGTAATAGAATCAAAAGCTTGTAAACAAATGTTTATTTCCCTTATGAACATAAGTGCTTGTAATTATATGATTGATGACTCTAATCACATTAAAGTTCAAATTTCTCCTTATTTTCATAATGTAATTGGTCGTAATGCCTTGTAACCCTAATCTATGATTATTAATCACATATTTAACCTTAATTATAATGTTTGGAAATTAGGGTCGTCACAATTAAATTTCTGATTAGCTACTTGTTCAGTATTTCTATGAAGGGCTGTTAAACATGGATAGAAACATGATTGATGCTGCCTCTAGTGGAGGCTTAGGTGATCTGACACCGATAAAGGCTTCGGGGTTAATTACTAAGATAGCTCAAAATGCTTAGCAATTTAGGTCCAGATCAATACAAATAGTAAGAGGAGTCAATGAATTGTATGCCCTAGACTATGGTTAGAGAATTGAAAGCAAGATTGATGTAATGTCTACTGTGCACCAACAACTTGCTTTAAATCGAAAGCAGCCATAGTCATCCTATACTCTTTCTTAGACTTGTGCACTACAATCCTACACTACTTAAACACATTCTTATCTATAGTGCTATGTACATGGGCAGACATCTACCTCTACTACTTTGGTGGGATCCCTGTGTGATATATGCTATTTGGCCACACATGCTACTGATCAATGCCCTATGTTAGAGGATAAGGTAGAGACTTGTGCTGGAATGTTTCTAGTCAAGCCAATGCAATAAGGGCAACAAAAATATTATGCTTATTCTAATACATACAATCTGAGATGGAGGGATCACCCCAACCTAAGATATGCGGGAGGGCAACAGTAAATTAGATATAATGTTGCAAGACCTAGTGCATAGTCCTCCTACCCTATTAGGCAATTAGTTCCTATCCAAGAGGAACCTAGAAAAGATAACAGTATGGAGTTTATGATAAAGCAACACATGAAAAAATAGAACAGAATGAGGCTAGACATAGACAAGAAATGGATAACATGAAAACTCAAAATAGGCATTTGGAGAATATGATTGGTTAGTTGGCTAGCTCTCTCAGTGAGGCAAAAAGCCAAGGATCAAGACAATTACCATCACAGACAATTGTTAATCTAAGGAATAGTAGCAATGTTAGTGCCATTACTCTTAAGAGTAGAAGAGAGGTTCAGGGATCCTCAGACCCGTCAAGGCCCCCGCAATGGCACCAAATTTTGATGGGTCTGTCGCACAACCCTCAAAATAAAACTAGGTTGGACTAAATATATAGCTAGTAGCACAACCTAGGTCATCTCCCTTGGAAATGGAATTCAATGTTTAATTGGGTTTTCTAAGTGTTAAAAGACTTTAAGAATTGCTAAACTAAGGGGGTTTTGGATGACTTAAGCTAATTAAAATTGAATTGAAATAAAATTCCTAATTTTTACTTAATTGTATGAATTATGGGTGAATAATAGTCTTGTGACTAGCTTTGGATTCGCCTTTTGGTATTCACTATCCTTATTCTAATCTAATTGCAATTAATTCTAGTCTAAGAGTCCTTAATTATGTCCATTGGTAAATGATCTTGAATTTCCACTCAAGATTCAAAAAATTAACAAGTTAATGTTGAATTAAAACCTTAACCTGTACCAAATCATTAATTCTTGCCTTTAGGATCGATGAACACTTGAATTGAATGATTAATTGATTAATTAGCCTTTGAATTAATACCCTAGGAGATTCAATTAACTAATTAAACTCTAATGAATTCTCAAATTAGACAACTAAACATTCAATGTCTCACATGCATTTCATCAAACACCTTGACTGCATACATTGATAATTAGAGGAAGGTGAACAATTCAGAACTTAATTCAATCAATTAATCAACAAAAATAATCTCCTAATTAATGTCTAACTAGCCACTAATTAAAATTACACAAATTCCTAATCAAATACAACTTAACCAAGCTTGTACAAGAAAAAGAAAAAGTGTAAGAAATTGAAGAAATCTTAGCCAAAATTCTGAGTTCTTCCCATGAATTCAAGCCTCCACTAAGAGCTTCTTCCTTGCTAGTTACAGATGGAGATTAGAGCATCATTAGAGTGAAGATGGAATGGAAGAATGGATGGAAAAATGGCGTGGAGTGTATTCTGTGAATGAGACGATGGAATGGAGGAAGGGACATGAATGTGGTATAACGAAGTGTGCCTGATGGCATTTTTTTGAATGAGCATATGAATTATGTGTATATGGATACTCTCTGCTCGAGTTTATCTTGGATGCCCTTCTTACGTGAATTTTAATAATTTCACATGCTACCTCTCGTTCCTTTCCATTGCCCGTAGCAATCCATGTTAATATCTTCTTTTGTTTATATGAGTGTGGGCCCTATTCCTTCCTATGTAAGCTTTATTTTATTTCTTTTATTACATTCATGGTGCTCCTTTTTGCATTTTTATTCCACTGCTGTCTAGACCTTAGCTCGCGTTGTTCTCCCATGTGATTTCTCCATGTAATTCCTTAATGTGAACTGCTCTTCTCCAGCTTGTGTTTTCTCATGCAGTCTTCATTTCCTGTAGCTGCTTACAAGACACGAGAGAAAGTTCTGCACCCAAGCCTCCTTCATTTTTAGCTCGTTCTAGCCTTTCATTCCATGTTGATTCTTCTTTTCATTCTGCCCAACCCATAGCTAATTCTCTTAGCTCATTCTTCATCTATAGTTCTTCATATGTTTTGTAGCCCATAGCTTTTTCTTTGTTAAGCCACATTTAGCTCGTTGCTTTTCTCCAGCTCTTGTATGAATTGAATCTGCATGTGTAGCTTATTCTTCAACCCAGCTCTCATCCCATTCCTCACGTCATTTTCACATTGTCTTTTCTTCCATTTTTCTCACGTTGGCTCCCCTCATCACATGCTGTAGCTGGTGCTTTATGCAGCTTCTTCTTCTGCCCATTTAGCTCGCTTTCTTGATGAACCCGTGGATGTGTGTGTTGCTGAAGGAGAATAAGTGGCTGGTAAGTGTATGAAGCTCGTGAATGTCTTCCGCATCTAAACAAGGGAGCCATGAGAGTGATGTGTCACGTGAGCTGCTATAAGCTTTGCCAAACCCAAGAATGATATGCTGGACGTATGGCTTCATGTGCATGTCAACATGCAAATGCATGGAGCTCGTGACTTTGTGTGATGCTTCCCTCATGTGTATCTACATGTAATGGAAGAGAATGGATTCTTATGGCAATGAGCATGAAGACTACGTGGGAGTGTGACTGAATCTGAAGTTGCTCTTTTTTCTTTTTATTCATTTTTAGTTCCTAAAGATTTTATTAAAAATTTTGCCCAAATGTTCTCCCTTCTGAGTTACAAAAAATGTGGTAATGTTGTGTGAATTTGCCTAGAAAATGGAGTTGTTTTGAGGTTACTAGTGTAGGCAAACTAAATTTGGTTCTTGTAGTAGCTAGGTAAGTGTTCTCTAGGTAGTCCTTTGTAGTTCAATTTTATGAGTAATGGGTTTGCTATTATAAATTATAATCAGGAATAGTAATAGTTTGGTTTATATCTATAGGCTGAAGTAGCATTGTGTTGGCTCTCAAAGGCTTGTTTACAAATGAGGTAATCGGGAAAAATTACTAATTCTATGAATAAGTTCATTTTGATTTTATAATTTTCACATATATGATCTTTATGCTAAATGATTGGTTGGCTATTTGATTGTTGTGTTTAGACCCTGAGTGAGTCCTTGGTGGAGTTGTGGTTTAACTGCCATTGGTGCATCATGCTTTGATTAAGCATTGGGTTGTGATCAGACCCCTAAATGCACTGAGCCCAGGCTGTGCTTATTAAGGGAGTTGATGCTGTAAATAGGCCTCTCTCAGTATTAATGGCCTTTAACATGTGAAAATATGATTGCTAGTATAGGATAGTAGTCACTGATAGTCTAATTGTTTCATTTGCTATTATAACTAGTATATTTTTTTATGCTTATATGATTTTATACACATATGTTAATTAAATTAGGACATATGAATGTAATTTGCCTTTGGTTATTGAGATTTGCATCTCTGACAGTTATGTTGAGCAACTTCAAATAAACTAGGTTAATTAAATGTTATAGTTAATGATGCAACCTAGATTGTTTCTTTTAGAAATGGATCTCAATATTCAACTGAGTTTTCTATGTGTAAGAAAAAATCTAAAAGCTACCAATCAAAAGGGGGTTTAATTGAACTTAACTAGCTTAAATTTAAATTGAATTAAAACTCCTAACTACTAACTAAATGCATGAATTAATAAGGAACTAATGGATATGTGACTAGCTTTAGATGATTCCCTTAGTATCTGCTATCCTTATCCTAATTCAACTATCATTGATTTTGGTTTAAGAGTCCCTATTTGTATTCATAGCAATGTATCTTGAGTTACCATACAAGATTCAAGAGATTAATAATTTAATGTTGAATTGAAATCTTAACTCCGCATCGAATCATTAATTCTTGTTCTTATGATCAATGAATACTAAATTTAAATGATTAATCCATCAATTTAGCCTCTGAATTATCATCCTCAAATATTTAATTAACCTAAACTCCAAGGAGACCTTAAATTAAACATTTAAGCATACAATTTCTCACATGTATCTCATCAAATACCTTGACTGCACACATGAATAATTGAAGGTTAATGAAATATCCAACATTTAAATCAATTCATTAATCATCAATTACTCTCCTAATTAATGTTTAACCAAGCACTAATTACAAACCACACTAATCTTAGTCAATTACAAGCTCAACCAAGCAAGTATAAGAATGAAAATTGATGTAGAAAGAGAGAAAAAAAATGAAATAGAAATCTTAGCAAGCTCAACCAAGCAAGTATAAGAATGAAAATTGATGTAGAAAGAGAGAAAAAAATGAAATAGAAATCTTAGCCAAAGTCCCTTGCTAATCTTAATGAATTCAAGCTTCTATCCAAGGTTGTCATCTAAGCTAGCCATAATATTTAACTAAGCTCTCATAGAGTGAAGAATAATAGAGGTGAAATGGAGATGAATGGGTCACAGCAATGGAGAATGGAGTAGAATGAATGGATGGATGATATGAAAGGTGGAATGGATCAATCATGACAGATGTGTGAGATGGATGGACAGAATGATTATGTGTGTTCATTGGATGCTGCCCAAGTTTCTTCTTTTATTCTCTAATGAATCATATGATTTTCATTTTGCTCTTTCACAGTTCTCATTTACTAATTCTCAACCTTTTCCTCACGTGTTCTGTAAAACCATAACTTCTAACTCATTTGATGCCATTTGTAAGCTTTGTATTATCAATCCCACAAGATCATATGAAAAAGGGGATGAAAATAATAAACTTTTCTACGTTGCGCTATATCAAAAAAATTCATTTTGGTGTCACGTGGACTGTGTGAGCTCACACTATACTTTCTCATATTTAATTTCATTATTACAACTCATTTGCATCACAAAAACATGCCTAAAACCTATGGAAACTGAAATGGAGCTCAAAATAAACAAGTACATTTTTGGCCAGATTTGCTCCATTTTCTGACCCAACTTTGGAAAATCATAACTAAATATAAAAAATTTGAAATCATGAAATATTTGTTATTCTGCAAAGCTTAGGATGTCTACTTTATACTAAAAATATGCCCAGGTCATAACATTCATCACACAGGACGTTTGACATCCAAAAAGCTACAGAGTTGCTGGCTGCCTAGGCTGTTGTTCAATTTACTGATACAAACTTTGAAAATTCATAACTAATTCCATAAAAATTGAAATCACACAAATTCAGTCATTCTAAAAAGCTACAAATATTAAATTGATTCTAAAAATAATTCCAGAATGAAACAGATATGTTTAGTTAGCTGGAACCTATGGAACAGTAACTAGACTCCTGGCCATTACTGATACTGACAGTTAACTTCAAACATACATAACTCACTGATCAGACCTCTAAATGAGGTGATCTCAATGGCCACAGAAAGCTTATGACCTCTAGTTTATGTATATGAAATTTCATAAGTATTGGACATCATCAAGTGACACAGAATATAAAACTGCCAGTATAAATAGTACCCATATCAGAATCCATAAAAAATCCCAACTTTGAAAATTCATCAAATATTCCCTAGGTCTCCAAAAATCATGATCTTTAGCTTGTCAGAAAGCTCTCAATGAGACCTAATTGCATGCCAAGTTTCAAGGCAAGACTAACTCATTTGGCCAAAAAGTGGCATAGGGTTCCATTGTGGTCAATTTTGGCTCCATATTGGGTACCAAAATTGCCAAATGGATTTCCTTTGGTCTTGGCACCTTTTGGGTAAGTTTAAAAGTATGTTTAAGACTTAAAGAAGCTGCCCAAATGGTCCCAAACCATTTGCATCTCATTTTGGCCTTTTCACCCTCACTTATACACATTACACCAAGCTTTTCTCAAATGCATACATTGGCATAAACACTCAATTTATGTTCTAGAATACATACACCATACTCATTCATCTATCTATCACATAATATCATTTTTACATTTGTCCAAGGGGTCATAGACTATTTACAATAATAATATACATTATGAAGTCTCATTGCGTATCAAAGGTCCAAAACTTAAGCATAAGGGTGACAATCTTCTTTCTTCAATGTGGTTGGCTTCCACTGCCATGTCCACTTGGTCCACCGCCATGTCCACTTGGTCCACCTAGCATATTAAGACATTTAAGAGGAGGGAGTGAGATTCAAGAATCTTAATAGCTCATCTCCCATTCCATCACACATAATATGTGCAAGCAAATTCTATGAATGCATGTGTGGGAAAAATAGAAGTCATGAACATTTAAAATCAAGCTTCGCATAGAAACACATCATATAGGGCATTCAAGAGCTCACTAAGTGTTTGGATTGGCCTCACACTTCTCCTCATGGATTTTGGACTTGCCTCACCCATTCTTTAAGCACTTTAGATTCAACCATACTCTTAGGAGCCCACTTTGCTTTTAGGAGACTCTTTACTTTGTCTCAACCAAGCTCAAGGGTTCTTGGCTCATCCTCACCAAAGGAAAGAGTTCTTGGCCTTTCCACACTCAAGCAAACTCACACAAACATCATGTAATCATTTGAAAACATAACATAATATCAAGCATCATGGCATATAAAGGCATGCTAGCATACTTTTCAAAGCTTGAAAATACACATACATACATTCTAAAACAAATTAAACACACATTCATGCATGAGAGAAGGTGGCGAGAGCTACCTTGTATACAAGCACACACTTTTTCCTTAGCTTTCAAGCCCCCTCTTTTAGCCATACACTACAAGTTGGTAGAAATAATGTCTCTTGGCCTAGACATAAATTATGGGAGCCAATTAAGTTCATGAAATAATTTCTAGGGCCATGCTACTTGCTTAAACCCTAGATTACTCTATAACCTCCATTATGGTCCATATTGGCATCTAATGAGCAACACCCCTCAAATGATTTCTAGGCCTCATTCTTTACCCTCAAATATGATTCTTGACTCCTTTTAAGCCTCTTGGAGTCATCATATCATTCAAATAAAGGGCCTAACATCATGTTACTTCCTTAGGTCATGATATAGAACCTACCTTAGGTCATGATATAGAACCTAAAGCACTAACTCATTCTCTAAGCTTCTTAAATTTTTTCCAAGGTTTCCCCTCACATTCATTCATCATATGTGACAACCTTAACTTTTAATATCGGTAATTATAGTTAAATACATGATTAATAAATAATGATCAAGGTTTGGGGTTGCTACAATTAATTACTTTGAGGAAATATAAAGAAAATTTAAACCTTGATGTTGTTAGGTTCATCAACTAAACAACCATAGGTGGGAACATGTATGTACCATTATTAAGGGTTTGTAATTCATCCATCCATTGATTTCAACACCCAAAAACCTCGAACCAATGTACTCATGCTATTCCCTAACATTAGTCTTAATGAAATTAGGGATTCTAGGTCCAATAGGGGAGTTTAGGGACCTCCGCCGCGACCCGAAACTTTTCCACCACGGCTAAGTTAGGTCCTCGAGCTCAAAAACTAAGTTTTTAACCTTGCGCCACAGCCTGGAACTCTTACACCGCGGCCAAGTTACTCTCGGGAATCACTGGGTAATTCGTTGCGGCGAGTGAGATCTGTGCCGCGGCTAACCTATGTGGTGCCGCGGCGAGTTTGGCTACTGTATCTTCCTTAATTAATTTTCTCGACTTATGCCGCGGCAGGACTTATTGCGCCGCGGTGAGTTTGGCTACTGTCACCCTCCTGGGCGACTTTTTCGCTCTACGTCACGACGAGATTTCTCAAGTCGTGGCGTTCCTCACTACTATCACCCTTTAGGCCGCGGCGAAGCCTTCCTAGCCGTGGCGTGACTCCCTCCTGTAGCTATATTCTCTACATTTCACCCCTTACACTTCATTTCTCTTCTTAGGGACACTCTAAGGTCACTTCCCCTCATTTTATATGGCTCTAATGGCATTCATCTACCTTATTTATCTAACTATTCGTCCATTATCAATTCAAAACTTATGTGCCTAGTTCTTCTCTCTAATTACCCTCTATCAGCAAGTTTATAAAGTAACAATAACAGAATATACATGAAGTACCAGTAGCTATCCTTTAATACACAATCAATGGGGGTTCCATACGTTAAGGGTTCATATCAACATCTAAAGGGTTACATTTCCATTGATAAGCCATATTATAGGTCAACATAGTTTACAGTAGATATCATGAATCCATACAGCAATTACCAAATTAAGATAAGGTCTAACCCCTTAATACATACATCCTCAGAAACCAAAATATGAACGCCTACACTTGGCAATACAAATACATGATGATGCTATATAAGACTTAAACAAAAATTAGCATTTACCCTATTACACTCAGACCAAGTGCAGCCTCCTCACACTAGGCCTCAGCTCATGGATGTTTATCCACTTACTTGCCCTTATCCTTACCTGAAGAACCTTCACCTGAAATTATAATCCCACAAAACGGGGTGAGATACATGTAACACCCCGAAATTAATTAAGGTGTTAATCATGGATGTAGAATAATTAAGAATAATTAATAGAGGATAATTAGGTAAGTTAAGTGAAAGGAGATTTTAGAAAGATAAATTGTCAATATGGGTTAAGAATTTATTTAGGATAGAAACTTCACCTAGGCTCAAATTAATGAATTATAATGAGAGGCTAATGGAGGCCCAATGAGCTAGGTGCAGACCCAACCCAATTTAATAAGACGGGGGCCCAAGATCCACCTTGTATAAACTCTTATAAGTGGCCCAATTACTCTTGTGTAGACCTAAGTCCTTGAGCTCTTCAAATTAGGCCCAAAACCTCATTAAACTTCAGTAATCCAATGTATAAAAACTGGCCCAATAAATCCTGCAGCCCAACACTTAAAAACTAGCCCAACAAGTAAAAATCTGAAACCCAATTGGATCTGGACCTTGGAGCAGCCCATGACCCATCCCTTGACCCAACTAAACTCCACTAAACCCTAAAAACTGACCAGCCACCTCCCACATTTAGCAAAACACAAAAATACAAGAGAAATTCGGAGGTGAGGAGAAGAGGCTAGGTTTCTTGGCTTAATTCCACATTTTCTCACATTTGGAGCAAGATTTAGCCAAGGTAATAGTTATACAACTTAATCCCCTCATCTTTCTCTTTAATTTGGTCTAATTAGTTTTTCATTTGGAGAGTTTTCACCATACCCAAAATCTGAAATGTGGGTGTTTGGGAATTTTCTTGGTGAAATTCGTAGGTTGAGGTTGGGGCTGGTATTAGGTGACTTTAAACCCCCCATTTTGATGCTTTCTTATTGGTTTGAGACCCCCATAGCTTATTTATATTATGGGTATTAATTTTGTACGAATTTTTTTAGGATTTTGGGTGGAATATTGAGATTTCTGGAAGAGGACACTAAAATCCGAATTTGATATTGTGGTAGCTAGGTAAGTATTCTTTAGGTATCCCTTGGGTACTTGTTGTAACTGTTAATGATAGATTAGAGTAGTAATTATTTGATGCTATGATTATAGGGAGACTTTGTACTATTGGTGGCTGTGGCAAATCTGTCTACAAGTGAGGTAACCAGGGTTTACATAAATTCCATGCATGTATCAATTTTAATTTCATATTTGCTGTATACGAATGATTTGAAATTGTTGAATGAATTAGTTGGCTATCCATTGTATGATAATTGGACCTTGTGAGTCCATGGTGGAGCTGTGGTGCAACTGCCACCCGTGCATATGCTGCGATCGAGCACCGGGTTATGATCAAACCCCTGATGCACTGAGTCCTGGTTGTGCTCAATAGGGAGTGGGTGCCGTGGACGGGCCTCTCCCAGTGTTAATGGCCTTTAACATGTGATTATATGATTGTTAGTATGGGATAGTAATCATGATAGCTGATAAACACATATTTTATCTATTTTCATCCTCCTAACTTAGTCATTTTAATAATCAAATGTAGCTTAATGCATGCAATTGAATGGAAATTGATTTTATTAGCCACTTTTGCACTTTAGGAATTAAACTGCAAAATTCTTGAATTTTATTGCTTGAATTCCTTTTAAATAATTTTGTGGGTATTTCTACTTAACACTTTCCATTCTTTTGTGTAGATTTTAATGGGCTTTGAACACAATCTTGAAAGCCACTAGTTAGAGAGTAAAAGAGAATAAAAATTAAATATATTAGAAGCAAGCAAGAAGGAGAAGCATGTGCAGATTTTGAAAGGGTTTCACGTGAAGAATGAGCAAGCTGAATGTGACTGAACAAAGACGAAGGTGCATGATGAAAGCCACGAGTTTAAGAGGAAGAAAGAGCTATGGGCAGCAACACACACATGCAGAACAGAGAAGGCAAGGCTACTGTTTTGGCGTGAGGAGAATAAAGAGCAACTCGAGGGAGCATGAAGAAGTCATGATGGACAGCAGCTGCGTGGAATGAGTTAAAAGAAGAAGGAGCAGAAGACGTGGAAGTCTGGGCACAAAGGAAGAAGGAAATCACGTGGTGAACAGAGGAGCAGCTGCATGAGAACAGTTTCAACGTGGAAAAATGACGTGTTTAAAGCTAGGGACAGCAGCAGAATAAATGAGAAAGAAAAAGAAGCAACATGAATATCACAAACTCTAGTAGAAGTAAAACGAAATGAAGATGCAGAAACAAGAAGAAGAAGAGGCACGAGCTGCTGGTTTGAATGAAAACGCTGGGTCTGGACAGTCATGTGAGAAGCTCGAGTTTTGTGTGCAGAACGAACAGAAGCAAAGAAAGAAAACGAGCAGAACGACAGGGCAGAACCAGAGCAACGCATGAAGAAGAGAGAGAGCTGGAAATCACGTCTGGTTAGAACATGCAGAAGCTACAGCAGCAATCACGTGGGGAGTTTAGGCAAAACGCTGAAGCAAAACATTGAATATTATATTTAGCTTTAAACTGGGGCCCACGTTATATTGAAGCTTCAGGTAATTGGCAAGGTCAGCACAAGATAAAAACGCTGGAGCTAAGGGAAGGGAGAGCACGTGAATTTAAGCAAGCCACGTGAAAATGAAGCACAAGGGGCAACACGTGACTCACCTCCGTAAAATTCCAGTACGTCATTCAGCCTAGCCCATTGAACATACATCATACACGACGTGATTCATTCTATAAACTCAACCCTAGCCGTCATTCGTACACACACACCCACGCCTCATTCGCCTACGCCTCCATACACAGAACTTCATCCATCTCTCCATCTCCATTCCACACCAACATGAAGTTCTGATCCATCTTGAGGCTAGCAAGGGAGGAAGCTCTTGAGTAGAAGCTTGAATCCTTGGGGAAGAAGCAGAATTCTGGCTAAGATTTTCTTATTTTTCCTACACTTTTTCTTATTCTGTACAATCCCGGTTGAGTTGTATTTGATTTGGAATTTGTGTAATTAATTAGTGGCTGGTTAGACACTGATTAGGAAACCTTTTTTGTTGATTAATTGGTTGGATTTGAATTTGATTTTTCATTATTCTCTTTAATCTCCCATGTATGCCACGAAGGTGTTCGATGAATTGCATGAGTGAGATTTTGTGCTTGATTGTTTGATTTGAGAATTCCTTAGTGTTTAGTTGGTTAATTAAACATTTTTGGATGATGAATCATAAGATAATTAATTAGTTAATCAATCAAATTGGATGTTCATTGATCTTAAAGATAAGAGTTAACGGTTTAATGCGGGATTGAGGTCTCAATTCAACATTAGATTATTAATCTCTTGAATCTTGAATGGTTATTCAAGATCATTTGCTAATGAACATAATTAGGAATTCTTAGGCCATAATTAATCACAATTGGAATAGGATAAGGATAGTGGATACCAAGAGATGATTCCTAAGCTAGTCATAAGCCCATCATTCATCACAATTCATCCAATTAGGTAGACATTAGGAAATTTGTTTCAATTCAGTTTAGGATAGTTTAATTCAATTAAAAATCCCCCAAATTAAATAGTTCTAGGACCTTAGAACACGTAGAGAACCTAATTGAACATTGAATTCCAATTCCAAGGGAGATGACCTAGGTTGTGCCACTTGCTATATTTTTAGATCAACCTAGTTTTATTTTGAGGGTTGCACGACAAG
Organism: Erythrophleum fordii; assembly: GCA_032878935.1. NCBI lineage: Eukaryota > Viridiplantae > Streptophyta > Magnoliopsida > Fabales > Fabaceae > Erythrophleum > Erythrophleum fordii. Next base: position 16,008,042 of record JAVQMF010000052.1, on the reverse strand, counting down.
CCCATCAAAATTTGGCACCGTTGCCGGGGAATTTGGAGTTTCAATTGTTTGAGAAAGTTTTCAAAGTGTTTTTATTCTATTTTAGCATTGTTTTGGTTCTGTTTTAGTTTAATTTTTGTTCTGTTTTGAACTTGGAATCGGGTAATTTTGGTGTTGCACGTTAAGTGTCCTGCTTGCTGAAATTTTCGTTTAAAGTGCCCAGAAAATTCTCAAACTCTATTTTTCAAGGTTTTTGGGTGTTTTGAGCAAAAGTAATAGCATAGCTATTAGGTGCACCATTATTTGGCCAAATTCCAACGTTGGGGCCTTTTTCGAATTTTTTAGTATTTTTTTTTTTTTGAATTTTTTAGAAATTTTTCAATTTTTCTGGATTTATTTTCTTTATTTTTTGTGAGTTTATTTTGTGTGATTAGCCTCTATTTTAGAGTGTTTTAGATTGTTAGGAACTTTTTATCTTCATTTGAATTTTATTTTCTTAATTTTGAGTTAATTTGTTTGTGATTTGTTTTGTACTGAATTTAATTGTGCTTCTCATTTTTTTCTTTGCTTTAAATGGATCCATATTATTCTAATCAAGGTGTTTATAATTCTTATGCAAATAATGGGATTTCCAAGCAGTTGGATGATCTTAAGACAATGCTTCAAGGCATGCTTGAAAGACAAAGACAAAAGCAACAAGCACAACAATATCAACAAGTCCAACAACCATGCTATCAACCACACCATCATTCCTATGAAGTTCACCCCAGCTACCAACCATACAACCATCCATATGAGATTCACCCAAATTACCACCAACATTATGAGCCATACCATAACTTCCATATGCAAGAGCCATATCATGATTACCATATGCAAGAACCACAATATCATCCTTACAATTACCATGAGGGGTACATGCAACAAGAGCCCCAGAAGGAACTGAGTTCAGAAGAAAGGATGAGGCAGCTAATGGAAGCTTATGATATTCAACACTAGCAAATGGAGCAAACAACCCAACGAATAATTGAACAGTTGCAACTCTTTGACCAACAAATGAAGGATTTGGGAATTCAATCGAATCAACCGACTTCAAGTGCTAATGAATCAATTGAAGAGCAAATTAGAAGAGAATGCATAGAGGAGGAAGAGTCCTATTCATTAGGTAATATCCTTCCATCTTCTAATGTTTTACAATTTGTTGGAACTGAATCTAGTTTGCCTGATAGCACTGTGACTACTGATGCATTCAATGTTGTTGATTCTGAGTTGCATGATGATGATGTTGATGAGGAAATTATTGTTGAATCTCCTAACATGATTGATTATGGTAGCTCATTGAGCAAAACTGTCACACTTATTAATGTTAATGAACCCTTGTGTACTGATGCACTTGGATTGTCTACACCTAGCTGTGATTATAGTGATGAATCTATTTCTGAACCTGTTAATGATGAATCTCTTGAGTCTAGGGTAGTAGATAAGTGTGGGGATAACTTAAAATGTGATGATCATGCTATTTCTGGTGTGGAATTGGTTGAGAATTCTGTTGATGATGCATCTTCTGAATTTAAGGACAACATGCCATCTAGACCATGTGACATAGCTGATTTAGATGTATCTCTTGACTGTGTGTGTGTTGAATCTGCTATATGTGATGAATGCTCCCAAATTACTTCTTCCATTGAGACTAGTGAGTCCTTCACATATTTTGATCATCACGATTCCTCACTAGCCTGTGATGGTGTGACTATTGAAGTAATGAATGTAGCATGCGATAATGATATAGATAGTGAAATTGTTGAGCAAATTGTTGTTGATGAATCAGACTTAACTTTTAAATGCTTATGTGATGATATGCATACGTGTCCTATATGTGCTGAGATTAATCAGTTTCTAGAGTCTAATAAGTCTGTTGAATCTATAGAATCCTTTGCTTGCACTGGAATTATTGATGAGACTAATTCCACCGATCATACTAGTATTGATAAGAATATGCATAAAGATAATGTTGATGTTGAAAATCCTATTGATCCTTGTACTCTTGTTGATACTAGTGAGAGATTTGATTCTGCTGTTGATAATTGTCTAGAATTTTGTGAGCCTACTGATGTCTCTTTGATCAAGGAAGATGCTGTCTCTATTGTTAAGAGTCTTGAACAGATTTCTGAGGTTGGTGAAGTAGTTCCCAACAATCAACAGACTCTCCAAGTTGAGACAAAGCAACTGCCAGATACCTTGGATATCTTGAATTCAAAGGATTGTGAGAAGTTGCAATCGGATTTTCCTGTAGATGTAGTGACTCTTACTGATGAGAGTCCAGTAGATTTTATTGGTTTTGATAGATTTTTAGAAAGTTCAAATTTTCAGTTTGATTTTAAATTTTCTTTCTTTAGTTTTAATTGTCTTAAATTTGATTTTTGTTCTTTTCTTGTTCCTGAATTTGCTGAAAATGACTTTCTGAAACTACTAATGGTTGAAGAAGTCCATGAGTCAACGCTAAATGATCAATCAAAATGCTTTAAAGTAGTGAGACTCAAATTTGTTCAGTTAAGAAGGAATAAAGTAGTTTTAATTCTTATTTTTGATACATATGATTAGTTAGTCCTTAATAAAGTTTCCTGTAGTTTAGGATTTAGTTTTCTTTTTCTTTTTTGTATTACAGTTTGTTTTGTTTTTGCTTTGTAGGTAATAAAAGATTGCTAACCAGCTACATGGGAATCTTAGCCTACCATTGAGATCTCTATTTTCAAGTTCATCCGGTTGTATTCTCTCCTTTCACTTTTTTATCTTGTGTTGTTTATGTTTACTGGACTGTGTGGTGACATTGAGGACAATGCAATATTTAAGTGTGGGGGAGAGAATCATTTCATTTCATCCATCTTTTCCTTTTTTTTTTTAAAAAAATAAATAAATAAATAAATAATAATAAATTTTGAAATTTTTGAGAAAATTTTTGAATTTTTCTGTAAAAGTTGCAAGTTGAGATGATTATTAGCTTGGATTCACTTAGACATGATAAGTGAGGGATCTTATGTCTTGATTCAAGTAAAGTGGCAATGAATTTGATTTCAATGAATTATTTGATAGCCATTAGCTGGTGAGAATTTGAGCCTTAATTGTTTAATTCTAGTGTGTATTCACCTATCTTTGTTTTCACTCTAGAACTTGTCCTGATTCTTTATTGAGACCACAATTTGCATTTGCATGCATAAAAATGATAAGGCATTCATTTCTATTTTAGCTAGAGCCAAAAAGCCAACCTTATATTCATTTTATCCATTGTTTAGCCACTTTGAACTTGATTTCATTTTCTTGTTAACCCTTAGCCGTTTAAAAAAATCTCCACCTTGTTTTAAGATGCCTTAGAGATTTCAAGGAGCATTGCACTTGTTTGGGATGAGAGAATGTGTGCTTTGTATCCATCAAGGCCATTGTTATTCAAAGATTTGTTTTAAGAAAAAAAAAATGCAAAAAGAATAGAAAAGCAAAAAAAAAAAAAAAAAGAGGAAAAGTTATTGAAAATCAAAAGAAAGAAGTAATTTAGATTGAGTTTGTAGTTACCCATTGTTAGTTGGAAATAAGGCCTTGAATGCACACTCTTCCCTATCCTAGATTGTCATTGAGTGCTCTTGAGGTTCTAAGGTATCCATTTTGTTTAGTTTTTCCCTTTATTTTTGTTATCCATTCATTTCATCTCCCTTAACCTCATTACAACCCTGAATAAAGTCCTTTGATTTGTGTATTGCATTTGGCATGGGTGGTGGAGATTTAGAGGCTTGACAAGCCTATGGTAGTGAATTTTGATTGGTGAAATTTGAGCGAAACACATCCCTTTAAACACTGGAAAGTTGAGAGTAAACACCAATCCATGAGAAGCTATACATTTCAATTCATTCTTTTCAAATAAATTGCCATAGAATTTGTTTTCTTGATGCAAGTGAAATTAGCTTGGATTGTTGAAGTGTTGAAGAGTTGTGATTAATCTCTAGCTTGTAATTTTTACACTTTCTTTTCTATTTTCTTTTTCCACTTGCCATTCTACTAGCTGGGTGTTTCCATTTAGTCTTTTATCTTGGATTTTAAGCTTTGCCCAGGAGTGCAAAGGTTTAAGTGTGGGGGAATTTGATAAACACATATTTTATCTATTTTCATCCTCCTAACTTAGTCATTTTAATAATCAAATGTAGCTTAATGCATGCAATTGAATGAAAATTGATTTTATTAGCCACTTTTGCACTTTAGGAATTAAACTGCAAAATTCTTGAATTTTATTGCTTGAATTCCTTTTAAATAATTTTGTGGGTATTTCTACTTAACACTTTCCATTCTTTTGTGTAGATTTTAATGGGCTTTGAACACAATCTTGAAAGCCACTAGTTAGAGAGTAAAAGAGAATAAAAATTAAATATATTAGAAGCAAGCAAGAAGGAGAAGCATGTGCAGATTTTGAAAGGGTTTCACGTGAAGAATGAGCAAGCTGAATGTGACTGAACAAAGACGAAGGTGCATGATGAAAGCCACGAGTTTAAGAGGAAGAAAGAGCTATGGGCAGCAACACACACATGCAGAACAGAGAAGGCAAGGCTACTGTTTTGGCGTGAGGAGAATAAAGAGCAACTCGAGGGAGCATGAAGAAGTCATGATGGACAGCAGCTGCGTGGAATGAGTTAAAAGAAGAAGGAGCAGAAGACGTGGAAGTCTGGGCACAAAGGAAGAAGGAAATCACGTGGTGAACAGAGGAGCAGCTGCATGAGAACAGTTTCAACGTGGAAAAATGACGTGTTTAAAGCTAGGGACAGCAGCAGAATAAATGAGAAAGAAAAAGAAGAAACATGAATATCACAAACTCCAGCAGAAGCAAAACGAAATGAAGATGCAGAAACATGAAGAAGAAGAGGCACGAGCTGCTGGTTTGAATGAAAACGCTGGGTCTGGACAGTCATGTGAGAAGCTCGAGTTTTGTATGCAGAACGAACAGAAGTAGAGAAAGAAAACAAGTAGAACGACGGGGCAGAACCAGAGCAACGCATGAAGAAGAGAGAGAGCTGGAAATCACGTCTGGTTAGAACATGCAGAAGCTACAGCAGCAATCACGTGGGGAGTTTAGGCAAAACGCTAAAGCAAAACATTGAATATTATATTTAGCTTTAAACTGGGGCCCACGTTATATTGAAGCTTCAGGTAATTGGCAAGGTCAGCACAAGATAAAAACGCTGGAGCTAAGGGAAGGGAGAGCACGTGAATTTAAGCAAGCCACGTGAAAATGAAGCACAAGGGGCAACACGTGACTCACCTCCGTAAAATTCCAGTACGTCATTCAGCCTAGCCCATTGAACATACATCATACACGACGTGATTCATTCTATAAACTCAACCCTAGCCGTCATTCATACACACACACCCACGCCTCATTCGCCTACGCCTCCATACACAGAACTTCATCCATCTCTCCATCTCCATTCCACACCAACATGAAGTTCTGATCCATCTTGAGGCTAGCAAGGGAGGAAGCTCTTGAGTAGAAGCTTGAATCCTTGGGGAAGAAGCAGAATTCTGGCTAAGATTTTCTTATTTTTCCTACACTTTTTCTTATTCTGTACAATCTCGGTTGAGTTGTATTTGATTTGGAATTTGTGTAATTAATTAGTGGCTGGTTAGACACTGATTAGGAAACCTTTTTGTTGATTAATTGGTTGGATTTGAATTTGATTTTTCATTATTCTCTTTAATCTCCCATGTATGCCACGAAGGTGTTCGATGAATTGCATGAGTGAGATTTTGTGCTTGATTGTTTGATTTGAGAATTCCTTAGTGTTTAGTTGGTTAATTAAACATTTTTGGATGATGAATCATAAGATAATTAATTAGTTAATCAATCAAATTGGATGTTCATTGATCTTAAAGATAAGAGTTAACGGTTTAATGCGGGATTGAGGTCTCAATTCAACATTAGATTATTAATCTCTTGAATCTTGAATGGTTATTCAAGATCATTTGCTAATGAACATAATTAGGAATTCTTAGGCCATAATTAATCACAATTGGAATAGGATAAGGATAGTGGATACCAAGAGATGATTCCTAAGCTAGTCACAAGCCCATCATTCATCACAATTCATCCAATTAGGTAGACATTAGGAAATTTGTTTCAATTCAGTTTAGGATAGTTTAATTCAATTAAAAATCCCCCAAATTAAATAGTTCTAGGACCTTAGAACACGTAGAGAACCTAATTGAACATTGAATTCCAATTCCAAGGGAGATGACCTAGGTTGTGCCACTTGCTATATTTTTAGATCAACCTAGTTTTATTTTGAGGGTTGCAATAGCCTAATTGCTTCATTCATTGATATGACTGATATGATTCACATGTTGACTTTTACTTCATGCATTTATGGAAATTAAACTAGATTATATGATGGAATTGCCTTGGTTACTGAGATTTATATCTCACCCCATTTTATGGGATTAATATTTCAGGTGAAAGTGCTTTGAGTAAGGATAAGGGTAAGCAAGTGGATGAACATCCATGAGCTGAGACCCGGTGTGGGGGAGCTACACTTGGTCTGAGAGAAATAGAGTAGATGCTAATTTTGTAATACTTGTATAGCATCATCATGTATCTATATTGCCAAGTGTAGGAGTTTGTATTTTGATCATATAATGTGTACTTATTGAGGAGTAGGCTTTACTTGAATTGACATTTGATGTATAGGTTATGATATCTACAATGAGCCTTGTTGAACACTGATACAGCTGATTATTGGAAATGAAATCTTGACATATTACTTTGAACCCCCATTGATTGGGTATCACATGATAGTTGCTGGTAGTTCATGACCTCATGTTATTGTTGTATTACAAACTTGCTTATATGTGGAATTGCTGATATAGGGTAATTAGAGAAAAGAAGATGACCCTTAAATCTTGAATTAGAGAGGATAGATTAGTCAGATAAATTAGGCTAAGGAAGGCTATTTGAGCCCCACAATGAAGGTAGAGGGGCCCTAGGGTGTTAATGGAAGGAGAGTAGAGAGTAAGAGGCAAGAATTTCAGAGTTATAGGATCAGAAGGAATTTAGCCGCGACTAAAATGGAGTTAGCCGTGGCCAATAGAGGCGAAGTTGCCCAGGGAGAGTGCCAAAGATGAATTCGCCGCAGCAAAATATAAATTGGCTGTGGCAAAATGTGAGAGGTCAAATTGGAAGTCATCCAGAGAGAAATTCACCACGGTGAATTAGGAAATTGGCCGCGGTGAACTTTTAAGGAAAATGTCCCCGGCATTCCAGAGAGGAATTGGCCATGGCGTAAGGAAGAATTAGCCGTGGCCAATATCGAGAGGCGAGCAAGGAAGTTCCAGGAGGCTTCTTCGCCGCGTCGCCATGTAGGTTAGCAGTGGCGAAGGTCCAACTCGCCGCGGCGATAGTGACAAAGAAGGAGGTGGAAACAGTAAGGAATTGGCCACAGCTAAGAGTAATTTAGCCGCAGCTAACATGCTGAAACACTTATATTAACTAGAAAACCTTGGTTTTTCATATGTTAATCACAAGGGATGATCTAGAGTCATTAGGATGACTTATAATTGATGAGTAATAGAATCTAAGGCCTATAAAGGGATGTTTAATTCCCTTATGAACATAAGTGTAGGTAATCGTATGATTGATGGCTCTAATCACATTAAGGTTTAAATTTTTCCATATTTTCATAACCTATGAGGATTAATTGCATGCTTAACCTTAATTATCGAGATTAGAAATTAGGGTCGTCACAATACACATCTCAGTAACCAAGGCAATTCTACCATATAATCCAGTTTAATTAGCATATATGCATGAATCAAAATCAGCATCAATATTAAAATCATATCAGCCATATCAGTAAATGAAGCAATTAGGCTATCATGATTACTATCCCATACTAGCAATCATATTATCATATGTTAAAGGCCATTAACACCGGGAGAAGCCCGTCCACGGCATCCACTCCCCATTGAGCACAACCAGGGCTCAGTGCATCTGAGGTTTGATCATAACTCGGTGCCCGATCGAAGTACATGCACGGGTGACAGCTGCACCACAGCTCCACCATGGACTCACAAGGTCCAATCATCATTCAATAGATAGCCAACCAATTCATTCAGCAATTTCAAATCATTCATATACAGCAAATATGAAATTAAAATAGATACATGCATGGAATTTATGTAAACCCCAGTTACCTCACTTGTAGACAAATTTGCAACAGCCACCAATGGTACAGAGTCTCCCTATAATCATAGCATCAAATAATTACTACTTTAATTCATCATTAACAGTAATAACAAGTACCCAAGGGATTTAAATGCTATTAACTACCTAAAGAATACTTACCCAGCTACCATACATACCAAATTCGGATTTAAGTGTCCTCTTCTAGAAATCTCAATATTCCACCCAAAATCCTAAGCAAATTCATACAAAATTAATACCCATAATATAAATCAGCTATGGGGGTCTCAAACCAATAAAGAAAACATCAAAATGGGGGGTTTTAACTCACCCAATGTTAGCACTAACCTCAACCTACGAATTTCCACCATAAAAACACCAAACAACCACATTTCAGATTTTGGGTATGGTAAAAACTCTCCAAATGAAAACCTAATTAGGCCAATTTAAAGAGAAAGATGAGGGGATTAAGTTGTATAACTATTACCTTGGCTAAATCTTGCTCTAAATGTGAGAAAATGTAGAATTCTTGCCCTCAACCCTAGCCTCCTTCTCAACCTCCGAATTTTGCTTCTTGAGTTTCAGCAAATGAAAAAGTGGCTGAAGCATTAGGTTTTAGGTGGGTTTAAGTTGGGTGAAATAGAACGTGTGTGAATTTGAGTGAGCTGACTTGAGAAATTGGTGCTGTATGTGATGGACATGTGTTATATGTGTATAATCTGGACTAATGGTGCCTCGTGTTGCTTTTTCAGCTATTGTGTTTATATGTTTACATGTATGAGCTGCTGCGTTGAGTGTATAAATGTGATTACATGGAAAAGCAACTCTTCTATGTGCTAATGAATTTACATAAAATGACCCTCACAACTAAATATGTGTGAGTAAAGCTTTGAGAGAATTTCATGTTGCTATCTATGTGCCTTCTACTCTTTAAAATAGCCATTAAGTGTCATATGGTAGAGAGCCAAAGTGTAGCCATTTATGTGTGAGCTTATGAATGAACAGATTATGCAAAAATAAGGTTAGTGGCCTATGTGTGCATTGGATGATCCTAGCTTCTTCCACATGACCTGATGCTTATGTACTTAAGTGATCTTTGAAATGTATAGTAAGCCTAAGAGAATGTGTGGTGTGAATGTCGTGCAAACCTTTTACATGAACATGTGCCTACATGTTGATGGTAAAAAAGACTTGTGTGAGTGAAGTGAGGGATGTGAGACTTGAATGAAGTGAGTTGGCTATGCATGTGAGTTGCCCGTGACATGAATTGCTCTTATATGTCTATGATTAGAGCCTTTTGAATGTGTGAATAGCTGTATATATATGATTCACCCATTCCTTCCATATGAAAGAGACTCGTGTAGCATCATTCCATCATATGAAAAAGAAAACCATGGCAAAAGATATCAAATCTACACAAATAATAGGAAAAATTCACAAAATGATTTCAAGGAATTTATGCACTAAAATTAAAAAAATTTTGTAAATAAATTCCTAGGATACGGAAATGACCAATAAACTCAAATACCTTCTAATTAAAATCCTTTAAGCATTAATTCATTATTAAAATGTTTAAGTTAAGGGAAATAAAATATATAAAATATAGCAATTATCAATCTCTCCCCATTTCATGGGATAATACTTTCAAGTGAAGGCTCTTCAGGTAAAGATAAAGGGAAGTAAGTAGAAATAAGTGGGAAGCTGCACTTACGTTGAGTTAATTTAGGGTAGATGTTAATTTTGGTTACTCTTTTATATAGCATCATCATGTAATCATATTGCCAAATATAGGTATTTTGTGTTTTAATAAACAATGATGTCTAATGTATGCACTTGTTTATATCTAACATGGAACCTTATTAGATGGATATAGATATATATATATATATGACTTATTTCTTGAAAGTATGTTATGATATTACTATGAATGATAATGTTAGTAGTTATGAATCCTTCTTGCTGTCATTGATACATAAATTGCTGATGTATGATAGTAGATGAGTAGAAATCAGCACCTAAGATTTGATTTGGCAAAGAGAGACATGGTGAGTATATTAGGTAGATGAATGCCATTAGAGCCTTACAAATTAAGGTAGAGTAGCCTTAGAGTATTGTTAGAGGGAGAGTTGGAGTGTATGAAATGAAATTTGAGAGGTATAGATGCATAAGAGGGTCATGCCATAGCTAAGACTAGCTAAGTCGGGCCCGAAGTCAGTCAGAAGCAAAGAGCACCATGGTACAATATGTCTCGCTATAGCACAAGATAAAAATTTTACCTAGCGAGAGTAATAGAATATAACTTCACCGTGGCGTGGGTACTTCACCATAGCACAATTCACATAAATTAGGTTAAGAGTTCTAAGAGGCATACTTGCTGTGGTGCCATATAGGCTCGCCCCAGCATGAAAAGTGTGAATAGTACGTCCTAAGACCACCTTTGCAATGACACGGAAGCCCTGACTTGCGACGTAAGGTTTGAATTGTCAATTTTGAGCTCCAGTAGTCACTTATGCCATGGTGTGGGTATACCAAGTTACGGTGGGAGTCTCCAAACTTGGTTTTTAGGTTCCAATAACCAATTTAGCCATAGTAGGGAAGGTCCAAGTTGCAGCAAGGGTTCGTAAACTCTTATTTTTGACTCAAAACCTTGAAGTTTATTATGATAGTGTTAGGAAATTACTTAAGAACATTTATAAGAGGTTTTATGAGCTAAAATCCATAGTAAAATGAAGTAAAGGTCTTAATTAATAATTAAGATCACCTTATGGCCTTAAATCATTAAGTTGTTTTGGTTAATAACCCTAATAATATCAAGATTCAAATTTCCTCACCTTTTTCCTATTTTAATTAACTATAATAACTTTAGACTTTGATTTACAATCATTAATCGTATAATTAAGCCTAATCACAGTAATTAAGAATTAGGGCTGTTACATCCTTTCTCTTCATTGATGCTTTTTTAGTTTAGATAGAATTTGAGAAAGAGCTTAAGAGACACACCAAGAGGGAAAAGAAGAAGCTTTAAAAGGGTAAGATTTTCTAGTTTTTTTACACTCTTTGCTTTATTAAACTTGTTCCTATCCTCCTCCTCTCTCTTTCTATAGTTTTATTAATTGAATTGGTGTTGTGATGACTGATTCAGTGGAGGGAGGTGAAAAATTAGGAGAACTCTTGGGAGCATAAGAAAGACCCCTTAGGAAGCTTGAAAACAAGGTATGAGGCATGGTGTGATTTTGCTTCCTTGTGCTTCTTGTTTCCTCTTGTGTCTAGGCCAAATTTAGAGGTCAAAGTAAGAGGCTTTGTTCTAATTCAAACATGCTAGGGAACGAGGTTTTAGAGCCTAAGGAACTTAAAGGAAGCAATAGGATTCAAAAACAAGCCATAAAAATAAATTTGTGACACTTAAGGAATTTGGCATGTATATGAAAATTTGAAACTTCCTAATGGTCCTGTGGCTTATGTAAGAGTATGAATGACATTCCAAGATATTTAGAAGGCTTTACAAATGGCTAATTCCCTAAGAAAACAAATAAAACTTCTTGGGCTTCCATAGCAAGCATAGTCTCAGCCCAGAGAGAGAGAGAGAGAGAGAGAGAGCACCTAAGGAGAGTTTTTCTTGATTTCAAGGTTAAAAGTGGTCTAGATATGAATTATAGATATTAAAGGAACCATTGGTTTCAATTTAGAAACTATATTTTGAAAGTTGAAAAATTTAGGTTCCTTTAGGCCTAAAGAAGCAACTTTAGGTTGGGCTTCTTAATTTGAGTTGGAGAGGACTCTAGTGAGTGTAAATGGAGTCATAAGACTTAAAATGAAGGAGAAATTGGAGCCAAGAACAAAGATTATGAAAGTTACTTTCTTATGCCTTATATGGAGCCAAAATTGAACTATAAGCTAGTATATGAGTGTGTAGAGCTTATGAGATATTAGAGTTGATTCCAATGATGTTTTGTATCTTCTTGAATGTATCTAGGCCAAACAAATCAAGTTCTTTGGTGATTGTATCGAGCAACCTCAAATAACTAGGTTGATTAAAGTTTTGAAACTAGTGGTACAACTTAGGTCATTTCCCAAGGAGTTTTATTTCTAATTATTTGTAAAATAGTTCTCCTAGTGACATTAAATGAGAAATATTTAGGGGGGTCTTAAATTACTAAATTTTAATTGAATTAAAGAAAATAACAAGAACTAAAAACTTAAGACTAAGTAATGGCAACAATTAGACAAAATGTGGTAACTAGCTTTTGAATGGACTTTCTAGAATACAATTATCCTTATTTCCTTTTAATATACCAAAACTTAGACTTAAATTCTTGCTTCTTAGTGTGTTCTTCATAAAGATTCTTAAATTACCATCCAAGACTCAAATTACTATTAATTAAGAAATTTGCAACCATAAAAAACTATGAAAAACTAGCAACTTGAGTTATGAATAAGCACACACCAAAATAGTACTTGAATACTTATCAAATTCACTGAACAATTTGTTAAAAAATGCTAATCAATTAATTAGATTAAAAAATTTCTCAAATACAAATATTACATAAAAGTCTAGCCATTTAATATAATTACCTTGCACTAAATAGCCTAAGAACAAGAGGAATTAACTAACAAATGGGTCAGCCATTAAGTATGAAATTTTTACAAATACCTAGGCTTCATAATAAGCTCCAAATGTGAAGTTATAATCAAATTATAGAGCAAATTAATCCAGTACATTCAACCATCAAATTCTCTATTTAACAAGCTAAACTTAGCCAAATTAAACAAAGAAATTACTACTAAAAGTAAAGGATAGGGAGAAGAGAATTTAGACAAATTGGAGATGCATCTTAGAGCTCAAATCTTCATCCATGGAAGTCACATTCTCAGCTAGTGACCCAAGCAAATTTAAGCATCCATTAAGGAGATGAATGGAGGAAAGAAGAGGAAGGAACCCAACCCACGCCCATAGAGCTTGATAGAAGAAAAATGAATATAAATCACATCTCTCTCATCTACTCCCTAGAGCTCACCAATTTAAGAGAATGTTTTACCTCTTCTTTGCACTTTTTATGTGTTCTCTTTTCTCTTTTCTTTTCCTATACTTTTCACTTGTCTCACTTATTCATTCCCACATGATTGTGTGTAACCTGGTGAACATCGTGGCAACGTGAAAATCTCCTTAGCTTGTGCTTCTTGCTGATGCATGAGTCTTATTCCACATCAGAATTCACATATGTGTTTCCTCATTTATTACATGTATTACCTCCCTATTTCTCACGTACTTCTTTATCCATTAATCTCTTCATTCCCATAGCTTCTTCTCGCCCCTTCACATGTTCTTCTCCTCCTCTAAACCCATGCTTTTCTTCTTCTTTCCTACTAATTCCCACGTAAGCTTCTTTTATACTCTTTCTCATGCTCTAAACATCCTTATCCATGTAAGAATCTTATGCATGTTTCATGCTAAATAGAGAGTGCATGGACAAAGCTACATGTTTTGATTGTGGAGTGCATTCACGTGGGGAAGAGCTCTTGTGAGGTGCATGAATGACATAAGATCCCGTGTGTGTGTAAAGTCCCACATCGGCTGGAAAGGGCCTGTGCTAAGGCCTTATAAGTGGGAGCAAAGCTCTCCCCACCAGACGCATGTTTTCCCGTGAGCACGGGCAAAGGCTCAACGAGCGGGAAGCGACAAAACCCTAGGGAGCGCGGTTCGTTGAACCTGCGACCAAGGGATAATACGTCTGGAGGCTCTGTAAGAAATTGGTATCAGAGTAATCCTAGCCCATGTGAGACCCAAGAACGGGTCGGCCCAAAAGGGAAGTGGATTGTAAAGTCCCACATCGGTTGGAAGGGGCCTGTGCTAAGACCTTATAAGTGGGAGCAAAGCTCTCCCCACCAAACGTGCATTTTCTTGTGAGCGCGGGCAAAGGCTCAGTGAGCGAGAAGCGACAAAACCCAAGGGAGCACGGTTCGTTGAACCTGCGACCAAGGGACAATACGTCTGGAGGCTCTGTAAGGAATTGGTATCAGAGCAATCCTGGCCCATGCGCGACCCAAGAACGGGTCGGCCCAAAAGGGGGGTGGATTGTAAAGTCCCACATCGGCTGGAAGGGGCTTGTGCTAAGGCCTTATAAGTGGGAGCAAAGCTTTCCCCACCAGATCCACGTTTTCCCGTAAGTGCAGGCAAAGGCTCAGCAAGCGAGAAGTGACAAAACCCAAGGGAGCGTGGTTCGTTGAACTTGCAACCAAGGGACAATACGTCTGGAGGCTCTATAAGGAATAAGCAAGCTCATACAAACATTATGGGTTCATTTAAAAACATAACATGGCATCAAGCATCATGGCATATAAAGGCATGTTAGCATACCTTTCAAAGCTTGAAAATACACTTACACACATTCTAAAACAAGCTAAACATACATCCATGCATGAGAGAAGGTTACCTTCAAAATGTCTATGATTTACCACACACAGAGCCACCAGACGTATTATCCTGTCCTTCTCGGTTCGAGGGTCATAGACCCAGCCTTCTCGATTCAGTGGGTTTTGTCGCTTGCTCGCTTAACTCACGGGAAAACGCACATCTGGTGAGGGAAGCTTTGCACTCACTTATATGGGCCGTTCCTAGGACCAAACCATCTGATGTAGGACTTTACATTCCAGCCCCCCTTTTGGGGTGGACCCGTCTTCGGGTCGCACACTCGAACAGCCAGCTCTGATACTAACCAAACACAGAGCCACTAGACGTATTGTCCCATCCTTCCCGGTTCGAGGGTCATAGACCCAGCCTTCCTAGTTCAATGGGTTTTGTCACTTGCCCACTTAACTCATGGGAAAATGTGCATCTGGTGGGGGAAGCTTTGCCCCCACTTATATGGGCCATTCTCAGGACCAAACCATTCGATGTGGGACTTTACAATGTGCTTGTGCAGTGGCTATGTGCATGATTGTGAGTTTGTCTTCTCTCTCCCAACTTGTGCCTCATGTATTACATGCATGAAAGTGTAAGTGTGAGCGTGCATAAAGCTCCCAGCTCATGCTTCTTTTCGTTCTCAGCTCCCTTCTCCCTCTCTTTTGCATATGGCCAACTGTATGTGAATGAGTGAGGGCATGTTGCTATTCTGCCCTCTAAACCTATGGAGTAGATGAATGCAAGCTTTTTTGGATGTGTGCGAGTAAAAGCTAGACGTGCATATGGAGAGCCCGTGGAGTGGATGAATGATTACATGTAAGTGTGTTCAAGTGAAGGGAAGGTGGCCATAAATGAGAGTTCATAAGAGCTCATATGTGTGAGCTGTGCATGAGTGAGCTAGCTATGTAACATTATGGATGGATGAGTGCACTCGTGCATGTGAGTATAACGAAGGGCTAGACTTTGTGCATAAATTGAATCCCATGCCTCCCTAATCTTATGCTAAAGAAGATGGCAACATGAATGATTGTGTGTATATGAAAATGTCTAGGGAGATGTCTGAGTGCTTGGAGGTATGTGAAACCTTGTGAAAATGCCATGTGTGTGATTCCATATGTGATTGTGAGGAGTGGATGAGAAGGCTTGTGAATAACGTGCTTTTCCTGTGTATGCTACTATGTCAAGATGGAAGTGACTATAGGTGAGTGGAATCTGAGCTGTTGTATAACCCATGTGAATGTACCATGCATATAATGTATGAAATGAAAGAGCATCCCATCCACGTGCCAGCCACTATTCATTCTCCCATTTTTTCGATTTTAATTTCTAAAATTCCATTAGAATTATGAACCATTATTCCCTTTTAGAAATTGCACACTTGAAGCTCCATCTCTTCTTTGAATTAATTTCTCCATTTAAATTTCATTTGCCCCTTGAAATTTGCAAAATAATAGAAAACATTAAGTAAGAAAGATTTACGAAATTATTTAAAAGAAATTTATGCATAAAAATCTCAGAATTTTGTAAATAAATTCCTAAAGTGTATAAATGGCTAATAAAATCAAATATCCTTTAATTAAATCCATTAAGCCATAATTTATCATTAAATGCCTAAATTAGAGGAAATAAAATGTATAAAAATGAGCAATTATCAAATTCTCCCATGCTTAAGCTTTTTGTACTCCTAAGCAAAAGAAACTAAAACTCTAAAAAGAAGCTAATGGAAAAGAAACTAAAGATGAAAATGTGTAGGTTACTTAACACAGGGAAGATTATAGCAAATCAATACCTCAACTATCCAAGTCATATTACTTACATCAATGCAACAAGTACCATGGCAAAATGCTTAACAAAAATAAAATGTAGTGATAGTCCCTCACATAGGTTAGTATTTATCACTCTACTCTCTAGTGTTTAGGATTAGGTGTTTACTTTCAAATTTCAACCTATTCAACTTTACCACCATAAGTTTGACTATTATCTACATTTCCACCACTCAAAATCAAATGCCAACGTATGAATCAAAAAGTTTTTATTATGGTTTTAATGCGGGCCAAGGTATGAAACAAGTGGTAACCCAAAGAATAATGACCATTCAAGAAGCAAAGTAGATACTTAAGAGTGTAAAGAGACTGCATTTCAAGGCCCCATTCACTATAAACAAGTATATATACTAAGAGAACAAAAGTAACTTTTCTTTCCTTTTCCTTTTCTTCTTTTCATTTCTTTCCACACGTCTTTCTTTTGTTTTTCTATATTTTTCTAAATTTTTTTTATGTATATTCTTCAACAAAAGCATCATTTATTTTTCAATTTTTTTAATTGGTATATTTCCCAAAAAAAACAAACAAATGGCCCAAAGTTGAGGTGAAAAATGCACCTCCACCCACTTCAGCAAAATACAGTGCGCTTAATGATTAAAAGTATCCTAATTAAGGTAGGAATAATATTTATTTGCTTTTCATGGCTAAAATGCTTAGTAAGAAAATATATATGGCTCAACAGGGTAAAATAAATGAATAAAACACATAAGGATGGCTCTTTGGCTCTAGCTAAAATAAAACAAAACAAGAATGAATACCTTAATCATTTTCATACATAGAAAATGAACAAATATGGTCTTGAATAAGATTCAAGCTAAGTTCTAAAGTAAAGACAAGATAAGGGATACACACTAGAAATGAATATCAACAAGCACAAAATCTTATAAGGTAAATTGACCATCATTAAAGTTCATTAAAGCTAAGCTAATTGATATTTAACTTGCATTCTTAACACAATATCAATTTCCTATCAAATTGAGATGTATCCAAGCTATGATCACCTCAATACTGGTAACTTCTATAAAAAATAAATGTTTTTTTGTTGTTTTTGTTTTTTGTTTTAAACACAAGAACAAAAGTAACAAAAAACTAAAGATCAACTAATTAAAACAAGATAAAACAAAAAATTTTATTTGAAGTCTCCCTCCTATACTTAAACATTACATTATCCTCACTCAATGCTAGCATAAGATCTAATCTAAAATATAGACAAAACAATATCAAAGGTGAAAGGAAAAGTGTACAACCAGGTGATCAAGGTGGGTCTTTAAGTTAGAGCTCCTCCTTGTCATCCCTTGGAACTCTTTCATGAAAGTGCTTAAGTCTATGGCCATTGACTTTGAATTTAGCTTTAGTCTACTCATCCAATAGTTCTACTACACCAAAACGAAAAACATGAGAAATAATATAAGGACCTTCCTATTTAGAACGAAGCTTACCTGGCATGAGCTCTCCAACTATAAACTCCTTTCTTATAATCATCTTATCATGAAAGGCCTTTGTCTTTTCTCTATAGATCCTTACATTATCATAGGCTTCCAAGTGGATCTCTTCAAGCTCTTAGAGTTGAAATTTTCTATGAGACCCCACTCCATTCAAATCCAAATTGCATTTCTTTATAGCCCAATAAGCTTTATGCTCTACTTCCACTGGTAAGTGATAAGCTTTCCTAAATACTAGTTGATAGGGTGACATGCCAACAAGAGTCTTGTAGGCAATCCTATAGGCCCAAAATGCATCATCTAGCCTCTTGCTCTAATCCTTCCTATTCGGCTGCACTATCTTCTCCAGCATTTGCTTCACTTCTTGGTTGGAAATCTCTGCTTGGCCATTTGTTTGAGGGTGATATAAAGTAGCATTTTATGCACAACACCATACTTGCTAAGTAAGATTTTCATACTCCATTTACAAAAATGAGTTCCCTGGTCACTAATAATAGCCCTAGGGCTACCAAATCCATAGAAAATATAAGAGTGAACACACTCTACGATCACAAAAGAATCATTAGTCCTAGTAGGCTTTGCTTCCATCCACTTCGAAACATAATCAATAACCAGTAAAATTTATGCAAAGCCAAAAGAAGTAGGAAAAGGTCCTACAAAATCAATGCCCCAAACATCAAAGATTTTACAAAATAAAATGGGATGCTATGGCATTTCATTTCTCTTAGATATGCTTTCTATTTATTGACATCTATCATATCTTTTGCAAAAATTATTGACATCATGAAATAAAGTAGGCCAATATAATCCACTATCTAGAACCTTTCTAGCTATGCATTTTGGACTTAAGTGACCTCTACATGCAAGTGCATGATAGAATCTCAAAATAGAATCAAACTCAATATTAGGCACATAACGTCTAATCACTTGGTCACTACATAGTTTCCATAAGTATGGATCATCCCAAATATAATATCTAGCTTCACTCCTAAATTTATTCAACTGATGTTTAGTCAAATTAATGTAACATATGGTTTCTCCATCAACGAACAAAACTCACCAGATATAAAAGGAAGTCCCCCAAAATGATATAATTAAGGTCCCAAAAAATTTGGGAAGCATTCTAGACTCCTAAAAATGAGAATCTCGAGCTCAAACGGAAAGAAAAATAGAGCTAGAATGAAGAAACAATTTCTTACGAAAAGCTTACGAAACATAATGACATTTTCATAATTTTGAGTAAATTTTGAAATTCACATAAGAAGGTTTTTTAAATGAAAATTTTAAGTTCCCCGGAGTTCTCAGAAGCCCTAAAAATCATGGGAAACCTCGAGACAACTAAAGCCTCTCCGATGGATGTTTTCCAATGTCAGTGTACCTAAACTTTGACGAATTCGTTCAGAAAGGTTTCAACTCCAATTTAAGTGATTCCAAAGGCATTTTACTAAATCAGAAATCTAAATTTCATAATGGAAAAGATAGTTCTCAAAAAGGAGCTAAAACAAAGGAGAAATGAAAATGCCAAGAACAAAGGGCAAAATGAGAATTTTTGAAAAGTGTAACTTCCTCCCACCTATTTATATGATGCACCCTTTGTCTCCCTTCATGTTGCATGACCAAGTTCTGCCCAAAACCAAAGGAACACCCTAGGGAGAGTGGTATGGAAATTAAAGGCTTAAGGTATGAAAATTTAGTAGTTTTTCACGCTCTTTCTCTTCCAAACCTCTTCTCCTTCATTCTCCTTTATTTTCTATGATTATAATGAAGTATATAGATCTGTTTTAAAGGGGAAATTGAGGGGGAAATTCAGATTTGAAGAGAGGAGCTCAAAGAACACAAGATTCAAGTGGAAAAGGTAAGAAAACAAAGTAATTTCTCTTCCTATGGTTGCTACCTTTGGTCCCTCTCCTCCTCCATTTCGCCTAGCATGAGAAATCCTAAGAAGATTTGATTTTTAGGTAGAACCTAGGGTGAATCTAAGAAAAAAGGGTGTGGAGATTAAGAATATGTAAAGGGAATTAACAATAAACCATTAGATTTCAAGATACAAGTTTTAGGGTTTCAATTACACCTTATAAAATCTGATTTTGTATGATGATTCCTAGGCCTACATAAGAGTTTAAATGAGCTCTCAAGATCCCTAAGAGACTCCCCATATGCATCCTTCCTTGAGAAAACAAAGCAAACTTCAAAAATTTCTTCCATAGCCTCGGTCTAAAGGGGTTTGTGTAGCTAGGGAGAGTTTTAAAATTATCTAAGCCTATTTTTGAGTCATATATGATGAATGAAAATGAGGGAAGGCCTTAGAAAAAATTTGGAACTCATAAAAAGTGAGTTAGTGCTTTAGGTTCTATATTATGACCTAAAGAAGTAACATGTTACTAGGCTCTTTATTTTAATTATGTGATGACTCAAGAGGCTTAAAAGAAGTCAAGAATCATGTTTGAAGGGAAAGAATAGAGCCTAGAATTTATTTGAGAGGTATTGCCTCATTAGGTGCATTTATAGACCATAATGAGGTTTATAGAACAACCTAGTGTCTAAGTAAGTTATATGGCCTTAAAATTTGTTTATGAACCTAATTGGCTTCCATAAATTGTGTCTAGGTCAAGAGAAATCTTTCCCACACTTTTGTGGATGTGTGGCCAAAGTAAGGGAGGGAATTTCAAGAGAAAAGTGTGTGATTGTGTACAAGGTAGCTTTCTCCACCTTCTCTCATGCGTGGATGTATGCTTAGCCTATCTTAGAATGTGTGTATATGTATTTTCAAGCCATGAAAAGTATGATAGCATGATTTCATATGCCATGGTTTTATGATGATATATTATGTTTCATATGATGTTTTGATGTGTGCTTAAGTTTGCTTAAGTATGGTGAGGCCAAGAACCTTTAGCCATGGTGAGGATGAGCTAAGAACCCTTAAGATTAGTTGAGACAAACTTCTAAAAGCAAAATGGGCTCCCAAGAGCATCGTTGAGTCCAAGAATGCATTAAAGAATAGGTGAGGCAAGTCCAATATCCACAAGAAATTGGGTAAGGCCAATCCACTTGCTTGGCAACCCTTTGTATGCTATGTATGACTTTCTTAAATGATGAAAATGTTTCTTGACTGCTTGAACATGTCTACATGACCATACATGTATTTATGAGACTTGTTTGCATCCATTATGTATGATTGGATAGGAGATGAGCTATTGGGATTCTTTGAATCTCATCCCCTCCTCTCCAATGATCTCACATGCTAGATGGACCAAGTGGACAAGGTAATGGAAGCCAACCACCTTGAAGAGAAGAGTTTGACACCAACATGCTTAGTCTTCGCTTTTTAAAACCATAATGATGTCAAATGTTGTAACCCCTTGATGTATATGGTCTATGACCTCTTAGACATGTGTAATTATGATATTATGCTATGTATGAATGAGAGAATATGTTTTATAGTCATTAGAATGTGAAATGGGCATATGGTGGCAAATTAGCTTCTTTGGTGGTTTAATAAAACTATGTATATGTGTGGATGAAATGGTCAAAATGAGATGTATGGAGTTTAGGACCATTTGGATAGCTTGTACAAGTCTTAATCATACTTTTAGACTTGCCTAAAAGGTACCAAACCTTAGGGAAAGCCATTTGGTTACTTTAGTACCTCAAATGGAACTAAAATTGACCATAATGGAACCTTATGTCACTTTTTAGCCAAATGAGCTCTTCTTGATCTGAGATTTGATATACAATTAGAGCTTCTTGAGAGCTTTTTGGAAAGATAAAGAACATAATTTTTTGGAGGTCTATAGAATATTTGATGAATTTTCAAATTTGGAAAATTTTCTAATTTTGGTCTGCTACATTATTCATTTGGTCTGAAAATAAAATCTATCACACAGGGCTCAAATGATGTCCAATTGCCATAAAATTTTATACAGAGAGACTAGACATTCACAGTGACTCGTGCAAATTAGAAGTACCTCATTTGGAAATCTAAAGAGGGAGATATGAATTTTTGAAGATTCTATCCAATATTAAGAATTCCAGTTGACCTCTGTTACTTTTTTATTAGATTTCGAGGTCTTGGCATGCCTAACCTAGTCTGGAGTTATTTGTTCCCTTTAGTTAACATCTACATCTTTCTAGATTGATATCATTTGCATGGATTATATTTTTGTGAAATTAATGGGACATTTTCAAAGTTTTTTGCAGAAAGCTATGATAGCACCAGGGGATAGCTTGACCTTTGGACATTTTCGAATGTCAAATGTCCTCTGTGATGGATATTATGATTTGGACATATTTTTTGTATGAATTAGACATCCATAGCTTTCCATAATAGCCAAGAATGTATTTTTCTAGAATTAGTTATGAATTTTCAAAGTTTGATCAGAAAGAGCAAAATTCTAGCCGAAAATATACATGAATATTTTGAGCTTTCCTTTGAGTTTCATGAGTTATAGGCCACATTCTATGATGCAAATGTATTGTATTCATGTAATTAAATATAAGAATGTATGGTATGAGCTTGCACGGTCTACGTGACACTAAATGGAATTTTTTATACACAATGTAATGTAAGAAAACATATTATTTTAATAGACTTTTCTCATTTCCTTCATGGAATTGTTGATGTGATGCATGAGAATGTTATGAAATGAACTAGAAATTATGGTATTACACTAAGTCCATATATCAAGGATAGAAACTACACACAACATAGAAATGCTCATAAGGGAAATCATCATCAATAAGTAAAGAATCTACCTTTGGAGCCTCAATTCGGCTCAAGTGGTTTGCCACCAAGTTCTCCACTCTGCTTTTATCTTGAATGTCAATATCAAACTCTTGAAGTAATAGCATCCATCTAATCAATCTTGGCTTCGCATTAGGCTTTTTCAACAAGTAGTTCCTACATGATTAGTGAAACCAATAACTTTAGTGTTAAGCAAATAAGATTTAAACTTATCCAAAACAAAAATAATAGCAAGAAATTCTTTTTTTGTAGTTGTATAATTTACTTGGGCTCCGTCCAAAGTCTTGTATGCATAAGGTATCACATAGGACCTTTTATTCACTTTCTGGCTCAAAACTGCACCTATAGCATAATTAGAAGCATCATATAAAAGCTCAAATGGAAGGTTCCAATCAGGGGCTAAATAATGGGTGGGGAAGTCAATCTTTTCTTAAGATCATCAAAAGCTATTTTACATGCATCATCAAAATAAAAATCAACATCTTTTTATAATAGCTTAGATAATGGCAAAGTAGTTTTACTAAAATCCTATTTGAATCTTCTATAAAAACTTGCATGACCTAGGGAAGACCATATCTCCTAAACACATGTCAAGTATGGTAAAGAAATGACAACATCTATCTTAGCTTTATTGACCTTTATGCCCTGTTTAGATATAACATGACCTAATACAATACCTTTTTGAACTATAAAATGACACTTTTCAAAATTAAGTACAAGGTTCTTTTTTATACATCTTGCTAGAACTCTATCAAGACTAGACAAGCATTCATCAAAAGAGTTCCTATATACAGTGAAATTATCCATAAAAATTTCTATATAATTTTCTAGAAAATCACTAACAATGAAAACCATGCATTGTTGGAAAGTTCTAGGGGGATTACAAAGACCAAAGGGCATTCTTTTGTAGGCAAATATTCTAAATGGGCACATAAATGTTGCCTTTTCTTAATCTTTTGGGGCTATGCATATTTGGAAATAACCTAAAAATCTATCAAGAAAATAATAGTGAGACTTCTTAACTAGACCCTTAAGCATCTGATTGATAAAAGGAAGAGGGTAATGATCTTTTCTAGTGACTAAATTAAGCCTCCTATAATCAATGCAAGCCCTTCAACTATTTGCACATGGGTGGGCACCAACTCATTCTTTTCACTCTAGATCATTGTAATCTCTGACTTTTTAGGAACCACCTATATAGAACTAACCCATTGACTATCAGAAATAGGATATATAATACCAACTAACAAAAGTTTAGATATTTCCTTTTTAACAACATCTAGAATTATGGGTTTAATCTCCTTTAAGGTTGCCTTACTGGTTTTGCTCCATCCTCTAACAAAATTTAGTGCATACATGTATCAGGGCTAATGCTAGGTATATCTACCAAGGTCTACCCTATTGCTTGTCTTCTCTTCCTCAAAACCTCTAAAAGTCTCATCTCCTCATCTTGAGCAATATCACTCATTACTATAACCAGAAGCTTGTCTCCTTTTTCAAGGTAGGCATATTTCAATGTATCAGGGAGTGATTTAAGCTCTAGAGTGGGAGCTTGCTCAATTGAAGGTATAAGTGGCTTAATTTTAATCTCTTTCATGCCAAATACCTGGTTAGGCAATTCACAAGTAGAAGAAACAACTTCCTTAACATGGGATGAATCATTAGCATAGGAAGAATCAAAAGAATCAACACTTAAGTGAATATCAACATCATGATTATCCAAACAATCTATATTGGCATGTAAAGTCTCATCAAAACTAGAAAAATCAACAAAACTAGTAAAATCAGCATAGGTTCTAGATGAAACAGAATCAATCTTATCAGTAATAGATTCTCTAAAGTTAATACTATCATAGAAGCCTAAAAATTCATCAATTTCTTTACATATAGTACAAGAATAAGAACCAACATAAGTGTGCCTTAGAGAATCATCAAGATCAGCAATATCACAAGAATCAGTTAACATATTATCCCTAAACTCAGTACTAGCATCATCAACTAGGATATTAATCAAACTCATACTAAGAATAGAGTGATCATCACATGGGTGTTTCATGGTATCAAAAATATTAAAATGTATCACATTGCCAATAAATTCTATTTAAAAAGTACCCTCACGCATATTTATAATTGTCTTTGCAGTTTTTAAGAAAGTTCTACCTAAGATAAGTAGGGTATGACTGCAAGATTTATATCTATCATCATCCATGTTAAGGATATAAAAATTAGCTGGAAATATCAAATTCTTTATCTTAACCAAGACATCCTCTAACACACCTGAAGTATAAGCAATGCTACTATTTGCAAGCTGCACAACCACTCCAGTAGGTTTCAATTCTCCCATCTACAAAGATAAATACACTGATTTAGACATACCATTACTAGTAGCTCCAAGATTAATCAAAGCATTAGAAAACTCAAAGCTTCTAATAGTGCATGGAATTGTAAAAGTGCCCAGATCTTGAAATTTAGTAGGCATTGTTAGCTGTATAAATGTTGAAACATTCTTGCCAAAATTGACTTTCTTATTCCCTCTTAGCTGCCTCTTATTGGTACATATTTCTTTAAGAAATTTGGCATACTTAATGATGGTCATAATTACTTCAAACAAAGGTATATTAACCTCAACCTTCTGGAAAGTCTCAAGAATTTCTTTCTCAATTTTTGCTTTCATTTTGCCTCTTTCCCAAAGTAGGCCTATATAGGAAAGGAAAAATCTTCTTTGGCTCCTCCTCTTTCTTAGGCTCATTTAGTGCAATGTGTATTTTTTATGACGCTAGCTTATCTATGGTAATGGTATCTGAGGATCCCTGGATTTCCTTTCCATTCCTAAGAGTGATAGCACTAACATTATTATTATTCTTTGAATTTACAATCATCTGTGATGGTAATTGGCCTAAACCTTAAGACTTCACCTTACTGAGAGAGGTAGCAAACTGGCCTAACTGAGTATCAACCTTTCTTTCCAAATTTTATGTGCTTAGTTGTAGCTCTAGTATTCTTGTTGTAAATATTGCTTAAGCTGTGCATTACTTTCTATAAGTTGCTTCATCATGTCCTTCAAATTACTTCCTTTCTTTAGTTTCTCCTGTATAGGGACTACTATCTTATAGGTTGGGAAGGCTATACATTAGGTCTTGTAACATTATATCTATTCTGTTGTTGCCCTCCTCTATATCTCAAGTTAGGATGATCCCTCAACCATGGATTGTATATGTTAGAGCAAGGATCATACTTTTGCTGCCCTTATTACATTAGTTTGACTGGAAACATCCCAGCACAAGTCTCTTAAACTATGGTTGCTGTTGAGCTAAAGCAAGCTATCAAAGGATGCTCTCAAGTCTCTGATCATAATATGGAGCATACAACTTACTCACTCCTCTTACTATTTGTCTTACCCCAAATTATTGTGCATTTTAAGCCATCTTGTTAATCAACTCCCAAGCTCTTGCAAGTGTCAAAGCTCCACTAGAAGGAGCATCAATCATGTTTCTATCTATACTCAATAGCCTGTCATAGAAATATTAAATCAGTAGTTGATTAGAAATTTGATGGTAAGGATAACTAGCCAACAATCTCTTAAACTTTTCCCAATATTTGTGTAGGGCCTCTCCACCATTCTATCTAATCCCATAGATTTCCTTTCTTATTGATGCAATATGAAAAGCAAGAAAGAATTTTTCTAAAAAAAGCCTCTTCAGTTGATCCTAAAAAGTAATAGTACTAGGAGATAGATAGTATAACTAGTCTTTAGCCACACCATCCAAAGACGAAGGGAATGCTTTGAGCTTAATTTGTTCTTCTGACACTCCTTGTGGCTTCATTGTAGAGCAAACAACATGAAATTCCTTTAAATACTTATCAGGGTCATCTCCTGTAAGTCCATGAAATTTAGGAAGTAAGTGAATCAAACCAGACTTAAGCTCAAAATTCGCATATAATTCTAGATGGTGCATACAAAGGTTTTAATAGTGCACATTAGGAGACATCAATTCTTTAATGGTTCTTGTATGCATATTATCATTCAAATTTGCATTCGCATTAAAATTAGCTTAAGCATGCATATTCATGTTAGTATTCACTTTCTTTTGTTTAGCCATAGTAGCATTAGCAAAGAGAAGTACACAATCAATTATTTACATACAATTAAAAATAGAGGAAGTACTACCACTATTTTCTACACTATCACTATTTTTATTAATCCTTTCTTCCCTTCTATTCTTTTAATTTTAGGGTCCAAATCAATCAATTTCTCATTAGAGGACTTTGTCATAAACCAATTAGGCAAGTAAAAACTAAGAAATAGCACAAAAATTAGCCAAGAAAAATTAAAACAATAAATCTAGAAAAATAGTGAGTCTCTAAAAAATCAGAAAAATATTTTAAAAATGAAAAACTAAAAAAGAATAAAAAAGGAATTTGGCTAATCCAGGGGCTACCTCATAGCTTTAG
The DNA here is from genome assembly GCA_032878935.1 of Erythrophleum fordii. Taxonomy (NCBI): domain Eukaryota; kingdom Viridiplantae; phylum Streptophyta; class Magnoliopsida; order Fabales; family Fabaceae; genus Erythrophleum; species Erythrophleum fordii. The sequence goes on along the minus strand of JAVQMF010000052.1, from coordinate 15,980,996 downwards.
CTATGACTTTTGCTTAAAACCACAAAAAATATTAAAGTATTAAGTTTCAAATTTTTCTAGGCAAGTGGTCCAAGAAAAATCAAAACACACTGAATAATCAAATTGGTAATCGAATCAGCTTAATTCCTTACACCAAAAGGAAAGAAGATTAAATTTAAATTAAACTGACAACTACCTAACATATATAGACACTCAAAACAAAGACAAATCACACAAGAAAAGCTCACAAAAAATAAAGAAAATAAATCTAGTAAATTTAGAAAAATCCTAAAAAATTTGAGAAAATACTAAAAATTTTAAAAAAGTGCCTTAAACATTGGAATTTGGCCTAAAACTTTGGAAAACAAAATTTGAGAATTTTTTGGGCATTTCAAACAAAAATTCCAGCAAGTAAAGCAATTGATTTAAGTTACCAAAAAGACCAGAAACCATGTCCAAAATAGAGCAAACACTACACAAAACACAGAGTGAAAGCAGAGCAAAAACACTTGAAAATCTTTTCAAATAATTAAGAATTCAAATTCTTCAACAACAACATCAAATTTGATGGTTGTGTTAGGTAACCTCAAATAACTAGATTGATTAAAGATTTGTAGCTAATAGTACAACTTAGGTTATTTTTCAAAGAGTTTTTCTTCTAATTATTTATAAAAAAGTTCTCCTAGTGACATTAAATGAGAAGTGTTTACGGGGCTTTTGAATTACTAAACTTTAATCGAATTAATGAAAATAACAAGAGCTAAAATTTTAAGACTAAATGATGGCAACAATTAGGCAAAATGTGATAACTAGCTTTTGAATGGACTTCCTAGAATTCGATTATCCTTGCTCCCTTTTAATATACCAAAACCTAGATTTAAATTCTTACTTCTTAGTGTATTCTTCATAAATATTCTTGAATTACCATCCAAGACTCAAATTACTATTGATCAAGGAATTTGCAACCATAAAAAGCCATAAAAAATTAATAACTTGAGTTATGAATAAGAACACACTAAAAATGTATCTAAATGCTTATCAAATTCACTAAACAATTTGTTTAAATTGCTAATCAATCAATTAGATTAAAGGTTTCCTCAAATACAAATATCACACAAAAGTCCAACCACTTAATACAATGACTATTGCACTAAATAGCCTAAGAACAAAAAGAATTAACTAGCAAATTGATCAGTCATTAAGTATAGAATTTTTACAAACACTTAGGCTTCACAACAAGCTTTGAATGCAAAATTACAATCAAAATTATAGAGTAAATTAATGTAGCATGTTCAGCCATCAAATTCTCCATTTAATAAGCTAAACCTAGCTAAATTAAACAAAGAAATTAATGCTAAAAGTAAAGGATAAGGAGAAGATAATTCAGCCAAATTGGAGATGCATCTTAGAGCTCAAATCTTCATCCATGGAAGTCACATTCTCAACTAGCTATCAAAGCAAATTTAAGCTTCCATTGAGGAGATGGATAGAGGAAAGTACAGGAAGGAATCTATGGCCATGAAGCTTGATGGAAGAAAAATGAATATCAATCATGTCTCTCACGTCTCCTAGAGCTCACCAATCCAAGAGAATGTTCAGCCTCTTCTCCACCTTTTTTACATGTTTTCCTCTCTTTTTTCTTTTCCTGTGCTTCTTATATTTCTCACTTATTCATTCCTATGTGATTGTGTGTGACCTAGTGAGCATCGTGGCAACGTGAAAATCTCCTTAGCTTGTGTTTCTTACTGATGCATGAGTCTTATTCCACGTCAAAACCTACATGTGTGTTTTTTTCATTTATTACGTGTATTGCCTCCCTATTTCTCATATGCTTCTTTATCCTTTAATCCTTTTATTCCCATAGATTTTTTTAGCCCTTTCACATGTTCTTCTCCTCCCCCTAACCTGTGATTTTCTTTTTCTTTCCTACTTATTCCCACGTGAGCTTCTTCCATACTCTTCCTCACACTCTAAACATCTTCATCCATGTAAGAATCTAGTGCATGCTTCATGTTGAATGGAAAGTGCATGGATGAAGTTACGTGTTTTCATTATCGAGTGCATTCATGTGGGGAAGAGCTCTTGTGACATGGATAAATGATGTGAAACCTATATATGTTTGTGTAGTAGCTATGTGCATGATTATGAGCCTGTCTTCTCTCTCCCAACCCATGCCTCATGTATTATGTAGATGAAAGTGTAAGTGTAAGTGTGCATAAAGCTCCCAACTTGTGCTTCTCTTTGTTCCTAGCTCCCCTATCCTTCTCTTCTGCATGTGGCCCAGTTGTACTTGAATGAGTGATTAACAATTGTGTCAAGCAACCTAAATTTTGTAGTTAGTGATACAATCTAGATCATTTCCTTTAATAGGCCCAGTAGTATGTGAATGAGTGACTAACGATTGTGTCGAGCAACCTAAATTTTGTAGTTAATGATATAACCTAGATCATTTCCCTTAATAATAGATCTTAATGTTTAATTGAGTTTTCTAAATGTAAAAGAAAATCTAAAAGCTACCAATCAAAGAAGGGTTTAGTTGAATTTAATTAGCCAAAATTTAAATTGAATTTAAACTCTTAACTACTAACTAAACACATGAATTAATAAGGTACTAATAGACATGTGACAAGCTTTAGATTCATCCCTTAGTATCCACTATTCCTATCCTAATTCAATTATCATTAATTATGGTCTAAGAGTCCCTATTTATACTTACAGTAAGTTTCTTGAGTTATCGCACAAGATTCAAGAGATTGACAATTTAATGTTGAATTGAAACCTCAACTCCATATCGAATCATTAATTCTTGTCATTAAGATCGATGAATACTAAATTTGAATGATTAATCCATCAATTTAGCCTATGAATTATTATTCTACAATGTTTAATTAACTAATGAAACTCCAAGTAGACCTCAAATTAGACATTCAAGCATACAACTTCTCACATGCATTTTATCAAATACCTTGACTGCATACATGGATAATTGAAGGTCAATGAAAAATCTAGCACTTAAATCAATCCATTAATCATCAAATGTTTACCTAATTAATGTTTAACCAACCATTAATTATAAACAACATAATCTTAATTCATTATAAGCTTAATCAAGCAAATACATGAATAAGGAAAATGCTATAAAGAGAGGAAAAATAAATTAGAATGCTTAGCCAAAATCCCTTACTAATCTTTATAGATTCAAGCTTCAATCCAAGTTTTGCATCCAAGCTAGCCACAATTATAGATTAATGCTTCATTAGAGGAGATGGATGTAGGAGGAATAGAGTGAAGTCATAGCTTCATGGAGCAATGGATGAATGATGCGTGAAATAGATATGTGCTGCCTCCTGGATGCTACCCTGCCCGAGCCTTTAGTCTTATCCTCTTCACATGCTTTTCTTCATTTCCTTTTCTAATGATTATATGTGTTGCTCTCCCTATTAGAACCATGCATCTACCCCACTTTTTCTTAGATATTTTCCTCTCATGCATTACTACCTAAGCCTATCACATGCTTCTTCAATTATGGATCCTATATTTTCCAATAAACTTATGGCTTCTTGAACCATTCCTATGTTAAATTTTTTTCTTTCTTCATGTCTTGGACCCTCCAACTCGTGGCTTCTTATTCCTTCTACCAAGCTCATTCAACTTGTGCTAATATTATGTGTGTACTAGACCTAGTTTCATATGAGTTCTCTTCTACGTGGAACGACCTTTGCAGCTATATATGGGTTAGATGTGGATGTGTATATGGCTATGAAGTGAATGAATGATGAAGTGGGTAGTAGAATGATGTGACTTGGACTCCCTTTCATCCTAAACTCCTAGCTTGTGTACTAGTGCTTACTCGTGCTTCTGTGAAAGTGTGTTACATGGAATGAATCAATGTGTACTTAATGTTGTAACCCATGAGTGTGAAAGAGTCAACATGGGAGTGTCTAGAGCTATGTGAAACCTTGTGAATGTGTGATTTATCCTTGCTCACAACCCGTGCTGTATGGATGATAATATTACTCCTTCACATGTTGCCCATGCTTCTCTTCATGTGAGTAGAAAGGAGAGACACGTGTGATGTGGATTTATGAGTGAATGAGAGTGTGAGTGAATGAATAATACTATACATGTATAGAATATGGTTTTATGAGTGAAGCTGATGTTGTCTACTTGGATGAATAAGTATATATGGAAGCTATATGATGTGAGTGTGTGCTTATGAAGCTACTTTACTGTCCACATGCCTTTTGCTCTCTAAAATAGCCATAAAGTGTCATATGGTAGAGAGCCTGAGTGTATCCATTTAAGTGTGAGCTTATGAATGAATGGATTGTGCAAGAATAAGGCTCATGCCCCGTGTGTGCATTGGATGACCCTAGCTTCTTCAACATGACCTAATGCTTATATACTTAAGTGATCTTTGGAATGTGTAGTAAACCTAAGAGAATGAGTGATGTGAATGCTGTGTAAACCTTCTTCATGAACCTATGCCTATGTGTTGATGGTGAAAAGGATGTGTGTGTATCAAGTGAAGGATGTAAGACTTGAATGAAGTGAGCTGGCTACGTATATGAGTTGTGCATGACATGAATTGCTTTTGTGTGTCTATGATTAAAGCCTTATGAACATGTGAACAATTGTATATATATGATTCATCCATTCCTTCCATATGAAAGAGACTTTTGTAGCATCATTCCATCATATGGGAAAGAAAACCATGGCAAGAGCTATCAAATTTGCACATATAATAGGAAAAATTCAAAAAAAGATATAAAGGAATTTATGCATTAAAATTAAAAATTTTGTAAATAAATTCCTAGAGTATAGAAATGGGCAATAAAATCAAATATCCTTTAATTAAAATCCTTTAAGCCTTAATTCATTATTAAAATGCCTAAGTTAAGAGAAATATAATTTATAAAATGTGGTAATTATCAATTCCCTCACACTTAAACATTTTCACTCTTGGGCAAAACTCAAGATCTAAGAAAAGCTAATGAAGTGGCAAGTGGAAAATAGAAATGAAAAGGGAAGCATACAAATCATAAGATAAAAAATGATCCTAACTCTTCAACACTTCTACAATCTAAGTTAACTTCACTTGCATCAAGAAAACAAGTTCCATGGCACTTTCATTTGAAAAGAATGAATTAAAAGTGCATAGCCACTCACATGGATTAGTATTTACTCTCAACTCTAAAGTGGTTAAGGCAATGTGTATCACTCAAGTTCCACCTATCAAAACGTCACTACATAAGCTTGTCCATTTTCTAAATCTCTACCACCTATGTCAAATGCAAGGCACAAATCAAGAGGACTTTATTCAAAGTTATTGTGAGGCTAGGAAATGAAATGAATGGATATACAAGAACAAGGAAAAACAAACCAATGGATACCTTAGAACCTTAAAGGCAATAAAAAGAAAACCTATGATAGGGAAGAGTGTGTTTTAAGGCCTTATATCTAACTAGCATAAGCAAAATTCAAAATACTTCTTTCTTTGATTGTCTATTACTTTCTTTTTTTTTAATGACTTTCATTGGTTTTCTCTTTATATATATATATTTGTTCTTTTTTCTTTTTTTCTAAAACATTTTTTTCTCAAATTTTAATGACAATGGCGTAAATGAAGTAAAGCTTACATTCACCTATCCTAATTTGATGTAATACACTTGAAATCCATAAGGTATCTTAAAATATGGTGGGAAACATTTTGATCACTTTCCATGGCTATGGGTTCAATAAGAAAATAAACAAGGTCCAAAATAGCTAAACAATGGATAAAATGCATATAAGGGTTGGTTCTTTAGCTAACTAGCTGTAAAAGAAATGAATGCTTTATCATTTTCGTGTATACAAATGCAAATGTGGTTTCAACAAAGAATCAAGACAAGTTTTAAAGTGAAAGCAATGATAAGAAAATACACACTATAAATGAACAAATAAGACTTAAATCTTTACCATCTAATAGCTATCAGAATAATTCATTGAAATCAAATTCATTGCCACTTCACTTGAATCAAAACATAAGATCCATCACTTATTATATTAAAGTATGTCCAAGCTATAATTATCTTAACTTGCAATGTCCACAAAAATTAAACAAAAAAAAAAAAATCACACTATTTTTCAAAATTTTTCATTTTTTTCATTTTTTAACAAAATAAAGAAAAGATGAAATGGAATGGTTCCCCCCCCCCCCCCACACACTTAAATATTGCATTATCCTTAATGCCAGCATAAAATCCAATCAACAGATAAATAGTGCAATATAAAAAGTGGAAAGGAAAGTGTATAACTGGATGAAGTTGAAGTGAAGATCTCAAGGGTGGCTTAGATTTCCATGTAGCTAGTTAGCAATTTATTACTTACAAAATAGAACAAAATAAATAGTAATGCGAAAAAGAAAAGATAACTACATCCTAAACTAAAAAGGATACTATCAAAGACCAACTAATCATATGTATCAAAAACCAAAATTAAAATAGCTTCATTTCTTAGTTTGAAAACTTTAAGTCTAACTACTTTGACACATTTTGATTGATCATTCAAAGATGATTTATAGACTTCCTCAACCATCAGTAGTTTTAAAAAGTCAAATTCAACATGTTTAGAAGAAGTAAAAGAAGACAAGATAAATCTAGCATGTCAAATCTAATGTGAGATAATCTAAAATCAAGTTCATGAACATTAAACACTCTTTCTATATCTATCAAAATTAATAAAATCAATTGGACTCTCATAAGTAAGAGTCACTGCATCAATAGAAAAATTCAATTGCAACTTCTCATAGTCTTTCAAGTGGAAATCCTTCAAGGTATCTGGTAGTTGTTTCATCTCAATTGGGGGAGTCTATTGATTGTTAGAAACTAGCTCACTAATTTTATGAACCTGTTTAGAAGTCTCAGTAAAAGAAATAATATCTTTCTTGACCAAAGAGATATCAATAGAATCACAAGATTCCATACAATGATCATCAACAAAATTAAGTCTCTCACTAGTGTTAATAATAGCACAAGGATTAACAGGACTCTAAATATCAACATCACTATGATAATCTTTATACATGCTCTCATCAATACTAGTATGATCAGTTGAATCAATCTCGTCAATAGTTTCAGTGTAAACATAGGACTCCATGGACTTAATAGAATTATCAGACCTAAAAAACTCATCCATCTTGACATATACAGGACATGTTTGCATATCATTACATAAGCATTAGGGAGTAGAGTCTAAATTATCAACAACAAGCTGCTCAAAAATTATACTATCCATATCATTATCACATGCTACATCTACTATTTCATCAGTCATGTCATCACATGCAAAGTCACCCCACACTTATTTACTACCCTAGACTCAATAGGATCATCATTAACTGGCTTAAAAATGAAATCATTATTATGATCATAGCTAGAAGTAGAAAAACTAACTGCATCAGTACACAATGACTCATTAACATCAACACATGTATCATTTTTACTCAATGTATTACCACAATTAACTATATCAGGCGATTCAACAATAATTTCCTCATCTATATCATTATCATGCAAATTAAAAGCAACATTATCATGTGCATTGGTATTCACTGTGTTGTTATGTAAACTAGAGTCGGTCCCAATAAAATGCAATGTATTAGAAGATGGAAGCATATTACCCAATGAATAAGACTCTTCCTCTTCTATACATTCTCTTCTAATTTTCTATTCCTTCAATTTAATAGCACTTGAGGCAGATTGATTCATTTGAACTCTTGAATCCTTCATGAGGTTATCAATCATCTGTTAGTTTTGAAGATGCAACTGTTCATTTTCCCTTTGGAGTTGAAAATTAAAGGCATCCAATTGCCTCATCCTCTCTTCCCAACTTGGTTCCCACTTAGGCTCTTATTGCATATATCCTTTATGATAGTTGTAGGCATAATACTCTGGCTCTTGCACATGGAAATAGTGGTATGGCTCTATATAATTAGGGTAAACCTCATAGGGATGGTGGTAAGGTTGGTAGCATGGTTGTTGAACTTGTTGTATTTGTCTTTGTTGCTCAAATATGCCATGAAGCATTCATATAGCTTCATGTATCTTTTGGAGAATCTTATTATTTGCATAAAAATCATAGACACCTTGATTAGACATATAATAGCCATCCATTTTAGATAAAGAATATGAGAAGCACAATTACCTTAAGCATAAAACAAATCACTAACAAACTATGACTATTATTAACTCCAAATCAAGAAAATTAAAATCAAATGAAACTAACAACTACCTAACCTTCAAAAACACTCCAAAACAAAAGATAATCACATAAAATGAACTCATAAAAAATAAAGAAACTAAATCTAGAAAATTGGAAAAATCTTAAAAATTAAAATACTAAAAAGTTAGAAAAAGTGCCTTAAACATTAAAAGTTGGCTTAAAAATAGTGCACCTAATAGTATTGCTATTATTTTTTCTCAAAACATCCAAAAACCTTGAAAAACAAAGTTTGAAAATTTTCTGGGCACATCAAATAAAAATTCTAGCAAGTAGAGTAATTGTTGCATAACACCGAAATGTCCAAAAATGAAGTCCAAAATTGAGCGAAAACTAAACAAAAACAGAGCTAAAACACCTAGAAAACCTTTTCAAACAATTGAGAATCTAATTTCCCCAGTAACAATGCCAAATTTGACAGTTGTGTCAAGTAACCTCAAATAAACTAGGTTGATTAAATTTTGTAGTCAGAAATGCAATCTAGATCATTTTTCTTGGAAATGAATCTCAATATTCAATTGAGTTTTCTAAATGTAAAAGAAAATCTAAAAGCTACCAATTAAAAGAGTGTTTAGTTGAATCTAACTAGCTTAAATTTAAATTGAATTAAAACTCCTAACACTAACTAAATGCATTAATTAATAAGGTACTAATAGACATATGACTAGGTTTTGATTCATCCCTTGGTATCCATTATTCTTATCCTAATCCAATTATAATTGGTTCTAGTCTGAGAGTCCATATTTGTTCTCATAGCAAGTTATCTTGAGTTATCACATAAGATTCAAGAGATTAACAATTTAATAATGAATTGAAACCTCAACTCCGCATCAAATATTAATTCATGTCATTAAGATCAATGAACACTAAATTTGAACGATTAATCCATCAATTTAGCCTTTGAATTATCATCCTAGGATATTCAATTAACCAATTAAACTCTAAAGAGACATCAAATTAGACATTCAAGCATACAACTTCTCACATTCATTTCATCAAACTCCTTGACTGCATACATGGATAATTGAAGGTCAATGAAAAATCTAGCATTTAGATTAATCCATTAATCGTCAAATACTCTCCTAATTAATGTCTAACTAACCCTTAATTATAAACAACAGAATCCTAACTCATTACAAGCTTAACCAAGTAAATACATGAATAAGGAAAATACTAGAAAGAGAGGAAAAATAAAATAGAAAGTTTAGCCAAAATCCCTTGCTAATCTCTATAGATTCAAGCTTCAATCCAAGGTTTGCATCCAAGTTAGCCACAATTATGGATTAATGCTTCATTGGAGGAGATGGATGGAGGAGGAATAGAGTGAGTCATGGCTTCATGAAAAGTGAATGGAGAATGGATGAATGGTGTGTGAAATGGATGCATGTTGCCTCCTGGATGCTACCCTACTCGAGCCTTTAATCCTCTCCTCCTCATGTGTTTTTTTTCATTTTCTTTTTAATCATTAGTGTGTTACTCTCATGCATTGCTGCTTGAGCCTATCACATGCTTCTTCAATCATGGATCCCATATTTTCCAATGAACCCATGGCTTCTTAAATCATTCCCACATTAGCTTTTTCTTTCCTCATATCCTGGACCCTCCAATCTGTGGCTTCTTATTCCTTCTCCTAAGCTCGTTCAACTTGTGCTAATATTTCATGTGTACCTAACCTACTTTCATATGAGTTTTCTTCAACGTGGAATGAACCTCGCAGCTACATATGGGTTGGACATGGATGTGCATGTGGTTATGAAGTGAATAAATGTTAAAGTGGGTAGTAGAATGCCATGACCTAGACTCCTTTCCATGCTAAACTCTAAGCTTGTGTATTGGTGCTTACTCATGCTTTTGTGCAAGTGTGTTATATGGAATGAATCAACATGTACTTGATGTGGTAACTTGTAAGTGTGAAGAAGTTAATGTGGGAGTGTTTGGAGCTACGTGGAACCTTATAAATGTGTGATTTATCCTTCCTTACAACCCATGCCTCGTGGATGGTAATATTACTCCTTCATGTGCTTCTTGTGCTTCTCTTCATGTGAGTAGAAAGAAGACACATGTGTGATGTGGATTTGTGAGTGAATGAAAAATACTGTGCATGTATAGAGTGTGGTTTTGTGAGTGAAGCTGATGTTGTCTATGTGGATGAGTGAGTATATATGGAAGCTGTGTGACATGAGTGTGTGCTTGTGAAGCTGCTTTATTGTCCACATATAACGCTATAATTTCTAGCTCATCTCATGCCTTTAGGTATATTTCATTTCCAAGAATCATACAAGCTTTCAAGAAAAAGGCAATAAAAATAATGATTATTTTCGCGTTGCGTCATGTATAAAATTTTCATTTGGTGTCATGTGAACCATTTGAGCTCATAAAACATATTCTCATATTTAATTATATGAACACAAATCATTTGCATCATCAAAATTGGCCTACATCTCAAGCAACTCGAAGGGAAGTATAAAATATACATATTAAATTTTGGCCAGATTTTGCCTCTTTTCTACCCAAATTTTAGAAAATTATAACTAATTCTAAAAAAAATCAAAATCATGCATTCTTGACTATTATGGAAAGATACACATGTCTAATTTATGCTAAAAATATGTCCTGACCATAACATCCAACACAGAGAACATTTGACATCAGAAATAGTCAAGAGATTAGGCTATCCACTGGTGCTATCATAGAATTCTGCAGCAAATTTCAAAAATATCCAATTAATTTTACAAAAATTCAATCCATGTAAATGATACCAATCTAAAAATCTATGGATGTTAATTAGAGGATAAAAATAATCTAGACCGATTTAAGCATGTCCAAATGTCGAAACTCAATCAAATTGTAACTGAGGTTGGGTGGAGTTCTTGATACAGGATAGATTCTTTGAAAATTTATATCTCCCTCTCTAGACATCCAAATGAGGTGACTTTAGTTGTCACAAGTCTTTGGAAATGTCTAATTTCTCTATATAAAATTTCATGGCAATTGAACATCATTTGAGCCCTGTGTAACAAATTTCATTTTTAGACCAAATGAACAGTGCGTCAAACTAAAATCAGAAAATTTGCCAACTTTAAAAATTTATCAAATATTGTGTAGACCTCCAAAAATTATGTTCTTTAGCTTTTTAAAAAGCTCTCAACAAGCTCTAATTTCATGCCAAATCTTAGATCAATAAGAGCTCATTTGGCTAAAAAGTGATGTAGGGTTCTATTATGGTCAATTTTGGCTCTATATAGGGTACCAAATTGACCAAATGACTTTTCTTGGGTTTTGGCACCTTTTGGGCCAGTCTAAAAGCATATTTAGGACTTGTATGAACTACCCAAATTGTAACACCCCGAAATTAATTAAGGTGTTAATAATGTATTTGGACTAATTAAGAATAATTATCATGAAATAATTAGATAAGTTTTATGAATAAAAATTTATAGAGAAATAAGTTATTAATATATGTTTAAGATTTCACTTGGGTTAAAGCTTAATTAGGGCCCAAAATTTAATTTGAATAAGCCATGGATAAGGATTTATAGAGGCCCAATAATTTTAGGTGTGAGCCCAACTCCTTATCATGAGACTTGGGCCAAGAGAGATTGCCTAGCAATGGCCCAATATGATTTAGTAGAATAGGGGCCTAACACCCAATTTATACGAGTTGGCCCAATGCACATTATGTAGGCCAAAATTAGATTGGCTCTTGAAATTTGGCCTGACCCAACTATAACTTTGAAGCCCAACTCATGAGATTCAGCCCAACTAACACCAACCTTTGAACCCACCAGAATTTGGGCCTCAAGGTCAGCATACTTCACTTAAACACAAAGTGTTCTGCAGCCCACCTTACTAAACAAAGGGCCAACTAGTATAAAAATTTGAACCCATAAGGAATTAGGCCATTGGGTCAGCACATTCCACTTTTGGCTCTAAATTTTCTACAGCCCATTCATTAAACCATGGCCCAATCACTAGAGATGAGCCCAATTGGATCTTGGGCTGATGGGTCAGCCCATTTCTCATTAAAAACCCTAAAGGGTCAACAGCCTCCCTCCTCATTCAGCAGAAAACACAAGTGGCAAGGGAGAAAATTCGGAGATTTAGGGGAGGCTAGGGTTCTACCAATATGGAAGCTCCATTTTTGACTCCTAGAGGATGATTTAGCCAAGGTGAGTTATATATAACTTGACCCTCTCATCCTCCTCTTCATTTTGGTCCAATTAATTTCTGGTTTTGAGCATTTTCATCATCTTCTCAAATCTGAAACTTGGTGTTGGGTGATTCCTTGCAAGATTTTCAGAGTTGAAGGTTAGAGGGATGATTAGGTAAACATTTCCCTTCCATTTTGTGTATTACTTTGCTGGAAAATGCCTCTAAGGATGGATTATCATAATGGATTCTGTTATTGTGCAAAATTACAAGGAGATAATGGTGGAAAACTAAATTTTCTAGGCTTGATGATTGAAATGCGAATTTTGGAATTTCCCATGTTGGATTTTCAGAGGTTAAGGCAATGGGTATTGTTAGGTGAGTATCTTCCTCCCATTTTGATGCATTTTCTGTTAGTTTGAGACCCCTATAGTTGACCTATGATATGGGCTTTGATTTCATGTGAAATTACCCAAAAATTAGAGTGAACTATGGCAGTTTTTGGTGTGGGAAAGTTGGAACCCGAAATTAAATCCCTTGGTAATTAGGTAAGTAACCTCTAGGCTGTCATTAGTAGTTCAACTCTTTAAATATCTGATTTGTTGATTAAAAATGATGATAATTATGCTTGTTATAGGTTTGATACGCATTTGGATTATTATGGTAGCTAGGGGAAGAGTAATTGGCTTCATTGAGGTAATCGGGTTTATTTTCCTAATTCCATGTATATGCTCATGTTAATTTACTATTTGTTACACATGCTTGATTTTAAAATACTAAATGACTAGTTGATTACTTGATTGTTATTGTAATTGGACCTTGTGAGTCCATGATGGAGCTGTGGTGTGGCTGCCACCTATGCATGTGCTTTGATCGAGCATCGGGTTATGATCAAATCCCAGATGCACTGAGCCCCGGTTGTACTCATGATGGAGTAAGTGTTGTGGATGGACCTCTCCCAGTATTATTGGCCATTAACATGTTATGTATTACTGCTGGTATGGGACAGTAGTTATTGGTAGTTCAACTAGTTCATTTGCAAATTGAATTTATGATTTTGGTATTGATGATATGAAATTGCATTGGATTGATTAACTTGTACATGTATATGGAAACTGCCCTTTTGTTACTGAGATTGTATGTCTCACCCCGTTGTGGGCTAACATTTTCAGAGATCGGACCTCATAGTGGCAAGGAGAAAATTTATAGGAGCTTATTAAATGGGTTGGTAGCACCTAGGTTTTGAAACCTTGACAGCTTGTATTGTAACTAGTTTACAAGTTTTATACTATTGCTGCATTGCATCATGAATTACCAAGTATAGGAGTTGTATTTTATTAACATAGAATGTAATCCCATGATATGTTCTTTATAGACTTAACTACTAATGTAAGAAATACCCAATGAAAGTGTGATTGAATGACCATTGTGGGACATTGATAATTTGCTGACGTAAAATCCCATGGCTGAGTAGGGAAATCCACATCTAAATGCTAAATGGGTAATGATAGATTAGCTGGGTAATTAAGGTATATAATTACCACTAGAGTTGCATAAATTAAGGTAGAATGACTCTAGAGTGATATTGGAGGGAGATTGGAGGGCATGAGATGAAATTGTAGGAGATATACCTACAAGAGGGAGTCACGTCGCAGCTAGAAAGGCCTCGTCACAACCTGAAGAGTGATAGTGGCGAGGGATGCCGCAACTTGAGAAATCTCGCTGTGGCACAGAGTGAAAAAAATTGCCCAGGAGGGTGACAGAATGAAACCTCGCCACAGCGCAATAATTCCTACCGTGGCGCAAGTCGAGGAAATTAATTAAGGAGGGTACAGGGGCAAAACTCACCGCGACACCACGTAGGTTGGCCGCAGCATAGATCCAACTCGCCACCGCTATCGCCGTGGTGAAAGTCAAGAAAGTTACCCAGTGAGTCCTGAGAGCAACTTAGCCATGGTGCAAAAAGTTTGGGTCGTGGCACAAAGTTAAAAACTTAATTTTTGAGCTCCAAGACCTAACTTAGCCGTGGCAAAAAGGTTCCAGGTCACGGCTCAGGTCCCCAAACTCCCACCTTTGACCTAGAAACCCTAATTTCTTTAATGCTAATGCTAGGAAATAATATAGGAACACTTGTGGGAAGTTTTTGTGTGTTGAAATCGATGGCTAGATGAATCATAAACCTTCAATGATGATACAAACCCCTTTTATGCATTCTTCCATTTATGGTTGTTAGTTGATAACCCTAATAACATGAAGATTCAAATTTTCCATATTTTCTTAGTGTAATAAATTGTAACGACTCCAAACCTTAATCATTATTTATTAATCATGTATTTAACTATAATTACCGAGATTAGAAGTTAGGGTCATCACACAAATGGTCCCAAACCTTATGCATCTCATTTTGGCCACTTCATCCACACATGTGCATAATTCCATAAACTAATTCAAGAAGCTATATTGCCCATACAAACTTAATTTGCATTTTAATGGTCACATAATACATTCTCCCATTTAAACATGGCATATTATCATAATTATATATTTTTCCAAGGTCATAGACCATATACAATAATAATTTACATTATTAGATATCATCATGACTTTAAAAAGCAAAAACTAGGCATATTGGTATCAAGCTCTTCTCTTCAAGATAGTTGGCTTCCATTACTTTGTTCTCTTGGTCCACCTAGCATGTTAGAACATTATAGATGAGGTAATGAGATTGAAAGAATCCTAATAGGTTATCTCTCATTCAATCATGAATGCAAGCATGTCTAATAAATGCATGTATAGTCATGTAAGCCTGTGCAAACATTCAAAAGACATTTTCATCATTTGAGAAAGTCATACATAGCATACAAAGGCTTGCCAAGTAAGTGGATTGACATCACCCAATTTCTTATGGATGTTGGACTTGCCTCACCCATTCTTTAAGAGATTCTTGGACTCAACCATGCTCTTGGGAGCCCATCTTGCTTTTAGGAGACTCTTTGCTTTGTCTTAACTAATCTTAAGGGTTCTTGGCTCATTCTCACCATGGCTAAGGGTTCTTGGCCTCATCACACTTAAGCAAACCCAAACACACATCAAAACATCACATGGAAGCATATTGTAACATCATGGCACCATGGAATCAACGTCGGGTTATAATACTTTTCATGGCATAAAAATATACATATACACATTCAAAGACAAGTAAAGCACACATCCATGTATAAGAGAAGGTAGAGTGAGCTACCTTAGATACAATTACACACTTTTTCTCTTGAAATTCCCTTCCTTGCTTTGGCCACACACACAAAGAAGTGTGGAGAAGATTTCTCTTAGCCTAGACACAATTTATGGAAGCCAATTAAATTCATGGACTCAATTCTAAGGCCATACATTTTGCTTAGACACTAACTTGGTCTATAACCTCATTATAGTTCCATAATTGCATCTAATAAAGCAATATCCCTAAAAAAAATTTTAGGCTCCATTCTTTCCTCTCAAATATGATTCTTGACTCCTTTTAAGCATCTTAAAGGTATCATACAATTAAAACCAAGAGCCTAACTACATGTTATTTCTTTAGGTCATAATATGGAACATAAAACATCAACTCACTTTCTATGGGTTCTAAATTTTTCCAAGGCCTCCCCTCATTTTCATTCATCAAATATGACTCAAGAATGGGTTTAGAAAAATTTAAAACTCTCCCTAACTACTTAAACCTGCCTAGGCTGAGGCTGTGGAGGAAATTGGGCTTCTTGGTGTTTGCTTTGTTTCCTCAAGGAAGGATGCATGTGGGAAGCCTCTTAGGGATCTTGGGAACTCATTTAAACTCGTATTTAGGCCTAAGAATCATTATACAAAATTAGATTTTATAAGATGCACCTGAAACCCTAAGTTTTGCATCTTGAAATCTAATGGTTTTTTATTAATGCCCTTTACATGTTCTTAATTTTCACACCCTTTTTCTTTAGATTCATCCTTAATTCTACCTAAACATTAGAACCTTGTAGGGTTCCTTGGGCTAGGCGAAATGGAGAAGGAGGGAAAACCAAGATAGCAATTATAGGATGAGAAATTACCTTGTTTCTTGCTTGAATCTTGCTTTCTCCAAGCTCCTCCCTTCAAATCCAAAATTTCCCCTAAGTTTCTCCCTTAAATCAGATTTGTAAAATTCATTTTAATTAAAGGAAATAAAGGAGAATGAAGGAGAAGAGGTTTGGATGTAAGAAAGCATAAAAAACTACCAAGAAAGCATACCTTAAAGCTTGGATTTCTTCTCTTCTTCTTCCTCCCTTGGTGCACCTAAACCCTAGCTCTTCTCTCTAAAATTGGGCAGAAAATTCTGAGTCTAAATGAAGGAGAAAGTGGGGCATCACTTATATATAGGGGGAGGAGAAAGCATTTTTCAAAAATTCCTATTTTGCCTTTCATTCTTGGTATTTTAGTTTCTATTTTGTTTTAGCTCCTTTTTTAGAACCATCTTTTCCAAGGTTCCTAATTTAGTAAAATGCCTTTGGAATCACTCAAATCGGAGCTAAAACCTTCCCGAATGAATCTGTCAAAGTTTGGATATACTGATGTTGGAAAACGTCCACTTGAGGGGATTTAATTGTCCTGAGGCTTCCCATGGTTTTTAAGGCCTCTAAGAACCCCAGAGAACTCAAAAGTTTCATTTAAAAAACCTTCCTATGTGAATTCCAAAATTTACTCAAAATTACAAAAATGCCATTATGTTTTGTAAGATTTTTGTCAAAATTTGTTTCTTCATTCTAGCTCTGTTTTTCCTTCCATCTGAGGCTAAGATTCTCATTTTTAGGAGTCTAGAATATTACTTAATTTTTTTAAAACCTTAACTAATTCATTTCAGGGGACTTGCTTTGAAAACGTATCCATTTCCATCGTTTAATGAAAATCGAACATTACACCACGTGCTTTCTACTCTCTAAAATAGCCAAGAAGTGTCATATGGTAGAGAGTCTAAGTGTAGCTATTTACACATGAGCTTATGAATGAATGGATTGTGCAAGAATAAGGTTCATGCCCCCTCTGTGCATTGGATGATCCTAGCTTCTTCCACGTGACCTAATGCTTATGTACTTAAGTGATCTTTGAAATGTGTAGTAAGCCCAAAAGAATGTGTACTGTGAATGTTGTGCAAACCTTCTCCATGAACTTGTGCCTATGTGTTGATGGTCAAAAGCACGTGTGTGTGTCAAGTGAGGGACATGAGACTTGAATGAAGTGAGCTGGCTATGCATATGAGCTGCTCGTGACATGAATTGCTCTTGTGTGTCTATGATTAGAGCCTTTTGAACATGTGAACAGCAGTATATATATGATTCATCCATTCCTTCCATATGAAAGAGACTTATATAGCATCATTCCATTATATAGGAAAGAAAAACCATAACAAGAGATATCAAATCTGCACAAATAATAGAAAAAATTCACAAAACGATGTAAAGGAATTTATGCATTAAAATTCAAAAATTTTGTAAATAAATTCCTAGAGTGCAAAAATGGCCAACAAACTCAAATATTCTCTAATTAGAATACTTTAAGCCTTAATTCATTATTAAAATGCCTAAGTTAAGGGAAATAGAATATATATAAAATATGGCAATTATCAGTGATACCATGTTGTTGTTCTGCCTTCTAAACCCATGGAGTAGATGAATGTAAGCCTTTTTGGATGTGCATGTGGAGAGACCATGGAGTGGATGAATGATTATATGTAAGTCTGTTCAAGTGAGAAGAAGGTGACGATTATGTCGCACAATCTCAAATAAAATTAGGAAGCAAAATGAATTCTGTAGATAATGGTGCAACCTAGGTCATTTCCCAAGGAGTTTGTGTCTCAATTTGTTTATGACAGAGTATTTGATAACCATAATTTTTATATATTTTAATTCTCCTAACTTAAGTATTTTAATGAGCAAATATGGCTTTAAGACTTTAATTAGATAAGATTTTATTTTAGTAGCCATTTCTATATTTTAGAAATTAATTTGCAAAATTGTGGAATTTTAATACATAAATCTTTTTAAATGAATTTTGTGAATATTTCTATTTCATCCTTTCCACTCTTTTTGTGCAAATTTTCAATGAAAATTGGAGCTTGAATGGAAATTGAATTGAAGAAGAAATGAAGGCTTCATGTGTACAATTTGATGAGGAAAATTTACAAAAGAAAAAGCATGTAAAGCAAAAATGGAGTAGAAGAAGCTTTAAGTTGAAAAGAGAAGCTAGAAAGGAAGCTAAAGGATGAGAAGGACGTGCATAAAAGGAGAAGCCACTACTTGAGAGAAAAACTGAGGAAGCTTGAGTTAAAGGAGCTTGGAAGCACTCTTGAGTTAAGCAACATGAAGTAAACTCTAGTTCATTTGTTTCTGGCATGGAAAACACATGAAGTCTGGGCAAAAAGAAAAAGAAGAAGTTGCACGAGTTACAAGAAGAAGAAGCCACATTCTGGTTTGAAAGAGAAAGAGAGCTATGGGTTCACAAAGAAAGAATGCACATGATACAGTATCTGCATGTTGAATATGGCTAAAACAGAGGAGAAAAAAGGTGATGTAATAGCACCAAGAGACCTTGTTGAGCATAAAAGTGGACCTGATGAAAGATATGGTGCTAAGTTTCAAACCCAAGGATGTGATTTGCAAATTAAAGCTCAGGAGTTCAAGTCAAATGTACCTAAAGATCCATTGCAAGGCACAGGAGGCCCAATAACAAAGCTAGGGCCAAAGTAATAAAAGAAGCCTTCAATTGCTTGATTCATGAGCTTTATGACTTAGAGCCCATTTATTTGAGTCAAGAGAGGGCCAAAGAAGATGTAAAAGGTGTGATCATACTAACCAATCTACAAGAGGAGTACCAAGGCCTAATTAGAGTCCAATTGCAAGAATCATATGTCAACCATGTGATTTTTAATGAAGCATGAGCATCCCATATGACAACTTAAAAAAGCTGATTAGTTTTGACTAGGATTCTTTTTTAATTTCATTTTTTATTATTTTATTATTTTTTTGAACTTGGTCAAAGAGCTTATCTTGGAGATCAAGTTAAAATTAGTATCCTAATCTAGTTCCTTGATTTTAGGCACCATTTAAAATATTTCTAATTAGATTTTAGAGTTTTACTTTTATTAAGACTTTAGAATTTGAGAAATTTTGCCTATAAAAGGCTTCCTATTGTATTTTATTTTGGATTATGAATGAATGAATTTGAGTATTATTCAATACTTTGTAAGGTCTTTGTTTCTTTGTATTCTCTAAGAGTTCATGTAACTTATTAAAGGATTAGTCTTCCTTTGTGGCGTCTTAAGGTTAGGGTTCTAAGAGAGAAGTTCTCTTAGGATCTTTCCTTTGACCAACATTCTTGTTTTCTAGTCGGTCCTGGGTAAAGTATCATCTTGTTGAAGGTTCCTAGGACAAGGTTCCTAAAAGGTCTCTCATCATTTGGTATCAGAGCTTTAGTTCACTAATGTAAGGTATATTGACCTGGACCAGTACTTAGATTGGGAAAGAAAAGTGGAGCATGTATTTGAGTGCCACTCTTACACTGAGGTAAAGAAAGTAAAACTTGTTACAGTGGAGTTTACTAACTATGCTAGCATTTAATGGGATCAACTCTTACTCATGAGAAGACATATAGGTGAAGGTCCAATTCGTGATTGGCAGGAGATGAAAACTATCATGCGCAAACAATTTATCCTTAGTTACTATCAGAGGAAATTGCATAAGAGGCTCCAAAAGCTGAAACAAGATTCTATGAGTGTGGAAGATTACTATCAAGAAATGGAGATTGTCATGATTAAGGCAAATGTGGAGGAAGACCGTAAAGCAACCATGGCCTGATTCATTAAGGGCTTAAATCCTAAAATAGCTGCCTCAGTTGATTTATACAATTACCTGAATATGGAAGAGCTTTTGTATAGAGCTATCAAGGTGAAAAAGTAACTAAAGGCTCGATAAAAGCTAAAAGTGACATCTAGCTCAAGTTCCTAGAGGGATTCCAAAGTCTCCTTCAAGCCAAAGATTGATTTTAAGTCTAAAGAGGAAAGTAAGGTAAAACTCTTTCATGTAAAGGATAAAACTAATTCAAAACCTTTATCATCTTCTAACCCTACTACTTCTTCCTCTAAAGTTAGATGTTTTAAATGTAATGGTTTTAGTCACATTACTTCACAATATCCTAACAAACGAATTATGATTATTCTTAAGAATGATGATGTGACCAATGCTAGTAGTGAGTCTGAGGAGGATGAGATGCCACCTTTGCCTGATTACTCAAATTTAGAGTTAACTAAAACTATAAATGATGAAGCCCTTGTGGCTAGGTGTGCTCTCAACATTCAACCTAAAGAACATCTCAAGGTAGAGCAGCGTGAGCATATTTTCCATACTTGTTGCTTTATCCACAAGAAGGTATGTAGTTTGATTATTGATAGTGGTAGCTGCACAAATGTAGGTAGTACTTTACTTATGGAAAAGCTGAACTTGCTTACTTTGAGGCACCCAACCCCTTATAAATTACAATGGCTTAATGGTAGTGGGGAGGTAAAGGTAACAAAATAGGTGCTCATCTCTTTTTCTATTGGTAATTATCATGATGAGATTCTTTGTGATGTAGCACCCATGTATGCTGGTCACTTGTTACTTGGTAGGCCATGGTAGTTTGACAGAAAGGTAAAACATGATGGATATAAAATTTATTACTACTTTGTTTTTAATGGTAAGACCATTGTGTTGACCCCTCTTTGTCTTGTTCAAGCATATGAGGATCAGTTAAAACTTGAAAGAGAGTGTAAGAAGAGAGACCAAGAAAAGAAAGGTAAAGTGAGTGTGAGTGTTGAGAATGAGAAGAAGCAACAAAAAGGAGAGCTGAGTAGAAAGAAAATTAGAGAAAAGCATGAGGAAAAGAAAGTGAGTTTATTTTTGGGTAGAAGTCAGATCAAGAGAGCTCTTATTTGTGAAAATGCTTTCTTATTGCTTTATAAAGATGTTTATCTTACATTAACGATCTTGATCACTCTTTTCTTGCTAATGTTACATCTTTATTGTAGGAATTCTGTGACTTATTCCCAAAGGAAATACCTAATGGATTGCCCCTTTTAAGAGGCATTGAGCATCACATAGACTTTATCCCAGGAGTATCTATTCCCAATAGACTTGCTTATTGAGCAAATCTAGATGAGACTACAGAAATACAACATCAAGTGGAAGAGCTCATGAAGAAAGGCTTTATTTGTGAAAGTCTAAGTCTGTATGCTATCCTAGTGATTCTTATGCCTAAAAAGGATAGCAAGTGGCAGACGTGTGTAGATTGTTGTGCTATTAACAAAATAACGGTAAAATATCACTATTCTATCCCTAAGTTAGATGATATGCTTAATGAGTTACATGGTGCATATGTTTTCTCTAAAATTGATCTTAGAAGTGGTTACCATCAAATTAGAATGAAAGAAGGTGATGAATGGAAAACTGCTTTTAAGACCAAGTTTGGGTTATATGGATGGTTAGTTATGCCATTTGGCTTGATTAATGCACTTAGCACTTTCATGAGTTTAATAAACCATGTCTTTAGACCTTTCATTGGTAGATTTGTTGTGGTTTACTTTGATGACATTTTGATTTACTCTAAAAGTCTAAAAGAGCATGTGAGTCATTTACATAATATGTTTGTTGTGCTTAGAGAGAATAAACTCTTTGCTAATTTAGAGAAGTGCTCTTTTTGTTTGGATTTTATGATTTTTCTTGGATTTGTTGTAGGAGCTCGTGGCATACAAGTGGACGAGGAGAAGGTCAAAGCAATCTGAGAGTGGCTAACTCCAAAGAATGCAAGTGAAGTAAGGAGCTTCCATGGATTAGCGAGCTTCTATAGGCAATTTGTGAAGGACTTCTCTACTCTTGTTGCCCCTTTAAATGATTTGGTAAGAAAGAATGTGGTATTCAAGTAGGGTGAAGCACAAGAGCATGCTTTTAACATACTGAAAGACAAACTAACTAATGCCCCTGTACTTGTGTTGCCTAATTTTACTAAGGTTTTTGAAATTGAGTGTGACGCTTCTGGTATAGGCATAGGTGGTGTGTTGATGCAGGATTCTAAACCTATTGCATATTTTAGTGAGAAATTAAGTGGCCCTGCTTTAAATTATTCTACATATAATAAAGAGTTGTATGCCTTGAAATGAACTTTAGAAACTTGGTAACATTATTTGTGGCCTAAAGAATTTATTGTCCATTCTAATCATAAGAGTCTTAAGTTTCTTAAATCCCAGGGTAAATTGAACAAAAGGCATGCAAGTTGGCTTGAATTTATTAAAACCTTCCCTTATATGATTAAGCATAAGCAGGGAAAGGAAAATGTTGTAGCGGATGCATTGTCTAGGTGTTACACTTTGATTACTTCCATGCATGCTAGATTGATGGGTTTTGAGATGTTAAAAGGCATGTATGAGTCTAATTCTAATTTCATGGATATTTGGAAATCTTGTGAATTATATAGTGCTAATGACTATTACAGGTTTGATGGGTTCCTTTTCAAAAAGAACAAGTTATGTTCCTATGTTTTCCATTCGTGAGCTTCTTATTAAGGAAACTCATGGAAGGGGATTGATGGGGCATTTTGGTGTAGAAAAAACTTTGGCCCTTTTGAATGAGCATTTTTATTGGCCTAGCATGAGAAAAGATATGGTTGCTATTTATTCTAGATGTATTACTTGTAAGCATGCTAAGTCTAGAATTCAATCACAAGGCTTATATTCCCTTTTACTAGTTCCCTCTCACCCATGGACTGATATTTCTATGAATTTTGTCTTGGGTTTGCCTAAATCTTCCACTGAGAAAGATAGTGTCTTTATTGTTATGGATAGGTTTAGTAAAATGGCACATTTTATTGCTTGTTCCAAAACTAATGATGTTATGTATGTGGCAGAATTGTTTTTTAAGGAGATTATTAGGTTGCATGGTGTGCCAAAAACTATTGTTAGTGATAGAGATATGAAATTCTTAAGCTATTTCTAGAAAACATTATAGAATAAACTTGGCACTAAGCTTTTATTTTCTGCTACAGCATATCCACAAACTGACGGGCAGACTGAGGTTGTTAATAGAACCCTCTATACTTTATTAAGATTTATCATTCAAAATAATCTTAAGAATTGGAATAAGTGTTTTCCCTATGTCGAATTTTTTTATAATCATGCTGTTCATTCTGCTACAAAATTCTCTCCTTTTGAAATTATTTATGGCTTTAATCCTTTAACTCTATTAGATTTGCTTCCTTTACCTTCACATGAGTTTACTAATCTTGATGGTGCTAGGAAGGCTAAGTTTGTGTAGGATTTGCATAAGAAAGTGAAAGCCAATATTGAAAGAAGGAACGAGCAAATTGCTAGCCAAGTTAACAAGGGTAAAAGGCATGTGGTGTTTGAACCCGGTGATTGGGTGTAGGTTCACTTGCGAAAGAACGTTTTCCAGAGTAAAGAAAGTCAAAACTCTAACCTAGAGGAGATGGTTTCTTTTAAGTTCTTGAAAGGATTAATGATAATGCTTATAAAATTGACTTACCTAGTTTTTATGGAAATGTTTGTACTATTTTTAATGTAGCTGATCTCTCTTCCTTTGATGTTACATATTCGAGGACGAATCCTTTTCAAGAGGGGGGAATGATGCAATAGCACCAAGAGACCTTGTTGAGTATAGAAGTGGACCTAATGAAGGATATGGTGCTAAGTTTTAAACCCAAGGATGTGATTTGCAAATTAAAGCCTAGGAGTTCAAGTCAAATGTGCCTAAAGATCCATTGCAAGGCATAGGAGGCCCAATAACAAGAGCTAGGGCCAAAGCAATGAAAGAAGCCTTCAATTGTTTAATTTATGAGTTTCATGACTTAGAGCCCATTTGTTTGAGTCAAGAGAGGGCCCAAGAAGATGTAAAAGGTGTGATCATGCTAACCATTCTACAAGAGCAGTGCCAAGGCTCAATTGGAGTCCAATTACAAGAGATTAAGAATCATGTGTCAACCATGTGATTTTTAATGAAGCATAAGCATCCCATGTGACAACTTAAAGAAGCTGATTAGTTTTGACTAAGATTCTTTTTGAATTTTGTTTTTTATTATTTTATTATTTTTTTGAACTTAGTCAAAGAGCTTATCTCAGAGATTAAGTTAAAATTAGTATCCTAATCTAGTTCCTTAATTTTAGGCACCATTTAAAATATTTCTAATCAGATTTTAGAGTTTTACTTTTATTAGAACTTTAGACTTTTAGAAATTTTACCTATAAAAGGCTTCCTATTATACTCTATTTTAGATTATGAATGAATGAATTTAAGTATTATTCAATACTTTGTGAGGTCTTTGCTTCTTTGTGTTCTTTGAGAGTTCATGTGACTTATCAAAGGATTGGTCTTCCTTTGTAGCATCTTGAGGCTAGGATTCTAAGAGACAAGTTCTCTTAGGATCTTTCCTTTGACCAACATTCTTATTTTCTAGCCAGTCTCGGGCAAAGTGTCATCTTGTTCAAGGTTCCTAGGACAAGGTTCTTAGAAGGTCTCTCATTAGAAGGCCTGACGTGATAGCTTGAACAGAGGATGATACATGCATAAGATTTTGGCTCAGGCTGGAAGCTCCAAAACAAAGAAGAGTAACCACAAGTTCAACACATAGTAAAAACCAAGGAAGCTACAGACTTGTGATGAAGGCAGTACGAAGTTACACATGGAATGGAAGAAATACACAGCACAAATATTCCACTAGCAATGAGCTAAAAATGAAGGAGGCTTGGGTGCAGAACTCTTGTTTCTTGCAAGCAGCTATAGGAAACGAAGACGTGGCAAGAGCAAAACGAAGCTGAACAATGAAGAGAAACATGAAAAGAAGCTATGGGCTGGACCTCTCAACATGACAACAATAAACAATCAGCTACAAGGCATGGGTTAGCATGACTTTAACATGGAAGAACCACGTATGGGCAGAACCAAATGAAGTTATGTGAGCTGGGAATTGAAACGCATAAAAGACGTTGGAGTAAAATAAGCTGAAGAGCAATGTTGAAAATACACAATCAAGTTGCATGAAGAAGCCATGGCCACGTGAAGAAGCATGAAGCATGGATTCAACACTTCAGTATGACAAGTGGGGTCCACATTCATATATAATAAAAGAAAAAGGACTACGGGCAATTGGGTAGACAAGAGAAGTTAAGCACGTGAGAGATAAATGAAAGCTTGAAAGGAATGTGAAAAGCTACGGGCTGATGTGAGAAATGAGTTAGCAGTTGGAGTTTAAAGAAGGTTGACATGTGTTAATGAAAACGTGAGCTTGGAGATGAGAAAAAAATGTGTACAACATGAGGCAAAGCAAAAGAATGCGAGCTGGAGGGCACGTGAGAAAAAAGGAGAGAAAACACTGAAGCATTCATCAGGCTTGGGGGAGAAAACATGACATAAAATAGTGAGAGCTCTAGAGCTGAAGGAGGAAGCATTTCTCATTGAATCATCCATGACTACAGCTAATTTTATCAATTTCCCTCTGATTAAAACCTCTATGGCAGCTTGAATTTCCTTTGGTGGCTAGCTGAAGATAGGATTCTTTTAGATGAAGATTTGAGCTCCATATCTCCTTCCCAATTTAGATAAAAACTTTTTTGCTCAATCTTTTAATTTCAGCATTATTTCCTTTATTAATTTGACTAGGTTTAGCTTATTGGTTTAGGAATTTAATTACTAGAAATTACTGGATTGAATTGATTTTTGGATTGAGTATAATTTGATATTTGAATCTTAATTGTGATCATTATATGTTTGTAAAAATTCCAGAATTGGTGCTGTGCAATTTACTTTTAATTTCCTCTTGATTTTAGGTTAATTAATGCAATGGTTGTTAGATTAAGTGATTAGAATTTTTGTGCAATTAATTGTTTGAGGAATTAATTGATCTAATTAGTTAATTAGCATCTTAAGTGAATTGTATAGCAAATTTTATTGATCAATTAGGATTGGCTTTAGTGTGTTCTTGTTCTTAATTCAATTGATTAATTTTTCAAGGTTTCTTGTAGTTGCAAATTCCTTGAATAGTTAATGAATTGAATCTTGGATGATTATTCAAGAGCTTTTATAAGGAATACACTAATGAGTAAGAAATTAAATCCAAATTTTGTCCATTAAAAGAGGAGCAAGGATGATTGAATTTTAGGGAGTCCAATACAAGGCTAGCTACCACATTTTCTTGATTATTTACTTTAATTTAGTCTTAAGTTTTTAATTCTTGTCAATTAAATTCTAACATTTTAAAAATCCCCCTAAACAAGTTCCAATTAGTAATACTTAGCATACTCTTGCATAAACAAATTGAGGCACAAACTCCTTGGGAAATGACTTAAGTTGCACCAATATCTACAGAATTCATTTTGCTTTCTAGTTTTATTTGAGATTACACGATACAATCGTCAGTATTCTAAGTATTACTAATTAGAACTTGTTTAAGCGGGTTTTGAATTGCTAGAATTTAATTAAACTAAAATTCAATTAACAAGAATAAAAAACTTAATACTAAATTGAAGTGAACAGTTAAGAAAATGTGATAGCTAGCTTTGTATTGGACTCTCTAGAATTCAATTATCCTTACTCCCCTTTTAGTGGACCAAATTTGGATTTAATTTCTTGCTCATTAGTGTATTCCTCATAAAAGCTCTTAAATAACCATCCAAGATTCAATTCATTAATTATTCAAGGAATTTGCAACCACAAAAAACTTTGAAAAATTAATTAATTGAATTAAGAACAAGAACACACTAAAACCAATCCTAATTGATCAATAAAATTTGTTGCACAATTAACTTAAGATGCTAATTAACTAATTAGATTAATTAATTACTCAAACAATTAATTGCACAAAAATTCTAGCCACTTAATCCAATAATCGTTGTATTAATTAGCCTAAAATCAAGAGGAATTTAAAAGCAATTTGCTCAGCTTAAATTCTAAAATTTTCACAAATATGTGATGATCACAATTAATATTCCAAATATCAAATTATACTCAATCCATAAAACAAACCAATCCAATAATTTCCAGCAATTAAATTCCTAAATTAATAAACTAGACCTAGTCAAATTAATAAAAGAATTAATGCTGGAATTAAAAGCGTAAGCAAAGAATGTTTATCTAATTTGGTGGAAAAATTGGGAGCTCAAATCTGCATCTGGGAGTTTCCAAGCTTCAGCTAGCCACCATGGATGATTCAAGCTGCCATGGAGAGTTTAATCGGGAGAAAATTGATGATAATCATTACAACCATGGAGAACGACGATGGATGAATTCCTTCGTTCGTCTCTGGAGCTTTAGCGTCCTTTCCGTAGTCTCCCGTTATTTTTCCCACAGCTCCCCCTTCTTCGCATTAATCCACCTAGTCCTCATTAAAAAAATCACGTGCCCAGCATCCTTCCATTCCAATTTTATTTCCTCCAAATTGTACACATGAAGCCTTCATCTCTTCTTCTTTCTTTCTTTTAAATCAAATGCTAATTTAAGCTATTTGCCTATCAAAAATTCTGCATAAAAGAATGGAAAAATTAAGTAGGAAAAATTCACACAATTATTTAGAAGAAAAGTATGCATTAAAATTCAAGAATTGGTAAATAAATTCCTTAAGTGCTGAAATGGCTATTAAGATAAATTCTTATCTAATTAAAGTCTTGAAGCCTTATTTGATCATTAAAGTGTCCAAGATAAGGAGAATGAAATATATAGAAATTCATGTTTATCAAATTTCCCCACACTTAAGTTTTTGCACTCCTGGGCAAAAGAAAACTAATGCTCCAAGAAAGAGATAAAGGAAAGGAAATCAAAAGAAATGGAATTGTGTAGGTCACTTAGCACAAGGAAACTCAAAGCAAATCAATAGCTCAATTCTCCAAGTCATGTCACTTGCATCAATGTAACAAGTACCATGGCAATACACTTAATCAAAAATGAAATGCAATGAAAGTCCTTCACTTGGATTAGTGTCTATCACTCTACTCTTCAGTGTTTAGGATGAAGTGCTTACTCTCAAATTCCATCCTACCCAACCTTACTAACATAAGCTTGGCAATCATCTACATCTCCACCACCAAAATCAAATGCCAATGAATGAATCGAAAGGTCTTTATTATGGTTGTAATGTAGGCTAAGGTATGAAACAAGCGGTAAACAAAAGCATGAAGGAAATTCAAAAAGCAAATTAGATGCTTAAAATCATCAAGAGCATTAAAATAAGAGTATGGATGGAGTGAAAGTGCATCTTAAGGCCCTATTTACCACAAACAAAAATATGCACTAAGAGAACAACTTTTCTTTCCTTTTTCTTCTTTTTTTTTCTCTTTCAATTTTTTTTTTTCAATTGCTTTTCTTTTGCTTTGTTTCTTTTTTTTTCACTAATTATTATTATATTTTTTCTTTTTCTTGGAATATTTTTGAAGAAGAACAAACAAATGGCCTATAACTGATGTGAAAAATGCACCTCCACCAACCTTAACAGCATACAATGCCCTTAATAATTGAAAGCATCCTATTCAAGGTAGGAAGAACATTCATTTAATTTTTATGGCTAAAAGGCTAAAAAGGAAAAATATATGGCTCAAAAGAGGTAAAACAATTAGATTAAACATAAGTAAGATAGCTTTTTGGCTCTAGCTAAAACAAAACAACAATGAACGCCTTAATCCTTTTCTTGAATGGCAAATGAATAAATTTGGCCTTGAATAAGATTCAAGCCAAGTTCTAGAGTAAAAGCAAGATAGGGAATATACACTAGAAATGAATAAGCAATAGGTTCAAAGATCTCACAAGGTAAATTGACCATCATCAAATTTCATTAAAGCAAAGCTAATTGCCACTTAACTTGCATTCTTAACACAAGGTCAATTCCCTATCAAATCAAGATATAACAAAGCCAAGATTCCCTTAATGCTAGTAACTTACACAAAAGCATAGTTTTTTTTTAACTGAAAAATAACACAAACTTCAACACTAAAAACCTAGAAACTAGAAAACTCAACTAACCAAAACAAAACAAAACTAAAAATTTTATTTGTATCCCCCCACACTTAAACATTGCATTATCCTCAATGCTAGCACATAATCCAGTAAATAGATAAAAAAAACACAATATAAAAGGGGAAAGGGAAATAGTACAACCAAGGCTCAGGGTGGGTTATGAAGTTGGAGCTCCTCCTTATCATCCCTTGGAACTTGTAACATCCGGCCTTTCTGTAAACGTAAGAAATGCAATGTTCGGTTTCTCCATAAACAGTAGAATTGAGCCAAATACAAAAGGAAGTCCCTGAAATAGAAGGAATTAGGGCCAACTAAAATTATGATAAAATTTTAAATATTAGAAAATGAGGATTTGAGCCTTGAGTTGCACAGAAATCAAGGCCAGAGTGATTCGAAAAATCTATCAAAAGGCCAGTGGCATTTTCGTAAATATGGGCACTTTTTAAAAAACACATAGGAGGGCTTTTTAAATGAAAGTTTTGAGTTCTCCGGGGTTCTCAGAGGCTCTAAAAATTATGGAAAGCCCCAAGATAGCTAAAGCCCCCAGGTGGACATTTTCTAACATTAGTGCGCCCGAACTTTGATGGATTCGTTCGGAAAGGTTTTAGCTCCAATTTGAGTGATTCCAAAGACATTTTACTTCTACTCAAGCTACTTTAGAGGTCACTCTTCTCGGTGTCCATTAACTACTCTAAGACCATTCGACAACGTACTTATCATGAATAAAGTCACAAACTACTTTCACATACCCACAATGTCCTATAGATGACTTTTTATAGTCATACAAGTCTTTTACAAAGACCAATGGCTACATCCTCAAGCCAAATCCAATCGGAGAGAGCTTGGAACTTTGCTCTGATACCAATAAATGTAACACCATGAATTCTAACTCATTATCATGTGCCTTTACATGACTTAATATCATGAATCATGTGAGTTTTGTATGAAAAAGACAAAGAAATAATGTTCATTTTAGCATTGCAATGGGTCTCAAAATTTCATTCGGTGTCATGTGAGCTGTATGAGCTCATACTATACTTCCTCATATTTAATTTCATCATTACAACTCATTTGCATCACAAAAATATGCTTCCAACCCATGGAAACCGAAATGGGGCATGGAAACCTAAAGATCATTCTCGGCCATAATTGGTCCTTTTTCTGGGCAAATTTTGGAAAATCATAACTAAATCTAGAAAAATCAAAACTATACAATCTTGGTCATTCTGGAAAGCTTGGGATGTCTACTTCACAATAAAAATACATCCAAGTCACAATATTTATCACCTAGGACGTTTGACATCCAAAAAGCTACAGAGGTCTAACTGAAATTTGGAACTGTCACAGAATTCTGCAGAAAACTTTGAAAATGTCCAATTAATTCCACAAAAATCCAAACCATACAAATGATACTAATCTGGAAATCTGTGAGTGTTAACTAGAGAGAAAAAATATCTCCAGATCAGTTCATTAAGCCTAGGATTCGAAATTCAATAAAACAGCGCTTTTAGTCGGGGAATTTCACTGATACTGGACAGAAACTTCAAAAATTCATATCTCCTTCTCTAGACCTTCAAATGAGGTGTTTCTAGTTGGAATGAGTCATTGTCATTTCCTAGTTTTTGTGTATAAAATTTCGTGACAATTAGACACCATTTGGGCCTCGTGTGGCAGAAAACAATTTCGGACCAAATGAATAGTGCAACAGACCAAATCCATAAAATTTGCCAATTTCAAAAAATTGTCAAATATTCTGTAGACCTCCAAAAATTATGATCTTTAGTTTCCCAGAAAGTTCTCAATGAAATATAATTTCATGACAAATTTCAGATCAAGACCAGCTCATTTGGATAAAAAGTGATGTAGGGTTCCATTATGGTCAAATGTGGCTCTATATGAGGTACCAAATTTACCAAATGGTCTTCTCTTGGTATTGGCACCTTTTGGGCAAGTCTAAAAGCACATTTGAAACTTGTGTTAGCTGTCCAAATGGTCCCAAACCTCATGCATCTCATTTTGGCTACTCAACCCACATTTATACACATATTCATCAAACTTTAAACTTGCATATTATGGCATTACATACTCAAAACATGTGCTAGTGGTCATATATCATTTCCATACATCTAAACATTACATAATAGTATCTTTACATATGTCTCAACATTCATAGTATATATACAACATCATATTCGTGATAAACTATCATTATGGTTCTAAAATAACTAAAATCAAGGCATAAATTTGTCAATCTCCTTCCTTTAGGGTTGTTGGCTCCCATTAGTATATCCACTTAGTTCACCTATCATGTTAGATCATTAGAGAGGAGGGGATGAGATTCAAAGAATCCCAATAGCTCATCTCCCATTCAATCATACATAATATGTGTAAAGCAAGCTTTTCAAATGCATGCAGGGTGAAAATGGAAGACATGCATATTTTAAAAATAATATTGGCATGTGAATCAATTATACAAGACATTCAAGAGCTCACCAAGTACTTGGATTGGCCTCACACTTCTCCTCATGGATTTTGGACTTGCCTCACCCATTCTTTAAGAGCTTTGAACTCAACCATACTTTTGGGAGCCCACTTTGCCTTTGGGAGACTCTTTAATTTGTCTCAACCAAGCTCAAGGGTTCTTGGCTCATCCTCATTCAAGGGAAGAGTTCTTGGCCTCTCCATACTCAAGAAAACTCATACAAACATTATGGATTCATTTAAAACATAACATGCCATCAAGGATCATGACATGTAAAGGCATGCTAGCATACTTTTCAAAAATTAAAAATACACATACACACATTTTAAAACAAGCTAAACACACATTCATGCATGAGAAAAGGTGGAGAGAGTTACCTTGCACACAATTACACACTTTGTCCTTTGGACTCAAGCCTCTTCTTTCGGCCACACACCTACAAATTGGTGGAGATAGTTTCTCTTAGCCTAAATACAAATTATGGGAGCTAATTAAGTTCATGAACCACACTCTAAGGCTACACAACTTTATGAAACACTAGATTGCTCTATAAGTACCATTATGGTCCATATTGGCACCTAATGAAGCAACACCCCTCAAATGATTTCTAGGCCTCATTCTTTTCTTTCAAATATGATTCTTGACTCCTTTTAAGCCTCTTGGAGTCATCACACCATTAAAACAAAAGGCTTAGCACTATGTTGCTTCTTTAGGTCATAATATGGAACCTAAGACACCAAATCACTTTTTATGAGTTCTAAATTTTTTCCAAGGCCTCCCCTCACTTTCATTCACCAAATATGACTCAATAATAGCCTTAGAAAAATTTAAAACTCTCCTTAGCTAGGAGAACCCATCTAGGCCGAGGCTATAAAGCATATTGGGTTCCACGGAGCTTTCTTTGTTTTCTCAAGGGAAGAAGCATATGGGGAGCCTCTTAGGGATCTTGGGAGCTCATTTAAACTCTTACTTAGGCATAGGAATCATCATACAAAGTCAGATTTTACAATGTGCAATTGAAACCCTAGACTTGCATCTTGAAATCTAATGGTTTTTTGTTAATTCCCTTTGCATATTCTTAATCTCCACACCCTTTTTCCTTAGATTCATACTTGGTTCTGCCTAAAAATCATCTCTTCCTAGGGTTTTCTCAAGTAAGGCGAAATGGTGGAGAAGGGGACCAAAAATGACAACCATAGAAAGAGAAATTACCTTGTTTTCTTGCTTTTTCTCACTTGAATCTTGTGTTCTTTGAGCTCCTCTCTTCAAATCCGAACTTTCCCCTCAATTTCCCCTTAAATCAGATTTATAAACCTCATTTTAATCATAGGAAACAAAGGAGAATGGAGGAGAAGAGGTTTATAAGAGAAAAAGCATGAAAAACTACTAATTTCTATACCTTAAGCCTTTGATTTCTCCTCTTTTTCTTCCCCTTCTTGTGAGCCTCATCCCCTAGGGTTTTCTTCAGTTGAGGGATCCAACAACTAGAGCTTGATAAAATATGATAGCTCGCCGAGATCAGTGGCAAGTCCTAGATATGAATGATGAGAATAATCTCGTTGATAGGAAGAGGCTTGCTAGAGAGAATATGTGAGGCCTAAGTCTCTCGAGTAATCATACTTAGGCCATTCCCAACTGTCTCGCAGAACGTAGAGACAAGTCATGATGCAGTACGGTATGAGATGAAACTGTGACTACACTGAATCAGTCTAGAGGCGAAGTGAGAAAAAGAGTCACCCCCTAGTTACAACACCCAAATGACTAGATAAGTATTAGAGCCCGAAAGTTTACTCTCCTCAAGCTAAAGGTGATAGCTAGTTATGCCTAAATGAAGTGAGAGGTAGAACCCTCTAACTTGATGGAGAGGAGGGGATGAGATTCAAAGAATCCCAATAGCTCATGTCCCATTCAATCATATATAATATGTGTAAAGCAAGCTCTTCAAATGCATGCATGGTGAAAATGGAAGACATGCATATTTTAAAAACAATCTTGGCATGTGAATCAATTATACAAGACATTCAAGAGCTCACCAAGTGCTTGGATTGGCCTCACGCTTTTTCTCATGGATTTTGGACTTGTCTCACCCATTCTTTAAGAGCTTTAGACTCAACCATACTCTTGGGAGACTACTTTGCCTTTGAGAGACTCTTTACTTTGTCTCAACCAAGCTCAAGGGTTCTTGGCTCATCCTCACCCAAGGGAAGAGTTCTTAGCCTCTCCACACTCAAGCAAACTCGTACAAACATCAAGGATTCATTTAAAACATAACATGGCATCAAGGATCATTACATGTAAAGGCATGCTAGCATACTTTTCAAAGCTTAAAAATATACATACACATATTCTAAAACAAGCTAAACACATATCCATGCATGAGAGAAGGTGGAGAGAGCTACCTTGCACACAATTACACACTTTGTCCTTTGGACTCAAGCCACCTCTTTTAGCTACACACCCACAAATTGGTGGAGATAGTTTCTCTTGGCCTAGATACAAATTATGGGAGCCAATTAAGTTCATGAACTACACTCTAAGGCTACACAACTTTATGAAACACTAGATTGCTCTATAGATACCATTATGGTCCATATTGGCACCTAATGAAGCAACACCCCTCAAATGATTTCTAGGCCTCATTCTTTTCTTTCAAATATCATTCTTGACTCCTTTTAAGCCTCTTAGAGTTATCACACCATTAAAACAAAAGGCCTAGCACCATGTTGCTTTTTTAGGTCATAATATGGAACCTAAGACACCAAATCACTTTCTATGAGTTCTAAATTTTTTCCAAAGCCTCCCCTCACTTTCATTCACCAAATATGACTCAATAATAGCCTTAGAAAAATTTAAAACTCCCCCTAAATAGGAGAACCCATCTAGGCCGAGGCTATGAAGTATATTGGGTTCCATGGAGCTTTCTTTGTTTTCTCAAGGGAAGAAGCATATAGGGAGCCTCTTAGGGATCTTGGGAGCTTATTTAAACTCTTACTTAGGCCTCATACAAAGTTGGATTTTACAAGGTATAATATAAACCCTAGAACTTGCATCTTGAAATCTAATGATTTTTTGTTAATTCCCTTTGCATATTCTTAATCTCCACACCCTTTTTCCTTAGATTCATACTTGGTTCTGCCTAAAAATCATCTCTTCCTAGGGTTTTCTCAAGTGGCGTGAAATGGTGGAGAAAGGGACCAAAAATGACAATCATAGGAAGAGAAATTACCTTGTTTTCTTGCTTTTTCTCACTTGAATCTTGTGTTCTTTGAGCTCCTCTCTTCAAATCCAAACTTTCCCCTCAATTTTTCCCTTAAATCAGATTTATAAACTGCATTTTAATCATAAGAAACAAAGGAGAATGGAGGAGAAGAGGTTTGGAAGAGAAAGAGCATGAAAAACTAATAATTTCCATACCTTAAGCCTTTGATTTCTCCTCCTTTTCTTCCCCTTCTTGTGAGCCTCATCCCCTAGGGTTTTCTTCTGCTTTTAGGCAGAAGATGGTCGTGCATAATGAAGGGAGGAGAAGGGTGCATCATATACATAGGTGGGAATAAGTTACACTTTTCAAAATTTCCCATTTTGCCCTTCATACTTTGCATTTTCGTTTCTCCTTCGTTTTAACTCCTTTTTGAGAACCGCTTTTTCCATTATAAAATTTAGGTTTTCAATCAAGTAAAATGTCTTTGGAATCACTCAAATTGGAGCTAAAACCTTTTTGAATGAATTCATCAAAGTTTGAGCGCACTAACGTTGGAAAACGTCCACCGGGGGGCTTTAGCTGTCCCGGGGCTTTCCATAGTTTTTAGAGCCTCTAAGAACCCCAGAGAACTCAAAACTTTCATTTAAAAAGCCCTCCTATGTGTTTTTTAAAAGGTGCCCATATTTACAAAAATGTCACTGGCCTTTTGACAGATTTTTCGGATCATTCTAGGCTTGATTTCTGGGCAACTCAAGGCTCAAATCCTCATTTTATAATATTTAAAATTTTATCATAATTTTAGTTGGCCCCAATTCCTTCTATTTCAGGGACTTCCTTTTGTACTTGGCCCATTTTTACAGTTTACGAAGAAACCAAATATTGCGTTTCTCACGTTTACAGAAAGGCCGGATGTTACATTCCTCCCCTTTAAATAAATTTTGTCCTCGAAATTTAGGGATACACTTTCTCTTACTCTTCTAGTTTAGCTAGCTATTCTTTTCTTTCCCTTCTTCTTGGCTTTATACTCTTTCTCAGCAATTTCATTCTTTTGAATTTTCTCTTAGCTAGGGAACTTTTATTACTAGCTCTTAATTAGGGCACTACTGCTATAAAATACTAGCTAGTTCTCTCTCTCATAAGGGAAAAAATTTCTGACTCTGGAGGCCTATCTTGGGAGAGCTTAGGTTAATGTTAACCTGATCGTAGGATTAACGTTCTTTCAATGGACTCAGTTACACATCTCGGGAGGTAACTTATTTCATATCATGTCTCCTGTATCCTTGCTAAATGGCTTCTCATAACATCTCATCATCTTTTCTAATCATTAGAGCCATTAGAGGTTTCTATCTGTCTACTTGATAAATACATATTTTATCTATTTTTATCCTCCTAAACTTAGACATTTTAGTTCCAAATATGGCTTTAAGACTTTAATTAGACAAGATTTCATTTTAATAGCCATTTCTATATTTTAGAAATTAATTTGCAAAAATTTGGTTTTTAATGCTCAATTTTATCATAAATAATTTTTGTGAATTTTCCTATTGAATTGTTCTTATGCTTTGTGCATATTTTTGTTGGGTAATTGGAGCTTTGAAGGAAAGCCACAAACTAAAAGGGTTGTAGCCATGTAAAGAAGAAGCAAGGAACAGAACGTGATAAGGCTTGGGACTAAAAGAAGAGAACCATGCATGGGAGTATATCATAGAGAAGACATGAAGAAGATGGCCCCGAGTTCTAGCTAAAGGGCAATGAGGGATGGCTTTTCGAAGATAAAAAGGTTGAGTTCTACATGAAATACTATGAGCAAAATAGAGGAGAAGAATTTCTTGAGAGAAGGAAGAATGAGGCAGCTCACGTGTGAAGAGAAAGAAAGCACTGAAGCTACGGGTTTAGGGTCCAAAATGAAGCCATAAACTACATGAGAAATAAGAGGAGATTCATGTGATGAATGAAGACACACACATACAGAACAAAGCCTCGAATGCAGCTCCAGAACAGTAGCAGCTTGAGTTTTGTGTGATGTAGTGCAAAACTGGAAGAACAGAGTGTGAAGAAGCTCGAGCTAAGAAAAAAAGCTTACGTGGAGAACATGCAGAAAGCTAGAAGCAACTACAAGAAGAAAACCTCGAGCATGGGCAGCTAGCATGCAAGTTACATGAGCTGAATGAAGGAACAGGGAGCTGAGGAAGAACGTAAAACTAGCGTGAGAATAACGAGCTACTGGAATAAAAACACAAGAAAAAGCACTTACAAGAAGCCACGAGTTGAAGGAACAAATACGCATGAAGGCTAGAGAAGAATGAAGATGCATGAAGCATACAAGCTTGGGTTGACATGGAATAACTTGAGCTCAAGAAGAAAACCAGCAGCAACGTGAAACGAAGAAGCTTTTTGAGCTGGAGATTGGAGAAGTGCAGTGGCTGAACAGAGATGAAAGAAGGAAGTAACGAGCTGAAAAACGAAGGAAGAAAGCTTGCATGGAAGGGCTGGACAGCAACGTGAAATTAACGTGAAGGAAAGAGAGAAGTATGAGCTGTATAGAGTAGAACGTGGATGAAGCAAGAAGCCACAAGAAAGAATAGTAGGCGACGCGTAAAATGATGTGGGAAGCAAGAATCAGAATATGTGAAGCAAAATGTAGATTATAATAAAATAAAAGGAATGGGGCCCACCGTTTATCACATACATTTAGCTACGGGGAAATAGGAAAACTGAGCACGTGGAATCAATAAAGGATTCACGTGAGAATGAAGCTAAAGGCAGAGGAGAATTCACGTTAAAAGTTATTCATCCATCGTCATTCACGACACGCCCATTCCGTCTTTTTCCATTCACTCCATGCCTTCATCCAGAGACGCCATATCCCTCCTATCTCCATCTCTCCATGCCAATATGAAGCTCTAATTCATCCACCTTGAGGCTAACTTGAAAGCAACCTTGGAGAAGCTTGAATCCTTGGAGAAGAAGCATAATTTTGACTAAGATTTCTTAATTTCCTACACTTTTTTTTTTCCTATACAATCTCGGTTGAGTTGTATTTGATTAAGAATTTTTGTAGTTAATTAATGGCTGGTTAGACACTGATTAGGAAACTTTTCTTGTTGATTAATTGGTTAGATTTGAATCTAATTTTTCATTATTCTCACTAATCTCCCATGTATGCCATGAAGGTATTCGATGAAATGCATGAGTGAGATTATATGCTTAATTATCTATTTAAGAATTCATTGGTGTTTAATTGGTTAATTAAACATTTTTAGATGATGAATCAGAGGCTAATTAATCAGTTAATTAATCAATTTGGATGTTCATTGATCTTAAAAATAAGAATTCACGATTTAATGCGAGATTGAGGTCTCAATTCAACATTCGATTATTAATCTCTTCAATCTTGAATGGTTATTCAAGATCATTTGCTAATGTACACAATTAGAAAATTCTTAGGCCAGAATTAATTATAATTGGATTAGGATAAAGATAGTAGATACCAAGAGATGATTCCTAAGCTTGTCACAAGACCATCATCCACCATAATTCAACTAATTAGGTAGCAACTAGGAATTTTAATTCAATTTAGTTTTAGGTTAGTTTAATTAAATCAAAAACCCCCCAAATCAAGTAGCCTTTAGGACCTTTAACAATTAGAAAACCAAATGAAGCATTGAACTCCATTTCCAAGAGAGATGACCTAGGTTGTGTCACTTGCTATATTTTTAATCAACCTAGTTTTATTTTGAGGGTTGCACGACAAGCCCGTCAAAATTTGGCACCATTACCGGGGATTTGGAGTCTCAATTGTTTGAGAAAGTTTTCTAAGTGTTTTTATTTTGTTTTAGCTCTATTTTGGTTTTATTTTAGCTTAGTTTTTGTTCTGTTTTGAACTTGAAATTGGATCATTTCGGTGTTGCGTATTAACTTGCCTGCTTGCTGGAATTTTTGTTTGATGTGCCCAGAAAATTCTTAAACTTTGTTTTCTAAAGTTTTTAAGTGTTTTAAGCAAAAGAAATAGCAAAGCTATCGGGTGCACCATGTTTTGGCCAAATTCCAACGTTTGAGGCACTTTTTCGAATTTTTTAGTATTTTCTCAAATTTTTTTAGAAATTTTTCAATTTTTTTGGATTTAATTTCTTTATTTTTTATGAGTTTTTTTTTTGCATCATTAACCTCTATTTAGGAGTGTTTTAAATTATTAGGTAAGTCTTATTTTCATTTGAATTTTATTTTCTATATTTTGAGTTAATTTTAGTTATAATTTGTTTGTGATTTGTTTTGCATTAAATTTAATTATGCTTCTCATTTTTCTTTGCTTTAAATGGATCCATATTATAATTCTAATCAAGGTGCTTATAATTCTTATGCCAATGATGGGATCCTCAGGCAGTTGGATGATCTTAAGACAATGGTTCAAGGTCTTCTTGAAAGACAAAGACAAGAACGACAAGCACAACAATACTAACAATTCCAACCACAATGCTACCAACCACACCATCATTCCTATGAAGTTCACCCCAGCTACCAACCATACCATAATCCATATAGAGTACACCCAAATTACCACCATCATCATGAGCCATACCATGACTTCCATAGGCAAGAGCCATAATATCATCCTTACAATTATCATGAGGAATACATATTGCAAATGATCTAACAAGGAGCTAAATGGTTGAAACAACAAGATCAGCAAAAGGTGGATAACCTCATGAAGGATTCAGGAATTCAAATGAATCAACCGACTTCAAGGGCTACTGAATCAATTGAAGAGCAAATTAGAAGGGAATGTATAGAAGAGGAAGAGTCCTATTCATTGGGTAATATCCTTCTATCTTCTAATATTTTACAATTTGTTGGAACTAAATGTAGTTTGCATGATAGCACTTTGATTCCTGATGTATATAATGTTGTTGATTCTGAATTGCATGATGATGTTGTTGATGAAGAAATTATTGTTGAATCTCCTGATATGGTTGATTGTGGTAGTTCATTAAGCAAAATTGACACATTTATTGATGTCCATGAACCCTTGTGTACTGATGCACTTGGGATGTCTACTCCTAGCTGTGATTATAGTGAAAATTTCATTTCTGAATCAATTGATGAATCTATTGAATCTAGAGTAGTAGATAAATGTGGAGGTGACTTAAAATGTGATGATCAAGCTATTCCTAGTCTAAAATTGGTTGAGAATTTTGTTAATGATGCATCTTTTGCGTTTAGGGATAACATGCCATCTGGGCCATGTGACATAGCTGATTTGGATGCATTTCTTGATTGTGTGTGTGTTGAATCTACTATATGTGATAGATGCTCCCAAATTAATTCTTCCATTAAGATTAATGAGTCCATCACATATAATGATCATCATGATTCCTCACTAGCATGTGCTGATATGGCTGATAAAATGGTAGATGTAGCATGTGATGAGAATATAAACAGTGAAATTGTTGAGCAAATTGTTGTTGATGAATATAAAGTTCCACATCGGCTGGAAGGGGCCTATGCTGAGGGCTTATAAGTGGGAGCGAAGCTCTCCCCACTAAGACACGCGTTTTGGGCTGAAATTAGAGTAAGCCCAAGGCGACAAAACTCCTCCCTTCCTGGGTGAAATGAGAGTAGCCTGATGGAGGACGTAGGGGACAATACGTCTAGCGGCTCTATAACCCACAGGTCTCTGGATTGAAACCAGGCTCTGATACCAAACAACTTACAGAGCCGCCAGACGTATTGTCCCCTACGTCCCCTATCAGGCTACTCTCATTTCTCCCGGGAAGGGAGGGGTTTTGTCACCTTGGGCTTACTCTAATTTTAGCCCAAAACGCACGTCTTAGTGGGGAGAGCTTCGCTCCCACTTATAAGCCCTCAGCACAGGCCCCTTCCAGCCGATGTGGGACTTTACAATGAATCAGACTTAACTCTTAAATGCTTGTGTGATGAATTACATACATGTCCTATATGTGCAGAGATTAATGAGTTTTTGAGGTCTGATAGGTCTGTTGAATCCATGGAATCCTTTGTTTGTACTGAAATGATTGATAAGACTGATTCTTCTGATCATACTAGTATTGATGATAGTATGTTTAAAGATAGTGCTGATGTCGAAAATCTTATTGATGCTTATGCTGTTGTTGATACTAGTGAGAGACTAGATTTTATTGTAAATCATTGTTTAGAATCCTGTGAACCTACTGATGTCCCTTTGATTAGGGAAGATATTGTTTCTCTTATTGAGATTTCGAAACAAATTCCTAAAGTTGTTGAGCTAATTCCTAGCAAGCCACAGACTCTCCCAATAGAGATGAAGCAACTGCCTGATACCTTGAATATCTTGAACTCAAAAGGCTGTGAGAAGTTGCAATTTAATTCTTCTGTTGATGTAGTGACTCTTATTGATGAGAGTCCTATAGATTTTATTGGCTTTGATAGATATTTAGAGAGTCTAGAGTCTAGTGTTTTCAAGTTTAATTTTAAATTTTCTTTCTTTGGTTTCAAATGTCTTGGATTTGATTTTTGTTCTTTTCTTGGTCCTGAATTTGCTAAAAATGACTTTCTGAGACTATTGATGGTTGAGAAAGTCCATGGGTCATCCCTGCATGATCAATCAAAATGTTTCAAAGTAGTGAGACTTAAACTTCTTGAGTTAAGAAGGAATAAAGTGGTTTTAATTCTTGTTTTTGATACTTATGATTAGTTAGTCTTTTATGGAGTTCGTTTTAGTTTGGGATTTAGTTTTCTTTTCTTTTCTATATTACAGTTTCTTTTGTTTCTGTTTTGTAGGAAATAAATTACTAACCAGCTACATGGGAATCTGAGCCACCCTGAGATCCCCATATTCAAGTTCATCCAGTTGTATTCTCTCTTTTCACTCTTTATCTTGTGTTGTTTATCTGTTTACTGGACTGTGTGCTAACATTGAGGACAATGCAATATTTAAGTGTGGGGGGGAGAGTCATTCCATCCATCTTTTCCTTGTTTAGAAAAAAAAAAAGAAAGAAAATTTTTGAGAAAATTTTTGAAAAATAGCGTGATTCTTTTTAGTTTTTCTGTAAAAGTTGCAAGATAAGATGATTATAATTTGGATTCATCTAGACATGATAAGTGATGAATCTTGTGTCTTGATTCAAGTAAAGTGGCAATGAAATTGATTTCAATGAATTATTTGATAGCCATTAGCTGGTAAGAATTTGAGCCATAATTGTTCATTTCTAGTGTGTATTCACCTATCTCTGCTTTCACTCTAGAACTTGTCTTGATTCTTTATTGAGACCACATTTGCATTTGCATGCATGAAAATGATAAGGCATTCATTTTCTTTTTTAGTTAGAGCCAAAAAGCCAACCTACATATATTTTATCCGTTGTTTTAGCCACTTTGGACTTGTTTTCATTTTCTTGTTAGCTTATAGCCATTTAAAATGTTTTTCCACCTTGTTTTAAGATGCCTTAGGAATTTTCAAGGAGCATTACATCTAAATAGCATAGGTGAATATATGCTTTGTATCCATTAAGGCCATTGTTAGTCAAAGAATTTATTTTAAAAGAAAAAAATGCAAAGAAAGAAGAGATAGAAAAGCAAAAAGAAAGCAAAAGAAAGGCAATGAAGAAAAGAAAAGAAAAGGAAGCCATGGAAAATCAAAACAAAGAAGTCTTTCAAAATAAGTTGTAGTTACCTATAGTGATAGGAAATAAGGCCTTGAATGCACACTCTTCCCTATCCTAGATTGTCATTGAGTGCTCTTAAGGTTCTAAGGTATCCATTTATTTAGTTTTTTTTCCCTTGTTTTTGTTATCCATTCATTTCATTCCCTAACCCCATTACAACCCTTAATAAAGTCCTCTTGATTTGTGCATTGCATTTGGCATTGGTGGTGGAGACTTAAAAGCTTGACAAGCCTATGGTAGTAAATCTTGATAGGTGAAATTTGAGTGATATACACTACCCATAAACACTTGAGAGATGAGAGTAAACACTAATCCATGTGAGAGGCTATGCATTTTAATTCATTCTTTTCAAATGAAATTGCCATGGAATTTGATTTCTTGATGCAATTGAAGTTAACTTTGATTGTTGAAGTGTTGAAAAGTTGTGATTAATCTTTAGCTTGTGATTTTTATACTTTCTTTTTCATTTTTCATTTCCTACTTGCCATTCTACTAGTCGGATGTTTCAATTCATTCTTCATCTTGGATTTTAAGCTTTGCCCAGGAGTGCAAAGGTTTAAGTCTGGGAGAATTTGATAAACACATATTTTATCTATTTTTATCCTCCTAAACTTAGACATTTGAGATCCAAATATAGCTTTAAGACTTTAATTAGATAAGATTTCATTTTAATAGCCATTTCTATATTTTAGAAATTAATTTGCAAAAATTTAGTTTTTAATGCTCAATTTTATCTTAAATAATTTTTGTGAATTTTCCTATTGAATTGTTCTTATGCTTTGTGCAGATTTTTGTTGGGTAATTGGAGCTTTGAAGGAAAGCCACAAACTAAAAGGGTTATAGCCACATAAAGAAGAAGCAAGGAGCAGAACATGATAAGGCTTGGGACTAAAAGAAGAGAACCATGCATGGGAGTATATCATGGAGAAGACATGAAGAAGATGGCCCCGAGTTCTAGCTAAAGGGCAATGAGGGATGGCTTTTCGAGGATAAAAAGGTTGAGTTCTACGTGAAATACTATGAGCAAAACAGAAGAGAAGAATTTCTTGAGAGAAGGAAGAATGAGGCAGCTCACGTGTGAAGAGAAAGAAAGCACTGAAGCTACGGGTTTAGGGTCCAAAATGAAGCCATAAAGTACATGAGAAATAAGAGGAGATTCATGTGATGAATGAAGACACACACAT
The DNA here is from genome assembly GCA_032878935.1 of Erythrophleum fordii. Classification (NCBI taxonomy): domain Eukaryota; kingdom Viridiplantae; phylum Streptophyta; class Magnoliopsida; order Fabales; family Fabaceae; genus Erythrophleum; species Erythrophleum fordii. Next base: position 15,937,044 of record JAVQMF010000052.1, on the reverse strand, counting down.
GCAGAACAAAGCCTCGAATGTAGCTTTAGAATAGTAGAAGCTTGAGTTTTGTGTGATGTAGTGTAGAACTGGAAGAACAGAGTGTGAAGAAGCTCGAGCTAAGAAAAGAAGCTTACGTGGAGAACATGCAAAAAGCTAGAAGCAACAGCTAGCATGCAAGTTACACAAGCTGAATGAAGGAATAGGGAGCTGAGGAAGAACGTGAAACCAGCGTGAGAATAACGAGCTACTGGAATAAAAACATAAGAAAAAGCACTTACAAGAAGCCACGGGTTGAAGGAACAAATACGCATGAAGGCTAGAGAAGAACGAAGGCGCATGAAGCATACAAGCTTAGGTTGACGTGGAATAACTTGAGCTCAAGAAGAAAACCAGCAGCAACGTGAAACAAAGAAGCTTTTTGAGCTAGAGATTGGAGAAGTGCAGTAACTGAAGAGAGATGAAAGAAGGAAGTAACGAGCTGAAAAACGAAAGAAGAAAGCTTGCATGGAAGGGCTGGACAGCAACATGAAATTAACATGAAGGAAAGAGAGAAGAATGAGCTGTATAGAGTAGAGCGTGGATGAAGTAAGAAGCCACAAGAAAGAACAGCAGGCGACGTGCAAAATGATGTGGGAAGCATGAATCAGAATATGTGAAGCAAATTATGGATTATAATAAAATAAAAGGAATGGGCCCACCTTATATCACATGCATTTAGCTACGAGGAAATGGGAAAACTGAGCACGTGGAATCAATAAAGGATTCACGTGAGAATGAAGCTGAAGGCAAAGAAGAATTCGCGTTAAAAGTTATTCATCCATCGTCATTCATGACACGCCCATTTCGTCTTTTTCCATTCACTCCACGCCTTCATCCAGAGACGCCATATCGCTCCCATCTCCATCTCTCCATGCCAATATGAAGCTCTAATTCATCCACCTTGAGGCTAGCTTGGAAACGACCTTGGAGAAGCTTGAACTGTTGGAGAAGAAGCAGAATTTTGGCTAAGATTTCTCAATTTCCTACACTTTTTCTTTTTCCTGTACAATTTCGATTGAGTTGTATTTGATTAGAAATTTGTGTAATTAATTAGTGGCTGGTTAGACACTGATTAGAAAAATTTTCTTGTTAATTAATTGGTTGGATTTGAATCTGATTTTTCATTATTCTCTCTAATCTTCCATGTATGCCACAAAAGTGTTCGATGAAATGCATGAGTGAGATTATGTGTTTAATTGTCTATTTGAGAATTCCTTGGTGTTTAGTTGATTAATTAAACATTTTTGGATGATGAATCAGAGGCTAATTAATCAGTTCATTAATCAATTTGAATGTTCATTGATCTTAAAAATAAGAATTCACAATTTAATGCGGGATTGAGGTCTTAATTCAACATTAGATTATTAATCTCTTGAATCTTGAATGGTTATTCAAGATCATTTGCTAATGAACACAATTAGAAATTCTTAGGCTAGAATTCATTATAATTGGATTAGGATAAGGATAGTGGATACCAAGGGACGATTCCTAAGCTAGTCACAAGACCATCATTCACCATAATTCAACCAATTAGGTAGCAATTAGGAATTTTAATTCAATTTAGTTTTAGGTTAGTTTAATTAAATCAAAAACCCCCTAAATCAAGTAGCCTTTAGGACCTTTAACAATTAGAAAACCAAATTAAGCATTCAAATCCATTTCCAAGGGAGATGACCTAGGTTGTGCCACTTGCTATATTTTTAATCAACCTAGTTTTATTTTGAGGGTTACACGACAAGCCCATCACTGCTTATTTACATGTTCTGTCCACTATTTATCTTTGCATTCTTTCTCACTAGCTCATCCCATAATTATAATTTGCATTTCTTTCTGTCGTAGGCCTTACATCTTAGTTACTTACTGGGATTACAACTCCTTTGAGGAGTTTCTGCTTTTATGATCCCAATTTCTTAGTTTACTACTACATCTGTTTTTATAGGCTAGGACTTTTCTCACTTTCTTTGCTCACTTGCAGTGGCATTTTATAGTCCCTCATTTCAATACTGATAGGCCTAACTTGTATGTCTCATATTAGGACTGAAGAGCTACTACCACTGGCTATTGCTGGGCTCTGATGGGATGCTAGTTGTTCTCACAGTTTTGCTCGCTAGAGATATACTATACCACTTATCTCATATAAAAGGCACACTTAACCCTTTTTCTGAATACATAAGCTATTCTACAAGGATCTCTCTATCCCTTAGTTAAGGCTACTGTCTGCTAGGTAGTGGTTCATTTGGTTCTAACTCTAGAAAGCTTATTTCTTGCTTTCCTCATCTCATATACTATGCTCATCTCTGAAGAGAGCCAGTCAGTGGTTTAACTGTCTGAGTAAAGCCTTCATATCTCTGTAGCAATGGTCTACCAGACTCAGGAAATTTGTAGTCTCTGAGACAAAGGTTAGCTAAAATTGTACTGGTCTCTGAGACTAACTGCTCTATAAAAACTATCTCAGGCTGTCATCTCTACCAGAGGTCATTATGCTATGGCTAGAGCTCTCTGTAACTCTGTGGGATCTACTGTGACCTCTCAGAGCCCTACTAGGGTCTACTGCAACCCGCTATGCTATGCTGGGATCTACTGCGATCCATCTCTGGGAGATGTCAAAGCCTAAGATTATTGTATCTAATAGTAAAATATATGCTCACTAAGTCTGTTTACCATCGCTCATAATAGCTAAGGCTAAACTCAGAAGTATATCATACTCTTCGCGCGAAGTGGGTTCTGTGTCATCTCATTCTCTAGGATCCCGTCATACTAATACCAGGGAGCATTTTAATTTTCGTTCATCGCTCCTCATTGGATCCTCAGATTCCCACTTCAGCCCCTTTTTCACTTGGGCTTTCTTTTCTTACTCTATTGACTTACTTACTTTTACATATGTTTGTTTTAGTCTTCTTTTCATATCCTACAGTTTCTAACTATGCCCATGTTCTGCTTTTAAATGCTTTAGCATGAGGGCATCTCATACTAAGTGTGGTTAACATCTCTGGCAAGAAAGAGGCTATGCATTGGTCCCTCTTATTTCATTTATACATACTATAAGAGACTCAAGCTATGCATATTGAATTTGAACGTCCTCTATTAGGGACTCCTTTCTACATGGAATCCCTTTATCTTTCTTTTCTGACTCATCTCTTTCTCTAACTAGGATACCTTTCGATTATCGAGATACTTTGGTGATTGATGTCGTCATTTGTTATGCACTTAAGCCACATTACTACTAGGTTATATTATGTAGTCTTTGTTGCAAGTAAACCATAACATTAAACACTAATACACGGGCGCCTCATGACTGAGCTCAAAGCCATTATCACCTGTATATTACAAGTTTCTCAATAATCTAAAGTATCCCTCTCTTAGTTTTCTCTATCTGCCCTATTCTCGTAGAGTACTCGAGGAAAGTAGGATTCTTCCTCTACTATATCCCAAGATTTCTCAGTATCGCCTGGCTATTTATACTTTGGGCAATATCATGTTAGAAGGGCATCTATGCCAAGGACAAGTGTGCTTTTTTAAGTACTTAAGCATCTTAACAGAATATTTATTTTCAATCTGATGTGTTCTCGGCTTAAATACTGTCACCTCTTTTCTTTCTACTTTTCTCTTCCTCTTACTTAAGTAAAAGGATATTCTACTACTGGCTATTTTTGTTGCCAATTCAGGTTTCTTTACGCTCAAGAGCATCTGCATTTTCCCAATGTTTCTTTACTTAATCACTCTCTGTAACATCAAGGGGGTCTACTTTTTACTTATACTCTTGCTCTGCTCTTAGCTAGACCATCCTTTGGTAAGGAGGATTCTATTTCGTAAAATCCTAGAAATATCATTCTATAGCGCTCTCGGCTTACATTCTTTCCCTAGGCTTACATTCTTTCTCTACATAAGACGGGGCTCGCCTTCTTAGGCGGTCTCTAACTTTCTCAAGCTTCCCTGAGGGCACTAGGGCACTAACTGTCTGTCTTAGCTTATTTTTACATTCAGATCAGAGCTAGGCTTTTTCTCTATTCAGCCTTTATAGCCTCATCCCCAGGAGCACAGTATGCTATTTTTAGGATTCTGCTAACTCAATCCAGAATGCATATTCTCAATGTCTGGATTCTACCTCGCTAAAGCTCATGCTCTACTGGGTGCTCTGACCACGTATATGCCTTAACCCTATACTATTTTTATATTAAAGAGCTCGTCTAACTGACTATCAGACCCCTATCCGTTTAGACCCCTATCCGCTTACCATTTTAAGCTTAATCTATACATTTAGTTGTTACTAAAGCGAGGGCATATCTTCTATGGTTAATTTATCAGCTTTTCCTCGCTTCTTTGCTCACTATACTCTACAATCGGGGGGTCTATCAAGGGGACTTTGCTAATCACCACTAGATGGTTTCCCTGATATGAGGATATCTCATCTTCTCTTTTTCACTCCAGGGAAAACTTTCACTTAGCTTTTTATTTACATATCTCACTTGGAATGATGCTACTGGTCATCTTCTCTAGGCTTTAGCTTATGCTCAGCCTGGCTAGCCATCTCATCGGACCCATAACTTACTAATTATCCTCATTCTTTTCTAAGCTTCTATTACTGGGCTACTCATACTTACCTTTAGGTGTTACCTATGAGGTACACCTTTCTAGGACACTCACTATGTGCCTCATTGCTCATAGTTTTATCTTATATTAATTTGAGGCTATACTACCATTTTATCATTCAGTATCTTACTGGGTAGCACTCTAGGTTGTAGTCAGCACCTTAAAGGCGAGTCTCGACAACCTCATTATCACTGTGTCTAACTTTCTCTATATTAAGCTCTTTCCTCAGTCTCATTTACTAGGCCCACGGACTTCTTAGTAATCTTTCATAACTATTCTTTTCCTCTACTTATACTAGAGGTTCCCGCTCGCTGTGGGTTGTCTTACCCCTTATCAACTCCTTTCTCAAGTTGGCCTGAATATGACCAACAAGGCATTTACACTGCCATTCACCATGGCTAACACATCATTTGCTACGGCTAACGGCCTCTGATTGGCTTACTATTATAGGGATTGGATTTTTATCTTTAGCTACCAACCTGAGCCTCATTGCCTCTATAACTAACTTGTCTAACATGATAGGTGAACCAAGTGGATATGCTAATGGGAGCCAACAACCCTAAAGGAAGGAGATTGACAAACTTATGCCTTGATTTTAGCCTTTTTAGAGCCATAATGATGGTTTATCATGGATATGATGTTGTATATGTACTATAAATGTTGAGACATATGTAAAGATACTATTATGTGATGTTTAGATGTATGGAAATGATATATGACCACTAGCACATGTTTTGAGTATGTAATGCCATATTATGCAAGTTTAAAGTTTGATGAATATGTGTATAAATGTGGGTTGAATGGCCAAAATGAGATGCATGAGCTTTGGGACCATTTGGGCAGCTCACACAAGTCTCAAATGTGCTTTTAGACTTGCCCAAAAGGTGCCAATACCAAGGAAAGACTATTTGGCAAATTTGGTACCTCATATGGAGCCACATTTGACCATAATGGATTCTTACGTCACTTTTTAGCCAAATAAGCTAGTCTTGATCTGAAATTTGGCATGAAATTTGATCTCATTGAGAGCTTTTTGGGAAGCTAAAGATAATAATTTTTGGAGGTCTACAGAATATTTGATGATTTTTTGAAATTGGCAAATTTTATGGATTTGGTCTGCTACACTATTCATTTGGTCCGGAATTGTTTTCTATCACACGAGGCCCAAATGGTGTCCAATTGCCACTAAATTTTATACATTGAAACTAGGAAACCACAGTGACTCATTCCCACTAGAAGCACCTCATTTGGAGGTCTAGAGAGGGAGATATGAACTTTTGAAGTTTCTGTCCAGTATTAGTGAAATTTCCCGACCAGAAGCACTGTTCTATTGAATTTTGAAGCTTAGGCTTAATTAACTGATCTGGAGATATTTTTGCTCTCTAGTTAACACTCACAACTTTCTAGATTGGTATCATTTGCATGGTAAGGATTTTTGTGGAATTAATTGGACATTTTCAAATTTTTCTACAGAATTCTATGATAGTTCCAAATTTCAGTGGGACTTCTATAGCTTTTTGGATATCAAACGTCCTGGTTGATAACCTAGACATATTTTTCATGTGAAGTAAACATCCCAAGCTTTCCAGAATGACCAAGATTGTATAGTTTTGATTTTTCTAGATTTAGTTATGATTTTCCAGAATTTGCCCAGAAAAAGGACCAATTCTAGCCGAGAATGATCTTTAGGTTTCCATGCCCCATTTCGGTTTCCATGGGTTGGAAGCATGTTTTTGTGATGTGAATGAGTTGTTGTAACACCCCAAAATTAATTAAGATGCTAATCATGGATTTAGAGTAATTAAGAATGATTAATAGAAGATAATTAGGTCAGTTAAGTGAATGGAGATTTTAGAGGGATAAATTGTTAATATGGATTAAGAATTTATTTGGGATAGAAACTTCACCTAGGCCTAAATTAATGAATTATGATGAGAGGCTAATAGAGGTCCAATGAGTTAGGTGCAGACCCAACCAATTTAATGTGATAAGGGCCTAAGATCCACCTTGTATAAACTCTTATAAGTAGCCCAATTACTCTTGTGTAGACCCAAGCCTTTGAACTCTTCAAATTAGGCCCAAATCCCATCAAACTTCAGCAACCCAATGTATAAAACTGGCCTAAAGAAATTCTGCAGCCCAACACTTAAAAATTGGCCCAACAAGCAAAAATCTGAAAACCCAATTAGATTTGGACTTAGAGCAACCCATGACCCATCCCTTGACCTAACTTAAACCCACCTAAAACCCTAATGCTTCAGCCACACTCTCATTTGCTGAAACACAAAGAAAATTCAGAGGTTGAGAAGGAGGCTAGGGTTGGGGGCAAGAATTCTGTATTTTCACACACTTAGAGCAAAATTTAGCCAAGGTAATAGTTATACAACTTAATCCCCTCATCTTTCTCTTTAATTTGGCCTGATTAGTTTTTCATTTGGAGAGTTTTCATCATACCCAAAATCTGAAATGTGAGTGTTTGGGGGTTTTCTTGGTGAAATTCGTAGGTTGAGGTTGGGGCTGGTATTAGGTGAGCTTAAACCCCCCATTTTGATGTTTTCTTTGTTGGTTTGAGACCCCCATAGCTAATTTATATTATGGGTATTAATTTTGTGTGAAATTGCTTAGGATTTTGGGGTGGAATATTGAGATTTCTAGAAGAGGATACTTAAATCTGAATTTAGTATTGTGGTAGTTGGGTAAATATTCTTTAGGTAGTTGATAGCATTTAAATCCCTTGGGTACTTGTTGTAACTGCTAATGATGAATTAGAGTAGTAATTATCTGATGCTATGATTATAGGGAGACTCTGTACCATTGGTGGCTGTTGCAAAGTTGTCTACAAGTGAGGTAATTGGGGTTTACATTAATTCCATGCATGTATCTATTTTAATTTCATATTTGCTGTATACGAATGATTTGAAATTACTGAATGAATTGGTTGGCTATCCATTGTATGATGATTGGACCTTGTGAGTCCATGGTGAAGCTATGGTACGGCTGCCACCTGTGCATGTGCTGCAATCAGGCACCGGGTTATGATCAAACCCCAGATGCACTGAGCCCTGGTTGTGCTCAATGGGGAGTAGGTGCCATGGACGGGCCTCTCCTGGTGTTAATGGCCTTTAACATGTAATTATATGATTGCTAGTATGGGATAGTAATCATGATAGCCTAATTGCTTCATTCATTGATATGACTGATATGATTCACATATTAATTTTTGCTTCATGCATATATGTTAATTAAACTGGATTATATGATGGAATTGCCTTAGTTACTGAGATTTATATCTCACCCCGTTTTATGGGATTAATATTTCAGGTGAAAGTGCTTCGGGTAAAGATAAGGGTAAGCAAATGGATGAATATCCATAAGCTGAGGCCTAGTGTGGGGGAGCTGCACTTGGTCTGAGTGTATTAGGGTATATGCTAATTTTGTTGAATTTTGTGTAGCATCATCATGTATCTATATTGCCAAGTGTAGGAGTCTGTATTTTGATAATGTAATGTGTACTTATTGAGGAGTAGGCTTTACTTTAAATTGGCATTTGATGTATAGATTACGATATCTGCATTGAACTTTGTTGAACTCTGGTATAGCTGATTATTGGAAATGAAATCTTGACATATTGCTTTGAACCCCATTGATTGGATATCAAGTGATAGTTGCTGATAGTTTATGAATTCATGTTATTGTTCTATTGCCAACTTACTGATGTATGGACTTGCTGATATAGGGTAATTAGAGAAAAGAAATTGACTCTTAAATCTTGAATTAGAGAGGATAGATTAGCCAGATAAATTAGGCTAATGAAAGCTATTTGAGCCCTATAATTAAGGTAGATGGGCCCTAGGGTGAGATTAGAGGGAGAAAGGAGAGTATGAGTCTAGATTTTCGGAGTGTAAGACCTGAAGGCACTTCGCCGCAGCTAAAATGGAGTTGGTCACGGCCAATAGAGCCGAAGTTGCCCAGGGTGAGTGTTAGAGAGGAATTCGCCGCGACGAAATGTAAATTGGCCGCGACAAAATGTGAGGGGTCTAACTGGAAGTCATCCAAAAAAAAAATTCACCGCGGCGAACTTTTAAGAAAATGTCCCCAGCATTCCAGAGAGGAATTAGCCGCGGCAGAAGGAGGAATTAGCCGCAGCCAATATCGAGAGGCGAGCGAGGAAGTTCCAGGAGGCTTCTTCGCCGTGGCGCCATGTAGGTTGGCCGCAGCAAAAGTCCCGTGGCGAAACTAGTGACAAAGAAAGGGGTAAAAACAGTAAGGAATTGGCCGCGGCTAAGAGTAATTTGGCTGCGGCTAACATGCTGAAACACTTATATTAACTAGAAAACTCTTGGTTTTTCATATGTTAATCACAAGGGATGATCTAAAGTCATTAGGATGAGTTATAATTGATGAGTAATAGAATCCAAGGCCTATAAAGGGATGTTTAATTCCCTTATGAACATGAGTGTATGTAATCGTATGATTGATGGCTCTAATCACATTAAGGTTTAAATTTTTCCATATTTTCATAACCTATGAGGATTAATCATGTGTTTAACCTTAATTATCGAGATTAGAAATTAGGGTCGTCACAGTTGTAATGATGAAATTAAATATGAGGAAGTATAGTATGAGCTCACACGGTTCACGTGACACCAAATGAAATTTTGAGAGCCAGTGCAATGCTAAAATGAACATTATTTCTTTGTCTTTTTCATGCAAAACTCACATGATTCATGATATTAAGTCATGTAAAAGCACATAGGATGAGTTAGAATAAGCTAGAATTCATGGTGTTATAGAACTCCTTCATGAAAGTGTTTAAGCTGATGTCCATTAACTTTGAATTTAGCTCCTATCTACTCATCCAGAAGCTCAACTACACTAAAAAGGAAAACATCAGAAACTATGTAAGGACCTTCCCATTTAGAACGAAGTTTACCTGGCATAAGCTTTAAGTAGGATTTATAAAGTAGGACTTTTTGGTCGACAACAAACTCTTTTCTTGCAATCATCTTATCATGGAATGCCTTTGTCTTTTCTTTATAGATCCTTACATTATCATAGGCTTCTAATCTAATCTTCTCAAGCTCTTGGAATTGGAATTTCCAGTGAGATCTTGCTTCATTCAAATCCAAATTGCATTTCTTCACAACCTAGTAAGCTTTGTGCTCCACTTCTACAGGTAAGTGACATGCTTTTCCAAATACTAGCCGATAGGGTGACATGCCAATAAGAGTCTTGTAGGTAGTCCTATAGGCCCAAAGTGCATCATCTAGCCTTTTGCTCCAATCTTTCCTATTTGACTACACTGTTTTCTCCAAAATTTGCTTTACCTCCCGATTAGAAATTTCTACCTGGCCATTTGTTTGAGGATGGTACGGAGTAGCTACTTTATGCACAACACCATACTTGCTAAGCAAGCTATGCATACTTCGGTTACAAAAGTGAGTGCCCTGGTCACTGATAATGGCTCTGGGAGTACCAAACTTACAGAAAATGTGAGAGCAAACAAACTCTACAACCACAGAAGAATCATAAGTCCTAGTGGGTTTGGCTTCCACCTACTTCAAAACATAATCAACAGCCAATAAGATGTATGAAAAGCTAAAAGAAATAGGAAAAGGTCTCATAAAATCAATACCCCACACATCAAAGATTTCACAAAACAAAATGGGATGCTATGACATTTTCATTTCGCCTAGATATGCTACTTATTTGTTGACACCTAACACATCTTTTACAAAAATCAAAGGCATCACGAAACAGAGTAGGCCAATACAATCCACTATCTAGAACCTTCCTAGCTGTGCATTTTGGACTAAAGAGACCTACACATGCAAGTGTGTGACAAAAATTTAAAATAGAATCAAATTTTATATCAGACACACAACGTCTAATCACTTAGTCACTGTATAGTCTCCACAAGTATGGATCATTCCAAATATAATACCTAGTTTCACTCCTAAACTTATTCAACTGATGTTTATTCAAATCAACAAGTAGTTTGGAAGTAGCTAGATAGTTTACTAAGTTAGCATACCATGGATAGAAACTATACATAGCACACAAATGCTCATAAGGGAAATTATCATCAATAGGTAAGGAATTTACCTTTAAAGCTTCAATTATGCTCAAGTGGTCTGCTACCAAGTTTTCAGCTCCACTTTTATTCCGGATGTCAACATCAAATTCCTGAAGTAGAAGCATCCATCTAATCAATCTTGGTTTTGCATCAGGCTTTTTCAGTAAGTACTTCAAGGCTGCATGATCAGTAAAAACAATGACTTTAGTATCAAGCAAATAATATCTAAATTTATCCAAAGCAAAAACAATACCAAGAAACTCTTTTTCTATGGTTGTATAATTTGCTTGGGCCTCATCCAAAGTCTTGGATGCATAAGCAATCACATGGGACCTCTTATTCACTCTCTGGCTCAAAAATGCACCTACAGCAAAATTAGACGTGTCATATAAAAGCTCAAATGGAAGGTTCTAATCAAGGGGTTGAATAATGGGTGGGGAAGTCAAGCATTTCTTAAGATCATCAAAAGCTGTTTTACATGCATCATCAAACTAGAAATTAACATCTTCTTGAAAATGCATACATGGACATATTAAAATGTATGAATATTCAAGAAACATCCTTGGCATTTGAATAAGTCATACATAGCATACATAGGCTTGCCAAGTGAGTGGATTAGCCTCACCCATTCACTTGTGGATTTTAGACTTGCCTTATCCATTTTCTTTAAGAGATTTTTGACTCAACCTTATTTTTAGGAGTTAATCTCACTCTTGGGAGACTCTTTACTTTATCTTAACTAACTTTAAGGGTTCTTGGCTCATCCTCACCATAGCTAAGGGTTCTTAGCTTCACTACACTCAAGTAAACCTAAGCAAACATATTAGGCATCATTTGAAAACATAATGCATCATCATGGTACCATAGAATAAAAGCTCATACTAGACTATTTTTCATAGCTTAAAATATACATACACACATTTAAAGATAAGTCAAGCATACATTCATTCATGAGAGAATGAGGAGTGAGTTACCTTTGGTGCAACTATACACTTTTCTTCTTAAAACAATTCTTATTTCCTCAGCTTCACACACAGAAAGGTGTGGGATTTGCTTCTCTTGGCCAAAACACAATTTATAGAAGCCAATTAGGTTCTTGAACTCATTTCTAAGGCTACAGATCTTACTTAAACACTAACTTAGCCTAATGACCCTTTTTATGGTTCCAAAATACACTTAATGAAGCAACATCCCTCAAATGAGTTCTAGGCTCCATTCTTTCCTTTCAGTTATGATTTTTGACTTCTTTTAAGCCTCTTGGAGTCACCATACAATTAAAACAAAGAGCATAACTACATATTGCTTCCTCAGGTCATTTTATGGAACCTATGACACAAACTCATTCTCTAAACCTTCTAATTTTTTCCAAGGTTTCCTTTCATCTTCACTCATCATAGATGACTCAAAAATGGGCTTGAAAAAATTTAAAACTCTCCTTAGGTGCCTCAACCCCTTTTGGCTGGGACTATGTACCATTTGGCCTCCATGGAAGTTTGCTTTGTTTTTTTAATGGAAGATGCATATAGGGAGACTTCTCGGAATCTTAAGAACTCATTTAAACATTCATTTAGGCCTAAGAATTATTGTATCAAATCAGATTTTTCAAGTAACACTAGAAACCCTAACTTTGCTATCTTGATTTTCTATGGTTCTTTTATTTTTTATTTTATTTTTTTTCCATATCCTTGATCTTCTCCCTTAAATTCCTAAGATTCACCCTTGGTTTAGTTGGAAACTCGACTCCTTAGGGCTGGCCATATGTAGGTTGAAAAACCCATAAGTGAAGGAAGGAAGAAAATCAAGTGAAGAGATAGCAAAATACCTTGATTTCCTTGGTTTATCTTGTTTGTTCTTCAGCTTCCTTGGCTTCCTCACCTCAATTTTAAAATTTTCCCTCTGTTCTTTGCTCAAAACAGATCCAAAAACTTCACTAAAACCATAGGAAAGAAGGGGAAATGGAGAAGAGAGGTTTGCTAAAAAAAAACAAGAAAAATAACCAAGGATCCATACCTTTTGCCTTGTCTTTCTCCTTCTCTTCCTCTTCCTCTTGTGAGCCTCACTCTTAGGGTTTTTCCTTTGGTTTAGGGTAGAAACATATGTGGCTAAGTGAGTGAGGAGATGGGGTGTGACACATATGTATGGGGAGGTTAAGAAAGATTTTTCAAAAAATCCCAATTTTGCCCTTTCATTTTGGTATTTTTGTTTCCATTTTATTTTAGTTCCTTTTTTAGAACCGTCTTTTCCATTATGAAATTTAGTTCTTAATTTAGTAAAATGTCTTTGGAATCACTCAAATTGGAGCTAAAACCTTCATGAATGAATAAATCAAAGTTTGGGTCTATCAATGTTGGAAAACATCCACCGGAGGGATTTTAATTGTCCCAAGGTTTTTCATAGTTTTTAGGGCCTCTAAGAACTTCGAAGAACTCAAAATTTTCATTTTAAAAGCCTTCCTATATGAATTCCAAAATTTGCTCAAAATTATAAAAATGTCATTACGTTTTGTTCAATTGCTTTTATTTATTCTAGCTCTATTTTTTTTTTTCCATCGGAGCTTAGGATTCTCATTTTTAGGAGTCTAAAATGCTACCTAAATTTTTTAGGACCTTAACTAATTCATTTCAAGAGACTTGCTTTGAAAATGCACCAGTTTTCATTGTTTAACGAAAATTGAATATTACATACTACCATAGAATGAATCAGGAAATTTGCTACAGTAGATTCTAAGGTATTTTTCTATTGTGATGCCACATAGGCTCATCGTGGTGAGATTTACAAAATGTGAGAGGTTGAACCTAAGGGCAAATTCATTGTGGGTGAAAATCTTTGGCCACATGCATGATGCAAAACTTGGTTTTTAGGTTCTAGTAGCCAACTTAGCCACAGTGGGGACGGTCCAAGCCATGGCAAAGGCTTTCAAACTTTTATATTTGACTTAAAAACTTTGAATTTCACTATGTTAATATTGTGTAATGACATGAGAGTCTTTATATGAGGTTTTTATAAGTTGAAATTGTAGTAAGATGAATCCAAAGTCTTACATGATAACTATGATCACTTGTAGATTTGATTAGTTATGATTGTTTAGCTAATAACTCTAATGATATCAAGGTTTAAATTTCTTTTGCTTTTCCTAATTTATCTCAATTGTAATGACTTTAAGCCTTGATTTGCTATTACTAATCATGCTATTAAGCCTAATCACAATAATTAAGAATTAGGGTCATTATATATCTTGCGTTTAAAACATATTTAATGCACATAATAGTACCATGACATATAAACAAAAGTTATAAGCATATCTCATAGTTCAAACATACACACAAGCATCCAAAGACACTAAATCACCTAGCCAATCCACACACGAAAAGATAGAAAGCTACCTCAAGGCTAGGAGTACACTTTTCTCCCTAAAACTTCTTCCCTCATCTCGGCCTCACACACCCAATGATGGAGAGTGATAATTGCTAATTTCAACTAGCATATTATTTTGGCAATTTTTAGGAATTAGTCAATAAACTATCCCTAAAATTAACACTGGCACTATCAACTAGCATATTAATCAGACTAATACTAAAAATAGAATTATCATCATAAGGGTGTTTCATGGCATCAAATATATTAAATTGTATCACATTGCCAGCAAACTCCATTTGAAGAGTACCCTTATGCACATTTATAATTATTTTGGCAATTTTTAGGAAAGGTCTACCTCAAATGAGTAGGGCATGTCCACTAGATCTATATCTATCATCCTCTATGTTAAGGACATAAAAATCAGCTGGAAAAATCAAATCCTTTACCTTAACCAGAACATCCTCGAACACTCTTCAAGGATAAGCAATGCTTCTGTTGGCCAACTGCACAACTACTCCAGTAGGTTTCAGCTTTCCCATCTGTAAAGATGAATAAATAGATTTAGGCATAACATTTATAACAGCACCAAGATCAATCAAAGTATTAGAAAACTCAAAATTCCCAATAGTGCATGAAATTGTAGATGTGCCCAGATTTTGACACTTAATGGGCTTTGTTGACTATATGAGTGCTGAAACATTCTTGCCAAAATTGACTTTTTCATTCCCTCTTAGACGCTTCTTGTTAGTACATATTTCCTTGAGAAACTTGGCATATTTAGGGATAGTCTTGATTGCATCCAACAGGGGTATATCGACCTTAACCTTTTTGAAAGTCTTAAGAATTTCTTTTTCAATTTCTGCTTTGGTTTGCCTCTTTCCCATGGTAGGTCTACGTGGGAAAGGCAAAATTTTCTTTGGCTCCTCTTTTTTGTTAGGCTCATTTGGTGCGACGTGTCTTTTTGATGACGCCAGCTTATCCATGGTAGTGGTATCTGAGGATCCCTGAACGTCTCTTCCACTCCTAAGAGTGATGGTACTAACATTATTTCTTGGATTAATAATAGTCTGAGAAGGTAATTGGCTTGATCCTTAGCTTTTTATCTCATTGAGAGAGCTAGCCAACTGACCAACCATATTCTCCAGCTACTTGTTCTAATTTTTCATGTTAGCCATTTCTTGTTTGTTTCTAGCCTCATTTTGATCCATCTTTTCCATGAGTTGCTTCATCATAAACTCCATACTGTTATCTTTTATGGGTTCCTCTTAGATAAGAACTGATTGCCTAATAGGTTGGGAAGACTGTGCACTAGGTCCTGCAACATTGTAACTATTTTGCTGTTATCCTCCCCCATATCTCAGGTTGGGGTGATCCCTCCATCCTTGGTTATATGTATTAGAATAGAGATCATATTTTTGCTGCCCTTGTTGCATTGGTCTAACTGGAAAAATCCCAGCACAAGTCTCTACCCTATCCTCTAACATAGGGCACTAATCAGTAACATGTGTGGCCAAACAACATATATCACATAGGGGTCCCACCAAGGTAGTAGAGGTAGATGTCTGCCCAGGTGCGTAGCACTATGGATAAGAATGTATCTAAGTAGGGTAGGACTATGGTGCACAAGTCTGAGAAGGAGTAGAGAATAAATGTGGCTGCTACCGATCTAAAGCAAGCTATTAGAGCACAATAGACATTACATCAAGCTTACTCTCAATTCTTTGACCGTAGTCTGGAGCATACAATTCACTGACTCCTCTTACTGTCTACATTAATTTGGACCCAAATTACTGAGCATTCTAAGCCATCTTATCAATTAACCCCTAGGCCTTTTTAGGTGTTAGATCACCTAAGGCTCTATTAGAGGCGGCATCAATCATGTTTCTATCCATGTTCAACAGCTCTTATAGAAGTATTGAATAAGCAATTGATCAAAAATTTGATGGTGAGGACAACTAGCCAGCAATCTTTTGAATCTTTCCTAATACTCAGACAAAGTGTCTCCACCATTCTGTCTGTTCCACATATTTCTTTTCTTATTGATGCAGTGCAAGATGCAGGAAAGAATTTTTCCAAGAAGAGCCTTTTCAATTGGTCCCAAGAAGTGATGGCACCGGGAGGTAGATAATACAACCAATCCTTGGCTAAACCATCCACGGAAAAAGGGAATGCTCTAAGCTTAATTTATTTTTTTGAGACGCCCTATGGCTTCATTGTAGATGATACAACATGGAATTCCCTCAGATGTTTGTGAGGGTCATCTCCTACAAGTCCATGAAACTCAGGAAGTAAGTGAATCAAACTAGATTTAAGGTCAAAATTTGCATCTAATTATGGATATTGTATACAAAGATTTTGATAGTGCACATTAAGAGCTGTCAATTCTCCAATGGTTCTGGCATGCATGTTATCATTCAAGTTAGCCTGAACATGCATATTCATGTTAGCATTCATTTGATCTTGTTCAGCCATATTATCACTAGTAAATTGAAGTACACAATCAATTTCTTACATACAATCAAAAGCAAAAAATTAGAACTACTGATTCCTACACTATCCTTATTTTTCTTAATCTTTACTTGTCTTCTAAAGGTTCTTTCGATTTCTGGATCCAAATCAATTAATTTTTCACCAGAGCTTCTTCTCATACACCAATTAGACAAGCAAAAACTAAGAAGGAACATAATAATAATAATAAATTAAAACAAAAAATCTAGAAAAATTAGAAAAATCCTAGAAAATTCAAAAAAATACTAAAAAATTAGAAAAAGTATCTTAAACGTTAGAATTTGGCCAAAAAATATACCCAAAAACTTTGGAAAACAAAGTTTGAGAATTTTCTGGGCACTTTAAACAAAAATTCTAGTAAGCAAACAAGTTGATTCAAGCAACTGAAATGATCCAAATCCAAGCTTAAAATAGTGGAAAAATAGAACAAAAACAGGACAAAAATACTAAGAAACGCCTTCAAACAATTAAGAAACTAAACTCCTCGGCAATGATGCCAAATTTGATGATTATGTTGTGCAATCTCAAATAAAACTAGGAAGCAAAATGAATTCTGCAAATAATGGTGCAACCTTGGTCATTTCATAAGGAGTTTGTGCCTTAATTTGTTTATGAAAGAGTATTCTAAGTATTACTAATTAGAACTTGTTTAAGGGGGTTTTGAATTGCTAGAATTTAATTAAACTAAAATTTAATTGACAAGAATAAAAAACTTAAGACTAAATTGAAGTGAACAGTTAAGAAAATGTAGTAGCTAGCCTTGTATTGGACTCCTTAGAATTCAATTATCCTTACTCCCTTTTAATGGACCAAATTTGGATTTAATTTCTTACTCATTAGTGTATTCCTCATAAAAGCTCTTGAATGACCATCCAAGATTCAATTCATCAATTATTCAAGGAATTTGCAACCACAAGAAACCTTGAAAAATTAATTAATTGAATTAAGAACAAGAACACACTAAAACCAATCCTAATTGATCAATACAATTTACTGCATAATTCACTTAAGATACTAACTAACCAATTAGATTAATTAATTCCTCAAACAATTAATTGCACAAAAATTCTAGCCACTTAATCCAACAACCATGGCATCCATTAGCCTAAAATTAAGAGGAATTTAAAAGCAATTTGCTCAGCATAAATTCTGGAATTTTCATAAACATGTAATGATCACAATTAATATTCCAAATATCAAATTATACTCAATCCATAAAACAAACCAATCTAATAATTTTCAGCAATTAAATTCCTAAATTAATAAACTAGACTTAGTCAAATTAATAAAAGAATTAATGCTGGAATTAAAAGCGTAAGCAAAGAATGTTTATCTAATTTGGTGGAAAAATTGAGAGCTCAAATCTGCATCTGGGAGTTTCCAAGCTTCAGCTAGCCACCATGGATGATTCAAGCTGCCATGGAAAGTTTAATCGGGAGAAAATTAATGATAATCATTACAACCATGGAGAACGACGATGGATGAATTCCTTCGTTCGTCTCTGGAGCTTCAGCGTCCTTTTCGTAGTCTCCCGTATTTTTCCCACAGCTCCCCCTTCTTCACATTAATCCACCTGGTCCTCATTAAAAAAATCACGTGCCCAGCATCCTTTTACTGTGTACCACGCTCAGCCATTTTCCTTCTTTTTTTTTTCTTGATGAATGGATGAGATGGGATGGATCAAGGATCTACGAATGGAGTGTGGATCACCTTACTTGATGATATGTGGCTTAGATGGTTTGGTGTCTGAATGAATGGTCTGGATGAGATGGTGAATGGATACTACTGCCCGAGTAATTTTATAATTCACGTGCCCAGCTCCTTAGCTCATTCATATGCTTCATTTACTCCTTACGCTGTACGTATTTTTTTCCTTCAGCTCACATTTTCATTTAATCCTACATCAGCCCACATGTTCCTTTACATGACTCACTCATTCTGTCAGCTTCTTAAATTTCTTTTTTTCACATTCTGCTTACTGCTTCTCTCTAGCTCTTGTATCAATTGAATCTGCATGTGTAGCTTATTCTTTAACCCATCTCTCATCCCATTCTTTGCATCATTTTCACATTATTACTTTATTATAATAAAATGCTTTGCACACATCAGCTTCAGCGTGAAGAACTCGAGCTCTCTTCTCATTTAGCTACGTTGAATTTCCACTTGAGCTGCATGCATCTTTTCGTTAGCTCAAGCTTTCACTCCCTCTCTATGCTTCTTCGGTGTGGGAACCTTCCATCAACTCAAATGCATCATGCAGCTTCTACATGCGAGTGTTTGGTAGCCCTTCATGCTTCATGCAGATTCCTTCTTCATTTGCTTCCTATTTTACATGACTTTTGCATTTAAAACTTTCTGCTGCAGCTCGTGGTTCCTTTCTCACTCTCCTTTAATTCCTTCAGTGACTTTCTTCACACTTTCTATAGCCCTTCTCATGTAGCTTCATTTAGTCCTGCCTATGCATGGTTCTTCCATCATTTTTCCTCTAGCTAGCTCCCTTGTAATTCTCACTTGCCTTTTTTATTTTGCTTGTTTTTCCAAGCAACTTCTACTACCCCTATGTCTTATACTTGTAGGTTCTTTCACTCTTAGCTCCACTTGAATCTCTTCTTAAAGGTCTTCCTTCTCCTCACCAAAATCGTGACTGCATCCTCTGTTTCTACTCATTCCTTACTATCCATGAGTTACTCTCCTTTAAAATCTGCTCATGCAGCTCATTTTTTTCCTCGAGAAGCCTCCACATCTAAAAACCCATGTAGTGAGCTACAATCTTCTATGTTCTGTATGTATGTGTGTGCATGGAAGCTTATGTGAGCTTGCTTCTTCTCAAAATCTAATTACTCCATCAATCTCCTTCCATTCTAATTTTATTTCCTCCAAACTGTACACATGAAGCCTTCATCTTTTCTTCTTCCTTTCTTTAAATCAAATGCTCATTCAAGCTCTTTGCCCATTAAAAATTCTACACAAAAGAATGAAAAAATTAAGTAGGAAAAATTCACACAATTATTTAGAAAAAAAGTATGCATTAAAATTCAAGAATTTGTAAATAAATTCCTTGAGTGCTGAAATGGCTATTAAGATAAATTCTTATCTAATTAAAGTCTTAGAGCCATATTTGATCATTAAAATGTCTAAGATAAGGAGAATGAAATGTGTAAAATTTATGTTTATCAGAAGGTGACCATGAATAAGAGTTCATAAAAGCTCATGTGTGTGAGTTGTGCATGAGTGAGTAGGCTATGTAACTTCGTGGATGGATGAGTGCACCCGTGAATGTGAGTGCAAGGAAGAGCTAGACTGTGCACATAGGGATTCTTTGAATCTCATTTCTTTCTCTCTATTGCTCTAACATGCTAGGTGGACCAAGTAAATAGGGTAATGGGAGCCAATAACTTGGAAGATAAGTGATTGAAAACAATTTGCATAGATTTTGCTTCTTTATGGCCATATGAATGCCAAATGTTATAACCCCTTATTGTATATGTGCTATAACTTTATGAACATATGTAATTATGCTAATGTATTATGTACAATGAGATTTAATGGCATATGCATGATATAGTGCAATTTGGGTATGGAATGGTAAGACTAGCCTTGTGTAATCTTGTGTATCGTATGGGATGAGAGAGTGAGTTTTCAAATTATGAATTTATGCACCTTTTAGACAAGTTTAGAATGTCATTTTGGTGCATTCCCGTATGCTCAAGTGGTCATGGTGGCCTTGGAACTCAATATGAACCATTTGGACCCCTTATATGGCACAAAAGTGACTAATTTGCAATCTAATATCAAGATTTAAACAAATAAACGAATTTGCCAGTGAAATTTGGCCCACATGTAAATCTTATCTAGAGCTTTTTGGGATGTTAAAGATCAGATTATTTGGGCCTCTATGGAATTAATTATGATTTTTTAAATTTGGCATTTTTCTATTGAACTAATACAGGTACTGTTCATATGGTTAGAAACTTGAGCTATGTTATTTATGGGTCAAATGATATCTAATGCTCATGAAATTTAATAGCATAAACTAAACATAATAAGCTTTCCATAGCCACTAAGAGCTCCCCAATTGGACCTCTGAACAGAGAGATATGAATTTTTAAAATTGGAAGTTAGTAATAGAGATGATAGTTGACCTCTGGTACTATTCCATCAATTTCTAATAGCTAACAGCCCTTGTTGAGATTTGGACATATTTTTATCATGAAATAGACATCTGTAGCATTCCAGAATAGTAATGAATGCATAAGTTCAATTTTTCTAAAATTAGTTATGATTTTTCAAAGTTTTTGACAGAAAATTGGAAATTCTGGCTGAGGCTGCGCTATGGTATTTTCTATGTTCCATCCACTTGCACGAGTTCTAGGCCACTGTCTTGGATGGTTTTGAGTTGTATTAGTGTAATTGAATATGAGAATAAGTTTAATGAGTTCATATAGTCCATAGGGTATCAAATGAAAAATTTATCCGCTGCGCAACGTAAAAATATTCACTATTTTCATGCTATTTTTCTTACTTCTTCATGAAATACATAGTACAAGTCATGGAGGTAGCATGAGACAAGCTAGAAATTTATGATGTTACATTTATTGGTATTAGAGCAAAGGTTTAGGCTCTTAATGTGGGTTGTGACTTGTGGTTATGAGTTGCCTTAGTGTATACGAGTTACTTTCGGATGAAATGAGTGTGTGATGGTTGTGAAAGTGTTCCCTTTAATACTAAAGTTTGTTATAATGTTTCAGAGCTATGATGAACACTAGGAGGGGTCAGCCCTCTAGAGAGGTTCATCTAGATGATAGAGCCTAGCCTAGTGATTTAATAATTGGAGCCTTACAATTTATTATGACTCTCCTGGATTAGCAGTAGGCCATGATCATGCAGTTATAGGAATGACTTGTTGAGAGAGATAGCTAGGGCCCTACACCTCCTCTTCCACAGCTACCTCACTACTCAGATCATTCCAAGCATTCAAGGGCAACTCACCCAGATCTACAACCACATATCTAGATGGTTGCCTCTACACCACCTGTAATATATGGTCCCTCGAAAATGCAAGAAAACGTAAGAAAATGCGAAAAACGTAACACCCGGTTTCTCTGTCAATGTACGAAATTCACTAGATACAAAAGGAAGTTTCCCAAATAGAGTAAATTGAGGTCCAATAAAATTAAAATAATATTCTAGACCACAAATAATGATGAGTTAAGGCCAAAGGTGCCCTAAAATTTGGGGCCAAAATAGATGAAAAAAAGATATAAAAAGGTCTCGAATAGTCTCCAAGGTTAAGTATAAAGGAGCTAGGGACTAAAATACAAAGAAAAGTTATATGTTAGGCAAAATATATAGATTGCCTAAAAGTTTAGGGAACCCTAGTTTCACCCCTATGCGTGGCTTTAGGCACGAGTATAAAAAAATTAGGTATAAATCTCATAAATCTGTGACCCATGGTTAAACTCCGTTTGATGAGATGGATCCAATGATGCTATGTTGTCTGGATGGTCGGATCGGATCCAGTCTGGGATCTGGTTAGCCCGATCAGTAGCCACGAGCAAAATAGAAAGAAGTTGTAACAACCATGGAAATAGAAATAGCTAAAGGGCTAAGAAACCCTAAAGGAGTTTTAAGAACTAAATTGCAATAAATAAAAATTTTAAAGTACAATCATAATACAAAATGATAAAAATTACACTTAAAGACCCAGATGTTCGATTGATACCAAAATTTACGAAGATCGAGGTTGATGGCCCCTCATCCATATTTAAGGCTCAGTATGGCCAGAAACTAGAGGAAAAAATATTTATAAATTTTAGAAAGTCTAAAGGTATGTATTGTACCATAAAACCTTAATTGGCCCTGGACACTGATTTTTAGATGCTGTGAGGCCCAATAGTTAATTTTAAAGGCCCAATAAGAGAAAAGAAGATATAATTAGGGCTTTAGAGAAGATGAAACCTAAATATAAATATAAAATAAAAATGAAAGAAAGAAAGGATTTTAGTTAGTTTAAAGAATTAACCATGGTTAAGTTAGAAATTAACCATGGTTGAGTTAAAAAAATTAGCCATAGTTACTAACCATCAAATCACCATAACTTAAAGGCTAAGAATAAGCATCCAAGTATGCGCCCAAGAAATTTTGGGAAGAAGATATTTAGTCATGAAATTAGAAAATCAAAAGAAAAAAGGAATGAAAGGCTAAGATTTGATCTTAAAAAGGTTAATCCAAGGGTCTAAATTTGGTATGACCATTTAACTTCATTTAAATTCATCTCCTTCACTTCCATTTCACCATTTTCATGCCACACACAAGGGAGAGGAAGAGAAAAATGTGAAGAGAGAGAGAGAAAGGGAGGAAAAGTGGAAGAAGGAGAGAAATCAAGAAAAACTACCACCATTCTTCACCAATTTTCTTCATCTTCTTCATCCTCCAATCATTTTCTTCAAAGGGCAGCTGCATCTTCATCCTTTCTTCAAGGTGCCATGTTGCTTTAAGTGGGAAAAGAAAGGATTTTAGTGTGAGAAAATCAAAGGAAGCAAGGATTAAGTTTAAAGAGTAAGTTTTCTCCACCTTGCACTTGAAAATCACATGGTATAAGTTAGTTTTGTTAAACCTTAGTTATAGGCTACTTTTGGATAGAATATGGATGATTAGAAATGGAGTTTATATGTTGAATATGAATGCCTAGGAATGGAGTTTATAAATTGACTATGAAGGCCATATGAGCTTATCTATTGTTGTTATATGCTGGAACTTTGAAAGATACAAAGATTTTAATTTTTAGGAAAATGGAAATGTTTGGGAGATGCTGTCTAAATTTTCTTAAAATTTTTATGTTGTCTTCTTAATGTCCTAAAGTATGTATACCAAATTTCAAGTCCTAAAACATAAAGGAAGAGGCTATGAAATTTTTAGAACTAAAGAAACTCACTTTTGGACTTAAAATGGAGCTAGTTTACGTTATGACCAAAACATGTTTTTGAGGCTAATTTGATAATTTTATCCATTCCAATGGATTCAAAAGGGTGTTTTTAGCTAGGAATACCTATGGCAAAGCCCCTAAAACTCATGGAATAAAATTTCTAAATTTTAGCTAAGAAATGCACATTATTCGACCATGGTGAATTGGAAGGGAAAGAGTTGGATTTTTCCAATTCTAATGGTTCCAATGAGTTTAAAAGGGTCATACTACTTTAAAATTTAAGGTTTATATGTTAATTGTAATGAATTATCATTATGATTATAGAGTTTGATAGTTACTTTAGAACTCCAAAACTAAGTAAACTGAAGTTCCAAGGCTTAAGGAGCAAAGTTTGCTAAGGTAGTAGTTTTTCTTTCTCTTTCTTTAAGCTTGTATGTTTGTATGATGATGAGTGTTATGCTATATCAAGTAGTCATTTATGCTATAAGATAAGTGATGCAAGACCTTTTAGGAACATTGTCTTAGGAACCTTCAACAAGATGATACTTTGCCTGGGAATGGCTAGAAAACAAGAATGTTGGTCAAAAGAAAGACCATAAAAGAACTTGTCTCTTAGAACACTAGCCTCAAGACGCCACAAAGGAAGACCAATCCTTTGATAAGTCACGTGAGCTTTCAAAGAATACAAAGAAGCAAAAGCCTCACAAAGAATTGAATAATACTCAAATTCATTCATGATCTCCAAAATAAAGTACAATAACAAGCCTTTTATAGGCAAAAATTTTTAAAAGTCTAAAATCCTAATAAAAGTTAAACTCTAAAATCTGATTAGAAATATTTTAATAGTGCCTAAAATCAAGGAAAAAGATTAGGATACTAATTTTAACTTATCTCAAAGATAAGATCTTTGACCAAGTCTTAAAAATAATAAAATAAATAAATAATGAAATTCACAAAGAATGCTACTCAAAACTAATCAGCTCTTTTAAATAGTCACATAGGATGCTCATATTTCATTAAAAATCATAGAATTGACACATGATTCTTAATCTCTTGCAATTGGACTCTAATTGGGCCTTGACATTCCTCTTATAGAATGGTTAGCATTATCACCCCTTTTACATCTTCTTGGACCCTCTCTTGACTTAAATAATTGGGTTCTAAGTTATAAAACTTATGAACCAAACAATTGAAGGCTTCTTTCATTGCTTTGGCCCTAACTATTATTATTGGGCCTCTTATGCCTTGCAATGGATCTTTAGGCACATTTGACTTGAACTCTTAGGTTTTAATTTACAAATCATGTCCTTGGGCTTAAAACTTAGCACCATATCCTTCATTAGGTCCACTTCTATGTTTAGCAAGATCTCTTGGTGCTATTACATCATTCCCCCTCTTAAAAAGGATTCGTCCTCGAATCTGCAACATCAAAGGAAGAAAGATTAGCTATATTAAAAGTAGCACTGACATTTCTATAAGAACTAGACAAGTCAATTCTCTAAGCATTATCATTAATCCTTTTAAGAACTTGAAAGGGGCAATCTCCTCTAGGTTAGAGTTTTGACTTCCTTTGCTCTGGGAAATGTTCTTTTTGCAAGTGAACCCATACCCAATCGCTGGGTTTAAACACCACACACCTTTTACCCTTGTTAACTTGGTTGGCAATTTGCTCATTCCTTTTTTCAATGTTGGCTTTCACCTTCTCATGCAAATCCTGCACAAACTTAGCCTTCCTAGCACCATTAAGGTTAGTAAACTCATGTGAAGGTAAAGGAAGCAAATCTAACGGAGTTAAAGGATTAAAGCCATAAACAATTTCAAAAGGAGAGAATTTTATAGCAGAATGAACAACACGATTATAAGCAAATTTGACATGGGGCAAACACTTCTCCCAATTCTTAAGATTCTTTTGAATGATAGTTCTTAATAAAGTAGAGAGGGTTCTATTAACAACCTCGGTCTGCTCGTCAGTTTGTGGATGTGTTGTAGTAGAAAACAAAAGCTTAGTGCTAAGCTTATTCCATAATGTTTTCCATAAACAAATCAAGAATTTCACATCTTTATCACTAACCATAGTTCTTGGCACACCATGCAACCTAACGATCTCCTTGAAAAACAATTCTGCCACATACATAGCATCATTAGTTTTGGAACAAGCAATAAAATGTGCCATTTTACTAAACCTATCCACAACAACAAAGACATTATCTTTCCCAGTGAAAGTTTAGGCAAAGCCAAAATAAAATCCATAGAAATATCAATCCATGGGTGAGAGGGAATTGGTAAAGGAGAATACAAGCCATGTGATTGAATTCTAGACTTAGCATGTTTACAAGTAATATATCTAGAACAAGCAGCAACCACATCTTTTCTCATGGTAAGCTAATAAAAATGCTCATTCAAAAGAGCCAAAGTCTTTTCCACACCAAAATGGCCCATCAATCCCCTACCATTTGTAATATATGATTTTCTAAAAATGAGAGAAAACATGAGAAACGTAACATACAGTTTCTCTGTAAACAAACAAAACTCACTGGATGCAAAAGGAAGTCCCCTGAAATGATGTAGTCAAGGTCCTAAAAAATTTAGGAGGCATTCTAGACTCTTAAAAATGAGAATCCTAGGCTTAGACGGAAAGAAAAATATAGCTAAAATGAAGAAACAATTTCTTACGAAAAACTTACAAAATGTAATGATATTTTCATAATTTTGAGCAAACTTTGGAATTCACACAGGAGGGCTTTTTAAATGAAATTTTTGAGTTCTCCAGGGTCCTCAGAGGCCCTGAAAACCATGGGAAGCCTCGAAACAGTTAAATCCCCTCTAGTGGATGTTTTCTAATGTCAGTGTACCCGAATTTTGACAATTCGTTCAGGAAAGTTTTACCTCTAATTTGAGTGATTTCAAAGTCATTTTATTAAATTGGGAACCTAAATTTCATAATGGAAAATACAGTTCTCCAAAAGGAGCTAAAATGAAGGAGAAATGAAAATGCCAAGAACGAAGGGCAAAATGAAAATTTTTGAAAATTGTAACTTCCTCCCACCTATATATATGATGCACCCTTTTTCTCCCTTCATTATGCATGAATATGTTTTGCCTAAAACTAGAGGAAAACCCTAGGGGATGAGGTGCACAAGAGGAGGAAGAAAAGGAGAAGAAATTCAAGATAGAAAGGTATGGATTTTCATGGTTTTTCATGCTCTTTCTCTTCTACACCTCTTCTCCTTCATTCTCCTTTATTTCCTATGATTATAAAGAAGTATATGGATCTGTTTTAGAGGAGAAATTGAGGAAAAAAATTCAGATTTGAAGAGAAGGGTTCAAAGAACACAAGATTCACGTGAGAAAAAGTAAGAAAATAAGGTAATTTCTCTTCCTATTGTTGTTATCTTTAGTTCCCTTCCCCACCATTTCTCCCCACTTGAGAAAACCCTTAGAGGACTTTATTTTTAGGCAGAACTAAGGGTGAATCTAAGGAAAAAAAGTGCAGAGATTAAGAATATGCAAAGGGAATTAACAAAAAATCATTAGATTTCAAGATGCAAGTTCTAGGGTTTCAATTGTATCTTGTAAAATCTGATTTTGTATGATGATTCCTAGGCCTAAATAAGAGTTCAAATGAGCTCCTAAGATCCCTAAGAGGCTCCCCACATGCATGTCCCCTTGAGAAAATAAAGTAAGGTCCATGGAAAGCAAAAACCTCTATTGTCTCAGCTTAAGGGAGATTGTCTAACTAGGGAGAGTTTTAAATTTTTCTAAACCCATTCTTGAGTCATATATAATGAATGAAAATGAGGGGAGGCCTTGGAAAAAATTTAGAACTCATAGAAAGTGAGTTAGTGCCTTAGGTTCCATATTATAACCTAAAGAAGCAACATGTAGTTAGGCTCTTTATTTTAATTGTGTGATGACTCAAAAAGAGGCTTAAAAGGACTGAAAAATCATATTTGAAAGGAAAGAATGGAGCCTAGAATTTATTTGAGGGGTGTTTCTTCATTAGGTACAATTATAAAATCATAATGGGTTTTATAGAACATCCTAGTGTCTAAGCAAGTTATGTGGCCTTAGAATTTATTTCATGAACCTAATTGTCTTCCATAAATTGTGTTTGGGCCAAGAGAAACCTTCCCCACACTTTTGTGGGTGTGTGGCCGAAGCAAGGGAGGGATTTTCAAGAGAAAAAGTATGTGATTGTGTGCAAAGTAGCTCTCTCCACCTTCTTTCATGCATGGATGTGTGTTTAGCTTGTCTTAGAATATGTGTATGTGTATTTTCAAGCTATGATAAGTATGCTAGCATGATTTTATGTGCCATAATTTTATGATGACATATTATGTTTTCAAATGAATGTATGATGTTTGTTTGAGTTTGCTTTAGTGTGGAAAGGCCAAAAACTCTTACCCTTGGTGAGGATAAGCCAAGAACCCTTAAGATTGGTTGAGACAAAGCAAAGAGTCTCCCAAAAGCAAAGTGGGCTCTCAAGAGTATAGTTGAGTCCAAGAATCTCTTAAAGAATGGGTGAGGCAACTCCAAAATCTATGAGAAAAAGTGTGAGGCCAATCCATCCCCTTGGCAAGCTCTTGAATGTTTTGTATGACTTGTTCACATGCCAAGCTTCTTTCTTGAATGTTCATGACTTCTATGATATCCATGCATGCATTTTTAAGACTTGCTTTGTATATATTATGTATGATTGAACTAGAGATGATCTATTGGGATTCTTTGAATCTCATTCCCTCCTCCCCAATGATCTCACATGCTAGGTGGAACAAGTGGACAAGGTAATGGAAGCCAATCTCCTTGAAGATGAGAGAATGACATGAATATGCTTGAGTTTTGCTTCTTTAAGGCCATAATTGTGTCAAATGATGTAATCTAATTATGTATATGGTCTATAACCTCTTAGATATGTATAATTATGATATTATGTGATGTATAAATATATGGATATGATGTATGAATTTTAGAATAGAATTTGGGTATATAATGCCAAGGTATACAATTTGAAAAGTTTAATGTAATGTGTATATGTGTGGATGAAAAGACCAAAATGAGATGTATGAGATTTGGGACCATTTGGGCAGCTCACACAAGTCCTAAGTGTGCTTTTGGACATGCCCAAAAGGTGCCAAGACTAAAGGAAAATCATTTGGTCACTTTGGTACCCCATTTGGAGCCAAAAATGACCATAATGGAATCTTATGTCGCTTTCTAGCCAAATGAGCTCTTCTTGCTTTGAGATTTGGTATACAATTAGAACTTGTTAAGAGCTTTTTGGGAAGATAAAGACTATAATTTTCTAAGGTTTACAGAATATTTGATGAATTTTTGCAGTTGGCAATTTTTCTAATTTTGGTCTGCTACACTATCCATTTGGTTCGAAAATAAAATCTGTCACATAAGGCTCAAATGATGTCCAATTGTAACAAAATTTTATACAAAGAAACTAAACATTCACATTGACTCAATTCAACTAGAAGCACCTCATTTGGAGGTCTAATGAAGGAGATATGAATTTTTGAACATTCTATTCGGTATCAAGAGTTTTACCCGACCTAAGTTATTATTCTATTGAATTCCAAGGTTTAGGCTGCCTGAACTTGTTTAGAAATATTTGTTGCCTTTAGCTATAGCCACAACTTTTTAGATTGGTATCATTTACATAGATTGAATTTTTGTGGAATTAATTGGATATTTTCAAAATTTTTGACAAAATTCTGTGACAATTCCAGAATGCAGTTTGACCTTTGGCCTTTTGGATGTCAAACATCCTCTATGATGGATGTTATGGTCTGGACATATTTTTAGTATGAAGTAGACATCCATATCTTTCCAGAATGACCAAGAATGTATGTTTTAGAGTTTTCTAGAATTAGTTATGATTTTCCAAAGTTAGTGGCAGAATTGAGCAAAATATGGCTGAAATATAATAGGCATATTTTAAGCTTCCCTTCATGATTCTTGAGATGTAGGCCACATTTTATGATGGAAATGAGTTGTATTCATGTAATTAAATATAGGAATGTGTTGTATGAGTTCATATGGTCTACGTGACACCGAATGAAATTGTTTATACATGACGTAATGCTAAGAAATGCATTAAAACAATACCATTTTCTTGCCTTCTATATGAATTGCTTGATGTGAGGGATAGATATAGTATGAAATGAGCTAAAAATATATGGTGTTACACCATGAGTCTCCTTAACAAGAAGCTCACGAATGGAACATATAGGAACATATAACTTGTTCCTTTTTGAAAAGAAACCCATCAAACCTGTAATAGTCATTAGCACCATACAATTCACAAGATTTTCAAATATCAACAAAATCAGAATCAGACTCATACTTTTAACATCTCAAAACCTATCAATCTAGCATGCATGAAACTAATCAAAGTGTAATGCCTAAACAATGCATCAGCTACAACATTTTCCTTTCCTTGCTTATGCTTAATCACATAAGGGAAGGTTTCAATAAATTCAAGCCAACTTGCATGCCTTTTGTTCAATTTACTCTGGGACTTAAGAAACTTAAGACTCTCATGATCAAAATAGATAATAAATTCTTTAGCCCACAAATAATGTTGCAAAGTTTCTAAAGTGTGTTTCAAGGCATACAACTCTTTATTATATATGGAATAATTTAAAGCAGGACCACTCAATTTCTCACTGAAATATGCAATAGGCCTAAAATCCTGCATCAACCTACCACCTATGCCTATACCAGAAGCATCACACTCAATTTCAAAAACCTTAATAAAATCAGGCAACACAAGTATAGGGGCGTTAGTTAGTTTTTCCTTCAGTATGTTAAAAGCACGCACTTGTGCTTCACCCTACTTGAATACCACATTCTTTCTTACCAAATTATTCAAAAGGGCAACAAGAGTAGAGAAGTCCTTCATGAATTGCCTATAGAAGCTCACCAATCCATGGAAGCTCCTTACTTCACTGGCATTCTTTGGAGTTAGCCACTCTCAGATTGCTTTGACCTTTTCCTCATCCACTTGTATGCCATGAGCTCCTACAACAAATCCAAGAAAAACTATAGAATCTAAACAAAAAGAACACTTCACTAAATTGACAAAGAGTTTATTCTCCCTAAGCACAATAAACACATCATGCAAATGACTCACATGCTCTTCTAGACTCTTAGAGTAAATCAAAATGTCATCAAACTAAACCATAACAAATCTACCAATGAAAGGTCTAAAGACATGGTTTATTAAATTCATGAAAGTGCTAGGTGCGTTGGTCAGGCCAACTAACCATTCATATAACCCAAACTTGGTCTTAAAAGTAGTTTTCCATTCATCACCTTCTTTCATCCTAATCTGATGGTAACCACTTCTAAGATTAACTTTAAAGAAAACACATGTACCATGCAACTCATCAAGCATATCATCTAACCTAGGGATAGGATAGCGATATTTTACCGTTATTTTGTTGATGACACAACAATCCATACACATCCACCACTTGCCATCCTTTTTGGACAAAAGAATCACTAGGACAGCACACGGACTCATACTTTCATGAGCAAAGCCTTTCTTCATGAGCTCTTCCACTTGATGTTGCATTTCCTTGTCTCATCTGGATTTGCTCGATAAGCAAGTCTATTAGGGATAGATGCTCCTAGGATAAAGTCTATATGATGCCCAATGACTCTTAAAGGGGGCAATCCATCAAGTATTTCCTCTGGGAACAAGTCACAGAATTCTTATAATAAAGACGTAACACTAATAGGCAAAGAGTGATGAAGATTGTCAATAGCAAGATAAATATCATTATAAAGCAATAAGAAAGCATTTTCACAAATAAGAGCTCTCTTGACCTCATTTCTACCCAAAAATAAGCTCACTTTCTTTTCCTCATGTTTTTCTTTAATTTTCTTTTCCTTTCTACTCAGCTTTCCTTTCTCTTACTTCTTCTCATTCTCAACACTCACACTTACTTAACTTTTCTTTTCTTGCTCTCTCTTTTAACACTCTCTTTCAATTTTTAATTAATCCTTATATGCTTAAACATGATAAAGAGGGGTCAACACAATGGTCTTACCATTAAAAACAAAGGAGTAATAATTTTTATATCCATCATGTTTTACCTTTTTATCAAATTGCCATGGCCTACTAAGTAACAAGTGACCAGCATACATGGGTGCCACATCACAAAAAATCTCATCATGATAATTACTAATAGAAAAAGAGATAAGGACCTATTTTGTTACCTCTACCTCCCCACTATCATTAAGCCATTGTAATTTATAAAGGGTAGGGTGCCTCAAAATAGGCAAGTTTAGCTTTTCTACAAGTAAAGTACTAACTACATTTGTGTAGCTACCATTATTAATAATCAAACTACATACCTTCTTATGGATGAAACAACAAGTATGGAAAATATGCTCACGCTACTCTACCTTAAGATCTTCTTTAGGTTGAATGTTGAGAGCATGCCTAGCCACAAGGGCTTCACCATTTACAGCTTCAGTTAACTCTAAATCTGAGTCATCAGTCACGGGTGGCATCTCATCCTCCTTAGACTCACTACTAGCACTTGTTACAACACCATTCTCTAGAATAATCATAGTTCGTTTGTTAGGACATTGTGAAGCAATGTGACTAAAACCATTACATTTAAAACATCTAACCTTAAAGGAAAAAGCAGTAAGATTAGAAAACAAGAAAGGTTTTGAATTAGTTTTACCCTTAACCTGAAAGGGTTTTACCTTACTTTCCTCTTTAGACTTGAAATCAGTCTTTGGCTTGAAGGGGACTTTGGAATCCCTCCAAGAACTTGAGCTAGATGTCACTTTCAGGTTTCGTCAAGCCCTTAGTTGCTTTTCTACCTTGATAGCTTTATACAAGAGCTCCTCCATATCTAGGTAATTGTATAAATTAACTTAGGTAGCTATATCAGGATTTAAGCCCTCAAAGAATCAGGCTATGGTTGCTTCACGGTCTTCCTCCACATTTGCCTTAATCATGGCAATCTCCATTTCTTAATAGTAATCTTCCACACTCATATAACCTTGTTTTAGCTTTTGGATCCTTTTTGCAATTTCTTATACTAGTAACTAAGGACAAACCGTTTGCGTATGATAGTTTTTATCTCTTGCCAATCACGAATTGGACCTTTACTGGTACATCTTCTGGTGAGTAAGAGTTGATCCCACCAGATGCTAGCATAGTCAATAAACTCTACTACGGTAAGTTTTACTTTCTTCACCTCAGTGTAAGAGTGGCACTCATGTAATACCCTATATTTCTAGTTCATTTCATAACATTTCTATGGTTTACATTCATAGATTTTATGAGAGAGCAAGAAAAGGGAATTAAAATAATGCATTTTCTTGCGTTGTGTCCCATATGAAAATTCCATTTAATGTCACATGGACCATATGAACTCATACAACACATTCTCATATTTAATTATACGAATAAAACTCATTTGCATCATGAAAAGTGGCCTACACCTCAAGAATCACGAAGGGAAGCATGAAATATTCATATCCATTTTTGGCCAGATTTGTCTCTTTTCTGACTAAATTTTGGAAATTCATAACTAATTCTGTAAAAATTAAAATCATGCATTCTTGGCTATTCTAGAAAGCTACAGATGTCTACTTCATACTAAAAATGTGTCCAGACTATAACATCTATCATAGAGGACGTTTGACATCTAAAATGGTCCAGAGGTCAAACTACTCACTGGTGCTGTCACAGATTTCTATAGCAAATTTTGAAAATTTTCAATTAGTTCCAAAAAAATCCAATCTATGCAAATAATGCCAATATGAAAAGATGTGGATGTTAGCTAGAAGGAAAAAATAACTCCAGACCAGTTCAGGCATGCCAGAGCTCAAAATCCAATCAAACAGTAGCAGAAGTTGGCTAGAATTCCTGATACTGGATAGAATCTTCAAAAATTCATATCTCCCTCTCTCGACATCCAAATGAGGTGCTTCTAGTTGGATGAGTCACTTTGAATGTCTAGTTTCTTTGTATAAAATTTCATGGCAATTGGACACCATTTGAGCCTTGTGTGATAGATTTCATTTTCGGACCAAATGAATAGTGCAACAGACCAAAATTAGAAAATTTACCAATTTTGAAAATTTATCAAATATTCTATAGACCTCCAAAAATTATGTTCTTTAGCTTCCTAGAAAGCTTTCAACAGCTCTAATTGCATGTCAAATCTCAGATCAAGAAGAGCTTATTTGGGCAAAAAGTGATATAAGGTTCCATTATAGTCAATTTTGGCTCCATATGAGGTACCAAAGTAACCAAATGGCTTTTCCTAAGATTTGACACCTTTTAGGCAAGTCTAAAAGCATGATTAAGACTTGTGTAAGCTACCCAAATGATCCCTAACTCCATGAATCTCATTTTGACTATTTCATCCACACATATGCATAATTCTATCAAACCACCAATGAAGCTAATTTACCACCATATACCCATTTCACATTCTAATGACTATAAAACATATTCCCTCATTCATACATAGCATAATACCATAATTACATATGTCTAAGAGGTCATAGACTATATACATCAAGGGGTTACAATATTTGACATCATTATGGTTTTAAAAAGTAAAGACTAAGCATGTTAGTGTCAAACTCTCCTCTTCAAGGTAGTTGGCTTCCATTACCTTATCCACTTAGTCCACTTACCACATGAGATCATTGGAGAAAAGGGACTGAGGTTCAAAGAATTCTAATAGCTCATCTCCTATTTGATCATACATAATGGATGCAAACAAATCTCGTAAATGCATGTATAGTCATATTGACATGTGCAAACATTCAAGAGACATTTTCATCATTTGAGAAAGTCATACATAGCATACAAAGGCTTGCCAAGCAAGTGGATTGGCCTTACCTAATTTCTTGTGGATATTGGACTTGCCTTACCCATTCTTTAAGAGATTCTTGGACTTAATCATACTCTTGGGAGCCCATCTTGCTTTTGGGAAACTCTTTGTTTTGTCTCAACTAATCTCAAGGGTTCTTAGTTGATCCTCACCATAGCCAAGGGTTCTTGGCCTCACCACACTCAAGCAAACCCAAGCACACATCAAAACATCATATGAAACATAATATGTCATCATAAAACTATGGCATATGAAATCATGCTATCATACACACATTATAAGACAAGCTAAGCATGCATCCATGCATGAGAAAAAGTGGAAAGAGTTACCTTGTATACAATCACACACTTTTCTTCTTGAATCAAGGCTTCCTCTTTCGACCACACATACACAAACTTATGGAGATAGTTTCCTTGGCCTAGACATAATTTATGAAAGCCAATTAGGTTCATGAACTCAATTCTAAGACATACAATTTGCTTAGACACTAGGTTGGCTATAACTTTACTATGGTCCATAATTGCACCTAATAAAGCAACACCCCTCAAATAAATTTTTAGGCTCCATTATTTTATTTCAAATATGATTCTTGACTCCTTTTAAGCCTCTTGGAGTCATCACACAATTAAAATAAAGAGTCTAACTACATGTTGCTTCTTTAGGTCATAATATGGAACTTAAAGCACCAACTCACTTTCTATAGGTTCTAAATTTTTTCCAAGGCCTCCCCTCATTTTCATTCATCATATATGACTCAAGAATGGGCTTAGAAAAATTTAAAACTCTCCCTAACTGAGAGAACCCATCTAGGCCGAGGCTATGAAGCATATTAGGTTCCATGGAGCTTTCTTTATTTTCTCAAGGGAAGATGCATATGGGGAGCCTCTTAGAGATCTTGGGAGCTCATTTAAACTCTTATGTAAGCATAAGAATCATCATACAAAATTAGATTTTACAAGGTGCAATTGAAACTCTAGAATTTGTATCTTGAAAAATAAATAGTTTTTTGTTGATTCCCTTTGCATATTCTTAATCTTCACATGCTTTTTCCTTAGATTCATCCTTGGTTTTGCCCAAAAAATCAAGTCCTCCTAAGGTTTTCTCATGTTAGGGAAAATGGAGGAGGAGGGAACCAAAGATGACAACCATAAGAAGAGAAATTACCTTATTTTCTTGCTTTTTCTTACTTGAATCTTGTGTTCTTTGAGCTCTTCTCTTCAAATCCGAATTTTTTCCTCAATTTCTCCTTTAAAATAGATGCATACATTTCATTATAATCGTAGGAAATAAAGAAGAATGAAGGAGAAGAGGTTTGGAAGAGAAAGAGCATGAAAAACTATGAAAATCTATACCTTCCTACCTTGAATTTCTCCGCCTTTTCTTCTTCCTCTTGTGCCCCTCATCCCTTAGGGTTTTCCTCTAGTTTTGGGCAGAACATGGTCATGCATAATGAAGGGAGAAGAAGGGTGCATCATATATATAGGTGGGAGGAAGTTACACTTTTCAAAGATTTCCTTTTTGCCTTTCATTCTTGGCATTTTTGTTTCTCCTTTGTTTTAGCTCATTTTTTACAACCGTCTTTTCCATTATGAAAATTTAGATTCCCAATTTAGTAAAATACCTTTGAAATTATTCAAATTAGAGTTAAAACCTTCCCGAATGAATCCGTTAAAATTCAGGTATACTGATGTTGGAAAATGTCCATCGGAGGGGCTTTAGCTATCTTAGGACTTTGCATGGTTTTTAGGGCCTCTAAAAATCCTAGGAAACTCAAAACTTTTATTTAAAAAGGCCTCCTATGTGAATTCCAAAATTTGCTCAAAATTATGAAAATGCCATTACGTTTTATAAGAAATTATTTTTTCATTCTAACTCTATTTTTCTTTTTGTCTGAGGTTGGGATTCTCATTTTTAGGACTCTTCCTAAATTTTTTAGGACCTTAACTACATCATCGTAGGGGACTTCCTTTTGTATCTGGTGAATTTTGTTCATTTATGGAGAAACCATACATTACGTTTCTTATGTTTTTTCTCGTTTTCATAAAACTAGATGTTACAACTCGAACACATGCTCCACTCTTCTTTCCCAATCTAAGTACTTGTCTAGGTCATTTTTCCTAGGGAATAAGGAAATCTTCATCTTGATGTTTCTAATACCACCATCCTTATTGGATGATGATTGTCTACCTTTTTAAGTATGGGACTCCTCAAAGTCAGACTTAGCATTATCATCAAGTTCCACCTGAGCTTGCCTCCTATGGGTCCTCCTATTGGAAGAAGACTCTACATCATCTAATCTGGCACTAAGTTTCTCAAGAGTACTTTGAACGGCTATAACCCAAACTTTCATGTCAAAGTCACTGTGCTCTGATTCTCCAGACATCCTAAAATATTAGTTTGTGCCAAAAAAAAAAAAGAAGCAAAGAACGATGTAGGACCTCGCAACTCACTAGCTTACATGTTTACACTCAAGAATAGTAATTCACTCGTGTTTACTCTCAAAATTTAGCTTTTATCAAGACAGTATACTCTAGCCTTTTACTACTCAACAATTTGCTTCTTATAATTGTTCTAAGCAAGTCATAAGTAAACCAAAAGAAAAGATCAGACTAGTGGCAATCCTAATGATGGTGGTAATTTGGGTGTACTTCATATAGATAGTGGTATGGTTGGTAGTTGGGGTGAACTTCACAGGAATGATGGTGTGGTTGGTAGCATGGTTGTTGGATTTGTTGATATTGTTGTACTTGTCATTCTTGTTTTTGTCTTTCAAGAAGACCTTGAATCATAAGCACCTTGATTAGAATAATAAGGATCCGTTTAGAGCAAAGAAAAATGAGAAGCACAATTAATTTTAGCGCAAACAAATCACTAATAAATTATAACGAAAATTAATTCTAAATCAAGAAAATAAAATTCAAATCAAGCTAAGACTTACTTAACTATAAAAAACACTCCTAAACAGAGGTTAATGAAACAAAACAAACTCATAAAAAAATAAAAAAAAATTAAATCCAGAAAAATTGAAAAATTCCTAAAAAAAATTCGAGAAAATACTAAAAATTAGAAAAAGTGCCTTAAACATTGGAATTTGGCCAAAAAATGGTGAACCAAATAGCTTTGCTATTATTTTTGCTTAAAACACCCAAAAACCTTGGAAAAACAAAGTTTGAGAATTTTTTGGACACCTTAAACAAAAAATTCTAGCAACCAGACAAGCTAATGTACAACACCGAAATGATCTAATTCCAAGCTCAAAACAGAACAAAAACTACACAAAAATAGAACCAAAATAGAGCTAAAATAGAATAAAAATACTTATAAAACTTTCTCAAACAATTGAGAATCCAATTCCCCATCAATGGCACCAAATTTTAATAGGCTCGTCGCGCAATCCTCAAAATAAAATTAGGTTGGACTAAATATATAGCTAGTGGCACAACCTAAGTCATCTCCCTTGGAAATAGAGTTTAATGCCTAATTGAGTTTCTAAGTATTAAAGGATCCTAAAAGCTATCTAATTTAGGGGTTTTTAATCTGATTGAACAAACTTAAATTAAAATTGAATTAAAATGACTAACTACCTAATTGGATGAATTAATGGGTGAATAATGGTCTTGTGACTAGCTTTGGATTTGTCCCTTGGTATCCACTATCCTTATCCTAATCCAATTGTGATTAATTCTAGTTTAAGAGTCCCTAATTGTGTTCATTGGCAAATGATCTTGAATTACCATTAAAGATTCAAGAGACTAGCAATTTGATGTTAATTGAGAGCTCAACTCCTATTAAATTACTAATTTTTGTAATTAAGATCTTTGAACACTCAATTTGATTGATTAACCGATTAATTAGCCTCTGAATCATCATCTAAAAATGTTTAATTGACCAACTAAACACTAAGGAATCCATAAATAGACAATTAGGCACACCAATTCTCATAAGTATTTCATCAAACATCTTGATTGTACACTTGGATAATGGCAAGAAAATGTAAAATTCAGTGTTTAATCCAATTAATTAGTCAATAAAAAGACTTCCTAATTGGTGTCTAACTAACCACTAATTATAATTACACAAAATCCTAATAAAATATAACTTAACCAAGCTTGTACAAGAAAAAGAAAAAGTGTAAGAAATTAAAGAAATATTAGCCAAAATTCTAAGTTCTTCTCCATGGATTCAAGCTTCCACCAAGAATCTTTCTCCTAGCTAGCCTCAGGGGGAATTAAAGCTTCATTTGAATGGAAGAATGGAGTGGGAATGGACGAAGGGGTGGAATAACGATGGGATGGATTGCTGGATGACGTGATAGATAGAGAATGAATGATGGACGATGGGATCGTGCAAATAGAAATACGAAGTGAATGCATCAAATGGAATCCTTCTTTTCATGTGCCTTCTTTTTATATTCATGTGCTCAACCCCGCCATTCCAATTATCTAAGCTTGCATGTGATTATATGTATAAGATGGGCCCCACTTCATTTTATTTTATTATATTCCACATGAATTCCAGACGTAGCTCTAGCGTCTTTCTTAGCTCCCCTTCACATCGTGTTCCATGTTCTTCCCCTGCATGTGAGCTTCTTTATGTATGCCAATTCATTCCACACAACTTCTTTACTCTAGATGCATGCCTCGTGTTTCGCTCCTTGCTCTCTTTTAATTCTTCCAGCTCAAAGCTTCTTGTTTCAGTTGCTTCTTCACGTTGTCCACGTTCCTCTAATCATGTGGTTCTGCATGTATTCTTCTCTCATGACTTGCCACGTGTCTTTACTCGAGCTTCTTATCCTTGAGAAGCCATCCCATGTGCAGCTCTTTCTCTTTATAACAACTCAACTCAGGCTTGTGCTTCCTCCTCTCGAGCTCCAACTTTTTCTCACGTTTTTTTCTTTTCATGTGCAGTTCTGCCCTTGTGAACTCATGGAAGCTGCTGCATCTACGTGGAGCCATATTGTGCTGCTGGGATGTATGAATGTAGAAATAATACACATGGGCCAACGTGGATGATGTGCTAGACCTGATGCAATGTGAGAGTGAGTGTGAGTGTTGGACGTTATGTGGAAGTGTACATCTATATGTGTGTATGTTGAGCAACCCGTGGCTACTGGAACAACTTGTGTGTGAGTGTTTTTCAACCTACATGAAACCTAAGAAGTGAATGCATGCTTGAAGTGAAGGGAATAGGGTGAATAATGGCTGACTCGTATTACTGTGGTTAATACGTGGGTTAGTGGATGGGTTTAACATGTGTGTGTCTTTCCACGTGCATGAATGTGTATGCTTGGACTCATGGGCATGAAGGAGTGGATGTAAAAGTGAGTGTGAGATGTGAAAATGTGAAGATGGAATGCATGGCTTTCTTGGACTTGGCAAACCTCCACTTCTTCTCCAAAACAATCTCCTACTCAAATACCAATTGTCCATAAAAAATTCTACAAGAATAATAGACAAAAATCATAGAAGAATATTCACAAAATTATTAAAGATGAATTTAATCATTAAAAACTGATAATTTGCAAATTAATTTCTAAAATATAGAAATGGCACTAAAATAAAATCTTATCTAATTAAAGTCTTAAAGCCATAATTCATTATTAAAATGCTTAAGTTAGGAGAATTAGAACATGTAAA
Source organism: Erythrophleum fordii (assembly GCA_032878935.1). NCBI lineage: Eukaryota > Viridiplantae > Streptophyta > Magnoliopsida > Fabales > Fabaceae > Erythrophleum > Erythrophleum fordii. The sequence goes on along the minus strand of JAVQMF010000052.1, from coordinate 15,897,048 downwards.
ATTCATGGTTATCAAAGGGGAAGGAGATGGAAAGGGAAAATCTGAAAATAGGAAACTTTAAGAATAAAAAACTACTTAGGAACCAAGTTAATCAAAATAGGAAACTACTTGAAATTCAAGTTTAGAACAATTAAGAAAGAAAATTCTTATTTGAATGCAAAATAGGAAAGTAGATAACTTGGTAGCTACTCAATGCAATCAAATTAGAAAACTAACTCTAATTAGAAAATTAACTCCAATTAGAAAACTAACTCCAATTAGAAAATTAACTCCAAGCTTTAAGCTTTCAACTTTGAATTGGCACAATTTGCAATTTTGAATTCTGCAATCTGAATCTTTTCCTTTTTTTCACTTTTTTTTTGAATTTTTGTTGAATTTTTTTTTCAAAATTTTTTTTTGAGTATCATACTCTCTTTTTTTTTTTAATGAGTATAGAGGCACACAACAATGGAAGAAGGAAGAAGATAGAAGACAAAGGCAAAAATGAAAAAGGTAATACAAATGGAAGGAGAGAAAGTATGAAGGACAGTGGAATGGAAACACAAAGATATACCTTGCACTAGCGAACCAAAGCTCTGATACCAAATGGTGTAAGACCCTCTAAGAACCTTCAACAAGATGACACTTTACCCAGGACCGGCTAGAAAATAAGAATGTTGGTTAAAGGAAAGACCTTAAAAGAACTTGTCTCTTAGAACCCTAGCCTTAAGACGCCACAAAGGAAGACCAATCCTTTGATAAGTCATGTGAACTCTCAGAGAACACAAAGAAACAAAAGTCTCACAAAGAATTGAATAATACTCAAATTCATTCATGATCTTCAAAATAAAGTACAATAAGAAGCCTTTTATAGGCAAAAATTTCTAAAAGTCTAAAATCTTAATAAAAGTTAAACTCTAAAATATGATTAGAAATATTTTAAATAGTGCCTAAAATCAAGGAACAAGATTAGGATACTAATTTTAACTTAATCTCAAAGATAAGATATTTGACCAAAAAATAATAAAATAAATAAATAACAAAATTCATAAAGAATCCTACTTAAAACTAATCAGCTCTTTTAAATAGTCATATGGAATGCTTATACTTTATTAAAAATCACATGGTTGACACATGATTCTTAATCTCTTGCAATTGGACTCCAATTGGGCCTTGGCATTCCTCTTGTAAAATGGTTAGCATTATCGCCCCTTTTACATCTTCTTGGGCCCTCTTTTGACTCAAATAAATGGGCTCTAAGTTATAAAGCTTATAAATTAAACAATTGAAGACTTCTTTCATTGCTTTGGCCCTAGCTCTTCTAATTGGGCCTCCTATGCCTTGCAATAGATCTTTAGGCATATTTGACTTGAACGCTTAGGTTTCAATTTGCAAATCATATCCTTGGGCTTGAAACTTGGCACCATATTCTTCATTAGGTCCACTTCTATGCTCAACAAGGTCTCTTGGTGCTATTACATCAATAAGATATGTATGCTTAGATTGTGCTTGGCCTTGTATGAAATTTCTTATATTCCTATGTGGTATGTGGCATCTTGATTGGTATTATGTTATGTACTTACATGCTTACTTATGAATGAGATTGGTTTACTACTACTGAGATTTCATAATCTCACCCTAAATATAAGCCATGTTGGGCCCGAGTTCAAGCAAAGAAAGGGCAAAGGGTGTGGAGGTATAAATTGAGGACCTTACTTTTATGCACCACATTTTGTCATGTAATTAAATATCTCTGGATTATGGTATGTATGAGTTGTGTTATAATGCTAAATGATAATAGGGTACGTAATAGAAAGCCATGTATATACCCAACCCTGAAGTAAAAAGAAAATTTTAATCAATTCAAGTTTCCATTGACTCCTCTAAGTTCTATATGAGGTATTTATAGTAGGAAAAGTGTTATATAGTAAGGTATGACATTATTGGTAGTAGTTTATGGCTATGTTTATGATAAGTAAGTTGTAGAATGGTCTTAAAGTAAATAGTGAATATCAAGAAAGGTTAGCCTTTTAAATAGCTTGAGCAAAGTTAAGTGAATCGACGGCTAGAGCTTTATGAAATATGATAGCTCGCCGAGATTAATAGCAAGCCCTAAGTATGAACAATAAGAGATGATCTTATTGATATGAAGAGGCTTGCCAGAGAGAATATGTGAGGCCTAATTCTCCCTAATGGTCATACTCAGACCATTCTGAGATGTCTTACTTAATGCAGAGACAAGTAGTGATGCAGTGCAATATGAGATGAGACTAGGGCTGCACAAGACCAGTTTAGAAAAGAAATGAGAAAAAGAGTTACCGCCTAGCCACAGCACTCAAATGTCTTAGTGAATTTCAGAACTTGAAAGGTCATTTTCTCAAGCTAGAAGTTAAGTTACAAGCTACACTTCATAGAGCCCCAACAGCCCAAAGGTGACAACTAATTATGCATGAATGAAGATAGAGATAAAACCCTTTGGCTTTGAGGATAAGCTGCATACAAAGGCAATGAAGCTTGAGTTTTGTAGCTAAAGATAAAGTTTCCAATTACTTCATGAAGCAGCAAGGCAATCTAGAAAAGTCTTCACCATGGCCAATACTTAGACAAGAAATTAGAGTAAACCCGAGGCTAATTAGCCATGGCGAATAATGTGTTAGCCATGGCAAATTGCAATATGAAAGGCCTTGTTGGTCATATTGAAGCCAACTTAAGAAATCAGCTGCTATAGGGTCAATCAATGCACAGAGAACGAGAACTTCTAGTATAAGTAAAGAGAGTAGTAAATGGTCACAGAAGATTAATAAGCAACATATGATTTGTAGGCCTAACAGTTGAAACTAAGAAAGAACTCAACGTTAAAGAGTGTTAGACATAGGAATAATAAGATTGTTGAGACCCGCCTATAAGGTATTAACTCCAACCTAGGATGCTACCCTATAAAACACTGAATGATGGGCTAATATGATGAGTTTAAGACCATGTAGATACTGTCATGAAAACCTTATTGACAGGGTCTTGAATTTTACACTGTAATATATGAGATCTTGTTAACAAGATCCTAGACCCTATTGACAGGATGTTCATATAGCCTTAAAATTAACATAAAATAAGACTATAGCAGTGAGGAATGTAGTGAGTGCTCCAGAAGGGTGTGCCTCATAGGTAACACCTAAAAATGAATATGATTAGTGTAATATCCAGTTTTTATTAAACGACAAAAAATGGCATGTTTTCAAAGCAAGCTCCTTGAGATGAGTGACTTAAGGCCAAATAAAATTTGAATAAAATTTTAAATATTAGAAAATGAGCATTTAAGCCTTGAGTTGCCCAGAAACTGGGGTCAGAGTGATTCAAAAAATTGTCGAAAAACTAGTGCCATTTTCATAAATAAGTGCAATTTTGGAAAAGCACCTAGGAGGGCTTTTTAAATGGAAATTTTAAGTTGTCCAGGGTTCTCAGAGGCCTCAAAAACCATGGGAAGCCCCGAGACTGGTAAAGACCCTCCGGTGTAAGTTTTCTAATGTCGGTTGATCTGAACTTTGACCGATTCATTTGGAAGGGTTTTAGCTCCAATTTGAGAGATTCCAAAGCCATTTTTCTTCATTGGGAACCTAAATGTTACAATGGAAAAGATGGTTCTAAAAAAGGAACTAAAATGAAGGAGAACCAAAAAGGCAAAGTATGAAGGGCAAAATGGAAATTTTTGAAAAAGTCATTTTACCCTAGCTATATATAGGTGGCACCTCACACTCTCCCTCATTCACTTGAGAATTTCCAGCCCTAAATCAGAAGCAAATCCCTTGAAGAGTGGCACACAAAGAGAAGGGAAGAAGGAGGAAAGATTTAAGACTTTAGGTATGAAATTTTGCTTGGTTTCCATGCTTTCTCTCCAGCACTTTCTTCTCCTCTTTTTCCCTCTTCTTCTCCATGATTTCTTTGAAGTTTTAAGGGCTGTTTTGAAGGGAAAACAAAGGGGAAAGTTTGAATTTCAAGTAAGGAGGCCAAGGAAAGCAAGAACAAGCAAGAAAATCCAAGAAAAACAAGGTATTTTGCAATTCTCCCACTTGGTCTTCTTCCTCCCTTCCTTGAGCATTTCGACCTACCCTTGGACAGATCTTAGGATTCAGATTTTTAACCAAACCAAAGGTGATTCTTAGGTATTTGATGCAGAGGAATAAGAATATGCAAAGAAAACTAAGAAAAAGGCATTAGAAAGCAAAATGCAAAACCTAGAGTTCCAAGTGCACCTTTCAATTTTTGAATTTGTGGGATGCTTCTTAGGTCTACGTTAGAGTATAAATGAGTTCTTGAGGCACCAAAGATGCTCCCCATAAGCTTCGCCCTTCAAGAAAACTAAGCAAACTCCATGAAGGCCATTAAGCTCCATAGCCTCAGCCTAAGGAGTTTCTCATAGCTAGGAAGAGTTTTAAATTTGTTTCTCATAGCTAGGAAGAGTTTTAAATTTGTCTAAGGCTATTTTTGAGTCATATTTGATGAATAAAAGTGAAGGGAGGCCTTGGAAAAAATTTAGAACTCATGGAAAGTGATTTCGTGTCTTAGGTTCCATAATATGACCTAAAGAAGCAACATAGTGCTAGGCCTTTTGTTTTGATGATGTGATGACTCTAAGAGGCTTAAAAGGAGTCAAGAATCATATTTGAAAAGAAAGAATGAGGCTTAAAAATCATTTGAAGGGTGTTGCTTTATTAGGTGCCTTTATGGACCATAATGGGGATTATAGAGCAATCTAGTACCTAAGCAAGTTGTATGGCTTTAGAGAATGTTTCATGAACCTAATTGGCTCCAAAAAATTATATTTTAGGATAAGAGAAACCATCTTCACCAAATTGTGGGTGTGTGGCCAAAAGAGGAGGTTTAAAAGCTAAGGAAAAAGTGTGTATTTGCATACAAGGTAGCTCTCTCCACCTTCTCTCATGCATGGATGTGTGTTTAACTTGTTTTAGAATATGTGTATGTGTATTTTCAAGCTTTGAAAAGTATGCTAGCATGCCTTTATATGCCATGATGCTTGATGCCATGTTATGTTTTCAAATGATTACATGATATTTGTGTGAGTTTGCTTGAGCGTGGAAAGGCCAAGAACTCTTTCCTTTGGTAAGGATGAGCCAAGAACCCTTGAGCTTGGTTGAGACAAAGTAAAGAGTCTCCCAAAAGCAAAGTGGGCTCCCAAGAGTATGGTTGAGTCTAAAGTGCTCAAAGATGGGTGGCAAGTCCAAAATCCATGAGGAGAAGTGTGAGGCCAATCCAAACATTTAGTGAGCTCTTGAATGTCTTGTATGATTGATTCGCATGCCAAGGTTGCTTTTAAAATGTCTATGATTTCTATCTCCTCCATGCATGCATTTATGAAACTTGCCTTGCACATATTATGTATGATTGAATGGGAGATGAGCTACTAGGATTCTTTGAATCTCATCCCCTCCTCTCCAATGATCTAACATGCTAGGTGGACCAAGCAATTGTGGTGAAGGGAGCCAACAACCTTGAAGAGAGATAATTGACAAGCTTATGTCTTGTTTTGTCTATTTTGGAACCATAATGATAGTTCATAATGTATATGATGTCGAATATGTATTATGAACCTTGAGATATATGTAAACATATTATTATGTGATGTTTAGATGCATGGAAATGATGTATGACTATTAGAACCTATTTTGAGTATGTAATGCCAAAGTGTGCAATATGGAAGTTTGTTGGAAATATGCATAAGTGTGGGTTAAATGGCCAAAATGAGATGTATGAGGTTTGGGACCATTTGGGCAGCTCACACAAGTCTTAAATAAGCTTTTAAACTTGCCTAAAAGGTACCAAGACTAAGGGAAATCCATTTGGCAATTTTGGTACCCAATATGGAGCCAAAATTGACCATAATGGAACCCTATGTCACTTTTTGATCAAATGAGTTAGTCTTGCTCTGAAATTTGGCATACAATTAGGTCTCATTAATAGCTTTTCTGGAAAGCTAAAGATCATAATTTTTCGAGACCTAGGGAATATTTGATGAATTTTCAAAGTTGGGATTTTTCATGGATTCTGGTATGGGTACTATTCATACTGGTAGTTTTGAATGCTGTGTCATCTTATAGCCAAATGGTGTCTGATGCTTATAAAATTTTATATGCATAAACTAGAGGGATTATTCGTTCTGTGGCCACTGAGATCACCTCATTTGGAGGTCTGAGCAAAGAGTTATGCATGTTTGAAATTAACTGTCAGTATCAGTAGTGCCCAAGAGCTGAATCACTATTCTATCAGTTCCAGATATCTAAACGTATCTATTTTATTATGGAATTATTTTTAGTGTCAATTTAACATTTGTAGTTTTCCATAATGACTGAATTTGTGTGATTTCAATTTTTATAGAACTAGTTATGAATTTTAGAATTTTGTATCAGTAAACTGAATAACAGCCCAGGCAGCCAGCGACTCTATAGTTTTTTGGATGTCAAACGTTCTGTGTGATGAATTTTGTGACATGGGCATATTTTTAGTGTGAATTAGACATCCTAATATTTATAGAATAACCAAGATTTCATGATTTAGAATTTTCTAAATTTAGTTATGATTTCCCAAAGTTAGGTCAAGAAATGGAGCAAATCTAGCCGAAAATATACTTGTCTATTTTGAGCTCCATTTCAGTTTCCATGAATTGTAGGCATGTTTTTATGATGCAAATGAGTTGAAATAATGAAATTAAATATGAGGAAGTATAGTATAAGCTCACACGGTCCACATGACACTGAATTGAATTTTTTGATATGACGTAACACGAAAATAATCATTATTTCTTTAGCGTTTCCATGGAATATCAATATGATTCATGATATTATGCCACTTGAAAGCATGAGATGAGCTAGAGTTTATGGTGTTACATTTATTGGTGTCAAAGCAATGGTTCAGGCTCTCTTTGTGGGTTGTGGCTAGTGTTTATGAGTTGCCTACATGCATATGAACTTGTTTTGGATGGATTGAGTGTGTATGATGGTGGAAGTGTTCCCTAGCTTATGTTACAATTTGTTATGATATTTCAGTACGATGGTGAACACTAAGAGAGGTCGACCCCCTAGCCAGGCTCGTGCTGATGAAGCCGGGCCTAGTGATCCAATTGCTGGAGCCCTTCAGTTTATTATGGCTCGCTTGGATCAGCAACAGGCCGTCATTATGCAGCTTCAGGAACGGCTTGCTGAGAGAGATAGCCAGGGCCCCACACCTACTCTTCCTCAGCCACCTCCACACTCAGATCATCCTGAGCATTCAGGGGTGACTCACCCAGATGCACAGCCACAGACGCAGATAGTTGTCCTGATTCCACCAGCTTAGACGCCTCCTGTACAGTAACCCTCAACCAGAAAGGTGATTACATAGTTCAGAAAATTTGAGCCTCCCACTTTTGATGGTGAGATGAACGTAGATAAAGTTGAGGCCTGGATTATGGCATTAGAGCAAATCTTTGAGGTGATAGAGTGCACGTCTGAGCAGAAAGCCAAGATAGCTACATTCCAGTTAAGAAGGAAGCAATTTACTAGTGGAAGGGCACTGAGCCTATTTTGAGAGCGAGGGACGCCCCGATTACATAGGAGGCATTCCTCGAGGTGTTCCACGAGAAATATTTCCCCGATTCTATCAGAGATGAGAAAGAATCATAATTCATTCTATTTAAGTAGACTCCAGGGATGTCCGTGGACCAATTTGTGGCGAAATTTGTTAAGCTCTCCAGATATTCCTCTTACCTGTAGAGACATGATGATGAGAGATAGAGGGCAGATAGATTAGAGAAGGGTTTGCTCCCTGAGATCGGAGATAGGGTGGCGACATAGAGGATCAGGCATTTCAACACCCTTGTAGAGGTATGCAGAGTCACAAAGACGAACCTTAGGAGATTGTAACCTATCTCCAGTGCTAGACCACCTCTTCCTCTCCCTGAGCCCAAGAGACTTAAAAAGGGTTCCCAGCCTGCAATGACTAGCCAGAAAGGTGGAAAGGGTCAATGGAATCAGAAGGGTAAGAGACGGAGGACTCAGTCTAGTAAAGGTAGTACTCCACCCATTACTTGTCCTCAGTGTAGCAGAAATCATGGTACCAGACCATGCTATGCGGGGCAGAATATGTGCTTCAGATGTGGCAGGCCGGGGCATATAGCTAGAGATTGCGCTCAGGCTCCTCCACAGGCCCCTTTGCAAATCGCACAGTCGAGGGAGATGGCTCCTCCTCCCAGACCATAGACCCAGGGTAGAGTCTTCACCCTATCCCAGCAGGAGGCTAGTAGGTCCCCGAGTCTGATTCAAGGTACTATTAAAATAAATAATTTTTCTGTAACTGCTTTATTTGATTCGAGTGCTAGCCACTCTTTCATATCATATGACTGTGCTAGGAGGTTAGGTCTGAGTATGCATACATTGCCATATGAGTTGCATGTATCCACCCTCACAGGAAACCAAGCCATTACCTCCCATGCTAGCTTAAATTGTGTGATTCAATTTAATCATTGCCTGACCACTCTTGATTTGATTTGTATGCCCTTCATTGATATTGATGTGATTATTGGCATGAACTGCATGTTGGTAAATAACGCCACACTAGATTGTAGCCACAGGTGTATTACTTTATCTGAGTGTGGGACTGTGCCTAGTACTAGGGCTGAGTTATCTGTCATGACCACCTCCCAAGCTGAGAGATCTCTAGGGCATGGTTATCAGGGTATCTAGTTTTCTTTTCAGTATAGGCCGAGGTAGAAGAGGGTATAGAGGAGATTCCTATAGTGAGGGAGTTCCTAGAAGTCTTTCCTAAAGAAATTAGTGGACTACCCCTAGAGAAAGAGGTAGAGTTTCCTATAGACATTGTACTTGGGGCAGGTCCAGTGTCTAAGGCCCCGTATAGGATGGCTCCCACTGAGCTAGCAGAGCTTAAGAAACAGATAAAAGAGCTTTTAGAGAAGGGTTTCATTAGACCCAACGTCTCACCGTTGGGAGCTCTAGTCTTATTTGTAAAGAAGAAGGACGGGAGCCTTAGGCTATGTATAGATTACCGAGAACTCAATAAGATTACTATTAAGAATAAGTACCCTCTCCCTCGCATAGATGACCTTTTTGATCAGTTAGTGGGAGCGTTAGTGTTTTCAAAGATAGACCTTAGGTCGCGATACCATCAACTTAGAATAAAGGCTGAGGATATGCCCAAGACAGCTTTTAGAACTAGATAGGGCACTACGAGTTTCTAGTTATGCCCTTCGGGTTGACGAATGCACCCGTAGTCTTTATGAATTACATGAATAGAGTTTTTAGGCCATACTTAGATAGATTTGTAGTAGCTTCATAGATGACATCCTTATCTACTCAAAAAGTAGAGAGGAACATGAGCAGCACCTAAGATTAGCCTTGGAGACCTTGAGAGAAAAATAGTTGTACGCTAAACTTAGTAAATGTGAGTTCTGGCTCACTGAGGTTCAGTTTCAAGGTCATGTCATCTCCTAGGCAGGGGTCACAGTAGATCCCCATAAGGTAGAGGTAGTGTTGCAGTGGGAGAGACCTAGGACAGTGACAAAGATTAGGAGCTTCCTAGGTTTAGCAGGGTATTATAGGAGATTCATTCAGGGCTTTTCTCAGATAGCGATGCCACTGACCTGGCTTACTAGAAAGAATGTGTCATTTGTGTGGAATGAGAAATGTGAGAGTAGTTTCCAAGAGTTGAAGCACAAGTTAACCACGACCCTAGTTTTAATACTCCCTAACCTTAAAGAAACTTTTATAGTATACAGTGATGCCTCAAAGAAAGGGTTAGGATGTATACTTATGCAGAAAGGCCGAGTGGTAGCCTATGCTTCTAGACAGTTGAAACCTCATGAGGAAAACTATCCCACACATGATTTAGAGTTAGCCGCAGTGGTGTTTGCTTTGAAAATATGGAGACACTACTTATATGGGGCAGCAATGGAAATCTACAGCGACCACAAGAGCCTCAAATATTTGTTTGAACAGAAAGAGCTAAATATGAGGCAACGGAGATGGTTAGAATTTCTGAAAGATTATGATTTTACATTGAAGTACCATCCCGGTAAAGCTAATATGGTAGCTGATGCCCTAAGTAGAAAATCTATACACATGGCCTGTATAATGATCTGAGAGTAGGAATTGATTAAGAGATTTAAAGACATGAGTCTCTCTTGTGAGGTATGTTTAGGAAAATTGTTAATGAGTGAGACCTGTATAGAAAATGACCTAAGGGATCAGATAAGAGAGGCCCAGCAGACAGATGATCATGTGAATAAGATTAGAGCCCAGATAGCCTAAGGTAGTGTCCAAGAGTTTAATCTGTCTGAGGATAACATAGTAAGATGCAGGGATAGGCTGTATGTGCCTAGGAACAAAGAACTTAGGGAAAAGATATTAGATGAGGCATATAAGAGTAAGTACACCATTCATTCGGGTAGTAATAAAATGTACCAGGATTTGAAGAAAATATTTTGGTGGCCCGAAATGAAAATAGACATAGCAGAATATGTCTCCCGATGTCTAGTATGCCAGAAAGTAAAAATAGAATATCAGAAACCAGCTGGATTACTTCAACCCCTAGATATTCCGGAGTGGAAATGGGATAGCATAGCTATGGATTTTATCATGGGTTTACCCAGGACATCATCGGGGTATGATACAATATGGGTAATAGTGGATAGGTTAACAAAGTCAACACATTTCCTACCTATGAAAGCCACTTATACCCTAGACAAGTTAGCCGAGCTGTACATCAGAGAGATAGTGAGACTGCATGATGTGCCTAGGAGCATAGTGTCAGATAGAGATCCCAGGTTTACATCAAATTTCTGGAGATCATTATAAGATGCTCTAGGCACCAGACTTAGATTTGGCACAGCCTACCACCTTTAGACAGATGGATAGACAGAGAGAACTATCCAAACCCTAGAAGACATGTTAAGGGCGTGTGTATTAGAAATGAAAGGGACCTGTGATACATACTTGCCTTTAGCGGAGTTTGCCTATAACAACAGTTATCATGCAAGTATACAGATGGCACCGTATGAGGCATTGTATGGGAGGAAGTGTAGATCCCCAGTGTGTTGGGTTGAGCTAGGAGAGCAGAGCCTCATAGGCCCAGAATTAGTGGACCAGACCTCCAAACAAATAGACCATCAAAAAGAAACTTCTGACAACCCAGAGTAGACAAAAAAGTTACGTAGATAAACATAAGCGGCCTTTACAGTTTGAAATTGGAGACCATGTCTTCATTAGACTGTCTCCAGTCACAGGGATAGGTTCGTCCATTAAGAGTAAAAAGCTCAATCCAAAGTATATAGGTCCTTTCCAAATTCTTGATAAAGTAGGACCTGTGGCATACAGACTAGCCCTTCCTCTGAACCTAAGCCAAGTTCATAATGTCTTCCATGTTTCCCAGTTGAAAAAATACCAGCCTGACCCCTCACATGTCATAGAATATGAGAATGTGTAGTTATAGGATGATTTATCATATATAGTACCACCAGATCAGATTGCGGACGTTAGACTCAAGTAGTTACGGAATAAGACAATACTGCTAAGGAAAGTGGTTTGGAAAGGGTTATCTCCCGAGGAAGCCACCTGGAAACTAGAGGATGATATGAGGAAGAAATATCCAGAACTCTTCCCATGAGGTATATTATCTAAATTTCGAGGATGAAATTTTTAAAAGGGAAGAGAGTTGTAACATCCAGTTTTCGTTAAACGACAAAAAATGGCACGTTTTCAAAGCAAGCTTCTTGAGATGAGTGACTCAAGGCTAAATAAAATTTGAATAAAATTTTAAATATTAAAAAATGAGCATTTGAGCCTTGAGTTGCCCAGAAACCGGGGTCAGAGTAATTCAAAAAAATTGTTGAAAAGCTAATGGCATTTTCGTAAATAAGTGCAATTTTGGAAAAGCACTTAGGAGGGCTTTTTAAATGAAAATTTTAAGTTGTCCAGGGTTCTCAGAGGCCCCAAAAACCATGGAAAGCCTCGGGACTGGTAAAGACCCTCCAGTGTAAGTTTTCTAATGTCGGTTGACCCGAACTTTGACTGATTTGTTTGGAAGGATTTTAGCTCTGATTTGAATGATTCCAAAGCCATTTTTCTTCATTGGGAACCTAAATGTTACAATAGAAAATATGGTTCTCCAAAAGGAGCTAAAATGAAGGAGAACCAAAAAGGCAAAGTATGAAGGGCAAAATAGGAATTTGAAAAAGTCACTTTACCCTAGCTATATATAGGTGGCACCTCACAATCTCCCTCATTCACTTCAGAATTTCCAGCCCTAAATCAAAAGCAAATCCCTTGGAGAGTGGTGCACAAAGAGAAGGGAAGAAGGAGGAAAGATTCAAGACTTTAGGTATGGAATTTTGCTTAGTTTTCATGCTTTCTCTCCACCACTTTCTTCTCCTCTTTTTCCCTCTTCTTCTCCATGATTTCTCTGAAGTTTTAAGGGCTGTTTTGAAGGGAAAACAGAGGGGAAAGTTCGAATTTCAAGTAAGGAGGCCAAGGAAAGCAAGAACGAGCAAGAAAATCCAAGAAAAATAAGGTATTTTGCAATTCTCCCACTTGGTCTTCTTCCTCCCTTCCTTGAGCATTTTGACCTACACTTGGACAGATCTTAAGATTCAGATTTTTAACCAAACCAATGGTGATTCTTAGGTATTTGATGCAGAGGAATAAGAATATGCAAAGAAAACTAAGAAAAAGGCATTAGAAAGCAAGATGCAAAATCTAGGGTTCTAAGTGCACCTTTCAATTTTTGAATTTTTGGGATGCTTCCTAGGTCTACGTTAGAGTATAAATGAGTTCTTGAGACACCAAAGATGCTCTCCATAAGCTTCTCCCTTCAAGAAAACTAAGCAAACTCCATGAAGGCCATTAAGCTCCATAGCCTCAGCCTAAGGAGTTTCTCATAGCAAGGGAGAGTTTTAAATTTGTCTAAGGCCATTTTTAAGTCATATTTGATGAATAAAAGTGAAGGGAGGCCTTGGAAAAAATTTAGAACTCATGGAATGTGATTTGGTGTCTTAGGTTCCATAATATGACCTAAAGAAGTAACACAGTGCTAGGTCTTTTGTTTTGATGATATGATGACTCCAAGAGGCTTAAAAGGAGTCAAGAATCATATTTGAAAAGAAAGAATGAGACCTAAAAATCATTTGAGGGGTGTTGCTTCATTAGGTACCTTTGTGGACCATAATGGGGATTATAAAGTAATCTAGTACCTAAGCAAGTTGTATGGCTTTAGAGAATGTTTCATGAACCTAATTGGCTCCCAAAAATTGTATTTTAGGACAAGAGATACCATCTTCACCAAATTGTGGGTGTGTGGCCAAAAGAGGAGGTTTAAAAGCTAAGGAAAAAATGTGTATTTGCATACAAGGTAGCTCTCTCCACCTTCTCTCATGCATGAATATGTGTTTAGCTTGTTTTAGAATGTGTGTATGTGTATTTTCAAGCTTTGAAAAATATGCTAGTATGCCTTTATATGCCATGATACTTGATGCCATGTTATGTTTTCAAATGATTACATGATATTTGTGTGAGTTTGCTTGAGTGTAGAAAGGCCAAGAACTCTTCCCTTTGGTGAGGATAAGCCAAGAATCCTTGAGCTTGGTTGAGACAAAGTAAAGAGTCTCCTAAAAGTATAGTGGACTCCCAAGAGTATGGTTGAGTCTAAAGTGCTCAAAGAATGGGTGAGACAAGTCCAAAATCCATGAGGAGAAGTGTGAGGCCATTCCAAACACTTAGTGAGCTCTTGAATGTCTTGTATGATTGATTCACATGCCAAGGTTTCTTTTAAAATGTCTATGATTTCTATCTCCTCCATGCATGCATTTATGAAACTTGCCTTGCCCATATTATGTATGATTGAATGGGAGATAAGCTACTGGAATTCTTTGAATCTCATTCCCTCCTCTCCAATGATCTAACATGCTAGGTGGACTAAGCAATTGTGGTGAAGGGAGCCAACAACCTTGAAGAGAGACAATTGACAAGCATATGTCTTGTTTTGTCTATTTTGGAACCATAATGATGGTTCATAATGTATATGATGTCGTATATGTATTATGAACCTTGAGATATATGTAAACATATTATTATGTAATGTTTAGATGCATGGAAATTATGTATGACTACTAGAACATATTTTGAGTATGTAATGCCAAAGTGTGCAATATAGAAATTTGTTGGAAATATGCATAAGTGTGGGTTGAATGGCCAAAATGAGATGTATGAGGTTTGAGACCATTTGGGCAGCTCACACAAGTCTTAAATAAGCTTTTAAACTTGCCTAAAAGGTACCAAGACCAAGGGAAATCCATTTGGCAATTTTGGTACCCAATATGGAGCCAAAATTGACCATAATGGAACCCTATGTCACTTTTTGGCCAAATGAGTTATTCTTGCTCTAAAATTTGGCATACAATTAGGCCTCATTAATATCTTTCTGTGAAGCTAAAGATCATAATTTTTGGAAACCTAGGGAATATTTGATGAATTTTCAAAGTTGGGATTTTTCATGGATTCTGGTATGGGTACTATTCATACTGGCAGTTTTGAATTCTGTGTCACTCGATGGCCAAATGGTGTCCAATGCTTATGAAATGTTATATGCATAAACTAGAGGGTATAAGATTTCTGTGGCCACCAAGATCACCTCATTTGGAGGTCTGAGCAGAGAGTTATGTTTGTTTGAAATTAACTATCAGTATCAGTAGTGCCCAAGAGCTCAATCACTGTTCCATCAGTTCCAGATGTCTAAACATGTCTATTTCATTCTAGAATTATTTTTAGTGTCACGTTAACATTTGTAGCTTTTCATAATGACTGAATTTGTGTGATTTAGATATTTATAGAATTAGTTATGAATTTCAAAATTTTGTATCAGTAAACTGAATAACAGCCCAAGCAGCCAGTGACTCTGTAGCTTTTTGGATGTCAAACGTTCTGTGTGATAAATTTTGTGACCTGGGCATATTTTTAGTGCGAATTAGACATCCTAAGCTTTCCAGAATGACCAAGATTTCATGATTTTGAATTTTTTAGATTTAGTTATGATTTTCCAAATTTGGGTTTAGAAATAGAGCAAATCTGGCCGAAAATATGCTTGTCTATTTTGAGCTCCATTTCGGTTTCCATGAATTGTAGGCATGTTTTTGTGATGCAAATGAGTTGAAATAATGAAATTAAATATGAGGAAGTGTAGTATAAGCTCACACTGTCCACATGACACTGAATTGAATTTTTTTATACGACGCAACACGAAAATAATCATTATTTTTTTAGTGTTTCCATAGAATATCAATATGATTCATGGTATTATGCCACTTGAAAGCATGAGATGAGCTAGAATTTATGGTGTTACAATTAGCCCAGTGACAAAGATTCAGAAGAGGATGTGAATAGTTTAAAAAGTACTAAGTTCATCATAAGTCCATATGTGTTAATGGGACTTATTGTGAGCTATAGATATAATGAGATTGGTAGCTCAGACTAAGTATGAGCTGAAGCTTAAGAAAAGTGACGAATAGCATCATCCAGGTGAGATGTGTAGAAGAGAGTACAGTGTAAAAGGAGAAATTAATTTGATTGAAAGCTCAGGGAAAGTCTCCCTGGATCAAGAAAGGGAAGATAAGACATCCTGAATCAGGGAGGCTGTAACACCATATATTTCTAACCTACTTCCTATCGTTTCTAAGTCTCATATTATGAATTGCACAAAGGGAATGGAAAAATGGCATTAAAATAATGTCTTATTTCATGTTACGTCATGTATGAAATTTCCATTCGGTATCACGCGGACCATATGAGCTCATACATCACATTCTCATATTTAATTACATAAATACAACTCATTTGCACCACCAAAGTTAGCCCATAACTCGTGGAATTCAAAGGGGAGCATCAAACTCACTATTATTTTCAACCAGAATTTTAGTTTTTCTGTCACAATCTCAGAAATTCATAACTAAATCCAAAAAAATTGAAATCATGCATTCTAGGCTATTCTAGAAATCTACACACCTCTACTTTATGAAAAAAATATTTCCAAGCCATGAAACATAACACAGAAAGCATTTGACACACGAAAAAGGGCAAAGGTTTGGACAGCTACTAGTACTGATGCAAGTGCCTACTATAAATTTTGAAAATGTCCAATTAATTCCACAAAAATCTAGTCCATAAAAATGATACCAATTTGAAAATCTATGAATGTTAAATTTATGTTAAAAATATACTCAAGCCAGAGCAAGCACGTTCAGCCACTGAAATTCAATGGAAAAATGACTTAGGTCATGCTGCACTAATATTACTGTTCTAGATATTTAAAAATTCATATCTCCTAGCTTAGACCTCCAAATGAGGTGATTCTAGTTGCTACAAGTCACTTTGAATGCCTAGTTTCTGCCTATAAAATTTTGTAGCCATTGGACCATGTTTGCCACCTGGATGATACAATTACATAACTAACCAAATGAACAGTACTTGTGCAAATCCGAAATTCTAATATCAAGTTTGAAAAATCATAGAAAATTCCACAGACCTCCAAATGAACTGATCTTTATCTTCCCAAAAATATCTAGGCAAGATCTAATTTCATGCCAAATTTTAAGTCAAGAAGAGGCTATTTGATCAAACTTTGATATAAGAGGGCAAAGTGACATTTTTTTATGCTAAAAGAGGGCTCTAAGGGTTTAAATTTGCTTCTCCTACTCCTAAGGCTCTATGAGCATGTGGGAAAGCATCAACAAAGGCTATCAAACATGGCTCAATTGTCTAACAACCCAGATTTGCAAAACTCACTCTCCCACACCAAAACATACACCATGTACATAATGCCAAAATCTTGCTATTCATACCAAAAACTTGCTACATCATTCAATATAGTTCTAATTCTCATACATATACAATATGTTCATCCATTTACAAGTATTCATAAGTGCATACACCATGTACATCATTAAATTACATTTGTTGACAACAAAATGGTGACAAAATGACTATTTCACAAGTCCTTTGCCAATTTCCCTATCTTCAAGCTTAGTGGCTCCCATTTCTTTGATCACTTGGTCCACCTAGACATATTAGGCAATAGGGAGAGAAGAATGAGATTCTAGGAGTCCCAATAGCTCACCTCCCTTTCAAACACACATACTTGATGCAAATTTCAAGTCTAAAATGCATGTGAGTCAACCATGGAGTTCTCAATCATACATAAAACATTTCCTTCATTCAATAAGATATAAATAACATACCTAGGCTTGTCACGACAAGGATTTAGCCTCACCCATCCTCTTTAGAACTTTTGGACTTGCCTCACCCATTTTTAAAGGACTTTTGACTAAGCCTCACTCTTTTTAGAGACTTTTGGCTTTGTCTCACTCAATCTTAGGGACTTTTGGCTTCACCAAGTTCAATCAAGCCAAAAACATTCATGAAACTATCTTTCAAGTACATAACATAGCAACATGGTACCAAGGCATGTAATCATTCCCTAAAAACATATTTCATGGCTTAAAACATCCATACACATAATCAAGACAAGAAAGTCACTCAAGTATGCATGAAGGAAAGTGGAGAGAGCTACCTTGCTTGAAATGGACATTTTTTCCCTGAAAAGTTCTTCTTCTCTCCTCAATACCACACCAGAGCAAGCATGTTCAGCCTCTAGCTCCACTGACTGTGTGTGTGGGGTACTCATCTTCTAGCTCTATATAGCTAGCTCAACTACCACTGCCCCAGTTTTAATACTTCTTAACCCTAAAGAGACTTTTGTAGTCTATAGCGATGCCTCAAAGAAAGAGTTAAGATGTGTTCTTATGCAGGGATGAAATTTGATATAGCAGAGTACGTCTCTCGGTGTCTAGTGTGCTAGAGAGTTAAAATAGAGCACCAGAGACTAGCTCGGTTACTTCAGCCTCTAGATATCCCTGAGTGGAAGTAGGATAGCATAATCATAGATTTTGTCATGGGTTTACCCAAGACATCATCGAGATATGATGCCATATGGGTGATAGTGGATAGATTAACGAAGTCAGCACATTTTCTAGTAATGAAAGCCACTTATATCTTAGACAAGTTAGCTTAGTTGTATATCAAGGAGATAGTGAGACTACATGGTGTACCTAGGAGCATAATATTAGATAGAGATCCCAGATTCACTTCGAGGTTCTAGAGATCACTATAGGATGTCCTAGGGACTAGGTTAAGATTCAATACAATCTATCACCCTCAAACAGATGGTCAAACTGAGAGGACCATCCAAACCCTAGAAGACATGCTAAGGGCTTATGTTTTAGAATTGAAAGAAAATTGGGATACATACTTGCCTCTACCGGAGTTTACATATAATAATAGTTATCATGCGAGTATCCAGATGGCACCGTATGAGGTATTGTATAAGAGGAAGTGTAGGTCCCTAGTGTATTATATGGTCCACTGAAGCTTAAGAAAAGTGAGAATTTATGGAAATTCCTAGTTTCCTCTTTCTCTTCTCTCCTCTTTCCCAACTTCCTTTCCATTAGATTATTGGAGTCTTTGGTTCTATTTTGAGTGCAGAACAAAGAAGGTGAGTTTGAAAATTTAAAGGAGGGCTAAGGAAGAAGAAAAGGCATTCAAACTTGTTCCCTTTCCTTTCCATTTTGTTTTATATATGGATAACTAAGAAGGAATAACATTTGGTAGAACCAAAGGGTAAATCATGTGATTTAAGGTATGGGACTCAAGATTATGCAAAGAGAACAAACAACCATCCATAATTTTGCAAGAGTGAAATACTAGGGTTCCAAGAACAGAACCAAAAATCTCATTTTATACAAGAATCCCTAGGCTAATGTAAGTATTTGTATGAGCTCCTAAGACACCTAGAGACCTTCCCACTGGCATCTCCCATCAAGGAAACCTATCTAAGTATGGGAAATTAAAAAATGTCCAATTATGGAACATTATGAGTAGTTAATTTTTCTAGAGTGTGTGCAACCTTGTTGAATGCTACAAGAGTATAAGTGGGTCCCATTTCATGTATCTAGGCCAAAGGAATCAAGCTCCACCTCTTTGTGGGTGTTTGACCAAGGGAGAAGAAGAACTTTTAAGGGAAAAAAGTGTGTCATTTCAAGCAAGGTAGCTCTCCCCCCTTTCCTTCATGCATGCTTGAGTGACTTTCTAGTCTTAACTGTGTGTGTGGATGTTCTAAGCCATGAAATATGTGTTTAGGGAATTAATCTCTCAATCTATAACATGTGGAATTAATTGGACATTTTTGTAGTCTATAGTGATGCCTCGAAGAAAGGGTTCGGATGTATGCTTATATAGAAAGGCTGAGTGGTAGCTTATGCTTCTAGACAGTTAAAACCTCACGAAGAAAATTACCTCACATACGACCTAAAGCTAGCTGCAGTGGTATTTGCTTTGAAAATATAGAAACACTACTTGTATAGGGCAGCTATAGAAATTTACAATGACCATAAGAACCTTAAATATTTATTTGAATAGAAAGAATTGAATATGAGATAGCAGAGATGGTTAGAATTTTTGAAATATTATGATTTCACATTAAAATACCATCCTGGTGAGGTTAATATAGTAGCTGATGCCCTAAGTAGAAAATCCATACACATGGCCTGTATGATGATCCAAGAGCAAGAATTAATTAAAAGATTCAAAGATATAAGTCTCTCGTGTGAGGTGCATTTTGCATTTGGAAAAGTTATTAATGAGCAAAACCTGAATAGAAAATAACTAGAGGGATCATATAAGAGAGGCTTAGTAGATAGATAACCATGTAAGTAAAATTGGATCTCAGATAGCCTAGGGTAGCATTTAAAATTCAATCTATTTGAGGATGACATAGTGAGATATAGGGATAGGCTATATGTACCTAGAAATACAAAAATCAAAGAGAGAATATTAGATGAGGCATATAAAAGTAAATATACTATTTATCTAAGCAGTAATAAAATGTACCAAAATTTTAAAAAAATGTTTTGGTAGCCTGGAATGAAAATAGATATAGCAGGGTATATCTCCTGATGTCTAGTATGTCAGAGAGTTAAGATAGAGCATCAGAAATCAGCTGGGTTACTTCAGCCCCTAGATATCCCAGAGTGGAAATGGGATAGCATAGCTATAGGTTTTATTATGGGTTTACCCAGGATATCATGGGGGCATGATGTAATATGGATAATAGTGGATAGATTAACAAAGTTAGCATACTTTTTAGCCATGAAAGCCACTTATACCTTAGACAAGTTAGCCCAACTGTACATCTGAGAGATAGTTAGATTGCATGGTGTACTTAGAAACATAGTATTAGATGGAGATCCCAGATTCACTTCGAATTTCTGGAGATCATTACAGGATGCTCTAGGTACTAGGTTTAGATTTAGTATAGCCTATCACCCATAGACAGATAGGTAGATGAAAAGAACTATCCAAACCCTAGAAGACATATTGAGGGCGTGTGTATTAGAGATGAAAGAAAACTAGGATACAAACTTGCCTTTAGTGGAGTTTGCCTATAATAATAGCTATCATGCAAGTATACATATGGCACTATATGAGGCATTGTATGGGAGGAAGTGTAGGTGTCTAATGTGTTGGCTTAAGCTAAGAGAGCGGAGCCTAATAGGCCTAAAGTTAGTGGACTAGACTTCTAGACAAATTGAGACCATCAGAAAGAAACTGCTAACGGCCTAAAGTAGATAGAAAAGTTATGCAGATAAATGTAGATGGTCGTTAGAGTTTGAGATTGGAGACCATGTCTTCATTAAAGTGTCTCTAGTCATCGGGATAGGTCAGTCCATAAAAAGTAGAAAGCTCAATCCAAAGTACATAGGTCCGTTTTAGATTCTTGATAAGGTAAGACCTGTGGCTTATAGACTAGGCCTTCCCCCAAACTTGAGTCAAGTACAAAATGTATTCCATGTATGCCAACTTAAAAAGTACTATCCCGACCCCTCACATGTCATAGAGTATGAGAATGATGATCTATCATATGTAATATCACCAGATCAAATCATGGACATTAGACTCAAGCAGTTACACAATAACATAATACTACTGGTGAAAGTGATTTGGAAGGAGTTATCTCCCAAAGAAGCTACTTAAGAGTTAAAGGAAGAGATAAAAAAGAAGCATCCAGAGCTCTTCCCATAAGGTATATTATCTAAATTTTGAGGACGAAATTTCTTTAAAAGGGGGAGAATTATAATATCTGATTTTTGTTAAACAATGGAAACGGATGCGTTTTCAAAGCAAGTCCCCTAAAATGAATCAGTTAAGATTCCAAAAAATTTAAATAACATTCTAGACTCCTAAAAATGAGAATCTCAGGCTCAAACGGAAAGAAAAATAGAGCTAGAACAAAGAAACGAAATTGAATAAAAGTTTAGAATTCTCTAGGGTTTTGAGCAAATTTTAGAATTCATATAGAAGGGCTTTTAAATAAAAGTTTTGAGTTCTCTGGGGTTCTCAGAGGCCTTAAAAACCATGAAAAGCTCTAGGACAATTAAAATCTCTTTGGTGGACGTTCTCAATGTCAATGTACCCAAACTTTGACGAATTTGTTCGGGAAGGTTTTAACTCTAATTTGAGTGATTCCAAAAGTATTTTACTAAATTAGAATCTAAATTTTGTAATGGAAAAGAAAATTCTCAAAAATGAGCTAAAATGAATTAGAAACGAATATGCCAAAAATGAATGGCAAAAAAGAAATTTTTGAAAAGTCATTTTTCCTCCACCTATATATATATAGGGTGCCCCACTCTCCTATTCACTTAGCCTCATATTTTTCTACCCTAAACTAGAGAGGAAACCCTAAGAGAGTGGCACACAAGAGGAAGAAGAAGAAGAGGAGAAATAAAGGCTTGAAGTTATGAAATTTTGGTAGTTTTTTATGTTTTTTCCTTTCCAAACCTTTTCTCCTCCATTTTCCTTTGTTTCCTATGATTATAATGAAGTTTATAAATCTATTTTAAGGGAGAAATTAAGGGAAAAATTCGAATTTGAAGAGAGGAGGCCAAAGAAGACAAGATTCAAGTGAGAAATCAAGAAAAATAAGATAATTTCTTCTTCCATGGTTGCTACCCGTTGCTCCTCTTCTCCCTATGGTTTGCCTCACTCAAGAAGTCATAGGAGGGCTTGGTTTTTAGGTAGAACCAAGAGTGATTCTTAGGAAAAAGGGTGTGTAGAATAAGAATATGCAAAGAGAATTAACAAATAACCATAGAAATTCAAGATGCAAATTCTAGGGTTTTATATGTTTCTTGCAAAATCTGATTTGATACCTTAATTTCTATACTTAAATGAGATTTTAAATGAGCTCCTAAGATCCCTAAAAGTCTCCCCATGTGCTTCCTCCATCAAGAAAACAAACTAAAGTCTATGAAGGCCAAAATCTTCCATTGTCTCGGCCTAAGGGAGTTTGTGTACCTAGAGAGAGTTTTAAATTTTTCTAAACCCATTTTTGAGTCATATATGATGAGTGAAGATAAAGGAAGGCCTTGGAAAAAATTTGGAAACCATAAAAAATGAGTTGGCCTTATATGTTCCATGATATGACCTAAAGAAGCAACATGTAGTTAGGCTCTTTATTTTAATTGTGTAATGACTTCAAAAGGCTTAAAAAGAGTCAAAAATCATATATGAAAGGAAATAATGGAGCCTAGAATTTATTTGATGGGTATTGCTTCATTAGATGCATTCTTAGAAACATAAAGGGGTTAATAAGCCAAGTTAGTATCTAAGCAAGTTGTGTAGCCTTAGAATTAATTCCATGAACCTAATTCACTTCCATAAATTTTGTTTAGGTCAAGAGAAATTATTTCTACACCTTTGTGTGTGTGAGGCCAAGGAAGAGAAAGCAAATTTAAGAGAAAAAGTGTGTGGTTGCTTCCAAGGTCACTCACTCCTCCTTCTTTGAATATGTGCATGATTGTATGCTTGGCTTGTCTTTGAATTTGTGTATGTGTGTTTTAAGCCATGAAAAGTATTCTAACATGATTTTGATATGCCATGGTACCATAATGATGCATTATATTTCTAAATGATATTTATAATGTTTGCTTTGGTTTGCTTGAGTGTGGTGAGGCCAAGAACTCTTAACCATGGTGAGAATGAGCTAAAAACACTTAAAGTTTAGTTGAGACTAAGTAAAAAGTCTCCCAAAAGTAAGGTTTACTCCCAAGAGCAAGGTTGAGTTCAAGAACCTTTTAAAGAATGGGTAAGGCAAGTCCAAAATCCATAAGTGAATGGGCGAGGCTAATCCATTAACTTGGCAATTCTATCTATGCCATGTATGACTTGCTCAAATATTGAAAAAGCTTCTTGAATAATTGCATATGTCAATATGCTTACGCATGCATTTTCAAGATTGATTTTACATCTTTTATGTGTGATTGAAAGGGAGATGAGCTATTGAAATTCTTTAAATCTCATTCGCTCATCTTCAATGTTCTAACATGCTAGATGGACAAAGAAAACAAGGAAATGGAAGCCAACCTCTTGAAAATTGAGAGCATGCCATCAAAGTGCATGGAATGTGCTTCTTTAAGGCCGTTTAAGTGGCAGTTATTGTAATCTGTTATTGTATATGACTTATGACCTCTTGAACATGTATAATTATATTAATATGTAATGTATAAATGAGAGATTATATTATGTGACTATTAGACTGTATATTGAGCATGCAATGGCAAATTTTGCTTCTTGAAAGTTTGATGTATTAGTGTATAAGTAGAAGTGGAATAGCCAAAATGAGATCCATGAAATTTGGGACCATTTGGGTAGTTCATACAAGTCATATTCATACTTTTAAACTTACCCAAGAGGTGCCAAACATCAAGGGAAGTCATTTGGACACTTTGGTATCTTGTATGGAGCAAAAATTGATCATATTGGATACCTATACCACTTTTTATCCAAATGAGCTCTTCTTGATTTAAGACTTGGCATGAAATTAGAACTTGTTGAGAGCTTTTTGGGAAGTTAAAGTGCAGAATTTTCTGAGGTCTATGGAATATTTAATGAATTTTCAAAGTTGGAAAAAATTCTGAAATTGATCAGGTTACTGTTTATACTGTTCGAAAATGAATTCCATCACTCAGGGGCTAAATGATATCTAATTGCTATAAAATTTTATAATATTCCTAGTGACTTGTGCTAACTAGAAGCACCATATTTGGATGTCTAAAGAGGAAAATATGAATTTTTAAAAATTCTGCCCAATATCAGGAGTTCAAACTGACCTCGGTACTATTTGATTAGTTTTTGATGCATGGATGTAACTAAACTGGTCTTGAGTTATTTTTTTTCCTCTAGTTAATATCCACAGATTTCTAGATTGGTATCATTTACATGGATTGGATTTTTTTGGAATTAATTGCATATGTTTGAATTTTGTAGTAGAAAGTTGTGATAGTATCAGTAGCCAGCCAGACCTCTGCACTTTTTCGAATGTCAAACATCTTCTATGTTGTGTTTCATGATCTAGACATATTTTTAGCATAAATTAGACATGTGTAATTTTCCAAAATGGTAAAGAATTCATAATTTTGATTTTTTTAAGATTAGTTATGATTTTTCAAAATTTATGACAGAAGTGAGGAAATTCTGGCCGAAAATGCATATATGAATTTTATGTATCCCCTTACCATACACGAGCTCTAAACCAATTTTGGAGATGGAAATGAGTTATATCTATGTAATTAAATATAATAATGTGATACATAAGCTTACATAGTCTACAAGACACTGAATGAAAATTTTATACGTGAGTAACACTAAGAAATGCATTATTTTAATGTCATTTTTCCTACTCCCTTGTATAATTCATGATGTGAGACATGGAAGTAGCATAGAATGAGCTAGGAAATTATGGTGTTACACTTAGCCACATATGTTTCTGCCCTAAACCAGAGGAAAAACCCTAAAAGTGAGGCGCATAAGAGGGAGAGGAAGAGAAGGAGAAAAATAAGGCAAAAGGTATGGATTCTTAGTTGTTTTTCTTGCTTTTTCTTTAGTAAATCTCTTCTCCTCTATTTCCTCTTCTTTTATATGGTTTTATTAAATTTTTTGGATCTATTTTAAGGGAAGAATAGAGGGGAAATTTCGAAATTAAGGTGAGGAAGCCAAGGAAGGTGAAGAACAAGTGTGAAGAACCAAGGAAATCAAGGTATTTTGCCATCTCATCAGTTAATCTTCCTCCTTCCTTCACTTATGGGTGTTTCGACCTACATATGGCTAGCCCTAAGGAGTTGGGTTTTTAACTAAACCAAGGGTGAATCTTAGGAATTTGAGGGAGAAGAACAAGGATATACAAAGAAAATAACAAAAGAACCATGGAAAATCGAGATAGCAAAGTTAGAGTTTCTAGTGTTCCTTGAAAAATATGATTTGATACTATGATTCCTAGGCCTAAATGAATGTTTAAATGAGTGCCTAAGATCCCTAGAAGTCTCCCCATATGCATCTTCCATTAAGAAAATAAAGCAAACTTCCATGGAGGCCAAATGGTATATATTCTCAGCTAAAAGGGATTGAGGCACCTAGGGAGAGTTTCAAATTTTTACAAACCCATTTTTGAGTCATATATGATGAGTGAAGATGAGAGGAAACCTTGGAGAAAATTTAGAAGACCTAGAGAATGAGTTAGTATCATAGGTTCCACAAAATGACCTAAGGAAGCAATGTAACTCCCCAAAATTAATTAAGGTATTAATCATGGATTTAGATTAATTAGGGGTAATTAATATAGGATAAGTGGGCAAGGTTAGAGAATGGTAATTTTGAGAAATAAATTAATAATATGAGTTGAGAATTAATTGGGATAGAAACTATATCTAGGCCCAACTTAATGTAGGGGGATCATGAGAAGGGGCTTATAAAAGCCCAATGATTCTAGATGCAAGCCCAACTCCTTATCATGAGACTTGGGCTGAGAGGGACCCCCTAGCAATAGCCCAATTTGACCTAGTGAAATAAAGGCCCAATACCCAATTTACATGAGCTCTTATAGTGGGCCCAACACACATTATGCAGACCCAAGTTGGATTGACTCTTGGAAGTTAGCCTAACCCAATCAAATTTCTGTAGCCCAATTCATGAAACAAAGCCCAACAAGTGCAAAATCTGAACCTACAAGGAATTGGGCCATTGGGTCAGCATACCTCACTTAAACTAAAATTGTTCTGCAGCCCACTTCACCAAACAAAAGCCCAATAAGCACATATCTGAACCTAAGTGGATTTTGGGCTTTAGGGTTGACCCAAACTCATCTAAAACCCTAACCCTTCAGCCTCTCCTTCATTTTGCTGAAACTCAAGGAAGAAAATTCGGAGGTTTGAGGGAGGCTAGGGTTCCACCAACATGGAGGCTCCATTTCTCACTTCTAGAGGATGATTTAGCCAAGGTAGGTTATATATAACTTGACCCTCTCATCCTCCTCTTCATTTTGGTCCGATTAATTTCTGGGTTTGAGCATTTTCATCTTCCTCTCAAATCTGAAATTTGGTGTTGGGTGATTCCTTGCAAGATTTTCGGACTTGGAGGTTAGAGGGAGGTTTAGGTAAGCTTTTCCCTTCCATTTTGTGTATAACCTTGCTGGAAAATGCCCCTAAGGATGTATTATCATAATGGGTTCTTTTATTGTGTGAGATTACAAGGAGATAATGGTGGAAGACTAAATTTTCTGGGCTTGGTGGTTGAAGTGCGAATTTTTGGTGCTTCTATGGCGGATTTTCGGAGGTGGGGCTATTGGTGCTGTTAAGTGAGTATTTCCTTTCCATTTTAATGCATTCTCTGTTAGTTTGAGACCCCTGTAGTTAACCTATGACATGGGATTTGGTTTAATGTGGAATTACCCAGAAATTAGAGTAAACTATAGCAATTTCTGGTGTGGGAAAGTTGGAGTCCGAAATTAAATCCCTTAGTAATTAGATAAGTAACCTCTAGTCGTCATTAGTAGTTCAGCTCTTTGGATATTTGATTATGACTGGAAATGGTGATAATTATGCTTCTTATAGGCTTGGTGTGCACTTGGATCATTATGGTAGCTAGGGCAAGAGTAATT
This sequence comes from Erythrophleum fordii, assembly GCA_032878935.1. Classification (NCBI taxonomy): domain Eukaryota; kingdom Viridiplantae; phylum Streptophyta; class Magnoliopsida; order Fabales; family Fabaceae; genus Erythrophleum; species Erythrophleum fordii. The sequence goes on along the minus strand of JAVQMF010000052.1, from coordinate 15,869,979 downwards.
GGCCTCAATGAGGTAACTGGGTTATTTTCCTAATTCCATGTATATGCTCATGTTAATCTGCTATTTGTTGCACATGCTTGATTTTGAAATGTTAAATGACTGGTTGACTACTTGATTGTTATTGTGATTGGACCTTGTGAGTCCATGGTGGAGCTGTGGTGCGGCTGCCACCCGTGCATGTGCTACGATCGAGCACCGGGTATGATCAACCCCAGATGCACTGAGCCCTGGTGTGCTCAATGGGGAGTAGGTGCCGTGGACGGGCCTCTCCCGGTGTTAATGGCCTTTAACATGTTGTGTATAATTGCTGGTATGGGACAGTAGTCAATAGTGGTTCAACTAGTTCATTTGCCAATTGAATTGATAATTCTGATATTGATGACATGAGATTGTCTTGGATTGATTGACTTGTACATATATATGGAAATTACCTGTTGTTACTGAGATTGTATATCTCACCCCGTTGTGGGCTAACATTTTCAGGGACCGGACCTCTTAGTGCCGAGGAAGAAATTAATGGAAGACCATTAAATGGTTTGGTAATGCATAGGTTTAGGAGCTTTGACAAAAATGTATTGTAATTAAATTGTTAGTTTTGTATCATTGCTGCATTGCATCATGAGTTGCCAAGTGTAGGGATTGTATATGTAATTCGATTATCATGGAATTGAACCTTATGATTGTAATTGGCTAATAATGGAAAGTGTATCGAATGTTAAATATCAACGGTGAATGATTGGTGTTGTTATTATTTCATAAACTCGCTAATAGAGGGTGATTAGAGAACGGAAATGGGCATGTAAGTTTTGAATTGGTAATGAAAGAATAGCTAAGTAAATAAGGTAGATAAATGCCATTAGAGCCATGTAAAATGAGGGGAAGTGATCTTAGGGTGTCCCTAAGGAGAGAAATAGAGTGTAGGGGGCGAAACATAGGGAAAACAGCTACAGAAGGGAGTCACGCCGCGGCCAAGAAGGCTTCGCCGCGGCCTAGGGAGTGACAGTGGCGAGGGACGCCGCGGCTTGATAAATCTCGCCGCGGCGCGGAGTGAAAATAATCACCCAGGGGGTGACAGAACGTAACCTCGCCGCGGCGCAAGAAGTCTCGCCGCGGCGCGAGTCGAGAAAATTAATTTGGGAGGTTACAGTAGCAAAACTCGCCGCGGCGCCACATAGGTTGGCCGCGGCGCAGGTCCAACTCGCCGCGGCGAAAGTCAGGAAAATTCCAGAGAGTAACTGGGCCGCGGCTCAAGAGTTCCAGGCCGCGGCGGAGGGCTAAAAACTCAGTTTTTGACCTAGACACCCGGATTTCTTAAATGCTAATGCTAAGGAATGATATAGGAATACTCGTGGGAGGTTTTTGGGTGTTGAAAATGATAAAGGGATGAGTTACAAATGCTTGTATACATGTCCCTGTTTATAGTTGATTAGTTGATGACCCTAACAACATCAAGGTTCAAATTTCTCTGTATTTCCGCAAAGTAATTTATTGTAGCAACCCCGAACCTTGATCATTAATTATTAATCACATACTTAACTCTAATTATGATAATTAGAAGTTAGGGTCGTCACAAGCAACATATAGTTAGACTCTATTTTAATTGTGTGGTGACTCCAAGAGGCTTAAAAGGAGTCAAGAATCATAAGTGAAAGGAAAGAATGGAGTCTAGAACTCATTTGAGGGATGTTGCCACATTAATTGCATTTTGGAACTGTAAAAAGGGTCATTAAGCTAAGTTAGTGTTTAAGGAAGATATGTAGCCTTAGAAATGAGTTTAAGAACCTAATTGGCTTCTATAAATTGTGTTTAGGCCAAGAAAAGCAAATTCCACACCTTTGTGTGTGTGAGGCCAAGGAAGGGAACATTATTTCAAGAAGAAAAATGTGTGGTTGTACCAAAGGTAGCTCACTCCTCCTTCTCTCATCTATGAATGTATGCTTGACTTATTTTTGAATGTGTGTATATGTGTTTTAAGCTATAAAAAGTAGTCTAATATGAGCTTTTATTCTATGATACCATGATGATGTATTATATTTTTAAATGATGCCTAATATGTTTGCTTGGATTTGCTTAAGTATGGTGAAGCCAAGAACCCTTAGCTATGGTGAAGATGAGTCAAGAACCCTTAAAATTAGTTGAGATAAAGTAAAGAGTCTCCCAAGAGTGAGATTGACTCATAAGAGTAAGACTGAGTCAAAAACCTCTTAAATAAAATGGGTGAGGCAGGTCCAAAATCTACAAGTGAATGGGTATGCCAAGGATGTTCCTTGAATGCTCATACAATTTAATATGTCCATGCAAGCATTTTCAAGACTTGTTTTACATACTTTATGCATAGTTAAAATGGGAGATGAACTATTAGGATTCTTTGAATCTCATTCCCTCCTCTCCAATACTTTAACATGCTAAATGGAGCAAGTGAACAAGGTAATGGGAGCTAACAACTTGGAAAATAAGATATTGACAACAATTTGCATAAATTTTGCATCTTTGTGACCATATGAGTGCAAATGTTATAATCCCTTATTGTATATGCGCTATGACCCTATGAACATATATAATTATGCTAATGTAATTTGTACAAATGAGATTTAATGGTATATGCATGATGTAGTACAATTTGGGTATGGAGTGGCAAGACTAGCCTTGTGTAATCTTGTGTATGGCATGAAGTGAGAGAGTGAGTTTTCAAATTCTGGGTTTGTACACCTTTGAGACAAGTTTATAATGTCATTTTAGTACATTCCCATGTGCTCAAGTGGTCATGGTAGCCTTGGAACTTAATATGAACCATTTGGGCCCTTTATATAGCACAAAAGTGACCAATTTGCAACACAATGCCAAGATATGACCAAATGAATGAATGTGCCCATGAAATTTGGCATACATGTAGCTCTTATCTAGAACTTTTTGGGAAGCTAAAGACCAGATTATTTGGAGCTCTTTGGAATTAATTATAATTTTTCAAAGTTAGCATTTTTCTGCTAAACTAATACAGGTACTGTTTATATAGTCAGAAACTTGAGCTATGACATTCATAGGTCAAATGATTTCTAATGCTTATAAATTTTATAGACATAAACTAGATATGATAAGTTTTCCATAGCCACTAAGATTACCCTAATTGGACCTTTGAGCAGAGAGATATGAATTTTTAAAATTGGAAGTCAGTACCAGGGATGATATTCGGCCTTTGGTACTATTCCATCAATTTTTGGTAGCTAGCAGCCCTTTTTAAGGTCTGGACATATTTTTAACATAAAGTAGACATCTGTAGCTTTCCAGAATAGTAAAAAATACATGATTTTAATATTTTTAGAATTAGTTATGATTTTTCAAAGTTTGTGATAGAAAGCTAGAAATTCTGGCCAAGGTTGCACTATGGTATTTTGTGTGTTCCATCTACTTGCACAAGTTCTAGCCTACTTTCTTGGATGTTTCAAGCTGTATTAGTGTAATTAAATATGATAATGAGTGTAATGAGTTCATATAGCCCACAGGACACTAAATGAAAAATTTATCTACTATGCAACATAAAAATATTCACTATTTTCATGCCATTTTCCTTACTTCTTCATGAAATACATAGTATGAGTCATGGAGGTAGCATGAGACAAGCTAGAAATTTATGGTATTACACAGGATATACCTACACTGTGGTGAAACTAGCTACTAAGACACTCATCATCTAATTCCTTCAACTTGCGCCACGATTAAAAGATTTGCGTCATGGCAAGGTTGCTCTCTGTTACTCTCCCTGGGTAACTTTTTGTTTTACATTGCGATGAGACACCTCAAGCCATGGCGCTCCTCGCTTTTGTCACTCTCTTGGCTACGGCTCAACTCTTCTTAGCCTTGATGCAACCTACCCTTTTCTGCATCAATTCTTCCTAAGTTTCATCCCATATACTCCAACTCTCCCTTTAACAACACTCCAAGGCCACTCTACCTTAATTTGTAGGGCTTTAATAGCTTTCATCTATCTAATTTACCCAGCTTATCTATCATTAACAATTTAAGACTTAAGTGTTAATTCCACTCATCTAACTATCATAGATCAACAAGTTTATAGATTAATGATAGCAAGGATTCATAAACTACCAATAATTATCATTCAATCTATATCCATTAAGGGTCCCATGCATCACTAGTTTAAGTCAATAACTAATGTATCACATGATTATAGTCCCTATGCTTGGCAATATACGATGCAAAGTGGCAATATTATAACACAACAAATAATGCTAGAATACCTACTATACAATCCATTTAAACAAGGCATTTAAGCCTATACTATCACATCCAAAATTTTCTGTAACTATTAATGTAACCAAACTAATTAATGAAGAATATCAAGTAAAACACTAGGGAAATACCCTAAGTTAATTAGAACTAAAGAATTCAATTAGGACCCAAAAAGGAAGACACATGTTAGGAAGCCTTATTGAGACTTTAGTTAGATAATTCCTTTAGCAAGGAAGTATACAACCATGGGTCAAGACAAGGTTAGGACCATTAGTATCATAATGTCTCATTAATTTCACATACATGGAGATATAGGTAGGCACCCTCGGTTATGTGATAACCACCCCCTTAGCTGTGTATAGTTAGGACTAATATCTAAAGAAACACTTAAATTAATTCAACTATCATAAGCTCTTTGCATGGCAGAGAAGGTGGTGTAGGAATAGGCAAATAATCAAATGATAATAACGACAAAACATTGCCACCTTGACTTTCCACTCACCCATAATGTACATTAGTTGTTCAGTTGTTTCAGTTGTATGTTCAGCCGTGGGAAATTGGTAGGAGATTGCATTAGATGGAATGGCTTAAACAATGTAGGAGAGGACACCTAGCATGGATGGGATTGTGGAGCCATGGAAAGAAGGAATTACAATTAACAAAACACTTACACATCCTACTTCACCATGCAAACTTATGTTTATATATCACTCAATTAAATATAGTGGTGTCCAGCTATGAGTCCTTAGATTGCCCATCTAACATGCCTTAATTAGGTGGAAGGGATACACACAATTGTGCTACCACTTAGCATGATAACTAAATAAGAATGGAAAAGAGGAAAACTCTAACACAAAAATGAGACACCTCATGCTTGCACCATCCACCTACATATATACATATTCCATTGCAATTTGTTAGTGCTCATATTCTAGTTTGACCGTGGGAGTTAAATATTACATTTAATATATAGCTTAGATGGGAATAATGAACATACATGCTGCCACCTAGCATAGCACCAAGTAAGTACTGAGGTAGAGGGATTTAAAATTTGCCTTAATGACATCCAAAAGCAGTGAAGAGTATGAGCTGTCCATTGCACTTGTTATCACCCATTTTAACTTCAATTAGGCCAAGGGAAATTATGATAAGAAGAGAAAGAAAAAACTTAGACAGCTATAGAAGAGGAAGGATGAGAAGATAAGCCAAGGTACAAAGTCTCCATCAAAGGTAGGAATAGGGAATTTAATATGTTTCTAATTTGCTTCCTTTTGCCTAGTTGAAATTCTAGATTTGGAACATTTTGCCATGGCTGGGCAGCAATAAAAGTGAGAAAGAGAGCATCAAAGAAGCTTAAGGGGAAACCACAGATATTTGAAGGTAAATGCTTCAATTTCCTCTTTCGAAACTAGTAAAAACAAGGAAAGGAGTAGAATGGGAAGGAAGTCGTGTATGACTAATTAGTCGGGGAGTTGCACCTTGAGAATGCCTTAAAATAGATTATAGGAATAGCACAAAAGGGGCAATAGGTGTATAGAGTATTTATACATTGAACAGAACCATGCAACTAACCACTATACAGCATACACATATATACATATTGCCACAAATCTGAAATGGTTGTACTGAGGCTAGGAAAGTATTGACTAGGGATTTAGTTGCAACATAAATAAGGATTAAGGGCTGAACATCAAAGCACTGGACCACACAAGAATAATTTACATGGTCACTAACTAATGAGAAGAAAAGAAAATGAAGATATAATTGTTTACAATTAGGAATTCTAATATTCAACTAACGAAAAGGGTTTAGGAATTTCGTATAGGGAATTAGTAGCTTAATTGAAATGTAAATATTAACCATGACTTATTCTTAATTAAGGTAATGTGTGATTGAAATTTAGGAAAACAATTGGAGCAACAAGAGCTAAGGAATAACTTGACTTAACAATAGTAATAAAAGAGGTAGTTAACATTGTATTCATTTTGCTATTTACATTATTGCATTGGATGAATTCTTGAAGTTCCTATGTTGTGTATGGTTGCATGTATGTATACTAAGGTAACTCTTATGAGTACTAGATTATCGTTATTGACTAATAACTGAAGCATGGTAGCCTAATGAATGAGAATATCCTACTACTTAGGTATTACGTGCTCCTACACTGAAATATGCATCAAATGTATCCTGGATAGTAATCCATGATGTCTATATGTATGCTTCTTGAATACATTGTTATCTACTAGGATTTTATCTCATTATAAAGCTAACCATTTTTAGGTGTCAGTTATACCTCAGACGAAGCCGAACGTGCAGAAACTGGATAAGCAAAATAGCAAACTAACATGTTGTCCTTATAATTAGTTGCAAATTTTCTATGTAGCACCAAATGTTAAAGCATTATTGGAGTTTTGAGCATGTAAAGTCATTTTGTAACCCTCTATTATGCATCTGTAGGATAATATATGGGTATGATTCCTAGTGTAAGCTAATGACAACATTTAGTTAAAGTATTGCTTCATGTATAAAAGTAACTTTAATTACTGTTTTGTATGAAATTGATTATCATGTTCATGGAATCTCTTTGTCTAAATTCTCATAATGAGTTCTCCATTCTCTGGACTAAAAGTCAGAGAAGTTATAGGATTGTTGGAATAGGTAAGATTAAGAAAATGTACTAATTTAACCTAACTCCTATATGGGATAGCTTTGAGCAAATTTAGTAATAAATCTTCTTAAATAGGTAAATGAAGGAATTAAGGCATGAAATTTTATAAGAAGGTGGCTAAGACATATAGACTTAGGTCTAAAAATTTTTGGAATTTTTATAATTGGTTTATTGAGGCAACGAAGTTAGAAATAGAATAGATAGTGTACAGCAAGTTCAACTGAGGTAGTAGTCTAAACAGCAGCGGTTAAGGGGTTGTCCATAAGAGTTTTCAAAAATTGTTTTAGTGGCTTTTAATTAACAAAGTCATTCTACCAATTTTTATGATTTTTGGACATCATTTGATGGGAGAAAGAAATTTCACAAAAATAAGTTTGAAAATGTAGAAAAATTATGACTATGGTAACTTATGTTTTTTCGTAATGTGATGCAAAATTGTATGGTAATCAGAGGATCAAAGCTTGAATATGTGTTTCTATGTATATAAGATCGAAATCCTCTAGACATGCTAGTATAGATCTCCTAGGTCTAGGATCTTGTTGACAAGATCTTAGATTTTTACACTATAGAATCAAAAACCTTGTCGACAAGGTCATTGATTAAGAGTACAAGATCTTTCAACATTGTGAGTTATAGCATGTACTAAGCATAGGTATGACATATACGCTACTAAATCGTCATGATAAGCTTCTATTAACTTCCCCTTACTATTAAGGGGTGCAGTCCCTGAATATGTTAGCCCACAACAAGGGTGAGATATACAATCTCAATAATAAAAGGAAAATTCTATATACATGTGCAAATTAATCAATATAATGCATTTTCATATCCTTAAATACTAAAATCATCAATTCAATTAGCAAATGAACTAATTGAGCTACGAGTGACCCATACCAGTAATCACATCAACATGTTAAAGGCCAATAATATTGGGAGAGGCCTGTCCACAACACCAACTCCCCAATGAGCACAAGTTAAGCTCAAGGCATTCAGAGGTCTAATCATAACTCGATACCCAATTGAAGCACGATGCACAGGTAGCAGCTATACTATAGGTCCACCATGAACTCATAAAGTACAATTACAACAACAATCAAGTAGGCAAGCAATCATTTAGCATTTCAAAATCATATATATACAGTAAACCATCATATTAAAATGAGCATATACATGAAATTAGGGAATTAACCCCAATTATCTCGATGAAGCCAATTACTCTTCCTCTAACTATCACCATGGTCCAAAATACACTAAGCCTAACATAAGCATAATCATCATCATTTAACTATCATTAGCAAGGAATTTCCCTATCCAAAAATTAATCTTAGTAAGAATTCATTGAAAGCTTCTTACCTAAGCTTTCTAAGGGTCTATTGCACCAATTCAAAGTCAAGACATCAAAGCTCACAATGGTTCACTCTCCACACCTCCATTTTCGCACATGTACAAGCTATGCACCAAAAGTTAGTCAAAAAGATGAAAATTCAGCACATACTTCCCACAAAAGAAGTGAAACACTTACCCATACACCCAAGAGGTTAAGTGAACTGGGTTGAGCCTCAATTACCAAGAAAACATTAAGGGACATTCCAAAAATTCATATTTGAGTCATCAAGCCTAGAAACTTCAGTGTTTTACCTTTCTTTCCTTGTAATTTCACATAATAGCATAACCCATTATAAAAATCAATGCTTGGGGACATTTTTTAGTAGAATAATACATAAAAAGGAAGGAAAATGCTTACCTAAATATCCCCCTAACCTTTAACTCTAAAAATCTTGCAATAGTCATCTAAATACCTGATTTCATCCTAGAAGGAGATGAAAACTTGCCAAAGGAAAAACCAATTAAACCAAAATGTAGGGGAAAGAGAGATGATTAACTTATATATAACTCACGTTGGCCAAATCACCCTTTAAAAAGTCAAAAATAGAGTTGCAATGTTGGTAAAACCCTAGCCTCCCTTAAATCTCCAAATTTCCTCTCTTGCCTCTTGTGTTTTCTGCTGAATGAGGGGAAGAAGCTGCTAAACATTTAGGGTTATTAGGGGAAAATGGGCTAACCCATCAACCCAAGGTCTATTTAGGTTTATTTCTAGTCATTGGACCATTGCTTAGTGAGGTGGGCTGCAGAAATTCTTAAGATTAGGGAGAATGTGCTAATCTAAAGGCCAAAAAATCCATTTAGGTTATGGTGAAAATTTTATTAGACTACAAGTTATGGGGTTTATGATAGGTTTGTGCTATCTTAAGGGCCTATTTAACTTAGGTCTGCCCTATATAGATGTTAGGCCTTTAGGAAGTGGAGTTAGATTCCTCTATGACTAAGATTGGGCTTCTACATTTAGTCTAAAACATAATTAAGTTATCCATATGGCCCAAATTAAAGTCCATCCCCTTAATTAATTTTATTAATAAATCCATGTTAACTCCCTAATCGCCAGAATTAGTCTTAATTAGTTTCAGAGGGTTACAAGATACCTTGAATTGTGTGAGGTTATGCCAAAAGTCCTTAAAAGCATATGAAACAAAGCCAAAAGTCCCAAGAGTGAGTGAGACTAAGTTAAAAGTCCCTAAAAGCAAGTGAGACAAATCCAAAAGTCCCTAGAAATTGGGTGAAGCTACACCAAAAGTCTCTAAAGGCTATTCTTGAATGAAATGGGTTTGAATGACATGAAAATATGTTTATGCATGTCTTGAATGAGCATTTAGAGCATATTTGCATTCATTAACATGAAAATATGCCATATATGTGTGCTTGAAAGATAGATAGCTATTGAGATTCTTTACATTTCACCCTTTCATATTTTTATCACTAATTATGCTTAGGTGAGCCATATGGAGCAAGAAACGGGAGCCAAGAAGCTTGAGAAAAGGCACTTTAATGTTAGGATAGGTTTTATGATGATTTAATATCAAAGTATATAATTGTATGTTAAATATGAGATGTAAATGATGGATCACTTGTAAGTGTATGTATGTATAACATTTGAGCTTAAATGAATGAGAATGTGTGTTTTGACATCCTTGAGCATAGAGACATATGTGTATAAGTTCATGTAGGAGAGTGATTTTGAGTGCTAGGATGATTTGGGCTAAATGGAATGCTTATATATGTTGCATTGGTATTTTGGAACGTGCTTAAATGGTCATGGTCCATGAAGAAGACCATTTTGGGACCATTTGAAGCTATTTTGGTACAAAATTGACCATAAACGAACCCTAAACCAAAATCTGACCAAATAGACTAGTCTTGACATGAAATTTGGCATACTTATACAGCTCATCTGAAGCTTTTCATAGAGCTAAAGAACAATATTTTTGGAACTCTAGAGAATTTATTATGATTTTTCAAAATTGGCAAAATTATGTAAAATGGTTCATGTCACTGTTCAAATGGTTAGTTTTAGTTTCAGTGTCTCTCAGGGACCAAATGAAGTCCAATGCTTGTGAAATTTTATAGAAACAAAATAGACATCACAAGCTTTTCATAGCCACTAAGAGCACTTAGTTTGGATCAGTATAGAAAGAGTTATGAATTTTTGAAAATCAAGGTCTATAGTAGTCTAAGAGCATGACCTGGTGCACTATTCTATTAATTTTCATGAGCTAAATGCTATGGTTTTGATCTAGAATTATTTTTGTAATTAGTTGACATTTAGAGCTTTCTAAAAAGATATTATATGCATGATTTGGAGCTTTCTAGAATTAGTTATGAATTTCCAAAATTCATATCAGTATATGGCCACTGTCAACTCGAGAGCATGCTGTCCATTTTGTAGTGTATGGTCCAAAATTTGAGAATTGTGTGTTAAATTATGATGTTTCTGATATGAATGAGTTTGTTATAGATGAAAAGGAATTTACATAATTTCAAATGCTTTGTTTACCTTAGATTGAATTAATTTGGCTTCTAATAATAGTTAAAACCACTACTAAAAGTGTCATTTTCTTGCAAGTAAATGATAAATGCCTCTCATGATGTACTTTGAAGGATAGGAAGCTAAGGAATTATAGTAGTTCCCCTCTTGAATTCCTCCAAAGATGTGGTGGACCCATGTGGTATAACATAAAAGGAAATTTAAACCAAGAAGAAAATTGACAACTCAAAATAGAGGCAGCTTCACAAGGCACAAGCAATGAAAAACTAAAGCTATACTCACCACCCATTCATCAATATTTTCAATAGCTCAATTTGATGGAGAGATAGACCTAGCTATAAAGCTTCGTTCCCGCATGGTTAAAAAGAGAAAATAGTGCATTTCAATAAGGGAAAAGAAAAGTGGGTGACATGGCAAGCAGGCAACATGTTGATTTAATAGATGGCTAGATTCATGCCTTGTTACATGTGACCACATAGATCTCTCAACTATAGAGGATCTAGTTCCTTGCTTTAAGTAGGTGCAAATGAGAGTTCCCATCCACTTAGGCTACCATTTCCATACTTGTCTTTGTTGAACCAAGTTTTGATACTATTGTTAAGGCTGAGGGTGACCTTTGACATTTGGAAGATCTATTATGCCTTTTTTGTTAAACTTTTCAAATGAACTATATAAATAGATTTGATACCATCTCTTGACTCAAAACCTTAAGACATTAGGTTTATGAATCCTTTTTTTACAAGCACAAGTAATGAATTCTCCTACTCCTTGTAAAAATTCATCAATATATCATTTATGACCAAGATTCAATATATTATACATCTACTTTCGATTTTTCAAGATTTTTCATGATAATAAACAATTTATCTTACAACTTCTAGTAAACAAAATATTATCTTACATATATTATTAAATAAAAAATTTTCTTCACTATCAAAAAGTACTCTCACAATAATTTTTAATATTAATGTATAAATATAATTGAGTAATAAATATTCCAATACTATATTATCATAAAAACAATCAATAAATAACAAATAATATATCACAAAAATAAAAATAGTTTGAAGGAATTATTTATATGCACCTCTTGAATAAATTGAAATAATGAAATAATTGTTGGGAAACTAGATAAAAAAATTCAAATAGAGAAACTCTTATGAATAGTTGAACCATAGAAAAAATAGAAGAAAAAAATATAGTACATAAAAAAGAAGAAAGAAAAACAAAATGTTTGGAGAAGACAAGAGAAATAAAGAATAAATTATGAAAAGAGTAATTTAAATGTAGTGAAAATCTTTAGGTTTTAACAATCAAACAAGTGTTAAAATAAAAATAATTGACTTATCCATTATTAATATAAAATCATCATAAAATTTTTAAGAATAAAATTAGATTAAAAATAGATTAAGAAAAACAAAATGTTTGGAGAAGACAAGAGAAATAAAGAATAAATTATGAAAAGAGTAATTTAAATGTAGTGAAAATCTTTAGGTTTTAACAATCAAACAAGTCTTAAAATAAAAATAATTGACTTATCCATTATTAATATAAAATCATCATAAAATTTTTAAGAATAAAATTAGATTAAAAATAGATTAATATAATTAATTTAAATTAAAATAAATTCTAAATTAATATATTCAATATTAATAACATATTAAATATCAATAATATTATATTATATATTAGTAAAATCATATTAATGGAATATATATAGATTATACGTAAGTAATAATTAAATAGATAACATTTTAATTAATATAAAACTATATTTTTAATAATATATATATTTTTTATGGTCTAAAAATATTTATTTATTTTTTAGATATATTTTTCTTTTCACTAACATTTTTAGTACAATAAAATTGAAAAAAAAAAATAATTCGATTGGCATGATCCATGGCTTTCTCATATATGCATTAAAAAATATAAAAAATTTAGAGGAGAAAAAAATTTCGAAGTTGCTATTTTAAAATATATATATTAAAATTTTATTAATATAATTAGACTTTTTGCCCAATCACATTTCTATTGCTCTAATTGGCTGACCCGACCAAAATTCTATCAAACAATTAGGCAAAAGAAATTTTGGTTAGACAAGCCAAAAAAATAAGAAATCAATAGAATTTTGATCAGTTGTCTAGTTAAAGTTTAGTTTTTTTAATTTTTTTAATCAATGTTGGTGCAATTTTTTATATTTTATTGTAGAACATTGATTTTTGATTAAAAGCTAGTTAGAAATCATCAAAATGTTATATATATATATATATATTTATTTATTTATTTATTTATTTATATCTTATCAATCTAAATTTAATTGTAACCATTTGTTGAAAATTCATGACATTGTTGTAGTGTGCTCACTATAAAAATAAGACTTCATAATAAAATGAAAAATGACCTTTTTACAATAATTTGCTTATTTTCATTAAAAAAATATGCAAAAATTTTACTATAAAAGATATTATAGATGAATTCTACTTAATTGAACATAAAAAAGTATAATTTTAATAACTAATATATATTGTATCACTTTTAGTATATACTTTCTTTGTATCAAGGCATTTATATTTCTTTTAATATTAATATATTTTTCTAATTTTTTATTATTATATGTCTGTGCTTTTTAATTTAGTAAATTTTATTACTATATTAATTTAGTAAATACTTAAAGTTGTGTTTTTAGTAATTATTAATACTTATATTAAATATAAATTTTTGCTCCCCTTCTAATTTTTTTCAAATTCCATCCTTGCTGTGCATGAAATACTCTCTCTTTTAAACATCAATATGAGATTCATAAAAGATATTTGTATGAGCATCATTTGACCACTATAAAAGCACCGTGGCTTATTTCTCTATGATAAACTAATTGGAACCAAGGAAAATGCAACTATAGAATTTGGAAGTCTCCTTGTAATAAGAAAATTTTATTACTCACACTCAATTAATTGTATAGAAGACCCACACTTCAATACACTTTGACACTTCCCTCTAACAACACTTTGAAAAGATGAAACACCAAGAAAAGATCGTCTAACAGACTAGAGACCAATAATTGATATAATCGTACTAGGGAGTAATAATTGATATAATTGAGTTAGATTATTATAGACATTGTAAATATATATGAGTTGAATGTGTTTGGTTTGAAATTGAAGAAGACATTTATGGACTTAAATGTATTCACTCCAATAAAAAGATGCTATAATAAAGATCCATTTATGCTACCATCTCAAGTGCACCCATGCTTTTATATCCGAGATCGTTTTGATGAAAGTAGACATTATACTATGAAAATAGTTCCTAAGGACTTATTTAATATGGGAGATATCAAATCTCTTTACCTTTAGTTATTACTTAGCCCTTATTATTAATTCTCAAATTAGGTCTAAATGAATGGAATCACTATGGTTACCAGTTCAAGCATTTAAAATATGATGAAAATGTGAAATATCTAAAACTTTTTCTTCTATAATTTTTTTTCCCCTTATATACACAATTGGTACACTAGACTAAAAGTCAACACCAACAACGGATCTCAACAGCTTCGAATTACCTCTATGTTTTTAACTTTCTATTCCTATTTGTTATGCAAACCATTATCACATTCCACCCACATATCTATACTTAAATTATATGGTTAGGTATTTTGGTTTATCAAAATTTCAAGAGTGTAACAACTATAAATTGGGTGCTGCTCAAGCACTTTACCCCTCTTTTCTACTAAAAACAATTGCTTGCATATAATTTAAATACAACATACTCAATTCTAGAGGCCTTAAGGCTCAATTATTAGCTAGCCCTTCGACCCATACTACTCAAATAGCTAAGAATGTCAAATACTCATAAACACATTAAATAATATTTACATTACTAGAAATGGTTATACACTTTCTAATTTATCTGTAAACTATCTTATTTAGGCTCAAAATGTATACATCATTATCATTACATACATATTGGTCTCAAATATGGTTTAACAAGATATCTACAAATATATAATATCAAATATATAAGTCCTTATAAAACTATGGATTTTCCTCAGTCTACTCGACTATTTTCACCTTACAAGAGGTTATTGAGTAAAACAGTGAGATTCTAGAAAGAAACTCAGTAGCATAATCCTACTTTAACACACAATAATCACTTAAACACACAGGTATGTCTATATGTATGAATGCAGCTTTTCTAATATATGCACTTTCTACATATGTGAAAATATGCATGCATATAGCTAAAATCTGGCCAAGCTCATTGAACTCTTTTCTGGCTTTGATACTTAGTGTAATATCCAGTTTTTCAGAAACTAAATTGAAACCAATATTGTGATATAAGAGGACCCTAAAGCAAAGAGAATTAAGACTAATTAAGGGTAGGATGCTAATTAGAGCATCTAAAAATGTGGGTAGGAAACTAAGAATAGCCTGAAATCGGAGCAAAAATGGTAAAATAGAGGAACCAAAAATGTAGTGGCAAAATCATAATTTCAAAAAATTTTTGAGAAACTTAAAGGAATAGGTTCTAAATGATAAAATTAAGCTCACTAGAGTTTTTAGAAGTTTAGAAAATCATAAGAACTATCAAAATAGTTAAAACCCTTCAGATGTATGATTTAGATAATTAGTTGATCAAAATTTTGACTGGATGTATTGATAAGGTTTTGAATCTAATTAGAGTGAAACCAAAGGCATTTTATGAATTAAAAGGTTCAAATTTTATGATGAAAAAGACAGTTCTCGAAAAGGAGTACAAATGAGTTCAAATGAAGGAAACAAAATTCAAAAGCAAAGTTGGAATATTGAAAAATTATAAAACCTTAGCTCCTTCATATAAATAGCCCCCTCTACCTTTTTCTCCTTCATTTGCACACAATTCTCAGCTCTAAACCAAACCTAAAGGACACCCCAAATAACACCAAAACTCATGGGAGATTGAAGCCATATAAGGTAAGGAAACTTAAGGAATTTGCCTATGATGTTCTTATTATTTAGTTTCCATTCTTTCTCCTATTTTTCTCTATTATTTTGACATCTCAAATTAAGGTGTTTTGAATCTAAATCCATGGAGAAAAGGGCTTTTAACAAGGAACCAAACACACCAAATTAACTATTATAGAGAGTGTTTTCATTTGGTATGTGCTTTGGTATAAAAGATTGTTTCTCCTTGTTTCTCCATCAATCTATAGTTTCGGCCAGCAAAGAGAGGATATGGGGGGATCTAGTTTTTCATTGAATCTTACTAAGAATTAAGATTTTGGAATGTGGAGATTAAGATTTTGCCATTAGAACAAAGTAAGAAGCATGGAATGTATAAATGTGAAATTACAATTTTGATTGCACTTAAGAAAATTTGAAACTTTATAATGATATTTTAGACTATGTAAGAGTATGATTGGGTTAAGAAGAAGCTAAGGAACTCATATATGTGCCAAATTCCCTAGGAAAGTAAGCAAAACTCCATGGGTGCTCCATTATGTAGATGTCTCAACCAAGGTGTAATCCAAGGAGAGTTTTCTTTGATTCTAAGAATAGAAATGGTCTAAATATGAATTATAGACACCAAAGGAACCATTGGTTTGAATTTAGAAGCCATATCTTGAAAGTAGAAAATTTTAGGTTCCATTAGACATAAACCAACAACTTGGTGCCTTACTTTTAGATTTGAGTTGGTGATGACTTTGATAAGTTTAAATGGAGTCATGTGACTTAGATTGAGTGAGAAATTAGAACTAAGATGATGAATTACATAAGTTGCATCATTATGCTCTTGTATGAAGCTATATGGATGCCATAAACTAGAAGTAGCTTATATAGAGTTTATGTGAGATTAGAGATGGTTTCATTGATGCATTCATGTCTTATTTGATATGTCTAGGTGTAACACCATAAGTTCTAGCTCATCTCATACTTTTAAATGGCATAATATCATGAGTCATATTGGTTTTCCATGAAAAAGCCAAAGAATTAATGATTATTTTTACGTTGCGTTGTATCTAAAAATTCATTTCGATGTCACGTGGACCGTGTGAGCTCATGCTATGCATCCTCATATTTAATTACATCATTACAACCCATTTTTATCCCAAAAACATGCCTACAACCTATGGAAACCGAAATGAAGCATGGAAAATGGGAATTCATTTTCGGCCAGACTTGGCCTCTCTTCTAGGCAAAGTTTGGAAAATCATAACTAAATCTAAAAAAATTGAAATCATGAATTGTGGTCATTCAGGAAATCTTAGGATGTCTACTTCACACTAAAAATACACTCAAACCATAACATGCATCATGGAAGATGTTTGACATCCGAAAAGCTACTGAGGCCGTTGCTGCCTGGGCTGCTGTTTTAGAATACTAATACAAAATTATAAAATTCATAACTAATTATATAAAAATCTAAATCACACACATTTGGTCATTTGGAAAAGCTAAAAATGTTAACTTGATACTAAAAATAATTCTAGAATGAAACATATGCGTTTAGCCCTTGGAATCCTATGGAATAATGACTGAACTCTTGGAGCATCACTACTACTGACAATCAACTTAAAAAATACATAACTCTTTGCCCAAACCTCCAAATGAGGTGATCTTATTTGCCACAAAAATTTTATGACCTCTAGTTTATGCCTATAAAGTGTCACAAGCATTGGACACCATTTGACCATTGGGTGACATAAAACACAAATCTGCCAATGTGAACAGTGCACATACCAAAATCAATAGAAAATCCCAAATTTAAAAATTCATCAAATATTTTCTAGACCTCCAAAAATTATGTTCTTTAACTTTCCAAAAATATATCAATGAGATCTACTTGCATGCCAAATTTCACATCAAGACTAACTCATTTGGCTAAAAAGTGATATAGGATTCCATTACGGTCAATTTTAGCTCCATATAAGGTACCAAACTTGTCAAATGGCTTCTCCTTAGTGTTAGCCCCTTTTGCACAAGTCTAAAAGTATATTTAAGACTTGTATAAGCTACCCAAAGGGTCCCAAACTTCATGCATCTCATTTTGGTCATTCAACCCACACTTATGCATATTTGCATCATACTTTCACATTGCACATTTAGACATTACAAACTCAAATTGTATTTTAAAGCTTATACATCATATCCATAGTTATAAACATTACATAATAGCATATTTATACATGTCTCAAAGTCCATAGACTATCAACATCTTCATATACATTAAGGTACATAAGTATGGTTCCAAAATAGTTAAAGCTAGACACATGCTTGTCAATTTCCCTTCTTCATGGTTGTTGGCTCTCATTGGCATATCCACTTGGTCCACCTAGCATGTGAGATCATTGGAGAGGAGGGGATGAGATTTAAAAAATCCCAATAGCTCATTTCCCATTCAATCATACATAATATGTGCAAAGCAAGCTTTATAAATGTATGCATGGAGAAAATAGAAGTCATGGACATTTTGAAAGTAAACTTGGCATGTGAATCAATCATTCAAGACATTCTAAAGCATACCAAGTGTTCGGATTGGCCTCACACTTCTCCTCATGGATCTTGGACTTGTCTCACCTATTCTTTAAAAGCTTTGGATTCAACCATACTCTTGGGAGCTCACTTTGCTTTTGGGAGACTCTTTACTTTGTCTCAACTAAGCTCAAGGGTTCTTGGCTCATCTTCACCAAAGGGAAGAGTTCTTGGCCCGCACACACTCAAGCAAACTCATACAAACATCATGTAATCATTTAAAAATATAACATGGTATTAAGAATCATGATATGTAAAGGCATGCTAGCATACTTTTCATAACTTGAAAATACACATACACACATTCTAATACAAGTCAAACACATATCTATGTATGAGATCTGACGATCCTAAATTCTAATATCGGTAATTATGGTTAAATACACAATTATAAATAATGATCAAGGTTTAGAGTCATTGCAATTAATTACATTAGGAAAATATAGGGAAATTTAAACCTTAATACTATTAGGGTCATCAACTAACAACCATAACGGGAACCTGCATAAAAGGGTTTATACCATCATTAAAGGTTTCTGGTTCATCCATTAATCGATTTCAACCCACAACAACCTCCCCTCAATGTACTCTTGCTATTCCCTAACATTAGCCTTAATGAAATTAGGGTTTCTAGGTTAAATATAGGAGTTTGGGGACCTGCGCCGCAACCTGGAACTTTCCTGCCGCGGCTAAGTTAGGTTCTGGAGCTCAAAAACTAAGTTTTTAAACTTACGCCGCGGCCTGGAACTCTTGCGCTGCGGCCAAGTTGCTCTCGGGAATCACTGGGTAAACTCTCCGCGGCGGCCAACCTATGTGGCACAGCGACGAGTTTCGCCTCTGTAACCTCCCTAATTAATTTCCTCGACTCGCGCCACGGCAGGACTTCTTGCGCCACGGCGAGGTTACATTCTGTCACCCTCCTAGGCGATTTTTTTTCGCTCTGCGCCGCGGTGAGATTTCTCAAGCCGCGGTGTCCCTCGCCACTATCACTCTTTAGGCCGCGGTGAGGCCTTCCTAGCCATGGCATGAATCCCTCCCGTAGCTATATTTCCTACATTTTGTCCCCTACACTCCATTTCTCCTCTTAAGGACACTCTAAGGTCACTTCCCCTTATTTTACATGGCTCTAGTGGCATTCATCTACCTTATTTACCTAGCTATTCCTCCATTGCCAACTCAAGACTTATGTGCCCATTTCTTTTTGCTAATTACCTTCTATTAGCAAGTTTATAAAGTAACAACAACAGATTATACATGAACTACCAGCAGCTATCCTTTAATACTCAATCAATGGGGGTTCCATACAATACGGGTTCATACCAAAATCTCAAGGGTTACATTTCCATTGATAAGCCATATTATATGTCAACATAATTTATAGCAGATATCATGAATCCATACAGCAATTACCAAATTAAGATGAGGTCTAACCCCTCAATACATACATCCTCAGAAACCAAAATATGAATGCCTATATTTGGCAATACAGATACATGATGATGCTATACAAGACTAAACAAAAATTAGCATTTACCCTATTACACTCAGACCAAGTGTAGCCTCCCCACACTAGGCCTCAGCTCATAGATGTTCATCCACTTGCTTGCCCTTATCCTTACCCGAAGAACCTTCACCTGAAATTATAATCCCACAAAACGGGGTGAGACACAAATCTCAGTAACCAAGGCAATTCCATCATATAATCCAGTTTAATTAGCATATATGCATGAATCAAAATCAACATCAACATTAAAATCATATCAGTTATATCAGTAAATGAAGCAATTAGGCTATCATGATTACTATCCCATATTAGCAATCATACTATCACATGTTAAAGGCCATTAACACCGGGAGAGGCCCGTCCATGGCACCCACTCCCCATTGAGCACAACCAGGGCTCAGTGCATCTGGGGTTTGATCATAACTTGGTACCCGATCGAAGCACATGCACAGGTGGCAGCCGCACCATAGCTCCACCATGGACTCACAAGGTCTAATCATCATACAATAGATAGCCAACCAATTTATTCAACAATTTCAAATCATTCATATACAGCAAATATGCAATTAAAACAGATATATGCATGGAATTAATATAAACCCCGGTTACCTCACTTGTAGATAGATTTGCAACAGCCACTAATGGTATAGAGTCTCCCTATAATCATAGCATCAAATAATTACTACTCTAATCCATCATTAACAGTTACAACAAGTACCCAAAGGATTTAAATGCTATTAACTACTTAAAGAATGCTTACCTAGCTACCACAAATACCAAATTCGGATTTAAGTGTCCTCTTCCAGAAATCTCAATATTCCACCCAAAATCCTAATCAAATTCGTATAACATTAATACCTATAATATAAATTAGCTATGGGGGTCTCAAACCAACAAAGAAAACATCAAAATGGGGGTTTAAGCTCTCCTAATACCAGCCCCAACCTCAACCTACGAATTTCACCAAGAAAATCCCCAAACACCCACATTTCAGATTTTGGGTATGATAAAAACTCTCCAAATGAAAAACTAATTGGACCAAATTAAAGGGAAAGATGAGGGGATTAAGTTGTATAACTATTACCTTGGCAAAATCTTGCTTTAAGTGTGTGAAAATGCAGAATTCTTGCCCCCAACCCTAGCCTCCTTCTCAACCTCCGAATTTTCTTTGTGTTTCAGCAAATGAGAGTGTGGCTGAAGCATTAAGGTTTTAGGTGGGTTTAAGTTGGGTCAAAGGATGGGTCATGGGATGCTCCAAGTCCAAATCCAATTGGGTTTTCAGATTTTAGCTTGTTGGGCCAGTTTTAAAGTATTGGGCTACAGAATTCTATTGGGCCAGTTTTCATACATTGGGTTGCTGAAGTTTAATGGGATTTGGGCCTAATTTGAAGAGTTCAAGGGCTTGGGTCTGCACAAGGGTAATTGGGCCACTTATAAGAGCTTATACAAGGTGAATTTTGGGCCTCTATCATATTAAATTAGGTTGGGTCTGCACCTAGCTCATTGGGCCTCCATTAGCCTCTCATTATGATTCATTAATTTGGGCCTAGGTGAAGTTTCTATCCCTAAATAAATTCTCAAACTCATTAATAATTTATCTCTTTAAAATTTTTATTCACTAACTTGCCCAGTTATCCTCTATTAATTATTCTTAATTACTCTAAATCCATGATTAACACCTTAATTAATTTTAGGGTATTACATGAGAGAAGGTGGAAAAAGCTACCTTGCATACAATTAGACACTTTTCCTTTTGGATTCAAGCCTCCTCTTTCAGCCACACACTCACAAATTGCTGGAAATAGTTTCTCTTGGCCTAGATACAATTTTTGGGAGCTAATTAGGTTCATAAAATATTCTCTAAAGCCATACAACTTGCTTAAGTACTAGATTGCTTTATAACCCCCATTATGGTCTATAAATGTACCTAATAAAGCAACACCCCTTAAATAATTTCTAAGGCTCATTCTTTCCTTTCAAATATGATTCTTGACTCCTTTTAAGCCTCTTGGAGTCATCACACCATTAGAACAAAGGGCCTAGCATCATGTTGCTTCTTTAAGTCATAATATGGAACCTAAGACACCAAATCACTTTTTATAAGTTCTAAATTTTTTCCAAGGCCTCCCCTCACTTTCATTCATCAAACATGACTCAAGAATGGCCTTAGAAAAATTTAAAACTCTCCTTAGCTATGAGAACCCTTCTTGGCCGAGACAATAAAGCATATTAGGTTCCATGGAGCTTTCTTTATTTTCTCAAGGGAAGAAGCATATGGGGAGCCTCTTAGAGATCTTAGGAGCTCATTTAAACTCTTATTTAGGCTTAGGAATCATCATACAAAATCAAATTTTATAAGGTGCAATTGAAACCCTATAACTTGTGTCTTGAAATCTAATGGTTATTTTGTTGTTTTCTTTGCATATTCTTAATCTCCACACTCTTTTTCCTTAGATTCATGCTTGATTCTGCCTAAAAATCATCTCCTCCTGGGTTTTCTCAAGTGGGGCGAGATGGAGGAGGAGGGAGCCCAAGATGACAACCATAGGCAGAGAAATTACCTTATTTTCTTGCTTTTTCTCACTTGAATCTTGTGTTCTTTGAGCTCCTCTCTTCAAATCCGAATTTTTCCCTCAATTTCTCCCTTAAAACAGATTTATAAACTTCATTTTAATCATAGAAAATAAAGGAGAATAGAGGAGAAGAAGTTTGGAAGAGAAAGACCATGAAAAACTACTAATTTCCATACCTTAAGCCTTTGATTTCTCCTCCCTTTCTTCCCCTTCTTGTGAGCCTAAGAGAGCAGATCATATTCTATATTTTGGGTAGAAATTTCATGCTTAAGATAATGGGAGAAGAAAGGGGAAGTGTGTGGGAGCTTCTAGAAACACACTTTTTCAAAAATTTCAATTTTATCCTTCTGTAATGGCAATTTTATTTCGACTTCGTTTTAGCTCTTTTTTTAAAACCATCTTTTCCATTATAAAATTTAAGTTCCCAATCTAATAAAATACCTTTGGAATAACTCAATTTGGAGCTAAAACCTTACTGAACGAATCGGTCAAAGTTCAAGTCAACCGATAATGAAAAACGTCCACTAGAGGGATTTAACTGTCCCAAAGCTTTCTATGATTTTCAAGGCCTCTAAGAACCCCAAAGAACTCAAAACTTTCATTTAAAAAGCCCTCTTGTGCGAATTTTAAAAATTACTCAAAATTACGAAAATGCCATTGCATTTCATAGGCTTTTCATAAGAATTTATTTTTTCATTTTAGCTCCATTTTTCCTTCTATCTGAGGCTTCAATTCTCATTTTCAAGAGTCTAAAATGTTTCCCAAATTTTTTCAGACCTTAACTATATCATCTTGGGGGACTTCCTTTTGTATCCGGTGAGTTTCGTTCATTTACGGAGAAACTACACGTTACGTTTCTCACGTTTTCTCTGGTTTTCAGAAAATTGAATGTTACATTTCTCCCCCACTTAAATAAATTTCATCCTTGAAATTTGAGGTACACTTCTCTTACTCTTTTCTTTTCTGGCTAATTGTTCTTTTCTTTTCCTTCTTCCTGGCTCTATATGCTTTCTTAGCGATTTCATTTTTTTCAGCGAGGAACTTTTATTACTAGCTCTTGATATAGGCTCTATTACTATAAAATACTATCTAATTCTTTCTCAAAAGAGAAAGAAATTTTTGACTCTGAAGGCCTATCCAGGGAGAGCTTACTAATCACATCAGGTTAAGGTTAACCCGTTCGTAGGATTAACGTTTCTTTCAGTGGACTCATTTACACATCTCGAGAGGTAACTTATCTCAATCACGTCTCCCATATCCTCTTTGAATGGCTTCTCATAACATCTCATCATCTTTTCTAATCATTAGAGCCATCAGAGGTTTCTATTTGTCTGCTTATTTATATGTTCCATCCACTATTTATCTCTGCATTCTTTCTCACTAACTCATCCCATGATTATAATTTGCATTTCTTTTTGTCATAGGCCTCACATCTTAGTTACTTACTGGGATTACAACTCCTTTGAGGAGTTTTTACTTTTAATGATCCCAGTTTCTCTGTTACTACTACTGTATCTGTCTTTGTAGGCTAAGACTTTTTCTCACTTTTCTTTGCTCACTTGCAATGCATTTTATAGTCCTTTATTTCAACACTAATAGGCCTAACATGTGTGTCTTATACTGGCACCGAAGAGCTACTACCATTGACTACTACTGAGTTCTGGTGGAATGCTAGTTATTCTCACAATTTTGCTCACTAGAGATATACTATACTACTTGCCTCATATAAAAACTACACTTGACCCCCTTTTTTAATACATAAGCTATCATATAGAGATCTCTCTATCCCTCGGTTAGGGCTACTATCTACTAGGTAGTGGTTCATCTGGATCTAACTCTAGAAAGCTTATTTCTTGCTTTCCTCATCCTATATACTATGCTCATCTCTAAAGAGAGCTAGTCAGTGGTCTAACTGTCTGAGTAAAGCCTTCATATCTCTATAGCAATGGTCTACTAGACTCAGGAGGTCTGTAGTCTTTAAGACAAAGGCTAGCTGAAACTGTACTAGTCTCTGAGACTAACTACTCTGTAAAACTATCTCAGGTTGTCATCTCTACCAGAGATCTATCATGCTATGGCTAAGACTCTTTATAACTCTGTGGAATCTACAGTGACCCCTAGGTCTACTGTAACCTCTTAGAGCCCCACTAAGGTGCACTGCAACCCGCTATGCTATGCTAGGATTTACTGCGATCCTTCTCTAGAAGATGTCAAAGCCTAAGATAACTATCTGATAGTAAAACTCATGCTCACTAAGTCTAGTTACCATCACTCATAGTATTGAGGCTAAACTCAGAAGCACATCATGCTCTTCGTGCAAAGTGGGTTCTGTGTTATCTGCTTCCCTAGGATCCCATTATGTTGATACTCGGGAGCATCTAAGTTTTCATTCATCACTCGTCATAGGATCCTCAGATTCCCACTTCAGCCCCTTTTTGCTTGGGTTTTCTTTTCTTACTCTATTGACTTACTTACTTACTTACATATACTCATTTTAGCCCTCCTCTCATATCCTATAATTTCTAACTATGCCCACTTTCTACTTTTAAGTGCTTTGGCACTAGGGCATCTGATAAACACATATTTTATCTATTTTCATCCTCCTAACTTAGTCATTTTAATAATCAAATGTAGCTTAATGCATGCAATTGAATGGAAATTGATTTTATTAGCCACTTTTGCACTTTAGGAATTAAACTGCAAAATTCTTGAATTTTATTGCTTGAATTCCTTTTAAATAATTTTGTAGGTATTTCTACTTAACACTTTCCATTCTTTTGTGTAGATTTTAATGGGCTTTGAACACAATCTTGAAAGCCACGAGTTGGAGAGTAAAAGAGAATAAAAATTAAATATATTAGAAGCAAACGAGAAGCTGCTAAACAACACACAGAAGCAACATGTGGTATGAAGAGAGGGCTTGACCAGAACGTGAAGAGTTGGAGTCAACGCAAGGAAGAAGCTCGAGTTCTATGTGCTGTGAATAGAAACAGAGATAGCAACGAGTAAAGCTCCAGGGACGTGAACAGAAACAAGCACGAAGAAGCAGAAATGGAGGAAAGAGCTTGAAGAAGCAGCTGGAACGAAGAAGAGAGCACGAACAGAAAACACATAGCAGCTGAACTAAGATGCTAGAGCTGAAGCTTGGTTTTAACGTGAAAAGGAGAGCTGCATGATTCAAGGAAGCAACACGAGCTAAGAAAGAAGCAAAAGCTGGGTTGAAGGAGATGGAAACAAAATACAAACCAACAGATGATGAAAAAGAAGATACATGAAGGAACTAACGTGGAGCTATCCAAAACACATGAATGAAAGCTGCAGAATAAACGTGATGAAGGCTCCAAATACATGCAGAATTTAAGTGGGGCAGGAGCTAAATATGCACAAAACCACAAGAACAGAAACGCTGAAGCAAAATGTGGATTATTATATTAACGTTGGGGCCCACATTCACATAAGCAAAGATGGAAAATAACTTCGAGCAATTGGCAAATAAGAGAGCACGTGAATGATTAAAGCTGAAGCACGTGAAAGGGAGGAGAAATACACATCCAGACGCTACATTTGGGCTGACGTGGGAATTAAGATGAAGATGAGGATTAGTTGCGGGATTTCAGCGTGCAGAATCAGAAGGAGGGAGACATGAACAACGAGGAGAAGGTGAAAATAAAACCTAGAGGGGACGCTGAGAGAAGAGGAGAACGTAGAAGGAGAGACGGCAGAAAAAGAGTGTGAGGAATTCCAGCGCTGGACGAGGAAGTAGTTCTGGCTAAATTCTCCATGATTATGGCTTCTTTGATCGATTCTCCTTCATTTGATCCTTCCATGGCAGCTTAAATTCCTTGTGGTGGCTAGCTGAAGATTGAGTTCTCCTAGATGAAGATTTGAGCTCTACATCTCCTATTGAATTTGGATAAAACTCTCTTGCCCAATCTTTTGATTTTAGCATTATTTCCTTTATTAATTTGACTAGGTTTAGTTTATTGGTTTAGGAATTTAAATGCTGGAATTACTGGATTGAATTAAATCTTGGATTGGTTTTAAATTGAATTTTGGAATTTTATTTGTGATCATTATCTGTTCGTAGAAATTCCAGAATTAATGCTGTACAATTGACCTCTAAATTCCTCTTGACTTTAGGCTAATTGATGCAATGGTTATTGGGTTAGTTAGCTGGAACTTTTGTGCAATTAATTGCTTGAGGGGTTAATTAATCTAATTGGTGAATTAGCATCTTGAGTGAATTGTGCAGTAGCTTTCATAAATCAATCAGAATTAGTGTAGTGTGTTCTTATTTTTAATTAAATTAATTAGTTGTTTAAGGTTTCTTGTGGTTGCAAAAATTCTTTGAACAATTAATGAATTGAATCTTGGATGGTTATTCAAGAACCTTATGAGGAATGCACTAAAGAGCAAGAACTTAATCCAAAATTGGTAAGTCAAAAAGAGCAAGGATAATTGAACTCTAGGGAATCCAATTGAAAGCTAGTTACCTCATTTACTTGATAAATCACTTGAACTTAGTTTTAGATTTCTAATTCTTGTTAATTAATTTTAGTTCAATTAAATTCTAGCATATCAAACCCCAAGTTAGATCATAATAGTAATACTTAGAATACTCTTCCATAAACAATTTAAGGCACAAACTCCTTAGGAAGATGACCTAGGTTGCACCATTATCTACAAATTTATTTTGCTACCTAGTTTTATTTGAGATTGCGCGACACGATCATCAGCATCTTACACATTGAGTGTGGTACACATCTCTGGCAAGAGAGAGGCTATACATTGGTCCCTGTTTATTCCATTTATATATACTATAAGGGGCTTGGGCTATGCATACTGAATCTGAACATTTTCTGCTAGGGATTCCTCTTTGCATGCTTTTCTTACTGTTTCAGTATTTCCAAAATCCCTTTACTTCTCTTTTCTAACTTATTTCTTTCTTTAACTAACTAAGATACCTTTCGATTATCGAGACACTTTAGTGATTGATGTCGTCGTTTGCTATGCATTTAAGCCACATTACTACTAGGTTGGCAAGACCTAATATTATGTAACCATTGTTGAAAGCAAGCCATAACATCAAACACTAATACACAAGCGCCTCATGACCGAGCTCAAAGCCACTATTGCCTGTATATTACAAGTTTCCCATAAATCTAAAGTATTCCTTTCTTACTTTTCTCTTTCAGCCCTATTTTCGTAGAGTACTCAGGGAAAGTAGGATTCTTTCTCTACTACATCCTGAGATCTCTCTACATTGCCTGGCTATTTTACTTCGTGCAGTATCATGCTAAAAGGTGTCTATGCCAAGGACAAATGTGTCTTTTTAAGTACTTAAGCACATTAATTGAATATATATTCTCAATATAATAGGTCCTTAGCTTGAACACTATGATATCTTCTCTTTC
Source organism: Erythrophleum fordii (assembly GCA_032878935.1). NCBI lineage: Eukaryota > Viridiplantae > Streptophyta > Magnoliopsida > Fabales > Fabaceae > Erythrophleum > Erythrophleum fordii. The sequence continues at coordinate 15,842,184 of JAVQMF010000052.1, read as the reverse complement.
TACCTTTCTTACCCTCTCACTTAGGTAAAAGAATGTTTTACTACTAACTGTTTCTATTGCCAGTTCAGGTTTCTTTACACTCAATAGTACCTGCATTTTCTTAGGATTCCTCTACTTATTCACTCTCTGTAATATCAAGGGGGTTTACCTTTTGCTCATACTCTTACTCTACCCTTAACTAGACCATCCCTTGTAAGAAGGATTTTATTTCATATAATCCTAGGAATTTCATTCTATGGCACTCTCGGCTTACCTTCTTTCTCTAGGCTTACATTCTTTCTCTACATAATATGAGGCTCGTCTTTTTAGGCAGTCTTTAGCTCTCTCTCAAGCTTCCCTAAAGGTACTAAGGTACTACCTATTTGTCTTAGCTTATTTCTACATTCGGATCAGAGCTAAGCTTTTTCTCTATTCATCCTCTTTAGTCTCATCCCTAAGAGCATAGTATACTATTTTTAGGGTACTACTGACCCAATCCAGGATACATGCTCTCAATATCTGGACTCTATCTTATAGAAAGCTTATGCTCTACTGGGTGCTCTAATCACTCACGTGCCTCAACCCTTTATCATTCTCACATTAGGGAGCTCGTCTAACTAACTATTGGACCCCTATCCGTTTACCTCTCTGGCTCAATTTACTCATCTAATTATAACTAAAGAGGGTGTATCTTTTCTGTAGCTAATTTCTTAACTCTTCCCACTTCCTTTGTCACTATGCTTTACAATCAAGGGGTCTATCTAGGGGAATTACTAACCACTACTAGGTGATTTTCCTGATATGAGGATATTTCATCTTCCTTTTTTCGCTCCAGGGAGAATTTTCACTGAACCTGTCATTCACATATCTCACTTGGAACAATGCTACTAGTCATCTCTCCTAAGTTTTAGCTTATACTTAGCCTGGACTAGCCATCTTATTGGACCTGTAGCTTATTAATTATCCTCATTCTTTTCTGAGCTTCTATTACTAGGCTACTTATACTTACCTTTAGGTGTTACCTATGTGGTATACCTTTCTAGGCCACTCACTATGTGCTTCACTACTAGTAACCTTATCTCATGTTATTTTGAGGCTGCACTAGCATTCAATCATTTAATATCCTACTAGGTAGCATTCTAGGTTAGAGTCAATGCCTCACAGGTGGCTCTCAACAACCTCATTATCCCTATGTCTCACTTCCTCTGTGTTGAGCTCTTTCCTCAGTCTCATTTACTAGGCCCACAGACTTCTTATTAATCTTTCATAACTATTCTTTTCCTCTACTTATACTAGGGGTTTCCACTCTCTGTGGGTTATTTAACCCCTTGTCAGTTCCTTTTTCAAGTTGTCTTAAATATGCTCAATAAAGCATTCATGGTGCCATTCACCGTAGCTAACACATCATCTGCTGCGGCTAATCAGCCTCAGGTTCGCCCTAGTTTTCCTGCCCAAGTATTGGCCGCAACTAACTTCTTAATTGGCTGTGGCAAGGAACTCTTTAGATTACCTCGCTACTACTGAAATAATTAGCCATGGCTAAGCAATTAATTGGCCATAGCTAACAACCTCTGATTGGTTTGCTTTTTCAAGGATTGGATTTTCATTTTTAGCCACTAACCCGAGCCTCATAGTTTTATATCTAGCTGTCATTCAGCTAGGGATTCTACCTCTTACTTCATTCATACATAGCTAGCTGTTACCTCTGGGCTGTCACGGCTCTAGGGTGTAGCTTGTAACTCAACCTCTGGCCTGAGGGAATTAGCCTTTTGGGCTCTAGAATTCATTTAAACAATTGGGTGTTGTGGCTAGTGGTCCTGTATAGTTGCAGTCTCATCTCATACCACGCTACATCATTACTCATCTCTGCATTAAGCAGGACATCTCAGAATGGCCTGAGTATGACTACCAGGGAATTAGGCCTCAAGTACTTTCTCTAGCAAGCCTCTTCATGTCAATGAGATCATTTCTGGTCATTCATATCTAGAGCTTACCACTGATCCCGGTGAGCTATCACATCTCATCAAACTCTAGCCATCAGATCGCTCAGCCCTACTCAAGGTTAACTCTGCTCAAGCTACTCTAGAGACCACTCTTTCTCATACAAAGCCACAAACTACTTTCACACAGCCACAATCTCTCATACAAAGCTCCACATATTCATTCAAGTCCTTACATAGCCCTAATGTTACTTTCTCAAGCCAAATTCAATCCAAAAAAGCCTGGAACTTTGCTCTGATATCAATAAATGTAACACCATAAATTCTAACTCATCTCATACTTTTAAATGGCATAATATCATGAATCATATTGGTTTTCCATGGAAAAGCCAAAGAATTGATGATTATTTTCACGTTGCGTCGTATCTAAAAATTCATTTCGATGTCACGTAGACCGTGTGAGGTCATACTATGCACCTTCATATTTAATTACATCATTACAACCCATTTTCATCCCAAAAACATGCCTACAACTCATGGAAACTGAAATGAAGCATGGAAAATGGGAATTCATTTTCGACCAGACTTGGCCTCTCTTCTGAGAAAAATTTGGAAAACCATAAATCTAGAAAAATCAAATCATGCAATCTTGGTCATTCAGGAAATCTTAGGATGTCTACTTCACACTAAAAATATACCCAAACTATAACATGCATCATGAAGGACGTTTGACATCCGAAAAGCTACTGAGGTCGTTGCTGCCTGGGCTGCTATTTCAAAATACTGATACAAATTTCTAAAATTCATAACTAATTCTATAAAAATCTAAATCATACACATTTGGTCATTTGGAAATGCTAAAAATATTAACTTGATAGTAAAAATAATTTTAGAATGAAACTGATGTGTTTAGCGTTTGGAATCCTATGGAATAGTGACTAAACTCATAGGGCACCACTACTACTAATAGTCAACTTAAAAAATGCATAACTCTTTGTCCAGACCTCCAAATAAGGTGATCTTGTTGACCATAGAAAAATTATGACCTCTAATTTATGCCTACAAAATTTTACAAGCATTAGACACCATTGGACCATTAGGTCACACAAAACACTAATCTGCCAATGTAAACAGTGCACATACCAGAACTAATAGAAAATCCCAACTTTAAAAATTTATCAAATATTCTCTAGACCTCAAAAAATTATATTTTTTAACTTCACAAAAAGCTCTCAATGAAATCTAATTGCATGCCAAATTTCACATTAAGACTAACTCATTTGGCTAAAAAGTGATATAGAATTCCATTATAGTCAATTTTGGCTCCATATAGGGTATCAAACTTGCCAAATGGCTTTCCCTTGGTGTTGTCACCTTTTAGGCAAGTCTAAAAGTATATTTAAGACTTGTATGAGCTATCCAAAGGGTCCCAAATCTCATACATCTCATTTTGGCTGTTCAACCCACACTTATGCATATTTGCATCATACTTTCACATTGCACATTTGGACATTACAAACTCAAATTGTATTCTAAAGCTCATACATCATATCCATAGTTATAAACATTACATAATAGCATATTTATACATGTCTCAAAGTCCATAGACTATCTGCATCATCATATACATCAAGGTACATAAGTATGGTTCCAAAATAGCTAAAGCTAGACACATGCTTGTCAATTTCCCTTCTTCATAGTTATTGGCTCTCATTGGTATATCCACTTGATCCACCTAGCATGTGAGATCATTGGAGAGGAGGGGATGAGATTCAAAGAATCCCAATAGCTCATCTCCCATTCAATCATACATAGTATATGTAAAGCAAGCTTTATAAATACATACATTGAGAAAATAAAAGTCATGGACATTTTGAAAGCAAACTTGGCATGTGAATCAATCATTCAAGACATTCTAGAGCTCACCAAGTGTTCGGATTGGCCTTACACTTCTCCTCATAGATCTTGGACTTGCCTCACCCATTCTTTAAGAGCTTTGGACTCAACCATACTCTTGGGAGCCCACTTTGCTTTTGGGAGACTCTTTACTTTGTCTCAACCAAGCTTAAGGGTTCTTAGCTCATCTTCACCAAAAGGAAGGGTTCTTGGCCTCTCCACACTCAAGCAATCTCATACAAACATTATGTAATCATTTGAAAACATAACATGTTATCAAGAATCATGATATGTAAAGGCATGTTAGCATACTTTTTATATCTTGAAAATACACATACATACATTCTAAAACAAGCCAAACACATATCCATGCATGAGAGAAGATGGAAAGAGCTACCTTGCACATAATTACACACTTTTCATTTTGGATTCAAGCCTCCTCTTTTGGCCACACACTCACAAATTGGTAGAGATAGTTTCTCTTAGCCTATATACAATTTTTGGGAGCCAATTAGGTTCATGGAACATTCTCTAAAGCCATACAACTTGCTTAAGTATTAGATTGCTCTATAACCCCCATTATGGTCTATAAATACACCTAATGAAGCAACACCCCTTAAATAATTTCTAGGCTTCATATTTTCCTTTCAAATATGATTCTTGACTCCTTTTAAGCCTCTTGGAGTCATCACACCATTAAAACAAAGGGTCTAGCATCATGTTGCTTCTTTAGGTCATAATATGAAATCTAAGACACAAAATCACTTTCTATGAGTTCTAAATTTTTTCCAAGGCCTCCCCTCACTTTCATTCATCAAATATGACTCAAAAATGGCCTTAAAAAAATTTAAAACTCTCCCTGTAACACCATACTTCTAGGACTCAATTCATGAAATTCCCATGCCTCATCTTATGTTTGTTCTATAGAAACAATATAGTGGCATAGGGAGCTATGAATTAAAATGCATTTCTCTATGGGTAAAATTTTTCTTTCGAAGTCTCGTAGGCCATATGAATGCATTTATCACATTCTCATACTTAAACACATGAATATAGCTCGTTTCCATCATCAAATTTGGTCTACAACTTGTGGAATGTAGCCTCTGTTGCAAGCAAACCATAACATCAAACATTAATACACGGGCGCCTCATGACTGAGCTCAAAGCCATTATTGCCTATATATTGCAAGTTTACCAATAATATAAAGTACCCTTCTCTTACTTTTCTCTATCTACCCTATTCTCGTAGAGTAATTGGAAAAAATAAGATGTTTCCTTTACTACAGCCCGAGATTTCTCGATATCGCCCAGCTATTTATTCTTTGGGCAATATCATGCTAGAAGGGCATCTATGCCAAGGACAAGTATGCTTTCTTAAGTATTCAAGCACATTAACTGAATGTTTATTTTCAATCTAATATGTCCTCGGCTTAAACACTATCACATCTTTTCTTTCTATCTTTCTTTTCCTCTTACTTATGTAAAAAGATGTTCTACTACTGGCTATTTCTGTTGCCAGTTTAGGTTTCTTTACGCTCAAGAGCACTTGCGTTTTCTCAGAGTTCCTCCACTTAATTATCCTCTGTAATATCAAGGGGGTCTATTTTTCGTTCATGCTCTTACTTTGATCTTAGCTAGACCATCTCTTGATAAGAAGGATTCTATTTCATAAAATCCTAAGAATATCATTCTATAGTGCTCTCGGCTTACATTCTTTCTCTAGGCTTACATTCTTTCGAACTTCCCTGAAGGTGCTAAGGCACTAATTGTCTGTCTCAGCTTACTTCTATATTCAGATCAGAGCTGGGCTTTCTCTCTTTGTTCAGTCTCTTTAACCTTATCCCCAGGAGCACACTATGCTATTTCTAGGATTCTGCTAAACTCAGTCCAGAACACATATTCTTAATGTCTGGATTCTACCTCATCGAAGCTCATACTCTACTGGGTGCTCTGACCACGTATGTGCCTTAACCTTGTACTATTCTCATATTAGAAAATAGCACCAAAAACTCTAAGAAAGCCATAGGGAGAAAGGGGAAAAGGAGGAGAAGAGATTTCCTAAGGAGAAGACTAGGAAATTCTAACAATTCTTACCTTTTTCTTGAAAATTTCCTTTCTCCCTTACCTTAATCTTGTACGCCTCCTTCCCTTGAGCTTTCTCTGGTTTTTGGACAGAGTTTGGTCGATCTAAATGAGGGGTGCAGAAGAACACTTCATATATATAGGTTTAAGAAAGACTTTTTCAAAAATTCCTATCTTGTCCTTTGTTCTTCGTAGTTTCATTTCTAACTCACTTTAGCTCCTTTTTTAGAATTGTCTTTTTTATTATAAATTTCAGGTTCCCAATTTAGTAAAATGCCTTTGGAATCACTCGAAGTGGAGCTAAATCCTTCCCGAATGAATCCATCAAAGTTCAGGTACACAGACGTTGGAAAACATCCACCTAAGGAGATTTAACTGTCCTGGGGCTTCCTATAGTTTTTAGGGCCTCTAAGAATCCCAGAGAACTCAAAAATTTCATTTAAAAAGTACTCCATACTCAATTCCAAACCACACAAGTTTTAGAAGTTTATATCAGTAATCTAAACAACAGCCCAGGCAACCAGTAACCTCAATAGCTTTTCAAATGTCAAACGTTCTCCATGATGAATGTTATGGTCTAGGCATATTTTTAGTGTGAAGTAGACATTTGAAGCTTCCCAAAATGGCAAAGAACACATGATTTTGATTTTTCTAGAATTAGTTATGATTTTCTAAAGTTTGCGACAGAAAAGAGGAAATTCTAGCCGAAAAATCAAACATGAATTTTAGTGTGTTCCTTTTCTTTCCATAAGTTGTAGACCAAATTTGATGATGGAAACGAGCTATATTCATGTGTTTAAGTATGAGAATGTGATAGATGCATTCATATGGCCCACGGGACTCTGAAAGAAAAATTTTACCTGTAAAGAAATGCATTTTAATTCATAGCTCTCTATGCCACTATATTGTTTCCATAGAACAAACATAAGATGAGGCATGGGAATTTCATGAATTGAGTCCTAAAAGTATGGTGTTACATTTATTGGTATCAGAGCAAAGTTTCAGGCTCTCTCGGATTGGATTTGGCTTGAGGATGTAGCCATTAGGCTTGTATGACTATAAAAAGTCCTCTATGAGACATTATGGGTGTGTGAAAGTAGTTTGTGGCTTCATTCATAATAAGTAAGTTGTATGATAGTCTTAGAGTAGTTAGTGGACATCGGGAAAGAGTGGCCTTTATAATAGCTTAAGCAGAGCTAAGCTTAAGCAAAGTTAAGGGATCCAACGGTTAGAGCTTGATGGGATATGATAGCTCGCCGGGATCATTGGCAAGCCCTAGATGTGAATGATGAGAAATGATCTTGTTGATAGGAAGAGGCTTGCTAGAGAGAGTATGTAAGGCCTAATTCTCCTTGGTAGTCATACTCAGGCCATTACAAAATATCTTGCTTAATGTAGAAAGAAGTAGCAATGCAGCGTGGCATCAATGAGATTATAGCTGCATAGGACCAGTTTAGAAGGGAATGAGAAAGAGAGTCCCCCTTAGCCACATCACCCAAATGTCTAGATAAGTATTAGAGCCCAAAAGGTTAATTCCCTCAGGCCAAAGGTTTAAGTTACAAGCTACACCCCTTAGGGCCTGACAACCCTGAGATGACAATTAGTTATGCATGAATGAAGCAAGAGGTAAAACCCTCTAGCTTGATGATAGAGGTAATAAGGCTTGGGTTGGTAGTTAAAGATGAAAATCCAATCTATAAAAAAGTAAGTCAATTAGAGATTGGTAGTCGTGGCCAATACTTAGACAGGAAATTAGGGTGAACCCAAGGTTAATTAGCTGCAGCAAATGACAATAAGAAATTAGTGGGCCTAGCAGTGAGACTAAGAAAGAACTTAATATCAGAGAAAGTTAGACACAAGGACAGTAAGGTTGTTGAGACCCACCTATGAGGTGTTGACTCCAACCTAGAATGTTAACCCTATGAATACGACAATGGGTGATATGATGAGTTTAAGGCTACATAGGCACTGCCAGGAAAAACCTTGTTACCAGGGTTTTAAATTTCTCATGGCAATATACGAGATCTTATTACCAAGATCCTAGACTCTATTGACAAAATATTTATATAGCCTTGAAACTTATATAAGGTAAAGCTACTAGTAGTGGGGCATATAGTGAGTGGCCTCGAAAGGTGTACTTTATCAGTAACACTAAGAGGTACGTATAAGTAGCCCAATGATAGAGTAAGCTACAGGTCTAACAAAATGGTTAGCCCAGGCTGAGCAGAAGCTAAAGCCTAGAGGAAATGACCATTAGCATCGTCCAGGTGAGTGAAAGGTTCAGTAAAAGTTCTCCCTAGACCGAGAAAGAAAAGATAAGACATCCTGGGAGGGAACTCCTTTGAGGAGTTTCTGCTTTTAATGATCTTAGTTTCTCTATTACTACAACTGTATCTATCTTTGTAGGCCGGGACTTTTTCTCGCTTTCTTTACTCACTTGCTATGGCATTTTATAGTCCCTCATTGCAACACTGATAGGCCTAACTTATATATTGCATATTAGCACTGAAGAGCTACTACCACTGACTATTGCTGGGCTCTGATGAGATGTTAGCTATTCTCATAGTCTTGCTCACTGGAGACATACTGTACCACTTACCTCATATAAAAACTACACCTGACCCCTTTTCAAAATACATAAGCTATCATATAGGGATCTCTCTATCCCTTGGTCAGGGCTACTATCTGCTAGGTAGTGATTCATTTGGTTCTATCTCTGGAAAGCTTATTTCTTGCTTTCCTCATCCCATATACTATGCTCATCTCTAGCGAGAGCTAGTTAGTGATCTAACTGTCTGAGTAAAGCCTTCATATCTCTATAGCAACGGTCTACTAGACTCAGGAGGTCTATAGTCTCTGAGACAAAGGCTAGCTGAAACTATACTAGTCTTTGAGACTAACTATTCTGTAAAACTATCTCAGGCTATCATCTCTACCAGAAGTCTATCGTGCTATGGCTAAGGCTCTCTGTAACTCTATGGGATCTATTATGACCCCTGGGTCTACTGCAACCTGCTGTGCTATGCTAGAATCTACTACGATCCATCTCTAGGAGACATGAAAGCCTAAGATTACTGTATCTTATAGTAAAACACATGCTCACTAAGTCTAGTTACCATCGCTCATAATAGCTGAGGCTAAACTTAAAAGTACATCATACTCTTCGTGCGAAGTGGGTTCTGTGTCATCTCATTCTTTAGGATCCTATTATACTAATACTAGGGAGCGTTTTAATTTTTATATATAGCTTCTCATAGGATCTTCATATTCCCACTTCAGCCCCTTTTTCACTTGGGCTTTCTTGTCTTACTCTATTAACTTACTTACTTACATATACTCGTCTTAGCCCTCCTCTCATATCCTGCAATTCTCACTATGCCCACGTTCTGCTTTTAAATGCCTTAGCACTAGGGCATCTCACACTGAGTGTGGTTAATATCTCTGGCAAGAGAGAGGCTATGCACTGGTCCCTCCTGAATGGAAAGCTATAAAAATCTAAATCACACATATTTGGTCATTCTGGAAAGCTATACATGTTAACTTAATACTAAAAATAATTCTAGAATGAAACAGATACGTTTAAACATCTGGAACTGATGGAACAGTAACTGAGCTCTGGAGGCGCCACTGTTACTGACAACAAACTTAAAAAATGCATAACTTTCTGATCAGACCTCCAAATGAGGTGATCTTGGTGGCCAGAAAGCTTGTGACCTCTAGTTTATGCATATAAAATTTTACAAGAATTGGAAACCATTTTGCCATTGGGTGACACAAAATACAAAACTGTCAGTATGAACAGTGCATACACCAGAATCCATAAAAATCTCAACTTCAAAAATTCATAAAATATTCTCTAGACCTCCAAAAATTATGATCTTTAGCTTCCCAGAAAGCTCTTAACAAGCTCTAGATGTATGTCAAATCTCAGATCAAGAAGAGCTCATTTGGGCAAAAAGTGATATAAGTTTCCAATATGGTTAATTTTGATCCATATTAGAGACCAAGTGTGCCCAAATGGTCTTGCTTAGTGTTTGGCACCTCTTGGGTAAGTTTAAAAGCATAAATAGAGCTTGCATGAACTACCCAAGTGGCCCCAAATTACATGCATCTAAATTTGGCCATTCCATTTTCATTATTACACTAATCTATCTAGTCATTCAAGAACTAAACTTGCCATTCAATACCCAAAACATGCTATCTCATACATTTGGCATCAAATTTCATTTATGCACCACACATTTGGGTATTTACATATGTTCATCTGGTTACATACCAATTTCATCATGAGATTACATCATATGCCATGTATATGGCTAAAAAGAAGGCAAAACTAGGCATATTCATATACTTTGATACCCATATTCTTCCTCTAAGCTTGGTGGCCTCCAATACCTTGCTCAATTATTTCACCTAGCATGTTAAGACATTGGAGAGGAGGGGATGAGATTCAAAGAATCCCAATAGCTCATCTCCCATTCAATCATACATAATATGTGTAAAGCAAGTTCACAAATGTATACATGGAGGAGATAGAAATCATAGACATTCTAAAAGCAACCTTTGCATGTGAATCAATCATACAAGATAGTCAAAAACTCACTAAGTGTTGGGATTGGCCTTACACTTCTCTTCATAGATTTTGGACTTGCCTTACCCATTCTTTGAGCACTTTAGACTCAACCATACTCTTAGGAGCCCACTTTGCTTTTGGGAGACTCTTTACTTTGTCTTAACCAAGCTCAAGGGTTCTTGGCTCATCCTCACCCAAGGGAAGAGTTCTTGGCCTCTCCACACTCAAGTAAACTCATACAAACATCATGGATTCATTTAAAAACATAACATGGCACCAAGCATCATGGCATATAAAGGCATGCTAGCATACTTTTTAAAGCTTAAAAATACACATATAAGCATTCTAAAAGAAGCTAAACACACAACCATGCATGGAGAAGGTGGAGAGAGCTACCTTGCTTGCATTTGCATTCTTTTTTCTTAAGTCTTGAATCCTCTCCCTTGACCTCACACACCTAAGAAGGTGGAGATCATTCCTCTTGGCCTAGACACATCATATGGAAGGTAATTACACTCTTGAAGCAAAGTTTAAGGCCACACAATTACTAGAAAGGCTAGATGACTCATAAGGCTATTGTATGATTCCATAATGCACTTAATGAAGCAACCTTAAGAAAACATAATTTTGACTCCATTCTATCTATTCATTCATGATTCTTGACTCCATTTAAACCTCTTGGAGTCATCATATATTCAATTCTAGGAGCCTAGCTAGGTGTTGCTTCTTTAAGTCATATTATGGAACATATAAGGCCATCTTGCTATCTATGACTTATAAACTTCTTCTAAGACCTCCTCTCATACTCTCCCATTATACATGATACAAAACTAAACTTGAAAGGAATTAAAACACTCCCTAGGTGCATGGACTCTCCTTGACCAAAGCTATAGTTCCATAAGGCACCAATGGAGTTTCCTTGCTTCCTTTGATGGGAGAATCATGTAGGAAGCTCTCTTGATGTCTTAGGAACTCATGTGAACACTTAAACATCATAAAATATGGCTAGGGTTCATGATAGAGCTTAAGGTGCAATCAAAACCCTAATTTTTCTATCTTGCAAAATCATGGTTTTTACTTGGATTTCTTTGCATATTCTTACTTTCTTCCCTCAAATTGATGGAATTCACCCTTGGTTCTCCTTAAAATTCCAACCCTCTTACATCTACATATATGGGGCGAAATAGGGGGAAGAATGGGGAGGAAGCATCTACCATGGAATGAGAGATTTATCTTGTTTTTCCTTGTTTTCTCACTTGCTTCTTACTTTCTTTAGCTTCCTCTCTTCAAATCCGAAATTTCTCCTCTTGGTCTGACCCTAAAACAGCACCAAAAACTTTAAGAAAGCCATAGGGAGAGAGGGGAGAAGGAGGAGAAGAGATTTCCTAAGGAGAAGACTAGGAAATTCTAACAATTCTTACCTTTTTCTTGAAAATTTCCCCTCTCCCTTGCTTAGTCTTGTACGCCTCCTTCCCTTGAGCTTTCTCTAGTTTTTGGACAGAGTTTGGTCGATCTGAATGAGGGTTGCAGAAGAACGCTTCATATATATATATAGGTTTAAAAAGGACTTTTTCAAAAATTCTTATCTTATCCTTTGTTCTTCGTAGTTTCATTTCTAACTCATTTTAACTCCTTTTTTAGAACTGTCTTTTTCATTATAAATTTTAGGTTCCCAATTTAGTAAAATGCCTTTGGAATCACTCGAATCAAAGCTAAAACCTTCTCGAATGAATCCGTCAAAATTCAGGTACATAGACGTTGGAAAACGTCCACCGGAGGGGATTTAATTGTCCTGGGGCTTCCCATAGTTTTTAGGGCCTCTGAGAACCCCAGAGAACTCAAAACTTTCATTTAAAAAGCCCTCTATACTCAATTCTAAGCCACACAAGTTTAAAATATTTTACAAGAAGACGTTGTACTTACTGGCGAAAACCCTGTCGACAAGGTCTTGGAAATTACACTACAGATTGCAGGATCTTATCGACAAGATCTTCGATCCTGGTGATGAGATGCCATTTTAGCCCTTAACTTAACTTGGTCCATTGCCATAGTCCATGCTCAATATATATTCTAATGGTCACATAACATCATCTCTCATTTTCAAAGAACTGGATATTGCACTCCCTAGCTATGAGAACCCTTCTTGGCTGAGACAATGAAGCATATTGGGTTCCATGGAGCTTTCTTTGTTTTCTCAAGGGAAGAAGCATATGAGGAGCCTCTTAGGGATCTTAGGAGCTCATTTAAGCTCTTATTTAGGCCTAGGAATCATCATACAAAATCAGATTTTACTAGGTGCAATTGAAACCCTAGAACTTGCATCTTGAAATCTAATGGTTATTTTGTTGTTTTCTTTGTATATTCTTAATCTCCACACCCTTTTCCCTTAGATTCATACTTGGTTCTGCCTAAAAATCATCTCCTCCTTAGGTTTTTTCAAGTGGGGCAAAATAGAGGAGGAGGGAGCCAAAGATGAAAACCATAGGAAGAGAAATTACCTTATTTTCTTGCTTTTTCTCACTTGAATCTTGTGTTCTTTGAGCTCCTCTCTTCAAATCCGAATTTGCCCTTAATTTCTCCCTTAAAACAGATTTATAAACTTCATTTTAATCATAGGAAATAAAGGAGAATGGAGGAGAAGAGGTTTAGAAGAGAAAGAGCAAGAAAAACTACTAATTTCTATACCTTAAGCCTTTGATTTCTCCTCTTTTTCTTTCTCTTCTTATGAGCCTAAGAGAGCAGAACATATTTTGTATTTTGGGCAAAAATTTTGGGCTTAAGAAGATGGGAGAAGAAAGGGGAAGTGTGTGGGAGCTTCTAGAAACACATTTTTTCAAAAATTTTAATTTTATTCTTCCGTAATGGAAATTTTATTTTGACTTCATTTTAGCTCTTTTTTGAGAACTCTCTTTTCCATTATAAAATTTAGGTTCCCAATTTAATAAAATACCTTTGGAATCACTCAATTTGGAGCTAAAACCTTATCGAATAAACCAGTCAAAAGTTCAGGTTAACCGACGTTGAAAAACGTCCACTGGAGGAGATTTAACTGTCTCGGTGCTTTTTATGGTTTTTAGGGCATCTGAGAACCCCAAAGAACTCAAAATTTTCATTTAAAAAGCCCTACTATGTGAATTCTAAAAATTGCTCAAAATTACAAAAATACCATTACGTTTTGTAGGCTTTTCATAAGAATTTATTTCTTCATTCTAGCTTTATGTTTCCTTCCATCTAAGGCTATCATTCTCATTACGCAAAAACTATATCATCTTAGGGAACTTCCTTTTATATCTGGTGAATTTTGTTCATTTACGCAGAAACTACACGTTACGTTTCTCATGTTTTCTTTGGTTTTTAGAAAACTGGATGTTACACTAGGCCAAGCAAAGTAAGCCTCTCCTAAGGGTGTATGTGTGTGTGGGGTCAAACCATGGAGTTAGAAACCAAGGAAAAGGATTATGTTTCTTGACTCAAGGCAGCTCTTCATTCATTCTTGTATGCATATCTTGGTTGTTTGATTGTCATTGATTACTTGTACGTGTATTTAAATCATGAAACATGTCTATTTCTATTTGTTTGATGCCTTGATAACTTTATGTTTCTTAAATTACTTTGAGAATGTAAGATGGCTCCCAATAGATGAGGTTGTGTCAAAAGTTCCTAAGTAAAAGTGAGACAAGACCAAAAATCTTATGGATTAAGTGAGATTAAGTCAAAAATCCCTACAATGGGTGAGACTAATCTAAAAGTCCCACATTAGGTGAAACTAACCATAAGTCCCTAGAGCTTGTCTTTAAACTTGATAGATCCATATGAATTTGAAAATATGATTATATTTGACATTGGGAAGCATTGGATGCATGCTTGCTTTCTTTGACATGATAATTGCCACATGTATGCTTGAATGGATGAATGAGCTATTGAGATTCTTTGAATCTTATTCTCTCCCATTTTGTGTCTAACCTTGTCTGGGGAACTCTCATGGATTAAAGAATGAAGGCCAAGAAGCTTGAATCATGCTACTTTGACAATAGAATAGGATTTTGTGTAATTTGATGTCAAAATATAGTTATATAAGTTATTTGTGTAATGTCAACCTTCACTCATCTATAAAAGTATGACATTATGATATATGAACCATAATTGGAAGCATATGTATAAGAACATGGATTATATATATATATATATATATGGTTTGTAAAGTGTGTGTATAAGGCCAAGTGAGAGAGTGATTTTGAGTTTCTTGATGTTTTAGATCTAATATGATTGCTAAATATACTGTAAATTATGTGTTGGATGTGTTCAAATGGTTACTTGCATTATAGAATCCCATTTTGGACCATTTGGACCCACTTTAGTGTCAAAATGAGCCATAACTTACCCTTAAACCAAAACTAGAACAAATGAACGAATTTTGACATGAAATTTGGTAGACATTTAGATCTTATTTAGAGCTTTTTGTAGAACTAAAGAACACAATTTTTGGAGCTTTGTAGAAGTTCTTATGATCTTCCAAAATTGGTTGAATTATGTAAAAACTACCTGTGCACTGTTTATTTGGTTAGTTCTAGTTTTCTGTGTATTTGATAGGACAAATGAACTCCAATGCTCATAAAATTTTATAGGCATGTAGTTGGCATCATAATATTTCCACATCCATTGAGATCACTCAATTTGGATCTTTGTAGCTCAAGATATGAAAATTCAAAATTTTAGGTCTACATATGCATGAAAGTCTAACAATGGTACTATTCCATTATATTTTTGTCGCTTGAACGAATTTGTTTTGAACTAGAATTTTTATAACATGTAGTTCATGTCATGAGTTTTCCCAAAAGTCCTATTTACATGATTTGGAGTTTTCTAACTCAAGTTATAATTTTCTGAAGTTATGACAAAATTATGGAACCATGATGAAATGGTGTAATTACACTAGCTTGATAATGTATGGCTTGAACCAGAATTTCTTGCCTATTCTTGTAATGTTTCTGATTGACAAATGTATTAAGGATGAATTTTGATATTGATAAATTGAAAGGATGCATTTAAGCTAAATTGAAGTAATTGTACTTTCAATGTCGGTATTTTTCATTGCTAAAAGTATTGCATTTATGAAAATGGATGTTATAAGTATAATGTAGTGAAAAAGTGGAGCTATCTTTATATGATATTACACTTAGCACAGGGAAGAGGAAAATGCTATCTGGTAGGAGTCTATCTCTAATGCTACAAGTACCAGTCTCCACTTTCCTAGCTAGGTACTTACACTGTGGCTCTTTGCTACACTAATGGCCTATAATACCACATCAACACTCATATTAGTGCCAAGGCCATTATAAGCTAGTTATATGCAATATTATGCTACTTTTGATGCATATCAATCCTCTTAGAAGCACTATAGGTCTCTTTTCCTTTTAGCTAAATGGCAATTTTTCTAGAGCTCACATAACTCTTCATTTAGCTTAAAATAGAGCTTGAAACTTCTTTTGCTTACTTAGTTAATCTCTCTCACTAGTCCTTTTCTTAGCCCCTGATATAGGGTTTTTCCTAGGCAAGTTTTTTTGAGTAACTCAAACTTCCTAAATTCTTATTTTGAGCCTAAAATTGAAATTTAACTATTCATTTGGTCATTTTTCATTTTGACATATTTAGTAATTTCAGGCCATTTTTGCTAAACTCATTTTTATACCTTAAAACGTCATTCCAATATCTTAAATAACTCTTTATGCTTCTAGTAGGTTTATTAGAATGGTCAAATGTAATGCCAAACACTAATTAGCCATTTATCTTAGTTAGGTTTTCTTAAATACCTAAAATTTTTAACTTTCACAGTTAGCCTCTATAATTCAAATCGATACTTTCTCTAGCCTTTATAATTCTTTAGAGGACCTCTAATTATCTTAGAACTCAAAAACAAGTTCATCTAACCATTTCCTATGGGACACCTGAGACTATGCATCTACAATGTCATATAGAGTTTTCTTATTTCCTTTAGCAATTTCTACTCATTTCCACAACCTAAGTAAGGAGGTCTAGGTCCAATTAGAAAGTATGAGATGTTACACGAGATCAATCGAACAATGGGGAAGAATGTTATTGGCATGAGCCATTTGATTTTCCACTCAACTTTGCTATACCAATTGATGTGGATGAAATTTGTCATACCTAGCTTCATTTCAACCATTCCTATTATTCTTAGACATAACCTATACATTCCATGACCGAAAATATACCTTTATTGACAAAAATCGGCCCACTTACATATCAAACAAAGCTATAAGGGTCAAACTTCGATTCTTTCTTTTCCTTTATTTATATTTATCCTAAACAAACTTGTTTTAGCTCATTTGATCATAAAACACACATTGGAAACCCATGGAGTCACTCTAGCCCAAATTAGTTCTAGATTCCATATTTTGTATAAAACTTTGAAAAATCATAACTCAAGCTACATAACTTTGATTTGCGCAAATTAAGTGCCTATGGAAAGCTTGGAATGTGAACTTTATGCTTGTAAAATTTTATAAGCAACCAAATTCTTTTATCCCCTCAAATACGTGAAAAACTAAAACTAGACATCAACATAATTTTTTGAACTTTAGAAATTCATAAAATATTATGTAGAGCCTCGAAAATTCTCATTTTTATTTTGCTAGAAAACTCTATGCAAGGTCTAATTGCATGCCAAATTTCATCCACAAACTAAGTCATTTGAGTTATTTGTAGTAGAGATGCAATTTAGGATTTTTTTAAAAACCAAATTTAGGTTCAAAAGTGGCCTAAATGGATTATAAAATGCACTCTTCCACGTTGAACAAATTTCAATCATCCTAGGTGTAATGTTCGATTTTTCATAAAATATCGAAATGAGTCAATTTTCAAAGCAAGTCCCTTGAGATGAGTGATTCAAGGCCAAATAAAATTGGGATAAAATTTTAAATAATAGAAAATAAGGATTTAAGCCTTGAGTTGCTCAGAAACCGGGGTCAGAGTGATTCGAAAAATTTACTGAAAGGCCAATGATATTTTCGTAAATAAGTGGACTTTTTGGAAAACATACAGAAGGGCTTTTTAAATGAAAGTTTTGAGTCTTCCGGAGTTCTCAAAGGCCTTGAAAACCATGGGAAGCCCCATGATAACTATGATTTTTATATGTTTTAATTCTCCTAACTTAATCTTTTTAATAGTTAAATAAGGCTTAATGGATTTACTTAGATAGATAATTGATTTTAGTAGCCATTCTTGCACCTTATGAATTAATTTGCAAAATCATTGAGTTTTAATGCATGAATTCATTTTAAATGAATTTTGCGAACTTTCCTACTTGATTTTTCCCACTCTTTTGGGCAGAATTTTAAAAGAGGCAAATGGAATTTAAAAGAGGAATTTATTTGGAGAAAAATTGAGGATTGAATCAAAGGAATTTAAATAAAGTGCACATGGGATGAGAAGAAGTCAAGAAGAGAGATACAAGAAGCAAACACACTCGAGCAGAACGTGGACTAGGCGAAGAAGCTTGCTGGATTGGAAGAAACACGTGGAAATGAAAGAAGCAACTAAAAGGGCAGCAGAAGTTACTTGGAAGGAGGCTACCACATGCACACACTATCCCTTCATCTATTTTTCTCCATGCAGTAGCTGCAAAAATAGAGGAAAGCAAACCACGTGAATAAGAAGAAACATGAACTAGAGGTTCATAAGCAACATAGCTGAAATAAGAAGCCAAGGCTAACGTGGAAAAAGAATAAAGAAGTATGAAGCATCTCGAGTTGAGCATCATGCAGCAACAAAAGTGTGAAGAAAAGCAATGGGTTTTACGTGCATAGAGAGGAAGAAAAAGCTGAACTGGGTTTGCATGCAGAGGCAGCAACTCGTCCAGCATGTTGCCATGGGTTCTGCACTCACACAAGAAGCTGCAGCACTTACAAGAGCCAACGTGGAACTGCACAAAGAGAATGAGCATATTGATTGGCATTCAAGCATGTAGAAGCAGCGTGGATGTATGAGTTGAATAAGGAATAGGGCCCACAATCACATAAACAAAGATTAAAAGAAAGCTACGGGTAGCATTGAAAGAAATCCACATGAGAAGAAGCTTGAAATAAAAGTTGATGTAGCACATGGAATCATTAAAAAGGAATCACGTGGAAATGATGCAAGGGGAGCACGTGAATAACGCCACATCATCCAGATGCAAACATTCACCCCATTCACGACGCCTCACCCATTCTCTCATTCATTCGCTCATCCACCCCTCCGTCCATTCCCTTTGCCTTCGTCCACACACAGAACCCTCCATGCCATTTTTCCATTCCATTCTCCGTCTTCATTCCACCATAATATGAAACTCTAATCCACCTTGAGGCTAGCTGTAATGTCCCATTTTCATTAAACGATGGAAATGGGCACGTTTTCAAAGCAAGTCCCCTGAGATGAGTGATTCAAGGCCAAATAAAATTTGGATAAAATTTTAAATAATAGAAAATGAGGATTTGAGTCTTGAGTTGCCCAGAAACCGGGGTCGGAGCAATTCGAAAAAATTTGCCGAAAGGCCAGTGGCATTTTCGTAAATAAGTATAATTTTGGAAAAGCACCTAGGAGGGCTTTTTAAATGGAAATTTTGAGTTGTCCAGGGTTCTTAGAGGCCCCAAAAACCATGGGAAGCTCCGGGACCAGTAAAACCCCTCCGGTGTACTCTTTCCGATGTCAATTGACCCAAACTTTGACTGATTCGTTCGGGACGGTTTTAGCTCCGATTTGAGTGATTCCAAAGGCATTTTATTAAATTGGGAACCTATTTGTTATGATGGAAATGACGGTTCTAAAAAAGGAGCTAAAACGAAGGAGAAACGAAAATGCTAAGAACGAAGGGCAAAATTGGCATTAAAGTGTTAAAAGAAACTTCTTTCTTCTTCTTTATATGCCACGTTCTGCCTCCCCCTCTCCAAACCGACTTGCTTCTGCCCATTTTCAGAAGAGAACTCCAGCTCCTTAGGCGCACAAGAGGAGGAGGATTTTGGAGGAAGAAATTCAAGAGAAAGGTAAGAAACTTTAAGAAATTCCATATCCTTCCTTCTTGAACCTTGCTCCTCTCCTCTCAAGCTTTCTTTCTATGGTTTTAATGGAGAGTTTGGTGCTGTTTTTGGGGCAGAACAGAGAGGGGAATTTCGAAAATTGAGGGAGTAAGCTAACCAAGTGGAAGAACAAGCCAAAGGAAGCAAGAAAACAAGGTAAAACTTCCATTCTTTGGTAGTTTCTCCCTTCCCCTTCCTCTTGCACGAATTTGACCACCATGAGCCCAATTCTTAGGGGCTGTTTTCTATCCAATTTATGGAGGGATTAGGGGTTTTAGATGGCAAGGATTAAGAATGAACCAATAGAATCAAGAAAGGAGCATTAGGAAACAAAATGGAATCATTAGGGATCCAAATGCTCCCTTGCAAATCTGATTTCATATAAATGTTCTTAGGCTTAAATGAATATTTAAATGTACCCCTAAGATCCCTAAGAGGTCCCCCATATGTCTCTTCCTCCATAAAATGAACAAAACCCCATGGAAAGTCATGAACCTAAAAGTTGGAAAAGTGTAGAGCACTTAAGGGGATTGTAAAAACTGATTTAATCCATGAGTTCCCTTGGTTTTTTAAGTGTTTCCTTGACCTCCTACAACTCTTAACAACCTCCCTAAATGGTTCCCCCATCAAGGAAAAATCAAGAAGCCATGAAATCCCATTTATGCTCTAACTTTCGGCCAAGTAGGGATGGCATAGTTAGGGAGAGTTTCAAATTGTTTCAAGCCCATTTTTGAGTCATACATGATGAATAAATGTGAGGGGAAACCTTGGGAAAAATTTAGGAAGTTTAGAGAATGAGTTGGTGCTTTAGGTTCCATATTGTGACCTAAGGAAGCAACATGATGTTAGGCCCTTTGTTTTAATGATGTGATGACTCCAAGAGGCTTAAAAGGAGTCAAGAATCATGTTTGAAAAGAAAGAATGAGGCCTAGAAATCATTTGAGGGGTGTTGCTTCATTAGGTGCTAATATGGACCATAATGGAACCTATAGAGCAATCTAGTATTTCATCAAGTTGCATAGCCCTAGAAATTGTTTCATGAACTTAATTGGCTCCCATAATTTGTGTCTAGGCCAAGAGAAACTATCTCCACTAACTTATGGGTGTGCGGCTAAAAGAGGAGGCTTGAAAGCTAAGGAAAAAGTGTGTGTTTGTATACAAGGTAGCTCCTCCACCTTCTCTCATGCATGGATGTGTGTTTAGCTTGTTTTAGAATGCTTGTATGTGTATTCTCAAGCTTTAAAAAGTATGCTAGCATGCCTTTATATGTCATGATCCTTGATGCCATGTTATGTTTTAAATGAATCCATGATGTTTGTATGAGTTTGCTTGAGTGTGGAGAGGCCAAGAACTCTTCCCTTTGGTGAGGATGAGCCAAGAACCCTTGAGCTTGGTTGAAACAAAGTAAAGAGTCTCCCAAAAGCAAAGTGGGCTCCCAAGAGTATGGTTGAGTCCAAAGTGCTCAAAGAATGGGTGAGGCAAGTCCAAAATCCATGAGGAGAAGTGTGAGGCCAATCCAAACACTTAGTGAGCTCTTGAATGTCTTGTATGATTGATTCACATGCCAAAGTTGCTTTTAAAATGTCTATGGCTTCTATTTCCTCCATGCATGCATTTATGAAACTTGCCTTGCACATATTATGTATGATTGAATGGGAGATGAGCTATTGGGATTCTTTGAATCTCATCCCCTCCTCTCCAATGATCTAACATGCTAGGTGAACTAAGTGGATATGCCAATGGGAGCCTACAACACTAGAGGAAGGAGATTAACATTCATATGTCTAGTTTTTGCTTTATGGAACCATAATGATGTTCAATGATGTATATGAATATTGTAAATGGGTTATGACCCTTGAGACATGTGTAAATATGATATTATATTATGTTTAAATGTATGGATATGATGTATGACCATTAGCACATGTTTTGAGTATGAAATGCCATGGTATGAGAATGTAAAGTTTGGTGGTTATGTGTATAAGTGTGGGTTGAATGGTCAAAATGAGATGCATGAGGTTTGGGACCATTTGGGCAGCTCACACAAGTCTCAAATAAGCTTTTAAACTTGCCCAAAAGGTGCCAAGACCAAGGGAAATCCATTTGGCAATTTTGGTACCCGATATGGAATCAAAATTGACCATAATGGAACCCTATATCACTTTTTGGCCAAATGAGTTAGTCTTGCCCTGAAATTTGGCATACAAGTAGGTCTCATTAAGAGCGTTCTAGGAAGCTAAAGATCATAATTTTCGGAGACCTAGGGAATATTTTGTGAATTTTCAAATTTGGGATTTTCTATGGTTTCTGGTATGTGCACTGTTCATACTGGCAGATTTGATTTTCGTGTCACTCGATGGCCAAATGGTGTTCAATGCTTATGAAATTTTATATGTATAAACTAGAGGTCATAAGCTTTCTGTGGCCACCGAGATCACCTCATTTGGAGGTCCGAGCACAGAGTTATGCATTTTTGAAATTTACTGTCAGTAACAGTGGCGACTCCAGAGCTCAATCACTTTTCCATCAGTTCCATATACCTAAACGTATCTGTTTCATTTGGGAATTATTTTTAGTGTCAAGTTAACATTTGTAGCTTCCCAGAATGACTGAATGTGTGTGATTTCGATTTTTGTAAAATTGGTTATGAATTTCAGAAGTTTGCCTCAGTAACCTGAATCACAGCCCAGGCAGCCAGCGAGTCTGTAGGTTTTTGGATGTCAAACGTTCTGTGTGATGAATTTTGTGACTTGGACGTATTTTTATTGTGAAGTAGACATCCTGAGATTTCCAAAATGACAAAGAACACATGATTTCTATTTTTCTAGATTTAGTTATGATTTTCCAAAGTTTGTGACAGAAAAGAGGAAATTCTGGACGAAAATGCAAACATGAATTTTAATGTGTTCCTTTGCTTTCCACGAGTTGTAGACCAAATTTGATGATGGAAATGAGCTATATTCATGTATTTAAGTATGAAAATATGATAGATGCATTCACATGGCCCACGGGACTCCGAAAGAAAAATTTTACCTGTAGAGAAATGCATTTTAATTCATAACTCCCTATGCCACTAGATTGTTTCCATAGAACAAACATAAGATGAGGCATGGGAATTGCATGAATTGAGTCCTAGAAGTATGGTGTTACACTAGCTAAAAGGAGTACCTTGACTGAAGCTTGAATCCTTGGATAAGAATGCAGAATTTTGGCTAAGATTTCTCAATTTCCTACACTTTTTCTTTTTCTTGTACAATCTTGGTTAAGTTGTATTTGATTAGGAATTTGTGTAATTATAATTAGTGGCTTGTTAGACACTAATTAAGATGTTGATTGACTGATTACTTGATTGATTTAGTTCTGAGTTGTATTTTCTTGCCATTTTCCAAATGTGCAATCAAGGTGTTTGATGAAATGCTTGTGAGAATTGGTATGCCTAATTGTCTATTTGTGGATTCCTTGGTATTTAGTTAGTTAATTAAATATTTTTGGATGGTAATTCAGAGACTAATTAATCATTTAATCAATCAATTTGAATGTTTATTGATCTTAACAACAAGAATTAATGATTTAATACGGGATTGAGGTCTCAATTCAACATTAGATTATTAATCTCTTGATTCTTGCATGGTAACTCAAGATACATTTATATTGAACACAATTAGGGACTTTTAGGCCAAAATTAATCACAATTGGATTAGGATAAGGATAGTGAATACTAAGGGATGATTTCTAAGCTAGTCACAAGCCCATTATCACCCATAATTCGCATAATTAGGTAGAAATTAGGAATTTTATTTCAATTTAGTTTTAGGTTAGTTTAATTCAACCAAAACCCCCAAATTAAGTAGTCATAGGATCTTTGAACACTTAGAAACTTAATTAAGCATTGAACTCTATTTCTAAGGGAGATCACCTAGGTTGTGCCTTATAGTGCATTTAATATCCAACCTAGTTTTATTTTGAGGATTGCGCGACGAGCCCATCACCCTAGGACCGGTAAAGACCCTCCGGTGTAATTTTTTCAATGTCAGTTGACCTGAACTTTGCCCAATTTGTTCGAGAAGGTTTTATCTCTGATTTGAGTGATTCCAAAGGCATTTTATTAAATTAGGAATCTATTTGTTATGATGAAAAAGACAATTCTAAAAAAGGAGCTAAAACAAAGGAGAAATGAAAATGCAAAGAATGAAGGGCAAAATGGGAATTATTAGAATTCTTAAAGCTTCTTGAACTCTTTCTATTTCTCTCATTTCTTCTCCTTTATTTGGCCGACCTTCTTGCTGTCTCAAGACAAAAAAACATTCTGCTCTTCTAGGCGCCCCAAGAGAAGAAGAAAAGGGAGAGAAAATTCAAGCCAAAGGTAAGGAAATTTCTTAGTTTTTCATGCTTCACTTTGGCTAACCTCTTCTTCCCCTTTTCCTGCTTCTTCTCCATGATTTTTTTGAAATTGTGAGGGCTGTTTTGAAGGGAGAATAAAGGGGAAATTTCGAAAATCAAGTAAGGAGCCCAAAAAAGGCAAAGAGCAAGCAAAGAAAAGCAAGAAAACAAGGTAAAACTTCTATTCTTTAGTAGTTTCTTCCTCTCCCTTCCTCTTGCACGAATTTAGCCACCATGAGTCCAATTTTTAAGGGTTGTTTTCTATCCAATTTATGGAGGGATTAGGGGTTTTAGGTGGCAAGGATTAAGAATGAACCAATAGAATCAAGAAAGGAGCATTAGGAAACAAGATGGAACCATTAGGGATCCAAATGCTCCCTTGCAAATCTGATTTTATATGAATGTTTTTAGGCTTAATTGAATGTTAAAACATGCTCTTAAGATCCTTAAGAGGCTCCCCACATGCTTCCTCCTTTAAGAAAACAAAAAGAATACCATGGAAAGCTAATGCACCCATAGTCTCAGCCTAAGCAAGTTCACCTAGCTAAGGAGAGTTTCAAATTTTTCTAAGGCCATTTTCAAGTCATATATGGTGAATGAATATAAGAGGAGGCCTTGGAAAAAATTTAGAACTCATAGAGAGTGAAGTGGTGCTTTAAGTTCCATATTATGACCTAAAGAAGCAACATGTGTTTAGGCTCCTTGTTTTAATTGTGTGATGACTCCAAGAGACTTAAATAGAATCAAGAGTCATATTTGAGAAGAAAGGATGGAGCCTAGAAGTTAATTGAGGGGTGTAGCTTCATTAGGTACCTATATGGACCATAATGAGGCTTATAAGGCAAGTTAGGGTCTAGGCAATTTGTATAGCTTTAGAATTCATTCCATAAGCCTAATTAACTTCCTTAAATCATGTCTAGGCCAAGAGAAATCCTCCCCACACTTTTGTGGGTGTATAGCCGAGGCAAAAGAGGGAAATCCAAAGAGAAAAGTATGCAGATTTGCACAAGGTAGCTCTCTCCACCTTCTCTCATGCATGGATGTGTATTTAGCTTGTTTTAGAATGTGTGTATGTGCATTTTCAAGCTTTGAAAGTATGCTAGCATGCCTTAATATGCTATGATCCTTGATGCCATGTTATGTTTTCTATTGAGTACATAATGTTTGTATGAATTTGCTTGAGTGTGGAAAGGCCAAGAACTCTTTCCTTTGGTGAGGATGAGCCAAGAACCCATGAGTTTGGTTAAGATAAAGCAAAGAGTCTCCCAAAAAGCAAAGTGGACTCCTAAGAGTATGGTTGAGTCCAAAGTGCTCAAGAAATGGGTGAGGCAAGTCCAAAACCCATGAGGAGAAGTGTGAGGCTAACCCAAGCACTTGGCGAGCTCTTGAATGATTTGTATGAGTTGTTCACATACCAAGTTTGCTTTTAAAATGTCCATGGCTTTTATTGTCTACATGCATGTATTTGTAAAGCTTGCTTGCACATATTATGTATGATTGAATGGGAGATAAGCTATTGGGATTCTTTGAATCTCACTCCCTTCTCTCCAATGCTCTAACATGCTAGGTAAAATGAGTAATTATGGTGAAGGGAGCCAACAACCATGAAGAGCAAAGATTGACAAGCTTATGTCTTGTTTTGTCTATTTTAGAACCATAATGATGGTTCATAATGTATATGATGTTGTATATGTATTGTGAACCTTGAGACATGTATAAAGATGATACTCTGTGATGTTTATATGTATGGATATGATGTATGACCTCTAGCATATGTTTTAAGTATCTAATGCCAAAGTATGAGAATTGAAAGTTTGATGGATATGTGTATAAGTGGGGGTTGAATGGCCAAAATGAGATGTATGAGGTTTGAGACCATTTGGGTAACTCACACAAGTCTTAAATATACTTTTAGACTTGCCCAAAATGCTCCAAGACCAAGGGAATCCATTTAGCAACTTTGGTACCCTATATGGAGCCAAAATTGACCATTATAAAATCCTATATCAGTTTTTAGCCAAATGAGTTAGCCTTACCCTGAAATTTGGCATGCCATTAGGTCTCATTGAGTTGGGAAGCTAAAGAACATAATTTTTGGAGATCTAGAGAATATTTGATGAATTTTCAAAGTTGAAATTTTTTATTAATTCTAGTATAGGCACTGTTCATACTAGCAGTTTTGTATTTTGTGTCACCTAATAGCGAAATGGTGTCCAATGCTTGTGAAATTTTATATGTATAACTAGAGGTATTTAGTCATTCTAGAAAGTTACAAATGTTAACTTGATGCTAAAAATAATTTCAGAATGAAACAGATACGTTTGGCCATCAGAAACCTATGCAACAGTAACTGAACTCTAAGGCACCACTAGTACTGACAACCAACTTCAAAAATGCATAACTCTTTGTTCAGATCTCCAAATGAGGTGATCTCAGTGGCTACAAAAATTTTATGACCTCTAATTTATGCATATAAAATTTTACAAGCATTAAACACCATTTGGCCATCGGGTGACAGAAAACACAAAACTGCCAATATGAACAGTGTCCATACCATAATCAATAGAAAATCCCAACTTTGAAAAGTCATCAAATATTCTCTAGACCTTCGAAAATTATGTTCTTTAGTTTTCCAAAAAGCTCTCAATGAGACCTAATGGCATGCCAAATTTCAAGGTAAGGCTAACTCATTTGGCTAAAAAGTGATATAGGGTTCCATAATGGTCAATTTTGGCTTCATATAAGGTACCAAAGTTGCCAAATGGATTTCCCTTGGTCTTAGAATCTTTTGGGCAAGTCTATAAGTATATTTAAGACTTGTGTGAGTTACCTAAATGGTTCCAAACCTTATACATCTCATTTTGGCCATTCAATCCCCACTTATACACATATCCATCAAACTTTCAATTTTCATACTTTGGCATTAGATACTCAAAACATATGCTAGAGGTCATACATCATATTCATACATATAAACATTGCATAGTGTGTCCATGCCTCATTTAGGTTTCCATAGGTTGTAGGCATGTTTTTGTGATGTAAATGAGTTATAATGATGGAATTAAATATGAAAATGCATAACATGAACTCACATGGTCCACATGACACCGATTGCAAATTTTTAAGCATTGCGCAATGCAAATAAACCTATTATTTTCATTCCCCTCTTTATATGCTCTTATGGAAATAATGAGGTGAAGCTTATGAATGTCATGAAATGAGCTAAAATTTATGGTGTTACACTAGGCATGCAACCCATAGGGTCAAACATGGGAAATAAGGCTTACATAAAAATATGAGCATCCAACACTCAATTATGCAAATGAACTTCCATACATCTCATATGTACATGTTAGTAATAAAAACTAACTTTTAACTCAAAATGGCATATATTAAGGTGCTCGAGCTCATACATAGGATTCTATTGCAAACATCACTAAATACATAAAAATTCATAATTTTCTAAACTTTGAAAATTTATAAAATATTTTTGAAAACTCTAAAAATTCCTATTCTTGACTTGCTAAAAAGCTCTATATAAAGTCTAATTGTATACCAAATTTCAACCACAAATTAGGTCATTTGATCTATTTGTAGTAAAGGTGCAAAATAAAGACTTTTAAATCAAATTTGGATTCAAAAGTGACCAAAATAGATTCTAAATTGTACTCTTTCATTTTGAGCAAATTTCAATCATCCTAGGCATACAATCCATAAGGTTAAACATGGGAAATAAGGCTTACATAAAAATATGAGCATCCAACACCCAATTATCAAAATGAACTTCCATGCATCTCATATGTATATGTTAGTAATAAAAGCCAACTCTTAACTCAAAATGGCATATATTGAAGTGCTCTATCTCATACATAGGATTCCATTACAAACATCACTAAGTACATGGATATCCATCATACATACATAAACTTTCTAGTTCTTTAAGTACATTTTGTACAAGTAGCATATATACATTCCAAAATTCATATTAAATAAATTCTTAGAATCTAATGCTTCTCTACCTCCTTCTCTTTGTTGGGAGAGCCTGAAATGGTTAGTAGGAACATATGGGTAAGATTCTGGGAAGAATCATAATAACTAATCTCAACCAATCATTGCATACATGAACACTATGAGGAGATGCAATGCATGTAATGTAAGACTGCCATTGATATGGCTCATGTAACACAAATATGGATTTTAACATAAAAAATCATTCATTATCAAGCCATGGCATCAACATAAACTAGCTAAGCTCAACTAAACTCAACTTAAGGCCAAGGAAGAGCTATTACACTAAATTTCATGTCATAAGGAGCTAGGAGCCAGAAAACATATCAAACTCATACATAGAGCTCTTTATAGAAAGTATAGTAGAACATACCATATGCATACATCAAACAACTACACATATGTAACACTCCGAGAATAATTAATAGTAATTATTTAGGGGTTATAAAATTATTAAGAGGGCTTAAGGAAAATGACAAATTTGAGTATCTTAATATAATAATTATTACTTGGCCCATTTTGAAGAAGTATGATAATATTTATGGATTTAAATGTGACTTGGGCCCATGATTAAATTATATGTGTCAAGAATATTATTACAGGCCTAATCTCATCTAATTACGACCCAACTCTATTCTTAAGGAAGCCCAACCTATTTTGAACCTAACTAACCCATATATCATGGCCCAACATGTTAAGTATCAACCCACTTGGAATAGCAAACCCTTAAAGCTAGGTCCAACTCTTATTTAACCCATACAACTCTAGAATCCATGGCCTAACCAAACTAAAATTTGAACACACAAAGAATTAGGCCTTTGGGTCAGCACATTCTGTAACACCCCAAAATTTATTAAGGTGTTAATCATGGATTTAGAGTAATTAAGAATAATTAATAGAGGATAATTGGACAAGTTAGTGAATAGAAATTTCAGAGAGATAAATTATTAATATGGGTTTGAGAATTTATTTGGGATAGAAACTTCACCTAGGCCCAAATTAATAAATCATGATGAGAGGCTAATGGAGACCCAATGAATTAGGTGCAGACCCAAACCAATTTAATGAGATAGAGGCCCAAGATGCACCTTGTATAGACTATATTAAGTGGCCCAATTACCCTTGTTCAAACCCAAACCCTTGAACTCTTTAAACTTTGCCCAAACCTCATTAAACTTCAACAACCCAATGCATTAAAAACTGGCCCAACAAGCTAAAATCTTAAACCCATTTGGAGTTGGACCTTGGAGCAACCCATGACCCATTTTTTACCTAACTTAAACCGATCTAAAACCCTAATGCTTCAGCCACTTTCTCATTTGCTGAAACTCAAAGAAACAAAATTCAGAGGTTGAGAATGAGGCTAGGGTTGGGGGCAAGAATCTCATATTTTCTCACACTTAGAGTAAGATTCAGCCAAGGTAATAGTTATACAACTTAATCCCCTCATCTTTCTCTTTAATTTGGCCTAATTAGTTTTTCATTTGGAGAGTTTTCACCATACCCAAAATCTAAAATGTGGTTGTTTGGTGTTTCTATGGTGGAAATTCGTAAGTTGAGGTTAGTGCTGACATTAGATGAGTTTACACCCTCCATTTTGATGCATTCTTTGTTAATTTGGGACCCCCATAGCTGATTTATAAAATAAGTATTAATTTTGTACGAATTTGCTTAGGATTTTGGGTGAAAGATTGAGATTTCTGGTAAAGGATACTTGAATCCGAATTTGGGACTTGTAGTGACTGGGTAAGTGTGATTTAGGAAGCTATTAGCATTTAAATTTCTTGGGTACTTATTGCTACTATTAATGATGAATTAGAGTGATAATTTTCTGATGCTATAGTTATAGGAATTTTTGTACCATTGGTGGCTGTTGCAAATTGTCTACAAGTGAGGTAACCTGGGTTTACATTAATTCCATGCATGTATCTATTTTAATTTCATATTTGCAGTATATGAATGATTTGAAATGCTAAATGAATTGGTTGGCTATTTATTGTATGATGAATGGACCTTGTGAGTCCATGGTGAAACTGTGGTGCGGCTGCCACCCGTGCATGTGCTTCGATCAGGCACCGGGTTATGATCAAACCCCAGATGCACTGAGCCCTGGTTGTGCTCAATAGGGAGTAGGTGCCGTGGACGGGCCTCTCCCGGTGTTAATGGCCTTTAACATGTGATAATATGATTGCTAGTATGGGATAGTAATCATGATAGCTTAATTATTTTATTTACTGATATGATTCTGATAATGATTTTGATTCATGCATATATGTTAATTAAGCTAGATTATATGATGGAATTGCCTTGGTTATTGAGATTTATATCTCACCTCGTTTTATGGGATTACAATTTCAGGTGAAGGTTCTTCGAGTAAGGATAAGGGCAAGCAAGTGGATGAACATCCATGAGCTGAGGCCTAATGTGGGGAGGCTACACTTGGTCTGAGTGTAATAGGGTAGATACTAATTTTTGTTAAGTCTGATATAACATCATCATGTATCTGTATTGCCAAGTGTAGGCTTACACATTTGATTTATTGAGGATGTATGTACTGAGGGGTTAGACCTCATCTTAATTTGGTAATTGCTGTATGGATTCATGATATCTATTGTAAACTATATTGACCTATAATATGGCTTATCAATGGAAATGTAACCCTTGAGATATTGATATGAACCCCTAAGGTATGGAACCCCCATTGATTGTGTATTAAAGGATGGCTGCTGGTAGTTCATATATATTCTATTATTGTTACTTTACAAACTTGCTGATAAAGGGTAATTAGAGGAAAGAAATAGGCACATAAGTTTTGAATTGGTAATGGAAGAATAGCTAGGTAAATAAGGTAGATGAATGCCACTAGAGCCATATAAAATGAGGGGAGGTGACCATAGAGTATCCCTAAGAAGAGAAATGGAGTGTAGGGGACGAAATGTAGGGATTATAGCTACAGGAGGGAGTCACACCGTGGCTAGGAAGGCCTCGCCATGGCCTAAAGAATGACAGTGGCGAGGGACGCCGCGGGTTGAGAAATCTCGCTGCGGCGCAGAGCGAAAAAAATCGCCAGGAGGGTGACAGAATGGAACCTCGCTGCGGCGCGATAAGTCCTGCCGCGACGCGAGTTGAGGAAATTAATCAAGGAGGTTACAGTAGCCAAACTCGCCGCGGTGAATTTGAGTAAATTACCCAGTGATTCCCGAGAGCAACTTGGCCACGGCGTAAAAGGCCTGGGCCACAGCGCAAGGTTAAAAACTCAGTTTTCAAGCTCCATAACCTAACTTAGCCGCGGCGGGAAAGTTCCAGGTCACGGCGAAGGTCCCCAAACTCCCATCTTTGACTTAGAAACCCTAATTTCGTTATGGCTAATGTTAGGGAATGACATGAGAACATTGGTGGGAGGTTTTTGTGGGTTGAAATTGGTGAATGGATGAATCACAAACTTTCAATGATGGTACAAACCCTTTTATGCATGTTCCCGTTATGGTTGTTAGTTGATGACCTTAATAGTATCAAGGTTTAAGTTTTCTTATATTTTCTTAATGTAATTAATTGCAATGACTCCAAACCTTGATCATTATTTATTAACCGTGTATTTAACTATAATTATCGATATTAGAAGTTAGGGTCGTCACACATTCCTCCCTAACCCCAAGAGTTTCTGTAACCCACCTCACAAAGCAATGGCCCAATAACTAAAAATGAGCTTAAATGGACCTTGGGCTGATGGGTTGGCCCATTTCCCCCTAATAACCCTAAAGGTTCAACATGTAACGCCATACTCCTAGGACTCAATTCATGCAATTTCCATGCCTCATCTTATGTTTATTCTATAATATAGTGGCATAAGAAGTTATGAATAAAAATGCATTTCTCTACAGGCAAAATTTTTCTTTCGGAGTCCCATAGACCATATGAATGCATCTATCACATTCTCATACTTAAACACATAAGTATAGCTCATTTCCATCACCAAATTTGGTCTACAACTCGTGGAAAGCAAAGGAACACATTAAAATTTATGTTTGCATTTTCAGCCAGAATTTCCTCTTTTCTGTCACAAAGTTTGGAAAATCATAACTAATTCTAGAAAATTCAAAATCATGCAAGCTTGGTCATTATAGAAAGCTTATGATGTTTACTTCACACTAAAAATACGTCCAAGTCACAACATTCATCACACAGGACGTTTGACATCCAAAAAGCTACTGACTCACTGGCTGCCTGGGCTATGATTCAGTTTACTGATACAAATTTCTGAAATTCATAACTAATTCTACAAAAATCGAAATCATACACATTTAGTCATTCTGAAAAGATACAAATGTTAACTTGCCACTAAAAATAATTCCAGAATGGAACAAATACGTTTAGACACCTGGAATTGATAGAACAGTGATTGAGCTCTGGAGGCGTCACTGTTACTAACAGCAAACTTCAAAAATGCATAACTCTCTGTTCAGACCTCCAAATGAGGTGATCTCAGTGGCAACAGAAAGCTTATGACCTCTAGTTTATACATATAAAATTTCATAAGCATTGGATACCATTTGGCTATCGAGTGACACAGAATTCGAATCTGCCAATATGAACAGTGTACATACCAGAAACCATAGAAAATCCCAACTTTGAAAATTCATCAAATATTCTCTAGACCTCCAAAAATTATGTTCTTTAGCTTCCCAAAAAGCTCTCAATGAGACCTAATTTCATGCCAAATTTCAGGGCAAGACTAACTCATTTGGCCAAAAAGTGACATAGGGTTCTATTATGGTCAAATTTGGCTCTATATGAGGTACCAAATTTGCCAAATGGCCTATCCTTGGTTGTGGCACCTTTTGGGCAAGTCTAAAAGCTTATTTAAGACTTGTGTGAGCTACCCAAATGGTCCCAAATCTTATGCATCTCATTTTGGCCATTCAACCCACATTTATACACATATTCATCAAACTTTAAATTCTCTTACCATGGCATTACATACTCAAAACATGTGCTAATGGTCATATATCATTTCCATACATCTAAACCTCACATAATAGTATCTTTACATATGTCTCAACATTTATAGTGCATATACAACTTCATATACATGATAAACCATCATTATAGTTCCAAAATGCAAAAACTAGACATATGAATGTCAATCTCCTTCCTCTAGTGTTGTTGGCTCCCATTAGTATATCCACTTGGTTCACCTATCATGTTAGATCATTGGAGAGGAGGGGATGAGATTCAAAGAATCCCAATAGCTCATCTCCCATTCAATCATACATAATATGTGCAAGGCAAGTTTCATAAATGCATGCATGGAGGAGATAGAAATCATAGACATTTTAAAAGCAACCTTGGCATGTGAATCAATCATACAAGACATTCAAGAGCTCACTAAGTGTTTGGATTGGCCTCACACTTCTCTTCATAGATTTTGGACTTGCCTCACCCATTCTTTGAGCACTTTGGACTCAACCATACTCTTGGGAGCCCACTTTGCTTTTGGGAGACTCTCTACTTTGTCTCAACCAAGCTTAAGGGTTCTTGGCTCATCCTCACCTAAGGGAAGAGTTCTTGGCCTCTCCGCACTCAAGCAAACTCATACAAACATCATGGATTCATTTAAAACATA
Source organism: Erythrophleum fordii (assembly GCA_032878935.1). Lineage (NCBI taxonomy): Eukaryota > Viridiplantae > Streptophyta > Magnoliopsida > Fabales > Fabaceae > Erythrophleum > Erythrophleum fordii. The sequence continues at coordinate 15,808,629 of JAVQMF010000052.1, read as the reverse complement.
ACATGGCATCAAGGATCATGACATGTAAAGGCATGCTAGCATACTTTTCAAAACTTGAAAATACACATACACACATTCTAAAACAAGCTAAACACACATCCATGCATGAGAGAAGGTGGAGAGAACTACCTTGCATACAATTACACACTTTTTCCTTTAGGATTCAAGCCTCCTCTTTCGGCCACACACCCAAAAATTGGTGGAGATGGTTTCTCTTAGCCTAAATACAATATATAGGAGCCAATTAGATTCATGAAACAATCTCTAAGACCATATAACTTACTTAAGTATTAAATTGCTCTATAACCCCCATTATGGTCCATATTGGCACCTAATGAAGCAACACCCCTCAAATGATTTCTAGGCCTCATTCTTTCTTTCTAAATATGATTCTTGACTCCTTTTAAGCCTCTTGGAGTTATCACATCATCAAAACAAAAGGCCTAACACCATGTTGCTTCTTTAGGTCATAATATGGAACCTAAGGCACCAAATCACTTTCTATGAGTTCTAAATTTTTTCCAAGGCCTCCCCTCACTTTCATTCATCAAATATGACTCAAGAATGGCCTTAGAAAAATTTAAAACTCTCCCTAGCTAGGAGAACCCATCTAGGCTGAGGCTATGAAGCATATTGGGTTCCATGGAGCTTTCTTTGTTTTCTCAAGGGAAGAAGCATATGGGGAGCCTCTTAGGGATCTTGGAAGCTCATTTAAACTCTTATTTAGGCCTAGGAATCATCATACAAAGTCAGATTTTACAAGGTGCAATTGAAACTCTAGAATTTGCATCTTGAAATCTAATGGCTTTTTGATAATTCCCTTTGCATATTCTTAATCTCCACACCCTTTTTCCTTAGATTCATGCTTAGTTCTGCCTAAAAATCATCTCCTCCTAGGGTTTTCTCAAGTGGGGCGAAATGGTGGAGAAGGGGACCAAAAATGACAACCATAGGAAGAGAAATTACCTTGTTTTCTTGCTTTTTCTCACTTGAATCTTGTGTTCTTTGAGCTCCTTTCTTCAAATCCGAACTTTTCCCTCAATTTCTCCCTTAAAACAGATTTATAAACTTCATTATAATCATAGGAAACAAAGGAGAATGGAGGAGAAGAGGTTTGGAAGAGAAAGAGCATCAAAAACTACTAATTTCCATACCTTAAGCCTTTGATTACTCTTCCTTTCCTTCCCCTTCTTGTGAGCCTCATCCCCTGGGGTTTTCTTCTGGTTTTTGGCAGAAGATGGTCGTGCATAATGAAGGGAGGAGAAGGGTGCATCATATATATAGGTGGGAATAAGTTACAATTTTCAAAAATTCCTATTTTGCCCTTCATACTTTGCATTTTCGTTTCTCCTTCATTTTAACTCCTTTTTTAGAACCGTCTTTTCCATTATAAAATTTAAGTTCCCAAACAAGTAAAATGTCTTTGGAATCACTCAAATTGGAGCTAAAACCTTTCCGAACGAATCCGTCAAAGTTCAAGTACACTGATATTGTAAAACGTCCACTGGAGGGGCTTTAACTGTCCTGGGGCTGCTATTTAGGTTCTCAAACAAGTAAAATGTCTTTGGAATCACTCAAATTGGAGCTAAAACCTTTCTAAACGAATCCGTCAAAGTTCAGGCACACTGACGTTGTAAAACATCCACCGGAAGGGCTTTAACTGTCCTGGGGCTTTCCATGGTTTTTAGGGCCTCTGAGAACCTCGAAGAACTCAAAACTTTCATTTAAAAAACCCTCCTATGTGCTTTTCAAAAAGTGCCCATATTTATGAAAATACCACTGACCTTTTGGCAAATTTTTTGAATCATTTTGGCCTTAATTTCTAGGCAACTCAAGGCTGAAATCCTCATTTTCTAATATTTAAAATTTTATCATAATTTTAGTTGGCCCCAATTCCTTCTATTTCAGGGACTTCCTTTTGTATTTAGCCCATTTCTGCCGTTTACGGAGAAACCGAACATTGCGTTTCTCACGTTTACGGAAAGGCCGGATGTTACACAACAACCTCCCTCCTCATTTAGCAAAAAACACAAAAGGCAAGAAAAGAAATTCGCATGTTAGGAGAGGGGCTAGGGTTTCTCAACATTTTGGCTCAGATTTGCACTCTTAGAGGGAGATTTAGCCAAGGTAGGTTCTATATAACTTGACCCTCTTATCTTCCTCTACATTTTGGTCCGATTGGTTTGTCATTTAGAAAATTTTCATCTCTTCTTCAGATGAAATCTGCTTTTTGGATGATTGTTACAAGATTTTTGGAGTTGAAGGTTAGAGAGATGATTGGGTAAGCATTTCCCTTCCATTTTGTGTATTATTTTCCTGGAAAATGTCCCTAAGGGTTGATTTTCATAATGAGTTCTACTATTTTGTGAAATTACAAGGGGATGAAGGTGAAAAAACTGAATTTTCTGGGCTTGATAACTCAAATCCGAATTTGGGAATGTCTCATGGTGCGTTCTTAGTAGTTAAGGCTCAACTTAGTCTACTTAATCTCTTAGATGTATGGGTAAGTGATTTCTCTCCTTTTATGAGATGTATGTACTAAATTCCCATCATTTGGACTAACTTTTAGTGCATAGCTTGTATATGTGCGAAAATGGAAATGTGGGAAGTGAACCATTGTGAGCTTTGCTGTCTTGACCTTGAATTGGTGCAATTGACCCTTTAAGAAGTTAGGCTTAGTGTGCATTTGAATTATAATGGTAGCTAAAGATAGAGTAATTGACTTCATTGAGGTAATCAGGGTTATTTTTCTTACTTCCATGTATATGCTCATGTTAATCAATATTTGTTACACATGTATGATTTTGAAATGGTAAATGATTGGTTGACTATATGAATTGTTGCTATGATTTGACTTGGTAAGTTCATGGTGGAGTTGTGGTGCAACTTCCACCTGTGCATGTGCTTTGATCAGGCATCAGGTTGTGATTAGACCCCAGATGCACTGAGCCTTGGTTGTGCTCATTATGGAGTAGGTGCCGTGGATGAACCTCTCCCAATGTTATTGGCCATTAACATGTTGTGTATAATTACTGGTATGGGACAGTAGTCATTGGTAGCTCAACTAGTTCATTTGCAAATTGAATTGATGATTCTAGTATTGATAATATGAAATTGCATTATATTAATTAATCTATACATATATATGGGATTGGTCTTTTGTTAATGAGATTTTATATCTCACCCCTATTGTAGCTAACATTTTCAGGGACCGGACCTTTTAGTGGCAAGGAGAAAATTAATGGAAGCTTATTATATAGTTTGGCGGCACATAGGTTTAGAAGCCTTGTCAGATTGTATTGTGTAATTAGATTACTAGTTTTATATAATTGTTGCATTACATCATGAATTGCCAAGCATAGGGACTATAATCATTTGATACATCAGATGTCAACTTAATCTAGTGATGTATGGAATTTCTAATGAGACTTATGTTTGAATGGAAATGTGAGTAGTGTATGAACTCTTTGCTATTATTGATCTATGAACTCACTGGTTTATGGTGGCTAGAGGATTAAAGATCCACATTTGATTTTGAATGGGTAATGATAGATGTGTTAGGTAGATTAGGTAAAAGAAAAATACTAGATCTTCACAAACTAAGTTAAAGTGGCCTAGAGTGTTGCTAGAGGAGGAATTAGAGAGCATGAGATGAAATCTTAAGAGTTATAGGAACAGAAGGGAATTAGTCTCAGCCAAAATTTAATTGACCTCGGCCAAATGGTAATAGAGGATAATTGGCCACGGCCAACATTTAATTGGCCTCGGCCAAATGTGGCGAAGCTGCTAGGGAAGAAAACATAGAGCAATTGGCCACGGCGAACAGTGAGATTTGCCGTGGCTAAGTCTGAGAGGCAAGTTTAGGGGTTTTTTAGAGGGTATTTGGCCGCGACGAAATGTGCAAAATTTGTAAAGGTGTAAGGAGTTGAACCTGAGAGTAATTGGTCGCAGCGCGAGGGAATTTAGCTGCGGCAAAGGTGCTCAATTTCTCATATTCACCTAGAAACCTTAGTTTCTTTTATAGTAATACTAAGGAATGATTTAGAAACACTTGTTGGAGGTTTTTATGAGTTGGAATTAATGGATGGAAGAATCAAAGGCTCCTTATTGATGATTAAATTCACTTGCATATTCAAATAATTGTGATTGCCTAATTAATGACCCTAATAACTTTAAGATTCAAATTTCTCTATATTTTTAGAATATAATCAGTTGTAATGACTTTCAACCTTGATTTATGATTATTAATTATGTATTTAACCTTAATTATGATGATTAAAAGTTAGGGTTGTTACAACATACAATCACTTCAACTCAATCAATCATTCATAAGTATGCAAAAAAGGGAGATAAAACTACCTTAGAGCTTGTGAAGTCTCAAGATGCCATTAACCTACTTCTTGGTTCACTTTTCTTAGCTCTTCTTAGTTTAACACTCACAATTAGGTAAGTTTGGACTAGATTGACTTACAAATATCAATCCATAAGGTAAATTAATCCATTTGAATCCATGTTAAGTCTCATTACTAACACTTAATGCTATTAAAGCCTAATATGGAATTTAAGGCTAGTTTAGGTCTAATAAGAAGCAACCATTGGTTTTAACTTTCTAAATTCCAAACTCTCACCTACTATAAGTCTTATAACTCTAAGGAAACTCATTTGAATTATCATATGCTTGGTTAAAAGGATTTAAGACCAACTTGTTTCTTTAACCTAATTTAGGCCTTAAAAATCCAACTTTTAATTTAGAGTTTCTAAATTCAATTCAATAATTTCATAATTATTTATTCATCACATCTAAATCTATTAAATCATTAGAACCTAAAAAAACACTCCTTAGGTGTGTTAGACTCCTTTTGGCTGAATACAACACATAGGAAGAGCAATGTGGAGTTTTGTTAGTTTCCTCTTAGATTTTAGGGCATGTAAACATTCCTTAACTTCTCTTTAGTCTAATTATACTCTCATATGACTTAAATTATCCTCCTAAGACTCCATAACTCTTAAGGTGCAATAGAAACCTTAACTATTCTATCTTGAGTTCTAAGGCTTTTTCAATGATTCCTATGGCATATTCTTACTTTCCATGTCTTAAAACCCTTCTCTCAATTTTGTTTTGGTTGAAAATCAACTTCCCCTAATTTTTCTTAGTGGCGACTGAATATGGAGAGAAGAATAAAGGCAAGGAGAAGTAGTCATTCCATTAAGATACATACCTTATTTGGCTCCTTGTTCAATGGAAATTCTTGTGTTGCAATTAGTTTCTTCTAACTCTCTCTTCCTTCCAAGAGTTTAGCCATAAACTTACCCCTTTCAACAAACTAAAACCACTCATAAATAGAGTTTAGAGAGGAGAAGAAGATTTGTAAAAGGTGTGCAATGAAAAAGAGCATATTTACTTACCTATTCTTGGCTTTCTTCCTCTTCCTCTTCCTCTTCCTCCCTCCCTCTCTTGGTCCGTGTTTCAGTTACTGGTCTAGTGGTTCTAAGTTGGTTCTAGACTTAACGAGTATGGCATGACTTAATAAAAGAAGTGAAGTGATTTAAGACAATTTCACAAATTCCCATTATGCCCTTCAATTTCAATTCTTCCATTTTGACTCATATTAACTTCCTTTTTAAAATCATCCTTTCTATATAAAAATTTTTGTTTTCTAATTTATTAAAAATATTTATGTTCAAATTTATGGGGTTGAAAACTATCCTTAATCATCTTATTAAAATTCAGGTCAACCAACGACTTAAAATCGAATGAATTTTGATCATTTTAACAGTTTTTATGATTTTTGACGCCTTTAAGAATTCTAAAAAATTTAATTTTATCATTTAAAACTTCCTCCTTTAAATTTTTAAAAAGTTGTTCAAAATTACAATTTTACCACTGCCTTTTTGGTTTATTTTGTTTAGCTACTTTGACTCCACTTTTATATTATCTTTAACTTTATTATCTCATTTTTGGATATTTAAATTATTATTTTATTCTTACTTGACCCTATTTTACTCTATTCTAGGGCCCTCTTTTATTATTTCATCAATCTCAGTTTGAATTTTAAAAGACTGGATATTATAAAATTGATTTGGTTAAGAAAGATGTACCAGTCATTGCCGAGCCTTTACATGTGCTTTATGGCCAATCACATGAAATTGGTTATGACCAGCACTCTAATTTCAACGATTGGTTTTTATTGTTTGTTTCAAATTAGGACTTTGATTTTGCCCTTTAGTGTTTTTACTTTGCCTTCAAATCAGCACTATCGAAAATATGTGTGATTGTATACAAAGAAACTCACAACTACAATGATCATGTAGTCTAAATAAATAGTTAAAAAGAGTAATACAAGCAGTAAAACATGTGTGACACTGACCTCCCTAGAGTTCACTTTGGTTCCAAGATTCGTGCTTTGCCTTTCACCCAGAAGAAATGACAACTTTATAAGTAAAAGGATCTTGAATTGTGTTATATCTAAGGCATACAATGGAGGTGCTCTCTCATTGATATATTGGAATATGATTTAAAAAAAAAAAAAGAAGAAGAAAAGAAAGAAACCATGAACCATATAAATGGAAATTTGTATATTGTTAACATAACCTATGCTTACTGAGTGCAACCTTAAATGTTGTCAGAGAAACTTGTGTATTTGTTGAGAGTTGAACCTCTTCTATGAAGAGACCTTTGATATATAGCGATTAAAAAAGAAAATATTTAGAGGGGATGTCAGAATCAGGAGGGAAATGAAGAAGGTAAGTATTCTTTGAACTAAAGAAAAATACTGGACATGCTCTGTAAACCACTATTAACAAGTAATGAGTCCTATCAACTATCTTATTAATGATAAAAAGAAGGCAAAACAGAAAAAAAAAAAAAAAGTAGTATTTGTGTTGAAGAATTTTCAATGCATAGAGATTAAAAAATAAAAAAACTACGATGTATGGGTCGCATCACCACAGAGTTGACTGAAGCCTCAGCGTAGGTAGTGGGTTTTCAAAATAGAATGCCAATTGTATATAATCTAATTTCATCTGGTCATGAAATCTTTAAGCTAATAGTATAAATATAATATTATTTGAATATAATTTGATTTATTTGTTAATTTCATCTAGTAATGAAACCTTTAAACTAATGGCATAAATCTAATGTTATTTAAATCTAAATTTGATCTATTAGTTAATTTCATCTGGTCATGGAACGTTTAAGCTAATAGTATAAAGTAGCTACGAATTGGTCAATGTACTGAACATAATAAAGCAATGAATAAATCAAGTGTAGTTTGTTATTTATGATCTAAAAAGAGAGTTGAATAAACAATTAAGTAGAAACCAGAAATGATGTGGAGCAGGACATGCGTAACTGTTCCTTGCGCAATTGAGCTACCAGTTGATGAGGGATGTAGATCCGAGCAATAGCATTGATCATGTACCCCTCCATGAAGTAATCTTTGAGATATGGATTTAGTAATCTTTGGAAATTGGTTGAAACTGAATTTTGCCAACCTTCATAAACTTAAAGCCAGGAAAATCAAATAACAGGTAATATTTACAACTAAACTTCAACTAGCAACGATAATATTCAGAACAACCTCTATCCATTGAAGCAAAATGGCTGAAACACGCCAAAGGAAGCTGATTATTCTGAGATCCAACATCTACCATGATCGAAGAAGAGGAAAAAAGAACTGCAAATTGGCTGGAACAGTGGTAAGTAGATGAGTTGTAGGAAAGAATCAAGAAGAATAGTGCGGGAAGAGGAGATGGTCGTTTAATTAGAGCCGATTAATGAGAGAGAAGAAGAAGAAGAAAAAAGAAAAAAAAAAAAAGTAGATTCCATGTAACCACGAAGCACGTAGTCTAAGAGCAAGTCGCACAATTCATGATTTATGAACGTCTCTCTCTCTCTCTCTATACATATATATGTATATATTAGATTTGAAAGCAACCCAACCAAATAAAACCCAGTTAAATTAAGATTACCACAGCAATATAGAACAAACCAATTTATATTCCTTATAAAAAAGAAGTTCCCCCAATAAAGTCAATAATTTTATTGTTTGTATGCTCTCTGGAGTGCAGGGTATTAGCTAACAACCAGGATAATCCAACAAATTTATATAATAGAAAGCTCAAGAAATATTGAAAAATGGGTTAACTAAAAAACTATTGATAAATTCAAGTTGAAACAAACAATACCAGCCTAAAACTAATTTGGGCTTGAAGCAAGCAATTTCAAAAAGCTTTATTTGGAAGTAGAGAAGTTTTCCCAAGACTTGGAAAAAGGAAATCAAATTGGAAATGACCAAACCATGCATATTGGCCCAAAATAATCAGTTGAGGAAACCATCAACCAAATGCAGATATTATAGTTCAATCCTTTTCAAGCTTGACCAAAAGCAAATCCTGGTCCAAACAGATACGACCAGGTCCTTTCATGTTAAATTCAATTAATATCCAAATAGAAGCATCCCCAACAACACTAAAATATGTAACCTTTCCACCAAATATGGGGGTGAATTCTCAGGATAATCGTTCTTAATCATAGGGAGAAGCTGATACAGAGTTAAGGGATACTGGTACTCGATCCGAGGTACTATTATTCAGATTCAAAGTCACAGTCAAATATTCCCAACCAACTCCTATTTATATCAGATAGGAGTGTAGCCTATTAGCAGGATAGTTAGGAATAACCCAATAACAACAAAGCAAACAACAACTATCAGGAATAACAATAACAAACCGAAACAATAAGCTAACAGCTATTTGCTACTCTTATACTTCCCCTCCACGTATCAGAAGCACATAGGCAAGACAAAGGCATGTTAGAGTATAGCAAAATACTGAAAGGGAAAACAAAGGCAAGACAAATCAGACAAAGGCGCACCAGAAAAAAAAAAAAAAAAAAAAGTCCATAGACTGATGCAGAAATACTCCATAGACCAACAAAATACTTCATCAACCCAGAAAATAACATAAGCAAAAAAAGCAAAACAAGCCCAAAAGAAACCCATAATGAAGTGCATAAAAACAACAGGAAGAAGTAGAACAAACCTTCGCCGAAAAAGCTTCCAATGCCAACAGCGCCTTCAATTCGAACTATAATGGATCGTAGGGGAGAAGGGTTTCGCAACTTTCGGGGTAGGGTTAGGGGAGATGGGTTATGCTTCAATCTGGGAAAGAATTTGGCATGAAGAGTTACGAGAGAGAGAGAGACAGAGACAGAGACAGAGGAAAAGCATTGTGGGTGAAGGATCGTGAGAGAGATAGAAGGAAGAAATCTGAGGCGAACGGGCAAAGAAAAACCATGGAGGCAAACGAATTGAAAAAACAAAAGGGGGAACTGAAAATGCGCGTGAAAAATTTGGTGGGGAGGGTCATTTGCACAATAATTACCGACAATTCAACACCGCAAGAAATTGCAATCAAACCGCTGGTTTTTGTTTTCAATCACAGGTATTTGGAAAACTGCCGCTGACTGATCAATTACCGGCGGTTTTTAAAAACCGTCCGTACATATCCGCCGGTAAATAACACCTCCCTTGTAGTGAATTGCCCATATTTGTTGGAATGCTGCCAGAGAAACCATTGTCAGCGTAATTTATGGTGCTCAATTTGGAGAGCTCATTAATCTGGCGAGCGATAGGACCAAAAAATGAATTGTTTCTTACGTTTATAGTTTGAAGATTGGGAAAAGACGAGAAATTGAGGGTGTGAAGTGTACCTCTTAACCCAAGGATTTCAAGGTTCATTTGGGAAACAAAATCTGGCTGGCTTTTGCTGTCAAAGGCTGGCTTCCACTTTAGGAGAGCATTCGTTCCGTTGCTTTATGAAGTCATGGAAGAAGAAACATAAGATGAAGAGACCACTTGGAAAGCCCACCAAACCAAAATGTTTGGTTCAACGGTGGTGACAGAGGAGGGGAGGAAGGAGATTTAATGACTTATGTTTGGTTGGGAGGGGAAGAGATGGAAAGAGAGATTATTGTTTGGTTTAGAAGGGGAGGAGAGATAATTATATTTAGATAAATTTATTTTTTATATTATTTTAATTTTATTTTTTATAAAAAATTATTTATATCAATAATTTTTTAAAAAAATTAAAATTTCAATCTTTTTTTTATTTTTAATTTTTTATAAAAAAATTATCTTAATTTTTAATAAATATTAATATATTAAAAAATTAAAAAATTAAAATAGGTAAAAAAATAAATTAACATTTAAAAAATATCTCACCCCTTTCCCTTCCCTCCCCTCCCTTCTCCTCCCCTCCAAAACCCCCCAATTTGGAGGGGAGGCAAATTTATCTCATTTCCTCTCTCCTCCCTTCCTCTCTTTCCTCCAATTTTATCTAACCAAACACCTTATCCTCATTTCCTCCACTCCCCTCTCCTCCAAAAACTCATAACCAAACACTTTCTTAAGGTTTGGTTTAATGAGGTGGAGGGAGTAGAAGTAATTATATTTGTATAAATTTATTTTTTATATTATTTTAATTTTATTTTTTATAAAAAAATTATTTATATTAATAATTTTTTAAAAAAATTATAAATTTTAATTCTTTTAATTTTTAATTTTTGATAAAAAATTATTTTATTTTTTATTAAAAATTAAAAAATTGAAAAAGATAAAAATATAAATTAAAACTTAAAAAATATTTCACCTCCCTCTTCTCCTCCAAACTTTTAATTTGAAGGGGAAGCAAATTTGGTTCCTTTCTCTACCTTTCTCTCTAATTTTATTCAAATAAATATCTTATCTCCTCCCTTCTTTTTTTTAAAACTCCCAACCAAACATACGTAAGAATCACAGTAGGTTGAACCTCTCCAAATATGAATTCGACGGCTAAGAGGGAGTTTTCCCATTAAAAGCTCAAGATACAAGCACATAGAATGTCAGATATATCCAAGAGCATAAGGTGACAGTCATTTGGTCTAACAACGTATCAAGAGGGCTAAACTCAATTTATTAATTAGTGTACACAGAAGGAGAACGAAGGAACGAAGAAAAATATTAGGAATGTATAAGTCTATGTGTACTCTGGTGAATTATAAGTCTGGCATAAACAGAATCATCTTTGCAATTGCAACTTACTGATCTAAAGTGTCCTTAACTGTTAGGAGATTATTTCTACCTAATCTTAGCTTGACTTCAATTAAGGAAAAGAAAAAATGAAACACTTTCCAAAACAACGATGAAACAAATTGAATTCAAATATCTATGATTGCAAAATCCTTTCTTATATTTAATTTTAACATAGGAATTTCTTTGTAAAACTTTACTATATTAACACACTTCAATTTTTCAAGTTTTGTGTGCACGGTGTATTTTGATATTATATAAAATAGAAAGAAATTAAGGTACAAAAGAAAATAGGATACTTGTCCTAGTTGTAGGATCTCAATTATATTTGCTCGCAAGATCTGTTTTGTGCATACAATTGATATACATATTACATTATACACAACCCATGCATCCATGGCAACCATCAATATTATGGAACAAGATACAAGATCAAATACCCAAGAGATGATTGAAACATTGCAAATTTAAATCCTCTGCTCCAAGTAAAGTTTAATTTCTAGAAATCACTTAATTGCAAAGTCCTTCCTTAAAAGAAAGCCTGCAACTAAATCTATTTTGACCAAAATGCTTTCAAGGAATTAAAATAATTGTCTTTTTAAATTTCATAAATTTTAAAATTATTTAATAAAAACAAAATTATTAACTATACATTCACAGAATAATTTTTAAAAAAGATATAATCAATTAAAAAAATTAAATGACAATGATAACATGTTATATATATATATATATATATATATTAAATCAACATAAACAATATTATGTTTAAAAAAAAGATCATAAAAAATTAAATTTATTATTTTTAACACAATAGATAACATTGAAATGAAAATTTTTGAGTTATATATTTTTATTTTCAAAAAAAATAAATTTATTGTTGGGAGGATTTTGATCAAAATGAGTTTAGTTGAAGTTTTCTTTTAATTTAACAGAAAGGTTATGTAATTTTTCAAAATAGAGAGAAATGTTTCATAATTTCACCATATCCTAACAGAAGATAAATTAATTTACCTCGAATTATAAGTTCTAAGCTTGAGGCTAAATCAGTCTCATTTTAAATGTTTCATATTTGGCCAAATAAAAATCTACGGGCCTAGGTCCCTCCAAATGGACCCATTTCAAAATTTATATTTAGGCTTCAACTTAGTCCACTATGTATAATTATTGTGGATGTAGTTTACATTGAATTGTGAGTAGTAGCATTTGTAATAATGAGTTAAAACAAAAATAAAAGAAAGTTTCCTAAGTTATACTTTAATATTGTATTGAATTATATATATATATATATATATATACACACACACACACACATTGCAAAAATTTTATTGTTTCTACACTGTTGCTACCCCACATATATAACTGCGACAATGCTTTAACTTCATGTCCTCCTTTTTTTTTTAACTTAGCTTTATTTTTCCTATGTCGTCTTCTCATTTTTTCCCTAATTTTCATGAAAAGCACAAGCCCCAAGCTAATTAATATAACAATTTAGATATCTTACTATAAAAATTAATTCTACATAACCACTACATCAAGGGTTCATAGATTTAAAGAAGCCTAATCACAAATACAATATTCAAAATAATTAAATCTTATGATTAAGAGTAGAGCACTTAAAAAAAATAGTTGAAACTTGATAACAAAAATTTAAAAGCATATAAATGATTCACAATTAATTAGGAGTAAAATGATTTACATGGTCGTTGCTCATTGGATTAACGATTATAAGAATAGCAAACTTTGACTACCCAATAACATTACATACCTAGTATATAACTCCAAATTAATTTATAAAATACTTATGTACTACTTTATCTTGGGCTCTTAGTGTTTATTCATATAGTACATTATAAAGAAAATAAATATGCTTACAATACAAGCAAAGAGCATAATTGGGGAACAAAGTATAAAGAAAGTAAATCAAATACTAATAAAGTTCAATATTCTTTTAGATGAGATCTCCTAATGTGATACTATGGAATGGAACTAGAAGAGGTGATTTTGGCATGACAAGCTCCTTACATACTTGCTCCATGGTAGGGCGAGAATGTGGACTTTCATTTAAGCAAGCAAAGGCTATTCTTGCAATTAAGATCACGAACTCAGCTACTAAGTCCATAGGATCATTTAGCCTTTCATCTAACACATCTTTCAATGGAAAATTATAGGCTTTTAATGTTGCTACTGTTGCAAAAGATGATGTTGAGAAACAGGACATTATGAGATCTCTTGGATGCTTTCCCATAATTATTTCCAAAGCTAACACTCCAAAGCTATAAACATCACATTTCTCAGTCACTTCCATTGTGTAAGCAAGCTCTACAATGAAATCAAAATGATATCATGTGGGAAAAAAATAAAAACAAGTTAGCAATGAAGTTTAATTATATATTCTTTGTTCAAGTTATGTAATGTGAAAATTAGCACCATGTAACATAAGTAATGGGAAATCATAAAATATATGACCCTTAACCTGGAGCAGCATAGCCAAAAGTGCCAGCAAATGAGGTCCAATTACTCGAGTCTAGATACAAAAGCTTGGCTGTTCCAAAGTCAGAGATGTGAGCCTCATAGTCTGAATCTAAAATAACATTTTTACTTGATATGTCACGGTGAACTATAGGAGGTGAGCATCCATGATGAATATAGAATAAAGCCTTAGCTACACCTTCAACAATTTTTATTCTCCTATTCCAATCCAATGTAATTGCTTGTGTCTTATTGCTTAGTATCTTATCCAAGCTGCCCCCTTCGAGGAATTCATAAACCAAAAAAGAGCACTTTGAATGCAAGCAAAACCCATATAACTTGATGATATTATGATGTTTAATTTCTGTCAAGGCTCGAACTTCATTTGTAAAAGCTTTTAGATTGGGCATCTCCTCATCTGATACTGAGTGAAGTTTCTTTACAGCCACAACTTGACCTGTGGACAATTCAGCTTTGTAAACACTTCCAAACCTTCCCCTTCCAATGAGATATTTTACATCAAAGTCCTCTGTGGCTTCAATAATGTTGTTGTATACTATTTTCCCATCATAACTCCATATAGCAAACAAATTTTGAGTTTGTACTTCTCTTTCTAGGTTTTTTGTTTTTCTAGCATTCCAATGGCAAATAATATATGAAATTCCCATAGAAAATATTACTAGCATTAGAGATCCCAAACCAAGGGATACAACACATATCATAACTTTGTTGCTCTTTCCAAGATGAGAATTGTAATTTGTTGTTGGGCAAACTGGCAAGCCAGATACATTACCACATAAGCCTTTGTTATCTTTCAATCTCTCAAATGAAGCCCTACGAAAGGCTAAAATATTTGGAAGTGGACCCTCTAATTGATTATGTGATATGTCAACCGAAATCAAACTTTTCATATCATCAAAAAATGAAGGAATGGTACCTGAGAGATTATTATATGATAGATTTAGCCCTTCCAATTGTTGTAGCTCTCCAAGCATTATTGGGATTCCTCCAGTAAAAGAATTTCCACTAAGATCAAGAAATTGAAGATGTTGTAATTGGCCAAAACTGTGGGGAAGGCTTAAGAACTTATTTCTACTTAAATTTAATTCCCATAACTTGATCAACCTTCCAAATTGTTTTGGAATTGAGCCGTTTATACGGTTATTTGCTAGCTTCAAATTTTCAAGGTTTTTTAGTGATCCTATTTCAATAGGAATATTACTTGAAAATTGATTGTTGCTCAGTGTAAGTTCAATCAATAATGTCAAGTAACCTAATTCTTGTGGAATCTTTCCTGATAAATGATTTGAGGACAGATCAAGTATTTGTAATTTTGTTGCCTCACTTAGTTCTGGTGGTATAATCCCTGATAAGTTATTATTGGAGATCTTAAGGCTTGTAAGATTATGACACTTCCCCCACTTAGATGACAAGTGGCCATAAAATTCATTGTTACTTAAATCAATATACTCCAAATGTGGATATACACCAAAAGCATCTGTAATATTTCCTGTTAGTTGGTTACGTTCAAGCCTAACTCTAATAAGGCTAGAGCAATTCTTCAAGCTTCTAGGAATTACACCAGTGAAATGATTTCCATCAATAGCAATCCAAGTGAGTAACCCGCCAAGGCAAATGCCCTCAGGCAAATGACCAATAAAATTATTGCTAAATAACTGCAAGCTTTTCAAATTTGTAATGTTATTCATTTCTGTAGGAAGGTTGCCATTGAGATTGTTTTCAAATAAACATAGTTCCAAGAGCTTTGTCAAGTTTCCAATACTATAAGGAATTGATCCAGAAAGCTTGTTTTGAAAAAGATAGAGGATGCTTAAATTGGCCAAATTCCCTATGGAAGGTGGGATTGGCCCTGAAAGGTTGTTTGTATCCAAATCTAGATCAGAGAGCTTTGTCAAATTTCCAATACTAGAAGGAATTGATCCAGAAAGGTTGTTTTTCCAAAGACGGAGAATGCGTAAATTGGCCAAGTTCCCTATGGAAGGTGGGATTGGGCCTGAGAGGTTGTTTATATGTAACACTAATTCAGAGAGTTGTGTTAAGTTTCCAATACTATAAGGAATTGATCCAGAAAGCTTATTTTGAAAAAGGTAAAGGATGCTTAAATTGGCCAAATTCCCTATGGAAGGTGGGATTGGGCCTGAAAGGTTGTTTGTATCCAAATCTAGATCAGAGAGCTTTGTCAAATTTCCAATACTAGATGGAAGTGATCCAGAAAGGTTGTTTTTCCAAAGATAGAGAATGTGTAAATTGGCCAAGTTCCCTATGGAAGGTGGGATTGGGCCTGAAAGGTTGTTTATATGCAAATCTAATTCAGAGAGCTTTGTCAAATTTTCAATACTAGAAGGAATTGATCCCGAAAGCTTGTTTTGAAAAAGATAAAGGATGCTTAAATTGGCCAAATTCCCTATAGAGGGTGGGATTGCCCCTGAAAGGTTATTTGTATCCAAATCTAGATTGAAAAGCTTTGTCAAATTTCCAATACTAGAAGGAATTGATCCAGAAAGGTTGTTTTCCCAAAGATGGAGAATGCGTAAATTAGCCAAGTTCCCTATGGAAGGTGGGATTGGCCCTGAAAGGTTGTTCACATGCAAAACTAGTTTAGAGAGCTTTGTCAAGCTTCCAATACTAGAAGGAATTGATCCAGAAAGCTTGTTTTGAGAAAGATAAAGGGTGCTTAAATTGGGCAAGTTCCCAATGGAGGGTGGGATTGGCCCATAAAATGAGTTATGTTGTAAATGCATGAATTGGAGATTAGGGAAAGATGAGAAATTAAGGCCAAGAAATGTACCTCTTAATCCAAGACTTGGAAGAGATATTTTAGAAACAGAGTTGGACTCATCACATGTAACTCCTACCCAACTGCAAGGACTAGTATTATTCCACGAAGATAAGAGAGTTTGGCTTTGGTTGTCAAGGCTGGCTTTCCACTTTAACAAAGCATTTGCTTCATTGCTTTGTGAAGTCATGAAAGAAGAAACATAAGATGAAGAGAACGTTAAGTAGCCTATCAATAGAACCCAACAAAGTGGTCCAATCTCAGTAAACTGAGCTTTTCTAAATATGAACCCCATAGCTAAAAAGGGAATTTTGAATAAAATGATCATGGTATAAGGGCAAAGATGTTAGATATATATATATATATATTAGTGCATGAGGTGACAATCATATATTGACATGAATATCCTAATTCCTAATGAGATAATACATTATGTGATTGTTATTGAAGAATGCAAGCTAAAGAAAATATCAACAACCTATGACTTTACGTGCAATGTAGCTAATTGAGGACTTTTCTTTGAACTTGCAACTTGGGCAACTTGAGAAGTACCAATCAAGAAACAAGCTTCGTGATCTTTTCCCTAGAAGACAAAATAGAAAGACTTTCAAAATATGGATAATCAATCTACATGTGGGAGTGGAAGGGCCCTTTTAATTAATGAAGGGATCGAAGTATCTATAGGAGGTGTATAATGCTATAATTTAGCTAGTACCAACACCTAAATCTGAATATAATTAGCATCATTACAACTTTGAAATTTGGATTGATTGTGTAGTGTGTCTCTGACTAAAGCATACACCTAATAGAAATTATTAGGAACATATGTGACCTTACATGTAGTCTAATTCAAGATTTTTCTTTGAACTTGCAACTTAGGGGACTTGCACATCTACTAATTAAGCAACAAGCTTCTTGATCTTTACAAAACTAAGACTTTTCAAAAATGGACAAATTAGCTCTTGCATACCTTACAAGAAAAATAAAATTTATAGAGAGATTTAAGTGAGGTGCATTATCCCTTGCTAATCTCTTGACAAGCAGTGAGGGATTAGTGTGAGACAGTAAATCTCTCTTTAAAGGTTTCAGTTATAGGATATTGCTAATAGGTCAGCCAATTCATTAACACTAACTCAAATTATTAAAGAGATGTTAGATTGAAGGAAAACAAAGTCTCCATAATTAAAGTAATCTTAGAGGTAATTTCTTTACTTTCGAGACAAATCTTCAAAGTAATCCATTAATAATTCAACATCAACATACAAGCTATAACTTAAGAAAGTTACATGATAAGAAGAAACTTTAGACATATCATGAGTAATTAATTAAAGTTATCCAATCATATGACATATGAATGAAAGATTCATGGAATCAAACTTCGAGCACAACTAGACAGGAAGTAAATACTAAGATAAATTGCTAGTTATTTGAAAATTAACAACTTCATCTAACTAAATTTAATTTGGTCTGTATTGTGTTTAAAACAAAAACATCAAAACAAAACTAAATCCATTTTTCAAGAAAAAGACATAACAACCAGTTCCATTCAGTAGAGTATATATGTTAGAATGAAGAAAAGAAATTCAAATACACATAAATTAAACAAATATATCTACAATTGGAGAAATGAAAACTTCTATAGCATAGAAGTATAAGTAGTTTACAAAAGCTAGAGAACAAGAATAAAGATTGGGAAACATTTTTGGATCTCAAGAAATTAGTATAAACAAAAATCAAAACAAAAAAACATTGTATAAAAATGAGTTTCATGAATATCGATCAACATTAATTCACTAATAACATCAAATTTTCAGAATTAAAATGAAGGATTATGTCGCATTCTTTTATAGAAAACAGCTAGTGATCCATGCTAAATTCTTTTAAGATTTCAATCCAATATCTTAACTCCACCCATCAACTTCAAAGAAAATTTGCTGAAGTAAAAGAAACAAGGTTACACATGCCTAACCCAATATCAGAAACTTACTAAGATTCATAAAATGACTTAGATTCTAGTGCTTACATATTGTCACTCTATAATTTACATATTTCCATTCTATAATTACCAAAAAGGAGATACTACAGAAAATTAACATTTTCTCTCTCTCCCTTAAACAAATTAATTAATTGTACTACAAGCAAATCATAAAAGATGTTTGTGTATGTGCAAAATTATTTTGTTGACATATAATTGATGCATAAATTTGACATTTAATATTTATTTTATTTTATCCATATGTATATATTTATCTTTGAAGGACCAATTTAAGGATCTTGCCTTGAGAGAATAAGTTCCTATCTAATAATTAACTTAAATTGTTTAAAACAAAAGAAATCCAACTATCTATATCCTTAAATATAACAGCTTGAGAGCGCATATTCTATCATGCAATGCAATTGATCTTAGCCAAGAGGGTGAGAGCGTGTGATCCTACATGCAATCTAGCTAATTGAAGACTTTTCTTCAAACTTGCAACTTAGGGCAACTTGAAAAGCACCAATTAGGAAACGAGCTTTGTGATCTTATTGTTAAGACAAAAGAGAAAGCCTTTTAAAGGATGGAAAAATCGACCCATGTGGGAAGTAGAGGGGCCATGTTAATTAATGATGCATACATTAGGAGAATATTACCAAAGAGACTTCATTGGAAGGGAACCCAGTATTTATATATGGAAGGTGCATAATAAAAATTTAGACAATATCAGGATTGAAATCTGATCTTGACTGCTAGCTAATATTGATGGATGGTTAATTTTAAAATGTCAAGCACTTTTTGTTGGATTTCAAAATGAAGTGAAAATTTGCTTCTTTAGATAATTAATATTAACAAAAGAATTTCCTTGTATTCAAGCACTTTTATCTATTGAATGGCACAAAATAATATCCTATTATTGATGATCAAGCAATTTATTTTTACTTTATTTTAAGGTTCTTTTTGCCATGATATTAGAGATTTTTTTTCCTTTTAAAAATACAATATTAGTATTTTTTTAGGATGTACGTTGGATAATGTGTATCAAATTTTCATGAAAAAAGAAGTCTAAAAGAATTGTGTTGTTGCACTTTAAGTTCTTGTATTTTTATGTTTTGTTAATTTGTTTGAATAAGTATTTTAAATTATGAATTTTATTTTAAAATTTTACACCCATATTGATTGAAAATTACAAATTTTATACCGTGTATAACAATTGCACAAAAACGTAGTCTATCGTTGAAAATAAAGCATTTCTTTTTCTTTCAAACTTATTTTTTCTTGTACTATAGATTTATTTTTAAATTTAGTCAAATTATTCTTTTGGACCCTATAGTTTCACTTAAATTTTAATTTGGTCACAATAGTTTAAAATTTTGTAATTAAATCCTTATAGTTTTGAAACTTTTTTAAATTAGTCCCTATCAATGGGCCATTACATTTTATTAACATGGCTAATCATGTGCCATCTTGCCACTTTGAATATACATGATTTACACCAATAAAAAAGATAAAAGTATATAATGGAAACTCATACATATAGCATGTGAAGCAACTTGTGCTGTTTGAATGATTTAGCTTCAATCATATATATATTTAAAGTGCCAAGATAACATATGGTTGGTTACATCAGTAAAATTGAATGATATAATGATGAAAGTTTAGTAGTTATGACTAAATTAAAAACATTGTAAATTACTGGGACCTAATTACAAATTTTTAACCTATCAGAACCAAATTAAAAATGAAATAAAACTAAAGAGGCAAAAGAAATAATTTAACCTTTAACTTTTAGGTCACATTGGATAATTTATATTAAAATTTCATGAACAAGAAGTATAAGGAAACTGTATTTTGGTAATTTAAGTTCTTGTGTACTTTAAGAACATTTTGTTAATAATTTATTATCAACTTATGAATTTTATTTTGATATTAGGGTGTAACACGTGTGATACACGTGACATTGGTTTTTTTAATTAACATTATATTAACATGATATATAAATAATATTCACTAGACATTAATATATACATCTATCAAAAAATTCTTGAGGCAAAAGTAAAATAAAAAAATTAAACTTTAATATGGTACAACTTTCAAAATTGAAATATGCCCCCTCCCAAGGACCACAATTTAGTATTTAAGTCCTTAATTTGTCCATTTTTTTATCAACCCTATTAACCAAGATAACATCTCAAGTTTTGTTATTTGTTATTTTTAGAAGATTGAAATTATGTTTTATAACAAATACTGGAGTTTCATGTGATAATTTCTCATTTACTGAAAAGTAGATAGAAATATTTAAATCAAAATATGTGATGATTAAGAGGAGTATTTAAAATTTTCCAAAAGCGATGTTTTATATTCATGTCTAATAACGTACGAAGAGGGCTAAATTCAAAGCACTAATTACTCTACCTATAGAAACAAAGTACAAAGAGAAATGATAATGGTGTGGTGTGACTTTGACTGTAGAATGCAACTAGAAGAAATGACAAGAATGTGTGACGCTGCTTGCAATCTAGCAAATTGAAGACTTTTCTTTGAACTTGCAACTTGGGGCAACTTGAAAATTAAGTATGAATCAAGAAACAAGCTCTATAATCTTTTTCCTAAAAGGCAAAATAGAAAGACTTTTAAAAGATGGAAAATTCAACCCATGTGTCAAAGTGGAGGGGCCATTTTAATTAATGATGGATACATTTGGAGAATATTACCAGAGAAACTTCATTGAAAGTGACCCAAGTATCTATGGGAGGTCCATATACTCATAATGGTAATTTAGTCTGCATCAGCACCAAAATCTGAATTTTATTGCGGGCGTCTTGAGGACATTGTTTTAGAATGTCAAGCACTTTTTTGGTTGGATCTCAAAATGAAGGGAAAATCTGTTTCTTAGGATAATTAATATTGACAAAGGAATTTCACAATATTCAAGCATCTTTTGTAACCCTTTCTATCCTAACTGCACAAAATAGTCGTCTGCTATTAATGATCAGGCAATTTCCTTTTCTTTTTGAAGTTAATTTTGGCTTGATCTTGAAAGCTTTTGTTTTACTAAAATTCAAATATTAATAACTTTTAGGATGGATGTAATGCATTTCAAAATTTATGAAAAAGGAAGTACAAAAGAATCCTATTGCTGTAATTTAAGTTCATATACTTTTACAATTTGTTAATTTGTTTGAAGAATTCATTTCGACATATGAATTTTATTATGAAATTTCATACCCAAATTAATTAAAAGTTACAAATTTTTGAAATATTTTTATCATATTTTGTATTCAAGTAACTTTAAAACAAATCTAATAGCCAAAACACTCAACCTCTCAAAAGTTCAAACTCTCCGTAAACTTATCCTTATGGGAGGGAATCAAGTATTTTTATATATGGAAAGTGCACAATGCTAATTTAGTCAGCCCACCCACTAAGATTTGAACTTCACTGCTAGCTAATATTGTTAGATGGTTTGCTTTAGAATGTCAAGCACTTTTTGTTGGATTTCAAAATGAAGTGCGAAATTGCTTCTTTGGATAATTAATATTAACAAAAGAATTTCACTGTATACCAGTACTTTTTCTGCCTATCCAATAGCACAAAATAATATCCTATCGTTGACGATCAAGCAATTTATTTTTCCTTTTCTATTGAAGTTATTTTCCATGATATCAGAGATTTTTTTTTTTCCTTTTAAAAATTCAATATCAACGACTTTTAGGACATATGTTGGATAACGTATTTCAAAATTTCATGAGAAAAGAAGTCTAAAAGACTGCACTTTAAGTTCTTGTATTTTTACATTTTGTTAATTTTCTTGAATAATTAATTTTAACTCATAAATTTTATTGTGAAATTTTACGCCCATATTGATTGAAAATTACAAATTTTATACCATTTATCACAATTGCAGGAAAAGGTAGTCTATCATTGAAATTCAAGCATTATTTTTTTTCTTTCAATTTTATTTCTCCTTGTTCCTATAGATTTATTTTTAACTTTGGTCAAATTATTTTTTTCAGTCCCAATAATTTCAGTCAAATTTTAATTTGGTCTCAATAGTTTAAAATTTTTTTAATTTAGTCCCCATCATTATACTTCTGTCAATGTGCCATTTAATTTTTATTAACATAGCCAATTATGTGCCATCTTGGCACTTTGAATATATATGATTTACACTAATAAAAAAGATAAAAGTAGATAATGAAGTGAAATTAACTTATATACATAACATGTGAAGCAACTTGTGTTATTTGAATTAATTGGCTTCAATCATATATATTCAAAGTGTTAAGATAGCATATGGTTAGCTATGCCAATAAAATTTAATGATATATTTTTGAAAGTTTAATAATATTGACTGAATTAAAAAAATTTAAATTATTAGGACCTAATTGCAAATTTTTAATCTATAAGAGCCAAATTAAAAATTGAGTAAAACTAAATGGACCAAAGGGATAATTTAACCTTTAACTTTTTATGTCCCATTGAATAATTTATATTAAAATTTCATAAACTAGAAGCGTAAAGGAATTTCGTAATTTAAGTTCCTATGCACTCCTAGAACTTTTTGTTCAAATAATTTGATGTCTAACTTATGAATTTTATTTGGATATTAGGGCGTAGACCATGTGATGCATGGGCATTGATTTTTTTTTTATTAACATGATATATAAATAATATTCATTAAATATTAATGCATACATATATAAAAAAAAAATTCTTGAGGCAAAAATAAAATAAAAAATTAAACTTTAATATGTTACAACTTTGAAAATTGAAAGATGTCCCATGCCAATAATCATTGTTTAGTATTTGATTCCTTAATTTGTCCATTTTTTATCAACCCTATTAACCAAGATGACATCTCAAATTTTGCTATTTGTTATTTTTAGATGACTGAAATTATGTTTTATAACAAATATCGGAGTTTGATGTGATAATTTCTTAGTTATTAAAAAGTCGATAGAAACATTTAAATCATAAAATGTGATAACTGAGAGGAGTATTTAAAATTCAAAATTCTCCAAAAGCACTATTGTTTATTCACATCTAATAAGGCATCTAGAGGGCTAAACTCAACGCTCATATTACTCTACCTAGAGACCAAAGGTACAAAGAGAAATGATGATGGTGTTGTGTGACTTTGACTGAAGAAGGCAACTAGAAGAAATGATCAAGAATGTGTGACTGTGCTTGCAATCTAGCTAATTGAAGACTTTTCTATGAACTTGCAACTTGGGATAACTTGAAAATTAAGAACGAATCAAGACACAAGCTCTGTGATCTTTTTCCCAAAAGAAAAAATTGAAAGACTTTTAAAAGATGGAAAAATCAATCCATGTGTCGAAATGGAGGGGCCATTTTAATTAATGATGGATACATTTGGAGAATATTACCAGAGAGACTTCATTGAAAGTGAACCAAGTATCTACGGGAGGTCTATCTACTACATAATAGTTATCTAGTCAGGATTAGCACCCAAATTTGACTTTTATTGCTAGCATCTTGAGGACGTTGTTTTAGAATGTCAAGCACTCTTTGTTGGATTTCAAAATGAAGGGCAAATCTACTTCTTAGGATAATTAATATTAACGAATGAATTTTACAGTATTCATGCACTTTTATAACCATTTGCATCCCAACTACACAAAATAGCAGTCTATTATTGACAATCAAGCAATTTCTTCATCTTTTCAAAGTTATTTTTGCCTTAATCGTGGAAATTTTTGTTTTAGATTCAATATTAATAACTTTTAGGATGTACAATATGCATTTCAAAATTTATCAGAAAGGAAGTATAAAAGAATTGTATTGCTGTAATTTAAGTTCTAGTATTTTTCTAACTTGTGAATTTATTTGAATAATTAATTTTAACTCATGAATTTTATTATGAAATTTCGTCCCCAAACTAATTAAAAGTTACAAATTTTTGAAAGATTTTTATCGTATTCTATGTTCATGTGACCATAAAATAAATCCAACGGTCAAAACTCTGAATCTCTTAAAGGTTCAACCTCTCCGTAAACTTGTCCTTATGGGAGGGAATCAAGTTTTTATGTATAGGACGAGCATAATGCTAATTTAGTTGGTATACCTACTAAAATCTAAACTTCATTATTGGCTAATATTGTTGGATGGTTTACTTTAGAATGCCAAGCACTTTTTGTTGGATTTCAAAATGAAGTGAAAATTTGCTTCTTTAGATAATTAATATTAACAAAAGAATTTCCTTGTATTCAAGCACTTTTATCTATTGAATGGCACAAAATAATATCCTATTATTGATGATCAAGCAATTTATTTTTACTTTATTTTAAGGTTCTTTTTGCCATGATATTAGAGATTTTTTTTTTTTCCTTTTAAAAATACAATATTAGTATTTTTTTAGGATGTACGTTGGATAATGTGTATCAAATTTTCATGAAAAAAGAAGTCTAAAAGAATTGTGTTGTAGCACTTTAAGTTCTTGTATTTTTATGTTTTGTTAATTTGTTTGAATAAGTAATTTTAAATTATGAATTTTATTTTGAAATTTTACACCCATATTAATTGAAAATTACAAATTTTATACCGTGTATAACAATTGCACAAAAACGTAGTCTATCGTTGAAAATAAAGCATTTCTTTTTCTTTCAAACTTATTTTTTCTTGTACTGTAGATTTATTTTTGAATTTAGTCAAATTATTCTTTTGGACCCTATAGTTTCACTTAAATTTTAATTTGGTCACAATAGTTTAAAATATTGTAATTAAATCCATATAGTTTTGAAACTTTTTTAAATTAGTCCCTATCATTATACTTCTATCAATGGGCCATTACATTTTATTAACATGGCTAATCATGTGCCATCTTGCCACTTTGAATATACATGATTTACACCAATAAAAAAGATAAAAGTATATAATGGAAACTCATACATATAGCATGTGAAGCAACTTGTGCTGTTTGAATGATTTAGCTTCAATCATATATATATTTAAAGTGCCAAGATAGCATATGGTTGGTTACATCAGTAAAATTGAATGATATAATGATGAAAGTTTAGTAGTTATGACTAAATTAAAAACATTGTAAATTACTGGGACCTATTTACAAATTTTTAACCTATAAGAACCAAATTAAAAATGAAATAAAACTAAAGAGGCAAAAGGAATAATTTAACCTTTAACTTTTAGGTCACATTGGATAATTTATATTAAAATTTCATGAACAAGAAGTATAAGGAAACTGTATTTTGGTAATTTAAGTTCTTGTGTACTTTAAGAACATTTTGTTAATAATTTATTATCAACTTATGAATTTTATTTTGATATTAGGGTGTAACACGTGTGATACACGTGACATTGGTTTTTTTAATTAACATTATATTAACATGATATATAAATAATATTCACTAGACATTAATATATACATCTATCAAAAAATTCTTGAGGCAAAAGTAAAATAAGAAAATTAAACTTTAATATGGTACAACTTTCAAAATTGAAATATGCCCCCTCCCAAGGACCACAATTTAGTATTTAAGTCCTTAATTTGTCCATTTTTTTATCAACCCTATTAACCAAGATAACATCTCAAGTTTTGTTATTTGTTATTTTTAGAAGATTGAAATTATGTTTTATAACAAATACTGGAGTTTCATGTGATAATTTCTCATTTACTGAAAAGTAGATAGAAATATTTAAATCAAAATATGTGATGATTAGGAGGAGTATTTGAAATTTTCCAAAAGCGATGTTTTATATTCATGTCTAATAACGTACGAAGAGGGCTAAATTCAAAGCACTAATTACTCTACCTATAGAAACAAAGTACAAAGAGAAATGATAATGGTGTGGTGTGACTTTGACTGTAGAATGCAACTAGAAGAAATGACAAGAATGTGTGACGCTGCTTGCAATCTAGCAAATTGAAGACTTTTCTTTGAACTTGCAACTTGGGGCAACTTGAAAATTTAGTATGAATCAAGAAACAAGCTCTATAATCTTTTTCCTAAAAGGCAAAATAGAAAGACTTTTAAAAGATGGAAAATTCAACCCATGTGCCAAAGTGGAGGGGCCATTTTAATTAATGATGGATACATTTGGAGAATATTACCAGAGAAACTTCATTGAAAGTGACCCAAGTATCTATGGGAGGTCCATATACTCATAATGGTAATTTAGTCTGCATCAGCACCAAAATCTGAATTTTATTGCGGGCATCTTGAGGACATTGTTTTAGAATGTCAAGCACTTTTTTGGTTGGATCTCAAAATGAAGGGAAAATCTGTTTCTTAGGATAATTAATATTGACAAAGGAATTTCACAATATTCAAGCATCTTTTGTAACCCTTTCTATCCTAACTGCACAAAATAGTCGTCTGCTATTAATGATCAGGCAATTTCTTTTTCTTTTTGAAGTTAATTTTGGCTTGATCTTGAAAGCTTTTGTTTTACTAAAATTCAATATTAATAACTTTTAGGATGGATGTTATACATTTCAAAATTTATGAAAAAGGAAGTACAAAAGAATCCTATTGCTGTAATTTAAGTTCATATACTTTTACAATTTGTTAATTTGTTTGAAGAATTCATTTTGACATATGAATTTTATTATGAAATTTCATACCCAAATTAATTAAAAGTTACAAATTTTTGAAATATTTTTATCATATTTTGTATTCAAGTAACTTTAAAACAAATCTAATAGCCAAATCCCTCAACCTCTTAAAAGTTCAAACTCTCTGTAAACTTATCCTTATGGGAGGGAATCAAGTATTTTTATATATGGAAAGTGCACAATGCTAATTTAGTCAGCCCACCCACTAAGATTTGAACTTCACTGCCAGCTAATATTGTTAGATGGTTTACTTTAGAATGTCAAGCACTTTTTGTTGGATTTCAAAATGAAGTGCGAAATTGCTTCTTTGGATAGTTAATATTAACAAAAGAATTTCACTGTATACCAGTACTTTTTGTGCCGATCCAATAGCACAAAATAATATCCTATCGTTGACGATCAAGCAATTTATTTTTCCTTTTCTATTGAAGTTATTTTCCATGATATCGGGGATTTTTTTTCCTTTTAAAAATTCAATATCAACGACTTTTAGGACATATGTTGGATAACGTATTTCAAAATTTATGAGAAAAGAAGTCTAAAAGAATTGTTTTGCTGCACTTTAAGTTCTTGTATTTTTACATTTTGTTAATTTTCTTGAATAATTAATTTTAACTTATGAATTTTATTGTGAATTTTTCACCCATATTGATTGAAAATTACAAATTTTATACCATTTATCACAATTGCAGGAAATGGTAGTCTATCATTGAAATTCAAGCATTATTCTTTTCTTTCAATTTTATTTCTCCTTGTTCGTATTGATTTATTTTTAAGTTTGGTCAAATTATTTTTTTCAATCCCTGTTATTTCACTCAAATTTTAATTTGTTCTCGAAAGTTTAAAATTTTATAATTAAATCTTATAGTTTTAAAATTTTTTAATTTAGTCCCCATCATTATACTTCTGTCAATGTGCTATTTAATTTTATTAACATAGCCAATTATGTGCCACCTTGGCACTTTGAATATATATGATTTGTGCTAATAAAAAAGATAAAAGTAGATAATAAAGTGAAATTAACTTTTATATATAACATGTGAAGCAACTTGTGTTATTTGAATTAATTGGCTTCAATCATATATATTCAAAGTGTTAAGTGTAACAACCCAAATTGTTGAAATTTTCTAAGTCCTGAAATTTTTCTAAGTCTGCTAGTTATAGCTCGGCTATAGCGAATGTACCTGCTCGCTATAACGAGAAATTAAAGAGGGAGAAACTAGGGATTTAATCTCCTAGCCTTTGTGAGTAATTGTTAAGTTCTAAGAGAGTAATTGCATGCTATTTATTGTATCTAGGTTCAAGAGAATTGGCGCCATCTAGTTATGATTATGAGCCCAAGAAGGGAGAAGAGAAATAAAAAAGGAAGGCTTGTATTGGCTTCTAAGGTAGCTCTCCACTCTTTCTTATTGCATTCTTGGATGTATATAGTCATTGTATACTTGTGCATATGCTTGTTTTATGAGACATGCCATACGTTATTACCTTGATGCATTGGTACCAATATGCTTATATTTTGGATTGTGAAAATTACTCGGGTGAGGTAGTGCCAAAAGTCCCTAGAAATGGGTGAGATAAGGACAAAAGTCTTATGAATTAGTAAGGCTAAGTTAAAAGTCCCTAAACCAAGGGTAAGACCATCTAAAAGTCCTTAAAATAGGGTGAGGTTAGGGCAAAAGTCTCTGAGCTTATTCTTGGCATTGATATAGTTTTCATGGCATGTAAATCATGTGTTATGTAATTTTGATTGGTTGGATGTTTACTTGCATGCTTTGACTTGTTATATGCCTTGATTGCTTCCTTGAATAAGTGCATGAGCTATTGAGATTCCATGAATCTCACCTTCTTCCCTTTCCTATCTTAACATGTTAGGTGAAGTTCAAGGAGACCAAAGTGCAAGCCAAGGAGTCTAGTTAAACATCCTTAGCTAGTTGTATAGTTTGTTTTGGTTCTTTTGATGTAAAGAAGTGCCAAAATGGATATGTACATATTATTTTTAAGATGTAAATATTTAAGCAAGTATAAAAGCATGTATAAATGATATGTGAACCATGTATAGAGCTAAAGTAATGAAAATATGAGATTTGGCCCCTTTGTGGCTTGTATGTAATAGTGTATTTTTGCCCATAACATAGTGAGTTTGAGATGTGTGATAGTTTGAACCACTTAGGCAACTCATATGTAATGTAGTAGTGCTTTAAAATTTGCCCAAGAGGTGCTAGAATATGTAGGAGGCCATTTGGACCCACTTTGAACCATATTAGGGGTCAAATTTGCCAAATTTGTGAGCCTTATCATGATATGACTAAATGAGTTCTTCTTTATAGGAAATTTGGTATACATCTAGAGCTTATTGAGAGCTTTTTGGGAAGACAAAGTGGGTAATATTTGTAGGTCTAGGAAATATTTGGCGAATTGTTGAAGTTAGGAAATTTTGATGGTTTTAGTTAGTGTATTGTTACCATGGGTTTGAAAATAAATCTGTGTCATTCATGGGGCAAATGGTGTAAAATTGTTATAAAATTTTATGGGCATAAACTAGACATCCATAGTGACCCATACTAATTAGAATCACCTCAATTAGAGGTCTATAAAGGGAGAACTAACCTTCTGAAATTTTATGTTAGCATTAGGGAAGCCATCCAACCTTCGTTACTATTCTATTAGTTTTTGAGGTCCAAAGAATACTAAAATGATATGGACTTATTTTTTCCCTCTATCTAACATCTTTATCTTTCCAAATTGGTATAGTTTTCCTAGATTGGATTTTTATGGGATTAGTTGTGAATTTTTGAAGTTCATGATAGCAAGCTGTATCAGCACTAGGGATAGCCAGACCTTTGTCTCTTTTTTGATACCAAACATGATCCAAATGTTGAGATTGTGATTTGAAATTATTTTTATGACTATTTAACATTTATAGATTTCTAGAAAGCTATGGTTTACTTGATTCACATTTTTATAGAATTAGTTATGATTTTTCAAAGTTAGAGCTAAAAATACGACTTTTGGGCCCATTTTGAAAACTTGCATTTTCTAGTTTTTGGCTACATATCCATGGTTTATGGATTGTTTGAGGTTATGTATGAGTTTTTTTGAATAGATTTTGAGTAAAGAATGTGATTAATGGATTCATAGGACCCACAGGGCAAAGTATAACCAGCTAAACCCCGACTTAAAGTAGTAAAATGCCACTGCTTTTGTCATTTTCTTTGGGAATCATATGGAATGAAGCTTAAGTGATGGATAATCATGGTTAACATATTATGGTGTTACATTTTTAACACTGAGCAAAGGTTCAACCACTTTTGCTTAGTGTTGTGCTCTTAAATAGTGTGATTTGCCTATGTTTGGTATGAATTGCCATGGAAGTGGTAGCATACATTTGCATATGTGCTTATGATACAATTGTGAACTGATGGTTGTTACTTCTTTTCAAATAAGATGATTGAGACTAGATAGGGCAGGGGTAGAGGTAGGCCACCCAGGACTCAGAGAGCTAAGCTAGAGGTTCTAATTGGGCCTGAAGATCATTTGCGGACTATCATAAAGAGGCTTGATCAGTATAAGGCCATGATGGGCCAACACCAGGAGATGCTGAAACAACAGAGATACATTGCCCAGTAACAACATGATATGATCATGCAATTGTAAGATACCCTGGCCAGGCAAGAAAAAGCCAGGAGAGAAGCCCCTGTACCTTAGCCATCCATATCTGGTGTTCCACTTACACCTCCTTAAGAGCCTGCTCAAACCCGTACGCCTATCCAAAAACTGTTGAATCAGTTTAGGAAGAATAGTCCACCCTCGTTTGATGGGGAGTTGGATGCGAATAAGGTCGAGGCCTGGGTTATGGAGCTGGAGAAGATATTTTCAGTGATAGATTGTATCATAGAGCAGAAAGCTTAGCTCGCTACTTTCATGCTACAGAAGGAAGCCGAAAAGTGGTAGCGTAGCACGAAACCCCTGATGGAGACCAAAAATATATAGATCACTTAGGAAAACTTCTTGGTTAAGTTTTATGAGAAATATTTTCCTAGTTCAGTGAGAAAGAAGAAAAAGATGGAATTTATGAGTTTAAGACAAACAGATGAGATGACTGTTGATCAATACGTAGCCAAGTTCATTGAGTTGTCTTGGTATTCCTCTTACCTTCAGAGGTATAATGATGAACCCTAAAAATGTGAGCAGTTTAAGACCGGGTTAAAGCCCCTGATTAGCGATAGAGTTACTCCATAATGGATTAGAAACTTCAATACCCTTGTAGAGGTTAGCAGGGTGATTAAGAATAATCTGGGAGCCATCATGCCTGTTGTGGCAACAACTAGTCAGAAAGGGGCTTCATAAATGAAAAGATCGAGACTAGAAGAAGGTTCTAGTGTGACACCTAGCACCAAGAGGAGAGGCAAGGGGCAATCAAATCGAAGGCCACAGTGGGGTAAGCCAATGCCATCTCCTCGGAGCCAGTCATCCTTCTAGCAGTCTTTGGTGACATGTTTTAAGTGTGGGAAGCCAGGGCACATTATTAGAAACTATCCCTAGGTGGATACAATACCTCCTCCTAGGTCGCAGACCTAGGGCCAAGTGTTTGCCCTTACTCAGCAAGAAGCCAGTGCATCCCCCAATTTGATTTGAGGTACGCTGATAGTGAATAGCTTTCCTATAATTGCTATGCTTGATTTGGGTGTTAGTCACTCATTTATATCCTATGATTGTGTAAGGCAATTGGGTCTGGCTGTTAGTATCTTGCCATTTGATTTATCTATCACTACACCTACAAGAGGCCACTTCCCATACTTGCTTAAATGTCACTATTCAGTTCAGTCATTGTCATACCACTATTGATTTGATCTGTATGCCTTTCCATGATATTGATTTGATTGTTGGTATGAACTGGTTAGTCGCGAATAATGTGGTACTTGATTATGAATACTGAACTATTTCCTTACTTGCCTATAGGATCATACCTAGAGTAGAAGTTGAGTTATCCTTTGTGATTACTGCCTAAGCTGAGAGGCATTTAGAGTATAGATGTTAAGGGTTTCTAGTTTTTTTCTCTATACAGGCTGAGGTAGAAGAAGGGATAGAGGAGATCCCAATTGTCAGGAGATTCTAGGAGGTTTTTCCTAAAAATTTTGACTTTAGTGGTCTACCCTCTGAGAGTGAGCCAAAGTTCCCTATAGTCATAGTGCCTGAGGCTGGACTGATGTCCAAGGCTCTTTACAGGATGGCTCTTGCCGAGCTCATTAAGTTGAAAAAGTAGATAGAAGAATTGTTAGAGAAAGGGTTTATCAGCCCTAGTGTTTCATCTTGGGGAGCTCCAGTATTATTTGTGAGAAAGAAGGATGGTAGCTTATGATTGTGTATCAATTATAGAGAGTTCAATAAAGTTACCATCAAGAATAAATATCCTCTCCCTAGAATCAATGATCTATTAGATTAGTTAGCTAGGGCATCTATATTTTTCAAGATAGATCTTAGATCTAGGTACCACCAGTTGAGAGTGAAAACTGAAGACGTCTCCAAGACGGCCTTCAGAATGAGATATGGGTATTATGAGTTCCTTGTGATGCTATTCGAGTTGACAAATGTGCCCACTGTGTTCATAGATTACATGAATAGGGTATTTAGACCGTATTTAGATTAGTTTGTGGTGGTCTTCATTGATGATATCCTAGTATACTCCAGATCCTTTGAGGAGCACGAGAAGCATTTGAGATTAGTCCTAGAGGCCTTGAGAGAGAAAAGGTTATATGCTAAACTTAGGAAATATAAGTTTTAGCTGATTGAGGTGAGATTCTTAGGTCATGTGATCTCACGAGCTCGGGTCACGGTAGATCCTCATAAATTTGAGGCTATGTTACAGCGGGATAGACCTAGAATGATGACCAAGGTTAGGAGTTTCCTAGGTTTGGCCAGATACTATAGACAGTTTACTCAGGGCTTTTCTCAGATGGCCTTACCACTAACAAGGATAACTAGGAAAAAGACACCTTTTATGTGGGATGATAGATGTGAGAAGAGTTTTCAGGAGTTAAAGCTCCATTTAACCACTGCCTCTGTACTAGTTTTCTATGACCTTAGTGAGCCATTTGTGGTTTATTATGATTGTAACACCATAACTTCTAGCTCATCATATCATATATATACATACTTCACATCACTATATTTTAGAAAAATTTGAAACTCTCCCTAACTAGGTGAACTTGCTTAGGCTGAGACTATAGGTACATTGGCTTTCTATGGCATTCTCTTTATTTTCTTGAAGGAGGAAGCATGTGGGGAGCCTCTTAGGGATCTTAGGAGCATGTTTTAACATTCAATTAAGCCTAAAAATATTCATATAAAATCAGATTTGTAAAGGAGCATTTGGATCCCTAATGGTTCCATCTTATTTCCTAATGCTCCTTTCTTGATTCTCTTGGTTCATTCTTAATCCTTGCCACCTAAAACCCCTAATCCCTCCATAAATTAGACAAAAACAGCCTCTAAGAATTGGGCTCATGATGGCCAAATTCGTGCAAGAGGAAGGGGGAGAAAGAAACTACCAAATAATAGAAGTTTTACCTTGTTTTCTTGCTTTTTCTTGGTTGCTTTTCACTTTCCTTGGTTGCCTCCCTTCAAACACAAATTCTTTTATCTTTATTCTGCCCTAAAACAGATTTAAAAACACCATCAAACCTATAGAAATAAGGAGGAGAAGGAGGAGAAGTAACTTGCTAAGGAGAAAGCTAGATTTTCCATGGAATTTCCTATCTTTTCTTAGCTTTTTCCTCCCTCCAAGAGTGCTCCTTCTTGCATGCCTAAGAGAACTGATTCTCCTCTCTATTCTAGGTAGAAGAAAGATGAAGGAAAATGAGGCAAGAGAGGGCGTGAGTTTAAGAAGCTTCTTATTAAAATTATTTCCAATTTTGCCCTTCGTAATGGCATTTCTGATTTCACTTCATTTTAGCTCCTTTTTATGAATCATATTTTTCATTATAAAATTTAGATTCCCAATTTAGTAAAATACCTTTGGAATCACTCAATTTAGAGCTAAAACCTTACTGAACGAACTGATTAAAGTTTGGGTCAACCGACATTGGAAAATGTCCACCGGAGGGGATTTAACTGTCTCAGGACTTTCCATCATTTTCAGGGCCTTTAAGAACCCCGAAAAACTTACAACTTTCATTTAAAAAGTTCACTTATTTACGAAAATGCCATTGTTTCGGCAAATTTTTTGAATTACTCCGACCCTGGTTTCTGGGCAACTCAAGGCTCAAATCCTCATTTTCTATTATTTAAAATTTTATCTAAATTTTATTTGGTCTTGAATCATTCATCTCAGGGGACTTACTTTAAAAACTAACTCATTTCGGTATTTTATGAAAAATCTAACATTACAATGATGCCTCGAGTAAAAGGTTAAGATGTGTGTTGATGTAGCAGGGTAGAGTAGTGGTATATGCTTCTAGGCAGTTGAGGCCTCATAAGGAGAATTATCTCACACATGACCTAGAGTTAGCTGGCGTAGTGTTTACTCTTAAAATATGGAGGCACTATTTGTATGGTGCTACCATAGAGATATATAATGACCACAAGAGTCTAAAATACCTATTTAACTAGAAGGAACTCAATATGAGATAGAGGAGATGGATAGAATTCTTGAAAAATTATGATTATACCTTGAGGTATCATCCAGGTAAGGCCAATGTGGTGGCAAATGCCTTGAGTAGGAAGTCCATCCATGTAGCCTATATGATGATTAGGGAGTAAGAGCTTCTAGAGAAGTTTAGAAACTTGAACCTTTCATGTCAGGTGGTATCAGGTAAATTGTATCTAAGTGGAACCCGAATTGAGAATGTATTGAGAATCTAGATCTTAAATGCCTAGAGAGAGGATGAGTTCTTGAATTGAATCAGGAATGAGATTTCACAATGTAAGACCTCATATTTCAAGATGTTTGAGGATGGTATGATAGTATACCGAGATAGAATCTGTATGCCTACTTATAATGAGTTGAGAGAAAGCATTTTAGAAGAAGCACATAAGAGTAAGTATACTATTCACCTAGGTGCCACCAAGATGTATCAAGATTTGAAAAGGATTTTCTGGTGGCCAAGGATGAAGAATGATGTGATGGATTACGTGGCTAGATGCCTAGTGTGTCAGAGGGTAAAGGTAAAACATCAAAGACCCGCTAGGTTGTTGCAACCCTTAGATATCCCTAAGTGGAAGTAGGATAGTATAGCCATAGACTTTGTTATAGGGTTACCCAAGACATCTTCTAGACATGATCCTATTTGGGTCGTTATGGATCGACCGATGAAGTCTGCACACTTTTTAGCTATTAAAGCTACTCATAACTGGATAGATTAACCTAATTGTATATCTGAGAGATAGTACGACTTCACGGAGTACCCAGTAGCATAATTTTAGATAGAGACCCCAGGTTTACATTGAACTTCTAGAGGTCATTACAGCATGCCTTGGGGACCAAGTGCGGTTTAGTATTGCATATCACCCTCAAACAGATGGTCAGATTGAGAGGACCATTCAGACCTTAGAGGACATGCTGAGGGCATGTGTGTTAGAAATGAGGGGTAACTGGGATGCGTATCTGCCATTAGCAAAGTTTACGTATAATAATAGTTATTATTCCAATATTCAGATGGCCACTTATGAGGCTTTATATAGGAGAAAGTGTAAACCCCCTCTCTGTTAGGTTGAGCTAGGTGAGAGGAGTATGATAAGACCTGAGATTGTAGACTAAACCACCTGATAGATAGAATTGATTAGAAAAAAACTCTTCGCGACCCAAAGTAGGCAGAAAAGTTATGCCAATAAGAGGAGGAGGCCGTTAGAGTTTGAAATTGAAGACCATGTGTTTATTTGAGTGTCTCCAGTGATAGGAGTGGGTTAGTCAATAAGGGTAAGGAAGCTTAGCCCTAGGTATATCTGTCCATTTGAAATCCTTGAGAAAATTGGACCCGTGACTTATTGGATAGCCTTACCTCTTAACCTAGCCTAAATCCACAGTGTTTTTCATATCTCCCAGTTTCAAAAAGTACTTACTAGACTCCTCACATGTTATAGAATATGAGCATGTGCAATTGTAAGAAGGTCTTTCCTATGTAGTAAAATCGGAGAGAATTGTGAATGCTAAGTTGAAACAGTTGAGAAGTAAAAACATTTCTCTAGTAAAAGTGGTCTGGAGAGGCTTGACATCTGAGGAAGCAACCTAGGAATCAGAAGATGAAATGAAGCAAAAATATCCAGAGTTATTCCCTTGAGGTATGTATTTAAATTTTGAGGATGAAATTTCTTTTAAGGGGGTAGAAATGTAACAACCAGAATTGCTGAAATTTTTTAAGTCCTAAAATTTTTCTAAGTCTGTTAGCTACAACTGGGCTATAGCGAATACACTTGTTTGCTATAGTGAGAAATGACCTAGCTATAGCGAATATGCCTGTTCGCTATAGTGAGAATGCTTCTAGCTATAGCAAGTTTGGGCA
Organism: Erythrophleum fordii; assembly: GCA_032878935.1. NCBI lineage: Eukaryota > Viridiplantae > Streptophyta > Magnoliopsida > Fabales > Fabaceae > Erythrophleum > Erythrophleum fordii. The sequence continues at coordinate 15,772,220 of JAVQMF010000052.1, read as the reverse complement.
TCCTATGCAAAAAACTAGGGAGTTCCTTGCAATATTGCACACCATAGTGAGAACAGGGGCCTAGGACTGATACGTGGTCGTTGTAGCAAGGGTTATTTTTCGTTATAGTGAGGGTTAGTCTGGAAAAATATGAAAGTGTGTTTTTGCTTCTTAAAGGCTTTAGAAACTCTTCTTTTCTTCTAACTGACCTAAACTTAATCCAAAATAGAGAAAAGGGCTAGAGAGAGAGAGAGAAAGACCAAGAGAAGGAATGAAGAACAAGGAAAAGGTAAGCAAACTTGAGATTTCCATAGCTCTCCTTCTTAAAATTTTGTGCTTCTCTCTTTGCCCTATCTTTCTATGGTTTTGGGTGGTTGAATTAGTTTTGGTTTTGAGCTTGGTTTAGAAGAGGAAGAGTGGAGAATAAAAAGGAAGGTGAAGGTAAAAGAGAACTACTATTTAAGAAGGCTAGGACTTACGTATCTTTGCTTCTTCTTCTTTGCTTCTTATGTATGTTAGTTCTACCAACTTGAGAGCTTGAGAGAGGAAGGAAGTCTGACTTAGAGCAAGCAAGAAATCCTTAAATTAGAGTATGGGAAGTTAAGAAATACAAAAGAACTAGGAGAAAGGCCAGTAAAATTTAAGAGGGAGAAACTAGGGATTTAATTTCCTAGCCTTTGTGAGTAATTTTTTGAGTTCCAAAAGAGTAATTGAATGCTATTCATTATGTCTAGGCTTAAGAGAATCAGCTCTATCTAGTTGTGATTGTAAGACTGAGAAGGGAGAAGAGAAATCAAAAGAGAAGGCTTATGTTGACTTGTAAAGTAGCTCTCCACTCTTTCTTGTTGCATTTTTGGATGTATATAGTCATTGTATACTTGTGCATATGCTTGTTTTATGAGACATGCCATATGTTATTGCCTTGATGCATTGGTTTCAATATGCTTATGTTTTGGATTGTGAAAATTGCTCGGGTGAGGTAGTGCCAAAAGTCCTTTGTGATGGGTGAGGTAGAGCCAAAAGTCTCTAGAAATGGGTGAGACAAGGCCAAAAGCCTCATGAATGAGTGAGGCCAAGTCAAAAGTCCTTAAACCAAGGGTGAGGCCATTCAAAAGTCCTTAAAATAGGGTGAGGCTAGACTAAAAGTCCCTAGAGTTTATTCTTGGCATTAATATGGTTTTCATGGCATGTAAATCATGTATTGTATAATTTTGATTGGTTGGATGCTTACTTGCATGCTTTGACTTATTATATGCCTTGATTGCTTCCTTAAATGAGTACATGAGCTATTGAGATTCCATGAATCTCATCCCTTTCCCTCTCCCTTCTTAACATGTTAGGTGGAGCTCAAGGAGACCAAAGTGTAAGCCAATGATCCTAGTTGAGCATGTTTAGCTAGTTGTATAGCTTGTTTTGGTTCTTTTGATATAAAGAAGTGCAAAATGGATATGTACATATTATTTTTGAGATGTAAATATTTGAGTAAGTGTAAAAGTATGTATAAATGATGTGTGAACCATGTATAGAGCCAAAGTAATGAAAATATGAGATTTGGCCCCTTTGTGGCTTGTATGTAATAGTGTAATTTTGCCTGTAGCATAATGAGTTTGAGATGTGTGATAGTTTGGACCACTTAGGCAACTCATATGTAATGTAGTAGTACTTTAAAACTTAACCAAGAGGTGCTAGAATATGTAGGGGGCTATTTGGACCCACTTTGAACCATATCAGGGGTCAAATTTGCCAAATTTATGAGCCCTATCCAAATATGACCAAATGAGCTCTTCTTGATAGGGAATTTGGCATACATCTAGAGCTTGTTGAGAGCTTCTTGGGAAGCTAAAGTGGGTAATATTTGGAGGTCTAAAGAATATTTGGCGAATTGTTGAAGTTAGGAAATTTTGATGGTTTTGGTTAGTGCACTGTTACCATGGGTCCAAAAATAGATCTGTGTCATTCATGGGGCAAACGGTGTCCAATTGTCATTGAATTTTATAAACATAAACTAGACATCCATAGTGACCTATACCAATTGGAAGACCTCAATTGGAGGTCTGTAAAGGGAGAAATAACTTTTTAAAGTTCTATGTCAGCATTAGGGAAGTCATCCAACCTTTGTTACTATTCCATCATTTTTTGAGGTCTAAAAGCTACTAAAATGATCTAGACCTTTTTTTCCCTCTAGTGAACATATGTAGCTTTCCAAATTAATATACTTTGCCTAGATTGGATTTTTATGGAATTAGTTGTGAATTTTTGAAGTTCATGATAGCAAACTGTATTAGCACCAGGGATAGCCGGACCTCTATCTCTTTTTTGATGTCAAATGTGATCCAAATGCTAAGATTGTGATTGAAAATTTAACATTCAGAGCTTTCTAGAAAGCTATGATTTGCTTAATTCTCATTTTTATAGAATTAGTTATGATTTTTCAAATTTAGAGCCAAAAATCTAACTTTTGGGCCTGTTTTGAAAACTTGCATTTTTTGGTTTTTGGCTTCATATCCATGGTTTATGGGTTTTTTAAGGCTATGTATGAGTTGTATGAATAGATTTTGAGTAGAGAATGTGATTAATAGATTCACAGGACCCACGGGGTAAAGTATAACCAGTTAAACCCTAACTTAAAGAAGTAAAATGCCATGGCTTTTGTCATTTTCTTTGGGAATCATATGGAATGAAGCTTAAATGATGGATAATCACGGTTAATATATTATGGTGTTACATTAAGATAGCATATGGTTAGCTATGCCAATAAAATTTAATGACACATTTATGAAAGATTAATAATATTGACTGAATTAAAAAAAATTAAAATTATTATGACCTAATTATAAAATTTTAATCTATAAGAGCCAAATTAAAAATTGAGTAAAACTAAATAGACCAAAGGAATAATTTAACCTTTAACTTTTATGTCCCATTGAATAATTTATATTAAAATTTCATAAACTAAAAGTGTAAAGGAGTTTCGTAATTTAAGTTCTTATGCACTTCTAGAACTTTTTGTTCAAATTATTTGATGTCTAATTTATAAATTTTATTTGGATATTAGGGTGCAGACCATGTGATACATGGGCATTGATTTTTTTTTTTATTAACACAATATATAAATAATATTCACTAAATATTAATGCATACATATATACAAAAAATTTCTTGAGGCAAAAATAAGATAAAAAATTAAACTTTAATATGTTACAACTTTGAAAATTGAAAGATGTCCCATGCCAATAATCATTGTTTAGTATTTGATTCCTTAATTTGTTCATTTTTTATCAACCCTATTAACCAAGATGACATCTTAAATTTTGTTATTTGTTATTTTTAGATGGCTGAAATTGTGTTTTTTAACAAATACCGAAGTTTGATGTGATAATTTCTTAGTCACTAAAAAGTTGATAGAAACATTTAAATCATAAAATGTGATAATTGAGAGGAGTATTTAAAATTTAAAATTTTCCAAAAGCACTATTGTATATTCACGTCTAATAAGGCATCTAGAGGGTTAAACTCAATGCACATATTACTCTTCCTAGAGATCAAAGGTATAAAGAGAAATGATGATGGTGTTGTGTGACTTTAACTAAAGAAGGCAACCAGAAGAAATGATCAAGAATGTGTGACTATGCTTGCAATCTAGCTAATTGAAGACTTTTCTATGAACTTGCAACTTGGGGCAACTTGAAAATTAAGTACGAATCAAGAAACAAGCTCCGTGATCTTTTTCCCAAAAGAAAAAATTGAAAGACTTTTAAAAGATGGAAAAATCAATCCATGTGTCAAAGTGGAGGGGCCATTTTAATTAATGATGGATACATTTGGAGAATATTACCAGAGAGACTTCATTGAAAGTGAACCAAGTATCTATGGGAGGTCCATAAACTATATAATAGTTATCTAGTCAGGATTAGCACCTAAATTTGACTTTTATTGCTAGCATCATGAGGACATTGTTTTAGAATGTCAAGCACTTTTTGTTGGATTTCACAATGAAGGGCAAATCTACTTCTTAGGATAATTAATATTAGTGAATGAATTTTACAATATTCATGCACTTTTGTAACCATTTGTATCCCAACTACACAAAATAGCAGTCTATTATCAACAATCAAGAAATTTCTTTATCTTTTTAAAGTTATTTTTGCCTTGACCATGGAAATTTTTGTTTTAGATTGAATATTAATAACTTTTAGGGTGTACATTATGCATTTCAAAATTTATCAGAAAGGAAGTATAAATGAATTGTATTGCTGTAATTTAAGTTCTAGTATTTTTATAACTTGTTAATTTATTTGAATAATTAATTTTAACTTATGAATTTTATTATGAAATTTTGTCCCCAAATTAATTAAAAGTTACAAATTTTTGAAAGATTTTTATTGTAATATTCGGTTCTTCAAAAATGAGAGATTATGTTATGTGACTATTAGAATGTATATTGAGCATGAAGTAGGACGGTAGACCAAGTTAATTTATGGGCTAAAATAACGTCTCATCACTTGAGTCGAAGATCTTGTTGATAAGATCCTATAATCTGTAATACAAATTCTGAGACCTTGTCAAAAAGGTTTTCGCCCATAAGTATAAGATTTTCTTGTATAATGTGTTGAAGCTTATGTGATTTGGAATTGGATATGGAGGGCTTCCTAAATGAAAGTTTTGAATTCTCCAAGATTCTCAGAGGGCCAAAAAACTATAGAAAGCTTTGGAATAATTAAAGCCCCTCTGATATATGTTTTCCAGTATTAGTGTACCTGAACTTTGACAGATTCTTTTGAGAAGCTTTTAGCTCTGATTTGAGTGATTTTAAAGGCATTTTACTAATTTGAGAAACTAAAATTTATAATGAAAAATATGATTCTAAAAAAAAGCTAAAACGAGTTAGAAATGAAAAGGCCAAGAATGAAAGACAAAATGAGAATTTTTGAAAAAGTCCTTCTTAAACCCATATATATATATAAGGCGTCCTTTTTTTCCCTTCATTCTGGTTAACCAAGTTCTACCCAAAAACCATAGAAAGCTCAAGGGAAGGAGGCGCACAAGAATAAGGCAAAGGAAAAGGGAAATTTTCAAGAAAAAGATAAGAAATTATTAGAATTTCCTAGTCTTCTCCTTAGGAAACCTCTTATCTTCCTTCTCCCTTTTCTCCCTATGGTTTTCTTAAAGTTTTTGGTGCTGTTTTAATGCTGTGCCAAGGAGGAAAAGTTTAGATTTGAAGAGAGGAAGCTAAAGAAAGTGAGAATCACGAAAGAAAATAAGGAAAATAAGGTAAATCCTCAATCCCATGATAGCTACTTCCTTCCCCTCCTTTTCCCTATTTTGCCCACTCAAGAAGTCATAGGAGGGCTTGGTTTTTAGGTAGAACTAAGGGTAATTCTTAGGAAAAAGAGTGTGGAGATTTAGAATATGCAAAGAAATCTAAGTAGAAATTATGAATTTTGGAAGATATAAAAGTTAGGGTTTTGATTGCATCTTGAAATCTATTATGAACCCTAGCCAAATTTTATAATGTTTAAGTGTTTATATGAGTTCCTAAGACATTGAAAGAGCTTCTTACATGATTCTCCTATCAAAAGAAGCAAGGAAACTCCATTAGTGCCTTATGGAAACATAGCTTTAGCCAAGGAGAATCCATGCATCTAAGGAGTGTTTTAATTCCTTCTAAGCTTAGTTTTGTATCATGTATGATGGGGGAGCATAAGAGGAAGCCTTGTAAGAAGTTTAGAAGTCATAGATAGCAAGATGGCCTTATATGTTCCATAATATGGCTTAAACAAGCCAGGCTCCTAGAATTGATTATGTGGTGACTCCAAGAGGTTTAAATGGAGTCAAGAATAAAGAATGAATGGATAAAATAGAGCCAAGATGATGTTTTTTAAAGGTTGGTTCATTAAGTGCATTATGGAACTATAAAAGAGCCTTATAAGTCATCTAACTTTTTTTAGTGATTGTATGGCGTTAGACTTTGCTTTAAGAGTATAATTAGCTTCCGTATGATGTGTTTAGGCCAAGATGAATGATCTCCACCTTCTTGGGTGTATGAGGTCAAGGAAGAGGATTTAAGACTTAAGAAAAAAGTGTGTAAATGCAAGCATAGCTCTCTCCACTTTCTCTCATACATAGATGTGTGCTTACATTGTCTTGAATGTGTGTATGTATGTTTTTAAGTTATGAAAAATGTTATAGCCTGATTTTATATACCAGTATACCATGATGATGCATTATATTTCTAAATGATGTTTTATGTGCTTGCTTTGGTTTGCTTGAGTGTTGTGAAGCCAAGAACTCTTAGCCATGATGAGGATGAGCTAAGAACCTTTAGAATTGGTTAAGATAAAATAAAGAGTCCCCCAAAAGTGAAGTTAACTCCCAAGAGCAAGGTTGAGTCCAAGAACCTCTCAAAGAATGGGTGACGCAAGTCCAAAATCCACAAGTGAATAGGTGAGACTAATCCACTTGCTTTCCATGCCTATGTATGCTATGTATGATGTTTTTAAATGCCAAGAATGCTTCTTAAATAATTGCACATATTAATATGTCCATGCATGCATTTTTAAGACTTGTATTGCATGCTTTTTGTGTGATTGAATGGGAGATGAGCTATTGGGATTCTTTGAATCTCATCCTTTCCTTTTTAATGTCTTAATATGTTAGGTCAAATAATTGAGTAAGGTATTAGAGGCCACCAAGCTTAGAAGAATAAGATAAGCATCAACGTATATGAATATGCCTAGTTTTGTCTTCTTTTTAGCCATACATATAGCATATGATGTAATCCCATGATGAAATTGTTATATAACTATATGAACATATGTAAATACCCAAATGTATGATGTATGAATAAAATTTGATACCAAATGTATGAGATAGCATGTTTTGGGTATTGAATGGTAAGTTTAGCTCTTGAATGGTTAGATAGATTAGTGTAATAATAGAAGTGGAATGGCCAAATTGAGATGTACGAGGTTTGAGATTACTTGGATAGTTCATTTAAGTCTTGTTTATACTTTTACACTTGCCTAAGAGGTGCCAAACTCAAGAAGAGGCCATTTAGACTAAGGTGACTCTTGGTAGGGAGTAAAAATGACTATTTCATGAGGTTACATCACTTTTTGACCAAATGAGCTCTTGTTGATTTGAAACTTGGCATGCATGTAGAGCTTGTTAAGACTTTTTTGGAAAGTTAAAGAGCAGAATTTTTAGAGGTCTAGAGAATATTTGATAAATTTTCAAAGTTGAAAAATTTTCTAATTTTGGTTAAGGGTACTGTTCACTTAGGTCTAAAAATAAAATCTATCACTTAAGGGGCAAATGATGTCTAATTGCTATGAAATTTTATAGGGAGAAACCAAACACTCCCAATGACTTGTGCCAACTAGAAGCACTCTATTTGGATGTCTAGAGAGGAAGATATGTAATTTTAAAGTTTCTATCTAGCATCAGGCATCCAAACTTACCAAGGTTATTGTTTGATTAGTTTTCGATGCTTGGACATGCCTGGACTAGCCTGATGTTATTTTTTTCCTCTATTTAACATTTGTAACTTTCTAGATTGGTATCATTTATATGCATTGGATTTTTTTAGAATTAATTGGATATTTTTGAAGTTTGCTGTAGAAACCTATGATAGTACTAGTAGCCAGCCAGATCTCTACCCCTTTTCGAATGTCAAACGTCCTTTGTGTGATGATCCATGGTTTGGTCATATTTTTAGTATAAGTAGACATGTGTAACTTCCCAGAATGGTAAAGGATGCATGTCTTTGAATTTTCTAGAATTAGTTATAATTTTCCAAAATTGTAATAGAAAAGAGGAGAAATCTGGCCAAAAATGCAAACATGGATTTTATGTGATTCTTTGCTTTCCACGAGTTGTAGACCAAATTTGATGAGGGAAATGAGTTGTATTTATGTGTTTAAGTATGATAATGCGATAGATGAGTTCATATGGCCCATGGACTCCAAAAGAAAAATTTTACCTGTATAGAAATGCTTCTTGAAACTTAGTCCTTATGCTATTATGTTGCTCCACATAGAAATTATATAACATGAGGTATGAGAATTGCATAAATAGAGTCTTAAAGTATGGTGTTACATTTATTAGTATCAGAGCCTTATGTAAGACATTTTGAGTGCATAAAGATAGTTTGTGGCTTTGTTCATGATAAGTAAGTTATAGAATGGTCTTAGAGCAGCTAGTGGATATCGGAAGAGGTTGGCCTGTAGAATAGCTTGAATATAGCTAAGCTTGAGTAGAGCTAAGGGATTTAATGACTAATGCTCTATGAGATGTGATAGCTCGTAAGGATTAATGGCAAGCCTCAGGTATAAATGATAAGAAATGATTTCATTGGTATGAAGAGGCTTGCTAGAGAGAGTAAGTGAGGCCTAATTCTCCTGGTAGCCATACTTAGACCATTCCAAGATATCCAACTTAATGTAATAGGATGCAGTGCAGTATAAGATGAGACTGCAGCTGTATACGACTAGTCTAAAGGGGAAGCGAGAACGAAAGTTACCCCCTAACCACAACACCTAAATGTCTAGATAAGTTTTAAAGCCTGAAAGGTGTAACGATCCTAACTTTTAATCCTGGTAATTATGGTTAAATACATGATTAACAATTAATGATCAAGGTTTGGAGTCATTACAATTAATTACATTAAAGAAATACAGAAAAATTTGAACTTTGATATTATTAAGGTCATCAACTAAATAACCATAAATGGAGGAACGCATAAAAGGAATTGCATTATCATCAGGGGTTTGTGATTCATCCATCCAGCAGTCTTAACACACAAAAACCTCCCACAAGTGCTCTTATATCATTTCCTAGTATTACCATTGAAGAAATTGGGATTTCTAGGCTAAAGGTGGGAGTTTGGGGACCTGCGCTGCGACTTGAAACATCCCCTATGATGACCCTAATTTCTAATCTCGGTAATTAAAGTTAAATACGTGATTAATAATCATAGATTGGGGTTACAAGGCATCATAACCAATTACATTGTAAAAATATAGGGAAATTTGAACCTTAATGTTATTAGATTAATCAATCGTATAATTACAAGCACTTATGTACATGAGGGAGATAAACATTTATTTATAAGCCTTTGATTCTATTACCCATCAATTATAACTCATCCCAATGTCTCTAAATTATTACTTGAGATTACCATATGAAAAACCAAGGTTTCCTAATTAATGTAAGGATGTTAGAATGTTCACCGCAGCCAAATTACATTTAGCCGCGGCCAATTCCTCTTAGTTTTGCCCCTTACTTCGTCACTATCAATGCAGTGAGTTGTACCTTCGTTGCGGCTAACCTACTTGTCGTTGCGGTGAGGAAGCCTTCTAGAACTTACCTCTCTCACCTCTTGCTATTGGTAGTGGGCAATTCCCTTGTTAGCCGCAGCTAATTCCTCTCTGGAACTCCTAGGACATTTTCACAAAAGTTCGTCGCGGCCAATTACCCCTTTCGCCATGGCGAATTTCCCTCTGAACGACTCCCAATTTAGCCTCTCACATTTCGCTGGGGCTAATTACTCATTTCACCACAGTGAATTTCTCTCTGGACTCTCCCTGGGCGAATTTGCCTTTATTGGTCGCGACTAATCCCAGTTTGGCCGTGATGAAATTCCTTTTGATCCTATAACTCTAAAAATCTGGTCTCATACTCTCCACTCTCCCTCCAAAATCACCTTAAAGCCATTCTACCTTAATTTATGCAACTCTAATGGTAGTTATGTACCTTATTCATCCAGCTATTCTACCATTACCAATTCAAAATTTAAATGTAAATTTTCACTCCTTTAACTACCCTATATCAGCAAGTCCATGGAGTAACAGCAACACAAATTCATGTACTATTGATAATTAATATTCGATACATATTCCATTAGAGATTTCATACATCCATGGTTTATATCAATATCTAATGCATCATATGATAATAATTCCCAAATGGTAAGCCATATCATAAGTTCAACAAGGTTTATATGTCAGATACTATAAATTCATACGTCCAATACCAAATTAAGATGAGGCCTAACCCCCCAATAAATACATTCTAAGTAATAAAAAATAAGAGTCTACACTTGGCAACATGAATACAAGATGATGCTATACAATAAGGAATACAAAATTTAGCATCTATACTAAATAAATCAGCCTAAGTGTAGCCTTCTCCCCACATGTTGGAGCTCATGGATTTTTATCCACTTGCTTTCCCTTATCCTTACTCGAAGAACCTTCACCTAAAATATTAATCTCATGAAATGGGGTGAGATATGAATCTCAGTAACCAAGGAAATTTTCATTCATTATATCTAATTTAATTAACATATATGCATGAATCAGAATTAACATCAGAATCATATTAGTCATATCAGCAAATGAAATAATTAAGCTATTATGATTACTATCTCATACTAGCAATTATATTTTCACATGTTAAAGGTCAATAACACCAGGAAAGGCCCATCTACGGCACCTACTCCCCATTGAGCACAACCTGGACTCAGTGTATCTGGGTTTGATCATAACCCGGTGCCTGATCAAAGCACATGCACAGGTGGTAGCTGCACCACAGCTCCACTATGGACTCACAAGGTCCAATCACAATACAATAGATAGCCAACCAATTCATTTAGCATTTCAAATCATTTATATACAACAAATATGAAATTAAAATAGATATATACATGGAATTAATGTAAACCTCGGTTACCTCACTTGTAGATAAATTTGCAACAGCCACCAATGGTATAAAAATCCCTCTATAACTATAGCATCAGAGAATTACTACTTTAATTCATCATTTACAGTAGCAACAAGTACCCAAAGAATTTAAAATGCTAATGACCACCTAGGGAACACTTACCCAGCCACTACAAGTCTCAAATTCAGATTGAAATGTTCTCCACTAGAAACTTCAATATTTCCCCTAAAATCCTAAGCAAATTCATACAAAATTAATATCCATACTATAATCCAATTATTGGGGTCTCAAACCAACAAAAATACCTCAAAAAGAAGAGTTTATACTTACCTAATGATAGCCCTAGCCTCAACCTATGAATTTTCACCATAGAAACACTAAATGGCAAGTTTTAGATTTTGGGTGTAGGTGAAAATACTCCAAATGAAAAACTAATCAGGCCAAAGTGAAGAGAAAGATGAGAGGATTAAGTTATAACTATTACCTTAGCTGAATCTTGCTCTATAAGTGAAAAATGATGGATTTCTTACCCCAAACCCTAGCTTCCATCTAAACCTCCAAAATTCTTTCTTGAGTTTTAGCAAAATAGGGAAGAGGCTAAAGTGTTTAGGGTTTTAGTTGGGTCTAAGGTGGGTCATGGGCTGCTCCAAGATCCAACTCCAAATGGGTTTCAGATTTTAGCTTTGTTAGGCTAGTTTTAAGGTGTTAGGGTGTAGAATTTTATTGGGTCAAACTTAGTTTTAAGGACTCATGGTCTTGGGTCTGCACAAGGTTTATTGGGCCACTTATAAGATCCTATCCAAGGTGGATCTTGGGCCACTATCACATTGAATTGGATTGGGTCTACATCTAACTTATTGGGCCTCCATTAGCCTCTTACCATAATTTATTAATTTGGGCCTGGATGAAATTTCTATCCCAATTAATTCTCAACTCATATTATTACTTTATCTCTCAAAATTTTGATTCGCTTAACTTACTTGATTATCCTATATTAATTATTCTTAATTATCCTAAATTCATGATTAATACCTTAATTAATTTTGGGGTGTTACATCTTCATCGCAGCTAAGCTAGGCACTGGAGCTCAAAAACTAAGTTTTTCACTTTATGCCGCAGTCTCAACCTTTTACGCTGCGACTAAGTTGCTATCAAGAATCACATGGTAACTTACTCACCATGGCGAGTTGGATCTGTGCTGCAGCTAACCTATGTGGCACGGTGATGGAGATTCCTCCTGGAGCAACTGTTTAAAGTCCCAGGATTCTCGCCTCGGCGGAATACACTTGTGCCGCAACGAATTTTGCTACTGTACTCTTCTTAATTATTTTCCATGACTTGTGCCACGGCAGGACCTATTGCGCCGCGGCGAGGTTTCATTCTGTCACCCTCCTGGGTGATTTTTTTTGCACTGTACCACAGCGATATCTCTTAAGCCATGGTGTCCCTCGCCACTGTCACTGTTTAAGCTACGGTGAGGCCTTCCTAGCCGCGGCGCGACTCCCTCCTATAACTATATCTTCTACATTTCATCCCTTGCACTCCAATTCTTTTCTTAGGAACACCCTAGGACCACTTTCTCTCATTTTGTATGACTCTAATGGTATTTATCTACCCTATTCACTCAGCTATTCTACTATTACCAATTCAAAACTTAAGTACTGATTCTCACACACCCAACCACTACATGTTAGCCATTTCATGGATTAGTGACATCAAGGATTCATGCACTATCAACAATTAACATCCTATACACATTCTGTTAGAGATTTCATACATCAATGGTTCATATTAATATCTAATACATCATGTGATTACAATACCCAAATGGTAAGCCATATCATAAGTTCAATAAGGTTTATATATTAGATACTATAAGTTCATACATCCAATACCAAATTAAGATGAGGCCTAACTTCTCAATAAATACATCCTAAGTAATAAAAAATAAGAGCCTACACTTGGCAACATGAATACAAGATGATGCTATACAATAAGGAATATAAAATTTAGCATCTATACTAAATAAATCAGCATAAATGTAGCCTCTTCCCCATATGTTGGAGCTTATGGATTTTCATCCACTTGCTTCCTCTTATCCTTACCTGAAGAACCTTCACTTGAAATATTAATCCCATGAAACAGGGTGAGATATGAATCTTAGTAACTAAGAAAATTTTCATTCATTATATCCAGTTTAATTAACATATATCCATGAATCAAAATCAACATCAGAATCATATTAGTCATATCAGTAAATGAAATAATTAGGCTATCATGATTACTATCCCATACTAACAATCATATTTTCACATGTTAAAGGCCAATAACACCGAGAAAGGCTTGTCCACGGCACCCACTCCCTAATGAGCATAACTAGGGCTTAGTGCATCTGAGGTTTGATCATAACCCGATGCCCAATCAAAGTACATGCACGGGTGGCAGCCGTACCACAACTCTACCATAGGCTCACAAGGTCCAATCACAACATAATAGATAGCCAACTAATTTATTTAGTATTTCAAATCATTCATGTATGGCAAACATGAAATTAAAATAGATATATGCATGGAATTAATGTAGTCCCTGTTACCTCACTTGTAGATAAATTTGCAACAACCACTAATGGTACAAAAATTGCCTTATAACTATAGTATCAGAGAATTACTACTTTAATTCATCATTTACAGTAGCAACAAGTACCCAAAGAATTTAAAATGCTAATGACTATTTAGGGAACACTTACCCAGCCACTACAAGTCCCAAATTTGGATTAAAATGTCCTCAACTAGAAACTTCAATATTTCACCCAAAATCCTAAGCAAATTCATACAAAATTAATACCCATACTATACTCCAATCATTAGGGTCTTAAACTAATAGAAATACCTCAAAAAGAAGAGTTTATACTCACCTAATGTCAGCCCTAACCTCAACCTACGAATTTTCACCATAAAAACACCAAATGGCAAGTTTCAGATTTCAGGTGTAGGTGAAAGTGCTCTAATTGGAACATTAATCAGTTCAAATTAAAGAAAAAGATGAGAGGATTAAGTTGTATAACTATTACCTTGGCTGAATCTTGCTCTAGAAGTGGGAAAATATAGAAATATGCCAAGAATCCTAGCCTCTCTTTTGGACCTCCAAATTTTGTGTGTGTCTCTTATGATTTTGTAGAAGGGGGGGAGGTGGCTAGGTCAGTTTTAGGGTTTAAGTTAGGATTTTTATGGGTTATGGGCTGCTCCAAGATCCAACTCCAAATGGGCTTCAGATTTTAGCTTTGTTGGGCCAGACTTAGTTTTAAGAACTCTATGGTCTTGGGTCTACACAAGGTTTATTGGGCCACTTATAAGAGTCTATACAAGGATCTTGGGCCTCTATCACATTGAATTGTAATGGGTCTGCACCTAATTCATTGGGCCTCCATTAGCCTCTTATCATGATCTCCTACATTAATTTAGGCTTAGATGATGTTTCTATCCTAATTAATTCTCAACTCATATTATTAATTTATCTCTCAAAATTACCATTCACTTAACTTACCTGATTATTTCATATTAATTATTCTTAATTACCCAAATCTATGATTAGCACTTTAATTAATTTTAGAGTGTTACAAAAGGTAAATTCCCTCAGGCCAGAGGTTGAGTTATAAGCTACACCCTAGAGTCTAATAGCCCAGGGATGACAGGTAGTTATGTATGAGTGAAACAAGAAGTAGAGCCCTCTAGCTTGATGATGGGCTATATATAAAGGTAATGAGCTTGGGTTGATAGCTAAAGATGAAATTCTAATCCATGAAAAAGCAAGCCAATCAAAGGCCACTAGCCACGACCAATTTATTGCTTAGCCTCGGCCAATTAAGAAGTTAGCCATGACTAATATTGAGGCAGAAAACTAGGATAAACTCGAGGCTAATTAGTTACGGTGGATGATATGTTAGCTACGGCGAATGGCAATATGAATACTTTATTGGTCATATTTAGGCCAACTTGAGAGATAACCTATAGAAAGTGGAACCCCTAGTATAAGTAGAGAAAAAAAGTAAAGAATAGTCACAAAAGATTATTAAGAAATTCATAGGCCTAATAGTTGAGATTAAGGAAAGAGTTTAACCTAGAGAAGGTTAGACACAGGGACAGTAAGGTTGTTGAGACTCACCTATGAGGCATTAAATCCAACCTAGAATGTTAATCGTGTGAATACTATAACGGCCTAGTATGATGAGTTAAGACCATGTAGACAGGGTCAAGAAAACCTTGTTGACAGGGTATGGAATTTTACATTGCAATACATGAAATCTTATTAACAAAATCCTAGACCCTGTTGATAGGTTATTTGTAACACTCTAAAATTAATTAAGGTGTTAATCATGGATTTAGAGTAATTAAGAATAATTAATAGAGGATAATTAGGCAAGTTAGTGAACAGAAATTTTAGAGAGATAAATTCTTAATATGGGTTTGAGAATTTATTTGGGATAGAACTTCACCTAGGCCCAAATTAATGAATCATGATGAGAGGTTAATGGAGGCCTAATGAGTTAGGTGTAGACCTATCCTAATTTAGTGTGATAGAGGCTCAAGATCCACCTTGTATAGGCTCTTATAAGTGGCCCAATTACCTTTG
Source organism: Erythrophleum fordii (assembly GCA_032878935.1). Classification (NCBI taxonomy): domain Eukaryota; kingdom Viridiplantae; phylum Streptophyta; class Magnoliopsida; order Fabales; family Fabaceae; genus Erythrophleum; species Erythrophleum fordii. The sequence continues at coordinate 15,756,890 of JAVQMF010000052.1, read as the reverse complement.
TGCAGACCCAAATCCTTGAGCCCTTCAAACTTAGCCCAAATTCTATTAAACTTCAGCAACCCAATGCATAAGAACTGGCCCAATAAAATCCTGCAGCCCAACACTTAAAAAACTGGCCTAACAAAGCTAAAAGTCTGAAGCCCATTAGGAGTTGGACTTGGAGCAACCCATGACCCATCCCTTGACCCAACTTAACTCCACTAAAACCCTAAAAACTGACCAGCCACCTCCCCCATTCTGCAAAATACAAAAACACAAGGAAAATTCGGAGGTGAGGAGGAGAGGCTAGGGTTCTTGGTATAATTCCACATTTTCTCACATTTAGAGTAAGATTTAGCCAAGGTAATAGTTATACAACTTAGTCCTCTCATCTTTCTCTTTAATTTGGCCTGATTAGTTTTTCATTTGGAGAGTTTTCACCATACCCAAAATCTGAAATGTGGTTGTTTGGTGTTTTTATGGTAGAAATTCGTAGGTTGAGGTTAGTGCTGACATTAGGTGAGTTTAAACCCTCTATTTTGATACTTTCTTTGTTAATTTGAGACCCCTATAGCTGATTTATATTATGGGTATTAATTTTGTACGAATTTATTTAGGATTTTGGGTGGAATATTGAGATTTCTGGTAGAGGACACTAAAATCAGAATTTGGGATTCGTGGCGGCTGAGTAAGTGTTCTTTAGGTAGTTATTAGCATTTAACTTCCTTGGGTACTTGTTGTAACTATTGATGATGAATTAGAATAGTAATTATCTAATGCTATGATTATAGGGAGACTCTGCACCATTGGTGACTGTTGCAAATCTGTCTACAAGTGAGGTAACAGGGGTTTATGTTAATTCCATATATGTATCTATTTTAATTTCATATTTGCCGTATATGAATGATTTGAAATGCTGAATGAATTGGTTGGCTATCTATTGTATGATGATTGGACCTTGTGAGTCCATGGTGGAGTTGTGGTGCGGTTGCCACTTGTGCATGTGCTTCGATCGAGCATCGGGTTATGATCAAACCCCAGATGCACTGAGCCCTGGTTGTGCTCAATAAGGAGTGGGTGCCATGGACGAGCCTCTTCTGGTGTTAATGGCCTTTAACATATGAAAATATGATTGCTAGTATGTGATAGTAATCATGATAGCCTAATTGCTTCATTCATTGATATGACTGATATAATTCACATGTTGATTTTTGCTTTATGCATATATGTTAATTAAATTAGATTATATGATGGAATTGCCTTGGATACTGAGATTTATGTCTCACATCGTTTCATGGGATTAATATTTCAGGTGAAAGTGCTTCGGGTAAGGATAAGGGTAAGCAAGTGGATGAACATCCATAAGTTGAGGCCCGGTGTGGGGGAGCTACACTTGGTCTGAGTAAAATAGAGTAGATGCTAATTTTGTTAAGTTTTGTATAGCATCATCATGTATCTGTATTGCCAAGTGTAGGAGTCTGTATTTTGATAATGTAATGTGTACTTATTAAGGAGTAGGCCTTACTTTAAATTGGCATTTGATGTATAGATTATGATATTTGCAATGAGCCTTGTTGAACTCTGATATAACTGATTATTGGAAATGAAATCTTGACATATTACTTTGAACCTCCATTGATTGGGCATCAAGTGATAGCTGCTGATGGTTCATGAACTCATGTTATTGTTGTTTTACAAACTTGCTGATATGTGGATTTGCTTATATAGGGTAATCAGAGAAAAGAAATTGACCCTTGAGTCTTGAGCTAGTAAGGATAGACTAACTGGTTAAATTGAGCTAAGGAAGGATATTTGAGCCCTACAATAAAGGTAGAAGGACCCTAGGGTGTTAATGAAAGGAGAGTGGAGAGTAAAAGGTAAGAATTTTAGAGTTATAGGATCAGAAGAAATTTAGCCACGGCTAAAATATAGTTGGCTGCGGCCAATATAGGCGAAGTTGCCCAAGAGAGTGCCAGAGAGGAATTAGTCACAGTAAAATGTCAATTGGCCGCGGCAAAATATGAGGGGTCAAACTGGAAGTCATCCAGAGAGAAATTTATCACGACAAATTAGGGAATTGGCCATGGCGAACTTTTAGGAGAATGTCTCCAGTATTCCAGAGAGGAATTGGCTGCGGCAAGAGGAGTTATTGGCCACGGGCAATATCAGGAGTGAGTGAGAAAGTACCAGAAGGCTTTTTCACCGTAGCGCCATGTAAGTTGGCCGCGATGAAGGTCCAACTCACCGCGGTGATAATAATGATGAAGAAAGAGGTAAAAACAGTAAGGAATTGGTCGCGACTAAGAGTAATTTGGCCGCAGCTAACATGCCAAAACACTTATATTAACTAGAAAACCTTGGTTTTCCATATGTTGATCATAAGGGATGATCTAGAGTCATTAGGATGAGTCACAATTGATGAGTAATAGAATCCAAGGCTTATAAATGGATGTTTAATTCCCTTATGAACATAAGAGTATGTGATCGTATGATTGATGACTCTAATCACATTAAGGTTTAAATTTTTCCACATTTTCATGACCTGTGATGATTAATCGCGTGTTTAATCTTAATTATGATGATGAGAAATTAAGGTTGTCACAATATTAACATAGCCTTAAAATTTATATAAGGTAAGGCTACTAACAGTGAGACACATAGTGAGTGGCCTAGAAAAATGTACCTCATAGGTAATATTTAGGGGTAAGTATGAGTAGCCCAGTGATAGAGGCTCAGAAGAGAATGATAATAGTTTAGAAAACATTAAGTTGTCATGAGCTTAAGAGTTAATAAGGTCTATAGTAAGCTACAGATCTAATAAGATGGCTAACCTAGATTGAGCATAAGCTAAAGCTTAGGGAAGAAAACCAGCAGCATCGCTCCAGGTGAGATAGGTAAATGAAAGGCTTAGTGAAAGTCCTCCCTGGATCGAGAAAAGAAAGATAAAACATTCTAAGTTGGGGAGACCACTCAGTAATGGTTAGCAAATTCCTCTAGATAGACCCCCTTTGAGTTGTAAAGTATAGTGATAAAGGAAGGGATGAAGAGCTAAGAAACTAGCCATAGAAGAGATGCCTTCGCTTTAATAATGACTAAATGCATAGATTAAGCCTAGAAAGGTAAATAGATAGGGGTTCGATAATCAGTCAGATGAGCTCCTTAAGATGAGAATGATAAAGGGTTAAGGCACGTGAGTGATTAGAGCACCCAGTAGAGCATAATTTTTTAGTAAGGTAGAACTTAGACATTGAGAGTATATATCTTAGATTGGGTTAGCAAAACACTCGAAATAGTATATTGTGCTTTAGGGGATGGGACGAAAGAGATTAAGCAGAGAGAAAGCCTAGCTCTAATCCGAACATAGAAATAAGTTAAAAATAGATAGTTAGTGCTTTAGTACCCTTAGGGAAGCTCAAAGGAGCTAGAGATCGCCTAAGAAGGCAAATCTTATATTATGTAAAGAAATAGTGTAAGCCGAGAATGCCATGGAATGAAATTCCTGGGATTATATGAAATATAATTCTACTTACTAAGGGATGGTCTAGTTAGAGCAAAGTAAGAGTATAAAAAGAGGAGACCCCTTTAATGTTACAGAAAGTGAATAAGTAGATAAACCTTGGGAAAATGTAGGTGCTTTTGAGCATAAAAGAACTTGAACTAGCAACAGAAACAGCCAAGTAGTGTATAGCAATCTCAGGACAAAGTAGAGGAAGAATCTTATTTTCCCGAGCACCCTATGAGAATAGGGCAGATAAAGAAAAGTACAAGAGGAATACTTTAGATTATTGGGAAACTTGTAATATACTAGTGATAATGACTTTAAACTTAGTCATGAAGCACCGATGTATTAGTGTTTGATGTTATGATTTGCTTGCAATAGAGGTTACATGATATTGGGTCTGACCAACCTAGTAGTAATGTGGTTTAAGTGCATAGTAAACGATGACATCAATCACTAAAGTATTTCGATAATCGAAAGGTATCCTAGTTAGCTAGATAATGAGATGAGTTAGAAAAGAAAAGTAAAGGGATTCTAAGAATACTAGACCAGTAGGAAAAGCATACAGAGAGGAATCCTTAATAGACAATGTTCAGATTCAGTAAGCATAACCTAAATCCTTTATAATATATATAAATGAAATGAATAGAGACTAATGCATAGCCTCTCTCTTGACAAAGATGTTAGCCACACTTAGCGTGTGAGATACCCTAGTGCTAAAACACTCAAAAGCAGAACATGGGCATAATTAGAAACTACAAGATATGAGAGGAAGGCTAGAATGAGTATATGTAAAGTAAGTAAGTTAATAGAGTAAGAAACAAAAGTCCAAGTTAGAAAGAGGCTGAAGTGGAAATCTGAGAATCCCATGAGGGGTGATGAACAAAAATTAAGATGCTCTTGAGTATTAGTATGATAAGATCCTAGACAAATTAGATGATGCAGAACCTACTTTGCACGAAGAGCATGATATACTTATGAGTTTAGCCTCAGTTATTATGAGCGATAGTTACTATACTTAGTGAATATGTGTTTTACTATTAGATATAGTGATCTTAGGCTTTGACGTCTCTTAGAGATGGATTGCAGTAGATCCTAGCATAGCATCCGGATCATAGTAGACCCTTACAGAGATCCCCTAGTTACAGTATAATGATTCTCTGGTGAGATGACAGCTTAAGATAATTTTTACAGAGCAGTTAGTCTCAGAGACTAGAGACCTCCTGAGTCTAGCAGACCATTGCCACAGAGATATAAAGGCTTTAATCAGATAGTTAGAACACTGACTAGATTTCTTGAGAGATGAACATAGAGAGGGATAAGGAAAGCAAAAAAGTAGCTTTCCAAAGTTAGAATCATATGAACCACTATCTAGTGGATAGTAGCCCTGACCGAGGGATAGAAAAATCCCTATATGCCAGCTTATGTATTCAGAAAGGGGTCAAGTGCAACTTTTACATAAGGTAAGTTGTACAATATATCTCTAGTGAGCAAAACTATGAGAATAACTAACATCCTACTAAAGCTCAATAGTAGTTAGTGGTAGTAGCTCTTCGATGCCAGTATGAGACACACACATTAGGCCTATCAGTGTTGAAATGAGGGACTATAAAATATCATTGTAAGTGAGCAAAGAAAGTAGGAAAAAGTCTTGACCTACAGAGATAGATGTAGTAGTGAACAGAGAAATTAGGGTTATTAAAATAAAAAACTCCTCAAAGGAGTTGTAATCCCAATAAGTAATTGAGATGTGAGACCCATAATAAAAAGAAATATAAATTATAATCATGGGATGAGCTAGTAAAAAAGAATGCAGAGATAAATAGTGGACAATATATGTAAATAAGTAAACAGATAGACAGAAACCTTCGATGGCTGTCATAATCAGAGAAGAAGAAATAAATTGTTTCCTAAGATATGTAAACGAGTCCACTGAAAGAAATGTTAACCCCTATGAATAGGTTAAGACTAACTCGATATGATTAGTAAGCTCTCCCAAGATAGGCTTCTAGAGTTAGAAACTTCTTTCCCTTATGAGAAAAACAAACATGTACTCTATAATAATAGAGTTTTCATTAAGAACTAGAATGAAAATCCCTTGGCTAAGAGAAAATTTGAACAAATGAAATCATTGGGAAAAATGTATAGATCCAGGAAGAAGAGAAAGAAAAGAGTAGTTAGCCAGAAAAGAAAAGAGTAAGAGGAAAGCATATCCTAAATTTCAAGGATAAAATTTATTTAAAAGGGGAGAAATATAATATCCAATTTTTCGAAAATGAGAGATTATGTTATGTGACCATTATAATGTATATTGAGCATGAAGTAGGATGGTAGACCAAGTTAATTTAAGGGCTAAAATAACATCTCATCACTGGAGTCAAAGATCTTGTCAACAAGATCCTGTAATCTATAGTGTAAATTCTAAGACCTCATCAATAAGGTTTTCACCAGTAAGTATAAAGTTTTCTTGTATAATATGTTAAAGCTTGTGTGGTTTCGAATTGGATGTAGAAGACTTTTTAAATAAAAGTTTTGAGTTCTCTGGAGTTCTTAGAGGCCTTAAAAATCATAGGAAGCCTCAAGACAATTAAATCCCATTCGATATATGTTTTCCAATATTGGTGTACTCGAACTTTGACAAATTCGTTCGAGAAGGTTTTAGCTCCAATTTGAGTGATTCCAAAGGCATTTTACTAACTTAAGAACCTAAAATTCATAATGGAGAAGACCATTCTAAAAAAGGAGCTAAAATGAGTTAAAAATGAAAAGGCTAAGAATTAAGGACAAAATTTTTGAAAAAGTCCTTCTTACACCCAAATAAATATGAGGCATCCTTCTTTTCCCTTCATTTTGGTCAACCAAGTTCTGTCCAAAAACCATAGAAAGCTCAAGGGAAGGAGGCAAATAAGAATAAGGCAAAGGAGAAGGGAAATTTTCAAGAAAAAGGTAAGAAATTATTGAAATTTCCTAGTCTTCTCTTTAGGAAATGTAAAGTCCCACGTCAGTTGGAAGGGGCCTATCTAAGGCCTTATAAGTGGGAGCGAAGCTCTCCCTACTAGACGCATGTTTTCTTAGGAAGGCAGGGCCAAGGCCTACAAACCAGAAAGTGACAAAACCCAAAGGAGCGCAATTCATGGAACTTGCGACCGAGGGACAATACGTTTAGAGGTTCTGTAGGGAATTGATATCAGAACAATTCTGGCCTATATGTGACCTGAGAATAGGTCAACCCAAAAGGGGGGTGGATTGTAAAGTCCTACATCAGCTGGAAAGGGCTTGTACTAAGGCCTTATAATTAGGAGCGAAGCTCTCCCCACCAGACGCGCGTTTTCTTAGGAAGGCAGGGCCAAGGCCCACGAACCAAGAAGCGACAAAACCCAAGGGAGCACGGTTCATGGAACCTATAACTAAGGGACAATACGTCTGGAGGCTCTATAGGGAAAATTGGTATCAGAGCAATCCTGACCCATTTGTAACCCGAGGGCGGGTTAGCCTAAAAGAGGGGTAGATTGTAAAGTCCCACATCAGCTAGAAGGGGCCTGTGCTAAGGCCTTATAAGTGGGAGTGAAGCTTTCCTCACCAGACGCGCATTTTCTTGGGAAGGCAAGGCCAAGGCCCAAGAACCAAGAAGTGATAAAACCCAAGGGAGCGCGGTTCATGGAACCTGCGACTGAGGGACAATACGTCTAGAGGTTTTGTAGGCAATATAGGGGAGAGCTTTGCTCTCACTTATAAGGCCTTAGCATAGGCCCATTCCAGCCAATGTGGGACTTTACAATCTACCCCCTTTTAGGCCGACCCATCCTCGGGTCGCACATGCGGCAGGATTGCTCTGATACCAATTCATTACAAAGCCTCCAAACGTATTGTCCCTCCATCGTAGGTTCCACGAACCGTGCTCCCTTGGGTTTTTTCACTTCCTAGTTCGTGGGCCTTGGCCCTGGCTTCCCAGGAAAATGCGCATCTAATGGGGAGAGTTTACTCCCACTTATATGGCCTTAGATAGGTCCTTTCCAGCTGACGTGAGACTTTACAATAATTTTTTGAATCACTCTGACCTCAGTTTCTGGACAACTCAAGGCTCAAATCCTCATTTTTTATTATTTAAAATTTTATCCAAATTTTATTTGGCCTTGAATCACTCATCTCAGGGAGCTTGCTTTTCAAACCGGTCTATTTCGGTGTTTTTACAGCGCACCAAGCGTTGCAAGAAACCTCTTTTTCTCCGTGTCCCCTTTCTCCTTATGGTTTTCTTAGAGTTTTGGTGCTATTTTAATGTCATGCCAAGGAGGAAAAGTTTGGATTTGAAGAGAATAAGCTAAAGAAAGTGAGAATCAAGCAAGAAATAAGGAAAAATAAAGCAAATCCTCCATTTCATGGTAGCTACTTCCTTCCCCTTCTTCTCCTTATTTCACCCCACTCAAGATGTCATAGGAGGGCTTGGTTTTTAGGTAGAACCAAGAGTGATTTTTAGGAAAAAAAGTGTGGAGATTAAGAATATGCAAAGAAATCTAAGTAGAAACTATAAATTTTGCAAGATATAAAAGTTAGGGTTTTGATTGCACCTTCAACTCTATCATAAACCCTAGCCAAATTTTATAATGTTTAAGTGTTCATATGAGTTCCTAAGACACTAAGAGAGCTTCCTACATGATTCTTCCATCAAAAGAAGCAAGGAAACTCCATTGGTGCCTTATGAAAGCATAGCTTGAGCCAAGGAAAGTCCATGCACCTAGGGAGTGTTTTAATTCCTTCTAAGCTTAGTTTTGTATCATGTATGATGGGAGAGTATGAGTGAAAGGCTTGGAAGAAGTTTAGAAGTCATAGATAGCAAGATAGCCTTGTATGTTCCATAATATGGCTTAAAGAAGAAACACTAAGCTAGGCTCCTAGAATTGATTATGTGATGACTCTAAGAGGTTTAAATGGATTCAAGAATCATGAATGAATGGATATAATGGAGCCAAGATGATGTTTTCCAAAGGTTGTTTCATTAAGTGCATTATGGAACCATAAAAGAGCCTTATGAGTCACCTAACTTTTTTTAGTGATGGTGTGGTCTTAGACTTTGCTTCAAGAGTATAATTAGCTTCCATATTATATGTCTAGGCCAAGGAGAATAATCTCCACCTTCTTGGGCGTATGAGATCAAGGGAGAGGATTCAAGACTTAAGGAAAAAGTGTGTAAATGCAAGCAAGGTAGCTCTCTCTGCTTTCTCTCTTGCATAGATGTATGCTTACATTATCTTGAATGTGTATATGTATGTTTTTAAACTATGGAAAGTATTCTAGCATGATTTTATATGCCATGTTACCATGATGATGCATTATATTTCTAAATGATGTTTTATGTGCTTACTTTGGTTTACTTAGGTGTGGTGAAGCCAAGAACCTTTAACCATGGTAAGGATAAGCCAAGAACCTTTAGAATTAATTGAGACAAAGTAAAGAGTCTCCCAAAAGTGAAGTTGACTCCCAAGAGCAAGGTTGAGTCCAAGAACCTCTCAAAGAATGGGTAAGACTAATCCACTTGCTTACCAAGCTTATGTATACTATGTATAATGTTTTCAAATGCCAAGAATGCTTCTTAAATGATTGCACATATTAATATGTCCATGCATACATTTTTAAGACTTGTATTGCATGCTTTATGTATAATTGAATAGGAGATGAGCTATTAAGATTCTTTGAATCTCATCCCCTCTTCCCCAATGTCTTAATATGCTAGTGAAACAATTGAGTAAGGTGTTAGAGGCCACCAAGTTTAGAAGAATAGGATGGGCATCAAAGTATATGAATATGCCTAGTTTTACTTTCTTTTTAGTTGTACATATGGCATATGATATAATCCCATGAAGAAATTGTCATGTAACCATATGAACATATGTAAATCCCTAAATGTATAATGTACGAATGAAATTTGATGTCAAATGTATGAGATAGCATGTTTTGGGTATTGAATGACAAGTTTAGCTCTTGAATGGTTAGATAGATTAGTGCAATAATAGAAGTGGAGTGGCCAAATTAAGATGTGTGAGGTTTAAGACCACTTAGGTAGTTCATATAAGTCATATTTATACTTTTAAACTTGCCCAAGAGGTGCCAAACTCAAGAAGAGACCCTTTGGATGAAGGTGACTCTTGATAGGGAGTAAAAATGACCATTTCATAAGGCTATATCACTTTTTAACCAAATGAGCTCTTCTTGATTTGAAACTTGGCATGCATGTAGAGTTTGTTGAGAGCTTTTTGGGAAACTAAAGAAGAAAATTTTTGGAGCTCTAGAGAATATTTGATAAATTTTCAAAGTTGAAAATTTTTTTTATTTTGGTTAAGGTTACTATTCACTCAAGTTTGAAAATAAAATCTGTCACTCAAGGGGCAAATGATGTCCAATTGCCATGAAACTTTACAGGGAGAAACTAAGCACTCCCAATGACTTATGCTAACTAAAAGCACCCTATTTAGACATCTAGAGAGGGAGATATATATGTTTGAAATTTTTGTCTAACATCAAGCATCCAATCTGACCGAGGTTACTGTTTGATTGGTTTTCGATGATTGGACATGCCTGGATTGGTCTAACATTATTTTTCCCCTCTAACATCTGTAGCTTTTTAGATTGGTATCATTTGTGTGTATTGGATTGTTGTGGAATTAATTAGACATTTTTGAAATTTACTGTAAAAACCTATGATAGTACTAGTAGCCAGCCAGACCTCTGGCCTTTTTCGAATGTCCAACGTCCTCTGTGCGATGATCCATGGTCTAGTCATATTTTTAGCATAAAGTAGACATATGTAGCTTCCCAGAATGGTAAAGGATGCATGTCTTTGATTTTTCTAGAATTAGTTATGATTTTTCAAAGTTGTAATTAAAAAGAGGAGAAATTTAGCCAAAAATACAAACATGGATTTTATGTCATCTTTTGCTTTCCATGAGTTTGTAGACCAAATTTGATTATGGAAATGAGTTGTATTCATATGTTTAAGTATGAGAATGTGATTTATTAAAATTCAATATTAATAACTTTTAGGATGGATGTTATCAAGCAATTTCTTTTTCTTTTTGAAGTTAATTTTGGCTTGATTGTAACACCATATTATATTAACCCTAATAGTCTCCGCTTAGGCTTGATTCCATATGATTTCTAAAGAAAAAGAGCAAACCGTGGCATTTTCATGTTACATATTAGGGTTTAACGCTCATATTTTGCCCCATGGGTCCTGTGAATCCATCAATCACATTCTTTACTCAAACTCTATTTATAAAACTCATACATAACATAAAATAACTCATGAACCACAGATATGAAGCCAAAAACCAAAAAAATGCAATTCTCAAAACGGGCTTAAAAGTCAGATTTTTGGCTTTAATTTTAGAAAATCATAACTAATTCTAGAAAAATGAGAATTAAGAAAACTATAGCTTTCTAGAAAGCTCCAGATGTTAACTTTACACCAAAAAAACCATAGAAAGCTCAAGGAAAGGAGGCACATAAGAATAAGGCAAAGGAGAAAGGAAATTTTCAAGAAAAAGGTAAGAAATTATTGGAATTTCCTAGTCTTCTCTATAGGAAACCTCTTCTTTTCCTTCTCCCCTTTCTCCCTATGGTTTTCTTAGAGTTTTTGGTGCTATTTTAATGTCATGTCAAGGAGGAAAAGTTTGAATTTGAAGAGAGGAAACTAAAGAAAGTGAGAATCAAGCAAGAAAACAAGGAAAAATAAGATAAATCCTCCATCCCATGATAGCTACTTCCTTCCCCTTCTTCTCCCTATTTCACCCACTCAAGAAGTCATAGGACGGCTTGGTTTTTAGGCAAAACCAAGGGTGATTCTTAGGAAAAAGAATGTAGAGATTTAGAATATGCAAAGAAATCCAAGTAGAAACTATGAATTTTGCAAGATATAAAAGTTAGGGTTTTGATTGCATCTTGAAATCTATCATGAACCCTAGCCAAATTTTATAATGTTTAAGTATTTATATGAGTTCCTAAGACATTGAGAGAGCTTCTACATGATTCTCCTATCAAAAGAAGCAAGGAAACTCCATTGGTGCCTTATGGAAGCATGGCTTCAGCCAAGGAGAATCCATGCACCTAAGGAGTGTTTTAATTCCTTCTAAGCTTAGTTTTGTATCATGTATGATGGGGGAGCATAAGAGGAAGCCTTGTAAGAAGTTTAGAAGTCATAAATAGCAAGATGGCCTTTGTAAGAAGTTTAGAAGTCATAGATAGCAAAATGACCTTATATGTTCCATAATATGGCTTAAAGAAGTAACACTAAACTAGGATCCTAGAATTGATTATGTGGTGATTTCAAGAGGTTTAAATGGAGTCAAGAATCATGAATGAATAGATAAAATAGAGCCATGATGATGTTTTTCAAAGGTTGCTTCATTAAGTACATTATGGAACCATAAAAGAGCCTTATGAGTCACCTAACTTTTTTTAGTAATTGTGTGGCCTTAGACTTTGTTTTAAGAGTATAATTAGCTTCCATATAATGTGTCTAGGCCAAGACGAATGATATAGCTTGCTATCATAAACTTCAAAAATTCAGAACTAATTCTAAAAATATCTAATCTGGGCAAAATATACTAATTTGGAAAGCTACATATGTTATTTAGAGGAAAAAAATAAGTTCAGATCATTTTAGTGGCCTTTGGATCTCAAAAATTGATAGAACGGTAACAAAGGTTGGATGGCTTCCCTAATATTGACACAGAACTTCAGAAAGTTATTTCTCCCTCTACAGGCCTCCAATTGAGGTGCTTCAAGTTGGTATAGGTCACTGTGAATATCTAGTTTATGTCCATAAAATTTCATGACAATTGAACATTGTTTGGTCTATGAATAATATAGATTCATTTTTGGATCCATAGTAACAGTGCACTATCCAAAACCAGAAAATTCTCCAACTTTAATAATTCACCAAATATTCCCTAGACCTTCAAAAATTTTATACTTTAGCTTCCTAAGAAGCTTTTAACAAACTCTAGAGGCATACTGAATTTCATATCAAAAAGAGCTCATTTGACTATATTTTGACAGAGCTCACAAATTTGGAAATTTTAACCCCTGATGTAGTTCAAAGTAGGTCCAAATGGCCTCCTACACATTTTAGCACTTTTTAGGCAAGTTTTAAAGCACTACTACATTACATAAGAGTTGTCTAAGTGGTCCAAACCATCATATATCTCAAACTCACAATGCTATGAGCAAAAGTACACTACCACATATAAGCTATAAAGGGGCTAAATCTCATATTTTTATTACTTTGGCTCTATACATAGTTCACACACCATTTATACATACATTTATACTTGCTCAAATTTTATATCTCAAAAATAATATGTACATATCTATTTTTGCACTTCTTTATATCAAAAGAACTAAAACAAGCTATACAACTAGCTAAACATGCTCAACTAGGCTCCTTGGCTTATACTTTGATCTCCTTAAGCTCTACTTAATATATTAAGATGGGAGAGGGAAGGGGTGAGATTCATAGAATCTCAATAGCTCATACACTCATTCAAGGAAGCAATTAAGGCATATAAACAAGTCAAAACACGCAAGTAGGCATCTAACCATTCATAATCATATAACATATGATTTACATGCCATGAATATTATATCAATGCTAAGAATGAGCTCTAGGGACTTTTGGTCTAGCCTCACCTTCTTTTTAGGGACTTTTAGATTAGCCTCACCCTTGGTCTAGGAACTTTTGACTTGGCCTCACTCATTCATGAGACTTTTAGCCTTGTCTCACCTATTTCTAGGGACTTTTGGCTCCACTTCACCCATCACATGCGACTTTTGGCACTACCTCATTTGAGCAATTTTTACCACCTAAAACATAAGTATATTGGTACCAATGCATCAAGGTAACATCAAATGGCATGTCTCACAATACACTTCCCTTTCAATTTCTCTTCTCCCTTCTTGGTCTCACAATCACAACTAGATAGAGCTGCTTTCCTTGAGCCTAGACACAACAAAGAGCACGCAATTTGTAATGACCCTAACTTCTAATCATCATAATTAAGGTTAAGTATGTGATTAATAACCATAAAGTTTAAATTAGGGTTGAAAGTCATCACAACTAATTATATTCAAAAGATGCTGGGAAATTTAAACCTTAATGTTATTAGAGTAATTAATTAGACAACCATAATTATTTAAATGTGCAAGTGAATTTAATCATTAATAAGGAGCCTTTCATTCTCCCATTCATCAATTCCAACTCATAAAAACCTCTTACAAGTGTTTCTAAATCATTTCTTAGTATTACTATAAAAGAAACTAAGGTTTCTAGGTGAATATGAGAAATTGAGAACCTTCGCTGTGGCTAGATTCCCTTTCGTCGCGGCCAATTATGCTCGGGTTCAACTCCTTACACCTCCACAAATTTCACGCATTTCACCATGGCCAAATACCACTTTCGCCGCAGCTAAATACCTTCTAGAACACCTCCAAACTTATTTCTCAGACTTAGTCGCGGCTAACATCACTATTTGTCGCAGCCAATTTCTCTCTATTTTCTTTCCTGGTAGGTTCGCCACATTCGGTTGAGGCCAATTAAATGTTGACCGCGGCCAATTCCTCTCTGTTACTATTTAGTCGAGGCAAATTAAATGTTGGCCACAGCAAATTTCTTTCTATTCCTATAACTTCTAAGATTTCTTCTCATGCTCTCCAATTTCCCCTCTAGCAACACTCTAGGCCACTTTAACTTAGTTTGTGAAGATTTAGTGTTTTTCTTTTACCTAATCTATCTAACACATCTATCATTACCCATTCAAAACTCAAATGTGAATCCTTAACCCTCTAGCCACCATAAACTAATGAGTTCATAGATTAATGACAACAAAGAGTTCATACACTATTCCCATTTCCATTCAAACATAAGTCCATTAGAAATTCCATACATCACTAGTTTAAGTTGACATATGATGTATCAAATGATTACAGTCCCTATGCTTGGCAATTCATGATGCAATGTGACAATTACATAAAACTAGTAGTCTAGTTATACAAATACAATCTGATGAGGTTTCCAATCCTACCTACTGCTAAATTATATAATAAGCTTCCATTAATTTTTTCCTTGCCACTAAGAGGTCTGGTCCTTAAAAATGTTAGCCCATAATTGGGGTGAGATATACAATCTCAGTAACAAGAGGCAAATTTCATATATATGAACGAGTCAATCAATCCAATACAATTTCATGTCATCAATACCAGAATTATCAATTCAATTCACAAATGAACTAGTTGAACTACCAATAACTACTGTCTTATACCAGTAATCATACATAACATGTTAATGACCAATAACATCGGGAATGGTCTGTCCATAGCACCAACTCCCTAATGAGCACAACCTGGGCTCAGTGCATTCAGGGTCTGATCATAACCTGGTGCCCAATCAAAGCACATGCACGGGTGGCAGTCGTACCACAACTCCACCATGGACTCACAAGGTCCAATCACAATGACAATTCAAGTAGTCAACTAATCATTTGACATTTTAAAATCATACATATGTAACAAATGTTAAATTAACATGAACATATACATAAAACTAGAAAATTAACCCCGGTTACCTCAATGAAGCCAATTACCCTTCCCCTAGTTACCATAATAATCCAAATGCACATCAAGCCTATAACAAGTATAATTATCACCATTTCTAATCAACAAATTAGATATCCAAAGAGTTGAACTACTAATGACAGCCTAGAGGTTACTTGCCTAATTACCAAGGGATTTAATTTCGGGTTCCAATTTTGCCACACTAGAAACTATCATAGTTCACTTTTCTGGGTAATTTCACATGAAACCAAAGCCCATATCATAGGTATACTATAGGGGTCTCAAACTAATAGAAAATGCATCAAAATGGGAAGGAGATACTTATTTAACAACACCCATAGCCTCAACCTCCAAAAATCCACCATGGGAAATTCCAAAATTCGCATTTCAGTCATCAAGCTCAGAAAATTCAGTTTTCCACCATTATCCCCTTGTAATTTCATATAATAATAGAACCCCTTATGATAATCAATCCTTAGGGGCATTTTCCAGCAAATTAATACACAAAATAGAAAGGAAATGCTTACCTAATCATCCCTTTAACCTCTAATTTCGAAAATCTTGCAAGGAATCACCCAACACCAAGTTTCAGATTTGAGAAGAAGATGAAAATGCTCAAAACTAGAAATTAATCAGACCAAAATAAAGAGGAGGATGAGAGGGTCAAGTTATATATAACTCACCTTGGCTAAATCATCCTCTAGGAGTCAAAAATGGAGCTTCCATATTGGTAGAACCTTAGCCTCCCTTAAACCTCCGAATTTCCTCTCTTGAGTTTCAGTAAAATGAGGAAGAGGCTGAAGAGTTAGGGTTTTAGTTGGGTTTAAGTTAGGTCCAAGATGACTCATGGGTTACTCCAAGGTCCAACTCCAAATTGGTTTCAGATTTTTGCTTTGTTGGGCCATCTCTTATGTATTGGGTTGTTAAATTTTAATCAAGTTTGAGCCAAGTTTGAAGAGCTCAAGGATTTGGGTCTATACAAGGGTTTTTAGGCCACTTATAAAAGCCTATACAAGTTAGATCTTGGGCCTCTATCACATTGAACTGGATTAGGTCTGCACTTAGCTCATTGAGCCTCCATTAGCCTCTTCTCATGATCTCCTACATTAATTTAGATCTAGATATAGTTTCTATCCTAATTAATTCTTAACTCATATTATTTATTTATTTCTCAAAATTACTATTCACTTAACTTGCCCAATTATCCCATATTAATTATTTCTAATTAATCTAAATCTATGATTAACACCTTAATTAATTTTGGGGTGTTACATTCTTCCCTCATTTTAGAAATTTTGTCCTCAAAATTAATCAAACCTTACTCAATTGATGTTGGACAATTCCTCCTCATAACCTCCTCCTTGATAACTCAGATAGTCTTACCAAAGACTAGTCCCTTCTTACTACTTTCCTGGAGAGGATGTTCTTGTCATGTTACCACTTCACTTGATAATCACCACTCTATTCCCTCTAGTAAACCTATGTTAAATGACATACCAACTCGAATATTCCATATTCTTTCTTTGTCCACAACTAAAGAGATCTTGACCAAGCCACACTTGATCATCTTATAGCAAGTCCTCGACACCTAGCTCAAATAAATCCCAATTTTCTCTCCCTTCATAGCTTTTTGTTTAGTTTTATTTTATATTTTTCTCCCCTTTTTTTTTTTTCTTCTTTCTTTCCTCTCTTATTTTTTTTGTTGTCATTCCAATAGCCAATCATTGAATGTTCATGTTAACTTCCTTTCCTTCTTATCTCTCAATCCATTTAAAGGATAACTCCTAAATACTTTAGTTTAACTCTCCTTAATAGCAGAGACTAAGAATTACAAGGAATTCCACTTAGTTAGCCTTTTTTTCTGTATTTATTCCACTAATAGCGACATTGGCAAGTAACCTTATTGCATAATAAAGTTTCATTTATCCTTCACTTAGATTGCCCTTACATTTCTTTAGTCCAACCTTCTTAACTGAAATGGGTTTTATCTCTTACAGGTGCATCTAGTTTAAGTTTTCAAGTCTTACATTCAACTATCTCGTAAATTATTGCATACATTACCCTTATGTATTGTTCGTTAGGAGAAGGTTTATTATTTTCATTGAACGTATAGAATTCCCCTTTCATTTTCAATTAGTACCTAAGATTTCTCCTTCTCATTTGTTGAGATTCCCAAGGATTAAAACTAATATAAAGTCTGATCTTATAACTAATCTCTTGAAGGCACACAAACACTTTATGTTCACCTTCCAAATAATCGAAATCAAACATAATTTTTTTAAGTGATAATAAACACGATATTTCAAGTCTAGATTATATTTTCTAATAAGACCTGATCTTTAGGGTGAGAAAACCTTGTCTAGAATATCGAAGTAGTTCTTTAGGACTTAGGAATGAGTTTTCTTTAAATCTGACCAATCATAGTTTTTATGGACAGTTTATTAGATAACATAATTTCCATTGCTGGCCCATGACATTAAGAATTTTTTAGCTCTTGATGATGGTTCATTATAGACAACCTAATCACTTCCCTTCAGGGGTAACCAACATAGGAAAATCCTTAATAGATCTCTTCCCTCTTTCTCTTTTTTCTTATTTTTTTCCTCTTTTTTTTTGCACTTGCAAAGGCATTACCACAATTACATGCATGTGACTTTAAAGATTACCATGATCATTAGATGCCACTGTCTCATTTTAATTCTTAGTTACTGTAAGCCTTAGTAGTCAACTTAATGGCATCTATACTCATTTGATGTCACTGAACATCTCTTTGGCTTTTATGTTCTTATATAGTCCCAAAGGACTGCGCTTTCATATCTTCTGCCCCCAACTAAGATATTTTCATACAAGTATAATTATTCTTCAACTAGCACACTTTTTACCCCTCTTTTTTAATATTCTCTAATTTGGAAATTCATAATAATTCCCTAAAGAGTAATGAAACAATATCTTGTCAATAAGGTTTAATATCTTATCAACAAGATCTTGTATTCATTAATGTAAAATCTGAGACCTTGTCAATAAAGTTCTTTGACAGCAAGTACAGGGTCTTTTGACCATACGCTATAGCATATGATATGGGATGGTATAATAGTTGCTGTTCTTACACAATGGCCTATGCCAATCACAACTAACTCTTTCACTCTCCTAATTTTTTTTTATTCCTCAATTTCATGCTTGACTATTGGGAGTTAAATTAACATAATAAGGAGACTTAGTGAATCTTTTCATTATTAAACATTCCTTAATTATCAATAGATCAAGCAGGGATTCCTAATGAGAGAACTCAAGTATCATTTACCACTAGTTTTCACCCTTCCTTATTAGTCATAGTACTAAGGTTTTATTATAATAACATAAGTTAATTGCATTACTGCCGCCTCTCATTCATTTCCCCCGTGTTATTATTCTAGATTAGGGAGTCCTCTTTCAAAATTAGGGAGTTTTACTACCATCGTAAGTACTAGTCCATCTCAAATTCCCAATGTTGTCTCTATCCCTTTAATCACACCACACATGACACATGACAGTAAGAGTATTGATGGTGGAATTAGACTTTGCCTTCAATATTAGCAGGCCATGCTTTTCTGTGGCCATACGCATACTCATCATCTCGTGATGACTATATCTCAACCACTTATACTCACGCAGGTACAATTTTATTCTCTTTTTAGATGGGTCCTTACCATAAAGATCTCCTCTTTACCTTTTAGGAAGAAAGTCTTCTTAGTCTAGTTTGATGCCAATTTGGTAGTCAAAATTCATCAAATCATATGACAAGTGACATGTCCCGCATGCCTTTAGTGCTAAAGTGCCGATGAATGAGCACGTCCCACGTGCTTCTAGCAACAGAGTGCTTTAGAATCTTACCTTACACTCCTCAAGTGTATCATTCATGTAAAGTGCCCCTAACCACCACCTAAATGCACGTCAACACATAGCATAAGTAAACAAAATTACACAAGAGACAACATGCACAAGCACCCCATACTAGTGCACCTCACCTTTATCACACTAAAGGGTTATCTTTCCTCTTGTCATAATCTCTCCCTTTTGCCATAGTACACTAAGGGAGGAGCCTCAAAGCTCTTAGATTCCTTCCAGAACATCATCTCCCTCAATCTCTTGCTTTAAAGTCACTATCCCCCATTTAGAAATGGATTCGACAATCTTAAGGGTTTCCTGCCCTCCTTTCTTGTCATCATTAACTAAAAATGGCTTACTCACTCCGATAGTTTGAGTAAAACTATTTGAAATGTTCTTTAGCTCTTATCGCCCTTATTCATTAGGCTTAAATTGCGGTAGCTAGAGTCGAGTAATTGCATTTTTTATTAACCGGGATCAAGCAAGTGGGTTAGGACCTCTGTACCTATAAAGCCTCAACCTTGGGGACCTTTCGAAGTCTAGATAATCCTAACTCATTATGGATTGTGCCTTACTTCATATATTTAATCAATCACACTTATTTATTACGCACTAGTTCCATTATTAATTTCCTGATTACAAGTAAGGTTTACATCTTACCCTTCTGTAAGGTTTTTATAGCAAGTTAAGTGTTTTACTCTGTACCATTGTTGTTTCAGTTCTCAACATCACTCTAGATGGCCCTTGAAAAGCTTAGAATTTCACTTAGGTAAAGAATTGCTACTCTTGTTGTAATCAGTTGACTACTTCGATAGGCCAATCAACTAGTCGGCCGTACCCAATTGATTTGCTTAATAAATGGCAGTCAACTGGTCATAAACGCTATTAGTAGCTTTGTTCATCATCCTCATAAGTTACTTAGTCTCATTCATTCAGTCAATTGGTGCCTTATAGCGAGTGACTGGTGCATCTATTGTGTAGCCAGTTGGTAACAAGCCTCAACCAGTTATTTATCTAGACTAAGACTAGTAACCCAATTTCTAAAGAAAAGAAGGGCAAAATTCTAGTCTTTTCATTAGCATTAACAACCTCAAGTCTCAAAATTAGTATTACTAAAGTGTTATGAGGTAAAATCTAACTATACTATATTATTCTTTGAGGTATACTTATTGTGATAGGTGATGTTCTAAATAAAATTCAAAAAATAGTCATTTTAATCTAGCATTACAAGCTTTATATCATTATTGCTCTATATTTTCTTCTAGAATATAAAGCATGACAACTATATGTTCACATAATTATCTATTCTTATAAGCTAATACCATGCCAAAAATGCATCATGATTGCCAAGCTTCTAGTCATAGAATTTAAATTAGAATAGTTGTCCTAAACCATTACTCTGATACCAACTGTAACAACCCTAACTTCTAATTATTATAATTAAGGTTAAGTACGTGATTAATAACCATTAAATTTAAATTAAGGTTGAAAGTTATTATAACTAATTATATTCGAAAGATGCTGAGAAATTTGAAACTTAGTGTTATTAGGGTCATTAATTAGACAACCACAATTATTCAAATGTGCAAGTAAATTTAATCATTAATAAGGAGCCTTTAATTCTCCCATCCATCAATTCTAACTCATAAAAACCTCTTACAAGTATTTCTAAATCATTTCTTAGTATTACCATAAAAGAAACTAAGGTTTCTAGGTGAATATGAGAAATTGAGCACCTTCGCCGCAGCTAAATTCCCTTTCGCCACAGCTAATTACACTCGGGTTCAACTCCTTACATCTCTATAAATTTCACACATTTTGCCTTGGCCAAATACCCTTTTTGCCATGGCCAAATACCCTCTGAAACACCCTCAAACTTGTTTTTCAGACTTAGCCGCGGCTAACATCACTATTTGCCGCAGCTAATTTCTCTCTGTTTTCTTCCCTGGTAGGTTCGCCACATTTGGCCAAGGCCAATTAAATGTTGGCCACGGCCAATTCCCTTCGGTTCCTATAACTCCTAAGATTTCATCTTATGCTCTCCAATTCCCTCTCTAGCAACACTCTAGGCCACTTTAATTTAGTTCGTAAAGATTTAGTGTCTTTCTTTTACTAATCTACCTAACACATCTATCATTATCCATTCAAAACTCAAATGTGAATCCTTAACCCTCTAGCCACCATAAACCAATGAGTTCATAGATTAATGATAGCAAAGAGTTCATATACTATTCACATTTCCATTCAAACATAAGTCCCATTAGAAATTCTATACATCACTAGTTTAAGTTGACATATGATCTATCAAATGATTATAGTCCCTATGCTTGGTAATTCATGATGCAATGCAGCAATTACATAAAACTAGTAGTCTAGTTATACAAATACAATCTGATAAATTTCCAATCCTACCTACTACTAAACTATATAATAAGCTTCCATTAATTTTCTTCTTACCACTAAGAGGTCCGGTCCCTGAAAATGTTAGCCCACAATTGGGGTGAGATATACAATCTCAGTAACAAGAGGCAAATTCCATATATATGAACAAGTCAATCAATCCAATGCAATTTCATGTCATCAATACCAAAATCATCAATTCAATTCACAAATGAACTAGTTGAACTACCAATAACTACTATCTCATACCAGTAATCATACACAATATGTTAATGGCCAATAACATTGGGAATGGTCCGTCCACAGCACCAACTCCCCAATGAGCTATCATTACCTATTCAAAACCCAAATGTGAATCCTTAACCCTCTAGCCACCATAAATCAGTGAGTTCATAGATTAATGACAACAAAGAGTTCATACACTATTCACATTTCCATTCAAACATAAGTCCTATTAGAAATTTTATACATCACTAGTTTAAGTTAACATATGATGTATCAAATGATTACAGTCCCTATGCTTGGCAATTCATGATGCAATAAGGCAATTACATAAAACTAGTAGTCTAGTTATACAAATACAATTTGATAGATTTCCAATCCTACCTACTACTAAACCATATAATAAGCTTCCATTAATTTTCTCCTTGCCACTAAAAGGTCTGGTCCCTGAAAATGTTAGCTCACAATTGGGGTGAGATATACAATCTCAGCAACAAGAGACAAATTCCATATATATGAACAAATCAATCAATCCAATACAATTTCATGTCATCAATACTAGAATGATCAATTCAATTCACAAATCAACTAGTTGAACTATCAATAACTATTGTCCCATACCATTAATCATACACAACATGTTAATGGCCAAAAATGTCGAGAATGGTCCGTCCATAGCACTAACTCCCCAATGAGCACAACCTGGGCTCAGTGCATTCAGGGTCTGATCATAACCTGGTGCCCGATCGAAGCACATGCACAGGTGGCAACCGCACCACAACTCCACCATGGACTTACAAGGTCCAATCACAATAACAATTCAAGTAGTCAACCAATCATTTGATATTTTAAAATCATACATGTGTAACAAATGTTAGATTAACATGAACATATACATGAAACTAGGAAATTAACCCGGTTACCTCAATGAAGCTAATTACTATTCCCTTAGCTACCATAATAATCCAAATGCACATCAAGCCTATAACAAGTATAATTATCATCATTTCTAATCAACAAATAAGATATCCAAAGAGTTGAACTGCTAATGATAGCTTAGAAGTTACTTACCTAATTACCAAGGGATTAAATTTCGAGTTCTAACTTTCTCATACTAGAAACTGCCATAGTTCACTCTAATTTCTGGGTAATTTCACATGAAACCAAAGCCCATATCATATGTCAACTATAAGGGTCTCAAACTAACAAAAAATGCATCAAAATGGGAAGGAGATATTCACTTAACAACACCCATAGCCTCAACCTCTGAAAATCTACCATGGGAAATTCTAAAATTCGTATTTCAGTCATCAAGCCTAGAAAATTCAGTTTTCCACCATTATCCCCTTGTAATTTCACATAATAACAGAACCCATTATGGTAATCAATCCTTAGGGGCATTTTCCAGCAAAGTAATATACAAAATGGAAAGAAAATGCTTACCTAATCATCCCTCTAACCTCCAACTTTGAAAATCTTCCAAGGAATCACCCAACAGCAAGTTTCAGATTTGAGAAGAAGATGAAAATGCTCAAAACTAGAAATTAATCAGAATAAAATGAAGAGGAGGATGAGAGGGTCAAGTTATATATAACTCATCTTGGTTAAATCATCCTCTAGGAATAAAAAATGGAGCTTCCATGTTGGTAGAACCCTAGCCTCCCTTAAACCTCCGAATTTCCTCTCTTGAGTTTCAGCAAAATAAGGAAGAGGCTGAAGAGTTAAGGTTTTAGTTGGGTTTAAGTTGGGTCTAAGATAGGTTATGGGTTGCTCCAAGGTCTAACTCTAAATGGGTTTCAGATTTTTACTTTGTTGGGCGAGCTCTTATGTATTGGATTGTTGAATTTTAATCAAGTTTGGGCCAAGTTTGAAGAGCTCAAGGATTTGGGTCTGTACAAGAGTTATTGGGCCATTTAGAAGAGCCTATACAAGGTGGATTTTGGGCCTCTATCACATTGAACTAGATTGGGTCTGCACTTAGCTCATTGGGCCTCCATTAATCTTTTCTCATGATCTCCTACATTCATTTAGGCCTAAATGTAGTTTCTATCCTAATTAATTCTTAACTCATGCTATTGATTTATTTCTCAAAATTACCATTCACTTAACTTGCCCAATTATCTTATGTTAATTATTCCTAATTAATCTAAATCTATGATTAACAATTTAATTAATTTTGGAATGTTACACAATTACTCTTTTATAACTTAAATAAACACTCATAAAGCTAGAGGGTTCTTCATCAAGGCAAATCCTACAAAGTATGTAAGAACCTCTAGTTTTCTCTCTCTAGAATTTTACTAACTATTCTTCTACTTCCTTTACATTTCTCAACTTATCACACTCTAATTCAAGAGTTTCTTATTCATTCTAGGTCAAAACAGAGCTATCTTACTCAACAACCCATGGAAAGGAAGCTTAGAAGTAGAAGAAGAAAGTCAAGAAGAAGAAGCATGAAAATCTTTAAGGGTTCTTACCTTTCTTCGTTGGTTTCCTTCCTTCTCTCTTAGCTTCTCTCTCTCTTTCTCAAGCCTTTTTCTCTATTTTGGACGAAGCTTAGGTCAGTTAGAAGAAAAGGAGAGGATCTAGACTCTTTAAGAAGCAAAATTCTCCTTTTTCCTACTTTTCCAGACCAACCCTCACTATAGCAAAAAATAACCCTCGCTATGGCGAGCACGTATCAGTCCTAGACCCCTGTTCTCGCTACGGCGTGTTATTGCGAGGAATTTCTTAGTTTTTTTATGGGATGCTCGAACTCATTATAGCTAGAAGCATTCTCGCTATAGCGAATAGACACATTCACTATAATTAGGTCATTTCTCGCTATAGTGAATGTACCCATTCGCTATAGCCGGGTTGTAGCTGGCAGACTTAGAAAAAATTTAAAAATTTTGGTTGTTACATTGATCATGAAAGCTTTTGTTTTACTAAAATTCAATATTAATAACTTTTAGAATGGATGTTATGTATTTCAAAATTTGTCAAAAAGGAAGTACAAAAGAATTGTATTACTGTAATTTAAGTTCATATATTTTTACAATTTGTTAATTTGTTTGAAGAATTCATTTTGACATATGAATTTTATTATGAAATGTCATACCCAAATAATTAAAAATTACACATTTTTGAAAGATTTTTATCATTTTTTGTATTCAAGTAACTTTAAAAAAAAATCTAATAGCTAAAACACTCAACCTCTTAAAAGTTCAAACTCTCTGTAAACTTATCCTTATGGGAGGGAACTAAGTATTTTTATATATGGAAAGTGCACAATGCTAATTTAGTCAACCCACCCATTAAGATTTGAACTTCACTACTAGCTAATATTGTTAGATGATTTACTTTAGAATGTCAAGCACTTTTTGTTGGATTTCAAAATGAAGTGCAAAATTGCTTCTTTGGATAATTAATATTAACAAAAGAATTTCACTATATACCAGTACTTTTTGTACCATCCAATAGCACAAAATAATATCCTATTGTTGACGATCAAGCAATTTATTTTTCCTTTTCTATTGAAGTTATTTTCCATGATATCAAAGATTTTTTTTTCTTTTAAAAATTCAATATCAACAACTTTTAAGAGATATGTTGGATAATGTATTTCAAAATTTCATGAAAAAAGAAGTCTAAAAGAATTGCATTGCTACACTTTAAGTTCTTGTATTTTTACATTTTTGTTAATTTGTTTGAATAATTAATTTTAACTTATGAATTTTATTGTGAAATTTTACACCCATATTGATTGAAAATTACAAATTTTATACCATTTATCACAATTGCAGGAAAAGGTAATTTGTCATTGAAATTTAAGCATTATTTTTTTCTTTCAATTTTATTTCTCCTTGTTCATATAGATTTATTTTTAACTTTAGTTAAATTATTTTTTTCAGTCCCCGTAATTTCACTTAAAATTTAATTTAGTCTTGATAGTTTAAAATTTTATAATTAAATCTTATAATTTTAAAATTTTTTAATTTAGTCCCTATCATTATACTTCTGTCAATGTGCCATTTAATTTTATTAACATAGCCAATTATGTGCCATCTTAGCACTTTGAATATATATGATTTATGATAATAAAAAAGATAAAAGTAGATAATAAAGTGAAATTAACTTATATATATATATATATATATAACATGTGAAGCAACTTGTGTTATTTGAATTAATTGGCTTCAATCATATATATTCAAAGTGTTAAAATAGCATATGGTTAGCTATGCCAATAAAATTTAATGATACCTTTATTAAAGTTTAATAATATTGACTAAATAAAAAAAATTTAAGTTATTAGGACCTAATTTCAAAATTTTAATCTATAAGAGCTAAATTAAAAATTGAGTAAAACTAAATAGACCAAAGGAATAATTTAACCTTTAACTTTTTATGTCCCATTGAATAATTTATATTAAAATTTCATAAATTAGAAGTGTAAAGGAATTACGTACTTAGCGTAAAGGAATTTTGTAATTTAAGTTCTTACGCACTTCTAGAACTTTTTGTTCAAATAATTTGATGTCTAACTTATGAATTTTATTTAGATATTAGGGTGTAGACCATGTGATACATGGACATTGATTTTTTTTATTAACATGATGTATAAATAATATTCACTAAATATTAATGCATACATATATCAAAAAATATTTCTTGAGGTAAAAATAAAATAAAAAATTAAACTTTAATATGTTACAACTTTGAAAATTGTAAGATGTCCCATGCCAATAATCATTGTTTAGTATTTGATTCCTTAATTTGTCCATTTTTTATCAACCTTATTAACTAAGATGACATCTCAAATTTTTCTATTTGTCATTTTTAGATGACTGAAATTGTATTTTATAACAAATACTAGAGTTTGATGTAACATCCGGTCCCTCCATAAACGTGAGAAATGCGATGTTCGATTTCTCTGTAAATATCATAAATGGGCCAGATATAAAAGGAAGTCCCTAAAATAAAAGGATTTGGGGCCAACTAAATTTAGAATAAAATTTTAAACAATAAAAAATGAGGATTTGAGCCCTGAGTTGCTTAGAAATCGGGGCCACAGTGATTCAAAAAAATTACCGAAAGGTTAGTGATATTTTTATAAATAAGTGTAATTTTGAAAAAACACATGGAAGGGCTTTTTAAATGAAAGTTTTAAATTTTTTAGGGTTCTCAAAGGCCCTGAATACTATGGGAACACCTAGAACAATTGAAACCCCTCCGGTGAGTGATTTTGGCTATCAGTTGACCAAAACTTTGACCGAATGGTTTGAAATGATTTTAAATCCAAATTTAGCGATTCCAAAAGTATTTTATAAATTAGAGAATTTAAATTTTATGATGGAAAAGATGATTTTAAAAAAAGAGCTCAAACAAGCCCAAACAAATGAACGGAAGTGGAGGGACATAATCAGTATTTTGGAAATTATTATAAAAATCATCCTCCACCTTTTTAAATAACTAGGTAGCTTCTCCACCCTTCCAAGAATGTCTCCTGAGCTCAGAATCATACAAAAAATGGCATGAAATTTAGGAGAAGAGAGAGAAAGAAAATTAGGGCAAAAAGGTATGAAAATATATGGAATTTTGCAACAAGTTAGTTATAAAATTTTCTCCTCTCTTCATTCTCCTTATCTTGATGGTTTTAGATTCTTAAAAGGATGAATTTGGTGGCTGACCTCATAAGAAAAAGTGGAGGTTTTAAGCAACTAAATAGAGCAAGAGAATCACCATTTAGCAAGCTTTCAAATGAGGTATGATGTGCAATAGAAAACTTAGTTTTCTTTGAATTCCAATGGCTTCCATATTAGGTCTAGAGAGAGAAACTAGATAGGGGAAGGAATTTAAGCCAAAACAAGGTAGAGACAAGAATATTCAAGCATGAGAAACAAGAATATACAAAAAGAACAAAGAAAGAACCATGAATTTATAAGATAGAAAAGCTAAGGGTTTGTGAACATAGCAAAAAATCTGATTTTACCTAAGAGTTCCCAAGCCTATGTGAATGTTTTTATGAGTTCCTAAGACCCCTAGAGAGCTTCCCACATGCACCTTCCATCCAAGAAAGCAAAAAAACTTTATGGCCTCCTTAAGGAAGCCTTCCCTTGGCCTAGGATAGAAGTAATACTTAGGGAGTGTTTTAGTTGCTTCCAAGCTTAGTTTTGTATCATATATGATAGGAGAGTATAAGAGGAAGTTTTAGAAAAAATTTAGAAGCCATTGATAGTGAAATGGAGGTGAAGGCTCCATAATGTAGCATAATGAAGCAACTCCTAGCTAGGCTCCTTAAAATAATTGTATGATGACTCCAAGAGGTCTAAATGGAGTCAAGAATCATAGATTAAAGGAGAGAAAGGAGCCAAGATCATGAATTTTTGTAGTTACTTCATTAAGTGCCTTATGGAAGCATAATGGAGCCATAAAGCAAAGTAGCATCATGTAAAGTGTGTATAATGTCAAGGCTTATTCCCTTGAGCAATTCATGTTTCTTTTGGTATGTCTAGGTCAAGAGAAATGATCTCCACCTTCTTGGTTATGTGATGTTAAGGGAGAGGACTCAAGGCTTAAGGAAAAAGTGTGTAAATACAAGCAAGGTAGCTCTCTCTCTTTTCTTCCATACATGAATGAATGTCTACATTGTCTTTGAATGTGTGTGTGTATATTTTAAGCTATGAATTGTGTTTTAGTATAATGCTTATGTTCCATGGAACCATAATATTGCATTATGTATTCAAATGATGCCTAGAATGTTTGCATTGGTTTGCTTGAATGTAAAGAGACCAAGAACCTTCTATCTCCAGTGAGAATGAGCCAAGAGGCCTTAGAAGTGGTTGAGACCAAGAGAAAGTCTCCCAAAAGCAAGGCTTAGTTTAAGGCCTTTGAAAAAAAGGGTAAGGCAAGTCCAAGAACCTTGAAGAAAGTGGGTGAGACTAATCCAATCATTTGGCAAGCCTAAGTATGTTATATGTGCTTTATGTAAATGCCAAGAATGTAATTGCACCATTCTCAATGTTAGTATGCCATGCATGCATTCTTAAGAATTGTATTACATTCTTTATGCATGATTGAATGGGAGATGAGCTATTGGGATTCTTCAAATCTCACTCCCTCTTCTCCAATATCTTATTATGCTAGGTGGAGCCAATAAACAAGGAAATGGAAGGCACCAAGGTGGATGATAAAAGCTTTAGCTCTAATGTGACGACCCTAATTTTTAAACATTATAATTAAGGTTAAATACGTGATTAATAATCATAGATTGGGGTTACAAGACATTACAACCAATTACCTTATGAAAATACGGGAAAATTTGAACCTTAATGTGATTAGAGTCATCAATCCTACAATTACAAGCACTTATGTTCACAAGGGAAAATAAATATTTATTTATAAGCCTTTGATTCTATTACTCATCAATTATAACTCATCCTAATGTCTCTAAATCATCCCTTGAGATTACTATATGAAAAACTAAGGTTTCCTAATTAATATAAGTGTTTCAGAATATTTACTGCGGCCAAATTATATTTAGCTGTGGCTAATTCCTCTCGATTTCACTCCTTTCTTCGTCACTGGTTTCACTGTGGCGATAGCTATAGCAAGTTGGACCTTTGTCGTGGCTAACCTACTTAGTGCCATGGTGAAGAAGCCTCCTGGAGCTTATCTCACTCGCCTCTCGCTATTAGCCGTGACCAATACCTCCCTTCGCCACGGCCAATTTCTCTCTAGAATGTCTAGCTCTTTTTCGCAAAAGTTCAGCATGGCCAAGTCCCCCTTTCGTTGTGATGAATTTCTCTCTCTATGACTCCTAGCTTAACCTCTCACATTTCACCGTGGCAAATTCCTCTCTGGCACTCTCCCTGGGCAACTTCGCCTCTATTGTCTGTGGCGAAGTGCCTTCTGGTCCTACACTCTGAAAATCTAGTCTCATACTCTCCACTCTCCCTCCAATAACACCCTAGGGCCCCTCTATCTTAATTGTAGGCTCAAATAGCTTTCATTAGCCTAATTTATCCAGCTAATCTATTCTTACTAGTTCAAGATTTAGGGGTTAATTTTTTTTCTTTAATTACCCTAGATCAGCAAGTCCATAGAGTAATAGCAACAAGAATTCATACACTAATGACAATTAACATTTGATACACATTCCATTAGAGGTTCCATATATCATGATTCACATCAATATCTAATGCATTATGTGATTACAAATCCCAATTGGTAAGCCATATCATAAGTTCAACAAGGTTTACATGTCAAAAACCATAAGTTCATACATCCAATACCAGATTAAGATAAGGCTTAACCCCTCAATAAATACATCCTAAGTAATAAAAAATAAGAGCCTACACTTAGCAACATGAATACAAGATGATGCTATACAATAAAGAATACAAAATTTAGTATCTATACTAAATAAATCAGTCTAAGTGTAGCCTTCTCCCCACATGTTGGAGCTCATAGATTTTTATCCACTTGTTTCCCCTTATCCTTACCAGAAGAACTTTCACCTGAAATATTAATCTCATGAAACGGGGTAAGATATGAATCTCAGTAACCAAGGCAATTCCATCATATAATCCAATTTAATTAACATATATGCATGAATCAAAATCAACATCAGAATCATATCATTTATATTAGTAAATGAAACAATTAGGCTATCATGATTACTATCCCATACTAGCAATCATATTTTTATATGTTAAAAGCCAATAACACCGGGAGAAGCCCGTCCACGGCACCTACTCCCCATTAAGCACAACTAGGGCTCAGTGCATCTGGGGTTTGATCATAACCCGGTGCTCGATCAAAGCACATGTACAGGTGGCAATCACACCACAGCTCTACCATGGACTCATAAGGTCCAATCACAATACAATAGATAGCCAACCAATTCATTCAACATTTTAAATCACTCATATATAGCAAATATGAAATTAAAATAGATATATGCATGGAATTAATGTAAACCCCAATTACCTCACTTGTAGATAATTGCAACAGCCACCAAGGGTGTAAAATCCCCCTATAACCATAGCATCAGAGAATTACTACTCTAATTCATCATTAACAGTTGCAACAAGTACCCAAAGAATTTAAAATGCTAAGACTACTTAGGGAATACGTATCTAGCCACTACAAGTCCCAAATTCGGATTGAAGTGTCCTCTACCAGAAACCTCAATATTTCACCTAAAATTCTAAGCAAATTCGTACAAAATTAATACCCATATTATAAATCAGCTATGGGGGAGGGTTTATGCTTACCTAATATCAGCCCTAGCCTCAATCTACGAATTTTTACCATAGAAACACCGAACAACCATATTTCAGATTTTGGGTATGGTGAAACTACTCTAAATAAAAAACTAATCAGGCCAAATTAAAGAGAAAGATGAGGAGATTAAGTTATATAACTATTACCTTGGCTGAATCTTGCTCCAAATGTGAGAAAATGTAGAATCCTTACCCCAAACCCTAGCCTCCCTTCTCACCTCTGATTTCCTCCTTTGCGCTTTAGAAAAATAGGGAAGAGGATGAAGTGTTAAGGTTTTAATTGGGTTTAAGTTGGGTCTAAGATGGGTCATGGGTTGCTCCAAGATCCAACTCTAAATGGGTTTTAGATTTTTGCTTTGTTGGGCCAGCTCTTATGTATTGGGCTACTGAATTTTAATTAAGTTTGGGCCGAGTTTGAAGAACTCAAGGATTTGAGTCTGCATAAGGGTTATTGGGCCATCACTAGGTGCTCTCTCTTGGGCTAAGTCTCACAATAAATAGGTTGGTCTGCACCTATAATTATTGGGCCTCCATTAATCTTGACCTTGGCCTACTCAATTTAATTTGGGCCTAGATGAAGTTTTTATTCCAATTAAATCTCAAACCCATATTAATAATTTTTGTCTCTAAAATCTCCATTCACTTAACTTGTCCCATTTATCCCATATTAATTATTTTTAATTAATCTAAATCCATGATTAACACTTTAATTAATTTTGGAGTGTTACATCTAAAGTGCTTGCTTTTGCTTATGTTGTAATCAAAGAAGTGGTAAATGATGTAAACTTTTGATAGAATGGATGTATAATGAATGGAACATGTGTAAATATCCCAATAGATGATATATGTATGACAATTAATGATAAATGAGTAGTGATGCAATTTTTTGGGTATTGGATAGTTATTTCTCACATGTATCTCTTTGCATATGGCTTGGGGATGGAGGATGAGATTTTGTGTTTTGAGTTTCTACACCTTTAAGACAAGTTTAGGGAGTCGTTTTGGGCCATTCCCACTTGCCTAGGTGGCCACAAGGACCTTAGGAGCCATTTTGCACACTTTTGCACCATTAAAATGCATCAAAATGACCCAAATGGCACATTCTGACCAAATGAAGGAACTTCTCCATGAAATTTGGTAGACATGTAGAAATCATTGAGAGATTTTTGGGAAGCTAAAGTGTAGTAAAAATGGAGCCCTATAGAATTAGTTATGAATTTTCAAAGTTGGGATTTTTAATTGGTTCTAGTATGTGCACTGTTCACGCTGTTAGATTGGTTTTCGGTGTCATCTGATGGGCAACCAGTGTCCAATGCTTGTGAAATTTTACAGTCATAAATTAGAGGTCATGAGATTTCTATGGCTACTAAGATTACCTCATTTGGAGGTCTGAACAAAAGAGTTATGCAATTTTAAAGTTTGTTGTCAGTAGCAATAGTGCCCCCTGAGTCTAGTTACTATTTTATAGATTTCCAATGACTAAAAGTATCTATTTCATTCTAGAATTATTTTTCACATAAATTTAACATTTTTATATTTCTAAAATGACCAAATTTGTGTGATTTTAATTTTTATAGAATTAGTTGTGAAGTTTGAAAGTTCATAATAGTAATCTGAACTAATAACCCAAATAGCAGCGACCTTAGTGGGCTTTCAGATATCAAACGTTTTCCCCTTAATGATTCATGAGCTAACATTATTTTTACCATGGGTTAGACATCTGTATCTTTCTATAATGATAAATTTTGTTGGATTTTTATTTTTTTAGATTTAGTTATGAATTTTTGAAATTGTGACAAAAAAATTAAAAATCTGACCGTGGCTAATTGATGGAAATTGGTGTGCTTCACCCACTTGTATGAGTTCCAAGCCACTTTCTTGGATGGTTTTAAATTGTATTAGTATAATTAAATATGAGAACTAGTTTAATAAATTCTTTTGGTCCATGGAATGCTGAATGAAAAATTTATCCGCTACACAACGCATGAAAATGTAATATTTTAATATCTTTTTCTTGAGAACTCACATGTTTCATGGAATAGAACCTAGAAATGGCATGAAATGAGTTATGATATGATGGTGTTACATTTGATGTGATAATTTCTTAGTTACAAAAAAGTCAATAGAAACATTTAAATCATAAAATGTGATAATTGAGAGGAGTATTTAAAATTCAAAATTTTCCAAAAGTACTATTGTATATTCATGTCTAATAAGGCATCTAGAGGGTTAAACTCAATGCACATATTACCCTACCCAGAGATCAAAAGATGGAAAAATCAACCCATGTGTCGAAGTAGAGGAGCCATTTTAATTAATGATGGATACATTTGGAGAATATTACCAGAGAGACTTCATTGAAAGTGAACCAAGTATCTATGGGAGGTCCATATACTACATAATAGTTATCTAGTTAGGATTAGCACCTAAATTTGACTTTTATTGCTAGCATCTTAAGGATATTGTTTAAAATGTCAAGTGCTTTTTGTTGGATTTCAAAATGAAGGGCAAATCTACTTCTTAGGATAATTAATAATAACAAATGAATTTTACAATATTCATGCACTTTTGTAACCATTTGTATACCAACTACACAAAATAGCAGTCTATTATTGACAATTAAGCAATTTCTTTATCTTTTTAAAGTTACTTTTGCCTTGATTGTGGAAATTTTTATTTTAGATTCAATATTAATAACTTTTAGGATGTACATTATACATTTCAAAATTTATTAGAAAGGAAGTATAAAAGAATTGTATTGCTGTAATTTAAGTTCTAGTATTTTTATAACTTTTTAATTTATTTGGATAATTAATTTGAACCTATGAATTTTATTATGAAATTTCATCCCTGAATCAATTAAAAGTTACAAATTTTTGAAAGATTTTTATCATACTCTATGTTCATGTAACCATAAAACAAATCCTACGGTCAAAACTCTTAACCTCTTAAAGGTTCAACCTCTCTATAAACTTGTCCTTATGGGAGGGAATTAAGTTTTTATGTATAAAGGGAGCATAATGCTAATTTAGTTGGTATACCTACTAAAATCTAAACTTCATTGTCAGCTAATATTGTTGGATGGTTTACTTTAGAATGTCAAGCACTTTTTGTTGAATTTCAAAATGAAGTGCAAATTTGCTTCTCTGGATAATTCATGTTAACAAAGAAATTTCATTATATTCAAGCATGTTCTACGTCTATCCAATTTCAAAAAAGTAATATCATATTATTAATGATCAAGCAATTTCTTTTTCTTATTCTTTTGAAGTTATTTTTGCCTTGATATAAGAGATTTTTTAAAAAAATTCAATGTTACTTACTTTTAGGGTGTATGTAAGTTAATGTATGTCAAAATTTCATGAAAAAAGAAATATAAAGGAATTGTATTGCTTCACTTTTACTTCTTGTATTTTTACATTTCATTAATTTGTTTGAATAATTAATTTTAATGTATGAATTTTATTATGAAATTTTATACCCATATCGATTGAAAACTACAAATCTTATGCCATTTATCACAATTGTAGAAAAAAAAAGTAGTCTATCATTGAAAATCAAGCATTTTTTTTTCCTTTTATACATATTTATTATCAACATTGGTTAATTTATTCTTTTAGTCCTTATAGTTTCACTCAAATTTTAGTTTCATCCCAATGGTTTATAATTTTGTAATTAAATCCTTATAGTTTTGAAACTTTTTAATTTAGTCCTTATTATTATACTTCTATCAACATGCCATTAAATTTTATTAATATGGCCAATCATGTGCCATATTGGTGTAACACCATATTCATCTAGCTGTTCCCTATCTCATTTCTAGTTACATTTCCTTGATATAGCAAGATTTCAAAAAAAATTCTATTAAAATAATGGATTATTTGGCATTATGTTAGACTTAAACTTTTTATTTTGTATCCCGTGGACCACATGAACTTACTCATGTCATCCTTTAATTAAAATACATTCATATAACACAAAACCATCTCAAAATGTCACAAAAATCTTGAGTTTGTAGCATACATATACAAAATCACACAATCAATCTCAGTATAATACCATAGCTATCTTAGCTAGCCTTCTTACATATACAAGTCTCATACATGGATTTCTCCAAGAAAATAAAGAAAATAATACAACTTAATTGTGTTACGTCATCTATAATTTCTTCATTTTGGCTCCGTGGGCCTTGGGGACTCTCTCATATCCTTCTCAAATTTAATTACACCAATACAACCCAAAACCATCTCAAAACATTTCCAAAAACCAGAGCTTACATCAAGCATACATAATTATTAATGGTTCTGCCTCGGGTTCAGTTTGCAGATTTTGGGCATTAACTTTGAAAATTCGTAATTAATTCTAGCAAAATTCAAATCAAGCATACTATGGCATTTGGGAAAGCTACAAATGTTTAATCTATGCTAAAAATATGTCCAAGTCATAAAACATCACATAGAAAGTGTTTGACACTAAAAAAAGTGCAGAGGTCTGACTAACTACTGGTACTGATATAACTTTCTAATATGAACTTAAAAAATGTTCAATTAGTTCTACAAAAATTCATTCCATGCAAATGATACCGATCTAGAAAGCTATGGTTGTTAGATAAAGGAAAAAAAAATATTCTAGTCCATTCCAGGTTCGTTCAGCAAACAAAAACCAATCAAACAATGGCACAAGTTGGACTGGTTGCTTGGTACTAGATAGCAACTTTAAACATTAATATCTCCCTCTTTAGGCATCCAAATGAGGTGCTTCTTATTGTTACATATCGCTAGAAAGGTCTAGCTTTTATCTATAAAATTTCATAGTAATTGGATATCGTTTGGCCCATAAGTGATAAAGTTTCATTTTGGACAAAAGCTACTATGAAAGTAGCAAAAACCAAAAAACTTTTCAACTTTGAAAATTCACCAAATATTCCATAGACCTCTTAAAATTCTATACTTTAGCTTCCCAAAAAGCTCTAAAAAATATCTAGATGCATACCAAATTTCAGACCAAGAAGAGCTCATTTGGTTAAAAAGAAATATAGCCTTATAAAATGATCATTTTTGCTCCCTATCAAGAGTCATTTTAGTCCAAAATGGCCTCCTCTTGAGTTTGGCACCTCTTGGGCAAGTTTAAAAGCATAATTATGACTTAGGTAAACTGTCCAAGTGGTCCCAAACTCCATTCATCTCATTTTGCCCATTCAACATCCATTAATGTACTAAACATACATGCCATTCAAGGGTCTAAATCCACAATCTCATTGATTGAATGTTACATGAAGTTTACATGGAATCCATACATCATGTTACAAGTGCTCAAGGTCTTACACTACCAAAATAATATATGTAAAGCTTCTTTAATGTTCCATTACAAGTTAGATTACAAAATGAACAAGGTGTAGCTATTCAATGTTCTTGGCTTGCATTTCCTTGATTTTGAGCACCATCTAGACATTTCAAGAGTGAGAGGGAAAGGAGAGTGAGATTCTAAGAATCTCAATAGCTCACACACCCATTCACCTACACATTCAAGGCATACATATATCAAGAATACAAATATGCAAGCATAAAGTGTGCAAAGCCACATTTCCATGCCACATTAATACACAACCATTTCCATATCCTAAAGACTTTTGGTTTTGCCTTACCCTATTTCTAGGACTTTTGGAAGTATCTCACCCTTAACCTAGGGACTTTTGACTTAGCCTCATCCATCCAAGGAACTTTTGGCCTAGTCTTACCCATGTCTTGAGACTTTTAGCACCTCTCATCCCACGTTATAAGACTTTTGGCATCACCTCACCCTTAAGAGTCAATCTCACATTCAAAGGCATTCAAGAGCATACATTGGTACTAATGCAATTTTAAGAGATCATGTGGCATATTACCAAATCATAAGAACACATACAAGCACACCATGACATACATATGCACACAAGAAAGTATGAAGAATAAGGTGGAGAGCTACTTTTGAATTTATGCAAGCTTACTTTGCTAATTCCTTCTCCTCCTTGATTTCACAAGAGCACTTAGGTGGTTGGTTGTTCTCTTGGCCTAGACATCACAAGGAACACACAATCACATACTTGAAGCAAGCCAAGACACGAAACTAAAGCTTAAACACACACTTGGTTTCATACTTGGCATTATGGTTCCATAATTAATCTAATGAAGCAAATCTTGGAATTCAATTTCTAAGTTCCATTCTCTTGTTATTTTTAGACTTCTTGGACTCATTTAAGTCCTTGGAGCCACTACACATTTACTTACACAATTGGAAATCCAAGCTGCTTCATAAAGTACCATTATGGACACCATTGCTCCATCTCTCATTCCATGACTCCTAAATTTTTCTCAATGGTTTCTCCCATCTTCTAACATCATATAAAGTCCCAAACCAAGGCTAGGACAAATTAAAACATCCTCCAACCTCATGCTCTTGCCTTGGCCGAGATTAGTAAGCATAATGGGGTTCAAGAGCTTTTTGATTTTTCCTTGATGGAAGAACCATTTGGGGAGGTTTCTAAGAGTCTTAGGAGCTCAAGGAAACATTCAAATGGCCAAGGGAATACTCATACAAAATCAAATTTCATAATCTCTTCAAAAACCTAACACTTTCCTAACTTGCATTTCAATGAATTTCCTTGCAATTTCTTGCCATAATTCATCTCCCTAAGGTCTAAAGCCCTTGTTTCCCTCTTGGTTATGGATAGAAAATATCTTCCCCATATGGTTTTGGTCTAGGCCAAAAATCCACCAAGAAAGAAGCAATAACGAGAAGCAACAACAACAAGTAGTTACCTTGGTTTTAAGCTTTCTTTTAATGCTTTTTTTCCTTAGTTTGCTTTCTCTTATGAAATTCAAATTTCCCCCTTGTGTTCTTTTTCTTAATTTTTCTCCTCCTTCTTCTCCACCTTTTGTTGCCTAGAAGAGAGCTTTCATATCTAAAATTTGGGTAGAGGAAA
The DNA here is from genome assembly GCA_032878935.1 of Erythrophleum fordii. Taxonomy (NCBI): domain Eukaryota; kingdom Viridiplantae; phylum Streptophyta; class Magnoliopsida; order Fabales; family Fabaceae; genus Erythrophleum; species Erythrophleum fordii. The sequence continues at coordinate 15,719,095 of JAVQMF010000052.1, read as the reverse complement.
AGTCATGCTTAATGAGGGAAGAAAAAAGGGAGAAACATGTGGAAGGTTATGGAAGATTCAAAAAGCTTATGTTTCTAATTTTACCCTTCCGTAATGGCAATTTCATTTCGACTTTGTTTTAGCTCTTTTTTTAGAACCGTCTTTTCCATCATAAAATTTAAGTTCCCAATTTAATAAAATTCATTTGAAGTCACTCAAATTGGAGCTAAAATCTTACCGAATGAGCCCATCAAAGTTCAAGTCAACTAACATTGAAAAACATACATCTGAAGAGCTTTACCAGTCATGGGACTTCCCATAATTTTTAGGGCTACTAAGAACCTTGGATAACTCAAAAATTTCATTTAAAAAGCCTTCGTATATGCTTTTTTTTTCCAAAATTTGCACTTATTTATGAAAATACTATTATGTTTCATTAGTTTCCGTCATAATTTGTTTCTTCGTCCTAGCTCTATTTTTCTTTTCGTCTGAGCCTGGAATTATCATTTTTAGGAGCTTAGGACTCTACCCAAAATTTTTGAGATATTATTTAGCTCATTTTAGAGGACTTACTTTTATATGGCTCATTTTGTCATTTTATAAAAATTGCATTCGTTGCACTTGGGTTCTATTGCTAGATTTCTAGTGTCAAATCTGAAAAATTATAATTAATTCTAAAAAAATTGAAATCAAACACACTATATAATTCTAAAAGGCTATAAATGTTAACTTGATGATAAAAATAAGTTCAAACTAGAACAGATATGTTTAGCCACTAAAAATTGATAGAACATTAACAAAGGTATTACTACATTACTGATACAATCCCATAACTTCAAAAATTCATAACTCTTAGTTTAGACCTCCAAATAAGGCGCGTCTAGTTGCTATAGATCACTGTGAACATCTAGTTTCTCCATGTAAAATTTTAGAGCCATTAGACCTCATTTGGCTCTTAGATGACGAAAAAATGAAACATGCTCAAGTGAGCAGTGCCTAGACCAAAACTAACTTCTGATATGAACTTTAAAAAATCATAAGAAATTATATAGATCTTCAAATAATGTGGTTTTTAGATCAACAAAAATCTCTATATGAGATCTATTTGTGTGCAAAATCTTAGCTCCAAAATTGCTCTTATGGTCACTTTATGACTCAGGATTGCAAAATGGCCTTTTATGCCTCTTTAAGGGTTAAGAATGGTCAATTTTGGCTTCTAGCTTTTCTAGGACTACTTGAGCACGTGGGAAAGCATAAAAATAGCCTACTAAATATGTCCCAAAAGTTCAAATACCTAGAACTTACAAATTCACTCTCCTACTTGATGATATGCACAAGGAACATACATGCATCATTTTGCATTTCCATGTCAAAACCATACACTATCATTCATATGAATCCAATTCTCATACATACATTATATATCTATACATTTACAAGTGTTCAAGGGCTTATACATCATTGGATTACATCTTTTGACAATAAGATAGTTACAAAACAATTATTTAATAAGCTCTTTTGCTAATCTCCTCGCCTTTAAGTGTGGTGGCTCCCATTTCTTGGCTCGCTTATTGCACCTAGGCATATTAGGCAATAGGGAGGGAAGATTGAGATTCTAAGAATTCCAATAGCCATTCTCCCTTTCAAACACACATAATGGATGCAATTTCAAGTTTAAAAATACATGCATAACTATCTTGAAATTCATAAATATATATAGAATATTTCTTTCATTCAAGAAGTCACATACAACATACACAGACTTGCTAAGACAATGGTTTAGCCTCACCCATTCTCTTTGGGACTTTCTGTAACAAGCAGAATTTCTAAAATTTTTCTAAGTCTGCTAGCTATAACTTGACTATAGCGAATGTACCTATAACGAGAATCCAGCTAGCTATAGTGAATGTACCTTTTCGTTATAGCAAGAATCTAGCTAGCTATAGCAAATGTACCTATTCGCTATAGTGAGAACCCAACTAACTATAGCGAATATACCAGTTCGCTATAGCGAGAATGTATTTAGCTATAGTGAGTTCGGGCGTCCCATATAAAAACTAAGGAGTTTCTCGTAATAGCGCACACCGTAGTGAGAACAAGGGCCTAGGACTGATACATGCTTACCATAGCAAGGGTTATTATTTGCTATAGCGAGGGTTGGTCTGAAAATGTATGAAAAAGGAGAATTTTGCTCCTTAAAAGGTCCAAGCTTTTCTCTCCCCTTTTAATCGACGTATGCTTCATTCAAAAGTAGAGAAAAGGGTTAGAGAGAGAGAGAGAGAGACTAAGAAAAGCCAAGAAAAAGGAAGAACATCAAGGAAAAAGGTGAGAAGATTGTAAGAATTCATGGTTTCTTTCTTTAGAAAATCAATTCCTCTTTTTTGCTCTCTCTTTTCATAGTTTTGGGTACTCATGTGGTTCTATTTTGGCTTAATTTAGAGAGGGAAGTGTAAGGATTTAAGGAGAAGATTTAGGGAAAGGAAGAGCCTCTTAGAATGAGCTTGATTTAAGGTAACTTCTTTCCGTTTTGTTGCATCTTCTCCCCTTGCTTTTTCTTAAGTATGTTAGCTAAGAATAGAACCATGAGAGGAAGGAAGTTTTGACCTAGAATAAGTAAGAAACCCTTGAATTAGAGTGTGAGGAGTTAAGAAATGCAAAGGAATTAGGAGAAGAGCTAGTGAAATTCAAAAGGAAGAAACTAAGGATTCTTAAATACTTTGTAGAGTTTTCCTTGATGTAAAAATCCCTTAGCCTTGTGAGTGTTTATTAGAGTTATAAGAGAGTAATTGCATGCTATTTATTATGTCTAGGCCCAAGAGATCAAGCTCCATCTAGTTGTGATTGTGAGACCAAGAAGGGAAAAGATAAGTTGAAAGGAAATGCTTGTGTTGGCTTGTAAGGTAACTCTCCACTCTTTCTTAATGCATTCTTAGATGTATAATGGTCATTGTATGCTTATGTGTGCACTTGTATTGTGAGATATACCATTTGATATTGCCTTGATGTATTGGTACTAATATGTTTATGTATTGGATTGTGAAAATTGCTCTTAAAGGGTGAGGTAGTGCCAAAAGTCCCATGTGTTAGGTGAGGTAGAGCCAAAGGTCCATAAAAATGGGTGAGACAAGGCCAAAAGTCTTATAGATGAGTGAGGCCAAGTCAAAAGCCCCTAAACCAAGGGTGAGGCCAATCCAAAAGTCCCAAAAATAGGGTGAGGCTAGACCAAAAGTCCCTAGAGCTTATTCTTGGCATTGATATGGTTTTCGTGGCATGTAAATCATATGTTGTATGATTTTGAATGGTTACTTGCATGCTTTGACATATTTATATGCCTTGATTACTTCCTTGAATGAGTGTATGAGCTATTGAGATTCTTGGAATCTCACCCCTTTCCCTCTTCCATCTTATATGGTCTAGGTAGAGCTCAAGAGCCAAAGATTGTAGGCCATGAGGTATAAATAGCCATCACTTGACACTTTTGAATAATTATGCATAATTTGATATATAGGAAAGCCAAAGTGCTTATGTATACATATTTTTTTTGAGATATAAATATTTAAGGAAGTGTAAAAGTATATATAAATAATGTGTGAACCATATATGGAAACAAAGTAATGAAAATATGAGATTTGGTCACTTGGTGGCTTATATGTAGTAGTGCATGTTTACCCGTAACATGCTGAGTTTGAGATGTGTGATAGTTTAGACCACTTGGGCAATTTATATGTGATGTATTAGTGTTTTAAAACTTGCCCAAGAGGTGTTAAAACATGTAGGAAGCTATTTGGACCCATTTTGAACCATATAGGGTGTCAAATTTGCCAAATTTGTGAGCTCTATCAAGATATGACCAAATGAGCTCTTCTTGATATGAAATTTGGCATGCATCTAGAGTTCGTTGAAAGCTTCTTGGGAAGCTAAACTATAAAATATTTAGAGGTCTACGGAATATTTGGTAAATTTTTAAAATTGGAGGATTTTCTAGTTTTGGTTAGTGTACTATGCACTTAGTCTAAAATTTGATTCATGTCATTCATAGGCCAAATGGTGTCTAATTGTCACAAAATTTTATAGAAATAAACTAGACATACAGGCTAACCAATACCTACTAGAAGCACCTCAATTAGAGGACTGTAGAAGGAGAAATAATTTTTTGAAATTCTATGTTAGCATCAAGAATGCCAACTGACCTTCATTATTGTTCAATTAGTTTTTGAGCTCCAAAGGCCACAAAAATGTTCTAAATTTATTTTTTTCCTCTATTTAACATTTGTACCTTTCTAAATTGATATATTTTGCCTAGATTGGATTTTTGTAGAATTAGTTATGAATTTTTGAAGTTCATGATAGCAAGTTGTATCAGTACTAGGGATAGCCGAACCTTTGTGCCTTTTTCAATGTCAAACGTGGTCTAAATGCTGAGATTGTGGTTTGAAATTATTTTTTATGTAAATTTAACATCTAGAGCTTTTTAGAAAGCTATGGTTTTCTTGATTTTAATTTTTCTAAAATTAGTTATGATTTTCCAAAATTAGAGCCAAAAATCCAAAATTTTAGGCCCATTTTGAGAATTTGCATTTTTTGATTTTTGGCTTCATATCCATGGTTCATGAGTTGTTTTATGCTATGTATGAGTTGTATAAATGGATTTTGAGTGGAAAATGTGATTAATGGATTCACGAGATCCACGGGGAAAAGTATGACCGTTTAAACCCCTGACATATAGCATTAAAATAGGGAGAAATATAATAAAGGACCAAAAAGTGAAGATATTTGTTCTTAAGGACTTGTTACCACTTGTTTTAGGATGATTACCATTGAGTTTAGCAATAAACCATTGAATCTAATGGTACTGATCCTTAAAAATAAATTTTTTCTCTTCTTGGTCCTGAAATGTAATTTTCCATTAAAATACCACAGTTTTGCTCTTTTTTTTTTGGAATTTCATGGAATTAAGCCTAAGTGTAGATTAGTTGAGGTTAACCCATTATGTGTTACATTTTTGGTATCAGAGCAAAGGTTCAGGTACTTTTGCTTGGTGTGAGGCTCTTGAATGGTGTGATTTGCCTATGTTTGGTGTGAATTACCATGGAAGTGGTAGCATATATATGCATATGTGCTTGTGATATAATTGTGAACTAATGGTTGCTATTTCTTTTCAGAAATGGTTGAGACTAGATGGGCAGGGGTAGAGGCAGCTGCCTAGGACTCAGAGAGTTGAGCCAAAGGTTCCAATTGGGCCTAGGGATCCTCTGTGAACCATTATAAAGAGATTTGATCAGTATGAGGCCATGATGGGCCAATAGCAGGAGATGCTAGAACAGTAAAGGTACATTGCACAACAACAGTATGACATGATCATGCGGTTGCAAAATACCTTGGCTAGGCAAGAAGAAGCTAGGAGAGAAGCCCCATTGCCTCAACCTGCTCAGACCCAGATGCCTATCCAGAAACTGTTGAATCAGTTCAGAAAAAAATAGTCCACCCTCTTTTGATGAGGAGTTGGACACGAATAAGGCAGAGGTTTGGGTTATGGAGCTGAAGAAAATATTTTTAGTAATGAATTATACTATAGAGTAGAAAGCTCAGCTCACTACTTTCATGCTACAGAAAGAAGTCGATAGGTGGTGGCATAGCACGAAACCCCTGATGGAGACCAAGAATATATAGATTACTTAGGAAAGCTTCTTGGTAGAGTTTTATGAGAAATATTTCCCTAGTTCGGTGAGAAAAAAGAAAGAAATAGAATTTATAGGCTTGAGACAGACTAAAGAGATGACTGTTGATCAGTCGGTGGCTAAGTTTATTAAGTTGTCTTTTTATTCCTCTTACCTCCAGAGGTATGATGATGAGCCTTGGAGATGTGAGCAATTTGAGACTGGGTTAAAGCCCTTGATTAGTGATAAGGTTATTCCACAATGGATTAGAAAGTTTAATACCTTTGTAGAGGTCAATAAGATGATTGAGAATAACCTGCGAGCTATCATCCCTGCTGTAGCTTTAGCTAGTCAGAAAGGGGCTCCAGAATTGAAAAGATTGAGACAAAAAGAGGGTTCTAGTGTGACACCTAGCACTAAAAGGAGAGGTAATGTGCCATAGAGTAGAAGGCCACAAAGGGGCAAGCTGATGCTACCTCCTCAGAGCCAGTCATCCTTCTAGCAGTCTCTAGTGATGTACTTCAAGTGTGGGAAGCTGAGCTACATTGCTAGAAATTGTCCCTAGATAGATACAGTGCCTCCTCCTAGGTTGCAGACCCAGGGCTGAGTATTCACCTTTACTCAGTAGGAAGCCAGTGTGTCCCCTAGTTTAATCCAAGGTATGTTGATAGTGAATGGCTTTTCTGTAGTTACTATGTTTAATTTAGATGCTAGACACTCATTTATATCCTATGATTGTGTGAGGTAATTGGGTCTGGCTGTTAGTGCTTTGCCATTTGATTTATTTGTCACTACACCCACTGGAGGCCATGTGGTTACTTCCTATACTTACTTAGATGTCACTATTCAGTTTAATCATTATCATACCACTATTGATTAGATCTGTGTGCCCTTCTATGATATTAATTTGATTATTGGTATGAACTGGATGGCCATAAATAATGCAGTACTTGATTGTGAACACTGAACTATTTCCTTACCTGCTTGTGGGACCATGCTTAGGGTAGGAGTTGAGTTATCCTTTATGACTACTGCCTAAGTTAAAAAGCAATTGGAATGTGGATGTTAAAGGTTTTTAGTCTTTTTCTCTATTTAGGCTGAGCTAGAGGAAGGGATAGCGAAAATCCCAGTTGTCAAGGAATTCCTAAAGATTTTTCCTAAATATTTTGACTTTAGTGGTCTATCCCCTGAGAGAGAGCTAGAGTTCCCTATGGACATAGCGCCTGGGGCTAGACTAGTGTCCAAGGCTCCTTACAGGATGGCTCCCATCGAGCTCATAGAAATTAAAAAGTAAATGGAGGGATTATTAGAGAAAAGGTTCATATGCCCTAATGTTTCACCTTAGGGAGTTCCAGTGTTATTTGTAAGAAAGAAGGATGGTAGCTTACGATTGTGTATATATTACAGAGAGTTAAATAAAGTTACCATCAAGAATAAATATCCTCTCCTTAGAATTAATGATTTATTAGATCAGTTGGTTGGGGCATCTGTGTTTTCCAAGATAGATATTAGATTTGGGTACCATCAATTGAGAGCAAGAACTAAAGACGCATCTAAGACTTCATAACAAGATATAGGCATTATGGGTTCCTTGTGATGCCATTCAAGCTGACAAATACACCCATCGTGTTCATGGATTACATGAACAACATATTTAGATCATATTTATATCAGTTTGTGGTGGTCTTCATTGATGATATCCTAGTGTACTTCAGATACTTTGAAGAGCACGAGAGGCATTAAGATTAGTCTTAGAGACTTTGAGAGATAAGAGGTTGTATACCAAACTTAGTAAATGTGAGTTTGGCCTGACTGAGGTAAGATTCTTAGGTCATGTGATCTCACGAGACAGGGTCGCGGTGGATCCCCATAAAGTTGAGGCTGTATTACAGTGGGATAGACCTAGAATGATTACCGAGGTTAGGAGTTTTCTAGGTTTAGCTGGGTATTATAGATGATTTATTCAAGGCTTTTCTCAGATAGCCTTACCACTGATGAGGTTGACTAGGAAAGAAACACCTTTTATGTGGGATAATAGATGTGAGAGGAGTTTCCAGGACTTTAAGCTCTGTTTGACTACTGCCTCTGTACTGATTATCCTTGACCCTAATGAACCATTTATGGTTTATTGTGATGCCTCAAGTAAAGAGTTAAGATGTGTGTTAATACAGTAGGGTAGATTAATGGCATATGCCTCTAGGCAGTTAAGGCCTCATGAGGAAAATTATCCCACACATGACTTAGAGTTAGCTGTCGTAATATTTACTCTTAAAATCTAGAGGCACTATCTGTATGGTGCTACCATAGAGATTTACAATAACCGCAAAAGTCTGAAATACTTGTTTGATCAAAAGAAACTGAATATAAGATAGAGGAGATGGATAGAGTTCCTAAAGGATTATGATTATACTTTGAAATATCATTCGGGAAAGGCCAATGTGGTGGTAGATGCCCTGAGTAGGAAGTCCATCTATGTAGCCCATATGATGATTAGGGAGCAAGAGCTCCTAGATAAGTTTAGAACTTAAACCTCTCTTATCATGTGGTATTAGGCAAATTGTATTTGATTGAAACTCAAATTGAGAATGTATTAAGAACCTAGATCTTAGATGTCCAGAGAGAGGATGAGTTTCTAAGACTAATCAAGAATGAGATTTTCCAAGGTAAGATCTCAAATTTCAAGGTGTTTGAGGATGTTATGATAATATCCCGAGATAGAATCTGTATGCCTAGTCAAAATAAATTGAGAGAAAGCAATTTAGAAGAAGCATATAAGAGTAAGTATACTATCTACCCAAGTGCCACCAGGATGTATCAGGATTTGAAAAGAATTTCTAGTGGTTAGGGATGAAAAATGATGTGACTGAATATGTGGCTAGATGCCTAGTATATCTGAGGGTAAAAATAGAACATCAAAGACTAGTTGGGTTATTGCAACCCCTAGATATCCCCTAGTGAAAGTAGGATAGTATAGCCATAGACTTTGTTATGGGGTTACCCAGGACATCCTCTGAACACAATGCTATTTGGGTAGTTGTGGATAGACTGACAAAGTTTGCACACTTTTTAGCTATTAGGGCTACTTACACATTGGATAAATTAGCTCAGTTATATATCAGAGAGATAGTGTGACTTCACAGAGTATCTAGTAGCATAGTTTTAGATAAAGACCCTAGATTCACATCTAACTTCTGGAGGTCATTGCAGCATACTTTAGGGATTAGGTTGCGATTTAGCACTACATATCACCCCCAGATAGATGGTTAAATTGAGAGGACCATCCAGACTTTGAAAGATATGTTGAAGGCATGTGTATTAAAAATGAGGGGTAACTGGGATGTGTATTTACCACTAGCAGAATTTGCATATAATAATAGTTACCATTCTAGTATTCAGATGGCCCCTTATAAGGCTTTATATGGGAGAAAGTGTAGATCCCCTCTATGCTAGGTAGAGCTAGGTGAGAGGAGCATGATAAGACCTGAAATTGTGGACCAGACCACTCGACAAATAGAATTGATTAGAAAGAAACTTCTCACAGCCCAAAGTAGGCAGAAAAGCTATGTTGATAAAAAAAGAAGGCAGTTAAAGTTTGAAATTAGAGACCATATATTCATCTAAGTGTTTCTAATGATGGGCGTAGGTCAGTCAATGAGGGTAAGGAAGCTCAGTCCTAGGTATATCAGTCCGTTTGAAATCTTTGACAAAATTGGACCTGTGACTTACTGGATAGCCTTACCTCCTAACCTAGCCCAAATCCATAATGTTTTTCATGTCTCCCAGTTGAAAAAGTACTTACCAGACCCCTCACATGTCATAGAATATGAGCATGTGCAATTGTAGGAAGATCTTTCCTATGTAGTGAAATCGGAGAGAATTGTGGTTGCTAAACTGAAATAGCTGAGAAGCAAGAGCATTCCTCTGGTGAAAATGGTCTGGCAAGGTTTGATATCTGAGAAAGTAACCTGGGAATTGGAGGATGAAATGAGGCAAAAATATCCAAAGTTATTCCCTTGAGATTTGTATTCAAATTTCGACGATGAAATTTCTTTTAAGGGGGTAAAAATGTAACAATAAGAATTTTTGAAATTTTTCTAAGTCTACTGCCTATAACCCGGCTATAGTGAATGTACCTATTCGTTATAATGAGAATCCAGCTAGCTATATGGAATGTACCAGTTTGCTATAGCGAGTTTAGGCATCCTATATAAAAATCAGGGAGTTCCTTGTAATAGCATGCACCATAACGAGAACAAGGGCCTAGGACTGATACATGTTATTCTTCGCCATAGTAAAGGTTAGTTCAAAAAAGCGTAAAAAAGGAGAATTTTACTTCTTAAAAGGTCTAGACTTTTCTCTCTCCCTTTAATTGACTTATGCTTCATTTAAAAGTAGAAAAAAAGGGCTGGAGAGAGAAAGAAAGAGAGAGAATAAGAGAAGCCAAGAAGAAGGGAGAACATCAAGGAAAAAGGTAAAAAGATTGTAAGAATTCATGGTTTCTTCCTTTAGAAAATCAATTCCTTTCTCTTTGCTCTCTCTTTCCATAGTTTTAGGTACTCATGTGGTTCTATTTTAAGCTTAATTCAGAGGGGAAGGTGTAAGGATTTAAGGAGAAGATTTAGGCAAAGGAAGAGCCTCTTGGAAAGAGTTTGATTTAAAGACACTTCTTTCCATTTTGTTGTATCTTCTCCCCTTACTTTTTCTTGAGTATGTTGGCCAAGAACAAAACCATAAGAGGAAGGAAGTTCTAACCTAGAATAAGTAACAAAACCTTTGAATTAAAGCATGAGGAGTTAAGAAATGCAAAGGAATTAGGAGAAGAGCTAGTTCAAGAGGAAGAAACTAGTGATTCTTAAATGCTTTATAGAGTTTTCCTTGATATAAGAATCCCCTAGCCTTGTGAGTGTTTATTTAAGTTACAAGAGAGTAATTGCATGCTATTTGTTATATTTAGGCCCAAGAGATCAACCTTTATCTAGTTATGATTGTGAGACCAAGAAGGGAGAAGAGAAGTTAAAAGGGAAGGCTTGTGTTGGCTTGTAAGGGAGCTTTAGTGTCATACTCTCATCTTCCAAGTTAATGGCTTCTATTACCTTGTTTACTTGATCCACCTAGCATGTTAAAACATTGGAAAGGAGAGAATGAGATTCAAATAATTCCAATAGCTCATCTCCCTTTTAATCATACATAAAATATGCAAAGTAAGTCTTGAAAATGCATGCATGAGTACAAGAAACAATATGAGCATTCAAAAAGCATTCTTGGCATAGAGTAAGTCATACAAAGCATACATAAGCTTGCCAAGTAAGTGGATTAGCCTCACCCATTCACTTATGGATTTTAGATTTGCCTCACCTATTTTTTTTAGGAGATTTTGGCTTAACCTCACTCTTGGGAGATACTTTGCTTGGTCTTAACCATTTTTAAGGGTTCTTGGCTCATCCTCATCATAGCTAAAAGTTCTTAGCTTCTCCACACTCAAGCAAACCCAAGCAAACATGTTAAACATCATTTGAGAGTATAATATAACATCATGGTACAATGAAATAAAAGCTCATGCTAGAATACTTTTCATAGCTTAAACCACACATACACATATTCAAAGACAATTCAAGCATACACTCATGTATAAGAAAAGGAGAAGTGAGCTTCCTTTACCATATAAGCATAATTTTTCTCTTAGAATTATGCTCCCTCTCTCAGCCACACACTCATAATGATGTGAGGCTTATTTTTCTTAGCCTAAACACATCATATGGAAGCCAATTACACTCTTGAATCAAATTCTAAAGCCATATATTTACTGGAAAAGCTAAGTAACTCATATGGCTCTTTTATAGTTCCATAATACACTTAATGAAACAACCTTAAGAAAACATCATCTTGGCTCTATTCTCTACATTCATTTATGATTCTTGACTTTAATTAAACCTGTTGGAGTTATCACACAATCAAATCAAGGAGCCTAGCTAGGTGTTGCTTCTTTAAGCCATAATATGAAACCTATGATACCATCTTACTATGTATGGCTTTTAAAATTTTTCCAAGACTTCCTCTTATACTCTCCCATCATACATGATGCAAAACTAAGTTTGGAAGGAATTAAAATACTACCTAGGTGCATGAACCCTCCTTGGCCGAGGCTATGCTTCCATATGACACCAATGGAGTTGTTTTAATTTCTTTGATGGGAGAAACATATGGGAGGCTTTCTTGGTGTCTTAGGAACTCATATATACTCTTAGACAACTTAAGTTACTACTAGGAAGCTTCATCTTAGCCTAGGTGCAACTAAATCCCTAAATACCATAACTTACATTCTAAAGCTCCTTTTTAATTCTAGTTGTATATTTTTAATCCTCACACTCCATAACCTTTGGTTCTATCAAGAACACATAAAGAAAAACTCTCTGCCTCACTTTCTCTCTCTAGACTAAAGTTTAAATGGCTTGAAAACATAAGATTTTGTAAGTATTTCAAGTAAAGTCTTACCTAAAAATGGGCTTTCTTCGCGTAGATTATTTTCCATTGATTGATTTCTTGAAAAGAGTTCCTTTTTGGCATAGGTTGGACCTAAATCTTCAAGTTTTCAAGAAAAGAAAACCACCATTAGAGAGCTCTTAGAGAGAGGAATAACTTTCCTAACTGGTGCGGGATGAAACGGGACCGTTTACTTATCTAAATAGAAGCTTAAACTTCTTTTCTCTCTCCCTCTTAATGTCATGCCATGGCTGCTCAATTTTCTGCAAATGAAAGCTTGGAGAAGGTAATAAGGTGTAATCTTACTTAAGAAGCCTCTCTTATAATTTTTTAAAATAACCATTTTGCCCCTATACTCTTATTTGCTTCGTTTAGGCTCATTTTAACTCCTTTTTTAGAATCATCTTTTCCATTATAAAATTTAGATCTTCTAATTTATAAATGCCTTTGGTTTCATCCAAATTGAATTTAAAACCTTCCCAAATGAACTGGTCAAAGTTTAGTTCAATTGATGCTATAAAACGTAAATAGAAGGGGTTTAAACTATTCTAGGGGCTCTTATGATTTTTAAGGCTTTTGAAAACCTTGAGAAATTTATTTTTCCCATTTAATTTGAGTTTTCTAAAAAAGTGCCCAAAATTATGAAAATGCCATTACGTTTCATTACATTTTCGTTAAATTCCATCTGGTTATTCTAACTTTAGTTTCAGGGCACTTCTGACCTTAGATCCTCATTATTTGAAGTCTAAAATATTATTTTAATTTTATTGGACCTTAAATCATTCTTTTTCGGGAACTTTCTTCTGTATCCGGTGAGTTTCATATGTTTACAGAGAAATCAAACGTTATGTTTCTCGTGTTTTCTCACATTTTCAAAGAACCAAATATTCCATTTATGACTTGTATGGATATGTTATGGATAGAGAATGATATTGATGAGTTCATATGGTCCATGGAACATAAGATGAATTTTTAAAGCCTTACATAACACAAATTAATGCTATTAAATATATTATTTTCTTGCAAAGTGAATGAGGCTAAGCATTGGTAAAAAGAAGGAAAGGCTAACAAGTTGTGGTATTACAATTTTTGCCTTGATCATGGAATTTTTTTTTTTTTAAATTTCAATATTAATAACTTTTACAATGTATATTGTGCATTTCAAAATTTATTAAAAAGGATGTATAAGAGGATTGTAATGTTGTAATTTAAGTTCTTGTATTTTTATAATTTCTTAATTAGACTTTAACATGTTACAACTTGAAAATTGAAATATATCCTCTCCCAAATATCTCAATTTAGTATTTAAGTCCCTAATTTGTCCTTTTTTTATCTACCCTATTAACCAAGATGATATCTAATTTTGTTATTTTTTATTTTTAGATGATTGAAAATGTGTTTGATAACAAATACCAGAGTTTAATGTGATAATTCCATAGTTAATAAAAGGTCGACAAAACATTTAAATTATAAAATGTGATAATTGAGAGAAGTATTTAAAATTAAAAATTAAAAATTTTCCAAAAGCATTATTGTATATTCATGTCTAAGAAGGCATAGAAGGGGCTAAACTCAATGCACCAATTACTCTACCTAGAGATCAAAGGTACAGAGAGAAATGATGATGGTGTTGTCTAACTTTGATTGAAGAAGGCAACTATCACATCTTGAAACCAAAAGTGTGGCTGGCACGAAAAATAAACAATCTCTCTTCCATAAGTCTACTTAAAACTAAAACCTTGTCAAACATTCAATTTATATCCTTGTAATTCAATATCAAATGGTAAGACCAAATAGAACAATTATGCATTATACTTGCATTAAACATATTTAATTGCATGTGGCTTTTGTAGAAATTTTGGCAGAGTCTTTATTGTAATTTGTGTAACATTTATTTTTTTGTAAAAACACTGAAATAAGTTAGTTTGAAAAGCATGTCCTTTGAAATGAATGATTTAAGACCAAAAAAATTAGAATAAAATTTTAAATAATGAAAAATGAGGATCTAAGATTTAAGATGCCTAAAAATCAGAACTTAAGTAGTTCAATAAAATCACTAAAAATGTAATGGCACTTTCATAAATATGAGTAATTTTTAGAAAACTCATAGAAGGGCTTTTTAAATAGAAAATTTGAGCTTTTTAGGGTTCTCAGAGGCCCTGAAAACCATAGGAACCTTAGGACAGTTAAAACCCTTTCGATATATATTTTTGAATGTTGGTAGACCTAAACTGTGACTTTTTCATTCAGGAAGATTTAAAATCCAAATTGAGTGATTTCAAAGTCATTTTATAAGTTTAAGGACCTAAATTTTATGATAGAAAAGACGATTCTTAAAAAGGAGTTAAAATGAGTCTAAAATGAATTAACCATGAAACATAACGTAAAGGGAATTTTCATGTAACAATTTTAAGACTACTTTCCTTATAAGGTGGTGTCCCATTCCTCTCCTCTTCTAATTGAAATATTATCTACCTAAAATAGAGAGAGAGACCAAGGAAGAGAGGCATACAAAGGAGGGGAAGAAGAAGAAGAAAAGTAAGGAAAAAAGGTATGGAAATTATGAAAATTTTAAGCTTCATCCTTCTTTAATGTTGTTCTTCTCCTTCCTATCTTTCTTTCCATGGTTTTGGTTATTCATATGGGGTTGTTTTGGGTCTGGTTCATAAGGAGGAAGATAGAGTTTGAAGGAGAGGAGCATACTAATTGAAAAAAGCACTAGAAATAAGCTAGAAACCAAGGTAAACATCTATGTTTTCTTGCTTCTCCTTCCTTGCTTCTTCTTGTGTAGTTTTGGCCAAGTAGAGAATAGAAAAGAGGGGAATAATTCTAACCTAAACCAAACATAAAACCTATGATTTAGAGTGTAGGAAGCAAAATAATATAATAAAATCTAAGAAAGAACCATTGAAATTTAAGATAGCAAAGCTAGGAATTCTTGAACACATGATGAAATCTAATTTTCTCCAAGGATATTCTAGCTTATGTAAGAGTTTAATTGAGTTCCTAAGATCCCGTGGAAGCCTCCCAAGTGGCTCTTCCTTCAAGAAAACAAAACAAGCCCCATGGGCTCCAAACATCATACATGTCTCGGGCAAACCAAGTGCAAGTGTCTAAGGAATGTTTTAAATTTTTATAAGCTTAGATTAAGACTAAATATGATAGAAGAATGCCAAAGAAAGCCTTGGAAAAAATTTAAAAGCCATAGATTGAGAGTTGGAGGTATAAGTTCCATAATATAACATAAAGAAGCAACATATAGCTAGGCTCTTTGAAATGATTCTATAATGGCTCCAAGGACTCTAAATGGAGCCCAGAGTCATAGCTTAGAGGAGAAAATGGAGGCCAAGGTCAATAATTATTATAGTTGCTTCATTAGGTCCCTTATGAAGCCATAATGGTGTCTTAGAACCAAGTATGCTTCTTTAGTGTGTGTGTGATGCTAGAGTTTGCTTTCATGATATAATGGTATCCTACTTGATGTGTCTAGGCCAAAGGAACCAAGTTCCACCCACTTGTAAGTGTGTGACCTTAAGAGGGAAGGAATAACCAAGAGAGAAAGCTTGTGTTCTTGTTCCAAAGGTAGCTCTCTAACCTTTCTCTCATGCATCTTTAGTTGTTTTCTTGTCTTTGGATGTATGTATGTATGATTATACCATGAGAAATGTTTATAGCTATTTCTTATATGCCATGGTACCATAATGTTCTTGAAATGCATTTTTTCAACGTGTTTACCTTGAATGAGTTTAGTGAAGATAAAAGTCCCTTAGCAAAGGTGAGGATGAGCCAAAAGTCCCTAGGATTGGATGAGACAAAGCCAAAAATCTCAAGAAGAGTGAGGCTTAGTCAAGAGTCCCTTGAAAATAGATGAGGCAAGTCCAAAAGTCCTAAGGAAAAGGGATGAGTGCCATATCTTAACCCCAAGAAACTCATATCATAACATTCAAGCAATAAACACCCATACTTGCACACAAAGCATAGCATATGAACCAAAATCATGGAAACAAACCCACACGGTTCAATCTCACTTTGGTTTAATCATTTTTATCCATATAATATCCATACAACATCCATTCAAAGTAAGAATATCATTCTATAAGCTCTTGAGGTTCATTTCACACTACTTGAACTTTTCACACAATTTACTTGCACATATAACACATAACAATAGGAAACACACTACCAAGAACCTCTAGCTCAGCATTAAATAACTTTCAAAGCCCATAAATTGATCCTCAACTCATATTAAACCATAACATATTAGATTCATAGCCATTTAGGACAAGAAACTCGGGCTTGAAGGTTTGGAACACATCAGAATTTTTGCCATGGGTTCTAATTTTCAGTTTTCTATTATCAACTTTGAAAATTCATAATTAAATATAAAAAAATTGAAATAAAGTAAATGATAACTTTCTAGAAAGATTTAAATTTCTACTATAGGTTAAAAATAATTCCAAGCCATGAAAACATCAACTGGACCATGATTGATAATAGAAAAGCACCAAAGGTCCTGCTACCTAGGTTTGCTATCATAGGTTATTGGTATGAACTTCAAAAGTTCATAACTAATTCTAAAAAAGTTAAAACCCAGTAAAACATACCATTATAAAGAGATATGGATGTTAAATTTATGGGAAAAATAATTTTGGACCACGTTAAGCTCGTTTAGGAATTGAATTATAATGAAATAATACATGAACTCAGTTGCCACTATTGGTACTAGCATAGAACTTTAAAAACTTATTTCTCCCTCGACAGACCTCCAATTAAGGTGCTTCTACTTGCTACAGATCACTAGAAATTTCTAGTTTATTTGTATAAAATTTTACACTCATTGGACCATGTTTGACTCTTGAATAACATAGAAACCTAAACCGACCATATGAATAGTGCATAGACCAATCTGAATTTTTGATATGAACTTTGAAAAATCATAATAAATTCTCTAGAGATCCAAATGAGGTGATTCTTAGACCACCAAAAATATATAGATGAGACTTGACAAATTTTCAACCTCAAAATCGCTCATTTGGTTAGTTTGGGCTTTAGCTCACAAAAATGGCACCTTTTGGTCTCTAAATAAGTCAAAATGGTACCAATTTTTCTCTAACACTTCCTAGGCTGACTTGGGCACCTCTCAAAGCTTAAATGCGGTATAAAACAAAGTCTGAAATGGTCTAGAAACTCATAAAACTCAAAGTCACTCCCTAGGTTGCATTCATACACAATCTCATATATGCACTGTGAAGGTAAATTTGCACCGCAGACCACAAATGGTCTCAAATCTCATACATACATATCAAATACAACCATTTACATTTGTTCATAAGTTTACATCCCATAAATATCTCATACAAGTCTTAATATACAAGATTGACATTTATACATAAAAGCTAGGCCTTAAAATCAAAACTAAAGCTTCAAGTGCCCTCTAATTAGCTTCCTTGCTTCCCTGAGTTTCTCTTGGGCATAAGAAGATGAAAAGAAGGGGGAATGAAATTCAAAGAATCTCAATAGCTCTTTACACTTTCAATTATAAATGATAGATATATTTTCATGCAAATGGATGCCATGCATGGTCTATGAACTACATATGCATATCAAAAACATAATTTTCATTTCATAAAATCCCAAACACATCAAAGTAGACTCTTAAGACCTTGGTTAGCCTCACCCACCTCTCTTGGGACTTTTGAACTTGCCTTACCTATTTTTACTTTGGGACTTTTGACTAAACCTCACTCCTATTGAGACTTTTGGCTTATCTCACCCATGCTAAGGGACTCTTAGCTCATCCTCACCCTTATTAAGGGACTTTTGGCATCACTAAGTCTATTCAAGTTTTATGCATACGTAAAATCAATTTAAGACACATAAATGGTACCACACATGTCCCTACTAGCTAAGCACACTTTTCATGGTTCAAACATATACACAAGCACCTAAAGCAAGAAAGCATCCACATACACACATGAGAGAAAAATTAGAGGGCTACCTTATAGTGAATCACAACACTTTTCTCTTAGAATTCCTTTCCCCTTCTTGGTCACACACTTGTAAGGAGGTGGGACTTGTTTCTCTTGGCCTATAAACACAAATGGAGCATGACTAAGTCATTAAAATAAAACTTAGCTCTTTACAACTCAAGACTAAGCTACTTGACTCAAAGACCTCATTATGGTTCCATAATGCTCACAATGAAGCAACACATAGATTTCTTGCTCTTAGCTCTCATTTCTTGATCATTCTAGATCTCTTGACATAAATTAAACTCTTTGGAGCCATCACAACTCAAATCCAAGGGTTTTAGACTCTTGTAACGAATGTAATTTTCGTAAAATAATGAAATGAGCTATATAAAAGTAAGTCCTCTGAAACGAGCTAGATAATATCTCAAAAGATTTGGGTAGAGTCTTATGCTTATAAAAATGATAATTCTAGACTCAGATAGAAAGAAAAATAGAGCTAGGATAGTGAAACAATTTGTGACAAAAAACATAATGATATTTTCGTAAATAAGTGTAACTTTTAGAAAAACACATAAGAAGGCTTTCTAAATAGGAAATTTGAGTTGCCTAAGGTTCTCAGAGCCCCCAAAAATCACAAAAAAGTCTTAGGACTAGTAAAGCCCCTCCGGTGTACGTTTTCCAATAGTGGTGAGCCCAAACTTTGATGGATTTATTCGATAAGGTTTTAGTTCAAAATTGAGTGATTCCAAAGGTATTTTATTAAATTGGAAACCTAAATTTTATAATGGAAAAGAAGGTTCTCAAAAGGAGCTAAAATGAGGCCAAAACAAAATTACCATTATGGAAGGATGAAATTAGAATTTTGGAAAAAGTAAGTTCCCTGAGTGTCCTATAAGCTTTTTGCCTCTTCTCCCCTTCATATAGCACGACCCTCTCTGCACAAAATACAGAAAAAAGAAGCTCTCTTTCAGGCACACAAGAGAAGGAGAGAAAGTGTAACACCATAAATTCTAGCTCATCTCATGCTTTAAATAGCTTAATATCATAAATCATGTAGCTTTCCAATGAAAAAGGCAAGAAAATAATGATTATTTTCGCGTTACGTCATATCTAAAAATTTTATTCAGTGTCACGTGGACAATGTGAGCTTATGATATACTTTCTCATATTTAAATACATCAATACAACTCATTTGCATCATAAAATTATGCCTACAACTCATGAAAACCGAAATGAAGCATGAAATGAGATTGTTTAATTTCGGCCAAATTTGTTCTTTTTTTTGACCAAATTTTGGAAAATCATAATTAATTCTTAAAAAAATTAAAATCTTGAAATATTGGTTATTTTGGAAAGTTATGGATATCTACTTCATACTAAAAATATGCCCAGACCATAACATTCATCACAGAGGACGTTTGACATCCAAAATGGTCCAGAGGTCAGACTGCATTCTGGAACTGTCACAAGATTCTGCAGAAAATTTTGAAAATGTCCAATTAATTCCAAAAAAATATAAACCACATAAATGATGCCAATTAGGAAATCTATGGATGTTAGCTAGAGTGCAAAACTATCTCTAGACCATTTCATTAAGCCTAGACCTCTAAATTTAATGGAAAAGTAACTCAGGTCGGGCAAAATTTCTAATACTGGATAGAATGTTTAAAAATTCATATCTTCCTCTCTAGACCTCTAAATGGGGTGTTTCTAGTTGTCTTAAGTTACTGTGAATGTCTAGTTTCTTTGTACAAAATTTCATAGCAATTGGACATCAATTGAGCCTCGTGTGATAGAATTCATTTTCGGACCAAATGAATAGTGCAACAGACCAAAACCATAAAAATTGCCAACTTTGAAAAATCATCAAATATTATGTAGACCTCCAAAAATTATAATCTTTAGCTTTCCAAAAATATCAAATCAAGAATAACTCATTTAGCTAAAAAGTGACATGGGGTTCTATTATAGTCATTTTTGGCTCCATATGGGATATCAAATTACCAAATGGCTTTCCTTTAGTTTTGGCACCTTTTGGGCAAGTCTAAAAGCACATTTAAGACTTGTGTGAGCTGCCCAAATGGTTCCAAATCCCATGCATCTATTTTGGCCTTTCCATTCACACATATGCATATTTCCATAAACTCATTTGTGAAGCTATCTTTGCCATACATACTCAATTCACATTCTATCATTCACATAACACATACTTTCATTTTTACTTCATATGATAGCATAATTACATATGTGTCAAGGGTCAAAAACCATTTACAACATTAATATACATCATTATGGTTCATTATGGCTTTAAAAGGAAAATGCTAGACATATGGAAGTCAATCTTCTTCCTTCAATGTTGTTGGCTCCCATTAGTGTAACACCATACTTCTAGGACTCAATTCATGCAATTCCCATGCCTCATCTTATGTTTGTTCTATGGAAATAATCTAGTGGCATAGGGAGTTATGAATTAAAATGCATTTCTCTACAGGTAAAATTTTTCTTTCGGAGTCCCGTGGGCCATAGGAATGCATCTATCACATTCTCATACTTAAAGACATGAACATAGCTCATTTCCATTATCAAATTTGGTCTACAACTCGTGGAAAGCAAAGGAACACATTAAAATTCATGTTTGCATTTTCGTCCAGAATTTCCTCTTTTCTGTCACAAACTTTGGAAAATCATAACTAAATCTAGAAATATCGAAATCATGTGTTCTTTGCCATTCTGAAAAGCTGAGGATGTCTACTTCACACTAAAAATACGTCGAAGTCACAACATTCATCACACAGGACGTTTGACATCCAAAAAGCTACAGACTCACTGGCTGCCTGGGCTATGATTCAGGTTACCGATGCAAACTTCTGAAATTCATAACTAATTCTACAAAAATCGAAATCACACACATTCAGTCATTCTGGGAAGCTACAAATGTTAACTTGACACTAAAAATAATTCCCGAATGAAACAGATACGTTTAGGTATCTGGAACTGATGGAACAGTGATTGAGCTCTGGAGTCGCCACTGTTACTGACAGCAATTTTCAAAAATGCATAACTCTGTGCTCAGACCTCCAAATGAGGTGATCTCTGTGGCCAGAGAAAGCTTATGACCTCTAGTTTGTGCACATAAAATTTCATAAGCATTGGACACCATTTGGCCATCTAGTGACACGAAAATCAAATCTGCCAGTATGAACAGTGCACATACCAGAAACCATAGAAAATCCCAACTTTGAAAATTCATCAAATATTCTCTAGGTCTCCGAAAATTATGATCTTTAGCTTTCCAGAAAGCTCTTAATAAGACCTAATTGTATGCCAAATTTCAGGGCAAGACTAACTCATTTGGCCAAAAAGTAGTATAGGGTTCCATTATGGTCAATTTTGGCTCCATATTGGGTACCAAAATTGCCAAATGGATTTCCTTTGGTCTTGGCACCTTTTGGGCAAGTTTAAAAGCATGTTTAAGACTTGGGGAAGCTGCCCAAATGGTCCCAAACCATTTGCATCTCATTTTGGCCTTTTCACCCTCACTTATACACATTTCCATCAAACTTTCAATTCTCATACTTTGGCATTAGATACTCAAAACATATGCTAGAGGTCATACATCATATTCATACATATAAATATCATAGAATGGTGTATTTATACATGCCTCAAGGGTCATGGTACATTTACAACATCATATACTTTGTGAAACCTCATTATAGGTTCAAGAAGAATGAAAGCTAGGCCTAGGCTTGTCAATCTCTTTCTTTCATGGTTGTTGGCTCCCTTCACCATAACTCCTTGGTCCACCTAGCATGTTAGAGCATTAGAGAGGAGGGAGTGAGATTCAAAGAATCCCAATAGCTCATCCCCCATTCAATCATACATAATATGTGCAAAGCAAGCTTCTCAAATGCATGCATGGAGGAAATATAAGTCATAGGCATTTTAAAAGCAAACTTGGCATGTGAATCAATCATACAAGACATTCAAGAGCTCACTAAGTGTTTGGATTGGCCTCACACTTCTCCTCGTGGATTTTGGACTTGCCTCACCCATTCTTTGAGCACTTTGGACTCAACCATACTCTTGGGAGCCCACTTTGCTTTTGGGAGACTCTTTACTTTGTCTCAACCAAGCTCAAGGGTTCTTGGCTCATCCTCACCCAAGGGAAGAGTTCTTGGCCTTTCCACACTCAAGTAAACTCATACAAACATCATGGATTCATTTAAAAACATAACATGGTACCAAGCATCATGGCATATAAAGGCATGCTAGCATACTTTTCAAAGCTTGAAAATACACATAGACACATTCTAAAACAAGCTAAACACACATCCATGCATGAGAGAAGGTGGAGAGAGCTACCTTGTATACAAACATACACTTTTTCCTTAGCTTTCAAGCCTCCTCTTTTAGCCACACACTCACAAGTTGGTGGAGATAGTTTCACTTGGCCTAGACACAAATTATGGGAGCCAATTAAGTTCATGAAACAATTTCTAGGGCCATGCAACTTGCTTAAACCCTAGATTACTCTACAACCTCCATTATGGTCCATATTGGCACCTAATGAAGCAACACCCCTCAAATGATTTCTAGGCCTCATTCTTTACTCTCAAATATGATTCTTGACTCCTTTTAAGCCTCTTGGAGTCATCACATCATTAAAACAAAAGGCCTAGCACCATGTTGCTTCTTTAGGTCATATTATGGAACCTAAGGCACCAAATCAATTTCTATGAGTTCTAAATTTTTTCTAAGGGTTCCTCCCACCTTCTACCATCATAAGAAGTCCCAAACCAAGGCTAAAACAAATTAAAACAGCCCCTAGCCTAATGGTTATGTCTTGGCCGAATTGATGGAGGGAGGAGGAGTCCATGGGCTTTTTGATTTTTCCTTGATGGGGGAGACACTTGGGAGGCTTCCTAGGGGTCTTAGAGACTCAAATAAACATTTACACATGCAAGAAAATTCATGGATTAAATCAGTTTTTATAAAGTGTCCAAGAGCTCTACACTTTTCTAACTTGATTTTCATTAGCCTTTCTTCCAATTTCCTTGCATCTACTAACTCCTCATGGTCTAAAACTCACAATTCCTTCTTATTTCTAGACAAAAAGCCTCCCCCCAAGATGGTTCTGTTCTGGCAGAACTCCACACACAAAGGGCAAGAAAAAGGAAGCAACCAAGATAGAAAAATCACCTTGATTCCAAGCTTTTCTCAAGAACTCTCTTCCTTGCTTCAACCCTCTCCTTGAATTTCGAAATTTCCCCCTCAGTTCTGGGCTCAAAACAGAACCAAACATCTCATTAAATCCATAGGAAGAGAGGAGGAAAGGAGGGGAAGAAGTTTAACAAGGCAAGGAGTAGGAAAAAGTGGCTAAAACTTACACTTTTCAAAGCTTCCTCTTCCTTCCTTGGCCTCCCCTCTTGTGCGCCACTCTCAGCCCTTCTCACTTCTGTTTTAACGTGTGAGAGAGTGGGAGAGGAGATCTGAGCAAAGGAGGGGCGTTTTTATAAGCTAGGGTTTCACTTAAGCAACTTTTACACTTTGCAATTTAGTCCCTCTTCATAGTTTTGTTCGTTTGGGCTTGTTTCAACTCCTTTTTGAAATCCGTCTTTTCCATCATATTCCTTACGCTCTTAATCATAATAATTGCCTTTGGAATCACTCAAAAAGGATCTAAAACCATTTCGAACCGTTCGGTCAATTTTTGGTCAACCGACAGCCGAAATCACTCACCGGAGGGGTTTCAACTGTTCTAGCGGTTCCCATAGTATTCAGGGCCTCTGAGAACCCTAGAAAGCTTAAATTTTTTGTTTAAAAAGTCCTCCTATGAGTTTTCCAAATTTTTCAAAAATTACAAAAATGCCCCTACTTCTTTCGGTAAATTTTCTGATCTCTTTTGGCTCTGGTTTTTGGGTATCTTAAATCTCAAATCCTCATTTTCTAATATTTAAAATTTTATTATAATTTTAGTTGGCCTCAATTCCTTCTATTTCAAGGACTTCCTTTTATATTTGGCCTATTTTTGACGTTTACGGAGAAACTGAACATTGTGTTTCTCACGTTTACGAAGGGACGGGATGTTACAATTAGCATATCCACTTAGTCTACCTAGCATGTGAGATCATTGGAGAGGAGGGAATGAGATTCAAAAAATCCTAATAGCTCATCTCTCATTCAATTATACATAATATATGCAAAGCAAGCCCTAAAAATGCATGCATGGATAAAATGAAAGTCATGAACATTTGAAAAGCAAGCTTGGCATGTGAACAAATCATACATAACAATCAAGAGCTCACCAAGTGTTTGGATTAGTCCTACACTTCTCCTCATAGAATTTGGACTAGCCTCACCCACTCTTTTAGAGCCTTGGACTCAACCATACTCTTGGGAGCCCACTTTGCTTTTGGGAGACTCTTTATTTTGTCTCAACCAAGCTCAAGAATTCTTGGCTCATCCTCACCATGGTGAAAAGTTCTTAGCCTTTCCATACTCAAGTAAACTCAACAAATATCATACATTCATTTGAAAACATAACATGACATCATGAAATCATGACATGTACAATCATGCTAGCATACTTTTCATGGCTTGAAAATACACATACACACATTCTAAGGCAAGCTAAACACACATCATGCATGAGAGAAGGTAGAGAGTTTTACTTTGCACATAATTACACACTTTTCCCTTTAGATTCAAGCCTCCTCTTTAAACTACACATAAAAAAGCTTGTGGAGATGGTTTCTCTTGGCTTAGATACAATTTATGGAAGCCAATTAGGTTCATAAAATAATCTCTAAGGCCATACAACTTGCTTAGATACTAGGTTATTCTATAGGCTCCATTATGGTCCATAAATGCACCTAATGAAGCAACACCCCTTAAATAACTTTGAGGCTTCATTCCTTTCATTCAAATATGATTCTTGACTCCTTTTAAGCCTCTTAGAGTCATCACACAATTAAAACAAGGAGCCTAATATCATGTTGCATCTTTAGGTCATAATATGGAACTTAAAGGCACCAAATCACTTTCTATGAGTTCTAAATTTTTTCCAAGGCCTCCTCTCATTTTAATTCATCAAATTTGACTCAAGAATTGCCTTAGAAAAATTTAAAACTCTCTCTCGCTACCCTAACCTTGCTTGGCCGAGACTATGCCCCTTTTTGGCCTCTTTAGAATTCTCTTTATTTTCTTGAAGGAGGAAGTATGTGGGGAGCATCTTAGGGATCTGAGAAGCTTATTTAAACTCTAAATTAGGCTTAAGAATTATCATATGAAATCAGATTTTAGAAGGTGCACACAAAACCCTAGAATTTATATTTTGAAATCTAATCATTTTTTGATAATTTCCTTCGCATATTCTTAATCTTAACACCCTTTTTCCTTAAATTCATGCTTGGTTCTGCCTAAAAATCATCTCCTCCTAGGGTTTTCTCAAGTGGGGCTAAATAGTGGAGAAGGAAACCAAAGATGACAACAATAGGAAGCGAAATTACCTTGTTTTCTTGCTTTTTCTCACTTAAATCTTGTGTTCTTTGAGCTCCTCTATTCAAATCCGAATTTTTCCCTTAATTTCTCCCTTAAAGCAGATTTTTAAACTTCATTTTAATCATAGGAAATAAAGAAAAATGGAGGAAAAGAGGTTTGGATGGAAGAAAGCATAGAAAACTACCAAGAATCCATACATTTTTCTTGATTTTTCTCCTCCTTTTCTTCCACTTCTTGTGAGCCTAAGAGAGCAAATCATATTTTGTATTTTTGACAGAAATTTCATGCTTAAAAAGATGGGGGAAGAAAGGGGAAGTATGTGGGAGCTTCTAAAACCACACTTTTTTCAAAAATTCTAATTTTATCCTTCTGTAATGGCAATTTCATTTCAGTTTCGTTTTAGCTCCTTTTTTAGAATTACCTTTTCCATTATAAAATTTAAGTTCCCAATTTAATAAAATTTCTTTGGAATCACTCAATTTGGAGCTAAATCCTTATCAAACAAATCGGTCAAAGTTCGAGTTAACTGACATTAGAAAACGTCCACCAGAGGGGATTTAACTGTCCCAGGACTTTCTATGGTTTTCAAAGCCTTTGAGAACCCTGAGGAACTCAAAACTTTTATTTAAAAAGCTCTCCTGTGTGAATTCCAAAATTTGTTCAAAATTATAAAAATGCCATTATATTTCGTAAGCTTTTTGTAAAAAATTGTTTCTTCATTCTAGTTCTAATTTTCTTTCTGTCTGAGCCTAAAATTCTCATTTTTAGGAGTCTAGAATGCTTTCCAAATTTTTTGAGACCTTAGCTACATTGTTTCGGAGAACTTCCTTTTGTATATGGTGAGTTTCGTTCGTTTACAAAGAAACCATATGTTAAGTTTCTCACATTTTTTCTCATTTCAAAAAATCGGATATTACAGAAGGGAGGAAGAAAGCCAAGGAAAGGTAGCCAATTTCAAGGAATTTCATGCTTCTTCTTCTTCTAATTTTGTTCTCCTCCCTTTAAGCTTTCTTTCCATGGTTTTATTAAATGATTTTGGTTCTGTTTTGAACCCAGAACAAGGGGGGATAATTCAAAATTCTTAAGGAGAAGCAAATCAAGGAGAAAGGCTCTTGAAAGCAAGCTTGAATCTAAGGTAATTTCTTATTTTGGTTGCTTCTTTCTCTTGCTCATTCCTTGTGTGTATTTCAGCCTAAACCAGAAACATATGGCGGAGGGATTTTCTATCTAAAAACAAGAGAGGAACTAGGGTTTTAGACCATAAGGAAGAGGAATATGGCAAGAAATTCCAAGAAAAACCAATAGAAATCAAGTTAGGAAAGTGTGGTGTTTTCTAGGGTTTTGGAAAGTCTAATTTTTTGTGAGTAATTTCTTAGATATTTAAATGTTTCCTTAAGCTCCTAAAACTCTTAAAAAGCCTCCCAAGTGGCTCTTCCATAAAGGAAAAATCAAGAACTCCATGAACCTCCATTATAGTGCATATTTCGGCCAAGCTAGGTTCATTGGGCTAGAGGATGTTTTAGTTTATTCTAGCCTTGGTTTGGGACTTTATATGATGTTAAAAGATAGGAGAAACCATTGGAAAAAATTTAGGAGCCATAGAATGGGAGATGGGACAATGGTGTCCATAATGGTGCTTTATGAAGTAACTTGATTCTAAGCTTGTGCAAATAATTGTGTGAGGGCTCCAAGGACTTTGAATGAGGCCAATAGGCATTGAAATGGAAAGAGATGGGAGCCTTGAGCTTGAATTGTAAAGGTTGCTTCCATAGGCCAATTATAGAACCATTATGTCACTTGTAGGATTAAGTATACTTTTAATAATATCTTTAGTGTCTTGACTTGCTTCAAGTGTGTAATTGTGTATTGATCATGGTGTCTAGGCCAAAAGAACATCCACCCACCTAAGTGTCCTTGTGAGGCTGAGAAAGGAAGGGGTAAAGCAAAGGAAGCTTGCATCCATTAAAAGGTAGCTCTCCACCTCATTCTCCTTGCATTTTTGTGTACATATGTATGTTTATGTGTGTTTGTGTATGCTCTTGTGATTTGAGAACATGCCACTTGATGCCTTGACATTACATTAGTACCAATGTGTCTTCTTGAATAACTATGGTTGTGGAAATGGCTTATAAGGGTGAGGTGATACCAAAAGTCCCTTAATAAAGGTGAGGAGATACCAAAAGTCTTATAGCATAAGTGAGGCAAGGTCAAAAGTCTCTTGGAAGGGTGAGGCCAAGTCAAAAGTCCCAAGGTCAAGAGTGAGGCAAATCTAAAAGTCCTAGAAATAAGGTAAGGCAAAACCAAAAGTCTTTAGAGCATGGTCTTGGCTTGAATGTTAATAAATGGCATGGAAGTTGTGACTTTGCACACTTTATGGTTGCTAAACCTTCCATACATATGCTTTGATGTGTATATGCCTTGAATGTTTGTGTGAATGTGTGTGTGAGCTATTGAGATTTAAAGAATCTTACTCCTCATCCCCTTTTTCTCTTGACATGACTAGGTGGTGCTCAAGAAACAAAGAATGCAAGCCAAGGGAGGTAAAAAGCCAAGTCTTGATAGTTATGTAGCTTGTTATGCAATACAATGGCAAATTTGCTTTGTACATATTATTCTTATGATGTAAAACCATAAACAAATGTAAAATGATGTAGACTTTATGTGACACCAAATCCTTGGAATTATGCAAATTGGCTCTTGGATAGCTTATATGTAACTATGCATTAATGGATATTAGATGGTCAAATTAAGATGCATGGGGTTTGGGACCACTTAGGCAGCTTATACAAGTCATATTCATGCTTTTAAACTTGCCTAAGAGGTGCCAAACACTAAAGAAGGCCAATTGGACAAATTTGATATCTTATATGGAGCAAAAATAGCTATTTTGGTGAACTATACTACTTTTTATCCAAATGAGCTCTTCTTTATTTGAGCTTTGGCATGCATCTAGAGCTTGTTGAGAGATTTTTGGAAAGGTATAGTGGGTAATTTTTAGAGGTTTATAGAATATTTGGCGAATTTTTGAAATTGGTAAAAATTTTGGTTTTAGCCACTAGTACTGTTTATATAGTCCAAAATTTATTCTTTCTCATTCAGAGGGCAAATGATGTCCAATTGCTATGAAATTTTATAGTAAAAAACTACACCTTCCCAGTTACTTGTGGAAGCACCTCATTTGGATGTCTAGAGAGGGAGATATTAATTTTTGAAGTTGCTATCTAGTACCAAGTGACTAGTTAGACCAGTGTTATTGTTTGATTGATTTTTAGGGTTTGAACATCCTTGGATTGGCCTAGAGTTATTTGTTTCCTCTAGCAAACATTTATAGCTTTCCAAATTGCTATCATTTGCGTAGATTGGATTTTTGTGGAATTAATTGGATATTTTTAAAATTTATGATAGTAAACTGTATCAGTACCAGGTGGCAGTCAGATTTTTGTGGCTAATTCATTGTCAAACGTGGTACAGATGATATTTTCATGGCTGAAACTTATTTTTAGTGTAAATTTGACATTTAGAGCTTTTTAGGATGCTATGGTTTTTGTGATTTTGATTTTTATACATTTAGTTATGATTTTTTTAAAGTTGCCCTTGAAATTTGCCTCTGTACAGCTGTAGGAAATGAAGAAATTTTAGGATTTTTGACCCTTGATCTGTGGTTTATGCCAATTTTTGAGAATGTTATGATTTGTATATATGGAAAATAATTAAAGAATGTTGTTGATGAGTTCATGCAATTCCGAAGACGTGAAATGAAAAACTTTATCTGCTATGTAATGCAATTTAATTCATTATTTTAATGTATTTTTTTGAGATTTCTTGGATGAATTGTATAACCTCACTTGCATGAAGGTGTTCAATGTTAGAAATAATATGGTATTATAACTCCCATTGCTTCTTTATACTCTAATATGGAACCTCCAACTCCATCTTCTCTTACAAGGCTTCTAAATTCATTCCAAGGTTTCTTTTAATATTTCTTACTCATAATTAGTCCATTTCTAGCCTTAGAAAAATTTTAGACTCTTCCTAGGTGCTTCTTATGCTCTAGGGCGAGACATGACCATATAAAACACCCATGGAAGTTTTGCTTCTTTTCTCTATGGAGTTGGCACTTGTAAGACTCTTTTGACATCTCAAGACCTTATACCAACTCTTAAACACTCTTAAAATACCTTAGAAATGTTCAAACTTCTTACCTCTTCACAAACCCTCAAGACATGCTACTTTGTTCTTTAAGACTTTTCATTGTTTCTACCTTGTGTCTTCCTTAATCTCACACCCTACGGCCTTTAATTCTTTCTCAAGAAGACTAGAATCATTCTCCTGGAGAATGGGTCATGAGCTAGATGAAATGTTCAGGAAAGAGCCAAGCAAGGAAAAGCAACAACAAGGTATATTTACCTTGGTTTTTCAAGCTTTCTTCAAGACTCTTTCATAAGCTAACTCCTTCTCCCTCAATCTCAGATTTCTCCCTACTAGACCAAACACAAATTAGCACCAAACCAAGCATTAGAACCATAGAAAGATGGAGGAGAAGGAGAGGAACAACTTTAAGGGAGGAAGGTGGAAGAAATTTTGAAGTTTTCTTCCCTTTTTCTTGAATTTTCTCCCTTCCTTTCCTCTTCTTCTTAGACGCCATTCAAGATGGTCTCTCCTCTGATTCAAAAATGAAGCCAATCTAGTCCAGAAAAGGGAGAAGTTGGAATGCCCTTTTTAAGGCCCAAAAGCAACTTTAACAAACTTTTCAACTTTTTGTTTTAGTCTCTTTTCTTCACTCTTGTCATTTTTGCTCAAAACACCTCCATTTTAAATCCATATTTTCCATTGTATTCTTTAGGCTCTCTATAACACTATAACTTCTAGCTCATTTCATGCCATTTTATAAGCTTTGTATTATCAATTCTACAAGAGCATATGAAAAAGGGAATAAAAATAATATATTTTTTTGCATTGCGCTATATCTAAAAAATTCAATTCGATGTCACGTGGACCGTGTGAGCTCATACTATACTTTCTCATATTTAATTTCATCATTACAACTCATTTGCATCACAAAAACATGCTTACAACCCATGGAAACCGAAATGGGGCATGGAAACTTAAAGATCATTCTCAGCTAGAATTGGTCTTTTTTTCTGGCAAATTTTGAAAAATCATAACTAAATCTAGAAAAATCAAAACTATGCAATCTTAGTCATTCTAGAAAGCTTAAGATGTATACCTCACAATAAAAATACTTCTAGGTCACAATATTCATCACCTAGGATGTTTGACATTCAAAATGATCTAGAGGTCCGACTAAAATCTGGAACTGTTATAGAATTTTATAGAAAACTTTGAAAATGTTCAATTAATTCCACAAAAAGCCAATCTATACAAATGATACTAATTTGGAATTTTGCAGATGTTAACTAGAGGGAAAAAATATCTCCAAATTAGTTCATTAAGCCCAGGCTCCGGAACTCAATACAATAATACTTCTCGTCAGGCAAAACCACTGATACTGGACAGAAACTTCAAAAATTCGTATATCTCTCTCTAGACCTCCAAATAAGGTGCTTCTAGTTAGCATGAGTCACCGTAATTGCCTAGTTTCTCTATATAAACTTTTGTGGTAATTGGACATCATTGGGGCCTTGTGTGATAGAAAACAATTTCGGACCAAATGAACAGTGCAGTAGACTAAATCCATAAAATTTGCCAATTTTAAAAAATCATCAAATATTCTGTAGACCTCCAAAAATTATGATCTTTATCTTTCTAGAAAGCTCTCAATGAGACCTAATTGCATACCAAATCTCATATCAATACTAGCTCATTTGCCTAAAAAGTGATATAGGGTTCCATTATGGTCAAATTTGGCTCCATATGAGGTACCAAATTTGCCAAATGACCTTCCCTTGGTTGTGGCACCTTTTGGGCAAGTCTAAAAGTATGTTTGAGACTTGTGTGAGCTTCCCAAATGGGTCCAAACCTCATACATCTCATTTTGGCTATTCAACCCACAATTATGCATATTTTCATCAAAATTCATATTGCACACTTTAGTATTACATACTCAAAATAAGTGCTATGGGTCATATATCATTTTCATACATCTAAACATCACATAATAGTATATTTACACATATCTCAAGGTTCATGGTATATATACAACATTATATACATGATGAACCATTATTATGGTTCCAAAATGGCTAAAACCAAGGCATAAGTTTGTCAATCTCCTTCCTTTAGGGTTGTTGGCTCCCATTAGCATATCCACTTAGTTCACCTTGCACACAATTACACACTTTTTCCTTTGAACTCAGGCCTTCTCTTTCGACCACACACCCATAAATTGGTGGAGATGGTTTCTCTTGGCCTAGATACAATTTATGGGAGCCAATTAAATTCATAAAACAACTTCTAGGGCCATGCAACTTGCTTAAACCCTAGATTACTCTACAACCTACATTATGGTCCATATTGGCACCTAATAGAGCAACACCCCTCAAACTTCTAGGCCTCATTCTTTCTTTTCAAATATGATTCTTGACTCCTTTTAAGCCTCTTAGAGTCATTATATCATCAAAACAAAAGGCCTAACACCATGTTGCTTCTTTAGGTCATAATATGAAACCTAAGACACTAAATCACTTTTCATGAGTTCTAAATTTTTTCCAAGGCCTCCCCTCATTTTCATTCATCAAATATGACTCAAGAATAGCCTTAGAAAAATTTAAAACTCCCCCACCTACACAATCCCTTCTTGGCCGAGACATAAACACCATTTGGGCCATATGGAGTTTTCTTGGTTTTCTTGAAGGGAGAAGCTTGTGGGGAGCATCTTTGGTGTCTCAAGAACTCATTCATACCCTAACTTAGACCTAAGAAGCATCATACAAATTCAAAAATTGGAAGGTACACTTAAAACCCTAGGTTTTGCATCTTGATTTCTAATGCTATTTCTTGATTTTCTTTGCATATTCTTATTCCTCTCCATTAAATACCTAAGAATCACCTTTGGTTTGGTTAAAAATCTAACTCCTTAGGTCTATCTAAGTCTAGGTCAAAATGGAGAAGAAGTGTGATGAAAGGTATCAACCATAGGATACATTTTTACCTTGTTTCCTTGCTTAATTTGGCTTGAATCTTGATTTCTCCATGCTCTTCTCTTCAAATCCGAACTTTCCCTTGAATATCTCCCTTGAATCAGATTTATAAACCTCATTTTAATCCAAGGAAAGAAAGGAGAAGGGAGGAGAGGAGGTGTGGATGAAGAAAAGTAAGAAAAATTACTATGAAAACATACCTTAAGCTTGGTTTTCTTCCTCCTTCTTCTTCCTCTCTGGGCACCTCTCCCTTAGGGTTTTTCTTTTAATTTGGGGTAGAAGATGGTTGTGCATAATGAAGGGAGGAGAAGGGTGCATCATATATATAGGTGGGAATAAGTTACACTTATCAAAAATTCTCATTTTGCCCTTTATATTTTACATTTTCATTTCTCTTTTGTTTTAGCTCCTTTTTGAGAACTGTCTTTTCCATTATAAAATTTAGGTTCCCAATCAAATAAAATGTCTTTGGAATCACTTAAATTGGTGCTAAAACCTTTTCGAATGAATTCATCAAAGTTCGGGCACAATGATGTTAGAAAACGTCCACGGGAGGTGCTTTAGTTGTCCCGGGGCTTTCTATGGCTTTTAGAGCCTCTGAGAATCCCGGAGAACTCAAAACTTTCATTTAAAAAGCCCTCCATACTCAATTTTAGACCACACAAGTTTAACATATTTTACAAGAAGACCTTGTACTTGTTGGCGGAAACCCTGTCGACAAGGTCTTGGAAATTGCACTACAGATTGCAGGATCTTGTCAATAAGATCTTCGACCTAGGTGATGAGATATTATTTCAGCCCTTAAATTAACTTGGTTTACTGCCATATTGCATGCTCAATATACATTCTAATGGTCGCATAACATAATCTCTCATTTTCAAATAGTCGAATATTACACTCTCAACTATAAGAATTGCCTTTGGAATCACTCAAAAAGGTTTTGAAACCATTCCTAGCTGTTCGGTCAAAGTTTCAGTCAATACTTTGCCTAACTCACTTAGCAGAGGGTTTTAACTGCTCTAGGGGTTTCTATGATTTTTAAGGCCTCTGAGAACCCTAAAAAGCTTAAGTTTCTTGCCTAAAAAGCCCTATTGTGAGTTTCAAAATTTTCCAAAAATTATAAAATGCTCCTACTTTCTTTAGTAAATTTTTTGAGCTTTTTTAGCTTTAGTTTTCAGGTATCTTAAGTCTCAAATTATCATTTTCTATTATTTAGAATTTTATTCTAATTTTAGTTGGCATCAAACCTTTCTATCTAAGGGACTTCCTTTGGAAACTGACTCATTTTCATCGTTTTTCAAAAAATTGGACATTACAGTGAGGCTAAACCAATGCTTTTGAAAGCCAACGTGTGTTATGTATGAACTTTTTGCACATGAAAATGATTTTATATATGGTTACTAGTAGCTTAATGTTTATATATGCATTCTTGGATTTGAAATTATGGCTATTATGTATGATTAAAAGGGTTAAGAGCTTTTCAAATTCTTGGAATTTCACTCTTCCCTTTTCAATGTCTAACTATGTCTAGGTGGGCCAACTGAGCTAAGAAATGGAAGCCACCACGCTTGAAGACAAAGATTTTGCCAAAGAATATGCCAAATAGTCATTTTGTAGACCTATTAATGTCAAATGGTGTAATTATATGTTGTAAATGATATGTAGATACTTGAGCATATGTAAATGTATGTATTGATTTTGGCACCATATGATTGAGTATGTGCATTCTTGACATCCATATGCCTAGTATGGGTTATGGAATTTTGTGTATATGAATAAGTAGATAAGGAAAATGAGCTCCATGATGTTTTGAACCAAATAGTATGTCTCTTTAGGTTGTGTATGTGATCTTGGACATGCCTAAGTGGTCTAGAATAATGAAGAAAGCAATTTGACACTAATTTGAACCATTTGAATCATCAAATTTGACCCTTTTGTGTGCTGAACCAAAATCTGACCAAATGAAAGAGTCTTCCCATGAAATTTGGCCAACAATTAGGTCTCCTCTAGAGCTTTCCACATAGTAAAAGAATACCCAATTTAGAGCTTTAAAGAATTTATTATGATTTTTCAAAATTGGGAAAAATGCAGAATGGTAAGGCACACTGTTGATTTGATCAGTTCTTTTTCCTGTGTCATCCATGGGCCAAATGGTGTCTCTATGAAGTTTTACAAGAACAAACTAGGCGTGATGAAATTCTACAGCATTTAAGAGCACCCTATTTAGAGTTCTATAGAGGGAAAACCAAATTTTTAAAGTTTCATAATAGTATCAGGGATGCAGTAGGACCTCTAGTACTATTCCATCAATTTTCATAGCCTAAATACTTCTATTTTGATCTAGAAATATTTTTAGCCTCTAGTTAATATCCATAGCTTTCCAGAATAGTAAAATGTGCTTGATTTCAATTTTTCTATAATTAATTATGAAATTCCAAAATTGATGATAGAAAGTTGTATAGTAAATCTCAGCCCAAAGCATTTATTTTATGTATGATGGTTCTAAACTTGGGAAGAATGGAAAATTTTGTGATGGTTCTAACTTATATGAGTGTATTTGGAGTAGAGAATGATACCAGTAAGTTCATATGACCCACAGGATGCAAAGTGAAAATTTTAAATCCTATGCAACACAAAAATAATATTTTATTGGATTTTTCTTAGGTCTTGAATGAAGCCAAGCAAGCATAATTCTATAGATGAATGGGAAAGGCTAGAATTATATGGTATTACAAGTTGGACCTCTTGATATTTCTACAATCAACTTAGCCAATACGATTATATCAAAAGAAAGTCCTATTATCAATCCAAATTGATGTACATCAATT
This sequence comes from Erythrophleum fordii, assembly GCA_032878935.1. Lineage (NCBI taxonomy): Eukaryota > Viridiplantae > Streptophyta > Magnoliopsida > Fabales > Fabaceae > Erythrophleum > Erythrophleum fordii. Next base: position 15,683,576 of record JAVQMF010000052.1, on the reverse strand, counting down.
TCTAAGGGTGGGGGACCCTATTTGTGACTCAGTGGAGTATATACAACATATTACATAATAAAATAGATTTCATGTAGTACGACAAAATATGCCCACCTAAATAGATGCAGGCTCAATAAGAAAAAAAAGGGATGACTAATCCTAGGTCATGGAAGAGGGACTGGGTTCAGTCCTACTATTTGAAAAAAAATGAAAATAAAAGGAGTGAGCCAAATGCACAGTGAGTAGATATGGCTAACTATATGGCATAAAAGAAATTTTATTTGAAAGTTATATTCAAAATAGTAATCCAGTAATTGAAACTTTAAATATAGCAATTAATGTTTCTTTTAATAAAATCATTCATCAAATACATTAAGAAGCATTTAACAGGTACCAATTGGATTAGACTTAGGGCACACAGCTCGCAAGGGTAAGTAACATAGACGTTAAGCAATCCACTCGTGAAATTCATAATAGATCCACATATGATGGCCAACACATAGGGCTAGCAACATGGCCAACCTTTACTAATGTTAGTAGCAAGGTTTCAAAATAGATAGATCTTAACAAGAATGCTAAAAAAATAAATAAGTAAACCAGCATTTTTAATCACACTCACTCACCGTTAGAGCATATAAGCAACATAGGTCCTTAAATATTGCAGACTTATAGAAGCTTGGAAAATTTTAATTAAACACTCCCACTCAATAAAAAGAATAATTCAAACTTTGCCGTGTTTCCCAAGTTATCGCAATACTTAAGCAAACATTTGGAAAACTAAATAATAAGAACATTAAAGAGTTAAGTAAATGATAATCAAATAAATAATATTTAGATAAAAGGAATGAAATGGAATTTTCATAGCATGTATAGTCAGCATTATCTACTCATAGTGCTCACTGAATAGTAATGATCATCCAATCTAAATCACTATTGCATGCTTCTAACAGGGGATTCCAAAGATGCCATCCCTATAAACATAGTTGCAATAATTCTAAATACAAGAACAATATTAACTAGTTCTTCCTACCTTAGTTTTGTTAAATTTTCCTAGCCTAAATTAGATTTAGATACTCATCCTACACTAGTCACAACCTTGGTATTACACATTTTGGCTTAGTTTATTCGCTATTAGGTCAACTCTTACTCTAGGATTGCCTTAATTTAGTACTTAACTTATTATAAATGTTTCTAGTGTTAACTTATCCTAACTTATTCTTCATATTGATTCATAATGACAAAAAGAATATTAACCTTATGTTACTGAATTATTATTGAAGGTTGTGACAAGTAACCACTACACCTAAATGCCTAATTACAATTATAAAATTTCTATTCCTGAGCTTATAGATATTATAATATATATATATATATATATTTCCCTAAAGAACTTTAAGTTAAAATGCAAAAGTAGTGGGAAAGAGGGATTTTTGCCATAAGCAACAACGTTTTCCAATTGTGTCACTAACTAATCTGCCATAATGCCTTATCCTTGCAATTACCCAAGCCACTAAATCAAAAAGACTTTAGGAGCACCCACAATCAACAAGGACTAGAAGAGTAAAGGCACCAAGTGGGATGGGGTTTCTTAACTATTGAACAAGGACGACGAGGTTGCCCTAAAGAGGGGGAAAAATATTTGGGAAAAAATAAGCCCCAAGAGTTTCATGACTAAGGAGTAATAAAGCATCAATAACGGAGACTGATCTATAAAAGGATTTCTAATTTGAGTAATAATTTATGGAAATTGCAAACCAAGAGCAAGTTTCCTACCTTATATAGTTTAGTAGAAGAAGAGACTACCAGTTAAAAGAATAAAATTAAAGTTAATATTAATTTTAAAGGGAAGAGCTTCAGCCAACCATCAATGGTCGACTAGGGGAGGAAATCACCTTGAGAAAGGCTATATAGTGGAATTTCTAATATCCCCTTGTTGACCTAGAATGCAGAAGACACAATACACCAAGTGGAGCTAAAGTGTAACATCCGGTCCCTCCGTAAACGTGAGAAACGCAATGTTCGGTTTCTCCATAAACGGCAGAAATGGGCCAAATACAAAAGAAAGTCCTTGAAATAGAAGGAATTGGGGCCAACTAAAATTATGATAAAATTTTAAATATTAGAAAATGAGGATTTCAGCCTTGAGTTGCTTAGAAATCAAGGCCAAAATGTAAAGTCCCACATCGGCTGGAAGGGGCCTGTGCTGAGGGCTTATAAGTGGGAGCGAAGCTCTCCCCACCAAGGCGCTCTTTTGGGCTGAAATAAGAGTAAGCCCAAGGGACAAAACCCCTCCCTTCCCGAGTGAAATGAGAGTAGCCTGACGGGGGACGTAGGGGACAATACCTTGGAGGCTCTGTAAGTTGTTTGGTATCAGAGCAATCCTGGCCCATGTGCGACCCGAGGACAAGTCGGCCCCAAGGGGGGTGGATTGTAAAGTCCCACATCGGCTGGAAGGGGCCTGTGCTGAGGGCTTATAAGTGGGAGCGAAACTCTCCCCACCAAGGCGCGCTTTTGGGCTGAAATAAGAGTAAGCCCAAGGGACAAAACCCCTCCCTTCCCGGGTGAAATGAGAGTAGCCTGACGGGGGACGTAGGGGACAATACCTTGGAGGCTCTGTAAGTTGTTTGGTATCAGAGCAATCCTGGCCCATGTGCGACCCGAGGACGAGTCGGCCCCAAGGGGGGTGGATTGTAAAGTCCCACATCGGCTGGAAGGGGCCTGTGCTGAGGGCTTATAAGTGGGAACGAAGCTCTCCCCACCAAGGCGTGCTTTTGGGCTGAAATAAGAGTAAGCACAAGGGACAAAACCCCTCCCTTCCCAGGTGAAATGAGAGTAGCTTGACGGGGGACGTAGGGGACAATACCTTGGAGGCTCTGTAAGTTGTTTGGTATCAGAGCAATCTTAGCCCATGTGCGACCCGAGGACGAGTTGGCCCCAAGGGGGGAGGATTGTAAAGTCCCACATCGGCTGGAAGGAGCTTGTGCTGAGGGCTTATAAGTGGGAGCGAAGCTCTCCCCACCAAGGCGCGCTTTTAGGCTGAAATAAGAGTAAGCCCAAGGGACAAAACCCCTCCCTTCCCGGGTGAAATGAGAGTAGCCTGACGGGGGACGTAGGGGACAATACCTTGTAGGCTCTGTAAGTTGTTTGGTATCAGAGCAATCCTGGCCCATGTGCAACCTGAGGACGGGTCGGCCCCAAGGGGGGTGGATTGTAAAGTCCCACATCGGCTGGAAGGGGCCTGTGCTGAGGGCTTATAAGTGGGAGCGAAGCTCTCCTCACCAAGGCGCGCTTTTGGGTTGAAATAAGAGTAAGTCCAAGGGACAAAACCCCTCCCTTCCCAGGTGAAATGAGAGTAGCCTGACGGGGGATATAGGGGACAATACCTTGGAGGCTCTGTAAGCCCTCAGCCCAAAAGTGCGCCTTGGTGGGGAGAGCTTCGCTCCCACTTATAAGCCCTCAGCACAGGCCCCTTCCAGCCAATGTGGGACTTTACAATCCACCCCCTTGGGGCCGACCCGTCCTCGGGTCGCACATGGGCCAGGATTGCTCTGATACCAAATAACTTACAGAGCCTTCAAGGTATTGTCCCCTACGTCCCTTGTCAGGCTACTCTCATTTCACCCGGAAGGGAGGGGTTTTGTCCCTTGGGCTTACTCTTATTTCAGCCCAAAAGCGCGCCTTGGTGGGGAGAGCTTCGCTTCCACTTATAAGCCCTCAGCACAGGCTCTTTCCAGCCGATGTGGGACTTTACAATCCTCCCCCTTTAGGGCCGACTCGTCCTCGGGTCGCACATGGGCCAGGATTGCTCTGATACCAAACAACTTACAGAGCCTCCAAGGTATTGTCCCCTACGTCCCCCGTCAGGCTACTCTCATTTCACCCGGGAAGGGAGGGGTTTTGTCCCTTGGGCTTACTCTTATTTCAGCCCAAAAGCGCGCCTTGGTGGGGAGAGCTTCGCTCCCACTTATAAGCCCTCAGCACAGGCCCCTTCTAGCCGATGTGGGACTTTACAATCCTCCCCCCTTGGGGCTGACTCGTCCTCGGGTCGCAGATGGGCCAGGATTGCTCTAATACCAAACAACTTACAGAGCCTCCAAGGTATTGTCCCCTACGTCCCCCGTCAGGCTACTCTCATTTCACCCTGGAAGGGAGGGGTTTTGTCCCTTGGGCTTACTCTTATTTCAGCCCAAAAGCGCGCCTTGGTGGGGAGAGCTTCGCTCCCACTTATAAGCCCTCAGCACAGGCCCCTTCCAGCCGATGTGGGACTTTACAATCCACCCCCCTTGGGGGCCGACTCGTCCTCGGGTCGCACATGGGCCAGGATTGCTCTGATACCAAACAACTTACAGAGCCTCCAAGGTATTGTCCCCTATGTCCCCCGTCAGGCTACTCTCATTTCACCTGGGAAGGGAGGGGTTTTGTCCCTTGGGCTTACTCTTATTTCAACCTAAAAGCGCGCCTTGGTGAGGAGAGCTTCGCTCCCATTTATAAGCCCTCAGCACAGGCCCCTTCCAGCCGATGTGAGACTTTACAATCCACTCCCCTTGGGGCCGACCCATCCTCAGGTCGCACATGGGCCAGGATTGCTCTGATACCAAACAACTTATAGAGCCTACAAGGTATTGTCCCCTACGTCCCCCGTCAGGCCACTCTCATTTCACCTGGGAAGGGAGGGGTTTTGTCCCTTGGGCTTACTCTTATTTCAGCCCAAAAGCGCGCCTTGGTGGGGAGAGCTTCGCTCCCACTTATAAGCCCTCAGCACAGGCCCCTTCCAGCCGATGTGGGACTTTACAATCCACCCCCCTTGGGGCTGACTCGTCCTCGGGTCGCATATGGGCCAGGATTGCTCTGATACCAAACAACTTACAGAGCCTCCAAGGTATTGTCCCCTACGTCCCCCGTCAGGCTACTCTCATTTCACCTGAGAAGGGAGGGGTTTTGTCTCTTGGGCTTACTCTTATTTCAGCCCAAAAGCGCGCCTTGGTGGGGAGAGCTTCGCTCCCACTTATAAGCCCTCAGCACAGGCCCCTTCCAGCCGATGTGGGACTTTACAATCCACCCCCCTTGGGGCCGACTCGTCTTCGGGTCGCACATGGGCCAGGATTGCTCTGATACCAAACAACTTACAGAGCCTCCAAGGTATTGTCCCCTACGTCCCTCGTCTGGCTACTCTCATTTCACCCGAGAAGGGAGGGGTTTTGTCCCTTGGGCTTACTCTTATTTCAGCCCAAAAGAGCGCCTTAGTGGGGAGAGCTTCGCTCCCACTTATAAGCCCTCAGTACAGGCCCCTTCCAGCCGATGTGGGACTTTACACAAAATGACTCAAAAAATTTGCCAAAAGGCCAGTGGCATTTTTGTAAATATGGGTACTTTTTGAAAAACACATAGGAGGGCTTTTTGAATGAAAGTTTTGAGTGCTCCGGGGTTCTCAGATGCCCTAAAGACCATGGAAAGCCCCCGGACAGCTAAAGCCCCTCCGGTGGACGTTTTCCAATGTCGGTGTGCTCGAACTTTGACAGATATGTTCGGAAAGATTTTACCTCCAAATTGAGTGATTCCAAAAATATTTTACTTGATTGGGAACCTAAGTTTTATAATGGAAAAGATAGTTCTCAAAAAGGAGCTAAAACGAAGGAAAAACAAAAATGCAAAGTATGAAGGGCAAAATAGGAATTTTTGAAAAGTGTAACTTATTCCCACCTATATATATGATGCATCCTTCTCCTCCGTTCATTATGCACAACCATCTTCTGCCAAAAACTAGAAGAAAACCCTAGGGGATGAGGCTCACAAGAAGGGGAAGGAAAGGAAGAGAAATCAAAGGCTTAAGGTATGGAAATTAGTAGTTTTTGATGCTCTTTCTCTTCCAAACCTCTTCTCCTCCATTCTCCTTTGTTTCCTATGATTATAATGAATTTTATAAATCTGTTTTAAGGGAGAAATTGAGGGGAAAGTTCGGATTTGAAGAGAGGAGCTCAAAGAACACAAGATTCAAGTGAGAAAAAGCAAGAAAACAAGGTAATTTCTCTTCTTATAGTTGTCATTTTTGGTCCCCTTCTCCACCATTTCGCCCCACTTGAGAAAACCCTAGGAGAAGATGATTTTTAGGCAGAACCAAGCATGAATCTAAGGAAAAAGGGTGTGGAGATTAAGAATATGCAAAGAGAATTATCAAAAAGCCATTAGATTTCAAGATGCAAATTCTAGGGTTTCAATTGCACCTTGTAAAATCTGACTTTGTATGATGATTCCTAGGCCTAAATAAGAGTTTAAATGAGCTTCCAAGATCCCTAAGAGGCTCCCCATATGCTTCTTCCCTTAAGAAAACAAAGAAAGCTCTATAGAACCCAATATGCTTCATAGCCTCGGCCTAGATGGGTTCTTCTAGCTAGGGAGAGTTTTAAATTTTTCTAAGATCATTCTTGAGTCATATTTGATGAATGAAAGTGAAGGGAGGCCTTGGAAAAAATTTAGAACTCATAGAAAGTGATTTGATGCCTTAGGTTCCATATTATGACTTAAAGAAGCAACATGGTGCTAGGCCTTTTGTTTTGATGATGTGATGACTCCAAAAGGCTTAAAAGGAGTCAAGAATCATATTTGAAAAGAAAGAATGAGGCTTAGAAATCATTTGAGGGGTGTTGCTTCATTAGGTGCCAATATGGACCATAATAGGGGTTATAGAGCAATCTAGTACTTAAGCAAGTTGTATGGTCTTAGAGATTGTTTCATGAACCTAATTGGCTCCCATATATTGTATTTAGGCCAAGAGAAACCATCTCCACCAATTTTTGGGTGTGTGGCCGAAAGAGGAGGCTTGAGCCCAAAGGATAAAGTGTGTAATTGTGTGCAAGGTAGCTCTCTCCACCTTCTCTCATGCATAGATGTGTGTTTAGCTTGTTTTAGAATATGTGTATGTGTATTTTCAAGCTTTGAAAAGTATGCTAGCATGCCTTTACATGTCATGATCCATGATGCCATGTTATGTTTTAAATGAATCCATGATGTTTGTATGAGTTTGTTTAAGTGTGGAGAGGCCAAGAACTCTTCCCTTAGGTGAGGATGAGCCAAGGACCCTTGAGCTTGGTTGAGACAAAGTAGAGAGTCTCCCAAAAGCAAAGTGGGCTCCTAAGAGTATGGTTGAGTCCAAAGTGCTCAAAGAATGGGTGAGGCAAGTCCAAAATCCATGAGGAGAAGTGTGAAGCCAATCCAAACACTTAGTGAGCTATTGAATGTCTTGTATGATTGATTCACATGCCAAGGTTGCTTTTAAAATGTCTATGATTTCTATCTCCTCCGTGCATGCATTTATGAAACTTGCCTTGCACATATTATGTATGATTGAATGGGAGATGAGCTATTGGGATTCTTTGAATCTCATCCCCTCCTCTCCAATGATCTAATATGCTAGGTGAACTAAGTGGATATGCCAATGGGAGCCAACAACACTAGAGGAAGGAGATTGACATTCATATGTCTAGTTTTTGCTTTATGGAACCATCATGATGTTCAATGATGTATATGAGTATTGTAAATGAGGTATGACCCTTGAGACATGATGTGAGACTCCGTAGAAACCCGTTCTAGGAACCCCAAATTACACGGATCAGTGATCGAATTTTGGCATATGACACAAGAACAAGAAAATAGGCAGATCTGGACAACAAGCAAGAAAGAATAAAGAAAGAAACAAAGAAGAAGAAGAAGAAGAAGAGATGTTGGTCAATGGAATTGAACCCTAAGAGAACCCGTCTCTTAGAACCCTAATCCGGGACGCCACAAAGGAAACCACTCCTTTGATAAGTCAAAGATTTTCTCCAGTACACAAAGGCCACAAGAGAAACCTCACAAGTCAGAAATAATTCTGAAACTAATTCATTCAATCTGCCTCTTCTTGGAGTACAAGTGGGCCTTATATAGGCATTTGAAAAATAAAACCCTAAATACAAAATAACTCTTAGGTTTGGCGGGAAAATAAAAAAAATTTAAATCTGAACAAATTCACCAAGAATGGTGCCTAATAAAGCTAAAAAATCTGAAACAGAAACAATCAAATTAAAACTAAGAGGATTTTGTGGAAAATGGTTGGGCTTCTTCAATTAGGCTCCTTTCAGGCTTGGGCTAGCATCTTGTAGATATGAAATAATTTTCATGCCATTTTGTTCCTTTTGGGCTTCATATTCAGCTAAGACTATGGGCTCCAGGTCCATTAGTTTTTGGATCACTCCATTCAAGGCCTCCTTCATAGCTTTGGCTCTTGATCTTGTGCATGGGCCTCCCATAACTTGCAATGGATCTTTAGCTGGCCATCTTTTAGAGTTACGTCCAGCCCTTTTGTTTTCAAGTTCTTGATTTTGTTCTTTAAAGTCTCCTAGCTCATCTCCATCATTCCCTCCCTCTTGAAAAGGATTCGTCCTCGAATCTGCAATATCAAAAAGAGAAAGGTCAGCCACATTGAAAGTTGCGCTTACATTCCCATAAGAACTAGGCAAATCAATTTTATATGCATTATCATTTATTCTTTCCAACACTTGGAAAGGACTATCGCCTCTTGGGTGTAATTTGGACTTCCTTTGTTCAGGAAACCTTTCTTTCCTCAAATGAACCCACACCCAATCTCCTGGTTCAAAGATAACCTTCCTTCGACCTTTATTAGCATGTTGAGCATATTGCTCATTCTTGCGCTCAATGTTCGCCTTAACTTTAGCATGAAGATCCTGCACAAACTTAGCTTTTTTTGCACCATCAAGGTTAGCAAACTCATTACAAGGCAAAGGAAGTAAATCCAAAGGAGTCAAAGGGTTAAAACCATATATGATTTCAAAAGGAGAAAACTCAGTTGTAGAATGCAAGGCACGATTATATGCAAACTCAATGTGAGGCAAACACTTTTCCCAATTCTTTAAATTTTTTTGAATTACAACACGCAATAAGGAAGAAAGTGTTCGATTCACTACTTCGGTTTGTCCATCCGTTTGAGGATGTGCCACCGTAGAAAACACAAGCTTTGTACCCAACTTAGCCCACAAAGTTTTCCAAAAGTGACTAACAAATTTAACATCACGGTCACTCACAATAGATCGAGGCAAACCATGCAATCTAACAATCTCCTTGAAAAATAAATTAGAGATATGGACAGCATCATTTGTTTTTGAGCAAGCAATGAAATGAGCCATTTTACTAAATCGATCAACCACAACAAATATGCTATCCTTTCCACTAGATGTTCTAGGCAATCCAAGCACAAAATCCATTGAAATATCGACCCAAGGATGAGAAGGGATAGGTAAGGGAGTATACAAGCCATGTGGTAGCACTTTAGATTTAGCGTGCTTGCATGCAATACACCTTTTACACACAGCAATCACATCCCTACGCATATGAGGCCAATAAAAATGTTCTTTCAACATGGATAAAGTCTTTTCTATGCCAAAGTGCCCCATCAAACCACCCCCATGAGATTCTTTAACCAAAAGCTCACGCATAGAACAAACAGGCACACACAATTTATTTCCTTTAAATAAGAAACCATCAAATTTAAAGAAATCATGAGCACCATGTTTTTCACACAACTTCCAAGTTTCAGCAAAGTCAGCATCACATTCATACATGCTTTTGAAAGATTCAAAACCAATTAACCTAGCTTGCATAGATGTAATAAGACGATACCTCCTAGACAAAGCATCAGCCACAACATTTTCTTTCCCCTTTTTATGTTTAAGCACATAAGGAAATGACTCAATGAATTCAAGCCATACGGCATACCTCTTATTCAACTTATCTTGGGTCTTTAGATATTGAAGACTCTTATGATCAGAATGCAAAACAAATTCCTTAGACCATAAATAATGTTGCCAATGTTCTAGAGTTCTTTTTAAAGCATACAATTCCTTGTCATAAGTTGAATAATTCAAACAAGCACCACTAAGCTTCTCACTAAAGTAAGCAATAGGCCTTGACTCTTGCATCAAAACAGCACCAATACCAATTCCAGAGGCATCACATTCAACTTCAAAAACTTTAGAGAAATCAGGAAGAATAAGTAGAGGGGCATTGGTCAATTTATCTTTCAAAGTATTAAAAGCCGCCTCTTGTGCCTCACCCCATTTAAAGATAACATTTTTCTTTACCAGCTCATTTAAAGGTGCAGCAAGGGTTGAGAAGTCCTTTACAAATCGTCGATAGAAACTTGCAAGTCCATGGAAACTCCTCACTTCACTAGCATTCTTAGGTGTTGGCCACTCTCGAATTGCCTTCACCTTCTCTTCATCCACTCAGACGCCATCAGTACCTACAACAAAACCAAGAAAAACCACAGAATCCAAGTAGAAAGAGCATTTCTCTAAATTTGCAAAGAGTTTATTTTCTCTTAAAATATCAAACACAGAATGCAAATGCTTAGCATGCTCTTCTAGATTCTTAGAAAACACAAGAATGTCATCAAAATACACAACAACAAACTTTCCTATGTAAGGGCGAAACACATGATTCATTAAGCTCATGAATGTACTAGGAGCATTAGTTAAGCTAAAGGGCATAACAAGCCATTCATACAAACCAAACTTAGTCTTAAATGCAGTCTTCCACTCGTCACCCTCTTTCATCCTAATTTGATGATAACCACTTCTAAGATCTATTTTTGAAAACAAGCAAGCACCATGTAACTCATCCAGCATGTCATCAAGTCTAGGAATGGGATATCGATACTTAACAGTGATTTTGTCGATGGCTCGACAGTCTACACACATCCTCCATTTGCCATCCTTCTTAGGCACAAGTATTACCGGAACAGCACATGGACTAAGGCTTTCTCTCACAAACCCCTTTTTCATAAGTTCCTCCACTTGCCTCTGAATTTCCTTAGTCTCTTCTGGATTTGCCCTATACGCAGGTCGGTTAAGAAGAGATGCTCTAGGAATAAAGTCAATCATGTGTTCAATGCCTCTTATGAGAGGCAATCCATCCGGTACCTCTTCCAGAAATAAGTCTTTATATTCCTGCAACAAACTCAAAACACTAGAAGGAAGAGATTCATCAAGGTCACTAAGGGTTAGATAAACATCCTTATACAAGAGGACAAAAGATGTCTCACTACATAAAGCCCTCTTAATCTCTCCTCTACTGGAAAATAGTGTTACTTTCTTCTCTTCACTCTCTTGACTTTTCAATTCAGTAGCTCTCTTTTCTTTTCTCTCCCTCTCACTTTCTTTTCTTTCTTTCTCACGCACTTTCTTTTCTTTCTCTCTTAACTTGCATTCTTGAGTAATTCGCTTTTGATCTTCATATGCCTGCAAGGGTCTGAGAGGGGTTAGCATAATGGTTTTCTTATTAAACTCAAAAGAATACCTGTTAGTATAACCATCATACTTAACTTTCTTATCAAATTGCCAAGGTCTACCCAATAACAAGTGTCCAGCATACATAGGAGCTATATCACATAAAACCTCATCATGGTAACTTCCTATGGAAAATGCTACAACAACTTGCTTAGTAACTTTAACATCCCCATTATCATTGAACCACAACAAATTATAAGGGGTGGGGTGTTTTCTAGTTGGCAAACCTAGCTTTTCAACCAACAAGGTACTAGCAACATTGGTGCAGCTCCCATTATCAATGATAAGGCTACATACCTTGTTGTTAACAAAACACCTAGTGTGAAAGATATGCTCTCGTTGTTCTTTTTCAAGCTCCTCTTTCAGTTGAATGCTAAGAGCACGCCTTGACACTAGAGCCTCACCAATCACAGCTTCAGCGACCTCCACATCAGATTCATCACCTCCATTGGAGCTTAACTCAACTTCCACATCTTCATCACTGCTGCTTTCACTAGTAACAACACCATTCTCAAGCAAAATCATAGTCCTTTTATTTGGACATTGTGAAGCAATGTGACCAAAACCTTGACATTTAAAGCATTTAATTTTAGAAGAACTAGAAGAAGATTTAGGTTCAGATTTACCTTTAGAAGTAAGTGTTTGCATCTTCATCTTATTCTCCTCTTTAGGCTTGGTCTCTCCCTTAAACTTGAAAGAGGACTTGAAGTCTTTGTTGGAACTAGCATGTGATTTCAATTTCTGTTTTGTCTTAAAATGCTTCTCCACCTTAATGGCTTTATGCAACAACTCCTCCATATCAAGGTAGTTTTGCAATTCAACTTCTACAGCAATTTCAGGGTCTAAGCCACCAAGAAATCTTGCCATTGTAACTTCTAAATCTTCCTCAATGTCAGCTTTAATCATGGCAATTTGCATTTGCTGAAAATATTCTTCCACACTCATAGATCCTTGTTTGATTTTGTGAAGCCTCTTGTGCACATCCCTATAGTAATGGGTAGGGACAAATCTCTTTCTCATGAGAGCCTTCATTTCTGGCCAAGACCGAATTGGACCCTCTCCTGAACGCCTCCTACTAGTGGTTAATTGATCCCACCATAGGCTTGCATAATCTATGAACTCCAAAGCAGCTAATTTTATTTTACTTTCTTCTGAAAAAGATTGACAATCAAATAAAAACTTAACTTTTCTTTCCCATTCAAGATATACATCAGGATCAGCTTTCCCTTGAAAGGAAGGGATTTTCATCTTGATGTTACTAAAGGCATCTTTCTTTTGAGGGGGAGCTCTCCTAACTCTTTCATGTTGGCTTTCCTCCTCAAAATCAGATTCATCTCCTCCTAGAACAACATTTTTACCATGCCTTGCCTTGTTGTTAGAAGAAGAAGAATCCATTTGATCCAACCTAGCATTTAGCCTCTTGAATTGTTCTTGAACAGATTTGATAAACAATTTAAGGTCAACTTAGTTATCTTCACTTTCAGACATGATTGGCACCTGAAAATGTTAGTGAATAGCAAGAAAAGGACCTGACTACTCCCTCACGTGTTTCACTCTAAATGATGCAAATTCACTCGTGTTTCATTCTTATAATGGCTTTTACAATGATGAAAACACTCTTGCCTTTTTCCTCTCAACTTGCTTCCTATAGTATACTGAATTAAATCCAACAAATCAAAAGAAGCAGCAACTGAAGTGACAATCTTAAATTAGAATCCAAGATATAAAGTTCTCAAAGAGACAACAAAAGTCCAATATTTTAAAGAAAAATCGTAGGTGCAGCCAATAGACAATATAGCAAGTGACTAGGAAAGGAAAATCAAGACACTGAAAGAACAAATGGTGTGTGGCAGATTATGGGAGATCAAGTGGTTAAATGATTAATTATCAAGAGGAAAGGATGGAAAGAAAATTGGAATCTAAAATCAATAATGAAGCAATCAGAAATTTGAAATTTAGAATAAGGTGAATGAATGCATATTTCCTTTTTATGAATTGTGCACAATATGACATTTAATGACCAGATCAACTCAGGGAATCAGATGTGGTAATTCCAAGAATAAATGATCTTCAGCAATTGCAATTCAAGTCAACTATTCAAATTTTTTTTTTTTCAATTTCCAGCACAACTTTCTTTTTCACAGATTCTGACTTTTTTTTTTGCAACTTTTCCTTCTTTTCTTTTTTTTTTTTCACTGTAATATACTCTTTTTTTTTTTTTGAATCTTGAAGGTGCTGAAATTTGCAAACAAAACACAAGATTTCTGAACACAAGATTTTTGAAAGATCAGAATGATATGCACGAAAGAAATAGCTATAACTTGCCCTAGAAAAATCGGATTGATGTGATTCCAAAACGAGCAGAAAGAAGAGATTTCGACACACAATAAAGACCTATTAAACATCCAAAAACACGAAGAAAAACACCAGAAACAGCCGCATAAAAAAAGGACGAGCAGAAAAGAAATAGCTATAACTTGCTCTACAAAAATCAGATTGATGTGATTCCAAATCGAGCAGAAAGAAGAGATCTTGAAACACAAGAAAGACCTATTAAACGTCCAAAAACACGAACGAAAAACACCAGAAACAGCCGCACAAAAATATGGACGAACAGAAAAGAATCAGACGAAATAAGGGAAAAGAACAAGGAAAAAGTGGATAAAACCAACCTCAACCAATGCTCTGATACCAGATGATGTGAGACTCCGTAGAAACCCGTTCTAGGAACCCCAAATTACACGGATCAGTGATCGAATTTTGGCATACGACACAAGAACAAGAGGATAGGCAGATCTGGACAACAAGCAAGAAAGAAACAAAGAAGAAGAAGAAGAAGAGATGTTGGTCAATGGAATTGAACCCTAAGAGAACCCGTCTCTTAGAACCCTAATCCGGGACGCCACAAAGGAAACCACTCCTTTGATAAGTCAAAGATTTTCTCCAGTACACAAAGGCCACAAGAGAAACCTCACAAGTCAGAAATAATTCTGAAACTAATTCATTCAATCTGCCTCTTCTTGGAGTACAAGTGGGCCTTATATAGGCATTTGAAAAATAAAACCCTAAATACAAAATAACTCTTAGGTTTGGCGGGAAAATAAACGAAATTTAAATCTGAACAAATTCACCAAGAATGGTGCCTAATAAAGCTAAAAAATCTGAAACAGAAACAATTAAATTAAAACTAAGAGGATTTTGTGGAAAATGGTTGGGCTTCTTCAATTAGGCTCCTTTCAAGCTTGGGCTAGCATCTTGTAGATATGAAATAATTTTCATGCCATTTTGTTCCTTTTGGGCTTCATATTCAGCTAAGACTATGGGCTCCAGGTCCATTAGTTTTTGGATCACTCAATTCAAGGCCTCCTTCATAGCTTTGGCTCTTGATCTTGTTCATGGGCCTCCCATACCTTGCAATGGATCTTTAACTGGCCATCTTTTAGAGTTACGTCCAGCCCTTTTGTTTTCAAGTTTTTGATTTTGTTCTTTAAAGTCTCCTAGCTCATCTCCATCAAGACATGTGTAAATATGATATTATATGATGTTTAAATGTATAGATATGATGTGTGACCTCTAGAACCTATTTTGAGTATGTAATGCCAAAGTATGCAATATGGAAGTTTATTGGAAATATGTATAAGTGTGGGTTGAATGGCCAAAATGAGATGTATGAGGTTTGGAACCATTTAGGCAGCTCACACAAGTCTCAAATAAGCTTTTAAACTTGCCCAAAAGGTGTCAAGACCAAGGGAAATCCATTTAGCAATTTTGGTACCCAATATGGAGCCAAAATTGACCAAAATGGAACCCTATGTCACTTTTTGGCCAAATGCATTAGTTTTGCCCTGAAATGTGGCATGCAATTAGGTCTCATTGAGAGCTTTCTGTGAAGCTAAAGATCATAATTTTTGGAGGTCTGTAGAATATTTGATGAATTTCCAAAGTTGGCATTTTTCATGGATTCTGGTATGGGTATTGTTCATACTGGTAGTTTCGAATTCTGTGTCAGCCGATAGCCAAATGGTGTTAAATGCTTATGAAATTTTGTATGTATAAACTAGAGGTCATAAGATTTCTGTTACCACTGAGATCACCTCATTTGGAGGTCTGAGCAGAGAGTTATGCATTTTTGAAATTTGCTGTCAATAACAGTGGCGCCTCCAGAGCTCAATCACTGTTCTATCAATTCCAGGTGTCTAAACGTATTTGTTCCATTCTCAAATTATTTTTAGTGGCAATTTAACATTTTTATCTTTTCATAATGACTGAATTTGTATGATTTCGATTTTTGTAGAATTAGTTTTGAATTTTAGAAGTTTGTATCAGTAAACTGAATCATAGCCCAGGCAGCCAGTGAGTCTGTAGCTTTTTGGATGTCAAACATCCTGTGTGATGAATGTTTGACTTGGACGTATTTTTAGTGTGAAGTAGACATTCTAAGCTTTCTATAATGACCAAGCTTTCATGATTTTGAATTTTCTAGAATTAGTTATGATTTTCCAAACTTTGTGACAGAAAAGAGAAAATTCTGGCCGAAAATGCAAATATAAATTTTAATGTGTTCCTTTGCTTTCCACGAGTTATAGACCAAATTTGATGATGGAAATGAGCTATACTTATGTGTTTAAGTATGAGAATGTGATAGATGCATTCATATGGTCCACGGGACTTCGAAAGAAAAATTTTGCCCGTAGAGAAATGCATTTTTATTCATAACTTCCTATGCCACTATATTGTTCCCATAGAATAAACATAAGATGAGGCATGGAAATTGCATGAATTGAGTCCTAGGAGTATGGCGTTACATAAAGCACGTAGGTTAGAAGGTGCAGCTTCAAGAGATACAAGGTAATGCGAGAATGAGCCCACAGAAAAAAGAGTGGTAGGATGGTCAAGTCTAATTTAAGAAAGGCAAAATTATGTATATTTATTTTGCTATGAGAATGCTCTTTTGAAAGATCAGATGCAACAAGGAGTTAATTAGTAATTATAATGAGGAAAGAAGAGAGACAAAGTGAAGAAAGGTGGTCTAACACTCTATTATAAGTAAAAAAAGATGCATATATATTAGGACATGAGACTTACATCAAGAAATGTAAAGGAAGATTAGAAAAGAAATGAAGCAAATGTTGTGGTTCCTATAGGAACAAGTAAAATAATAATAATAATAATAATAATAATAATAATAATAATAATAATAATAATAATAATAATAGTATGGGCTAAAAATAAATTTGAAATTAGTGCTTTTTAGAATTTTTTTAACCTAAAATTTATCTTGTTTGGTTTGAATTAAAATTCTTGATTATTTTTTTTTATGTCAATGACTTTATTTAATATACCTTTTTCCAAATTTTCTTATTGATTCATTGTTAACTATTTGATTTGTTGTTTTACTTAGGTTGTTACAATAACCAGAAGAAATGATTAAGAATGTGTGACTGCATGCAATCTAGCTAATTAAAGACTTTTCTTGGAAAATGAAACTTGGGGCAACTTGAAAATTAGGTAAGAATCAAGAAACAAGTTCCATGATCTTTTTCCTAAAAGCCAAAATGGAAAGACTTTTAAAAGACGGAAAAATCAGCCCATGTGTCAGAGTGGAGGGGCCATTTTAATTAACGATGGATACATTTAGAGAATATTACCAGCGAGACTTCATTGAAAGTGAACCAAGTATCTATGGGAGGTCTATATGCTACATAATGGTGATTTGGTCTAACATTAGTAGCCAAATCTTAATTTTACTACTAGCATCTTGAGAACATTGTTTTAGAATGTCAAGCACTTTTTTGTTGGATTTCAAAATGAAGGGAAAATATGCTTCTTAGGATAATTAATATTAACAAAGGAATTTGACAATATTCAAGCACTTTTTGGAACCTTTTCTATCCTAATTGCACAAAATAGTAGTCTACTATTAACAATCAAGCAATTTCTTTTTACCTTTGAAGTTAATTTTGCCTTGATCATGAAAATTTTTTTAATAAAATTCAATATTAATAACTTTTACAACATACATTTTGCATTTGAAAATTTATGAAAAAGGAAGTATAAAAGAATTGTATTGATGTAATTTCATTTCTCGTATTTTTACAATTTCTTAATTTGTTTGAATAATTAATTTTAACTTATGAATTTCATTATGAAATTTAATACCCAAATTGATAAAAAGTTACAAATTTTTGAAATTTTTTTATCATATTCTATATTTATGTAACATTAAAATAAATCTAATAGTCAAAACACTTAACCTCCTAAAAGTTCAAACTCCCCATAAACTTATCATTATGGAAGGAAACCAAGTATTTGTATATGGGAGGTGCATAATGCTAATTTAGTTGGTACACCCATTGAAATTTGAACTTTGCTACTAGCTAATATCGTTGGATGGTTTACTTTAGAATGTTAAGCACTTTTTGTTGGATTTCAAAATAAGGTGCAAATTTGTAACACTATATCTATCTAGCTCACCTCATCTCATTTCTAGATCATTATCCTTGGCCAAGCAACTTTCAAGAAAGAATTCCATTAAAATATTCCATTATTTTGTGTTATGTTGGACTTAAAAATTTCATTTTACATCCTATGGACCCTTTGGATTTCCCCATGTCATTCTCCAATTTAATTACATACATACAACTCAAAACCATCTCAAAATGTTGCAAAACACTCGAGCTTATAGCATATAAACACAAAATAATGCAAGTCAGTCTCGGGTTCAACTTGATAGATTTTTAGTGCAAATTTGGAAGATCATAACTAAATCTAAAAAAATTGAAATCAAGTAACCCATTGCTTTCTAGAAATCTATAGATGTTAAATATATAATAAAAATAATTTCAAGCCATTAAAAACATCATTGGACAATATTTGACAATAGTAAAGTGACATAGGTTAGACAACCTAGCGTTTTTGATACAGTTTACTGATATAAATTTAAAAAATGCATAACTAATTCCAAAAATTTCCAATTCAAGCAAAATATACTAATTTGGAAAGGTACAAATGTTACTTTAAGGGAAAAATACTTCTATACCAAGATAGACATGTTTAGCTACTGAAAACCGATGGAACAATATATGGACTTGGCTGGTGTTACTGGTACTGACATAGAACTTCCAAAATTCATAACTCTTTGCTCAGACCACCAAAGGAGGTGCTTCCAGTTGCTACAAATGTCTAGTTTATGTCTATAAAATATCACATTCATTAGACCATTTTTGGCCCACGGATGATATAGAAACATAAACTGACCATATGAATAGTGCTTATATATGGATAGTAGGAAATTGGAAACTTTGAAAATTCACAATTAATTCCATAGAACTCCAAATAATCTAGTCTTTAGCTTTCCAAAAACCTTTAGATGATATCTATATGCATGCCAAATTTCATGAGGAAATTCATCTATTTGGTTAGTTTGTGACATAAGGTTGCATTTTGGTCCTTTAGGTCATTTAAGGGGTCTTAATGGTCCAATTTTGCCTCCATTACATCTAAGCAACATGAGCATGTGGGAAAGCATGAAAAGAACCTATCAAATGTGTTTAAAAGGTCAAATAACCTAGATCTTACCAAATCACTTTCCTACTCCAAGGTGTACACAATAGACATACATGCATATCTTGGTATTTCTATGGCAAAATCATACAATATCATTCATTTGAATCCAATTCTCATACATACATCTCATATCCATATATTTGTACATATTCAGAGGGTTATATATCATACATATATCATGGTATTACATTCTTAACATTATCATGGTTACAAGGAAAACAAAAGACACATCTCCTTGCCAATCCCCTTTTTTTAAGCTTGGTGGCTTTCATTCCTTGGTTCACTTGGTCTACCTAGATATGTGAGGTAATGGGAGGGAAGAGTGAGATTCTAGGAATCCTAGTAGCCCTTCTCACCTTCAAACATACATAATAGATGCAAGTTTCATTTCTTATATGCATGTATGGCATTCATAAAGTTCTTAATCATACATAGAGCATTTCTTCCATTTAAGAAGTCATAAACAATATACATAGGCTTGCTAAGACAATAGTTTAGCCTCACCCATTCTCTTTGGGACTTTTGGATTGCCTCACCCACCTTTAAAGGACTTTTAACTGAGTCTCACTCTTTCTAAAGACTTTTGGCTTTGTCTCACCTACTCTTAAGGACTTTTGGCTCATCCTCACCCTAGCTGAAGGGCTTTTGGCTTCACCAAGCTCAAGTAAGCCAAATGCATCCATAAAAACATCTTTCAAGCATATACACATAGCAACATGGTACCATGGTATGTGATCATTTACTAGAAACATATTTCATAGCTTAAACATGTACACACACATTCAAAGATAAGAAAACACCTAAGTATATATAAAAGAAAGGAGAGGAGGCTATCTTGTTTGAAAGAACACATTTTTTTTCTTGAAAAATCTTCCTCTCCCTTGGCCAAATGTTCACAAGAAGGTGGAGCCTGATTCCTTTAGCCTAAACACATCAAATGGGATCTAGTTATACTCTTGAAGCAAGGTCTAGCATTAGTCACACATAAAGGGAGCATACTTTTTCCTATGATTACATAATAGTTCCACAAAAGAGCCTAATGAAGCGACTACCACATTTCAACATCTTGGCTCTATTTTTTTTCTTATATCCAGGCCTTTTGGATCCATTTAGACTTCTTGAAGTCATCACAAACTTATTTCCAAAAGCCTAGAGCCAAGTTGTTTCTCTAGGTCATATTATAGAACTTAAATCTCCAACTCTCAATCTATGGTTTCTAAATTTTTTTCAAGGCTTCCTCTCATCTTCTTCTATCATATAAAGTGCCAAACTAAGCTTAAAATGAATTAAAACACTCCCTAGCCCCTCCATTTGTCCTAGGCCGAGCCTATGTCTTCCATTCCTACCCATGGAGTTTTAACTTTTTTCTTGAAGGAGGAGACACTTGGAAGGCTTCCTAGGGATCTTAGAAACTCAAATAAACTCTCATGTGGGCTAGGAAATTCTTGTATTAAATCATATTTTGGTCTATTATTTTGAATCCCTAGTTTTTCTATCTCCAGTTTCCATGGTTCTTTCTTGAATTCCTTTACACTAACTTGTTTCCTACACTCAAAATCATAAGTTTCAAACTTGGTTTGGTTCAAAACTAATCCCCCCTTGGCTATCCTAGATGAGGCTAAAACATATACATAGAGGACAAAGGAAGAAAAAGCAAAGATATATGAATTTTTACCTTGATTTCCTTGCTTCTTCAAGAGCTTCTTTCTTTGCTTTAGCCTCCTCCTTCAAGGACTAACTTCCTCCCTCTTTCTTGGAGTTTTTCTTCCTCTTCTCTCCTCCCTCTTGAGCATCTCTCCTTCCTAGTCTCTCTCTCTATTTTAGGAAAAAAAAATTGTTTAATTGCAAAAGGGTTGCTGGAATGTGGATTAGAAGAAGCTAAAAGTCACTTTATGTAACTTTTTACTTTGCACTTTAGTCCTTTTTCTAGACTTTTTCATTTTAGTCTCATTTCAACTCCTTTTTAAAATTTGTCTTTTCCATCATAGTATTTAGGCTCTCAATTTTATAAATTGGCTTTAGAATCACTTAATTTGGATTTAAAACTATTTCAAACCATTTAGTCAAAGTTTCAGTCAATTGACAGCTAAAATCGCTTACCAAAGAGGTTTCAATTGTTTTGGGGATTCCTATGATTTTTAGAACCTTTGAGAACCTTTGAAAGCTCAAAATTTTCATTTAAAAAACCTTTCTGTGAGTTTTCCAAATTTACCAAAAATTACAAAAATACCCCACTTTCTTTCATAAATTTTTCTAGCTCATATGGCTAGGGTTTTTAGGTATCTTATGTCTCAAATTCTTATTTTTTATTATTTAGAATTTTATCCTAATTTTAGTTAGCCAGGCTCTGCACCTGACTAGGGGGAGTGACTGGTGGCACTCCCGCGGCGCCCTTGGAGTGAGAGCTATCAGCCCTCAAATCTCTTATTTCAGGGTACTTGCTTTTCAAACTAACACATTTCGGTGTTTTACAAAAAATTGGGCATTACAAAATTTGCTTCTTTGGATAATTAATATTAACAAAAGGAATTTTACTATATTCAAGTACTTTCTATAATACTCAGTTCTTCCGTAAATGAAAGAAATTAATTATAAAAGAAAGTCCCCTAAATCAAAGGGATAACAGTTAAAATGAAATTAGAATGATAATCTAAACCTTTAAAAATGAGGATTTGAGGCTTAGGATGCCGGGAAACCTGAACCAGAAAACTTAAAAAATTTGCAAAAATAAGTTGAGGGTATTTTCATAATTTTTGGAAATTTTAGAAAACTCACAGGAGAGCTTTTTAAACAAAAAATTTAAACTTTCTAGGGATCTCGGAGGCCTTGAAAACTATCGAAACCCCAGAATAGTTGAAACCCCTCCAGTGAGCGATTTCAGCTATCAGTTGATTAAAACTTTGACCAAGTGGTTTGACATAATTTCAAATATAATTTGAGTGAAACCAAAGTTATTTAATAAGTTAGAGGACTTAAATTTTATGATGGAAAAGACATATTTTGAAAAGGAGTTGAAATGAGTCTAAATGGAGAGAATTAAAAAGAGGGATTAAATTGTGATTGTGAAAAGTTATGAAAATAGACCCCTGGGCTTCTTAAAACATCCTAAACTATTCAGCCACTCTAACTGACTCTCTTGCACATTGAAACAGAACCAAACTCTGGCCTAGTGGGTGAACAAAAAGAAGAGCTAAAGGAAGAAGAAGAAGCTTTTAAAAGGTAACAAAATACACACTCTTTCACTCCTTTTCCACTAAACTTCTTCCACTCCTCCTCTCTTCTTCTATGGTTTTACTAGTCTATTTAGGTATGTTTGGTGGTTGATTAGTAAGGGAAAGAGAAAAGTTAGAAGAGCTCTTGGAAGCATAGCAAAGCACTTTGAGAAAGCTAGCAAGTAAGGTAAGAATTATAGCTTGTCTTACTTCCTTTTTGTTGTTCTCTCTTGGGTGATTTTTTTGTCAGACCTAACCCATCTTGGAGGAGTTGAATCTTGACCTTGGCAAGAAATAAACAAGTGTTTAGGAGTGTGGAAATTAAGATTAATCCATTGGAATCAAAAAGAGAAGTAAGAAATTCAAGTTGGAAAATCTTGGAGTTTTGGAAGAAATGTTAAATTTTAATTTTTCTTAGACATATTCTACCTATTAGACCTCTAGGAAAATTTATATGAGCCATTCTCACAAGAAAAAGTAACAAAACTCCATGGGCCATTTTTTATAGGTATGTCTTAGCCTAGAGCTCTTTATGCACCTAAGGAGTGTTTTAAATTTTTCTAAGGCTAGAAAGGGACTAGATATGATAAATGAACATCAAAGAAAGCCTTGAAATGAATTTAGAAAGCATAGGTTATGAGATGGAGGTGTAGGCTCTATAATGAGCTATAAAGAAGCAACTTATATCTAGGCTCCTTAAAATGAATTTGTAATGACTCCAAAGAGTGTAAATGGAGTCAAGAGACTTAGATTGAAGGAGAAAATAGGGCCAAGATTATGAATTTCTATAGTTGCTTCATTAGGTCTTGTATGGAACCATTATGTAGCCATATGAGGAAGTAAGCTTCCATAGAATTTGTACAAAACCAAAGCTTGTTCCAATGATTGAACCATGTCTCATTTGATGTGTCTAGGCCAAGAGAATCAAGTGCCACCTAGTTGCAAGTGTGTGGCTAAGAGAGGGGAAGATGTAACACCATAATTCTCTAGCCTTTCTCATGCAATTTTTATGTCTCATGCCATGCACTTCTCAAGAGAACAAGGAAATGACATTAAAATAGTGAATATTTATGTGTTGTGTAGCGTATGAATTCTCCATTCGGTGTCCTATAGATGATATGAACTCATTCAACTCATTCTCATATTTAATTACACTAATACAACTTAAATCCAAAGAAGTGGCCTAGAACTCGTGCAAGTGGATGGAGTACATGAAATTCAAGAGTGCAGCCTTGGCCAGAAATCTCAGTTTATTGTCATAAACTTTGAAAAATCATAACTAATTTTAGAAAACTTGAAATCATGCATTATTTACCATTATAGAAAGCTACAAATGTCTAATTTATGTTAAAAATATATTCAGACCTTAACAAGGGTTTATAGATAGCAGAAACTCATGGAACAATATCGGAGGTAAACTATTATCCCTAGCACTGACCTCCAACTTCAAAAATTTATATCTCCTTACTTAGAGATCCAATTGGGATGATCTTAGTGGCCCTAGAAAGATTATCATGTATAGTCTTTGCTTGTAAAATTTCATGAGCATTGGACATCATTTGGCCCATGAATGATGTAGCCCAAATTTCTAACCATATGAATAGTACCTATATCAGTTCAATAGAAAAATGCCAAATTTGAAAAATCATAATTAATTCCATGAAGATCCAAATAATCTGATCTTTAGCTTCTCAAAAAGCTCTAGATAATATCTATATGTGTGCCAAATTTCATAGGCAAATTCATTCATTTGGTTAGATCTTGACATTGGGTTACAAAATGGCTCATTTTGTGTCTTACAAAGGGTCCAAATAGTCCATTTTGAGCTCCAAGGTAACTATGACCACTTGAGCACGTGGAAATGTACCAAAATGACCTTCTAAACTTGTCTCAAAGGTGTATAAACCCAGAATTTGAAAACTCACTCTCTCACCTCATGCCATACACAAAATTACACAAGGCTAGTCTTGTCATTCCATACCCAAAATGCACTATACCATTTATATAACATTAAATCTCATTTAGACATGATACATTTGCATAATTATGCATGATCATAAGGTCATAGGACATATACAATAATGGATTACAACATTTGCCATTCATATGGCCATAAAGAAGCAAAAATAGGCAAATTGTTATCAATCTCTTATCTTCCCACTTGATGGCTTCCATTGCCTTACTTACTTAGTCCACCCAGCGTGTTCGGACATTGGAGAGGAGGAAATGAGATTCAAAGAATCCTAATAGCTCTTCTCCCTTTCAATCATACATAAAATATGCAAAATATGTCTTGAAAATGCATATATAGATATATTGAGATGTATGAGTATTCAAGAAACATCCCTAGTATTTGAATAAGTCATATATAGCATACATAGGCTTGCCAAGTAAATGGATTAAACTCACCAATTCACTTATAGATTTTGGACTTGCCTCACCCATCTAGATCAGATAATAGGTTCAGAGAATTACCTTTTCTGTCAATTAAGTTTGATGTTTACTCTTCATCTAGATCACAAGAACTGACAGCAGATCGACTCCCTCTACTGGTGTCTACACGAATGGGGTTCAGCAACTCGAGTAGTGTACTAGCACTTGCCCGTACAACATCTCGTACAGTTCCGTACACATCCGTGCACTGTCCCTCTCTCTAGGATTTTTGGAGGCAGCTCTAAAAAAAAAACTTTCTGATATGGAAACCTTATTTATAGACTAGAGTTTTAGATATATTTAATTAATAAAAATTAATTAAATATATTTATTAGTTTAAATTTAAATCTATCTGATAAAATTAAATTTAAACTAATTCACATATATATACATATATATAATATCAAATATAATATATATATAATATATATTTTGAATTTAATTATTTATATATATATATATATATAATTCCTCCATCCTTGATTTAAAAAGTAAATTTATTGAGTCTAGACACATTTCTGATTCAATGAATGTAGACATTTTAGTTCAAGTTGGTCCGTTCTTATGTGCGACCCTGCAGGCCCATATGATGTTAGTAATAGGCCAACTGTACTGTTTGACCCACAAGTCACAAGCGGCCTCTAACAAGACATTGTGACTACCCAAATCATATGGATCGGTGATCCAATGCAACCTATCTTACAATCCTATCATATCCCTTTTGTCACACGACATCTAGATCGAGTATGAGGCATTGAAATGTCATCCTCAACTTGTTCAATCGTAACTTTCTCGATCTTCGAGCAGACTGATATAAGATGGAATCCTTTTCATTTGAGCATGGCCATGCATTTCTCAGTCACACTCATCGAGGGACCTAAAGATATCTCTCCATTAATCAGAGGGACAAATTCCATCTTAACCACTCATCTTCCTCTGTATGGATTCTACTATACCCGATCATAACTTTTATAATCACCCAGTTAAAAGTGATATTAGACTATGCCAAAGTACAGTGTCCTTCATGTAGGAATCTATGGTGATCTCAGGTCCAAGGGATCAATGACATGATTATATATGAGATAAACTTATGACCTAATCCATGTAGCTTATCTCATGACAGATCTATCCAGCATCCTGTTCTCTAACACATGCCTATGATTTTGATTCATATCATCATACATGATTAATACTTAATAAATCAAAATCATACTAGTCTTAATTCATCGTTGTTCCCACAAGGATGATTAACTAGGGACATTTTGGATAATAAAAAAAATTATTTATCCATGGATATTAATATATATAAACATGCAAATAATATAATAATATAATAAAAGAAAACTCTTATTTCATAATAAAAATAATGTTCACAATATAATGATTAGCCTAGGGCACAATCTCCAACAACTCCCACTTGCACTAGGTTCAATCATTAATGTTTCTAATATTCATTGATCTAACATGACGATCATGCTTAGCTTGTGCAAGCAGCTTAGTAAGAGGATCAGCAATATTGTCATCAGTTGGTACTTTGCATATTTTTATATCACCTTTATCAATGATTTCTTTGATAAGGTGATATCGCCTGAATATGTGTTTAGTCCTTTGATGTGATCTAGGCTCTTTAGCCTATGGTATTACATCATTATTGTCATAGAACAAATCTATCGAATTTGAGATGGTAGGCACCACCCTTAGCTGAGTGGTGAACTTTTTAATCCAAATAGCTTCCTTAGCTACATCTGATGCTGCTAGGTACTCAGCTTCTGTTGTAAATAAGCTACAGTGCTTTGCTTTGAGCTCTTCTAACTTACTACTCCACCATTCAAACAGAATATAAATCCTGATTGCGATCTAGAATCATCTTTGTCAGATTGAAAACTTACATCTGTGTAACCGTTTATAACAAGCTCGCTATCTAATTCTCCATACACCAAGAATACATCCTTAGTTCTTCTCAAGTACTTTAGGATATTCTTGATGGTAGTCCAGTAATTCTCACCTAGATCTGATTGAAATCTACTAGTCATACTAGGCATATAAGATATCTGGTCGAGTGCACAACATGGCATACATGATACATCCAATAGTTGAGGCGTATAGAATCTTACTCATACGTTCTCACTGATTACGTGTACTAAGACACAGAATCTTGCTGAGATTGATGCCATGAGACATAGGTACAAAACTCCTTTTTGAATCTTGCATACTAAATCTATGCAATACCTTGTATATATAGGTGCATTGACTTAGATTAATTAGCCTCTTAGATCTATCTCTATAGATCCTAATCCTAAGGATGTAATTGGCCTCGCCTAAGTCCTTCATTGAGAAACACTTTCCTAACCAAGACTTAACAATCTGCATGGTAAGAATGTCATTTCCAATGAGTAGGATGTCATCAACATAAAGCACTAGAAATACAATTATACTCCCACTAACCTTCTTGTAAACACAAGGTTCATCAACATTTTGGATAAACCAAAATCTTTGACTATTTCATCAAAGCGATGATTCTAACTCTGATATGCTTGCTTCAATCCATAAATAGATCTTTGAAGCTTGCAAACCTTCCAAAATCCTTTGGATGCATAAAACCTTCAGGTTATATCATATACACATCCTCAAGCAGCTTTCCATTAAGGAATGCTCTTTTTACATCCATTTGTCAAATCTCATAATTATAGTACGCAGCAATGGCAAGAAGGATCCTGATTGATTTGATCATAGCAACTGGTGAAAAGGTTTCATCATAGTCTATACCATGTGTTTGTTTGAATCCTTTTGTAACCAATCGTGCCTTAAAGGTATGCACTTAGCCATCCATGTCAGTTTTCTTCTTGAAAACCCACTTGCATCCTATGGCTTTTATACCTTCAGGTGGGTCAATCAAGGTCCATACCTGATTGTCATGCATGGATTGCATCTTAGACTTCATGGCTTCGAGCCATTTCTCAGAGTGTGATTCTATTATGGCTTCTTGATAGGTGGTTAGCTCATCTTGATCAATGAGCAACACATCACGATTTTCAGTTAAAAGAAATCCATATCTTTGAAGCTGATGTTGTGTTCTATCAGACCTTTATGGGCCATGTGTTACTTGAGTAGGCTCAACAACTTGTTGTAAGTCTTCTCGATTTTCCATCTCCAGTTCAATGCGATTTTATGGCTCTCGAACTTTTTCGAGATGTATCTTACTCCCACTAGTTTTTTTAGAGATGAATTCTCTTTCTAAAAAGATACCATTCCGAGCAACAAACAATTTGTCCTCAGTGGGGTTGTAGAAGTAGTATCCTTTAGTTTCCTTAGGATAACCCACAAAAAGGTATTTTATAGATTTAGGTGCTAGTTTATCTAAGGCTTGTTGCTTAACATATACCTTGCATCTCTAAATCTTAAGAAAAGATAAATTAGGCTTTTTTCCAGTCTATATCTCATATGGTGTCTTTTCAATCGCCTTAGATGGAACACAGTTTAGTGTAAACGCAGCTGTTTCTAATGCATAGCCCCAAAAGAATGGTGGAAGATCCATTTGACTCATCATGGATCGAACCATATCTAATAGGGTTCAATTCCTTTGTTCAGAGACGCTATTCCATTGTGGTGTTCCTGGTGGGGTTAATTGTGAGACAATACCACAATTTCTAAGATGATCAATAAACTTTTGGCTCAAATATTCTCCACCTCAATCAGATCAAAGTATTTTAATAGATTTGCTAAGTTGATTTTGTACCTCATTCTGAAAAGTTTTAAACATTTCAAAAGCTTCAGATTTGTGTCTCATTAAATAGATGTAACCATATCTACTATAGTCATTTATAAAAGTAATAAAGTACAAATGGCCTCCTTTAGCAGTTGTACTTAGTGGACCACATATATCGATATGTACTAGGCCCAATAAGTCAGTGGCCCACTCACTGTGCCCAGTAAAAGGTGCCTTAGTCATCTTTGCCAATATACAAGATTCGCATGTGTCAAATGATTCAAAATTAACTGATGTTAGAAGTCCATCTTGATGGAGCTTTGAAATGTATTTCTCATTAATGTGGCCTAGATGACAGTGCCAAAGATAGGTCAGATTCAAGTTGTTAGTCTTGATCTTATTAGTAGTTATGTTATAGATATCTTGATTATTGGAAGCATCAAGATTTAAATAATAATGACCACCATACAAATCATCATCCACATAAAAGATGTCATTATGATAAATAAAGCATTTATTATTCCCAATAATTGAAATAAAACCTTCTTTATCCAAATAAAAAAGTGAAACAATGTTACTACTCAAAGCAGGAACATAATAGCAATTGTTCAAAATTAACAAAAGCCTACTGGGCAAATTTATTTCATAAGTGCCTACAACTAAAGTAGCAACTCTTGCTCTGTTTTTAACTCATAGGTTTATTTCACCCTTTTTCAACTTCCTACTCCTTTTGAGACCCTACACATTTGTACAAATGTGAGTTCCATATGCAGTATTAGATACACGTAGAAGAAGTAGAAAGATTAATATCTATAACATAAATATCTGAAGTAATAGCCCTACTATTCTTCTTTCTCTTTACATCTTCCAGGTAGAGCTTGTAGTTTCTCTTCCAATGATTCAGCTCATTGCAAAAGAAGCAAACTCCTTCCTTGGGAGACTTTGCCTTCTTGGCTTCAGGCTTGGGTTTGGGCTTGTTTTGGTTCTTGAACTTATTGTTTGGGCGCTTTCCCTTGCCTTTGCCTTTCTTTTACATTCCTTTACCTTTCTGAACCATTAAAACAAAGCTTGGATTTTTCTTAATATTTTGCTCAGCAGTTTTAAGCATCCCATGCAATTTAGAAATGGATTTCTCCATGTTGTTCATATTGTAGTTCATGACAAACTGGTCATAACTTTCTAGGAGTGAGTTTAAGATCAAATTTGTAGCTAACTCTTGAATTATGGGAAATCCGAGCCTCTCAAGGTAGCCTTTCATCTTCAAAACATGAGTGCTAACTGATGCACCTTTAGCCATTTTATAGGCATGCAAGGCCTTGGTGGTTTCAAACCTTTTCTGCCTTGCCTGTTGTTGGAACATTTCCTTGAGATGCACAATCATCTCATAAGCCTCCATATGTTCCAGATCTCTCTAAAGTTCTGAGACCATGGTGGCTAACATCAGACATCCTACATCCATAGAATCATTGAGATGCTTGGTGTGGGCATTCTTCTGTGCTCTTAGAGCATTGGCTGTAGGCTCCTTAGGAATGGGCTCATCTAGGACATATTGCTTTCTTTCCTGCTTGAGAATAATTCCCAAGTTCCTAAACCAGTCAAGAAAGTTTGTCCCATTAAGTTTGTCCTTCTCAAGGACGAATCGCAATGATAGTGCAGCAGAGTTATTTGTCAACATTTTTCTACAATAAAATATGTAAAAATCAAATTAATAACTTTCTACTAAAATAACCCTCAATTTAATTTAGCGGGCTAAGACCCATATTTCACTTAATTATAAGTCCGCTTTGGCAAGATGCTTAAAATTAAGCTATTTAGGTAGGTAACTCGTTTACCAATTATATCACATGTAACGCTTAGATCTTTTATGGGATTCAATCATCACATGATCTGGCATGTTTAATCCCATCTAATGCTTTGAGACCCAAAACTATTTTGATAGTCTCAATTAAGTCAAACCACTATAAAGGTTATAAGTATCACTATTACCCAAACTACCTTACTAAGATAAGCTAAATGTATTCCACTTTAGTGAAACCTACAGTCAGGTGATCAAAGTTTTGATAGATGTTCATTAGTAGGCGACATTGTAACTTAAAGTTTTACACGAGGGATTTTATTTCATTATTTCATAAAACTAGTTATCACATAATTATATACTACGATAGCATACAAACATACATGCAGATGATCTCATCATAAGTCTTAAAATAAATGTGACACAATATGGCCTATCTATTTTATCTCCTCCCAAGCCAATGAGAGGATTCCTCTAAGATAAAATCTATATATACAAAGAGAAACCTCGCTTGAATAGTCGAAGGGAGTGTGAGATGAGAAAAGAATATACATTCAGAATGAATAGAGAGAGGCATGACACACAGGCCTTATTTTAAAAATTACAAACCATAAGCATCCTAGCGCCATATTATGGACCTTACCTATCCAAGCAAATCACAACACAAATACACATGTTACAAACATCTCATTTCATATGAAAGGCTGTAAATTTAGTGAATTTATTTTAAATTAGATTGTGTTGCACTAGGATTAGATAGCAACGGTGGATTCATTCAGTGCGTCACATACATAGGCAAACGAATTCAAATTGAAACAGAATATAATCTGTACAAAATATATCAAATATATATACATATATAACAGATTAATAATCATGCTCCCAATCACATTGAAAACAAATTCATGTTCGAATTAAATTTCCAAATTCAAGGTCGATACATATGCATATCCAGATTCAGATTTAAAACAGATGCAGATTGACATACATGTACAGATTCATAATCAATTTTAGTATCCAAAACATGAACGCACATGCATATATCTCATATAGTTATATGAGCAAAATCGATTTCAGTGACTATTACCCTATACATATATCATATATATGAACGGATTCATTAAAAGGATCTCTACACTTATATTTCATGTTCTAAAATAATTTGATCAAATCAACATTGCATACATATCTCATATCAGTATATGCAAAAAATTGAGCACAAGATAAAGTTCTTACAACACATAGGTACTCAATTTAAACAATTATTGATGTAGCTTTGATACCACTATTGGGAATCATGGGAGGCACACAGCAGAATTTAAAATTTTTATCCCGATTCCCACCAAGGATTCATCAAAATTGCTTAAGCTAAATAGGTTTAGAGAATTACCTTTTCTGTTAATTGAGTTTGCTGTTTACTCTTCGTCTGGATCACAGGAACTGACCACAAATGGGGTCCCTCTACTGGTATCCACACAAACAGGGTTTAGCAACTCGAACAGTGTGCTAGCACTTGTCCGTACAACGTCCAGTATAGTTCCGTACACATCCGTGCATTGTCCCTCTCGCTAGGATTTTTAGAGGCAGCTCTAAAAAAAAAAGACTTTCTGATATGGAAACCCTATCTATAGACTAGAGTTTCAAATATATTTAATTAATCAAAATTAATTAAATATATGATTAAATATATTTATTAGTTTAAATTCAAATCTATCCTATAGTTTAAATTTAAATTAACAATATCTAGAGCTTAATTTAAATTATTTAATTAGTTTAAATTTAAATGGATCTGATAAAATCAAATTTAATTATCTGATTAATTTAAATTTAAATCTATCTAATAGAATCAAATTTAAATTATCTGATTAGTTTAAATTTAAATCTATCTAATAGAATCAAATTTAAACTAATTCATATATATATACGTATATATATAATATCAAATATAATATATATATATATAATATATTTTGAATTTAATTATTTTTATATATATATATATAAATAATTCCTCCATCCTTGATTTAAAAATTAAATTTATTGAATCTAGACACATTTCTAATTCAATGAATGTGGACATTTTAGCTCGAGTTAGTCCATTCTTGTGTGTGACCTTGCAGGCCCATATGATGTTAGTAGCGGGCCAACTGCACTGTTTGACCCACAAGTCACAAGCAGTCTCTAACAAGACATTGTGACTACCAAAATCATACAGGATCGGTGATCTAATGCAACCTATCTTTACAACCCTATCATATTTCTTTTGTCATACGACATCTAAATCAAGTATGAGGTATGGAAATGTCATCCTCAACTTGCTTGATCGTAACTTTCTCAATCTTTGAGTAGACTGATATAAGATAGAACCCTTTCCATCTGCGTATGGCATACATTTCTTAGTCACACTCATCGAGTAGCCTAGAGATATCTCTCTATTAATCAGAGGGACAAATTCCATCTTGACCACTCATCTTCCTTTGCATGGATTCCACTATACCTGATCATAGCTTTTATAATCACCCAGTTAGCGGTGACATTAGACTATGCCAAAGTACAATGTCCTTCATGTAGGAATTTATGGTGATCTCAGGTCCAAGGGATCAATGACACGATTATATATGAGATAAACTTATGACCTAATCCATGTAGCTTATCTCATGACGAGTCTATCCAGCGTCCTGTTCTCTAACACACGCCTATGATTTTGATTCATATCATCGTATATGATTAACACTTAATCAATTAAAATTATACTAGTCTTAATTCATCGTTATTCCTATAAGGATGATTGATTAGGGACATTTTGGAAAATAAAAAAAATGATTTATCCTTGGATATTATTATATATAAACATGCAAATAATATAATAATGTAATAAAAGAAAACTTTTATTTCGTAATAAAAATAATGTTCGCAATACAATGATTAGCCTAGGGCACAATCTCTAACACCTAGAAGGAAGGGACAATACCTTGGTGGCTCTGTATGTGCGTGGAGTGTAAAGTCCCACATCGGTTGGAAGGGGCCTATGGCTAGCCTATATAAGTGGGGGAGAATCTTTCCCTACCAAGGCGCACTTTTCCCGTGAGTTAAGTGGGAAGGGACAAACCCCAATGAACCAGGAAGGTAGGGTCAAAGACCCACGAACCGAAAAAAAAGGGATAATACCTTGGTGGCTCTGTATGTGTGTTTGGGCTGACCCATCCTCGAGTTGTACATGGGCCAGGATTGTTCTGATACCAACACATATAGAGCCACCAAGGTTTTGTCCTTTCCTTCCGATTTGTAGGTCTTTGACCCTGCCTTCCTAGTTCGTTGGGGTTTGTCCCTTCTTGCTTAACTCACGGGAAAAACACGCCTTGGTGGGGAGGGATTCTCCCCCACTTATATGGGTTAGCCACATGCCCCTTTCAGTCGATGTGGGACTTTACATATTGGTTTCTCCACACTTAAGCAAACCCAAGCAAACATGTTAAATATCATTTGAATGTATAAGGTAATATCATGGTACCATGGAATAAAAGCTCAAGCTAGAATACTTTTCATAGTTTAAAACACACATACACACATTCAAAGATAAGTCAGCATACATTTATGTATGAAAGAAGGAGGAGTGAGCTACCTTTGTTGCAACCACATACTTTTCCTCTTGAAAAAGCTCTCCCTTTGTAACACCATAGATTTCTAGCTTTGCCTCATGCTAATTTTATGTCTCATGCTAAGCATTATATAGGGAAGCAAGAAAATGGCATTAAAATATTGAGCTTTCTTGTGTTGTGCTATGTATAAATTTTTCTTTTGAAGTCCTGTGGCCTATATGGACTCATGTATCACATTTCCAAATTTAATTACATAGATACAACTTAAATCCATCACCAAAAGTGGCCTAGAACTTGTACAAGGCAAGAGACATACAAAATTACATAAGGTCACCTTAGCTTGAATTTTTCCTTTTTTGTCACAAAATTTAAAAATTATAACTAATTCTAGAAAAATTGAAATCATGCATTCTTTATCACTCAGAAAGTTATGGAGGTATACCTTATGCTAAAAATATGTACAAGTCATGAAATATCAAATAGAAGACGTTTGACATTCAAAAAGCACTCAAGGTCACAACTGCCTGGGCTACTATCACAACTTACTGTTATAAAGTTTGGAAATTCATAACTAATTCTAAATAAATCCAAATCATGTGAAATTAGTCAATCTGAGAAGCTACAGATGTTAAAATTAAAGAAAAAATAACTCTAGATCATGCCAAGTTCATTTAAGAACTGAATTATGATGGAACAGTATTAGGGGTCTAGTGGCATTATTAGTATTAAAATGAAACTTCAAATATTCATAACTCTTTGCTCAGACCTCTAATTGAGGTGATCTTGGTTGCTATAGAAAGCTTATAACTCTAGTTTATGCTGTAAAATTTCACAAGCATTGGACCATTTGACCATTAGATGACACGAAACATAAACTGACCATGTGAACAGTACACTGAACCAAAATAAGAAAATTTCCTAAATTTAAAAATTCATAATTAATTCTATAGAGCTTCAATTTTTTTGCACTTTAGCTTCTTGAAAATATCTCAATGAGCCCCACATGTACATAAAATTTTATGGGAAGATTCATCCATTTGGTCAGTTTGTGCCAGAGGGTTCTAATTTGGTCATTTTCATGGTCTTCACAAGCACCAAAGTGTCCAAATTTACTTCCCAAGCTTGTATGGACACTTGAGCATGTGGGATTGCACCAAAATGACATTTTAAACTTGTCTCAAAGGTGAACAAACTCAGAATTCATAAACTCACTCTCTCAACCCATGCAATACCCACATTTCCATAATGCTAGTCTTGCCATTACATGTCTAAAAAGCACATTTTCATGCATATAACCTTAAATCTCATTTGTACATGATATGTTAGCATAATTATACATGTTTATAACATCATAGGACATATACAACAATAGATTACAATATTTTCCATTTATATGGCCTTAAAGAAACAAAATCTATGCACTTTGATGTCATACTCTCATCTTTTAAGTGGTTGGCTTCCATTTTCTTGTTCTCTTGGTCTACTTAGCATGTTAGAATATTGGAGAGGAGGGAATGAGATTCAAAGAATCCCTATAGCTCATCTCCCATTTCGATCATGCATAAAGTATACAAAGCATGTCTTACAAATGCATGCATGGGCATATTACATAACATGAACATTTAAGAAACAATCTTAGCATGTGAGTAAGTCATACAAGGCATCCATAGGCTTGCTAAGTAAGCAAATTAGCCTTACTCATTCACTTGTGAATTTTAGACTTGCCTCACCTATTTCTTTGAGAGATTTTTGACTCAACATTATTCTTTGAAGTCAACCTCACTTTTGGGAGACTCTTTACATTGTCTCAACTAACTTTAAGGGTTCTTGGCTCATCCTTACCATAACTAAAGGTTCTTGGCTTCTCCATACTCAAGCAAACCAAAGCAAGCATAACAAATATTATTTGAAAACATAATGCATCATCATGGTATCATGGAACAAGAGCTAATGCTAAAATAGTTTTTATAGCTTAAAATACACATACACACATTTAAAGACAAGCGAAGCATACATTCATGCATGGGAGAAGGAAGAGTGAGCTACTTTGGATGCAACCACAAACTTTTCTCCTTGAAATAATGCTTCCTTTCTTGGCCTCACACACACAAAGGTGTGGGATTGGTTTCTCTTAGCCTAAACACAATTTATGGAAGCCAATTAGGCTTATGGAATTAATTTAAGGCCACACATCTTCCTTAAACACTAACTTGGCCTATTAACCCCTTTATGGTTCCAAGAATGTACCTAATGAAGCAACACCTATCAAATGAGTTCTATGCTCCATTCTTTCCTTATATATATGATTCTTAACTCCTTTTAAACCTCTTGGAGTCATCGTACAATTAAAACAAAGAGCCTTACTACATGTTGCTTCTTTAAGTCATGTTGTGGAACCTAAGACAGTAATTCATTCTCTAGGCCTCCTAAATTTTTCCCAAGGTTTATCCTCATTTTCATTCATCATATATAACTTAAAAATGAGTTTGGAAAAATTTAAAACACTCTGTAAGTGTCCCATCCTCTTTAGGTTGAGACTATTTGGCCTCCATGGATGTTTGCTTTGTTTTCTTAATCAAGGATGTATATGGGGAGACTTCTAGGGATCTTAGAAACTCATTTAAATATTCATTTATGCCAAGGAATAGTTACATTAAATCAAATTTTTAAGGGAACCCATGAAACCCTAAGTTTGCCACCTTGAAAATCAATGGCCTTTTCTTGAATTTCTTTGCATATTCTTACTCTTCTCCCTTAAATTCATAGAATTCACCCTTGGTTCTACCCAAAATTCAAGCCCTCTTATAGCTACATATATGGGGCGATATAAGGAGAGAATGGGGGAGGAGTAGCCACCATAGGATGAAGATTTTACCTTATTTCCATAGCTTTTTTGCTTATTTCTCACTTTTCTTGGCCTCCTCTCTTCAAATCCGAATTTCTCCTCTGTTCTTCCCTCAAAATAGATCCAAAAACTTTAATAAAACCATAGCAAGGAAAGCCTAAGAGGAAAGAAACAAGTTTGGAAGAAGAAGGAGCATGAAAATCCATGAAATTCCTTACCCTTTTCTTGCTTTTTCTCCTCCTTTCTTCTCCTCCATGGTGTGCCTAAGAGAGCTGATGTTTTCTCTAGTTTTTGGGTAGAATAGGTCCTGCAATTGAAGGGGAGAAGAAATAAGAAACTTAAAGAGTGTTCAAAAAGCTTCCATTTTCTTAAAAATTCTAATTTTGCCCATCATTCTTAGCATTTTCATTTCTAACTCCTTTTAGAGAACTGTCTTTTCCATTATGAAATTTAAGTTCCTAATTTAGTAGAATGCCTTTGGAATCACTCAAATTGGAGCTAAAACCTTCTTGAAGGAATCTGTTAAAGTTTTAGCATATCAACGTTGGAAAATGTCCACCGGAGTGGTTTTAACTATCCCGAGGCTTCTCATAGTTTTTAGAGCATCTTAAAACCCTGGGGAACTCAAAATTTTCATTTAAAAAGCACTCTTGTGAGTATTCCAAAATTCATTTAAAATTATGAAAATGCCATTACATGTTGTAAGTCTTTTGTTAAATTTCATTTCTTCATTCTAGCTCTATTTTTCTTTTCATCTGAGCCTGGGATTGTTATTTTTAGGAGTCTAGAATGCTTCCTAAATTTTTTGAAACCTTAACTAAGTCATTTCGAGGGATTTCCTTTTGTATTCGGTGAATTTTATTCATTTATAGAGAAACCATACATTGTCTCTCTCATTTTGTCTCGTTTTCAGAGAACCAAATATTACATTTCTCCCTCCTTAAATAAATTTCATCCCTGAAATTTAGGGCATGCTTCCTCTTACTCTTTTCTTTTTTCGCTAATTATTCTTTTCTTTCCTTTCTTCCTGGCTCTATATGCTTTCTCAATGATTTCATTCTTTCAACTTTTTCTCTTAACTGGGGAATTTTCATTACTAGATCTTAATAAGGGCTTTATTATTATAGAGTACTAGCTAGTTCTTCTTATAAGAAAAAGACATTTCTAAGTTTAGAAATCTATCCTGGGAGAGCTTACTAATCATATTAGGTTAGTCTTAACCCATTTGCAGGGGTTAAAATTTCTTTTAGTAGACTCATTTACACGTCTTAGGAGATAACTTATTTCATATTAAGTCTCCTGCATCCTCTCTCAATGGCTTCTCATAAAGTCTCATCTTCTTTTCTTATCATTACAATCATCAGAGGTTTCTGTCTGTCTGTTTACTTATTTATATGTGCCGTCCATTGTTCATCTCTGCGTTCATTCTTACTATCTCATCCCATAGTTACAATTCAAATTTCTTTCTATCATAGGCCTCATATCTAATTACTTACAGGTTAGAACTCCTTTGAGGAGTTTCTACTTTTAATGATCCTAATTTCTCTGTTTACTACTACATCTGTATCGGTAGGCTAGGACTTTTTCTCATTCTTTTTGTTCACTTATAGTGGCATTTTATAGTCCCTAATCTCAACACTGATAGGCCTAATTTATATTGTAACACCATAAATTCTAGCCCATCTCATGTTTTTAAATGGCATAATATCATGAACTATATAGGTTTTTCATAGAAAAAGCAAGGAAAATAGATTTTTTATTCGCGTTGCGTCATATTTAAAAATTGTAATTGGTGTCACATGGACCATGTGAGCTCATACTATACATCCTCATATTTAATACAACAAAACAACTCATTTGCATCACAAAATCATGTCTACAACTCATGAAAACCAAAATGGAGCATGAAATATGGAAGTTCATTCTTGGCCAGAATTACTCCATTTTCTGACCAAACTTTGGAAAATCATAACTAAATCTAGAAAAATCAAAATCATGTAATCTTAGTCATTTTGGAAAGCTTTGAATGTCTAATTCACACTAAGAATATGCTTGGACCATAACATTCACCACAGAGGACATTTGACATCCTAAATGATCCAAAGGTCCGACTGCATCTTGGAACTAATGCAGAATTCTGTAGAAAATTTTGAAAATGTCCAATTAATTCTAAGAATATCCAATCCATGCAAATGATACCGATCTATAAAGCTGTGGATGTTAGCTAGAGAAAAAAAAAATATCTTTAGATCAGTTCATTAAGCCCAGACCTTAGAATTCAATATAACAGTACTTCTATTGGGAAAAATCTCTGATACTGGACAAAATGTTCAAAAATTCATATCTCCCTCTCTAGGCCTCCAAATGAGGTGCCTCTAGTTGACATGAGTCATTGTAATTGTCTAGTTTCTCTGTATAAAATTTCATAGCAATTGGACATCGTTTGGTCGTCGTGTGATAGAATTTAATTTTAGACCAAATAAATAGCGCAGCAGACCAAAACTATAAATTTTGCCAAATTTGAAAAATAATCAAATATTTTGTAGGATTCCAAAAATTATAATATTTAGCTTTCCAAAAATCCCTCAATGAGACTTAATTGCATGCCAAATATCAGATCAAGACTAACCCATTTGGCCAAAAAGTAATATAGAGTTCCATTATGGTCAAATTTGGCTCCACATGGGGTGCCAAACTTGCCAAATGGCTTTCCCTTGGTTGTGGCACCTTTTGGACAAGTCTAAAAGCATATTTAAGACTTGTGTGAGCTGCCCAAATGGTCCCAAACCTCATGCATCTTATTGTGGCCATTCAACCCATACTTATGCACATTTATATCATACTTCCCATTTGCATAGTTGGGCATTACAAGCTCAAAATATATGCTTGAGTTCATACATCATATTCACATATTTAAACATTATATAAAAGCATATTTACACATGTCTCAAGAGTCATAGACCATTTACAACATCATATACATCAAGAAATATTATTATGGTTCCGAAATGGATAAAGCGAGGCATATGCTTGTCAATCTTCCTTCTTCATTGTTGTTGGCTCCTATTTCTGTAGCTACTTGGTCCACCTAGCATGTTAGATCATTGGAGAGGAGGGAATGAGATTCAAAGAATCCCAATAGCCTATCTGTTGGGAATTATGGGAGGCACACAGCGGAAATATTTAAAATTTTGATCCCAATTCCCACCAAGGATCCGCCAAAATCACTTAAACTGAATAGGTTCAGAGAATTACCTTTTTCTTCCGATTGAGTTTGCTGTTTACTTTTATTTGGATCATAGGAACTGACCGCAGATCAGCTCCCTCTACTGGTATTCACACGAACGAGGTTCAGCAACTCAAAACAGTGTGCTAGCAATCTGTCCGTACAGTCCGTACAGTGCATACAGTCTGTACAATTCCGTACAACGTCCGTACAATGTCTCTCTCTCTAAGAATTTTGGAGGTAGCTCTAGCTCTAGCTATGTATCTCTTCTTTTTGATATGGAAACCCCTATTTATAGACTAGAGTTTCAGATATATTTAATTAATCAAAATTAATTATATATATCTATTAGTTTAAATTCAAATATATCCTATAGTTTAAATTTAAACTAACAATATCTAGAGCTTAATTTAAATTATCTGATTAGTTTAAATTTAAATCTATCTGATAGAATCAAATTTAAATTAATCCATAAATATATATATATATATAATATCAAATATAATATATATATATAATATATTTCGAATTTAATTATTTATATATATATATATATATAAATAATTCCTCCATCCTAGATATTCATTGAATCTAGAAACATTTCTGATTCAATGAATGTGGACATTTTAGCTCGAGTTGGTCCGTTCTTGTGTGCGACCCTGCAGGCCCATATGATGTTGGCAATGGGCCAACTACACTGTTTGACCCACAAATCACAAGCGGCCTCTAGCAAGACATTGTGACTACCCAAAACATATGAGATCGGTGATCCGATGCAACCTATCTTATAACCCTATCATATCCCTTTTGTCACACGATATCTAGATCGAGTATGAGACATGGAAATGTCATTCTCAATTTGCTCGATCTCCGAGCAGACTGATATAAGATGGAACTCTTTCCATTTGAGCATGGCCATGCATTTCTCAGTTACACTCATCGAGGGGCCCAGAGATATCTCTCTATTAATCAGAGGGACAAATTATATCTTGACCACTCATTTTCCTCTGCATGAATTTCATTATACCTGATCATAGTCTTTATAATCACCCGGTTAAAGGTGACATTAGACTACGTGTAACACCATAACTTTTAGCTCTATTACATGCCATTTATAAGCTTCACATCATGATTTCCATGAGGGCACATAAAAAAGAGGATAAAATAATCGACTTTTTCCGCGTTGCGCTATATCCAAAAAATTCAATTCGGTGTCACGTGGACCGTGTGAGCTTATACTATACTTCCTCATATTTAATTTCATTATTACAACTCATTTGCATCACAAAAACATGCCTATAACCCATAAAAACCGAAATGGAGCTCAAAGTAAACAAGCACATTTTCGGCCAGCTTTGCTCCAATTTTTGACCCAACTTTGGAAAATCATAACTAAATCAAGAAAATTCGCAATCATACAATCTTTGTCACTCTGGAAAGCTCAGGATGTTTACTTCACACTAAAAATATGTCCAAGTCACAACAATAATCACACAGGACGTTTGACATCCAAAAAGATACAGACTCACTGGCTGCCTGGGCTGTGATTCAGGTTACTGATGCAAACTTCTGAAATTCATAACTAATTCTAAAAAACTCGAAATCACACACATTCAGTCATTCTGGAAAGCTACAGATGTTAACTTGATACTAAAAATAATTCCAGAATAAAACAGATACTTTTAGATATCTGGAATTGATGAAACAGTGATTGAGCTCTGGAGATGCCACTGTTACTGACAGCAAACTTCGAAAATTCATAACTCTCTGCCCAGACTTCCAAATGAGGTGATCTCAGTGGCCACAGAAAGCTTATGACCTCTAGTTTATGCATATAAAATTTCATAAGCATTGGACACCGTTTGGCCATCAAGTGACACGAAAATCAAATCTGCCAGTATGAATAGTGCACATACCAGAAACCATGGAAAATCCCAAATTTGAAAATTCATCAAATATTCTCTAGGTCTCCGAAAATTATGATCTTTAGCTTCCAAAAAAGCTCTTAATGAGACCTAATTGTATGCCAAATTTCAGGGCAAGACTAACTCATTTGGCCAAAAAGTGACATAGGGTTCCAATTTGGTCAATTTTGGCTCCATATTGGGTACCAAAATTGCCAAATGGATTTCCCTTGGTCTTGGCACCTTTTGGGCAAGTTTAAAAGCTTATTTGAGACTTGTGTGAGCTACCCATATGGTCCCAAACCTCATACATCTCATTTTGGCCATTCAACCCACACTTATGCATATTTCCAATAAACTTCCATATTGCATACTTTGGCATTACATACTCAAAATAGGTTCTAGAGGTCACACATCATATCCATACATTTAAACATCATATCATATCATATTTACACATGTCTCAAGGGTCATACCCCATTTACAATACTCATATACATCATTGCACATCATTATGGTTCCATAAAGCAAAAACTAGACACATGAATGTCAATCTCCTTCCTCTAGTGTTGTTGGCTCCCATTGGCATATCCACTTGGTTCACCTAGCATATTAGGACATTTAAGAGGAGGGAGTGAGATTCAAGAATCTCAATAGCTCATCTCCCATTCCATCACACATAATATGTGCAAGCAAGTTTCACAATTGCATGCATGGAGAAAGTAGAAATCATAGGCATTTTAAAAGCAACCTTGGCATGTGAATCAATCATACAAGACATTCAAGAGCTCACTAAGTGTTTGGATTGGCCTCACACTTCTCCTCATGGATTTTGGACTTGCCTCACCCATTCTTTGAGCACTTTGGACTCAACCATACTCTTGGGAGCCCACTTTGTTTTTGGGACACTCTTTACTTTGTCTCAACCAAGCTCAAGGATTCTTGGCTCCTTCTCACCCAAGGGAAGAGTTCTTGGCCTCTCCACACTCAAGCAAACTCATACAAACATCATGGATTCATTTAAAACATAACATGGCATCAAGGATCATGACATGTAAAGGCATGCTAGCATACTTTTCAAAGCTTGAAAATACATGTACACACATTCTAAAACAAGCTAAACATACATCCATGCATGAGAGAAGGTGGAGAGAGCTACCTTGTATACAAACACACACTTTTTCCTTAGCTTTCAAGCCTCCTCTTTTAGCCACACACCCATAAGTTGGTGGAGATAGTTTCTCTTGGCCTAGACACAAATTATGGGAGCCAATTAAGTTCATGAAACAATTTCTAGGGCTATGCAACTTGCTTAAACCCTAGATTACTCTACAACCTCCATTATGGTCCATATTGGCACCTAATGAAGCAACACCCCTCAAATGATTTCTAGGCCTCATTCTTTACTCTCAAATATGATTCTTGACTCCTTTTAAGCCTCTTGGAGTCATCACATCATTAAAACAAAGGGCCTAACATCATGTTGCTTCCTTAGGTCACAATATGGAACCTAAAGCACCAACTCATTCTCTAAGCTTCCATTTTTTCCAAGGTTTCCCCTCACATTTATTCATCATGTATGACTCAAAAATGGGCTTGAAACAATTTAAAACTCTCCCTAACTATGCCATCCCTACTTGGCAGAAAGTTAAAGCATAAATGGGATTTCATGGCTTCTTGATTTTTCCTTGATGGGGGAACCATTTAGGGAGGTTGTTAAGAGTTGTAGGAGGTCAAGGAAACACTTAAACTACCAAGGGAACTTATAGATTAAATCAGTTTTTACAATCCCCTTAAGTGCTCTACACTTTTCTAACTTTTAGGTTCATAAATTTCCATGGGGTTTTGTTCATTTTATGGAGGAAGAGACATATGGGGGACCTCTTAGGGATCGTAGGGGCACATTTAAACATACATTTAAGCCTAAGAACATCTATATGAAATCAGATTTGCAAGGGAGCATTTGGATCCCTAATGATTCCATTTTGTTTCCTAATGCTCCTTTCTTGATTCTATTGGTTCATTCTTAATCCTTGCCATCTAAAACCCCTAATCCCTCCATAAATTGGACAGAAAACAGCCCCTAAGAATTGGGCTCATGGTGGTCAAATTCGTGCAAGAGGAAGGGGGAGGGAGAAACTACCAAAGAATGGAAGTTTTACCTTGTTTTCTTGCTTCCTTTGGCTTGTTCTTCCACTTGGTTAGCTTACTCCCTCAATTTTCGAAATTCCCCTCTCTGTTCTGCCCCAAAA
This sequence comes from Erythrophleum fordii, assembly GCA_032878935.1. NCBI lineage: Eukaryota > Viridiplantae > Streptophyta > Magnoliopsida > Fabales > Fabaceae > Erythrophleum > Erythrophleum fordii. Next base: position 15,639,720 of record JAVQMF010000052.1, on the reverse strand, counting down.
ACAGCACCAAACTCTCCATTAAAACCATAGAAAGAAAGCTTGAGAGGAGAGGAGCAAGGTTCAAGAAGGAAGGATATGGAATTTCTTAAAGTTTCTTACCTTTCTCTTGAATTTCTTCCTCCAAAATCCTCCTCCTCTTGTGCGCCTAAGGAGCTGGAGTTCTCCTCTGAAAATGGGCAGAAGCAAGTCAGTTTGGAGAGGGAGAGGCAGAACGTGGCATATAAAGAAGAAGAAAGAGGTTTCTTTTAACACTTTAATGCCAATTTTGCCCTTCGTTCTTAGCATTTTCGTTTCTCCTTCGTTTTAGCTCCTTTTTGAGAACCGTCTTTTCCATCATAACAAATAGGTTCCCAATTTAATAAAATGCCTTTGGAATCACTCAAATCGGAGCTAAAACTATCCCGAACGAATCAGTCAAAGTTCGGGTTAACCGACATCGGAAAGAGTACACCGAAGGGGCTTTACTGGTCCCGGGGCTTCCCATGGTTTTTGGGGCCTCTGAGAACCCTAGGCAACTCAAAATTTCCATTTAAAAAGCCCTCCTAGGTGCTTTTCCAAAATTATACTTATTTACGAAAATGCCACTGGCCTTTCGGCAAATTTTTTGAATTGCTCCGACCCCGGTTTCTGAGCAACTCAAGGCTCAAATCCTCATTTTCTATTATTTAAAATTTTATCCAAATTTTATTTGGCCTTGAATCACTCATCTCAGGGGACTTGCTTTGAAAACGTGCTCATTTCTATCATTTAATGAAAACGGGACATTACAATACTATACCACACAGAGCCACCAAGGTATTGTCCCGTCCTTCCCAGTTTGTGGGTCTTTGACCTTGCCTTCCCGGTTCAGTGGGGTTTGTCCCTTCCTGCTTAACTCACGGGAAAAGCGCGCCTTGGTGGGGGAAGCTTCGCCTCCACTTATATGGGCCGTTCCCAGGACCAAACCATCCGATGTAAGACTTTACAATCCACCCCCCTTTTGGGGTCGACCCGTCCTCAGGTCACACATGCGAACGGCCAGCTCTGATACCAATAGCACACAGAGCCACCAAGGTATTGTCCCGTCCTTCCCGGTTCGTGGGTCTTTGACCCTGCCTTCCCGGTTCAGTGGGGTTTGTCCCTTCTCGCTTAACTCACGGGAAAAGCGCACCTTGGTGGGGGAAGCTTCGCCTCCACTTATATGGGCCGTTCCCAGGACCAAACCATCCGATGTAGGACTTTACACTACGCCAAAGTACAGTGTACTTCATGTAAGAATCTATGATGTTCTCAGGTCCAAGGGATCAATGACATGGTTATATATGAGATAAACTTATGACCTAATCTATGTAGCTTATCCCATAACGGGTCTATCCAGCGTTCTGTTCTCTAACACACGCCTATAATTTTGATACATGATTAACACTTAATCAATCAAAATCATACTAATCTTAATTCATCATTGTTCCCACAAGGATGATTGATTAGGAACATTTTGGATAATTTAAAAAATGATTTATCCATGGATATTATTATATATAAACATACAAATAATATAATAATGTAATAAAAAGAAAACTCTTATTTCGTAATAATAAATAATGTTCACAATACAATGATTGGCCTAGGGCACAATCTCTAACAACTCCCACTTGCACTAGGTTCAATCATTAATATTTTTAATACCCATTGACCTAACATGACGATCATGCTTAGCCTGTGCAAGTGGCTTAGTAAGAGGATCAGCGACATTGTCATTAGTTGGTATTTTACATATCTTTATATCACCTCTATCAATGATTTCTCTGATAAGGTGATATCGTCTGAGTATGTGTTTGGTCCTTTGATGTGACCTAGGTTCTTTAGCCTGTGCTATTGCACCATTGTTGTCACAAAACAAATCTATCGGATTTGAGATGGTAGGTACCACCCCTAGCTCAGTGATGAACTTTTTAATCCAAACAGCTTCCTTAGCTGCATCTGATGCTGCTAGGTACTCAGCTTCTGTTGTAGAATCAGCCACAGTGCTTTGCTTTGAGCTCTTCCAACTTATTGCTCCACCATTCAAACAGAATATAAATCCTGATTGCGATCTAGAATCATTTTTGTCAGATTGAAAACTTGCATCTGTGTAACCGTTTACAACAAGCTCGTCATCCAATCCTCCATACACCAAGAATACATCCTTAGTTCTTCTCAAGTACTTTAGGATATTCTTGACAGCAGTCCAGTGATTCTCACCTGGATCTGATTGAAATCTACTAGTCATACTCAAGGCATATGAGACATCTGGTCGAGTGCACAACATGGCATACATGATAGATCCAATAGCTGAGGCATATGGAATCTTACTCATACGCTCTCACTCATCACGTGTACTAGGACACTGAGTCTTGCTGAGATTGATGTCATGAGACATAGGTACCAAACCCCTTTTTGAATCTTGCATACTAAATCTATGCAATACCTTATCTATGTAGGTGCATTGACTTAAACCGATTAGCCTCTTGGATCTATCTCTATAGATCCTAATCCCAAGGATGTAATTGGCCTTACCTAAGTCTTTCATTGAGAAACACTTTCCTAACCAAGACTTGACAATCTGCAAGGTAGGAATGTCATTTCCAATAAGTAGGATGTCATCAACATAAAGCACTAGAAATACAATTGTGCTCCCACTAACCTTCTTGTAAACACAAGGTTCATCAATATTTTGGATAAAACCAAAATCTTTGACTACTTCGTCAAAACGATGATTCCAACTCCGAGATGCTTGCTTCAATCCATAAATGGATCTTTGAAGCTTGCAAACCTTCCCAGAATCTTCTGGACACATAAAACCTTCAGGTTGTGTCATATACACATCCTCAAGCAGCTTTCCATTAAGGAATGCTGTTTTCACGTCCATTTGCCAAATTTCATAATCATAGTATGCAGCAATGGCGAGAAGGATTCTGATTGATTGGATCATAGCGACTGGTGAAAAAGTGTCATCATAGTCTATACCATGTGTTTGTTTGAATCCTTTTGCAACCAATCGTGTCTTGAAAGTATGCACTTGGCCATCCATGTCAGTTTTCTTCTTGAAAACCCACTTGCACCCTATGGCTTTTATACCTTCAGGTGGGTCAATCAAGGTCCATACCTGATTGTCATACATGGATTGCATCTCAGACTTCATAGCTTCTAGCCATTTCTCAGAGTCTGATCCCATTATAGCCTCTTAATAGGTGGTTGGCTCATCTTGATCAATGAGCAACAGATCACGATATCTTTGAGGTTGATGTCGTGTCCTATCAGACCTTCGTGGGCCTTATGTTACTTGAGTAGGCTCAATAACTTGTTGTGAGTCTTCTTGATTTTCCATCTCAGGTTCAATGCAATTTTGTGGCTCTTGAACTTCTTCAAGATGTATCTTACTCCCACTGGTTCTTTTAGAGATGAATTCTCTTTCTAAAAAGATACCATTTCGAGCAATAAAAAATTTGTTCTCAGTGGGGTTGTAGAAGTAGTATCCTTTAGTTTCCTTAGGATAACCCACAAAAAGAAATTTTATAGATTTGGGTGCTAACTTATCTGAGGCCTGTTGTTTAACATATGCCTCGCATCCCCAAATCTTGAGAAAAGATAAACTGGGCTTTTTCCCAGTCCATATCTCATATGGTGTCTTTTCAACCATCTTAGATGGAACACGATTTAGTGTAAACGCAGTTGTTTCTAATGCATAGCCCCAAAAGGATGGTGGAAGATCTGTTTGACTCATCATGGATCGAACCATATCTAATAAGGTTCGGTTCCTTCATTCAGAAACGCCATTCCATTGTGGTGTTCTTGGTGGAGTTAATTGTGAGACAATACCACAATTTCTAAGATGGTCAATAAACTCTTGGCTTAAATATTCACCACCTCGATCAGATCGAAGTGCTTTAATAGATTTGCCAAGCTGATTCTGTACTTCATTTTGAAATGTTTTGAACATTTCAAAAGCTTCAGATTTGTGTTTCATTAAATAGATATAACCATATCTACTATAGTCATCTATAAAAGTAATGAAATACAAGTGGCCTCCTCTAGCAGTTGTACTTAGTGGACCACATACATCAGTATGTACTAGACCCAATAAGTCAGTGGCCCGCTCACTGTGTCCAGTGAAAGGTGCCTTAGTCATCTTTCCTAATATACAAGATTCGCATGTGTCAAATGATTCAAAATCAAATGATTTCAGAAGTCCATCTTGAAGGAGCTTTGAAATGCGTTTCTCATTTATGTGGCCTAGATGACAGTGCCAAAGATAGGTCGGATTCAAGTCGTTAGTCTTGATTCTCTTGGTAGTTATGTTATAGACATCTTGATTATTGGGAGTATCAATATTTAAATAATAATGACCACCATGCAAATCACCATCCGCATAAAAAATGTCATTATGATAAATAGAACATTTATTATTCCCAATAATTGAAATAAAACCTTCCTTATCCAAATAAGAAAGTGAAACTATGTTTCTACTCAAAGCAGGAACATAATAGCAATTGTTCAAAATTAATAAAAGCCCATTGGGCAAAACTAATTCATAAATGCCTACGGCTAAAGCAGCAACTCTTGCTCTATTTCCAACTCGTAGGTCTATTTCGCCCTTTTTCAACTTCCTACTCCTTTTGAGACCCTGCACATTTGTACAAATGTGAGTTCCACATGCAGTATCTAATACCCACGTAGGAGAAGTAGAAAGATTAATTTCTATAACATAGATAACTGAAGTAATAGCCCCGCTATTCTTCTTTTTCTTTAGATCTTCCAGGTAGAGCTTGCAGTTTCTCTTTTAATGACCGGGTTCATTGCAAAAGAAACAAACTCCCTCCTTGGGAGGCTTTGCCTTTTTAGCTTCAGGCTTGGGTTTGGGCTTGTTTTGGTTCTTGAACTTATTGTTCAGGCCCTTTCCTTTGCCTTTGCCTTTCTTTTTCATTCCTTTACCTTTCTGAACCATTAAAACAGAGCTTGGATTTTGCTTAATATTTTGCTCGGCAGTTTTAAGCATCCCATGCAGTTCAGAAACAGATTTCTCCATGTTGTTCATATTGTAGTTCATGACAAACTGGTTATAACTTTCAGGGAGTGAGTTTAAGATCAAATCTGTAGATAACTCCTGACTTATGGGAAATCCGATCCTCTCAAGGTGATCAAGGTAGCCTTTCATCTTCAAAACATGAGTGCTAACTGATGCACCTTCAGCCATTTTACAGGAATGTAAGGCCTTAGTGGTTTCAAACCTTTCCTGCCTTGCCTGTTGTTGGAACATTTCCTTGAGATGCACAATCATCTCATAAGCCTCCATAAGTTCTATATATACAAAGAGAAACCTCGTTTAAACATTCGAGGGGAGTGTGAGATGAGAAAAGAATGTACATTCAGAATGAATAGAGAGAGGCATGACACGCAAGTTGTATTTAAAAAAAAAATTACAAACCATAAGTATCCTAGGGCCATATCATGCACCATACCCATCCAAGCAAATCACAATACACATATTACAAACATCTCATTTAATATGAAAGGTTGTAAATTTAGTGAATTAATTTTAAAATAGATTGTGTTGTGTTAGGATTAGATAGCAATGGCGGATTCATTCAATGTATCACATATATAGCAAAACAAATTCGCATTGAAAATAGAATATAATCTGTACAAAATAAATATATATATGTAACAGATTAATAATTATATTTCCAATCACATTGAAAACTATACATATATCATATATATAAACGAATTCATTAAAAGAACTTCTACACTTAGATTTCATGCCTTTTTAAAATAATTTGATCAAATCAATATCGCATACATATCTTATATTAGCACATGCGAAAAATTGATTATAGATAAAATTCTTATAACACACAGGTATTCAATTTAAGTAATTATTGACGTGGCTCTGATACCACTGTTGGGAATTATAGGAGGCACACAGCAGAAATATTTAAAATTTTGATCCCAATTCCTACCAAGGATCCACCAAAATCACTTAAACTGAATAGGTTCAAAGAATTACCTTTTTCTTCCGATTGAGTTTGCTGTTTACTTTTATTTGGATCACAGGAACTGACCGCAGATCAGCTCCCTCTACTGGTATCCACACGAACGAGGTTCAGCAACTCAAAACAGTGTGCTAGCAATCTGTCCGTACAGTCCGTACAATTTCGTACGACGTCCGTACAATTCTGTACGACATCCGTACAATGTCTCTCTCTCTAAGAATTTTGGAGGTAGCTCTAGCTCTAGCTATGTATCTCTTCTTTTTGATATGGAAACCCCTATTTATAGACTAGAGTTTCAGATATATTTAATTAATCAAAATTAATTAAATATATCTATTAGTTTAAATTCAAATCTATCCTATAGTTTAAATTTAAACTAACAATATCTAGAGCTGAATTTAAATTATCTGATTAGTTTAAATTTAAATCTATCTGATAGAATCAAATTTAAATTAATCCATATATATATATATAATATCAAATATAATATATATATATATATATATATATATATAATATTTTGAATTTAATTATTTTTATATATATATATATATATAAATAATTCCTCCATCCTAGATATTCATTGAATCTAGACACATTTCTGATTCAATGAATGTGGATATTTTAGCTCGAGTTGGTCCGTTCTTGTGTGAGACCCTGTAGGCCCATATGATGTTGGCAGTGGGCCAACTACACTGTTTGACCCACAAATCACAAGCGGCCTCTAGCAAGACATTGTGACTACCCAAAACATACGGGATTGGTGATCTGATGCAACCTATCTTATAACCCTATCATATCCCTTTTGTCACACAATATCTAGATCGAGTATGAGACATGGAAATGTCATTCTCAACTTGCTCGATCATAACTTTCTCGATCTCCGAGCAGACTGATATAAGATGGAACTCTTTCCATTTGAGCATGGCCATGCATTTCTCAGTCACACTCATCGAGGGGCCCAGAGATATCTCTCTATTAATCAGAGGGACAAATTCCATCTTGACCACTCATTTTCCTCTGCATGAATTTCATTATACCTGATCATAGTCTTTATAATCACCTGGTTAAAGGTGATATTAGACTATGCCAAAGTACAGTGTCCTTCATGTAGGAATCTATGATGTTCTCAGGTCCAAGGGATCAATGACATGGTTATATGTGAGATAAACTTATGACCTAATCCATATAGCTTATCTCATAACGGGTCTATCTAGCGTTTTGTTCTCTAACACACGCCTATAATTTTGATACATGATTAACACTTAATCAATCAAAATCATACTAATCTTAATTCATCGTTGTTCCCACAAGGATGATTGATTAGGGACATTTTGGATAATTCAAAAAATGATTTATCCATGGATATTATTATATATAAACATGCAAATAATATAATAATGTAATAAAAAGAAAACTCTTATTTCGTAATAATAAATAATGTTCGTAATACAATGATTGGCCTAGGGCACAATCTCCAACACTATCTCCCATTCAATCATACATAATATGTGCAAAGCAAGCCTTAAAAATGCATGCATAGACATAATACAAGTCATGGACATTCAAGAAGCAAGCTTAGCATGTAAACAAGTCGTACAAATCATTCAAGAGCTCACCAAGTGTTTAGATTAGCCTCACACTTCTCCTCATGGATTTTAGACTTACCTCACCCATTCTTTAAGAGCTTTGGATTCAACCATACTCTTAGGACCCCACTATGCTTTTGGGAGACTCTTTGCTTTGTTTCAACTAAGCTCAAGCATTCTTGGCTCATCCTCACCATGATGAAGAGTTCCTAGCCTCTCCACACTCAGGCAAACATCATGCATTCATTTTAAAGCATAACATGACATCATGAAATCATGGTTTATAATATCATGCTAGCATACTTTTCATCGCTTGAAAATATACATACACACATTCTAAGACAAGCTAAACACACATCTATGCATGAGAGAAGGTGGAGAGAGTTATGTTGTGTACAATCACACACTTTGCCTTTTGGATTTAAGCCTCATCTTTCGGCCACACACCCATAAATTGGTGGAGGTGGTTTCTCTTGGCCTAGATACAATTTATGGGAGCCAATTAAGTTCATGAAACATATTCTAAGGTTACACAACTTGATAAAATACTAGATTGCTCTATAACCCCCATTATGGTTCATAATGGCACCTAATGAAGCAACACCCTTCAAATTATTTCTAGGCCTTATTCTTTCCTTTCAAATATGATTATTAACTCCTTTTAAGCCTCTTGGAATCATCACACCATCAAAACAAAAGGCCTAACATCATGTTGCTTCTTTAGGTCATAATATGGAACCTAAGGCACCAAATCAATTTTTATGAGTTCTAAATTTTTTCTAAGGCTTCCCTTCATTTTCATTCACCAAATATGACTCAAGAATGGCCTTAGAAAAATTTAAAACTCTCCCTAGCTCTACAAAGCATGCTTGCCCCAGACTATGCTTAGGTAAGGGTTCCATGGAGTTTTCTTTGTTTTCTTAAAGAAAGAAACTTGTGGGGAGCATCTTAGGAATCATTATACAAATGCAGAATTTAGAAGGTGCACTTAAAGCCCTAAGTTTTGCATCTTGAATTATAATGACTATTTCATGGTTTTCTTTGCATATTCTTATTCTTCTCCATCAAATACCTAAGATTCATGCTTGGTTGGGCTTGAAAATCAGATCCTCCAATGGCTCCTAGGGTTAGGCAAAATGGGGAAGAAGAGTGATGTAAGATATCAACTGTGGGATACATTTTTACCTTGTTTTCTTGCTTAGTTTGGCTTGAATCTTGCTTTCTCCAAACTCCTCTCTTCGAATCTAAAATTTCCCTTGAAGTTCCCCTTGAATTAGATTTATAAACTTCATTTTAATCTAAGGAATTAAAGGAGAAGAGAGGAGAAGAGGTGTGGATGAAGAAAAGCAAGGAAAATCACCATGAAAACATACCTTAAGCTTGGATTTCTTCCTCCTTCTTCTTCCTCTCTTGGGCACCTCTCCCTTATGGTTTTGCTTCTGGTTTGGGGCTAGAAAATTTGATGCTAAATGAGGAAGAGTGTGAGGCACCACCTATATATAGCTAGAGTAAAAAGACTTTTTCAAAAATTCTAATTTTGCCCTTTATACTTTGCATTTTTGTTTCTCCTTCATTTTAGCTCCTTTTTGAGAACCACCTCTTCCATTACAAAGTTTAGGTTCCCAATTAAGAAAAATACCTTTGGAATCACTCAAATTGGAGCTGAAACCTTTCTTAATGGATTCGTCAAAGTTCGAGTACACTGACATTGAAAAATGTCCACCGGAGGGGATTTAACTATCTCAGGGCTTCCCATAGTTTTCAGGGCCTCTAAGAACCTTGGAGAACTCAAAATTTTCATTTAAAAAGCCCTCCTGTGTGAATTTTAAAAAATGCTCAAAATTACAAAAATGCTATTATGTTTTGTAGGTTTTTTGTCAAAATTTATTTCTCCATTCTAGCTCTGTTTGTCCTTCTATCTGAGGCTAGAATTCTCATTTTTAGGAGGCTAAAATGTTACTCAAATTTTTTGGGATATTAACTAATTCATTTCGAGGGACTTAATTTGAAAATACGCTCGTTTCCATCGTTTAACGAAAACTAGACATTACATATATTCCTCATACTGATATCAAAAAGCTATTACCACTAACTACTACTAAATTTTGGTAGGATGCTAACTATGCTCATAGTTTTGATCACCGAAGACATACTGTACCACTTATCTCATTTAAAAACTGCACTTGACCCCTTTTTGAATATATAGCGCATGTTTGGAAAAATGGCGGTGTCTTCCAAACCGTGTTTCGGAGAAGTAATAAAATGTTGCTTCTAACAAAAGTGGGTTAGTAAATCATGGTTTTGAGCATCCCACCATTTATCCAAACACACTAATAGTCTAGCATATAGGGATCTCTCTATCCCTTAGTTAAGGCCAATATCTGCTGGGTAGTGGTTCATCTGGCTCTAGCTATCGAATGCTAATTTCTTGCTTTCCTCATCCCATACACTATGCTTATCTCTCAAGAGATCTAGTTAGTAGTCTAACTATCCGAGTAAAACCTTTATATCTCTGTGGTAATGGTCTACTAGACTTAAGAGATCTCTAGTCTCTAAGATAAAAGCTAACTAAAACTGTACTGGTATCTGAGACTAACTGCTCTATAAAAACTATCTCAGGCCATCATCTCACTAGAGAATCATCATATTGTAATTGGGGGCTCTTTATAACTCTGTGGGATCTACTGTGACCCCTACTAGGTCTACTATAACCTCTTAGAGCCTTGCTAGAGTCTACTGTAACCTACTGTGCTATGCTAAAATCTGCTGTGATCTATCTCTGGGAGACGTTAAAGCCTAAGATTACTATATGTAATAGCAGAATATATACTCACTAAGCCTAGTAACCATCGCTCATAATAATTAAGGCTAAACTCAGAAGTACATCGTGTTCTTCGTATGAAGTGGATTCTGTCTCATTTAATTTTCTAAGATCTCATCATACTAATACTCAAGAGCATCTTAATTTTTGTTCAACACTACTTATAGGATCCTCAAGTTCCCACTTTAGCCCTTTTTACTTGGCCTTTCTTTTCTTACTCTAATTATACTCAGCTATCTTTCCTCTCATATCTTGCAATTTCTAAATATGCCCACATTCTGCTTTTGAGTGCCTTGGTACCAGGGCACCTCGCACAGTAAGTATGGCTAACATTTTTGGCAAGAGAGAGACTATACACTGGTCTCTTCTGATTTTATTTACATGTACTATAAGAGACTCAAGCTATGCATACTGAACTAGTGCTATCTGAATCTGAACATTCCTTACTATTAGCACATTCTTTTCTATATTACTATTCTTTACTAGGAATTCCTTTTTGCATGCATTTCTTATCATTCTAATATTATTGAAATCCCTTTACCTCTCTTTTCTGACTCATCTCATTCTTTAACTAACTAGAATACCTTTTAATTATTGGGACACTTTAGTTATTGATGCCATTGTTTATTATGCACTCAAGTCACATTACGACTAGGTTGGCTAGACCTAATGTTATGTAACCATTATTGCAAGCAAACTATAACATCAAACACTAATGCACGGGTGTCTCATAACTAAGCTCAAAGCTACTATTACCAATATATTACAAGTTTCCTAATAATCTAAAGTATCTCTCTCATACTTTTCTTTATTTGCCCTATTCACGTAGGATGCTTAGGGAAAATATGATTCTTTCTCTACTTCATCCCGATATCACTTTACATTGCTCGAATGCTTTTATTTCAGGCACAATCATGCTAGAAGGGCATCTATGCCAAGGGCGGGTGTGTTATTTAAAGTACTCAAGCATATCAATTTGATATCTATTCTCAATCTACCATGTCCTCGGCTTGAATACTGTTATATCTTCTCCCTTTCTTACCTTTCTTATCCTTTTACTTAGGTAAAAAGATATGTTACTACTACCTATTTCTGTTGCTAGTTCAAGCTTCTTTACACTCAAGAGCACCTATATTTTCCTGGGTTCCTTTACTTGTTCACTCTCTGTAACATTAAGGGGATCTACTTTCTTATACTCTTGTTTTGCTCTAACTAGACCATCCCTCGGTAAGGAAATTCTATTTCATGAAATCCTAGGAATTACAATCTATGGTATTCTTAGCTTACACTTTCTCTCTACACAATACAAGACTTGCCTTCTCAGACGGCCCTTAGCTCCCTCAAACTTCACAAAGGGTACTAAGGTACTACCTGTTTGTCTCAGCTCATTTCTATGTACAGATTAGAGTTAGGCTTTCTTTTTGTTGAGCCTCTTTAGCCTCATCTCCAAGAGCATAATATATTGATTTTAGGGTTCTACTAACCCAATCTAGGACACGTACTCTCACTGTCTGGATTCTACCTCACTAAAAACTTATGCTTTACTGGGTGCTCTAATCACTCACGTGCCTTAACCCTATACTATTCTCATTTTAAGGAGGTCATCTAACTAACTACCAAACCCCTATCTATTTACCTTTCTGGGCTTAGTCTATGCATTTAGTCATTACTAAAGCGAGGGCATCTCTTCTATGGCTAATTTCTTAGCTCTTCCTTGTTTCCTTTATCACTATACCTTACAACTTAGGGGGTCTATCTAAGGGAGTTGCTAACCACTATTGAGTGGTCTCCTTGACTCTGGATATGTTATCTTTCCTTTTCTTAACCTAGGGAGAACTTTCGCTGAGCCTTTCATTTACAAATCTCACCTAGACAATGTTACTGGTCATTTCCCTTAGGCTTTAGCTTATACTCAGCCTGGGTTACCCGTCTCATTAGACCTGTAGCTTACAATAACTTAATGCTTTCTATACTATCCTCATTCTCTTTTGAGCCTCTATTACTGAGCTATTCATACTCATCTCTAGGTGTTACCTATAAGGTACGCCTTTCTAGGTTACTCACTATGTATCTCACTATTAGTAGCCTTATCTTATGTAAATTTTAAGGCTACATTAACATTCCATAGTTTAGTGTCTAATAGGGTAGCACCCTAGGTTGGAGTCAATGCCTTAAAGGTAGGTTTCAACAATCTTATCATCTTTTTGTCTTTCTCTCTCTGTGCTGAGCTATTTTCTTAGTCTCAACTACTAGGCCTATTAATTTCTTATTAATCTTCTGTGACTATTCACTACTCTTTTTCTTTACTTATACTAGGGGTTACTGCTATTTGTATGTCCATTGACCCCATGGTAGCTCACTCTTTAGGTTGGCCTGAATATGACCAATAAGGCATTCATACTGCCATTCGTCGTGACTAGAACATCATTCGCGACAGCTAATTAACCTTAGGATCACCTTAGTCTCCTGTCTAAGTATTGGCTGTGGTGAGGAACTCTCTGAATTGCCTCACTACTTCATGGAATAATTAGCGGCGGCTAAGCAATTAATTAGCGGTTGTTGATGGCCTCTGATTGGCTTGCTTCTTCATGAATTGGAACTTCATCTTTTGCCATAAAACTTGAGCCTCATAGCCTCTATATTTAGCCTATCATCAAAGCTAGAAGGTTTCTTCTCTTGCTTTACTCATGTATAACTAACTATCACTTTTGGGCTGCCAAGGCTCTATAGAGTGTAGCTTATAACTCAAACCTTTGGCCTGAGGGAATTAATTTTTTAGATTCTAAATTTCATCTAGACATTTGGGTGTTGTGGATAGGGTGTAATTCTTTTATTCACATCCCCTCTAAACTGGTCTTGTGCAGCCACAGTCTCATCTCATATCACGCTGCATCACTACTTGTTTTTGCATTAAGTAGGACACCTCGGAATGGTTTAAGTATGACTACCAGGGAGAATTAGGCCTCATATATTCTCTCTAGCAAGTATCTTTATATTAATGAAATCATTTCTCATCATTCATACCTAAGGCTTGCTACTGATCCCGGCAAGCTATCATATCTCATAGAGCTCAAATCGTTGGATCCTTTAGCTTTGCTCAAGCTATTCTAGAGGCCAATGTTTCCCAATGTTCACTATCTATTCTAAAACTATTCTACAACTTACTCATCATAAACATAGCCACAAACTATCTTCACGCACCTAAAATGTCTTATACAAGGCTTTACATATCTATACAAGGCTTTACATAACCCTATTTCTACATCTTCAAGTTAAATCTAATCTAAGAGAGCCTGGAACTTTACTCTAATATCAATAAATGTAATACCATAGATTTCTAGCTTTGTCTCATGCTAATTTTAAGTCTAATGCCATGCATTACATAGGGAAGCAAGAAAATGACATTAAAATAATGAGTTTTCTTGCATTGCGCTATGGATAAATTTTTCTTTCAGAGTCCCATGGGACATATAGACTCATGTATTACATTCCTATATTTAATTACATAGATACAACTCAAATCCATCACCTAAAGTGGCCTAGAACTTGTGCAAGGCAAGAAACACACAAAATTACATAAGGTAGCCTCGGCTAGAATTTTCCCTTTTCTATCACAAATTTTAAAAAAATCATAACTAATTCTAAAAAAATTGAAATCATGCATTCTTTACCATTTAGGAAAGTTACAGAGGTCTACTTTATGCTAAGCATATGTACAAGTCATGCATTACCAAATAGAAGACGTTTGACATTCGAAAAGCACTCAAGGTCGCAGCTGCCTAGGCTACTATCACAACTTACTATCATAAATTTTGGAAATTCATAACTAATTCTAAAAAAATCCAAATCATGCAAATTTAGTTAATTAGAGAAGCTACAGATGTTACATTTAAAGGAAAAATAACCCAGATCATGCCAAGTCCATTTAGGATTTGAAGTATGATGGAATAGTACTGGAGGTCCAGTGGCATTACTGGTACTAATATGAAATTTTAAAAATTTATAACTCTTTGCTTAGACCTTTATTTGATTAGTTTATGCCATAGGGTTCCGGTTTGGTCATTTTCATGGTCTTCATAAGCACCAAAGTTTCCCAATTTACTTCCCAAGCTTGTGTGGCCATTTGAGCACATGGGATTGCATCAAAATGACATTTTAAACTTGTCTTAAAGGTGCACAAACCCAAAATTTGCAAACTCACTCTCTCACCCCATGCCATACACATATTTCCATAATGCTAATCTTGCCACTACATGTCTAAAATGCACATTTCCATACATATAACCTTAAATCTCATTTGTACATGATACATTAGCATAATTATACATGTTCATAACATTATAGGACATATACAACAATAGATTACAATATTTGCCATTTATATGGCCTTAAAGAAACAAAATCCATGCGCTTTGATATCATACTCTCATCTTTTAAGTGGTTGGCTTCCATTTTGTTGTTCATTTAGTCCACCTAGCATGTTAGAACATTGGAGAGGAGGGAATGAGATTCAAAGAATCCTAATAGCTCATCTCCCATTTTAATCACAGATAAAGTATGCAAAGCATGTCTTATAAATGCATGCATGGGCATATTATATAACATGAATATTGAAGAAGCAATCTTAGCATGTGACTAAGTCATAAAAGGAATCCATAG
This sequence comes from Erythrophleum fordii, assembly GCA_032878935.1. Lineage (NCBI taxonomy): Eukaryota > Viridiplantae > Streptophyta > Magnoliopsida > Fabales > Fabaceae > Erythrophleum > Erythrophleum fordii. The sequence goes on along the minus strand of JAVQMF010000052.1, from coordinate 15,624,640 downwards.
GCTTGCTAAGTAAGTGGATTAGCCTTACCCATTCACTTATGAATTTTAGACTTACCTTACCCATTTCTTTGAGAGATTTTTAACTCAACCTTACTCTTGGGAGTCAACCTCACTTTTGAGAGACTCTTTACTTTGTTTCAACCAACTTTAAGGGTTCTTGACTCATCCTCACCATGGCTAAGGGTTCTTGGCTTCTCCATACTTAAGCAAACCAAAGCAAGCATAACAAATATCATTTGAAAACATAATATATCATCATGGTACCATGGAATAAGAGCTTATGCTAAAATATTTTTCATAGCGTAAAATGCACATCCACATATTTAAAGACAAGCCAAGCATACATTCATGCATGAGAGAGGGAGGAGTGAACTACCTTGGATGCAACCATACACTTTTCTCCTTGAAGTAATGCTCCCTTCCTCGGCCTCACGCACACAGAGGTATGGGATTGGTTTCTCTTGGCCTAAACACAATTTATGGAAGCCAATTAGGCTCATAGAGTTAATTCTAAGGCCATACATTTTCCTTAAATACTAACTTGATCTATTAACCCCTTCATGGTTCTAAGAATGCATCTAATGAAGTAACACCCCTCAAATGAGTTATAGGCTCTATTCTTTCCATTCATATATGATTCTTCTTTGGAGTCAACCTCACTTTTGTGAGACTCTTTACTTTTTCTCAGCCAACTGTAAGTGTTCTTAGCTCATCCTCACCATGGCTAAGGGTTCTTGGCTTCTTCATACTCAAGCAAACTAAAGCAAGCATAACAAACATCATTTGAAAACATAATGCATCATCATGGTACCATAGAACAAGAGCTCATGCTGAAATATTTTTCATAGCTAAAAATACACATACATATATTTAAAAACAAGCCAAGCATACATTCATGCATGAGAGAAGGAGGAGTGAGCTACCTTGGATGCAACCATACACTTTTCTCCTTGAAACAATGCTCCCTTCCTCAGCCTCACATACACAAAGGTGTGGGATTGGTTTCTCTTTGTCTAAACACAATTTATGGAAGCCAATTAGGTTCATGGAATTAATTATATGGCCATACATTGTAATATCTGGTTCTCTAAAAATGAAAGAAAATATGAGAAATGTAACATATAGTTTCTCCGTTAACGAATGAAACTCACAGGATACAAAAGAAAGTCCCTTAAGATGAGGTAGTTAAGGTCCCAAAAAATTTAGAAACCATTCTAGACTCCTGAAAATGAGAATCCTAGGCTCAGACGGAAAGAAAAATGAAGCTAGAAGGAAGAAACAATTTCTTACGAAAAGCTTGCGAAATGTAATGATATTTTTATAATTTTGAGCAATTTTTGAAATTCATATAGGACAGCTTTTTAAATGAAATTTTTGAGTTCTTCAGGGTTCTTAAAGGCCCTAAAAACCATGAACATCCCCGGGACAATTAAAACCCCTCCTATGGACGTTTTCTAATATCGATTGACCTGAACTTTAACTAATTCGTTTAGGAAGGTTTTAGCTCCAATTTCAGTGATTTCAAAGGCATTTTACTAAATTGGGAACCTAAATTTCATAATGAAAAAGAAGGTTCTAAAAAAAGAGTAAAAACAAAGGAGAAATGAAAATGCCAATAACGAAGGGAAAAATGAGAATTTTTCAAAAGTGTAACTTATTCCCACCTATATATATGATGCACCCTTCTTCTCCCTTCATCATGCATGACCATGTTCTGCCCAAAACCAGAAGAAAACCTTAGGGGATGAGGGGCACAAGATGAGGAAGAAAAGGAGGAGAAATTCAAGGTAGAAAGGTATGGATTTTCATGGTTTTTCATGCTCTTTCTCTTCCAAACCTCTTCTCCTTCATTCTCCTTTATTCCCTATGATCATAATTAAGTATATGGATCTATTTTAAAGGAGAAATTAAGAGAAAAATTCGGATTTAAAGAGAGGACCTCAAAGAATACAAGATTCAAGTGAGAAAAAGCAAGAAAATAAGGTAATTTCTCTTTCTATGGTTGTCATCTTTGGTTCCCTTCTCCACCATTTTGCCCCACTTGAGAAAACCCTAGAAGGAGATGATTTTTAGGCAGAACCAAGCATGAATCTAAGGAAAAAGGATGTGGAGATTAAGAATATGCAATGGGAATTATCAAAAAAATCATTAGATTTCAAGATGCAAATTCTAGGGTTTTGTGTGTACCTTCCAAAATATGATTTCATATGACAATTCCTAGGCCTAATTAAGAGTTTAAATGAGCTCCTAAGATCCCTAAGATGCTCCCCACATGCTTCCTCCTTCAAGAAAATAAAGAGAATTTCAAAGAGGTCAAAAAGGGGCATAGTGTCGGCCAAGCAAGGTTGGGGTAGTTAGGAAGAGTTTTAAATTTTTCTAAAGCCTCCCTTCATTTTTATTCATCAAATATGACTCAAAATAATGAACTTAATTACACTGTGCCATATTTGAAAATTTCATTCAGTGTCCCATGGATCGTGTGAGCTCATACTATACATTCTTGGTCATATTGAGGTCTGGAACTATCATAGAATTCTGTAGAAAACTTTGAAAATATCTAATTAATTCCACAAAAATCCAATCCATGCAAATGATACCAATATGGAAAGCTGTCGATGTTAACTAGAGATAAAAAATATCTCCAAATCAATTCATCAAGCCTAGGCCTCGAAATTCAATAGAACAGTAGTTCTGATCAAGTAAATTTACTGATACTGGATAGAAACTTAAAAAATTCATATCTCCCTCTCTAAAATCAAAATAAGGTGCTTCTAGTTGACATGAGTCACTGTGATTTTTTAGTTTCTTTGTACAAAATTTCACAGCAATTGGACATCATTTGGGCCTTGTATGATAGAAAACAATTTTAGACCAAATGAATAGTGTAGCAGACCAAAACTATAAATTTTGCCAACTTTGAAAAATCATCAAATATTCTATAGATCTTCAAAAATTATGATCTTTAGCTTTCCAGAAAGCTCTCAATGAGAACTAATATCATGCCAAATTTGAGATCAAGACTAATTCATTTGGCTAAAAAGTAATATAGGGTTCCATTATGGTCAAATTTAGCTCTATATGAGGTACCAAACTTGCCAAATGGCCTTCCCTTGGTGTTGGCACCATTTGGGCAAGTCTAAAAGCATATTTAAGATTTGTATAAGCTGCCCAAATGGTCTCAAACTTCATGCATCTCATTTTGGCGATTCAACCCACACCTATGCACATTCCCATCAAACTTCCACATTGCACACTTTGGCATCGCATGTTCAAATTGTAAGTTAGAGGTCATACAACATATCCATATATTTAAACATTATATAATAGCATATTTATATATGTCTCAAGGGTTATAGACCATTTACAACATCATATACATCATATGGTAAAATCATGGTATTAAAGTGACAAAAGCTAAACATATAATTATCAATCTCCTTCCTTTAGTGTTATTGGCTCCCATTAGCATATCCACTTGGTTCACCTAGCATGTTAGATCATTAAAGAGGAGGGGATGAGATTCAAAAAATCACAATAGCTCATTTCCCATTCAACCATACATAATATGTGCAAAGTAAGCTTTTCAAATGCATGCATGGAGAAAATGGAAGTCAAGGATAGTTTAAAAGCAAACTTGACATATGAAAAAATCATACAAGACATTCAAGAGCTCATTAAGTGTTTAGATTGGCCTCACACTTCTCCTTATGGATTTTGGACTTACCTTACCCATTCTTTAAGAGCTTTAGATTCAATCATACTTTTGGGAGCCTACTTTGCTTTTGGGAGACTCTTCACTTTGTCTTAACCAAGCTTAAGGGTTCTTAGCTCATCCTCACTAAAGGGAAGAGTTCTTGGCCTCTCCACACTCAAGTAAACTCATACAAACATCATGTACTCATTTGAAAACATAACATGGCATCAAGGATCATGGCATATAAAGGTATACTAGCATGCTTTTCATAGCTTGAAAATACACATACACACATTCTAAAACAAGCAAAACACATATCTAGGCATGAGAAAAAGTGGAGAGAGCTACTTTATGTACACTCACACACTTTTTCCTTGAAATTCAAGCCTCCTCTTTTGGCCACACACCCACAAATTGGTGGAGATAGTTTTCTCTTGGCCTAGATACAATTTTTGGGAGCCAATTAGGTTCATGAAACATTCTCTAAAGCCACACAACTTGCTTAAGTACTAGATTGCTCTATAACCCCCATTATGGTCCATAAATGCACCTAATGAAGCAACACCCCTCAAATAATTTCTAGGCCTCATTCTTTCCTTTCAAATATGATTCTTGACTCCTTTTAAGCCTCTTGGAGTCATCATACAATTAAAACAAAGAGCCTAACATCATGTTGCTTCTTTAGGTCATAATATGGAACCTAAAGCATTAAATCACTTTCCATGAGTTTTAAATTTTTTCCAAGGCCTCCCTTCATTTTCATTCATCAAATATGACTCAAGAATGGCTTTAGAAAAATTTAAAACTCTCCCCCACTACAAGAAACCTCTTTGGTCGAGACTATGGGCTTCCTTGGCCTTTTTGGAGGTTCTCTTAGTTTTTGAAGGAGGAAGCTTGTAGGGAGCATCTTAGATGTCTCAAGAACTCATTTAAACTCTTAATTAAACCTAGGAATCATCATACAAAATCATAATTTGGAAGGTACACATAAAACCCTAAACTTTGCATCTTGATTTCTAATGGTCATTTTGTTGTTTTCTTTGCATATTCTTAATCTCCACACCCTTTTTCCTTAGATTCATGCTTTTTTTTGCCTAAAAATCATCTCCTCCTAGGGTTTTCTCAAGTGGGGGAAAATGGTAGAGAAGGGAACCAAAGATGACAACCATAGGAAGAGAAATTCCTTATTTTCTTGCTTTTTCTCACTTAAATCTTGTGTTCTTTGAGCTCCTCTCTTCAAATCCGAATTTTTCCCTCAATTTCTCCTTTGAAATAGATCCATATACTTCACTATAATCATAGGAAATAAAGGAGAATGAAGGAAAAGAGGTTTAAAAAAGAAAGAGTATGAAAAACTACTAATTTCCATACCTTAAGCTTTTGATTTCACCTCCTTTTCTTCCCCTTCTTGTGAGCCTAAGAGAATAGATCATATCCTGTATTTTGGGCAGAAATTTCATGCTTAAGAATATGGAAGAAGAAAGGAGAAGTGTGTGGGAGCTTCTAGAAACACACTTTTTCAAAAATTCTAATTTTATCCTTCTATAATAGAAATTTTATTTCAGCTTCATTTTAGCTCCTTTTTTAGAACTATCTTTTCCATTATAAAATTTAGATTCCTAATTTAATAAAATGCCTTTGGAATCACTCAATTTGGAGCTAAAATCTTACCGATTGAACCAATCAAAGTTCAGGTCAACCGATATTAGAAAACATCTACCAGAGAGGTTTTAACTATTCTAGGGCTTTCCATAGTTTTCAGGGCCTTTGAGAACCCCAAAGAACCTAAAATTTTCATTTAAAAAGTCTTCCTATGTAAATTCCAAAAATTACTTAAAATTATGAAAATGCCATTACGTTTTGTAGGCTTTTCGTAAGAAATTGTTTCTTCATTCTAGCTCTATTTTTCTTTCCGTCTGAGCTTGAGATTCTCATTTTTAGGAGTCTAGAATGCTTCCCTAATTTTTCAGGACCTTGACTACATCATTTCAGTGAGTTTCATTCATTAACATAGAAAATGTACGTTACATTTCTCACATTTTCTCTAGTTTTCAGAGAACTAGATATTACATTTCTCCCCCCTTAAATAAATTTTATCCTTGAAATTTGGGGTACACTTCCTCTTACTCTTTTTTTTTCTAGCTAACTATTCTTTTCTTTCCCTTCTTCCTGGCTCTATTCACGTTCTTAGCGATTTCATTCTTTCAAATTTTCTCTCAACAAGGAAACTTTTATTACTAGCTCTTAATAAGGGTTTTACTGCTATAAAATACTAGCTAGTTCTCTCTCTCATAAAGGAAAGAAATTTTAGATTCTAGAGGCCTATCTTAGGAGAGCTTACTAATCATGATGGGTTAATGTTGACCTGTTCACAGGATTGACGTTTCTTTCAGTGGACTTATTTACATATCTAGAAAGGTAACTCATTTTGTATCATGTCTCCTATATCCTTTTTGAATGGCTTCGTATAACATCTCATCATCCTTTCTAACATCTCATCATCCTTTTTGATCATTATAGCCATTGGAAGTTTCTGTCTGTCTATTTACGTATTTACATGTATCGTCTATTGTTCATCTCTGCGTTCTTTCTTACTAGCTTATCCCATGATTATAATTTACATTTCTTTCTATCTTAGGCCTCACATCTTAGTTGCTTACTGGGATTACAACTCCTTTAAGGAATTTTTGCTTTTAATGATCCCAGTTTCTCTATTCACTATTTCATTTATCTCTGTAGGCCGAGACTTTTTCTTACTTTCTTTGCTCATTTACAGTGGCATTTTATAGTCCCTTATTTCAATATTGATTGGCCTAGCATATATCTCATACTGGCACTGAAGAGTCACTACCACTTACTACTGCTGGGCTCTAATGGGATGCTAGCTATTCTCACAGTTTTGCTCACTGCAGATATACTGTACCACTTACCTCATATAAAAACTACACCTCACTCCTTTCTGAATACATAAGCTAGCATGCAAGGATCTTGTTAAGCATGATTTTATACACTTTAATCCTCTTAACTTTGGTATTTTGATGATGGAATATGGTTTTAAGGGTTTAATTAGATTCAATTTGAATTCATCAGCCACTTTTACACTTTAGGAATTAAAATTGCAAAATTCTTGAATTTTATTGCATGAATTTCTTTTAAATAATTTTGTGGATAATTCTACTCAATAATTTTCACTCTTTTATGCAAATTTTTTGTTAGGCAATTGAAGCTTTGAAGGAGAATTTACTTTGAAGAAGAGGAAGGAGAGCCATAAACTAAAAGGGTTGCAGCCACATAAAGAAGAAGCAGATAACCACGGTTTCAAGAAGAACTTCAAGCTTAAGAGGAAGCTCACAAGAAAAGGAATGCTATGGGTTAGCAACGCTGGGCAGAACGTGTATAGAGAAGAGGAAATACTACGTGCAAAACAGAGCATGAACAGAGAAAGAAAACTTGTAGAAAGAATAGCCACGGAAGACAAGAGTAAAAGCAGCTCGAGTTCTACGTGAAACATGTGAGCAAAACAGAGGAGAAGAATTTCTTGAGAGAAGGAAGAATGAGGCAGCTCACGTGTGAAGAGAAAGAAAGCACTGAAGCTACGGGTTTAGGGTCCAGAATGAAGCCACAAAGTACATAAGAAATAAGAGGAGATTTATGTGATGAATGAAGACACACACATGCAGATTATAACATGGAAATCACGTAAAGCGTAGCTGCATGTGGGATGGCTTCTCGAGGATAAGAAGCTCAAGTAAAGAAACATAGGAAGTCACAAGAGAAGAAGACATCCAGAACCATGTCAATGTGAAGAAGCAGGCTACAGCATAAACAAATAGGGAACATGTTATCTAGAACCATGTCTACAAGAAGAAGCCCCAAACACTTGAAAAGAATGCAAAGAAAGGCTAGAATGAGTTACAAAGAAGAAGCTAAGGACTAGGCACTCTATGGAGGCAGTAGCCTCTGTTTTAAAGAGAAAAAAATGTGATAGCCTTGCATAGAGAAAACAAGAAGAGAACCTCGAGTTTAGGTGCTATGAACAGAAGCTTTGAGCTGGAGTATTAAGAGAGGAAGAGAAATGAAAGAGCTTAGAAGCAAACACAAAGAAGGAAGAGAAGGTGAAGCCATGCTCTAGAATGAAGAAGAAAACATGAATGAATATAGCAGTCTAAAGAGCTGCATGGTTTGAAGAAAGCAACATGGAAATGAAGAGCAATAAATGAAAGAGGTAGGGTCCACTAATTAAAAAAATAATAATATGATAAAGGAAAATAAAGCTACGGGCATGTGAAAAACTAGGCACGTGAAAAACAAAAGAAATCACATGAGAAATCATCCATCGTATCACAAAAATTGATCCAACGTCATTGATGCACAGTTCGTCATATCGTAGCCAATCATCCATTCACTCATTTAACACATCCATCCCATTCATTTCATGCCTTCATCCACCCCTTTGTCCAAAGACACACTATACCACTTTTCATCCATTTCTTCCATCTCACCACCACGATGAAGCTCTAATCCTCCATCTTAAGGCTAGCTAGGAGGAAAGCTCTTGGAAAAGCTTGAATCTATGGAATCACAAGCAGAATTTTGGCTAAGAATTTCTATTTTCCTACATTTTTTTTTCTTTCATCTATTGTCTTGGTTAAGCTGTATTTGATAGAGAATTTATGTAATTATAATTATTGGCTGGTTAGACACTGATTAGGGATACTTTTTATTGATTAATTGATTAGTTAAAACACTGAATTTTACATTTTCTTACTATTATCCAAGTGTGCAATCAAGGTATTTGATGAAATGCTTATGAAAGTTAATGTGCCTAATTGTCTATTTGTGGATTCCTTGGTGTTTAGTTGGTTAATTAAACATCTTTGGATAATGATTCAGAGGCTAAATTAATCAATTAATCAATCAATTTGACTGTTCAAAGATCTTAATCATAAGAATTAGTAATTTAATGAGAGTTGAGGTCTTAATTAACATCAAATTGCTAGTCTCTTGAATCTTGAATGGTAATTCAAGATCATTTGCCAATGAACACAATTAGAAAATCTTAGACCAAAATTAATTACAATTGGATTAGGATAAAGATAGTAGAAACTAACGGACGATTCTAAAGCTAGTCACAAGACCATCATTCACTCATAATTTATCCAATTAGGTAGCAATTAGGAAATTTATTTCAATTTAGTTTTAGGTTAGTTTAATCCAATCAAAACCCCCCAAATTAGATAGTTTTTAGGATTTTTAACATTTAGAAAACCCAATTAAACATTGAACTCCATTTCTAAAGGAGATGACCTAGGTTGTGCCACTAGATACATATTTAGTTCAACCTAGTTTTATTTTGTGGGTTGCGTGATAAGCTCATCAGATCTCTCTATCCCTCGGTCAGGGCTACTATCTGCTAGGTAGTGGTTCATCTGGCTTTAACTCTGATAAGCTAATTTCTTACTTTTTGCATCCCATATACTATGCTCATCTCTAAAGGGAGCTAGTCAGTGGTTTAACTATCTGAGTAAAGCCTTCATATCTCTACAGCAATGGTCTACCAAAGCCTTCATATCTCTACAGCAATAGTCTACCAGACTCAGGAGGTCTCTAGTCTTTGAGACAAAAGCTAGCTGAAACTATACTGGTCTTTAAGACTAATTGCTTTGTAAAAATTATCTCAAGTTGTCATCTCTACCAGAGGTCTATCATGTTATGGCTAGGGCTTTCTATAACTTTATGGGATCTACTATGACTCTTAGGCCTACTACGACCTTTCAGAACCCTACTAGGGTCTACTACAACCTACTATGCTATGTTGGGATCTACTGCGATCCATCTCTAGAAGATGTTAAAACCTAAGATCACTATATCTGACAGTAAAACTCATGGTCACTAAGTTTGGTTAACATCACTCATAATAGCTAAGGCTAAACTCAGAAGTACATCATGCTCTTCGTGCGAAGTGGGTTTTGTGTCATCTCATTCTTTAGGATCCTGTCATACTAATACTAGGGAGCATTTTAATTTTCATTTATCGCTTCTTATAGGATCCTTAGATTCCCACTTCAGCCTCTCTTTCACTTAGTCTTTCTTTTCTTACTCTCTTGACTTACTGATCTATATATACTCATTTTAGCCCTCCTCTCATATCTTGCAGTTTTTAACTATGCTCACATTCTGCTTTTAAGTGTCTTAGCATTAGGGCACTTCACACACTGAGTGTGGCTAACATGTCTGGTAGGAGAAAGGCTATGCATTAGTCCCTATTCATTTCATTTACATATACTATAAAGGACTCAGGCTATACATATTGAATTTGAACATTTTTTACTAGGGATCCCTTTCTACATGCTTTCTTTACCATTCTAATACTACTGGAATCCCTTTATCTTTCTTCTCTGACTTGTTTCATTCTTTAACTAACTAGGATACTCTTCAATTATCGGGACACTTTAGTGATTGATGTCGTTGTTTGCTACATACTTAAATTATATTACTACTGGGTTGGCCAGACTCAATATCATGTAACCATTGTTGCAAACAAACTATAATATCAAACACTAATACATGAGTGCCTTATGACCGAGCTCAAAGCCATTATCACCTGTATATTGCAAGTTTCCCAATAAGCTAAAGTACCCCTCTCCTACTTTTTTCTATATGCCCTATTCTTGTAGAGTACTTGGGGAAATTAGGATTCTTCCTCTACTACATCTCAAAATCTCTCGGTATCGCCAGACTATTTTTACTTTGGGCAATATCATGCTAGAAGGGCATCTATGCCAAGGACAAGTGTGCTTTCTTAAGTACTCAAGCACATTAACTAAATATCTATTCTTAATCTAATATGTCCTCGGCTTGAACACTGTCATATCTTCTCTTTTTACCTTTCTTATCATCTTACTTAGGTAAAAAGGATGTTTTACTACTAGCTGTTTCTATTACCAGTTCAAGTTTTTCTATGCTCAAGAGCACTTGCATTTCTTGGGTTCCTTCACTTGTTTACCCTCTGTAACATCAAGGGGGTCTATTTCTCATTCATACTCTTAGTCTGCTCTTAGCTAGACCATCCCTTGGTAAGAAGGATTTTATTTCACATAATCCCAAGAATTTCATTCTATGGCACTCTATACTCTTTCTCTACATAAAATGAGGCTCGCCTTCTTAGGTGATCTCTAGCTTTCTCAAGCTGCCTTGAGGGTACTAAGGCACTCATTATCTATCTCAACTTATTTCTATATTTGGATCAGAGTTAGACTTTCTCTTTGTTTAGTCTCTTTAGCCTTATCCCTAAGAGCACAGTATGTTATTTCTAGGGTTCTGCTAACTCAATCTAGAACACATACTCTTAATGTCTGGATTCTACCTTACTGAAAACTTATGCTTTATTGGGTGCTCTAATCATTCACGTGCCTTAACCTTATATCATTCTCATACTAGGAAGCTCATCTAACTAATTATTAGACCCCTATCCATTTACCTTTCAGGCTCAGTTTACTCATCTAATCATGACTAAAGTGAGGGCATCTTTTCTGTAGCTAGTTTCTTAGCTCTTTCTTGCTTCCTTTTATGACTCAAGGGGATCTATCTAGGGAAATTTACTAACCACTATTGGGTAATTTCCCTAACTCATGGTGTCTCATCTTTTCTTTCTCAATCTAAGGAGAACTTTTGCTGAGGCTTTCATTCACATATCTCACCTGGAATGATGTTACTAGTCATCTCCCTTAGGCTTCAGCTTATGCTTAGCCTAGGCTGTCTTCTAAACCTTGGTTACTGGGCTACTCATACTTACCTGTATGTGTTACCCATAAAGTACACCTTTCTAGGACACTCACTATATACCTCACTGCTCATAGTTTTAACTTACATTATTTTGAGGTTACACTATCATTTTATCATTCAGTATCTCATTAGGTAGCACTCTAGATTGGAGTTAACACCTCATAGGCTACTCTTAATAACCTCATCATCCCTGTGTCTAACTTTCTCAACTACTAAGCTCACAGACTTCTTACTAACCTTTAGTGACTATCTACTACTCTCTTTTCTCTATTTATGCTAGGGGTTCCTATTCTGTGTAGGTTGTCTGACCCCTTATCAGTTCCTTTTTCAAGTTGGCTTGAATATGACCAACAAGGCATTCACAGTGCCCTTTGCCGCAACTAACACATCATTCACTACAGTTAATTAGTCTCAAGTTTACCCTAATTTTCCTATTTGAGTGTTGGCCGCGGTGAGGAGCTCTCTGGATTACCTTGCTACGTCATGAAATAATTGGCTGCAGCTAAGTGATTAATTGGCCGCGGCTAACGACCTCTGATTGGCTTACTTTTTCAGGGATTAGATTTTCATGTTTTGCCATTAACTCAAGCCTTATGGTTTATATATCTAGCCCATTGTCAAGTTAGAGGGTTCTACCTCTCGCTTCATTCATACATAACTACTTATCATTTCTGGGCTATCAGGCTCTAAGGTGTAGCTTATAATTCAACCTCTTAGCCTGAGGGGATTAATCTTTCAGGCTCTAATACTTATCTAAACATTTGGATGTTGTGGCTAAGGGGTGACTCTTTTTCTCACTTTTCCTCTAAATTGGTTTGGAGTAGCCGCAATCTCATCTCATACTGCATTGCATCATTACTTATCTCTGCATCAAGCAGGATATCTCGGAATGGCCTGAGTGTGACTACTTAGGAGAATTAGGTTTCACATACTCTCTTTAGCAAGCCTCTTACTATCAACAAGATCATTCTCATCGTTCATATCTAGGGCTTGCCACTGATTTCAGTGAGCTATCATATCTCATCAAGCTCTAGCCATTAGATCCCTCAACTCTGCTCAAACTTAACTCTGCTCAAGCTACTCTAGAGGTCACTCTTTCCTAGTGTCCACTAACTACTCTAAGACCATTCTATCACTTATTCATCATAAATAAGCCACAAACTATACTCATACACCTAACATGTCTCATACAAGGTTCTACCTATCTATTCAAGCCTTTTACATAGCCCTATTACTACATCCTTAAGCTAAATCCAATCCGAAAATGCCATTACGTTTCGTAGGCTTTTTGTAAGAAATTGTTTCTTCATTCTAGCTCTGTTTTTCTTTTTGTTTGAGCTTGAGATTCTCATTTCTAGGAGTGTGGAATGCTTTGTAATATCAGTTCTCTAAAAATGAAAGAAAACGTGAGAAATGTGACATACAGTTTCTCTGTTAATGAACAAAACTCACCAAATATAAAAAGAAGTCCCCCAAGATGAGGTAGAATTTGGGAAGCATTCTGGACTCCTAAAAATAAGAATCCTAGGCTCAGATAGAAAGAAAAACGGAACTAGAATAAAGAAACAATTTCTTATGAAAAGCCTACGAAACGTAATGGCATTCTTGTAGTTTTGAGCAAACTTTGGAATTCACATAGGAGGTCTTTTTAAATGAAAGTTTTGAGTTCTCTAGGGTTCTCAAAGGCCCTAAAAACCATGGAAACCCCCGAGACAATTAAAACCCCTCCGGTGGACATTTTCTAATGTCAGTTGACCTAAACTTTGATTGATTTATTCAGGAATGTTTTAGCTCCAATTTGAGTGATTCCAAAGGCATTTTACTAAATTGGGAACCTAAATTTCATAAGGAAAAAGATGGTTCTAAAAAAGGAGCTAAAACAAAGGAGAAACGAAAATGCCAAGAATGAAGGGCAAAATGAAAATTTTTGAAAAGTGTAACTTATTCCCACCTATATATATGATGCACCCTTCTTCTCCCTTCATTATGCATGACCATGTTCTGCCCAAAACCAGAAGAAAACCTTAGGGGATGAGGGGCACAAGAGGAGGAAGAAAAGGAGGAGAAATTCAAGGTAGAAAGGTATGGATTTTCATGATTTTTCATGCTTTTTCTCTTTCAAACCTCTTCTCCTTCATTCTCCTTTATTCCCTATGATTATAATTGAGTACATGGATCTATTTTAAAAGAGAAATTGAGGGGAAAATTCGGATTTGAAGAGAGGACCTCAAAGAACACAAGATTCAAGTGAGAAAAAGCAAGAAACAAGGTAATTTCTCTTCCTATGGTTGTCATCTTTGGTTCCCTTTTCCACCATTTTGCCCCACTTGAGAAAACCTTAGGAGGAGATGATTTTTAGGTAGAACCAAGCATGAATCTAAGGAAAAAGGGTATGGAGATTAAGAATATGCAAAGGGAATTATAAAAAAATCATTAGATTTCGAGATGCAAATTTTAGGGTTTTGTGTGCACCTTCCAAAATCTAATTTCATATGACAATTTATATACCTAATTAAGAGTTTGAATGAGCTCCTAAGATCCTAAGATGCTCCCCACATGTTTCCTCCTTCAAGAAAACAAAGAGAATTCCAAGGAGGCCAAAAAGGGGCATAGTCTCAGCCAAGCAAGGTTAGGGTAGCTAGGGATAGTTTTAAATTTTTCTAAGGCCATTCTTGAGTCATATTTGATGAATAAAAATGAAAGGAGGCTTTGAAAAAAATTTTGAACTTATAGAAAGTGATTTGGTGCCTTAGGTTCCATATTATGACCTAAAGAAACAACATGATATTAGGTTCTTTGTTTTAATTATGTGATGACTCCAAGAGGCTTAAAAGGAGTCAAGAATCATATTTGAAAGGGAAGAATGGAGCTTAGAATTTATTTGAGGAGTGTTGCTTCATTCAGCGTATTTATGGACTATGATGGAGCTTATAGAGCAATCTAGCATCTAAGCAAATTGTATGGCCTTAGTAATTTTTCATGAACCTAATTGGCTCCCATAAATTGTATCTAGTCCAAGAGAAACCATCTCCACTAATTTGTGGGTGTGTGGCCGAAAGAGGAGGCTTGAAATCCAAGAAAAAAGTATGTGATTGTGTGCAAGGTAGCTTTCTCCACCTTCTCTCATGCATGGATGTGTGTTTAGCTTATTTTAGAATGTGTGTATGTGCATTTTCAAGCTATGAAAAGTATGCTAGCATGTCTTTATATGCTATAATTCTTGATGCCATGTTATGTTTCTAAATAAGTACATGATGTTTGTTTGAATTTGCTTGAGTGTGGAGAGGCTAAGAACTCTTCACCATAGTAAGAATGAGCCAAGAACCCTTGAGATTGGTTAAGACAAAGTAAAGAGTCTCCCAAAAGAAAAGTAGGCTCCCAAGAGTATGGCTGAGTCCAAAGCTCTTAAAGAATGGGTAAGGCAAGTCCAAAATCCATGAGAAAAAGTGTGAGGCTAATCCAAACACTTGGCGAGCTCTTGAATGTCTTGTATGATTTGTTCATATGCCAAGCTTGCTTTTTAAATGTCCATGACTTCCATTTTCTCCATGCATGCATTTGTAAGACTTGCTTTGCACATATTGTAACGCCATAGATTCTAGTCCATCTCATACATTTGAATGACATAATATCATGAACTATGTAGGATTTCCATGTGAAAAGCAAGAAAAGTGGGATTATTTTCGCATTGCGCTATGTCTAAAAATTCATTTCGGTGTCGCATGGACCATGTGAGCTCATACTATGCATCATCATATTTAATTGCATAATTACAACTCATTTAGATCCCAAAAACATGCCTCCAACCCATGGAAACCGAAGTGGAGCATGAAAATTTGGAGATCCATTTTCGGCCAGAATTGGCCTCTTTCCTGGGTAAAATTTGGAAAATCATAACTAAATATAGAAAATTTGAAATCATGCAATCTTGGTCATTCTGGAAAGCTTAGAATGTCTACTTCATACTAAAAATATGTCCAAGTCACAACACTCATCATTTAGGACGTTTGACATCCAAAAAGCTACAGACTCACTGGCTACCTGGGCTGTGATTCAGGTTACTGATGCAAACTTCTAAAATTCATAACTAATTCTAAAAAAATAGAAATCACATAAATTCAGTCATTCTGGGAAACTACAAATGTTAAATTGACACTAAAAATAATTCCAGAATGAAACAGATACGTTTAGACATCTGAAACGGATGAAACATTGACTGAACTCTGGAGGCGCCACTGTTACTGGCAGCAACTTCAAAAATGCATAACTCTCTTCTCAGACCTCCAAATGAGGTGATCTCGGTGGTCACAGAAAGCTTATGACCTCTCGTTTATGTATATAAAATTTCATGAGCATTGGACATCATTTGGCCATCGGATGACATGAAAATCAAATCTGCCAGTATGAACAGTGCACATACCAGAAACCATAGAAAATCCCAACTTTGAAAATTCACAAAATATTTCCTAGGTCTCCGAAAATTATGATCTTTAGCTTCACAGAAAGCTCTCAATGAGACCTAATTGCATGCCAAATTTCAAGGCAAGACTAACTCATTTGGCTAAAAAGTGACATAGGGTTCCATTTTGGTCAATTTTGGCTCCATATTGGGTACCAAAATTGCCAAATGGATTTCCCTTGGTCTTGGCACCTTTTGGGCAAGTTTAAAAGCTTATTTGAGACTTGTGTGAGCTGCCCAAATGGTCCCAAACCTCATACATCTCATTTTGGCCATTCAACCCACACTTATGCATATTTCCAATAAACTTTCATATTGCATACTTTGGCATTACATACTCAAAATAGGTTCTAGAGGTCACACATCATATCCATACATTTAAACATCATACAATATCATAGTTACACATATCTCAAGAGTCATACCCCATTTACAATACTCATATACATCATTGAACATCATTATGGTTCTATAAAGCAAAAACTAGACATATGAATGTCAATCTCCTTCCTCTAGTGTTGTTGGCTCCCATTGGCATATCCACTTGGTTCACCTAGCATGTTAGATCATTGGAGAGGAGGGGGTGAGATTCAAAGAATCCCAATAGCTTATCTCCCATTCAATCATACATAATATGTGCAAGGCAAGTTTCATAAATGCATGCATGGAGGAAATAGAAGCCATAGACATTTTAAAAGCAAACTTAGCATGTAAATCAATCATACAAGACATTTAAGAGCTCACTAAGTGTTTGGATTGGCCTCACACTTCTCCTCACGGATTTTGGACTTGCCTCACCCATTCTTTGAGCACTTTGGACTCAACCATACTCTTGGGAGCCCACTTTGCTTTTGGGAGACTCTTTACTTTGTCTCAACCAAGCTCAAGGGTTCTTGGCTCATCCTCATCCAAGGGAAGAGTTCTTGGCCTCTCCACACTCAAGCAAACTCATACAAACATCATGTAGTCATTGGAAAACATAACATGGCATCAAGCATCATAGCATATAAAGGCATGCTAGCATACTTTTCAAAGCTTGAAAATACACATACATACATTTTAGACAAGCTAAACACACATCCATGCATGAGAGAAGGTGGAGAGAGCTACCTTGCACACAATTACACACTTTTTCCTTTAGGATTCAAGCCTCCTCTTTCGGCCACACACCCAAAAATTGGTGGAGATAGTTTCTCTTGGCCTAGATACAATTTATGAGAGCCAATTAGGTTCATGAAACAATCTCTAAGACCATACCACTTGCTTAAGTACTAGATTGCTCTATAACCCTCATTATGGTCCATATTAGCACCTAATGAAGCAACACCTCTCAAATGACTTCTAAGCCTCATTCTTTTCTTTCAAATATGATTCTTGACTCCTTTTAAGCCTCTTGGAGTCATCACATCATCAAAACGAAAGGCCTAGTACCATGCTGCTTCTTTAGGTCATAATATGGAACCTAAGGCACCAAATCACTTTCTATGAGTTTTAAATTTTTTCCAAGGCCTCCCCTCACTTTTATTCATCAAATATGACTCAAGAATGGCCTTAGTAAAATTTAAAACTCTCCCTAGCTACCCCAACCTTGCTTGCCCGAGACTATGCCCCTTTTTGGCCTCTTTAGAATTCTCTTTGTTTTCTTGAAGGAGGAAGCATGTGGGGAGCCTCTTAGGGATCTTGAAAGCTCATTTAAACTCTTACTTAGGCCTAGGAATCATCATACAAAGTCAGATTTTACAAGGTGCAATTGAAACCCTAGAATTTGCATCTTGAAATCTAATGGCTTTTTGATAATTCCTTTTGCATATTCTTAATCTCCACACCCTTTTTCCTTAGATTCATGCTTGGTTTTGCCTAAAAATCATCTCCTCCTAGGGTTTTCTCAAGTGGGGCGAAATGGTGGAGAAGGGGACCAAAAATGACAACCATAGGAAGAGAAATTACCTTGTTTTCTTGCTTTTTCTCACTTGAATCTTGTGTTCTTTGAGCTCCTCTCTTCAAATCCGAACTTTCCCCTCAATTTCTCCCTTAAATCAGATTTATAAACCTCATTTTAATCATAGGGAACAAAGGAGAATGGAGGAGAAGAGGTTTGGAAGAGAAAGAGCATGAAAAACTACTAATTTCCATACTTTAAGCCTTTGATTTCTCCTCCTTTTCTTCCCCTTCTTGTGAGTCTCATCCCCTAGGGTTTTCTTCTGGTTTTAGGCAGAAGATGGTCGTGCATAATGAAGGGAGGAGAAGGGTGCATCATATATATAGGTGGGAATAAGTTACACTTTTCAAAAATTCCCATTTTGCCCTTCATACTTTGTCTTTTCGTTTCTCCTTCGTTTTAGCTCCTTTTTTAGAACCGTCTTTTCCATTATAAAATTTAGGTTCCCAATCAAGTAAAATGGCTTTGGAATCACTCAAATCGGAGCTAAAACCTTTCCGAACGAATCCGTCAAAGTTCGGGCACACTGATATTAGAAAACGTCCACCGGAGGGGCTTTAACTGTCCCAGGGCTTTCCATAGTATTTTGGGCCTCTAAAAACCCTAGAAAACTCAAAACTTTCATTTAAAAAACCCTCCTGTGTGTTTTTCAAAAAGTACTCATATTTACCAAAATACCACTGGCCTTTTGACAATTTTTTTGAGTTACTCTGGCCTTGATTTCTGGGCAACTCAAGGCTTAAATCCTCATTTTCTAATATTTAAAATTTTATCATAATTTTAGTTGGCCCCAATTCCTTCTATTTTAGGGACTTCCTTTTGTATCTGGCCCATTTTTACTGTTTACGGAGAAACCAACATTTCGTTTCTCAGGTTTACGGAAATGCCGGATGTTACACATATTATGTATGATTGAATGGGAGATGAGCTATTGAGATTCTTTGAATCTCATCCCCTCCTCTCCAATGCTCTCACATGCTAGGTGGACTAAGTTGCTATGGCAATGGGAGCCAACAACAATAAAGAATGAAAATTGACAACCATATGCTTAGTTTTTATATTTTTGAAATGATAATGATACTTTATGATGTATATGATGTTGTAAATGTATTGTGAACCTTGAGACATGTGTAAATATACCATTATGTGATGTTTAGATGTATGAATATGATATAAGACCTCTAGCATTTATTTTAAGTATGAAATGTCAAAGTGTGCAATGTGGAAGTTTGATGGAAATGTGTATAAGTGTGGGTTGAATGGCTAAAATGAGATGCATAAGGTTTGGGACCATTTAGGCAGCCCATACAAGTCTTAAATATACTTTTAGACTTGCCCAAAAGGTGCCAACACCAAGGGAAGGCCATTTGGCAAGTTTGGTACTTCATATGGAGCCAAATTTGACTATAATGGAACCCTATGTCACTTTTTGGCCAAATGAGTTAGTCTTGAATTGAAGTATGGCGTGCAATTAGGTATCACTGAGAGATTTTTGAAAAGCTAAAGATCATAATTTTTGGAGGTCTACAGAATATTTGATGAATTTTCAAAGTTGGTCATTTTTCTGGTTTTGATTTGCTGCACTATTCATTTGGTCTGAAAATGAATTCTATCACATGAGGCTCAAATGATGTCGAATTGCCATTAAATTTTATGCAAAGAAACTAGACAATAACAGTGACTCATGCTAATTGGAAGAACCTCATTGGAGGTCTAGAGAGGGAGATATGAATTTTTGAATTTCTATCCAGTATCATTAATTTTGCCCGACTAGAAGTATTATTCTATTGAATTTTAAAGTCTAGACTTGATGAACTAATTTGGAGATATTTTTCCTCTCTAGTTAATATCCACATCTTTCCACATTAATATCATGTGAATGGATTGGATTTTTGTGAAATTAACTGGACATTTTCAAATATTCTGCAAAATTCTGTGATAGTTCCAGCATTTAGTTGGACCTTGGGACTATTTTGGATGTCAAACATCCTCTATGATAAATGTTATCATTTGGATGTAATTGGTGTATGATGTGGACATCCTAAGCTTTCTATAATAACCAAGATTTCATGATTTTAATTTTTCTAGATTTAGTTATAATTTTTTAAATTTTTCCTAAAAAAAAGGCCAATTCTGGCCGAGAATGAACTTCTATTTTCCATACTCCATTTCGGTTTCCATGAGTTGTAGGCATGTTTTTGGGATGCAAATGAGTTGTAATGATATAATTAAATATGAGGATGCATAGCATGAGCTCACACATTCCACTTGACACTGAAATGAATTTTTAAATATGACGAAAGCGAAATTAATCCCATTTTCCTTGCTTTTTCTATAGGAAACCTATATAGATTATGATAGAATGCTTAAGAATGACATGAAATGAGCTAGAATTTATGGTGTCACACACATCTTCCTTAAATACTAACTTGGTCTATTAACCCCTTCATGGTTCTAAGAATGCACCTAATGAAGCAATACCCCTCAAATGAGTTTTAGGCTCCATTCTTTCATTTCATATGATTCTTCTTGTGAGTTAACCCCACTTTGAGAGACTCTTTACTTTGTCTCAACCAAGTTTAAGGGTTCTTGGCTCATCCTCACTATGGCAAAAGGTTCTTGGCTTCTCCATACTTAAGCAAACCAAAGCTAGCATAACAAACATCATTTGAAAACATAATGTATCATCATGGTACCATGAAACAAGAGCTCATGCTAAAATATTTTTCATATCTTAAAATACACATACACATATTTAAAGACAAGCCAAGCATACATTCATGCATGAGAGAAGGAGGAGTGAGCTACCTTGGATGCAACCATACACTTTTCTCTTTGAAACAATGCTCCCTTCCTCGGCCTCACACACACACAAAGGTGTGGGATTGGTTTCTCTTGGCCTAAACACAATTTATGGAAGCCAATTAGGTTTATGGGATTAATTCTGAGGCCACACATCTTCCTCAAATACTAACTTGATCTATTAATTCCTTCATGGTTCCAAGAATGCACCTAATGAAGCAACACCCCTCAAATGAGTTCTAGGCTTCATTCTTTTCTTTCATATTTTATTCTTGACTTCTTTTAAGCCTTTTGGAATCGTCAGATAATTAAAGCAAAGATCCTTACTACATGTTGCTTCTTTAAGTCATATTTTGGAACTTAAGACACCAATTCATTCTCTAGCTCTTAAATTTTTCCCAAGGTTTCCCCTCATTTTCATTGATCATATATGACTCAAAAATGGGTTTGAAAAAATTTAAAACTTTTCCTAGGTGGCCTATCCCCTTTAGGCTGAGATTATATAGCATTTGGCCTCCATGGATGTTTGCTTTGTTTTCTTGATGGAGGATGCATATCGGGATACTTCTAGGGATTTTAAGAATTCATTTAAACATTCATTTAGGCCTAAGATTAATTACATCTCACATTTTCAAGGGAACCTATGAAACCCTAGGTTTGCCAACTTAAAAATCAATGGCCTTTTCTTGAATTTCTTTGCATATTCCTACTCCCCTCCCTTAAATTCATAGAATTCACCCTTGGTTCTGCCCAAAATTCAAGCCCTCTTGTAGCTACATATATGGGATAAAATAAGGAGAAGAATGGGGGAGAAATAGCTACCATAGGATAAAGATTTTACTTTATTTCCATGGCCTTTTCTTGCTTGTTTCTCATTTCTTTGGCCTCCTCTCTTCAAATCTAAATTTTCCCCTCTATTCTTCCCTTAAAACAGATCCAAAAATTTCAATAAAACTATGAAAATTAAAG
Organism: Erythrophleum fordii; assembly: GCA_032878935.1. Lineage (NCBI taxonomy): Eukaryota > Viridiplantae > Streptophyta > Magnoliopsida > Fabales > Fabaceae > Erythrophleum > Erythrophleum fordii. The sequence continues at coordinate 15,602,992 of JAVQMF010000052.1, read as the reverse complement.
CCTAAGAGAAGAGGAACAAGTTTGGAAGAAGAAGAAGGAGCATGAAAATCTATGAAATTCCTTACCTTTTTCTTGCTTTTTCTCCTCATTTCTTCTCTTCTACGATGCACCTAAGAGAGCTAGTGTTTTATCTAGTTTTTGGGTAGAATAGGTCATGCAAATGAAGGGGAGAAGAAATAAGAAACTTAAAGAGTGTTCAAGAAGCTTCCATTTTCTTAAAAATTCTAATTTTACCCTTCGTTCTTGATATTTTTATTTCTAACTCGTTTTGGCTCCTTTTTTAGAACTACCTTTCTATTATAAAATTTAAGTTCCCAATTTAGTAAAATGCCTTTAGAATCACTCAAATCGGAGCTAAAACCTTTCTGAACAAATTCATCAAATTTTGGGCACACCAATGTTGAAAAATATTCACTGGAGGGGTTTTAACTATCCCCAGCTTCCTATGATTTTTAAGTCCTTTGAGAACCCTAGGAAACTCAAAACTTTTATTTACAAAACACTCCTATGAGAATTCTAAAATTTGTTCAAAATTACAAAAATGCTATTATGTTTCGTAAGTCTTTTGTTAAATTTTTTTTCATTCTAACTCTATTTTTCTTTCCGTCTAAGGCTAGGATTCTCAGTTTTTGGAGTCCAAAATGCTTTCCAAATTTTTTTGGACCTTAAGTAAGTCATTTCATTGGACTTTTTTTTTGTATCTAGTGAATTTTATTCATTTACAAAAAAATCATGCATTATATTTCTCGTATTTTCTCTTATTTTTAGAGAATTAGATATTACACCCTTCCTCGACCTTACACACACAAAGGTGTGGGATTTGCTTCTTTTGGCCTAAACACAATATATGGAAGCCAATTAGGTTCTTGGAATCATTTCTAAGGCTACACATCTTCTTTAAACACTAACTTGGTCTAATAACCCCTTTATGGTTCTAAAAATACACTTAATGAAGCAACATCTATCATTTGAGTTCTAGGTTCCATTCTTTCCTTTCATTTATGATTCTTGACTCCTTTTAAGTCTCTTGGAGTTATCATACAATTAAAACAAAGAGCCTAACTATATGTTGCTTCCTTAGGTCATATTATGGAACCCATGACACCAATTCATTCTCTAGGCCTTCTAAAGTTTTCCCAAGGCTTCCTCTCATCTTCACTCATCATATATGACTCAAAAATGGGTTTGGAATAATTTAAAACTATCCCTAGGTACTTTTAACTATGTTAGGCCATGGCTATGGAGCAATAGGATACTAAGGGAGTTTGCTTTATTTTCTTGGTGGAAGATGCATATGGGGAGCCCTCTAGGGATCTTAGGAACTCATTTAAATATTTATTTAGGCTTAGGAATTATGGTATCAAATCAAATTTTTCAAGGAACACTAGAAACCCTGGGCTTGCTATCTTGAATTTCCATGGTTGTTTATTAATTCCCTTTGCATATTCTTATTCTCCACACTCCTTTTCCTAAGACTCACCCTTGGTTCTACCTGAAATCCAAGCCCTCTAATAGCTTTATGAGTGGGACGAACTAAGGAGGGAAGAGAAGTAAGGGGTAGCTACCATGGAAGGAAGATTTACCTTGTTTTTCCTTGTTTTCTTAGTTATCTCTTCCTTTCCTTGGCCTCCTCTCTTCAAATCCGAATTTTTCCCTCTATTCTTCCCTCAAAATAGATCTAGAAACTTCAATAAAACCATAGGAAAGAAAAGGAAAATAGAGAAGAAAAGGTTTGTTAAAGAGAAAGCATGAAGAATCAAGAAATCCATACCTTTCTACCTTGTATTTCTCCTTCCTTTCCCCTTCTCATGGTGTGCCTCACTCTTAGGATTCTTCCTCTAATTTAGGGCAAAAATATATGTGGCTAAGTGAATGAGGAGGTGGGGTATGACACCTATATATAAGGAGGTTAAGAAAGACTTTTCCAAAATCTCAATTTTGCCCTTTCGTCTTGGCATTTTCATTTTTAGTTTATTTTAGCTCTTTTTTGAGAATTTTCTTTTCCATTATAAAATTTAGGTTCCCAATTTAGTAAAATGACTTTGGAATCACTTAAATTGGAGCTAAAGCCTTTTAAAACAAATCCATCAAAGTTTGGGTCCATCGTCATTAGAAAACATCCACTAGAGGAGTTTTAACTATCTCAGGACATTCCATTGTTTTTAGGGCCTTTGAAAACTCCAGAGAACTCACAACTTTCATTTAAAAAGCACTTCTGTGAGAATTTCAAAATTTGCTCAAAATTACAAAAATGTCATTACGTTTTATTAACCTTTTATTCAAGTTTGTTTCTTCATTCTAGCTCCATTTTTCTTTCTATCTAAGCCTAGAATTCTCATTTTTAGAAGTCTAGAATGCTACTTAAACTTTTTAGGACCTTAACTAATTCATTTTGGGGGACTTGCTTTAAAAACATACCCGTTTTCATCATTTAACAAAAACTGGCTATTATAATTCTCCTCCGTTTAAATAAATTTCGTCCTTGACATTTAGATAACATACCTCATGGGAAAAGCTCTGGATACTTCTTTCTCATCTCTTCCTCCCAGGTAGCTTCCTTGAGAGATAACCCCTTCCAAACTACTTTCATCAACGGTATCATCTTATTCCGTATCTACTTAAGTCTAATGTCCACAATCCAATCTGGTGATACTATATATGATAGATTATCTTGTAACTGCACATTCTCATATTCTATGACATGTGAGGGGTCGGGTTGGTACTTTTTAAGTTGGGATACATGGAATACATTATGTATTTGGCTTAAATTTGAGGGAAAGGCAAGTCTGTAAGCCATAGGTCCTACTTTATCAAGAATCTAAAATGGACCTATGTACTTTAGACTGAGCTTTCTACTCTTTATGGACCGACCTCTCCCTGTGACTGAAGACACTCTAATGAAGACATGATCTCTAATCTCAAATTTTAATGGCCATCTACATTTATCTGCATAACTTTTCTATCTACTCTAGGCCGTTAGCATTTTCTTTCTTATGGTCTCAATTTGTCTGGAAGTCTGATCCACTAATTCTGGGCCTATGAGGCTTCTTTCTCCTAGCTCAACCCAACACATTGGAGACCTACATTTCCTCCCATACAATGCCTTATATGATGCCATCTTGATAAAAGCTATTTTCATACATTTTATTTCCCTTAATTTAGATATTTTGATGAATAACTATGGCTTAATGAGTTTTATTAAATGGATAATTGATTTTAATAGCCACTTTTGCACTCTAGGAATTTATTTGTAAAATTAATGAATTTTAATGCATAAATTTATCTTAACTAATTTTGTGAATATTCCTATTTGATTTTTCTCACTCTTTTGTGTAGATTTTTAAGGGGTATTTGGAGTTTAAATGGGAAATTTATTTTGGAAGCCACACTTTGCAACTAGATGAGGGATTTTTGGATGGAAGAGGATGCATCATTCATGGGTTTTGTTTCATGCACATTCCACGTAGCATGTTCATCTCATTCATGCACTCCAACCCTTGAACAAATTCTTTTCCCTATCGCTGCACCTCCATACCCTCACATACACATGCAGAAGAGAGATAAAGCTAGGAAGCAACACAAAGCTATAAGTTAATGTGGGAGAAAAGGAAACACATAGGAAGTCATGAGCTTATGAAGAGGAGTAGAACATAGACTTACTTGGGGCTGGAAGGAACAAGTAGCATGAGTGGAGGAGTCACGAGTTGAATGAAGCAAAATAGCACATAAGGAAGCTATCTCTAAGCTACGGGTCTTTGATGAGAAGCCTTGGGTTTTATATGCATGGAGAAGAGAAGAAGACATGAGAACTAAGACTAGAACAAACATGTAAAAAGGCAGAACGTGGACTGGATTTAAGAGAAGAAAACTTATGAGTTTGCAAGCAAGGAACTAACATGAAAGAAGTTCAGTCAAGAAGCACATGAAGAATAAAGAGAAGGGGGGAAGTTGGCTTCAGACAACCATGAAATTCTGACATGGAAGAGGAATAAAAGAAGAAGCACTCATTTAATCTATGGGTTATGGGAAGAAAGAATGAAATAAATGGAGAAGAAGTATACATGCAAGTCACATGCACTAATACATAATAACTAGATGATGAAGCAAGAGCTAGGAGGATTTGGTGAGGAGAAGGAAAAGCTTTAAGAAGAGATTCAAGTGGAGTTGGGAGTGAGAAAAACCTATAAGTTATAAGAAGGAAAATAGTGAAAGAGAGCTACAAGTTGAGAGATCCAGATGGAAGGACAGCACATACAAATCTAACATAAAGAGGAAGCACGAGTCTAGCTGGCTACTTAAAGAGAAGATGGAATGGAGATTTATGTGATGAAGCAAGACAACACATACAGGTTCTGATATAGAGAAGAAGAGAAGAGGTTGGAGCTTAAATGGAGTAGCATACATGAGAGGAAAATCAATGTGGGAAGCTTAGGTAGAATGAAAGGAGAGCTACATGTGGAAAGCACAAGGAAATAAGAATCATCATCCATTCATAATAGGGCCCACACATATACACAAAGGCTGAGCACATGAAGAACAAAAGCAACATGTGATCATTTAAATTAAAAAAAAAGGATGAGGCAGTAGCTAAAAATAGGGAGTATCAATGCATCATTGAAGCCATTCATCAAGACCAACATCCATTCCAATTCACACACATGCACAAGTTTACATAGAGAAGGCAAGGCACGTGATTTTTAACAAGGCTAATGCAGTAGGCAAGAAGCTGGAAAAAAACACACAAATCAACCATTCATTAAGGGAGGCATCATCCATCGAATAAAATAACACGCCATTCCATCCATTGTCTCACCATTATCCGTAGCTTCTTCTCTATTTTCCCATCTCTATCTCCACTACCATGAAGCTTTAATTCCTTGTGACTAGCTTGGAAGAAGACTCTTGGAGAAGCTTGAATCCATGGATTATAAATAGAATTTTGGCTCAGATTTTCCTAATTTTTTGCACTTTTCTTTTTTCTTGTACATACTTGATCGAGATGTATTTGATTGGGAATTTGTGTTGTTTGTAATTAGTGACTAGTTAGATACTAATTAAGATACTTTTTGAGTGATTATTTGATTGAGTTTAGTACTAAATTTTCATTATTTTCTAATTTTCCATGTATGCAATCAAGGTATTTAATGAAATACATGAATGAAACTAAGTGCTTAATTGTCTAATTTGAGGATTTCTTAGAGTTTAATTAGTTAATTAAACATCTTAAGGTGATAATTTAGAGGCTAATTGATCCATTAATCAATCAAATTTAGTGTTCATTGATCCTAGTGATAAGAATTAATGATTTAATATGAGATTGAGGTTTCAATTCAACATTACATTGTTGATCTCTTGATTCTTGCATGGTAACTCAAGATATATTGTTATGAACATAATTAGGGACTCTTAGACTAGAATCAATAACAATTGAATTAGGATAAGGATAGTGGATACCAAGGGACGAATCCAAAGCTTGTCACATATCTATCATTCACTCCATAGTTCATATATTTAAGTAAAAATTAAGAATTTTGATTCAAATTAATTCTAGCTACTTTAATGATATCAAACACCTTTTAATTAGGTAATTTGTAGAGTTCTTTTACACATAGAAAACTTAATTGAACATTGAATTTCATTTCCTATAGAGATGACCTAGGTTGTGCCATTAACTATAAAATTTAATCCAACCTAGTTTTATTTTGAGGTTGTGCGACACGACCGTCACATATGTATACTTGCATGATAGTTATTATTATAGGCAAACTCCATTAGAGGCAAGTATATATCCCAGTTTCCTTTCATCTCTAATACACACTCCCTCAACATGTCTTCTAGGTTTGGATGGTTCTCCCTATCTATCCATCTGTTTGTGGGTGATAGGTTATGTTAAATCTAAGCTTGGTACCTAGAGCATCTTGTAATGATCTCCAAAAATTTAAAGTGAATCTAGAATCTCTATCTAACACTATGCTCCTAGGTACACCATGCAATCTAACTATCTTCTATGTGTATAGCTGGGCTAATCTATCTAGGATATAAGTGGCTTTCATAGCTAGAAAGTGTACTGACTTTGTTAATCTATCCACTATTACCCATATTGCATCATGCCTCGATGATGTCTTGGGTAAACTTATGACAAAATCTATCGCTATACTATCCCATTTCTACTTCGAGATATCTAGAGGCTGATGTAACCCAGCTAGTTTTTTGTGCTCTATATTAACTCTCTAGTATACTAAACATTGGGAGACATATTCTGCTATGTCTATTTTCATTCTAAGCTACTAGAACATTTTCTTTAAATCTTGGTACATTTTGTTACTGCCTGGATGAATGGTATACTTGCTCTTATATGCCTCATCTAATATTATCTCTTTAATTTTTATATCTCTAGGCACATATAGCCTATTCTTGTACCTCACTATGTCATCCTCAGATAGATTAAACTCCTAAATGCTACCTTGGGCTATCTGAGATCTAGTCTTACTTATATGGTCATCTATCTATAAAGCCTCTCTTATCTAGTTTCTTAAGTCATTTTCTATTCGAGTTTCACTCATTAATAGCTTTCCTGAATGCACCTCACATGTGAGACTCATATCTATGAATCTCTCAATCAGTTCCTACTCTAGGATCATTATACAGGCCATGTGTATGGATTTTCTACTCAGGGCATCAGTTACTATATTTGCCTTATTGGGATGGTATTCTAATGTGAAATCATAGTCTTTTAAAAATTCTAACTATTTGCACTGTGTAACACCATAAATTCTAGCTCATCTCATGCTTTCAAGTGGCATAATATCATGAATCATATTGATATTCTATGGAAACGCTAAAGAAATAATGATTATTTTCGCGTTGCGTCGTATCTAAAAAATTCAATTCAGTGTCACGTGGATTGTGTGAACTTATACTATACTTCCTCATATTTAATTCTATTATTACAACTCATTTGCATCGCAAAAACATGCCTACAACCCATGAAAACGGAAATGGAACTCAAAATAAACAAGCATATTTTCGGCCAGATTTGCTCCATTTTTTGGCCCAACTTTGGAAAATCATAACTAAATCTGAAAAATTCAAAATTATGCAATATTGGTCATTCTGGAAAGCTTAAGATGTCTACTTCATACTAAAAATATGCCTACATCACAAAATTCATCACACAGAACGTTTAATATCCAAAAAGCTACAGAGTCGCTGGCTGCCTGGGTTATTATTCAATTTACTGATACAAACTTCTGAAATTCATAACTAATTCTACAAAAATCGAAATCACACGCATTCAGTCATTCTGAAAAGCTACAAATGTTAACTTGACTAGAATGAAATAGATGCATTTAGATATCTGGAACTGATGGAACAGTAATTGAGCTCCTGGGGCGCTACTGATACTGACTGTAACTTCAAACACGCATAACTCTTTGCTCAGACCTCCAAATGAGGTGATCTCGGTGGCCATAGAAAGCTTATGACCTTTGGTTTGTGCATAAAAAATTTTATAAGCATTGGATACCATTTGGCCATCAAGTGATACAAAAATCAAATCTGCCAATATGAACAGTGCACATATCAGAAACTATAGAAAATTCCAACTTTGAAAATTCATCAAATATTCTCTAGACCTCCAAAAATTATGTTCTTTAGCTTCCCAAAAAGCTCTCAATGAGACCTAATTTCATGCCAAATTTTAGAGCAAGACTAACTCATTTGGCCAAAAATGACATAGGGTTCCATTATGGTCAATTTTGGCTCCATATTGGGTACCAAAATTGCCAAATGGATTTCCCTTGGTCCTTGTACCTTTTGGGCAAGTTTAAAAGCTTATTTGAGACTTGTGTTAGCTGCCCAAATGGTCCCAAACCTCATACATCTCATTTTGGCCATTCAACCCACGCTTATGCATATTTCCAACAAACTTCCACATTGCACACTATGGCATTACATACTCAAAATAGGTTTTAGAGGTCATATATCATATCCATACATTTAAACATCATATAATATCATATTTACACATGTCTCAAGGGTCATAGCCCATTTACTACCTCATATATATCATATGGTACAATCATGGTCTTAAAGTGACAAAAGCTAAACACATAATTGTCAATCTCCTTCCTTTAGTGTTGTTGGCTCCCATTAGCATATCCACTTGGTTCACCTAGCATGTTAGATCATTGGAGAGGAGGGGATGAGATTCAAAGAATCCTAATAGCCCATCTCCCATTCAATCATACATAATATGTGCAAGCAAGCTTTACCAACGCATGCATGGAGACAATAAAAGCCATGGACATTTTAGAAGCAAAGTTGGCATGTGAACAACTCATACAAATTATTCAAGAGCTCACTAAGTGTTTGGATTGGCCTCACACTTCTCCTTATGGGTTTTGGACTTGCCTCACCCATTTCTTGAGCACTTTGGACTCAACGATACTCTTGGGAGCCCACTTTACTTTTAGGAGACTCTTTGCTTTGTCTCAACCAAGCTCAAGGGTTCTTGGCTCATCCTCACCAAAGGGAAGAGTTCTTGGCCTCTCCACACTCAAGCAAACTCATACAAACATCATGGATTCATTTAAAACATAACATGGCATCAAGGATCATCACATGTAAAGACATGCTAGCATACTTTTCAAAGCTTGAAAATACACATACACACATTCTAAAACAAGCTAAACGCACATCCATGCATGAGAGAAGGTGGAGAGAGCTACCATGCACACAATTACATACTTTGTCCTTTGGGCTCAAGCCACCTCTTTCGGCCACACACCCAAAAATTGGTGGAGATGGTTTCTCTTAGCCTAAATAAAATATATAGGAGCCAATTAGGTTCATGAAACAATCTCTAAGACCATACAACTTACTTAAGTACTAGATTGCTCTATAACCCCCATTGTGGTCCATATTAGCACCTAATGAAGTAACACCACTCAAATGATTTCTAGGCCTCATTCTTTCTTTTCAAATATGATTCTTGACTCCTTTTAAGCCTCTTGGAGTCATCACATCATCAAAACAAAAGGCCTAGCACCATGTTGCTTTTTTAGGTCATAATATGGAACCTAAGGCACCAAATCACTTTCTATGAGTTCTAAATTTTTTCCAAGGCCTGCCCTCACTTTCATTCATCAAATATGACTCAAGAATGGCCTTAAAGAAATTTAAAACTCACCCTAGCTAGGATTCTATGGAGCTTTCTTTGTTTTCTCAAGGGAAGAAGAATATGGGGAGTCTCTTAGGGATCTTAGGAGTTCATTTAAACTCTTACTTAGGCCTATAAATCATCATACAAAGTCAGATTTTACAAGGTGCAATTGAAACCCTAAAACTTGCATCTTGAAATCTAATGGTTTTTTGTTAATTCCTTTGGCATATTCTTAATCTCCACACCCTTTTTCCTTAGATTTATGCTTGGTTCTGCCTAAAAATGACAACCATAGGATAAGAAATTATCTCATTTTCTTGCTTTTTCTCACTTGAATCTTGTGTTCTTTGAGCTCCTCTCTTCAAATCCAAACTTTCCCCTCAATTTCTCCCTTAAAACAGATTTATAAACTTCATTATAATCATATGAAACAAAGGAGAATTGAGGACAAGAGGTTTGGAAGAGAAACAGCATGAAAAACTACTAATTTCCATACCTTAAGCCTTTGATTTCTCCTCATTTTCTTCCCCTTCTTGTGAGCCTCATCCCCTAGGGTTTTCTTCTGGTTTTAGGTAGAAGATTGTCGTGCATAATGAAGGGAGGAGAAGGGTGCATCATATATATAGGTGGGAATAAGTTACACTTTTCAAAAATTCCCATTTTGCCCTTCATACTTTGCATTTTTGTTTGTCCTTCGTTTTAGCTCCTTTTTGAGAACTGTCTTTTCCATTATGAAATTTAGATTCCTAATCAAGAAAAATGGCTTTAGAATCACTCAAATTGGAGCTAAAACCTTTCCGAATGAATGCGTCAAACTTCACATACACTGACATTAGAAAACATCCACTGGAGCGGCTTTAGCTGTCCTGGGGCTTTCCATGGCTTTTAGAGCCTCTGAGAACCCCAAAGAACTCAAAACTTTCATTTAAAAAGCCCTTCTATGTGTTTTTCAAAAAGTGCCCATATTTACAAAAATGCCACTTGCCTTTTGACAAATTTTTTGAATCACTCTAGCCTCGATTTCTGGGCAACTGAAGGCTTAAATCCTCATTTTCTAATATTTAAAATTTTATCATAATTTTAGTTAGCCCCAATTCCTTCTATTTCAGGGACTTTCTTTTGTATCTGGCCCATTTCTATCGTTTATGGAGAAATTGAACATTACGTTTCTTACGTTTATGGAAAGGCTGGATGTTACATTCCTCCCCCCTTAAATAAATTTTGTCCTCAAAATTTATAGGTACACTTTCTCTTACTCTTATAGTTTAGCTAGCTATTCTTTTCTTTCCCTTCTTCTTGGCTCTAGATGCTTTCTCAGCGATTTTATGCTTTCAAATTTTCTTTTAGCCAGGGAACTTTTATTACTAGCTCTTAATAAAGGCTCTACTGTTATAAAATACTAGCTAGTTCTTTCTCATAAGGGAAAGAAATTTCTGACTCTGGAGGCCTATCTTGGGAGAGCTTACTAATCATGTCAGGTTAATGTTAACCCGATCATAGGATTAACATTCTTTCAGTGGACTCATTTACACATCTCAGGAGGTAACTTATTTCATATCACGTCTCCTGTATCCTTTCTGAATGGCTTCTTATAACATCTCATTATCTTTTCTAATCATTAGAGCCATCAAAGATTTCTATCTGTCTGCTTATTTACATGATCCGTCTACTATTTATCTCTGCGCTCTTTCTCACAAGCTCATCCCATGATTATAATTTGCATTTCTTTCTATGATAAGCCTCATATCACAATTGCTTACTGGGATTACAGCTCGTTTAAGGAGTTTCTGCTTTTAATGATCCCAGTTTCTCTATTTATTACTATATCTGTCTTTGTAGGCTGGGACTTTTTCTCACTTTCTTTGCTCACTTATAGTGGCATTTCATAGTCCCTCATTTTATTACTGATTGGCCTAATCTATGTGTCTCATACTGGCACTGAAGAACTACTACCACTGACTATTGCTAGGCTCTGATTGGATGCTAGCTGTTCTCATAGTTTTGCTCACTGGAGATATATTATACCACTTACCTCATATAAGAACTACACCTGACCCCTTTTCTGAATACATAAGCTATCATATAGGGATCTCTCTATCCCTTGGTCAGGGCTACTGTCTGCTAGGTAGTGGTTCATCTGATTCTAACTCTAGAAAGCTTATTTCTTACTTTTCTCATCCCATATACTATACTCATCTATAAAGAGAGCTAGTCAGTGGTCTAACTGTCCGAGTAAAGCCTTCATATCTCTATAGCAACGTTCTACCAGACTCAGGAGATCTATAGTCTCTAAGACAAAGGCTAGCTGAAACTGTACTAGTCTCTGAGACTAACTGCTTTGTAAAAACTATCTCAGGCTGTCATCTCTACTAGAGGTCTATCATGCTGTGGCTAGGGCTCTCTATAACTCTGTGGGATCTACTGTGACCCCTAGGTCTACTGCGACCTCTCAGAGCCCTGCTAAGGTCTACTGCAACCTACTATGCTATGCTGGGATCTACTGCGATCCATCTCTGGGAGATGTCAAAGCCTAAGATTACTACATCTGACAGCAAACACATGCTCACTAAGTCTAGTTACCATCGCTCATAATAGCTGAGGCTAAACTCAGAAGTATGTCATGCTCTTCGTGCGAAGTGGGTTCTATGTGATCTCATTCTCTAGGATCCTGTCATACTAATACTAGGGAGCATTTTCATTTTCGTTCATCGCTCCTCATAGGATCCTCAGATTCCCACTTCAACTCCTTTTTCACTTGGGCTTTCTTTTCTTACTCTATTGACTTATTTACTTTTACATATGCTCGTTCTAGCCTTCCTTTCATATCTTGTAGTTTCTAACTATGCCCACATTTTGCTTTTAAATGCTTTAGCACGAGAGCATCTCACATTGAGTGTGGTTAACATCTCTGGCAGGAGAGAGGCTATGCACTGGTCCCTCTTATTTCATTTATACATACTATAAGGGACTCAGGCTATGCATACTGAATCTAAACATTTTCTACTAGGGACCCCTTTCTGCATGCTTTCCTTACTATTCTGATATTACTAGAATCCCTTTATCTTTCTTTTCTAACTCTTCTATTTCTCTAACTAGGATATTTTTTGATTATCAAGATACTATGGTGATTGATGTCATCATTTGCTACGCACTCAAGTCACATTACTACTGGGTTGGCTAGACCTAATATCATGTAACCATTATTGCAAGCAAACCATAACATTAAACACTAATACACGGGCACCTCATGACTGAACTCAAAGCTATTATCGCCTGTATATTGCAAGTTTCCCAATAATCTAAGGTACCTTTCTCTTACTTTTTTCTATCAGCCCTATTCTCGTAGAGTGCTCGAGGAAAGTAAGATTCTTCATTTACTACATCCCGAGATTTCTTTGTATTGCCCAGCTATTTTTCTTCAGGCGTTATCATGCTAGAAGGGCATCTATGCCAAGGACCAGTGTGCTTTCTTAAAGACTCAAATACATTAATAGAATATTTATTTTCAATCTGATGTGTCCTTGGCTTGAACACTATCACATCTTTTCTTTCTATTTTTCTTATCCTCTTACTTAGGAAAAAAGGATATTTTACTATTGGCTCTTTCTGTTGCCAGTTCAGGTTTCTTTACGCTCAAGAGCACCTATATTTTCCCAAGGTTCCTCCACTTAATCACTCTCTGTAACATAAAAGGGGTCTACTTTTTACTTATACGCTTGCTCTGCTCTTAGCTAGACCATCCCTTAGTAAGGAAGATTTATTTCATAAAATCCTAGGAATGTCATTCTATAGTGCTCTCTGCTTATATTCTTTCTCTAGGCTTACTTTTTTTCTCTACATAAGACAAGGCTTGCCTTCTTAGGCAATCTCTAACTGTCTCGAGCTTCCCTGAGGGTACTAGGGCACTAACTATCTATCTTAGCTTATTTCTACATTCAGATCAGAGCTAGGCTTTTTCTCTATTCAGCTTCTATAGCTTCATCCTCAGGAGCACAGTATGCTATGTCTAAGGTTCTGCTAACTCAAGTCAGAACACATATTCTCAATGTCTGGATTCTACCTCGCTGAAGCTCATGCTCTATTGGGTGCTCTGACCACGTATGTGCCTTAACCTTGTATTATGCTCATATTAGGGAGCTCGTCTAGCTAACTATCAAACCCCTATCTATTTACCTTTTTTAGCTTAATCTATACATTTAGTTGTTACTAAAGTGAGGGCATATCTTCTATGGTTAATTTCTTAGCTCTTCCTTGCTTCTTTGCTCACTATACTCTACAATCGGGGGGTTGATCTAGGGGACTTTACTAACCACTACTAGGTGGTTTTCCTGACATGAGGATGTCTCATCTTTCCTTTTTTGATCTAGGGAGAACTTTCACTTAGCTTTTTATTTACATATCTCACTTGGAACGATGCTACTGGTCATCTTCTTCATGCTTTAGCTTATGCTTAGCCTGGCTAGCCATCTTATTGGACCTGTAGCTTACTAATTATCCTTATTCTTTTCTGAGCCTCTACTACTGGTTACTCATACTTACTTCTAGGTATTACCTATGAGGTACACCTTTCTAGGCCACTCGCTAGGTGCCTTACTACTAGTAGTCTTATCTTACGTCATTTCGAGGCTGCACTAATATTCTATCAGTCAGTGTCCCACTAGTTAACACTTTAGATTAAAGTCAATGCCTCGTAGGCGGCTCTCAACAACCTCATTAGCCCTGTGTCTAACTTTCTTTGTATTGGGCTCTTTCCTCAGTCTCATTTACTAGGCCCACGGACTTCTTACTAATCTTTCATAACTATTCTTTTCCTCTACTTATACTAGGGGTGCCCATTCTCTGTGGGTTATCTAACCCCTTAGTAGTTCCTTTTTAAGTTAGCCTAACTATGACTAACAAGGTATTCATAGTGTCATTCGTCGTGGCTAACACATCATTTGCTGCAGGTAACGGCCTTTGATTGGCTTACTATTCTAGGGATTAGATTTTATCTTTACCTACCAACCCAAGCCTCATTGCCTCTATAACCGGCTCATTGTCAAGCTAGAGGGTTCTACCTCTCACTTCATTCAGGCATAACTAGCTATCACCTTCAGGTTGTCAGGCTCCAAGGTATAGCTTATAACTCAACCTCTGCCCTGAGCAGACTAACCTTTCGAGCTCTAATACTTATCTAGGCATTTGGGTGTTATGGCTAAGGGGTGACTCTTTTTCTCACTTCCCCTCTAGACTGGTTTAGTGTAGTTGTAGTCTTATCTCATAGTGCTCTGTATCATTACTTGTCTCTACATTATGCGAAATAGTTGGGAATGGCCTTAATACGACTACCCGAGAGAATTAGGCCTCACATACTCTCTCTAGCAAGCCTTTTCCTATCAACGAGATCATTCTCATCGTTTCTATCTAGGGCTTGCCATTGATCCCGGCGAGCTATCATATCTCATCAAGCTCTAGCCGTTGGATCCCTCAACTCTGCTCAAGCTACTTTAGGGGCCACTCACCCCGATGTCCACTAACTACTCTAAGACCATTCTACAGTTTACTTATCATGAATAAAGCCACAAACTACTTTCACACACCCACAATGTCTCATAAAGGACTTTTTATAGTCATACAAGCCTTTTACAAAGCCTAATGGCTACATCCTCAAGCCAAATCCAATCTAAGAGAGCCTGGAACTTTGCTCTGATACCAATAAATGTAACATTATAAATTCTAGCTCATCTCATGCTTTCAAGTGGTATAATATCATGAATCATATTGATATTTTATGGAAACTCTAAAAAAATAATGATTATTTTTGCGTTGCGTCGTATCTAAAAAATTCAATTCGGTGTCATGTGGACCGTGTGAACTTATACTATACTTCTTCATATTTAATTCCATTATTACAACTCATTTGCATCGCAAAAACATGTCTACAACCCATGAAAACCGAAATGGAACTCAAAATAAACAAGCATATTTTTGGCTAGATTTGCTCCATTTTCTGGCCCAACTTTGGAAAATCATAACTAAATTTGAAAATTTCGAAATTATGAAATCTTGGTCATTCTAGAAATCTTAGGATGTCTACTTCACACTAAAAATATTCCCACATCACAACATTTATCACACAGAACGTTTGACATCCAAGAATCTACAGAGTCGCTGGCTGCCTAGGCTGTTATTCAATTTACTGATACAAACTTCTAAACTTCATAACTAATTCTACAAAAATCGAAATCACACACATTTAGTCATTCTGGAAAGCTACAAATGTTGAATTGACAATAAAAATAGTTCTAGAATGAAACAGATGTGTTTAGATATCTGGAACTGATGGAACAATAACTAAGCTCCTGGGGTGCTACTGATACTAACTATTAACTTCAAACATGTATAACTCTCTGCTCAGACCTCCAAATGAGGTGTTCTCAGTGGCCACAGGAAGATTATGATCTCTAGTTTATGTATATAAAATTTCATAAGCATTGGACACCATTTGGCCATCAAGTGATACAAAAATTAAATCTGCCAGTATGAACAGTGCACATACCAGAAACCATAGAAAATCCCAACTTTGAAAATTCATCAATATTCTGTAGACCTCTAAAAATTATGTTCTTTAGCTTTCCAAAAAGCTCTCAATAAGACCTAATTGCATGCAAAAGTTTAGAGCAAGACTAACTCATTTGGCTAAAAAGTGACATAGGGTTTTATTATGGTCTATTTTGGCTCCATATTGGGTACCAAAATTGCCAAATGGATTTCCCTTGGTCTTGGTACCTTTTGGGCAAGTTTAAAAGCTTATTTGAGACTTGTGTGAGCTGACCAAATGGTCCCAAACCTCATACATCTTATTTTGACCACTTAACCCACACTTATGCATATTTCCAACAAACTTTCATATTGCACACTATGGCATTACATACTCAAAATAGGTTCTAGAGGTCATACATCATATCCATACATTTAAACATCATATAATATCATATTTACACATGTATCAAGGGTCATAGCCCATTTACTACCTCATATATATCATATGGTACAATCATGGTCTTAAAGTGACAAAAGCTAAACACATGATTGTCAATCTCCTTCCTTTAGTGTTGTTGGCTCCCATTAGCATATCCACTTAGTTCACCTAGCATGTTAGATCATTAGAGAGGAGGGGATGAGATTCAAAGAATCTCAATAGCTCATCTCTCATTCAATCATACATAATATGTGCAAGCAAGCTTTACCAATGCATGCATAGAGACAATCAAAGCCATGGACATTTTAGAAGCAAAGTTGGCATGTGAACAACTCATACAAATCATTCAAGAGCTCATTAAGTGTTTGGATTGGCCTCACACTTCTCCTCATGGGTTTTGGACTTGCCTTACCCATTTCTTGAGCAATTTGGACTCAACCATACTCTTGGGAGCCCACTTTGCTTTTGGGAGACTCTTTGCTTTGTTTTAAGCAAACTCAAGGGTTCTTGGCTCATCCTCACTAAAGAGAAGAGTTCTTGGCCTCTCCACACTCAAGCAAACTCATACAAACATCATGGATTCATTCAAAACATAATATGGCATCAAGGATCATAACATGTAAAGACATGCTAGCATATTTTTCAAAGCTTGAAAATACACATACACACATTCTAAAACAAGCTAAACACATATCCATGCATGAGAGAAGGTAGAGAGAGCTACCTTGCACACAATTAGATACTTTGTCCTTTAGGCTCAAGCCTCCTCTTTCAACCACACACCCAAAAATTGGTGGAGATGGTTTCTCTTGGCCTAAATAAAATATATGGGAGCCAATTAGGTTCATGAAACAATCTCTAAGACCATACAACTTGCTTAAGTACTAGATTGCTCTATAACCCCCATTATGGTCCATATTGGCACCTAATAAAGCAACACCCCTCAAATGATTTCTAGGCCTCATTCTTTCTTTTCAAATATGATTCTTGACTCCTTTTAAGCCTTTTGGAGTCATCACATCATCAAAACAAAAGGCCTAGTACCATGTTGCTTCTTTAGGTCATAATATGGAACCTAAGGCACCAAATCACTTGCTATGAGTTCTGAATTTTTTCCAAGGCCTCCCCTCACTTTCATTCATCAAATATGACTCAAGAATGGCCTTAGAGAAATTTAAAACTCACCCTAGCTAGGAGAACCCATCTAGGCCGAGGCTATGAAGCATATTAGGTTCTATGGAGCTTTCTTTGTTTTCTTAAGAGAAGACGAATATGGGGAGCCTCTTAGGGATCTTGGGAGTTCATTTAAACTCTTACTTAGGCCTATAAATCATCATACAAAGTCAGATTTTATAAGGTATAATTGAAACCCTAGAACTTGCATCTTGAAATCTAATAGTTTTTTGTTAATTCCTTTAGCATACTCTTAATCTCCACACCCTTTTTCCTTAGATTTATGCTTGGTTCAGCCTAAAAATCATCTCCTCCTAGGGTTTTCTCAAGTAGGGCGAAATGGTGAAGAAGGAGACCAAAAATGACAAGCATAGGAAGAGAAATTACCTTGTTTTCTTGCTTTTTCTCACTTGAATCTTGTGTTCTTTGAGCTCCTCTCTTCAAATCCGAACTTTCCCCTCAATTTCTCCCTTAAAAAAGATTTATAAACTTCATTATAATCATAGGAAACAAAGGAGAATGGAGGAGAAGAGGTTTGGAAGAGAAAGAGCATGAAAAACTACTAATTTCTATATCTTAAACCTTTGATTTCTCCTCCTTTTCTTCTCCTTCTTGTGAGCCTCATCCCCTAGGGTTTTCTTCTGGTTTTAGGCAGAAGATGGTCGTGCATAATGAAGGGAGGAGAAGGGTGCATCATATATATAGGTGGGAATAAGTTACACTTTTCAAAAATTCCTATTTTGCCCTTCATACTTTGCATTTTTGTTTGTCCTTCGTTTTAGCTCCTTTTTTAGAACCGTCTTTTTCATTATAAAATTTAGGTTCCTAATCAAGAAAAATGGCTTTGGAATCACTCAAATTGAAGCTAAAACCTTTCCGAATGAATGCGTCAAAGTTTGGGCACACTGACATTAGAAAACGTCCACCAGAAGAGCTTTAGCTGTCCCAGGGCTTTCCATGGTTTTTAGAGCCTCTGAGAACCTCAAAGAACTCAAAACTTACATTTAAAAAGCCCTCCTATGTGTTTTTCAAAAAGTGCCCATATTTACAAAAATGCCACTGGTCTTTTGACAAATTTTTTAAATCACTCTAGCCTCGATTTTTTGGCAACTCAAGGCTCAAATCCTCATTGTCTAATATTTAAAATTTTATCATAATTTTAGTTAGCCCGAATTCCTTCTATTTCAGGGACTTTCTTTTATATCTGGCCCATTTCTGTCATTTATGGAGAAACTGAACATTACGTTTCTCACGTTTATGGAAAGGCCGGGTGTTACACACTGTCTCATATTCAACTCTTTCTATTCAAATAAATATTTAAGACTTTTGTAATCGCTGTAAATTTCTATAGCTGTCCCATATAAGTAGTGTCTCTATATTTTTAAAGCAAATACCACTATGACTAACTTTAGATCATGTGTGAGATAAATTTTTTCGTGAGGTTTTAGCTGTCTAAAAGTATAACCTACCACTTGACCTTTCTGCATAAGCACACATCCTAACCCTTTCTGAGAGACATCACTATAGACTATAAAAGTCTCTTTAGGGTCAGGGAGTACTAAAATTGGGACCATGGTTAATCTATGCTTTAACTTTAGAAAACTCTTCTTACACTTTTCATCCCACACAAACGGCACATTCTTTCTAGTGAGCCTGGTCAATGGCAATGCTATTTGAGAAAAACCCTAAATGAACCTCCTATAATAGCTTGATAAACCTAGGAAGTTCCTAATCTCTATCACTGTCTTAGGTCTCTCCCACTATAACACTGCCTCTACCTTATAGGGATCTACTGCAACTGCTACTTGGGAGATCACATGGCTTAAGAATTGAACTTCAGTAAGCCAAAACTCACATTTACTAAGTTTAGCATACAATTATTTCTCTCTCAGGGTCTCCAAGGCTAATTTTAAATGTTATTCATGTTCTTCTCTACTCTTTGAATAGATGAAAATGTCATCTATGAAAATAACTACAAATCTATCTAGATATGGCCTAAACACTTTGTTCATGTAATCCATGAACACTACAGGTACATTCGTTAACCCAAAGGGCATAAATAAAAATTCATAATACCCGTATCTAGTTCTAAATACTTTTTTGGGAATATCCTCAATCTTAATTCTAAACTGGTGATATCTCGACCTGAAGTCTATCTTAGAAAATATAGATGCTCTTACTAACTGATCTAGGAGGTCATCTATACAAGGGAGAGGATACTTATTCTTAATAGTTATCTTATTGAGCTCCTTGTAATCTATGTACAGTCTAAGGCTCCTGTCTTTCTTCTTTACGAATAAGATTAGAACTCCTATAATAAGACACTGAGTCTGGTAAAACCTTTCTCTAAAAGCTTTTTTATATGCTTTTTAGGCTCAGCTAGCTAGGTAGGAGCCATCTTATATGTGGCCTTAGACATTGGACCTGCCCCAGGTATAATATTTATAAGAAATTCAATCTCTCTCTGGGGGTAGTCTGCTAATCTCTCAAGGAAATATCTCTAGAAACTTTCTCACTATTAGAATCTCCTCTCTAACCTCATCTACCTCAGCCTAAATTGAAAAGAAAACTAAATATCCTTGACAACCCTGCCTTAGAGACCTCTCAGCCTAGGAGATGGTCATAACAAACAACTCAATCCTCATACTTGGTATAGTCCTACACTCAGGTAAAGTAATATATCTGTGGCTACAATCTAGTGTCGTATTATTAGCAGACATCCATTTTATGCCAATAATCAAATCAATATTGACAAGGGACATACAAATCAAATCAAGGGTGGTAAGATAATGATTAAACTAGACTACACAATTTAAACAAGCATGGGAGGTAATGGCTTGGTTTCCTGTGGGAGTAGATACATGTAAGTCATATAGTAGTGTATGCATACTTAGACCTAACCTTCTACATATGATATGAAAGAATGATTAGCACCCAAATCAAATAATGCAGTCATAGAAAAATCATTTATTCTAATAATACCTTGGATTAGATTCGGGGACTGGCTAGCCTTCTACTGTGATAGGGCAAAGACTCTACCCTAGGTCTGAGGTCTAAGAGCAAAAGCCATCTCCCTCTACTATACAAACTATTAAGGAGCCTATGTGTAATCCCTAGCCATATGTCTTACCCTACTACATTGGTAACATACGTCCTGCCCCGTGTAGCATGGTCTATTTCCATGGTTCCTACCACACTGGGGACAAACTGTAGGGGTAGAACTACCTTTGTTGGACTGAGTTCCCCTTCTCTTTCTTCTTCTATTCCACTGGCTCTTACTACCTCTCCTACTAGTAACTATGGCCTATGATTCCTCTCTAGGTCTTTTGGGCTCAGGGAGGGTGGTCTGGTACTAGAGGTAGGCTGTATAGTTTTGAGGTTCACTTCTATCATTTTGTATATCTTAACTATGATATTAAAGTTCCTAATTCTCTATGGAACTACCTTATCTTTGATCACTGGAAGTAAAACTTTCTCTAACTTGTCTACTCTCTGGCGTTCATTGTCATGCCTTTGTAAATACAAGGAATATCTAAAGAGCTCTACGAATTTGGCCATGTACTAGTCCATGAACATGCCCTCTATTTGTCTCAAGAGTACAAACTCTGACTCTTTCTCATCTCTAACTGAGCTAGGGAAGTATCACTCATAGAAGGCTTGGAGGAATGCCTCACATGTAATTAGAAGATTCTTAGACCTTAAGATAGGCTCAATGCCCCTCCACCAATAATCTACCTCTCTTTGTAACTAAAACATAGCCATCTTGGCTTTCTGCTCAAACGTACACTCTATCACCTAAAAGATCTCTAATTACATAATCTAGGCCTTAGCTTTCTCTGTGTTCATCGCACCATCAAAGGTGAGAGGGCTAAATTTTCTGAACTGGGTAATAATTTGTTTAGGAGAGGCCTGCTCTTGGGCTAGAGGCATCTGAGTTGGTGGAGTAGGGGTAACCATCCAGATATATAGTTGTGGATCCAGGCGAGTTGCCCCTTAATCCTTGGGATGATCTAAGTGGTGAGGTGGCTATAGAGGAAGAGGTGTAGGGCCTTGGCTATCTTTCTCAACAAGCCATTCTTGTAACTATATAATCATGGTCTGTTGCTGATCTAGGCGAGCCATAATAGCCTGTAAAGCTCTAGGTACTAGATCACTAGGCTCGACTCTATCATTTACACAAGCCTCTCCAGAGGGTTGACCTCTCCTAGTGTTCACAATCTTGCTGAAACATCACAATAAACTTTAGCATCTAAGGGAACACTTTCACAGCCATCACACACTCAATTCATCCAAAAATGGCTCATTTACACTAAGGTAACTCATAAACATAACCCACAACCCACATCAAGAGCCTGAACCCTTGTTCTAATACTAATAAATGTAACACCATAACTCTCTAGCCTTTCTCATGCAAATTCTATGTCTCATGCCATGCATTTCTCAAGAGAACAAGGAAATGGCATTAAAATAATGAATATTTTTGCGTTGCATAGCATATGAGTTCTTCATTCAATGTCCTATGGACTATATGAACTCATTTAACTCATTATTATATTTAATTACATTAATACAACTCAAAACTATCTAAGAAAGTGTCTTAGAACTCATGCAAATGGATGGAGTACATGAAATTCAAGAGTGCAGCCTTGGCCATAAATCTCAGTTTACTATCATGAATTGTGAAAAAATCATAACTAATTCAAGAAAAATAGAAATCATGCATTCTTTACCATTCTAGAAATTTACTGATGTCTAAGTTATGCTAAAAATATATTAAGACCTCAACAGGTGCTGCTAGATACCGAAAATTGATGGAATAGTACTAGAGATCGACTATCATCCTTGATACTGACCTCTAATTTCAAAAATTCATATCTCCCTACTCAGAGGTCCAATTAGGGTGATCTTAGTGGCCATGGAAAGCTTATCATGTCTTGTTTATGCTTGTAAAATTTCATGAGCATTGGACATCATTTGGCCCACTAATGACATAGTCCAAGTTTCTAACCATATGAATAGTACCTATATCAATTTAACAAAAAAATGACAACTTTAAAAAATCATAATTAATTTCACAAAGCTCCAAATAATCTAGTCTTTAGCTTTCCAAAATGCTATAGATAATACCTATGTGTGTGCCAATTTCATGGGCAAATTCGTTCATTTGGTCAGATCTTGATATTAGGTTGCAAAATGGCTCATTTTATGTCTTGCAAAGGGTCCAAATGGTCCATTTTGAGCTCCAAGGCAACCATGACCACTTGAGCACGTGGGAATACACCAAAATGACCTTTTAAACTTGTCTTAAAGGTGTATAAACTCAGAATTTAAAAACTCACTCTCTCACCCCATGCCATATACAAAATTACACAAAGCTACTCTTGCCATTCCATACCCAAAATGTACTATACCATTCATATTGTAACACCATAATATATTAACCATTATTATCCATTATTTAAGCTTGATTTCATGCAATTCCTAAAGAAAAGGACTAAAATCGTGGCATTTTAATGCATTATGTCGAGGTTTAAATGGTTATACTTCATCCTGTGTGTCCCATAAACCCATCAATCATATTCCTTACTCAAATTTCATTCATATAACTCATACATAGCATAAAACAATCCATAAACCATGGATGTGAAGTCAAAAACTAAAAAAATGCAATTTCTCTCAGGGGTCCAAAAGTCAAATTTTTGGCTCCAATTTTAGAAAATCATAACTAATTCTAGAAAAATGGGAATCAACAAAACTATAGCTTTTTGGAAAGCTCTAGATGTTAAATTTATAGCAAAAATAATTTCAAACCACAATATCAGCATTTGGATCATGTTTGATAATAGAAATGCTCAAAAGGTTAGACTGCCTAATGTTTCTGATACAGATTTCTGATATGAATTAAAAAAATTCATAATTGATTCCAAAAAAATACAATCTGAGAAAACTATATGAATTTCGAAAGCCACAGATGTTAAATAGAGGTAAGAAAATAAGTCTATGCCAGCTCAGTAGCCTTTAGACCATATAAACTAATGGAACAGTAGCTAAGGTCAACTAGCATCCCTGATACTGACATAGAACTTGAAAAAATTATTTCTCCCTCTATAAACCTCCAATTAAGGTGCTTCTAATTGGTATAGGTCACTTTGAATGTCTAGTTTCTTCATATAAAATTTTATAGTAATTGGACATTGTTTGCCCCATTAATGATATATATTCATTTTTGAACTAATTGCACAGTGCACTGACCCAAACAATGTGCCAAAAATTCCATAGTCCTTTAAATATTCTGCACTTTAGCTTCCCAAAAATCTCTAAACAAGGTCTAGAGCATGTTGAATTTTAGATCAAGAAGAGCTTATTTGGATAAAAAGTGACGTAGCCCACCAATATAATCACTTTTGCTTTTCATAATACAACTCTTTGGTCCAAATCATCCCTTTTAGTGTTTGGCACCTCTTGAATAAGTTTAAAAGCACTATTACATCACATATGAATTACCTAGGTGGTCCAAACCATCATGCATCTTAAACTCATTATGCTACATACAAGAATACACATCTAGAAATAGACTACCAAGTACCCAAAACTTGCATTCTCATTGCTTAGGCTCCACAATTGGTTCATACATCACATATGCATGCCTTTACACTTGTTCATATTCTTAAATATCAAAAATAATATATACATATACATTTTGGCATTTCTTTACATCAAAAGAACTAAAACAAGCCATACAATTAACTAAATGTGCTCAACTAGGCTCCTTGACTTGCACTTTGGTCCCCTTGAGCTCCACCTAACATGTTAAGATGGGAGAGGGAAGTAGGTGAGATTCATGAAATCTCAATAGCTCATACACTCATTCAAGGAAGGAATCAAGGCATATAAACATGATAAAGTATGCAAATAGGCATCCAACCATTCAAAATCATACAACACATGATTTATATGCCATGAAAATCATATCAATGTTAGGAATAAGCTCTAGAGACTTTTGGTCTAGCCTAACCTTATTTTGGAGACTTTTGGATTGACTTCACCCTTAGTTTAGGGACTTTTAACTTGGCCTTACTCATCCATGAGACTTTTAGCCTTGTCTCACCCATCACAAGGGACTTTTGGCTCCACTTCACCCATTATAAGGGACTTTTGGTACCACCTCACCCTTTAAAAGTAATTTTCACAACCTAAAATATAAGCATATCAATACCAATGGATTAAGGCAATATCAAATGGCATGTCTTAACATACAAATGCATATACAAGCATACAATGACATTTACATATCCAAGAATGAAAATAAGAAAGAGTAAAGAGCTACCTTGGCAATTAAACACAATCTTTCCCTTTCAACTTCTCTTTTCCCTTCTCAGTCTCACAACTATAACTAGATAGAGCTTGATCTCTTTGGCTGAGACATAACACATAGCATGTAATTACTCTCTTGGAACAAGTCAAAGCATTATACTCAAACTTGAGAAGCATACTTAGTCTATTGGTTCCATAATAAGTTTAATAAAGCTTTTAAATTTTTCTTGAAGGAAAAGGTACCTAGGAATCTTCCTAAGGGTTTTGGAAACTCAAACAAATACCGACAAAGGCTAGGGGATTCTTAGATAAAATCAAATTTTACAAAATGCTCAAGAACCTCTACAGTTTCTATCTTGGACTTCACTAGCTTTTCTTCCACTTACTTTGCATTTCCTAGCTTCCCACACTCTAATCCATGAGTTTCATGCTTGTTCTAGGTCAAAACTTTCCTCCCCTAGATGGTTCTAGTTTAGGAATTCCTGCCTAGTATTAAGCACCCCAACTGACCTTAGGCACTGTTTGATTAGGTTTCAAGATCTAGATATGTTTGAACTAGTCTGAAGTTATTTTTTCCCTCTAGCTAACATCCATAGTTTTTGAGATTGGTATCATTTGCATGGATTGGATTTTTGTAGAATTAATTAAACATTTTTGAAGTTTGCTACAGAAACCTATGATAGCACCAGTGGACAGCCTGACCTTTGGACCTTTTCGAATGTCAAACATCCTCTGTGTTGTGTTTCATGGTATGGAAGTATTTTTAGCATAAAGTAGACATGTTTAGCTTTTTAAAATGACAAAGAATGCATGGCTTCCATTTTTCTAAAATTAGTTATGTTTTCCAAAATTCGTGACAAAAGTAAGGAAATTTTGGTTGAAAATGCATATATATATATATATTATGCTTCCCTTTGATTTCCACAAGTTGTAGGCCACTTTTAATGATAGAAATGAGTTTCATTCATCTAATTAAATATGAGAATGTGATACATGAGCTCACATAGTCTACGTGACAACGAATGGAATTTTTATACATTACGCTAAGAAATTCATTATTTTAATATCCTTTTTCTTGCTCCTTCATGTAATGTAAGATGTAAAACATAGGAATGTTATGAAATGAGCTAAAAAACTATAGTGTTACATTTATTGGTATCAGAGCAAAGGTTCAAGCTCTTGATATGGGTTGTAACTTGTATTTATGAGTTGCCTAAATGTATATGAGCTTGTTTATAGATGAATTCAATATGTTGATGGTGGAAGTATTCCCTTTTTCATGTTAAATTTCGTTATGATGTTTCAGCAAGATGGTGAACGCTAGGAGAGGTCGACCCTCTAGAGAGGCTCATGTTGATGATAGAGCCAGGCCTAGTGATCTGGTTGCTGAAGCCTTACAGTTTATTATGGCTTGCCTAGATTAGCAGCAGGTTGTTATTATGCAGTTACAGGAATGGCTTGTTGAGAGAGATAGCCAGGGCCCTACACCTCCTCCTCTATAGCCACCTCACCACTCAGATCGTCCCGAGCATTCAAGGGCAACTCACCCAAATCCAAAGCCACACATATAGATGGTTCCCCTATTCTACCAGCTTAGATGCCTCCAACTCAAGAGCAGTGATGAATGCTAGTTTTATATACATGAATCCTCCTAATTTTGGATTTTTACTAATTAAATATGGCTTTTAGATTTTAATTAGATGAGATTTTATTTTAATAGCTATTTTTGCACTTTAGGAATTTAATTACAAAATTAATGAATTTTAATACATAATTTTATCTTAAATAATTCATTCTTTTGTGTAGATTTTAATGGGCAAATGATGTTTGAATGAGAATTTGATTTAAAGAAGAGAAGAAGAAGAGATGAAGGCTTCATGTGTATAATCTAAGGGAAAGAATAAATAGTTTATGTCTTTAATGAATTTTTGGAAAATGAAAAAAATAAAAAATAAAAAGAAGAAAAATGGGGTAGGAAAGTAGCACACTTACCTAAAGCCCATTCTTCAATACTCATACTCATTCACATAGAAGGGAAGCCCTTACACACTTAAACATAAATAGCCACTAAATCACACATATGCATGCAAGCCATGAGCATGTGAAGAAAGTGAGGAATTTTGCTATGGGCAAAACGTGGAAATTAAGAAGCTGAGCTCACATGGAAGAAACACATGGATATGGAGTTGAATAATGTGGAAAGTATGTGGAAACAATATAAAGGCAGCTACGTGGAAGAATATACTTCTGGTTGAGAAGGAAGAAAATGTTGAGCTGGAAGAAGAGCTAACATGCACAATTGACGTGGATGAGGGATTAAACGAAAAAAAAAGCTACGGGGTGGACTTCTTAACATAGACAACAATAAAAAGAAAAGGAGAAGGGAGCTGAGAACATGTGAGCAATCACGTTAGAAAGATACAGAATGAAAGAAGAACCAACTATGGGTTAAGTGGGTTCTGGTTTAAAAAGGAAGAGAAGCCACAGTTTTGTGCAAAAGAGAAAGAAGTGATGAAGAAGCTGCACACTTGAGCTTGAAAAGAAGAGCATTTTGATGAGAAGCCATATGGAAGAGCAGCTGGCAGAATGAGTGAAGGAAGCAGCTTCTATTTGAGAGCTAGATGAAGAAAGAGAAGTAGTTGTAACATGTAGAATCTTTTTATGGATAACTATGAGGGAAGAGACGAAGTTTGCCAGAAAGGCTATGGGTTGCGTTTAAAGAAAAAGAAGTAAGGAGTAGAATGCAACGAATTGACGTAAAGGCAAGCTATAGGTTGACATGGGTTGAGTTGGGAAAAAAGCAACACGTTAGAATAATTAAATAGTTCTTTAAGAAAGCACGTGTGCAGAGAAGAAGAGAATACACTCAGACATCATCTCATTCTTCCACATGTGAATAACACATTAATCCATCCATCCATGCTTCATCTAAATTCATGGATTGTTACAGGCAATTGGCACAAGGGTAGCACATGAAAGTGAGCATGAGAGGGACACATGACTTATTAAAACACGCTGGACACACCATTGAGGGGGGGACACCATTCATTCACAATTCATCATCCATTCATTCATTCACATTCCATATGCATTCATTCATACCCCTTCGTCCAGTAGCCACTCCACGGCAATTCCATCCTCTATTCTCCATCAATCTTCCACCACCATGAAACATTAACTCTCCTTTGTGGCTAGCTGGGAGGAAGACCCTTGGTGCAAGCTTAAATCCATTAATTAGAAAGGGATTTTTAGCTAAGATTTTCATCTCTTTCTACACTTTTCTCTTTCTTGTATTTTCTTGGCTAAGATTGTATTTGATTAGGGATTTATGTAGTTTATAATTAGTGACTAGTTAGACACTAATTAGGATATTATTTTTGCTAATTAATTGATTGAATCAAGTGTTGAATTGTTCAAATACCTATAATTATCCATGTATGCAGTCAAGGTATTTCATGAAATGCATGTGAGAGATTAAGTGTTTCAATATTTGATTTGAGGATTCTTTGGTGTTTAGTTAGTTAATTAAACATCTTTAAATGATGATTCAGAGGCTAATTAATCAGTTAATCAATCAAATTAAGTGTTCATTGATCTTAAAGATAAGAATTGATGATTTAATATGGGATTGAGGTTTCAATGCAACATTGCTTTATTAATCCCTTGATTCTTCAATGGTAACCTAAGATAACTTGTTATGGACATAATTAGGGATTCTTAGACTAGAATTAATCACAATTGAATTAGGATAAGAATAGTGGATACCAAGGGATGAATCTAAAGCTAATCATAAGTCTATCATTCAACTATAATCCATACAATTATGTAGCAATTAGGAATTTTAATTCAATTTCATTTTAGATAGTTTAATTCAATCAAAACCCCCTTAGTTAGAAAATTTTTAGACTCTTTTAGCACTTAGCAAATCTAATTAAACATTAACTCCATTTCTAAGGGAGATGACCTAGGTTATGCCATTAGCTATATATTTTATCAACCTAGTTTTATTTTGAGGATTGCGTGATGAACCTCTATCAAATTTGGCGTCGTTGCTGGGGAACTAGATTCTCAATTGTTTAAGAAAGTTTTCTAAGTATTTTTGTTCTGTTTTAGCTTTGTTTTAGTTTTATTGTAGCTTAGTTTTTGTTCTATTTTGAACTTGGATTTGGATCATTTCAGTGTAGCACATCAACTTGTCTGCTTGCTGGAATTTTTGTTTGAAGTGCCCAGAAAATTCTGAAACTTTGTTTTCCAAGGTGTTTCGGTGTTTTAAGCAAAAATAATAGTAAAGCTATTTGGTACACCATTGTTTGGCCAAATTCCAATGTTTAAAGCACTTTTTCTAATTTTTTAGTATTTTCTCGAATCTTTTAGAAATTTTTCAAATTTTTTGGATGTAATTTCTTTATTTTTTATGAGTTTATTTTGTGTCATTAATCTCTATTTTAGAGTGTTTTTGATTGTTAGGTAAGTCTTAGCTTCTTTGGAATTTTATTTTCTTGATTTTGAATTAATTTTAGTTATAGTTTGTTTGTGATTTGTTTTATGCTGAAAGTAATTGAACTTCTCATTTTATTGGCTTTAAATGGATCCTTATTATTCTAATCAAGGTGTTTATAATTCTTATGCAAATGATGGGATTTCTAGGAAGTTGGATGAACTCAAGTAAATGCTTCAAGGCCTTCTTGAACGATAAAGACAAGAACAACAAGCACAACAATATCAATAAGTCCAATAGCCATGCTACCAATCACACCATCATTCCTATGAAGTTCACCCCAGTTACATTGAACCTTATTACCACCACTCCTATAAGATTCACCCAAATCACCACCATCATTATAAGCCACACCATAACTTTCATATGCAAGAGCCAGAGTATCATAATTACAATTATCATAAGGGATACATGCAACAAGAGGTCTAAAGGGAACCAAGTTAAGAAGAGATAATGATGCAGCTAATGAAAGCCTATGATATTCAAAACCAACAAAGGGATGCCTACAATCTTCAATTCCAATAGGAAACTGAACGATTGCATTGTGAAAATCAATAAAGGTTTGACAACCTCATGAAGAATTTGGGAATTCAAATGAATCAACTCACTTCCAGTGCTACTGAATTGACTGAAGAGCAAATTAGAAGGAAATGTATAAAGGAGGAAGAGTCCTATTCACTGAGTAATATCCTTTCATCTTCTAATACTTTGCAATTTGTTGGAACTAAATCTAGTTTGCTTGATACCACTGTGGCTACTGATGCATATAATGTTATTGATTTTGAATTAGATGATGATGATATTGATGAAGAAATTGTTATTGAATCTCCTGATTTGATTGATTGATGCATATAATGTTATTGATTTTGAATTAGATGATTATGATATTGATGAAGAAATTGTTATTGAATCTCTTGATTTGATTGATTATGGTAATTCATTAAGCAAAATTGACACAATTGCTGATGTTCATGAATCCTTGTGTACTGATGCACTTGGTAATTCTACACCTAGCTATGACCATAATGAAAATTTCATTTCTGAGCCAATTGATAAGTGTGAGGGTAACTTAGAATGTGATGATTATTCTATTCCTAGTGTAGAATTAGTGGATAAGCATGTTGATGATGCATCTTCTGAGTTTAAGGACAATATACCATCAAGACCATGTGAGATAGCTGATTTAGATGCATCTCTTAATTGTGTTTATGTTGGAACCACTATATGTGATGGATTTTCCCAGATTAATTTTTTCATTGAGACTAGTGAGTCCCTCACATATTCTGATCAATATGATTCCTCACTGACATGTGATGATAAGACTCATGAAGCAGTGAATGTAGCATGTGATAATGATATAGACAGTGAAATTGTTGGACATCTTGTTGTTGATAATTCAGACCCCACTCTTAAATCCTTATGTGATGATATGCATACATGTCCTATGCGTGTTGAGATTAATGAGTTTCTAGAGTCTAACAAGTTTGTTGAATCCATAGAATCCTTTGTTTGCACTGAAACCATTAATGAGACTAATTCTACTGATCATACTAGTGTTAATGAGAGTATGCATAATGATAGTGCTGATGTTGAAAATCCTACTAAATCTTGTGCTATTATTGATACTAGTAAGAGACTAGATTCTATTGTTGATCATTGTTTAGAATTTTGTGAGCCTACTGATGTCTCTTTGGTTAGGGAAGATACTGTTTCTCTTGTTAAGAGTCTAGAACAAATTCTTGAGGATGTTGAGCTAATTCCCAACAATCAAAAGACTCTCCCAACTGAGATGAAGCAACTACCAAATACCTTAGAGGATTCCAACTCAAAAGACTATGAGAAGTTACAATTAGATTTTCCTATTAATGCAATGACTCTTATTGACGAGAGTTCGATTGATTTTATTGGCTTTGATAGATATTTAGAGAGTCTAGAATGTAGTATTTTTAAATTTGATTTTAAATTTTCTTTCTTTAGTTTTAAATGTCCAAAATTTCATTTTTCTTCTTTTACTGCTTTTGAACATTATGAATTTGACTTTCCAAGACTACTGATGGTTGAGAAAGTCCATAAATCAATACTTCATGATCAATCAAAATGTTTCAAAGTAGTTAGACTTAAATTTGTTGAATTGAAAAGGAATAAAGCATTTTTTATTTTGGTTTTTGATACATATGATTAGTTAGTCTTTTCTAGAATTCTTTGTAGTTTAGGATTTAGTTTTCTTTTTGTTTTCTACATTATAATTTGTTTTATTTCTATTTTATAGGAAATAAATTACTAACCAGCTACATGGGAATCTAAGCCACCCTTGAGATCTTTGATTCAAGTTCATTCGGTTGTACACTATCTTTTCACTCTTTTTATATTGTGCTATTGATCTGTTGACTAGATTATATGCTGACATTAAGGGCAATGCAACATTTAATTGTAGGGAGGAGAGTCATTTCATTTCATCTTCTATCTTCTCTTTGCTTCCTTTGTTAAAAAAAACTGAAAAATTTGAAATTTTTTTGAGAAATAACGTGATTTTTTTTTCATTTTTTCTATAAAAGTTGCAAGTTGAGATGATTATACCTTGGATTCACTTAGACATAATAAGTGATAGATCTTGTGTCTTGATTCAAGTGAATTGGCAATGAATTTGATTTCAATGAATTATTTGATAGCCATTAGCTGGTAAGGATTTGAGCCATAATTGTTCGATTCTAGTGTGTATTCACCTATCTCTGTTTTCACTCTAAAACTTATCTTGATTCTTTGTTGAGACCACATTTGCATTTGCATGCATGAAAATGATAAGGCATTCATTTCTTTTGTAGCTAGATAGCTAAAAAGCCAACCTTGCATTCATTTTATCCATTGTTTAACCATTTTGGACTTGTGTTTTATTTTCTTGTTGAACCCATAACCATGAAAAGTTAAAATGTTTTCCACCTTGTTTTAAGATGCCTTAGGGATTTCAAGAAGCATTACATCTAATTAGGATAGATGAATGTATATCTTACATCAAGTAGGCCATTGTTATTCAAAGTTGAAGAATTTATTCTTAAAAAAAATGGAAAGAAAAGAAAAGATAGAAAAATGAATAAGAAGTTTGAATAAAAAAAAAAAGAAAAAGTAATTGAAAATCAAAAGAAGGAAGTGTTTTGAGTTAGTGTTCACTATTACTAGTTGGAAATAAGGCCTAGAAATTCCCTATCCTAGGTTTCCATTGATTGCTCTTGAGGTTCTAAGGTATCCATTTGTTTGTTTTTCCCTTGTTTTTGTATCCATTCATTTCATTCCCTAACCCCATTACAACCCTAAATAAGTCCTATTGATTTGTATTTTGCATTTGACATGGGTGGTGGAGATTTAGAAGCTTGACAAGCTTATGATAGTGAACTTTGATAGGTGAAGTTTGAGTGATTCATATTGCCTAAACACTTGAGAGTTGAGAGTAAACACCAATCCAAGTGAGGCGCTATGCATTTTGATTCATTTTTTTCAAATGAAAGTGCCATAGATCTTATTTCTTGATGCAAGTGAAAGTATCTTTTATTGTTGAAGTGATGAAAAGTTGTGATTAGTCTCTAGCTTGTGATTTTTACACTTTCTTTTTCATTTCCATTTTTCCACTTGCCATCCCATTAGCTTTTTCTTTTGATTTTGAGTTTTGCCCAGGAGTGCAAAAGTTTAAGTGTGGGGAAATTTGATAAATGATAGTTTTATATAAATGAATCCTTTTAATTTTGGGTTTTTAATGCTTAAATATGGCTTTTAGATTTTAATTAGATGAGATTTTATTTTAATAGCCATTTTTGCACTCTAGGAATTTAATTGCAAAATTAATGAATTTTAATGTATAATTTTATCTTAAATAATTCATTCTTTTGTGCAGATTTTATTAGGCAAATGATGTTTAAATGAGAATTTAATTTAAAGAAGAGAAGAAGAAGAGATGAAGGCTTCATGTGTACAATTTGAAGGAAAGAATAAATGGTTCATGTCTTTAATGAATTTTTGGAAAAATTAAAAAAATAAAAAAAAGAAGAAAAATGGGGTAGGAAAGTAGCACACTTACTTGAAGCCCATTCTTCAATACTTATACTCATTCACGTATAAGGGAAGCTCCCACACACTCACACATGGACAGCCACTAAATCACACATATGCATGCAAGCCATGGGCATGTAAAGAAAGTGAGGAATTTTGCTATAGGCAAAATGGAGAAATGAAAAGCTAAGCTCACATGGAAGAAACACAGGGATATGGAGCTGAATAGCATGGAAAGTTCGTGGAAACAATATAAAGGTAGCTACATGGAAGAATATGCTTCTGGTTGATAAGGAAGAAAACACTAAGCTAGAAGAAGAGCTAACGTGCATAGTTGACATGGATAAGGGATTAACGAAAAAAAAAAGCTACAGGTTGGACTTCTTAATGTACACAACAACAAGAAGAGAAGATAGGGGAGCTGAGAACGTGTAAGCAATCACGTGGGAAAGCTACAGAATGAAAGAAGAACCAACTATAGGTTGAGGGGGTTTTGGTTTAAAAAGGAAGAGAAGCCACAGTTTTGTGTAGAAGAGAAAGAAGTGATGAAGAAGCTACACACTTGAGCTTGAAAGGAAGAACATTTTGATGAGAAGCCACATGGGAGAGCAGCTGGTAGAACAAGTGAAGGAAGTAGCCTTTGTTTGAGAGCTAGAAAAAGAAGGAGAAGCAGCTGTAACATGCAGAATCTTTACATGGATAGCTATAAGAGAAAAGATGAAGTTTGTGAGAAAAGTTATCGGTTGCATTTAAAGAAAGAGAATAAAGAGTAGAATGCAATGAATTGACGTAAAGGCAAGCTATGGGTTGACGTGGGTTGAGCTGGGCAAAAAGCAACATGTTAGAATAATTAAATAGTTCTCATGAGGAATGTAACATCCCGTCCCGCTGTAAACGTGAGAAACGCAATGTTCGGTTTTTCCGTAAACGGTAGAAATAGGCCAGATACAAAAGGAAGTCCTTGAAATAGAAGGAATTGGGGCCAACTAAAATTATGATAAAATTTTAAATATTAGAAAATGAGAATTTGAGTCTTGAGTTGCCTAGAAATCAAGGGCAGAGTGATTCAAAAAATTTGTCAAAAGGCCAGTGGCATTTTTGTAAATATGGGCACTTTTTGAAAAACACACAGGAGGGCTTTTTAAATGAAATTTTTGAGTTCTTTGGGGTTCTTAGAGGCCCTAAAAATCATGGAAAGCCCCGGGACAGTTAAAGCCCCTCCGGTGGATATTTTCCAACATCAATGTGCTGAACTTTGACGGATTCGTTCGAAAACGTTTTAGCTCCAATTTGAGTGATTCCAAAGACATTTTACTTGTTTGGGAACCTAAATTTTATAATGGAAAAGACGGTTCTCAAAATGGAGCTAAAACGAAGGAGAAACGAAAATGCAAAGTATGAAGGGCAAAATGGGAATTTTTGAAAAGTGTAACTTATTCCCACCTATATATATGATTCACCCTTCTTCTCCCTTCATTATGCACGACCATCTTCTGCCTAAAACCAGAAGAAAACCCTGGGGGATGAGGCTCATAAGAAGGAGAAGAAAAGGAAGAGAAATCAAAGGCTTAAGGTATGGAAATTAGTAGTTTTTCATGCTCTTTCTCTTCCAAACCTCTTCTCCTCCATTCTCCTTTGTTTCCTATGATTATAATGAAGTTTATAAATCTGTTTTAAGGGAGAAATTGAGGGGAAAGTTCGGATTTGAAGAGAGGAGCTCAAAGAATACAAGATTCAAGTGAGAAAAAGTAAGAAAACAAGGTAATTTCTCTTCCTATGGCTGCCATTTTTGGTCCCCTTCTCCACCATTTCGCCCCACTTAAAAAAACCCTAGGAGGAGATGATTTTTAGGCAGAACCAAGCATGAATCTAAAGAAAAAGGGTGTGGAGATTAAGAATATGCAAAGAGAATTATCAAAAAGCCATTAGATTTCAAGATGCAAATTCTAAGGTTTCAATTGCACCTTGTAAAATCTGACTTTGTATGATGATTCCTAGGCTTAAGTAAGAGTTTAAATGAGTTCCCAAGATCCCTAAGAGGCTCCCCATATGCTTCTTCCCTTGAGAAAACAAAGAAAGCTCCATGGAACCCAATATGCTTCATAGCCTCGGCCTAGATGGGTTTTCCTAGCTAGGGAGAGTTTTAAATTTTTCTAAGGCCATTCTTGAGTCATATTTGATAAATGCAAGTGAGGGGAGGCCTTGGAAAAAATTTAGAACTCATAGAAAGTGATTTGGTGTCTTAGGTTCCATATTATGACCTAAAGAAGCAACATAGTGCTAGGCCTTTTGTTTTGATGATGTGATGACTCCAAGAGGCTTAAAAGGAGTCAAGAATCATATTTGAAAGAAAAGAATGAGGCCTAGAAGTCATTTAAGAGGTGTTGCTTCATTAGGTGCCAATATGGACCATAATAGAGGTTATAGAGCAATCTAGTACTTAAGCAAATTGTATGGTCTTAGAGATTGTTTCATGAACCTAATTGGCTCCCATAAATTGTATCTAGGCCAAGAGAAACCATCTCCACCAATTTGTGGGTGTGTGGCCGAAAGAGGAGGCTTGAGTCCAAAGGAAAAAGTGTGTAATTATGTGCAAGGTAGCTCTCTCCACCTTCTCTCATGCATGGATGTGTGTTTAGCTTGTTTTAGAATGTGTATATGTGTATTTTCAAGCTTTGAAAAGTATGCTAGCATGCCTTTACATGTCATGATCCTTGATGCCATGTTATGTTTTAAATGAATCCATGATGTTTGTATGAGTTTGCTTGAGTGTGGAGAGGCCAAGAACTCTTCCCTTGGGTGAGGATGAGCCAAGAACCCTTGAGCTTAGTTGAGACAAAGTAAAGAGTCTCCCAAAAGTAAAGTGGGCTCCCAAGAGTATGGTTGAGTCCAAAGTGCTCAAATAATGGGTGAGGCAAGTCCAAAATCCATGAGGAGAAGTGTGAGGCCAATCCAAATACTTAGTGAGCTCTTGAATGTCTTGTATGATTGATTCACATGCTAAGTTTGCTTTTAAAATATTTATGGCTTCTATTTCCTCCATGCATGCATTTATGAAACTTGCCTTGCACATATTATGTATGATTGAATGGGAGATGAGCTATTGGGATTCTTTGAATCTCATCCCCTCCTCTCCAATGATCTAACATGCTAGGTGAACTAAGTGGATATGCTAATGGGAGCCAACAACACTAGAGAACGGAGATTGACATTCATATGTCTAGTTTTTACTTTATGGAACCATAATGATGTTCAATGATGTATATGAATATTGTAAATGGGTTATGACCCTTGAGACATGTGTAAATATGAT
This sequence comes from Erythrophleum fordii, assembly GCA_032878935.1. NCBI lineage: Eukaryota > Viridiplantae > Streptophyta > Magnoliopsida > Fabales > Fabaceae > Erythrophleum > Erythrophleum fordii. The sequence continues at coordinate 15,566,532 of JAVQMF010000052.1, read as the reverse complement.
ATTATATGATGTTTAAATGTATGGATATGATGTGTGACCTCTAGAACCTATTTTGAGTATGTAATGCCAAAGTGTGCAATATGGAAGTTTATTGAAAATATGCATAAGTGTGGGTTAAATGGCCAAAACGAGATGTATGAGGTTTGGGACCATTTGGGCAGCTCACACAAGTCTCAAATAAGCTTTTAAACTTGCCCAAAAGGTGCCAAGACCAAGAGAAATCTATTTGGCAATTTTGGTACTCAATACGGAGCCAAAATTGACCATAATGGAACCCTATATCACTTTTTGGCCAAATGAGTTAATTTTGCCCTGAAATTTGGCATGCAATTAGGTCTCATTGAGAGCTTTCTGTGAAGCTAAAGATCATAATTTTTGGAGACCTAGAGAATATTTGATGAATTTTCAAAGTTAAAATTTTTCATGGATTCTGGTATAGGTACTGTTCATACTGGCAGTTTTGAATTCTGTGTCATCCGATGGCCAAATGGTGTCCAATGCTTATGAAATTTTATATGCATAAACTAGAGGTCGCCTCATTTGGAGGTATGAGCAGAGGGTTATGCATTTTTTAAGTTTGCTGTCAGTAACAGTGGTGACTCCAAAGCTCAATCACTGTTCCATCAGTTCCAGATGCCTAAACGTATCTATTTCATTCGAGAATTATTTTTAGTGTCAAGTTAACATTTGTAGCTTCCTAGAATGACTGAATGTGTGTGATTTCGATTTTTGTAGAATTAGTTATGAATTTCAAAAGTTTGCATCAGTAACTTGAATCACAGCCTAGGCAGCCAGTGAGTCTATAGCTTTTTGGATGTCAAACGTCTTGTGTGATGAATGTTGTGACTTGGACATATTTTTAGTGTGAAGTAGACATCCTGAGCTTTCCAGAGTGACAAAGAATGTATGATTTCTAATTTTCTAGATTTAGTTATGATTTTCCAAAGTTGGGTCAGAAAATGGAGTAAATCTGGCCGAAAATATGCTTGCTTATTTTGAGCTCCATTTCAGTTTCCATGAATTGTAGGCATGTTTTTGTGATGCAAATGAGTTGTAATAATGAAATTGAATATGAGGAAGTATAGTATAAGCTCACACGGTCCACATGACACCGAATTAAATTTTTTAGATATAGCACAACGCGAAAAAAAGTCTATTATTTCTATCCCCTTTTTCATATGCTTTTGTGGAATTAATAATACAAAGCTTATAAATGGCATGAAATGAGCTAGAAGTTGTGGTGTTACAAGGAAAGCACTTGTGGAGAGAAGAAGAGAATACACTCAGACATCATCTCATTCTTCAGCACGTGAATAACGCATTAATCCATCTATCCATGCTTCATCTAAATATGTGGATTGCTACAGACAATTGGCACAAGGGTAGCACGTGAAAGCAAGCATGAGAGGGGCATATAACTTATTAAAATAGGCTGGACACACCATCGAGGGAAGGACGCCATTCATTCGCAATTCATCGTCCATTCATTCATTCATATTCCATATGCATTCATTCACGCCTATTCATCTTGCAGCCACTCCATGCCAATTCCATCCTCCATTCTCCATCAATCTTCCATCACCATGAAACATTAAATCTCCCTTGTGGCTAGCTAAGAGGAAGACCCTTGGTGCAAGCTTGAATCCATTAATTAGAAGGGGATTTTTGGCTAAGATTCTCATCTCTTTCTACACTTTTCTCTTTCTTGTATTTTCTTAGTTAAAATTATATTTGATTGGGGATTTATGTAGTTTATAATCAGTGACTAGTTAGACACTAATTAGGAGATTGTTTTTGTTGATTAATTGATTAAATCAAGTGCTAAATTGTTCAAATACCTATAATTATCCATGTATGCAGTCAAGGTGTTTGATGAAATATATGTAAGAGATTGAGTGCTTGAATGTTTGATTTGAGGATTTCTTAGTATTTATTTGGTTAATTAAACATCTTTAGATGATGATTTAAAGGCTAATTAATCATTTAATCAATCAAATTTAATGTTTATTGATCTTAAAGACAAGAATTAACGTGGGATTAAGGTTTCAATGCAACATTGCTTTGTTAATCTCTTGATTCTCGAGTGGTAATCCAAGATAACTTGTTATGGACATAATTAGGGATTCTTAGACTAGAATTAATCACAATTGAATTAGGACAAGGATAGTGGATACCAAGGGATGAATCCAAAGCTAGTCATAAGTCCATCATTCAACCATAATCTATATAATTTTGTGGCAATTAGGAATTTTAATTCAATTTCATTTTAGATAGTTTGATTCAATCAAAACCCCTTTAGTTAGGAAATTTTTAGAGTCTTTTAACACTTAGAAAATTCAATTAAATATTGAACTCCATTTCCAAGGGAGATGACCTAGGTTGTGCCATTAGATATATATTTTATTAACCTAGTTTTATTTTGAGGGTTATGCGATGAACCTCTAAAGCAGCCTTCAACCAGAAAGATCGTCACCTAGTTCAAAAAGTTCGAGCCTCCCACCTTTGATGATGAGATGAATTCAGAAAAAGCTGAAGCCTGGATTATATAGTTAGAGAAAACTTTCGAGGTGATGGAGTACATATCTGAGAAAAAAACCAAGATGGTTGTTTACTAGTTGCAGAAAGACGTTGATTACTGGTGAAGGGCATCGAGCCTATTCTGAGGGCGAGGAGCCTCTCAATTACATAGGAGGTGTGCCTCCAGGTATTCCACGAGAAATATTTCCCCAGGTCAATCAAGGATGAGAAAGAATCATAATTTATTCTCCTAAAATAGACAGAAGGGATGTCTGTGGATCAGTATGTGGCAAAATTTGTTGAACTCTCTCAATACTCCTTTTACTTACAGAGGCATGATGATGAGAGGTAGAGAGAGAATAGATTATAGAAAAGGCTTGCTCCTTAAGATTAGAGATAGGGTAGTGCCACAGATAATCAAGCACTTTAATACCCTAGTTGAAATATGCAGAGTGACAAAGACAAACCACAAAATGATGTAGCCTACCTCCAGTGTCAAACTACCCCTTCTTGAGCCCAAGAGACCTAGAGAGGGATCACATGCTATAATTACCAGTAAGAAAGGTGGCAGAGGCCAGTAGAGCTAAAAAGGCAAGACATGGAGGACTCAGTCCAATAGAGGTAGCTTCACACTGATCACATGTCCCTAGTGTGGCAAGAACCACGGCACCAGATCATGTTATGCAGAGTAGAATGTATGTTTCAAGTGTGGTAGGCTAGGACACATGACTAGGGATTGCATCCAAGCTCCTCCACAGATTACACAGTAAAGGGAGATTGCTCTTGCTTCCAGACCCTAGACCCAAGGTAGAGTCTTTGCCTTATCACAATAGGAGGCTAACTAGTCCCTGAGTTTAATCAAAGGTACTATTAGTATAAATGATTTTTTTGTAACTGCATTATTTGATTCAAGTGCTAGACATTCGTTCATATCATATGACTATGCTAGGAGGTTGGGTCTGAGTATGCATATACTCCCATATGATTTACATGTATCTACCCTCACAGGAAACTAAGCCATTACCTCCTATGCATGTTTGAATTGCATGATCTAGTTAATCACTGCCTTGCCACCCTTGATTTGATTTGTATGCCCCTTATTGATATTGATGTGATTATTGGCATGAATTGGATGTTTGCAAATAATACCACATTAGATTGTAGCCACAGATGTATTACTTTATCTAAATATAGGATTGTGCCTAGTATGAGGATTGAGTTATCTGTTATAACCACCTCCCAGGTTAAGAGATCTTTAGGGTATAGTTGTCAAGGGTATTTAGTTTTCTTTTCATTCTAGGCTGAGGTAGACGAGGGTGTAGATAAGATTCAACTAGTGAGAGAGTTCCCAAAGGTATTTCTTAGAGGGATTAGCAGACTACCTCTAGAGAGAGAAGTAGAGTTTCCTATAGACATTGTACTTGGTGCAGGTCCAATGTCTAAGGCTCCGTATAGCATGACTCCCACCGAACTAGTTGAGCTTAAGGAACAAATAGAAGAACTCTTAAAGAAGGGTTTTATTAGACCCAATGTCTAACCGTGGGGAGCTCTAGTCTTATTCATAAAGAAGAAAGATGGGAGCCATAAGCTATGTATAGGTTACCAAGAACTCAATAAAATAACTATTTAGAATAAGTACCTTTCCTTGGCATAGATGATCTCTTAGATCAATTAGTAGGAGTGTCTATATGCTCTAAGATAGACTTCAAGTTAGGGTATCATTAGCTTAGAATAAAGGCTGAAGATATTCCCAAAATAGCTTTTAAAACTAGATACGAGCATTATAAATTTTTAGTTATGCCCTTCGGGTTGATGAATGCACTCGTAATATTCATGGACTACATGAACAGAGTCTTCAGGCCATATTTAGAAAGATTCGTAGTTATCTTCATAGATGACATCCTCATTTACTCAAAAAGTAAATAAGAACATGAGCAGCACCTGAGATTAGCCTTAGAGACCTTGAGAGAAAGACAGTTGTATGCTAAACTTAATAAATGCGAGTTCTGGCTCATTGAAGTTTAATTTCTAGGTCATGTGATCTCCCAAGCAGGGGTTGTAGTAGATCCCTATAAAGTAAGGCCATTATTATAGTGGGAGGGACCTAGGATAGTGACAGAGATCAAGAGCTTCCTAGGTTTAGCAGGTTACTATAGGAGGTTCATTTAAGGCTTTTCTCAAATAGCGATGCCACTAACCCAGCTTACTAGAAAGAATATACCATTTGTGTGGAATGAAAAATGTGAGAGTAGTTTTCAAGAATTGAAGCACAAGTTAACCATGGCCCCAGTCCTAGTACTTCCTGACCCTAGAGAGACTTTTGTAGTCTATATTGATTCCTCTAAGAAAGGGTTAGGATGTGTGCTTATGTAAAAAAGCCAAGTGATAGCTTATGCATCTAGACAGTTGAAACCTCACAAGAAAAAGTGCCCTACAAATGACTTAGAGTTAACCATAGTAGTATTTGCTTTGAAAATGTGGAGACACTATTTATATTAGACAGTTATAGAAATTTACAGTGACCACAAAACCCTTAAATATTTATTTGAACAGAAAGAGTTGAATATGAGATAGCGGAGATGGTTAGCATTTTTGAAAGATTATGATTTCACATTGGAATACCATTCTGGTAAGGCTAATGTGGTAACTGATGCCTTAAGTAGAAAATTTATACATATGGCCTATATGATGATCCGAGAGTAAGAATTGATTGAAAGATTCAGAGATATGAGTCTTTTCTATGAGGTGTATTCAAGGAAGTCATTAATAAGTGAAACTCAAATAGAAAATGACCTGAGAGATCAAATAAGAAAGACCCAGTAAATAGATGACTATGTAAGTAAGATTAGGACCCAGATAGCTCAGGGTAGCATTTAGGAATTCAATCTGTCTGAGGATGATATAGTGAGATACAGGGATAAGCTGTATGTACCCAAAAATGCAAAAATTAGAGAGAAAATATTAAATGAGGCACATAAGAGTAAATATACCATTTATCCAAGCAATAATAAAATGTATCAAGACTTGAAAAAAATGTTCTAGTAGCCTGAAATGAAAACAGGCATAGCAAAATATGTCTCTGGGATGTCTAGTATGCCAAAGAGTGAAAATAGAGCACCAGAAGCCAACTAAGTTACTTCAGCCCCTAGATATCCTGGAGTGGAAATGGGATAGTATAGTAATGGATTTTGTCATAGAATTACTTAGGACATCATCGAGGTATGATGTAATATGGGTAATAGTGGATAGGTTAACAAAGTCAGCACATTTCTTAGCTATGAAAGCCATTTATACCCTAAATAAGTTAGCCCAGCTATACATCAGGAAGATAGTTAGATTACATGGTGTACCTAGGAGCATAATGTCCTATAGAGATCCTAAATTCACATCAAATTTCTGGAGATCATTACAGGTTACTCTAGGTGTTAGACTCAGATTTAGCACAGCCTATCACCTATAGATAGATAGATAGACAGAGAGAACTATCCAAACCCTAGAGGACATATTGAGGGCATGTGTCTTAGAAATGAAAGGAAACCAGGATATATACTTGTCTCTGGTGGAGTTTACCTATAATAACAGTTATCATGCAAGTATGCAGATGGCACCGTATGAGGCATTGTATAAGAGGAAGTGTAGGTCTTTGATCTATTGGGTTGAGCTAAGAAAGCGGAGCCTTATAGGCCCAAAGTTAGTAGACCAGACTTCTAGACAAATTAAAACCATTAGGAAGAAACTTCTGACGGGCCAGAGTAGACAGAAAAGTTATGCAGATAAACATCAACTACCATTAGAGTTTGAGATTAGAGACCATGTCTTTATTAGAGTATCTCTAGTCATAAGGATAGGTCAGTCCATTAAAAGCAAAAAGCTTAGTGCAAAAAACATAGGTCCTTTCCAGATTCTTAATAAAGTAGGACCTGTGGCTTACAGACTAGCTCTTCTCCTAAACCTGAGCTAAGTACACAATGTATTCCATGTTTCACAGCTCAACAAGTACCAGCCTAACCCCTCACATGTCATAGAATATGAGAATGTGTAGTTACAAGATGATCTATCATACATAATATCACCAAATTGGATCGTGGATGTTAGATTCAACCAGTTACGGAATAAGATGATACCATTGGTGAAAGTAGTTTAAAAGGGGTTATCTCTCAAAAAGGCTACCTGGGAGCTAAAAGAAGATATAAGGAAGAAACATCTAGAACTCTTCCTATAAAGTATGTTATCTAAATTTTGAGGACAAAATTTTTAAAGAGGGGAGAATTGTAATGTCTAATTTTCTTTAAACAATGAAAACAAATGCATTTTCAAAGTAAGTCCCCTGAAATGAATTAGTTAAGGTCCCCAAAAATTAGAGTAACATTCTAGACTCCTAAAAATGAGAATTCTAGACTCAAATAGAAGGAAAAATGGAGCTAGAATAAAGAAACAATTTCTTATAAAAAACTTACAAAACTTAATGATATTTTCATAATTTTAAGAAATTTGTGGAATTCACATAGGAAAGCTTTTTAAATGAAAGTTTGAGCTCTTTAGGGGTTCTTAGAGGTCTTAAAAATTATAGGAAGCCTCAGGACAGTTAAATCCCCTCCAGTGGATGTTTTCCAATGTCAGTGTACCTAAGCTTTAATGGATTCATTCAAGAAGGTTTTAGCTATGATTTGAGTGATTCCAAAGACATTTTACTAAATTGGAAACCTAAATTTTATAATAAAAATGATAGTTCTAAAAAAGGAGCTAAAACAAAATAGAAACAAAAATGCTACGAATGAAAGGCAAAATGGAATTTTTTTAAAAGTGTTTTTTTCTCCCACCTATATATAAGTGGCACCCCACCTCCTTACTCATTTAGGCACAATTGTTTCTACCCTAATTTAGAGGAGAGAGCTAGGGTTTAGGCGCACCAAAGGGAGAGAAGAAGAAGGAGAAATCAAGGTAAAAAGGTATGGATTCTTGGTAGTTTTCTATGCTTTCTTATATCCAAACCTCTTCTCTTCCATTCTCCCTTATTTCCTTTGTTTATAATAAAGTTTATAAATCTGTTTTAAGGGAGAAATTAAGGCAAAAATTCGGATTTGAAGAAAGGAGCCTAAAAAAGATAAGATTCAAGTGAGAAAAAGCAAGAAAACAAAGTAATTTCTTCTTCCATGGTTGCTACCCCTTGCTCCTCTTCCTCCACGATTTTGTGCCACTCAAGAAACCCTAGAAGGGTTTAATTTTTAGGCAGAACCAAGGATGATTCATAGGAAAAAGGGTGTGGAAATTAAGAATAAGCAAAGAGAATTGACAAAAAACCATGAAAATTTAAGATGTAATTTCTAGGGTTTCAAGTGTTCCTTCTAAAATTTGATTTGGTCTCTTAATTCCTATGCCTAAATAAGTATTTGAATAAACTCCTAAGATCTAGAGAAGTCTCCCCATGTGCTTCTTCCATTAAGAAAACAAAGTAAAGTCCATGAAGCCTAAAACCTTCCATAGGTTTGGCCAAGAGGAGATAGCATAGCTAGGGATAGTTTTAAATTTTTCTAAACCCATTTTTGAGTCATATATGATGAATGAATATAAAGGGAAGCCTTGGGCAAAATTTAGGAAGCTTAAAGAATGAGTTGATGCTTTATATTCCATAATATGACCTAAAAAAGCAACATGTAGTTAGGCTCTTAGTTTTTATTATGTGATGACTCCAAGAGGTTTAAAAGGAGTCAAGAATCATATTTGAAGAGAAAGAGTGGAGCCTAGAATTTATTTGATAGGTGTTGCTTCATTAGGTGTATTTTGGAACTATAAAGGGGTTTATAGGTCAAGTTAGAGTTTAAACAAGTTGTGTGGCTTTAAAATTAATTTCATGAACCTAATTAGCTTCCATAAATTGTGTTTAGGCTAAGAGATATCATTTTCACACCATTGTGTGTGTAACACCGAGAAAGGGAGCATTGATACAAGAGAAAAAGTGTGTGTTTGCTTTCAAGGTAGCTCACTCCTCCTTCTCTCATGCATGATTGCTTGCTTTACTTGTCTTTGGATAGGCGTATGTGTGTTTCAAGCCATGAAAAATGTTCTTGCATGAGCTCCTACTCTATGGTACCATGATGATGCATTATGTTTCTAAATGATGTCTATGATATTTGTTTTGGTTTACTTGAGCATAGTGAGCCTAAGAACCCTTAACTATGGTGAGGATAAGATAAAAACCCTTAAGATTGGTTGAAACAAAGTAAAGAGTCTCCCAAAAGTGAGGTTGACTCCCAAGAGCAAGGTTAAGTCCAAAAACCTCTTAAAGAATGGGTGAGACAAATCCAAAATCCATAAGTAAATGGGTAAGGCTAATCCACTAGCTTGGCAAACCTATGTATGCTATGTATGACTTTTTCAAATGCCAAGATTGCTTCTTGAATGATTGCACAAGTCCATATGCCCATGAATGCATTTGTGAGACTTGTTTTGCATCTTTTATGTAACATTGAATGGGAGATGACCTATGGGAATTCTTTAAATCTCATTCCCTCCTCTTGAATGTTCTAATATACTAAGCGGACCAAGAGATCAAGGGAATGGAAGCCAATCACATGAGAAATAAGATCTTGACATTAAAGTGCATAGTTTTTGTTCTTTAAGGCCATATTGATGTCTAATGATGTAATCCATTGTTGTATATGGTCTTTAACCTCTTGAAGAATAAAAATGTGATGTATAAATGAGAGGATATATTATGTAAATGCTAGAATGTAATTTAAGTATGTAATGGCAAATTGTGCTTCTTGAAAGTTTGATGCAAGTATGTACAAATGCAAGTGGGATGGCCAAAATGAGATGCATGAGGTTTGGGACCATTTGGGTAGCTCTTATAAGTCATAATCATTCTTTTAGACTTGCCCAAGAGATGCCAAGCATCAAGAGAAAGCATTTGGACATTTTGGTATCCTATATGGAACATAAATGGACCATATTGGAGCCCTATATCACTTTTTATCCAAATGAGTTCTTCTTAATCAAAGATTTGGTATGAAATTAGAACTTGTTGAGAGCTTTTTGGAAATTTAAAGAATAGAATTTTTGGAGGTCTAGAGAATATTTGATGAATTTCAAAGTCGGCAAAATTTTTGGTTTTAGTTTGATGCACTATTCACTTGGTCTGAAAATGATTTATGTCACACAAGGCACAAACGATGTCCAATTGCCATAAAATTTTATATAAAGAAACTAGACATTCCCAATAATTTTTCCAATTGGAAGCACCTTATTTGGATGTCTAGAGAGAAAGATATGAATTTTTGAATTTCCTACCCAGTATTAGGCACCCCAACTGACCTTAGGTAATGTTTGATTAGGTTTCAAGATCTGGACGTGCCCAAACTGGTCTAAAGTTATTTTACCCCTCTAGATAACATCCATAGCTTTCCAAATTAGTATCATCTGCATAGATTGGATTTTTTGGAGTTAATTGGATATTTTTTAAATTTGCTACAGAAACCTGTGACAAAACCAGTGGATAGCCTGACCTCTGGACATTTTAGAATGCCAAACATCCTCTGCATTGTGTTTCATAGCCTGGACATATTTTTATCATAAAATAGACATGTGTAGCTTTCTAGAACAACTAAGAATGCATAAATTTGATTTTTCTAAAATTAGTTATGATTTTCCAAAACTTGTGAAAGAAGTAAGGAAATTCTGGCTGAAAATACATATATATATATATATATATTATGCTTCCCTTTGATTTGCATAAGTTGTAGGCCACTTTTAATGATGGAAATGAGTTGTATTCATGTAATTAAATATGAGAATGTAATACATAAGCTCACATGATTCACATGACACCAAATGAAATTTTTATACGTGACGCAACGTTAATAAATTCATTATTTTAATACCCTTTTTCTTGCTCTTTTATGGAATGTATGATGTAAAGCATGAAAATGTTATGAAATGAGCTGAGAAAATATGGTGTTACACACACCACTTTTCCCCCTCTGAGTTAAGGTTAAAATAGAACTATATTACTTAGCAAACCTATGGAAAGGGAGCTTAGAAGGAGAAGAACAAAGTTTCAAAAAGAGGAAACATGAAAATCCTTAAGGAGTCTTACCTTTCTTCCTTAATTTCTCCCTTTTTCTTGGCTTCTCTTGGTCTTTCTCTCTCTCCAACCCTCTCCTCTATTTTGTATGAAGCATATGTTGGTTAGTGGGAGAGAGAAAAGTCTAGAACCTTTAAGAAGCAAGTTTTCACTTTTTCATGCTATAGCAAAAAATAACCCTCGCTACATTGAGCACTTAGTCCCAGGCCCCCGTTCTTGTTACAGCATGCGCTATTGTAAGAAACTCCTTAGATTTTGTATGAAACACCCAAACTCGCTATAGCGAATTGGTATATTCACTATAGCTAGTTGGAAACTCGCTATAGCTAATAGGGGTCCTGGTTATATCCAACAAACTTTAAAAAATTTCAAAAATCTTAGATGTTACATTTTCACCCCCTTAAACAAATTTCATCCCCAAAATTTAAACACATATCTTAAGGGAAAAGTTCTGGATATTTCATTCTCATTTCTTCCTCGAGTTCCCAGGTCACTTCCTATAATATCCAGTTTTTGTTAAATGATGGAAACGAGTATGTTTTTAAAGCAAGTCTCCCAAAATAAATTAGTTAAGGTCCCAAAAAATTTTAAATAGTATTCTAGACTCCTAAAAATGAGAATCCCAAGCTTAGATGGAAAGAAAAACATAGCTAGAATGAAGAAACAAAATTTGACAAAAAACTTACGAAACGTAATGATATTTTTGTAATTTTGAGCATAGTTTGGAATTCACATAGGAGGATTTTTTAAATGAGATTTTTGAGTTCTCCAAGGTTCTTAGAAGCCCTAAAAGCCATGGAAAGTCCCAGGACAGTTAAAACCCCTCTGTGGATATTTTCCAACGTCAGTGTATCTGAACTTTGACGAATTTATTCAAGAAGGTTTTAGCTCTGATTTAAGTGACTCCAAAGGTATTTTAGTAAATTGGAAACTTAAATTTTATAATGAAGAAGACGGTTCTCAAAAAAGAGCTAAAACAAATTAGAAACAAAAATGCCAAGATGGAAAGGCAAAATTGGGATTTTTGAAAAGTCTTTCTTAGCCTCCCTATATATATAAGTGGTGCCCCATCTCCTCACTCACTTAGACACAATTGTTTCTACCTTAAACTAGAAGAGAGAGGTAGGGTTTGAGGCGCACTAAGAGGAGGATAAAGGGAGGAGAAAGACAAGGTAGAAAGGTATGGATTCTTGGCTTTTCTTCATACTTTTTCTTTAGCAAACCTCTTCTTCTCCATTTCCCTTTCTTTCCTATGGTTATATTGAAGTTTATGGATCTATTTTGAGGGAAGAACAAAGGGGAAAATTCGGATTTGAAGAGAGAAGGCCAAAGAAAGGAAGATTCAAGCAAGAAAACAAGGAAAAATAAGGTAAATCTTCCTTCTATGATAACTACCCTTTGCTCCTCTTCTCTCCTTGGTTCGTCCCACTCATGAAGCTACAAGAGGGCTTGGATTTTGGGCAGAACCGAAGGTGAATCTCACAAAAAAGAGTGTGGAGCATAAGAATATGCAAGGAAATTAACAAATAACTATGGAAATTCAGGACAGCAAACCTAGGGTTTCTAGTGTTCCTTGAAAAATCTAATTTGATACCATGATTCCTAGGTCTAAATGAATGTTTAAATAAGCTCCTAAGATCCCTAAGAGGCTCCCCATATGCATCTTCCACCAAGAAAACAAAACAAAGTCCATTAGTGCCCTTATGCTTTATAGCCTTAGCCTAAAGGGGATGAGGTACCTAGGGATAGTTTTAATTTGTTCCAAGCCCATTTTTGAGTCATATATAATGAGTGAAGATAAGGGGAAGCATTGGGAAAAATTTAGAAATCATAGAAAGTGAGATGGCCTTATATGTTCCATAATATGATCTAAGAAAGCAATATATAGTTAGGCTCTTTGTTTTAATTGTGTGATGACTTCAAGAGACTTAAAAAGAGTCAAGAATCATAAATGAAAGGAAAGAATGGAGCCTAAAACTCATTTGATGGGTGTTACTTTATTAGGTAAATTTTTAGAACTACAAAAGGGTTATTAGACCAAGTTAGTGTTTAAGGAAGATGTATGCTTTATAATGATTCCAAGAACCTAATTGGCTCCCATAAATTATGTTTAGGCCAAGAGAAACCAATTCTATACCCTCGTGTGTGTGTGAGGTTGAGGAAGGAATCATTGTTTCATGAATAAAAGTGTGTGGTTTCATCAAAGGTAGCTCACTCCTCTTTCTCTCATACATGAATGTATGATTGACTTGTCTTTGAATGTGTGTATATGTGTTTTAAGCTATGAAATGTATTATAGAATGAGCTTTTATTCTATGGTACCATGATGATGCATTATGTTTTCAAATGATGTTTATTATGTATGTTTAGGTTTACTTGAGTGTAGACAAGCCAAGAACCCTTAGCCATGGTGAGGATGAGTTAAAAACCCTTAGAAATGGTTGAGACAAAGCAAAGTGTCTCCTAAGAGTGAGGTTGAGTCAAAACCTCCTTGAGAAAATGGGTGAATCAAGTCTAAAATCTATAAGTAAACGGGTGAGGCTAATCCACTTACTTGGCAAGCCTTATGGGTGCCTTGTATGACTTACTTACATACCAAGATTGCTTTTTGAATGTTCATGTTATTCAATATGCCCATGCATGCATTTGTAAGACTTGGTTTGCATACTTTATATATGGTTGAAATGGGAGATGAGCAATTGGGATTCTTTGAATATCATTCCCTCCTCTCCAATGTTCTAACATGCTAGATGGATTAAGTGGACAAGGTAATGGGAGCCAACAACTTGGAAGATGAAAGTATGACAAGAAAGTGTCTAGATTTTGCTTCTTTATGGCCATATGAGTGGAAAATGTTGTAATCTACTATTGTATATGACCTATGACCCTATAAACACATGTAATTATGATAATGTATCATGCACAAATGAGATTTTATGTTATATGCATAGTGTGGTGCAATTTGGGTATGGAATGGCAAGATTAGTATTATGTAAACTTGTGTATGGCATGGGGTGAGAGTGTGAGTTTCTAAATTTTGGGTTTGTACATCTTTGAGACAAGTTTAAAATGTTATTTTGGTGTAATCTCATGGCTCAAGTGGCCACACAAACTTGGGAAGCAAAATTGGACACTTTGATGCTAGTAGAGACCATAAAGTTGACTAAACCAAAATCCTATGGCACAAACTGACCAAATGGATAAATCTTCCATGAAATTTAACAGACATGTAGAAATTACTGGGAGCTTTTTGGAAAGCTAAAGTGCAAAAAAATTAGAGCTCTATAGAATTAATTATAAATTTTCAAAGTTGGGATTTTTTTATTGTTCTAGTGCATGTACTGTTCATATGGTTAGTTTTGTGTTCTATGTCATCTGAGGGACAAGTAGTGTCCAATACTTGTGAAATTCTATAGATATAAACTATACATCATAAGCTTTCTGTACCCACCAAGATCACCTCATTTGGAAGTTTGAGCAGAGAGTTATGAATTTTTGAACTTTAATGTCAGTACCAGTAGCACCATTTGACCTCCTATATTATTCCATTATAATTTAGTTCCTAAATGAACTTGGCATTGTCTAGAGATATTTTTCCTTTAGATTTAACATCTGTAGCTTCTTACAATGACCAAATTTTCATGGTTTTGATTTGTCTAGAATTGTTATGAATTTCCAAAAGTTTATGACAGTAACTTGTGATAGTAGCCCAGATAACTGAGACCTTGGGTGCTTCTCAAATTTCAAATATCATCTACTTGGTGTTTCATGAGCTAGACACATTTGTAGCATACATTTTTATCTTTCTAGAATGGTAAAGAATGTATGATTTTGATTTTTCTATAATTAGTTGTGATTTTTCAAAATTTGTGATAAAACAGTGAAATTTTGGTTGAGGCTGCAACTATGAATTTTATGTATTCCCTCCACTTGCACAAGTTCTAGGCCACTTTTGATGATGGTTTGAGTTGTATCTATGTAATTAAATATGAGAATGAGATATATAAGTTTATATGATCCATGAGACACAGAATGCAAAATTTATGCATAGTGCAACGTAAGAAAACTCAATATTTTAATGTCACTTTTCTTACTTCCCTATGTAATGCTTGGCATGAGACTTAAAATTAGCATGAGGCAAAGCTAGAAATATATGGTGTTACACTTCTTTAGATGCAAGACCTTCTAAACCACTTTCACCAGAGGAATTCTCTTGCTCCTCAGCTGTTTCAATTTAGTATCCACAATTCTCTCCGATTTTACTATATAGGAAAGATTTTCTTGCAATTGAACATGCTTATACTCTATGACATGTGAGGGGTTTGATAAGTACTTTTTCAATTGAGAGACATGAAAAACATCATGAATTTGGACTAGGTTAGGAGATAAGGCTATCTAGTAAGCCATAAGTCCAATTTTCTCAAGAATTTCAAATACACCAATATACCTAGAACTAAGCTTCCTTACCCTCATTGACTAACCCACCCTCATCATTGGAGACACTTGGATGAGCACATGGTCTCCAATCTCAAACTTTAATAGCCTCTTTCTTTTATTGATATAGCTTTTCTACCTACTTTGGGCTATAAGAAATTTCTTTCTAATCAATTCTATCTATCAGGTGGTCTGGTCCATAATCTCAAGTCCTATCAAGCTCCTCATACCTAGCTGAATCCAACATAGAGGGGATCTACACTTTCTTCCATGCAAAGCCTTGTAAGGGGCCATCTGAATATTGGAATGGTAACTATTATTATATGCAAACTCTACTAATGGTAAATATGCATCCCAGTTACCCTTTGTCTCTAACACATATGCCCTCAACATGTCTTCTAAGGTCTGGATGGTCTTCTCAGTTTGACCATCTGTCTGGGGGTGATATACAGTACTAAACTGTAACCTGGTCTCTAAAGTATATTGCAATAACCTCTAGAAGTTTAATGTGATTCTAAAGTCTCTATCTGAAACTATGCTACTAAGTACTCCGTGAAGTCACATTATCTCTCTAATATACAACTGGGCTAATTTGTCCAGTGTGTAAGTAGCCTTAATAGTTAATAAGTGTGCAGACTTCGTCAGTCTATTCACAACTACTTAAATAGTATCGTGTCCAGAGGATGTCCTAGTAACCTCATAACAAAATCCATGGCTATACTATCCCACTTCCTTTCGGGAATATCTAGGGGTTGCAATAACTCAACAGGTCTTTAATGTTTTATGTTTACCCTCTGACACACTAGGCATTTAGCTACATAATCTGTCATATCATTTTTCATTCTTGGCTACTAGAAAATCCTTTCCTAATCTCGATATATCTTAGTGGCACCTGAATAGATAGTATAGTTACTCTTATGTGCCTTTTCTAAAGTGTTTTCTCTTAATTCATTCTACTAGGCATATAGATTCTATCTCAGTATACTATCATATCATTTTCATACACCTTGAAATTTGAGGTCTTACCTTGGGAAATCTCATTCCTGATCCGTCTCAGAAACTCATCCTCTCTCTGGGCATCTACGATCTAGGTTCTCAATACATTTTCAATTTAGGTTTCACTCAAATATAATTTACCTGATGCCACCTAATAGGAGAGGTTCAAGTTTTTAAATTTCTTTAGGAGTTTATGCTCCTTAATCATCATATGGGTTACATGGATAGACTTCCTACTCAAGGCATTTGCCACCACATTGGCCTTGCCTTGGATGATACTTCAAGGTATAATCATAATCTTTCAAGAATTTCATCCATCTCCTCTATCTCATATTTAGTTCCTTTTGATCGAACAGGTATTTCAGACTCTTGTGGTCACTGTAAATCTCTAGGATAGCACTATATAGATAGTGCCTCTAGATTTTATGAGCAAACACTACAGCGGCTAACTTCAGGTCATGTGTGGGATTATTCTCCTCATGAAGCCTTAACTGCCTAGAGGCATATGCCACTACTTTACCCTGCTACATCAACATATATCTTAACCCTTTATTCGAGGCATCATAATAAACCATAAATGGTTCACCAGGGTCAGGGATAATTACTATAAGGGCAGTGGTCAAATGGAGCTTCAACTCTTAGAAACTCCTTTCACATCTATCATCCTATATGAAAAGTATCTCTTTCCTAGTTAGTCTCATTAATGGTAAGGCCATCTTAGAAAAGCCCTGAATAAATCGTCTATAGCACCCTACCAAACCTAAGAAACTCCTAACTTTGGTGATCATTCTAAGCCTATCCCACTGTAACACACCTTCCATGATATCATATGACTTAAGAATCTCATCTCAGTTAGCCAAAACTCATATTTATTAAGTTTAGTATACAACCTTTTATCTCTTAGAGTCTCTAGAACTAATCTTAGATGCCTCTTGTGCTCCTCAAAGGATCTGGAGTACACTAGGATATCATCAATAAAGACCACCATAAATTGATCTAGATAAAGTTTGAATACCCTATTCATGTAATCCATGAGCATAGTGAGTGTATTTGTTAACCTGAATGGCATCACAAAGAACTCATAGTGTCTATATCTCATTTTGAAGGCTATCTTGGGGACGTCTTTAGTTTTCACTCTCAACTGATGGTACCCAAATCTAAGATCTATCTTGGAAAACACAGATGCCCTAACTAACTAATCTAACAAATTATCAATTCTAGGGCGAAGATATTTATTCTTGATGGTAAATTTATTTAACTCTCTGTAATCTATACACAACTGTAAGCTACCATCCTCTTTCTTAGAAATAACATCAGAGCTCCCTAAGGTGAAACACTAGGGTGTATAAACTTTTTCTCTAACAATTCCTCTATATGCTTTTTCAACTTAGTGAGCTTGGTGGGAGCCATCTTGTAAGGAGCCTTAGACACTAGTCTAGCCCCAGGCATTATATCTATAGGGAACTCTAGCTCTCTCTTAGGGGGTAAACTATTAAAGTCAAAATTTGTAAGGAAAACCTCCTGAAATTCCCTAACAACTGGGATATCCTCTATCCCTCTACCTTAACTTGAATAGAGAAAAAGACTAGAAACCCTTGACATCCATGCTCTAAATACCTCTCAACCCAGGTAGTAGTCACAAAGGATAACTCAACTTCTACCCTAGGTATGGTCCCATAAGTAGGTAAGGAAATTATTCAGTGTTCACAATCAAGTGTCGCATTATTCATGACCATCCAGTTCAAACCAACATCAAATCAATATCATAGAAGGGCATACAGATTAAATCAATAGTGGTATAGTAATGATTGAACTGGATAGTGACATTCAAGCAAGCATAAGAAGTAACCATATGGCCTTCAATGGGTGTAGTGGCAGACAAGTCAAACAGCAAAGTACTAACAGCCAAACCCAATTATCTCACACAATCATATGATATAAACGAGTGACTAGCATCTAAATCAAACATAGTAACTATAGGAAAGCCATTTACTATAGCGTACCTTGGATTAGACTAGAGAACGCATTGGCTTCCTGCTGAGTGAGGGTGAACACTCTACGCTAGGTTTGCAGCTTAGGAAGAGGCACTATATCTATCTAGGGGCAATTCCTAGCAATGTGCTCTAACTTCCTACACTTGAAGCATGTCACTAGAGACTGCTGGATAGATGACTGACTCCGAGGAGGCAGTATCTACTTGCCCCTCAATGGCCTTCTATTCTATGGCACCTTGCTTCTGCTCTTGGTGCTGGGTGTCATGCTCAAACCCTCTTCTAGTCTTAGTCTTTTCAATTTTGAAGCCCCATTCTGATTAGCTGAAGCTGTAGCAGGCATGATAGCTCGTAGGTTATTCTCAATCACCTTGTGTCATAAGGGTATTAAACTTTCTAATCCACTGTGAAGTAACCTTGTCACTAATTAGGGGCTTCAACCTAGTCTCAAACTGCTCAGATCTCTAAGGCTTACCATCATACCTCTGGAGGTAAGAGGAATACTGAGACAACTCAATAAACTTGGCCATATACTGATCAACAGTCATCTTTTCAGTCTACCTCAACCTCATAAATTCCATCTCTTTTTTTTCCTCACCGAACTAGGAAAGTATTTCTCATAAAATTCCACCAAATTCCTATGTGACCTGTATGTTCTTGGTCTCCATTAAGGGTTTCGTGCTACACTACTATCTATCAACTTCTTTCTATAATATGAAAGTGGTTAGTTGAGCTTTTTGCTCTGTGGTATAATCCATCACTGAAAATATTTTTTTCCAGCTCCATAACCTAAGCTTCTGCCTTATCTGCATCCAACTCCCCATTAAACAAGGGTAGACTGCTCTTCCTAAACTAATTCAACAATTTTTGGATAGGCATCTGAGTTTGAGTAGGCTCCTAGGGAGGTGCAGGTGGAATGCCAAAAGTGGATGACTGAGGTACAGGGGCTTCCCTCTTGGCTTCTTCTTGCCTAGCCAGAGTATCTTGCAACTGCATAACCATGTCATGCTGTTGCTGGGCAATGTACCTTTATTGTTCTAGAATCTTTTGCTACTGGCCCATTGTGGCCTCACACTAATCAACCTCTTTATGATGATCTGCAAGGGATCTTCAGGCCTAACTGGAACCTCTAGCTTAGCTCTCTGAGCCTTGGGCAGCCTACCTTTACCCCTACCCCATCTAGTCTCAACCATTTATCTGAAAAGAAGTAGCAACCTTTAATTCACAGTTGCATCTCAAGCGTATATGCATGTGTACATTATCACTTCCATGGCAATTCACACCTTAACACAACCAATAATGCAATTCAAGAGCCAAACACTGAGCAAACGTGCCTAAAGCTTTGCTTTGATACTAAAAATGTAACACCATAATATATTAACCGTGATTATCTATCATTTAAGCTTGATTCCATATGATTCCTAAAGAAAAAGGACTAAAATCGTGGTATTTTAATGCATTGTGTAAGGGTTTAAATAGTCATAGTTTGCCTTGTGGCTCCTGTGAACCCATCAATCATATTTCTTACTCAAACTTCATTCATACAACTCATACATAGTATAAAACAATCCATAAACCATGGATATGAAGCCAAAAACTAGAAAAATACAATTTCTTTCATAGGTCCAAAAGTCAGATTTTTTACTCCAACTTTGGAAAATCATAACTAATTTTAGAAAAATAAGAATCATAAAAAATATAGCTTTTTATAAAGCTATGGATGTTAACTTTATACAAATTAATTCCAAACCACAATCTTGACACTTGGGCCATGTTTGACAATAAAAAAGCTCACAAGGTCAGATTGCCTAGTGTTTCTAATACAAATTTCTTATGTAAACTTCAAAAATCCATAACTAATTCTAAAAAATCTAATTTGGGAACACTATTCCAATTTGAAAAATCACAGATGTTAAATAGAGGAAAGTCCATGCCAATTCAGTAGCATTTAAACCTTGAAAACTAATGGAATAGTAGCCAAGGTCAGCTGGCATCCCTAATGTTGATACAGAATTTAAGAAAATTATTTCTCCCTCTACAGACATTTAATTGAGGTGCTTCTAATTGGCATAGGTCACTATAAATGTTTAGTTTCTTCTTATAAACTTTCATAGCAATTGGATATCGTTTTCCCCATGAATGACAAATATTCATTTTTAGACTAATTGTACAGTGCATTGACTAAAACTAGAAAATTCTCCAACTTCAAAAATTTACCAAAAATTTCATAGACCTCCAAATATTTTTCACTTCATCTTTTTAAAAAGCTCTTAACAAGATCTAGATGCATGCCAAATTTTAGATTAAGAAGAGCTCATTTGGACAAAAAAGTGACATAGCCCACCAATATGGTCACTTTTGCTTCTCATAATGCAACTCTTTGGTCCAAATGGTCCTTTTTAGTGTTTGGCATCTCTTGGGCAAGTTTAAAAGCACTATTAAATCACATATGAATTGCTTAAATGGTCAAAATCATCATGTATCTCAAACTCACTATGCTACATACAAGAATACATATCTAGAAATAGGCTACCAAGTACCTAAAACTTGCATTCTCATTGCTTTAGTTCCACAATTAGTTCATACATCACATATGCATGCATTTACACTTGTCATATGTTTACATGTCAAAAATAATATATACATATATTTTGGCATTTCTTTATATCAAAAGAACTAGAACAACCTATACAATTAACTAAATGTACTCAACTAGGCTCTTTGACTTGCACTTTGGTCCCCTTAAGCTCTACCTAACATGTTAAGATGGGAGAGGGAAGGGAGTGAGATTTGTAACACCATAATTTCTAGCTCATCTTATGCATTTAAATGGCATAATATCATGAATCATATTGATTTTCCATGGAAAAGCCAAAGAAATATTTATCTTTTTTGTGTTACATCGTATTTAAAAATTCATTTTAGTGTCACGTGGACCATGTGAGCTCATTCTATGCATCCTCATATTTAATTACATCATTACAACTTATTTACATCCCAACAACATACCTACAACCCATGGAAACCAAAATGAGGCATGGAAAATGGGAGTTTATTTTCGGCCAGAATTGGCCTCTTCCTTGGTCAAACTTTGGAAAATCATAACTAAGTCTAGAAAAATTGAAACAATGCAATATTGGTTATTCTAGAAAGCTTAGGATGTTTCTTCACATGAAAAATGTGCCTAGATCATAACACGCATCATGGAGGACATTTGACATCTAGAAAGCAACAGAGGTCGCTAGCTGCCTTGGCTGCTGTTCAGATTACTGATACAAAATTCTAAAACTCATAACTAATTCTATAAAATTTGAAATCATATAAATTAAATCATTCTAGAAATCTAAAAATGTTAACTTGATATAAAAATAATTCTAGAATGAAACAGATATGTTTAGTGATCGGGAACCTATAGAACAGTAACTAAACTCTTGGGGCACCATTGGTATTGATAGTCAACTTCAAAAATGCGTAACTCTCTGATCATACCTCCAAATGAGGTGATCTTAGCAGGCACAGAAAGTTTATAATCTCTAGTTTATACCTATAAAATTTCACAATTATTGGGCACCATTTGGCCATCAGGTGACACAAAACACAAAACTACCAGTGTGAACAGTGCACATTCTAGAAACAATAGAAAATCCCAACTTTGAAAATTTATCAAATATTCTATAGGCCTCCGAAAATTATGTTCTTTAGCTTTCCAAAAATCTCTCAATGATACCTAATTGCATGCCAAATTTTAGAGCAAGAATAACTCATTTGGCTAAAAAGTGATATAGGATTCCATTATGGTCAATTTTGGCTCCATATTGGGTACCAAAATTGGCAAATGGATTTTCCTTGGTCTTGGCACCTTTTAGGCAAGTTTAAAAGTTTATTTGAAACTTGTGTGAGCTGTCCAAATGATCCCAAACCTTATGCATCTCATTTTGGCAATTCAACCCATGCTTATGCATATTTCCATCAAACTTCCATAATGCATAATTGGACATTCAAAACTCAATTTGTGTTCTAAACATGGCTCTAAACATTACATAATAGTATATTTACATATGTTCCAAGGTTCATTGTACATATACAACATCATATATAATATGAACTATCATTATGGTTTCAAAATGGACAAAACTATGCATAAGCTTGTCAATCTTTCCTCTTCATGGTTGTTGGCTCCCTTCACCATAATTACTTGGTCTACCTAGCATATTAGATCATTGGAGAGGAGGAGATGAGATTCAAAGAATTCCAATAGCTCATCTCCTATTCAATCATACATATATGTGCAAAGCAAACTTTTCAAATGCATGCATGGAGGAAATAGAAGTCATGGATATTTTAAAAGCAAACTTGGCATGTGAATCAATCATACAAGACATTCAAGAGCTCACCAAGTGCTTAGATTGGCCTCATAGTTCTCCTCATGGATTTTGAACTTGCCTCACCTATTTTCTAAGAACTTTAGACTCAACCATACTCTTGGGAGCCCACTTTGCTTTTGGGAGACTCATTACTTTGTCTCAACCAAGCTCAAGGGTTCTTGGCTCATCCTCACCAAAGGGAAGAGTTCTTGGCCTTTCTACACTTAAGCAAACTTATACAAACATCATGTAAACATTTGAAAACATAACATGGCATCAAGAAGCATAATATGTAAAGGCTTGCTAGCATACTTTTTCATAACTTAAAAATACACATACACACTTTCTAAAACAAGCTAAACACACATCCATGCATGAAAGAAGGTGGAGGCGAGCTACCTTGCATACAATTACACACTTTTCCTTTTGGATTCAAGCCTCCTCTTTTAGCCACACACTCAAAAATTGGTGGAGATAGTTTCTCTTGGCCTAGATATGATTTTTGGGAGCCAATTAGGTTCATGAAACATTCTCTAAAGCCATACAACTTGCTTAAGTACTAGATTGCTCTATAACCCCTATTATAGTCCATATTAGCACTTAATGTAGCAACACCTCTCAAATAACTTCTAAGCTTCATTCTTTTCTTTCAAATATAATTCTTGACTCCTTTTAAGCCTCTTGGAGTCATCACACCATTAAAACAAAAAGCCTAGCACTATATTGCTTCTTTAGGTCATAATATGAAACCTAAGGCACCAAATCAATTTCTATGAGTTCTAAATTTTTTTCAAGGCCTCTCTTCATTTTCATTCATTAAATATGACTCAAGAATGGCCTTAGAAAAGTTTAAAACTCTCCCTAGCTATGAGAACCCTTTTTGGCCAAGACAATGAAGCATATTGTGTTTCATGGAGCTTTCTTTGTTTTCTCAAGGAAAGAAGCATATGGGGGGCCTCTTAGGGATCTTAGGAGCTCATTTAAACTCTTATTTAGGCCTAGGAATCATCATACAAAATCAGATTTTACAAGGTGCAATTGAAACCCTAGAATTTGCATCTTGAAATCTAATGATTTTTTGATAATTCTCTTTGTATATTCTTAATCTCTACACCCTTTTCCCTTAGATTCATGCTTGGTTCTACCTAAAAATCATCTCCTCTTAGGGTTTTCTCAAGTGGGGTAAAATGGTGGGGAAGGTAACCAAAAATAACAACCATAGGAAAAGAAATTACTTTGTTTTCTTGCTTTTTCTCACTTGAATCTTGTGTTCTTTGAGCTCCTCTCTTCAAATCCGAATTTTTCCCTCAATTTTTCCCTTAAAACAGATTTATAAACTTCATTTTAATCATAAGAAACAAAGAAAAATAGAGGAGAAGAGGTTTGGAAGAGAAAAAGCATGAAAAATTACTAATTTCCATACCTTAAGCCTTTGATTTCTCCTCATTTTCTTCCCCTTCTTGTGAGCATCCCCTAGGGTTTTCTTTTGGTTTTAGGTAGAACATGGTCGTGCATAATGAAGGGAGGAGAAGGGTGCATTATATATATAGGTGGGAATAAGTTACACTTTTCAAAAATTCCCATTTTGCCTTTCATACTTTGCATTTTTGTTTCTCCTTCATTTTAGCTCTTTTTTGAGAACCGTCTTCTCCATTATAAAATTTAGGTTCCCAATTTAGTAAAATACCTTTGGAATCACTCAAATTGGAGCTAAAAACCTTCTCAAACAAATCTATTAAAGTTTAGGCACACTGACGTTGGAAAACATTCACCGGAGGGGCTTTAGCTATGACGGGGCTTTCCATGATTTTTAGGGCTTCTGAAAACCCTGGGGAACTTAAAAATTTCATTTAAAAAGCCCTCATGTGTGAATTGGCTCAAAATTACAAAAATATCATTACATTTCGTAAGTTTTTCGTAAGAAATTATTTCTTCATTTTAACTCCATTTTTCTTTCTGTCTAAGCCTGAGATTCTCATTTTCAGGAGTCTAAAATACTTTACAAATTTTTTGAGACCTTAACTATCTCATTCCAGGGGACTTCCTTTTGTATCCGGTGAGTTTCGTTCATTTACGGATAAACCGTACGTTACATTTCTCACATTTTCTCTCATTTTCAAAAAACCAGATGTTATAAGATTCATAAAATCTTAATAGCTTATACACTCATTCAAGGAAGCAATTAAGGCATATAAATATATCAAAGTATGCAAGTAGGCATCCAACCATTCAAAATCATACAACACATGATTTACATACTATGAAAATCATATCAATGTCAAGAATAAGCTCTAGGGACTTTTAGTTTAGCTTCACCTTATTTCGGGGACTTTTAGGTTGGCCTCACCCTTGGTCTAGGGACTTTTGACTTGGCCTCACTCATCAATGAGACTTTTGGCCTTGTCCTAGGTACTTTTGGCTCCACCTCACCCATCACAAGAGACTTTGGCACCACCTTACCCTTTAAGAGCAATTTTTACAACCCAAAACATAAGCATATTGGTACCAATGCATCAAAGCAACATCAAGTGGCATGTCTCAACATACAAATGCATATACAAGCATACAATGACATTTACATATCCAAGAATGCAAATAAGGGGTGAAGAGCTACCTTGGCAATTAAACACAATCCTTCCCTTTCAACTTCTCTTTTTCCTTTACAGTCTCACAACCATAACTAGATGGAGCTTGATCTTTTTGGCCTAGACACAACACTTAGCATGTAATTACTCTCTTGGAACAAACCAAAGCATTATGCTCATACTTGAGAAGCAAACTTAGTCTATTGGTTCTATAATAAGTCTAATGAAGCTTCTAAATTTTCCTTGAATGGAAAGGTACTTGGGAAGCTTCCTAGGGGTTTTGGAAACTAAAACAAATACCCACAAAGGCTAGGGGATTCTTAGACAAAATCAGATTTTACAAAATGCTCAAGAACCTCTATAGTTCTTATCTTGAAGTCCACTAACTTTTCTACCATTTACTTTGCATTTCTTAACTTCCCACACTCTAATTCATGAGTTTTATACTTGTTATAGGTTAGAACTTTCCTCCCCTAGATGGTTCTGATTTTGGGCATTACTTCACAAAGAAGAGTAAGAAGGAAAAAGCAACCAAAGACAAGAATTCACCTTAGATTTAATCTTGCTTCAAGAGTCTTTTTGCTTGCTCCAACCTTCTCCTTAGCACACCGATTTTCCCCCTCTAAGTTAAGGTTAAAATAGAACCATATTACTCAATAAACCCATGGAAAGGGAGCTTAGAAGGAGAAGTGTAATACCTTATATTTCTAGCTCATTTCACAACATTTCCATGCTTTACATTCATAGATTCCATGAAAGTGCAAGAAAAGGGTATTAAAATAATGCATTTTCTTGTGTTGCATCGTATATGAAAATTCTATTCGATATCACGTGGATCATATGAGCTCATACAAATATTATCATATTTAATTACATGAATACAACTCATTTGCATCATGAAAAGTGGTCTACACCTTAAGAATCACAAAGGGAAGCTTGAAATATTCATATCTATTTTTGGCTAGATTTGGCTCTTTTCTGATCAAATTTTGGAAAATCATAAATAATTTTTGAAAAATCAAAATCATATATTCTTGGTATTTTGGAAAGCTGTATATGTCTACTTAATACTAAAAATATGTCCAAACCATAACATCCATTACAGAGGACGTTTGACATTCAAAAAGGTCCAAAGGTCAAGCTGTCTCCTGGTGCTATCACAACTTTCTATAGAAAACTTTGTAAAATGTTCAATTAATTTCAAAAAAATCTAATCCATGTAAATGATATCAATTTGGAAAGTTGCGAATGCTAGATAGAGGGAAAAAATAATTCTAGACCTGCTTAGGCACGTTAAGACCTCGAATTCTAATCAAACAGTAATAGAGGTTGGCTGGAATTTCTAATACTGGACAAAATCTTCAAAAATTTATATCTCCTTTTCTAGACATCCAAATGAGGTGGTTCTAGTTGGAACAAGTCTCTATGGATGTCTAATTTCTTTGTATAAAATTTCATGGCAATTGGACATCATTTGAGCCCTGTGTGATAGATTTTATTTTCAGACGAAATAAATAACACAGCAAACCAAAATCAAAAAATTTGCCTACTTTGAAAATTCATTTAATATTCTATAGACCTCTGAAAACTATGTTTTTTAGCTTCCCAAAAAGCTCTCAACAAGCTCTAATTTCTTGTTGAATCTTAGATCAAGAAAAGCTCATTCGGCTAAAAAGTGACATAGGGTTCTATTATGGTCAATTTTGGCTCCATATGAGGTACCAAAGTAACCAAACGGCTTTTCCTAGGCTTTGGCACCTTTTAGGCAAGTCTAAAAGCATGATGTGTACGCTGCCCAAATGGTCCCAAACTCCATGCATCTTATTTTGACTATTTCATCCACATATATGCATAATTCTATCAAACCACTAATTAAGCTAACTTGCCACCATATACCCATTTCACATTCTAATGACTATAAAATATATTCTCTTATTCATACATAGCATAATATTATAATTACATATGTTTAAGAGGTCATAGACCATATACATCATGGGTTTATATGCTTTAATACAAATATGGCCTTAAAGAACCAAAAACTATGCATTAAGTTGTCAAGCTCTCTTCTTCAAGGTGGTTGGTTTCCATTACCTTGTCCACTTGATCCACCTAGCACATTAGATCATTGGAGAGGAGGGAATGAGATTTAAAGAATCTTAATAGCTCATCTCTCATTCAATCATACATAATGGATGAAAACAAGTCTCATAAATGCATGTATAGTCATGTAGACATGTGCAAGCACTCAAGAAACATTTTCATTATTTAAGAAAGTCATACATAGCATACAAAGCTTGCCAAAAAGTGGATTGGCCTCACCCAATTTCTTATGAATATTGGACTTGCCTCACCTATTCTTTAATGTATTCTTAGACTTAACCATGCTCTTGGGAGCCCACTTTGCTTTTGAGAGACTCTTTGCTTTGTCTCAACCAATTTTAAGGATTCTTGGCTCATCCTTAACATGGCTAAGGTTTCTTGGCCTCACCACACTCAAGCAAACCCAAACACATATCAAAACATCATAAGAAATATAATATGTCATCATGAAATCAGGCATATAAAATCATGCTAGCATACTTTTCAAAGCTTGAAAATACACATACACACATTCTAAGATAAGCTAAGCACACATCCATGCATGATAGAAGGTAGAGAGAGCTACCTTGAACATAATCACACACTTTTTCTCTTGAAATTCCTTCCCTTGCTTTTGCCACACACCTACAAAAGTGTGGGAAAGATTTCTCTTGGCCTAAACACAATTTATGAAAGCCAATTAGGTTCATGAAATAATTTCTAAGGTCATACAACTTACTTAGATACTAAGTTATTCTATAAAACCCATTATGGTCCATAAATGCACCTAATGAAATGACACCCCTCAAATAAATTCTACGTTCCATTTTTTTCTTTTCAAATATGATTGTTGACTCCTTTTAAGACTCTTGGAGTCATCACATAATTAAAACAAAGAGCTTAACTACATGTTATTTCTTTAGGTCATAATATAGAACCTAAAGCACTAACTCACTTTCTATGAGTTTTAAATTTTTTCCAAGACCTTCCCTCATTTTCATTCATCATATATGACTCAAGAATGGATTTAGAAAAATTTAAAACTCTCCCTGGCTATGCTATCCTTGCTTGGCTGAGGCTATGGAGGAAATGGAGCTCCTTAGAGTTTACTTTGTTTTCTTAAGGGAAGAAGCATATGGGGAGCCTCTTAGGGATCTTAGGAGTTCATTTAAACTCTTATTTAGGCTTAAGAATCACCATACAAAATCATATTTTAAAAGGGACAATTGAAACCCTAGAACTTGCATCTTGAAATCTAATGGTTTTTTGTTAATTCTCTTTGTATATTCTTAATCTCCACACCCTTTTTCCTTAGATTCATCCTTGTTTCTGCATAAAAATCAAGTCTTCCTAGGGTTTTCTCATGTTAGGGAAAATGGAGGAGGAGGGAACCAAAGATGACAACCATTAGAAGAGAAATTACCTTGTTTACTTGCTTTTTCTCACTTGAATCTTATGTTCTTTGAGCTCCTCTCTTCAAATCCAAATTTTCCCCTCAATTTCTCCTTTAAAATAGATCCATATACTTATTATAATCATAGGAAATAAAGAAGAATGAAGGAGAAAAGGTTTGGAAGAGAAAGAGCATGAAAAACCATGAAAAACCATACCTTCCTACCTTGAATTTCTCCTCCTTTTCTTCCTCCTCTTGTGCACCTCATCCCCTAGGGTTTTCTTCTGGTTTTGGGCAGAATATGGTCGTGCATAATGAAGGAAGAAGAAGAGTGCATCATATATATAAGTGGGAGGAAGTTAGACTTTTCAAAAATTCCCATTTTACCGTTCATCCTGGACATTTTTGTTTCTCCTTCGTTTTAGCTCTTTTTTGATAACCGTCTTTTCCATTATAAAATTTAGTTCCTAATTTAGTAAAATGCCTTCCCACTTGATGGCTTTTATTGCCATGCTTATTGGTCTGCCTAACATGTTAAGATATTGGAGAGGAGGCAATGAGATTTAAAAAATCCCAATAGCTCATCTCCCTTTCAATCATACATAAAATATGCAAAACAAGTCTTGAAAATGCATGCATGGACCTATTGAGATGTATGAGCATTCAAGAAATATCCTTGGCATTTGAATAAGTTATACATAATATACATAGGCTTGCCAAGTATGTAGATTAGCCTCACCTATTCACTTATGGATTTTAGACTTGCCCCATCCATTTTCTTTAAGAAGTTTTGGCTCAACCTCACTCTTGGGAGACACTTTGCTTAGTCTCAACTATTTTTACAGGTTCTTGGCTCATCCTCACCATGCCTAAGAGTTCTTGGCTCCTTCATACTCAAGCAAACTAAAGCAAACATGTTAAACATCATTTGAAAGCATAATATAGCATCATGGTACTATAGAATAAAAACTTATGCTAGAATACTTTTCATAACTTAAAACATATATACACACATTCAAAGACAAGTTAGCATACATTCATATATGAGAGAAGGAGGAGTGAGTTACCTTTGTTGTAACCACACATTTTTTCTCTTAAAAATGCTCTCTATTCCTTGGCCTCACACACATAGAGTTGCGAGATTTGCTTCTCTTTGCCTAAATACAATATATGGAAGCCAATTAGGTTCTTAAAATCATTTCTAAGGCTACACATCTTTTTTAAATACTAACTTGGTTTAATAATCCCTTTTGTAATTCCAAAAATGCACCTAATAAAGTAACATCTATCATTTGAGTTCTCTATTCTTTCCTTTCATTTATGATTCTTGACTCCTTTTAAGCCTCTTGGAGTCATCACACAATTAAAACAAAGAGCCTAACTACATGTTGCTTCCTTAGTTCATATTATGAAACTTATGACATCAATTTATTCTCTAGGCCTTTTAAATTATTCCCAAGGTTTTCCCTTATCTTCACTCATCATATATGACTCAAAAATGGGCTTAAAACAATTTAAAACTATCCCTAGGTACTCCAACTATGTTAGGCCGTGGCTATGGAGCAATAAGATACTAAGGGAGTTTGCTTTATTTTCTTAGTGGAAGATGCATATGGGGAGCCTTCTAGGGATCTTAGAAACTTATGTAAACATTCATTTAGGCCTAGGAATCATGTTATCAAATTAGATTTTTCAAGGAACACTAGAAACCCTAGGCTTGCTATCTTGAATTTCTATAGTTGTTTGTTAATTCCCTTTGCATATTCTTATTCTCCACACTCTTTTTCCTAAGATTTACCCTTAGTTCTACCCAAAATCTAAGCCCTCTTGTAGCTTTATGAGTAGGACGAACCAATAAGGGAAGAGGAGCAAGGGATAACTACCATAGAAGGAAGATTTACCTTGTTTTTCCTTATTTTATTAGTTATTTCTTCCTTTCCTTGGCCTTCTCTATTCAAATCCGAATTTTTCCTTTGTTCTTCACTCAAAATAGATCCAAAAACTTCAATAAAACCATAGAAAAGAAAGGGGAAATGGAGAAGAAGAGGTTTACTAAAGAAAAAGCATGAAAAATCAAGAAATCCATACCTTTCTACCTTGTATTTCTCCTTCCTTTCTCCGCCTCTTGGTGCACCTCACTCTTAGGATTCTTCCTTTGATTTAGGAGCAGAAACATATATGGCTAAGTGAATAAGGAGGTGGGGCGTGACACCTATATATAGGGAAGTTAAGAAAGACTTATAAAAAATCCCAATTTTTCCCTTTTGTCTTGGCATTTTTTGCTTTTAGTTCATTTTAGCTCCTTTTTTAGAACTATCTTTTCCATTATAAAATTTAGGTTCCCAATTTAGTAAAATGCCTTTAGAATCACTCAAATCAAAGCTAAAACCTTCTCGAATGAATCCATCAAAGTTCGAGTCCATCATCATTGGAAAACATCCACTGGAGGAGTTTTAACTGTCCTGGGGCTTCCCATGATTTTTAGGGCCTCTAAGAACCCTGACAAACTTAAAAATTTTATTTAAAAAGTCCTCTTGTGAGAATTCCAAAATTTGCTTAAAATTATGAAAGTGCCATTATGTTTCGTCAACCTTTCATTCAATTTTGTTTCTTCATTGTAGCTCTATTTTTCTTTCCATCTGAGCCTAGGATTCTCATTTTTATAAGTCTAGAATGGTACTTAAATTTTTTGAGACCTTAACTAATTCATTTCAGGGGGCTTGCTTTGAAAACGTACCTGTTTTTGTCATTTAACAAAAACCAAATATTACAGAAGACATAAGCGAAGGAAAAAGTGTGTGAGTCTTGCTTTAAGGTAGCTCTTTAACCTTTCTCTCATGCATTGCTTGGATGTTCTCTTGTCTTGGAGTGCTTGTGTATATGTTTGAGCCATGAGATCTATTTCTAGTTATTACTTACTTGCTATGGTACCATTATATTTCTTAAAAAGTGTTTATATGTGTAATATGGCTTGAATGAGTATGGTTGAGCCAAAAGTCTCTTAGCAAAGGTAAGGATGAGCCAAAAGTTCCTAGAAATGGATGAGACAAAGCCAAAAGCCTTAAAAATAGTAAGGCTAAGTCAAAAATCCCTTGAAAGTGGGTGAGGGAAATCCAAAAGTCCCAAGAAAGATGGGTGAGGCTAGACCAATACCCTTGAGAGCTTATATATAATATGTATGAGTTTCTATGATATGGAAAATGCTTTATGTATGTTCACTAGTAGCCAACATGCCATGCATGCATTCCTTGACAAGAATTTGCATCCACTACGTATGTTTGAAAGGGTTAAAAGCTATTAGGATTCTTTAAATCTCACTTTGAATCTCACTCTTCTTTCACAAATGTCTAACCATGTCTAGGTGAGCCAAGTGGTCCAAGAAATGAAAGCCAATAACCTTGAAAACCAAGACTTTGATAAAGGAGTAGTTATTTAGCTATTTTCATGACATATTGATGTCAAGATATGTAAATACATTATGTATATATGATGTAGATCATTGAACATGTCCAAATATGTATAATGATGATGTATGTACTGATGTTGGAACTATAAGAATGAATATGTAAGTTTTACCACTAAGGAACCTTTATGTGCATGTGTATAATTGCAAGTGACATGGTAAATATTAGCTACGTGATGATTTGAACCCATCGGCTTGCTTCCATAGATGGTAAATGTGCTTTTGGCCATGCCTAAGTAGCTATAAAACAGTAAGAAGGTTGTTTGGTGCATGTTAAACCTATTTTAGAATTCAAAAGTGACTAATTTATGATGAACCATAAACTAACCAAATGGATGAATTTACCCATGAACTTTGGTATGAATATAGGTCTCATCTGGAGCTTTTCATAGGGCTAAAGAGCACTCAATTTGGAGCTCTAGAGAATTTCTTATGATTTTTCAAAGTTGGAAAAATATTATAGAAATAGTAATAGCAACATTCATATGGTTAGTTTCTTCCTCTGTGTCATTTGAGAAACAAATGATATCCAATGTAACACCATAAATTTTAGCTCATCTCTATCACATTTGCATGCTTATATAGTGCCTTACATGAGGGGAAGTAAGAAAAGTCTATTAAAATAATGCATTTAATTACTCTACATTGTGTATAAAAATTCCATCTAGTGTCACGTGAAGTTCATACAATATATTCTCATATTTAATTATATGATTACAACTCATTGGCATCATAAAATATGGCCTACAGCTCATGAATCATGAAGGGAAGTCTAAAATATGCATATTAAATTTCAGACAGAATTTGCCCCTTTTCTGACCAAACTTTGGAAAATTATAACTAATTCTAAAAAGATTGTAATCATACATTCTTGGTTTTTCTAGAATGCTATAAATGTCTAATTCACACTAAAAATATGTCCAAACCATAACATGTATCACAGAGGACGTTTGACATTTGAAAATGTCCAGAGGTCAAATTGCCTCCTAGTGCTGTTATAGATTTCTATAGAAAACTTTGAAAATGTCCAATTAATTCCACAAAAATCCAATCCATGCAAATGATACAAATTTCAAAATCTATGGATGTTAGTTAGAGGGAAAAAATAGCTCCAAACCAATTCAGACATCCTAAACCTCGGAATTCAATAGAATAATAACTGAGGTCAGACAAAACTCTTGATACTAAACATATTTTTTAGAAATTCATATCTCCCTCTTTAGACTCCAAATGAGGTATTTCTAGTTGTCACAAGTCACTGGGAATGTCTAGTTTCTCTTTATAAAATTTTGTAGCAATTAGACATCATTGGGCCCTGTGTGATAGATTTTATTTTCAGACCAAATGAATAGTATAGCAGACCAAAATCAGAAAAATTGCTAACTTTGAAAATTTATCAAATATTCTGTAGACCTTTAAAAATTATGGTGTTTATCTTTCCAAAAAGCTGTCAACAAGCTCTAATTACATGCCAAGTCTTAAATCAAGAAGAGCTCATTCGGCCAAAAAGTGACATAGGGTTCCATTATGGTCATCTTCGGCTCCATATAGGGTAGCAAAGTGACCAAATGATTTTCCTTTAGTCTTGACACCTTTTGGGCAAGTCTAAAAGAATATTTGGGACTTATGTGAGCTTTCCAAATAGTCCCAAACTCCATGCCTCTCATTTTGGCCTTGCCACATGCAATTATACACACGCATATCAAGCTTTTCAAGAAGCATTGCCTTGCATTACATATCCAATTTACATTCTAGGGTTCACATATCATATCTATTCATTTATACATCACATATGATCATAATTATACATGTCCAAGAAGTCATAGACCATATACATCACAGGATTACAATATTTGATAGAAATATGGCCTTAAAATGACAAAACTCAAACACTTTGTTGTCAAACTCTTTCCTTCAATGTGGTTGGCTTCCATTACCTTTTCCACTTGGTCCACTAGCAATTGAGATCATTGGAGAGGAGGGAATGAGATTCAAAGAATCCCAATAGCTCATCTCCCATTCAATCATACATAATATATGTAAAGCAAGTCTTCAAAATGCATGCATGGATAAAATGGAAGTCATGAACTTTTAAGAAGTAAGCATGGCATGTGAATAAGACATACAAGACATCCAAGAGCTTACTAAGTGAATGGATTGGCCTCACCCTTTTCCACATGGATTTTGGACTTGCCTTACCCATTCCTTAAGAGCTTTGGACTCAACCATACTTTTGGAAGCCCACTTTGCTTTTGGGAGACTCTTTACTTTATTTCAACTAATTCTAAAGGTTCTTGGCTCATCTTCACTATGGTTAAGAGTTCTTGGCCACTCCACACTCAAGCAACTCAACAAACATTATAACATCATTTTGAAACATAATATGTCATTATAAAATCATAGCATATAAAATCATACTAGCATACTTTCATGGCTTGGAAATATACATACACACATTCTAAGACAAGTTAAACATATATCCATGCATGAAACAAGATGGAGAGAGTTACCTTGTATACAATCACACACTTTTTCCTTAGAATTCAAGCCTCCTTTTTCAACGCCACACACACAAAAGTGTGAGAAAGGTTTCTCTTGGCCTAAACACAATTTATGGAAGCCAATTAGGTTCATGAAACAAATTCTAAGGCCACACAACTTGCTTAAACACTAGGTTGTTCTATGAACCTTATTATGATCCATAAATGCACCTAATGAAGCAACACCCCTCAAATAAATTCTAAGCTCCATTATTTCCTTTCAAATTCTTGACTCTTTTTTAGCCTTTTGAAGTCATCACATAATCAAAACAAAGAGCCTAACTATATGTTGGTGCTTTAGGTTATAATGTTGCTTCTTTAGGTTATAATATGGAACCTAAAGCACCAACTCACTTCCTATGAGTTCTAAATTTTTTCCAAGGCCTCCTCTCATATTTATTCATCATATATGACTCAAGAATGGCTTTAGAAAAATTTAAAACTCTCCCTAGCTACCCCAACCTTGTTTGGCCGAGACTATGGAGCTTATTAAGCTTCATGGAATTTGCTTGGTTTTTTTGAAGGAGGAAGCATGTAGGGAGCATCTTAGGGATCTTAGAAACTCAATTAAACTCTTATTTAGGCCTAGGAATTATAATACAAAGTGAGATTTTATAAGGTGTAATCAAAACCCTAAAAATTGCATCTTGAAATCTAATGGTTATTTGTTAATTTTCTTTGCATATTCTTAATCTCTACACCCTTTTTCCTCATATTCATCCTTGGTTTGGCCTAAAAATCAGATCCTCCTATGATTCCTAGGATTAGGAGAAATGGAGAAGGAGGGAGAATGAAGATATCCACCATAAGAAGAGAAATTACCTAGTTTCCTTGCTTGAATCTCACTTTCTCCAAACTCCTCTCTCTAAATCTGAAAATTCCCTTGAGTTTCTCCCTTGAATCAGATTTATAAACTCCATTTTAATCAAAGGAAACAAAGGAGAAGGAAGGAGAGGAGGTGTGGATGAAGAAAAGCATGAAAAACTACCATAGAAACATACCTTTAAGCTTGGATTTTCTTCTCTTCTTCTTCCTCCCTTGGTGCATCTCTCTCCTAGGGGTTTTCTTCTAATTTTGGGCAGAATAATTTGAAGCTAAATGGAGAGGGAAGTGAGGCGCCACCTATATATAGGGGTAGAAAAGTGACTTTTTCAAAAATTCCTATTTTACCCATTCATTCTTTGTAATTTTGTTTCTCCTTCATTTTAGCTCCCTTTTGAGAATTGTCTTTTCCATTATGAAATTTAGGTTCTCAATTTAATAAAATGCCTTTGGAATCACTCAAATCAGAGTTAAAACCTTCCCAAACGAATTTGTCAAAGTTTGGATGCACCAACATTAGAAAACATTCACTAAAGGGAATTTACTATTCTGGGGCTTCCCATGGCTTTTAGGGCCTCTGAGAAGCTCAAAGAACTCAAAACTTTCATTTAAAAGCTCTCCTATGTGAATTTCAAAATTTGCCCAAAATTATGAAAATGCCATTACATTTCGTAGGTTTTCCATCAAAATTTGTTTCTTCATTCTAGCTCTATTTTTCCTTCTTTCTGAGGCTAGGATTCTCATTTTTTGGAGTCTAGAATGTTACTCAAACTTTTGGGGACCTTAAATAATTTATTTCAGGGGCTTACTTTGAAAACATGCCCGTTTTCATTGTTTAACAAAAACTGGACATTACATCCAATGTCATTAAAATTTTACAGGCATGAACTAGACATGATAAGCTTTCTATAGTACTTGAAAGCTCCCTAATGGGAGGTCTATAAAGGGAGAATGTATTTTTAAAGCTACATGATAGTGCCAGTAATAAAACTCAACCTTTGATACTATTTCATCAATTCTAGTGGGCTAAACACCATTTTCTTCACCTAAAATATTTTTAGGCTTTGTATATCTAGAGTTTTCTAGAAAACTATCATATGCATGATTTCAATTTGTCTAGAATTAGTTATAAATTTTCAAAATTTATACCAAAAAGCTGTCACAACAAACCCAAGAGCAACTCTTTATTTTTCTGGTGTATGGTTCCAAACCTGAAATGTATGGGATCAATTGTGATATTTATGATATGTATACATATTTTATGAATAGAAAATGATGTGGATGAGTTTACATAATCCCTAAATGTAACATCTGGTCCCTCCGTAAATGTGAGGAACGCAATGTTCGGTTTCTCCGTAAACGGCAGAAATGGGTCAAATATAAAAAGAAGTCCTCGAAATAGAAGGAATTGGGGCCAAATAAAATTATAATAAAATTTTAAATATTAGAAAATGAGGATTTGAGGTTTAAGATGCCCAAAAACTAGAGCCAAAAGAGATCAAAAAATTTACTGAGGGAAGTAGGAGCATTTTTGTAATTTTTGAAAAATTTGGAAAACTCATAGGAGGGCTTTTTAAACACAAAATTTGAGCTTTTTAGGGTTCTCAGAGGCCCTGAATACTATGGGAACCCCTAGAACAGTTGAAACCCCTCCGGTGAGTGATTTCGGCTGTCGGTTGACTGAAAATTTGACCGAATGGTTCGAAATGGTTTTAGATCCTTTTTGAGTGATTCCAAAGGCAATTATTATGATTAAGAGCCTAAGGAATATGATGGAAAAGATGGATTTCAAAAAGGAGTTGAAATGAGCCCAAACAAATAAAACTATGAAGAGGGACTAAATTGCAAAGTTTAAAAGTTGCTTAAGTGAAACCCTAGCTTATAAAAACACCCCTCCTTTGCTCAGATCTCCTCACCCACTCTCTCACACGTTAAAACAGAAGTAACAAGGGCTGAGAGTGGTGCACAAGAGGGGAGGCCAAGGAAGGAAGAGGAAGCTTTGAAAAGTGTAAGTTTTAGCCACTTTTTCCTACTCCTTGCCTTGTTAAACTTCTTCCCCTCCTTTCCTCCTCTCTTCCTATGGATTTAGTGAGATGTTTGGTTCTGTTTTGAGCCCAGAACTGAGGGGGAAATTTCAAAATTCAAGGAGAGGGTTGAAGCAAGGAAGAGAACTCTTGAGAAAAGCTTGGAATCAAGGTGATTTTTCTATCTTGGTTGCTTTCTTTTTCTTGCCCTTTGTGTGTGGAGTTCTGCCAGAACAGAACCATCTTGGGGGGAGGCTTTTTATCCAGAAATAAGAAGGAATTGTGGGTTTTAGACCATGAGGAGTTAGTAGATGCAAGGAAATTGGAAGAAAGGCTAATGAAAATCAAGTTAGAAAAGTGTAGAGCACTTAAAGTGATTGTAAAAACTGATTTAATCCATGAGTTCCCTTGGCTATTTAAGTGTTTCCTTGACCTCTTACAACTCTTAACAACCTCCCTAAATGGTTCCCCCATCAAGGAAAAATCAAGAAGCCATGAAATCCCATTTATGCTCTAACTTTCGGCCAAGTAGGGATGGCATAGTTAGGGAGAGTTTTAAATTGTTTCAAGCCCATTTTTGAGTCATACATGATGAATAAATGTGAGGAGAAACCTTGGGAAAAATTTAGGAAGCTTAGAGAATGAGTTGGTGCTTTAGGTTCCATATTGTGACCTAAGGAAGCAACATGATGTTAGGCCCTTTGTTTTAATGATGTGATGACTCCACGAGGCTTAAAAGGAGTCAAGAATCAGATTTGAGAGTAAAGAATGAGGCCTAGAAATCATTTGAGGGGTGTTGCTTCATTAGGTGCCAATATGGACCATAATGGAGGTTGTAGAGTGATCTAGGGTTTAAGCAAGTTGCATAGCCCTAGAAATTGTTTCATGAACTTAATTGGCTCCCATAATTTGTGTCTAGGCCAAGTGAAACTATCTCCACCAACTTGTGGGTGTGTGGCTAAAAGAAGAGGCTTGAAAGCTAAGGAAAAAGTGTATGTTTGTATACAAGGTAGCTCTCTCCACCTTCTCTCATGCATGGATGTGTGTTTAGCTTGTTTTAGAATGCTTGTATGTGTATTTTCAAGCTTTGAAAAGTATGCTAGCATGCCTTTACATGTCATGATCCTTGATGCCATGTTATGTTTTAAATGAATCCATGATGTTTGTATGAGTTTGCTTGAGTGTGGAGAGGCCAAGAACTCTTCCCTTGGGTGAGGAGGAGCCAAGAACCCTTGAGCTTGGTTGAGACAAAGTAAAGAGTCTCCCAAAAGCAAAGTGGGCTCCCAAGAGTATGGTTGAGTCCAAAGTGCTCAAAGAATGGGTGAGGCAAGTCCAAAATCCATGAGGAGAAGTGTGAGGCCAATCCAAACACTTAGTGAGCTCTTGAATGTCTTGTAGGATTGATTCACATGCTAAGGTTGCTTTTAAAATGCCTATGATTTCTACTTTCTCCATGCATGCATTTGTGAAACTTGCTTGCACATATTATGTATGATTGAATGGGAGATGAGCTATTGGGATACTTTGAATCTCATCCCCTCCTCTCCAATGATCTAACATGCTAGGTGGACCAAGCAATTGTGGTGAAGGGAGCCAACAACGTTGAAGAGAGATAATTGACAAGCTTATGTGTTATTTTGCTCCTTTTTGAAACCATAATGATAGTTCATCATGTATATGAAGTTGTATATGTACTAAGAACGTTGAGACACATGTGAACATACTATTATATGACGTTTAGATGTATGGAAATGATGTATGACCATTAGCATATGTTTTGAGTATGAAATGCCATGGTATGAGAATGTAAAGTTTGGTGGTTATGTGTATAAGTGTGGGTTGAATGGTCAAAATGAGATGCATGAGGTTTGGGACCATTTGGGCATCTCACACAAGTCTTAAACATGCTTTTAAACTTGCCCAAAAGGTGCCAAGACCAAAGGAAATCCATTTGGCAATTTTGGTACCCAATATGGAGCCAAAATTGACCATAATGGAACCCTATACCACTTTTTGGTCAAATGAGTTAGTCTTGCCTTGAAATTTGGCATGCAATTAGGTCATGTTGAGAGCTTTCTGGGAAGCTAAAGATCATAATTTTCGGAGACCTAGGGAATATTTTGTGAATTTTCAAAATTGGGATTTTCTATGGTTTCTGGTATGTGCACTGTTCATACTGGCATATTTGATTTTCGTGTCACTCGATGGCAAAATGGTGTCCAATGCTTATAAAATTTATGTGCATAAACTAGAGGTCATAAGCTTTCTGTGGCCACCGAGATCACCTCATTTGGAGGTCTGAGCACAGAGTTATGCATTTTTGAAATTTGTTGTCAGTAACAGTGGCGACTCCAGAACTCAATCACTGTTCCATCAGTTCCAGATACCTAAACGTATCTGTTTCACTCAGAAATTATTTTTAGTGTCAATTTAACATTTGTAGCTTCCCAGAATGACTGAATTTGTGTGATTGTGAGTTTTTTAGAATTAGTTATGAATTTCATAAGTTTGCATCAGTAACCTGAATCATAGCCCAGGTAGCCAGTGAGTCTGTAGCTTTTTGGATGTCAAACGTCCTTTGTGATAAATTTTGTGACTTGGACGTATTTTTAGTGTAAAGTAGACATCCTGAGCTTTCCAGAATGATAAAGAACACATGATTTCGATTTTTTTAGATTTAGTTATGATTTTCCAAAGTTTGTGACAGAAAAGAGGAAATTCTGGACGAATATGCAAACATGAATTTTAATGTGTTCCTTTGCTTTCCACGAGTTGTAGACCAAATTTGATGATGGAAATGAGCTATATTCATGTATTTAAGTATGAGAATGTGATAGATGCATTCATATGGCCCACGGGACTCCGAAAGAAAAATTTTACCCGTAGAGAAATGCATTTTAATTCATAACTCCCTATGCCACTAGATTGTTTCCATAGAACAAATATCAGATGAGGCATGGGAATTACATAAATTGAGTCCTAGAAGTATGGTGTTACACTAAAGCTATGAATAATGTATATGGCTTTCCAACTATGTAAATTCTGATGGATGAAAATGCATGCTACTTTGTAAATATACACCAATATACCAAGTATATGTTGAAATAGCTTAGGTGACCATTGTGTGAGAGCTAAGAGATTATGGTATTACACATTTTGTGTCTATCCAATTGCACCAAATAATATCTTATTATTGATTATTAAGCAATTTATTTTTCTTTTTCTTTTGAAGTTAATTTTGCCATGACTCATACATATTTTTCTTTTAAAATTCAATATTAGTTACTTTTAGGACATATGTTGGATAATGTATATCAAATTTTCTGTAAAAAAGAAGTTTAAAAAGATTGTATTGCAACATAAGTTCTTGTATTTTTACATTTTGTTAATTCGTTTGAATAATTAAATTTAACTTATGAATTTTATTATGAAATTTTACACGCATATTGATTGAAAATTACAAATTTTATACCATTTATCACACTTGCACAAAAAAGTAGTCTATCATTGAAAGTCAAGCATTTTTTTTCTTTTAAACTTATTTTTCCTTGTTCATATAGATTTATTTTTAACTTTGGTTAAATTATTTTTAGTCCCTATAATTTCACTCAATGTTTAGTTTTATCCCAATAGTTTAAAATTTTATAGTTAAATCTTATAGTTTTGAAACTTTCAGATTTAGTGCCCATCATTATACTTCTGTCAATATGCCATTTAATTTTTATTATTATGGTCAATCATATGCCATCTTGGCCCTTTGAATATATATAATTTATGCCAACAAAAAAGATAAAATTAGATAATAAAGTGAAATTAACTCGTATATATAGCATGTGAAGCAACTTGTGTTATTTGAATGACTTGGCTTTAATGATACATATTCAAAGCCTTAAGATGGCATATGATTAGTTATACCAACAAAATTTAATGATACATTGATGAAAGTTTAATAATACTAACTAAATAAAAAACATTTTAAATTATTAGGACTTAGTTACAAATGTTTAATCTATAAGAACCAAATTAAAAATTGAGTAAAACTAAAAAGACCCAAGGAATAATTTGACCTTTAACTTTTAGGTCTCATTGGATAATTTATTATATTAAAATTTCATGAACCAGAAATATAAAGGAATTTTGTAATTTAAGTTCTTGTGTACTTCTAGAACTTTTTGTTTTAATAATTTGATGTCTAACTTATGAATTTTATTTTGATATTAGAGTGTAGCTTGTGTGATACATGGGACATTTTTTTTTATAAACATTATATTAACATGATATATTAATAATATTCACCAAATATTAATACATATATCTATAAAAAATTTTCTTGAGGTAAAAATAAAATTAAAAAAATTAAACTTTAATATGTTACAACTTTGAAAATTGAAAGATATCCCATGCCAAGAATCACTATTTAGTATAAGCCCATAATTTGTCCATTTTTTATCAACCCTACTAACCAAGATGACATCTTAAATTTTGTTATTTGTTATTTTTAGATTATTGAATTTGTGTTCTATAACAAATACCAAAGTTTGATGTGATAATTTCATAGTTACTAAAAAGTTAATGAAACATTTAAATCATAAAATGTGATAATTAAAAGGAGTATTTCAAATTTTCCAAAAGCACTATTGCATATTCATGTCTAATAAGGCATGGAGAGGGCTAAACTCAATGCACCAATTACTCTACCTAGAGATCAAAGTTAGAAAGAGAAATGATGATGGTGTTATGTGACTTTGACTATAGAAGGCAACCAAAACAAAGGATCAAGAATTTGTGACTCCACTTGTAATCTAGCTAATTGAAGACTTTTCTTTGAACTTGCAACTTAGTCCAATTTGAAAATTAAGTATGAATCAAGAAACAAGCTCCGTGATCCTTTTCCGAAAAGACAAAATAAAAATACTTTTAAAAGATGGAAAAATCAACCCATGTGTTGAAGTGAAGGGGCCATTTTAATTAATGATGGATACATTTGGAGAATCTTACCAGAGAGACTTCATTGATATATGCTGGATAATGTATATCAAAATTTCATGAACAATGAGTTATGAAAGAATTGTATTGCTGCACTTTAGGTTCTTGTATTTTTAAATTTTGTTAATTTATTTGAATAACTAATTTTAATGTATGAATTTTATTATGAAATTTTATCCCCATATTGATTGAAAATTACAAATTTTATACTATTGATCACAATTGCACAAAATAAGTTGTCTATCATTGAAAATCAAGCATTTTTTCCTTTCAAACTTATTTTTCCTTATTCATAGAGATTTGTTATTAACAATGGTTAAATTATTCTTTTAGTCCTTGTATTATCACTCAAATTTTAATTTGGTCCCAGTGATTTAAAATTTTGTAATTAAATCCTTATAGTTTAGAAACTTTTTAATTTAGTCCCTATCATTATACTTTTATCAATGTGCCATTAAATTTTATTAACATAGCCAATCATGCGCCATCTCAACACTTTGAATATATTTGATTTATGCTAATAGAAAAGATAAAAGTAGATAATAAAGTGAATTTAAACTCATATATATATAGCATGTGAAGCAGCTTGTGTTATTTGAATGACTTGTCTACAATCATACATATTTAAAGCCCCATGATCGCATATGATTAGCTAGATTTGTAAAATTTAATACTAGATTGATGAAAGTTTAATAATAATGACTAAGTTAAAAACATTTTATATTATAAGGACCTAATTACAAATTTTTAATCTATAAGAACTAAATTAAAAGTTGAGTAAAACTAAGAGACTAAAAGAATAATTTAACCTTTAACTTTTCAGTCACATTGGATAATTTATATTAAAATTTCATGAACAAGGAGTATAAAGGAATTGTATTTTTGTAATTTAAGTTCTTGTGTACTTTTAGAACTTTTTGTTTAAATAATTTCATGTCAATTTATGAATTTTATTATGAAACTTGGGCGTAGCTTGTGTGATGCATGGGACATTTTTTTATTAACATGATATATAAATAATATTCACTAGATATTAATATATGCATCTAATAAAACATTTTCTTGAGGGAAAAATAAAATAAAAAAATTAAACTTTGAAAATTGAAATATGTCCCCTCCCAATTGTCATGGTTTATTATTTAAGTCCTTATTTTGTCCTTTTTTTATCAACCCTATTAACAAAGATGACAACTCAAATTTTGTTATTTGTTATTTTTAGATGACTAAAATTGTGTTTTAAAATATATACCCCAGTTTAATGTGATAGTTTCATAGTTACTAAAAAGTGGATAGAAATATTTAAATCATAAAATGTGGTAATTGAAAGGAGTATTTAAAATTTAAAATTTTCCAAAGGCACTATCATATATTCATGTCTAATAACATATGAAGAGGGCTAAACTCAATGCACTAGTAACTCTACCTATAGAACAAAGGTACAAAGAGAAATGATGATACTGTTGTGTGACTTTGACTAAAGAATGCAACTAAAAGAAATGATCAAGAATCTGTGACTCTGCATGCTATCTTGCTAATTAAAGATTTTTTTATCAACTTGCAACTTAGGGCAACTTGAAAATTATGTATGAATCAAGAAACAAGCTTTGTGACCTTTTTCCTAAAAGACAAAATAGAAAGACTTTTAACAGATGGAAAAATCAACTTGCATGTCAAAGTGGAGGGGCCATTTTAATTAATGATGGATACATTTGGAGAATATTACCAAAGAGACTTCATTGAATGTGAAACAAGTATCTATGGAAGGTCCATATACTACATAATGGTAATTTAGTTAGCATTAGCTCTGAATTTTACTGCTAACATCTTGAGGACATTGTTTTAGAATGTCTAGCACTTTTTTATTGGATTTTAAAATGAAGAGAAAATCTCCTCCTTAGGATAATTAATATTAATAAAGGAATTTCATAATATACAAGCACTTTTAGTAACCCTTTCTATCCTAATTGCACAAAATAGTAGTCTACTATTGACAATGCAACAATTTCTTTTTCTTTTTGAAGTTAACTTTGCCTTGATCATGAAAATTTTTGTTTTAAGAAAATTTAATATTAATAACCCTTAGGATGTACGTTATGTATTTAAAAATTTATG
The DNA here is from genome assembly GCA_032878935.1 of Erythrophleum fordii. Lineage (NCBI taxonomy): Eukaryota > Viridiplantae > Streptophyta > Magnoliopsida > Fabales > Fabaceae > Erythrophleum > Erythrophleum fordii. Next base: position 15,522,140 of record JAVQMF010000052.1, on the reverse strand, counting down.
AAAAAAGTATAAAATAATTGTATTGTTGTAGTTTAAGTTCTTGTATTTTTAAGATTTGTTGATTTGTTTGAATAATTAATTTTAACATATGAATTTTATTATGAAATTTCTTACCTAAATTGATTAAAAGTTAAAAAATTTTTTAAAGGTTTTTATCATATTCTATGTTCATGTAACTTTAAAATAAATCTAATAGTCAAAACGCTTAACCTCTTAAATGTTCAAACTGTCTATAAACTTACCCTTATTCTAGGCTTTATATGCTCTAGGTTTCTGGGTGTTCCTCCTCTTATATTTTTCAATTGTCTACCCTATTCTTATTTTGTAGGAGTATAATATTACTTGCAGTAAAAGATATGTCATGGCAATTTACTTTGATGAAAAGCACGAGTGAAGTCATTTTTGGACATAAATATATCATCTAATGATGAATTAAGGTAGTTAAACTCACTAAGTAGGGTAGTGTTATACAAATATATTCACAACCGGAGAATATAAGACTCTTGTAGTGTAAAAGTTGAAGTAGTTTATAAAAGCTAGAGATGACAAGAATTAAGAATGGGATACAATTATGGACATCAAGCCATTAGTATAAACAAAATCTAAACAAAAGATCTATAACACCATAGTTATCTAGCTTATCATAGCTTATTCAAAGGTTCTTTCCCTTTTTCCAACATCTTTTCATAGTAAATGGACTAAAATAATAGATTATTTTGCGTTGCGTAACAGATAAAATTTTCATTTATAGTCCTGTGGACCATATGAACTTCCTCATGTCATTCTCCTATCTAATTACATCCATATAACCCTAAACCATCTCAGAATGTTGCCAAAAACTCAAGCTTATATCATATTTACACAAAATAATGCAAGTCAATTTTGGGTCCAACTTGATAGATTTCTGGTGCAATTTTGAAAAATCATAACTAAATCTAAAAAAATTGAAATTAAGCAACCCATAGCTTTTTGGAAAGCTCTGGATGTTAAATTTATATTAAATATAATTCCAAGCCATGAAAAATGTTATTTAGACCATGTTTGATAATAGAAAGTTAACATAGGTTAGACTGTCTAGTGTTTCTGATACAAGTTACTTAAATAAACTTCAAAAATGCATAACTAATTCCACAAAAATATAATTCTAGAAAAGTACACTAATTTGGAAAGCTACAAATGTTAATTTAAGGGAAAAATATGTCCATACCAAGTCAGACATGTTTAGCTACTAGAAACTAATAGAATAGTACATGGACTCAACTAGCGCTACTGATACTAACATAGAACTTCAAAACTTCATAAACTATTTGCTCATACCTCTAAATGAGGTGCTTCTAATTGCTACAAGTCACTGGCAATGTATAAATTATGCGTATAAAATTTCACATTCATTTTACCATGTTTGGCCTATGGATGACACAGAAATCTAAACAGACCATATAAACAATGCTTATATCATGACAACAAAAAATTGGCAAATTTGAAAATTCATAATTCTAAAAAGCTCCAAATAATTTGATCTTTAGCTTCTCAGAAAGCTTTAGATGAGCTCTACATGCATGAAAATTTTCATAAGGAAATTCATCCATTTGGTTAGATTGTGCCATAGGGTTACAAAATGCTCTTTTTGGAGCTTCTTAAAGGTCATAAGGAGTCTATTTTTGCTTCTTCTATTTCTAAGGCTACATGATCACATGGTAAAGCACCAAAATACTCTATCAAACATGTTTGAAAGGGCTAATAACCTAGATTTTATAATTCCACTCATCCACCTCAAGATATACATAAGATTAAATATATGCTACTCTTGCCATTCATTACCAAAACTATGCAATATCATTCATTTGGCTCTAGTTCTCATACATACATCAAGTATTCACAAATTTACACATGTTCCAAAGGCTATACATCATCTACATCTTCATATTACATTCTTTGACATCATCATAGTTACAAAGAGGAAAAAAGACACATTTTCTTGTCAATCTCCCTTCTTTGAGCTTGGTGGCTTCCATTACCTCGCTCACTTGGTCTACCTAGACATTTTAGGGTATGGAAAGGGAGGAATGACATTCTAAGAATCCCAATAAGCCCATCTCCTTTTCAAACATGCATACTTGATGTAAATTTTAAGTCTAAAATGCATGTATGTCAAACATGGAATTCCCAATCATACATAAAGCATTTTCTTCATTCATGAAGGCATAAATAACATACATAGGCTTGCCAAGGCATTGGTTTAGCCTTACCCATTCTCTTTGGGACTTTTGGACTTCCCTCACCCATTTTTAAGGGACTTTTGACTAAGCCTCACTCTTTCTAGAGACTTTTGGCTTTGTCTTACCTAACCTTAGGGACTTTTGGCTCATCCTCACCTTAACTAAGGGGTTTTTGGCTTCACCAAGCTTAAGCAAACTAAATACATTCATGAAAACATCATTTAAATACATAAACATAGTAATATGATACCAAGACATGTGATCATTCACTAAAAACATATTTTATGACTTTAAACATTCACACACTTATTGAAGACAAGAAAGACACTTGATGGGTCGTGTTGTGCAACCCTCAAAATAAAACTAAATTTGATTAATTTTATAACTAGTGGCACAACCTAGGTAATCTCTCTTGGAAATAGAGTTTAATGTTTAATTAGGCTTTCTAAGTGTTAAAAGACTTTAAAAATTTTCTAATTAAGGGGGGTTTGATTGACTTAAACTAATTAAAATGAAATCAAATTAAAATTCCTAATTGCTTTCTAATTGTATGAATTATGGTTGATAATGGGCTTGTGACTAGCTTTGGATTCATCTCTTAGTATCCACTATTCTTATCCTAATCCAATTATGATTAATTATGGCCTAAGAGTCCCTAATTATATCCATAACAAGTTATCTTGGGTTACCATGCAAGAATCAAGGGATTAACAATTTAATGTTGAATTAAAACCTCAATCCCATATCAAATTACTAACTCTTGTCATCAGGATCAATGAACACTTGAATTGAATGATTGATTGATCAATTAGCCTTTGAATTAACACTCTAAGATGTTTAATTAACCAATCAAACTCCAAGGAATCCTCAAATTAAATAATTAAGCATATAATCTCACCATGCATTTCATCGAACACCTTGATAGTATACATGGGAAATTAGAGAATAATGAAAAATCCAATGTTTAATCTAATCAATTAATCAACAAAAAGGTTCCTAATTAGCATCTAACTAGTCACTAATTACAATTACACAAATTCCCCTTCAAATACAACTTAACCAAGATAATACATGAAAGAGAAAAGTGTAGGAAATTAAGAAAATTTTAGCCAAAATTCTGTGTTCTTCTCCATGGATTCAAGCTTCCATCAAGGATCTTCCTCTTAGCTAGCCATAAGGGAAATGAGAGCTTCATTGGAATGGAGATGGAATGGGAATGGAGGAGACGAATGGAATGGCATGGTCATTGTATGGAATGGACTGGACGAAGTGAATGCGTGAAAATGAAGATGGATTGAGTGAAGCATATATTTATTCATTGATTCAAAAATGGTCCCTAGATGATGTATTATGCCTTTGCCCAAGTGTGTTTGATCTAGCCTCATATGGTTTCTTTTATTTTTCGCATGCTCATTCTCATGTTGTATTCTCCAACTCATTCCATGTAATATTCAAACTTATGTCCATGTGTTTTACTTCTTCATGTCTTCTTCTCCAACCAAGCACCTAGCTCTTGCTTCACACGAGTTATTTGATTATTCCCATGTCAGCTTTACAAGCTTTTTCATTCCTTTTTGTATCACGTATTCTGCCTTTCTCTCAAATGCATGTTCTGCCTTTTCTCTATGTCAGCTGCCTCAGAAAAATGTGCTCTATTTAACATTTTGGACTTTCCAACCTGAGCCAAACTCTCTTTATGAACATCTCCTCTTCTTGCCATGTTTGCTGTCATCCTTTTCCTCTCCTTCCATATAAAACTCGAGCCTTGTACTGCTTCTTCCTTATACAGCTTCTCCTTCGTTCTCAGCTTTTTTACATGGCTTCTGCATTTAGAAACCTTATGCCCAGTTCATGTTCCTTGTAACACCATAACTTCTAGCTCCATTACATGCCATTTGTAAGCTTCACATCATCATTTCCATGAGGGCACATGAAAAAGGGCATGAAAATAATGAATTTATTTGCATTGTGTTATACCTAAAAATTTGCAATTGGTGTCATGTGGACTGTGTGAGTTCATGCTATGCATTCTCATATTCAAATAAATCATTACAACTCATTTGCATTACAAAATCATGCCCATAACTTATGGAAACCGAATTGGAGCTCAAAATAAGCAAGCATATTTTCGGCCAAATTTGCTCTATTTTCTGGCCCAACTTTGGAAAATCATAACTAAATCTAGAAAATTCACAATCATGCAATCTTGGTCATTCTGGAAATATTAGGATGTCTACTTCACACTAAAAATATACCCATGTCACAACATTCATGACACAGAACTTTTGACATCCAAAAAGTTACAGAGTCGCTGGCTGCCTGGGCTGTTATTCAGTTTACTGATACAAATTTCTGAAATTCATAACTAATTCTACAAAAATCAAAATCACACACATTTAGTTATTCTGGAAATCTACAAATGTTAACTTGACACTAAAAATAATTCCAGAATGAAACAGATGCGTTTAGATATCTGGAACTGATGGAACAGTAATTGAGCTCCTGGGGTGCTACTGATACTGGCAGTTAATTTCAAACATGCATAACTCTCTGCTCAGACCTCCAAATGAGGTAATCTCTATGGCCACAGAAATCTCATGACCTCTTGTTTATGTATATAAAATTTCATAATCATTGGACACCATTTGGCTATCAAGTGACATAAAAATCAAATCTACCAGTATGAACAATGCACATACCAAAAACCATAGAAAATCCCAACTTTGAAAATTCATCAAATATTCTTTAGACCTCCGAAAATTATTTTCTTTAGCTTCCCAAAAATCTCTCAATGAGACCTAATTGCATGCCAAATTTTAGAGCAAGACTAACTCATTTGGCTAAAAAGTGACATAGAGTTCCATTATGGTCAATTTTGGCTCCACATTGGGTACCAAAATTGCCAAATGGATTTCCCTTAGTCTTGGTACCTTTTGGGCAAGTTTAAAAGCTTATTTGAGACTTGTGTGAGCTGCCCAAATGTTCCCAAACCTCATACATCTCATTTTGGCCATTCAACCGATACTTATGCATATTTCCAACAAACTTATATTGCACACTTTGGCATTACATACTCAAAATAAGTTCTAGAGGTCACACATCATATCCATACATTTAAACATCATATAATATCATATTTACACATGTCTCAAGGGTCATAGCCCATTTACTACATCATATATATCATATGGTACAATCATGGTCTTAAAGTGACAAAAGCTAAACACATGATTGTCAATCTCCTTCCCTTAGTATTGTTGGCTCCCATTAGCATATCCACTTAGTTCACCTAGCATGTTAGATCATTGGAGAGGAGGGGATGAGATTCAAAGAATCCCAATAGCTCATCTCCCATTCAATCATACATAATATGTGCAAGCAAGCTTTACCAATGCATGCATGGAGATAATAAAAGCCATGGACATTTTAGAAGCAAAGTTGGTATGTGAACAACTCATACAAATCATTCAAGAGCTCACTAAGTGTTTGGATTGGCCTCACACTTCTCCTCATTGGTTTTGGACTTGCCTCACCCATTTCTTGAGAACTTTGGATTTAACCATACTCTTGGGAGTCCACTTTGTTTTTGGAAGACTCTTTGCTTTATCTTAACCAAGATCAAGGGTTCTTGGCTTATCCTCAACAAAGGGAAGAGTTCTTGGCCTCTCCACACTCAAGAAAACTCATACAAACATCATGGATTCATTTAAAACATAACATGGCATCAAGGATCATGATATATAAAGACATACTAGCATACTTTTCAAAGCTTAAAAATACACATACACACATTCTAAAATAAGCTAAACATATATCCATGCATGAGAGAAGGTAGAGAGAGCTACCTTGCACACAATTACACACTTTGTCCTTTGGGCTCAAGCCTCCTCTTTTGGCCACACACCCAAAAATTGGTGGAGATGGTTTCTCTTGGACTAAATACAATATATGGGAGCCAATTAGGTTCATGAAACAATCTCTAAGACCATACAACTTGCTTAAGTACTAAATTACTCTATAACCCCCATTATGGTCTATATTGGCACCTAATGAAGCAACACCCCTTAAATGATTTCTAGGCCTCATTCTTTCTTTTCGAATATGATTCTTGACTCCTTTTAAGCCTCTTGGAGTCATCACATCATCAAAACAAAAGGCCTAGCACTATATTGCTTCTTTAGGTCATAATATGGAACCTAAGACACCAAATCACTTTCTATGAGTTCTAAATTTTTTCCAAGTCCTCCCCTCACTTTCATTCATCAAATATGACTCAAGAATGGCCTTAGAAAAATTTAAAACTCTCCCTAGCTAGGAGAACCCATCTAGGCCGAGGTTATGAAGCATATTGGGTTCTATGAAGCTTTCTTTGTTTTCTCAAAGGGAGAAGCATATGGGGAGCCTCTTAAGGATCTTGGAAGCTCATTTAAACTCTTACTTAGGCCTAGGAATCATCATACAAAGTCAGATTTTACAAGGTGCAATTGAAACTCTAGAATTTGCATCTTGAAATCTAATAACTTTTTGATAATTTCCTTTGCATATTCTTAATCTCTACACCCTTTTTCCTTAGATTCATTCTTGGTTCTGCCTAAAAATCATCTCCTCCTAGGGTTTTCTCAAGTGGGGCGAAATGGTGGAGAAGGAGACCAAAAATGACAACCATAGGAAGAGAAATTACCTTGTTTTCTTGCTTTTTCTCACTTAAATCTTGTGTTCTTTGAGCTCCTCTCTTCAAATCCGAACTTTCCCCTCAATTTCTCCCTTAAAACAGATTTATAAACTTCATTATAAACATAGAAAACAAAGGAGAATGGAGGAGAAGAGGTTTGGAAGAGAAAGAGCATGAAAAACTACTAATTTCCATACCTTAAGCCTTTGATTTCTCCTCCTTTTCTTCCCTTTCTTGTAAGCCTCATCCCCGAAGGTTTTCTTCTAATTGTAGGCAGAAGATGGTCGTGCATAATGAAGGGAGGAGAAGGGTGCATCATATATATAGGTAGGAATAAGTTACACTTTTCAAAAATTTCCATTTTGCCCTTCATACTTTGCATTTTTATTTCTCTTTCGTTTAGCTCCTTTTTGAGAATTTCCTTTTTCATTATAAAATTTAGGTTCCCAATTAAGTAAAATTTCTTTGGAATCACTCAAATTAGAGCTAAAACCTTTTCGAACGAATATGTTAAAGTTCGGGCACATTGACGTTAGAAAAAGTCTATCGGAGGGGCTTTAACTGTCCCGGGGCTTTCCATGATTTTTAGGGACTTTGAGAACCCTGGAGAACTCAAAACTTTCATTTAAAAAGCCCTCCTATGTGTTTTTTCAAAAGTGCCCATATTTACGAAAATGCCACTGGCCTTTTGGCAAATTTTTTGAATCACTCTGGTCTTGATTTCTGAGTAACTCAAGGCTCAAATCTTCATTTTCTAATATTTAAAATTGTATCATAATTTTATTGGCCCCACTTTCTTCTATTTCAAGGACTTTCTTTTGTATTTGGCCTATTTCTGCCGTTTACGGAGAAACTGAACATTGTGTTTCTCACATTTACGAAAAGGCCGGATGTTGCATTCCTTCTTCTGCTCTCTTCTTATGTGCTCATTCTTCTTGAATCCTTCCCACGTGAAACTCTTTTTTCTCCAGCCCACGTTCTGCTCAAAACACGACACCCATGGCACTCCCTTGTTGAACCTACTTTATTCACTCGTGTTACTTCTTTAATCAATGTGTATATTCAACGTGAATCCCATGCTTCTTCTAACTTTATATATGGTGGCTATTTTGCTCGAGTTTGTAGATGTAGGGAAGTGGATGAGTGAGTTGTTTGAGTGTGTATCCACGTGCATGAAACCTAAGAAGTGAGTGAATGTGTTGATGTGTGAAAGGTGGCCTACGTGTTTGTTCTAGTGTGTACATGTGAGCTAGACATGTGGCTTCCTTCTTGAGTCATGCATGTGTGTTATGTGGGTTAATGGGTGAAGCTACAGGGGAGTGTGTGAAGCTAAATGATGGTATGTGTTTGCTACAAGTGGATCATGTGGAGGGTGTGTGCATGGGTTGGTGTGTCAATGTGAGAGAGAGTCATCTGGTACCCAGCCCATGAGTGTTTGTCAAGTGAGGGAAAGAAACCAATGTAGGTACATGACTCTATGGAAGGGATAGCTACTACATTTGTATTTCTTTGCATGTGTATACTCCTCCCTGCAAAAGAGAATGATATGCATCAAATTTTGGGTGGGAATGAAAACCATGCCTTTTATTCTTTATTGTTGTTGTTGTTGTTGTTGTTATTATTATTATTATTATTATTATTATTATAATATATTTCAACGTGAGAGAGAGTCTTCTGGTACCCAGCTCGTGAGTGTTTATCAAGTGAGGGAAAGAAACCAATGTAGGTACATGACTATATGGAAGGGATAGCTGTTGCCTTTGTATTTCTTTGCATGTCTGTGCTCCTCCCTGCAAAAGAGAATGATATGCATCAAATTTTGGGTGGGAATGAAAACCATGCCTTTTATTCTTTGTTGCTGTTGTTATTATATTATTATTATTATTATATATTTTTTAATTTCTAAAATTTTTATTAAAATTTCTAAATAAATATTCTCCCTTTAAGTTCTATTTGCCTGAAGAAAATCTAAAAAAATAATGGAAAACATTATTCAAGAAAATTCACAAAATTATTTAAAGAAATTTAAGTATTAAAATTCAATAATTTTGTAAATAAATTCTTTGAGTGCAAAAAGGCTACTAAAATCAAATTTCACTAAGTAAATCCATTAAGCCTTATTTAACTATTAAATGCTTAACCTAAGGAGAATAAAATATATAAAAATTATGCTTATCAACACCCAAGCATGCATGAGAGAAGGAGGAGAGAACTTCCTTAATTACACAAGCACAATTTCTTCCTTAAGAATGCACAAGGATGTAAGACTTGTTTTCTTTGGCCTAAACACATCATATGGAAGCCAATTACACTCTTGGAATAATTTCTAAAGTCACACATTCATCTTAAGAGTTAGATTGTTTCTATGGCTCATTTATGGTTTTATAATGTACCTAATGAAGCAAAACCCATAAATCATGATCTTGGCTCTATTCTTTCCTTTCATCTATAGTTCTTGACTCTATTTAGACCTCTTGCAGCCATCACACAATCAAAATGAGGAGCCTAATTACGTGTTGCTTCTTTATGTCCTAATATAGAACCTATGCTACCATTTCACTTACTAGGCTTCCTAAAATTTTTCTAAGGTTTTCTCTCATCTTCTTTCATCACATAAGGCCCCAAACCAAGCTTGGAACCAATTAAAACATTCCCTAGCCTATTGCCCTTGCCTTGGCCGAAGCTAGCCCACCATTTAGAGCCCATAGAGTTTTTGATTTTTCCTTGATGGGAGAGGTATGTGGGAAGGTCTCTAGGGATCTTAGAAACTCATACAAACACTTACATTGGCTTAGAAACTCTTGGACTAAATCAAACTTTTAGTTATGTTCTTGAATCCCTAGCAATTTCATCTTGCAATTTAATGATTTTTACTTTGTTATCTTTGCATAATCTTAAATTCCCACACCTTAATTACTAAGATTCATCCTTGGTTCTGCCCAAAATCTAATCTTTCTTGGCTGCCCATATATGGGGTGAATTTTTGAAGAACAAGGAGAAGGAAGAAGAAGCATGGAGTCTAACCTTTTACCTTGGTTTCCTAGCTTTTGTCAAGAGCTTTTCCTTTGGCTTTTGCTCTTCCCTCTAATTTCAAACTTTCCCCCTTTGTTCTAGACTCAAAATAAAACCACAAATATAAGTGAATCTATGGAAAGAAGGAGGAGAAAGATGGGAAAAAGTTTCCTAAAGGAAAAAGTAAGAATTTCCATGAAAATCAACCTTTCTCTTAGCTTTTTCTTCTCCTTTTTCTCTTGCTCTTGTGCATCCTTCTCTCTAAGTCTCCTCTCTATTTTCTGGGTAGAAAAAGTCATTTAAGTTCAGAGGAGCTACTGGAACATGGATAAGAGAAGCTAAAAGTCACTTTATATAACTTTTTACTTTGCATTTTAGTCTTTTTTCTTGACTTTTTCATTTTAGGCTCATTGCAACTCGTTTTCAAAATCTGTCTTTTCCATCATAATATTTAGGCTTTCTAATTTATAAACTACCTTTGAAGCACTTAAATTGGATTCAAAACCATCCCAAACTATTCAGTCAAAGTTTTAATTAACCAACAGCCAAAAATGCTCACTAGAGAGGTTTCAACTGTTTTGGGGGGTTCTTATAATTTTCAGGGCCTCTAAAAATCCCAAAAGATTAAAATTTTCATTTAAAAAGGTTAAAATTTTCATTTAAAAAGCCCTTCTATCCAAAAATTACAAAAATGCCCTAACTTTCTTTCATAAATTTTCCTAGTTCGTTTGGCTCAGGTTTTTAGATATCTTAGACCTTGGATCCTTGTTTTCTATTATTTAGAATTTTATTCTAATTTTTATTGGTCTTAAATAATTCATCTCAAGAAATTTGCTTTGAAAATTGACTCATTTTGGTGTTTTTACAAAAACCAAATGTTACAAGATCTATACAAAAATGAGTTTTGTAAAACCTTATCCTCTTAGCTTCCAAACCATTATTCCATGAGCTATCTTCAAATCTCCCATATATATTGGAAGAAAACATACACTTTCACACATGGAAAGTTGCCATAATTGGGAAGCCGCATATATAATTCATAGCTCTAGAGACTATATCAACTCATCAATAACATTTTTCATTCATAACAAATTTGTACAAGTCATAAACATCACCAAAAAAAAAACCCAAGAGTTTTAGATTTCAAAGCACATTCCATAATTTCAATTGTTTGCTCTCGGGTTACAGTGGCAAAATTTTGGCATCAACTTTGAAAATTCATAATTAAATCTAGAAAAATTAAAATCAAGTAAATGATAGCTTTTTGGAAAGCTCTAGATGTCCACTATAGTTTAAAAATCATTCCAAGTCATGAAAATATCATCTAGGCCATGAATGATAATAGAAAAGTACCAATGGTTCAGCTGCCCAGGTTTGCTGCCATAGGTTATTGATATAAATTTCAAAAATAACTAATTCTAGACAAATCAAAACCCAGCAAACCATACATTCTGAAAAGCTACAAATGTTGAGGCTAAAAATAAGTCTAGACCAATACAGTAGACTTATGCCATCGGAAATTGATGGAACAATACTAAAGGTATTACTACATTACTGTACTGACTCTAAACTTCAAAAATTCATATCTCTCTGCTTAGACCTCCAAATGAGGTAATCTTAGTGGCCATAGAAAGCTTATCATGTCTGGTTTACACCTAAAAATTTTCATAAGCATTGGATACTATTTGTCTCTCAAATAACATAGGAGAAGAAACTGACCATATAAATAGTAACCATATCAGAATAATAGAAATTTGACAATTTTGAAAATCCATAATTAATTCTATAGAGTTTCAAATAATCTATTATTAACTTTTCAAAAAGCTCTAGATGAGATCTATATGCATGCCAAATTTCATGAGAAAATTCGTCCATTTGGTTAGCTTGTGCTATAGGGTTCCAAAATGACATTTTTTAAGCTTCATTAGGGGTCAAAAGGAGCCAAATTGGCTTTTAGCATTTTTAGGGCTACTTGAGCACATGGAAAAATATCAAAATAGTCTATTAAACATGTCTCAAAGGTCTAAAAACCTAACTTTTACAAAATCACTCTCCCACTTGATGATACATAAAAGGCATACATAGGCAATTCTAGCCATTCAATGTCAAAAAACATGCCATTCCATTCATTTGCTTTCAATTCTCATATATACATCACATATCTATATATTCATACATGTTCAAAAGGTTATACATCATGTACATCATTGAATTACATCTTGTGACAACAAAGTAGCTACAAAAGAGCAAAATAACACATTTCCTTGTCATTCTCTCATCTTCCAACTTGGTGGCTCCCATTTCTTTGCTCACTTGGTCCACCCAAACATGTTAGGTAATGGAGAGGAAAGAATGAGATTCTAAGAATTCCAATAGCAGTTCTCCCTTTTCATAATGATCCTAAATTCTAATCATGGTAATTGAGGTTAAAGATGCGATTAATAGCCATAAATCATGATTTAAAATCATTATGATTACTTACATTAGGAAAAAGTAGGGAAATTTAAACCTTGATATTGTACAGTCATTAATTAATTACTCATAACCATTCATGCACATAAGGGAATCAAACCCACAATTATAAGCCTTTAATCCTTTTATACATTAATTTTAACTCATAAAAATCTTCTACAGGAGTTCCTAATTTATTTCTTAACATTTCCATAGAGAAAACCCAGGTTTCTAGGTTATTATGAAGAATTGAGTACCTTCGTCACAGCTAAATACTCACACACCATAGCTAAAGGACCATCTGGAGCTTCTTAACTTGCCCCTTAATATTGGCCATGGCCAACTATCCCTTTTGCCACAGCTAATTATTCTCTATTTCCCTCTCTGGGTAACTTTGTCACTTTTAGCCAAGGCCAATTAAATTTTGGCTGCACCAGTTACCTTCTGTTACTTTCCCTAGACAACTTTGTCGCTTTTAGGTGAGGCTAACTAAATTTTAGTCGCGGCCGATTACCTTTTGTTCCTATAACTCCTAAGGTTTCATTCCATGCTTTCTAATTCTCCTTCTAGTAACACTTTGGGCCACTTTAACTTAATATATGAAGATTTACTCTCATTCCTTTACCTAATCTACTTAACTCATCTATCATTACCTATCCAAAACTCAAATGTGGATCCTTAATCCTCTAGCCACCAAAAACCAATGAGTTTAAAGATCAGTGATAGCAAAGAGTTCATAAACTACTCACATTTCCATTCAAACATAAATCCTAGTAGAAGTTCCATACATCACTAGTTTAAGTTGACATCTAATATATCACATGATTTCAATCCCTATGCTTGGTAAGACAAGATGCAATGTGACAATTATATAAAATTAGTAATCTAATTACATAATACAATCTATCAAGGTTTCCAAACATATATGCTACCAAATCATATAACAAGCTTTCATTAGTTTCTTCTTACCATTAAGAGGTCCAGTCCCTGAAAATGTTAGCCCACAACTAGGGTGAGATATACAATCTCAGTAACAAGAGGCAAATTCTATATATATGTATTGATTAATCAATATAATGTAATTTCATATTATCAATTCAATTTGCAATGTACTAGTTGAGCTACTAATAACTACTGTCCCATACTAGCAATCACACACAACATGTTAATGGCCAATAACACCGGAAGAGGTCCGCCCACGACACCTACTCTATAATGAGCACAACCAGGGCTCAATGCATCTGGGGTCTGATCACAACTCAGTGCTCAATCGAAGCACATGCACAGGTGGTAGTTGAACCATAGCTCTACCATGGACTCACAAGGTCCAATCACAATCATAATTTAAGTAGTCAACCAATTATTTAGCATTTCAAAATCAAGCATGTATAACAAATATTAGATTAACATGAGCATATATATGAAATTAAGAGAAATAATCCCAGTTACCTCAGTGAAGCCAATTACTCTTCCTTTAGCTACCACTATGATCCAAAACATACCAAACCTAATATAAGCATAATCATCATCATTTAATGATCATTAGTTAAGAATTTCCCTATCCATAAATTAATCTTAACAAGAGGTCATTGAAAGCTTCTTCCTAAGGGTCTATACCAATTCAAGGCTACAACAACAAGAACTCACAATGGGTCACTCCTAACATCTCCATTTTCACATATATAAAAGCCAAGCACCAAAAGTCAGTCCAAATGATGGGAATTCAATACATATACCACACAAGAGAAAGGGGAACACTTACATATACAAGCCAAGAGGTCAAATAGACTAGGTTGAGTCTCAACTACCAAGAACACACCATGGATCATTCTAAAATTCGAATTTGAGTCATCAAGCCTAGAAATTTTATTGTTTCACCTCCATCTCCTTATAATTTTGCACAATAGCATAACTCATTATGAAAATCAATCCTTGGGGATATTTTCCAGCAAAATAATACACAAAATAGGAGGAAAATGCTTACCTAATCACCCCTCTAACTTCTAACACTGAAAATCTTGCAAAGAAACACTAAAACACTAAATTTCAGATTTAAAAAGAAGGTAAAAATGCCCAAAATCGAAAACTAATTAGACCAAAATGAAGAGGAGAATGAGAGGGATATGTTTTATATAGATTACATTACCTTAGCCAAATATTTTCCTAGAAGTGAGAAACGGTGGAAGAATACAGAAAAACCCTAGCCCCTATTCTCAAGTGCAAAAATGGAGTCCTCCTTGGCTGAAAAATGAGTGGGTATGCAAATTAAGGAAGTAGGGGATGGATATGTTAGGATTTTTGATGGGTTTGGGCTGACCCAAAAGCCTAAAATCTAAGTAGGTTCAAAATTTAGTTTGTTGGGCTAGAGTATATAGATTCATTTGAATTAAGTTTGCGCATGATTATAATTGGGCCTTTAAGAAATAGAATTAGACTTTCTTATAACCAAAAGTCGGCTTCTATACTTAGTTCATGGCATAAATAAGTTAATCATAAGGCCCAAATTAAATGTTCATCTTCCTTTAGTTAATTTCCTAATTAAACCCATAACTATAATTAATATATCTTAACCTAATAATAACCAAATATGATTATTAGCTCGAAATGCTTAAAATAAACCCATTTCTTTATAAACCTTATTTTCTTTATTTTTCTCAAATCCTTATATTAACTCTTTAATTCGTCATAATTATTCTTAATTAATTTTGGGTGTTACACTTTTAAGCACACACAATGGATGCAAATTCAAATCTAAAAATGCATGCATGACTATCTTGAAATTCATAAACATACATGGAACATTTTCTTCATTCAAGAAGTCACATATAACATTCATAGACTTGCCAAGAGAATGGTTTAGCCTCACCTATTCTCTTTGGGCTTTTGGACTTGCCTCATCCATTTTCTCAAGGGGTTTTTTTAGAGACTTTTAGCTTTATCTCACCCATTCTTAGGGACTTTTAGCTTCACCACACTTAAGCAAGCCATTCATGTTCATAAAACATCATTCAAGTGCATAAGTAAAGCATCATGGTACCATGGCATATAAATACATTCTAGAAAAATCTTTCATGGCTTAAACATGCACACACACATTCAAAGACAAGAAAACATCCAAAGATGTAAAAGGAAAAGAAGAGAGAGCTACCTTGGAGCTAATGCCATACACTTTTCTCTTAGTTTCTTCCTCCCTCTTTTCTGCTAAACCATGATACTTGGAGGCACTAGCTTTTCTTGGCTTAAACACATCAAAAGAGATATAAATCACTTATGGAAACAAGCCTTGGTATCACTCATACATTATATGAAGCTACTTTATTTCATGGTTCCATTATGCTTCCATACAAGACATTATGAAACAACTATAATGATTCATGATCTTGGCTCCTATTTCTCATTCATTCTAGGTCTCTTGACTCCCTTTAGACTTCTTGGAGTCATCACACATTCATTTTAAGGAGCCTAACTATAAGTTGCTTCATAATGTCACATTATGGAGCCTACACCTATTAGAGATTATGCCCTAGGTCAATCATTGTATTGCAAACATTGTACTTTATTAAGGAATAAGAGTTTTCTTTTATTATATTATTATATTATTTGTATGCTCTGTATAATAATGTCTTTGGATAATTATATTAATTATCCTAAATATTCCTAGTCGATTATCATTGTGGGAATAATGATGAACTAAGACTAGTATAATTTTGATTATGATTATGTGTTAATCATGTATGTAGATATGAATGAAAATCATAGGCACTTGTTAGGGAATAAGATGCTAGATCAACTCGTTATGAGATAGCTATATAGATTAAGTTATAAGCATATCTCATATATAACCGTGTCACTGAGCCTTTAGACTTGAGATCACCATAGTTTCTAATATAAGGAACACTATGTTTTGGCATAGCCAAAAGTCATCTTTAACCAGGTGATCATAAAGGTTATGATTGGGCATAGTGAAATTCATGTAGAAGAAGATGAGTGGTTAAGATAAAATTTGTCCTCTGATTAATAAAGAGATATCTTTGGGCCTTTCATGAGTGAGATTGAGCGCATGGCCATGCTCGAATGAAAGGGTTTTCATTTGTACTGTCAGTCTACACATAGATCGAGAAAGCGACAATCGAGTAAGATGAGAATGACATTTCTATACCTTATACTTGATCTAAATATCGTGTGATAAAAGGGATATGATAGGTTACATCGGATTATCGATCTCTATATGATTTGAGTAGTCACAATGTCTTGCTAGAAGTTGCTTGTGACTTGTGGGTCAAATAGTATTATTAGCCCACTGCCAACATCATATGGGCCTACAGGATCGCACACAAGAACAAGTCAACTCAAGCTAGAATGTCCAAATTCATTGAATTTGAAATCGTATCTAGATTTAATAAATATCACGTTCAATCTAAGGTGGAAGAATTTTATATATATATATATATATATAGTTTATAAAATTCAAAACATATATATATTTATATGTTCAAAATATATATATATGTCCATTAATTAATTTAAATGAATTAGTTTTAAATTTAAGTCTATATGATAGATTTAAATTTAGACTAATATAATAATTTAAATTAAATTTAAATTTAGTTCTAGATTTAGATTAAATAATTAGTTAAATTTAATTTATTAGATAAACTTAAATTTAAACTAATTTATTTAATTAAGATTTGATTTTATTTAAAATAATATTTTTTAAATTAATCAAATATATCTAAAACCCTAATGAAATACCTTCATAAAAAAAAAAGAGGCTAGGGTTTCCTAGAATAATAGAGAAAACACAACTTTGAGAGAGAAAAGGAAAAACCTTAGAGAGAGAAAGCATACTGATAGTGAATGAACATTGTACAGACATCTAGATAGAGAAAAAGGAGAGTGTTTTCTCTAGCAAGAGCATGTATAGATGTTGGTAAGAGACGCTAATATGTCATTCGAGTTGAGCGACCATTCATGTGGATATCGGTAGAGGGATCAAATCTAAAGATCAATTCTTGAGATCTAATGATGAAAGAAGTATCATGTAACAAAGGTAAATATTTCTAGATCTACTTAATTTAAACGACATTGATGGATCCACAAAAAAGGATTCGAGGTTTATAAATTTTAATTTTTGCTACGTGTCCCGAATTCCCAACAACACCTCCATCTCACATTTTATGACTTTTAAATTTTTTCCAAGGCTTTCGTTAATGTTCTTCTATCATATTTAGTCCCATTCTAGGCTTAGAACAAATTAAAACACTCCCTAGATGCATGAAGTATGTTAAGCCAAGACATGTAAAGCATTATGCACCCCATAGAGTTTGCTTGCTTTCTTTTAGGGAATTGGCACTTGTGAAGCTTCTTAGATGTCTTGAGAACTCATATATATTCTTAGGCAACTTAAATTACTACTAGGAAGCTTCATCTTAGCCTAGGTGCAATCAAATCTCTAAATTCTAAAGCTTCCTTTTCAATTCTAGTTGTATATTCTTAATCTTCACACACTATAACCCGTGGCTCTATCAAGACCACATGAAGAAAAACTCTTCTCCTCATTTTCTCTCTCTAGACTGAAGCTTAAATGGCTTAGAAATATAAGATTTTGTAAGTGTTTTAAACAGAGTCTTACCTTAAAATGGAGCTCTCTTTATATAAATTATCTTCCTCCAATTGGTTTCTTGAAAAGAGTTCCTTTTGGCTTAGGTCAAACCTAAATCTTCAAGTTTTCAAGAAAAGAAAACCACCATTAAAGAGCTCTTAGAGAGAGGAACAACTTTCTTGACTTGCGTGGGATGAAACAGGGCTGTTTACTTACCTAAACAGAAGTTTAAACTTCTTTTCTCTCTCCCCTCTTAATGTCACACCATGGCTGCTCAAATGTCTGAAAATGAAGCTTAGAGAGGGTGATAATGTGTAATTTTACTTAAGAAGCCTCCTTTACAATTGTTTAAAATGACCATTTTACCCTTACTTGCCTATTTACTCCATTTAGGCTTGTTTCAACTCTTTTTTGAGAACCATATTTTCATCATAAGATTTAGATCCTTTAATTCATAAAGTGCCTTTGGAATCACTCAATTTGGAACTAAAATCTTCCTAAACAAAAGGGTCAAAGTTTAAGTTAATTGTCGTTAGAAAATGTACACCGGAGGGGTTTTAACTATCCCGAGGCTTCCCATGGTTTTCAAGGCTTCTGAGAACCCCAGAAAGTTTAGATTTTCCATTTAAAAATCCCTCCTTGGTGTTTTCTAAAAAGTATCTGAAATTACAAACATACCATTATGCATCGTTGCACTTTTCATTAAATTTTGTCTAGTTATTCTAGCTCTATTTTCAAGGCACCTCTAGCTGTGTATTCTCATTATTTGAGGTCTAGATTATTACTCTAATTTTAGTGGACCTTAAATGATTCTATCTAGAGGTCTTTCTTTTGTATCCAGTGAATTACATATGTTTATGGAGAAACTAGGCATTACGTTTCTTACATTTACAGAGGTACCAGATGTTATAAGTTTCATGAATATTAGTCAGCATTAATACACTAACAACATTAAACATCCAAAATTAAAGTGAATGATTTTATCACATTCTTTTGTAAAAAAAACTAGCCATCCATGCCAAAGTCTTTTAATTATGATTTTAATACAATTTCTCAACCCCATTCATCTACCTTAGATAATTTGCTAGAATAAGAGACAAGGTAACATATGCCTAACCTAATATAAAAAATTTGCTAAGATTTGCAAAATGACTTGGATTGTAGTATTTACATATTTTATAAATGATATCCAAGCAACGTTAGCATGTGGAATTAAAATCTTACCTCCAACCATTACTTTAGTTGAAGTTTTTTGAAATTTGATTTTTTTTCTTTTGCCTTTTCTAGGGTGCTTACAAGGTCTATTTTTCAGTAAGTGATGGCATCTTAATCTCAGAGTTTGAAAAATGAGCTTAAGGACCTTGAAATGTATTCTCCCACTTGGTCTGCGTGTCTTTTATTCCAAGATTTATCTATATTAATATTCCAAAGAAGAAAAAATTAAATGCATGAATTATGGTGGTAGGTCTTATATAAGTAAGTATTACCTTCCATGTATTATAATGCACTTAGTTTCCTTAATTCATTGTAACTTAATGAATAAGCCATATGCTTATTCTAGGTTCTTTTAATGTTGTTATTTTTTTAAATATAAATATGCATACAAAATGAGAAAAAAACAACATAAATTAAATAAGAGCTTTATTGGAAAAATGATATATATAATATATACATCAATAACACAATATAGAACTAAGCTCATTCTAGATACATGATTCTTAAATGCTACTGGTGGCATGCCTTTTCTTAAAGGATTAATTATCATTAACTCAGTACTAATGTGTTTAATAATAACTTTTTTTTCCTTAAAACTTTCCCAAATGACTAAGTACTTAATATCAATATTAAACACTTTGACTTCCACTCTAATTGTTCTTAGCTAGGAAAGTAGTAGCTGAGTTGTAATAGTACATCCTTAATGGTCTAGATATAGTGTCAACAATTTTAAGCTTAGAAATAAAGCCCTTAAGCCAAATATCATGCGAGCCTCAAAACAAGATATGAACTTGGCCTCTATTGTAGAAGTAGCAGTCAAAGTCTACTTCATACTCCTCTAAGATATGGCTCTACTGGCTAATGTAATATTCAATTCTTTGAGAATGAGAGAAAACGTGAAAAACGTAACATACAATTTCTCTGTAAATGCATGAAATTCATTAGATACAAAGAAAAGTCCTCTGGTAGAGTGATTTGAGGTCCAATAAAATTCGAATAATATTCTAGACCTCAAATAATAATGAGTCAAGGCTAGAGGTGCCTTGAAACCAGAGCCAGAATAGCCAGACAGATTTTAAAGAAAACGCAACGAAACATAATGGTATTTTTGTAATTTCAAACAATTTTTAGGAAACTCATAGGAGGGCTTTTTAAATGAGAAATTTAAGCTTTTTGGGGTTCTCAAAGGCCTTGAAAACGATAGGAACCCCCAGAACAGTTTAAACCCTTCCGGTGAGTAATTTCGGTCATCAGTTGATTGAAATTTTAACTGAATGGTTCAGAATAATTTAAAATCCAATTTGGGTGAAACAAAGCCATTTTATGAATTAGAGGATCCAAATTTTATGATGAAAAAGACAGTTCTTAAAAAGGAGTTAAAATGAGCCCAAATAGGCAAAACTAAGAAGAGGGACTAAATTGTAAATTTTAAAAATTACTTAAATAAACCCCTAGGCTTATAAAAACATACCCACTTCTGCCCCACTCCTTATGAATGAATTTTCTGGGCTAAAATAGAACCAAGGGGTAGAGGAGAATTGTAACACCATAATGTCTTAACTCCAACTAATCTCCTTTTAGGCTTGATTCCATATGATTTCCAATAAAAATTACTAGAACTATAGTATTTTACTACCTTAAGTTAGGATTTAATCAGTCATATTTTGCCCCGTGGGTCCTATGAACTCATCATTCACATTCTTTACTCAAACGCTGCTCATAAAACTCATGCATAGTCTCAAACAACCCATAAACCATGGATATGAATCCAAAAACCAAAAAATGCAATTTCTCAAATAGGCCCAAAAATCAGATTTTTGGTTCTAATTTTGGAAAATTATAACTAATTCTAGAAAAATGGAAATCAAGAAACCCATAGCTTTATGAAAATATCTAAGTGTTAACTTTACACTAAAAATAATTTCCAACCACAATCTCAGCGTTTGGCTATGTTTGACATCGAAAAAGAGACAGAGGTCCGGCTATCCTTGGTACTGATACAGCTTGCTATCATGAACTTCAAAAATTCATAACTAATTCTAAAAAATCTAATTTATAAAAAATATATTAATTTGAAAAACCACAGATCTTAATAAAGGAGAAAAATAAGTCTAGATCAATTCAGCAGCAGTTAGACCTTGAAAATTGGTGGAATAGTAATGAAGGTCAGATGGCTTCCTTGATGCTGACACAAAACTTCAGAAAGTTAGTTCTCCCTCTATAGATCCCCAATTGAGGGGTTTCTAGTTGGCATAGGTCATCGTGGATGTCTAGTTTATTCCCATCAAATATCATGACAATTAGACACCATTTGGTGTATGAATGACACATTCATTTTCGGACTAGTTGCACAGTACAATAACCAAAACCAAAAAATTCTCCAACTTCAACAATTCACCAAATATTCCCTAGACCTCTAAATATTACCCACTTTAGCCTCCCAAGAAGCTCTTAACAAGCTCTAAAGGCATGCTAAATTTCATATCAAGAAGAGCTCATTTGGTCATACTTTGACAAAGCTCACAAATTTGGTGGTTTGACACCATAAAGGGTTCAAAATGGGGGTAAATAGTCCCTTACATGCTCTAGCATCCCTTGGGCAAGTTTTAAGGCATAAACATGGTATATATGAATTGCCTAAGTAATCCAAACAAACACACATCTCAAACTCACTATGCTACGAGCAAAATTATATTACTGCAGATAAGCCACGAAAGAGGTGAATCTCATAATTTCATTGCTTTGGCTCTATACATAGTTCATACATCATTCATACATACTTTTTACACTTGCTTAAGCATTACATCTCAAAAATAATAGGTGCATATTTATTTTAGCACCTTTTTACATTAAAGGAACCAAAATAACTATACAACTCCCTAAGCATGCTCAACTAGGCTCCTTGGTGTGTACTTTGATCTCCTTGAGCTCCACCTAACATATTAAGATGGGAGAGGGAAGGAGGTGAGGTTCATGGAATCTCAATAGCTCATACACTCATTCAAGGGAGCAATCAAGGTATATAAATAGGTCAAAGCATGCAAACCATTCACAGTTACACAACACATGATTTTCATGCCATAATATCATATCAATGACAAGAATAAGCTCTAGGAATTTTTAGTTTAGCTTCACCCAATTTTTGAGACTTTTGGATTGGCCTCACCCTTTGTTTAGGGATTTTTGGCTCCACCTCACCCATGTCAAGGGACTTTTGGTACTACCTCACCCAAGCAATTTTCACAACCCAAAATATAAACATATTAGTACCAATGCATCAAGGTAACATCAAATGGCATGTCTCACAATACAGGCATATACATAAGCATACAATGACTATATACATCCAAGAATACAACAAGAAAGAGTGGAGGGTTACCTTATAAGCCAACACAAGCTTTTCCTTTCAATTTCTCTTCTCTTTTCTTAGTCTCACAATCACAACTTGATGGAGCTGCTTCTTTTGAGCTTAGGCACAACAAAGAGCATGGAATTACTCTCTCATAACTTAATAATTATTCACAAAGCTAGGGGGTTCTTCATAGCAAACCCTACAAAGCATATAAGAAACTAGGGGTTCTCTCTCTCTAGAATTTCACTAACTCCTCTTTCTCTTTTCTTTGCATTTCTTAACTTATTACACTCTCTTTCAAGGGTTTCTTGCTCATTCTTGGTCAGAACAGAGCTTTCTTACTCAACAACCCATGGAAAGGAAGCTTAGAAGGAGAAGAATAAAATCACGAAAAAGAAGTATAAAGATCTTTAAAGGTTCTTACCTTTCTTCCTTGGCTTCCTTCCTTCTCTCTTAGCTTCTCTTAGTTTCCCTCTCTTTCTAAGCCTTTTTCTCTACTTTGGAGGAAGCCTAAGTCAGTTTAAAGAAAAAGAAGGGATCTGGACGCTTTAAGAAGTTAAATTCTCTTTTTTCATGCTTTCTCGGACTAACCCTCGCTATAGCAAAGAATAACCCTTGCTACAACAAGCACGTATCAGTCCCAGACCCTTGTTTTCGTTAGGGCACATGCTATTGCGAGGAACTCCCTAGTTTTTGTATGGGATGCCCACACTCGCTATAGCTAGAAGCATTCTCATTAAAGCAAAAAGGAACTATGGCTATAGTTAGACCATTTCTTGCTATAGCTAGCAGACTTAGAAAATTTTAGAACTTAAAAAATTTATAGCTTTTTTTTTCTAGTTGTTGCATTTCTACCCTTTTAAAAGAAATTTTTTCCTCAAAATTTAAATACATACCTCAAAGGAATAACTCTGGATATTTTTGCCTCATTTCATCCTCCAATTCCCAAGTTGTTTCCTTAGATGTCAGACCTTTCCAGATCACTTTCACTATAGGAATGTTCTTGCTTTTCAGCTGTTTCAGCTTAGCATCCACAATTCTCTCTGGTTTCACTATATAGGAAAGATCTTCCTACAATTGTACATGCTCATATTCTATGACATGTAAGGGGTCTGGTAAATACTTTTTCAATTGGAAGACATGAAAAACATTGTGGATTTGGATTAAGTTAGGAGGTAAGGCTATTCGGTAAGCCACGGGTCTAATTTTCTCAAGGATTTTAAATAGACCAATATACTTAGGATTGAGCTTTTTACTCTCATTGACCGACCTACTCTCATCACTGGAGACACTTGAATGAACACATGGTCTCCAATCTCAAACTCTAATAGCCTCCTTCACTTATCGACATAGCTTTTCTGCCTACTTTGGGCCATGAGGAGTCTATTTCTAATCAATTCTATCTGTCGGGTGGTTTGGTCTATAATCTCAGGTCCTATCATACTCCTCTCACCTAACTCAACCCAGCACAGAAGGGATCTATACTTTCTCCTATGCAAAGTCTCATAAGGGGCCATTTAAATACTAGAATGGTAACTATTATTATTTGCAAACTTTGTAAGCGGTAAATATGCATCCCAATTACCTCTCATTTCTAACACACATGTCTTCAATATGTCTTTTAAGGTCTGGATGGTCCTTTCAGTCTGACCATCTATCCAGGGGTGATATGCAGTACTAAACCGTAACCTGGTCCCTAAGGCATACTGTAATGACCTCTAAAAGTTTAATGTCAACCTGAGGTCTCTATCCGAAACTATACTGCTGGGTACTCCATGAAGTCGCGCTATCTCTCTGATATACAACTGGGCTAATCTATCCAGTGTATGAGTAGCCTTGATAGCTAAAAAGTGTGCAGACTTTGTCAGTCTATTCACAACTACCCAAATAGCATCGTGTCCTAGGTAACTCCATAACAAAGTCTATGGCTATACTATCCCATTTCCACTCAGGGATATCTAAAGGTTGCAACAACCCACCCGGCCTTTGATGTTCTATTTTTACCCTTTGACACACTAGGCATCTAGCCACATAATCCGTCACATCATTCTTCATCCCTGGCCACTAGAAAATTCATTTCAAATCTTGATACATCTTGGTGGCACCTGAGTGGATAGTATACTTACTCTTATGTGCCTATTCTAATATGCTTTCTCTTAACTCATTTTGACCAGGCACACAGATTCTATCTCGGTATACTATCATACCATCCTCAGACACCTTGAAATCTAAGATCCTACCTTAGGAAATCTCATTCCTGATCCATCTCAAGAACTCATCCTCTCTCTAGGTATCTAAGATCTAGGTTCTTAATATATTTTCAAATTGAGTTTTACTCAGATATAATTTACCCGATACCACTTAACATGAGAGGTTCATGTTTCTAAACTTCTCTAGGAGCTTTTGCTCCCTAATCATCATATGGCTATATGGATGGATTTTCTACTCAGGGCATCTGCCACCATATTGGCCTTGCCCGGATGATATTTCAACACATAATTATAGTCTTTTAAGAACTCTATCCATCTCTTCTGTCTCATATTGAGTTCTTTCTAGTCAAACAGGTATTTTAAACTCTTGTGGTCACTATAAATCTCTATGGTAGCACCATACAGATAGTGGCTCCAGATTTTAAGAGCAAACACTATGGCAGCTAACTCTAAGTCATGCATGGGATAATTCTCCTCATGAGGTCTCAACTGCCTAAAGATATATGCCACTGCTCTACCTTGCTGTATCAATAAACATCCTAACCCTTTACCCGAGGAATCACAATAAACCATAAATGGCTTACTAGGGTCAGGGATAATTAGTACAGGAGCAGTGGTCAGACAGAGTTTCAACTCTTAGAAACTCCTCTCACATCTATCATCTCACATGAAAGGTGTCTCTTTACTAGTTAGCCTCATTAGTGGTAAAGCCATCTAAGAAAAGCCTTGAATAAATCATCAATAGTATCCTGCCAAACCAAGGAAACTCTTAACCTCAGTAATTGTTCTAGGTTTATCTCACTATAACACAGCCTTAACTTTATGGGGATTAACCGTGACCCTGTCTCATGAGATCACATGACCTATGAATCTTATCTCGGTCAGCCAAAACTCACATTTACTAAGTTTGGCATACAACCTTTTTTCTCTCAAGGTCTCTAGGACTAATCTCAAATGCCTTTCGTTCTCCTTAAATGATCTGGAGTACACTAGAATATCATCAATGAAGACCACCATAAACTGATCTAGATACGATCTGAATACCCTATTCATGTAATCCATGAACACAGCAGGCGTATTTGTCAGCCCAAATGACATCACAAGGAACTCATAGTGCCCATATCTCGTTTTGAAGGCCGTCTTGGAGACGTCTTCAGTTCTTACTCTTAACTGGTAGTACCTAGATCTAAGATTTATCTTAGAAAACACAGATGCCCCAGCCAACTGATTAACAAATTATCAATTGTAGGGAGAGGATATTTATTCTTGATGGTAACTTTATTCAACTCTCTGTAATCGATACACAAATGCAAGCTACCATCTTTCTTTTTCACAAATAACACCGGAGCTCCCTAAAGTGAAATACTAGGGTGGAAAACCCTTTCTTTAACAATTCCTCTATCTGCTTTTTCAACTCAACAAGCTCAATAGGAGCCATCCTGTAAGGAGCCTTAGAGACTAGTCCAACCCCAGGCACTATGTCTATAGAGAACTCTAGTTCTCTATCGAGGGATAGACTACTAAAGTCAAACTCTTTAGGGACAACCCCTAAGTATTCCTTGACAACTGAGATCTCCTTTGTCCCTTCCTTTACCTCAACTTGAATAGAGAAAAAGACTAGAAACCCTTGACATCCATACTCTAAATGTCTCTTAGCCTGGGCAGTAGTCACAAAGGATAATTGAGCTTCTACCCTAAGTATGGTCCCACAAGTAGGTAGGAAAATGGTTCAATATTCACAATCAAGTATCGCATTATTTGCAGCCAACTAGTTCATACTAGCAATCAAATCAATATCATGGAATGGCATATAGATCAAATCAATAATGGTATAGCAATGATTAAACTAAACAGTGACATTTAAGCAAGTATGGGAAGTAACTACGCGGCCTTCAGTAGGTTTAGTAATAGACAAGTCAAATGGTAAGACACTAACAGCCAGACCCAATTGCCTCACACAATCATAGGATATAAATGAGTGACTAGCACTTGAATCAAACATAGCAACTACAAGAAAGCCATTCACTATCAGCATACCTTGGATCAAACTGAGGGATGCACTAGCTTCCTACTAAGTGAGGGTAAACACTCGGCCCTAAGTCTATGGCCTAGGAGGAGGTGCTATATCCATCTGGGGCCAGTGTCTAACAATGTGTCCCAGCTTTCCATACTTAAAACATGTCACCTGAGACTACTAGAAGAATGACTGGCTCCGAGGAGGTGGCATTGGCTTACCCTGCTGTGGCCTTCAATTCCACGGCCCCTTACCTCTCTTTTTAGTGCTAAGTGTCATACTAAAACCCTCTTCTAGTCTCGGTCTTTTCAATTTTGAAACCCCCTTTTGACTAGCTGTAGCCGTAGCAGGCATGATAGCTCGCAGGCTAGTCTCATCACCCTGCTAACCTCTATAAGGGTATTGAACTTCCTAATCCATTATGGAGTTACTCTGTTGCTAATTAGGGGCTTCAACCCAGTCTCAAATTGCTCACATCTCTAGGGTTCATCATCATACCTCTAGAGGTAAGAGGAATACTGAGACAACTCAATGAACTTGGCCACATATTGGTCCACAGTCATCTCATCTGTCTGTCTTAAGCCCATAAATTCCATCTCTTTCTTCTTCTTCAATGAACTAGGAAAATATTTCTCATAAAACTTGACCAAGAAGCTTTTCCAAGTTATCTATATGTTCTTGGTCTCCATTAGGGGTTTCGTGCTATGCCACCATCTATCGGCTTCCTTCTATAGCATGAAAGTGGCTAGCTAAGCTTTCTACTTGGTGGTACAATCTATCACTAATAATATTTTCTCCAACTTCATAACCTAAGCCTCCGCCTTATCCATATCCAACTCCCTATCAAATGAGGGTGGACTGTTCTGCCTAAACTACTTCAACAATTTTTGGATAGGCATCTGGGTCTGAGCAGCAGCAGGCTCCTAGAGAGGTGTAGGTGGAATGCCAGATGTGGATAACTAAGGTACAGGAGGCTTCTCTCCTAACTTTTTCTTCTTGCCTAGCTAAGGTATCTTGTCAATACATAATCATATCATGCTATTGTTGGGCAATGTACCTCTGTTATTCTAGCATCTCCTAGTACTAGCCCATTATGGCCTCATACCGGTCAAGCCTCTCCACGATGGTCCACAAAGGATCCTCAGGCCCAATAGGAACCTCTGGCTCAGCTCTCCGAGCCTTGAGTGGCTTGCCTCTACCTTTGTCCTGTCTACTCTCAACTATGTTTGAAAAGAAGTAGCAATCTTCAATTCACAATCATAGCACAAGCACATATGCATATATATGCTACCACTTCCATGGCAATTCATACTAAACACAAGCAAATCACACTATTCAAGAGCCCAACATCAAGCAAAAGTGCCTGAACCTTTGCTTTGATACAAAAAATGTAATACATAATGTCTTAACTCTAACTAATCTCCCTTTAGGCTTGATTCCATATGATTTCCAATGAAAATGACTAAAACCGTGGTATTTTACTACCTTAAGTTAGGGTTTAATCAGTCATATTTTGTCTTGTGGGTCCTATGAACTCATCATTCATATTCTCTACTCAAACTCTACTCATACAACTCATACATAGCCTCAAACAACCCATAAACCACGGATATGAAGCCAAAAATAAAAAAATGCAATTTCTCAAATGGGCCCAAAAGTCAGATTTTTGGCTTTAACATTGGAAAATCATAACTAATTTTACAAAAATGGGAATCAAGCAACCCATAGCTTTCTAGAAATCTCTAAGTGTCACCTTTACATTAAAAATAATTTCCAACTACAATCTCAGTGTTTGGACCATGTTTGACATCGAAAAAGAGACAGAGGTTTGGTTATCCTTGGTACTGATATAGCTTGCAATCATGAACTTCAAAAATTCATAACTAATTTCAAAAAAATCCACTCTAGGAAAACTATACCAATTTGGAAAGATAAAGATGTTAAATAGAGGGAAAAAATAAGTCTAGATCAGTTCAGTAGCCCTTAGACCTTAAAAACTGATGGAACAGTAACAAAGGTTGTATGGCTTCTCTGATGCTGACATAGAACTTCAGAAAGTTAGTTCTCCCTCTATAGATCTCCAATTAAAGTGCTTTTAGTTGGTATAGGTCACTGTGATGTCTAGTTTATTTCCATAAAATTTCATAACAATTGGACATCATTTGGTCCATTAATGACACAGATTCATTTTTGGACTAGCTGCATAGTACAATAACCAAAACCAGAAAATTCTCCAACTTCAATAATTCACCAAATATTCCCTAGACCTCTAAATATTACCCACTTTAGCCTCTCAAGAATCTCTCAACAAGCTCCAGAGGCATGCCAAATTTCATATCAAATGCCAAATTTTATATCAAGCAGAGCTCATTTGGTCATACTTTGACAGAGCTCACAAATTTAGTGGTTTGACACCATAAAGGGTTCAAAATAGGGATAAATGGTCCCCTACATGCTCTAGCATCCCTTGGGCAAGTTTTAAAGTATAAACATGGTATATATGAATTACCTAAGTGATCCAAACCAACATATATCCCAAACTCACTATGCTACGAGCAAAATTACATTACTGCAAATAAACCACAAAAGAGGCAAACCTCATAATTTCATTGCTTTGGCCCAATACATAGTTCATACATCATTCATATATACTTTTACACTTGCTCAAGCATTACAGCTCAAAAATAATAGGTGCATATTCATTTTGGCACCTCTTTACATTAAAAGAACTAAAATAACTATACAACTCCCTAAGCATACTCAACTAGGCTCCTTGGTGTGCACTTTGATCTCCTTGAGCTCCACCTAACATGTTAAGATAGGAGAGAGAAGGGGATGAGATTCATAGAATCTTAATAGCTCATACACTCATTCAAGGAAGCAATCAAGATATATAAATAGATCAAAGCATGCAAACCATTTACAATTACACAACACATGATTTTCGTGCCATGATATCATATTAATGCCAAGAATAAGCTCTAGGGACTTTTGATTTAGCCTCACCCAATTTTTGAGACTTTTGGATTGGCCTCACCCTTGGTTTAGGGACTTTTGGCTCCACCTCACCCATCTCAAGAAACTTTTGGCACTACCTCACCTGAATAATTTTCACAACCCAAAACATAAACATATTAGTACCAATGCATCAAGGCAACATCAAATGGCATGTCTCACAATACAAGCATATACACAAACATACGATGATTATATACATCCAAGAATGCAATAAGAAAGAGTGGAGAGCTACCTTATAAGCCAACATAAGCTTTCTCTTTCAATTTCTCTTCTCCCTTTTTAGTCTCACAATCACAATTAGATGGAGCTGCTTCTTTTAAGCCTAGACACAATAAAGAGTATGGAATTACTCTCTCATAACTCAACAATTATTCATAGAGCTACATGGTTCTTTACAATAAACCCTACAAGGCATATAAGAAACTAAGGCTTCCCTCTCTTTAGAATTTCACTAACTCTTTTTTTTCTTTCTTTGCATTTCTTAATTTATGACACTCTTTTTCAAGGGTTTCTTACTCATTCTTAGTCAGAATAGAGCTTTCTTACTAAACAACCCATGGAAAGGAATCTTAGAAGGAGAAGAATAAAATCAAGAAAAAGAAGCATGAAGATCTTTAAAGGTTCTTACCTTTCTTCCTTGGCTTCCTTCCCTTTCTCTTAGCTTCTCTTAGTTTCCCTCTCTCTCTCAAGCCTTTTTCTCTGCTTTGGAGGAAGCGTAAGTTGGTTTAAAGAAAAAGAAGGGATCTAAACACTTTAAGAAGTCAAATTCTTTTTTTCATGATTTTCCAGACTAACCCTTGCTATGGTGAAGAATAACCTTTGCTACAGCGAGCACGTATCAGTCTCAAACCCCTGTTTTCACTATGGCATGAGCTATTGCGAGGAAATCCCTGGTATTTGTATGGGATGCCCACACTTGCTATAGCTAGAAGCATTCTTATAACACCATAAAATTAATTAAGGTGCTAATCATAGATTTAGGTAATTAAGAATAATTAATATAGAATAATAAGGTAAGTTAAGTGAATGGTAATTTTAAGGGATAAATTAATAATATGAGTTGAGAATTAATTAGGATAGAAACTTCATTTAGGCCTAAATTAATGTAAGAGATCATAATAAGAGGCTAATGGAGGCCCAATAAGTTTGGTGCAGACCCAATCCAATTCAATATGATAGAGGCCCAAGATCCACCTTGTATAGACTCTTATAAGTGGCTCAATAAACCTTGTGCAGACCCAAGACCATGGAGTTCTTAAAACTAAGTTTGGCCTAATAAAATTCTACAGCCCAACACCTTAAAACTGGCCCAACAAAGCTAAAATCTGAAGCCCATTTAGAATTGGATCTTGGAGTAGCCTATAACCCATAGAAAACCCAACTTAAACCCTAAAACTGACCTAGCCACCTCCCCCCTTCTGCAGAATCATAAGAGACACACAAAATTTAGAGGTCTAAAGGAGAGGCTAGGGTTCTTGACATATTTTCACATTTTTCCACTTCTAGAGCAAGATTCAGCCAAGGTAATAGTTATACAACTTAATCCTCTCATCTTTCTCTTTAATTTGAACTGATTAATGTTCCAATTAGAGCACTTTCACCCACACCCAAAATCTAAAACTTGCTAATTGGTGTTTCTATGGTGAAAATTCGTAGGTTGAGGTTAGGGCTGACATTAGGTAAGTATAAACTCTTCTTTTTGAGGTATTTCTATTAGTTTGAGACCCCAATGATTAGATTATAGTATGGGTATTAATTTTGTATGAATTTGCTTAGAATTTTGGGTGAAATATTGAAGTTTATGGTGGAGGACATTTCAATCCGAATTTGGGACTTGTAGTGGCTGGGTAAGTGTTCCCTAAGTGGTTATTAGCATTTTAAATTCTTTAGGTACTTATTACTGCTGTAAATGATGAATTGAAGTAGTAATTCTCTGATACTATGGTTATAGGGGGATTTTTGTACCATTGGTAGCTGTTGTAAATTTATTTACAAGTGAAGTAACCGAGACTACATTAATTCCATGTATATATCTATTCTAATTTCATGTTTACTGTACATAAATGATTTGAAATGCTGAATGAATTGGTTGGCTATCTATTGTGTTGTGATTGGACCTTATGAGTCCATGGTAGAGCTATGGTGCGACTACCACTCGTGCATGTACTTTGATCGAGCACCGGGTTATGATTAAATCCCAGATGCACTGAGCCTGGTTGTGCTTATTAGGGAGTAGGTTCTGTGGACAGGCCTCTCCAAGTGTTATTGGCCTTTAACATGTGAAAATATGATTGCTAGTATAGGATAGTAATCATGATAGCCTAATTATTTCATTTATTGATATGACTAATATGATTCTGATATTGATTTTGATTCATGCATATATGTTAATTAAACTGGATATAATGAATGAAAATTTCCTTGGTTACTGAGATTCATATCTCACCTCGTTTCATGGGATTAATATTTCAGGTGAAGGTTCTTCAGGTAAGGATAAGGGAAAGCAAGTGGATGAAAATCCATGAGCTTCAACATGTGGGGAGGAGGCTATACTTAGGCTGATTTATTTAGTATAGATGCTAAATTTTATATTTCTTATTGTATAGCATCATCTTGTATTCATGTTGCCAAGTGTAGGCTCTTATTTTTTATTACTTAGGATGTATTTATTGAGGAGTTAGGCCTCATCTTAATTTGGTATTGGATGTATGAACTTATAGTGTCTGATATATAAACCTTGTTGAACTTTTGATATGGCTTACCATTTAAGAATTGTAATCACGAGATGTATTAGATATTGATATGAACCATTGAAGTATGAAATCTCTAACGGAATGCGTATGGGATGTTAATTATTGATAGTGTATGAATCCTTGCTATCATTAATCCATGAAATGGCTGACATGTGGCGGTTGGGTGTGTGAGAATTAGTACTTAAGTTTTAAATTGGTAATGGTAGAATAGCTAAGTGAATAGGATAGATAAATACCATTAAAGTCATATAAAATGGAAGGAAATGGTCTTAGGGTGTTCCTAAGGAGAGAATTGAAGTACAAGGGACGAAATATAGGAGATATAGTTACAGGAGGGAGTCACGCCATGACCAAGAAGACCTTACCGCGGCCTGAAGAGTGACAGTGGCGAGGGATGCTGTGGCTTGAGAGATATCGTCGTGGCGCAGTGCAAAAAAAATCGCTCAGAAGGGTGACAGAACAAAACCTAGCTGGGGCACAATAGGTCTTACCACGGTGCAAGTCAAGGAAAATAATTAAAGAGAGTATAGTAGCAAAACTTGCCACAACGCAAGTGTATTCCCTTGAGGTGAGAATTGTGGTACTCTAAATAGTAGCTTTAAGAGGAATCTCTGCCGCAGCGCCATGTAGGTTGACCGCAGTGTAAATCCAACTCATTGCGACAAATTTGAGTAAGTTACATAGTGATTCCCAATAGCAACTTAGCCGCGCACGCAAAAGGTTAAGGCTATGGTGCAAAGTAAAAAACTTATTTTTTGAGCTCCAATTCTTAGCTTAGCTGCGGCGGGGTTGTTTCAAGTCACGGCGTAGGTCCTTGAACTCCCACCTTTAGCTTAGAAATCCCAATTTCTTCAATAGTAATGCTAGGAAATGATATAGAAACACTTGTGGGAGGTTTTTGTGTGTTGAGACTGATGGATGGATGGATGAATCACAAACCCTTGATGATAGTGCAATTCCTTTTATGCATTCCTCCATTTATGGTTGTTTAGTTGATGACCCTCATAACATCAAGGTTCAAATTTCCCTATATTTTCTTAATGTAATTAATTGTAATGACTCCAATCCTTGAACATTAATTGTTAATCGTGTATTTAACCATAATTACTGAGATTAGAAGTTAGGGTCGTCACAATTCTCGCTCTAGCGAAAAGGCACTCTCGCTATAGTTAGACCATTTCTCGCTATAGCTAGCAAACTTAGAAAATTTCAAAACTTCAAAAATTTTCAGCTTTTTTTTTTCTGGTTGTTACAAGAATGGCACACAAGATGAAGGGAAGAAGGAAGAGAGAAACCTAGCAAAAAGTGTAAGAATTTCATAGCTTTTCATGCTTTCTTCTTTACTAATCTCTTTCTCCTTTTTCCTTTCTTTCTTTCTATGGTTTTATTGAAGTTTTGGGCTTGTACAGAGGGTAGAATAGAGGTGAAAAATTTGAATTTGAGGAGAGAAGGTCAAGTAAAGTGAGAAACAAGCAAGAAAAGCTAATAAAACTATGGTATTTTGCCATTTTCCAACTTAATCTTCCTTGCTCTTCTTCTCTCCATTTTGCCCTTTGTGAGACCAGCCAAGAAGGGTTGGATTTCTAGTTAAACCAAGGGTGAATCTTAGGAAAGTGAGGGAGGAGAACAAGAATATGCAAAGAAAATAATCAAATAGCCATTAGATTTCAAGATAGCGAAGTTAAGGTTTCAAGTGTTCCACTAAAAATCTGATTTGATACAACCATTCCTAGGCTTAAATGGTTGCATGTTTAGATGGGCTCTTAAGATCTCTAGAAGGCTCCTCATATGCATCGTTCATCAAGAAAACAAAGCAAACTCAATTGGTGCTCACATGCTCTATCACTACAGCCTAGAGAGGTTGGAGCACCTAAGGGTAGTTTTAATTTATTCCAAACTTATTTTTGAGTCATATATGATGGAAGAGGATGAGAGAAAGTCTTGAAAAAATTTTAGACGCCATAGATTGTGAGATGGTATCATAGGTTCCATATTATGGCTTAAAGAAGCAACACCTAGCTAGGCTCCTTGATTTGATTGTGTGATAACTCCAGGAGGTTTAAATGGAGTCAAGAATTATAAATGGATGGAGAGAATGGAGCCAAGATGATGTTTTCTTAAGGTCACTTCATTAAGTGTATTATGGAATCATAAAAGGGCCATATGGATTACCTAGCTTCTCTAAAGAATGTATGGCTTTAGAATTTAATTCAAGAGTATAATTGGCTTCCATATGATGTGTCTAGGCTAAGAGAAATAATCTCTACCTTTTTGTGTGTGTGGGATTGAGGAAGAGTAACTAAATTCAAGAGAAAAAGTTTGCATTCGTAACAAAGGTAGCTCTCTCTCCTTTCTCTCATGGATGGATGAATGTTATTTTGTCTTTAAATGTGTGTATGTATGTGTTAAGCCATGAAAATGTGTTCTAGCATGATTTTATATACCATGGCACCATGATGTTGTTTTATGTATTCAAATGATATCTTGTTACTTTGCTTTGGTTTGCTTGAGTGTGGCGAAGCCAAGAACCCTCTAGCTATGATGAGGATGAGTTAAGAACCCTTAAGAATGGTTGGAAAAAGCCTTAGAGTCTCCTAAGAACAAGGCTTAGTTTAAGGCCTTTGAGAAAAAAGGTGAGGCAAGTCCAAAATTCTTGAAGAGAATGGATGAGGCTAATCCACTTACTTGGCAAGCCTATGCATGCTATGTATGACTTTTTAAAATGCCATGAATGCTTCTTAAATGCTCACCTATTCCATAATAGTCATACATACAATTTTAGACACAAATTTGCATTCTTTATGTGTGATTGAAAGGGAGAAGAGTTATTGGGATTCATAGAACCTCATTCCTTCCTCCCCACATATTTAACATGTCTAAGTGGACCAAGCGAGCCAAAGAGTGAGAGCCACCAAGCTAGAAGAAGAAAATATGGCAATCAAGTGTGTAAAAATGCAAATTTGTAGCCATATGAGTAGTACATGATGTAATCTCTTATCATATATGCTGTATGACTTTATGAACACATGTAAATATGTAAATATATCATGTATGTATGAGATTTAATGTTATATGTATGATATAGCACATTTTGGGTATAGAATGACAAGAATTAGTATGTATCTTCTTGTGTATAGCTTGGGGTGAGAGAGTGAGTTTTTGAATTTTGGGTTCATACACCTTTGAGATATGTTTAATAGACCATTTTGGTACATTTCTACATGCTCAAGTGGCCATAAGAGTCTTGGGAGCAATTATGGACACTTTGACACGATTAGAATCCATAAAAATGACCAAAATGGAACCCAATGTTAATATATGACCAAATAGCTCATGAAATTTGGCATGCAAATAGATCTCACCCAAAGATTTTTGGGAAGCTAAA
Source organism: Erythrophleum fordii (assembly GCA_032878935.1). Lineage (NCBI taxonomy): Eukaryota > Viridiplantae > Streptophyta > Magnoliopsida > Fabales > Fabaceae > Erythrophleum > Erythrophleum fordii. Next base: position 15,486,237 of record JAVQMF010000052.1, on the reverse strand, counting down.
GACTAAATTATTTGAAGCTCTGTGAAATTAATTATGATTTTTCAAAGTTAGCATTTTTTTGTTGAACTGATGTAGACACTATTCATTTGGTCAGTTGTTTAGGCTATGTCATTCGAGGGCCAAATGGTCTCTGGCTCTCATGAAATTTTATAGGCATAAATTAGATATGATAATCTTTCCATGGCTACTAAGATCACCCTAATTGGAACTCTAAATAGGGAGATATTAATTTTTGAAATTGGAGGATAGTACCAATAATGACAGATGACCTCTAATACTATTCCATCAATTTCCAGTGGCTAGCAGTCTCTGTTATGGCCTGGATTTATTTTTAGCATAAAAGAGACATTTGTAGCTTTCCAGAATGGCATAGTGTACATGATTTTGATTTCTCTAGAATTAGTTATGTTCTAGGCCACTTCTTAAGTTTGTTATAAGTTGTATTTGTATATTTAAATGTGAGAATGAAATGGATGAGTCCATATAGCCCACGGAACACTGAATGAAAATTTTATCCATGACATAACATAATTAAATAGATTATTTTTAATGGTTTTCCTTCTTCCTCTTGTGTTGCTCATGGAAAGAAGCTTAGAATGTATATGACATAAGTCTTATAAATATAGTGTTACAACTAAAATGAAAATGTTGCCTAATATTGATTTTTGTGAATCAACGCATCTAGTGAAATTCAAATCTAAGTAGTTGACTACCTCAAGATTTTTAGTTTATCTATACATTAGCATTTAGTTCTTAGTACCTTTAAGGTACCTTGTAACTTTCTTTATAAATCTCTAATAATCTATACTTGGGTTATTCTAATATTTGCCTAATATTCCAACCACAAATGTAATGTCAAGTCTTGTATAAACCTGAGTATACATAAGACTTTTGATAGTGGAAGTATATGGAATATTACACATCTGTTCTCTCTTTAGATCATCCTTTAGCATTGGCTCAAATAGAAGTTGTCACCTTTTATAATGGGTGTCACACTTAGTAAACAATCTTTTATTCAAAATCCTTTTAAGACCTTATTAATATAGGTTTCTTATAATAGATCCAAAATACATTAAGTTCTATCTTTATAAATCATAATATCAATGAAATAAGATGCCTCTACCATATCATGTATAGTAAAATTCTTAGAGAGAAATTGTTTCACCTCATATAACAACCCCTTATTATTGGTTGGAAGTAATATATTATCTACATATAGCATAAGGAAATAGATCTTACTCCCATTGATCTTTTGGTATATACATTGATCCATGACATTCTCTATGAATCCAAATGAAAAGATAATATCATGAAGTACCATTGACGAAAGGCTTGTTTTACTATCCATATATGAATTTCTTAAGCTTGCATGCCAAGTGCTCATTAGCAATAAAGGAGAATCCTATAGTTGTTTCATATATACCTCCTCATTTAATTTTCTGTTAAGGAACGTTATCTTCATATCCATTTAATGCATTTTTAAGTCAAAATTGGCAACTAATGCCATTATCACACTAAAGGAATCTTTCTTGGATACAAGAGAAAAAGTTTTCATGTAATCGATTCTGTCGTTTTGAGTAAATCCTTTGGCCACAAGTCATACTTTATATCTCTTGATGTTGCCTAATAAGTCCCTTTCCCTCTTATAGATCCATTTGCATCTAATGGCCATAGAACCCCTAAGTAACTCGATGAGATCTTAGACTCCATTAAATACCACGGAATTGATCTCTTCCTTTATAACATTATACCATAATTTATATTCTCTGCAACTAATAGCTTGTGAAAACATCTTAGGGTCATTTTTAGCTCCAATATTGTAGTTTAATTCTTGTGAGTACACATCATAATCACTAGGAATTGTTGATCTCCTTATCTTGGTTGATCTTCTTAATGTTAAGTAAACATTTTCTTAAGGAGCATGTTGCTCCACTAGTTGCTTAGTAATTTTTGGAAGTTGCCCAATGACTAGATCAACTTGTTCATGGTCAATAATTTATGGATCTTCAATGATTGGTTGTTCAATGGCCATTTATACTTGAAGGGCATGAATCACAAACAATCTATCACTTGATGTAGGAGTTTGATTACCAAATTGATCATTGTTAGAATCTAAGTTTTAAGTTTGATCATTCTTACTAATCAAGTCATTTTCAAAAAACTTTACATTTCTTGATTCCACAATTCTAGTTATTAGAGTAATGGTTCTGGCATTCAGGTTTAGTTTATTTAAAAGTATATATAATGTTTGATTGAGTGAGGTATGCTTAAGTTATGTGTAAAGTTAGGGGGATTTTGGAGGTTGCATGTATAGGTAGAGGAAATTAGAAGTGTTATAAGGTTTCATGATTCTAGTTAGTAAGAAGAAGATGGTGAGTACTAAGAAGGATGAATTGGCTAATGGGTAACCCTATTATAGACCCAGTGGTAATGATTCTACAAATTATTAAGTGTAGGATAGAGTTACAGTGAGAAACTATAAATTAGTATTGGGCTGTTACATTTATTACAAGAAATTCTAGCTAGGAATGGAAATGAGAGAGAGGACACCCTAATTGTAACATTCGATTTTCTGTAAAAACACAAAAAAGAGTCAATTTGAAAAGCAAGTCCCTTGAATTGAAAAATTTAAGACTAAATAAAATTAGAATAATAGAAAATGAGGATCTAAGGTCTAAGATATTCGAAAACCTAAGCCAGGTTAGTTCAATAAAATTATTAAAAGTATAATGGCATTTTCATAAATATGAGTACTTTTTTGGAAAACTTACAGGAGGGCTTTTTAAATGAAAATTTTGAGCTTTTTAGGGGTTCTTAGAGGCCTTAAAAACCATGAAAACCTTTAGGATAGTTAAAACATTTTCGGTGTACGTTTTTAAATGTCGGTTAACCAGAACTTTAACTTCTTTATTCAAGAAAGTTTAAAATCCAAATTGAGTGATTTCAAAGCTATTTCACAAATTAAAAGACCTAAATTTTATGATAAAAAAGATTATTCTTGAAAAGAATCTAAAATGAGCCTAAAATGAATTAGCCAACAGAAGGGACGTAGACTAAATTTTTAATGAACAATTTTCTTCCCATTTGGTTTATATGAGGTATCCCATTTTTCCTCCCATTTAATTGACCTATTTGTTCTACCCAACCAGAGAGAAAGGCCAGGGAGAGAGACACACAAGAAGGAGGCTCAAGGAGGAAGGAAAAATAAGGAGAAAAGATATGGAAATTAAGGCTCTTCCTAGTTTTCTCTTTAGAAATTCTTTTCCCCTCCTTCCCACCTACCTTTCTATAGTTTTGGTTCATAATATGGTGCTATTTTTGGGTCTAGTTTAGAGGGAAAAGAGTAGAAATTCAAGGAAAAGTCTACATCAAGTGAAAAGGCTCATGAAGAAACCAAGAAAACAAGGTAAACATCATTGGTTTTGTTGCTTTTCTTCCTTGCTTTCTTTGCTGTGAGTTTCAGCCAAGGGAACAGCAACTAAGAGGGAGTTAATTTTGATCCAAACCTAGTATAAAACCTATGTTTTAGAGTGTGGAAATTAAGATAATGCAATGAATTCAAGAAAGAACCATTGAAATTCAAGATAGTAAAGTTAGGGATTCATGAATGTATTGCAAAATCTAACTTATTCTAAGGCTATTCTAGGTTATATGAGAGTTGAAATAAGTTCCTAAGATCTTTAAGAAGCCTCCCAAGTGTCTTCTCCTTCAAGGAAAAATTTAAAACTCTATGAGTCTAAATCAACATATAAGTCTCGCCTAAGCATGGATAAAATACCTAGGGAATGTTTTAAAATCTTATAAGCTTAGTTTGGGACTATATATGATGGAAGAAGATGAGAGGAAGCCTTGCAAAAAAAATTAGAAGCCATAGATTGAAAGTTGGAGGTATAGGTTCTATAATATGACATAATGAAGTTACATATGGCTAGGCTCTTCAAAATGTTTATGTGAGGGCTCCAAGAAGTCTAAATGGGGTTAAGAGTCATAGACTGAAGGAGAGAATAGAGCCAAGATCTTAAATTCTAGTAGTTGCTTCATTAGGTGCTGTATGAAACCATAACTAAACTATATAAGAAAGTAAGGTTCCCTTGAGTGTGTGTGGTATGAGAGCTTGTTTCAAGAGTGTAATCAGGTCCTATTTTATGTGTCTAGGCCAACAAAATCATACTCCACCCACTTGCAAGTGTTTAACCAAAAGAGGGAAGAGCAATCAAGGAAAAGTATGTGTGTTTACATCCAAGGTAGCTTTCTAACATTTCTCTCATACATTTTTAGTTGTTTTCTTATTTTGGATGTGTATATGTATGTTTTATGCCATGAAAAATGTGTATAGCTATTTTCTACATGCCATGGTACCATTATGTGCATAATATGCGTTTTATGAATACTATTTGGCTTGAATGAGTTTAGTGAAGCCAAAAGTCTCTTAGCAAATGTGAGGATGAGCTAAAAGTCCCTAGGATTGGGTGAGATAAAGCCAAAAGTCTCAAGAAGAGTGAGGCTTAGTCAAAAGTCCCTTGAAAATAGATAAGGCAAGTCCAAAAGTCCTAAGAAAAGGGGTGAGGCTAAACCAAGCTCTTGAAAGCCAAGATATGATATGTATGAGTTTTTTAAACATGAAAATAATTTCATATAAGATTACTAGAAGCTAAAGTTCATACATGTATTCTTGGACTTGAAATTATGACTTTTATGTATGATTGAAAGGGTTAAAAGCTATTGGGATTCTTGGAATCTCACTCTTCCCTTTCCATTGTCTAACTATATCTAAGTGAGCCAAGTAGGCCAATGAATAGGAGCCAATTGTAATACCTTATATTTCCAACTCATTTCATACACATTTGCATGCTCATATGATATATTCCATGAAGGAAGTGAGACAAATCCATTAAAATAATATATTTCTTTGCATTGCGTCGTATATAAAAATTTCATTCAGTGTCATGTGGATCATGTGAGCTCATACATCGTATTCTCATATTTAATTACATAGATACAACACATTTTCACAATCAAAAGTGGCCTACATCTCAAGTAGCTTAAAGGGATGCATGGAATAAACACATATCTTCGGCCAATTTTTGTCCCTTTTCTATCTAAATTTTGAAAAATTATAATTAATTCTTGAAAAATAGAAATCATACATTCTTAGCCATTCTAGAATGATATACATGGCTACTTTAGGCTAAAAATACTTCTAGACCATAACATTCAATATAGAGGATGTTTGACATTCAAAATGGTCCAGAGGTCAAGCTATTCATTGGTGCTGCTATAAAATTCTATAGTAAATTAAAAAAAAATCCAATTAATTCTAAAAAATCCAATAAATTCAAATGATATCAATATGGAAAGATATGGATGTTAGATAGAGGGAAAAATAACTCTAGACCAATTCAGCATGCCCAGGCCTCAAAATATAATCAAACAGTAACTGAGGTCGGGTGGAGTTTCTGATACTGGATTGATTCTTTGAAAATTCATATCTCCCTCTCTAGACATCCAAATGAGGTGATTAAAGTTGACACAAGTCACTGGGAATGTCTAGTTTTTCTATATAAAATTTTATGACAATTGGAAATCATTTGTGCCCTGTGTGACAGATTTCATTTTCAGACCAAGTGAATAGTGCATCAGACCAAAGTCAAAAAATTTATCAACTTTGAAAATTCATCAAATATTCTATAAACATCAAAAAATTATGTTCTTTAGCTTTCCAAAAAGCCCTCAACAAGCTCTAATTTCATGCCAAATATCAAGTCAAGAAGAGCTCATTTCGATAAAAAGTAATATAGGGTTCCATTATGTAACACCATACTTCTAGGACTCAATTCATGCAATTCTCATGCCTCATCTTATGTGTGTTCTATGGAAACAATCTCGTGGCATAGGGAGTTATGAATTAAAATGCATTTCTCTACGAGTAAAATTTTTCTTTCAGAGTCCCGTGGGCCATATGAATGCATCTATCACATTCTCATACTTAAATACATGAATATAGCTCATTTACATCATCAAATTTGGTCTACAACTCGTGGAAAGCAAAGGAACACATTAAAATTCATGTTTGCATTTTCGTCCAGAATTTCCTCTTTTCTGTCACAAATTTTGGAAAATCATAACTAAATCTAGAAAAATAGAAATGATGTGTTCTTTGTCATTCTGGAAAGCTCAGGATGTCTACTTCATACTAAAAATACGTCCAAGTCACAACATTCATCACACAGGACGTTTGACATCCAAAAAGCTACAGACTCACTGGCTGCCTGGGCTGTGATTCATGTTACTGATGCAAACTTCTGAAATTCATAACTAATTAGACAAAAATTGAAATCACACAAATTCAGTCATTATGAGAAGCTAAAAATGTTAGCTTGACACTAAAAATAATTCTTGAATGAAACAGATAGTTTTAGATATCTGGAACTGATGGAACAGGGATTGAGCTCTGGAGTCACCACTGTTACTGACGGAAAATTTCAAAAATGCATACCTCTGTACTCAGACCTCCAAATGAGGTGATCTTGGTGGCCACAGAAAGCTTATGACCTCTAGTTTATTCATGTAAAATTTCATAATCATTGGACACCATTTGACCATCGGATGACACAGAATTCAAAACTGCCAGTATGAACAGTGCACATACCAGAAACCATGGAAAATCCCAACTTTGAAAATTCATCAAATATTCGCTAGGTCTCCGAAAATTATGATCTTTAGCTTCCCAGAAAGCTCTTAATGAGACCTAATTTCATGCCAAATTTCAGGGCAAGACTAACTCATTTGGCTAAAAAGTGACATAGGGTTCCATTATGGTCAATTTTGGCTCCATATTGGGTACCAAAATTGCCAAATGGATTTCCTTTGGTCTTGGCACCTTTTGGGCAAGTTTAAAAGCTTATTTGAGACTTGTGTGAGCTGCCCAAATGGTCCTAAACCTCATACATCTCATTTTGGCCATTCAACCCACACTTATGCATATTTCCAACAATTTTCCATATTGCACACTTTGGCATTACATACTCAAAACAAGTTCTAGAGGTCACACATGATATCCATATATTTAAACATCATATAATATCATATTTACACATGTCTCAAGGGTCATAGCCCATTTACTACATCAAATATATCATATGGTACAATCATGGTCTTAAAGTGACAAAAGCTAAACACATGATTGTCAAACTCCTTCCTTTAGTGTTGTTGGCTCCCATTAGCGTATACACTTGGTTCACCTAGCATGTTAGATCATTGGAGAGGAGGGGATGAGATTCAAAGAATCCCAGTAGCTCATCTCCCATTCAATCATACATAATATGTGCAAGGCAAGTTTCATAAATGCATGCATGGAGGAAATAGAAGCCATAGACATTTTAAAAGCAACCTTGGCATGTGAATCAATCATACAAGACATTCAAGAGCTCACTAAGTGTTTGGGTTGGCCTCACACTTTTCCTCACGGATTTTGGACTTGCCTCACCCATTTTTTGAGCACTTTGGACTCAACCATACTCTTGGGAGCCCACTTTGCTTTTGGGAGACTCTTTACTTTGTTTCAACCAAGCTCAATGGTTCTTGGCTCTTCCTCACCCAAGGAAAGAGTTCTTGGCCTCTCCACACTCAAGCAAACTCATACAAACATCATGGATTCATTTAAAACATAACATGGCATCAAGGATCATGACATATAAAGGCATGCTAGCATACTTTTCAAAGCTTGAAAATACACATACAAGCATTCTAAAACAAGCTAAACACACATCCATGCATGAGAGAAGGTGGAGAGAGCTACCTTGCACACAATTACACACTTTTTCCTTTAGGATTCAAGCCTCCTCTTTCGGCCACATACCCAAAAATTGGTGGCGATAGTCTCTCTTGGCCTAGATACAATTTATGAGAGCCAATTAGGTTCATGAAACAATCTCTAAGACCATACAACTTGCTTAAGTACTAGATTGCTCTATAACCTTCATTATGGTCCATATTGGCACCTAATGAAGCAAAACCTCTCAAATGACTTCTAAGCCTCATTCTTTTTTTTCAAATATGATTCTTGACTCCTTTTAAGCCTCTTGGAGTCATCACATCATCAAAACGAAAGGCCTAGTACCATGTTGCTTCTTTAGGTCATAATATGGAACCTAAGGCACCAAATCACTTTCTATGAGTTTTAAATTTTTTCCAAGGCCTCCCCTCACTTTTATTCATCAAATATGACTTAAGAATGGCCTTAGCAAAATTTAAAACTCTCCTTAGCTACCCCAACCTTGCTTGGTCGAGACTATGCCCCTTTTTGGCCTCCTTGGAATTCTCTTTGTTTTCTTGAAGGAGGAAGCATGTGGGGAGCATCTTAGGGATCTTAGGAGCTCATTTAAACTCTTACTTAGGCCTAGAAATTATCATACAAAGTCAGATTTTACAAGGTGCAATTGAAACCCTAGAATTTGCATCTTGAAATCTAATGGCTTTTTGATAATTCCCTTTTCATATTCTTAATCTCAACACCTTTTTTCCTTAGATTCATGCTTGGTTCTGCCTAAAAATCATCTCCTCCTAGGGTTTTCTCAAGTGGGGCGAAATGGTGGAGAAGGGGACCAAAAATGGCAACCATAGGAAGAGAAATTACCTTGTTTTCTTGCTTTTTCTCACTTGAATCTTGTGTTCTTTGAGCTCCTCTCTTCAAATCCAAACTTTCCCCTCAATTTCTCCCTTAAAAAAGATTTATAAACTTCATTATAATCATAGGAAATAAAGGAGAATGGAGGAGAAGAGGTTTGGAAGAGAAAGAGTATGAAAAACTACTAATTTTCATACCTTAAGCCATTGATTTCTCCTCCTTTTCTTCCCCTTCTTGTGAGCCTCATCCCCTAAGGTTTTCTTCTGGTTTTAGGCAGAAGATGGTCGTGCATAATGAAGGGAGGAGAAGGGTGCATCTTATATATAGGTGGGAATAAGTTACACTTTTTAAAAATTCCCATTTTGCCCTTCATACTTTGCCTTTTCGTTTCTCCTTTGTTTTAGCTCCTTTTTGAGAACTGTCTTTTCCATTATAAAATTTGGGTTCCCAATCAAGTAAAATGGCTTTGGAATCACTCAAATCGGAGTTAAAACCTTTCTGAACGAATCCGTCAAAGTCCGGGCACACTGACATTAGAAAGAGTACACCGGAGGGGCTTTACTGGTCCCGGGGCTTCCCATGATTTTTGAGGCCTCTGAGAACACTGGGCAACTTAAAATTTCCATTTAAAAAGCCCTCCTAGGTGCTTTTCCAAAATTACACTTATTTACGAAAATGCCACTGGCCTTTCGGCAAATTTTTCGAATTGCTCTGACCCCGGTTTCTAGGCAACTCAAGGCTCAAATCCTCATTTTCTATTATTTAAAATTTTATCTAAATTTTATTTAGTCTTGAATCACTCATCTCAGGGGACTTACTTTGAAAACGTGCTCATTTCCATCGTTTAATGAAAACGGGACATTACACATTACGGTCAATTTTGGCTCCATATGGGATACCAAAATGTCCAAATGGCTTTTCTTAGGGTTTGGTACCTCTTGGGCAAGTCTAAAAGCATAATTATGACTTGTGTGAGCTACCTAAATGGTCCTAAACTCCATGCCGCTCATTTTGGTTATGCCACTTGTAATTATACATACTTACATCAAATTTTCAAGAAGCATATCTTGGTATTACCTACTCAAATTACATTCTAGCATGTACATATCATATCCTTTCATTTATACATCACATATCAATATAATTACACATGTTTAAAAGGTCATAGACCATATGCATCATTGGATTACATCATTGGACACAAATATGGCCTTAAAGAACTAATAACCATGCATTATGTTGTCAAGCTCTCTTCTTCAAGGTGGTTGGCTTCCATTACCTTGTTCTCTTGGTCTACCTAGCATGTTAGAATATTGGAGAAGAGGGGATGAGATTCAAAGAATCCCAATAGCTCATCTCCCATTCAATCATACATAATGATTGCAAACAAGTCTCATAAATGCATGTATGTGCAAACATTCAAGAGGCATTTTCATCATTTGAGAAAGTCATACATAGCATACAAAGACTTGCCAAGTAAGTAGATTGGCCTCGCCCATTTTCTTATGGATATTGGACTTGCCTTACCTATTTTTTAAGAGATTCTTAGACTCAACCATGCTCTTGGGAGCCCATCTTACTTTTGGGAGACTCTTTGCTTTGTCTCAACCAATGTTAAGGGTTCTTGGCCTCACCACACTTAAGCAAATCTAAGCAAACATCATGAACATTATTTAGAAAACATAATGCATCATCATGGTATCATGGCATATAAAATCAGGCTAGGACACTTTTCATGGCTTAAAACATATATACACATATTCAAGACAATGTAAGCACATATCTTTGCATGAGAGAAGGTGGAGAGAGCTAACTTGTACATAAGTACATACTTTTTCTCTTGAATCTAAGCTCCCCTTTTTTGGCTACACACACACAAAAGTGTAGGAATGATTTCTCTTAGCCTAAACACAATTTATAGAAGCCAATTAGATCTATGGAATTAATTCTAAGGCCACACAACTTGCTTAGATACAAGCTTAGCTTATAACCTTATTATGGTTTCATAATTGCACCTAATGAAGCAACACCCCTTAAAAAATATGATTTTTGACTCCTTTTAAGCCTTTTCGAGTCATCACACAATCAAAACTAAGAGTCTAGCTATATGTTGCTTCTTTACGCCATAATATGGAACATAAAGTACCAATTCACTTTCTATAAGCTCTAAATTTTTTCTAAGGCCTCTCCTAATTTTCATTCATCATATATGAGTCAAGAATCGGCTTATAAGAATTTAAAACTCTCCCTAGGTGTCTCATCCCCTTTAGGCCAAGCCTATGTCTCCTTTTAGCCTCTATGGAGTTTGCTTTGTTTTCTACATGAAAGATGCATATGGGAAGACTCCTAGGGATCTTAAGAACTCATTTAAACATTCATTTAGGCCTAGGAATAATTATCTCAAATCAGATTCTCAAGAGAACCCATGAAACCCTAGGTCTGCTACCTTGAAAATCCATAGCTCTTTCTTGAATTTCTTTGTATATTCTTACTCTCCTCCCTTAAATTCATAGAATTCACCTTGGTTCTCCTTAAAATTCTAGCCCTCTAGCATTTACATACATGGGGCAAAATATGGAGAAGAAGGGGAGAGGAGTAGCTACCATGGGATGCAAGATTTACCTTATTTTCTTATTTTTTCTTACTTGAATCTTACTTTCTCCAAGCTCCTCTCTTTAAATCAGAAATTTCCCTTAAGTTTCTCTCCTAAATCAGATTTGAAAACTTCATTTTAATCAAATGAAACAAAAGAGAATGAAGGAGAGGAGGTTTGGATGGAAGAAAGCATGAAAAACTACCATGAAACTATACCTTAAAGCTTGGATTTCTTCTCTTCTTCTTCCTCCCTTGGTGCACCTAAACCCTAGCTCTCTTCTCTAAAATTAGGTAGAAAATTCTAAGTCTAAATGAAGGAGAGAGTGTGTAACATCCAATCTTTCTGTAAATGTGAGAAACACAATGTTTGATTTCTTCGTAAACGGCAAAAATAGGCCAGATACAAAAGGAAGTCCCTAAAACAGGAGGGATTGGGGCTAACCAAAATTATGATAAAATTTTAAATATTAGAAAATGAAGACTTGAGCCTTGAGTTGCCCAAAAATCAAGGCCAGAGTGATTAAAACAATTTGTCAAAAGGCTAATGGCATTTTAGTAAATATGGGCACTTTTTAAAAAACACACAAGAGGGCTTTTTAAATGAAAGTTTTGAGTTCTCCGGGATTCTCAGAGGCTCTAAAAACTATGGAAAGCCCCGGGACAACTAAAGCCCCTCCGGTGGATGTTTTCCAATATTAGTGTGCCTGAAATTTGACGGATTCGTTTGGAAAGGTTTTAGCTCCAATTTGACTGATTCCAAAGACATTTTACTTGATTGGGAACCTAAATTTTATAATAAAAAAGACAGTTCTAAAAAAGGAGCTAAAACAAAGGAGAAACAAAAATGCAAAGTATGAAGGGCAAAATGAAAATTTTTAAAAAGTGTAACTTATTCCCACCTATATATATGATGCACCCTTCTCCTCCCTTCACTATGCACGACCATCTTCTCCCTAAAACCAAAAGAAAACCCTAGGGGATAAGGCTCACAAGAAGGGGAAGAAAAAGATGGGAAATCAAAGGCTTAAGGTATGGAAATTAGTAGTTTTTCATGTTCTTTCTCTTCCAAACCTCTTCTCCTCCATTCTCCTTTGTTTCCTATGATTAAAATGAGGTTTATAAATCTGATTTAAGGGAGAAATTGAGGGGAAAGTTCGGATTTGAAGAGAGGAGCTCAAAGAACACAAGATTCAAGTGAGAAAAAGTAAGAAAACAAGGTAATTTCTCTTCCTATGGTTGTCATTTTTTGTCCCTTCTCCACCATTTCACCCCACTTGAGAAAACCCTAGGAGAAGATGATTTTTAGGTAGAACCAAGCATGAATCTATGGAAAAAGGGTGTGGAGATTAAGAATATGCAAAGGGAATTATCAAAAAGCCATTAGATTTCAAGATGCAAATTCTAGGATTTCAATTGCACCTTGTAAAATTTGATTTTGTATGATAATTCCTAGGTCTAATTAAGAGTTTAAATGAGCTCCTAAGATCCCTAAGATGCTCCCCACATGCTTCCTCCTTCAAGAAAACAAAGAGAATTCTAAGGAGGCCAAAAAAGGGCATAGTCTCGGCCAAGCAAGGTTGGGGTAGTTAGGGAGAGTTTTAAATTTTTCTAAGGCCATTATTGAGTCATATTTGATGAATGAAAGTGAAGGGAGGCTTTGGAAAAAATTTAGAACTCATAGAAAGTGATTTGATATCTTAGGTTCCATATTATGGCCTAAAGAAGCAACATGGTGTTAGGCCTTTTATTTTGATGATGTGATGACTCCAAGAGGCTTAAAAGGAGTCAAGAATCATATTTGAAAAGAAAGAATGACGCCTAGAAATCATTTGAGGGGTGTTGCTTCATTAGATGCCAATATGGACTATAATGGAGGCTGTAGAGTAATCTATGGTTTAAGCAAGTCGCATGGCCCTAGAAATTATTTCATGAACTTAATTGGCTCCCATAATTTGTATCTAGGCCAAGAGAAACTATCTCCACCAAGTTGTGGGTGTGTGGCTGAAAGAGGAGGCTTGAAAGCTAAGGAAAAAGTATGTGCTTGTATACAAGGTAGCTCTCTCCACCTTCTCTCATGCATAGATATGTGTTTAGCTTGTTTTAGAATGTATATATGTGTATTTTCATGTTTTGAAAAGTATGCTAGCATGCCTTTATATGCTATGATCCTTGATGCATTGTTATGTTTTCAAATGATTACATGATGTTTGTGTGAGTTTGCTTGAGTGTGGAGAGGCCAAGAACTCTTCCCTTGATGAAGATGAGCCAAGAACCCTTGAGCTTGGTTGAGATAAAGTAAAACGTCTCCCAAAAGCAAAGTGGGCTCCCAAGAGTATGGTTGAGTCCAAAGTGCTCAAAGAATGGGTGAGACAAGTGTAAAATCATAAGGAGAAGTGTGAGGCCAATCCAAACACTTGGTAAACTCTTGAATGTCTTGTATGAGTGATTTACATGCTAAGGTTGCTTTTAAAATGTCTATGACTTCTATTTCCTCCATGCATGCATTTGAAAAGCTTGCTTTGCACATATTATGTATGATTGAATGGGAGATGAGCTATTGGGATTCTTTGAATCTCATCCCCTCCTCTCCAATGATCTATCATGCTAGGTGGACCAAGCAATTATGGTAAAGGGAGCCAACAACTATGAAGAGGGACAATTGACAAGCTTATGTGTTATTTTGTTTCTTTTGGAACCGTAATGATGGTTCATCAAGTATATGATGTTGTAAAAGTACCATGGCCCTTGAGACATGTATAAATACACCATTATGTGATGTTTATATGTATGGATATCATGTATGACCTCTAGCATATGTTTTGAGTATCTAATGCCAAAGTATGAGAATTGAAAGTTTGATGGATATGTGTATAAGTGGGGGTTGAATGGCCAAAATGAGATGTATGAGGTTTGGGATCATTTGGGTAGCTCACACAAGTCTGAAATATACTTTTAGACTTGCCCAAAAGGTGCCAAGACCAAGGGAAATCCATTTGGCAACTTTGGTACCCTATATGGAGCCAAAATTGACTGTAATGGAACCCTATATCAATTTTTAGCCAAATGAGTCAGTCTTGCCCTGAACTTTGGCATGCAATTGGATCTCATTGAGAGCTTTCTGGGAAGCTAAAGATCATAATTTTCAGAGAGCTAGAGAATATTTGATGAATTTTCGAAATTGGCAAATTTTATGGATTTGGTCTGCTGCACTATTCATTTGGTCTGAAATTGTTTTCTATCACACGGGGCCCAAATGATGTTCAATTGCCATGAAATTTTATACACAAAAACTAGGAAATCACAGTGACTTGTGCCAACTAGAAGCACCTCATTTGGAGGTCTAGAGAGGGAGATATGAATTTTTGAAGTTTCTATCCAGTATTAGTGAAATTGCCCGACCAAAAGTACTGTTCTATTGCATTTCAGAGTCTGGGCTTGATGAACTGATCTGGAGATATTTTTCCTCTCTAGTTAACACTTACAGCTTTCTAGATTGGTATTATTTGCATGGATTGAATTTTTGTGGAATTAATTGGATATTTTCAAAGTTTTCTGTAGAATTCTGTGACAGTTCTAGATTTCAGTCAGACCTCTATAGCTTTTTGGATGTCAACCGCATCTCATGTTGGCCATTCAACCCACATTTATACACATATTCATCAAACTTTAAACTTGCATACTATGGCATTACATACTCAAAACATGTGCTAGTGGTCATATATCATTTCCATACATCTAAACATCACATAATAGTATCTTTACATATGTCTCAACGTTCATAGTACATATACAACATCATGCACTCATTAGAAAACATAACATGGCATCAAGGATCATAGCATATAAAGGCATGCTAGCATACTTTTCAAAGCTTGAAAATACATATACACACATTCTAAAACAAGCTAAACACACATCCATGCATGAGAGAAGGTGGAGAGAGCTACCTTGTATACAAGCACACACTTTTTCCTTAACTTGTATACAAATGAAAATCATAATGAAATCTAAAAAATTCGAAATCATGCAATCTTGGTCACTCTGGAAAGCTTAGGATGTTTACTTTACAATAAAAATATGCTCAGGTCATAACAATCATCACACAGGATGTTTGATATCCAAAAATCTATGGAGGTCACTGGCTGCCTGGGCTGCTATTCAGTTTACTAATACAAATTTCTGAAATTCATAACTAATTCTATAAAAATTAAAATCACACAAATTCTATCATGCATAACTCACCGTTCAGACCTCCAAATGAGGTGATCTCAGTGGCCACAGAAAGCTTATGACCTTTAGTTTATGCATATAAAATTTCATAAGCATTGGACACCATTTGGCCATCAGGTGACACAGAATACAAAACTGCCAGTATGAACAGTACCCATACCAGAATCCATAAAAAATATCAACTTTGAAAATTTATCAAATATTCCCTAGGTCTTTAAAAATTATGATCTTTAGCTTCCTAACCACAACACCCAAATAACATCAGAAACCAGCTAGGTTGCTTTAGCCCCTAGATATACTAGAGTGGAAATGGGATAGCACAGTTATGGATTTTGTCATGGGTTTACCTAGGACATCATCGGGGTATAATGCAATATGGGTAATAGTGGATAGGTTAACAAAGTCAGCGCACTTTTGACCTATGAAAGTCATTTATACCCTAGATAAGTTAGCCTAGCTGTACATCAGAGAGATAGTTAAACTGCATGGTATGCCTAGGAGCATAGTGTCAGATAGGGATCCCAGATTCACATCGAATGTTTGGAGATCATTACAAGATGCTCTAGGCACCAGACTTAGATTTAGCACAGCCTACCATCCTCTAACGGATGGACAAATAGAGAGAACCATCCAAACCTTAGAGGACATGTTGAGGGCGTGTGTATTAGAAATGAAAGGGAACTGGGATACATACTTGACTCTAGCGGAGTTTGCCTATAATAACAGTTATCATGTAAGTATACAGATGGCACCGTATGAGGTATTGTATAGGAGGAAGTGTAGATCCCTATTGTGTTGGGTTAAGCTAGGAGAGCGGAGCCTCATAGGCCCAGAATTAGTGGACCAGACCTCCAGACAAATAGAGACCATCAGAAAGAAACTTCTGACAGCCCAGAGTAAATAGAAAAGTTACGCAGATAAACGTAGGCAACCGTTAGAGTTTGAAATTGGAGACCATGTCTTCCTTAGAGCTTTCTGGGAAGCTAAAGATCATAATTTTTGGAGACCTAGGGAATATTTGATAAATTTTCAAAGTTGGGATTTTTCATAGATTCTAGTATGGGTACTGTTCATACTGGAAGTTTTGTATTATGTGTCACCCAATGGCCAAATAGTGTCTAATGCTTATGAAATTTTATATCATAAACTAGAGGTCATAAGCTTTCTATGGCCACTGAGATAACCTCATTTGGAGGTCTAAGCAGAGAGTTATGCATGTATGAAGTTAACTGTCAGTATCAATAGTGCCCTAGGAGTCTAGTTATTGTTCCGTAGGTTCTAACTATCTAAACGTATCTATTTCACTCTATAATTATTTTTAATATTAAGTCAACATTTGTAGCTTTCTAGAATGACAGAATTTGTGTCATTTCAATTTTTATATAATTAGTTATGAATTTCAGAAATTTGTATCAGTAAATTAAATAGCAGCCCAGGCAGCCAATGACCTCCATAGAGTTTTTGATATCAAACATCTTGTGTGATGATTGTTGTGACTTAAGCATATTTTTTTTGTAAAGTAGATATCCTAAGCTTTTCAAAGTGACTAAGATGGCATGATTTCGAATTTTCTAGATTTAGTTATGATTTTTCAAAGTTTGCCTAGGGAAGAGGCCAATCTTGGCCGAAAATAAACTCCCATTTTCCATGTCTCATTTTGGTTTCCATGGGTTGTAGGCATGTTTTTGGGATGTAAATGAGCTGTAATGATGTAATTAAATATGAGAATATATAGTATGAGCTCACATGATCGACGTGACACCGAATGAAATTTTGAGACCCAGTGCAATGCTAAAATGGGCATTATTTCTTTGTCTTTTTTATGCAAAACTCACATGATTCATGATATTAAGTCATGTAAAGGCACTTGATGAGTTAGAATGAGCTAGAATTCATGGTGTTACATTTATTGGTATAAGAGCAAAGTTCCAGGCTCTCTCAGATTGGATTTGGCTTGAGGATGTAGCCATTGGGTTTTGTAAAAAGCTTGTATGACTATATGTGTGAAAGTAATTTGTAGCTTTATTCATGATAAGTAAGTTGTATAATGGTCTTAGAGTAGTTAGTGGACATCGAGAAGAGTGGCCTCTAAAGTAGCTTAAGCAAAGTTAAGGGATCTGATAGTTAGAGCTTGATGAGATATGATAGCTCGCCGGGATCAGTGGCAAGCCCTAGATATAAACGATGAGAATGATCTCGTTGATAGGAAGAGGCTTGCAAGAGAGAATATGTGAGGCCTAAGTCTCTCGAGAAGTCATACTTAGGCCATTCCCAATTGTCTCGCGTAATGCAGAGACAAGTAATGATGCAGTACGGTATGAGATGAGACTACGACTGCACCGAACCAGTCTAGAGAGGAAGTGAGAAAAAGAGTTGCCCCCTAGCCACAACACCCAAATGTCTAGATAAGTATTAGAGCCCGAAAGATTAGTCTCCTTAGGCCAAAGCTAGTGGTCATATATCATTTCTATACATCTAAACATCACATTATAGTATCTTTATATATGTCTTAGGCTTTAACGTCTCCCAGAGATGGATTGCAGTAGATCCCAGCGTAGCACAGTGGGTTGCAGTAGACCCTGGTAGGGCTCTGAGAGGTCGCAGTAGACCCAAGGGTCATAGTAGATCCCACAGAGTTACAAAGAGCCCTAGCCATACTATGATAGACCTCTGGTAGAGATGACAGCTTGAGATAGCTTTTATAGAGCAATTAGTCTCAAAGACCAATACAGTTTCAGCTAGTCTTTATCTCAGAGACTACAGATCTCCTGAGTCTGGTAGACCATTGCTACAGAGATATGAAGGCTTTACTTAAACAGTTAGACCACTGACTAGCTCTCTTTAGAGATGAGCATAGTATATGGGATGAGAAAAGTAAGAAATAAGCTTTCCAGAGTTAAAGTTAGATGAACCACTACCTAGTAGACAGTGGCCCTGACCAAGCGATAGAGAAATCCCCGCATGCTAGCTTATGCATTCAGAAAAGGGTTAGGTGTAGTTTTTATATGAGGTAAGTGATATAGTATATCCCCAGTGAGCAAAATTGTGAGAATAGCTAGCATCCCATCAGAGCCCAGCAGTAGTCAGTCGTAGTACCTCTTCAGTGCCAGTATGAGACATACAAGTTAGGTCTATCAGTGTTAAAATGAGGGACTATAAAATGTCACTGCAATTGAGCCAAAAAAGTGAGAAAAGTCCCGCCCGACCTATAAAAAGAGATGTAGTAGTAAACAGAGAAATTGGGATCATAAAAGCAGGAACTCCTTAAAGGAGTTGTAATCCCAGTAAGTAACTAAGATGTGAGGCCTATGACAGAAAGAAATGCAAATTATAATTATGGGATGAGCTAGTGAGAAAGAATATAGAGATAAATAGTGGACAGACTATGTAAATAAGTAGACAGATAGAACCCTCTGATAGCTCTAATGATTAGAAAAATGATGAGATGTTATGAGAAGCCATTCAGAAAGGATACAGGAGACGTGATATGAAATAAGTTACCTCCCGAGATGTGTAAATGAGTTCACTGAAAGAATGTTAATCCTGCGATCAGGTTAACATTAACCCGACATGATTAGTAAGCTTTCCCAGGATAGGCCTCCAGAGTCAGAAATTTCTTTCCCTTATGAGAAAGAACTAGCTAGTATTTTATAGCAATAGATCCTTTATTAAAAGCTAGTAACAAAAGTTCCCTGGCTGAAAGAAAATTCGAAAGAATGAAATCGCTGAGAAAGCGTCTAGAGCCAGGAAGAAGGGAAAGAAAAGAATAGCTAGCTAGACTATAAGAGTAAGATAAAGTGTAACCCTAAATTTCGAGGACGAAATTTATTTAAGGGGGGAGGAATGTAACATCCAGCCTTTCCGTAAATGTGAGAAAAATAATGTTCGGTTTCTCCGTAAATGGCAGAAATGGGCCAGATACAAAACGATGTCCCTGAAACAGAAGGGATTGGGGCTAACCAAAATTATGATAAAATTTTAAATATTAGAAAATGAGGATATAAGCCTTGAGTTGCCTAGAAATCAAGGCTAGAGTGATTCAAAAAATTTGTCAAAAGGCCAGTGGCATTTTCATAAATATGGGCACTTTTAAAAAAAACACATAGGAGGAATTTTTAAATGAAAGTTTTGAGTTCTTCGGGGTTCTCAGAGGCTCTAAATACTAGGGAAAACCCTGAGATAGCTAAAGCCCCTCCGGTAGACGTTTTTCAATGTCAGTGTGCTCAAATTTTGATGGAATCGTTTGGAAAGGTTTTAGCTCCAATTTGAGTGATTCCTGTAACATCCAGTCTTTTCGTAAATGTGAGAAATACAATGTTCAGTTTCTCCGTAAATGGCAGAAATGGGTCAGATACAAAAGAAAGTTCCTGAAATAGAAGGAATTGGGGCCAACTAAAATTATGATAAAATTTTAAATATTAGAAAATGAGGATTTGAGCCTTGAGTTGCCCAGAAATCAAGGCCAGAGTGATTCAAAAAATTTGTCAAAAGGCCTGTGCCATTTTCGTAAATATGGGTACTTTTTAAAAAACACATAGAAGGGCTTTTTAAATGAAAGTTTTGAGTTCTTTGGGGTTCTTAGAGGCCCTAAAAACCGTGGAAAGCCTTGGGACAGTTAAAAGCCCCTCCAGTGGACGTTTTCTAACGTCAGTGTGCCTGAACTTTGATGGATTCGTTCGAAAAGGTTTTAGCTCCAATTTGAGTGATTCCAAACACATTTTACTTGTTTGGGAACCTAAATTTTATAATGGAAAATATGGTTCTCAAAATGGACCTAAAACGGAGGAGAAATATAAATGCAAAGTATGAAGGGCAAAATGAGAATTTTTAGAAAGTGTAACTTATTCCCACCTATATATATGATGCACCATTCTCCTCCCTTCATTATGCACGACCATCTTCTGCCAAAAACCAGAAGAAAACCCTAGGGGATGAGGCTCACAAGAAGGGGAAGAAAAGGAAGAGAAATCAAAGGCTTAAGGTATGGAAATTAGTAGTTTTTCATGCTCTTTCTCTTCCAAACCTCTTCTCCTCCATTCTCCTTTGTTTTCTATGATTATAATGAAGTTTATAAATCTATTTTAAGGGAGAAATTGAGAGGAAAGTTTGGATTTGAAGAGAGGAGTTCAAAGAATATAAGATTCAAGTGAGAAAAAGCAAGAAAACAAGGTAATTTCTCTTCCTATGGTTGCCATTTTTGGTCCCCTTCTCCACCATTTCGCCTTACTTGAGAAAACCCTAGGAGGAGATGATTTTTAGGCAGAACCAAGCATGAATCTAAGGAAAAAGGGTGTGGAGATTAAGAATATGCAAAGGGAATTAACAAAAAATCATTAGATTTCAAAATGCAAGTTCTCAGGCTTTAATTGTACCTTGTAAAATCTAACTTTGTATGATGATTCCTAGGCCTAAGTAAGAGTTTAAATGAGCTCCCAAGATCCCTAAGAGGCTCTCCATATGCTTCTTCCCTTGAGAAAATAAAGAAAGTTCCATGGAACCCAATATGTTTCATAGCCTCGGCCTAGATGGGTTCTCCTAGCTAGGGAGAGTTTTAAATTTTTCTAAGGCCATTCTTGAGTCATATTTGATGAATGAAAGTGAGGGTAAGCCTTGGAAAAAATTTAAAACTCATAGAAAGTGATTTGGTGTCTTAGATTCCATATTATGACCTAAAGAAGCAACATGGTGCTAGGCCTTTTGTTTTGATGATGTGATGACTCCAAGAGGCTTAAAAGGAGTCAAGAATCATATTTGAAAAGAAATATTAAGGCCTAGAAATCATTTGAGGGGTGTTGCTTCATTAGTTGCCAATATGGACCATAATGGAACCTATAGAGCAATCTAGTATTTGATCAAGTTGTGTAGCCTTAGAGTGTGGTTCATGAACTTAATTGGCTCCCATAATTTGTATTTAGGCCAAGAGAAACTATCTCCACTAATTTGCGGGTGTGTGGCTGAAAGAGGAGGCTTGAGTCCAAAGGACAAAGTGTGTAATTGTGTACAAGGTAGCTCTCTCCACCTTCTCTCATGCATGGATATGTGTTTAGCTTGTTTTAGAATGGGTGTATGTGTATTTTCAAGCTTTAAAAAGTATGCTAGCATGCCTTTATATGCCATGATGCTTGATGCCATGTTATGTTTTCAAATGACTACATGATGTTTGTATGAGTTTGCTTGAGTGTAGAGAGGCCAAGAACTCTTCCCTTGGGTGAGGATGAGCCAAGAACCTTTGAGCTTGGTTGAGACAAAGTAAAGAGTCTCCTAAAAGCAAAGTGGACTCCCAAGAGTATGGTTGAGTCTAAAGTGCTTAAAGAATGGGTGAGGCAAGTCCAAAATCCATGAGAAGAAGTGTGAGGCCAATCCAAACACTTAGTGAGCTCTTGAATGTCTTGTATGATTGATTCACATGCCAAGGTTCCTTTTAAAATGTCTATGATTTTTATCTCTTCCATGCATGCATTTATGAAACTTGCCTTGCACATATTATGTATGATTGAATGGGAGATGAGCTATTGGGATTCTTTGAATCTCATCCCCTCCTCTCCAATGATCTAACATGCTAGGTGAACCAAGTGGATATGCTAATAGGAGCCAACAACACTAAAGGAAGGAGATTGACAATCATGTGTTTAGCTTTTGTCACTTTAAGACCATGATTATATCGTATGATATATATGATGTAGTAAATGGGCTATCACCCTTGAGACATGTATAAATATGATATTATATGATGTTTAAATGTATGGATATGATGTGTGACCTCTAGAACCTATTTTGAGTATGTAATGCCAAAGTGTGCAATATGGAAGTTTGTTGAAAATATGCATAAGTGGAAGTTGAATGGCCAAAATGAGATGTATGAGATTTGGAACCATTTGGGCAGCTCACGCAAGTCTCAAATAAGCTTTTAAACTTGCCCAAAAGGTACCAAGACCAAGGGAAATCCATTTGGCAATTTTGGTATCCAATATGGAGCCAAAATTGACCATAATGGAATCTTATATCACTTTTTGGCCAAATGAGTTAGTCTTGCTCTAAAATTTGGCATGAAATTAGGCCTCATTGAGAGCTTTTTGAGAAGCTAAAGAATATAATTTTTAGAGGTCTAGAGAATATTTGATGAATTTTCAAAGTTATGGTTTTTCATGGATTCTGGTATGGGCACTATTCATATTGGTAGATTTGATTTTTATGTCACTCGATAGTCAAATGATGTTCAATGCTTATGAAATTTTATATTAATAAACTAGAGGTCATAAGATTTTTGTGGCCACTGAGATCACCTCATTTGGAGGTCTGAGCAAAGAGTTATACATTTTTGAAGTTTGTTGTTAGTAATAGTGCCGCCTCTAGAGCTCAGTTACTGTTCCATCAGTTCCAGATGTCTAAACGCATCGGTTTCATTCTAGAATCATTTTTACTATCAATTTAACATTTTTATCTTTCCATAATGACCAAATATGTGTGATTTTGAGTTTTTTAGAATTAGTTATGAATTTCATAAATTTGTATCAGTAAATTGAATAACAACCCAGGCAGCCAGCGACTCTGTAGCTTTTTGGATGTCAAAAGTTCTGTGTGATGAATGTTGTAACCTAGACATATTTTTAGTGTGAAGTAGACATCCTAATATTTCCAGAATAACCAAGATTGCATGATTTCGAAGTTTCTAGATTTAGTTATGATTTTCCAAAATTGGGCTAGAAAATGGAGCAAATCTGGCCAAAAATATGCTTGCTTATTTTAAGCTCCAATTCGGTTTCCATGAGTTATGGGCATGATTTTGTAATGCAAATGAGTTGTGATAATGTATTTAAATATTAGAATGCATAGCATGAACTCACACGGTCCAGTGACACCGATTGCAAATTTTTAGGTATGACATAATGCAAATAAGTTCATTATTTTCATGCCCTTTTTTATGTGCCCTCATGGAAATGATGATGTGAAGCTTATAAATGGCATGTAATGGAGCTAGAAGTTATGGTGTTACAATTCCAAAGACATTTTACTTGATTAGGAACCTAAATTTTATAATAGCAAAGATGGTTCTAAAAAAGGAGCTAAAATAAAGGAGAAACGAAAATGCAAAGTATGAAGGGCAAAATGGAAATTTTTGAAAAGTGTAACTTATTCCCACCTATATATATGATGCACCCTTCTCCTCCCTTCATTACGCATGACCATCTTCTGCCTAAAACAAGAAGGGGAAGAAAAGGAGGAAAAATCAAACGCTTAAGGTATGGAAATTAGTAGTTTTTCATGCTCTTTCTCTTCCAAACCTCTTCTCCTCCATTCTCCTTTGTTTCTTATGATTAAAATGAGGTTTATAAATCTGATTTAAGGGAGAAATTGAGGAGAAAGTTCAAATTTGAAGAAAGGAGCTTAAAAAACACAAGATTCAAGTGAGAAAAAGCAAGAAAACAAGGTAATTTCTCTTTTTATGGTTGTCATTTTTGGTCCCCTTCTCCACCATTTTGCCCCACTTGAGAAAACCTTAGGAGGAGATTATTTTTAGGTAGAACCAAGCATGAATCTAAGGAAAAAGGGTGTGGAGATTAAGAATATGCAAAAGGAATTATAAAAAAGCCATTAGATTTTAAGATGCAAATTCTAGGGTTTCAATTGCACCTTGTAAAATCTGATTTTATATGATAATTCCTAGGCCTAATTAAGAGTTTAAATGAGCTCCTAAGACTCTTGAGATGCTCCCCACATGCGTCTTCCTTCAAGAAAACAAAGAGAATTCCAAGGAGGCCAAAAAGGGGCATAGTCTTGGCCAAGCAAGGTTGGGGTAGCTAGGGAGAGTTTTAAATTTTGCTAAGGCCATTCTTAAGTCATATGTGATGAATAAAAGTGAGGGGAGGCCTTGGAAAAAATTTAGAACTCATAAAAAGTGAATTGGTATCATAGGTTCCATATTATGACCTAAAGAAGCAACATGGTGCTAGACCATTTGTTTTAATGAGGTGATGACTCCAAGAGGCTTAAAAGGAGTCAAGAATCATATTTTAAAAGAAAGAATAAGGCCTAGAAATCATTTGAGGGGTGTTGTTTCATTAGCTGCCAATATGGACCATAATGGAACCTATAGAGCAATCTAGTGTTTCATTAAGTTGTGTAGCTTTAGGGTGTGGTTCATGAACTTAATTGGCTCCCATAATTTGTATCTAGGCCAAGAGAAACTATCTCCACCAAATTGTGGGTGTGTGGCTGAGAGAAGAGGCTTGAAAGTTAAGGAAAAAGTGTGTGCTTGTATACAAGGTAGCTCTCTCCACCTTCTCTCATGCATAGATGTGTGTTTAGCTTATTTTAGAATGTGTCTATGTGTATTTTCAAGCTTTGAAAAGTATGCTACTATGCCTTTATATGCTATGATCCTTGATGCCATGTAATGCTTTCAAATGATTACATGATGTTTGTGTGAGTTTGTTTGAGTGTGGAGAGGCCAAGAACTCTTCCCTTGATGAGAATGAGCCAAGAACCCTTGAGCTTGGTTGAAACAAAGTAAAGAGTCTCCCAAAAGCAAAGTGCACTCCCAAGAGTATGGTTAAGTCCAAATTGCTCAAAGAATGGGTGAGGCAAGTCTAAAACCATGAGGAGAAGTGTGAGGCTAATCCAAACACTTGGTAAACTCTTGAATGTCTTGTATGAGTGATTTACATGCTAAGGTTGCTTTTAAAATGTCCATGACTTCTATTTCCTTTGTGCATGCATTTGAAAAGCTTGCTTTGCACATATTATGTATGATTGAATGGGAGATGAGCTATTGGGATTCTTTGAATCTCATCCCCTCTTCTCCAATGATCTAACATGCTAGGTGGACCAAGCAATTATGGTGAAGGGAGCCAACAACCATCAAGAGAGACAATTAACAAGCTTATATGTTATTTTGTTTCTTTTGGAACCATAATGATGGTTCATCAAGTATATGATGTTGTAAAAGTACCATGGCCCTTGAGACATGTATAAATACACCATTATGTGATGTTTATATGTATAGATATAATGTATGACCTCTAGCATATGTTTTGAGTACCTAATGCCAAAGTATGAGAATTGAAAGTTTGATGGATATATGTATAAGTGGGGGTTAAATGGCTAAAATGAGATGTATGAGGTTTGGGACCATTTGGGTAGCTCACACAAGTCTTAAATATGCTTTTACACTTGCCCAAGAGGTGCCAAGACCCAGGGAAATCGATTTGGTAACTTTGGTACCCTATATGGAGCCAAAATTGACCATAATGGAACCCTATATCAATTTTTAGCCAAATGAGTCAGTCATGCCCTGAAATTTGGTATGCAATTAGATCTCATTGAGAGCTTTCTGGGAAGCTAAAGATCATAATTTTTGGAGTCCTAGGGAATATTTGATGAATTTCCAAAGTTGGGATTTTTCATAGACTCTGGTATGGGTACTGTTCATACTGGCAATTTTGTATTCTATGTCACCTGATGGACAAATGGTGTCCACTGTATATGAAATTTTATATGTGTAAACTAGGGGTTATAAGCTTTCTGTGGCCATTGAGATAACCTTATTTGAAGGTCTAAGCTGAGAGTTATGCATGTATGAAGTTAACTATCAGTATTAGTAGCACCCTAAGAGTCCACTTACTATTCTATAGGTTCCAGCTGGCTAAACGTATCTATTTCATTCTAGAATTATTTTTATTATTAATTTAACATTTGTAGCTTTCTATAATGATAGAATTTGTGTGATTTCAACTTTTATAGAATTAGTTATGAATTTCAAAAATTTGTATCAGTAAACTGAACAATAGCCCAGGTAGCTAGCGACCTCTGTAGCTTTTTAGATATCAAACGTCCTATGTGATGATTGTCGTGACTTGAGCATATTTGTAATGTAAAGTAGACATTCTAAGCTTTCCATAGTGACTAAGATTGCATGATTTAGAATTTTCTAGATTTAGTTATGATTTTCCAAAGTTTGCCCAGGGAAGAGGCCAATCTTGGCCGAAAATAAACTCCCATTTTCCATGCCTCATTTCGGTTTTCATGGGTTGTAGGCATGTTTTTGGGATGTAAATGAGCTATAATGATGTAATTAAATATGAGGATACATAGTATGAGCTCACACAATCCACGTAACATCGAATAAAATTTTGAGACCCAGTGCAATGCTAAAATGAGCATTATTTTTTTGTCTTTTTCATGCAAAACTCACATGATTCATGATATTAAGTCATGTAAAGGAACTTGATGAGTTAGAATGAGCTAGAATTCATGGTGTTACATTTATTGGTATTAGAGCAAAGTTTCAGGCTCTTTCAGATTAGATTTGGCTTGAGGATGTAGCCATTGGGTTTTGTAAAAGGCTTGTATGACTATATGTGTGAAAGTAGTTTGTGGCTTTATTCATGATAAGTAAGTTGTAAAATGGTCTTAGAGTAGTTAGTGGACACCGAGAAGAGTAGTTTTTAAAGTAGCTTAAGCAGAGTTGAGGGATTCGATGACTAAAGCTTGATGAGATATGATAGCTCGCCAGGATCAGTGGTAAGCCCTAGATATGAACGATGAGAATGATCTCGTTGATAGGAAGAGGCTTGCTAGAGAGAATATGTGAGGCCTAAGTCTCTCGAGTAGTCATACTTAGGCCATTCCCAGTTGTCTCGGGTAATGCAAAGACAAGTAATGATGCAGTGCGATATGAGATGAGACTGCGACTGCACTGAACCAGTCTAGAGGGGCAGTGAGAAAAAGAGTCGCCTCCTAGCCACAACACCCAAATGTCTAGATAAGTGTAAGAGCCTAAAAGGTTAGTCTCTTTAGGCCAGAGCTACACCCTAGAGCCCTGATAGCCTAAAGGTAACAACTAGCTATGTACGAATGAAGTGAGAGGTAGAACCCTCTAGCTTCATGACGAGTCGGTTATGGAGGCAGTGAGGCTCGGGTTGGTCACTAAAGTTTGTCCTTGTTTTCTTCCCCTTCTTGTAAGCCTCATCCCCTAGGGTTTTCTTTTGGTTTTAGGCAGAACATGGTCGTGCATAATGAAGGAAGGAGAAGGGTGCATCATATATATAGGTGGGATAAGTTACACTTTTCAAAAATTCCCATATTGCCCTTTATACTTTTCATTTTTATTTCTCCTTTGTTTTAGTTACTTTTTGAGAACTGTCTTTTCCATTATAAAATTTAGGTTCCAAATCAAGAAAAATGGCTTTGGAATTACTCAAATTGGAGCTAAAACCTTTCCAAACAAATCTGTCAAAGTTCTGGCATACCGACATTGGAAAATATCCACCGGAGGGGCTTTAGCTATCCCGGGGCTTTCCATGGCTTTTGGAGCCTCTGAGAACCCTAGAGAACTCAAAACTTCATTTAAAAAGCCCTTTTGTGTGTTTTTTAAAAATTGTCCATATTTACGAAAATGTCACTTGCCTTTTGACAAATTTTTCGAATCACTCTAGCCTTTTTCTTCTAGGCAACTCAAGGCTCAAATCCTCATTTTCTACCATTTACGGAGAAACTAAACATTGCATTTCTCACATTTACGAAAAGGCCGATATTACATTCCTCCCTCCTTAAATAAATTTCATCCTCAAAATTTAGGGGTACACTTTCTTTTACTCTTATAGTCTAGCTAACTATTCTTTTCTTTCCCTTCTTCTTGGCTCTAGATGCTTTCTCAACGATTTCATTCTTTCGAATTTTCTTTCAGCCAGGGAACTTTTATTACTAGCTCTTAATAAAGGCTCTACTGCTATAAAATACTAGCTAGTTCTTTCTCATAAGGGAAAGAAATTTCTGACTCTGGAGGCCTATCCTGGGAAAGCTTACTAATCATGTCGGGTTAATGTTAACTCGATCGCAGGATTAACATTCTTTCAGTGGACTCATTTACACATCTCGGGAGGTAACTTATTTCATATCACATATCCCATATCCTCTTTGAATGGCTTCTCATAACATCTCATCATTTTTCTAATCATTAGAGCCACCAGAGGGTTCTATCTGTCTGCTTATTTACATATTTCGTCCACTATTTATCTCTATATTCTTTCTCACTAGCTCATCCCATAATTATAATTTGCATTTCTTTCTGTCATAGGCCTCACATCTTAGTTACTTACTGGGATTATAGCTCCTTTAAGGAGTTTCTGCTTTTATGATCCCAATTTCTCTATTTACTACTACATCTATTTTTGTAGGCCAGGCGAGACTTTTCTCACTTTTTGGCTCACTTGCAATGACATTTTGTAGTCCTTCATTTTAACACTGATAAGCCTAACTTATATGTCTCATACTGGCACTGAAGAGCTACTACCACTGACTACTACTGGGCTCTGATGGGATGCTAACTATTCTCATAGTTTTGCTTACTGGAGATATACTAAACCACTTACTTCATATAAAAACTGCACCTGACTTTTTTTTTGAATACATAAGCTAGCATGCGAGGATTTTTCTATCGCTTGGTTAGGGCCACTATCTGCTAGGTAGTGGTTCATTTTGGGATTGAGTTAGTAGAATGTTAGAAATAGCATACTGTGCTCCTGGGGATGAGGCTATAGGGGCTGAATAGAGAAAAAGCCTAACTTTGGTCCGAATGTAGAAATAAGCTAAGATAGACAGTTAGTGCCCTAGTACCCTCAGAGAAGCTTGAGAAAGCTAAAGACTGCCTAAGAAGGTGAGTCCCGTCTTATACAGAGAAAGAATGTAAGCCGAGAGCACTATAGAATGACATTCCTATGATTTTATGAAATAGAATCCTTCTTACCAAGGGATGGTCTAGCTAAGAGCAGAGCAAGCGTATGAGTAAAAAGTAGACACCTTTGATGTTACAGAGAGTGATTAAGTAGAGGAACCCTAAGAAAATACAGGTGCTCTTGAGCATAAAGAAACCTAAACTGGCAATAGAAATAGCCAGTAGTAGAATATCCTTTTACTTAAGTAAAAGGATAAGAAAATAGAAAGAAAAGATGTGATAGTGTTCAAGCCGAGGACACATACTCACTAAGTCCAGTTACTATCGCTCATAATAGCTGAGGCTAAACTCAAAAGTACATCATGCTCTTCATGCGAAATGGATTCTGTGTCATCTCATTCTTTAGAATCCCGTCATACTAATACTAGGGAGCATTTTAATTTTCACTCATCACTCCTCATAGGATCCTCAAATTCCTACTTCAGCTTCTTTTTCACTTGGGCTTTCTTTTCTTACTCTATTGACTTACTTACTTTTACATATGCTCATTCTAGCGTTCCTCTCATATCCTGCAGTTTCTAATTATGCCCACGTTCTACTTTTAAATGCTTTAGCACGAGGGTATCTCACACTGAGTGTGGTTAACATCTCTGGCAGGAGAGAGGCTATGCACTGGTCCCTCTTATTTCATTTATACATACTATAAGGGACTCAAGCTATGCATACTGAATCTGAATATCCCTTACTAAGGGCCCCTTTCTGCATGCTTTCCTTACTATTTTGATATTACTGGAATCCCTTTATCTTTCTTTTCTGACTCTTCTCTTTCTCTAACTAGGATACCTTTTGATTATCGAGATACTATGGTGATTGATGTCATCATTTGCTATGTACTCAAGTCAGATTACTACTGGGTTGGCCAAACCCATATCATGTAACCATTATTGCAAGCAAACCATAACATCAAACACTAATACAAGGACACCTCATGACTGAGCTCAAAGCCATTATCGCTTGTATATTGCAAGTTTCCCAATAATCTAAAGTACCTCTTTCTTACCTTTTTCTATCAGCCCTATTCTCGTAGAGTGCTTGGGGAAAGTAGGATTCTTCATCTACTACATCCTGAGATTTCTCTGTATTGCCCGGTTATTTTTGTTCGAGCGTTATCATGCTAGAAGGGCATCTACGCCAAGGACAAGTGTGCTTTCTTAAGTACTCAAGCACATTAACTGAATGTCTATTCTCAATCTAATATGTCCTCGGTTTGAACATTATCATATCTGCTCTTTTTACCTTTCTTATCCTCTTACTTAGGTAAAAAGATATTCTATTATTAGCTATTTCTATTGCCAGTTCAGGTTTCTTTATGCTTAAGAGCACCTACATTTTATTACTGCCTGGATGAATGGTGTACTTACTCTTATGTGCCTTATCTAATATCTTTTCTCTAATTTCTGTGTTTCGAGGCACATACAGCCTATCCCTATATCTTACTATGTCATCCTCAGACAGATTGAACTGACAGAGAGAACCATCCAAACCCTAAAGGACATATTAAGGGCGTGTATATTAGAAATTAAAGGGAACTAGGATACATACTTGCTTTTAGTGGAGTTTGCCTATAATAACAATTATCATGCAAGTATACAGATGGCACCGTATGAGGTATTATATGGGAGGAAGTGTAGATCCCCAGTGTGTTAGGTTGAGCTAGGAAAGCGGAGCCTCATAGGCCCAGAATTAGTGGACCAGACCTCCAGACAAATAGAGACCATCAGAAAGAAACTTCTGATGGCCCAGAGTAGACAGAAAAGTTACGCAGATAAACATAGGCGGCCGTTAGAGTTTGAAATTAGAGACCATGTCTTCCTTAAAGTGTCTTCAGTCACAGGAATAGGTCGGTCCATCAAAAGCAAAAAGCTCAGTCCAAAGTACATAGGTCATTTCTAGATTCTTGATAAAGTAGGACCTGTGGCATACAAACTAGCCCTTCCTCCGAACTTAAGCTAAGTCCATAATGTCTTCCATGTTTCCCAGTTGAAAAAGTATCAACCCGACCCTTCACATGTCATAGAATATGAGAATGTGCAGTTATAGGATGATCTATCATACATAGTATCACCAGATCAGATCGTGGATGTTAGACTTAAGTAGTTACGAAATAAGACGATATTGCTGGTGAAAGTGGTTTGGAAAGGGTTGTCTCTCGAGGAAGCCACTTGGGAACTAAAGGATGATATGAGGAAGAAATATCCAAAACTCTTCCCATGAGGTATGTTATCTAAATTTTGAGGACGAAATTTTTAAAAGAGGGAGAGAATTGTAATGTCCAATTTTCGTTAGATGATGGAAACGGGCACGTTTTCAAAGTAAGTCCCCTGAGATGAGTGATTTAAAGCCAAATAAAATTTGGATAAAATGTCAAATAATAAAAAATAAGGATTTGAGCCTTGAGTTGCCCAGAAACCGGAGTCAGAGTGATTTAAAAAATTTGCCGAAAGGCCAGTGGCATTTTCGTAAATAAGTGTAATTTTGGAAAAGCACCTAAGAGGGCTTTTTGAATGAAAATTTTAAGTTGTCCAGGGTTCTTAGAGGCCCCAAAAACCATGGGAAGCCCCGAGACTGGTAAAGACCCTCCGGTGTAAGTTTTCTAACGTCGGTTGACCTAAACTTTGACCGATTCGTTTGGAAAGGTTTTAGCTCCGATTTGAGTGATTCTAAAGCCATTTTTCTTAATTTGGAATCTAAATTTTATAATGGAAAATATGTTCTCAAAAAGGAGCTAAAACGAAGGAGAAACAAAAAGGCAAAGTATGAAGGGCAAAATAGGAATTTTTAAAAAAGTCACTTTACCCTAGCTATATATAGGTGGCACCTCACACTCTTCTTCATTCACTCCAAAATTTCTAGCTCCAAATCAGAAGCAAATCCCTTGGAGAGTGGAGCACAAAGAGAAGGGAAGAAGGAGGAAAGATTCAAGACTTTAGGTATGGAATTTTGCTTGTTTTTCATACTTTCTCTCCACCACTTTCTTCTCCTCTTTTTCCCTCTTCTTCTCCATGATTTTTCTGAAGTTTTGAGGCTGTTTTAAAGGGAGAAAGGAGGGGAAAGTTTGAATTTCAAGTAAGGAGGCCAAGGAAAGCAAGAACAAGCAAGGAAATCCAAGGAAAATAAGGTATTTTGCAATTCTTCCACTTGGTCTTCTTCCACCCTTCCTTGAGCATTTCGACCTATACTTGGACAAATCTAAGGATTCAGATTTTTAACCAAACCAAAGATGATTCTTAGGTATTTGATGGAGAGGAATAAGAATATGCAAAGAAAACTAAGAAAAAGACATTAGAAAGCAAGATGCAAAACCTAGGGTTTCAAGTGCACCTTTCAATTTTTGAATTTGTAGGATGCTTCCTAGGTCTAAGTTAGAGTATAAATGAGTTCTTGAGACACCAAAGATGCTCCCCACAAGCTTCCCCCTTCAAGAAATCCAAGCAAACTCCATGAAGCCCATTAAGCTCCACAGCCTCCGCCTAAAGAGTTTCTCATAGGTAAGGAGAGTTTTAAATTTTTCTACAGCCATTCTTGAGTCATAATTGATGAATGAAAATAAGGGGAGGCCTTGGAAAAAATTTAGAACTCATAGAAAGTAATTTGGTGTCTTAGGTTCCATAATATGACATAAAGAAGCAACATGGTGCTAGGCTTTTTATTTTAATGATGTGATGACTCTAAGAGGCTTAAAAGGAGTCAAGAATCATATTTGAGAGTAAAGAATGAGGCCTAGAAATCATTTGAGGCGTGTTGCTTCATTAGGTGCTAATATGGACCATAATGGAGGTTGTAGAGTAATCTAAGGTTTAAACAAGTTGCATGGCCCTAAAAATTATTTCATAAACTTAATTGACTCCCATAATTTATGTCTAGGCCAAGAGATACTATTTCCACCAACTTGTAGGTGTGTGGCTAAAAGAGGAGGCTTGAAAGCTAAGGAAAAAGTGTGTGCTTGTATACAAGGTAGCTCTCTCCACCTTCTCTCATGCATAGACGTGTGTCTAGCTTGTTTTAGAATGTGTGTATGTGTATTTTCAAGCTATGGAGAGTATGCTAGCATGCCTTTATATGTTATGATTCTTGGTACCACATTATGTTTTTAAATGAATCCATGATATTTGTATGAGTTTGCTTAAGTGTGGAGAGGCCAAGAACTCTTCCCTTAGGTGAGGATGAGCCAAGAACCCTTGAGCTCAGTTAAGACAAAGTAAAGAGTCTTCCAAAAGCAAAGTAGGCTCCCAAGAGTATGGTTGAGTCCAAAGTGCTCAAAGAATGGGTGAGGCAAGTCCAAAATCCATGAGGAGAAGTATGAGACCAATCTAAACACTTAGTGAGCTCTTGAATGTCTTGTATGATTGATTCACATGCCAAGGTTGCCTTTAAAATGTCTATGATTTCTATTTTCTCCATACATGCATTTAAAAGGCTTGCTTTGCATATATTATGTATGATTGAATGGGAGATGAGCTATTAGGATTCTTTAAATCTCATCCCCTCCTCTCCAATGATCTAACATGTTAGGTGAACTAAGTGGATATATTAATGGGAGCCAACAACCATAAAGGAAGGAGATTAACAAACTTATGCCTTGGTTTTAGCTATTTTGGAACCATAATAATGGTTTATCATGTATATGATGTTGTATATGTACTATGAACATTGAGACATATGTAAAGATACTATTATGTGATGTTTAGATGTATAGAAATGATATATGACCACTAGCACATGTTTTGAGTATGTAATGCCATAGTATGCAAGTTTAAAGTTTGATGAATATATGTATAAATATGGGTTGAATGGCCAAAATAAGATGCATGAGGTTTGGCACCATTTGGGGAGCTCACACAAGTCTTAAATGTGCTTTTAGACTTGCCCAAAAGGTGCCAATATCAGGGGAAGACCATTTGGCAAATTTGGTACCTCAGATGGAGCCACATTTAACCATAATGGAACCCTATATCACTTTTTAGCCAAATGAGCTAGTCTTGATTTGGAATTTGGCATGCAATTAGATCTCATTGAGAGCTTTCAGGGAAGCTAAAGATAATAATTTTTAGAGGTCTATAGAATATTTGATGATTTTTTGAAATTGGCAAATTTTATGGATTTAGTCTGCTGCATTATTTATTTGGTCTAAAATTATTTTTTGTCACATGAGGCCCCAATGATGTCTAATTGCCACAAAATTTTATACATAGAAACTAGGCAATCACAGTGACTCATGCCAACTAGAAGCACCTCATTTGAAGTCTAGAGAGAGATATATGAATTTTTGAAGTTTCTGTCCAGGATCAGTGAAATTACCCAACTAGAAGTATTGTTCTATTGAATCTCGGAGTCTAGGCTTGATGAATTGATCTAGAGATATTTTTCCTCTCTAGTTAACATTCACAGATTTCTAGATTGGTATCATTTGCATGGATTGGAGTTTTGTGGAATTAATTAGACATTTTCAAAGTTTTCTGCAGAATTCTATGATAGTTCCAAATTTCTGTCAGACCTCTACAGCTTTTTGGATGTCAAATGTCTTAGGTGATAAATATTGTGACCTAGACATATTTTTAATGTGAAGTAGACATCCCAAGATTTCCAGAATGACCAAGATTGTATAGTTTTGATTTTTCTAGATTTAGTTATGAGTTTTCAAAATTTGTCCAGAAAAAGGACCAATTCTGGCTGAGAATGATCTTTAAGTTTCCATGCCCCATTTCGGTTTCCATGGGTTGTAAGCATGTTTTTGTGATGCAAATGAGTTGTGATGATGAAATTAAATATGTGAAAGTATAGTATGAGCTCACACGGTCCACGTGACACTGAATGGAATTTTGAGACCTAGTGCAATACTAAAATGAGTATTATTTCTTTGCCTTTTTCATGCAAAACTCATATGATTCATGATATTAATTTATGTAAAGGCATGAGATGAGTTAGAATGAGCTAGAATTCATGGTGTTATATTTATTGGTATTAGAGCCTAGTTTTGATCCAGGGACCTGTGGGTTATGGGCCCACCACGCTTCCGCTGCGCCAGTGTAAATCACTCATTTGTAAAGATAAATAGTGGACGGAACATGTAAATCACTCATTCTAACTATGCCCACATTCTACTTTTAAATGCCTTAGCACTAGGGCATCTCACACTGAGTGTGGTTAACCTCTCTGAGAGGAGAGAGGCTATGCACTGGTCCCTTTTTATTTTATTTATACATACTATAAGGGACTCAAGCTATGCATACTATATCCTAGAAATACTTGGTAAACTTTTGAATGTCTTGTATGAGTGATTTACAAGCTCATTTCTAGGAACAGAATAGTTAACCAGAATAGAAAAGAGTAAAAGAAAGTGTACTCAAAATTTCGAGGATGAAATTTATTTAAGGGGGAGGAATGTAACATCCAGTCCCTCCGTAAACGTGAGAAACGCAATGTTCGATTTCTCCATAAACAGCAGAAATGGGCCAAATACAAAAGAAAATCCCTGAAATAGAAGAAATTAGGGCCAACTAAAATTATGATAAAATTTTAAATATTACAAAATGAGGATTTGAGCCTTGAGTTGCTCAGAAATCAAGGCTAGAGTGATTCGAAAAATTTGTCAAAAGGTCAGTGGCATTTTCGTAAATATAGATACTTTTTAAAAAATACACAGGAGGGCTTTTTAAATGAAAGTTTTGAGTTCTCCAGAGTTCTCAAAGGCCCTAAAAACCATGGAAAGCCCTAGGACAGTTAAAGCCCCTCCAGTAGATGTTTTCTAATGTCGGTATGCTCGAACTTTGACAGATTTGTTTGGAAAAGTTTTAGCTCCAATTTGAGTAATTCCAAAGAAATTTTACTTGACTGGGAACCTAAATTTTATAATTAAAAAGATGGTTCTCAAAAAAGAGCTAAAACGAAGGAGAAATGAAAATGCAAAGTATGAAGGGCAAAATGGGAATTTTTGAAAAGTGTAACTTATTCCCACCTATATATATGATGCACCCTTCTCCTCCCTTCATTATGCATGACCATCTTCTGCCTAAAACCAGAAGAAAACCCTAGGGGATGAGGATCACAAGAAGGGGAAGAAAAGGAAGAGAAATCAAAGGCTTAAGGTATGGAAATTAGTAGTTTTTGATGCTTTTTCTCTTCCAAACCTCTTCTCCTCCATTCTCCTTTGTTTCCTATGATTATAATGAAGTTTATAAATCTGTTTTAAGGGAGAAATTGAGGGAAAAGTTCGGATTTGAAGAGAGGAGCTCAAAGAACACAAGATTCAAGTGAGAAAAAGCAAGAAAACAAGGTAATTTCTCTTCCTATGGTTGTCATTTTTGGTCCCCTTCTCTACCATTTCGCCCTACTTGAGAAAACCCTAGGAAGAGATGATTTTTAGGCAGAACCAAGCATGAATCTAAGGAAAAAGTGTGTGGAGATTAAGAATATGCAAAGGGAATTAACAAAAAACCATTAGATTTCAAGATGCAACTACTAGGGTTTCAATTGCAGCTTGTGAAATCTAACTTTGTATGATGATTCCTAGGCCTAATTAAGAGTTTAAATGAGCTCCCAAGATCCCTAAGAGGCTCCCCATATGCTTCTTCCCTTGAGAAAACAAAGAAAGCTCTATGGAACCCTATATGCTTCATAGCCTCGGCCTAGATGGGTTCACCTAGCTAGGGAGAGTTTTAAATTTTTCTAAGGCCATTCTTGAGTGAAATTTGATGAATGAAAATGAGGGGAGGCCTTAGAAAAAATTTAGAACTTATGGAAAGTGATTTGGTGTCTTAGGCTCCACAATATGACCTAAAGAAACAACATGGTGCTAGGCCTTTTGTTTTGATGATGTGATGACTCCAAGAGGCTTAAAAGGAGTCAATAATCATATTTGAAAGGAAAGAATGAGGCCTAGAGATCAATTTAGGGGTGTTCCTTCATTAGGTGCATTTATGGACCATAATGGAGCTTATAGAGCAATCTATCATCTAAGCAAATTGTATAGTCTTAGAGATTGTTTTATGAACCTAATTGGCTCCCATAAATTGTATCTAGGCCAAGAGAAACCATCTTCACCAATTTGTAGGTGTGTGGCCAAAAGAGGAGGCTTGAATACAAAGGAAAAAGTGTGTAATTATGTGCAAGATAGCTCTCTTCACCTTCTCTCATGCATTGATGTGTGTTTAGCTTGTTTTAGAATGTGTGTATGTATATTCTCAAGCTTTGAAAAGTATGCTAGCATGCCTTTATATGCCATGATGCTTGATGCCATGTTATGTTTTCAAATGATTACATGATGTTTGTATGAGTTTGCTTGAGTGTGGAGAGGTCAAGAACTCTTCCCTTGGGTGAGGATGAGCCAAGAACTCTTGAGCTTGGTTGAGACAAAGTAGAGAGTCTCCCAAAAGCAAAGTGGGCTCCCAAGAGTATAATTGAGTCCAAAGTGCTTAAAGAATGGGTAAGGCAAGTCCAAAATCCATGAGGAGAAGTGTGAGGCCAATCCAAACACTTGGCGAGCTCTTGGATGTTTTGTGTGCTTGATTCACAAGCCATGATTATTTTAAAATATGCATGTCTTACCTTTTTATCGTGCATGCATTTGAAAAGCTTGCTTTGCACATATTATGTATGATTAAATGGGAGATGAGCTATTGGGATTCTTTGAATCTCATCCCCTCCTCTCCAATGATCTAACATGCTAGGTGAACTAAGTGGATATGCTAATCGAAGCCAACAACACTAAAGGAAGGAGATTGACAATTATGTGTTTAGCTTTTGCCACTTTAAGACCATGATTGTACCATATGATATATATGATGTAGTAAATGGGATATGACCCTTGAGACTTGTGTAAATATGATATTATATGATGTTTAGATGTATGGAAATGATATATGACCACTAGCACATGTTTTGAGTATGTAATATTATAGTATGCAAGTTTCAAGTTTAATGAATATGTGTATAAATGTGGGTTGAATGGCCAAAATGAGATGCATGAGGTCTGGGACCATTTGGGCAGCTCACACAAGTCTCAAATATGCTTTTAGACTTGCCCAAAAGGTGCCACAACCAAGGGAAGGCCATTTGGCAAATTTGGTATCTCATATGGAGCCAAATTTGACCATAATGGAACCCTATGTCAATTTTTAGCCAAATGAATTAGTCTTGATCTGAAATTTGGCATGCAATTAGGTCTTATTAAGAGCTTTTTGGGAAGTTAAAGATCATAATTTTGGAAGGTCTACAGAATATTTGATGATTTTTCAAAATTGAAAAATTTTATGGATTTGGTCTGCTGCACTATTCATTTGGTCCGAAATTGTTTTCTATCACACGAGGCCCCAATGATGTCCAATTGCCATAAAATTTTATACAAAGAAACTAGGCAATCACAGTGACTCGTGCCAACTAGAAACACCTCATTTGGAGGTATAGAGAGGGAGATATGAATTTTTGAAGTTTCTATCCAGTATCAGTGAAATTGCCCGACTAGAAGTATTGTTCTATTGAATTCCAGAGTCTGGGCTTGATGAACTGATCTGGAGATATTTTTTCTCTCTAGCTAACATTCGTAGATTTCCATATTGGTATCATTTACATGTATTGGATTTTTGTGGAATTAATTGGACATTTTCAAAATTTTCTACAAAATTCTGTGATAGTTCTAGATTTCAGTCGAACCCCTGTAGCTTTTTGGATGTCAAACGTCCTGGTGATAAATATTGTGACCTGACATATTTTTAGTGTGAATTAGACATCCCAAGCTTTCCAGAATGATCAACATTGCATATTTTTTATTTTTCTAGATTTAGTTATGATTTTCCAAAATTTGCCTAGAAAAAGGATCAATTCTGGCTGAGAATGATCTTTAAGTTTCCATGCCCCATTTCGCTTTCCATGGGTTGTAAGCATGTTTTTGTGATGTGAATGAGTTGTAATGATGAAATTAAATATGAGGAAGTATAGTATGAGTTCACACGATCCACGTGACATTGAATGGAGTTTTGAGACCTGGTGCAATACTAAAATGAGCATTATTTCTTTGCCTTTTTCATGCAAAACTCACATGATTCATGATATTAAATTATGTAAAGGCACTTAATGAGTTAAAATGAGCTAGAATTCATGGTGTTAGATTTATTGGTATCAGAGCAAAGTTTTAGGCTCTCTCAAATTGGATTTGGCTTGAGGATGTAGCCATAGGGCTTTGTAAAAGGCTTGTATGACTAAAAAAAGTCCTTTATGAGACATCGTGGGTATGTGAAAGTAGTTTGTGGCTTTATTCTTGATAAGTAAGTTATAGAATGGTCTTAGAGTAGTTAATGGACACCGAGAAGAGTGGCCTCTAAAGTAGCTTGAGTAGAGTTGAGGGATTCGATGGCTAAAGCTTGATGAGATATGATGGCTCACCGGGATCAGTGGCAAGCCATATATATGAATGATGAGAATTATCTCATTGATAGGAAGAGACTTGCTAGAGAGAGTATGTGAGGCCTAATTCTCTTAGGTAGTCATACTCAGGCCATTCCCAATTGTCTCGCATAACGCAGAGATAAGTAATCATGTAGTGCGGTATAAGGTGAGACTGCGACTGCACCAAACCAGTCTAGAGAGGAAGTGAGAAAAAGAGTCACCCCCTAGCCACAACACCCAAATGTCTAGATAAGTATTAGAGCCCGAAAGGTTAATTCCCTCAGGCCAGAGATTTGAGTTATAAGCTATACCTTGTAGCCTGACAGCCCGAAGGTGATAGCTAGTTATGCCTGAATGAAGTGAGAGGTAGAACCCTCTAGCTTGATGATGAGCCGGTTATAGAGGTAGTGAGGCTCGAGTTGGTAGCTAAAGATAAAATCCAATCCCTAGAATAGTAAGCCAATCAGAGGCTGTTAGCCGCGGCAAATGATGTGTTAGCCACAATGAATGGCACTATGAATGCCTTGTTAGTCATATTTAGGCTAACTTAAAAAGGAACTAATAAGGGGTAAGATAACCCACAGCGAGTAGGAACCCCTAGTATAAGTAGAGGAAAAGAATAGTTATGAAAGACTAGTAAGAAGTCCGTGGGCCTAGTAAATAAGACTAAAGAAAGAGCTCAACATAGAGAAAGTTAGACACAGGGCTAAGAAGGTTGTTGAGAGCTGCCTATGAGGCGTTGACTCCAACCTAAAGTGCTGCCTAGTGGGACACTGAATGATAGAATATTAGTGTAGCCTCGAAATGACATAAAATAAGACTACTAGTAGTAAGGCACCTAGTAAGTGGCCTAG
Organism: Erythrophleum fordii; assembly: GCA_032878935.1. Taxonomy (NCBI): domain Eukaryota; kingdom Viridiplantae; phylum Streptophyta; class Magnoliopsida; order Fabales; family Fabaceae; genus Erythrophleum; species Erythrophleum fordii. The sequence continues at coordinate 15,445,820 of JAVQMF010000052.1, read as the reverse complement.
AAAGGTGTACCTTATAGGTAATACCTAGAAGTAAGTATGAGTAACCAGTAATAGAGGCTCAGAAAAGAATGAGGATAATTAATAAGCTACAGGTCTGATAAGATAGATAGCCTAGGCAAAGCGTACGCTGAAGTCTAAAGGAGATGACCAGTAGCATCGTTCCAAGTGAGATATGTGAATGAAAGGCTCAGTGAAAGTTCTCCTTGGAGTAAAAAAGGAAAGATGAACATTCTAAGTTGGGGAAAACTATCCAATAGTGGTTAATAAAGTCTCCTAGATAGACCCCCTGATTGTAGAGTATAGTGAGCAAAGAAGCAAGGAAGAGCTGAGAAATTAACCATAGAAGATATGCCCTCGCCTTAGTAACAACTAAATGTATAAATTAAGCTCAAAAAGGTAAACGGATAAGGGTTTAATAGTTAGTTAGACGAGCTCCCTGATATGAGAATAGTACAGGGTTAAGGCACGTACATGAGCAGAGTACCCAGTAGAGTATGAGCTTCAGTGAGGTAAAATCTAGACATTGAGAATATATGATCTAGATTGAGTTAGCAGAACCCTAGAAATAGTATACTGTGCTCCTGGGGATGAGGTTATATAGGCTTAACAAAGAAAAAGCCTAGCTCTGATCTGAATGTAGAAATAAGCTAAGACTGACAGTTAATGCCCTAGTACCCTCAGGGAAGCTCGAGAAAGCTAGAGACCGCTTAAGAAGGCGAGCCCCGTCTAATGTAGAGAAAGAATGTAAGTCGAGAGCACTATAAAATGACATTCCTAAGATTTTATGAAATAGAATCCTCCTTACCAAGGGATGGTCTAGCTAAGAGCAAAGTAAGAGTATGAGTAAAAAGTAGACCCCCTTGATGTTACAGAGACTAATTAAGTGGAGGAACCCTGGGAAAATACAGGTGCTCTTGAGCGTAAAGAAATCTGAACTAGCAACAAAAATAGCCAGTAGTAGAATATTCTTTTACCTAAGTAAGAGGATGAGAAAAGTAGAAAGAAAAGATGTAATAGTGTTCAAGTTGAGGACACATCAAATTGAAAATAAATATTCAGTTAATGTGCTTGAGTACTTAAGAAAGCACACTTGTCCTTGGCATAGATGCCCTTCTAGCATGATATTGCCCAAAGTATAAATAGCCAGGCAATACCGAGACATCTTGGGATGTAGTAGAGGAAGAATCCTACTTTCCCCGAGTACACTATGAGGATAAGGCAGATAGAGAAAAGTAAGAGAAGGATACTTTAGATTATTAGGAAACTTGTAATATACTGGCGATAGTGGCCTTGAGCTTAGTCATGAGACGTCCGTGTATTAGTATTTGATGTTATGGATTACTTGCAACAGAGACTACATGATATTAGGTCTGGCCAACCTAGTAGTAACATAGCTTAAGTGCATAGCAAACGACGACATCAATCACCAAAGTGTCCTGATAATCGAAAGGTATCCTAGTTAGAGAAATAAATGAGTCAGAAAAAAAAGGTAAAGGGATTCTAGTAATATCATAATAGTAAGGAAAGCATGCAGAAAGGGGTCCCTAATAGAGGATGTTTAGATTTAGTATACATAGTTTGAGTCCCTTATAGTATGTATAAATGAAATAAAGAAGGGTCGGATGTTACACCCTAGAGCCTTGATAGCCTAAAGGTAACAACTAGCTATGTACGAATGAAGTGAGAGGTAGAACCCTCTAGCTTGATGACGAGTCGGTTATAAAGGCAGTGAGGCTCGGGTTGGTAGCTAAAGATAAACATCTAATCTCTAAAATAGTAAGCCAATCAGAGGCCGTTAGCTGCAGCGAATGATGTGTTAGCCATGGCGAATGGCAGTGTAAATGCCTTGTTGGTCGTATTCAGGCCAACTTGAGAAAGGAGTTGATAAGGGATAAGACAACCCACAGCGAGCGGGAACCCCTAGTATAAGTAGGGAAAAGGAGTAATAAATAGTCATGGAAAGTTAGTAAGAAGTCCGTAGGCCTAATAATTGAGATTGAAAAAGAGCTCAGCATAGAGAAAGTTAGACATAGTGATAATGAGGTTGTCGAGACTTACCTTTAAGGTGCTGACTCCAACCTAAGGTGTTACCCTGTGAGATGCTGAATAATAGAATGCTAGTGGAGCCTTAAATAATGTAAGATAAGACTACTAACAGTGAGGTACCTAACGAGTAGCCTAGAAAGGTATACCTCATAGGTAATACCTAGAAGTAAGTATGAGTAGCCAGTAACCGAGACCCATAAAAAGAATTAGGATAGTTAGTAAGCTACAGGTCTAATGAGATGACTAGCCAAGGCTAAGCATAAGCTAAGCCTGAAGGAGATGACCAGTAGTATCATTCAGGTGAGATATGGGAATGAAAGGTTCAATGAAAGTTTTCCTTGGTAAAAAAAAAAGGGAAAGATGAGACACCCTCATGTCTAGGAAACCGCCCAGTAGTGGTTAGTAAAGTCCCCTAGATAGACCCCCTGATTGTAGAATATAGTGAGCAAAAAAGTGAGGAAGAGTTGAGAAATTAATCATAGATGATATGCCCTCGCTTTAGTAACAACTAAATGTACAGATTAAGCTCAGAAAGATAAACGGATAGGGGTTGATAGTTAGTTAGACGAGCTCTCGAATATGAGAATAATACAGGGTTAAGGCACATACATGGTCAGAGCACCTAGTAGAGCATGAGTTTCAGTGAGGTAGAATTTAGACATTAAGAATATATGATCTGGATTGAGTTAGCAGAACCCTCGACATAGCATATTGTGCTCCTGGGGATGAGGCTATAGAGGCTAAATAGAGAAATAGCCTAGCTTTGATCCGAATGTAGAAATAAGTTAAGACAGACAATTAGTACCCTAGTACCTTCAGGGAAGCTCAAGAAAGCTATAAACTGCCTAAGAAGGCGAGCCCCGTCTTATGTAGAGAAAGAATGTAAGCCAAGAGCACTATAAAATGACATTCCTAGGATTTTATGAAATAGAATCCTCTTTACCAAGGAATGGTCTAGCTAAGAGCAGAGCAAGAGTATGAGTAAAAAGTAGACCCCCTTGATGTTACAAAGAGTGATTAAGTGGAGGAACTTTGTGAAAATGCAGGTGCTCTTGAGCATAAAGAAACTTGAATTGGCAAAAGAAATAGTCAGTAGAATATCCTTTTACCTAAGTAAGAGGATGAGAAAAGTAGAAAGAAAAGATGTGATATTGTTCAAGCCGAGGACACATTAGATTGAAAATAAATATTCAGTTAATATATTTGAATACTTAAGAAAGCACACTTGTCCTTGGCATGGATGCCCTTCTAGCATGATATTACCCAAAGTATAAATAGCTGAGCGACATCGAGAAATCTCGGGATGTAGTAAAGGGAGAATCTAACTTTCCCCGAGTACTCTACGAGAATAAGGCAGATAGAGAAAAGTAAGAAAGGGGTACTTTAGATTATTAGGAAACTTGCAATATACAGGTAATAATAGCTTTGAGCTCAGTTATGAGAGTCATGAGGCACTTGTGTATTAGTGTTTAATGTTATGGTTTGCTTGCAACAGAGGCTACATGATATTAGGTCTGGCCAACGTAGTAGTAATGTAGCTTAAGTGCATAGCAAACGACGACATCAATCACCAAAGTATATTGATAATCAAAAGGCATCCTAGTTAGAGAAAGAAATGAGTCAGAAAAGAAAGGTAAAAGGATTTCAGTAATATAAGAATAGTAAGGAAAGCATGCAGAAAGGGGTCCTTAGTAGAGGATGTTTAGATTTAATATGCATAGCTTGAGTCCCTTATAGTATGTATAAATGAAATAAAGAGGGACCAGTGCATAACCTCTAGCATAGCTTCTCTCCTGCCAGAGATGTTAACCACACTCAGTGTGCGATCCTAGTGTTAAGGCATTTAAAAGAAGAACATGGACATAGTTAGAAACTACAGGATATGAGAAGAAGGCTAGAACGAGCATATGTAAAAGTAAGTAAGTCAATAGAGCAAGAAAAGAAAGCCCAAGTGAAAAAGGGCTGAAGTGGGAATCTGAGGATCCAATGAGGAGCGATGAATGAAAATTAAAATGCTCCCTGGTATTAGTATGATGGGATCCTAGAGAATGAGATGACACAGAACCCACTTCGTACGAAGAGCATGATGTACTTCTGAGTTTAGCCTCAGCTATTATGAGCGATGGTAACTGGACTTAGTGAACATGTGTTTTACTATCAGATATAGTAATCTTAGGCTTTAACGTCTCCCAGAGATAGATTGCAGTAGATCCTAGAATAGCACAGCGGGTTGCAGTAGACCCTAGCAAAGCTCTGAGAGGTCACAGTAGACCCAGGGGTCACAGTAGATCCAACAGAGTTACAGAGAGCCTTAGCCACAGTATGATAGACCTCTGGTAGAGATGACAGCTTGAGATAGTTTTTACAGAGCAGTTAGTCTCAGAGACCAGTATAGTTTCAGCTAGTCTTTGTCGCAGAGACTATAGATCTCCTAAGTCTAGTAAACTTTTGCTACCGAGATACGAAAGCTTTACTCAGACAGTTAGACCACTGACTAGCTCTCTTTAGAGATGAGCATAGTATATGGGATGAGGAAAGCAAGAAATAAGCTTTCCAGAGTTAGAGTCAGATGAACCATTACCTAGCAGACAGTAGCCCTGACCAAGAGATAGAGAGATCTCCATATGATAGCTTGTGTATTCGAAAAGGGGCTCAGGTGTAATTTTTATATAAGGTAAGTGGTACAGTATATCTCCAGTGAGCAAAACTGTGAGAACAGCTAGCATCCCATCAGAGCCCAGTAATAGTCAGTGGTAGTAGCTCTTCAGTGCTAATATGAGACATACAAGTTAGACCTATCAGTGTTGAAATGAGGGATTATAAAATGCCATTGCAAGTGAGCAAAGAAAGTGAGAAAAGTCCCGGCCTATAAAAATAGATGTAGTAGTAAACAAAGAAATTGGGATCATAAAAGCAAAAACTCCTTAAAGGAGTTGTAATCCCAGTAAGTAACTAAAGATGTGAGGCCTATGACAGAAAGAAATGCAAATTATAATTATGGGATGAGCTAGTGAGAAAGAACGCAGAGATAAACAGTGGACGAAATATGTAAGTAGATAGATAGATAGCTCTGATGGCTCTAATGATTAAAAAAGATGATAAGATGTTATGAGAAGCCATTCAGAAAGGATACGGGAGACATGATATGAAATAAGTTACTTCCCGAGATGTGTAAATGAGTCCACTGAAAGAATGTTAATCCTGCAATCGGGTTAACATTAACCTGACATTATTAGTAAGCTTTCCTAGGATAGGCCTCTAGAGTCAGAAATTTCTTTCCCTTATGAGAAAGAACTAGCTAGTATTTTATAGCAGTAGAGCCTTTATTAAGAGCTAGTAATAAAAGTTGCCTGGCTGAAAGAAAATTTGAAAGAATGAAATTGCTGAGAAAGCATCTAGAGCCAAGAAGAAGGGAAAGAAAAGAATAGCTAACTAGACTAGAAGAGTGAGAGAAAGTGTACCCCTAAATTTTGAGGATGAAATTTATTTAAGGGGGGAGGAATGTAACATCCGACCTTTTAGTAAATGTGAGAAACATAATGTTCGGTTTCTCTGTAACAGTAGAAATGAGCCAGATACAAAAGGAAGTCCCTGAAACATGAGAGATTGGGGCCAACCAAAATTATGATAAAATTTTAAATATTAGAAAATGAGGACTTGAGCCTTGAGTTGCTCAGAAATCAAGGCTAGAGTGATTCGAAAAATTTGTCAAAAGGCCAGTGGCATTTTTGTAAATATGGGCACTTTTTAAAAAACACATAGGAGGGCTTTTTAAATGAAAGTTTTGAGTTTTCCAGGGTTCTCAGAGGCTCTAAAAACTATAGAAAGCCCTAGGACAGCTAAAGCTCATCCGGTGGATGTTTTCTAATGTTAGTGTGCTCGAACTTTGACAAATTCATTTGGAAAGGTTTTAGCTCCAATTTGAGTGATTCCAAAGACATTTTACTTGATTGGAAACTAAATTTTATAATGAAAAAGACGGTTCTCAAAAAGGAGCTAAAACAAAGGAGAAATAAAAATGCAAAGTATGAAGGGCAAAATGAAAATTTTTGAAAAGTGTAACTTATTTCCATCTATATATATGATGCACCCTTCTCCTCCCTTCATTATGCACGACCATCTTCTACCTAAAACTAGAAGAAAACCCTAGGAGATAAGGCTCACAAGAAAGGGAAGAAAATGAGGAGAAATCAAAGGCTTAAGGTATAGAAATTAGTGGTTTTTCATGCTCTTTCTCTTCCAAACCTCTTCTCCTCCATTCTCCTTTGTTTCCGATGATTAAAATGAGGTTTATAAATCTGATTTAAGGGAGAAATTGAGGGAAAATTTTGGATTTGAAGAGAGGAGCTCAAAGAACACAAGATTCAAGTGAGAAAAAGCAAAAAAATAATGTAATTTCTCTTCTTATAGTTGTCATTTTTGGTCCCCTTCTCCACCATTTTGCCCCACTTGAGAAAACCCTAGGAGGAGATGATTTTTAGGCAGAACCAAGCATGAATCTAAGGAAAAAGGGTGTAGAGATTAAGAATATGTAAAAGGAATTATCAAAAAGTCATTAGATTTCAAGATGCAAATTCTAGGGTTTCAATTGCACCTTGTAAAATCTTATTTTGTATGATGATTCCTAGGCCTAATTAAGAGTTTAAATAAGCACCTAAGATGCTCCCCACATACTTACTTCTTCAAGAAAACAAAGAGAATTCCAGGGAGGCCAAAAAGGGGCATAGTCTCGGCCAAGCAAGGTTAGGGTAGCTAGGGAGAGTTTTAAATATTTCTAAGGCCATTCTTGAGTCATATTTCATGAATGAAAGTGAGGGGAGGCTTTTGAAGAAATTTAGAACTCATAGAAAGTGATTTAGCGACTTAGGTTCCATATTATGACCTAAAGAAGCAACATGGTGTTAGGCCTTTTATTTTGATGATGTGATGACTCCAAGAGGCTTAAAAGGAGTCAAGAATCATATTTGAAAAGAAAGAATGATGCCTAGAAATCATTTAAAGGGTGTTGCTTCATTAGGTGCCAATATGGACCATAATAGAAGTTGTAGAGTAATCTAGGATTTAAGCAAGTCGCATGGCTCTAGAAATTATTTCATGAACTTAATTGGCTCCCATAACTTTTATCTAGGCCAAGAGAAACTATCTCCACTAAGTTATGGATGTGTGGCCGAAAGAGGAGGCTTGAATACAAAGGAAAAAGTGTGTGTTTGTATACAAGGTAGCTCTCTCCACCTTCTCTCATGCATGGATGTGTGTTTAGCTTGTTTTAGAATGTGTGTATGCGTATTTTCAAGTTTTGAAAAGTATGCTAGCATGCCTTTATATACTATGATCCTTGATGCCATGTTATGTTCTCAAATGATTACATGATGTTTGTGTGAGTTTGCTTGAGTGTGGAGAGGCCAAGAAATCTTCCCTTGATGAGGATGAGCCAAAAACCCTTGAGCTTGGTTGAGACAAAGTAATGAGTCTCCCAAAAGCAAAGTGAGCTCCCAAGAGTATGGTTGAGTCCAAAGTGTTCAAAGAATGGGTGAGGCAAGTCTAAAACCATAAGGAGAACTATGAGGCCAATCCAAATACTTGGTAAACTCTTGAATGTCTTACATGAGTGATTTACATGCTAAGGTTGCTTTTAAAATGTCCATGACTTCTATTTCCTCTATGCATGCATTTGAAAAGCTTGCTTTGCACATATTATGTATGATTGAATGGGAGATGAGCTGTTGGGATTCTTTGAATCTCATCCCCTCTTTTCCAATGATCTAACATGCTAGGTGGACCAAGCAATTATGGTGAAGAGAGCTAACAACGATGAAAAGGGACAATTGACAAACTTATGTGTTATTTTGTTTCTTTTGGAACCATAATGATGGTTCATCAAGTATATGATGTTGTAAAAGTACCATGGCCCTTGAGACATGTATAAATACACCATTATGTGATGTTTATATATATAGATATGATGTATGACTTCTAGCATATGTTTTGAGTATCTAATGCCAAAGTATGAGAATTGAAAGTTTGATGGATATGTGTATAAGTGGGGGTTGAATGGCCAAAATGAGATGTATGAGGTTTGGGACCATTTGGGTAGCTCACACAAATCATAAATATACTTTTAGACTTGCCCAAAAGGTGCCAAGACCAAGGGAAATCCATTTGGCAACTTTGGTACCCTATATGGAGCCAAAATTGACCATAACGGAACCCTATGTTAATTTTTAGCCAAATGAGTTAGTCTTGCCCTAAACTTTGGCATGCAATTAGATCTTATTGAGAGCTTTCTGGGAAACTAAAGATCATAATTTTCGGAGACCTAGGAAATATTTGATGAATTTTCAAAGTTGGGATTTTTCATAGATTTTGGTATGGGTACTGTTCGTACTGGCAGTTTTGTATTCTGTGTCAGCCGATGGCCAAGTAGTGTCCAATGCTTATGAAATATGCATAAACTAGAAGTCATAAGCCTTTTGCGGTCACTGCGATGACCTCATTTGGAGTTCTGAGCAAAGAGTTATGCCTATATGAAGTTAACTATCAGTATCAGTAATGCCCTAGGAGTCCAGTTATTGTTCCATAGATTCCAGCTAGCTAAACATATCTATTTCATTCTAGAATTATTTTTAGTATTAATTAACATTTGTAGCTTTCTAGAATGATAGAATTTGTGTGATTTTAATTTTTATAGAATTAGTTATGAATTTCAGAAATTTGTATTAATAAACTGAACAGCAGCCCAGGCAGCCAGTGACTTCCATAGATTTTTAGATATCAAACATCTTGTGTAATGATTGTTGTGACTTGAGCATATTTTTAGTGTAAATTAGACATCCTAAACTTTCCATAGTGACCAAGATTGCATGATTTCGAATTTTCTAGATTTAGTTATGATTTTCCAAAGTTTGCTTAGGGAAGAGGTGAATTCTGGCCGAAAATAAACTCCTATTTTCCATGCCTCATTTCGGTTTCCATGGGTTGTAGGCATGTTTTTGGGATGTAAATGAGCTGTAATGATGTAATTAAATATAAGGATACATAGTATGAGCTCACACGGTCCACGTGACATCGAATGAAATTTTGAGACCCAGTGCAATGCTAAAATGAGCATTATTTCTTTGTCTTTTTCATGCAAAACTCACATGATTCATGATATTAAGTCATGTAAAGGCACTTGATGATTTAGAATAAGCTAGAATTCATGGTGTTACAAAGTTGGGCGCCAACTATTTTTAGGGGGAGGAGGAAGCATTTTTCAAAAATTCTTATTTTGTCCTTCGTTCTTAGCATTTTTGTTTGTCTTTCGTTTTAACTTCTTTTTGAGAACCATCTTTTCCATTATAAAATTTAGGTTTCCAATTTAGTAAAATGCCTTTAGAATCACTCAAATCATAGTTAAAACCTTCCTGAATGGATCCATCGAAGTTTAAGTACGCTGACATTGAAAAACATCCACTGGAGGAGTTTTAACTATCCTGAGGCTTTCAATGGTTTTTAGGGCCTTTGAGAATCTCAGAGAACTCAAAACTTTAATTTAAAAAGTCTTCCTGTGTGAATTCTAAAATTTTCTCAGAATTATGAAAATGCCATTACGTTTCATAAGTTTTTTGAGAGAAATTATTTTTTTATTCTAGCTCCATTTTTCTTTCTATCTGAGCCCAAATCCTCATTTTTAGGAGTCTAGAATGCTTCCCAAATTTTTTGAGACCTTAACTACATCATCTCAGGGAACTTCGTTTTGTATTCGATGAAATTTCGTTCGTTAACAGAGAAACCATATGTTACGTTTCTCACATTTTCTTTCATTTTAGAAAACTGAATGTTACACCAATAAACATAGGAAGCAAGACTTTGACACATGTAAAGAAAATTGGATTTTGTAAATCTATTTTGATGTCAAGAATTATAACCATGAGTTGTATATATAATGTAGACACTTGAGCACACTCAAACATATATAGATATGATGTATAGAATGGTTTTGTATTTATATGAATGATGATGTGTGATTCTGCCACCAAAGACCTCTTATGCATCTTGAATTCCATGTATATGTTAGCAAGTAGCATAGTGGAAATTGTAACACCATATTCATTTATCTCATCTCATTTCATTTCTAAATATACTTCCTTGAAATCACAAGTTTTCCAAGAAAACTCTATTAAAATATTAGATTATTTTTGCATTATGTTATGAATAAAATTTTCATTTTGTATCTCGTGAACCATATGAACTCATCCATACCATTCTTATATTTAATTTTACACATACAACTCAAAACCATCTCAAAATGTGGCCAAAAACTCGAGCTTATGAATCATAGACATAAAAATCACATGTTTAGCCTCGAATTAGTGTGTCAAGTTTCTATCATGAACTTTGAAAAATCATAACTAATTCTAGAAAAATATAAATCAAGTAAGTAAAAATAAGTTCAAATCAAAGTAGGAATGTCTAGTCACTAGAATTCGATAGAACAGTACCCAAACTCATCTAGCACTACTAGTACTATCATAGAATTTCAAATGTTCATATTTCCCTGCTCAGACACCTAATTGGGGTGATCTCAATGGCCATAAAAGCATATCATGTCTAGTTTATGCTTGTAAAATTTTATGAGCATTGGACATCATTTGATCCATAAATGACACAGAAAAGGAAATTGACCATATAAACAGTAACCATACTAGAATAGCTAAAATTTGGCAACTTTGAAAATTCATAATTAATTTCACAAAGCTCCAAATAATTTGTTATTTATCTTCCTAAAAAGTACTAGATGCGATCTATATGCATGCCAAATTTTATAAGGGAATTCATTCATTTAGTTAGATCTTGACATTGGGTTCCAAAATGATCAATTTTGTGCCTTCTAAGGGTCTCAAATAGTCCAAATTAGCTTCTAAGACATTCATGGCCACTTGAGTATGTGGGAAAGCACGAAAATGGTCTATTAAACATGTATCAAAGGTATACAAACTTAGATTTTACAAACTCACACTCTCAACCCAAGGTATACCTAAGCACATATAAGCTTCATCTTGCCATTCAATGTTAAAATCATGCAATATCATTCATATAACTCTAGTTCTCATACATATACAATATATCCATACATTTACAAGTATTCATAAGCTTATACATCATATACAACATTGGATCACATCTTATGCCATTCATATGGCTACAAAATAGACAATTTACACAATTTTATGTCAATCTCTTTCCTTTATGCTCGATGGCTCCCATTCCTTAGCTCACTTGGCCCAACTAGACATGTTAGGCAATGAGGATGAAGGAATGACATTCTAGGAATCCTAGTAACTCTTATCCCTTTCAACTACACATAAAGGATGCAAATTTAAGTCTAAAAATGCATGCATGGATATCATGGAGTGCATAATCATACATAAAACATTTCTTGCACTCAAGAAGTCATATAAAACATACATAGGTTTGTCGAGAAGATGGTTTAGCCTTATCCATTCTCTTTGTAAATTTTGGACTTACCTCATGTAACACCATATTTATATAGCTCATCATCCATCATTTATAGGCTTATTTCCATGAAGAACATGACATTTAAAAAAAAAAAGCCATTAAAAAATGTAATTAAATTGTGTTACATCATGGATAAATTTTTCATTCGGTATTCCTTAGGCCATGTAGAGTCATCCATTTCATTCTCATATTTAAATACACAAATACAACTTATAACAAGCTTAAGAAGTGGACTAAAATGCATGCAAATGGATGGTACACTAAAAAACATAGTGTGTAGCCTCGGGTAGGATTTCTAGATTTTGTGCTTGAATTTTGAAAAATCATAACTAATTCTAGACAAATCGAAATTAGGTACACTATACCATTCTGGAAATCTATGAATGTCTACTATATGTTAAAAATAGTTTCAGGTCATAAAACATCAAATGGAAGATGTTTGACATTTGAAAAGCACCCAAGGTCTCAATTATTTGGACTACTATCATAGGTTACTATCATAAACTTTAGAAATCCATAACTAATTTAAAAAAACCCAAATCATGCAAATTTAGTCATTATAAGAAGCTACAAGCATTAAATCTAAGGAAAAATATCTCCAGGATATGCCAAGTTCTTTTAAGAACTAAATTATGATAGAATACTATAAGAGATCGAGTGGCACTACTAGTGTTGACATTAAATGTAAAAAATTTATAACTCTCTACTCAGACCTTTAAATGAGGTGATCTTGGTGGCTACAGAAATTGTATGACCCATAGTTTATTCTTGTAAAATTTCACAAGCATTGGACACCATTTGGCTCTTGGATGACACAAAATACAAAATTGACCATATGAATAGTACATGCACCAGAATAGTAGAAAAATCCCAATTTTGAAATTTCATAGTTAATTTTATAAAGCTCCAATTTTTCTAAAATTTAGCTTCCCAAAAAGATCTCAATGAGTTCTACATGTCTGCCAAATTTTGTAGGAAGATTCATCCATTTGGTCTGTTTGTGCTATAGGACTCTTGTAACACCCCAAAATTAATTAAGATATTAATCATGGATTTAGGGTAATTAAGAATAATCCATAGAGGATAATTGGGGAAGTTAAGTGAATAGAGATTTTAGAGAGATAAATTATTAATATGGGTTAAGATTTAATTGGAATAGAAACTTCATCTAGGCCCAAATTAAATTGAGTAGGCCAAGGTTAAGACTAATGGAGGCCCAATAATTTTAGGTGCAGACCAACCTATTTATTATGAGACTTGGCCTAAGAGAGAGCACCTAGTGATGGCCTAATAACCCTTATGCAGACCCAAATCCTTGAGCTCTTCAAACTTGGCCCAAACCTAATTAAAATTCAGTAGCCCAATGCATAAGAGCTAGCCCAACAAAGCTCAAATCTAAAGCCCATTAGGAGTTGGATCTTTGGAGCAACTCATGAACCATATTTGACCCAACTTAACCTAACTAAAACCCTAAACACTTCAGCCACTTCCCTATTTTTCTGAAGCACAAAGGAGAAAATCAGAGGTGTGAAGGGAGACCAGGGTTTGAGGTAAGAACTCCACATTTTCTCACATTTAAAGCAAGATTTAGCCAAGGTAATAGTTATATAACTTAATCCCCTCATCCTTCTCTTTAATTTAGCCTGATTAGTTTTTCATTTGGAGTATTTTCACCATACCCAAAATCTAAAATAAGGTTGTTTGGGATTTTCTTGGTGAAATTCGTAGGTTGAGGCTAGGGCTGACATTAGGCAAGTATAAACCCTCCATTTTTATGCTTTCTTTGCTAATTTGAAACCCCCATAGCTGATTTATAATATGGGTATTAATTTTGTACGAATTTGCTTAGGATTTTGAGTAAAATACTGAGGTTTCTGGTAGAGAACACTTCAATCTGAATTTGGGACTTGTAGTGGCTAGGTAAGTGTTTCCTAGGTAGTCATTAGCATTTTAAATTCTTTGGGTACTTATTGCAACTATTAATGATAAATTAAAGTAGTAATTTTCTGATGCTATGGTTATAGGGAGATTTTGTACCCTCGGTGGCTATTGCAATTATCTACAAGTGAGGTAACCAGGATTTACATTAATTCCATGCATATATTAATTTTAATTTCATATTTGCTGTATATGAATGATTTAAAATGTTGAATGAATTGGTTGGCTATCTATTGTATTATGATTAGACCTTATGAGTCCATGGTGGAGCTGTGGTGGTGCTGCCACCTGTGTATATGCTTCGATCGAGTACTGGGTCATAATCAAACCCCAGATGCACTAAGCCCTGGTTGTGCTTATTGGCCTTTAACATGTGAAAATATGATTGTTAATATGGGATAGTAATCATGATAGCCTAATTATTTCATTTACTGATATGACTAATATGTTTCTGATGCTTATTTGAATTTATGCATATATGTAAATTAAATTGGAATGTATGATGGAATTTGCCTTGGTTACTGAGATTTGCATCTCACCCTATTTTATGAGATTACAATTTGAGGTGAAGGCTTCTCGGGTAAGGATAAGGGCAAGCAAGTGGATGAACATCCATGAGCTGAGGCCTAGTGTAGGGAGCTACACTTGGTTTGAGTGGAATAGAGTATATGCCAAATTTTGTTAACCGCTGTATAGCATCATCATGTATCTGTATTGTCAAGTATAGGCTTTTGTATTTTGATTACTTAGGATGTATTTATTGAGGAGTTAGGCCTCATCATAACTTGATATTAGATGTATGAATCCTATAACACTTGATGTAGGAATGTTACTAAATTTATGGTATGGTATATTGCTGGAAACATAATTATGTGATATATTAGATATTGATATGAATCATTGACATATGGAAACTCTAACGGAATATGTATCAGATGTTAATTGTCATTAGTGTATGAATTCTTGTTGCTATTACTCTATGGACTTGTTGATATAGGGGAATTAGGAAGTAGAAATGGTCAAGTCTTAAGCTAGTAATGATAGATTAGCTAGGTGATTAAGATATATAACTACCCTTAAAGTTACATAAATTAAGGTAGAATAGCCCTAGTATGATATTGGAGGGAGAGTGGAGAGTATGAGATAAGATTTTTAGAGTTGTAAGACCAGAAGGCACTTTGCTGCGCCTAAAATGGAGTTAGTCGCGGCCAATAGAGGTGAGGTTGCCCAGGGAAAGTGCCAGAGAGGAATTCACCATGGCGAAATGGGTAATTAGCCTTGGCAAAATGTGAAAGGCTAAATTGGGAGTCGTCCAAAGGGAAATTCACTGCGATGAATAAGGGAATTAGCCTCAGCGAACTTTTGCAAAAAGAAGCCAGGTAGTCCAGAGAGGAATTGGCAGCGGCGAAAGGAGGTATTGGCCAAGGCCAATAGTGAGAGGCGAGCGAGTTAAGTTCCAAGAGGCTTCCTCGCCACGGTGCCGAGTAGGTTAGTCACGGCAAAGGTCCAACTTGCCGCAGTGATAATGACAAAGAAAGAGGTGAAACTAAGAGGAATTTGGTTGTGGCAAGTATTCTAAAACCCTTAAATTAATTAGGAAACCTTGGTTTTTCATATGGTAATCTCAAGGGATGATTTAGAGACATTGGGATGAGTTATAATTGATAGGTAATATAATCAAAGACTTATAAATAAATGTTTATTTCTCTTATGTACATAGGTGCTTGTAATTATATGGTTGATGACTCTAATAACATTAAGGTTCAAATTTTCTCATATTTTCACAATGTAATTAGTCGTAATGCCTTGTAACCCCAATCTATGATTATTAATCACGTATTTAACCTTAATTACAATGAATAGAAATTAGGGTCGTCATAATTCTGGTTTGGTCATTTTTATGGTTTTTACTAGCATCAAAGTGTCCAATTTTGCTTCTAAAGCTTGTATGGCCACTTGAGCACGTGGGAATGCACCAAAATGACATTCTAAACTTGTCTCAAAGGTGCAAAAGTCCAGATTTCTCAAACTCATCGTTTACCCCATGATATATGTAATGAACGTAATTTCTGTAAAATGACAAAATAAGCCGTATAAATGCAAGTCTCTCAGAATGACCTAGATAATATCCTAACAAATTTGGATAGAGTTCTAGACTCCTAAAAATGATAATTCTAGGCTTAAATAGAAAGAAAAATAGAGTTAGAATGAAGAAACAATTTGTGACAGAAATTGATGAAATGTAATGGCATTTTCGTAAATAAATGAAACTTTTGGAAAACCACATAGGAGGGTTTTTTAAATGAAAATTTTGAGTTGCCCAAGGTTCTCAAAGGTCTTAAATACTATGGGAATGCCAGGGACTGGTAAAGCCCCTTTGGTGTATGTTTTTCAATGTCCGTTAACTCAAATTTTGACCAATTTGTTCAGTAAGGTTTTAGCTCTAAATTGAGTAATTCCAAAGGCATTTTATTAAATTGGGAACCTAAATTTTATAATGGAAAAGAAGGTTCCCAAAAAGAAGCTAAAATGAAGCCAAAACAAAATTGCCATTACAGAAGGGCAAAATTAGAAATATGAGCTTCTTGAACCTTCCAAAGACTTCCACACTTTTCTCCCTTCTTCTCCCTCTTATTAGGCACAACTTCTCCCCAATTTACAAAAAGAATAACAGCTCCTTAGGTGCTTCAAAAGGGGAAGAAAAAGAGGAAGAAAACTAAGGAAAGACTAGGTAATTTCATGGAATTTTAAGCTCTTCCTTCTTCCAATCCTCTTCCTCTCCTTCTTGGCTTTCTTTCTATGGTTTTCTTGAGTGTTTTGACTCTGTTTTTGGTCTAGAACAAGAGGGGAATTTTCAAAAATCAAGAAGGGAAGTAAAACAAAGAGAAGAAGTCTTGAAAGGAAGCCAAAATCCAAGGTAAATGCATGGTTTAATTGTTTCTCCTCTTTGCTTCTTCTTAACATGTGTTCAACTAAATTAAGGGGGTAGAAGGAGATGGATTTTGGGCAGAACCGAGAGAAGAACTTAGGAAAAAAGAGTGCAAGGATTAAGAATATGGCAAGAAATTCAAGTAAAAACCAAAGGAAATCAAGATAGAAAAGTGTAGGCTTTCTTAGGGTTTTGTAAAATCTGATTTTATATGAGAGTTTCCTTGGCTATTTGAATATTTCTTTGAGACTTTATGGTGCATATTTCGACTAAGCTAGGTTCATTAGGCTAGGGGATGTTTTAATTTGTTCTAGCCTTGGTTTGAGACTTTATATGATGTTAGAAGATGGGAGAAACCATTAGGAAAAATTTAAGAGCCATGGATTGGGCAATGGGACAATGGTGTCCATAATGGTGCTTTGTGAAGCAACTTGCTTTTCCAATTGTGCAATTGAATGTGTGATGGCTCCAAGGATCTTAAATGAGTCAAAGAAGTCTAGAAATAACAAGAGAATGGAGCTTAGAACTTAAAATGCAAGAGTTGCTTCATTAGGCCAATTATGGAACCATAATGCCAAGTATGAAACTAAGTGTGGGTTTAAGCTTTAGTTTAATGTCTTGGCTTACTTCAATTATGTGATTGTGTATTCCTTATGATGTCTAGGCCAAGAGAACAATCAACCACCTAAGTGATCTTGTGAAATCAAGGAAGGGAAGGAATTAGCAAAGTAAAGCTTGCATTAATTGAAAGGTAGCTCTCTAGCTCATTCTCTTGCATTCTTATATGCATCTGTATGTCTTTGTGTGCTTGTGTATGCTCTTATGATTTGAGAACATACCACTTGATGTCTTGAGGTTGTATTGGTACCAATATGTTGTCTTGAATGCCATTATTTGTGAGAATGGCTTTCAAGGGTGAGGTGATGCCAAAAGTCCCTTAAAGTGGGCGAGGATGTGCCAAAAGTCTCAAGGCATGGGTGAGACTAGACCAAAAGTCCCTTGGATGGGTGAGGCTAGATGAAAAGTCCCAAGGCCAAGAGCGAGGCAAATCCAAAAGTCCTAGAAATGGGGTAAAGAAAAACTAAAAGTCCCTGGAGCATGAAAATGGCTTGATGTGGAAATGTAGTATGGAAATGTGGTATTATACACTTTATGTTTACACATTTGAGATTTTGATGTTTGTATATTTTGAATGTATGTGTGAATGGATGTGTGAGCTATTAAGATTCTAGGAATCTCACTCCCCTTCCCTACATTATCTTGAAATGCCTAGGTGATGATCAAGAAATAAGGAGTACAAGCCAAAGACCTTGAAAGATTGTATTTTGTATATTACGTAACCTTATTTGTATTTGAATGTCAAAGTGAGCTTATACATATTATTTTTGTGATGTAAGACCATGAACAAATGTCTAAATATAATGTAGACCTTATGTGACATTAAATATATGGAATTATGCAAATTGGCTCTTGGATGGCTTGATGTAACTATGCATTCTTGGATGTGGAATGACCAAATTTAGATGTATAGGGTTTGGGACCATTTAGGCAGCTCCCACAAGTCATAATTATGCTTTTAAACTTTCCCAAAAGGTGCCAAACTCCAAAGGAGGCCATTTGGATCAATGTGACTCTTGGTAGGGAGCAAAAATGACTATTTCATGAGGCTATATCACTTTTTGTCCAAATGAGCTTATCACATTCTAGATCACTATAAATGGTAATGTAACCAAATTAGCTAAAGAAGAACCTCGATGAAAATGTTAGAGAGCTAACTAAAGTTATTTAGGAACTAAAGAACTTGATAAGGACAAGACAATGCCGCCTTAACATCCCATTAACTTCTCACTTAGATGATCATGTTTAAACATGGTAGTGAACCTTAACTTAGCCGTAGAAAAAAAAAAATTGGGCATGGACCTCCCTTGGATTAATGGCATAAGCATTAGGAGATGTAGACATATAAGAAAGGGGATGGTCTAACATTTTGGAGTCACTCCATAAATAGTGCTTTAGGATGCTAGAACCAAACATTTTATGAAGCCTTTACTCATCAAAATATATGTATCCATGTGTGGTTTTGCTATCCGAAATAATTAGCCATATGGACTGCCATAGGTTTCATCCAAAGGAATAAGATAGGAATAAAACATTAAGCATAAATGGTGGAGTGGGCCATGGGGCAAATGAACTTTAAGAAGTGCAAGAGATACATATATATATGATAATTGGCCATGGCTGCTTCTCTCTTGGATATGGGAATTTAATGCCAATGCCACCTCGTGCTTCCATGTGTAAGGCATATGAGTATATGTGGTAGATGACATTTGATTACCTTAGGTAGTACATTCAGCCATGGAGGAGCTAGGAATGAAATTTACATATAAATGAATAGCTTAAGTAATTTAGAATGAGGACACTTCATGCTTGCACCACCCACTTACATATGTACATATTCAATTGGAAATGGTTAGTGCTTGTATTTAGTTTGATAACAGGAGTTAAATATTACCTTTAATATGTAGTTTAAACAAGAATAAGACACATATCTGCTGCCACCTAGCAATTGCACTGAGTTAAGGAATTTTGATTTGCCTTCATGCCATCTAAAAGCGGTGAAAAAGCAAGGCTGTCTGTTGCATTAGTTACCATTCACCTTAATTCATTTTAGGCTAAGGGAAGTAGTGGTAAGAAGGGAGAAAACTCGAACAGCCATAGAGGAGGAGAGAGGAGAAGATAAACCAAAGTACAAGGACTCCATAAAGGGTAAGTTCTAAGTTACTTCCTTGTTCTGGACTGAAACATTTTTACTTTTTGTAGGATTAGTTAGAAAATGATTTTGAAGCCAAAATTTGTATAATAGGTTGTCCATTCCTTATACTTGAAATCTAGAAAATTACAAAAATTTTGGAACAAGGTAGATCAAAGAAATAACCCACTAATTCAATTTAGCTTCTACACAGGATAGCTTGGCGCTGATTTCATAAAGAATGTTGTTAAATGGGTAAATGAAGGAATTAGTGCATGAAATTTGGTGTGAAGGTAGCTAAGATGCATAAATTTGGGTAAGTCTTAGAATTTTTTGGGCTCATTTGATAGGATAAAAAAGCCAGAAACAGCAAGGGCAGTGTACAGTGAGCTCAACTAAGGTAGTGACCAAAACAGTAGGAGTTCAGGGGCTATCCTTGGGAATTCTTGAAAATTGTTTCTGTGGCTTATAATTAACATGATATGGGATCACTCTACCAATTTTTATGATTTTTGGAAGTTATTTAGTAGAGGAAACAAATTTCACAAAAACAAGTCCAAAGATGTAGTTAAATTGAGACTATGGTAGTTTTCATTTTTTGCTATTGTAGTGTGAATTTGTATGGTAAATTAGAGAATCAAGCTTGAAAATAAGAACTAATGACTTAACTTCAAAGCATTGGACCACACATGAATAACTTAGATATTAATAAGAAGGAGAAGAAAACGAAAACGTGATTGTTTACAATTAGGAATTTCAATCATCAACTAACGAAAGGGGTTTAGGAATTTCATATGGGGGGATTAGTACTTTAATTGCAATGTAAATATTAGCCATGACTCATCCTTAATTAAGGCAATGCATGATTGAAATTTAGAAAGGCAATTGGGACAACAAGAACTGAGGAATAATGTGACAAAAAGACGGTGACGAAACAGGTAGATAACATTGCGTTTTGTCTGTTTACATACATAATTGCATTGAATGATTTTCTAAATTTTGTATGTTGTTCATGGCTACATATACCCACTAATGTGACTCTCTTAAGTATTAGATCATAGTTATTGGCCAATGACTGAAGTATAATAGCCTAATGAATGAATGTACACTGCTATCTTGGGATTTGCATGCTCTTGTACTGAATGGTGCACCTAAGTATTCTTATTCAGTGTTCTCTGTATGTGTAAACTATGAACCCATTATTATCTACTGGGATTATATCTCACTATAAAGCTAACTATTTTTTAGGCAATACCTATACTATAGACGGAGCCCACTCTACAGGGGATAATTGAACCAATCTGAAGACTATAGTGGCTATAGTTGCTGTAACTTCCATGAATAATGTTAATGCTGAAAGCTTGACTTTAATGAATACTTAGTGTTATTTACTACCTCCTGTTGGTTATGTATAAATATTACATATGAGAACTTACCTTAGGTTAATTATGATGTTTATTAGGGCTACAGAACTCCCTGTACAAATAAACTCTTATATTTGCATTTACATGAAATTGATTATCATAATCATGGAAGCAGTTCTAGCATGTTAACATTATCAACTTATGGTTTTCTGGTGAAAATGATGAAGGTTGTCTAGGTATGATGATTATCCTCCTAGGTATAGGATCTTCTTGACAAGATTTAGACTGTACACTATGGAATTGAAGACCTTGTCGATAGGATCTTGGATTTTTCCTTGTAAAACTTAAGACCTTATCAACAAGGTCTTCTGTTAGTAGTACAAGATCCTTCCATATAGTAAGTTATAGCGTATGCAAAGCATAGGTGTGATGGAGCTCTTCTTGGTCTGAAATTTGGCATGCATCTAGAGCTTATTGAAAGCTTTTTGGAAAGCTACAGTTGGTAATTTTTAGAGGCTTGTGGAATATTTGGTGAATTGTTGAAATTGAAAATTTTTTTGGTTTTGGTTAGTGGTATTGTAGCACTGGTCTGAAATTAAATTCTACCACTCATGGGGCAAATTATGTTCAATTATCACAAAATTTTATACGGAGAAACTAAACATTTCCAGTGACTTATGCCAACTAAAAGAACCTCATTTAGAGGTCTAGAGAGTGAGATATGAATGATTAAAAATTCTGTCTAGTATTAGGAACTTCACCCGACCTCAGTTACTGTTTGATTAGATTTTAAGGTCTGGGCATGCCTAAGATGGTCTGGAGTTATTTTTTCCCTCTAGCTAACATCTACATATTTTCAGATTGGTATCATTTGCATGGATTGGATTTTTTTGAAATTAATTGGACATTTTTAAATTTTTTCTGCAAAATTTTGTGACAGCTCCAGGGGACAGTTTGACCTCTAGACATTTTCGGATGTCAAACATCCTTTATGATGGATGCTATAATCTAGACATATTTTTAGTATGAAGTAGACATCCGTAGCTTTCCAAAATGATCAAGAATGTATGATTTCAATTTTTTTAAAATTAGTTATGATTTTCCAAATTTTGTGACAAAAATAAGCCAAAGCTGGCCAAAAATGAATGTCCATATTTTATGCTTCATTTCGAATTTCTTGAGATGTAGGCCACTTTTGATGATCCAAATGAGTTGTATTCATGTAATTAAATATGGGAATGTGTTGTATGAGTTCATATGATTCACGTGACATTGAATGAAATTTTTATACATGACACAATGTAACGCAAAAATAATCATTATTTTAATGTCATTTTCTTGCCTCTCATATGAATTGATTGATATGAGGTTTAAAGATAGCACGGAATGAGCTAAGAAATTATGGTATTACAATATACACAAGAATGCATATGTCTAGTTTTGTCATTCTATACCCAAATCATGCTATATCATGCATATGGCATTAATCCTTATTCATACATCATACATATGAGTAATTACACATTTTCAAGTGATTATACAGAAATTCCATCATAGGATTACATCATATGCCATTGGTATGGTTATAAAAGAGACAAAACTGGGTAATTCTAGACACTTTGATGTCAATTTCTTATCTTCCAACTTGGTGGCTTCCATTACTTTGTTCATTTGCTCCACCTAGCATGTTAAGATATTAGAGAGGAGAGAATGAGATTCAAAAAATTCCAATAGCTCATCTCCTTTTCAATCACACATAAAATATATAATACAACTTTTGAAAATGCATACATGGACATATTGAAATGTGTGAGCATTCAAGAAACATTCTTGGCATTTGAGCAAGTTATATATAACATGCATAGGCTTGCCAAGCAAATGGATTAACCTCACCCACTCTCTTATGGATTTTGGACATGACTCATCCATTTTTTCTAAGAGGTTTTGACTCAACCTCACTCTTTAGAGACTCTTTACTTTGTCTCAACCAATTTTAAGGGTTCTTAGCTTATCCTCACAATGGCTAGAGGGTTCTTGGCTTCTCCACACTTAAGCAAACTAAGGCAAGCATATAAAACATCATTTGAATGCATAAAACATCATCATGGTACCATGGCATATGAATTCATGCTAGAACACTTTTAATTGCTTAAAACACACATACACACATTCAAAGACAAGGCAAGAACACATTTATGCATGAGAGAAAAGTGGAGAGAGCTACCTTGGTTATATAAGCACACTTTTTCTTTAAATTTCCCTTCTTTCTTCTCGGCCTAACCAAAAGCTTAAGGAGCATTAACTTCTCTTGGCCTCAATACACCAAAAGAAACATGAATTACTCATGGCAACATGCCTTGGCATTATACACACTTTATATGATGGTACTTTAGTCTATGGCTCTATTATACTTCCATAAGGCACTTAATGAAGCAACTACAAGAATTCATGATCTTGGCTCCCTTATCTTTTTCAATCTATGATTCTTGACTCCATTTAGACTCCTTGGAGTCATCACACAATTATTTTAAGGAGCCTAACTAGGAGTTGCTTCATTATGCTACATTATGGAGCCTACCCCTCCATCTCACTATCTATAGCCTCTAAAATTTTTCTAAGGTTTCCTCTCATCCTCTTCCATCATATATGACTTAAAAATAAGCTCATAACAAATTAAAACTATCCCTAACCTATAGTTTTGCCCTAGGCTGAAATGAGACGTGAAAAAAGGAAGTAATAGGTTTGCTTTGTTTTCTTGAAGGAAGAGGTGTGTGGGGAGGTCTCTAGGGATCTTAGGAACTCAACCAAACACTCATTTAGGCTAGGGAATTCATGGATCAAAACAGATTTCACAATGTCTCCATGAATCCTTAACTTTTCTATCTTGCATTTTCATGATTCTTTCTTTGATTTCTTTGCACCTACTTGTTTCTCACACTCCAAAACCTATGAATCTCCCTTGCTAGAACCAAAATTCATCTCTTTTTGATTGGGCTCTATATAGGATGAAATACTCACAAGGAGGAGTAAGGAAGAAGAAGCATGGAAGATGACAACTTTTTTCTTAGCTTTTCTCAAGTGCTCTTCCAAGTGATGAATTCCTCTCCTTCAAATTTTGTTATTCCTCCTCTAGAACATACCCAAAACATCACCAAATCCATCAATGAAACCATAGAAATGGAGAGGAGAATGAGAGGAACAAGTTTACTAAAAGTAAAAGTATAAAATTCCACACTTTTCTTACCTTTTTCTTGAATTTTCTCCCTTAAAAATCCCCTCCTTTGGTGTGCCTAAGGGCTTCCTTATTTTTCTAGTTTGTGGGTAGAAGTGGGTTGGTCTAAATGTGGGGGAGAAGAAATGTGAATAATAAAGAGTACTCAAGAAGCTTCCCTTTTCTCAAAATTCCAATTTTGCCCTTCATTCTTGGCATTTTCATTTCTAATTCGTTTTAACTCTTTTTTGAGAACTGTCTTCTCCATTATGAAATTTAGGTTCCCAATTTGATAAAATGTCCTTGGAATCAGTCAAATCAGAGCTAAAACCTTCCCAAACGAATCCATCAAAGTTCAGGTTCATCGGCATTGGAAAACGTCCACCGAAGGAGTTTTAACTGTCTCAAGACTTCCTATGGTTTTCAGGGCCTCTGAGAACCCTGGAGAACTCAAAAATTCCATTTAAAAAGCCTTCCTATGAGAATTTCAAAATTTGCTCAAAATTACAAAAATGCCATTACATTCCGTCAACCTTTCTTTCAAATTTGTTTATTCATTCTAACTCCATTTTTCTTTTCATCTAAGCTTGGGATTCTCATTTTTAGAAGTCTAAAATGCTACTTAAATTTTTTATGACCTTAACTAATTTATTTCGGGGGACTTCCTTTTGTATTCAATGAATTCCATACGTTTATGGAGAAACTGTATGTTAAGTTTCTCTCATTTTCAAAGAGTTAGATATTACACCTCACCTATTTTCTTATGGGACTTTTGACTAAGCCTCACTCTTTGGAGACTTTTGGCTTTGTCTCACCCATTCTTGGGGGTTTTTCCTCACTCTAGCTATGGGACTTTTAGCTTCACCACATTCAAACAAACCAAAACATGTTCATAAAGAATCATATAAGTGCATAACATAACATTATAGTACCATGGCATATAAATACATGCTAAAACATCTTTCATGGCTTAAAACTAACACATACACATTCATAGACAAGAACAACACCCAATCATGCATGAAAGAAAGAAGAGAGAGATACCTTGGTTACAAATGTACACTTTTCCCTTTGAAAATGCTTCCTCTCCCTTGGCCACACACTCACAAGGATGTGAGACTTGTTTCCTTTGGCCTAGACACATCATATGGAAGCCAATTACACTCTTGGAACAACTTGTAAAGCTACACATTCATTTCAAAAGCTAGATTGTTTCTATGACTCATTTATGGTTTCATAATACACCTGATGAAGCAACACCTATAATCCATGATCTTAGCTCTATTCTTTCCTTCTATATATAGTTATTGACTCCATTTAAGCCCATTGGAGCCATCACACAATCCATTTGAAGAGTCTAACTATAATGTCTGATTTTCGTTAAACGACAGAAATAGGCATGTTTTCAAAGCAAGTTTCCTTAAATAAATTAGTTAAGGTCCCAAAAAATTTGAGCAACATTCTAAACTCCTAAAAATGAGAATCCTACCCTTATAAGGAGGGAAAAATGGAGCTAGAATGAAGAAAAAAATTTTGACAAAAACCTACGAAACATAATGGCATTTTCGTAATTTTGAGCAATTTTTCTAGAATTCACATAGAAGGGCTTTGTAAATAAAATTTTTAAGTTCACTAGGGTTCTCAGAGGCCTTAAAAACCATAGGAAGCCTCGAGATAGTTAAATCTCCTCTGATGGACGTTTTCCAATGTCAGTGCACCCGAACTTTGACAGACTCGTTCGAGAAGGTTTTAGCTCCGATTTGAGTGATTCCAAAGGTATTTTATTAAATTAGGAACCTAGATTTTATAATGGAAAAGAAGGTTCTAAAAAAGGAGCTAAAACGAAGGAGAAACAAAAATGCAAAGAACGAAGGGTAAAATTGGAATTTTTGAAAAGCCATTTCTTCTTACCTATAAATAGTGGCGCCTCACACTCTCCCTCATTTAGATTCAGATTATTCTACCCCAAATCAGAAGAAATACCCTAGGAGAGTGGCGCACTAAGGGGAGAGAAGAAGGAGGAGAAAATCTAAGCTTAAGGTATGGAAATTTGCTTATTTTTCATGCTTTCTCTTAGCCAATCTCTTCTTCTCTTTTTCCTTCTTCTTCTTCATGATTTTCCTAAAGTTTTGAGGGCTGTTTTGATGGAAGAATGGAGCGGAAATTTCAAAAATCAAGTGAGGAGCCCAAGGAAAGCAAGGAACATGCATGGAAGTTCAAGGAAAAGAAGGTATCATGCAATCCTTCCACTTAATCTTCCTCCTCCCTTCTCTTGTGCATATTTTGAACCATATATAGACAGCCTTAGGGAGTTAAATTTTCTACCAAACCAAAGGTGAATATTAGGTATTTGAGGGAGAACAAGAATATGCAAAAGAAACAACAAACTAGCCATTAGATTTCAAGATACAAATTCTAAAGTTTTGTGTGTGCCTTGAAAAATCTAAGTTTGTATGATAATTCTTAGGCCTAATTAAGAGTTTAAATGAGCTCTTAAGATCCCTAAAATGCTCCCATATACTTCCTCCTGCAAGAAAACTAAGTAAATTCCAGAAAGCTTAATAAGTTCCATAGTCTCGGGCAAACAAGGTTGGAATAGCTAGGAAGAGTTTTAAATTTTTCTAAGGCCATTCTTGAGTCATATATGATGAATGAAAATGAGGAAAGGCCTTAGAAAAAATTTAGAACTAGTAGAAAGTGATTTGGTGCTTTAAGTTCCATATTATGGCCTAAAGAAGCAACATGTAGTTAGGCTCTTCGTTTTAATGGTGTGATGACTCCAAGAGGCTTAAAAGGAGTCAAGAATTATATTTGAAAGAAAAGAATGGAGCCTAAAAATTATTTGAGGGGTATTGCTTCATTAGGTGCATTTATGGACCATAATGGAGTTTATAGAGTCACCTAGTGTCTAAGCAAGTATGTGGCCTTAGAATTAAGTTCATGAACCTAATTGGCTTCCATAAATTGTGTTTAGGACAAGAAAAATCTTCCCTACACTTTTGTGGGTGTGTGTCCAAAGCAAGGGAGGGAATTTCAAAAGGAAAAGAGTGTGATTGTATGCAAGGTAGCTCTCTCCACCTTCTATCATGCATGGATGTGTGTTTAACTTGTCTTAGAATGTGTGTATGTGTATTTTCAAGTCATGAAAAGTATGCTATCGTGATCTTATATGCCATGATTTCATGATGACATATTATGTTTTTAAATAATACCATGATATTTATTTGAGTCTGCTTGAGTGTGGAGAGGGCAAGATCTTTTAACCATTGTGAGGATAAGCCAAGAACTCTTAAGATTGGTTGAGACAAAGCAAAGAGTCTCCTAAAAGCCAAGTGGGCTCCCAAGACTATGGTGGAGTCTAAGAATCTCTTAAAGAATGGGTGAGGCAAGTCTAAAATCCATGAGGAAAAGTATGAGGCCAATCCATCTACTTGGCAAGCTTTTGAATGTTTTATATGACTTGTCCACATGCCAAGCTTGCTTCTTGAATGTTCATGATTTGTATTATACCTATGCATGCATTTTTAAGGCTTGCTTTGCAAATATTATGTATGATTGAATGAGAGATAAGCTATTGGGATTCTTTGAATCTCATTCCCTCCTCTCCAATGATCTCATATGCTAGGTGAACCCAAAGAGCAAGGCAATGGGAGTCGACTACATGAGAGATGAAGTAATTTAAGGCTATAAGAATGGCACTTGATGTATTCAATAGATGTATATGTATTATAATGCTATGAACCTATGTAACTACGATATTATGACATGTATGAATGAGAGAATGTGTTATGTGACCGCTAGAATGAAATTTGGACATGTTATGGCATTGTAGCTTCCTTAATGATAATATGGACTTATGCATAATTGTAGATGAGATAGCCAGAATAAGAGGCATAAAGTTTGGAACCATTTGGACAGCTTACACAAGTCTTAATCCTACTTTTAGACTTGCCCAAAAGGTACCAAATCCTAGGGAAAGCCATTTGGTTACTTTGGTACCTTATATGGAGTCAAAATTGACCATAATGGAACCCTATGTCACTTTTTAGCTAAATGAGTGCTTCTTGATCTAAAATTTGGTATGAAATTAGAGCTTGTTGAGAGCATTTTGAGAAGTTAAAGAACATAATTTTTGGAGGTCTACAAAATATTTG
The DNA here is from genome assembly GCA_032878935.1 of Erythrophleum fordii. Taxonomy (NCBI): domain Eukaryota; kingdom Viridiplantae; phylum Streptophyta; class Magnoliopsida; order Fabales; family Fabaceae; genus Erythrophleum; species Erythrophleum fordii. The sequence continues at coordinate 15,417,931 of JAVQMF010000052.1, read as the reverse complement.
ATAAATTTTCAAAGTTGGCAAATTTTTTTATTTTTGTCTACTACATTATTCATTTGGTTCAAATAAGAAATCTATTACACAGGGCTCAAATGATGTCCAATTGCCATGAAATTTTATACAGAGAAACTAGACATTCACAATGACCTGTGCCAATAGAAGAAACTCATTTGGAGGTCTAAGAAGGGAGATATGAATTTTTAAAGATTCTATCTAGTATCAGGACCCTTACCCAATCAAAGAATGACATAGGTCTAACTCAATGCTTGATACTAGATAAAAACTTCAAAAATTTAGATCTCCTCTCTAGACATCCAAATGAGGTGCTTCTAGTTAACACAAGTCACTGGAAAGGTCTAGTGTCTACCTGTAAATTTTTATGGCAATTGGACATCATTTTCCTTATAAATGATAGAGTTCCATTTCAGACCAAAATGAAGAGTGTACTGAACCAAAATTAGAAAAATTCCAAAATACATCAAATATTCCATAGACCTCTGAAAATTCTACACTTTAGCTTCCCAAAATGCTCTCAACAAGGTCTATATGTATGCCAAATTTTAGATTAAGAAGAGCTCATTTGGACAAAAAGTGGTATAACTCACCAATATAGTCAATTTTTGCTCCATATGAGATACCAAATATGTCCAAATAATCTTCTTTTATGTGTGGCACCTCTTGGGTAAGTTTAAAAGCATAAATATGACTTGTATGAACTATCCAAGTGGCTCCAAATCTCATACATCTTAATTTGGCCATTCCACTTCTATTAATGCACTAATACACCAAGCCATCTAGAAGCTAAACTTTCCATTCTATTAATTTTATACCACATATAGTCTATACAAGAGTCATACACCATACATCAATTTACATTCATACATGAGCTTACATCTCAAAAATAATACATACAAAGCCACTTTGCCATTCATATGGCTATCAACAAGTAAAATCTATATAATATGTTGTCATTCTCTTAGCTTCCAAGTTGTTAGCTCCTATTACCTTATCCACTTGGTCCACCTAGTATCTTAGAACATTGGAGAGGAGGGAATGAGATTCAAAGAATCTTAATAGCTCATTTGCCTTTCAATCACATATAAAAGATGCAAAACAAGTCTTGAAAATGCATGCATGGAAATATTAAAATATGTAAGCATTCAAGAAACATCCTTGGCATTTGAACAAGTCATACATAGCATTCATAGACTTACCAAGTAAGTGGATTAGCCTCACTTATTCACTTGTGGATTTTGGATTTACCTTATCCATTCCTTTAAGAAGTTTGACTCAACCTTACTTTTGGGAGTCAACCTTACTTTTGGTAGACTGTTTACTTTATCTTAACCAATTTTAAGGGTTCTTAGCTCATCCTTACCATAGCTACGAGTTCTTGGCATCACCACACTTAAGCAAATCCAAGTATACATAATAAACATCATATGAAAGCAAAATGTAACATCATGGTACCATGGAATAAAAGCTTATGCTAGAATACTTTTCATAGCTTAAAACACACATACACACATTCAAAAATAAGTTAAACATAATTCATGCATGAGAGAAGGAGGAATGAGTTACCTTGGATGCAACCACACACTTTTCTCCTTGAATTTGCTCTCCCTTCCTTGGCCTCACGCATATAAAGGTGTGGAATTGATTTCTCTTAGCCTAAACATAATTTATGGAAGCCAATTAGGTTCATGGAATTAATTCTAAGGTCACACATTTTCCTTGAACACTAACTTAGTCTATTAACCCTTTTATGGTTCCAAGAAAGCACCTAATGAAGCAACACCTATCAAATAAGTTCTAGGCTCTATTTTTTCCTTTCATATATGATTCTTGACTCCTTTTAAGCCTCTTGGAGTCATCACACAATTAAAAAAAAGAGCCTAACTACATATTGTTTATTTAGGTCATATTATGGAACATATAAAGCCAACTCACTTTATATGGTTTATAATTCCATTCATCTTCACTCATCATATATGACTCAAAAATGGGCTTAGAACAAATTAAAACTATCTCTAGGTACCCTAACACTTCTTGGCCAAGATAATGAAGCATAAGGGCACTTATGGACTTTGCTTTGTTTTCTACATGAAAGATGCATATAGGTAGACTTCTAGGGATCTTAGGAGCTTATTTAAAGATTTATTTAGAAATAGGAATTAAGGTATCAAGTCAAATTTTATAAGGAACAAATGAAACTCTAGATTTGCTATCTTGAATTTTCATAGTTATTTGTTAATTCCCTTTGTATATTGTTATTCTCCACACTCCTTTTCCTAAGATTCACCCTAGGTTCTCCCTGAAATCCAAGCCCTCTCATAGCTTCTTGAGTGGGGCGAACCAAGGAAAGAAGATGAGCAAGTGGTAGCTATCATGGAAGGAAGAATTACCTTATTTTTCCTTGTTTTCTTTCTTGAATCTTCATTTCTTTGGCCTCCTCTCTTCAAATCCGAATTTTCCCTTTTGTTCTTCCCTTAAAATAGATCCATAAACTTCAATAAAGCCATAGGAAAGAAAAGAAAATGGAGAAGAAGAGGTTTGCTAAAGAAAGAGCATGAAAAATAACGAAAAATTCATACTTTTTGCCTTTGATTTCTCCTTCTCTTTCTCTTCCTCTTGTGCGCCTCTCTCCTTAGGTTTTTCCTTAGGTTTAGGGCAGAAACATATGTGGCTAAGTGAGTGGAGAAGTAGGGTGTAACACTATAAATTCTAGCTCATTTCATGACATTCATAAGCTTCACATCATAATTCCCATTAGAGCACATGAAAAAGGGAATGCAAATAATAGGTTTATTTGCGTTGCGTCATACTTAAAAATTTGCAATTGGTGTCACGTGGATTGTGTGAGCTCATACTATATATTCTCATATTGAATTACATCATTATAACTCATTTGTATCACAAAATCATGTCTACAACTCATGGAAATTGAAATGGAGAATGGAATGTGAAAGTTCATTCTTGGCCAGATTTGCTTCATTTTCTGACTAAATTTTGGAAAATCATAACTAAATCTAAAAAAATTGATATCATTCAATCTTGGTCATTTTGAAAATATTTTGATGTCTAACTTACACTAAAAATACTCCTAGATCATGAAATTCATCACAGAGGACATTTGACATAAAAAATGGTCCGAAGGTCCGACTGAATTCTGGAACTGTCACAGAATTCTGCAGAAAAATTTGAAAATATCCAATTAATTCCAAAAAAATCTAATCTATACAAATGATATCAATATAAAAATATGTGGATGTTAACTAGAGGGAAAAAATATCTCTAGATCCATTCATCAAACCCAAGCCTCAGAATTCAATGGAATAATATTTCTGGTTGGGCAAAATTACTGATACTAGATAGAAATCTCAAAATTTCATATCTCCCTCTCTAGACCTCCAAATGAAGTGCTTCTAGTTAGCACAAGTCATTGCAATTATATAGTTTCTCTATATAAAATTTCATGCCAATTAGACATCATTTGGGCCTCGTGTGATAGAATAAAATTTCGAACCAAAGGAATAGTGCAACAAACCAGAAACCATGGAAATTGCCAACTTTGAAAAATCATCAAATATTCGGTAGACCTCCAAAAATTATAATCTTTAGTTTCTTAAAAAGCTCTCAATGAGACCTAATTGCATGCCAAATTTCAGATCAAGAATAACTCATTTGGACAAAAAGTGACCTAAGGTTCCATTATGCTCAATTTTGGCTCCATATAGGGTACCAAACTTGCCAAATGACTTTCCCTTAGGGTTGGCACCTTTTGGGCAAGTCTAAAAGTACATTTAAGACTTGTGTGAGCAGCCCAAATGGTCCCGAACCTCATGCATCTCATTTTGGCCATTCAACCCACACTTATGCATATTTCCATCAAACTTCCAAATTGCATACTTTGGCATTTCATACTCAAAATATATGCTAGAGGTCATACATCATATCCATACATTTAAACATCACACAATATCATATTTATACATGTCTCAAGGGTCATGGTATATTTACAACAACATATCCATCAAGACATACAATTATGGTTCTAAAATAGGTAAAGCTAGGCATATACTTGTCAATCTCCCTTCTTCATTGTTGTTGGCTCCCATTGCCATAGCTACTTGATCCACCTAGCATGTGAGAGTATTAGAGAGGAGGGAATGAGATTCAAAGAATCTCAATAGCTCATCTCCCATCAATCATACATAATATGCGCAAAGCAAGCCTTATAAATGCATGTATGGAGAAAATGGAAGTCATGGACATTTAAAAAGCAAGCTTGGCATATGAACAAATCACACAAGACATTCAAGAGCTCACCAAGTGTTTGGATTGACCTCACACTTCTCCTCATGGATTTTGGACTTACCTCACCCATACTCTTGGAAGCCCACTTTGTGTAATGTCTGGTTTTCATCAAACAATGGAAACAAATGCGTTTCCAAAGCGAGTCCCCTGAAATGAATTAGTTAAGGTCCTGAAAAATATGAGTAACATCCTATTCTCCTAAAAATAAGAATTTTAGCCTCAGACGGAAGGAAAGATGGAGCTAGAATGAAGAAATAAATTTTGACGGAAACCTTACAAAACGTAATGGCATTTTCGTAATTTTAGGTAATTTTTAGAATTCACACAGGAGGGCTTTATAAACCAAAGTTTTAAGTTCTTTAGGGTTCTCAAAGGCCCTAAAAACCATGGGAAGCCTCGGGACAGTTAAGTCCCCTCTGGTGGACATTTTCTAATGTCTTTGTGCTCGAAATGTGACGGATCCATTCGGAAAGGTTTTAGCTCCGATTTGAGTGATTCCAAAGGCATTTTTCTTAATTGAGACCTAAATTTTATAATGGGAAAGATGATTCTCAAAAAAGAGCTAAAACAAAGGAGAAACAAAAATGCAAAGTATGAAGGAAAAAATTGAAATTTTTGAAAAAGTCATTTTTCCCTACCTATATATAGGTGGTGCCTCACACTTGCCCTCATTTCTCTTCAGATTTTCCAGCCCCAAATCAGAAGAAAAACCCTAAGGGAGAGGCGCCCAGGAGAGGAAGAAGAAGGAGGAAGAAAACCAAGCTTAAGGTATGTTTTCATGGTGATTTTCCTTGCTTTTCTTCATCCACACCTCCTCTTTTCCCTTCTCCTTTGTTTTCTTGGATTAAAATGAGGTTTATAAATCTGATTCAAGCGAGATATTCAAGGGAAAGTTCAGATTTGAAGAGAGGATCTTGGAGAAATCAAGATTCAAGCCAAACTAAGCAAGAAAATAAGGTAAAAATGCATCCTATGGTTCATATCTTCCATGGCCCCTCTTCTCCATTTTGACCTAGCCTAAGAACCATTGGAAGATCTGATTTTCAAGCCCAACCAAGCATGATCCTTTGGTATTTGATGGAAAGGAATAAGAATATGCAAAGAAAACCATGCAATAGGAATTAGGATTCAAGATGCAAAACGTAGGGTTTCTAGTGCACCTTTCAAATTCTGAATTTATGTGATGCTTCCTAGGTCTAGGGTAGAGTATAAATGAGTTCTTGAGATAACAAAGATGCTCCCCACAAGCTTCTCCCTTCAAGAGAACAAAGAAAACTCCATGAAGCCTAGAACCTAGGCATGTCTTAGCCAAGAGGGGATCTTATAGGTGGGGGGAGCTTTAAATTTTTCTAAGGCACTTCTTGAGTCATATTTGATGAATGAAAATGAAGGGAAGTGATAAGCATGACATTTTATATATTTTAATCCCCTAACTTAGGCATTTTAATGTCCAAATATGGCTTTAAGACTTTAATTAGATAAGATTTCATTTTAATAGCCATTTCTATATTTTAAGAGTTAATTTGCAAAAATTTGGTTTTTAATGCTCATTTTATCTTAAATAATTTTTGTGAATATGCCTATTTGATTTTTCCCACTCTTTTTGTGTAGAATTTTAATATGAATTTGGAGCTTGAATGAGCAATTGATTGAAAGAAAAGAAGAAGAAGAAATGAGGGCTTTAAGTGTACAAGTTGATGAGGAAAAATTAAATTACAAGAGAATGCTTGAATTCCACGGGCTGGACGAAAAGTAACATGGGACTTCTCGAGTAGAAAACAATCAAAACAGAAGAGGCAGCATGCATGGAATGGGACGTGGAGAAAACACGAGGAATATGCAGCACGTAGGGAAGAAGAAGTAGAGTGTGTGTGTGTGGAAGTAGGAAGCAAAATACAAACCAGAAGCAATGTCCAGTTGTATGTAGAATCATGCAAAATCACGTCTGGACAGCTTTGAGTTGAAAAGAGAAGCTTTGAGAAGAAGAAGGAAGAGCAGAACCACGTAAAAGCAACGTGAAGAATGAGCAAAAATAGGGAGAAATAAAGCTCAGGCAAAACGTGAAGCAGCTGCATGGGACGTGAAAAATAACACGAAGAATCCTTGCATGGAGAAAACAAGAGAACCTTGAGTAAGGCTTGTACAGAAGCTACAGCAGAAACAAAAGAAAATGAAATGCAGCTGAAGCTTGGTTTTGACGTAAGAGAAGAGCTACATGCAGAAACAGAGGAGTTGCATGAAGAAGCAGAAGAGAAAATGAGCTGGAGCTTTTGAGCAGAAATAAGAAACACGAGCTGAGCATGTGATAGCTTAAATGAGAATATGAAGCCACTCTCTGGAACGAAGAAGAAAATGCAAATGAAATTAGCACTCTGGAGAGTTGCATGGTTCAAAGAAAGTAACGTGGAAACAAGAGGCACGAGCTGCTGGTTTGAATGAAAATGCTAGAGCTGAAGTACGTGGAATAATATAAATTCAAGTGGGGCCCATCTCATTCATATAATCACATAAGTAGCTTCAGACAATAGGAAGAGGGGAGCACGTGAAACATAAACAAAACACGTGAGGAGTAAAATCACACCATATTCCATTTCACGTGGTCATTCGTCATTCATTCACGCCACACGCCCACACCTCTATTTTTTTCCATTCACACGATGCCTTTCACCCATCCCTTCGTCCATTCTCGCCCATTCACATCCAGATGCCATTTTTCATCCACTCCTCCATTCTCATTCCACTTCCATGAAGCTTTGATTCATCCTTGAGACTAGCTGGGAGGAAACTCTTGAGTGGAAGCTTGAATCCTTGGAGAAGAAGCAGAATTTTGACTAAGAATTTCTATTTTCCTACATTTTTTTCTCTTTTATCTATTGTCTTGGTTAAGCTATATTTGATAGAGAATTTGTGTAATTGATTAGTGGCTAGTTAGACACTAATTAGGATGTTGATTGACTGATTATGTGATTGAATTAGTACTAAATTTTTCCAATTTTCTACAATTTTCCAAGTGTGCAATCAAGGTGTTTGATGAAATGCTTGTGAGAATTGATGTGCCTAATTGTCTATTTGTGGATTCCTTGGTATTTAGTTGGTTAATTAAACATTTTTGGATGGTGATTCAAAGGCTAATTAATCAAGTAATCAATCAATTCAAGTGTTCAAAGATCTTAATCACAAGAATTAGTAATCTAATGAAAATTAAGGTCTCAATTAACATTGAATTGCTAGTTTCTTGAATCTTGAATGGTTATTCAAGATCATTTGCCAATAAACACAATTAGGAATTCTTAGGCCAGAATTCATCACAATTGGATTAGGATAAGGCTAGTAGATACCAAGGGATGACTCTAAAACTAGTCACAAGACCATTATTCACCCACAATTCCCACAATTAGGTAGAAATTAGGAATTTTAATTTGGTTTTATTTTAGGTTAGTTTAATTCAATTAAAAACTCCCCAAATTAAATAGCTTTTAGGATTCTTTAATACTTAGAAACTCAATTGAACATTGAATTCCATTTCCAAGGGAGATGACTTAGGTTGTGCCACTAGCTATATATTTAGATCAACCTAGTTTTATTTTGAGGGTTGCACGACAAGCCCGTCAAAATTTGGCAACCCTCAAAATAAAACTAGGTTGATCTAGGTTGTGCGTCATACTTAAAAATTTGCAATTAGTGTTATGTGGACTGTGTGAGCTCTACTATACATTCTCATATTGAATTACATCATTATAACTCATTTACATCACAAAATCATGTCTACAACTCATGGAAACCAAAATGGAGCATGGAATATGGAAGTTCATTTTTTGCCAGATTTGCTTCATTTTCTAACCAAATTTTAGAAAATTATAACTAAATCTAAAAAAATCAAAATCATGAAATCTTGGTCATTATGGAAAGCTTTGGATGATTAATTTACACTTAAAATATGCTTAGATCATGACATTCATCATAAAGGATGTTTGACATCCAAAATAGTCTAAAGGTCCGACTAAATTCTGGAATTGTCACAGAATTCTGCAGAAAACTTTGAAAATATCCAATTAATTCCACAAACATCTAATCCATGCAAATGATACCAATATGGAAATATATGGATGTGAAATAGAGAGAAAACAATATCTCTAGATCAGTTCATGAAGCTCAGACCTCAGAATTCAATGGAACATTACTTCTAGTTAGGCAAAATTACTAATGCTAGATAAAAACTTCAAAAATGCATATCTCTCCCTCTAAACTCCAAATGAGGTGCTTCTAATTGGCAGAAGTCACTGTGATTGTCTAGTTTCTTTAATAAAATTTCATGGCAATTGGACATCATTTGAGCCTCGTGTGACATACTACAATTTTGGAACAAAGGAATAGTGCAGCAAACCAGAAACTATGAAAATTGCTAACTTTGAAAAATCATCAAATATTTTGTAGACCTTTAAAAATTATGATCTTTAACTTCTCAAAAAGCTCTCAATAAGACCTAATTTCATGCCAAATTTCAGATCAAGAATAACATATTTGGCTAAAAAGTGACATAAGATTCCATTATGGTCAATTTTAGCTCCATATAGGATACCAAACTTGTCAAATGGCTTTCCCTTAGTGTTAGCACCTTTTGGGCAAGTCTAAAAGTACATTAAAAACTTGTGTAAGCTGCCCAAATGGTTTCAAATCTCATGCATCTCATTTTGACCATTCAACCCACACTTATATACATTTCCATCAAACTTCCAAATTGCATACTTTGGCATTTCATACTCAAAATATATGCTAGAAGTCATACATCATATCCATACATTTAAACATCACATAATATCATATTTATACATGTCTCAAGGGTCATGGTATATTTACAACAACATATCCATCAAGACACACAATTATGGTTCCAAAATAGATAAAGCTAGGCATATGTTTGTCAATCTCCCTTCTTTAGTGTTGTTAGCTCCCATTGCCATAACTACTTGGTCCACCTAGCATGTAAGAGTATTGGAGAGGAGGGGATGAGATTTAAAGAATCCCAATAGCTCATCTCCCATTCAATCATACATAATATGTGCAAAGCAAGCCTTACAAATGCATGCATGGAGAAAATAGAAGTCATGGACATTTAAAAAGCAAGCTTGGCATATGAACAAATCACACAAGACTTTCAAGAGCTCACCAATTGTTTGGATTAGCCTCACACTTCTTCTCATGGAGTTTGGATGTGACTCACCCATTCTTTTAGAGCTTTGAACTTAACCATACACTTAGGAGCCCACTTTGCTTTTGGGAGACTCTTTACTTTGTCTCAACCAATCTCATGGGTTCTTGGCTCATCCTCACCAAAGGGAAGAGTTCTTGGCCTCTTCACACTCAAGCAAATTCATACAAACGTCATAATTTCATTTGAAAACATAACATGGCATAAAGAATCATAGCATATAAAGGCTTGCTATCATACTTTTCATAGCTTGACATTATACATACACACATTCTAAAATAAGCTAAACACACATCCATGCATGAGAGAAGGTGGAGAGTGTGATGACCCTAACTTCTATTCTCAGTAATTATAGTTAAATACATGATTAATAAATAATGATTAAGGTTTGGAGTTGTTACAATTAATTACATGAAGAAAATATAGAGAAATTTGAACATTTATTTTATTAAGGTCATCAACTAAATAACTATAAATAGGAAAATGTATAAGAGGGTTTGTGATTCATCAATCCATCAATTTCAATACACAAAAACCTCCCACAAATGGTCCTATATCATTTCTTAGCATTAGCATTAAAGAAATTAGGGTTTCTAGGTCAAAGGTAGGAGTTTGGGGACCTGCGCCATGACTTGGAACCTTGCTACAGCAGCTAAGTTAGGTCCTGGAGCTTAAAAACTAAGTTTTTAACCTTGCGCCGCAGCCCAGACCTTTTACGCCGTGGCTAAGTTGCTCTCGAGAATCACTGGGTAACTTACTCGAAGCCGCAGCGAGTTAGATTTGTGTCGTGGCCAACCTATGTAGCATCGTGTAACATCCGGGCTTTCCGTAAACCTGAGAAACAAAATGTTCGGTTTCTCCGTAAACAGTAGAAATGGGCCAGATACAAAAGGAAGTCCCTGAAATAGAAGGAATTGGGGCCAACTAAAGTTATGATAAAATTTTAAATATTAGAAAATGAGGATTTGAGCCTTGAGTTGCCCAGAAATCAAGACCAATGTAACTCAAAAAAAAATTTGTCAAAAGGCCAGTGGCATTTTCGTAAATATGGGCACTTTTTGAAAAACACACAGGAGGGCTTTTTAAATGGAAATTTTGAGTTGCCCAGGGTTCTCAGAGGCCCCAAAAACCATGGGAAGCCCCGGGACCAGTAAAGCCCCTCCGGTGTACTCTTTCCGATGTCGGTTGACCCGAACTTTGACCGATTCGTTCGGGACCGTTTTAGCTCCGATTTGAGTGATTCCAAAGGCATTTTATTAAATTGGGAATCTCTTTGTTATGATGGAAAAGACAGTTCTCAAAAAGGAGCTAAAACGAAGGAGAAACGAAAATGCTAAGAACGAAGGGCAAAATTGGCATTAAAGTGTTAAAGGAAGCTTCTTTATATGCCACATTCTTTCTCTCCTCTCTAAACCGACTTGCTTCTGCCCATTTTCAGAGGAGAACTCCAGATCCTTAGGCGCACAAGAGGAGGAGGATTTTGGAGGAAGAAATTCAAGAAAAAGGTAAGAAACTTTAAGAAATTCCATATCCTTCCTTCTTCAACCTTGCTCCTCTCCTCTCAAGCTTTCTTTCTATGGTTTTAATGGAGAGTTTGGTGCTGTTTTTGGGGCAGAACAGAGAGGGGAATTTCGAAAATTGAGGGAGTAAGCCAACCAAGTGGAAGAACAAGCCAAAGGAAGCAAGAAAGCAAGGTAAAACTTCCATTCTTTGGTAGTTTCTCCCTCCCCCTTCCTCTTGAACGAATTTGACCACCATGAGCCCAATTCTTAGGGGCTGCTTTCTGTCCAATTTATGGAGGGATTAGGGGTTTTAGATGGCAAGGATTAAGAATGAACCAATAGAATCAAGAAAGGAGCATTAGGAAACAAAATGGAATCATTAGGGATCCAAATGCTCCCTTGCAAATCTGATTTTATATAAATGTTCTTAGGCTTAAATGAATGTTTAAATGTGCTCCTAAGATCCCTAAGAGGTCCCCCATATGTCTCTTCCTCCATAAAATTAACAAAACCCCATGGAAAGTCATGAACCTAAAAGTTAGAAAAGTGTAGAGCACTTAAGGGGATTGTAAAACCTGATTTAATCTATAAGTTCCCTTGGTTGTTTAAGTGTTTCCTTGACCTCCTACAACTCTTAACAACCTCCCTAAATGGTTCCCCCATCAAGGAAAAATCAAGAAGCCATGAAATCCCATTTATGCTCTAACTTTCGGCCAAGTAGGGATGGCATAGTTAGGGAGAGTTTTAAATTGTTTCAAGCCCATTTTTGAGTCATACATGATGAATGAATGTGAGGGGAAACCTTGGGAAAAATTTAGGAAGCTTAGAGAATGAGTTGGTGCTTTAGGTTCCATATTGTGACCTAAGGAAGCAACATAATGTTAGGCCCTTTGTTTTAATTATGTGATGACTCCAAAAGGCTTAAAAGGAGTCAAGAATCATATTTGAAAAGAAAGAATGAGGCCTAGAAAGCATTTGAGGGGTGTTGCTTCATTAGGTGCCTTTATGGACCATAATAGGGATTATAGAGCAATCTAGTACTTAAGCAAGTTGTATGGCTTTAGAGAATGTTTCATGAACCTAATTAGCTCCCAAAAATTGTATTTAGGCCAAGAGAAACCATCTCCACCAAATTGTGGGTGTGTGGCCAAAAGAGGAGGTTTAAAAGCTAAGGAAAAAGTGTGTACTTGCATAAAAGGTAGCTCTCTCCACCTTCTCTCATGCATGGATGTGTGTTTAGCTTGTTTTAGAATGCTTGTATGTGTATTTTCAAGCTTTGAAAAGTATGCTAGCATGCCTTTACATGTCATGATCCTTGATGCCATGTTATGTTTTAAATGAATCCATGATGTTTGTATGAGTTTGCTTGAGTGTGGAGAGGCCAAGAACTCTTCCCTTGGGTGAGGAGGAGCCAAGAACCCTTGAGCTTGGTTGAGACAAAGTAAAGAGTCTCCCAAAAGCAAAGTGGGCTCCCAAGAGTATGGTTGAGTCCAAAGTGCTCAAAGAATGGGTGAGGCAAGTCCAAAATTCATGAGGAGAAGTGTGAGGCCAATCCAAACACTTAGTGAGCTCTTGAATGTCTTGTATGATTGATTCACATGCCAAGGTTGCTTTTAAAATGCCTATGATTTCTACTTTCTCCATGCATGCATTTGTGAAACTTGCTTGCACATATTATGTGTGATGGAATGGGAGATGAGCTATTGAGATTCTTGAATCTCACTCCCTCCTCTTAAATGTCCTAATATGCTAGGTGGACCAAGTGGACATGGCAATGGGAGCCAACCACCTTGAAGAAAGAAGATTGCCATCCTTATGCTTGATTTTTGGTCTTTTGAGTCATAAGGAGACTTCATGATGTATATTATTATTGTAAATAGTCTATGACCCCTTGAAAAAATGTAAAAATGATATTATGTGATAGATAAATGAATGAGTATGGTGTATGACTAATAGCACATGTTTTGAGTATGAAATGCCATGATATGAGAATGTAAAGTTTGGTGATTATGTGTATAAGTATGGGTTGAATGGCCAAAATGAGATGCAAATGGTTTGGAACCATTTGGGCAGCTTCCCTAAGTCTTAAACATGCTTTTAAACTTGCCCAAAAGGTGCCAAGACCAAAGGAAATCCATTTGGCAATTTTGGTACCCAACATGGAGCCAAAATTGACCAAAATGGAACCCTATGCCACTTTTTGGCCAAATGAGTTAGTCTTGCCCTGAAATTTGGCATACAATTAGGTCTCATTAAGAGCTTTCTGGGAAGCTAAAGATCGTAATTTTCGGAAACCTACAGAATATTTGATGAATTTTCAAAATTGGGATTTTCCATGGTTTCTGGTATGTGCACTGTTCATACTGGCAGATTTGATTTTCGTGTCACTCGATGGCCAAATGGTGTCCAATGCTTATGAAATTTTATATGCATAAACTAGAGGAAATAAAATTTCTGTGACCACCGAGATCACCTCATTTGGAGGTCTGAGAAGAGAGTTATGAATTTTCGAATTTGCTGTCAGTAACAGTGGCATCTCCAGAGCTCAATCACTGTTTCATCAGTTCCAGATGTCTAAACCTTTCTGTTTCATTCTGGACTTATTTTTAGTGTCAAGTTAACATTTGTAGCTTTCCAGAATGACTGAATGTGTGTGATTTCGATTTTTGTAGAATTAGTTATGAATTTCAGAAGTTTACATCAGTAACCTGAATCACAGCCCAGGCAGCCAGCGAGTCTGTAGGTTCTTGGATGTCAAACGTTCTGTGTGATGAATGTTGTAATGTGGAAATATTTTTAGTGTGAAGTAGACATCCTAAGCTTTCTAGAATGACCAAGATTGCATGATTTTGAATTTTCTGGATTTAGTTATGATTTTCCAAAGTTGGGTCAGGAAATGGAGCAAAGCTGGCCGAAAATATGCTTATCTATTTTGAACTCCATTTCGGTTTCCATGAATTGTAGGCATGTTTTGTGATGGAAATGAGTTGAAATAATGAAATTAAATATGGGGAAGTATAGTCTAAGCTCACACGGTCCATGTGACACCGAATTGAATTTTTTGATACGACGCAACGCGGAAAAAATTCATTATTTCTTTAGCGTTTCCATGGAACATCAATATGATTCATGATATTATGCCATTTGAAAGCATGAGATGAGCTAGAATTTATGGTGTTACACATCGCGGTGAGTTTTGCTATTGTACCCTCCTTAATTAATTTTCTCGACTTGCGTCGCGGCGAGATTTCATCCTATCACCCTCTTGGGCATTATTTTCACTCTGCGCCATGGTGAGATTTCTCAAGCTGCGGCGTCCCTCGCCACGGGCCACTGTCACTCTTCAGGCTATGGCGAGGCCTTCCTGAGCGTGACATGGCTCCTTCCTGTAGCTATATCCCCTACATTTCATCCCCTACACTCCAGTTCTCTTTTTAGGGACACTCTAAGACTCCTTCCCCTCATTTTATATGGCTCTAATGGTATTTATCTACCTTATTTACCCAGCTATTCTACTATTATTAACTCAACACTCAAATACTAATTCTCAATCACCCAACCACCATATGTCAGCCTTTCCATGGGTTAATGACAGTAAGGATTTATATACTATCGACAATTAGCATCTCATATACATTTTGCTAGAAGTTTCATGCGTCAATGATTCATATCAATTTCTAATACATCACATGATTAGGTTTCCAACAATATACCATACCATAAGTTCAGAGAAATTCATACATCAGATACTATAGGTTCATATAACTTAAACCAAGCCATATTGAGACTTAACTTCTTAATGAATACATTCTAACTAATCAAAATATAGACTCCTACACTTGGCAACATGAATACAAGATGATGCTATATAATAAGGATTACAAAATTTGCATCTATACTAATTAAATCAGCCTAAGTGTAGCCTTCTCCCCATATGTTAGACCTCATAGATTTTCATCCACTTGCTTCCCCTTATCCTTACCCGAAGAACCTTCACCTGAAATATTAATCCTATAAAACGGGGTGAGATATGAATCTCAGTAACCAAGGCAATTCCATCATATAATCCAGTTTAATTAGCATATATGCATGAATCAAAATCAACATCAGAATCATATTAATCACATCAGTAAATGAAACAATTAGGCTATCATGATTACTATCCCATACTAACAATCATATTATCATTTATTAAAGGCCATTAACATCGAGAGAGGCCCGTCCACAGCATCTACTCCCCATTGAGCACAACCAGGGCTCAGTGTATTTGAGATTTGATCATAACCCGGTGCTCGATCGAAGCACATGCACGGGTGGCAGTCGCACCACAGCTCCACTATGGACTCACAAGGTCGAATCATAATACAATAGATAGTCAACCAATTCATTCAGTATTTCAAACCATTCATATACAGCAAATATGAAATTAAAACAGATACATGCATGGAATTAATTTAAACCCCGGTTACTTTACTTGTAGACAATTTGCAGCAGCCACCAATGGTACAAAAATTCCTATAACCATAGCATCAGAAAATTACCACTCTAATTCATCATTAACAATAGCAACAAGTACCCAAGTAATTTAAATACTAATAACTACCTAAATAACACTTACCCAGCCACCACAAGTCCCAACTTCAGATTAAGGTGTCCTCTACCAGAAATCTCAATATTTCATCCAAAATCCTAAGCAAATTCATACAAAATTAATACCTATATTATAAATCAGCTATGGGGGTCTCAAATTAGCAAAGAAAGCATCAAAATGGAGGGTTTATACTTACTTCATGTTAGCCCTAACCTCAACCTACCCCAAATAACTACATTTCAGATTTTGGGTAGGTTAAAAATACTCCAAGTGAAAAGCTAATCTAACCAAATTAAAGAGAAAGATGAGGGAATTAAGTTGTATAACTATTACCTTAGTTGAATCTTGCTCTAAATGTGAGAAAATACAGAATTCTTGCCCCCAACCCTAGCCTCCTTCTCAACCTTTGAATTTTGCTTCTTGAGTTTCAGCAAATGAGAAAGTGGCTAAAGCATTAGGATTTTAGGTGGGTTTAAGTTAGGTCAAAGATGGGTCATGGGTTGCTCCAAGGTCCAACTCCAAATGGGCTTTAGATTTTAGCTTGTTGGGCCAGTTTTAAAGTGTTGGGCTACAAAATTTTATTGGGCTAGTTCTTATATATTGGGTTGCTGAAGTTTAATTAGGTTTGGACCGAGTTTGAAGCGTTCAAGAATTTGGGTCTGCACAAGGTTTATTGGGCCACTTATAGGAGCTTATACAAGGTGGATCTTGGACCCTTATCACATTAAATTGGGTTGGGTCTGCATCTAATTCATTGGGTCTCCATTAGCCCCTTATCATGATTCATTAATTTAGGCCTAGATAAAATTTCTATTCTAATTAAATCTCAAAACCATTTTAATAATTTATCTCTCTAAAATCTCCATTCATTTAACTTGCCCAATTACTACATATTAATTATTCTTAATTAATCTAAATCCATAATTAACATCTTAAATAAATTTTGGGGTGTTACAAAGAGAGCTGCCTTGCTTTTTGCATACTTTTTCCTTAATCCTTGAATCCTCTCCCTTGACCTCACAAACCTAAGAAGGTGGAGATCACTTCTCTTAGCCTAGACACATTTTATGGAAGCCAATTAGATTCAAAGAATTAATTCTAAGGCCACACAACTTACGTAGACTCTATCTTAATCTATAAACCCTTTTATGGTTCCATAATTGCACCTAATGAAGCAGCATCCCTCAAATAATTTTTAGGCTCAATTCCCTTCATTCAAATATAATTCTTGACTCCTTTTAAGCTTCTTGGAGTCACCATGCAACTAAAATCAAGAGCCTAGCTTTATGTTGCTTCTTTAGGTCTTAATATGGAACACAAGGCATCAATTCACTTTCTATGAGTTCTAAATCTTTCCTAACGCTTCCCTTCATCTTCATTCCTCAAATATGACTCAAGAATAAGTTTAAAAAAAATTTAAAACTCTCCCTAGCTAGGAGAACTCCTTTTAGCTGAGACATAGGGCAATTTTGGCCTTCTTAGAGCTTCCTTTGTTTTCTCATAGGAGGATGCATGTGGGGAGCCTCTTATGGATCTTAGGCACTCAAGCAAACACTCCTCTAGGCTAGGGAATGCAAGGATCAAAATAGATTTCACAAGGTTTTCATAAATCCTTAACTTTTCTATCTTGTATTTTCATGCTTCTTCCTTTGATTTCTTTGCATGTACTTGCTTCTCATACTCTAAAATCTATGAATTTCCCTCACTAGGACTAGAATTCATCTCCCCTTGATTGGGCTCTATATGGGACAAAATGCTCGTATGGAGAAGGAGGGAGGAAGAAGCATGGAACATAACAACTTACCTTGAATTCCTAGCTTTTCTCAAGTGCTCTTCTAAGTGGTAAGTTCCTCTCCCTCGAATTCTATTATTCCTCCTTTGGACCAAACCCAAAACATCACCAAATCCATCAATGAAACCATAGAAATAAAGAGAAGAATGAGAGGAATAAGTTTTCTAAGGAGAAGAGCATAAAATTCTACACTTTTCTTACCTTTCTCCTCGATTCTCTTAGTTTCTCTCTCTTCCTTTAGCCTTTTTCTCTATCTTAGACGAAGCATAAGTTAGTTGGAGGGGAAGAAAAGCTTTTAGAGTCTTTAAGAAGCAAAAATCCTTTTTTCTTGCTCTTTACAGACTAACCCTTGCTATAGTGAAAAATATTCCTCGCTATAGCGAGCACGTATAAGTCCCAAACCCCTATATTCGCTATAGTGCGCTATGATGAGAAACCCCCTAGTTTTTGTATGGGATGCCTTCACTCACTATAGCTAAATGCATTTTTGCTATAACAAACAGGTACATTGGCTATAGCTAGATGGATTTTCGCTATAGTGAACAGGTACATTCGCTATGGACTTAGAAAGATTTCAAAAATTTCAGCACTTTTCAAAATTCTTATTGTTACATTTTTGAAAATTTTCTTCATTCTAGCTCTGTTTTTCCTTCCGTCTGAGCCTGAGATTCTAATTTTTAGGAGTCTAGAATACTTTTCAAATTTTTTGATACCTTAACTGCATCATTTCTGGGGACTTCCTTTTATATCTAATGAGTTTCGCTCATTTATGGAGATACTGTAAAGTATGTTTCTCATGTTTTCTCTTATTTTTAGAGAACTAGATGTTACATAGGGTGCCATCTATGTATAGGTGAGTGGAAGAAAGGCTTTTAAAAAATTTTCATTTTACCCTTCGTTCTTGGCATTTTCATTTCTAATTTGTTTTAGCTCTTTTTTGAGAACTGTCTTTTCCATTATAAAAGTTAGGTTTCCAATTTAGTAAAATGCCTTTCGAATAATTCAAATCAGAGCTAAAATCTTCTCAAACAAATCTGCCAAAGTTCGAGCTCACCGCTATTAGAAAACATCCACCAGAGGGGTTATAACTGTCTCGGGGTTTTCAATAGTTTTCAGGGCCTCTGAGAACTTTAAAGAATTTAAAACTTTCATTTAAAAAGATGTCCTATGTAAATTCTAAATTTTGTTCAAAATTATGAAAATGCCATTATGTTTCATCAATCTTTTATCACATTTTGTTTCTTTATTCTAGGTGCATTTTTTTTTCTATTTGAGCCTGAGATTCTCATTTTTAGGAGACTAGAATACTACTTAAATTTTTTAGAACCTTAATTAATTCATTTCGAGGGATTTGCCTTGAAAATGCACCCATTTTTGTCATTTAACAAAAACCAAACATTACAATTCTCCCTCTTTTAAAAATTTCATCCTCAAAATTTAGATAACAGATTTTAGGGGAAGAGCTTTGGATGTTTCTTTCTTATTTCTTTCTCTAGCTCCCAGGTAGCTTTTTGGGGAGATAACCCCTTCCAAACTACTTTTACTAGTACTATCATCTTATTCCATAAATGTTGAGTCTAAGTCCATGATTCGATTTAGTGATACTATATATGATAAATCATCCTGTAATTGCACATTCTCATATTCTATGACATGTAAGGAGTCGGGATGATACTTTTTAAGTTGTGAAACAAAGAATACATCATGTACTTAGCTTAAATTTGGGGGAAGGGCTAGTCTGTAGGTCACAGGTCCTACTTTATTAAGAATTTGGAAGGGACCTATGTACTTTAGACTGAGCTTTCTACTCTTTATGGACCAATCTATCCCTATGACTAGAGATACTCTAATGAAGATATGGTCTCTAATCTTAAACTCTAATGACCGTCAATGATTATCTGTGTAACTTTTAGCTCAACCCAACTTATCAGAGACATACACTTGCTCCTATATAATGCCTCATACAGTGTTATCTGTATGTAACAAACGTAATTTTTGTAAAATGATGCAATGAGCTATAAAAAAGCAAGTCCTCTAAAATGAGCTAGATAATGTCCTAAAAATTTTGGGTAGAGTCCTAAGCTCCTAAAAATGATAATTTTAGGCTCTGACGGAAAGAAAAGTGGAGCTAGGATGGAGAAATAATTTGTGACAAAAACTGACAAAACATAATGATATTTTCATAAATAAGTGTAACTTTTGGAAAAAAACACATAGAAGGGCTTCTTAAATGGGAAATTAGAGTTGTCCAGGGTTTTCAGAAGCCCTAAAAATCATGGAAAGCCCCAGAACTGGTAAAGCCCCTTCGATAGATGTTTTCTAAGGTTGGTGAGCCCAAATTTTGACAGATTCGTTCGAGAGCATTTTAGCTCCAAATTGAGTGATTTCAAAGGCATCTTATTAAATTGAGAACCTAAATTTTATAATGGAAGAGACGGTTCTAAAAAAAGAGCTAAAATGAAGCTGAAATGAAATTGCCATTACGGAAGGATGAAATTGAAATTGTTGAAAAAGTATGTTTCTAGAAGCTTCTACATATTTTCCCCTTCTTTTCCCCCTCATATAGCACAATTTTCCTCTGACTAAAATATAGAATATCAACTACTCTCTTAGGCATATAAGAAGGGAAAGAAAATAAGGAGAGAAATCAAGGAAAAGGTAAGGAAATCTAAGGAATTTCATGCTCCATCTTCCTCTAATCTTGTTGCTCTCTCCTCCTCCTCTTTTCCTATGGTTTTCTTGAGATGATTGGTTCTATTTTTGGTCCAACACACAAAGGGAGAGTTTGAATTACTTGAAGAGAAGAGAACCAAGGAGAAGAAGCTTTAAAACCAAGTTAGAATCCAAGGTCATTTCCCATTCTTGGTGCTTCTTCTTTGTTGCCCTCCCTTGTGTCAATTTTGGCCTTATATAAAACCATTAGAGGGGAGGGAGTTATGTCCAAAAACGAGAGAGAAACATGGGTTTTAGGCCATGGGAAGATCGAATATGGTAAGAAATTCTAAGAAAAACCAATAGAAAACAAGACAGAAAAAGTGTGGGGTTCTTTAGGGTTTTGTAAAATTTAATTTTATGTAAGTGTTTCCTTGGCTATTTAAATGTTTCCTTGAGCTCTTAAGACCTCTAGAAACCCTCCCAAGTGGCTTTCCCATCAAGAAAAAATCAAGAACTCCATGAACCTTCCTTAGTGTGCTTGTCTCGGCCTAGGCTAGTCCATAGAGCTAGGGAGTGCTTTAATTTATTTTAGCCTTGGTTTGGGACTTTATATGATGTTAGAAGATGGGAGAAACCATTGGAAAAAATTTAGGAGCCATGGAATGAGAGATAGCAATGGTGTCCATAATGGTGTCTTAAGAAGCAACTTGATTTTCCAATTGTGTAAGTCAATGTGTGAGGGCTCCAAGGACCTTAAATGAGTCCAAGAAGTCTAGAAATAACAAGAGAATGGAGCCTAAAACTTGAAATGTAAAAGTTGCTACAATAGGCCAATTATGGAACCATTATGCCACTTATAGAACTAAGTGTGTATTCAAGATTATCTTTAGTGTCTTGGCTTACTTCAAGTATGTGATTATGTGTTGTTTATGATGTTTAGGCCGAGAGAATACCAACACACCTAGGTGCACTTGTGAGGCCAAAATGAGGGAGAATAAGACAAAGGAAGGCTTGCAAAATTCAACGTAGCTTTCTACCTTATTCTCCTTGCATTCTTTTGTGCATATGTATGTTATTGTATGCTTGTGTATATTTTTGTGACTTGATGATATGCCACTTGATGCCTTAACTTTACATTTGTACCAATGTGTCTTCTTGAATGACTATGGTTATGGAAATGGCTCCTAAGGGTGAGGTGATGCCAAAAGTCCCTTAATGAAGGTAAGGAAATGTCAAAAGTCTCATGGCATAGGTGAAACAAGATCAAAAGTCTCTTAGAACGGTGAGGCCAAGTCAAAAGTCCCTAGGCCAAGAGTGAGACAAATCCAAATGTCCTAGAAATAGGGTAAGACCAAACTAAAAGTCCCTAGAGCATGGTCTTGGCTCGAATATGAATAAGTGGCATGGAAATTGTGACTTTGCATACTTTATGGTTTCCAAATCTTTCATACATATGCTTTGATGTGTATATGCCTTGAATGTGTGTGTGAATGGGTGTGTGAGTTATTGAGATTCTAGGAATCTCACTCCCTTTCCCTCCACTATCTTGAAATGCCTAGGTGATATTCAAGAGGCAAGGAAAGCAAGTCAAGCACCATGAGAATGCATTTTCTTATCATGTAACCTTACTTGTAATGGAATGTCAAAGTTGATATGTACATGATATTTTTGAGTTGTAAACCATTGAACAAATGTAATATTATATATGAATGATGTATGAATCTTGTATGGTGTTAAAACAATGGAAATATGGAAATTGCACACTTAAGTGCACACTTGAATGTATGCATTTTTGAATTTAGGATGACCAAATTGAGATGCATGGTGTTTGGAACCAATTGGATAGTTTTTACAAGTCATATTCATACTTTTAAACTTGCCCAAGGGGTGCCAAACACTAAAGAAGGCTAATTAAACCAAGTTGGTACCTCATATGGAGCAAAAGTGACTATTTTGTGAGGCTATATTATCTTTTGCCCAAATGAGCTCTTCTTGGTCTAGGATTTGTAATGAATCTAGATTTTGTTGAGAGCTTTTTGGAAAGCTAAAGTACAAAGTTTTCTGAGGTCTATGGAATATTTGATGAATTTTCAAAGTTGAGAATTTTCCTAGTTTTGGTTCAGTGCACTGTTCATTCTAGTAAGAAATTAAACTTTATCACTCATAAGGCAAATGATGTCCAATTACCATAAAAGTTTTACAAGGAGAAATTAGACCTTCCTAGTGACTTAAGCCAATTGGAAGCACCTCATTTGCATGTCTAGAGAGGGAGATATTAATTTTTGAAGTTGCTATCCAGTATCAAACATCTAGTCAAACCTATGTCACTATTTGATTAGTTTTTGAGGTTTAGACATGCCTAGGCTGGTCTAAAGTTATTTTTTTGCTCTAGTTAATATCTATAGCTTTCCAAATTGGTATCATTTGCATGGATTGGATTTTGGTCGAATTAAATGGACATTTTTGAAATTTATGATAGTAAACTGTATCTGTACCATGGATTGCCAAATCTTTGTGGCTATTTCATTATCAAACATGGCCCGAAGGCTTTGATCATGTCTTGAAATTATTTTCAATGTGAATTTAACATCCATATCTTTCCATAAAGCTATAGTTTGTGTGATTTCAAATTTTCTACATTTAGTTATGATTTTTCGAAATTGCCCCTAGAATCTACCACTGTCTAGCTGTGGGAAATGAAGAAATTTTGGGGTTTTTGACTCTTGATCCATGGTTTGTGCATGGAAAATAATTAGAGAATGTTGTTGATGAGTTTATGGAATCCCAAAGACGCAAAATGAAAAATTTATCTGTTACGCAACACAATTTAATTTATTATTTTAATGCATTTTCTTGATATTTCTTTAATAAGGTGCATATTTCCACTTGCAAGATAGGGATTAATGTTAGAAATAATATGGTATTACACTGTATACTTGCATGATAGTTGTTATTATAGGCAAACTCCACTAAAGACAAGTATGTAGCCCAGTTTCCTTTCATTTCTAAGACACACGCCCTTAACATGTCCTCTAGGGTTTGGATGGTTCTCTTTGTCTGTCCATATGTCTATGGGTGATAGGCTGTGCTAAATCTAAGCCTCATACCTAGAGCATCCTGTAATGATTTCCAAAAATTTGAAGTGAATCTGGGATCTCTATCTGGCACTATACTCTTTAGCATGCCATGTAATCTAACTATCTCCTGTATATACAACTGGGCTAGTTTGTTTAGGGTATAAGTGGCTTTTATGGCTAAAGAGTATGTTGACTTCGTTAATTAGTCTACTATTACCCATATTGTATCATGCCCCAATGATGTCCTAGGTAAACCCATGACAAAATCCATAACTATACTATCACATTTCCACTCTAGAATATCTAGGGGTTAAAGTAACCCAGCTAGTTTCTAGTATTCTATCTTAGCTCTCTGACATACTAAACATCGAGAGACATACACATAAAAGATGCGAAACAAGTCTTGAAAATGCATGCTTGGACATACTAAAATGTGTAAGCATTCAAGAAACATCCTTGGCATTTGAACAAGTTATACATAGTATACATTATCTTGCCAAGTAAGTGGATTAGCTTCGCCCATTCACTTGTGGATTTTAGATTTGCCACACCCATTCCTTTAAGAGGTTTTTGACTTAACCTTACTCTTGGAAGTCAACCTCACTCTTGGAAAACTCTTTACTTTGATTCAACCAATTTTAGGGGTTCTTGGCTTATCCTTACCATGGCTATAGGTTCTTGGTATAACACTATATATTTCTAACTTATTTTATAACATTTTCATACTCATATGATACATTCCGTGAGGGGAAATAAGAAAAGTATATTAAATAATATATTTATTTTCGCTACGTCATGTATAAAAATTTTATTCGGTGTTATGTGGACTATGTGAGGTCATACAATATATTCTCATATTTAATTATATGATTACAACACATTTGCACCATCAAAAGTGGGCTACAATTCATGGAATTCAAAGGGAAGCTCAAAATACTCATGTATATTTTCAGCCAGAATTTAGCTCTTTTCTGACCCAAATTTGGAAATTCATAACAAATTCTAGAAAAATCAAAATCATGCATTATTAGAGATTCTAGAAAGCCACAGATGTCTACTTTAAGCTAAAAATATGCCTAGATCATAATATCCATCACAAAGAATGTTTGACATCTAAGAAGATCTAGAGATCAAGTTGTCCACTGGTTTTGTCATAGATTACTATAGCAAATTTTAAAAATGTCCAATTAATTACAAAAAAATCCAATCCCTGATAGTGATACCAATAGAAAAATCTATGGATGTTAGCTAGAGAGAAAAAATAACTCTAGACTAGTTTTGGTAGTCCCAGACCTCGAAATCCAATCAAACAATAACAGAGGTCGGAAGGAATCCTTGATACTAGATAGAATTTTTAAAAATTCATATCTTCCTCTCTGGGTATCCAAATGAGGTTCCACTTGTTGCCACAAGTCACTGTGAATCTTAGTTTCTTTGTATAAAATTTCATGGCAATTAGACATCATTTGAGCCTTGTGTGACAGATTTCATTTTCAAACTAAATGAATAGTGTAGCAGACCAAAACTAGAAAATTTGCCAACTTTGAAAATTCATCAAATATTCTGTAGACCTTCGAAAGTTATGTTCTTTAGCTTCCCAAAAAGCTCTCAACAAGCTCTAATTGCATGCCAAATCTTAGATCAAGAAGAACTCGTTTGGTAAAAAAGTGATATAGAGTTCCATTATGGTCAATTTTGACTCTATATGGGGTACCAAAGTAACCAAATGGCTTTCCTTAAGGTTTGGCACCTTTTGAGCAAGTCTAAAGGCATGATTAAGACTTGTGTAGATTTCCCAAATGGTCCCAAACTCTATCCATCTCATTTTGACCATTTCATCCACACATATACACACTTACATTAACTTTTCAAGAAGCATAACTTGGCATTACATACTCAATTTACACTCTAGCATTCATATGTTATATTCTTTCATTTATACATTGCATAATATCATAATTACACATGTCTAAGAGGTCATGGACCATATAAATCATGGGATTACATCATTTGACATATATATGGTCTTAAAGAACCAAAAACTTTGCATTTTGTTGTCATCCTCTCATCCTCAAGGTGGTTGGCTTCCATTACCTTGTCCATAGCATATTAGATCATTGGAGAGGAGGGAATGAGATTCAAAGAATCCCAATAGCTTAACTCCCATTCAATCATACATAATGGATGCATACAAGTCCCATAAATACATGTATGGTCATGTTGACATGTGTAAACATTCAAGAAGCATTTTCATCATTTGAGAATGTCATACTTAGCATACAAAGGCTTGCCAAGGAAGTGGATCGGCCTCACCCAATTTCTTGCGAATATTGGGCTTGCCTCACCCATTCTTTAAGAGATTCTTGGACTCAACCATACTCTTGGCAGCCTATCTTGCTTTTGGGAGACTCTTTGCTTTGTCTCAACCAATCTCAAGGGTTCTTGGCTCATCCTCACCATGGCTATGGGTTCTTAGCCTCACCACACTCAAGCAAACCTAAACACACATCAAAAATATCATATAAGAGCATATTGTAACATCATGGCACCATGGAATTAAAGTCATGCTAGGACACTTTTCATGGCTTAAAAATACACATACATACATTCAAGACAAGCTAAGCATACATCTATGCACGAGAGAAGGTAGAGAGAGCTACCTTAGAAGCAATTACTGACTTTTTCCTTTGAATCCAAGCTCCCCTTTTTGGCTACACACACACAAAAGTGTGGGGAAGTATTTTCTTGGCCAAGACACAATTTATGAAAACCAATTAGGTTTATGAACTTAATTCTAAAGCCATACAATTTGCTTAGACACTAGGTTAGCTTAAACCTCATTATGGTTCCATAATTGTACCTAATGAAGCAACACCCCTCAAACAAATTCTAGGCTCCATTCTTTCCATTCAAATATGATTCTTGACTCCTTTTAAGCCTCTTGGAGTCATCACACAATCAAAACTAAGAGCCTAGTTATATGTTGCTTCTTTAGGTCATATTATGGAGCATAAGGCACTAACTCATTTTCTATGGGTTCTAAATTTTTCTCAAGGCCTTCCCTTATTTTCATTCATCATATATGACTCAAGAATGGACTTAGAAAAATTTAAAACTCTCTCTAACTACACAAAACCCTTTAAGCTAAGACTATAGAGGAAATAGGGTTTCTTGGAGTTTGCTTTGTTTTCTCAAGGGAGGATGCAAGTGGGGAGCCTCTTAGGGATCTTTGGAACTCATTTAAACTATTATTGAGGCCTAGGAATCATTATACAAAATCATATTTTATAAGGTGCAATTGAAACCCTAGAAATTACATCTTGAAATCTAATGGGTTTTTGTTAATTCCCTTTACATATTCTTAATCTTTACACTCTTTCTCCTTAGATTCATCGTTGTTTCTTCCTAAAAATCAAGTCTTCCTAGGGTTTCTCATGTTAGGCAAAATAGAGAAGGAGAGGAACCAAAGGTAGCAACCATAGCAAGAGAAATTACCTAGTTTTCTTGCTTTTTCTCACTTGAATCTTGCTTTCTCCAAGCTCTTCTCTTCAAATCCGAAATTTTCCTTTAATATCTCCCTTAACACAGATTTGAAAACTTCATTTTAATCAAAGGAAATAAAGGGGAATGGAGGAGAGGAGGTTTAAATGGAAGAAAGTATAGAAAACTACCAAGAATCTATACCTTTTTCTTGATTTTTTTCCTCCTTTTCTTCCCTTTTTTTGAGCCTAAGAGAGCAGATCATATTCTGTATTTTGGCAAAAATTTCGTGCTTAAGAAGATGGGAGAAGAAAGGAGAAGGGTGTGGGAGCTTTTAGAAACACACTTTTTCAAAAATTCTAATTTTGTCTTTCTATAATGGCAATTTTGTTTCGAGTTTGTTGTAGTTCCTTTTTAAGAACTGTCTTTTCCATTATAAAATTTAGGTTCCTAATTTAATAAAATGCCCTTAGAATCACTCAATTTGTAGCTAAAACCTTACCGAACAAACTTGTTAAAGTTCAGGTCAATTAACATTGGAAAACGTCCGCCAAAAGGGATTTAACTATCCTAAGACTTCCCATGGTTTTTAGGGCCTCTAAGAACATTGGGCAACTCAAAAATTTTATTTAAAAAGACCTCCTATATGTTTTTCCAAAAGTTGCACTTATTTACAAAATTACTATTATGTTTCATCAATTTTCATCACAATTTTGTTTCTTCATTCTAGCTCCATTTTTTCTTTTCGTCTGAGCCTAAGATTCTCTTGTTTAGGAGTCTAGAATGCTTTCAAAATTTTTTGGGCCTTAACTACATCATTTCAGGGGACTTGCTTTTATATCTTGTTAATTTCATTCATTGACGGAGATACCATATTTTACGTTTCTCACGTTTTTTTTCGTTTTTAGAAAACTAAATGTTACATTTCTCTCCCCTTAAATAAATTTCATCCTCAAAATTTAGGGTATACTTTCTTATTCTTTTCCTTTTCTAGCTACCTGTTCTTTTCTTTCCCTTCTTCTTGGCTCTATACTCTTTTCTCTATGATTTCACTTGTTTAAATTTTTCTCTCAACCAGAGAATTTTTCATTATTAGCCTTTAATTAGGGCTCTACTACTATAATGTACTAGCTAATTCTTTTCATAAGAGAAAGAAATTTCTAACTCTAGAGGCCTATCCTGAGAGAGCTTACTAATCATATCAGGTTATTGTTAACCCATTCGCAGGGATTAATGTTTCTTTTAGTGGCCTCATTTACATATCTTGGGAGGTAACTTATTTCATATCACATCTCCCATATTCTTTCTTAATGGCTTCTCATTATGTCTCATTATCTTTTCTGATCCTTACAACCATCAGAGGTTTCTATTTGTCTATTTACATATTCACATGTATCGTCCACTGCTTATCTCTGTGTTCTTCCTTACTAGCTCATCCCATGATTACAATTTACATTCTTTCTGTCATAGGCCTTATATCTCAATTACTTACTGGGATTATAACTTCCTGGAGGAGTTTCAACTTTCAATGATCCCCGCTTCTCTATTTACTACTATTTCTATCTTTGTAGGCCGGGACCTTTCTTCACTTTCTTTGCTCACTTATAGTGGCATTTTATAATCCCTTATTTTAGCACTGATAAGCCTAAAATGTGTGTCTCATACTGGCACTAAAGAGCTACTACCACTGACTATTACTAGCCTCTGATGGGATGCTAGCTATTCTCACAGTTTTGCTCACTAGAGATATATTGTACCACGTACCTCATTTAAAATTGCACCTGACCCTTTTCTGTACACATAAGCTAGCATGTAGGGATCTTTCTATCCCTTGGTTAGGGCAAATGTCTACGAGGTAGTGGCCTATCTGGCTCTAACTTTGGAAAGCTAATTTCTTACTTTCCTTATCCCATGTACTATACTCATCTCTATAGAGATCTAGTCAGTGGTCTAACTATCAGAGTAAAGCCTTTATATCTATATGGCAATGGTCTACCAGACTTAAGAGATCTCTAGTCTCTAAGAAAAAAGCTAGCTAAAATTGTACTAGTCTCTGAGATTAACTGCTTTGTAAAACTATCTTAGGCGGTCATCTCACCAGAGAACTATCATGTTGAGGTTAGGGCTTTCTGTAACTTTATAGGATCTATGGTGACCCCTGGGTCCATTATGACCTCTTAGAGCCTTGCTAAGGTCTACTGTAACCTGCTGTGCTATGCGAGGATCTACTGCAATCCATCTCTGAGAGATGTCAAGGCCTAAGATTATTGTATCTGATAGTAAAATACATACTCACTAAGTTCGGTTACCATCGCTCTTAATAGCTGAGGCTAAACTCAGAAGTACTTTATGCTATTCATGTGAAGTGGGTTCTGTATTATCTAATTCTCTAAGATCCCATCATACTAATACTAGGGAGCATTTTAAATTTTTTACTCATCGCTCTTCATAGGATCCTCAGATTCCCAGTTTAGCCCTTTTTGTTCAGGCTTCCTTTTCTTACTCTATTAACTTACTTACTTTACATATGCTCATTCTAATCTTTCTCTCATATCTTATAGTTTCTAACTATGCTCACGTTCTGTTTTTAAGAGCCTTGGCACTGAGGCATCTCACAATGAATGTGGTTGACATCTTTGGCAAGAAAGAGGTTATACACTGGTTCCTGTTTATTTCATTTATACATACTATAAGGGACTCAAGCTATGTATACTGAATCTAAATATTCCCTATTAAGGATCCCTTTCTACATGCTTTCCTTACTATTATGATATTACTGGAATCCCTTTACCTTTCTTTTCTGACTCATCTCATTCTTTAACTAGGATACCTTTCGATTATCAAGACACTTTGGTGATTGATGTCGTCGTTTGCTATGCACTTAAGCCACATTACTACTAGGTTGGCCAGACCTAATATCATGTAGCCTCTATTACAAGCAAACTATAACATCAAACACTAATACGCCGGTGCTTCATGATTGAGCTCAGAGTCACTATCGTCAATATATTACAAGTTTCCTAACAATCTAAAGTATTCCTTTCTTACTTTTATCTATCTGCCCTATTCTTGTAGAGTGCTCAAGGAAAATAGAACTCTTCCTCTACTACATCCTGAGATCTTTCTGCATTGCCCGACTATTTTTAATTCAGGCACTATCATGCTAGAAGGGCATCTATACCAAAGACAAGTGTGCTTTCTTAAGTACTCAAGTACATTAACTAAATATCTATTCTCAATCTAATATGTCCTTGGCTTGAACATTATCATACTTCTTTCTCTACCTTTCTTATCCTCTTACTTAGGTAAAAGGATGTTCTACTATTGGCTATTTCTGTTGTTGGTTCAGGTTTCTTTACGCTCAAGAATGGAACCACTTATTCACTCTCTGTAACATCTAAGAGGTCTACTTTTTGCTTATACTCTTACTCTACTCTTAGCTAGACCTTCCCTTGGTAAGAATGATTCTATTTTATATAATCCTAGGAATTTCATTCTATGGCACTCTCGGCTTACACTCTTTCTCTACATAAAACGAGGCTCGCCTTCTTAGGTAGTCTCTAGTTCCCTCGAGCTTCCCTGAGGGTACTAAGGCACTAACTGTCTATCTTAGCTTATTTCTACCTTTGGATTAAAGCTAGGCTTTGATTTAACCTCTTTAGTCTCATCCCTAGGAGCATAGTATACTATTCTAGGGTTTTATTAACCTAATCCAGGATACGTACTTTCACTATCTGAATTTTACCTTACTGAAAACTTATGCTCTACTGGGTGCTCTAATCACATACATGCCTTAACCCTATATTATTCTTATATTAGGGAACTCGTCTAATTAACTATCGGACCCTTATCTATTTACTTTTTTAGGCTTAGTCTACTTATTTAGTCATTATGAAAGCGAGGGTATCTTTTCTATAGCTAGTTTCTTAGCTCTTCCTCACTTCTTTTATCACTATACTTTATGACTCAGGAGGGTCTATCTAGGGGAATTTACTAACCTTTACTAGGTGGTTTCCCCGACTCAGGGTGTCTCATCTTTTCTTTCTCGATTCAGGGAGAACTTTCAGAGCCTTTCATTTACATATCTCACCTAAAACAATGCTACTGGTCACCTTTCTTAGGCTTTAGCTTATGCTCAGCCTGGGCTAATCATCTCATTGCCCTTGTAGCTTACTAACTATTCTCATTCTTTTTTGAGCCTCTATTATTGGGCTACTCATACTTACTTGTAGGTGTTACCTATGAGGTACACCTTTCTAGGCTACTCACTATGTGCCTCACTGCTAGTGGTCTTATCTTACGCTATTTCAAGGCTACACTAACATTCTATCATTTATTATCTCACTGGGTAGCACTCTAGGTTAGAGTCAATGCCTCATAGGTGGGTCTCAATAACCTTATCATTCCTGTGTCTAACTTTCTCTATGCTAAGCTCTTTTCTCAATCTCATTTACTAGGCCCACGAATTTCTTACTAACCTTTCTTGATTGTTTATTACTCTTTTTCTTTACTTATACTAGGGGTTCTCACTCTCTAAGGGTCATCTGACCCCTTATCAACTTATTCCTCAAGCTAGCCTAAATATGACCAAGAAGGCATTCATACTGCCATTTGTCGCAGTTAACATTTCACTCGCCGCAGTTAATCAGCCTCGGGTTCACCTTAGTTTTCCTGTCTAAGTGTTGGTTGCGGCTAATTTCTTAATTGGGCATGACGATGAACTCTTTAGATTATCTCGCTGCTTCATGAAATAATTGGCCGCGACTAAGTAACTAATTGACCATGGCTAACGGCCTCTGATTAGCTTACTTTTTTAGGGATTGGATTTTCATCTTTAGCTACTAACCCGAGCCTCATTGCCTCCATACCTAGCCTGTCATCAAGCTAGAAAGTTCTACCTCTTATTTTGTTCATGAATAGCTAACTATCACCTTTGAGTTGTCAAGGCTCTAAAGGGTGTAGCTTGTAACTCAAACTCCTGGCCTGAGGAAATTAACCTTTTAGGCTTTAATACTTATCTAGACATTTGGATGTTGTGGCTAGGGGGTAACTAACTCTCTTCTCATTTCCCCTATAAACTGGTCCTGTGCAGCCGCAGTCTCACCTCATACCGCACTACATCATTACTTGTCTCTGTATTAAGCAGGACATCTTGGATGGCCTGAGTATGACTATCAGGGAGAAATAGGCCTCACATACTCTCTCTAGCAAGTCTCTTCCTATTAATGAGATTATTTTTCATCATTTTATCTAAGGCTCGCCATTGATCTCGGCAAGCTATCACATCTTATCGAGTAGTCGGATCACTTAACTTTGCTTAAGCTTAGCTTTGCTCAAGCTAGTCTAGAGGCTACCCTTTCCTGGTGTCCACTAACTACTCCAAGACCATCATATAACCTATTATCATGAAACAAGCCACAAACTATTTTCATACACCCAACATGTCTTATACAAGGCTCTACCTATCCATTTAAGCCTTTTACATAGTCCTATTGCTACTTCTTCAAGCTAAATCCAATCCGAGAGAGCCTGAAACTTTGCTCTGATACCAATAAATATAACACCATATATTTTTAGCTTATTTCATAACATTTGCATGCTCATATGATACATTCCATGAGAGGAAATAAGAAAAGTATATTAAATAATGTATTTATTTGCGTTGCGTCATGTATAAAAATTTTATCCAACATCAAGTCAATCATGTGATCTCATACAACACATTCTCATATTTAATTATATGATTACAACTCATTTTCACCATCAAAAGTGGCCTACAACTCATGGAATTCAAAGGGAAGCTCAAAATACTCATGTATATTTTCGGCCAGAATTTGGCTCTTTTCTAACCCAACTTTGGAAATTCATAACTAATTCTAGAAAAATTGAAATCATGCATTCTTGGACATTCAAGAAAGCTAAAATGTATACTTTAGGATACAAATATGTCCAGACCTTAAAATCCATCACAGAGAATGTTTCACATCTGAGAAGATTTAGAAATCAAGCTATCCACTGGTTTTGTCACAGATTACTGTAGCAAATTTTTAAAATGTCTAATTAATTACACAAAAATCCAATCTATGATAGTGATACCAAAAAATAACTTTACACTTGTTTAGGCAGTTCCAGACCTCGAAATCTAATCAAACAGTAACTGAGGTCAGATGGAATCCTTGATACTAGATAGAATTTTTAAAAATTCATATCTTCCTCTCTAGATATCCAAATGAGGTTCCCCTCTACCTGCCATGAGTCACTGTGAATGTCTAGTTTCTTTGTATAAAATTTCATGGCAATTGGACATCATTTGAGCCCTGTGTGACAGATTTCATTTTCAAACCAAATGAATAGTGTAGCAGACCAAAACCAGAAAATTTGTCAACTTTGAAAATTCATCAAATATTCTGTAGACCTCCGAAAGTTATGTTCTTTAGCTTCCCAAAAAACTCTCAACAAGCTCTAATTGCATGCCAAATCTCAAATCAAGAAGAACTCATTTGGTAAAAAAGTGACATAGAGTTCTATTATGGTCAATTTTAACTCTATATGGGGTACCAAAATAACCAAATGGTTTTCCATAAGGTTTGGCACCTTTTGAGTAAGTCTAAAGCATGATTAAGACATGTGTAGATTGCCCAAATGGTCTCAAACTCCATCCATCTCATTTTGGCCATTTCATCCACACATATACACACTTACATAAACTTTTCAAGAAGCATAACTTGGCATTACATACTCAATTTACACTCTAGCATTCACATGTCATATTCTTTCATTTATACATTGCATAATATATAATTACACATGTCTAAGAGATCATGGACCATATACATCATGGGATTACATCATTTGAAACATATATGGTCTTAAAGGACCAAAAAATTTGCCTTTTGTTGTCATCCTCTTATCCTCAAGGTGGTTGGCTTCCATTACCTTGTCCACTTAGTCCATCTAGTATATTAGATCATTGAAGAGGAGGGAATGAGGTTCAAAGAATCTTAATAGCTTAACTCTCATTCAATCATATATAATGGATGTAAACAAGTCTCATAAATACATGTATGGTCATGTTGACATGTGTGAACATTCAACAAGCATTTTCATCATTTGAGAATGTCATACATAGCATACAAAGGCTTGCCAAACAAGTGGACTGGCCTCAACCAATTTCCTGCAGATATTGGACTTGCCTTACCCATTCTTTAAGAGATTCTTGGACTCAACCATACCCTTAGGAGCCCATCTTGCTTTTGGGAGACTCTTTAGTATCTCAACCAATCTCAAGGGTTCTTGGCCTCACCATTCAAGCAAACCCAAGCACACATAAAAAATATCATATAAGAGCATATCGTAACATCATGGCACCATGGAATTAAAGTCATGCTAGGACACTTTTCATGGCTTAAGAATACACATACATACATTCAAGACAAGCTAAGCATACATCCATACATGAGAAAAGATGGAGGGAGTTACCTTAGAAGCAATTACCCACTTTGTCCTTTGAATCCAAGCTCCCTTTTTGGCTACCAATACACAAAAGTGTAGGGAAGTATTTTCTTGGCCTAGACACAATTTATGGAAGCCAATTATGTTCATGAACTCAATTCTAAAGCCATACAATTTACTTAGACATTAGGTTAACTTATAACCTTATTATGGTTCCATATTTCTACCTAATGAAGCAACACCCCTTAAATAAATTCTAAGCTCTATTCTTTCCTTTCAAATATGATTCTTGACTCCTTTTAAGCCTCTTGGAGTCATCACACAATCAAAACTAAGAGCCTAGCTATATATTGCTTCTTTAGGTCATATTATGGAGCATAAGGCACCAATTCATTTTCTATGGGTTCTAAATTTTTCCCAAGGCCCCCCCTCATTTTCATTCATCATATATGACTCAAGAATGGGCTTAGAAAAATTTAAAACTCTCTCTAACTACACAAAACCCTTTAGGCCGAGACTATGGAGGAAATGGGGTTTCTTGGAGTTTGCTTTGTTTTCTCAAGGGAGGATGCATGTGGGAAGCCTCTTAGGGATCTTGGGAACTGATTTAAACTATTGAGGCCTAGGAATCATCATACAAAATCATATTTTACAAGGTGCAATTGAAACCCTAGAAATTGCATCTTGAAATCTAATAAGTTTTTGTTAATTCCTTTTACATATTCTTAATCTCCACACTCATTTTCCTTAGATTCATCATTGTTTTTTCCTAAAAATCATGTCCTCCTAGGGTTTCTCATCTTAAGCGAAATAGAAGAGGAGAGAAACCAAAGGTAGCGACCATAGCAAGAGAAATTACCTAGTTTTCTTGCTTTTTCTCACTTAAATCTTGCTTTCTCCAAGCTCTTCTCTTCAAATCCAAAAATTTCCCTTAATATCTCCCTTAAAACAGATTTGAAAACTTCATTTTAATCAAAGGAAATAATGGGGAATGGAGGAGAGGAGGTTTGAATGGAAGAAAGCATAGAAAACTACCAAGAATCTATACCTTTTTCTTGATTTTTCTCCTCCTTTTCTTCCCCTTCTTGTGAGCCTAAGAGAGCAGATCATATTCTGTATTTTGGGCAGAAATTTCATGCTTAAGAAGATGGGAGAAGAAAGGAGAAGGGTGTGGGAGATTTTAGAAACACACTTTTTCGAAAATTTCAATTTTGTCCTTCCGTAATGGCAATTTTGTTTCCACTTTGTTTTAACTCCTTTTTGAGAACCTTATTTTCCATTATAAAATTTGGGTTTACAATTTAATAAAATATCTTTGGAATCACTAAATTTGGAGCTAAAACTTTACCGAACGAACCGGTCAAAGTTCGGGTCAATCAATGTTGGAAAACATCCGCCATAAGGGATTTAACTGTCCCGGGGCCTCTCATGGTTTTCAAAGCCTCTGAGAACCCTGGGCAACTCAAAAATTTCATTTAAAAAGCCCTCCTATATGTTTTTCCAAAAGTTGCACTTATTTACGAAAATGCCATTACGTTTCGTCAATTTTAATCACAATGTTGGTTCTTTATTCTAGTTCTATTTTTCTTTCTATTTGAGCCTAGGATTCTCATTTTTTGCAGTCTAGAATACTTTTCAAATTTTTTAGGACCTTAGCTACATCATTTCGGGGGACTTCCTTTTGTATCTATTGAATTTTGTTCGTTGACAGATAAACCGTATGTTACGTTTCTCACGTTTTCTTTCGTTTCTAAAAAACCAGACTTGGCTTCACCACACTCAAGCAAACCCTATCACACATAATAAACATCTTATGAAAGTATAATGTAACATCATGGTACCATAGAATAAAAGCTCATGCTAAAATACTTTTCATAGTTTAAAACACACATACACATATTTAAAGACAAGTCAAGCATACATTTATGTATAAGAGAAGGAGGAATGAGCTATCTTGGATGCAACCATACACATTTCTCCTTGAATTTGCTCTCCCTTCCTTAGCCTCATGCATACAAAGTTGTAGGATAGATTTCTTTTAGCCTAAACATAATTTATGGAAGCCAATTAGGTTTATGGAATTAATTCTAAGATCACACATTCCTTAAACACTAACTTGATCTATTAACCCTTTTATGGTTCCAAGAATACATCTAATAAAGCAACACCCATAAAATAAGTTTTAGGCTCTATTCTTCCTTTTATATATGATTCTTGACTCCTTTTAGGCCTCTTGGAGTCATCACACAATTAAAACAAAGAGCTTAACTATATAGTACTTCTTTACGTCATATTATGGAACATATAAGGCCAACTCACTTTCTATGGTTTCTAAATTTTTTCCAAGACTTCTTTTCATCTTCACTCATCATATATGACTTAAAAAAGGGCTTGGAACAAATAAAAAATATCCCTAGGTACCCTAACCCTTCTTGGCCGAGGTAATGAAGCATAAAGGCACTTATGGACTTTGCTTTGTTTTCTACATGGAAGATGAATATGGGGAGACTTCTAAGGATCTTTGAAGCTCATTTAAACATTCATTTAGATATAGAAATTAAGGTATCAAGTCAGATTTTACAAGGAACACATGAAACCCTAGATTTGCTATCTTGAATTTCCATGGTTATTTGTTAATTTCCTTTGCATATTCTTATTCTCCACACTCCTTTTCCTAAGATTCACCTTTGGTTCTGCTTGAAATCTAAGCCCTTTCATAGCATCTTCAGTGGGGCAAACCAAGGAGAGAAGAGGAGTAACAGGTAGCTATCATGGAAGGAAAAATTACCTTGTTTTTAAGTGTTTTCTTGCTTGAATCTTCCTTTCTTTTGCTTCCTCTCTTCAAATCAGAATTTTTCCCTTTGTTCTTTCCTTAAAATAGATCCATATACTTCAATAAAGCCATAAGAAAGAAAGCAAAATGGAGGAAAAGAGGTTTGCTAAAGAAAGAGCATGAAAAATAACTAAAAATCTATACCTTTTGTCTTTGATTTCTCCTTCTCTTCCTCTTCCTCTTCTGCACCTCTCTCCTTAAAATTTTTTCTCTTGTTTAGGGCAGAAACATATGTGGCTAAGTGAGTGGAGAAGTAGGGTGCCATATATATGTGGGAGAAAGAAAGACTTTTAAAAAATTCTCATTTTATCCTTCGTTCATGGCATTTTCATTTCTAATTTGTTTTAGCTTCTTTTTTAGAACTATCCTTTTTATTATCAAAATTTAGGTTCTGAATTTAGTAAAATGCCTTTAGAATCACTCAAATCAGAGTTAATATCTTCCTGAATGAATCTGCTAAAGTTCTGGCTCACTATTGTTGGAAAATGTCCACCGAAAGGGTTTTAACTGCCCTAGGGTTTCCCATGATTTTCAGGGCCTCTGAGAACCCATGAGAACTTAAAACTTTCATTTAAAAAGCCTTCCTGTGTGGATTCCAAAATTTGCTCAAAATTATGAAAATGTCATTACATTTCGTCAATCTTTTTGCGAAATGTCGTTTCTTCATCCTAGCTTCATTTTTCATTTTGTCTGAGCCTGAGATTCTTATTTTTAGGAGTCTAGAATGCTATTTAAATTTTTTGGGACCTTAACTAATTCATTTCGAGGGACTTGCTTTGAAAACACACCAGTTTTCATCGTTTAACGAAAACTGGACATTACACCATGGATGGTAAAGAAGGCAATTTGACATTAATTTGAACCATATGGAACACCAAATATGACTATATGGTGTGCTGAACCAAAATCTAACCAAATGAATGAGTCTTCCTATGAAATTTGCCTAACAAGTACATCTCCTTTAGAGTTTCCACAAATCCAAAGAACACCTAATTTAGAGTTCTAAAGAATTTATTATGATTTTTCAAAGGTGGAAAAATTTTCAGAATGGCTAGGCACACTGTTCATTTGGTCAATTCCTTTCCCTATGTTATCTATAGGTCAAATGGTGTCCAATGCTTATGAAATTTTACAAGCATAAATTGGACATATTGAGCTTTTTGTAGCACTTAAGAGCACCTCATTTAAGGTTCTGTAGAAGGAAAACCAAAATTTTGAAGTTGAATATCAGTATCAGGGGCGTAACAGGACCTCTATTATTGTTCTATCAATTTGCAAAGGCTAAATGCTTCTATTTTGATCTGGAATTATTTTTAGCCTCTAGAAAGCCATGATATGCTTGATTGTAATTTTTCTAGAATTAGTTATGAATTTTCAAACTTTATATCAGAAACCTGGTACTGGAAACTGAGAGTAGCTTTTAAAGTTCTAGTGTGCATCCTTCAAATTCGAATTGTATAAGTTGTTTTATGATGTTTATGACTTGTATAAATGGATTATGAGTAGATGATTATATTGGGATGTTCACGGGATCCACAAAGTGTAAAATGAATTTTCAAAGTTCTACATAATGCAAAAATAATGCATTATTTTTTATTGATTTTCCTGAGGAGGATGTTTATGAAATTAAAGGAGTATAACTAGAGGCATGAAAAGGGAAGACTAGAACAATATGAGGTTACACTAATACACCACTTTAGTTGAATAATCCTCCAAGAAACCTCCTAATGCTTAGGTAACCCCTTTAATTTGTCCAGGCCCAGTTGATAGCCAACAGGTGCTAGAACAATCTAGAAAGTTGACAGCCAACACCTACTTTGATAGCAAGCTTAAGATAGAAAAGACAAAGAAGGCTAGGGTTTGAATTATGTAGCTAAAAAAGATATTGAAAGATGATAGGGTACCTAAGGAGAGGACTAGTGGCAGAAGTGTAACATCCAGTCCTTTTGAAATTGAATTATAATCGATTAGATAACAAATGAGGATCTTAGAATAAAATGAAATAGGGCCAAGTAAGGATAGAATGGTAAATTAAACATCTAAAATGGATATTAGAAAGCTAAAGATGCTCAAAACTGGAGCCAAAATGACTAAATAAAATAAACCGAAAGGCATGGCAAAATTGTAATTTTGAGCAACTTTTTTAGAAACTCAAAAGAGGAAGTTTTAAGTGAGAAAATTAAGTTTTTCAATATTCTTAGAGGCTCTAAAAATCATAGGAACCATCAAAATGACCAAAATCCCTCCAGTGTACATTTTAAGTTGTTAGTTAATCCAAACTTTAACTAGGCAATTTAGGATAGTTGTAAACTACATAAAAAGTAAATATTTTTAATAAACTAGAGAACCTAATTTTTCATATGAAAAAGATAGTTCTAAAAAAGAATCTAAAACGAGCCTGAACGAAGGAATTGAAATTGTGGAAGGTAACATGAATTTTGTAATTGTTATAAAATATCACCTCCTTCTCTTATATCAAGCCACCCACATTTCCACCACCTAAAACCAACTTAAACACTTCAAAAATAGAACCTAAGAGGTGTCCAAGAGGGAGGATAAATTACAGTGAGAAATCTAAGAAAAGGTAAGGAAAACTTGCAATTTTCATCTTATTGTAGTTAGAAAGTTTCTTCTTCTTCTTGAGTTTCTAAAAAGGACTATTTTAGTGGTCGATCACTTGCAAAAAGGAGAGGATTTGAGGAAACCAATTGTGGCACTAGATTCTCTGTAACATCTGGTCCTTCCGTAAATGTGAGAAATGTAATGTTCAGTTTCTCCGTAAACGGCAAAAATGGGCCAGATACAAAAGGAAGTCCTTGAAATAGAAGGAATTGGAGCCAACTAAAATTATCATAAAATTTTAAATATTACAAAATCAGGATTTGAGCCTTGAGTTACCCAAAAATCAAGGCCAGAGTGATTCAAAAAATTTGCCAAAAGGTTAGTGGCATTTTCGTAAATATGGATATTTTTTGAAAAACACATAGGAGGGCTTTTTAAATGAAAGGTTTGAGTTATCCAGGGTTCTCAAAGGCCCTGAGAACCATGGGAAGCCCCGGGACAGCTAAAGCACCTCCGGTGAATATTTTCTAACGTTAGTGTGCCAAAACTTTAACGGATTAGTTCAGGAAGGTTTTAACTCCAATTTGAGTGATTCCAAAGGTATTTTACTAAATTGGGAACCTAAATTTTATAATGGAAAAGACAGTTCTAAAAAGGGAACTAAAATGAAGGGAAAACAAAAATGTAAAGTATGAAGGGTAAAATGGAAATTTTTCAAAAATGCAACTTATTCCTACTTATATATATGATGCAACCTTCTCCTCCTTTCATTATGCACGACCATGTTCTGCCTAAAACTAGAAGAAAAACCTAAGGGATGAGGGTTACAAGAAGGGGAAGAAAAGGAGGAGAAATCAAAGGCTTAAGGTATGGAAATTAGTAGTTTTTCATGCTCTTTATCTTCTAAACCTCTTCTCCTCCACTCTCCTCTATTTCCTATGATTAAAATGAAATTTATAAATCTGTTTTAAGGGAGAAATTGAGGGAAAAATTCGGATTTGAAGAGAGGAGCTTGAAGAACACAAGATTCAAGTGAGAACAAATAAGAAAACAATGTAATTTCTCTTCCTAAGGTTGTCATTTTTGGTCCCCTTCTCCACCATTTCGCCCCACTTGAGAAAACCCTAGGAGGAGATGATTTTTAGGTAAAACCAAGTATGAATCTAAGGAAAAAGGGTGTGGAGATTAAGAATATGCAAAAGGAATTATCAAAAAGCCATTAGATTTCAAGATGCAAATTCTAGGGTTTCAATTACACCTTATAAAATTTGATTTTTGTATGATGATTCCTAGGCCTAAATAAGAGTTTAAATGAGCTCCTAAGATCCCTAAGAGGCCCTCTATATGCTTCTTCCATTAAGAAAACAAAGAAAGCTCCGTGGAACCCAATATGCTTCATTGTCTCGGCCAAAAAGGGTTCTCATAGTTAGGGAGAGTTTTAAATTTTTTTAAGGCCATTCTTGAGTCATATTTGATGAATGAAAATAAAGGGAGGCCTTGGAAAAAATTTAGAGCTCATAGAAATTGTTTGGTGTCTTAGGTTCCATATTATGACCTAAAGAAGCAACATAGTGCTAAGCCTTTTGTTTTAATGATGTGATGACTCCAAGAGGCTTAAAAGGACTCAAGAATCATATTTGAAAGGAAATAATGAGGTCTAGAAATCATTTGAGGAGTGTTGCTTCATTAGGTGTAATTATGGACCATAATGGAGCCTATAAAGCTATCTAATGTTTCATCAAGTTATGTAGCTTTAGAATGTGTTCCATGAACCTGATTGGCTTTTATAAATTGTATCTAGACCAAGAGAAGCTATCTCCACCAACTTTGGGTGTGTGGCTAAAAGAGGAGGCTTGAAAACTAAGGAAAAAGTGTGTGAGTATACATAAGGTCGCTCTTTCCACCTTCTCTCAAGCATGGATGTGTGTTTAGCTTGTTTTAGAATGTGTGTATATGTATTGTCAAGCTATGAAAAGTATGCTAGCATACCATTACATGTTATGCTTCTTGATGCCATGTTATGTTTTCAAATGTCTACATGATATTTGTATGAGTTTGCTTGAGTGTGAAGAGGCCAAGAACTCTTCTCTTGGGTGAGGATGAGCCAAGAACCCTTGAGTTTGGTAGAGACAAAATAAAAAGTCTCCCAAAAGCAAAGTGGGCTCCCAAGAGTATGGTTGAGTCCAAAACTCTTAAAGAATAGGTGAGGCAAGTCCAAAATCTACGAGGAGAAGTGTGAGGCCAATCTAAGCACTTGGTGAGCTCTTGGATGTCTTGTATGATTGATTCATATGCCAAGATTGTTTTTAAGATGTGCATGTCTTACATTTTCACCATGCATGCATTTGAAAAGCTGGCTTTGCACATATTATGTAAGATTGAATGGGAGATGAGCTATTAGAATTCTTTGAATCTCATCCCCTCCTCTCCAATGATCTAACATGATAGGTGAATCAAGTGGATATGCTAATGGGAGCCAACAACGCTAAAGGAAGGAGATTGACAATTATGTGTTTAACTTTACCACTTTAAGACCATGATTGTACCATATGATATATATGATGTAGTAAATGGGCTATGACTCTTGAGACATGTGTAAATATGATATTATATGATGTTTAAATGTATAGATATGATATACGACCTCTAGAATCTATTTTGAGTATGTAATGCCAAAGTGTGCAATAAGGAAGTTTGTTGGAAATATGCATAAGTGTGGGTTGAATGGCCAAAATGAGATGCATGAGGTTTGGGACCATTTGGATAGCTTACACAAGTCTCAAATAAGCTTTTAAACTTGCCCAAAAGGTGCCAAGACCAAGGGAAATCCATTTGGCATCTTTGGTACCTAATATGGAGCCAAAATTGACCATAATGGAACCTTATACACTTTTTAGCCAAATGAGCTAGTATTGCTCTGAAATTTGGCATGCAAT
Organism: Erythrophleum fordii; assembly: GCA_032878935.1. Classification (NCBI taxonomy): domain Eukaryota; kingdom Viridiplantae; phylum Streptophyta; class Magnoliopsida; order Fabales; family Fabaceae; genus Erythrophleum; species Erythrophleum fordii. The sequence continues at coordinate 15,375,528 of JAVQMF010000052.1, read as the reverse complement.
TAGGTCTCATTGGGAGCTTTCTGGGAAGCTAAAGATCATAATTTTTGGAGGTCTAGGGAATATTTGATGAATTTTCAAAGTTAGGATTTTTCATGGATTCTGGTATGGGTACAGTTCATACTGGTAGTTTTGTCTTCTATGTTACTCGATAGCCAAATGATGTCCAATAATTGTGAAATTTTATATTCATAAACTATAGGTTATAAGATTTTTGTGGCCACCAAAATCACCTCATTTGGAGGTCTAAGCAGATAGTTATGCATTTTTTAATTTAACTATCAGTACTAGTGACGCCCCGGAGTTCAATTACTGTTCTATAGGTTCTGATAGATAAACATTTTTTTTTCATTCTATAATTATTTTTAGTATCTATTTAACATTTGTAGCTTTCTAGAATAACTGAATTTGTATGATTTCTATTTTTATAGAATTAGTTATGAATTTCAGAATTTTGAATCAGTAAATTGAACAGCAGCCCAGGCAGCTAGCAAACTCTATAGATTTTTTGGATGTCAAACATCTTGTGTGATGAATTTTGTGACCTAGGAATATTTTTAGCGTGAATTAGACATCCTAATCTTTCTAGAGTGACCAAGATTCCATGATTTTGAATTTTCTAGATTTAGTTATGAGTTTCCAAAATTGGGTCAAAAAATGGAGCAAATCTAGTCGAAAATATGCTTGCTTATTTTGAGCTCCTTTTCGGTTTCCATGAATTGTAGGCATGTTTTGGTGATGTAAATGAGTTATAATGATGGAATTAAATATTTGAATGCATAATATCATCTTACATGGTCCATGTGACACCGAATGGAATTTTGAGACCCAGTGTAATGCTAAAATGAGTATTATTTTCCTTGCCTTTTTCATGCAAAACTCATATGATTCATGATATTAAGTTATGTAAACCATGAGATGAGTTAGAATGACCTGGAATTCATGGTATTATATTTATTGGTATCAAAGCAAAATTCCAGGGGCTCTCGGATTGGATTTGGCTTGAGGATGTAGCCATTGGGCTTTGTAAAAGGCTTGTATGATTATAAAAAGTCCTCTATGAGACATTGTGGGTGTGTGAAAGTAGTTTATGGTTTTATTCATGATAAGTAAGTTGTAGAATAGTCTTAGAGTAGTTAGTGGACATCGGGAAGAGTCGCCTCTAAAGTAGCTTGAGCAGAGTTAAGAGATATGATGGCTAGAGCTTGATGAGATATGATAGCTTATCGGGATTAGTGGCAAGCCTTAGATATGAATGATGAGAATGATCTCATTGATAGGAAGAGGCTTGATAGAGAGAGTATGTGAGGCCTAATTCTCTCGGGTAGTCATACTCAGGCCATTCCCAGCTGTCTTGTGTAACGCAAAGACAAGTAATGATGCAGTGCAGTATGAGATGAGACTGCGACTGCACCAAACCAATCTAGAGGGGAAGTGAGAAAAAGAGTCACCCCCTAGCCACAACACCCAAATGCTTAGATAAGTATTAGAGCCCAAAAGGTTAGTCTCCTTAGGCCAGGGGTTGAATTATAAGCTATACCCTGGAGCTTGACAGCCTGGAGCTGATAGCTAGTTATGCATGAATGAAGCGAGAGGTAGAACCCTCTAGCTTGATGACGAGCCGGTTATAGAGGCGGTGGGGCTCAGGTTGGTAGCTAAAGATAAAAATCTAATCCCTAGAATAGTAAGCCAATTAGAGGCTGTTAACTGCGGTGAATGGCAGTGTAAACGCCTTGTTGGTTATATTCAGGCCAACTTAAGAAAGAAGTTGATAAGGGCTAAGACAACCCACAGCGAGTGGGAACCCCTAGTATAAGTAGGGAGAAAGAGTAATAAATAGTCACAGAAAGTTAGCAAGAAGTCCATGGGCCTAATAATTGAGACTGAAAAAGAGCTCAGCATAGAGAAAGTTAGACACAGTGATAATGAGGTTATCGAGACTCGCCTTCAAGGTGTTGATTCCAACCTAAGGTGTTACCCTATGAGATGCTGAATAATAGAACACTAGTAGAGCCTCAAATAATGTAAGATAAGACTACTAGCAGTGAGGCACCTAGCGAGTGGCCTAGAAAGGTATACCTCATAGGTAATACCTAAAGGTAAGTGTTAGTAGCCTAATAATAGAAGCTTATAGAAGAATGAGGATAGTTAATAAGCTACAGATCCAATGAGATGGCTAGCCTAAGCTAAGCATAAGCTAAAGCCTGGAGGAGATAACCACTAGCATCATCTAGGTGAGATATGGGAATAAAAGGTTTAATAAAAGTTCTCCCCAAATCAAAAAAGGAAAAATGAGACATCCTCATGTCAGGGAAACCACCCAGTAGTGGTTAGTAAAGTCCCCTAGATAGACCCCCGATTGTAAAGTATAGTGAGCAAAGAAGTAAGGAAGAGCTAAGAAATTAACCATAAAGATATGCCCTCGCTTTAGTAATAACTAAATGTATAGATTAAGCTCAGAAAGGTAATTAGATAGGGGTCTGATAGTTAGTTAAATGAGCTCCCTAATATGAGAATAGTACAGGGTTAAGGCACATACGTGGTTAGAGCACTTAGTAGAACATGAGCTTCAGCAAGGTAGAATCCATACATTGAGAATATGCATTTCAAATTGAGTTAGCAAAACCCTAGAAATAGCATACTGTGCTCCTGGGGATAAGGCTATAGAGCCTAAATAGAGAGAAAGTGTACAGAAAGCCTAGCTCTGATCCGAATGTAGAAATAAGCTAAGACAGACAGTTAGTGCCTTAGGACCCTCAAGGAAGCTCGAGAAAGCTAAGGAACACCTAAGAAGGTGATCCTCATATTATTTAGAGAAAGAATATAAGCCTAGAGAAAGAAGGTAAGCCAAGAGCGCCATATAATGAAATTCCTGGGATTATGTGAAATAAAATCCTTCTTACCAAAGGATGGTCTAGTTAAGAGCAGAGTAAGAGTATGAACGAAAAATAGACCCTTTTCATGTTACAGAGAGTAAATAAGTGGAGGAACCTTGGGAAAATGCAAGTATTCTTGAGCATAAAGAAACTTGAACTGGCAATAGAAAAAGTCAGTAGTAGAATATCTTTTTGCTTAAGTAAGAGGATAAAAAAAGTAGAAAGAAAAGATGTGATAGTGTTCAAGCCGAGGACATATTAGATTGAAAATAAATATTCAGTTAATGTGTTTGAGCACTTAAGAAAGCACACTTTCCTTGGCATAGATGCCCTTCTAGCATAATATTGCCTAAAGTATAAATAGCCAGGCGATACCGAGAAATCTCAGGATGTAGTAGAGAAAGAATCCTACTTTCCCAGAGTACTCTATGAGGATAGGGCAGATAGAGAAAAGTAAGAGAGTGGTACTTTAGATTATTGGGAAACTTACAATATACAGGCGATAATGGCTTTGAACTCAGTCATGAGGTACCTGTGTATTAGTGTTTGATGTTATGGTTTACTTGCAATAGAGGCTACATGATATTAGGTCTGGCCAACCTAGTAGTAATGTGGCTTAAGTGCATAGCAAATGACGACATCAATCACTAAAGTGTCCCGATAATCAAAAGGTATCCTAGTTAGAGAAAGAGATGAATTAGAAAAGAAAGATAAAGGGATTCTAGTAATATCAGAATAGTAAGGAAAGTATGTAGAAAGGGGTCCCTAGTAAAGGATGTTCAGATTCAGTATGTATAGCTTGAGTCCCTTATAGTATGTATAAATGAAATAAAGAGGGACCAGTGCATAATCTCTCTCCTGCTAGATATTTTCACCACACTCAATGTGTGAGATGCCTTAGTGCCACGGTACTTAAAAGCAAAATGTAGGTATAGTGAGAACTGCAGGATATGAGAGGAGAGTTAAAACAAGTATATATAAGTAAGTAAGTCAATAAAGTAAGAAAAGAAAGCCCAAGTGAAAAAGGGGCTAAAGTTGGAATCTGAGGATCCTATGAGGAGCGATGAATGAAAATTAAAACGCTCCCTAGTATTAGTATGATGGGATCCTAGAGAATGAGATGACACAGAACCCACTTCACACGAAGAGCATGATGTACTTCTAAGTTTAGCCTCAGCTATTATGAGTGATGGTAACTGGACTTAGTGAGTATGTATTTTACTATCAGATATAGTAATCTTAAGCTTTGACGTCTCCTAAAGATGGATCGTAGTAGATCCCAACATAGCATAGTGGGTTGCAGTAGACCCTAGTAAGGCTTTGAGAGGTCACAGTAAACTTAAGGGTCACAGTAGATCCCACAGAGTTACAGAGAGCCCTAGCCATAGCTTGATAGATCTCTGGTAGAGATGACAGCTTAAGATGGTTTTACAGAGTAGTTAGTCTTAGAGATTAATACAGTTTCAGCTAGCCTTTGTCTTAGAAACTACAAAGCTCTTGAGTTTGGTAGATCATTGCTATAAAGATATAAAGGCTTTACTCAGACAGTTAGACCACTGACGAGCTCTCTTTAGAGATGAGCATAGTATATGGGATGAGGAAAGTAAGAAATAAGCTTTCCAGAGTTAGAGCCAGATGAACCACTACTTAGTAGATAGTAGCCCTGATCGAAGGATAGAGAGATCCCCGTATGATAGCTTATGTATTTAGAAAGGGGTCAAGTGCAGTTCTTATATAAGGTAAGTGGTATAGTATGTCTTCAGTGAGCAAAACTGTAAGAATAGCTAGCATCCCATTAAAGCCCAGCAGTAGTCAGTGGTAGTAGCTCTTCTGTGCCAGTATAAGACATACAAGTTAGGCCTATCAGTGTTGAGATGAGGGACTATAAAATGCCACTACAAGTGAGCAAAGAAAGTGAAAAAAGTCCCGGCCTATAAAGACAGATACAATAGTAGTAACCGAGAAACTAGGATCATTAAAAGTAGAAACTCCTCAAAGGAGTTCTAATCCCAATAAGTAACTAAGATGTGAGGCTTATGACAGAAAGAAATGCAAATTATAATCATAGGATGAGCTAGTGAGAAAGAATGTAGAGATAAACAGTTGACGAAATATGTAAGTAAGCAGACAGATAGAAACCTCTGATAGCTCTAATGATTATAAAAGATGATAAGATGTTATGAGAAGCCATTCAAAGAGGATATAAGAGACGTGATATGAAATAAGTTACCTCCCGAGATGTGTAAATGAGTCCACTAAAAGAAACGTTAATCCTGCGAACGGCTTAACCTTAACCCAATGTGATTAGTAAGTTCTCCCAGCATAGGCCTCCAAAGTCAGAAATTTCTTTCCCTTATGAGAAAGAACTAGCTAGTATTTTATAGCAGTAGAGCCTTTATTAAAAGCTAGTAATAAAAGTTCCCTGGCCAAAAGAAAATTCGAAAGAATGAAATCATTGAGAAAGCGTCTAGAGCCAAGAAGAATGGAAAGAAAAGAACAGTTAGCTAGACTATAAAAGAGTAAGAGAAAGTGCACCCCTAAATTTTAAGGATGAAATTTATTTAAGGGGGGAGGAATGTAACATCTGGTCCTTCCATAAACGTGAGAAATGCAATATTCGGTTTCTCCGTAAATGGCAAAAATGGGCCAGATACAAAAGAAAGTTCCTGAAATAGAAGGAATTGAGGCCAACTAAAATTATGATGAAATTTTAAATATTAGAAAATAAGGATTTGAGCCTTGAGTTGCCCAGAAATCAAGGCCAGAGTGATTTAAAAAATTTGCCAAAAGGCTAGTAGCATTTTCGTAAATATGGGTACCTTTTGAGAAAAACATAGGAGGGTCTTTTAAATGAAAGTTTTAAGTTCTTTAGGGTTCTCAGAGGCCCTGAGAACCATGGGAAGCCCCAAGATAGCTAAAGCCCCTCCGATGAATGTTTTCCAATATCAGTGTGCCTAAACTTTGACAGATTCATTTAAGAAGGTTTTAGCTCTAATTTGAGTGATTGCAAAGTTATTTTACTAAATTGGTAACCTAAATTTTATAATGGAAAAGACGGTTCTAAAAAAGGAGCTAAAATGAAGGAAAAACAAAAATGCAAAGTATGAAGGGCAAAATGGAAATTTTTCAAAAGTGTAACTTATTTCCACCTATATATATGATGCACCCTTCTCCTCCCTTCATTATGTATGACCATGTTCTGTATAAAACCAAAATAAAACCCTAGGGGATGAGGGTCACAAGAAGGGGAAGAAAAGGAGGAGAAATCAAAGGCTTAAGGTATGGAAATTAGTATTTTTCATGCTCTTTCTCTTCCATTCTCCTTTGTTTTCTATGATTAAAATAAAATTTATAAATCTGTTTTAAGGGAGAAATTAAGGGGGAAATTAGGATTTGAAGAGAGGAGCTTAAAGAACACAAGATTTAATGAGAAAAAGCAAGAAAAAATAAGGTAATTTCTCTTCCTATATTTGTCATTTTTAGTCCCCTTCTCCACCATTTCGCCCTACTTGAGAAAACCCTAGGAGGAGATGATTTTTAGGTAGAACCAAACATCAATCTAAGGAAAAAAGGTGTGGAGATTAAGAATATGCAAAGGAATTATCAAAAAGCCATTAGATTTCAAGATGCAAATTCTAGGGTTTCAATTGCACCTTGTAAAATCTGATTTTGTATGATGATTCCTAGGCCTAAATAAGAGTTTAAATAAGCTCTTAAGATCTCTAAGAGGCCCCCCATATGCTTCTTCCCTTGAGAAAATAAAGAAAGCTCCATGGAATCCAATATTCTTTATTGTCTTGCCATGAAGGGTTTTCATAGCTAGCGAGAGTTTTAAATTTTTTTAAGGCCATTTTTGAGTCATATTTTATGAATGAAAATGAAGGGAGGCCTTTGAAAAAATTTAGAACGCATAGAAATTGATTTGGTGTTTTAAGGTTCCATATTATGACTTAAAGAAGCAAGATGGTGCTAGGCCTTTTTTTTTAATGATGTGATGACTTCAAGATGCTTAAAAGGAGTCAAGAATCATATTTGAAAGGAAAGAATGAGGCCTAGAAATTATTTTAGGAGTGTTGCTTCATTAGGTGCAATTATGGACTATAATGGAGCCTATGGAGCAATCTAGTGTTTCATCAAGTTATGTAGCCTTAGAATGTGTTCCATGAACCTAATTGGCTTCCATAAATTGTATCTAGGCCAAGAGAAACTATCTCCACCAACTTGTGGGTGTGTGGCTGAAAGAGGAGGCTTGAAAACTAAGGAAAAGTGTGTTAGCATACATAAGGTAGCTCTCTCCACCTTCTCTCATGCATAGATGTGTATATGTATTTTCAAGCTATGAAAAGTATGCTAACATGCCTTTACATATTATGCTTCTTGATGCCATGTTATGTTTTCAAATGTCTACATGATGTTTGTATGAGTTTGCTTGAGTGTGGAGAGGCCAAGAACTATTTCCTTGGATGAAGATGAGCCAAGAACCCTTAAGCTTAGTTGAGATAAAGTAAAGAGTCTCCCAAAAGCAAAGTGGGCTTTCAAGAGTATGGTTGAGTCCAAAGCTCTTAAAGAATGGGTGAGGCAAGTCTAAAATTCATGAGGAGAAGTATGAGGCCAATCTAAGCACTTGGTGAGCTCTTGGATGTCTTGTAGGATTGATTCACATGCCAAGATTGTTTTTAAGATGTGCATGTCTTACATTTTCACCATGCATGCATTTGAAAAGCTTGCTTTGCACATATTATGTATGATTGAATGGAAGATGAGTTATTGGGATTCTTTGAATCTCATCCTTTCCTCTCCAATGATCTAACATGCTAGGTGAATCAAGTGGATATGCTAATGGGAGCCAACAACACTACAGGAAGGAGATTGACAATCATGTGTTTAACTTTGCCACTTTAAGACCATGACTATATCATATGATATATATGATGTAGTAAATGGGCTATGACTCTTGAGACATGTGTAAATATGATATTATATAATGTTTAAATGTATAGATATGATATATGACCTCTAGAATCTATTTTGAGTATGTAATGCTAAAGTGTGCAATATGGAAGTTTGTTGGAAATATGCATAAGTGTGAGTTGAATGGCCAAAATGAGATTCATGATGTTTGGGACCATTTGGACAGCTCACACAAGTCTCAAATAAGCTTTTAGATTTGCCCAAAAGGTGCCAAGACTAAGGGAAATCCATTTGGCAACTTTGGTACCTAATATGGAGCCAAAATTGATCATAATGGAACCCTATATCACTTTTTAGCCAAATGAGTTTGTATTGCTCTAAAATTTGGCATGCAATTAGGTCTCATTGAGAACTTTCTGGGAAGCTAAAGATCATAATTTTTAGAGTTCTAGGAAATATTTGATGAATTTTGAAATTTGGGATTTTTCATGGATTCTGGTATAGATACTGTTCATACTAGCAGTTTTGTGTTCTATGTCACCCGATAGACAAATCTTGTCCAATGCTTGTAAACTTTTATAGGCACAAACTAGAGGTCATAAGATTTCAGTGACCACTGAGATCACCTCATTTGGAGGTCTGAGCAGAGAGTTATGCATTTTTAAAGTTAACTATCTGTACCAGTAGTGCCCCAAGAGTTTTGTTACTATTCCATAAGTTCCTGATTGCTAAACGTATTTTTTTCATTCTATAATTATTTTTAGTATCAATGAAACATTTGTAGCTTTCTAAAATCACTAAATGTGTGTTATTTTGATTTTTATGGAATTAGTTATGAATTTCATAAGTTTGTATTAGTAAACTAAACAGCAGCCTAGGCAACCAGTGACCTCTGTAGCTATTTGGATGTCAAACGTCCGGTGTGATGAATGTTGTGACCTAAGAATATTTTTAATGTGAATTAGACATCCTAAGCATTCCAAAGTGACCAAGATTGCATGATTTTGAATTTTTTTAGATTTAGTTATGATTTTCCAAAATTAGATTAGAAAATGAAGCAAATCTAGCTGAAAATATGCTTGCTTATTTTGAGCTCCTTTTTGGTTTCCATGAATTGTAGGCATGTTTTCATGATGTAAATGAGTTATAATGATGGAATTAAATATGCAAATGCATAATATGATCTTACATGGTCCACGTGACACCGAATAGAATTTTGAGACCCAGTGCAATGCTAAAATGAGCATTATTTTCCTTGCCTTTTTCATGCAAAACTCACATGATTCATGATATTAAGTTATGTAAAGCCATGAGATGAGTTAGAATGAGCTAGAATTCATAGTCTTACATTTATTGGTATCAGAGCAAAGTTCCAAGCTCTCTCAGATTGTATTTGGCTTGAGGATGTAGCCATTGGGCTCTGTAAAATGCTTGTATGACTATAAAAAGTCCTCTATGAGACATTGTAGGTGTGTGAAAGTAGTTTGTGGCTTTATTCATGATAAGTAAGTTGTAGAATGGTCTTAGCGTAGTTAGTGGACTCCGGGAAGAGTCGCCTTTAAGGAGATATGGAGCTTTAGGGGCCTAATTCAAGCCATATGAAAGTATAATTATACTAAAAAGAAGCCAAAAAATATAAATATGCATCAAAATCCAAGAAGGAAGTAACAAAACTCTATGTAACTTCTTTATGAGTGATGGTTTGGCCAAGATAAGGATCGAGTACCTAGGAAGTGAATTTTTGGAGCTCTAATGAATTTAGAGGCTTAGATATGATGAATAAATAATTATGAAACTATTGGATTGAATCTAGGAGCCCTAGAATGAAAGTTAAATTTTTAGGACCTAAATCAGATTAATGAAGCAAGTTAGTCCTAAACCCCTTTAATCAAGTATGTAATAATTCAAATGAGTTTCTTTGGAATTATAAAACTTGTAGCAAGTAAGAGTTTAGGGTTTAGAAAGTAAAAACCTATGGTTGCTTCATAATGGACCTAAACTAGCCCTAATGATCACCTTAGGCTTTAACGGGATTAAAGGAAGATCATGAAGCCTAGAATGAGTTCAAGTATATTAATTCATCTTATAATTGTTATATGTAGGCCCATTTAACTCCAACACACCTAAGTGTAGGTGTCAAGTGGAAGAAAGCAAAGAGAAAAGCCAAGATCAAGTGAGCTAGTGGTTGTCAGAACTCCACAAGCCTTAAGGTAACTTTGTCTCCCTTTCTTGCATGCATTTGAATACTTGATTGAGTTTGAATGATTGTGTGCATTATTGCTTGATGCTTTCATGAGTTATGTTTCGTTATGTTTTCTAAATGAGCTACAAGTATATAGAAAGACAATGAGATGTCTTCTAGCTCCCTAAGGTGTGAAACTAAGTGTAGTAGCTCTTCCTTAGTCTTAAGTTGAGATTAGTTGAACCTAACTAGTTTATGATGATGCCATGCTTAAGTATCAATAAGTTTTTATGCTATATGATGCATTTGAGTTACATGATACATATGCATAGCATTCTTGCACCACATGCATTGCATTTACTCATAATATTCATGTGTGCATTCATTGGTTGAGATTAGCTACTAATATTCTCCTAGAATTTCACCCCTATACTCCGACTAACCATTTTAGGGTCACCAAGCCAAAGCAATGACTTTGAGAGGCCTTAGATGATAGAAATAATGTATTAGGATTGTCACATGTGTTTAGTCTTGATGTACGTATAACTATAACGCTCTTTTGTATTATTAAAGGTTTATAATGTAAAATGATATAGATATCCTATATTTTATGGTGAGACTAAATGTAAAAGTATGAGAATATGAATGCATGACAATTTATGAAGATATATGTGCCTTAGTGTAGTAAATGATATATATAAAACTATTATGTGTGTGTGTGCACTTGGGTGCAAAGGGGTCAAATTTTGACCTAAGCCTCTTTGCATGTGTTGGAATGGTTGGAAATGCCATTTAGAATAAAAAAAATATGCTCAAAGTAAAAGAATTCCATTTGGACACCAATTGGTCTAATTTGATTTAAAAAATGGACTGAAATAGGACCTAAACAACTCTTATGTCAAAAGTGGCCTAAATGACCTAGTTTGTTTCTAAATTTAGCATACAATTGGGCCCTTAGTAGAGCTTTCTAACAAATAAAAAAATCATAATTTTTGGAGCTTTACAAAATATTTCATGAATTTCCAAAATCTAGAAAAAGTTGTAGTTTTGGTCGTTGTACTATTCCTACTAGTCGATTATGATATTTTATGTCTTTGAGGGGCCAAATGGACTCTATTACTCATGAAATTTTATAGCCATATAGTTTACATTATAAGCTTTCCATGGCCATCAAGTTTGCATAAATCAGAGTTATGTAGTTAAAGTTATGCCTTTTTGAAGTTGGGGTATGATATATAAGTTTATTATTGTTCATTACTATGTCAGTTACTGTTCCATTAGATTTTTGTGGCTCAAATGAGCTTATTTTCACTTGAAATTTTTAGAGCATGTAGCTCACATTTCATAGATACCTAATTTGTATAAAACAGAGTTTTGTAACCTAAGTTATAAATTTTAAAGTTAGTGTAGTTATGCATCATGAAGCCACTTTGGGTTATACACACTTCTTGGCTTTCCTATGCATATTTTCTGGTCTAATGAGTTGAAACAAGTTTGTTCATAATAAATATAAATAAAGGAAAAGAAAGAACCAATTTTGAAGCCCTATAACTTTATATGACATGTAAACAGGGCATTTTCAGTGTTTAAAAGTTTAACGGTGATTGTGCAATTTATTACTAAATTCCATAAATGATATGAGTGAGCTAGATAAAGCTAGGTATGACAAGAAGAGTACAGGAAGGGAAGTGAGAGATTTCCCTAGTAAAAAAATAAAAAAAAAAAAGTAAAAAGGATAACCAAAGAAGAATGGGCTTAGTAAGTATGTCTATGTAAGAAATTGTGATGCTATATGACTAAGCTCAAGGGTGCATAAGATTGAAGAGTAGTTTAGAGTAAAATTACTAGTGCAAAGGAGTAGTAATGGTTGTAGAAACCACCTTCAAGGCATTAACTTTGATCTAAGCTGCTATCTTGTGTGTTAGTAATAGTTAGGCTAAGAGCATTAGCCCGAAATGTATAGAGATGTTATGAGTACATGGAAAGGATGTACTCTAGAGATGTGTACTTCAAAGAAAAAATTATGGTAAGAAGGGAGAAAACCCTTAAGATCCAGTAATAGTCACATTATGAGATATTATGAACTATTTGAATCTATAGTAAGTAATGATGAGGTCAAAATATCTTTTTAAGTGTAGGCATGAGAAAGTGAAATAAAGAGGATAAAAAGAAAGTAAAGAGTTTAGAAATCATCAGATGATAGTCTATGACCTTCTAAGATATGAGACCTTATTTCAACATTTATAGGGGTATGGAAAAAGCAAGGGCAAATTGAAAAGCTAGAACTCAGAGCAAACATTTTTTGGCCTTATGAGTAATCAAAGGAAGGTTAAGGAATTAAGTGATAGAAAGCAGTGGAGAGGGAATAAAGAGTTAGGGCTTAATTAGTTGGGGTAACAAAAGTCCATCACTAGGTCAAGTAAGCTTTCTTAGTATAAAGTAAATAAGTGAGACATAAAGTAGTTAGTACAATAAGGTTAAGACACTCTCAAATATGTGACTTATGAGAGCTAGTAAAACCCTAAGAAAAATTATGTATGCTCTATATGTTAGATGAAAAGCTTAAAGAAAAAATGAAATTTCATCCTATAATAAAGATACATATAAAAGTAGCGACAAGCAGTCAGTGTCTCCACAACTTTAGAGAAGTTATAAAAAGTCAACGCCTGACTTAGTTGGTAAATTTCAAAATACAGAGAAGTGATCATGTAAACTTAAAGGTCTAAAAGAAGATTATGTATGGGATTCATTGTAATAAAGAATTAGAGTATTAGATTAAGGCATGTTACACCCTTTTGTACTTTATAAAATATAAGCAAGCTAAGTTGAACCCATAAGAAGTATGAGAATGCTCTTGAGCAAAGATAGGTAAGGGATGAAAAGAAATCAGATAAATAAGATACATGTCCTCTCAATATGAGTGAAGTAATAGTATAAGTAAAAGAAAAAGAATGTGGCAATCTTAAAGCCTAGCTTTTAATTGAAAAAAGAATAGTAGAATGTGTAACCTTCAATTTTTTTGTAAACACTCACTAGATATAAAGGAAGTCTCTTAAATAGAATAATTTGAGGCCAAATAAAATTAGAAAAAAATTCTAAAATGGTGCCTAAAAACCCAAGCCAAAAAAGCTAATAAAATTGGCAAAAATATGTTAGGGCACTTTTGTAATTTTTGAAAACTTTAGAAAACTCATAGGAGGGCTTTTTAAATAAAAAGTTTGAACTTTCTGAGGTTTTCAAAGGCCTTGAAAATCATAAGAATCCCTAGAACAGTTGAAACCCCTCCAGTGAGCGATTTTCAACCGTCGATTGACCAAAACTTTAACCAAATAGTTTAGAATAGTTTAAAATCTAATTTGGGTGAAACTAAACGAAATTTATAAGTTAGAGGACCTAAATATTATGATAAAAAAGATAGATTTCAAAAATGAGTTGAATTGAGGACAAATGGAGAAATTATGATTTAAGGACTAAAATGAAAAGTTAGAAAAGTATATTAACTTTAATTTTTGCTTCTTAAAAACGTCCAGCCACTTGCTCCTCTCTCTCCACTGATATATTGCTGGTCTAGATAGAATTGAGAGAGACCTTCAATGTAACACCATATTCATTAAGCTCATTTCATCTCATTTCTGGCCACCCTTCCTTGAGTCACAAGTTCATAGGAAAAATCCCTTAAAAAAGTGGATTATTTTTGTATTATGTCATAGATAAATTTTTCATTTCATATCTCATAGACTATATGAACTTATTCATCTTATTCTCATATTTAAATACACAATTACAACTCAAAATCATCTCAAGAAGTGGCCAAAAACTCAAGCTCATAGATCATATACATAAAAACTACATGTGCAGCCTCAGATTCATAGGCCAACTTTCTGTCATAAATTTTGGAAAATCATAACTAATTCTCAAAAAATTAAAATCAAGTACAATATACCATTCTAGAAAGCTATAGATATCTTTTTATGTAAAAATAAGTCCAGACCACAACAAGGATGTCTAGCCACCAAAAATCAATGGAACAGTAACCAAACTTGCCTGACATTATTAGTACTATCACAGAACTTTAAAAATTCATATCTCTCTGCTCAGACATCCAATTGAGGTGATCTTAATGACCATAGAAAGCTTATCATTTCTAGTTTATGCTTGTAAGATTGCATAAGTATTGGACACAATTTTCTCCTTTAATGATGTAGGAGAAGAAACTGGCTATATAAACAGTAACCATACCAAAATAGCTAAAATTTGGCAAATTTGAAAAATCATAATTAATTCCACAGAGCTCCAAATAATCTATTCTTTAGCTTCCCAAAAATGAGATCTATATGCATGCCAAATTTCATGGGTAAATTTGTTCCTTTGGTTGGATTGTGCCATAGGGTTGCAAAATGACACTTTTTGTGTCTTATAAGGGTCTCAAACGGTCCAAATCCACTTTTAAGATATCCATGGCCATTTGAGCACATGGGAAAGCACTAAAATGGTCTACTAAACATGTCTCAAAAGTGCATAAACCTAGATTTCACAAACTCACACTCTCAACCCAAGATATACACAAGAATACATATGCTTCATCTTGCCATTCAATGCCCAAAAATTGCTATATCATATATATAGCATCAAATCTCATATGTGCACAATATATCCATGTATTTACAGGTGTACATGGGCTCATATATCATATATAACATTGGATTATATCATATGGCTACAAAATGGATATTTTCACACACTTTGTTATCAATCTCTCTTCTTCAAGCTTGGTGGCTCCCATTTCTTGGTTCACTTGGTTCACTCAGACATGTTAGGTAATGGCGAGGAAGGCATGAGATTCTAGGATTCCCAATAGCTCATCTCCCTTTAAACCACACATAAAGAATACAAATCTAAGTCTAAAAATGCTTGTATGGATATCATAGAGCATGTAATCATTCATAAAACATTTCTAGCATTTAAGAAATCATATAAGACATGCGTATACTTGCCAAGCAACTGGTTTAGCCTTACCCATTCTCTTTAGGGATTTTGGACTTGTCTTGCCCATATTTTAAAAGGGTTCTTAACTAAGCCTCACTCTTGAGGGACTTTTGGCTTTGTTTCACCCATTCTTGAGGGTTCTTGGCTCATCCTCACTATTATTAGAGGGCTTTTGGCTTTACCACACTCAAGAAAACCAAAACAAGTTTACAAAGCATCATTTGAATGCATAGCATAATATCATGGTACCATGGCATATAGACACATGCTAAAACATTTTTTATGGCTCAAAACATGTATACACACATTCAAAGATAAGATAAACATTTACTCATACATGAGAGAAAGAAGAGAGAGCTACGTTGGTTATAAATGCACACTTTTTCTTTTTGAAATGTTTCCTCTCCCTCGGCCACACACTCACAAGGATGTGAGACTTGCTTCCTTTGGCCTAGACATATCATATGGAAGCTAATTACACTCTTGGAACAATTTCTAAAGCCATGCACTCATTTTAAAAGCTAGATTGTTCTTATGGCTCATTTATGGTTCCATAATGCACCTAATGAAGCAACCTTGGGAAAACATAATCTTAGCTCCATTCTCTCCTTTAATTTATCATTCTTGACTCCATTTAAGCTCCTTGGAGCCATCACATATTTATTTCAAAGAGCCTAGCTAGGTGTTGCTTCTTTAAGTCACAATATGGAACCTATAGCTATATCTTACTATCCATGACTTCTAGAATTTTTCCAAGGCCTCTTCTCATCCTCTTCCATCATATATGATACAAAACTAAATTTGGAAGAAATTAAAACACTTTCTTGATGCTCCTTCCATGCTAGGCTGAGGCTATGCTTTTTAAGGACACCAAAGGAGTTGTTTTGGTTTCTTTGATGGAAGAAGTATGCAGGAGGCTCTCTTGGTGTCTTAGGGACTCACACAAACCCTTAGACACCTTAAATTATGGCTAGAAAGCTTTCTACAAACCAAGGTGCAAGTGAAAGCTTTCTACAAATCAATGGTTCTTTCTTGGATTTCTTTGTATAATCTTGTTTCCCACACTCTAAATCCTAGGATTCACCCTTGGTTTGGTCCAAAAATAACTTCCTCTTGGTTGTCTATATATGGGGCGAAATACTTAAGAAGAGGAACAAGGATGATCAAGCATAAAAGTAGCAAAATACATTATTTTCCTAGCCTTTCTTGGATGCTTCTTCCTTTGCTTGAATTCCCCTCTTGAAATTTGAAATTTCGCCCCTTGGTATGACCTCAAAACAAACCCAAATATATTACTAAACCCATAGAAAGAAAGAGGAGAAGGAGGAGAGCAAGATTGGTGAAGCAAGAAGCATGAAAAATCATGAATTTTCTTACCCTTTTGCTTGGTTTTTTCTTCCCTTTTTCCTCCCTTTTGGTGTGCCACTTCAAGGAGCTCTATTTTGGTGCAAAGGAAAGTCAGCCAAGGTGATAGGAAGAAGTAGGGTATGCTATATATAGGTTAGGGACCCATTTAAGACATTTCAAATTTTCAATTTTGTCCTTCATTCTTGGCTTTTTTGTTTTAGAATCATTTTAACTCTATTTCAAGAACTGTCTTTTCCATCATAAAATTTAGGTTCTCTAATTTATAAAATGCTTTTGAAATCACTCAAATTAGATCTAAAACCTTCCAAATGAAAGAATCAATGTTTAGGTCCATCAATCTTCTAAATCATAAACCGAAGGAGTTTTAACTATTCTGGAGGTTCCTATAGTTTTTAGGGTTTCTAAGAACCTTGGGAAACTCATTTTTCCCATTTAAAAATCCCTTCTATGATTTTTCCCAAAAGTGCTCAAAATTACAAAAATGCCATTATGTTTCGTTGCATTTTTGTTAAATTCTATCTAGTTATTCTAACTTTAGTTTTAGGGCACCTCTGACCTTAACTCATCATTATTTGAAGTCTAGAATATTATTCTACTTTTATTAGACCTCAAGTCATTATGTCTAGGAGACTTCTTTTTATATTTGGTGAATTACATAGTTTATGGAGAAACCAGGTATTATGTTTCTCACATTTATAGAGGTACTGGATGTTACATTCAAAGGCGTACAAGAAGGAGAGGAAAGAAGAAGAAGAAAGTCAAGGAAAAAGGTAAAAAAATCATGGAATTTCATGGTTCTTCCTTTACAAAATGTGACAACCTTAACTCTAATTATAGTAATTATGTTTAAACACACGGTTAAAGATCATAAACCAAGGCAAAAGTCATTTCAAATTATCAAATTAGGAAAGTAAAGAAATTTGAACCTTAATGTTATTAAAGTTATTAACCAAATAGCCACAACCATTTATGCATGTAAGAGAATCAAACCCTCAATTATAAGCCTTTAATTCTATTACCCATTAATTTCAACTCATAAGAATTTCCTATCAGTGTTTCTAAGTCATCCCTTAATGTTGCCTTAGAAAAAACTAAGGTTTCTAGGTTAATATAAGAATTAGAGCATCTTTAGCACAGCTAAATGTTTTTGTGTCGCGGCTGACTGCTCTTGGGTTCACTTCTTACATCTTCACAAATTTTACAGTAGCAAGCCTCTATGGTGCGTTGTGACGAGAAGACCTCCTGGAACCTTCCTAACTTGCCCTCGATATTGGCTGCAACCAAATCCCCTTCACGCTACAATGAATTACTCTTTGGAACATAACCAAACTCACCTCACAACTCTCGCTGTGACGAGCTCCACTTTAAGCCATAATGAATTACTTTCTATTACCCTTCCTTGGTAACTTTGCTACTTTTTGCCGTAGCTTAGCCCATTTTGGCTGTGGTGAAATACCTCATTAACCTAAAACTCCTAGAATTTCATCCTATACACTCCAATTCTCCCTTTAGGAACACTCTAGGACCATTCTCCCTTAATCTGTGAAACTCTATTGGCATTTATCTGCTTGATTTTCCCAACTAATCTAACATTACCCACTTCAAGATTTAAATATTGATTCTTACTCATCAATCTACTATATATTAGCAAGTACCATGTGATATCAATAAATAACCAATTCATAAACAACCAATCTAATCATTCAAATAGGAATCCTAACAGGGTGCCATACATTACCAGTCAAAATCATCATTTAAGTTAATACATGATTACATTTGCAAATAGTCAACCAAATTATTGGATCTATAAGGTTCCATATCAAATGTTATAAATTCATACATCAGATAGTAGAATGTATAAGGTCTAGGTCCCTAACAAGTACGTCATAAGTTATCAAAATACAAAATCTCCTACACTTGGCAATATGATTACATGATAATGCTATACAAAAGAATAACAAAATTAGCATCTATCCTAAGTTAAGTCAATGCAAGTGCGGCTTCCCCACACATGGTTTCAGCTTAAAGGTGCTCATCTACTTGCTTACCCTTATCCTTACCAGAGGATCCTTCACCTTAAATAGTTAGCCCATAAAACGAGGTGAGATATAAATCTCAATAACCAAAGACTAGTTCCATCCACATATTCTAATTTAATTAACAAATGTGCATGAATTCAAATGAGCATCAAAAAATATACCAATCATATTAGCAAATGAAATAATTAGGTTATCTATAATTACTATCTCATACTAGTATTCACATTTCCACATGTTAAAAGCCAATAACACTGGGAGAGGCTTATCAATGGCACTTACTCCCCGATGAGCACAACCTAGGCTCAGTGCATATAAGGGTCTGATCATAATCTGATACTTGATTGAAGCATATGCACAGGTGGTAGCTGCACCACAACTCTACCATAGACTCACATGATCCAATCATAATACAACAGATAACTAACCAATTTATTAGCATTTCAAAAATATAATTGTGCAATAAATATAAAATTAAATTAGGCATATGCATAGAATTTAACAAATCCCCAGTTACCTCATTTGTGGACAGTTTTTTGGAGAACCAATAACAATGCTACCTTAGCCCAGCCACTATAATAGTAAAATTCAAATTGGATATTTCCTTTCCCAGAAACTTCAATGTACCACCTTAAATCCTAAGCAAATTCATACAAAAGTAATACCCATACTACAAATCAACTATGGGAGTCTTAAACTAGTAGAAAATACATTAAAATGAAGAGTTTATACTTAGCTAATATCTTTCATAGCCTCTACCTCTAAAAATCCTTTAAAAAAATATCAAATAAACACATTTCAAATTTTTGGATACAGTGAAAATGTAACAAACATAATTTTCATAAAACTACAAAATGAGTTGTATAAAAACAAGTCCTCTGAAATGAGCTAGATAATATCCCCAAAAAATTTGGGTAGAGTCTTAGGCTCCTAAAAATGATAATTCTATGCTCAGATGAAAAGAAAAATAGAGCTAGGATGGTAAAACAATTTATGACAAAAGCTAATGAAATGTAATGACATTTTCATAAATAAGTACAACTTTTAGAAAAACATATAGAAAGGCTTTTTAAATGGGAAATTTGAGTTGTTCAGGGTTCTCAGAGGCCTAAAAAACTATAGGAAGCCCAAGACTAGTAAAGCCGCTCTGATGTATGTTTTCCAACTGTAGTGAGCCTGAATGAATTTGTTTAAAAAGGTTTTAGCTCCAATTTAAGTGATTCCAAAGGAATTTTATTAAATTGGAAACTAAATTTTATAATAGAAAAGACAGTTCCAAAAAAGGAGCTAAAACTAAGCTGAAACAAAATTGCCATTATGGAAAGGATGAAATTGAAATTTTTGAAAAAGTATGTTTCTAGAAGCTTCCACACACTTCTCCCTTGTTCTCCTACCTTCTTAAGCATGACTTCCTCTGTCCAAATTACAAAAAAACAATAGCTCTCTTAGGCACACAAGAAGAGGAAGAAGAAAGAGGGAGAAAGCTAAGAAAAGGTGAGAAATCCATAAAATTTCATGCTCTATCTTCCTCTGACCTTGCTCTCCTCCATCTATGCTTTCTTTCCATGATTTATTTGAGTTATTTAGTTTTATTTGGTCTAGAATAGAGGGGGGAAGTTCAAAATTTTTGAAGGAAAGCAAACTAAGGAGAAAGATCATTGAAAGAAAGCTAAGCCTAAAGTGATTTTCTATCTTTGTTACTTCCTCCTTTTGCTCCTCCCTTGGTGTGATTTTGACCTTGTACAGAACCATTAGAGGGGAGGGATTTTTATCCAAAAACAAGAGAGAAACAAGGGAATTAGGCCATAGGGAGATGGGATATGGGAAGAAATTCCAAGAAAAACCCATGAAAAACAAGATAGAAAAGTGTAGGGTTCTTTAGGGTTTTGTAAAATCTGATTTTGTGTGAGTAATTTCTTGGCTATTTGAATGTTTCCTTGAGCTCTTATGACCCTTAGAAACCTCCCCAAGTGGATTTCCCATCAAGGAAAAATCAAGAAGTCCAATAACCTCTTCCTTGGGGCTAGGTTTGCCTAAGGCTTCTTGGATAGGCTAGGGAGTGTTTTAATTTGTCCAAACCTTGGTTTGGGACTTTATATGATGTTAGTAGATAGGAGGAACCATTGAGAAAAATTTAGGAGCCATGGAATGAGAGATGGAGAAATGGTGTCCATGATGGTATCTTAGGAAGTAACTTGGTTTTCTAATTGTGTAAATGATTATGTGATGGCTTCAAAGACCTTGGATGGGGCCAAGAAGCCTAGAAATGAAAAGAGAATGGATTATAGAACTTAAATTACAAGGGTTGCTTCAATAGGCCACCAATGGAGCCATTATGTGAACCATAATATCTTGGCTTGCTTCAAGAGTGTAATTGTGTACTATTTATGATGCTTAGGCCAAGAGAACTCCAATTCACCTAGGTGTATTTGTGGGGCCAAAAAATGAAGGAAAAAGATCAAGAAAGGCTTGCACCAATTCAAAGTAGCTCTCCACCTTATTCTTTATATATTACTGTGTGCATATGTATGTCATTGTGTGTTTGCATGTACTCTTGTGATTTGGTAATATGCCACTTGATGTCTTGATGTTGCATTGGTACTGTAACACCATAGACTCTAGTCCATCTCATACATTTGAATGGCATAATATCATGACCTAGTTAGGATTTCTATGGAAAAAGCAAGAAAAAGTGGGATTATTTTCGTATTACGCTATATCTAAAAATTCATTTCAATGTCACATGGACCGTGTGAGCTCATGCTATGCATCCTCATATTTAGTTACATCATTAAAGATCATTTACATCCCAAAAACATGCCCACAACCCATGGAAACCAAAATGAGACATGGAAAAGAGGAGTTTATTTTCGGCCAAAATTGGCCTCTTCCCTGGGCAAAATTTGGAAAATCATAACTAAATCTAGAAAATTCAAAATCATGAAATCTTGGTCACTCTAGAAAGCTTAGGATGTCTACTTCACACTACAAATATGTATAAGTCACAACACTTATCACAAAAGACGTTTGACATCCAAAAATATACAAAGGTCATTGGCTGCCTGGGCTGTGGTTCAGTTTACTGATACCAACTTCTAAAATTCATAACTAATTCTATAAAAATCAAAATCACATAAATTTAGTCATTATGGAAAGCTATAAATGTTAACTTGATACTACAAATAATTTCAGAATAAAACGGATATGTTTAGATATCTGGAACTGATGGAACAGTAACTGATGGAACAGTAACTGAGCTCCTGGGGCGCTACTGATACTGACAGTTAACTTCAAACATGCATAACTCTCTGCTCAGATTCCAAATGAGATGATCTCGATTGCCACAGAAATCTCATGACCTCTAGTTTATGTATATAGAATTTCATAAACATTGGATACCATTTGGCCATCGAGTGACATAGAATTCAAAACTACCAGTATGAACAGTACCCATACCAGAATCTATGAAAATCCTAACTTTGAAAATTCATCAATTATTCCCTAGATCTCTGAAAATTATGATCTTTAGCTTCACAAAAATTTCTCAATGAGACTTAATTGTATGCAAAATTTGAGGATAAGACTAACTCATTTGGCTAAAAAGTGATATGGGGTTCCATTATGGTCAATTTTGGTTTCATATTGGGTACCAAAATTTCCAAATGGATTTCCTTTGGTCTTGGCACCTTTTGGGCAAGTTTAAAAGCTTATTTAAGACTTGTGTGAGTTGACCAAATGGTCCCAAATCTCATGCATTTTATTTTGGCCATTTAACCCACACTTATTCATATATTCATCAAACTTTAAACTTGCATACTATGGCATTACATACTAAAAACATGTGCTAGTGGTCATATATCATCTCCATACATCTAAACATCACATAATAGCATCTTTACATATGTCTCAAGGGCCATGGTACTTTTACAACATCATATACTTGATGAACCATCATTATGGTTCCAAAAGAAACAAAATAACACATAAGCTTGTCAATTGTCCCTTTTCATGGTTGTTGGCTCCTTTCACCATAATTGGTTAGTCCACCTAGCATGTTAGATCATTCGAGAAAAGGGGATGAGATTCAAAGAATACCAATAGCTCATATCCCATTCAATCATACACAATATGTGCAAAGCAAGCTTTTCAAATGCATGCATGGAGGAAATAGAAGTCATGGACATTTTAAAAGCAACCTTAGCATGTAAATCACTCATACAAGACATTTAAGAGTTTACTAAGTGTTTGGATTGGCCTCACACTTCTCCTAATGGTTTTAGACTTGCCTCACCCATTCTTTGAGCACTTTGGACTCAACCATACTCTTAGGAGTCCACTTTGCTTTTGGGAGACTCTTTACTTTATCTCAACTAAGCTCAAGGGTTCTTGGCTCATCCTCATCAAGGGAAGAGTTCTTGGCCTCTCCACGCTTAAGTAAACTCACATAAATATCATATAATCATTTGAAAACATAACATGGCGTCAAGCATCATGGCATATAAAGGCATGCTATCATACTTTTCAAAGCATGAAAATACACATAGACACATTCTAGAACAAGCTAAACACACATATCCATACATGAGAGAAGGTAGAGAGAGCTACCTTGCACACAATTACACACTTTGTCCTTTGGACTCAAGCCTCCTCTTTCGGCCACATACCCATAAATTAGTGGAGATAGCTTCTCTTGGCCTAGGTACAAATTATGGAAGCCAATTAAGTTCATGAAACAATTTCTAAGACCCTACAATTTGCTTAGATGTCAGATTGCTCTATATGCTCCATTATGGTCCATAAATGCACCTAATGAAGAAGCACCCCTCCAATACTTTCTAGGCTTCATTCTTTCCTTTCAAATATGATTCTTGACTCCTTTTAAACCTCTTGGAGTCATCACATCATCAAAACAAAAGGCCTAACACCATGTTGCTTCTTTAGGTCATACTATGGAACCTAAGACACCAAATCACTTTCTATAAGTTCTAAATTTTTTCCAAGGCCTCCCCTTACTTTATTTCATCGAATATGACTCACGATCAGCTTTAGAAAATTTTAAAACTCTCCCTAGCCAGGAGAACCCATCTAGGCCGAGGCTATGAAGCATATTAGGTTCCATGGAGCTTTCTTTGTCTTCTCAAGGGAAGAAGCAAATAGGGAGCCTCTTAGGAATCTTGGGAGCTCATTTAAACTCTTACTTAGGCCTAGGAATCATCATACAAAGTCAAATTTTACAAGGTGCAATTGAAACCCTAGCACTTGCATCTTGAAATCTAATGGTTTTTTGTTAATTTCCTTTGCATATTCTTAATCTCCACACCCTTTTTCTTTAGATTCATGCTTGGTTCAGCCTAAATATCATCTCCTCCTAGGGTTTTCTCAAGTGGGACGAAATGGTGGAGAAGGGGACCAAAAATGACAACCATAGGAAGAGAAATTACCTTATTTTCTCGCTTTTTCTCACTTGAATCTTGTGTTCTTTAAGCTCCTCTCTTCAAATCCGAACTTTCCCCTCAATTTCTCCCTTAAATCAGATTTATAAACCTCATTTTAATCATAGAAAATAGAGGAGAATAGAGGAGAAGAGGTTTGGAAGAGAAAGAGCATGAAAAACTACTAATTTTCATACCTTAAGCCTTTGATTTCTCCTCCTTTTCTCTTCCTTTTCTTCCCCTTCTTGTAAGCCTCATCCCCTAGGGTTTTCTTCTAGTTTTAGGCAGAACATGGTCGTGCATAATGAAGGGAGGAGAAGGGTATATCATATATATATGTGGGAATAAGTTACACTTTTTAAAAATTCTTATTTTGCCCTTCATACTTTGTATTTTCGTTTCTCCTTCGTTTTAACTGCTTTTTGAGAACCGTCTTTTCCATTATAAAATTTAGGTTTCCAATCATGTAAAATGTCTTTGGAATCACTCAAATTGGAGCTAAAACCTTTCCAAACAAATCCATCAAAGTTTAGGCACATTGACGTTGGAAAACGTTCACCGGAGGGGCTTTAGCTATCCCGGGGCTTTTCATAGTTTTTAAAGCCTCTGAGAACCCTGGAGAACTCAAAACTTTCATTTAAAAAGCCCTCCTGTGTGTTTTTTTAAAGTACCCATATTCATGAAAATGCCACTGGCTTTTTGACGAATTTTTTGAATCACTCTGGCCTTAATTTCTAAGCAACTCAAGGCTCAAATCTTCATTTTCTAATATTTAAAATTTTATTATAATTTTGGTTGGCCCCAATCCCTTCTGTTTTAGGAACTTCCTTTTGTATCTGGCCTATTTCTGCCGTTTACGGAGAAACCAAATATTGCGTTTCTCACGTTTACGAGGGGACTGGATGTTACATTTCTCCTCTCTTAAATAAATTTCATCCTCGAAATTTAGGGATACACTTTTTCTTACTCTTATAGTCTAGCTAACTGTTCTATTCTTTCCCTTCTTCTTAGCTCTATACGCTTTCTCAGCGATTTCATTCTTTTGAATTTTGTCTTAGCTAGGAAACTTTTATTACTTGCTCTTAATGAAGGCTTTACTGCTATAAAATACTGGCTCATTTTTTTTTCTCATAAAGGAAAGAAATTTCTGACTCTAGAGGCCTATCCTATGAGAGCTTACTAATCATGTTGAGTTAATGTTAACCCAATTGCAGGATTAACATTTCTTCCAGTGGACTCATTTACACATCTCAGGAGGTAACTTATTTCATATCACGTCTCCTGTATCCTCTCTAAATGGCTTCTTATAACATCTCATCATCTTTTCTAATCATTAGAGCCATCAGAGGTTTCTATCTATCTACTTATTTACATATTTTGTCCACTATTTATCTTTATGTTCTTTCTCACTAGCTCATCCCATAATTATAATTTTCATTTCTTTTTGTCATAGGCCTCACATCTTAGTTACTTACTGGGAGGAGTTTCTGCTTTTAATGATCCCAGTTTCTTAGTTACTACTAATTTATCTGTCTTTATAGGCTAGGACTTTTCTCATTTTCTTTGCTCACTTGTAGTGGCATTTTGTAATCCCTTATCTCAACACTGATAAGCCAAACTTGTATGTCTTATACTGGCACTGAAGAGCTACTACCACTGACTATTGCTGGGCTCTAATGGGATGCTAGTTGTTCTCATAGTTTTACTCACTAGAGATATACTATACCACTTACCTCATATAAAAACTGCACCTAACCCTTTTTCTGAATACATAAGCTATTCTACAGGGATCTTTCTATCCCTTGGTCAGAGCTACTGTCTACTAGGTAGTGGTTCATCTGGTTCTAACTCTAGAAAGCTTATTTCTTGCTTTCCTCATCCCATATACTATGCTCATCTATGAAGAGAGCCAGTCAGTGGTCTAACTGTCAGATTTAGCCTTCATATCTCTGTAGCAACGGTCTACCAGACTCAGGAGGTCTGTAGTCTCTGAGACAAAGGCTAGTTGAAACGATACTAGTCTTTGAGACTAACTACTCTGTACAACTATCTTAGGTTGTCATCTCTACCAGAGATCTATCATGCTGTAGCTAGGGCTCTCTATAACTCTATAGGATCTACTGTGACCCCTAGGTCTACTGTGAGCTCTCAAGGCCCTGCTAGGGTCTACTGCAACCCACTGTGCTATACTGGGATCTACTGCGATCTATCTCTGGGAGACATCAAAGCCTAAGATTACTGTATCTGACAGTAAAACACATGCTCACTAAGTCCAGTTACCATCGCTCATAATAGTTGAGGCTAAACTCAGAAGTACATCATGCTCTTCGTGCGAAATGGGTTCTGTG
Source organism: Erythrophleum fordii (assembly GCA_032878935.1). Taxonomy (NCBI): domain Eukaryota; kingdom Viridiplantae; phylum Streptophyta; class Magnoliopsida; order Fabales; family Fabaceae; genus Erythrophleum; species Erythrophleum fordii. The sequence continues at coordinate 15,349,392 of JAVQMF010000052.1, read as the reverse complement.
TCATCTCATTCTTTAGGATCCCGTCATACTAATACTAGGGAGCGTTTTAATTTTCGTTTATCGCTCCTCATAGGATCCTCAGATTCCCACTTCAGCCCCTTTTTCACTTGGGCTTTCTCATATGCTCATTCTAGTTTTCCTTTCATATCTTGCAGTTTCTAACTATGCCCACGTTCTGCTTTTAAGTGTCTTGACACCAGGGCATCTCACACACTAAGTGTAGTAAACATCTCTGGTAGGAGAGAGGCTATACATTGGTCCCTATTCATTTCATTTACATATACTATAAGGGACTCGGGCTATGCGTACTAAATCTGAATATTTTCTACTGAGGATTCCTTTCTGCATGCTTTTCTCATTATTCTGACATTGCTAGAATCCTTTTACCTTTCTTTTCTAACTTATATCATTCTTTAACTAGGATACCTTTCGATTATCGGGACACTTTGGTGATTGATGTCGTCGTTTGCTATGCACTTAAGCTACATTACTACTAGGTTGGCCAGACCTAATATCATGTAGCCTCTGTTGTAAGAAAACTATAACATCAAACACTAATACATAAGCACCTTATGACTGAGCTCAAAGCCATTTTTACCTGTATATTGCAAGTTTTCCAATAATCTAAAGTACCCCTCTTTTACTTTTCTCTATTTGCCCTATTCTTGTAGAGTACTTGGGGAAAGTATGATTCTTCCTTTACTACATCCCGAGATTTCTCTATATTGCCTGGCTATTTTTACTTCGGGCACTATCATGCTGGAAGGGCATCTATGCCAAGGACAGATGTGCCTTCTTAAGTACTCAAGCACATTGACTGAATATTTATTTTCAATTTGATGTGTCCTCAGCTTGAACAATATCACATCTTTTCTTTCTACTTTTCTCATCCTCTTACTTAGGTAAAAAGATATTCTACTACTGGTTGTTTCTATTGCCAGTTTAGGTTTCTTTATGCTTAAGGGCATCTACATTTTCTTAGAGTTCCTCCACTTAATCACTCTCTGTAACATCAAGGGGGTCTATTTTTTACTCATACTCTTGCTCTACTTTTAGCTAGACCATCCCTTGGTAAGGAGGATTCTATTTCATAACATCTTAGGAATGTCATTCTATAGCACTCTCGGCTTACATTCATTCTCTAGGCTTACCTTATTTCTCTATATAAGACAAGGCTCGCCTTCTTAGGTGGTCTTTAGCTTTCTCGAGCTTCCCTGAGGGTACTAGGGCACTAATTGTCTATCTTAGCTTATTTCTACATTCGAATTAGAGCTAGGCTTTTTCTTTGTTTAGCCTTCATAGCCTTATCCCCAGAAGCACAGTATGCTATTTCTAGGGTTCTGCTAACTTAATCTAGAGCACATATTCTCAATGTCTGGATTTTACCTTACTACAGCTTATGCTCTACTAAGTGCTCTGACCACGTATGTGCCTTAAACCTGTACTATTCTCATATTAGGGAGCTCATCTAACTAACTATCAGACCCCTATCTATTTACCTTTTTGAGCTTAATATGTACATTTAGTTGTTACTAAAGCGAGGGTATATCTTCTATGGTTAATTTCTTAGCTTTTCCTCGCTTCTTTGCTCACTATACTCTACAATCAGGGAGTCTATCAAGGGGACTTTACTAACCACTACTAGGTAGTTTTCCCCAACTTAGAATGTCTCATCTTTCTTTTTTTGCTCCAGAGAGAACTTTCATTGAGCCTTTCATTCACATATCTCACCTGGAACGATGCTACTGGTCATCTCCCTTAGGCTTCAGCTTACGCTTAGCCTAGGCTATCTATCTTATCGGACCTATAGCTTATTAATTATCCTCATTCATTTCTGAGCCTCTATTACTAGTTGCTCATACTTATTTCTAGGTATTACCTATGAGGCACACCTTTCTAGGCCACTTGCTAGGTGCCTTACTACTGGTAGTCTTATCTTACATCATTTTGAGGCTATACTAATATTCTATCATTCAGTGTCCCACTAGGTAGCACTTTAGGTTAGAGTCAACGCCTCATAAGTGGCTCTCAACAACTTCATTAGCCCTGTGTCTAACTTTCTTTGTGTTGAGCTCTTTCCTTAGTCTCATTTACTAGGCCCACGGACTTCTTACTAAGCTTTCATAACTATTCTTTTCCTCTACTTATACTAGGTTTCCTGCTCGCTGTGGGTTGTCTTACTCTTTATCAACTCTTTTCTCAAGTTAGCCTGAATATGACTAACAAGGCATTTACACTACCATTCACCATGGCTAACACATCATTCGCTACGGCTAACAGCCTCTGATTAGCTTACTGTTATAGTGATTGGATTTTTATCATTAGCTACCAACCTGAGCCTCACCGCCTCTATAATCGGCTCGTCATCAAACTAGAGGGTTTTACCTCTCACTTCATTCAGGCATAACTAGCTATCACTTTCGGGCTATCAGGCTCCTAGGTATAGCTTATAACTCAAATCTCTAGCCTAAGAGAATTAACCTTTCAGGCTCTAATACTTATCTAGACATTTGGGTGTTGTGGCTAAGGGGTGACTCTTTTTCTCACTTCCCCTCTAAACTAGTTTGGTGCAGTCGTAGTCTCATCTCATATTGCACTGCATTATTACTTGTCTCTGCATTATGCGAGATAGTTGGGAATGGCCTAAGTATGACTACTCGAGGGAATTAGGCTTCACATACTCTCTCTAGCAAGCCTCTTCCTATCAACGAGATCATTTTCATCGTTCATATCTAGGGCTTGCCACTAATCCCAGTGAGCTATCATATCTCATCAAGCTCTAGCCGTCGGATCCTTCAACTCTGCTCAAGCTACTTTAGAGGCCACTCTTCCTGGTATCCACTAACTACACTAAGACCATTCTAGAACTTACTTATCATGAATAAAGCCACAAATTACTTTCACACACCCACAATGTCTCATAAAGGACTTTTTATAGTCATATAAGCCTTTTACAAAGCCCAATGGCTACATCCTCAAGCCAAATCCAATCCGAGAGAGCCTAAAACTTTGCTCTGATACCAATAAATGTAACACCATAGATTCTAGTCCATCTTATACATTTGAATGGCATAATATCATGACCTAGATAGGATTTCCATGGGAAAAGCAAGAAAAAGTAGGATTATTTTCATATTACGCTATATCTAAAAATTCATTTCGGTGTCACGTGGACCGTGTGAGCTCATGTTATGTATTCTCATATTTAATTACATCATTAAAGTTCATTTACATCCCAAAAACATGCCTACAACCCATGGAAACCGAAATAAGACAAGGAAAAGAGGAGTTTATTTTCAGCCAGAATTGGCCTCTTCCCTGGGCAAAATTTGGAAAATCATAACTAAATCTAGAAAATTCGAAATCATGCAATCTTGGTCACTCTAGAAAGCATAGTATGTCTACTTCACACTAAAAATACGTCTAAGTCACAACACTTATCACACAAGACGTTTGACATCCAAAAATATACAGAGGTTGCTAGCTACCTGGGCTATAGTTCAAATTACTGATACCAACTTCTAAAATTCATAACTAATTCTATAAAACTAGAAATCACACAAATTCAGCAATTATGGAAAAGTTACAAATGTTAACTTGATATTAAAAATAATTTTAGAATGAAACAGATACGTTTAGATATCTGGAACTGATGGAACAATAACTGAGCTCCTAGGGCACTACTGATACTGACAGTTAACTTCAAACATGTATAACTCTCTGCTCAGACTCCAAATGAGGTGATCTCAGTGGGTACAGAAAGCTTATGACCCTTAGTTTAGGTATATAAAATTTCATAACCATTAGACACCATTTGGCCATCAAGTGACATAGAATTCAAAACTGCCAGTATGAACAGTACCCATACCAGAATCCATGAAAATTTAAACTTTGAAAATTCATCAAATATTCCCTAGATCTCTGAAGATTATGATCTTTAGCTTCATAGAAATCTCTCAATGAGACTTAATTGCATGCCAAATTTTAGGACAGGACTAACTCATTTGGCTAAAAAGTAAAATAGGGTTCCATTATGGTCAATTTTGGCTCCATATTGGGTACCAAAATTGCCAAATGGATTTCCCTTGGTCTTGACACCTTTTAGGCAAGTTTAAAAGCTTATTTAAGACTTGTGTGAGCTAACCAAATGGTCCCAAATCTCATTTATTTCATTTTGACCATTCAACCCACACTTATGCATATATTCATCAAACTTTAAACTTGCATACTATGGCATTATATACTAAAAACATGTGCTAGTGGTCATATATCATCTCCATACATCTAAACATCACATAATAACATCTTTACATATGTCTCAAGGGCCATGGTACTTTTACAACATCATATACTTGATGAACCATCATTATGGTTCCAAAAGAAACAAAATAACACATAAGCTTGTCAATTGTCCCTTTTCATGGTTGTTGGCTCCCTTCACCATAATTGGTTGGTCCACCTAGCATGTTAGATCATTGGAGAAAAGGGAATGAGATTTAAAGAATACCAATAGCTCATCTCCCATTCAATCATACACAATATGTGCAAAGCAAGCTTTTCAAATACATGCATGGAGGAAATAAAAGTTATGGACATTTTAAAAGCAACCTTAGCATGTAAATCACTCATACAAGACATTCAAGAGTTTACCAAGTGTTTGGATTGGCCTCACACTTCTCCTCATGGTTTTAGACTTGCCTCACCCATTCTTTGAGCACTTTAGACTCAACGATACTCTTAGGAGCCCACTTTGCTTTTGGGAGACTCTTTACTTTATCTCAACCAAGCTCAAGGGTTCTTGACTCATCCTCATCAAGGGAAGAGTTCTTGGCCTTTCCACGCTCAAGCAAACTCACACAAATATCATGTAATCATTTGAAAACATAACATGGCATCAAGCATCATGGCATATAACGGCATGCTAGCATACTTTTCAAAGTATGAAAATACACATACACGCATTCTAGAACAAGCTAAATATACATATCCATGCATGAGAGAAGATGGAGAGAGCTACCTTGCACACAATTATACACTTTGTCCTTTGGACTCAAGCCTCCTCTTTCGGCCACACATCCACAAATTGGTAGAGGTAGTTTCTCTTGGCCTAGGTACAAATTATGGGAGCCAATTAAGTTCATTAAACAATCTCTAAGACCCTACAATTTGCTTAGATGTTAAATTCCTCTATAAGCTCTATTATGGTCCATAAATGCACCTAATGAAGCAACACCCCTCAAATACTTTTTAGGCTTCATTCTTTCCTTTCAAATATGATTCTTGACTCCTTTTAAGCCTCTTGGAGTCATCACATCATCAAAACAAAAGACCTAGCACCATGTTGCTTCTTTAGGTCATAATATGGAACCTAAGACACCAAATCACTTTCTATGAGTTCTAAATTTTTTCCAAGGCCTCCCCTCACTTTATTTCATCAAATATGACTCAAGAATGGCCTTAGAAAATTTTAAAACTCTCCCTAGTTAGGAAAACCCATCTAGGCCGAGGCTATGAAGTATATTGGGTTCCATGGAGCTTTCTTTGTTTTCTCAAGGGAAGAAGCATATGGGGAGCCTCTTAGGGATCTTGGGAGCTCATTTAAACTCTTAATTAGGCCTTGGAATCATCATACAAAGTCAGATTTTACAAGGTGCAACTGAAACCCTAGAACTTGCATCTTGAAATCTAATAGTTTTTTGTTAATTCCCTTTGCATATTCTTAATCTCCTCACCCTTTTTCCTTAGATTCATGCTTGGTTTTGCCTAAAAATCATCTCCTCCTAGGGTTTTCTCAAGTGGGGCGAAACGGTGGAGAAGGGGACCAAAAATGACAACCATAAGAAGAGAAATTATCTTGTTTTCTTGCTTTTTCTCACTTGAATCTTGTGTTCTTTGAGCTCCTCTCTTCAAATCTGAACTTTCCCCTCAATTTCTCCCTTAAATCAGATTTATAAACCTCATTTTAATCATAGGAAATAAAGGAGAATGGAGGAGAAAAGGTTTGGAAGAGAAAGAGCATGAAAAACTACTAATTTCCATACCTTAAGCCTTTGATTTCTCCTTCTTTTCTTCCCCTTCTTGTAAGCCTCATCCCCTAAGGTTTTCTTCTGGTTTTAGGCAGAACATGGTCGTGCATAATGAAGGGAGGAGAAGGGTGCATCATATATATAGGTGGGAATAAGTTACACTTTTCAAAAATTCTTATTTTGCCCTTCATACTTTGCATTTTTGTTTCTCCTTCGTTTTAGCTCCTTTTTTAGAACTATCTTTTCCATTATAAAATTTAAGTTCCCAATCAAGTAAAATGTCTTTGGAATCACACAAATTGAAGCTAAAACCTTTCCGAATGAATCTATCAAAGTTCGGGCACACTGACATTAGAAAACATCCACCGGAGGGGCTTTAGCTGTCTCGGGGCTTTTCATAGTTTTTAGAGCCTCTGAGAACCCTGGAGAACTCAAAAATTTCATTTAAAAAGCCTTCCTGTGTGTTTTTTTAAAAGTGCCTATATTTACAAAAATGCCACTAGCCTTTTGACAAATTTTTTAAATCACTCTAGCCTTGATTTCTATGTAACTCAACACTTAAACCCTCATTTTCTAATATTTAAAATTTTATTATAATTTTGGTTGGCCCCAATCCCTTCTGTTTCAGGGACTTCCTTTTGTATTTGGCTCATTTCTGCCGTTTACGGAGGAACCGAACATTGCGTTTCTCACGTTTACGAAGGGACTGGATGTTACAGGTACCAATGTGTATTCTTGAATGGATTGGTTGTGAGATTGGCTCATAAGGGTGAGGTGATGCCAAAAGTCCCTTAATATGGGCGATGATGTGCCAAAAGTCTCAAGGCATGGGTGAGACTAGGCCAAAAATCCATTAGATGGGTAAGGCTAAGTGAAAAGTCCCAAGCCAAGAGTGAGGCAAATCCAAAAGTCCTAAGAATTGAGTAAGGTAAAACCAAAAGTCCCTGGAGCATGAGAATGGCTTGATGTATAAATGTGGCATAGAAATGTGGCATTACACACTTTATGTTTAGACACTTATGATTTTGATATATGTACACTTTGAATGTATGTGTGAATGGGTGTGTGAGCTATTAAGATTCTTGGAATCTCACTCTTCTTTCCCTCTCACTCTTGAAATGTCTAAGTGGTGCTCAAAGATAAGGAAATGCAAGCCAAGAAAAATGGAAAGCCTTACTTTGCCTATTATGTAGTTTAAATTGTAATTGAATGTCAAAGTGGCTTTGTACATATTATTTTTGTGATGTAAGGCCTTTAGCAAATGTAATATGATGTATGGATACTATATATACTTTATGTAGCATGAAAGCAATAGAAATATGAATTTTGAATCATGGATGGCATGTATGTATTAGTGTATTATTGGGTGTGAGATGGTTAAAATGAAATGTATGAAATTTGGGACCACTTGGGTAGTGTCTACAAGTCATATTCATGTATTTAAACTTGCCCAAGAGGTATCAAACATTAAAGGAGGCCATTTGGTATCTCATATGGAGCAAAATTGACTATTTTGGTGAGCTATACCTTTTTTATCTAAATGATCTCTTCTTGGTTTGAAATTTGGTATGCATATAGAGCTTATTGAAAGCCTTTTGGAAAGCTAAAGTGAAAAATTTTTGGATGTCTATGAAATATTTAGTGAATTTTCAAAATTAAAAATTTTTCTAATTTTGGGCTAGTGCTCTATTCATTCTGGTCTAAAGTGAAATTCTATCACTCATAGGGAAAATGATGTCCAATTGCTGCAAAATTTTATAAAAGAAACTAAACCTTCCTAGTGACTTATGCTAATTAGAAGTACTTCATTTGGATGTCTAAAAAGGGAGATATTAGTTTTTGAAGTTGTTGTCTAGTACTAGGTGACAGTCAGACCTGTGTTATTGTTTAATTAGATTTCGAGATTTGAATGCCCTTGGCTTGGTCTAGAACTATTTGTTTCTTCTAGCTAATATTCATAGCTTTCCAGATTGGTATCATTTGTATAGATTAGATTTTTTTGGAATTAATTAGATATTTTTGAAATTTATGACAATAAATTGTATCAGTACTAGGGATAGCCAAGCCTTTGTGGCTATTTCATTATCAAAAATGATCCAAAGGCTATATTCATGTCCTAAAATTAAATTTAGTGTGAAGTTAACATCTATAGCTTTCTAGAAAGCTATGGTTTATGTGATTTCAATTTTTATGCATTTAGCTATGACTTTTTAAAGTTACCCCTAAAAGTTGCTACTTGTTGTCCGAGAAAGATTAGTGAAAATTCGCAGTTTGAGCTTGAAAATTGTGGATTATGTGATGTTTTAAGTTATGTATGATTCATATAAATGGTAAATGACCAAAAAATGTAGTTAGATAATCCAAAGGCCCATATAATGCGAGATAAAAAATATTTTCCCTGGCATAACATAAGAAAAGTGTATTATTTTTATAATTTTTCTTGTTTTTGTCCCATGAATGTGCATAAATTAACTTGAATAAGAGAGTATGGTAACATGAATAACATGGTATTATAGAAAATGCTCCAAATAAGAAGTCAATCAGGTCAAATTGAAGAGAAAAAGGAGAGTATTAAGTTATATAATAATTACCTTGGTTGATTTTGAGTCTAGAAATGGGAAATTGTAGATTTGTGCCAAGAACCTTAGCCCCTCTCCAAAACATCAGAATTTTGCTTTGCCTCTTGTGTTTTTGTACAGAATGAGGACGAGGCTAAGTTTATTTAGAGTTTAGTTGGGTTTAAGTTGGGTCTTAAATGGGTTATGGGCTAACCCAAAGGCCCAAACCCACATGGGTTTAGATTTTATACTTATTGGGCTAGATTTCATGAGTTAGGTTGCAGAATTTTGACTGGGTTAGGCCAAGTTCCAAGAGCCAATCTAATTTAGGTCTGTATAATAAATGTTAGGTTAACTATAAAAGTTCATGTAAATTAGGTCTTGGGTCTTTATCTCATTAAACCAAATTGGGCTATTGTCTTAAGCCAAGTCTCACAACAAGAAGTTAGGTCTGCACCTAAAATCATTAGGTTTTCATTAGTCTTTATCCATACTCTACTTAAATTAATTATGGGCCTAAATGAAACTTTTATCCTAATTAAATCTTAAACTCCTATTAATAATTTATTTCTCTATAAATTGCCATTCACATAGCCTGCCTGATTATTTCATAATAATTACTCTCCATTAGTCCAAACCCATGATTAATAACTTAATTAATTTTAGGGTGTTACACAAACCTTGCCCTCCTCTTTCTCCTCTTTCTTTCTATGGTTTCCATGTTTAATTTGGGACTATTTTGGGACTGGTTCAAAGGGAGGAGATTAGAATCTGAAGGAGAAGCCTATTGCAAAGGGAAGATGTCATACCTATACTTAGTACATGCTGTAACTCATAGTGTTGAAAGATCTTGTACTTCTGATAAAGGACCCGGTCAATAAGGTTTTTGATTCCATAGTGCAAAAATCCAAGATCTTGTCAACAAAATCCTAGACCTAGGAGATCTATACTAGCATGTCTAGGGGATTTTGATCTTATATACATAGAAACACAGATTCAAGCTTTGTTCCTTTAATTACCATATAATCTTGCATCACATTACGAAAAAGAGAAGTTACCATAGTCACAATTTTTCTACATTTTTGAACTTGTTTTTGTGAAATTTCTTTCCCCCATCAAATGATGTCCAAAAATCATAAAAATTGGTAGAATGACTCCTTTTTATGTTAATTATAAGCCATTAAAATAGTTTTTGAAAACTCTTATGCATAGCCCCTTAATCATTGTTGTTTAGACTACTACCTCAGTTGAACTCGCTGTACACTATCTATTTTATTTCTGACTTTGTTTCCTTAGTAAACCAACTCTAAAATTCTAAAACTTTCCAAACGTAAGTCTATATGTCTTAGCCACCTTCCTATAAAATATCATGCCTTAATTCCTTTATTTACCTATTTAACAAGATTTATTACCAAATCTGCTCAAAGTCATCCCATATAGGAGTTAGGTTAAATTAGTATGTCATTTCCATGCTTTAACCTATTCCAACAATCCTGTCACTTCTTAAAAGTTTAGTCCAGAGAATGGAGAACTAATTATGAGAATTTGGACATTGAGATTCCATGAAAATGATAATCAATTTCATGCAAAATAGTAATTAAAGTTACTCTTATACATGAAGCAATACTTTAACCAAACGTCATCGTTAGCTTACACTAGGAATCATACTCATATAATTATCCTACAAATGCACAATAGAAGGTTACAAAATAACTTTGCATGCTTAAAACTACAATCATGCTTCAACATTTGGTGCTACACAGAAAATTTACTACTAATTATAAGGACAACACATTAGTTTGCTATTTTACTTGTCCAATTTTTGCATGTTTGCCTTTGTTTAAGGCATAACTTATACCTGAAAAGGGTTAGCTTTATAATGAGATAAAATCCCAGTAAATAACAATGTATTTAAGAAGATACATATAGATAGCATGAATTACTATCTAGGATACATTTGATGTATACTTTAGTGCCAAAGCACATAATGTCTAGGTAGCAGCATATTCTCATTCATTAGGTTACCATGCTTCGGTTATTGGCCAATAACAGTAATCTAGTACTCATAAGAGTTACCTTAGTAGACATACATGCAACCATACACAGTATAGGAATTTTGGGAATTCATCCAGTGTAATAACGTAAAGAGCAAAATGAATACAGTGTTAACTACCTATTTCGTTACTGTTGTTTTGTCAGGTTACTCCTTAACTCTTGTTGCCCCAATTGTTTTCCTAAATTTCAATCACACATTATCTTAATTAGGAATAAGTCAAGGTTACTATTTATATTTCAATTAAGCTACTGGTCCCTTATACGAAATTCCTAAATTTCCTATTCTTGGTATCTATTTTTAACTTATGTCAATACATGTGTGTAACACCATAAATTCTATCTCATTTCATGAAAGCTTTATATCATCAATTCCACAAGAGCATATGAAAAAAGGGATGAAAATAATGGATTTCTTTGCATTGCGCTATATTTAAAAATTTGTAATCAGTGTCACGTAGACCATGCAAGCTCATACTATACATCCTCATATTTAATTACATCAAAACAACTCATTTGCATCCCAAAATCATACTTACAATTCATGGAAACCGAAATGGAGCATATAATGGGCTTGTTAAATTTTGGCCAGATTTACTCCCTATTCTGCCCAAACTTTGGAAAATCATAACTAAATCTAGAAAAATCAAAATCATGCCATCTTAGTAATCCTGTGAAGGTATGGATGTCTACTTCACATTGAAAATATGCCCAGATCACAACATCCATCGCAGAGGGCATTTGACATCCAAAATGGTCCAAAAGTCTGACTAAATTTTGGAACTGATATAAAATTCTGCAAAAAACTTTGAAAATGTCCAATTAATTCCACAAAAATCCAATCTATGCCAATGATACCAATCTAGAAAGTTGTGGATGTTAACTAGAGGGTAAAAATACTCTAGATCAGTAATCAAGCCTAGACCTCAAAATTCAATGGAATAATACTTTTGGTTGGGCAAAATTACTGATGCTGGGCAGAAATTTCAAAAATTCATATCTCCTTCTCTAGACCTCCAAATGAGATGCTTCTAGTGGAACGAGTCACTGTGATTGTCTAGTTTCTCTATATAAAATTTCATGACTATTGGACATCATTTAGGCCTCATGTAATAGAATTCAATTTCAGACCAAATGAATAGTGTAGCAGACCAAAACCATAAAAAATGTCAACTTTGAAAAATCTTCAAATATTCTGTAGACCTCCAAAAATTATGACCTTTAGCTTCCTAAAAGCTCTCAATGAGACCTAATTGCATACCAAATTTTAGACCAAGACTAACTCATTTGGCCAAAAAGTGATATATGGTTCCATTATGGTCAATTTTGGCTTTATATAGGGTACCAAAATTGCTAAATGACCTTTCCTTAGTTATGGCACCTTTTGGGCAAGTCCAAAAGCACATTTAGGACTTGTGTGATGTAACACCATAAATTCTAGCTCATCTCATACTTTTAATGGCATAATATCATGAAGAATGCAAGTCTCTCATAAAGAGGCAAGGGAAATTAATGAATATTTTTGCGTTACGTAGTATCTAAAAATTCATTTTAGTGTCACGTGGACTATGTGAGCTCATGCTATGCATCTTCATATTTAATTACATCATTAAAACTCATTTACATCCCAAAAACATGCCTACAACCAATGGAAACCAAAATGAAGGATGAAAAATAGGAATTCATTTTCGGCTAGACTTGGCCTCTCTTCTGGGAAAACTTTGGAAAATCATAACTAAATTTAGAAAAATCAAAATCATGCAATCTTGACCATTCAGGAAAGCTTAGGATGTCTACTTCACACTAAAAATATATCCACACCATAACATGCATCATGGAGGATGTTTGACATCTGAAAATCCACTGAGGTCACTGATCACCTGGGCTACTATTCAAATTACTGATACAAAATTTATAACTAATTCTATAAAAATCAAAATCACACACATTTGGTCATTATAGAAAGCTACAAATGTTACATTGATACTAAAAATAATTCTAAAATGAAACACATACATTTATCTATTGAAATCCTATGGAATAGTAACTGGACTCCTGGGGCGCCACTGCTACTGATAGCTAAGTTCAAAAATGCATAACTCTTTCCTCAGACTCCAAATGAGGTGATCTCGGTGGCCATCGAAGGCTTATGGCCTCTAGTTTATATTGATAAAATTTCACAAGCATTGGAAACCACTTGACTATTGGATGACACAAAACACAAATCTGCCAATGTGAATAGTGCACATACCAGAATCAATGGAAAATCCCAACTTTGAAAATTCATCAAATATTCTCTAGACCTCCAAAAATTATGTTTTGTAGCTTTCCAAAAAGCTATCAATGAGATCTAATTGCATGCCAAATTTCTGAGTAAGACTAACTCATTTGGCTAAAAAGTGATATAGGGTTCTATTATGGTCAATTTTGGCTCTATATTGGGTACCAAAGTTGCCAAATGGATTTCCCTTGGTCTTGGCACCTTTTGAGCAAGTTTAAAAACTCACTTGAGACTTATGTGAGCTGCCAAATGGTCCCAAACCTTATGCATCTCATTTTAGCCATTCAACCCACACTTATGCATATTTCCATCAAACTTCCACAATTCATAATTAGACATTCAAAACTCAAATTGTATTATAAAGCTCATACATCATATCCATGGCTCTAAACATTACATAACAGTATATTTACATATGTCTCAAGGTTCATTGTACATATACAATATCATACACAATATGAACCATCATTATGGTTCCAAAATGAACAAAACATGCATAAGCTTGTCAATCTTTCCTCTTCATGGTTGTTGGCTCCCTTCACCATAATTACTTAGTCCACCTAGCATGTTAGATCATTAGAGAGGAGGGGATGAGATTCAAAGAATCCAAATAACTCATCTCCCATTCAATCATATATAGTATGTGCAAAGCAAGCTTCACAAATGCATGCATGGCGAAAATAGAAGACATGGACATTTTAAAAGCAAACTTAGCATATGAATCAATCATACAAGACATTTAAGAGCTCAACAAGTGTTTGGATTGACCTCACATTTTTCCTAATAGATTTTGGACTTGTCTCACTCATTCTTGAGAGCTTTGGACTCAACCATACTCTTGGGAGCCCACTTTGCTTTTGGGAGACTTTTTACTTTCTCTCAACCAAGGTTAAGGGTTCTTGGCTCATCCTCACCAAAGGGAAGAGTTCTTGGCCTCTCCACACTTAAGCATACTCAAACAAGCATCATGTACTCATTTAGAAGCATAACATGGTATTAAGAATCATAGCATATAAAGGCATGCGAGCATACTTTTCATAGCTTGAAAATATACATACACACATTCTAAAACAATCTAAACACACATCCATGTATGAGAGAAGGTGGAGAGAACTACCTTGCACACAATTACACACTTTTCCTTTTGGATTCAAGTCTCCTCTTTCGGCCACACACTCACAATTTGGTGGAAATAGTTTCTCTTGGCCTAGATGTAATTTATGGGAGCTAATTAGGTTCATGAAACATTTTCTAAAGCCATACAACTTGTTTAGGTACTAGATTGCTATATAACCCCCATTATGGTCCATAAATGCACCTAATGAAGCAACATCCCTCAAATAATTTCTAGGCTTCATTCTTTCCTTTCAAATATGATTCTTGACTCCTTTTAAGCCTCTTGGAGTCATCACATCATTAAAACAAAGGCCCAACATCATGTTGCTTCTTTAGGCCATAATATGGAACCTAAGACACCAAATCACTTTCTATGAGTTTTAAATTTTTTCCAAGGCCTCCCCTCATTTTCATTCATCAAATATGACTCAAGAATGGCCTTAGAAAAATTGAAAACTCTCCCTAGCTATAGGAACCCTTCTTGGTTGAGACCATGAAGCATATTAGGTTCTATGGAGCTTTCTTTGTTTTCGCAAGGGAAGAAGCATATGGGGAGCCTCTTAGGGATCTTAAGAGCTCATTTAAACTCTTATTTAGGCCTAGGAATCATCATACAAAATTATATTTTACAAGGTGAAATTAAAACCCTAGAACTTGCATATTGAAATCTAATGGTTATTTTATTGTTTTCTTTGCATATTCTTAATCTCCACACCCTTTTTCCTTAGATTCATGCTTGGTTCTGCCTAAAAATCATCTCCTCCTAGGGTTTTCTCAAGTGGGGCGAAATGGTGGAGAAGGGAACTAAAGATGACAACCATAGGAAGAGAAATTACCTTGTTTTCATGCTTTTTCTCACTTGAATCTTGTGTTCTTTAAGCTCCTCTCTTCAAATCCGAAATTTCTACTCAATTTCTCCCTTAAAACAGATTTATAAACTTCATTATAATCATAGGAAACAAAGGAGAATGGAGGAGAAGAGGTTTAGAAGAGAAATAGCATGAAAAACTACTAATTTCCATACCTTAAGCCTTTGATTTCTCTTCCTTTTCTTCCCCTTCTTGTGAGCCTCATGCCCTAGGGCTTTCTTTTGGTTTTAGGTAGAATATAGTCATGCATAATGAAGGGAGGAGAAGGGCACATCATATATATAGGTGGGAATAAGTTACACTTTTCAAAAATTCCCATTTTGCCCTTCATACTTTGCATTTTCGTTGCTCATTCATTTTATCTCGTTTTTTAGAACCATATTTTCCATTCAAAAATTTAGGTTCCCAATTAAGAAAAATGCCTTTGGAATCACTCAAATCGGAGCTAAAACCATCCCGAATGGATCTGTCAAAGTTCGAGTACACCAATGTTAGAAAACATTCACCGGAGGGGATTTAGTTGTCCCGGGGCTTTCCATAGTTTTCAGGGCCTCTGAGAACCCTGAGAAAATCAAAAATTTCATTTAAAAGGGCCTCCTATGTGAATTCTAAAATTTTCTTAAAATTATGAAAATGTCATTATGTTTTGTAGGCTTTTCGTAAGAAATTGTTCCTTCATTCTAGCTCCGTTTTTCTTTCTGTCTGAGCCTGAGATTCTCATTTTTAGGTGTCTAGAATGCTTCCCAAATTTTTTGAGACCTTAACTATCTCATTTCGGGGGACTTTTGTATTCGGTGAGTTTCGTTCGTTTACAGAGAAACAGTACGTTACATTTCTCACATTTTCTCTCGTTTTTAGAAAACTAAATGTTACATATGAGCTGCCCAAATGGTCCCAAACCTCATGCATCTTGTAACACCATAATTCTAGCTCATTTTATGTCATTTATAAGCTTTACATCATCAATTTCACAAAAGCATATGAGAAAGGGGATAGAAATAATAGACTTTTTTCGCGTTGCGCTATATCTAAAAAATTCAATTTAGTGTCATGTGGACCGTGTGAGCTTATACTATACTTTCTCATATTTAATTTCATTATTACAACTCATTTGTATCACAAAAACATGCCTATAATTCATGGAAACCGAAATGGAGCTCAAAATAAGCAAGCATAATTTCGGCCAGATTTGCTCCATTTCGGTTTCCATGAATTGTAGGCATGTTTTTGTGATACAAATGAGTTGTAATACTGAAATTAAATATGAAGAAGTATAGTATAAGTTGACACGGTCCACGTGACACCGAATTAAATTTTTTAGATATAGTGCAATGCGGAAAATGTCTATTATTTCTATCTCCTTTCTTATATGCTTTTGTGAAATTAATGATGTAAAGCTTATAAATGACATAAAATGAGCTAGAATTATGGTGTTACATTTATTAGTATCAGAACAAAGGTTCAGGCTCTCCTTGTGGGTTGTGGCTTGTGTTTTTGAGTTGCCTATATACATATGAGCTTGTTCGATGAATTGAGTGTGTATGATGTTGGAAGTGTTCCCTAGCTTATGTTACAATTTATTATGACATTTCAGTACGATGGTGAACACTAGGAGAGGTCGGCCCCCTAGTCAGGCTCGTGCTGATGAAGCTGGGCCTAGTGATCCAGTTACTGGAGCCCTCCAGTCTATCATGGCTCGCCTGGATTAGCAGCAGGCCATTATAATGCAGTTACAAGAACAGCTTGCTGAGAGAGATAGCCAGGGCCCTACACCTACTCCTCCTTAGCCACCTCTATATTCAGACCGTCCTGAGCATTCAGGGGTGACTCACCCAGATGCATAGCACCCAGATGCATAGCCACAAACACAGATGGTTACCTCGATTCCACCAGCTCAGATGTCTCCTGTATAGCAACCTTCGACCAGAAAGGTGATTACCCAGTTCAGAAAGTTCGGGCCTCCCACTTTTGATGGGGAGATGAATGCAGATAAAGCTGAAGCCTAGATTATGGCATTAAAAAAAATCTTTGAGGTGATAGAGTGTACGTCTGAGCGGAAAGCCAAGATAGCACATTCCAGTTGCAGAAAGAAGCAATTTACTAGTGGAAGGGCACTGAGCCTATCTTGAGAGCGAGGAATGCCCCAATCACATGGGAGGCATTCCTTGAGGTGTTCCGCGAAAAATACTTCCCTGATTCTATCAGAGATGAGAAGGAGTCAGAATTCATTTTATTTAAGCAGACCCCAGGGATGTCCGTGGACCAGTATGTGGCAAAGTTTGTTGAGCTCTCCAGATATTCCTCTTACCTGCAAAGACATGATGATGAGAGATGGAGGGCAGATAGATTAGAGAAGGGCTTGCTCCCTGAGATCAAAGATAGGGTGGTGCCATAGAGGATCAGGCACTTCAACACCCTTGTGGAGGTATGCAGAGTCACAGAGACAAACCTCAGGAGATAGCAGCCTATCTCTAGTGCTAGACCACCTCTTCCCCTCCCTGAGCCCAAGAGACCTAGAGAGGGTTCCCAGCCTGCAGTAACTAGCCAAAGAGGTGGAAAAAGCCAATGGAACCGAAGAGGCAAAAGGAAGAGGACTCAATCTAGTAAAGGCAGTGCTTGACGGGCTTGTCGTACAACCCTCAAAATAAAACTAGGTTGACTAAAAATATAGCAAGTGGCACAACCTAGGTCATCTCCCTTGGAAATGAAATTCAATGTTCAATTAGGTTCTCTAAGTGTTAAAAGATCCTAGAACTACTTAGTTTGGGGGGTTTTTGAATGAATTAAACTATCCTAAAACTAAATTGAATCAAAATTTCTAAATTCTACCTAATTGTATGAATTGTAAATGATAATGGCTTGTGACTAGCTTAGGAATCATCTCTTGGTATCCACTATCCTTATCCTATTCCAATTATGATTAATTCTGACCTAAGAATTCCTAATTATGTTCATTAGCAAATGATCTTGAATAACCATTCAAGATTCAAGAGATTAATAATCTAATGTTGAATTGAGACCTCAATCCCACATTAAACCGTTAACTCTTGTCTTTAAGATCAATGAACATCTAATTTGATTGATTAACTAATTAATTATCTTCTGATTCATCATCCAAAAATGTTTAATTAACCAACTAAACACTAAGGAATTCTCAAATCAAACAATCAAACACAAAATCTCACTCACGCATTTCATCGAACACCTTCGTGGCATACATGGAAGATTAGAGAGAATAATGAAAAACCAGATTCAATCCAACTAATTAATCAACAAAAAAGGTTTCCTAATCAGTGTCTAACCAGCCACTAATTAATTACACAAATTCCTAATCAAATACAACTTAACCAAGATTGTACAGAAAAAGAAAAAGTGTAGGAAAATCAAGGAATCTTAGCCAAAATTCTGCTTCTTCTCCAAGGATTCAAGTTTTAGCCAAGAGCTTCCTCCCTTGCTAGCCTCAAGATGGAAATTAGATCTTCATATTACGATGGAATGGAGATGGAGAGAATGGAGAGATGGATGGTTCTGTGAATGGAGGCGTAGGGTATGGGGTTTTTCGGCTAGGGCTTCGTGAATGGCGTCGTGTATTATATATGTTGAATGGGTTGGGCTGCGCGAATGAATGGCGTGAATGACGTGATGATCAATAGCTTCCCCCAAATGTAGCGTCTCGTTGTGTATTTCTGCTCCCTTTCACGTGCTATTCATTTATCAATTCACGTGCTCAGCTTTAGTTCCATTTGCCTGAAGCTATTATGCATGAGATGGGCCCCACTTTACTTTATATTCCACATGAACCTCTTTGCCTGTTTCTTCTTTTCACATTTTAATCCAGCATCTTCATGCAACCAGAACGTGGCTACTCTTCGAATCATGCAGCTCTTCCACGTTGTTCTTCCTAGCTCACAGCTCGTTATTCTAGCGCTGAAAAATCACGTCCTTTTTTCCTCAGCACTAGCCATGCTTCTTTTGTGTTTCTGCCCAGCGTTGCTCTGCTCGTGCTGCTTCGTGTGTTCCTCATTCGTTCTACGTTAGCTGCTGGTTTGTTTGTTGCTCGAGTTGTAAGTTGCTGCCATTCCTCTTTCAAACCAGACTTTAACTTGTTGCTCCCTTCATTTAACACAGCCCTCGAGTTTAGCTTCTGTTTTGTTCTGCTCTGCATGCATGGCTTTGTTTCCCTTCTTCATTCTTCACGTTGGCTACTGATTCGTGTTTTGCTTCTTCCCTGTTCAGCTGCTGCACTTCCTCTCTACTTCTGTTCACAACCACGTAAGACTCAACTCTATTCTTTAGCTGCTGTATGAGTAAATGGTTCTGCATCCAGCTCATGCAAGCCTTTAGCTTCTTCCTCTTTTGATGCTTCCTCCCACGTGAAACCTGTAGCTTATGTCTCTGTTTCTGCATGTGTGTGTTCTCTCATGGACCTCCCAAACCAGTGGTTGTTTCTCTTCATTTTCTCCTTCTTGTTTACTGTTCACGTGGCTTTCATGATTGTCTTCAAAGCCCATTAAAATCTACACAAAAGAATGGAAAGTGTTAAGTAGGAATACCCACAAAATTATTTAAAAGGAATTCATGTAATAAAATTCAAGAATTTTACAATTTAATTCCTAAAGTGCAAAAGTGACTATTAAAATCAATTTCCATTCAATTGCATGCATTAAGCTACATTTGATTATTAAAATGACTAAGTTAGCAGGATAAAAATAGATAAAATATGTGTTTATCAAATTCCCCCACACTTAAACCTTTGCACTCCTGGGCAAAGCTTAAAATCCAAGTTAAAAGAATGAATTTGAAACACCCAGCTAGAAGAATGGCATGTGGAAAAAGAAAATGGAAAAGAAAGTGCAAAAATTACAAACTAGAGACTAATCACAACTCTTTATCACTTTAACAATCAAAGCTAATTTTACTTGCATCAAGAATTAAGCTCCATGGCAATTTATTTGAAAAGAATGAATTGAAATGCATAGCCTCTCACATGGATTAGTGTTTACTCTCACTCTCAAGTGTTTATGGGCAATGTATATCACTCAAATTCCACCTATCAAAGCTCACTACCATAAGCTTGTCTAGCTTCTAAATCTCCACCACCCATGCCAAATGCGATACACAAATCAAGAGGACTTTATTAAGGGTTGTAATGGGGTTAGGGAAGATGAAATGAATGGATAACAAAAATAAAGGGAAAAACAAACAACAAATAGACACCTTAGGATTTCAAGAGCAATCAATGAAGATTTAGGATAGGGAAAAATGTGCATTCAAGGCCTTATTTTTCACTAGAACAGCAACTATAAACCCAATTTGAAACACTTTTTTTTTTTTTTTGACTTTCTATGGCTTCCTTTTCTTTTTCTTTTTTTTTTCATTTCTTTTCTTTTGCTTTTTTTTTTTTTCTATTCTTTTCTTTCTTTGCATTTTTTTTTTCTAGAACAAATTCTTTGACTAACAATGGCCTTAATGGATGCAAATCACACTTTCACCTATCCTATTTAGATGTGATGCTTCTTAAAGTCCTTAAGGCATCTTAAAACAAGGTGGAAATTTTTTTTTTTTTTGTGGCTATGGTTTAATAAGAAAAGAAAATACAAGCCCAAAGTGGCTAAAACAACGGATAAAGATGCATGTATGGTTGGCTTTTTGGCTAACTAGCTGAAATAGAAATGAATGCCTTATCATTTTTATGCATGCAAATGCAAATGTGGTCTCAACAAAGAATCAAGACAAGTTCTAGAGTGAAGCAAAGATAGGTGAATACACACTAGAATTGAACAATTAAGGCTCAAATTCTCACCAGCTAATGGCTATCAAACAATTCATTGAAATCAAATTCATTGCCACTTCACTTAAATCAAGACACAAGATTCATCACTTATCATGTTTAAGTGAATCTAAGCTAATAATCATCTCAACTTGTAACTTTCACAGAAAAACTGAAAAAAATCACGCTATTTTTTTAAAAAAAAAAATTTCCTAAAAATTTTCAATTTTTTTTTTTTCAAAATAAAGAAATTTTTTTTTTTTTTTCAAAACAAGGAAAGGATGGAATGGAAAAGAAAGATGGAATGGAATGAAATGACTCTCCCCCCCACACTTAAATATTGCATTGTCCTCAATGTCAGCACACAGTCCAGTAAACAGATAAACAACACAATATAAAGAGTGAAAAGAGAGAATACAACCGGATCAACTTGAATCTAGAAGATCTCCAAGGTGGCTAAGATTCTCTTGTAGCTGGTTAGTAATTTATTTCCTACAAAACAAAAACAAAACAACCAGTAAGGCGGGAAAGAAAAGAAAACTAAATCCTAAACTAAAGAGAACTCTATCAAGGATTAACTAATCATAAGTATCAAAAATTAAAATTAAAACTACTTTATTCCTTCTCAATTCAAGAAATTTAAGTCTCACTACTTTAAAACATTTTGATTGGTCATACAGTGATGACCCATGGACTTCCTCAACCGTCAGTAGTCTCGGAAAGTCATTTTCAGCAAATTCAGAAATAAGAAAAGAATAAAAATCAAATCGAAAACATTTAAAACTAAAGAAAGAAAACTTAAAATCAAATTTAAACTCTGAACTTTCTAAAAATCTATCTAAACTAATAAAATCTACTTGACTCCCTTCAGTAAGAGTCACTACATCTACAGAAGAATTAAATTGCAACTTCTCACAGCCTTTTGAGTTCAAGATATCCAAGGTATCTGGCAGTTGCTTCATCTCAGTTAGGAGAGTCTGTTGATTGTTGGGAATTACTTCACCAACTTCTAGAATTTGTTCCGGACTCTCAACAAGAGAAACAGCTTCTTCCCTAATCAGAGAGACATCAGTAGGCTCACAAAATTCTAGACAATTATCAACAACAAAATCAAGTCTCTCACTAGTATCAACAAGAGCAGAAGAATCAATAAGATGTTCAATATTAGCACTATCATTATGCATGCCCTTATCAACACTAGTATGATCAGAAGAATCAATCTTATCAATAATTTCAATGCAAGCAAAGGACTCCATGGATTTAGCAGGCTTATCAGACTTCAGAAACTCATTAATCTCAGTACACATAGGACATGTATGCAATTCATCACACAAGCATTTAAGAGTTAAGTCTGATTCATCAACAAGCTGTCCAACAAATTCAATGTCTATATCATTATCACATGCTACATTCATTATTTCATCAGTTACATCTTTACTTGCCAGTGAGGAATCATGATGATCAGAATATGTGAGAAACTCACTAGTCTCAATGAAAGAATTAATTTGGGAGTATTCATCACATATAGCAGATTCAACACACACACAGTCAAGAGATGCATCTAAATCAGCTATGTCACATGATCCAAATGGCATGTTGTCTTTAAATTCCGTAGATGCATCATCAACAGACTTATCAATTAATTCCAGACTAGGAACAACATGATTATTGCATTCTAAGTCACCCCCACACTTATCTTCTACCCTAGACTCAATAGATTCATCAATTGGTTCAGAATTGAAATTTTCACCATAAGCACAGCTAGGTGTAGACAATCCAAGTGCATCAGTACATAAGGAATCATGAACATCAACAATTGTATCAATTTTGTTCAATGAACTACCACAATCAACCATATCAGGAGATTCAACAATAATTTCCTCATCAACAACATCATCATACAATTCAGAATCAACAACATTATATGCATCAGTAGTCACAGTGCTATCAGGCAAACTAGAATTAGTTCCAACAAATTGTAAAACATTAGAAGATGGAAGGATATTACCCAATGAATAAGACTCTTCCTCCTCTATACATTCCCTTCTAATTTGCTCTTCAGTCAATTCAGTAGCACTTGAAGTCAGTTGATTCGATTGAATTCCTGAATCCTTCAATTGTTGGTCAAAGAGTTGCAGCCGTTCAGTTATCCGTTGGGCCATTTGCTGCATTTGCTGGTGTTGAATATCATAAGCTTCCATTAGCTGCCTCATCCTTTCTTCCGAACTCGGTTCCCTTTGAGGCTCTTGTTGCATGTACCCCTCATGGTAATTGTAAGGATGATAGTTTGGCTCTTGCATATGGTAATCAGGGTATGGCTCTTGCATATGGAAGTTATGATGTGGTTCATAATGAGGATGGTAATTTGGATGAATCTCATATGGATGGTGGTATGGTTGGTAGCATGGTTGTTGGAATTGTTGGTATTGTTGTGCTTGTTGCTCTTGTCTTTGTCTTTCAAGAAGACCTTGAAGCATTGACATGGCATTATCCAACTTCTGAGAAATCCTATGCTCTCTACAGGGATCATAAACACCTTGATTAGAATAATATTGATCCATTTATAAGCAAAGAAAAATGAGAAGCACAATCACCTTAAGCACAAGTAAAATAACAAACAAATTATAACTAAAATTAACTCAAACTCAAGAAAATAAAAATTCAATGAAGCTAAGAAGTTCCTAACAATGAAAAACACTCCTAAATAGAGGTTAGTCACACAAAATAAACTCACAAAAAATAAAGAAATTAAATCCAGAAAAATTGAAAAATTCCTAAAAAATTCGAAAAAATACTAAAAAATTTGAAAAACTGTCTCAAACGTTGGAATTTGGCCAAAAAATGGTATATCTAATAGCTTTGCTATTATTTTTGCTCAAAACACCCAAACACCTTGGAAAACAAAGTATGCGAATTTTCTGGGCACTTTAAACGAAAATTCCAGCAAGCAGACAAGTTAATACACAACACCGAAATTGCCCGATTCCAAGTTCGAAACAGAACAAAAATTCAAACCAAAATAGAATCAAAACAAAGCTAAAATAGAACAAAAACACTTAGAAAACTTTCTCAAACAATTGAAACTCCAATTCCCCGGCAACGGTGCCAAATTTTGACGGGCTTGTCGTACAACCCTCAAAATAAAACTAGGTTGACTAAAAATATAGCAAGTGGCACAACCTAGGTCATCTCCCTTGGAAATGGAATTCAATGTTCAATTAGGTTCTCTAAGTGTTAAAAGATCCTAGAACTACTTAGTTTGGGGGGTTTTTGAATGAATTAAACTATCCTAAAACTAAATTGAATCAAAATTTCTAAATTCTACCTAATTGTATGAATTGTAAATGATAATGGCTTGTGACTAGCTTAGGAATCATCTCTTGGTATCCACTATCCTTATCCTATTCCAATTATGATTAATTCTGACCTAAGAATTCCTAATTATGTTCATTAGCAAATGATCTTGAATAACCATTCAAGATTCAAGAGATTAATAATCTAATGTTGAATTGAGACCTCAATCCCGCATTAAACCGTTAACTCTTGTCTTTAAGATCAATGAACATCTAATTTGATTGATTAACTAATTAATTATCTTCTGATTCATCATCCAAAAATGTTTAATTAACCAACTAAACACTAAGGAATTCTTAAATCAAACAATCAAACACAAAATCTCACTCATGCATTTCATCGAACACCTTCGTGGCATACATGGAAGATTAGAGAGAATAATGAAAAACCAGATTCAATCCAACTAATTAATCAACAAAAAAGGTTTCCTAATCAGTGTCTAACCAGCCACTAATTAATTACACAAATTCCTAATCAAATACAACTTAACCAAGATTGTACAGAAAAAGAAAAAGTGTAGGAAAATCAAGGAATCTTAGCCAAAATTCTGCTTCTTCTCCAAGGATTCAAGTTTTAGCCAAGAGCTTCCTCCCTTGCTAGCCTCAAGATGGAAATTAGATCTTCATATTACGATGGAATGGAGATGGAGAGAATGGAGAGATGGATGGTTCTGTGAATGGAGGCGTAGGGTATGGGGTTTTTCGGCTAGGGCTTCGTGAATGGCGTCGTGTATTATATATGTTGAATGGGCTGGGCTACGCGAATGAATGGCGTGAATGACATGATGATCAATAGCTTCCCCCAAATGTAGCATCTGGTTGTGTATTTCTGCTCCCTTTCACGTGCTATTCATTTATCAATTCACGTGCTCAGCTTTTGTTCCATTTGCCTGAAGCTATTATGCATGAGATGGGCCCCACTTTACTTTATATTCCACATGAACCTCTTTGCCTGTTTCTTCTTTTCACGTTTTAATCCAGCATCTTCATGCAACCAGAACGTGGCTACTCTTCGAATCATGCAGCTCTTCCACGTTGTTCTTCCTAGCTCACAGCTCGTTATTCTAGCGCTAAAAAATCACGTCCTCTTTTCCTCAGCACTAGCCATGCTTCTTTTGCGTTTCTACCCAGCGTTGCTCTGCTCGTGCTGCTTCGTGTGTTCCTCATTCGTTCTACGTTAGCTGCTGGTTTGTTTGTTGCTCGAGTTGTAAGTTGCTGCCATTCCTCTTTCAAACCAGACTTTAACTTGTTGCTCCCTTTATTTAACACAGCCCTCGAGTTTAGCTTCTGTTTTGTTCTGCTCTGCATGCATGGCTTTGTTTCCCTTCTTCAATCTTCACGTTGGCTACTGATTCGTGTTTTGCTTCTTCCCTGTTCAGCTGCTGCACTTCCTCTCTACTTCTGTTCACAACCATGTAAGACTCAACTCTATTCTTTAGCTACTGTATGAGTAAATGGTTCTGCATCCAGCTCATGCAAGCCTTTAGCTTCTTCCTCTTTTGATGCTTCCTCCCACGTGAAACCTGTGGCTTGTGTCTCTGTTTCTGCATGTGTGTGTTCTCTCATGGACCTCCCAAACCAGTGGCTGTTTCTCTTCATTTTCTCCTTCTTGTTTACTGTTCACGTGGCTTTCATGATTGTCTTCAAAGCCCATTAAAATCTACACAAAAGAATGGAAAGTGTTAAGTAGGAATACCCACAAAATTATTTAAAAGGAATTCATGTAATAAAATTCAAGAATTTTACAATTTAATTCCTAAAGTGCAAAAGTGACTATTAAAATCAATTTCCATTCAATTGCATGCATTAAGCTACATTTGATTATTAAAATGACTAAGTTAGGAGGATAAAAATAGATAAAATATGTGTTTATCAGTGCTCCACCCATTACTTGTCCCCAGCGTGGCAGAAATCATGGTACCAGACCATGCTATGCGGGGCAGAATGTGTGCTTTAGATGTGGCAGGCTGGGGCATATGGCTAGAAATTAAACCCAGACTCCTCCACAGGCCCCTTTGCAGATTACACAGCCGAGGGAGATGGCTCCTCCTCCCAGACCACAGACCCAGGGTAGAGTCTTTGCCCTCTCACAGCAGGAGGCTAGTCGGTCCCCGAGTCTGATTCAAGGTACTATTAAAATAAATGATTTTTCTATGACTGCATTATTTGATTCGGGTGCTAGCCACTCTTTCATATCATATGACTGTGTTAGGAGGTTGGGTCTGAGTATGCATACATTGCCATATGAGTTGCATGTATCCACCCCTACAGGAAACTGAGCCATTACCCCCCATGCTTGTTTGAATTGTGTGATCCAATTTAACCATTGCCTGACCACTCTTGGTTTGATTTGTATGCCCCTCATTGATATTGATGTAATTATTGGCATGAACTGGATGTCTGCAAATAACGCCATACTAGATTGTAGCCACAGGTGCATTACTTTACCTGAGTGTGGGACTGTGCCTAGTACTAGGGCTGAGTTATCCGTCATGACCACCTCCCAGGCTGTGAGATCTCTAGGGCATAGTTGTCAGGGGTATCTAGTCTTCTTTTTAGTACAGGCCGAGGTAGAAGAAGGCATAGAGGAGATTCCTGTAGTGAGGGAGTTCCCAGAGGTATTTCTTAAGGAAATTAGTGGACTACCCCCAAAGAGAGAGGTAGAGTTTCCCATAGATATTATACCTGGGGCAGGTCCAGTGTCTAAGGCCCCATATAGGATGGCTCCTACCAAGCTAGCAGAGCTTAAGAAATAAATAGAAGAGCTTTTAGAGAAGGGTTTCATTAGACCTAGCGTCTCGCCGTAGGGAGCTCCAGTCCTATTTGTAAAGAAAAAATACGGGAGCCTTAGGTTATGTATAGATTACCGAGAACTCAATAAGATTACGATTAAGAATAAGTATCCTCTCCCTCGCATAGATGACCTCCTAGATCAGTTAGTGAGAGCGTCAGTGTTTTCTAAGATAGGCCTCAGGTCGGGATACCATCAGCTTAGGATAAAGGCTGAGGATATTCCCAAAACAGCTTTCAAAACTAGATACAGGCACTATGAGTTTCTAGTTATGCCCTTCGGGTTGACCAATGCACCTGCAGTCTTTATGGATTACATGAACAGAGTCTTCAGGCCATACTTAGATAGATTTATAGTAGTCTTTATAGATGACATCCTTATCTACTCAAAAAGTAGAGAGGAACATGAGCAACACCTGAGATTAGCCTTGGAGACTTTGAGAGAGAGACAATTATACACTAAACTTAGCAAATGTGAGTTCTGGCTCAATGAGGTTCAATTTCTAAGTCATGTCATCTCCCAGGTAGGGGTCGCAGTAGATCCCCATAAGATAGAGGCAGTATTATAGTGGGAAAGACCTAGGACAGTGACCGAGATCAGGAGCTTCCTAGGTTTAGTAGGGTATTATAGGAGATTCATTCAGGGCTTTTCTCAGATAGCGATGCCACTGACCCGGCTTACTAGAAAGAATGTGTCATTTGTGTGGAATGAGAAATGTGAGAGTAGTTTCCAAGAGCTAAAGCACAAGTTGACCACGACCACAATTTTAATACTCCCTGACCCTAAAGAAACTTTTATAGTATACAGTGATGCCTCAAAGAAAGGGTTAGGATGCGTACTTATGCAGAAAGGCCGAGTGGTAGCTTATGCTTCTAGACAGTTGAAACCTTATGAGGAAAACTACCCCACACATGACTTAGAGTTAGCTGCAGTGGTATTTGCTCTGAAAATATGGAGACACTACTTATATGGGGCAGCTATAGAAATTTACAGTGACCACAAGAGCCTCAAATATTTATTTGAACAGAAAGAATTAAACATGAGGCAACAGAGATGGTTAGAATTTCTTAAAGATTATGATTTTACATTGAAGTACCATCCCGGTAAGGTTAATGTGGTAGCTGATGCCCTAAGTAGAAAATCCATACATATAGCCTGTATGATGATCCGAGAGCAGGAATTGATTAAGAGATTCAGAGACATGAGTCTCTCCTGCGAGGTGTGTTCAGGAAAACTGTTAATGAGTGAGACCCGAATAGAAAATGACTTGAAGGATCAGATAAGAGGGGCCCAGCAGACAGATGATCATGTAAATAAGATTAGAGCCCAGATAGCCCAGGGTAGTGTTCAGGAGTTTAATCTGTCTTAGGATGACATAGTAAGATACAGGGATAGGCTGTATGTGCCTAGGAACACAGAACTTAGGGAAAAGATATTAGATGAGGCACATAAGAGTAAGTACACCATTCATCCAGGTAGCAATAAAATGTACCAAGACTTAAAGAAAATGTTCTGGTGGCCTAAGATGAAAACAAATATAGCAGAGTATGTCTCCCGATGTTTAGTATGCCAGAGAGTAAAAATAGAATATCAGAAACCAGCTGGGTTGCTTCAGCCCTTAGATATCCCAGAGTGGAAATAGGATAGCATAGCTATAGATTTTGTCATAGGTCTACCTAGGACATCATCGGGGTATGATGCAATATGGGTAATAATGGATAAGTTAACAAAGTCAACGCACTTCTTACCTATGAAAGCCACTTATACCCTAGATAAGTTAGCCCAGCTGTACATCAGGGAGATAGTGAGACTGCATGGTGTGTCTCAGAGCATAATGTCAGATAGGGATCCTAAATTCACATCGAATTTCTGGAGATCATTACAGGATGCTCTAGGAACTAGACTTGATTCAGCACAGCCTATCACCCTCAGACGGATGGACAGACAGAGAGAACTATCCAAACCCTAGAGGGCATGTTGAGGGCGTGTGTATTAGAAATGAAAGGGAACTGGGATACATGCCTTTAGCGGAGTTTGCCTATAATAATAGTTATCATGCAAGTATATAGATGGCACCGTATGAGGCGTTGTATGGGAGGAAGTGTAGATCCCCAGTGTGCTGGGTTGAGCTAGGAGAGCGGAGCCTCATAGGCCCAGAGTTAGTGGACCAGACCTCTAGACAAATAGAGACCATCAGAAAGAAACTTCTGACAGCCTAGAGTAGACAGAAAAGTTATGCAGATAAACGTAGGCGGCCGTTAGAGTTTGAAATTAGAGACCATGTCTTCTTTAGAGTGTCTCTAGTCACACGGATAGGTCGGTCCATCAAAAGCAAAAAGCTCAGTGCAAAGTACATAGGTCCTTTCTAAATTCTTGATAAAGTAGGACCCGTGGCATATAGACTAGCCCTTCCTCCGAACCTAAGCCAAGTTCACAATGTCTTCCATGTTTCTCAGTTGAAAAAGTACCAGCCCGACCCCTCACATGTCATAGAATATAAGAATGTGCAGTTACAGGATGATCTATCATACATAGTATCACCAGATCGAATCGTAGACGTTAGACTTAAGCAGTTACGGAATAAGACGATACCGCTGGTGAAAGTGGTTTGGAAAGGGTTATCTCCTGAGAAAGCCATTTGGGAATTAGAGGATGATATGAGGAAGAAATATCTAGAACTCTTCCCATGAGGTATGTTATCTAAATTTCAAGGACGAAATTTTTAAAAATGGGGAGAATTGTAATGCTCAGTTTTCGTTAAATGACGGACAATGGCACGTTTTCAAAGAAAGTCCCCTGAGATGAGTGACTCAAGGCCAAATAAAATTTGGATGAAATTTTATATATTAGAAAATGTGGATTTGAGCCTTGAGTTGCCTAGAACTCAAGGCTAGGGTGATTCAAAAAATTTACCCAAAAGGCCAGTGGCATTTTCGTAAATAAGTGGACTTTTTGGAAAACCTACAGAAGGGCTTTTTAAATGAAAGTTTTGAGTTCTCCGGGGTTCTTAGAGGCCCTAAAAACCATGGGAAGCCCCAAGACTAGTAAAGACCCTCCGGTGTAAGTTTTCCAATGTCGGTTGACCCAAACTTTGACTGATTCGTTCGGAAAGGTTTTAGCTCCAATTTGAGTGATTCCAAAGGCATTTTTCTTGATTGGGAACCTAAATTTTATAATGGAAAAGATGATTCTCAAAAAGGAGCTAAAATGAAGGAGAAACGAAAATGCAAAGTATGAAGGGCAAAATTGGAATTTTTGAAAAAGTCACTTTCTCCTCCCTATATATAGGTGGCGCCCCACTTTCCTCCCCATTTGGAATCAGAAAGTTTTGCATAATTTCAGAAGGGAGAGCTAGGGTTTTGGGCACACCAAGAGAGAAGAAGAAGGAGAAGAAATTCCAAGGTAAAGGTAGGTTTCTATGTATGTTTTCATGCTTTTTCTCCACCAATTTCTTCTCCTCTTTTTCCCTCTTCTTCTCCATGATTTCTCTAAAGTTTTGAGGGCTGTTTTGAAGGGAGAACAGAGGGGAAAGTTCGAATTTCAAGCAAGGAGGCCAAGGAAAGCAAGAACAAGCTAGGAAATCCAAGGAAAATAAGGTATTTTGTGATTCTTCCACTTGGTCTTCTTCCTCCCTTCCTTGAGCATTTCGACCTAGACCTAGACAGACCTAAAGAGTCAGATTTTTAGCCAATCCAAAGGTGATTCTTAGGTATTTGATAGAGAGGAATAAGAATATGCAAAGAAAACCAAGAAATAGGCATTAGAAATCAAGATGCAAAACCTAGGGTTTTAAGTGCACCTTCCAATTTCTGGATTTGTATGATGCTTCCTAGGTCTAAGTTAGAGTATAAATGAGTTCTTGAGACACCAAAGATGCTCCCCACAAGCTTTCTCCTTCAAGAAAAGCAAGAAAACTCCAAGAAGCCCAAAGAAAGCCTATGTCTTGGCCTAGGCTTGTTTGTGTAGGTGGGGGGAGTTTTAAATTTTTCTAATGTCATTCTTAAGTCATATTTGATGAATGAAAATGAAGGGAGGCCTTGGAAAAAATTTAGAACTCATGGAAAGTGAGTTGGTGTCTTAGGTTCCATAATATGACCTAAAGAAACAACATAGTGCTAGGCCTTTTGTTTTGATGATGTGGTGACTCCAAGAGGCTTAAAAGGAGTCAAGAATCATATTTAAAAAGAAAGAATGAGGCCTAGAAATCATTTGAGGGGTGTTGCTTCATTAGGTGCCTTTATGGACCATAATGGGGATTATAGAGCAATCTAGTATTTAAGCAAGTTGTATGGCTTTAGAGAATATTTCATGAACCTAATTGGCTCCCAAAAATTGTATTTAGGCCAAGAGAAACCATCTCCACCAAATTGTGGGTGTGTGGCCAAAAGAGGAGGTTTAAAAGTTAAGGAAAAAGTGTGTACTTGCATGCAAGGTAGCTCTCTCCACCTTCTCTCATGCATGGATGTGTGTTTGGCTTGTTTTAGAATGTGTGTATGTGTATTTTCAAGCTTTAAAAAGTATGCTAGCATGTCTTTACATGTCATGATCCTTGATGCCATGTTATGTTTTAAATGAATCCATGATGTTTGTATGAATTGCTTGAGTGCGGAGAGGCCAAGAACTCTTTCCTTGGGTGAGGATGAGCCAAGAACCCTTGAGCTTGGTTGAGACAAAGTAAAGAGTCTCCCAAAAGCAAAGTGGGCTCCCAAGAGTATGGTTGAGTCCAAAGTGCTCAAAGAATGGGTGAGGCAAGTCCAAAATCCGTGAGGAGAAGTGTGAGGCCAATCCAAACACTTAGTGAGCTCTTGAATGTCTTGTATGATTGATTTACATGTTAAGTTTGCTTTTAAAATATCTATGGCTTCTATTTCCTCTATGCATGCATTTATGAAACTTGCCTTGCACATATTATGTATGATTGAATGGGAGATGAGCTATTGGGATTCTTTGAATCTCATCCCCTCCTCTCCAATGATCTAACATGCTAGGTGAACCAAGTGGATATGCCAATGGGAGCCAACAACACTAGAGGAAGGAGATTGACATTTATATGTCTAGTTTTTGCTTTATGGAACCATAATGATGTTCAATGATGTATATGAGTATTGTAAATAGGGTATAACCCTTGAGACATGTGTAAATATGATATTATATGATGTTTAAATGTATAGATATGATGTGTGACCTCTAGAACCTATTTTGAGTATGTAATGCCAAAGTTTGCAATATGGAAGTTTATTGAAAATATGCATAAGTGTGGGTTGAATGGCCAAAATGAGATGTATGAGGTTTGGGACCATTTGAGCAGCTCACACAAGTCTCAAATAAGCTTTTAAACTTTCCCAAAAGGTGCCAAGACCAAGAGAAATCTATTTGGCAATTTTGGTACCCAATATGGAGCCAAAATTGACCATAATGGAATCCTATATCACTTTTTAGCCAAATGAGTTAGTCTTGCCCTGAAATTTAGCATGATATTAGGTCTCATTGAGAGCTTTCTGTGAAGCTAAATATCATAATTTTTGGAGACCTAGAGAATATTTAATGAATTTTCAAAGTTGGGATTTTTCATGGATTCTGGTATAGGTACTGTTCATACTGGTAGTTTTGAATTCTGTGTCATCCGATGGACAAATGCTGTCCAATGCTTATGAAATTTTATATTCATAAACTAGAGGTCATAAGCTTTTTGTGGCCATAGAGATCACCTCATTTAGAGGTCTGATCACAGAGTTATGCATTTTTGAAATTTGCTGTTAGTAACAGTGGCGACTCCAGAGCTCAATCACTGTTCCATCAGTTCTGGATGCCTAAACGTATCTGTTTCATTCAGACATTATTTTTATCAATTTAACATTTGTATCTTTTTATAATGACTGAATGTGTGTGATTTCAATTTTTGTAGAATTAGTTATGAATTTCAGAAGTTTGCATCAGTAACCTAAATCATAGCCCAGGCAGCCAGTGAGTCTGTAGCTTTTTGGATGTCAAACATTCTGTGTGATGAATGTTGTGACTTGGACGTATTTTTAGTGTGAAGTAGACATCCGGAGCTTTCCAGAATGACAAATATTGTATGATTTCGAATTTTCTAGATTTAGTTATGATTTTCCAAAGTTGGGTCAGAAAATGGAGCAAATCTGGCCGAAATTATGCTTGCTTATTTTGAGCTCCATTTCAGTTTCCATGAACTGTAGGCATGTTTTTGTGATACAAATGAGTTGTAATAATGAAATTAAATATGAGAAAGTATAGTATAAGCTCACACGGTCCACGTGATACCAAATTAAATTTTTTAGATATAGCGCAATGCGAAAAAAGTCTATTATTTCTATCCCCTTTCTCATATGCTTTTGTGAAATTGATGATGTAAAGGTTATAAATGACATAAAATGAGCTAGAATTATGGTATTACACATCTCATTTTGGCCATTCAACCCATACTTATGCACATTTACATCATACTTTCTCATTGCATACTTTAGCATCACATACTCAAAATATAGGTTAAAGCTCATACATCATATCCACACGTATAAACATCACATAATAGTATATTTATACATGTTCCAAGGGTCGTAGACTATTTACAACATCATATATATCAAGATACATAATTGTAGTTCCAAAATGGCTAAAGCTAAGCATATGCTTGTCAATCTTTCTTCTTCATTGTTGTTGGTTCTCATTGGCATATCCACTTATTCCACCTAGCATGTAAGATCATTGGAGAGGAGAGGATGAGATTTAAAGAATCCCAATAGCTCATTTCCCATTCAATCATAAATAATATGTACAAAGTAAGCTTTACAAATTCATGCATGAAGAAAATGGAAGTCATGGACATTTTAAAAGCAAACTTAGCATATAAACGAATCATATAAGACATTCAAGAGCTCACTAAGTACTTGGATTGGCCTCATACTCCTCCTCATAGATTTTAGACTTACCTCACCCATTCTTTGAGAGCTTTGGACTCAACCATACTCTTGGGAGCCCACTTTGCTTTTAAGAGACTATTTACTTTATCTCAACTAAGCTCAAAGATTCTTAGCTCATCCTCACCAAAGGGAAGAGTTCTTGGCCTCTCCACACTCAAGTAAACTCATACAAACATCATGTACTCATTTAGAAATATAACATGGCATCAAGAATCATAGCAAATAGAGGCATGCTAGCATACTTTTTATAGCTTGAAAATACACATACACACATTCTAAAATAAGCTAAACATACATCCATGCATGAGAGAAGGTGGAGAGAGCTACCTTGTGTACACTCACACAATTTTTCCTTGAAATTCAAGCCTCCTCTTTTGGCCACACACCCACAATTTGGTGGAGATGGTTTCTCTTGGCCTAGATACAATTTATGGGGGCTAATTAGGTTCATGGAACACATTCTAGGCCTACATAATTTGTTTAAACCTTAGATAGCTCTATGAGCTCCATTATGGTCCATAATTGCGCCTAATGAAGCAACACCTCTCAAATAATTTCTAGGCCTCATTCTTTCCCTTCAAATATGATTTTTGACTCCTTTTAAGCCTTTTGGAGTCATCACACCATTAAAACAAAGGGCCTAGCATCATGTTGCTTCTTTAGGCCATGATATGAGACCTAAGGCACTAAATTAATTTCCATGAGTTCTAAATTTTTTCCAAGGCCTCCCCTCATTTTCCTTCATCAAATATGACTCAAAAATGGTCTTAAAAAAATTTAAAACTTTCCCTAGCTACACAAACATGCTTAGGCCGAGACAGGGGGTTTTTGGGCTTCTTGGAGATGTCTTTGTTTTTTGGAAGGAAGAAGCTTGTGGGGAGCATCTTAGGTGTCTCAAGAACTTATTTAAACTCTTAATTAAACCTAGGAATCATCAAATCAATTCAAAATTTGAAAGCTGTATACAAAATCCTAGAATTTGCATATTGAAATCTAATGGTTATTTTGTTGTTTTCTTTGCATATTCTTGTTCTTCTCCATCAAATACCTAAGATTCATACTTGGTTGGGCTTGAAAATCAGATCCTCCTATGGCTTAGGGTTAGGCGAAATGGAGAAGAAAAGTGATGGAAGATATCAACCATAGGATGCATTTTTACCTTGTTTCCTTGCTTAGTTTGGCTTAAATCTTGATTTCTCCAAGCTCCTTACGTACTCAGCCCTCGTTTCTCAAATTGCCTGAACCTCCTTTCACGTGAGCATTTTATTTTTCACGTGCTCTCCCTTTGTGCCAATTACCCGTAGCTAATTGCATGTGAAATAAGGTGTGGGTCCCGCTTCTTTTTATTATTATATTCCACTTGAATTGCAGACATAACTCCAACCACAGCACGTAACTTCTGCATGTGGCTTATTCGCCTTCTGTAGCTGCTGAGCTTCCTTTCTCTCTGCTTCTCGTTGCTTCATGCTCATTCTACAGCTGCTGTCCAGACGTAATTCTGCATATGTTTCTTTCTTCTCCAACTCGTGACTGTCTCTGTTTCACGTTGCTGTCCAGGCGTAGCTTCAGCGTCTTTCATCGTGATCTCTCTTCCAGCCATGCAGTGTGTTTGTTCCTTCCTCTATTCAAACTTACAAACCAGCTTGAGAGTGCTTCCACGTTCTGCAGCTTAATGGATCACACACTGCCTCCCATATCTTTTCTTTTCCTCAGCTTGCAACGCTGGAAACCGAAGCTTCTTCCTACAGCTTATGCATGTTTGCATTCCTCTGTTCCAGCTTCTCTTCTTCATTTAAATTCCCTCCAACGTTGTTCTTCTCTTTTTAGCTGCTTGTGTATGTTGCTGCCCCTCTTCAAACCAGAACCATGCCTTTCTTCCTTCATTTAAATCTCCACGTGCAGTTCTGCATGAGTTTTCTACAGCAGTGTTCTCCATGCAAGCTTCTTTTAAAATCTGCTCATCACTTCATTTCTTTTTCTCAGAAGCAACTTGTGCTTCTTCTTGCTCGAGCTCGAGCTTCTTCACATGCGTTTTTATTACTCTGCTCACGTGTTGCTCAGCTCCTCTGTTCACCCACGTGATAGCTTCCAATCTAGCTCTACTCGAGCTTCAGTTTCTGTTCGTGTTTCAGCTCCTTTGTGTGTCATCAGCCCAGACTTCCTCGTGTACTTCATGCATGAATGACTCAGTAATCTGCAGCTCGAGATTGTTTTAATCTTTTCTCCTCTTCTGCTGCATATTCCTCGTGAAAAGCACATGCATCTTATTCTATACATGCAACCCGTAGCTTCCCCCCTCTTTTCAGCTCATGACCTTTGTGTGGTAGATGAGGGAATGCTGATTGTGGCATTGAGTTGGTGTAGCAACGCGAGCTTCCATTTGCTCTACACTTAATTCTCTCCAACATTTAAATTTAAATTGTTCAAATTCTGCACAAAAAGAGTAGAAACTATTAAGTAAAAAAAAAATATTTTCAAAATTGATCTAAAAGAAATTTAAGCATTGAAAACCAATTAATTGCAAATTAATTCCTAAAATGTGCAAAATGGCCAATTAAGATCAAATTCCATTCAATTACATCCATTAAGCTATAATTGATTATTAAAATGCCTAAGATAAGGGGAACAAAATGTATAAAAATCATGCTTATCACTCCTCTCTTCAAATTCGAACTTTCCCTTGGATATCTCCATTGAATTAGATTTATAAACCTCATTTTAATCCAAGGAAACAAAAGAGAAGGGAGGAGAGGAGGTGTGGATGAAGAAAAGCAAGAAAAATCACCATGAAAACATACCTTACACTTGGATTTCTTCCTCCTTCTTTTTCCTCTCTTGGGCACCTCTCCCTTAGGGTTTTGCTTCTGATTTAGGGCTAGTAAATCTAAAGTGAAATGAGGGCAAGTGTGAGGCACCACCTATATATAGGTAGGAAAAAGTGACTTTTCCAAAAATTCTAATTTTACCCTTCATACTTTGCATTTTCATTTTTCCTTCATTTTAGCTTCTTTTTAAGAACCATCTTTCCCATTATAATAGGTTCCCAATTAAGAAAAAAGCCTTTGGAATCACTCAAATCGAAGCTAAAACCTTCTTGAACGAATCCGTCAAAGTTCGAGCACACCGATATTAGAAAACATCCACCGAAGGGGATTTAACTGTCTCGGGGCTTCCCATAGTTTTCAAGGCCTCTGAGAACCCTGGAGAACTCAAAACTTTGGTTTAAAAAGACCTCCTATGTGAATTCCAAAAATTGCCCAAAATTACGAAAATGTCATTACGTTTCGTATGTTTTTCATCAAAATTTGTTTCTTCATTCTAGCTCCATTTTTCCTTCCGTCTGAGGCTAAGATTCTCATTTTTAAGAGTTTATAATGTTACTCAAATTTTTTTGAACCTTAACTAATTTATTTCGAGGGACTTGCTTTGAAAACATGCCCGTTCACAAAGGCTATTTTCATACATTTTCTTTCCCTTAACTTGGATATTTTGATGAATAACTATGGCTTAATGAGTTTTATTAGGTGAACAATTGATTTTAATGGCCACTTTTGCACTCTAGGAATTTAATTGCAAAATTAATGAATTTAATGCATAAATTTATCTTAAATAATTTTGCAAAGATTCTTATTTGATTTTTCTCACTCTTTTGTGCAGATTTTTAAAAAGTATTTGGAGTTTGAATGGGAAATTGAATTGAGGGAGAAATAGAGCTTCAAGTGTGCAAGTTTCTTAGAAAATAAAGTTTAAAAGCAAGAGAATAAAAAGAGGGCATCATAATCATCATCATCCATCTTAGTCATGCACATTCCACATTAGGAGCTTTAAACTTCACTCATCATGCAAGGTTTCACTCACATACTTTCTCACCTTCCACTCTTCTACAACCATGAGTCCAAGCACACACTTGCATGCATGGGACCTCATTGCTTTGCTCTCCATTCACCCCACACAGCTTAGCTTGCATGGATATTCACTCTCATCCATTCCCTCACTCACCTATAGCATTCTTTCACTTGCTTCATTCACCCCTTGACACCAACATCATCATGCATCATCATTTAGCACGTAGCCATAGGTCATATGTCATTTAACCAAGTCAAACACTAATACGAAGCATGCATAGGTTCCACACTTATACATATACACACACACATCATCTCACGTGGAAGTGGAAGAGAGTGGAACAACAAATTTAATGGAAAGAAACTAGAGAAGAACAACTCTGCAAGCTGGAGAAAACAAATGAAGATGTAGAGCTGACGTGAATACAAGAAGCATGAGCATATGGAGGCAAGTGCAGAAAGTATGAGTTAAATGCAACAAGAACAAGAAGCCATGTCACATGAGCTATTGATCGAGTTTCATGCATACATTCAGCTCACCTCTGATCCAAGTAGCTTTCATCTACACAAACAAACACGTGGGAGGCAGTGTGCGATTCATTAAGGTGTAGAACTTATAGAAGAATGTGGAATGCACTGAACAAAGAAGAAAAGAAACTAACATGAAGCATACAAGCTTAGGTTTGATGTGGGAAGCTTAGGCCAAAGTTTAAATGATGATAGAATGCATGAAGAAGCTAGAGATGAATGTGAAAAAAATAACGTAAGAAGGACGTGAATGGGAGCATGAGCAAGCCACGAGTATAGATTTCATACACACTCGAACCAAAGTGGACTAGACTTAAGAGAAGATAAAGCCATGAGCTTGAGTTAATGGACAAAACACGAAAGAAAAAAGCTACACATTCTCCTGTGAACAATGGGCTGGAGGAAATGTGTGAATGATTCAAAAGGCTATGTGGAAAGCAAAAGAAGAAGTATCAGCTGGGAAGAAGCCACGAGTTAGAGAGTTGAAAGAATAGAAATTTAATACATCTGAAGGTAAGACGTGGAGAAGGAAGCATGTGGAATATTATAAAAAAATGAAGTGGGGCCCACCTTATATGCATGTGGCTACGAGCATGGAAAATGCAAAAGAAGTAGCACGTGATTAACAATGGAATAAGATACACGTGCTTCTCATGAGGGAATTAGAAAGATCACACTCATGGCAGCGTCAGGGAGGATCCAATCCATCAAATAAAAATAATCTTCCAGGGACGATTCATTCTGTTAGATACGTATTCATTTCTCACGCCTTTCATCCACTCCACCATGTAGAACACACTCCATGCCATTTCCCATCCATTCTTCCATTCCATCTCTACTCTAATGATGCTCTAATCTTCATTTGTGACTAACAAGGAAGGAGTTCTTGGTGGAAGCTTGAATCCAAGGAGAAGAACTCAGAATTTTGGCTAAGATTTCCTTAATTTCCTACACTTTTTCTTTTTTTTTGTACAAGCTTGGTTAAATTGTATTTGATTAGGAATTTATGTAATTATGATTAGTGGCTAGTTATACACTAGTTAGGAAGTCTTTTTGTTTACTATTTAGTTAGATTGGACACTGAGTTTTGCATTTCCCTCTAATTTCCCATGTATGCCACGAAGGTGTTGGATGAAATGCATAAGTAAAATTATGTGCTTGATTGTTTGATTTGAGGATTCCTTAGTATTTACTTGGTTAATTAAACATCTTAAGGTGATGGTTCAGAGGCTAATTAATCAAATAATCAATCAAATTGAGTGTTCATTGATCTTAAAGACAAGAATTGATGATTTAATGTGGGATTGAGGTTTCAATGCAACATTACTTTATTAATCTCTTAATTCTTGAGTGGTAACCCAAGATAACTTGTTATGAACACAATTAGGGACTCTTAGACTAGAATTAATCACAATTGGATTAGGATAAGGATAGTGAATATCAAGGGATGAATCCAAAGCTAGTCATAAGTCCATCACTCACTTTATTAGTTCATGCAACTAGGAATTAGGAATTTTATTTCAATTTTATTTTATATAGTTTAATTCAATCAAACCCTTCATAATTTAGGTAGTTCTAGATTCTTTTAACAATTAGAAAACCTAATTAAACATTTGAATTTCATTTTTGAGGGAGATGACCTAGGTTCTACCACTAGCTACATATTTAGTCCAACCTAGTTTTATTTTGAGGGTTACGCAATAAACCCGTCACCCATTTCTGTCGTTTAACAAAAATCAGACATTATAATGTGTGTACTCATTGTCTAATAGCCAATTGTATGATTCTGTTTGGTGCCTAAATACCCATCATATGTTTTGCTCTTCTGTGCCATTCTTTTTATTCAATTTATGCCATTCTTAAAGTGCTATTTGTCATACTTTACTATATAACACATTTCCTACTACAAATACCTCATATAAAACTTAGAGGAGTCAATGGAAACCTGAACTGATTAAAATTTTCTTTTTTCTTTAAGGTCAGGTATATACATGGCTTTCTATTATATGCCCTATTATCATACAGCATTATAACACAACTCATACATACCATAATCTAAAGATACTTAATTATATGACAAAATGTGATGCATAAAAGTAAGTTCCTCAATTTATGCCTCCACACTCGTTGCCCTTTCTTTGCTTAACTCAGACCTAGAATGGGTTATATTTAGGGTGAGATTATGAAATCTCAGTAGTAGTAAACCAATCTCATTCACAAGCAAGCATGTAAGTACATAACATAATGCCAATCAAGATGTCATATATCACATAGGAATACAAGGAATTTCATACAAGGCCAAGCACAATCTAAGCGTACATGTCTCATCTTATAGCTTAAATGACAAATTGATATAGCACAATAGTCATCATTATACAGACATACTAGCTTAAAGAAAGAGAAAGGAAAATTACTACCTTAGTAAGCTTTGTTCCTCAAGCCTTAGAACTCGGTTTACTTGCTTTTGGAGTTCCCAAAACAAATATCGAACCCTATAATCATAATGATAATTCATTACAATCAACACATAAAACCTTAACTTCTAAAGTAGTATGACCCTTTAAACTCATTGGAACTATTGGAATTGGAAAAATCTAACTCTTTCCCTTCCAATCCACTATGGCCTAATAGTGTACATTTCTTGGCCAAAATTTAAAAATTTTATTCCATGAGTTTTAGGGCCTTATCATAGGTATTCCTAGCTAAAAATACCCTTTTAAATTGATTAGAATGGATAAAATTATGAAATTCTATCCCTAACAACATGTTTTGATCATAACGTAACCTAGCTTTATTTTAGGCCTAAAAGTGAGTTTCTTTGGTTCTAAAAATTCCATAGCCTCTTCCTTTATGTTTTAGGACTTGAAATTTGGTATACATGACTTTAGGACATTAAGAAGACACATAAAAATTTTGAGAAAATTCGGACAGCATCTCCCCAACATTTCCATTTTCCCAAAAATTACAATCTTTGTGTTTTTTAAAGTTCTAGCACATAACAACAATAGATAAGCTCACATGGCCTCCGTCATCAATATATAAACTCCATTCCTAGGCCTTCATATTCAACATATAAACTCCATTTCTAATCATCTGTATGCTATCCAAAAGTGGCCCATAGCTAAGGTTTAACAAAACTAACTTAAATCATGTGATTTTCAAGTGCAAAGTGGAGAAAACTTACTCTTTAAGCTTAATCCTTGCTTCCTTTGCTTTTCTTACACTAAAATCCCTTCTTTTCCCACTTAGAGCAACATGCCACCTTGAATAAAGGATGAATATGCAGCTTCCCTTTGGAGAAAATGATTGGAGGATGAAGAAGATGAAGAAATTTGAAGAAGAATGGTGGTAGTTTCACTTGATTTCACTTCCTCTCCCACCTTTTCTCCCTTACTCTCCTTCTTCACGTTTTTCTCTCTCTTTTTTCCTTGTGTGTGACATAAAAATGGTGGAATGGAGGAAGAAGATGAACTTAAATGAAGTTAAATCGTTATACCAAATTTGGACCTTTGGATCAACCTTTTCAAGATCAAATTTTAGCCTTCCATTCCTTTTTTTTTATTTTCTAATTTAATGACTAAATATCTTCTTCCCAAAATTCCTTGGCCACACACTTGGATGCTTATTCTTACCCCTTATGTTATAGTGATTTGATCGTTAGTAACCATGGTTAATTTTTTTAACTCAACCATGGTCAATTTTTTACTTAACCATGGTTAATTTCTAACCTAACCATGGTTAATTCTTTAAACTAACTTAAATCCTTTCTTTCTTTCCTTTTTATTTTATATTTATATTTGGGTTTCATCTTCTCTAAAGCCATAATTAAATCTTCTTTCCTCTTATTGGGCATTTAAAATCAGCTATTGGGCCTTACAGTAGTCTAAAAATCGGTGTCCAGGCCTAATTAAGGTTTTATGGTATAATACATACTTTTAGACTTTCTAAAATTTATAAATATTATTTTCCCTACTTTCTGGCCATACTAAACCTTAAAGATGGATCAGGGGCTCTCAACCTCAATCTTTATAAATTTCGGTGTCAATCGGGCATATGGGTCTTTAGGTGTAATTTTTACTGTTCTATATTATGATTGTGTTCTAAAATTTTCATTTATTGTAATTTAGTCCTTGAAACTCCTTTAGGGTTTCTTAGCCCTGTAGCTATTTCTATTTCCATGGTTGTTACAACTTTCTCTTTTTATTTTGCTCATGGCTACTGATCGGGCTAACCAGATCCCTGACCAAATCCCATCTGCCCATCCAGACAATGTAGCATCATCGGACCCGTCTCATCAAACAGAGTTTAACTATGGGTCACGAATTTTCAAGATTCTTGCCTGATTTTTTGATCTTCATACCTAAAGCCATGAATAGAGGGTAAAACGAACTTTCGGGCAATTTATACATTTTACTTGGCAAACAACTTTTCTTTGCATTTTAGTCCCTAACTTTTTCATACTTAACCTTGGAGACTCTTTGGGACCTTTTTCTGATCTTTTCTTTTTTCATCTATTTTGGCCTTAATTTTAGGGTACCTCTAACCTTGACTCATCATTATTTATTGTCTAGAATATTATTCTAATTTTATTGGATCTCAATTTACTCTATTTGAAGGACTCCCTTTCGTATCCAGTGAATTTCATACGTTGACAGAGAAACCGTATGTTACATTTCTTATATTTTCTTGCATTTTTGAGGACTCGGATAATACACTATTCTTAGGTTCACTAGCTATTCCACTCCCATTCTCAGCATATTTGGTGTTAAAGGAGGAGTTTAGACATTTACCTTTATGTACCCATCGTTTCTTCTTAGATTTATCCTACTAATCTTCACTTCAAAGTTCTATGGCTGTCCAATGACAATAAGACATCCTAGTTTCACAACTTAACCAATCAAATAGAGGAAATTAAGGAGTTTAGGTGCTTTCCCATGTTTACCTTCAATGAGTCTCCTTGCACTCCTTTTCTCCTCTTCACAG
The DNA here is from genome assembly GCA_032878935.1 of Erythrophleum fordii. NCBI lineage: Eukaryota > Viridiplantae > Streptophyta > Magnoliopsida > Fabales > Fabaceae > Erythrophleum > Erythrophleum fordii. Next base: position 15,306,279 of record JAVQMF010000052.1, on the reverse strand, counting down.
TTCCTTTCTATCTTGGTTAAGTCTCCTAGCTAAAATAAAGCCTTCCTCCTCTCCTTCTCACTATTGCTCTCAATCCTAATTAAGCTAAGGTGAAGAAAGTATTTGCAATGCCACCACATGTTTCCTAAACTGAGACAATTAATTGGAAGTGGCATAATTTACCCAATTCATCTTTCCACCAGTTAGTGGCATGCAAAGTGTCACCATCTCCCATCATCCCCAAGTTACACTCTTAATTTACACCATATAGTTTTCTCATGGTTGGAAGGTGAGAGCAACAATCAAATAACCCTTGAATATTTAAATGTGTGAATGGTGCAAGCATGAGGTGGCAAAGATTTATTTATTTAATTCTCCCTAGCTTCACTTTCTTATTCGATTTCTAAGCTAGGTGTCCCTTCCTTAGATTATGTAAATCATTAGATTACATGCAACTTCCTATTAATTTCCCCACGGATAAAAATAAGATGAAGTCATGACCGAATGTTATTCATACATACACATAATTTTGGACAGTGCACTCCATCAAGTGGTGCTTAGAATTTAATTATTCTATTCCCTTTTGGTTCCATTCCACCATCATTCTTATATGTCAACATCTCCTAATGCCTATGCCACTAATCCAAGCGAGCTTCATGGCAATTTTCCATGGCTAAGTAAGGTGTACTACCATGATTGAGCATAATTATCTAGGTGGCAAGTTCATGGAATATCATGGTGGCAATGTCTTGTCTTTATTATCTTCTGTTCACTTGCTTATTCCTATAGCTCCCTTGTTCAACCATGCATGTGTTAGAGATTCTAAGACCCATTTCAAGACTATGTAAGTTTTATCCCATCCTATCCATGGCTAATGAAAGGTTACCATATGATCAAACATACCCACATTTCCATGTATGCGAGTGATAAGTATGCATTTTATATCTTCCATTCCTCCTAACTTAGTCATTTTAATAATCAAATGTGGCTTAATAAAGGCAATTGAATGGAATTTGATTTTAATTGGCTATTTTTTACATTTAAGGAATTAAGTTGCAAACTATTGGTCTTTAATGCATGAATTTCTTTTAAATAATTTTGTGGGTATTCCTACTTAACACTTTCCATTCTTTTGTGTAGATTTTAATGGGCTTTGAACACAATCATGAAAGCCATGAATTGGAAGAAGTAGGAAGCACTCTCAAGTTGAGCAACATGAGGCAAGCTCCAGCTCCTTTATTCCTCTCGTAAAGAACAACCCACTCATGCAGAAATAGAAGCAATACAGAGCAAGAATAAAGAGAAGAAACATGTGAGAAGCTAACGTGGCAGCCACAAGGCATGGCTTGGGTGTTGAGGCTGAAGAACAACACGAGACAGAATGAAGAAAGAATAGCCACGTGAGACTAGACTAGAAGCAGCTTGAGTTCTACGAGAAACATGGAAGAATTAAAGGAGAAGGAAAGTCTGGCTTGATAGCTTGAACAGAGCTGAAGCAATGTGGCTGAAACAGAAAGGAAGTAACAGGTTGTGCATGGAATTGAAATCAAGAAGCAAACTCAAAATAGAGGAGAAGAACACAAAGAAGCTGTATGGGAGAAAAGCGATCTAAACAGGAAAGAAACATACAGGCAGTAGCTCACAAACTCGAGCAAAACGTGGGCTGGGTTTAAGAGAGAAACAAAGCACGAAGCTCAGGCAAGAATGTGAAGCAGCTGCATGGAACGAGTTGAAAAATGAAGAAGCAGAAGAGAAAATGAGTTGGAGCTTTTGAGCAAAAATAAAAACACACATGCAGTAGAGGACAGCAGCTGTAGCTGGACGAAGCAGAATCAAGCAAAACATCACGATGAAGAAGACACTGGGCACGCGAAGTAGAAGTTACGCGGAATTAAGAAAGCTGAAGTGTTGGAGCTACGTCTGAATTCTCGTGAAATATAATAAAATAAAAGCAATGGGGCCCATACTTTATATACACATGAAGGAGCTTCAGACTTGGAATAAGAGAGGTCTGAATGTGGAGGAATCACGTGGGAAAGCTGCAGAATGAGAGGGAGCTAACAACGAAGAAGACTATAGAACTGAATGGATGAAGAAACAAAGGGTGTTGGAGAGAAAAAGAAGCCATGTTTTGGTGCCTTGAGTGGAAAAAAGGAAGAACAATGCATGAAGGCAATGCGTGGAGAAAGAATAAAAGAAGCAGAAGCATGGATTCAGCACTTCAGCATTCAAATGGGGCCCACGATATATCACATGCATTTAACTTCAGACAAAGGGAAGAGGAAGCACTTAAATGAAGAGCTAATCACGTGGATTAATGAATGAGCTGGAACGTGACTGGAGCGTGTAAAATGAGGAGCTGAGCAACACGTGAGCAGAATATTAAAAATGCTAAAGGAATTTAAATAAAGCTCACATGCATGTTGGGCCCACACTCATTCACACATCCAAGCTACGGGCAATTGAGCTGAAGTAAGCACGTGGAATCAATAAAGGATTCACGTGAGAATGAGGCTGAAGGCAGAGGAGAATTCACATTAAAAGTCATACATCCCATTCATTTCACGACGTCATTCGCCCATTCACCACACGCCCTTCGTCCATTTCGTCCAGAACCATGTCTAGAGCCATCTCCTCCATCTCCATTCCACTTGCATGAAGCTTTGATTCATTCTTGAGGCTAGCTAGGAGGAAGCTCTTGAGTTGATGCTTGAATCCTTGGAGAAGAAGCAGAATTTTGGCTAAGATTTCTCAATTTCCTACACTTTTTCTTTTTCTTGTACAATCTTGGTTGAATTGTATTTGATTAGGAATTTGTGTAATTAATTAGTGGCTGGTTAGACACTGATTAGGAAGCTTTTCTTGTTAATTAATTGGTTGGATTTGAATCTGATTTTTCATTATTCTCTCTAATCTCCCATGTATGCCACGAAGGTGTTCGATAAAATGCATGAGTGAGATTATGTGCTTAATTGTCTATTTGAGAATTCCTTAGTGTTTAGTTGGTTAATTAAACATTTTTAGATGATGAATCAGAGGCTAATTAGTCAGTTAATTAATCAAATTAGGTGTTCATTAATCTTAAAGACAAGAGTTAATGAATTGGTGTAGGATTGAGGTCTCAATTCAACATTAACTTGTTAGTCTCTTGAATCTTGAATGGTTATTCAAGATCATTTGCTAATAAACATAATTAGGGACTCTTAGGCCAGAATTAATCACAATTAGATTAGGATGAGGATAGTGGATACCAAGAGATGATTCCTAAACTAGTCACAAGTCCATTATCACCCACAATTCATCTAATTAGGTAGATTTTAGAAATTTTGATTCAATTTAGTTTTAGGTTAGTTTAATTCAACCAAAACCCCCCAAATCAAGTAACCTTTAGGACCTTTAACAATTAGAAAACCAAATTAAGCATTGAACTCCATTTCCAAGGGAGATGACCTAGGTTGTGCCGCTAGCTATATTTTTAGATCAACCTAATTTTATTTTGAGGGTTGCACGACAAGCCCATCAAAATTTGGCGCCGTTGCCGGGAATTTGGAGTTTCAATTGTTTAAGAAAGTTTTCTAAGTGTTTTTGTTATATTTTAGCTCTGTTTTGGTTCTGTTTTAGTTTAATTTTTGTTCTGTTTTGAACTTGGAATCAGATCATTTTGATGTTGCGCGTTAAGTGTCCTGCTTGTTGGAAATTTTCGTTTAAAGTGCCCAAAAATTCTCAAACTTTGTTTTCCAAGGTTTTTAGGTGTTTTGAGAAAAAGTAATAGCAAAGCTATTAGGTGCATCATTGTTTGACCGAATTTCAACGTTTGAGGCACTTTTTCGAATTTTTTAGGAATTTTTCAAATTTTCAGGATTTAATTTCTTTATTTTTTGTGAGTTTGTTTTGTATCATTAACCTCTATTTTAGAGTGTTTTTCATTGTTAGGAGCATCTTAGCTTCTTTGAATTTTATTTTCTTGATTTTGAGATAATTTTAGTTTTACTTTGTTAGTGATTTGACTTGTGCTGAAATTAATTGTGCTTCTCATTTTATTTGCTTTAAGATTCTTATGCAAATAATGGGATTTCCAGGCAGTTGGATGATCTTAAGACAATGCTTCAAGGCGTGCTTGAAAGACAAAGACAAAATCAACAAAGCCAACAATACCAACAAGTCCAACCACCATGCTACCAACCACACCACCATTCCTATGAAGTTCACCCCAGCTACCAACCATACCATAACCCATATGAGATTCACCCAAATTACCACCATCATCATGAGCCATATTATAACTTCCATATGCAAGAGCCATACCTTGATTACCATATGCAAGAGCAAAACTACTATCCTTACAATTACTATGAGGGGTACATGCAACAAGAGCCCCAGAGGGAACCGAGTTTAGAAGAAAGGATGAGGCAGCTAATGGAAGCTTATGATATTCAATACCAGCAAATGCAGCAAATGGCCTAACGGATAACTGAACGGTTGCAACTCTTTGACTAACAATTGAAGGATTCAGGAATTCAATCGAATCAACCGACTTCAAGTGCTAATGAATTGACTGAAGAGCAAATTAGAAGGGAATGCATAGAGGAGGAAGAGTCTTATTCATTGGGTAATATCCTTCCATCTTCTAATATTTTACAATTTGTTGGAACTGATTCTAGTTTGCCTGATAGCACTGTGATTCCTAATGCATATAATGTTGTTGATTTTGAATTGCATAATGATGATGTTGATGAGGAAATAATTGTTGAATCTCCTGATTTGGTTGATTGTGGTAGCTCATTGAGCAAAATTGATACATTTGTTAATGTCCATGAACCCTTGTGTATTGATGCACTTGGGATGTCTACACCTAGTTGTAACCTTAATGATGAATTCATGTCTGAACCAATTGATGAATCTATTAAGTCTAGGGTAGTAGATAAGTGTGGGGGTGACTTAAAATGTGATGATCATGCTGTTCCTAGTCTAGAATTAGTTGATAAGTCTATTGATTATGCACCTTCTGAATTTAAGGACAACATGCCATCTAGAACATGTGACATAACTGATTTGGATGCATCTCTTGATTGTATATGTGCTGGATCTGCTATATGTGATAGATGCTCTCAAATTAATGCTTTCATTGAAACTAGTGAGTTCCTTACATATACTGATCAACATGATTCCTCACTAGCTTGTGATGGTATGACTACTGAAATGGTACATGTAGCATGTGATAATGATATAGATAGTGAAAATGTTGGACAGCTTGTTGATGAATCAGACTCTACTTTTAAATGCTTATGTGATGAATTGCATACATGTCCTGTTTGTACTGAGATGAATGAGTTTTTGAGGTCTGATAAGTCTGTTGAATCTATGGAATCCTTGGTTTGCACTGAAATTGTTAATGAACCTGATTCTTCTAATCATACTAGTATTGATGAGAATATGCATAAAGATAATGTTGATGTTGAAAATCCTGTTGATCCTTGTACTCTTGTTGATACTAGTGAGAGACTTGATTTTGCTGTTGATAATTGTCTAGAATTTTGTGAGCCTACTGATGTCTCTTTGGTCAGGGAAGATGTTGTCTCTATTGTTGAGAGTCCTAAACAGATTTCTGAGGTTAGTGAAGTAGTTCCCAACAAATCACAGACTCTTCCAATTGAGGAAAAATAACTGTCAGACACCTTGAATTCAAAGGACTGTGAGAAGTTGCAATCAGATTTTCCTGTGGATGTAGTGACTCTTACTGATGAGAGTCCAGTAGATTTTATTGGTTTTGATAGATTTTTAGAAAATTCAAATTTTCAGTTTGATTTTAAATTTTCTTTCTTTAGTTTTAATTGTCTTAAATTTTATTTTTCTTCTTTTCTTGCTTTTGAATTTGCTGAAAATGACTTTCTGAGACTTCTGATGGTTGAGAAAGTCCATGAGTCAACATTGAATGATCAATCAAAATGTTTTAAAATGGTTAGACTTAAATTTGTCCAGTTGAGAAGGAATAAAATGGTTTTTGATACGTATGATTAGTTAGTCTTTGATAGAGTTCTTTATAGTTTAGGATTTAGTTTTCTTTTTCTTTTCTGCATTACAGTTTATTTTGTTTCTGTTTTGTAGGAAATAAGCAGCTAACTAACTACAAAGGGAAATCTTAGCCTACCTTGAGATCTTTGATTCAAGTTCATCCAGTTGTATTCTCTCTTTCTACTCTTTATCTTGTGTTGTTTATCTGTTTACTGGATTGTATGCTGACATTGAGGACAATGCACCATTTAAGTGTGGGAGGAGAGTCATTTCATCTTCCATCATCTTCCATTCCATCTTTTCCTTGTTTTGAAAAAAAACAAATTTGAAAATCTTTTTTAGAAAATTTTTTAAAAATAGCGTGATTTTTTTTAGTTTTTCTATGAAAGTTGCAAGTTAAGATGATTATAGCTTAGACTCACTTAGACATGACAAGTGATGGATCTTGTGTCTTGATTCAAGTGAAGTGGCAATGAATTTGTTTTTAATGAATTATTTGCTAGCCATTAGCTGGTGAGAATTTGAGCCTTAATTGTTCATTTTTAGTGTGTTTTCACCTATCACTGCTTTCACTCTAGAACTTGTCTTGATTCTTTGTTGGGATCACATTTGCATTTGCATGCATGAAAATGATAAGGCATTCATTTCTTTTGTAGCCAGATAGCCAAAAAGCCAACCTTACATTCATTTTATCTATTGTTTAGCCACTTTGAGCCTTGATTTCATTTTCTTGTTAACCCTTAGCCATTTAAATATATTTCCACCTTGTTTTAAGATGCCTTAGGAATTTTCAAGGAGCATTACATCTAAATAGGATAGGTGAATGTGTGCTTTGTATCCATTAAGGCCATTGTAAGTTAAAGAATATGTTTCAAAAAAAAAATGCAAAGAAAGAAAAGATAGAAAAGCAAAAAGAAAAAAAAAACAAAAGAAAGGCAATGAAAAGAAAATGAAAAGGAAAAAAAAGAAAAAAAAAGAAAAAAAGAGAAAAAGGAAAGGGAGCCATGGAAAATCAAAAGAAAGATGTAATTTAGATTAAGTTTATAGTTGCTTATACTTGATAGGAAATAAGGCCTTGAATGCACACTCTTCTCTATCCTAAATCTCCATTTTATTGCTCTTAAAGTCCTAAGGTCTTCTATTTGTTGTTTGTTTTTCCCCTTGTTTTTATGTCCATTCATTTCATCTCCCTAGCCCTATTACAACCCTGAATAAAGTCCTATTGATTTGTGTATTGCATTTGGCATGAGTGGTGGAGACTTAGAAGCTAGATAAACTTATGGTAGTGAATCTTGATAGGTGGAACTTGAGTGATCCACATTGCCTAAACACTTGAGAGATGAGAGTAAACACCAATCCATGAGAGGCTATACATTTTAATTCATTCTTTTCAAATGAAATTGCCATGGAATTTGATTTCTTGATGCAATTGAAGTTAACTTTGATTGTTGGAGTGATGAAAAGTTATGATTAGTTTCTAACTTGTGATTTTTACACTTTCTTTTCTATTTTCATTTTCCACATGCCATTCTACTAGCCGGGTGTTTCAAATCATTCTTTTATCTTGGATTTTAAGCTTTGCCCAGGAGTGCAAAGGTTTAAGTGTGGGGGAATTTGATAAGTATGCATTTTATATCTTCCATTCCTCCTAACTTAGTCATTTTAATAATCAAATGTGGCTTAATAAAGGTAATTGAATGGAATTTGATTTTAATTGGCTATTTTTTACATTTAAGGAATTAAGTTGCAAACTATTAGTTTTTAATGCATGAATTCCTTTTAAATAATTTTGTGGGTATTCCTACTTAACACTTTCTATTCTTTTGTGTAGATTTTAATGGGCTTTGAACACAATCATGAAAGCCATGAGTTGGAAGAAGTAGGAAGCACTCTCAAGTTGAGCAACATGAGGCAAGCTCCAGCTCCTTTATTCCTCTCGTAGAGAACAACCCACTCATGCAGAAACAGAAGCAATACAGAGCAAGAATAAAGAGAAGAAACATGTGAGAAGCTAACGTGGCAGCCACAAGGCATGGCTTGGGTGTTGAGGCTGAAGAACAACACGAGACAGAATGAAGAAAGAATAGCCACGTGAGACTAGATTAGAAGCAACTTGAGTTCTACGAGAAACATCGAAGAATTAAAGGAGAAGGAAAGTCTGGCTTGATAGCTTGAACAGAGCTAAAGCAACATGGCTGAAACAGAAAGGAAGCAACGGGTTGTGCATGGAATTGAAATCAAGAAGCAAACTCAAAATAGAGGAGAAGAACACAAAGAAGTAGCATGGGAGAAAAGTGATCTGAACAGGAAAGAAACATACAGGCAGTAGCTCACAAACTCGAGCAAAACGTGGGCAGGGTTTAAGAGAGAAATAAAGCACGAAGCTCAGGCAAGAACGTGAAGCAGCTGCATGGAACGAGTTGAAAAATGATGAAGCAGAAGAGAAAATGAGCTGGAGCTTTTGAGCAAAAATAAAAACACACATGCAGTAGAGGACAACAGCTGTAGCTGGATGAAGCAGAATCAAGCAAAACATCACGATGAAGAAGACGTTGGGCACGTGAAGCAGAAGTTACGTGGAATTAAGAAAGCTGAAGTGCTGGAGCTACGTCTGAATTCTCGTGAAATATAATAAAATAAAAGCAATGGGGCCCATACTTTATACACACATGAAAGAGCTTTAGACTTGGAATAAGAGAGGTCTGAACGTGGAGGAATCACGTGGGAAAGCTGCAGAATGAGAGGGAGCTAACAACGAAGAAGACTATAGAACTAAATGGATGAAGAAACAAAGGGTGTTGGAGAGAAGAAGAAGCCACGTTCTGGTGCCTTAAGTGGAAAAGAGGAAGAACAATGTATGAAGGCAATACGTGGAGAAAGAATAAAAGAAGCAGAAGCATGGATTCAGCACTTCAACATTCAAATGGGGCCCACCTTATATCACATGCATTTAACTTCAGACAAAGGGAAGAGGAAGCACTTAAATGAAGAGCTAATCACGTAGATTAATGAATGAGCTGGAACGTGACTGGAGCGTGTAAAATGAGGAGCTGAGCAACACGTGAGCAGAATATTAAAAACGCTAAAGGAATTTAAATAAAGCTCACATGCATGTTGGGCCCACACTCATTCACACATCCAAGCTACGGGCAATTGAGCTGAAGTAAGCACGTGGAATCAATAAAGGATTCACGTGAGAATGAGGCTGAAGGCAGAGGAGAATTCACATTAAAAGTCATACATCCCATTCATTTCACGACGTCATTCGCCCATTCACCACATGCCCTTCGTCCATTTCGTCCAGAACCACGTCCAGAGCCATCTCCTCCATCTCCATTCCACTTCCATGAAGCTTTGATTCATTCTTAAGGCTAGCTAGGAGGAAGCTCTTGAGTTGATGCTTGAATCCTTGGAGAATAAGTAGAATTTTGGCTAAGATTTCTCAATTTCCTACACTTTTTCTTTTTCTTGTACAATCTCGGTTGAATTGTATTTGATTAGGAATTTGTGTAATTAATTAGTGGCTGGTTAGACATTGATTAGGAAGCTTTTCTTATTAATTAATTGGTTGGATTTGAATCTAATTTTTCATTATTCTCTCTAATCTCCTATGTATGCCACGAAGGTGTTCAATAAAATGCATGAGTGAGATTATATGCTTAATTGTCTATTTGAGAATTCTTTGGTGTTTAGTTGGTTAATTAAACATTTTTGGATGATGAATCAGAGGCTAATTAATCAGTTAATTAATCAAATTAGGTGTTCATTAATCTTAAAGACAAGAGTTAATGAATTGGTGTAGGATTGAGGTCTCAATTCAACATTAACTTGTTAGTCTCTTGAATCTTGAATGGTTATTCAAGATCATTTGCTAATGAACACAATTAGGGACTCTTAGGCCAAAATTAATCACAATTAGATTAGGATGAGGATAGTGGATACCAAGAGATGATTCCTAAACTAGTCACAAGTCCATTATCACCCACAATTCATCTAATTAGATAGAATTTAGAAATTTTGATTCAATTTAGTTTTAGGTTAGTTTAATTCAACTAAAACCCCCTAAATCAAGTAGCCTTTAGGACCTTTAACAATTAGAAAACCAAATTAAGCATTGAACTCCAATTCCAAGGGAGATGACCTAGGTTGTGCCACTAGCTATATTTTTAGATCAACCTGGTTTTATTTTAAGGGTTGCACGACAAGCCCGTCAGTGAGATTGACACAATGTTATAATATGGATGGCTATAAGCTTGTCTTGAATTGTTCCTACTTGTTTCCATATTAAACAAATGAATGTGCAGCTATCATTTTAGGGTTTCCTAGCATATACCCTTCTCTCAAGTACTAATTGAACAAGTTAGTTCTTAATTAACTTTGATTATGTTACCAGTGATAGAAAATTTAGAATGTGGCAGAAGAGCTCTTGAAAAGCTTTGGAAGTAAGGTAAATTCCATAGACCTTTTTGCTTTCTTCTTGTTGTCATCCATGGATGCTTGTTCATCCAGCCATGGATCTAACCAAAGGGAGATGAATTCTGTCCAAATTAAGGTAGGAAGAAGGATTATGGAGTGTGAGAATTAAGACTATGCAATTGAAAACAAAAAGGGAGCCTTAAATTTCAAGTTGCACAACTTAGGGGTTTTAAGAGAAATGTTGAAATCTGATTTTTCCTAGGGGCAATAAGACTTATATAAGACTTTGTATGAGTCCCTTAGACCTTTAAGAAGTTGTATATGAGCCATTCCCTTCAAGAAAATAAAGCAAGCTCCATGGGTCCAAAACCAATGCATAGTCTTGGCCAAAAGAGGTTTGGCCACCTAGGGAGTGTTTTAAATTGTTCAAAACCTTAGTTTATAAGATGGAGGTGTAAGCTCCATAATGGGACATAAAGAAACAACTTATAGCTAAGCTCCTTAAAATAAATTTGTGATGACTCCAAGGAGTCTAAATAGAGTCAAGAGACTTAGATTGAAGGAGAAAATGGAGCCAGGATCTTGAATTCCACTAGTTGCTTCATTGTGTCTTGTATGAAAACATAATGGAGCCATATGAGAAAGTAGCTTTGCATAGAGCTTGCATAAGGCTAAAACTTGTTCCCATGAGTAATTCATGTCTCATTTGATGTGTCTAGGCTAAGAGAATCAAGTGCCATCCAATTTTATGAGCTTGGACAAAAAAGGGAAGACAAGTTCTAGGGAAAAGTGTGTGACATTGACTCTAAAGTAGTTCTCTAACCTTTCTCTCATACATTGCTTGGATGTCTTTTTGTATTTGAGTGCTTGTATGTATGTTTGAACTATGAAATGTGTTTCTAGCTATTGCTTACTCGCTATGATACACTTATACATTTTGAAATTAATTTATGAATGTATTTTGGCTTGAATGGGTATGGTGATGCCAAGAGTCCTTTAGCAAGGATGAGGAAGAGCCAAAAAGTCTTAAGAATTAGGTGAGACAAAGCCAAAAGTTTCAAGAAGAGTGAGGCTAAGTCAAAAGTCTCTTGAAAATGGGTGAGGCAAATCCAAAAGTCCTAAGGAAAATGGGTGAGGCTAGACTAATGCCCTTAAGAGCCTATGTATGATATATATGAGTTTCAATGACAAGAAAAACACTTTATGTATGCTTAGTAGTAGATTGAAAGCCATGTATGCATTCTTTAACATCCATTATGTATGTTTGAAAGGGTAAGGATGTAATCTCTGTCCCTCTAAAATGCAAGAAAATGTAAGAAAACACGAGAAATATAACATATGATTTCTCTGTCATTGTACAAAATTCACTGGATATAGAAGGGAGTCCCCCAAATAGAGTAAATTGAGGTCTAATAAAATTAGAATAATATTCTAGACCATAAATAATGATGAGTCAAGGCCAGAAGTGCCCTAAACTTGGGGCCAAAATAGATGAAAAAAAAAGGATCAGAAAAAGGTCCTGAAGAGTCTCCGAAGTCAAGTATGAAGGAGCCAGGGACTAAAATGCAAAGAAAAGTTATATGGGGGCAAAATGTATAAATTGCCTGAAAGTTCAGGAAACTCTCGTTTCACTCTCTATTCATGGCTTTAGGCACGAATATCAAAAAATTGGACAAGAATCTTAAAAATTCGTGACCCACGGTTAAACTCAGTTTGATGAGATGGGTCCAATGATACCATGTTGTTCGGATGGCGGGGCGGGATTTGGTTAGCCTAATCAGTAGCTATGCGCAAAATAGAAAAAAGTTGTAACAATTATAGAAATAGAAATAGCTAAAGGGCTAAGAAACCCTGAAGGAGTTTCAAGGATTAAATTGCAGTAAATGAAAATTTTATAGCACAACTATAATACAGAATGGTGAAAATTACACCTATAGACCCAGGTGTTCGATTGACACCAAAATTTATAAGGATTGATGTTAAGGGGCCCTGATCCATGTCTGAGGCTTAGTATGGCTAGAAAGTAGAGGAAACAATATTTATAAATTTTAGAAAGTCTAAAGGTATGTATTGTACCATAAAACCTTAATCGGGCTTAGATACCGATTTTTAGACTGCTGTAAGGTCTAATAGCCAATTCTAAAGGCCCAATAAAAGAAAAGAAGATATAATTAGGGTTTTAGAGAAGATGAAACCTAAATGTAAATATGAAACAAAAAGTAAAGAAGAAAATGATTTTAATTAGTTTGAAGAATTAACCATGGTTGGGTTAGAAATTAATCATGGTTGAGTTAAAAATTGACCATGGTTGAGTTAAGAAAATTAACCATGGTTACTATCCACAACTTAAGGGCCAAGAAAAGGTATCCAAGTGTGTGCCTAATAATTTTTGGAAGAAGATATTTAGTTACGAAATTAGAAAATCAAAAGAAAAAAAGGAATAGAAGGTTAAGATTTGATCTTCAAAAGGTTGATCCAAGGGTCGAAATTTAGTATGACCATTTAACTTCATTTAAATTCATCTCCTTCACCTCCATTCCACCATTTTCATGCCACACACAAGGGAGAAGGAGAGAAAAACGTGAAGAGAGAGAGAGAGAGAGAGAGAAAGGGAGAAAAAGTGGAAGAAGAAGTGAAACCAAGCAAAATTACCACCATTCTTCACCAATTTTCTTCATCTTCTTCATCCTCCAACCATTTTCTCCAAAGGGAAGCTACATATTCATCTTTTCTTCAAGGTATAATGTTGCTCTAAGTGGGAAGAGAAAGGATTTTTATGTGAGAAAAGCAAAGGGAGCAAGGATTAAGCTTAAAGAGTAAGTTTTCTCTACCCTGCACTTGAAAATCACATGTTTTAAGTTAATTTTGTTAAACCCTAGCTATGAGTCATTTTTGAACAGCATATGGATCATTAGAAATTGAGTTTATATGTTGAATATGATGGCCCAAGAATGGAGTTTTTATATTGGGTATGGAGGCTATATGAGCTCATCCATTTTGTTGTATGCTAGAATCTTGAAAAAGACAGATTGTAATTTTTTGGGAAAATGAAAATATTGGGGAGATGCTATCTGAATTTCCTCAAAATTTTTATGTGTTTTCTTAATGTCTTAAAGTCCTGTATACCAAATTTTAAGCCCTAAAACATAAAGGAAGAGACTATGGAATTTTTAGAACTAAAGAAACTCACTTTTGGGCCTAAAACGGAGCTAGATGATGTTATGACCAAAACGTGTTGTTGGGGATAGAATTTGATAATTTTATCCTTTCCAATGGATTCAAAAGGGTGTTTTTAGCAAGGAATACCTATAGGAAAGTCTCCAAAACTCATGGAATAAAATTTCTAAATTTTGGCCAAGAAATGCATACTATTCGGCCATCGTGAATTGGAAGGGAAGGAGTTGGATTTTCCCAATTCCAATGGTCCTATTAAGTTTTAAAAAAGGCTATAGTGCTTTAGTATTTTGGGTCTATATGTTGATTGTAATGAATTATCATTATGATTATAGCGTTTGATAATTGTTTGGAAACTCTAAGAGCAAATGGACTGAGTCCTAAAGCTTGAAGAGTCAGATTGCTAAAGTAGTAGTTTTCCTTTCTCTTTCTTTAAGCTTGTATGTTTATATATTGATGAGTGCTATGCTATATCAAGTTGTCATTTATGCTATAAGATAAGACATGTATGCTTAGATTATGCTTGGCCTTGTATAAAATTCCTTGTATTACTATATGGTATGTGGCATCTTGATTGACCTTATACTATGTATTTACATGCTTGCATATGAATGAGACTGGTTTACTACTACTGAGATTTTATAATCTCACACCAAACATAACCTATGTTAGGTCCAAGCTCAGGTAAAGAAAGGGCAAAGGTGTGGAGGCATAAACCAAGGACCTTACTTTTATGTATCACATGTTGGTCATGTAATTAAGTATCTTGGATTCTTGTATGTATGAATTATAGTGTGGTGTTGTAAGGTACTCAGGTATGTAATAAAGAGCCACGTATATACTTAACTCTTAAGTAAAGAGAGTATGACTAGCATGCCTAGAATGCAAAGATACATGCACTTATGTAAGGACAAATCACTATAAATATAATAATATGTTAAATGAAGGGTAAAAATCATCTGATTTTTGTAAGGACATTTTTATATGAATTGATACGTATTCTATTAAGTAAGTATTTTTCCCTTGTACAGGACTTAAGGAGCTTGAATTAGAGCCTTAAACTGACCTAATATGATTTTTTTATAATTAATTCCTTATTTTTAAAGTTGGATAATATTTTAGGAATGACCAAATGAATAGTAAAATTGTATGAGGAAGCTCTCAAAAAAACAGGGAAAAAAAAGAGAGAGAAAATTTTCATCAGTTTAGATTTCTAGTGGCTCTTCTAAGTCCTATATGAGGCATCCATAGTAGGAGAGGTGTTATATAGTGAGGTATGATAGTTATAAGATTCTTTGAATCTCACTCTTCCCTTTCATATGCCTAATTATGTCTAGGTGAGCCAAGTAGACCAAAGAATAGAGGCCAAACCACTTGAAAAGCAAGACTTTGACAAAAGAGAAGAGAAATAGATATTATAATAGCATATTGATGTCAAGAATTATTCCCATGTGATGTATATGTAATGTAAACCATTGAGCATGTTCAAAAGTATGTAAACATGATGTATGTACCTATTTTGGAACCATATGAATGAATATGTAAGTTTTTGCCACCCATGAGCCTATGTATGCATGTGTATAAATGTGAGTGGCATGATGAGATTGAGCTCCATGATAATTTGAACCATTTGGTATACTTCTCTAAGCCATAATTGTACTTTGGGACGTGTTCAAATAGCCATGGAATCATAAGAAGGTCATTTGGTACCCATTAGAGCCATTTAGAAGCAAAATTTGACCATAAATTAACTCTGAATCAAAATCTAACCAAATGGACTAGTCTTGACATGAAATTTGGCAAACTTATAAAGCTCATATATATCTTTTCATAGAGCTAAAGAATAGCAAGTTTGGAGCTCTAGAGAATTCATTATGAATATTTAAAATATGCTAAATTATGCAGAAATGGTAAAGTTACTGTGTTAATGGTTAGTTTTGGTTCTAGGGTCTCTCAGGAGCCAAATGAAATCCAATATTCATGGAATTTTATAGACATAAACTAGATATCATAAGATTTTCATAGCCATCAAGAACACCTCATATGGAGCTCTACAGACAAAGAACCAAAATTTTAAAATTGTATGATAATACCAGTAATGCAGTTCAACCTTTGGTACTATTCAATTAATTTTCATCTATTAAATGCTTTTGAATTGGTCTAAAACTATTTTTAGTCATTATTTAACATCTAAAGATTTCCAAAAAGGTATCATATCATCATTTTACTTTTTTTAAAATTAGTTATGAATTTTCAAAGTTCATATTAGAAAACTGTATCAGTGAAGCCAAGAGCAATTCTGGTTTTCCTCCAAGTGTGGTTCCACATCCAAGATTCTTAAGATGTTTTGGGATGTTTCTGACTCGTATAAATATGATATAGATAGTAAATGATATTGATGAGCTTATAGGGTCCATAAAGTATAGATGGAATTAATTGGACCCTCCATTACGCAATTTTCCCTTATATTAAATGTGACTCTTCCATGTAATTATTGTAAACTAAGTCTCCCAAGATGATGAAAAGGCTAAAAGGTTAAGATATTATAGAATGTGTCATAACTAGCTTCATATAGCAATTCTCATATCATTCCATGCTTACGGCAACAAAATATCAACTATTCGAACACTTAAGGCAATAGTTTTATCCTGTTTAATACCTTAACTTGAACTATAGAGGTTAAAGTTTTAATTCCTCTTCTTTTTAACTCTTAGCTACTATAGACAAATTTGTTTGAATCCATAAAACCAAGATACAAAATCCCATTTGCATGAGGAAATTAAGTAGCCTAATTTGGAATTTTTGACATAATAGATGTAACACCATGATTACATAGCACATCTCTTCTCTTGTCTAAGCTCATTTCTAAGAATCATACAAATTCTTAAAGAAAAAACATTAAAAATAATAAGTATTTTAGCATTGCATAGCATATAAATTTTTTATTTGGTGTCCCGTGAACTATGTGAGCTCATATATCACATTCTTATATTAATTACATAGGTACAACTCAATTCCATCACCAAAAGTGGCTTAGAACTCATGTAAGGGAAGGGAATACACAAAATTCATAGTGGCAACCTTGGCCAAAATTTCCCACTTTTTGTCACAAATTTTGAAAAATTATAATTAATTCTAGAAAACTCAAAATCATGCATTCTTTGCCATTCTAAAAAGGTATAGATGTCTATTTGCTGCTAAAAATATGTTCAGGTCATGAAATATCAAGTAGAAGATGTTTGATATTCAAAAAGGTCCAAAAGTCTAACTGGTTACTGAAACTAATACAGATTTCTGCTATGAACTTAAAAAATATCTAATTAATTCCATAAAAATTCAATCCATGCAAATGATACCAATATGGAAGCTATGGATATTAGCCAGAGGGGAAAATAACTTTAGACCAGTCCAGACATATCCAGACCTCAAAAACCAATCAAACAGTAACATGGGTCTAACTGGATACCTGATATTGGATAGAAAATTCAAATATTTATATTTCCCTCTCCAGACATCCAAATAAAGTGCTTCCAATTAGTACAAGTTATTGGGAAGGTCTAGTTTCTCCTTTAAAAGTTCATGGCAATTAGATATCATTTGCCATATGAATGATAGAGTTTCATTTTGGACCAGAATGAACAGTGCACTGAACCAAAATTAGAAAATTTTTCAACTTTAAAAATTCATCAAATATTTCATAAACCTCCAAAAATTTTGCACTTTAGTTTTCCAAAAAGCTTTCAACAAACTCTAGATGAATACCAAATTCCAAACTAAGAAGAGCTCATTTAGATAAAAGGAGATATAACTCACCAATATAGTCAATTTTGTTCTATATGAGATATCAAATGTGTCCAAATGTCTTCCTTTAATGTTTGGCACCTCTTTGGCAAGTTTAAAAGCATGACTATAACTTGCATAAACTACCCAAGTGGTTTCAAAGCTCATGCATCTCAACTTGGCCATTCTACTTCCATTATTACACGAATGCATCAAGCTATCAAGAAGCCAAACTTCCCATTTCTATTGATTTCATACCACATATAGTCTATACAAGAGCCATACATCATTTTACATTTATACATAAGCTTACATCTTAAAGATAATATATACATACAAAGCCACTTTGCCATTCATATGGCCATAAAAAGACAAAATCAAGACACTTTATTATCATATTCTCAACTTCCAAGTTGTTGGCTCCCATTGCCTTGTCCACTTCGTCCACCTAACATGTTAGAATATTGGAGAGGAGGGAATGAGATTCAAAGAATTCCAATAGCTCATTTCCCTTTTAACCACACATAAAAAATGCAAAACAAGTCTTGAAAATGCATGCATGAGTATCATGGAGTTTGCAATCATTCAAGAAGCATCATTGGCATTTGAACAAGTCATACATGGCATACATAGGCTTGCTAAGTAAGTGGATTTGCCTCACTCATTCACTTATAGATTTTGGACTTGCCTCACCTATTTCTTTAAGAGTTTTTTGACTCAACCTTACTCTTGAGAGACTCTTTACTTTGTCTTAACTAATTTTAAGGGTTTTTGGCTTATCCTCACCATGGCTAAGGGTTTTTGGCTTCACTACACTCCAACAAACTGAAGCATACATTCTAACATCCAGTTCTTTGAAAATGAGAGAAAACGTAAGAAACGTAATGCACGATTTCTTCGTCAATGAACAAAATTCATTGGATACAAAAGAAATTCCCCCGAACTAAGATAGCTAAGGTCCTAAAAAATTTGAAAAGAATTCTAGACTCCTAAAAATGAGAATTCCAAGCTCATACAGAGAGAAAAATAGAGTTATAATGAAGAAACAATTTCTTACAGAAATCTTATGAAACATAATGGCATTTTCATAATTTCGAGCAATTCTTGGAATTCACATATGAGGGCTTTTTAAATGAAAATTTTAAGTTCTCCAAGCTTTTCAAAGGCCCTTAAAACCATGGGAAGTCTCGAGATAGTTAAGTCCCCATCGGTGGACATTTTCCAACGTCAGTTGACTTAAATTTTGATCAATTCGTTCAGTAAAGTTTTAGCTTCAAATTGAGTTATTCCAAAGATATTTTATTAAATTGGGAATCTAAATTTTATAATGGAAAAGTTTGTTCTCAAAAAGGAGTTAAAATGAAGCCGAAATGAAATTACTATTATAGAAGGACAAAATTGGAATTTTCAAAAAAGTGTGTTTCTAGAAGCTCCCACACACTTCTCCTTTCTTCTCCCATCTTCTTAAGCACAAAACTTCTGCCCAAAATATAGAATATGATCTACTTTCTTAGGCTCACAAGAAGGGGAAGAAAAGGAAGAGAAAAATCAAGAAAAATGTATGGATTCTTGGTAGTTTTCTATGCTTTCTTCCATCCAAACCTCCCCTCCTCCATTCTCCTTTATTTCCTTTGATTAAAATGAAGTTTTCAAATCTGTTTTAAGGGAGATATTAAGGGGAAATTTGGATTTGAAGAGAAGAGCTTGGAGAAACCAAGATTCAAGTGAGAAAAAGTAAGAAAACATGATAATTCCTCTTCCTACAGTTGTCATCTTTGGTTCCCTCCTTCTCCATTTCGCCTAACCTAAGGAACCCTAGGAGGATTTGATTTTTAGACAGAACAAAGGATGAATCTAAGGAAAAAGGGTGTGGAGATTAAGAATATGCAAAGAGAATTAATAAAAATCCATTAGATTTCAAGATGCAATTTCTAGGGTTTCAATTATACTGTATAAAATCTGATTTTGTATGATGATTCCTAGGCCTAAATAAGACTTTAATTGAGTTTCTAAGATCCTTAAGAGGCTCCCCACATGCATCTTCCCTTGAGAAAACAAACCAAACTCCATGGAAACCAGAAAAGCTCATTGTCTTAGCTAAGAGGGATTTCTATAGCTGGGGAGAGTTTTAAATTTTTTTAAGCCTATTCTTAAGTCATATATGATGAATGAAAATGAAGGGAGGCCTTAGGGAAAATTTAGAACTCATAAAAAGTAAAATGGTACTTTAAGATCCATATTATGACCTAAAGAAGCAACACATAGTTAGGCTTTTTCTTTTAATTATGTGATGACTCCAAGAGGCTTAAAAGGAGTCAAGAATCATACTTGAAAGGAAAGAATGGAGCCTAAAATTTATTTGAGGAATGTTGCTTCATTAGGTGCCATTGTGGAACCATAATAAGGTTATAAGCCAACCTAGTGTCTAAGCAAATTGCATGCCCATAGAATTGAATTTATGAATCTAATTGGCTTCCATAAATCGTGTCTAGGCCAAAAGAAATCTTCCCCACACTTTTGTGTGTGTGTAGCCGAAGCAAAGAAAGAAGATTCAAGGGAAAAAGTGTGTGTATACAAGGTAGCTCACTCCACCTTCTCTCATGCATGGATGTGTGCTTTACTTGTCCTTAAATATGTGTATGTGTATTTTAAGCCATGAAAAGTGTTCTAGCATGACTTTATTTCCATTATACCATAATGTTACAATATGCTCTTATATGATATTTTTTATGTGTACTTGGGTTTGCTTGAGTGTGGTGAGGCCAAGAACCCTTAGCTAAGAACTTTTGAGATTGGTTGAGACAAAGCAAAGAGTCTCCTATAAGCAATATAGGCTCCCAAAAGTATGGTTAAGTGTAAGAATCTCTTAAAGAATGAGTGAGGCAAGTCCAATATTCATAAGAAATTAGGTGAGGCCAATCCACTTGCGTGGGAAGCCTTTATATGCTAAGTATGACTTTCTCAAATGATAAAAATGTCTCTTGAATGTTTAAACATATCCACATGACCATGCATGCATTTATGAGACTTGTTTGCATCCATTATGTATGATTGAATGGGAGATGAGCTATTTGGATTCTTTGAATCTCATACCCTTCTCTCCAATGTTCTAACATGTTAGGTGGACCAAGAGAGCAAGGAGATGGAAGCCAATCACTTGAGAGACGAGAGTATGACATTAAAATGTATGAAATTTGCTTCTTTAAGCCCATCAAGGTGACAAATGATGTCATCTATGGTTGTATATGACCAATGACCTCTTTAGCATATGTAACTATGATAATATGTCATGTATAAATGAGAGAATATGTTATGTAGCCATTAGAATGTGAACTGAGTATATAATGGCAAATCAGCTTCATTGATGGCTTGATGCAATTGTGTATAAGTGTGGATGAGATAGCCAAAATGAGATGCATGAGGTTTGGGACCATTTGGACAGCTCACATAAGTGCCAATTATCTTTTAGACTTGCCCAAAAGGTACTAAAACCCAAGGAAAGCCATTTAGACAATTTGGTACCCTATGTGGAGCCAAAATTGACCATAAAGGAACCCTATGTCACTTTTTGTCTGAATGAGCTCTTCTTGATCTGAGATTTGGCATTCAATTAAAGCTTGTTGGGAGCTTTTGAAAAGCTAATGACCATAATTTTTGGAGGTCTACAAAATATTTAATGAATTTTTAAATTTGGTAAATTTTCTAATTTTGGTTTGATGCACTGTTCATCTGGTTCGAAAATGAAATCTATCATATAAGGATCAAATGATGTCCAATTGCCATTATACAAAGAAACTAAATGATCATAGTGATTCATGTCAACTAGAAGCACCTCATTTGGATGTCTAGAGTGGGAGATTTGAATTTTTAAAAATTTTGTCCAGTATCAAGAATTCCAGCCGACCTCTGTTACTGTTTGATTAGATTTTAAGATTTGAGCATGCCTGAGATGGTCTGAAATTATTTTTTTCCTCTAGCTAACATCCACATATTTCCATATTGGTATTATTTGAATAGATTATATTTTTTTAGAATTAATTAGATATTTTTGATATTTGCTGTAGAAATCTGTAATAGCACCATTGGGTAGTTTGACCTTTGGACATTTTTGAATGTCAAACGTCCTTTGTGATGGATGTTATGGTCTGGAAATATTTTTATTATGAAGTAGACATCTGTAGCTTTCCATAATGGCTAAGAATGCATGATTTCAATTTTTATAGAATTAATTATGATTTTCCAAATTTGGATAGAAATGAGCCAAATTCTGGCCGAAATTATGTATAAATATTCTAAGCTTTCCTTTGAGTTCCATGAGTTGTAGGCCACATTTTATGATGCAAATGAGTTGTATCCATGTAATTAAATATGGAAATATATGGTATGAGCTCACACAGTCCATGTGATACCGAATGGATATTTCATCCATAACGCAACGCAAGAAAATGCATTATTTAATTCTCCTTTCTTGCTCTTTCATGGGTATTATGAATGCGAAGCATATGAATATGAGGCAATGAGCTAGAAATATATGGTGTTACATTTATTGGTATCAAAGTAAAGTTCCAAGCTCTCTCAAAATGTGATTTAGTTTGAGGATGTAGCAATAAGACTATATAAAAGGCTTGAATGGAAAGGTAGAGCCTTGTATGAGACATGTTGGATGTATGAGGATAGTTTGTGGCTTTGTTTATGATAAGTAAGTTGTATGATGGTCTTAGAGTAGCTAGTGGAGATCGTGAAAGAGTGGCCTCTAGAGTAGCTTAAGCAGAGCTAGCCTTGAGCAGAGTTGAGTGATCTGACAATTAAAGCTTGATGAGATGTCATAGCTAGCCGAGATCAGTGGCAAGCCCTAGATATAAATGATGAGAAATAATTTCGTTGATAGGAAGAGGCTTGCTAGAGAGAGTATGTGAGGCCTAATTCTCCCTAGTAGTCATACTCAGGCCATTTTGAGATGTCCTGCTTAATGTAGAGACAAGTAGTGATGCAGCGCAGTATGAGAAGAGATTGCAGCTGCACAAGATTAGTTTAGAGGGGAAGTGAGAAAAAGAATTGCCCCTTTGCCACAACACCTAATATCTAGACGAATTTCAAAGCTTAAAAGGCTAATTCCCTCAAGCCAGAGGTTGAGTTACAAGCTACACCTTAGAGCCCGATGACCTTGAGATGATAAGTAATTATGCATAAATGAAGTAAGAGGTAGAATCCTCTAACTTGATGATGGGCTAGATAGAGGGACAATAAAGCTGGGATTGGTAGCTAAAGATGAAAATCTAATCCCTGAAAAAGTAAACCTATCAGAGGCTGTTAGTCGCAGCTAATTAATTATTTAGCTGAGGCCAATTATTCCATGGAAGCAGGGAGGCAATCCAGAGAGTCCCTCGTTGCGTCCAATTAAGAAGTTAGCCACAGCCAATACTCAGACAGGAAAACTAAGGTGAACCTGAGGCTAATTAGTCATGATGAATGATGTGTTAACCACAGCAAATGGCACCATGAATGCCTTGTTGGTCATATTCAGGCTAACTTGAGGAAGGAGTTAATAAGGGGTCAGACAACCCACAGTAAGTAGGAACCCCTAGTATAAGTAGAAAAAAGAGTAATAATTAGTCACGGAAGTTTGTAAAAATCCATGGGCCTAGTAGTTGAAACTGAGGAAAGAGCTCAACACAGAAAGAGTTAGAGACAAGGATGATGAGGTTGTTGAGACCCACCTTTAGGGTGTTGACTCTAACCTAGAGTATTATCCTATGAGACATTGAATGATAGAATGTTAGTGTAGCCTCGAAATAACATAAGATAAGACTACTAGTAGTAAGGCACATAGTAAGTGGCCTAGAAAGGTGTATCTCATAGGTAACACCTAGAGGTATGCATGAGTAGCCTAGTAATAAAGGCTTAGAAAAGAATAATGATAGTTAGTAAGCTATAGGTCTAATGAGATGGCTAGCCTAGGCTGAGCATAAGTTAAAGCCTAAGAAGATGACCAGTAGCATCGTTCTAGGAGAGATATGTATATGAAAAGCTCAGTGAAAGTCCTCCCTGGATCGAGAAAGGAAAGATAAGACATCTAGAGTCAAGGAGACTACTCAATAGTGATCAGCAAATTCCTCTAGATAACCCCCCTAATTTTAGAGTATAGTGATAAAGGAAGCGAAAAAGAGCTGAGAAACTAGCTACACAAAAGATGCCCTCGCTTTAGTAATAACTAAATAAGTAAATTGAACCAGAGAGGTAAATAGATAAGGGTTTGATAATTAGTTAGGTGAGCTCTTTAATATGAGAATTATATAGGGTTAAGGCACGTAAGTGATTAAAGCACCCAGTAAAGCATAAGCTTTCAGTGAGGTAGAATCCAGACATCGGGAGTATATGTCCTAGATTAGATTAGTAGAATCCTAAAATCAGTATACTGTGCTCCTGGGGATGAGGCTAAAGAGATTAAATAGAAAAAAAAAAAAAGAGTCTAGCTTTGATCCGAATGTAGAAATAAGCTGAGATAGACAGTTAATGCCTTAGTACCCTTAGGGAAGCTCGAGGAAACTAAAGACCACCTTAGAAGATGAGTCTTGCATTATGTAGAGAAAGAGTGTAAGTTGAGAGCACCAAAGAATAAACTTCCTAGGTATATATGAAATAGAATTCTTCTTACCGAGGGATGGTCTAGTTAGAAGTAAAACAGGAGTATGAAAAAAATAAACCCCTTTAATGTTATAGAGAGTAAATAAATGGAGCAATCTTGGAAAAATGCAGGTGCTCTTGAGTATAGAAAACTTGAACTAGCAACACAAATGGTTAGTACTAAAACATCCTTTTACCTAATTAAAAGGATAAAAAAGGTAGAAAAAGAAGATATGACAATGTTCAAGCTGAGAACATATTATATTAAGAATAGATATTTAGTTAATGTGCTTGAGTACTTAAGAAAGAACATTTGTCCTTGGCACAGATACCCTTCTTACATGATAGCGCCCAAAATAAAATAGCCGAGCAATACAAAGAGATCTTAGGATGAAACAAAGGAAGAATCCTCTTTTCTCTTAGTGCTCTACAAGAATAGGGCAAATAGAGAAAATTAAGAGAGGAATACTTTAGATTATTAGGAAACTTGTAATATATAGGCGATAGTGGCTTTGAACTCAGTCATGAGGCACTTGTGTATTAGTATTTGATGTTATGGTTTGCTTGCAACAATGATTACATGATATTGGGTCTGGCCAACACAGTAGTAATGTGAGTTGAGTGCATAGCAAATAATGGCATCAATCATCAAAATGTCCTGATAATAAAAAAGTATTCTAACTAGTAAAATGACGAGATAAGTTAGAAAGGAAAGGCAAAGGGATTCTAATAATATCAAAATGATGAGAAAAAGCATACAAAGAGGAATCCCTAGTAGAGAATTTTCAGATTCAGTACGTATAACCTAAGTCCCTTATAGTATATGTAAATGAAATTAGGGACCAGTGCATAGCCTCTCTCTTGCTAGACATGTTAACCACACTTAAAGTATGAGATGCCCTAGTGCCAAGGCACTTAAAAGCAGAACATGGACATAGTTAGTAACTACAGGATATAAGAGGAAGATTAGAATGAGTACACATAAAGTAAGTAAGTCAATAGAGTAAGAAAAGAAAGCCTTAGTAAAAAAGGGCTGAAGTGGGAATCTGACGATCCCATGAGGAGTGATGAATGAAAATTAAAATCCTCCTAAATATCAGTATGATAGGATCCTAGAGAATTAGATGACATAGAACCCACTTTACATGAAAAGCCCGATGTACCTCTGAGTTTAGCCTCAGTTATTATGAATGATGGTTACGGGACTTAGTAGGCATGTATTTTACTATCAACTATAGTGATCTTAAGCTTTGACTTCTCCCAGAGACGGATCGCAATAGATCCTAGCATAGCATAGCGGGTTGTAGTAGACCCTAGCAGGGCTCTGAGAGGTCGCAGTAGACCTAAGGGTCATAGTAGATCCCACAGAGTTATAGAGAGCCCTAGCCACAACATGATAATTCTCTGGTAAGATGATGGCTTGAGATAGTTTATAGAGCAGTTAGTCTTAGAGACCAGTACAGTTTTAGCTAGCTTTTGTCTTAAAGACTATAGGTCCCCTGAATCTGGTAGATTGTTGCCACAGAGATATGAAGGCTTTACTTAGATAGTTAGACCACTGATTAGATTTCTCTAGAGATGAGCATAGTGTATGGGATGAGAAAAACAAGAAATTTACTTTCCAGAGTTAAGGCCAGATGAACCACCATTCAGCAAACATTTATTTGGACCAAGGGATAAAAAGATCCCCATATGCTAGCATATGTGTACGAAATGGAGTCAGGTGCAGTTATAAATGAGGTAAGTGGTACAATATATCTCCAGTGAGGAAACTATAAGAATAACTAACATTCCATCAGAACTCAGTAGTAGTCAGTGCTAGTAGCTCTTTGGTACCAGTATGAGACACACATGTTAGGCCTATCAGTATTGAAATGAGGGACTATAAAATGCCACTATAAGTGAGTAAAGAAAGTGACAAAAAGTCCCAGTCTACAGAGATAAAAGTAGTAGTAAATAGAGAAGTGGGGATCATTAAAAGTTGAAACTCCTCAAAGGAGTTATAATCCCAGTAAGTAATTGAGATGTGAGGCCTGTGACAGAAAGAATGTGAATTGTAGTCATAAGATGAGCTAGTAGGAAGAACACAAAGATAAGCAATGGACGATACATGTAAATAAGTAAATAGATAGACAAAAACCTCCGATGGCTATAATGATTAGAAAAGATGATGAGACATTATAAGAAGCTATTGAGAGAGGATATGGGAGATGTGATATGAAATAAGTTACCTCCCAAGATGTGTAAATGAGTCCACTAAAAAGAATATTAACCGCTACAGATAGGTAGAAACTAATCAAATATGATTAATAAGCTCTCCCAGGATAGGCCTCTAAAATCGAAACTTCTTTCCCTTATAAGAGTGAACTAGCTAGTATGCCATGGCAATAGAGCCTTCATTATGGGCTAGCAATGAAAATCCCCTAGCTAAGAGAAAATTCAAGTGAACGAAATCATTGAGAAAAGCATATAGAGCCAGGAAGAAGGGAAAGAAAAGAGCAGTTAGCTAAAAAAGAAAATAGTAAGAGCAAAGTGTACCCTAAATTTTAAAAATGAAATTTATTTAAGGGGGAGAAATGTAACATTCGATTCTCTAAAAATGAGAGAAAATGTAAGAAACATAACATACGGTTTCTCTGTCAACAAACGAAATTCATTGGATGCAAAAGGAAGTCCCTTGAAATGAGATAATTAAGCTCCCAAAAAATTTGGAAAGCATTATAGACTCATAAAAATGAGAATCCCAGGCTCAGATGGAATGAAAACCAGAGCTAGAATGAAGAAACAATTTCTTACAGAAATCATACAAAACATAATGACATTTTTATAATTTCGAGGAATTTTTGGAATTCACACAAGAGAAATTTTTAAATAAAATTTTTGAGTTCTCTGAAATTCTCAGAGACCCTAAAAACTATAAGAAACCCTGAGACAGTTAAATCCCCTCTGGCGGACGTTTTCCAATGTCAGTTGATTCGAACTTTAACTGATTCGTTCGATAAGGTTTTAGCTCCAAATTGAGTTATTCCAAAAGCATTTTATTAAATTAGGGATCTAAATTTTATAATAGAAGAGTTAGTTCTAAAAAAGGAGCTAAAACAAAGGTAAAACAAATGTCCCATTACAGAAGGAGAAAATTGGAATTTTTGAAAAAAGTGTGTTTCAAGAAGCTCCCACACACTTCTCCTTTCTTCTCCCATCTTCTTAAGCACAAAATTTCTGCCTAAAATACAGAATATGATCTATTCTCTTAGGCTCACAAGAAAGGGAAGAAAAGGAAGAGAAAATTCAAGAAAAAGATATGGATTCTTGGTAGTTTTCTATGCTTTCTTCCACCTCTATTCTCCTTTATTTTCTTTGATTAAAATGAAGTTTTCCTATCTGTTTTAAGGCAGATATTAAGGGGAAATTTCGGATTTGAAGAGAGGAGCTTGGAGAAAGCAAGATTCAAGTGAGAAAAAGCAAGAAAATAAGGTAATTTCTCTTCCTATAGTTGTCATCTTTGGTTTCCTCCTTCTCCATTTCACCTAACCAAAGGAACCCTAGGAGAGTTTAATTTTTAGAATGAACTGAGGATGAACTTAAGGAAAAAAGGTGTGAAAATTAAGAATATGCAAAGAGAATTAACAAAAACTCATTAGATTTCAAGATGCAATTTCTAGGGTTTCAATTGTACCTTGTAAAATCTGATTTTGTATGATAATTCCTAGGCATAAATAAGAGTTCAATTAAGTTTCTAAGATCCCTAAAAGGCTTCCCATATGCATCTTCCCTTGAGAAAATGAAACAAACTCCATAGAAGCCAAAAATGCTCATTGTCTCAGCCAAGAGGGGTTTCCATAGCTAGGGAGAGTTTGAAATTTTTATAAGCCCATTCTTGAGTCATATATGATGAATGAAAATAAGGGGAGGCTTTGGAGAAAATTTAGAACCCATAGAAAGTAAGTTGGTGCTTTAGGTTCTATATTATGACCTAAAAAAGTAACATATAGTTAGGCTCTTTGTTTGAATTGTGTGATAACTCCAAAAGGTTTAAAAGGAGTCAAGAATCATATTTGAAAGGAAAGAATGGAGCCTAGAATTTATTTGAGAGGTGTTGCTTCATTAGGTGTCATTGTGGAACCATAATAAGGTTATAAGCGAACCTAGTGTCTAAACAAATTGCATACCTTTATAATTGAATTTATGAACTTAATTGGCTTCCATAAATTATGTCTAGGCTAAGAGAAACCTTCCCCACACTTTTGTGCGTGTGTGGCTGAAGCAAGGAAGGAAGATTCAAGGGAAAAAGTATGTGATTAAGTACAAGGTAGCTCACTTCACCTTCTCTTATGCATGGATGTGTGCTTTACTTGTCCTTGCATGTGTGTATATGTATTTTAAGCCATGAAAAGTGTTCTAGCATGACTTTAATTCCATGGCACCATGATGTTATAATTATGCTCTTATATGATGTTTTTGATGTGTGCTTGGGTTTGCTTGAGTGTGGTGAGGCGAGAAACCCTTAGCCATGGTGAGGATAAGCCAAGAACCCTTGAGATTAGTTAAGATAAAGCAAAGAATCTCCCAAATGCAAGATAGGCTCCCAAGAGTATGGTTGAGTCCAAGAATCTTTTAAAGAATGGGTAAGGCAAGTCCGATATCCACAAAAAATTGGGTAAGACCAATCCACTTGCTTGGCAAGCCTTTATATGCTATGTATGACTTTCTTAAATGATGAAAATGTCTCTTGAATGTTTGAACATGTCCACATGACCATGCATGCATTTATGAGACTTGTTGGCATCCATTATATATGATTGAATAGGAGATAAGATATTAGGATTCTTTGTCTCATGTTTTCCTCTCTAATATTTTAACATGCTAAGTGGACTAAGAGAGCAAGGAAATGGAAGCCAATCACTTGAGAGATGGAAGTATGACATTGAAATGTATGAAATTTGCTTCTTTAAGGCCATCAAGGTGGCAAATGTTGTCATCTATGGTTGTATATGACCTATGACCTCTTGAGCATATGTAATTATAATAATATGCCATGTATGAATGAGAGAATACGTTATGTAGCCATTAGAATGTGAATTGAATATATGATGGCAAATTAGCTTCATTGATGGCTTGATGCAATTGTGCATAAGTGTGAATGAGATGGCCAAAATGAGATGCATAAGTTTAGGACCATTTGGGCAGCTCACATAAGTCCCAATTATGCTTTTAGACTTTCCCAAAAGGTGCCAAAACCTAAAGAAAGCCATTTGGACAATTTGGTACCCTATATAGAGCCAAAATTGACTATAAAGGAACCTTATATCACTTTTTGTCCAAATGAGCTCTTCTTGATTTAAGATTTCGCATTCAATTAGAGCTTGTTGAGCAATTTTTAGAAAGCAAAAGACCATAATTTTTTTAGGTCTACAGAATATTTGATGAATTTTCAAAATTGACAAATTTTTTAATTTTGGTCTAATGCACTATTCATCTGGTCCGAAAATGAAATCTATCACATAGGATTCAAATGATGTCCAATTGCCATAAAATTTTATACAAGGAAATTAGAAGTTCACAGTGACTCGTGCCAACTAGAAGCACCTCATTTGGATTTCTAGATAAGGAGATATGAATTTTTAAAGATTCTGTCTAGTATCAGGAATTCGAGCCAACCTTTTACTATTTGATTAGATTTCAACATTTGAACGTGCTTGAGATGGTCTGGAATTATTTTTTCCCTCTAGCTAACATCCAACGATTTCTAGATTGGTATCATTTGCATAGATTGGATTTTTGTGGAATTAATTGGATATTTTTAAAATTTGTTACAGAAATATATGATAGCACTAGTGGATAGTTTGACCTTTGGACATTTTTGGATATCAAACGTCCTTTGTGATGGATTTTATGGTTTGGAAATATTTTTAGTATGAAGTAGACATTTGTAGCTTTCTAGAATAGCCAAGAATTCATAATTTTAATTTTTATTGAATTAAGTATGATTTTCCAAAATTTGGACAGAATGAGCCAAATTCTAGCCAAAATTATGTATGAATATTCTAATCTTTCATTTGAGTTCCATGAGTTGTGGGCAAAATTTTATGATGCAAATGAGTTGTATTTATGTAATTAAATATGAGAATGTATGGTATGAGCTCACACGATCCACATGACACTAAATGGATTTTTCATACACAACAAAACGCAAGAAAATGCATTATTTAATTCCCCTTTCTTGCTCTTTCATGGATATTATGAATATGATGAAATGAGCTAGAAATATATGGTGTTAAATACATAATAAACATCATATGAAAGCATAATGTAACATTTTGACACCATGGAATAAAAGCTTATGCTAGAATACTTTTCATAACCTAAAATATACATACACATATTCAAAGACTTAAGCATACATTCATGTATGAGGGAAGGAGAAGTGAGCTACCTTAGATGCAACCACACACTGTTCTCCTTGAATTTACTCTCCCTTCATTGGCCTCACACACACAAAGGTGTGGAGTTAGTTTCTCTTGGCCTAAACATAATTTATGGAAGCCCATTAGGTTCACGGAATTAATTCTAAGGCCACACATCTTCCTTAAACACTAACTTGGTCTGTTAACCCCTTTTTGGTTCCAAGAATGCACGTAATGAAGCATCACCCATCAAATGAATTTTAAACTCCATTCTTTCCTTTCATATATAATTCTTGACTTCTTTTAAGCCTCTTGGAGTCATCGCACAATTAAAACAAAGAGCCTAATTACATGTTGCTTCTTTAAGTCATATTATGAAACATACAAGGCCAATTCAATCTTTAGGCCTCCTAAATTTTTTCCAAGGCTTTCCTTCATTTTTATTCATCATATATGACTAAAAAATGGGCTTATAAAAATTTAAAACTCTGCTTAGGTATGCTAACCCTTCTAGGCCGAGACTAGGTTCCAATTTGGCATCCATGGACTTTGCTTTGTTTTCTTGATGGAGGAAGCACCTAGGGAGACTTCTATGGATCTTAAGAGCTCATTTAAACATTCATTTAGGCATAAGAATTAAGGTATCAAGTCAAATTTTACAAGGAACATATGAAACCCTAAATTTGCTATCTTGAATTTTCATAGTTATTTGTTAATTTCCTTTGCATATTCTTATTCTCCACACTCCTTTTCCTGAGATTCACCCTTGGTTCTATCCAAAATCCAAGCCCTCCCATAGTTTCTTAAGCGGGGTGAACCAAGGAGAGCAGATAAGCAAGGTGTAGCTATCATGGAAGGAGAAATTATTTTATTTTTCCTTATTTTCTTGCTTAAATCTTCCCTTCTTTGGCCTCCTCTCTTCAAATCCAAATTTTCCCATTTGTTCTTCCCTTAAAATAGATCCATATACTTCAATATAATCATAAGAAAGAAAGGGAAATGGAGAAGAAGAGGTTTGCTAAGGAAAGAGCATGAAAAGCAACAAAAAATCTATACCTTTTACCTTTGATTTCTCCTTCTCTTCCTCTCCCTCTTGTATGCCTCTCTCCTTAAAACTAAAGTTAATTGACAAGAATTGAAAACTTAAAACTAAGTGAGTGAATCAAATTGAACTAAAGTTAATTGACAAGAATTGAAAACTTAAAACTAAGTTCAAGTGAATAGTCAAGCAAATGTGGTAGCTAGCTTTCAATTGGATTCCCTAGAGTTCAATTATCCTTGCTCTTTTTAGTTTATCAATTTTGGATTAAGTTCTTGCTCTTTAGTGCATTCCTTGTAAGGCTCTTGAATAACCATCCAAGATTCAATTCATCAATCATTCAAGGAATTTTGTAACCACAAGAAACCTTGAATAACTAATTAATTGAATTAAGAATAAGAATACACTACAACCAAATTGGATTGATTAATGAAATCTATTGCATAATCACTTAAGATGCTAATTCACCAATTAGATTAATTAATCCCTCAAGCAATTAAGTGCACAAAAATTCCAGCCAACTAATCCAATAACCATTGCATCAATTAGCCTAAAATCAAGAGGAATTAGAGTTCAATTGTACAACACTAATTCTGAAATTTTTACAAACATATGATGATCACAAATAATTCCAAAATTCAAATCAAGTTCAATCCAAGAATTAATTCAATCTAGTAAGTCCAGCAATTAAATTCCTAAACCAATAAGCTAAACCTAGTTAAATTAATAAAAGAAATAATGCTGAAATTAAAAGATTGAGTAAGAGAGTTTTATCCAAATTCATGAGGAGATGTAGAGCTCAAATCTTCATCTAGGAGAATTCAATCTTCAGCTAGCCACCAAATGGAATTCAAGCTGCCATGGATGTTTTGATAGGAGAGAATTTGATCATCGAAGCTGTAGTCATAGAGAATTCAACGAAAACTTCTTCCTCGTCCAGCACTGGAGCTTCTCGCTATTTTCACGTCCTCCCCCGTTCTCTCTTCTGCCCTCTTGGACCCCGATGTATTCCCGCGTTCCTCACACATCCCAGTCACATTCTGCTCGTAGTCTCCTCCAGCGTTTTTCTTTCCTTCTCATTAATTCATCACGTGGCCCTCAGCTGAAGTCACGCCTCCTCCATGTTTTTCACGTCAGCCCTTGGATGGAAAAGTGATGATCAAACGTAGGGTCTGGATTAGATGGTGAATGTAAGCTATTGCCCGATGAATCATCAGTGTTCAGCCCACGTGTTCAGCTCCACGTTTAAGTGCTGCCTCCACATGGTTCTTCAATTTTCCCGTAGCTAAACCCAGCTCGTGGCACTCTCGCTGACGTTCTTCTTTTGATTTTCCATGTGGAATTCCTTCTCCATGCATGTGAGCTTCTTTATGTTTCCTCGAGTTCCAGCTCTGTAGCTCTTTCATTCTGTAGCTTTTCCACGAGTTTCCTCGTTACTTTCTTTTCTCCCATGCAGCTCCTACGTACCTTCTTTTTCTGCCCATTCAGCTCAAGCAAGTTTACCTCTATTTCTGCATGTGTATGTTACTGCCCCTCGTGTTTAATCTGAACCCATGTTTACGTGTGAGCTCCTTCCTTTACAAACCAGAAACTCGAGCCAGCTTCTTCACCTTGCTACTCCAAAACTAAGCTCGTTCTGCTTCTTCTTCATGTTTGAACCAATAACTCGAGCTTCTCCTTTGTTTCTGCTCAAAAGTTCCAGCCTTCATGTTTAATCCATTCATGCTCTGTTTTCAGCTCATCTTCTACGTAAATCTCACGTTACTGTCCAGCCCTTTCTTCACGTAGCTTTAGCTCATGCAATTCGAATCTACTCCTTTTCTTTCCATCATTCAGCTCCATCGTCTTTCTTCCCATTCCAGCGTGCAGCTGCTGTACTAACTTCAACTCGTGTTGCTCTTCATTTTCTTCGACGTGGTCAGTTCATTCAGCTCATGCATCATGCAAACCCGAAGCTTCATTCTTGTTTCCTCCTCTTCATTTCACTTCCGTAGTGCTTTGCTCTTTTATTATACAAGAATGTGAACCCCACTTGAAGCTAAATATAATTTTTAAATTCATGCAAGCTTCTTTACGTAGTGTTTTGCTTTCCTCTATTTCAGCTTCTCTCCATCCTCATGAGCTTCAATTAATTATTTCTTTCACTTGTTTTGTCTGAATGTTGCCTTGCCCGAGTGTTTATAGGTGGCTATTCATAGTGTGATGAGCTGCTGTATTATTCTGAACACGGACTGCATCTTAGACTCACAATTCAAGCTTCCCACGTGTTCTCCTTCAGCCCGTAACTTCTTAAACTTCCATATCAGCTCTGCATGCAGTTGTTGACTTCTTTTACATGTTGCTTTAGTTGATTCTTAGCTTCAAAAGGCACTAGAACCTATAGCTTTTCTTCCACTATTTCTGCATGTATGTGTTTGAACTTTCATCCAATAAACCAGTGGCTGCATCTCTGTTCAGCTGCTGCCCCTGCATGCATGCTTTTTCTCCTCTTAATCTTGTGTCAAATCTGCACATGAGAATGGGAAAGATGAAATTGAAAATTCACAAAATTCATTTAAGATGATTTATGCATTAAAATTCAAGAATTTTGCAATTTTAATTCCTAGAGTGCAAAAGTGGCTATTGAATTCAAATTGAATCTAACTAAATCCTTAAGACCATATTCCATCATCAAAATGCCAAAGTTAAGAGGATTAAAGTGTATAAAAATCATGCTTATCAAATTCCCCCATACTTAAACTTTTGCACTCCTGGGCAAAGCTCAAGACTTCAAGAAGATACTCATGGAAAAGAAATCAAGAGAAATGGAGTTGCATAAGTCACTTAGCACAAGGAAGCTCAAAGCATATCAATAACTCAATTCTCCAAGTCATGTCACTTGCATCAATGCAACAAGTACCATGGCAATACACTTAATAAAAAATGAAATGCAATGAAAGTCCCTCACTTGGATTTGTGTTTATCACTCTCCTCTTTAGTGTTTAGGATGAAGTGCTTACTCTCAAATTCCATCCTACCCAACCTTACTACCATAAGCTTGGCAATCATCTACATCTCCACCACCAAAATCAAATATGCCAATGAATGAATCAAAAGGTCTTTATTATGGTTGTAATGTAGGCTAAGGTATGAAACAAGTGGTAAACAAAATAATGAAGGAAATTCAAAAGCAAATCAGATGCTTAAAATCATTAAGAGTATTAAAATAAGAATAACGATGGAGTGAAAGTGCATCTTAAGGCCCTTTTAACACAAATAGAAAAATATGCATTAAGAGAACAACTTAACTTTCCTTTTTCCATTTTCTTTTTTTTTTCTCTTTTTTTTTCGTTCATATTTCATCATTTTTCATTTTTCATTTTTTTCATTTTTTGTTTTCAACTGCTTCTCTTTTGCTTTGTTTCTCTTTTTTTTTTTTATTTAGAATACTCTTGGAGAAGAAGAAACAAATGGCCTATAAATGATGTGCAAAGTGCACCTCCATCCACCTTAACAACATATAATACCCTTAACAATCAAAAGCATCTTAATCAAGGTAGGAAGAACATTGATTTGATTTTCATGGCTAAAAGGCTAACAAGGAAAAATATAAGGCTCAAATGGGAAAAACAAATGGATTAAACTCATATAGGATAGCTTTTTGGCTCTAGCTAAAACAAAACAACAATGAATGCCTTAATCCTTTTCATGCATAGTAAATGAATAAATGTAGCCTTGAATAAGATTCAAGCCAAGTTCTAGAGTAAAGCAAGATAGGGGATACACACTATAAATGAATAAGCAATAGGTTCAAAAATCTCACAAGGTAAATTGACTATCATCAAATTTCATTAAAGCAAAGCTAATTGCCACTTAACTTGCATTCTTAACGCAAGGTCAATTCCCTATCAAATCAAGATATATCAAAGCCAGGATCCCTTTAATGCTAGCAACTTATACAAAAGCATAGTTTTTGGTTTTTAGTTTTTTTTTTGGTTTTTTTTTAACTGGAAAATAACACAAAACTGACTAAAAGCCTAGAAACTAGAAAAATCAACTAACCAAAATAAAACAAAACTAAAAATTTTATTTGTACCCCCCACACTTAAACATTGCATTGTTCTCAATGCCAGCACACAATCCAGGAAATAGATAAAGACAACACAATATAAAAGGGGAAAGGGAAAGAGTACAACCAGGTTTCAGGGTGGGTCATGAAGTTAGAGCTCCTCCTTGTTATCCCTTGGAACTCCTTCATAAAAGTGTTTGAGCCGATGTCCATTAACTTTGAATTTAGTTCCCGTTTGCTCATCCAAAAGCTCA
This sequence comes from Erythrophleum fordii, assembly GCA_032878935.1. Classification (NCBI taxonomy): domain Eukaryota; kingdom Viridiplantae; phylum Streptophyta; class Magnoliopsida; order Fabales; family Fabaceae; genus Erythrophleum; species Erythrophleum fordii. The sequence continues at coordinate 15,270,549 of JAVQMF010000052.1, read as the reverse complement.
ATTGCACCAAAAGGGAAAACATTAGAAACTATATAAGGACCTTCCCATTTAGAACGAAGTTTACCTGGCACAAGCTTCAGACGGGATTTATAGAGTAGAACTTTTTGGCCGACAACAAACTTTTTCTTTGCTATCATCTTGTCATGGAATGCCTTTGTCTTTTCTTTATAGATCCTTGCATTGTCATAGGCTTCCAATCTGATCTCTTCAAGCTCTTGGAGTTGGAATTTTCTGTGAGATCCTACTCCATTCAAATCCAAATTGCATTTCTTCACAGCCCAGTAAGCTTTGTGCTCCACTTCCACCGATAAGTGACACACTTTTCCAAATACCAGCTGATAGGGTGACATGCCAATAGGAGTCTTGTAGGCAGTCCTATAGGCCCAAAGTGCATCATCCAGTCTTTTACTCCAATCTTTCCTATTTGGCTGCACTGTTTTCTCCAAAATTTGCTTTACCTCCCGGTTAGAAATTTTTGCCTGGCCATTTGTCTGAGGGTGGTGCGGAGTAGCTACTTTATGCACAACATCATACTTGCTAAGCAAGCTATGCATACTCCGGTTATAAAAGTGAGTGCCCTGGTCACTGATAATGGCTCTGGGAATACCAAACCTGCAGAATATGTGAGAGCAAACAAACTCTACAACCACAGAAGAATCATCAGTCCTAGTGGGTTTGGCTTCCACCCACTTCGAAACATAATCAACAGCCAATAAGATGTATGAAAAGCCAAAAGAAGTAAGAAAAAGTCCCATAAAATCAATGGCCCACATATCAAAGACTTCACAGAATAAAATAGGATGTTGTGGCATTTCATTTCTCCTAGATATGCTACCTGTTTGTTGACACCTAACACATCTTTTACAAAAATCAAAAGCGTCACGAAACAGAGTAGGCCAATACAATCCACTATCTAGAACCTTCCTAGCTGTGCGTTTCGGACTAAAGTGACCTCCACATGCAAGTGCGAGACAAAAATTTAAAACAGAATCAAATTCTATATCAGGCACACAACGTCTAATCTCTTGGTTATTGCATAATCTCTACAAATATGGATCATCCTAAATATAATACCTAGCTTCACTCCTAAACTTATTTAACTGATGTTTAGTCAAATCAACAGGCAGTTCAGAAGTAGCTAGATAATTCACTAAGTCTGCATACCATGGATAAAAACTATGTACAGCACATAAATCCTCATCAGGGAAGTCATCATCAATAGGTAAGGAATTTACCTTTGAAGCTTCAATTCTGCTCAAGTGGCCTGCCACCAAGTTTTCAGCTCCACTTTTATCTTGGATGTCAATGTCAAATTCTTGAAGTAGAAGCATCCATCTGATCAACCTTGGCTTTGCATCAGGCTTCTTCAGCAAGTACTTCAAGGCTGCATGATCAGTAAAAACAATGACTTTAGTATCCAACAAATATGATCTAAATTTATCTAAAGCAAAAACAATAGCAAGAAACTCTTTTTCTATGGTTGTATAATTTGCTTGGGCCCTATCCAGAGTCTTGGATACATAAGCAATCATATGGGACCTCTTATTCACTCTCTAGCTCAAGATTGCACCTACAGCAAAATTAGATGTGTCATATAAAAGCTCAAATGGGAGGGTCCAATCAGGGGGTTGAATAATGGGTGGGGAAGTTAAGCATTTCTTAAGTTCATCAAAAGCTGTTTTACATGCATCATCAAACTGGAAATCAACATCTTTTTGTAATAGCTTAGACAATGGCAAAGCAATTTTACTAAAATTCTGAATGAATCTTCTATAAAAACCTGCATGACCTAGAAAAGATCGGACCTTCCAAACACATGTCGGGTACGGTATAGAAGTGATAACATCTATCTTAGCTTTATCTACCTCTATGCCCTGTTCAGATATAATATGACCCAATACAATGCCTTTTCGAACCATAAAGTGACACTTTTCAAAATTCAGTACAAGGTTCTTCTCTATGCATCTAGCTAGGACTCTATCCAGACTACATAAGCAACCATCAAAAGAGCTCCCATATACAGTGAAATCATCCATAAAAATTTCTATACAATGTTCAAGGAAATCACTAAAAATGGAAACCATACACCGCTGGAAGGTCCCAGGGGCATTGCAAAGACCAAAGGGCATTCATCTGTAGGCATATGTTCCAAATGGGTATGTGAATGTCGTCTTCTCTTGATCCTCCGGGGCTATGCATATCTGAAAATACCTTGAAAATCCATCCAAAAAATAGTAATGAGATTTACCAACTAAACGCTCAAGCATCTGATCAATAAATGGGAGGAGGTAATGATCTTTTCTAGTGACTAAATTAAGCCTTCTATAGTCAATGCAAACTCTCCAACTATTTTGTACACGGGTGGGCACCAATTCATTATTATCATTACGGACAACTGTGATCCCTGATTTCTTTGGAACCACCTGCACAGGACTAACCCATTGACTATTAAAAATAGGATATATAATACTAGCAAATAAAAGTTTAGAAACTTCCTTTTTAACCACATCTAGAATAAGTGGGTTTAGTCGCCTTTGAGGTTGCCTTACTGGTTTTGCCCCATCTTCCAACAAAATTCTGTGCATACATGTATCAGGGCTAATGCCAGGTATGTCAGCTAAGGTCCACCCTATTGCTTGTCTTCTCCTCCTTAAGACCTCAAGAAGCTTCTCTTTTTCCTCTGGAATAATGTCACTGGCTACAATCACTAGAAGCTTCTCATCTTCCCCCACGTAAGTGTACTTGAGATTATCTAGCAGTGGTTTGAGCTCTAAGGTGGGAGCTTGCTCAACCGACGGTATGAGTTATTTGATTTCAATTTCTTCCATGCCAAATACTTGTTCAGACAACTCACAGACAGAAGAAACAACTTTCCCATCTTTGGGAATATTAGCAGAAGGAGTATCAACAAGAGAACCAACAGCAATAGCAACATCAGTATCACTATCAGATGAACTAGTTACACAGCATCTATTACCACTATCAATAGGTAATGCAAGAGTGGAAATAGATGAACTAGCAAAATCAACATATCCAGAAGTGACATCAATATGCAACATATTCTGAGAATCAGTAAATCCAGCAACATCAGAACATTCAGGGAAAGCAACAGCATGCACATCATCTTTAGAACAAGAAGATTGACCTAAACTAGTATAATCATCCAAATTAGTCAAAGGCTGACCAATAGTGAAATCAGCACAAAAGGAGGAGGTCTCAGAACCATGATAATCAGTACATAAAAAGGACTCACTATTCTCAATAAAAGCACTAATCTAAGAGCAGCTATCACATATAGTAGTTCCAGCACATGTACAATCAAGAGAATCATCCAAGTCAGCAATATCCCAGGAATCAGTCAATAAACTATCCCAAAAATCAACACTAGCATTATCAACTAGCATATAAACTAAGCTGATACTAAAAATAGAGTTATCATCACAGGGATATTTCATGGCATCAAATATGTTAAATTGTATCACATTGCCAGCAAACTCCATTTGAAGAGTACCCTCATGCACATTTATAATTATTTTAGCAGTTTTCAGGAAAGGTCTACCTAAAATGAGTGGGGCATGTCCACTAGATTTATATCTATCATCCTCCATATTAAGGACATAAAAATCAGCTGGAAAAATCAAATCCTTTACCTTAACCAGAACATCCTCCAAGACTCCTGAAGGATAAGCAATACTCCTGTTTGCCAGCTACACAACCACTCTGGTAGGTTTCTGCTCTCCTACATGCAAAGATGAATAAACAGATATAGGCATAACATTTATAGTAGCACCAAGATCAATCAAAGCATCAGAAAACTTAAAATTTCCAATGGTGCATGGAATTGTAAAAGTGCCCGGATCTTGACACTTAGTGGGCATTGTAGGCTGTATGAGTGCTGAAACATTTTTACCAAAATTAACTTTTTCATTCCCTCTTAGATGGCCCTTGTTAGTGCATATCTCCTTAAGAAACTTGGCATATTTAGGGATGGTCTTGATTGCCTCCAACAGGGGTATATTGACCTCAACCTTTTTAAAAGTCTCAAGAATCTCTTTTTCTGTATCTGCTTTAGTTTGCCTCTTTCCCAAGGTAGGTCTATGTGGGAAAGGTAAAATTTTCTTTGGCTCCTCTTCTTCATTAGGCTCAATTGGTGCGACATGTGTTTTTGATGATGCCGACTTATCCATAGTGGTATCTGAGGATCCCTGAACTTCCTTTCCACTCCTAAGAGTGATGGCACTGACATTGCTACTATTCCTCGGATTAACAACTATCTGTGAGGGTAATTGGCTTGAACCTTGGCTTTTTATCTCATTGAGGGAGTTAGCTAATTGGCTAACCATATTCTCCAAATGCTTATTCTGATTTTTCATGTTAGCCAATTCTTGTTTGTTTCTAGCCTCATTTTGATCCATCTTTTCTATGAGTTGCTTCATCATAAACTCCATGCTGTTATCTTTTATAAGTTCCTCTTGGATAGGAACTGATTACTTAAGAGGTTGGGAATACTGTGCACTCGATCCTACAACATTGTATCTATTTTGCTGTCCTCCCCCATATCTCAGATTGGGGTGATCCCTCTATCCTGGATTGTATGTATTGGAATAGGGATCATATTTTTGTTGCCCTTGTTGCATTGGCCTAATTGGAAACATCCCAGCATAAGCCTCTACCCTGTCCTCTAACATAGGGCACTATTCAGTAGCATGCGTGGCCAAATAGCATATATCACATAGGGGTCCTACCAAGGTAGTAGAGGAAGATGGCTGTCCAGATGCATAACACTGTGGATAAGAATATGTCTGAGCAGGGTAAGACTGTGGTGCACAAGTCTGAGAAGGGATGAAGGATGACTGCTGTCGATCTAAAGCAAGCTTTTGGAGCACAGTAGACATTACTTCAAGTTTGCTCTCAATTCTCTGACCATAATCTGGAGCACACAATTCATTAGCTCCTCTTGCTGTTTGCATTGATCTAGACCCAAATTGGTGAGCATTCTGAGCCATCTTATCAATCAACTCCTAGGCTCCTGTAGGTGTCAGATCACCTAAGGCTCCACCAGAGGCAGCATCAATCATATTTCTGTCCATGTTCAACAGCCCCTCATAGAAGTACTGAATGAGCAACTGATCAGAAATTTGATGGTGAGGACAACTAGCCAGCAATCTTTTGAATCTTTCCCAGTACTCATACAAAGTCTCTCCACCATTTTGTCTGATCCCACATATCTCTTTCCTTATTGATGCAGTGCGAGAGGCAGGAAAGAATTTCTCCAAGAATAGCCTCTTCAGTTGGTCCCAAGAAGTAATGGCACCGGAAGGTAGATAGTACAACCAATCCTTGGCTAAACCATCCAAGGAAAAAAGGAATGCTCTGAGCTTGATTTGTTCCTTTGAGACACCTTGTGGCTTCATTGTAGAGCATACAACATGGAATTCTTTTAGATGTTTGTGAGGGTCATCTCCTGCAAGTCCATGAAACTTAGGAAGTAAGTGAATCAAACCAAATTTAAGCTCAAAGTTTGCATCTAATTCTAGATATTGTATGCAAAGATTTTGATAATGCACATTAGGAGCTGTCAATTCTCTAATGGTTCTAGCATGTATGTTATTATTCAAATTTGCATTCACATTCAAGTTAGCCTGAACATGCATATTCTTGTTAACATTCATCTGATCTTGTTCAGCCATATTATCACTAGCAAATTGAAGTGCACAATCAATTCCTTGCACAGAATCAAAAGCAGAAGAAATAGAACTACTAATTCCTACACTATCTTCGCTCTTTCTAATCCGTACTTGTCTTCTAAATGTTCTTTCAATTTCTGGATCCAAATCAATTAATTTTTCACCAGAGCTTCTTGTCATACAACAATTAGACAAGCAAAAACTAAGAAAGAACACAAAAAATCAACAAAGAAAAATTAAAACAAAAAAAAATCCAAAAAAATTAGAAAAATCCTAGAAAATTTGAAAAAATACTAAAAAAATTCAAAAAAGTGCTCTAAACGTTGGAATTTGGCCAAAAAACGGTGCACCTAATAGCATTGCTATTAATTTTGCTCAAAACACCCAAAAACCTTGGAAAATAGAATTTGAGAATTTTTTGGGTGTTTCAAACGAAAATTTCCAGCAAGCAGGCAAGATGATTCAAGCAACCGAAATGGTCCAATTCTAAGTTCAAAACAGGGAGAAACCAGAGCAAAAACAGAGCAAAAATACTAAGAAACCTCTTTAAACAATTAAGAAACTAAACTCCCTAGCAACGGCGCCAAATTTTGACAGGCTTGTCGTGCAACCTTTAAAATAAAACTAGGTTGATCTAAAAATATAACTAATGGCACAACTTAGGTCATCTCCCTTGGAAATGGAGTTCAATACTCAATTGAGTTTTCTAAATGTTAAAAATCCTAAAAGCTATCTAGTTTGGGGGTTTTTGAATGAATTAAACTATCCTAAAACTAAATTGAAATAAATTTTCTAATTTCTATCTAATTGTGTGAATTGTGAAAGATAATGGACTTGTGACTAGCTTAGGAATCATCTCTTGGTATCCACTATCTTCATCCTAATCTAATTGTGATTAATTCTGGCCTAAGAGTCCCTAATTGTGTTCATTGGCAAATGATCTTAAATAACCATTCAAGATTCAAGAGACTAATAAGTTAATGTTGAATTGAGACCTCAATCTTACACCAATTCATTAACTCTTATCTTTAAGATTAATAAATACTTAATTTGATTAATTAACTGATTAATTAGCCTCTGATTCATCATCAAAAATGTTTAATTAACCAACTAAACACCAAGGAATTCTCAAATAGACAATCAAGCACATAATCTCACTCATACATTTCATCGAACACCTTCGTGGCATACATGGGAGATTAGAGAGAATAATGAAAAATCATATTCAAATCCAACCAATTAATCAACAAAAAGGTTTCCTAATCAGTGTCTAATCAGCCACTAATTAATTACACAAATTCTCAATCTAATATTCCTTAACCAAGCAAATACAAGAGAGAGAAAAAGTGTTGGAAAAATAAGAAAATCTTAGCCAGAATTTTGCATTCTTCTCTATGGATTCAAACTTCTCCAAGAGTTTCCTCCTAGTTAGCCTCAAGGTGGATTAGAGCTTCATATTGGCATGGAATGGAGATGGAGAAGTGGATGGCTAGTTCTGGACGAAGGGATGAAGGTGTGGAAAAGACGGAATGGACGACGTCATGAAAATGGAGTGACGATGTGTGAATGGGCGAATGACGAAGTGAATGATGAATCAAAGCTTCATTTGGTGGAATAAAGATGGAGAATGGAATGGCGTGGTTCTGTGTATGGACGAAGGGAATGGAAAAAGACGGAGGAGTGAGTGAATGAATTGGGCGTGGACGAATGACCACGTGAAATGGAATATGGCGTGATTTTACTCCTCACGTGTTTTGTCTATTTTTCACGTGCTCCCCCTCTTCCCATTGTCTGAAGCTACTTATGTGGTTATATGAATGAGATGGGCCCCACTTGAATTTTATTTTATTATAATTCACGAGAATTCAGACGTAGCTCCAGCACTTCAGCTTTCTTAATTCCACGTAACTTCTGCTTCACGTGCCTAGTGTCTTCTTTCTTCTCTCAATGCTCATTCCTCTCAAATCCTGCCCACGTAGCTTTCTTCATACAGCTCCTCTCCATTTTCTAATCGAGTTCTCTTCTTCTTTGCCTACAGTGTTCATTTCATGGCTTTAGATCTGCTTCATCCAGCTGCAGCTTCTTCAACATATTCCACGTTCTGGGCAGCTCAGCTCTTGCTTCATCATTTCTTCCTCAGCCAAGCACGTTCCTGCACTTGTCTCCAGCTGCTTCTTCATGTTATTTTAGCTCATGCAAGCTCCAAGCTTCCTTCTTCTCATACTCTGCCCAAAGCTTCTATTCACAGCGCCTAAACTCGAGCATTCTCATGTTGGCTCTGCATTTTCCACATTGAATCTACTCACAAGCTTCTTCTTTACGTTGACTCTAGTAGCTTTTCTCTTCGCTATTTGACGTTAGCTACTGCTCGCTTTGGAACTGTTTCTGTTCTCTTCTTTCTCATTCATCTTTACGTATTTGCAGCCCCTCTTTCAGCGTCACTTTCACTTGCCTACAGATCATGCTTCTTCATGCATTTTGCTCGTGGTATGTGAGCTGAACACGAGTTGTTTCCACGTTAACTTCTGAATGTTGTTTCTCCATCTTTCTCGTGGAACTTCAACTTGCTGAATGCTACTTGGATGGATCTATTTTGCTCCTCTCCATGTTAGAACTAAGAACTCGAGCTTCTCAACGTGGCTTCTCTTCCTTGTGTTATTCCAGCCAGAACTCATATCTCAAGTTTCTGCTCCACATAATCTTCACGTAACTCTTCTCTTAAGCAGAAACTAGAGCCTCTTCTGCTGCTACCACTGCATGTATGTATGACGTTAAGTGGACTGCCACATGGTTCTTTACATCACATGGATCTGCTACATGTATTTAAGTGGATGAAGATTCAATTTTCCATTCAAAGCTCCAATTTTCATATTAAAATTCTGCACAAAAGAGTGGGAAAAATCAAGTGGAATTATCCACCAAATTATTTAAAAGAAATTCATGCATTAAAAACCAATAGTTTGCAACTTAATTCCTTAAATGTAAAAATAGCCAATTAAAATCAAATTTCATTCAATTGCCTTCATTAAGCCACATTTAATTATTAAAAAGGTTAAGTTAGGAGGAATAAAGTGTATAAAAATCATGCTTATCAGTGGGGCGCCATCTATTTATAGGTGGGAGGAAGAAAGACTTTTTAAAAATTTTCATTTTGCCCTTCATTCTTAGCATTTTTGTTTCTAATTCATTTTAACTCTTTTTTGAGAACCATCTTTTTCATTATAAAATTTAGATTTCCAATTTAGTAAAATGCCTTTAGAATCACTCAAATCTGGGCTAAAACCTTCATGAATGAATCTGTCAAAGTTTGAGCACATCGATATTAGAAAACATCCATCGAATGGGTTTTAACTGTTCTGGAGCTTCCCATGGTTTTCAGAGCATCTAAAAACCCCAGAGAATTCAAAGCTTTCATTTAAAAAGCCCTTCTATGTAAATTCCAAAATTTGTTCAAAATTATAAAATACCATTACGTTTCATAAGTCTTTTGTCAAATTTCATTTCTTCATTCTAGCTCTATTTTTCTTTTCGTACGAGCCTGAGATTCTCATTTTTAGGAGTTTAGAATACTACTTAAATTTTTTGAGACCTTAACTAATTCATTTTGGGAGAATTGCTTTGAAAACGTACCTGTTTTTGTCGTTTAACAAAAATCAAACATTATAATAGAGTCCTAAATTTCAAAAATTTATAACTTAGGCTATATGACTCCAATTTAGACAAATTAGGTGTCTATAGAGAGCTTATGATATAAATTTTTTGCTATAAAATATTCAAGTAAAACTGAATTCACTTGGCCCTTAAAAACCCACAAAATAATAGCTATATCAATAGCTATAGTACTAGTGCAAATTTACAGAATTTTGCTAAATTCAAAAATTTATAGGATATTTTGTACAACTCCAAAAAATCTCATCTTTAGCTTGTTAGAAAACTCTATAAATTTTCTAACTGCATGTTAAATTTCAGCCCCAAACCATGTCATACTAAGTTTCTTAAAACTTGAATTAAAATCAATCAAATTATAAAAGGGGACTCCCAGGATAACATGAAATAAGGTAAATTAAGGCTAGATTAATAAAATAGAGTATCTAGAAATGAGGGTAAGGAACTAAATATGGCCGAAAATTGAAGCTAAAATGGCTAAATGAAATAAATCAAAATGTAGTGGCAAAATCATAATTTTAGACAACATTTTAGAAACTAAAAAAAAGTAGTTTTAAATGGTAAAATTAAGTTTCTTAGATTTCTCAGAAGTTCTAAAAACTATAGGAACAATCAAAATGACCAAAATCCTTTCAATGCCCGATTTAGGTTGTTGATTAACTAGAACTTTTACCCAATGATTTGGTAAGGTTTTAAACCCCATAAATTTGGCAAATTTTTTTTAATAAACTAGAAAATATAAATTTCCATATAGAATTGATGGTTATTAAAAAAGGATATAAAATAAGCCTAAATAGAGAGATTAAAGTTCAAGGACATAAATGAAATTTTAAAAATGTTCTAAAATATCCTCCCTTCCTTATTATAAAGCCATGCCACCTTACCATCATCTTCAAAACCAACTTTAAAGCTTAGAAACAAACCTCCATGGCATCCAAAATTTGGGACGAGAGAGAGGAAAAAGAAAAACCAATAAGATAAGGAAATGTACCAAATTTCATATCATGGTAGTTAGCAACATTGCTCTACTCTTTATGCTCTTTCTAATGGTGGTTTTGGCTTTTTGAAAGGATGAAATTTGTGACTAACCTCATGAGAAAAGAAGGAGGTTTGAGGAAGCCAATTATACCACAAGAAACTATAAGAAGAAAGCTTCCAAATGAGCTATGAATTAAGCTAGGAAATTTGCTATTGCTTGGGTTCCAAGGGCTACTCCAATTTAGCCTAAAGAGAGAAAGGAGGAAGTAAGCACTTGTTTAATGAAAACTTGAGAGTAACAAGGGTTTTGAAGGGTGTAGATTAAGGTTATGCAATTAAAATGTTAAAAGAAGCTATGGAATGCAAGATAATAAAGCTAAGGTTTACATTGCACCTAAGGAGTTTTTAAACTATTATGAGATATTATGAGCTATACGAAACTATGATTAGATAAAAGCGGACCAAGGAATTTTGCCATGCATTAAACTCCTAGCGAGAGGCAACAAAACTCCATATTACTCCTTTTGGATGATGGTTTAGGCCAAGAAGTAGATAAGACACCTATGGAGTGATTTTTTAAGTTTTAATGAATTTAGAGGCTTGGATATGATAGATAAATAATTATAAAACTATTGGTTTGAATTTAAAAGCCCTAGATTGAAAGTTGAATTTGTAGGCCTAAATTGGGTTAATGAAGCAAGTTGATCCTAAACCTTTCTAATCAGGCATGAAATGATTCAAATAAACCTTTTTAGAGTTATAAAGCTTATAACAAGTGAGAGTTTGGGGTTTAGAAAGCAAAAACCAAGGGTTACTTCATAATAGACATAAACAAGTCCTAATTGTCACTTTGAGCTTTAATGAGATTAAGTAAGGACCATGGGGCCTAAAACGAATCTAAATGAGTTAAATTACATTGTGAATGTTATGTGTAAACCCGTCTAGCTCAAACACACCTAAGTGTATATGTCAAGTGGAAGAAAATCAAGAGAAAAGCTAAGGCCAAGTGGTTTAGTGGTATTTGAAGTCTTACAAGTCTTAAGGTAGCTTCATCTCCTGTTCTTGCACGCATTTGAACACTTGATTGAGTTTGAATGCTTGCATGTGCTATTGCTTGATACTTTAATGAGTTTTGTTTCATTATGTTTTCTAAATAAGCTATTTATGTATGGAAAGGCAATGAGATGGCTCTTGGCTTCCTAAGGCATGGAATTGAGTACATTAGCTTTTCCTTGCCCCTAAGTTAAGATTAGTTGAGTTTTGGTAAACATGATTTGTATACATTTTATTCTTTCTAACTTAAGCATTTTAATAATTAAATAAGGTTTAATGGGCTTTGTTAGGTGGATAATTGAGTTTATTGGCTATTACTTGCACTTTAGAAATTTATTTGCAAATTTTTGAATTTTAATGTTCAAATTTCATTGAAATATTTCCTTTGTGAAATCTTCTTTCTTAATATTTTGTTTTGTTTTATTCTACTTCATTTTATTTTATTTTTGTTGTGCAGATTTTAATGGAAAAAGATTTAAAATAAAGATGAATTGATGGCATATGGAAGAGTAGGAAGGTACAAGCTCACATGATAGAGTGTAGGGGAATGAGAATCAACATATAAAAGCACTCTACTTCATTCACAAGCTCCCACACACTCATAATCAATCACTATATCCAAAGGAGAAAGAGACTTAGATTCTATATGGAAAGGAGCTTGGGTACAGATTATACACACAATAACAACTGCCATAGGTTAATCTATGCAGTTGCTACATGAGATGAAAACTAGGATGGTTTTGTTTTGAAAAGGATGAAAAAGCTACATGGTATAAGAAGAAACATACATGCAGAATTTTTTTTTTACGTGGAATTAAATGAAGGAGAACGTGGAAGAAATGGGCTAGAAAAAAGAATGAATGAAAGGAAGAGTATGGAGTAAGAATTATGTCATTCATTCATGTAGAAGCCACTTACTTAACCTACAAGTTAGGGGAGATAAAGCAAAGAAAATAAACACGCTACAATGTTAGGTAGAATGTGCCATTATTTGAGAGGGAAGAACATAAAGAATGTAGCTCCAGAACAATATAATGCATAAGTCCAGGTAGAAATAACGTGGAGAAACATGCATGTAGTTCTGAAGTCGAATAAGACACCCCAATAAGTAAGCAAGCAATACACAAAATGTGAAATAGAGTACATTTTTCTGAGGGAGCTGATGTGGAGGAAGCATAAGTCCAGCTGGTTATTTGAAGAGAAGAGGCTACAGGTTCTAGTACTTTTTAAGGAGGAGAAACAAAGAAGTTACATCAAGAAGCAAGCTCAAGCTTGATAAGAGAAAAAGCAGATTCAAAATGCAAAGCCACAGAATGAACACATAAAGATTGACATGGGAACCAAAGGCTGAGAATAAAAGCAAAAGTAGCATATGAAAAGGAGAATGAAGAGCACGTAATTAGAGGGAATGACAAAAACAAAGGAAGTAACAGCCACATGGAAGAGTTTCACATGGGAAATGATTCAAGAAACATAAGCAAAAAGGAGTTCACGTGGTAATTAAAAGAAATGCATATGCATGGGCTTGACATTGGATGAGAAGTGATACATTCAGCAACATGTGAGAAAGAATTAAATGGAAAAGCCACATGAAAGGAAAATTTATATAGATTGCATACGGGCAAAATGCTATTTTGAAGGAAATCCATCTCATCCATTCATCAAGGGAGGCTGGGCATGTGAAATGATTAATGAAACACGTGAGAGGGGCTAGAGGCATTCATCCATCAAATAAAAACATGCTATATTCCATTCATCATCATTCAACATGTGATCCGTCGTCCATTGCACATCCCAATAACATGTCCACGCCATTTTCACTCCACTCTCCACCATTTATCCATTCCAATGAAGCTTTAACTCTTCGTCTTGTGGATGGCTAGGAGGACAACCTTGGAGAAGCTTGAATCTAGGGAATAACAAAGGGATTTTTGGCTAAGAGTTTCATTCTATTTTCTTCTCTTTCTATATCAATTTTAATTATTTTATCTGCTTGGTTAAACTTGTAAGTGATTGAAATTAATGTAGTTCATGATTGATGGCTGGTTAAACATTGATTAGGAGAATTTTGAATAATTAATTGGTTGATTAAATACTGAATTTTTCAATTTCCTACAATTATCTATATATGCAGTCAATGTGTTTGATGAAATGCATGTGAGAGATTGAGTGCTTGAATGTCTAATTTGGGAATTCCTTGGAGTTTAATTAGTTAATTAAACATCCTAAGGTGAAAATTTAGAGGCTAATTGATTGATTAATCACTCATTTAAGTGTTCAATAGTTGAGGCCTCAATTAACATTAAATTGCTAGGTTCTTAAATCTTGAGTGGTAATTCAAAATCATTTGCCAATGAATACAATTAGGGACTCTTAGGCCAGAATTAATCATAATTGAATTAGGATAAGGATAGTGGATACCAAAGTACAAATCTAAAGCTAGTTACAAGCCTATTATCAACCATAATTCATACAATTAGGTAGAATTTAGGAATTGTAATTCAATTTCATTTTAACTAGTTTAAGTCAATCAAACCTCCCTTAGTTAGGAAATTTTTAGAGTCTTTTAATATTTAGAAAATCCAATTAAACATTGAACTCCATTTCTAAGGGAGGTGACCTAGATGGTGCCGCTAGCTATAAAATTTTATCCAACCTAATCTTATTTTGAGGGTTGCACGACACAGCTCATCAAAATTTGGCATCGTTGTCAAGGAATTGGAATCTCAATTGTTTGAAAAGGATTTTTAGGTATTTTTGTTCTATTTTAGCTCTATTTTGGTTTAATTTTTGTCTTATTTTGAACTTGGATTTTGGTAATTTTGGTGTTACGCATCAATTGGTCCGCTTTCTAGAATTTATGTTTTAAGTGTCTAGAAAATTCTTAAACTTTGTTTTCTAAGATTTTTGGGTGTTTTAAGTAAAATTAATAGCTTAGCTATTTGGTGTGTAACATCCGGTCCCTCCGTAAACGTGAGAAACGCAATGTTCAGTTTCTCCGTAAATGGCAAAAATAGGCCAAATACAAAAGGAAGTCCCCCAAGATGATGTAGTTAAGGTCCCAAAAAATTTGGGAAGCATTCTAGACTCCTGAAAATAAGAATTGTAGCCTCAGACGGAAGAAAAAATAGAGCTAGAATGAAAAAATAAATTATTACGAAAAGCCTACGAAACATAATGGCATTTTCATAATTTTGAGTAATTTTTAGAATTCACATAAGAGGATTTTTTAAATGAAAGTTTTGAGTTCTTCAGGGTTCTTAGAGGCCTTGAAAACCATGGGAAGCCCCAGAACAGTTAAATCTCCTCTGATGGATGTTTTCCAATGTCGGTGTGCTCGAACTTTGACAGATTCATTCGGAAAGGTTTTAGCTCTGATTTGAGTGATTCCAAAGCCATTTTTCTTAATTGGAAACCTAAATTTTATAATAGAAAAGATGGTTCTCAAAAAGAAGCTAAAATGAAGGAGAAACGAAAATGGAAAGTATGAAGGGCGAAATGGGAATTTTTGAAAAGTGTAACTTATTCCCACCTATATATATGATGCACCCTTCTCCTCCCTTCATTATGAATGACCATGTTCTGCCTAAAACCAGAAAAAAACCATAGGGGATGAGGCTCACAATAAGGGGAAGAAAAGGAGGAAAAATCAAAGGCTTAAGGTATGGAAATTAGTAGTTCTTCATGCTCTTTCTCTTCCAAACCTCTTCTCCTCCATTCTCCTTTGTTTCCCATGATTAAAATAAAGTTTATAAATCTATTTTAAGGGAGTTAATGATCAAGGGAGAGTTTGGATTTGAAGAGAGGAGCATGGAGAAATCAAGATTCAAGCCAAACTAAGTAAGAAAACAAGGTAAAAATGCATTCTATGATTCATATCTTCCATGGGCCTTCTTCTCCATTTTGACCTAGCCTAAGAACTATACTAAGATCTGATTTTCAAGCCCAACCAAGCATGATTCTTAGGTATTAGATAGAAAGGAATAAGAATATGCAAAGGAAACCATAAAATAGGCATTAGGATTCAAGATGTAAAACTTAGGGTTTCTAGTGCACCTTTCAAATTCTGAATTTATGTGATGCTTCTTAGGTCTAAGGTAAAGTATAAATGAATTCTTGAGACACCAAAGATGCTCCCACAAGCTTTTCCCTTCAAGAAAACAAAAAAAAACTCCATGAAGCCCAAAACCTAGGCATGTCTCAACCAAGAGGGGATCTTGTAGGTGGAGGGAGTTTTAAATTTTTCTAAGGCCATTCTTGAGTCATATTTGATGAATGAAAATAAAGGGAGGCCTTGGAAAAAATTTAGAACTCATGGAAAGTGATTTGGTGTCTTAGGTTCCAAAATATGACCTAAAGAAGCAACATAGTGCTAGACCTTTCGTTTCAATGATGTGATGACTCCAAGAGGCTTAAAAGGAGTCAAGAATCATATTTGAAAGGAAATAATGAGGCCTCGAAGTCATTTGAGGGGTATTGCTTCATTAGGTGCCTTTATAGACCATAATGGGGGTTATAGAGCAATTTAGTGTTTTACTAAGTGATGTAGCCTTAGAATATGTTTCATGAACCTAATTGGTTCCCATAAATTGTATCTAGGCCAAGAGAAACCATATCCACCAAATTGTGGGTGTGTGGCCAAAAGAAGAGGCTTGAAAGCTAAGGAAAAAGTGTGTAATTGTGTACACGATAGCTCTCTCCACCTTCTTTCATGTATGGATGTGTGTTCAGCTTGTTTTAGAATGTATGTATGTGTATTTTCAAGTTATGAAAAAGTATGCTAGCATGCCTTTACATATTATGCTTCTTGATGCCATGTTATATTTTCAAATGTTTACATAATGTTTGTATAAGTTTGCTTGAGTGTGGAGAGGCTAAGAACTCTTCCCTTTGATGAGGATGAGCCAAGAACCCTTGAGCTTGGTTGAGACAAAGTAAAGAGTCTCCCAAAAGCAAAGTGGGCTCCTAAGAGTATAGTTGAGTCCAAAGCTCTTAAAGAATAGGTGAGGCAAGTCCAAAATCTATGAGGAGAAGTGTGAGGTCAATCCAAGCACTTGGTAAGCTTTTGAATATCTTGTATGATTTGTTCATATGCCAAGTTTGCTTTTAAAATATCCATGACTTTCATTTTCTTCATATGATTGAATGGGAGATGAGGTATTAGGATTCTTTGAATCTTATCCCCTCCTTTCCAATGATCTAACATGCTAGGTGTGTAACATCCGGCCTTTCCGTAAACCTGAGAAACGAAATGTTCGGTTTCTCCGTAAACAGTAGAAATGGGCCAGATACAAAAGGAAGTCCCTAAAATAGAAGGAATTGGGGCCAACTAAAATTATGATAAAATTTTAAATATTAGAAAATGAGAATTTGAGCCTTGAGTTGCCCAGAAATCAAGGCCAGAGTAACTCAAAAAAATTGTCAAAAGGCCAATGGCATTTTCGTAAATATGGGTACTTTTTGAAAAACACACAGGAGGGCTTTTTAAATGAAAGTTTTGAGTTCTCCAGGGTTTTTAGAGGCCCTAAATACTATGGAAAGCCCTAGGACAGTTAAAGCCCCTCCGGTGGACGTTTTTCAACATTGGTGTGCCCGAACTTTGACGGATTCGTTCGGAAAGGTTTTAGCTCCGATTTGAGTGATTCCAAAGCCATTTTACTTGATTGGGAACCTAAATTTTATAATGGAAAAGACGGTTCTAAAAAAGTAGCTAAAACGAAGGAGAAACAAAAATGTAAAGTACGAAGGGCAAAATGGAAATTTTTGAAAAGTGTAACTTATTCCCACCTATATATAGGATGCACCCTTCTCCTCCCTTCATTATGCACGACCATCTTCTGCCTAAAACCAGAAGAAAACCCTGGGGGATGAGGCTCACAAGAAGGGGAAAAAAAGGAGGAGAAATCAAAGGCTTAAGGTATGGAAATTAGTAGTTTTTCCTGCTCCTTTGTTTCCTATGATTATAATGAAGTTTATAAATCTGTTTTAAGGGAGAAATTGAGGGGAAAGTTCGGATTTGAAGAGAGGAGCTCAAAGAACACAAGATTCAAGTGAGAAAAAGCAAGACAACAAGGTAATTTCTCTTCCTATGGTTGTCATTTTTGGTCCCCTTCTCCACCATTTGGCCCCACTTGAGAAAACCCTAGGAGGAGATGATTTTTAGGCAGAACCAAGCATGAATCTAAGGAAAAAGGGTGTGGAGATTAAGAATATGCAAAGGGAATTATCAAAAAGCCATTAGATTTCAAGATGCAAATTCTAGGGTTTCAATTGCACCTTGTAAAATCTGACTTTGTATGATGATTTCTAGGCCTAAGTAAGAGTTTAAATGAGCTCCTACGATCCCTAAGATGCTCCCCACATGCTTCCTCCTTCAAGAAAACAAAGAGAATTCCAAGGAGGCCAAAAAGGGGCATAGTCTCGGCCAAGCAAGGTTGGGGTAGCTAGGGAGAGTTTTAAATTTTTCTAAGGCCATTCTTGAGTCATATTTGATGAATAAAAGTGAGGGGAGGCATTGGAAAAAATTTAAAATTCATAGAAAGTGATTTGGTGCCTTAGGTTCCATATGATGACCTAAAGAAGCAACATGGTACTAGGCCTTTCGTTTTGATGATGTGATGACTCCAAGAGGCTTAAAAGGAGTCAAGAATCATATTTGAAAGAAAAGAATGAGGCTTAGAAGTCATTTGAGAGGTGTTGCTTCATTGGGTGCCAATATGGACCATAATGAGGGTTATAGAGCAATCTAGTACTTAAGCAAGTTGTATGGTCTTAGAGATTGTTTCATGAACCTAATTGGCTCTCATAAATTGTATCTAGGCCAAGAGAAACCATCTCCATCAATTTTTGGGTGTGTGGCCGAAAGAGGAGGCTTGAATCCTAAAGGAAAAAGAGTGTAATTGTGTGTAAGGTAGTTCTCTCCACCTTCTCTCATGCATGGATGTGTGTTTAGCTTGTTTTAGAATATGTGTGTGTATTTTCAAGCTTTGAAAAGTATGCTAGCATGCCTTTACATGTCATGATCCTTGATGCCATGTTATGTTTTAAATGAATCCATGATGTTTGTATGAGTTTGCTTCAGTGTGGAGAGGCCAAGAACTCTTCCCTTGGGTGAGGATGAGCCAAGAACCCTTGAGCTTGGTTGAGACAAAGTAAAGAGTCTCCCAAAAGCAAAGTGGGCTCCCAAGAGTATGGTTGAGTCCAAAGTGCTCAAAGAATGGGTGAGGCAAGTCCAAAATCCATGAGGAGAAGTGTGAGGCCAACCCAAACACTTAGTGAGCTCTTGAATATCTTGTATGATTGATTCACATGCCAAGGTTGCTTTTAAAATGTCTATGGCTTCTATTTCCTCCATGCATGCATTTATGAAACTTGCCTTGCACATATTATGTATGATTGAATGGGAGATGAGCTATTGGGATTCTTTGAATCTCATCCCCTCCTCTCCAATGATCTAACATGCTAGGTGAACCAAGTGGATAAGCTAATGGGAGCCAACAACACTAGAGGAAGGAGATTGACAATCATGTGTTTAGCTTTTGCCACTTTAAGACCATGATTGTACCATATGATATATATGATGTAGTAAATGGGCTATGGCCCTTGAGACATGTGTAAATATGATATTATATGATATTTAAATGTATGGATATGATATGTGATCTCTAGAACTTATTTTAAGTATGTAATGCCAAAATGTACAATATGGAAGTTTATTGGAAATATGCATAAGTGAGGGTGAAAAGGCCAAAATGAGATGCAAATGGTTTGGGACCATTTGGGCAGCTTCCCCAAGTCTTAAACATGCTTTTAAACTTGCCCAAAAGGTGCCAAGACCAAAGGAAATCCATTTGGCAATTTTGGTACCCAATATGGAGCCAAAATTGACCATAATGGAACCCTATATCACTTTTTGTCCAAATGAGTTAGTCTTGCCCTAAAATTTTTCATGCAATTAGGTCTCATTAAGAGCTTTCTGGAAAGCTAAAGATCATAATTTTCAGAGACCTATAGAATATTTGATGAATTTTCAAAGTTGGGATTTTCCATGGTTTCAGGTATGTGCACTGTTTATACTGGCAGTTTTGAATTCTGTGTCATCCGATGGCCAAATGGTGTCCAATGATTATGAAATTTTATATGCATAAACTAGAGGTCATAATCTTTCTGTGGCCACTGAGATCACCTCATTTGGAGGTCCGAGCACAGCGTTATGCATTTTTGAAATTTTCTGTCAGTAACAGTGGCGACTCCAGAGCTCAATTCCTGTTCCATCAGTTCCAGATACCTAAACGTATCTGTTTCATTCAGGAATTATTTTTAGTGTCAATTTAACATTTTTAGCTTCTCATAATGACTGAATGTGTGTGATTTCGATTTTTGTAGAATTAGTTATGAATTTCAGAAGTTTACATCAGTAACCTGAATCACAGCCCAGGTAGCCAGTGAGTCTGTAGCTTTTTGGATGTCAAACGTCCTGTGTGATGAATGTTGTGACTTGAACATATTTTTAGTGTGAAGTAGACATCCTGAGCTTTCCAGAATGACAAAGAACACATGATTTCTATTTTTCTAGATTTAGTTATGATTTTCCAAAGTTTGTGACAGAAAAGAGGAAATTCTGGACGAAAATGCAAACATGAATTTTAATGTGTTCCTTTGCTTTCCACGAGTTGTAGACCAAATTTGATGATGGAAATGAGCTATATTCATGTATTTAAGTATGAGAATGTGATAGATACATTCAAATGGCCCACAGGACTCCGAAAGAAAAATTTTACTCGTAGAGAAATGCATTTTAATTCATAACTCCCTATGCCACTAGATTGTTTCCATAGAACAAACATAAGATGAGGCATGGGAATTGCATGAATTGAGTCCTAGAAGTATGGTGTTACAAAGTGAACTAAGTGGATATGCTAATGGGAGCCAACAACACTAAAGGAAGGAGATTGACAAACTTATGCCTTGGTTTTAGCCATTTTGGAACCATAGTTATATATCTTAATGTCTATGATGTTGTAAATATATTATGGACCTTGAGAGATGTATAAATATACTATTATGTAATGTTTATTGCTATGAATATGATGTTAAGCTTTAGAATACAATTTAAGTATGAAATGTAAAAGTGTACAATGTGGAAATTTGATAGAAATATACATAAATATGGGTTGAATGACCAAAATGAAATGCATGAGGTTTGGGACCATTTTGGCAGCTTAACAAGTCTCAAATAAGCTTTTAAACTTGCTTAAAAGGTGCCAAGACCAAGGGAACTCTATTTGGCAATTTTGGTACCCAATATGGAGCCAAAATTAACCATAATGAAACCCTACGTCACTTTTTAGCCAAATGAGTTAGTCTTACTCTAAAATTTGGCATGTAGTTAGCTCTCATTGAAAGATTTTTGGAAAGTTAAAGAACATAATTTTTGGAGGTCTAGAGAGTATTTGATGAATTTTCAAAGTTGAGATTTTTTATTGTTTCTGGTATGAGCACTGTTTGTACTGGTAGTTTTGTGTTTTATGTCACTTGATATCCAAATGGTGTCCAATGCTTGTGAAACTTTAAAGTCATAAACTATAGGTTATAAGCTTTCTGTGGCCATTGAGATCACCTCATTTTGAAGTCTGAACAGAGAGTTATGCATTTTTGAAGTTGGCTATCAGTACTAGTGGCACCCCAGGAGTTCAGTTACTATTTCATAAGTTCCTAATAGTTAAACATATCTGTTTCATTTTGGAATTCTTTTTAATATCAATTTAACATTTTTGCCTTTCTAGAATGACCAAATGTGTATGATTTAGACTTTTATAGAATTAGTTATGAAATTTAGAAGTTTGTATCAGTAATTTGAATAGCAGCCCAGGTAGCCAGCGACCTCTATAGCTTTTCGGATGTCAAACATCCTCCATGATGCATCTTATGATCTAGTCACATTTTTAGTGTGAATTAGACATCCTAAGCTTTCTATAATGACTAAGATTACATTGTTTCAATTTTTCTAGATTTAGTTATGAGTTTTTAAAGTTTGCCCAGAAAAGAGGACAAGTTTGGCCCATTTTTTATACTCCATTTCGGTTTCCATGGCTTGTAGGCGTGTTTTTGGGGTGTAAACAAGTTGTAATGATGTAATTAAATATGAGGATTCATAGCATGAGCTCACATGGTCCATGTGACACTAAAATGAATTTTTAGATACGACGCAACGCAAAAATATTCCTTATTTTCTTGCCCTTTTCATGCAAAGTTCAAATGATTTATGATATCAAGTTATGTAAAGACATGAGATGAGTTAGAAATTATGGTGTTACATATAGGGACTATAATCATTTGATACATCATGTGTCAACTTAAACTAATGATGTATGGAATTTCTAATAGAACTTATGTTTGAATGGAAACATGAGTAGTGTATGAACTCTTTGCTATCATTGATATATGAACCCACTGATTTATGGTGGCTAGAGGGTTAAGGATCCACATTTAAGTTTTGAATGGGTAATGATAGATGTGTTAGATAGATTAGGTAAAAGAAAGACACTAAATCTTCACAAACTATGTTAAAGTGGCCTAGAGTGTTGCTAGAGGGGGAATTAGAGAGCATGAGATGAAATCTTAGGAGTTGTAAAAACAAAAGAGAATTGGCCTCGGCTAAAATTTAATTAGCCTCGGCCAAATGGTAACAGAGGGTAATTGGCCACGGCCAATATTTAATTGGCCTCAGCCAAATGTGGTGAAGCTACTAGGGAAGAAAACAAAGAGCAATTGGCCGCGACAAACAATGAGGTTAGCCGCAGCTAAGTCTGAGAGGCAAGTTTGGGGGTGTTCCAGAAGTATTTGGCTGCAGCAAAAGGGATATTTGGCTATGGTGAAATGTGCAAAAATTTGTGAAGGTGTAAGGAGTTGAACCCGAGAGTAATTGACTGCGGCGAAGGTGCTCAATTTCTCATATTCACCTAGAAACCTTAATTTCTTTTATGGTAATACTAAAGAATGATTTAGAAACACTTGTAGGAGGTTTTTATGAGTTGGAATTGATGGATGGAAGAATCAAAGGCTCCTTATTGATGATTAAATTCAGTTGCACATTTGAATAATTATGGTTATCTAATTAATGACCCTAATAACATTAAGGTTCAAATTTTCTTGCATTTTTCGAATATAATTAGTTGTATTGACTTTCAACCTTGATTTATGATTATTAATGGCATCTTTAACCTTAATTACTATAATTTGAAGTTACGGTCATTACACAAGAGGTGTTAAACCATTAAGAAAGCCATTTGGACAAAGTTGACACCTTGTAAGAGGCAAAAATGACCATTTTGCAGAGCTATGCCACTTTTTGTCCAAATGAGCTCTTCTTGGTTTGAGATTTGGCATACACTTAGAGCTTGTTAAGATATTTTTGAAAAGCTAAAGTAGGTATTATTTGAAGGTCTATGAAATTTTTGGTGAATTTTTGAAATTGTTTGAAAAACTAAAATTTGCTAATGTTACTACTCATTTGGTTCAAAATGAATCACCAACATTAATGGGGCAAACGATGTCCAAATGCTAAGAAATTTTACAGGGAGAAACTAGACATTCCCAGTGACTTGTGCCAATTAAAAACACCTTATTTAAATGTCTAGAGAGAGAGAGATATGAATTTTTGAAATTATTATTTTGTTTCAGGCGCACCTCCAGACCCTTAGTACTGTTCCATCGATTTTTGGGGTCTAATTGATCTTGGATTGATTTGGAACTATTTTTCCCCTAGTTAAATTCCATAGCTATTTAAATATGTACAGTTTGCATAGATTGGATTTTTGTGGAATTAATTATGAATTTTCAAATTTTGTATCAGTAAGCTATATCAGAATTTTGGACAGCCTGACCTTTATGCCTTTTCTGATGTCAAGCATGGTCCAGGTGAGATTTTGTGATTGGGAATTATTTTTTGTGTAAACCAGAGCTTTCTAATAAGCTATGATTTTCTTGATTTTGATTTTTCTAAATTTAATTATGATTTTTTAAAGTTATCCTTGACATTTGCCACATGCTTTCCAAGAAGAATAAAAAGTAAATCCCGAGTTTTGAGCTTGAAACTATGAATTATGTGATGTTTTGAGTTATGCACGACTTGTATAAGTAGAAAATAATAAGAGAATGATGTTAGGGAAGTCACTGGGCCTATATGATGTGAAATGAAAATTTAATCCTTGACAGAACACAAATAAATTCGTTATTTTCATATACTTTTATTGGATTTCCCTTGAGAATATGTGTAAGACATCTTGAATTGAGAAATATGGTACTAGAATATTATGATATGAGAAGTAGAGCTTTGTAACAAGCCAAGAAGGTAATTTTTAGAGCTTTACATAATGTTTCATGAATTTTCAACATTTAGAAAAAGTTGCAGTTTAGTCCTTATATTGTTCCTATTGTCTAGATATGATATTTTGTGTCTTTAAAGGGTCAAATGAAGTCAGATGCTCATGTCTATATTTTACAAAAATGTATTTTATATTATAAGCTTTTCATGGCCACCAAGTCTGCATAAATTAAAGTTTTGTAACCTAAGATATGCATTTTTGAAGTTTGGATTTTGTTTATATGAATTTGTTACTAGGTCCATTACTGTTCTATTGGATTTCAGGGGCCAAATGAGTTCTATTATCTATGAAATTTTACAAGGATATATTTGATATTATAAAATGTCCATAGCCACTAAATTTGTGTTAAATGGAGTTGTGTAGCTAAAGTTATGATCTCTGAATTTGGGGTCTGATATATATATGCTGGTTTGATGCTATCCATCCTGCATATCTTTGATTCTTAAAGTTTTTAATGAGTTATATGGCTTCATTTGTATTTAAAATTTTTTCATCATGTAGTTCATATTTCAAGCTTTCCATAAACACCTAATTTGCAAGAATCAAAGTTATGTAGCTTAAGTTATAAATTTTCAAAGTTTTACACAAAATATGAATTATATAGCCATCACGGGTTCAGGTTGCTCCATAGGTGTCCAACATGCATTTCATGATTAAATGGACCAAAATAAGTTTGTTTATGATAAACATGAATAAAGGAAAAGAAAGAACCAAGTTTAAACCCTTATTGCTCCATATGGCATGTAAATGGGTTATTTTTTATGTTTAAAAGCATAACAGCGTTATGAATATCATTTTTAATTCCATGAATGACATGAAAAGATTAGAGAAAGCTAGGTACGAAAAACTAGGTCATTTGGACTGTCAAGGATTAAGATGTAATTTATAGCTTGTTTGGAGCAAAATTTGGTTTTAAGTGGTCTAATTTACCACTAATTTGCACTCTTCTACTTTGAACAAATTTTAATCATTCTAAGCATCAATTCCATAAAGTTCATGACATGAAATAAGGCATGCATTAAAATATAACCATCCAACATCCAATTATACACATGGACCATAACACATCTCATATAGAAACTCTTGGATTAATGGCCAACTCTTACATCAAGATAACATATATATAATTGCTCATGATCATAACTG
Organism: Erythrophleum fordii; assembly: GCA_032878935.1. NCBI lineage: Eukaryota > Viridiplantae > Streptophyta > Magnoliopsida > Fabales > Fabaceae > Erythrophleum > Erythrophleum fordii. Next base: position 15,245,633 of record JAVQMF010000052.1, on the reverse strand, counting down.
AGTTACCATTGTATATCCTTGGCATATATATCATCATAATTCATCATAAATACACTATATGTACTAGCCATTTGATTCCATCATTTACATCAAGTTTAGATATGTAACAAAATATTATGTATATCATTTTTAATGTTTAGTGTAATAATTGATTTTTCAAAAACTAAACCTGTAACATCATAATTTCTAGCTCATCTTATGATATTCATATACTTCACATCATCAATTCCATGAGAGTGTAAAGAAAAAGGGAATGAAAATAATGAATATTTTCACATTGCATCGTGTTTAAAAATTCCATTTAGTGTCACGTGGACCATGTGAGCTCATACAATATATTCTCATATTTAATTACATAAATACAACTCATTTGGATCATAAAATGTGGCCCCTAACTCATAGAATTCAAAGAAAAGCTCAAAATACTCATATATAATTTTAGCCATAATCTTGCTTTTTTCTAACCAAAATTAGGAAATTCATAACTAATTTTAAAAAAATCAAAAGCATTTTTGGCCATTCTGGAAAGCTATAGATGTCTATTTCACATAAAAATATATCCAGACCATAAAATCCATCACAGGAGACGTTTGATATTTGAGAAGGTCTAGAGGTCAAACTGCCTTCTAGTGCTATCACAAATTTTTGCAGCAAACTTAAAAAATGTCCAATTAGTTCCACAAAAATCCAATCCATGCAAATGATACCAATATGAAAAGTTGTGAATGTTAGATAGAAAGTAAAAATAACTTTAGACTAGTTTAGGCAGCCTAGACCTTGGAATTCAATGGAATAATGACTTAGGTCGGACAAAACTCCTAATACTAGATAGATTTTTTAAAAATTCATATCTCCCTCTCTAGACCTCCAAATTTGGTGCTTCTAATTGGCACAAGTCACTGAATGTCTAGTTTCTTTGCATAAAATTTTGTGGCAATTGGACATCATTTGAGCCATGTGTAACAGATTTCATTTTCAGACCAAATGAATAGTGTAGCAGACCAAAATTAGAAAAATTGCCAACTTTGGAAATTCATCAAATATTCTATAGACCTTTAAAAATTAAGTTATTTAGCTTCCCAAAAATTTCTTAACAAGCTCTAATTTCATGCCAAATCTCATAGCAAGAAGAGCTCACTTGGCCAAAAAGTGACATAGGGTTCCATTATAGTCATTTTTGGCTCCACATGGGGTACCAAAGTGACTAAATAGTTTTCTTTTAGTCTTGGTACCCTTTGGGCAAGTCTAAAAGCATATTTAAGACCTATGTAAGACCAAAACTCCTATTCACATCACTTTTGTTGCCCATGTGATTTGCACATGTTTTTAATTGATTTCTTCAAGTTGGACTCTATTTAGACCTTGCAGCATGCCTTGTTGGGCTTGGACAATGAGGATCAAGTCCTTTGGGCCTTGTAACTCTTCAAATTGATGCAAAAACATGGGTTCAAGCTCTTGAACTTTTTGGACAATGTAACTCAATGCTTGCTTCATGGCTTTAGCTCTTCCTCTAGTCATTGGGCCTCCTATGCCTTGTAATGGGTCCATTTACGTGTTGGACTCTCTTGCACATCCTCTATGCTCTTTTAGGTCATTACACCATGCTCCCTTGTCTACAAGCTCATAGGCCCCTTCATTATCCCCTCATTTTCATTTATCATATATGACTCAATAATAGCCTAAGAAAAATTTAAAACTTTCCCTAGCTATCCCAACCTTGTTTGGCTGAGACTATGGAGCTTATTAAGCTTCATGGAATTTGCTTAGTTTTCTTGAAGGAGGAAGCATGTGGGGAGCATCTTAGGAATCATAGAAGTACATTTAAACTCTTAATTAGACCTAGGAATTATCATACAAAGTCAGATTTTAGGTGGAATCAAAACCCTATAAATTACATCTTGAAACCTCATGGTTGTTTGTTAATTTCTTTTGCATATTCTTAAGCTTCACACCTTTTTTCCTTAGATTCATCCTTGGTTTGGCCTAAAACATCAGATCCTCCTATGATTCCTAGGGTTAGGCAAAATGGAGAAGGAGGGAGGATGGAGATATCTACCATATGAAGAGAAATTACTTAGTTTCCTTACTTTTTCTTGCTTGAATCTTGCTTTCTCCAAGCTCCTCTCTCCAAATCCTAAAATTCCCTTGAGTTTCTCCCTTGAATTAGATTTATAAACTCCATTTTAATCAAAGAAAACAAAGGAGAAGGAAGGAGAGGAGATGTTAATGGAAGAAAGCATGAAAAACTACTAAGGAAACGTACCTTTAAGCTTGGATTTCTTTTCTTCTTCTTCCTCCTTTGGTGCGCCTCTCTCCTAGGGTTTTTCTTTTGATTTTGGGCAAAATAATTTGAAGCTAAATAAAAGGGGAAAGTGAGGTGCCACATATATATATGGGTAAGAAAGTAGCTTTTTTCAAAATTTTTCATTTTGCACTTCGTTCTTTGCATTATTGTTCTCTTCTGTTTTAGCTCCTTTTTTAGAACTATCTTCTCCATTAAAAAAATTTAGATTCTCAATTTAGTAAAATGCCTTTAGAATCACTCAAATCGGAGCTAAAATCTTTCCAAATGAATCCGTCAAAGTTTGGGTACACTGACGTGGGAAAAATCCACTGGAGGGGATTTAACTATCTTGAGGTTTCTCATGATTTTTAGGGCCTCTGAGAACCCTAGAGAACTCAAAACTTTCATTTAAAAAGCCCTCTTGTGTAAATTCCAAAATTTACTCAAAATTACAAAAATGCCATTGCATTTTATAGGTTTTTTGTCAAAATTTGTTTCTTTATTCTAGCTTTATTTTTCCCTCCATCTGAGGCTAGGATTCTCATTTTTAGGAGTCTAGAATATTACTCAAATTTTTTAGGACCTTAACTAATTCATTTCAGGGGATTTGCTTTGAAAATGCATCCGTTTTCATTGTTTAACGAAAACTAGGCATTACAAAACTGAACTTGATAAATTAATAAGGGAAAACCTAAAAGCAAGGCAAATTGTGATTAAATAAGATTAGGATGTTAATTAGAATATCTAAACATATGGTTTAAAGTTTAAGGTTAGCTCAGAATCAGAGCCAAAACGGCAAAATGGAAAGATATGAAGGCCAATGGCAAAATCATAATTTCTGGTAACATTTTTGAAAACTTAAAGGAGGTATCTTTGAATAGGAAAATTAAGTTTCCCAAGGTTCTCAATGGCCCTAAAAACCATAGAAACTTCTAGAATGACCAAAACCCCTACGTTGTACATTTTAAGTCATTGGTTAATTAAAACTTTGACCAGATAATTTGGTAAGATTTTAAATCTAATTTGGATAAAACCATATTTTAGAGTTAAAGGACCTAAATTTCATGATAAAAAAGACAGTTCTAAAAAAGAAGTTAAAATACGCTCAAATGGGTAAAACAAAGTTAAGGGATAAAAAGGACATTTTGAAAATGTTAGAATATACCCTTCCACCCTTCTTAAATCATGTCTCATTTCTCTCCCTCATCTTAATTGACTTTCATCTAGTCTAAAACAAAACTAGACCTAAGCTTGAGGGGTGCACAAGAAGGAGAAGAAGATAAGGCTTGAAAAGGGTAAGAAATTACTTCTTTTCCATGCTCTTCCTTTTTCTAATGTTCTTTTCCTTTTTCTTCTCTCTTTCTCCATGATTTTAATATTTTAAATGGTAGTGATTTGTAGCTAGTTCAGTAGAGGGAAGGGAGAGTTTAGAGGAAACATTGGAAGTTTAAGAGAGCTCACTTGACAAGTCTTAAACAAAAGGTATGAAACCATGATGAAAACTTACTTCTCCTTGGATTTCTCCTTGTGTGTGTGCTCAACCCGACTAAGGGGCCATGTAAGGAGTTTATCATGGTCTAAACTTGATAGGAATTGGAATTTTGAAGTATAAGGAATCACATGGAATTAATAGAACTCAAAAAGAAGTTATGGATTCCAAGTTATGAAAATTGGGGTTTTGATTGTACTTAGGGAAATTTAAAGCTTTAAAATGATATTTTAGACTATAAATGAGTTAACAGGAGGTTATGAAACTCATATAGGCGCCAAATTCCCTAGAAAATAAAGTAAAACTCTATACATGCTCTTCCTTGTGGGTGTCTCAGCCAAGCTCCATTCCAAGTACCTAGGGAGAGTTTTCTTTAATTCTAAAGATAGAAATAGTCTAGATAAGAATTATAAACACTAAAGGAATCATTGATTTGAATTTAGAAGCCATATTTTGAAAGTTGAAAGTTTAAAGTTTCATTATGCATAAAGAAGCAACTTAGTGTTAGGTTCTTTGACTTGATTTTGAAATAACTTTAATGAGTTTAAATGGAGTCATGTAACTTAGATTGAGTGGAAAATTGGAGCCAAGATGATGAATTATATGAGTTGCTTCATTATGCTACGTATGAGCCATATGGAAGCCTAGAACTAGAGCTAGCTTATATAAGGCTTGCATGAGGTTAGAGATAGTTTCATTGATACATTTGTGTCTTGTTTGATGTGTCTACACCAAGCAAGTTAAGCCTCTCCTAAGTGTGTGTGTGTGTGTGTGTGTGAGGCTAAGAGGAGCTAAGAAACCAATGAGGAAAATTTATACTTCTTGAGAAAGGTAGCTCTTTATCTATTCTTATATACTTATCTTGGATGTTTGATTGTCATTGATTGCTTGTATATCTGTTTGGATTATGGACCATGCCTATTACTAATGGTTTGATAATTTGATGCATTTATGTGATTTGAAATGCACTTGAAATGTGTAATGGCTCTTGATAGGTGAGTTTATGCCAAAAGTCTCTTGAATTAGGTGAGGTAAAACCAAAAGTCCTTAAATATAGGTGAGACAAGGTGAAAAGTCTTAAGGAATGAGTAAGGCTAAGTTAAAAGTCCTAAAAAATGGGTGAGACTAATCCAAAAGTTCCAAATGATTGGGTGAGGCTAGATCAAAAGTCCCTAGAGCTTGCTTTTGACCTTGATAGATCCATGTGACTTTATAAATATAATTATATATGATATTTGGAAGGATTTGATGCATGCTTTCTTTCTTTGACATGAAAATTTTCTTGTAAGCATATTTGCAAGGGTGAATGAGCTATTAAGATTCTATGAATCTTACTCTCCCCCACTTTATTTCTAACCATGTCTAGGGAATTTTCAAGAAGCAAAGAATGGAGACCATTAAGCTTGAATGATGCTACTTTGACAATGATTTAGAATTATATGTAATTTAATATCAAAGTATGGTTGTATATATTATTTATGTAATGTAATCCTTCTCACATATGTAAATGTATGATATTATGATATATGTACCATATTTGGAGGCATATGTGCAAGAATATGAATTTTTGGGAATATGAGTGGTATGTAAAATGTGTGTATAAAGATAAGTGGAAGAGTGATTTTGAATTCCATGATGTTTGATACTTGATGAGATGGCCATACATGCTATATTTTATGTTTTAGACATGCTCAAATGGTCACTTGCATTAAGGAATTTCATTTTAGATCATTTGGTGCTACCTTGATACCATTTTAAGCCATAACTATCCTTAGACCAAAATCTGACAAAATAAATGAATTTTGACATGAGATTTGGCAAAAATTTAGATCATATTTAGAGCTTTTCATAGAGTTAAATAATATAATTGTTGGAGCTCTGTAAAATTTCTTTTAACTTTTCAAAGTTGGTTGAATTCTACAGAAAATGCCTAGGTAATATTTATATGGTCAATTCTAGTTTTTCATGTCTTTGAGGGGTCAAACGAACTCCAATGCCCATGAAATTTTATAGACATGTATTTGGATTTATAAAATTTCCATAGCCATTAAGATCACTTAACTTGGAGTTATGTAGCCAGAGATGTGCATGCTAAAAGCTTTAGGTTTGGGTTGGGTCTAAAATTCTAATGTAATTATCGTTCCATTAATTTCCATGGCCCAAATAGACTATTTTATATGAAAATTTTCCAACATGTTGATTATGCCATGAGCTTTCCATAAAGGGCTCATTTGTGCAAATTGGAGTTTTCTAGTTCAAGATATGAATGTTTGAAGTCTATGACAAAATTATGGAACCTTGAAAAATGATGCTAGGATACTAGTTTGTGATGTATGGCTTAAACCCAAATTTCTTGTTGCTTTTTATGATGTTTCTGATTAGGCAAGTCTGTTAAAGATGAGTCAACATTAGACCATGTCAATATAAAAGTTGAGATAATATCTTGTCAATAAAGTTAAGGATCTTGTCGACAAGATCTTGTATTAAGTAATGTGAAATCAGAGACCTTGTCAATAAGGTTTTCTGACATAATAAGTTAAAGCATATGATATGTGATGGTGGTAACATCTAGCTCTTCTCAACTTATAGTCCTTTGCTTGGAAAACCTAAAATGGTTAGTAGGAGGAACATAGGTGAGTTTTTAGAGAGAATTTTAGTGGCAAATCTCAACCATATCAATGCATACAAGAATGCCATAAGGAAATGCAAAGTATGTCATGCAAGTATGTGCTACATATGTTCATATGCATCATGTAACTTCAATATAAATTTTAACATGAAAACTCATTTCTAATCACGCCATGGCATCTAAACATACTGGCTAGACTCAACTAAGCTAAACTTTAGGCTAAGGAAGAGGTACTACATTCAATTCTCGCCATAAGGAGCTAAGAGCTGAAAACATACAAGGCATAAGCATAAAACTCATAATAAAGACCATAGCAAAGCAACTACATATACAAGCATCTTAACTTATCCAAACATTTAAATGCATACAAGAAAGGGAGATAATGCTATGTTGTGACTCTAGAGACTTGAAACTACCACTAACTCACTTGGCTTTTGTCTTTTTCTTGACTTTCCTTAGCTTGACACCCACAATCTAGTGAATTTGGGTTAGTTTGGCTTACATATAGCAATTGCAAGGCAAAATAAGGCATTGGGATTCACTCTAGCTTATATTACCATTATTAAATCCTATTAGTACTCAATATGCCATCTTAGGTCATTTTAGGTTCCTTAAGAGGCAACTCTTGGATTTCACTTTCTAGGCTCCCAACTTTCATTTAGTATGATCCATATAACTCTAATGGAACTCATTTGGAGTAACATTTGCTTGATTATATAAGCTAAGGGCCAACTTGCTTCTTTATCTTTTTTATATGCCTTAAAAATTTACCTTTCAAAATAAGGTTTCTAAATTCAATCCAATAGTTTTATTAGTAATTATAAGTCATATCTAGATTAGTTGTAATCTTAGAATCAATGAAAACTCCTCTTAGGTACTCCAACCATGCTTAGCAAAACCTATGCCACAATGAGAGCCTAATGGAGTTTTGTCATTCCTCTTAGGAAATTGATACATGCGGAGATTTCTTGCTCCTTTCTAGTTTAATTATGATCTTACATGGAGTGAAATATCTTTTTAGGGTAAACTCTCTGTAGCATCCAGTTCCTTGAAAACCAGAGAAAACATGAGAAACATAACATACAATTTCTCCGTAAACAAATAAAATTTATTGAATACAAAAGGAAGTCCCCCGAGATGATGTATTTAAGGTCTTGAAAATTTTGGAAAGGATTCTAGACTGCTAAAAATGAGAATTCCAGGTTTAGACAAAAAGAAAAATGAAGCTAGAATGAAAAAATAATTTCTTACAGAAAACTTACGAAATGTAATGACATTTTTTTAATTTTGAAAAAATTTTGGAATTCACAGAAAAGGATTTTTTAAATGAAATTTTTAAGTTCTTCGGGGTTCTCAAAGGCCCTGAAAACCATGGAAAGCTTCGGGACAGTTAAATCCCTTCCAGTGGATGTTTTCCAGCGTCAGTGTACTTAAACTTTGATAGATTCGTTTGGAAAGGTTTTAGCTTCGATTTGAGTGATTCCAAAGGTATTTTATGAAATTGGAAACCTAAATTTCATAATGGAAGAGATGGTTCTAAAAAAGGAGCTAAAATGAAGGAGAAATGAAAATGCCAAGAATGAAGGGCAAAATAAGAATTTTTGAAAAGTGTAACTTCCTCCCACCTATCTATATGATGCACCCTTCTTTTTCCTTCATTATGCATGATGATGTTCTGCCCAAAACTAGAGGAAAACCCTAGGGGATGAGGTGCACAAGAGAGGAAGAAAAGGAGGAGAAATTCAAGGTAGAAAGGTATGAATTTTTATGATTTTTCATGCTCTTTCTCTTCCAAACCTCTTTTCCTTCATTCTTCTTTATTTCCTATGATTATGATGAAGTATATCGATCTATTTTAAAGGAGAAATTGAGGGGATATTTTGGATTTGAATAGAGGAGCTCAAAAAATACAAGATTCAAGTGAGAAAAAGCAAGAAAACAAGGTAATTTCTCTTCTTATGGTTGTCATCTTTGGTTCTCTCCTTCTCCATTTTGCCTAACATGAGAAAACCTTAGGAGGACTTGATTTTTAGGTAGAACCAAGGATGAATCTAAAGAAAAAGGGTGTGAGGATTTAAAATATGCAAAGGAAATCAACACAAAACTATTAAATTTCAAGATGCAAGTTCTAGGGTTTCACTTGCACCTTGTAAAATTTGATTTTGTATGATAATTTTTTGGCCTAAATAAAAGTTTAAATGAGCTCCTAAGATCCCTAAGAGGCTCCCCATATGCTTCTTCCCTTAAGAAAACAAAGCAAACTCCAAGAAACTTTATTTCCTCCACAGCCTCAATCAATCAAGGGAGAGTTTTAAATTTTTCTAAGCCCATTCTTGAGTCATATATGATGAATGAAAATGAGGGAGGCCTTGAAAAAAATTTAGAACTCATAAAAAGTGAGTTAGTACTTTAGATTCCATATTATGACCTAAAGAAGCAACATATAGTTAGACTCTTTATTTTAATTGTGTGATAACTCCAAGAGGCTTAAAAGAAGTTAAAAATCATATTTGAAAGGAAAGAATGAAGCCTAGAATTTATTTGAGAGGTGTTGCTTCATTAAGTACATTTATGGACCATGATAGAGTTTATAGAACAACCTAGAATCTAAGCAAGTTGTATGACCTTAGAAATTATTTCATGAATCTAATTAGGTTCCATAAATTATGTTTAGTTCAAGAGAAATCTTCCCCACACTTTTGTGGGTGTGTGGCCAAAGTAAGGGAGGAAATTTTAAGAGAAAAAGTATGTGATTATGTGCAAGGTAGCTCTCTCCACCTTCTCTCATGCATAGATATGTGCTTAGCTTGTCTTAAAATATATGTATGTGTATTTTCAAGCTATGAAAAATATGCTAGCATGATTTTATATGCCATGATTTCATAATGACATATTCTATTTCATATGATGTTTTAATGTATCTTTGGGTTTGCTTGAGTGTGATGAGGCCAAGAACCCTTAGCCATGGTGAGGATGAGCCAAGAACTCTTACGATTAGTTGAGACAAAGGAAAGAGTCTCCTAAAAGTAAAGTGGGCTCCCAAAAGCATGGTTGAGCTCAAGAATGCATTAAAGAATGGGTGAGGCAAGTCCAATATCCACAAGAAATTGGGTGAGGCCAATCCACTTGTTTGGTAAGCCTTTGTATGCTATGTATGACATTCTCAAATGATAAAAATGAAACCTATAACACAAGGCCCAAATGATGTCTAATTGTTATGAAATTTTATACAGAGAAACTAAACATTCACAGTGACTTGTGCCAACTAGAAGCACCTCATTTGGATGTTTAAAGAGGGAGATATAAATTTTTAAAAATTTTGCCCAGTATCAAGAGCTTTACCCAACCTCAGTTATTGTTCTATTGAATTTCAGGGTCTGGGCATGTCTGAGCTAGTTTAGAAATATTTTTCATTCTAGCTAACATCTATAGCTTTCTAGATTTGTATCATTTGCATGGATTGGATATTTGTGGAATTAATTGGATATTTTTGAAGTTTGGTGTAGAAATCTATGATAGCACCAGTGAGCAGTTGACCTCTGGATTTTTTTGAATGTCAAATATCCTCTATGATAGATGTTGTAGTCTAGAAATATTTTTAGTGTGAAGTAGATATCTATAGGTTTCCAAAATGACTAAGAATGCATGATTTCAATTTTTCTAGAATTAGTTATGATTTTTCAAGTTTGGTCAGAAAAGAGCCAAATCTGGCCAAAAATGGATATGAATATTTCATGCTTCCCTTCGTGATTCTTCAGGTGTTGGTCACTTTTCATGATGCAAATGAGTTGTATTAATGTAATTAAATATGAGAATGTGATGTATGAGCTCACATGGCTGACATAACACCGAATGGAAAATTTATGCATAGCGCAACATTAAGAAATTCATTATTTTATATCCTTTTTCTTTGTTCCTTCATAGAATGCATGATATGAAGCATGAGAATGGCATAAGATAAGCTAGGAAATTATGGGGTTACACTCTCAAGGTGCAAACAAAACCTTAAGTGCTCTACTTTGCCTTCTATAGCTTTTTAATTGATTCCAATAGTATAGGTTTAATCTTCATGCTTCAAAATCCCAATTCCTAACACGTTTTAGCCAAAATCCAGTTCTCTCTAGGATCTCTATATGTTGGCCAAATTGAGAGAAGAAAGGAGCTCAAGGATAAGCAAATTTTCCAATGCAAAACATACCTTGTTTTAATCCTTGTCAAATGGAAAATTCTATGCCACAAATGGTTGCTTCAAATTCCTTTCTTCCTCCAAAAGTTTAGTCACCACAATTATCCTTTTAAGAAACCAAAACCATTAATGGAAAGTGCTCAGAGGAGGGGAAAGTTTCTAACTACTATGAGATGAAAAAGTGCAAGCTTTCTTACCTCTCTTGCCTTTTATTTTTGCTCTTTCTCCCTTCTCTTAGACGTCTCTCTTATTCTTCTAGTGTGTGGATGTCAGTTTTGAGGTGCTGGTCAGGTGGCATAACACTGTATAAGGAAGAACGAATGATTTTGAAACAATTTCTATAATTCCTGTTACATCTCGAAACTTTAATTCATTCATTTAGACTTATTTTAAATCCTATTTGAATGCTGTTAGTTCCATATGAAATTTAGGCTTTCTAGTTTATTAAAAGCCTTTACTTTGAAATTTTTTAGGTTTAAAACCATATGAAATAGTCTGATCAAAGTTTTGATCAACTAACATCCTAAATTGCACACCATAAGGGATTTTGTCATTCTAACAATTCCTATGATTTTTAGAACATCTAAAAACCATGGTAAGCTTAAATTTACCATTTAAAACTTTCTTCTTTGATTTTCTAATATTTTACTTGAAATTACAATTTTGCCATTGTATATGCACTTTAATCCATTTAGCCATTTTGGCTTTGGTTTTGGCCTATCCATGGTCTTTTATTTTCATTTCTGGATATTTTTATTAATATTTTATCCTTTCTTAACCTTAATTCATTTTATTCTGGGGTCTTCTTTTATTATCTTACTAGTTCTACTTCAGTTTTAGATGGACTAGATGTTATATTTTCCCTCTTTAAATAAAATTTCATCCTTAAAATTTAGAGAATATAGTTGTAATGTCCCATCTTCCCAAAACTGAACTAAAACTGCTAAAATGATAAAAGAGGACCCCCTAGAATAAAAATGAAATAAAGTCCAATAAGGATAGAATGATAATCAAAGTACTTAGAAATGAGGATAAGAACCTAAGGATAGCTCGAAGCCAGAACCAAATTGGCTAAACAAACCTAATTAGATAAATTTTTAGAAACTTAAAGAACAAAGTTTTAAATCACAAAATTAAGTTTGTTAGAGTTCTCAGAGGCCTTGAAAACCATAAGAACTATCAAAATGGCTAAAACCTTTCTGATATGCAATTTTCATATAGAAAAGATGATTCTTGAAAAGAATTTAAAATGAGTTTAAATAGAGGAATTGAAATTACAAGACATAATTAGTATTTTGTAATTGTTTTCAAATGTCTTTTTTCTCTTTATATAAGGTCAACCACGTCCTACCAGCCTTATAATTAAGACTAACCAGTTCTGGAATAGACCAAGGAAGATGCAGAAGAGAAGGAAGAAAAGAGAGGAAGAAGAAGTAGCCCAAGTAAGAAAACATCCATTTTTACACCTTATGCTAGTTAGAAATCCTTTTCTCTTACTTAAGCTCTTTCTTTTAGTGGTTTTAGCTTCTTAAAAGGAGCATTTTGGTGGTTGGTGTGACGATCCTAACTTTTAATCATTGTAATTAAGGTTAAATATATGATTAATAATCATAGAGTAGGGTTACAAGGCATTACGACTAATTGTATTATGAAAATACGTAGAAATTTGAACCTTAATGTTATTAGAGTCATTAACCATACAATTACAAGTACTTATGTACATAAGGGAAATAAACATTTATTTATAAGCCTTTGATTCTATTATTTATCAATTATAACTCATCCTAATGTCTCTAAATCATCCCTTGAGATTACCATATGAAAAACCAAGGTTTCCTAATTAATATAAGTGTTTCAGAATGCTCGCCGCAGTCAAATTATACTTAGCCGTGGCCAATTCCTCTTGGTTTCACCCATTACTTCATCACTAGTTTTGCTATAGCGATAGCTGCGGCGAGTTGGACCTTCGCCACGGTTAACCTACTTGGTACCATAGCGAGTTAGCATCTTGGAACTTACCTCGCTTGCTTCTCGCTATTAGCCACGGCCAATTCTTTTATTAGCTGTAGCTAATTACACATTTCGCCACAGCAAATTCCTTTCTGGCACTCTCCCTGGGCAACTTCGCCTCTATTGGCCGTGGTGAACTCTATTTTAGCCACGGTGAATTGTCTTTTGGTCCTACAACTCCTCAATTCTTGCCTCATACTCTCCACTCTCCCTCCAATAACACCTTAAGGCCCTTCTACCTTAATTGTGGGGCTCGAATAGCCTTCATTAGCCTAATTTATCCAGCTAATCTATCCTTACTAGTTCAAGATTTAAGGGTCAATTTCTTTTCTCTAATTACCCTCTGTCGGTAAGTTTATAGAGTAACAATAATAGGAATTCACGAACTATCAGTAGTTATCATTTGATACGCAATCAGTGGGGGTTCCATACATTAAGGGTTCATATTAATATCTCAACGATTACATTTCCAATGGTAAGCCATATTATAGTTCAACAAGGCTCACAGCAGATATCATAAATCCATACATCAAATACCAAACTAAAGTAAGGCCTACTCCTCAATAGGTACACGTTATATTATCAAATACAGACTCCTACACTTGTCAATGTAGATACATGATGATGCTATACAGAGGTTAACAAAATTTAGCATCTACTTTATTCCACTCAGACCAAGTGTAGCTCCTTACACTAGGTCTCAGCTCATGGATGTTCATCCACTTGCTTGCCCTTATCCTTACTCGAGGAACCTTCACCTGAAATTGTAATCCCATAAAATGGGGTGAGATGTAAATCTCAGTAACTAAGGCAAATTCCATCATACATTCTAGTTTAATTAACATATATGTATAATTTCACATAAGCATTAGAAACATACTGGTCATATCAGTAAATGAAATAATTAGGCTATTATGATTACTATTCCATACTAGCAATCATATTTTCACATGTTAAAGGCCAATAACACCAGGAGAGGCCTGTCCACAGCACCCACTCCCTAATGAGCACAACCAGAGCTCAGTGCATTTGGGGTTTGATCATAACCTAGTGTCCCATCAAAGCACATGCACGGGTAGCAGCCGTACCACAGCTCCACCATAGACTCACAGGGTCCAATCATAATACATAGATAGCTAACCAATTCATTCAGCATTTTAAATCATTCATATACTATAAATATGAGATTAAAATAGATATATGCATGGAATTAATGTAAACCCTGGTTACCTCACTTGTAGATAAATTTATAGTAGCCACCAATGGTATAAAATTTCCCCTATAACCATAGCATCAGAGAATTACTACTTTAATTCATCATTTATAGTAGTAACAAGTACCTAAAGAATTTAAAATGCTAATGACCACCTAGGGAACACTTACCCAGCCATAACAAGTTCCCATATCCGGATTGAAATGTCCTTCACCAAAAACTTCAATATTTCACCTAAAATCCTAAGCAAATTCATATAAAATTAATACTTATATTATAAATCAGCTATAGGGGTCTCAAACTAGTAAAGAAAGCATCAAAATGGAGGGCTTATACTTACTTAATGTCAGCCCTAGCCTCAACCTACGAATTTCACCAAGAAAATCCCAAACAACCACATTTTAGATTTTGAGTATAGTGAAAATACTCCAAATGAAAAACTAATTAGGCCAAATTAAAGAGAAAGATGAGGGAATTAAGTTATATAACTATTATCTTGGTTAAATCTTGCTCTAAATGTGAGAAAATGTGAAATTCTTGCCCTAAACCCTAGCCTCCCTTCACACCTCCGATTTTCTCATTTATGCTTTAGAAAAATAGGGAAGTGGCTGAAGTGTTTAGGGTTTTAGTTAGGTTAAGTTGGGTTAAATATAGGTCATGGGTTGCTCCAAAGATCTAACTCCTAATAGGCTTCAGATTTGAGCTTTGTTGGGCCAAATCTTATGCATTGGGCTGTTGAAATTTAATTAGGTTTGGGCCAAGTTTGAAGAGCTCATGGATTTGGATTTGCACAAGGGTTATTGGGCCATCACTAGGTGCTCTCTCTTAGGCCAAGTCTTATAATAAAAAGGTTGGTCTGCACTTACAAGTATTGGGCCTCCAGTAATCTTAACCTTGGCCTACTCAATTTAATTTGGGTCTAGATGAAGTTTCTATCCCAATTAAATCTCAAACTCATATTAATAATTTATCTCTCTAAAATCTCCATTCACTTAACTTGTCTAGTTATCCCATATTAATTATTCCTAATTAATCTAAATCCATGATTAACACCTTAATTAATTTTGGGGTGTTACAATTGGTAATTTGGGAAAAGGAGGGAAATTTAGGAAACTAGTTATAGCATCAAATTCTCCGTTTGACAAGCGTTGAAACAAGGTATGACACTATGTAGACTTTTAGCTCTTTCTTGTCTTTCTAGTTCTTCTATAATTCAACCAAACTTAGAACACCATCAAGGGGATATGAATTAGGCTAAGACATGGCAGAACTAAAGGTTTAGGTGTGTGGAGAATGAGATAGAACCAAGAGAATTAAGTTAGAAGCAAAGGAATGCAATTCAGGGCATTTAGGGTTTTCATTGCCTCTTGAGAGTTTCAAAACTTTAAGAGGACACTTTAGGCTATATGAGATTATAATTAAATTAGAGAGAGATTAAGGATCTTCCATATGTGCCAAAATTCCAAAAGATATGAACAAAACTCCCTTGGTCTTCGTTAAATGCATAGTTTTAGCCAAGAGAGGTTTAGAGTACTTAGCTAGTATGTTGGGTTCTAATGATTTAAGAGGCTTAAATGAATGGAATAAATACAAATGGAATCATTTGATTGAATTTTGGGAGCCCTAAATTGAAAGTTGAAATTTTAAGGGCCTAAAGAAGCAAGATAGTCTTAGGCTTATGTAATCATGCTTATAATGATCCAAATAAGTTTTATTAGGGTTATATGGCTCATAGTAAGTGAGAGTTTGGAGTTTAGAAGAAGAAAATCGAGAGTTGCCTTTTAAGGGACCTAAACTAGCTTTAATTTCTACATTAGGTTCTAATAGGATTAAATGAAGTTAATAAGACCTAAAATGAATCCTAATTAGTTAATCTACCTTGTGAATTGTTATATGTAGGCCAAGCTAGCCCAAACTCACCTTTTTAAGAGTGTCAAGCTAGCAAGAGCTAAGAAAAAGTTAATCAAGAAGTGAGTTAGTGGTAACTCCAAGTCTTCAAAGTCATCAGGTAGCTCTATCTCCCTATTTGAATGATTGCGTGAGTTGAAATGCTTGTATGTACAGTTGCTTGATGTATTCATGAGCTATATCTTGATATACTTTCCATTATGAGTTTTATGCAGGAGTTTGACATGTTTTTTGGCTCTTAATTCCCTATGGCATGAAATTGAATGCATGAACCCTTCTTTAACCCTAGGTTGAGTTTAGTTGAGCCTATCTAGAATGTTATGATGCCATGGTTTGAGAAGAAATGAGTCTTTATACTTAAAGTTGCATTTGAGTTATATGATACATATGAATGGCAATCTTGCACCACATGCATTGCATTTTCTCAAGGTATTTATGTATACCTTGATTTGGTTAAGATTGGCTACTAAAATTCTTTTTAAAATCTTAACCATGTATTCCCACTAACCATTTTAGGCTTTACAAGCAAGTACAAGGAGATAAAGAGGCATTAGACTCTAGAAAATTATGTAATAAGGTTTTTATAATGTATATGTTACTACTTATGCAAAGTATACTTGAATAGTTAGAAACCTTATATATGTATGATAAATATTCATGTATTTTAGGATATTTGTAATGGAAACATATGTATGAACTAGAGCACATCAATATATGTCATTTTGAGGTAAGAGTTGGTCTTCTATACCATTATGTACATATGAGATGCATGGTGGTTTATATGCATAATTGGGTGTTGAGAGGTCATATTCTTATGCAACCCTTATTTTATATGTTAGACCATAAGAAATGGATGCTTAAAATGATTGAAATTTGTTCAAAGTAGGAGAGTGCAATTTGGAAACCAAGTAGATCACTTTAGAACCAAAATTTGGTCTAAAAGAGTCTTAAATTATATCTTTACCCTTAAAAGCCCAAATAACCTAATTTGGGGCTAGAATTTGGCATGCTCCTAGGGGATATTGAGACATTTTTAACAAGTCAAAGTTTGCATTTTTTTGATTTTTGTGGAATATTCTACAAATTTTTTATTTTGGCTATTTTTTGCAAAATAGATTGGTATTGTATAAACTGGTGCAGGTTCTGCTTTTAATGATTTTGAGGGATCAAATGAATTTAATTTTTCTTGAAATTTTGAAAGTATATAGTTCCCATATAAGCTTTTTATAGACACTGAGTTTGCATAAATTGGAGTTACATAATGCAAGTTATGAATTTTTAAAATTTGATGCATAATATATTAAATATGACTATTTTTGGGCTATGCAACTCCCTTAGGCAATCAACCTATATTTTATGAGCTAGTGGACTAAAACAAATTTGTTTATGATGGTTATGAGTATTGAAACAAGGAAAATTAAATTTTGACCCTATAGCTTTGATTGGTATGTAAACAGATTAAAACCACCACTAAAAGTATAATAACAATTGCCAAAATGGTTGGCAACGATTGGAATTGATATAAGTAAATGTAAATAAAGCTAGGCATGACACTAGTCATTACCTTTGATTCCTTATACTTTCCTACTAGTCTTTCCTTTCCATTTATCTATTTATTTACTTTTCCTAAGGACTAACCCTTTCCCAGACCTTTTTCTCACTAGAAAGTTCTTCTCACTTTAAGTTCAAATCTTACTGTAACTATTCCTTTCCTTTGGTGTTATTTCTATAGAGCATATAAATTGCACATTATTTCTTCTCTTAACTCTTGTTAGGTGAGGGATTATTTTCTGATACTAAAACATGTTCTAACAAATTTGACTTATCACTGGGAGAGCGTATCATTTTGTATCCAACTAGTCCAAAACCAATTCGTATAGGGTTGAACTTTTTTATTTAATGGACACTTGCATCAAGGATTAGAGATATGTTACTAGTATTGAATCTCTAATACCATATTCTAATGACTTTTTACACAATTTCTTTATCTTTCTTTAGTTATCTCAAGGCATTGGAGATTTCTTTCTATCTAACTTAACTTGCTTGAACGTTTAGTTTACTATTTACTCTTACATTCTTTCTTACTAACTCATCCTAATTAATCTCTTCTCCCATTTTAGCCTTTGAACACTAACCACCTATTAGGATTATAACTCCTTTGATGAGTTTATATTCTTAATTGTCCCAGTTCTTTTATGTAACACCATAATTTATTAAGCTTCATATCCTCATATCCAAGCTTTAGCCTCATGTGAATTCAAGGAAAAACCAAGAAAAGGAATTAAATATTGTATTTTCTTGCCTTACGTCAGGGTTTAAAAATTCATTTTACATCTCGTGAACCTCGTGAACTCACCAGTATCATTTTATACTCATACTCTATCCATACAAGTCACAAAAATTTCAAAAAATACCATAAACCACATATTCAGAACCAAAAATTAAAAAAAATCATATTTTAGCCTTGGGTCTAGAATTCAATTTACTAATAGTAACTTTGAAAAATCATAACTAATTCTAAAAAAATCCAAATCATACAACCCATAGCTTTCTAGAAATTTATGGATGTTAAATTTATATTAAAAATAATTTCAAGCCATAATAACATTATTTGGACCACGTTTGAGAATAGAAAATTGACATAGGTTAGACTATCCAATGTTTCTAATATAGTTTGCTGATATTAACTTCAAAAATTTATAACTAATTCCAAAAAAATTCAATTTGGGCAAAATATACCAATTTGAAAAACTACAGATGTTAAGTAAAGGGAAAAAATAATTCTAGACTAATTCAGAAGGATTAAGACTGCGAAAATGGATGGAATATTAACTGAGGTCTGACTGCACCCCTAATGCTGACCTAAAACTTTAAAAATTTGGTTGTCCTTCTACATATATCTAATTGAGGTGCTTCTAGTTGGTATAATTCACTGTGAATTTCTAGTTTCCCATTATAAACTTTCACAACCATTAGGCACCATTTGCCTATGAATGTCATAGATGAAAATTCTAACTAATTGTAGAGTGATAGTACCAACACCATGGAAATTTGACAACTTTGAAAATTCAACAAATATTCTCTAGAACTCCAAATAATATGCACTTTGACTTCATAAAAATCTCTAAAAGAGACCTATATGTGGGCCAAATTTCAGGATAAGAAGAGTTCATTTGGATAGATTTGGTTGTAGCTCACCATTATAGTCAATTTAACATCATATAAGTGTCCAACTTTATCCAAATGGTCTCCTAAGGCCTCTACCACATTTTGAGCAAGTTTTAAAGCACAAAAATAGTGTGTCTGAGGTTCTCAAATGGTCTAAATCATCATATATCATGAATTCACTATGTCACATTGATAAAACACATATTTTTATACATGTCACTCTTCTAAACTTGGGCATTTTAATAATGAAATATGGCTTTAAGACTTTAATTAGATAATATTTTATTTTAATAGCCATTTCTATATTTTAGGAGTTAGTTTACAAAAATTTGTTTTTAATACTCATTTTATCTTAAATAATTTTTGTGAATATTCCTATTTGATTTTTCCCACTCTTTTGTGCAGAATTTTAATATGTAATTGGAGCTTAAATGAGAAATCGTTTTGAGGCAAGAGGTAGCATGCATGGGTTCTTTGTTTTTCCAATATGTTGGCATTGTGGCAACTTATTCCTCAATTTTCACACACTCCACATGATTAAAAGAAGCATGAGAAGGCATGTGTGTGTGAAGAAAGAAGCAGAAGTTGACGTAAAAATGAATAGGAAAGAAGAGAAGAAGCTATGTTTGAGCAGCAACTCACAAGCTCTAGCAGAACTGAAGTTCTCGTGGGGTTTGGATTTGAGAAGAAGCTATGTTTAGTGAAGGAAAAGTGAGCTATTTGTGGGAAGAAGAAAAAAAGCTACGTGATGAGCTTGGGTCCTACGTTGGAAGGAGAAGCTTGAGAGGAGGAGTTTGAGCTACATGGGACGTGAAAAACAAGCGAAAGAGCAACATATAGGAGCCACGGGTTTAGAGCTTGGATACAAATATGCACACATGCAGAATAAAGCTTGCATGGAGAAAACATGAGGGCTGGACAGCAACATGAAATAATGCGAAGGCTAGAGCTTTTGAGCAGAAATAAAGGAAAGCTATGATCTCACATCAAGAAGCTTGAATGAGCTGGAGGCATGAAGCTACGGGTTGCAAGTGGAAGCTTGAGTCATGGAGAGCATTAAGAAGAACAACGCTGCAAGCTAGAGAAAACAAATGAAGGCGTAGAGCTGATGTGAATTTAAGAAGAATAAGCACGTGGAGGCAAATATATAAAGCACGAGTTAAATGCAATAGGAACAAACATGATAGGAAGAGATGAAGCTTAGTGCTTGGCTGGAGAAGAAACATGAAGTAACTTGAATAAAGCTACATGAGAAACTCGAGCAAATGGATGAAGGAGCTCTCAGCTGAGGTAGCTTATGTGTTAAGATAAGAAGCTACAAGTAGAAAGATGGAGAAACAAGCATGCAGAAATTAACGTGAAGGCTAGAAGCTCATGGAGGGAAGAGAAGAACATTTACGTGGAAATGAAGAGTAACAAATGAAAGAAGGTGGGGTCCACTAATTAAAAAAATAATAATAAAATAAAAGAAGGAAGAAACCACGTGAGGGAGAGTGTGGGAGAGGAAGCTGGGCAGAATACATCATTCATCGAGCTCCATTCATTTGTATCTATTCACCTAAAGGTTGTGGGTGAAAAGTGACTTGCAAGCACGTGGAATCATTAAAATGAGGACGTGAAAAGAGGCTGGAAGCAGAGGAGGATTGACGTTATATCCAGGCCATCCATTCGCAATTCATCACGCCATTCATCTAATGCCATCAGATCCATCCATCATCATATTCCACGCTTCATTCCAATCACGAGATTGGCATGTCCATTCTGTTGTCATTCCATTCAACACATACACATCCCATCGTCATTCATTCTATACACATTCACATCTTCGTCCATTCTCCATTCCTTCGTCCAGAGCATACACCACGCCATCTCCTCCATTCCCACTCCATCTTCACCCAATGATACTCTAATCTCCATCTGTGGCTAGCTAGGAGGAAAATCCTTGGTGGAAGTTTGAATCCCATAGGGAAGAACTTAGAATTTTAGCTAAGGATTTCTATTTTCCTATACTTTTTCTCTTTTATATATTGTCTTGGTTAAGTCGTATTTAATAGAGAATTTGTGTAATTGTAATTAGTGGCTAGTTAAACACTAATTAGAAAGCCTTTTTGTTGATTACTTGATTAGATTGGAATCTAATTTTTCATTATTCTTTAATTTCCCATGTGTGCCACAAAGGTGTTTGATAAAATGCATGAGTGAAATTATGTGCTTGATTGCTTGATTTGAGAATTCCTTAGTGTTTAGCGAGTTAATTAAACATCTTTGGATAATGAATCAGAGGCTAATTAGTCATTTAATTAATTAAATTAGGTGTTCATTGATCTTAAAGATAAGAGTTAACGATTTAATGCGGATTGAGGTTTCAATATAACATTACTTTGTTAATCTCTTGATTCTTGCGTGGTAACCCAAGATAACTTGTAATGAACATAATTAGAGACTCTTAAGCCAGAATTAATCACAATTGAATTAGGATAAGGATAGTGGGTACCAAGGGATGATTCCAAAGCTAGTCATAAGACCATCCTCCACCCACAATTCATATAATTAGGTAGAAATTAGGAAATTTATTTCAATTTAGTTTTAGGTTAATTTAATTCAATCAAAAACCCCCCAAATTAAGTAGTTCTAGGATCCTTTAACACTTAGAAACCCAATTAAACATTGAACTCCATTTCCAAGGGAGATGACCTAGGTTGTGCCACTAACTACATATTTAGTTCAACCTAATTTTATTTTGAGGGTTGCACGACAGACCTCTCACACGTGCCATAATACATGATCCCAACTAAGCTACCAAGTGGTCTAAATGCAAGTTTTCATTCATTGGGCTATTACTTTGGTCTATACACTATCTTTGCATACTTTTACATTTGTCCAAGTATTTACATCTCAAAAATAACATATACATATAATCTTTGACATTTAAAGTATAACAAAATCTAAATGTTTATCAAAGTATGGTCCCTTAAGCTCCTTGGCTTGTGTGACACCCCAAAATTAATTAAGGTGCTAATCATAGATTTGGGTAATTAAGAATAATTAATATGAAATAATCGGGTAAGTTAAGTGAATGGTAATTTTGAGAGATAAATTAATAATATGAGTTGAGAATTAATTAGGATGGAAACTTCATCTGGTTCAAATTAATGTAGGAGATCATGATAAGAGGCTAATGGAGGCCCAATGAGTTAGGTGCAGACCTAATCCAATTCAATGTGATAGAGGCCCAAGATCCACCTTGTATAGACTCTTATAAGTGGCCCAATAAACCTTGTGCAGACCTAAGACCATAGAGTTCTTAAAACTAAGTCTGGCCTAATAAAATTCTGCTATCCAACAAAGCTAAAATCTAAAGCCCATTTGGAGTTAGATCTTGGAGCAGTGCATAACCCATAGAAAACCTAACTTGAACCTTAAAACTGACCTAGCCACCTTCCCCCCTTCTGTAGAATCATAAGAGACACACACAAAATTCAGAGGTCCAAAGGAGAGGCTAGGGTTCTTGGCATATTTTCACATTTTCCCACTTCTAAAGCAAGATTCAAACAAGGTTGGAGGTTAGGGCTGACATTAGGATTTTGGGTGAAATATTAAAGTTTTTGTTAGAGGAATTTCAATTCAAATTTGGGACTTGTAGTGGCTAGGGGGATTTTTGTACCATTGGTGGCTGTTGCAAATTTATCTACAAGTAAGGTTAAGGTTCTTCAAGTAAAGATAAGGGGGAAGCAAGTGGATGAAAAGCCATGAGCTCCGACATATAGGGAGAAGGCAACACTTAGGCTAATTTATTTAGTATAGATGCTAAATTTTGTATTCCTTATTGTATAACATCATCTTGTATTCATGTTGCCAAGTGTAGGCTCTTATTTTTTATTACTTAGGATGTATTTATTGAGGAGTTAGGCCTCATCTTAACTTGGTATTGGATGTATGAACTTATAATATTTGATATATAAACCTTATTGAACTTATGATATGGCTTACTATTTGGGAATTGTAATCATGTGATGTATTAGATATTGATATAAACCATTGATGTATGAAATCTCTAATGGAATGCGTATGGGATGTTAATTATTGATAGTGCATGAATCCTTGCTGTCATTAATCCATGAAATGGCTGACATATGGTGCTTGGGTGTGTGAGAATTAGTACTTAAGTTTTGAATTGGTAATGGTAAAATAGTTGAATGAATAGGGTAGAGAAATACCATTAGAGTCATATAAAATGAGAGGAAGTGGTCCTAGGGTGTTTCTAAGAAGAGAATTGGAGTGCAAGAGATGAAATGTAGGAGATATAGTTACTGGAGGGAGTCACGTCATAGCTAGGAAGGCCTCGCCGCGGCCTGAAGAGTGACAGTAGCGAGGGACGCCATGGCTTGAGAGATATCACCACGGCACAATGCAAAAAAAATCGCCTAGGAGGGTGACAGAATGAAACCTCACCGCGGCACAATAAGTCTTGTCATGGTGCAAGTCAAGGAAAATAATTAAGGAGAGTACAGTAGCAAAACTCACTGTGGCGTAAGTGTATTCTACCGAGGCGAGAATCGTGGGACTCCAAATAGTAGCTCTAGGAGGAACCTCTGCCACAGCGCCACGTAGGTTTGCTGTGGCATAGATCCAAGTCAAGGAAAATAATTAAAGAGAGTATAGTAGCAAAACTCACCGTGGCGCAAGTGTATTCCACCGAGGCAAGAATCGTGGGACTCTAAAGAGTAGCTCCAGGAGGAATCTCTGCCATGGCACCACGTAGGTTCACCGCAGCGTAGATCTAACTTGCTGCAGCGAGTAAGTTACCCAATGATTCCTGAAAGCAACTTAGCTACAGCACGAAAGGTTGAGGCCACAGTGTAAAGTGGAAAACTTAGTTTTTGAGCTCCAATACCTAGCTTAGCCGCAGCGAGGATGTTTCAAGTCACGGAGTAGGTCCCTAAACTCCCATCTTTAGCCTAGAAATCCTAATTTCTTAAATGATAATGGTAGGAAATGATATGGGAACACTTGTGGGAGGTTTTTGTGTGTTGAGATTGATGGATGGATGAATCACATACCCCTGATGATAGTGCAATTCCTTTTATGCATTCTCCCATTTATGGTTGTTTAGTTGCTCTCTTGCTTTTCTCATCCCACATATTGTACTCATTTATTTAGAGAATCTAGTTAATGGCTTAGTTATCTGAGTAAAGCCTTAACATCTCTATTATAACATTTTGTCACTCCTAGAAGTCTTTTAGTCTTTAAGAGAAAAACTGCCTGGAACTATACTGGCCTCAAAGACAAAACTAATCTATAAAAGCTATTCTAGGTCATCATCTCCTAAAAGAACTGTTGTATTATAATTATGGGCTCTCTGTAACTTTGCAGGATTTACTGCAACCCCTGGGTTTATTATGACATCTTAGAGCCCTATCAAGGTCTACTACAACCCACTATATTTCACTAGGATCTACTATGATCTATCTCTAGGAGATTTCAAAACCTAAGATCATTGTCTCTGTAAATAAAACTCGTACTCACTAAGTCTAGTAATTATAACTCATAATTTCTAAGGCTAAACTCATATGCCTACTATGTTTTTTATGTAAAGTGGGATTTATAACATTTTCATCTTTGTAACAATCCCATAATAATGATACTCAAGAGTATTTTGGCATTTACTACTACTTTCTATGGGATCATCAATTTCCTACTTCTAGCCTCAACATCATGCTTCCTTCCATCCTTCCTTCCTTTCTTTCTTTCTCTTGTTAGCTTACCTCAATTTACCTTGCTTTACTTTGTCTATTTAGTGATGTAAATTAGACTTACACTTTAAATATATTCATTCTATTTGTTCTCTCTCTTATCCTGCAGTCTTTGCCTATACCCATATTCTACACTCAAGTGCCTTTAGCACTAGTGTGCTCTATAACTTATGGGCATCTTATGCATCAAGTGTGTCTAACTTCTCTTGTAGTGTAAGTATTATATGATAATCTCTTTAATATTTTCTTTGGTTATATTATAAAGGACTCATATTACACATGTTGAATTTGTGTTGCTTAATTTTTAAGATTTGAGTGTTATAAGCACGTTCCCCTTACATCATTCTCTACTAAGGATTCCTTTTTAATACCTTTTCTAATAGTTTCAACATTACTGAAATCCCTTGGCTTTCTTTTCTTTAACTTATTCCTTAACTTAACTAATTAGGATAGTCTTTGATCATTAGGATGCTCTTGATGGTTGGTACTATCATGTGCTATGCACTTAAGTTACATTACCATTGAGTTGGCCAGACTTACTATCATGTAACCACCGTGGCATGCAAATCGCAACATCAATCACTAGTACATAAGCATACCATAACTGAGTTCAAGCCACTATCACCACTATATTACAAGCTTCCCAACAATCTATAATACCTTTCTCTTACTTCTTTGTTACTTCCTTTATATTATGTGACAACTAAAGGACAAAAGAAACTCTTTCTTTAATATTTTCCATTAATTATTATATTATCCCTAG
Organism: Erythrophleum fordii; assembly: GCA_032878935.1. Classification (NCBI taxonomy): domain Eukaryota; kingdom Viridiplantae; phylum Streptophyta; class Magnoliopsida; order Fabales; family Fabaceae; genus Erythrophleum; species Erythrophleum fordii. Next base: position 15,220,230 of record JAVQMF010000052.1, on the reverse strand, counting down.
GCTATCTTCTCATCCAATTGTTTCTACTTAGGGCACTATATCATATTGTATAGATAGCCATACCAAGGATAACAATGCTTTCTGGTGCACTCATCTATGCTACCTTTTCATCTATCATCCACCATATTAGATCCTTGGTTTTGAAGTTGCCACATTCTTTATAACTTTTACTATTAATTTACTCATATCAAGAGGCTATCCCTTTTACCTATTTAATTCTTCATTGGTTCTTTGACTTATTTAAAATCAAAAGATTTCTCTTACTTTTATGGGTTCACCTTGACTCACTTGCTATCTATAAAGATTAAAGGGGGTTTACTTCATCCTAATCTTATCCTTGGATTGTCCCTCTTGGAAGGAACTTTATTTTATATGAACCCTAGAACTTATCTTTCTTTAGGCTCTTGAACTTATACAAGTATTTTTTTATGTCTTAGAACTCACCAACCGAGGTTGCTTTTAACTTCCTATAGCTTCCTTGGAAGTATTAAGGCACTAACTACTTGCTTCAAATCCTTACTTTATTTTGGTCACATATGTTCAATTGTCCTGAATTTACTCTATTAGCAACTCTATGCTTCACACACTAACTTTACCACTCATGTAATTTTATATTGCACCTATTTCATACTAGGAAGCTCATTTAACTTAGTGGTGAATTCCTATCTTTTACATCTACTGGATTTGAACTTTTATTTTATGTCTACTTTTATTGTACTAAATCTATTAACTTTGCCTTAGTCATTACTAAAGTGAAAAATTTTTCTTTCTATGTACTGATTTCTCAATTCTTCTTCACTTTCTCTATGTCCTTGTATTTACTAATTGAAGGGCCTTATGTAACACCATAACTTCTAACTCATCATATCATATATATACATGTCTCATAACATTATATTCATGAAGATATAAGGAAAAAGAGAAAAAATAGTGACTTTCTTTGCGTTGCGTCGTACTTAAAAATTTCATTCAGTGTCACGTGAACCATGTGAATTTATTATATACATTCTCAAATTTAAATACATCAATACAACTCATTTCCATCTCAAAATCATACCCACAAATCATAGAAACCGAAATGGAGCTCAAAATAATTGAGTATATTTTTGGCCAGATTTGACCTCTTTTTTGGTAAAACTTTGGAAAATCATAACTAATTCTAGAAAAATATAAATCATGAAATCTTAGTCATTATAGGAAGATATGGATGCCTACTTCACCATAAAAATATTCCCAGACCATAACATTCATCATAGAGGGCGTTTAACATCCAAAAAGGCCCAGAGATCACTGCTGCCTGGGCTGCTATTTCAGATTATTGATACAAAATTTTAAAATTCATAACTAATTCTATAAAAATCACAATCATACATATTCAGTCATTCTGGAAAGATAAAAATGTTAACGTGATGCTAAAAATAATTTCAGAATGAAAAAGATACGTTTAGCCATCAGGAACCTATGGAACAATAACTGAACTCCTGGGGCACCAGTGCTATTGACAGCCAACTTCAAAAATATATAACTCTTTGCTCAGACCTCCAAATGAGGTGATATTAGTGGCTACAAAAATATTATGACCTCTAGTTTATGTATATAAAATTTCACAAGCATTGGATACCATTTGCCTATCAGATGACGTAGAATGCAATTCTGCCAGTGTAAATAGTGCACATACTAGGGTCCATAGAAAATCTCAATTTTGAAAACTCATTGAATATTCTCTAGACCTCCAAAAATTATGATCTTTAGCTTCCTAAAAATCTAGAAATGATACCTAATTATATGCCAAATCTCAGATCAAGACTAGCTCATTTGGCCAAAAAGTGACATAGGGTTCTATTATGGTCAAATTTGGCTCCATATGAGGTAACAAATTTGCCAAATGGCCTTCCCTTGGTTGTGGCACCTTTTGGGCAAGTCTAAAAGTATGTTTGATACTTTTGTGAGCTGTCCAAATGATCCCAAACCTCATGCATCTCATTTTGGTCTTTTAACCTATACTTATGCACATTTCCATAAACACATTCATGAAGTTATCTTTACCATACATGCTCAATTCACATTCCATAATTCACATAACATATATTCTCATTTCTACATCATAGAATAGAATAATTACATTTGTCTCAAGGGTCATTTGCCATTTACAACTTTCATATACATCATTGAACATTATTGTGGCTCCATAAAGCAAAAACTAGACATATGAATGTCAATCTCCTTCCTCTAGTGTTGTTGGCTCCCATTGGCATATCCATTTGGTTCACCTAGCATGTGAGATCATTAGAGAGGAGGGGATGAGATTCAAAGAATCCCAATAGCTCATTTCTCATTCAATCATACATAATATGTGCAAAGCAAGCTTTTATAAATGCATGCATAGAGAAAATAGAAGTCATAGACATTTTGAAAGCAAACTTGGCATGTGAATTAATCATTTAAGACATTCTAGAGCTCACCAAGTGTTCGGATTGGCCTCACACTTCTTCTCATAGATCTTGGACTTGCCTTACCCATTCTTTAAGAGCTTTGGACTCAACCATGCTCTTAGGAGCCCACTTTGCTTTTGAGAGACTCTTTACTTTGTCTCAACTAAGCTCAAGGGTTCTTGGCTTATCCTCACAAAAATGAAGAGTTCTTGGCCTCTCTACACTCAAGCAAACTCATATAAACATCATGGATTCATTTAAAACATAACATGGCATCAAGGATCATGGCATATAAAGGCATGCTAGCATACTTTCCATAGCTTGAAAATACACTTACACACATTCTAAAACAAGCTAAACACACATCTATGCATGAGAGAAGGTGAAGAGAGCTACCTTGTATACAAACACACACTTTTCCTTTAGGATTCAAACCTCCTCTTTTGGCCACATACCCACAATTTGGTGGAGATGGTCTCTCTTGACCTAAATACAATAAATGGGAGCCAATTAAGTTCATGAAACAATTTCTAGGGCCATGCAACATACTTAAACCCTAGATTACTCTACAACCTCCATTATAGTCTATATTGGCACCTAATGAAGCAACACCCCTCAAATGATTTCTAGCCTCATTCTTTCCTTTCAAATATGATTTTTTACTCTTTTTAAGCCTCTTGGAGTCATCACATCATTAAAACAAAAGGCCTAGCACCATGTTGCTTCTTTAGGTCATATTATGAAACCTAAGGCACCAAATCACTTTCTATGAGTTCTAAATTTTTTCTAAGGCCTCCTCTCATTTTCATTCATCAAATATGACTCAAGAATGGCCTTAGAAAAATTTAAAACTCTCCCTAGCTAGGAGAACCCATCTAGGCTGAGGCTATAAAGCATACTGGGTTCCATAGAGCTTTCTTTGTTTTCTCAAGGGAAGAAGCATATGGGGAGCCTCTTAAGGATCTTGGGAGCTTATTTAAACTCTTAATTAGGCCTAGGAATCATCATACAAAATTAAATTTTACAAGGTGCAATTGAAACCCTAGAACTTGCATCTTGAAATCTAATAGTTTTTTGTTAATTCCCTTTGCATATTCTTAATCTCCATACCCTTTTTCCTTAGATTCATGCTTGGTTCTGCCTAAAAATCATCTCCTCCTAGGGTTTTCTCAAGTGGGGCAAAATGGTGGAGCAGAGAACCAAAGATGACAACCATAGGAAAATGAATTACCTTGTTTTCTTGCTTTTTCTCACTTGAATCTTGTGTTCTTTGAGCTCCTCTCTTCAAATCCGAATTTCCCCCTAAATTTCTCCCTTAAAACAGATTTATAAACTTCATTCTAATCATAGGAAACAAAGGAGAATGGAGGAGAAGAGGTTTGGAAGAGAAAGAGCATGAAAAGCTACTAGTTTCCATACCTTAAGCCTTTGATTTCTTCTCCTTTTCTTCCCTTTCTTGTGAGCCTCATCCCCTAAGGTTTTCTTCTGGTTTTAGGTAGAACATGGTCGTGCATAATGAAGGGAGGAGAAGGGTGCATCATATATATAGGTGGGAATAAGTTACACTTTCAAAAATTTCTATTTTGCCTTTTATACTTTGCATTTTTGTTTCTCCTTCATTTTAACTCCTTTTTTAGAACCGTCTTTTCCATTATAAAATTTAGGTTCTCAATTTAGTAAAATTCATTTGGAATCACTCAAATTTGAGCTAAAATCTTCCTAAATGAATCAGTCAAAGTTCAGATCAACCAATGTTAGAAAACGTCCACCGGAGGAGTTTTAACTGTCGCAGGGCTTTCTGTGGTTTTCAGCGCCTCTGAGAACCCAAGAGAACTCAAAAATTTTATTTAAAAAACCCTCCTCTATGAATTCCAAAATTTTCTCAAAATGATAAAAATGTCCTTACATTTCGTTAACCTTTCGTCACAATTTATTTCTTCATTCAAACTCCATTTTTCTTTTTATCTGAGCTTAGGATTCTCATTTTTAAGAGTCTAGAATGCTTTCTAAATTTTTTGGGAACTTAACTACATCATCTTGGGGGACTTCCTTTTGTATTCGGTGAATTTCATTTATTTACAGAGAAACCGTACGTTACGTTTCTCACATTTTCTCTGGTTTTCAGAGAACTAGATATTACAACTTATCTCTCGGAGAGTGTAACATCTAACTTAAATTGAACTAGAATTTAGCAAGATAATGAAAGTGGGTCCTAGAATGAAATAAATTAGTGTCCAATAAGGGTAAAGAGTGAATTAGGGCATCAAGAAACGAGATTATGAAATTACTTACAAAAAGAAAATGAAGCTAAAGTGGCTAAATAGAGAAAAATAGTACCTCAATGGAAAAATCATAAAATTTTAAAAAATTTTAAAAAATTTCAAGGAAAAGAGTTTTAAAGGCTAAAATTAGACTCACCAGCATTTTTAGAGGCTTTGAAAACCATAGAGATAATAAGAATTAGTAAAAACCCTTATAGTACATTAAAAGAGTTAGATAGTACCAAGACTTTAAGTAGAGCTATTTTTCACTATTTTAAGCCATCTAAATCCCAAAAATAATGTTTTTATATGAAAAAGCACCCCAAATTATGTAGGAAGTAGTCAGGTTCGAAAAAACTTAAAAATAAGTCTAAACGGAAGAAATGTGAAACAAGAGGCAAAATGGTTATTTGAAAAAATTATAAAGGAGGCTTCTTATAAAAGCCATGTCCTACCATCTTCTCCACACTTCCATTTCAAGAATTTTTAGCCATTAATGGAGTCTTGAAGAAGGGAAGAGAGAAAAAGATTTTAAGTCTTTGTTTAGATAAGTAAATAGCCCCATTTTACCTCGTGCCAGCTAGGAAGGTTGATATACTCCTTGAGAGCTTTCTAATAGTGGTTTTCATTTTATGAAAACTTGAAGTTTAGATTTGACCCAAGGCAAAAAGAAGCTCTTTTCAAGAAACTAATTAGTGAAAATTGAATAGCACAAAGAAGGCTTCAAGATGAAGTATGCGTTAAGCTTTGAATCAAACCATACATAGAACCCTAGAGTTTAAAATCCCTCTTGTAGAGAGAGAGAGAGAGAGAGAGTGTGTGTAACATCCGCTCCCTCTGAAAATGTGAGAAACGCAATGTTCAGTTTCTCCGTAAACATAAAAAATGGGCCAAATATAAAAGGAAGTCCTCGAAATAGAAGGAATTAGGGACAACTAAAATTATAATTAAATTTTAAATATTAGAAAATGAGGATTTGATGTTTAAGATGCCTAAAAACCAAGGCCAAAAGAGATCAAAAAATTTACCGAGGGAAGTAGGGGCATTTTTGTAATTTTTGAAAAATTTGAAAAACTCATAGGAGGGCTGTTTAGACAAAAAATTTGAGCTTTCTAGGGTTGTTAGAGGCCCTGAATACTATGGGAACCCCTAGAACAATTGAAACCCCTCCGGTGAGCGATTTCGGTCGTTAGTTGACCAAAAATTTGACTGAATGGTTCGTAATGGTTTTAGATCCTTTTTGAGTGATTCCAAAGGCAATTATTATGATTAAGAGCCTAAGGAATATGATGGAAAAGATGGATTTCAAAAAAGAGTTGAAATGAGCCCAAACCAATAAAACTATGAAGAGGGACTAAATTACAACTTTCAAAAGTTGCTTAAATGAACCCCTAGCTTATAAAAATGCCCCTCCTTTGCTCAGATCTCCTCACCCACTCTCTCACATGTTAAAATAGAAGTAAGAAGGGCTGACAGTGGTGCACAAGAGGGGAGGCCAAGGAAGGAAGAGGAAGTTTTGAAAAGTGTAAGTTTTAGCCACTTTTTCCTACTCCTTGCCTTGTTAAACTTCTTCCCCTCCTATTCTCCTCTCTTCCTATAGATTTAGTGAGATGTTTGGTTCTATTTTGAGCCCAGAACTGAGGGGGAAATTTTGAAATTCAAGGAGAGGATTGAAGCAAGGAAGAGAGCTCTTGAGAAGAGCTTGGAATCAAGGTGATTTTTCTATCTTAGTTGCTTCCTTTTTCTTGCCCTTTGTATGTGGAGTTCTGCTAGAACAGAACCATCTTGGGGGAGGCTTTTTGTCTAGAAATAAGAAGGAATTATGGGTTTCAGACCATGAGGAGTTAGTAGATGCAAGGAAATTGGAAGAAAAGCTAATGAAAATTAAGTTAGAAAAGTGTAGAGCTCTTGGACACTTTATAAAAACTGATTTAATCCATGAATTTTCTTGCATATGTAAATGTTTATTTGAGTCTCTAAGACCCCTAGGAAGCCTCCCAAGTGTCTCTCCCATCAAGGAAAAATCAAAAAACCCATGGACTTCTCCTCCCTCCATCAATTCGGCCAAGACAGAACCATTAGGCTAAGGGCTATTTTAACTTGTTTTAGCCTTGGTTTGGGACTTCTTATGATGGTAGAAGGTGGGAGGAACCCTTGGAAAAAATTTAAAACTCTTAGAAATTGATTCGGTGCCTTAGGTTCCATATTTTGACCTAAAGAAGTAACATGATGCTAGGCCTTTTGTTGTAAGGATGTGATGACTCCAAGAGGCTTAAAAGGAGTCAAGAATCATATTTGAGAGTAAAGAATGAGGCCTAGAAATCATTTGAGGGGTGTTGCTTCATTAGGTGCCAATATGGACCATAATGGAGGTTGTAGAGTAATCTAGGGTTTAAGCAAGTTGCAAAGCCCTAGAAATTGTTTCATGAACTTAATTGGCTCCCATAATTTGTGTCTAAGCCAAGAGAAACTATCTCCACTAACTTATGGGTGTGTGGCTAAAAGAGGAGGCTTGAAAGCTAAGGAAAAAGTGTGTGTTTGTATACAAGGTAGCTCTCTCCACCTTCTCTCATACATGGATGTATATTTAGCTTGTTTTAGAATGTGTGTATGTGTATTTTCAAGCTTTGAAAAGTATGCTAGCATGCCTTTACATGTCATGATCCTTGATGCCATGTTATGTTTTAAATGAATCCATAATGTTTGTATGACTTTGCTTAAGTGTGGAAAGGCCAAGAACTCTTCCCTTTGGTGAGGATGAGCCAAGAACCCTTGAGCTTGGTTGAGACAAAGTAAAGAGTCTTCCAAAAGCAAAGTGGACTCCCAAGAGTATGGTTGAGTCCAAAGTGCTCAAGAAATGAGTAAGGGAAGTCCAAAACCCATGAGAAGAAGTGTGAGGCCAATCAAAACACTTAGTGAGCTCTTGAATGATTTGTATGAGTTGTTCACATGCCAACTTCGCTTCTAAAATGTCCATGGCTTTTATTGTCTCCATGCATGCATTGGTAAAGCTTGCTTGCACATATTATATATGATTGAATGGGAGATGAGCTATTAGGATTCTTTGAATCTCACTCCCTCCTCTCCAATAGTCTAACATGCTAGGTGGACCAAGGAGTTATGGTGAAGGGAGCCAACAACCATGAAAGAAGGAGACTGACAAGCCTAGGCCTAGCTTTCATTCTTTTTGAACCTATAATGAGGCTTCACAAAGTATATGATGTTGTAAATGTACCATGACCCTTGAGGCATGTATAAATACACCATTATGTGATGTTTATATGCATGAATATGATGTATGATCTCTAGGATATGTTTTGAGTATCTAATGCCAAAGTATGAAAATTGAAAGTTTGATGGATATGTGTATAAGTGGGGGGTTGAATGAAAAAAATGAGATGTATGAGGTTTGGGACCATTTGGGTAGCTCACACAAGTCTTAAATATACTTTTAGACTTGCCCAAAAGGTTTCAAGACCAAGGAAAATCCATTTGGCAATTTTGGTACTCAATATAGAGCCAAAATTGACCATAATGGAACCCTATGTCACTTTTTGGCTAAATGAGCTAGTCTTAATCTAGAATTTGGCATGCAATTTGGTCTCATTGAGAGCTTTCTAGGAAGCTAACGATCATAATTTTTGGAGGTCTAGAGAATATTTGATGAATTTTCAAAGTTTGGATTTTTCATAGATTTTGGTATGGGTACTATTCATACTGGCAGTTTTGTTTTTTGTGTCACTCGATGGCCAAATGGTGTCCAATGCTTGTGAAGTTTTATATGCATAAACTAACATTCATAAGCTTTCTGTGGCCATCGAGATCACCTCACTTGGAGGTTTGAGCAAAGAGTTATGCATGTCTGAATTTAACTGTCAATACTAGTAGTCTCCTAGGAGTTCAGTTACTATTCCATAGGTTCCTGATAGCTAAATGTATCTATTTCATTCTAGAATTATTTTTAGTATTAATTTAAAATTTGTAGCTTTCTAGAATGACCAAATTTGTATGATTTCAATTGTTATAGAATTAGTTATGAATTTTAGAAGTTTGTATCAGTAAACTGAACAATAGCCCAGGTAGCCAGCAACCTCTGTAGATTTTTGGATGTCAAACGTCCTGTGTAATGAATTTTGACTTGGGCATATTTTTAGTGTGAAGTAGACATCTTAAGCTTTTCATAATGACAAAGATTGCATGATTTCAATATTTTTAGATTTAGTTATGATTTTCCAAAATTTGCCAAAAAAGGAGGCCAATTCTGGCCGAGAATGAAACCTCATTTTCCACCTTCCAATTCAGTTTCCATGGGTTGTAGGCATGTTTTTGTGATGAAAATGAGTTGTAATGATGTAATTAAATATGAGAATGTATAGCATGAGCTCACACAATCCACGTGACACCAAATAAAATTTTTAGTCATGATGCGGAGCAGGAAGTGTGTTATTTTCAATAAAATTCTCACTTCCTTCTTATTATATATCACATGAGCATGTAAATGATGATAGATATGAGCTAGAAACTATGGTGTTACAGAGAGAGGCACTTTTCCATGCTTTCATACACTTTAATAATAGTATGGAGCATGTAGCGTGTAACACCATATTCATCTAGCCTTTCTCCATCTCATTTCTTGTCACATTTCCTTGGCATAGCAAGATTCCAAGAAAAATTTAATTAAAATAATTGATTATTTTGTGTTACGTCAGGCTTAAAATTTTTGTTTCATATTCTGTGGACCATACTAACTCACCCACATCATTCTCCAATTAAAATACATCCAGACAACTTAAAACCATCACCAAATGTTCCATAAAACCCGAGTTTGGAGCATACATACACAAAATCATCAAATCAGTCTTGGGTTGCTGTGCTAGATTTCTGGTGTAAACTTTGAAAAATCATAACTAAATCTAAAAAAATTAAAATCAAGGATACTATGCCATTTTGGAAAGCTATAAATGATAAATTTAGGCTAAAAATAAGTCCAGACCAAAACAAAAATGTTCAGCTACTAAAAAGTGATGAATAATACCAAAGGCACTATTGCATTATTGGTACTGACTCCAAACTTTAAAAATTTATATCTCCCTGCTCATACCTTCAAATGAGGTGATCTTAGTGGCTATGAAAAGTGTATTATATCTAGTTTATGCTTGTAAAATTTCATGAGCATTGGATACCATTTGTCCCTCAAATGATACAGGAGAAGAAACTAACTATATGAACAATAACCATATCAGTTCATAAGCTTTTTCGCAACTTTGAAAATTCATAATTAATTCTCTAGAGCTCTAAATAATCTAATCTTTAGCTTCCAAAAAATATCTAGACAAGATCTATAGGCATGCCAAATTTCATGGGGAAATTCATCCATTTGATCAGTTTATGACATAGGACTGCAAAATGGCATTTTATGCCTCTTTAAGGGTCAATAATGGTCCATTTTAGCTTTTAGTTTTTCCAAGAACACTTAAGCATGTGAGATGTAACATCCCTAAAATTATAATTTTCTAATTATTTAATATTTTATGTAATGAATTTATTAAGCTTTAATAAAAAGAATTTAAATGAAATAACTTCGTATATGAGAAGTATATGTTGAATAGAACCCATAGGAATTTTTGAAATTTTAAGGGGGTCTAGGGACACAATTATTATTTATCACCTAAAATCCAGAACTAGTCCAATATATATATATATATATATATATATCAATGGTTAGGAAATAATGCGTAGAAAATTATAAAATTCGTTGCATAAATTCTGAATTTATTAGGACCAGAAAATGGCCCGAAACTATTATATGGAGACAACCTAGAACCCCAAACTTGAGTTAACTGTCTCAAGAAATTCTATATGGAAAAATCTATAGGGTTGTGGTGATAGAATCCATAAATAGAGTTAGAGGAAGATATAAGTAAAAAACAAACAGAGGTGCTTGTCTGTCACATCACTACTAAGGGCAAAATGGTCATTTGGACCCTAAAATAATAAAATATTAAAAAAATAAATAATATTTAAATATATGTTTAGAGACATTAAATAGGACCCACATAGGGCCAAATGATATTAAAATATAATAGAGAACTCAAAGAAAACTGATTAAATAAAATATTATGGAGAACTTACGAAATAGTGGCAATTTTGTAAGTCTAACTCAGGAAAAGCTGACATGGCACCAAGGAGCTAGGAAGGCGTTGATGTGGTGCCATGGAGGAGAGAGAGAGAGATGATATGATGCCATGTGTGAAGAAGAAGCTGAAAGTTGCAAGAGAATTCTGGAAACTGCACAAACTACAGAGCGATTATGTAGGCTTACATCAGCGAATCTTAGAAATCTCACACATTACAAAAAAATTATTGCTGACTTTAGCATGACATATACATTGACTAAAGCAGCATTAAATGCAATCCTATCTTCATACATTATGAAAAAGTAACCATAAGAATCCAATGGCTAATATTCATCCATAAAACATGATGTGATTTAAACTGTTGATGCAATCCAATGGCTTATGGCTTAGATTTCTTCACCTTTTCAAGATCAAATCACAACCTTTGATATAATCCTAAGGCCTACATTTTATCCCTTATTTCAAGGTAAATCTTAACCATTCATGTAATCTAAAGGCTAAGATCTTCCACCTTAAAGTTAATTAAATCTTAACCATTCATAACTAATATATATATAAACCACACACACCAATTTGGCCAAGAGGAGGAGAAGAAGAAGGAGAAGAAGCTCAGTCTAAGGAAGAAGAAAAGGGAGGAAGAAGAAAGAAAGAAAAGCCATAGGGGAAAATCAAACACCATGGAGCTAAGGTAACATAGATAGCCTTTCTTCTTCTTGGTTTTTCTTATATTTTTCTCCAAGTAATTTTCTCTACTCTTCCTTTCTAATTTTCGTCCATGGCAAGAGGAGATGGGAAAATTTGTTGTTTCCATGAATTCTAGAGAAATCATATATATGGCTTATGGATTCATGTGATCTAAGAAAATTCCTATTCTTGGCAATTTTTCTACAAATTAAGAAGCTTTGTATTCCAAAATGCCATGGGAGAAATTGAAGGGAAAATAAATGGGGAAGTGATGGAAGAAAGCCTAAGGAAGAGAAAGATTAATATAGCCTTGATTTTTATGAAGAAATTGGCAAGAAACCCTAGAATCTTAACTTGAGAAAATTGTAAAATCCATATGAAATCTCCAGAAATTGATTGAAGACTTTTGTTTAGCTTTCTTGAATATGTATGTGTGACTATTTAGTGACATAAAAATGAAGCAAAATCATGTCTTCCCTGATAAATAGGTTTAGGCAACACATGTACATATACCTAGGGAAGAGTTTTATTAAATCCAACTAAATTAGGTTAATCTACATGAAAAATAAGGCCTATGGTGAAATTTTGGTGAATTATGGATCATTATATAAAAAGTCAAATTTTTGAGAAAAAGTGTTGACCAAAAACTTCTTGAAAATTTCCTGATGTTATTTGACATGCTTTGGATGATTTTTGTAGCCTAATATATTCTACGTGCTGTCTAGATTATACTAATATTTATTTTGTGAATTTTAGAGCTCATTTGTGAAAGTTGGAAAATTACACAGCGTTATGTCAAGAATGGAATATGTGATAACATGTTTTGGAATTGCACTGTTTACTGTACTGATATATTGCCTAATTTCTTGACATGCATAATATGCTATTTACTACCTAATTCTATAAGTATGGGTTATTTGGTAAATAATTGGCCAATATATATATGGTAGAGTAGCCAATATATATAAACAATGCCAATATATGTATGCTAGAGTTGGCCATTAGGTAGCTGCTATTGTATTGGATTTCCTATAATACCATATATTTCTAGCACATTTTATACTATATCTATGCCTCACATCAACCAATTTATATAAGAGGCAAGAAAATGGCATTGTTTTAATGCATTTCTTAGCGTTACATCACGTATAAAAATTTTATTCAGTGTCACGTAGACTATATGAGCTCAAACATTATATCCCCATATTTAATTACATGAATACAACTCATTTGCATCATTCACAGTGCCCTACACCTTAAGAATCATGAAGGGAAGCATGAAATATTCATATCCACTTTTGGCCAAATTTGGCTCTTTTCTGACCAAACTTTGGAAAATCATAACTAATTTTAGAAAAATCACAATCATGAATTTTTAGTCATTATGGAGAGCTACAGATGTCTAATTCACACTAAAAATATGTCTAGACAATAACATCTATCATAAAAGACATTTAACATCCGAAAAAGTCTAGAGGTCAACTACTCATTAGTGTTGTCACAAATTTCTATAGTAAAATTAAAAAATGTCCAATTAATTCCAAAAAAATTTAATCCATGCAAATGATACCAATTTGAAAAGCTGTGGATGTTAGCTAGAGGGAAAAAATATTTTAAGGCCAACTCAAGCATGCTCGAACCCCGAAATTCAATAGAACAGTAACTAAGGTCAGATGAAGCTCTTAATATAAGATAAAATATTTAAAAATTCACTGTGAATATCTAGTTTTTCTGTATAAAATTTCATGTCAATTAGACATCATTTAAGTCCTGTGTGATAGATTTCATTTTTAGACTAAATAAATAGTGCAACAGATTAAAATTAGAAAATTTACCAACTTTGGAAATTCATCAAATATTTTGTAGGCCTTAAAAAATTATGTTCTTTAGCTTCCTAAAAAGCTCTCAACCAGCTCTAATTGCATGCCAAATCTTAGATAAAAAAGAACTCATTTGGCTAAAAAGTGACATAGGGTTCTATTATGATCAATTTTGACTCCATATGAGGTACCAAAGTAACCAAATGGCTTTCCTAAGGGTTTGGCACCTTTTGGGCAAGTCTAAAAGCATGATTAAGACTTATGTAAGTTGCCCAGATAGTCCCAAACTCTATGCATCTCATTTTAGCCATTTCATCCATACATGTGCATAATTCTATCAAACCAGTCATGGAGCTAATTTGCCATCAAATACTCAATTCACATTCTAGTGGCTACATAACATATTTCCTCATTCATACATGGCACAATATCATAATTACATATGATTAAGAGGTCATAGACCATATACATCATGGGTTTACATGCTTTGATACAAATATAGCCTTAAAGAACCAAAAACTATGCATTAGGTTGTCAAGCTCTCTTCTTCAAGGTGGTTGGCTTCCATTACCTTGTCCACTTGATCCACCTAGCACAGTAGATCATTAGAGAGGAGGGAATGAGATTCAAAAAATCCCAATAACTCATTTCCCATTCAATCATATATAATGGATGCAAATAAGTCTCATAAATGCATGTATGGTCATGTTGACATGTGCAAATATTCAAGAGGCATTTTTATCATTTGAGAATGTCATAAATAGCATACAAAGGCTTGTTAAGCAAGTGGATTGGCCTTACCCAATTTCTTATGGATATTAGACTTGCCTCACCCATTCATTAATGCATTCTTGGACTCAACCATGCTCTTGGGAGCCCACTTTGCTCTTGGAAGACTCTTTACTTTGTCTCAGCCAATCTTAAGGGTTCTTGGCCTTACCACACTCAAGCAAACCCAAACACACATCAAAAAATCAAATGAAACATAATATGTAATCATGAAATCATGGCATATAAAATCATGCTAGCATACTTTTCATAGCTTGAAAATACACATACACACATTCTAAGACAAGCTAAGCACACATCCATGCATGAGAGACGGTGGAAAGAGCTATCTTGCACACAATTACACACTTTTTCTCTTGAAGTTCCCTCCCTTGGTTTGGCCACACACCCACAAAAGTGTGGAAAAGATTTTTGTTGGCCTAAACATAATTTATGGAAGCCAATTAGGTTCATGAAATAATTTCTAAGGTCACACAACTTGCTTAGACACTAGGTTGTTCTATAAACCCTATTATGGTCCATAAATGCACCTAATGAAGCAACACTGCTCAAATAAATTCTAGGCTCCATTCTTTTCTTTCAAATATGATTCTTGACACCTTTTAAGCCTCTTGGAGTCATCACACAATTAAAACAAAGAGCCTACTTACATGTTGCTTCTTTAAGTCATAATATGGAACCTAAAGCACTAACTCACTTTCTATCAGTTTTAAATATTGTTCAAGGCCTCCCCTCATTTTCATTCATCATATATGACTCAAGAATGGGTTTAGAAAAATTTAAAACTCTCTCTAGCTATGCTATCCTTGCTTGACCGAGGCTATAGAGGAAATGGAGCTCCTTGGAGTTTGCTTTGTTTTCTCAAGGGAAGAAGCATATAGAGAGCCTCTTAGGGATCATAGGAGCTTATTTAAACTCTTATTTAGGTCTAAAAATCATCATACAAAATCAAATTTTACAAAGCGCAAGTGAAACCCTAGAACTTGCATCTTGAAATCTAATAGTTTTATGCTGATTTTCTTTGCATATTCTAAATCCCCACACCCTTTCTCCTTAGATTCACACTTGGTTTTATCTAAAAATTAAGTCCTCCTTGGGTTTTCTCATGTTAGGTAAAATGGAGGAAGAGGGAACCAAAGATGACAACCATAGGAAGAGAAATTACCTTGTTTTCTTACTTTTTCTCACTTGAGTCTTGTGTTCTTTGAGCTCCTCTCTTCAAATCCGAATTTTTCCCTCAATTTCTCCTTTAAAACAGATCCATATACTTCATTATAATCATAGGAAATAAAGGAGAATGAAGGAGAAGAGGTTTGGAAGAGAAAGAGCATGAAAAACTATGAAAATCCATACCTTTCTACCTTGAATTTCTCCTCCTTTTCTTCCTCCTCTTGTGCACCTCATCCTTTAGGGTTTTCCTCTAGTTTTGGGCAGAACATGGTCATGCATAATGAAGGGAGAAGAAGGGCACATCATATATATATATAGGTGGGAGGGAGTTACACTTTTCAAAAATTTCTATTTTGTCCTTTCATTCTTGGCATTTTTGTTTCTCCTTTATTTTAGCTCCTTTTCTAGAATCATCTTTTCCATTATGAAATTTAGATTCCCAATTTAGTAAAATACCTTTGGAATCACTCAAATCAGAGCTAAAACCTTCCTGAACAAATCCTTCAAAGTTCGGGTACACTGACGTTAGAAAACATCCATTGGAGGGGATTTAATTGTCCCAGGCTTTCCATTATTTTTAGGGCCTCTAAAAACCTCAGAAAGTTCAAAACCTTCATTTAAAAAGCCTTCCTGTGTGAATTCCAAATTTTGCTCATAATTACGAAAATACCATTACGTTTTATAAGCTTTTTGTAAGAAATTATTTTTTTTACTCTAGCTCTATTTTTCTTTCTGTTTGAGCTTGGGATTCTCATTTTTAGGAGTTTAGAATACTTCCTAAATTTTTTGGGACCTTTACTATCTCATTTTGAGGGACTTTCTTTTGTATCTAGTGAATTTCATTCGTTTATAGAGAAACCGTACGTTATATTTCTTACGTTTTCTCTTATTTTCAGAAAATAAGATGTTACAATTTTCCCCCTTAAATAAATTTTGTCCTCAAAATTTAGGGTATGCTTCCTTCTTACTCTTTTCTTTTCTGGCTAACTGCTATTTTCTTTCCCTTCTTCTTGGCTCTATATGTTTTTCTCAACGATTTCACTCGTTCGAATTTTCTCTCAGCCAGGGAATTTTCATACTATCTCTTAATGAAAGCTCTATTGCTATAATGTACTAGCTAATTCCTTTCATAAAGGAAAGAAATTTCTAACTCTAGTGGCCTATCTTGGGAGAGCTTACTAATTATATTAGGTTATTCTTAACCCATTCGCAGAGATTAATGTTTCTTTCAGTAGACTCATTTACATATCTTAGGAGGTAACTTATTTCATATCATATCTTCTGTATCCTCTTTGAATGGCTTCTCATATATCTCATTATCTTTTCTGATCATTACAACCATAAGAGGTTTTTGTCTATCTATTTACTTATTTACATGTATCGTCTATTGCTTATCTCTATGTTCTTCCTTACTAGCTCATCCCATGATTACAATTCACATTCTTTCTATCACAGGCCTCACATCTTAATTACTTACTAGGATTACAACACCTTTGAGGTGCTTCTACTTTTAATGATCCCAGCTTTTCTATTTATTATTGCATTTGTCTCTACAGGCCAAGACTTTTTCTAATTGTCTTTGCTCACTTATAGTGGCATTTTGTAGTCCCTTATTTCAATACTAATACGCCTACCATGCATTGCTTATACTATTACTGAAGAGCTATTACCACTTACTACTATTAGGCTCTGATGGGATGCTAGCTATTCTTATAGTTTTACTTATTGGAGATATACTGTACCACTTACCTCATATAAAAACTGCACCTGACCCTTTTTTGAATACATAAGTTAGCATGCAGGGATCTTTCTATCCCTCAGCTAGCGCCACTATCTGCTAGGTAGTGGTTCATTTAGCTCTAACTCTGGAAAGCTAATTTCTTGCTTTCCTCATCCCATACACTATGCTTATCTCTAAAGAGAGTTAGTTAGTAGTTTAACTGTCTAAGTACAGCCTTCATATTTCTATGGCAACAGTCTACCAGACTTAGGAGATCTCTAGTCTCTAAGACAAAAGCTAATTGAAATTGTACTAGTCTCTGAGACTAACTGCTATGTAAAAACTCTCTCAGGCCGTCATCTCACCAGAGAATTATCATGCTATGGCTAGGCTCTCTATAACTTTGTGAGATCTACTGTGACTGTTGGATCTATTGCGACTTCTTAGAGTCCTACTAGGGTCTACTGCAACCCACTGTACTATGCTAGGATCTCCTATAATCTATCTCTGGTAGACGTCAAAGCCTAAGATTACTGCATGTGACAGCAAAATACATGCTCAGTAAGTCCAGTTACTATCACTCACAATAGCTGAGACTAAACTCAGAGGTGCATTATGCTTTTCGTGTGAAATGGGTTCTATATCATCTGATTCTCTAAGATCCCATCATTATGATACTAGGGAGCATTTTAAATTTTTTCACTCATCACTTCTCATAGGATCCTCAAAATCCCACTTCAGCCTCTTTTGCTTTGGCTTCCTTTTCATACTCTATTGACTTACTTGCTTTACATATGCTCGTTCTAGCCTTCCTCTCATATCCTACAGTTTCTAACTATGTCCACATTCTACTTTTAAATGCCTTGGCACTAGGGCATCTCTCACTGAGTATGGTTAACATCTCTGGCAGGAGAGAGACTATGCACTGGTCCTTATTTATTTCATTTATACATACTATAAGGGACTTAAGCTATGTATACTAAATCTGAACATCCTTTACTAGGGATCCCTTTCTACATGCTTTCCTTACTATTCTGATATTACTGGAATCCTTTTACCTTTCTTTCCTGACTCATCTCGTTCTTTAACTAGGATACCTTTCGATTATTGAGACACTTTGGTGATTGATATCATCGTTTGCTATGCACTTAAACCATATTACTACTAGGTTGGCTAGACCTAATGTCATGTAGCCTTTCTTGCGAGCAAACTATAACATTAAACACTAATACACTAGCATTTCATGATTAAGCTTAGAGCCACTATCACCAATATATTACAAGTTCCCAATAATCTAAAGTATTCCTCTTGTACTTTTCTCTATCTGCCTTATTCTCATAGAGTGTTTAGGGAAAATAGGATTTTTCTTCTATTTCATCTTGAGATCTCTCTGTATTGCTCATCTATTTTTACTTTAGGCACTATCATGCTAAAAGGGCATTTATGCCAAGGATAAATGTGCTTTCTTAAGTATTCAAGCACATTAACTGAATATCTATTCTCAATCTAGTATGTCCTCGGCTTGAACACTATTATAATTTCTCTTTCTACCTTTCTTATCCTCTTACTGAGGTAAAAGTATGTTCTATTACAAGCTATCTCTATTGCCAGTTTAAATTTCTTTATGCTCAAGAGCACCTACCTTTTCCTGGGATTTCCTCTACTTATTCATTCTCTATAACATCAAGGAAGTCTACTTTTCGCTCATACTCTTACTCTGCTCTTAGCTAGACTATCCCTCAGTAAGAAGAATTCTATTTCATATAATCCTAAGAATTTTCATTTTATGGCGCTCTCAACTTACACTCCTTTTCTACATAACATAAGGCACTAACTGTTTGTTTCAACATGCTTCTATATTCAGATCAGAGCTAGGCTTTCTTTCTATTTAGTCTCATCCCCAGGAGCACAGTATACTATTTTTGGGGTTCTACTAACCAAATCCAGAATGCATACTCTCAATGCCTAGATTCTACCTCACTGAAGCTTATGCTCTATGGGTGCTCTAATCACACATGTACCTTAACCCCCACAATATTTTCATCTTAGGGAACTCGTCTAACTAACTACCAGACCCCTATCTATTTACCTTTTTGGGCTTAGCTTACTCATTTAACCATGACTAAAGTGAGGGCGTCTTTTTTGTAGCTAGTTTCCTAACCCTTCCTCATTCTCTTTATTACTATACTTTATGACTTAGGGGGTCTATCTAGGGGAATTTGCTAACCACTATTGGGTAGTTTCCTCAACTTATAATGTTTCATCTTTCATTTCTCGATCTAGGGAGAACTTTCATTGAGCCTTTCATTTACATATCTCACCTGGAACGATGCTACTGGTCATCTCCTCCAAGCATTAGCTTATGCTCAGCCTAGGCTAGCCATCTTATCAGACCTATAGCTTACTAACTATCCTCATTCCTTTCTGAGCCTCTGTTACTGGGCTAGTCATACTTACCTATAGGTGTTACCTATAAGGTACACTTTTTTAGGCCATTCACTATGTGCCTCATTGTTGGTAGTCTTATCTTACGTTATTTTGAAGCTACACTAATATTTTATCATTTAGTGTCTCACTAGGTAGTACTCTAGGTTAAAGTCAATGCCTCAAAGGCAGGTCTCAATAACTTTATCATCCCTGTCTCTAACTTTCTCTATACTGAGCTCTTTTCTTAGTCTTATTTGCTAGGCCTATGGATTTCTTGCTAACATTTCATGGCTATTCATTACTCAGGTAGACCTGAATATAACCAACAAGGCATTCATACTATCACTCGCCGTGGCTAACATATCATTCACCGCGGCTTACTAGCCTTAGGTTCACCCTAGTTTTCCTATCTGAGTATTGGTTGCGGCTAACTTCTTAATTAGTCGTGGTGAGGAACTCTCTAGATTACCTTGTTGCTATCTAGAATAATTGGTCATAGCTAACAGCCTCTGATTAGCTTATTTTTCTCAAGGATTGGGTTTTTATCTTTAGCTACCAACCCAAGCTTTATGGTCTTTATATCTAGCTCGTCATCAAGCTAAAGGGTTCTACCTCTTGCTTCACTCATACATAACTAATTATCATCTTAGGGCTATCAGGCTCTAGGGTGTAGCTCGTAACTCAACCTCTGGCCTGAGGGAATTTGCTTTTTAGGCTTTAAAATTCATCTAGACATTTGGGTGTTATGGCAAAGGGCAATTCTCCTTCTTATTTCCCTTTTAAATTGGTCTTGTGTAGCTACAATCTTATCTCATACTATATTGCACCTATTTGTCTCTGCATTACGTAAGATAGTTAGGAATGCCTTAAGTATGACAACCAGGGGAATTAGGCCTCACATACTCTCTCTAGCAAGCCTCTTCACATCAACAAGATCATTTCTCATCATTTATATCTAGGGCTTGCCACTGATCTTAGCGAACTATCATATCATATCAAGCTTTAGCCATTGGATCCCTTATCTCTGCTCAAGCTACTTTAGAGGCCACCCTTTCTCGGTGTCCACTAGCTACTTTAAGACCATCCTATAACTTACTCATATGAACAAAGCCACAACCTATCCTCACACACCCAACATGTCTCATACAAGGCTCTACCTATCCATTCATGCCTTTTACATAGCCCTATTGCTACATCCTCAAGCCAGATCCAATCCGAGAGCACTATATACTTCTAGCTCATTTCATACTATATCTATGCCTCACATCAAGCAATTCATATAAGAGGCAAGAAAATGGCATTGTTTTAATGCATTTCTTAACGTTACGTCATGTATAAAAATTTCATTCAATGTCATGTGAATCATATGAGCTCAAACATTACATCCCCATATTTAATTACATGAATACAACTCATTTGCATCATTCATAGTGGCCTACACCTCAAGAATCACGAAGGGAAGCATGAAATATTCATATCCATTTTTGGCCAGATTTGGCTCCTTTCCGACCAAACATTGAAAAATTATAACTAATTTTAGAAAAATCGCAATCATGCATTCTTAGTCATTATGGAGAGCTACAAATGTATAATTCACACTAAAAATATGTTTAGGCAATAACAGCCATCATAGAAGACGTTTGACATCTGAAAAGGTTTAGAAGTCAACTACTCACTGGTGCTGTCATAGATTTCTACAGTAAAATTAAAAAATGTTCAATTAATTCCAAACAAATCCAATCCATGCAAATGATACCAATCTGGAAAGCTGTGGATGTTACCTAGAGGGAAAAAATATTTCTAGACCAGCTCAAGCACGCCTAGACCCAGAAATTCAATAGAATAATAACTCAAGTCAAATGAAACTCTTGATACTAGATAGAATTTTTAAAAATTCATATCTCCCTCTCTGAATCTCCAAATGAGGTGCTTCTAGTTGGCATAAGTCACTGTGAATATCTTGTTCTTTTATATAAAACTTTATGGCAATTAGACATCACTTGGGTCCTGTGTGAAAATTTCATTTTCGGACCAAATAAATAGTATAGCAAACCAAAATTAGAAAATTTGACAACTTTGGAAATTCATCAAATATTTTGTAGGCCTTTGAAAATTATGTTCTTTAACTTTCCAAAAAGCTCTCAACAAGCTCTAAATATATGCCAAATCTCATATTAAAAAGAACTCATTTGGCTAAAAAGTGACATAGGGTTCTATTATAGTCAATTTTGACTCCATATAAGGTACTAAGGTAACCAAATGGCTTTTCTTAGGGTTTTGGCACCTTTTGGGTAAGTCTGAAAGCATAATTAAGACTTGTGTAAGCTGCCCAGATGGTCCCAAACTCTGTGCATCTCATTTTGGCCATTTTATCCATACATGTGCATAATTCTATCAAACCATTCATGGAGCTAATTTGCCATCTTATCCTCAATTCACATTCTAGTGGCTACTAACATATTCTCTCATTCATACATAGCACAATATCATAATTACACATGTTTAAGAGGTTATAGACCACATACATCATGGGTTTACATGCTTTGATACAAATATGGCCTTAACGAACTAATAAGAGGTTATAAACCATATACATCATAGGTTTACATGCTTTGATACAAATATGGCCTTAAAGAACCAAAAACTATACATTAGGATGTCAAGCTCTCTTCTTCAAGGTGGTTGGCTTCCATTACCTTATCCACTTGATCCACCTAGCACATTAGATCATTAAAGAGGAGAGAATGAGATTCAAAGAATCCCAATAGCTCATCTCCCATTCAATCATATATAATGGATGCAAACAAGTCTCATAAATGCATGTATGGTCATGTTGACATATGCAAATATTCAAGAAGCATTTTCATCATTTGAGAATGTCATATATAGCATACAAAGGCTTGTCAAGCAAGTGGATTGGCCTTACCCAATTTCTTGTGGATATTAGACTTGCCTCACCCATTCTTTATTGCATTCTTAGACTCAACTATACTCTTAGGAGCCTACTTTACTTTTAAGAGACTCTTTGCTTTGTCTCAACCAATCTTAAGGGTTCTTGGCCTCACCACACTCAAGCAAACTCAAATACACATCAAAATATCATATGAAATATGATATGTCATCATGAAATCATGGCATATAAAATCATGCTTGCATACTTTTCATAGCTTGAAAATACACATACATACATTCTAAGACAAGCTAAGCACACATCCATACATAAGAGAAGGTGGAGAGAGCTATCTTGCACATAATCACACACTTTTTCTCTTGAAGTTCCCTCCCTTGCTTTGGCCACACACCCACAAAAGTGTGGAAAAGATTTCTATTGGCCTAAACATAATTTATTGAAGGCAATTAGGTTTATGAAACAATTTCTAAGGTCACACAACTTGCTTAGACACTAGGTTGTTCTATAAACCCTATTATGGTCCATAAATGCACCTAATGAAGCAACACCATTCAAATAAATTCTAGGCTCCATTCTTTCCATTCAAATATGATTCTTGACACATTTTAAGCCTCTTGGAGTCATCACACAATTAAAACAAAGAGCTTACCTATATGTTGCTTCTTTAGGTCATAATACGAAACCTAAAGCATCAACTCACTTTCTATCAGTTTGGAAGAGAAAGAGCATGAAAATCCATACTTTTCTGTCTTAAATTTCTCCTCCTTTTCTTCTTCCTCTTGTGTGCCTCATCCCCTTGGGTTTTTCTCTGGTTTTGGGCAGAACATGGTTGTGCATAATGAAAGGAGAAGAAGGGCACATCATATATATAGGTGGGAGGGAGTTACACTTTTCAAAAATTTCCATTTTACCCTTCATTCTTCGCATTTTCATTTTTCCTTCGTTTTAGCTTTTTTTTTAGAATTGTCTCGTCCATTATGAAATTTAGATTCCTAATTTAGTAAAATGTCTTTGGAATCACTTAATTAGAGCTAAAACCTTCCTGAACGAATCTGTCAAAGTTTGGGTACACTGACATTGGAAAACATGTGATGACCCTAACTTCTATTTATTGTAATTAAGGTGAAATACGTGATTACTAATCATGAATTAGGATTACAAGACATTATGACTAATTACACTTAGAAAATATAGGAAAATTTGAACCTTAATATTATTAGAGTCATCAAGCAACTAGTTATAAGTATTCATGTACATAAGGGGAGCAAACACTCATTTATAGGCCTTTGATTAAATTACCCATTAATTCTAACTCACAAGAATCTTCTACTAATGTTTCTAAGACATCCCTTGAGGTCACCATATGAAAAAACAAGATTCTTAGGTGAATATAAGGGTTTCAAGATGTTCGCCGCGGCTAAATTCTTCTTAGCCGCGCCCAATTGCTCTTGGGTTTATTCCTTACATTGTCATTGTTTATAGAGTAACAATAGTAGGAATTCATGAACTATCAGCAATTATCATTCGATACACAATCAGTGGGGGTTCCATACATCGATGGTTTATATTAACATCTAAAATATCACATGATTACATTTCTAATAGTAAGCCATATCATAATTCAACAAAGTTCATAACAAATATCATAAATCCATACATCAAATACTAAAGTAAAGTAAGGCCTACTCCTTAATAGATACATGCTATATTATCAAAATACAGACTCCTAAACTTGGCAACATGATTACATGATGATGCTATATAGAGCTTAACAAAATTAGCATCTACTTTATTGCACTCAGACCAAGTGTAGCTCCCCACATTAGGCCTCAGCTTATGGAAGTTCATCCACTTACTTGCCTTTATCCTTACCCAAAGGACCTTCACCTGAAATTGTAATCCCATGAAATGAGGTGAGATGCAAATCTCAGTAACCAAGGCAAATTCCATTATATATTCCAGTTTAATTAACATATATGCATGATTTCATATAAGCATCAAAAAACATACTAGTCATATCAGTAAATAAAACAATTAGGCTATCATGATTACTATCCCATACTAGTAATCATATTTCCACATGTTAAAGGCCAATAACACTGGGAGAGGCCCATCTACTGCACCTACTCCATAATGAGCATAACCAAGGCTCAGTGCATCTAGGGTTTGATCATAACCTGGTACTCGATCGAAGCATATGCACAGGTGGCAACTGCACCACAGCTCTAACATGGACTCACAAGGTCCAATCACAATACAGTAGATAACAAACCAATTCATTCAGCATTTCAAATCATTCATGTATAGCAAATATAAAATTAAAGCAGATATATATATGGAATCAATATAGTCTCAGTTACCTTACTTGTAGTCAATCGTCTAAGAGCCAATTGAGTGCTACTTCAGCCTATAGACATAAAACTAAGCCATTACTATCCCTAATCATAATTTGTATCAATAAACCCATCACTTAAAGAATTAAGCTATATATAGGACTACTCAGAAATATTTACGCAATCACTGCTAAACCAAATTCGGATTTGGTTGAGCCTACCCCAGAAACCTTAAAATAACACTTCAAAATAATACCCATATTATAAATCAGCTATAGGGGTCTCAAACTAGCAAAGAAAGCATCAAAATGGAAAGTTTATACTTACCTAACAACACTTTTAGTCCCAACCTACGAAATTTCACTAAGAAAATCCCAAACAACCACATTTCAGATTTTGGGCATGGTGAAAATACTCCAAATGAAAAACTAATCAGGCCAAAATGAAGAGAGAGAGAGAAGGAGATTAAGTCATACAACTATTACCTTGGCTGAATCTTGATTTAGAAGTGAGAAATGGTGAATTTCTTGTCCTTAACCCTAGCCTCCCTTCAAACCTCTGAATTTAAGTTGTGTGTGTGTTTCAGCAAAATGTGGAGGGGCTAGAGTGTTTAGGGTTTTAGTTAGGTTAAATGTGGGTCATGGGCTGACCCAAGAGTCCAATTGCAAGAGGGTTCTGATTTAAACCTTGTTAGGCCAGCTTTAATCTCTTAGGCTGCAGAAATTTAATTGGGACAGACCAAATTTAAAGAACTAAATTGATTTAGGTCTACACAAGGGTTATTGGGCCAATTACAAAAGCTTATAAAAGATGGTTCTTCGGCCTCTATCACATTGAATCAAATTAGGCCTAGATGGGGTTTATAACTTAATTAAAACTCAAACTTTTATTAATAATTTATCTTCCTAAAATTTTCATTCACTTAACTTGTCCAATTATCTCATATTAATTATTCATAATTAACCTAAATCCATAATTAAGACTTTAATTAATTTTGGGGTGTTAGAAAACATCCACCGGAGGAGATTTAACTGTCCCGGGGCTTTCCATGGTTTTCAGGGCCCCTAAGAATCTCAAAGAACTCAAAACTTTTATTCAAAAAGTCCTTCTATGTGAATTCCAAAATTTGTTCAAAACTACGAAAATGCCATTACATTTCGTAAGCTTTTCATAAGAAATTATTTCTTCATTCTAGCTCTATTTTTCTTTTTGTTTGAGCCTGGGATTCTCATTTTTAAGAGTCTAAAACCAGAATGCTTCCCAAATTTTTTGGGACCTTAACTATCTCATTTCGAAGGACTTCCTTTTGTATCTGGTGAATTTTGTTCGTTTATAGAGAAATCGTACATTACGTTTCTTGCATTTTCTCTTATTTTTAGAGAACTAGATGTTACATGTCCAATCTTAAAGATACTTAAAAATACTTAAATCACTAATTTGTCCAGACTCCAATACGCTGCCATGCTATTAGGATTATTTATGCACAGAGTTGTGCAAGGCAGTTCTTTCCAAAATATACCTCTTATATCTTGATCAAATGATGGTTTGGATGACATATTTTTGTGATATTTTATATGACTTTCCTTGAGTACCCACCGGAGGATGCCTTAGGAAAGAAAGTAGGGGTGAGCCTATTATGTCATGGTAGTGCAACATGAGTTGGGCTTGAGCTTGCCAAAACTAGTGTGACATGATTTGAGTATTGGGCTTGGCAGTCTCCAAGGCCTAATGGTCAATAAAGAATAAATATTATTTGTTATATTTTCTATATTCTATGCATGTAAAAATCTTGTGAATATCTTGCAACTGCTGAATCTTAATTATGTTGAGATAATTCTTGTGTTCATTTATGTTCTATCTTTAGATGTAATATGTCTATTCACTTTGCTATTTCATATTCACGTTAGATATTGCCAACAAGTATATCTCTCTGTTTATATTGTTTAGTAAATTAACTGTCTTTATAAGCTTTCCATTTTCACTTGCTGTCTATTAAAATTACTACTGAACTCTTCTTTATGGATATTATGTGGTATTAATCCTATATATGTTACTAAGAAAATTATTTCTCACTCTGTTTTGGTTTATACTTTTCTTAGATACCAATTTACCATGTGACATTAGAACTCCAGGTGGGATGGATCCAGTTCCCACTATGAGGATAGGTCTTTGTCATTCATGACAGCAGATCATATCATGTGATGATGTCATTTGTGCTGTGCCTGTGTACTCCAAGGGAGCTTAAATCTCACTCATTTCCAATGAGTGGATTTGACCCTCCACCACCACCATATCCATGAATAGTGACCTAGTAGCAAATGCTTTTTGTGAAAATAAGGGATTGACCTTTTTAGTCATTTTGTTATCCAGGGATCTTTTTTCGGATAGTTATAGGATAGATCCCCTTTGATGTGATGTGATCTGTATGATTCCACTCATTTATGATGGAACTCTCAAATTAGTCTGTATGAATTATAGTCTATTTCCATTGTTCTCGTACTCTGCTACACCATTAATTATATTTTATTATGAAGGAATAATTAAAATAAAAGGGTAATTAAAATCATATCAGGAACTTCTCAATATATATAGCTAAAAATGGGCACTTAAAAGAGACATTACATGTGAAAGCATTAAAACAGATGTCTAAACATGTCTAAAGGGTCTAGATATCCATACATTACAAAATCACTCTCCCACTTCTTGCTATACACAAAGATCTTACATGCTAATCTTGGCCATTCAATGACAAAAACATTCAATATCATTCATATGCTTTTAAGTCTCAAACATATATCATATATCCATGTATTTACATATGTTCAAGAGGTTATACATCATATACATCATGGAAGTACATCATTTGACAATGTTATGGTTACAAAATGAACAAATACCAACTCCTTTGTCAATCTTCTTACTTTCAAGTGTGGTGGCTCCCATTTCTTGATTCACTTAGTCCACCTAGATATATTAGGCAATGGGGAGGGAAGAGTGAAATTTTAGGAATCCCAATAGCCCTTCTCCCTTTCAAGCACACTTAATAGATGCAATTTCAAATCTAAAAAATGCATGCATAACTATTTTAAAGTTCATAAGTCTACATAGGACATTTTTCACATTTAAGAAAACATATTCATCATGCATCGGCTTGCTAAGATAATGGTTTAGCCTCACCCACTTTCTTTGAGATTTTTTGACTTGCTTCATCTACTTTTAAGGGACTTTTGACTAAACCTTACTTTTATAGGGACTTTTGGCTCATCCTCACCCTT
This sequence comes from Erythrophleum fordii, assembly GCA_032878935.1. Lineage (NCBI taxonomy): Eukaryota > Viridiplantae > Streptophyta > Magnoliopsida > Fabales > Fabaceae > Erythrophleum > Erythrophleum fordii. Next base: position 15,192,271 of record JAVQMF010000052.1, on the reverse strand, counting down.
ACAAAGGGACTTTTGGCTTCACCACACTCAAGCAAGCTAAAGACATTCGTAAAAACATCATTCAAACACATAAGTAAAGCATCATGGTACAATGGCATATAAATACTTGTTAGAAACATCTTTCATGGCTTAAACATGCATACACACATTCAAAGACAAAAAAACACCTAAGGATGCATGAAAGGAAGGAAAGAGAGCTACCCTGAATGTAAGAACACACTTTATCCTTTGGAATTCCTTCCTCTCCCTCGGCCAAACACCTACAAGGAGGTGGAGCTTGATTCCTTTAGCCTAAACACGTCAAACGGGATCTAATTACACTTTTAAAACAATCTCTAAGGCCACACACACTTTAGAAAAACTTTGGCACTCATATAGTTCAATTATGGTTCCATAAAGCACTTAATGAAGCAACACCAAGAATTTATGATCTTGGCTCTATTTTTTTCTTCCATCTATGGTTCTTGACTCCATTTAAACTCCTTAGAGCCATTACACAATTAATTTGAGGAGTCTAGCTATAGGTTGCTTCTTTAAGTCACAATATGGAACCTAAACCCCCAGCTCACTTCCTAGGCTTCCTAAAATTTTTTTAAGGCTTCCTTTTATACTCCCCCATCATATATGATGCAAATCTAAGCTTAGAAGGAATTAAAATACTCCCTTTATGCTTCTTCTCTTCTTGGCCGAGACATGACTTCTTTTGGGCACCAAGGAAGTTGTTTTATTTTCTTTGATGGGAGATGCATGTAGGAGGCTTCCTTGATGTTTTAAGAACTCATATGAACTATTAGAAATCTTAAATTATGACTAGAAATTTTCCTACAAATCAAAGTGCAACTAAAACTATAGGTTATGCATCTTGAAAGATCATGGTTCTTTCTCTATTTTCTTTACATATTCTTGTTTCCTACACTCTAATTCATAAGATTCATCCTTGGTTTGGTTCAAAAATAACTTCCTCTTAGCTATCCATGTAGTGGCTGAACCATACATAAAGGAACAAGGAAGAAGAAGTATGAAAACTAATGGATTTACCTTAAATTCAAGTTTTTCTCAAGAGCTTTCCCCTTTGCCTTAGTTCTCCTCTTGAAATTCAAACTCCTCCCCTCTAGTTTAAGTTCAAAATCGAACCAAATACTTCAATGAAACCATGAAAGAAAGAGGAGAAGGAGGAGAATAAGTTTACTAATGGAAAGACCAATAAAATTTATGAATTTCCCTACCTTTTTCTCCTTCTCTTTCTCCTTCAATGGTGCACCCTTTCTTACTGGCCTCTCTCTTGGTCTTTAGCAAAAATAAATTCAATGAAAGAAGGAGGAGAGTAGGGCATCCTATATAAAGATGAAGAATTAAAAATTGTTCCTTTAAAATTCCTGTTATGTCATGTTTTCTTGGCATTTTTCTTTCATTTTGGCTCTTTTTTTAGAATCGTCTTTTCCATCGTAAAATTTAGGTTTTCTAGCTTATAAAATGCCTTTGGAATCACTCAATTTCAAGCTAAAACCTTTCTAAATGAAAGGGTTAAAGTTCGAGTCAACTGTTATTAGAATACATATACTATAGGGGTTTTAATTATCTTGAGGCATCCCATGATTTTTAGGACCTCTAAGAACCCCAGAAAACTTAAAATTTTCATTTAGGAAACCTTCCTATGAGTATTCTAGAAATTACCTAAAATTATGAAAATGCTACTACATTTCGTCAAGATTTCCATTCCAGCTCTAGTTTCTAGGCAACCTAAGCCTTGGTTCCTCATTTTCTAATATTTAGAATTTTATCCCAATATTATTTGGTCTTAACTGATTCATTTTAAAGGACTCTCTTTTATATCCAGCCTGTTTTAGTCGTATTTACAAAAATCGGGTGTTACATAGAATTAGACTATGTCATGAATTTACCAAGAAATTAGCAAGTTTAGAACCTAAAATGGTCAAAACAGACCCATTATTAGTTCGAAAATGTATCTATACCTACGGAGGCCTTAATGGACTAATTTGGGTGTGAAACTAAGTAGGCATTTAGAAAACATCCTAAAGTTTCATGTGAGCTATAGTTTGTAATTTTTGGGTTAGTATGGAATATTTTATGAATTTTTGAATTTGCCCCAATAAAATTACATTATATCAATTTTGCTCTCTGGTACCACTGTGATTTTCATGTTCTTTGAGAGGGCAAATGGATTCATTTTAACTTAATATTTCTATAGTAGATAAGACATATCAAGAGCTTTCTAACAAGTCTTGGTTTGCCTAAATTAGACACTCCTAGCTAAAGTTAGTATCATAGAATTTTCTTGTAATAGGAACCAACCACTGTTTTATTATTTTTAAAGGACCATGTGAATTCAATTAAATTTCAGATTTTTACAATAGAAAGTAAATATTATAAGCTTTCTAAAAAGGCATTATTTACCTAATTTGGAGATCCTTAGCCAAAGTTATATAATTTTAAGGTTAATCCATAATATGTAATATAAGGGGCACTTAAGGGGCATATAAGCTAGTTAGGTTAGATATGCATTGGTTACTTATTTTTAATACTTAATATGATATTTTAGGCATGTGGAAATAGCAAGAGTGGTCTTTGGACAAGAAGACTAATAAGTGAAGGATTAAGGTAATAAAGGTTAAGTAAAAGAGACAACTAAAGAGAGTTAAAGAAGGCAAAAGGCAAAGTAAGAAGTTTAGGATCAACTCTCGATCTCTTAAGTAGCTTGTTTGTCTAATGATTTCATGAGTTATGCTTTGAATTAGCTTGTATTATGAATTTTATGTATGTAAGATGTTATGATTGGCTTCTAGCTCCTTAAGGTGGGGAATTGTGTGTAGTAGCTTTTCCTTAGCTTAGAGTTAAATCTAGTAAAACCCAGCTAGTATGAAATAGAATTATGTTTTGGCTCCTAACTTCCTATGGTGAGAAATTAAGTGCAGTATTTCTTTGTTGGCCTAGAAATGAGTAAAGTTAAACCTAACTAGTACGTTTAGATACCATGGCTTATTGTAAAATGAGATTTCATGCTAAAACTTGTATTGGAGTTTTATGATGCATAAGAATCACATACTTACATTACATGCATTGCATTTCTTCATGACATTCTTGTATGCATTAATTTGGTTGAGATTAGCTACTGAGATTCTCCCAAATCTCACCTCTATTTTTATTCTTCTCACTAACTAGTGTCAGGTGAAAGTACCAAAGAAAAAGAAATAAAATAATATTGAAATTAGAAAACAATATGAATCATATATGTATATGATTTTGCTGCAATATTGCAATGAATGTATATTTCAAGTTTTACTTCCTTAGTGATGTTGTAATACCATAATGTCTTAACCTCAACTAATCTATACTTAAGCTTGATTCCATGAAATTTCAAAGAAAAGAGCAAAACCATAGTATTTTTTAATGCTCTATGTCAGGGGTTTAAATGGTTATACTTTGCTCTATTGGTCCCATGAACTCATCAATCACATTATCTACTCAAAATCCATGCATACAACTCATACATAGCATAACAAAACCCATGAACTGCAGATATGAAGCCAAAAACCAAAAAAGGCAATTTCTCAAAACAGGCCCAAAAGTCAGATTTTTTACTCTAATTTTGAAAAATCATAACTGATTCTAGAAAAATGAAAATCAAGCAAACCATAGCTTTCTAGAAAACTATGGATGTTACCTTTACACAAAAAATAATTTCAAACCCAATCTCAGCATTTGGACCATGTTTGACAATAGAAAAGGCATAAAGGTCTGGCTATCCCTGGTACTAATATAAATTGCTATCATAAAATTTAAAAATTCATAACTAATTTCCAAAAACTCTAATCTGGGTAAAATATACCAATTTGGAAAGTGAAAGATGTTAACTAAAGGAGAAAAATAAGTCTAGATCATTTCAGTAGCCTTTAGACCTCGAAAACTAACAGAACAACAACAAAGGTCAGTTGGCATCTCTGATGCTAACATAGAACTTAAAAAAAATTATTTCTCACTCTACAAACCTCTAATTGACGTGTTTCTAATTGATATAGGTTATTGTGGATATCTAGTTTATGCCATAAAATTTCATAGCAATTGAACACCATTTGGTGTATGAATGACACAATTTTATTTTGGACTAGTGGTAACAGTGGTAGTAACCAAAATCAGAAAATTCTCCAATTTCCAAAATTCGCCAAATATTCCATAGACATCTAAATAATATCCACTTTAGCGTCCCAAAAATATCTTGACAATCTCTAGATGCATGCCAAATTTCATATCAAGAAGAGCTTATTTAGTCATATCTTGACATAGCTCATGAATTTAGTAAATTTGACCCCATATATGGTTTAAAATGTGGGTAAATGGTCTTCTACATATGTGAATTGCACAAGTTTTAAAGCATAAACACAATATATGTGAATTGCCTAAGTATTCCAAACCATCACACATCTCAAACTCACTATATTATACACAAGGATACATTACTACATACAAGCCACCAAAGGGCCAAATCTCATATTTCCATTGCTTTAGCTCCTTACATGGTTCATACATCATTTATACATATTTTTACACTTGCTCAAATATTTACATCTCAAAAAGAACATGTATACATAAGCACTTTGGCTTTCCTATACATCAAACTAGGCATAATTGTGCAAAAGTGTCAAGAGATAGCCATTTAAGCCTCATGACCTCCACTTTTTAGCTTTTGAGCTCCACCTGGACCATATAAGATGGAAGAGGGAAGGGAGTGAGATTCATGGAATCTCAATTGCTCATATACTCATTTAAGTAAGCAATCAAGGCATATAAATATGTCAAAGCATGCAAGTAGGCATCTAACCATTCAAAATCATACAACACATGATTTACATGCCATGAATATCATATCAATGCCAAGAATAAGCTCTAGGGACTTTTGGTCTAGTCTTACCCTATTTTGGGCACTTTTGGATTGACCTCATCCTTGGTTTAGGGACTTTTAACTTGGCCTCACTCATCTATGAGACTTTTGGCCTTGTCTCACCCATTTCTAGAGACTTTTGGCACCGCCTCACTCTTTAAGAGCAATTTTCATAAGCCAAAATATAAGCAAATTGGTACCAATGCATCAAGGCAATATTAAATAGCATATCTCATAATACATGTGCACATACAAACATACAATGACCATTACACATCCAAGAATGCATGAAAAAAAAGTGGAGAGTTACCTTTCAAGCTAACACAAGCCTTCCCTTTCAACTTCTCTTCTCCCTTCTTAGTCTTACAATCACAACTAGATGGAGCTTGATCTCTTGGGCCTAGACACAATAAATAGCATACAATTACTCTCTTATAACTCAAATAAACTGTAATACCATATATATCTAACCCCATTCATGGCATTCATATGCTCCCTATCATCATTTTCATAAGAATACATGAAAAAGGAACCAATAATAATGGATTTAATCGCGTTGCGTCATGCTTAAAAATTTTAAATCGATGACACATGGACTGTGTAGGTTCATACCAGGTATTCTCATATTTAAATACATTATTATAATCCATTTACATCACAAAACCTTGCTCATAACTTAAGGAAACCGAAATGGAGCATGAATTGAAACTTATTGAATTTTGGCTAGATTTTCCACCATTTTGTCCAAAAATTTGGAAAATCATAAGTAAATCTAGAAAAATCTAAATCATGTAATTTTTGTCATTTTGGAAAGCTTGGGATGTTTAATTTATGCTAAAAATAGTTACAAGTCATAACATCACACAAACTAAACTTTTGACATGCAAAATGGTTTAGAGGTCAGACTGGGTCCTAATGTTGTCATAATTTATTGATATAAAATTCAAAAATGTCCAATTAATTCTAAAAAATTCCAAATCAAGTGAATGATACCAATCTAGAAAGATGAGGATGTTAGAGGAAAAAAATAACTCTACACCAGTTCAAGCTCGCCCAGACCCTAAATTTCGATCAAACAGTGACTAAGGTCTGGTTAGACGCCTGACACTGGACTGAATACTTGAAAAATCGTATCTCTCACTCTAAACCTCCAAATGAGGTGCTTCTAGTTGGACCACATTACTAGGAGTGTATAGTTTTTTTGTATAAAATTTCGTGGCAATTGAACATCATTTGCCCCATGAGTGATAGAGTTTAATTTCGGACTAGTGCTATAGTACCAAGGACCAAAACTAAAAAATTTTTCAACTTCAATAATTCGCCAAATATTCCAAAGACCTCTAAAAATTATCAACTTTAGCTTCACAGAAAGATCTCATTAAGCTCTAGATGCCTGCCAAATTTCATATTAAGAAGAGCTCATTTGGACAAAAAGTGACATAGCCTCATGAAATGGTCATTTTTCCTATCAAGAGTCACTTTGCACCAAATGGCCTCTTCTTGAGTTTGGCACCCCTTGAGCAAGTTTCAAAGCACAAATATGACTTGTAAAGACTATTCAAGTGATTCCAAGCCTCATGCATCTCTTTTTGGTCTCTCAACATCCATTTATGCATAGTTACATTAAACCATCAAAGAGCCAATTTGCACAATTCCATTAATTTAGTGTCATATAAGGTCTACATCATATTCATACATCATTTTACACTTGTTCATGGTCTTACATCACAAAAACATTACATGCATCATTACTTTGACATTCAAAAACTACTTAAATTACATAATACACTAAAATAAAGATATTCAATGTCCTTGGCTTGCATCTTCTTGACTTGGAATACCAACTAGACAATTCAAGGATAAGGGGAAAAGAGGAGTGAGATTCCAAGAATCTCAATAGCTCACACACCCATTCACACCACATTCAAAGTATACATACATCAAATTCATAACTATACAAGTATAAAGTGTGCAATAAATTCCATTTCATGCCACATTCACATGTGTAGACCACTTTCATACTCTAAGGATTTTTGGTTTAGCCTCACTCCATTTCTAGGACTTTTGGATTTGCCTCATTCTTGGCCTAGGGACTTTTGACCTAGCCTCACCCATTCAAGGGACTTTTAGCCTTGTCTCACACATGCCATGAGACTTTTGGCATCTCTTCACCTTCATCAAGGGACTTTTGGCATCACCTCATCCTTATGAGCTCTTTCCACATCCATAGTCATTCAAGACAACACATTGGTACCAATGCACAACAAGGATCAAGTGGCATGTTATCAAGCATCAAGAATGCACGCAAGCACACTAAGACATACATATGCACACAAGAATGCAAAGAGAATGAGGCGGAGAGCTACCTGTTAATTTATGCAAGCTCATTTTGCAATTTCCTTCCCCTCTTTGGTTTCACAAGAGTACTTAGGTGGAGTAAGGTTTTCTTGACCTAAACATCATAAATAACACACAATCACATCCTTGAAGCAAGCTAAGACATTAAACTAAAGCTTATCACATACTTGGTTCCATAATGGACATATTGGTTCCATAAATGGCCTATTGAAGCAATTCATATCATTCAAGTGCTAGGCTCTATTCTCTTGTTATTTCTAGACTTCTTGGACTCATTTAAGGTCTTTGGAGCCATCACCAATTCAATTACACCATTGAAAAACCAAGTTGCTTCATAAGACGCCATTAAGGACACCATTGTCCCATCTCCCAACCTATGGCTCCTAAATTTTTCCCAATAGATTCTCCTATCTTCTAATATCATATAAGGTCTCAAACCAAGGCTAGAATAAATTAAAACATCCCCTAGCCTAATGAACCTAGCTTGGCCGAACTATGCACCATAATGGAAGTTCATGGATTTTGTGATTTTTACTTGATGGGAGAGTCACTTGGGAGGCTTTTTAAAGGTCTTAGGAGCTCAAAGGAACATTCAAATAGCTAAGAAAACATTCACACAAAATCAGATTTTGTAAAACTCTAGAAAGCACTACACTTTTCTAACTTGTTTTCCTTTGGTTTTTACTTGAATTTCTTGCTATATTCTTAATCCTTGCACTCTTTTTCTGAGGTTTCTCTCTTGGTTCTGCCCAAAATCCAGCCCCTCCTATCCCATCCTAGGTTGGCCGAAACATACAAGAAGACGCTACCATAGGAATGAGATTTTACCTTATTTTTCCTTAGTTTCTTGGATGTTTCTTCCCTTGGTTGGCTTCTTTTCTCTAGGCACAAAATTTCCCTCCTTGGTCAGACCTCAAAATAGAACCAAATCATTCAAAAATCAATGGAAAGAAAGGAGGAAGAGAGGAGGACAAGATTGGAGGAACATGGAGCAAGAAATTCTATGAAATTACCTAGTTTCTCCTTGGCTTTCTTCCTCTTTTTCTCCTCCTTCTTGTGCGCCTAAGAGAGCTGAAGATTTTCCATATTTTGGGTAGAAAGGGTCGTGCTTATTAAAGAGGAGAAGAAGGGAGGAAAGTGTGAAACTCTTTAGAACATTCAAGAAACCATAAATTCCAGTTTTGCCCTTCCGTAATGGCGATTTCGTTTTGGTTTCGTTTTAGCTCCTCTTTGAGAACTGATAACCATGATATTTTATATATTTTAATCCCCTAACTTAGGCATTTTAGTGTCCAAATATGGCTTTAGGGCTTTAATTAGATAAGATTTTATTTTAGTAGCCATTTATACACTTTAGAAATTAAATTGCAAAATGAATGATTTTAATGCATACTTTTCTTCTAAATAATTGTATGAATTTTTCCTACTTAGTTTTTCTCATTTTCGTGTGCAGAATTTCAATGGGCTAATAAAATTTGAATGAGCATTTGATTTAAAGAAAAGGAGAAGCAGAATGAATGAAGCAGAAACACAAAAGAAGCTTGCTGGACAGCAAAGTAAAACTAACGTGGAAGAATATCTTCTGGTTGAGGGGAGAAGGATCCACGGGCTGGACATCAACACGTCACAGTAGCTTCAAGTTCATGCACACAAGGCAGAAGCTAAACACGAGGGAAGCTGCAGCTGAACGAAGGAAGCGTGAAGACAGCCACAGTTTGGGAGAATGAGCTGAAGGCGACCTGAGTTACATGAGAACCAGAAACAGACTGCAAGGAGAAAGCTTACGTGATTGCTAATGTGGATTTGCATGAGAATTAAATGAAGCAAACACGAAGAGATATGGGCTGGATTTCTCAACATGACAGCAACAAACACACACATATGCAGAGTCAGAACTTGGAGCTGGCCAAAGGAAAGAAACGATGTGGAAGAATAAGTGTTGAGCTGGAATGAGCTGCAGCACTTACATGAAAGCCACGAGAACATGCAGAATGTGCTATGGACACAACAGGTGAAGAAGAAGAGAACTCAAACAGAAGAATGGAGCTTCAGGTTGCTCGATGCATGAGCTGAAAAGAAAAAAAAGCAAAGGGCTGGGAAGAACAATGTGGGAAACACGAACAGAAATGCTGAAGCAAAATGTGATTATTATGGGGCCTACACTCATGCATATTAGAAGAAAAACTAAATGTGGTTTCGGCGTGCAAAATAAAAAGGCTGAGCATGTGAAAGTGAGCATGAGAGGGGCACATGACTAGAGCGTGTAAAAACGCTGGAGCTGAGGGAGGGCTGAGCACGTGAATTGATAAATGAATAGCACGTGAGAAGGTCTAGAGGCAGCGGGGGATTCACGTTAAAATTCTCTCCATTCGATTCGCACAATGTCAGCCACACTCCACATCATTCCATTCATTCCACGAGGCCTTATTGGCCCATTCCATTCATCACGTCGTCCAACACCCCATTCCATACACTCCTCCGTCTTTTCCACACATTCAATTCCATCCAATTCGCCCACCTCTTCGTCTTCGTCCAGACCACTCCATTCTCCATCTCCATCCACCGAATGAAGATCTAAACCTCCATCTGTGACTAGCAAGGAAGGAGCTCTTGGTGCAAGCTTGAATCCATGGATGAACAACAAATTCTGGCTAAGAATTTCTTCTATTTTCCTACATTTTTTCTCTTTCATCTATTGTCTTGGTTAAGCTGTATTTGATAGAGAATTTATGTAATTGTAATTAGTGGCTGGTTAGACACTAATTAGGATATTGTTTGATTGATTATGTGATTGAATTAGTACTGAATTTTCCAATTTCCTACAATTATCTATGTATGCAGTCAAGGTATTTGATGAAATGCATGTGAGAAATTGAGTATTTAATTGTTTGAATTAAGGATTCCTAAATGTTTAGTTGGTTAATTAAATATTTTTGGATGGTGATTCAGAGGCTAATTAATCAAGTAATCAATCAATTCAAGTGTTCAAAGATCTTAATCACAAGAATTAGTAATCTAATGAGAGTTGAGGTCTCAATTAATATTAAATTGCTAGTTTCTTGAATCTTAAATGGTTATTCAAGATCATTTGCTAATGAACACAATTAGGAACTCTTAGGCCAAAATTAATCACAATTGGATTAGGATAAGGATAGTGGATACCAAGAGATGATTCCGAAGCTAGTCACAAGCCATTATCATCCATAATTCTCTAATTAGATAGAATTTAGGAATTTTGATTCAATTTAGTTTAGGTTAGTTTAATTCAACCAAAACCCCCCAAACTAGATAGCTTTTAGGATTCTCTAATACTTAGAAACTCAATTGAACATTGAACTCCATTTCCAAGGGAGATGACCTAGGTTGCACCATTATCTACAAATTTATTTTGCTACCTAGTTTTATTTGAGATTGCGCGACATGATCATCAAGAACCGTCTCTTCCATTATAAAATTTAGGCTCCCAATTTAATAAAATTTCTTTAGAATTACTCAATTTGGAGCTAAAACCTTTCTGAACAAATCCATCAAAGTTTAGGCTCACCTCCATAAGAAAAATTATACCCCAGAGGGGCTTTACCAGTCTCGGGGCTTCCTATCATTTTCTGGGCCTCTAGAACCTTAGGCAAGTCAAAATTTTCATTTAAAAAAAGTCCTCTTATGAGTTTTTCAAATTTTTTGCGTAATTACAGATTGCCATTATGTTTCGTCAATTTTCGACGAAATTTTGTTTTCCATCCTAGCTCCATTTTTCTTTCCATCTAAGCCTAGGATTATCATTTTTAGGAGCCTAGGACTCTATCCAAATTTTTTTAGACATTTCCTAGTTCATTTCAATGGCCTTGTTTTTATACGGCTTATTTCATGTTTTTTATGTTTTTCATCATTCGTTACATAAACACCCATAAGGCTAGAGGATTCTTACATCAAGGCAAACTCTACAAAGTATTTAAGAATCCCTAGTTTCTCCCTCTAGAATTTCACTAGCTCTTCTTCTAATTCCTTTATATTTCCTAGCTTCCCACACTCTAATTCAAAGGTTTCCTACTTGTTATAGGTCAGAACATAACTATATTACTCAACAACCCATGGAAAGGAAGCTTAGAAAGAGAAGGATAAAGTCTCAAGAAGAAAAAGCATGAAAATCTTTAAGTGTCCTTACCTTTCTTCCTTGGTTTCCTTTCTTCTCTCTCCTTGAATTCCTCTTGTCTCTCACTCTCTCAAGCCCATTTTCTATGTTTGGTCAAAGTTGAAGCTAGTTAGAGAGAAAGGGAAGCTTCTGAGGTCTTTAAGAAGCAAAAATGCACATTTTCACTCTTTTTCAAACCCACCCTCACTATAGCGAAAAATAACCCTCGCTACAGTGAGCACATATTAGTTTTAGGCCCCTGTTCTCGTTACTGTGACCCTAGTTTTTATATGGGACACCCAAACTCACTATAGCTAAATGCATTCTCGCTATAGCGAACTGGTATATTTGCTCTAGCTAGCTAGTTTCTCACTATAGCGAATAAGTACATTCACTATAGCTGGGCTATAGCTAGTAGACTTAGAAAAATTTCAAAAATTTAGGTTGTTACAGATGTAATTTATAAAATAGTACAAAGTCAATAGTGATGTAATTCCAATTTAAATTTATTAGTATCAGAGAATGATATATGTCCAAATAATCTTATGTGATTTTACCACTATATGTACTTTCCATATCTATGAGTTTTAGGTTGAAATGTGATTATTTAAGTGGTTTGGATGGCTAATTTTATCAAGGGAAACTCTGTTAGATTTTTCTTAAAATGTAACATATGTTTGTTTTTAGTTTCATTTGTTGAGATAAATTGGTAATAAGGGATTACGAATGCTTTATCTATTAAACTAAAATGACATGGAATTATAGATAAAGAGAAGTGAGCATATTTGAAATTTCTGGATTTAGTATTTTACCTACATAAGTAAATGGACTCATTAAGGAACCATAATAGCTAAAGAAGAACTAGATATTGAAGGTGTTACATTAGTTGGTATTAGAGAAAAGGTTTAAACATGTTATATATGTAATGCCTTAAGTTTTTGCACCCCTTATGTAGTATAGGCAGCTTTACACACTCATTTCCATATTATATGTATACTTTAGTACCCAAATTTGAGCATGTGGACACCGAAGTTAGTCAATTTTGCTCACTTAAGTCATTCAAATTTGACTCAACCCATTATCATCCATAACATACTCATACATATGAGAACAAACACAATTGGAGGCTTACAACTCATTGAGAACCATGGAACACAACAACTTAAAGTTGCTTCTTAGGTTGCTATGACAACTTTCTAGCAAGAACTTTAGAAAATCATACTTAATTCTAAAAAAAATTGAAATCAAACAAATGATAGCTTTTTAGAAATCCTTGAACATTAAATAAAGGCTAAAAATCATTACAGACCACGAAAACATTAGCTGGACCATAAAAAATAATACAACAATATCAAAGGTTTAGCTACTTGGTTTGCTATCATAGATTTCTTATATAAATTTTGAAAATTATAACTAATTCTAAAAAATTTGAAATCTAGCAACCTATACCATTCTAAAACGCTAGATGTTTACTCATGACTAAAAATAATTTCAGATCAAGAATATGGCATTTAGCCTACAAAAATTGATGGAACAATACTAGAAATCTATTTGCACTACTAGTACTAACACACAAATTTAAAAATTTGGTTCTCCCTCTATAGACCTCTAATTGGGGTACTCTTAAATGTGATAGGAATCTTATCATGTCTAGTTCATGCCTGTAAAATTTTGTGGATATTGGATTTTGTTTGGCCCTTGGATGACATAGAAACATAAACTGACTATATGAACAGTGCACATACCAAATCTGCATAATTGTCCCAATTTTGAAAATTCATGATTAATTCTTTAGAGCTCCAAATTGGCTGTTCTTTGACTCTATGGAAAGCTCTAGATGAGACTATATGCATGCCAAATTTCATTAAAAATTTTTCTATTTGGTTAGCTTAGGGTATAGGGTGCAAAAATAGGGCTTTCAGGCACTCAATGTGGTCAAATTGATGCCAATTACTTTCTTACTCTAACCACAAGCACTTGGGTAGGTACTAAAGGATAAAAAAAAGCATATAAAGGCTACCCAAAAGGTCCAAATGCTCATGCATCACAAATTCACTTTTCCACATTCACTTATACATAATTGTAACCAAGCATAAGGGTGGCAAAACTCTACATACTCACCCATATGGTTCCAAAGTACATACATATAATATATTTACATATTTTTGAACATGCTCAATAGTCTACATTACATATAGAACACATGGTTACTTCATTTGACATCAATATGTCTTCAACATGCTTATTTAGCTACTATATTCTCAAGGTCTTGCTTCCCAAGGTTGTTGGCTTCTATTTTTTTATTCTCTTGGGTCACCTAGACATAAGTAAGCATATGGAGGGAGAGAGTGAGATTTAAAGAATCTCAATAGCTTTTTACCCTTTCAAATATATATTATAAATGCAAATTCAAGTCAAATAATGCATGCATGACACTTAGGCTATTTCTTGGCATACATAAATTATTTTCATCATCATGAGAACTTATACATATCATACATAGGCTCTTAAGGGCATTGGTTTAGGCTTACTCATTTTCCTTGGGCTTTTTAGATTTGCCTCACCTATTTAAGGGACTTTTGACTAAGCCTCACTCTTCTTGAGACTTTTGGCTTTGTCTCACGCAATCCTAGGGACTTTTGGCTCATGCTCACCCTTACTAAAGGACTTTTGGTATCACTATACCCATTCAAGCCAAAACATGTTCATAAACACACATTTCAAGAATGTTATGATACCAGGGTATATAGAAAATAGCTAGAAACATTTCTCATGTCATAAACATACATAGACACATCCAAAGACAAGAAAACATCTAAAAATGCATGAGAGAAAGGTCAGAGTGCTACCTTGGAACCAATGCTACACAATTTTTCCTTGAAGTCTTCCTCTCCTTTTTGGCCAACCTCATGGAATTGGGTTCCACTTGTTTCTCTTGGCTTCGGCACATCAAATGAAACATGTTTAGATCATTGGAATTAGCTTTAGCCTTATACAACTTTTATGTATGCTTACTTTCTCATTTATCTCCATAATGCTTCCATATAAGACATAATGAAGCAACTCTTAAAATTTATGATCTTGGCTTTTATTTCTTATTCATTCTAAGTCTCTTAACTCTATTTAGACTCCTTGGAGTCATCACACATTTATTATAAGGAGCCTAGCTATAAGTTACTTCCTAATATCTTATTATGGAGTCTACATCTCTATCTCACATTCTATGACTTATAAATTTTTTTCAAGACTTTCTGTGGTGTTCTCTTACCATATATAGTCCCATTCTAGCCTTAGAATAAATTAAAACACTCCCTAGGTGGCCAGACCTCTCTTGGCTAAGACATGCTCCTAGTTTATGGAGCCATGGAGTTTTGTTAATTTTTCTTATAGGAATGGTTCATATAAATCTTCCTAGTGGTCTAAGGGACTCATTCAAACTCTTAAATAAGCTAAAACATCCTTAGAAAAATTCAGAATTTGCCAATCATCTCAAAATCCCTAGGTACCCATTCTTGAATTCTTAAGCTTCTCTTTTAATTCCCTTTGGATATGCTTAATCCTCACACTAGATAACCCTCCTTTCTACCTTAATTTGGTCAAAATTTCTTCTCTAGTGGATGGGTTCAAGGTTGGACAAAGAATATCATGAAGGAGCAAGTAAGGAGAAGAAACAAAAACAATCAATCTTACCTTGGTTTCAAGACTTTTTCAAGAGTTCTTCCACTTGCTTCAAACTTCTCCTCCCAATTCTAATTTTCTCCCTTTGAACCAGCAATGCAACATCCTCAATCAGCCATAAAAATCATAAGAAAAGAAAAGAGAAAGAGGAGATTCTTCTCCTCTTTATTTGGTTGGTTTTTCCTTTTCCCTTACTCTCCCTCTTTTGCGTCTCTCTCTCTTAACTTTCTCAATTCTATCCAGACCAAAAAAGTGTAACACCATAAATTCTAGCTCATCTCATGTCTTTACATAACATGATATCATAAATCATTTGAGCTTTGCATGAAAAGGGCAAGAAAATAAGGAATTTTGCATTGCGTCATATCTAAAAATTCATTTTGGTGTCACGTGGACCATGTGAGCTCATGTTATGCATCCTCATATTTAATTACATCATTAAAACTTGTTTACACCCCAAAAACATGCCTACAACCCATGGAAACCAAAATGGAGCATGAAAATAGGAATTCATTTTCGGCCAGACTTTGCCTCTTTTCTAGTCAAACTTTAGAAAATCATAACTAAATCTAGAAAAATTGAAACAATGCAATCTTAGTTATTCTAGAAAGCTTAGGATATCTACTTCACACTAAAAAGTTTCTTAGATCATACATATATCATGGAGGACGTTTGACATTCAAAAATCTATAAAGGTCGCTGGCTGCCTGGGCTGCTGCTCAAATTACTAATACAAACTTTTAAAATTCATAACTAATTCTATAAAAATTGAAATCACACATATTTGATCATTATGGAAAGACACAAATGTCAACTTGATAGTAAAAATAATTCTAGAATGAAACAAATATTTATCTATCAGCAACCTATAGAACAGTAACTGAACTCCTGGGGTATCACTAGTACTGACAGTCAACTTCAAAAATGCATAACTTTCTGCTCAGACCCCAAATGAGGTAATCTTAGTGGCCACAGAAAGCTTATAACCTCTAGTTTATGCTTATAAAATTTCACAAGAAGTGGACACTATTTGGCTATCGGGTGACACAAAAAACAAAACTACTAGTATGAACAATGCCCATACCAGAAATAATAGAAAATCTCAACTTTGAAAATTCATCAAATATTATCTAGACCTCTAAAAATTATGTTCTTTATCTTTTGAAAAAGCTTTCAATAAAACCTAATTGTATGCCAAATTTCAGAGCAAGACTAACTTATTTGGCTAAAAGGTGATCTAGGGTTCCATTATGGTCAATTTTAGCTCCATATTAGGTACCAAAATTGCTAAATAGATTTTCCTTAGTCTTGACACCTTTTGGGCAAGTTTAAAAGCTTATTTGAGACTTGTATGAGCTGCCCAAATGGTCCCAAATCTCATGGATCTCATTTTGGCCATTCAATCCACACTTATGCATATTTCCATCAAACTTTCATAATGCATAATTGGATATTCAAAAACTCAAATTGTATTCTAAAGCTCATATATCATATTCATGGCTCTAAATATTACATAATAGTATATTTACATATGTCTCAAGGTTCATTGTACATATACAACATCATAAACATTAAGATACATAAGTATGGTTCCAAATTGGCTAAAACCAAGGCATAAGTTTGTCAATCTCCTTCCTTTAGTGTTGTTGGCTCCCATTAGCATATCCACTTGATTCACCTAGCATGTTAGATCATTGGAGAGGAGGGGATGAGATTCAAAGAATCTCAATAGCTCATCTCCTAGTCAATCATACATAATATGTGCAAAGCAAGCTTTTCAAATGCATGCATGGTGAAAATGTAAAACATGCATCTTTTAAAAACAATCTTGGCATGTGAATCATTCATACAAAACATCCAAGAGCTCACTAAGTACTTAGATTGGCCTCACACTTCTCCTCATGGATTTTGGACTTGCCTCACCCATTTTTTAAGAGCTTTGGACTCAACCATACCCTGGGGAGCCCACTTTGCTTTTGGGAGACTCTTTGCCTTGTCTCAACTAAGCTCAAGGGTTCTTGGCTCATCCTCTCCAAAGGGAAGAGTTCTTGGCCTCTCCACACTTAAGCAAATTCACACAAACATCATGTAATCATTTGAAAACATAACATGGCATCAAGCATCATGGCATATAAAGGCATGCTAGCATACTTTTCAAAGCTTGAAAATACTCATACACACATTCTAAAATAAGTTAAACACATATCCATGTATGAGAGAAGGTGGAGAGAGCTACCTTGCACCAATTCACACAATTTTCCCATTGAATTTAAGCTCCTTTTTTCGGCTACACAACCATAAAAGAATGGGGAAGGTTCCTCTTGGCCTAGATACAATTTATGGGAGCCAATTAGGCTCATGAAACATATTCTAAGACTACATAACTTAGTGAAATACTAGATTGCTCTATAAGTTCTATTATGGTCCATAATGGCATCTAATGAAGCAACATCCCTCAAATGATTTCTAGGCCTCATTCTTTACTCTCAAATATGATTCTTGACTCCTTTTAAGTCTCTTAGAGTCATCACATCATTAAAACAAAGGGTTTAACATCATGTTGCTTCTTTAGGTCACAATATAGAACCTAAAGCACCAACTCATTTTCTAAGCTTCCTAAATGTTTCCCAAGGCTTCCCCTCACATTCATTCATCATATATGACTCAAAAATAGGCTTGAAAAAATTTAACACTCTTCCTAACTATGCCATCCCTACTTGGCCAAAACTTAGAGCATAAATGGGATTTCATGGCTTCTTGATTTTTTCTTGATGGGGGAACCATTTAGGGAGGTTGTTAAAAGTTGTAGGAGGTAAAGGAAACACTCAAATATCCAAGGCAACTTGTGGATTAAATCAATTTTTACAATCCCCTTAGGTGCTCTACACTTTTCCAACTTCTAGGTTCATGACTTTCCATGGGGTTTTGTTCATTTTCATGGAGGAAGAGGCATATGGGGGACCTCTCAGGGATCTTAAGAGCACATTTAAATGTTCATTTAAGTCTAAGAAAATTCATGTTAAATCAGATTTGCAAGGGAGCATTTGGATCCCTAATGGTTTCATCTTGTTTCCTAATGCTCCTTTCTTGATTCTATCAATTCCTTCTTAATTCTTTCCATCTAAAACCTCTAATCTCTCCATGAATTGGGCAAAAAATAGCCCCTAAGAATTGGGCTCATGGTGGCCAAATTCATGCAAGAGGAAGGGGGAGAAAGAAACTACCAAAGAATAGAAGTTTTACCTTATTTTCTTACTTCTTTTGGCTTGTTCTTCACTTTGGTTGGACACTCCTCCACAAACACAAAAATTTCCTCCCTGGTCTAGTCCAAAAATATCACCAAAAACTTAAAGAAACCCATGGAAAGGGAGACAGAAAGAAGGAGAAGAGAGTTAGTGAAAGGAAAGGCTTGAAAAGCTAAGAATTCCTTGCTAAAATCTTAGCTTTTTCTTCTTCTTTTCCCTTGCTATTGGTGAACCTAAGAGCGCTGGACAATTTCTCTAAAAATGGGTAGAAGAGAGTCAGTTAAAGGGAGGAGAGTGGGGACATGTCTTTAAAGAGGAGTGTGGAAGCTTCACTTTTCCCATTTAATTCCACTTTTGCCTTTTCGTAATAGTATTTCTGTTTCTCCTTCGTTTTAGCTCCTTTTTAAGAACCTTCATTTTCATTATAAAATTTAGGTTCCCAATTTAATAAAATGCCTTTAGAATCACTTAAATTGGAGCTAAAACCTTTCTGAACTAATCAGTCAAAGTTTGGGTCAACTAACATTAGAAAAATTACACTAAAGGGTCTTTACCAGTTCCGGGGCTTCCCATGGTTTTCAGGGCCTCTGAAAATCTCAGAGAACTCAAAACTTTTGTTTAAAAAGCCCTTCTGTATGTTTTCCAAAAAGTACACTTATTTATGAAAATGCCACTGGCCTTTTGACAAATTTTTTGAATCAGCCCGACCTCAAATCCTTATTTTTTATTATTTAAAATTTTATCCAAATTTTATTTGGCCTTGAATCACTCATCTCAAGGGACTTGCTTTGAAAACTGACTCATTGCAGTATTTTATGAAAAATGGGACATTACAAAAAGCATCAGTGGAGAGAAGAAGAAAAGGATGGACATTTTTTTAAGAAGCAAATAGTAAAGTTAATACACTTTTACAATTTATAATTTTGCAACTATACTTTGACTAAATTGTTTGAGCTCGTTTTAAATTATTGTTTAGAACTTTCTTTTCTACCATAAAATTTAGATCCTCTAATTTATAAAATGTCTTTGGTGTTATGCAAAATCAGGTTTGAATCTAAATCAAACTATTTGGTCAAAGTTTTCATCAACCAACAACCAAAATTGCTTACCAGAGGTGTTATAATAGTTTTGAGGGTTCCTCTAGTTTTTAGGGCCTTTGAGAATCTCAAAAAACTTATTTTTTTTCCTTTTAAAACTCCCTTATTCAAGTTTTCTAAAATATGCCTAAAATTATGAAAATGCCACTGCATTTTTGCCAATTTTCATTTGATTATTCTGGCTTTATTTTCAAGACACCTCTAGCCTTAGATTCTTATTATTTAAGGTCTAAATTATTACTCTAATTTTATTGGATCTCAAATCATTTTATTTGAGGGATTTCCTTTTATATTCAGTGAGTTTCATATGTTTACAGAGAAACTAGACATTACGTTTCTTATATTTATGAAGGAACTGGATGTTACAATATATGATTAGGGCTTGGGAAAGAGGAATATATATAATAGATGTTGGCTTTTCAGCGAAATTATGGGTGTATGTCAGTGTTGTCATAACTAGCTCCTTTAGCTCATTCATATACATCATAAAGTTAAAAACTAAGTTCACATCCATTTGTATGTAATTTAACATGGAAAATATGGCACATTTATAGGTCATATATAGCTATAAGGGGTTTAAGTTCATTTCTTTCTTTTCCTTTATCATTTTCATCATAAAAAACTTTGTTCATACCCATTTTATGATGTTTAGCTCACAGAACGCTTTAGAAAGATCAAAAATCCAAAATGGACATAGCAGCAAAAAATCTGCATTAATTTTGAAAATTCATAACATAAGTTATACTTGTCTGAATCATGCAAACTTGGTATCTATAGAAAGCTTGGGATGTGAACTATATGCTATAAAGTTTTTAGGTGAAATTGAATTCTTTTACTTTATAAAATTTAATGGAATAGTAACCTAGTGCTGAAAGGAGGGCATATGACAGACCTAAACTTTAAAATTCCATATCTTGGGCTACACAACTCAATTTTAAGTAATCTCAGTGACTATGGAAAGCTTGAGGTGAGTGATAAGCATTATTTTTATACATTTTATTCCTCCTAACTTAGTTATTTTAACAATTAAATGTGGCTTAATGAAGGCAATTGAATGGAATTTGATTTTAATTGGCTATTTTTACATTTAAGGAATTAAGTTGCAAACTATTGGTTCTTAATGCATGAATTTCTTTTAAATAATTTTGTGGATAATTCCATTTGATTCTTTCCATTCTTTTTGTGCAGAATTTTAATATGAATTAGAGCTTTGAAGGAGAATTTGTTTTGAAGATGAGGGGAGAAGAAAGCCACGAGTTGGAGAGTCAAAGAGAACCATCCACAAAGCCATGAGTTTGATAGAAAGATGAAACAAAAAAAAACTAGGCACAAAAGAAGAAGAAAATCACGTGAAGCATGGCTGAGTCAAAACATGAAGGGCTAAAATAAGAAGCCATGGCATCGTGGACTGGGTGCTTGGCTGGTGAGGAAGAAACACGAAATGAAGATGCAGAAAGCTAGAAGCAACTTGTGGTCTGCGAAGAGAAGTAAGAGCTAACATGGAACTGCACAAAGAAGAAGACTCGTGGCAAGTCAAACCAGTAGCTACAATACGCGAAGAAGCTACGTCTGGAAAGCAGCATGAACAGAGGTGAAGAACGTGAGAAACTCCAGCTGCAGAAGAAGCAATCACGTGGAATAGGAGCTGCGTCTGGGATGCATGTAGAATATATTATAATATAAAATAAATGGGGCCCACACTCACATAAATAAAGAAGGAAAAAATGCTCCGAAGGATGAGAAATGGCTGAGCACGTGATGTCATTAGAAAACACGTGAGAAGAGGATACACGACGCCAGCACCCCATTCATTCACGCCTCATTAATCCTTATTCCCTCCGTCATTGGCCTTTTAGCCCACACCTCCGTCTTTTTCCATTCGCCCATTCTCTCCATCCCCTTCGCCTTCATCCACACACAGAAAACACTCCATCTCCATTTCCATCCGAATGAAGCACTAATTCCTCCATCTTGAGGCTAGCAAGGGAGGAAGCTCTTGGAGAAGCTTGAATCCTTGGAGAAGAAGCAAAATTTTGGCTAAGATTTCTTTAATTTTCCTACACTTTTTCTTTTTCTATACAATCTTGGTTAAGTTGTATTTGATTAGGAAATTGTGTAATTAATTAGTGGCTGGTTAGACACTGATTAGGAAACCTTTTTTGTTGATTAATTGGTTGGATTTAAATCTGATTTTTCATTATTCTCTCTAATCTCCCATGTATGCCATGAAGGTGTTCGATGAAATGCATGAGTGAGGTTAAGTGCCTAATTGTCTATTTGAGAATTCCTTGGTGTTTAATTGGTTAATTAAACATTTTTGGATGATGAATCAGAGGCTAATTAATCAGTTAATTAATCAAATTAGATGTTCATTGATCTTAAAGACAAGAGTTAACGGTTTAATGCGGAATTGAGGTCTTAATTCAACATTAGATTGTTAATCTCTTGATTCTTGTGTGGTAACTCAAGATAACCTGTAATGAACATAATTAGGAACTCTTAGGCCAGAATTAATCACAATTAGATTAGGATAAGGATAGTGGATACCAAGGGAAAATTCCTAAGCTAATCACAAGCCCATTATCACCCACAATTCATCCAATTAGGTAGAATTTAGGAAATTTGTTTTAATTTAGTTTTAGGATAGTCTAATTCATTCAAAAATCCCCAAACTAGATAGCTTTTAGGATTTTTAACACTTAGAAACTTAATTAAGCATTGAATTCCATTTCCAAGGGAGATGACCTAGGTTGTACCCTATAGTGCATTTAATATTCAACCTAGTTTTATTTTGAGGGTTGTACGACGAGCCCGTCAGTGAGATCTATGTGTTGTAAAAATTTTAGCTCATTTGACTCATAGAAAACCTTACATATCAGTGCCTACTATAGTATTCAAACATAATCAGGCCCTTGAATTTAAAAATTTATAACTTCCTTTATACAAATTTTTATGCATACTCAAATAGTCCTAGAAAGATTATAATGCCAACTATATGTATGTAAAATTTCATAAGCATTAGAGTTCATTTACCTCATCAAATCTATTAAAAAGCAAAACTAACCATATTAACAATCCCAAGATCTATTCTGCAAAAATTCTGGAACTTTGGAAATTCATGGAATATTCTGTGGACCTTTGCAAATTATAGTTTTTAGCTTGTTAGAAAGCTTTCTTAAGGATCTTTATGCATACCAAGTCTTAAACTCCAACTAGGTCATTTGGGCCACTTAAGGTACAAAAGTTGTTTAGGGTCTTTTTATGCCTAACATTAGTATCATTTTGGGCCATTTGGCATCCAAATGGAAGAATTCCATTTGAAGCAAGTTTTAATCATTCTAAATGGCATTTTTAACTATTCCATATCATACCAAAAGATTTGGATTAAAATTTGACCCTTTGGCACCTAATTAACATATGCTTTTCATCATCTTAGCCATTTGCTGCCAAATCAAACATTCATATAACTAATATACATGTTCTCATACTCAAATACTTGGTTCCATTCATAAATATCGTTAAATACATAAGTGATAATTGCTAATTTTCATATACTTTATTCCCTTTAATTTTAGCACTTTAATAATTGAATATGGCTTATTTTTTTTTATTAGATGATAATTGAACTTAATGGCCATTTTCTGCACTTTAAGAATTAAATTGCAAAATGATTGATTTTAATGCATATATTTCTTTAAATTATTTTGTGAATTTTTCTATTGAATTGTTCCTACTCTTTGTGCAGATTTTTATTGGTAAATGGAACTCAAATGGAATTTAATTGGAAGCATTTTACATATTTCTTGATTTTGGTTCATGGTTCATGGAAAAAGAATGGCAACTCTCATAAGCAGATGAAGACGTGGAATAACTTGAGCTCAAGAAGGAAACCACAGCTACGTGAAGAGTGAAGAAATAACCACGAGTTGTAGCAGAAACATGAGTAAAACATGAAGCATGAGCTAGACGTATGAGACAACGTGAAGAAAACTCATGGCAAGGAAAGAATGCGGGAGAAGCTATGGGTTCTAGTTGGGAAAGAGGCTACAGTTTTGAAGAAGTAATGAAGGCAGAAAATGACGAGGGAATTAAGAAAATCTGGGCAAAGAAGGAGAAGAAAGCACACAGAAGTAGTTCATGTGGGAAGAGATATAGCTGGATAAAGGAAGCAACGTGAAACCTGTAACATCCAGCCTTTCCATAAACATGAGAAACGCAATGTTCGGTTTCTTCGTAAACGGTAAAAATTGGCCAAATACAAAAGGAAGTCCCTGAAATAGAAGGAATTGGGGCCAAATAAAATTATGATAAAATTTTAAATATTAGAAAATGAGGATTTGAGCCTTGAGTTGCTCAGAAATCAAGGCCAGAGTGATTCAAAAAAATTTGCCAAAAGGCAAGTGGCATTTTGTAAATATGGGCACTTTTTGAAAAATACACAGGAGGGCTTTTTAAATGAAAGCTTTCAGTTCTTCAGGGTTTTTAAAGGCCCTAAAAACCATGGAAAGCCCCGGGACAGCTAAAGCCCCTCCAGTGGACGTTTTTTAACGTCAATGTGCCCGAACTTTGACAGATTCATTCGGAAAGGTTTTAGCTCCAATTTGAGTGATTCCAAAGACATTTTACTTGTTTGGGAATCTAAATTTTATAATGGAAAAGACGGTTCTCAAAATGGAGCTAAAACGAAGGAGAAACAGAAATGTAAAGTATGAAGGGCAAAATGGGAATTTTTGAAAAGTGTAACTTATTCCCACCTATATATAAGATGCACCCTTCTCCTCCCTTCATTATGCACGACCATCTTCTGCCAAAAACCAGAAGAAAACCCTAGGGGATGAGGCTCACAAGAAGGGGAAGAAAAGGAGGAGAAATCAAAGGCTTAAGGTATGGAAATTAGTAGTTTTTCATGCTCTTTCTCTTCCAAACCTCTTCTCCTCCATTCTCCTTTGTTTCCTATGATTATAATGAAGTTTATAAATCTGTTTTAAGGAAGAAATTGAGGGGAAAGTTTGGATTTGAAGAGAGGAGCTTAAAGAACATAAGATTCAAGTGAGAAAAAGCAAGAAAACAAGGTAATTTCTCTTCCTATGGTTGTCATTTTTGGTCTCCTCCTCCACCATTTCGCCCCACTTGAGAAAACCCTAGGAGGAGATGATTTTTAGGCAGAACCAAGCATGAATCTAAGGAAAAAGGGTGTGGAGATTAAGAATATACAAAGGGAATTATCAAAAAGCCATTAGATTTCAAGATGCAAATTCTAGGGTTTCAATTGCACCTTGTAAAATCTGACTTTGTATGATGATTCCTAGGCCTAAGTAAGAGTTTAAATGAGCTTCCAAGATCCCTAAGAGGCCCCCCATATGCTTCTTCTCTTAAGAAAATAAAGAAAGCTCCACGGAACCTAATATGCTTCATAGCCTCAGCCTAGATGGGTTCTCCTAGCTAGGGAGAGTATTAAATTTTTCTAAGGCCATTCTTGAGTCATATTTGATGAATGAAAGTGAGGGGAAAAAATTTAGAACTCATAGAAAGTGATTTGGTGTCTTAGGTTCCATATTATGACCTAAAGAAGAAACACGGTGCTAGGCCTTTTGTTTTGATGATGTGATGACTCCAAGAGGCTTAAAAGGAGTCAAGAATCATATTTGAAAGAAAAGAATGAGGCCTAGAAGTCATTTGAGAGGTGTTGCTTTATTAGGTGCCAATATGGACCATAATGGGGGTTATAGAGCAATCTAGTACTTAAGCAAATTGTACAGCTTTAGAGAATGCTTCATGAACCTAATTGGCTCTCATATATTGTATTTAGGCCAAGAGAAACCATCTCCACCAATTTTTGGGTGTGTGGCCGAAAGAGGAGGCTTGAATTCAAAGGAAAAAGTGTGTCATTGTGTGCAAAGTAGCTCTCTTCACCTTCTCTCATGCATGGATGTGTGTTTAGCTTGTTTTAGAATGTGTGTATATGTATTTTCAAGCTTTGAAAAGTATGTTAGCATGCCTTTATATGCTATGATCCTTGATGCCATGTTATGTTTTCTAATGAGTGCATGATGTTGGTATGAGTTTGCTTGAGTGTGGAGAGGCCAAGAACTCTTTCCTTTGGTGAGGATGAGCCAAGAACCCTTGAGCTTGGTTGAGACAAAGTAAAGAGTCTTCCAAAAGCAAAGTAGGCTCCCAAGAGTATGGTTAAGTCCAAAGTGCTCAAAGAATGGGTGAGGCAAGTCCAAAATCCATGAGGAGAAGTGTGAGGCCAATCTAAACACTTAGTGAGCTCTTGAATGTCTTGTATGATTGATTCACATGCCAAGGTTGCTTTTAAAATGCCTATGATTTCTATTTTCTCCATACATGCATTTAAAAGGCTTGCTTTGCACATATTATGTATGATTGAATGGGAGATGAGCTATTGGGATTCTTTGAATCTCATCCCCTCCTTTCCAATGATCTAACATGCTAGGTGAACTAAGTAGATATGCTAATGGGAGCCAACAACACTAAAGGAAGGAGATTGACAATCATGTGTCTAGCTTTTGTCACTTTAAGACCATGATTGTACCATATGATACATATGATGTAGTAAATGGGCTATGACCCTTGAGACATGTGTAAATTTGATATTATATGATGTTTAAATGTATGGATATGAAGTGTGACCTCTAGAACCTATTTTGAGTATGTAAGGCCAAAGTGTGCAATGTGAAAGTTTGTTGGAAATATGCATAAGTGTGGGTTGAATGGCCAAAATGAGATGTATGAAGTTTGGGACCATTTGGGCAGCTCACACAAGTCTCAAATAAGCTTTTAAACTTGCCCCAAAAGGTACCAAGACCAAGGGAAATCCATTTGGCAATTTTGGTACCCAATATAGAGCCAAAATTGACCATAATGGAACCCTATGTCACTTTTTAGCCAAATCAGTTAGTCTTGCTCTGAAATTTGGCATGCAATTAGATCTCATTAGGAGCTTTCTGGGAAGCTAAAGATCATAATTTTCAGAGACCTAGAGAATATTTGATAAATTTTTAAAGTTGGGATTTTTCATGGATTCTGGTATAGGTACTGTTCATACTGGCAGTTTTGTATTCTATGTCACTCGAAGGCCAAATGGTGTCCAATGCTTGTGAAATTTTATATGCATAAACTAGAGGTCACAAGATTTCTGTATCCACCAAGATCATCTCATTTGGAGGTCTGAGCAGAGAGTTACGCATTTTTGAAGTTTGCTGTTAGTAATAGTAGCGCCTCCAGAGTTTAGTTATTGTTCCATCAGTTCCAGATGTCTAAACGTATCTATTTCATTCTGGAATTATTTTTAGTGTCAATTTAACATTTGTAGCTTTCCAGAATAACTGAATGTGTATGATTTGGATTTTTCTAGAATTAGTTATGAATTTCAAAAGTTTGTATCAGTAAACTGAGCAACAGCCCAGGCAGCCAGCGACTTTGTAGCTTTTTGGATGTCAAACATTCTATGTGATGAATTTTGTGATATGTGCATATTTTTATTGTGAATTAGACATCCTAATCTTTCCAAAATGACCAAGATTTCATAATTTGGAATTTTTTAGATTTAGTTATGATTTTCCAAAGTTGGGCCAGAAAATGGAGTAAATCTGGCCGAAAATATGCTTGCTTATTTTGAGCTCCAATTCGGTTTCCATGAGTTATGGGCATGATTTTGTAATGAAAATGAGTTGTAATAATGTATTTAAATATGAGAATGCATGGCATGAACTCACACGGTCCACGTGACACTGATTGCAAATTTTTAGGTATGACGTAATGCAAATAAATTCATTATTTTTATGCCCTTTTTCATGTGCCCTCATGGAAATAATGATGCGAAGCTTATAAATGGCATGTAATGGAGCCAGAAGTTATGGTGTTACAAAACCAACATGGAAAATGAAGAAGAACAATGTGAGACTAGTAGTATGGAGTTGACGTAAATTCTGATGCTTTGAAAAGAAGAAGAAGGATGAGCAGAAACATAAGAGAAGGAGGCTCGAGTTTCTGGTTTGAGAAAGGAAGGAGCTCGAGCTTGAGCAAAGAAGAAGCATCTAGTAGAGGATAGAACGTGGCTGAAACAGAGGAGGAAACATGAAGGGAATGCCATGGGCTGGATGAAGAATAAAATGAGAGGTAATATGAAAACAACATGGAAGTAAGGAAGAGCACGATGTGAGCAAAATGAAGAGGAAGCAAAATATAAACCAGCAGAAACAAAGAGAAGAACCATGCAAAGAAGAAGCATCGAGTCAAGGAAGCCTAGGCTGAACCACACAAAGGAAGAAGAAAATCATGTGGGGTTGCAAACACGTAAAAATGAGCCACAAAATGAAGCTACTAGAACAGAGAAAATGTATTGGCATACACGAAGAAGCTACATGCAAAAGTTACATGGAAAAGGATGCATATGGAATATTATAATACAAAATGAGGTGGGGTCTACTCACATAAGCAAAGAGGGAAAAAAGGCTTCGGGCAATGGGGCAAAAGCTGAGCAAGTGGAATCATAAAATTCATATGAGAGGAGCAATTCATACACATCATTTAGACACAAACATCAACGCCCTCTTCATCACACATTCCATTCACTCATTCCATACACCCCCTTCATCCACACCACGTAGAACCACACCATAGCCATTTTCATCATCCATTTCTTCCATTTTCCTTCCACCTCCATGAGAGCTTAATTGAAGATTGTGATTAGCTTGGAAGACAACCTTGGCTAAAGCTTGAATCCATGGATGAGTAACATTTTTTACTAAGATTTTCTTATTTTTCTAGCACTTTTCTTTTCTTATATTCTCTTGGTTAAGATTGTATTGGATTTGGAATGTGTATTATCTAAGTGGCTGGTTAGACACTAATTAGGATACTTTTTATTGATTAATTGATTAGTTTAAACATTGAAATTTTCATTTTCTTGCCATTATCCAAGTGTGCAATTAAGGTGTTTGATGAAATACTTGTGAGAATTGGTGTGCCTAATTGTCTATTTGTGGATTCCTTGATGTTTTGTTTGTTAATTAAACATCTTTGGATGATGATTCCAAGGCTAATTAATCAATTAATCAATCAATTTGAGTGTTCAAAGATCTTAATCACAAGAATTAGTAATTTAATGGGAGTTAAGGTCTCAATTAACATCAAATTGCTAGTCTCTTGAATCTTGAATGGTAATTCAAGATCATTTGCTGTGGACACAATTAGGGACTCTTAGACTAGAATTAATCATAATTAGATTAGGATAAGGATAGTGGATACCAAGGGACGATTCCAAAGCTAGTCACAAACCCATCCTCCACCCATTAATTCATCTAATTAGGTACTTAGTCATTTTAATTCAATTTTAATTCTAGTTAGTTCATTTAAATTAAAAACCCCTAAATTAGATAGCCTTTAGGATCCTTTAATACTTAGAAACCCAATCGAATATTGAACTCCATTTTCAAGGGAGATGACCTAGGTTGTGCCACTAGCTACATATTTAGTTCAACATAGTTTTATTTTAAGGGTTGTGTGAATAAGTAACCTATAACATCTAATTTTCATTAAAATGTTAGAAATGAGTCAGTTATAAAAGCAAGTCCTCTTAAATGAATGATTTAAGACCAAATAAAATTAGGATAAAATTCTAAATAATGAAAAATGAGGATGTGAGGCTTGAGTTACCCAGAAACCAGACCAGAGTGGTTCAATAAAATTGTTGAAAGCATAATAGTATTTTTATAAATATGAGCACTTTTTGGAACACTCAAAGGAAGGATTTTTAAACTAAAAATTTAAGCTTTTCGAGGTTCTTAGAGGCTTTGAAATCCATAGGAACTCCTCGAACAATTCAAACTCCTCCAGTTGACATTTTACAACATAATTAACCTAAACTTTGACCATTTTATTTGGAAGAGTTTTAAATCCAAACTGAATGGTTCCAAAGGTATTTTATAAGTTAGAGGACCTAAATTCTATGATGGAAAAGACAATTTTCGAAAAGAAGCTAAAATAAGCCTAAAATAAAAGAGCCAAGAAAAAGGGACATAAATGGGATTTTTAAGGAACAATTTTTAAGAAACTTATTCTTATATGTAGCATCCCATCCTCCCCCTCCATCTAGCCGACCTTGCTTCTATCTATAATAGAGGAGAATTTTACCTAAGAAGCATGCACAAGAAAGAGGCTTTAGGAGGAAGAAAGGCTTAGAAAAGAGGTGAGAAAATTAAGGTTTTTCATAGTTTTTTCTTTAAAACTTTGTTCTCTCTTTCTCCTCTTCCTTTCTATTATTTCCATGAATGATTTGGGATTGTTTTGGGTCTACTTCAGAGAAAGGAGATTCAAAATTGAAGGAGAGGATTATACCAAGTGAAAGAGCTCTTAGAAGAAGCCTAGAAATAAGATAAACACCATAGCTTTTCTTGCTCTTCTTCCTTTGTGCTTCTTAGTGTTGGTTTGACCAATTAGAGAGCATGTAGGAGGGATTAATTTCTAGCCAAAAGCAAGCAAGGAACCTAGGTTTTAGAGTATGGGAAATTAGAAAATGCAATGAAATCCAAAGGAAAACCATTAGTTTTCAAGATGCAAAACCTAGGGATTTACTTACATCTAGGCCAAGATAAAGCTTCCTAGGAGCAATTCAAGTTGTCTAAGACTGTATATGGGTTCCTAAGACATCTAGGAATCCTTCCAAGTGCCATTCTCTTTAAGAAAATTTGTAAAACTCCGTGGACGCTTTTAATTGTTTGGGTCTCAGCCAAATGGGTTTCATGCACCTAGGGAGTGTTTTAAATTTTTGTATGGCTAGAATGGGACTAAATATGATAGAAGAATATCAAAGGAAGCCTTGGAAAAATTTTAGAAAGCCTAGATTATGAGATGGAGGTATAGACTCCATAATAAGATACAAAGAAATAACTCATAGCTAGGCCCCTTAAATGAATGTATGATGACTCCAAGGAGTCTAAATAGAGTTAAGAGACTTAGATTGAAGGAGAGAATGGAGCTAAGATTATGAATTCCCATTGTTGCTTCCTTAGGTCTTGTATGGAACCAAAATTAACCCATAGAGCAAAAAGCTTCACATAGAGTGTGTGTGATGGTAGAGCTTATTTCAATGATGTAATTGTATCCCATTTGATGTATCTATGCCAAAAGAACCAAGCTTTACCTAAGTGCAAGTGTGTGGCTGAGAGAGGGGAAGAATAATCAAGAGAAGGACTTGTGATTTTGCTTCAAAGGTAGCTCTCTAACCTTTCTTTCATGCATTGTTGGATGTGTTGTTGCCTTTGGGTGCTTGTATGCGTGTTTGTGCCATGAGAAATGTTTCTAGCCATTGCTTATATGTTATGGTGCCATGATGTTCTTGAAATATATTTTATAAATGTTATGTGGCTTGAATGGATATGGTAATGCTAAAAGTCCCTAGGATTGGATGACATAAAGCTAAAGGTCTTAAGAAGAGTGAGGCTTAATCAAAAGTCCCTTGAAAATAGGTGAGACAAATATAAAAGTCCTATGAAAAATGGCTAAAGTTAGACCAATGCCCTTGAGAGCTTATCTAAGATACGTATGAGTTGCTTAAATATGGAAATGCTTTATGTATGTCTACTAGTGGCTTAAATTATCATACATGCATTCTTAGACTTGAAAACACATCATTTATGTATGTTTGAAAGGGTAAAAAGCTGTTAGGATCCTTGGAATCTCACTCTTCCTTCTCTAATATTTAACAATGTTTAGGTGAGCCAAATGGATAAAGAAATAGAAGCCAACAACTTTGAAGACCAAGACTTTGACAAAGATTTTGTTATTTAACCATTTTGTTAACATATTGATGACAAATGTTGTAACCATACGATGTATATATTATGTAGATGCTTAAGCACATTTAAATGTATGTAAATATGATGTATGTATCTATTTTGAAACTATATAAATGAATATATGTATGCTTTTACCACCAAAAAGCCCTTATGTGATATTATATGCTTGTGTATGATAATAAGTGGCATAGTGAGAATTAGCTCCATGAGGATTTGGACCATTTTTCATTCTTCCCTAGGCTGTGTTTGTGCTATGGGACGTGTCTAAGTGGCTATGGAACATTAAGAAAGTCTTTTGGTGCATTATGAACCCACTTTTAATCATAAAAGTGACTAAAACTTGAGCTAAATCACAAACTGACCAAATGGATGAATTTCCCTATGAAATTTGGCATGAATATAGGTGTCATCTAGAGCTTTTCATAAAGCCAAAGAGCATCCAATTTGGATTTCTAGAGAATTTATTATGATTTTTCAAATTTGGAAAAATTTTGCAGAAATGGTTACAGCACTGTTCATAAGTAAACAGATAGAAATCTGCAATGGTTGTAATGACCAGAGAAAGATAATGAGACCTTATGAGAAGCCATAAGGAGGCAATATGGGAGATTTGATATTAAGTGAATTATCTCCCGAGGTACATAAATGAGTCCACTGAGAAAAAAATGTTAACCCCTTACAAATAGGTTGAGACTAATCCGATATAATTAGTAAGCTCCCCTAGGATAGGCCTTCAAAGTCAGAAACTTCTTTCCCTTATAAGAACTAGTATGTACTTTATAATAATAAAGCCATCATTAAAAGTTAGTAATAAAAATCCCTTGGCTGAGAGAAACTCAAAAGAGTGAAATCGCTGAGAGAAACGTATAGAGCCAAGAAGAAGGGAAAGAAATGAGCAGTTGACCAAAATATAAAAGAGTAAAAGGAAGGTATACCCCAAATTTTAAGGATAAAATTTATTTAAAGGAGGAGAAATGTAACATCTGATTCTTTGAAAAAGAGAGAAAATGCGAGAAACGTAACATATAGTTTTCATAAACGTATGAAATTCACCGAATACAAAAGGAAGTCTCCCAGATAGAGTGATTTGAGGCCCAATAAAATTAGAATAACATTCTAGACCTCAAATAATGGTGATTCAAGGTTAGAGGTGCCTTGAAACCAGAGCCAAAATAGCTAGATAGATTTTTACAAAAAGGAAACGAAATGTAATGACATTTTTGTAATTTTGAGAAATTTTTAAAATTCTCATAGGAGGGCTTTTTAAATGGTAAATTTGAGTTCTTTGGGATTTTCAAAGGCCCTAAAAATTATGAAAAACCCCAGAATAGTTAAAACCCCTCCAGTAGATGTTTTCTAATGGTAGTAAGTCTGATCTTTGATCATTTAAATCAAGGAAGATTGTAGCTCCAATTTGAGTGATTCCAAAGGCATTTTATAAAATTGGGAACCTAAATTTTATGATGGAAAACACAGTTCTAAAAAAGGAGCTCAAACGAATTAGAAACCAAAATGCCAAGAACGAAGGACAAAATTAGAGTTGTAAGAAAAAGGAATCTTATTGAGTACTGTTTATTATTCAAGCTTCTTCTCCTCCATATCTAGATCGACTCATTTCTACCCCCAAACTAGAAAAATAAGGCAACTTTTAGGTACACCAAAGAAGGGGATTTTTAATGGAGAAAAAGCAAGAAAAAGGTAAGAAAAGTATGGAATTTCATGCTCTCCCCTTTAGTAAACTTGTTCCTCTCATCCTCTTTTTCATTTCTATACTTTCATTGATGGATTTAGTGATGTTTTAGGTCTAGTCCAAAGGAGGAATAACAGAATTTGAAGGAGAGGAATTCACCACTTAGAAGAGCACTTGAGAAAAGCTAGGAAATCAAGGTAAGTTGTTGTCTTCCATGCTTCTTCTTTCTTGCTCCTCTTTGCAAGCATTTTGTCCCATATAGAGCCCAATCAAAAAGAGATAAATTCTAGTCCTAGCCAGGGAGATTTATAGGTTTTGGAGTGTGAGAAGTAAGTAGGTGCAAAGAAATCAAAGAAAGAAGCATGAAAATGCAAGATAGGAAAGTTAGGGATTCATGGAGACATTGTGAAATTTATTTTGATCAATGAATTCCCTAGGCTAGTGATTAGGAAACCCTTTTTGTTGATTAATTGGTTAAATTTGAATTTGATTTTTCATTATTCTCTCTAATCTCCCATGTATGCCACGAAGGTGTTCGATGAAATACATGAGTGAGGTTATGTGTTTAAATGTCTATCTGAGAATTCCTTGGTGTTTAGTTGGTTAATTAAACATTTTTGGATGATGAATCAGAAGATAATTAATTAGTTAATCAATCAAATTGGATGTTTATTGATCTTAAAGACAAGAGTTAACGGTTTAATGCGGGATTGAGGTCTCAATTCAATATTAGATTGTTAATCTCTTGATTCTTGCGTGGTAACTCAAGATAACTTGTAATGAACTTAATTAGGAATTCTTAGGCCATAATTAATCACAATTGGAATAGGATAAGGATAGTGGATACCAAGAGATGATTCCTAAGCTAGTCACAAGACCATTATCATTTACAATTTATACAATTAGGTAGAATTTAGGAATTTTGTTTCAATTCAGTTTAGGATAGTTTAATTCAATTAAAAACCCCCCCAAATTAAATAGTTCTAGGACCTTAGAACACTTAGAGAACCCAATTGAATATTGAATTCCAATTCCAAGGGAGATGACCTAGGTTGTGCCCTATATTGCATTTAATATCAACCTAGTTTTATTTTGAGGGTTGTACGACAAGCCCGTCAGCTAGATAAGTGTTTGCTTGAGTTCCTAAGACCCTTAGAGACCTCCCCACATGCATCTCCCATCAAGAAAACAAAGAAAGCCTATTGGTTCCCATTCTTGAAGCTCATTTAGCCTAGGACAGAACTATAGGTTAGGGATAGTTTTAATTTCATTTAAGTTGAGTTTTGCATCATATATGATGGGAGAGTATAAGAGGAAGCCTTGAAAAAATTTTAGAAGTCATAAATAGTGAGATGGAGGTGTAGGCTCCATAATGTAGCATAATGAAGCAACTCCTAGCTAGGCTCCCTGAAATAATTGTGTGATGACTCCAAGGAGTCCAAATGAAGTCAAGAATCATAGATTGAAGGAGAGAAAGGAGCCAAGATTATGAATTCTTGTAGTTGCTTCATTAAGTGCCTTATAGAACCATAGACCAAAGTAGGATCATGTAAAGTGTGTATAATGCCAAGGCTTGTTCCCATGAGTAATTCATGTTTCTTTTGGTACGTTTAGGCTAAGAGAAACAAACCTCACATTATTGTGAGTATGTGGCAGAGAAGGAGCATAATTCCAAGAGAAAAAGTCTGCTTGTATGGCAAAGGTAGCTTTATCCACTTTCTCTCATGCATGAATGTGTGCTTACCTTGTCTTTGAATATGTGTATGTGTATGTGTATTTTAAGTCATGAAAAGTGTTCTAGCATATGCCTTATTCCATGGTACCATGATGTTGTATTATGCTTTCAAATGATGCTTAGTATGTTTGCTTGGGTTTGCTTGAGTGTGGCAAAGCCAAGAACCCTTAGTCATAGTGAGAATGAGCCAAGAACCCTTAAAAATAGTTGAGACAAAGTAAAGAGTCTCCCAAAAGTGAGGTGAGTCAAAACCTCTTAGAGAAAGTGGGTGAGGCCAATCCAAAAATCTATAAAAGAATGGGTGAGGCTAATCCACTTACTTGACAAGCCTATGTATATTTTGTATAATTTGTTCAAATGCCAAGAATACTTCTTGTAATTGAAAGGAAGATGAGCTATTGAAATTCCTAGAATCTTATTCCTTCCTCCCCACATGTTTAACATGTCTAGGTGGACCAAGGGAGCCAAAGAGTGAGAGCAACCAAGCTAGAAGGAGAAAGTGTGACAATCAAGTGTGTAAAAATGCAAATTTGTACCATATAAGTGACACATGATGTAATCTCTTATCATATATGTTGTGTGATCTTATGAACATATGTAAATATGTAAATGTATCATGTATATATGAGATTTAATGCCATATGTATGATATAGTACATTTTGGGTACTGGATGGCAAGCCTTGACATGTATGCTCTTGTGCATAACTTAGAGTGGATGAGTAATTTTGAAAAATCTGGGTTTTTGCACCTTTAAGACAGGTTTAGTAGACCATTTTGGTGCCTTCCCACATGCTCAAGTGACCATGGTTGTCTTAGAAGCAATTTTGGACCATTTGAGATCTTTATATGACACAAAATAAGCCATTTCACATCCCAATGTCAAGATCTAAGCAAATGAATAAATTTGTCCATGAAATTTGGCACACATATAGATCTTATCTAGAAATTTTTGGGAAGTCAAAGATTAGATTATTTGGAGATCTGAGGAATTAATTATGATTTTTCAAAGTTGACATTTTTTCTATTAAACTGATGCAGACACTATTCATATGATATGTAACTTTGGCTGTATCATACGAGGGCTAAATGATGTCCAATACTCATAAAATGTTTCAAAAATAAACTAGACATGATAAGATTTTCATGGCCCCTAAGATCACCCTAAATGGATATCTGATTAGGGAGATATGAATTTTTGAAGTTCGAGAATAGTACCAATAATGACAGTCAATCTCTGGTACTATTCCATCAATTTTCTAGTAGCTATCAGCTCTGTTATAGTTTGGATTTATTTTTAGCATAAAGTAGACATCTTTAGCTTTCCTCAATAATAAAGTATGCATGATTTCAATTTTTTTAGAATTAGTTATAATATTTCAAAATTTGTAACAGTAACTTGGAAAATTAGTTCGAGGCTGCACCATTGTATTTCATGCATTCCATCCCCTTGCACGAGTTATAGGCCACTTCTTGGGATGATTATGGGTTGTATTGATATAATTAAATATGAGGATAAGAAGGATGAGTCTATATGGCCCACGGAACACTAAATGAAAAATTTATCCGTGACATGATGCAATTAAATTGATTATTTTTAATGGTTTTCCTTCTTTTTCTTTTGTTGTTCATGGAAGGAAGCCTATAATTTATATGAGATGAGTTCTATAAATATGGTGTTATACTATCCATAGCTTCTAAAATTTTTTCAAGCTTTCTCTCGTCCTCTCCCATCATATATGACTCAAAATCAAGCTTGGAACAAATTAAAACTACCTCTTGTGTTCTATCCTCTCTAAGCAGTGGCTATAGACCATAAGAACACCAAGTGAGTTTGTTTTGTTTTCTTGATGGGAGATGCATGTGAGGAGCTTCTTGGGGATCTCTAGAGCTTATATAAACATTCATTTAGATCTAGGAACTCTTGCATCAAAACACAATTTTAAGGGAAGACTTAAAACTCTAACTTTAGTACCTTGAAATCTAATGGTTATTTTGTTATTTCTTTTGCATATTCTTGTTCGTCTCCCTCATTTTTCTAAGATTCACCCTTAGTTTTGCTAAAAAATTCAACCCTTCTTGGCGGGTGTTATATAGGGCAAAACACACACAAGAGAAGGAACAAGGAGGATTAAGCATAAAGATGGCAAAATACCTAGTTTCCTTGGTTTCCTTTGCTTGTTTTTCACCTTTCTTGGCTTCTTCTCCTTGAATTAAAAAATTCCCTCTCTATTCTAGACTTAAAATAAAACCAAACATCTCACAAAATCTATAGGAAGAGAGGAAGAAATGAGAGGAAGAAGTTTTCTAAAGAAAGAACAAGAATTTCCATAAATTTTTCACCTTTTTCTTGGCTTTTCTCCTCTTCTTTCCCCTTTGGTCTTCTAACACCATATTCATTTACCTCATCTTACATCATTTCTAGGCTCACTTCCTTGGATCATGTAACACCATATATTTCTAACTTATTTCATACTACATCC
The DNA here is from genome assembly GCA_032878935.1 of Erythrophleum fordii. Lineage (NCBI taxonomy): Eukaryota > Viridiplantae > Streptophyta > Magnoliopsida > Fabales > Fabaceae > Erythrophleum > Erythrophleum fordii. The sequence continues at coordinate 15,155,139 of JAVQMF010000052.1, read as the reverse complement.
ATGTCTCATATCATGCAATCCATAAGAGAGTAAGAAATATGGCATTAAAATAATATATTTCTTAGCGTTGTGTTACGTATAAAATAGAAATCATGCATTCCTAACTATTATGGAAAGCTACACATGTCTAATTTATACCAAAAATACTTCTAGGCCATAAAGCATAATACAGAAGATGTTTGACATTCAAAATAGTCTAGAGGTCTAGCTATCCATTGGTGCTGTCACAAAATTTTGCAACAAAAATTCAAAAATGCCCAATTAATTCAACAAAAATCCAATCCATTAAAATGATACCAATATGGAAAGTTGTAAAATATTAGCTATAGTAAAAAAATAACTCTAGGCCATTTTAGGTATGGCCAGACCTCGAAACTCAATCAAACATTACATGAGGTTAGTTCGAGCACCTGGTACTAGACATAGCTTTTAAAAATCCATATCTCCCTCTCTCAACATCCAAATCCAATGCTTCTAGTTGGCACAAGTCATTGGGAATTTCTAGTTTCTCTGTATAAAATTTTGTGGCAATTGGACATCATTTGAATCTTATGTAATAGATTTCATTTCTAGACCAGTATGAATAGTGATAAGACTAAAACCAGAAAATTTTTCAACTTTGAAAATTTATCAAATATTCTCTAGACCTCTAAAAATTATATTCTTTAGCTTTATAAAAATCTCTTAACAAGCTCTAATTTCATACCAAATTATAATTCAAGAAGAGCTCATTTGGATAAAAAGTGACATAGGGTTCCAATCTGGTCAATTTTGGCTCTATATGGGATACCAAAGTGTCCAAATGTTCTTCATTAATGTTTGGCACCTTTTGGGCAAGTCTAAAAGCATAATTAGGATTTGCATAAGTTCCTCAAATCGTCCCAAATCTCATACATCTTAATTTGGCCATCCCATTTACACTTTCATAATACAAATTTGCCGTTACATGACTAAAATGTGTATTTCCATTCACACAACCTTAGCTCTCAATTATACATTATACAATAACATAATTATACATGTTCATGTGGTCATAGGTCATATACAATCATGGAGTACATCAATTGTCATCCATAAGGCATTAAAGTAACAAAATCTAGGCATTTTAATGACAAGCTCTCATCTCTCATGTGGTTGGCTTCCATTCCTTTAATCTCTTGGTCCACCTAGCATGTTAGATCATTGGAGAGGAGGGGTGAGATTCAAAGAATCTCAATAGCTCATCTCCCATTCAATCATAGATAAAAAATGTAAAACAAGTCATACAAATGCATGCATGGGCATATTGTCATGTGTAAACATCTAAGAAGCATTTTCAACAATTGAATAAGTCACATATAGTCTACAAAAGCTTGCCAAGCAAGTGGATTGACCTCACCTATTTACTTATGGATTTGGACTTACCTCACCCATTCTTTAAGAGGTTCTTAGACTCAACCTTGCTCTTCGGAATCAATCTCACTTTTGGGAGACTTTTTACTTTGTCTAAACCATTCTTAAGGATTCTTGGCTCATCCTCACCATGGCTAAGTATTCTTGGCCTCACCACATTTAAGCAAACCAAAATAAACATCATTTAAAAATATATTGCATCATCACGGCACCATGAAGTAAGAGCTTATACTAGAACATTTTTCATTGCTTAAAACACACATACACATATTCAAAGACAAGTAAAGTAAACAATCATACATAAGAGAAGGTGGAGAGAGCTACCTTGCTAGCATTTGTATATTTTTTTCTTAAGCCTTGAATCCTCCCCTTAACCTTACACACCCAAGAAGGTGGAGATCATTCCTCTTGGCCTAGACACATCACATGAAAGCTAATTATACTCTTGAATCACATTCTAAGGCTATACAATCACTAGAAAAGCTAGGTGACTTATAAGGCTCTTTTATGGTTTTATAATATACTTAATGAAGCAATCTTAAGAAAACATTATCTTGGTTCAATTCTATATATTCATTTATGATTCTTGACTCCATTTAAACCTCTTGAAGTTATCACACAATCAATTTTAGGAGTCTAGCTAGGTGTTGCTTCTTTAAGCCATGTTATGGAACATATCAGGCCATCTCACTATCTATGATTTATAAAATTTTTCCAAGGCTTCCTCTCATATTCTCCCACCATACATGATGCAAAACTAAGCTTACAAGGAATTAAAACACTCCCTAGGTGCATGAACTCTCCTTAGCCAAAGCTATGCTTCCATAAGGCACCAATGGAGTTTCCTTGCTTCCTTTGATGGGAGAAACATGTAAGAAGCTCTCTTGGTGTCTTAGAAACTCATATGAACAACTAAACATCATAAAATATGGCTAGGGTTCATGATAGAGTTCAAGGTGCAATCAAAACCCTAAATTCCATAACCTACATTCTAAAGCTCTTTTTTCAATTCTAGTTGTATGTTTTTAATCCTCACACTCTATACCCTTTAGTTCCATCAAGAACATAAAAATGAAAACTCTCCTTTTCGCTTTCTCTCTCTAGACCTAAGCTTAAATGGCTTAGAAGCATAAGATTTTGCAAGTGTTTCAAGTGAAGTCTTACCTTAAAATGGAGCTCTCTTCGCATAGATTATTTTCCATCGATTGATTTCTTGAAAAGAGTTCCTTTTTAGCTTGGGTTAGACCTGAATCTTCAAGTTTTTAAGAAAAGAAAATTGCCATTAGAGAGCTCTTAAAGAGAGGAACAACTTTCTTAATTGGCACAGGATAAAAGGGGGCCATTTACTTATCTAACCGGAAGCTTAAATGTCTTCTCTCTCTACCCTCTTAAGAAGCCTCTTTTACAATTTTTCAAAATGACTATTTTGCCTCTACATGCTTGTTTACTCTGTTTAGGCTTATATTAACTCCTTTTTCAGAACCATCTTTTCATCATAAAATTTAGGTTTCCAATTAAATAAAATGCTTTTGGAATCACTCAAATCGAAGCTAAAGCCTTCTCGAACAAATCAGTTAAAGTTCGGGTCAATTGACATTAGAAAATATCCATCAGAGGGGTTTTAAGTGGCTTCCCATGGTTTTTAGGGCCTTTGAGAACCCTGGAGAACTCAAAACTTTCATTTAAAAATTCCTCCTGTGAGAATTCCAAAATTTACTTAAAATGACAAAAATGCCCTTACGTTCCGTCACTCTTTCATTACATTTTGTTTCTTTATTCTAACTCTATTTTTCTTTCCGTCTGAGCTTGGAATTTTCATTTTTAGGAGTTTAGAATGCTTCCTAAATTTTTCAAGACCTTAACTAAGTCATTTCAGGGGACTTCCTTTTGTATATAATGAATTTCGTTTGTTTACAGAGAAACTGTACGTTAAGTTTCTCACGTTTTCCCTTGTTTTAAGAAAATTAGATATTACATTTCTCCCCCCTTAAATAAATTTTATCCTTAAAATTAGGGGTATACCTTTCTCTTATTTTTTTCTATTAAGGCTAACTGCTCTTTTCTTTCACTTCTTCCTAGCTCTATACACTTTTCTCTGCGATTTCATTCGTTCGAATTTTCTCTTAGCCAGGGAACTTTCATTACTAGCTTTTAATGAGGGCTCTATTGTCATGGTGTACTAGCTAGTTCTTTCTCATAAGGGAAAGAAATTTCTAACTCTAGAGGTCTATCCTGGGAGAGCTTATTAATCATATTTGATTAGTTTCAACTCGTCTATAGGGGTTAACATTCTTTTTTAGTGGACTTATTTACATATCTTGGGAGGTGACTTATTTTGTATCAAATCTTTGTATTCTCTCCCAATGGCTTCTTATAAAGTCTCATCTTCTTTTTTGATCATTACAGCCGTCGGAGGTTTCTGTCTATCTGTTTACTTATTTTCATGTATCATCCACTGTTCATCTCTGCATTCTTTCTTACTAGCTCATCCTATGATTACTGTCACAGACTTGGATTTTCCAACCAACCATGCAGCACTTAGATACACTCTACTAGTACTTAAGTTAGCTTGCACGCCTGTGTCATTACAATTCATATTTCTTTCTGTCATAGGCCTCACATCGCAGCTGCTTACCAGGATTACAACTCCTTTAAGGAGTTTCTACTTTTAATGATCCTAGTTTCTTTATTTATTACTACATCATCTCTATAAGTCAGGACTCTTTGCTCACTTTCTTTACTCACTTATAGTGGCATTTTATAGTCTCTTATTTGATACTAATAAGCCTAACATGTGTGTCTCATACTGGCACCGAAGAGCGATTACCACTGACTGCTATTGAGCTCTAGTGGGATGCTAGCTATACCCATAGTTTTGATCACTGGAGGCATACTGTATCACTTACCTCATTTAAAAGCTGCATTTGATCCCTTTCTAAATACATAGGCTAGCACGTTGATAAACATAATTTCTTATACATTTTATTCTCCTTATCTTAAGCATTTTAGTGTCCAAATATTGCTTTAGGCATTTAATTAGGTGGAATTTGATTTTAATTGGCTATTCTTACATTTGAGGAATTAAGTTGCAAATTATTGAATTTTAATGCACAACTTTCACTTAAACATTCCCTTTATGAATTTTCCTTTCTTAATATTTTGTTTTGTTTCATTCTACTTTATTTTATTTTATTTTTCTTGTGCAGGTTTTAATAGAAAAAGATTTAAAATGAAGATGAATTGATGGCATGTGGAAGGCTCTTTAGAAGGCACAAGTTTTCAAACATAAAGCCATGAGTTTGATGGAAGGATGAAGCAAAACAAGAAGTTGCCAAGGGATTTCTCCACTCATGGGATAGAACATACTCCTCCATGTAGCAAGTATCAGGTCACACAGCTATAAAAATTTACAAGCAGCTCACACATTCATGCAGAAATAGAAGGGAAGAAACATGCAAAGCAAGAAGTTCACAAGGAAGAGTTGAGGGGAGAAGAAAAGCCACGAGTAACATGAAGCAAGAGCTAGCAGTAAAGGAACACGTGTTTGATGAGGAAGAGACTACGATTTGAAGGAACGAAGAAGGCAAAGCTACTATTTTGACGTGAAGAGCATGAAGAAAACACACACCAGCTGAGCATGTGATTTTACACGAGCCGAAGAGAAGAATACATGCTAAACCATATGAAAGTAAATAAGAAAAGGAAGAAAGCCAATGGTTTTGGAGGCTTGAGTTAATGGTTCCTCAGGTTTATGGAGAAAGAAGCAAGGTTTTGATATGGAATGAGCAAAAAAAGAGCCATACATGCAAAATCTTCACGTGGAAGCCACAGGCTACAACAACTACAAGAAATAAAAAGTATTTAGCGAGCTAGGAGCTGGCGAGTTGAAAGGGCTAATGTAAGAGCAGATTTGAATTGCATGAGCTAAATTGACGTGGTAGCTGAATGTGGAGCTGAACATGTGGATTAATGAAGAGAGCTGGAGATTAATGAGTTGCAACGTGGAAGTAAAGAAAGCCAAAATAAGGAGCTGAAGAACACATGGATTAATGAAGCTTGAGAGCTGGAGATTTATTGAGCTCGAGATTTAGTGAACTGGAGAAGGAAATAAAACATGATTTTAGCGTGGAAAAGGAGGCAGCACATGGAATCATTAAAATTCATGTGAGAGCCCTTCATCAATCCATCATCATTCACGCATCATAATTCATAGCCTATTCATTCATGACACCCCTTCGTCTCGCCTATTCACTTCGTCCAGAGACACACCACGCCATCTACTCCATTCCATCTTCCATCTTACCACCACGATGAAGCTCTAATCCTCCATCTTAAGACTAGCTAAGAGGAAGGCCTTGGTGCAAGCTTGAATCCATAGAATTACACTTAAAATTTTGGCTAAGGATTTCTTAATTTCCTACACTTTCTCTCTTTCATATATTGTCTTGGTTAAGTTGTATTTGATAGAGAACTTGTGTAATTAAAATTAGTGGCTGGTTAAACACTGATTAGAAAGCCTTTTGTTAATTAATTGATTAGATTGGAATCTGATTTTCCATTATTCTCTAATTTCCCATATGTGCTATGAAGGTATTTGATGAAATACATGAGTGAGATTATGTGCTTGATTGCTTGATTTAAGAATTCCTTAGTGTTTAGTTGGTTAATTAAACACCTTTGGATGGTGATTCAGAGGCTAATTAATCAGTTAATCAATCAATTTGAGTGTTAAAAGATTTTAATCATAAGAATTAGTAATTTAATGGGAGTTGAGGTCTCAATTAATATCAAATTGCTAGTCTCTTGAATCTTGAATGGTAATTCAAGATCAATTGCCAATGAACACAAGTAGGGACTCTTAAGCCAGAATTAATCATAATTGGATTAAGATGAGGATAGTGGACAACAAAGGACGATTCCAAAGCTAGTCACAAGCCCATTATCAACCATAATTCATCTAATTAAGTAGAAATTAAGAATTTTATTTCAATTTAGTTTTAGCTTAGTTCAATTCAATTAAAAACCCCTAAATTAGATAGCTGTTAGGATCTTTAACATTTAGAAAACTCAATTAGGCATTGAATTCCATTTCCAAAGGAGATGACCTAGGTTGTACCACTAACTGCATATTTAGTTTAACCTAGTTTTATTGAGGGTTGTGCGACAAGCCTTTCACACGTGGGGATCTCTCTATCCTTCGGTCAAAGCTACTATCTGTTAGGTAGTGGTTCATCTAGCTTTAACTTTGGAAAGCTACTTTCTTACTTTTCTCATCCTATCCTATGCTCATCTCTCAAGAGATCTAGTACGTGATCTAACTATCTAAGTAAAGCTTTCATATCTCTGTGGTAACAATCTACTAGACTCAGGAGATTTTTAGTCTCTGAGACAAAAGTTAACTAAAATTATACTGGTTTCTGAGACTAACTGACCTGTAAAAACTATCTTAGGCTATCATCTCACCAGAGAACTATCATGCTGTAACTGTGGGCTTTCTGTAGCTTTGTGGGATCTATTGTGACCCCTGGGTCAACTGTGACCCCTTAGAGCCCTGCTAGGGTCTACTGTGACCCGCTATGCTATGCTAGGATCTACTACGATCTATCTCTAGGAGACGTCAAAGTCAAGATTACTGTATCTAATAATAAAACACATACTCACTAAGTCTAGTAACCATCTCTCATAATACTGAGGCTAACTCAGAGGTACATCGTGCTTTTCGTACAAAGTGGGTTCTATGTCATCTGGCTCTCTATGATCCCATTATACTGATATTTAAGAGGATTTTAACTTTTGTTCATCACTTCTAATGGGATCTTGGTTCTCACTTTAGCCTTTTTTACTTGGGCTTTCTTTTCTTACTTTATTAACTTACTTACTTTATGTGTACTTATTCTAATTTTTCTCTCATATCTTGTAATTTCTAATTATGCCTATGTTTTCCTTTTAAGTTCCTTGGCACTAGGGCATCTCACACACTAAGTGTGGCTAACATCTTTAGCAGGAGTGTCACACCCGAAAATACGATCACATGGCGCTTTTGAAAAAGAAAATTTCTTGAAAAGAAATTTTCGATTCAATTTTCAAAGAAAATAAAAACTAAAATCGAAATTAAGTCAAGTAGTAGAGTTGCCAACAAAATTTTAATTTTTGAAAAGGCAAAACTTTAGAAAAGCCTTTTTATTTGGAAAATGAGAAAAATGGTCTACGAATCAGAAAATAGGTTCAGGAGTCAGTTGTGAGTAGGGAAGGTGTTAGGCACCCTACAACACCCATTGCTAAGAATGATTACCCTAAGTCAGTTGTACAAAATCAATATGGCCTTTAATCTATTTTAATTCTCCTAACAAACCATATGCAAAATAAGAAATAGAAATCAAATTAAAATAAAAAGGGAAAAAGAGATTAAACAAACAAAATTAGAAAAGCAAAATAAGAGAAATTAAGAAAAAATATATTGAAAAGAAAATTTTATTTACAAGGACAGACTTGACCTAAGGTGAAAGTCTAGGGCCTACGTACCCTTTAGAGGGATCAAAGTCCACGTAGTTCGACTAGTTGAAAAATAGATTTTGGTTGGGTTCTATTTTTGTTTTTTTCTTTGTTTTTCTTTGTTTTTTATTTGGTTTTTGTTTGATCTTTTTGTTATTTCTTTTTTTTGTTTTTGTTGTTTTTTTTAATTTTGTTTTCGTATTTTTGTGTTTTGTTGGTTTTGTTTTTGTTTTTAGGTTTTTTTGGTTTTTTTATTTGTTTTTATTTTTTGTCTTTATTTATTTATTTTATTGTGTTTTATTATGTTTTGGTTTTTTTCATTATTTTTTTAGAGAGAAAAAAGTAAAAATCATTTTAACTTTTACAAACCTAATAAATTTAAAGTTGGTTGAAATATTTTTATTTGTAAAAGACAGAATCAATTTTACTTCTTTCCTCTCTTTTTTTTGTCTGTGTTTTTGTTTTGTTTGTGTTTTTTTTAATGATTTATTTTTTTTTATGTCTAATTTTTTTCTTTTATTTTATTTTATTATTCTTATCATTATTATTGTTATTATTTAGAGGAGAAAAAGAAAATAAAAATCATCTTAGACTTTCACCAAAAAACAAGTTTGAGACTGATTTGTATGTCCTAACATGTGAAGACTAAAATACTCTCATTTCCCTTTATCATCTCCCTCTTTTATTTCTAATTTTTTTTTATTGCTTTAGTCTTGTGTAGAAACACCTTTTTCCAGTTTTTGTAAAACATATATTTACTTCTAATTTTATTGAATGAAAATTAAAGAAAAACTCTAAAGTCTTCAAAAGAATAATTAATTTTTGGCTTATGTTGTTTTTTTTTTTCTTTCCCTTTGTCCTTTTTTGTTTCTGTGAAATATAATTTTACTAAAGGAAACTTTGAGAAAAGTTTACCAGTCTCGAAAAGTTTAATTCCTACCTACTTTTTTTTTTTTTTGGTTGGGTTGCTTTTTTTGTTCTTCTTTGGAAAATAGGTGCTTTGCTAAATTTAGAGAAACCAGTTTGACTTTGACAATAAAAACCCAAAAAATTTTTAATGAAAACTGGAGTCCCAAATGAGTACCAAGGAGGCTTATTGCTTTACATGGCCCATTTGGTTTAATTCCTATGCGTCTGAGGGGACAAAACATCCCACACCGTGATTCTAACAACGAAATAAAAACAAAATGGTAGTTGTATCGAATTGACCGCTAAGGAAATCCAACGAAATCAATTTTACAAGAGTTGAAATTATGTCTAATTAGCGCCCCTAAAAAAAAGAAATCCTTTTTATATCCCCTTTTCATTATTCCTTATCACACACATATTTTTATTTGATTTTACTTTCTGATTGACTTTCTTTCTCATTTTTATTTCCTAAACCCGTGTTGTTTTCGTGAAGCATGCCTTATGGGAATCTCCTCCTCTTTCACTTGCTAACTAATGTCGTGTTGGATTGAGGGGTAATCACGAACTTCAAACAGAACCAAACATCTACCAAGGCGAGGCTAAGACTTGTATGGACCTACTCATGCAGCCAGGATCCTCTCAGGAATAGGTTTCATTCTTGCTCAGCATTCAAGGAAGATGAAATCAAAAACAGAACCCAAAATCATGGATTAAAACCCCCCATCATACACAAAGCATACCACCATTCATCATATATAGGTATCCGTACAAATTTTTTTCAACTCTGAAACATACCAGTATTCATCACAAAATCATAGCAGGTGAAAGCCAAAACAGATCCAGCAACGATTTAAGCAAATCAACGCAAAAGTTTAACTCAAATTTCTCTTAGGCATTCTGTCAAACACCTGCTGAGCACATCTCCAAGCATACACTAAACATGGTATTTCAAATTCCAGATTTTCCATTTCAACTCTACATCACCGATGAACACAAACAGAATAGCCAATCCCAATGTCTTACCTGTAGGGGTGGTAGTTGGAGGATGAATTCCTCGGTTTCCAAAGCTGCCTTGGCTCTCATCTTTCTGCCTCTGTTTCTTAAATCCAGAGATCTCCTCGGCCTCCCCTCTGATTCTCAGTTCGTTTCTGGTCTCTCGCTCTCTCTGTTCCTCCGATTTCGAATCCCTGGTTCTCCGATTTTTTGGCCATTCTCTGTTTTCTTAGACCTTTTCTCCCTCTGTTCTCGAAACCCCTCCTGAATCTCCCCAGAAATCCCCTTTGTTTTTTTCGAATCCCTTCCTCCTCTGAACTTCTTTTCTGGTTCTCCTCTCTGTTCTCGGCTTTCTCGGACCTTCTCTCCCTCTCCCAGTCTTACCCCCAACCTCTCGTTGTCTCCCTTCTGTTCGTTCGCACTCTTCTGCCCTCTCCTGCTCCTCTTTTCGTCTGCCCCTGTTTTGTACCCAGGGCCTGCCTCTACCTCTCTCGACTTTTGCCAGCATTGAAATGGACCTAAGGAGAAGTCCATGCCTCGAGTTGGTTGCCACAGATCTCCTGAGACGATGGCTTTCCTCTTTCATTCTTGCTCTGCATTTGCCTTCCACGCATGTTTTTTTTTTTGTATCTCTATTTTGGTGCTTCCTTCTGCACTTGCTTTTCTATTTCTTGTTTATGGCAGAGGCCAAAACTGATGAATGGAGCCTCAGTTGGGAACGTGCAGACCCAGTATATTGGGTCTTTTTTTTTTCGTTTTATTCTCGTTTTTTTTTAAATTATTCTTTTTGTTTTTTTTATCATTTTTATTTTTTTATTTTTAATGTTAGACCCTCTAAAACTTAGACATTGGGCTTTTTATGCTTTCCTTTATTGCATTGGGTCAACAGGCTTAGCTCAGTTAAACTGGAACTAATTTAAATAATTTTCCCCATCTTTGATTGATTTTTTTTTCATGTACTTGGGATTTTCCCTTTTACTAATTTGGAGATTGATTTTTTCATGTACTTGGGATTTTCCCTTTTACTTTACTGTATTTTTTCTTTATTATTATTATTTTTTTTAACTTTTTTTTCAAAGATTTTTTTTTAATATCTTAACATTTTGATTTTAGTGTTATTTTTGGAATCTGTCTGGACAAAATACGGTGTTCACAAGGAGAAAGGCCATACATTAGTCCCTTCTCATTTCATTTACATGTATTATAAGGGACTCAGGCTATGTATACTGAACTAGTGCTATCTGAATTTGAACATTCCTTACTTTTAGCATGTTCTTTTCTATATTACTATTCTCTACTAGGGATTTCTTTCTGCATGCTTTTCTCATCATTCTGGTATTACTGGAATCCCTTTACCTCTTTTTTCTAACTTATCTCATTTTTTAACTAGCTAGGATACCTTTCAATTATCGGGACACTTTGGTGATTGATGTCATCACTTGCTATGCACTCAAGTCACATTACTATTAGGTTAATCAGACCCAATATCATATAATTGTTGTTGCAAGCAAACCATAACATCAAATACTAATACACAGGTGCGTCATAACTGAGCTTAAAGCCACCATCGCCTATATATTACAAGTTTCCCAACAACTTAAAGTATTCCTTTCTTACTTTTCTTTATTTGCCTTATTCTCGCAGAGTGCTTGAGAAAAATAGAATTCTTTCTCTACTTTACCCTAAGATATTTTTGCATTACCCGACTATTTTTCCTTTGAGTACTATCATGCTAGAAGGGCATCTATGCCAAGGATAAGTGTGCTTTCTCGAGTACTCAAACGCATCAACTCAATACTTATTCTTAATCTGTTATATCCTCAGCTTGAACACCATCATGTATTCTCTCTCTTTTTATCTTTCCTATCTTTTTACTTCGATAAAAGGATGCTCTACTACTGGCTAACTCTATTACCAATTTAAGTTTCTTTACACTCAAGAGTACCTATATTTTCTAGGGTTCCTCTACTTGTTCACTCTCTATAACATCAAAGGGGTCTAATTTCTTTTATACTCTTGCTTTGCTCTTAACGAGACTGTCCCTCGATAAGAAGAATTATATTTCATGTAATCTCAAGAATTACGTTCTGTGGCGCTCTTGGCTTATACTCTTTCTCTGCATAAGGTAAGATTCACCTTTTTTAGGCAGTCTCTAGCTCTCTCAAGCTTCTTTGAGGGTACTAAAGCACTAACGGTCTGTCTTAGTTTATTTCTATGTTTGGATCAAAGCTGGGCTTTCTTTTTGTTCAAACTCTTTAGCCTCATCTCTAAGAGCACAGTATACTATTTCTAGGGTTCTACTAACCCAATTCAAAACACATACTCTCAATGTTTGGATTCTACCTTACTAAAAACTTATGCTCTACTGGATGCTCTAATCACTCATGTGCTTTAACCATATCATCTTATATTTGGGAGCTCATCTAACTAATTATTAGACTCTTATCTATTTATCTTTCTGGACTTAGTCTATTTATTTAGTCATTACTAAAGTGAGGGTATCTTTTTTATAGCTAGTTTTTTAACTCTTCCTCGTTTCCTTTATCACTATACTTTTATGACTTAGAAAGGTTTATCTAGGGGAATTTACTAACCACTACTAGGTGATTTCTCTGATATCAAGATGTCTCATCTTTTCTTTCTCGATCTAGGGAGAACTTTCACTGAGCCTTTCATTTACTTATCTCACTTGGATAATACTATTAGCCATCTCCCTTAGGCTTTAGCTTATGCTCAGCCTAGGTTAGCCATCTCATTGAACTTGTGGCTTACTAACTATCCTTATTCTTTTTTGAGCCTATGTTATTGGGCTACTCATACTTACCTTTAGGTGTTAACTATGAGGTACACCTTTCTAGACCACTCGCTATGTGCCTTATTACTGGTAGTCTTATCTTACATTATTTCGAGGCTACATTAACATTTTATCATTCAATGTCTCACATAGTAGCACCCTAGGTTGGAGTCAATTCCTTAAAAGTAGGTCTCAACAACCTTATCATCCCTGTATCTAACTTTCTCTATATTGAGCTCTTTCTTCAATCTCAACTACTAGGCCCACAGATTTCTTATTAACCTTCAACGATTAGTTACAACTCTTTTTCTTTTCTTATACTAGGGGTTCCCAATCTCTGTTGGTCAACTAAGCCCTTATTAACTCATTCCTTAAGTTGGCCTGAATATGACTAACAAGGCCTTTCATACTGGCATCCGATGCAGCTAACATATCATTTTTTGTGGCTAATTAGCCTCAAGTTAACTCTAGTCTCCTATTTAAGTATTGGCCATGGCTAAGTAGTTAATTGGCCATAGCTAATGGCCTCTAATTGGATTACTTTTTCATGGATTTGAATTTCATCTTTAGCTACCAACCTGAGCCTCATTGTCTCTATACCCAGCTCATCATCAAGCTAGAGGGTTTTATCTCTTGCTTCATTCATGCTTAGCTAACTATCACCTTCGGCCTATCGGGCTCTAAGAGGTGTAACTTGTAACTTAAACCTTCGGCCTGAGGGAATTAGCCTTTTGGGCTCTAAAACTTATCTAGACATTTGGGTGTTGTAACTAAGCGGTGACTTTTTTTCTCACATCGCCTTCTAAACTAGTTCTGTGCTATCGTAGTCTCATCTACCATGCTGCATGCTACTTGTCTCTGTATTAAGCAAGACATCTCATAATGGTTTGAATATGACTACCAAGGAGAATTAGGCCTCACGTACTCTTTCTAGTAAGCCTCTTTATATCAACAAGATCCTTTCTCATTGTTCATGTCTGGGGCTTGCCATTGATCCTGGCGAGCTATCATATCTCACAGAATTCTAGCCATTGGATCACTTACATCTACTTAAGCTACTCTAGAGACCAACCTTCCTTGATGTTCACTATCTACTCCAAGACCATTCTACAACTTACTTATCATAAGCATAGCCACAAACTATCTTCACACACCCAAAATGTCTCATACAAGCTTTACATATCTATACAAGCCTTTGCATAGTGTAACATCCTATCCCGCCGTAAGCGTAAGGAACGTAATGTTTGGTTTCTCTGTAAACGGCAGAAATGGGCCAAATACAAAAGGAAGTCCTTGAAATAAAAGGAATTGGGGCCAACTAAAATTATGATAAAATTTTAAATATTAGAAAATGAGGATTTGAGTCTTGAGTTGCCTAGAAATCAAGGCCAGAGTGATTCGAAAAATTTGTCAAAAGGCCAGTGGCATTTTTGTAAATATGGGCACTTTTTGAAAAACACATAAAAGGGCTTTTTAAATGAAAGTTTTGAGTTCTCCAGGGTTCTCAGAGGCCCTAAAACCAATGGAAAGCCCCAGGATAGTTAAAGCCCCTCTAGTGGACGTTTTCCAACGTCAGTGTGCTTGAACTTTGACGGATTCGTTCGAAAAGGTTTTAGCTCCAATTTGAGTAATTCCAAAGACATTTTACTTGTTTAGGAACCTAAATTTTATAATGGAAAAGACGGCTCTCAAAATGGAGCTAAAACGAAGGAGAAACAAAAATACAAAGTATGAAGGGCAAAATGGGAATTCTTGAAAAGTGTAACTTATTCCCACCTATATATATGATGCACCCTTCTTCTCCCTTCATTATGCACGACCATCTTCTGCCTAAAACCAGAAGAAAACCCTAGGGGATGAGGCTCACAAGAAGGGAAAGAAAAGGAGGAGAAATCAAAGGCTTAAGGTATGAAAATTAGTAGTTTTTCATGCTCTTTCTCTTCCAAACCTCTTCTCCTCCATTCTCCTTTATTTCCTATGATTATAATGAAGTTTATAAATCTATTTTAAGGGAGAAATTGAGGGGAAAGTTCGGATTTGAAGAGAGGAGCTCAAAGAACACAAGATTCAAGTGAGAAAAAGCAAGAAAATAAGGTAATTTCTCTTCCTATGGTTGTCATTTTTGGTTCCCTTCTCCACCATTTCGCCCCACTTGAGAAAACCCTAGGAGGAGATGATTTTTAGGCAGAACCAACCATGAATCTAAGGAAAAAGGGTGTGGAGATTAAGAATATGCAAAAGGAATTATCAAAAAGCCATTAGATTTCAAAATGCAAATTCTAGGGTTTCAATTGCACCTTGTAAAATATGACTTTGTATGATGATTCCTAGGCCTAAGTAAGAGTTTAAATGAGCTTCCAAGATCCCTAAGAGGCTCCCCATATGCTTCTTCCCTTGAGAAAACAAAGAAAGCTCCATGGAACCTAATATGCTTCATAGCCTCAGCCTAGATGGGTTCTCCTAGCTAGGGAGAGTTTTAAATTTTTCTAAGGCTATTCTTGAGTCATATTTGATGAATGAAAGTGAGGGGAGGCCTTGGAAAAAATTTAGAACTCATAGAAAGTGATTTGGTGCCTTAGGTTCCATATTATGACCTAAAGAAGCAACATGGTGCTAGGCCTTTTGTTTTGATGATGTGACGACTCCAAGAGGCTTAAAAGGAGTCAAGAATCATATTTGAAAGGAAAGAATAAGTCCTAGAAATCATTTGAGGGGTGTTGCTTCATTAGGTGCCAATATGGACCATAATGGGGGTTATAGAGCAATCTAGTACTTAAGCAAATTGTATGATCTTAGAGATTGTTTCATGAACTTAATTGGCTCCCATATATTGTATTTGGGCCAAGAAAAACCATCTCCACTAATTTTTGGGTATGTGGCCGAAAGAGGAGGCTTGAATCCTAAAGGAAAAGTGTGTGTTTGTATACAAGGTAGCTCTCTCTACCTTCTCTCATGCATAGATATGTGTTTAGCTTGTTTTAGAATGTGTGTATGTGTATTTTCAAGCTTTGAAAAGTATGCTAGCATGCCTTTACATGTCATGATCCTTGATGCCATGTTATGTTTTAAATAAATCCATGATGTTTGTATGAGTTTGCTTGAGTGTGGAGAGGCCAAGAACTCTTCCCTTTGGTGAGGATGAGCCAAGAACCCTTGAGCTTGGTTGAGATAAAGTAAAGAGTTTTCCAAAAGCAAAATGGGCTCCCAAGAGTATGGTTGAGTCCAAAGTACTCAAAGAATGGGTGAGGCAAGTCCAAAATCCATGAGGAGAAGTGTGAGGCCAATCCAAACACTTAGTGAGCTCTTGAATGTCTTGTATGATTGATTCACATGCTAAGGTTGCTTGTAAAATGCCTATGATTTCCATTTTCTCCATACATGCATTTAAAAGGCTTGCTTTGCACATATTATGTATGATTGAATGGGAGATGAGCTATTGGGATTCTTTGAATCTCATCCCCTCCTCTCCAATGATCTAACATGCTAGGTAAACCAAGTGGATATGCCAATGGGAGCCAACAACACTAGAGGAAGGAGATTGATATTCATATGTCTAGTTTTTGCTTTATGGAACCATAATGATGTTCAATGATGTATGTGAATATTGTAAATGGGGTATGACCCTTGAGACATATGTAAATATTGTATTATATGATGTTTAAATGTATGGATATGATGTGTGACCTCTAGAACCTATTTTGAGTATGTAATGCCAAAGTATGCAATATGGAAGTTTATTGGAAATATGCATAAGTGTGGGTTGAATGGCCAAAATGAGATGTATGAGGTTTGGGACCATTTGGGCAGCTCACACAAGTCTCAAATAAGCTTTTAAACTTGCCCAAAAGGTGCCAAGATCAAGGGAAATCCATTTGGCAATTTTGGTACCCAATATGGAGCCAAAATTAACCATAATGGAACCCTATATCACTTTTTAGCCAAACGAGTTAGTCTTGCCCTGAAATTTGGCATGCAATTAGGTCTCATTGAGAGCTTTTTGGAAAGCTAAAGAACATAATTTTTGGAGGTCTAGAAAATATTTGATGAATTTTCGAAATTGGGATTTTCTATGGTTTCTGGTATGTGCACTGTTCATACTGGCAGATTTGATTTTTGTGTCATCCAATGGCCAAATGGTGTCCAATGCTTATGAAATTTTATATGTATAAACTGGAGGTCATAAGATTTCTGTCAACACTGAGATCACTTCATTTGGAGGTCTGAGCAGAGAGTTATGAATTTTTGAAGTTTGCTATCAGTAACAGTGGCGCCTCCAGAGCTCAATCACTGTTCCATCAGTTCCAGATTTCTAAACATATCTGTTTCATTCTGGAATTATTTTTAGTGTCAAGTTAACATTTGTAGATTTCCAGAATGACTGAATGTGTGTGATTTCGAATTTTATATAATTAGTTATGAATTTCAAAAATTTGTATCAGTAAACTGAATGACAGCCCAGCCAGCCAGCGACTCTGTAGCTTTTTGGATGTCAAACGTTCTGTGTGATGAATGTTGTGACCTAGACATATTTTTAGTGTGAATTAGACATCCTAAGATTTCCACAATGACCAAGATTGTATGATTTTGAATTTTTTAGATTTAGTTATGATTTTCCAAAGTTGGGCCAGAAAATAGAGCAAATCTGGCCGAAAATGTGCTTGCTTATTTTGAGCTCCAATTCGGTTTCCATGAGTTATGGGCATGATTTTGTAATGAAAATGAGTTGTAATGATGTATTTAAATATGAGAATGCATAGTATGAACTCACATGGTCTACATCACACCGATTGCAAATTTTTAGGTATGACGCAATGCAAATAAATTCATCATTTTCATGCCCTTTTTCATGTGCCCTTATGGAAATGATGATGTGAAGCTTATAAATGGCATGTAATGGAACTAGAAGTTATGGTTTTACATATACCCTTATTGCTACATCCTTAAGCCAAATTCAATCTAAAAGAGCCTGAAATTTTGCCCTGATACAAATAAATATAACACCATATATTTCTAGCTTATTTTATACTACTTACATGTCTCATATCATGCAATCCATAAGAGAGTAAGAAATATGGCATTAAAATAATGCATTTCTTAGCTTTACGTCATGTATAAAATTTTTATTCGATGTCACGTGGACCGTATGAGCTCATACATTACATTCTCATATTCAATTATATGAATACAACTCATTTGCATAACTAAAAGTGGCCTATAACTCGTTAAAATCAAAAGGAAGCATAAAACTCATATTTTCGGCCAGAATTTATCCATTTCAGTCACAAACTTTGAAAAAATATAACTAATTCTAGAAAAATTAACATCATGCATTCTTGGCGATTCTGGAAAGCTACATATGTCTACTTTATGGTAAAAATACATCCAAGCCATAAAGCATAATACAGATGACGTTTGACATTCAAAATGGCCCAGAGGTCTGGCCATCCACTTGTGTTGTCATAGAATTCTGTAACAAAATTAAAAAATGTCCAATTAATTCTAAAAAAATTCAATCCATGTAAATGATACCAATTTGGAAAGCTGTGGATGTTAGCTAGTGGGGAAAAATAACTCCAGGCTAGTTCAGGAATGCCTAGACCTTGAAACTCAATCAATTAGTACCTAAGGTCAGTCGAAGCACTTGGTACTGGATAGAACATTTGAAAATCTATATCTTCCTCTCTAGACATCCAAATGGGATGCTTCTAGTTAGCACAAGTCACTGAAAATGTCTAATTTCTTTGTATAAAATTTTGTGGAAATTGGATATCATTGGGCCCTATGTGATAGATTTTATTTTCAATTCAGTATGAATAGTGATATGACCAAAACTAGAAAATTTTCCAACCTTGAAAATTCATCAAATATTCTCTACACCTCTAAAAATTCTATTCCTAAACTTCCTAAAAAGCTCTTAACAAGCTCTAATTTCATAAGAAATATCAGATTAAGAAGAGCTCATTTGGATAAAAAGTGACATAGGATTCTAATATGGTTAATTTTAGCTCCATATGACATACCAAAGTGTCCAAAATATTCTCCCTTAATGTTTGGCACCCTTTGGCAAGTTTAAAAGTATAATTAGGACTTGTATGAGTTGCCCAAATGTTTTCAAATAACATGCAACTCAATTTGCCCATCGTACTTGCATTTATATATACACTTTCATAATATAAATTTGCCATTACATGACTAAAATATGCGTTTCCATTCACACAATCTTAGCTCTCAATTATACATGATACAATAACATAATTATACATGTTTATGTGGTCATAGGTCATATACAATCATAGAGTACATCAATTGCCATCCATAAGGCATTAAAGTAACAAAATTTAGGCATTTTGATGTCAAGCTCTCATCTCTCATGTAGTTGGCTTCCATTCCCCTGATATCTTGGTCCACCTAGCATGTTAGATCATTAAAGAGGAGGGGGTAAGATTCAAAGAATGCCAATAGCTCATCTCCCATTCAATCATACATAAAAGATGCAAAACAAGTCTTACAAAAGCATGCATGGGCATATTGTCATGTGTAAACATTTAAGAAGCATTTTTAACATTTGAATAAGTCATACATAGCATACAAAGGCTTGCCAAGCAAATGGATTGGCCTCACCTATTTATTTATAGATTTTGAACTTGCCTTACCCATTCTTTAAGAAGTCCTGAGACTCAATCTTGCTCTTAGGAGTCAACCTCATTTTTGGAAGACTCTTTACTTTGTCTAAACCAATCTTAAGGAATCTTGGCTCATCCTTACCATGGCTAAGTGTTCTTGGCCTCACTATACTCAAGCAAACGAAAACAAATGTCATGAATATCATTTAAAAATATATTGCATCATCATGGCACCATGGAGTAAGAGCTCATACTAGAACATTTTTCATAGCTTAAAATACACATACGCACATTCAAAGACAAGTAAAGCAAACAATCATGTATGAGAAAAGGTGGAGAGAGCTACCTTACTAGCATTTATACACTTTTTCCTTAAGCCTTGAATCCTCTCCCTTGACCTCACACACCCAAGAAGGTGGAGATTATTCTTCTTGGCCTAGACACATCACATGGGAGCTAATTATACTCTTCAATCATATTTTAAGGCCATACAATCACTAGAAAAGCTAGGTGACTCATAAGGCTCTTTTATGGTTCCATAATGCAGTTAATAAAGCAACCATAAGAAAACATCATCTTGGTTCTATTCTATCTACTCATTTATGATACTTGACTCCATTTAAACCTCTTAGAGTCTGACGGGCTCATCGCACAACCTTCAAAATAAAACTAGGTTGACTAAAAATATAGCTAGTGGCACAACCTAGGTCATCTCCGTTAGAAATGGAGTTCAATGCTTAATTGAGTTTTCTAAATGTTCAAAGATCCTATAACTACCTAATTTGGGGGATTTTTAATTGAATTAAACTAATTAAAATGAAATCAATTTTCAAATTTCAAATTGCTATCTAATTGTGCGAATTATGGATGATAATGGCCTTGTCACTAGCTTAGAAATCGTCCATTGGTATCCACTATCCTTATTCTAATCCAATTGTGATTAATTCTGGCCTAAGAGTTCCTAATTGTATTTATTAGCAAATGATCTTGAATAACCATTCAAGATTCAAGAGACTAGCAATTTAATGTTAATTGAGACCTCAACTCCCATTAAATTACTAATTCTTATGATTAAGATCTTTGAACACTTGAATTGATTAATTACTTGGTTAATTAGCCTCTAAATCACCATCCAAAAATGTTTAATTAACTAACTAAATACCAAGGAATCCTTAATTCAAATAATTAAACACTCAATTTCTCACATACATTTCATCAAACACCTTGACTGCATACATGGATAATTGTAGGAAATTGAAAAATTTAGTACTAATTTAATCATATAATCAGTCAAACAACATCCTAATTAGTATCCAACTAGCCACTAATTAATTACACAAATTCTCAATCCAATATTCCTTAACCAAGCAAATACAAGAAAGAGAAAAAGTGCTGGAAAAATAAGAAAATCTTAGCCCAAATTCTGAGTTCATCTATGGATTTAAGCTTTAAGTTAAGAGCTTCCTCCCTTGCTAGCCTCAAGATGGAGATTAAAGCTTCATATTATGGTGGTTGGAAGTGGAGAATGGATGAGAGTGGAATGGTGAATGTGACGACCCTAACTTCTAATATTGGTAATTATAGTTAAATACACGATTGATAAATAATGATTAAGGTTTGGAGTCGTTGCAATTAATTACATTAAGAAAATATAAGGAAAATTTAAACCTTGATACTACTAAGATCATCAACTAACAACCATAACAGGAACATGCATAAAAGGGTTTGTACCATCATTAAAGGTTTAGGATTCATCCAATAGTCAATTTCAACCCACAAAAACATCCCACCAATGTACTCATGCTATTCTCTAACATTAGCCTTAATGAAATTAGGGTTTCTAGGTCAAATATAGGAGTTTGGGGACCTG
Organism: Erythrophleum fordii; assembly: GCA_032878935.1. Lineage (NCBI taxonomy): Eukaryota > Viridiplantae > Streptophyta > Magnoliopsida > Fabales > Fabaceae > Erythrophleum > Erythrophleum fordii. The sequence continues at coordinate 15,134,066 of JAVQMF010000052.1, read as the reverse complement.
CGCCACGACCTGAAACCTTCCTGCCGCGGCTACGTTAAGTTCTGGAGCTCGAAAACTAAGTTTTTAAACTTGCGCCGCGGCCTGAAGCTCTTACGCCGCGGCCAAGTTGCTCTGGGGAATTTTCCTGACTTTTGCCGTGGCGAGTTGGATCTGCGCCGCGGCGAGTTTGGCTACTGTCACCCTCCTGGGCGACTTTTTCGCTCTGCGCTGCGGTGAGATTTCTCAAGCCGCGGCATCCCTCGCCACTGTCACTCCCTAGGCCGCGGCGAAGCCTTCCTAGCCACGGTGTGACTCCCTCCTGTAGCTTTATTTCTTACATTTTGTCCCCTACACTCCATTTCTCCTCTTAGGGACACTCTAAGGTCACTTCCCCTCATTTTATATGGCTCTAGTGGCATTCATCTACCTTATTTACCTAGCTATTCCTCCATTACCAATTCAAAACTTATGTGCCCATTTCTTTCCTCTAATTACCTTCTATCAGCAAGTTTATAAAGTAACAACATCAGATTATACCTGAACTACCAACATCTATCCTTTAATACTTAATCAATGGGGGTTCCATACATTAGGGGTTCATATCAATATCTTAAGGGTTACATTTCCATTGATAAACCATATTATAGGTCAACATAATTATAGCAGATATCATGAATCCATACAGCAATTACCAAATTAAAATGAGGTCTAACCCCTCAATACATACATCTTCAGAAACCAAAATTATAAACGCCTACACTTGGCAATACAGATACATGATGATGCTATACAAGACTAAACAAAAATTAGCATCTACCCTATTACACTCAGACTAAGTGTAGTCTCCCCACGCTAGGCCTCAACTCATGGATGTTCATCCACTTACTTGCCCTTATCCTTACCCAAAGAACCTTCACCTGAAATTGTAATCCCATAAAACGAGGTGAGATATAAATCTCAGTAACCAAGGCAATTCCATCATATAATCCAATTTAATAAACATATATGCATGAATCAAAATCAATATTCAAATCATATCAGCTATATCAGCAAATGAAGCAATTAGGCTATCATGATTACTATCCCATACTAGCAATCATATTATCATATGTTAAAGGCCATTAACACCGGGAGAGGCCCGTCCACGGCACCTACTCCCCATTGAGTACAACCAGGGCTCAGTGCATCTAGGGTTTGATCATAACTCGGTGCTCGATCGTAGCACATGCACGGGTGGCAGCCACACCACAGCTCCACCATAGACTCACATGGTCCAATCATCATCCAATAGATAGCCAACTAATTCATTCAGCATTTTAAATCATTCATATACAGCAAATATGAAATTAAAATAGATACATACATGGAATTAATGTAAACCCCGGTTACCTCACTTGTAAACAACTTTGCAACAGCCACCAATGGTACAGAGTCTCCCTATAATCATAGCATCAGATAATTACTACTCTAATTCATCATTAACAGTTACAACAAGTACCCAAAGGATTTAAATGCTAATAACTACTTAAAGAACACTTACCCAGCCACCACAAATCCCAAATTCGATTTTTAGTGTCCTCTACTAGAAATCTCAATATTCCACCCAAAATCCTAAGCAAATTTGTACAAAATTAATGCCCATAATATAAATAAGCTATGGGGGTCTTAAACCAACAAAGAAAGCATCAAAATGGGGGGTTTAAACTCACCTGATACCAGCCCTAACCTCAACCTACGAATTTCATCAAGAAAACCCCAAATAACCACATTTCAGATTTTGGGTAGGGTGAAAATCCTCCAAATGAAAAAACTAATCAGACCAAATTAAAGAGAAAGATGAGGGGGTTAAGTTGTATAACTATTACCTTGGCTAAATCTTGCTCTAAGTGTGTGAAAATGTAGAATTTTTGCCCCCAACCCTAGCCTCCTTCTCAACCTCCGAATTTTCTCTGTGTTTCAGCAAATGACAAAGTGGCTGAAGTATTAGGGTTTTAGGTGGGTTCAAGTTGGGTCAAGGGATGGGTCATGGGTTGCTCCAAGTCCAAATCCAATTGGGTTTCAGATTTTTTTGCTTGTTAGGCCAGTTTTAAAGTGTTGGGCTGCAGAATTCTGTTGGGCCAGTTTTCATGTATTGGGTTGCTGAAATTTAATGAGATTTGGGCTAAGTTTGAAGGGTTCAAGGGTTTGGGTCTGCACCTAATTCATTAGGCCTCCATTAGTCTCTTATCATGATTTATTAATTTGGGCCTAAGTGCAATTTATATCCTAAATAATTCTCAACCCATATTAATAATTTATCTCTCTAAAAATTCTCATTCTCTTAACTTGTCCAATCATCCCATATTAATTATTCTTAATTAATCTAAATTCATGATTAATACCTTAATTAATCTTGGGGTATTACAGTGAATGGTTCTTTGTGTGAAAAAGATGAAGTGAATGGAATATGGCGTGTGGGTGGATGAATGATGAATCAATAGGATGGATTGATTTCGTGGAATGAAAGGTTGAGATGAATGCTGGAATGATTGGAGCTCTCATGTATTCTGACCGAATGTATTCTTAATGCCCTTCTCACGTGATTCCTTTAATTGATTCCACGTGCTGCCTTATTTTCAATTGTCTAAAGCTATCCATGTCAGCATCTCTTCTATTATGCATGAGTGTAGGCCCCGCTTTCCCTTTTATAATATTTCACGTGCTTCCTTCAGCCTCCCCCTTTCTCACATTCTTCACGTTGCTCCTTTTCCACGAGTTTTCTTCCTCTGTTCTGCCCAGCGTTCTGCTCGTGTTGCTTCATTTAATTCTTATGCAAATCCACATCATCTTCCACATTGCCTGCTGTTCTTTCTTGCCACGACTTAAGATCACGTTGTTGTCCAGCTCTTTTCCACGACTTCATTTCTGTTTCTGCATGAGCTACTTCTGTTCATCACGTTACTTTTCCTCTGTCTTGCTTGTTCTTCCTTCATTCTACACGTTAGTTTTATGTTCCTCTTTCTGCATGTATTTGAAGCCTTCATCGTGTTGCTTTGCTTGTCATTTGCTTTATTTTACACCTTTGTTGCCCAGCCCGTATGTTTCATTTCAACATGTTTCTCGTTGGCTCCCCTCATCATGTGCTGCAGCTTCTTCTTCTGCATGTGTGCATTTCTACATTAGCTCTGAACTCGTAGCTCCTGTATGTGTCTCTTTACGTTATTCTATTCACCCACGTCAGCTCCTTGCTCATTTACTGTCTCAATGCTCCATGTTCAGCTTCTGCATGTAGCTTTTTCACATTTTGTAGCTGCTGTGCAGACATCACATCGTATTGCTCTTCATTTTCTTCTCCTTTGTGTGTCTCAGCCTAGATTTTCTCATCTTCATCTTTGTTTCTGCTGGCACAGCTTCATCTCATACTCGTGATATGTAGAACTCGTGCTGCATGCTTTTCTTTTCTTAAGTTCAGTCCACTTCTGCTAAAAAATTCTGTATGCTTCTTCTTCATTTGCTTCTAAGCTCCTTCAACCCAGCTTGTGTAACTTGCATGACAGCTGCCCAAGCTCTGTACTCATGGAAACTCAACTCGCTGCATGCTATATCTTCTCCAAACCAACCTCCATTCAAGCTCAAAACTCTCCACCTGTGGCACTTCTTCCAACTTCTGTTCACAGCACATAAAACTCGAGCTTTATGTTACAGCTGCTACATCTTCTATTCACGTTGCTTCTACGTGGTTTTCTTCTTGCGCTTTTATTCCAGTAGCTCGAGCTCTCTTCTCTGTTCTGCATGTAGCTCTTCTCTTCATAAACCAGAACTCGAGCCTCCTTCTATAGTTATTGTGCTCACGTGTTCATTTTTCTTTTGCCAGCTTTCTTCCTTTGTTTTGGTTCACATTCTCAAATTTTTAGCTCCACAAAAAGAACACTTGAAGCTCAATCTTCACCTTCCATTCAATTTCTCACACTCAAGCTATTTGCCCATAAAAATTCTGCACAAATAATAAGAACAATTCAATAGAACAATTCACAAAATCATTTGAAGAAATTTATGCATTAAAACTCAATGATTTTACCAATTAATTCACAAAGTGCATAAGTGGCTGATGAATTCAAATTGAATCTAATTAAACCCTTAAGACTATATTCCATCATCAAAATGCTAAAATTAAGAGGATTAAAGTGTATAAAAATCATGCTTATCAAATTCCCTCACACTTAAACCTTTGCACTCTTGGGCAAAGCTCAAAATCCAAGGAAAACTAATGGGATGACAAATGGGAAAATGAAAGTGAAAAATCACAAGCTAAGGAATGACCAAGACTTTTCAATACTTCAACAATCAAAGATACTTTCACTTGTATCAAGAATTAAGCTCCATGGCAATTTCATTTGAAAAGAATGAATTAAAATGCATAGCCTCTCATATGGTTAGTGTTTACTCTCAACTCTCAAGTATTTTAAGGGCAATGTATATCACTCAATTTTCACCTATCAAAGTTCACTACCATAAGCTTGTCTAACTTCTAAATCTCCACCACCTATGCCAAATGCAATGCACAAATCAAGGGACTTTATTTAGGGTTGTAGTGAGGCTAAGGAAGATGAAATGAATGGGCAAACAAGAACAAGGGAAAAAACTAAACAAAAGGATACCTTAGAACCTCAAGAGCAATTAATGAAACCTAGGATAGAGAATTTCTAGGCCTTATTTCCCACAAGTGTAAGCAACTATGAACTCAACTGAAATGCTTCTTTCTTTTTATTTTCAATTGCTTTTCCTTTTTTGTTTTTCTTTTTTTTATTAGCTTTTCTATCTTTTCTTTTCTTTTGTAATTTTTTTTTGAACATATTCCTCAACTTTGAATAACAATGGCCTAACTTGATGTAAGATATACATTCATCATCCTAATTAGATGTAATGCTCCTTAAAGTCCTAAGGCATCTTAAAACAAGGTGGGAATATATTTAATCGCCATAGGTTTAACAAGAAAAGAAAATACAAGTCAAATGGACTAAACAATGGATAAAATGAATGTAGGTTGGCTTTTTGGCTATCTAGCTACAAAAGAAATGAATGCCTTATCATTTTCATACATGCAAATGCAAATATGGCCTCAACAAAGAATCAAGACAAGTTCTAGAGTGAATGTAAAGATAGGTGAATACATACTAGAAATGAATAATTAAGGCTCAAATTCTCACCAGCTAATGGCTATCAAATAATTATTGAAATCAAATTCATTGCCAATTCACTTGAATCAAAACACAAGATTCATTGCTTATCATGTCTAAGTGAATCCAAGCTATAATCATCTCAACTTGGAAATTTCACAGAAAAACTTGAAAAGAATCAAGGTATTTTTTAAAAATTTTCTCAATTTTTTTTTTAAAACAAGAAAAAGATGGAAGATGAAATGACTCCCCCCCCCCACACTTAAATGTTGCATTGTCCTTAATGTCAGCACATAATCCAGTAACAGATGAATAACACTATATAAAGAGATTGAAAGGAGAGAATACAACTGGATGGACTTGAAAATAGAGATTCCAAGGGTGGCTCAGATTTCCATGTAGCTGGTTAGCAGCTTATTTCCTACAAAATAGAAACAAAAGAAATCGTAATGCAGAAAAGACAAGAAAACTAAATCCTAAGCTACAAAGAACTTTATCAAAAACTAACTAATCATATGTATCAAAAACCAAAATTAAAACTACTTTATTCCTTCTCAACTGGATAAATTTGAGTTTAACCACTTTAAAACATTTTGATTGATCATTCAGTAATGACTCATGGACTTTCTCAACCATTAGTAGTTTAAGAAAGTCATTGTCAGCAAATTCAAAAACAATGAAAGAAGGAAAATCAAAATTAGAACATTTGAAACTAAAGAAAGAAAACTTAAAATCAAATTTAGACTCTAAACTCTCTAGAAATCTATTAAAAACAATAAAATCTACTTAACTCTCATCAGTAAGAGTCACTACATCAACAGAAGAATTAAATTGCAACTTCTCACAGTCTTTTGAGTTAGAGTCCTTCAAGGTATTTGACAATTGCTTTTTCTCAGTTGGGAGAGTCTGTTGATTGTTGGGAATTAGCTCACCAACTTTAGGAATCTATTCAGCACTCTCAACAAGAGAAATAATATCTTCCCCGACCAAAGAGACATTAGTAGGCTCACAAAATTCTAAACAATTATCAACAGTAAAATCCAGTCTCCTACTAGCATCAACAGTAGCATAAGGATCAATAGAATTTTCAACACTAGCGCTATCTCTATGCATACTCTCATCAATACTAGTATGATCAGAAGAATTAGTCTTATCAATAAATTTAGTGCAAACCAAGGATTCCATGGATTCAACAGACTTATCAGACCTTAGAAACTCATTAATCTCAGTACATATAGGACATGTATGCAATTCATCACATAAACATTTAAGAGTTAAGTTTGAATCATCAACAACAATTTGCTCAACAATTTCACTATCTATATTCTCATCACATGCTACATCTACCATTTCATCATCCATATCAGCATATGCTAGTGAGGAATCATGATAATCATTATATGTGAGGAACTCACTTATCCCAATGAAAGAATTAATCTGGGAGTATTCATCACATATGGCAGATTCAACATATACACAATCAAGAGATGCATCCAACTCAGCTATATCATATGGTCTAGATGGCATGTTATCCCTAAACTTAGAAGATACATCATTAATAGGCTTATCAACTAATTCCAGACTAGGAATAGCATGATCATCACATTCCAAGTTACTCCCACACTTATCTACTACCCTAGACTTAAAAGAATCATCAATTGGTTCAAAAATGAAATTTTCACTATAATCACAGCTTGGTGTAGACATACTAAGTGCATTAGTACACAAGGGTTCATTAACATCACAAGAAGTGTCAGTTGTGCTCAATGAACTACCACAATCAACCATATCAGGAGATTTAACAACAATTTCCTCATCAACATCATCAGCATGCAATTCAGAATCAAAACATTAAATACATCAGGAATCACAGTGCTATCATGTAAACTAGATTCAGTTCCAACAAATTGTAAAGTATTAGAAGATGGAAGGATATTACCAAATGAATAGGACTCTTCCTCTTCTATACATTCTCTTCTAATTTGCTCCTCAGTTAATTCAATAGCACTTGAAGTCGGTTGATTCATCTGAAATCCTGAATCCTTCATGAGGTTATCCCTCTTTTGCTGGTCTTGGAGTTTCAACCATTCAGCTCCTTGTTGGATCATTTGTAGCATGTACCCTTCATGATAATTATAAGGATGATACTCTGGCTCTTGCCTATGGAAATTATGGTGCGACTCATAATGATGGTGGTAATTTGGGTGGGTCTCATATAGATGGTGGTATGGTTGGTAGCTAGGGTGAATTTCACAGGAATGGTGGTGTGGTCGGTAGCATGGTGGTTGGAATTGTTGGTATTGTCATACTTATCTTTCTTGCCTTTGTCTTTCAAGCAAGCCTTGAAGCATTGTATGGAGATCATCCAACTGCCTGAGGATCCTATCATTGGCATAACAATTATAAACACCTTGATTAGAATAATAATATGGATTCATTTAAAGCAAATAAAATGAGAAGTTTAATTAATTTTAGCAAAAAACAAATCACAAACAAATTATGACCAAAATTAATCAAAATTAAGAAAATAAAATTCAAATGAAGCTAAGAAGTTCCTAACAATAAGAAACACTCTAAAATAGAGGTTAGTGACACAAAACAAACTCACAAAAAATAAAAAAATTAAATCCAGAAAAATTGAAAAATTCCTAAAAATTCGAAAAAATACTAAAAAAATTCAAAAAAGTGCCTCAAACATTGGAATTTAGCCAAAAAAAATGGTGTACCCAATAGCTATTCTATTACTTTTACTCAAAACACCCAAAAACTTTGGAAAACAAAGTTTGAGAATTTTCTGGGCACTTCGAACGAAAATTCTAGCAAGCAGGACACTTGACGTGTAACACCAAAATTACCCGATTCCAAGTTCAAAACAGAACAAAAACTAAATCAAAACAGAACCAAAATAGAGCTAAGATAGAACAAAAACACTTAAAAAACTTTCTCAAACAATTAAAACTCCAATTCCCTGGCAACGGCGCCAAATTTTGACGGGCTCATCACGCAACCCTCAAAATAAAACTAGGTTGACTAAAAATATAGCTAGTGGCACAACCTAGGTCATCTCCCTTGAAAATAGAGTTCAATGCTTAATTGAGTTTTCTAAATATTCAAAGATCCTATAACTACCTAATTTGGGGGATTTTTAATTGAATTAAACTAATTAAAATGAAATCAAATTTAAAATTCCTAATTGCTACCTAATTGTGCGAATTATGGATGATAATGGCCTTGCGATTAGCTTAGGAATCGTCTCTTGGTATCCTAATCCAATTGTGATTAATTTTGGCCTAAGAGTTCCTAATTGTGTTCATTAGTAAATGATCTTGAATAACCATTCAAGATTCAAGAGACTAGCAATTTAATGTTAATTGAGACCTCAACTCCCATTAAATTACTAATTTTTATGACTAAGATCTTTGAACACTTGAATTGATTGATTACTTAATTAATTAGCCTCTGAATTACTATCAAAAAATGTTTAATTAACCAACTAAACACCAAAGAATCCTTAATTCAAACAATTAAACACTCAATTTCTCACATGCGTTTCATCAAACACCTTGACTGCATACATGGATAATTGTAAGAAATTGAAAAATTTAGTGCTAATTCAATCACATAATCAGTCAAATAATATCCTAATTAGTGTCTAACCAGCCACTAATTAGTTACACAAATTCTCAATCCAATATTCCTTAACCAAGCAAATACAAGAAAGAGAAAAAATGTTGGAAAAATAAAAAAATCTTAGCCCAAATTCTGAGTTCATCTATGGATTCAAGCTTCAACTCAAGAGCTTCCTCCCTTACTAGCCTCAAGATGGAGATTAGAGCTTCATATTACGGTGGTTGGAAGTGGAGAATGGATGAGAGTGGAATGGTGAATGGCTCTATGTGTGGAAAAGACGAAGTGAATGGAATATGGGGTGTGGGTGGACGAATGATGAATCAATGGGATGGATTGATTTCGTGGAATGAAAGGTTGAGATGAATGCTGGAATGATTGGAGCTCTCACATGTTCTACCTGAATGTATTCTCAATGCCCTTCTCACGTGATTCCTTTAATTGATTCCACGTGCTGCCTTATTTTCAATTGTCTGAAGCTATCCACGTCAACATCTTCTTTTATTATGCATGAGTGTGGGCCAGGTTTCCCTTTTATAATATTTCACGTGCTTCCTTTAGCCTCCCCCTTTCTTACATTCTTCACGTTGCTCCTTTTCCACGAGTTTTCTTCCTCTGTTCTGCCCAGTGTTCTGCTCGCATTGCTTCATTTAATTCTCATGAAAATCCACATCATCTTCCACGTTGCTTGCTGTTCTTTCTTGCCACGAGTTAAGATCAAGTTGCTGTCCAGCTCTTCTCCATGACTTCATATCTGTTTCTGCATGAGCTGCTTCTGTTCATCACGTTACTTCTCCTCTGTTTTGCTTGTTCTTCCTTCATTCTGCACGTTGGTTTCACGTTCCTCTCTCTGCATGTATTTAGAGTCTTCATTGTGTTGCTTTGCTTGTCATTTGCTTCGTTTTACACCTTTGTTGCCCAGCCTGTATGCGTCATTTGAACGTGTTTCTTGTTGGCTCCCCTCATCACATGCTGCAGCTTCTTCTTCTGCATGTGTGCATTTCTACATCAGCTCTGAACCCGTGGCTCCTGTATGTGTCTCTTTACGTGATTCCATTCACCCATGTCAGCTCCTTGCTCATTTACTGTCTCAATGCTCCATGTTCAACTTATGCTATACAGACATCACATCGTATTGCTCTTTGTTTTCTTCTCCTTTGTGTGTCTTAGCCCAGACTTCCTTGTCTTCATCTCTGTTTCTGCTGGCATAGCTTCATCTCATGCTCGTGATATGTAGAACTCGTGCTGCATGCTTTTCTTTTCTTAAGTTTAGTCCACTTTTGCTCGAAATTCTGCATACTTCTTCTTCATTTACTTCCAAGCTCCTTCAACCCAGCTCGTGTAACTTACATGATAGCTGCCCAAGCTCTGTACCCGTGAAAACTCAACTCGCTGCATGCTACATCTTCTTCAAACCAACCTCCATTCAAGCTAAACTCTCCACCTGTGGCACTTCTTCCAGCTTCTGCTCACAGCACATGAAACTCGAGCTTTGTGTCACAGCTGCTGCATCTTCTTTTCACATTGCTTCTACGTGGTTTTCTTCTTGCATTTTTATTCCAGTAGCTCGAGCTCTCTTCTCTGTTCTGCATGTAGCTCTTTTCTTCACAAACCAGAACTCGAGCCTCCTTCTGTAGTTATTGTGCTCACGTGTTCATTTTTCTTTTGCCAGCTTTCTTCCTTTGTCTTGCTTCACATTCTCAAATTTTTAGCTCCACAAAAAGAACACTTGAAGCTGAATCTTCACCTTCCATTCAATTTCCCACACTCAAGCTATTTGCCCATAAAAAATTCTGCACAAATAATAAGGACAATTCAATAGGAAAATTCACAAAATCATTTAAAGAAATTTATGCATTAAAACTCAATAATTTTGCCAATTAATTCATAAAGTGTATAAGTGATTGATGAATTCAAATTAAATCTAATTAAACCCTTAATACCATATTCCATCATCAAAATGCCAAAATTAAGAGGATTAAAGTGTATAAAAATTATGCTTATTAGAGTCATCACACAATCAATTCTGGAAGCCTAGCTAGGTATTACTTCTTTAAGCCACGTTATGGAACATATAAGGCCATCTCACTATCTATAGTTTCTAAAATTTTTCCAAGGCTTCCTTTCATATTCTCCCACCATACATGATACAAAACTAAGTTTAGAAAGAATTAAAACACTCCCTAGGTGCACGAACTCTCCCTGGCTGAAGCTATGCTTACATATGGCACCAATGGAGTTTCCTTGCTTCCTTTGATAGGAGAAACATGTAAAAAGCCCTCTTCATGTCTTAGGAACTTATATGAACACTTAAACATCATAAAATAGGGCTAGGATTCATGATAGAGTTCAAGGTGCAATCAAAACCCTAAATTCCATAACTTGCATTCTAAAGCTCCTTTTTCAATTCTAGTTGTATATTCTTAATCCTCACACTTTATAACCTTTAGTTCCATTAAGAACATATAAAGAAAAACTCACTTACTCACTTTCTCTCTCTAGAGCTAAGCTTAAATGGCTTGGAAACATAAGATTTTGCAAGTGTTTCAAGTAAAGTCTTACCTTAAAATAGAGCTCTCTTCGCATAGATTATTTTTTACTGATTAATTTCTTGAAAAGAGTTCCTTTTTTGGCTTGGGTTAGACCTAAATCTTTAAGTTTTCAAGAAAAGAAAACTATCATTAGAGAGCTCTTAGAGAGAAGAACAACTTTCCTAACTGGAGCGAGATGAAATAGGGTCGTTTACTTACCTAAATGGAAGTTTAAACTTCTTCTCTCTCCCCTCTTAATGTCACGCCATTGTTGCCAATTTTTTTTGCAAATGGAAGCTTGGAGAAGGTGATGTGGTGTAATCTTACTTAAGAAGCATCTTTTACAATTTTTCAAAATGACTATTTTGCCCCTACACGCCTGTTTGCTCTGTTTAAGCTCATTTTTACTCCTTTTTTAGAATCGTCTTTTCTATCATAAAATTTAGGTTCCTAATTAAATAAAATATCTTTGGAATAACTTAAATCGGAGCTAAAATCTTTCCAAATGAATCAGTCAAAGTTTGGGTCACCGACAATGGAAAACGTCCACCAGAGGGGTTTTAACTATCCCAGTGCTTCCCATGGTTTTCAGGGCCTTTGAGAACCCTAGAGAACTTAAAACTTTTATTTAAAAATCCCTCTTGTGAGAATTACAAAATTTACTCAAATTAATGAAAATACTCTTACGTTTCGTCACTCTTTCATTACATTTCATTTCTACATTCTAACTCTATTTTTCTTTTTGTCTGAGCCTGGGATTCTCATTTTTAGGAGTTTATAATGCTTCCCAAATTTTTTGGGACCTTAACTAAGTCATCTTGGGGGGCTTCTTTTTGTATCCGGTGAATTTTGTTCATTTATGGAGAAATCGTGCATTACGTTTCTCACATTTTTCCTTATTTTTAGAAAACTAGATATTATAGATCATACAAGTTTGGCAAGAAAAATCATTAAAAATATTCAATTAAATTACATTATGTCATAGATAAATTTTTCATTTTGTGTCTAATGGACCATATGTACACATCTATCTCATTTTTCATATTTAAATATACAATTACAACTCAAAACCATCTCAAAAAGTGGTCAAGAACTCGAGCTTATGGAGTATATACATGAAAATAACATATGCAACCTTGGATTGGTATTTTAGTTTTTTGTCATGAATTTTGAAAAATCATAACTAATTTTAAAAAAATAAAAATCAAGCACATTATACGATTCTGGAAAACTATAGATATCTACTTTATGTAAAAATAATTCCAGACCACAACAGGGACAACTAGCTACCAAAAATCGATAAAACAGTAACTAAGGTCGCCTATCACTATTGGTACTAACACTAATATTTAAAAATTTATATCTCCTTGCTTAGACATTCAATTGGAGTGATCTTAATGGCCATAGAAAGCTTATCATGTCTAGTTTATGCATGTAAAATTTCATGGGCACTTAAATGACATAGCATAAGAAGCTGACCATATGAGCAGTGCATATACTAGAATAGCAAAAAAATGACAACTTTTAAAAAATCAAAATTAATTCCACAGAGTTCCAAATAATTTGGCCTTTAACTTCTCAAAAAGCTCTAGATGAGATCTATATGCATGCCAAATTTCATATACAAATTCATTCATTTGATCAGATCTTGACACTAGGTTATAAAATGGTCATTTTTGTGTCTCATAAGGGTCTCAAATAGTCTAAAATCACTTCTAAGACATCCATGGCCACTTAAGCACGTGGGAAAGCACCAAAATAGTCTACTAAATGTGTCTCAAAGGTGCATAAACCTAAATTTTACAAACCCATGCTCTCACCTCAAGATATACATAAGAGTTCATAAGTCATACTTTGCTATTCAATGTCCAAAAGTGGCTACATCATACATATGGCATCAATTCTCATCTATACATCAATCATTCATGTAATTACATATGTTCATAAGCTCATACATCATATATAACATTGGATTACATCATATACCATTCATATGGCTACAAAATGGACATTTCCACACACTTGTTGTCAATCTCCTTCCTTTAGACTTGATGGCTATTATTCCTTGGCTCACTTGGACCACCTTGTCATGTTAGACAAATGGGGAGGAAAGGATGAGACTCTAGGAATCCCAATATCCCTTTTCCCTTTCAACCATACATAGAGAATGCAAATCTATGTCCAAGGATGCATGCATGGATATCATGGAATATGTAATCATTCATGGAATATTTCTAGCATTCAAAAAGTCATACAAAACACACATAGGTTTGCCAAATAAGTGATTTAGCCTAACCTATTCTCTTTTAAGGATTTTGGACTTGCCTCACCAATTTCTTAAAGGCTTTTAACTAAGCTCTTGGGAGACCTTTGGCTTTATCTCAACCATGCTTGAAGGTTCTTGGCTCATCCTCACTATAGCTAGGGGGCTTTTGGCTTGACGACATTCAAGCAAATCAAAGCAAGTTCATAAAACATCATTTGAATGCATAACATATTATCATGGTACCATGGCTTCTACATACTTGTTAAAACATTTTTCATGGCTCAAAACATATATACACATTCAAAGACAAGACAAACATCCATTCATGCTGAGAGAAAGAAGAGAGAGCTACCTTTTATTATAAATGCACAATTTTCTTCTTGAACTTACTCCTCTTTCTCAGCCACACACACATAACAAGGTAGGACTTGTTTCCTTTGGCCTAAACATATAATATGGAAGACAATTATACTCTAGGAACAATTTCTAAAGCTACATATTCATTAGAAAATCTAGGTGGTTCATATAGCTCTTTTATGGTTCCATAATGTACCTAATGAAGCAATCTTATGAAAACATAATCTTTTCTCCATTCTTTCCATCCATCTAAGGTTTTTGACTTCATTAAAGTCTCTCGAAGCCACTACACATTCATTTTATTAAGCTTAGCTCGGTATTACTTCTTTAAGGTATAATATGGAACCTATGATACCATCAGACTATCCATGGCTTCTAAAATTTTTCCAAGATTTTCTCTCATCCTCTCCCATCATATATGACTCAAAATCAAGTTTGGAACAAATTAAGACTACTTCTTGGTGCTCCAACCTCTCTAAGCCATGGCTATGGACCATAAAGACACCAAGTGAGTTTGTTTTGTTTTCTTAATGGGAGATGCATGTGAGAAGCTTTTTAGGGATCTTTAGAGCTCATTGAAATACTTATCTAGGCCTAGGAACTCTTGAATCAAAATAAAATTTTAAAGGAACACTTGAAACCTTAACTTTTCTATCTTAAAATCTAACAGTTATTTTGTTGTTTTCTTTACATATTCTTGTTCTTCTCTCTCATTTTTTTAAGATTCACCCTTGGTTTGGCTATAAATTTAACTCCTTAGGGCTGGTCTCATAATGGTTGAAAATCACAAGAGGAAGAACAAGAAACATCAAGCTTGAAGCATGGCGAAATACCTTGGTTTCTTGGTTTCCTTAGCTTGATCTTCACTTTGGTTGGCTTCTCCTCTCCAAACTCAAAAATTCCCTTCATTGTCTAAACTCAAAATAGACCCAAAAACTTTAATAAAACCATAGGAAAGAAGGGAAGATGAAGGAGAAGGAGTTTGTTAAAGAGAAACTAAAAAAATCCATGAAAAACTATACCTTTTCCTTGCTTTTTCTCTTCCCTTTCTTCTCTCCCTTGTGTGCCTCACTCCCTTACTTCTTTCTTTGGTTTAGGCCAAAAATAAAATGAGATAAGTGACAGAAAGAGTGGAGTATGGGACTATATATAGCTAGGTTTAAGAAGTTGTTTCTAAAGTTTCAATTTTGTCCCTTATTCTTGGCATTTTCGTTTCTGGTTCATTTTAGTTCCTTTATGAGAACTATCTTTTCCATTATAAAATTAGATTCTCAATCTTATAAAATACCTTTTGAACCACTCAAATTGGAGTTAAAACCTTCCCAAATGAAATGGTCAAAGTTTGGGTCAACTAACATTAAAAAACATACACTAGAAGGGGGTCTTAATTGTCCTGAGGCTTCCCATGGTTTTCAAAGTCTCTGAGAATCCCAAAGAACTCAAAACTTTCTTTTAAAAAGTCCTCTTGTGAGAATTTTAAAATTTACCCAAAATTATAAAAATGCCATTCTGTTTATTACTAAATGTCTACATCATCATTCCAATGTTTTTTGGGCTTTAACTGTAACACCATAATTTTTAGCTCATTTCATGATACTCATGTGCTTCACATCATTAAATTCCATGAGAACATATGAAAGAGGGAATAAAATAATGGGTTTCTTTGCATTGCGTCATATTTAAAATCATGCCTATAACTCATGGAAACCGAAATAGAGCTCAAAATAACTAAGTGTATTTTCGGCCAGATTTGCCCCTTTTCTGACTAAATTTTGAAAAATCATAACTAATTTTAGAAAAATCAAAATCATGCAATCTTGGTCATTATGGAAAGCTACGAATGTCTACTTCACACTAAAAATATGCCTAGATCATAAAATCCATCACAAAGGATGTATGACATCCAAAATGGTCCAGAAGTCAGACTGCATTCTGGAACTATCACATAATTTTCAAAAATTCATATCTTCCTCTCTAGAACTCCAAATGAGGTGCTTCTAGTTGGCACGAGTTATATGAATGTCTAGTTTCTCTGTATAAAATTTCATGGCAATTGGACATCATTTGAGCCTCGTATGATAGAATTCATTTTTAGACTAAATGAATAGTGCAGCACACCAAAATCATAAAAATTTCTAACTTCGAAAAATCATCAAATATTTTGTAGACCTCCAAAAATTATGATCTTTAGCTTCCCAAAAAGCTCTCAATGAGACTTAATTTTATGCGAAATCTTAGATCAAGAATAATTCATTTGGACAAAATGTGATATAGGGTTCCATTATGGTCATTTTTAACTCTATATGGGATTCCAAAATTGCCAAATGGCTTTCCTTTTGTTTTGGCACCTTTTGGGGAAGTCTAAAAGCATATTTAGAACTTGTGTGAGCTACCCAAATGGTCCCAAACCCCATGCATCTCATTTTGTCCTTTCCATCCACACATATGCACATTACATCAAACTTCCCAAAATGTATACTTTAGCATTACATATCCAATTTCTATTCTAGGGTTCATACATCATGTCCATACATTTATACATCACATAATATCATAATTACAAATGTCTAAGGGGTTATAGATCATATTCATCAAAGGGATACATCATATGACACAATTATGGTTTACAAAGGGTAAAAGCTAGACATATGGATGTCAATCTTCTTTCTTCAAGGTAATTGGCTCCCATTACCATGTCCACTTGGTCCACCTAACATATTAGGTCATTGGAGAGGAGGGAATGAGATTCAAAGAATCCCAATAGCTCATCTCCCATTTAATCATACATAATATATGCAAAACAAGCCTTAAAAATGTATGCATGGATATCATGGAAGTCATGAACATTTAAGAAGCAAGCTTGACATGTGAACAAGTCATACAAGACATTCAAGAGCTCACCAAGTGTTTGGATTGGCCTCACACTTTTCCTCATGAATTATGGACTTGCCTCACCCATTCTTTAAGAGCTTTGGACTCAACATACTCTTGAGAGCCTATTTTGCTTTTGGGAGAATCTTAACTATATCTCAATCAATCTTAAGGGTTCTTGGCTCATCCTCACTATAGTTAAGAGTTCTTGGCCTCTCCACACTCAAGCAAATATCATATATTCATTTGAAAACATAATATGACATCATGAAATCATGGCATATAAAACCATGCTAGCATACTTTTCATGGTTTGAAAATACACATACACACATTCTAAAACAAGCTAAGCATACATCCATGCATGAGAGAAGGTGGAGAGAGCTACCTTGCACACAATCACACACTTTTTCCTTGGATTTCAAGCCTCCTTTTTCGGTCACACACCCACAAACTTGTGGAGATGGTTTCTCTTAACCTAGATACAATTTATGAAAGCCAATTAGGTTCATGAAACAATCTCTGTGGCCATACAACTTGCTTAAATATTAGATTGCTTTATAACTCCCATTATGGTCCATAAATGTACCTAATGAAGCAACACCCCTCTAATAATTTCTAGGCCCCATTATTTTCATTCAAATATGATTCTTGACTCCTTTTAAGCCTTTTGGAGCCATCATACAATTAAAACAAGGAGCCTAACATCATGTTACTTTTTTATGTCATAATATGGAACCTAAGGCACCAAATCACTTTCTTTGAGTTTTAAATTTTTTCCAAGGCCTCCTCTTATTTTTATTCATCAAATATGACTCAAGAATGACCTTAAAAAAAATTAAAACTCTCCCTAGCTATAAGTGCATGGTTTGGCCGAGACTATGCATGGTTTAGGGTTCCTTCGAGTGTGCTTTGTTTTCTTAAAGAAGGAACCTTGTGGGGAGCATCTTAAGGGTCTCAAGAACTCATTTAAACTCTTAATTAAACCTAAGAATCATCATACAAAATTAGAATTTGGAAGGAACACTTGAAACTGTAGAATTTGTATCTTGAAATCTAATGGTTTTTTGATAATTCCATTTGCATATTCTTAATCTCTATACCCTTTTTCCTTAGATTCATGCTTGGTTCTGCCTAAAAATTATCTCCTCCTAGGGTTTTCTCAAGTGGGGTGAAATGGTGAAGAAGGGACCCAAAAATGACAACCATAGGAAGAGAAATTACCTTATTTTCTTGCTTTTTCTCACTTGAATCTTGTGTTCTTTGAGCTCCTCTCCTCAAATCCAAATTTCCCCCTCAATTTCTCCCTTATAATAGATTTATAAACTTCATTATAATCATAGGAAACAAAGGAGAATGAAGGAAAAGAGGTTTGGAAGAGAAAGAGCATGAAAAACCATGAAAATTCATACCTTTCTACCTTGAATTTCTCCTCCTTTTCTTCCTCCTCTTGGGCACCTCATCTCCTAGGGTTTTCCTCTAGTTTTAGGTAGAACATGGTGCAAAATGAAGGGAGAAGAATGGTGGATCATATATATAAGTGGAAATAAGTTACACTTTTCAAAAATCTCTATTTTGCCCTTCGTTCTTAGCATTTTCGTTTCTCCTTTATTTTATCTCCTTTTTAAGAACCATCTTTTCCATTATGAAATTTAGGTTCCCAATTTAGTAAAATGCCTTTGGAATCACTCAAATTGGAGTTAAAACCTTCCTAAATGAATCAATTAAAGTTTAAGTTAATCGATGTTAGAAAACGTCCACCAGAGGGGTTTTAACTATCTCGGGGGTTTCCATGATTTTCAGGGCCTCTGAGAACCCCGAAGAACTGAAAACTTTTATTTAAAAAGCCCTTCTATGTGAATTCCAAAATTTACTCAAAGTTATAAAAATGCCATTACATTTCGTAAGTTTTTCATAAGAAATTGTTTTTTTATTTTAGCTCCATTTTTCTTTTCGTCTGAGCCTGGGATTCTCATTTTAAGAGTTTACAATGCTTCCAAAATTTTTTAAGACCTTAACTACTTCATTTTGGGGGACTTCCTTTTGTATCCAGTGAATTTCGTTCATTAATAGAGAAATCGTACGTTATGTTTCTCACGTTTTCTCTCGTTTTTTAGAGAACCAAATATTACATTTCTCTCCCCTTAAATAAATTTCGTCCTCAAAATTTAAGGTAAGCTTTCCTTTTACTTTTTTTTTCTGGCTAACTGTTCTTTTTCTTTCCTTTCTTCTTGGCTTTATACTCTGTCTCAACAATTTCATTCTTTTTGAATTTTCATTTAGCCAAGGAACTCTTATTACTAACTCTTAATAAAAGCTCTATTGCTATAAAATACTAGCTAGTTCTTTCTTATAAGAGAGAGAAATTTTTGACTCTAAAAGCCTATCTTAGGAGAGCTTACTAATCATGTTGGGTTAATGTTAACCCGTTTGCAGGATTAATATTTCTTCCAGTAGACTTATTTACATATCTTGGGAGGTAACTTATTTCATATCACATCTCCCGTATCCTCTCTAAATGGCTTCTCATACCATTTCATCATCTTTTCTAATCATTTGAGCCATTAGAGGTTTCTGTTTGTCTGCTTATTTACATGTTCCGTCCACTGTTTATATCTGTGTTCCTCCTTACTAGCTCATCCCATGATTACAAGTCACATTCTTTCTGTCATAGGCCTCATATCTTAATTACTTATTAGGATTACAACTCTTTTAAGAAGTTTCTACTTTTAACGATCCCAGTTTCTTTGTTTACTACTACATCTATCTTTATAGGCCAGAGTTTTCCTCACTTTCTTTGCTCACTTGTAATGGCATTTTATAGTCCCTTATTTCAACACTGATAGGCCTAACATCTGTGTCTCATACTGACATCAAAGAACTATTATCACTAACTATTGCTGCATTCTGATGGTATACTAGCTATTCTTATAGTTTTGTTCACTAGAGATATACTGTACCACTTACCTTATATAAAAACTGCACCTGACCCTTTTCTGAATACATAAATTAGTATACAGGGATCTCTATCCCTCGGTCAGGGCTACAGTCTACTAGGTAGTGGTTCATTTGGCTCTAACTCTAAAAAGCTAATTTCTTGCTTTTTGCATCCCATATACTATGCTTATATTTAAAGAGAGCTAGTCAGTGGTTTAACTGTCTAAGTAAAGCCTTCATATCTCTACAGCAACGGTCTACTAGACTCAAGAAGTCTCTAGTATCTAAAACAAAAACTAATTGAAATTGTACTAGTCTTTGAGACTAACTATTTCGTAAAACTATCTCAGGCTATCATTTCTACCAGAGATCTATCATGCTATGGCTAGGGCTCTCTGTAATTCTATGGGATCTACTGTGACCCCTAGGTCTATTGCGACCTCTCAGAGCCTTGCTAGGGTCTATTGCAACTTGTTGAGTTATGTTGGGATCTACTGGGATCCATCTCTAGGAGATGTCAAAGCCTAAGATCATTGTATCTGATAGTAAAATAAATGCTCACTAAGTCTAGTAACCATTGCTCATAATAATTGAAGCTAAACTCAGAGGTATATCGTGCTCTTCGTGCGAAGTGGGTTCTATGTCATCTAGTTCTCTAGAATCCCGTCATACTGATACTAGGGAGCGTTTTAAATTTTCATTCATCATTCTTCATAGGATTCTTAGATTCCCACTAAAGCCCCTTTTTGCTTAGGCTTTCTTTTCTTACTCTATTTACTTACTTATCTACATATACTCGTTTTAGCCCTCCTCTCATATCCTGGAGTTTCTAACTATGCTGATGTTCTGTTTTTAAGTGCTTTGGCACTAAGGCATCTCACACACTGAGTGTGGTTAACATCTTTGGCAGGAGAGAGGCCATATACACTGGTCCCTATTCCTTTCATTTACATATACTATAAAGGACTTAGGCTATACATACTAAATCTGAACATTTTCTATTGGGCATTCCTTTTTGTATACTTTTCTTATTATTTTGCTATTGCTAAATTCTTTTTACCTTTCTTTTCTGACTTATTTCGTTATCTAACTAACTAGGATACCTTTCAATTATCAGGACACTTTGATGATTGATGCCATTATTTGCTATGCACTCAAGTCACATAATTGGGTTGGCCAGACCCAATATCATGTAACCATTGTTGCAAGCAAACCATAATATCAGACACTAATACACAAGTGCCTCATGACTGAGCTCAAAGCCACTATCGCTTGCATATTACATGTTTCCCAACAATCTAAAGTATTCCTTTCTTACTTTTCTTTATCTATCTTATTCTTGTAGAGTGCTTAGGGAAAGTAGGATTCTTTTTCTACTACATCCCAATATCTCTCTATATTGCCTGACTATTTTGACTTCAGGTAGTATCATGCTAGAAGGGCATCTATGCCAAACACAAGTGTGCTTTCTTAAGTACTCAAGCACATTAACTGAATATCTATTCTCAATCTAATATGTCCTCGGCTTGAACACTGTCATATCTTCTTTCTCTACCTTTCTTATTCTCTTACTTAGGTAAAAGGATGTTTTACTATTGCCTGTTTATGTTGCCAGTTCAGGCTTTTTTATGCTCAAGAGCACCTGCATTTTCTTAGGATTCCTCCACTTATTCACTCTCTGTGACATAGAGGGGGTCTACTTTTTACTCATACTTTTATTTTGCTCTTAGCTAGACCATCCCTTAGTAGAAAGGATTCTATTTCGTATAATCCTAGGAATTTCATTCTATGGTACTCTCGGCATATACTTTTTCTCTATATAACACAAGGCTTGCCTTCTTAGGAGGTCTCTAGCTTCCTCGGGCTTCCCTAAAGGTACTAAGGCACTAACTATCTATCTCATTTTATTTCTATATTTGGGTCAGAGCTAGGCTTTCTTTTTGTTTAAACTCTTTAGCCTCATCCCCAAGAGCACAGTATACTATTTCTAGGATTCTGCTAACCCGATCCAGGACACATGCTCTTAATGTCCCGATTCTATCTCACTAAAACTTATGCTCTACTGGGTGCTCTAATCACTCAAGTGCCTTAACTCTATATTATTCTAATATTAAGGAGCTCGTCTGACTAATTATCAAACCCCTATCCATTTACCTCTTTAGCTCAGTTTACTCATCTAATCATCACTAAAGCGAGGGTATCTTTTCTGTAGCTAATTTCTCAGCTCTTCCTTGCTTCCTTATCACTATACTTTATGACTCAGAGAGGTTTGTCTAGGGGAATTTACTAATCACAACTAAATGGTTTCCCTGACTTAGAATGTCTTATCTTTTCTTTCTTGATCTAGGGAGAACTTTTGTTAAGCCTTTCATTTACATATCTCACCTTGACGATACTATTGGTCATCTCCTCCAGGCTTTAGCTTATGTTCAGCCTAGGCTAGCCATTGCTTACTAACTATTCTCATTCTTTTTTAAGCTTCTATTGTTGGGCTACTCATACTTACCTTCAGGTGTTACCTAAGAGGTACACCTTTCTAGGCCACTCGCTATGTGCTTTACTACTGGTAGTCTTATCTTACGTTATTTCAAGGCTACACTAATATTCTGTCATTCAATATCTCGCAGGGTAGCACTCTAGGTTAGAGTCAATGCCATATAGGTGGGTCTCAACAACCTTATTATCCCTGTGTCTAACTTCCTCTATGTTAAGCTCTTTCATCAGTTTCAACTACTTAGCCCATAGATTTCTTACTGATCTTTCATAACTATTTACCACTCATTTCCCTACTTATACTAGGGGTTCTTGCTCGCTGTGGGTTGTCTAACCCCTTATCAACTCTTTTCTTGAGTTAGCCTGAATACGACCAACAAGGCATTTATGGCGCCATTCGTAGTGGTTAACATATCATTCATCGTGGCTAATTGGCCTTGGGTTCACCTTATTTTTCCTGTTTGAGTATTGGCTACGGCTAACGACCTCTAATTGGCTTACTTTTTCATGGATTGGATTCTCATCTTTAGCTAACCCGAGCCTCATTACCTCTATATCTAGCTCATCATCAAGCTAGAGGATTTCACCTCTTACTTCATTCGTACATAGCTAGCTGTTACCTCTAGGCTGTCAGGGCTCTAAAAGGTGCAGCTTGTAACTCAAACTCCTAGTTTGAGGGAATTAATCTTTTGAGCTCTATTTGGGTGTTATGGCTAGAGGGTGACTCTTTTTCTCATTCCCCTCTAAACTAGTCTTGTGCAACTACAGTTTCATTTCATACTATACTGTATCACTATCTGTCTCTGTATTAAGCAGGATATCTAGGAATGGTCTAAGTATGACTACCTAGGAGAATTAGGCTTCACATACTCTCTTTAGCAAGCCTCTTCCTATCCATAAGATCATTTCTCATTGTTAAAATCTAGGGCTTACCACTGATTTTGGTGAGCTATCATATCACATAGAGCTCCAGCTGTCGAATCCCTTAACTCTGCTCAAATTTAGCTCTGCTCAAGCTACTCTAGAGGCCAACCTTTCTCGGTGTCTACTAACTACTTTAGGATCATCATACAACTTACTTATCATAAACAAAGCCATAAATCATCCACATACACCTAACAATGTCTCATACAAGGTTTTACCTATTCATTCGAACCTTTATATAGCCCTAATACTACTTCTCAAGCCAAATCTAATCCAAAAGAGCTTGGAACTTTGTTCTGATACCAATAAATATAACACCATAAATTCTAGCTCATTTCATGATACTCATGTGCTTCATATCATTAAATTCTATGAGAACATATGAAAGAGGGAATAAAATAATGGGTTTCTTTGTGTTGCGTCATATTTAAAAATTTTGCTCGATGTCACGTGTAACACTATAATTTCTGTGACGACGTAACTTCTAATCATTGTAATTAAGGTTAAATACGTGATTAATAATCATAGAGTGGGATAACAAGGTGTTACAATCAATTGCATTATAAAAATACAGGAAAATTTGAACCTTAATGTTATTAGAGTCATCAGCTATACAATTACAAGCATTTATGTACATAAGGGAAATAAACATTTATTTATGAGCCTTTGATCCTATTACCTATCAATTATAACTTATTCCAATGTCTGTAAATCATCCCTTGAGACTACCATATGAAAAACCAAGGTTTCCTAATTAATATAAGTGTTTCAGAATGTTTTGCCACGGCCAATTCCTCTCAGTTTCACTCCTTTCTTGGTCACTGGTTTTGCCTCGGCAAGTTGGACCTTCATTGCGGCTAACCTACTTGGCACTACGGTGAAGAAGCCTCCTAGAACTTATCTCGCTCGCCTCTCGCTATTGGCTATGGCTAATACCTCATTTCGCCATGGCCAATTCCTTTCTAGAATGCCTGGCTCATTTTCATAAAAGTTCACCATGGCTAATTCCCTTTTCGCAGTGGCAAATTTCCATCTAGACAACTCCCAGTTTTGCCTCTCACATTTTGCTGTGGCTAATTACACATTTTGCTGTGGTGAATTCCTCTTTGGGACTCTCCCTGGGCAACCTCGCTTCTATTGGCTGCGGCTAACTCCATTTTAGTTGCGGCGAAGCGCCTTCTGGTCCTATAACCCCCCCAAATTCTCATATCATACTCTCTACTCTCCCTCTAATATCACCCTAGGGCCATTCTGTAACACCCCAAAATTAATTAAGGTGTTAATTATAGATTTAGATTAATTAAGAATAATTAATATAGGATAAGTGGGCAAGTTAAGTGAATGATAATTTTGAGAAATAAATTAATAATATGAGTTGAGAATTAATTGGGATAGAAACTATATCTAAGCCCAAATTAATGTAGGGGGATCATGAGAAGAGGCTTATAAAAGCCTAATGATTCTAGATGCAAGCCCAACTCCTTATCATGAGACTTGGGCCAAGAGAGATCACCTAGCAATAGCCTAATTTGATTTAGTGAAATAGAGGCCTAAGACCCAATTTACATGAGCTCTTATAGTTGGCCCAACACACATTATGCAGACCTAAGTTGGATTGACTCTTGGAACTTGGCCTAGCCCAATCAAATTTCTGTAACCCAACTCATGAAACAAAGCCCAACAAGTATAAAAATCTGAACCCACAAGGAATTGGGCCATTGGGTCAGCATACTTCACTTAAACTTAAAATGTTCTGCAGCCCACCTCACCAAACAAAGGCCCAATAAGCACACATCTGAACCTAAGTGGATTTTGGGCTTTAGGGTTGACCCAAACCCATCTAAAACCCTAACTTACTCATCCTGTAACACCCTGAAATTAATTAAGGTACTAATCATGGATTAAGATTAATTAAGAATAATTAATAGAGGATAATTGGGCAAGTTAGTGAATAGAAGTTTTGGAGGGATAAATTATTTATATGGGTTTGAGAATTAATTGGAATAGAAACTTCCTTAGGGCCCAAATTAATTAAATCATGATAAGAGGTTAATGGAGGTCCAATGAACTAGAGGTAGACCCAAACTAATTTAATAAGATAGGGGCCCAAGATTTATCTTGTATAGGCTCAATTAAGTGGCCCAATTACCCTTGTGCAGACCCAAGCCCTTGAGCTCATCAAATTAGGCCCAAATCCCATTAAACTTCAGCAACCCAATGTGTGAAAACTGGCCCAACAGAATTATGCAGCCCAACAATTAAAAACTGGCCCAATAAGCAAAATCTGAAACCCAATTGGATTTGGACTTGGAGCAACCCATGACCCAGCCTTTTAACCCAACTTAAACCCATCTAAACCCTAATGCTTCAGCCACACCTTTATTTTTCTGAAACTCAAGAGGCAAATTCGGAGGTTGAGAAGGAGGCTAGGGTTTGGGGTAAGATTTCTGCATTTTCTCATACTTAGAGCAAGATTTGGCCAAGGTAATAGTTATACAACTTAATCCCCTCATCTTTCTCTTTAATTTGGTCCGATTAGTTTTTCATTTGGAGAGATTTCATTATACCCAAAATCTGAAAAGTGAGTGTTTGGGGGTTTTCTTGGTGAAATTCGTAGGTTGAGGTTGGGGCTGGTATTTGGTAACTTTAAACCCCCCTTTTGATGCTTTCTTTGTTGGTTTGAGACCCCCATAGCTTATTTATATTATGGGTATTAACTTGGTACGAATTTGCTTAGGATTTTGGGTGAAACATTGAGAATTCTGGTGGGAGATACTTGAATCCGAATTTGGGAAGTGTGGTGGCTGTTGCAATTGTCTGCAAGTGAGGTAACCGAGGTTTACATTAATTCCATGCATGTATCTGTTTAATTTCATATTTGTTGTATACAAATGATTTGAAATTTGCTGAATGAATTGGTTGGCTATCTGTTGTATGATGATTGGACCTTGTGAGTCCATGGTGGAGCTGTGGTGCGGCTGCCACCCGTGCATGTACCGCGATCGGGCACCGGGTTATGATCAAACCCCAGATGCACTGAGCCCTGGTTGTGCTCAATGGGGAGTAGGTGCTGTGGACGGGCCTCTCCTGGTGTTAATGGCCTTTAACATGTTAAATATATCATTGCTAGTATGAGATAGTAATCATGATAGCCTAATTGTTTCATTTGCTGAAATGACTGATATGATTCTGATATGGATTTTGATTCATGCATATATGTTGATTAAACTGGATTATATGATGGAATTGTTTTGGTTACTGAGATTTTTATCTCACCCTGTGTTATGGGATCAATATTTCAGGTGAAGGTTCCTCGGGTAAGGATAAGGGTAAGCAAGTGGATGAAAATCCATAAGCTTCAACCTATGGGGAGATGGCTACACTTGGGCTGACTTAGCTAAGATAGATGCTAATTTTGTATTCCTTAATGTATAGCATCATCATGTATCTGCATTGCCAAGTGTAGGCTTGAACATTTGATTTATTGAGAATTTATGTACTAAAGGGTGAGACCTCATCTTAACTTAGTATTTGATGTATGGATTCATATGATCTGCTGTAAACTTTGTTGACCTATAATATGGTTGTCAATGGAAATGTAACTCTTGAGATATTGGTATGAACCCCTATTGTATGGAATCCCTATTGATTGAGTATTAAAGGATAGTTGCTGGTAATTCATGTATATTCGGTTGTTGCTATTTTATAAACTTGCTGATAGAGGGTAATTAGAGAACGGAAATGGGTATATAAGTTTTGAATTGGTAATAGAAGAATAGCTAAGAAAATGAGGTAGATAAATGACATTAGAGCTATATAAAATGAGGGGAAGTGACCTTAGAATGTCCCTAAGAAGAGAAATGGAGTGTAGGGGGCGAAATAGAGTGAAAACAATGACAGAAGGGAATCACGCCGCGGCCAAGAAGGCTTCGCCGCGACCTAGGGAGTGACAGTGGCGAGGGACGCCGCGGCTTGAGAAATCTCACCGCGGCGCGGAGTGAAAATAATCGCCCAGGGGGTGACAGAACGTAACCTCGCCGCGGCGCAATAAGTCTCGCCGCGGCGCGAGTCGAGAAAATTAATTAGGGAGGTTACAGTAGCAAAACTCGCCGCGGCGCCACATAGGTTCGCCGCGGCGCAGGTCCAACTCGCCGCGGCGATAAGTCAAGAAAATTCCAGAGAGTAACTGGGCCGCGGCGCAAGAGTTCCAGGCCACGGCGCAAGTTTAAAAATTTGGTTTTTGAGCTCCAGAACCTAACTTAGCCGCGGCGGGAAAGTTCCAAGTCGTGGCGCAGGTCCCCAAACTCCTATATTTGACCTAGAAACCTTAATTTCAGTAAGGCTGATGTTAGGGAATAGTATGAGTACATTAGTGGGATGTTTATGCAGGTTGAAATTGATTAATGGATGAATCCTAAACCTTTAATGATGGTACAAACCCCTTTTTTTGCATGTTCCCGTTATGGTTGTTAGTTGATGATCCTAATAGTATCAAGGTATAAATTTTCCTATGTTTCCCCATAGTAATTAATTGTAGCAACCCCGAAACCTTGATCTTTAACTATTAATCATGTATTTAACTATAATTACCGATATTAAAGTTAGGGTCGTCACACATCCCCTTACTCCCTATTCTGCAGACCAACTAAATCTAAGGCAAAGGAGAACTCCATTTTCGCATAGGAAGAGAGGAGGCTAGGGTTTTCTACATTCCTCCACCATTTCTCACTTCTAGAGGATGATTTAGCCAAGGTGAGTTATATATAACTTGACCCCCTCATCCTCCTCTTCATTTTGGTCTGATTAATTTCTAGGTTTGAGCATTTTCATCCTCTTCTCAAATCTGAAATTTGGTGTTGGGTGAT
This sequence comes from Erythrophleum fordii, assembly GCA_032878935.1. Taxonomy (NCBI): domain Eukaryota; kingdom Viridiplantae; phylum Streptophyta; class Magnoliopsida; order Fabales; family Fabaceae; genus Erythrophleum; species Erythrophleum fordii. The sequence continues at coordinate 15,106,061 of JAVQMF010000052.1, read as the reverse complement.
TCCTTGTAAGATTTTTGGACTTGGAAGTTAGAGGGAGGATTAGGTAAGCTTTTTCCTTCCATTTTGTGTATTACTTTGTTGGAAAATGCCCCTAAGGATGGATTATCATAATGGGTTCTTTTATTATGTGAGATTACAAGGAGATAATGGTGGAAAACTGAATTTTCTGGGCTTGATGGTTGAAATGCGAATTTTGGTGCTTCCATAGTGGATTTTCGGAGGTGAGACTATTGGTGTTGTTAAGTGAGTATTTCCTTCCCATTTTGATGCATTTTCTGTTAGTTTGAGACCCTTATAGTTGACCTATGATATGGGCTTTGGTTTCATGTGAAATTACCTAAAAATTGGAGTGAACTATGACAATTTCTAGTGTGGGAAAGTTGGAATTCGAAATTAAATTCCTTGGTAATTAGGTGAGTAACCTCTAGTCTGTCATTAGCAGTTCAACTCTTTGGATATTTGATTGTGATTAGAAATAATGATAATTATGCTTGTTATAGGCTTGGTATGCATTTGGATTATTATGGTAGCTAGGGGAAGAGTAATTGGCTTCATTGAGGTAACTTGGCTTATTTTCCTAATTCCATGTATATGCTCATGTTAATCTGCTATTTGTTACACATGCTTGATTTTGAAATGCTAAATGACTGGTTGACTACTTAATTGTGATTGTAATTGGACCTTGTGAGTCCATGGTGGAGCTGTGGTGCGGCTGCCACCCGTGCATGTGCTACGATCGAGCACTGGGTTGTGATCAAACCCCGATGCACTGAGCCCTGGTTGTGCTCATTAAGGAGTAGGTGCCGTGGACGGACCTCTCCCAGTGTTATTGGCCATTAACATGTTGTGTATGATTGCTGGTATGGGACAGTAGTCATTAGTAGTTCAGCTAGTTCATTTGCCAATTGAATTGATGATTTTGATATTGATGACATGAGATTGCCTTGGATTGATTGACTTGTACATATATATGGAAATTACCTTTCGTTACTGAGATTGTATATCTCACCGCATTATGGGCTAACATTTTCAGGGATCGGACCTCTTAGTGGCAAGGAGAAAATTGATGGAAGATCATTAAATGGTTTGGTAGCACATAGGTTTGGGAGCTTGACAAAATGTATTGCAACTAAATTGCTAGTTTTGTACCATTGCTGCATTGCATCATGAGTTGCCAAGCGTAGGGATTGTATGTGTAAGTTGATTATCATGGAATTGAACATTATGATTGTAAATGGGCTAATAATGGATAGATGATTTGATTTTATATGAACATTAAGTATTGACCCCATGCACCTTGTGACCATAATACATTTGCTATCATTAATCTATGGACTCACTAGATTATGGTAGCTAGAGGGTTAAGAATTCACATTTAAATGTTAAATGGGTAATGATAGATTAGTTGGGTAATTAAGGTACATAATTACCACTAGAGTTGCATAAATCAAGGTAGAATGGCCCTAGGGTGATATTAGAGGGAAATTGGAGAGCATGAGATGAGATCTTGAGAGTTATAGGAACAGAAGGGAATTGGCCGCGGCCAACATTTAATTGGCCTAGGCCAATTAGAAACAGAGAAAAATTAGCCGCGGCCAACAATTAATTGGCCTCGGCCAAATGTGGCGAACCTGCTAGGGAAGAAAACAGAGAGGAATTGGCCGCGATGAATAGTGATGTTAGCCGCGGCTAAGCCTGGGAAGCGAATTTGGGGGTGTTCCAGAGGGCATTTGGCCGTGGCGAAAGGGGTATTTGGCCGCGGCAAAATGTATGAAATTTATGGAAGTATAAGGACTTAAATCCAAGAGTAATTGGTCGCAGCGAAAGGGTATTTAGCCGCGGCGAAGGTGTTCAATTTTGCATATTCACCTAGAAACCTTAGTTTCTTTTATGGTAATAATAAGAAATGATTTAGAAATACTTGTAAGAGGTTTTTATGAGTTGGAATTAATGGATGGGAGAATCAAAGGCTCCTTATTAATGATTAAATTTACTTGCACATTCAAATAATTGTGGTTGTCTAGCTAATGACCCTAACGACATTAAGGTTTCAAATTTCTCCACTTTTTCCCAATGTAATTAATCTTACTGACTTCAAACCTTGATGTATGGTTATTAATTACGTCTTTAACTTTAATTACTATAATTAGAAGTTAGGGTCGTTACACATTCTACTTTAATTTATGCGACTCTAGTGGTAATTATGTACCTTAATTACCCAGCTAATTATCATTACCCATTCAAAACCTAAATATGGATCCTTAACCCTCTAGCCACCATAAACCAATGAGTTTATAGATCAATGACAGTAATTGTTTTCTGGTCACAAGGCGCATGGGGTCAATGTTTAATGTTCATATAAAATCAAATTACTTATCTATTGTTAGCCAATTACAATCATAATGTTCTATCCCATGATAATCAAATCACATATACAGTCTCTATATTTGGCAACTCATGATGCAATGCAGCAATGATACAAAACTAGCAATCTAGTTACAATACAATTTAATAAGGCTCCTAAACTTATGTGCTACCAAACTATTTAATAAGCTCCCATTAATTTTCTTCGTGCCACTAAGAGGTTCGGTCCTTGAAAATGTTAGCCCACACGAGGTGAAATATACAATCTCAGTAACAAAAAGCAATTTCCATATATATGTACAAGTCAATCAATCCAATGCAATTTCATGTCATTAATACCAGAATCATCAATTCAATTCGCAAATGAACTAGTTGAACTACCAATAACTAATGTCCCATACTAGCAGTAATACATAACATGTTAATGGCCAATAACATTGGAAGAGGTTCGTCCATAGCACCTACTCCATAATGAGCACAACCAGGGCTCAGTGCATCTTGGGTTTGATCATAACTCGGTGCTCGATTAAAGCACATGCATGGGTGGCAGCCGTACCACAACTCCACTATAGACTCACAAGGTCCAATTACAACAACAATCAAGTAGTCAACTAATCATTTAGCATTTCAAAATCAAGCATGTGTAACAAATATCAGATTAACATGAGCATATACATGGAATTAGGAAAATAAACCTAGTTACCTCAATGAAGCTAATTACTCATCCTCTAGCTACCATCATGATTCTAAGCACACCAGGCCTAATATAAGCATAGTCATCATTATTCAATTACCATTAGCAAGGAATTTCCCTATCCATAGGTTAATCTTAACAAAAGTATATTAAGAATTTCTTACCTAATCTTCCTATGGGTCTACAGCACCAATTCAAGGTCACAACAATAAGAACTCATAATGAGTCGCTCCTAATGTCTCCATTTTCACACATGTAAAAGCCATGCACCAAAAGTCAGTCCAAGTGATGAAAATTCAGTATATTTACCATATAAGAGAAAAGGGAACACTTACCCGTATACCTAAGGGGTTAAATGGACTAAGTTGAGCTTCAACTATCAAGAATACACCATAGGAAATTCTAAAATTCAGATTTCAATCATCAAGCCTAGAAAATTCAGTTTTCCACCATTATTTCCTTGTAATTTCACATAATAGTAGAACCCATTATAATAATTAATCCTTAGGGGCATTTTCTAATAAAGTAATACATAAAATGGAAGGGAAATGCTTACCTAATCATCCCTTTAACCTCCAACTCTGAAAATCTTACAACAATCATCCAAGAACCACATTCCATCCTAAGAAGAGATGAAAGATTCTTAAAATGACAAACCAATCAGACCAAAATGAAAAGGAGAATGAGAGGGTCAAGTTATATATAACTTACCTTTGCTAAATCATCCTCTAGGAGTTAGAAATGGAGCTGCAATGTTGGTAGAACCCTAGCCTCCTTTAAACCTCTGAATTTCCTCCCTTGGCTCTTGTGTTTTCTACTGAATAGGGAGGGAGGCTGCTGACCCTTTAGGGTTTTTAATGAGAAATGGACTGACTCATCAGCCCAAGGTCTAATTGGGCTCATTTCTAGTAGTTGGGCTATGGTTTAATGAATGGGCTGCAGAAAATTTAGAGCTAAAATGGGATGTGCTGACCCAATAGCCCAATTCCTTATGGGTTTAGATTTTTATGCTTATTGGGCCTTATCTCCTAAGTTGGGCTTCAGAGTTGTAGTTAGGTCAGGCCAAATTTCAAAAGTCAATCTAATTTAGGTCTACATAATGTACGTTGAGCCAACTATAAGAACTCATGTAAATTGGGTCTTGGGCCTCCATTTCACTAAATCAGATTGGGCTATTGCTAGGTGATCTCTCTTGGCCCAAGTCTCATGATAAGGAGTTAAGCTTGCATCTAGAATCATTGGGCCTTTATAAATCCTTATCCATAGCTTACTAAAATAAATTTTGGGCCCAAATTAAGCCTTAACCCAATTGAAAACTTAATCCTATACTAATAGCTTTTATTTTCCTGTAAATTTCTATTCATATAGTTTACCTAATATTCCATAATAATTATTCTTAATTAGTCTAAATACATTATTAACACCTTAGTTAATTTTAGGGTGTTACAATTTCTAGCTCACATCCATCATCATTTACATGCTCATATGATATATAGTAAGAAGGAAGTGAGAAATTTCAATGAAAATAACACACTTTTTTACGTCACATCACGACTAAAAATTTGCTTCAGTGTCACGTAGGCCGTGTGAGCTCATGTTATACATCCTCATGTTTAATTACATCATTAAAACTCATTTTCATCACAAAAATGCCTACAACTCATGGAAACCGAATTGGAAGGTGGAAAAGGAAGTTTCATTCTCGGCCAAAATTGGCCTCCTTTTTGGGAAAACTTTGGAAAATCATAACTAAAGCTTGGGATGTCTACTTTATGCTACAAATATGCACAAGTCATAACATCCCACACACAGGGCATTTGACAAGCGAAATAGTTTGGAGGTTGGACTGGGTCCTGATGCTATCACAGTTTACTGATATGAACTTCAAAAATGTCTAATTAATTCTAAAAAATAAAATCCATGAAAATGATACCAATATGGAAAGATGTGGATGTCAAAGAAGAGGAAAAATATCTCAAGATCAGTTCATTGAGCCAGACCTCAGACTTTGATGAAACAGTACTTCTGGTCAGGCAAGGTTACTGATACTGGATAGAAACTTCAAAAATTCATATCTTCCTCTCTAGACCTCCAAATGAGGTGTTTCTAGTTGGTACGAGTCACTGTGATTTCCTAGTTTCTCTTTATAAAATTTTATAGCAATTGGACATCATTTGAGTCTCATGTGACAGAAAACAATTTTAGACCATTGTAACAGTGCATCAGACCATTTTCATAAATTTTACCAACTTTGAAAAATCATTAAATATTTTGTAGACCTCCAAAAATTATGATCTTTAGCTTCCCATAAAGCTCTCAGTGAGACCCAATTGCATGCCAAATCTCATATTAAAAATAACTCATTTGGCTAAAATGTAATATAAGGTTCCATAATGGTCAATTTTGGCTCCACACAGGGTACCAAAGTTGCCAAATGGATTTTCCTTGGTCTTGGCACCTTTTGGGCAAGTCTAACAGCACATTTGAGACTTAATGAGCTGCTCAAATGGTCCCAAACCTCATGCATCTCATTTTGGCCATTCAACTCACACTTATGCATACTTTCATCAAAATTCTATATTGCATACTTTAGCATTACATACTCAAAATAAGTGCTTTGGGTCATATATCATTTTCATACATCTAAACATTACATAATAGTATATTTACACATGTCTCAAGGTTCATGGTACATATACAACATCATATACATTATGAACCACCATTATGGTTCCAAACTAGACAAAACAAGACATAAGCTTGTCAATCTTTGCTCCTCATGGTTGTTGGCTCCCTTCACCATAATTACTTGGTCCACCTAGCATGTTGGATCATTGGAGAGAAGGAGATGAGATTCAAAGAATCCCAATAGCTCATCTTCCATTCAATCATACATAATATGTGCAAGCAAGCTTTACAAATGCATGCATGGAGACAATAAAAGCCATGGACATTTTAGAAGCAAAGTTGGCATGTGAACAACTCATACAAATCATTTAAGAGTTCACCAAGTGTTTGGATTGGCCTCACACTTCTTTTTATGGATTTTGAACTTGCCTCACCTATTTTTTGAGAGCTTTGGACTTAACCATACTCTTGGGAGCCCACTTTGCTTTTGGGAGGCTCTTTACTTTATCTCAACCAAGCTTAAGGGTTCTTGGCTCATTCTCACCAAAGGGAAGAGTTCTTGGCCTCTCGACACTCAAGCAAACTCCTACAAATATCATGGAATCATTTGAAAACATAACATGGCATCAAGAATCATGATATGTTAAGGCATGCTAGCATACTTTTCATGGCTTGAAGATACACATACATACATTTTAAAATAAGCTAAACACACATCCATGCATGAAAGAAGGTGGAGAGAGCTACCTTGTGTATATTCACACACTTTTTCCTCAGCTTTTAAGCCTCCTCTTTCGGCCACACACCCACAAGTTGGTGGAAATTGTTTCTCTTGGTCTAGATACAATTTATGGGAGCCAATTAGATTCATGGAACACATTTTAAGGCTACACACTTTGCTTAAACCTTAGATTACTTTATAACCTCCATTATGGTCCATATTGGCACCTAATGAAGCAACACCACTCAATTAATTTCTAGGCCTCATTCTTTCCTTTCAAATATGATTCTTGACTCTTTTTAAGCCTTTTGGAGTCATCACATCATTAAAACAAAAGGCCTAGCACCATATTGCTTCTTTAGGTCATAATATGGAACCTAAGACACCAAATCACTTTCCATTAGTTCTAAAATTTTTCCAAGGCCTCCTTTCATTTTCATTCATCAAATATGACTCAAGAATGGCCTTAGAAAAATTTAAAACTCCCCCTACCTACAAGATCCCCTCTTGGCCGAGACATGCCTAGGTTTTAGGCTTCATGGAGTTTTCTTTGTTTTCTTGAAGGGAGAAGCTTGTAGGGAGCATCTTGGGCATCTAAAGAACTCATTTATACTCTAACTTAGACCTAGGAAACATCACATAAATTTAGAATTTGAAAGGTGCACTAGAAACCCTAGGTTTTGCATCTTAAATCTTAATGCCTATTTCATGATTTCCTTTGTATATTCTTATTCCTCTCCATCAAATACCTAAGAATCATGCTTGGTTGGGCTTGAAAATCAGATCTTCCTATGGTTCTTAGGCTAGGTCAAAATGGAGAAGAAGAGCCATGGAAGATATGAACCATTGGATACATTTTTACTTTATTTTCTTGCTTAGTTTGGCTTAAATCTTGATTTTTCCAAGCTCCTCTCTTCAAATCCAAACTTTCCCTTGAATATCTCCCTTGAATCAGATTTATAAACCTCATTTTAATCCAAGGAGACAAAGGAGAAGGGAGGAAAGGAGGTGTGGATGAAAAAAAGCAAGGAAAATCACCATGAAAACATACCTTAAGCTTAGTTTTCTTCCTCCATCTTCTTCCTCTCTTGGGCGCCTCTCCCTTAGGGTTTTTCTTCTAATTTGGGGCTGAAAAATCTGAAGAGAAATGTGGGCAAGTGTAAGGCACCACCTATATATAGGTAGGGAAAAGTAATTTTTTCAAAAATCCCAATTTTGCCCTTTATACCTTGCATTTTTGTTTCTCCTTTGTTTTTGCTCCTTTTTGAGAACTATCTTTTCCATTATAAAATTTAGATTCCCAATTAAGAAAAATGCCTTTGGAATCACTCAAATCGGAGCTAAAATCTTTTCGAACGGATTCGTCAGAATTCAGGCACATCGACGTTGGAAAGCATCCACCGGAGGGGATTTAACTATCCTGGGGCTTCCCATGGTTTTTAAGGCCTCTGAGAACCCTGATGAACTCAAAACTTTGATTTACAAAGCCCTCCTATGTGAATTTCACAATTGCCCAAAATTACAAAAATGCCATTATATTTTATAAGATTTGCGTCAAAATTTATTTCTTCATTCTAACTTTGTTTTTCCTTCTATCTGAGGCTAGAATTCTCATTTTTGGGAGGCTAGAATGTTACTCAAATTTTTCAGGGCCTTAACTACATCATCTTGGGGGATTTCCTTTTGTATTCGGTGAATTTCATTCATTTAAAGAGAAACTGTACGTTACGTTTCTCACTTTTTTTTTAGTTTTCGAAGAACTAGATATTACACAACTCATTTTCGGAGGTTTGAGGGAAGGCTAGGGTTTGGGATAAGAAATCCACCATTTCTCACTTTTAAGACTAAAATCAGCTAAGGTACTTGTTATATAACTTAATCCCCTTTTCTTTCTCTTCATTTTGGCATGATTAGTTCTTCATTTTAAGCATTTTCACCATACCCAAATTCTAAAATGTGGTTGTTAGGTATTTTCTTAGAGGATTTTTAGAGGTAGAGGCTAGGAGGGATATTGGGTAAATGTATACTCTCCATTCTAATGTATTATCTGCTGGTTTAAGACCCTCATAGTTGATTTATAGTATGAGATTAATTATGTACGAATTTGCTTAGGAATTAGGGTGATATATTGAAGTTTTTTGTGGAGGACATATTCAATTCAAATTTGGAGATTTGTAGTGGCTGGGTAAGCACCTTCTAGGTAGCTATTAGTATTTTAATTCCTTGGGTACTTGTTGCTGCTGTACGTTATGATTTAAGGTAGTGATCTTCTGATATTATGGTTATAGGGAGATTTTGGCACTGCTGGTGGCTTTTCAATTGTCTACAAAGTGAGGTAACTAGGGTTCATGCTAATTCCATGCATATGTCTATTTTAATTTTGTATTTGCTACATGATTATGATTTTAATGCTAAATGAATTGGTTGGCTATCTGTTATATGTGATTAGACCTTGTGAATCCATGGTGGAGCTATAGTGTAGCTGCCACTCATGCATATACTTCGATTGAGCACTGGGTTATGATCAAACCCTAGATGCATTGAGCCCTGGTTGTACTCATTATGGAGTAGGTGCCGTGGATGGACCTCTCCTGGTGTTATTGACCTTTAACATATGGAATTATGATTGCTAGTATGAGATAGTAATCATAAATAGCCTAATAGTTTTATTTACTGATATGGCTGGTATGTTTTCTGATGCTTATATGAAATCATGCATATATATTGATTAAACTTGATTATATGAATGGAATTTGCCTTGGTTACTAAGATTTGCATCTCACCTTGTTTCATGAGATTATACTTTCAGGTGAAGGCCCTTTGGGTAAGGATAAGGGGAAGTAAGTGGATGAAAATCTATGAGCTCTAGCCATGTGTGAAGGAAGCTACACTTGGGCTAATCTAAGTAAAGTAGATGCAATTTTGTTAATCTTTTATATAGTATCATCATGTAATCCTGTTGTCAAGTGTAAGCATTTATATTTTGATTAGTTAGAATGTATCTATTAAGAAGTTAAGTCTCATTATAGCATGGTATTAGATGTATGAACTTATAGTATCTGATGTATAAACTTTGTTGAATTCATGATATAGTCTACTATTGGAAATGTAATCATGGGATATATTAGACTGTTAGTTTAAATTAGTGATGCATGGAATCTTTAATAGAATGTATATTTGAATGATAATTGCTGTAAGCTTATGAAATTATACTATTATTAATCTATGAACTTGTTAATATAGGGTAGTTGGAGGAATAGAAATTGACTCTTAAGTTTTGAACTAATAATGATAGATTAGCTGGGTAAATTAGGCTAATGAAAGCCATTAGAGCCTCACAATTAAGGTAGAGTGGCCTTAAGATGTCAATGAAGGGAGAGTGGAGAGTATGAGACAAGATTTTAGGAGTTGTAAGATCAGAAAGCATTTCACCATGGCCAACATATTATTAGCTGCGGCCAATAGAGGGGAAGTTTCCTAAGGAGAGTACAGAGAGCAATTTGCCGCAGTGAAAAGTGGAATTAGCTGCGACGAAATGTGAGAGGCAAAACTAGGAGTCATCCAGAGGGTAATTCACCATAACTAAATGGGAATTGATCGTGGTGAACTTTTGTGAAATTGTACCAAGTGTTCCAAAGAGGAATTAGCCATAACGAAAGGGGGAATTGGCCGCAGCCAATAGCGAGAGGCAAGCGAGGTAGGCTTCAAAAGGATTTCTTGCTACGGCGCCATATAAGTTAGCCGCGGCAAAACTCCAACTTACTGCAGCTAAGATAAAGAGTGAACTCGAAAGCAATTAGCCACTGCACAAGGACATTTAGCCTTAGCTAATGGTCCCAAACTCTTATTCTAACCTAGAAATCTTGGTGTTTCATAGGGTAACCTCAAGGGATGACTTAGAAATATTGATAGAAGATTCTTGTGAGTTGGAATTAATGGGTAATAGAATCAAAGGCTTATAAATGAGTGTTTGTTTCCCATGTATACATGAATGCTTGTAATTATTTGGTTGATGACTCTAATAACATTATGGTTCAAATTTCCTTTCCTTTTTCAAATGTAATTAGTTATAATGTCTTGTAACCTTGATTTATGGTTATTAATAACGTATTTTACCTTAATTACAATGAGTAAAAGTTAGAGTCATCACACCCACAAATATAAAAGTATGAGATTATGATGTAAATACCATTTTTGAATGCTAAAGTGCAAGAATGTGCAATTTAGGTATATGTGAGTCATGGAATATGTATGTATAATGGTAAGTGGATGAGTGAATTTGAGTCACATGAAGTTTGAGACATGATAAATTAGTTATATATGCTGTATTTTATGTTTGGAATGTACTTAAATGGTCACATGCATTGAAAAATCTCATTTTGAATCATTTGGAACCCTATATGCACCACTTTGAGCTTTATTTTGTCCTAAAATTAGACCAAATGAATGAATTTTTGGATGAAATTTAGAAATCATTTAAAGCTCATTTAGAGATTTTCACAATGTGAAGCAATTTAATTTTTGAAACTCTATAGAATTTATTATGATTTTTCAAAATTGGCTAAAAATAATAGAATTACCTGGATATTGTTCATATGGTCAAATATGGTTTTTCATATATTTGAGGGTCCAAATGAACTCCAAAGCTCATGCCATATTATAGGCATAGATTTAGGTATAAGCTTTTCATAGCCACTAAGTTTGCATAAAACAGAGCTATGTAGCCAAAGATATACATGCTCAAAGTTTGGGTTCTGATATAGGTTTGAAATATAATATAGTTATTATTCCCTTAGATTTTTGTGGCCTAACTAAAAGTGTTTTGGCTTGAAATTTTTACAACACGTAGTTTATATCTTGAGATTTCTATAGAGTCCTAATTTGCATGAATCGAAGTTTTCTAATTCAAGATATAAATTTTTTAAGTTAGTGGCTAGAATGAAAACCTATAAGAAATTGTGCAAAAGTGCTAGCTTGATCTATATGGCTTGAGATCTAAAATTCATGATTCTATTTATGATGTTTAATGTTGAACAAACTTGTTTAGGATGAATTTTGAGATTTATGTGTTAAAGTGATGTGTTTATGCTTATTTAGAGAAGTTAAGCTTTTAATGTCAGTTTGTTTTGTTGTTAAAGGATAAGAAATTGATGTGTAAGTATGTTATAATGTAAAATACTGCTTATTTATTGATGGTATGACACATATGCCCCTTAATTGTCTAATATATCACATATTATAGTCTAATTTTAAAAATGCATAACTTTGACTTGGGACCTCTATAATATATGATTTTCCAAAAACTAAATTGAAACTTATATGTTGATAAAAGAGGACCCTAAAGAAAAATAAATTAAGGCCAATTAAGGGAGGAATGTTAATTAGAGCATCTCAAAATAGGTTAGGAAACTAAAAATGGCCTAAAACTAGAGCTAAAATGGCTAAATAGAATGACCTAAAAATTTAATGGCAAAATTATAATTTTGAGCAATTTTTTGAAAACTTAAAGGAAGAGGCTTTAAATGATAAAATTAAGCTCACTAAGGTTTTTAGAAACCCAGAAAACTATAAGATCTATTAGAATAGTCAAAACCCTTCCAGTGTACAATTTATGCTATCAATTGTTCTAAACTTTGATCAGGTTATTTCAGATTATTCTAAATCCCATAAATTTGAAACAAAATGTTTTTAATAAATTAGAGGATCTAAATTTTATGATGAAAAAGACAGTTTCTATAAAAAGAGTTGAAATAAACTCAAATTAGGAAATTAAAAATTAAGGGCAAAATTTGAATATAGAAAAATTATAAAACCCTAACTCCTCCTTATAAATAGCCATCCTTATCATTTCTCCTTCATTTTGGCTAACTTTGAGCAGCTCTAACCAAGCCTAGAGGTATGTAAAACATCCAAGGAAGTAAGGAGAGAAAAGGCTACCTAAGGTAAGCAAATGTGTAGAAATTTCCTATGATATTATTGTAAGCTCTTTCCTACTCCTTCTCCTCCTTCTTTTTATGGTTTTAGTGTTTTAAAAGGTGGAATTTTGTGGCTAGATTAGTAAGAAAAGAAAGGAATTTGGGGCAACCATTGGTAGCATAAGAATCTCCATTTGACAAGGGATTGAACAAGGTATGACTTTATATGTAAAGCTTACACTTTCTTGATTCTCCATGCTCTCGTATGTTTAGCCAACTTAAGAGGAACAAGAAGAGAATTGGTTTTCGAATGAAACATGATAAGAATTGGGGTTTTGAAGTGTAGAGATTAAGAATATACCATTAAAATCAATTAGGATGTTATATAATGCAAGATTCGATATTTAGGGTTTTGATTACACCTTAAGAAGTATGAACTCCTAGAATGGTATTTCAAACTATGTAAGAGCATAATTGAACTTAGAAGAAGCTAAGAAATCTCCATAAGTGCCAATTTTCCTATGAATAGAACAAAAACTCCATGGAGGCCTATTATAAAGCATGTCTTAGCCAAGACTGACCTAGAGTACCTACAGAGTTGTTTTGTTGATTCCAAAGTTATAAATGTTCTAGATATTAATTACAAGCACTAAAGGAATCATTGGTTTGAATTTAGAAGCCTTATTTTGAAAGGTAAAATTTTAAAGTTCAATTATGTTTAAAGAAGCAATTGGTGCTACGCTCCTTAAATTAAGGTTATGATAGCTCTAATGAGTTCTAATAGAGTCATATAACTCATATAAGGAGAGGTCTTGGAGTAAAGATATTTATTTACAAGAGTTGCTTCATTATGCCATTTAATCGAACCATATGTGAGCCCAAGATTCTAGTTAACTTGTATAAGGCTTATATGAGTACAAACATGGTTCCATTGATAATTTTGTGCTTCATTTGATGTATCTAGGCCAAGCAAGTGAAATTTTACTCAAGTGTGGGTGTGAGGCCTTTGAACCAAGTCAAGGAACATGGGGAATTAAGTTGAATTCTTGTGTTAAGGTAACTCTTCTTCCATTCTTGCATATATATGTTAGTTTCTTGAGTGTTATTGGATTGCTTGCATGTATTATTTGCAAATTATGTGTATGGTTGATTGTTTGATGCTTATATGCAATTACATGACATTTGATTGCATTTAGAATTGGTTTGGCTCTTAAATGGGTGAAGTTATGCCAAAAGTCCCTTGAAATGGGTAAAATGAGGCCAAAGTCCTCAAATATAGGTAAGACTAAGCCAAAAGTCTCAATTTATAAGTAAGAATAAGTCAAAAGTCCCTAAAAGAGGGTGAGACTAAACTAAAAGTCCTTAATTGTTAGGTGAGACTAAACCAAAAGTCCTTAGCTTATTTTTGCTCTTAGTAGAACCATGTGATCCTTAATACATGAATATGAATTATATTTGGTTGTGTGACATGCAACCTGCTTTCTTTGACCTCGAGTATAACATATATGTATGGTTGAATGATGAATAAGCTATTGAGATTTTTTGAATCTTATTTTCTCCCCTATTTTCTTTAACCATGCCTAGGTGGTTCTCAAGGGAGCAAGGATGGCGAGCAAAGAGCCTAAAAAGAACTATTTTGACACTAGTTTAAGCTTTAATGCATGTTCTTGCACATATGGTGATGTATATGTATATTTTGATATATAAACATTCCCACACACTCAAACGCATGAAACTATGATTTACAAATTATTTTTGGATGTAAATATATGAAATTGTGTTATTTGACCATTTGAGTTCCACATTATGTATGTATATAATGGCAAGTGGGAGTTGATTTTGAATTGCATGGCTTTTGAGACATGTTGAACCAGCCATATATGCTACATTTACCATTTGAAACACACCCAAATGGAAACATGGCATAATATGGCTCAATTAAAACCATTTAGATTCAAATTTTGTATTTTTTGAACCATAAAATGTTCATGAACCATTCACAAACCAAATGGATGAATTTTGGGCTAAGCTTTCCTATAGATGTAGAGCATAGCTTTCCAAATAGTCAAAGAACACAATTTTTAGACCTTTGTAAAATTTATTATGAATTTTTGAAGTTGGTTGTTTTCTGTAGAAATTACTACTGCACTGTTCATGTGGTTTAATTCTATTTTTGCATATTTTGGGGGACCAAATGAACTTGTTTTGACATGAAATATTTACAATAGATAGTTCTTATTATAAGCTTTCCATGGCCATTGAGTTTGCATAAATTAGAGTTGTGTAACTTTTATGATGTTTCAAAAATTGACCCCTTATATGTGTTAAAGTGGTAAATTTGTGTAATTAATGAAACTTATGGTTTTTGGCTTCTTCTTATGAGTCCCAAGTATAACAAACTTGTTTAGTATGAATTTGAAGAAATATATGATGAAAATATTTATTTGTGCATAATTAAATTATTTAAGGCTTTCAATAATAGTTATTTCTATTGCTAAAAGTGTAAATTTAAAAAATTATTACTGAATGAGAGATATGGTATGAGATATCTATATAGCTTGTAATGGAATGACAACCTCCAAGTTAGGCAAATAATACCATTCCAAAAGGTTTACAATATGTACTTTCGATTGTATAAATCTCAAATTTAATTGAATTCATATAGTCTCCTAAAAATGGCAAAATAATGGTTGGTTCCTGTTACATAATAATTTTTTTATGCCAATTTTGAAATTTTATAACTTTGGCTAAGAGTGTTCAAATTAATCAAACTAAGACTTTTTGGAAAGGTCTTGATGTGCCCTATCTACTGTAAAAATTTCAAGTTAAAATGAATCCATAGGCCTACTCAAAGGACATGGAAACCATGACTGTACCATAAACCAAACTGATATAAGGTAATTTTACTGGGATAAAATTGAAAATTCATAAAACTTTCTATACTAACCTAAAAATTATAAACTCTAATTCATATGAAACTTTAGGATTAATGCCTCCATAAGCAAAGATGAACTTTCATACTCATTATAGATATGTTTTGACCATTTTAGGTTCTAAACTTGCCATATTCTCTCTAATTTCATGCTCTACGTTGCTTCTACATGCTCTAACTCATCAAATATATACAAGAGAATGTGGAGAGAGAGACATTCTCTCTCTAGACGAAGAGGAAGGAGGAAAGAACTTAAGGAAATTAAACTTAAATTATGGCAATATATACCTTGTTTGAAGCTTGTTTCATGCTCTAAATTTTCTCTCGATTAAAATTGTGAAAAGATGATTTTCTTCCCCCTTGGTGGTAGTTCAACTCCCCTTAAAACAAAATTTTGATCCATAGAATGGAAGCTCTCAATGAGTAGAACATACTTTCTAACTATCATAAAGTGAGAAGATGCCAAAAACATACCTATTTTCCCTTATTTTCTTTTTTCTCTCTTCTCCTCCTTATAAGATGCTATGGCTACACTTGAAAGAGTTGAAACTCTAATGGGAATGGTGGTAGAGAGTGGTTGGATGAAGCTTCTTCTCATAATAAAAAAAATTATTTTATTAAAGTTACTCATAATTACAATTTTGCCACTATAATATAACTGCCCTATTTGAACTCGTTTTAAATCTTTTTTTAGAACTATTAGTTCCATATGAAAATTTAGACTCTCAAGTTTATTACAAAACATTTACTTTTAAATTTTTAAGATTTAAAACAATTTAGAAAGTTTAGTAAAATTTTTTATCAACCAAAGCCATAAATTGTACACTGTCAGGGATTTCACCATTCTGTCAGTCATCATGGTTTTTAGGACCTTTGAAAGCCCTAGTGAGCTTAATTTTGGCCTTTAAAACTCATTTATTTTAGTTTCCAAAATTTTACTCAAAATTATGGTTTTACCACCACGATGTCAATTTCCTCTATTTAGGCACTTTAGCTTTATTTCTACTCTTTCTGCTTTTTCCTTTCATCTTATTTAGACTTCTAGTCCTTCATGATCTTAATTAC
Source organism: Erythrophleum fordii (assembly GCA_032878935.1). NCBI lineage: Eukaryota > Viridiplantae > Streptophyta > Magnoliopsida > Fabales > Fabaceae > Erythrophleum > Erythrophleum fordii. The sequence continues at coordinate 15,089,742 of JAVQMF010000052.1, read as the reverse complement.
TTACCTTTCTTTTGGTGTCTTAGGATTTACAAAGCACGAGATATGACAACAAATTTTATTAACTAATTCATATTCTTATGTTAGTCTAAATTACATCTACCTAACCTAGCTAGTGTCCTAAGATAAGCCTAGTCACTAAAGATTAAAAGGAGAAAAGGAATGTCACCATCTTAAATGCAACCTAGCCTAATGTGCCTACGACTTAAGACTTTCCAGCCTAGACATTTAAACCCTTAACATAAGAAGTATTAATTAATCTTAATTAAATGCAATCTTAAGTGCAAAGTTCAGGATAATGTATGGGTCATAGTAGGCCAATTCTTTATATTATTGTTATGCCTCAATATAACAAATATACATAATCCCAAGGTATCCTCTCAATTGGCTTAGGAATATGCTCATTAAGATCAATGAATTATTAGACTAACTAGTAAGGATAGTTCGAAACTTATGCATTCTATACTAGTCACCTAGAGCTCAATTTATCAAATACCTAAAGTGCATGAAAATTGGTAGTTGTAGTATTTGTATATTAAGTGTACATAGACCAACATACACTATGTTTACACTTCCTAGCCCCTACATATTCAATTAAGTAGAATTTTCATCTAGTTAATTAACTATTGAACTCATAAACATGATGCTTGTGTGCTAATAAATGAATTACATGCAAGAAAATCCAGTATGAGCAATAAGAACATATATACAACATAAAACAAGATTTAATTTGTGAAGCTAAACAAGAACTTTAAAATACTAATAAAAAACTACAGAAATCAAGATTATATCAAGGTAGAAGCAAATGATATTCAAATACAAATCATATCCACTAAAAAAAAATCTTAAGAATTACCTCCATAAGATAATATAATCCAAACTCCTCTCCTAATGCTCTTAGATGCACAAAAAATTGGAAAATCTACTATAAGAAATGTAACACCTTGACCTTGTAGCTATTTCACCATGATCTCATTATCTATCTCAATGCATTTCATATGGATTGGAGCATAAGCATATAGAGAAGCTAACATTTCCCATGAAAAAGGCATTAAATTAATGAAATTAATTGTGTTACATAAGATCTCATTTTCTCATTTTATGCTCCATGAACCATATAAACTCATCAACATCATTTTCTAGTCATAACACATCCATACAAGTCATACACACTATAATACCATATTTTTCTATTATCATACTCTTCCATCCCGGGTAATTTGTGCACATCTACAAGACAAAAGTGAGGAAAAGTACGAAAATAATACAATTTTATCACGTTATGTTAGGGTAAAATTTTAGAATTCACATTATATGGACCCCACGAGTTACCCAACATCATTCTCTAATTAATTTCCATCCATATAAGCCATAAACATTTCAAAATTACACATAAACCATGGGTCAAGGGTCAAAAACCCCAAAAATTTTCTTCATTCATCACGGTTGTACAGTGACAAATTTCAAAGGCAACTTTGAAAAATCATAACTAAATGTAAAAAAATTAAAATTACACAAACCATGGCTTTTTGGGAAGCTTTAGATGTCACAATAAAGTAATGTCTAGCCATGGAAATCCCATCTGGACCACTTTTGAAAATGAAATAACCACAAAGGTCCGACTGCCATATGATACTGATATAGTTTACTATCATAAAATTAAAAAATGTCTAATTAATTTCACAAATATCCAATCCATGAAAATGATATTGATCTGGAAAGCTAAAAAGTTAGATAGAGGAGAAAAATAGCTCTAGACCAATCCAAGAACATTTAGACCCTAAAGATCAATCAAACAGTAACATGGGTCTGACTAGTCACTTGGTACTAGACAATAACTTCAAAAATTAATATCTCTCTCTCTAGGCATCCAAATGAGGTGCTTTCAATTGACACAAGTCATTATGAAGGTCAAGTTTCTCCTTACAAAATTTTATAACACCTGGACATCATTTTCCCCATGAATGACAGAGAACAAATTTTAAACTATATAAATAATACCAGTAGCCAAACTAGAAAATTTTCCCAACTTCAAAAATTCGCAAAATATTCCATAGACCTCCAAAAAATACCCACTTTAGCTTCCCAAAAAGCTATAGATGCATGCCAAATTTCAAACCAAGAAGAGCTCATTTGGACAAAAAGTGATATAGTTCACCAAAATGGCCAATTTTATCTTTCATAAGGTATCACTTTGGTCTAAATGGCCTTCCTTTGAGTTTGGCACCTCTTGGGCAAGTTTAAAAGCATAAATATGACTTGTATGAATTGTTTAAGTGGTCCTAAACCTCATAAATTACCCCTCATTTATAACACACAAGCCCTCAACATGTCCTCTAGGTCTGGATGGTCCTTTTAGTCTAACCATCTATTTGGGGGTGATGAGCAGTACTAAATTGCAACCTGGTCCCTAAGGCATGCTATAATGACCTCTAAAAGTTCGATATGAACCTAGGGTCTCTATTAGATACTGTGCTATTAGGTACTCTATGAAATTGCACTATCTTACATATATATAACTGGGCTAATATATCTAATAAATAAGTAGCTTTGATCACTAAAAAGTATGCAGACTTCATTAATTTATCTACAACTACCTAGATAGTACCGTGTCCAGAGTGTAAAGTCCATTTTTTGTCAAATGATGAAAATAGATGCTTTTTCAAAGCAAGTCCCCTGAAATGAATTAGTTAAAGTCCCAAAATATTTAAGTAACATTCTAGACTCCTAAAAATGAGAATCCCAGGCTCAAACAGAAAGAAAAATGAAGCTAGAATAAAGAAACAATTTCTTAAGGAAAACTTACAAAATGTAATGGAATTTTTGTAATTTTGAGTAAATTTTGGAATTCACACAGAAGGGCTTTTTAAATGAAAATTTTGAGTTCTCTGGGGTTCTTAGAGGCCTTGAAAATCATAGGAAGCCCCGGAACAGTTAAAACCCCTTAGTTGGATGTTTTCCAATGTCGGTGCACCTAAACTTCGACGATTTGTTCGAGAAGGTTTTAGCTTTGATTTAAGTGATTTTAAAGGAATTTTACTAAATTGGGAAAAAAAGGAGCTAAAATGAATTAGAAACGAAAATACCAAAAACAAAGGGTAAAATGAGAATTTTTGAAAAAGCCATTCTCTTCCACCTATAAATAGAAGGAGGCCCACTCTCCCATTCACTTAGCCTCATATTTTTCTACCCCAAATTAGAGAAGAAACCCTAGGAAGGTGGCATACCAAGGGAAGAAAAAGGAAAAGAGAAATCAAGGCTTGAAGGTAAGGAATTTTGCTCGTTTTTCATGCATTCTTCCTTCCAAACCTCTTCTCCTTTGTTTCTCTTGATTATAATGAAGTTTATAAATCTGTTTTAAGGGAGAAACTAAGGGGGAAGTTTGGATTTAAAGAGAGGAGTCTAAAGAAGACAAGATTCAAGTGAGAAAACAAGGAAAAATAAGGTAATTTCTTCTTCCATGGTTGCTATCCTTTGCTCCTCTTCTCTGCCCATTTTGCCCCACTCAAGAAGTCCTAGGAGAGCTTAGTTTTTAGGCATAACCAAGGGTGATTCTTAGGAAAAAAGGTATGGAGATTAAGAATATGTAAAGAGAATTAAAAATAACTATGGAAATTCAAGATATAAATTTTAAGGTTTCAAGTGTTTCTTACAAAATCTGATTTAATACAATGATTCCTAGACTTAAATAAGTGTTTGAATGAACTCCTAAGATCCCTAGAAGCCCCTCATGTGTATCTTCCCTTGAGATAACAAAGCAAACTTCATGGAAGCTAAAATCCTCCATAGCCTCAGCCTAAAGGGGTTTGTGTGCTTAGGGAGAGTTTTAAATTTTTCTAAACCCATTTTTGAGTCATATATGATGAATGAATATGAGCAGAAGCCTGGGAAAAAATTTAGAAAGCTTAAAGGAATGGCTTGGTGCTTTATGTTCCATAATATGACCTAAAGAAGCAATATATTGTTAGGCTCTTTATTTTAATTGTGTGATGACTCCAAGAGGTCTAAAAGGAGTTAAGAATCATATTTGAAAGGAAAGAATAGAGCTGAAAATTTACTAATGGGCGTTGCTTCATTAAGTGCATTTTTGGAACCATAAAGGGATTTATAGGTTAATCTAGAGTGTAAGCAAGTTGTGTGGCCTTAGAATTAATTTCATGAGCCTAATTAGCTTTCGTAAATTGTGTTTAGGCTAGGAGAAATCATTCCCACAGCTTTGTGTGTTTGAGGCTGAGGAAGGGAGAGGAAATCCAAGAAAAAAATAGTGTTGTTACATCCAAGGTAGCTCACTCCTCCTTCTCTCATGCATGAATATTTGCCTTACTTGTCTTTGAATGTGTGTATGTGTATTTTAAGCTATAAACAATGTTCTAGTAGCGAGCTCTTACTCTATGGTACCTGATGATCGTGTCGAGCAATCTCAAATAAAACTAGGTAGCAAAGTAAATTTGTAGATAATGGTGCAACCTAGGTCATCTTCCCAAGGAGTTTGTGCCTTAAATTGTTTATGGAAGAATATTCTAAGTATTACTATTAGAATCTAATTTGGGGGTTTGATATGCTAGAATTTAATTGAACTAAAATTAACTGACAAGAATTAGAAATCTAAAACTAAGTTCAAGTGATTTATCAAGTAAATAAGGTAACTAGCTTTCAATTGGATTCCCTAGAGTTCAATTATCCTTGCTCTATTTAGCTTACCAATTTAGGATTAAGTTCTTGCTCTTTAGTGCATTCCTCATAGGGTTCTTGAATAACCATCCAAGATTCAATTCATCAATTGTTCAAAGAATTTTTGCAACCACAAGAAACCTTAAACAACTAATTAATTGGATTAAGAATAAGAACACACTACACTAAATTTGATTAATTTATGAAAGCTACTGCACAATTCACTCAAGATGCTAATTCACCAATTAGATTAATTAATTCCTCAAGCAATTAATTGCACAAAAGTTCTAGCTAACTAATCCAATAACCATTGCATCAATTAGCCCAAATTCAAGAGGAAATTAGAGTTTAATTGCACAGTACTAATTCTGGAATTTTCACAAACAAATGATGATCATAAATAATTCCAAAATTCAAATCAAGTTCAATCCAAGAATTAATTCAATCCAGTAATTCTAGCAATTGAATTTCTAAACCAAAAAGCTAAACCTAGACAAATTGATAAAGGAATTAATGCTAAAATCAAAAGATTGGGCAAGAGAGTTTTATCCAATTTCAATAGGAGATGTAGAGCTCAAATCTTCATCTAGGAGAATTCAATCTTCAGCTAGCCACCACAAGGAATTCAAGCTGCCATGGAAGGATCAAATGAAGGAGAATCAATCAAAGAAGCATCCATCGAGAAAGAAAGAAAAAATTCTTCTTCTTCAGCGCTGGAAATTCTCCTCCTCTCGATGTCTCCAGCCTTTATTTTTACGTTCTCCTCTTCTTTTATCTCCAGCGTCCTTTTTAAGTTTTTATTTTCTTCTTCCCTCCTTGTTTACGTCTCTTTCCTTGTTTACGTCTCTCTTTTTTATCTCCAGCGTCCTTTTTAAGTTTTTATTTTCTCCTTCCCTCCTTGTTCACGTCTCTCCCTTTGTGCCAATTACCGTAGCTTTGCATGTGAAATAAGGTGTGGGTCCCATTCATTTTATTTTATTATTTTGCTTCACATATTCTGATTCATGCTTCCCACTTTTCACGTAGCTTCCTTCTTGTATTTCTATTCCAGTAGCTCGAGTTCTGTTTGTGTTGCTTCTTGCATGGTTCGCATCAACTCTCCAACTCGTCTTCCTCTTTTCTCAAATCCCAGCCACATTGCTTCTGCATGTATAGCTACTGCCTCCACGTGATTTTCATGCGAAGCTCCAGCGTTCAGCTTTCTTCTTCTTCATGCGTTTATCTTTCTTCTCCAACTCGTGGCAAGCTCCTTCTTTGTTCAGATCAACGTCTGTTCCTTGCTTCAGCTTGCTTTTCTCCCATGCAGCTTCTTCTTCTATGGGTTCCACGTTCTGGACAGCTCCACTGTGCCTTCACGTAACTCTTCCCTTAAACAGAAACTAAAGCCTCTTCTGCTGCTTCGTTGTTCTGCAGCTACTGCATAGCTTCTTCGTTCGTCCAGCTGCAACTTCTTAACATTGTTTCAGTTCATGGCTTCCTTCATTCTTGTTCTGTGTTGCTTCGTGGATGGCTCTGCTCAGCTACTGGCCATGTTAATGTCTGTTCTGCAGCATGTGAGCTTGTTCACGTTTTGTAACTGCTGAACTCATTTCTCTCTGCTTCGAGTTTGCTTCTTGATGCTTTCCACGTCTTGAGCTTCGTGGAGTTGCTTTTTCATTTAACTTGGCTCTTACTTGATTCTACTTGACTTCTTCGTTCATTCCCATCTTCAAGCAGCCAGCTGGACACGTGGTTCCTTCCCTCATGCAACTCATTTCTTCCACGTTGCTTTCTTCTTTGTTTTGCTCGAGCATGTGAGCTCTATGTTTCTTTCCTTTATTTTCTATTCTTGTATTCAATTTTCTATTCAATCTCCAACTATCCATTAAAAATCTGCACAATTAGAATGGAAAGTATTAAGTAGATATATCCAAAAATTATTTAAGAGAGATTTAAGCATTAAGAACCAATAATTGGCAAATTAATTCCTCAAATTCAAGAATGGTTACTAAAATCAAATCCCATTTAATTGCTTTCATTAAGCCACATTTAATTATTAAAAAGGTTAGGTTAGGAGGAATATAGTGTATAAAAATTATGTTTATCAGTACCATGATGATATATTTGTTTCTAAATGATGTTCATGATGTTTGTTTTGGTTTGCTTGATTGTGGTGAGGCTAAAAACCCTTAACCATGGTGAGGATAAGCCAAGAACCCCTAAGATTAGTTAAGACAAAGTAAAGAGTCTCCTAAAAGTGATGTTGACTCCCAAGAGAAAGGTTGAGTCTAAGAACCTCTTAAAAAATAGGTGAGGCAAGTCGAAAATGCACAAGTAATACATAAGGGCAATTCACTTGCTTGGCAAGCCTTTGTATGCTATGTATGACTTGTTCAAATGTTGAAAATGCTTCTTGAATACTTGCACATGTTCATATACCCATGCATGCATTTGTAAGACTTGTTTTGCATCTTTTATGTATGATTGAATGGGAGATAAGCTATTGGAATTTTTTGTACCTCATTCCCTCTTCTCCAATATTCTAACATACTAGGTGGACCAAGAGATCAAGGAAATGAGAGCCAACCATATGAGAGATGAGAGCTTGACATCAAAATGCTAGGATTTTGTTACTTTAAAGCCTTATAGATGGCTATTGATGTACTCTATTATTGTATATGACCTATGACTACTTGAACATGTATAATTATGTTAATATGTGATGTATAAATGAGAGATTATGCTATGTGGTCATTAGAATGTATAATGAGCATGTAATGGCAAATTTTGCTTATTGGAAGTTTATTGCATTAGTGTATGAATGGAAGTGGAGTAGCCAAAATGAGATGTATGAGGTTTGGGACTATTTGGATAGTTCATATAAATCATAATCCTGCTTTTAGACTTGCTCAAAAGGTGCCAAACATTAAGGGAAATCATTTGGACACTTTGGTATCTTATATGGAGCAAAAATTGACCATATTAGAAACCTTCACCACCTTTTATCCAAATGAATTCTTTTTAATTTGAGATTTGTCATGCAATTACAGCTTGTTGAGAGCTTTTTGTGAAGCTAAAGTTTAGAATTTTTAGAGGTCTAGATAATATTTGATGAATTTTCAAAGTTGGGAAAATTCTAGTTTTGGTCTAATGTACTGTTCACTCAAGTCTAAAAATAATTTGTCACTCAGGGGCCAAATGATGTCCAATTGGCATGAAATTTTATAAGAAGAAACTAGACATCTCCAATGACTTGTGCCATCTAGAAGCATCTCACTTGGATGTCTAGAGAGGGAGATATGAATTTTTAAAATTTTGCTTAGTATCAGGTGCTCAAACTGACTTCAGGTATTGCTTGATTGGATTTCGAGATCTACACATACCTGAACTTGTCTGGAGTTATTTTTTCTCTCTAGCCAACATTAGTAGCTTTCTAGATTGGTATCATTTGCATGGATTGGATTTGTTTGAAACTAATTGGATATTTTTAAAATTTGTAGTAGAAAGTTGTGACAGAACCAGTAGCCAGCCAGACGTCTAGATATTTTCAAATATCAAATGTCTTCTGTGTTATATTTCATAGTCTAGACATATTTTTACATAAGTAGACATGTTTAGTTTTCCATAATGGCAAAGAATGCATGATTTCAATTTTTATAGAATTAGTTATAATTTTTCAAAATTTATGATAAAGAAAGGGAAATTCTGGCCAAAAATGCATATATGAATTTTATATGTTCCCTTGCTTTCTATAAGTTGTAGGCCACTTTTGGTGATAGAAATTAGTTGTATCTATGTAATTAAATATGAGAATATGATACATGAGCTCACATGGTCCATAAGACATCGAACGAAAATTTTATATGTGACATAATGCTAAATAATACATTATTTTAATGCCTTTTTCTTTGAATATTTACATGATTCTTGGAAATGAATTATTTAAAGGCATGACATAAGTTAAGAAATTATGGTGTTACATTTATTGGTATCATAGAAAAGGTTTAGGCTCTTCATGTGGGTTGTGGCTTATGTTTATGAGTTGCCTAGATGTATATAAGCTTGTTTGTAGATGAATTAAGTATGTTGATGGTGGAAGTATTCCCTTTTTTATGTTAAAGTTTGTTATGATGTTTCAACAATGTGGTGAACACTAGGAAAGGTTGGCCCTTAAGAAAGGCTTGAGCAGGTGATAGAGCTGAGCCTAGTGATCTGGTTGTTGGAGCCCTACAGTCTATTATGGCTCACCTAGATCAGCAGCAGGCTATTATTCTGTAGTTACAAGAATGACTTGCTAAGAGAGATAGTGAGGGCCCTACACCTCCTCCTCCACAGCCACCTCACCACTTAGATCATCATGAACATTCAGGGGTGCCTCACCTAGATCTATAGCCATATATCCAAATGGTTGACTTTATTCCACTAGCTCAGATGCCTCTAGCTCAGGAGCAGCCCTCAACTAGAAAGATCATTACTCAATTTAAAAAGTTTGAGCCTCCCACGTTTGATGGTGAGATGAATTCAAAAACAAATAAGGCCTGGATTATGTAGTTAGAGAAGATCTTCAAGATGATAAAGTGCATGTCTAAGCAAAAAGCCAAGATGGCTATTTTTCAGTTGCAGAAAGAAGCAGATTATTAGTGGAAGGGCACTGAGCCTATTCTGAGGGCGCGGAACCTTCTGATTACATGGGAGGCTTTCCTTCAGGTATTCCATGAGAAATATTTCCCTAGTTTAGTCAGGGATAAGAAGGAGTCAGAATTCATTCTCCTGAAACAGATAGAGGGGATGTCTATGGATTAGTATGTGGTGAAATTTGTAGAGATTTCTCGATATTCCTCTTATTTATAGAGACATGAAGATAAGAAATGGAGGGCAGATAGGCTAGAGAAAGGTTTGCTCCCTAAGATCAGAGATAGGGTAGTGCCATAGAGAATTAGGCACTTTAATACCCTTATTGAGATATACAAAGTGACGGAGGCAAACCTCAAAAAGATACAGCCTACCTCCAGTCCTAGACCACCCTTCCTTGAGCCCAAGAGACCTAGAGAGGGATCAGAGCCTACAGTTATTAGTTAAAGAGGTGGCAGAAGCTAATGGAGCTGAAGGGGTAAGAAATAGAGGACTCAGTCCAGCAGAGGTAGTTTTACCCCTATCACATGTCCCCAATGTGGCAAGAACTATGAAACCAGACTATGCTACACAGGGCAGAATGTATATTTCCAGTGTGGCAGGCCAGGACACATGGCTAGGGATTACACCCAGGCTCCTCCACAGTTCACATAGCAGAGGGAGATGGCTTCTGCTCCCAAACCTCAGACCCAGGGTATAGTCTTGGCCCTATCACAGCAAGAGGCTAGCCGATCCCCGAGTTTGATTCAAGATACTATTAGAATAAATAATTTTTCTGTAACTGCATTATTTGATTCGGGTGCTAGCTATCGTTTCATATCATATGACTGTGCTAGGAGGTTGGGTCTGAGTATGCATACATTACTATATGACTTGCATGCATCCACCCATACAAGAAACTAAGCTATTACCTCCTATGCTTGTTTAAATTGTGTAATCTAGTTTAATCACTACCTTACCACCCTTGATTTAATTTATATGCCCCTTATTGAAATTGATGTGATCTTTAGCGTGAATTAGATGTTTGTAAATAATACCATGCTAGATTGTAGTCATAGATGTATTACTTTACCTAAGTGTGGGACTGTGCCTAGTATAAGAACTAAGTTATCTATTATGACTATCTCCCAAGCTGAGAGATCTTCAGGGCATGGTTGCCAGGGATACCTAGTTTTCTTTTTAGTTCAAGCTAAGGTAGAAGAGGGTATAGAGGAGATTCTAGTAGTGAGAGCATTCCCAGAGGTATTTCCTAGAGAGATTAACGGACTACCCCCAGAGAGAGAGGTCAAGTTTCCTATAAACATTGTACTTGGAGTAGGTCCAGTGTCTAAGGCCCCGTATAGGATGGCTCCCACTGAGTTAGCTGAGCTTAAGAAATAGATAGAAGAGCTCTTGGATAAGGGTTTTATAAGACCTAGTGTATCATCGTATGGAGCTCCAATCTTATTCATAATGAAGAAAGACAATAGCCTTAGGCTATGTATAAGCTACAGGGAACTCAATAAGATAACTATTAAGAATAAATACCTTCTCCTTTACATAGATGACCTCCTAGATCAATTAGTAGGAGTGTCAGTATTCTCTAAGATAGACCTCAAGTTGGGATACCATCAGCTTAGAATAAAGGCTGAGGATATTCCTAAAATAGCTTTTAGAACTAGATACAAGCATTATGAATTTTTAGTTATGCCTTTCGAGTTAACGAATGCACCCACAGTATTCATAGATTACATGAAAAGAGTCTTCAGGCCATACTTAGATAGATTTGTAGTTGTGTTCATAGATGACATCCTCATCTACTCAAAAAGTAGAGAGGAACATGAACAACATCTAAAATTAGCCTTGGAACCCTAAAAGAGAGATTGTTTTATGCTAAACTTAGTAAATGTGAGTTTTGACTCACTGAAGTTCAATTTTTAGGTCATTTGATCTCCTAGGCAGGGGTCACAGTAGATCCCTATAAAGTAGAGGCAGGATTACAGTCTGAGAGACCTAGGATAGTGACAGAGATCAGAAGCTTCCTAGGTTTAACAAGCTATTACAGGAGGTTCTTTCAGGGCTTTTCTCAGATAATGATGCCACTAACCTAGCTTACTAGAAATAATGTACCATATGTGTGGAATGAAAAATGTGAGAGTAGTTTTCAAGAGTTGAAGCACAAGTTAGCCACGACCCTAATTTTAGTACTCCTTAACTTTAGAGAAACTTTTGTAGTCTATAGTAATGCCTCTAAGAAAGGGTTAGGATGTGTGCTTATGCAGAAAGGCTGAGTGATAGCTTATGCTTCTAGATAGTTGAAATCTCACGAGAAAAATTACCCCACACATGACCTAAAGTTAGCCGTAGTGGTGTTTGTTTTGAAAATATGGAGACACTACTTGTATGGGGCATCTATAGAAATGTACAGCGACCATAAAAGCCTTAAATATTTATTTGAACAGAAAGAGCTGAATATGAGACAATAGAGATGGTTAGAATTTCTGAAAGACTATGATTTCACATTGAAATACTATCATGGTAAGGCCAATGTGGTAGCTGATGCCCTAAGTAGAAAATCTATACACATGGCCTGTATGATGATCCAAGAGCAAGAGTTATGAGTCTCTCATGTAAGATGTATTCGGGGAAGTTATTAATGAGTGAAACCCGAATAGAAAATGACTTGAGGGATTAGATAAGAGAGACCTAGTAGACAGATAACCATGTAAATAAGATTAGACCCCAAATAGCCCAAGGTAGTATTTAGGAATTCAATCTATCTGAGGATGATATAGTAAGAAATAAAGATAGGACGTATGTGCCTAAACATAAATCAAAGAGAGAATATTAGATGAGGCATATAAGAGTGAGTACTCCATTCATCTGGGTGGTAATAAAATGTATTAGGACTTAAAGAAAATGTTTTAGTGGCCTAGAATGAAAACAGATATAGCAGAGTATGTCTCTCAATGTCTAATATGTCAGAGAGTTAAAATAGAACACAAAAAACTAGCTGGGTTACTTCAACCCTTAGATATCGCAAAGTGAAAATGGAATAGCATAGCAATGGATTTTGTCATAGGTTTACCCAGGACATCATTGGGACATGATGCAATATGGGTAATAGTGGATAGATTAACAAAGTTAATGCACTTCTTAGCTATGAAAGCCACTTATACCCTAGATAAGCTAGCCCAGTTGTACAGCAAAGAGATAGTTAGATTACAAGGTGTGCCTAGAAGCATAGTTTTAGATAGAGATCCTAGATTCATATCGAATTTCTAGATATCATTACAGGATGCTCTAGGTACCAGACTTAGATTTAGCACAGCCTACCACCCCCAGACAGATGGACAGAGGAGAGAACCATCCAAATCCTAGAGGACATGTTGAGGGCGTGTATCTTAGAGATAAAAGGAAACTAGGATACATACTTGCCTCTAGTGAAGTTTACCTATAATAACAATTATCATGTAAGTATATAGATGGCACCATATAAGGTATTGTATGGGAGGAATGTAGGTCTCTAATGTGTTGGGTTGAGCTAAGAAAGCAGAGCCTTATAGGCCCAGAATTAATATACTAGACTTCTAGATAGATTGAGACCATTAGAAAGAAACTCCTTATGGCCTATAGTAGATAGAAAAGTTATGTAGATAAATGTAGATGGCTATTAGAGTTTGAGATTGAGGACCATGTCTTCATTAGAATGTCTCCAGTCATAGGGATAGGTTGGTCCATTAAAAGTAAAAAGCTCAGTCCAAAATACAAAGGTCCTTTCTAGATTCTTGATAAAGTAGAACTTGTGGCTTACAAACTAGCCCTTCCCCTAAACCTAAGCCAAGTACACAATGTATTCCATGTTTCACAGCTCAAAAAGTATCAACCCAACCCCTCACTTGTCATAGAATATGAGAATATGCAGTTATAGGATGATCTATCATACACAGTATCACCAGATTGGATCGTGGATGTTAAACTTAAGCAATTACAAAATAAGACAATACTGCTAGTGAAAGTGGTTTGAAAGGGGTTATCTCCCGAAGAGGCTACTTGGGAGTTAGAGGAAGAAAAATCTAGAAATCTTCCTATAAGTTATGTTATTTAAATTTCGAGGATGAAATTTTAAAAAAGGGGAGAATTATAATGTCCAATTTTCGTTAAATGACAAAAACAAATGCGTTTTCAAAGCAAGTCCCTCGAAATGAATTAGTTAAGGTCCCAAAAAATTTAAGTGATATTCTAGACTCCAAAAAATGAGTATCCTAGGCTTAGACAGAAAGAAAAATAGAGCTATAATGAAGAAACAATTTCTTATAGAAAACTTACAAAACGTAATGGCATTTTCATAATTTTGAGTAAATTTTGGAATTCACATAGGAGGGCTTTTTAAATGAAAGTTTTGAGTTCTTTGAGATTCTCAGAGGCCCTGAAAATCATAGGAACCCCCAGGAGTTAAAACCTCTCCAATTGATGTTTTCCAACATCAATGTGCCTAAACTTTAACAAATTCATTCAGAAAGGTTTTAGGTCTGATTTAAGTGATTCCAAAGGCATTTTACTGGGAACCTAAATTTTATAATGGAAAAGATGGTTCTTAAAAAAGAGCTAAAATGAATTAGAAACAAAAATTCCAAAAATAAAGGACAAAAAAGGAATTTTTCAAAAAGCCATTCTCCTCCACCTATAAATAGAAGGTGCCCTACTCTCCCATTCACTTAGCCTCATATTTTTCTACACCAAACTAAAGAAGAAACCCTAGGAGAGTGGCACACCAAGGGAAGAAGAAGGAAAAGAGAAATCAAGGCTTGAAGGTAAGGAATTTTGTAAGTTTTCACGCTTTCTTCCTTCCAAACTTCTTCTCCTTTGTTTCCCTTGATTATAATAAAGTTTATAAATCTGTTTTAAGGGAGAAACTAAGGGGAAAGTTTGGATTTGAAGAGAGGAGTCTAAAGAAGACAAGATTCAAGTGAGAAAACAAGGAAAAATAAGGTAATTTCTTCTTCTATGGTTGCTACCCCTTGCTCCTCTTCTCTTCCCATTTCGCCCCATTCAAGAAGTCATAGGAAGGCTTGGCTTTTAGGCAAAGCCAAGGGTGATTCTTAGAAAAAAGGGTGTGGAGATTAAGAATATACAAAGAAAATTAACAAATAACCATGAAAATTCAAAATGCAAATTCTAGGGTTTCAAGTGTTTCTTAGAAAATATGATTTTATACAATGATTCTTAGACTTAAATAATGCTTGAATGAACTTTTAAGATCCCTAGAAGTCCTCCCATGTGTATATTCCTTGAGAAAACAAAGCAAACTCCATGGAAGCCAAAATCCTCTATAGCCTCGACCTAAAGGGATTTGTGTACCTAGAGAGAGTTTTAAATTTTTTTAAGCCCATTTTTTAGTCATATATGATGAATGAATATAAGGGGAAGCCTGGGAAAAAATTTAGGAAGCTTAGGGAATGAGTTGGTGCTTTATGTTCCATAATATGTCCTAAAGAAATAACATGTAGTTAGGCTCTTTATTTTAATTATGTGATGACTCCAAGAGACTTAAAAGGAGTCAAGAACCATATTTGAAAGGAAAGAATAGAGCCTAGAATTTATTTGATGGGTGTTGCTTCATTAGATGAATTTTTGAAACCATAAAAGGATTTACAAGTGAAGTTAGAGTATAAGCAAGTTGTGTGGCCTTAGAATTAATTTCATAAACCTAACTAGCTTTTATAAATTGTGTTTAGGGCAAGAGAAATCATTCTCACAGCTTTGTGTGTGGGAGGCCGAGGAAAGGAGAGGAAATCCAAGAGAAAAAGTGTGTGGTTGCATCCAAGATAGCTCACTCCTCCTTCTCTCATGCATGATTGTTTGCCTTACTTGTCTTTGAATGTATGTATATGTATTTTAAGCTATGAAAAATGTTCTAGCATGAGCTCTTACTCCATGGTACCATGATGATGTATTATGTTTCTAAATGATATTCATAATGTTCATTTTGGTTTGCTTGAGTGTGGTGAGGCCACAAACCCTTAGCCATGGTGAGGATGAGCCAAGAACCCTTAAAATTGGTTGAACAAAGTAAAGAGTCTCCCAAAAGTGAGGTTGACTCCCAAAAGCAAGTTTGAGTCTAAGAACCTCTTAAAAAATGGGCGAGGCAAGTTTAAAATCCACAAGTAAATGGGTAAGGCCAATCCACTTACTTGGCAAGCCTTTGTATGCTATGTATGACTTGTTTAAATGTTGAAAATGCTTCTTAAATATTTGCACATGTTCATATACCCATGCATGCATTTGTAAGACTTATTTTGCATCTTTTATGTATGATTGAATGGGAGATGAGCTATTGAGATTCTTTGAATCTTATTCCCTCCTCTTCAATGTTCTAACATGCTAGGTGGACTAAGAGATCAAGGAAATAGGAGCCAACCACATAAGAGATGAGAGCTTGATATCAAAATGCCTAGATTTTGTTACTTTAAGGCCTTATGGATGGCTATTGATGTACTCCATTATTGTATATGACATATGACTACTTGAACATGTATAATTATGTTAATATGTGATGTATAAATGAGAGATTACGTTATATGACTATTAGAATATATATTGAGCATGTAATGGCAAATTTTGCTTATTGGAAGTTTGATGCATTAGTGTATAAATAGAAATGGAGTAGCCAAAATAAGATGCATGAGGCTTAGGACTATTTGGGCAATTCATACAAATCATAATCATGCTTTTAGACTTGCCTTGGAGGTGCTAAACATCAAGGGAAATCATTTGGACACTTTGATATCCTATATGGAGCAAAAATTGACCACATTGGAAACCTATCCAAATGAATTCTTCTTGATCTGAGATTTGACATGCAATTAGAGCTTGTTGAGAGTTTTTTGGAAAGCAAAAGTTTAGAATTTTTAGAGGTCTAGAGAATATTTGATGAATTTTTAAATTTGGGAAAAATTCTGGTTTTGGTCTAATATATTGTTCACTTAGGTCCGAAAATAATTTCTATCATGTAGGGGCCAAATGATGTCTAATTGCCACAAAATTTTATAAGAAGAAACTAGACATTCCTAGTGACTTGTGCAGAAGCACCTCATTTGGATGTCTGGAGAGGAAAATATGAATTTTTATAAATTCAACTCAATATCAGGCACTCAAACTGACCTCAAGTATTATTTGATTAGATTTCGAGGTCTAGGCGTGCCTGAACTAGTATGGAGTTATTTTTTTCCCTCTAGCTAACATCTATAGATTTCTAGATTAGTATCATTTTCATAGATTGGATTTTTGTGAAATTAATTGGACATTTTTAAATTTTGTACAGAAAGTTATGATAGTATTAGTAGCCAGCCAGACCTCTAGACCTTTTTGAATGTCAAACATATTCCATATTATGTTTCATGGTCTAGACATATTTTTAACATAAAGTAGACATGTTAAGCTTTACAGAATGATAAAGAATGCATGATTTCAATATTTTTAAAATTAGTTATGATTTTCCAAAATTTGTGACAGAGAAAGGGAAATTCTAGCTGAAAATGCATATATGAGTTTTTTATGTTCCCTTACTTTCCACGAGTTGTAGGCCACTTTTAGTAATAGAAATGAGTTATATCCATGTAATTAAATATGAGAATATGATACATAAGTTCACATGGTCTATGAGACACTGAAAGAAAATTTTATACGTGACGCAATGCTAAATAATATATTATTTTAATGCCTTTTTCTTTGAATATTTACATGATTCTTGGAAATGAGTTATTTAAAGGCATGAGATAACCTAAGAAATTATGGTGTTACATAGAAGATGTCCTAGGTAAGCTCATAATGAAATCTATAGTTATACTATCCTATTTCCACTTAAGGATATCTAAGGGCTGCAACCTAGCTGGTCTCTGGTGCTCTATCTTAACTCTCTGGCACACTAAACATCTCCCCACATATTCTGTAATGTCATTCTTTATTCTCACCAGAAAATTCCTTTTAGATCTTGATACATTTTGATAGCACCTAGATGGATAGTATATTTACTCTTATATGCCTCTTCTAAAATTCTCTCTCTCAATTCATTATTACTAGGCACATAGATTCTATTTTGGTATACTATCATACCATCCTCAGATATCTTGAAATCTGAGGTCCTACCCTAGGAAATCTTGCTCCGAATTTATCTCAAAAACTCATCATCTCTTTGGACATCTAAGATCTAGGTTCTCAATTTGTTCTTAATCCAGGTTTCACTCAAATATAATCTACCTGATACCAACTAACAAGAGATGTTCAGATTTCTAAATTTCTCTAGGAGTTCCTACTCCCTAATCATCATATGGGTAGCGTGGATAGATTTCCTACTCAAGGCATCGGGTACCATGTTACCTGGATGATATTTCAACATATAATCATAATCTTTCAAGAACTCCATCCATCTCCTCTATTTTATATTGAGTTCTTTCTAATCGAACAGGTATTTTAGACTTTTGTAGTCACTATAAATCTCTATATTCACACCATACAGATAGTGCCTCCAAATCTTAAGAGTAAAAACTAATACAGCTAACTTTACATCATATGTGAGATAGTTCTTCTCATTAGGCCTTAACTGTCTAGAGGCATATGCCATTACCCTACCCTATTGCATCAGTACACATCCTAACCCTCTCCTTGAGGCATCACTATATACCACAAATGGTGCACTAGGGTTAAGAATAACTAGCACAGGGGCAATGGTCAATAAGAGTTTTAACTCCTGGAAACTCCTCTCACATCTATCATCCTACATGAAAGGTGTATCCTTTTGAGTTAGCCTAGTAAGTAGCAAGGCCATCTGAGAGAAGCCCTAAATAAATTTTTTGTAATATCTTGCCAAACTAAGGCAACTCCTAACCTCCGTGATTATCCTAAGCCTATCCCACTGTAACATAGCCTTAACTTTATGGGGATCTACTGTGACCTTGTCTTGTGAGATCACATGACTTAAGAATTTTGCCTTAGTTAACCAAAACTTACATTTACTCAATTTAGCATATAATCTTTACTTCTTAAAGTCTCTAGGACTAATCTTAGATGCATTTCATGCTCCTCAAAAGACCTAGAGTATACTAAGATATCATCAATAAAGATCACAATAAATTTATCTAGATACAGTCTGAATACCATGTTTATATAATCAACACCGTGGGCATATTTGTCAGCCCAAATGGCATCACAAGAAACTCATAATGCCCATATCTAGTTTAAAAGGCCATTTTTGGGATGTCTTTAGCTCTCACTCTCAGCTGGTGATATCTAGATTTAAGATCTATCTTAGAAAATACAAATGCCCTAACTAATTGATTTAACAAATCATCTACTCTAGTGAGAGGATACTTATTCTTGATAGTGATCTTATTTAATTCTTAATAGTCTATACACAATCTCAAGCCACCATATTTCTTTTTCACAAATAAAATCAGAGCTTTCCAAGGTGAAACACTAAAGCAAATAAACTCTTTTTCTAATAGCTCCTCTATTTGCTTTTTCAACTCAGCAAGCTCAGTTGAGCCTTGGACATCGATCTTGTAACACCATGAATTCTAGCTCATTCTAACTTATCTCATGCCTTTACATAACTTAATATTATGAATCATGTGAGTTTTGCATGAAAATGGCAAAGAAAATAATTCTCATTTTAGCATTGCATTGGGTTTCAAAATTCCATTCGGTGTCACATGGACCATGTAAGATCATATTATGTATTCTCATATTTAATTACATCATTATAACTTATTTACATCACAAAAACATGCCTACAATTCATGAAAACCGAAATGGAGCTCAAAATAAGCAAGCATATTTTCAACTAGATTTGCTCCATTTTCTGACCCAAATTTGGAAAATCATAACTAAATCTAGAAAAGTCTAAATCATGCAATCTTGGTCATTATGGAAAGCTTAGGATGTCTACTTTATACTATAAATATGCTTAGGTCACAACATTCATCACACAGGATGTTTGACATCCAAAAAGCTACAGAGATCGCTGGCTACTTGCACTGCTATTCAGTTTACTAATACAAACTTCTAAAATTCATAACTAATTATATAAAAATCAAAATCACATAAATTCAGCGATTTTGGAAATCTACAAATGTTAACTTGATGCTAAAAATAATTCCAGAATGAAACAGATACATTTAGCCATTGCAATCCTATGGAACAATAACTGAACTCCTGGGGCACCACTGCTACTGATAACCAACTTAAAAAATGCATAACTCTCTGCTCAGACCTTCAAATGAGGTGATCTTGGGGGCCACATAAATCTTATGGCCTCTAGTTTATGCATATAAAATTTCACAAGCATGGGATGTAATGTCCCATTTTCATTAAACGATAGAAACGGGTACGCTTTCAGAGTAAGTCTCCTGAGATGAGTGATTCAAGGGCAAATAAAATTTGGATAAAATTTTAAATAATAAAAAATGAGGATTTGAGCCTTGAGTTGCCCAAAAACTGGGGTCGGGGTAATTCAAAAAATTTGCTGAAAGGCCATTGGCATTTTCGTAAATAAGTGTAATTTTAGAAAAGCACCTAGGAGGGCTTTTTAAATAGAAATTTTGAGTTACCCAGGGTTCTCAGAGGCCCCAAAAACCATGGGAAGCCCCGGGACCAGTAAAGCCCCTCCGGTGTACTCTTTCCGATGTCAGTTGACCTAAAATTTGATGATTCGTTCGGGACAATTTTAGCTCCGATTTGAGTGATTTTAAAGGCATTTTATTAAATTGGGAACCTATTTGTTATAATAGAAAAGACAGTTCTCAAAAAGGAGCTAAAACGAAGGAGAAATGAAAATGCTAAGAACGAAGGCAAAATTAGCATTAAAGTGTTAAAGGAAGCTTCTTTTTCTTCTTTATATGCCACGTTCTTTCTCTCCTCTCTAAGACCGACTTGCTTCTACCCAATTTTAGAGGAAAACTCTTGCTTCTTAGGTGCATAAGAGGAGGAGGATTTTGGAGGAAGATATTCAAGAAAAAGGTAAGAAACTTTAAGAAATTCCATATCTTTCCTTCTTGAACCTTGCTCCTCTCCTCTCAAGCTTTCTTTCTATGGTTTTAATGGAGAGTTTGGTGCTGTTTTTGGGACAGAACAAAGAAGGGAATTTCAAAAATTGAGGGAGCAAGCCAACCAAGTGGAAGAACAAGCCAAAGGAAGCAAGAAAACAAGGTAAAACTTCCATCCCTTGGTAGTTTCTTCCACCCCCTTCCTTTTGCACGAATTTGACCACCATGAGCCCAATTCTTAGGAGCTATTTTCTGCCTAATTCATGGAGGAATTAGGGGTTTTAGGTGGCGAGGATTAAGAATGAACCAATAGAATCAAGAGAGGAGCATTAGAAAGCAAGATGGAATCATTAGGGATTCAAATGCTCCCTAGCAAATCTGATTTTATATGAATGTTCTTAGGCTTAAATTAATATTTAAATGTGCTCCTAAGATCCCTAAGAGGTCCCCCATATGCCTCTTCCTCTATGAAAATGAACAAAATCCCATAGAAAGTCATGAACTTAGAAGTTGGAAAAGTGTAGAGCACTTAAAGGGATTGTAAAAACTGATTTAATTCATAAGTTCCCATGGCTATTTAAGTGTTTCCTTGACCTCCTACAACTCTTAACAACCTCTCTAAATGGTTCCTCCATCAAGGAAAAATCAAGAAGCCATGAAATCCCATTTATGCTCTAACTTTCGGCCAAGTAGGGATGGCATAGTTAAGGAGAGTTTTAAATTGTTTCAAGTCCATTTTTGAGTCATACATGATGAATGAATGTGAGGGGAAACCTTGGAAAAATTTAAGAAGCTTAGAGAATGAGTTAGTGCTTTAGGTTCCATTTGTGACCTAAAGAAGCAACATGATATTAGGCCCTTTATTTTAATTATGTGATGACTCCAAGAGGCTTAAAAGGAGTCAAAAATCATATTTGAGAGTAAAGAATGAGGCCTAGAAATCATTTGAGGGGTGTTGCTTCATTAGGTGCCAATATAGACCATAATAAAGGTTGTAGAGTAATCTAGGGTTTAAGCAAGTTGCATGGCCCTAGAACTTGTTTTATGAACTTAATTGGCTGCCATAGTTTGTGTCTAGGCCAAGAGAAACAATTCTCATCAAATTGTGGGTGTGTGGCTAAAAGAGGAGGCTTGAAAGCTAAGGAAAAAGTGTGTGCTTGTATACAAGGTAGCTCTCTCCTCCTTCTCTCATGCATGGATATGTGTTTAGCTTATTTTAGAATGTGTGTATGTGTATTTTCAAGCTTTGAAAAGTATGCTAGCATGCCTTTATATGCCCTGATGCTTGATGCTATGTTATGTTTTCAAATGATTACATGATGTTTGTGTGAGTTTGATTGAGTGTGGAAAGGCCAAGAACCCTTGAGCTTGGTTGAGACAAAGTAAAGAGTCTCCTAAAAGCAAAGTGGGCTCCTAAGAGTATGGTTGAGTCCAAAGTGCCTAAAGAATGGGTGAGGCAAGTCCAAAATCCATGAGGAGAAGTGTGAGGCTAATCCAAATGCTTAATGAGCTCTTAAATGTCTTGTATGATTGATTCACATGCTAAAGTTGCTTTTAAAATGCCTATGATTTCTACTTTCTCCATGCATGCATTTGTGAAACTTGCTTGCACATATTATGTGTGATGGAATGGGAGATGAGCTATTGAGATTCTTGAATCTCACTCCCTCCTCTTAAATGTCTTAATATGCTAGGTGGACTAAGTGGACATGGTAATGGGAGCCTACCACATTGAAGAAAGAAGATTGCCACCCTTATGCTTGAGTTTTGGTCTTTTGATTCACAATGAAACTTTTTGATGTATATTATTAGTGTAAATAGTCGATGACCCCTTGTACAAATGTAAAAATGATATTATGTGATAAATAAATGAATGAGTATGGTGTATGTATACTAGAACATAAATTGAGTATTTATGTCAATATATGCATTTGAGAAAAGCTTGGTGTAATGTGTATAAGTGAGGGTGAAAAGGCCAAAATGAGATGCAAATAGTTTGAGACCATTTGGGTAGCTCCCCTAAGTCTTAAACATGCTTTTAAAGTTTCCCAAAAGGTGACAAGACCAAGGAAAATCTATTTGGCAATTTTGGTATTTAATATAGAGCCAAAATCGACCATAATGGAACCCTATGCCACTTTTTGGCCAAATGAGTTAGTCTTGCCCTGAAACTTGGTATACAATTAGTCTCATTAAGAGCTTTCTAGAAAGCTAAAGCTCATAATTTTTGGAGACCTAGGGAATATTTGATGAATTTTCAAAGTTGGAATTTTTCATGGATTCTGGTATGGGTACTGTTTATACTGGCAGTTCTGTATTCTGTATCACCAGATAGACAAATGGTGTCCAATACTTATGAAATTTTATATAAATAAACTATAGGTCATAAGATTTCTATGGCCACTAAGATCACCTCATTTGGAGGTCTGGGTAGAGAGTTATGCATGTTTGAAGTTAACTATCAATATCTGTAGTGCCCCAGGAGTCTAGTTACTGTTCTATAGGTTCTAGCTGACTAAAAGTATCTGTTTCATTCTAGAATTATTTTTAGTATCAAGTTAACATTTTTATCTTTGGATAATGACTAAATTTGTATGATTTAGATTTTTATAAAATTAGTTATGAATTTCAGAAATTTGCATCAGTAAACTGAACAACAGCCCAAGTAGCCAGTGACTTTGTAGCTTTTTGGATGTCGAACATCTTGTGTGATGAATGTTATGACTTGGGCATATTTTTGGTGTGAAGTAGACATCCTAAGCTTTCTAGAATGACTAATATTGCATGATTTCAAATTGTTTAGATTTAGTTATGATTTTCCAAAATTGGGTCAGAAAATGGAGCAAATCTGGCCGAAAATGTGCTTGTTTATTTTGAGTTCCATTTCGGTTTCCATGGGTTGTAGGCATGTTTTTGTGATGCAAATGAGTTGTAATAATGAAATTAAATATGAAGAAGTATAGTATGAGTTCACATGGTCTACGTGACACTGAATTGAATTTTTTAGGTATAGTGTAACGTGGAAAAAGTCTATTATTTTTATCTTCTTTCTCATATGCTCTTGTGGGATTGATAATACAAAGCTTATAAATGATATGAAATGAGCTAGAAGTTATGGTGTTACATGGGACACCATTTGACCATCGGATGACACAAAAATCAAATCTGCCAGTGTAAATAGTGCACATACCAGAAACCATAGAAAATCCTAACTTTGAAAATTCATCAAATATTCTTTAGACCTCCAAAAATTATGTTCTTTAGCTTCCCAAAAAGCTCTCAATGAGACCTAATTGCATGCCAAATTTTAGAGCAAGACTAACTCATTTGACTAAAAAGTGATATAGGACTCCATTATGGTCAATTTTAGCTCCATATTGGGTACCAAAGTTGCCAAATGGATTTTTCTTGGTCTTGGCGCCTTTTAGGCAAGTTTAAAAGCTTATTTGAGATTTGTGCAAGCTGCCTAAATGGTTGCAAACCTCATACATCTCATTTTGGCCATTCAAGCCACACTTATGTATATTTCTATCAAACTTCTACAATGCATAATTGGACATTCAAAACTCAAATTATATTCTAAAGTTCATATATCATATCCATGGCTTTAAACATTACATAATAGTATATTTACATATGTCTCAAGGTTCATTGTACATATACAACATCATATACAATATGAACCATTAGTATGGTTCCAAAATGGACAAAACCATGCATAAGCTTGTCAATCTCTCCTCTTTATGGTAGTTGGCTTCCTTCATCATAATTACTTGGTCCACCTAGCATATTAGATCATTGGAGAGGAAGGGATGAGATTCAAAGAATCCTAATAGCTCATCTCCTATTCAATCATACATAATATATGCAAAGCAAGCTTTTCAAATGCATGCATGGAGAAAATGGAAGACATGGACATTTTAAAAGCAACCTTGGCATGTGAATCAATCATACAAGACATTCAAGAGTTCACCAAGTGTTTGGATTAGCCTCACACTTCTTCTCAAGGATTTTAGACTTGCCTTACCCATTCTTTAAGAGCTTTGGACTCAACCATACTCTTGGGAGCCCACTTTGCTTTTGGGAGATTCTTTACTTTGTCTTAACCAAGCTCAAGGGTTCTTGGCTCATCTTCACTAAAGGGAAGAGTTCTTGGCCTCTCCACACTCAAGCAAACTCATACAAATATCATGGATTCATTTAAAACATAACATGGCATCAAGAATTATGACATGTAAAGGCATGCTAGCATACTTTTCAAAGCTTGAAAATACACATACACATATTCTAAAATAAGCTAAACACACATCCATGTATGAGAGAAGGTGGAGGGAGCTACCTTGCACATAATAACACACTTTCCCTTCGGACTCAAGCCTCCTTTTTCAGCCACACACCCACAAATTGGTGGAGATGGTTTCTCTTGGCCTAGATATAATTTATGGGAGCCAATTAGGTTTATAAAATAATCTTTAAGACCATACAATTTGTTTAAATGCTAGATTGCTCTATAAGCTCCATTATAGTCCATAAATGCACCAAATAAAGCAACACGCCTTAAATACTTTCTAGGCCTCATTCTTTCCTTTCAAATATGATTCTTGACTCCTTTTAAGCCTCTTGTAGTCATCACACCATTAAAACAAAAGGCCTAGTGTAACACCATAACTTCTAACTCATTTCATGTTATTTATAAGCTTTATATCATCAATCCCACAAGAGCATATGAGAAAGGGGATAAAAATAATAGACTTTTTCGCATTGCGCTATATAAAAAAAATTCAATTCGATGTCACGTGGACCGTGTGAGCTTATACTATACTTCCTCATATTTAATTCCATTATTACAACTCATTTGC
The DNA here is from genome assembly GCA_032878935.1 of Erythrophleum fordii. Classification (NCBI taxonomy): domain Eukaryota; kingdom Viridiplantae; phylum Streptophyta; class Magnoliopsida; order Fabales; family Fabaceae; genus Erythrophleum; species Erythrophleum fordii. The sequence goes on along the minus strand of JAVQMF010000052.1, from coordinate 15,064,583 downwards.
ATCACAAAAACATGCCTACAACCCATGAAAACTGAAATGGAACTTAAAATAAGCAAGTATGTTTTCGGCCAGATTTGCTCTAATTTCTGACCCAACTTTGGAAAATCATAAGTAAATCTAAAAAATTCAAAATTATGCAATCTTGGTCACTCTGGGAAGCTTAGGATTCACACTAAAAACATTCATCACACAGGGCGTTTGACATCCAAAAAGTTACAGAGGTCACTGGCTGCCTGGGCTGTTGTTCAGTTTACTGATACTAATTTCTAAAATTCATAACTAATTCTATAAAAATCAACATCATACACATTTAGTCATTCTGGAACGCTACAATTGTTAACTTGATAATAAAAATAATTCTAGAATGAAACATATACATTTAGGTATCTGGAACTGATGGAACAGTAACTAAGCTCCTAGGGCGCTATTGATACTGACAGTTAACTTCAAACATACATAACTCTCTGCTTAGACCTCCAAATGAGGTGATCTTAATGGCCACAAAAAGATTATGACCTCTAGTTTATGTATATAAAATTTCATAAGCATTGGACACCATTTAGCTATCGAGTGACACAGAATTCAAAACTGCCAGTATGAATAGTACCTATACTAGAATCTATGAGAAATCCCAACTCTGAAAATTCATCAAATATTCCCTAGACCTCTGAAAATTATGTTCTTTAGCTTCCCAAAAATCTCTCAATAAGACCTAATTGCATGCCAAATTCCAGATCAAGACTAGCTCATTTGGCTAAAAAGTGACATAGGATTCTATTATGGTCAATTTTGGCTTCATATTGGGTACCAAAATTGCCAAATGGATTTCCCTTGGTCTTGGCACATTTTGGGCAAGTTTAAAAGCTTACTTGAGACTTGTGTGAGCTACCCAAATGGTCCCAAATCTCATGCATCTCATTTTGGCCATTCAACCCACACTTATGCATATTTCCTTCAAACTTTAAACTTTCATACTATGGTATTACATACTCAAAACATGTGCTAATGGTCATATATCATTTCCATACATTTAAACATCACATATTAGTATGTTTACATATGTCTCCAGGTTCATAATATATATACAACATCATATACATCTTTAACCATTATTATGGTTCCAAAATAGACAAAATAAAACATAAGCTTGTCAATTGTCCCTCTTCAAGGTTGTTGGCTCCCTTCACTATAATTTCTTGGTCCATCTAGCATGTTAGATTATTGGAGAAGAGAGGATGAGATTCAAAGAATCCCAATAGCTTATCTCCCATTCAATTATATATAATATGTGTAAAGCAAGTTTCACAATTGCATGTATGGAAAAGGTAGAAATCATAGACATTTGAAAAGCAACCTTGTCATGTGAATCAATCATACAAGACATTCAAGAGCTCACTAAGTGTTTGGATTGGCCTCACACTTCTGCTCATGGATTTTGGACTTGCCTCACCCATTCTTTGAGCACTTTGGACTCAACCATACTCTTGGGAGCCCACTTTGCTTTTGGAAGACTCTTTACTTTGTCTCAACTAAGTTCAAGGGTTCTTGGCTCATCCTTACCCAAGGGAAGAATTCTTGGCCTCTTCACACTCAAGTAAACTCATACAGACATCATAGATTCATTTAAAAACATAACATGGCATGGCACCAAGCATCATGGCATATAAAGGCATACTAGCATACTTTTTAAAGTTTGAAAATACACATATAAGCATCTTAAAACAAGCTAAACGCACAGCCATGTATGAGAGAAGGTGGAAAGAGGTACCTTGTTTACAAGCAAATACTTTTTCCTTAACTTTCAAGCCTCCTCTTTTGGCCACACTCCCACAATTTGGTGGAGATAGTTTCTCTTGGCCTAGACACAATTTATGGGAGCCACATAAGTTCATGAACCACACTCTAAGGCTATACAACTTAATGAAACACTAGATTGCTCTATAGGTTCCATTATGGTCCATATTGGCACCTAATGAAGCAACACCCCTCAAATGATTTCTAAGCCTTATTCTTTCTTTTCAAATATGATTCTTGACTCCTTTTAAGCCTCTTGGAGTCATCAAATCATCAAAACAAAAGGCCTAGCACCATGTTACTTCTTTAGGTCATAATATGGAATCTAAGACACCAAATCACTTTCTATGAGTTTTAAATTTTTTCCAAGGCCTTTCCTCATTTTCTTTCATCAAATATGACTCAAGAATGGCCTTAGAAAAATTTAAAACTCTCTCTAGCTATGAGAAACTCTTTAGGCCGAGGCTATGGAGCTTAATGGCCTTCATGGAGTTTACTTGGTTTTTTTGAAGGAGGAAGCTTGTGGGGAGTATCTTTGGTGTCTCAAGAACTCATTTATACTCTAACTTAGACCTAAGAAGCATCATACAAATTCAAAAATTAGAAGGTGTACTTAAAACCCTAGGTTTTGCATCTTGATTTCTAATGCCTATTTCTTAGTTTTCTTTGCATATTCTTATTCCTCTCCATCAAATATCTAAGAATCACCTTTGGTTTGGTTAAAAATCTGACTCCTTAGGTCTTTCTAAGTCTAGGTCGAAATGGAAGAGAAGGGCCATGGAAGATATGAACCATAGGATGGATTTTTACCTTGTTTTCTTACTTAGTTTGGCTTGAATCTTGATTTTTCCAAGCTCTTCTCTTCAAATCCGAACTTTCCCTTGAATACCTCCCTTGAATCAGATTTATAAACCTCATTTTAATCCAAGGAAATAAAGGAGAATGGAGGAGAGGAGGTGTGGATGAAGAAAAGTAAGGAAAACCATCATGAAAACATACCTTAAGCTTGCTTTTCTTCCTCCTTCTTCTTCCTCTCTTGGGCACCTCTCCCTTAGGGTTTTGCTTTTGATTTGGGGTTGGAAAAAATCTGAAGAGAAATGAGGGAGTGTGTGAGGTGCCACCTATATATAGCTAGAGCAAAGTGACTTTTAAAAAATTTCCATTTTGCCCTTCACACCTTGCATTTTCGTTTCTCCTTCGTTTTAGCTCCTTTTTGAGAACCGTCTTTTTCATTATAAAATTTAGGTTCTCAATTTAGAAAAATGGCTTTGGAATCCCTTAAATCGAAACTAAAACCTTTCTAAACAAATCCGTTAAAGTTCAGACACTCTGACGTTAGAAAACGTCCACTAGAGGGGATTTAACTGTCTCGGGGCTTTTCATGGTTTTCTGGGTCTCTAAGAACCCCAGAGAACCTAAAACTTTGGTTTTAAAAGCCCTCCATTCTCAATTCCAAACCACACAAGTTTAACATATTTTACAAGAAGACCTTGTACTTGCTAGCGGAAACCCTATCGACGAGGTCTTGAAAATTGCACTATAGATTATAGGATCTTGTTGACAAGATCTTTGACCCAGGTGATGAGATATTATTTCAGCCCTTAAATTAACTTGGTCTACTACCATACTTCATGCTCAATATACATTCTAATGGTCGCATAACATAATCTCTCATTTTCAAAGAATTAGATTTTACACCTAGCACCATGTTGCTTTTCTAGGTCATAATATGAAACCTATGGCACCAAATCAATTTCTATGAGTTTTAAATTTTTTCCAAGGCCTCCCCTTACTTTCATTCCTCAAATATCACTCAAGAATGGCCTTAGAAAAATTTAAAACTCTCCCTAGCTATAAGCACTCTTCTTGGCCGAGACAATGAAGCATATTGGGTTATGTGGAGCTTTCTTTGTTTTCTCAAGGGAAGAAGCATATGGGGGGCCTCTTAGGGATCATAAGAGCTCATTTAAACTCTTATTTAGGCTGAGGAATCATCATACAAAATCAGATTTTACAAGGTGCAATTAAAACCCTAGAATTTGCATCTTGAAATCTAATGACTTTTTGATAATTCCCTTTGTATATTCTTAATCTCCATACCCTTTTTCCTTTGATTCATGCCTGGTTCTACCTAAAAATCATCTCCTCCTAGGGTTTTCTCAAGTGGGGCGAAATGGTGGAGAAGGGGACCAAAAATGACAACCATAGGACGAGAAATTACCTTGTTTTCTTGCTTTTTCTCACTTGAATCTTGTGTTCTTTGAGCTCCTCTCTTCAAATCCGAATTTTATCCTCAATTTCTCCCTTAAAACAGATTTATAAGCTTCATTTTAATTATAGGAAACAAAGGAGGATGGAGGAGAAGAGGTTTGGAAGAGAAAGAGCATGAAAAACTACTAATTTTCATACCTTAAGCCTTTGATTTCTCCTCCTTTTCTTCCCTTTCTTTTGAGTCTCATCCCCTAGGGTTTTCTTCTGGTTTTAGGTAGAACATGGTCGTGCATAATGAAAGGAGGAGAAGGGTGCATCATATATATAGGTGGGAATAAGTTATACTTTTCAAAAATTTTCATTTTGCCCTTCATACTTTGCATTTTTGTTTCTCCTTCATTTTAACTCCTTTTTGAGAACTGTCTTTTCCATTATAAAATTTAGGTTCCCAATTTAGAAAAATGCCTTTGAAATCACTCAAATTGGAGCTAAAACTTTCTCGAACTAAAGTTCAGGCACACAAACATTAGAAAACGTCTAGCAGAGGGGATTTAACTGTCCTGGGGCTTTCCATGGTTTTCAAGGCCTCTGATGTATTTCTATCATTTAATAAAAATTGGACATTACATTTGAGAATCCCGGAGAACTCAAAACTTTCATTTAAAAAGCCCTCCTATGTGTTTCTCAAAAAGTGCCCATATTTACAAAAATACCACTAGCCTTTTGACAAATTTTTTGAATCACTCTAGCCTTGATTTTTAGGTAACTCAAGGCTCAAATCCTCATTTTCTAATATGTAAAATTTTATCATAATTTTAGTTAGGCTCAATTCCTTTTATTTCAGGGACTTCTTTTTGTATCTGGCCTATTTCTGTCGTTTACGGAGAAACTGAACATTGCGTTTCTCACATTTACGGAGGGACTGGATGTTACAAGTTTAGCCTTAAGCACTATATCTATGGGGAATTTTATTTCTCTCTCAGGGGGTAGGCCACTAAAGTCAAATTCCTTTGGAAAAACCTTCGACAATTCCCTAACTATCAGGATCTCCTTTATCTCTTCTTCTACCTCAGCCTAAATATAGAAAAAAACAAGAAACCCCTAACACCCATGCTCTAAGTGTCTCTCAGCCTAGGCAATAGTCATAAAAGATAACTCAACCCCTATCCTAGGTACGGTCCTACATGAAGGTACATATATGATGTGGTGCTTACAATCAAGGACAACATTATTAATAGTCATCTAGTTCATGCCAACAATCAAATCAATATCACAGAAAGGCATACAAATCAAATCAATAGTAGTATGACAATGGTTAAACTATACAGTGACATTCAAGTAAGCATGGGAAGTAACAACTTTACTTCTTAGAGTCTTTAGGACTAATCTTAGATGCCTTTCATGCTCCTCAAAAGACTTGGAGTATACAAAGATATCATCAATAAAGACCATAATAAATTTATCCAGATACAGTTTGAATACCATGTTCATATAATCCATAAACACTGTGGGCACATTTATTAGCCCGAATAGCATAACAAGAAACTTATAATGCCCATATCTAGTTCTAAAGGCTGTCTTTGGGATGTCTTTAGCTTTCACTCTCAGTTGGTGATATCCAGATTTAAGATCTATCTTGAAAAATACAAATGCCTAAGCTAACTGATCTAGCAAATCATCTATTCTAGGGAGAGGATACTTATTCTTGATGGTAACCTTATTCAATTCTCAATAGTCTATACACAATCTCAAGCTACCATATATCTTTTTCACAAATAACACTAGAGCTCCCTGGGGTGAAACACTAGGGCAGATAAAACTCTTTTTTTAATAGCTCTTCTATTTGCTTTTTCAACTTAGTAAACTCAGTGGAAGCCATCCTATAGGGAGTCTTGGACATTGGTCTAGCCCCAAGCACTATATCTATAGGAAATTTTATTTCTTTCTCAGGGGGTAGGCCACTAAAGTCAAATTCCTTTATGAAAACCTTTAAGAATTCCCTAACTATTGAGATTTCCTCAATCCCTTCTTTTACCTCAGCCTAAATAGAGAAAAAGATAAGAAACCCTTGACACCCATGCTCTAAGTGTCTCTCAATCTGGGCAGTAGTCATAAAAGATAACCGGCCCCTATCCTAGGTACAGTCCTACATGAAGATACAGATATGGTGTGGTGCTTACAATCAAGGACAGCATTATTAGCAGTCATCTAGTTTATACTAACAATCAAATCAATATCATAGAAAGGCATACAAATCAAATCAATAGTAGTATGACAATGGTTAAACTGTTCAGTGACATTCAAGCAAGCATAGGAAGTTACAACGTGGCATCCCATGAGTGTAATAATAGATAAATAAAGGGCAAAGTACTAATAGCCAGACCCAAACATCTCACACAATCAAAGGATATAAATAAGTGACTAGCACCCAAATCAAACATAGCAATCACAGGATAATCATTCACTATGAGCATACCTTAAATCAGATTAGGAGATGCAATAGCCTCCTATTGAGAAAGGGGAACACCCTACCCTGGGTCTGTGGCCTAGAAGGCTCTACATCTATTTGGGGATAGTTCTTAGCGATATGCCCTGACTTCCCACACTTGAAACAAGTCACTGTAGACTGCTGTATGGATGACTAAGTCCTTAAGGGTAGTACCTTCTTTCCTTTTGGTGGCCTCCTACTCCACTACACTTTGCTTTTCTTCTTATTGGTAGGTGCGGAGCTAGCATGTTCCTCTGGTTTTGGTCTCTTTGATTCCAGAGCCCCTCTCTGACTAGATACTATAGCAGTAGGTATAATCTCTCTCAAATTATTCTCGATCACCCTGCTGATCTCCATAAGGGCATTGAAGTTCTAGACCCTATGTGCAATTACTCTGTCTTTGATCAGAGACTTTAGCCTGAGCTCAAATTGCTCACACCTCTAGGGCTTGTCATCATATCTCTAAAGGTAGAAAGAATATCGAGACAACTCAATAAATTTGGCCACATACTAGTCTACTGTCATGTCATCAGTCTGTTTCAGCCACATAAATTGCACCTCTTTTTGTTTTCTTATAAAACTGGGAAAGTACTTCTTATAAAATTGTACTAAGAAGTTCTTCTAGGTAATCTGCAAATTTTTAGTCTCCATCAAAGACTTCATATTGCGCCACCACTTGTCAACTTCTTTTTGTAGCATAAAGGTGGCTAACTGAGCTTTTTACTCTAAGGTGTAGTCCATCACTGCAAAGATCTTCTGTATCTCTATCACCCAGGCTCCGCCATGTCTGCACCCAATTCTTCATTAAACACTAGCAAGTTATTCTTTCTGAATTGATTTAATTGTTTCTAAATGGATGGCAGAGATTAAGTTGGCTCTTGGGGAGGTAGGGTAGAACACCCAAAGTGGAAGGCTATGGAGTACCAAAACTAGAAGGCTGAGATTGAGGCGGAGGGACCTCTCTCTTGGCTTTCTTCCTATAATATCTTATTTTTGTTAAATGAAAAAAAAATTAGTATGTTTTCAAAGTAAGTTCCCCAAAATGAATTAGTTAAGGTCCAAAAAAATATTAAGTAACATTATAGACTTTTAAAAATGAGAATCTCAAGCTTGGACGGAAAGAAAAACGGAGTTAAAATGAAGAAATGAAATTGAATGAAAGACTTATAAAATGTAATGGCATTTTTGTAAATTTGAACAAATCTTGGAATTCACATAGGAGGGCTTTCTAAATGAAAGTTTTAAGTTCTCTGGGGTTCTCAAAGACCCTAAAAACTATATGAAGTCTTGGGACAGTTAAAACCCCTCCAGTTGACATTTTCCAATATCGGTGCACCCAAACTTCAGCAGATTCATTCGGGAAGGTTTTAGCTTTGATTTGAGTGATTTCAAAAGTATTTTACTAAATTAGGAACCTAAATTTCATAATGAAAAAATGGTTCTCAAAAAGGGGCTAAAACAAATTAGAAACAAAAATGCCAAGAATGAAAGGCAAAATGAGAATTTTTGAAAAGCCTTTTTTCCTTCCACCTATAAATAGATGATGCGCCACTTCTCCAGTCACTTAGCCACATATTTTTTTGCCTTAGACTAAAGAAAAAATCCTATGGAGAAAGGTGCATAAGAGGGAGAGGAAGAGTAAGAGAAATCAAAGGTAAAAGGTATGGATTTTTTGTTGTTTTTCATGTTCTTTCCTTAGTAAATCTCTTCTTCTCCATTTCCTTTTCTTTCGTATGATTATATTAAAGTATATGGATATGTTTTAAGGGAAGAAAAAAGGGTAAAATTCGTATTTGAAGAGAAGATGCCAAAAAAAGGAAGATTCAAGCAAGAAAACAAGAAAAAATAAGGTAATTTCTCCTTCCATGATAGCTACTCCTTACTCCTTTGCTCTCCTTGGTTCGCCCCACTCAAGAAGCTATGGAAGGGCTTAGATTTTAGGCAGAACTAAGGGTGAATCTTAGGAAAAAGAGTATGGAAAATAAGAATATGCAAAGGGAATTAACAAATAACCATGGAAAATTCAAGATAGCAAATCTAGGGTTTCACATATTCCTTGTAAAATCTGACTTGATACCTTAATTTCTATGCCTAAATAAAAGTTTAAATAAGGTCCTAAGATCCTTAGAAGTCTCCCCATGTACTTCCTCCATCAAGAAAACAAAGCAAAATCCATGGGTGCCATATTGCTTCCTAGTCTCGGCTTAAGAGGGTTAGGATACCTAGGGAGAGTTTTAAATTTTTCCAAGCCCATTTTTGAGTCTTTATGATGAATGAAAATGAGGGGAAGCCTTAGGAAACATTTAAAAAGCCCAGAGAATGAATTGGTATCTTATGTTCAATAATATGACCTAAAGAAGCAACATGTAGTTAGACTCTTCGTTTTAATTGTGTGATGACTCCAAGATGCTTAAAAAGAGTCAAAAAATCATATATAAAAGGAAAGAATGAAGCCTAAAATTTATTTGATGGGTGTTGCTTCATTAAGTACATTCTTGGAACCATAAAGGGGTTAATAGACTAAGTTAGTGTTTAAGGATGATATGTGTCTTAGAATTAATTCCATAAATCTAATTGGCTTTGATAAATTGTGTTTAGGACAAGAGAAACTAATCCCACACCTTTGTGTGTGTGAAGCAAAGGAAGGAAGAGCAAATCCATGAAGAAAAGTGTATGGTTGCATCCAAGGTAGCTCACTCCTCCTTCTCTCATGCATGAATGTATGCTTGGCTTGTCTTTGAATGTGTGTATGTGTGTTTTAAGCTATGAAAAATATTATAGTATAAGCTTTTATTCCATGGTACCATGATGTTACATTATGCTTTCATATGATGTTTATTATGTGTATTTAGGTTTGCTTGAGTGTGGTGAAACCAAGAATCCTTAGCTATGATAAGGATGAGCCAAGAACCCTTAAAATTGGTTGAGACAAAGTAAAGAGTCTCCCAAGAGTGAGGTTGACACTTAAGAGTAAGGTTGAGTCAAAAACCTTTTAAGGAAATGGGTAAGGTAAGTCCAAGATCTACAAGTGAATGGGTGAGGCTAATCTACTTACTTGGCAAGCCTATGTATACCATGTATGACTTGTTCAAATGCTAAGAATACTTCTTAAATGATTGCACACTCCATAATGCCCATGCATGCATTTTCAAGACTTGTTTTATATCTTTTATGTGTGATTCAAAAGGGAGATGAGCTATTGGGATTCTTTGAATCTCATTCCCTCCTCTCCAATGTTCTAACATACTAGGTGGACCAAGTGGACAAGATAATGGGAGCCCATACCTTAGAAGATGAGAATATAACAACAAAGTACATGAATTCTATTTCTTCATGGCCATAAGAATGGCAATTTGGCTTTATAGATATATATTTTTTGAGATGTAAGCTCATGTATGAATGTAAAATGATGTATGACTCTTGTATAGACTATATGTAGCATGAAATCAATAGAAATGGAAAGTTTGACTTCTTGATGGCTTGATGCATTAGTGTAATAATGGAAGTAGAGTGGCCAAATTAAGATGCATGAGGTTTGAAACACTTGAGTAGTTCATACAAGTCATATTCATGCTTTTAAACATGCCCAAAAGGTGCCAAATATTAAAGGAGGCTATTTGGACATATTTGTTACCTCATATAGAGCAAAGTTGACCATATCGGAAAGCCATACCACTTTTTCTCCAAATGAGCTCTTCCTAGTCTAAAATTTGACATGAATCTAGAGCTTGTTAAGAGCTTTTAGAGAAGGTAAAGTGCAAAATTTTTAGAAGTCTATGAAATATTTGATGAATTTTCAAAGTTGGAAATTTTTTTGGTTTTCATTCAGTTTACTGTTCATTCTGTTCCAAAATGAAACTCTATCATTCATAGGGTAAATGATGTTCAATTGCCATAAAATTTTACAAGGAGAAACTAGACCTTCCCAATGACTTGTGCCAACTAGAAGCACTTCATTTAGATATCTAAAGAGAGAGATATAAATTTTTGAAATTTCGATCTAATATCAGGTATCCAACCAGACGTATGTTAGTGTTTGATTAGTTTTTGAAGCCTGGATATGCCTAGATTGGTTTGAAGTTATTTTTCCCCTCTAACTAACATTTATAGCTTTCTAGATTGTATCATTTGTATGTATTAGATTTTTGTGGAATTAATTAGACATTTTTGAAATTCATAGCAGAAATCTACATCAGTTCTAGTAACCAATCTGACTTTTGTACCTTTTTAAATACATACACCTTCTGCTTGGTGTTTGATGACCTAGAAATATTTTTAGCATAAAGTAGACATATGTAGCTTTCTAAAATAGTAAAGAATGCATGATTTCAATATTCCAAGAATTAGTTATAATTTTTCAAAATTTGTGACAAAAAGTGAAAAATTTTGGCCGAGGCTACAACTAGGAATTTTATGTATTCCCTCCACTTGTACGAGTTCTAGGCCATTTTTAGTTATGGTAATAAGTTGTATTAGTATAATTAAATATAAGAATGTGATACATAGGCTCACATGGTCCATGGGTGTAATGTTCAGTTCTTGTTAAATGATGGAAATAGGCGAGTTTTCAAAGCAAGTTTCTTGAAATGAATTAGTTAAGGTCCCAAAAAATTTAAATGACATTCTAGACTCCTAAAATGAGAATTTTAGGCTCAAATAATTTCTTATGAAAAATTTACAAAATATAATAGTATTTTTATAATTTTGAGCAAATTTTAGAATTCACACAAAAGGGCTTTTTAAATGAAAGTTTTGAGTTCTTCAAGGTTCTCAAAGGCCCTAAAAACCATAGGAAGTCCCAGGATAGTTAAATCCCTTCCGGTGGATATTTTCTAATATTGGTATACCTGAATTTTAACGGATTCATTTGGAAAGGCTTTAGCTTCAATTTGAGTAATTCCCAAAGCATTTTACTAAATTGGGAACTTAAAGTTTATGATAGAAAAGACAATTCTAAAAAAAGAGCTAAAACAAATTAGAAATAAAAATACCAAAAATAAAAGGAAAAATGAGATTTTTGAAAAAGCCATTCATTTAGTCTCATATTGTTCTGCCTTAAATTAGAAAAGAAACCCTAAGGGAGAGGCACACAAGAGGGAGAGAAAGAGAAGGAGAAATTCAAGACATAAGGTATGGAATTTTAGTTTTTTTCATGCTTTTTCTTAGCTAATCTCTTCTCTTCCTTTTTCCTTTTTCTTTCTTATGATTTTACTGAAGTTTTTGGGTCTATTTTGAGGGAAGAACAAAGGGGAAATTTTGAAATTGAGGTGAAGAAGCTAAGGAAGGTGAAGAACAAGCAAGAAAAATTAAGGAAAATCAAGGTATCATGTAATCTTTCCACTTGATCTTCTTCTTCCCTTCTCTTGTAAGCATTTCGACCTACATATGGCCAGCCCTAAGGAATTAAGTTTTCAACTAAACCAAGGGTGAATCTTTGCAACGCCATGTATTTCTAGCTTATTTCATAACATTCTCATGCATCACATCATCAATTCCATGAAAGAAGTGGAAAAAGGCCATTAAAATAATGTATTTAATTGCGTTGCGTCGTGTATAAAAATTTTATTCAGTGTCACATGGATCGTGTGGGCTCATACAACACATTCTTATATTTAACTACATAATTACAACTCATTTGCATCATCAAAAGTGGCCTACAACTCATGGAATTCAAAGGAGAGCTCAAAATACTCATGTAGATTTTTAGCAAGAATTTGCATATTTTCTGACCAAAATTTGAAAATTCACAACTAATTCTAGAAACATCAAAATCATGCATTCTTGGTCATTCTAGAAAGCTATAGATGTATACTTCATACTAAAAACATTTTTAGGCTATAACATCCATTATCGAGGATGTTTGACAATTGAAAATGTCCAGAGGTCAAGCTACCCACTAGCGCCATAATAGATTTCTACAGTAAATTTTAAAAATGTCTAATTAATTCCACAAAACTCAAACCCATGCAAATGATACCAATCTGGAAATCTATGAATGTTATCTAGAAGGTAAAAATAACTCCAGATCAGCTCAGGCACGCCTAGATAGAACAGTAACAAAGGTCGGCTGAAATTTTTTATACTAGATAGAACTTTTAAAAATTCATATCTTCCCCTCTAGACATCCAAATGAGGTGCTTCTAGTTGGCACAAGTCGCTGTGAATGTCTAGTTTCTTTGCATAAAATTTCATGGCAATTGGACATTATTTGAGCCTTGTGTAACAGATTTCATTTTTGGACCAAATGAATAGTATAGCTGACCAAAATTAGAAAAATTGCCAACTATGAAAATTCATTAAATATTCTATAAACCTCAGAAAATTATGGTCTTTAGCTTCCCAAAAAGTTCTCAACAAGATCTAATTGTATGCCAAATATCAGATCAAGAAGAGCTCATTTGGTTAAAAAGTGATATAGGGTTCCATTATGGTCAATTTTGGCTCCATATAGGATACCAAAGTGTTCAAATGGCTTTCCTTTAGTTTTGGCACCTTTTGGGCAAGTCTAAAAGCATATTTAAGACTTGTGTGAGCTGTCCAAATGGTCCCAAACTTCATGCATTTCATTTTAGCCATTTGATCCACACATATGCATAATTCCACAATGTCATTTATGAAGTTACACTACCATAATATACTCAATTTACATTCCATCATTCACATACCACATTCTTTCATTTCTACATCATATAATATCATATATACATATGTCCCAATGGCCATAGACCATTTACATCATTGGATTACAACATTTGATACAAATATGGTCTTAAAGTAGTAAAACTCAAACACTTTATTGTCAAACTCTTTCCCTCAAGGTGGTTGGCTTCCATTACCTTGTCTACTTAGTCCACATAACATATTAGATCATTGGAGAGGAGGGAATGAGATTCAAAGAATCCTAATAGCTCATCTCCCATTCAATCACACATAACATATGCAAAGCAAGTCTTGAAAATGCATGCATGGGTATAATGGAAGTCATGAACATTCAAGAAGCAAGCTTGGCATGTGAATAAGTTATACAAGACATTCAAGAGCTTTTCAAATAGATGGATTGGCCTCACCCTTTTTCTCATGGATTTTGGACTTACCTCACCTATTCTTTAAGAGATTTGGCATCAACCATACTCTTGGGAGCCCACTTTGCTTTGGGAGACCTTTGCATTGTCTCAACCAATATTAAGAGTTCTTAGCTTATCCTTACCATGGTTAAGAGTTCTTCGCCTCTCTACACTTAAGCAAACTCAAACAAACATCATAACCTCATTTAGAAATATAACATGCTATCATAAAATCATAGTAGCATACTTTTCATGGCTTGAAAATACACATACACACATTCTAAGTTCATGAAACAATTTCTAAGGTCACACAATTTGCTTAGACACTAGGTTGTTCTATAAACTTCATTATGGTCCATAAAATGCACCTAATGAAGCAACACCCCTCAAATAAATTCTAAACTCCACTCTTTCCTTTCAAATATGATTCTTGACTCCTTTTAAGCCTCTTGGAGTCATTACACAATTAAAACAAAGAGCCTAACAACATGTTGCTTCTTTAGGTCATAATATAGAACTTAAAGCACCAACTCACTTTCTATAAGTTCTAAATTTTTTCCAAGGTCTCCCTTCATATTCGTTCATCATATATGAATCAAAAATGGCCTTAGAAAAATTTAAAACTCTCTCTAGCTATGCTAACCCCTCTTGGGTGAACCTATGCTAGGTTTTAAACTTCATAGACTTTGCCTTGTTTTCTTGATGGAGGAAGCACATACGGAGACTTCCAAGGATCTCAGAAGCTCATTTAAAATCTCATTTAAGTCTAGGAATCATTGTACATCCCAAAAAATTTGGAGAGCATTCTAGACTTCTAAAAATGAGAATCCCAGGCTCAAACGGAAAGAAAAATGGAGCTAGAATAAAGAACAATTTCTAACAAAAAGCATACAAAATGTAATGGTATTTTTGTAATTTCAAGTAAATTTTAGAATTCACAAAGGAGGGCTTTTAATGAAATTTTTGAGTTCCCCAAGATTCTTGGGGGCCCTAAACACCATGGTAAGGCTCGGGATAGCTAAAACCCCTTCGGTGGACGTTTTTCAATGTCAGTGTACCTGAACTTTAATAGATCTATTCCAAAAGGTTTTAGCTCCAATTTGAGTGATTCTAAAGGCATTTTACTAATTGGGAACCTAAATTTCATAATGGAAAAGATAGTTCTAAAAAAGGAGCTAAAACAAAGGAGAAACAAAAATGCAAAGAATGAAAGATAAAATTAGAATTTTTGAAAAGTGTAACTTCCTCCTACCAGTATATATGATGCACCCTTCTTCTCCCTTCATTATGCACGACCATGTTCTGCCTAAAACTAGAGGAAAACCCTAGGGGATGAGGCGCACAAGAGGAGGAAGAAAAGGAGGAGAAAATTCATGCTTAAGGTATGTTTCCATGGTAGTTTTTATACTTTTCTTTATTTACACCTCCTCTCCTCCCTTCTTCTTTGTTTCCTTTAATTAAAATGGAGTGTATAAATCTAATTCAAGGGAGAAATTCAAGGGAAAATTCTGATTTAAAGAGAGGAGCTCAAAGAACACAAGATTCAAGTGAGAAAAAGCAAGAAAACAAGGTAATTTCTTTTCCTATGGTTGTCATCTTTGGTTCCCTTCTCCACCATTTTGCTCCACTTGAGAAAACCCTAAGAGGAGATTATTTTTAGGCAGAACTGAGCATGAATCTAAGGAAAAAGGGTGTGGAGATTAAGAATATGCAAAGAAAATTATCAAAAAACTATTAGATTTCAAGATGTAAATTCTAAGGTTTCAAGTGTTCCTTCTAAATTCTGATTTTTTGTGATGATTTCTAAGTCTGATTAAGAGTTTAAATAAGTTCCAAAGATCCCTAAGATACTCCCCACATGCTTCCTCCTTCAAGAAAACAAAGAGAATTCCAAGGAGGCCAAGGAAGCCCTATGTCTTGACCAAACAAGGTTGAGGTAGCTAAGGAGAGTTTTAAATTTTTCTAAGGCTATTTTTAAGTCATGTATGATGAATGAAAATGAGTGGAGGCCTTAGAAAAATTTTAGAACTCATAGAAAGTGATTTGGTGCTTTAGATTCTATATTATGACCTAAAGAAGTAACATATAGTTAGGCTCCTTCTTTTAATTGTGTGATGACTCCAAGAGGCTTAAAAGGAGTCAAGAATCATATTTGAAAGGAAAGAATAGAGCCTAGAAATTATTTGAAGGGTGTTGCTTCATTAGGTGCAATTTATGGACCATAATAGGATTTATAGAACAACTTAGTGTCTAAGAAAGTTGTGTGGCCTTAGAAATTATTTCATGAACCAAATTGGCTTCCATAAATTGCGTCTAGGCAAAGAGAAACCTTCCCCAAACTTTTTTGGGTGTGGGGCCGAAGCAATAGAGGGAGTTTCAAGAGAAAAAGTGTGTGATTATGTGCAAGGTAGCTCTCTCCACCTTTTCTCATGTATAAATGTATGCCTAGCTTGTCTTAGAATGTATGTATGTGTATTTTCAAGCCATGAAAAGTATGATAGCATGATTTCATATGTCATGGTTTTATAATGACATATTATGTTTCATATGATGTTTTGATGTGTGCTTGGGTTTGCTTGAATGTGGTGAGGCTAAGAACCCTTAAGATTGGTTGAAACAAAGCAAAGAGTCTCCCAAAAGCAAAGTAGGCTTCCAAGAGCATGGTTGAGTCCAAGAATGCATTAAAGAATGGGTGAGGCAAGTCTAATATCCACAAGAAATTGGGTGAGGCCAATCCACTTGCTTGGCAAGCCTTTGTATGCTATGTATGACATTCTCAAATGATGAAAATGCTTCTTGAATGTTTGCACATGTCAACATGACCATACATGCATTTGTGAGATTTATTTGCATCCATTATATATGATTGAATGGGAGATAAGCTATTGGGATTCTTTGAATCTCATTCCCTCCTCTCCAATGATCTCACATGCTAGGTGGGCCAAGTGGACAAGGTAATGGAGGCCATCCACCTTGAAGGAAAGAGTTTGACAACAAAATGTTTAAGTTTTGTCACTTTAAGGGCATATTTGTGTCAAATATTATAACCCAATGATGTATATGGCCTATGAAATTTTGCACATGTACAATTATGATCATATGTGATGTATAAATGAATGGATATGATATATGAACCCTAGAACATAATTTGAGTATGTAATGTCAAGGTATGCATTTTGGAAAATTTGATTTAATGTGTATATGTGTGGATGAAAAGGCCAAAATGAGATGTATGAGGTTTGAGATCATTTGAGTAGCTCACACAAGTCCTAAATATGCTTTTAGACTTGCTCAAAAGGTGCCAAGACTAAGGAAAAACTATTTGGCAACTTTGGTACTCCATATGTAGCCAAAAGTGGCCATAATGGAATCCTATGTCACCTTTTAGCCAAATGAGCTCTTCTTACTCTGATATTTAACATGCAATTAGAGTTTTTTTAAAAGCTTTTTAGGAAGCTAAAGGCCATAATTTTTAGAGGTCTGCAGAATATTTGATCAATTTTCAAAATTGGCAATTTTTTTGGTTTTGGTCTGTTGCACTATTCATTTGGTCTGAAAATGAAATCTATCACACAGGGTTCAAATGATATCCAATTGTCATGAAATTTTATCCAAAGAAACTAGACATTCACAGTGACTTGTGACAACTAGAATCGCCTCATTTGAATGTCTACAGAGGGAGATATAAATTTTTAAATATTCTATCCAGTATTAAGAGTTTTGTCCGACCTCATTTACTATTTCATTGAATTCTAAGGTCTGGGTTGCCTGAGCCAGTTTAGAAATATTTTGCCCCTTTAGCTAACATCCAAAAATTTCCAAATTGGTATCATTTACATGGATTGGATTTTTTTGGAATTTTTTTTACAAAAATCTGTGATAGTATCAGAAGATAGTTTGACCTCTGGATCATTTCAGATGTCAAACGTCTTCTATGATTGATGTTATGGTCTAGAAATATTTTTAACATTATGTAGACATCTTTAGCTTTCTAGAATGGCCAAGAATGCATGATTTTAATTTTTCTAGAATTAGTTATGAGTTTCCAAAATTTAGTCAGAAAAAAGGCAAAAGCTAGCCAAAAATATATGTATTTATTTCATGCATTTCCTTGGGTTCCATGAGTTGTGGGCCACATATTTTGATGCAAATGAGTTGTATTCATGTAATTAAATATGATAATGTATGGTATGAGCTCACATGATCCACATGACACCGAATGAAATTTTTATATACGACGCAATGCAAGAAAATATATTATTTTTAATGAAATTTCTCACTTCCTTGATGGAACATGTCACATGAACATGTAAATGATGATAGATATGAGCTAGAAATTATAGTGTTACATTGACTCTAACCTAGAATGTTACACTATGAGACATTGAATGATAGAATGTTAGTGTAGCCTCGAAGTAACATAAGATAAGACTACTAGCAGTGAGGCACATAGTGAGTGGCCTAGAAAAGTGTACCTCATAGGTGATACCTAAGGGTAAATATGAGTAGCCCAGTAACAAAGGCTCAGAAAAGAATAAGGATAGTTAGTAAGCTACAGGTCCAATAAGATTGCTAGTCCAAGTTGAGTATAAGCTAAAGCCTAGGGGAAATGACCAGTAGCATCATTCCAGGTGAGATATGTAAATAAAAGGCTCAACGAAAGTTCTCCCTGGATCGAAAAATGAAAGATGAGACATTCAATGTTGGGTAAACCACCCAGTAGTGGTTAGTAAATTCCCCTAGATAGAACCTCCTGAGTCATAAAGTATAGTGGTAAGGGAAGCGAGGAAGAGCTGAGAAACTAGCTACAGAAAAGATACCCACACTTTAGTAATGAATAAATGAGTAGACTAAGCCCAGAAAGATAAATAGATTGGGGTCTGATAATTAGTTAGACAAGCTCCCTAATATGAGAATTATATAGGGTTAAGGCACGTGAGTGATTAGAACACCTAGTAAAGCATAAGCTTTCAGTGAGGTAGAATCTAGACATTAAGAGTATGTGTTTTGGATTAGGTTAGCAGAACCCTAGAAATAGTATACTGTGCTCTTGGAAATGAGGCTAAATAGAGAGAAAGCCCAACTTTAATCTGAACATAAAAAAATAATAATAATAAGTTGAGACAGATAGTTAGTGCCTTGGTACCCTCAGAGAAGTCTGAAGGAGCTAGAGACTACCTAAGAAGGCGAGCCTCGTATCATGTTGAGAAAGAGTGTAAGCTAAGAGCACCATAAAATGAAATTCTTGGGATTATATGAAATAGAATTCTTATTATCAAGGGATGGTCTAGTTAAGAGTAGACAAAGAATATGAGTGAAAAGTAGACCCCTTTGACGCTCTAAAGAGTGAAAAGTAATGGAAACTCAGGAAAATATAAGTGCTCTTGAACGTAAAGAAATCCAAACTAGCTGCAGAGACAACCAATAGTAGAACATCCTTTTACCTAAGTAAGAGGTTAAGAAAGGTAAAAAAAGAAATTATGACAATGTTCAAGCTGAGGACATACTAGATTAAAAATAGATATTCAGTTAATGTGCTTGAGTACTTGAGAAAGCACACTTGTCCTTGGCATAGATGCCATTTTTTGCATGATGGTGTCCAAAGTAAAAATAGTCAAGTAATGTAAAGAGATCTTGGTATGAAGCAGAGAAAGAATCTTATTTTTCCTGAGTACTTTATGAGAATAAGGCAGATAAAGAAAAGTAAGAAAGAAATACTTTAGATTATTAGGAAACTTGTAATATACTAGCGATAGTGGCTCTGAGCTCAGTCATGAAGCACCAATGTATTAGTGTTTGATGTTATGGTTTGCTTGCAATAGAGGCTACATGATATTGGGTCTAACTAACCGGGTAGTAATATGGCTTAAGTGCATAGTAAATGACAACATCAATCACTAAAGTGTCCTGATAATCAAAAGGTATTCTTACTAGTAAAATGACGAGATAAGTCAGAAAAGAGAGATAAAAGGATTCTAGTGATATCAGAATAGTAAGAAAAGTATATATAAAGGAATCCTCAGTAAGGAATGTTCATATTCAGATAGCATGAATTCAATATATATGATCTGAGTCCCTTATAATACATGTAAATGAAATGAGAAGGGACCAGTGTATAGCCTCTCTCCTACCAAAGATATTAACCACACTCAGTGTGTGAGATGCCCTAGTGCCAGGCACTTAAAAATAAAACGTGAGCATAGTTAGAAACTGCAAGATATGAAAGGAGGGCTAGAATGAGTATATGTAAAGTAAGTAAGTCAATAGAGTAAGAAAAGAAAGCCCATGCAAAAAGGGGCTAAAGTGGGGAATTTAAAGATTCTATGAGAAGCGATGAGTGGAAATTAAAATGCTCCCTAGTATCAATATGATAGGATCCTAGAGAATTAAATGACATAAAACCTACTTCGCACGAAGAATATAATATACCTCTGAGTTTAGCTTCAGCTATTATGGCGATAGTTACCAGACTGAATGAGTATGTGTTTTACTGTCAGATTTAATGATCTTAGACCTTGACATTTCCTAAAGATGGATCGTAGTAGATCCTAGTGTAGCACAATGAGTCATAGTAAACCCTAGTAGGACTCTAAGAGGTCGCAGTTGACCCAGGGGTCACAGTAAATTCCACAGAGTTACAGAAAGTCCTAGCTATAGCATGATAGTTCTCTGGTGAGATGATGACCTGAGATAGTTTTTATAGAGTAGTTAGTCTTAGAGACCAATATAGTTTTAGCTAGCTTTTATCTCAGAGACTAGAGTTCTCCTGAGTCTGGTAGACTATTGCCATAAAAATATGAAGGCTTTACTTAGACAGTTAGACCACTAACTAGCTCTCTTGAGAGATGAGCATAGCACATGAGATGAGAAAAGCAAGAAATTAGCTTTTCAAAGTTAGAGCGAGATGAACCACTACCTATCAAATAGTAGCCCTAACCAAGGGATAGAGAGATCCCCACATGCTAACTTATGTATTTAGAAAGGGGTTAGGTGCAGTTTTATATTAGGTAAGTGGTACAGTATATCTTAAGTGAGCAAAACCGTGAGATTAGCTAGCATCCTACTAGAGTCCAATAGTAGACAATGATAGTAGCTCTTCGGTGCCAGTATGAGACACACATGTTAAGCCTATTAGTGTTGAAATAAGAGACCATAAAATGTCACTATAAGTGAGCAAAGAAAGTGAGAAAAAGTCACAGCCTACAGAGATAGAGGTAGTAGTGCACAAAAAAACTAAGATCATTGAAAATAGAAACTCCTCAAAGGAGTTGTAATCCCAATAAATAATTAAGATGTGAGGCCTATGAAAGAAGAAACGTGAATTGTAATCATCGGATGAGCTAGTAAGAAAGAATGCAGAGATGAATAGTGGATAGTACATGTAAATAAGTAAATAAATAGACAAAAAGCTCCGATGGCTGAAATGATTAGAAAGATGATGAGATATTATGAGAAGCCATTAGGAGAGGATATGGGCGACTTGATACAAAATAAGTTACCTCCTGAGATGTGTAAATGAGTCCACTAAAAAGAATATTAACCCTACAGATGGGTTGAAACTAATCAAGTATGATTAGTAAGCTCTCCCAGGATAAGCCTCTAGAGCTAACAATTTTTTTCCCTTATGAGAAGAATTAGCTAGTACTCTATAATAATAGAGCCTTCATTAAAGGCTAGCAATGAAAATCCCCTGGTTGAGAAGAAAATTCGAATGAGTAAAATTGCTAAGAAAAGTGTATAGAGTTAGGAAGAAGGGAAAGAAAAGAGCAATTAGTCAGAAAAAAAAAGAGTAAGAGAAAGGTATACCCCAAATTTCGTGGACAACATTTATTTAAAAGGGAGATTAATGTAACATTGGGTTCTCTAAAAACGCAAGAAACGTAACGTACAGTTTCTCTGTAAATGAACAAAATTCACTAGATACAAAAGGAAGTTCCTCGAAATGATGTAGTTAAGGTGTCAAAAAATTTGAGAAGCATTCTAGACTCCTAAAAATGAGAATCCCAAGCTCAGATAGAAAGAAAAATGGAGCTAGAATGAAGAAATAATTTCTTATGAAAAACTTACGAAACATAATCGCATTTTTGTAATATTGAGCAAATTTTAGAATTCACATAAGAGGGCTTTTTAAATGAAAGTTTTGAGTTCTCCAGGGTTCTCGGAGGCCTTAAAAATCACAAAAAATCCCAGGATAGTTAAAACTCCTCTGGTAGATATTTTTCAATATCGATGTACTTAAACTTTGATGGATTTAAGTGATTCCAAAGGCATTTTACTAAATTGAGAACCTAAATTTTATAATGGAAAAAATGGTTCTAAAAAAGGAGCTAAAACAAAGTAGAAACGAAAATGCAAAGAACGAAGGGCAAGATGGAAATTTTTGAAAAAGCCATTACCCTCCCCTTATAAATAGGTGGTGCCTCATACTATCCTTCATTTAGCTTTGGATTGTTTTTCCCAAAATTAGAAGAAAAACCCTTGGAGAGTGGCACACCAAGGGAAGAAGAAGAGAAGAAAAAATTCAAGCTTTAAGGTATGGTTTCTTGGTAGTTTTTCATGCTTTCTTCCATCCAAACCTCCTCTCCTTCATTTTCCTTTATTTCCTTTGATTAAAATGAAGTTTATAAATCTGATTTAAGGGAGAAACTTAGGGGAAATTTTGGATTTGAAGAGAAGAGCTTGGAGAAAGCAAGATTCAAGTGAGAAAAGCAAGAAAATAGGGTAATTTCTCTTTCCATGGTTGCAACCTTTGATTCCTTGTTCTTCTCCATTTTGCCACACCTACGAAGCCCTAAGAGGAGTTATTTTTAGGCAAAACAAAGGGTGAATCTAAAGAAAAAGGGTATGGAGATTTAGAATATACAAAAGGAATTAACAAAAAACTATTAGATTTCAAGATGTAAAACCTAGAGTTTCAAGTGCACCTTGTAAATTTTGATTTTGTATGATGATTCCTAGGTCTAAATAAGAGTTTAAATGAGCTCTTAAGATCCCTAAAAGGGTCCCCACATGCATCCTCCCTTGAGAAAATTAAGCAAAGTCCAAGTAAGCCAAAAATGCTCCTAGTCTTGGCCTAGACAAGTCTTCATAGCTAGGGAGAGTTTTAAATTCTTCTAAGCCTATTCTTGAGTCATATATGATGAATAAAAATGAGGGGAGGCCTTAGAAAAAATTTAGAACCCATAGAAAGTGAATTGGTGCTTTATGTTCTATATTAAGACCTAAAGAAGCAACATGTAGCTAGGCTCTTGGTTTTAATTGTGTGATGACTCCAAGAGGCTTAAAAGGAGTCAAGAATCATATTTGAAAGGAAATAATGGAGCCTAGACTTCATTTGAGGGGTGTTGCTTCATTAGGTGCAATTATGGAACCATAATAAAGCTTATAGATTAAGGTAGTGTCTAAGTAAATTGTATGGCATTAGAATTGAGTTCGTGAACCTAATTGGCTTCTATAAATTGTGTCTAGTCCAAGAAAAATATTCCCCATACTTTTGTGTGTGTGTGGCCGAAGCAAGGAAGGGAGATTCAAGGGAAAAAGTGTGTATTTGTATCCAAGGTAGCTTACTCCACCTTCTCTCATGCATGAATGTGTGCTTTACTTGTCTTTGAATGTGTGTATATGTATTTTTAAGCCATGAAAAGTATTATAGCATGACTCTGATTCCATGGTGCCATGATGTTACAATATGCTTCCATGTGATGTTTTGATGTGTGCTTGGATTTGCTTGAATATGGTGAGGCCAAGAACCTTTAGCCATGGTGAAGATGAGCCAAGAACCCTTAAGATTGGTTAAGACAAAGCAAAGGGTCTCCAAAAAGCAAGATGGACTCCCAAGAGCATGGTTGAGTCCAAGAATCTCTTAAAGAATGGGTAAGCCAAGTCCAAAATCTACAAGTAAATGGGTGAGGCTAATCCACTTGCTTGGCAAGCTTTTGTATACTATGTATGACATTCTTAAATGATGACAATGCTTCTTGAATGTTTACACATGTTAACATAACCATACATGCATTTATGAGACTTATTTGCATCCATTATGTATGATTCAATGGGAGATGAGCTATTGGGATTCTTTCAATCTCATTCCCTCCTCTCAAATGATCCTACATGCTAAGTGGGCCAAGTGGACAAGGTAATGGAGGCCATCCACCTTGAAGGAAAGAGCTTGACAACATAATGTATGGTTTTTAGTTCTTTAAGGCCATATTTGTGTCAGATGATGTAATCCAATGATGTATATAGTCTATGACCTTTTGAACATGTGTAATTATATTAATATGAGATGTATAAATGAGAGAATATGATATGTGAATGCTAGAATGTAATTTGAGTATGTAATATCAAGATATGCTTCTTGAAAGTTTGATGTAAGTATGGATAATTGCAAGTGGGATAGCCAAAATAAGAGACATGGAGTTTGGGACCATTTAGGCAACTCACACAAGTCCTAATCATGCTTTTAGACTTACCTAAGAGGTGTCAAACCCTAAGAAAAGCCATTTGGTCATTTTGGTACCCATTTGGAGCCAAAATTGACCATAATGGAATCTTATATCACTTTTTAGCCAAATGAGCTCTTCTTGATCTGAGATTTGTCATGCAATTAGAACTTGTTGAGAGATTGTTGGGAAGCTAAAGAATATAATTTTCGGAGGTTTAAAGAATATTTGATGAATTTTTAAAATTGAGAAATTTTCTTATTTTGGTCATGGTACTGTTCATATTGGTCCAAAAATGTAATCTATCACATAGGGTCCAAATGATGTCTAATTGCCACAAAATTTTATATAAAGAAACTAGACATCCAATGACTTGTTCCAATTAGAAACAACTCATTTGGAGGTCTAGAGAGGGAGATATAAATTTTCAAAGAATCTATCCAGTATCAGGAACTCCACCCAACCTTGTTATTATTTAATTGAATTTTGAGGTCTGGGCATGCCTGAGTTGGTCTTGAGTTATTTTTCACTTCTACTTCTAACATCTATAACTTTCTAGATTGATATGATTTTGATGGATTGGATTTTTGTGAAATTAATTGGACATTTTTGAAATTTGCTATAGAATTCTGTGATAGCACCAGTGAACGACCAAACCTTTGGACCTTTTTGAATGTCAAACATCCTCTATGTTAGATGTTGTGGTCTGGACATATTTTTGACATAAAGTAGACGTGTAGTTTTCTAGAATGGCCAAGAATACATAATTTCAATATTTCTAGAATTAGTTATGATTTTTCAAAGTTTGTGATAGAAATAAGAAATTTTGGCTAAAAATGAATATGTGTATTTTGGGCTTCCCATTGAGTTCCACAAGATGTAGGCCATCGTTAATGATGCAATTGAGTTTCATTCATGTAATTAATTATGAGAATATGATTTATGAGCTCACATGGTCCACGTGACACCGAATGGAGTTTTATACACGATGCAATGCCAAATAATGTATTATTTTAATGCTTTTTTCTTACTTCTTTCATGGAATCTATATTGTCAAGCATGAGAATGTTATGAAATGAGCTAGAAATATATGGTATTACACTTAACCCTAAATTATTCTCATATTAGGGAGCTTGTCTGACTACCTATCGAACCCTTATCTATTTACCTTTTTGGGCTTAGTCTATGTATTTAGTCATTACTAAAGCAAGGGCATCTCTTCTATAGCTAGTTTCTCAACTCTTCCTCGCTTCCTTTATCATTATACTTTATAATTTAGGAGGGTCTATCTAAGGGAATTTGCTAACCATTACTAAGTGGTCTCCCTGACTCAGAATATCTCATCTTCCCTTTCTTGATCCAAGGAGAACTTTCACTGAGCTTTCTGTCAAATTAATTTCTCTTTTTACTCATCTCACTTGGACGATGCTACTGGTCGCTTCCCGTAGGCTTTAGCTCATACTTAGTCTGAGCTACCTATCTTATTAGACCTATAGCTTATAATAGCTTTGTACTTTCTAAACTATCCTCGTTCTCTTCTGAGCTTCTGTTACCAGGCTACTTATACTTATCTTTAGGTATTACTTATAAGGTACACCATTCTAGGCCCTCACTATGTGCCTCACTACTAGTAGCTTTACCTTATATTAGTTTCAAGGCTACATTAACATTGTTTAGTATCTTACAGGGTAGCACCCTAGGTTGGAGTCAACGCCTTAAAGGCGAGTCTTAACAACCTTCTCATCCCTATGTCTAACTTTCTCCATGCTGAGATCTTTCTTAGTCTCAACTGCTAAGCCCACTGATTTCTTACTAACTTTTCATAACTATTTACTACTCTTTTTCTCTGCTGATACTAGGGGTTCTCGCTCTTTATAGGTTGTCTAATCCCTTATCAACTTATTTCTTAAATTGGCCTGAATATGACCAACAAGGCATTCATAGTGCCATTCGTCACAGCTAACATATCATTCGCCACTGCTAATTAGCCTCGAGTTTATCCTAGTTTCTTGTCTAAGTATTGCTCGCAGCGAGAAACTCTCTAGATTGCCTTGTTGCTTCATAGGTTAATTGGCTGTAGCTCAGTGACGGGCTTGTCGCGTAACCCTCAAAATAAAACTAGGTTGAATAAAAATATAGCAAGTGGCACAACCTAGGTCATCTCCCTTGGAAATAGAGTTCAATGTTCAATTGGATTTTCTAAGTGTTCTAAGATCCTAGAATTATCTAATTTGGGGGTTTGTGATTGAATTAAACTAATCTAAAACTAAATTGAATTAAAATTCCTAATTACTACCTAATTGGATGAATTATGGTGAATGATGGTCTTGTGACTAGCTTAGGAATAATCTCTTGGTATCCACTATCCTTATCCTATTCCAATTATGATTAATTCTCGCCTAAGAATTCCTAATTATGTTCATTAGCAATTGATCTTGAATAACCATTCAAGATTCAAGAGATTAATAATCTAATGTTGAATTGAGACCTCAATCCTACATTAAACCGCTAACTCTTGTCCTTAAGATCAATGAGCATCCAATTTGATTGATTAACTAATTAATTATCTTCTGATTCATCATCCAAAAATGTTTAATTAACCAACTAAACACTAAGGAATTCTCAAATCAAACAATCAAATACAAAATCTCACTCATGTATTTCATCGAACACCTTCGTGGCATACATGGGAGATTAGAGAGAATAATGAGAAATCAAATTCAAATCCAACCAATTAATCAACAAAAATATTTCCTAATCAGTGTCTAACCAGCCACTAATTAATTACACAATTTCTCAATCAAATATAACTCAACCGAGATTATACAAGAAAAAGAAAAAGTGCTGGAAAAATAAGAAATCTTAGCCAGAATTCTGCTTCTTCCAAGGATTCAAGCTTCAGCCAAAAACTTCCTCCCTTGCTAGCCTCAAGATGGAGATTAGATCTTCATATTGGCGTGGTTGGAGATGGAGAATGGAATCGAGAGATGGATGAAGGCGAAGGGGATGGAGAGAATGGAGAGATGGATGAATGGAGGCGTGGGTGTGTATGACGGCAAGACGAGGGTTAATGAGGTGTAGGGATGAGTGAATGGACGAATGACGGCTAGGGTTTTGGAGTCGTGTGGTGAATGGAGTGTGTTGAATGGGCCGGGCATTATGAATTGAATTTGCTGATCTAATGTGTGCTGATGGCATGATTCTCTCACGTGAATTTTTATTATTCCACGTGCATCAGCTTTTGCCCCATTTGCCCGAGCTTCAGCATTTTTTTCTTAATCAATCACGTGCTCCCTCTCTTTTCCACGCTGAAATCACGTTTTACTTCCTCCTCCAGATCACTAAATCTCCAGCTCTCAAGCTTCATTAATCCACGTGATTAGCTCTTCATTTAAGTGCTGCCTCTTCCCATTGTCTGAAGTTAAATGCATGTGATATAAGGTGTGGGTCCCAGTGCTTTTATTTTATTATAATCGATGTGATTTCTACTGTAGCATTTGCATGTTCTGTCCAGACGTGATTTCTAGCTTCTCTTCGAACCAGAACCATGGTTTTCTTCTTGCATTTTGATTCCAGTAGCTCGAGCTCTCTTCTCTTCAAAGCATCAGAAATTACATCAGCTCCATACTACTGGTCTCGAGTTCTTCTTGAACACGTTGGCTCCTTCATGCACCTGCTAGTTCTCATGTTGTTCTTCTGCCAACAGCGTCTTCTTCTCTATTCTGCAGCTTTTACGTGGTTCTGCTTCCTTCGTGTAGCTTCTGTTTATACCACACGTTATAGCTTCCAATCTAGCTCAACAAGCTTCTTCGTCCAGCCATATCTCTTCTTCTCTGCTTTGCATGAGTGGGAGTTCATGTGGGCTGATGTGTGTGTGTTTTCTGCTCAAAAGTTCCAACCTTCATGCATGTTGCGTTTCACGTTGCTGTTACGCCCAGACTTCCTTTCTTCTTCTCAAATGCACCTTTTGCTTATCTTTGCTCTTGCTTCACATTCTCAAGTTTTTAGCTCCACAAAAAGCACACTTGAAGCTCAATCTTCTCCTTCAATTCAATTTCTCATTCAAGCTAATTGCTTATCAAAAATTCTGCACAAAAGAATAGAGAATATTCAATAGAATTATCCATAAAATTATTTAAAAGAATTTCATGCCTTAAAACTCAATAATTTTGCTAATTAATTCACAAAGTGCATAAGTGGCTAATAAAATCAAATTGTATCTAATTAAACCTTTAAAGCCATCTTTGATCATTAAAATGACTAAGTTAGGAAGAATAAAAGATATAAAATTCATGCTTATCACTCAACAATTAATTGGCCATGGCTAACGACCTGTAATTGGCTTACTTTTTTCATGGATTGGAATTTCATCTTTAGCTTTCAACCCAAGCCTCATTGCCTTTATATCTAGCCCATCATCAAGCTAGAGAGTTCTACCTCTTGCTTCATTCATACAAAACTAGCTATTACCTTTGGGCTATTGGGCTCTAAGGGGCGTAGCTTATGACTTAAACCTCTAGCTTAAGGGAATTAACCTTTCAGGGTCTGGAATTCATCTAGACATTTGGGTGTTATGACTAGGGGGTGATTCCTTTTCTCACTTCCCTTCTAACTAATCCTATGCAGCTACAGTCTCATCTCATACTGCACTGCATCACTACTTACCTCTACATTACATAAGACATCTTGGAATGGTTTGAGTATGACTACCAGGGAGAATTAGGCCTCACATACTTTCTTTAACAAGCTTCTTCATGACAACAAGATCATTTCTCATCATTCACACTTAGGGCTTGCCACTGATCTCGGCGAGCTATCATATCTTATAGAGCTCCATCCATCGAATCACTTAGCTTTGCTCAAGCTACTTTAGAGGCCAGCCTTCCCTGATGTTCACTCATTACTCCCAAGACCATTCTACAGCTCACTTATCATGAACAAAGCCACAAACTATCTTTCTACACCCAAAATGTCTTATACAAGGCTTTACATATTTGTACAAACCTTTACATAGCCTTGTTATCACATCCTTAAGCAAAATCTAATCTAAGAAAGCCTAAAACTTTGCTTTAATAGCAATAAATGTAACACCATGGCTTTCTAGCTTATCTCATGCTACTTCCAAGGCTTATACATGTATTTCATGAAGAAGCAAGGAAGAATGGCTTTAAAATAATGAATTTCCTTGTGTTGCGTATGGGATGAAATTTCCATTCGAAGTTCTGTGGGCCATATGGACTTATGTATCACATTCTTATATTTAATTATATAGATACAACTCATTTCTATCACCAAAATTGACCTAGCACTCGTGCAAGGAAAAGAAATGCATAAAATTCATTAGTTTCCATTTCAACTAGAATTTTTCCAAACTTTGAAAATTCATAACGAATTCTAAAAAAATCAAAATCATGCATTTTTTACCATTCTAGAAAGCTACAGATATCTACTTTATACTAAGGATATGTCTAGACCATGACACATCACATAGAGGACGTTTGACATTAAAAAATGTGCAGAGGTCTGACTGGCTAGTGGTACTGTGATAGGTTTCTACTATAAACTTCAAAAATATTCAATTAATTTTGTAAAAATCTAATCTATGCAAATGTACCAATTTGGAAAGCCAAAAATGTTAACTAAAGGTCAAAAATATCTTTAGACCAATCTAGGCACATCCATACCTCAAAAATCAATCAAATAATACATGAGGTCTATCTACATTCCTAATACTAGGCAGAAACTTTAAAAATTCATACCTCCCCCTTTAGACATCTAAATAGGGTGCTTCTAGTTGGCATGAGTCACTGGAAATGTATAGTTTCTCTTTATAAAATTTCATGGCAAGTGGACATCATTTGCACTCTAAATAATATAATTCATTTTCAAACTAGTTTGAACACTACCATGGACTAAAATCATAATTTTTCCCAACTTTGAAAATTTATTAAATATTCCATAGACTTTTAAAAATTTTGTACTTTAACTTCCATAAAGCTCTCAATAAACTCTACTTGCATGCCAAATCTTAGACTAAGAAGAGCTCATTTGGATGAAAAGTGGAATAGGATTCCAATATAGTCAATTTTGCTCCATATTAGATACCAAGTGTGCCCAAATAGTCTTTCTTAGTATTTGGCGCCTTTTGGGCAATTTTAAAAGCATGAATATCACTTGTATGAACTACCCAAGTGGTTCTAAACCTTATGCATCTTATTTTGGCCATTCCACTTCCATTTGTACATGCATTTCCATAATGATAACTTGCCATCACATGTCTAAATTACACATTTCTTTACATATAACCTTAGTTCTCATTTATACCTAACATATTAACATAATTACACATGCTCAAGTGGTCATAAGTCATATATAATAATAGGCTACAATACTTGCCATTTATATGGCTTTAAAGAAGCAAATTCCATACACTTCAATATCATACTTTCATCTCTTAAATGGTTAGCTCCCATTTTCTTGTTCACTTGGTTCACTTAGCATGTTAAGACATTGGAGAGGGGGGAATGAGATTCAAAGAATCCCAATAGCTCATCTCCCATTCAATCACACATAAGGTATGTAATGTAAGTCTTGAAAATGGATGTATGAACATATTAATATAAGTGAGCATTCAAGAAATATTCTTGGCATTTAAACAAATTATATATAACATATATAGGTTTACTAAGAAAGTAGATTAGCCTCACCCATTCACTTGTAGATTTTAGACTTGCCTCACCCATTTTCTTTAAGAGGTTTTTGACTCAACCTTACTCTTAGGAGTCAACTTCACTTTTGGGAGACTCTTTACTTTGTCTCAACCAACTTTAAAGGTTCTTGGCTCATCCTCACCATGGCTAGGAGGTTCTTAGCTTCTCCACACTAAAGCAAACCAAGACAAGCACATAAAATATCATTAGAATGCATAAAACATCTTCATGGTACCATGGAATAAAAGCTCATACTAAAATACTTTTCATAGCTCAAAACATATATACACACATTCAAAGACAATGTAAGTACACATCCATGCATGAGAGAAGGTGTAAAGAACTACCTTGCTTGTATTTATACATTTTTTCCTTGAATCTTGAATCCTCTCCCTTGACCTCACACACCCAAGAAGGTGGAGATCATTTCTCTTAGCCTAAACATAATTCATGGAAGCCAATTAAGTTCATGGAGTTCATTCTAAGCCCACACATCTTCCTTGCATACTAACTTGATCTATAAACCCCTTTGTGGTTCCAAGAATGTACCTAATAAAACAACACCCATCAAATCAACTCTAAACTCTATTCTTTCCTTTTATATATGATTCTTGACTCCTTTTAAGCCTCTTGGAGTCATCACATAATTAAAACAAAGAGCCTAACTATATGTTGTTTTTTTAGGTCATATTATGGAACCTAAAATAGCAATTCATTCTCTAGACCTCCTAAATTTTTTCAAGATTTCTCTTCATTTTCATTCATTATATATGACTCAAAAATGGACTTGGAAAAATTTAAAACTCTTCTTAGGTGTCTCAACCATGTTAGGCTGAGCCTATGCCTCATTTTGGCCTCTATAGAATTTACTTTGTTTTCTACATGGAAGATGTATATGGGGAGACTCCTAGGGATCTTAGGAACTCATTCAAACATTCATTTAGGCCGAAGAAGAATTATATCAAATCAGATTTTCTAGGGAACTCATGGAACCCTAGGTTTGCCACCTTAAAAATCAATTATCTTTTCTTGAATTTCTTTGCATATTCTTACTCTCCTCCCTTAAATTCATAGAATTCACCTTTGGTTCTACCCAAAATTCAAGCTCTCTTATAGCTATATATATGGGGAAAAATAGGGAAAAGGGGGGGAGGAAGTAGTTACTATAAGATGGAAGATTTATCTTGTTTTTTCTTGTTTTCTTGCTTGATTCTCACTTTCCTTTGCCTCCTCTCTTCAAATCCAAATTTTCCCCTTTGTTCCTTCCTTAAAACAGATCCATATACTTCAATATAACTATAGGAAAGAAAGAGAAATGGAGAAGAAGAGGTTTGCTAAGGAAAGAGCATGAAAAATAACCAAAAATTCATACTTTTTACCTTGTCTTTCTCCTTCCTTCATCCTCCTCTTGGTGCACCTCATCCTCTAGGATTTTCTTTTGGTCTAGGGCAGAAACATAATGGGCTAAATGAATAAGGAGATGGGACGCCACTTATATATAAGTGAGAGGAAAAAAGACTTTTTAAAAATTTCTTTTGCCCTTCGTTCTTGGCATTTTTCTTTCTAATTCATTTTAGCTCCTTTTTTAGAACTATCTTTTTCATCATAAAATTTAGGTTTCCAATTTAGTAAAATACCTTTGGGATCACTCAAATCGGAGCTAAAACCTTTCTGAATGAATCCGTCAAAGTTTAGGTACACTGACATTAGAAAACATCCATCAGAGGGGCTTTAGTTGTCTCGAGGCTTCCCATGGTTTTCAGTACCCCTAAAAACTCTAAAGAACTTAAAACTTTCATTTAAAAAGCTTTCCTATGAGAATTCCAAAATTTGCTTAAAATAACGAAAATGCCTTTACATTTCGTCAACCTTTCATTACATTTCATTTCTTCATTCTACCTCTATTTTTCCTTCTGTTTGAGCCTAGGATTTTCATTTTTAGGAGTTTAAAATGCTTTCCAAATTTTTGAGGGCCTTAACCAATTCATTTCAGGGGACTTGCTTTTGTATTCAGTGAATTTCGTTCGTTTACAAAGAAACTGTATGGTATATTTCTCATACTTTCTCTCATTTTTAGAAAACTAGATATTACAAGTCATATAGTTATAATTGAACATTTAAGGACATACACTTATTTTTCCTGCTTACCTTTTACCTATTTCATGAGTAGATGAGGATATAGAGGAAATATGGTTATTCACTTTAGATCGTTACATAGTAGTTTGTAGTACCTTGTCTCTTAAATTTTATTTAGATGGTAAATTCATTACACTACATGGTAAGAGATCTAATTCAGCTACTGTTGGAAAATGGAGTGCCCCCTAATGGGCTGACTTATAACCTGATCTAATTTTTTTAAAGGAAATTGATTAATTAATTAATTAATAATTTATCAATTATTAATTACCAAAATTATTATTTTTTGAATTTTTGAATTTTAAATTTTAAAATTCAAAATAAATGGGAGGAATTTTATTTTGTAAATAAGAGCTAATTGATTAGAAAAAGTAATGCATGATAGGTTTTTTGTTGGAAATGCACAAATTTTCCCTTTTATAGCTTTAGAACTCCTTCTATAAAGGAAACATAGAACCATTTTCCTTCAAAGAAAAACTCCATTCTTCCTCTCTTACTATGGTGTAATCTATTGTGAAAAAAAAGATATTGAAGATCCTTTGTGACTTTAATTGGAATTGCATGGAATAGAGGAATTTGAGAAGATCTATTTCTGTGACAAGTAAGTATTTGAAACTTTCCTTCATTGGTATCAGAGTCACCTTAGCTTGAGATTTTCTATTCTCACGTGTCTTAAATGTGTTTATGAAGCATTAATTTCATGAATTTGCAATTACTTTGGTATGAATTGCATATATGTTCATGTATAAAAACTTGAACACCCATTAATGGCATAATCTAATAGAGACCTTTTTAGGCCACAGATTTAACACTATGTGTAGCCTATATTATGCTAATTATATGGTAGATAACAAATTAGCCATTGGGGAGAAATATGAACTTGAAGGTTTAGAAAAACCCCTAACAAAATAGCCAAATTTTAAAGTTGGCGTTCTCACCACAAACCACCATTAGGTGCAAACCATATTAGGATTGGAAAGCTTGTTAAATAAGTTTTCCAACACTGCCAATTTCATCCCAACTAGATACAAATTGAATGAGTTATGATCATTCAAATTAGGACATTAAATCTACTTTTCTAGAAAATATGACTAACCAGCCTATTTTTTAGGCCTGTAATTTCTTTCTCAAGCCATGACTCTATGCAAGACTTATGTCATTGGAAAATTCATATTGTAAGCTTTCCAATAACATATATTTTGTCCAGAGGTGGTGTGTGTAGCTTAACCCCACCTCCATTTGGCCTAAACTTTGCACTAACAAAAAGAGGAAGATAAAAGGAGTACATTAGTGGTGGCCCCATTACCCCAAAAGCCTTCTAGGGTAACATGTGGCTCCTATGTGCCATCCTAAGTGTGTGCAACACTATATTTTTTTCATTTTTGTTGAATTTTTGAAATAAAACCTATAGAAGGCACATTGTGGCATTTGAAGGGGTTTTTTTAGTGGTTTTTTTCTTTAAAAATCTTAAAATTCATGCTCTACATGGTGCTATATGGTTTGTGTAACAACCCTAACTTCTAATCATGGTCATTAAGCATAAGCATATGATTAATAATCAATACTAAAAGTCTAAAGCTAATACTAGTTTACTAAAGGGTGAAAATGTGGGGAGATTTGAACCTTTTATTAATTAATAGTCATTATACATGTAAGCCAAAAGATCTAAGTTCATAAGAAATTTAATTTCTTATTCAAGATTTTCAACTCATCCACAAATAGATCTAGTAGCACAAAACTCCTATATATTAGTTTACAAGTCATTACTTATCATTATCATAAAGAAAACTGGGATTTATAAGTTAAAAAAGGGGTTTGGGGACTTAGGTCACGACTTGGGAGGATTTGCCATTGCCAAGTTGGTTACTAGAACTTCTAAAAGCATTAAGATATACTTACGCAATGACTTGGGCACCCTACACTATAACTTAATTTGATTTTAGAACTTAAAATGCAAGGTTTCTTGATCCTTGTCATGACTTAAGGTACTTGCACTGTAGTGAGGTTCTCCCCTAGGCCTCACTATTCAAAATCTCTTGAGTCTCATTTTGACGAGATTGCCTACTAGGACGCCTCTAAGAGACTTACTAATTCTCACCACAGCAAGCCCCTCTCATACCGTGGTAAGATTTCTCTCTAGAATACTCTTTCCTTACTTTTCTTAAGTTTAGTTGCGGCCAAAAGACCTACACTACAGTACACTTAGCTTCTGTTATCCCTTGAATGAGTCTTGGCTGCAACTTAAGTAGTTTTAAGAGAGAATTATAATAAAGGACCAAAAAATGAAGATATTTACTCTTAAGGACCTGTTACCACTTATTTTAGGATAATTACTACTGAGTTTAGCCACAAACAGTTGAACCTAATGGTAATGGTCCTTAAGAATAAAGTTTTTCTCTTCTTGGTCCTTAAACATAATTTATCCTAGTTTTAGCCATGACTTAACTTCCCTCTAATCCTAAAATCATTAATACTCGTCCCAATTCACCTACATCTTTCCCTACTCCAACTAAGACCTTTTCGGAGCTAAAATACTATACTTTTAAGGCTTATAACCCACATAACCTTCAGATAATTGATCTTACGTAATTCATGGACACCAAAATCAATCACACCAATGGAAACTCATATTGTGTCAATACACATACCATTATGACAACAAAAGTTAGCCTATAAACTTAAAAAGTAACCTAAAATACTCAATACACCACCAAATATCTTTTAACTACTTTGAGCAAGTTTCAATTTGCTAACTAAACATGATCCTACCCTCAAAGCTCTAAAGCAACCCCGATTACAAAAGATGACTATGACATACCTCAGATCCACACACACAAAACATACATGACAGCAAAAGTTTACAAATCAAAGTTTATGTTAGACATTCACTTAATGATCTATCCATATCCTTGAAAAATATATAATAGGTCTGGTACATCCTTAACAATTCATATTTGTTCAACATCAAGCAGTTACATCAAGTTCCATATATGTTAAGCATATCCTACTAATGGTTAATCAATTAGTTACAAAAATATCAAAATATCTACACTAAGTAATATGAATGCATCATGATGCTATACAGAAGAAGTTACAAAAAGAATAGTATCTACACTAAGTTAAGCCTTCAAGTGTAGAATTCCTATACAATATATTAAACCTAGGGGTGCTCATCCACTTAGTTTCCTTTTTCTTTAGCCGAGGAACCTTCACTTGAAATTGTTAGCCTATAAAATAGGAGTGAAATGTGAATCTAAGTAACTAAAGGAAAATTCCATACATATGTTCAAATTAATTAACATAAATGCATGTTACACAAAAAAATACCAAGAGCATCAAAATACTTAACAAATGAACTAGTTAAACTATCAATGACTACTGTTCCATATTAGTAATCATATACAACAAGTTAATCGCTAAAAATAAAGGAAAAGATTCATCCATGGCACTAACCTCCTATCGAGCATGCTCATGACTTGGTGTATTTATTGAGTCTAATCACAACTTGGTATTTGATCACAACACAATGCATGGGTGACAATATGATCACAGCTCCATCAAGGACACACTCACAATTCAAAACAACAATCAAGTAACCAATGAATCATTTAACATAGAAAAACATATATGTGTGGCAAATATCATATTAAAATAAACATATGTAAGGAATTATAATTAAACCTACTTAACTCACTTAGTTATATCAATTATCACATAAGCCAATATCAATTGCCAACCCTGTAGAGGCCGTAAATTACCAAAACCAAAATTTTGTCATCATCCATTTCAAGAATTAGCTACACATTTGTAACAACCTTAACTACTAACTAAGATGATTATGTACAATTATGTTCTCAATCAGTCACAATTAAGGTTAAATTTAAATAATGAGTCAACAACAGTTGAAACTATGGGTTTGAACCTTCATGCCATCCATATTCACCATTAAGGCATACAAGAAGATTTATGTTCTTAGGAAATCAAAATTCTTGTTAACACTTTTTATCTCATTCAAATTACCTCCAAAAAGATAAAAACTCTTACAAATTGGATTACTAGTTACCACTCATCACTAACATGTTGGAAACCACGTTTTTATAGTTGAATTAGGGGTTTTAGGACTCAAGTTGTGGCTTAGAATGGTTAGGTCGTAGCTAATTTACCCTCTAGAACTTCTAAAAGCTTAATTCTACACTTACACCATGACTTAAAGAACTCGCGCTGTGGCTAAACTAAGTTTAGATCAAATTTCCCAAGTAGACATGATTTGCACTGTGGCCAAAGATATTTATCCTTTGGTCAACTATTTGTACCATGGCTAAATATTTATATTGTAGCTAAATTAGCTTTTAAATAACTTTTGTGCCACGATGTAAGCACAAATTTTTGTGCCAAATTTGGTAATGCAACACTACTAGCTCATTTTGGCTACAACTTGAGAGAACTTGGCCACTATAACAACCCGAAATTAATTAAGGTGTTAATCATGGATTTGGGTTAATTAAAAATAATTAATATGGAATAACCAGGTAAGTTAAGTGAATGGAAATTTTAGAGAGATAAATTATTCATATAAGTTTGAGGTTTAATTGTGATAGAAACTTCACCTAGGCCCAAATTAATATAGGAGATCATGATAAGAGGCTAATAGAGGCCCAATAATTTTAGGTGTAAACCCACCCTTTTATTGTGAGACTTGACCCAAGAGAGAGCACCTAGTGATGGCCTAATAACCCTTGTGCAAACCCAAATCAATTGAGTTCTTTAAACTTGGTTTGGCCCAGTTAAATTTCTATAACCCAAGAATATTAAAGCTAGCCCAACAAGGTTTAAATCAGAACCCACTTGCAATTGGACCCTTAGGTCAGCCCATGACCCATATTTGACCCAACTTAAACCCAACTAAAATCCTTAACACTTCAGCCCCTCCACATTTTGCTAAAACACACACACACAACTCAAATTCGGAGGTTTGAAGGGAGGCTAGGATTTGGGGTAAGAAATTCACCATTTCTCACCTCTAGAGTAAGATTCAGCCAAGGTAATAGTTGTATAACTTAATCCCCTTCTCTTTCTCTTCATTTTGGCCTGATTAGTTTTTCATTTGAAGTATTTTCACCATGCCCAAAATCTGAAATGTGGTTGTTTGGGATTTTCTTGGTGAAATTTCGTAGGTTGGGACTAAGGGTGTTGTTAGGTAAGTATAAACTCTCTTTTGATGCTTTCTTTGCTAGTTTGAGACCCCTATAGCTGATTTATAATATGAGTATTATTTTTATGCAAATTTACTTAAAAGTTAAGGTGTTATTTTGAGGTTTCTGAGGTAGGCTCAACCAAATCCGAATTTGGTTTAGTGGTGATTAGGTAAGTGTTTCTGAGTAGTCCTATATATAGCTTAATTCTTTAAGTGATGGGTCTATTGATACAAATTGTGATTAGGGATAGTAATGGCTTGGTTTTATGTCCATAAGCTAAAGTAGCACTCAATTGGCTCTTAAAGGATTAACTACAAGTGAGGTAACCGGGACTATATTAATTCCATACATATATCTGCTTTAATTTCATATTTGTTGTACATGAATAATTTGAAATGTTGAATGAATTGGTTAGCTATCTATTGTATTGTGATTGGACCTTGTGAGTCCATGGTGGAGCTGTGGTGTGGCTGCCACCTGTGCATATGTTTCGATCGGCTACCGAGTTATGATCAAACCCTAGATACACTGAGCCTTAGTTGTGCTCATCGAGGAGTGGGTGCCATGGACGAGCCTCTCTCAATGTTATTGGCCTTCAACATATGAAAATATGATTGCTAGTATGGGATTGTAATCATGATAGCCTAATTGTTTCATTTACTAATATGACTGGTATGTTTTCTGATGCTTATGTGAATCATGCATATATGTTAATTAAACTAGAATATATGGTAGAATTTGCCTTAGTTATTGAGATTCGCATCTCACCCCATTTTATGGGCTAAATATTTCAGGTGAAGGTTCTTTAGGTAAGGATAAGGGCAAGCAAGTGGATGAACATCACTTGGTCTAAGTGGAAATAGAGTATATGCTAATTTTTGTTAACCTCTATATAGCATCATTATGTATCTATATTGCCAAGTATAGGAGTTTGTATTTTGATAATATAGAATGTAACCAATGAGAAATAGGCTTCATATTAGTTGTTAATGGATGTATGAGTTTATGACACTTATTATGGTTTTTAAACCTGTGTTTTAACTAACTATTTAAGTTATGAAAGCATGTGATATATGGATTGTGGATTTGAGCTAGCAATGCATGAATTATCTGATAAAAACATGATTGAATGACCATTATAAGAAATTTATAAATTTGCTGATATATGACTAATGAATGAATAGGAGAATCCACTTTTAAATGTGGGATAGGTAATGATATAATGTCTGGGGCAAATTAGCTAGATAGATGCTATTAGAATCTCATAACAAGTGGGAGAGTGGCCCTAGAGAGCCCCTAGATAGAGAGTGGAGAGTATAAGACAAGATTTTAGGAGTTGTAGGATCAGAAGGCATTTCGCTGCTGCCAAAATGGGGTTAGCCGTGGATAATAGAGGTGAAGTTGCCTAGGGAGAGTACCAAACTTTGCGCCGCGGCGAAATGTGAGCAGCAAAACTGGGAGTCATCCATAGGGTAATTCATCACGGCTAAATGGGAATTGGCCATAGCAAATTTGGTGAGAATTTGCCAGGTGTTCTAGAGAGGAATTAGCTGTAGCTAATAGTGAGAGGCGAGCAAGGTAGGTTCCAAGAGGCTTCCTTGCCACAGCGCCATGTAGGTTAGCTATGGCGAAGGTCCAACTCGCCATAGCGATCTAAATCTGTAAAGAGAAAGAGTTAACCTAAGAGTAATTGGCCGTAGCGCAAGGGCATTTGGCCGTGACCACTGGCCCCAAACTTTCATTCTAACCTAGAAGTCTTGATTTTTCATACGATACCCTCAAGGTTGACTTAGAAACATTGATAGAAGATTCTTGTGAGTTAAAATTAATGGGTAATAGAATCAAAGGCTTATAAAATGAGTGTTTGTTTCCCTTGTGTACATGAATACTTGTAATTGATGACTCTAATAATATTAAGTTTCAAAATACATATAAAATGACTGTTTGTCTCCCTTGTGTACACTAACCAAAATACATATCAGATCAGCACAAGATTCATTTATGATAGCAAGGCAAGATATAACCCGAAATGGAAACCCTAAAATCTATAATACACTAGCCAATGTCTCCAGACTTCTTTGGACAAATTTCAACTAATTGATTAAAGTTGTCTACAACCTCAAAACCTTGACACATTCCCAATTCCAAGATATAATTATGGCACTCCCAAATGTCACACACAAGAGCCTATGACAACAAATGGTATGATATGGCTTCCAATGACAACCTAAAATCCTTATTACACTACCTAAGATCATCAACCCACTTTGAGAAAGTTTCAATTGACAAATTCAACTTGTCGATATCTCTCAACACTTGGTACAATCTTAAGTTTAAAATATGACTGTGCCATACCCCATCCAATAATGATTCATGATAGCAAAATGTGCTATGGCAACACAAAAAGGATGAACCATTTCATCATCCACATGATTAAGACAACGAAAGCACATTTCCAAAGCTCTTAAATGATAACTAAACTTAGAACAATAATTATTCAAGTATTGACATCCATTTTACACCTTATATAATAGTCGAATTTAAAGAGCTACTTATAAAATCTCTAAGTGACAAATCAAAATCCAGAATATGCCTCCTAAATTACTTTAAACACCTTGAGCAAGTGTAAAGTACATATTTAAACTTGCCCAAACATCCAAACCTCTTATACCAATTGTTTAAACATAAATTTTACAATGCTAAATGCTTAATGTCATATAATTCCAAGTTATTCATTAATAATCAGTGAAATATAATCGCAAGGTCCAATTCTACGATGACTCAAATTACATAATCAGTTCCTATACTTGGCAATACATGATGCAATATGGCAAGTTTATAATATAATAAGCAATACTAGCATGCCAACTATAAAAATCGATTTAATTAAGGCATTCAAGTTAATACACTATTAAACCATTAGGGTAGGCTTCCCTTAACTTCTCCTTGCTATTAGTCCCTGAAAATGTTAGTCTACAATGGGAGTGAGATATAAAATCTTAGTAATAAGGCAATTTCCATATATATACATAGATATACAAATTAATCAACATAATACATTTTATACAGAGAAATGTCAAAAGTATCAATATAACTAGCAAATAAACTAGTTGAACTACCAATGACTACTATTCTATACCAGTAATCACATACAACATGTTAATGGCCAAAAACAAAAATATAAGATTAAAATGAACATATACATAGAATTAGAAAAAAAAACCCCCAGTTACCTCAATGAAGCTTAATTATTCTTCCTTTAGCTATCAACATAATCTAAAAGGCTTAACACGTCTAAGACAAGTATAGTTGTCATCATTTAACTATTATTAGCAAAAGAGTTTCACACCCATTGACTAATTTCATCAAGAATCCATTAGAAATCACTTACATATGTTTCTAAAGAGTTAATTGTACCAATTCAAAATTAAACCACTAAGAACCAAAAGATTACTCTTAACATCTCTATTTTTGCATATATAAAAACTATGCACAAAAGATCAACCCAAAAGATAAAATTTCAGCACATGCACATCACGAAATAGTAGGAGGCACTTACCCCATCTTTTAATGAGTTTAATAATCTGGCTCAAAAACTATAATCGTCCATTCCAATTTTCTTGTATTTTTAGACAACAAAAAAACCCAACATAAAATTAGTCAATGAGGCCAATTGCTAATATAATAACACATCAAAATAGAGAAAAGTACTTATCTAATGGTCCCTCTAACCTCAACCTCTAAAAATCATGTAAGAAACAACCAAAGCATTCATTTTTCAAATTTGGGGGAGAGATGAAAATTCATCAAATGGAAACTAATCAAATCAAAATGAAGAAGAAGATAAGAGGATTAACTTATATATAACTCACATTGGCCAAATCTCCCTCTAAGAGTGCAAATCAGTGGCAAAATGGTGGTGAAACCCTAGCCTCCCTTGCATATGCAAAATTTCCCTCTTAAGCCTCTTATGTTTCTATAGAATAAGGGGTAAAGGCTATAGAAATTTTAGGATTTTAGAGAAAATAGGCTAACCCAAAGGCTTATGGTCTAATTAAGTCCATTTCCTAAGTGTTGGGCATGATTAAATGGGTTGGTTTAGTTAACTCAAGTTAGGCCTTTATGAAAATGGTTCTTGGAATAAATGAGTTAATCCTAGGGCTCAAACATAAAATGTTAATACTGTCTCATTTAATAATTTTCTTAATCATGTTTAAATCTACCATTAAATTTATTTTTTAGTCAAAAGTAGCAAAAAATTACTATTTGCCTCAAAATGCCTAAAATGATAGCTTTATATAATTTATTCTAAAATTCTGATAGTAATTCGCTATCCTTCCCTAATTAATTACGTAATTCTCCTTTATTTTTTCCTTAATTAATTTTCAGATGTTACATTTTCCTTTTTTTAAAAATTTTCTTCTCAAAATTAGGCATACCTTACTCAAAAAGTGCTAGATAGTCCTTCCTTATTGCTCCCTCTAACTCCCAAAAGTTGCTTTATTAAGAGTTAGTCCTTTCCATACCATTTTCACTAAAAAAATGTTTTTATTATGCTACTATCTCACTTTGGTACCCACAATTCTCTTTATCCAGCTGAACATGGTTAAATGACATATATACATACATACCTCCATATTCTTTCCTTGTCCACAAGTGGAGAAATCCTGATCAAGTTCCACACAATCACCTTATAATGAGTTTTGGGTATTTAGCTGAAATAAATCTTGATTTCCTTCTTCTCTTAACATATATGTATATGTATTTTGCTTTTTAAGTACCAATAGTTGACCATAGAGTTTCATGTTAACTTCTTTTTCCTTCTTGACTCTCAATTCATTATAGGAATAGCTCTTATATGCTTAGTCTAACTTTCCTTAATAGATGATATCAAGAGTTACGGGAAAATTTCACTTAATTAACCTTGTATTATTCATCTATCTAACATCAACATAGGTGGATAAACTTTATTTCATAACAAGATTTCACTCATCTTTTACTTAAAATAACCCCACTTTTCTTTAACCTAACTTCATTAATTAAAGACAATCTTTCCTCTCATAGCGTCATCTAGTCTAAGCATCCAAATCTTATGCTCAACTATCTTTCAAAGATATTAAGCAAATTATATCCTTTTTTATTATTATTATTGTTGTTGTTGTTGTTTTCCCATAAAAGGTTTGATATTTCCATTTAACGTAAAAAATTCCATCTTAATCCTAGTCAATACCTAAAGATTCCCCCTTTTCATTGTCATAATTCTTAAAGGTTGGAGCTAACATAGAGTCCAATCGCATGACTAGTCTATTTAAAATCCTAGGAGATTCTAAGATCACACCCTTAATATATATGGAATCAAGCATAATCTTTCAAGTCTAGGATATAGTCCCTAATAAAGCCTTACCTTAAGGGTGCTAATATATTGCTTAAGGTATCAAGGTAACCTTTTAAAACTTAGGGTATGAGTCTCCAATTTTTTTTAAGCCCATAATTTAGGTGGATGTTCTATTAGATCACATGACTACAATGACCTACACTAAAATAACTTGTCTAAAGCACTAGAAATTTTCAATTCATGATGATGGTCCATCCTAGACAATTGAATCATCATTCTTAGGTGTAACTAGCCTAGAAAGATCCTTAGTAGCCTTTTTAACACTTATGAAGGTATCATCAAAATCTTATGCACACTATTCCAAAGATTACCATGATCAATAGGTCCAAGCATCTCATCATAACTCTTTATTATTAGAAGCATTAATAATCAGCTTAGTGACATCTATACTTGTTTTAAGTCATTAGAACACATTTTTTGATCTTAAACCATTATATAATCCCAAAAGACTACTCATTCTTAACCTTCCATGCATAGTTAAGGTACTTTTACCCAAGTATAATCATACCTCAAATGACATACTACCTATCCTTTCCAGGATGCCCTGGATTCTCTTTAACTTTCCTTATAGGACTAAATTTTCATTCTCACATAATGGCATGTGCCAACAACAGTTGACTCCTTCACTCTTCTTATAATTTTTAGGTCTCAATTCATGCATAACTATTGGGTGTTAAATCAATATAGTAATGAGACTTAATAAGTCTTTTCATTATCAAATATTCCCTAGTTATCCCAGACTAAGTAGGGACTCTCAATGAGAGGTTTCTAGCATCATTTACATATGGTGATTCATTCTTTCTCATCAATTATTGTACTAGAGTTCCACAATCACTGTATAACTTAGTTACATTACCACCACCTCTCATCCTTTTTCCAAAGTTACTATTTTGAATCAAGGAATCCTCTTTTAAAATTAAGGAGTTTTACCACTAATGTAAACACTGGTCAACATCTTAGAATTCCACTATCGTCTTTGTAATTGCAA
The DNA here is from genome assembly GCA_032878935.1 of Erythrophleum fordii. Classification (NCBI taxonomy): domain Eukaryota; kingdom Viridiplantae; phylum Streptophyta; class Magnoliopsida; order Fabales; family Fabaceae; genus Erythrophleum; species Erythrophleum fordii. Next base: position 15,020,160 of record JAVQMF010000052.1, on the reverse strand, counting down.
TCACACCACATATGGTATATGACAATAAAACTACTTATGGTAGAATCAAGCATTGCCTTAAATCATAGCAGGCAAGCCTTTTCTTTGACTATAAATGCGCTCGTCACTCCATGGTGGTTATATCTCAAACACCAGTATACATAAGGGTATTAATCATTTCCTTTTTAGATCGATCCATATTATCAAGATTTTCAATTTACCTACTAGGTGAAGAGTCTACTCAATCTAGTTTGATGTTAATTTAGTGGTTGAAACTTATCAAACACATGATACGTAGCACATCTCAAGTGCCTTTAGCACCAAAATGTTACAAAATCTTATCTTGCACTACCAAAGTGTATCATGCACATAAAGTGCCTCTATCCACCACCCAAATGCACATCAACATAGCATAAGTAAACTGAACCATACAAGAGAGACAACATGTATAAGCACTACGTGCTTGCATACCTCATCCCCATTACTTTAGGGGGTTGTCATGCCCTTATCACAATTTCCCTTTCTCTTCATAGGGCACTAAGAGAAGAACTTTAAAGCTCTCAAGATTCCTTTCAAAACATCATCTCCACTTAATCTCTTGCCTTAAGTCGCCATTTCTCACTTAGAAATGGATTTCATAATTTCAAGGGTTTCTTTTCCTCCTTCATCATTATTATCAATAAGAGGTAGCTTACTCACCCCAATAGTTTAGATAAAATTATTTGAAATTTCCTTTAACTTCTATCACCATCATTCATTAGGCCAAAATACAGTAGTTAAGATCGAGTAATTATAATCTTCATTAACCAGGATCAAGCAAGTGGGTTAGGATCTCTGTGCCTACAAAGCCTTTACTATAGGGACCTTTCGAAGCTTATAAAATCCAAACTTGTTATGGATTTGTACATCAATTTCAAATCGTTGTTCAACATACTAATCTATTTTACACTAATTCCAACTCTTATTGGAAATTTCTAAGTTATAAGTAAGACTGATGTCTCATCTTTCCATAGTGCAATATTAGGTTTTTTTAAAATTCAAATCGAAACTGATGAGATAACAAAAGAGAACCCTAGAATAGAATGAAATAAGGTCAAGTAAGAATAGAATAATAATTTGAGCATCCAAAAAAGAGATAATAAAGCTAAAAATGGCCCAAAAATGAAGTTAAAGTGGCGAAACAAAATAAACTGAATAGGCAATGGCCAAATCATAATTTTGAGCAACTTCTTTGAAACTTAAAGGAGAAAGTTTTAAATGGTAAAATTAAGTTCCTTAGGGTTCTCAGAGGCCCTAAAAACTATAAGAACTATCAGAATCACTAAAACCCCTTCGGTGTGTATTTTAGGCCGTGAGTTGACCCAAATATTGATAAAACAATTTTAGATGGTTCTAAACCCCATAAATTTGGAAGTAAATGCTTTAATAGACTAAAAGACCTAAATTTTCATATGGAAAAGACGGTTATAAAAAAGAAGCTAAAACGAATCTAAATGGAGGAATTAAAGTTGAAGGACATAATGGGAATTAGTGAAATTATCTTAAATCACCTCCCTTCTTCCTTTATTAAGTCATGCCATACCCTTTAAGTCTAGAACTGACTTAGAACTACCAAACCAATAGTTGAAACATGCACCAAAAGAGGGAGAAAGGAGGATGAAGAAAGCCAAGAATAGGTAAGTAAATATGCTCTTTTTCATGGCACACATTTTATAAATCTTCTTGTCCTCTTTAAGCTCTATCTATGGGTGGTTTTAGTTTCTTGAAAAGGGCAATTTTATGGCTGAACTCTTGGAAGAAAGAGAGTTATAGATGGAACTAATAGTGTAATGTCCAGTTTTTGTTAAACGATGGAAACGAGCATGCTTTCAAAGCAAGTCCCTTGAGATGAGTGATTCAAGGCCAAATAAAATTTGGATAAAATTTTAAATGATAAAAAATGAGGATTTGAGCCTTAAGTTAACCAGAAACGGGGTCGGGGTGATTAAAAAAATTTGTCGAAAGGCCAGTGGCACTTTCGTAAATAAGTGTAATTTTGGAAAAGCACCTAGAAAGGCTTTTTAAATGGAAATTTTAAGTTTCTCAAGGTTCTCAGAGGCCCTAAAAACTATAGGAAGCCCCGGGACCAGTAAAGCCCCTCCGATGTACTCTTTCCGAAGTCAGTTGACTCGAACTTTGACTGATTTGTTCGAAATGGTTTTAGCTTCGATTTGAGTGATTCCAAAGGCATTTTATTAAATTGGGAATCTATTTGTTATGATGGAAAAGATGGTTCTAAAAAAGGAGCTAAAAAGAAGGAGAAACGAAAATACTAAGAACGAAGGGCAAAATTGGTATTAAAGTGTTAAAGGAAGCTTTTTTTTTCTTCTTTATATGCCACGTTCTTTTTCTCCTCTCTAAGACCGACTTGCTTCTGCCCAATTTTAGAGGAGAACTCCAGCTTCTTAGGCACACAAGAGGAGGAGGATTTTAGAGGAAGAAATTCAAGAAAAAGGTAAGAAACTTTAAGAAATTCCATATCCTTCCTCTTTGAACCTTGCTCCTCTCCTCTCAAGCTTTCTTTCTATGGTTTTAATGGAGAGTTTGGTGCTATTTTTGGGGCAGAACAGAGAGGGGAATTTCGAAAATTGAAGGAGTAAGCCAACTAAGTGGAAGAACAAGCCAAAGGAAGCAAGAAAACAAGGTAAAACTTCCATTCTTTGGTAGTTTCTTCCTCCCCCTTCCTCTTGCACGAATTTGGCCACCATGAGCCCAATTCTTAGAGGCTGTTTTCTGTCCAATTTATGGAGGGATTAGGGGTTTTAGGTGGCAAGGTTTAAGAATGAACTAATAGAATCAAGAAAGGAGCATTAGGAAACAAGATGGAACCATTAGGGGTCCAAATGCTCCTTTGCAAATATAATTTTATATGAATGTTTTTAGGCTTAATTGAATGTCAAAACATGCTCCTAAGATCCCTTAGAGGTCCCCCATATGCCTCTTCCTCCATGAAAATGAACAAAACCCCATGAAAAGTCATAAACCTAAAAGTTGAAAAAGTGTAGAGCACTTAAGGGGATTGTAAAAACTGATTTAATCTATAAGTTTTCTTAGTTGTTTAAGTGTTTCCTTGACCTCCTACAACTCTTAACAACCTCCCAAAATGGTTCCCCCATCAAGAAAAAGTCAAGAAGCCATGAAATCCCATTTATGCTCTAAGTTTCGGCAAAGTAGGGATGGCATAGTTAAGGAGAGTTTTAAATTGTTTCAAGTCCATTTTTGAGTCATATATGATGAATGAATGTGAAGGGAAACCTTGAAAAAATTTTAGGAAGCTTAGAAAATGAGTTAGTGCTTTAGGTTCCATATTGTGACCTAAGGAAGCAACATGATATTAGGCCATTTGTTTTAATGATGTGATGACTCTAAGAGGCTTAAAAGGAGTCAAGAATCATATTTGAAAAGAAAGAATGAGGCCTAGAAATCATTTAAGGGGTGTTGCTTCATTAGGTGCTAATATGGACTATAATAGAACCTATAGAGCAATCTAGTGTTTCATTAAGTTGTGTAGCCTTGAGAGAATGTTTCATGAACCTAATTGGCTCCTAAAAATTATATTTAGGCCAAGAGAAACCAACTCCACCAAATTGTGGGTGTGTGGCCAAAAGAGGAGGTTTAAAAGCTAAGGAAAAAGTGTGTGCTTGCATACAAGGTAGCTCTCTCCACCTTCTCTCTTGCATAGATGTGTGTTTAGCTTGTTTTAAAATGTGTGTATGTGTATTTTCAAGCTTTGAAAAATATGCTAGCATGCCTTTATATGCCATGATGCTTGATGCCATGTTATGTCTTCAAATGATTACATGATGTTTGTGTGAGTTTGCTTGAGTATGGAGAGGCCAAGAACTCTTCCCTTGGGTGAGAATGAGACAAGAACCCTTGAGCTTGGTTAAGACAAAGTAAAGAGTCTCCCAAAAGCAAAGTGGGCTCCCAAGAGTATGGTTAAGTCCAAAGTGCTCAAAGAATGGGTGAGGTAAGTCCAAAATCCATAAGGAGAAGTGTGAGGCCAATCTAAACACTTAGTGAGCTCTTGAATGTCTTGTATGATTGATTCACATGCCAAGGTTACCTTTAAAATGTCTATGATTTCTATTTTCTCCATACATGCATTTAAAAGGCTTGCTTTGCACATATTATGTATGATTGAATGGGAGATGAGCTATTGGGATTCTTTGAATCTCATCCCCTTCTCTTCAATGATCTAACATGCTAGGTGAACTAAGTGGATATGCTAATGGGAGCCAACAACACTAAAGGAAAGAGCTTGACAAGCTTATGCTTTATTTTGTCTATTTTGGAACCATAATAACGGTTCAAGATGTATATGATGTTGTATATGTATTATGAACCTTGAGACACATGTAGATATGCTATTATGTGATGTTTAGATGTATGGAAATGATGTATGACTACTAGCACATGTTTTGAGTATGAAATGCCATGCTATGAGAATGTAAAGTTTGAAGGAAATATGCATAAGTGTGGGTTGAATAGCCAAAATGAAATGCATGAGGTTTGGGACCATTTGGGTAGCTGACACAAGTCTCAAATAAGCTTTTAAACTTGCCCAAAAGGTGCCAAGACCAAGGGAAATCCATTTGGCAATTTTGGTACCCAATATGGAGCCAAAATTGACCATAATGGAACCCTATGTCACTTTTTAGCCAAATGAGTTAGTCTTGACCTGAAATTTGGCATGCAATTAAGTATCATTGAGAGCTTTCTGTGAAGCTAAAGATCATAATTTTTAGAGATCTAGGGAATATTTGATGAATTTTTAAAGTTGGGATTTTTCACGGATTCTGGTATGGGTATTGTTTATACTAATAATTTTGAATTCTGTGTCACTCAATGGTCAAATGGTGTCCAACGTCTATGAAATTTTATATACATAAACTAGAGGTTATAAGCTCTCTGTAGCCACTAAGATCACCTCATTTGGAGGTCTGAGCAGAGAGTTATGCATGTTTGAAGTTAACTGTCAGTATCAGTAGCGCCCCAGGAGCTTAGTTATTGTTCCATCAATTCCAGATATCTAAATGTATCTGTTTTATTCTAGAATTATTTTTAGTATCAAGGTAGCATTTGTAACTTTCCAGAATGACTACATTTGTGTGATTTTTATTTTTATAGAATTAGTTATGAATTTTAGAAATTGGTATCAGTAAACTGAACAATAGCCCAAGCAGCCAGCTACCTCTGTAGCTTTTTGGATGTCAAACGTCCTTTATGATAAATATTGTGACCTGGACATATTTTTTAGTGTGAATTATACATCCTAAGCTTTTCAGAATGACCAAGATTGCATGATTTCAAATTGTTTGGATTTAGTTATGATTTTCCAAAGTTAGGTTAGAAAATGGAGCAAATCTGGCCGAAAATATGCTTGTTTATTTTGAGCTCCATTTCGGTTTCCATGGGTTATAGGCATGTTTCTATGATGCAAATGAGTTGTAATAATGGAATTAAATATAAGAAAATATATTATGAGCTCACAGTCCTCGTGACACTGAATTAAATTTTTTAGATATAGCGCAATGCAGAAAAGTCTATTATTTTCATCCCCTTTCTCATATGCTCTTTATGGGATTAATAATACAAAGCTTATAAATGGCATGAAATGAGTTAGATGTTATGGTGTTACAAATAGCACCCCAAGAATCTTCATCTAACAATGAGCCAAGCAAGGTATGTATCTTAGTGGAATGACTACTTCTCCTTACCTTCCCTCTTCTCTCTAGGTTCGGCCCCCACTAGAAGAAATTAAAGGGAGTTGATTTTTAGGCAAAATAGAATTGAGAGAAGGGTTTAGACATGGAGAGTAAGAATATGCCATTAGAATTATTAAAAGAGATTTAGAACTTAAGATAGAATAGTTAGGGTTTCTATTGCACCTAAAGAATTATAGAATCCTAAAAGGATAATTTAAGCCATATGAGAGTATAATTAGATTAAAGAGAAGCTAAGAAATGTTTACATGCCCTAAAATCCAAAAGGAAACCAACAAAACTCCATGTTGCTCTTCTTATATGTTGTATTCAGCCAAGAGGAGTCTAGCATACCTAGGGAGTGTTTTCTTGGGTTCCAATGATCTAAGAGACTTAGATATGATGAATAATTAATTATAGAATCATTAGATTAAATTTAAGAGCCCTAAATAGAAAGTTGAATTTGTAAGGCATAAATTGGGTTAAAGAAGCAAGTTGATTTTAAACCCCTTTAACTAAGCATATGATAATTCAAATGAGTTTCCTTAGAGCTATAAAACTCATAGCAAGTGAGAGTTTGGTGTTTAGAAAATGAAAACCAAGGGTTGCTTCTTATTTGACCTAAACTATCCTTAAATTCCATATTAGGCTTTAATAACATTAAGTGCTAGCAATGAGACTTAACATGGATTCAAATGGATTAATTTTCCTTATGGACTTATATTTGTAGGCAAATCTAGTCTATACTTACCTAATTGTAAGTGTCAAGCTAAGAAGAGCTCAGAAAAAGTAAACCAAGAAGTGGGTTAGTGGCATCTTAAGACTTCACAAGCTCTAAGATGGCTTTATCCCTTTATCTTGTATACATTTGAATGCTTGATTGAGTTAAGATGCTCTTATATTTTGTTGCTTGATGTATCCATGAGCTATGTCTTGATATGTTTTTCATTATAAGTTTTATGAATGACTTTGACATGGCTTTCGGCTCCTAATTCCCTATGGCATGGAATTGAGTGCAGTAGCTCTTCGTTAGCCCTAGGTTAAGTGTAGTTAAGCCTAGCTAATTTGTTTTAATGTCATGGCTTGATGAGAAATGAGTTTTTATGTTAAATATTGCATTTAAGTTACATAAGGTAGATCAATGGCATTCTTGCACCACATGCATTGCATTTTCTCATAATATACATATATGCAATGATTGGTTGAGATTAGCTCATAAGATTCTTCTCGAAATCTCACCCATATATTCCCACTAAATATTTCAGGCTCTCTAAGTAAAGGCAAAGAAGTTGAGAAGAGTTAGACATTAGAATTGATGTATTAGAAATATATTATGTACTTAAATTTTATCAATGTATCAAGAATGGTATAGATAATGTATTTTATGCATCTATGATGACTTATGATGCAACATGATGCATGTTACCATGTTTTATGATGGAAACTTATATACAAGCATGAGAGTATAATGTATGGTATTTTGTATAAGAAGATGACCATTAATGCGTAAACTTGCCTATGTCGAGCCATGATTATATATGAAATTTTAGGTGTAAGAGGGTCATATTTTTATGCAAACCATATTTTATGTCTTTGACCATATGGATTGCATGCCTAAGGTAATTGAATTTTCTCAATATGGAAGAGTGCAATTTGGAATCCATTTAGGTTACTTTTGGACTCAAATCTAGTTTTAAAAAGTTCTAAATTGCACCTCTACTATAACATCCAGTTCTCTACAAACGAGAGAAAACATGAGAAACGTAACATACAGTTTTTTCGTGAATGAACAAAACTCACCAAATTTAAAAGGAAGTCCCCCGAAATGATGTAATTAAGGTCCTAAAAAATTTGAGAAGCATTCTAGATTCCTAAAAATGAGAACTCCAAGCTTTGACAAAAAGAAAAACAGAGCTAGAATGAAGAAATAATTTCTTACGAAAAACTTACAAAACATAATGGTATTTTCATAATTTTGTGCAAATTTTGGAATTTATACAAGAGGAATTTTTAAATGAAAGTTTTAAGTTCCTCAGGGTTCTCAGAGGCCCTAAAAACCATGGAAAGGCTTGGGACAGCTAAAGTACCTCCGGTGGATGTTTTCTAATGTTAGTGCATCTGAACTTTGATGGATTCATTCGGGAAGGTTTTAACTCCAATTTGAGTGATTCCAAAGGTATTTTACTAAATTGGGAACCTAAATTTCATAATGGAAAAGACATTTTTAATAAAGAAGCTAAAATAAAAGAGAAACGAAAATACCAAGAACGAAGGGCAAAATGAAAATTTTTTAAAAGTGTAACTTCCTCCCACCTATATGTATGATGCACCTTTCTTCTCCCTTCATTATTTATGACCATGCTCTGCCCAAAACTAGAGGAAAACCCTAGGGGATGAGGTGCACAAGAGGAGGAAGAAAAGGAGTAGAAATTCAAGATAGAAAGGTATGGATTTTCATGGTTTTTCATGCTCTTTCCTTTCCAAACCTCTTCTCCTTCATTCTCCTTTATTTCCTATAATTATAATGAAGTATATGGATATGTTTTAAAGGAGAAATTGAGAGAAAAATTCGGATTTGAAGATAGGAGCTCAAAGAATACAAGATTCAAGTGAGAAAAAGCAAGAAAATAAGGTAATTTCTCTTCCTATGGTTGTCATCTTTGGTTCCCTCCTCCTCCATTTCGCTTAACATGAGAAAACCCTAGGAGACTTGATTTTTAGGTAGAACCAAGGGTGAATCTAAGGAAAAAAGGTGTAGAGATTAAGAATCTACAAAGGGAATCAACAAAGAACCATTAGATTTCGAGATGCAAGTTCTAGGGTTTCAATTGCACCTTGTAAAATCTAATTTTGTATGATGATTCCTAGGCCTAAGTAAGAGTTTAAATGAGCTCCTAAGATCCCTAAGAGGCTCCCTATATGCTTCTTCCCTTGAGAAAACAAAGCAAACTCTAAGGAGTTCCATTTCCTCCACAGCCTCGGCCAAGCAAGGATAGCATAGCTAGAAAGAGTTTTAAATTTTTCTAAACCCATTATTGAGTCATATATAATAAAAAAAATATAAGGGGAAGTCTTGGGAGAAATTTAGAAACCATAGAAAGTGAGTTAGTACTTTATCTTCTATATTATAACCTAAAGAAGCAACATGTAGTCAGGCTCTTTGTTTTAATTGTGTGATGACTCCAGGAGGCTTAGAAGGAGTCAAGAATCATAGTTGAAAGGAAAGAATGGAACCATAGAATAACCTAGTGTCTAAGCAAGTTGTGTGGCCTTAGAATTTGTTTTATGAACCTAATTGGCTTCCATAAATTATGTTTAGGCTAAGAGGAACTATCTCCACAAGTTTGTGTGTGTGGCTGAAAGAGGAAGCCTTGATTCAAGAAGGAAAGTGTGTGATTGTATACAAGGTAACTCTCTTCGCCTTTTCTGATGCATGGATGTATGCTTAGCTTGTCTTAGAATGTGTGTATGTGTATTTTTGAGCCATGAAAAGTATGATAGCATGATTTCATATGCCATGGTTTTATGATGATATATTATGTTTCATATGATGTTTTGATTTACTTGAGTGTGGTGAGGCCAAGAACCTTTAGCTATGGTGAGAATGAGCTAAGAACCCTTAGGATTGCTTGAGACAGAGTAAAGAGTCTCCTAAAAGCAAAGTGGGCTCCCAAGAGCATGATTGAGTCCAAGATTGCATTAAAGAATGGGTGAGGCAAATCTAAAATCCACAAGAAATTGGGTGAAGCTAATCCACTTCCTTGGCAAGCCTTTGTATGCTATGTATGACTTTCTTGAATGATGAAAATAATTCTTGAGATTTGCACATGTTCACATGCCATACATGTATTTATGAAACTTGTTTGCATCCATTATGTATGATTGAATGGAAGATGAGCTATTGGAATTCTTTGAATTTCATTCCTTCCTCTCTAATGATCTAATATGCTGGGTGGACTAAGTGGAAGAGGTAATGGAAGCCAACCACCTTGAAGAAGAGAGATTGATAACCTAATGCATAGTTTTTTATTCTTTAAGGCCATATTTATGTCAAAGAATGTAATCCCATTATGTATATGGTCTATAACCTCTTAAACATCTATAATTATGATATTATGTCATGTACGAATGAGAGAATATGTTATATAGCCACTAGAATGTGAATTGAGTATATGATGGCAAATTAGTTTCATCAATGGTATGATGGAATTATGCATATGTATGGATGAAATGGCCAAAATGAAATGCATGAGGTTTAGAACCATTTGATCACCTCATACAAGTCCTAATTATGCTTTTAGACTTGACCAAAAGGTGCCAAAACTAAAAGGAAACTATTTGGACATTTTGGTACCCTATATAGAGCCAAAATTGATCATAATGGAGCCCCATGTCACTTTTTGGCCAAATGAGCTCTTCTTGATCTGAGATTTGACATGCAATTACAGCTTGTTGAGAGATTTTTGGAAAGCTAAAGAACATAATTTTTAGAGGTCTACAGAATACTTGATGAATTTCAAAAGTTGGCAAATTTTTTGATTTTGGTCTGATGCACTATTCATCTGGTTCAAAAATGAAATCTATAACATAGAGCCCCAATGATGTCCAATTGCTATGAACATTTATACAGAGAAACTATACATTCATAGTGACTCGTGTCAACTAGAAGCACCTCATTTAGAGGTCTAGAGAGGGAGATATGAATTTTTAAAGATTCTGTCTAGTATCAAGAGCTTTACCTGACCTCAATTACTGTTCTATTGAATTTCAAGAATTGAACATATCTAGGCTAGTCTAGATTTATTTTTTTCCTCTAGTTAACATCCACAGCTTTCTAGATTGATATCATTTGCATGTATTGGAATTTTGTAGAATTAATTGGGCATTTTCAAAATTTGCTATAGTAATCTATGATAGAACCAATGGACAACTTGATCTCTGGACCTTTTCAGATGTCAAATGTCCTTTTTAATAGATGTTATGGTCTAGACATATTTTTAGTATGAAGTAAACATTCGTAGCTTTCCAAAATGGCCAAGAGTGTATGATTTAATTTTTCTAGAATTAGTTATGAATTTTCAATGTTTGGTAAAAAAAGAGTCAAATTCTGACCGAAAATATGTATGAGTATTCTAAGTTTCCTTCGAGTTCCATGAGTTATGGGCCACATTTTGTGATGCAAATGAGTTGCATTCATGTAATTAAATTTGAAAATGTGATACATTAGTCCATATGACTCACGGGACTCAGAATAAAAATTTTTTGCATAGGCAATGCTAAGAAATTCAATATTTTATGTCTTTTTTCCTTGCTCCTTCATGGAATGCATGATGTGAAGCATGAGAATGGCATAAGATAAGCTAGAAAATTATGGTGTTATATTATTGGTATCAAAGCAAAGTTTCAGGCTCTTTCAAATTGGATTTGGCTTGAGGATATAGCAATAGAGTTATGTAAAGGGCTAGGTAAAGGCTTGAATGGATAGGTGGAGCCTCATATAAGGCATTGTGGGTGTGTGAAAGTAGTTTATGGCTTTATTCATGATAAGTAAGTTGTATAATAGTCTTAGACTAGTCGTGGACACCAAGAAACAATGGCCTCTAGAGTAGCTTGAGCAGAGCTAGCCTTGAGCAGAGTTAAGTGATCCGACAGCTAGAGATTAATGAGATATAATTGCTCGCTAGGATCAGTGGCAAGCCTTAGATATAAACGATGAGAAATGATCTCATTGATATGAAGAGGATTGCTAGGGAGAGTAGTTGAGGCCTAATTCTCCCTGATAGTCATACTCAAGCCATTCCCAGTAATCTCACGTAATGTAGAGACAAGTAGTGATACAACACAGTATGAGATGAGACTACAACTGCACGGGACTAGCTAGAGGGGAAGTAAGAAATAGAGTCACCCCCTAGCTACAACACCCAAATGTCTAGATAAGTATTAAAGCCTGAAAGGCTAATTCCCTTAGGCCAAAGGTTAAGTTAAAAGCTACACCCTAGAGCCCTGATAGCCCAAAGGTAATAGCTAGCTGTGCATGAATGAAGCAATAGGTAGAATCCTCTAGCTTGATGATGGGCTAGACATAGAGGCAATGAGGCTCGAGTAGGTAGCTAAAGATGAAAATCCAATCCCTAGAAAAGTAAGTCAATTAGAGGCTGTTAGCTGCGGCCAATTAATTGCTCAGTCGTGGCCAATTATTCCATGGAAGCAGTAAGGTAATCCAGAAAATTCCTCACTGCAGCCAATATTCAGATAGGAAAACTAGGGTGAACCCAAAGCTAGTTAGCTGCGATGAATGATATGTTAGCCACAGTAAATGATAGTTTGAATGCCTTGTTAGTTATATTCAAAGGAATAAACTGATAAGGGATCAATCGATCCACACAGAACAGGAGCCCCTAGTATAAGTAGAGAAAAGAGTAGTGAATAGTCACAGAAGGTTAATAAGAAATCCGTAGGCCTAATAGTTGAGACTGAGAAAAGAGCTTAGTATAGAGAAAGTTAGACATAAGAATGATAAGGTGTTAAGACCCGCCAATGAGGCGTTGACTCCAACCTAGGATGCTGTCCTATGAAACATTAAATAATCGAATGTTAGTGTAGCCTCAATAATGTAAGATCAGACTACCAGCAGTGAGGCATATACAGAATGGCCTAGAAAGATGTACCTTATAGGTATCACCTAGAGGTAAGTATGAGTAGCCCAGTAACAGAGGCTTAAAAAAAGAATGAGGATAGTTAGTAAGTTACAAGTCTGATAAGATGGCTAGCTTAGGCTGAGCATAAGCTAAAGCCTAGGGAAGATGACCAGTAGTATCATTCCAAGTGAGATATGTGAATGAAAGCCTCAACGAAAGTTCTCCTTAGATCGAGAAAGAAAAAATGAGACACTTATTGTCGGGGAAACCACCCAGTGGTAGTTAGTAAATTTCCCTAGATAAGCCCCCTTGAGTCATAAAGTACAGTGATAAGGGAAGTGAAGAAGAACTAAGAAAATAGCCATAGAAGAGATGCCCTCACTTTAGTAATGACTAAATGAATAGATTAAGTACAAAAATGTAAATAGATAGGGGTTCGATAATTAGTCAAACAAGCTCCCTAATATGAGAACGATATGGGTAAAGGCACGTGGGTGATTAGAACACCCAGCAGAGCATAAGTTTTCAATAAGATAGAATATGAACATTGAGAGTACATGTTTTGGATTGGGTAAGCAGAACCCAAGAAATAGTATACTATGCTCTTAGGGTGAGGCTAAAGAGGCTGAACAGAGAGAAAGCCTAGCTCTTATCTGAACATAGAAATAAGCTGACACAGATAGTTAGTGCCTTAGTACCCTCAGGGAAACTTGAGGGAGCTAAAGACCGCCTAAAAAGGTGAGCCTCATTTTATGTAGAGAAAGAGTGTAAGTTGAGAATGTCATAGAATGAAATTCCTAGGATTATATGAAATAGAATTCTTCTTACTGAAGGATGATCTAGTTAAAAATAAAGCAAGAGTATGAGCAAAAAGTAAACCCCCTTGATATTACAGAGAATGAATAAGTAAATAAACCTAGGAAAAGTGCAGGTGCTTTGGAGCATAGAGGAACTTGAATTGGCAACAGAAACAACCAATAGTAGAACATCCTTTTATCTAAGTAAGAGGATAAGAAAGGAAGAAAGAGAAGATATGACAGTATTCAAGCGAGGACATGCTAGATTTAGACTAGATATTTAGTTAATGTGCTTAAGTACTTAAGAAAGTACACTCGTCTTTGGCATAGACACCCTTCTAGCATGATAGTGCCCAAAGAAAAGAAATAGTCAAGCAATATAGAGAGATCTCAGGATGTAGTAAAGGAAGAATCCTACTTTCCTTGAACACTCTACAAGAATAGGGCAAATAGAGAAAAGTAAAAAGGGATACTTTAGATTATTGGGGAAACATGCATTATATAGGCGATAGTGACTTTGAGCTTAGTCATGAGGTGCCCATGTATTAGTGTTTGATGTTATAGTTAGCTTGCAATAGAGGCTACATGATATTAAATATGGCCAACCTAGTAGTAATGCAGCTTAAGTGCATAGCAAACGACAACATCAATCACCAAAGTGTTTCGATAATCGAAGGGTATCCTAATTAGCTAAATAACGAGATAAGTCAAAAAAGAAAGGTAAAAGAATTCCAATAATATCAGAATAATGAGAAAAGCATGCAGAAAGGAATTCCTAGTAAAGAATGTTCAGATCCAGATAGCATAAGTTTAGTATGCATGATCTGAGTCCTTTATAGTATATGTAAATGAAATGAGAAGGGACCAGTGTATAGCATCTCTCCTGCCAGAGATGTTAATCACACTTAGAGTGTGAGATGCCCCAGTGCCAAGGTACTCAAAAGTAGAGTATGGGCATAGTTGGAAATTTATAGGATATGAAAGGAAAAGATAGACAAGTACAATAAAAGTAAGAAAAGAAAGCCCAAGCAAAAAAGGTTGAAGTGGGAATCTGAGGATCCCAGAAGGAGCAATGAGTGAAAATTAAAATGCTCCCAAGTATCAATATGATGAGACCTTAGAGAATCAGATGACACAGAACTTACTTCGCATGAAGAGCATGATGTACCTCTGAGTTTAGCCTTAGCTATTATGAGCGATGGTTACTGGACTTAGTAAGCATGAGTTTTACTATTAGATATAGTAATCTTAGGCTTTGACGTCTCTCAGAGATGGATCACAGTAGATCCTAGTATAGTATAGCAGGTTGTAGTAGACCCTAGTAGGGCTTTAAGAGGTCATAGTAGACCCGGGGGTCACAATAGATCCCACAGAGTTACATAGAGCCCTAGCCACAACATGATAATTCTCTTATGAGATGACGGCTTGAGATAGTTTTACAGAGTAATTAGTCTTAGAGACCAGTACAGTTTCAGCTAGTTTTTGTCTCAGAGACTAGAGACCTCCTAAGTTTGGTAGACCATTATCACAAAGTTATGAAGGCTTTACTCAGATAATTAGACCACTAACTAGCTCTTTTTAGAGATAAGTATAGTACATAAGATGAGGGAATCAAGAAATTAGCTTTCTAAAGTTAGAACTAGATGAACCACTACCTAACAAATAGTAGCCCTGACCAAGGAATAGAGAGATCCCTGCATGCTAGCTTATGTATTCAAAAAGGGGTCAGGTGTAGTTTTTATATGAGGTAAGTGGTACAGTATATCTCTAGTGAGTAAGACTGTGAAAATAGCTAACATCCCACAAGAACTCAGTAGTAGTCAGTGGTAGTAGTTCTTCGGTGCCAGTGTGAGATATATGTTTGGCAAATCAGTATTGAAATGAGGGACTATAAAATACGACTGTAAGTGAGCAAAGAAAGTGAGAAAAAGTCCTGACCTACAAAGACAGATGTAATAGTAAACAGAGAAATTGAGATCATTAAAAGTAGAAACTCCTTAAAAGAGTTATAATCCCAGTAAGTAATTGAAATGTAAGGCCTGTGATAGAAAGAATGTGTAATTATGGGATGAGCTAGTAAGAAAGAACGCGAAGATAAACAGTGGACAGAATATGTAAATAAGTAGACAGATAAAAACCTCCAATGGCTCTAATGATTAGAAAAGATGATAAGATGTTATTAGAAGCCATTGAGAGGGGATATGAGAGGTGGGATATAAAATGAGTTACCTCCCTAAATGTGTGAATAAGTCCACTGAAAGAAACGATAATCTTATGAACGAGTTAACATTAACCAGATATCATTAGTAAGCTTTCCCAGGAGAGGCCTCCAGAGTCAGAAATTTCTTTCCCTTATGAGAAAGAACTAGCTAGTATTTTATAGCAATATAACCCTTATTAAGAGCTAGTAATAAAAGTTCCCTAGCTGAGAAAAAATTTAAAAGAATGAAATTGCTGAGAAAGTGTGACACCTCAATCTACTACCACTACCTAGCCTCTCTCTGGGCTCGGTTCCACATGATTTCCAAAGATTCACACCACTCCGTGGCATTTGCATGCTATGAACCGGGGTTTTATATACTCATTATCTGCCCCGTGGGTCTCGTGAACCCATCTCATGCATCCTTAACTCAAACTCCATACATACAACTCATACATAGCATAAAACACCCCATAAGCCACGGGTATAGAGCCAAAAACTAATAAAATTACATTTTCTCACTTGGGCCCAAAAGTCATATTTTGGCTCTAACTTTGGAAAATCATAATTAATTGTAGAAAAATTGGAATGCAGACAACTTTAGCTTTCTGGAAAGCTCTAAGTGTCAACGTTACACTAAAAATCATTTCCAACCACAAACACATCGTTTGGACCATGTTTGACATCGAAAATGGGAGGAAGGTCCAGCTGTCACTGTTTCTGGTGCAGCTTCCTGTCATGACTTTCGAAAATTCATAACTAAATCCACAAAAATCCAATCTGGGCACATTATACCAATTCGGAAAGCTACGGATGTCTACTAGAGGAAAAAAATAAGTCCAGATCAGTTCAGTAGCTCCTACATCCCGAAAATCGATGGAACAGTGACGGGGGTCAGGAAAGCTCCCTGATGCTGATACAGAACTTCAGTCGGTTCAATCTCTCTCTACAAACCTCCGATTTGAGTGATTCCAGTTCCTACAAGTCACTTTGGTTTTCTAGTTTATGTGTATAAAATTTCACCACATTTGGAATCCATTTGGTCTAAAAGTGCCACAGATTTCATTTTCTGGTTTAGATGAACAGTATATGACCAATCCATTAAATTCTCCCAAATTCAACAATTCCCCAAATATTCTATAATCCTCCGAATATTACCCACTTTAGCTTCTCAAGAAGCTTTCTACAAACTCTAGAGGCATGCCAAATTTCATGGCAAACGGAGCTCATCCGGTTATACTTTGACGGAGCTCTCAAAAATACCGGTTTTGGCACCCCAAAGGTCCAAAACGGGTCCAAATAGCCTCTCTCACATTCTCACTCCACATGGACAAGTTTAAAAGCACAAAACTAGTCTATCTAACATGTCCATATGATCCAAATCATCATACATCCAAATCTCGCTATGCTATGGCCAAATTTACACAATATCATTCATGCATCAAAGGGGTAAAAAACCACATTTCCATTACTTTGGCTAATAACAGAGTTCATACATCATGACACACCAAAAGCATGCAATTACTCTCTTGTAATTTAATTTAGAGCAACCCTCTATCACACACAACCTAGGGTTCTCTCTCTCTAGAATGTCATTACCCCTTTCTCTCTCTCAAGCTCCCATGGTAGTGGAAAACCTCATTTTCAAAGAGAACTCAAGGATTCAAAAGAGTTTTCCACTTTCCCTCTTCTGACCTATACCCAAAATGCAACCATTTTCACAATTAAAACCGCAGAAAGAGAGGGCAAAGGGAGGGGATCAGAGTTCTAAGAAGAAATGGGAGAAGTTACCTTACCTTTCCCTTGATCTTCCTCCTTCTCTTGATCTCTCACACTCTCCACGCCTCTTTTCTCTCTTTGGGTCGAAGCTTAGGGCAGATATGAGAGAAGAAATGAGTTTGGGCATTTAATGAAGTCTAAATCTCGCTATTTACTCTCTTCCGGATCGACTCTCGCTATGGCGAAAACTAACATTCGCTATAACGAGCTCGTGTAATCTGGCTTCGCTATGGCGAGGTGTAACCTTCGCTACGGCGAGCTCGTGCCAGTTCCCTTCGCTATGGCGAGATTTACCACTCGCTATGGCGAAATCGCGTTAGTTCCAGACTTCACT
The DNA here is from genome assembly GCA_032878935.1 of Erythrophleum fordii. NCBI lineage: Eukaryota > Viridiplantae > Streptophyta > Magnoliopsida > Fabales > Fabaceae > Erythrophleum > Erythrophleum fordii. The sequence goes on along the minus strand of JAVQMF010000052.1, from coordinate 15,002,689 downwards.
CTCGCTATGGCGCACGCTACGGCGAACAACTCCCTGGTTTTTATATGGGCTGCTGCCAGCACTCGCTATAGCTAGAATCGCCTTCGCTATTGCGAACTAGCTCTCTCGCTGTGGCGAGACCGTTTCTCGCTATTACGAGAGGACTTGGCAGAAATTCTAGATTCTGAAAATTTCCAGATTTCATGTCCTTTCTTTTCCCTTTTCTTTTCTTTTTCCTGGTTGTTACAGAAAGCATATAGAGCCAAGAAGAAGGGAAAGAAAAGAGCAATTAGCCAGAAATGAAAAGAGTACGAGAAAAACATGCCCCAAATTTTGAAGACAAAATTTATTTAAGGGGGAGAAATATAACATCTGGTTTTCTAAAAACGAGAGAAAAATGTGAGAAACGTAACGTACAGTTTCTCTGTAAACGAATGAAATTCACCAGATACAAAAGGAAGTCCCCCAAAACGATGTAGTTAAGATCCCAAAAAATTTAGGAAGCATTCTACACTCCTAAAAATGAGAATCCCAAGCTTAAACAGAAAGAAAAATAGAGCTAGAATGAAGAAACAATTTCTTACGAAAGGTTTACGAAACGTAATGATATTTTTATAATTTTAAGAAAATTTTAGAATTCACATAAGAGGGCTTTTTAAATGAAAGTTTTAAGTTCGTCAGGGTTCTTAGAGGCCCTAAAAACCATGGAAAGGCCCGAGACAGGTAAAGCCCCTCCGGTGGATGTTTTTTCAATGTTAGTGTGCCCGAATTTTGACAAATTTGTTTAAGAATGTTTTACCTCTGATTTGAGTGATTCCAAAAATATTTTACTAAATTAGGAATCTAAATTTCATAATGGAAAAGACGGTTCTCAAAAAGGAGCTAAAACAAAAGAGAAAAAAATGCTAGAAACAAAGGGCAAAATAGAAAATTTTAAAAAGTGTAACTTCCTCCCACCTATATATATGATGCACCTTTCTTCTCCCTTCATGTTGCATGACCAAGTTCTGCCCAAAACTAGAGGAAAACCCTAGGGAGAGTGGCACACAAGAGGAAGGCAAAAAGGAGGAGAAGTCAAAGGCTTAAGGTATGGAAATTTAGTAATTTTTTATGCTCTTTCTCTTCCAAACCTTTTCTCCTTCATTCGTCTTTATTTCCTGTGATTATAATGAAGTATATGGATCTATTTTAGAGAATAAATTGAGGGAAAAATTTGGATTTGAAGAGAGGAGCTCAAAGAACACAAGATTCAAGTGAGATAGAGCAAGAAAACAAGGTAATTTCTTTTCCAATAGTTGTCATCTTTGGTTCCCTCCTCCTCCATTTTGCCCAACATGAGAAAACCCTAGGAGGACTTAATTTTTAAGTAGAACCAAGAGTGAATCTAAGGAAAAAGGGTGTGGAGATTAAGAATGTACAAAGAGAATTAACAAAAAGCCATTAGATTTTAAGATGCAAGTTTTAGGATTTTAATTGCACCTTGTAAAATTTGATTCTATATGATGATTCCTAGGCCTAAATAAGAGTTTAAATGAGCTCCCAAGATTCCTAAGAGACTCCCTGCATGCATCCTCCCATGAGAAAACAAATCAAACTCCAAGAAACCCTATTTCCTTTATAGACTCAGCCTAAAGGAGTTTATGTAGCTAGTAAGAGTTTTAAATTTTTCTAAACCCATTTTTGAGTCATATATGATGAATGAATATAAGGGGAAGTAGAAACCATAGAAAGTGAGTTAGTGTTTTATGTTCCATATTATGACCTAAAGAAGCAACATGTAGTTAGGCTCTTTGTTTTAATTATGTGATGACTCTAAGAGGCTTAAAAGGAGTCAAGAATCATATTTGTAAGGAAATAATGGAGCCTATAATTTATTTAATGGGTGTTGCTTCATTAGGTACAATTATGAAACCATAATGGGGTTTATAAAACAACCTAGTGTCTAAGCAAGTTGTGTGGCCTTAGAATTTATTTTATGAACCTAATTGGCTTCCATAAATTATGTCTAGGCCAAGAAAAACTATCTCCACAAGTTTGTGTGTGAGTGGCCAAAAGAGGAAGCCTTGATTCAAGAAGGAAAGTGTATGATTGTATACAAGGTAGCTCTCCCCACCTTCTCCCATGCATGGATATATGCTTAGCTTATTTTAAAATGTGTGTATGTATATTTTTAAGTCATGAAAAGTATGATAGCATGATTTCATATGCCATGGTTTTATGATGACATATTATATTTCATAAGATATTTTGATGTGTGCTTAGATTTGCTTGAGTGTGATGAGGCCAAGAACCCTTAGCTATAGTGAGGATGAACTAAGAACTCTTAAGATTGTTTGAGACAAAGCAAAGAATCTCCTAAAAGCAAAATGAGCTCCCAAGAGCATAGTTGAGTCCAATAATGCATTAAAGAATTGGTGAAGCAAGTCCAAAATTTACAAGAAATTGGGTGAGGCCAATCCACTTGCTTGGTAAGCCTTTGTATGCTATGTATGACTTTCTTGAATGATAAAAATGATTCTTGAATATTTTCACATGTCCACATGCCATGCATGCTTTTATGAGACTTGTTTGCCTCCATTATGTATGATTGAATGAGAGATGAGCTATTGGATTTCTTTGAATCTCGTTCCCTCCTCTCTAATGATCTAATATACTAGGTGGATCAAGTAGACAAGGTAATGGAAGCCAACCACCTTGAAGAAGAGAGATTGAACACATAATGCATAGTTTTTTATTCTTTAAGGCCATATTTGTGTCAAAGAATGTAATCCCATGATGTATATGGTCTATAACCTCTTAAACATCTGTAATTATGATATTATGCCATGTATGAATGAAAGAATATGTTATGTAACCACTAGAATGTGAATTGAGTATATGATGACAAATTAGCTTTATGAATGGTATGATGGAATTATACATATGTGCGGATGAAATGGCCAAAATGAAATGCATGAGGTTTGGGACCATTTGGGCACCTTATACAAGTCCTAATTATGCTTTTAGACTTGCCTAAAAGGTGCCAACATCAAAGGAAAACCATTTGGATATTTTGGTACCCTATATGGAGCCAAAATTGATCATAATATAACCCTATGTCACTTTTTGTCCAAATAAGCTCTTCTTGATCTGAGATTTGGCATGAAATTAGAACTTGTTGAGAACTTTTTAGAAAGCTAAAGAAGATAATTTTTAGAGGTCTATAGAATATTTGATGAATTTCCAAAGTTGGCAAATTTTCTAATTTTGGTCTGATGCACTATTTATCTAGTTCAAAAATGAAATCTATCACACAGAGCTCAAATGATGTATAATTGCTATGAAAATTTATAAATAAAAACTGTACATTCACATAATGTGTGCCTACTAGAAGCACCTCATTTGGAGGTCTAGCAAGGGAGATATGAATTTTTAAACATTCTGTCCAGTATCAAGAGCTTCACCCGACCTCAATTACTATTCTATTGAATTTTGAGGTCTAAATGTATCTAGCTGGTCTACAGTTATTTTCTTTCCTCTATTTGACATCTGTAGCTTTCTAGATTGGTATCATTTGCATGGACTCGATTTTTATGGAATTAATTGGACATTTTCAAAGTTTGCTGCATTAATTTGTGATAGAACCAGTGGACTGCTTGACCTCTGGAACTTTTTAGATGCCAAACATCCTTTGTGATAGATGTTATGGTTTAGACATATTTTTAGTATGAAGTAGACATCAGTAGCTTTCTAGAATGGGCAAGATTGCATAATTTTGATTTTTTTAGAATTAGTTATGAATTTTTAAAGTTTAGTTAAAAAAGAGTCAAATTCTGGCTAAAAATGTGTATGAATATTCTAAGCTTTCCTTTGAGTTCCATGAGTTGTGGGCCAATGAGTTGTATTCATGTAATTAAATTTGAGAATGTGATACATAAGTCTATATGACTCACGAGACTCCGAATAAAAAATTTATGCATAGCGCAACACTAAGAAATTCATTATTTTGTCTTTTTTCCTTGCTCCTTCATGGAATGCATGATGTGAAGCATGAGAATGGCATAAGATAGGCTAGGAAATTATGGTGTTACACCATATGGAAGCATAGCTTCAACCAAGGAGAGTTCATGCACCTAGGGAGTGTTTCAATTCCTTCCAAGCTTAGTTTTATATCACGTGTGGTGTTAAAGTGTGAGAGAAAGCCTTGAAAAAATTTTAGAAATCGTAGATAATGAGATGGCCTTATATGTTCTATAATATGACTTAAAGAAGCAACATGTAGTTAAGTTCTTTATATTAATTGTGTGATGACTCCAAGAGGCTTAAAAGGAGTCAATAATCATATATGAAAGAAAAGAATGGAACCTAGAACTCATTTGGTAGATGTTACTTCATTAGGTGCATTTTTGGAACCATAAAGGGGTTTATAGATCAAGTTAGTGTTTAAAGAAGATGTGTGGCCTTAGAATTAACTCCATAAACCTAATTGGCTTCCATAAATTGTGTTTAGGCTAAGAGAAATGATTTCCACCTTCTTAGGTATGTGAGGTCAAGGGAGAGGATTCAAGACTCAAGAAAAAAGTGTGTGAATGCAAGTAAGGTAGCTTTCTCCACCTTCTCTCATGCATAGATGTATACTTACATTGTCTTGAATGTGTGTATGTATGTTTTAAACCATGGAAGGTATTCTAGCATGATTTTATATGCTATGGTACCATGATAATCTATTATGTTTCCAAATAATGTTTATGATACTTGCTTAGGTTTACTTGAGTGTGCTAAGGCCAAGAACCCTTAACTATGGTGAGGATGAGCCAAGAACCCTTAAGATTAGTTGAGATAAAGTAAAGAGTCTCAAAAGTGAGGTTGACTCCTAAGAGCATGGTTGAGTCTAAGAACCTCTTAAAAAATGGGTGAGAGAAGTCCAAAATCTAGGGTGAGGCTAATCTACTTGCTTGGCAAGCCTATATATACTATGTATGACTTTTTCAAATGCTAAGAATGCTTCTTGAATGATTACACATGTCCATATGCCATGCATGCATTTGTGAGACTTGTTTTGCATGCTTTTATGTATCATTGAATGGGAGATGAGCTATTGGGATTCTTTAAATCTCATCCCCTCTTCTCCAATATTCTAACATGCTAGGTGGACCAAGAAAGCAAGGGAATGGAAGCTAACCATATGAGAAAATGAGAGCTTGACATCAAAATGCATAGTTTTCATTCTTTAAGGCCATATTGATATCAAATGATGTAACTCACTATTGTATATGGTCTATGACCTCTTGAGCATGTATAATTATATTAATATGTGATCTATAAATGAAAGGACATGTTATGCGAATGCTAGAATGCAAAATGAGTATGTTGTGGGAGATTAGCTTCATGAATGGCTTTATGTAATTGTGTACCAATGGAAGTGGAATAGCCAAAATGAGATGCATGAGGCTTGGGACCCTTGGGAAGCTCACACAAGTCATATCCATAATTTTAGACTTGCCCAAGAGGTGCCAAACTTCAAGGAAAGCCATTTGGACATTTTGGTATCTTGTATGAACCAAGAATTGACCAATTTAGAACCTTATATCACTTTTTATCCAAATGAGCTCTTCCTAATCTAAGATTTGGCATGCGATTAGAGCTTGTTGAAAACTTTTTGGAAAGCTAAAGAATAGAATTTTCAGAGCCTAGAGAATATTTGATGAATTTTTATAAGTTGGCAAAGATTCTAGTTTTTGTCTGTGACGGGCTTGTCGTGCAACCCTCAAAATAAAACTAGGTTGAATATTAAATGCAATATAGGGCACAACCTAGGTCATCTCCCTTGGAAACGGAATTCAATGCTTAATTAAGTTTCTAAATGTTAAAGGATCTTAAAAGCTATCTAAATTGGGAGGTTTTTCTTATTGAATTAAACTAACTAGAATCTAATTGAATTAAAATTCCTAAACACTACCTAATTAGATGAATTATGATGAATGATGGTCTTGTGACTAGCTTAAGATTTGTCCCTTGGTATCCACTATCCTTATCCTAATCCAATTGTGATTAATTCTGGCCTAAGAGTTCCTAATTCTGTTCATTGACAAATGATCTTGAATTACCATTCAAGATTCAAGAGATTAACAATTTAATATTGAATTGAAACCTTAACTCCCATTAAATTACTAATTCTTGTGATTAAAATTTTTGAACACTCAAATTGATTGATTAACTGATTAATTAGCCTCTAAATCATCATCTAAAAATGTTTAATTAACTAACTAAACACCAAGGAATCCACAATTAAACACTCAATTTCTCACATATATTTCATCAAACACCTTGACTACATACATGGATAATTGTAGGAAATTAGGAAATCCAATACTAATTCAATCACATAATCAGTCAAACAACATCCTAATTAGTGTCTAACCAACCACTAATCAATTACATAAATTCTCAATCCAATATTCCTTAACCAAGCAAATATAAGAAAGAGAAAAAGTGCTGGAAAAATAAGAAAATCTTAGCCAAAATTCTACTTCTTCTCTAAGGATTCAAGCTTCAACCAAGCTACTCCTCTTAGCTAGCCACGAGGATGAATCAAAGCTTTATTTAGTAGATGGAAATGGAGGAAGTGGAGTGGAGAATGGAGGAGTGGATGGTTCTGTGAATGGAAAAACAAAGGCGTGAAGGTGAATGGAAAAAGACGGAGGGAGCATGGATGAGCAAATGAGCTGGATATAATGGAATGACGTCGTCAATAATCCAATGACCACGTGAAATACACTGGATGATGAATAAAGCCCACCCCCTCGTGCTTCATTTGTTCTTCACGTGCTCAGCCATTTCTCATCCTCCGAAGCATTTCTTTCCTTCTTTATTTATCTGAGTGTGGGCCCCACTTTATTTTATATTATAGTATATTCCACGTTTTGCTTTAGCATTTTGCCCAAGCTTCCCACGTGATTCAGCTATCCATTCCTATCCTTGTTCTGTCCGTGTGTAATTTCCAGCTCTCTCTTCTTCAAATTCTTCACGCGTTGCTTCCTTCTTTTGTGTTTCTTCCTCATATGTTTGCTCTATTTTGCTCAAGTTTATAAGCTGCTGCCCGTTGCTTCTTGCTTTCTTTATCAACCAGAACCCACAGCTTCTTTCACCTTCTACCCATTCATGGTTCTTTCACATCTTCTTGTTGCTGCTAGTACAGTTCGTGTTGTTGTCCAGTTCAATTTGTGTTGTTGTCCCTGCATGCAAACCCAGTTCAGCGTTTTCTTCCTCTCTATGCATGTAAAACCCATAGCATTTCTTCACACTTTTGTTGCTACATGCTTTTCATTCACTTCCCACGTGGACTGCCTAGACTCGTGCATGCTACTGTACACCCGTCTTCTTCATTTAGCTTGCCCATCCAAGTTGAATGCTACCTCAATGTGAATCCTGTAGCTTGTGTCTCTTCTTTCCCCATTCCACATTGTTTCCTTTTCTCCCATGCAGCTCCTATGTTTTGCCTGAGCTTCATTTCTCTTTGTTTCTACTCATTCATATTTGCTTTCCTCTGTTTTGCTGTAACACCCCAAAATTAATTAAGGTACTAATAATGGATTTAGAGTAATTAAGAATAATTAATATGGGATTATTGGGCAAGTTAGTTGAATGGGAATTTTAGAGAGATAAATTATTAGCATAGGTTTGAGAATTTTTTAGGATAGAAATTTTGCATCTAGACCCAAATTAATGAATCATGATAAGAGGCTAATGGAGGCCCAATGAATTAGGGGCAGACCCAACTAATTTAATAAGATAAAAGCCCATGATTTACCTTGTATAAACTCTTATAAGTGGCCCTATTACCCTTGTGTAGACCCAAGCCTTTGAGCTCTTCAAATTAGGCACAAATCCCATTAAACTTAAGCAACCTAATATGTGAAAACTGGCCTAACAGAATTATGCAGCCCAACACTTAAAAACTGGCCCAATAAGCAAAATCTGAAACCTAATTGGATATGGACTTAGAGCAACCCATGACCCAACCCCTTGACCTAACTTAAACCCACCTAAAACCCTAATGCTTCAGCCACCTTTTCCCCCCATTTGCTGAAACACAAAAATAGAAGAGAAATTTGGAGGTTGAGAAGGAGGCTAGTGTTAGAGGCAAAGATTCTGCATTTTCTCATACTTAGAGCAAGATTTGGCCAAGGTAATAGTTATACAACTTAATCCCCTCATCTTTCTCTTTAATTTGGTCTGATTAGTTTTTCATTTGGAGAGTTTTCATCCTACCCAAAATCTGAAATGTGGGTGTTTAGGGATTTTCTTGGTGAAATTCGTAGGTTAACGTTGGGACTGGTGTTAGATGAGTTTAAACCCCCCATTTTGATGCTTTCTTTGTTGGTTTGAGACCCCCATAGCTGATTTATATTATACGTGTTGATTTTATACGAATTTGCTTAGGATTTTGGGTGGAATATTGAGATTTCTGGTAGAGGACACTAAAAACCGAATTTGGGATTTGTGGTGGCTGGGTAAGTGTTCTTTAGGTAGTCATTAGCATTTAAACCCTTTGGGTACTTGTTATAACTGTCAATGATGGACTAGAGTAGTAATTATTTGATGTTATGATTATAGGGAGGCTCTGTACCATTGGTGGCTGTTACAAATCTGTCCACAAGTGAGGTAACCGGGGTTTACAGTAATTCCATGCATGTATCTATTTTAATTCCATATTTGCTGCATATGAATGATTTGAAATGCTGAATGGATTGGTTAGCTATCTGTTGTGTGATGATTGGACCTTGTGAGTCCATGGTGGAGCTGTGGTGCAGCTGCCACTCGTGCATATGCTACGATCGAGCACCGAGTTATGATCAAACCCCAGATGTACTGAGCCCTGGTTGTACTCAATGGGGAGTGGGTGCCGTGGACTGGCCTCTCCCAGTGTTAATGGCCTTTAACATGTGATAATATGATTGCTAGTATGGGATAATAATCATGATAGCCTAATTACTTCATTTACTGATATGGCTGATATGATTTTGATGTTGATTTTGATTCATGCATATATGTTTATTAAACTGGATTATATGATGGAATTGCCTTGGTTACTGAGATTTATATCTCACCCCGTTTTATGGGATTACAATTTCAGGTGAAGGTTCATTGGGTAAGGATAAGGGTAAGAGAGTGGATGAAAATCCATGAGCTCCAGCCTATGGGGAGAATGCTACACTTAGGCTGACTTACTTAGTGTAGATGCTAATTTTGTATTCCCTATTGTATAGCATCATCATGTATTCATATTGCCAAGTGTCGGAGTCTGTATCTTGATAATATGATGTATACCTATTGTGTAGAAGGCCTTGCTTTAAATTGGTATGTGATGTATAGACTTATAATATCCACTGTGGGCCTTGTTAAACTCTGATGTAACTTGTTATTAGAAATGAAATCTTGAATTATTGCTATGAATCCCTATTGATTAGGTACCAAGTGATAGCTATTGATAGTGCATGAACTCTTGTTGTTGTTATTTTACAAATTGCTGAGAAATGGACTTGCTAATATAGAGTAGTTAGAGGAGTGGAAATTTACATTTTGAAGGTTGAGTTGGTAAAGGTAGAATAGCTGGATAAATGAGGTTCATAACCACCCTTAGAGTTACATAAATTAAGGTAGATTGACCCTAGGGTGTTAATGAAGGGAGAATGGAGAGTAAGAGGCAAAGATTTCAGAGTTATAGGATCAGAAGAGGGTTAGCCGCGGCTAAAATGGAGATGGCCGCAGCTAATAGTGGCGAAGTTGCCCAGGGAGAGTTCCAGAGGGTAATTAGCCGTGGCGAAATGTCAATTGGCCGCGGTGAAATTTGAGAGGTCAAACTGGGAGTCATCCAGAGGGGAATTCGCCACGGCGAATTAGGGAATTGGCCGCAGTGAACTTTTAAAAAAATGTCCCCGGCATTCCAGAGAGGAATTGGCCGCGGCGGAAGGTGAAATTGGCTGAGGCCAATATCGATAGGCGAGCGAGAAAGTTCCAGAAGGCTTCTTTCGCCACGGCACCATGTAGGTTGGCCGCGGCAAAGATCCAACTCGCCGCGGCGATAGTGACAAAGAAGGAGGTGGAAACAGTAAGGAATTGGCCGCGACTAAGGGTAATTTAGCCGCGGCTAAAGGTAATTTGGCCGTGGCTAACATGCCAAAACACTTATATTGACTAGAAAACCCTGGATTTCCATAGATTAATCATAAAGGATGATCTAGAGTCACTAGGATGAGTCACAATTGATGAGTAATAGAATCCAAGGCCGATTATTGGATGTTTAATTCCCTTATGAACATAGAAGTGTGTGATTGTATGATTGATGACTCTAATCACATTAAGGTTTAAATTTTTTCCATATTTTCATGACTTATGATGATTAACCGCATGTTTAACCTCAATTATCGAGATTAGAGATTAGGGTCGTCACATTTGCCACTTGAATGTTTTATGCAGAACTTGAGCTCTTCTTTTCATAAACCAAAAACTCGAGCCTCTTTTTCCTTCTCCTTCAACGTAAACCTAAGCCCAAGCTTCTCACGTGACTGTCCAGCCCTCCATGCAAGCTGTCATGTTTTTCTTTCTATTTCTGCAGCTTGTGTTTGGAGCCTTCATCATGTAAATCTCCTCCTTGTGAATCTCTGTTCTGCTTGAGTGTTTGTTTTGCATGTGTGTTTCTCCTTATCTCAACATGTAGCTTCTCTTCTTTGTTTTTGAGCTTCCATCTCGAGCCAAAGTCTCATGTGCTTCCATGTGAGCTCAAGTTATTCCACGTAAAACTTCTTTTTCATGCCATTTTTAGCTCATTCTTCCTATTCATATTTTATTGCCTAACAAGAAGTGCACTTGATCCCAACTCTTCTCCTCTTCTTCTTCAAAACAAATGCTCATTCAAGCTCCAAATTCATATTAAAATTCTGCACAAAAGAGTGGGAAAAATCAAATAAGCATATTCACAAAAATTATTTAAGATTAAATGAGCATTAAAAACTAAATTTTTGCAAATTAACTCCTAAAATATAGAAATGGCTATTAAAATGAAATCTTATCTAATTAAAGTCTTAAAGCCATATTTCATTGTTAAAATGCCCAAGTTTAGGAGAATAAAATAGATAGAAATATGTGTTTATCAAATTCCCCCACACTTAAACCTTTGCACTCTTAGGTAAAACTCAAAATCCAAAGATAAAAGAATGAATTGAAATATTCGGCTAGTAAAATGGCAAGTGGAAAAATGAAAATGGGAAAGGGAAGGTAAAAGTCATAAATTAGGGACCAATCACAACTTTTCATCACTTCAACAATCCAAGTAAACTTCAATTGCATCAAGAAATCAAATTCCATGGCAATTTCATTTGAAAAGAATGAATTGTAACACATAGCCTCTCATGTGGATTAGTGTTTACTCTCAACTGTCAAGTGTTTAGGCAATGTAGATCACTCAAGTTCCACCTATCAAGATTCACTACCATAAGCTTGTCTAGCTTCTAAGTCTCCACCACCTATGCCAAATGCAATGCACAAATCGATAAGACTTTATTTAGGGTTGTAATGGGGTTTGGTGAATGAAACGAATGGATACAAAAATAAGGGGAAAGCAAATAGATACCTTAGAACCTCAAAAGTAATCAATGAAACCTAGGATAGAGAATTTCTAGGCCTTATTTTCCTCTAGAATAGCAACTATGAACTCAATTTGAATTACTTCTTTCTTTTAATTTTCCATGGCTTCCTTTCTTTTCTTTTCTTTTCTTTTTTCATTGACTCTTTTGTTTTCCTTTTGCTTTTCTATCTCTTTTCTTTTCTTTCCAATTTCTTTTCAAGATAGTTTCCTCAACTTTGATTAACAATGGCCTAAATGGATGCAAAGCACACATTCTCTCTTTCCAAACAAGTATAATGCTCCTTAAAGTCCTTAAGGCATCCTAAAACAAGGTGGGAAAACATTTTTAAATGGCTATGGCTAACAAGAAAATGAAATCAAGTCCAAAGTGGTTAAACAATAGATAAAATGCATGTAGGGTTGGCTTTTTGGCTCACTAGTTATAAAAGAAATGAATGCCTTATCATTTTCATACATGCAAATGCAAATGTGGTCTCAACAAAGAATCAAGATAAGTTCTAGAGTGAAAGCAGAGATAGGTGAAAACACACTAGAATCGAACAATTAAGGTTCAAATTCTTACCAGTTAATGGCTATCAAATAATTCATTGAAATCAAATTCATTGCCACTTCACTTGAATCAAGACACGAGATCCATCACTTATCATGTCTAAGTGAATCCAAGCTATAATCATCTTAACTTGCAAATTTCATAGGAAAACTGAGAAAAAAAATCACGTTATTTTTTAAAAATTCCAATTTTTTTTTAAACAAGGAAAAGATGGATGGAATCAAATAACTCTCCCCCCCACACTTAAATGTTGCATTGTCCTCAATGTCAGCACATAGTCCAGACAGATGAACAACACAAGATAAAGAGAGTGAAAAGAGAGAATACAACTGGATAAACTTGAAAATAGAGATCTCAATGTGGCTCAGATTTCTTTTACAACTAGTTAGCAGTCTTTTATTACCTACAAAACATAAACAAAACAAACTGTAATACAGAAAAGAAAGAAAAACTAAATCCTAAACTAAAAAGAGTTTTATTAGAGACTAACTAATCATACGTATCAAAAACAAGAATTAAAACTACTTTATTCCTTCTTAACTGAACAAATTTGAGTTTAACCACTTTAAAACATTTTGATTGATCATTTAGTGATGACTCATGGACTTCTTCAACCATCAGTAGTTTCAGAAAGTCATATTCAGCAAATTCAAGACCAAGAAAAGAATAAAAATCAAATTCAGGAGATTTAAAACCAAAGAAAGAAAACTTAAAATCAAATTTAAAAACACTAGACTCTAGACTCTCTAAATATCTATTAAAGCCAATAAAATCTATAGGACTCCCATCAGTAGGAGTCACTGCATAAATAGGAAAATCAAATTGCAACTTCTCACAGCCTTTTAAGTTCAAGGTGTCTGACGGCTGCTTTTTCTCAATTGGGAGAGTTTGCTGATTGTTGGGAATTAGCTCACCAACTTTAAGAATTTGTTTCGGACTCTCAACAAGAGAGACAACATCTTCCCTGACCAAAGAGACATCAGTAGGCTCACAATATTCTAAACAATGATCAACAGCAAAATCAAGTCTCCTACTAGCATCAACAACAGCAAAAGGATCAACAGAATTTTCAACATTAGCACTATTACTATGCATATTATCATCAACACTAGTATGATAAGAAGAATCAGTCTTATCAATCATTTTAGTATAAATAAAGGATTCTATGGATTCAACAGACTTATCAGACCTCATAAACTCATTAATCTCAGCACACACAGGACATGGATGCACATCATCACATAAGCATTTAAGAGTTAAGTCTAAATCATCAACAACAATTTGCTCAACAATTTCATTGTCTATAGTCTCATCACATGCTACATCTACCATTTCATCAACATATCAGCATATGCTAGTGAGGAATCATGATGATCATTATATGTGAGAAACTCACTAGTCCCAATGAAAGAATTACTTTGAGAGTATTCATCACATACAGTAGATCCAGCACATATACAATCAAGAAATGCATCCAAATCAGTTATATCACATGGTCTAGATGGCATGTTTGTCCCTAAATTCAGAAGATGCATCATTAACAGACTTCTCAACCAATTCCAAACTAGGAATAGAATAATCATCACATTTTAAGTCACCCCCCACATATCTACTACCCTAGACTCAATAAATTCATCAATAATAGGCTCAGACATGAATTCATCACTGAGGTCATAGCTAGGTGTAGACATCCTAAGTGCATCAGTACACAAGGGTTCATGAACATCAATAAATGTGTCAATTTTGTTCAATGAGCTATCACAATCAATCATATCAGGAGATTCAACAACAATTTTTTCATCAACAACATCATCATGCAATTCAGAATCAACAATATTATATGCGTCAGTAGTCACGGTGCTATCATGCAAACTAGATTCAGTTCCAACAAATTACAAAGTATTAGAAGATGAAAGGATATCACCCAATGAATAGGATTCTTCCTCCTCTATACATTCCCTTTTAATTTGCTCTTTAATTGATTCATTAGCACTTGAAGTCAGTTGATTCAATTGAATTCCTGAATCCTTTATAAGGTTATCTGCCATTTGCTGGTCTTGGAGTTTCAACCATTCAGCTCCTTATTAGATCATTTGTTGCATGTACCCCTCAGGATAATAGTAATTATGATACTCTGGCTCTTGCCCATGGTAATCATGGTATGGCTCTCGCATATGAAAGTTATGATATGGCTCATGATGATGGTGGTAATTTGGGTGAATCTCATATGGATGGTGGTATGGTTGGTAGCTGGGATGAATTTCACAGGAATGATAGTGTAGTTGCTAGCATGGTGGTTGAAATTGTTAGTATTGTTGTGCTTGTCGTTCTTGTCTTTGTCTTTCAAGTAAGCCTTGAAGCATTGTATGGAGATCATCTAACTGCTTGAGGATTCCATCATTTGCATAAGGATCATAAACACCTTGATTAGAATAATATGGATCCATTTAAAGCAAAGAAAAATGAGAAGCACAATTAATTTTAGCACAAACAAATCATTAACAAATTATAACTAAATTTAATTCTAAATCAAGAAAATAAAATTCAAATGAAGCTAATAACTTCCTAACTATGAAAAATACTCCTAAACAGAGGTTAATGACACAAAACAAACTCACAAAAAATAAAGAAATTAAATCCAGAGAAACTGAAAAATTCTTTAAAAATTCAAAAAAATACTAAAAAATTCAAAAAAGTGCCCTAAACGTTGAAATTTGGCCAAAAAATGGTGTACCCAATAGTTTTTCTATTACTTTTGCTCAAAACACCCAAAAACCTTGGAAAACAAAGTTTGAGAATTTTTTGGGCATTTTAAACAAAAATTCTAACAAGCAGGCAAATTAATATGCAATATCGAAATTACCCGATTCCAAGTTCAAAACAGAGCAAAAATCAAACCAAAATAAAACCAAAATGAGCTAAAACAGAATTAAAACACTTAGAAACCTTTCTCAAACAATTAAAACTCCAATTCCCCGGCAACGGTGCCAAATTTTGATGGACTCGTCGTACAACCCTCAAAATAAAACTAGGTTGAATATTACATGCAATATAGGGCACAACCTAGGTCATCTCCTTTGAAAATGGAATTCAATGCTTAATTAAGTTTTTAAATGTTAAAAGGATCCTAAAAGCTATCTAAATTGGAGGGTTTTTTTTATTGAATTAAACTAACTAGAATCTAATTGAATTAAAATTCCTAAACACTACCTAATTGGATGAATTATGATGAATGATGGTCTTATGATTAGCTTAAGATTTGTCCCTTGGTATCCACTATCCTTATCCTAATCCAATTGTGATTAATTCTGACCTAAGAGTTCCTAATTGTGTTCATTAGCAAATGATCTTGAATTACCATTCAAGATTCAAGAGATTAGCAATTTAATATTGAATTGAAACCTCAACTCCCATTAAATTACTAATTCTTGTTATTAAAATCTTTGAACACTCAAATTGATTGATTAACTGATTAATTAGCCTCTGAATCATCATTCAAAAATGTTTAATTAACTAACTAAATACCAAGGAATCCACAATTAAACACTCAATTTCTCATATGCATTTCATCAAACACCTTGACTGCATACATGGATAATTGTAGGAAATTGGAAAATTCAGTACTAATTCAATCACAAAATCAGTCAAACAACATCCTAATTAGTGTCTAACCAGCCACTAATCAATTATACAAATTCTCAATCCAATATTCCTTAATCAAATAAATACAAGAAAGAGAAAAAGTACAGGAAAAATACAAAAATTTTAGCCAAAATTCTGCTTCTTCTCCAAGAATTCAAGCTTCAGCCAAGGTATTCCTCTTAGCTAGCCACGAGGATGAATCAAAGCTTCATTCGGTGGATGGAAATGGAGGAAGTGGAGTAAAGAATGGAGGAGTGGATGGTTCTGTGTGTGGAAAAGATGAAGGCGTAAAGGTGAATGGAAAAAGACGGAGGGAGCGTGGATGAGTGAATGAGCTGGATATAATGGAATGACATTGTCAATAATCCAATGACCACGTGAAATACACTGGATGATGAATAAAGCTGACCCCCTCGTGCTTCATTTGTTCTTCACGTGCTCAGCCATTTTTTATCCTCTAAAGCATTTTTTTCCTTCTTTATTTATGTGAGTGTGGGCCCCATTTTATTTTATATTATAGTATATTCCACTTTTTGCTTCAGCGTTTTGCCCAAGCTTCCCATGTGATTCAGCTATTCAATTCCTCTCCATGTTCTGTCTGTGTGTAATTTCCAGCTCTCTCTTCTTCATATTCTTCACGCGTTGCTTCCTTCTTTTGTGTTTCTTCCTCACATGTTTGCTCTATTCTGCTTGAGTTTGTGAGCTGCTGCCCGTTGCTTCTTGCTTTCTTTATCAACAAGAACCCACAGCTTCTTTCACCTTCTGCCCATTCATGGTTCTTCCACGTCTTTTTGTTGCTGCTAGTACAGTTCATGTTGTTGTCTAGTTCAGTTCGTGTAGCTGTTCAGTTCATGTTGTTGTCCCTGCATGCAAACCCAGTTCAGCATTTTCTTCCTTTCTATACTCGTAAAACCCATAGCTTTCCTTCACACTTTTGTTGCTACATGCTTTTCATTCACCTCCCACGTGGACTGCCTAGACTCGTGCATGCTGCTGTACACCCGTCTTCTTCATTTAGCTTACCCATCCAACTTGAATGCTGCCTCAACGTGAATCCTGTAGCTTGTGTCTCTTCTTCCTCTATTCCACGTTGTTTCCTTTTCTCCTATGCAGCTCTTACGTTTTGCCTGAGCTTTATTTCTCTCTGTTTATGCTAATTCATATTTGTTTTCCTCTGTTTTGCCACTTAAATGTTTTATGCAAAACTTGAGCTCTTCTTTTCACGAACCAAAAACTCGAGCCTTTCTTTCCTTCTCCTTCAATGTAAACCCAAGCTCAAGCTTCTCATGTGACGTCCAACCCTCCATGCAAGCTATCACGTTTTTCTTTCTATTTCTGCAGCTCGTGTTTAGAGCCTTCGTCACGTAAATCTTCTCCTTGTGAATCTCTGTTCTGCTTGAGTGTTTGTTCTGCATGTGTGTTTCTCCTTATCTCAACATGTAGCTTCTTTTCTTTATTTTGGAGCTTCCATCCCGAGGCAAAGTCTCATGTGCTTCCATGTGAGCTCAAGTTATGAGCTCAAGTTATTCCACGTAAAACTTCTTTTTCATGCCATTTTCAGCTCATTCTTCCTATTCATATTTTATTGCCCAACAAGAAGTGCACTTGATCCCAACTCTTCTCCTCCTCTTCTTCAAAATAAATGCTCATTCAAGCTCCAAATTCATATTAAAATTCTGTACAAAAGAGTGAGAAAAATCAAGTAGGCATATTCACAAAAATTATTTAAGATTAAATGAGCATTAAAAACTAAATTTTTGCAAATTAACTCCTAAAATATAGAAATGACTATTAAAATAAAATCTTATCTGATTAAAGTCTTAAAGCCATATTTCATTGTTAAAATGCCTAAGTTTAGGAGAATAAAATAGATAGAAATATGTGTTTATTAGTCTGATGCACTATACACTTGGTCCGAAAATGATTTCTATCACACATGACTCAAATGATGTCCAATTGCCACAAAACTTTATATGGAGAAACTAGATATTTCTAGTGACTTGTGCCAACTAGAAGCACCCCATTTGGTTGTCTAGAGAGGGAGATATAAATTTTTAAAAATTCTGCCCAGTATCAGAAACTCTAACTAACCTCAGGTACTATTTGATTGATTTTTGATTCCTGGACTGGAGTTATTTTTTCCCTCTAGATAACATCCACAGCTTTCTATATTAGTATCATTTGTATGGATTGAATTTTTGTGGAATTAATTGGATATTTTTTAATTTTGCTACAGATTTTTGAGACGGTACTAGTGGATAGCCAGACCTCAGGACGTTTTCAAATGTCAAACATCTTTTGTGTTGGATATTATGGTATGAAAATATTTTTAGCATAAAGTAGACATGTGTAGCTTCCTAGAATGGGCAATAATGCATGATGTGCATGATTTTGATTTTTCTAGAATTAATTATGATTTTCCAATATTTGTGACATAAATGGTATCATTCTAGTTGAAAATACAAGTATGAGTTTTATACTTCCCTTTGGTTTCCATGAGTTGTGGGCCACTTTTGGTAATGGAAATAAGTTGTATCCATATAATTAAATATAAGAATATGATACATAAGTCTATATGGCCCACAGGATTGCAAAAGAAAATTTTATACACGACGTAATGCTAAGAAATGCATTAGTTAATGTTATTTTTCCTTGCCTCTTTTTGAATTGCTTGATATGAGGCATAAAGATAGTATGAAATGAGCTAAAAATATATGATGTTACCCATTTCACCATCCACATGATCAAAGCAATGAAAGTACATTCCCAAAGCTCCTATACCACAACTAAACTTAGAACGACAATTGTTCAAGTATTGACATCCATTTTACACCTTATATAATGTTGAATTCAAAGAACTACTTGTAAAATCTCCAAGTGACAAATCAAAATCTGGAATATGTCTCCTAAATTACTCTAAACACCTTGAGTAAGTACATATTTAAACTTGCCCAAACATCATTGTTCAAACATAAAATTTACAATGCTAAATGCTTAATGGTCACAATTTTTCATTAAAAATTAGTCAAATACAATCACAAGGTCCAATTCTATGATGACTCAGATTACATAATTAGTCCTTGTGCTTGGTAATACATGATGCAATGTGGCAATTTTATAACATAATAACCAATACTAAGGCATTTAAGCCTATACACTATAAAACCATCACGATAGGCTTCCCTTAGCTTTTCTTTGCTACTAAGAGGTCCAGTCCTTAAAAATGTTAGCCCATAATCGAGGTGAAATATAAAATCTCAATAATAAAAAATAATTTCCATATATATATGTATGTATATATGTATGTATAAATTAATCAATATAATCCATTTTATACAAAGAAATACCAAAAGCATCAATATAATCAGCAAATGAATTTACAATGCTAAATGCTTAATGGTTACAATTATTCATTAAGAATTAGTCAAATACAATCACAAGGTCCAATTCTATGATGACTCAAATTACATAATTAGTCTTTGTGGTTGGCAATACATGATGCAATGTGGTAATTTTACAACATAATAACCAATACTAAGGCATTCAAGCCTATACACTACAAAACCATCATGGTAGGCTTCCCTTAGCTTTTCTTTCCTACTAAGAGGTCCAGTCCCTAAAAATGTTAGCCCACAATCGAGGTGAAATATAAAATCTCGGTAATAAAAGGCAATTTCCATATATATATATATATGTATGTATATATGTATGTATGTATAAATTAATCAATATAATGCATTATATACAAAGAAATACCAAAAGCATCAATATAATCAACAAATGAACTAGTTGGACTATTAGTGACTACTATCCCATATTAATAATCACATACAATATGTTAATAGTTAAAAATAGAGGGAAATGCCCATCCATGGCTAACTGTAACACCATGAATTCAAGCTCATTCTAACTCATCAAGTGTTTTTACATAACTTAATATCATGAATCATGTGAGTTTTGCATGAAAAAGGCAAAGAAATAATGTTCATTTTAGCACTACATTGGGTCTCAAAATTCCATTCAGTGTCACGTGGACCATGTGAGCTCATACTATACTTCTTCATATTTAATTTCATTATTACAACTCATTCGCATCATAAAAACATGCTTACAACCCATGGAAACCGAAATGAGGCATGGAAACTTAAAGATCATTCCCAATTGGTCCTTTTTTTGGGCAAACTTTGGAAAATCATAACTAAATTTAGAAAAATCAAAACTATGCAATCTTGGTCATTCTAGAAAGCTTGGGATGTCTACTTCACACTAAAAATATGTCCAAGTCACAATATTTATTACCCAGGATGTTTAACATCCAAAAACCTATAGAAGTTTGACTGAAATCTGGAACTATCACAGAATTCTATAGAAAACTTTGAAAATGTCCAATTAATTCCACAAAAATCCAATCCATGCAAATGATACCAATCTGGAAAGCTGTGAATGTTAACTAGAGAGGAAAAATATCTCCGGATCAGTTCATTAAGCCCAGACTCCAGAATTCAATAGAACAGTACTTCTGGTTGGGCAATTTCACTGATACTAGACAGAAACTTCAAAAATTCATATCTCCCTTTCTAGACCTCCAAATGAGGTGCTTACAGAGTTTGGGCTTGATGAACTGATCTAGAGATATTTTTCCTCTCTAGTTAACATTCACAGCTTTCCAGATTGGTATTAGAGCAAAGTTCCAGGCTCTCTTGGATTAGATTTTGGCTTGAGGATGTAGTAGCTGGGCTATGTAAAAGGTATAAATAGATAAGTACAGCCTTGTATGAGATAAACTAGAATCTATGGTGTTACATTTATTAGTATCAGAGCCAAAAGGCCAGAGTGAGTCAAAAAATTTGTCAAAAGGCCAGTGATATTTTAGTAAATATGGGCACTTTTTAAAAAACACACATAGGGCTTTTTAAATGAAAATTTTGAGTTCTTCGGGGTTCTTAGAGGCTCTGAAAATCATGGGAAGCCTCGAGACAGTTAAAGCCCCTTCGGTGGACATTTTCCAATGTCGATGTGCCTGAACTTTGATGGATTCGTTTATAAAGGTTTTAGCTTTGATTTGAGTGATTCCAAAGGTATTTTTCTTAATTGGGAACCTAAATTTTATAATGGAAAAGATAGTTCTAAAAAAGGAGCTAAAACGAAGAAGAAATGAAAATGCAAAGTATGAAGGGCAAAATAGGAATTTTTGAAAAGTGTAACTTATTCCCACCTATATATATGATGCACCATTCTCCTCCCTTCATTATGCATGACCATCTTCTACCCTAAATCAGAAGAAAAACCCTAAGGGAGAGGTGCCCAAGAGAGGAAGAAGAAGGAGGAAGAAAACCAAGCTCAAGGTATGTTTTCATAGTGATTTTCCTTACTTTTCTCCATCCACACCTCCTCTCCTCCCTTCTCCTTTCTTTCCATGGATTAAAATGAGATTTATAAATCTGATTCAAGGGAGATATTCAAGGGAAAGTTCGGATTTGAAGAGAGGAGCTTGGAGAAATCAAGATTTAAGCCAAATTAAGCAAAGAAACAAAGTAAAAATGCATCCTATGATTGATACCTTTCATCACACTTCTTCTCCATTTCGACCTAGACTTAGACAGACCTAAGGAGTCATATTTTTAGCCAAAACAAAGGTGATTCTTAGGTATTTGATGGAGAGGAATAAGAATATGCAAAGGAAACCAACAAATAGGCATTAGAAATCAAGATATAAAACCTAGGGTTTTAAGTGCACCTTCCAATTTCTGAATTTGTATGATGCTTCCTAAGTCTAAGTTAGAGTATAAATGAGTTCCTGAGACACCAAAGATGCTCCCCACAAGCTTCTCCCTTCAAGAAAACTAAGAAAACTCCATGTGACCTAAATGGTGTCTATGTCTCAGCCAAGAAGGGATTGTGTAGGTGAAGGAGTTTTAAATTTTTCTAACGCCATTCTTGAGTCATATTTGATGAATGAAAGTGAGGGGAGGCCTTGGAAAAAATTTAGAACTCATAGAAAGTGATTTGGTGTCTTAGGTTCTATATTATAACCTAAAGAAGCAACATGGTGTTAAGCCTTTTGTTTTGATGATGTAATGACTCCAAGAGGTTTAAAAGGAGTCAAGAATTATATTTGAAAGAAAAGAATGAGGCTTAGAAAGTATTTGAGGGGTGTTGCTTCATTAGGTGCATTTATAGACCATGATGGAGCTTATAGAGCAATCTAGCATCTAAGCAAATTGTATGGTCTTAGAGATTATTTCATGAACTTGATTGGCTCCCATAAATTGTATCTAGGCTAAGAGAAACCATTTCCACTAATTTGTGGGTGTGTGTTCGAAAGAGAAGGCTTGAGTCCAAAGGAAAAAGTGTGTAATTGTGTGCAAGGTAGCTCTCTCCACCTTCTCTCATGCATGGATGTGTGTTTAGCTTGTTTTAGAATGTGTGTATGTGTGTTTTCAAGCTTTGAAAAGTATGCTAACATGCCTTTATATGCTATGATGCTTAATGCCATATTATATTTTCAAATGATTACATGATGTTTGTGTGGGTTTGCTTGAGTATGGAGAGGCCAAGAACTCTTCCCTTGGATGAGGATGAGCCAAGAACCCTTGAGCTTGGTTGAGACAAAGTAAAAAGTCTGCCAAAAGCAACGTGGGCTCTCAAGAGTATGGTTGAGTCTAAAGTGCTCAAAGAATGGGTGAGGCAAGTCTAAAATCCATGAGGAGAAGTGTGAGGCCAATCCAAATACTAAGTGAGCTCTTGAATGTCTTGTATGATTAATTCACATGCTAAGGTTGCCTTTAAAATGTCTATGATTTATATTTTCTCCATACATGCATTTAAAAGGCTTGCTTTGCACATATTATGTATGATTGAATGGGAGATGAGCTATTGAGATCCTTTGAATCTCATCCCCTCCTCTCCAATGATCTAACATGATAGGTGAACTAAGTGGATATGCTAATGGGAGCCAACAACCCTAAAGGAAGGAGATTGACAAACTTATGCCTTGATGTTGGCCATTTTGGAACCATGCTTATGTATCTTAATGTCTATGATGTTGTATATGTACAATGAACCTTGAGACATGCATAAATATACTATTATGTAATGTTTATCACTATGAATATGATGTATGAGTTTTAGAATACAATTTGAGTATGAAATGCCAAAATGTGCAATGTAGAAATTTGATGGAAATATGCATAAGTGTGGGTTGAATGGCTAAAATGAAAAGCATAAGGTTTTGGGACCATTTGGGCAGCTCACACAAGTCTTAAATGTGATTTTAGACTTGTCCAAAAGGTGCCAAAACTAAGGAAAATCCATTTGGCAATTTTGATACCCAATATGGAGCCAAAATTGACCATAATGGAACCCTATATCACTTTTTTGCCAAATGAGCTAGTATTGATCTAAAATTTGGCATGTAATTAGGTCTCATTGAGAGATTTCTAGAAAACTAAAGATCACAATTTTTAGAGGTCTAGAGAATATTTGATGAATTTTCAAAATTGGTATTTTTCATAGATTCTGGTATGGGTACTGTTCATACTGGCAATTTTGTGTTATATGTCACTCGATGGCCAATTGGTGTCCAATGCCTATGAAATTTTATATGCATAAACTAGAGGTCATAAGATTTCTGTGGCCACTGAGATTACCTCATTTGGAGGTCTGAGAAAAGGGTTATGTATTTTTGAAGTTGATTGTCAGTACTAGTGGTGCTCTAGGAATTTAGTTACTGTTCTATAAGTTCCCGATAGGTAAACGTATCTGTTTCATTCCAAAATTATTTTTAACATCAATTTAACGTTTCTAGCTTTCTAAAATGACTGAATTTGTGTGATTTTGATTTTTGAAAAATTAGTTATGAATTTTAGAAATTTGTACTGGTAAATTGAATAGCAGCCCAGGCAGCCAGCGAATTCAATCGAGCTTGAGAAACGCATTTGAGACTTGTGTGAGCTGCCCAAATGGTCCCAAATCTCATGCATCTCATTTTGGCCATTCAACTCACATTTATACACATATTCATCAAACTTTAAACATGCATACGATGGCATTACATATTCAAAACATGTGCTAGTGGTTATATATCATTTTCATACATCTAAACATCACATAATCGTATCTTTACATATGTCTCAAGTTCATAGTACATATACAACATCATATACATGATAAACCATCATTATGGTTCCAAAATAGCTAAAATCAAAGCATAAGTTTATCAATCTTCTTCCTTTAGGGTTGTTGGCTCCCATTAGCATATCCACTTGGTTCACCTAGCATGTTAGATCATTGGAGAGGATGAGATGAGATTCAAAGAATCTCAATAGCTCATCTCCCAT
Source organism: Erythrophleum fordii (assembly GCA_032878935.1). Classification (NCBI taxonomy): domain Eukaryota; kingdom Viridiplantae; phylum Streptophyta; class Magnoliopsida; order Fabales; family Fabaceae; genus Erythrophleum; species Erythrophleum fordii. The sequence continues at coordinate 14,978,553 of JAVQMF010000052.1, read as the reverse complement.
TCAATCATACATAATATGTGCAAAGCAAGCCTTTTAAATGCATGTATGGAGAAAATAAAAATCATAGACATTTTAAAGGCAATCTTGGCATGTGAATCAATCATACAAGACATTCAAGAGCTCACTAAGTGTTTGAATTGGCCTCACACTTCTCCTTATGGATTTTAGACTTGCCTCACCCATTCTTTGAGCACTTTGGACTCAACCATACTCTTGGGAGCCCACTTTGCTTTTGGGAGACTCGTTCCTCATTTTCTAATATTTAAAATTTTATCATAATCTTAGTTAGCCCCAATTCCTTCTATTTTAAGGACTTCCTTATGTATCTGGCCCATTTCTGCCATTTACGGAGAAACTGAACATTGCGTTTCTCACATTTACGGAGGGACCAGATGTTACACTAACTCTCCATTAAGCCTGCTCACAACTCGATGCATTCTATTGAGTTTAGTCATAATTCAGTGCATGATCATGGCACAAAGCATGAATGGCAGCATGACCACAACTCCACCAAGGACACAATCATGGTCCAACACAATCAAGTAGCCAGCCAATCATTTAACATTGAAAAATATACATGTGCTGCAAATATAATATTAAAATAAATATACACATGGAATTTTAAAATACTCAATTACCTTAATGAAGCCTCATTACTCTTCCTCTAACTACCAACATAATCCAAATGGCCTACCAAGCCTAAGGTAAGCATAGTTATCATCATTTAACTATCATTAGCAAAAGAGTTTCACACCCATTGAATAATTTCATCAAAAATCTATTAGAAATCACTTACCTGTATTTCTAAAGAGTTAATTGCACCAATTTAAGATCAAACCACCAAGAACTAATAGTGGGTCACTTTCAACATCTCTATTTTCATACATGTGACGGCCGTGCACCAAAAATCAACTCAAAAGATAAAATTTTAGCATATACACATCACAAAATGATAGGAGACACTTACCTCATCCTTTAATGAGTTCCAAAATTTGAATTTCAGTAATCTAGCCTATAAAGGTTCACTCTAATTTCCTTGTATTTTCATACAATAAAAAACCTAACCCAAAAATCAATCATTGGGACTAATTTCTAGCATAATAATAAATAGAAATAGACAAAAGTACTTACCCAATGGTCTTTCTAGCCTTAACCTCTGAAAATAATGTAAGAAATAACCACAATATCCATTTTTAGATTTAGGGACCAAATGAAAAACTAATCGAACCAAAATGAAGAAGAAGATGAGATGATCATTTTATATATAACTTATTTTACCCAAATCTCCCTCTAAGAGTGCAAATTAGTGGCAAAATGGTGGTGAAACCTTAGCCTCCCTTGCATATCCAAATTTTCCCTTTTGAATCCCTTATGTTTTAGCAGAATAGTGGGTAAAAGGCTATAAAAATTTTAGGGATTTAGAGAAAATCGACTGACCCAAAGGCCCATGGTTCAATTGGGTCCATTTCTTAGTTATTGGGCCATGATTAATAGGTTGGTTTGGTTAACTCAAGTTGGGACTTTATGAAAATGGTTTTTTGCATCATTGAGTTAATCCTAGGGCCCAAACATAAAATGTTAATTGTAATATCCAATTATTTGAAAATGAGAGATTATGTTATGCGACCATTAGAATGTGTATTGAATATGAATTATGGTAGCAGACCAAGTTAATTTAAAGGCTAAAATAATCTCTCATTACCTGGGTCAAAGATCTTGTCGACAAGATCCTACAATTTGTAGTGTAATTTCTAAGACCTTGTCGACAGGGTTTTCGCTAGCAAGTACAAGGTCTTCTTATAAAATATGTTAAACTTGTGTGGTATGGAATTGAGTATGGAAGGCATTTTAAATGAAAGTTTTGAGTTCTTTGAAGTTCTTAGAGGCCCTAAAAACTATAGGAAGCCCCAGGAAAACTAAAACTCCTCCAATGGACGTTTTCCAACGTTAGTGTATCCAAACTTTGATAAAGTCATTCAGGAAGCTTTTTAGCTCCGATTCGAGTGATTCTAAAGGCATTTTACCAAATTAGAAACCTAAAATTTATAATGAAAAAGACAATTCCCAAAAAGGAGCTAAAACGAATTAAAAATGAAATTACCAAAAACAAAGGATAAGATAGGAATTTTTGAAAAAGTCCTTCTTAAACCTATATATATATATGAAGCGTTCTTTTGCACCCCTCATTTAGATTGACTAAACTCTACCCAAAAACCAGAGAAAGCTCAAGGGAAGGAGGCATACAAGACTAAGGCAAGGGAGAAGGGAAATTTTCAAGAAAAAGGTAAGAATTGTTAGAATTTCCTAGTCTTCTCCTTAGGAAATCTCTTCTCCTCCTTCTCCCCTTTCTCCCTATGGCTTTCTTAGAGTTTTTGGTGCTGTTTTAGGGTCAGACCAAGAGGGGAAATTTCAAATTTGAAGAGAGAAAGCCAAAGGAAGTGAGAAGTAAGTGAAAAAACAAGGAAAAACAAGGTAAATCTCTTATTCCATGGTAGATACTTTCTCCCCTTTCTTCTCCCTATTTCGCCCCATATATGTAGATGTAAGAGGGCTAGAATTTTGAGAAGAACTAAGGGTGAATTCCATCAATTTAAGGGAGGAGAGTAAGAATATGCAAAGAAATCCAAGTAAAAACTATGATTTTGTAAGATAGAAAAGTTAGGGTTTTGATTGCACCTTAAGCTCTATCATGAACCCTAGCCATATTTTATGATGTTTATAGTTTCATATGAGTTCTTAAAATATCAAGAGGGCTTCCTACATGATTCTTCCAATAAAAGAAGCAAGGAAACTCTATTGATGCCTTATGGAACCATAGCTTCGGTCAAGGAGAGTCCATACACCTAGAGAGTATTTTAATTCCTTTCAAGCTTAATTTTGCATTATGTATGACATAAGAGTATGAGAGGAAGCCTTGGAAAAATTTTAGAAATCATATAAAGTAAGATAGCCTTATATGTTCCATAATATGACTTAAAGAAGCAACACCTAGCAAGGCTCCTATAATGGATTATGTGATGACTCTAAGAGATTTAAATGGAGTCAAGAATCATGAATGAATAGATAAAATGGAGCCAAGATGATGTTTTCTTAAGGTTGCTTCATTAAGTACATTATGGAATTATAAAAGAGCCTTATGAGTCATCTAGCCTTAGACTTCACTTCAAGAGTGTAATTAGCTTCCATATGATGTGTCTAGGCCAAGAGGAATGATCTCCACCTTCTTAGGTATGTGAGGTCAAGGGAAAGGATTCAAGACTTAAGGGAAAAGTATGCAAATGCAAGTAAGATAGCTCTCTCCACCTTCTCTCATGCATAGATGTGTGTATGTGTATTTTCAAACTTTGAAAAGTATGTTAGCATGCCTTTATATGCCATGATACTTGATGCCATGTTATATTTTCAAATGATTACATAATGTTTGTGTGAGTTTGCTTGAGTGTGGAGAGGCCAAGAACCCTTCCCTTTGGTGAGGATGAACCAAGAACTCTTGAGCTTAGTTGAGACAAAGTAAAGAGTTTTCCAAAAGCAAAATGGGCTTCCAAGAGTATGGTTGAGTCCAAAGCTCTTAAAGAATGGGTAAGGCAAGTCCAAAATCTATGAGGAGAAGTGTGAACCCAATCTAAGCATGAGCTCTTGAATATCTTGTATGGTTGATTCATATGCCAAGATTATTTTAAAATATGCATGTCTTACCTTTTCACCATACATGCATTTGAAAAGCTTGCTTTGCACATATTATGTATGATTGAATGGGAGATCAGCTATTGAGATTCTTTGAATCTCACACCCTCCTCTCCAATGCTCTAACATACTAGGTGGACTAAGTAGTTATGGTGAAGGGAACCAACAACTATGAAAGAAGGAGATTGACAAGCCTAGGTCTATCTTTCATTCTTTTTGAATCCATAATGAGGCTTCACAAAGTATATGATGTTATATATATACTATGAACCTTGAGACATGTGTAAATATACTATTATGTGATGTTTAGATGTATGAAAATGATATATGACCCATAGCACTCAGTTTGAGTATGTAATGCCAAAGTGTGCAATATAGAATTTTGATGAAAGTATGCATAAGTGTAGGTTGAATGGTCAAAATGAGATATATGAAGTTTGGGACCATTTGCACAGCTCACACAAGTCTTAAATATACGTTTATACTTGCCTAAAAGGTTCCAAGACTAAGGAAAATCTATTTGGCAACTTTGGTACCCTATATGGAGCCAAAATTGACCATTATGGAACCCTATGTCACTTTTTGGCCAAATGAGTTACTCTCGATCTAAGATTTGGCATGCAAGTAGGTCTCCTTGAGATATTTTTAAGAAGCTAACGAACATAATTTTCAGAGGTCTACAAAATATTTGATGATTTTTCAAAGTTGGCAAAATTTATGGAAATGGTCTAATGCACTGTTACAATAATCTGAAATTGTTTTCTATCACATGAGACTCAAACAATGTTCAATTGTCATGAAATTTTATACAGAGAAACTTGGCAATCACAATGACTTGTGCCAACTAGAAGCACCTCATTTGGAAGTCTAGAGAGGAAGATATAAATTTTTGAAGTTTCTGTCCAGTATCAATAACCTTGCCCGACCAGAAGTATTGTTCCATCGAATTCTAAGGTTTGGACTTAATGAATTGATCTGGAGATATTTTTTATCCCTAGTTGACATTCACAGCTTTCAAATTTGGTATCATTTTCATAGATTGAATTTTTTTGGAATTAATTGGATATTTTTGAAGTTCATATCAGTAAATTGTGACAGCATCAGGACCCAGTTCGACCTCAAACTATTTCTTATGTCAAACGCTCTTTGTGTGGGATTTTATGACTTATACATATTTTTAGCATAAAGTAGACATCCCAAGCATTCCATAATGCCCAAGATTGCATGATTTAAAGTTTTCTAGATTTAGTTTTAATTTTTCAAAGTTTGCCCAAAAAGGAGGCCAATTTTGGCCCAAAGTAAAACCTCCTTTTCCACCTTCCAATTCGGTTTCCATGAGTTGTAGGCATGTTTTTGTGATGCAAATGAGTTGTAATGATGTAATTAAATATGAGGATGTATAGCATCTCACACAGTCCATGTGATACTGAATGAAATTTTTAGTCGTGACGCGACAAAAAAAAGTGTGTTATTTTTAAAAAACATTTCTCACTTCCTTCTTACTATATATCATATGAGCATGTAAATGATGATGGATGTGAGTTATAAATTATGGTGTTACATTAATCTTCTTTCAATTAATAATTTTCTTAATCAAGCCCAAACCCACCATTAAATTTATTTTTCAATCTAGAGTGGCCAAAAATTACTATTTATCTTAAAATACCCAAAATGATAGCTTCATATAATTTATTCCAAAATTGCTATAATAATTCTCAATCCTCCCCTAATTAATTACTTAATTCTCCACTATTTTTCCTTATTTTATTTTCAAATGTTGCAACATCCATGCCTAACATCTAAACTACCTAAGAATCACTTATCTAGTCTCTAATAAATTCTAATTTTGGACTTAAGCTTTCCAAAGCCAGAACCCACAATTTCTCGCTCTAATTACTTGGTATTTTTGCATAAAATCAAAGCCAATTATAAAATTCAATCACTGGGGCCAATTTCTAGCATGAGATACACTAAAATGAAAAAGAAAATACTTACTAATGGTCCCTCTACCCTTAAGCTTTGAAAGTCATGCAAGAAACTACCAAAATAACTATTTTCAAATTTGGGAAGAAGGTGAAAATTCTTCAAATGGAAAACCAATTGGACTAAAATGAAAGAGAGAATGAGACGGTTAAGTTTTATATAGCTTACCTTGGCTAAATCTCCCTCTAAAGGTGCAAAACAATGATAAGATGTTGAAAAACATTAGGCTTCCTCTCAAGGTGCCAAAATGGAGTTCTCCCTTGGCTGAATAAATATTTGGTCTACAGAATAGGGTAAAAGGTCTTATAGCATTTCAGGGTTTTGAATTAATTTGGGTAGACCTAAGAGCTCATGATCCAATTAGGCCTATAGTCTGCACATTAAGCCATAGGTATAAGTAGGTCCAAATGGATTGGGATTCCATAAAAATAAAATTGGGCTCCTACAAAAGATTCTCAACATAAATAAATTAATCATAGGGCCCAAATATTAAATGTTCACTTTTACTTAATTAATTTTTTTAATTAAACCTAAATCCACTATTAAAAATTTATTTTTACTCACTAATAGCCAATAATTATTATTTGTCTTAAGATGCCCAAAATGATAGTTTCCTATAATTTAGTCCTAAAATTCTATAATAGTTCCTTATTCTCCTCTAATTAATTATTTAATTCTCTATTATTTTCCTTAATAAATTCTTGGATGTTACAATTTGGCTATGTTTGGACATAATTTGGTACTATTCAAACACACAATAAATACTTAAGAGGCCTTTTTGACAAATCAAAAAGTGAAAATCACTTGTTATATGTCTTATTTTTTATCCACACACTCTAAGTTAATGTTTAGTAAACATCAATCAATGAGAGACAAGTTTACAAAATCAAATAAAAATAAGAAATTTGCTTTTTAATAGTGTGCATAAGAGATAAAGCTCTATGAGAAATATCATGTTGCCACAAATGTTAATTTTCTCATTTTTTTTATAAGAAATACAAGAATACTTTAGGCATAATGAACATAAATTAAGTATTCATTGTAAAATTGATCAGACATACAAAGCATATTTTTCAATATATGTTGAAATGACCCTTGCAATTTGAAATAAGCCTATAATAACCAAAGGCAATTAGAAATAGGTTTGTGATGATTAAAGAGAAGATATTTTAAAAAGATAAACATCTTTAGCATGAGGTTCTTGTAAGTGTGTTTTTTATATTAATGTAATTAATTAATGTGTTAAATTAAAAAATTAAATAAGTATATAGAAAAATACCCTATTAAGTAAGAGTTCTTGATAGGCAAATTTGGACTTATCTGAGAACTAAATTTGATTAATTTAATAGGAAAATGAATGAAGTACTTTATCAATTGAGAATTCTTAGATTAGTAGCATAAGGCTCATCTAAGAACTATAATTTAAATAATATTGGCATATGAATTTGATAAAAATGTAACAATACTCTTAGGATGTAATGGAAGTAAGACAAATGTAAACTTTCAATCATGAATCTAATAATGTCATTATTGGTTAAGTTAAAGCTTATTGCAAATATATATATTGCATTATGTATATGTAGTCATTGTATGCTATATCTATATAGAGATTAGATTATAATTATGGCTATTAGAAGTATCATTGCCTAGTTTGATAAGAGTGATAAGCTCGATTGTGTCAATTAGAAAATTTGACACCGTAAGGTTCTTAGATCCTAAAAAAAGAATAGAATTTTAAGAACCATCGATCAATGTCATATAAAAGTCTAAACATGAACTACAACTTAGCAAATAAGAGATCTAGAATTTTCAATTAAAAAAAAAAAAGGAAAGATCAATATTGCTCGCATAGCTTAGCCATATGTCTAATAATATTATGTGTAAGTTTAAGTCATATCTGACTATTCAACTTATATGGATAGCCCTTAAGAACAAATTTGCTCATATTTCTATAACTAAATTGAGCAAATTAACAATTAAGAAATTACTATCCCTATTAATGAGTAGTAAGTTTAGGTTATCATAAAATGTCTTCCTATCAAACATATGAAAGAGAATTTGACTCACAAAAAGAGTATCATTTTTTATGATTTGTTAACTGTAACATTCAATCCCTTCGTAAACATAAGAAACGCAATATTCGATTTCTTCGTAAACATCAGAAATGGGTCAGATACAAAAGGAAGTCCCCAAAATAGAAGGAATTAGAGCCAACTAAAATTAGAATAAAATTCTAAATAATAGAAAATAAGAATTTGAGTCTTGAGTAAGTGTGAAAACAGGGCCAAAGTGATTCAAAAAATTTGCCAAAGAAAGTAGGGGCATTTTTGTAATTTCTAGAAAATTGGATTCCAGGAATACCGAAACAGTAAGAAAAATATATAGAGAGGAATCCTCAGTAAAGAATGCCTAGATTTAGTATACATAGCCTGAGTCCCTTATACTATATATAAATGAAATGAGAAAGGACTTGTGTATAGCCTCTCTCCTGCCAAAGATGTTAACCACACTTAATGTGTGAAATGCCCTAGTACTAAAGCACTTAAAAGCAGAGTATAGGCATAGTTAGAAATTGCAGAATATGAGAGGCGGGCTAGAATGAGTATAAGTAAAGTAAGTAAGTCAATAGAGTAAGAAAAGAAAGCTGAAGTAAAAACGGTTGAAGTGGAAATCTGAGGATCCTAGGAAGAGCGATGAGTGAAAATTAAAATGCTCCCTTGTATCAGTATGATGGGATCCTAGAGATTGAGATGACAGAAAACCCACTTCACCCGAAGAACACCATGTACTTCTAAGGTTAGCCTCAGCTATTATGAGTGATGGTAACTGGACTTAGTGAGCATATATTTTATTGTCAGATACAGTAATCTTAGGCTTTGATGTCTTCCAGAGACAGATTGCAGTAGAGCTTAGCATAGCACAGCAGGTCACAGTAGACCCTAGCAGGGCTCTGAGAGGTCGCAGTAGACCCAGGGGTCATAGTAGATCCCATAGAGTTATAGAGAGCCCCAGTTACAGTATGGCAGTTCTCTAGTAAGATGATGACTTGAGATAATTTTTACAAAGCAGTTAGTCTCAGAGACCAGTACAGTTTTAGCTAGCTTTTGTCTTCCAAGCCACCTTTTTAAATGGTCTTGAATTGTATTAGTGGAATTAAATATGAACATGAGTTTAATGAGTTCCCTTGGTCCATGGAATGCTGGATAGAAAAATTTATCTGCTATGCAACGCAAGAAAACTTCATATTTTAATGTATTTTTCTCAAGAACTCACATGCTTCATGGAGTAGAACCTAGAAATGGCATGAAATGAGTTATGATATGATGGTGCTACACTTACCATATAAAGATTAGGGATAAGCACTTAGAAGTTGCCAGACCCCCTGGAAATGCTTATATGATAGAGATTGCTTTGACTTCAAAGTCCAAGCATAAGAAAGACAACATTTTCATAGTAAGAAAAGATCTAACCAACATTTCAATAAGGCTAAGAAAGAATTTAAGAAAAAAGGCAAGTGTAACTCATTTACTTATTTTATATTTCAATTACGTTATGCATACAAAAAAAACTAAATTTTTCTATAACTCGTAGTACAATAGTAAATAGACTACACATACATAAAATCATATATGATGTTCTTTACTATTATATTTAGTTCATAATGTTACATTACGTCTGCATATAGATCACTTGTTATATAGTTTGTACAAATTAGCCTTAAAGTCAAAGCATTATTTAGATATGGTGCTAATATTTTCAAAAATATATAAATTAGAAAGGGCTCCATGAAGATAGTTTTACTACTAAGTTACAACATCTATTCCTACAAAGCTATCTCAAGCTAAAGGAGTTAAAGTAAAAGGTGTCTACTGATCATCATTAGAAATAATCATCTTTTCTAGCGTCATATTTACCATAATTTGGACTTAACCCATATCAGATATATCAATGTAAATTCATTCAATTTCAATCACATATTTGGCACTAGCAGTTTTGCTATTTGAACACACTACCTAGAAAGGTAAGAATTAGAAAATTCTCAATCAGGCATGATAAAATTTTGAAATCAAGTAATTGTTTAACTACCTTATGTGTAGAAAACATTTTTCAAATTCATCCTTTGTCTATCTGAGAATATCTTCTTAAGCAAAATATTCTAACAAGTTAGGTATCAATTTACCAACACACACACACATATATATAGGATAACCTATTTTACAACATAATCATAGAATAATATCTTGCGCAAGATATAGCTCATTGCAACATAGTAATCTACATAAATTATAGAAGTCAACATAACATAATAATCTACAACTCATATGCAATGCCAAGGTCATTAGACAAATCCTTTTTAAGAAGCCATAATTAATCACATCTAAACATGCTAGTCAATATTGAAAATGTTTCATAGGAATTATACCAAGCATCCTATACTATTGATATAAATCTAAGTTTTCAAATACAAAGGCATCATATTGGGCATCCCATACTACCTAATATGAGGCCTAGGCTTTTAGCATTTTTAAGATTGAATAACCACCTTCCTTATCTTTACAAATCATGGAATATGTTAGTATAGCCAAATAATATGATTGCAAACTAAGGCATCCCCTAACAATGGATCCACTTACTACAAATAACTAAAATCCATGAAAGATTCTAACCTTCAGGACCATCTTGTAAAACAAAATACTAACAACAAGTGACTTTAACCCTTGATTACATACTAACAATAACCATACAATATCATTCTTCCATTACCATTTTCAGGTATTCCTGCATATGGAATATGTGCTATCTACATATAAAATCTTTTAAGAGATATAAACAATAGCAATCAGTCATAAATATTAAATATCAAACTTTAGAATAGAGCTATCTGCATATGTAATTCATAAAAGTTGTAGGCAATATCAATCAATTATAATTGCATTTGCTTATTTGTCATAAAACATGTTAAGTAAATCAAGGCTCAGATAATTTTTATCAAGTATTTTTCATATACACAAAGACCATTTCTTATTTATCCGTATATATCTTACCCTTAACTTTAAAACATGAAAAGTCATACAAGTGCACCTTAAAAATGGAAAATACAACAATTGCTACTAGACTTGAGACCAACATGGGCTGGTTGTATGGAATCTAGGATCTATATAGCTAGGCCATGTGCATATGAGAAACAGAGAAAGACATGGCCTAAGGCTTTAACAAATGATAATTCGTGTCTAGAGGCTTTATTTTATGAAAATGAGCTATTTCTTCATCTTTTTCAAGCTTTTCTTCACATAAAATCATCCAAACCTTCATGGAATGCATCAAGCAACTAAAACACATATACCTCCTTGAATCCTCCCCTTTCTTCGTTCGAAAACATGGTTTTTCCCAAAAAAGGGAGAAGAAAAGGAGACCAACAACTAACACCTTTCAAACTTTCATCATCTAGCTTTATCTTCCTAACCATAAATAAGAAAATCATCATATCAAGCAAGTGAACACCTTTTAGATTCATCATGACAACTCCTCCACAACTTAATCAAAAGAAATAAAAGAAAGAAGATAAAGATGATAGGCTGAATAAGATGATAGTAGGGAAGAAAATAAAAGATGATAAGAGGAAGAAATACATGAATTCTCAGCAAGAGAAAAGATTTGTCTCACAGTGGGTTAAAGTGGCATACCTAGCTTTAACTAACTCATTTATACAATACATGATGATTCAAGTAAAATTCACATCCATTTATAAGTTTCCAATACTGAAATTGGTCCGTTCATGGCTCATGGAGTTATAAGGGCCCAAACTTGATTCTTTCTTTTCCTTTGTTCATTTTTATCTTAAAAAAACTTAACTCAACCCTTTAGATTAGAATTAATGCATGGGAAGGCACATTAATGCATTTGACCTGAAATGATGCAAGTTACAAAAATCTAACCTAATTTTAAAAATTCATAACTTAGGTTATATAACTTCAAATCATGCAAATTAGGTATCTATGGAAAGCATAGGATGTGAACTCCATGTTGTAAAAATTTCAAGAAAAATTTATTTGCCCCATAAAATACAATGGAATAGTAACCTTCTACAAAAAAAGAGACATATAATAAACCTAAACTTTGGAAATGCATATTTTGAGCTACACAACTCTAATTTAGGTGATCTCAGTGACCATGTGATTCCTCAAAGACACAAAACATCAAAGCTACACTGGATGACCAGTAACATGACTATTTTAAAAATTCTACACGATTTCAAAAATTCATAAAATATTTTGTACAACTCCAAAAATTCTAGTTCTTGACTTGTTAGAAAGCTCTAGGAAATATTTAAATGCATGCCAAATCTTAGACTCAAATTAGGTCATTTTGGTCACTTTTGACATAAAAGTTGTTTATAGCAAGTTTAGACCATTCTTGGTTCCAATTTGAACTATTTGGGGTCCAATTGGTTTTCTTTCACTTTGAACACATTTCCTCCATCCTAAATGACATTTCTAACCATTTCAAAACATGCAAAAAGGGTTAGATCAAAATTTGACCCCTTGACATCTACACATACATCCATAATGGTGTCTAAATGGTCATTTGCTACACAATAGTTCATTTCTTGCCATGAATTGCCATACATCCAAAATATCATGCTTTTACATATGTTTTTATCATAAAATATACAATATCATTATCATTTACATCATAAGTCCAAAAAGATACAAGAAATGTGTCATATGGATACATACATCAAATTTTAGTACATAACAACATCCTAATACATAATGTCTATGGTTTAAGCTTTATCAACATCTTTGTTCTTGCTTGGTAACCTTGCAAATGGTTAGTGGGAGCATGGGAGTAAGATTAGGGAGAATCTCAGTCGCTAATCTCAACAAATTTAATACATGCGAGAATACCATGAGTGTATGCTATGTAAGTGTGCAAGGATGCTATGTATATGCCTCATGCAAATCAAATGCATCATGTATCATAAAAATTCATTCATTCACTAACCATGGCTTCATCATAGACTTGATAAACTCAACTCTTCTCAACCTAGGGCTAAGAAAGAGCTACTACACTTAATTTTATGCCTTAAAGAAACTAGGAGCCAAAAACATATCATACTCATACATAAAGCTTACTATAGAAATTATACTAAATCATATCTCATGAATGCATTATGCAACAACATATACAAGCATTTCAACTCATTCAAGTACTCAAAAAGAAAGGGAGATAAAGCTACCTTGAAGCTTGCAAGAACTTAAATAGCCATTAACCCACTTGATCTTAAATTTTCTCTTGACTTTCCTTCCCTTGGCACTTACACTTTAGGGTGTTTGAGTTAGATGGACCTACACATAACAATTTCAAGACAAATTAACCTTATAGAACTCATTTTAGGCTTCATAATCCTTGTTTAATCTCATTAGAGCTCAATGTGATACACAAAGCTAGTTTTTGGTCCATAATGAAGCTACCCTTGGTTTTTGCTTTCTACACCCCAAACTCTTGATTGCTACAAGTCTTATAGCTTTTAAGAAACTCATATGAATCATTACATGCTTGGTTAGAAGAGTTTAGAACCAACTTGCTTTATTAACCTCTTTTAGGCCTTAAAATTTCATCTTTCATTCTAAGGCTCATAAATTCAATCCAATGCTTCTATAATTATTTATTCATCATATTTAAATCTTTAAATTTGATAGAACTTAAAGAAACACTCTTTAGGTTGCTCTTCCCCCCTTGGCCGAACCATGCACACCATGGAAGCCATATGGCATTTTGTTTGTTTTTCTTAGGAGTTTGATGATTATGGACATTCTTTAACTTCTCTTTAACCTAGACATGATCTAATATAGCTTGAATTATTCTCCTAGGGTTCCAAAACTCTCAAAGTGCAATTGAAACCCTGACTTCCATATCTTAGTTTCTAATGGTCATTTCATGATTCTAATTGCATATTCTAATTCTTCATGCCTTAAAAAGCCTTGCTACCATGCAAAATATCCTCCTTCTATATGGGACCTCACTTGGCTGAATAAGGAGAGGAAGAGAGAATCAAGGAAGAGCCAATTTTGCATCATGTTTCATATATCATCTTAAAGCTTTTCAAGCATAGAATTTGATGCAAAGCTTGGTTTCCTCACATCCTCTCCTTCTTCCACAAGTTCAACTATGAAAATCCTCCTTTTAGAAAGCCAAAACTACCAAGAAAGAGAGTATGGAAAGGAGAACAACTTTGGTAAAGGAAAGACCATGAAAAGAGCAAGATCTTATTACCTTTCTTACCTTTCTTTTCTCTTTCTCTTCCTCTTTTGTGCACCTCTTGCTATTGGTTCAGAAGCTTCAAAGTCAATTTTGGAGAGTTAGGGACATGGCTGACCTAATTTAAGAAGGAAAGGGGTGAGTTATAATAATTTCCAAAATTTTCATTTTGTCCTTCAACTTCATTCTCCCTATTTTCTCTCATTTTAGCTCATTTTTTAGAACCGTCTTTTCCATATAAAAATTTAGGTTCTCTAGTTTATTAAAAATATTTGCTTTCAATTTTATAAGGTTCAAAACTATCTCAAATCATCCGATTAAAGTTTGGGTTAGCCAACTACCTAAAATGTACACTTGAGGGGTTTTAGTCATTCTATGGGTTCTTATGGTTTTTAAGGCATCTGAGAAACCTAGGAAACTCAATTTCATCATTTAAAACTCTCTTCTTCAAGTTTCTAAAAAGTTTTCCAAAATTACAAAATTGCCACTGCATATAGGATTAAATTTATTCAACTATTTTGGCTCTAATTTTGGGTCATCTTTAACCTTGTATCCTTTATTTCTAGATGTCTAGATTATTATTCTAATCTTGCTTATCCCTATTTTGTAATATCTGATTCTCTCAAAATGAGAAAAAATATGAGAAATGTACCGTACAGTTTCTCTATAAATAAACAAAATTCATCATATACAAAAGCAAGTCCCTTAAAATGACTTAGTTAAGGTCCTAAAAATTTTAAAAAGTATTCTAGACTCCTAAAAATAAGCATCCAAGGCTCAGACAGAAAGAAAAATGGAGCTAGAATGAAGAAATAAATTTGAACAAAAGGTTAGCGAAACGTTAAGGCATTTTTGTCATTTTGAGTAAATTTTGAAATTCTCATAGGAGAGCTTTTTAAATGAAAGTTTTAAGTTTTCTAGGGTTCTTAGAGGCTCTAAAAATCATGGGAAGCCCTGAGACAGTTAAAACCCTTTTGGTAGACATTTTTCAACGTCAGTGTACCTGAACTTTGGCATATTCATTCAAGAAGATTTTAGCTCTGATTTGAGTGATTTCAAATGTGTTTTACTAAATTGGGAACCTAAATTTCATAATGGAAAGAACAGTTCTCAAAAAGGAGTTAAAACGAGTAAGAAACAAAAATGCCAAGAACAAAGGGTAAAATAGGAATTTTTGAAAAGTCTTCCTTGAACTTCCCTATATATATGAGGTGCTCCACCTCCTCACTTCATTTAACCACACTTATTTCTACCCTAAACCAAAGATAAACCCTAAGGATGAGGTGTACAAGAGGAGGGAAGAAGAAAGGGAAAAGAAAGCTAAGAAAGGTATGAAAATCTTAGTTTTTCAAGCACTTTCCTTCATCAAACTTCTTCTCCTCCTTCTCCTCCTTCTTTTCATAGTTTTATTGAGTTTTAATGCTGTTTTGAGGTCAGGCCAAGAGGGAAAAATTCGGATTTGAAGATAGGAGACCAAGAAAAGTGAGAAACAAGCAAGAAAAGCCATAGAAGCAAGTAAAACTTCCATCCTATGGTAGCTACTCCTCCCCCTTCTTCTCCCTATTTCGCCCCATGTATGTAGATGCAAGAGGGCTGGAATTTTGAGGAGAACCAAAGGTGAATTCTATGAATTTATAGGATGAAAGTAAGAATATGCAAAGAAATTCAAGAAAAGGCCATGGATTTTCAAGATGGCAAACCTAGGGTTTCATAGGTTCCTTTGAAAATATGATTTGATGTAATTACTCCTAGGCCTAAATGAATGTTTAAATGAGTTCCTAAGATCCTTAGAAGTCTCCCCATATGCATCTTTCATGTAGAAAACAAAGCAAACTTCCATGCAGGCTAAATGGTGCATAGTTTTGGCCAAAGGGGGTTAAGACACCTACAGAGAGTTTTAAATTTTTTCAAGCCCATTTTTGAGTCATATATGATGAATAAATATAAGAGGAATCCTTGGAAAAATTTTAGAAATCATAGATAGTGAGATAGCCTTATATGTTCTATAATATGGCTTAAAAAAATAACACCTAGCTAGGCTCCTAGAATTGATTATGTGATGACTCTAAGAGGTTTAAATGGAGTCAAGAATCATAACTAGATGGAGAGAAGGGAGCCAAGATAATGTTTTCTAAAATTTACTTCATTAAGTGCATTATGGAATAATAAAAGAGCCTTATGGGTCACCTTACTTTTCTAGTAATTGTGTGGCCTTATAATTTGATTCAAGAGTATAATTGGCTTCCATATGATGTATCTAGGCCAAGAAAAATAATCTCCACCTCCTTTTGAGTGTGTAGCGAATTAAGTCCAAGGAAGGAAGTATGCAAATGTGACAAAGGTAGCTCACTCCTCCTTCTCTCATGCATGGATGTATGCTTGGCTTGTCTTTAAATATATGTATGTGTGTTTTAAGTTAAAAAAAGTATTTTAGCATGAGCTCTTATTCTATGGTACCATAAGGATGCATTATGTTTCTAAATAATGTTTATGATGCTTGCTTTGGTTTGCTTGAGTGTGGTGAAGCCAAGAACCCTTTAACGATGGTGAGGATGAGCCAAGAATCCATAAAGTTAGTTGAGACAAAGTAAAGAGTCTCCCAAAAGTGAGATTGACTCCCAAAAGCAAGGTTGAGTTAAAAACCTCTTAAAGAAATGGGTAAAGCAAGTCCAAAATCCATAAGTGAATGGGTAAGGCTAATCCACTTACTTGGCAAGCCTATATATGTTATGTATGACTTGTTTAAATGCTAAGAATATTTCTTGAATGCTCACATATGTTAATATGTTCATGCATGCATTTTCAAGGCTTGTATTGCATACTTTATGTGTGATTGAAAGGGAGATAAGCTATTGGGATTCTTTGAATCTCATTCCCTCCTCTTCAATGTTCTAACTTGTTAGGTGGACTAAGAGAAAAAGGAAATGGGAGCTGTAATATCCGGTTCTTTGAAAATGAGAGATGATGTTATGTGACCATTAGAATGTATATTGAGCATGGAGTATGGTAATGGACTAAGTTAAGTTAAGGGCTGAAATGGCATCTCATCATCAGGATCGAAGATCTTGTCGACAAGATCCTACAATCTGTAGTGCAATTTCCAAGACCTTGTCGACAAGGTTTCTACCAACAAGTACAAGGCCTTCTTATAAAATATGTTAAACTTGTGTGGTCTGGAATTGAGTATGGAGGGCTTTTTAAATGAAATTTTTGAGTTCTCCGAGGTTCTCAGAGGCCCTAAAAACAATGGGAAACTCCAGGATAACTAAAACCCCTCCAGTAGACGTTTTCCAATGTCAGTGTACCTGAACTTTAATAGATTTATTTGGGAAGTTTTAGCTCCGATTCGAGTGATTCTAAAGTCATTTTACTAAATTGGGAACCTAAAATTTATAATGAAAAAGACAGTTCTCAAAACGGAGCTAAAACGGGTTAGAAACGAAACTACTAAAACAAAGGACAAGATAGAAAATTTTGAAAAAGTCCTTCTTAAACCTATATATATATGAAATGTTCTTCTGCACCCCTCATTTAGATCGACCAAACTCTACCCAAAAACCAGAGAAAGCTCAAGGGAAGGAGCGTACAAGACTAAGGCAAGGGAAAAGGGAAATTTTCAAGAAAAAGGTAAGAATGGTTAGAATTTCCTAGTTTTCTCCTTAAGAAATCTCTTCTCCTCCTTCTTCCCTTTCTCCCTATGGCTTTCTTAGAGCTTTTAGTGCTGTTTTAAGGTCAGACCAAGAGGGAAATTTTTGGATTTGAAGAGAGGAAGCCAAAGGAAATGAGAAGCAAGTGAGAAAATAAGGAAAAACAAGATAAATCTCTCATTCCATGGCAGATACTTCCTTCCCCTTCTTCTCCCTATTTTGCCCCATATATGTAGATGTAAGAAGGTTGGAATTTGGAGGAGAACCAAGGGTGAATTCCATCAATTTGAGGGAGGAGAGTAAGAATATGCAAAGAAATCCAAGTAAAAACCATGATTTTGTAAGATAGAAAAGTCAGGGTTTTGATTGCACCTTAAGCACTATCATGAACCCTAGCCATATTTTATGATGTTTAAGTGTTCATATGAGTTCTTAAGATATCAAAAGAGCTTCCTACATGATTCTCCCATCAAAGGAAGCAAGGAAACTTCATTGGTGCCTTATGGAACCATAGCTTCAGTCAAGGAGAGTCCATGCACCTAGGGAGTATTTTAATTCCTTCCAAGCTTAGTTTCATATCATGTATGATGGGAGAGTATGAAAGGAAGCCTTGGAAGAAGTTTAGAAGTCATAGATAGCAAGATGGCCTTATATGTTCCATAATATAACTTAAAGAAGCAACACCTAATCAGGCTCATAGAATTGAATATATGATGACTCCAAGAGGTTTAAATGGAGTCAAGAATCACGAATGAATAGATAGAATGGAGCCAAAATGATGTTTTCTTAAGGTTGCTTCAAAGTGCATTATGGAACCATAAAAGAGCCTTATGAGTCATCTAGCATTTCTAGTAATTGTGTAGCCTTAGACTTTGCTTCAAGAGTATAATTAGTTTCCATATGATGTGTCTAGGCCAAGAAGAATGATCTCCACCTTCTTAGGTGTGTGAGGTCAAGGGAAAGGATTCAAGACTTAAGGAAAAAGTATGCAAATGCAAGTAAGGTAGCTTTCTCTACTTTCTCTCATGCATGGATGTGTGTTTAGCTTATTTTAGAATGTGTGTATGCGCATTTTCAAGCTATGAGAAGTATGCTAGTATGCCTTTATATTCCATGATGCTTGATGCCATGTTATGTTTTCAATTGATTACATAATGTTTGTATAAGTTTGCTTAAGTGTGGAGAGGCTAAAAACTCTTTCCTTGAATGAGGATGAGCCAAGAACCTTTGAGCTTAGTTAAGAGCTTTGGACTCAACCATACTCTTGGAAGCCCACTTTGCTTTTAATAACTTGCTCAATTGTTTCACCTAGCATGTTAAGACATTAGAGAGGAGGGGATAGGATTCAATGAATCCCAATAGAGGCCACCAAGCTTAGAAGAAGAAGATGGGTATGAAAGTACATGAATATGCCTAGTTTTGCCTTCTTTTTAGCTATATACATGGCATATGATGTAATTTCATGATGAAACTGGGATGTAACTATATGAACATATGTAAATACCCAAATGTGTGATGCATGAATGAAATTTGATGCCAAATGTATGAGATAGCATGTTTTGGGTATTAAACGGCAAGTTTAGCTCTTGAATGGCTAGATAGATTAGTGTAATAATGGGAGTAGAATAGCCAAATTTAGATGCATGAGGTTTGGGATTACTTGGGCAGTTCATACAAGTCCTATTTATGCTTTTAAACTTGCCTAAGAGGTGCCAAACACTAAGCAAGACCATTTGGGCACACTTGGTCTCTAATAAGGATCATAATTGACCATATTGGAAACTTATACCATTTTTTGCCCAAACAAGCTCTTCTTGATCTAAGATTTGGCATATATCTAGAGCTTGTTGAGATATTTTTGGGAAGTTAAAGTGCAGAATTTTTGGAGGTCTATAGAATATTTGATGAATTTTCAAAGTTGAGAAATTTTCTAGTTTTGGTCTGGTGTACTATTCACTCAAGTCCAAAAATGAAATCTATCACTCAAGGGGTAAATGATATCCAGTTACCACAAAATTTTATAAGGAGAAACTAGATACTCCCAGAGATTTGTGCCAACTAGAAGCACCCCATTTGGATGTCTAGGGAGGGAGATATGCATTTTTGAAGTTTTGATCCAGCATCAGGCATCCAAACTGACCCAGGATACTATTTGATTGATTTTTGATGGCCAGACATGCATGGAATGGTATGACGATTTTTTCCCTCTAGTTAACATATATGGCTTTCCATATTGGTATCATTCATGTGCATTGGATTTTTGTGGAATTAATTAGACATTTTTGAAGTTTACTGCAGAAGCTTGTGACAGTACCAGTAGCCAGCCAGACCCTATCCCTTTTTGAATGTCAAACGTCTTTTGTGTGATGTTTCATAGTCTGGTAATATTTTTAGCATAAAGTAGACATATGTAGCTTCCTAGAATGGTAAAGAATACATGATTTTGATTTTTTGATAATTAGTTATGATTTTCCAAAGTTTGTGACAGAAAAGAGGAAATTCTAGCTGAAAATGCAAACATGGATTTTAATGTGTTCCTTTGCTTTCCACGAGTTATAGACTAAATTTGATGATGGAAATGAGCTATGTTCATGTTTTTAAGTATGAAAATATGATAGATGCATTCATATGACCCACAGGACTTCGAAAGAAAAATTTTACTTGTAGAGGAATGCATTTTAATTCATAACTCCCTATGCTACTATATTGTTTCCATAGAACAAATATAAGATGAGGCATGGGAATTGCATGAATTGAGTCCTAGAAGTATGATGTTACAGGAGCCAACCACTTGAAAGATGAGAGTATGACATTCAAATGTATAGATTTTGTTTCTTCAAGGCCATATGAATGGCAAATGTTGTAATCTATGGTTGTACATGTCCAATGATATTATGAACATGTATAATTATGTTAATGTATCATGTATAAATGAGAGCTAAGGTTATATGTATGGAAATGTGCAACTTGGACATGTAATGGCAAATTTGCATTATGGAAATGTATGCATAAATGGAAGTGGAATAGCTAAATTGAGAAGCATAAGGTTTGGAACCACTTGGGCAGTTCATACAAGTTATATTCATGCCTTTAAACTTGTTCAAGAGGTGCCAAATATCAAGAAAGACCATTTGGGCACATTTGGTATCTAATATGGAGCAAAATTAACTATATTGGAAACCTATACCACTTTTTTATCCAAATGAACTCTTCTTGATATGAGATTTGGCATGAATTTAGAGCTTGTTAAGAGCTTTTTGAGAAGCTAAAGTGCAAAATTTTTGGAGTTCTATGGAATATTTGATAAATTTGCAAAATTAGAAAATTTTTTGAAATTGGATCAGGGTGCTATTCACTCAGGTCTGAAAATAAATTCTGTCATTCATAGGGCAAATGATGTCCAATTGCCATAAAATTTTACAATGCGAACTAGACCTTTCTAGCGACTTATGCCAAGTAAAACCACCCTATTTGGATGTCAAGAGAGAGATATGAATTTTTAAAATTTCTACCCAGTATCAAGCATTCAAATAGATCTCAAGTACTATTGATTAGTTTTTTAGGTCTAAAAGTGCCTAAACTAATCTAAAATTATTTTTCCTTTCTAGATAACAACTGTAACTTTCCATATTGGTATCATTTACATGGATTAGATTTTTGGAGAATTAATTGGACATTTTTGAAGTTTATAGCAGAAAGTTATATCACTACCAGTAGCTAATTAGACCTTTACACATTTTTGAATGTCAAACATTCTCTGTGTGATGTCTCATGGCTATACATATTTGTATCATTATCATAAAGTAGACATGTGTAGCTTTCCAGAATGATAAAGAATGCATAATTTTGATTTTTCTTGAATTAGTTATGATTTTCCGAAGTTTGAAATAGAAAAGGGAAAATTCTAGCCAGAATAACAACTATGGATTTTATGTATTCCCTTGCCTTACACGAGTTGTAGACCACTTTTGGTGATGGATTTGAGTTGTATCTGTGTAATTAAATATGAGAATGTGATATGTGAGTCCATATGGCCCACAGGACTCCGAAGAAAAAATTTTATTTGTGGCAAAGTGTATGTATATTCATTGTTCTCATGCTACCTTTCTTCTTCATCATAAAATGCATAGAATAAGACCTAGAAATGGCATGAGGCAAGCTAGATAAATATGGTGTTACATATTTCATTTTATTCTAAGGTTTTCCTTTTACATCTCATTAGTTTCAATTCAATTTTAGGAAGACTAAGTATTACATAAAGTCTTTTTCTCCTTCTCTTCCATTGTTCTTCCTTATACATTTTCACTCATTTGATTTACACTAGCAAAGTTTTAGAAAGGGGTTGGAGTGGAATGATGAAGTAGCAAAGTCTTGGAATATGTTAGAGGTCTGGTGAATCTTCAAAGGAGAAGGTCAACTTTTGTAAAGAAGTCAAGGCGGTTTTCTCTCTTTTCCTCTCGAACGCATCATCTAAAAGATAAAAAAAAATTTCTTCTTCCGTATAGATATTTTTCATATATCTTTACATGGTTTCAATGCATAATATCTGCATGTAGGTTGAGTTTTAGGGAAAATAACTATTATGAAAGTTGTTTGTATTACTATAATGATCATTTTGAGATAATTTTATCATTCATAGCCTATCTAATTACATTAAACAAAAATTATGATTTTTAACCCCAAAAATTATATTTTGGCCTACTAAGATCACACTTTGTCCTTGGTCAAAATTATGGTTTTGAACCCTAAACTTTCACTATTTATAATTTGATATTCAAATTTTGCTTAAATATTTTTATTTTTTTCAATAATTTTCTCATAGTTTTAGGATTTCAATAGCTTTGGAATTCTTTAAAATTTTTTCTCTTATGTATTTATTACTTAATTATTGGGCATTTACTAAATTAGTTTTAATTACAAATAAATCTTAAAAATTCAAAAAAATTCCAATCAAATACCTAATGACTTTAGAAAAAACTCTAGTTTCTTTTCCAAAAATTCATAAGTTTCCAAATTTACATGTCAAGGCCATATTCTCTTAATTTAAGAATCCCTATCTTAATAAATTTTACATATTTAATCATAATCAATTTTAAATTAAAGAAGGTGTTACAGTAAGCGTGATAAAAAGAAGCTTGACACAGTTAATGTCAAGTATTATATTTGTTAGAAAGTGGGTTGCTTTGTTTGTAATATATGATTTTCGTTAAACATTGGAAACGGATGCATTTTCAAAGCAATCCCTAAAAAATGAATTAGTTAAGATCCTGAAAAATCTAAGTAGAATTCTAAAGTCCTAAAAATGAGAATCTCAGGTTCAGACGAAAAAAAAAATAGAGTTAAAATGAAGAAATGAAACTAAACGAAAGGTTGACGAAACGTAGTGATATTTTTGTAATTTTGAGCAAATTTTGAAATTCACACGGGAAGGTTTTTAAAATGAATGTTTTGAGTTCTTCAGGGTTCTCAAAGGCCCTAAAAATCATGGGAAGCCCTAAGATAGTTAAAACCTTTCCGATAGACGTTTTCTAACAACAATAGATACTAACTTTGATGAATTCATTCGGGAAGGTTCTAACTCCTATTTGAGTGATTCTAAAGGTATTTTATTAAATTGAGAACCTGATTTTATAATGAAAAAGATAGTTCTCAAAAAGAGCCAAAATGAACCGAAAATACAAATGCCAAGACAAAAGGGCAAAATTGGGATTTTTGAAAAGTCTTTCTTAAACCCCACCTATATATATAGGGCATCCCACCTCCACACTCACTTAGCTCATTTTGGTTCTTCCCTAAACTAGAGGAAAAACCCTAAGAGTGAGACACACCAAGAGGAGGAGAAGAGAAGGAGAAAAACAAGGTGAAAGGTATGGAAATTCTTGGTTTTTCATGCTTTCTCTATAGCCAATCTCTTCTCCCCCTATTCGCCCTTCTTTCTTATGGTTTTATTAAAGTTTCTGGATCTATTTTGAGGGAAGATTAGATGAGAAATTTCAAAATAGAGGTGAGGAAGCCAAGGAAGGTGAAGAACAAGCAAAAAGAACTAAGGAAATCAAGGTATTTTGCCATCTTTTCACTTGATCTTCCTCCTCCCTTCACTTATGGGTGTTTCGACCTACATATGGCCAGCCCTAAGGAGTTGAATTTCTAGCTAAACTAAGGATGAATCTTAAGAATTTAAGGGAGCAAAATCAAAATATGCAAAGAAAATAACAAAAGAACCATGGAGAATTAAGATAGCAAAGTTAGGGTTTCAAGTATTCTTTGTAAAACCTGATTTGATACCTTAATTCCTAAGCCTAAATAAGTGTTTGAATGAGCTCCCAAGATCCCTAGAAGGCTCCCTATATGCATCCTCCATTAAGAAAATAAAGCAAAGTCCATCGGTGCCCTTATGCTTCATGGTCTTAGCCTAAAGGGGATGAGGTACCTAGGGATAGTTTTAATTTGTTCCAAACCTATTTTTGAGTCATATATGATGAGTGAAGATGAGGGGAAGCCTTAGAAAAAATTTAGAAACTATAAAAAGTGAGATGGCCTTATATGTTCCACAATATGACTTAAGGAAGCAATATGTAGTTAGGCTCTTTATTTTACTTTTGTGATGACTCCAAGAGGTTTAAAAGGAGCCAAGAATCATATATGAAAGGAAAGAATGGAACCTAGAACTCATTTGATGGGTGTTGCTTCATTAGGTGCATTCTTGGAACCATAAATGGGTCATTAGACTAAGTTAATGCTTAAGGAAGATGTGTAGTCTTAGAATTGCTTCTATGAACCTAATTGGCTTCCATATTAGGCCAAGAGAAACTAATTCCATTCTATTGTGTGTATGAGGCTGAGGAAAGGAGCATTATTTCAAGAGAAAAAGTGTGTGATTGCAACAAAGGTAGCTCACTCCTCCTTCTCTCATACATGAATGTATGCTCGACTTGTCTTTGAATATGTGTATGTATGTTTTAAGCTATGAAAAGAATTCTAGCATGAGCTTTTATTCTATGGTATCATGATAATGCATTATATTTTCAAATTATGGCTAATATGTTTGCTTAGGTTTGCTTGAGTGTCAAGAAACCAAGAACCCTTAGCCATGGTGAGGATAAGCCAAGAACACTTAAAGTTAGTTGACACAAAGTAAAGAGTCTCCCAAGAGTAAGGTTAAGTCAAAACCTCTTAGAGAAAATAGATGAGGCAAGTCCAAAATCCACAAGTGAATGGGTGAGGCTAATCCACTCACTTGGCAAGCCTATGTATGCTATGTATGATTTGTTCAAATGCCAAGAATGTTTCTTGAATGCTTATACATTTCAATATGTCCATGCATGCATTTTTAAGACTTGCTTTGCATACTTTATGTATGGATGAAATGGGAGATAAGCTATTAGGATTCTTTGAATCTCATTTCCTCCTCTCTAATGTTCTAACATACTAGGTGGACTAAGTGAACAAGGTAATGGGAGCCAATAACTTGAAAGATGAGAGTATAATAAGAAAGTGTCTTGATTTTGCTTCTTTATGGCCATATAAGTGGCAAATGTTGTAATTCATTATTGTATATGTCCTATAACCTCAACATGTGTAATTATGCTAATGTATTATGTATAAATGAGATTTAATTGTATATGCATGATGTAGTGCAAATTATATATAGAATGGCAAAACTAGCCTTCTATAATCTTATGTATGGCATGGGGTGAGAGGTGAGTTTTCAAATTCTGGGTTTGTGCACCTTTGAGACAAGTTTAGAATGTCATTTTGGTACATTCTCACATGCTCAAGTGGTCATGGTGGCCTGGGAACTCAATATGAACCATTTGGACCCCTTATATTGCACAAAAGTGACCAATTTGCAACCCAATGTCAAGATTTGACCAAATGAATGAATTTGCCTATAAAATTTGGCACACGTGTAGACATTATCTAGGTCTTTTTGGGAAGCTAAATACTATATTATTTGGAGCTCTTTCTAATTAATTGTAATTTTTCAAAATTGGTATTTTTCTGCTAAACTAATGCAGGTACTATTCATATAGTTATAAACTTAAGCTATGTCATTCGAGAGACAAATAATGTCCAATGCTTGTGAAAATTTATAGACATAAACTAGACATGATAATATTTTTATGGCCACTAAGATCATCCCAATTGGAGCTCTAAGCAAAGAGATATGAATTTTTGAAATTGGAGGTTAGTGCTAGGGATGATAGTCGACCTCTAGTTCTATTCCATCAATTTTTGGTAGCTATCAACCCCTGTTGAGGTCTAGACATATTTTTATCATAAATTACACATCTTTAGCTTTCCAAAATAGTAAAGAATTCGATTTTAATTTTTCTAAAATTAATTATGATTTTTCAAATTTTGCGACAGAAAGTTAGAATTCCTACCTGAGGCTGCACTTAGTATTTTTATGTATTCCATCCACTTTCATTTCTACTTCATATAATAGCATAATTACATATGTCTTAAGGGTCATAAACCATTTACAACATTAATATACATTATTATGGTTCATTATGTCTTTAAAAGGAAAATGCTAGATATATGGATGTCAATCTTCTTCCTTCAATGTTGTTGGCTTCCATTAATATATCTACTTGGTCCACCTAGCATGTGAGATCATTAGAGAGAAGGGAATGAGATTCAAAGAATCCCAATAGCTCATCTCCCATTCAATCATACATAATATATGCAAAGGAAGCCTTAAAAATGCATGCATGGACATAATACAAATCATAGACATTCAAGAAGGCATATGCACAAATCATACAAGACATTCAAGTGCTCACCAAGTGTTTGGATTGGCCTCACACTTTTCCTCATAGATTTTGGACTTGCCTCACCCATTCTTTAAGAACTTTGGACTCAACCATACTCTTGGGAGCCCACTTTGCTTTTGGGAGACTCTTTATTTTGTCTAAACCAATCTCAAAGGTTCTTGGCTCATCTTCACCATGGTGAAAAGTTCTTGGCCTCTCCACATTTAAGCAAACTCAACAAACATCATATATTTATTTGAAAATATAACATGACATCATGAAATCATGGCATATAATATCATGCTAGCATACTTTTTATGGCTTGAAAATACACATGCACACATTCTAAGATAAGTTAAACACATATCCATGCATGAGAGAAGGTGGAGGAGCTACCTTGCACACAATCACACACTTTTTCTCTTGAAACTCCCTTCCTTGCTTTGGCCACACACCCACAAAAGTGTGGGGAAGCCTTCTCTTGGCCTAGACACAATTTATGGGAGCCAATTAGGTTCATGAAACAAATTCTAAGGTCATGCAATTTACTTAGATATTAGGTTGCTCTATAAGCCCCATTATGGTCCATAAATGCACCTAATGAAGCAATGCCACTCAAATAATATCTAGGCTTCATTCTTTCCTTTCAAATATGATTCTTGACTTCTTTTAAGCCTCTTGGAGTCATCACACAATTAAAACAAAGAGCCTAGCAATATGTTGCTTCTTTAGGTCATAATATGGAACCTAAAGCACTAAATCACTTTCTATGAGTTTTAATTTTTTTTTTAAGGCCTTTCCTCATCTTCATTCATCATACATGACTCAAGAATGGCCTTAAAAAAATTTAAAACTCTCCCTAGCTATGAAAACTTGCCTAGGCCAAGACTATGCCCCTTTTTGGCCTCCTTGGAATTCTCTTTGTTTTCTTGAAAGAGGAAGCATGTGGGGAGCATCTTAGGGATCTTAGGAGATTATTTAAACTCTTATTTAGGCCTAGGAATCATCACATAAAATTAGATTTTGGAAGGTGCACACAAAACCCTAGAATTTGCATCTTGAAATCTAATGATTTTTTGATAATTCCCTTTGCATATTCTTAATCTCCACACCCTTTTTCCTTAGATTTATGCTTGGTTCTGCCTAAAAATCATCTCCTTCTAGGGTTTTCTCAAGTGGGGCAAAATGGTGGAGAAGGGAACCAAAGATGACAACTATAGGAAAAGAAATTACCTTGTTTTCTTGCTTTTTCTCACTTGAATCTTGTGTTCTTTGAGCTTCTCTCTTCAAATCCGAAAATTTCCCTTAATTTCTCCCTTAAAATAGATTTATAAACTTCATTTTAATCATAAGAAACAAAGGAGAATGAAGGAGAAGAGGTTTGGAAGAGAAAGAGCATGAAAAACCATGAAAATCTATACCTTTCTACCTTGAATTTCTCTTCCTTTTCTTCCTCCTCTTGTGCGTCTCATCCGCTAGGGTTTTCCTCTGGTTTTAGGCAGAACATGGTCGTGCATAATGAAGGGAGAAGAAGGGTGTATCATATATATAGGTGGAAATAAGTTACGCTTTTCAAAAATTCTCATTTTGCCCTTTGTTCTTGGCATTTTCATTTCTCTTTCGTGTTAGCTCCTTTTTTAGAACTGTCTTTTCTATTATGAAATTTAGGTTTCCCATTTAGTAAAATGTATTTGAAACCACTCAAAGTAGAGCTAAAACCTTCCTAAACAAATCCATCAAAATTTGGGTATACCAACATTGGAAAACATCCACCAAAGGGGTTTTAGCTATCCTAGGGCTTTCCATGATTTTCTGGGCCTCTGAAAACTCCACAGAACTCAAAATTTTCATTTTAAAATCCCCCTGTATGAATTCTAAAATTTACTCAAAATTATGAAAATGCTATTACGTTTCATAAGCCTTTCGTAAGAAATTATTTCTTCATTCTAGCTCTAATTTTCTTTCGTCTGAGCCTGGGATTCTCATTTTTAGGAGTCTAGAATGCTTCCCAAATTTTTTGGGGCCTTAACTACATCTTATGGGACTTCCTTTTGTATCTAATGGGTTTTATTCATTAATAGAGAAACTGTACATTATATTTCTCACATTTTTTTTCATTTTCAAAGGACCAGATATTACATTACTTCATTAGGTGCATTCTTGGAACCATAAGAGGTTATTAGACCAAGTTAGCACTTAAGAAAGATGTATGGTTTTAGAAATGACTCCATGAACCTAATTGGCTTCGATAAATTATGTTTAGGCTAAAAGAAACTAATCCCACACCTTTATGTGTGTAAGGTTGAGGAAGGGAGAGCAAATTCAAGGAGAAAAAGTGTATGGTTGTAGCCTAAGTAGCTCACTTCTCCTTCTCTTATGCTTGACTTGTCTTTGAATGTGTGTATGTATGCTTTAAGCTATGAAAAGGTGTTCTAGCATGAGTTTTTATTCCATGGTATCATGATGTTGTATTATATTTTCAAAAGATGCTTTATATGCTTACTTGGGTTTGCTTGAGTGTGGAGAGCCCAAGAACTCTCTAATTATGGTGAGATGAGCCAAGAACCCTTGAAAATGGTTGAGAAAAAGTTTAGTGTCTCCTAAGAGTAAGGCATAGTTCAAAGTCTTAAAGAAAATGGCAAGGCAAGTCCAAAAGCCTCGAGAAGAATGGGTGAGGCTAATCCACTTGCTTGGTAAGCCTATGTATGCTTTGTGTGACTTGTTCAAATGCTAAAGATGTCTCTTGAATGATTGCACATGTCAATATGCCCATGCATACATTTGTAAGACTTGGTTTGCATACTTTATGTGTGATTGAAAGGGAGATGAGCTATTGGGATTCTTTGAATCTTATTCCCTCCTCTCTAATATTCTAACATGCTAGATGGACTAAGTAGACAAGGTAATAGGAGCCAACAACATGGAAGATAAGATATTGACAACAATTTGTATAGATTTTGCTTTTTTATGGCCATATGAGTAGCAAATGTTGTAATCTATTATTGTATATGACCTATGACCTCATGAACATATGTAATTATGCTAATGTATTATGTACAAATTAGATTTAATGTTATATGCATAGTGTAGTGCAATTTGGGTATGGAATGGCAAGACTAGCAATATGTAATCTTGTGTATAGCATGAGGTGAGAGAGTGAGTTTGCAAATTCTAGGTTTGTGCACCTTTAATACAAGTTTAGAATGTTATTTTGGTGCAGTCCTATGTATTCAAGTGGTCATGGTAGCCTTGGAACTCAATATAAACCATTTGGATCCTTTATATGACATAAAAGTGACCAATTTGCAACCTAATATCAAAATCTAACTAAATGAACGAATTTGCCCATGAAATTTGGCACATATGTAGATTGTATCTAGAGCTTTTTGGGAAGATAAATTGCAAAAAAATTAAAATTCTATAGAATTAATTATGAATTTTCAAAGTTGAGATTTTTCTGTTGTTCTGGTGCATGTACTATTTATATGGTCAGTTTTGTGTTCTATGTCATCCAAGGGACAATTGGTGTCCAATGCTTATGAAATTTATTGGAATAAACTAAAGGTCATAAGCTTTCTATGGCCATCAAGATCATCTTATTTGAAGGTCTAAACAAAAAGTTATGAAATTTTGAAGTTTAATGTTAGTACCTTTATTGTTCCATCATAATTCAGTTCCTAAATGAACTTGGTGTTGTCTGGAGATATTTTTCCCTTTGATTTAACATCTTTAGCTTCTCATAATGACTAAATTTGCATGATTTGGATTTTTTAGAATTAATTATGAATTTCCAAAATTTATGACAGTAACCTATGACAATAGCCCAGATAGCTGAGACCTTGGATGCTTTTCGAATGTCAAACGTCTTCTACTTGATGTTTCATGACTTAGACATATTTTTACATAAAGTAGACATCTTTAGCTTTCTAGAATGATAAAGAATGCATAATTTTGATTTGTCTAGAATTAGTTATGATTTTTCAAAGTTTGGGACGGAAAGTGAGAAATTCTGACCAAGGCTGCACTATGATATTTTGTGTATTTCTTTCACTTGCACAAACTCTAAGCCACTTTTGATGATGGATTTGAGTTGTATCTATATAATTAAATATGAGAATGAGATACACGAGTCTATATGGTGACATCGAATCAAAAATTTACACGCTACGCAATACAAAAATACTCATTATTTTAATACTATTTTCCTTGCTTCTTCATAAAATACATGATGTGAGATATAGAGATAGCATAAGATAAGCTAGAAATTTATGGTATTATAGTAGCTAGAGCCTTACAGTCTCTTATGGCTTGCCTAGATCAGTAGCAGGCCATGATCATACAATTACAAGAATAGCTTACTGAGAGAGATAACCAGGACCCTACACCTCCTCCTCCACAACCATCTCACCACTCAGATCGTTCTAAGCATTTAGGGGCAACTCACCTAGATCTGCAGTCACATATTCAAATGGTTGCCCTAATTCCACCAGCTTAAACACCTCCAACCCAGGAGTAGCCCTTTACCAGAAGATTATCACTCAATTCGGAAAGTTTGGGCCTTCCATCTTTGATTATGAGATGAATTCAGAGAAAGCCGAGGTCTAGATTATGCAGTTAAAGAAAATCTTCCAAGTGATGGAGTGTACATCTGAGCAGAAAGCTAAGATGGCTATTTTTTAGTTACAAAAAAAGGCAAATTATTAGTAGAGTGGCACAGAGCCTATTTTGAGGGCAAGGAACCTTCTAATTACATGGAAGGCATTCCTCTAGGCTTTTTACAAAAAATACTTCCTCAGCTCAGTCAGAGATGAGAAAGAGCCAGAATTTGTACTCTTAAAATAGATAGAAAGGATGTCTGTGGACCAGTACATCGCCAAATTCATAGAGCTCTCTAGATATTCCTTGTATCTATAGAGGCATGATGATGAACGTTGGAAAGCAAACAAGTTAGAGAAAGGTTTGCTCCCTGAAATCTGAGATAAGGTAGTTCCATAGAGAATCAGGAACTTTAATACCCTAGTTGAGATATGCAAAGTGATAGAAATGAACCTTAGAATGATGTAGCCCACCTCTAAAGCTAGACTACCCCTCCCTGAGCCTAAAAGACCTAGAGAGGAATCACAAACTACAGCAACTAGTAGAAGAGGTAGAAAGAGCTAGTGGAATAGAAGAGGAAAGATGTAATATCCCATTCTTTGAAAACAAGAGATTATGTTATATGACCATTAAAATGTATATTAAGCATAAAGTATGGTAGCAGACCAAGTTAATTTAAGGGCTGAAATAACATCTCATCACTTGGGTCGAAGATCTTATAGACAAGATCCTATAATCTGTAGTGTAATTTCTAAGACCTTGTCAACAAGGTTTTTGCTAGCAAGTACAAGGTCTTCTTGTATAATGTGTTAAAACTTATGTGGTTTGGAATTGAGTATGGAGGGAATTTTAAATAAAAGTTTTAAGTTCTTTGGAGTTCTCAGAGGCCCTAAAAACTATAGGAAGCCCCGAGATAACTAAAGCCCCTCCGATGGACGTTTTTCAATGTCAATTGACTTAAACTTTAACTGGTTCATTCAGGAAGGTTTTAGCTCCGATTTAAGTGATTCCAAAGGCATTTTACTAAATTGGGAACCTAATTTTTTTAATGAGAAAGACAGTTCTAAAAAAGGAGCTAAAACAAGTTAGAAACCAAAATACCAAGAACAATGGACAAAATAAGAATTTTTGAAAAAGTCCTTCTTAAACATATATATATATATATATATGAAGCGTCCTTCTGCTCCCCTCATTTAGATCGACCAAACTCTACCCAAAAACTAGAGAAAGCTCAAGGGAAGAAGGCGTACAAGACTAAGGCAAAGGAGAAGGGAAATTTTCAAGAAAAGGTAAGAATTTATTAGAATTTCCTAATCTTCTCCTTAGGATATCTCTTCTCCTCCTTCTCCCCTTTTTCCCTAGCTTTCTTAAAGTTTTTGGTCTATTTTAAGGTAAGACTAAGGAGGGAAAATTCGAATTTGAAGAGAGGAGGCCAAAGAAAGTGAGAATCAAGTGAGAGAGCAAGCAAAACTAAGGTAAATCTTCCATCCCATGGTAGATACTTCCTCCCCCTTCTTCTCCATATTTCACCTCATATATGTAGATGCAAAAGGGCTAGAACTTTAAGTAGAACCAAGGGTGAATTCTATGAATTTAAGGGAGGAGAGTAAGAATATGCAAAGAAATCCAAGTAAAAACCATGATTTTGTAATATAGAAAATTTAGGGTTTTGATTGCACCTTGAGTTCTATTATGAACCCTAGCCATATTTTATGATGTTTAAGTATTCATATGAGTTCCTAAGACACCAAGAGAGCTTCCTACATGATTTTCCTATAAAAGGAAGCAAGGAAACCCCATTGGTGCCTTATGAAAGCATAGCTTCGACCAAGGAGAGTCCATGCACCTAAGGAATGTTTTAATTCCTTCCAAGCTTAGTTTTGTATCATGTATGATGGGAGAGTATGAGAGGAAGCCTTAAGAAAAGTTTAGAAATCATGAAAGGTAAGATAGCCTTATATGTTCTATAATATGACTTAAAGAAGCAACACCTAGCAAGGATCCTAGAATTAATTATATGATGACTCCAAAAGGCTTAAATGGAGTCAAGAATCATGAATGAATAGATAGAATGGAACCAAAATGATATTTTCTTAAGGTTGCTTCATTAAATGCATTATGGAACCATGAAAGAGTTTTATGAGTCATCTAGCTTTTCTAGTGAATGTGTGGCCTTAGACTTTGTTTCAAGACTATAATTAGCTTTCATATGATGTGTCTAGGCTAAGAGGAATGATCTCCACCTTCTTAGGTGTGTGAGGTCAAGGGAGAGGATTCAAGACTTAATGAAAAAGTATACAAATGTAAGCAAGGTAGCTCTCTCTGTGACGACCCTAATTTCTAATCATTATAATTAAGGTTTAATACGTGATTAATAATCATAAGTTGGCATTACAAGGCATTACAACCACTTACATTATGAAAAGACGGGGAAATTTGAACCTTAATGTGATTAGAGTCATCAATCATACAATTACAAGCACTTATGTTCATAAGGGAGATAAACATTTATTTATAAGCCTTTGATTCTATTACTCCTCAGTTATAACTCATCCCAATGTCTCTAAATCATCCCTTGATATTACTATGTGAAAAACCAAGATTTCTTAACCAATTTAAAAGTTTAAGGATGTTCACCGTGGCCAATTTCCTATTAGCCACAGCCAATTCTCCTCGGCTTCACCCCTCGCATCGTTACTGATTTTGCTGCGGCTCCGTAGCTAACCTACATGGCGCTGTGGGGAAGAAGCCTCCTGGAACTTACCTCACTCGCCTCTCGATATTGGCCGCGGCTAATACCTCCTTTCATCATGGCTAATTCCTCTCTAGAATGTCTGGCTCATTTTCATAAAAGTTCATCGCGGCTAATTTCCCCTTTTACCGCGGCAAATTTCCCTCTGGACGACTCCCAATTTTGCCTCTTGCATTACGCTGTGGCCAATTACATATTTCGTGGCAGTGAATTCCTCTCTAGCACTCTCCCTGGGCAACTTCGCCTCTATTGGCCGCGGCTAACTCCATTTTAGCCGCGGCAAAGTGCCTTCTGGTCCTACACTCTGAAAATCTGGTCTCATACTCTCCTCTCTCCCTTCAATATCACCCTAAGGCCATTCTACCTTAATTTATACAACTCTAATGGTAGTTATATACCTTAATCACCCAACTAATCTATCATTACTAGCTCAACACTTAAGGGTCCATTTCTATTCCCCTAATTACCCTATATCAGTAAGTTTGTAAAGTAATAATAATAGGAATTTATGAACTAACAGTAGTTATCATTTTAATACACAATAAGTGGGAGTTCCATACATTAAGGGTTTACATCAATATCTCAAGGATTACATTTCTAATGGTAAGCCACATTATAGTTCAACAAGGCTCATAGCAGATATCATAAATCCATACATCAAATACCAAATTAAGATGAGGTCTAACCTCTCAATAAATACATCCTAAGTAATCAAAATATGAAAGCCTACACTTGGCAATACAGATACATGATGATGCTATACAGTGGTTAACAAAATTTAGCATCCTACTCTATTACACTCAGACCAAGTGTAGCTCCCCCACACTAGGTCTCAGCTTATGGATATTCATCCACTTACTTGCCCTTATCCTTACCTGAGGAACCTTCACCTGAAATTGTAATCCCATAAAATGGGGTGAGATATAAATCTCAATAACCAAGGCAATTCCATCATATAAACCAGTTTAATTAACATATATGCATGAATCAAAATCAACATCAGAATCATATTTGTCATATCAGTAAATGAAACAATTAGGCTATCATAATTACTATCCCATACTAGCAATCATATTTTCACATGTTAAAGGCCAATAACATGGGGAGAGGCCCGTCCACGGCACCTACTCCCCATTGAGCACAATCAGGGCTAAGTGTATCTAGGGTTTGATCATAACCCAGTGCCCGATCAAAGCACATGAACGGGTGGCAACAGCACTACAGCTCCACCATAGACTCACAAGGTCCAATCACAATACAATAGATAGCCAACCAATTCATTCAATATTTCAAATCATTCATATATAGCAAGTATGAAATTTAAACTGACATATGCATGGAATTAGTGTGAACCTCAGTTACCTCACTTGTAGACAATTTGCAACAGCCACCAATGGTACAAAAATCTCCCTATAACTATAGCATCAGAGAATTACCACTTTAATTCATCATTTACAGTAGCAACAAGTACCCAAAGAATTTAAATGCTAATAACTACCTAAAGAACACTTATCCAGCCACTACAAGTCCCAAATTTGGATTGAAGTGTCCTCTTCTAGAAATCTCAATATTTCACCTAAAATCCTAAGCAAATTCATACAAAATTAATACCCATTTTATAAATTAGCTATGGGGGTCTTAAATTAACAAAGAAAGCATCAAAATGGAGGGTTTATACTTACCTAATACCAACTCTAACCTCAACCTACGAATTTCACCAAGAAAATCCCCAAACAACCACATTTCAGATTTTTTGGGTATAGTAAAAATGCTCCAAATGAAAAACTAATCAGGCCAAATTAAAGAGAAAGATGAGGGGATTAAGTTGTATAACTATTACCTTAGCTGAATCTTGCTCTAAACGTGAGAAAATATGAAATTATGCCAAGAACCGTAGCCTGTCCTTCACACCTCTGAATTTTCTTTTGTGTCTTTGTGTTTTGTAGAATAAGGAGGTGGTTAGTTAGTTTTTAAGGTTTTAGTCAGGTTAAGTTGGGTCAAATATGGGTCATGGGTTACTCCAAAGGTCTAACTCCTAATGGGCTTCAGATTTGAGCTTGTTGGGCCAATTTTAAAGTATTAGACTACAGAATTTTATTAGGCCAAACTTAGTTTTAAGGACTCTATGGTCTTGGGTCTGCACATGGTTTATTAGGCCACTCATAAGAGCTTATACAAGATAGATCTTAGGCCTATATCATATGAAATTAGATTGGGTCTGCACTTAACTCATTGGGCCTCCATTAGCCTCTTATTATGATTTATTAATTTGGGCCTAGTTGAAGTTTTTATCCTAAATAAATTCTCAAACCCATATTAATAATTTATGTCTCTAAAATTCCTATTCACTAACTTACCTAATTATCCTCTGTTAATTATTCCTAATTAATCTAAATCCATGATTAACATCTTAATTAATCTTGGGATGTTATACTCCCCACCTTCTCTCATGTATGGATGTGTGTTTTGCTTGACTTAGAATGTGTGTATGTGTATTTGTAAGCTATGAAAAGTATGCTAGCATGCCTTTATGTGTCATGATTCTTAATGTCATGTTATGTTTCTAAATGAGTACATGATGTTTGTTTGAGTTTTCTTGAGTATGGAAAGGCCAAGAACTCTTCCTTTTGGTAAGAATGAGCCAAGAACCTTTGAGTTTAGTTGAGACAAAGTAAAGAATCTCCTAAAAGTAAAGTGGGCTCCCAAGAGAATGGTTGAGTCCAAAGCTCTTAAAGAATGGATGAGGCAAGTCCAAAATCTATGAGGAAAAGTGTGAAGGCAATCCAAGCACTCGGTCAACTCTTGAATGTCTTGTATAAGTTGTTTACATGCCAAGCTCGCTTTTAAAATGTCCATAATTTCCATTTTTCTCTATACATGCATTTGTAAGGCTTACTTTACACATATTATGTATGATTGAATAGGAGATGAGCTATTGGGATTCTTTGAATCTTATCCCCTCCTCTCTAATGTCTTAACATGCTACGTGAAATAATTGATCAAGGTATTGGAGGCCACCAAGCTTAGAAGAAAAAGATGGGTATTAAAGTATATAAATATACCTAGTTTTGCCTTCTTCTTAGCCATATACATGGCATATGACGTAATCTCATGATGAAATTATTATGTAACCATATGAACATATGTAAATACCTAAATGTATTATGTATGAATGAAATTTGATGCCAAATGTATGAGATAGCATGTTTTGGGTATTGAATAGCAAGTTTAGCTCTTGAATAGCTAGATAGATTAGTATAATAATGGAAGTGGAATGGTCAAATTTAGATGCATGAGATTTGGGGCTACTTAGGCAGTTCATACAAGTCCTATTTATGCTCTTAAACTTACCTAAGAGGTGCCAAACACTAAGCAAGACCATTTGGGCACACTTGGTCTCTAATATGGATCAAAATTGATCATATTGGAAACCTACACCATTTTTACCCAAATGAGCTCTTCTCAATCTAAGATTTGGCATACATCTAGAGCTTGTTGACAGTGTTTTGAAAAGTTAAAGTGTAGAATTTTTGGAGTTCTATAGAATATTTGATGAATTTTTAAAGTTGAGAAATTTTCTAGTTTTGGTCTGGTGTACTGTTCACTCAGGTCCAAAAATGAAATATGTCACTTAAAGGGCAAATGATGTCCAATTGCCACAAAATTTTATAAGAAGAAACTAGACATTACTAGAGACTTGTACCAACTAGAAGCACCCCATTTGGATGTCTAGAGAGGGAGATATGATTTTTGAAGTTTCTATCTAGCATTAGGCATCTAAATTGACCCAGGGTATTGTTTGATTGGTTTTCGATGCCTGTATATATATGGACTGATATGACCTTATTTTTATTCTCTAATTAACATTTGTAGCTTTCCATATT
Organism: Erythrophleum fordii; assembly: GCA_032878935.1. Lineage (NCBI taxonomy): Eukaryota > Viridiplantae > Streptophyta > Magnoliopsida > Fabales > Fabaceae > Erythrophleum > Erythrophleum fordii. Next base: position 14,940,986 of record JAVQMF010000052.1, on the reverse strand, counting down.
GGTATCATTCATGTGCATTGGATTTTTTTGTAATTAACTGGACATTTTTTAAGTTTGCTGTAGAAACCTATGACAATACTAATAGCCAGCCAGATCTTTGTCCCTTTTTGAATGCCACGCGTCTTCTATGTGATGTTTCATGGCTTGGTCATATTTTTAGCATAAATTAGACATGTGTAGCTTCTTAGAATGGCAAATAACACATGATTTTGATTTTATAAAATTAGTTATGATCTTTCAAAGTTTGTGACAGAAAAGAGTGAATTCTGGCCGAAAATGCAAACATATGTTTTATGTGATCCTTTGCTTTCCACAAGTTGTAGGCCAAATTTGATGATGGAAATGAGTTATATTTATGTGTTTAAGTATGAGAATGTGATAGATGAATTCATATGGCCCATGGGACTCTGAAAAAAAATTTTACCTGTAAAGAAATGCATTTTAATTCATGACTCCCTATGCCACTATATTGTTTCCATTACACAAACATAAGATGAGGCATTGGAATTGCATGAATTGAGTTCTAAAAGTATGGTGTTACATTTATTGGTATCAAAGCAAAGTTCTAGGCTCTCTTAGGTTGGATTTGGCTTGAGGATATGGTAACAAGGCTATATAAAAGGTTTGTATAATTATGTAAAGCCTTGTATGAGACATGTTAGGTGTGTAAGGATAGTTTGCGGCCTTGTTTATGATAAGTAAGTTGGATGATGGTCTTAGAGTAGCTAGTGGACACCGAGAAAGAGTGGCCTCTAAAGTAGCTTGAGCAGAGCTAGCTTTAAATAGAGTTAAGTGATCCAACTGCTAGAGGTCTTTGAGATATGATAGCTCACCAGGATCAGTGACAAGCCCTACATATGAATGATGAACAATGATATCATTGATAGGATCAAGCTTGCTAGAAAAAGTATGCGAGGCCTAATTCTCCTTAATACTCATACTCAAACCATTTCGAGGTGTCCTGCTTAATGCAAAGACAAGTAAGGATGCAGCATGGTATGAGATGAGACTGTGACCGCACAGGATTAGTCTAGAAGGGAAGTGAGAAAAAGAGTCATCCCCTAGCCATAACACCAAAATGTCTAGATGAATTCCAGTGCCTAAAAGGCTAATTCCCTCAGGCTAAAAGTTGAGTTACAAGCTACACTCCTTAGAGCCCCGATAGCCCAGAGGTGATAGTTATAAGTGAAGTAAGAAGCAGAATCCTCTAGCTTGATGATGGGCTATATATAGAGGCAATGAGGCTCAAGTTGGTAGCTAATAATGAAAATCTAATCCCTAAAAAAGTAAGCTAATTAAGAGGTTAGTCATGGCCAATACTCAAATAGGAAAACTAGGGTGAACCCGAGGCTAATTACCTACGACGAATGATGTGCTAGTTGCACCGAATGGCAGATGAATGCCTTGTGCCAACTTGAGGAAAGAGCTCAACCCAGAGAGGGTTAGATATAGGGATAGTAAGGTTGTTGAAATCCATCTATGAGGCATTGACTCCAACCTAGAATGTTAACCCTGTGAATATGATGATAGGCTGCTATGATGAGTTATGGCCATGTAGACATGGTCAAGAAAACCTTGTTGACAGGGTCTTGATTTTTGCATTGCAATACATGAGATCTTATTGACAAAATCCTAGACCCTGTCAATAGAATGTTCATGTAGCCTTGAAACTTATATAAGGTAAGGCTACTAGTAGTAAGGCACATAGTGAGTGGCCTAAAAAGATGTATCTCATAAGTAACACCTAGAGGTAATTATGAGTAGCCTAATGACAGAGGCCTAGAAAAGAATGAGGATAGTTCAGAAAGCACTAAGTTATCGTGAGCCTATGAGTTAATAGGGCTTATAGTAAGCTACAAGTCCAATGAGATGGCTAGCCTAGGTTGAGTATAAGTTAAAGCCTAGAAGAGATGACTAGTAGCATTATTCCAGGTGAGATATGTAAATGAAAGGCCCAGTGAAAGTTTTTCCTGGATCAAAAAAGGAAGAATAAGACACCCTAAGTTAGGGAGACCACCCAGCAATGGTTAGCAAATTCCACTAGATAGACTCCCCTGAGTTATAAAATATAGTGCTAAAGGAAGCAAGGAAGAGCTGAGAAACTAGCCATAAAAGAGATGCCCTCACTTTAGTAATGACCAAATACATAGATAAAGTTCAAAAAGGTAAATAGGTAAGGGTCTAATAGTCAATCAGATGAGCTCCTTAAGATAAGAGTAAAGTAGAGGTTAAGGCACATGTATGATTAGAGCGCTTAGTAGAGCATAAGTTTTTGGTATGTAGAATCCAGACAGTGAAAGTACGTGTCTTGAATTGGGTTAGCAAAACCCTAGAAATAGTATACTATGCTCCTAGGGATGGGACTAAAGAGATTAAATAGAAAGAAAGCCCAACTCTAATCCAAATGTAGAAATAAGTTAAAAATAAATAGTTAATGCCTTAATACCCTCAAGGAAGCTCGAAGGAGCTAGAGACCCCTCAAAAAGCAAGTCTTGTATAATACAAAAAAATAGTGTAAGCCAAGAGCACCATAGAATGAACTTTCTGGGATTATATGAAATAGAATTCTACATATTGAGGGATGGTCTAGTTAGAAGCAAAGCAAGAGTATGAGAGAAAGTAGACCTCTTTGATGTTATAGAGAGTGAATAAGTAGAGAATCCCTAGAAAATGCAGGTGCCCTTGAGCATAAAGAAATTTGAACTGGCAACAGAAATAGATAGTGGTAATATATCCTTTTACCTAAGTAAAAGGATAGGAAAGGTAAAAAGAAAAAGAAGATATGATAGTGTTCAAGCCAAGGACATAATAGATTAAGAACAAATATCTAGTTGATGTGCTTGAATATTTGGAAAAGCACACTTGTCCTTGGCACAAATGCCCTTTTAGCATGATAGTGCCTGAAGTAAAAACAATCGAGCAATGTAAAGTATTTCAGGGTGAAGTAGAGAAAGAATCCTATTTTCCTCAAGTATCCTATAAGAATAGGGCAGATAAAGAGAAATACGAGAGGAATACTTTAGATTGTTGGAAAACTTGTAATATACTGGCAATAGCGACTTTAAACTCAGTCATGAAACACTGGTGTATTAGTGTTTGATATTATAGTTTGCTTACAACATTGGTTACATGATATTAGGCCTGATCAACCTAATAATAATATGACTTGAGTGCGTAGCAAATGACAACATCAATCACCAAAGCATCCCAATAATCAAAAGGTATCTTAGTTAAAGAACTAGATGAGTCAAAAAAGAAAGAGAAAGGGATTCTAGTGATATCATAATAATAAGAAAAGTATGTAGAAAAGAATCCCCAGTAGGGAATGTATAGATTCAGATAGCATAAGTTTAGCATGCATAGCCTGCGTCCCTTATAGTATATGTAAATGAAATGAACAGGGACTAGTGTATAGCCTCTCTCTTGCCAGAAATGTTAGCCACATTCAACGTGTGAGATGCCCTAGGGCTAAAGCACTTAAAAGCAAGATGTGTGCATAGTTAGAAACTACAAGATATGATAGGAAGGTTAAAATGAGTACACGTAAAGTAAGTAAGTCAACAAGTAAGAAAAGAAAGTCCAAATAAGAAAAGGGGTTGAAGTGGGATTCTGAAGATCCTATAAGGAGCAATGAGTGAAAAGTTAAAATGCTCCCTAGTATCAGAATGATGGGATCCTAGAGAATCAGATGACACAAAACCCACTTCACACGAAGAGCATGATGTATTTCTAAGTTTAGCCTCAGTTATTATGAGTGATGGTTACTGGACTTAGTGAGCATGTATTTTATTATCAGATACAATGATTTTAGACTTCGACATCTCCCAGAGATGGATTGTAGTAGATCCTAGCATAGCACAATGGGTTGCAATAGACTCTAGCAGGGCTTTGAGAGGTCATAGTAGATCCAGGGGTCACAGTAGATCCCACAGAGTTACAGAGAGCCCTAGCCACAGCATGATAGTTCTCTAGTGAGATGACGGCCTGAGATAGTTTTATAGAGTAGTTAGTCTCAAAAATCAGTATAGTTTCAGCTAGCCTTTGTCTCAGAGACTACAGATCTCTTGAGTTTGGTAAACTGTTGCCACAAAGATATGAAGGCTTTACTCAGACAGTTAGACCACTGACTAGCTCTCTTTAGAGATATGTGATAAACACATATTTCATCTATTTTTATCCTTCTAAACTTAGACACTTTAGTTCCAGATATGGCTTTAAGACTTTAATTAGATAAGATTTCATTTTTAATAGCCATTTCTATATTTTAGGAGTTAATTTGCAAAAATTTGGTTTTTAATGCTCATTTTACCTTAAATAATTTTTATGAATATGCCTATTTGATTTTTCCCACTCTTTTGTGCAAAATTTTAATATGAATTTAGAGCTTGAATGAGCATTTGTTTTGAAGAAGAGGAGGAGAAGAGTTAGGATCAAGTGCACTTCTTGTTGGGCAATAAAATATGACTAGGAAGAATGAGCTGAAAATAGCGTGAAAAAGAAGTTTTTATGTGGAATAACTTAAGCTCACATGGAAGAAACCCGAGACCAGTAGCTAGAGAAGAATTTCGAGCTTAAGTAAGGAAGAAGTAGAAGTTGAATGTTGCTCAAAATAGAGGAGAAGGAAGCACACAAGACTTTGGCTCGGGATGGAAGCTCCAAAACAAAGAAGAGAAGCCACATGTTGAGAAGAAGGAAGAATACACACATGCAGAAGCTGAACTTAAGCAGAAATGGAAGAACAGAGTGTGAAGAATCTGCAACAGAAACATACACAAAAAGCCACAAGTTGGAGATGGAAGTAAAGCATAAACCAGTAGCAATGTGAAGGCAGAATTAACGTAGAATGAGTTAAAGAATGCAGTAGCTGCAGAATGAGGAAGAAGCAAGGAAAGAAAAGAAAGGAAACAAAGCCATGCATGCACTAGTAGAAACACGTGAATATTTAAAGCGAGCAGAATAGAAGCAACGTGAGAAGAAGAAGCTACGTATATGCAGAATAGAGGAGAGCTTGAGCTATTGGAATAAAAATGCAAGAAGCAATCACATGGATTATAATAAAATAAAAGCAATGGGGCCCACACTTTATACACACATGAAGGAGCTTCAGACTTGGAATAAGAGAGGGAGCACGTGATTGATTAAGAAAGAAATGCTGGAGCTGAGGGAAAGAGCTTTCCACGTGAAAATGAATATGTGAAGCATGATGGTACCACGTGATATGGACGTGGAGGGGAAGCTTAGGTAGAGAAAAAAATCACTCATCCACCACGTCATTAATCATTGATTCCGTGCACGAGAATTCACGATGTCATTCATCCATTATTCCATATTCCTTCATCTTTTCCATCCCTTTGTCCAGAACCATACACAGAACCACCTCCATCATCCACTCCTCCATTTCCATCCAGCAAATGAAACTCTGATTCTCATCTATGACTAGCAAGGGAGGAAGCTCTTGAGTTGAAGCTTGAATCTAAGGAGAAGAATGCAAAATTCTGGTTAAGATTTTCTTATTTTTCTAACACTTTTTCTTTTTCTTATATTTGCTTGGTTAAGGAATATTGGACTAAGAATTTGTGTAATTGATTAGTGACTGGTTACACACTAATTAGGATGTTGATTAACTGATTACTTGATTGATTTAGTTCTGAATTATATTTTCTTGCCATTTTCTAAGTGTACAATCAAGGTGTTTGATGAAATGCTTGTGAGAATTGGTATGCCTAATTGTCTATTTGTGAATTCCTTAGTGTTTAGTTGGCTAATTAAACATTTTTGGATGATGACAGAGGCTAATTAATCATTTAATCAATCAATTCAAGTGTTCATAGATCTTAATAACAAAAGTTAATGATTTGGTGTAAGATTGAGGTTTCAATTCAACATTAACTTGTTAATTTCTTAATTCTTGCGTGTTAACTCAAGATATAATTGTATTAAACATAATTAGGAACTCTTAGGCCAGAATTAATCACAACTGGATTAGGATAAGGATAGTAGATACCAAGGGACAAATCCTAAGCTAGTCACAAGCCTATTATCATTCACAATTCACACAATTAGGTAGAAATTAGGAAATTTGTTTCAATTTAGTTTTAGGTTAGTTTAATTCATTCAAAAACTCCTAAACTAGATAGCTTTTAGGACCTTTGACATTTAGAAAATCCAATTGAATATTAAACTCCATTTCTAAGAGAGATGACCTAGGTTGTGCCACTAGCTATATTTTTAGTCAACCTAGTTGTATTTTGAGGGTTGCGTAATGAGCCCATTAATAAGCATAGTGTATGGAATAAGGAAAGCAAGAAATTAGCATTCCAGAGTTAGAGCCAGATGAACCACTACCTAGCAGATAGCAGCCCTGATCGAGGGATAGAGAGTTCTCCCATATGCTAGCTTATGTATTTAGAAAGGGGTTAGGTGCAGTTTTTATTATGAGGTAAGTGATACAGTATATCTCCAGTGAGTAGAACTGTGAGAATAGCTAGCATCCTACTAGAACTAAGCAATAGTCAGTGGTAGTAACTCTTCGGTGCTAGTATGAGATATATGTTAGGCCAATCAATATAGAAATAAGGGATTATACAATACCACTATAAGTGAGCAAAGAAAGTGAGGAAAATTCCTAACCTACAGAGATAGATGTAGTAGTAAACAGAGAAACTAGGACCATTGAAAGTTGAAACTCTTTAAAGGAGTTGTAATCCCAGTAAGTAACCGAGATGTGAGGCCTATAACAAAAAGAATGTGAATTGTAATCATGGGATGAGCTAGTAAGAAAGGATGTAGAGATGAACAGTAGACGGAACATGTAAATAAGCAGATAGAAAGAAACCTCTAATGGCTCTAATGATTAGAAAAGATGATGACATGTTATAAGAAGTCATTCAGAGTGGATATGGGAGACATGATATGAAATAAGTTACCTCCTGAGATGTGTAAATAAGTCTACTAAAAAAAATGTTAATCTTGTAAATGGGTTAAAATTAACCTGATATGATTAGTAAGCTCTCCCAAGATAGTCCTCTAGAATTAGAAATTTTTTCCCTTATGAGAAGAATTAGCTAGTACCCTATGATGGTAGAGCCCTCATTAAGGACTAGTAATGAAAATTCCCTAGCTGCAAAAAATTTAAACAAAAGAAATTATGGAGAAAAGCATACAAAGCCAAGAAGAAGGGAAAGAAAAGAGCAATTAGCTAGAAAAGGAAAGAGTAAGAAGAAAGTGTACCCCAAATTTTGAGGATAATTTATTTAAAGAGGGGAAAAATATAATATCCAATTCTTTGAAAACAAGAGATTATGTTATGTGGCCATTAAAATGTATATTGAGCATGAAGTATGGTAGCGAACCACGTTAATTTAAAGGCTGAAATAACATCTCATCACCTGAGTCAAAGATCTTGTCAACAAGATCTTGTAATCTATAGTGCAATTTCTATGACCTTGTCGACAAGGTTTTCGCCAGTAAGTACAAGGTCTTCTTGTATAATGTGTTAAAACTTATGTGGTCTAGAATTGAGTATGGAAGGCTTTTTAAATGAAAGTTTTGAGTTCTCCGGGGTTCTCAGAGGCCCTAAAAACTATGGAAAGGCCCAAGACAACTAAAGCCCCTCCGATGGACGTTTTCTAATATCAGTTGACCTAAACTTTGACTAGTTCGTTCGGGAAGGTTTTAGCTCCGATTTGAGTGATTTCAATGGCATTTTACTAAATTGGACATTTTCCAAAGCCCTGGGACAACCAAAGCTCCTCCGATTTTGATTTTTATAGCACTAGTTATGATTTTCCAAAGTTTGTGACAGAAAAGAACAAATTTTGGCCAAAAATGCAAACATGTGTTTATGTGATCCTTTGCTTTCTACGAGTTGTAGGCTAAATTTGATGATGGAAATGAGTTGTATTTATGTGTTTAAATATAAGAATGTGATAGATGAATTCATATGGCCTACGGGACTCCGAAAGAAAAATTTTACCCATAGAGAAATGCATTTTAATTCATGACTCCCTATGCCACTATATTGTTTCCACAGAACAAACATAAGATGAGGCATGAGAATTGCATAAATTGAGTCCTAGAAGTATGGTGTTATAAAAGAAAAGAAGAACTCAGTCTAGCAAAGGTAGTTTTGTGCCTACAGTATGTCCCCAGTGTGGCAAGAACCATGGAACTAGACCATGCTACGCAAGGCAGAACGTATGTTTCTGGTGTGGTAGGCCAGGACATATGGCCAAGGACTGCACATAGGCTTATTAGTAGTTACTACAACAGAGAGAGATGGCTCCTGCTCCCAGACCTCAGACTCAAAGTAGGGTCTTTACCCTGTCACAACAAAAGGCTAGCCGATCCCTAAGTCTGATCCAAGGTACTATTAGAATAAATAATTTTTCTGTAATGTCATTATTTGATTCGAGTACTAGCCATTCTTTTATATCATATGACTGTGCTAGGAGGTTAGGTCTGAGTATGCATACACTACCATATGATTTGCATATATCCACCTCTATAGGAAATCGAGCCATTACCTCCCATCCTTCCTTGAATTGTGTGGTCCAATTTAATCATTGCCTTACCACCCTTGATTTGATTTGTATACCTCTTATCGATATTAATTTGATCATTGACATGAACTAGATGTCTGCTAATAATGTCGCACTAGATTGTAGCCATAGATGTATTACCTTACTTGAGTGTAGGACTGTGCCTAGTATGAGGACTGAGTCATCTGTTATGACCACCTCCCAGGCTAAAAAGTCTCTAGGGATATCTAGTTTTCTTTTTAGTTCAAGCTAAGGTAGAAGAGGGTATAGAAGAGATAATAATAGTGAGAGAGTTCTCAAAGGTATTCCCTAGAGACATTAGCGAACTACCCTAAGAGAGAGAAGTCGAGTTTTCTGTAGACATTGTACTTGGGGAAGTCCAATGTTTAATGCCCCATATAAGATGGCTTCCACCGAGCTAGCTAAGCTTAAAAAGTGTATAGAAAAATAGGAGCCTTAAATTGTGTATAAATTACAAGGAACTTAATAAGATAACTATTAAGAATAAGTACCCTCTCTCTCGTATAGATGACCTCCTAAATCAGTCAGTAAGAGTGTCAGTATTCTCTAAGATAAACCTTAGGTCAGGATACCATTAGCTTAAAATAAAGGTTGAGGATATTCCCAAGACAGCATTTAGAACTAGATACAAGCATTATGAACTTTTAGTTATACCTTTTGGGTTGACAAATGCACCTGTAATGTTTATGGATTATATAAATAGAGTGTTCAGGCCATATTTAGGTAGATTTGTAGTTATCTTCATAGATGATATTCTCATCTATTCCAAAAGTAGAGAAAAACATAAGTAGCACTTTGAGATTAGCCTTGAAAACCTTGAGAGAGAGACAGTTATATGCTAAACTTAGTAAATGTGATTTTTGGCTCACTGAAGTTCAATTCCTAGGCCATGTAATCTCCCTGGTAGGGGTTGTAATAGATCTCTATAAGGTAGAGGTAGTATTACAGTGGAAGAGATGTAGGACAGTGACAGAGATCAGGAGCTTCTTAGGTTTAGCAGGCTATTATAAGAGATTTATTCAAGGCTTTTCTCAAATAGCGATGCCACTAACTAGGCTCACTAAAAAGAATATGCCATTTGTGTGAGATGAGAAATGTGAGAAGAGTTGTTAAGAGTTGAAGCACAAGTTGACCACAGCCCAGTTTTAGTACTCTCTAACCCTAGAGAGACTTTTGTAGTCTATAGTGATGCCTCTAAGAAAGCGTTAGGATGTGTGCTTATGCAAAAAGGCCGAGTGGTAGCTTATGCTTCTAGACAGCTAAAACCTCACAAGGAAAATTACTCACACATGATCTAGAACTAGCTACAATGGTATTTGCTTTGAAAATATGGAGACACTACTTATATAGGGCAGCCATAGAAATTTATAGTGACCACAAGAGCCTTAAATATTTATTTGAATAGAAAAAAAATGATTATGAGACAGTGGAGATGGTTAGAATTTTTGAAAGACTATGATTTCACATTGAAATACCATCTTAATAAAAGCTAATGTGGTAACTGATGCCCTGAGTAGGAAATCTATACACATGGCCTGTATGATGATCTAAGAGCAGGAAATGATTGAGAAATTTAGAGATATGAGTCTTTCATGTGAGGTGCATTCAGGGAAGCTATTAATGAGGGAAACCCGAATAGAAAATGACCAGAAGGATCAAATAAGAGAGGCTTAGCAGACATATGACTATACAAGTAAGACTATATCTCAAATAGCCCAGGGTAGCATTCAAAAGTTTAATTTGTCTGAGGATGACATAGTGAGATATAAGGATAGGCTGTATGTGCCTAGAAATACAGAAATCAGAGAGAGAATATTAGATAAGGCATATAAAAGTAAATACACCATTCATTTAGGAAGCAATAAAATGTATTAAGATTTAAAGAAAATGTTCTAGTGGCCTAGGATGAAAACAGATATAGCAGAATGTGTCTCCCGATGTTTAGTATGCTAAAGAGTTAAGATAGTAGAAACTAACTAGGTTACTATAGCCCCTAGATATCCGGAGTAGAAATGGGATAATATAGCAATAGGTTTTGTCATGGGTTTGCCCAGGACAACATTAGGGCATGATGCAATATAGGTAATAGTAGATAGATTAACAAAGTCAACACACTTTCTAGCTATAAAAGCCACTTATACCCTAAATAAACTAGCCCATCTGTATATCTGAGAGATAATTAGACTACATAGTATACCTAAGAGTATAGTCTCAGATAGAGATCCCAGATTCACTTTAAATTTCTGGAGATCATTATAAGATACTCTAGGTACCAAACTTAAATTTAGCATAGCCTATCATTCACAGATAAATAGATAAACAGAAAGAACCATCCAAAACCTAGAAGACATGTTGAGGGCGTGTGTACTAAAGATGAAAGGAAAGTGGGATATATACTTACCTCTAACAGAGTTTCCCTATAATAATAGTTATCATGCAAGTATACATATGGCACTGTATGAGGTATTATATAGGAGGAAGTGTATGTCTCTGATGTGTTGGGTTGAGCTAGGAGAGAGGAACCTCATAAGCCCAAAATTAAGGGACCAGACTTCAAGACAAATTAAGACCATTAGAAAGAAACTACTAACAACCCAAACTAGATAAAAAAGTTATGCAGATAAACGTATACGGTCATTAAAGTTTGAGATTGGAGACCATATCTTCATTAAAGTGTTTCTAGTCATAGGGATAGGTCAGTCCATTAAAAGTAAAAAGCTCAATCTAAAGTACATAGGTTCATTCCAGATTCTTGATAAAGTAGGACTTGTGGCCTACAAACTTGCCCTTCCTCTAAATCTAAGTCAAGTAAACAATCTATTCCATATTTCATAGATCAAAAGGTACCAGCCCAACCGCTCACATATCATAGAATATGAGAATGTATAGTTATAGGATGATATATCATATAGTATCTCCAGATCGATCGTGACCATTAGACTCAAGTAGCTACAGAATAAGATGACATCGCTGGTGAAAGTGGTTTACAAAGGGTTATCTCCTGAAGAAGCTACCTGGGAGCTAGAGGAAAAAATGAGAAAGAAGTATCCAAAGCTCTTCCATGAAGTATGTTATCTAAATTTCGAGGACAAAATTTATTTTAAAAGGAGATAATTGTAATATATGATTTTTGTTAAACGACAGAAACAGGTGCATTTTCAAAGCAAGTCCCCCAAAATGAATTAGTTAAGGTCCCAAAAAATTTAAGTAGCATTCTAAACTCCTAAAAATGAGAATCCCAAGCTTAGATGAAAAGAAAAATAGAGTTAGAATGAAGAAACAAAGTTGAACGAAAGGTCGACAAAATATAATGGCATTTTTGTAATTTTGAGTAAATTTTAGAATTCACATATGAGGGCTTTTTAAATGAAATTTTTGAGTTTTCTGGGATTCTCAAAGTCCCTAAAAACCATAGGAAGCCCTGGGACAGTTAAAACCCTTCCGATGGACATTTTTCAACGATGATAAACTCAAACTCTAACGAATTCATTTGGAAAGATTTTAGCTCTTATTTAAGTTATTTCAAAGGCATTTTATTAAATTGGGAACCTAAATTTTATAATAGAAAAGGTAGTTCTCAAAAAGGGGCTAAAACAAACTAAAAAAGAAAATGCCAAGACAAAAAGGCAAAATTGAGATTTTTGAAAAGTCTTTCTTAAACCCACCTATATATATAGGGCACCCCACCTCCTTACCCACTTAGCTCATTTTGGTTATGCCCTAAACTAGAGGAAAAACTATAAGAGTGAGGCACACCAAGAGGAAAAGAAGAAAAGGAGAAAAACAAGGTGAAATGTATGGAAATTCTTGGTTTTTAATGCTTTCTCTTTAGCCAATCTCTTCTCCTCCATTTCCCCCTTCTTTCTTATAGTTTTATTGAAGTTTTTGGATCTGTTTTAAGGGAAGAATAGAGGGAAAATTTTGAAATTAAGGTGAGGAAGCCAAGGAAGGTGAAGAACAAGTAAGAAGAACTAAGGAAATCAAGGTATTTTTCCATCTCTTCACTTGATCTTCCTCCTCCCTTCACTTATGGGTGTTTCGACCTATATATGGTTACCCTAGGGAGTTGAATTTCTAGCTAAACTAAGGATGAATCTTAAGAATTTAAGAGAGAAGAATAAGAATATACAAAGAAAACAACAAAAGAACTATGGAAATTTAAGATAGTAAAATTAAGGTTTCAAGTGCTTCTTGTAAAATCTGATTTAATACCTTAATTCCTAAGCCTAAATAAGTGTTTGAATGAGCTTCCAAGATCCCTAGAAGGCTCCCCATATGCATCCTCCATCAAGAAAATAAATCAAAGTCCATTGGTGCCCTTATGCTTCATGGACTCGACCTAAAGGGGATGAGGTACCTAGGGATAGTTTAATTTATTCCAAACTCATTTTCAAGTCATATATGATGAGTGAAGATGAAGGGAAGCTTTAGGAAAAATTTAGAAACCATAGAAAGTGAGATGGCCTTATATGTTCCATAATATGACCTAAGGAAGTAAATGTAGTTAGGCTCTTTATTTTAGTTGTGTAATTACTCCAAGAGGTTTAAAAGGAATCAAGAATCATATATGAAAGGAAAAAATAGATCCTAGAACTCATTTGATGGGTGTTGCTTAATTAGGTGCATTCTTGGAACTATAAAGGGGTTATTAGACCAAGTTAATGCTTAAGGAAGATGTATAGCCTTAGAATTGCTTCCATGAACCTAATTGGCTTCCATATATTGTGTTTAGGCCAAGAAAAACCAATTCCACACTCTTGTGTGTATGAGGTTGAGGAAAGAAGCATTATTTGAAGAGGAAAAGTGTATGGTTGCAATAAAGATAGCTCACTCCTCCTTCTCTCATGCATAAATGTATGCTTGACTTGTCTTTGAATGTGTGTATGTATGTTTTAAGCAATGAAAAGTATTCTAACATGAGCCTTTATTTCATGGTACCATAATGATGCATTATGTTTTCAAATAATGCCTAATATGTTTACTTAGGTTTACTTGAGTGTAAAGAAGCCAAGAACCCTTAACCATGGTAAAGATGAGCCAAGAACCCTTAAAGTTAGTTGAGATAAAGTAAAGAGCCTCCCAAGAGTGAGATTGAGTCAAAACTTCTTAGAGAAAATGGATGACACAAGTCTAAAATCTACAAGTAAATGGATGAGGCTAATCCACTCACTTGGCAAGTCTATGTATGACTTGTTCAAAACCCAAGGATGTTTCTTGAATGCTCATTTATTTCAATATGTACATGTATGCATTTTCAAGACTTGTTTTACATACTTTAGTATGGCTAAAATGGGAGATGAGCTATTGGGATTCTTTGAATCTCATTCCCTTCTCTCCAATGTTCTAACATGCCCGGTGGACTAAGTGAACAAGGTAATAGGAGCCAACAACTTAAAAGATGAGAGTATGATAAGAAAGTGTCTTGATTTTGCTTCTTTATGGCCATATGAATGGTAAATGTTGTAATCCATTATTTTATATGTCCTATGACCTCATCAACATGTGTAATTATGCTAATATATTATGTACAAATAAAATTTAATGGTATATGCATCATGTCGTGCAAATTGTGTATGGAATGGCAAAACTAGCCTTATGTAATCTTTTGTATGGCATGGGGTGAGAGAGTGAGTTTTCAAATTCTAGGTTTGTACACTTTGAGACAAATGGTGCATTCCCACATGCTCAAGTGGTCATGGTGGCCTGGGAACTCAATATGAACCATTTGGACCCCTTATATTGCACAAAAGTGACCAATTTACAACCCAATATCAAGATTTAACCGAATGAATGAATTTACCCATGAAATTGGCACACATGTAGATATTATCTAGATCTTTTTGGGAAGCTAAATACTAGATTATTTGGAGCTCTTTCTAATTAATTATGATTTTTCAAAATTGGCATTCTTCTGCTAAACTAATGTAGGTACTATTCATATGGTTAGAAACTTGGGTTACGTCATTCGAGGGCCAAATAATGTCCAATGCTCATGAAAATTTATAAACATAAGCTAGACATGATAAGATTTTGATGGCCACCAAGATCACCCCATTTAGAGTTCTAAGCAGGGAGATATGAATTTTTGAAATTGGAGATTAGTACCAGGGATGACAGTCGACCTCTGGTACTATTCTATCCATATTTGGTAGCTATCAGCCCCTATTGAGGTTTAGACATATTTTTATCATAAACTAGACATCTGTAACTTTCCAAATAGTAAGAATTCATGATTTTGATTTTTCTAGAATTAGTTGTGATTTTTCAAAGTTTGTGACAGAAAGCTAGAATTCCTACCCAAGGCTATCCCTAGTATTTTTGTGTAATCTATCCATTTGCACGAGTTCTAGGCCACTTTGTGGGAAGGTTTTGAGTTGTATTTATATAATTAAATATGATAATGAGTTGAGTAAGTTCATATGGTCCATGGGATACCAAATGAAAAATTTATATGCTACGCTATGCAAAGAAATGGATTATTTTAATGCCATTTTTCTTGCTTCCTTGTGAAATGGATGGCATGAGACCTAGAGATACCATAAAGCAAGCTAAAATTTATTGTGTTACATTGTTCATGATTATACTAAGTAAAATAAGTTAAAAGCCGTAGACCACATAATTAAGGATCAAAGATTCTTTATGAAATATTGTTGACTACTTTTCGAAAGTAAATAACTTTATGTAACAAAGAATGTAAGAGTTAAAGTAAAAGAGGATCAAAACATGTAAAATTATTTTTACATGGAGGATGAACCCTTATCCTACATAGTGATTTATACATTTTAGAAATTTGAAGAAACTTAGCATTTATTATTTCTCTTTTTAATTTGAGATTTCAGTGCTAATTTCCCATAACAACTCAATTAACATTAGAAAAAGACAAGAATATGATTCTAGTTTCCTCTATGATGGTGTTATTACACTAGACACAATTAAGATAATAATTGCTTTTCCTAATACTTTGCTTCCTAATACACATTTGGATATTAATGATTAATATGTTAGGCTAAACCTTATAGATAAAGAGAAAATAAGTAGATTAGTCAAACAAAAGAAGTTAGGATCCATCTTTATTTTAGAAATGTCACTATGAGAATGTCATACCATTAAAGATTATACTCATGCAAAATTTATTTTTTGATATCAATTAATCATATTCATACTTTTGGTAATGGAATTTTCTGTTATTAAAAACCTCAATGATCCAATTTTTTCCACAACAAAGATTTTGATCATCTCATTCTTCAAATTCATTCTAAACCAATTTATTATACTTAGGATATCACAAGGAGAAGTATGAATTTTATTGGTTTGGCCATATGAACATTTTGACCTTTATATCACATAGTAAGGATGAAATTTTAAAAATTCATAACTCCAACTACACAACTCTAATTTATCCAAACTTAGTAGCTATGGAAAACTTATAATGAAAAGTAGTTCAAAATGAGTCCATTTGGTCCCTCCAAAACCCCGAAATTAGAAATTGCCCATATGAACAATAAACAAAATTTTCTACACAGTTTAGCTAACTTCAAAAATTTATAAAATATTTTATAGAATTCCAAAAATTGTGAATTTTAGCTCTATAGAAAGCTCTCAATGTCCTCTAAATATTTACCAAATTTTAGTCCAAGACTCACTCATTTGAGCTATCAAGGGTGCATGACATATTATGACTCAAAAGAAATGAATTTTGATTCAAAAAAGTACTAAATGAGCCATATCAAGCCATTTCTTTTTATGAGCAAGTTTCACATCCATAAATGCATCATGTATGGCTAGTTCAACATGTCATAGTTACCATACAACTCAAAATCACATTTCCACTTGCAACTATACATATATTCATTTAGGAACTTAAGGTGTCAAATTACAATATATTATATATCACAATGTATAAATGGTCTTTACATCATATTCTCATACTTTTGAATGCGTTAGTATAACCATACATCAAAATGTACCAATACATATTCATAAATACAAGAAAATTCCTTAAAACAACTTTCATTGCCAAGGTAACTATTTTTAGGCCTTTTATTTATCATTCTTGTTTCCTTGAGAATTCCAAGCCATGGTTAGTAGAAATAGGGAAAAAGTGAGATCCAAATAATCCTAATAGCTAATTCCAACATTCAAGCATACATATATGGCTCATTCAAGTTCCAAAATATAAACATGCATGTCATACAACTATATATAAATCATATTCATGCATTAAGGATCTCATGGCTCCATGAAGAGCAATATCAAGCTCTAGGGACTTTTGGTCTAGCCTCACTCCACATCTAGGGACTTTTGGTTTAGCCTCATTCTCTTTTAGGACTTTTGACTTAGCCTTATCCACAATTGTGACTTTTGGCTAAATCTTACCCACATTTAAGGACTTTTAGCCTCACTTCACCCATTTCAAGGGACTTTTGGCATAACCTCACCCTTCAAAAGTCAAACCAATTCCAAATGCAATCAAATACCATGCAATTACCTATGATCATCAAGCAATCAACAATATACAAAATTTGCAACCATTACATACAAGTAATCCAAGACATTCAAACAAACCAAGCATATATACATAAGAATGGAGGAAAAGCTACATTGATTCCAATTGATTCCCCTTAGTATCCTTCTCTTGTTCTACATCCTTACACCCACACTTGAATGCAAATGCACTTGATTGACCTAGACACATCAAATGAAGTATAAAATGAACAATGGAACCATGCTTACACTTATTATAGCCTTATACAAGTTAACTAAGGTAACCATGGCTCGTCTAAATGCCTTATGAAGCAACTCTTATAAATCCATTTCTTGGCTCCAAAATCTCACTCAATATGAGTTGTATGACTCTATTAAAACTCATTAGAGCCATCATATACTTGATATAAGAAGCTTAGCACCAAATTGCTTCTTTAGGTATAATTCAATCTTAAATTTTCACCTTTCAAAATAAGGCTTTTAAATTCAAACTAACGATTTTATTAGTGTCTATAATTCATATGTAAACTATTTATAACCTTAGAATCATTGAAAACTCTTCTTAGGTATTAGTTCCTTCTCATGGCCAAACCTATCACTCTTCTTGGCCATCATGAAGTTTTGCTATTTCCTTTAAGGAATTTGGCACATATGGAAGTTTCTTAGCCTTTTATTAGTTTAATTATGATCTTACATGGCTTGAAATACTTTTCTAAAGTTCTAAACTTCCTAAGGTGCAATTAAACCCCTAATTACCATATCTTATATCCTATAGCCTTTCAATGAATTCTCTTTGTTCCATATTGATCTCTATACTCCTAAACCCCTAAAACTACCATGTCTAGGTCAAAATCAATCTTCCCCTAGAATCTCCATAAGTTGGCCAAACATGGGAAGATATGGAAGAACAAGGAAAGCAAATTTTACACACGGTATCATACCTTGTTTGATTTCTCTTGAAATGGTGCTTTTTGTGGTGCAATTTGTTTCCTCAAATTCTCTCCTTTTTCCAAGTGGTTAGCCACCAAAATGGTCTTTTTAGAAAGCTAAAATCATTAATGAAGAGAGCATAGAAAGGAGGAGTTTTGTAACTACTATGCCATGAAAAAGTGCTTGATATGGTTGTTTCCAGTCTGTTCTAAGAGGTCTAAGTCAGTTTTAAGGGCTGGAGACATGGCTGAACCTATATGAAGGGAAAAAGAATGTTTTAAAACAATTAGAAAAATTTTTGTTATGTCCTACATCTTTAATTCTTCTATTTAAGCTCATTTTAAATCTTTTTTTAGAATCATTTTTTCCATTATGAAATTGAGGCTTTCTAGTTTATTAAAAATATTTAATTTTAAATTTATAGGATTTAGAACAATCTTAAATAGTTCAATCAAAGTTTGAGTCAACCAATGACCTAAATCATACACTGAAAGGATTTTAACCATTCTAATAATTCTTATGATTTTTAAGACCTCTAAAAATCCTAGTAAACTTAAGTTACCATTTAAACTTTTTCCTTTAAGTTTCTAAAATTTTGCCCAAAATTATAATTTTGTCACTGTACTTACAGTTCATTTTGTTTAGCTGTAGAATGCTTTAATTAGTATTCTACCCTTAATTTATCTTAATTTATTGTACTCCAAGGTCCTCTTTGTCATACCATTATAAATTACATAGAAATCTCATGTCATATCTCTCATTTAGCAACAATTATTCAAATTCACACTTTTGGCAATAGAAATAACTAACATTGAAAGCCTCAATAATCCAACTGTGCCTAAACAAAAATTCTCATCATTTTATTCTCTAATTTCATGCCAAAAAAGTTTATTAGGCTTAGAATATCACAAAGAATATCACAAATAGAAGCATAAATTTCGTGGGTTGCTTCATATGTCAATTTTCACCATTTTAACATATAATAAGGGTCAAACTTTGAAAAATCATAACTTGAGTTACACAACTCCGATTTGCATAAACTTAGTGGTTATGAAAAGCTTATAATGAGAACTATCTACTTTAAAATTTTCATATGAAAATAAGTTCATTTGGTTCTCCCAAAACCCACAAAAATAGAAATAGAACCATATGAAAAGTGCATAAGAAATTGTACAAAAAATAACCAAATTCCAAAATTCATAATAAATTCTAAAGATCTTTAAAAATTATGTTCTTTCATTATGTGAAAAGCTCTAGATGCCCTTTAAATGCCTACCAAATTTTAGCCTAAAATTCATTCATTTGGTCTATCAATGGTTCATAGACATTTTATGGCTCAAAGAGTGCAAAATTTGAGTCCAAATGGTTTTACTTGAGCCATATTATGCTATGTCTCCATGTGGGCATGTTTCAAATGGTAAATGTAGCATATATGGCTTGTCCAACATGTCTCAAAAGCCATGTAACTCAAAATCAGACTCCCACATGCCATCATATACATACATAATGTGGAATTCAAAGGGTCAAATAGCATAAATTTATATATTTACATCCAAAAATTATTTTTACATCATAGTCTTATACTTTTAAGTGTGTGGGAATAATCATATATCAAAATATACATACACATCACTATATATGCAAGAATATGCATTAAAACTTAAACTACTGTCAAAATAAATCTTCTTAGACTCTTTACTAACCATCTTTACTCCCTTTAGAACCATCTAAACATGGTTAGGGAAAATAAGGGAAAAAATAAGATTCAAATAATCTCAATAACTCATTCATTATTCAAGCATACATATAAGGCATTCTTAAGGCCAAAGGAAGCAAGCATGCATGTCACATAATCAAATCACATTTATATTCATGCATTAAGGATTACATAGCTTCACCAAGAGCAAAAATAAGCTTTAGGGATTTTTAGTCTAGCCTTACCCAATAATTAGGGACTTTTAGTTTAACCTTACCTTCTTTTAGGAACTTTTAACTTAGTCACACTCATAATTGAGACTTTTGGCTTAATCTCACCCACATTAAGGGATTTTTGGCCTCACCTTACTTATTTCAAAGGACTGTTGACACAACTTCGCCCATTTAAGAGCCAAACTAATTCCAAATGTAATCAAATATCATGTAATTGCATATGATCATCAAACAATCAACAATATAATAATTTGTAAGTAATACATGCAAGTAATCTAGGACACTCAAGCAACAAACATACATACACAAGAATGGATGAAGAGTTATCTTAACACAAGAATTCAACTTAATTCTTTTTTGTTCCTTGATTTGATTTCATGGCTTCACACCCACACTTGAGTAAAATTTCACTTGCTTGGCCTAGACACATCAAATGAATCACAAAATTATCAATGGAACCATGCTTATATTCATTTAAACCTTATATGAGTTAACTAAAACTTTAGACTCATATATGGTTTAATTGATTGGCATTATGAAGCAACTCTTATAAATCAATATCTTAACTCCAAGATCTCAACCAATATGAGTTATGTGACTCTATTAGAACTCATTAGAGCCATCATAAACTTAATTTAAAAAGCTTAACACCAAGTTGCTTCTTTAAACATAATTAAACCCTAAATTTTCACCTTTCAAAATAAGGTTTCTAAATTTAAACCAATTATTCCTTTAATGTTTATAATTTATATCTAGACCATTCATAATTTTGGAATCATTGAAAACTCTCCCTAGGTATTATTTCTCCTACATGGCTAAACCTATGCACCTATTGAAAGCCAAGAGAGTTTTGTAATTCCTCTTGGGATTTTTGGCACCCATAGATATTCCCTAACTTCTTTCTAATTCAATTTTCATGGCTTGAAATACCCTTCTAAGGTTTTAAAATTCCTAAGGTGCAATCAAAATTGTAATTTTCATATCTTGCAATTTATAGGTTCTTAGTTGTTTCTTTTAATTCTATCTTAATATCCATGCACCAAAACCCTAATTCCAATCATGCTTTAATCAAAAATCAATCCCCTTTATATTCTTCTCAAGTTGGCCTAACCTAGGGAGGTGTGGAGTGCAAGGGAGTATCATGTTTTTTTTCTAAGCCATATCATATACTACTTGAAAGTGTTTCCTATGGATGTTATTATGGTACGTTTATTTCCCTTTAAAGGGTTTCTTCCTTCAAGGGTTCAGCCATAAAACTCCATCTTTTAAGAAGCCAAAACCATAGAGAGAAAGAACAGAAAGAGCGGGAATTAGATTATATTGACATCATAAATAAAATCCTCACATTTGCTTACTTTAAGTAGCTTTTGTAACACCATCATATCATA
This sequence comes from Erythrophleum fordii, assembly GCA_032878935.1. NCBI lineage: Eukaryota > Viridiplantae > Streptophyta > Magnoliopsida > Fabales > Fabaceae > Erythrophleum > Erythrophleum fordii. Next base: position 14,919,694 of record JAVQMF010000052.1, on the reverse strand, counting down.
ACTCATTTCATGCCATTTATAGGTTCTATTCCATAAGACATGTGAGTTCTCAAGAAAAAGACATTAAAATATTACATTTTCATATGTTGCGTAACGGATAAATTTTTCATACGGCATTCCATAGACCAAGGGAATTCATTAAACTCATTGTCATATTTAATTAAACTAATACAATTCCAAACCATCCAAGAAAGTGTCTTGGAACTCATACAAGTGGGTGAAACACACCAATTTCCCTGAATTAGCCACGGTTAGATTTTCAATTTTTTTGTCACAACTTCAAAAATTCATAACTAAATCCACAAAAATTGAAATCCAACAAACCTTACCATTATAGAAAGCTCTAGATGTCTATTCCATGATAAAAATAATTTCAGCTCATGAATCATTAAAAGGAAAACTTTTTACATCCAAAAAGCCAATGAGGTTGCTACTATCTAGGCTACTGGCTTAAATTACTAGTATAAACTTTGAAAATTCATAACTAATTTTGTAGAGCTCCATTTTTGCTACACTTTAGCCTCCCAAAAAGCTCTCAATGAGTTCTACATGTCTACCAAATTTCATGGAGAAATTCCTTCATTTGGTCAAGATGTGCTATAGGGTGCCATTTTGGTCATTTTGATGCATTTTAATGGTGCAAAAGTGTGCAAAATGGCTATTAAGGTCCTTGTGGCCACTTAAGCACGTGGGAATGGCCTAAAAAGACTCCTTAAACTTATCTTAAAGGTATAGAAACTCAAAACACAAAATCTCATCCTCCATCCCTAAGCCATATACAAAGAGATACATGTGAGAAATAGCCATCCAATACCCAAAAATTGCATCACTAGTCATTTATCATTAATTGTCATACATATATTATCTATTGGGATATTTACACATGTTTCATTCATTGTACATCCATTCTATCAAAAGTTTACATCATTTACCACTTATTTGATTACAACATAAGCAAAAGCAAGCACTTTAGAGCTAAAGCTTTATCTTCTACCTTGGTGACTTCCATTTCCTTGTTTATTGGCTCTACCTAGCATATTAAGATGTTAGAGAGGAGGGAGTGAGATTCAAAGAATCCCAATAGCTTGTCTCTCATTCAATCATACATAAAAAATGTAATACAAGTCTTAACGATGCATGCATGGCATACTAACATTAATAATGGTGTAAATACATTCTTGGCATTTACACAAAGTACATATAACATACTTAGGCTCGTCAAATGATTGGATTAGCCTCACCCACTTTCTTTAAGATTCTTGGACTTGCCCTACCCTTTCTCAAAGGCCTTGAACTAAGCCTTGCTCTTGGGAGACTTTCTCTTGGTCTCAACTACTTCTAAGGGCTCTTGGCTCATCCTCATCGAAGATAGAAGGTTCTTGGTCTCTCCACATTCAAGCAAACTAATACAAACATTTTAGGTATCATTTGAATACATAATACAATACTATGGTTCCATAGAACATAAACATCATACTAAAACACAATTCATAGCTTAAAATACACATACACACATTCAAAGACAATGTAGACATTCATTCATGCATGGGAAAAAAGAGAGAGAGCTACCTTGCTTGTATTTACACACTTTTTCCTTAAGCCTTGAGTCCTTTCCCTTGACCTCACACACCCAAGAAGGTAAAGATCATTTCTCTTGGCCTAGATACACCAAAAGAAACATGAACTACTCATGGGAACAAGTCTTGTTATTATACACACTTTACATTATATTACTTTGATTTATGGCTCCATTATGTTTCCATAAGGCACTTAATGAAGCAACTACAAAAATTCATGATCTTGGGGATTTCTCTCTGTATGCTTTTCTTACTATTTTAGTATTCCTAGAATCCCTTTACCTTTCTTTTCTGACTCATCTCATTCTTTAAGTAATTAGGATACATTTCGATTATTGGGACACTTTGATGATTGATGCCATCATTTGCTATGCACTCAAGTTATATTACTACTGAGTTGGCCAGACCCAATATCATGTAACCATTGTTGCAAGCTAACCATAACATCAAACACTAATACACGGGTGCCTTATGACTGAGCTCAGAGTCATTATCGCCAGTATATTACAAGTTTTTCAACAATCTAAAGTATTCATTTCTTACTTTTCTTTATCTGCCCTATTCTCATAGGATACTCAGGGAAAATAAGATTCTTGACTCCATGTAGACCCCTTGGAGTCATCACACAATTATTTTAAGGAGCATAGTTAGGAGTTGCTTCATTATGCTAGATTATGGAGCCTACACCTCCATCACATTATCTATGGCTTCTAAATTTTTTTCAAGGCTTCCTCTCATACTTTCCTATTATATATGATACAAAACTAAGCTTCGAAGCAACTAAAACACTCACTAAGTATTACTTCTGTCCTAGGCCGAGGCAAGGCTTCTTTAAGGAGTCCATGGAGTTTCTTTGCTTTCTTGGATGGGAAGTGCATGTGATAAGCTCTCTAGGGGTCTTAGGAACTCATAAAAACATTCACATAGGCTTGGGAACTCTTAGATAAAATCATATTTTTAGTTATGTTCACAAACCCCTAGCTTTTCTATCTTATAAATTCATGGTTCTTTCTTTGTTCTCTTTACATATTCTTGTTTCTCATGCTTGAATATTCTTGCCTCTACCTTGTTTTGGCTTGAATTCCTTCCCCTCTCTAGTTTCTCTCTCTAGACCTAATATGAAAGCCATTGGAATTCAAAGAAAAATAAGTTTTTCCATTGCACATTACACCTCATTTGAAAGCTTGCTAAATGGTGATTCTCTTACTCTATTTGGTTGCTCAAAACCTCCACTTTTTCTCATGAGATCAGCCACCAAATTCCTCTTTTTAAGAATCTAAAACCATCAAGAGAAGGAGAATGAAGAGAGGAGAAAATTTTATAACTAACTTGTTGCAAAATTCCTTATATTTTCATACCTTTTGGGCTTAGTTTTCTTTCTCTCTCTTCTCTCAATTTTCACACCATTTTTGGTCTAATTCTGAGCTCTAGAGACATTCTTGGAAGGGTGGAGAAGCTTCCTAGTTATTTAAAAAGGTGAAAGATGATTTTTTATAACAATTCTTGAAATACTGATTATGTCCCTCTGCTTTTGTTCCTTTGTTTGGGCATGTTTTAGCTCCTTTTTTAGAACTACTTTTCTATCACAAAATTTAAGTTTTCTAATTTATAAAATACCTTTGGAATTACTCAATTTTGATTTAAAATCATTCCGAATTGTTCGGTCAAAATTTTGGTCAACTGACAATCGAAATCGCTCATCGAAGAGGTTTCAACTGTTCTAAAGATTCCCATGGTATTCAGGGCTTTTGAGAATTCTAGAAAACTTAAAACTTTCATTTAAATATCCCTCCCATGTGTTTTTCCAAAATTACACTTATTAACAGAAATGCCACTGGCCTTTTGGCAATTTTTTTGAATTACTACGACCTCGATTTCTAGGCAACTCAAAACTCAAATCCTCATTTTTCATTATTTAGAATTTTATTCTAATTTTAGTTGGCCCTAAATCCTTTTATTTCGAGGACTTCCTTTTATATCTAGTCTATTTCTGATGTTTATAGAGAAACCAAACATCGCATTTCTCTATGGAAGGACTGAATGTTACAGTTTTCCTTTTCCTTGCTTCTTAGTGGTTCTTGGACACCTCTTGGTTCTGATTTGCACTGCACAAAGTCGACCAAATGAAGAAGAAAGGGTGGAGGCAAGTATTTATATGAAGGAACTAGGGTTTCATAAAGTTTCCTATTTCTAATTTTGCCCTTGATCTTTAATTTCATAGTTTAAGCTCATTTTGAACCCTTTTTTAGAATCATCTTTTGCATCATAAAAATTGAGTCCTCTAATTTATTAAAAATATTTTATTTCAATTTTATAGGATTCAAAACAATCTAAAATAATCTTGTCAAAATTCAAGTCAACTAACAAAATAAATTGTACATTAGAAGGTTTTTAACAATTTTGATGGTTCTTATAGTTTTCTGGGCCTCTAAAAACCCTTAGTAAGTTCAATTTTATCATTTAAAACTTTCTCTTTCAAGTTTTTAAAAAGTTTCCTAAAATTATAATTTGCCACTAAATTTTTGATTTTTTCTGTTTAGCCATTTTTGCTTCAATTTTAAGCCATTTTTAGTTCCTTGATCTCATTTTTAGGTTCTTTAATTAGCATTCTACCCTCAATTAGCCTTAATTTGTTAATTTTGATTTGACTTTTGGAAAGCCAAATATTACACTCTTTCATTAATCAAGCAGTCCTAATTTCAATTCCGCTTGGCTCATACTGCCCTTCTCTAGGCCTGTGACCCCATTTAAATAATTTATTTCACTCTTTAGGGACTATTTTAGTCACCAAAATATAAAATATTAAAGAGATCATTGTCACACCATGATTTACTTAAGCTTATAAGACTAATGCTGAGGCATGATCTGTAAAGAAAAGGCATTAAAATAATAATATTTTCGTGCATTGCGTAATATTTTAAAATTTTAGATTTCACTCCATGGACCCTGTAGACTCCCTAACAACATCTTTTACTCATATTCCATCTAAAAAAGTCATAACCATTGCAAAACAATCCATACATTTCAATTTAGGAGCTACAAATCAGAAAAAATCATGTTTTAGCCTTGGGTCTAGAATCTAGTTTACTAATAGCAATATTGGAAAATAATAACTAATTCTAGAAAAATCAAAATCAAGCACTTGATAGATTTATGGAATTTTCTAGATGTTAACTTTATAATAAAAATAATTTCAAGCCATAATAACATCATTTGGATCATGTTTGACAATAAAAAATTGACATAGGTCTGCCTGCCCAACATTTTTGATATAGTTTACTAATGTAAATTTTAAAAATTCATAACTAAGTTCATAAAAATCCAATTTGGGCAAACTACCAATTTGAAAATCTACTGATTTTAACTAGGGGGAAAAAATAATTTCAAACTAATTCAAAAGCTTTCAAATGTAAAAAATTGATGAAATAATAACTGAGGTCTGACTGCGCTCCTGATATTGAGCTAAAAATTCAAAAAATTAGTTCTCCCTCTATAGACCTCCAATTGAGGTGCTTCTAGTGGGTATAAGTCACTATGAATGTCTAGTTTCTCCTTGTAAAATTTTATAGCCATTAGATATCTTTTGACCTACAAGTGTTAGAGGTGAATCTACTGACTATTTATACAATACCACTGTCAAATTGAAACAATTTTGCCAATTTTGAAAATTCACCAAAAATTTTCTAGAGTTCCAAATAATATGCACTTTAACTCTCAAAAAGCTCTAGACAAGACCTATAAATATGCTAAGTTTTAGATCAAGTAGAGGTTATTTGGTGAAATCTTGACATAGCTTTAGAGTTTGGCAAATTTAGTAGTATAAAATAGTCAATATGGTTCCAAATGGCCTCTTAACAATGCCACCCCCTCATGGGCACATTTTAAAGCATAATTACAGCATAACCAAGATCTAAACGATCATGCATCTTAAATCCACTAGGCCACATGCAAGAATGGGCCTTCAAATACCCAAATCACATTCTACCATTAGTTTGCTATCAAGTTTGGTTCATACATCCTTCATACATACTTTTGTACTTGCTCAAATATTTATATCTCAAAAATAATATGTACATATACACTTAGACGTTCTTTTACATCAAAAATTACACTATCGTCAAGATATAGCTAATCATGCTCCTTGGCTTCCATTCTTGGGCTCTTGACCTCCACCTAGACAAGGTGAGATGGGAGAGGGAAAGGGGTGAGATTCATGGAATTTCAAAGCTTATACACTCATTCAAGTAGGCAATCAAGGCATATAACATATCAAGGAACACAAGTAAGTATTCTAACATAACATAAAGCATTCATTCCAACATTTCCAAACTATAAAATCATACCAAGGCTAAAAGCAAGCTCTAGGGACTTTTAGGTCTTACCTCACCCCATTCTTGGGACTTTTAGATTAGCCTCATCCTTGGTCTAGGGACTTTTGACTTGGCCTCATTCATCCAAGAGACTTTTGGCCTTGTTTTATCCACTCCTAGTGACTTTTAGCTTTACCTTACCTATATCAAAGGACATTTGGCACTACCTCACCTTTAAAAGCAATTTTCATAACCAAAACAACATTTAAGAAAATATATTGGTACTAATGCAACAAGGCAACATCATATGGTATATCTCATGATACAAATACACATACAAGCATCCAAAGGCATGTACACAAATAAGAATGCAAACAAGAAAGAGTGAAAAGCTACCTTGGTGGAAATCCAAGTTTTTAAACTTGATTACCCTCTCCCTTTTTGGTTTTACACCCACAAATAAATGGAGTTTGATCCCTTTGATCTAGACACAAAAAATAAGGTCTCATTACACTCTTAAAGCAAGCCAAAACATTAAACACACACCAAGGAGCATACTTTGTCTAATGGTTACATAATAGTTCCATTAATGGCCTAATGAGGCAACTACCATAATTCAAGTTCTTGGCTTCATTCTCTTCTCATATCTAGAACTCCTGGTTCTATTTAGACTCGTTGAAGTCCTCATAAACTACTTCCAAAAGTCTAGGTGCAAGTTTCTTCTTAAGGCTACATTATGGAACCTATTGCCTCATCTCTCAATTTATGGCTTCTAAATTTTTTCCAAAGCTTCCTCCCACCTTCTTCCATCACATAGAGTCCCAAACCAAGCTTAGAATAATTTAAAACAGTCCCTAACCCATTACTTTTGTCTTGGCCGAACTAGAAGGAGGGAATGAGACCCAATGAATTTGCAATTTTTCCTTGAAGGGAGAGGCACTTGGGAAGCTTCCTAGGGGTCTTAGGAACTCAAACAAACACTCACATAAGTTAGGGAATTCATAAATCAAATCAGTTCTTACAATAGGTTCAAGGATTCCATACTTTCCTATCTTAATTTGCATTAGCTTTTCTTCCAATTTCTTTGCATTTTCTAAGCTCCCATAGCCTAAATCAATGGATTCTTTCTTGTTTTTGGATAGAAACTCCTCCCCCATAATGGTTATATTCTTGATTGATACATACAATTAAAGGGAGGAAGAAGAGGAAAGCAAGAAGGAATTGAAGCTACCTTGAATCAAAGCTCCCTTCAAGAGTGTTTCCCTTTTCCTTAGCCTTCTCTTTGAATTTCTAAACTCGCCCCTCTGAACCAAGGCCAAAATATATCCATATGAACAACCAAAACCATGGAAAGAGAGAGCTAAGAGAGAAGAACAAGTTTTCTAAAGAGGAAAGCCATGAAATCTTGAATTTTTCTCACCTTTTTCCTTGATTTCTTCCGTGCTCCTTGGCTCTCCTTATGCACCTTTCTTAGATGAGCTTTTCCCTAGTCTTAGGTAGATGAAATGTCATTTAGAAGGAACCAGAAAAAGGGATGCCTAATATAAAGCAAAAAGGGAAGGAGTTGTTCATTAAAAATGACGTTTATGTCCCGTGTTTGTAGCATTTTCATTTCAACTTCTTTTTAGCTTCTTTTCGAGAATTGTCTTTTCCATCATAAAATTTAGGTTCTCAATTTTATAAAATGGCTTTAGAAGCCTGAATGAACTGGTCAAAGTTTAGGTCACCTAACATTCAAAACCATACACCAGAGGAGTTTTAACTATCTCGAGACTTCCCTTAGTTTTCAAGGCCTCTAAGAACCTCGAAAAGCTCAAATTTTTTATTTAAAAAGCCCTCTTGTGGGTTTTCCAAAAAGTGCCTATATTTACAAAAATGCCACTAAATTTTTGGCAAATTTTTTGAACCATCTGGCCTTGGTTTTTGAGCAACTGGAGACTCAAATCCTTATTTTTTATTACTTAAAATTTTATTCAAATTTTATTTAGCCTTAAATAATTCATCTTAAGGGACTTGCTTTTCAAATTGACTCATTACAGTGTTTTTACGAAATATCAGACATTACAAGCATTGCCTAGTGGGTAAAGTAAATTGGAAAACCATTTGGAAAAGAAACAAGAGCTTAAAATCCATTCAATTAATTTATTATGGTGTATGTGTTCTAAAGAGAGTGAGGACAAAACAATTATTTGTAATATAGTCAAGTCCATTTAATCTCCCAAAAGTCATAAGCAATTGAATGCTTTAGATTTTATAAGAATATGGTTATGAATCCAATAGACAAAAAAATTAAAAAGTTAAGGTTTACCAAAGATGTTAGTATTTATTAGATTAGTTCAGTAAACTTTGTGAAAAGAAAGAAATCATGAGATAATTGATGATTCCTTAATGCTCTACAGCAAATGGAGATAGTGAGAAAGAGAATAAAAGCCCTACTTATAATGTATGAATTATAGGCAAAATAGTAAGCTAGTTTTAAGTATCCCAAGACCTTAAGGTCAGCTATTTATGTCCAAGATAACTCTCCTAAGTACAGGAATTAGGTTCAAGAGGTAAGGAATATATTTCTAATAGATACTTAAAATAATAAAAAGGGCATATCTTCATCAGAGAGAATATAAGTGGAAGTGTAACTAAAATTAAGTCAAGGAATAGCACATTATTTATTCTAGTAAAGAATAGATTGATAAGTATATATCTCTTCATGAGACACAAGATCAAGTTAATAAGGATAAGTAGTCATATCTCAATCTAATGATCCAAGTAGGAGCTTGGTGCAAGACAAGAATATTGCATAAATAACTATACTATTTTAGAGTAACCATAAGAGTGTTCCAAGACATCGATTTAAGATTGAAGGAGTGTAACACCATCATTTCTAGCTCATCTCATGCCTTTAGGTATCTCATTTTCAAGAATTATCCAAGCTTTCAAGGAAAAAGACAATAGAAATAATGAATATTTTTGCGTTACGTAATGTATAAAAATTCCATTCAATGTCACGTGGACCATGTAAGCTTATACAGCACATCCTCATATTTATTTACACTAATACAATTCAAAACCATTTAAGAAAGTGGTTTGGAACTCATACAAGTGGGTGAAACACATTAATTCCCACGGATTTGCCATAGTCAGATTTTCAATTTTTCTGTCACAATTTCGAAAATTCATAACTAAATCCACAAAAATTGAAATCCAACAAGCTTTACCATTCCAGAAAGCCCTAGATGTTTATCCCATGGAAAAAATAATTTCAGTTCATGAATAATTAAGGGGAAGACTTTTGACATTCGAAAAGCTACTGAGGTCGCTGCTGCTTGGGCTGCTATTTTAGATTACTAATACAAAATTCTAAAATTCATAACTAATTCTATAAAAATAGAAATCACACATATTCAGTCATTCCAGAAAGCTAAAAATGTTAAATTGATACTAAAAATAATTCCAAAATAAAACAGATATTTTTAGCTATTGGAATTCTATGAAACAGTGACTGGACTCCTGCGATGCCACTGCTACTGATAGCCAACTTCAAAAATGCATAACTCTTTGCTCAGACCTCCAAATAAGGGGATCTCAGTGGCCACAGAAAGCTTATGACCTCTAGTTCATGTTGTAAAATTTTAGAAGCATTTGACACTATTTGTCTATCGAATGACATAAAACATAAGTCTGCCAGTGTGAACAATGCACATACCAGAATCAATAGAAAATCTCAATTTTGAAAATTCATCAAATATTCTCTAAATCTCATAAAATTATATCTTTAGCTTCTCAAAAATTTCTCAATAAGATCTAATTTCATGCCAAATCTCAGATCAAGACTAGCTCATTTGGCCAAAAAGTGATATAGGGTTCCATTATGGTTAAATTTAGCTCTATATGAGGTACCAAATTTGCCAAATGGCTTTCCTTTGGTTGTGGCACCTTTTTGGGCAAGTCCAAAAGCATATTTAAGACTTGTGTAAGCTGCCCAAATGATCCCAAATATCATACATCTCATTTTAGCTATTCAACCCACACTTATGCACATTTCCATCAAACTTCCACATTGCACACTTTGGCATTACATACTCAAAATAAATGCTAAAGGTCATATATCATATTCATACATCTAAACATCACATAATAATATATTTACATATATCTCAAGGTTCATAGTATATTTACAACATCATATACATCATGAACCATCATTAGGATTCCAAAATGGACAAAACATAGCATAAGCTTGTTAATCTCTCTTCCTCATTGTTGTTGGCTCCCTTCACCATAGCTACTGGGTCCACCTAGTATGTTAGAGCATTGGAGAGAAGGGGATGAGATTCAAAGAATCCCAATAGCTCATCTCCCATTCAATCATATGTAATATGCGTAATGTCCAGTTTTCGTTAAACGATGGAAACGGGCACACTTTCAAAGCAAATCCCTTGAGATAAGTGATTCAAGGCCAAATAAAATTTTAAATAATAAAAAATAAGGATTTGAGCCTTGAGTTGCCCAGAAACTGGGGTCAGGGTGACTCAAAAATTTTATCGAAAGGCTAGTGGCATTTTCGTAAATAAGTGTAATTTTGGAAAAGCACCTAGGAGGGCTTTTTAAATGGAAATTTTGAGTTGCTCAAGGTTTTCAAAGGTCCCAAAAACCATAGGAAGCCCCGGGACCAGTAAAGCCCCTCCGGTGTACTCTTTTCGATGTTGGTTGACCCAAACTTTAACCGATTCATTCGGGACGGTTTTAGCTCCGATTTGAGTGATTCCAAAGGCATTTTATTAAATTGGGAACCTATTTGTTATGATTGAAAAGACAGTTCTCAAGAAAGAGCTAAAACAAAGGAGAAACGAAAATACTAAGAATAAAGGGCAAAATTGGCATTAAAGTGTTAAAGGAAGCTTCTTTTTCTTCTTTATATGCCACGTTCTTTCTCTCCTCTCTAAGACTGATTTGCTTCTGCCTAATTTTAGAGGAAAACTCCAGCTTCTTAGGTGCATAAGAGGAGGAGGATTTTGGAGGAAGAAATTCAAGAAAAAGGTAAAAAACTTTAAGAAATTCCATATCTTTCCTTCTTGAACCTTGCTCCTCTCCTCTCAAGCTTTCTTTCTATGGTTTTAATGGAGAGTTTGGTACTGTTTTGGGGCAGAACAGAGAGGGGAATTTTGAAAATTGAGAGAGTAAGCCAACCAAGTGGAAGAACAAGCCAAAGGAAGCAAGAAAACAAGGTAAAACTTCCATTCTTTGGTAGTTTCTTCTTCCCCCTTCCTCTGGCACGAATTTGGCCACCATGAGCCCAATTCTTAGAGGCTGTTTATGGCAGGATTAGGGGTTTTAGGTAGCAAGGGTTAAGAATGAACCAATAGAATCAAGAAAGGAGCATTAAGAAATAAGATGGAACCATTAGGGGTCTAAATACTCTCTTGCAAATCTGATTTTATATGAATATTTTTAGGCTTAATTAAATGTTAAAACATGCTCCTAAGATCTCTTAGAGGTCCCCCATATGCCTCTTCCTCCATGAAAATGAACAAAACTCCATGAAAATTCATGAACCTAAAAGTTGGAAAAGTGTAGAGCACTTAAGGGGATTGTAAAAATTGATTTATTCTATAAGTTCCCTTGGTTGTTTAAGTGTTTCCTTGACCTCCTACAACTCTTAACAACCTCTCGAAATGGTTCTCCCATCAAGGAAAAATCAAGAAGCCATGAAATCCCATTTATGCTCTAAGTTTCAGCCAAGTAGGGATGGCATAGTTAGGGAGAGTTTTAAATTGTTTCAAGCCTATTTTTGAGTCATATATGATGAATGAATGTAAGGGAAAACCTTGGAAAAAATTTAGGAAGCTTAGAGAATGAGTTGGTGCTTTATAAATAGCATAAAATGAGTTAGAAGTTATGGTGTTACAATATGTGCAAAGCAAGCTTTACAAATGCATGCATCGAGAAAATGGAAGTCATGGACATTTTGAAAGCAAACTTGGCATATAAACAAATCATACAAGACATTCAAGAGCTCACCAAGTGTTTGGATCAGTCTCACACTTCTCCTCATAGATTTTAGACTTGTCTCACCCATTCTTTGAGAACTTTAGATTTAACCATACTCTTGGAAGCCCACTTTGATTTTGGGAGACTCTTTACTTTGTCTCAACTAAGCTCAAAGGTCCTTGGCTTATCCTCACCAAAGGGAAGAGTTCTTGGCCTCTCCACACTCAAGCAAACTCAAACAAACATCATGTGCTCATTTAGAAACATAACATGGCATCAAGGGTCATGGCATATAAAGGCATGCTAGCATACTTTTCAAAGCTTGAAATTACACATACACACATTCTAAAATAAGCTAAACACGCATCCATGCATGAGAGAAGGTGGAGAGAGCTACCTTACACATAATTACACACTTTTTCCTTTGGACTCAAGCCTCCTCTTTTGGCCACACACCCACAAATTGGTGGAGATGATTTCTCTTGGCCTAGATACAATTTATGGGAGCCAATTAAGTTCATGAAATAATCTCTAAGACCATACAACTTGCTTAAGTACTAGATTGCTCTATAACCCCCATTATGGTCCATAAATGCACCTAATGAAGCAACACCTCTCAAATAATTTCTAGACCTCATTCTTTCCTTTCAAATATGATTCTTGACTCCTTTTAAGCCTCTTGGAGTCATCACACCATTAAAACAAAGGGCCTAATATCATGTTATTTCTTTAAGTCATGATATGGAACCTAAGGCACCAAATCACTTTCTAAGAGTTCCAAATTTTTTCCAAGGCCTCCCTTCATTTTTATTCATCAAATATGACTCAAGAATGGCTTTAGAAAAATTTAAAACTCTTCCTAACTACCCCAACCTTGCTTGGCCGAGACTATATCCTTTTTTGGCCTCCTTGGAATTCTCTTTATTTTCTTGAAGGAAGAAGTATGTAGGGAGCATCTTAGAGATCTTAGGAGCTCATTTAAACTCTTAATTAGGCCTAGGAATTATCATATGAAATCAGATTTTGAAAGGTGCATACAAAACCCTAGAATTTGCATCTTGAAATCTAATGGTTTTTTGATAATTCCCTTTGCATATTCTTAATCTCCACACGCTTTTTCCTTAGATTCATGCTTGGTTCTGCCTAAAAATCATCTCCTCCTAGGGTTTTCTCATGTGGGCCGAAATGGTGAGAAGGGAACTAAAAATGACAACCATAGGTCGAGAAATTATCTTGTTTTCTTACTTTTTCCCACTTGAATCTTGTGTTCTTTGAGCTCCTCTCTTTAAATCCGAATTTTTCGCTCAATTTCTCCATTAAAATAGATTTATAAACTTCATTTTAATCATAGAAAATAAAGGAGAATAGAGGAGAAGAGGTTTGGAAGAGAAAGAGCATGAAAGACTACTAATTTCCATACCTTAAGCCTTTGATTTCTCCTCCTTTTCTTCCCCTTCTTGTGAGCCTCATCCCCTAGGGTTTGCTTTTGGTTTTAGACAGAACATGGTCGTGCATAATGAAGGGAGGAGAAGGGTGCATCATACATATATAGGTGGGAATAAGTTACACTTTTCAAAAATTCTCAATTTGCCCTTCATACTTTGCATTTTTGTTTCTCCTTCATTTTAGCTCCTTTTTTAGAACCGCCTTTTCCATTATAAAATTTAGGATTCTAATTTAGTAAAATGCTTTTGGAATCATAAACCTTCTTGAATGAATCCGTCAAAGTTTGGGCACACTGCCGTTGGAAAACGTCCATCAGAGGGGCTTTACCTTCCATGGTTTTTAGGGCCTCTGAGAACCCTAGGAAACTCAGAATTTTTATTTAAAAAGTCCACCTATGTGAATTCCAAAATTTCTCAAAATTATGAAAATACCATTACATTTCATAAGCTTTTCGTAACAAATTGTTTCTTTATTCTAACTCTGTTTTTCTTTCCATTTAAGCCTGAGATTTTCATTCTTAGGAGTCTAGAATACTTCCCAAATTTTTCAGGGCCTTAACTATCTCATTCTGAGGGACTTCCTTTTGTATCCGATGAGTTTCGTTCATTTACAGAGAAACTATACGTTATGTTTCTCATATTTTCTCTCGTTTTTAGAAAACTAGATGTTACAAGGAGCAACACTTAGGGATACTATACTAAACACTAAGAAGCCAAATGTAGTTCAAGAGGCTCAGTCATGCCCTATTAAAGAAGACTGGATGTGTAACACCATATATTTCCATCTCATTTTATAACATTCTCATGCTTTATATTCATAGATTCCATGAAAGAGTAAGAAAAAGGAATTAAAATACTATATTTTTTTGTGTTGCGTCATGTATAAAAATTCTATTTGGTATCACGTGGACCATGTAAGCTCATACATTACCTTCTCATATTTAATTATATGGATACAAATCATTTCCATCATCAAATGTGGCCAACATCTTGTGGAACCCAAGGAAAAGCATAAAATGTACATATTCATTTTCAGCTAGAATTTGCTCATTTCTATTACAAATTTTGAAAAATCATAACTAATTCTAGAAAAATCAAAATCACACATTCTTGGCATTCGAGAAATATATACATGTCTACTTTATGATAAAAATATGTCCAGACTATAACATCCAACACAGAAGATGTTTGACATTTGAAAAAGTCCAGAGGTTAGACTATCTACTGGTGCTGTCACAGAATTCTGCAGTAAATTTCAAAAATGTCTAATTAATTCTAAAAAAATATAATTCATGCAAATGATATAATATAGAAATTTGTGGATGTTAACTAGATAGAAAAAATAACTTCATATCAGTTCAGGCATACTCAAACCTCGAAATTCAATTAAACAATAACTGAGGTCAACTGGAGTTCTTAATACTAGATAGAATCTTCCAAAATTCATATCTCCCTCTTTAGATATCCAAATGAGGTGATTCTAGTTGGCATAAGTCATTGGAAATGTCTAGTTTCTTTGTATAAAATTTCATGGCAATTGGAAATCATTTGTACCCTGTGTGATAGATTTCATTTTCGAACCTAAGTGAACAATAACATGACCAAAACCATAAAATTTGCCAACTTTGAAAATTCATTAAATATTCTGTAGACATCCAAAAATTTTGTTCTTTAACTTTTCAAAAAGCTCGCAACAAGCTCTAATTTTATGCCAAATCTTAGATTAAGAAGAACTCGTTTGGATAAAAAGTGATATAAAGTTCCATTATGGTCAATTTTGACTCCATATAAGATACCAAAATATCCAAATGGCTTTCTTTAATGTTTGGCACCTTTTGGACAAGTATAAAAGTATAATTAGGACTTATTTGAGTTGCCCAGATCGTCTCCAACCTCATGCATCTCATTTTGGCCATTTCACCCATACATATACGCAATTCCATAATGCCATCTAAGAAACTCATTTGCCAAAATATGCTTAAATCATAATCTCATGTCACATAATACATTCTCTCATTTATACATGTCATATTATCATAATTACATATATTCATAATATCATATTACATATACATCTATTGATTACATCTTTTGCCATTTGTATGGCTTTAAAGTAGCAAAGTACAAGCACTTTCATGTCATCTTCTCATCCTCAAGATGGTTGGCTTTCGTTACCTTGCCCACTTAGTTCACCTAGCATGTTAGAACATTGGGAAGGAGGGAATGAGATTCAAAGAATCCCAATAGCTCATTTCCCATTCAATCATATATAATGGATGCAAACAAATTTTATAAATGCATATATGGTCATATTGACATGTGCAAATATTCAAGAGACATTTTCATCATTTAAGAAAGTTATATATAGTATATAAAGGCTCGCCAAGCAAGTAGATTGGCCTCACCCATTTACTTGTGGATTTTGGACTTGCCTTACCCATTCTTTAAGAGGTTCTTGGACTTAACCATGCTCTTGGGAGTTAACCTTATTTTTGGGAGACTCTTTACTTTGTCTCAACCAATATTGAGGGTTCTTGACTCATCTTCGCCATGGCTAAGGGTTCTTGGCCTCACTATACTCAAGCAACCAAAACAAACATCATATGAAAGCACATTATAACATCATGGAACCATGGAATCAAAGTCATGCTAGAACACTTTTTATGGCTCAAAAATATGCATACATATATTCAAAAACAAGTAAAGCAAGCACTCATGTATGAGAGAAGGAGGAGTGAGTTACCTTGGTTACAACCACACATTTTTTCTCTTGAATTTCCCTTCCTTGCTTCGGTCACACACACACAATGGTTTAGGAATGATTTCTCTTAGCCAAAACACAATTTATGGAAGCCAATTAGGTTCATAGACCTAAAGACAATTTTTGGAAGCCAATTAGGTTCATGGAATTAATTCTAAGGCAACACTACTTGTTTAGATGCTAACTTGACCTATAAACCTCATTATAGTTCTATAATTGCACCTAATGAAGTAACACCCCTTAAATAAATTCTAAACTCCATTCTTTTCTTTCAAATATGATTCTTAACTCCTTTTAAGCCTCTTGGAGTCATCACACAATCAAAACCAAAAGCCTAACTACATGTTGTTTCTTTAGGTCATATTATGGAACATAAAGCACCATCTCACTTTCTATGGTTTCTAAATTTTTTACAAGACTTCCCCTCATATTCATTCATTATATATGACTTAAAAATGGGTTTAGAAAAATTTAAAACTCTCCCTAGGCACCCAAACCTATCTAGGCCGAGACTATGCATGATTTTAGCCTCCTTAGACTTTGCTTTGTTTTCTCAAGGGGAGAAGCACATGGGGGACTTCTAGGGATCTTAGGAGCTCAATTAAACTCTTATTTATGCCTAGGAATCATTATACATAATCAGATTTTACAAGGTGTACTTGAAACCCTAGAAATTGCACATTGAAATTCCATGACCTTTTATTAATTCCCTTTGCATATTCTTAATCTCCATACCCTTTTTTCTTAGAATCACCCTTGGTTCTACTTAAAAATCAAGTCCTCCTAGGGTTCCTTAGGTGTGGCAAAATGGAGAAGGAAGGGGAGGAAGAGGTAGCAACCATGAAAGAAGAAATTACTTTGTTTTCTTGCTTCTTCTCACTTGAATCTTGCTTTCTCTAGGCTCTTCTCTTCAAATCCGAATTTTTCCCAAAGTTTCTCCCTTTAAATAGATTTGTAAACTTCATTTCAATCAAAGGAAATAAAGGATAATGGAGGAAAGGAGGTTTGGATGGAAGAAAGCATGAAAAACTACCAAGAAATCATACCTTAAGCCTTTGATTTCTCCTTCTTCTTTTCTCCCTTTGGTACGCCTAAACCCTAGCCTTCTTCCTCAAATTTGGGCAGAAACAATTATGTCTAAATAAGGGCAGAGGAGTGGCGCCACCTATTTATAGGTGGAGGAGAATAACTTTTTCAAAAATTTCCATTTTGTCATTCGTTTTTAGCATTTTTGTTTCTTATTCGTTTTAGCTCTTTTTTTAGAACCATCTTTTCCATTAGTAAAATGCTTTTGGAATCACTCAAATCAGAGCTAAAACCTTCCCGAACGAATCCATCAAAGTTCCGATACACCAACATTGGAAAATGTCTACCGGAGGGGATTTAACTGTCACAGGATTTTTCATAGTTTTCAGGGCCTCTGAGAATACTAGAGAACTCAAAACTTTCATTTAAAAAGCCTTCCTATGTGAATTCTAAAATTTGCTTAAAATTACAAAAATGACATTATGCTTCGTAAGTTTTTCATCAAAATTTATTTTTTCATTCTAGCTCTATTTTTCCTTCCATCTAAGGTTAGAATTCTGATTTTTAGGAGTCTAGAATAATACTCAAATTTTTTGGAACTTAACTAATTCATTTCAGGGGACTTGCTTTAAAAATGTGTCCATTTCCGTCATTTAATGAAAATTGGACGTTACAATTCTCCCCCTTAAAAAATTTTGTCTGCATATTTAGATAACATACTTCATTGAAGGAGTTTTGGATGTTTCTTTCTTATATCATCCTCTAGCTCCCAGGTAGCTTCTTTGGGAGATAACCCCTTCCAAACCACTTTCACTAGTAGTATCATCTTATTCTGTAACTGCTTGAGTCTAACATCAACGATCTGATCTGGTGATACTATGTATGATAGATCATCTTGTAACTGTACATTCTCATATTTTATGACATATGAGGGGTTGGGCTAGTACTTTTTAAGTTGTAAGACATGGAATACATTATGTACTTGGCTCAAGTTTGGGAGAAGAGCTAGTCTATAAGCCACAGATCCTACTTTATCAAGAATTTGGAAAGGATTTATGTATTTTGGACAGAGCTTTTTACTTTTTATGAACTGACGTATCCCTATGACTGGAGACACTCTAATAAAGACATGTTCTCAAATCTCAAACTCTAACGACCATCTACGTTTATCTATATAACTTTTCTATCTACTCTGAGCCATCAGAAGTTTCTTTCTAATGGTTTTAATTTGTCTAGAAGTATGGTCCACTAACTCTGGGCCTATAAAGCTCTTCTCTCCTAGCTCAACCCAATACATCAAAGACCTAGACTTCCTCCTGTACAATACCTCATACGGTGTCATTTGTATACTTGCATGATAATTGTAATTATAGGCAAACTCTGCTAGAGGCAAGGACGTATCCTAATTTCCTTTCATCTCTAAGATACATGCCCTTAACATGTCCTCTGGGGTTTGGATGGTTCTCTCCATCTGTCTATCCGTCTAGGGATGATAGGCTGTGCTAAATCTAAACCTAGTTCCTAAAGCATCTTGTAATGATCTCTAAAAGTTTGATGTGAATCTAAGATCTCTATCTGAAACTATGCTCCTAGGCACTCTATGCAGTCTAGCTATCTCCCTGATGTATAGCTGGACTAACTTATCTAGGATATAAATGGCTTTCATAGGTAAGAAGTGTGCTGACTTCGTTAATCTATCCACTATTACCCATATTGCATCATATCCCGATGATGTCCTGGGTAAACCAATAACAAAATCCATAACTATACTATCCCATTTTCACTCTGGGATATCTAGGGGTTGAAGTACCCCAGTTGGTTTCTGGTATTTTATTTTCACTCTCTGGCATTCTAGACATCGAGAGACATATTTTGCTATGTCTATTTTCATTCCAGGCCACCATAACATTTTCTTTAAATCCTGATACCTTTTATTACTACCCGGATGAATGGTATATTTACTCTTATATGCCTCATCTAATATTTTCTCTCTAATTTCTATATTTCTAGGCATATACAACCTATCCTTGCATCTCACTATGTCATCCTCAGACAGATTGAACTCATGAATGCTACCCTGGGCTATCGGGGTTTTGATCTTACTTACATGGTCATCTACTTACTGGGCCTCTCTTATCTAATCTCTCAGGTTATTTTCTATTTAGGTTTCACTTATTAATAATTTTCCTGAATACACCTAGCAGGAGAGACTCATATCTCTGAACCTTTTAACCAATTCCTGCACTCAAATCATCATATAGGCCATGTGTATAGATTTTTTACTTAGGACATCAGCTACCACATTAGCCTTACTGGGATGGTATTTCAATGTGAAATCATAGTCTTTTAAAAATTCTAACCATCTCTACTATCTCATATTTAACTCTTTCTGTTTAAATAAATATTTAAGGCTCTTATGGTCACTATAAATTTTCATAGCTACTCCATATAAGTAGTGTCTTCATATTTTTAACGCAAACACCACTGCGGCTAACTCTAAGTTGTGTATGGGATAGTTTTCCTCGTGAGGTTTCAACTGTCTAGAAGCATAAGCTACCACTCGCTTTTCTACATAAGCACACATCCTAACCCTTTCTTAGAGGCAAAAACTATATACGACGAAAGTCTCTCTAGGGTCAGGGAGTACTAAAACTAGGGTTGTGGTTAACTTGTACTTCAATTCCTGAAAACTACTCTCACATTTCTCATTCCATACAAATGGTACATTCTTTCTAGTAAGCTGAGTCAATGGCATCGCTATCTGAGAAAAGCCCTAAATGAACCTTCTATAGTATCCTGCTAAACCTAGGAAGCTCCTAATCTCTGTCACTGTCTTAGGTCTCTCTTACTGTAACACTACCTCTACTTTATAGGGATTTACTACAACCCCTGCTTGGGAGATTACATGACCTAGAAACTGAATTTTAGTGAGCCTGAACTCACATTTACTAAGTTTAGCGTATAACTGTCTCTCTCTCTAAGTTTCCAAGGCTAATCTCAGGTGCTGCTTATATTTCTCTCTACTTTTTGAGTAGATGAGGATGTCATCTATGAAGACAACTACAAATCTATTTAAGTATGGCCTAAAAACTCTATTCATGCAATCTATGAATACTGCAGGTGCATTCGTCAACCCAAAGGGCATAACTAAAAATTCATAATGCTAGTATCTAGTTCTAAATGCTATTTTGGAAATATCCTTGGCCTTTATTCTAAGCTGATGGTATCCTGACCTGAAATCTATCTTAGAAAATACTGACGCTCCTACTAACAAATCTAGGAGGTCATCTATGCGAGGGAGAGGGTATTTATTCTTAATAATTAGTTTATTGAGTTCCCAGTAATCTATACATAGCCTAAGGCTCCTGTCTTTCTTCTTTATGAATAAGACTGGAGCTCCCCACGGTGAAACACTAGGTCTAATAAAACCTTCTATAAGAGCTCTTCTATATGTTTCTTAAGCTCGGCTAGCTCAGTGGAAGCCATTCTATATGGGGCCTTAAACACTGGACTTACCCCAGATACAATGTCTATAGGAAACTCTACCTTTCTCTCTGGGGGTAGTTCGCTAATTTCTCTTGGAAATACCTTGGGGAACTCCCTTACTCTGAATTGAAAAGAAAACTAGATACCCCTGACAACTATGCCCTAGAGATCTCTCAGCTTGAGAGGTGGTCATAACAAATAACTCAATCCTCATACTAGGCATAGTCCCACACTTAGGTAAAGTGATACAGCTGTGGCTACAATCTAGTGTGGCATTAATTTATAGATATCCAATTCATGACAATGGTCACATCAATATCAATAAAGGGCATACAAATCAAATCAAGGGTGGTAAGGCAAAGATTAAACTGAATCACACAATTCAAATAAGCATGGGAGGTAATGGCTCAGTTTCCTGTGGGGCTAGATACATGCAAATCATATGGAACTGTATGCATACTTAGACCTAACCTTCTAGTATAGTCATATGATATGAAAGAATGGCTAGCACCTAAATCAAATAATACAGTTACAAAAAAATCATTTATTTTAATAGTACCTTAAATCAGACTTGGGGACCAGCTAGCCTTCTGCTGTGATAGGACAAAGACTCTACCCTAAGTCTGAGGTCTAGGAGGAGGAGCCATCTCCCTCTATTGTGTGATCTGCGAAGGAGCCTGTGTGCAATCTCTGGTAATATGTCCTGGCCTACCACACCTGAAATATACATTCTACACCGTATAACATAGTTTAGTACCGTGATTCTTGCCACATTGGGGACATGTGATAGGTATGAAGCTACCTCTGTTGGACTAAATCTTTCTTTTCTTGCCTCTTCGGCTCCACTGGCTTCTACCACCTCTACAGCTAGTAACAGCAGCCTGTGAGGTCTCTTGGGCTCAAGGAGGGGTGATCTAACACTAGAAGTAGGCTGCATCATCCTAAGATTTACCTCAGTAACTCTACGTATCTCAACTAGGGTATTAAAGTGCCTAATTCTCTATGGCACTACCCTAGCTCTGATCTCAGAGAGCAACCCTTTCTCTAATCTATTTGCTTTCCACCTCTCATCATTATATCTTTGTAAGTAAGAGGAATATCGGGAGAGCTCCACGAATTTGGCCACGTATTGGTCCACGGACATCCCCTCAGTCTGTTTTAGGAGAATAAATTCTGATTCTTTCTCATCCCTGACTAAACTGGGGAAGCATCGCTTATAAAAAGCTTGGAGGAATGCCTTCCATGTAATCGAAAGGTTCCTCACCTAGAAGATAGGCTCTGTGCCTCTCCACCAATAATCTGCTTCCTTCTCTAGTTGGAAGATAGTTATAATAGCTTTTTGCTTAGACATGCACTTCATCACCCAGAAGATTTTCGCTAGTTGCATGATCCAGGCCTCAGCTTTCTCTATGGTCATCTCACCAACAAAGGTAAGAGGCCCAAATATTTTAAACTAGGTAATAACCTGGCTAATAGAATGTTGTTTCTGGGCTGAAGGTGTCTGAGCTGGTGGAACTGGGGTAACCATCTGTACATGTGGCTACAGGCCTAAATGAGTTACCCCAAAATGCTTGGGATGATTTAAGTGGTGAGGTGGCTATAATGGAGGAGGTGTAGGGCCTTGGCTATCTCTTTCAGTAAGCCATTCCTGTAACTGCATGATAACAGCCTACTGCTGATCTTGGCGAGTCATGATAAATTGTAGGGCTCTAGCAACTGGATCATTAAGCTCAGCTCTATCATCAGTGCAAGCCTCTCTAGAAGGCCAACCTCTCCTAGTATTCACCATCTTACTGAAACATCATAACAAACTTTAACATTAAACACACTTCCACCATCAACACACTCAATTCATCCATAAACAAGCTCATATGCATCTAGGCAACTCATAAACACAAGCCACAACCTATATCAAGAGCTTGAACCTTTGCTTTGATACCAAAAATGTAACACTATAAATTTCTATCTCATTTTACAACATTCCCATGCTTTACATTCATAGATTCCATGAAAGAGTAAGAAAAGGGAATTAAAATAATGCATTTCTTTGCGTTGTAATGTATATGAAAATTCCATTTGGGGTCATGTAGACCATATAAACTTATACATCACATTTTCATATTTAATACATAGATACAACTCATTTCCATCATCAAATGTGGCCTACATCTCGTGGAACTCAAGGGAGAGCATAAAACATACATATTCATTTTTAGTCAAAATTTGCCCATTTCTGTCACAAATTTTGAAAAATCATAACTAATTATAAAAAAATCAAAATCATGCATTCTTAGCTATTCTGGAAATCTATACATGTCTACTTTATGCTAAAAATATGTACAGACCATAACATCCAACATAGAGGGCGTTTGACATTCAAAACATTCCAGAGGTCAGGCCGTCTACTGGTGCTATCACAAAATTTTTTCAGTAAATTTCAAAAATGTCCAATTAATTCCAAAAAAATCCAATTCATGAAAAGGATATCAATATGGAATCTGTGTATGTTAGATAGAGGAAAAAAATAACTTCAACCGGTTCAGGCACGCCTAGACCTCGAAACTCAATCAAACAGTAACTGAGGTCGGCTAGAGTTCCTGATACTGGATAAAATATTCAAAAATTCATATCTCCCTTTTAAGACATCTAAATGGGGTGCTTCTAGTTGGAATAAGTCACTAGGATAACTTCAACCGGTTCAGGCACGCCTAGACCTCGAAACTCAATCAAACAGTAACTGAGGTCGGCTAGAGTTCCTAATACTGGATAAAATATTCAAAAATTCATATCTCCCTTTTAAGACATCTAAATGGGGTACTTCTAGTTGGAATAAGTCACTAGGAATGTCTAATTTCTTTGTATAAAATTTTGTGGCAATTGGACATCATTTGAGCCCTGAGTGACATTTTATTTCGGACATAAGTGAACAGTAACATAATCAAAACCAGAAAATTTGTCAACTTTGAAAATTCATCAAATATTCTATAGACCTCCAAAAATTCTATTCCTTAGCTTCCCAAAAACCTTTTAACAAGCTCTAATTGCATGCCAAATATTAGGTCAAGAAGAACTCGTTTGGATAAGCAATGACATAGAGTTTCATTATAGTCAATTTTAGCTCCATATAGGATACCAAAATGTCCAAATGGCGTTCCTTAATGTTTGGCACCTTTTGGGCAAATCTAAAAGCATAATTAAGACTTGTGTGAGCTATCCAAATAGTCCCAAATTTCATGCATCTTATTTTGGTAATTTCATCCACACATATGCACAATTCCATAATGCCATCCAAGAAACTCATTTGCCAAAATATGCTCAAATCATAATCTCATGGTCACAGAATACATTCTTTCATTTATACATGTCATATTATTATAACTACATATGTTCATTGTGACACCTTAATCTACTACCGCTACCTAGCCTCACACTGAGCTCAGTTCCATATGATTTCCAAATAAACACTACTATTCCGTGGCATTTGCATGCTATGAACCGGGGTTTCATACACTCATCTTATGCCCCGTGGGTCCTGTGAACCCATCATTTGCATCCTCAACTCAAACTCCATATATATGACTCACACATAGCATAAAACAAACCATAAACCACGGGTATAGAGCCAAAAACCAAAAAAATTACATTTCCTCACTTGGGCCCAAAAGTCATATTTTGGCTCTAACTTTGGAAAATCATAATTAATTGTAGAAAAATGGGAATCTAGTAAACTTTAGCTCTCTAAAAAGCTCCAAGTGTTAAATTTACACTAAAAATGATTCCCAACCACAAACACAGCGTTTGGACCATGTTTGACATCGAACATGGGAAGAAGGTCCGGCTGTCACTGTTTCTGGTGCAGTTTGCTATCATGAGATTCGAAAATTCATAATTAAATCCAAACAAATCCCATCTGGGCAATCTATACCAATTTGGAACGCTACAGATGTCTACTAGAGGAACAAAATAAGTCCAGATAAGTTTAGTAGTCCTCAGACCCCGAAAACCAATGAAACAGTGATGGAGGTCGGATAGGCTCCCTGATGCTGATACAGAACTTCAGACATGTCAATCTCTCTCTACAGACCCCCGATTAAGGTGATTCCAATTGGTATAGGTCACTGTGATTGTCTAGTTTATTTGTATAAAATTTCATGACATTTGGACGCCATTTGGTTCATGAATGACACAGATTTCATTTCTACCCCATGAAACAGTAACATGACCAAATCAACAATTTTTTCCAATTTCAATATTCACCAAATATTCCCTAGACCTCCGAATATTACCAACTTTAGCTTCTCAAGAAGCTTTCCACAAACTCTAGAGGCATGCCAAATTTCATGGCAAGAGGAGCTCATCCGGTCATACTTTGACGGAACTCTCAAAAATACCGGTTTTGGCACTCCAAAGATCCAAAACGGGTCCACATAGCCTCTCTCACACTCTAGCCACTCACGGATAAGTTTAAAAGCATAAAAATAGTCTATCTAACAAGTCCATGTGGTCCAAATCATCATACATTCAAATCTCGCTATGCTACGGCCAAATATACACTATCTCATTCATGCATCAAAAGGGGCAAAACCCTCATTTCCATTCATTTGGCTATAAACATAGGTCATACAATATCCTTTCATACATTTGCATTAGTTACAACCCTTACAACTCAAAAATAGTGGGCACATCTTCATTTGGCACCACTTTACATCATATTTACTTCAAAATTATCAAAACAAAGCTAGCAACTAGCTAACTAAGCATGCTCCTAGGCTCCTTGGTGTGTGCTCGGTTCTCCTTGAGCTCCACCTAGCATATTAGTTGGGAGGGGAAAGGGATGAGATTTAGGGAATCTCAGTAGCTCATGCACTCAATCAAGTAAGCAATCAAGACATATAACAAGTCAAAGCATGTGAATAAGCATTCAGCCATTCTCAATCAACCAACACACAATGTACATGCTATGAAAATCACAACAATGCCAAAAATGGGCTCCAGGGACTTTTGGTCTAGCCTCACCCGAGTTTAAGGGACTTTTGGATGGCCTCACCTGAGTTTAAGGACTTTTGACTTGGCCTCACTCGTTTGAGACTTTTGGCCTTGTCTCACCTATCTCAAGGGACTTTCAGCTTCACCTCACCCATCTCAAGGGACTTTCGGCACTACCTCACCCGAGCAATTCTCACAAATCATCACA
This sequence comes from Erythrophleum fordii, assembly GCA_032878935.1. Lineage (NCBI taxonomy): Eukaryota > Viridiplantae > Streptophyta > Magnoliopsida > Fabales > Fabaceae > Erythrophleum > Erythrophleum fordii. The sequence goes on along the minus strand of JAVQMF010000052.1, from coordinate 14,893,910 downwards.
CAAGCATATTGGCATCAATGCATCAAAGCAATAGCATATAGCATATTCCATACAACAAGCATATACATATTCATACAATGACTATCATATCCAAGAATGCAACAAGAAAGAGTGGAAGAAAGAGCTACCTTTGGAGCCAAAGCCAACACTAGCTTTTCCTTTCAATTTCTCCTCTCCCTCCTTAGGTTCACAATCACACCTTGTTGGAGGTGTTCCTCTTGAGCCTAAACACACAAAAGCATGCTATTACTCTCTTATATTTTCATTTAGAGCAACCCTTCTATCACATACAAACCTAGGGTTCTCTCTCTAGAATGTCATTACCCCTTTCTCTCTCTCAAGCTCCCATGGTAATGGAAAACCTCATTTTCAAAGAAAACACAAGGATGCAAAAGAGTTTTCCACTTTCCCTCTTCTGACCCATGCCCAAAATCCGTCCATTTTCACAAATAAAACCGCAGAAAGAAAGGGCAAAGGGAGGGGATCAGAGTTCTAGAGAGAAATAAGAGAAGTTACCTTACCTTTCCCTTGATTTTCCTCCTTCTCTTGATCTCTCACACTCTCCTCGTCTCTTTTCTCTCTTTGGGTCGAAGCTTAGGGCAAAAATGAGAGAAGAAATGAGTTTGGGCGTTTAGTGAAGTCTAAATCTTGCTATTTACTCACTTCCGGACTGACTCTCACTACGGCGAAAACTAACCTTCGCTATAGCAAGCTCGTGTAATCTGGCTTCGCTATGGCGAGGTGTAGCCTTCGCTATGGCGAGATCGCGTCAGTTCCCTTCGCTATGGCGAGATTTACCACTCGCTATGGCGAAATCACGTTAGTTTCAGACCTCACTTTCGCTATGGTGCACGCTACAGCGAGCTGCCCCCCTGGTTTCTCTATGGACTGCTGCCAGCACTCGCTATAGCTAGAATCGCCTTCGCTGTTGCGAACTAGCTCTCTCGCTGTAGCGAGACCATTTCTCGCTATTGCGAGAGGACTTTGTAAAATTTCTAGATTTTGAATTTTTCTAACTTTCATTTTCTTTCTCTTCCCTTCCTTTTCTTTTTCCCGATTGTTACATTTCTACCCCTCTTAAAAGAAATTTCGTCCTCGAAATTTAAAAAAAACTTACCTCAAGGGAATAATTCTGGATATTTCTGCCTCATCTCATCCGCCAATTCCCAGGTTGCTTCCTCAGATGTCAGACCTCTCCAGATCACTTTCACTAGAGGAATGCTCTTGTTTCTCTGCTGTTTTAGCTTAGCATCCATAATTCTCTCCAGTTTCACTACATAGGAAAGATCTTCCTGCAATTGCACATGCTCATATTCTATGACATGTGAGGAATCTGGTAAATACTTTTTCAACTGGGAGACATGAAAAACACTGTGTATTTGGGCTAGGTTAGGAGGTAAGGCTATTCGGTAAGCCACGGGTCCGATTTTCTCAAGGATTTCAAATGGACCAATATACCTAGGACTGAGCTTCCTTACCCTCATTGACCGACCTACTCCCGTCATTGGAGATATTCGAATGAATACATGATCTCCAACCTCAAACTCTAATGGTCTCCTACGCTTATCAGTATAGCTTTTCTGTCTACTCTGGGCCGTGAGGAGCCTCTTTCTAATCAATTCTATTTGTCGGGTGGTCTGGTCCACAATCTCAGGTCCTATCATACCCCTCTCACCTAACTCAACCCAACACAGAGGGGATCTGCATTTTCTCCCATACAAAGCCTCATAAGGGGCCATTTGAATACTGGAATGGTAACTGTTGTTATATGCAAACTCTGCTAATGGTAAATACACATCCCAGTTCCCCTTCATTTCTAGCACACATGCCCTCAACATATCTTCTAATGTCTGGATGGTCCTTTCAGTCTGACCATCTGTCTGGGGGTGATATGCAGTACTAAACCGCAATCTAGTCCCTAAGGCATGCTGCAATGACCTCCAAAAATTTGATATGAACCTGAGGTCTCTATCCGAAACTATGCTATTGGGTATTCCATGAAGTCGCACTATCTCTCTGATATACAATTGGGCCAATCTATCAAGTGTATAAGTAGCCTTAATAGCTAAAAAGTGTGCAGACTTCGTCAGTCTATCCACAACTACCCAAATAGCATTGTGTCCAGAGGATATTCTGGGTAACCCCATGACAAAATCCATGGCTATACTATCCCACTTCCACTCAGGGATATCTAGAGGTTACAACAACCTAGCCGATTTCTGATGTTCAATCTTTACCCTCTGACACACTAGGCATCTAGCCACATAATCCGTCACATCACTTTTCATCCCTGGCCACCAGAAAATCTTTTTCACATCCTGATACATCTTGGTGGCACCTGGGTGGATAGTATACTTACTCTTATGCGCCTCTTCTAGAATGCTTTCTCTCAACTCATTCTGACTAGGCACACAGATTCTACCTCGATATACTATCATGCCATCCTCAGACACCTTGTAATCTGAGGTCTTACCTTGGGTGATCTCATTCCTGATCCATTTCAGGAACTCATTCTCTCTTTGGGCATCTAAGATCTGGGTTCTCAAGATATTCTCAATTCGGGTTTCACTCAAACACAATCTACCCGATACCACCTGACAAGAGAGGTTCAAATTTCTGAACTTCTCTAGGAGCTCCTGCTCTCTAATCATCATATGGGCTACATGGATGGATTTTCTACTCAGGGCGTCTGCCACCACATTGGCCTTGCCCGGATGGTATTTCAACACATAATCATAATCTTTCAAAAATTCCATCCATCTCCTCTGTCTCATATTGAGTTCTCTCTGATCAAATAGGTATTTCAGACTCTTGTGGTCACTATAGATCTCTATGGTCGCACCATACAGATAGTGTCTCCAAATTTTAAGAGCAAACACTACGGCAGCTAACTCCAGGTCATGTGTGGGGTAATTCTCCTCATGAGGTCTCAACTGCCTCGAGGCATATGCCACTACTCTACCCTGCTGCATTAACACACATCCTAACCTTTTGCCCGAGGCATCACAATAAACCAGAAATGGTTCACTAGGGTCAGGGATAATCAGTACAAGGGCAGTGGTCAAACAGAGTTTCAACTCCTGGAAACTCTTCTCACATCTCTCATCCCACACAAACGGTGTATCTTTCCTGGTTAGCCTCGTCAGTGGTAAGGCCATTCGAGAAAAGTCCTGTATAAATCATCTATAATACCCTGCCAAACCTAAGAAACTCCTAACCTCGGTGATCGTTCTAGGTCTATCCCACTGTAACACAACCTCAACTTTATGGGGATCTACTGCAACCCCATCTTGTGAGATCACATGACCTAAGAATCGCACTTCGGTCAGCCAAAACTCACATTTACTAAGTTTGGCATACAACTTTTTCTCTCTCAAGGTGTCTAGGACTAGTCTCAAATGCCTCTCATGCTCCTCAAAAGATCGGGAGTACACTAAAATATCATCAATAAAGACCACCACAAACTGATCTAGATACAGTTTGAATACCCTGTTCATATAATCCATGAACACAGCAGGCGCATTCGTCAACCCGAATGGCATCACAAGGAACTCATAGTGCCCATATCTCATTCTGAAAGCCGTCTTAGAGACGTCTTTAGTTCTCACTCTCAACTGGTGATAACCAGATCTAAGATCTATCTTGGAAAACACAGATGCCCCAGCCAACTGATCTAACAGATCATCAATTCTAGGGAGAGGATATTTATTCTTGATGGTAACCTTGTTCAACTCTCTGTAATCTATACACAACCGCAAGCTACCATCTTTCTTTTTCACAAATAACACCGGAGCACCCCAAGGTGAAACACTAGGGCGGATAAACCCTTTCTCTAACAATTCCTCTACCTGCGCTTTCAACTCAGCAAGCTCGGCGGGAGCCATCCTGTAAGGAGCTTTGGACACCGGTCCAGCACCTGGCACTATGTTTATAGGGAACTATAATTCTCTCTCAGGGGGTAGGCCACTAAAATCAAACTCTTTAGGGAAAACCTCCGAGAATTCCCTAACAACTGGGATCTCCTCTATCCCTTCTTCTACCTCAGCCCAAATAGAAAAAAGGACTAGAAACCCTTGACATCCACACTCTAAATATCTCTCAGCCTGGGTAGTAGTCATAAAAGATAACTCTGCTCCTACCCTAGGTATGGTCCCACAAGCAGGTAAGGAGATGGTTCGGTGTTCACAATCAAGTATGGCATTATTCGTAGCCAACCAGTTCATACCAATAATCAAATCAATTTCATAAAAAGGCATACAAACCAAATCAATAGTGGTATGACAATGGTTAAATTGGACAGTGACATTTAAGCAAGTATGGGAAGTAACCACGTGGCCTCCAGTGGGGGTAATAACAGACAAGTCAAATGGCAAGACACTAACGACCAGACCCAATTTGCTCACACAATCATAAGATATAAACGAGTGACTAGCACCCGAATCAAACATAGCAACTACAGGAAAGCCATTCACTATCAGCGTACCTTGGATCAAACTGGGAGATGCGCTGGCTTCCTGCTGAGTAAGGGCAAACACTCGGCCCTGGGTCTGTGGTCTAGGAGGAGGCGCTGTCTCTATCTGAGGACAGTGTCTAGCAATATGCCCCGGCTTCCCACACTTAAAACATGTCACCGGAGACTGCTGGAAGGATGACTAACCCCGAGGAGGTGGCACACCTCGCTGCGGCCTTCTACTCCATGGCCCCTTGCCTCTTTTCTTATTACTAGGGGTCAAACTAGAACCCTCTTCTGGTTTCGGCCTCTTCAAATTCGGAACCCTTTTCTGACTAGCCATAGTCGCAGCAGGCATGATAACTTGTAAGTTCGTCTCAATTACCCTGCTGACCTCCACCAAAGTATTAAACTTCCTGATCCGCTGTGGAGTGACTCTATCGCTAATCAGGGGCCTCAAACCAGTCTCAAACTGCTCACATCTCTAGGGTTCATCATCATACCTCTGGAGGTAAGAGGAATACCGAGACAGCTCTATAAACTTGGCCACATACTGGTCCACAGTCATCTCATCCGTCTGTCTCAAACTCATGAACTCCATCTCTTTCTTCTTCCTCACTGAACTTGGGACATACTTCTCATAAAATTCGACCAAGAAAGTTTCCCAAGTGATCGGTATGTTCTTGGTCTCCACAAGAGGTTTTACACTATCCCACCATCTATCAGCCTCCTTTTCTAACATGAAGGTGGCTAGTTGGGCTTTCTGCTCAGTGGTACAATCCATCACTGAGAATATTTTCTTAAGCTGCATCACCCAAGCTTCTGCCTTATCCGCATCTAATTCCCCGTCAAACGAGGGTGAATTGTTCTGCCTAAACTGTTTCAATACTTTTTGGATAGGTGTCTGGGTCTGTGGAGCAGCAGGCTCCTGGGGAGGTATAGGTGGAATGCTGGATGTAGATGGTTGAGGTCCAGGGACATCTCTTCTGGTTTCTTCTTGCCTAGCCAGGGTATCTTGCAAATGCATGATCATATCATGCTGCTGCTGGGCAATGTATCTCTATTGCTCCAGCATCTCTTGGTGCTGGCCCATCATGGCCTCATACCGGTCTAGTCTATCCATGATGGCCTGTAGAGGATCCCTAATCTCAATAGGAACCTCTGGCTCATCTCTCTGAGCCCTAGGCAGTCTGCCTCTGCCTCTACCCCTGCCCCGTCTAGTCTCAACCATGTCTGAAAAGAAATAGCAATCCTCAGTTCACAATAATATCACAACACTTATGCAAGGATGCTACTGCTACAACTTCCATGACCATTCACACCACATACAAGCAATTCACATACTTCAAGAGCCTAACTTGAGCAAAAGTGCCTGAACCTTTGCTTTGATACCAAAAATGTGACACCTTAATCTACTACCGCTACCTAGCCTCACACTGGGCTCGGTTCCATATGATTTCCAAATAAACACTACTATTCCGTGGCATTTGCATGCTATGAACCGGGGTTTCATACACTCATCTTATGCCTCGTGGGTCCTGTGAACCCATCATTTGCATCCTCAACTCAAACTCCATATATACGACTCACACATAGCATAAAACAAACCATAAACCACGGGTATAGAGCCAAAAACCAGAAAAATTACATTTCCTCACTTGGGCCCAAAAGTCATATTTTGGCTCTAACTTTGGAAAATCATAATTAATTGTAGAAAAATGGGAATCTAGTAAACTTTAGCTCTCTAGAAAGCTCTAAGTGTTAAATTTACACTAAAAATGATTCCCAACCATAAAAAGAGCGTTTGGACCATGTTTGACATCGAACATGGGAAGAAGGTCCGGCTGTCACTGTTTCTGGTGCAGTTTGCTGTCATGAGATTCGAAAATTCATAATTAAATCCAAAAAAATCCCATCTGGGCACTCTATACCAATTTGGAATGCTACAGATGTCTACTAGAGGAAAAAAATAAGTCCAGATCAGTTCAGTAGTCCTCAGACCCCGAAAACCAATGAAACAGTGATGGAGGTCAGATAGGCTCCCTGATGCTGATACAAAACTTCAGACATGTCAATCTCTCTCTACAGACCCCCGATTAAGGTGATTCCAATTGGTATAGGTCACTGTGGTTGTTTAGTTTATGTGTATAAAATTTCATGACATTTGGACACCATTTGGTCCATGAATGACACGGATTTCATTTCTACCCCATGAAACAGTAACATGACCAAATCAACAATTTTTCCCAATTTCAACAATTCACCAAATATTCCCTAGACCTCCGAATATTACCAACTTTAGCTTCTCAAGAAGCTTTCCACAAACTCTAGAGGCATGCCAAATTTCATGGCAAGAGGAGCTCATCCGGTCATACTTTGACGGAGCTCTCAAAAATACCGGTTTTGGCACCCCAAAGGTCCAAAACGGGTCCACATAGCCTCTCTCACACTCTAGCAACTCACGGATAAGTTTAAAAGCATAAAAATAGTCTATATAACAAGTCCATGTGGTCCAAATCATCATACATTCAAATCTCGCTATGCTACGGCCAAATATACACTATCTCATTCATGCATCAAAAGGGGCAAAACCCTCATTTCCATTCATTTGGCTATAAACATAGGTCATACAATATCCTTTCATACATTTGCATTAGTTACAACCCTTACAACTCAAAAATAGTGGGCACATCTTCATTTGGCACCACTTTACATCATATTTACATCAAAATTATCAAAACAAAGCTAGCAACTAGCTAACTAAGCATGCTCCTAGGCTCCTTGGTGTGTGCTCGGTTCTCCTTGAGCTCCACCTAGCATATTAGTTGGAAGGGGAAAGGGGTGAGATTCAAGGAATCTCAGTAGCTCATGCACTCAATCAAGTAAGCAATCAAGGCATATAACAAGTCAAAGCATGTGAATAAGCATTCAGCCATTCTCAATCAACCAACACACAATGTACATGCTATGGAAATCACAACAATGCCAAAAATGGGCTCCAGGGACTTTTGGTCTAGCCTCACCTGAGTTTAAGGGACTTTTGGATGGCCTCACCCGAGTTTAAGGACTTTTGACTTGGCCTCACTCATTTGAGACTTTTGGCCTTGTCTCACCTATCTCAAGGGACTTTCAGCTTCACCTCACCCATCTCAAGGGACTTTCGGCACTACCTCACCCGAGCAATTCTCACAAATCATCACATAAGCATATTGGCATCAATGCATCAAAGCAATAGCATATGGCATATTCCATACAACAAGCATATACATATTCATACAATGACTATCATATCCAAGAATGCAACAAGAAAGAGTGGAAGAGAGAGCTACCTTTGGAGCCAAAGCCAACCCTAGCTTTTCCTTTCAATTTCTCCTCTCCCTCCTTAGGTTCACAATCATACCTTGTTGGAGGTGTTCCTCTTAAGCCTAAACACACAAAAGCTTGCTATTACTCTCTTATATTTTCATTTAGAGCAACCCTTCTATCATATACAAACCTAGGGTTATCTCTCTAGAATGCCATTACCCCTTTCTCTCTCTCAAGCTCCCATGGTAGTGGAAAACCTCATTTTCAAAGAAAACACAAGGATGCAAAAGAGTTTTCCACTTTCCCTCTTCTGACCCATGCCCAAAATCCGTCCATTTTCACAAATAAAACCGCAGAAAGAGAGGGCAAAGGGAGGGGATCAGAGTTCTAGAGAGAAATGGGAGAAGTTACCTTACCTTTCCCTTGATTTTCCTCCTTCTCTTGATCTCTCACACTCTCCTCGTCTCTTTTCTCTCTTTGGGTCGAAGCTTAGGGCAGAAATGAGAGAAGAAATGAGTTTGGGCATTTAGTGAAGTCTAAATCTCACTATTTACTCTCTTCCGGACTGACTCTCGCTACGGCGAAAACTAACCTTCGCTATAACGAGCTCGTGTAATCTGGCTTCGCTATGGCGAGGTGTAACCTTCGCTATGGCGAGATCGCGTCAGTTCCCTTCGCTATGGCGAGATTTACCACTCGCTATGGCGAAATCGCGTTAGTTCCAGACCTCACTTTCGCTATGGCGCACGCTACAGCGAGCTGCCCCCCTGGTTTCTCTATGGACTGCTGCCAGCACTCGCTATAGCTAGAATCGCCTTCGTTGTTGCGAACTAGCTCTCTCGCTGTAGCGAGACCATTTCTCGCTATTGCGAGAGGATTTGGCAAAATTTCCAGATTTTGAATTTTTCTAACTTTCATTTTCTTTCTCTTCCCTTCCTTTTCTTTTTCCCGGTTGTTGCATTCATAACATCATATTACATATAAATCTATTGATTACATCTTTTGCCATTTATATGGCTTTAAAGTAGCAAAGTACAAGCACTTTCATGTCCTTCTCATCCTCAAAGTGGTTGGCTTCCATTACCTTGCCTAATTAGTCCACCTAACATGTTAGAATATTGGAAAGGAGAGAATGAGACTAAAAAAATTCCAATAACTCATCTCTTATTCAATCATACATAATAGATGCAAACAAGTCTCATAAATACATGTATGGTCATGTTGGTATGTGCAAACATTCAAGAGGCATTTTTATCATTTAAGAAAGTCATACATAGCATACAAAGGCTTGCAAAGTGAGTGAATTGACCTTACCCATTTACTTGTAGATTTTGGACTTGCCTCACCCATTTTTTAAGAGGTTCTTAGACTCAACCATACTCTTGAGAGTCAACCTTACTTTTGGGAGATTCTTTACTTTGTTTCAACTAATATCGAGGGTTTTTGACTCATCCTTACCATAGCTAAGGGTTCTTGACCTCACCATACTCAAGCAACCAAAACAAACATCATATGAAAGCACATTATAACATTATAGAATACTTTTCATGGCTTAAAAATACACAATCACATATTAAAAGACAAGAAAAGCAAGCAATCATGTATAAAAGAAGGAGGAGTGAGCTAGCTTAGTTACAACCACACACTTTTCCTCTTGAATTTTCCTTTCCTTGCTTCGGCCACAAACACATAATGGTGTGGGAATAATTTCTCTTGGCCTAAACACAATTTGTGGAAGCCAATTAAGTTCATGGAATTAATTCTAAAGCCATACTACTTGTTTAGATGCTAAATTGACCTATAAACCTCATTATGGTTCCATAATTGCATCTAATGAAGTAACACCCCTCAAATAAATTCTAAGCTCTATTCTTTCTTTCAAATATGATTCTTGACTCCTTTTAAGCCCCTTGGAGTTATCACACAATCAAAACCAAGAGTTTAACTACATGTTGTTTCTTTAGATCATATTATGGAACATAAAACACCATCTCACTTTCTATAGCTTCTAAATTTTTTCCAAGACTTCCCCTCATATTCATTCATCATATATGACTCAAAAATGGGTTTAAAAAAATTTAAAACCCTCCCTAGGCACCCAAACCTATCTAGGTCGAGACTATGCATGATTTTGGCCTCCTTAGACTTTACTTTGTTTTCTCAAAGGGAAAAGCACATGGGGGACTTCTAGTGATCTTAGGAGCTCAATTAAACTCTTATTTAGGCTTAGGAATCATTGTATAAAATCAAATTTTACAAGGTGCACTTGAAACCCTAGAAATGGCATATTGAAATTCCATGATTTTTTGTTAATTCCTTTTGCATATTCTTAATCTCCACGCCCTTTTTTCTTAGAATCACCCTTGGTTCTACCTAAAAATCAAGTCCTCCTAGGGTTCCTTAGGTATGGCGAAATGAAGAATGAAAGGGAAGAAAAGGTAGCAACCATGGAAGAAGAAATTACCTTATTTTCTTGCTTTTTCTCACTTGAATCTTACTTTTTCTAGGCTCCTCTCTTCAAATCTGAATTTTTCCCAAAGTTTCTCCCTTAAAATAGATCTGTAAACTTCATTTTAATTAAACAAAACAAAGGAGAATGGAGGAAAGGAGGTTTGGATGGAAGAAAGCTTGAAAAACTACTAAGAAATCATACTTTAAGCCTTTGATTTCTCCTTCTTCTTCTCTCCCTTTGGTGCACCTAAACCCTAGCCTTCTTCCCTAAATTTGGGAAAAAACAACTGTGTCTAAATAAGTGAAGAGGGGTGGTGCCACCTATTTATAGGTAGAGGAGAATAGCTTTTTCAAAAATTTTCATTTTACCTTTTATTTTTAGTATTTTCGTTTCTTATTTGTTTTAAATCCTTTTCGAGAACCATCTTTTTTATTATAAAATTTAGATTCCTAATTTTGTAAAATGCCTTTGGAATCACTCAAATCGGAGCTAAAACCTTTTCAAACGAATCTGTCAAAATTCGAGTATATCAATATTAGAAAACATCCACCGGAGGGGATTTAACTGTCCTCGGGTTTCCCATGATTTTTAAGACCTCTAAGAACCTCGGAGAATCCAAAAATTTCATTTAAAAAGCCCTCTTATGTGAATTACAAAATTTGCTCAAAATTACAAAAATACCATTACATTTCATAAGTTTTCTATCAAAATTTGTTTCTTCATTCTAACTCCATTTTTCCTTCCATCTGAGGCTAGAATTCTCATTTTTAGTAGTTTAGAATGTTACTTAAATTTTTTAGAACTTTAACTAATTCATTTCAGGAAACTTACTTTGAAAACTCGTCCATTTCTATCGTTTAACAAAAACTAGATGTTACATGATGAAAGCAATGGAATAAGGGATAGATCTTATAAGGATAGACTATGTTAGAAACTTAGTTGACAATCCATCTAATTGAAAGGTAATCAAGAACAAATGGTTTTTAAGATAAAGAAAATGAAAGATGGATTAATTAAAAGATACAAGACACACTTAGTTACTAAGAAGCATACAACAATTAGAAGGCGTCAATTTTGAAAATACCTTTTCACCTATTATATGGTTTATTTTAGTTAGAATAATTCTAGCTATAATTGCAAGATTAGACTTGGAACTACATCAAATGGATGTGAAAACCCACATTTTCAACTGGAGAACTAGATGAAGAAAATACATGGAACAATGATTAGGTTCCAAAGAGAAAGAAGTAGAAAATAAATTTTTTTAAGCTCCAAAAATCTATTTGTGGATTGATACAATCATCTAGACAATGGTATTTGAAATTTTATCGAGCAGCAACCTTGTATAAATCCTAGATGATAGATGAAGACTACTATATTTACAATAAGCAGTTTGAAAGCAATGTTATAATATTATCCTTTAAGTGGATAATATACCATTAGCTAGGAATAGTTAAGATTCTTTAATGGTTATTAAAGAATAATTATCCTTGAATTTTAAGATAAAAGATACGGGTAAAATAAAGTATATCTTTGAAATTAAGATCTAAAGGAATCGCTCAGAGAAATTAATTTCTCTTTCACAAGAGAATTACAATTAGAAGGTCCTTAAATGTTTTAGTATGAAAGATTGTAAATACATTAATATCCATGTAGTAAAAGGCAATAGTCTAGGTTATAAGATATGTCTTAAAATTGAATCAACATTAAAAGATTATGAAGAAAGTCCCTTACTCTAATGTTGTTGTTGGATATTCTATAAATGATGTATACAAGGTCAAATATTTATGAGCGATTGGCGAACCAATACCTGTTAAAATTCCAATCAATAGCATTAGAAAGTTATTAAGAGAATACTAAGATACTTGTAGGACATTATAAAATAGGCACTGTATTAAAGAGAAGATCTAGATATGTGAAATTGACTTATGGATATACATTTTTACTTAATAGTGATATTATATTTTGAAATAGCAAGAAGCAAATATGCATAGTATTATTTAGTGAGGAAATAGAGTTTATTACATATTTTACAATAATGCAAAAGGTTATTTGGTTAAAGAGAATTATAGAAAACTTAGGGATCAATAATGAGACATTGAGTTCAATATTAACCAATTGTGATTAACGAGAAGCCATAGATTACACTGAAGTCCCCGAAGTATCATAAGAAAAGTAAATACATAGATACAAGAATGAGAGAGATCAATAGTACAAAAAAGTGTTACTCCAAAATATGTCTATGCACAAAACATTAATTGATCCCCTAAAAAAATATACTTAGAGATGTACATGAAAAAGGTGTAAAATCTTTTGGTTTGCATAGAACATAGAGTATTACACCTCATGAACAACTTAATTGTTGACTAAGCAGACGCATTATATCATAAACATAAATAGTATATACATAATGATAGTATGTTGTATATATTAATAAGGTTAGCTTTCTCACACAAACAATTGCCTTTGACATTTATAAAGAGTGAGCAAAGATGAGACATTTATATTCATCATATGAAGCAACGGAAGCACCAATATGGCCAAAAGGAAAAGAACACAAAATCAAAATATAAATATGTCACATGGATAAAAAGGAATATGAAGGTCGAGAAGAGATATAAACACATAAATATATATGGATCAAATTATTGATTTTCATCATCTATAATACCTATAGCCAGATGCAGATCCTCTTTTAAGGTGTCATACAAGGCGAACAAAATGATAGAATTTGAGTTAAGTATTATGTGTTTGTCTAGACTAAGATTTGTATTATATTGATAAATAAATCAAATCAACATACACTCTTATGAAATAAGAGACACATTGTAGCATACAATTCATATTATGTGTGTTTTATAATCAGGAAGCAAGTGAATAAGTACTTGCTTCATTATTGTGTGAATCCTAAAATAAAATGAATCTTTTCATATGTACCTTTATGATAACATCATAAAGGGATGATCATTGTTTGCTACTTAAGCATACATCCTATGATCATGATAATTTGATCTAAATGAGTATTACTAGAAAGGTAATTGATTCTAATCTAAATGATATATGGATGAAAGGAAAGTTACTTGAATTATGCATAATTATGTTTATATCTGAAGTATACCCATTACAAAGTTATTATGTTAACATTATAAGTGTAAATATGATGCATATGAGAAAGTAATATGAATAAAATTAAAACTTAAGAGGAATTAGATTATATGAGTAAATATAAAGTTCCAAGGCATATAAATAAATGTATAAAGTGTATATAAGGGATGCATCTCTTATACTAGTCCTACAATAGAATTTATAATGTAAGAGCCATTAAAAGATTGTCTCCGAGCTGACATGTAAAGCTCTTGGTATGAAAGTCTAAGAAAAATGAGGAGTTTTGTGTCGTTCCTCCTACCATGTGCGATGGGAGGTATTGGAAAATGAGATGCTAACTAAAAAACAAAACAAAAAAATAGCAACTAAACTCTTAGTCAACAAAATCTCAATTCCAATAATAAAATAACATATTTTTAATTGAATTTTTAAATGGATAAGTAGTTACTTTTTCTTTAGTCACTAATTTTGATCCTATTGAGATTCAATCACCCAAAAATGCGTCAAAGCAATCTTTGCTACTCCTGCCATTGTTGTCGCATTTTACATTGAAAAAAATAATTTAACATGCAATAATTAAAAAAAATTATAATTTTAACAAAAATTTAAATAATGGAAACTAATTATTAAATAATATTAATAAAAATTAATGATAAGTTATTTAATTGATATAAATAATGATTAAAATAAAAAATAAAAATAATTTATTTAATTTTAATTAATTAATTTAAAATTAATACTATTTAAAAAAATCAATTAAAAATAATAACTTTAATAAATATTCAATTAAAAATGTTTTCTAACTAAACTATGGTAGAACATGTGTCCTACCATACTCTGGTAGGATATATGTGTTTGATAGAATAAGAGTTAGACATGACTGTTGAAAATATTTTTTTAAATTATGTTTTGTTTTTTAAAATTTATTTTTTTTATAAATGAAAATAATTTGTAAAAATAAGTAATATTCTTATTAATATACTAATTATTTTATATTTTGAATTGATTATAACTAATAATTCTTTGTTTTATATTTATTTCAATTTCTAAAAATAAATATTTTTATTTTCTTTCAACTTATTTATTATTACATTATTTTTATTTTTATTTTTATTTTTGTTTTAAATTTTTAACATTTTATTATCTTTGTTTATATTGTATGCTTTGTTTGTTGATGTTTTATCTGCGTTTCAACTTATTCATCTTGTTCATCATCTTCCTATCCTTTTTTTTGTTTTTTTGGTTCTTTTGAATATTTTATCCTTATGTTAGTCAACCCAGATTAAACCTTCATCTTTTCAGTCCTTGATTACAATGCGTTGCAAATCAAAGCAAAGCTTCAAATAAATTTTGATTTGAATCAAAGCTCAAATAATTTTTTTTTCACTTGTATCTATCTATAAAAGAAATAAAAAAAGAAAAATGAAACTAGATACATTATTAATCAATCGGAATTGCAACAAAATGTATAAATTTTAATCACAATAAATGAAATAATAATAGAAAATTTGAAAGAGAAAACTTTCAAAATTGCAACCAAATTAACATCTTTCACCTGCAACCGCCAATAACAATCAATAAACAAAATTAAACTCAAACCAGAAACATGCAAAAAAAAAAAAAAAAACTTGAAGAAAGAAAATGAAAAATCAACCCATGATCAACGAGAGAGGTTGAGAGTTGAACGTTGAGAGGGCTTAACACAAGAAAACTAGATGGGAATTATTTGCAATGATGATCGCCCAAAGTGCTTCTGAAGTGTCTCTTAAAAGTTTTTTTTTTTTTTCCTTAGGAAACCTTGTCCCTATTCACAAAACCTCATTGTAGAGGCAATTTTAAGGGATCCTCGTTACACGGAATCCCATTCTCGAAAACTAACATATAACAAAAATGAAGAGATGAAGAGTTGAATGAAAAGAAAAATGAGAATAATAACAAAATTTCAAACATTTATATAAAGAAAGGCAAAAATTTTGGCGGATTATAATTTTCACGATTTCAATAAAATTTGGCTCTCATATTAAATTACATATAAAGAATAACTTATTATTTATTTATAATAATTATGATTAAAATATTTTTAATTATAAATAAATTTTGATTACCTTCTAATTATAATAATTTTTTTATTAATTAAATGTAAAATAATTTTTAATTACTAATTAAATATAAATAATTGAATTACCTTTCAATTGCTAATTATTGTCCTTCTTCTTTGTATTTTTATCATCTATATCTTCATCTTTAGACACATTTTTTGTTTCATGTGCATCACATATAAATTATGTCAAACTAATAGATATTTTTAATATAAAAGTTCTCAAAATATACTCTATTTTGTCCAATTATAATTTTTCCCATGGCTTAGTAATTTAAAAGCCCCTTAATCTATTATTTTAAGAAATGCATTCACAAGTTGCCACAATTATTCCCTATCCAATCTAAGGAGAGGAGGATCATTTTTTACTTTTTTTTTTTGAAAAAATTTGTATTTCTTCTAAAAATATGATTCATCGGTAAAAATAATCAATGACAACAAACCAAGAATTATTTTCCCTATATTTAAGAGTAAAAGCCTTTGAGTTATCCATATAATAAAGATAAACTAATTTTTTAACAATATTCTACCCTAATAACATTCAATATGTTAGAAAATCATTTATCATCAAGATTAATGCTATTTTTGTCTAAAAAATTTTTTTTTCTTGAGATGTTATATTGATACTCCTTCTTCCTATAATATTTTTAACTTATCAATTAATGCCTATAAGAATATATCATTCTTAATCTTAAGATTATAGGGTCCCAAAAAAATAAGTAGGGTGTATTCATGCATAATTTAAGAGAGAGATTATAAGAAATAATTATGGCAAGCAAACATGAATTTGGTAAAGCAGATTAATTATAAAGAGTGAACACAATTGAGCTTGTTGTGATTCCATGACATTATTAGGAGATAACCCATTAAAATATTTTCATACTTTTCTATCTAATGGAAAACACAATATATTGTGACATATTGTTGTCATATTTAATACTCAACATTCTTATACCAACAAACAACTCAAACTAATTAGTGTAATTGGCCACAATAGTTGCCCATATGCATTTAATAAATCAAAAAATTGTTAAGCTTTTAAGTTTAGAGATTTATTAGTAGGATTAATATTATCATCATAATCTATTTGATCATTGGTACCACATAAAAATCAAGTCTAGTTGCATAAAAAATCCTTTTTTCATATTTATTATTATATTTTTCATTTATTTATTATGAGTTGGATCTAATTCTAACTTGTATGTTAGTTGGCGGTGGTTTAACTTTATCACAACGTATCTCATACTAATATCTAGTTTGAACTTCTCGTCTACAAAGATCAACCTTTATATCAACAAAAGTAAAATGGGCTCTATTATTATATTTAGAACATGAACATCTAATTTTTCTATTTCATAAACTAGGTCTATTTTCACAAGAATAAACCCTTATACTCTTTGTAAACATCTATCATTATATTATTTATGTCTTCAATTCAATTTATTATACATCTACCTTAAAAATATTTATTTAATATGTCTTAATTAACACATTATAATTTCAAAAAAATTTAAATAATGAAAATTGATTATTAAATAATATTATTGATGATAATTATTTTAATTGTTATAAATAGGAATTATAATTTTCAAAATTCACAATAAAAAGACTTTAATTTATTTTAATTTATTTTTTGAAAAATAAAACTATGATATTATTTTAAAAATTTTAGTTGGAAATAATGTTTGACTAATAATGGTGGGACACATGTGTAACCATTATTTATTTATAAACCATTTTCTTTCAATTCTGCTTAATTTTTTAAAATTTCTTTTTTCATAATTGTAAATATGTTTTAAAACTACATAATATTTTTATTAATATACTAATTATTTCTATATATTGTAAATAATTAATATTTGTAAATTTTATATTATGACTTGTTTATAATTAATAATCATTTGTTTTATTTTTCTCTTTTTTTTTCATCCATTCTATTTATCACTGTTATTCCTTCTACTTCCTTCGTCTTTCTTCATCTTTTCTGTGTCTCAATTCTACAAAAAATTTGAAAGAAACAATCAATCTTGGTGCTGCGAAACTTGATGCTTCAGAGATTAAATAAAAACAAAGATGGAATGCAGAAATTACAAAAAAAAATATAAATAAAAATAGAAGAAGAAGAAGATAGCTTAGGAGAAATATAAAAGAAAAAAAGAAAGAGAAGATGAGGAAGCTTGTAAGAAATTTACAATGATTTGGCGGGATTTGGCATGATAAAGAGAGAGTCTCCTTCCTCTATGAAGATGAAGAAGACTTTCGAAAAGAAAAGAGAGCAAGAGCTAATGAGAAGAGAGAGGGAGAAAAAACAAAAAAAGCTACGGATATATAGAAAGGATAGAATGAAAATTTGACGGGGCAATTTAGGCTTTCTTGATTCGTGTCACACCATTTAATTATCAGTTTTTCTTAAGTTAATATTTATATATTATATATTAAGTTTATATATATATTTGTGTGTGTACATCATCATTAAACCTTTTAATAAATATAAGATATAGCTTAATATATATAATTTATATTTAAGTTATTAAATAGGAGTTCTTATCTATTAAAAATATTAAATCTACACAAATTAAAGGTAAAAAAATTCTAATAATAATTTAATATAAAAATATTAATTGTATATAACTTAATTACATAGGAATAATAAATATAAATATTATTAATAAAAAATTAGTTTATAAAAAATATCTAATTTTAAAATATAAATATAATTATAAGTTAAAGATATAAAAGGAAAATTTTGTAAAAAAAATGAAATAGAAAAAAAGTAATATAATTAAAAAAAATTCCCACTAATTTTAAGTAGAAAACCTTTTTCCTATTAAAAATTAATTGAAAATCATAAAATTCAATTGAAAAACTTTTGGACTAAATTTTGGTCCAACAATCTAATCAAAATTTTTTAAATGAAATAGTAATTTATTTTGTAATAAATAAATTAAAATTAACTAAAATATTTTTTAATTTTGATTTTTTAAATTTATTAATTATTATTTGTACCCGTTAATATTTATAATATTAAATCTATAATAAAAATAATTATAACAGTTTTTATTAATATAATATAATAATTAAAATTTATAAATATGCTGGGCGACTGGAATTTTCCAGTCGCTGGAATTGGCAACTGCAATTTGGATAGAGTATATGTAATATTACATATATAGTATTTATAATATAGATATATATATATATATATATAATATTATTCGCAACTTAGTGGCAAAAAATATTATATAAGTATCTATTTATATTTATTATTTATATATTAATATTATTTTAGTATTTATATTTTTAATAATTTTTTTTAAAATAAAAGTGTAATTCAGTGGCTATCAGTATGAATTGAACTTCGTTAGCTTTGGCCAACCAAACTTCCGTTAAAGCAAAACCTTATCGATATCCTTTCGACCAAAAGACTAAGTCTGAAAGAATTATTGTCGAGATGCTTTCTGAGGGAATTATACAGCCCAGTATCAGTCCTTTTTCATCACCTGTACTCTTAGTTAGAAAAAAAAAAAAAAAAAGATGGCGCCTGGCAATTTTACAGACTATCATGCTCTCAATGCTGTAACTGTCAAGGACAGTGTCCCCATTCCAACGGTAGATGAGGTTCTTGATGAGTTGTATGGAGCATCTTATTTTTCAAAGTTGGATTTGCAGTCCCATTACCATCAAATCATAGTCAGGCGGAGGATAGGCACAAAACAGCTTTTCGAACACATCGAGGACATTATGAAGCTTATTATACCATTTGGCCTTACAAATACACCTATTACTTTCCAAGCATTGATGAACAATGTGTTCCAAACTTTCCCGCGAAAATTTGTCCTTGTTTTTTCTTTTTTATTTTGATGATATATTAGTTTATAGCTCTTCAACATGTGCAGCATTTGCAGGAAGTATTACAACTATTACAGCAGCATCAACTTTAGGCTAAGCTATCCAAATGTTCTTTTGGGCAGCAGAGGGTCGAGAATTTGGGTCGTGATTTCTGCAAGAGGAGTTGAAATAATTCCAAAATTTAAGCAATTCTTGCATGGACCACAATTAAACAACTTCGTGGTTTTTTGGGCCTCGCTAGATAATATAGATGATTCATCGAAGGGTATGCAACCTTGGCTGCTCCTCTTACTCAGCTGCCGCTGAATCTTTCCACAGCTCACCTGCTACTGAAGAAGGTTTTGTGCTTTGAAGAATGCTATCACAGAGACTCTTGTTTGGCACTTCCAAATATTTCTTAGCGATTTATTTTAGAAATTGATGCTTCAGGAGTTGGTATAGGAGCTGTTCTCAGTCAAAAAGGTCATCCTACTGCTTATTTTTCTCAGACGTTATCCAAGTCTTGGCAATCTAAATCTACATATGCAAGGGAAATGTTCGCTATAGCAAAGGCACTAGCAAAGTTTCACCATTATCAGCTGAGACATCAGTTTATTATCCGCACTGATCAGAAGAGATTACAAATTCTGAGTAATCAAGTCATTCAATCTCCGGAACAACAAGAGTGGCTTCCAAAATATATGGGATTTAAATACGCAATTGAATATAAACCAGGAGTTGAAAATAAGGTTGTCTAGATCTTTTTATATTTTTGTATCAATTCCTCAATTTACCATCCTTGACGACATCAAAACTGAGTTAGAGAATGGTAATGAACTCCAAAATATTATTCTACAGCTTTCTACTTGTCCTGCTTCAGTTCCCCATTATATATGTCAGGACGGCTTGTTATTCTGGAAAAGTAAAGTGGTCATTCTTTCTACGGCTTCTTTCCTCAAACAACAAATCCTTCGGAAAGTATTGGAGGCCATGCGGGAATTTTAAGAACTCATGCTTGGACAGCTGCTCAATTTTTTTGGAAAGACATGGGTTCTGATATTAAAAAGTTTATTCAGCAACGTGTGATCTGTCAACAGGGCAAAACTTCCAATGTACACCTCGCTAGACATTACACACAAAAAAAAAAATAAAGATAAGATAATTTTGTGGATCAGAAATGATTATTGCACTTTTTTTAAAAAAATAATAAATAGGGATACATATCATTAAGAAATAATTATAACACAAAAATAGAAAAGGAAATCCTCTTCCTTGAATCCAACCAGACGAGGCTCGAGTCCCTTGCCTATTCCCTCTATGGAAGATATTGCCTTAGACTTTACTGTTGGCCTTCCTCCCATGGATTGACAGTGATCGTGGCCATCATTGATGGTCTTTCTAACTATGCCCATTTTGGTGCCTTCAAATCTACTTTCACTAGTGCCCAGGGAGTTGTGGAAATGGTTGTCAAATTAATGGGATCCCTCATTCAATTGTATCTGCTAGAGATGAAGTCTTTACAAGCAACTTTTGGCAGCACCTTTTTAAGCTACAAGGAATCACTCTTCAAATAAGTTCCTCTTACTATCTGGAGACAGATGGCCATTCCGAGATAAACAACAAATGTATTGAGATGTACCTACGGTGTTTTGTGCATGACAATCTTAAACCTCGGGTTAGATACGTCCCCTGACCAGAATTCAGGTATAACATAGCCTACAACTCTGCTTCTGGTATGAATCCTTTTCAAGCGGTGTCTGATAGGGAACCCCTAATCATACTGAAGTACTCATCCTCCCCCAATGACAACGATTTAGTGAAGCAAGAACTTTTATCTGGGGATGAACTACTTCTCAGGTTAAGGCATAACTTGACCAAAGCTCAGGCAAGCATGAGAAAATATGCAGATAGGACTCGCACAGAATAGAATTTCAGCTTGGTGACTTAGCTTTTGTGAAGCTGAGGCCCTATCAACAGCACTCTATGGCTTCAAGAAGAATCAAAAGCTCAGCAAAGCTCAGCTTGGGGTATTTTGGACATTTTCCAATAATTGAGAAGATTAGCTCTGTTGCTTATAAACTTCTTCTCCCTCCTACAGCAAAAATTCACCCTATTTTTCATATTTCTCTTCTCAAAAGGTGTGTGGATGAGCCAATGAACCAATATGTTCCAATCCCCTTTCTCACTTCGAAGCATGGCCCTATCTTACGAACTTTGTCTATTTCACAGCATTGTAACATTCTAAGTCATACCAACTGGGTACGACAGGTTTTGGTCCAATGGGAAGGACTTAATAGCTCTCAAGCTACTTGGGAAGACACAGACACTTTCCACCTTTTCCTAACTTGGACCTTGAGGACAAGTTCCTTCTTAATGGAGGAGGTAATGTTATGAATAATAATGATAGAATTGAGTTAACTAGTGCTGGAGAATACGTGCCAGTTGATGCTGGTTTGATGGGGATCAGCAATGGTCCTGAGGGACACGTGGAAAGAACTGCTTTGTGTAGAGGTAACAGAATTAGGAGGCCAACGCGGAAATTGAAGGATTCTTAAGGAAAGAGATCAAAGGCTAATGTGTGGAATGACTTGAAAATTTTCCTTCTAATAGACTTCCTTCTTCCTGAACATTTCTCTTCTTTGTACTAGGTCCTTTCTTATGCTTATGTAATGGAGTCTGAACTTTTCCGGCGACTTGTTCACGAATATCACATTAAGAGGGAATTACTTTTAGCTTCCCTCACTTTTGCAGTATTTCAGTTACTGTATATCTGGTGTCTTTTGCCTACTTCATAACAAATTAGTTCTCATATTTCACCAGCAGGTCAATTACTAGCTGTGCTTACTGAAAGTTGAAGATTAATTATGAACAACTTTGTTTTGTAATGTAGTCTAAAATAAATTATCTTGATAACTTATTGAGTTGATCTGTTGGCCCTAATCTTGTAATACTTAAGACAAACGAAATAACCACTTTTATTAGATATGGGCTTTTCTTTTTTGAGCTGCAAAAATGATTAGATTTAATGCTACTCCATTACTATCAAGGAATCATTTTGAGGAAATTTAGTTTTCCTGAAAAAAATACATGCTTTCACATTTTGGTCTTGAATTTTAAAAATGCATGATTTTATCTATGAAAGATACATATCTTAATTATTTGATCTTTAAATTTAAAAAAATATATTATTCAATCTCTAAAATTTTTTTACTCATTATTTGTTAATTTCTATTAATATCATGTCTAAGAACTAACGAGTAACAAATTTAAAATTTTTAAAAAATTGAATCATATATTTATATAATTAAAAGACTAAATAATTGAAATATATATATTTGAAGAATCCAAAATACAATTTTTTGATAAAATTTTGAATTATTCGTACAAATATTTATGGTCTAACTTAGTTGGTATCGCGATCAATTGAACCTAAACCCAACGGCCCATATTTTGGCTAATTTACCTCTTCGACATGGCTAAGCGCCTTCCCTACTGGAATTAGGAAATTCCTGCTGCCCATTTCGAAAGCATTATGTCTAATCACATATTTCATCTTAGAGTTTGTTTGGCTAGATAATATAAAAAAAAAAAAAAAAAGTAAATATAAAAAGTAAATAAATAAAATAAAAATTATTTTTATATTTTTATTTTTAAAAAATAATTTAATAATTAAAATAATATTTTAATAAATAAAATAATAATTAAAAATATACTATAAATTATATAAATATATTACGTTTATTTCATACCTAACCAAACGGTCCTTAATCTTCATCGCATTTATGTGGTCTAATTGAGAGGGCTAAGATCAATATAATTTGAAACTAATATAAAGCCTGCTAGAATCGTATGATTAGCCTAATTACAAGCTGAACAACCATCACTTATAAGCATAATCAATTCGGAAGGGACAAGAAGAAAAACAATCAGCTTTTCAAGATATATGTACGAGGCATATCTCAGGACAAATTAATTGTGTCAAAGAACATCCATGAGATCCAGTAACATCACTCCTAAGATCATCATCACAATTTGATTACAGTTCCAGAAGATGGTGGAAAATGGCAGAGAATGATAGGAATCGAGTGGGGGGCCTAATTAACATGGTCCACCACGCGTCATCTTTGTGTCAGGGTAACCTTTTTAGGGTGGTGGCTGTTTCATTACGTCAACCCCAGGCCTCAATGTCCCTTTGAACATGATCTTTCTAGGGTTATTTGGCAAAAATACTTCGATTGTATTTGAGAGTTTAAAAAAAGCTTATTTTATGTGAATTTTTGTTTGTTTTAAATAATTATTTTAAAATAGATTTTTATGAAAAATATTATAAAATAAAAATAATTTATGGTTGGCAGATCTTTTTAAACCAAGTTTTTTTGCACTGTACAAATTATTTAAAAGACATAAATACAATAGGTAAAAACAAATTGGAAGTAATTATAATAATTAATTATTTTGAGTGAAAGTATTTTTGTTTTCAAACAAATAATTTTTTTACTTCTACTTTTAAGGAAAATTTTCAATTTTACTGCTTCTTTCTCATAATAAAAAAAATTACTTTTGCTACCACTCAAGAACATCTTATATTTTTTTTTAGAATAGCTTGGCCAAACATTAATATATACGAAAATGAATTTCAATTCTCTGGAATTTGTAAGATTAAAAAGTTGTGAAGTGAAGTATTATGCTTTTTTTTTTAATTCAAAAACTAGCCACTTGCCTTAATTTTACAGCCCACTTCACTCATTCCTGAGAATTTGAAACTTCGGAGCATCCTAATCCACACAAAAAAAAATACAATTCTGAAAAACTAACAACTCCTCTCCCTCCATAAGCCAAATAAGCTCTACGTCACCCCAAGACCCAACGTGCCTTTGAACTTTGTTTACAATTTATTGGGTTATTTCTGAGAAAAATACCTGGACTATGATTGGAAGCTAAAACAAGAAAAAGAATTCCCCCCCCCCCCCCCAAAAGAAAAGGGCAAACAAGGGAAGGGAAGGAATGATTAAAATGTTAAATATGATAACTTTTATTCTTCTTATTTAGATTTTTAAAATTAATTATGTAATAGATATTTAAAAAGCTTTAAAATGATTAATTGTAACAATTTGGTTTGTTGATATATGCTCTTTTAAGGAATAAAGATTTAACAGTTGATTTCTCTTTCAAAATTTTTAAATTAGATTAATTTAAAATTATAAAAAAATTGATGACTTTGAAATATATATTTTGGAATGTTTGTTGGTTGAAAATCTTTTCTTTCTTACAATTCTTATAAACTCTCAAAAGAGAATGTTTAAAGGAAACATTATTTTCTCTTTCCTTTTTGTTCATTGTTCCCATTCAAAAATATTCTTACATCTAGCTGATTATATGAATCAATAAAGTTGCACCAAAGTAAGGGCCCATTTGAGGTTGCTATGAATTTTTGCTTATTTTGACATTTTTTTAATGAAGTTTCATTAAAAAAATATTGTATTAAAGAAGCAGTTAGTATTTGACAAAATTAGTTTATTTTTCTTTAAGGGCAAAAACAACCAAAAATTTTTTTAAAAAAAATGTACTATTTTAAAAAAGAATAAGCAATTTTCTTTTTCTCAAAAGCATGGCCAAGCAAGCCCTTTCAGACGATAAGATCCCCTGACAGAGACCCTTTTGAAGGAGAAACCTTACATATAATCTCTTGTTCACTACTCTTTGTTGAGTCTCTATTAAGAAGAGTAAAGAAAAGCCATTTCCTTAGCCTCTCCCTCGATCTGCCAATTTTCCCGCCCAAAAAAACTTCCCCTCCCAGCAATTCAGCTTCAATCGACAGTGAGAGATCGATCATCGATCCCTTTTATTACTTGCTAGCTCGTGAGAAAATACAAAGGATCATTAGGGTTTCTTACTTTTAACCCTTTCTAGTTTTTCTTTCCCCCTTCTTCTTCGACTTTCTGTATTGATCCTCGATCTAATACCTTTTCGCCTTTTTCCTTTTTATTAATCCTTCTAGTTCTCCTTGGGATCTGATCTGACAAATACACGACAGATTGTTGTTGGTGAACAAAAAGTCGACAAAACTCACAAAAGTACAATTTGGTTGGTTCAATTCTCCCAAGGACTCATGCTTGTAACTGCTTTTTTGAACCTTTTTTATTCTGTTTTGTTGTTTTCTTGTCTTCGAATTTGCAAACCTTTGTCTGATTTAGGTACTTCTGTATATGTATTTTGGAGTGAAGTTTTATAAGATACCTGATACCCATTTCGTTTTTAGTGTCAAACATAAATTCATTTTTACTCAGACAAGAAAGATTTGCTTTTCTGGAGGAAGGAAGATTGCGGATCTTCACCACCCAGATCTGTGGTTTGCAAGTTAAGAGCGTTCTAGCTAAAGACTTTGATCTGTCAGCTCTCTCCCTCACGGTTTCTTTCTCTTCTTTCTTCTTCTTTTTCATCATCATCTTTACCATCGCCATCCTTTTCTTGTTCATCTGAAAGTGCTAGTATATTAGTGATGAAAATGAGCTTTTGCAGATTTAAAATGCAATCAGAGCTGAAAGTGCTGAAGAAAATTTCTCTCTTTTTTTAAATATAATTGTTAAGTATTTGCTTTAAAGTTATTCAATAAAAATATACTAAATAATTTTCTTATTAGTGCTATATGGATATTTGAAAAAATTTATGTCATAATTTTGTTAAAGAAACTAGCTAGCAAATACTTAGGGGATTTCACTTAAAATTGGTCCATTTTTTAACCTTCTATGTATGCATGGATTTTTACAGGCATCTATTTAGTTATTTTCACGTCTTCTTAAGTATGAGCGTGTTGCACATATTTAATCTCCAGAAGCATAGTGGGAATCACAATGAGTGATACCACTAGTATAGTTTCATATGGGACTAGCTATCGCGACACGTCTATTATCACGTGTGTTGACTGTGCAAACATTTCAAGTGCATAATCATCATGGGGATCCATTTTTTCCTTCGAGTATTTTCAATATATCCCAAAAAGCTTTTGGATAAAAAGATTTCATTCTTCTTTTCCACCTATTCAGCCTTTTTAATAACAAGATGAAAAAATCTTTTCCCATTTGATCATGTGAATTTAGAAAGTGCACAGAAACAACATCTGATTATGTTAATTGCTATTTGTTCCTGTTTATATTACATTCTGATTATCTCTGATAGTCTTCTTTTAAGTACAGGAAATTGACTTCTAAGATCTTATTCTTGTTGTGGATATATTAATGTATCAAATCAGAAAGTTTTAATAAGATATTATGATAATTGCTGTACAATTTTTTTTCCTTCTTTGTCATGAGTAATTAGATTTTAAATTATTATTTATTTACTCCAAGTGGTACAGAATTGAGGCATAAGCATTTGATTTTGAGATGGGTTATCTAATTATAGGAAATTATATATATATTATTATATATCGTCTGTATAAAACTTTTATACATAATAGAGGTGCCATTGTTGGAGTGATTAAAGTATTTCACTTAAAAATAAAAATTAAAAAAAGAAAAATTTATGAAATATGATCTGCTGATCAGAAGGCTTTGTTAGCAGCATAATTAGACGATACGTAAACTGATTTTATTCATTTTTCCATTCACTCACCCCATAGTGGCCTCTAGTTACTACTAGATACTTTTAACTCACTATGACGCTAACCGCCCGCATATGTCTATATATATATATATATATCAAGATATATGTAGAAGAGAAAAAAAATAATTAAAATAACCAAACAGAAAAGCAAAGAAAACTCAATTCCACATCATTAATTTTCCTCCCAAGGAGGACTAATATTTATGTTAATACCTTGATCAATATATATGCATTGATTCTTGATATACCGAGGGTGAATATTTCAGGATAATGATATAATATGGCCTTATCAAATTGCAACAGAACATTAATCTTCATTCACCTCGGGGTAGCTCAGTTGGTTCTGGTTCATATTGTAGTAAAACAAAGTTGTTTCTGCACTATTGTTTCTTTAACCTAAATTAAAGACAAGCCTGGGTTAAGAGTGTAACATTATGCATTAATTAATTTTTGACTTAAGAGCTTGTTATTATTTCCTTTCACATCAATTCTTTTTTTTAATTTATAAGCATTACACTAGTATATTAACTTCTTGAAAATGATGATAAGTTAATAAAATTTCTTGAAAGATTATATGAGCTATGATTGCTCTTTTATGTGCAGGAACTCAAGAACAAAAGGGAGAATATGAATACTTTTGCACATGTTCCCCCTGGTTTTAGGTTCCATCCTACTGATGAAGAACTTGTTGATTACTACCTTAGGAAGAAAGTGAATTCCAGGATGATTGACCTCGATGTGGTAAAAGATGTTGACCTCTACAAAATTGAGCCCTGGGATCTTCAAGGTAGTCATTAGTGCAAAGTAATTTTAAGAGAAAACTCTATTTTGGTCTTTGACAAGTAGGTACATCTTTAATTTTGCCCTCCACAAGTATTTTTTTTAATTATGTCCTCAATCTTTATAATTCTCTCAATGTTGTCATCTATCCTATCAATCTCTATCCAAAATTAACGTCAGAATAGTATATTGCTAAGTTAGAGTAAATAATCTGATTAGGTGTAACTTAAAAGGGCCAGGTAAACCTTAAATGTCTAAGGTCCGTTATGTTTGGCATTAATTGTTGGTTTGATATATGATGGAAAGGTAATATTGATAGCTTTCTAATGATTTAAGCACTAATTAGAAGAAAGACTATATGAAAGATAAATTTGAAAATTTACCTATCTATTAGTGACTAAAATAAAATTTTCCTCCAATTTAATCAACACAAACAATTTGTAAGAGATACTTTGGTAACTCTCTGACTTGATTTGTTTTTCCTTCATTCAAAACTATTTCATGTAGAGATATGCAGATTAGGGACAGAAGAGCAAAATGAATGGTACTTCTTTAGCCATAAAGATAAGAAATATCCAACTGGAACTCGCACAAATAGAGCAACAGCAGCTGGGTTTTGGAAAGCAACGGGAAGAGACAAGGCCATCTATTCAAAGCATGACCTGATAGGAATGAGGAAAACCCTAGTTTTCTACAAGGGCCGAGCCCCAAATGGACAAAAGTCAGATTGGATTATGCATGAGTACCGCCTTCAGACCGATGAAAATGGCACAACACAGGCAAGCTTCTGATATATTTATTGAAGAGGTCTTGCCCTTAAATTGTTGCTTTTGGGGCTGTTTGGTTTGCAATCTTATACTCCTGACATTCTCAGGAATGTGATTGCTAGGAATCAAATTCCCAAAAATATGATATTCTCACATTTATTTCATCATAAGTATTCCTTAAAATATTGTGATACATTCTAAGAAATAAAAACTTTTATATTTGGTTCATATCAAATTTTCAAATTTACATATTTTATGTTCATTATTATTATTTTATAATGTATTTACTATTTTATTTATATTTATTATATTTTAGTAATTATTATTTTTTATAGCAGATTTTCATTTTAACATATTATTATTTTTGTATTTATTTTATTATTTGATAATTTAATATAATTATTTTATACTTATTATTTGTGGAAGTATTTTAGGATAAAATGGATAAAATAGTCTTTTAACAATCCTAAAACATTCCCTCCTCATAAGAACCCAGCATTCCCACCTTTTCCTATGGAAATGAAATTGGGGAGTTTTGTGGGAATGTTGCATTTCTAAGAATGTGAAATTCCCCAAAAAAAAAAGAAAAATTAAAACTTGAACCAAATGTGAGAATATACCATTCCCACTAAACAATTCCAAGAATCCAAAAATGATTCTGCAAACCAAATGCACCCTTAGCTTTTAAAAATTAATGAGTGGACAAGTTAGTATAAAAGATAATAAACTCGTTGCATGTTAATCCTTTCAACATTCTTATATCGCTCACAAAAAAGATTAATATGCAATGAATTTATTATTTTTAGAGACTAACTCCTGCAATTATTTCCTTTTTTGGGAGCTAATTAAAGTTATATAAGCCTAATAAGTTAGGGAACAAATTGTCAAGCTTACTTTTATTGAGCTTTAAAGGGAAATTTCTTTTAATGAAGTTTCATTATCTTGATTAATTACTTTAATATTAATTTGTGATACAATTTCTAAAGGTGGTAGCTTGTCATATTTAAGACTATATTATGTAAGATTACAACAGCAATCATGCAGTTGTCTCATATAAGACTTTTAATTTTGTCTCTCACAACTTTATTGTAGACCCAATTAAGTGATTTAACCCTTTGCTGAAATATTGTAGCCAGTAGCAACATGGTTTTAGCTTAGGTCGTTGAATGGAAAGATATTTGGCCAGAGGTCTTAGTTTGGGTCCATTAAGTAGCTAGGATACTGATATAAACAATATATGACACAACAAAGTCTAATATGCAAATATAATTTAAACAATCACATCATGTGACGAGTTTGGAAAGGCCTTGGCCTTGTTGTTGGGCATACAATAATATTGCAGGACATCGTGCTTGATACGAGTTTGCGCAGCATTAACCTCTAAGAAAGAAAAAGTATGTTGCGTATATATAGTAGCTCGGTTTGTTTTCTAATTGATGAATATTATTGCAGGTCATGTTTCCCAAATAGATTAGGTTTTTGCGATGATTAGTGGAAAAATTCATAATCAGTTTTTATGCATGAAAACTTGTTAAAATGAGCATATCGAATAAATGAACATGGTATCAGTTATTTTTAGTTGAATTTAAATATTGTGTTGATCCTAGTTGGACCATTCGAAGAAAATCTTTGGGCATGTATTCTAAAACAGTCTATTGATTTACCTTTTGACAAAATTAAGCTATGCTTTTCCTTTAAGTAATTTCTTATAACACAAACTTATTAATTTCCTAGGACTAAATAAAAAACAATTTAATTGTTAATATATTCGTGGAAATTAACCTTTTGTATATATGAAATGACGCAGGAAGAAGGGTGGGTAGTGTGCAGAGTATTCAAAAAGAGAACACCCACCATGCATAAATTGATGAGTGAGCATGAATCCTCCTGTTGGTATGAAGACCAAGTCTCTTCTTTCATGCAAGACCTAGACTCACCAAAGCCAAGAAACTCTGTCCTCCCCAATAATAATAATAATAATAATAATCCTTGCAAGAAAGAGCTTGATCTGCCTTACCACTACCACCACGTGCCTCACTTGCTCCATCAGCTTCCTCTTCTAGACACCCCAAAGGTTAATTTTCAATCTGCATATGATGAAGAAGCTCAAGTTCATCAGCAACAAAATACTAATCAGCAAAACTTTCAGGTTATGTATAATAACAACAACGGCAATGAAGAAATGACTGATTGGCGAGTGCTTGACAAGCTTGTTGCTTCACAACTTAGTCAAGAAGATGCGTCTAAGCCAATGAGCTTTGATTTAGTGCTATTAGACTCGTCTCCAGAATTAAAGAATGCAAGTTTGAATCTTAGCTGGAGCCAAATTAACAGAGAAAAAGAAGATGCATCTAAAGACAATAGCTACTCAAGTGCCAATTTGCAGTTCAGAGATTTGGACAAGGAAAAAATATTAGTGGTGCCTGATGAGAATAATGCCTCAACATCAACCTCAAGTTGTCCAATTGATTTGTGGAAATAGTGGCTGCTTGATTAAAGAATAATTTTGGGTACATCCTAATTATAGGGTATTTTAGACGCAATAGTATTGTTTAAATTCATGTAAATAATACACGTAATGAGCATTCTAAACTATTGGTGAGCTAGCTCTTAGTTCTCCTTTGGCTAGCTTCTAGATTTAGTTGTAGTTTGTAGAAAATTATACTCTTCCTACGACTGGTGTTTCAGGGTCTAGAGTTGCGGTGTTTGCAATGTATGTATCATGGTACTGATCAGATGGTCGATGCATGTAATATGTCTCTAGTACAATCTAAAAGAAATAGTCATATATATAGAATATATGTATTGTTAACTTTTCCTTTTTGTTTGTTAATTTTTTAACCTTTTTGTTCTTCAACTTAATGCTTTCTTTGTATGGGCCTTCTTTTGTTGCAAAATAAATGTTTTTTTTTTTAAGTTTCGTTAATTTTGCGCTTGATAGGAATGAAAAATTATATAATGAAATAAAAACAAGATCAAAATGGATAGATACTGAAAAGGGAGTTAATGAATGTTCTGAAAGCAACCATTTCAATATATATATATATATATTTATTTATTTATTTATTTATTTATTTATTTATTTATTTATATATAAAGAAGATTTCAATCCATTACTCTTGATTATCACCTACAATCAACACGGGTATATTTCTCTTTTCCTTGGAAACAAAGATTAAGAATTTAATAATTAATGATTAAGTATTTAATTGGTAGACCTAATAGTGTACATAAGCCAAGCCAATAACAAATGGACACTAAACATATTGTAAGGAGGAATGATACTACGACTCCAAAAACACCATATATTCTAATAATGATATAATAATTATTAAATAATTACTTAAAATATTTAAAATTTCAATAATTAATAACTATTAAAAGGACTTATTTGATTTTTGTGTAATTAACAAATATTATTATAGTAATGAATATATTAAAATAAATAAAATATTGTTATATATTTAATAATTATTGCATTATTATTAAAAATATATATAATGTTTTCAAAAATTTTGAATCATTTGTAATAATATACAATTGGAAAGAAAAAGAAATAGAAAGTGTGACCCTATACAAACAGAATTTTTTGGAATGTCCATATCTACTATTACTTTTGTCTATGTACTTTCGACCTATTTAAGAACCTCTAAAAGTAAAAGATATTTTCATCTTCCCCGGCCCCTTTTAATTTGATGGTGTTAGCAAAAGTAATTAAGAGTATGTAGAAGAATATAATAAATGGTTCTACTGTATGCTACACGAGACGATAAATTATGGATGGTTCAAGATGGACATGCTTTGCTGCCAAGTCTCGCAATAGACATGGACCTTTTATAATTGATATTGCCCTGAAAATCCTTCTCAGGTTTAGAAGGCAAGCAAAACATTACCCTAATATAACCTTGGCCTGACATTGGCAAAAGAGCAAGTTATCTCCTTAGTACATATTTCTTACACGTGGCAGTGCACTGTGCCAAAAAATGACATGAGGGGAATGTGTCTTTTCATATACATACTGCTAATTAATTTGCAATACGTAACTGGGAGTAAGATAATTTTTGTATTAATTAATTGACTTTTTAAGATATTTTTTTTATTATTCCAATATTTAAAAGTTTGATTTTGTTCCAAATTCATAAAATATTTGTTTCTGAAAAAATTTTATAATATTATTTTAATACATGAAATTAAAACAAAATTTCACTTTTCAAATATTAATGAGATACGTAAGAAATATTTAAAAGAACTAACGCATAGTGTAGTTAACTTTTAAAGGACCAAAATATAAGTTTAGTCAAAGTATAATATATTATACAGTGAGTGAGGGGTTGTCACGTGAGGTGATATATGGGTGAATTATATCGTATCAATTTTTCCTCTTTCAATTTTTTGTTAATTTGGAGAGAGAAAGAAAGAGGAGAAAATGCATGGGACTTACTGACACCCACTCCCTTTTACTCTCTTCAAATTGACAGAAAAATGGAGAGGGAATTGATCCAAATTCATATGTATGAGCTAGTTGATCAACCATTATATTATACATGAAATGTGGGAAGTAAGAACTCTCCTGCTTACAAGGATAAATCAATCTTGACCAACATGACGCTAACCCTAGTGTTTCTATTGAAAGATTAGGCAACGAGTGTAAAATTGGATACTTCTCTTTTTGAAATAAAAAGTTTAAGGGATAGAAAAGTTATTCTAATTTCAAGAAAAGAGTGAACGCCTAACAAAACATTATCAAGAATAAAATTAGAAAGCTTAATTCTTATCCACGCAGCTCAATCTTGTCAATTAGTTTGTATGATTATATAAAGTGCATTTGCATAAATGAAGGCTTTATCTTGAATTTGATAGATA
Organism: Erythrophleum fordii; assembly: GCA_032878935.1. Lineage (NCBI taxonomy): Eukaryota > Viridiplantae > Streptophyta > Magnoliopsida > Fabales > Fabaceae > Erythrophleum > Erythrophleum fordii. The sequence goes on along the minus strand of JAVQMF010000052.1, from coordinate 14,860,659 downwards.
AACGCTTACTTGAGTTGGCAAACTACATGAAATTAAGACCCTTTGGAAAAAGGAAACGTACTTCAGCTCTGTGGCAATAGTAAATGTTCAAAATTTTTTTAAGATAAAAACAATAAAATCTCATGAAACCGTGCAAGTATATAAAGCTAGGGATGGTAATTCTATGGGGCAAGGCGGGTCAGGGAGTGCCTTTTTGTTCTTTGTCCCTGCCATCGATTGTTTCCTCCATCTTTATCACCGATCCCTTCGACGGGGAAATTCTTCCCCCATCATTCCACGCGTTCCTATGGATATCCACAAAGACCTCGTGGGGTGGCATAATAACAGACATTTTTAGCAATAACGAAGCAAAGTCACGTCTAAAGAAAGTTAAAGATGGAGGAGAGGAGCTTCTAATATATGATGGGGGCTTCTAATATATGGTGGGGGCTTCTAAATTCTAGTGTAAGAGTATTTCTTGGGTTGCTCTTTATGTTTTAAAGAAATGATTAAAGATGACATTTAAAATAAATATATTTACACTTAAATGTGAATAACACTTTTATAATTTAATGGAAGCGTGACCTTGCAAGGTAACAGACATGATTCTCATCCCCATTGCACTACTAGAAAAGTCCGATTTAGTGATGGAATTTAATGATGGATCAAAGTCTGATACTAAATTTATAGTGAAAGATAGTGACAATCATTGAAAATTGTGTCTTTTTTCTTTTCAAAATCTCTAAATTTAGTGATGGATAAGAATCCATCACAAAAATGTTTAATCAGTGAAGGATATAGAAAGTGGTTATTTTAAATAAAAATTTGTAAATTTAGTGACAGATAACGTCCGTCACTAAATATATTTACTGGTGATAAATTTTAAAATTATTAATTTTTATTTTTTTCCCCAAAATTATTAATTTTTCAGATAAAAAATTTAGCCAAAAAAAAAAGAAGACAAACAATGCAAAACGCCTGCGGCTTCAGTTCCATTTGTGCCCTATCCCTATCAGTCCCATTCATCCAGTCACATTCACGCAGAAAAGGAGAAGCAGCTGAGACGAAATCCCTAGCAGAAACGCTCAGTTACTCTATTTGCTTTTGGGCTGAAAAATGTGGGCTTCTCAACTCTTCCCTTCCTCTATCATGATTTTTGTTCATTTGTGAGACATTTTATAATGAATTTTGTCAGAAAGTTTTGAGGAATTTTTTAGGCTTCTACAATACCAGTTGTAAGCCTTGGAGGTAAGGAATCCAGGTCAGGGTCCACTCCTAGGAATTTGATTATTTGTGTTTGTGGGGAAAGAGAGTACGTGATTTGATATAAAGGCGGGAAATAGAAACATGTCTATAGGTATAGGAGTGACTGTGTTGGATTATGGTGGCGTGAAATAGCCAGCCACCAGATTGTCTGTATGTGGGAGTTGGGATTTTGTCATGTAATGGTATGGTGGGCAGTGGGGGTGATTTAGACAGTTAAGCTTTTGGCTCAACTTGCTCAAGGGCCATCCCTCCCATCTTATAATGAACAAATCATTTTGCAGGTTGCTTTATTTCTCTCTTCTTAATTTATTATTATTTAGGGATTCGGAGACAAGTCACAAAATTCGTGATAGATGCATATTTGTCACAAATTTTTGTGACGCCAAATTTATGTAAAATTTAGTAGGGGATGAATTCATTACTAAATCCGAAATTAGTGATAGATTTATTTGTTACTAAATTCAATTTTTTTAGTAGTATTCTCAAATTATCATTAAAAAGATTTTTTTTTTCCCATATCTCTATTATTGCAAGAAAAAAATTTCTAAATGCAGATTCTCAAATAAGACATTTCTTCTGAAGATTCCCTAATTTGGGGAATTCTTTCCATCTGTAGGGTGAGATAGTAAAATTTATTATATAATGTACTTATCCTTACAAATATCTTTATTGGCTACAAGGAATATATATGAGAATTGTTCAAAAGTTATAATACGTATAGCTTTACACATAAAAAGTAACCATTAAATTTATCAAAGACCAAAAGGTGAAATTTGGGCACAAACCCACAAATCAAAACGGAAGGGAGATATAGTAAGGTCGACCATATAACGTACTTCGGTGAACTTCCGTTAGTTCCGTACACATATCTTTATTAGATGCAAAGAATGTATATATGAATTGCTTAAAATTATAAAATGTATAGCTTTACCCATAAAAATAACCAATACACTATCAAATCTCAGGAGGTGAAATTTGGGCACAAACCCACAAGTGTATAAACAAATTGAGCACAGAAGAGGGGAGAGACATTGCGAGTTGCGAAAACCTTAGCTCCAAATTTCAAACAACTTAAGAAGTAGCTGATTCACAACGATGGAGAAATGAATAATAATTGGGATTCCAGAAATGGAAAGAATCCGAAGAAATAAAAGAATAATTGAGATATGAATAATATATCAGAGATATCGCATGTGATTTCAAAAAAACAAAACAAAACAAGCTTTATAATTGGTGTCTTGAGTGAAAAAACAAAGGGAAATGCTAATACTAATAGCTGCCATGGTAACATAGCTTTTGGCTGTTGGAATTTACTATACAGATCGATTATTAGAACAAACAGAGATGAAAGCGCTGATCTAGAACACCATATATGGCCTTAAAGTGATCGAGCATAATATATATATCGGATCCTATGGGGTTTAACGCAAGAGGTTGCATGCCAATGGGAGTTCCAGAGCTAAAAACTATCAAATATTTATATCCATTATTTAAAATTTAAATGTCTCTTTGGCATTTAAATTAACTTCTTGTGAAGTCAAGCTTAGTCGTCTTCTCTTTGGAGCAATATATTCCTAGACGACATATTCATGAATCATAAACCATGAACCATGCCCTAGAGCTAGAAGTATACAGAAATATAAAGAGGCAGTGATTAAGTTGTGGAATCCTAGGGGAGAAAAGAAGTGGAAAGTCAAACGTACTTATGACCAAGTTTCGCGTGGACATTTCCTTACTTTACACTATTATTAAGTCAAGGTTTTATTTCACTGAGAGTGAGAGAGAGAAAGAGAATATTTTTGTGTGGAGAAACTATTTTTATAGATTTATTAGTCTCGCAGTTTTATGAAGTTAATGAAGAATAATCACATGCACACATAAAAAAAGGAGTACGCAATTTTTCTTTTTAAAAAATACACTTATCTATTCTGATATCTACTTTTCAATTTTTCCTCTTCCAATCAATTAATTTTTATAACTAAGTCTATTACAGCATCGCCCATCATCTGTTAAACATTATTTCTAGTTAAATCAACACTTTGTACTATTATATGATAAGAATTATATTTATCATCCTTTATTTTGTCCTTAATTATAGGTTTTCTCCAAATTAATTAATTACAATGGGCTATATAAATGAGTTGGTTAATTATAAAAATTAAGTGGTTATAAAATTAAAACATTACAACCGTGCTCAAAGATTAAGCTTCGTAAGTGACATTTTTTAATATTAAGTCATTAGATAATTCATGTCTAATTTAGCGGCCATTGGATGAAGTAAATAAATTGAGATTAATTGAAAATTTTAATTATTGGAAAAAAAATTTACCATTAGAGAGAGAGGGGGGGCATGCGCACGCTATTTATTATAAATAAGTCAAATGATTCAACATGCCATATATAAATAACAATTAGGGTTTACAGCGTTGTATGTATTTGTTACAGAAAGAAAGACAGAACATGATTTAGTCACAGCCAGAAACCAATCCATATGTGACTACCATGATGTTCATCGACCACTCCACAAGTACAATCTTTGTCCCACCGATCTATCTCTAAGATTTATTACTAGTTGGATGCTCTCTCTGCGGTCTGTCATAATGTGTAATGCTTGATATAAACCCTATTTAAAAATAAGCAAGAGTGCAAGGCCAATGTATATAAAATACTGACTTACATACCGTAAAAGAAAAATCTATTCAATAATTTCAAAAAGAAACAGTTATTTAAAAATGGGTCTTGAAATTATTTTCAGTAGTCTTGTACGCACCAATTTTGGAATTTTTATATAACAAATCAATTGATGAATGCAAACTCAAGTTTAAATTTATCAATTTGGATTAGGATATGAAGATTTTAATGAGTATTTTAAGGGTTTGGCTTCGACCTAGGTTGTATAATGCCCACCCCTCTTCAAATCCGTAATGTGTGTATATATGTGTACACATTTAAATATTAATCAATGTAAGTTATGAAAAAATATCATTTAAATAACATTCAATGAGTTTTGAATTGTATTAATAGTTGGTTTAGATATTCTTTTTTTTTGTTGTGATTTTATATAAATATATTTTATGTAAATGAGTCTCAAATTGAGAAAATTTGTTCATTTTAAAAATTGTCCAAATCAATGGGTCTAGATTTCAATATTTAATAGGGATAGAGATTTTTTTTTTTTACCTGCCAAATTTGAACAGAGGACTATAATACTCTACTCGTACCTTACTCATGATCATCCCAACTATAGAATTTCATGCTTCATTTGATAAATTAATTATCAAATACTTTGGCCACGATTACAACAGTTGTTAATTGTTATTTTAAAACTTTTTAGAAAAAACACAATATTTTATTTTAGATTACAGATAAATTTTTTATATATATCGGGAAAGAAAAATCTTCTCCTTTATAATATGTTTCTACTTATAAGAAACCTTGTCATTTTTCAAAAATTTTGTGCTTGAAGTGTAAATGTTCATGCGTATCACGTTTTTCGTTTCCAGTAATGATACACGGAATTTTGTGTTCAAAGCTTCTGTGTCGCAGTGATGGCGTCTAAACGCATGGAAAGGCCATTACACGCGGATACACAAAGGACCTAGACGTGTTGTATTCAATAAGATTTAGGCGTCAGAATCCTTAGTGATGAAAATAAAAAAGAAATTTAAATAAAATTTAATAAAATAAATTATATTTAATATAAGCTAAAAATTAAAAAAAAAATTATATTTACATTTCTTTGTTTCATTGAATAAAATAATAAATAATAGATAAAAAATAAAAATATCTTCATCTGACATCACGGATAACGTAACATACAAATGATATATATATATATATAATAAATACATTTTAATGATATATATTATAATTTTATAAATATATTTTAATATATAAAATATTATTTTTTATATATTATATATAAAATAAATAGTTATATTTATTATATATAATATAATTAATAATATTATATATAATGAAAATAATTATTTATTTTAAAATTTTTTTATGTTATGTTCACACACATATATATGTATATAATATATGCGTGGTAATGCATTACATAATTATTAATTATTTTATAATAAAATTTTAGTATTTTTATTTTTATTATTTTTTAAAAAATAATATTACTTTTTTTAGTCTATAAGATAAATGATTAAAAAATAAGAAATTTATTTTTTAATACTCTCTTGTTAAAAAAGATAAAAATGTTATATACTGATTGAGAATAATATCTAAAAATTATTTGATTTAAAAAATATATAAATTAAAATTTAAAAAAAAATTCATCTACTATTTTTACTATATATTATATATTAATATATAATATATTATAGTGTTACATACAAATTTTAATATTATATATATATATATATCATATATATTATAATATTATATACATATATATACACACACTTTAATATATATATATATATATATATATATATTCATGTGTGTCTTGAGGTTTGGCAACAACAATCAGTTGGTATTTTGGATTGATAACAATTGAAAGTCAGTCGGTGTTTGTTTTTTAAGTATAATATTTATTAATTGTTATATAATTTATTAATTTTAATATTGAATAATATTTTATTTTTTTAAAATATAATTAATATTAATTATTTTTTAAATTATTTTTTAATATTTTTATTTTTTAATTATTCTTTTTTAAAAGTACTATTACTTATTTACTAGATTATAAAATAATTAATTGAAAATACTAAAAAAATTTTAATCTTAGGGTCCCTCTTATTAAGAAAAGTAAAATTATTATATAATAATTAAAAGTAATATCTAAAAATTATTTGAAATAACAAACATGTAAATTAAAAAATTCGAAAAAAAAATAGGATCTACTTCACCTTGCTACATCTGCTGCATCAACTTATTTGTGCCATATGGGCATTATGGACTTTCAAATTTTAGACTCAAATTTGTTCTTTTCTTTCTACGCTTCTATGTCTTTTTACGATTGAGTCTCTTTCTATGTTATTTTCTCACTATCAAATACTGATTCCTTTTTAATTTATATTTCTACCACTATAGCAAACGAGGCCCTAATTTATTTTTGTAAAGTACTTCATCCAGTCATTTATTTATTTACTTGTTTTTTAACTTAAAAATTTAAACTTTAAGATTTAAGATTTAGACTGCTCAACAAAAGATCCATTCACTTGCACACAGAGGTAAAGTAGCTTCTACGGGAGTATCTTATCCATTTTAAACTTATCCCTTCCCTTGGCACTCCTACAAACTATGATAATCCCGAATGGATTCTCTACTTTGCACCCTGACGAGCACCGTGTGCTTTGCAGTAAAACGACAACATTTTAGTGCTCAAATTTCCACCGTTTGTGGCATCCAATGGACCACATCACGCCATTCAACAAACAGGCAGTAGAGAAGAGATAATCTGGTCTATTCTTGAGACCCAGTCAACCGTCTATTCAAACCCCAAAATGGTGCGTATCGTGCAGGAGAGTTTGGAGAAAAACACAGCATTCACACATCTCTTTCTTCAACCAATTGCCCTATTCTATTGAGCGGGAAAACTAACATTTTTAGCAGGTTTTTCTCCTCCATCTCCATTAACGCAACTTTGAAGCTTCAGCATCTTCACCTTCATTCATGTTGCTTTGCAGCTTTGTCTTTCTCAATGGTTGCTTTGTATTTTAAGAGATTGCTTCATCATCTTCATTCGTGTTTTTTGTTTAGGTCTCAACTCTTCTATTTGATTCAGATCCCAAAACCTATTGAGTTAGTTGTACTCGAAACTAAGGGTTACTTTGTCTATTTTTTATTGCATTATAATGTATTGTATCATAATGTAATGTATTGTATTATAATGTACAAATGTTTATATATTTTCATTGTTGTGTTTACTTAAGATTTTTTTTTTAGGGCCCTCTGAAGGACAGGATTAACTCAAGAGAACAAAATTGTAATGTCAAATGGTTAACATGAACAACTCATAATAAAATACCAGCACCTAAGAATTTTTTTATGGGAGCTTCAAAATAGATCTTGAATATCCAACTCATGAACGATAAAACTAAGTTAACATTATGTGATAACACAACAATGAAAATATAAAAGATAACTAAAACTGTGGGTTGATCTGAGTTGCTCGAAACTTGATCTAACATTTAGGTTGAATCTAAAAATTGAAGCTAAAAATTGAAACAAAAGGCGAAGGGAAAAAAAATTTAAATTGGGATGCTCAATCTGGGTTTGAATAAAAAAACTTGAATATCAAAAATCGAATTTCAAACACTTTGAAGAAGATGCTACGATGGATCTCTGCTCTTGAAGAAGAAAATTGTTAATCTAAATTGTTGATTTGGGTTTGAGCTTCTTCATGGATGCCACAATGGAAAAGACGAGTGTTTGACACCTTCTAGTTTTTGGCGATGGAGCTGGCATCAGCTATTAAAGGAAGCCCAGATGCAGAACATGTGTTTAAGGGGGCTCAAATGGATGGCTAGATAGCATTCTCAATTAAGCGGCTAAGATTATTTCTGAACGAGCAAACAGCGTTGTTTTGATGCAAAGTATAGCGTGCTTTGCAGGCTGCCAAGTAGAGGATCCGCATGCTATGATAATCTGCATTCTGAGATTCCTATAGTTCTTTCTATTACTAAAAGATTTATTTAATTTCTTGTTATTAGATTTCTGTTATCTTGAAGGATTTTTTAAAACTATTTTTATTAATTCTAGTGCCATAAATTGTTCGAAATTTTGATTTTCATCAACTAGTAAAAAATTAGAATAAATTATACAAACATCTCTTTCTCTCTCTATATATAAAATCCACTATGTAGTCCAAAATGTTATTGAAAATAGCAAGTTTTTCTAAAAGAATTGATTTATAGAGTAAATTACACAAATTTCCTTTAAATTTTACTAAAATTATAATTTTTTTTTAAAAAAATAAATATTTAAATCTATTTTTATTTTATTTTTTTTACTAAAATACTATCTATAAAAAATATGTAAGAGTGATTAACAAAAGGGTATTTTAATTAAAACACTTAAAATTTGAATAAAATGTAGCATAATTTTATTTTAAAAAATATATATTTTTTTTTTGAAAATAAAAAGAGAAATCTGGATAATTTTAATAAAATAAAGAAAATTTTGCGTGATTTACTTTAACTTTTTTGGTGAAATGTGAGTATACGTCGTTAGGTGTGCATATACGGATTATTAGAAGAGTTGAGTTATTGTGTCCGTGTGGTGTGCGTGAAAAGTGTTACAAGGGAGCTTACCAACGCCTGTTGGTCGTTGCAATAAATCCTCTTATTGATTTCAAAACTATTTTAATTGATTTTCCTTCAAGACAAATTCTTTTCATTTTCCCCGAATGTCAGTTGACTTTGATTGTAGTTAGCTCACAGCAGGGAAATTCCTTTATTTTTTGGATCAACTAGATAATTCCAGATCTCAGGTGCATTAGAAAAGATTTGATACTAGAAATTAGGGCCGTCAATGTGGGCTGACCTTTTCAATTTTCTCAAAAGTATATTATGAAGTTAGTAAAATAGTAATTCATGTTTTGAAAATGACTTTAGCCCATCCTTAGGGGTCAATCTTTTAAGTAGGTTTCAATTAAAGAGAATAGAAGAAAAGCGAAGGGATAGGACGAGAAATTTTAAACTAAACATTTTTGTTCAAATTTAAGTAAACGATTTTCTTTTCTATTTGTTCTTCTCAGTTCAAATCTAAAGATGAATAAAGAATAACCAAATCCCAGTTGCCTAAATAATTGTGGTTTTATTTCTTTCTTTCTGTAAAATGATCACAAATTACAAGAGAAAACGGGGCAAAACACCACGAAGTAAAATCCAAAAGAAAACTTTGGACCTAGAAATTAATAATCAACCTTTAATACACAATCACTGCTGAAAAACTGTATAATGCCAATAGAGATGCAGGAGATCCTAGTCAGAAATGAAAATCACAATAAAAAGTGACAGGAGCAATGTGAAAAGATTCAAGTATCCTCCAGAAGCAGAAGCTGCAGAACTAAGAGAGGAATTCTGCCCCCTGCGGGTAAAAAGAGAAGCAAAATTGAGCACGAGAAAAAATGGACCAAAACTGTCATTGCAAGCATAAGATATAGGGAGATTTAAAGGGTTTTTAAGACAGTTACTTCTGCAGATACTTGAGAGGACCACAATATAGAACATTATCTGGTGCAGCAATCTCTGTATCACCATTTTCTTCAGGATTGACAATCCTCAGATATGTTTCTTGTCCCAGATACCACCTGTCCATGTTTTCTGCTCTCAGGTTCCATGCTCCAACATTGTCAAGAGAAACAAGGATTGCTGTCCATCCTCCAGGATAAACCTATAAAGCCAAGAATATTTGTCATAAACTAAAATAATAGGTTTAATTTAAACTAGTAATAGTTCAGAATATAGTCTAAATGGGTTATAATGAAGCAGTGATACTTTAAAAATGGAGTAATAACCTAATAAGCATATCAGTATCAACACAGATATGGGATATGGCATTGTATGGACATTGTGGCACAAGTAGATATATAATGTTAAATACAATTTAATATGTCATGTCATATCTGAGCATTGGATATGTATCAAATACACTGCACCAAAAAAAAAATCCTATATTTTAAGACCTAATTACAATGTATGATACTCACTCTTATATTGAAAGTATGAGATTCTAATGTAAAATTTATAAGGAATTTGGGATCCTTTAACCTCATGAACTAGTTTTTAAAACATGGATCTTCTAAAAATTCCTATCGAGGTGCATTTAGCAAAGTCAAAGAAGGTACCTCTAACTAGATCTAGTAGACCTTGGTTAGAAATCTAAGTTAATATGGTGAACTAAATACTTAAAAATCCAGTTTCTTGGTCAACTATTTTACAAATAAATCAGCTCAAATTCTTCTCGCTTGCATCTAGGTTCAGAAATTTTAAGTTCAATTTCAGTTGGTGACAAATTACCAGACCCAAAAACACCACCTAAACAGCGTACGTTACCAAATCTATTGATCACCAAACTAACCAATTTTTAATGAAATGAGGAAGAAGTTCATACTAAATTTGAAAACTACGCCCAAAAAAAAAAGGCCGTATAATCATCATCCTGCTAGCAAAACAAAATAGCAGGAAGGCTTATACAATAGCAAGAAGGGAAAAAAAATTAAATGGCCATGAGGAAAACATACCTGAATTGTGCTGCGAGCAATTGCATCCCACTTATTATATTGACCTCTGGAATCTTCTGACCAATTACCATAAGCCATCCTGAATTCAAAAAATCAATCTCTGAACAGTGACCACAGAAGAAAATAATGCACTCAGACACTTAAAAAGAGAAAGAAAAAACCTCTGTGAAACACCTATACTTAAAAAAGGTAGAGTTGCATCATATTTGATACATATTTACCACTCACATCAAATATGATACAATACTTTAAATTATATTGAATACTATATATTTTCTCGTGTCGCGGTATCCATTTCTTCTCATGTCTCATATCAGTGCTTCTTTAAAGGATTCTTACCCAACTACAAAAAAGGAATAGCCGTCCAAATGAAAACTCTGCAACGTGGTGTCCTTGTTTTGCAGCACAATTTCAATAAACCCCTTATAAGTAGCATTAATAATAGATCTTTCCATCACTGGTGGCCTATTCAAAGGCTTACTGGGAAAATCAAGCTTATAAACTCCTCTCAATTTATGCTGGTCGGCAAGCCGGAATGGTACTTCAGGTTTAACAAATGAAATCCCATTAATGGTAGCTCGAACTTTGCCGTTGATTGTCACTGGTGGCAGAACCATTAACACGTAAGTGTCAGTTATATTGATGGAGCCATACCGATAGGATCCTTGAGGATTGGGTCGAGCCCCACTAGCAGATGTATTTTGCCTAATCAACAACACACACAGAATTTAATGCATATACTCAAGTGTAGCATGAAATATTCAATAAAGAAGAAAGGAGTACAGACCAAATTGTCTTTCTTGTTATCTATTTACAGCTATGGAGCAAACTAAACTGGGCTACTTAAATCTGCTCTGATCTCACTACAGAAGCGTTTGGTAAATTGATATTCACATTCTAGGGTACCTTGATACCATGATTCAGGTTACTAAGGCATAAGATACCATAGCATTTAAGATACACATGTACGGTTCAATTGTCATAGAAAGGATACAAGTGATATTTTACAAATGTTTGACAAAGTTAAAAAGAGTGTGATATGAAATTTCCATAGTATTTTGGATGGCACTCTTCATCTTAACTATCAGTGTACTAAACACAAACATCCTGATCATGCCTCTTAGGTGTCTTTGTCGCTTAACTCCTGCCACAGCTTCCAACTTTGAAGCAAGGAAGGCAAATTCAAATGGGTCATCAACAATGATGAACCGTATTTAACCTCATGGAAAACTAATATATGAATCTCCAAAATAAAGAAGATAATAAAGGGGTGGAAAAAGAAAAAAAACTGATCATGGGTGGACAAATTTAGAATTAATCTTACACAACCAAACTATGTTTTCCTTTCATATTGTGAAATAGGAGAACGGGTTGAAAGTAATTCATAGAACAAAGCAACATTAAATTGCAAATTCGCAATCATTGTGAGCACACTTTTTATCACATTCTAAGTAACAAACCTGACACTTCGTGCTTGATTCATTGATTCCTCCTTGTAATATACATCATTTGGCGGGTCCGGGAGAGGACCAGTTGCGGGTCCCTTGGAATTGGAATAGTGCAAAATTGCGACACCAGTAACTCTCTGCCACAATGATTCATTCACAAACCTGGCACTTGCTACAATATAGTAATCTGAACTTGCGTTCTGGTCCATAGAAACCAAAAAGGAATAAGACTGTCCGACATGAATGTCAAACTGCGTATAATTTGTTTGAACTGTATAATAACCCTCTGCTTCTGCCAGTAGTAGATTATGATTCTGAATCCTGAAGTTCAAACTAGTTGATATCCCCACATTGTGGACGCGAATTCGATAAGTCTTGCCTGCCAAATATGTTCGTTCTTCCAATCAAGTTTCAAATTGTTCAAACCACTAAATGAAATGAAAACATCTTACAACCAATTACGGGAGGAGTAATCAACTTAATAGTTAGAACACAAGATGACCATGTTATACAACAGTATTAAGTTAATGAGCACTGATACTTTAAAAAAAGAGCTGGATTATATTTAATATGCTATTTCTAGTATTAAATACAATACGACATTTCAAATTACATTTAAATATTAAATATTTCATCATGTCATAGTATTCTATTGTGTCATATCCCCATATCGTATCAGTATTGTTTCTCCTAAGAACAATTTTTTAGGGAAAAAAACCAGCAAAAACATTTTAAATTCTTAGTTAAAGAATGAAACACTAGGAATACATTAGAGTCCATTGACACACGAAAACGTAATAATTTACAATGAGAAAGATATTAGTTAAATAATCTACTCAAAATTGCAAATGAGACCATTAAAGATCACCATGCTAACAATATTCGACATGAAAAGATTACAAGATAGCAATGAGCAATGGCAGTTTGGAAACATTGATAGAGCCTACACACGATGAAAATAACCATTTTCATCGTGTGTAGGCTCTATCAAACATCTCCAATTAAAAGGAAAAAAAGATCACATAGTCTATATTAATGAAAACATGACAACTGTGAAAGGATAAAGATTATAATAGAGCATTTTTAACAAAGTATGTCCTATATGGCAGAGACTAAAAGCATGGATACCGACATGAATAGAATACACAATATAGACTTGAGCATCGGAACACAATAAAATGTTGAGTGTCTAAATTTAAGTTAAAGAGTTGTAAAATGTCTGATAGACAGATTATTTTATTAAGTACCCGCTCTTCGTAGGAGAGAGAACAATACCTGGATCAACATTAATAGTTTCATACTGAATACCATGAGGTACAAGAGTGGTGTTGTACCGATATGGTCCCTTCCCATTGATAAGAACTCCATTTGGTATACCAAGGTCTTTTCCGGCATCAAGTATTGTTCTCAAGGCCTAAATTTAAGAGAAGCATGTACACTAGTAAATAATCAATTAGGAATTTAATGAGAACATATACTATCTCAAATATTTTAAAAGGAAAAAAAAAAGTTCATTGAAACAATTACTAACCGTGTGATTTTGTGTATACCATTCGCCAATAATAATGACGATATCCCCATCTGGCTGTGCAAAAGGAATTGGGATAACTTCCCTATTGTTGATAACAAAAGGACCAAAACCACCAGAGGCCCTTTGGAAATTAAGAGAAGGGAAGTAAAAGAAGCTTCCAATTTGATCCTTCACTTGAAACTGGTATGTCCAATTCCATTTAGGAGGAATTGGACAATTTGTGCCAAGAACACCATCCTGCCATGCATTTCGCCGCATTTGAACCCCTGGCCTGGCACAAACATTTGTCACAATGTTTAATGTTAAAACATATATTAGGCATTCATATATTAAATATGACATGATACTTCAAATTGTAGTCAAACATTATATAGTTTGTTGTGCCATGGTGATTATATCATGTGTATCAGTTTGAGTATCGATGCTTCCTAAACCAAAGATAATAGAAGTATAAAAATGTATTTTTTGAAACGAACCAAGTAATAAGGAGATCTTCATCCAATTCATTCCGTACGTTAACAACTACGTTGTTACCAGTAGTAGCGTTTATAAGAGGGCCTGGAAACTTGTCATTGATAGCTATGACCTGCAATAAGATTGTATTGAACAGTGAAGTCAGCCAAATTTCAAACGTAAGAGCATTGTATAGTTTGGGAATTTAGAGAAAAGGAGAATCTTTGGAACGCGGAACTAGGAACTAATGCAATCATAAAAAACATATAAAAAGAAATAGAAATACACAATGGAGTATACTATATAAAATCTCACTAACAACCCAACGAAGCCCGTACTGAAACAGGATTTGGATCCTCTAAAGTTTTCAACAAAAAAATGTGTGGAGTAAATTTTTGGAGAAGAAGACACAATTGACCTGAAATCAACATTTTAAAAATGAGTAGATTCTTCTAATTAAGTATTGAACCTCACATATTTGTGTCTTTTTTCTTTTTCTTGCAGAACAAATTTCTCTATACCTTTAGAGGATTCTAATCCACTAAAATTCCTCTACCAGTGTCAATCTTACACAGATCATGTAAAACAGAATAACTGTTAATAACTTTATTAGTCTACTCTGTTTTGACGATGCTCAAAAGGCACTAGCTTGTTGAGCCACGCCGATATTATGAACTAAATTAACAAACAAGAGAAAAAGTCATGAAAAGAAAAACAGAAAATCTAAAATGAATATATAAAAAGGATTCTACAGTGAGACTGAGAGCAGTAGACCCATTTTCCACTCCAAAAGCAGTTGAATTCAAACTATTTATTATCCCATTTCAAATACATTCTTTAACATCTAAGAAATATCAAGACAAAATTTGAGAAGAAAGTTAAATTCCACCCAGAGGTGCTACAACCGAATAATAAATCTCCAACACAAGCGACGCCAATCCAGAATAATTATGAGCGAACTGAAGACTTGAAATGGGTATAGCAAATTATTCGTCACAGTGGAAATAAAGAAACAAGTCCAATGGAACAGAAAGAGGATATTAAGAAAAGAGCAAACCCGTTGAGGAACACCGAGAGGGGAGGCGGTGGTGTAAGAGACACGAAGCTCATTGAAAACAGTTGGGTCGCCAGCGAAACAGAGGATTGACAGCAAAGCAATGTGCAAAAGCAGGGAGACTGAGAACATAGAGAAGAACAAAACAAGAGCCATTTTCATGGGTTTGAATCAGTATTACATAATCAAACACAGAGAGAGAAAGAGAGAGAGAGAGAGAGAGAGAGAAGGAGGCTCTTCGAATTTCTGAAACTAGCTTCGTTCGCAAGAGAAAACCAATGGCAGAGGTCAGAGGGTCGCGCACGGCTTCCACGTTTTTGGAAACTCGTTGAGCGTGAGTCAATGACCGGTTACTGGTTTAACCCTTTTTCAAATCTCTCGTCAGAAGTCATAAAATTTGAAACCCAAAAAAAAACAGTCATATTTTGGTTTTCTAAAGATTTTTCTTTTTCTGAGGTAATTTTGTTTCAAACATATGAAAATTTTTGTGATAAAATTTTATAAAATATATAATCCTTAAAAGATTATAACTGCTAGCATTTTAGTATGTTTAGAATAATAAAATTAATCCAATATTGGTTGGTCGCAGTAATAGTGACTATTTGAACTCCAGAATGGTGGTGTATTCAAGTCCTAAATATGCCAATTGGAAGAAAGCATTCCCTACCTATTTTATAGTCCCCAAAAAATCAGTCTTAATTGGGTAGGAGATACTCTTGGAAAATCTATATATATATATATAAGCAACAGTAAAATTAGAATTTCAATAAAATAATATTTTTTGGATACTAAGTTGATACTAGTAACACCTCTCAAAGATTAAAATAGAATTTTCTCCATAAAATTTCTTACATGATTTTATATTATTACAAAAATAATACAACTTAATTAGTATAATTTTAATGATTAACATATTTTTCGCTAGTGTTTCATTTAAAACATACCAATAATCTATTTAAAAACAAAAATACTACTTAATTCTAGTTACTATTATAAGTAGTTGTTTATAAATTCAACTGATTCTACCTCAATTTTTGTAAAAGTAATTAAGTTGCAAGCACATAGTTCGTATTGTAAATAAAATATAAAAAAATTAGGCAAGTAACTTATTCTTCAATTTTTTAAATTGTATTGTAATGTATTATTTTAATCATTTATTTTTTAAAATTTATTTACACATAACCAAAGGATGGTCAAAACAAACATTTTCTCCAATTATACAATAGCGCTAAGGCCAGTGAAAATAAAACCTTAATTAGGAATATAACTAATTTCTAATAATTGATTAGAATAAACAGTACCACTACTGACCTTGTTATTATCTTTCAACCCCTTAATCAAGGGATTTGACATCCCTCTTATAAAAAGAAAAAATCTAAATCTTCATCCAAATCTTTCTTATTTTATAACAATACTAATTAGAAAATCCCTTCGATTTCTTTGCATATCACTTGACCGACTGGAATAGGAATGTTTGTGGATTATCACATCAATTCAAAATTGGAATATAAAAAATTGACAAAGGAGCAAAATTTCTGCCTGCACATAGACCTAAAAGTCAGGACTTAATTGAACGTACGGATCAAATTCTAACCATTGGGTATACGTATACTAATGTACTAATGCAATAAGAATTTTTCGCTAAGCAATTTAATGATAAATAGGGTAAATAGTTAATAAAAAATTACTTATAATTCTCTTAGTTATAGTCTAACTAGTGCGGCGCTATGCAATGTACAGGATATAAATAGTGTAAATAGTTAATAAAAAAATTACTTATAATTCTCTTAATTATAGTCTAACTAGTGTGGCGCTATGCAATGTATATATAGGATGTCTTATATTTACAAGTTTTCCATAGTTTAGTGGCTACACTTTTGTATTTGCAATCTAAGGGTACCTTATATTTGTACAATTAATATGTAAAATCTTATAATGACTTGATTTTATAAGTCTATAGAACCATAATTTATGCCAATACCATTGGTTTAAGAGACACCTCTCCTAAATTTTTATGCTTTTTCATATACAACTATAATGCATTCTTATTTAAGATAAAGTACAAAGAATTATTACAAATTAAGATCGTGTCAAGGGTATCGAATATTTAGTAACTGATATAGAATATAGACCAATACGATATTTAAATAAAACAAATAAGTGCCTTATAAGAGATTAGTAATGAAAAGTTAGTTTATAGAATTGACCTATTTTAAACTATCGAAAAACTACTACGTTTGTTGTAATACTCACTTCACCATTCCAGTCATATATTGGAACTTTCAAATCCTTTGTCTTCTCATTTTAGATATTGACACATAAAGCTGAGTGTAACTAAATAAAGTTCTTAAAAGATATCCAACAGATTGATGATAACTTTTTGTTAATGGTCATTGCAAATGAAAACATTAAGGATATACACCCTTTTTTACAGCTTAAAAGCCAACATTGAATCACGACTTCATTATCATATTATGAGGTACGTAAACATTTCTACCAATACTATTCTGAGAAATAACTTTAGCCTCTAAGACATGATTTCTAAGGTGGCAAAGGGTCAATCTGGTTCTGATACACAATTCTAGAGACTTCCTCAAGTTTGCTTGTTCTTTGAAACCAAAAAAAAAAAAAATCAAATTTGTTGTAAAACTATTGAAATATAATATATATATATATATATATATATATATATATAACAAAAGCAAATGAAAAAATTAAGAAGAGAGAGAAGAAAATAATTCTCTTATGCTTGAATATTTCATGTTTAATATATAGTCTTTATTTACAGGCTTTTAACGATAAAAATATATCTATGAGTTGTGATAATATAAAAAATAATAATTTACATAATTATACACTATAAATTCTCTAAGAGTTATAGGATATATGTTATTAAACATGATAATAGATCTTAAAAAATTATTTTTTGAAAGTTATAAACATCTATATAACTATATTATTTACATCACTCCTCCTTATATGTAATATGACTCATTAAATCATTATTAAAAAAAATCAATAAGATGAAAATATAGTAAAAGAAAAAGAGTATATAGTATTTATAATAACCATTATAAATTGTCTCATTGAAAATTCGACTAGAGAAACTCAATGGAACAAAACCTTAGTCAAGGAAAAAAAAAATACACAGTATCTTTTACTCCTTTTATTGACAACATCATTTAATATGTTTTTAAATTGGTACATCATAATATTGTGCACCAACTTCTCAAATATTATGGGTGGTAATGCTTTAGCAAATAAATTTGTCAAATTATCAAATAAATGAATCTATTGAACATCTATATTACTATTTTTTTGAAAATTATGAGTAAAAAAAAAAAGTTGATAAAATATGTTTCATTCTATCTCCTTTAATGTATCCCCATTTAGCTAATATGTTGCATTATCTTGCATTATCTTGTACAATATTATTGGAATATTTTTCTTTAAAGATAAACCACATATCTCCTAGATATGTTGGGTTATTAATTTTAACTAAATACATTTTTGACTTGCTTTATACATTGCAATTATTTCTATAAGATTTGATAAAATATTTGCTAAAATTTGTTTTCTAAAGATTTATAATATAACTATACATCTATATGTAAATAAATAACTTATTTGGAATCAAGTTTTATGTGAATAAATAAGTATCTTACATTTGTATAGTCAAATAATTATAATCTATTCTCAATTGAATAAAACAATTCCATATGAATGGTTCCTCAAAGATATCATTGAATCAAGTTTTATGTGAATAAGATAAGTATCTTTAGTCAAATAATTATAATCTATTTTCAATTGAATAAAACAATTCTATATGAATGGTTCCTCAAAGATATCATTATAAATGTTTAACTTTATTCTAGTGTCATTTTTGTTTGAGAAGAATTAAATTTTGTTAACAAACTTACTGCAAATGTAATAAAAAGGGGCTCATAACTAACACATATTCCCAACCTTCTTTAATTACTCATCTTTAACAATAAGAACATATACCATACATCTAAAAATTTTAAGAAAAAAATATTTGTTCCTTGACCAAAAATCAATTATAAGAGAATTTATGATAGCTTATTAGCCTAATACATGTAAATGTTGATGTATGTAAAATCACATATCAATCCCCATGTCGAAACTAGAAATTTTGTTCTATTAATTGGAGGTATTTAATGAATAATTTTACTAAATCATTTTGTGTATGAACACAAATAATAAAGTTTTCATATGTTATTCCAATTAATGTACAATAGTCTTTAAAAGCTTAAGATGTAAACTTACTAGTATTATCAAGACATTGTCTTGATTGTGTAATATGAAAAATGTACTCTTAATGAAATCACTTGGGCAAGTAATCTTGCAAATGATAGGTTGTCAATTAATAATAAATACACTTATGATCATCTTTATAGATGCATTTATCAAAATTATATTATATTTGAATGGTCCACATAATGGATGAATGAGCCTACATATGTCACCTTGAAAATGTTCTCGAAATATAGAGGATTCAATCCTAACTTTAACTAATGATGGTTTAATAATTAATCTACCTTAAAAACAAGTAACATATGATATGAGAATTTTTTGAATTGAAAAATCTTCTGGTTCTTTTATGAATGTTTTGGGATTGTTTAATCGATCATGTCAAACAATAAATATATTTAGATCAATAAGCTTCTAGTTTTGTAATGTGTTTTTCAATTATACTATTATTTGTATAGTATAAAGTAGAAGATAAGATAAGTAATTTTTTCAAAATACATTTATTTCTTGATACAATAGTTGTGATATGTAGATATTCAATATTTTTTATTTATATTTTTAATAATATATCTATTGTGGTAGATATCTTTAAAGTTTAATAATTTTTTTTAAGAGTTAGTGGGAAATAATACATCATCAAAAATAAACTTTGTCTTTCTAGATAATAATATAATAGTTTCCAAAACTTTCAATTAATTTTGTATTACCCAATATAGAGTTGATATGGGTATTGCCTATTATCAAATGATATTTTTTTTTAATCTTTAAGTATGATATGTATAGTTATAGTATTATTTGCGAGACATATATCCTTATTATAAATCTTGTGTCAACCAAATATTAGGAATATCCATATCCAACACTAAAAGAAACAAAATACATTGTAAGAATATAAACCAAATGAAAACATAAAAGATTAAAGGGATATAAAAGGAGATAAGAGAGATATCAAAAATAAAATAAAATATAGTTCAAAAATTTTAATTCTTCAAAAACTCAACCATACTCTATATGTGTAGTTATTTAATAACTAACATATACTATATTTTCATATATATTATCACTATATATTTGTTTACACTTTAATAGTATTAATATCAACTATTCCAATAATAATACAAGAGCACATTTGAATTATAAAACATATAGTAATTAAATTTTTCTATGTATACTTTCAACTAAGAATTTGCTTTAAATAAGGATGAATTACAAATTCAGCTACTATTTGAGACACCTGCTGACGTTGTGTTTACTATATGTAACTTCATATCAGTAGTGTACAAATAAAGCTTGCAATGTATACATAGTTTAATTTGAAATACGATTTCGTAAACTTCCAAGAAAAGACATATATAACCCCAACAAAGATGAAAAATACAATAAAAATTGCTAACACTTCAATGAACTGTGAGAATGGCATTAGATTCTTTATCTCTTGCTCCCATAACTATATATATGAAGAAATAAAATATAATAACCAACAATAACATTTCAGTCAATCCATAAAATTGTATATCAAAATGATGAAATAAACATTTAAGAAAAAGATTATAATTTTAGTCATTATAGTTTCACTTAATTTTTAATTTGTTCTTTATAATTTAAAAATTTATAATTAAGTCCTTATATTTTAAATAATTTTTAACTTAGTCTCTATTGTTCTATTTTTGTCAATATTTTATCATATATATATGAGTTAATTTTACTTTATTATCTATATTTTTACTATTATACTTTTTACCTTTTTTGTTAGCATAAGTCATATATATTTAGAATATCAAGACAATATATAA
The DNA here is from genome assembly GCA_032878935.1 of Erythrophleum fordii. Classification (NCBI taxonomy): domain Eukaryota; kingdom Viridiplantae; phylum Streptophyta; class Magnoliopsida; order Fabales; family Fabaceae; genus Erythrophleum; species Erythrophleum fordii. Next base: position 14,839,658 of record JAVQMF010000052.1, on the reverse strand, counting down.
TTAATTACATTAGTATAATTTAACACAATATTGATAGAATTCTAATCATAATGACTAAATTAAAAAATTTATAAACTATAAAGATCCAATTATAAAATTTTAAATTATAGAAAAAAAATTAAAATTAAATAAAATTATAGAGATTAAAAGTACAATTTTTCCAACATTTAATATGCATCTATAAGCAACCTTGCCTATTAAGATTTGCAATTCTAATCGATCTTTCTCGGATAAACATGAAATGTAACTTTGAGGGGTGGCTGAATTTGAGTGGTTTTTAATGTCATCTTTAGTCGCTTGATCATTCAGTTCAAAAGTAAGTAAGTAAAATATTAAAAGACACAAATACCACCAGAACTCATTACAAATTGAACTTAGAATGGAATTAATGAAATCGATCGAAGATCTCATGTATAAACTCATTAGAAAGCATCATTTAGTACATCTTTTGTAAGCTTATATCCCCATCACAAAGAAATAACGCTGGAAGGGGAATCACGATTCAGTTTTTGAAGGCTTTTTAGAGTAGGTATGGCAATTTCAACCTGAACCAATCTAATTTGACTTGTTTAACCTGTTTGAATTTGATAAATCGACTATTGACTGAATACCTATATCTAGAGGAAACATAAATATAAATAGTATTTTAGTGAAAATTTTTAGCCACAACTTAGTAAAGTCGTTGTTAAAAGATATCACTAAAAGTCTTTTTTTTAAGTATATTTGGAGTTGGGACGATATTAGAGCATGCATGCATAATTATATTAAATTTTAAAAGATAGTCAATATCAGTGAAAAGAAAAAACTGATAAGAGTAACTAATTATATAAGTAAAAAGTATACATCATATTTGAAATTGAATGGGTATGGCAAATAGTACAGCCATGAAAGAGTTTTGTAGACCATTCTTAATTAGAAATTTAACACGAGAAATATCTTAGTAGGTTGATGCATGAAGATGACAGTAATGATATAACACCAAACTTAGTATTTTGCTCTGTCATATGAATATATATGATTGTACTAAAAGAATTAAATTAATTTGTGATCAAAGAAAGTATGTACTTAATCTATCTTATATATAAAAATTCTTTTTTTTTTCTGCCATTATTCATAATATGTTCATAATTTGACATGCTTTTTTTTTTCTTTTTTTAAATATGGGATCCATTGACTGCTCATGCAAATACACTGGCAGTCCCCCTAGTTACAACCATAACAGTTGTCAGAGTAGGTGTAAGAATAATCTTTTTTTGAAAAGTGATAATACTATGTTCTCAAGAATATCATTTTTTCTTTAATTATCTCACAATAATTATTAAATATAGAATAATATTTTATTATTTTAATAAATTTATTAATTATACAAAAATTAAAATTTATTTTTAAAAGTTATTAATTATTAAATAAATTAATATTTTGAGTATTCATTTAGCAAAATATTACTTTATATTTAATAATTATTATCTCATAACTAAAAAAAGTATAATATTTTTAAAAATATAATATTATCATTCTTTTATGAAAGGAACTTAAACTTGCACTATGACAAACAAATTACGGATTTGAGATCTCTCGTTAAGAAAAATAAATAAATAAGTATATCTTCATACAAATCCTTCTTATTTATAACGACACTAATGGGAAAATATCACGAAGGATCCCTTCCGAATTTTCTTTTTCCATAACACTTGATCGGCTGGAACTCTAATGTAGAATATCACATCAATTCAAATTGTCATAGTAAAAATTGACAAGGACATGGACAAAAGAAAATTGACAAAGAAGCCATCAACAAGAATATATATATATATATATATATATATATATATATATATATATATATATATATATATATATATATATATATATATATATTTAATATACAAACTTCAAGAGATAATATTATATTCTTAAACTATTAAAAAATTTAAAATGTTATATGTCAGGTAAAATAAATTTCTTATAATTTAAGAATTTGTAAGAAATGTAAATCAAGAATCATGTAAGGGAAGAAATTAAAAAGATGATAGAGATAAAAATACTATGTGACAAATAACTTTTTTTTACACTAGTTTTAGCTAATATATAATGATTTTATTTTTAGTAATAATTTAAAGAATAAAGTGTTATATTTTAAAGTTTGTCCATTAAAATTATAATTAAACTATAATTTAAAAGTTATATGTAATTTTTTTCTTAGTTAACGAGAAATCTTAAATACAAATTTTTATTTTATCCTATATAAAAAAAAAGTAAATTATATGGATTTCTTATGAATTTTTATGAAATTACAAAGAAATTAAATTTCTTAAAATAAAAAGTTATACTATACTTTAATATAATTTTAAATTTTTTTATTAAAATTTCTTTCATTAATATAAATAAATTTTTTGTTAAATCTAATAAAACAAAATGTATTCCTTTTATATTTATTTGCTGATATTTAAATATAATACATATTTATATATTTATATTAATTGAGAACATTTTAATAAAAAATTAAAATTAATTTAAAGTATATATTTTAGCAAAGATAACCGGTTATTGCCAGTCACCATAGACTAACTGAAGAGATAGTCAGTCAGTCAAGTCAGCCGTGGGCCCGTTACCTGATGGTGTAGCACCGTATTTCTCGTTTCTCAGTCGTAACGGAACATGGCTACCCTTTCTAACGGTTCTAACGTCTTTAAATGGGGTCCACACGCACACCCTCCCCAACCTCAATCTAAACACGTGTATTATGCTGATTTCTTTCTATAACTCTTTTTTGTTTTACTTTCCAGTAAATAGTAATGGGGTAAACGGAAATTTATAAGTTACTTTGACCAACCAAGAATATAAGGAATATATTAAATGGTTCTGTTGATTGGATATGATTATTAATCCTAAATGGGATTTACTAGTAAATGCCAATATGAATGACACAGCATCTTTGTCATTTTATAATGTAATATTTTTTTGTTTCCAGCGGCACATAGAATTGGGTATAAGATATATATATATATATATATGTGTGTGTGTGTGTGTGTGTGTGTGTGTGTGTGTGTGTGTGTGTGTGTGTGTGTGTGTGTGTGTGTGTGTGTGTGTGAGATCAGACTGAGTGATTTATTAATTTAAATATTTTAACCTAATTGTTAATATTATTATCAATTGAAGTAATTATAAACTTCATAATGTTTTTATATTATTAATTAGCCAATTCGATATTAGTAATGGCCACATGGCAATTACACTTCATCATAAGGCAAAATGGTTGTCTGACCTAATAGATTTAGTCCAAAAAATAAAAATGAGTCTGAAAAAAAAAACTCAAAAGAAAAGAATCTATTTTTAAAAAATCTCAATATAATACATACTAAGATAGATTTTTTTTTAAGTTTGACCTGTATTATGATTAATATATTTTTTTATATTATTAATTAATATTAATATTATTTTAAATCATTCATTTTTCCATATTCAATAATATTAAAAAAATATTATTAATATATCTTTTATATTATTAATTAATATATAATATTAATATTATTGTTTTCTTCTTGCCATGCATAATCCCACAATCTATTTAGCATTACTTATACTAATAATTCTCCTCCCTCCATTGGTTTCCTTTTTTTTGCAGCACTTTCAATATGAAGGATTATATATAAATCTCATGTATAAACTCATTAGAAAGCATCATTTAGTACATCTTTTGTAAGCTTATATCCCCATCACAAAGAAATAACGCTGGAAGGGGAATCACGATTCAGTTTTTGAAGGCTTTTTAGAGTAGGTATGGCAATTTCAACCTGAACCAATCTAATTTGACTTGTTTAACCTGTTTGAATTTGATAAATCGACTATTGACTGAATACCTACATCTAGAGGAAACTTAAATATAAATAGTATTTTAGTGGAAATTTTTAGCCACAACTTAGTAAAGTCGTTGCTAAAAGATATCACTAAAAGTCTTTTTTTTTTTTTTAAGTATATTTAGATCTGGGACGATATTAGAGCATACATGCATAATAATGTTAAATTTTAAAAGATAGTCAATATCAGTGAAAAGAAAAAACTGATAAGAGTAACTAATTATATGAGTAAAAAGTATACATCATATTTAAAATTGAATGGGTATGGCAAATAGTGCAGCCTTGAAAGAGTTTTGTAGACCATTCTTGATTAGAAATCTAACACGAGAAAGATGTTAGTAGGTTAATGAATGAAGATGACAGTAATAATATAACACCAAACTTAGTATTTTGCTCTGTCATATGAATATATATGATTGTACTAAAAGATTAAATTAATTTGGGATAAAAGAAAGTATGTACTTAATCCATCTTATATATTAAAATTCATTTTTTTCTGCCATTATTCATAATATGTTCATAATTTGACATGCTTTTTTTTCTTTTTTTTAAATATGGGATCCATTGACTGCTCATGCAAATGCACTGGCAGTCCCTCTAGTTACAACTATAACACTAGTCGGAGTAGGTGTAAGAATAATCTGTGTGAAAAATGATGATATTATGTTCTCGAGAACATCATTTTTTTCTTTAATTATCTTACAATAATTATTAAATATAGAATAATATTTTTTTATTTTAATAAATTTATTAATTATACAAAAATTAAAATTTATTTTTAAAAGTTATTAATTATTAAATAAATTAATATTTTGAGTATTCATTTAGCAAAATATTACTTTATATTTAATAATTATTATCTCATAACTAAAAAAAGTATAATATTTTTTAAAATATAATATTATCATTCTTTTATGAAAGGAACTTAAACTTGCACTATGACAAACAAATTAAGGATTTGAGATCTCTCGCTAAGAAAAATAAATAAATAAGTATATCTTCATCCAAATCCTTCTTATTTAATAACGACACTAATGGGAAAATATCACGAGGGATCCCTTCCGAATTTTCTTTTTCCATAACACTTGATCGGCTGGAACTCTAATGTAGAATATCACATCAATTCAAATTGTCATAGTAAAAATTGACAAGGACATGGACAAAAGAAATTTGACAAAGAAGCCACTGGCTAGGCAGTCTATAGTGATAAATTGTGTAAATGGTCAACAAGAATATATATATATATATATATATTAATATACAAACTTTAAGAGATAATATTATATTCTTAAACTATTAAAAAATTTAAAATGTTATATGTCAGGTAAAATAAATTTCTTATAATTTAAGAATTTGTAGGAAATGTAAATCAAGAATCATGTAAAGGAAGAAATTAGAAAGATGATAGAGATAAAAATACTATGTGACAAATAACTTTTTTTTAACACTAGTTTTAGCTAATATATATTGATTTTATTTTTAGTAATAATTTAAAGAATAAAGTGTTATATTTTAAAGTTTGTCCATTAAAATTATAATTAAACTATAATTTAAAAGTTATGTGTAATTTTTTTCTTAGTTAACGAGAAATCTTAAATACAAATTTTATTTTATCCTATATAAAAAAGAGTAAATTATATGGATTTCTTATGAATTTTTATGAAATTACAAAGAAATTAAATTTCTTAAAATAAAAAGTTATACTATACTTTAATATAATTTTAAATTTTTTTATTAAAATTTCTTTCATTAATACAAATAATTTTTTTGTTAAATCTAATAAAACAAAATGTATTCCTTTTATATTTATTTGCTTATATTTAAATATAATACATATTTATATATTTATATTAATTGAGAACATTTTAATAAAAAAATTAAAATTAATTTAAAGTATATATTTTAACAAGGATAACCGGTTATTGCCGGTCACCATAGACTAACTGAAGAGATAGTCAGTCAGTCAAGTCAGCCGTGGGCCCGTTACCTGATGGTGTAGCACCGTATTTCTCGTTTCTCAGTCGTAACGGAACATGGCTACCCTTTCTAACGGTTCTAACGTCTTTAAATGGGGTCCACACGCACGCCCTCCCCAACCTCAATCTAAACACGTGTATTATGCTGATTTCTTTCTATAACTCTTTTTTGTTTTACTTTCCAGTAAATAGTAATGGGGTAAACGGAAATTTATAAGTTACTTTGACCAACCAAGAATATAAGGAATATATTAAATGGTTCTGTTGATTGGATATGATTATTAATCCTAAATGGGATTTACTAGTAAATGCCAATATGAATGACACAGCATCTTTGTCATTTTATAATGTAATATTTTTTTGTTTCCAGCGGCACATAGAATTGGGTATAAGATATATATCTATATATATGTGTGTGTGTGTGTGTGTGTGTGTGTGTGTGTGTGTGTGTGTGTGTGTGTGTGTGTGTGTGTGTGTGTGTGTGTGTGTGTGTGTGTGTGTGTGTGTGTGATTTATTAATTTAAATATTTTAATCTAATTGTTAATATTATTATCAATTGAAGTAATTATAAACTTCACAATGTTTTTATATTATTAATTAGCCAATTCGATATTAGTAATGGCCACATGGCAATTACACTTCATCATAAGGCAAAATGGTTGTCTGACCTAATAGATTTAGTCCAAAAAATAAAAATGAGTCTGAAAAAAAAAACTCAAAAGAAAAGAATTTATTTTTAAAAAATCTCAATATAATACATACTAAGATAGATTTTTTTTAAGTTTGACCTATATTATGATTAATACATTTTTTTATATTATTAATTAATATTACTATTATTTTAAATCATTCATTTATCCATATTCAATAATATTAAAAAAATATTATTAATATATCTTTTATATCATTAATTAATATATAATATTAATATTATTGTTTTCTTCTTGCCATGCATAATCCCACAATCTATTTAGCATTACTTATACTAATAATTCTCCTCCCTCCATTGGTTTCCTTTTTTTTCAGCACTTTCAATATGAAGGATTATATATAAATCTTTATCAGGCCATTAATCACTTATTAAATTCTCCTCCTCAATGAATATGGTCTCTTGTTTCTTTTTTTGCTGCACTTTGGCTATATCATCCTTTGTTAAACTTTTGTTGTTATTATTAAAAAAAAAAAACAATTGTTGCAACTTTAATGGCAGGTTGGGCTTGGCCAAGCGTAACCCCTTTTTACCAAGACAAGCCCTAACCTGTTTTTATGAACAGTGTCAGACTTGGATCTTATTTCTTATAACTTTTTTCATGGGCCTAACCCATTTTCAAGTGAACTTAGTCCATGATCAAGTCTAACGGCAATTTGGGAAAGACCCATTGGCATTGAAAGGGGCAAGGAAGGCACATTAACATAATGACGTGAAAATCTCAAGATATATGGTGGTATAAGATAGACTATCACTCAACAATATCATTTTACAATTGAATATTACCCGCACAAGGTACTATAATTTCCAGACATGTGCTTAGTGGAACACAACCTTTTAGTCTTGCACTAACCAATTGCAAAAGTAATCGCATCCTCTTCTATATATAGGGACTTCATCTCTCAATTCAGGTATGGTCACTTGAACTGTACTGTATTCTACTAAATTGCTTTACCTCACTATAACTTAAGCACTGGAAGTTCAAAACGGAACCTTGCTCCCCTTTATTGTACTTGCAAGTTCTCATTATCATGACTTTGCCCTTTGGACGAGTAGAGCCATTGTAAAATCCCAAGACCAGTTCATCTCTTTCATTAGAATAGTCAGAGTTTATATGTTTCTGAGAAAACATTTTTGGAACACTAGAAAAAGTTAAAAGATTATTTTGAAAGTAGAATAGGCATATTAATAGCAAGTTTGTCTACTTTGAATGCCATGTAAGCATAATTAAGGATATTCGTTAAATGTCATGACAAATACGATGAAAAGGATGAACATAGTACAAATTAAAGGTTAAGGAACTAAATTAATAGTTCAAATTGAAACAAATAAATAAGTCAAGTAACCAAACTATTAATTAAGCCAATTTTTTTAATTAATCTCTAGACATAACCCCATTGGTTCGTAAACATTTGCAAAACCATCCAGGCTTTGGCTTGTATGATGTGGTTCGAGCTATCTCAAAAGAAGAACATTTGCTAAGGATATAACTACTGTATTGTGGCTCAAAATCAGAGAAAACCACCTAAAGAACAAGGAACAAGAAAACCAACAAAATAAAAGCTATTGGCACTACAACTAGAAAGTGCCTTGTCAGAGTGCCAGAGAGGGCAAGAACACTAGAGCCATGACCAAGTCTTGGCTGGTCATGGTGCCTAAGGGCTAAATTTTTAAGTAACTTGGATTTTAAATTGTATTTATGTCTTGGAGGAACTCTTAAATGTTTTTATCATAGTAATTATTGTGTTCATTATCACTGCTATTATCACCTTTGCCACCATTATTATCTTTGTGTTCTCACAATCATCACTACTTTTGCTTTGTCACCATTATTATTGACGTCATTTTTACTATCACTATCATTATTATGTTATCACATGAGTTTAATAATATTTACATAAATATGTCATTTTTATCATATCAGCAAATACATATTGTTTTATCATCCTATAAGTTATACATTGATCCAACAAACACATGATATGGCATAAGAGTTTTCTGCAATGATCAAGCTTAATAATACTATCTATTGCCACTTACTCTGTCAAGTCTTATTTTATATAGTGTAATAAACGGAACCTAAAATTCATAGTAAAAATTTTGTGTACTAGTTGTGATTTATTCTATATTAATATTTCATTGCTACTTTATATAAGCGAAGTGTTTGTGATCTTTCTTAAAATATACATTTATATAATATAATGTATTATATCATATGTTAGGCAGGGAAAGTTTTGTTTATATTTGCCATAAAGATGAAAAGGATTTTAATATACACTTACCCGTTGGTGCATGCTTTCTAAAAAATTAAAAAAAAAAAAAAAGAACAGCTAAAGAAAGCAGTAAATAATATAATTAAAAATGACAACTGAGTTAATAACTATCATAGGATCATCTTTAATTATCAAAATTAAAGTAAACTGATATCCTTAATTTAATTTTGAACTCTTTTCTCTACTTCTCTCATTCAAGATTATGAATCTCTTGTGCAACAAAAAGAAATTATTTTAGCTCTCTTACTTACATCCTTAAACGAAAAAAGAAAAGCAAAAGAAGAACTTCGTGAGGACCTAGCCTTTATATTTTCAAGATAAGTCTAAAACAAAGCACCATGGGCATATCTACGAAGATTTTCACTAACTTTATGTGTGGCAATAGAAACAGCTTGATTAATATGTTTGAGTTAGTACGAATAATTTGCATTGAATCTATGGATCAAAGGGAAAGGGACGAACAAAAGCTGAGTTCAATTGCCAAACGTTGAGGGAGGCCTTGATGTTAATAGCAATTGTATTGTTGAACACAAACAGTCTGGCTGCTCCATATATTGCTTTTGCTGGTTACACTCTTGATGTTATTACTATTCTCCCTCCCTGACCGAAGCTCTCAATGATTGAATGGTCAATCTGATCATATGCATTCCAAATTTATTTGCCAAATGCAAACTTATATTTTAGGAGGAAGTAAGAACTGAGTAATTAAGTAAGTGAGTGAACTAATATATATTTAACTCCTTGAATCAATATTAGGCTCATTTATTTTTAGTTTTAAAAATTAGTGATTATAACTCTTAAATAACAAATTCATTATACATTAGTCTTTTAATTAAGTGATAATTCAAGAATACTGAAAAGACTAACATGTAATGAAGTTATTATTTTTGAGAAATAAATTGTGCCTCATCAATTTTTTTTAGAGCTAAATTAGATAAATTTCATAATTCAAGAACTGCATAAGCAGTTCACCCTAAGTAAGCATATATTAAAGCCACAATGGCTACTGTGTCACCTAAAATGTAACACATAAGCTCCCAAAAAAAAAAGGAAGACGCGAAATTTTTTTTTTTTTTTTAACGTTGTGCGCATCACATTTTGAATGTAACAGTATAGAATATGATTGCTACTGTAATCATTACCTAGATGAGAAGTATTAATTTATTTTTTTATCGTAAATATCAAATTCAACTAGAAATATATATAGACACACACTTATAACCATCGCCTTAAAATCAAATAAGACCAAGTTAATTAGAAGTTTCTTTTAAAAAACTGGACTATATATTATTTTCCTAATTGACCTATACTTTTACCAAGATTAACGGACCCACTTATAAGACCAAGTCCATATTAACATCTCATCTCAATATTGAAAAGATGGGGATTGATATCATGTTAGTTTTTATATCTGATTGGCATGGTGGGAAAGATTTGAAAAAAAACATTAATTACCTTTCATTTTATAATCCGTATAGGGAATGAACCAAAAACAAAGAAATATATAGTTGCAGAGTTGAGAAAGAAACATTATGATCAGCTTATTCTTACTTACCAATACTCTCACTGATAGTTTCTCATCGCTAAGCACTAGAACTTTACTTCGATGAACAAGCTTCAAAACATCAGTTGCTTCTGATGACCTGCATAATCCATAACCAGACTGTTGATTTCCTGATTTCTGATCTTTTCTTTTAACTCTTACCCCTTGTTTGGTTTGAGGGGAGGGGAGTAGAAGGGATTCTACTTTCCTCTCCTTGTTTGGTATGTATTTTTAGAAGGGAGAGGAGAGAAAGTTTAATGAAATTTTTCCTCCCCTCCCCCTCTCTCTTATCCCTCCAATTTGGGAGGATTAGGAGGAAAAGTTGAAAAAAAGACTAAAATGTCCTTATTTTGATTATTAATTCCATATTTCATAGAATTTTTATAAGTATGGTTGAGGAAAAATTTTAATATACTAATTAACACGGGTATATTGCCATATTGAGAAAAAAATAAACATGTTAATATTCCTAACTCAAATGCATTCTAATTTCATGAAATAAAATATGTTAAATTATACATTTATTAAAATAATTGTTTAGTTAGTTTTATTTGTTTACAATTTTTTTTAAATAATTATAATTATAGATAATTTTTTACATTTATTTAATTTGGTGGTGAAAATATTAAATTTTTAAAAATAAAAGAATAATTAATTGTATTATCATTACTTTTAAAATATATAAAAGTAAAATGGTCTATATATTATTATTTTCCCTCCCCTCCTCTCCTGAATTAAACAATATATTATTAAAACCCTCCCCTCCCTTCTCCTCCCCTCCGTTGAATCAAACAAGGCCTCAATCATATTTTTGCATATTCATCTTTAATTCAGTTTGAGCATACTAGCTCCAGAATTAATGTTTATTTCATTGTCCCCCCATAAAGAAGTAATAAATGGCCATTGTAATAAATTGACAAACAAAACTTATAAATGGCCAAAAGATAACTTAATCACATACTTGTCACCAATATAGATCACACTCAGTAACTTCTACAACGTTGTCATTTGCGAAAGGATAGAGATTCCTATAGTGAACAGAGCACTTAAAAATCAAGAATCAATCATAATGGATTACCACGATGACCATAACGAACAATTCAGATTTATATAAAGTATTACCAACCTGGTAAAAATTAATGAATTTGTAGTAACGAATTTGTTTTATTTGTTTCAATATTTTTAATTAAAATTTGAGTAAATTATTATTTCCTTCTATTAAAGATAACTAACTTTTTAAAATTTTTTTAAATTTAGTTTATCAATAATTTTTTCCAATTAATTTCTTTCTTTTAACAAATCAATTTGAGAAATTAGGCCGGTAACTTTAACATTTGTGCGAACCAAAATAATTAGAAAAAAATTATTGAAGGATTAAATTGAAAAATTATACTTTACAAAATTAAAATAAAAAATAGTCATCTTTTGAAGATGAAAGGAATATAATTGACTCTTAAAATTGTGTTCTTCTTATGAGCCAAACCTTTAACGAAATATTCGGCACATAAAAATCATATATTTTAAAGATCATATATTTGGTGCTAACCCTAAAATTTAGTGATAGGAGTGTTAGCAAGAGGACATTGTATATAGGTATCAGCAAATGAAAGTTTATGTTAGTTGATAAAGGGCAATTAATATAAGGTTTTATTTAAGAGCAGCAACAAATCTGAATCAGCAAATGAAAGTTGATAGATACCTAGTTTCATCAGTACAGAAGAAAGTGGAGGCATTGGTATGGCTTGTATTAGAAGAACGAAAATAAATAGGAGTGAGTTCAGAAAGTGTATCATCTGCAATTGCCAAAATGCCAAATGGTCCCAAACCACTTCTTTCAACAGCTCCACCTTCGTAACCTGCATTATTATTATTATTATTATTGTTCTTCCCAATCTCTTCCTTGTCCACCAATTCTATCTCAAATTCTGCAAATATGACCAACTAAAAACGTTTTCAAAAGACCAAAGTTTTGGTTAATGAATTTATTGTGACCATGCCACAATCAATATGTGATATGAACAGCTATAATGCTATAAAGAATTTGCATAATCTCCACCTCCCTAACAAAAGGAAAAAAAAAAAAAAAGACAATGATAATTTTTATATCTCTAACCTAATCTAATGGAGGACTCGTTACCTAGCTACAAGTGTCTCCTTAGCATTCTGAGCTGGATTAACCGGTGTGAGTGTATTTGCAAGGCTAAATGTATGACAGCTCAGCTAATAATAGCTAATTTTGTTGAGCAATTGATGCCATTAGCTTCCAGGATATCATTGAGAATTTTTGCAAATATGTAAAACAAAATTGAAACTGACCCCAAACTTTTTGCAGTTGATGCCATTAGCTTTCGCAATATCATTAGCTTCCAGGATATCATTGAAAAAGGTAATTTTGCTTTTTCAATTTGATGTCTCAAAATTTACCAATCTCATTTTAGTCTTTCAAAGAGTTTTTAGTACTCGGAGCAATATTGTCCTCATATCAGGCATACAAAGATAGATGACCTAATATAAGTTGAAGTAATTATCAAATATCCAACTTTCAATGAAAGATGTTATGATAAAGTAGCATACTGTTCCAAATAGCCACAACAATGTACCTATTTTGAACTCCATTGTGGCATATTTCAATGGCAGCTATGTATTTTACGCTGATCTCGATTTCAATGTTCACCCATTTTTGTAACTATTTGCTAACAAGCTTGAGGTGAGGATGATATTAAAACAAAAAACAATACTTCTTAAAAAGTTAAAATAAGACAGTGAAACTTCAAAAAAACTAAATTGAGACAATCTTTGGATGACTAAAATAAAAATTCACTCTTTATTCTTAGCTGAGAACTAGGATCTATTTGCGGGGTGGATTTCAAGTTTATTTTTCGAAGATATTTGTTGACTTTCATGCTCAAGCCCTCTAAAAATTAATAAAAATTAGATCTGCTGCTTGAACCATGATTAAATATATACTTCAAAATTTGTGTCTTTTTCTCTTTGATACTCAGACTACCAATTAATGTTTCCCCCAATGAAAAAAAGAAGTCGATATATATCCTCTCTACACAAACCTGTGTTGCCATTTCTATGTCCAGAGGCACAAAAGAGCCAGGCTTGAGCAGTATTTCTTGAAATTCAGTACTGCTCAGCCTTAAGGTCTCTACTTGTACTGGTCACTGAAGCAAATTTGTTCCAGTTTTCTTGTCAAATACCACCGTTCTTGGAGTAGTCTGTCAAACAGAAAGTAAAATATACATATACAAGAGTGAGGAACAAATTTTTAAGAGCATTATTTTATTGTCAAAGCTCAAAAATTCTTTTCAGCAAAAGTAATATTCTTACTTTAAGAAAAAATTAAAAGCAGCTTTCATGCCTTTTCCGTAATTGTAAAATTTTTTAACCTCTCCAAGACAAAAAATACTGTTTTTTCCCCTATCAATAATTGGGATGTGGATGATACTCATAAGTCACAACAATCAAATCAGTTTTTTTTTTCTTTGGGGAATTAACTCATCAATTATGAGGTTCCCACAGAATAGGTTAATGACAGGTTTTGAATTTGGACATTGCAAAATTGATACTTTGTTAACAAAAAACTTAAAATATCCCTCAAATACCACACATTTCTAATATAAGAAAAAAATCAAGTTATAAAAGTCTGACTGAAGGGATCGGACCACGACGTCGGTCCAATTCTTACAACACTGAAAAAGATAAAAGAAGACGCCAACTATATACCTGAATAGATGCCCAACCCTTTCTCAAGACAGCATATTCTGTGTCTGCTTCACTAATCCAACCCCACAGGATTCGTCTCTCCTTAATTTGGTCATAATGTCTTTGACGCATGGTATATCCCATGGTCCAACCTCAACCCGATACCCACATCTTCATTTGGGTTACGGGTACCCATGTATTATTTTCACCAAAGTAAGTCCCAATTGCATATTGATCCACTTTTGTATCATCCAAACCAGCCTTTAACACATGCTTAATTCCTGGGCCACCCACTGATTTATCCAAGCCCTTTGACCCGTTTACCGAAACCGGGTAGAAGTCAACACACTCCCACATACCCGTACCCGGAACCTTATGCAAGTAGTGATCATTAAGCTCATAGTGGATGAAATCCACAGTTGTATAAACTAGTGAAAGACCAGTTTTTTTTTTGCCTTTGACTTAATTGTGACCCCCATTTTCCATCCGACCCGATCCAAGCGGTGGTCGGGTCACCGAGATCCTTTTGGGCAATGCCGAGTGGGGGCATTATTTGACCCAATTGAGAAGGAGGGGATCGGATAAGTTGGCAGGATATGCAAGATTTTGTACCTGCACACTTTTGTTGGTGGAGCCTGTGCAGAGCATTACGATTTTGCCATCTGGCAGAAGCGTGGCAGACCCGGTCCATACACTGTTGATATCGAACCATGTATCGAAAATCATAGCAATGGGAAGATAGAGCCAATGAATCGAGTCCCTCGATACAGCATGGCCCCATGTGATGTTGCCCGACATTGCTGAATCAGGATTGTATCGGTAGAACAGATGGTACCACCCCATGACAATGGACCTGCAAACACACAATAATATCCAAGTTTTATGTTATATTTTTTTCTTTTTCTTTTTTCTTTTTTCGTATAGAATCCAATTTAGATGAATATCGAAGACCATAGAGAGGCAAAGTTTTTACGTTATCGTTTGTGTTTCATCATTATTATTTCAATTATGTTGAAATAGTTGATGATTATGTTACATATAATTTTTTTCTTTTTAATGATAGTATCACATCCTATTAGTTTCAAGTATATTATTTTTTTAAATGTTGTTCGCAATTTGTATATAACAATTTTTCCCATTGAAGATTGTACTATTTGTTTTCTATTACATAACAATAATTTAAACATAAACTAATTATTTTCCTTTTTAATTTGTTATTGATATAAACTTATTATATTATCATATACATCACATGCATCACATAGGTCAATTATTAGTTTATATTTTATATCCTATGTAGTTGATACTAAAAAGAAGCTAAAAAGCTAGATACATCTTTTTTTTTTTAATTTGAATTGTATAGAGTTCAATTCTAGAATAAGACTATATATTCACTAAAGCTTTTATACAATTATGTGCAAAATAAATGTGGCGACAATTTCAATTAATTTAATCGACTCACATATAAATTGGGCTGAGCTTTAGATTAAAAATAAACAGATTTGTGAAATTTCAAATTCAAATCTTTTAAATTAGCAAATATATGAAACCTCTAATCTGACCCTTGATAAATGATAAGTTATAATACATTTAGGCTTAGAGATATATATATATATATATATATATTCTGTTTTTTTTAATATATCTTATAAGGTGTTGCATTTTTGTCTTATTAATGTCAACGCAATGTCACTTCCTTAATTGCTTAGAAAAAGCATTTTAAAATAGACGCAATTAAAAATTCTAGTTATGGCTTTACCCTGCATGGCAAACCACAAACCACTACATAGAAGTCAACAATATATATATATATAATATATTTAATGGTTCGGGCAGATATTTGGAGATGGTTGAGTTTCTCAATAATTAATTGAAAATATTCAAATTGTTTTTGGAGACGATTTTGGTTGTTGTCTGGAGGGCTTGAGGTAGAGGATGATGATATGTGGGTAGTTGGACTATTTGGGTTTGGTTGTTGGGCTCTTTGTTCTTGGGCCCTTTTTACTTCCTGTTCGAGGATGGCTGCAAAGGATGGTGTTTGAGGAATATGAGTAGACGGACTTTGTGGTGTAAGTGGTGGTGATGGAGTAGGAGATATACTCATTATTTGGCTTTCGAGGTTAATTACTCGTGCTTCTAACTCATTAACATGGGAATTATAGCTTCCCAAAGTCTGAGTTAAATAATTGATGGAATTATTGATATTATTTAGATTGTTCTTCGTTTGGGATGATAATATACCCAGATGTAATTCGAGGGAATTTACTCGTGAGAATACTGAGACACAAATAAAAGCCAAAAACATGACTGAACAAATTCAAGAGACTCGAATAATAGTTGAAGAATTAAAACATGGCCAAGAAATTATGAATAATAATTTATGGACAATATTTGAAGCTATAAATGAATTTGAAAAACCAAAAAACTATATTAAAAAGGAAGTACCTATAATTGATTATATTTCACCAGAAGAATGTAAAAAATTAAATAAAGAAAGATTCGAATTAATGCATCGAATGGATAGATTAGACCAAGACATACTAGAATTCTTACCCTACCTACCAAAAATTGAACAAAAACCAAAGATCGAAATTAAACAAATCAATATGATGAAAATATTAAATGAATTAGAACAAGATGAAATAGAAAGAAGAATGAGTCAAGAAGAAATTAAT
The DNA here is from genome assembly GCA_032878935.1 of Erythrophleum fordii. Lineage (NCBI taxonomy): Eukaryota > Viridiplantae > Streptophyta > Magnoliopsida > Fabales > Fabaceae > Erythrophleum > Erythrophleum fordii. The sequence goes on along the minus strand of JAVQMF010000052.1, from coordinate 14,822,913 downwards.
TTAGAATCTATAAAAGAAGAATTAAGTTATCTCAATCTTCAAGATAATTATGAAGTCAATATGCAAACTATAAAACCCGAGGAAGCAAGACCTCAAACTTTTAACCCACCTAATATATCTGACCTCTCATACCAAAACCGAGACGAACAAACTAGTATAAACAGGGAAAACAGGGAAATCGAAATACAACAACAAGAATTAAAACACAAAGAACCAATGAAAGAAGATAATCAATCCTTTATGTACGAAACTATTTATACACCATCAGGAAAAAACAATTTTATACCCCCTCCATTAGAACAATATGAAACTAGACCAATCCCAAATTCAGGAATATGGTTAAATCTAGATTGTAATTTAGATAGAGAAAAAAGATTAGACGAATGGCATAAATCACAATTAATAGCCTTATCACATAGGAATACAGACACAAATCCAACCCCTATAATCATTGAATCAAGCTTTATAGGAATAGTCCACGAATGGTGGAAAAGTTTAACACATGAATTTAGACAACAAGTACGACAAGTTGAAACTTATAATACTAGAAGAGAATTTTATGCCACTATATTAAGACAATATGAGCAAGTTTTAAGAAATGAATTTTTAGGACGAAGTACAGCAATTAATGAACAAACAAAAATAGATAGAGCTATCACGAAATTACATCAAATAGAAATATGTTCTTTAGAACCTCAAATCCTAAATCAGTATATTTGTGAATATCAAAAATATTATTATGAAGCAAGGTTCCAAAATTATGAACAAAAACGATTTTATTTGGATTTATTCTATCACAAATTACCTAAATTATTATCCGAAACACTTATAACCGAATATAGACGAATCTTTAATGATAAAATAGATTTATTACCATATGTCGATACTATGGGAAGACGAGAAGATAGTATTTCTTATTCCTAATACCTGACTTATTCGATCAATTTTTTGATTTATTAGATGTACTTCATTTCCTATATCAGATACTTCTATTCTAAGATCTTGAATTTCTGATCCTATTTTTTTGATTTCTTCTTTTGATTCATAGATTTTTTGTTCTAAGGGTTTTGCTAATTCAATTAATCTATATATTCTTTTGTGTTCTGAAGGAGTTCTTAGAATTCCAATCATAAGTAAAACATTAATTGAAAACGAAATTCACAAATTAGATATTAAGGATGAAATAACAGAAATTTATATCCCAGGAATTCAATTATTAATTAAAGCATATTTTAAAGCTGGAATCGATACACCAATTGAAATTTTAATTACGGATAATCGAATTATTGATAATGTTCCAAACAGTATATTAGGAGCTTTAAATGGAAATTTAATATATCAAAAATTAAAATTAACTGTTAATACAAATTTTGCTATCTCTAGAGCTGAGACAAATATGAATCGAACTTTAGTAATATATCATAAATTAAGAGGAATAAAAATGCCTCCAGGAAGTAGAATAATTAGTATAACTGGAATGGTAGGACTAGTATTTTCTAACGAACATAATATTTATAAAAGAAATATCGGAAATATCACTATAGATAAACACTTTATGCCCGTCTTAGAAGAATTACCTTTAGACCAAAATAGAATTACTATACCAAGACAATTACAACTGGAATTAGACCAAACAAGAGAATTAGGAGAAGAAAACACTCCTAGAATCTCTTTTAACAATCAATTAGGAAACCGAAATATTAGAATCAATACACCCCCAGATATAAACATTAATATCAATCCTCGAAGAAGTATACAAGAACTACGACCCCTAGAACTACCTTTAGAAAGACCTCTATTAAGATCTAGAAGTCATAGTAATTATGAAGCAAATAGACTAGCCGAAATTCCTATCAGATCCAATCTAGCTGAACTTCAACCAAATATACCTGAAATAGATTTAACCCAAATATTAGACAACTTAATCCTTGTAGAAATAACTAAAGAAGGAAGATGGATAGAAATAATTGCTTTAATTAACACTGAAATAATAAGAAGTACCATACATGTAGAATATACCGACAATAATCTAGTAATATTAGAAAACGAAACTAGTGCACAAACTATGTTAAGATTTAATTATAGAGACACTATAAAAATAAAATTAAATGTTGAAGATGAAATTAAAAATCAAACTCATAAAATTATACTAGGAAAAGATTTTCTCGAATATGTAAAACCATATAGAATTCAAAAAGATAGAATTTTAATTAATATTGATCAACAAGTAGTTATACTCAAAAAGATTAACCTACTCTCATAAAAATTTTATCCTGGTCACAAATGTATCAAACATAATCAATTTTATTTTCTTAAATTCCAGTATATTCATATTTTATCTAACTTTTTCATTTCCTGATTAAGCAGAGATGGAGCAATCATCTCAGACAAATAATACCAATAATCCCCTCGAAGAGGAGCGTGCTAGCCCTCATATTCAATTATTCTCACGAGTAAATTCCCTCGAATTACATCTGGGTATATTATCATCCCAAACGAAGAACAATCTAAATAATATCAATAATTCCATCAATTATTTAACTCAGACTTTGGGAAGCTATAATTCCCATGTTAATGAGTTAGAAGCACGAGTAATTAACCTCGAAAGCCAAATAATGAGTATATCTCCTACTCCATCACCACCACTTACACCACAAAGTCCATCTACTCATATTCCTCAAACACCATCCTTTGCAGCCATCCTCGAACAGGAAGTAAAAAGGGCCCAAGAACAAAGAGCCCAACAACCAAACCCAAATAGTCCAACTACCCACATATCATCATCCTCTACCTCAAGCCCTCCAGACAACAACCAAAATCGTCTCCAAAAACAGTTTGAATATTTTCAATTAATTATTGAGAAACTCAACCATCTCCAAATATCTGCCCGAACCATTAAATATATTTTCCATTATTCCATCAATAAAGTCGTGGTCTATGCTGGTACAAACCCTCAATTAGTTCATACTCTATTTAGTTATGGATTAATTCATTGTATTTATCCATCAAAAGAGCTTACCGAATTAAGCCAATTACCAACAGCCATCCAAGCAGCAGCCAAACACTATAAAAATATTATAACCCAATACACTATGTATATGCGCTGTTATTCAACAGTCGCAGAAATAACACCTGAGAAATTTTATTCTCCCATTAATCTCATCAAATTCGGAACAACCCGAAAACCTTTTGAATTCGAACAAACCGAAAAGTCTTCTATTGATATTTCTGAATTTAGACTCCTTATCTCTAAAATCCGAGCTCAAGAATATGAAATTATCTTTACCGAAATGAACCGAACCCTTACTAGTGATGAGGTCCAATGGACTTATTTCACTGGATCAACTTCATGTATTTATTCTGTAGGACGAACACTCAAAAGTCCACATCTATTTTCCCAATTCTATGATAAAATCAAAAATAATCGATTAGAGAATCCTGAAGATACCAAAAGAAGAATATGCCAACAACTATCGGAATATCCTGTCCATATCTGTATCTACTGTAAAGATCAAGAACGACCATCTGAAGAAAATAATCCACCTACTTCCATCAATATCCTTGAAGGATGAAGCCAAACCAACAGGATGAAATCAAAATGATCAAATATCAGAAGATTAACAAAGATCAAAAGCAAAGATAAGATCAGAAGATAACGACATGACCACCGAATAGAATATAACTCCAGAAGAGATGACACGACAAAGAAATGATCCAAAGCTCCAAAAAGTCAAACGAAGACAAAAGGAAGGACAATGACTCAACAAAAAGACAAAAGGACAAAGGACGATGACACAACAAAAAGACAAAACCAAAAAGAAGAAGTGACCTCCGAATGACCAAAGTAAAGATGAAGCGATATAAAGAAAAAGAAGATTTGACTCCGAGCCACCAACGCTGACACCTTTAATTATTACTCTTTATTCTTATCTTGAATTATTGTATCGGCAGAGGGATGCCTCTCGCCTATATAAAGCCCTGTAATCCTCACTTGAAACACATCGATCGAAAAACACACCAGAAGACAGGCCTCGAACACACACTTAACAACTCTGAATTCCTCTGAGAATTCCGAGCACCCTCTCTCTCTTGTACTCAACCGCCTTCATCAATAAAATTTATTTTGAAGTGTAAGGTATGACTAGCTAAACTCTCTCTCCGAAGATTAAGTGTAGTATTCAATTCTTATCCATCCATATATGAATTGATCCGCCGCTGTGTCAATACTGGAATGAGGATTAGAGATCCTTTGAACAGTAAATTAGAAATGGGAACAGTACGCCTCTGGTAGAAAACGAAGGAAGGCTGTGCTGGACTAAGTTGAAGGGGGAAGGTCTTGGTCTTAACCCAAGAGGGGGAGTGGCCGGCCGAGTGCTGAGTAGCCACTTGTGACCATAGAAAAGACCTCTGCATGAAAAAGGGCAGAGTTCCTTCTATCACCCGGTTTAGTTTCGGTCAACCCTGTTCCTAAGTCTAATTTACTGCATGAATGGGATAGCTTTCGACATGATGGTTTTGTGCCCGTATGAAAGGGAAAATCAGAACCCCTAGAGAGCGTTCTCATGGGATGAGACATGGACGAAGTCCTAGCTCTTGGTTCTCGGGGGCCTGGCTGGCAGACCACCAGCGATAGGTTGTGCTGTCGAGAGGTAGACACGTAAAAAGCTATACCAGGGACCTAATTGTGTCCAACGGGGGACAGTACCCGGCTGTCACAATTATGGTATATATATATATATATATATGTAATGGGCACCATCGGGCTCGTTAGTTCTTCACCTGAACTTTTAAACAAAGTTCATAAATTTTTCACTTAAAAGTCTTGACACAAGTAACAACTCTTTTAAACATAAATGTTAAAAAGTTTTAATATATTTACATTCAGTTTTTTATTCTTAACTTCCAAAATTTTGTGCTTCTTTTATTAAAAAGGAATTAAAAATTTCCCATATTGTTTCGCCTATTTTACGGTTCATGGCATTATAATTTGAATTCAATTTCATTATTAAAGAGTTTTGCTATTCAGAGCTCTAGGGGCACTTATTAAAGAATAATAAATGCTCTTTAAAGATATAAATATACACTATTTAATTATTAGTCATTTTGTTTAAATAAGTTATCATTAATGCTACAGTCATTTTTAACATGACAAAATTATTTTTAAAATAATAAATTTGAAGTTTTAAAAAACTAAACTCCAAAAATTTAAACTCCAAAATTGAAGTTTTAGAGTTTAGAATCAAACAAGTCAAGAAGGAATTAAGGGCTCGTTCCGTAGTGGAAATTGGTGAGGGAAAGTGGGAGGAAAAATGAAAAGTTTAAAAAAAATTTAATTTTACTTTTATAATTATTATTTAATACTCTCTAATAATAATTATTTAATTATTAAAAGTATGAGTATTATGAGTATTTTTTATATATAAAATCATTTTTTTCTTTTCTTTTTTTTTTCCCTTTCCATTTCCATCCTTAACATTATTCGTACCAAATGGGCCAGTGACTAATACACTGCCATCAAATGAGAACATAAGACCTCCAATAATAACCATGGATGGGGGTGCACACGTGGTCTAGTCATCAACTCGATCTTGCCCGATTATCTTAGGTCGAGTTGGATTTAATTAAAAGAATAAAACTTTGATTGGGTCAGGCTAGGCAAGCATTAAGCTAGCCAGTTGGCCAATTTTGCCCACTTATAGTCTTATATATTTGAAAAGAAAATTTAGTTTACAAATATTTATATAAAAACTTTTATTTGTTTTAAAGCATAATGTAATTTTATAAAAATTTTATTTTTTTTAAAGTTATTTTATAAATTTTACTAAAAGTTTTAACCATAATAAAGTGGCTCAACCAAACTAACCAAATTCTATGACATGCCAAACAAGCATTGAGTCTCAAATTTTGGCTTGGTGCTAAAATAGGCCTCGCAACAACTAGGTCAAAACTTGACATGACCTATATGCACTCATAACCATGATAGTAGCAAGATAATTGATTTTGATATCCATGTAAGATCATAGGTTAAGATGCATCGATTTAAATCCTAAAAAACATTGGATTTTAAAGTCTAAAATTTTAGATTCATATTTTAAAATAATTATAATATTAATGATAACTTGCCTAAAAAAATTTGATCCATTATTTGTTGCTATTAAGAATATAATAAAAAGGAAATGAAGAAACTTAGCCAAATAAGAAAATAATTTCAACTTGAAATGTGTGTGGAGTATGGCTTCTTCTTTTAGTTGAGGGGAAAGAGTGGTGGCTTGTAAATAGAAATGTATAGGATTTATTTTCCTTTTATAAATAGAAATCTATGCCAATTGTCAAGCTCCTTAATTATGGTTGTGCGAAATTATCTTAGTTAAGGATGCATATAGACCAAGTTGGATTGATTTTTTATCAGACCTAATACCTGACTCAATTTAGCATTAGGCTAAATTTTTTAGGCCAAATGCTCAACCCAATAAATCATAGGACTAAGTCGGTTTGGTTGTACCACTTTTTTTAAATAAAAATTTTTAGTAGGAATAATAAAATGGCCCTTTCAAAAAATAATATTTTTATATCAATTTCTATAAACTATATTTTTTCTATAAAAATAAAATAAAATTTTCATATAAATTTTTATAGAATAATTTTTTAAGAAATATAGAAGATCAAATTAGATCAAACAAAGCTAACCAACATAATTAATCTTATTGAATCAATTTTTTTTTTTGGACCCAACCTAAGTTAATCAAGTAAGCCAAGCCACTTGTAACCTTAATAATATAAGTTTTGAGTATGAATTAAATTGTTTTAGGCCAATAATAATATTGGGCCATTCTCTCGTAACATTATTAAATAAGGTATTATTTATATATTTGTGAATAAAATTTATTAATGCTCAATCTATGTCCTTAATTCTCATCAATGTAGGGTGATGTTTGTCCCATTATGTCACGTGACTTTTGGTTGGAGACAAAATCACCGTTGACAGTCATTAAAAAAAATTATAGAAAAACTATAACTGAAGATCATAGTAACATTGTGACTTTTGATTGGAGCTCATAACAAAGTCATCGATAATACGGCAAGGTGGATCTCTTCTTGTATGCTTTTCCCTTGCGTTTATTCATATTACTCACAAAATTTATTTATTTATTTATTTAGAACATAGATTCCTATATTATAGAGACAACATAAATAACATGAGGAGATTTCAACATGAGAAGATTTATTCTCAACAAGGTGTGGGCTTTTTAATAATATTTATTCTTAAAGATTTTATATTTTAAAATTATTTTAAAAAATTAACAATATTTTAATATTTTAAGTATTATAATAATGACCAATAACTCTTAAAAATTTTCAAGATAATAATTTCATATTGTAACTAACAATAATTTTAATTGAGAAAGATTGTACAAAATATTAATTACTAATAACAATTATGTTAGTTTTCGATATATTTTAAAATTTCAAGCACTAAATTCTTTAGTCCCTTAAAATAATTATAAAATATAAAATCATTTAAAGTAAAATTTTAATTTTATAATTCCTAATTGTAATCTTTCCAAAAGTCCTGAATGGTTAGTCCTTCAACCTCAGTACCTTTCATTGTCAAATATAAAGTTTGAACCCTACCTCTCCTTCTCTATTAGTCTAGAGCTTTTATAAATTTTTTTGCCTTTATTTTTCTTTTTATATTTTTTTTTCAAATTTAGACTTTCTAACAATATCATCTCTAGAGGAGCAAATCTTAATTACTAAATCTAAGTATAGTGACTTATACTTTATAATGTATCAAAATTTGAGTTTGTATTTTATTATTTTTAAAAAATTAATGTTAAACTTTAAAATTTTTTAAAATAATATTTAAAACCTGACCTCCGATCAAGTTTGCTTCATCAATTGAAGGCTATGTACTTTCTCTTAAAAAAGTAGTATGAAGGTATTTCATATTTTCCTTAAGTTTTTTTTTGGTAAAAATATTGTCCATAAATAAATATATAGGATTTATTTTTATTTCAGATACTTTAAATAATTTCTAGTAAGATGTTATAGTAATTTTCGTCTGTTAAGATTTTTTTTTCATCTAAAATAACAGCTAATTTTCAAATAATTTCCATTCTTCATTTTTTTTTTATATATGCACAATTTAATTGCCTAAATAATTAAACTACTCAAGGCTAAAAACAAGTGGGTACGACACATTGTGTATCTCAAACCAATTCCCATAATTACAGTTTACAAGTGGACAAACTTTCTGCTCTCTCGCAACTCAGAAAATATATATCTTGAAAGGAAAGAACCAAAGTAAATAAATAAATAAATATATTATTGCAGATAAAATGACATACCGTCAGGACCTGAAGCAGAATCAACCAATTAATTAGCACCATTACCACCCAGCAATCCAATAATAATAAAAAATTGATCGCATTGTTCAGCAGCCTTGTAATCATAAATACAAATTAAAAAAAAAAAAAGAACTAAAAATTGGAAATTTAATTATTTTAAAAATAGTGATAAAAACTATGGAAAAAATAACAAATTTGGATAGCTAACCATAATTATTAATATTAATTTAAAAAATAAGGAAATGGAAAGCTAATGATAGACCCGAGTGTCCTCATCTACGGTAATAAGAAATCAATAATTTTGATTTGTTTGTGACAAGAATGAAAGTTTCACTCACCGTTCATCCAATTCTTTTCAGGTTGAAAATGGAAAGCAGTTTTTTGCCAAGAAAACATGGCATTCGTCCAATTGCATTTGTGTGCAATTCAGTTGGGAAGAGAAGGATTGAACTTGGGTGGGACCCCTCGAGGCACCCCTCTAGAAAACAGCGTCGTTTGATCTGTAGGCAATGGCATCAGGTTTATAGTATTTATCAATGCAAGCAGTGAGAATAGGAACATAATTCAGGCTTATATAAGAAGGAAACGCCTTAAAGGTTGCCAGACCGGTCCTGCCGGTCGGTCCCGCAGGTGTGGCTGAAGCTGTGGTGGGCGTGTGGGAACTAGGAATATAAGATAAGCAAAATGAGGCTTAAGACTTAATTATCAAAAACAAAAAATTCTTAGATTTAAATCCTGAGCATAAGTTGCCATTTGCAACAAAATGGCCGGCGACGATCCTGTCACGACGTTTCCTCCAACACTTTTTCTTTCTTGGGTTAAGTCCTTCAACACTATGCTAATAGCATGGAAGTGATAACATCTCAATAATCAATTTTTTGGACCAAAGATAACAAATGTTATTGCAATTTGCAATTCTCAATAACATAAGATGTGTATCTCAAGCTGGCTTTATCTCTACTTGGCTCCGACTGTTCGTTTTCATCGTGTTGTGCCTTTTCTTTAAATCCAAGAGGGATTTCTTCGCTTACTGCAGATAAAGATGAATGAAATATGACTCAAATGATTATTAATCCGGTAAGAAGAGTGAATATCTGACTTTATTGATTTTATATGATTTTTAATTGAATGTAAAATGATAAATGAATAAAGTTGACCTAGGTTTATAATTAATCTTAATATCATTTAAAAGAATTTGTGTTTAGATAAAATGGTGGGTGACATGGCAATCATAATTTACACTTGGTAAGCTTACTTGGAAGAAAAATTCCAGATCTGCACCAGGCTCACTTGTCCTGCACGTGATGTTTAAAGGAGGTCACCCAAATCCATTTGCATCAGCTTCTCTCACGCACGGAGTTGAGCAACCAAATTCATGGAAGGAGGCAAAATTCATTAGAGGTGTGCTAGAGCTCTCGGGGCGTTCTGCTCCTCATCGAGTTCTCCTCTAATCTTCACAACTTCGTTCCCTCTTCGACTTCTCCAATCTTCACAGCATAAATTGGCTGATGACTTCACAAACTTCATGATGCTAGCTCTTGGACTGTTTAAAATTTTGGGCCTCTATAAATTTTTAGGCGGGATTAGGTTTGATATGGAGATAAGTGCAATGGTTTTTAATGATGCAATGGTAATATTTCTCTGTAGTACACAATGCATTTTTGTTATTGTTCTGTTACATAGTATATGGCATTGGATATTTTAAAATAAAATATTAAAATTAGGATAATTAAAATAACTTTGATTATGAAATATTTTCTTTTTAAAATATTGTTGCTCAAATATTTTAGGAATATACTATATATAGATATTTGAAAATAAGTGTGTTTTGAATCATTGCACAATAAATTTTTAGTACGGTATAAAAGATATAAGTGAAATATCTTATATTGTAAATATAAATCCATTATGGTTTGTTATCTTTGAGTTCACTATAATTTATTATTATTATTATTATTATTATTATTATTATTATTATTATTATTATTATTATTATTATTATTATCATCTTTCTTCTTTGTTAGTGAATTTCATGGTGTTTTGTGATCTGGCATTGGAAAATTGGACTTCCAATGTTAAGTCTAATAACTACAACTTGAGGTATTTATCCTTTATGTTTTCACTATAGAATCTCTTAATTTTGAGATCATTACATGTTTAGCTCTGTAAGGAATTCATATCTGAATATTAAATTTGTCCTCAATCTTATGCTAACAATGACTAATGGCCACTTCAAAGCTTAAATGGCCTTTTATGTTATCGATCTGATGTACAGTCTAATGGCCACTTCAGAAGGTTAAATGGCCTTTTGTGTCCCGAGGCCAATGACTAAGAATGTTCCTGTCTATGAAATGCATAGATCAAAGCTCAAACATCCATTATCATTAATATCATGTCTTTCCCGACCCTATCAGAAGGAATGTACTAGATTTTGTGCATCCCTATCAGAAGGAGTTCGCTAGATTTTGTTCATCTCTATCAGAAGTTGAAATGTGAAATATTGAGATTGTTTAAAAAGTGAATCTTTGAGCTTAAGCTTCCCAAAGATTAAGGAATTCATAATCAACTGTAAGCATAACACTTTAATGAGTTTTAGTATATTAAAATCTGTTCATTTAAAAATTAGTCAAGTGCAAAAGTGGGATTAAACTTTAATTAAGTCAACATTTATGATCAAACTCAGCTTATTAACTAGTTTAAATAATTTATGAATAATAATCTAAATATTATATTGTTTGGGTCAGATTTTAATGTTAAAACGCTTGAATCATGTCATATCTTTGCAATACATTCTATGACTTAGGCAAACCCATCTTCTAGCTTCATTGTAAGAATAAGCTGGCTGGACTAAATGAAACCAGATTGTACTGTATCTTGATGAAGTATATTATTGTTGGTACTTATTCACTGAACGTCTTAGTCATGGGGACATTAAACAAGCCAAATATGGATTTTTTTTTTTTTTAGCCACTCAATCCTATCTGCGTGATTGAGATGGGAAGATATATAGGAGGAGAAGTCGAAGAGGATAAGAACGCCGTGTCCTAAACACCCCTATGACTTTCGTCTTTGTTTCCGTGAGAGAAGAATTTGCTTCTTTCAAACGTCACGTGCAGGACAAGTGAGCTTGCCATGTGGGTGTCGCAGCACATGTGAAAATTTTGATTGCCACGTCACCCCACCAATTAGCGGTGTTGGGCTGGAATCAAACTGGAGAGAGCGTATCTCACACTTTTGAAAAGTATATTGATCTATTTAAGAAAACACACAAATTATAATGATGAATTTGAAAATTAAGATAAATTATGAATGGGCACTAAATAATTAATTTTTTCAATTTTAAATGATAATTATTTATTCATTAAAATATAAATGACAATTTATATAATTTTTAATAAAGTTAAATTTAAATATATTTTTTTATACTTTTACTATCAAACTATTTAATTAAAATATAAGAAGTGTATGATTTTTTTAATTAAAAAATGATAAGTGTATAATTTAATTAAAAAATTTTACACTTATTTACTAAAACTATACTTTTGTCATATTTTTTTAGCCATTCAAAATTAAATACTAAAAGGATAATCTAGTACAAAAGAAGAAATTAAAAAAAAATTACAAACCCACAAAGCAACAAACTTAATTAACCAATGCCTTTCCTGCAATGCTTAGCATCAATGGGAAAAATAAAAGAAAAGGCGATGGGGGATAATATCCAACTAATAAGATATATCTCCTTAATAGAAGACTTGACAAGTAAATCAGCTGCCTTGTTAATATACCTAGAAATCCAAGAGAGTAAAAAGGAAGAAAAACCACTTGAGAGTAACGTCTTCCATAATTGATTTAATTTGTCAATCAGGGTAGCAAGAATTTTCCATATCAGCATCCACCAACAACTTGAATTTGATTCAAAAACAACCTGATTAATATTAAGATTTAAAGCCCATTGCAAACCTTTTTTAAGAGCCAAAGATTCAGCCGTGAACGCCGATGAAGCTTGACAAGGAGAGCAACAAAGATCAACAACACAGCCATGCAGATTTATTCAAATGATACCCATACCAGCGTTATGAGTGGAAGGATTAAACATACTATCACAACTAACTTTGATAAAATCTTCAATGGGAAGCATCCAATGATCTTTAGAAACAGTTAAGACAATAGGAGATTCACTATCAACCACAGACCATCCATTAGCCTTCCAAAAATCTAACAGATCAGACTAAGCACATTGACAAGTGTTAGAAAGATCAAACTGAATATTTTCAAAAACTCAAAGGACATATATTTTTCCAAATAGACCAACAAATCATTACAACAAGAGGTTTATCAAAAAGATTTAACTCATTCCAAACCCAAAAGAGCGAAACATCTATATGTGAAACATGTGACTAATCCAACAAAAAGGTGAACTAACTACAAAACCAATTTCGTTTAGACCAATCACACAGAATATGTTCAATAGTTTCAATATCAACATCACAATAAGGACAAATAGAAGAATGACTACTAGTGCATTTGGTTATGCGTTTACAGACCCTGAAACCACGTTTGCTGACCATCATTTTGCAAAAGCAAAGCATTGTTGCTTTGTACAAAACATGGTTTGGAGGATCAGGAGTTTTTCCAAACATGCACTACACCTCCTATTGCACAAATTTTCTTTTGTTGGCAATGCATCTGAACACATTCTCCATGGGAAATGTTTAATTTTTGGGGGAATTTTTAACTTCCATTATGCTATTCTAGAAAGAAGAAGGAATAGTGTAGGATGAACACAAAGATTAGGCCAGTTGATAACTAGATTTAAGAGAATAAATCCCATTTGGACACTTTGTCTAAACCAAAGTACCTATAGCATGACAATAAGAAATAGGGATCTTTTTAATAGCTAAGGTGCTTTGAGAAGAGAAGTTGAACTCACTTTGAGCCACCCCTTGTATGCCAAAATCTAGTTAAGTAGAATTCAAGCTTATAAAATTTATAATTTGTGTAGGTGAATCTTGATAGATTGTGAGATGGATTTTGTTGTAGAATTGTGAAAAGTAATGAATAAATAACCTAAGGAATTTGTGTAACATGTGTGGACATCTCTGAGGATTATGGAATTATTACTAGTTGGCCGAGAATTTGGAAAGATAAATTGAAGAACTAGGTAGCCCAAAGATCTTATGATAACTTAGCCTTGTTAAAGCTTAATGACGACAAGTTATAACTAAACTTAAAAGCATTAAGGAATGGTTATGCATTGTGGTATAATTGTATTGATATGTCTTTTGTATAAATCTATTGAATTTAGGAGAACTTACTCGAATATTCAAATTACTAAGGAGGAAGAAGCAAGCAATTGGAAGCAAAAAGTAGTTAATATTTGTTCTTACCTTATTTATAGTTGAATGAGTTGCCTTTGCTATGTACATGTATGAATGAATGTGAATTAGAAGCTATAGAGTGCCTATCCAATATCATGTAAAGGAATGATGTTACAAATTACTCCTCCCAAGTTGTTGGCTGTCAACTAAGACTTTATAATTACAAGTGTGGTATTAAAATTAATTAGAAAACTAAATTGAATCCACAGAATAATTCTTATATAAACTTTAATACTAATTCATACTCAGTGTTGTGTATATGAGTTCACTATTTACATGATTAGAATTTTATACTAATTACTAAGATTTTATTTCTCATTTTTTCAATTTCAACTAACCAAATATCATATTTGAAAGTGCAAAAAATGACAAAAGGAAAGCAGTTAGTTGGCTAATGTGTTTTTTTGATTGCTTACTTTATATGTTTTGGATGCATATGATTGATACTACATGTGTATTATAGTTACATAAAGCCTTGTATGGGATTCAATCTACATAGCATAGTGTTATATCTAGCTTTATCTAGCTCATTTATACAATTCATGGAATAAGGAACAAGGTTCACAACTATTTTTAAGCTTTTCAACACTGAAGATGACCTGTTTATGTAACATCTAGTTTTTGTTAAAACGTCAGAAATGAATTAGTTATAAAGTAAGTCCCCTCAAATGAATTATTTAAGACCAAATAAAATTAGTATAAAGTTTTAAATAATAAAAAATCAGGATTTGAGGCGTGAGTTGTTCAAAAATCCAAACTAGATGAGCTAAAAAAGTTCGTGAAAGAAAGTTGAGGCATTTTCGTAACTTCTGACAATTTTGAAAAACTCATAGAAAGGCTTTTTAAATGAAAACTTTAAATTTTTTGGGGTTTTTAGATGTCCTAAAAACTATAAGAACCCTTAAAATAGTTAAAACTCCTTTAATGAGCGATTTCGACTAATGGTTGATCAAAATTTTGACTGAATAGTTTTAAATTTTTTTTTAGTGAAACCAAAGTCAATTTATAAGTTTGAGAGCCTAAATATTGTGATGAAAAAGACGGATTTCAAAAAGGAGTTGAATTGAGCCTAAATGAAAAGAACCAAGAAAAGGAACTAAAATGCAAATAGAAAAGTTATTAAAGTGACTCATTAGCTCCATAAACATGTTCCATCTCTTCTCCTCCCATTTAACTAACTTTGGTTCTATCTAAATAGAGGAGAATTCTGCTCAAGAAGCATACACAAGAAGGAGGCCTTAAGAGGAAGAAATGCTTAGGAAAATGTGAAAAAATTAAGGTATTTTATGGTTCTTCCTTTAACAACTTAGTTCTCCTCCTTCTCCTCTTCTTTTCTATTGTTTCTTTGAATGATTTAGGACTATTTTAGGTCTAGTTTAGAGGGAGGAGATTAGAATTTGAAGGAGAGGATTATATTAAGTGAAAAAGCTCTTGGAACAAGCCTAGAAACAAGGTAAACATCATAGTTTTTCTTGCTTTTCTTCCTTTGTTCTTCCTAGTGTTGGTTCGGCCAAGTAGAGAGCATGTAGGAAGGATTAAATTCTAACCAAGAGCAAGCAAGGAACCTAGATTTTAGAGTATGGGAAACTAGTAAATGTAATGAAATCTAAAAGAAAACCATTAGAATTTAAGAATGAGAACCTAGGGATTCTTAGACAAATAACAAAATTTAATTTCTTTCAAGGATATTCTAGCTTATGTGAGAGCTTAATTAAGTTCTTAAAACATTTAGAAAGTCTCCCAAGTGTCATTTCCTTTAAGAAAATAAAGTAAACTCCATGGGCTCAATGCTAGGCATATGTCTCAGCCAAACTTGGTTTTAGGACCTAAGGAGTATTTTAAATTTTTTTTAAAGCTAGAATGGGACTAAATATGATGGAAGAACATCAAAACAAGCCTTGGAAAAAATTTAGAAAGCTTAGATTGTGAGATAGAGGTATAAGCTCCATAATGAGATATAAAAAAGTAACTCATAGTTAGGCTTCTTAAAATAAATGTATGATGACTCTAAGGAGTCTAAATAGAGTCAAGAGACTTATATTGAAAAAGAAAATAGAGCCAAAATTATGAATTTCTATAGTTTCTTCATTATGCCTTATATAGAACCATAATTGAACCATAGAACAAAGTAACTTCATATAAAGTGTATGTGATACCAAAACTTGTTCCAATGATGTAATGGGATCCAATTTGATGTATCTAGGCCGAAAGAATCAAGTTCCACCTCATTGCAAGTGTATGGCTAAGAGAGAGGGAAAGAATAATCAAGAGAAAGATTTGTGATTTTGCTTCAAAAGTAGCTCTTTTAACCTTTCTCCAATGCAGTATTGGATGTTTTCTTATCTTTGGGTGCTTGTATGCTTATTTGTGCCATGGGAAATATTTCTAGATATTGCCTACATGTTATGGTACCATGATATTCTTGAAATATATTTTATGAATGTTATGTGGCTTGAATGGGTATGATGATGCTAAAAGTTCCTTAGCAAAGGTGAGGATGAGCTAAAAGCTTCTAGGATTAGGTGAGATAAAATCAAAAGTCTCAAAAAAAGTGAGGCTTAGTAAAAAATTTCTTGAAAATAAATGAGATAATTCCAAAAGTTTCAAGAAAAATGGGTGAGATTAAACCAATACCCTTGAGAACCTATATATAATATATATAAGTTTTTTGAACATTGAAAATACTTTATGTATATTTACTGGTAGCTTAAATTGCCATGTATACATTCTTAGACTTAAAAATATATCCATTATATATGTTTGAAAGGATAAAGAGCTATTAGGATTCTTGAAATCTCACTCTTCTCCCTCCAATATTTAACCATGTCTAGGTGAGTCAAGTGGGTAAAGAAGTAGAAGTCAACAACCTTGAAGCACAAGGCTATGGCAATGAAGTAGAGAAATAAGCTTTCAAATAGCATTGTGAAGTTAAACTATGTAACTATGTGATGTATACATGATGTAGACCTTTAGACACATGTAAAAGTATGTAGACATGATATATGTATCCATTTTGGAACCAAATGAATGAATATATAGATTTTTGCCACTTATGTGTTATGACATTCATGTGTATGTATGAGTGACATGGTGAAATTGAGCTCCATGAGGATTTGGACCATTTGACATGCTTCCCTAGGCTGTGTTTGTGCTATGGGACGTGTCTAAGTGCTATGGAATATTAAGAAAGTCTTTTGGTGCCTTAAGAACCATTTTGAACTTCAAAAAGTGACCAAATTCTAAGTTGTACCAAAATCTAACCAAATGAATATGTTTTTACATCAAATTTGGCCAACAAATAGGTCTCATCTAGAACTTTTTACAGAGTTAAAGAGTATCCAATTTGAAACTCTAGAGAATTTATTATAATTTTTCAAAATTAAAAAAATTTTGTAGAAATGGCAACAATACTATTGATATGGTCAGTTTTTTTTTCCTATATCATCTACGGGTCAAATAATATTCAATACTCATAAAATTTTACAAGTATAAACTAGACACTATAAGCTTTTCATAACCACTAAGATCACCTCATTTGAAGGTCTGTAGAGCGAGAACTAAATTTTTAAAGTTGCATAATAGTACTAGTAACGCAGCTCAACCTTTAGTACTGTTCATTCAATTTTCGTTAGTTAAATGCTTCTGCTTTGGCCTAAAATTATTTTTAGTTATTAGTTAACATCTAGATATTTTCATAAAGCTATCATATGCATGATTTTAATTTCTTTAGAATTAGTTGTGAATTTGCAAAGTTCACACCAAAAAGTTGTGACAGTAAACCAGAGAACAACTCTTTTTTTTCTCATATATGGCTTCCAATCCGAGATGTATGGGATGGAATATAATATTTTTTATTTGTATAAATGTGTTATGGATAGAGAATGATATTGATGAGTTTATATAATCTATAGAGCATAAGATGAACTTTTAAAGTCTTATGTAACACAACTAAATGATATTAAATATGTTATTTTCTTTGAGAATGTATGAAACTAAGCAAGTAAAATCGGGACAATATATTGGAAAGGCTAAAGAGACTAGGTATTACAATTTATATGTCATATGGAGTTATAGGGATCCAAATTTGGTTTTTTCTTTTCCTTTATTCATGTTTATCATAAACAAATTTGATTTAATCCATTTGGTCAGAAATTACACAAGACATCAAAGAAGTAGTCTTAACCTGAAATGACATAAACACCATAATTTTGTGCAAATTTTGGAAATTTATATCTCAGGCTACAAAACTCCGATTCATACAAATTAGATATCTACAGAAAGTTTAGGATATGAATTATATACTGTAAAAATTTCAAATGCAAATGAATCCATTTGCCCACTAAAACCACTGAGAACAGAAATTGTTGCAGTAAATCAACCATAAGTAGACCCCCAAACTTTAAAAATGCATAACTTTAGTTATATAACTCCAATTTATACAAACTCAATGGCCAGCTTATAATGTAAACTTTATATCTGTAAAATTTCATGAGCAACAAAGCTCATTTGACCCTTCAAAGAAACCAAAAACCAGAACTGGATAATATGAACAGTACCAGAGACCAAATTACATGATTTGCTGAACTTTAGAAATTTGTAAAATATTCTATAGAGCTTTAAAAATTCTCATTCTTAGCTTGTTAAAAAGCTCTATTAAGGATCTAATGGCATGCCAAATCTTAGACTCAAACTATGTCATTTAGGCTACTTTTGACATAGATGCAACTTAGGTCTCTTTTATGCCACTTTTTAGATTCCATATGGCTTAAATGGTATATAATTTTCATTCTTCCACTTTGAGCAAATTTCATTCATGCCAAACATCATTTCTATCCATTTCATTATATGTAAAGAGTTTTGGATCAAAATATGACCCCCTTGCACCCAAGTATGCACACATACATCATTGCACAAGATGGGTAAGACTACACATAATTAGCCATACTTCATTACAAGATGCCATAGATTAATATTCTTTGGCTTGTACACATGGTCCCATCATAAGACATGAAATATTTACATCATTTTACATCATAGGCTATTAATAATACAAAAATTGCCATACCACTACATTTATCACAATTTGGTACACATAATGCTTTTACTACATCCTTTTTAAAGTCTAATTCTTTTCTACCTCCTTGTTTTGGCTTGGTGACCTTAAAATAGGTAGTGAAAATATAGGGGTGAAATTCTGGGAAGAATTTTAGTAGACAATCTCAATCAATCTATACACACATCAATACAATGAGAAAATGCCATGCATATGATGCAAATATGCTATGCCTATACTTCATGTAAGTCAAATGTATCATATAGCATAAAAATTCATTTATTCTGAACCCATGGCATCATCATAAATTAGCTAGGTTAAAACTAATCTCAACTTGGGACCAAGGAAAAGCTACTGCGCTCAATTTTATGCCATAAGAAGTTAAGAGCTATCACATGTCATCTCATATACATATAGCTCATTTTGAAAAACATAACACAACATACTTTATTAATGCATCAAACAACAATACACATAAATATTTCGACTCATTCAAGCATTCAAATGTATGCAAGAATAGGAGATAAAGCTACCTTAAAACTTGTAGAGCTTCAAATGCCACTAACCCACTTGGTCTTAGCTTTTTCCTTGAATTTCTTTTACTTGACACCCACACTTAGGGGAGCTTGAGTTAGAGGGCATACACATAGCAATTACAAGATAAATCAACCCATTAAGATTCATTCTAAGTCTCATTACTAGCACTTAATCCCACTAAAATCTAATATGTATCTTAAGGCTAGTTTAGGCCCATCAAGAGGCAAGTCTTGGTTTTTACTTTCTAAACCTTAAACTCTTGCTTGCTATAGGTTTTATAACTCTAAAGAAACTCATTTGAATCATCATATGTATGATTAAAGGGGTCTAAAGTCATCTTGCTTTTTTAATCCAATTTAGGCCTTACAAAACTCAACTTCTAATCTAGAGCTCCTAAATTTAATCTGATGGTTTTATAATTATTTATTCATCATATTTAAACCTCTAAATTCATTAGAACTCAAAAAACTCTTCCCAGGTGCCCCCTTCTTATCTTGGCCAAGACCATACCTAAGAGAGAGTTACATGGGATTTTGTTACTTCTTTCTTAGATTTTGATGCATGTTCATATTCTTTGGCTTTTTTTTAGTCTAATTATACTTTTATATATCTTATACTAGGCTCCTAGAGTTCCATATCTCTTTAGGTGCAATTAAAACCCTAATTCTCTATCTTGAATTTTAAAACTTTTTAATTAGTTTTAATACCATTATCTAATTTCTCATGCCTCAAAACCCTTATTTCTATCTTGTTATAGTCGAAATTCATCTCCCTTATAGTTCTATGCTTAGGCAAAACTAGAGAAGAAGAGAAAGCAAAGAGAAGCAAATTTTTCAACCATGAAGCATACCTTGTCTTAAAACTTTTCAGGAGAGAAATTTGGTGCTATACTTGTTTTCTTCAAATTCTCTCCTTCCTCCAAGAAATCAACCACAAAAACAATACTTTCAAGAAACTAAAATCACTAAGAGAAAAAGCTTGAAGAAGAGAACAAAGTTTATGAAGACAAGACCATGAAAAATATGCATTTTCTTTTCTTTTCTTTTTTCTCTAGCTTTTTATCCTCCTTCTTCCTCCTCTCTTTGGTGAGACTTGGAGGGCTGGTTCAAAACCACACAAGGTTGATTATGACTCCCTAGGGTTGGCATGACTTAATTTAAGAAGAAAGGAAGTGATTTATAACAATTCCTTAAATTCCACTTATGCCCTTCCATTTTAATTCTTCCATTTAGGCTTATTTTAGCTCCTTTTTTATATAAAAATTTGGGTTCTCTAATTTATTAAAAACATTTACTTTCAATTTTATAAGATTTAGAATCATCTCGAATCATTTGGTCAAAATTTGAGTTAATTGATGGCTTAAAACGTACAATGAAAAGGTTTTAGTAATTTTTAGGGTTCTTATAATTTTTAAAACCTCTGAAAATTTTGAAAAACTCAATTTTACCATTTAAAACTTCCTCCTTTGAGTTTTCAAAAAATTACCTAAAATTATAATTTTGCCACTATATTTTTTATTAATTTTATTTAGCCACTATGACTCCAATTTCGAACCATCTTTAACCCTATATTCTCATTTCTGTATGCCTAAATTATTATTCTTACTTTACTTAACCTCAATCCATTTTATTCTAGGGCTTTCCTTTATTAGTTCAGTTTTAGAAAAACTGAGTATTACGCATAGTATTGTAATTAATAGTTGTCTTATATTGCTATTAGATTAGTTGTTGGCAAGTCTAGAGTATGCTAGTGTAATATGTGTTTATAAGTTAAATTTATGGTTATAAATTATATGCTATTTTCTCAACATGTATGAAGGTAGGTGGTAATAATTTCAAGTTAAAAAAAGACAACTAGGACTATAAATTTTGTGAACTTGGTAAATTTTAAATTGTTTATGTTGCTAGACAGTTTTGGATTATGTAAATTTTTGCATGCAAATTATGTATCAAATGAATTTTTATTGCCTTGAAATTTTTGTGACGCTTAGATAAGACCTTAAAGTTATATTTTGTAAAGTTTTATTATCTTTCGAGATATATAGCTAATCAAAAGGCACTAAAATAGTGTATAAACCTTCCTAAAGATAAAAATAAGATAGTTTAGGAAATTAATATAATTGAGGGACTAACCGAATGAACTTTTGTTAGAAACTTTTATAATATGTACTTATTAGAGATGAGATTTGGTAAGTTTCATAATTTTTTAGAGTGTTTTATTGGTTTAAATGAAGCCAAAACAGTGTAAGTAAGGAGAGTGGACTGAACTATAACAATTTTAGAAAATGAGTAGGATGAAAGGCCAAATAATAGAGTTTGCACTTGAAATTTGTATAGCACTTAATTAGCGTGTAAAAGCTATTCCCTTCCATGTAAAAGTCTTGGATACCATACCAACATGAAAACAGGAGGCATCAGGGGATGATATAATGCCGTGTAGAGTTTGGCCTTAATTAGTGTAGGAAATGAGTGAGTTAGATGCCCCAATTTTTCTACTGTTTTATAGACATGTAAAAATTAATTTCTGAAAATTTTGACTAATTTTAAAGGATCATAATTATTTGCTTGTAAATTTCTAATTTAGGGCAGATTTGGGTAAAACTTCTAAGTAAATAGCAAATATAAAGGCTAAATATGTAGTTGATTTCCCTTTTGTTAGGTATAATTAAAGATCCCTTATGTTAAAAAAAATTGCTTATACATCTCTCAAATTAAATTTTAAGATTAAATTGAATCATATAATGGAATATAAGTTCAACCCTCTTTTTTTTTTTCAAAAACTTTACCATAAAATTGTCCTAATATGAGTTTAACCTCCCTAGTTTTCTACAGCAGAAACTTACAACATTTCCAAACAGATTTGACTTCTTGGTTTTCGTCTCTTTGTGACCTTTCATTTCCTCCTAGTTACCTATTATTACTAAAAATATATTATTAAATGCATATCTTATCGATTATTAATATAGTTAATTCATATCTTTTTTATATTTAACTGTTTAAAAGTTGTAATTTCATTCAACGTTTGATCCTTTAATTTTAAAATAAGAAATTATATTCACACGCAAATCACCTAAATCCCTCAAATCTCTCTAGTCTTTTCAACCTTCCTATTTTGTACTTCACGGCTGGCACAAGGAATCAGACTCAATAGGGAATGAAGGATTTCCTCTTGAGGCAACACTGCATTTTCTTGATCTGATGGCAGCTTTCCTCTAAATGCAACAAAAAACTAGTTTGATAGGAAGGGCTTGGTCAAAACACAACGGAGTTTTGCGTTTTGACTTCCCTTTTTTTTGTTTTTTATATTGTTGTTTGGGTTTATTTGGGTCTTGGCCCATACTTGGCTGAATGGATCTGAACCATTTTTCATTTTGTACGTTTTGACTCTCCTCTTTTTCCTTGTATGGACTTATTTGGATCTTAGGTCAAACTTGACTTATGAACCATTTTTCATTTCTTCTTTTAAGGATCTCTTATTATTTATTTTTCTTCTCTTTTTTTTTTTAATTTGTATTTTTATTGACTCAACATTAAATTAAAATTGCCTAAAAATTAAATAAATACATGAAGTAAAAATTTTATTTTCTTAGACAAAATATATTATACACAATAAATTTTAAAAAAATGGAGGGAATAGGGACTTTTGGTACTAATTTTTTGTAGGAATTTATTGGGAGTAGTTTTTATTATTGTAAAATTAACTTTTATAAACCATATACTTAAATGTTTACATAAAATAAAAAGAATAGTTAACATTAAAATCTATTCCCTATTTGAGTTTCGAAAATGATTAACAGATATTGTATTTAAACTATTGTATAAAATACACTTTACTTGTAACTCTAAATATTACCCATTCATACAATGCTTTTGCAACTATTGTAACAAAACTTGTTGCCACAAATCTAAAATGTTGTAGTGTTAATTAGATCTATTTTAATGAAAAATAATAAACCAAAAAAATAATAGTGTAAATATATCAATTTTTCAGTAAGTTATACTTCACACTCATACATACACACAAATGCATTCAACTTTTAAATGGGGATGGTAAGTTGAATGGATATTTCGAGTATTTGGTCAAAATAAATTCTTGATACTTGATCAGCCATGGATATCAAATAGGGTTCGAATATTGAATTTAAATTTTGAAATGATTTTGGTCGACTTCTGATTTAGCCTTTAGATACATGGGATCTGTCTAATACCAATGAACGAAGAGGATGACCAATGCCAATATCCAAAATCTATGTGTTATATACAATAATTAGACTAAACATATATAATTATGCATAGAAAAAACATATTACATACTACAAACTTTATTTATTATTCAATTTCATTTTAGATTAATATTTTTACACATTGTTTAAAGTAATTAATGATGACAATTTTTACGTATTGTTTACATAAATTTCTCATAAAATAAAAAGTTATACAATACTTGAGTTTAATTTTAATTTTTTTTAATTAAAATATCATCTATTAATATAAAAATCATCCAATATGCATTTAAGTTAACAGATGGTATTTTAGTCAAAGAAATTAAAAATTAAAATTAAAATTAACATTTTTTTAAAAAAAATAAAAAAAAATCTCTGTAATTTCAATAAAATTCAGAAAAAAATTCATATAATTTACTCTAAATTATTTTTTGAAAGATAAGGATGTGTAAACACACATTCTTGCACATGCACAAAAAAATTAATATTGCAATGATTTATTAAATTAACATTTCGTTTATAAAAAGCATAAATTTATCCACAAAATAAAGCCCAACTACACCTACGAAAATTGTGAAATTTTGTAATAAAAGGTAAAACTTTTTGAACCAAGATCTGCTTATCACTCTTTGGGCATGCTCAGTGCTGAAGCAAGGCAAATATTTCTATTTTCTTTACATATTAGAATATCTCAAACTTCCCACTAGCATAAGGGTCCATATAAACAATTATTCAAGTAACAATTGCCTGCATGTAATTTAATAAGACCTTTTTTTTCTGGTGTATGGCCAATATATTCTTGAATCAGCTTAATTACACATCAATCAAGACCAAGTCTCTTTTTGAACATTTTTAATGATGCACCTTTTACATTGATATAGTATATTTAGGATGATAAATTCTCCCAAGTGCTTGCTTCTAATTTTAAGCCTAATTACTCAAGATAAAGAATACACCTCCTTAATTAATAGGACATTTCTTTAGAATCAATTTAAGAAGACGATTAATAATTAAGTTTGTTACGTTTTAAATTGGTCCTGCAACTTTAAATTCTTATTATATATCCTAAACCATTAGCTCCTATTGATCTAACATTCTATATATGTTTGTATATTGATATGAATTAAAAATTAAATGATTATTTTAGTTTGAAAGAAACTTTAAAATCAAATTAAATAAACTTAAAATATTAGCATACTAATTCAACCTTATAAATTACTCAAGTCTCTTTTGCCCCTTGTTACTAGATCCAAAGTTATATTGTCCTGGTATTTGATGATCAAATGAACCCCACCTTATGGATTATTTGAAGTCAATTAAAAGTTTTAGAGTCTACTAGAATATCAAAAACAAATCACATAAGCCTATGATAGAGACAGAACATCTCTAAAATTGAAGAATTGACAGAACAAATTAACTACTTATCAATGGCAGTGATCAATTAGTTGTGATGAGATATGAGATTAATGAAAGAATGTGACATGCTTGCCTTGTCTGTGCACAATGCGACATGTCTATACTACATTCGATCCCTTGGCTTACTCTAATTATATTCGCCCATATTTCTTAGCTAATTTGAATCCTTTTAATTTTTTTAAAAAATTGATAATTTTTTTTTCAATTAATATGGTCAATTTAAAAAAAAACACTCAGTGCAAGTACAAAACTCATCTGAATGGTAAATCATATTTAAATATATAACATCCTAAGAGGCCTCACATATTTTATATTCATCTCTCTTTAAAATTAACAATTTCCAAAAAAGTTGAGTGAATTTATTTTCCTCATTGGCAGCAATGGCAGGTCTCCCTTCTAACCTCCACAATTTGAAAATCCACCCAACTTTCATAATCTCACTGCCTCTCGTAAGTTTAGCGGTTTTGCCCCATATTTTAACATTCAAATTGTTCAAGTTCGTCTCGCAAATTATTTTCAAATCTCCATATGAGGGTATATAAAAAGATACATAAATACAATTTTTTTATATAATTAATTGTTTTGTATTTATTTTTTAGATTACCCTCATGTTAGATGAAAGGATTAAAAATGTTTTTAAAATCGAACCGATCATTGAACTGATGAAAATACTAATTCACGGTTCATTAGTTAAATCGTGATTGAATCGATAATAATTAAATATATATATATATATATATATATTAAATTTTAGTATAATAAATTATTATAAACAAATATTAATAAATTTTAAAATATTTTATTATCAATTATATGTAAAAATAAATCAAATATAATATAATATTTAAATTTAGTAGATTCTTTAATTTTAAAATTTGAACCTAAAATAGTTTATCCATCAATAAATATGATCATCAAATATTAATATGTTGAAACAAGTATTAAAACTAAAATATTATAAAAATTAATTATTTAATATATTAATTTTTTATTATTAATTTTTTAAAAATTTATATAATAAAATTTAATTGATTCTTAAAAGTTTGAATATAGTGTAAAAAATAATAGTTGATAAATATTTAAATTAAATATTAGAAATTTTAAAAATATATCATAATTATATTTATATAATATTTTGCACCATCCTAACTAAAAAAAAATAGTACAATAATTAAGATGTTAACGTTCCTTTAGGTTTAGGTTATGGATTGTTGCATAGTAAAATGAAAACAACCGATTAAAAGTCTATTTACATAAAAATCCGCATATACATACTAAACGTGCTCTCCAACTCATTTGGTAGAGGTTTGTTTTAGAAACCATGCACAGAAGTTCAAATTGTAAGTCAAATGGCACAAATATATTTTGGAGGCAATGCATACGTGTGTTGGAATCTACGTGGGAGTATGGGTTGAAAAATTCTTAAAGAAAACTAGTGCAATATAATTCATTTGAACCAGTTTTAATTCAAAATCGATCGATTAAACTCAGTTCTTAAAAATATTAATTTGAAAGAATGTTTTAACCAAATCAGTGTTTAGTTTCTGATTAAATCAACTGATCTAATTCGATCCAGTTATAATAACATATTCTTTTTTTCATGATAGCCCTTTTAAACCATGAGAATACAATGAATTGTGAGATTAGAAGAGTAACCCTTTTAAACCATGAGAATACAATGGATGGTGAGATTAGATAAATCGTTACTTATCATCATTGAAATTTCTACCCTTTATTTGAAAAGTCAATGTAAATTTTGTCGTTTATAAACAATGTGTTGTTAACGTACGAACTTTTTCATGCTCTAACAAATAAGAGTTCAACAAAGAATATATTTTTTGTGACATATCAAACATCTTTGGTAATGTTTTTCATCATCCCTGCTCTAGCTTTTAAAAGCTAGACGTATACTTAAATTTCGATTTATACCTGTTTTTTTAAATAAATTATATGAACTTCTTACAAATTTTATTAAAATTACATAAATGTTTTTATTATTTTCAACATATACACTTTAATCTAATTTTAAAATTTTTAAATTAAAATATCATCTATTAACATAAATATGTAAATATATATTATATTCAAATATCCACAAAAATATAAATTTTATTTTCAAATATATACAAATAAAAATAAAAATAATACATTTTGTTTTCATTAAATTTAACTTAAAACATATATTTAAGTTAATAAAAAATATTTTAGTCAAAATAATTTAAAATTAAACTAAAATATAACATAATTTTTTGTTTTAAAAAAAATCCATATAATTTTTTTTTCTAAGCCAAAATTTCGGCCATTTCATTTTCATAAAAACACGAGAACTATTCATGAGGGGCCGGGGCACCCAAACGAACTTAAATATCTCAAGCTACTTGTAAATAATTCTCTTGCTTGTTTAGTAAACGTCTTAAATATTTAAACAGCTTATTTTAACCAACTCAAATCAAATTAAATATTTTAATAAGCATTAAAGAAATGCAACAAGACAATATCACAGAAAACTCGATTTCTTGCAAAGGTGAACTTTCTCATAGTAACATTTTTCCTGAAATTTGTGTAAAATTAAATACACAACTTTTTCAAATGTTCAAACAATCAAAAAATTCTACCTCCACGCCGAGCTCTCTGTAGCAAAATGCAATGCAAAAAGTGTAAATTTATTATGAGGATTAATTATTCAAATAAAATTGCAGCAATTCATATTTGTTGCATCTAAAATTTTATAGATTTCTAAAACTCTCGTCAAACCTGATGTCTTTAACAGAGACAAAGGAAAACCACCTAAAAGCCAGAAAAATGAGAAGGCAACAATTTGAAGTAAAATCCCAAAAGATCAAATGGATGAATACATATTAAGATTCACATATTTATAAGACACAGCTCGAACAGAAGCCAACATCTTCATTCTTCACATAGTGACAGAAAGTTCAACAATACAAAAACCATTAGATAAAATCCCAGTTTAGAAGTCTCCAAATTTCAAGACTAAAATACACCTAGCAATGAACAACCACGTCAGAGGAAGTTCATATGATATAAAGCACATAAGTATCCTTTCTTAAGAAGCACTGATACTAACACACATAGAGCACAACTTGACAAATGTCATGTTTAATACGAGTGTTAATCACAATACGATCTTGTTTTTGAATTACCAGTGCTTGATAGATTATTCCTTAGCTCTCACAAGCAAGCTTCAAAGGTGCTGCTGCTATTCTCTGCTTCGTCAAGCATTTGCACAACCTGAGTAACCCCTTCTTCTATTTCCTTCCGAATAACTCCATCAGGCATATCAAAGGTCCTTCTTTTGATAGACAGTGACCTACCAGTAGGCTGAGGGTCCACAACATCAAGCATCGCTTCCAGCTCGTCCACCATTGACCTCTTTGCAGATCGCACCATCAGATCAGCTCCCTATAGGTTGGAAATGCACAAACACATTAAGCCGGTTGGATGATATAAAAGAAAAAAAAATGTAAAAAGTGAATAGATAGGATAAGAAATAACTTCTGTATCTTTACTTTTAAAAAGATAATTTCATAGTTAAAATAATAATTTGATATATAGAATAATAAATACAAAAATATAATAAGACATTTCACAAACTATATAAATATATTATGTCCGCCTTGCGATAAACTACACGAGTCATAGATGATAAACTAAGAAAAGGCCCCTTATGTACTCATTGTGTTAATGATAGATTTTTAGATAGA
Source organism: Erythrophleum fordii (assembly GCA_032878935.1). Lineage (NCBI taxonomy): Eukaryota > Viridiplantae > Streptophyta > Magnoliopsida > Fabales > Fabaceae > Erythrophleum > Erythrophleum fordii. Next base: position 14,794,237 of record JAVQMF010000052.1, on the reverse strand, counting down.
CTCCATCTATAAACAAAATTAATCTAATCACAAATAACCATATAGATATGTTAGAGGTGGACTTAAATAAGTGTGTCTGACATGCTTATAAGTTTATTTATAATTAACTTAGTCTACCTTTTTTTTTTTTCCTTCAAAACAAACCAAGCCTATCTTGGCAAGCTTTCTTGAAAGAATGAATACTTCTAAGTGATAGCAGTATTTTTTTTTTTTTTATTTGGGGTGATAAGAAGGAGGAAAAAAATAAAGAAAAAAAGCTTCTTTTTTCATACAGAAGCTAGAATAAAAAAATAATTATTTTAAGGTATCCTCTATTCAAAATCATTAATTACCATAACTACTCCTAACATTTTTTTATATACCCTCTCAAATACTTCTCAGTAAGTTGACAATAAAAAACATTTTTTAAAATAGAAAATTGCTAAACCCAGAAATATTGATAAAGTGTTCATCAAATAATTTTGACAAACCCAAACTGCTTCTTTCTTACAGTACTTTCTATGAAACTCTATTAAAAAATTTTCCAAAAAAAAAAAAAACCTCGACAATTACAAACAAACTCGTAAAACAGTGAGTAGTGATCATTTTATTTATCATGTGGCGTCTTTTTAACTATCAATTCAACTTTAAGTGAAGCCAAATGGTAATATACAACTAAAATAACAGTATTTTATGATATCTTCACATAAGAAGATCCTGATCCAATGTCTAGCAATTCATAAACATTTTAAAAGCTGAATGGATTTTGCAAGCACAGAGATGATGAGAAAGTGGAAATAACATCACCTCAATGGCATCAACAGTGAGAAGCAGGACAATGATTTTCTCAGAGAACCTCTGGCGCTCCTCTGCATCACGAGCTACACGACGTCGGTAGGTGAAATTATTGAACTGAGCTCTGATTCCCTTTAACTTTGATTTTGCAACAGCAAGTTCCCTAAGGGCACGAAGAGCCATTGACCTACGGATCAAATAAGCTCTAAAGCTCATTTGGATCAACAATGCAGCGTCTTGAGGAGATAACTCCTTCCTTTTGCCCCTGTCATTTTGAACAGCTCCAAACCTCTTTGCAAATGCCTAGGAAAAAACACTTGACAACTCAAAATACTATAATGTTTGTATAAATCTGCAGTTCAATGACAAAAATACTAAAGAAGAAAGTGTAAAGTAGCTAACATCTCATTGACATAAAATAGATCCTCTGCGGTACTACACAGGATGGAGTTGAAGAGAAAAAGACTGAAGAGCTTTAAATGTTGAAAGCTGCTTCTAATCTCTCTCTAGCTACACACGGTGCATTTACCTTTTAAATGCTGAGGATCCGGATTACTCATTTACGGTCCAGAATATACTATAATGTATCTAAGTTAGTTTTTCCTCTTTCATTTATATCAAGCATAGTGTTATTCACAATAATCATAAGCTAGGGCACAATCTTCAAGCTTGATCAACCACTCACAGATAAAAGGTACACTGTCAATAAGAAGTGAAGTTGATTTCTTTAAAATCTGTTTGAGAGCTGGAAGGCAAAGAGAAGAGAAAAAATTACAAAAATAAAATAAAAAGAAAGAAATGAAAAGAGAACAGATTGGATTAAATAAAAATTTAAATTTCTCATGTCTGAACGTTAAAAATTAAAATAAAAATAAAAAATTACGATAAATCATAACAACATTAAATTCTATACTATTAAATAATTAATTTGTCCTTCAAAATTCCCTTGATGGGAAGAACTCAAAATAATAGATGGGAAGACTGGAAAATTAAACGAAATCTATTCATTCTCTTCTCTCTTTATAACAAACTTTAAAAAAATAATAAAAAGTTTCAACAACACTTTCCATGCACTTCTCCTCCATTATCACCTGTCCAAACAAACCCTTATGCTTCATGTCATACTTCCTGGGTTGAAAATCAAAACTATTGAGACGGCGAAAAATAAAAAATTTAAACTATTAAGCTTTTAATTCAACTTGAAAAACTTACAATTGACTTCTTTTCCCCTTTTGTTTTTGGGTTCAGACAGTACCTAAAATTCAGCACTGACTAATCATATTACATATTCGTGGCCGAGACTGTGAAGAGATCTTATTCACAATACTTCCAGATTTGGACAGAAAAATGAAAAAATTTTCCGTATTTACATGTTGTCTAGAAAATAAGGTATTAGTCTCCCAGAATCTTCAAAGGGTGTTCCCTGTTCAAAGTAATCTGCTCAACAGATCAATAAAAATGATTAAATAAAACATTATTTATAAAATTGTATGAAACCTATGCCAGTTTTCATGAGTGGACTTTCATTTCTCACAATTAACGCAAAAGCAAGCAACATGTAATTGAATCAAGAGGGAATATGTTGGATAAGCAAGTAACCCAAATGCTAATTTTAGTTTCATATAAAAGGAATATGTTGGAAATGAATTTAAGAATATTCTAGACATGGTCCATAAGCCACGCACCAAAATTCAAGGTATCCACAAAACAAGGAACTAGAGCCATAAAACAAGGCATATCAATAACTCTTTAAAATATGGCACTTTGTAATGATAAGCTTGAGACCTGATTATGACCTTTCATAGACCAGACTAGTAAACGTTTCTTTTTCGATAGATTCAAGCAAGTAGACATAAACAATTATCGCTGCCTGCTCAGACTCCTCGATCCATTTGTTACAATACAAAAAATTTATGGACCAAATGCTATAGTTTTAAAAATATTGCATTAAAATATTATATTTTCTTTCAACTCAATGACATTACTATCAAATTGCCACTTTTCTTTCAAGAACTCCGTGGCAGTCACATTTCTCTCAAGAACTCCGTGGCACTGCCACCGAGTTATCCTACTTTTATTGAAACTCAACAGCATTGCCACTGAATTGGTGAGTTGGACATAATATCTTGCAATATCTTTTTAATGAATTTTGTTTCAATTTTTTAATGGTAAAATGTGTTTTATTTATAAGATTATCTTATTGGATTCATTAAATATAAATTAAATTCAATATTAGCTAAAATAAATAAGTTGACATGTAGTAATAAGCAAAAATAATTTTATCACATCTTTCATAAGATTGCATAAGCATTAAAAATATAAAAAGAACTATTCATAGTGGCTCTGCCATAACAAGGCATCTTCCTTGCACTCTATGGTCACTACTATCCCAATTGTTCTTGTTGTTCTTGTTCTTATGGTGAATTATTAACATTGGCGGCAGATGAAAATTTTAAATCCAAGTATAAGGATTGAACCAGAGAAATCGACTCATACGACATCATAAACATTGTTGCGACAATCCCCTAGGCTCAAGGTACCAACTCTTGTACTCAGCACTAAATGTTGATGGATCAAAAAATAATTCTAAGAATAACCCAAAGGTGAAAGACCCTTGTTGTGGTGTCGATATAAAGAATGAGACCTCAGGTGATCCAAACTATAATGTTGTATTGACATCACAATAAATGTTTTATGCCTATGGATAATTCTCAAAATTACTTTTGGATGCATGAACATTTAGTGTCAGGTATAGAGTATCTTGAGCCTAAGGAATCATCATAACAAGGATTTGAAATGCTACATAAATTAATTCCTCCAATTTAATTCTCACTCTTGAATTTAAATTTTTCTCCAACCACCAATGCTAACAACTCATCACATGAACAATAACAACAAAAATAGTTGGGGAATCAATGACCACAGCATGCAATAAAAAAGTCTTGTTATAATATTAGACGCCACTATAAATAGTTCTTTCTATTTTTTGATACTTATATAATTTTATAAAAAATGTGATAAAATCCTTTTTTTTTATTACCAAATATCAACTTGCTTATTTTAATTGATACTGAATTTAATTTATATTTAATGAATCCAATATTCTTATAAATAAAACACATGTTTTATCATTAAAAAAATACAAATAAAATTCATGAAAAAGGAAGAAAAAATATAATAATAGCACTGTGGCACTACCACCAAGATGCAGGAAAATATAGCCAACTCAGTGACAATGACACCGAGTTGGAAGAAAATAAGGCCAACCGAGTGGTAATGTCACTGTGTCCCAATAAAAATAAAAATAAAAATAAAAACTCGTGACGGTGTTATTAAATTCTTTAAAAAGAAAGAGTGACAAAGAAAAAATAACATCCTGAAACAATAATTTTAGATCAGTAGCATTTCACCCATAAATTTTTTACAATCTAACAAATGCATCAAGGAGTCGCCTGCTCGTCTGAATCGGCCACATTTTGAGACTATGTGCTCAAATACCAATCCAACTAACATAATCAATTTTGCTGATCCGACCATGTCCTAGCCATAATGAGGAATAGAAAAAAATTTATAATCCAAATTAAATTTTGCTGTTTAGTACCATATGCCATTCCTTGTCTAATTGAAAGACAGATCAATATCATACGCCTCCACCCCTGGGAGGAATGGAACTTCCATAACCACTTTACATGAACCCCTAGTAAACGAGCTGTATTAAACCAACAGATACAGTGCGACACAAGAAGCTAGCTTCTCTGCATCAAACATAATCAAAGAAGAGAAAATGTCAGTCACCATACCTGTCTTAGAACGACAACTCGTTCGTCGCTGGGCTCTTCAATCTCCACAATGCGCAATTCATTTCTTTTCTTCTGATCCTTCTTGCCCTTCTTCTCCTTCTCCTTCTTCTTTTCCTTTTCCTTTTCCTTTTCCTTTTCACTTTCCTTCTCCTTCTTCCCAAAATCACCACTCTCTACCTGAAATGTATATTTTCTTGAACTCCCACTGTCTTCCCCTTTCCCCTTAATCTCAGCCGTCCATTTGAAGTTCTTCGCAATCCCACCCTTCTTCTTCTTCTTCTCCTCTTCCTTCTTCTTCGCTTCTTCTACAATTTCCGCAACCCATTTGTACTTCCTATCAAACCCTTCCTCCTCCGCCCCCTTGATCTCCGCCGTCCACGTGTACTTCCGCTCACCGCCGCTGATTTCCTTCAACTTCAAAAGCCGATCGAACCGCGACTCCAACTCGGTGACTCGGTCGCCCAGGCTCTGCAAGTAGAACTCAGTTCCCAGCAGCCTCTCGACTCGGTGAACTCGCTTAAACGACGGCGTTCGATCAATGCGCACCAGATCAGTTACGACGTCGTATGCTTCAAAATCAAAGGGGCTCGGAAGCGGGCAAGGGTTGAAGTTGAAGAGATCGAGAGCGAAGCCAACATCAAGATCTTCTTCAATGAACGAGGGGAAAGTGAGGGTTCTGGGAGAAACAATAGAGGTTTCGCTGAAGACGAAAGGTTCTTCAATGAGCTCGAATCGCCTGAGGCGCCTCATGATAAGCTGAGTCGAATGGGTCACAACTGGATGAGTCAGCGAAGTTACGAGTCATGATAATGATGAAAGTGATGGTATTTAAAAGGGGAAAAAATTGAAAGAAGACAAATTGATGATTTCGAGGTGATTGAGGGTGAGGGTAGATTTGGAAATTCGCGTGCTGAAAAGGACAGGATTGGAATGTTATGTTGCGGGGTAAAGGTGTAAACGAGGAGCGCCGCGTCTTGAGAAGGGTGAAAAGACAAAAGTGGGGTTGTGATTTGGATTGGATTACAGAGACAAGGAGAATCTTGAAGAGAGGATTGTGGCATGGTGCGGAGCATGTGAGCTCTCTCAGATATCTTGACAACACGTGAACCTGTACTGACTTTTTGAACATAAAAGTCACCGAATGGTTAAAAGAGATCAAAAAGTTACGGATATTACGCTCTTTAAAATATAATAAAAGGACTTGAAAGATATAAATAAGTAATATAATATATTTGTATACTGAGGTAAGTATTCTCAGACGTATTAAAATCATATCATCTTTTTTTAGATAAAAATACATTTTTTATTTTACTTAAAATTTTATTCTTATTTCTTAATTTTATTAATTTTAATGTAATTCTTTAATTTTATTTTTATTTTTATTTTTATTTTTTAAATTCATGTAGTTATAATTTTATTTCTTAATTTTACCTTAAATTTATTTGATTTAATATGATATATCAACTTTATCTCAAGTTTTACTTTTATTTTTTAATATTATTTTATCTTATTTTGACCTTTAATTTTAATATGCTATTTAAATATTTCTTTTTTCTCTAATATTATCAAATTAAAAAGATTTAAATATTTAGACTTTGTATGAATTAAAATTTAAAATTATTAGAAAATAAATTGGGCTAGTAATACCAAAATGAGAAAAGCAAAAATAAAATAAATTCAACTGTCAAGTAACAATCAATTTAGTTTATAGAAAAATAAGATATAAAATTAAAGCTGAAAATAAAAATTATTAAATTACATGAGACTTGTTCATATCAACAAGGGAAAATAATAATAATAATAATAATGAAAGGGAAAAAGAATATTTAAGTAGTTTTTTTTTTAAGTTAAGGGCCAAATTAAAATAAAATAAAATCCAAAGATAAATATGAAATATGAAGTAAAGATAATAGATTAAATTGAAATAATAAAATTAAAATATAAAATAAAATTAAATAATGGCTACAGTTGAACATGTTTTTTTTATTACAAGAGCATTTTAGAAAGTAAGAAAGTGAAATTATTATCCATCAAGTTAAAAAAACATGCATCAATTTGGTGGAAAAATTTGAAGAGACAAAGAAAGCGTGTAAGAAAGCCATGGATAATGGCACGAGAAATGATGAAAAAGGAACTTAAGAAGAAATTTCTTCTAACAAGTTACAAGCAAGATTCCTTCTATCAATTCCATACTTTTAGGTAGAGGAGTTGTCTGTAGAGCAATATATTGCTAAATTTGAGCATCTTATGAAGAAATGTGATGTCGTGAAACTTAAAGAACAAACAATTACTTATTATCTTAATGATTTTCGATTAGAGATTAGAGATATTGTTCAATTGCAATCATATTGGACTTTTAATGATGTTTGTAGATAGGAAATTCAAGTAGAGAAGTAATTAATGGAAAAAAATTTTCATAAAATCTCAATAGAGAAGGAGTCTTTAATCGAGGAAGTGCCTTAACTTTCAAACTTTTACCAAAAAACAGGGTTAATTCTCCAAAGATAGTTCCAAAATAAGGAATTAGGCCTTATAATGCTTCAAACTCTGCCTCTAAGTAATTCTTCAAATGTTAAGGATTTGGCCATATTGCCTCTAAGTGTCCCAATAAAAAAGTCATATCTCTTGTTGAAGAAGGTGAAGATGACCCGATAAGTGATTCTCATCTTGATAATGATAATGAGGATAATGAAAAAGAAGTCACTTATGGAGATCAAGGAGAGGCTTTAGTGGTTCAACGCATCTTAAAGCTACATAAGTTAAAGATGATAAATGGCTTCACCATAATACTTTCCATATGCGTTGTACTGCACACGGTAAGGTATGCACAATAATAATTGATAGTGGCAACTATAAAAATGTGGTTTCCACTATTATGGTAGAAAAGTTACAACTCAAGGTCATTTAGAACCTTTCAAACTACCTTCGCTCAATGAGGGTAATGAGGTGTATGTCAACAAGCAATGTTTAATTCAATTTTCTATTGGCCAACATTACAAAGATGAAGTTTTATGTGATGTAATTCCTATGGATGTGTGCCACTTGCTTCTTGGTTGACCATGGTTATATGATCAACGAGTGCTTCATGATGGTTATAAAAATACTTACTCTTTTATCAAGGATGGTATCAAGATCATATTGGCACCTTAAAGAGTGAAAAACAAATCTAATCCTTCCAAAGGAAAAAGGAGGTCTTTTCTCTCAAAGTCACAATTTTTTAAGATTATAGATCATTTTCTTAACGTATATGCACTTATAATTTTGGCAAAGAATAAAGCTATAAAAGAGATCCCACTATTATTAAAACCTTTACTTAAAGAGTCTTGAGATGTAATGCCCAATGAGATTCCTTCTAATTTTCCTCCCATGAGAGGAATCCAACATCACATTGATTTGGTACTTGGCACTTCCATTCCAAATAAGGTAGCCTATTGGATGAGTCTAAAAGAGCATGAAGACTTACAATATCAAGTTTTGAGCTATTATGAAAAGGTTTAATTCTTAAAAGTTTAAGCTCTAATGTAATTCCTAGTTTTCTTATTGAAAAAAAGGATAGGTCATGGCGGATGTGCGTAGATAATCGAGCTATAAGTAAAATTAAAATTAAATATCAATTTCCTATACCTCATCTTGATGATCTACTCGATCAACTTTGTGGTCTAGTGATCTTTTCAAAGATTGACTTAAGGAGTGGATGTCGTCAAATTCGAATGCCACCTAGAGATGAATGGAAAACGATGTTCAAAACAAAAGATGGTCTCTACGAACTTTCATATGCCTTATGAATTATGTTTTTAAAGCTTTCATTGGCAAGTTTGTGATTGTCTATTTTAATGACATCTTGATCTATAGCAAAAGCCTTAAAGGAACATATGGAACATATCCAAGAAGTTTTTAAGGTGCTTAAGGAGCAACATTTGTATGTGAATCTAAAAAAATGTTACTTTTTTATAGATAAGGTAAATTTGTTGAGGTATATCATTTCTAGTATTGGAATTAGCATGGATCCTAGTAAAGTTAAACTAATAATGTGATAGCCTACACCAAATTCTTTCTAAGAAGTTCAAAACTTCCATGGTCTAGCATCCTTCTATTAATGTGGTTCACTGCAGAATTTAGCACTCTTGTTGCTCCTATCATTGAATGCTTGAAAGGAGAGACTTTTAAGTGGAATGAGACAGCTCAAAGAAGTTTTGAGTTGATAAAAAAGAAAATGGTTGAAGCACCTATTCTTGAATTGCCTAACTTTGAGAAGGTCTTTGAAGTGTGTTGTGATGCTTCAAATGTGGGGTGTCTATTTTAGCAAGAAATTGAATGGATCAAGGAGAAATTATTTAACTTATGATAAGGAATTCTATGCCATTGTTTAAGCTTTGACAAATTAAAGGCATTATCTCATTTATAAGGAGTTCATTTTATTCTCTGACCATGAAGCCTTGAAGTACATTAATGGGCAACATAAACTTAATAGTAGATATGCAAAGTGGATAGAATTTCTTCAAGCCTACACCTTTATGATCAAACACAAGGCTGATACTCAAAATCAAGTTGCTGATACATTAAGTAGAAGATGTTCATTGATCTCTTCAATGGAGGTGAGGGTGATTAGATTTGAAGTCCTTAAGGAGCTCTATGAGAAAGATTCATATTTCTCTAATAATTTGAGTGAATGTTCTAAAGATTTCCTCTTATACCATAGGTTCCTTTTCAAGAATAATCGATTATGTATTCCACAATGTTCTTTGTGAGAGGAAATAATCAAAGAAGCACATGAGGGAGGACTTAGAGGACATTTTGGGTGAGATAAGAATCTTGCTCTTATTCAAGCAAAATTTTATTGGCCTAATAAGGTTCATGATGTTTCACGATATGTTAAACGATGTCATACTTGTCATATGGCCAAAAGTCATAGTCAAAATATGGGTTTATATACTTTCCTTCCAATTCCTAATGCACCATGGGAAAATGTGAATATTGATATCGTGGTAGGATTGCCAAAAATTTAAAGAAACAAAGATTCAATCTTCAATCATGGTAGTGGTAGATTAGTTTTCTAAAATGGCACACTTTGTGCTTTGTCTCAAGACTTTAGATGTATCTCATGTGACAGACATCTATTTCAAAGAGATTGTCAAGCTTCATGGTATTCCAAAGACCATCACTTCTGATCATGATACAAAATTTATAAGTCACTTTTTGGAAGAATTTTGGAACTACTCTTCAATTTAGTTCTTCACATCATTCACAAACTGATGGATAGTTTGGAGTTGTTAATCAAAGTTTAGGAAATCTACTACGGTTCTTAGTTAAAGGGAATATTCGATAATGGGACCTTCAATTACCATAGGCAAAATTTGCTTATAATCGATCTCAAAGCAAAATCATAGGTAAAAGTCCATTTTGAGGTGGTATATGGATCTAATCTTATTAGCCTATTAGACTTGGCTCCTATTCCAACTAATCACTCTTTTAGTAGTGCTACTGAAAAGAGAGTGAAAGAAATTCAAAGTTTGCATTAGAAGGTATGAGAGAAATTTTTTCAATAAAGTGAAAAGTATAAAAAACAAGCTGATAAAATCTAAAAGTTAACAAGTTTCAAGGAAGGAGATCTTATATGGATACATCTTCATAAAGAATGATTCTGACAATAATGTTTTGGAAAGCTCAAGCCTAAAGTTGATGGTCTTTTTTAGATTTTGAAAAGAAGTTTCATCAACTTTCAACATCTCTAACTTATTTCCATTTGAGGAAGAAAAAGAATCTAACTTGAGGACAAGTCTTCTCCAATGGAGGGAGAATGATGGAGAAATTCAAGAATAATAAATTGATGAAGAAATTCAAGAATAATAAATCAAAGATGCATGAATTATACAAATTATTAGTCTAGGGTCTTTGAATAAATCATTAAGAAAAAGACTATTAGTTTTTCCCTGTTAGAAAATTGCATAGTCATTTAGATGTTTGCAATATTATTTCTATTTAATGTTTGGGCTTAAAAAAAGGAAGGAGCCTTGTACCAAAACTAATACAAATAGATAGTTAGACAACAGTTGCAAGGAAGGTTATTTTGAAGTGAATATAATATATTTTTATAATAACTCTATACTGAGTTCTCTCTTGACTTGATATATGTTAGGTAGATTCCTAAGGTATATTAAGTTATGTTTGTTTTCTCATTTTCATTTCCTTCTTCAATTCTTATTCGAAATCAAGGATAAAAGAAATAAGAGAATTCAACAAAGCAATGAGGTAAGAATTATGAATATATCTATATCTACGCTTTGCATAACATTTCCCATATTATTTAAAAGAAAGAGAAGAACAAAGAGTAAGTTTAACTATCTTTTTCTAACTCTGTTTCTATAATTGCCCAAGGTGAAGTTACTAAAGAGAATTCAAATCTTGTATATAATATATATATATATATATATATATATACATATAAAATAAAAAAGCAAGATGTCATTAATATAAGTTAATTTAGGAAGGATACAAGTACAAAGGTGTATGTAATATATTTTTTTAAAAAAATTGAATTTTTTAATAATTATTATATTATAATAAGATAGGTGAAAAGTTGTTATTTGAATAATATAAATATAATTAAAGAAAAATAACTTTTGTCCTAGAAATTTAGAATTAATTTTAATTTCAACCTTTTTTTCGGTTAATTTCTTTTTATATATGTCAAAAATTTCAATTCTTTCCTTAAGACTAAGGGCACATTTGGTATATCTTTAGAAAATGAGATGAAAATGAAAAGTTGTGAGAAATATTTATTATATTATTAGAATCATTATTTAATAACATCTATCTCTTTTTATAATTTTTTTAATGTAGTAGGTGGTAGTTATTTTTCATTTACAAAATTATTTTTTTATTTCTATTTTTAAATTTTCTATGCAAATTAATGCCATCAAATTAATTAACAAAAGTTGCTTACTTGTCATACACATGGCCAAAACATGCACACACAAATAAAATAAAGTTTGACAAAATTTTAGTTTCATCTATTAAATTGTATAAAAATTTCAATTATGTCCTAAAATTGTTTTAAATATTTTCATTTCCGTCATAATAATTGTATGTACATCATTTTTGTGGCAAAAAAAAGAAGAAGAAGAAACTAACTAGGTTCCATTAGTTTTTATTAGGTGTTTGAATCCCCTATTTCTCCTTTACCTGTGCGGCGCCTGTTCTTCGATAAAACAACATCATGCTTCTCCCTCATTAATTGAATGATGGCATTTTGATTAGTAGCCTTTAATGCGATCTTGGATATTCATCTTCACACAATCCTGGCAGTTTATTTCATTCCCATAAGCTGCCTCCTTCAACAATCCTTCATCTTCATCATTTCTAGTAGGGTGTACATCATTTTTGTGGCAAAAAAAAAAAAAGAAGAAACTAACTAAGTTCCATTGGTTTTTATTAGGCGTTCGAATCCCCTATTTCTCCTTTACCTGTGCGGCGCCTGTTCTTCGATAAAACAACATCGTGCTTCTCCCTCATTAATTGAATGACGCCATTTTGACTAGTAGCCTCTAATGCGATCTCGGATATTCATCTTCACATAATCTTGGCAGTGTATTTCATTCCTATAAGCTGCCTCCTTCAACAATCCTTCATCTTCATCATTTCTAGTAAGGTGCGCAGCAAGAGAAAGAAACTTATTCTTGTTCATTGCAATCTTGAATTTTCATCAATTTTTCATCTTCATCGTGATGTAGCAACTTTAGATTTGGCTTCCTCAACGTTCAACCATGAGAGTTTAGAGCCACAATTGAGAGTGATTCAACCATGAGAGTATTTATTCTCAAGATAAAGAAGGCTTTGTGGTTTATACTTGTTTGAGCATTTATTCTCTAATATTCGGCCTTTATTTATATTCTGTTTCATTGGATTGTATTTGAATTTCATCTCTGCTTAATATCATTTATGCTTGGTGACTTGAGAAAAGGAACTCGGATTTATGATTTAAAGTCATTCAATTTTTTTCTTTACTGAATGTTGGTTTGGGTCTTCAAACAGTTGTGAAATATTGGTTTATATCATTCTCATATTATGGTTCTACCTAGTGGAGTGTAGGGTGTAATGCTTGTGGGACCTATAGATTATGGTTTTGACTTAAGATTATTGTTTTGCCTAGTGAAATATGGGATTATATCATTTTAGATTATGGTTTGTGGGACCTTTTGGTGTTGATTTCATCTCATTGATTAATGCTAACCAAAATATAGTACTGGCTAAATTTTTTTACACTTGACTAGTCTACTTTGTTTTTAATGCATCATCTTTACCTTCAATCTCTTGGCTTCATCTGTCCATAGCCAAGGATCGTGTCTCAACAACTTGAATCTAAATGTGTCTCTACAAAAATGCATTAATTTGAATGGTCATAATACATATTTGCAAATGAAATACAAATAAAATATATGCTTTAAACAAACATATATATATACACATATGAACACTAAAACAGCTGGAGAAGAATATGTACAGAGTTGCAAACAGGAGAAAATGCTTCAAACAGGAAACTCAAGAGAAGATGCTAAAGACAACGCTTCCATTGGTCCAAGGGCTAAGCTTCTCGCCTTAATAGAATAGGAGAAAATGTTGATGATTTCTCGTGGTGCAATAACGTTTTGCGCCTTGTCTTTTTTAGCTTCATTCATAATGAAATAAACAATTAGGATTGCATGAAGATGAATGTCCAAGATCGCATTTGAGGCTACTAAACAAAACAGCGTCGTTCAATTAATGAGGGAAGCACAACGTCATTTTATCAAAGAGCAGGCACCGTGCAGGTAAAGGAGAAGCAAGGGATCCGAATGCGTTTTATTGGCACTTACTAAACACTTGGTTGAACACTTCATACTCATGAACCAGTTGCTCTTAGATGGAGGGTTGTCCAAATATGGATGGCTCAAATTTCTTCTTTTTTTGTATTTTGATTTTTTTAATGAATGTAGAATGTAAAATAAAAAAATTTTAATTGTCAATTTATAAAATAATGCTTGATATTAAAAAATAAAAAATTTAAATTTAAACTATTCAAATCACATTTAGATAATCCAAACTGTGGAGATAAATGTGCTATTCCCTACGAGAAGTGCAAAATATTTGCATGCCTTCACGCTCAGAATCTCCACAAAAAGTAATACTTTTGCATATTCCTAAAACACGATATCAAACCTCTTCTTAAAATCTTGGGTAGTACTACTAATTCTTATAATTTTAAAAAAATTAAAGTTTAAAATCTCAAATTAAAAATATTTATATTGAAAGAATTTAAAATTTGAAATTATAAAAAATCTTATGATAAAAAATTTTAATTTAAGATTTTGAATTGTAATCTTTGTACGCAGTTTAAAATTTTAATTTTAGAATATTTTAGTAGAATTTTAAAATTTAAAATTTTTCAATATTAAAATTTTTAATTACAAATCTTAAACTATAATTTTTCCTCTAAATTTCAATATGTTTTCTATTCTTGGCCCACCAATCTATCAAATAAACTTACCTCCTCTAACGTAGTAACAACGGGTTGATCTCTGGCCTTCAACACCAGAGATTTTTTTTTTTCTAAAATTATTATCTTAGGGTGGCATATGCAAAATTTATGATAGACTCCAAGAAGCAAACCTTCGAGTGCTATCAGGAAACCCTGTCAACACACGACACGAGATAAAACAATAGCCTCTGGCCAGAGCTTGCATCCAAATTAAAGATCGAAATTGAAATTTGTCAAACTTTGTTTAATTAAAGTTCGCATTCTTTGGCTACATGTATGATAGGTTAGCAATGTATGTTAATGAATTCGATAGTGTAAGCATTTGAGATTAAAAGCTTTAACAAACATATAGAGCAAAATTAAACAAAAAATTAAAATTAAATTAAAACTAGCACCAAACTTTCATGGATTAAAAAAAAAGTACTTTTGCAAAATAATATTTAGTTAAAGGAACAAACATGTATTTAGTTGAATTGATTGATAAAATACTTTAAAATAATTTTTAAAATTACTATAAATATGTAAAATAAAAAGAAAAATAAATGTATGATTAAAATGTATAAAATGCTTAAAAAAAATTGTTTTGCGCTATTGAATACTAAGAGCAACCTTAATTATACAATAGCAATGATTGTTTGTGTGAAAACAATTTTTTATATCATTTATAATTATAATATAAAATTAATTACATATAAAATGTAGCCTAATTTGCATTAATTACACTCTTATATACATAAATGTACAAGTACATATATTTACACATATGAATATGCAAGTACATACACACACATGTACATACACATATAAGTGCACACAAATATATATGTATGTACACGTGTGGGTATACAAGGGGACATCTGTTGTTCCCTTAGCTAGTGGTAGTAGTAAGGGTTTAATAAATTAATTCACAAATCAATAAAGAAAGTAAAATAAGGGATGTGTGAGTTTTAGTATTTATATTACTATTAATCTTGATTTATTATTTTAATAACTATGACTCTTATTAATTTAAGTTTACAATATAGTCAAAGAGAAAATTATGAAGTATAAGTTTAATTATTCAATATACATATATATAGGAATATCAAGTTTTATTGCTAAAATGCATGAAATAAAATTATCCAATCCTATTGCATGACCACCAAGCAAGTTATCAAATGTAAAATTGGTACAAGGAAACCTAGCATCCACTCATGTATTGTCGGCCAACCATATATCAAAATCCCCACTTCATTAGTTTTAATTCATTTTATCTTCTCCACTTAGTTGAAGTGTGTGTGTGTGTGTGTGTGTGTGTGTGTGTGAGAGAGAGAGAGAGAGAGAAGCTCTCATGGTGGAAGAAAAGGGAGAAGAAAGAGAACATATTTCTTGCTTGCATGAGGTAATTTAAGTCATCTTCCTCCTTTGACCTAGAAGGAAAAGTTGTAAGGAATTTTGTGAGCTTTCTACTTAACCAAATTTCATCTCCAAATTTTAGGATTTGTTCTTGAGGTGTTTTTGCTTGATCAAACATGAGAGAAGAATTTGAGAAAGAGGTTTAAGGTAATAATCTTCTTCATCTTAGTTTTTGTTTTTAATCACCTTGAGCATTTAATTAGACAATACCGTTCTCATCCATGTTTGCCGAAGCCTCAAAAGGGAAGGAATTGGAGCTTGGAAGCTTGAAGTTATAGGGTTGTGACTTTGAATTTGGAGACATTCAAGAGAGATAAGTAAGCTTCTTGAAATTGTATTATCTTACTCATTTTACTAACCTCTAGCTAAGAAGTAAACTTCTTAAAAGTTTCTTAACATTTAAGAAATATTTATTGATGGAGTACAACACGTTAAAAGGTTATTTACATATAATATAAAAGTTAAGGAGGTTATATGTACAAAAAAATAAATTCAAGAGATTTATTGTTATGAATATGTTACACTTTATTAGGAAAATAATGAGTTAACTAATGATATAAGAATTATTTGTATAAATTTAAAAATTTAAGGGGTTTATTAACAAATTTTAAAAATTAAAAAAATTATCTGTATATAACCCAAACTCTAAAAGAGTTTTATGCAATTTAGCCAAAAAAATATTGCTATCAAATTCATTTTATATGAACTTTTATAATTGTAAAATATTGCATTGATCTATCTTAGAAAAGTTTTTACTTTAATTTTATATAAATAATTCATAAAGATAACTACTTGAAGGATTAAACTTAAAATGTACTTCTTTGTATTTTTAATATCAAAATTTTTAATCAAAATATGATCAATGCATGGTTTTTTTAATTATAATATGATAAATGCATAATTTAATTAAACAATCACATACTTGAATACAAAATCACATATTTGTCATAATTTAATTAAAGAAGCTAACAACAAAAATATAAAAATTGTATATCAATTTTTCTTCTATTTGATATGAGATTATAAAAGGATATTGATTCCATTGACAATTGTCACCATACTAATTACTAATTAAAAAAAAAAATTATGCCATTTTTATATTTTTAATATTATATTATTTAATTAAAATATATTAAATATATACCTTTTAATAATAACATAAGAAATACATATTTATACAAAAAGCATATAATTTTTACAAAGCAATATCATATAATTAAATATTTTAAAAGATTTAATAGTAATAAAAATATTTAAAAAAATCTTTTGCTGGACAAAAGAAGACCTTATGGAATCTGTAGTAGTCTCATGAGTCATGACTAAGATCCAGATCCAACAAAAAAGTCCGAATTGCACTTCTTACGTATTTTAGGTCCATTTAATTGAAGGATATGAAAAAAAAAATGGAAGAAGTGGATTGACAAAATAAAAAATTATTTTTATGTTTTTTATTTTTTTAAAAAATAATTTAATAATTAAAATAATAGTTTAATAAATTAAGGAATAAATAAAAAGATATAATAGATATTGATGGCTGCCAACCAAGGAGCCCTTAGTATGATATCCGAGTAGTTGCGTGTTTCCGTCGTGTTTCTCTTCCCTTCTGGTCTCTTCGAGCACTGAACCCAAACCCTAACCCTAGCTGTGCGATTCTATCCATGGATGCTCTTGAATCGAACCCTAATCCCCCTTCCTTCCTTCCTTCAGAAAGCGTCGCTTCGTGCGATCATAACCCTCCTCCTCCGCCGCCGGCGAACTTTGCATCAGATTTTCAGAAGTTATATGAGCATACTGCGAATTTCGATTATCAAGATTCATCGAAAACCCTAGCTTCGGTCGGTCAAAACATTAACGTTAATCCTCTAATTGCTACGGTGAATGGCCACGAGAACGGACTGGATAACAGTCAGGGAGGTGCCGATAGCAATTCGAAGCCTGGGATTGTGAAGCCGTTGATTTCTGAGAACGGCCTGACCAACAATACCCAGAGTGGCACCGACAAGGATCACTCTGGCGGTGAAGAGGAAACTACAAGCAGACGTCGCCGCCGGAGTCGGTGGGACCCGCAACCCGATTCCAACGATCAGAGTGGCGTTGAAGCAGGTAGCGGAACGAGGAAGAAGAAGTCCCGTTGGGCCGATGATGAGCCGAAGCCTGTGATTCAGCTTCCTGAATTCATGGGCGGTATTGAGTTTGATCCTGAAATTCAAGCTTTGAATAGTCGGCTTCTTGAGATAAGTCGAATGCTACAATCAGGTCTGCCTCTAGATGATCGCCCGGAAGGTGCTCGATCTCCTTCACCTGAACCTATATATGATAATATGGGAATTAGGATTAACACTAGAGAATATCGTGCGCGCGAGAGATTGCAAAAGGAGAGGCAAGAAATTATATCTCAGATTATAAAGAAAAACCCCGCGTTTAAGCCACCCGCAGATTATAGGCCACCGAAGCTTCAGAAGAAGCTGTATATACCAATGAAAGAATATCCTGGTTACAATTTTATAGGGCTTATTATTGGTCCTCGAGGCAACACTCAGAAACGGATGGAAAGAGAAACTGGTGCTAAAATTGTGATTCGGGGTAAAGGGTCAGTGAAAGAGGGTAGACTGCAACAGAAGAGGGATTTGAAACCTGACCCTTCAGAGAATGAAGATTTGCATGTCCTTGTGGAGGCAGAAACGCAGGAATCACTTGAGGCTGCTGCAGGTATGGTGGAGAAGCTCTTGCAGCCTGTGGATGAGGTGTTGAATGAGCATAAGAGGCAACAGCTTAGGGAACTTGCGGCGTTGAATGGTACAATTAGGGATGAAGAGTTTTGCCGGCTGTGTGGTGAACCTGGTCATCGCCAATATGCATGTCCTACGCGCACTTCTACATTTAAGAGCGAAGTGGTCTGTAAGTATTGTGGGGATGGTGGTCACCCAAGCATAGATTGTCCAGTGAAGGGAGCTACGGGGAAGAAGATGGATGATGAGTATCAGAACTTCTTGGCAGAGCTGGGAGGGACAGTTCCAGAATCAGCAACAAAGCAGAACAGCACATTGGCAATTGGGTCAGGCAATTCTGGAAGCAATCCTCCTTGGGCTAACAATTCTGGATCGACTGGTGGTACATCACAAGCTGGCTTAGGGGCTAATGTGGTTAAAAAGGAAATTGATGATACTAATTTGTATATTGGGTATTTGCCACCCACTTTTGATGATGATGGTCTGATCCAATTGTTCCAACAATTTGGTGAGATTGTTATGGCTAAAGTCATAAAGGACCGAATGACTGGTTTGAGTAAAGGATACGGGTTTGTCAAGTATGCTGATGTCCAAATGGCCAATAATGCAATTATGGCCATGAATGGTTATCACCTTGAGGGTAGAACCATTGCAGTGAGGGTTGCTGGTAAGCCTCCTCAGCCTACCGTACCTCCTGGCCCACCGGCATCGGCCATGCCCACATATCCTATTTCAAGCCAGCCAGTTGGTGCCTATCCATCCCAACAATATGCTGCTGGGGGTCCTCTTGGGACTGCACCACCTGGAAGTTATGCTGGTGCCCCAGTTCCATGGGGACCTCCTGTACCTCCACCATATGCTCCTTATGGTCCTCCCCCTCCTGGATCAACTATGTATCCTCCTATTCAAGCTCAGTCTATGCCTCCATATGGTGTTCAGTATCCTCCAGTCCAGACAGCCCCCCCTGGTGCCCTGTCCCAGCCCGCAACTTCTAGTGAAGCACAGCAAAGTTGCCCTCCAGGAGTGCAGTCTGACAATAGCACCTCTACTCAATCTACATCAGCCAATATTTATGGGAGTTCGTTACCTGCTATGCCACCAACTGCTCAACCTACCTATCCTGCATCTTATGGTTATCCACCTTATTACGGTACAGTTCCCCCACCACCTCCCCCTCCCGCCCCTGCCCCTATCCCAACTTCAGACCATATGCCTTGGGCCATCAATCCTTCAGTGCCACCTCCTGCTTCATCTGCAGAGAAGACAACATATGGTGTAGACCAATCTCAGAGCATAGGAAATGTGCCTTGGGCCACAAATCCTCCAATGCCTCCCCCTGCTTCAACTGCAGAGAAGACAACATATGGTACAGATTCAGAGTATGAGAAGTTCATGGCAGAGATGAAATGATCTGATTGGTGTCAAGTCAGGCCTCCAGGTTCTGAAAGGTTTGTGTACCATCTATATTATTTTTATGTTCTTCATAGGTGGCCTTGTGTATGTTATATGTTGATAGAAATTAACATTCTGTGAACTTGCTTACATCCTTTCACATTTGACCTTGATATTTTCATGAAGAAGTTACTCGTTATCACACATGTTCATCGTCAAAGGTTTTTTCATGAAAACCAGGAGTTGTTTCTGATTTTCTTGTTACTAGAAACCAAAATGTTTCTGGTATTCAATCTAGCATTGTATTGGTGGATGCATTTTTCAATTTGTAGTTTATCCATTATGACTGCCTTATATCTTTGGGGGTGTAAAATTTAAATTCTGTCATAGCTACATATTTCTTCTTGGAGTTATCATTTTACCAAGAGAGGAGAATACTAGCTTCTAATGTCTTTTCTATCTCCTTCCTATCCCTAAGAAAGCTAATCTTTGTATATGAAACGATATATTTAATGTTTTCTACTTATTCACTTTACACTTGATTTCCACTTGTTTTTCTTTATAACTGAAGGGCCCTTACAGAAAAAAAGGTGAAAATGTTGTGTCTTTGTAAGTATATGATTCTTCCACACGTACTATTTCCTGGATTCATTTTTTCTCCAGCTCACGTATTAATGTTATTGAGTGTGGTGCCATTCCTATTTTAATGGTGAACAAAAATCATCTGGAGCAGAAACTAGTTAAAGTTGTATGGTTCAGGTATAAAATTCCTATTCTCTTGAATATGTACAACGATAAAGGAAATATTTAATGTTCTGAAGTTTTTTATGTATCATTTCAATGGTCTTCATTAATGAAGTAATGGATGCTCATCTTCTAATGCAGTGTTTTGCAGATTACATCCGCAGTCATATCTAGTTTAAGAGTGCTTTCTTTTTTTCTGTCTCTCTATATGGGGGATGTCTATATAAATGATTTTGATGTCATTATAGATAAATGGGTTCTTATGTTACTTACTGATATATAACATTTTAATCATGATGTTGCAGTTTTTAACTCTCCATTGCTGTTATCTAACATTGTGACAGGCTTGATGTTTCTTGGAGCTCTTGTGAACCTGATTTCTTAACCTCTTGCCATGACTTTCTTGGAAGTTTGGGACTCACTTCTTTAACCTTGCTGTACTCTTATGACATTTGCAGAGATTTGGCCAAAAAATTCAGAACAGTCTTATCATACAGGAGGGGCAACATCAAGGGGGCTTTCAATTATTATGATTATTATTAATATCTGCTTATCTTGTTGAACTTACGTTGTTTCTTATTTTTCTTATTTATGGTTGCTTATTGATTTATACAGGAATGTCTGGTTGCTAAAGTTTTCTTCTAATAGTAACATTTGTGGCAGCTGGTTCCTTCTGTTGGACGTAGATACATTTCTCTTGTTTTTCTCATTTATTTTGTTCATTAAGAACTTATCCTAACTTATTTGTAATTTTGATTGTAAGTGTCTTTATTTTGAGGGTTCTAATTCTTTTAATTACTTGGTGCTGAGGCTGCCTTGTAGATGCCTTCGGTAATATGATCCCAAAGGTAACCATGCCTTTTTATTTGAACATTTGGGATTAGTGGAACAGATACCTTTCTAAAGATAAGTTCATAATTTATAAAATACATTGTTATTAACAGTTCCAGCAAGGCAGGTAAAAGACATTTTATTCTATCATGTTAAACATCAGACTATGGCACGCATTCATATTTTGTCTCAATTAAATTTAGCTGACATGGTGTTATGAGCACCAAATTCTTGTATGATACAGGCAAATATCAAGTTTTTCATTTGTTTCTGAAGTGGTTCCTTGTTATTGGCATAAGTTGGAGGGTGGGGTCAATTTGATTGTTGATAGTTTTTGTGACTTGTCTACCACACACTCAATTAACCTGTGTTGCTGGGCGAAGATTGAAAGTGAATGATCAAAGAATTGGAGTTTTGGAGTGTTTTCTAATATCCTGCAGGATATCTGCTCATTTGGATTGAAACTCTTGGGTTTCCTTGTGGTTAGGGATATCCTAATTTTTCTTGCTCATGAATGCAACATGTCAGTTAAAATGGTCAATAAATGCTTGAGCCCTGTTAGCTAATTAGTGTGTTTGACAGAATTAGGGGAAATGTGCTAGTTCAGTAGAATTCATTTCTCTATGCAAGCTGCAGAGGCTTCTAAAAGATAATACCATATTTAGCCTAAGATGCATGTGAAGAAGCAATAAATGGGTATGCTGTCTCTGTGCTTTTATTACAATATGGAACTTCATTTCTCGTCCTAGAATCTTTAGGACCATCAGATTCTTAAGAGGTGGATAGTTCTGACTCTGGAAGTTGTTGCTCTTTTTCTCCCAAGTGTTCAGCTCAGAGGATTTAGACTATAGCATGTTGAGAACTGTCACAAAATTGTTGTCCTTCTTTATCCTAACTTTAGGTTTTGCTAAAGCCAGAAACCAGTTACTTTACAAAGATAAGAAGTTTCTGTTGCATGGCTTCATCTTGTGATCCCATAATATGGTGGTTTTCTGTCACAGTATATGATTTCTCGTCCATGTCTGGGTATTAGTTATTCCTTCTCAGCTGCTGCATTAATTTTCCTTGGAATGCTATATACTTTCATGCTTGTATGCGTACAAGACTTGAAAGCACCGACTGATTTAATGAGATGTGTTTGATCATCACCACCTCTGCACTTGTGTGTATATTTGTCGTTGGGTGAATGGGGTATGGCCTTGAGCATATTTACTTTGTGTATCATCTATTGTAGGCTAGTCAGTTCAATTTATGGTTTTTCATTTTTGATAAAGCTGCATTTACAATTTTAATCCTATTAAATTTCAATTTTGGCAACAAACATGCAATTAATATATTTATTTTACTAAGCAAAACCATTAGGTTCATGTGCTTGTGCACATGCATTTGGCTACCTTTGTTTTATGTACAGAATACCAGCATTGTTTCACTCATAAACCATTAGATTAATAGTCATCAGTAGTCTGATTGTCTTGTCTGCTGCAAATTGATTTGAAGGAGTGGTAAATTCTGCCCAGCTTTAACGCCTGAATTTCGGAGTTAGAAAAGAAGATTTTCCAGTTTTGGTTCTGTCGCTGTATCTTCTTGGCTTTCTACCTAGTGATGTGGCCAGTGACGTCTTGTTTGTGTTTCTCTGGGTTTTTGATTGCAATGTTTCATATCCTTTTGGCTAGATATATGGTTTTGACTTTGCCCTTCAAGAGTAGATGCGTTTGGTTAAAGAATCTTAGGTTAGGATCTGCCTGTTTTAAGTTTAATCCTATGCCTCTGGTTTGTACTCCGACATGTTGTGTCTAACGAAGGACAAGATTTCAGAGGGTTTTTATATTTTTGGGTCAATAGAGGGGGGGTTTAATTATTGGTGATATTGACGCTTTTCTTTTTCTTTTCTAGGGGCCTTGGTGGTAAAGCAAATACCTTGAATTGAAGTTGATATTAATGGTATATTGCAAGTTCCTTTGATTTATCAGCTGGTTAAATCAGCTGGTTAAATCATTGTTTGAGTAGAAACAAGGTTAAAGAAACCAATCTTGGATTTAAAATAGTGCCGTTGACTACATTCTCTCGCTATCTCTAAACCACCGATGTCAGCCCTGGCCCATGAAATGTGATTTAGCCCGTTCAAGCAATTCAAACAATGTGGGTTGAGGATCTTAGGGATGTTTGGTGCAAGGTAGAGGGTGGGAAAGGAGGATAGGGAAAGAGAAAGTATGAACCTGTTTGGTATGAGGGAATTTATATCAGTTAGAGTTCGTGTGATATACAGACAGTTAAAAGTTAAGAATTAAAAATAATAATAATGATTTTGTAAATAAAAAGTTTTTATAATTTTTTATCATTAATAATTGAATAATTGTTATTAGAAAGTGTTAAATAATAATTATAGAGGTGAAATTAAGATAGAATTTTCTCTCCCCGCTCCCCTCTTTCCGGTACGGATCTCAATTTAGTGGAATGTGCTATCATTTACTGTGGATGGAAAGTCACTGTTTGGGAATGTGCTGAAGAAGTCCTATTTTGCCTTGAATGAGAATGAAAGACGATAAAGCCGTCTGCCTGCGTCCTGAGATGGAAAGTAGCTGTGGAGAATGGAAGAGGGATGTGAATGAAGATAAAAAGAGAGTAGTCAGAAGAAACCGACCTCGCATATTTTTATTTTTGTTGAATTAAAAAAAGTGCAAAATGAATATTTTTATATTTTATTCTAAGTGATCCAAAAAAATATTTTGAATTAAAAAAATTAAGGATAAACATAATTTTGTTGTCTGATATCTAAATTTTTTTATTAAGGGTAACACTTTTACAAATTTAAAAAATAATTTAATAGAGGATATGATTATTTGCTTATTTGTTTATTTTTGTATTATTTTAATTTTATCTAATATGTAAACAAAAAGATGTTTTTATTCTTATTTTATCCTAAATATAACTTTAGATTATATGATTTTTTTTATTTTACTTTTTTCTTCCACCGAGCGTAACCTTAATTTTAGTAGTCTCTTCTTTTTAAGGGTAACGGAAGAAACTTTTGGGATCGGGGTGGCTGCGTTATTTACATTGTGATTTTCCTAAAGTGGTATCCTGTATTTCTGCTGCCTGTTTAATTTGGAAAGCTTTGTTGTACTTCATTATTATTTAGGCTACACTAGCTGTTTGGGATTTCCTACGGCTGACTACCTCTCAATGGTTTTTTAATTCCTTACCAACCCCTCTGCAATTTTTTGCGCAAGCATTTATATTTCACAAGTACGTAAGGGTGAACATTTTGTATTTATTTTAGAAAAGAAAAGGAGAAAAAGAAAGAGGAAATGTGCTATAAAATTTTTTAAATATACATTATTTAGCATCTAAATCTTATAAATATATGGTTTAGTTTCTGAAAATTTTGTACTTGTTATTGTTTGTCTTCATGAATCAAATAAAAAAATGCAAAAATAAGCCACCTGAATAGTTCTAGGGACTAATGAATCGTGGGCTAAAGACTCTTAAAAATTGTATTTTATATTTTTAAACGATGAATAAGTTATTGATTCCTATCTATCTGCATCTTTAAATGCAATTTTAATATCAATATTATGCTATTGGTGCTTATGATTCATAAAGAGTGTGCTTGAAATAATTAAAATTAAAAATTAGCTTATTTTTTTGGGTTTCTTTTTGGTTTTAAAGCGAGATTTAACTAAACTCTTGGAAATACAAATTGGTTAAATTACTTTCTTAATTTTGAGGACTTCAATTTTTTTTTAATTTATTATTTATAGTTGAAAAGTTTTAATTAAATAAATTAATTTTTCGTGGCACATTACTTTCCATCATAAAATGTCAAAATTTCCAAATACTAAAAGATTACATTTTTAGAAGATAATTTTTTATTTCTTAAATTAAAAGAAATATTTACAAATCAGGTAAAGTTAAAAGAAGGTATTTATATTTTTCCCTCGTGACATGTCCCCAAAAAAATCCGATGGCATAGGAACATGATTAAAGTAAATGTATAACTACGTTTATATAGGTATTAAAACACATTTCTAAAAGAATTATAACTCAAATAACACTTGCTTTATACGTAAGTGTTAAAAGAAACTTGGCGTACTGTACTTCAATATGTCTCATCACTTTCCCACTCCTTTTTTAACCATTGCACTTTCCCATTTGTTAGAGATTAGGAATTATTATTATTATTATTATTATTATTTCCTTATTCATGTATTCTAGATATTTTCATTCATTGTATTTTCACATGTGCTGTAATTATTTAAGGCTATGTGTATTCACAGTCATATGTATAGTGCACTATATATCTAAGTGAATTATTATTTTTTGCCTCAAGCAGAATTGGAGCTTGCGCATTATACAATTAACCTAATTTTTCTATCTTGGTATCAGAGCCTCCCTGAATTAGCTCACCATGTCATCCTCAACATCTGTACCGATCTCAGCCACAACACCCATTTCATCCTCAGCCACAACACCCATTCCATCCTTTGCCCAAACTTCAACCATCATACCAACCTCCATCACTGTTATCGATGCCCAGAAATCAAATCCCCTTTTTAATTCCCTCAATCAATTAAACTCAGTTAAGTTGAGTCGAGATAACTATTTGCTCTGGGAATCCATTACTCTTCCATTGATCAAAGGAAACAAGCTTCAAGGCCACATTGATGGGTCTGCTGTTGCGCCCCCTGAATATACATTGCAAGATGGCAACGTCATACCTAATCCAGAATTTGAAGAGTGGAAAAATGCTGACCAACTGCTCATTGGTTAGATCCAAAACACGATGACTATTGAAGTTGGTGCTCAGTTGCTTCATTGCACCACTGCTAAGGAGTTGTGGGACGGAGTCAAAAGTCTCACTAGAACTTATACAAGGGCAAGAGTAACTTTGTATAAAATAGAGCTATATCGTACCAAGAAAGGGGGCCTTAAAATGGAAGAATACCTCTAAAACATGAAGAGTCTCGCCGATAATCTAATGCTGGTTGGATCTCCTATCTCAACTGAAGATTTGATTACTCAGACCTTAGCTGGTCTTGACTTTGAGTATAATGCTATTGTCATTGCTCTTACTGAAAAATCTAATGTCACTTGGCTTGATGTACAGGCAACTCTTTTAACCTTTGAAAACCGAGTGGAGCAGCTCAATGAACTTGCTAATCTACATATTGAGCCTACTGCTAATTTGGCTCAAAAAAATGAAGCCTACAACAACTCTGACAATCTTCGAAACAAAAACAGTAATGGATGGCATAATTATCGAGGAAGAAGAGGTTTTCACGGAGCTGCTCATGGTAAGGGTTTTCGAAATGCTAAATGAAGCTGCCAAGTATGTGGCCGAGCTGGTCATCTTGCTCCTTCATGCTATTTCCAATTTGACCACTCATACAATAGTGGACCTCCTTCTATCTCCAATAGAAATCAAGCCTACTATGCCACTCCAAGCACTGTGTCTGATCCCTCCTGGTACATGGATAGTGGTGCCAACTGCCATGTGAGCAACAATGCTGAGAATGTTGATCAAGCTAGTTCTACGGGTAAGTTAACTGTTACTGTTGGAAATGGCTCACAAACAAAGGTGAAAGGTCTTGGAACATCTTACATTACTTGTCCTTGCCATCTTAAGAAATTACTACTTGATAATGTCCTCTTTGTACCTACTGTTCCTAAAAATTTGATAAGTGTTTCTTGATTAATTGAAGATAATGATGTTAATGTTATTTTTAATCGAGCTGGTTGTATTGTGAAGGATTCACAGACAGGGCAAGTGTTGATTCGAGGGATACTCAAGGAGGGGCTATACAAGGTTGAATCAGGACCTGATGTTGATGCTCAAAGAGGTTCTAAACCTATGGCTTTGCTCACTATATTGCAAGAATGGCATATGAAATTAGGACATCCGAATGAGAGGATTTTGAGATAAATATTGAATAAATGTAATATTGCAGTTAGTGATAATGAAAAGTTATTTTGTGAAGCTTGTCAATTCAGCAAATCTCACTTACTA
Organism: Erythrophleum fordii; assembly: GCA_032878935.1. Classification (NCBI taxonomy): domain Eukaryota; kingdom Viridiplantae; phylum Streptophyta; class Magnoliopsida; order Fabales; family Fabaceae; genus Erythrophleum; species Erythrophleum fordii. Next base: position 14,767,051 of record JAVQMF010000052.1, on the reverse strand, counting down.
CCTTTCCCTTCCTTTACATCTAATTCTACTGCTCCTCTTGAATTGGTACACACAGATATGTGGGGGCCGTCACCCATTCCATCAACTTTTGGACATAGGTTTTACATTCATTTTATTGATGACTTTAGTAGATACACATGGTTATACCCTTTAAAACATAAGTCAGAAGCTATTCAAGCTTTCAAAAATTTCAAGAACTTAGCTAAAAATCAGTTTGACACAAAGATTAAAGCAATACAAAGTGATATGGGTACTGAGTATAAACCTTTTATTCAAGTTGCACAAGCATGTGGCATACGTTTACGATACTCCTGTCCATACACTTCTCCACAAAATGGGCGAGCTGAAAGAAAGCATTGCCACATAGTAGAGATAGGTATGACTACGCTAGCTCAGGCCCATATGCCTCTTCATTATTGGGTGGAAGCATTTCAAACTGCTGTTTTCACCATTAATCATTTGCCTACTATTGTTCTTAAGGGAGAAACACCATATTTTCGTCTTTTTCTCAAGGAGCCAAATTACAAGATGTTACAGCCATTTGGACATGCTTGCTACCCTTGTCTCAAACCTTACAACAATAATAAATTTCAATTTCATAGTCAACATTGTGTTTTTCTTGGTTATGGAAGTAATTAGAAAAGGTACAAATGCATGAGCTCAATAGGATGTATATATATTTCAAGACATATCATATTTAATCCTCTTGTTTTTCCCTTTGCCACAGGATTCTTAAACAGATGCCAATATGAAGATCTACAGGTATCATCAATACCCATGATCATTGGAGCAAAAAACACCTCTCGAATCCAATCTCAGACCACACAGAATGAAAATTATTCTGATAAGACTATTTCATCTATCTCAGCTCTTGCAAATCCAAATCATAGTCAACCTTTAATTGATACTGATGTGCAATTAGAAAGCCTACAGTTTCAATCTGAGTCATCTCACAATGAATCAGTTACTGCTCCCTCTTCCTCAAATGGTCCAATTCTTACAACTCCCACTAACATTGTTTTAATACAACAAACAACTACAAATATACATCCAATGATTACTAGAGCTAAAAATGGCATTCATATGCCTAAACAACCTTACATTGGTTCTATGACTGTCTCTAATCACTTTGCTGATATTAGTGAACCTTCTTCTATTCATGAAGCAATTAAAAACCCTTACTGGCTTAAAGATATGACAAATGAATTTAAAGCTCTTAAGCAGAATGGAACCTACCAGCTAGTTCTTTACACTGGACAACAAAAGGTGGTGGATTACAAGTGGATCTTCAAAACAAAATATAATGTTGATGGCTCAATACAACGACTTAAAGCTCGATTAGTAGCCAAGGGATTTCAGCAATCACCAGGTATTAACTATGGGGAGACTTATAGCCCTATTATTAAAGCATCTACTATTCGAATTATCTTAACTTTGGCTGTTAATTTTAATTGGGAAATACGGCAGATGGACATAAATAATGCTTTCCTTAATGGTTATATTGAGAAGGATGTGTTTATGCAACAACCAGAAGGGTTTATTGATGCTGAAAAATTGAATCATGTTTGTAAATTAGTTAAGGCTCTATATGGCTTAAAACAAGCTCCTAGAGCTTGGTTTGATCGTCTAAGGCTCACTTTGCTACAATGGGGTTTTCGAAATGCCAAAAGTGATAGCTCTTTGTTCATCCTGAAAAATGATAATATGGTGGTTTTCATATTAATATATGTGGATGATATTTTGTTGACTGGTAGCGATTCTTTATATTTATAGAGCTTCATTCAAAGGCTGAATAATTTATTTTCCCTAAAGGATCTAAGTCCACTTTATTACTTTCTTGGCATAGAGGCTCATCGAGATCATTCAGGCATCTTCTTGAGTCAAAAAATATACTCAAGACCTCTTAAAGAAATTCGATATGCTGAATTGTTCTCCATGCCCTACTCCTATGTCAACTGAAAAATATTTATCTATAAAAGATGGTGAATTGCTTGAAGATCCTTCTATTTATAGGAAAGCTATAAGAGCCCTTCAGTACTTAACCACCACACGTCTAGATATAGCTTTCTCAGTAAACAAACTCAGCCAATTTCTTTCTACTCCCACTAAGACACATTTTCAAGCTGTAAAATGAATCTTCAGGTATTTGAAAGGCATACTTAATTATGCCTTGCATCTCAAAACCTCTGATCATCTTAGTCTTTTGGGTTTACTAATGCTGATTGGGCCACTAATATTGATGATAGAAAATCAACGGCTGGTTATTGTATCTATCTTGGTGAGAATTTAGTTTCTTAGGCTTCAAAGAAACAGAGAGTTGTATCAAGATCCAGTACTGAATCGGAATACAGGGCACTAGCAGACTCAGCAACTGAAATTCCTTGGTTATCATTATTACTTGGTGAGATTGGCTTTTCATCTTGTGATACTCCCATTGTCTGGTGCGATAATCTTAGTGCAAATGCTTTTGCTGTGAATCCGGTTCAGCATGCTCGAATTAAACATGTTGAAATAGACATACACTTTATTCGTGAGCAAGTCTTGGCAAAGAAGCTAGATGTGCGTTATGTTCCTTCTACTAGCTAGATAGCAGATTGCCTTACCAAAGCTCTCACTCATTCTTAATTCATCACCTACGCAGCAAACTCGGGCTGTTTCCTCCACCTTGTCGTTTGAGGGGGCTGTTAGAGATTAGGAATTATATTATTATTATTATTATTATTATTATTATTATTATTATTATTATTATTATTATTTCCTTATTCATGTATTCTAGATATTTTCATTCATTGTATTTTCACATGTGCTGTAATTATTTAGGGCTACGTGTATTCATAGTCATATGTACAGTGCACTATATATCTGAGTGAATTATTATTCTTTGCCTCAAGCAGAATCGGAGCTTGAGCATTATACAAAGGGTATTAACCTAACTTTTCTATCTTCATTCTCTCCTATAAAGTCTCAATGCATTGTGTCTTTAACGTTTTATATATATATATATATATATATATATGTGTGTGTGTGTGTGTGTGTGTGTATGTGTGTGTGTGTGTGTGCGTGTGCGTGTGTGCACGCGCCCATGTTCCCACTCCCTTTTTTACCACTGTGCTTTCCCATTCTCTACTGTAAAGTCTTAATACATTGTGTCTTTAACGTTATATATATATATATCGTGCGCGCAGTATACAATAAAAATAACAAAAGATTAAGTTATGTCATTCTAAACAAAATGCTTGAATTGATAATGGGATTAGAAATTGAGAAAGCAAACATTGACGAGTAAATATAAGTGATAAGGGACAATTCACAATACTTGAAAATAATTCAAAGGGTAAGTCAAAATTATCTTTTAATGCAGAACTTAACTTTAATTAGTATAAACAGAGTAACTAACTCTATATGGGTCGTTGGATATTTTTTTCTTAAATAGACTTATAAATAATTTATTATAGGTTATTCATAACATAGAAAAAATTAATTTATTTACACAATAATTATTATTAAATCAATTATTATATTATTAAAATATATTATGTTAATTAATTTAATAATTAATTAGTGCTAATTCATAAAACAATTTATTTTTTAACATTTTTTCACCTAATTAGCATTAATCAATTGTTGAATCAAGCAAGAATAGATCAATATAACATATCAAGAATATCAAATAATCAATATACATTACAACCAAAATTAAAAATGACAAACCAAGAACATCAAATTAAATGGGAAAAATAATGTCAAAATGATAACAAAGTTCTATAATTGAATGAAATTGAATAGCAAAAGAAATATGTCCAAAACACTTAATTTACCTAAATGTCAAAATACATCAAAGTATTCCTAAAAAACACAACTTAAATTCTTGCAATATTAAGACATTAACAAAAATTTCGCAACACTTAAGAGTTACATGTTTCTTAACAAGATTCCAATAGGTAAACTTATGATTAATGGATAAGTTAGCATATTATTTGTAACATATATATAATTTGCTTTTGAGATTTACGAATCTTCTCTCTAATGAAATAAGAACTTAATAATAAAATTTAATACATCTAAAATTCTTGTGATTTTGAGAGAAGCATACAATAAAATCATTGTTGAAACCAAATAGTCAAAATATGACATATGCATAATAAAAATTAATTTCCTTGATTATGTAACTTAAAAATAGCTCCATAGTAAGTGATATATTATGTAATTAAATGAGTTAGGGGTAAATGTCTATTTAGCACTTTTTAACAAAACAACTTCCCTAAATATCATGAGATGTATATAGAGGTTAAGGCAGCTATTAGTGTTTATTTGATGCTTTAGTACAACTAGCTCCTCCAAAACATCAAACAATATACATAAAAGTGTATTTTAAGTCACTTACACAAAGCTAATAATTTGAATCTAATTAGGCTAATGATTACAAGTGGATCACATGCATCTTAAGTCAACATGCAATCTCAGGTACCTCTTAAGTACCAACTAATTTTTCTAAGTAGCTTTCCAAAAATCCTAAATAGGATTACTTAAGTAAGCGCATACTTGAACAAACATGAATATGCCAATAGTGAAAGCAAATATGGAATACTTTCCATTTTAGTCATCTCTATACAATATTGAGGATAATAATATTTAGATAACCTCTCACTTATCTTAATAGGTGTACCACAAAAGGAAGAAGAGTACAAATTAAATTTCTTAAATACTTTGTTAACAAAATCTATTGAATCAAACTTTAAATATCACGAGACATGTCTTAATAGGTTTGCATTCTAATAAAGTAAGAGGTCTTAACAAGAATTTTCATTTCAAAAGTAACAAGAAAACAACCTAAAAGTATGTTATCAACATATACTACAAGAATTAATAAAGAAGTATACTTCATCTCTTAAAGATACATTATTCTAAAGTGCTTATAATAAAATCAAAAGATATTACAACATTTTTATACTTTAGACAGTAATCCTTAAAAGCTTGTTTTAACTTATAGATTAATCATTTAATATATGCACTAAGTTTTTTTTTTTATGATTCTACAAAAATCATCTTACTGAATCATGCAAACACCCTCAGACAAATTTTTACATAAAAAGAGATAATCTAGACATCTATATGGTGGGATTTTAAATTAAAATTTAATTAATGTCATAATTTTTCTAAGAATGTCTTTAATAGATGCTAATAAGAAGTTGTATATAATCAAATTCTTTTCTCTAATTATAGCCATTTCAATAAGTTTGACATTAAATATGATAATTTCTTTTGTAACCCCATACTAAGTTTTAAAAACTCACTTATAGCTAATGGCTTTATAACCAATTATTAACTTTATAAATTCTTAGATTACTAAGATAATGGAAGAAATAGGATTTACTTTATTTGTCACTAAGTATATAAAAATTGTTGAGTCTTTATCCCTTTTTAAAAGAAGACACATCGACATAAAAGTGAGGGTAAAAACTACACTCACACAAAATCCTACCAAACAAAAGGTCTTATGAGATAAACTAAGAGCATAGCAAGTTTTGTTATAATGGATCTATATATTTAAAATTAAAGGAACATCATGAGATTCTAGTTCACACAAAAAAGACTTACTCCCAATTATCTTTGAAAAGAAATATATGAAGATAGTGAAAATTATTTATCATATTAAAACACCTCATTGTTCCTATAAGTTTTTACCACGAGTCCCATTTAAAGTTCTCATAGAAAATAATTGTATGGATACATCAGTTGGAATAGCAATAACATAAGAAAACCTAAATTATGTGTACAATATAATCATAAACAAAAGTTCTTTCTAAGATCCAACTAATATAATTATAAATACAAAATTATTGTTTATTATAATCTCACCTAAAGGTCCTAGACCATAATAGACCAAGAAAACTTAATAGGCATCTCAAATATGACAAATTAATGTCTTTAATACTTCTGTACCAAAAAAGTACAAGAAATATTAAGCTATCAAATGAAATGTACTACAATATCAATAGAATATATTGATAATATTACAAAAAATATCATTGATATAAAAACTTTACACAATTAGTCTTTTAGTATTTATAAAATTTTTTATTTAGTGTAATTCTTATATTATCAAAATTATACTATATAATGTCACAATGATATAATATGTCTATTATTTTTATAATATATTTCATATAATCCAATAAGCAAAGTTAATAATAAATATTCATTATTGATAGTTAACTACAATTCATATAATTTATAGAAAAGAATATATCTTTGTTATAAATGGCTAATATATCTCTCACAAAATTTTATAATTTAATTATGAACTAAAATATTATGAGACACCAAACATGTAAAAATTTTGCACAATTATAATATTAAGATGTCTTTAAATATTCATAAGATATATAAGGGCTCTTTATAATAATATATTACATTCTCTTGATCGAATTAACCAAAAATACTCTTATAATTAGTCTCACGACAGGTAAGTACACAACCACAAAATGTCAAGAAACAAAGTAATTGTTATAGCAAACAAAGTCACTCAATCATGCTCAACAATAATTAACATTAACAATTATTCTTAACAATAGTGTACCAAGAGTGTGAAAATGCAAAACAAATGACATGATATTCAAATATATATAATTAATGGTTAAGATTGCAAAATAAATCATGCTTTGTCTGAAATCATATCAAACTAATAGCTATTTTGGTTAAGTTTGTTGAGACAACTTTATGATTAGACTCACAATAAGTAAGCATATGATCATAAAGTGTCAAATGTCCATGACCACAATTACCAAAATTAAATCCTCAAAATCCATATAAAAAATTGGGTTTAAAATTTAATTTCAGCATAATAAAGAATATATAAATATATAAATTATCAAAAATTATTTGACATATCAATATGCATTACCACAAAAAGAGTGTGACAAAATATATTATACAAAGATACAGATATATTACGCACAAAAGTTTTTAATCAAAAATTCAAAGAGTATATGGTTAAAACATAGTGTGAAATATTATGAAAATTCAACAAGGTATGTTCCAAACTTTTCAAAAATTCAAGAAAAATTACCAAAAAATAGCAGACAGTACATCATGCATATGACAAAAAAATTGGGCCAAAATGGGCTACAAGAGTCTGCCCACGTCCCCCCTAGTGCGTGTTGGCCTCTTCTTCAAATTGCTTCCAATGTGAAAAAGACATTTTCCACCATTGGAGATCCAATTGAGCTCAAGAACACGTTTTAACATGATTTGGCACCACCAAACCACTAAAAACACATCAACAACAAAGATCGAAGCATTGATTCGAAGAAAAATGCGATTTATAAGGAAAAACTAAAACCTTAAAATAATTAGATCTAAAATTTTACTCCTTCAATTTCCCACATATTTGACATTTTTTCGTGTGATTAAAAGAAGTCTAAATGGCATCACAAATGACTTAAAGTAATACAAAAACAAATCAAAACTTCCAAAGAACACTACATATAGATTCAGTTCTAGGGTTTATTTGATTTTAACATGAAACTCCATCTCCTTTTTTTAAGTACAGATCTGATGCAAATTTTATGCTCCAAGCATCTAAAGATGCAGACAAGAAAGCCAATAAAACCAAATTGGGTTCTAAATTGTTACACAGATTTGATACATGTATAGGTTCAAAATGTAGAAAGATATGCTTCGCTACATGCCAGATTTGAAGCAACAAGCTCCTAAAGATATAGAAAACTCTAGAACATTCAATAAATATATCAGATGCCAAAAAAAAAAAAATTCCACAAACATGAGCAAACTTTTCTAAAACCTCAACCTACAAATTCGTGTTTCATAAGTATGACAATAAAAAATAAATTTTCATATTCCAGATTAATGCTTTTATAAAAGGCACAAGATTAGATCAACCCAGATTGGTTTCAAATTCATATGTGTAAAATTTTTCAGAACAAAAATGCAATGAATAATAGTAAGCTTTAATACTGATTTGCATACAAAATAACGGGAGGTTAGGTTAGATCATATTAGATAAAAATGCTTAAATCCATGATGGGATTGAAGATCAAGGAAGCAAATGGTAGTGACTAAAGATGAGAGATAGAGTACAAGTTACAATACCTGAAAATAATTTAGAAAGGTAAGTCAGAATTACGCCTTAATGTAAAACCTAATCTTAATTAATATAAATAAGATAATTAACTTTAGGTGAATTGTGAGTTAGATATTTTTTCCCTAAATAAGTTTATAGATAACCTACTTATTACAGATTATCTATAACATACAAAAAACTTAATCAGTTTACACAATGATTTTTATTAAATTAATTATTATAATATTATTAAAATATAATCCATTAATTAATTAACACTAAATTTATAAAACAATTAATTTTTCAACACAATAATCATAATCATTCAACAGGTGGGAAACATCATGATTTTGACCTTTCACAACATATAATTTAAGAAATAGAAAGTTCTCTTGCAAAACTCTAATTTGGTTTTTCACCGATGGACTATTTTTTAATTTAATTTTTTATAAAATTACCTTCTCAATTTGGTCAATTAGATATAAGATATTTTTTAATTTGATATTTCATAAAATTACCTTATTGATTTAGTTCTTTATGGATAGATATTTTTTAATATTAACTCTTACAAATAAAATCGTTTTCAACATTTTCATTCTCTAAAGCTACTATAAATGAATTAAAAGTAGATTGATAAAAAGGAAATATTAATAATCTATTAAAAAAAATTATATGTCACTATATCTGTTAGTTTAATTTATTGTAAATTAATAGAATAATATTATTGATAATAATATCATTTGTGAAGAACCAAATTAAAAAATATCTATATATGAAAAACCAAATTAAAAAAGTAAATTTATGATGATGAAAATCAAGAAATAACTTAAATGTAAAGATCAAATTAAAAAGACAATTCTATAAAAGGCTAAATTGAGAAATATTTTATCTATGTAAATCAAACTTTAGTAAAAAAGTTATCTCTAATTTATGATTTTAAGACAAATTTTTAGTTTGGGTTATTATTTTTTTAATATTCAAATTCCATCTTAACATATAAAAAGTGCTTGTTCTTCATAAATGATTAAATAATATTCATTTAAACTGTTAATATTAATATATACCTGTTAGTATCACTATTTAATTCGAAAAAAATTCTTTGATTTAAGATAAAACAAAACTAGAAAAACTTTCTTTTTGATCTAAAAGTACTGTCAAAAGGGCCAATATTTAGAAATTTATATATGCTCGTATAAGCTCAAAGTCAATGGATCGTTTTATGGATAAATTATTCTTTAACAAATTGTTTAAAGTTCAATTTAAGAAGTTTTTACTTTTTGTTTTTTTATCATATATATAACGTTATTGGACTCTAATCCATATATTTATTAAAAAAAAACTCATAGTTCAATTGTTCATGGCAATTATTTAGTATAATTTCTTATTTATTTTTAATGCAATCATCAGCTCCCCTCAATTTAATAAATTATACTGCATCAATTTCATTTTCCCCTCAAATTATTATAAAGAAGTGTAATGAATTATTAACCATCATTATAGAATTGGATATCTTTTTTAAAAAAATTAAATTTAAGTATAGTTTTATATAATTTTGTTATTAGGTTTTTATGTGTAAAAATATTTTTTAAAAGATTCAATCATGTAATGTTGAGTTGTATAAATTATATATTTATCTACAAATATTATCTCCTTTATCATGTTATTATTAAACTATTTTATAATAAAAATATAAAAATTATACTTAAACTTTTTTTTTTCTTTTGGGGTTAATTGATGAGTTATTTTGAACTTGTTGGGCTCCACGTAAATATGTTAACTTTTATTTGTTGACAACATTTTGGATTATCTATATCCATTAACTTTTCATTAACACATTTATTTTAAAAAATTATAATTTATTACGAATTATTAGAAAATTTGATATTCATTACAAAATTAAAGCCTTATAATATAAAAAATCGGAAACCCTACCACCAAAAGTAATATAATCGTAGTGGTGCGATGCCTGCTTTCCTTTCTCTAGGTCGTGTGTTCGAACCTCGCCCAATTTCCATTTTCTCATTTTTGACTCGTTCGTCTTCTTCAGTTCAACATCCATGGATGGAAGCCAGATATCTCCAACTTGCAGGAAGGTATAGTTCTATTCTATTCGAGCCAAACATCAAATTCCGAGAATTCTCACTCATATCTTCAAACAAGATTCATTCTCCATTCTTGGTGACTTGATTTCGTCTGCAGGTTAAGTTCGCTCCAAGATCCACACCTAGCAGGAAGCCCAAACCAACCACGACGAAATCGTAATTCCGCGGAATTCACTTTGAATTTCCACCGTTTCCCTTTGAGATTTGTACGAAATGTTTCTGATGAGGGCAATTGTTGATGCAGAGGAGCTGGTGATGAAGATGATGGAGGAAGTGCTCAGGCTCAAGCTCTGTTACGTCGTTTGAACGTAAGTCTTCCTTATTCTCCGTTTGTCTTTTCGTTCTCAATTTTTAATTGTGGGTTTCAAAATCCGGAATTGAATCATATCATTCTCGCTGGCTCCTCGTTCTTGTGCTTATTTTATTGATCTACTTGTTATTTAAAGCCGATGAGTCTGTTAACTTTGTGCTTGTTCGGTGAGAAATATAGAGGTCAAACGACCCTTAGGCTTTGTTTGCTTCAACGGATAGGAGGAGAGGGAAGGGAAGGAGATTTAATGAGCTATATTTGATTGAAAGGGAGCGGAGAGGAAGGAAGAAGAGATTATTGTTTGGTTTAAGAGGGGAGGTGAGGAGAGGAGAATAATTATATTTGGACAAATTTACTTTTTATATTATTTTAATTTTATTTTTTATAAAAAAGTTATTTATATCAATAATTTAAAAAAAATTATAAATTTTAATTTTTTTTGTATTTTTAATTTTTGATAAAAAATTATCTTAATTTTTATTAAATATTAAAATATTAAAAGAGACAAAAAAGTAAATTAAAATTTAAAAAATACCTCATCCCTTCTCTTCCCCCTCCTCTCTCCTCCTCCTCCTCTCTCCTCTCTTCCAAAATCCCACAATTTGGAGGGGCAACAAATTTGCCTCATTTCCCTCCCCTCTAATTTTATCCAACCAAACACCTTATCTCCTTTCCCTCCCCTCCCTTCCCCTCTAAAAACTCCCAACCAAACATAGCCTTAACCCAAGAAACACCCTCCCCCAAAAAACGAAGGAAAAATTAAAGAAATGGTTTTTTTTTTCTCTTAAACCAAAAAAAAAAAAACTGAATTAATTACAGTTGATTGCAACTGCACGCAAAACTGTATCTGAATTTTAAGGGGCGTCCTTTCCTTCTATTTTGTAACATTTAGATGAGATGCAACCACATGGGACCTCATCTGGTGCACAGATGGATATGTTTGGCAGAACAATAAAGATAAAAAAGAAAAGACGATAAAAAATAGTATTTATTTTTTTATTAATTTTAAGTAGAGATATGAATATTATTTTTCATTTATAAAATTATTATTTATTATTTATTATTTTTAATTTTTTATGTACCACGTGAGTTCACTTTTATATTTTTGTGCATGAATAGAAATAAAAATAAAAATAATTTTGTAAATAAAAAATTATTTTTATACTCTTATTTAAAATAATAATAAAAAATAAATACTGTTAAATAATAATTATAAAAATATAATAAATATCATCTAAAACTTTTCCTTTCTCTTTAATTTTATATATATATATATATATATATATATATATGTGTGTGTGTGTGTGTGTGTGTGTGTGTGTGTGTGTATTATTTATTTTTACATCTTCATTTGAAACATTAGGGCGTGTTTGGTTGTGTAGCCATAAATCAACTCATTTTACCACTTTATTATTATTATTATTATTTTTTAGGGGCCCGGCGGGGGGGGATGTTTGATATTTTACATTGTCTTTTGGCTGGTGAAGCGAGATGGAATTCTAAAGATCATTAGGACCCTTTTGATGGGCTTAATAGAACCTTTTTTTTTGGTTGAAACGTTAAAAAGGAAGGCATAATCGTCATAGGCGTGGTGTGAATAGTTGTTTTTAGCTTTTTATTTCTACATGGCGCTACTGATTGATTATGCCAAGAGCAAATTAATGCCGAAGCATTCTTACTTTATGTCTACAAATGGCAAATATACAATATGGATTATAGAATGCTTTCGAAGTGTTAATCTGAGGCAGCACTCCTTCTCTCTAGGGATTTGTCTTTTTTCCTTTTTTTTTTTTGGGTAAAAAAAATTAAATTTCAAGGGGAACAATTTGTTCAAGTGTTAACTTATATTGAACAGCTGTAATTCCTATGTAAAATAGGCATGCTTATGAGCTCTATCCTTTTCTTCCTGCTGATATAATTTTGATTTCCTTTTCAATCTGGATTTGCAGGAGAATCTCGCAAGACGTGGTCCTAAAGATGAAACAAAATGTAATGATCATATTTGGACTATAGCCTTGCATGCCATATGATATTTGCAAAACATAATCTTACATTAATGGTCTTATGTTTATCATAATCTTACATCCCAAACGATATTTTCTGATGAGTAAGAAGTTTTACTCTGTTTTATTGACCAGCTCAAATTTCTTACAGAAAATTGATGTGTATACAAATCTGTGCATCTTTTCCTGTGTTATCAAAGTCTGTCATGGTTTCGTTCCCAGAGGTCAATCTTGACTTCAAGTATCTTAATTTGTAGTGTACTTGAAACTCACTGAACTGGAGCAAAAATTCCAAAAAAACAAAAAACTTTAAAAAAAGTAGAAAAATATAAGAGATTGTAGAATAATTTAGGATGTCCTAGTGACTACAACAGCTAGAAGTAATAGGCATTGGGCAATATATTCGTGCATTTGGGATGTAGAAAACTACCAGGTACTCATGTATCAAAATTTTGGAGCAGAATGTGGCTGGAAATTTGCATTGCGTATGCTTGTTATGTTATAGCAACCATGACTTCTCAATAAATTGTGTAAATTTATCCTATTCATACTAGCTGGCATAATGAGTTAAACACATGGAGTTTATGATTCAGTTTCTGGTAGCATTTTGAAGAAGTACTAACTAATTTCTTGAATTTCTGATGTTGTACCTCCCTGCTCTAGTAATACTGGATGAGAATTATATATTTATCCCTTTTGGAGTAGAACTGGTAAATGAAGAGTTTGAAGCAGGTTTCGATGGTGAGATTTAAGATTTGATTAAGGAATCTAATTAAGAGTGAACTTGATATATGTTAGATAACCATATGTTGTCATGTTCATATATTTCCTTCTGTTTTGTGCTTTCTGTGTCAGAAAGTAAATTGGGATATATCTCTGCATGGTACATCTTATCTGACGACAATTGCATAGCCATATGGAAAGTGTATATAATCTGTTTTAAAAGTTCCTGAAAATTAAATAGGATGAAGATGACTCTAGTGAATTATTGTCTTAAGAATAGTAACAATGTCTTAATAAGTTTTACCTTTTCTTTTTTCAATCTTTCCCTTCATTCATGTTGAGGAATTGGATAGTCTTGGTGTTGGGTGAAGCGATTGTTTAAGAACGCTACCCATGGCTTGATAGCATTCGGGGAGAAGCACAAATCTTAAGAGAAAGGAATGTTTATAGTTTCAAATCAGATATCGTACTCATGCAGTATATCTGCAAAGGAGTTTTTAATTGGCTTTTATAAATATCTCTAAACCATAATACTAACTGAGCAGTTTGACTGGACAAACATTTCTCTGACTCCTTGACTAGCTTTCCGAATCTGTGACCTGCTTACAATTATAAATTGCCATCACCTTCATCATTGTCAACATTTGAATTAATTTGGCTAGCTCCTTATGTTTTCTATTCAAAAATTCTAGCAAATGTGCAAGTTGCATTTGGTCCTGGAGCTAGTTCACCGCTGTCCCTACGGCCATATGTTAACAGAAAGGGCATGAATAGAGGTAAAAGCAGCGGCTCGGCATCCAAAGTTTCTGGTGGTGGGGAGGATGTTTTAACATTGCCTTCAACTGCTGTAGAGAATCAAAGTGATGTTTGTATGATAGATGCTACTAACGCTGTCGCTGATGCATCAGCTGGGAAAATAAAGAAAGAATACAAGGAACCATGGGTGAGGAATTGGCGTTACTCATCTTTTTCACTTCCTATCTATCTTCCTCAAAAATCTAAGGTCTAAGTATTTGAATTTAACCACAGGATCATCAATCTTACTATCCTACTACTCTGCCTCTGAGGAAGCCAAATTCTGGAGACCCAGGTATGCTTTAATTAAACTCAACAAGTGATCCATTAACAGAATTTAATTTCAAGAATGAGAGTGGATGGCAAACAAGACAAATGAAGTCCAAACACATAATTTTATTTAAATTTTTTTATTTGGTAATGTGATGGCCAGTGACCTCTAAGAACATATATCAGCAAAAGCCATTTCCAAGTTTTCTTAACTAATGAATTTTGACGGCATTTCTCATGGATTTTATTGGGCTTTGTAACATTGAATGGCATTTACCTTTTTGCTTTTTTTTTTTTTTTCCTGTTAGAAATTCTTGATGAGGAAGAGTTTGGGGAAGCTGCTACTAGAATAGAGTATGATGAGAATGCTGTTAATTCTGCTGCAGAACTTGATCTCTTGGTTAGTGATCAGAATAATATTTGTTAACATATATTCTAAACTCTTTGTAGAGCAGTACATTTGAATGTGTGCATACATGACAAAATTTCAACAGGATGAAAGTGAGCAAAAGAGGATGCTTTTATTTCAGCTCCCTGCTCTGCCCTTGGTCAAGCAGTCAGCGAGTAGGAAAGGGAAGGAAAAAGTAGGTACGTCAGAAACGTCCTTAAAGGGGTGCAATCCGGAAGACTTGTCGGGGGGCTACATGGGGAAAATGCTGGTATATAAGAGTGGAGCTGTCAAATTAAAGCTCGGAGAAAGCCTGTATGATGTGAGTCCTGCAACTTGTTGGCTTTGAAATTTACATGTGGCATGGTCATGTTTAGGGACATATCCAAAAATTACTCAATAGAGAAGCTGGGAACAAAATTATACATTTAACATCATCAAAGAAAAAACTAAGTATATATTTCTTGAAGTTGAATATGATGCTAAAATTAGCATTAGACTTCTCAGCAATTCTCTCTGAAAAAGTAACTAATCAAAAGGCAAAATATCTTACTTTTTCATCTTAATTTTGAGTTCATTTTTTGAAGATCATGTCTTGCTTTTATTTGAACTGAGATACCAAGTGAATCAAGGATTAACAAAAAACTTTCTCATTTTTATTGATCCGTGGCTTAACCTAGAAATATGTAGTAAAAACAGGAGGCAATTTTTCAGTTTCAAGATAGTGTAGTTTTTCTGTTAAAAAGGTGCATCGGTAGTAGAAGGCTTTCCCATAATAAATCCTTTCAGACTCTCCTCTCCTATGTCCTGTATTTATATAAGGAAATAACAACCAGTTTAAAAGCTTGATAACCTTCAAATAAATAAATCTACTCTTAAAATTAACCAGCGGACAGGACTCGTGCCAGATCAGTTTTCTTTTCCCACATGTAATTGATTCTAAATTGTAGAATATGTGATCATGAAGTTGTAGACCTGCCGGTCAAAAATATTACTTTTGCCTGGCATATGTCTTTTACCCAGACTCTGATTGAGATACTAGGTACTTGGCCAATTTACTGCTTGAATAATGAGCATGGATGTTTTGTTACATGGATTATATAGACATATACTGCAAGAGTTAATTTATTGTGTTAGAAACATGATTTGTTCTTCACTTTCAATTTCGCAGCTTCATGCTTCAAAGATGCTTTGATAGGCATGCTACTTTGAAGATTTTTATAATAAAAGTTTAAAGTTTTGAGTTATCACGTTCTTTACATTTGGCTTCATGTTACAACCTCAAGACAGGGAGCCTTACATATGGCCTTCTCTAAACTTGATCATTTTCTTCTGCTTCAGTGCTGATGATAGCAACTGCTCATCATAAACTTAGTAGTTGGTACCATATATGACGTTTCGTAACGTTGTCATGACTGATTAACCTTTTTGCTCACCAGCTGGATCTTGGAAACTCTAGAAACTATTAAATATTTCAATAAATTCCTTCCTTTCTCCTTTCTTCCACTATTCTCCATCCAAACGTACCATTAACTAACTCGATAAGTAACTTCCATAAGTGAATTTGAGAACGCTGTCTAATTTTGTTTTTTGTGCAGGTATCTGTGGGTTCAAATTGTATATTTGCTCAAGATGTTGTGGCAATGAACACTGCAGAGAAAAACTGCTGTGTTCTTGGGGAGCTTGGCAAGAGGGCTGTTGTAACACCCGATGTTGATTCAATTGAGCTCTGATGGAGTAAGTGGAAACAATTGCTGACCTGCTTGAACAATGGAAATTGTAGCTAATTTGTAAATACTGAATAGGGATCTGTAGGATTCAATATGTGTCTGGAAATGCTAACACTGCTGATTCAGTCGCATGTTAAACTGCTTTAGGTGCAAACTGGATGTTGAATTCTTGACCTAGTTTTTGTTAAACTCCCTAGCAAAGATGAATCCATTACCATTTTCACTATTGCTTTGTTGGGAGATTTCTTCTGTCGAATTGCCATATTTCATTTGCAATGTTCATATTAATTTGAAATGCTTCAATGGATTGGTCAATGAATTGTTTTAGTTTTTGATCACATTTAAAACTGTCTGATAAGATTTATCTTGAACCTTGCCTAAGAATGTTTAATGCAAATAATTTGCATTTCCATAGAATAGAAGATGATGACCTTAAAGTTGCTGTAAAATTTTGGAAGATCGTGTAAATGACTGATAAGAAATTAGCATCCTTTACAACAATATTTACGTTAGGAGAATGGAAAAACCAACTTCTATAATTGAGATCTTTCATTAGACTTCAAACTTTGTGCCTCTTAAAGTCATTACCTCAGATAATTTAAAAGATAAATGTGAAGATCCAACCTCCTTGTTCTGAAGTAACATGATTGTTAGACCACCTGGTGTGTAGATTTCCTGGTAGCAAATCAGAGTAAGGCCCACGAGGCGAAGCTGAGGATCATTTCACATGATTGCAACGTTGTGTTGCAGAAACCAAAGAAAAAAAAAAAATAGAACATTCACAGGCAATTTCAATATAAGATTTATTAATGTCAATAAAAGGAAGGTGAGGACAGTTCACTAGTGTTTTATTTATAGGGAGAAGATGCACTAAAGCTCTAGGACCAAAATGTTAAAAAAAAACTAAAAGCCCGAAAGACTATATCTAAAATATTAAATTTGGGTAAAGTTAATTAAATATTTGATATCATATTCTCTAATTAAGGTTTTTTATTAAATTAATATTTTGATCTCTTCATTTTATTTAAAGTTTTAAAGTATCTCCTTAAGATTGAAACATGTCAAAATCATTCCTCTCATAAAGTGTCGAAACTAACTGTAGCCCCTTGATATAAATAATTTGGATTTGAATCATCTTAACTTCTAAAGAAATAAACAGTATCAGTTTGAATGAGATAAACAAATTGCATGTGAAATCAACTTAAACCATGGTTCGCACAGAATTTGGATCCCCCTTGCAATTACGGTAATGACAATAGAGGTTGCAATCAAACTAATAGTTTGACGATTAAAAAGTTTACTCAACCTATTAGATTATACTAAAAAAATAGATATAAATAAAAAAATCTGATAGAAAATGAATTTGTTTTTTAAAAAATATAAATATGAAATAAAACAAATTTTAAAATTTTTAATTCAACCTGAACTTGTCTGTATAATAATAAATTTATTATTAATTAATAATATTAATATTTTGTTATAACTCAAATAAAAAAAAAAAAAACTTGACTTTCTAACCTCGAGATGGATGTCACGTCAATCTCACTCGCTCTCTTCACACATCAATGCACTGGGTCCACCACTATCATTGCACTAAATTATTCCCTCAGATGTCAATTGCCAAAGTCAACTAAACAGTAAACACGTGACCTTAGTTTTAGGAAAAATTATAATAAAAGATTTAAAAATAAAAATAAAAAAAATTATTTTTAAATATTTATTACTATTTATTTTAAAATAATTACTATTAACTTTAATAACAGATTGTTAAACTTAATAATAAAAATTTTTAAAAATAATTTTTTTTATTTTTTAATCTTTAAACATAATTTTCCTTTAATTTTATGTTTAAGCTTCTATCAGTTATCATTTTGTCCTCTCTCTCTACTTTTTAACCTTTTTAAAGTTCACTTGCTGCGTTTAAAGTGCCGCACCGCATTTTGAAAAAGTTAAGGGACTGTTTGGTTCAAAGGAGAGGAGGAGAGGGGAGAAATTTTAATGGAGAGGAGGGAAGGGAAGGAAAAGGGAGAGGTTTTAATGATATCTTGTTTGGTTGATTTGGAGAGAAGGAGAGGGAGGGGTTTTAATGAAATCTTGTTTAGTTAAGGAAGGGGAGGGGAGGGGAGATAAAATTAAATGGACAATTATATCCTTATGATATTAGAATTTTTAATTTCTTTTTATTTTTATAAAAAAAGACTTTTTCTTGCTTTTTATTATTAAAAATAATTTTTTATTTTTATTCAAAAAATATTTTTTATTTTTATAAAAAATTATTTTAAGCCCCATTAAAAAAAATAAGATTTATATTATATTTTAAATAAAAATAAAAGTGAGGGTAATTTTGTCAAATGAAGCCTCCCCTCCCCTCCCCTCCCCTCCCTCCAAACCCCTCAAACCAAACAGACCCTAAAAGAAACAAACCATCCTTTTTTATTTTGTGGCCAAGGTTAAGTTCGACTTTTTAATTGAGTCAAGCTCGAACTTGATTTATCAAAATAGTATTGGATTTAGGTATGAGGTTGAACCTAATTTTTATAAAAAATTTTATGGACTTGACCCGTTTTACGGGCTTGAACCCAATTCATAGTCAAGTCTAACATCTGCATATGTCTTTTTTTTTTTTAAGAAATAAAAGATTTAAATTATGAGGATGAAAATATTAGTTATAAAAAATATATTTTATATTGTAAAACTTATAAGTCGTTTTAGTGAATATTTAGTTTTTCTTCTCATTCCTATTCATTTTTATTCAAAAAATTATAATTAAAATTTTGAAAAAAATTATATTTCATGAGTATAAGTTAAAAATATTTATTGTTGAATTTTAAAATTATTTTTGTTATCACAGTTAAAAATTTTCAAATGTAATTTTTTTTCTTTCAATTAAAGAGGAGAAATTAATATGCTGAAAAATAGTGATGGTGAGTGGATTGAAGATGACAAGAATATTCTTGAGATTATTCAAAATTTCTTCAAAAATCTATTTTATGAGGATAGGAGAGAAAGACCTTCGCATTTAACTAGGCAAAATTGGGGTTTTATTGACAGTAGTCCTTTGCAATGACTTGACTAGAAGTTAGACAATGAGGAAATAAAGGAGGCTTTTTTTTATCCATGGGTGACCTTAAGGCTCCTAGAGATCATGGATTTTTAGCTCTTTTCTACCAAAATAATTGAGAGCTTATAGGCGGAAATATTTGCGACTTTCTCAAAGTTATCTGGGCTAATCTAGAGAAATTGTCTAAGATAAACAAGACTTTACTTGTGATTATACCGACATATGACAAGCCTGAGTTTGTTTCCCAATTAAAGGCCCATATCCCTATGTAATGTTCTCTACAGAGAAGTCGCTAACAAGTTAAAATCTTTGATGTATAAAATTTTATCTCCTTCTAATCCAATTTTGTTTCGGGGTGATACATTTGGGACAATATTATTATTGCAAAGGAGATGGCATACTCTGTGGGTAAAACAAGGGGCAAGAAAGGTTCTATAGCAATCAAGATTGATTTAGAAAAAGCATATTGAAAATTTGCGGAGAAAGTCTTAAAGGAAACAATGGTGACACGTTTCCTCATCAGAATCGTCTTGCACTGTATTTCCACTTTGAGCACTTTTATTATTTGGAATGGTGACAAAATGGAGCCCTACTCTCTTTCAGGGTCTAAGGCAAAAAGACCCGTTATCTTCTTACCTATTTGTCCTTTGTGTGGATAAACCACAAACAATAAAAAATGGAACCCTTTGAAGATAGGATACCACCAAAGCCCAATATCTCCCATAATGTTTGTAGATGACCTTATGCTGCTATGTGAGGCTAATATTAAACAATTAGATACTGTGATTCACTGCCTAGATTTGCTTTGAAACATTTCTGACTAGAAAATTAGTGCCCAGAAGACACGCATCTATTTTTTAAGAAACGTGAATACCCACATTCAGAAGGAAATCATAGGAAAAAGTGGGTTTTCTAAAGCTTCAAACTTGGGCAGGTATACATTCATGAGGAAAAGAACTACAGGAACAACTTTCAGTTCCTTGTAGACAAGGTACAAAGTAAACTCAGAGGCTAGAAAAGTTAGCGTCTCTCTGTTGTGGGTAGGTTGACGCTAGTACAGGCAGTAACTTACTTCTATGCCCACTTTTCACATGTAGCTTCCATCTTTTATTTGCAATACTTTAGAAAAGCTTTCGTGGAATTTCATTTGGGGTTCGACTGATGTTAACCGCAAGGTTTATGCAATTCGGCGGAAACAACATTACCTAGCGAAGGAACTGGGAGGTTTCGGACTGAAGTCTCTTACGACCATGAATGACGCTTTAATCTGCGAAGTTGGGTGGGACCTCATATCTAAGCCTCAAAAGTTATCCTACAGAGTTTTGAAAGGGAAATACATGAGATGTGCAAACCTTATGAGGGAATGCATAGCCAAAGCTAGTGACTCCATGCTATGGAAACGCTTAGCTTCTCAATGGCCTAGAGTTATCGAAAACATTTCCTTGGATATCAGAAATGGCAATAGTGTTCAGTTCTGGGCAGATGTGTGGCTAGATGATGGAGTTTGCTTAAAAGAAAGATGCCATATCCCCATCTCGGATGAAGCTAATAGGTTAATGGTAAAAGACATGGTAAACTCAGAAGGTCAGTGGGATGTAGTCAAGATTGAAGCTCTTATTCCTCAAGATGACATCCTAAAACTTTGTGCAAGGTTGCCTCCGAGTACTCTTGACGGCAACTACAGCTTCAGGTGGAAGAAGGAACCCGACTGGTGCTTCTTTGTTTCCTCGATGTACAAGCACTTGGGCAACTTTGATGTTTCTTTGAAGAATGAAATCTGACCACATAAGGAAGCGGAAAGGTCCTCATAGGATCCAAGTCTTTCAAGTGGCAAGCTACTAGTAATAAGATCTTAACCATGGTCAAAAGGAGTAAGTAGGCAGAAGGTTCCCCCCTGTGCCACGTTTGCCAGGGTTTTGATGAGGATGCCATGCACATGTTACGAGATTGTTAGGTGGCTTCCCCTATCTAGAATAGGCTTATTCATTCAAGTCGAGCTGCCACAGTTCACACCTAAAAGAGTCATGAATGAATTGTTACTAATCCTGCCTGTTAAGAACGTTCCTACTCACTCCAGCAGATGACTAACTATATTTGGGCTACATGTTGGTGCCTGTGGCAATGGAGAAATGCAATGTTGTTCAGCGATGATTTCCACCTTCCTGGGCAACCCAAGAAGCATATACTGAGTTACGTTGATGATATCTTGTGAACGAAAGGCAGGGAAGCTATGGTTAATCTGTTTATGAAATCCATTGAATTGAAGTAGGTTGGGCTTTCCCGCCACCACCATGGGTGAAGATATATGTTGATGGAGTTGCTAAAGGCCAACCTAGGATTATGGGGTGTGGAGGGTTAATAAGCGATGATAGCATGTGGTTAAGAGGATTCACCAATAAGTTGGGTATCTGTAGTTTAATAGAGGCTGAGTTGTGAGGCGTCCTCTCAGGCTTGGAGCTAGTAAAGGACTTGGATTTTAATAATCTACTAATAGAGAGTGACTCCCAATCAGTTGTTTCCATGTTAAAGAAGCTATTTGTTAGAGGAGAAGTACAACGACACATTTTGTAGCGTAGCGTTGAGCAGGATTGGCAATTTCACGTTCTCCATACTTAACTGGGAAAGAAACTCGTGCAGGCTAGATGGCCAACTTCAATCCAAGTCAAGATTATGGTGTTAAATTCTTTTCAAAACTTCAGAGAATTAGAGACATAGTGATAGGCTGATAGTTACTACCCCATGTTTAATTTTTTTCTAGTTTTTTTTTTTTTTGGGGGTTTAGGCTTTGTTGATTCACCAAAATTTTGATCTTATAATTAAAATCTTTATCTTTACCTTTAAAATTTTTTATCTTTCTTTTAAAAAAAAAAGACAAATGTAAACACATTCAAGCTGATAGATTGACTATACCCCCTGCAACCACGTTAGTTTGATTGCACCCTTAGTAGGGGATTCATCTCCAGTTCCCACAATGGGACACACATTGTGTTTTTTTCTGTTTGAAATTAATATTGCTAATTTTTTTTAAAGAAATTGAGAGGATCTAAATTTACGTATTTTTGAGTTTTTCTTATAAATAACTATATTGTATTAAAAAAAAGGATCTATACTTAAAAATACTATCAATTCTTTATGAAAAATTATTGTTTTCATTTTTAATGTAATATCTACATTTAAAGTTACTTTCTTGATCAAATAATTACTTCAATAATCATAAATAATTATATCTATTTAAATTTGCAATAAAAAATAATTTTTCAAAAATATTATAAGGATATTTTTATTTATAATACAAGTGTAATTTTAATTTAGTTATTATGGTCAAAGCTGTAATTCAAGTTTTTCTAAGAAGGCCGAAAAACTAAATCTCATGAATAATTGAACTCAACATAATAAAAATAAATTTTTTTTTTTTTACTAATTGAGTTCTTTTTTAATATAAGAATGAAATTTTGGAAAAGACATCTCGATCCAAAAGTGAGGCCCCACAAATAATTGCCACTTAAAAGTGAAAGCCGATTTAATTAATTTGTTGATTTCAGTTTCAACTGGGATTAGAGAACAGCAATATTATTAGGGAAGAGGACATAACGTTGAAAATAAGTGAGGAGATTTTGTTTCTGTCAAAAACGGAAAGACAACAATAGAAAGAGAGCGAAAAAACAGGAAGACTGGTTAAAGCAGCTTAGATAATAATTAATAACCAACATTTTAAATTTTCAAATTGATTAAATTACACTTAATTATCCACTCAAACACCTTTCAAATAAAATGCTTAGATAAGACGATATTAAGTTACTTACAAGATTTACTGATAATTCACGCTATTTCTTCGTTATTTGTCATTATTGAAGGAATTCGGACAACAATACTTTGATTTTCTTATTATTTATGGCTCAATAGAAGTATAATATATAAAGAGATGGATAGCTTCACACCTTTTAAAAAAAAACATAGAGAAATAAAATATAACAAAATATTCAATTAATGTTCGATTACAATCACATGAAAAAAGAAGTAAAATGTCGACCTAATTAACAAAGTAAAGAAACATATGAAGACACTAAAGCTTTAAAGTAGAAAAACAAAAAGAAAAGACATAAAAACTTGAAACATGTTTAATGTGATTTGCAACACTCCCTCTTAGATTAAAGTAATTTGAAACTAGCATTACAAATCTTCTTTTTAACTATTTGGAGGTGTCCAAAAAAAATTTTCTTGTTATTTTTTTTATTATTTTGGTTTTTAACCTTTTGTCTTCTTCCTTAAGTTTCCATAATTTTTCCCCCCTCACTTCACTTTGTGGGAAAAGGTTTGATTTTAAACATCCTTATCTTAGCCTTTTTGTGAGGTAAATATTTTGGTTTTCACTAACCAACATCATATAATTCTCCATACGGACTAGCAACATATAATTTTTTGTGCTAATTACCACATAATTTGTGTGTGTTAACTATCAACATATTAGGTCGTTTAGGTCTTATTTATTAGCTTTGACACCATAAATAAAATCAAATCATTATTCTCTGAATTCCTTCATTTAGATTAGGTACTTTTTCACAAGGTTTTAAAACCACTTTAAACATATAAGAAAACAAAGCCGATTTATATTAAAGATAATCCATGTAAGCATAGGAAAACAAGTTTAAATATTACACAACCTGGTAATTCATCATACACCAAGAGAAATACTTACATATTGTCCAAGTTAGTCGTACAAGGAATCAATAAGAACTCACCTTAATGACACATCCACCTTAGTGAGTTTCTATCAAACTCCTCACACTATTAGCTGTGCAATATATTGTTCCTTAGTATTTCTCCATGCATCAAATCATAGGTCACCAGTCCTAGTTTTCAATGCCCATAACAAGCATAACTTAAAAGCAAATAGCCATAAATAATGCATCCAGGTCTGCAACTTCTGCCAATATATAAAATTGAATCAGTGACAATATGCCGTCATGTCGTCGAGTTATGTCAAGCCCTCTGGGCTCGACTCACCACCACAACCAAGAGGACCATGATGGAAAGCATGAAGGAAGTTCTCAGCCTCTCACTGAAGGGATCAGGGAAGTCTGCATCTTCATCTTTCTTGTGAACAGCAGGTTGAAACAACTCATTCACAATCTTTGTAATTTTCTCAATCACTTCCTTGAACTTTGCTCTGGCACTATCAAATATCCACATCACAACATTTGTTGTAGAATGGGAGTCACTTCTGGAAGTCCCATCTGGAATCTGAGGAACTTTCTCTTCATCTGTCAATTTAATGTCCAGATTAGTCAGATTGCAATTAGTACATATGTAGATTTTGATAATTGACAGTACCATTGTCATTATCGTAACACTAAAACCTTCCACATCACAAGTAGTATTGACATGTAACAATAAAACCACGGATCCAGATCCTCTCATGTGTAAATATCACATATCACTGTCATTTTAACTGCTTCTCACTGTTATCCTAACTGCATTAAGATAAATCAACAGTTATGCCACATCATAGCAAATAAAATCTCCAATACTGACAGTGAAAATTTACAAACTGACTTGGTAAAATAGTGAGTAACGGTGTCACCTGACATGGCATCTTTTCAACTGTTGATTTACTTTTAATTAAAATAAATGGTGACATTCAATACAACTAAAATGATAGTGTTATGTAATATTCTCACATGAGATAATCTCAATCCATAGAAGTACTCACGAGTGGAATTATAATGACTCATTCCACCAAACAGCTCCCTTCCTTAAAGTGAAACAGCGAATTAAACATATCATTGACAAGAAAAACATGTGCCATTTGGGATCCCTACCAATTGACAGGTGCAGTGAAAAACTATCAAACAAAAAACACATTGGGAGAGGTGTCGTGTCCCATGTAAGTAACCAATGGAACTGATTAAGATTTTAACTTTTTGATGAAACTTTTGGCGCTTCTTGGGCATTTGCATGACAAATTTTAGCCTGTTTTGGTTGCAAACACATACAGAACACATCTTAGGCATTTTCCTCAGATGCCTTTCTTGAAAAAGTTTTGGTCATTCAACGTGCATGAAAATAATTAAGTTCTTCATGTATGGATTGCTTTGTTCATATACATGAGCGTTAGAGGCTTCAGTACAATTAGTATCATCTCGTTTTGCGTCAACACACCCATATCAGTGCTTCAGATGCAAAGAACAATAAAAATCTAAAGTGCCCCAAAATATAAACAACATGAAAGTACAACCATATTATCAAACTAAAGAAGAAGAAATATAACATATGATCAATTCTGTGGAGCAAGCTAAACAAAACAGAAATGAAAAGAAAAAAGAGGAAACATCAAACTTCATGACACTAAAACCCAGAAAGAAATGATGAAAGTGACACCCAAAGTCTAAAATACTCTTGTGATAATTAAAAATCAGATCTAATGACTTGATCACTCGTGTAAAGAGACTTATGGAACTGGCAAATATATTACCCCAGAAAGCACTCTCAATAAAAAGAGAGAAGTTATAATTTAAACAATATAACATAAAGCAATAATATAAAAAATATGCCAGGAATTGGAAAATCCAAAAATTGGTAAAAATGAAGCGGATTAGGTAGAATTTAGAAGCAATAGTAGATTAAAAAAGGAAAAAAGTAACTATCAAATAAAAACAAAAGCAATGCAAAAAATTATTGTCAATCCTTCTAGATTCAAGTAACAAAAAAATGTTAACTAAACATGGGTCAAGATGAAGTTAAATAACAGTGCCAATTGAAAAACCTCACATTGGTCAATGCCAGAGCATTTGCAAGAATCGGTATTGGAAAATTATTTTATTTATCAAAAGTTTAATAGAAGAATAAAACATTAAGCCTCATTGAGAAAATAAACGACCAAAAAGAGTTAAAACATACAGGAATCAAAATGGAAAAGAATTAAATTGACTAAAACCAATGAAAAATTCTTAGGTACACAGTACACTTAGGCTACCAAACATAGGTAGACTAAGCCAATAAGAAATAAACACGTAGATATGTCAAAGGTGGGTGTACCCAAGAATCTCTCTAAAACCAAAGGTTTTCCACTTGAAGTACCACTTTTAGCTGGAGAACTACACAAAGGAATTCAGGTAAAAAAAGATCAAGACTGGTCAATAACATTGAGAGTAAACAATTTGACTGATAGAAAGGATTGCAGCTTCCCCATCTCCCCCCCCCCCCCCCCCCAAAAAAAAAAAGCATGACTAGGAAAGAGATAAAGCTTTCTCATATGTGTGACAAGATATATCTCTATGGCAATTTAACCATTCGGTTATTCTCTCTACAATAGCAGCAAGCATTCTCAACACAAACCCATTTTCCAGGAATGACTAAAGTTCTAAACCCTTCCAAATGAGTCTATCATGCGATAAAAAAATCAAATCATAACTTCTCTATCATGTGATGCGTGAGATTTTCATGCTTATAATTAGAAATTTTATAGCCTTTGGAAGTTAGCAAGTTCAAGTGTTTTAGCTCATTTCAAACCAGAGGAGCAACATTAGCATAATAAATGGCATAATAGAGATAACACCACCTTAATCCAGCCATCAATATACAATTTAAACTTCTGAAAAATATGAGATAGAAGAGTCATTTAAAAGTATAGTTACTAAAGTAAACATATGAACCACTTAGAAAGCAACCTGAAGAGAATGACTCCCTGAGTTCCCGGACAACTTCATTGTTCAAAACAGCATCCCAAACAGCCTTGTCAGATGATAATGATTTCACCATTCTCTGCAGCAAGACCACAGTTGTAAGAAACAAATACATGAACAAATTTAAATCATCAAGTGCCATTGTTGAAATAAAAGTGATCATTTCTCATGCCAAACATAATAAAAAGGAGTAGCTGCAATTCACTCTAAAACATCATAGCTTTGAAAATCTCATCACACTAAATTTTTGTCTATGATGCAGAGCAGGCTACATATAGAACTCCAAACATTTCCAAGAGCATATTTTTAACGGATTGAAACAGAAAATATAGGTCTGCCCCATTATGATCAGGAATCGCTTACATTATCAGTAGAGGCAATTTCACTTAAGCAGTATATTGTAGGATAATACTATATCAGCTTTGAGATACTAATTTTACTTGATTTAATACTCAAATAAATGGAACATCCAAAGCTTTCCAATCTATTTTTTTTTTTTTTAAAATTTACACATGAAAATGCTCGTCCTAAGAAGCTTAACTGGCGAACTGAATGAATACAACGCACCTGAACAGATGGCTCAGTCTGCAATAAATGAAATGCATAATAAACTCTATCAGATCCATTAGATAGTCGCATCCTTGAATCACATGGAGACAAAGATGGCTCCTTCCAGTCCATCTCCGACCCATCAGTGGAAACATGGAAACCAGGAATTGTGACATGATCTGCCACGTCATTATTTAATCCACAGTTATCTTTACTGAGATGGACATGTGAGGTAGGACTAAACACCCTGTATAGAAATATAGAAAATACCATAATCACCAACGTAAATTTAAAAAGTCAAATTTGCAAGATTGATATTTATTTGAATTTAAAAGAAAAGTAAAAACAAAAAAAACAAAACAAAATTCTTGCAAGATAGAGAAAAATGAATAAATTAAGAGAAAACATCAATTCTGAAAGCTAAGCAAATCTGCTGTGCAAAAGTGCAGAAAACAACCTACTCAACTACGCCAAAGGTTCCCATTGAAAGATTAATTAAGGCACTCCTCCAAATCTAATCAGGACCAAGATGGAAGCTATAAATATGCACAAACAATGATCTCTAGAGCAAACTTAGTCAATATCACCAACCCATCCTACTTATTCAAAAGTAACTCGAGGCCATGTGAACACTTTGAATTGAAAACAACAAAGAGGACTTCACTACACATTATAAGCATTCAAGAATAAGTGAACCAAATAAACAGGATAATGAACACTATACTATCTCTTAGTTTACATGTCAATAAAACATTAAAACTTTCAAAGCAAACGTCCCAAGCAGTTCTTTATAAATGATAGCAAAGCAGTTGGGTAGTCTCGAAATGGCCGTCTATTCAGAGAAGCCTGAAGATGATACACTGCCTTCAGTATGCCCATTCTGAGACCAAACATCATATAGCATTCAATGAAAGAAACAGTCCAGAAAATTCTATTTCTACTCTAGTTCATTTTCGGTACTAGACCATTGATATATTGCCATGTAACCTTTTTTTTGTTTTTTTTTTTCCTTCGGTCAAACTCATAATCTAGTTTTAAATTATGGATTTATGGTTTAGACGAGAATTGTTTATTTGTCAAACTATAAATGGAAGCAGTACTCAATTTTTCAGCACTATGACGGTATAAATATTTCCCTCTTAGAGAGAGAGAGAGAGAGAGAGAGAGAAGGGGGGGGGGGACAGATAAAGTAGGGGATTTGTCACACTAATCATTACCAAACACCAATACCACCAGAACTACAGCCACAATGGCAATCATAAAACCAAATTATATGATGATTCCATAACATGAAGAAAAGGGAACTATTCGCATCATTACAGAAGAACCTAGGCGTTTCTCCGCCCACTATTACAAATAAATACTCATATCAAAAAGGATAAAAGCAAATCATACCATATGAAGTGCAAAATTCAACGCAGAAACAAATATAAATATTACATGAACAATAAAGAAAAACAAGCTTACTGTTGGAGAGCGTAGACGGCATCTTCAACCTCATCCTCAGAAGGAACATTCCCCCAAACATAAGTATCAGAAAACCCATGAAAACTCTCATCTTCAATCCCATCCACAGAAACCCAGTCAAAATCATCCCCCTCAGGTGAAGAATACCAAATAGGTAGGGCAGACACAGGGTTCTTATGAGAATTAACGGGAGAAGACAGCGAGAGGTGGCTTGGGGACTTGGGTTTGCGAGCAAACTTGGAAGTAGGAGAATTAGACCCAGAAGAAGAATTGGACTTGGTAGTGGTAGCAGTAGTGGTGGTAGGGGCAGTGGAAGAAGAAATGGGGTCTTGTATTCCATTACCAGAAACACCGACTCTCGTAACTGCTCTCCCAACAGTTCTCAGCACGCCTCCTCCGCCTCCACTTCCTCCACCCATGCCTTTTCCACAGAACATCCTACTTCTTTTCTGTGTTTCTCTGGAATTTTGGATGCCGAAGCTCGTTAAGGCAGGGAAGATAATCAGAGACTCCGAGGAGTCTTTCTCATGAAGCAACTCTCAGTTCCGTATCCTCTGCAAGCAGAATCCAAAGAGTGATATTTCCAAGGATATATTTTTAAAATGGATAGAAGTACGGAAAAATTATGTTGGACGCTTAATTCTAAAATTTGTATGTAAATTTTAAAACATAACAAATTACTTTCTTAATTTTGGACTGAGAGCTTATTTGAGACTGCCGCGCTATTTTAAATTAGTTTTTGTTAAGTACTGTATTTGTATTTGAAAAATTTTTCGATAAGCTTTTCATCAATATTGTCTTTAACAAATTTTTTAAAAAATATTTTTTATTATCAAATTACTGAAAAACATTTTGCAGATCCAGCAGTCAAAATTATATAACCTCTTGACACTAATTTCAATTGAAATTTAAAGTTCAAAAGTTAAATGTTTTATTATGTTTTAAAGTTTTTTTAATCAAATTAACAAAAGTTAGGTGTTTTGTTAATTTTAATTTCAATGTTCTATTATGTTTTTAAGTTAAAGGTGATGTTTGTTGCATTTTAAAAATTCATATATTAACTTTATTTTTTTTCTTTTTGGCAAAACATATGTTAATTTTACAATTAATTCTTAATTTCCTAAAATGTAGTTTATTAAAAAAGTATTTGGTTAAAGGTTTCTATGGTTTAAATGAAAAAATTTTATTCATTTGTTATATAATACAACATACTATAAATTTATTATTTATTTGATATAAATAATATATTATATAAACTTATATATTAAACCCCTCTTATACATTAAAATAATATATATATAATCTCATCAAATTTTGGAGAATGAGATTATGTATGATTATGTTTTGATATAAAATATTTTATTAATACATTCTTATTCTAACATTCACTCATAAGGGTATTTATAAACAAAACTAGGCCACGTTTTGGCCAAACTCAACCCACAGCCTAGTTTTGTGTTGAACTCTTTTTTTGTAAATTTGATACTTGTCTTTGGTCTAGTCTAATTTTGTTTAATATCACACAAGGTAAGATTAGTCAAACTATTACTTTTTTAAAATTTTTTGTAAAAATTATAAAATAATCCTTAAAAAAATTTTATATAAGCTTTTTAAAATAAAAAAATAAAAATTCATAAGATCGTGCTCGGTCAAATTGGTTAATATAGTCAACCTCGCTTGATCTAGACAATTTTTTTTTTTATTCAACTTAATATAGTCGAATGTGATCGACAAGAGTGATCATGAGGCAAATGAAATATTGGCCTAACCCAGTACTCAGTCCAAATTTGCATTGGGCTTCTTTATCTAAGCCTGATACTAAGAGTTGGCCTAGTTTGGTTTAATATAAGGTGAGGCCAAGCTAGTTTTTTGAGCTAAATAGACTATTTATTATAAATTTTTTATAAAATTATATTTTGTTAATGAGAAAAATAAAATTTTTATATAAGTCCTTATAAAATAATTTTTAAAAAAATAATTAAAATAATCTAATATATATTTTTAAGTAAAGAGTATCTTATTAAAAAGCATTGATTTTTATCATATCTAATATTATGCAATGTATCATTAAATATAAGATAGTATTATCATGATATATTATCTCATACAATATTACATCAAATATTACATAATTTTAAAATTTTATCAAATCTTATCTTATCAGGTTTTATTCTATCATGTCTCTATACTATCAATCTTTATCTTATATGGGGCACCAAATACAACCTTAAATTTTTTACATTTGGTTAATTATGTATATGTTATTTTGACACCTGAATATAAATTATCTATGCTAGTAAAAAAAAAAAAAGATAGATAATAAAATAAAATTAATTCACATGTATAACATGTAATAGAACTTACTAAATGATTTAGATAATTTAATTTTAATCATATATATTTAAAGTATTAAAATCACATATAATTAATTATGTCAGCAAAAGACGTTAACAAAATTTGAATCTATGGATTAAATTAAAAAATAAATTGAAATCATAATAACTCAACCAAAATATTTAGAGGTCCCTGTGGTTGAATGATGCGTTATATGCGTGAACAAAATTAAGAATCAAAGTTAGTTAAAATCCAAAATGAAAAATTGATCATACCTTTAAAAATGATTGTCTGCAGTCAAGTGAGAGTTAAAAAATGATTTTTGTCGTAGAAAAAATGCAGCATGTTTCATGAATAATGAAATAATAATTTGACTTGGTGAGACAAGTTTAATCATTTTTTTGTGTCTGAATCCGAAGTTAACGTCGAACCTTTTTTTTAATAGTAATAAGATAGTATTTAATAAAAAACAAACCCTTCACGTCACGATTATTGTATATCTCTAATTTAATAAAAAACAAACCTTTCCCGTCACAATTGAAGAATTCACAAGTAACCTTGTAATCAAATTCTAAAAACTTGATTTCTCTAAATTTAAACATAATAATGTATCTTCTGCAAATAAACAGAAAAAAGAAGACAATAATTACAAACAGAAAATATTAAAGTTGCAGATCTTGATACATCTCGAAACCGATTGTTCCATCTAATGATAGGCCAATCTTTTCAAGATGGAATAATGAGACTCAACGCAAAAATCTCTCTTCTTCTTCTTTTTATCATTGTTGTCAAGTGGTGTCAAAAAACTAACATTGGAATTTGAACCATTGGTGATGGAGTGATCTATTACTTAATTTTAATAATTTAATTTATTTAAAAAATTAATTAATTGTTTTAATTAATTAATTAATTATTAGTTAATTATTATTTTAAATTTAAAATTCAAAATTAAGTTGTCACTTTTTTTAATTGTGGGAATTAAGAAAAGAAAACTTGACTACAACATTTTAATGTACATTAAAAACTCCTTTCAAAAACTTCCTATAAAAGGAAAGAAGAAAAAAAAACATTGAGTATACAAAAGAAAAGTAACTTCATAGAATTACTAT
Source organism: Erythrophleum fordii (assembly GCA_032878935.1). Taxonomy (NCBI): domain Eukaryota; kingdom Viridiplantae; phylum Streptophyta; class Magnoliopsida; order Fabales; family Fabaceae; genus Erythrophleum; species Erythrophleum fordii. Next base: position 14,734,445 of record JAVQMF010000052.1, on the reverse strand, counting down.
ACAATCTTTTTCATCCTCTAACTATGGTGTTTCAATTATAAACAAGAGATCAAATTCCTTCTAATGATTTTGGTCTAAATTGCATGGGACAGATGATTTGAAAAAATTCACTTTTACACAAGTAAGTATCTTGAAATTATTTTATTGGTATTAGAGCTAAGTTGGTTTGATTTTCTCGATTCCCACATAGTAAATGAGTTTTATTCATATTTGATTTCATGAATTTAAAATTCTATTTACCTAAAATAGTCATATGTGCAATATGGAACCTTGAACCCCATTAATGCCCAAATTTGATAAAGACCATTTATGCCATGTTTTTCCTAGGATATGAAGCTTATATAGCAAAAACGTACATGGTAGAAATTTAGTAGAAAATGCAATAGTCACTAACGAAAAATTGGAATCTTTAGGTTCAATAAAAATATGGTGAAATGGCCAACTTTTGAAGGTTGGCATTCTTATTATAAAACACCAATCGGTACAAAGCATATATGAATGGAAAATGTGTTGAATTAGTTTTTTAATGTTATCAATTTCTGTCAATTTAGATTAAAATTGAGTTAGATATGATCATTTAAAATAGAGGCTTCAAAACTGATTTTTTAAACAATATTATCAAACAACCTACTTTCAACAATTGGCATTCGCTCCTCAAGCCACCACTTTTATTAGCTTTCCAACAATATAAAATTTGTTTAGTTTGGACAAGAAACAAGTGAGGTACTATTTCACAAAGGTGACCCCTTGAAACTAAAATTTAAAAATTTTTTAAAAATTGTTAAATCTTAAGGTTGAAGAAGAGGTGGGCATCCCACTCTTAAAGGTGGCAAGGTGGCATGTGTGGCTCACCCTCACCTTTGTTAGGCTACATGAACATACCAATGGATAGAGCATCTTAATAAGGATCCAAAGATGTAAGGAACATGGTTGGAAACATTGCCTTCACTTATTTGCCCTACCCTAGTAGAAAATATCTCTTCAAGTGACAACATCGAGGGACCAAATTCTTGGAAACATTGTAGTCCCAATGATATGAGCAACCACTCGGTACTGGAGTGCAAGTGCTTGTACATTAATTTTCCTACTAGTTACCAAGTCCCTTTGTTCAACAACCAAATCATATGCATCAGAATATAGGGATACCGTTTTAGTAGGCCATGAATAACTATTAAAGAACATATGTGGTTTGTTGGTAAAGATACTCCAAATAATTTTTCAAATAGAGCAATGCCCATAGTGACTAATTTTCCATTAACTAAAAAACTTAGTGCTTTTTCAGATTTGATAACTACCAAGTTATAATAAAATTCTCTGACCAAATCTTCATAAACCAGTTCATTGATAATTAGCAGGGGAGTCCATCCCATAGCATTAAATTTAGGCTCCAAGAAGTAGTTTAGTTGGGATAAACGAGTAAAGTTAACACACCTTTTTAGAGCAATAGGTCTATGTCGGAAGTCAATAAGATATTTATCCAGGTGTTGCTTGGTTTGAAATTTGAGAAGAAGGTAGGAGTAGTCTTTAGGGCTTTTTTCTCCTTCGTCCATTTTCTTCTTTCCTTTGCCTTTTACTCTGGTGGTCTTTTTAGTTGTGGGTTCTTGGATGGAGATTCTCTTGGATTCTACAAGAAATTCTTTAATGGTTTCAAATTCTTCCCAGTTTGGGTCATCATTGATAGCCTTTTTTCTTTTCGATTGCTTGCTAGTAGCAATCTTCTTCATTTCTTTGTTCCTTTATTTTTCTCGAAGTTTTTGCAATGCCTATTCCTTTTTTGAGTCTTCTTCTTCAACATTAATAATACGTTGGACTAGAATAAACTTTTTTGGTCAACGTAATCTTTAAAGATTGAAGGTGAAGTGGTTGAAGTGTTGTTCCATTCACAGGCTCAGGGTTAGGGCAATGGAAATTGTGTAGGAGTGGTTATGATGAGACATTTCGATTTTGCCATAAGTCAAATTTTGAAATATTTTCCTTCAACCACCACTTTTACAACCTGAGATCATTATTATTTGATAGTCGTGCCCCTTTTCAAGAATACTTTAAAGCTTTAGATATTTGCCTCAGAACACGTGGCGAGTAATGACAAAAGTAATTTAATAAAGCAACAAAAAGTTTTCACACATGTGTCGGTATGGGGAAGATGCATAAAAAGATGAGAATTAATCAATAAGCAATTCATAAATGAAAATATGTGCATTTTTGAAAATGATTCAGTCAAGACACATCACAGATTTCATGAAGTAAGTGAGATGGAGTAGACGCATACAACACATCAGTGGAGGATCAATGGTGCTTTACTTCAAGCAATACATTCTTAATATTATTTGTGATCAATCATTCCAAGTTTATTTTTTAAGTATATAAACCTATTTTCAAGCAAAGGTTTTGTGAATATATCAACAAGTTAGTTTTTGGTTTGAGTATACACTACCTCCACATTTCCTTATTGTATATGGTCTCAGATGAAATGATGTCTCACTTTGATATGCTTAGTCTGAGAGCAATGTATAAGATTCTTAGTAAGGTAGATGACACTAGCATTATCATAGGATATATGAATGTGACTAAAGCTGAGTGAATAATCTTCCATTTATATTTCATCCATAATAGTTGAGTGTAGCAACTCCCATCAGCCATGTATTTACTTTCAGTAGTGGAGAGGGCTACAAAACTTTGCTTTTTGCTGAACCAACACACTAATGAATTGTCATGAACTTGGTAGCACCCACTAGTGCTATTTCCATCTAGCTTATCTATAACAAAGTAAACATATGCGTATCTAACTAGATTAAAGTCATTAGTTTTGGTATACCACAAGTCATAGTTTTGTGTCCTCACTAGATATCTAAAGATTCTTTTAATAGCAGTGAAATGTGATTCCTTGGAATTAGCTTGAAAAGGTGCACACTTATATACACTAAAGATGATGTCAAGTCTATTACCTGTTAAATATAATAAAAAGCCAATTATACTTTTGTATTTTTTCTGATCATAGTTCTTACCATTCTCATCTTTATCTAAGGTGGAGGAAGGACATATTGGGGTCCCCATAAGCTTTGAGTTCTGAAAGCCATACTTGTAGATCAATTTTTTAGTATACTTGGACTGGTTAATGAAATTTTCTTTCTTTGTTTGTTTTATTTGTAGTCCAAGAAAAAAGTTTAATTCTCTTATCATACTCATTTCAAATTTTCCTTTTATTAATTCAGTAAATTCTTTGCACAAATGCTCACTAGTACTACCAAACACTATATCATCAACATAAACTTAAACAAGTAAAGATTCTTATTGAAAAAGGTTGTCTCAAGTTTCTCTCTTGAGAAACCACTTTCTAAAAGAAAATTATTCAATTGTTCATACCAAACTCTAGGAGCTTGTTTCAAATCATAAAGAGCTTTTGATAGCTTGTACACATAGTTGGATAAATTTTCATCTTCGAAACTAAGGGTTACTTAACATATACCTCTTTTGTGATATAGCCATTTAGAAAATCACTTTTGACATCCATTTTATATAATTTAAAGTTCATATATGAAGTATAAGCAAGCAGCATTCTAATGGATTCTATTTTAGTTATAAGAGCATAGATTTCATTAAAGTCAATGCCTTCCTATTGAGAGAAACATTGGGCCACTAATCTAGCTTTATTTCAAACTATGTTACCTTTTTCATCTAACTTGTTACGAAATATTCATTCGGTTCCAATCATAGATGCTCTTTCTAATAGCTCCACCAGATTCCACACATTATTTTGTTTAAACTGATGTAAATCTTCCTCCATGGCAATAATCCAACTTTCATCTTTTAATGCTTCATCCATAATTTTATGCTTAATCTTAGATAGTAGAGCTAGATTATTTTTGAAAGAGGATCCGGTTCGTCTTCCTTTGTTCAGATCTCCAATAATGAATTGTGAAGGATAAAAGAATGAGTGTCTCCATTCACATGGAAATCTTATATCTTTCGGTGCAGATTCTTATTGGTTTTGACTGTGTTTGCTTGTAGTTACACCACTATCCCTTTCTTGATGAGATATCCCTTTTGTATTGGTTTTTTTCATTCCATTTCTAAATCTCTAGATAAGGTGGAGAATCAATCTTACTCCAACTTCTGTCAGTTAGTTTGAGAGGACTTATGTGGTTAACTCCGTATCCTTTGTTTAATTTACTTGAAATGTTAGGATTTGTGAGTATCTGATTTCTTTTTGTGATTACTTCATCTTCATCTGCGTTCATTATTCTTCCAACAAAAGAGTTAGATTTATCAAAGACAACATCTATAGATTCTTCAACTACTATAGTTCTTTTATTATAGACCATGTATGCTTTACTAGTTGTGAAATATTCTAAGAAAATTTCTTCATCACTTTTAACATCAAATTTACCTAAATTATCCTTCTCATTATTATAAATAAAACATTTACATCCAAATGCATAGAAATAACTAATATTAGGTTTTCTTTCTTTCCATAATTCATATAGGGTCTTTTTAAGAATTAGTCTAATAAGACATTAATTCAAAATATAACAAGTAATGTTTATAACTTCAGTGTCAAAATATTCAGGAAGGTCATTTTCAATGAGCATAGTTTTAGCCATATCTAGAAGCGTGCAATTTTTCTTTTCAACAATTCCATTCTGTTGTGGAGTTCTTAGGGCAGAAAAGTTATGACTAAACCCGTGTTCATCATAAAATTCCTTAAAAAGTTTATTTTCAAATTCTCTACCATAATCACTCATAATAATAGAGATTAAATACCCTTATTCTTTTTGAACTTTTTTGCAAAAGACCAAAAAACTCTTAAATGTCTCATTCTTATGAGAAAGAAAGAGAATTCAAGTGAACATAGAGTAATCATCAACAATTACAAATGCATAGCTTTTGCACCAAAGCTTTGAGTTTACGTAGAGCTAAAGAGGTTTATATGTAATAATTGAAGTGACCTAGAAGAAAAGATAAATTATTTAGGTTTGAAGGATGATTTATCTTGTTTTTCATTTGACATGCATCACACATATGATTCTTTTGAAATTCCAATTTGGATAATCTTTTGACAAGGTCTAATTTAGACAATTTAAAAATAGTGTATATGCTTGCATGGCTAAGCTTTCTATTCCACAACCAAGAATCATTACATATAGAAGAAAGACAAATAACATTCCTTGATTTAAGATGATTAGAATTTAAAATGTAGATGTTTTCAAATTTTTGGCTAGCAAACAAGACTTTGTCCTCATTGAAGACTATGTATAACCTAGAATAAAAAACCACTCTATATCCTCTATCACATAACTAATTGATGTTAAGTAGATTATGTTTCAAACTATCAACAAGACATGCATTATCCAAGTAACAATTATCTGTGAATTTGACTCTACTTGTACCTATGATTTTATCTTTTCTACCATCACCAAAGGTGACAAATTCTTTATTTATCCTTGTGAATCTCCAGTTAGATGTCTTGAGCACCTATTATCGAGGAACCATTGTTGTCTAGAGATCTTCCCTTTTAAGCATACTTGCAAAGTTATTAGCTCTTTTTAGATACCTAAATCTTTTTAGGTCCTTTCTAATTAGTACCAGGACAATAGTTCCTTTTAGAACTCACATTAGTTTTCTTTTTTCTAGTTTACATTTATAACATGCATGACTAAACTTATTGCATCGAAAACATGAAGTGGAGGAAGAAACTTTAATAAAGAAGTTTTTTGTATAATTTAACATTTGATTTTTTGTTATACCTGATTCCAATTTTATCAAACATACATTTTTGTTTTCCAAGCAACATTTTTAGATTATCTTCTCCTTTTACAAAGTTAGCCAAATCTTTAATAAGCTAAGTAATATTTTGTTTTAAAATTTCATTTTCTAATGTTAAAGATCTAAGTTAGATTTTAGTTTTTAAGTGTTCTTCTCTAACTTGGAACTTATTTTTAATAATTCCTCATATTTAGCAATAAAGTTTTTAAAATCTATGAGTATCTCATTAAACATTTCATCAAGTTTATTATATGATAAATAGTTTTTAGAGATGACCTCCTTGTCTTCAAGTGCCATAAAACACATATTGGCCATTTCTTGCTCAAGCTCCTCTTCTTCTTCCTCATCATCACTCTAGGCTGCTATTACTTTCTTCTTTTCATATGATTTTGTTGATCTCCTTTTGAGATATGGATAGTCTAATCTCATATGTCCATTCTTTCCACATTCATAGCAGGTGATGACATTCTTTGTTAGCTCTTCCTTCTTTGGATTTTCCTTAAGCACATTTCCTTTAGATTTCCAAAGTTCCTTCTTCTTCTTAGCATACTTATCTAACCTTTTAGAGAAGAAGGCTATATCTTGTTCATTTAATTCCTCTTCTTCTTCCTCAAAAGGTTTTTCTAACATTGCTAATTTTAGTCCTAGAATTTTCCTTTTGTGTTCCAACTCGTGTCTTCTTAAGTAATTCTTTTTGTAGGCTATGAGTATTTCCCATAGTTCATCATATATAGAGCTTGTAGATTATTGCTTTCAATGGAATCTAATTTGAATTGCCATTTATGAGGCAAGCTTCTAAGAATCTTTCAGTTGAGCTCATAGTTAATATATTTTCGATCTAGAGCTTTTAGATCTTTAACTAACTTGGAAAACTAATTGTATATTTCTTCAATACTTTCATCTTCTTTCATGTGAAGGAGTTCAAACTCATATACGAGCACATTTAAGTTGCTTTCTTTGACTTTAAATGTGCTTTCATGTGTCACGTTGTCTCATAACTTAAGATTTTGTCATATTAATGTTTCTCACACAATGGTTACATTGTATTATTTTGAAGTCATCCTCAATCCACTCAACTCTGGGTTTATCAATAATAGCCCTGGTTGTCCAATCCACCTTTTGAGACTTCTTTGGTCTTTCTATGATAACTTCCCACACCAGATAGTCATTTAAGCATATAAATATTTTCATTCTTTTTTTTTTTTTTCAATATGAGATATGTTTTTCTATGAAATAAGGCAGTCTAAAAGTTGAGAATCCTTCCCCGAAGTGTGCTCCTTCAAGTATAGTATTGGTGGCCATTTTTTGCATACAAGAATAATGGACCTTTTCTCACCACTGTTAAGCACACAATCAAGAGAGACCGGCTTTGATACTAATTGATAAACACACCTAAAGGGGAGGTGAATAGGTGTATAGTGCAGAAAATGAATATTAACACTTTTTAAAAAGTGGAAGATCAATGGTTCTCTACTTCAATTTATTGAAAGGGGAGAACTAATGTACTGAACATTTCAAATCAATTTCAGTATTGAATATTTTAAATAATTTTATGATGATTTGATGCAATGATGAAGGGATAACGTAAATAGCAATAAAGGAAATTAATAATTTGATCAGATATGATATTAAGACAAGGTCCTCCTAAAGTGAAGGAGTTATGCTTAGTGAACTTAAAAGATAACAATGAGAGAATAGAGCACACAGAAATTTATCCTAATTTGATCTATTTTGACCTACGTCTAATTCCTTTAAAATACTTAAGGAATTTTTCACTAATGAGCAAAACACTTATAGAAGGGTGGATTTTACCACCTACACTTATTATAGCTTCACTAGGGTTTTCTACATCTTACCCTGAACTTTGTTACTCAGGATTTTAAGTTTCTAAACAAACACTTTTTTCTTTTTACAAGGCTTTCGAGTAGAGATCAAGATAGCTTTTTACAAGTTGATATACTAGACATTAGACAACACTCGCATGTATCTTAAGCTCACTTCACATCTTCTATCTTTCATTTGACAATGCTCTAGATATATATAAAAGCTTCTTGTAACAACTATCCATTAGATTTTCAACATTCAGTTGGAGCAACCTTGATTTGCTTCTAACATTAAAAAACTTTCAAGTTTGCAAACTTTAGATGTGCTTGCTCATAGTTCATCTTGTCAATTCAAAATTAATGCTAATCACGGGGCTTGAAACAAGGGTTAAAGAAAAAAGCTTCATTTTCATGTAAGGATAAGAGACAATCATCACTAAAACTTTTCTGCTCATACTAACTTCACGTAAAGACCATAACTTATTTATCGTTTACTCATTTATTGATTTGTCGTTTAGCACATAATGATGTTTCTATATAAGCAAATTTATTAATGAAGTCAAAGCTTAGATAAGTTAACATATAACATAATAGGCTATTTAAGAACATGGACTTTTACATAAATCTGAGTTACATTTTGTTATCATCAAAGTCATTGGGCTAGCACCTTTGGGCCAACATGTTAAAGGCATAATTCATTAAGTATGGAATCTAATAGAAGGATTGTCAACTATAGAGTCTATTAATAATTTGTTACCCTTTGCTTTAGATCATGCAAATGAATGTGAGCATGTAATGAAGGATCATCCATCGTCTATTATAGGGTCTATTATGGGGTTTTTGTTAATATAGTAATGTTGGTCCCCCTTAAGATCAATTGATAAAGTTTTTACTAGATGTTGTCCAAATTAAGTTCAATTTCATAGTGTGCCAATTGAAGGCCTATGCTTGAAGAATGTTGTTCATATTAACAAAAAGTTTCTCACTTTCCTATAGAAAGGTTAAATGTTCTATAAACATGCAAAGTTGCCAATTGGCCTACCAAGTCATAAAGAGAGTGCATTAGGTGATTTCATCCTAACTCTCTCTAGTTTTGATATTGAATCAACGACACTATGATTGTAAAGGGATGCATTGGCTAATCTTCTATCATTGTAGTTATAAGTCTTTTTTTTGTGTTTTAAAGTTTTATTTTTTATTAATGGTTCTATTTGTAGTTGATATTAGCACTCATAAAATGGGTTTTGGCCCGTTCAGTCCATGACTTAGAAGTTTAATTTTGCACATGTTAGGTTAAAAAAACTTGAGATGGTTGTCCTTAAAAAATTAAAAATTAAAAATTAAAAATTAAAAATTAATTCAAATTAGCTTAAAGTGAAGAAGAGTGTATAAATTTATGGTGCTTTTATGTGTTAGGACAATTTTTTTTTTCCTTATCATATGAAAAAAATATTTGATCGATGAAAACATTTAAACAAATTAATTTGGAATAAATATTTTAAGAAAACATTTAATTTAGAAATAACATTTTTATTTCAATAAATTTAGTTCTATCCTCATTGTTCGGCACTTCGAAAGAATTTAATAATATTAATTTTTTTAATCATTAGCCAAATATAATTACATTTCTTTTAAATATGAGCAAATATTGGGATGCCTAGTTAGGGCAACTTTTGCAAGGCCCATTATAAGTGGGTATTGATTAGGTTTATTTGATAGTGTATTATTATTATTTTATTAGACTTGATTATAAGCTTAACCTATTTCAAAAAATAACAAAAATTGGACCCAAGTCCAAACTCAATCTATTATTGTTTTAATAAAACTAGCCCTGGGATTGGCCCGAGCAAGCCCGAACCAACCTGAAAATATTCATAGCAATATTGTGTGATTAGGAATCTGGCAGTGCAGGAAGATGAGAGAAGTTCTAAGTGAGGGAAAAGAAAAGTTGAAATTCTTCTGCGTAAGTTAGATGCAGAGCCTCCAAGAAGAAAACACAAAAGTTCGGAAGAGAAGGAAATTTTAATGACTTTCTAATCTAATAGATCTTGTGGCAGAAAATAATAGATTCATAAGAACTCATATCCTAAAAAGTAATGAAAGATCAAAAACTGAAGTCCTGAAGTGAAAATGCAATTTTCCATGCTCGCTGCAAATCCCAACTAATAGCTGAAAAAATTGAAACACTATACTTTTGAACATTTGCTTTTCTAAGTCAGAGGGCATGAGAAGATTGGAATCTGTTTAATTCACTTCCTCAAGAGCAGTTTCGGAATTTACATGCAATGTTGCTGATCTACTCTGTTCATTGACCAGGGAAGGGAGGATGCTGTGCTCTGCTCAGCGTCCAGTGAAGAGTTTCGGCATCTGAGGTTAAGGGTTAGACATGGTAAGGTTGCCCCGGGATCTGTGCATATCTCTAATGTTATTTGAATAGATTAGGTTATATATATATATATATATATATATTAAATTTTAATTTTTTATTTTATAAGATATAAAATATAAAATAAAAATAATTTCATAACTAGCAATTACATAAAAAATAATGATGTTTTATATCAAAATATAAAAAAATTTATAAAATTTAAACTAGGTAAATTAAATATGGACAATTTAAATTGTATGCATCTTCTTATACATAGAGGATTTGGATTTAATAAAGTTAAAGTAAAGCAAAAGTGTGATAATAATTCATAATATAAAATATTGATTATAATATGAGTTGAGTTTGAATTAATTTTTTTTAAAAAAATTTGAGTTTGACTTATTTTATACTTGTACCTTTTAAAAATAAAGTATTTATTAAACTTTTTTTTTTTCAAACTTACATTTATTTCTTTAGAGCTAGGCCTGTGGGCGGGCAAATCTTTTAACCTATAATTGATGTATTTTGTTGTTATTAATATTTTTAAAATTAGATTAGTTATTGAATTGATAAATACACAGGTCCATAGTTCACTGGTTTAATCATGATCAAATTGTAGTTGAATCGTTAATAAATAAATAAATATATTAATATTAAAAATTTAGTATTATAAATAATAATAAATAAGTATTAATAAAATTTAAAATATTTTATTACTAATTATATATAAAAAATTAAATATAATATGATATTTAAATTGAGTTGAGTTTTTAATTTTAAAATTTAAACATAAAATAGTTTATCTATTAGTAAATATAATTATCAAATATTAATGTATTGAAACAAGTATTGAAATTAAGATATTATAAAAATTAATTATTCAACATATTAAATTTTTATAATTACTTTTTTAAAAAATTTGTATAATAAAATTTAATTAGTTCTTGAAGGTTTAAACTAAATATTATAAATTTTAAAAAAATATCATAATTATATTTATATAATATTATATACAATTCTAATAAAAAAAAGAAAGTAGTACAAGATGTTGAAATATCTTTTTTGAATCATTGGTTTGTCACTTTATATAACTATTTTGATTTAAAAAAATGCAACCTAGCAAAAATCTGTATATAATAAAATTTGCTTATATTATTCGAAGGTTCTTTGGAGGTCAAGCGGCACGCCTATCTATTGGACCTTACAAGGGCAGAGTGCATGTTTTAGAAGCACCCAGCTAATAACATATTTATATAAACATTTATATTTTGGAAGCAATTAGTTAACAATACATTTATATAAAAATTTACATGTACACGTTGAAGCTTCAATGTAAACCACATGGCAGAAAATAATTTGGAAGCAACCTGTACGCAAGTTCGAGTCCAAGCAATAGCCCTGATTGGATGATTTCTGAAGAGGACGGGTTCAGGCCAATTTATTTATACTGGTTTTAGTCTAAAGTCGCGTTTTTCCACGAACAAGCAACATCTGAAAAAAAAATTGACTGAAAAATAATATTTCGAAAAGTATTTACCCGAAAGGCAATATTTACATCAAACTCGGATCCTATCATGCCGAGTTTCTGCCGGGATGCCATGCATGTCTGACACGTGGAGGCACCCGATGAACTCGGCGTCATTGACGTCGAGTTCAGTGGACACGCGCCACGTGTCGCGACGGCACGAATTCGGACCCATTGGGTCCGAATTCAGTGCAAACTCGGAACCAATGGTTCCGAGTTTGCCTAGCTGTCAAGCTAGGCTCAGCCTAGCCTGGCAGCAGCTGACCGGTCAGTTTAAATTTTTTTAAAAAATGACACGTGGCGAAATTTCATTGGATATTGGAAATTCTGGTGAATTCTGATTGGTTGAAATAAATTAAGAAAGATAATGTTACGTGTAAAATGGCCAAAATACCCCTGAAGACGTTTATAAAAACTGAGCCACGCCTCTTCATTTTCATTCTGAGCCACGCCTCTTCATTTTCATTTTCATTCTGCTGCTTCTTCTTCTTCGCGTAGGGGGTTGGAACAAAATATTTTGATATCTTATTGATCTGAAAGCAACAAAACAAAGGTATGTTTTAATTTTAATTATTTTTAAATTTATTTCTTATTTTATATTTTGAGATGTGATTTAAATTGTATTTAAAGTAATAAATATTAAAAATATATATAATAAATTAAAAATATTGAATAAAGTTAGAAACATGAAAAAAGTAAAAAAATATTAAAAATTTTAAAAAGAAAATGTTAAAAATTTAAAAGAATTTAATTTTTAATATGTCTTTACTTTAGTTGTGGTAGTTAAATATTTTAGAATAATTATATAATTTTTTTTATTATTCACATTATTTGTATGTTATTTGATTTTGTTGGTGACAAATTTTATTTGTATGTTGAGCTGATTATGGTAGAGGTTTAGAAAAGAATAATAAATACTACGAAAAGAGTGAAAAATGAAAGAGGAAAAAATGAAAAGAAAGAAGAAAATAAGTGAGTATAATTGAAAAATTAAAAAGCAGTAGAGAAAGAAAAATAATTTGAAGTAAAATAGAAAGATTGGGTAAATACTTTTTAGGAGAGAAATAAAAATTTATGAATTAAAAAAAAGAAAGAATTAAAAGTTTTAGTGAAGAGGACAAGTTTATTTAATATTTGTTGCTTTATTTGTTTTAGTGAATAATTTTTTAGAATTGGTATATAAATTGGTTTAGATCATGCACATTACTAGTTTATTATTTCATTTTGTTGGTATAAGAAATTATTTATTTATATGGTTACTTGGTTTCGGTAGAAGTTTAAAAAATAAATAAATGCTAAGTAACAGTTGAAAAATGAAAGAAGGAAAACCTGAAAGTGAAAAAATAATTATGTAAGGATGATAAAAAAATAGAAAATGAATATAAGAGCAAGAAATATAGGTTAAACAAAAATAGAAAAATTGGGCAAATAATTTTGAAGAGGAAATTTAGAAATTATGAAAAGAACTAAGACACTGTAAAAAAAAAAAAAAGAAATAAGAAAAGAACAATGTTTAATCAACAAAAATGGATTTAAAAAATTTAAAATACTAGTTTTATACGAAAAGATTTTTTATTTTTTATTTTTACTTTATTTGTTTTAGTGAATTATTTTTTAGAATAATTAAATAAAGAGTTAAAAAGGAGTATAAGAACAAGAGCGTGATTTAAAGGAAGGTCGAAAAAATGGAGAAAATGAAAGAGGAAAAAATGAAAAGAAGGAAAAAAAAATAGGTGAGTATAATTGAAAAATTAAAAACAAACAATAGAGAAAGAAAGATAATTTGAAGAAAAATAGAAAGATTGGGTAAATACTTTTTAGGAGAGAAATAAAAATTTAAAAGAACAAGAAGCGTGATTTAAAGAAAGGTAGAAAAATGGAGAAAATGAAAGAGAAATATTTAAAGAAATGCTAGTTTCATATAAATGATTTTCGTGTTATTATTTAATATGCTTTTACTTTATTTGTTTTAGCGAATTATTTTGGTTATGCATATTATTTGTTTATTATTTGGGTTTTGTTGATATGAGAAATTATATTTATATGTGCACTTGAGTTTGGTAGAGGTTAAAGAATAGGAATAAATACTAAGTAAATGGGAGAAAATAGAATAGCAAAAAACTAAATGAAGCTGGGTTTGCAGGAAAGTGAATGGCTAGAAGAAATGAACTCTTGTGCATTTATGCAAATGGAAAGATTTTTGATAGTCCTCAAGGCGCAACATTTCAGTGTGCTATGTCCAAATATATAACAGTTAGTACTGACATAAGTTTAGAGGGTTTGAAAGACGCGGTTAGGCAAAAGTTACGGCTCCCCGCTGGAGAAGTTGTCTCCGATTTGATATATAGACTCCCAGCGTCATTGAATCCTACATGGTATCAATCGATTGTTCTAGAAGATGATTTTGATGTTGAAAGAATGTGGCAAGCTCACTCCCGTTTCCTTGGGCAGTTGAATGCAGTTGAAGTATATGCAAAAACTTCATTAACTGACTCATGAGTAAGCGGGGAAATTCAGCCAATATTTTCGCAACAATATAATCCTCTATCAATGGAGACCATTTCCCACCCGAGTTCCTCGCATCTAGCACTTTGCCTCATTGAGCCTTATTCTCCGAACAGTTTTGAGGATAATGTGTTAGAAGACTTTGAAAATGAAGATGAATATAATGCTGAATTCGACCCTGATTATAATGATGATGATAATGACGATGACGATGATGATAATAGTGATGATGAAGAATTTGATGATGATATGAGTGGAGAGGATCTAGTGTCCCAATATGTAGATCCGGCAGCTACGTTCTTGTCCCAAATAAACGTGGCCTTAGCTAGTGGGGATGGATTTGAGGAGGTTAGAGAAAGTACTAATTTGAGCATGGAAGACTTGTGTGTTGGATTGCAATATCCCAGCCAAAAGGCACTGCGCCATGCTGTTAAACTATATTCTGTGAGAGTCCACCACAATTTCAAGAAATATTTGACAACTGAAAAGTATGAGGAATTTCGATGCATTCATTATGGGAATAGTTGTAGATGGCGAGTACGGGCATGCAGAAAAAGACAAGGTAAGGGATCACATTGGCAAATAACAAAATATGGTGGTGCTCATACATGTTTATCTGCGACTATATCTCAAGATCATCCGAAATTAGATTCTGATGTTATATCATCTTGCATTGTGGGTATGGTGACTGAGACACCGGATGTTTCAGTGAGACAGATCATTGAGCAAATGAAGAATTTGTTTGGTTATACAGTATCATACAAGAAAGCATGGAAAGCGAAGCATAAAGCTGCTGCAATTGCATTTGGTAGCTGGGAGAGCTCGTACGCTACATTACCCAGATGGATGGCCGCGATTCAACATTTCATGCCTGGATCGTACATTGAGTTTGTAACTGAACAATGTCAAACAAGTGAGCCTGTTGCCGTATTCAAACATGTGTTCTGGGCATTCAAGCCGTGTATAAATGCTTGCGATCACTTAAAATCGATGATTCAAATTGATGGGACATTTCTATATGGTAAATATAAAGGGACTCTCTTGATGGCAACAACACAAGATGGTGATCGACAGATTGTGCCTATTGCATTTGCAATAGTTGAGGGAGAGACTCAAACTGCATGGACATGGTTCCTTTTAAACTTACGTCAACGAGTGGTATTGGGAAGACGCGGACTTTGTTTGATCTCGGATAGGCATCCATCAATTCTAGCCGCTGTTGCTAATCCTGAGATCGGGTGGCAACCACCATATGGATATCATATGTTTTGCCTTCGACATGTAGCTAGCAACTTGCACACCCACTTTAGATCATCAAATCTAAAGCAAATGTTAAAAAATATTGGTATATTTCTTCACGCTAAGCGATTAAATATTTCAATATGTTCATACTCATTATAACAATTCTAATGATATTTAACAAGTTATGCATACGAACGGCGATATGTTGATGCGAAGTTAGCTGAGCTAGCGACCATACATGAAGAAGCAACTAGATGGCTTACTGATATCCCTAAAGAGCAATGGACTAGGGCATATGATGTCAACGGTCGTCGCTTTGGGCATATGACGACAAATTTAGCTGAGTGCATGAATGGAGTTTTTAAAGGCATTAGGTCGTTGCCCATAACTGGTATAGCCAAAGCAACATATTACAGGATCAATCAATACTTTGTGCAACGCGCTGAGCAAGTTAATGCTCAGATGACTGCGGGCTCAGTTTATTCCCAGAGCGTTATGAAAAAGATAGCGAGGAATGTGCAACGCGCCTCTGCTTGCACTGTGCTTGCGTTCGATAGAAATGCGCAATCATTTGAAGTGGAGGAACCATATGATCAGATGAATCGCCAGTATGGTCGGTGTTGCAAGGTTAGCTTGACCGAGCGATTTTGTGATTGTGGTGAATTTCAGGTGGAGAGATATCCCTACCAGCATGTTCTTGCAGCTTGTGCTGCAGTTTCTCTAGAGCCAATCCAATTTGTCGATCCTGTGTTTCGTCTTGACACCATACGTTGTGCGTATAACAATGCCTTTCAACCGATTGGAGGACAAGAATATTGGCCAAATCCTGGTGGACCAACATTGATCCCTAATTCATCAATGCTCCGAGAGAGAGGTCGACCAAGGGCATCCCACTACCGAAATGAAATAGATTTTAGGGCATCGGGACAACCTATTAGATGTGGTTTATGTCGACAACCAGGACATAATCGCGCGACTTGTCCAAATCATCGACGTGATAATTAAGGACCTTGTAATAAATGTTTATAACTTAATTTATATTAATTAAAATGTGCGGCAACATATACTATTGTGCCATATTTTTAATTTCTGTTCAATTTTAATATGTATTGTTTCATAAATTATACTTCATTTACTCCTGTTGTTAAATTATTTTTTATATGCTTATAAATTAATTTGTACTAAATATTTATTAATCAATGCTTTATCTATTGTGTTCTATTTGTAATTTCTGTTATGATTCATTCACTCAACAGGTGCATTGATATCATGGCCGCTCCACGACACGTTGTGCATCCAGGTCCTGAGGATCATTCATTATTATATCTGCAAAGACTTCATATATCTGAAGCTATTTGGAATGGCCAGGTAAGTTAAGTTACTTATCCTTACTAATTACTTCATTATGTAAATTAACGATTGTAGGTAAATAGTTGACAATTTCTAATTATGTATACTTGTAGGACAATCGAATTCTCCGCCCACGACGTGTTCAGCATGAGGATCGTCTGGGGGATCCACCGCCGGCTATAGTAGATTACTTAATGCAAGCTGGATTTTATGGTGTGGCTCGACTTGGCCCCTTTGAGTATGATCCATCATTAATTAGTGCACTCGTAAAGCGATGGCGTCCAGAGACACACACATTCCACACCACTCGTGGTGAGTGTACTATCACTCTTGAAGACGTAGCTGTGCAACTTGGCCTACCATGTGATGGAGACCCTGTTACTGGAAGGACAAATTGGCCTTGGGCAAATACATGTGAATGGCTTCTTGGTATTCGACCGCCAGATGATAAGATTGATGGCCAACGACTCACTATTGCATGGTTAGCTGAGAACTTTGCTCACTTACCAGATGACGCTGATGAGGAGGTTGTACGTCGATTTGCACGAGCTTACATACTTAGATTGATTGGAGATTTTTTATTGCCAGATAGATCTAGTCATAAAGTATATTTGATGTATCTCCCACTACTTGAGGACTTTGAACAAGCTGGTCGATTTAGTTGGGGTTCAGCAGTTCTAGCTTACTTATATCGAGAGCTATGCAATGCAACTTATAGGGACGAGAAGGGAATAGGTGGTTGCTTAACATTATTACACTTATAGGCATGGGATCGATTTCCAATGCTCGCACCAGAGAGACCGCTAACCCCTGATCCTCGTATAGAAGAATATCCTATACTTCCTCCCCTTGGTTTTAGGTATGAATTGTATTTATGTTTATTTTTTATACTTATATTTATGTTTATTTTTTTAATGTTATCCAACACTCGTGATAGGTGGAAGAATGTAGGACGACCACCTCGTCCTGGTATGCGAGCTCTAAGTCAATACCGGACTTTATTGGATGCTATGGGAGACAATGAGGTCAGTTATTATATATTTGTTTACTTTTTTTATGTGTGCATTATAATTCTGACATTTTATGATATTATCTTATTTTATCCATATTTTTCATAGATTATTTGGCGCCCATATCAGTCCCAAGATGTCCATGATTTGATTCCGGAGTACTGCTTAGCTTCTCCAGATATTTGGATAGCTTCAGTGCCTCTTATATGCTTTCATATCATAGAGTGGCACCATCCAGACCGTGTTCTTCGCCAACTTGGTCGACGCCAACTAATCCCTCAAGAACCTGTTAGATTGGATGCTCTGCATGCTTTACAACTCCGAGGAAAAACTCAAACCAATTGGGCAACAGAGCATAATATTTTTATCCAACAATGGTATAACTGGCAAAATGCTATGGTGCAGTCTCCGATTATTGATGAGCTTTTTGATCGCACCTCTGCATACATGCGATGGTACTGGCGATGTACCCGGAGATGGATACACCCCCTCAGCGCTGCGACTGGTTATGCGGTAAATTTTTAAGTTGTTGTCATTGTTCTTTTCTTCATATTGGTATCTATATCACTTTAATTTTATAGTTTTAAATGTTTTTTTTCTTTTTTCTAGGCTGATTTAGCAGAGGGACTTTATCAGATGCATTTACAAGACCCTCTCCCTTCAAATTTTTGCGAGATTGTAGGTCGAGATTCCAGAAATATATTATTAGCTCTTGGTGAACAACGCTTCTCATTATTTCCTCAACCTACTGAATCGGTGGCTGATTTACCCAGACCACAAATTCCAATGGGTCGACCGGGTAAACGACGTCAGGGTTACTTATCATCCCAATAACCTTCTGCTACAGAACAAAGACAGCAACATGAAGAGTCAGTGCAGCAAGACTTCAGCAGTACCATGGCTGGTCCATCTTCATATATTCCGACCCCTATGCCTCAAGATATTGGTTTAGCTGGACCATCTTCTTCTATTCCAACTAGTCATGTTGGTGGCTTTATGGGATCTGGTCCTTCACATTACATGCCATCACCACCTATGACTCATTTTGGAACACCAGAGCAACAATCTGGAGGATCATTTGTTGACCTGTTGTTTGATACGTCTGCATTCACTGCTCCATATGCTGGTACCTCGTTTGATGTTGGAGGATCATCCGAACCTGGACTTGTAACACCGCATGAATTGATTCCTCCAGCTGATTCTCCATCCTCTTCACCCCCAGAGCAGGAGCAACAACAATTACAACAACAGAGACAACAACGCCCACAACGTGAACGAAGGAGGCCTCGTTGCGGCACCGGAAGTCATTTATTATAGTATGTGTTCTTTTTAATGGTTATATAATTATTGTATAAAACATATATATGCGCAAATTAATGTGATATATTTTTCCTGTTGATTTTCTGTCCTATATGAAACTTTTTTATACGCGTGTCTATACATACTACTTGAACTATATACAAAAGAAATTTTAATTTATTTACATAATTCATATATAGCATTAGGGAGAATTATCTTTCAAACAAAATAAAATTAAATTTTAAGTTAAATAGTAATTAGTTTTATTATTGAATATTTTTTTCTATCTTATCAATCTTTTTCTTTTTCAATTTTTGGGCATTTCCGAGAAAAAATTAATTTTAAATTATTGATAAAAAAAAATCTTGCATTAACAATAAATAATTATCTATAGATAAATTAGTGGAGGTATTAATGGTATCAACAACTTTACATAAATGATATATAATTTTATATACAAAATCTCAATTTCTTATATTAAGATGACGCCAATAATTAAAATTAATAAAATTGTCATAACAATTGACTCTGACGTAATGAAAAAAATTTATTAATTTTACATTTTATTACTTTTTTGGATTATTTATCAAAAAAATAATTATTTAATCTATATTTCTTTAATTAAAGAATCAAAGACAAGATATAATTATTTAATTTATATTTTATTAAATTTTTATTCTTTATAATACTTACTTAATTTTATTAAAGTTCATAAATTTATTAAATATATTCTTATTAATTTGGAGTCACTTATTTCGAATTTATTAAGTTACTATTTGAAACTCGGTTTCACAGGTTCCGAGTTTGATGATTTATAGCGTCTGAGGCAAATACTTTTCATCTCATTATTTTTGAATCATTTTATACTTTGACTATTGCTTTTACGTAAACCAGCCTTTAAGTTTTTTCACGGACAAACAATATCTTACATCAACAATAAATAATTATCCATAGATAAATTAATGGAAGTATTAATAGTATAAAAAACTTTGCATAAATGATATATAATTTTATATACAAAATCTCAATTTATTATATTAATGTGACGCCAATAATTAAAATTAATAAAATTGTCATAGCAATTAACTTCGACGTAATGAAAAAAATTTATTAATTTTACATTTTATTACCCTTTTTAAGATTATTTATCAAAAAATAATTATTTAATTTATATTTCTTTAATTATAGAATCAAAGAAAAGATATATATATATTTAATTTTTATTTTATTAAATTTTTATTTTTTATACTATTTATTTAATTTAATTAAAATTTCTAAAATATGACTTGTTCGTATAAAAATAGAATTATTAAGTAGATTTATGAACTCGGAATCACTTGTTTCGAATTCAATTGAAACTCGGACTCAGCTTCCGAGTTTGAGCTTTTATTGCCTTCGCTGCAAATACTTTTTATGCCATTACTTTTGAGTCATTATATTGTTTGACCATTGCTTTTACGTAGCGAAGCCTCTAAAGTCGTCCTGTCAAACTTGACTTTTGACAAGTTTGCTTTGCTTCGTGAGACTCTTCTTTTAAGAAAATATTATTTTAGAAAGAAAAAAAAAGTAAACATTTGCTAATTTTTTTTTTGGACAAAGATTCATAGGCCTATTTGGATTTTAGGTAATTATGTAAATAATATTTTAATTTTTAAAATTTGATAATAAATTTTTAAATTTGAGATTCTACGTGATTAGAATTATATATATAAAATTAAAAATTAAAAAATTTATTTGTATTAAAGTTTAAAAAGCTATATATATATGTATATAAAAGTTTATAAAATATATTTAAAGACATATCACTCTCTGGACTACGTAAAGTTAAAAATTTTAAAAATTTATTATAAAAATTTAAAAATCAAGGATGAGTAAACTGTACATCAGCAAAAATAAAAAAAAAACTCTGCATTTTGGCATTTAGAATTAAAAAAAAAAACACTACAATCTGCGAGAACCAATATTCTTATTTTGAATTTCCCCAGAGCATTTCTAGTGCCAGAGCAAAATTCTGCTGTCGTGGAGCGTTGTTCTCAACATAAACCTGAACTGAAATGAAGAGGGCACAGATTGGCTCTTGAATTTTCTTCGCCACAAATCTATTCCCAGAAAATGCAGAGCCTCAACTCTGAAATATCTTGAGAGACAGAGAGACATCTATTTTGGAGTTCTTTTTAAATGGACCTGAACCCAGTTTATGCTTTCTTGCTGCTTTTCCT
Source organism: Erythrophleum fordii (assembly GCA_032878935.1). NCBI lineage: Eukaryota > Viridiplantae > Streptophyta > Magnoliopsida > Fabales > Fabaceae > Erythrophleum > Erythrophleum fordii. The sequence continues at coordinate 14,713,341 of JAVQMF010000052.1, read as the reverse complement.
ATGGCTCTCCTCACTTTCCCGCATTTTCTTGCGCTTTCCTTCTCGCCAAACGCCCGCCCCTTTTCTCAATCTCGACGCTATTGCTCCTTATCAAGGGTGAAAATGAGGGCAAGTGGGAACAGAGATCACACTGGTACGGCCATTCTCTGGTTCAAGCACGACCTCCGTATTGATGATCACCCAGGCCTTGCTGCAGCATCTAAGTTTCCGGCATTGGTTCCTCTTTACGTCTTCGATCACCTGATTCTTTCCCGTGAGTGTGATTTTTTACATTCATTTGTGTATGCTACTATGTGCGTTGTGGCAAAATATGTGGGTTTTCTGTTGGTTCCACTAGTTTTGTTATGGGCCTCGAGTGTGGTAGTCAGAACTGAGTGTAATTGAAGCGAAGGAATGGAACCTGAAACATTTTCAATGGAAGTGGCTGCTGGGTGAAGCGAAATTAGTAGAGTTTCTATTGGGGTTTATATAAAGGATTAAAGTATACTTCTCGGTTGTTGAGTCCCAAGTTCAGCTATTTTCAGGATGTTTTCAGTAATTATGACGTTAGTGGAAGATCTCAATTATTCTTTTAAGATTTTATTAGATCATTTTAGTGAAATACTATCAAATATCAATGAAATGGATTTGACTTACTTTTTAATGTTAAACACCTTGGAAGAGCCTATGCGCAATGTGATAATTGAACAAACAGTGCTTGCGTGCATGACCAATTTGGATATTTAGAACACTGGCTCCAGTCTGGTGAACTTTTGAAGTTCTTAAATTTACTTCAACACGAGGACCATCCAAATAATATAGAGGTTTGATGTAATTTGAGTCTGATTTATACCTCTCTTCCCTTCTTACTTTTGGTTTATGCTGAGAAATGCATAGTTGCAGATTGATAACTGAAGGGTCTAGATTGTTCAGGCAGCGAGATCATAAGATTTGCCCAAACCTATTTAGAGAGAGAAAGACAGCTTTAGAAATTCTGAAGAGATGATAAATATAAGTACACCAAGAATTCTGAGCTCTGCATTTGACATCATTGTTTTCTATGTTTATATTGTGATTCCTGGAAATTAGATATGAGGAATTCTAATATTTTCCTTGCCATTTTCAAGCATTTAGTTATTTTGAAACAATCTATTCAGTGTTCTTTTTTTTGTTTTCTCAAAAGTAAATTGTATGGCAGTTAGTGGCTTGCCTTAAACCTAAAAGTCTCCATATGATCTGATGCTTTCTGTAGGAGGTTATACATCAATATGTTTTGGAGTCATGCTTTGCAACTTGTTTAAGAAAAATGAAGATACAGATATAATTGGATTACTGCCAGTTAATTCCAGTTGGTTATAATATTATTGATTAGTGTGGTAAACATGTAAGGGAGTTATTGAGTACACAATTAAATCTTTTCTTTGTAGTCAATTGTATTATGCTGTCTCCCCAATGAGCTGTGGTGTGATTATTAAGATTACACGTTTGCTTGCTAAAGGTAATAAATAAATTATGTTGATTTGAAATAACTGCACAGGTTTTTCTGATGAAATGTTAGAATTGGTTCTGTTTGCTGTGGAAGACTTGAAGAAATCATTGAAGGATCAAGGCTCTGATCTAATGATCAGGTTTGGCAATGCTGAGAGTGTTATACCAGAACTTGCAAGAGAGGTTGTTACATTTTTAGTTTGATTTATGATCCAGGCAAAAGGAGAACTTCAAGCACTCATCAGTTCATTTTGTTAAATTCATCACTGAGGATGGAACAGGTGAGAGCTACTTGTATATTTATGGAAGAAGAGGTAGAGTATGAACTACGCTTAATGATGGATGTTGTCAAAGAGAAGTTGAAATTCACGATAATTCCAGAGGGTAGCCCGAGGATTGAAATGTGGCAAACTCCATTTTATGACATAAAGGTAATTGGTAATTATCTTTGCCTTGTTCCTTGGATTGGTTGCTTGTCTAAAATGTTGAGTTGATTTTGGTGTATACTTGAGTAATTTGGTTAGTCATGTCTAATTGTATCACAGATTTGGCAAAATCTTCCTCCATCATATGACAACTTTATAAAACTCCAATTCCCTATAACTACACCAATTCAGCTCTCAAAGTTACCTGCTGCTGAAATGGAACTGGACTGGAGTAAGTTCTCTGGTTGTTGACTTTTCTTTTAATGATTCTTGTTGTCCTTGTATTCTTCTTTTAAAAGATTGCACTATAAAATTAGATAATTAACTTTTGTCTGATCTGCGTTATTTCCTGCACTTTATTGTGCGGCCTAACTACTGTGAAAATTGTCTATTACATTAGGTCCTTTTCCCTTATATGATGATATAAAGGAATTTATGGGTAGCAATCCACGAAAATTAAAAGAGCATTGGACTTCAATCAAGGATACATCTGTTGAAACCTTATTGCAGAGGAAAGAGTTAATGACTAGTCATAGCAGTGAAAGAAGTTCGAGTTTTAAAGACTTGCAGTCAAGGATGGTACACCAATCTGTTTTTGTCACGCAGACAGGAAATGTTGTAGGGGGTGGAACAAACAACGTACTAAATGCATTGGCTGCATATTTGAGATATTTGGAGGGGACAGCCCGGGATGACTGGCAAGAGTATGCAGTGGCTACCATTTTCTACAATTTTCTTAATAGATGACTTGAGTTTTGAGTATGGAGGTTGGAAGAAAAAAAAAAAAATCAGAAGCACATCTTGTGCTTTTTATTGAAATTATAATGTTTAGACAATGTCTACATTGTGTCAGGAATTTGAAGTTTCTTGGTCTGATATTCTGATGCATACCTTCTCAGCTGCTATTCTGTTTTCTTTAATTTTCTACCCTACCCAATCCTCTTTTCCTTGACAGTGGCATCAACGATCCATTCCATCAAAATCCTAGTTGTTCTTGCTTGAATTTTCTCTAAAACTTATCAATCCCAAAATCCTATTCCCTCTGGTACTATTCACAAATCGCAATACCCAAACAGCCACTGAATTGACCCTAACCCCATCTAGCCTGCAAATTGCTCTTTCCTTATCATAAATACAATGAACCTTCACACTACCAGTCATAAACTCTTGATTCACCCAAGAAATCCTGATTTTCAGTCTTCAAATCCCTGACCCTGTTGCTGTCCTACATCACACCATAAATTCTACCTCCTTCAGAAATTGCTATCAGAAACTAGTGGAAACTGGATTGCAGTTTTTTGTAAGATCATTCCATAAAATTCTACTTTCCAGCTTGCCTAAAACTTATGCTAGGTGTTTTCCTTGCAAATTTGCATTTATGTTTCTAGAGAAGAGTTACTGTATCTAAATGAAAAATTGTTTTATTGTTGGTCTCTCATTATTATCTTCATTTTCATTCTTTCAAAATTAAAAATATTTTGTCATATTTTTCCTTTTTGGTTTATGATCATTTTCTTCTCTCTTTTATTATTGTTCATACCTGTATATGATAAGGGATGTGGATTTTTATTCTGAGTGTGTGTAGCACTGCCAGTGTTTGCCTGAAGTGTTTCTATGCTGGTAAATCTTTATTCAGAGTTTTCCTCCTGAGCATTAATTCGTTTGACAAAAACATGATACATTTATTCTTTTCCCTGTATTATGTATCATATGCATTTATTTTTTGTTCTTCTAAGGTTCTAAAGAACTTATATTGAACTATAATTTGTCAAATAAAAATTATTACATGTTATGAACTGTTCTTTAAACTTAATTTTGTGCAGGGTACATGAAAAAGTACGTTCTGCCGAAAGTCGGGATGGAGCATCATTTATTGCACTCTTCAGTGCTGCCTTATGTCTTGGCATTATATCTAGAAGAAGAGTACATTTTGAAGCTATCAAATATGAGAAAGAGCGAAATGCAGGATTCTTATCTCCTTTTGGATATTCAGCAGCCACAATTGCAGCAGCAGTTGATGCTGTGTGCTCAATGGAGGTTCTAATTTTCACTATTAGGCCATGTCATGAATTTCATTGACTTGGTTCTTTCTCTCTCTCTCTCTCTCTCTCTTTTTCTTGAATACTTGGTCTTTCTTATATGTTATGTCAGGATGCTTGCCTTGACATTCAAATTTGTGCCATAAGAAAATGAAAATGATATCCTTTTTCCTTTTGGTGTCACAGTGGTATTGCCTTATGGCTCTGAGAAATCAGCTAAATAGTCATGGAATACACTCAAGACGGGCATGGAGATGGAATGGTTACCTTATTCAGGTTTGCAATGGTTTCAGAGTCTACTAGTTTTTCTTCTTTCTTGTTAAAGTGAGTAAAGCATCTGAGATATTTGGTCCACTAAATATGGATCTATAAAATTCAATGTTGTTCTCTCTGTTTTCTCAGTATACAGTTGCTGGTGAAGAAGGTCCTGCTGTTCTCCTTGTGCATGGTTTTGGTGCTTTCTGGGAGCATTACCGTGACAATATACATAGTATAGCTGGAGCTGGAAATCGAATATGGGCTATTACAATGTTAGGATTTGGCAGATCAGAAAAGCCGAATATCATCTACTCTGAACTTTTGTGGGCTGAACTGTTGAGAGATTTTATTGTTGATGTTGTGGGTGAACCAATCCACCTTGTTGGTAACTCGATTGGTGGTATGTTTTAAACATGCATGGATACCTTGCAGCCAAAATACTCTGTCATCTTCCACACATGCATACTATTTTTGCCTCTGCTTTAAATCAATTGCACTAGTCTGTTCTAGCTTCTGTTGATGAGTTGATTTTTTACTTGTTACCGTTTGCCATCCAGGTTATTTCGCTGCCATTGTTGCTCATAGTTGGAGTGCTTTGATCAAATCTGTTGTCCTGATTAACAGTGCTGGCGATATCATTCCAAGATATACATCAGTGCCATTATCTAAAGTAAGTATCTTTGAGAATGAGTGAAGTTCTACCTTAACACGTGTAAGGTACAATATGGTACTATTTTCAATGCTTTTTGCTGAAAATTTGACAATTTGCATATCTTGCTATTGTTAAATGATGCATGTAAAGGTGGTATTTTACTTATCATAAATGTACGATTGTTATATACCTCAATTTTCTAATTAAAAAAATGATCACATAGAAAATAAATATTTTCACAAAAGAATGTCTTTATCCATTGCAACAGAGATTGCTTTCTTAATTTTTGAAATCATGACACGTTTTTACTAGATTTGAAAAAGAAAAAAGAAATGCTAAGAACAAGATGAAGTGATGATGATGAACCCAAGACCATTGGCCATGGCCTACCAGGGTGTATAACAGGAAGAGCAAGAAAAATACAGGAGAGAAAGGGGGGACCAGTGGGAGAAAACCGCTAAGAACAAGATGAAGTGATGATGATGAACCCAAGCCCATTGGCCATGGCCTAACAGGGTGTATAACAGGAAGAGCAAGAAAAATACAGGAGAGAAAGGGGGGATCAGTGAGAGAAAACCCCTTGGTGAGGTGTCTCTTGTTAAGTAGCATGCTAAATGGAAAGAGAGTGAGGTGGAAGAGAGAGAGAGAGAGAGAGAGATTCTGTTAGTGAGGGTATAAGGGGAGGAAAAAATCAATTGACTTAGTGGAGAGGCTTTGGTCTCTCAAATACCAGTGGGATCCTTGTTCTTTATTCTTGCTTATTTTCATTTTCTTCTTGCTTATTGTAATCTGCTGCTACTGTCCCATGTCATTTTCCCTTAGTGGGCAAGATAACTTAGCTTTGTCTAATAAATAATACAAGAGTTTGTTTGGGTTCCATCAGATGAATTACATCATGGCCGTGTAGTTTTCGTGAATACTTATAAGCTTTCAAAAGTGTTAGTATAACAGTAAATTGATCTTAAAGTTGGCTTTTCTTGATTCACATTGTCCTAGATCATTAATGTATGTGAGATCTACCTCAAGCCCATCAGGGTTTGTAAACTTTCTCCATACATTTCTTTAGCTATAGTTCTATAACATTGGTTATAGCTTCAGTATGGAGCAAAATTATCGGATTAATTCTTTTAGAAACAATTTCTAATTGATTGATAACTATTCAGGATAGACAAACTTCAGGGGCTTCCTGGTTGGGTTCTCGGCTTCTTCTATTCTACCTGAGACTAAGAATTAAAGACCTAGTTAAGAAGTGTTATCCAACTGTAAGTACGTTTTCTGAATTTGGTATATTGGTTTATATTGTTGGTCTTGATGATGGTGCCTCATTCTGCGGCATTTTATTTTGCAGAGGATGGATAGAGCAGATGATTGGCTCATAAATGAAATGCTTAGAGCAGTATCCTCTACTTCTAGAAGTTGCTTTGTTTTGTCTGTGTTTAGCTTTGACATTCTGATGCTGTACTTCTCTGATTCTGTTGGTATCTCCCTGACATATGTAAAAGTCATATGACCCTGGTGTGACCGTGGTCTTGGAAAGTATCTTCAGTTTCAATCTTTCCATCCCTCTTAACTACCTTCTTGAAGATGTTAAGGAAAAGGTTCTGATTATACAGGTATTCTAACATGGAGATAAAATATTGTGGCCACAATTTAAAAGGAAAAAATTGAAAAAGAAGGGAGAGAGGGAGGGAGGGAGAGAGGGGGGGGGGGGGGGGGGAGAGAGAGAATGAATGCTTAAACATATTTTTGGTCCTTCTAGTTTCATAAAAGTTTCAATTAGGTTCCCAGTTCAAAAGTAGACGATGTTGCCCTTTTTTTTTTTTTAAATTTAAATGATACCAATCTTGTCTTCTATCACATTATTCATCTTAAAATTAACATCAAACTTAATAATTTGTTGACTTAAACTAACTCTCACTCAGATTTGGCATCCTAGTTAGCAATATGTTAAATTTGGTGTTGAATTTTGGAAGTTATGACGAGGTTAAAATTGGATCATCCTAAAAAATAATAGAGGGCAACATTTCTTACTTTTGAACTAGAAGGATCAAATTAATACCTTTATGAAACTAAAGGGACCAAAAGTGTTCTTAAGTCTAAAATAATATGTAGCATAGCTTCCTTTTTTGTTAGATATCTTATTATTGATTTCTTTATTGTTAGGGCATGAAAGATATAATTTCTGACTCTAATTCCAAGGTGGCTATGCTTAAAGAACATTGTGATGGATTTATAATTAGGGAATTGGATGCCGGTAACTACTATCTTTAATATCAAATGCTTTTATTTTTATTAAAATTCCTTGAATTTTGATCCAAATTACCCCTTCGATTTTCTTTTGTCATTACAGGCCATTGTCCACATGATGAGGTGCCGGAACAGGTGAATCCCCTTATTTGTGAGTGGATACTAAGTGTGGAAAGTAACATTGTAGCAGGATGCCCACTGTAGTATGACTCGGTGTCTAGAAACTGTACATATTGATTATTTGTTGTTGGGAGATTCTTGGATAGACTTGGTGTGCATACACCAAGCCAATGGGAGATTCCCCTCTTACATCTTTATGCGTCCTGTTGTTATTGTTATTGGCTTGGTCTAAGTAAACTATAATTGTTCTTCATTATCATTATTCTTTGGTGATCCCTTCATTCTTTTTTGTGGACGTATGTTGCTTATGTACTTCATCTTAACCTGTTCCCATTTAGCTCCCTTATTATCTGTGTTCTATTTGGCTTTATATGAAAAGCTGGCATTGGCAGAGTTTGGATCTATCCATTTTCCCTTCTATTTTCTCTCAATTTCAGGGAAAAATAAATATAGAATATGTAGATCTCACTTAAATAATAGGCATATGGTTTTCCAAAACAACGGGATTGGAATTCCCCCAACGCTGTCTTACAGAGGTTTTTAAGTCTGATGTTTTGATCAATTCCCTCCAGTCATGTGTGCAGATCTTTTGCAATAAGAGGATTTATTGCAAATTATCCTATAAAGTGATTTTGGATTCTTTTTTTCTTACTTTTTGGGTTTAAAAATAAATATAAACAGTAAAAATTGTAAATTTGAGGATAAAAATTTTAATTATAAAAAATTATATTTAAAAATTTTTAAAGTATAAATTTTTTCCAATTAAAATTTTTATCTTTCATATTTATTTTTAAATCTAAAAAATTAAAAAAAAATTTCAAAACACTTACTGCACAGTTATAGTACAAATCCCGCACTGCAAGGGATTCCGTCTTCCTCCAATAGATAGTGTCTAAAATAGATCACCCACACGTCCTTGTCAAGAACTATGCCAAAGAGCTGTGGGTTCGAATTTTTCATGCAATGTTCCTTTGATAGGTGTATATTTTTTTAATTTAAAATATTATGTATATGATATTTAAATATAAAATATATAAGTAGTTTAAAATTTATCTACTATTTTGATTTCTTAACATATTTATTTGTTAGAATTTAATATCTTAAGTTTTATTTTAATTTAATCTTTTAAAATTATCTTTCTAACTAAGGAATGAGAAACTTTTTTATTTTTTAGGTTACATGAATCCAATTTTCATTTCATCAGAAAAAGTTGATTTCAATGTTGTTTCTTTTTTATTTTTTCTTAGTTTAGCCAATTCATGAAATTTATGGGCACTATCTAGTAGTAAGAAGTATAAAAAAAAAAAAGGAAAGAATTTGTTATATACACATTCAAACCAAAAAATGTAAAACTCTAATTTTAAGTGATTTGATGATGAAGATGTGTAGGTGTATTATTATGCGGTGGTAATTGTAACTTTTCATGAATTTCCCATTTATCACTTAGAAATAGAAAAGTATTTTGCATAAAATTGAAATCCACTGAATTTTTTTTATATTTTTTTTTTCAAAAAAAAACTTCATTTATTCTATTGCAAATGGCAAGACTTAACCCAAAACCTTACAGCATGAGCTAACAACAACCATGAACAATCTGTGTCTGCATTTTCAAAGGCACCCTTTTCTTTTAAGAGGATTCTTAGTTTTTGTTTTAATTTAATCTTTTAAAATTCAATTTGCGTCATATCCATTCTTTTCATTACATTTATCAAGAACAGTCTTTGGAACATTCAACAATGTTAAATACCTTAACAGATTATTTTGAAATACTAAAATAAAATTAAGAAACTAATTTAAAATATTAAAAAATGAATATGGTATAAATTGCAAGTTAAGAGACTAAAATCATAATTAAGCCAAAGTTTAAAATCTATATATTTGTTACGAAGTACCACATATGATTATAATAGAATTATGTTAAATCTCCTACACAAACGTTTTATATATGAATTTGCTTTATTAAGACAAATGGAGAATATCTATTAAGACACCTCTGGTCTTTTTGCTTTATTAATATATAATAAATTTGGCCTAAATTGGACTAGTTGTATCAATAGGTAAATACTGTGTGAGAGATAAAACTAATTAAAAACTGAGTAATTGAGCTCAACTGGACAGTTTTACATGCAAATCAACACTGGTTCAAGTGTTAAACAGGTCAAATGGTTTTCTTTTCTTAAAATGCTTAGTTATTTACTGCAAATTTTTATATAAATATATTTACAAAATATATATTAATAATAAATGTTAAATTTTAATATAATACTATGAAAAATAGGGATAAAATTCATACAAAGTTTTAAATAAAATGATAACAAATACATTTTTAGATAAATTAATTTAACTAATTCAATCCTAATTTGACTAAAATTTAACTACTAAACTATAAACTACTATTTTCTCTGATTTAATGACTGAAGAGAAGTGACTAAAGGATAGTGTAGATTTGGATTCTCAAAACTTCATCATGTACCTCATTTCAAATTTTATAAGGTTATTGTTCTTATTAATCAAACTAACTTCCTTAGCAAGTTATGTATTTGATTTTTCTAACCGATTGGAAATATTTAAAAAAATACCATGCAAATAGTTATTTTTATTAAAAAAATAAAAAGTAAATTACATTAATTTTTTTTTGAAATTCTGTTAAATTATACTTAATACCTTTTTTGTTCTAAAAATTATGCCCAACTCCCTAACAATTTGATATATGTTACTAATACATCCCTTCCAATTTTTTTAATTAAAAAATTAAATTTATGACAACATAAAATTATGATTTTATTCTTAATATAATAATAAAGATAATATTGATGTCAGGCTCCAAAATTAAACTATGCTTTCATTTTTAATATGATAGTAAAGATAGTAATCACGTTTTGAAAGAAATACATGTTAATTAAGATACTAATTTTACTGATAAAAAATAAATTAATGAAAAAACAAGTATAATTTTTAAAACAAGAAAGAGCATTAGATGAAATTTGGTTAAATTTCAGGGAAGGCATGTAACACTTTACTTATTTAAGAGTGATTATGAATTTTATCTAATTATTGTATTATATATTAGTGGTTTTGACAATTGAGATTAAACATTGTGCATGCAAATTCACTTTTTAATTTAATTTAATTTAATTTTAATTTTAAATAATTTAATGTTTAGTGTCAATTTTAAATTAGTTTTTAATTACTAGTATCTTAATAGGATCAACACAATATTTTTTTAAAATTTTCTAAAAATGTAATAAAAATTACAAATTATCAAATAACCACCCATTACTCTACTTTTATAATTAAAACTAATAAGTACCCATCCAGGTTGCACAGGTGATGAATCTCTTTTTCGGGAAAGGGTTCATGGGTGGGCATTAGAACTGATATAAGGGTTGGATGCTGTATGTGGTTGACTAAAATCTTGAAATTGGATAGATGGTAAATGTGAAAGTTCGGGCTTTTCATTTTTTCGAAACTACACACCTCTTCCATTTAAAATGCAATAAAAAATGGTATTGAACTAAAATGTTACAATATCCGGCCTAGTTAGCCGTTATAGATGGGATAAAAATATTGTAAGATAGATGATACTATAAAATTAAAAAGATTTTAGAGTTAAGTTAGAAATGAATATAGACTAAATATAACATAAGAGTATTTTAAAGGATTATTTACTATATTTAGTTGTTTAATGGTTAATAAACATAATATGATTAATTGATGACTGTGTAACTAATTAAATAAATAATATAGAAAAAATAACAATATATGATAAATAATTGTTATATAATGACTAAAAAGATATGGTCTTTCCATATTTATAGTATGATTGCTTATTGAGTCAGTTAACAGTAAATAATTTTAGATGTTAGCTGGAAAAGGTTATGGTTCTTTGGTTTATGTTTATTAGATTGCTTGATTATATATGTATGTAGAGGTGAAGATAAGAGGATTGTTGTTTGCATTTCTTTTATTACTTCCTCTTATAACTCAAAGTAACAATTATAACCGTGTATAAAAAGTAAGAGGATTTTACAGATGTTTAAAACCTTTAGTGGCTCTAAATTCAGTTGCAAGGAGGATGATATATAACCTTTTGGTGAAGATTTGTAGTGTAAGTAGTTGTAGCAAATAAGGGGGACTTGCTAAAGAATAATATCTTTCATTTGTTACAATTATATCGGAATGGGGTTTATTTAAAAAAGGAAAATAGAACTAAATTCTGGAATCAAGTTTGAGAAAAAAATATTGGTAAATAGAACTGTAAAGTACTCATGGACAAAGTTTAGAATTTCTTGTTAGATTTAGTTTATGCTGAGAGAGATTTTTGCATGTTCTACATAATATAAGTTATGTTTGCCTCTCTTTCACTTATCATAGCCAGTAAATTCAATATGACGTTGGGTTCATTCACTTAAAAATACGCAAGAATATTGAGATATCTAGAGACATTAGAAGAATTAATAAGTTTGGTTAAAAGATGACAAATTGTTTTATATTAAACAGTGGGAGGATGGGTGCCAGTAAAAGAGGAGATCATGTGTAATAGATGTGTGAGGCTAAACATGAGTTGCACACGAGAAACTCTACATAGTGGACATAAAACATGATAAGATAAATATGGAGTAGTTGAAGTTGTAATGGATCTAAATAAAAAATGGGTTGAAAATATGTTCTACTTGTTTCCAGTTGAAACATAAGCCGTATAGAAAGCATAAGTTAATGTATGGTGAAGTGTCATATCAAAATGAATCGAAAAATAAAATGGATTTATCAAGTGATTCATTCAAAAGGGTAGAAGTAAAAAGAACCCAATCAAAACAATTAGTGTAATTTCTCCTCCTTCAAAATTTTAGGTGGCTTGGTGGAAGGAAGTTGTGGTGTGTTAAGGTTAGGGAAATCAACAATATCCATATCGGGTGTTGTTCTCTTAGTCTTTAGTTTGTTTATGGTCTTTGTTGGCTTTAGTGTACAAAACTCAGAAATTTTGATGTTGTCCAAGTTTGTAACATCAAGGTGAAGTGAGATGCTATTGCAGGATGTGTCCTTCATAGCAAGGGATAGATTAATTTCATTGTTTGCCATGATAGATGATTATTCCTAATAATGTATGGAACAAAAGGTCAATAGAGATCAAGCAATGGAAGAAATGAAGTAGACGGTAGAAATTTTTCAACTTAAGAAGAAGTGGTATACCAATTCATTTTTAATGCTTGGTGTAGGTGGTGGTTGGGGAAAATTGGTTGTTGACCCTTGGTCCCCCTCTAATTGTTAATAAATTGACATGAACGCTATTCTTGTGTTAATATCTAAAGTTAGGAACATGCTTTAAATAAGATGAAAATATATTTTACCTTTTGGTCCAAAAGGGTGAATTAAACTATAAGCTCTTGTTTCTTAGTCAGTTTGAGAATAGTGAAACTTGAATTAGTGTTTTTGAAGTTGAAGTTAGTTTTCTTCAGCTTCAGTAAAAACTTTTGTCCCATTAATTGAATTGACTCTTGTGGGAATGCATATTAGCATCCTTCCTGTAGTGTAGTTCAAACAAGAGAATTGTACAAGATCATAGCATTAGCGAAAATTGTAAGTATACTTTGAAGGAATAAACAATTATATAATTTAGATGATGATAGTTAATATCAAAAAAATATGGTAGATGCTTAATTAAGGAAACCTAAAGAAGGCATTGCTATAAGTCTTGTGCTGCTTTGCTAATAAGGTTGGATGCAACATCATCAAAAAAGACAACTAATGTGGTTCCAGTGTCATCATTAATGGTCAAGTGGATTTTGTAACTAAGTATAGAGAAAAATATAAAAATGAAAGATTGAATAGTATAGTAATAGTTAAGGTCAAAAATAGGAGGAAATAAATTAAGATTGGGAGTTGGAAAGAAGAAGTTATTAGTTGACATACTTGGGGATGATGGCAGATGGGTTCTTTTTGCATTTTACACAATAAAGCGAGTCATCTTGTAGTTTCACCTTGTTGTGGCTCTTGTTGCTTCCATCATACATCCAACCAAAATTTGTCTCAATCTTTTTAATTATTACTAAGATTACACATATGCAAGGTTGCAATAATATAAATTGAGATATAAATTGTATGTTATGTAGTTATATTTTAAAAAGGAAAAATGAGTTTGGAAGATTGAAATATAAACCTCTAGATGGTGAAGAAGCTAGGACATAGATAGATAGTTTGGCATTGTCAGTAAATTTTCCTCACCAGTTTGTGAGGATTGACTTGAGAGTTAACTAAAGAGTTAAGTGATTGGTAGGGGTGATGACAACTAGTTAAAATATAAAGATAGAAGGAGATGTATGTTAGGATTAGTGTTGCATTGATATGCCAAATGATTTTATAAATCATTGGTTAGAAGTCACCTTTCTTGCATCAATTCGACTTGTTGGATATCTGGGTTAAATAATACTTTTGTAGTGTCCCAAAAGGTTGAAAGTTGAATAACATCTAGAAAAATAATATATATGTTAGAAATTGAAGTAGAAAGAAGGCATATAATAATTGGTTTAAGCTAAATTGGTTGTTGAAAAGTAGGCATTGAAGTAGAAAAGAATTTATACTGTTGTTGGATCTAAGTCTTGCAAGTTAAAAGACTACAACAACAGTGGGGTCTGTGCATTATTGAATATATTAAGTAACAAGTGAAGTAAATTCCCAAATAGTATGTACTCAATGGAGTTATTTCTAGTTAACATGTAAGTAACATTAGTTATTGAATACAATAGTTGAATAGATGCAAAAAAAGATAGAAAAACTAGTAAACAGGTTGCATGTAACCTATCATCAATTATTATGATTGACATTCTTTTGTTGTTAATTCCATCCCTTTCAAAATCTTTGAGAGATCCAAAGGTCATCAGTTGCCCAACAATGTCTAGTAGTGAGCTAAATAAATATTAGTAAGATCTGAAATTAAAAACAAAAGCAATAATTGTTCATATTTGATAATCAATAGTAGAGAAACAATATTGAGACCTATAAAGTTATTAGTTAGGGCCTTTCTTTATAAGATGTCTAGTATTGGAACAAACTCAAAGTGATTAGTGGGGATTTGGGCATTGCAAGCTTTAACATTTGTGCTATGATTGAATGCTGTTCGGAAGGATATGAGGTGGCCTTAAACTCACCAATGTTGTGGTCAACATAAAAATTCTCAATGAAATAGAATTTGCCTTCAAATAGGATTGGAACGTTTATGGAATGAGACCTTTCATTTTTTCCTGCAAGAATAATGTAAAGAAGGGCAATAAGTGTAGTTAAAAAGTTTTTAAGAGGATATAAAATTATATTCATTTGGTTTGATTATTTTTTGTTATTATTTATCATACTTGTTCATCTAATAGAATCATGCTAATGCCAGATATCTCGCAATTGGCATGGATGTCTAACTGTCCAAAGGCATTTTATCCTAACACAAAATTTTTAGGTCTCTTTGTTGGAATTGATATCTTTGATACAGTCACAAATTTGTGCATCCATTTCATGTATCTAATAAGGAAAACAATTGATTAGAAAGCACATTGGTTTGGTTTATTTTAAATGTTTGAAAGAGTGAATAAGTACTTAATAATAAGTTCATGTAAAAGAAAGATAGGGTGAAGGAGAAATATAATCCAGAAAGATAGGTTGCAAAAATAATAAAATGCTTGGTTTGAAATGTTGAATTTATTATAGTTGTGAAACATGAAATATTGCCCTATCTCTAGTGTGAAAAAAAAATTCAATTTAGTAGAGTAGGCAATTGATTTCTTATATCTAAAAGAGAATGTAAGTATTTAATTGATTTTATATATATGAAGGAGGGAGTAAGTATGTAACAAAAAAGTTGCAAAGCAAATTGAAGTGGATAACATAAGGAAAAGATAAGAACAAAAAAAAAAGCAAAAAAACAAAAGGATACATATTAGATAGGAATATGTTGTAGACATTATAATATGCTTGTTTTGTAAATGTATATTAGGGCTTAAAATAGGAAGACCATCACAATTACTAAATGAAATATTGCAAGCATTGTATGAGGTTGCAATAAGTAATAGTTGTTTTATAAATGTTTCACAAGACTTGATAAAATAACAAGAATTTGATACCAAAAAAAATCATAATAAAGAAGATTGGTCTACATAATGTAAGTATGGGATTCAAAAAAGAAGAATGAAGCATAGGGTTGAAAGAATAGAAAGTAGGAATAATTGCAATGCTTAGGTTGTATTATGAAGGAATTAAAAAATTATGGAAAGGGAGGAAAAAATAATGCAAGATGAAGCATAAAGAGAGCAATAGTTTGTGTAGTCTACTTACGTTAGCAAAGAATTTGAAGACATATTAGGATTTTCAATCTCTTTATAGAGAGGAAAATGATAACAGAAGGAAAGAGGAGGAAATTGTGCAAAGAAATGGTAAGGACACAAACAATAAAGAAGAAAATTTATCTGTGAAGTGAAAGATTAAATATTTTTATAATGTATGAAAGAATGAGTTAAATAGTTTGGTATCAATCTAATCAATCATATCAATGCGATAGAAGAATTAAAAAATGATTATAATATTGAAAAAAAAAGTAAAGGGACAACTATTTGATCGTTAGAATATAGGTGAATAGTTATAATTTATATGGGTAGAATAAAAAGTACGTTAAATGTATGTTCAGTGTAAAAAGGTTAAAAGTTTTTAAAAAAATTAAATTAGGTTGAAAGACATGAGTTTGATATAGATAACATCTAAAATTTATACATAATGTTGCCATGCTTCTTTAATTGTCTATTGACTGACAGGAGTCAGATTGCAGAGTATGTTTATTTATTAATTATGATATGTAGTCTTGTTCATTGGTATTGGAAAAAAAGCAAATAGTATGATAGATTTAATAGTCATTTAATAATTAGTAGTATTAGATTTGTTGTAATTAATGAAAAAAATATGTATGTTGTATACAAATGAAAATTATTTTCATAGCTATATATATATATAGAGGAAAGATTTATAGTTAAATGACATATTCAATGATAATATTTCTTTCAAGTAGGTTTTTTGGGAAGTGTGAAAAGTGAGTAACCAAGAAAAGGGGGAAAGGAAACAATGAATGGGGAAAAACTTGATTTCCTAGAGCTTGGATCAATATTAATATGCTACTTAATTTCATAGAGCGTGGGTGCTTTAGAAGAGTTAAAAAAGACAATAAAACATATTCAAGCTCATAAATTAAAATAAATATAATATTTACTAGTAACCATACATTGAGAGTTAGAGTAATAGAAAGGAAGAGAAGATGTGACCAGATATTAATGGTGCATCAAGACTTATAGTTATTTTCTTAAGAACTATAAGATTAGATATAGTGAATGAATCTGGTATTCAGAATAGCAAATGGTGAAACAATAATTTAAGGTGAAAATGTGTAATAATTAATAATGTCATAATAGTTAATGTTAAAATAATCGAAAAGGAAATTGAAGGTTTGAATTTGCATGGATATAGAATGCCAGAGAAAAGAACTATAGTGTATATATATATATATAAATATATATTTATTTCACATATAAGTCCTTTACATATAGACTTGGAATTTCCTTCTGCCTCCTCTTTCATTTTTGGTTGTGGAGAAATGTTATTAAAACTAAAGAGGTTCAAGAAATGCAATAAATCTCTCACAATTAAGGCAATTTAAAACCTCAAATCTAACAATTAATTTCTTATTTATTCAAACCAACTTATATATCAACAACCTATGTCATATAAAAATTAGTGCATATTAACAACTATTGCAAGGCTACCATAAACTAAAATATAAATTACTCATGAATTAGTTCACAATGTAGATAGCCATGAAGTAAGAGAATTTGTCTAAATGAACTCCAATACCTAGATCAATTATGTTTAGGATACAAAAGAATTTGGAATGTGTAAGCAAATAAGGTGGGAAGGGTATTCATATTGAGCTATATATTCCTATTACTTGTTTGGAAGTTGGAGTTAGAACATAAAAAGCCCATTTTGTGGTATAATGGCACAGTATCAAACAAAAATGATTATATATTCAATTTTGAAATTATATCATAATGACATATGTGAATGATTAAATAGATGATAACAGTAGATGCATAATTGTAGGGTTACATGTTGCTATATAAAAATTTAATATGTCAAATGGAAAATTGTACAATGTTAAGGATAATAGCAAGGAGGAACTTATTATCTGATATATTGCTCAAGAGAATTAAAAGTTGCATTTAACTAAAAGTCAAAAACTAAAAGGAATGAAACATTGTATTTGCTGTAATAAGTAAAGTAGAACTCCTCCAATGTATAATTGCAAAAGCAACCATAGAGAAGGAGAAGTTTAAAGCCTAAATGTGGACACCATATTTTGTCTTAGCAGACTTCAAAAATAATAAAAAAATCAAATTAGCAAAAAATGTGAAAAGAAAAATGATAAGGAAAAGTTACTAAAAAAGCATTAGACTTTTTTTTCTTTTTCTCAAATTCCTAAATCCCAAATTCTAAAAAAAAAGAGGAAACAGGAAAACTAAAAATTGAAAATCAAGTGAAAAAAATAAATAAAAAAGGAGTAAAAAAAAACTAAAGAGAAAAGAAACAAATAAATAAAACAAACAAACAAACTTTCAAATCAATAAGAATCAAAAAAATAATAGCTCAAATTAAAAAAAAAACCTGTAGCCTAACTTTCTTAAATTCGTTCTATCAGCTCCAAAAAAAAAAAAGAAATGAAGCATAAACAAAAAAAAAACAAATATATAATACTTAAAAAAAATGAAAAAGGGGGCCAAAACACAGTAACCCTGCATTTTGACCCAGGCCCTTTTCATTGTTGTAGCAGGGAATGAGACTGAGGCAGAAAAAAAAAAGGGGAAAATGGGACAGAGACAAAAATCGGACCAACGTCTTAGAAGAGCACTAGAATAGAAGGAGCAAGCAGCGTTTCAGAGAACCAGCAGAGAGAGGAGCAGAGAACCAGCAGAGGGCCTGTAATGTGCTCGAGAAGTTGACCTTCCCTCATGTCCCTTTCATTATCAGAGACCGAGAAAAGGAAACATGAAAATGGAAGGGGAGAAGGGAGATGCAAATCGATGAGGGTAGAGGAGACGCCAGAAAGGAAATGGAACCTGAAAGGGAGACAGGGGGAAGGAGAACCGGAGAAGATTAAAAAGAGATTTGGGAGAGATTGAGACCAGGAGGGGCGATAAGAGAGAACAGAGGGGTTTGGCTTTGGATTTAAGGTTTTCGGGTTTGAGTAATTTCAGAGCAGAGAGTAGAGATTGAGACGGGGGTTCGAATAGGAAAAAGCAAATCGAGGGAATGAGAGAGATGAAGACTGAGAAATAGAGAAAATTAGAAAAAAGGGAGCCAGGAAACATTGATGAATTAAGAGCAATAGGGGACTTTCCTGGCAACACATCCCATCGAGTAGAGGAAAGGATTTAGGAGGAAGCCAGGAGAAGGATTGACTATGAAGGAAGAACCCGTCCCTCTGCCATCATCCCTACAGGTAAGCTACTGGTATTGTCTACTTTTTTTTTTGTTCCCCAATGAATTCTGCTTATGGTTGCTGATGATATGGAACTGGAAGGGAGGACTGAAACCCAAAATGTTGTGTTCCTTATATATTCGAAGTCATGCATAGTAGCTGTTCAAAGAAATGCCTAAAAGAAGGTAGGGTAGACATAGTGTGTGTCATTGCTGAATCTACTAAACCATAATACATTAATCTAGTTTTTATCCTCGACTATGATTTTAAGATAAGCAAGTGTATGTTTTGGAATTAATGTTGACGTAAATGTCTCTGGTCCTTAAAAAAATTCAGAAGGAGTTTTGGTGTTTAACGGGTTATCGAATTTGCAAGAGCTGATATAGCCATAATGTGTTTGCCTTGATTTTTTTCCTTATTGTGATGTCATGCTGAATAGTTCAATGTTTTCGAATTAATGACTGTATGAGTGTCTCTGTTTCTCAAAGTTGCTTAGTTTATATCTTGAACTGGTAAAGATCATAGTCATATTAGGAATGCTTGGGCTACGATGAACATGATTGGCCTCGAATGTTTTCCTTCAATGTGAAATTCATTCATTTTTGTATTGCCTACTTGTGCAATGGGAATATAGGTCACGTGAGTTTTCGGAATGAATGTTTAGGGAGATTCTAGATGGAAGGTTCTGAAATAGAGGAAAAGTCTCTTGGTCCTGCGCATGAAATGTAATTCCTATGTTATAAACGAGCAATTATACTCTTGCTTTATTTACTTTTTTATCTTTAGCAAGTTTTATTAGTTGTATATTAGATTTGCCGCATGGAATCCTGTATTCCCTCGGATATCCAAGGAGCATCTATGGCTGCATGGGACAATAAGTCCCCTTAATTATCTAATCAAATCAACAAATGTTGTAGCATAATCATGTAATTCAATGAATAACCCAAAAAAAAAAAACCTTTGGAGAAAAAAGGTCAGAATCAAATAAATCTCTAAAAAGCAAGGTATGCTTCTTTTCAAGTTAAAAAAAATTCAAACATTAATAAGGTACACAATTGTCAAAAAAATCAAGTCAATTTTATCATTTTTTAGAAACAAAAAAAAAAAAAGAGATAAAGTAAAAGAGTTGATTCCTAAAAAAGGACAAATCAAAAGAATTGATTTTCTTCTTAAACTTAAATTTTTCTCAAGACAAAAAAAATTAGAAATTAAAGTATGTTGTTTGGAAAGTGAAATGGAATAAAAAACAAAATAAAAAATATTATGAGAACAAAATAAAATAAACAAGGAAGGGAAACAAAAGATGAGAAAAATCCAAAAAGCAAGTCAATGATTAAAATGTCTTTTTAAAAAAAAAGAAAAAGAAAAAGAGAAAGGGGTAAAAAAAACCAAAGATTAATGAAAACCATTAAAAAGGAAGGAAAAAGTCAAGGAGTCGGATTAATTGAGCCTTTTTTTTCTTTTGTAAATTAAAACTCATAAAATACTTTTCAGCTTATTTCCAAACCAAAAAAAAGTAATTTAAAGTCATAAGAGGAGAATCAACAAAAACAAAATGATAAATTAAAAAAAAAGAGAAGAAAACAAAAAAAATAATAATTAAAAATATAAGAAAAGTAAAATTAAATTCATCTTTAACAAATCAAAATATATCAACTAATTTCCAAATTCGTTTTATTTTGTTAAGGGAAAAGTAATTTTAATTTTCTTTATCTTTTCACCAAAAAATAATAATAAAAGCTTAGTCATTTAAAATAAATAATTAAAAAAAACAACAAAAAAGGATGTAGAAAAAAGAAAAAAATAAAAAAAACACAAAATGATGAAAAGGAAAAATTAAAAATACAAGAAAAGTAAAATTAAATTCCCCTTTAACAAATTAAAACATATCAATCAATTTCTAAATTCGTTTTATCTGTTAAAAAGGAAGTAATTTTTATTTTCTTTGATTTTTCAAAAAAATAAAATAAAAGCTTAGTCATTTAAAAAAATAAAAACAAAAAAAAATAACAAAAAAATAAAAACAAAAACAAATAAAAAACCCCAAAAATCTTAAAAAAAAAAACATAGTCTCTATTCGAACTACGTGGATTTTGATCCTTATTTTTGGGTACGCAGGCTCTAGGCAAGAAGCTTAGGTTAAGTTAAGTCCGCCATTATAAATAAATATTTTCTTTTAGTTTTATTTCTTTAATTCCTTTCCTCTTATTCTTAATCTTATTTCTTTAATTTCTTTTTCTTTTTTACTCTTAATTCTATTTCATTTAATTTCTTTACTTCTTTTTTTGCATGTGATTTGTTAAGAAGAACTAAAATAGATTAAAGACCATAGTAATTTTGCACAACTAATTTAGGATAACCATTCTTTTTTACATGTGATTTGTTTACTCTTAATTTTATTTCATTTAATTTCTTTACTTCTTATTTTGCATGTAATTTGTTAAGAAGAACTAAAATAGATTAAAGATCATAGTAATTTTGCACAACTAATTTAGGATAACTATTCTTATGAACGGGTGTAGTGGCGTGCCTAACACCTTCCTCACTTATAATCGACTTTTGGATCCATTTTCTATTTCATAGATTATTTTTCAAACTAAAAAAGTTTTTTTTTTTAAAAATTTTTCCTTTTCAAAAATAAAAATTTGGTGACGATTCTATTACACTTAATTTTGATTTTGGTTTAGCGTCGCGCGGTCGTATTTTCTAGTGTGACATTAAATGACAAACAAATATCCCATTTTAAGATATTCATACAATAATAAAAAAAAAAAACAAAACCATCATAATTATTATGTCAGACTTGATCAAGTGTAAGAAATTTCATCCACAAAAACAAAAAGCTATTAAAGTATAAAAAATTTGATCCAAGAGGGGGGAAAAGTAACAGGATTTAATAAAGTGCAAATTCTCCCTCCTCCATAATTTCTATTTGTGCAAAAAAGTTGGTAAAACTAAAGAGGTTCAAGAAAGATGTGGGATCTATCAAAATGAAGACTACCCTCAACCTTGAATCTCACAATGAATTTTCTTCTTACTTGGACCAACTCATATATGTGTAATGTATGTGATGTAGAAATGATTGTATATCAAGGATATATAAAAGAGTATATAGTTTATAAGTGCAATTTAAATTATGGGCAAATATCATTAGGTTTTTTTGAATTGGAAGGTTATTGGTAGTTGTTACCTAGTAATGGCATGCATACAATTTTGTGTTGTAATGTCATTCATCTTCAATAATCCTTTATTTTGGTAATTGATCCTATGAAGGAAAAGAAAATTCATTAGAAAGATTAAATTCTATATCTAAAACATACGGGTTACTTGCACAGGAGATAATAAGATGTTAATACTTATTTGAAGGTAATAAAAAGGAAAAATGTTTAAGAACCAAGAAGTGAAAAAATTTATTTTTAAGGACTTGTTACCACTTGTTTTAGGATGATTATGGTAACAAGTCCTTAAAAATAAATTTTTTTATTTTTTGATCCTTTATTATAATTCTCCTTAATAAAAAAGTGTACAAAGAGAATTGTGCAAAATTAACACCCACATCATATGCAAAAGACCAAAAATGATACATTGAAAACCAATATAAATAGATTAAAAGGTGAGTAAGTAACATAAGGCAAAAAGTCAATATGATTTATCATAAATTTAACTCTCAATAGATTAAAAAAAAAAAAAAGAAGAAGAATTGTGACTATCATATAAAAAGACATATACAATTAAAGGTAGCAATTAAAATTGGCTAATTTGTAGGAATACCTGTTGAACAATTGATAACCATAATATTTTATATATTTTAATCCCCTAACTTGGGCATTTTAATGATCAAATATGGCTTTAAGGATTTAATTAGATTCAATTTGAATTCATCAGCCACTTTTGCACTTTAGGAATTAAAATTGCAAAATTCTTGAATTTTATTGCATAAATTTCTTTTAAATAAATTTGTGGATAATTCTACCCAATAATTTCCATTCTTTTGTGTAGATTTTGCTGAGAAATTAGAGCTTTGAATGATAAATTGATTTGAAGAAGAGAAGGAGAAGAATTGGGCTCCCTCACGTGGCACATAATCACATTTTTCCACTCTTGAGATAGTTTCACGTTGAGGCAGCAGCTGAACAGAGATGCAGCCACTGGTTTATTGGATGAAAGTTCAAATACACACATGCAGAATAGAGCCAGCGTGGCAACCATAGCAAGCAGCTCATGCAGAAGCAGAGAAGGCACGAGTTTAGAATGATGAAAGGAGTGAAGACAGCCACAGTTTGGGAGAATGAGCTAGAGATTGAACAAGTGCAGTAGCTGAATAGAGAGAGATGAGAAACGAAGAGCAACGTTGGGCAAAATAGAGGAGAAGCTCGAGTTCTTGGTTCTAATATGGAGAAGAAACAAAACACAACTAGCAGAAAATCAAGAGAAAGAAGCAAGGTTTTGATGTGGAATGAGCAAAAGAAGAGCCATACATGCAGAATCTTCACGTGGAATGCCACGGGCTGCAGCAACTACAAGAAGCAGAGAGTATTCAGCAAGTTAGGAAGCTGAAGCTAGAAAAGTTAGGTCAACGTGGAAGCTAGAGACATGAGACAGCAACAAGAAAAGAAGCTGCAGTTGAACGAAGGAAACATACACAAAACCACGAGTTGGAGCTGGAAGTAAAACACATGCAGAACAGAGAAGAGAGCTCGAGCTACTGGAATAAAAATGCAAGAAGAAGCCCAAACACATGAAAATAACGCAGGGAAAGGCTGGAATGAGCTGCATGAAGAAGCAGAAATGGAGGAAAGAGCTTGAAGAAGCAGCTGGAACAAAAAGCATTTGAGCTTGAAGAGAAGGAGAAGCCACGCTCTGGAACGAAGAAGAAAACACAAGCATGCAGAATCACGTCTGGACAGCAGCAGAACGAAGAGCTGTATGAGAAAGCAACGTGGAAGGTGATTAATATATTCAATGGGGCCCACACTCACATAATCAAAGAAGAAAAAAAAAACACATTCGGGCTAGAGATTAACGAGTTGCAACGTGGAAGTAAAGAAAGCTGAACACGTGGGCTGAACGCTGAAGATTTATCGGGCAGTAGCATCCATTCACCATCTCATCCAGACCTTACATTTGATCATCACTTTTCCATCCAAAGGCTGATGTGAAGAAGAAAATAAAACGTGAAGGAGGCGTGACTTCAGCTGAGGGGCACGTGATTAATTAATGAAAAAATGATGCTGAAGAAAAAGGGGAAATAACGTGAAAAAGAACTAGGAAGACATCCAGTTCCAGAGAGGAGGGACGACGTGAAAATAGCGAGAAGGTTCCAGCGCTGAAGAGGAAGAAATTCTCATTAAATTCCTGATGGCTGTAGCTTCCTTGATCGATTCTCCTCCAATTGATTCCTCCATGACAGCTTGAATTCCATTTGGTGGCTAGCTGAAGATAGGATTCTCCTAGATGAAGATTTGAGCTCCACATCTCCTCACCAATTTGGATAAAACTCTCTTGCTCAATCTTTTAGTTTCAGCATTATTTCCTTTATTAATTTAACTAGGTTTAGCTTATTGGTTTAGGAATTTAATTGCTGGAATTACTGGATTGAATTAATTCTTAGATTGAACTTAATTTGAATTTTGAAATTTTATTTGTGATCATTATATGTTTGTAAAAATTCCAGAATTAGTACTGTACATTTGACCTCTAAACCTCTTGATTTTAGGCTAATTGATGCAATGGTTATTAGTTGAAATTTTTGGGCAATTAATCACTTGAGGGATTAATTAATCTAATTGGTGAATTAGCATCTTGGGTGGATTGTGCAGTAGATTTCATTAATCAATCAAAATTGATTGTAGTGTGTTCTTAATTTCAATTCAATTAATTAGTTGTTCAAGGTTTCTTGTGATTACAAAATTCCTTGAATAATTGATAAATTGAATCTTGGATGGTTATTCAAGAGCCTTATGAGGAATGCACTAAAGAGTAAGAACTTAATCCAAAATTAGTAAACTAAAAAAGAGCAAGGATAATTGAACTCTAGGGAATCCAATTGAAAGCTAGCTACCATATTTGCTTGACTATTCACTTCAACTTAGTTTTTTTTTTAAGTTTTTAATTCTTGTCAATTAATTTTAGTTTAATTAAATTCCAGCATTTCAAAACCCCCTAAAAGAAGCCTTAATTAGTAATACTTAGAATACTCTTTCATAAACAAATTAAGGTACAAACTCTTTGGGAAAATGACCTAGGTTACACCATTATCTACATATTTATTTTGCCACCTAATTTTATTTGAGATTGCGCGACACAATCATCAACAATCAATTAAGATTTTCAAAGATTTCTTTGAAAACAACATTTCTTGCTTTGGTTAAAGGATGTTATGTATTAAGATTTTCAATCCTGTTCGACTTTTCACTTACGACATTGCTACATATAATTGGTCGTGAGTGAAAACTTGTTTAGGTAGGCACAAGCCATTGGCCTTGACTATTATTTATAGTCATAGCAAAAGACATGATTAATGGAAATTTTCTTCTTTGTAATCTGAAAGGAAATATGGTATTAGATGGACTCATACTCATTCTAGGGATAAAAAGCTTCTGTCCAACATAAGAACCAGTGTTGCTGATTGCTTCCAAAATATGTTTTCCTAACTTGGTGATCGGAAGTCAAGTTCTATTGCACAATCTTGATGATTAATCAATATCTCTAATAAGCATATCAGGAGTGCCAACTTTTAGGTCAAGATTGTGGGGTAGAAGGCTAAAGCAATTGGTAATATTTAAGAATTCTTATGGATATAACTGATTAAATGAGTCATGATTTTTAGTTGTTTTACATAAGGTATCTAAATTTAAATATTCTTGATGCTAGTCAGGAATTAAGTTTAACATGAAACTAGTAACCTCCTCAACTATTTCAATGGTTGGAATAAGGATGGCATGGTCATTTAAATATTCTACATTGGAAAAATTTTCCAACAATGATAGATAAATGGAAGAGACAATTGCAAAGAGTGGATTTATAAAATCAGTTGTAAGTAGGTTAGTTGGAATGTCAATATCAACTTCAATATCATGCAATTTTTTAAGTTTTCCTTCCTTAATTTCGATAAGCCATTCAGAGAAATCTTTTAATGCTTGAACATTAGAGCTTGATTGTCTACTTTGAAGTCGCATATTTTAAGTTAAAGTGAGGACATGATAACTCTTCCATAGATCTAAGGAGTTTATGGCTGAGTGGATAATATTAGCTTTGTTGCTTTTTAGAATGACAGGAAGTGTTTGACCTCCCATGACAAGTGACATGCCTCCGAATGGTAGGTTGGAATTCGTTTGGGTTGTCAACTTGCATAATGTCTTAAAGGGTACACTCTAAAGTTTCAAAATAGTGCTTATTAACCATAAGGGCCTTATCCAACATGATTAACTTAGTTTTTTTTTACAATAACTCAATTGTTGGGGACCCTTGCCTTATATTAGATGTAAAATCTTTAGTTGTGATAATAAGGATCATAGATTTAAAAATCAGATCGGACTGGCTGGTTTGACCGAGAACCTATCCTTATTCCAGTTTGGTTGGTCTAGAAAATTGACTAGTTAAAAAATCAATCAAGAACTGATAAAAATTGGACCAGTCAAAATCGGTTTGAATCAGCCTGAGTTAATTTTTTTTCTTATATAATAAAATAATTAATGCCAAATAAATTTGACAAGTTAAAAATAGAAAATAATAAAAAAGATAAGAGAATTGAAATATAGAGAAATTTTTTTAAGAAAAAAATATAAGAAAAATAAAATGTGCATATTTGGTTATTTTGTATACTTACTTTCTATTATGTTTCATTTTCTAATGACATTTCTGTCAAATATCGCGATACTTAGTCAAAATTACTTTTTACTTTTTTTAAAAAATTTTTTAATGATAAGTAGAATCTTAATATAATTTAGAAACTCTAAAAATTTAATATTAAATACTATTAACTTTTAATCATAGATAATTTTTATTTTTAATTAAAACATAAGTTTTATAATATCTTAAGAAATATTAAATTAGTAATCAAATATTTAAATTTTACTAATATTTATATGTTATATTAAAATTTTAATATATAAAATTTTTTAAAAAATATATTTAATTATAACTGGTTCAACCATAGCTCAACCAATGAACCGTGAACTAGTACTTCTATCGGTTCAATTTTAAAAACATTGATAAGGATTGCAAACCTAAAGTATGTTGTCTTGTCACATGGAAGTAGGATAGCTACTATGCAACTTAAGGCTACAGTTAAAACAATTTGCCCTTTTGAATGTAAGATTGAGGTGAGTGCATTCCACAAAAAAGTTTTGTTGGTACCACCATATCTATGAGTAAAGAAAATTTTTTCATTGCTTCTCAAGATGGATTCCATGATCTAGTTAAAAGCAAATAATTGCTTAGGATTTATAAAGTGGAGTAATATATGGAATTTATCTATTAACTTATTTTTGTCATAGTTTAGTTATTTTAAAATGAGATAATTGTTAGAATCAAGTATATTGGATATAATCAGAATAGGTAATAATGGACAAGGAGTCAACTTCTTTCATTTGTGTTGAGAATTTGATTGATTTGAATCAAAGCTACATTTTCTTTATTTGACAAAGAAACATGATTTCCTACAACAAAGAGGACAAGGCATAAAAAGGTAGATGAAAGAAATGTATCTATCAATATATAACAAAAGATGAAAGCAAAAAAGGTAGAATTTAAAATAAAAACAAATCTAACCGAGCTGTTGATTTTGAGTGTTGAAAAGATCCTTATAAAGGATAGTAGACATTTTGTTCTAAACAATGTTAGGTCTTGAAAAGCTATTCAACATGAGCATGGTGGCAAACATTTTCCGTAAATAATGACCACTTCCATATAAAGAAGCTTCTATAATTACTACAATAAATTCTTGGTCATCATCAAGAAGGCCTAAGTTATAGCAAGTAGATCAGAAAGTTATGTGAATTGTATTTCCAACCTTTTTAATATTATTAAAATAGAAGGACCTTGTACTTTATTGAGGGAGATCCTGAGGTAACATAGTTCATCACTACTTGATGGTATGTCATGTGTAATGAACCTAACTTTTAATTATGGTGATTAAGTTTAAATACATGATCAATGATTATAAATCAAAGTCTAGAACCATTACAATTAATCAATTAGGAAAAATATAAGGAAATTTTAACCTTGATATTATTAGAGTTATTGACTAAATAATCACAACTAGTTATACACATAAGTGAATCTAATCCTCAATCAAAAGCCTTTAATTCATTTATCTGTTAATTCTAACTCTCAAATACCTCCTACAAGCATTTCTAAATCATTTCTTAAGATTACCATAGGAAAAATCAAAGTTTCTACACTAAAAATAAGGGTTTGGGATTTTCGCCATGACTTGGAACCTTCTTGCCACTGTTAAGTTGGCTATTGGAACTTAAAAATCAAGTTTCAAATCTTACACCACGGCCTAGGATTTTCTTGTTGCGACTAAGTTGCTTTTGGGTTCACTTCTCACATTTTCACAAATCTATCACTGCCGCAAGTTGGACCCTTGCTGCAGCTAGCCTATATGGCATTGCAGTGGAAAAACGCCTTAGAACCTATTATAGCAAATTTCCTGATTCACACTGTTGCGGCTATGCATGTGCCACGATGAAGTCAGCTTCTAGAATGCTCATTCTCTGATTTTCTCGACTTATGCCATGGTTGAAAAGTTTGTGTCACGACGAGGTTACTCTCTATTACCCTCTTTGGGCAACTTCTTATTTTGCGTCGTGGTGAGACACCTTAAGCAGCGGTGCCCCTTACTTCTGTCACTCTTTTGACTGTGGTGAGCCCTTCTTGGAGGCCGCGTAACTCTCACCTGTGCCTATACCTTCTAAATTTCATCCATACACTCTAATTCTCCCTCTAGGAACACCTTAGGACCACCCTCCCTCAATTTGTGTGACTTTAATGACATTTATCTATTTGATTCACCCAACATATCTAATCTTACTAATTCAAGGCTTAAATGTTAATTTCTACTCCCAACATATCATGCATCAACAAATTCTATATAATAATAATAAGCAACCAGATTCATGTACAACTAATATTATCATTCAAATATAAATCCCAATAAGTTGCCATGCATTACTAGTCTAAGTTATCATTTAAGTTATCACATGATTACATTTTCAAATAGTAAACCAAATCATTGGATCCACAAGGTTCCATATTAGATATTTTAAGTTCATACATCTAGTATAAGGCCTAGCTCCTTAACAAGTACATCATAAGTTATCAAAATATAAAACTCTTACATTTGGCAATATGATAATATGATGATGCTATACAAGAGAACAACAAAATTAGTATCTACCCCAAACTAACTCAGACTAATCCAAGTGTAGCATTTCCTACGCATAGTTAGAACTCATAGATGTTCATCCACTTGCTTTCCTTTATCCTTACCTGAAGGACCTTCACCTGAAATAGTTAGCTCATGAAATTGGGTGAGATGCAAATCTCTATAATCAAAGGCAAATTTCATTTATATATTCTAATTTAATTAACATATATGCAATTAATTAAATAAGTATAAGAAATAGTAGTTATATCAACAAATGAAATAATTAGGTTATTAGTGACTATTATCTTATACTAACAATCACATATCCACATATTAAAGGCCAATAACACTGGGAGAAGCCCGTCCACCGCATCTACTTCCCAATACGTACAACTAGGGCTCAGTGCATCTAAGGTCTGATTATAACTCGGTACCTGATCAAAGCATATGCACAGATGGTAGCCGCACCACAGCTCCACCATAAACTTATAAGATTCAGTCATAATATAACAGATAACTAACTAATTTATTAGCATTTCAAAAACATAATTGTACAGCAAATATAAAATTAAATTAGCCATATGCATAGAATTTAACATAATTCCCGGTTACCTTACTTGTAGACAATTTCTGAAGAACCAACAATAGTATTACATCAATCTAGCCACTACAAGAGTAAAATTCGGATTGGATGTTTTCTCTACAAAAAAATTTAATATATCACCTTGAATCCTTAGCAAATTCTTACAAAATTAATACCTATACTACAAATCAACTATAGAAGTCTTAAACCAGTAGAAAATACATCAAAATGAAGAGTTTATACTTACCTAATATTCTTCTTAGCCTCTACCTCCAAAAATTCTCTAAGAAATTACCAAACAAACACATTTTAGATTTTGGGTATGGTGAAAATGCTCTATATGAAAAACCAATCAGGTTAAGTTGAAGAAGAAGAGAAAAAAGTCAAGTTCTATAACACTTACCTTGGTTGATTTTGGCTCTAGACGTAAGAAATGATGGATTTCTTGATAAGAACCTTAGTCTCTCTCCAAACCTCTAAAAATTGCTTTGTGTTTTGTGTTTCTATAGAATTAGTAGAAGAGGCTGAATATGTCTAGGGTTTGGATGAGTTTGGGCTAATCCAAAGGCCTAATTCTAAGTGGGTTTCAGATTTATGCTTGTTGGGCCAGATTTCATGAGTTGCGTTGCATAATTTTGATTGGCTTAGGCCAAATTCCAAGAGTCAAACTAATTTAAGTTTACATAATAAATATTAGGCCAACTATAAAAGTTCATATAAATCGAGTTTGCATATAAAATTATTGGGTCTCTATTAGTCTTTATTCATAACTTACTTAAATTAGTTATGAGCCTAAATTAAGTTCTAACCTAATTAAATCTTAAACCTACATTAATTATTTATTTCTTCATAAATTCCTATTCACATAGGTTTACCTAATTATTTCATAATAAGAATAATAATAATAATAATTTTTAATTAGTCCAAATCTATGATTAATACCTTAATTAATTTCAGAATGTTACATAATGTAATCTCCTAATGGAAAAACTTTACTTCCTTTAGGTCCACCTTCTTGATTGAGTGTTAAAAACAAAATGCATTAGAAATTCAATATATGAAAGTTCTTTTGCCTTTGGATATTCTTGGTTTGCTTGCATGCAAGCCAAGAACATAGATTCTTAAACCCTTGATTTTTCTAGAACATCTTGTATCAAATCACTATCTTGAAAGATCATAGGTTGCTAGTTTGGAAGATGGAAGCTTAATCTTTCAACAAGAGGGAAGTGATGATGGATGTCAAAGAAAAACATTCTCCACGATGCCTTACATGTTGAAATATAACAATAGTTGTAGTAATGCTTTTTTTGCCATTATGAGTTTGTGTTGTGTTTTCATTAGCATTTTCATATAAAGATGTCATAACTCTATTTGTCCTTTTACTAATGTACTTGGACAAATAGTTAATTGATCTTGACTGATTGCATCTTTCAACATTCAAGTTGGCTTAGAAGCTTTTAAGTAAACCTAAGTTATACGGAACCACAAAGCGATTGTCTAAATAGACACCTTTTTTTTTCAATCGTACCACCATCATCTTTCCATTTATAGATTGGGTAGCTATTATCATCTAAAATAATAGAGTTCACAAATCTCTTGGGGAATTATTTTGTGCATTTTTTATCTTTCATACATGGTGACTTTTAATTTACCAATCCATAAGGTCTATGTAATATATAAGACTTGACCAACTCGTACAATAGAGGATCATTGTTCTTGTTAGAGATCTCAGCACTAATAATCTTATCAATGTCCTTTGCTACGGGGCATTTATCTTGACTTTTAATGGACAATAAGACATGAGCATGCGAAAGTCCTCTTTTTTGAAATTTAATGGTATACATATCTAATAGAAGTAATGTTGGAAAAGTATAAGTTAACATGGTTGTAATAAATAAGATACATCATATTTATAAATGTTTAAGTGAGGTAGATAATGAAAAGCAATAAGATCTAATAACCTACCTTAGTAGAGCTAAAAAAATGTTTTTCCTTGATCATTGTCATAAGTCGTTCTAGCTTGACTTTGGATATTTTGCACAAAATGTCTAGACGATTCTCAAGATAAAGGCAGTTTCGTTAGGCAGACCATTTAATCTCAGGCTAAACAAGGTTGCAAGTAAAGGTCCAAAACAAATTAGGGATGCCTACCTGCCTACAAATAGCCATGGCATCTTAGTAATTTTGTATTATGTATCTAGCACCTTTTGTAAAGCTTGATGATGGGATGACATGTTTTCTTGCGAAACATGCTTCAATGTCTCCTTTAAGTACAACATCTTCCAATTTGTCATAAAGATAAACTCTTAGTCATTTTTTATGATTTCTTATATAAGTTAGCCTTTGAGATTCTATCATTGTGAAACCATCAACAATGAATTATTGCAACAAATGACGAGCATGTAATAGGATGGACATTTCATGATGTCTTGTCATAAGCCAAAAGGCAAGAAATTTTTGAATTATCACCTTTGTTTTCTTCTTTGTCGTTTGCAATGATGAACTATGATGTGATATATCTTTTGTATAACCATCTTCCCCATATTAAAAAAGAAAAGGATATTGCAATGGTATATATGATGGATGAAATTCACTTATACGTTATAGGGCCCCAGACTGGGTTTTAAGAATGATATCCCATTCCACAACATTCAAATCAAAGTTACCAACAACTAAAGCTATAACTTCATATGAGATTGGCAAATTATACATTTGACCATCTTGCTGTCTCATGTGAAATAGCTAGAGTTTTATATTTCTTAATTGATGTAACCTTAAAGTAGTGATGTGATAGCTTTAGATGAATGGGATAACCTTATTGAGCATTAAGGTTAGTTTGTAAACAATTTGTGAATCTAATTGCAACCTATTATTATCAAAGCTTACAGTACAAAAAGTAACACCATCAAGAAAGGAAGAATTGAGGAAAAGAAAAAAAAACTACTAACATCCTCTTTATATTGAACTTTACCTAACAATAGAAATTCTATTACTAATTTTATTATTAATATCATAAATATAAAGCTAAGAAAACCTTGGTCTAGAACCTTCCACTAGAATAAGACTACCAATGCGATGATAGTTTTGATCACACAAAACAAAAGTATAAGGACCAAAATTTGAGTTAAGTGATTATCAATTCTTCCTCCCATAGAAGTAAATGAAAATATTGTGTTGTAGGCTTTAATATTATGTAAGAAATGGTTAGACTTTTGGAAGTGCTTATAGAAAAAAAGGTTTTCTAAATATTAAGGATGAGCCTGAAGAAGAGGCAATTGAACTTTCCTTTAGGAGTAACACAATGAAAAAACTGTTCTTGACAGGTTAGAGCTCCTTTTGATTCTTTTATTAAACCATATATTAAAACCACAATGAGAACAAATGCAATCAGCATCTCCCTCATCCAAATAATTTTAAAAAAGGAAAAAAGACCAAATGATAATATATTGGCATATGTATGAACAGGAAATGTACTAAAGAAGAAAATGATCGAGTTAGTTTGACAGAAGTGCACTATCTTGCATAGAAAGTATAGAACTAATCTCTAGAGAATTGTCTTCTTGATAGTCTAGTATATATTACTAATGCATATACAAGTTGAAAAAAATGAAAGAAATTATAATGGGACAAAAGGGATGAAAAAAAAAGAAGTTAGAATGTAATTTTTTATGCCACATTGGACAACATCATGAGTAACTTGCGTTGTTGCAATGAAGGTGAGTTATCCTACCACAAAAAGAGATGAAAGATGATTTAGTTTCAGTCATAAACAATGAAAATGAAAAGGGAAAAAATATCGAAGAAGAGAATGGAACACCGGTGATATGTGCATTATAAAATTGGCTTTTAAGATTGACAACAATATTGTTAACATCCCCAGGAGTTTGATGATGTGTTTGATTAATCTCAAGGGTATTGCCTTGTTCATAGCCTAGTAGATATTAATAAGCATGTAAGTTGAAGGAAGTTAGTTTCTCTTTCATCTAATATTGTGAAATTTCATGTGCTCAACAGTAGGTAATGAACAGGATGATGTGATAGTGTAGTATATGTTAATGAGTAAATAAGTTGGAGTAAAAAAATGAAGAAAATGATGATGGACCAAAAGGTGGGGGAAAATAGGATTAGAAATTAATTTTTTGTACTATATCAAGACAACATCATGAGCAAGTTGGTTTTGTAGATTGAAACTGCATTGTGCATGTATGTTGTCATATAGAGATCCTAGGACAAAATGACATAAAAAAATGATTTAGTATGACACATAAAGATAATACAATAACTTAAAAAAGAGAATACAATACCAATGGTTTGTACATTATCGAATTGCCGTTTAAAATTAATAGCAATTTTGGTAACATTCCTTAAAGTTTATTGATATGTCTGATTAAAGTTGGAAAAATGTATGTTGATATTGATTCAAATAGTACATAAGTTATGTGATAGATACTCTGAAGAATTTCTTATGTTTGTAAACCTATTTAACTATAAACAAAGGAAGGCGATAAAGTTCAATAGGTAGTAATAGCCAAAAAAAAAAAAGGAGGAGAATAAGAATGTTACAACACATAGAGATTGAAATGGAAATAAAAAATTATAACATGGAGGAATAGTGAACTAAAGGGGGAAAAATGACATCATGAATTAATACAATGAGTCATAAAGTGGTTATCTATAATACCTTTCATTATTGGCACAGCCAGAACTTCAATTTAAGGTATGAGACATTGTGTTCTGACATATCTCAATCAATGGGGTTTGTGTAAGACACGTATGTTGATCCATTATATAACCATCACATTCTTAAGCATAACCCTTATGGAAGTCACAATTCTCTACCACTTGCTAGATCACATGTATTCTTTCACACCTTTGAACTTTCTTTCTCAATGGGGTATTGGGTAAACATAGGTTTTCCTAAATTTTATAGTATAGCCATCAAAATCTTTAGCACAACCATCATTGATGTTACTATTCTCTACAAGTTGCGAAATCAAAATTTCTCTTTGCACTTTAAACCTTTCTTTCTAGTTGAAATAGGTATCATGATTTAGACATCAACATAAAATAATTTGAAATGAAAGGTTGTAAGTTCATTTACTTAAATCCTATAAGTTCATATAAAGCTGTATATTTAACTACATGAAATCCTATAATTTCATTTCTATCCTTTAAATGAAAAATTAAACTGTATAATGTAAGAACAACAAACAAATTTTGGTCAAATGGGAACACTTACTTCTTTGAGAAAGCAAAGGTGGCACAACTTTGAGTATTTTAGTTGTGGTTCCTTCACAACATTGGCTGGCGATTCCTAGCTACTCCTTGTTGTCACAAACCCTAGCCATGGCTTTGAAACTTGTGGAAGCAATTGACCTTAGAAGATTGGTTTTGGAATGATAAAGTTTAGTAAAGAAGGCTAACAACTGAAGAAACATACAACTGAATAGAAGAGAGAATTGGTAGAGACTATTGAATGGTGGTTATTTCCATTTCAAAAGAAGTTATCATTTTCAAAGATGGATGCCTATTACTAAAAAAAAAAAAGCAAGAACAAAAAAAGAAGGATGGATAGGTTTTTTTGTCATCTCGCTGAAAAAAAGGAAGAGGGAAAAAAAGTAAAAGTGAAACTAGATTTTTGTGGAACCCCCCGGAAAAGAGGAGTACAATATTTTACTAAACAATGGAACTAAGCCTAAAAAGAAACTTGTGAAACAGGTTTTTGTAGCTCCCACAGAAAAAAGAAAAGTAAAGAGAGAAAAAAAGAGAGCAAAAGCTACAATAATGAATAGAAACTATTGAAAAGTAGATGTTGATGGGATTTTATATATAGTAATAAAATTGTATTATAACAAAATTTTGTAGAACTACAATTTTATTTTATACTAAAACTGAGAATTGATAGTCCATGATGTTTTATTTTAGAAAAATTACAATTAAGAACTTCAAATTGAAGATATTTATATTGAATTATTTAAAATTTTAAAATTATTTTAAAGAATTCAATGATTAAAAATTTAAATGTACAAGAAAATTATAACTCAAGATTTTAAGTTAAAAGTTTTTATTTTTTAAAATAAGTTTAAAATTTTAAATATTTTAATATAAATATATCTAATTAAAAATATTTAACAGTAACTTTTTCTTTTATTTTCACATGATGCAACATTTCTGAATAACTTATTTTTTGAAGTGTATGGAGGCATGTCCCTTTTCTAATGTTAACCTTTAAGCAATTGGCTATACCCAAAGAAAAAAAAGATAAAAATTAAAAATTAAAATTTCAAATGATACAGTACAAAAAATATTGCATTTATTAGCTATACTTTTGTTTGATTGCCCCCAAGTCCTTGAAAAATAATTATTTTTTAAACTTGCCACCAACTTTTAAATTTTTATATTATTTTTTTGTTTATATGATTGTCTTCTTATAATTTAAATTTTGTATCAGTTAAAATGATTAAGATGGCATATAATGCTAAACAAAAATAATTATATCACTTGGAGTTAAGATGTGTAATATAAAAAAAAAAAACAAGTTTATTAGATTATCTTATTAGTCCATGCTAGATGAATTTGGGGTTAGGTGATAATGAGCCATTATGGTGTCCCTAACATTGCATATTTCACAAGTTTAGATATGAATAATGAGTCACTATTGTATTTTTAGACACTGCATTTTTTATTTGATAAGCCATTTGATGTGAACAAATAAGATAATTTGATAAATTTGTTATTTATTTATTTTTTATGTTACACATATCTAGTCTGAGCGATATAATTATTTTTGTTTATTAGAGATTTTAAATTCTAATAAGACAATCATATAAATAAAAAAAAATTGATATTAACATGTTGCCATTAAGTTTCAAAATTTTTGCATGTTTTTCCATAACTTTGGTGGCAATGTAAGTGAGTTCAAATAAAAGTGTAATATATGAATATAATATTTTTGGTACAATAACATTTCAATAATGATTTTTTTTTCTTATAGCATCTTGCTACAGAAGCCATTACTTGTTTATTAATATTGGGTTTATGAATTCTATTTTGCTAACCTTTGGAAAGAGAAAAAGAAAATAAAAAATTTTATATAATATCTATTATACATTTTTAATTATTACACAAGAGTAAAAGACTCATTTTTTATAAAATTATTTTTATATTTTATGTTTTTATTTTCATCCCTAATAATTTTATATACAAGAGATACCTTAATATAGTAAAATGTACTATTTGCTATGGGAGTTGATGGTCCATGATTGGTAAGTTCTAGTCAGATTCTAGTTATTATGTGATATTTAGTTGTAAATTAAGTATTATTGTTTTACATAAATTGATCATCTTCTCATGTTATATCAATACGTCCATAAAACTTGTGTGGTAAATATTGCAGAAGGTGAAAGAAAAGAATCGGATTTTGTTTCTTCGCATAAGTCAAAATTATGTTAATTATATTGAGAAAATTTATTTTATTTTAAATTTTAATTTTAGTGTTTATTATTAAACTAACACATCAAAGAGTTTCAAGTACAGCGGATTGGCATGCACTTTTTTTTTAAATTTAAATGAAAATTTTATATTTAAAAATTACTCTCCTTTTATATTAATAATTATATAAATATATTTTAAAAACAAAACAATAAAAAAATTAAATAACTTCTTATTCATCTTTTATATCAATAACTATTTTTTTATATTTTATCTATCATACATTAATATTACGATTTTAAAATCAATGACTAGAAGGCAAAAAAAAAATCATATATATTAGTATAAATAAATTTAATTTCTTACATTTTATTTTACATTTTATTCTTTGAAATAATTCAATATTTTAAGATTTTTGCTTTGTTTTTTGGCGGGGGGGAGGGGTGGGGGACTAAGGGGCCAAACGGATGAAAAAAAAACACATGTACATAATGAATAGTGCAATGCGGGTCCTTGATTTTGTTACAGCTTCACCCATAACCAAACGCAGGAGGGGATGCCGTTTAGCACCCCCTGCATTTCGAGTCCCGACAGTATTCGTCGCCTCCCTCGCTGCCTTTCTCGACGGAGAAACGGCGGCGTTTTAGTCGACGACCGCCGTAAGGTATTTGATTCTGATATTCCTCTTTCGGATGTCTTCTCTTTGTCTCTTCAATTTCGGAGATCAGAGGCGACGGTGCCGTCGTCGTCGCTTCTGACGACTTGTCGGCGTGATGCTCACGTAGTCCGTGCACCGTTTATATAGATATATTCTGCCCATATTCAGTTCTTTAGGAAGATTATAAAGGGTGAAAGAAGCATTTTCGTTTTCGCAGTTGCTGATATGTAAACGGCCAAGAGATCATTCCCATTTAGGATGTCGAAGGATAAAGACCCTACCGATCGGGCTCGCATATTCAAATACCTTTTGGGTTAGTCCTGTCTGCGTTTTGGAATATAAACAATTTTTTTTTTTTCGTTTTTATTGCAAACATTAGCAAGTAAAATATAAGTCAGTTATAGTGCACCTAAAAGTTGAATTTTTATAATTTCCAGCTGTTTAAGCACGTTGAGGCTCGGTTGTTTGTTGGAGGGGAGAGGATGGGAAGTTATTCAGGGAGGGAGAAGACGTAATTATATTTGACAAATTTATCTTGAGTTACAGTTTGGTTGGAAGGGAGGGGAGGGAAAGGAGGTTATTACTTGGTTTAGGTGGTGAAGGAAGGTAATTATATTTAGATAAATTTACCTTCATGAGTTGTTGATTGGTTGGAGGAGAAGGGAGAGGAAGAGAGGTTATTGTTTGGTTCAGGAGGAGAGGGGGAGGGAAGGGGGAAGATAGAAGATAATTATATTTGAATAAATTTATCCTTATATTATTTTAATTATTTTTTTTTTCTCTTATGAATAAAGATATTTATATTAACATTTCTTAGAAATTATTAAAAATATATATATTAATTAAACTATTATATATGAATTAGTTTTTTATTCTTTTGGGTCTCAAACTATTTTATTTTTTTATCAATATAAAAATTGATGAAAATAAATACAATTGAATCAAAATAACTTAATATATCTTTTAATTTGTTTTAATAAAAAAAATAAGTCTATCTCCCAAAAAAGAGGTAGATGATTAAAAGTGATTATACATAATAATCATAATAATTGAGATATCATGATAATTATAACAAGTGATTATATATAATAGAACTTGTGCATTATACAAAATATTTTTAAAATTATCAAAGTCATGATACACATAATATCTAAAAAGTGTTTAAATGGTCACAGAATTAACATATTACATAGAAGATAAATCCTTAATGACATCCATTAGCAAATCCCTACGTGCATCAAGCGGACATTCAACAAATGTCCATAATTGGTCGGCATCACCCATAAGAAATCTATATATCTTAGTTGTTTGCGATGGTGGGATGCCACAATCTTTGATCATATTCCAAATTTCTCCTCCTGACAATTGTGGGAGTTTTCTATAGCTTTCTATTAATATTTGATTTCCCTCTCTTATAACTTCTGCAACCTCAACCATGACCTGCTTAATCTCAGTTAATCCAGATTCTTTTTCTTTTTTAGAATCTATTTTTTTCCTCTTTTTAGAGGAACCACTGCTTGCTCCCAATGAGAAATCTTGATTAACACTATCATCAAGAGTTTCAAAATTCTCTAGTGTTGCATCATTTTGGGCAACAAGATTATCAATGTCATTGATTGTTTCAGTGAAGTCTTCCTTAATGATTGAGTGACGACGTTTTTGCATCTCACCAATAGTCTCAACTTCCTCCCCTGTTGCTCTAGCAGTTCCATACAAGGTGATCATCTTTCCATAAGATGGTAAAGGAATATTTTTCCATTAACAATCGATTGTTAACATTATTCTTGTTCCCCAAAATGATGCAAAACTAGAGAATTTTGAAATAATGTTAATAATCGATTGTTAATAGAAAAATATTCCTCTACCATCTTATGGAAAGATGATCACCTTGTATGGAACTGCTAGAGCAACAGGGGAGGAAGTTGAGACTATTGGTGAGATGCAAAAACGTCGTCACTCAATCATTAAGGAAGACTTCACTGAAACAATCAATGACATTGATAATCTTGTTGCCCAAAATGATGCAACACTAGAGAATTTTGAAACTCTTGATGATAGTGTTAATCAAGATTTCTCATTGGGAGCAAGCAGTGGTTCCTCTAAAAAGAGGAAAAAAATAGATTCTAAAATAGAAAAAGAATCTGGATTAACTGAGATTAAGCAGGTCATGGTTGAGGTTGCAGAAGTTATAAGAGAGGGAAATCAAATATTAATAGAAAGCTATAGAAAACTCCCACAATTGTCAGGAGGAGAAATTTGGAATATGATCAAAGATTGTGGCATCCCACCATCGCAAACAACTAAGATATATAGATTTCTTATGGGTGATGCCGACCAATTATGGACATTTGTTGAATGTCCGCTTGATGCACGTAGGGATTTGCTAATGGATGTCATTAAGGATTTATCTTCTATGTGATATGTTAATTTTGAGACCATTTGAACATTTTTTTGGATATTATGTGTATCATGACTTTGATAATTTTGGAGATA
This sequence comes from Erythrophleum fordii, assembly GCA_032878935.1. Lineage (NCBI taxonomy): Eukaryota > Viridiplantae > Streptophyta > Magnoliopsida > Fabales > Fabaceae > Erythrophleum > Erythrophleum fordii. Next base: position 14,673,093 of record JAVQMF010000052.1, on the reverse strand, counting down.
TTTTGTATAATGCACAAGTTTTATTATGTATAACCACTTGTTATGATTATTATTCTACCTCAATTATTATGATTATGTATAACCACTTTTAATCATGTATCTCTTTTTTGGAAGATAGACTTATTCTTTCTTTTAAAACAAATTAAAAGATATATTAAGTTATTTTGATTCAATTGTATTTATTTTCATCAATTTTTATATTGATGAAAGAATAAAATAGTTTGAGATCCAAAAAAATAAAAAACTAATTCATATGTAATAGTTTAATTAGTATATATGTTTTTAATAACTTCTAAAAAATGTTGATATAAATATTTTTTTTTATAAAAGAAAAAAAAAAGAGAAAGACTTAAAATAATGTAAGGGTAAATTTGTCCAAATATAATTACCTCCTCTCCCCTCCCCTCCCCTCCCTCCACTCCAACCAAACAGCAACTCATAAAGGTAAATTTGTCTAAGTATAATTACCTCCCCTCCTTTCCTGAACCAAATAATAACTTTCCCTCCCCTCCCCTCCTCTTCCCTCATTTCCAACCAAATAGCAACTCATTAAACTCCTTTCCTTCCCCTCCTCTCTCCTCCCCTCTCCTTCATTGAACCAAACGGAGCCTTGGAGGGGAGGGGAGCGGAGGCAACCAAACATGTTATTTCTTTCCCCTCCTCTCTCTTCCTCTCCAAAAACCTCTAACCAAATGGAGCCTGATGGAAAGAGAGAACTATTATCTCATTAAAAGACTTTCCTTTCCCTGTTTATATTTCTAGTTTGCTTTTGCAGACATTATAAAACGAGTACAAAATCGCCTCAATATTTTTGGTTAATAGTAGATGTTAGTTTTAAATAAGAAACAGAAGATAGAATTTTCTGTATAAATTGTGTGTGTGTTTTATGGAGTTTATCTAAGTTTATATACACAAGAGACTGAATCAAAAAGAAATAAATAAATAAATAAACCTAATAAACCAAGAATCAAAGGCCAATCTAAATCAAATAGGAAAAAATGTAAATTAGAAAAATTTATAATTTACAATTACAATAAATACATTAACAGTAGAAAATGTGAAGGAAAATCAACTTGGTCTACCCAGCTGTCATGCTTGTCTTGCCTCAATTTTATATATTCTCCAAAGTGCTACTGTCTCAAAAAAAAACAAAAAAACAAAAAAACTGTGTTAACTAACGAACTGTTATACTCTATATCTTGCTGATTTGTTCTTATCCTTATTTTGATATTGCCTTACCCAGCTACACAATTGTTGTCTAGAGGAATTCCATTTATATTTAATATGTGGGTCATAAGGAATCTCACTGAAGAGGACTATGTGGTAAAAGTTTCTAAAACTTTCTTGATTGATGTTTTCAAAATATAGGATTAATATGATTGGCAGATTTTATATTCTGTGTGCATGTGTGTTGATTTTGTTAATCTTAAAAGCAGTGTGTTCATCTAGTATGTTGAAATTATTAAATTTGTGATCAAGGCACTCTCTTTCTTGGTTGATTGTGTTTTTAGTTATTTATCAATGTTTCCTTCGGTTACATAGTTTCTTAATTGTTAGTCGCTTGCACTCTTAGCTTCTGTTGTCTGAAGTTATGAATTTGTTTGATTACTGTCTTAATTTCTTTAGAGGTGTCTTAGGAAGCATGAACACTGACACAGACTTGTGATATGAGACTGATAAAAACATGCAATATGACAAAATCTGAAGTGTTCACATGTAATTTATGTTGTGTAATATGATTTTGTGTCTAGACTAGTGTATGGCACGTATTAGACATGAACACAACTTTTTTTAAAGTATCTGTGCTTCATAGGAGGTGTCATCTTTGGTATGCATGTGCCTTTGTTTTATTTTCAGCCTGAGTTGCATCCTAAACAACTTTATATAAGCTGGTTTACTTATATCCTACCTTGCTTTGACATAGGAGGGCTTTCGCTGAGCATGCATGCGGATGGATATGAAATGGTGATTCCTCATGCTTTTATAATTGTTTTACAAGGAATATGTATATGCCAGTAAGAAATTAAACTTTGAACGGTTTAAGTCTGGCTGGTCAGTTTCCTTTCCTTGCTTGTTTTTGATAATTCTTGGTGATTTTGATTATTCTGCTTATGTTGTGTATGTTTGTGAACTGCTAATTACAAAAAGCTTCTTCAAAAACACTTCAGTGAAAGAACTTGTTGATTGCAAATTTGTGTCTGGAAAAAACACTAGTGATTTCATTCATATCGACTTGGTTATATCTATTACTTTTTCATTGTTTAGAACATAGTTTAAAGATGTAAATTAATGTTTTATCTTTTTGATTACTACCTTTTTTTTTTTTTTTTTTCAATTCTCTATATTCTTGAATCCTGATTGAGGATCTTATCTTATGAACGTTTCAAGTTATAGTGATGGCGCTCAAATGGAAAAAGACGTTGTCAAGCTAATGAGAGTAGCCTGGATGAGTCTTCCCTTGGGATGTTTATGACAATTTTTGCATGCTTATTTTTAATTTTCTGGTGGCAAGAAATAAGTTATTCCAGTCCACATGGGCAAGCTATCTTGATTAATGGTATCTACAAGAGCTTTAAGCAAACTATTTTGTTTTAATTCTGTATTTTTGTCTAGTTTAGATTTTTTTTTGGGGGGCGGGGTGGGGCGGGGTCTGGTTGGAAATCTTTGTTAAACAACTTATTCAATCTATGTACACTGGGGTATACACTAAAACTTTTATATTTGATTTCTCCCCGAACACACCAAATCAAGCATCCTGAATTACTCTTCCAACTATCACATGATATGTTTTTCAAATTGTCATTAAAGTTCACTTTTTATGCCACGTTTTGCTTGTGTATTGGAGCTTTTGGCTGTGTCTTTATATATTCTTTCACAGAACCTGGTTTTGCTTTAATTGCAGTTGATGGTTGAGACATTAGCTACAATTTCTCGATGCATGACAATGTACTTCCTTATTGTCAAGCAAACTGGAATGGCAAGAGTTTATTTACACTGTGCCATGGATTTTGATCTTGACTTTCCTCACTATCAAGTAGGCACTCACTCAGGGCCCCCCGGAAGGGAGGAGGGAGGAATGTTTACTGACATGGGTTAACGTATAACTTTTTCTTTTCTCTGTCCTACATCTGACAAAGAGACAAATTTTTTCAAGTTCATCGAATATTATATTTTCACAATTTAGGCAATAGAGTTTGATGGGTTTTGCAAATGAAATCTTGATGTAAATGCAACTGATTCAGAGCTGATTAAATGCTTCTAGGCAAAATCAATTATATTTGCACTGTCACAGTCTGCATATGGAGCCTTCTTGGTTATTGGGTCTATCTGGTTATCTTCCCCAAATTTAGAGTTTCTTACATTTTCCCCTTTAGGTACAGTTATTCTGAATTTTACATAAAAACCTCTACATGTTTGGTATCTTTAATTTTTACGAAGTTCTATCCCTGGAGAAGATAAAGAGAATTTAGAATTTTCTGACTGTTTATGAAAATCTAAAATATGCCATTGTATTATTTGAAACCTGACAAGTAATATGGTCCAACATCATGTCAGTTTGGTTCCCTTTAAGAAGGATCTAAGTTATACGGTTGAGTTAGTTTTTATTCTTTCACCTTCTGATTTTTATACTTCATTTGCATAGAGTTAAGATAGACTGGGTCTTCTACTAACAAACACCCCCCCCCCCCCCCCACACACACACAAAAAAAAGGAAAAAAAGAAAGAAAGACTGGATCTTCTGAGATCATTGCAGAGGGATAGTACTCAGTACATACCATAAAGTATAACAATTTTTATCTTTGTTGTTCATTTCATCCTCAAGATAGAGTAACACATCTTCAGTTTTCCATTAGAGAGAAACATTGGGATATACACGAGAGGCTAAGAAATGCTTCCACCTCTTTTGTGGGGGGCATTGGCCTTTTAATGAGTTTGCTCAATGGAGTTTCTCTAATTGGTTACTTAGACTACAACTCCTAGTTTGTGAGGTTGCGAGGATAATTAAAATGCTGATAGCTTGCCATCTAAAAGATTTCTGTTGTCAATCGTCATCTTACGACTAGTATGTCATGGAATATATAATTCTATTCTTGTAATAGATAACTTAGGATTATATTACTCATACGATGGGCTTACTTTGTCAAGTTGCTTTTATTTTCCTTGGATGTTAGACATGCTGTATTAACTACACTTTGTGGGGCAAACAGCAACTTCATTCTTACTTATAATTCCCTGGCACATTGATGTCTACTTGTTTATTTATTAATTATGATCAGTGCACATTTAGTAACTAGCAGAATTTTGCTGAGAAGGGTATGTAATTGACTTTGACAGGCAGCTATCCAAGATGTGTATGTTATTTACCTTTCAATCTTTTCAGAAGTTGATGCTTCAGGAAGGAGAAAAGATGGAGTTTGTGTGGCTGGATACACTATATAATCAAGCTGCATATGGTGTTGTGGACAAATTAGGTCAGTATTTGGTCTAGGTAATTTGTCCCGGAAAGCTCAATTATCTTCTGAATCTTATGGTTGCAATTGGTGTATTTTTTGGTTTAATTGAAAGCATATTCTTTTCCAATTCTGACTTCCTAAATATGTCTGTTTTATCAATTTTATCTCCTTTCAGGTAGCTTAGCGGTGAGGATGGTGTTTTTACCATTTGAAGAAAGTTCCTGTGCAACATTTGTAAGGTCTGCCATTTGTAAGGTCTGCTTCAGGTTTTACTTCTCTCTTGTTCCCTTGATTTTTATTTCGGACCCAAAAATCTAGCTTTGTTTTTGTATTTTTATATACTTCTACTTTTATGATGTTAGGAAGTTAGACTCAGAATAAGAAGTTAATTAATTATAACTGAAAGTTAGTGTTAGTGACTGGCTTTAGTTATAAATACTGTTGTAGAAGGAAGTTCAGTATCAAATATGATTTCATAGCAGTTAATTCTGTTTGGCTCTCCATTTGTCTCTATGGCTGACACAACTTGCCTCCAATCATCCTTGTGTGAGATCGAAGAGCGCACTCATTTGGCATTGGAGGAGAACGTGTCGAGTAGAGTATATCTGTGAATATCCACCATGGATCAACGGGTGATGGGAATTCAAGAATTGATCAAAGGACTTTTAGTCGAAGTGATGGAGGTGATGAGAACATTGGACTCGAATGATAAAGATAGCATCCATAGGAATAGGGATGATTGACGGGATGACAGAAGGCATTGCATGGGTTAGGATTACCAATTGCCCACATGTTTCATGAAAAAGGAATTTCCAAAATTCCAAAGAGATGATGTTTAGGCATGGCTCTAGAAGTGTAATACCTACTTTTTGTTAGACAAAAGTCCAAAAGAATTGAAGGCGACAATCTTACATTTGGATGAGAAGAGTTTTAGGTGGCGTAAAGCATTGGAAAAGAATCAGGAAGGTATAAGAATTTCTTGGAAGGCATATATAATGGCTTTAAAGAAACGGTTTGGCCTAGTGTATGAAAATCTTATGGAAGAGCTAATGCAACTGAGACAGTTGGGGAGTGTGGAAGAATATTAAGATGCATTTGATGATCTCTTTTATAAGGTAAACTTGATTGAAGAGCAATTAAGTAGTTGTTTTACAGCTGGGAGTAAGGCTATTTAAACCAAGAATATTATTAGAGATAATGTTGCTAAAGGAGGAAGGCTATTTAAAACAAGAACATTATTTAAGACCATGAGAATTGCAAAGTTGGAGGGAATCCGTTATCAGACAAGCAGCAAGGCTGGAATTGGCAAGAATACATTCAAAGGAACACAAATGGGCAGCCATCCTTACAGCAATCAAGGTACAAAAGCTGTTGATAAGTATCCTTGCTCCAGTTTTGCAATCAATAATAAACTAGAGGGACAACATAGCAATAAGGGGGGATTTAGGTTGTAAAAGATTCTATAACCAAAGGAAATAGAGGAACATAGGACTAATAACTTGGTTATTTCTGTCATGGGAAATACACTCTGGTTCATAAGTGCTATCATTGCAAGAAGTTGTAATTACTTCTAATAGAAGTAATAAGAAGATAGTGTTGAAGAATATTTTGTTTATTGAAAAAGATTTTTTGTTGTAAATAGGTCAGATTACTTTGATTTAAATCCCTTAATTATAGGGATTTTATTTTATTCGTTATTATCCTTGATTCTTAAGATGATTTTTTTCTTTTCTTGTTGGCTTGTATCACTATATATATACCTCATTGCTCCATTCAGAAATGACGTACCGAAAAATCATTTTTTCTAGTATCTCTTTACATGGTATCAGAGCACCACACACTTCCTGGTAATTAGTTCTATTTTTCCATTGCCATTTGAGTCATTCCTCATCACGTGTTGCTCATTGCTACACCTTGTTGCTGTCTCTGTTTTACTTGTCCAAAACAGAGCACTTTTTCTTTACCTTTCGCTGCCATTTGAGTCATCTACCTAGTCTCTATTTTACACGTCCAAAAACAGAGCACTTTTCTCTCTATCCTCCACTGCCATTTGAGTCATCTATCCAACTGTGTTATCCACGGGTACTTTTTGTTTCTGTCTCTGTTTTACATGTTCGAAAACAAAGCATTTTTCTCTTGTTCTGCTGGTTTGAAAACATATTGTCATTTGTGCTTTTTTCCCTGTTCTATTGGTCCAAAAACAGAGCCTTTTTCCCTGTTTTACTGGTCCGAAGATAGAGCTCTAGGATTATAGTTTTTCGGGCCTTTTTTCTCCACTATTCCCTCCCTTTGCCTCCTTCATCGCTGCTGTTTTACTTCCTTCTTATTTGTAGCCTTCATTGTTGTTATTCTAATTCACAACCCTTATTGCTGCTATTCCTAGCTTCTGTAGCCTTAATTGTTGTAACACATAGCCATGTCCACCTTTGAATCCACCATCTCTAGCCATCTTGCCCCAGCTGATGACTCCAATTTTGGTCAGGAAATTGGAGAATTACAGAATATACGAGCCTCTTATAGACTCAACGGGAAAAACTATTTGAAATGGTCTCAATTTGTTTGTACTTACCTCAAAGGTAAAGAGATACTAAACCATCTTCTTGGGTATTGGCTCAACCAAAAATGACCCCAAATTTGCAGTTTGTGATGAAGAGGAATCCATGATAATGTCATGGCTTTGGGACTTTATGGAAACCTCAATTATTGACGCATGTATATTCTTGAAGTCAATCAAGGAAATTTGGAATTTTATTCAGCGTACGTACTCCAAGGCACATGATGCTACATAAGTATATTAGTGTGTTTGGTTAGAGGATATAAAGGTGAAGGGAATATATAAAAAATGGTAGATGAGAGTATGTGAGATGAAAAATGACTGTGTTGTCTTTACTATTAAAAAGGTGATTTGATGGATAAAATAATAAATATAAAGGTATAATAAATATTATACAAGTTATGTAAATGGAATATGTTTACGATGCAACAAACTAAACGGAGTCTATGAAATAAAGGTCAAAACAGTTGCTACAAAGCAAGGAAGCAAATTTGTCACAAAATATGCCAATCTATTACAAAATTTATGGCAAGAGCTTGATCGTTATTCGTTTTCGAAACGAAATGTTCTAAAGATGCTGCTATCTCATATTCTCATTTTGTTATTTTGATTTTTTTTTGTTTTTATTTATTCTTGTTCATTCTTTTTTTTTTCTTTAGAATTGTTGTGTGGGATTTTTTTTAATCTCCTCAGATGCATAAGAGTTAAACCTAAGGGTCATGTGGGGCAATAAAACCTCTTCCTTGGTACCTATTGGGTTACAAATTTATATTCTAATATATTTTGGTTTTCAATGGCCTCGAACAATTTTTTTTTAAAAAAAGGAGAAAATTTTCAACTAATATAAAGGTGAGCAATAAAAATAAATTAAAAACCTTTTATTAAAAAACAAGTGGAATCTTAAAGATTTGTAATTTCTTAAAGGGTCTTTTGCAAAAGTTGAAAAAAAATAGTATTTCAAAATTTAAAAATAAGTTTTTCCTTTAAAGTTTGTCCCAAAAAAAAGGGGATAAAAAAATAAAAACAACAAATGAAAAGGGGTTTAATCAAGAAGGAAAAAGAAAAAACAAAGACAAGAAAGAGAATAAAATAGTAAGTGGGAAATCAACTTTTTTGACACTCATGAACTCTTTCAAAATTTCTTTTAATAAAAATAAAAAAAGTTTTTTTGGTAAAAGGAAAAATCACCCAAGAAGAAATATAGAAATCAAAAGTTAAAAAGAAAAAAAAGAAGAGAAAGGAAAAATAGTGGATTTTGCAAAATTTGCTTTGATTAGAAAAGTCGAAAGTAGTTTTCTTTCCTTATCTTTTAACTAGAAGGAAACATTAAAATAAAAAAGGGGAAAGAAAAAAAAAAAAAGGAAAAAAAAGAAGACAAAACAAAATAAAAACAAATAAAAAAATCAAATAAAAAAATAACAAAAATAAGAAACAAAATAAGATAAAGTAAAAAAAAAAAAGAAAACAAAAAACATAATAATAAAAAAAATGAAAAAAGAAAACAAAATGAAAAAAAGACAAAAAACAAAAACAAAAACAAAGACAAAAATAAAAACAAAATAAACAAAACAAAACAAAACAAACAAAAAGGAGACAAGGAAATAATGACAAAAAAATAAAAACAAAAATAAAAAAACCAAAAAATAAAAAACCAAAAAAAGAGAGAAACAAAAATAATAACAAAACTAATTAAAAAAGAAAATAATGACAAAAAAAGTAAAAAATAAAAAACCAAAAATAAAAAAATAAAACAAGACAAAAAAAAAATTAAAAAAATAATAGAATAATAAATAAATAAAGGATAAAATTATTTAAATGATCCTTGAAATTGTCATTCCAAAAATCAAAATCTAAAAAAATATAACCAAAAAAAGAAGTAAAAAATAAAAATAATATGAAAAAAAATAAAAAATCGATCATAATAAAATTAAAGATAAAAAAAAAGAAGAGAGAAGAGAATAAAGAAAACAAGATTATATTGATTTTCACAAATCAGTTTGAAACCTATTTTTTTGGTAAAAGTCAAATGATTTTTTTTTCTCTTAAAAAAAATAAAAAAATAAAAAAGAATGAAAATAAAATAAAATAAATAATAAAAATAAAAAAATAAAAAAAGTAAAAACAAAACAATAAAAGAGAAAAGAAGAAGAGAGAGTAAAATTAATTATGTTTTTTTATAAATAAAAACATATCAATCAATTTCAAATTCGTTTTACTTGTAAAAGTCTAAATGATTTTTACTTTCTCTTTTTTTTTTCTTAAAAAAAAAACTAAAATTAAACAAAAGCAAAAAACAAACAACCAAAAAAAAGCAAAAAAAAAATGAAAAAATGAAAAAACTAAAAACAAAAACAAAAACAAAACATCTACCACCTAAATACAGTTTATAGTATTGAATTATGTAGATTTTGATTCCTCCGAAATGTACGTAGGCATTAAGCTTTTATCTTAGGTCAAGTTCGCTCTTGTAAATAAATATTTTTTTAATTTTTATTTTTTTAATTCCTTTCTTTTTATTTTGCTTTTAATTTTGTTTCCTTAATTTCTTTTCTTTTTTTTTTTACTTTTAATTTTATTTCCTTAAGTTTTTTTCATCCATTTTGCATTTAATTTATTATGGAGAATTGAGATAGATTAAAGGCCATGATAATTTTGTATAGCTGACTTAGAGTAATTTTTTTTAATAATAGGTGTAGTGGGATGCTTAACACCTTTTTCATTTATAACCAACTCTCGAATTCATTTTTTAGTTCGTAGACCATTTTTTTTTATTTTTTTCTTATAAAAAGGTTTTTTTGAAGTTTTGCCTTTTAAAAATTAAAATTTTGGTGACGACTCTTACAACTTCTAGTTTAATTTTGATTTCGGTTTTCGTTTTTTTGGAAAATTGAAATTTCTTTTGAGATCCTTTTCTTTTCTTTAATGCGCCACGCGGTCGTATTTTTGGGTGTGATAGTATGGCGACTCCGCTAGGGATTATTAGAGAGTCAAGCTCAAGTTAAATTAGTTGTGCAAAATATTATAGCCTTCCTTTATTTCGATTCTCCTTTTGTTTGTTGTTTGTCTTACATGATTAGGGTAGATAACATGCCATTTACATGCTTGCTTTATTTGCTTTATTTCATTGATTGTGTGTATAATATATGTTAGGATAGATAACATGAGGAATAAAACCTTAGGGTAGATGACCATATTTGCATATATTTTACTTCTTTTGCTTACCTTCGTATATATATTTTTCTGCTTTTTTTGTTCTGTCAATCTGCTTAGTAGATGAGGGTTGGATAGTTTATAGAATAGAAAGATAAATGCTCTTCTCACACACATCACTAACACGCAATTGCCTCACACACATTATGGGCTCTATACCCAAGTTTTAATACACCTTAAGTTAGTAGAGGTTTATATTGATTTTCTTGTGGAGTCTTGTACTTCCTGAGGCTATCATTAAGATCTCACTTAAATTGTGCCTTGTTATATAGATTTGACTTGTGTAAGATATTTTTCCTCTCAAAGTCAAGTTTATGTAGGGATATCCTCACCTCATGACAAGGGCAATTTAGGAACTAATATTTTAGAAGTCATAGACCTATTTTGGAAATGTGCACTGATAGTCAAGCCATAAATGCCTCCCAAATAGTTTGAGCCAGACATTTGTAAACCAGTGATCTTAACCTAAGATCTACCCATGGTAGGACAAAGAAGGACATTTTTAATTATTTCATCACATTCATACATTCAATAAAATCTCACAGGGAAAGTGACATATCGTCACTATTTACTAAAATAGTTAATAAGATGTTATTGCACATTTTGATATACGTTAACTATAACGAAGGTATGAGTTAATTCAACCAACCCTTGCCTTGTGGGTTTCCAACTCCAAAGAGGCCATAACCACATTCATCATAACCCCTTGAAAGGGAAACCCATTTGGCATACATTTATTTTTTTCATACATGTATAAAAAAAAGAAGATAATATAAAGCAATAAATAATAAACAATTTAGTTTTATTTCTTTAAAAGAAAAGAAACTCTTCCTTTAAAATTTTCATCCTCACAAAATAACAAATTTCTCATAAAAAAGAAGCACTTTCAAAATTTTGGAAAATCATGGTATCAACGACTGAGTATTATGTCTTGGTTAGGGATTGGAATTGTTTCAAGGTATTAATCGTGTAAAAAGGTATATTTCTCTTGATTTGATTGTCAATTGCTTTTTCTCCCATCAAGTAATAGGTTTCTCGAGAAACAGTATAAAAGTTTTTCTCCTTTTCTTATATCAAGACATTATTCTCCATGAGGCATGAACGATTATTTAATTATGAATTCATCATATGCTAGGGGATTATTACGTAACTTGTGAAATTCTAATGCCCATATTTTATAGGGTAATAAGTTTCTTAAGAAAAACAAAATTATCAAGTTAATAATAATAATCTCCTAACTAATAATCTTTGGTATGCTAATTAATGTGTTTTGAAGCAGTGATTTGTTGTTTAAGCTTATTAGCATAACAGAAGCAATGGAACATCTGGGTAATAAGAAACATCTGAGTTTGAAACCAACCGGGTTAGTCATGACAGGAACAAAAATCAAAGTCAAGGCAAAAGTTGAGTTAATTGAAAGTCTGATTACATTGAGTAAGAGGCTTAAAGGAAGACACGTTCAAGAATTTTAGAGGGATTATGGAGATATTTTGGACTTGTTGCTAATACCAGTCTGATTAAAAGCACTCTCAGCTTTGGCTCACTATTAGGAGAGTTCTCTGAGATATTTCACATTTTTCACATTCCAAATTACATCCATCTTAGAAGAATATAGGAGCTTCTTAAAGATACCTATGGGAAAAAATATATTAGTTTATACTTACCCTAGGTATTTACCATCGAAATGGGTGGTGGCACAGATCTTAGGGGAAGACCTTAGCAGAAAAGGGAGAATGGAATACTTTTAAAAGGGTATTGGCTTTAGCAATACACAGATTGGTATTACTCCTATCAGCAATCAGAGTAGTCGATTTGGCTACTGTAAGTATATTTTGTGCGATGGAAAACCAATGTGTGAATCCTATTCCTGCGATCTTAGCAGAGACATTCTTGACATTGAGTTTTTGCCAAGAAGAAAGAGGAAAAAAATTGAAATGTTGCTTTCAACTTCTAACTGTTTGGGTTTTCAACCACATTTATAGAAGGAGATACTAGTTAGGTTAGAGACACGATACTATCCATCTTATTAGGGATTTCTTGAGTCGTGAGGGTTCTATACTATCCACCACGAAGATGGACCGTGATGATTAGGCCTAATTACTTAGCCATTTGGATGAAAATACAATCTGGTGGAAGCTAGCCTGGTGGGAAAGCGAGGAGATTATATATTGTTGTGGAGGATTTCTAAATGTACCTTTGATGAGTCAACATGATTGTATTAATTACAATCAATCGATTGTTCTCCAACAATTGGCATATAAGTAGGATGCTCCATCTGAAGGAACAATACACTTGATCTATTTCCACCACAGTGACCCAGAAACTAAAATACAAAGTCAGGAAATTGGGAGTGCTTGGAGCATAATGATATACAAAGGAAAGTTTGAATTGGGTAAACGTATCGTAGCCATGACCAAAGAGTATCGATAGTGATTGATGGAAAGAACTAATTTTAGGTCCCTTGATTCTTTGCTTGGCAATGATATGCAGGCCATTAATGAACAATTAGCAAGGCAGATAGAAGACAAAAAAGCAAAATTGAAGGACTTAGACGGAAAAAAACAATAATACTTGAAGGGATTGAATTGAGTGAAGAATGAATGTGCAACTTTGCAAGCGGAGCCGGCCAGGGTAAAAAGGTGTGAGGGAAGCATGGGAGGTGCTTAAATGAGAAGATTGAGAGAAGAAAATATGAAGCTAAAGGATGCTGTGGAAAAAGCACAACAACAAAAAAAGGAAAATGGAAGAAAGATGCAGAATAACAGAGCTAAGCTGATGAAAGTAGTTAGAGAAAGGGATGCATTGGAAAGGTAGATGCAAAGGCTCAAATAAAGGAAAATTCAACAAGAAATTGAGGTGCTGACCAAATAATTGGAGAGGAAAATGAATGAGCTAACCAATATCAGAAGTGATAACCCCGTGGTGATACAAGATTTGATAGATCAACTTAATCGGCAAGTCGAAACTGCGGAGACATGGAAGGCTCTACATATTGAACAAACAGCAGAGCAAGAGAGATTTATGAGTTGGTTTAAGAAGTTGATCCTCTTAACTGATGAGGTTGTCCCTGATTTTATAAGCGTGCTCAAGAATGCTGAAGACCTAGCCAATCTGCTAAACACATCAGTGGAGATAATGAATTTCTTTATGTTATGCAATGATATTGGAATGGAATTGAAAAATCTTAATAGTTATTAATTTTTTAGTAAAGATATACTTCATTACCAAGCTCTTATCGTGAAGTTCGAGAAATTTCTTAAATTAATCGAAGAGTTAGTTTCTGTTATACTTAATAAATGTTCAAAAGAAATGATTAATAACTTAGATGAATGCAAAGACATTGATCATGAAGGGATTCAAACTGCCTCTTGTATCAAGTGTTAACTTTGATTCATTATGTGGGTTAATAAAAACCCCTTAAGAAATCAAAGGGCCCAATGTTCCGTTATCAAAACAGCTAACTCAAATCATTGTTTCGATTTCAAATAAAGTATTTTCTAATGTGACTAAATTGATCTTATTTTCAGAGAGAGAAGAACGTAAAATAGAAAGGGGAAGACAATATTGCGCCTCGGAAATGTAATCTATCTAACCAGACCCTTCCTCCTACTAGAGTTTACAACACTCGTTCTAGAAGCAAAATCATGGAAAAGCACAAGACAAAAGGAAGTCAAAGGGTTGAAGGGGATACGACCGCTTTAAATAGTCGCATCACAACCATAGAAAATGAAATGGCTCAAATGAGTGAAATGATGAAAGTACTGATGGAGACCTTAAAAGGAAAAGGAGTTGATAACTCACTTAGTGCATCTAGTCATCTGTCTATCATAGCACAAATAGGAACAAGTTCTCCAGGAGTGGTTATGACAGAGGCACATTCCAGTCTAGTGGTTGACCTTGCTCTACAACAGAAGAATGTGCAAGATCCTCCTATGAAGGTGGTCGATAAATAAAGATTCCAGGATGAAGCAAAAGATGTGCAAGAATTTCTTGGATATGATGTTACATATACATTCCAAATCCCCATTGCAGATAATGAAAGAAAGATTGGGGATGCTAAGGAAGACTGGGAGAGGGAATTAGGGGAGGTCAAGGACCAACTGCATGATCTACAAGGACTAATCTCATGGAATCATTGAATGTAGAAAAGTTATGCTTAATTTCTGAGGTATCAATTCTAAAAAAGTTTAAAGTTTTAGATTTTGACAAGTATGATGGTACCAATAATCCAATTTACCATCTCAAATCATTTGTACAAAGATGATTATTTGGTCAAAGGATGAAAAGTTCTTGACAAATTTTTTCCCAGAAAGTTTGATCGGGTCTGCCTTATTATGGTATATGCAACTAGACCATTGTAAGATTCACAAATGGAGAGATCTTACAAATGCTTTCATGAAACAGTATAAATTCAATATCGACATTGCCCTGACTGGAAAATAATTGAAGAGAATGAGCAAAAAGCCAACTGAGTCATTCAAGGAGTATGCTCAAAGGTGGAGATTGATGGCTTCCCAAGTTCAGCCTCCGATGATCGGATCTGAATTCTGATCATATTTTATTTGGACTTTATTCGATTCATTTTACGAAATCATGCCGAGAATGCACATTATTGATTTTGCTGATTTGATTGAGGTTGGAGAAAGAATTGACACAGACATCTGGGACGGGAAGGTTGTATCTCCTTTGACAGAAGGTGGTTTTAAGAAAGAGCAAGGCATGGAGAAGAAAAAAAGGGGATGTAAACTATATCCAACCTTAAAGGCCGTTCCCACGTCAACTTGTGTCTTATCAGATTAGTAGAGGGGGTGAAGGTCAAAATCAATTTAGACCAACAGTGAATGGACAAGGTCAATATGAGAGGGGAGCTAATGTACGGCCGAAGGATGACTACTCATAGCCTAACTTTAACTCTATTAACGTGGAATCATATCAAAATTTACTAGAAGTAAAGCTCATAGGGTTGCGTCACATGAAAGGAATGCAGTCACTGTACTTGGCTTGGTACAATCCCAACGTTTCCTGTGAGTATCATATGGGCGTCCCAGGGCATTCAATTGAGAATTGTATCACATTCAAGAGGAATGTGTTAAATCTAATAAAGTCTAACCATATTCAACTTAAGCCCAGAGATTCAACAATCGCCACTAATCTTCTACCTAGTCACGGGAGACATGTAAACGTTATTGACAAAGAATTAGGGTTTTCCAAAAGTCCAGATAATATTAAGTTCCCTAAGAAGACTTTATTAGCTGCTGGTCTTCAATTGGTTGGGTACATGTTAGAATTACCACAAGAAAGGTCTGTCAAAACTATCATTGGGCTGTTGGCTAAGTTTTGTGATTATCATTAACAAGATACAGATCATGATATCAAGAGTTGCGTGCAGTTTCAAAAAGCATTGAAGGAACTAATGACGTTGGGGGTTGTGGTTATATGGAAGTTGGAAGAAGTTTGTGTAACAGACAAATAATATGTTGATATTGTCATCCCTACTAGACAGTTAAAAGTAGTTACACTAACTGTCAATGAGTCCTTTTTAATGTTAGGTCCTCTTACCTAAAAACCTTCACCAGTAATTGTAAATATGCCATCTCCTTTTCCGTATGAAAGCGATCGTGTTGTACCTTGTAAATATGAGAAAATTATTGAATATCCCTTGCATCAGATAGTAATTGCTAAGGTAGAAGGAGAACCTGTCACAAATATAGTTAAGGCAATGGGGTCACTCAAAATGGTAAGGTCTATCTCCCTACAAATGTTGACAAACATTTAAAGGGAAAAGGGTTTGATAATAATGGTCAGAAGAAGGAAAAAGAAGGAAAAGAATACGATACTGACGATGAATTCTTACGGATCATAAAGCAGAGTGAATATGACTTGGTTAAACAATTGAAAAAAAACTTTAGCTTGAATTTCAACGTCGTTTTTAATCATGAGCTTGGAGGTGTATCGTTGAACTCTGCAAAAAGTATTAGAAGAAGCATATGTACAGCCCGACATTACTTTAGAGAAAAGTTGCCAGTGTGATGAATATTATTAAGTCCACATCTGCTATTTCATTTTCTGAAGAGGAGATTGTGAGGACGTTTACCAATTGGCCTAAGACCTTGCACATTACTTTGAAATGTAATGGCTTTGTAATTGTGAAGGTCCTGATTGATGGAGGATCGGCGCTCAGTGTGCTACCACTAACCACGTTTGAGCAACTAGCAACAGGGATATTATATGTTGAAAAAAGTGACATGGTGATTAGAGCATTTAATGGTTCTAAAAGAGTAGTGATAGGCACTATCTATCTGTCTTTGAAGATTGGGTCGAAAATATTTACAGTGGACTTCCAGATAATGGACATTGATTCATCTTACAAAATGTTGCTTGGGAGACCATTGTTCCATTTTACCGGTACTGTCCCTTCAACTGTTCATCAAAGAGTTAAATTCATTGACAAAGGGAGGATAATCATTGTCACGGGAGAAGAAGAGATAATGTTGAGTAAGCCTAATTTCTTGCTATATATCGAAGTTGCTGAACAAGAGATGGAAATGCTGTTTCAAAGTCTAGAGATGGATGGACCCAAACTTGTTGTCGGAAATGTCAATTAGATCGTAATGAAAATGTTAGAAAGAAATGGAGTGGGGTGCCGTGGTAATTTTGCACAACTGACTTACCGTAACTGTTCTTAGTAACTAGTGTAGTGGGGTGCCTATTCCTTTATTTTCATAATCAAGCATTTTTTCAAAGATCTAGGTCAATTCTTTATTATCAGATTCAAAATTATGCATATCTGTAGTAACACATAAATCACTCAATGGGAGCTTAAGAACCTCTGCGTTGGATAGAAGTTTCGAGGAAAGCAATATCCTGAAGGAAGAAATAAAATGGAAGGAACGAATAGAAAAAGAGAGTAGAAGAAAAGAGAAGATATCCAAGAAATCTCAATTTCATTCATGAAATATTATTGTCATTAATAACCCATACTAAGTATGGTCTAAAATTGTAAAGAAATGTACTTTTAAACAAATTAAAAAAAAAAAGAATAAAACAATCAAAACGATTACTCTAAAGTTATGACATCAGGGATATTCTCTATTTCCCAATTATCCAATCTTTCCCTAGAATCGTTGACCAAGATCCAAGCTTTGACTCTTCACACGGCTCCATCATTAACTATTGAAATACTTAACTGGTTCATAACCTTTGAGGGAGTCAGAAAAGTTTCTCTGATGTGGGGGATTTTCTACTTCTCTTGCTCCTTACTTCCTTTCGCGCTTGGTTGCATTTTTACTTGGTTTGACAACAAAGGTTCATATCCTAATCATTTTTTTCAACATGCAATGTCACTGTTGCTAGTTGCTTAAATGTGGTCAGTGGTAGTATATTGAATGCTGATCTTCCATCAATTAGGACCTTCGCAATTACAAAGCCATTGCATTTCAAAGTAATGTGCAAGGTTTTAGGCTGATTGGTAGACATCCCCATAATCTCCCTTTCAGAAAATGAGATGACAGATGTGGACTTGATGATATTCATTACACTGGCAACCTTTTCTGGGGTAATGTCGGGCTGTACATACGCATCCTCCAATATTTTTTGCAGAGCTCGACGATGCACCTCCAAGCTCATAATTAAAGACCACATTGAAATTCGAGCTAGAGTTTTTTTTCAATTGTTCAACCAAGTCATATTCGCTCTACTTTATGATCTGTAAGAATTCATCGTCAGCACTGTCTTCTTTTCCTTCTTTTTCCTTTTTTTAACCACTATTATCAACCTTTTTTCCCTTTAGATGTTTGTCAACATTTGTAGGGAGATAGACCCTACCACTTTGAGTGACCCCCTTTACCTCAACTATATTTGTGATGGGTTCTCCTTTTACCTTAGCGATTACTTCTGATTCAACGGATATTCAATAATTTTCTCATGTTTACAGGGTACAGCATGATCGCTTCATACGGGAAAACTAGCTGGCATGTTTGCAATTACTGGTGATAGTTTTGGGGTAAGAGGACCTGACGTTGAAAAAGGCTTATTGACAATTAGTATAACTGCTTTCAGTTGTCTTGTAGGGATGACAACATCAACATATTATTTGTCTATTACATAAACTTCTTATTCCGACTTCCCTTTAACTATAACCCCCAAAGTCATTAATTCCTTCAATACTTTTTGAAACTGCACGCAACTCTCAATATCATGATTTGTATCTTGTTGTTGATAATCACAAAACTTAGCCAGTGGCCTAATGATAGTTTTGACAAACCTTTCTTGTGGTAATTTCGACATGTACCCAGCCAAATGAAGACCAGCTAATAGAGTCTTCTTAGGGAAAATATTAGCGGGGTTTTTGGAAAACCTGATTCTTTGTCAATAACGTTCACCTGTCTCCCGTGACTGGGTAGAGGATTAGTAGTGATTGTTGAATCCTCTCTGGGCTTAAGTTGAATATGATTAGACTCTATTAGATCTAATACGTTCCTCTTGAATGTGATACAATTCTCAATTGAATGTCCTGGAGCACCCATATGATACTCACAGGAAATGTTAGGGTTGTACCAAGTCGGGTACAGTGGCTGCATTCCTTTTATGTGATGCAACCATATGAGCTTTGCTTCTAGTAATTTTTGGTACAATTCCACGTTAGTAGAGTTAAAGTTGGGCTATGGGTGGTCATCCTTCGGGCGTACATTAGCTCCTTTCTCATGTTGACCTTATCCATTCACTGTTAGTCTAAATTGATTTTGACCTTCACTTCTTCTACTAATATAATAAGACACAGGTTGATGCAAGAACGACTTTGAGGGTTGGATATAGTTTACATCCCTTTCTTTCTTCTTCATGCCTTGCCCTCTCCTAAAGCTACCTTTTGTCATAAGAGATACGAGCTTCTTGTCTTGGATGTCTGTGTCAATTCTTTCCCCAACTTCAATCAAATTAGTGAAATCAATAACATGTGTTCCCAGCATGATTTTGTAAAACGAATCAGATAAGGTTCGAATAAAGTATGAATAGAATTTAGATTCGATCATCGAAGGCTGGACTTGGGGGGCTATCAATCTCCACCTTTGAGCATACCTTTTGAATGATTCAGTTGGCTTCATTCTCTTCAGTTGTTCTCTAGTTGGAGCAATGTTGAGATTAAATTTATACTGTTTTATGAAAACATTTGTAAGATCCCTCCATTTGCGAATCTTAGAATAGTCTAGTTGCATATACCATAATAAGGCAGACCTGGTCAAACTTTCTGAGGAGAAATTTATCAGTAACTTTTCATCCTTTGATCAAATAGTCATCTTTGTACAATATGATTTGAGATGGTAAAGTGGATTATCCGTACCATCGTACGTGTCAAAATATGAAATTTTAAATTTTTTTGGAATTGATACCTCAGGAATCAAGCACAACTCTTTTACATCCAATGATCCCCATAAGGTTGGTCCTTGTAGATCACGTAGTTAGTCCTTGACCTCCCCTAATTCCCTCTCCTAGTCTTCATTAGCATCCCCTATCTTTCTTTTACTATTTGCAGTGGGGATCTAAAATGTATACGTAGTATCATATCTAGGAAATTTTTGCATATCTTTTGCTTCATCCCACAACCCTTGTTTATCGGCCACATTTATAGGAGGATCTTGCACATACTTCTGTTATAGAGTAAGATCAGTCACTCAACTGGAATGTGCTTCTATCATAACCACTCCTGGAGAGCTTGTTCCTATTTGTGTTGTGACAGGTAGATGACTAGATGCACTAGGCGAGTTATCAACTCTTTTTCCTTTTAAGGTCTCCATCAATGCTTTCATCATTTTACTCATTTGAGCCATTTGATTTTCTATGGTTTTGATGCGACTATTTAAAGTGGTCATATCCTCTTTAACCCTTTGATTTCCTTCTGTCTGGAGCCCTTCCATGATTTTGCTTCTAGAGTGAGTGTTGTAAACTCTAATGGAAGGAAGGGTCTTGTTAGATGGATTACGTTTTGGAGGCGCAATATTGTCTTCCCCTTTCTATTTTACGTTCTTCTCTCTTTGAAAATAAGATCAATTTAGTCACATTAAAAAATACTTTATTTGAAATCGAAATAGTGATTTGAGTTAGCTGTTTTGGTAACGGAACATTGGGCCCTTTGATTTCTTAAGGGGTTTTTATTAACCCACATAGAGAATCAAAATTGACACTTGATACAAGAGGGAGTTTGAATCCCTTCATGATCAATGTCTTTACATTCATCTGAGTTATTCATCATTTCTTTTGAACATTCATTGAGTATAACAAAAACTAACTCTTCGATTAATTCAAGAAACTTCTGGAACTTCACGATAAGAGCTTGGTAATGAAGTATATCTTTACTAAAAAATTAATAACTGTTAAGATTTTTCAATTCTATTACAATATCATTGCATAACATGAAGAAATTCGTTATCTTTACTGGTGTGTTTAGCGGATTGGTTAGGCCTTCAGCATTCATAAGCACAATTATAAAATCAAGGACAACCTAATCAGTTAGGAGGATCAACTTCTTAAATCAACTCATAAACCTCTCTTTCTCTATTGTTTGTTTAGTATGTAGAGCCTTCCATGTCTCTGCGGTTTCGACTTGCCAGTTAAGTTGATCTATCAAATTTTGCATCACCACGGCGTTATCACTTCTGATATTGGCTAACTCATTCATTCTCCTCTCCAATTTTTTGGTCAGCACCTTAATTTCTTGTTAAATTTCCCTTGATTTAAGCCTTTGCATATGCTTTTCCAATGTATCCTTTTCTCTAACTGCTTTCATCAGCTTAGCCCTATTGTTCTGCATCTTTGTTCCATTTTCCTTCATCTATTGTAGTGCTTCTTCCACAACATCCTTCAGCTTCATATTTTCTTTTCTTAATCTTCTCATTTCAGCACCTTCCTTGTTTCCCTTACACTTTTTTACCTTGGCCACCTCTGCTTGCAAAGTTGCGCATTCATTCTTCACTTAATTCAATCCCTTCAAGCATTCTTGTTTTTTTCTGTCTAAGTCCTTAAATTTTTCTTTTTTATCTTCCATCTGCCTTGCTAATTGTTCATTAATGGCCTACATATTGTTGCCAAGCAAAGGATCAAGGCGCTTAAAAGAGGGGTTAACACCTTTGGTTCTTTCCTTCAACCACTCTAGATACTCTTTGGTCGTGGCTACAATACGTTTACCCAATTCAAACTTTCCTTTACATATCATTCTACTCCAAGCACTCCTCATTTCCTGGCTTTGTATTTTAGTTTTTGGGTCACTATGGTAAAAATAGATCAGGTGTGTTGCTTCTTTAGATGGAATATCCTGCCTATATGTAAATTGTTGGAGAACAATCGAGGGATTGTAATTAATACAACCACGTGGACTCATCAAAGGTACATTCAAAAATCCTCCACAACAATATATGATCTCCTTGCTTTCCCACCAGGCTAGCTTTTACCAGATTGTATTTTCATCCAAAAAGCTAAGCAATTAGGCCCAATCATCACAGTCCATCTTCGTGGTGGACAATACAGAACCCTCACGACTCAAGAAATCCTTGAAAGGATGATGGACAGTGTCGTGTTTCTAACCTAATTAGTATCTCCTCCCATAAATGTGATGGAAAACCCAAACAGTTAGAAGTTGAAGGCAACATTTTAATTTTTCTTCTTTTTCTTCTTGGCAAAAACTCAATATCAAGAATGTCTCTGTTAGGATTGCTGGTATAGGATTCACACATTGGTTCTCTACTGCCCAAAATATACTTCAGTTATCTCTATTAGTTTCAAAGTACTTGATTTGCAACAATGACTTGGCTGAAATTTTTCGTTGCACTTGTAACAAAGCCCTTTGTCAAGTTCCTTCTGTTTCTCTAAATCCCAAGAGTTCATTGGCATGATCTGCGCAGAAGGAGTCGAAGACATTGTAAAGAAGAAATCTGTGAAGAACACGTCCTTGTTGGCTGAGAATCATGTGTGTTCCAATTAAAATTGGAGTTGGGTCGGGTTGGGTCAGGCTATTTGTCGGGTCGGGTCAGGCTATTTGTCTCGGCCTAGCCCACGCCCAATAAGGGTTTTTGCTTCAAATTCAATAGTCAGACTCATTACTTTATAGATTGTGCACAGCTTCTGTATGTGAGCATCTGCCTTCAATTCCTCCTTCAAGCCATTCAAGAAGATGCCTAAGAGACAATGCTTAGGCCAATTCTTAACTCGTGTAGATCTTTTAGCAAACTCTTACCTATACTCCTCTACCATTCTCGTCTGTTTGATGCCACAAAGATGCTCATCTGGGTTTTGAAATTTTGCAAGGTCATAATGCTTGTGCAACACTTTGGTAAGTTCCTCCCAATAGTTCTCTCAGTGTTGATCCAAGCAAAGAGATTGAAAGCATTTCCTTCTTGGTACATTGCTACGATATCAACCTTCATCTCATGGAGTTTGATAATATCAAAAACATTTTTCGGCCTTCAAAATCCATCCTCTTGGATCTCTTCCTTTAAAATTTGGAAATTCAATCTTGGTGAAGGGATGCTTAGATGGAGTTTTTAGCCACCAAGGTGTCTTATAATCATCTTCTTCATCTGAACTTCTGGCTATTGCTTTACCTCAATCTCTGCTGCCGTGACTCATTTCTGGTAAGGGAGTGTTGCTGGCTATGGCTTTGAGAGCCGCCATCTTGGTGTTAAGGTTGCTTAATTTGGTTGCCATGTCTAAAAGTTGCTTTATAACAGTTTCAGGCAAGGTTGGAGGTGGATTTGGTGGATTGGTAGGCGCGAAACGAGTGGTCACCATCTTCTAATTAGGATCTGATACCAAATTGGTAGATGGCTAGAAATAAAAGAGAAAGATAGCAGAAATAACTATTAATTTTCTAGGAGCAAGTATCTCACTCACTCAAAGAAAAATTAATAGCTAGGGAGAATCTCCAAATGGGAATTAATCAGAATTCAATTGCAAGCTGTCTCCACAGGCTACAAAACTCGATATTTATAAACTAGAAAATAACTCTTGACTCCTAACAATAAGGAACCACTAACCATGTCTCCTTTAATGGATGCTAACTGAACATAACAGATCTAGAAATATGTATTAAAAATAAAATACTTGACTTATTCATCAAGCACATGACTCCACTACCCATAAATTTTAGCCATAGGACATCTAACTCTATAACAAATTAAATAACAAATTAAAAATTATTAAAAACTCTGGAGACGTGGTTGTTGATGTACACTTGGTTTCCTATAGGTATAAATGATTAATGGCTTGTCAGTGGCCTAAAGAAAAAATGGCCATTTACTAAACACAATCTGAGCTTTACTTTTTCAAGGAAATATTTCTAAGAGTTATTGGGGAGAAGCTGTACTTACTGCCTTATACATGATAAATAGGCTTTCCTCACCTATCTTAAATAACAAGAGCCCCTTAGAGCTCCTTAATAACTTCTACCTCCATTTCATCTAATGACCTCATTCTTAGAACTTTTGAATGCACTGCATTTGTTCATATCTATGACCACTTAAGAAATAAGTTAGACCTTCGACCCATCAAGTGCATCTTCCTTGGTTACTCACCTACTCAAAATGGGTACAAGTGTTATCATCCTCCCTCAAAGAAATTATATGTTTTTGCAGATGTCACTTTTGCTAAGCATAAACTTTTTTTTTCCCAAGTCCTCTCTGCAGAGTTCAATGTTGGAAGATAGTCCTTAGGAGTGTTAGAAGACCTTTGAACCTCTTTAAACTCTTGATCTCTCTCCAGCTAGCTGAACGTGATACAAATCCACAATTGTCTGAATCTACAATTGAATCTGATTTTACCTCTATCCCTGTTGATACTACTCCTACCATTACTCCTCATGAGTTTCCTAGTTTTCCTCTGACACATTCAAGAAGAAAGATGAATTTAGAATTGAAACAGGTCCAAGAATCGAAATCAGCTCTTGGAAATGAGACCAAAGTAAGATCTGACCCATTGATTGAATCTACATACACAAACTAATATTGACATAAGAGACAACTTAGATCTAGACCTTCCTATTGCTGTTAGGAAAGGTATAAGAAAATGCACCAATTGGCATAAGTGCGTGAAACGTTGGACCACGTTTAATGATATTAATGAAGATGTTTCTGAATGTTGGGCAGTTTCCAACATGAGGATTAATAAAAATTAAATCAGATAATAAAATCAAAAAACGGATTAGTAATTACCAATAAATGGATGACTAACGTCCAGAAACATTTACATCATGAACTCATAACCGAAGCTTTAAAATCGTGGATATTCTGAAAGACTATTTGAAAATATTTAATTTTCAAAAGATAATTTCTGGCAACGGTAAAAAAGTGTCCAACACTGCTTATATTTTCACGTGCAGGGGGGA
The DNA here is from genome assembly GCA_032878935.1 of Erythrophleum fordii. Taxonomy (NCBI): domain Eukaryota; kingdom Viridiplantae; phylum Streptophyta; class Magnoliopsida; order Fabales; family Fabaceae; genus Erythrophleum; species Erythrophleum fordii. The sequence goes on along the minus strand of JAVQMF010000052.1, from coordinate 14,648,507 downwards.
AATCGACGGATTTCAACTGAGTTTAATTGTGTTGGCCCAGCTTTTTGTGCGCGTGAGCCCATTCTTCTCCTAGGCCCATTTTACTTTTCCATGATCACATGTTAATATTTATACCCTTGGGCCTTCATTTGTTTGAGCAATGTGAGACTCCTCTTTTTCTCTTCCCCTTTTGACACACACACACATATATTCTCTAACAATCCCCCACATGTGTTTCAAAAGATCACTATCATTTGAGTTATAAATATGAGTATAAATATTTCGAATATGGTGTCTTACGGACTATAAACTATTTCTAGACTAATAAAGCTTAATACACAAAGTTGTAGGTGAAACTTATAACTTCTATAAACTAACAATTCTTTGTTGTATACTATAGGTCTTAAGAGCCAATTTATACCCCTACAATTTTTGCTGTTATTTCAGTTTTACGCTTTAAACTATGGCAGTGCGCGTGCCTGGTTTTAATGAATGCTCTAGAGATTTTTGCCTTGATCTCATAGGAGTGGCCCCATTCTACATTCATATAGGTGATTTCATCGAGTGTGACTGTAATGAATACACCATCCATAAGGAATATGAAATCATTAAGAGCTTTTGCTTAGCTTCGCCAATAATTCATCCTAACACTTTTTCTCATATCATAGGAAGAGACCAAAAAATAATAAAGTACTAACAGAATTAACAAATGACTTATTTTTACTCATATGAACCTCCTTCATGGGATCACCAATCAGAGAGGTCAGGTTATCATCGCTGTTAATTTTCAAACTGGCTTAAGTCTCATTCCCCTCTATGTTTCCAAAATTTGTTTCTTCCTTAAAGGTTTGGTTAGGGGTTTTGCCAGATTTTATTCTGACCTTACAAAATCAATCGATATAACTTCGTTTTTCAACAGTTGTCTTATAATATTATGTTTCAAACAAATGTGTCTACTTTTGCCATTGTAGGTCTTATTTTTAGTAACAGCTATTGCTGATTGACTATCACAATGTAATGACACTAATGGTGTTGATTTTTCACCTGATGGAATATTTGCTAAAAAGTTTTTCAACCATTCAGCCTTATTACTAGCCAGCTCCAGAGCAATGAACTCTGAATCCATAGTGGATCTCGCTATAATATTGTTGAGCTAATTTTCAGGTTACTGCACCACCACCAAGAGTGAATACATAGCCACTAGTGGATTTGGTCTCTTCTGAATCGGAAATCCAGTTAGTATCACTGTATCCTTCTAATACAGCGGGAAATCTATTATAACATATACTATAATTCATGATACTTTTTAGATAATTCATTAATCTGTTTAAAGCTAACTAATATTCAGTACTTGGACAGTGAGTATATCTACTCAATCTACACATAGTATATGCTCTATTAAATCGGGTGTAATTCATTAAATGCAACAGACTTCCAATAATTTGTGCATATATAGATTGAGCTATTGGATTACCTTTATTTTTGACTAATTTGGTGCTAGCATCATAAGGAGTGCTCACAGCTATTTTTTCAGAGAATTTAAATTTTTTAAGAATTTTTTTAACATAATGTTCTTGAGATAGTAAAATGACATTTTCACTCCTTATGATCTTAACACTTAATATCACCTTTGCTTCACCCATATCTTTTATATCAAATTTTGAAAAAAGAAACCTTTTAGTTTCTATCACAACATTCATGCTTGTACCAAAAATAAGCATATCATCAACATATAAACAGATAATCACATAACCATCATTCACAATTTTTGTATAAACGCATATTTCTACTTCAACAGTGGAAAACCCATCACTTGTTAAGACTTGATCAAGTTTTTCATGTCATTGTTTCGGTGCTTGTTTTAATCCATATAATGATTTAACAAGTTTACAAACTTTATTTTCTTGTTCAGGAACAACACACCTTTCAGGTTGTACCATGTAAATTTTCTCTTCTAAATCACCATTTAAAAAAGTAGTTTTAACATCCATTTGTTGAATAAAAAGCTTGTAAACTAAAGTTAAAGCAATCAAAATTCTAATAAAGGAAATTTTTGTTATTGGAGAAAAATTATCAAAATAATTAATATTTAATTTTTGAGTAAATCCTTTAGCTACTAGTCTCGCTTTATATTTATCAATAGAGCCATCAGGATTATACTTCTTTTTAAAAATCCATTTGCAACCAATAGGTCTTGCTCCGGGAGATAAGTCTGCCAAAACTCAAGTTTTGTTTTGATTTAGTGAATCTATTTCACCTTTAATTGCTTCTTTTCAAAGATAAGCATCGGAAGATGAAACTACTTCAGAAAAATTTAATGGCTCATCTTGTAACATATAAGTATAAAAATCATTTTTAAAAGAAGTTTTTTTTCATTGTCTTTTGCTTCTTCTCAAATTTTCAACAAAATTTTCACTTTCATTTACTTTAGATGAAGAAGGAAAATTTTTTGCTGTTTGAGAAGTATATTGAACTTTCAAAGGGAAAATATGTTAAAAAAATTTTGCATCTTTGGCTTCAATAATAGTGTTATGATAAAAAATAGTACTTTTCAAAACTAGAAATCTATATGATGTACTATGATCAGTATATCCAATAAACATGCAATTAGAAATTTTAGAACCAATTTTTCTCTTTTTATGATCAGGTAATAGAACTTTTGCAAGACACTCTTACACTTTCAAAGATTTTAAATTTGATGTGTATCCTTTCCATAATTCATAAGGTGATGAGAGACCCTCTAGGAACCTTGTCCTAGGAACCTTCAACAAGATGACACTTTGCCCGAGACCGGCTAGAAAACAAGAATGTTGGTCAAAGGAAAGACCCTAAGAGAACTTGTCTCTTAGAACCCTAGCCTCAAGACGCCACAAAGGAAGATCAATCTTTTGATAAGTCACGTGAACTCCCAGAGAACACAAAGAAGCAAAAACCTCACAGATAATTGAATAATACTCAAATTCATTCATGATGCAAAATAGAGTACAATAGAAAGCCTTTTATAGACAAAATTTCTAGAGTTCTAATTAAAGTAAAACTCTAAAATTTGATTAGAAATATTTTAAATGATGCCTAATATTAAATAATTATATTAGGATACTAATTTTAACTTGATCTCCAAGATAAGCTCTTTGACCAAGTTCAAAAAATAATAAAATAATAAAAAACGAAATTTCAAAAAAAATCTTAGTCAAAACTAATCAGTTTCTTTAAGTTGTCACATGAAATGCTCATACTTCATTAAAAATCACATGATTGTCACATGATTTTTAATCTCTTGCAATTGGACTCCAATTGGGCCTTGGCACTCTTCTTGTAGAATGGTTAGCATGATCACACCTTTTACATCTTCTTGGGCCTTCTCTTAACTTAAATGAATGGGCTCTAAGTTATAAAACTTATGAATTAAACAATTGAAGGCTTCTTTCATTGCTTTAACTTTAGCTCTTGTTATTGGGCCTTCAACATATTGGATATTGACTTTAGTTGCTCCATAGACCTTCTTAGGATATTGGGCTTCCACTTGGACTTCCACTTTTGCATCTTTAAGGAGATCTCATGTCCAAAGTTTAATTCAACTTCAAGGTCAACATCTTTATGAATTAAGTGACGTCTAGCATGTTCTAAATTGATCAAATATGGATTTTGGGCTCTAAACTTGGGTCGACGTCCAACATAGGAATTATCTTGAGCTCTTTGAAATTTTTGGACATAGTGCACAATTTGGGCCACTTGAGCTCTTTGAAGTTCTTGATGGATGATGGTTTCTCGAACTTGTTACGCTCCAATGGGCATGCCTACTGATATTGTATCATAAGGTGTCTTATTTGTTTTCTTATAAGGTATTCTATTCTTTAAAAAACATGCAGATAACAAAGCTTCACCCCATAAATTATCTGATGCAGAAGAACTTACAAGTATAGCATTCATCATTTCTTTTAAAGTTTTATTTTTCCTTTCTGCTACTCCATTTGATTCAAGTGAATATGGGAGGGTTACTTCGTGAATTATTCCTTCTTTTTTACAAAAGTTATTAAATAAAACAAATTCTCCTCCTCTATTCGATCTAACCTTTTTAATCTTTTTATTTAATTGATTTTTTACTTTAGCTTTGTATAAAAGAAATTTATCAAAAGTTTCATCTTTATTTCTCAACAAATAAACTTTAGTATATCTAGAAAAATCACAATAAAAGTTACAAAATACTTTTTGCCACCTCTTGTCATAGTTTGTTTCAAATAATCCAAATCAGTATATATTAAGCCAAGTAATTCAGTTTCTCTTTGTACAGAAAAAAAAGACTTTTTGGTTAACTTGGCTTTTGCACAAATTTCACATTTGTTTAGAAAATCATTTTTAATTTAAGAAATTAAACCAAGTTTTTGCATTTTTTTTTAAATATGACTTACTAACATGTTCTAATCGAGCATGCCATATATCAAAAGTATCAACCATAAAGATAGGCAAGTAAGCAGAAGATGATGCATTTTCATTCATATCAGTAATGTTGAGTACAAATAGCCCCTGAGTATAATAACCCTTCCCTACAAACACATTATTCTTTGTCATTACGATCTTGTCAAATTCGAATGACACCTTAACCCCAGCTTTGCTCAATAGAGCTATAGAAATTAAATTGGCTTTAACATCAGGCACATGAAGAACATCATTGAGTGGAAAAGTTTTTCCAGATATGAGTTTCAGTTCAACCTTTTGTTTTCTTAGAACTTTTGCAATTCGGGAATCAGCAAGGTAAACACGGTCTTCTCCTTTCTTAAACATCTCACGATTTGCACAAATGTGTCTAGTGGCCCTAGAGTCTACCATTTATTTTTTCACATTGGATACTAAGAGAGCTTGAGAAATGACCGTTACAATGATTTCATTTTCTTTGTCTCTTTCAACCAGATTGGCCCTAGGAGGATTATCATTTCTAGCCCTCTTCCTGCATTGAGCAGCATGGTGGCCTGGTTTTCCACAAATAAAGCAACTCCATTTCTTTTTGAATTTGGGGTTAGAACTCTTGGGCTTATAGTCAGGTTTTGTTTTAGAGTCATACCTCTTGCCGTGCTACTTTGTCTCTACGAAATTTGCTTTTGAGGTCATCTCTTTGCCTTTTTGCAGCTTGTATCTCTTTTCGATTTGTGTCCTCGATTATGATGTGAGTGATTAGGTCCGACAGCGGCAATTGCTTTTGTTTGTGTTTCAGTTGTTGTTTGTAGTCCTTCCATGATTCAGATAGCTTCTCAATCAGAATTCCAGCAACAAACTGGTCAGGTAAGTTGATTTTTTTTGCCCTCAACTCTTCCAGCAGCTTATGGTACTAGTAAATTTGCAGCTTAATATCCTTGTCCTCGGTCATCTCCCATCTATAGTAATTTCTAACAACAAATTTTTGCTTCCCAACAACCTCAGCAGTATATTTGGCAATTAGCGATTCCCAGATTTTGCTTGCTTCCTTGTACATATAGTAAACATCGAAGAGATCATTAGACAAGGTGTTAATGATGGTATTTCTGCATACCTTGTTGGCATATTCTCAGGCAATCCTTTGATTTTGGTCAATATCTAACGAAGGCTCGGACTTTGTGAGTGTAACAGCAACTCCATGTAGGTCAAGGATAGAGTAGACATGTTCTGGCCACCTTAAAAAATTTTTTCCGTCAAACATCTCAATTTTTGAAATATTAGGTGGTGGCTTAGATAGTGGCATCGGAGGTAGTGCAAATGAAACAAAGGATGTAGCGCCCATACTAGCACCAGCAGGGCTATTGGAAGCAGGAGTGTTGTTTTGTTGTGACTCCATATCTCTCAAGATTGTTAGCTGCCAATAAGAAATTTGTTAGAATAAAACAAATCCGAGCCGTGTACAAGGACACTGTCCTTGAGAGATATTTTGCCACAAGACGGCATTCTCCAGGATTGAACGGATTTTTTTGCGATGTCACAAGGAAGCAAAATAGCAAAAATAAAAACTTAGGGACGAAGAGAAGTAATAGAGGAGAAGAGGAGAGAACAGCTTGAATGTTGTCCGCAGCTGTGGTGCATCGAACCCAGTGAGCAACGCGGTATTTATAGGCACAAGTGCGCAAGACGTTGGACCACGTTTAATGATATTAATGAGGATGTTTCTAAACGTTGAGCGGTTTTCAACATGAAGATTAATGTAAATTAAATCAGATAATAAAATTCAAAAACGGATTAGTAATGACCAGTAAACGGATGACTAACGTCCAAAAACATTTATATCGTAAACTCATAACCGAAACCTTAAAATCGTGAATATTCTGAAAGGCTATTTGAAAATATTTAATTTTCAAAAGATAATTTTTGGCAACGGTAAAAAAGTGTCCAATACCACGTATATTTTCGCGCGCGCCCTGGAGGGGGAGAATCGATGGATTTCAACTGAGCTCAATTGTATTGGCCTAGCTTTTTATGTGCGCGAGTCCATTCTCCTCCTAAGTCTATTTTGTTCTTCCATAATCACATGTTAATATTTATACCCTTAGGCTTCATTTGTTTGAGCAATGTAGGACTCTTCTTTTTCTCTTCCCCTTTTGACACACACACACACACATATTCTCCAACATGATTTAAGAGAATCTCAACTCTAAGCAACCTACAAAGTACTGCACTACTTGAAGGAAAATCTTGGGAAGGGTATTTTATTCAAGAAAAATAATACCCTTACTTTGAAAGCTTACACCAATGCTGACTATATAGGATCCCTAGTGGATAGAAAGTCAACCATTGGATATTGCACCTTTTTTGGAGGAAATATGGTAACATGGAGAAGTAAAGAACAAATTGTGGTTGCAAGATCATCTGCAGAATGAGAATTTAGAGTCATTGCTCAAGGGTTATGCGAACTCCTATGGCTGAAAATTATTTTAGATGATTTGAGAATTAAATGGGAATGACCTATGAAGCTCTATTGTGACAACAAATCAGCTATCAACATTACCCATAGTCTTATACAACATGATAGGACAAAACACATTGAAATAAACAAACATTTTAGTAAAGAAAAATTAGAAGAAGGTCTGTGTGCATGTCTTATGTTCCTTCAGAAAAGCAACTAGCGGATGTTTTAACAAAAGGGTTAAATGGTTTGAGTTTCCATAATCTTATATTCAAGCTACGAATGGAAGACTCTATTTCTCAACTTGAGGAGGAGTGTCGAAGAATATTTTGTTTATTAAAAAAAATTTTTTTTGGTTGTAAATAAGTCAGATTACTTTGATTTAAATCCCTTAATTATTGGAGTTTTATTTTTTCAGTTATTATCCCTAATTCTTAGGATGATTTTTTTCATTTTTTGTTGCCTCGTATCACTATATATATACCTCATCACTTCGTTTAGAAATAACATACCGAAAAATCATTTTTTCCCGTGTCTCTTTATAGATAGAAAAGTGAATGAAGAATCAATGATAAAAGAAGATGACAGTATGGGAAGTCCTTAAAAGATTCCCAAAATTTCATCAAATGCAATAGAAGGGGTGGAAGATAATACTTCCATGAAGGTGCTAGGGTATATAGGGAGGAACAAGTTACAAATCTTGATAGATAGTGGAAGCACACGTGATTTTGCATACTCACAATTGGTAAAGAAAGTGGGGTTAACAATAGAGGAATTGAAAGACGCACAAGTTACAATGACTGGTGGAGGGAAATTAAACATAAAAGGAGTTTATAAAGATGTCAATTGGAAAATGCATGGAAAAGAATTCAAGACTGAAGCATTTGTGATTTCTTTAAATGGGTGTGGTATGGTCTTGGGCGTGCATTGGCTGAAATCCATTAGCTGTGTTTAGTGGGACTTCACAAATGTTACAATGATGTTCTAAGGGGAGGGTAATGAAATTGGTAGCAAATATTTCTAGCAAATTGAAGTTAGTGTCTGAGAAATAGTTGCAAAAAATTGGGTTAGAAGGGGGTCAGTTCTTCCTCATTCAACTTGTACAAGAGGCCAATGAAGGGAAAGAATGTATGGCTATTGAAACAAAATGTGAATATCAAGTACAAAAAGTAATCCAGCAATTGTTACGAGAATATGAAGAAATTTTTAAAGTCCCTACAACACTTCCACCATTCAGAGAGGGTCATAATCATCATATTAATTTGCAGGAAGGGGCCAATCCTATTAATATCAAGCCCTACAAATATCCAAGTGCCCAGAAGGATGTGATTGAGAAGATGGTTGATGAGTTATTAGAAACCGGGGTCATTTAAAATAGCAATTTAACTTTTGTAGCTTCTGTTGTGTTAAGAAGAAGGATGGATCTTGGAGGATGTGTATGGATTACAGGGATCTTAATAAGAGTACTATCAAAGATAAGTACCCTGTCTCTATTGTAGAAGAGTTTTTAGATGAATTATATGAGGCCAAATATTTTACCAAGCTGGATTTGAGGTCCAAATATCATCAAATAAGGATGAATCCAAGTGATATCACAAAGACAGCATTCAGGACACACTTATGGCATTTTGAATTTATTGTGATGCCTTTCAGATTGACTAATATACCAGTCGCATTTCAAGGGCAGTGAATGGTATATTTAAGGAGTATTTGAGGAAGTTTATTCTTGTATGTTTTGATGACATCTTAGTTTACGGCCCAAGCTTAGAGTTGCAAGTGCAACACTTGAAGGTTTTAGAAAGGTTGAAGGAGTAACAGTACTTTGTCAAGGCTAGCAAGTGTTCATTTGTTGTCACTCAAGTAGAATATTTGAGTCACATCATAAGTGCACAAGGGGTAGAGACAGATCCACAGAAAACAGATGCTATTAGAAGATGGCTTGCACCAACTATATTTAAGCAATTGAAGTCATTTCTTGGTCTCAGGGGTTATTATAAGAGGTTTATTAAAAGTTATAGAGAAATGGCCAAACCTCTTGATAACCTTCTCAAAAAACAGGACATTCCTATGGCCTGAAGAAGCTTCTCAAGTTTTTCAACAATTGAATCAAGCATTGATTAGCTGCCCCATATTGGCTTTACCATACTTTTCAAAGCCATCTACCCTTGAAACAGATGCTTCAAGTCAAGGAATTGGTGCTGTTCTTATGCAAGATCACAGACCCATTGCTTACTATATAGTAAGGCTGTGTTTCCTAAGCATGTTTCTCTTTCAGATCATGAGAAAGTATTATTAGCTTTGATTCAAGTTGTATAGCGGTGACATCAATACTTAGATGGCAGAAAATTCATTATTAAAACAGACAGAACAGCCTTAAATTCTTGTCAGATCAGAAGATTGGAACTTCATTTCAGAATTTTTTGGTTGAGTTGCTGGGGTACACCTATGAAATTCAATATAAGAAGAGGAATGAAAACAGCACTACAGATGCACTATCATGGATGCCAGGAGCAGAACTGTTACAGATGGTGGTATCTTCCATATCTAGTGATGTATGGCAAAAAATACAAGACGCTTGGTAGCAAGATACACAATTGAGGGCCCTTGTCTCACATCTGACCAACAATGGGCACAATCAGAATATACTCATGGGAAAACCAGGTCTTACGGAGAAAAGGGAAAATTGTTATTGGAGACAATGAGCAATTAAAAAAGCGGCGACAATCATGGAGGCATGAGTCACATCAAGGAGGGCATTTGGGTGTGTGAGCTACTTGTCATAGGTTGAAGAGTATTTTTTGGTGGAAAAAGATGGAAGCTGTTGTTTAGGTGTTTATGCAGCAATGTGATGTGTGTGCAAGATGTAAAGGAGAAACCATTGCAAACTGAGGCTTGCTCCAGCCACTGCCCATTCCATCTAAAGTTTGGGTCAGCATAACAATAGACTTCATTGAGGAGTTACCAAAGTCAGGAGGAAAAGACACTATACTAGTGGTTATTGATAGGATGAGCAAATATGCTCATTTTTTCAGTTTAAGCCACTCTTTTTTAGCTGTACAAGTAGGTCAGCTATTCATTGACAATATCTATAAGCTTCATGGAGCTCAGAAGATATTGCTAGGGATAGAGATCCTATCTTTATGAGCAATTTTTGGAGGGAATTTCTAGCAAAATTGGCATTCAGCAAAATCTCACTTCAGCCTATCACCCTTAGTTAGATAGCCAATTTGAGGTTTTGAATCGCTGTTTAGAGGCATATTTGAGGTGTGTGACATGGGAGAAGCCCAAGAAATGGTATCAGTGGTCATCACTAGTAGAATGGTGGTATAATACCACTTTTCACACTTATATGCAAGCTACCTTGTATCAAGTTTGGTATGGACAGAAAACAACCTTGCATATTCCCTACTTTGCTCATGATTCACTAATCAAAGCGGTTGACAAGTCTTTTACAACAAGAGAGGAGATGCTAGTTTTAATTAAACATAATCTACATAGGGCTGTTAATAGGATGAAGCAACAGGCAGATTAGAGGAGAACAGATTGAGAGTTTCAAGAGGGAGAATGGGTTTTCCTTAAGCTACAACCCTACAGACTGATTTTAGTGGCCTTTGGAAACACAGAAACTAGCACCATGTTATTTTGGGCCTTAAAAGATTCAAAAAAGGATAAGAAAGGTTGCTTACAAACTGGACCTACCTTTTTCAGCTAGAATACACAATACATTCCATGCATCATTGTCCAAACCTTGTCATGGCCCTTCAACTGTACAGAGGCATCCACCTTTGGATTGGCCTGCACAACCTATGGATATGGTGCCCGAAAAGATACTCCATAGAAGGGTGGTTCCGAAGAGAGGCAGACCCATCACTGAAGTTTAGTTAGATGGAAGATTGTCCAGAAGAAGATGCAAGTTGGGTTTGGTTGTATGATTTTGAAAGGATTCATCTTGGGTTTATTGATGTAAATAACCCTTGAGGGCCGGGGTTCTTCAGGGAGGGAGTATTGTTAGGAAGTTAGAATCCGAATAAGAAGTTAGTTAACTATAAGTAAAAGTTAGTGCTAACAACTAGCTCTAGTTGTAAATATTGTTGTAAAAGGAAGTTCAGTATCGAATGTGATTTCATAGTAGTTAATTCTGTCTGGCTTTCTTCTCTTTCTCTCTCTACCATATGGTACCTATTTGATAACTAATAAGAGTCATAGATCAGGCATTCAGCAGTTATGCATGAACTATGAAACTATGAAAATTTCACGCAAATTTCTATTGGGTATGTACTCTTTTAAATATAAGACTTTACTCCTAAATCCTAATCCTCTCCAAGTAATTATCTGCCAGTAGAGTCAAGGAATGAGATAACTAAATTGGTCTTCCTTTGGCATATGTGCTTAGGGCAAGGGGGGTTTGGGTGGGTTGGGGGGATGAATAATAACTTAGGTTAGGGTGTTAGGCATTATTAGATAGCACACAAGTCATGGAATATACAATAGAGTTCTCTTCGGCGACAACAGAAGGTAGAAAAATAGGAAGGGAAGAAAAGACAAAATGAATCTTGTAATCATGGACAATACCTTTTGCTTGCCCAATACCGTATTGAGTATTCTTTTGTTTAAATCACTCATATTGGATACAAGTTCAAGGTTGATGTCTTTTTTGGGCTTGCACTTTATATATACGAGGCTTGTGCTAATATTTTGCACAAAATAGGGTTACAGTTTTGTAATATCTGTATGAATATACTAGGTCCTTTTTGTCTCAAAATGGAAAAATATATTACTTCTTTGAATGAGAATGAACCAAGTTCTCCTAAACTATGGTCAACTTGAGGACGTAGTTCAATTTGTGTGTGATGGAAATTAGGTAAATTACAGTTTGCCCCTTGTGATTTGGTTCAAAATCAGTTTGCCCCTTATGGTTTAAACATGTTTCATTCAACTTTCTTAGTGGTGTATGCATGTGTGTAAAATACCGTAAGGTGATTATGTGATAATGGAACAAATCACTTGGGTGTTAAATGACACGCTTAAAATATATATTGGAGAAGTGAAATATACATTATGTAGGACATACTTCATTATGCGTTGTCCAAGTCGCCTAGAAATGGTTCCTTTGCATGAGTAAGAAACTGATATATTTATGTGATTCATCATCAAGTTTATTGCTCTTATGATAGTACATGAAGTTTATCATCCTAAGTATATGGTATAATGGTTCAGAAAATAAAGTGGGATGGATGGGTTTAAGCATATTTCAGGCTTACTTCTTGCCTCATGGGGAAGAAGATATAGTTATTAATTACCACATGTCTGAACATTGTTATGCCTTCATAGATGGGATTGACCAGCATTTTTGGCCTCTAAAGAGCTAGGCCAAGAAATCATGTGTGAAAAATATATTGCCTTGAATTCAATTCTTCTTTACTTTCTAATCAAGTTATATTTTGCTGAATACTTTTTGTATATAATTGTATACATTCCTGTTTTTGGTTGGGCATACAGCCATACTCAAATTGTTTTAATTTTCAGGAATTGTAATATTGTTTTGTCGTTCCTTGCAGGACATTACCCAGGAAAAAGCAAACAACTGGGAAACTGCCTGACGGAGTCCCTTAAATTAGTTTTGTTAATCGGTATGTCTTCTCGTTTATTTCCACTTTTCTTCTCAATCACATGATTCCTTTGTCAGCCTATTATTCACTCTTAATTATTTTTCAGTTCCTATTCCTATAAATGTGAAAACTAAAATTTCTCCTGTATATTATTTTGATGGAGTAATTTGAATGGGGTACAAAGTTTGTTAAACTCAGATAAGCAAAGTTCGTTAAATTCCTTCTTAATACATAAATATAGTGTTGTGTGGCCATAATGAGATGCTTCCTTGTCTTATATGGGACTCAATTATGATAGTGAGCTATCCCTTTTTCTTCTGTAAGGATAAGAAAACTGTTAGCACCTAATTGCAAGGTATGGCACTTGAGTCCCAAAATGGAAGTATGGGATTCCTAATATGGAATTTATATGTGCCTTGGGCTCTCTAGCCTCATGAGTTAACTTTTGGGGTGTGATTCTAATAGAACCTCCGAATAGATGTTATTAGTCAACAGAAATATGGGAAGATAATCCTACTCCAAATAGTGATGGATTGGTAGAATTCTATTACTTAGCAGCAAATAACAGAAGAAAATACCAGAAACAGAGCTTAAAGGAAAAAATAAGCGATAAAGATAGTCCCCTAGTTTTTGACAGGCTAGAGTCTCTACAGATTCCTTCAGAAAATTTTCCACATGCCTCTGTCAGCCTCCAACTGCCCTATTATTCCGTTCTTAACGGATTTCTTTTCTCTCCATTACCTCAGCTCCTTTCACTCTGCATGCCACAGGGCCAGTTACTGACTCGATTCCCTTTTCTGCCCTCATTGCTACCTCATCCTCTTGCATAGTAGTCATAGGAAGATTTATAGCCTTGGGACCCACTCCTGTGTTCCCCTCCTTACTTTTACTTTGAGGGAGAACTTTTAACTCTTTGCTTTGCAACAAGAAAACTTAAACTGTTTCTATTATCATTCAAAAACAGCTTTTTTTTCCCCCATTTCTAAAGTTAGACCAAACAAATCATTTAATCAAGATAACTTCTACTTTAAAAGTTAAGCAGTAGTTTCTCCTTTAAAAACTTAACCAAACAAGTTATTACTCACACAAGTTACCAAGGTGGCGTTAGCATATTCATACATAAAAAAAAAAATATCATTATTAGAACAAAATGGGAGAAGGTATTTAAACAGGCTTTCTATCTTAAGATCGGACTTCTTTTGACCAAAACAAAAATATCTGATCCTCTTTGTGGGTTAAATGAAGTAGTATATAGGTTTATAGTAATTATTTTAAAATTTGTAAAATGTTAAAATTATATAAAATTTAAATTATATCTATATGACATAGCAAAAATTATTAATCTTTTATAAAAACTACTTTTATAGAAAATTGTATGAATTTTGTATATTCAGATGTTACATGTCCATTTACCAGTCTTCTAATTAGAAAGAAAATAAAAGAAAGTTACTTAATATTTTAAATAATAATTAAGTGAAATATTTATTTCTCCTTAACTCTGGAACACTTTACCCTTTTGTATTAAGAAAATATTTTCTGTGTAGGATATTAAATATTTACATTGGCAAGAATATTTCATATATATATTTATATATATATAAAGTGTATATTTTGTTATGTATAATATGATATTGTTACCAAAAGGGCAACCAGAATTGATCTGCATTGGCCTGTTTTGGACGGCAAGCTAAAGTATAAGCCTGCATTTTATCGTCCAAACATAAAAAGCCTGCATTTTATCGTCCAAACATAAAAAGCCTGCATTCAAACAGGCTCAGTATTTTAGAATTCAAGATGATACCCTATATAATTGCCAAAATTATAAAAGAAAACACCCCATATATGTGAGTAAAATGAAGTTTGTTGTGTCCAAAATTATATGTAAATCACATTTTTTAAGGTGATATTTGTTCTTATTATGTTTGCTGTTGGGCATGTGACAAATTGGCTTTAGGATTTAATCCAGGCACCTCAAGATTGAGAAATAGTAACTTTTGGAATATTTTCTACAGAACTGTTTGAAATTTTAGAGTAGGAATTATAGAAGGAAAAAAAAAAAGCATTAATTGTTCTGTGTTTTTTTTTAATATGTCAAATTCTCATTTATAATAAGAGTTTGTATTAGCACAATCTTTCAGGAAGAGTTGTATTTTCTTTTAAAATTATATCCATTTGAAATTTTAAACGAATAATTGTATTTTTCTAAAATCATATTTGATTAAAATTTAAATGAAATTAAATTTGAATTAAAAAAACCCAGATTAAAAAAGAGTAGTTGGATTTGTTTTAATTTAACGCACGAGTTTGCACCACTTGCTGAGTGCTAAGTGCATTTTAGTATTATTTAATATTTATTAAATCACATTAGGTATTTTAGATTTTTCTCTTCAAATTGCTAATTTAACATGTATGAATTTTTATTTACATAGGCTTTAAAACTTTTAGATTTATTTAATATGAGACTTGAAAATATACCTTCACACTCATATATTCACAACGTACTTTTTAAAAATATTTATTATCTCTATTAGTGACTTGAATGGAATAGACTACGAACTTTAGCGGTTTTACCAATTGTATTTAAAGGTGATAATTTACAATAAGATTAGAAGTATCTTTGAAATCTTTATAATATCAATTTGGATAGCTCTATGTAATTATTCGTGTTATTAAATAATCAGTTTGAAAGTTTCCATGAGAAGTAGCAGAAATCTGAACTTTGTAGGAGGGTAATGAGAAAAAGGAGCAATAAATAAAAATAAAAAATCCTTGTTTGCATATGTGATATTTGAAGGTAAGTTCTCCTTGTTGAGATCGACGTTTTATAATTGCTTAAATTATACTCTCTCCGATCTCTAATATAAGTCACTTATTAGAGGATTGTCTTACTTCAAAATATAAATCACTTCTTTCAATTAAATGACTTTTTTCTTAAATGTCCCTAATTAAATAAAGAGTTATTAAAATTAATATAATTTATTAAGGATGGAAGTAAGCTTTTTAATTAGGGGTAAATATGAGAAAAAATTGTGTTTTGATACACATTCAATTAGTTAAATTATTTTTAATCAATTTTCTTAATATGTATAAGATAAGTATTAGTGACTTATATTAAAAATTGCAGAGAATATATAGTACAAAAATTGAAAGAAGTAAACAAGGTGAAGTAGCCGTTCTTTACATTAAAAGGAAAAGAAATCTAATTAATATACAAAATTTGAAATGAATCTTGTTGTATTAAATTTTCGGACATATTAATTACTCAGGTTTAATAAACTAGGACATAAAAATTGATTACCTTGTCTGGAAAACCAATCCAAATTTGACTGTTCAACTGATTTGTTGGGCCTGGAAGAGAGGCGCACTGCCAATTTTGCTACTTGCCTGTTGTTATACATAATGCATTAAATAAATCTTGTTAAATAACAAATATAAAAGAAACATTTATTAATTCCTAAATGTTATTCATGTATTTACCAATTTTTTTGGGTACAAACTCTATAAAGTAAAATTGTAAACTTGTTTTTAAGTGTAATAAACTTATTTAAATATGTCTTATAATATATAGTAAATGCTATTTAGTTATTTTTATCTTAAATGATTAGTTGTTTTAACTTTTACATTTTTTTTTATATATATTATGGTATATAACACGCGCGCGCGCGCGCACGCGCACACGCACATATATATATATATATATATATATATATATATATATATATATATATATATATATATATTATTTTGATTATAATAACTAATAAATTATAATTTTTTTTTATTAGTTCAATAATCAGTTTAAATTTTAAAATGTTGATTAAAAATTAATCAATAATATAAGATTAATTTTAAGGACTAGATTTAAATATAGTCTCTTATATATTCATTATTTGATTCTTCAATTAAAATATGATAAGTATATAGTTTAATTAAAAGTTATATGTAAAAGTTATATATATGTCATGTTATTATTAGAAAATTATTTATTTATTATATTTTAATTAAAATAATAATAAAAATATAAAAAATTATGCATTTTTTTTTTTAATTTTAATTGATACATTCCTTCTCTTATGTGTCTAACATAAAATACAAATAATCTAGATAATTGGATAAGGATGATGATTGATGGACAGTTTACCTAGCAGCATGGTGGAATGGACTCGCGCAATAAATTGTGGGACTTTTACATTAACTTGGACAGTTAACGAGAATTTCAATATAGTATTGGAAATGAGAACTTTAGTGTAGAAGCGTTACTTGAACTCAAAGGCCATTTAAGTCCCATAGTAGACTCGGATATCAAATACTTAATTTCTGTGATATTTCTTTATATCATAATCCAAAAACAAAATGAAAGGAAAAAAAAAAAAAAGAGGAAATTACAAAATCATTGTGCACCAAGCATGTCGTAATAAGATATTTGAGTATCTATTTTTGCTTCCTTTTGTATAAATATTGACTTTACATGGTAGGTGTGGCGAGACAGAAATGTCAAAACCAAGCCACGAAAAGCGCAAGAAACAAAGGTGATGATTCATAGGACACCCACACCCACGGCTATGTTGGTTGGCCTCCAATATTGTCACCAGAAATCACCAACAATGGTAATTATAAGCTTTGAAAGCTTGAGAAAGAAAAAGCAGAAACAACAGATCGAAGAGGGGAAAAAATGGAACTTATGATTAAGATGCAGTAGAATATTTAGGGTTACTTTTAGACAAGCATCCAACCATATAAAGTGAGTTCCATCTTCTGAAACAAAATGATGCCATTTTTTGAGTTTTGCTTGAGAGGTTGGATTCCTTGATGGACTTCACAATTTTTTTTTTTTTTGGCCTTTGCTTTTCGTGTTGCAGCAGTACTGCCACTAACATGCATTAACATGGGAGAACAAGCATGAAGATAATAATTTTATAGCTAGAGAAAAAAGATAACAAAAATCTTTGTTCTGATAACATAAATATTGTATGAAGAAATCTGCTATATATAGTACACAAATATTTAAGATGCTTGAAGATATAAAATGCTTATATTTTCTGATATATCTCATATAATCATATATTAGTATTACCTAAAACAAATTTCAAAATTTTAAAAATTCTTGATTTTGTCAAATTTTATAATATGCTAATAATATAATTGATTTAATATCTTTCTACAAGCTATTATGTTAAATATGATAATCTCATAAATAGTATATGATAACTATTATACTGTGATATATATCGTGTTCACGGAAACTAAAATATCTAGATAACTAAAAATGTAAGATACCGGTGTCTCAAATGATTTTTTATAGTGCCTTCTAGCTCATCTTTTTTAAATATTAAAAATGAAATAATTTAGTTAAACCAAACTAGCAATAACTTGCATTTGAATAGTATTGAATCTTTCATACTATTAAACAATATTTGAGAATTTTTTTTCTTGGATCAGCAATACAGTAATTTCGATAATGAAGGATAAGCTTTATGTTGTGTAAAAGTTGAATGTCCTTTTCTGAGCTGATTCCACGTTTCAGCACCTCCAGACTGTCATTTCATGAAAACAAATCTTAGAAAATGTCTTCAAATGCTCATTATGCCATTGATTAAATTCAAGAGCGTGTGATCGAGCAGTGAATCTTCGAGCGGTGGAAGAGGTCAAAGAAAATAAATCATTTTCTTTCTGTTTATGTTCCCTCCAGTTAATGGATAAAAAATAAAAACAAAATAATTAAGGCACGCTTTAGTCTAATGATTTATTGTTTAATTTTTTAAAAATCATAGTTAATTGGTGTTTAATTAATGCTTTGATAATTCAACTTCTTGCCATTTATGAATTTGCATGAAAAACGCTAACGCTCCCTTGGTGTGAGTGAGTGCTTGATAAATGAGAAAATTTCATTTTAAATAATTTTCAAGCCAAGCATAGTTTTATTTCATTTATATGAAAAAAGTTATGTGCTCTCTATTCACTAAGATTTACCCAAATTTATATGCACAAGAGGTCACCAAATTGAAAACTTTTATGTACTGTGTGAGGTTTCAAACTTGGAAATCTAGACGTTGGAGTCATTTTCAGGATATGATTCAAATTCCAATTAGTCAGAGTGAAAATTAATCCAAAGAATAAAACAAGAAAAAGAAGAAGCAAACAAAAAGAAATCGGCTAATACTTGTATGATCAAGCATGCTATGACAAATAAGCCAGGTGTTAATAATAAGAGAAATTAGTCACTTTTAAACCGCAAATCAATAATTAAAATTATTGTAAAAATCTTCATAAATGTATTAAAACTTTTTACATTAATAATATATTTGATGCATGCACATAGATGCTCCACTGCTTTCAATATATCAAATTTTAGTAAACCAAATGTATACAAAATTTTTCAAAAAAGAAAAATTCCTTTGTGTTGTGTTACATGAAAAAAGGAAAAAAAAAAACACATCACCATTAATGACGAGCAAACCCTATCCTAGTGACATTATTGACCAAAAATATCAACATAAAAAGGAAAGTTGAAGATGCGATTTTCTTTTTCTCCTTCTCCTTCGCGTGAGGAACTTCCTTGATGAGGGCAATTTCCGAAAACCCTTCCCACTTTGGTTTCATTACTTCCTTCCTTTATATCTCTTTACTTTAGAAGGTCTAAATCATTTGGTTGTCTATTCTCATCTCTTCACATACTCTCATCCCAAAAAAAAAAAAAAAAGAGGTGCTGCTTTTCTCCTATCTTGGTGTTAAAGCATCTTTTTTCAGCAATCACCATATGATAAAACATGACATGTAATGATTATATATGGGACCCTTTAATCTTAAATTCTCTTGTTATCTTGGTTAAACTTCACATAATTAATGCCTCATAAATTCACCAACAACCAAAGTAAAGGTTTCAAAATCGTCATTAACTGTGGAATTTACTTGACCACATCGATCTATATAGCTCTCCTAATTATTATCTTTAACTTTTCTAATTTGCCCAAAAAGTTAGTTTATTTTTAAAAGCTTCATGATAAACATAATACTTTGCCAACGAACCTAACCTGTTTCTTTCTTTAATTTTCCCACTATTTTCTTGAAGTAGGATATGTTGTTAACTTCTATCCTTTTTCACTGTCACCCTTCTTTTGTTTCTCTTTCTGTTTTCCTTCTTTTCCGTAACATGTTAATTAATGGGTGCGAAGTTCAATATTCATGTTTAATTTTAATCATTTTACAAGTGAAAAATTATATCAAGGACAATAATGGTTACAATGCAGTCATTTATGACAAATGCCCCAAAAAAAATAAAATAAGGAAAAAAAAGTTTTGCACAACAATATTGATATGATCTTACTAATTAAGTTTTGCATGATTGACGAGTGCAATGCATAATTGAGATAAATAGTTTGATCAATATCTTGACTTAGAGGAAAAGCCTCACATGCTTACTTCACTCTTCTTCAAACCCTCATTATTCTGCTCTCCACTTTCATTAGAAAAACATCAATTTAGTATTATAATCCAATCCCAAAACACTTAGCATATATACAAAGAAGAGAGAGAGAGAGAGAGAGAGAGAGAGAGAGAGAGAGAGAGAGAGTTTGAAGTCAAAGGGTACTGAGGAGGAAGGCCATAGCGATTCTCTGCAGAAAGAATGTAAGTGGGTCTGTGTGTGTGTGTGATGGACCCCATTAATTAATTAATTAATCTCTTCCCACTCCTCACTTTTGCCACCCACCTCACTTTGGAGGGTAGCTTCAACCTTTTTCATCATTCTCTTTGTGGACCTCTCCCTATCAATTTATGTCATCTCTTCCCATACATAACAGTCTCTGCTTTGTGTTTAATATATATATATATATATATATTACATTATCAGATAATGCAAACAGCCAATAAAAATTTATTAAAACGGATGTTGCATGTGATAGAATCCTCTTATACACATGCTATAGTAAATGTAATTAAGAATCTCTCCTCTCTCACTTTCTCTCTGCATGCTGCTGTTGTCTCTTGTCCTTCAACTTGCAGCTTTAGTCCTTGTTTGTTGGCTTGATAACCTTCTTTTCCTCTCTATAGGGAAGAAATGAAGCAAAAAAGAAAAAGAAAAGTCTCTCCCTTAACTGTCAATAACATATTGAGTTGTCTGTGGTTCCTGCAGGGTCACTATTTTTTTCCTTGAAGCAGGCATACTGCCCCATATATTGCATTCTTGATGTCCACTAGCAGCATATATAGTACTCCTTATATTCTGACAAATTTTTACATAAAAATAAAGAATAAAATATTATTTAAGTACTCAAAAGATGCCTCTAATATCAATTGGTTCCCTCGATAATTTTTTTATTACCTTACTATTCAAGTTTAATTTTGTCATTCAACTTTGTAGTTTGGTTTCTTCAAGAATTATATACTATCATTTCACAGCTTTTAGAAAAATAAAATTGAAACAAATTAAATCAACTTTTAGAGCACTAAAGTAGTATAAACTTTTTGACAAAATTAATCAATACTAGATTATTTTTAGAACTAAAATGACATTTTAATTTCAAATAAAACTCGAAACTTCACTCCCAATCAGGTTTAATTTTGGAAACATGCATGATTTTCTCAACACTAGTTAATATTCACGCATACTCTAAGATTAAGATGATGATGATGATGATAATAATAATAATAATAATATTAATATTAATATTAGTAGTAGTAGTAATAGTATTAGTATTTGAATTGGAGCAAGCAAGATTTTCTCTGCATTTAATATTCTGAGATAAGACTGCAGTTAAATTTTCATAATATATGTTTTTGTAAAGGAAAGAGAGAAAGGGAAACTGATTGGTGTTGTCAGCTTGAACAAGTGTCAATTTCAAATATAAAACCCACCACTTACCTTCAACCTCTCCTTGTCCTTGCTCAGCGTTGCCTGTGTGCAGAACCAAAGCGGGAAAACACACAAACTCAAAAAGCGCACACTGAAATTCAATATCAATAATGGAGAGGTGATTGTAACAAAAATCATGCAGTCTTTTATATATGCTGCAAGTAAAATTATCTTATGTAGACACATCTGAAGAGGAATACGATAATATCCAGGATTAGAAATATCTTGGAGCTCCAATGCTCTACTATAATAAAAGAATAGTACCGCCTACGATGGCTTCTAAATAGGGTTTTTTTTTTTTCAATAAAACTATTTTTTAAATTTGCTGCTGTGTAGTGCAGTAGAAGATCTTTAAACATATTTTGTAATATCTAAACACAACAAAATATATAAAAATTCCAATTTGATTGAAATGCGTAATGGCATTATAATCCTAATTTTTCAAAGAAGCAGTTTAGTCCCTCTAATTAAATTAAAAAACTATTGTCCTTCTAATTTATTTCTTAAAATAAGGTTAAATTATATATTTAGTCCCTATACTTGGACTAAGTTTTCAATTAAGGCCATATGCTCTGTTTTTCACAAATGAATGCTTATATTTTCGTGCCATTTTCAAACAACTCCACAATGTTAGCTTCTGTCATAACACCATGTATCAAAATTATACGAGTTAGCTAACAGATTGATTCTATGTCACAAGATAAAGCTTATGTGGACACGCTTGATTTTAATTTAGTACTTAAACTTCCACTGCTGTTTAATTTGGTCACTACGAATTATTTTTAATTTGGTCCCTAATGCTTTACCATCCTTTCCATGTAAGCATTGCTAGTTGACACCTAAATATTTTCATAGTCAAGTCGACATTTCTTTTATTTTTGTTACAGTGTTATACCAGCCACTCACAGTGGGAACGACGTACAATTACAACCCCATAGAACTTATGCTATTACATTGGCATGTTAAGGTCCCTTCTGTATTGCACTTTGTAGAGCTAACGATCTCACACTATGTTCCCCACAGCTTGTCGTTATTTTATTTAAGGCAAATTACTCCAATACCCTTAGTCCTTACCTATAACTAGCTCAAAGACCCCACATGTATGGGTTATGCTCTGTTAACTCTTGAAACCTCTAAAATTCTTCCCGACTTAATGTATCAGAGTTCATGTTGGAGCCACTTCTCACGGGGCCATTACCCTCTCCCCAAAAGCTAGCTGTTGAGGTGTGCAGCGCACCCGCTTATATACCCAAAACCTACTCCAAATCTATCTGATGTAGGCTCGTGACACACTGCTCTCTATGGTAACTATCATTTTAATTTGTCTTATAGGCTTACATGCAATAGGGGTATACATGAATTAGGTCAGGCTAAATTTCACCTCAACTCGAAACCTAGCCCGATTTAAGTGATGCATAAGATTTTAAGCCCAAAACCTAGTCTAGTACTAGCCCAATTTGTGATCAAACTGGGCTAGATAGTCGGGTTAGTTGGGCCAAAATCAAGTTTTTTTTTATTTGTTGAAAAACTTTAAAACTTTAAAAGTTTATAACTTGGTATTTGTTCAATCATTTTAGATATATGATCATTTGTTGTGATATATTTTTTCAAAATTTATGCAATGCAAATAAAAAAAATTGTGGATTTGGAAGAGGAAATAAGAAGAAAATGTAAATATAAAGGTTAAATTTTCAAAATATAGTAATTTGAAATTTAGTAGTTATTTTTTTTAAAAAATTGGGTATTTTTTTGAGACAAGGCCAATCTTGGTAGGTTGCCTGGCTATTATTTCCAAAAAAATTATTTACTATCTCAAATTAAGCTTTTTTATTTTTAAATTAAAAAATATATATTTCTATCTCATTTTCTCTTATTTGAATGTAATAATCTTCTCCTAGAAGGACCTAATTAATAGAGATATTGACCCTTTAATTATTTATAATTTATTAAATTTGTTTATATATTTTTAGCTAAAATTATAAAATAATCTTAAAAAAGAATTTTTTAAATTTAGTCCTTAAAATTCTTCCTTTTTTCTATAATAGAAGGCAAGTTGGGCAGTGCTATAGACTAGTTAGGACAACTAGCCTTGCCTGGTCTCCTAACTCGTTTTGATTTTAATTTTTCTTTTTAAATCAACCTAGCCCGACCATCATTGGATTTCCCATGTTACCAAAGTCCCATGTGCGTCCCCATTACATGGAACTTTATCGTAAGCGTATGGTGTGAGCTCGTTGGCTCTGTTAGG
Source organism: Erythrophleum fordii (assembly GCA_032878935.1). NCBI lineage: Eukaryota > Viridiplantae > Streptophyta > Magnoliopsida > Fabales > Fabaceae > Erythrophleum > Erythrophleum fordii. Next base: position 14,624,955 of record JAVQMF010000052.1, on the reverse strand, counting down.
GGTAATGCAAAGGCAACGTACATGTGGGCATGTGGCCATGCAACAATGTACATTCTGCGAGGTCATGGTGGCCATATGTAGTCCCCACCATAAGTGATTGTTATAACACTATAAAAAATTTACAAACTTAGCTAATGTAATATTTAGGTGTTAACTAGCAATGCTTATGTTGAATTGATATAATTAAGTATGAGGGACCATAGATTAGCTCTGGCTTGTGACACATAAGCAATTATTAGTTAGATGAGCGTGAATTTGACGGTGTTATTGAAAATGCTAGAACCCAAAACTTGTTTGAAAATAGCAAGAAAGTGTAAATAGTTGTTTTCAAAAAATATTGGGACATAATTGTAAACTTGATAAAAGTATAGAGACCAAATGTATAATTTAGTCACTCATTTCAATTAAATTAATCTCTCACCTTTAATTATTTAAAAAACAAAAGTAATTGATGAAAATTTGAAGTTTTAATTTTTTTTATTAAATAATTGAGTTATTGCCTAATCTAATTATTGTTAAAAAACAAAAGTAATTGATGCAATTTTTTTTAAAAAAAATAACAATTTAATTAATTAAATTGCTATTTTTTTTCTTAATGATTAGAGTGGACATTTCAACTGGATGCATAGTTCAGAGAGTGAGAAAATGCATTTTTCTATTTTTAAGTATCTTAATTTAATAACCGAGAAATAATATTGCTTTAATTAACACTAGAATGACTAAATTAGTAAAATACTCTAACTAGTAACAAATAAATAAGAGCACGACATTGCTCAATTAAAATATAAATAACTATATATTGTACAGAAAAAAGGATTAAACTACACTCTCGAGTAAAGTTGAGAAATTAAAATGCAATTAAACATAATTGAAATAATAAACTCTAATTCCCAAATTAAAACCCTAATTAATCTAATCATATTTATCCAGCATCAGTCTCGTTCTCTTCCTGGTTGTTAATCTTCATGTGACTTCCAACATAGGCGCAATCAAATATCAAAGGAGGTGATCATTTGTCAATAATAAACTGTTTGAATAACTACCATTGAACAATGTCTATCTTAAGTTCTTTAATTAAGTTCCAGGCCACATTAATTCCTAAAGCTTGTTCAATGTTAATCTAATTGTAAAAATTTTTATAATCCATATAATATTTTATTTATTTATATAATTATGTGATGATTTATGTTATGACTTAATAGTTATAATTATTTTAAAATTTAAATTTTATATCATCTCAGATGGTTATTGCAAAAGGTCGATACATTTTTAACCTAATTAATTACTCATAAAGAAATACCTTTCTTAATAGTAATTTTTCTTAATAGTTATTCATTCAGAATAGCATGTTCTGATTAATACATGTCTTTATGAAAGACACCTTATCATTCTTTATAGATACAACACTTGGTCCTCTCGCCATCCCATAAAAAATAATATCACTCCATCATTGTTATATTTTGGATTTAAGTGGAAAAACCAGAACTTCTATTTCTACAGTATTATATTCTTCAAAGAGCATAATGGGTAAAGATATACTATCTCATAAATTTTGTGAAGATGATGAAATTCTAATATTATGGACAAAAAAATTTATGCTTAATTATTTTATGCATTCACAATTTTGTAAGTTATAACTTACATTAATCTCCATAAATGTTTATGGCGCATTCTTTTTTGAGAAGTGATTTGAATTATCTAGATTTGATCTGGACGTTGAACACTTCTTTGAAAAGTAATATAAACCATCTAGATTTGATCTAGATGATTCAAATCTTAAATTTTTTATTTTTATTTTTTTACTTAAAATATTAGTTTTTTAAAAATTATATAGTTAAAAAATTATTTTTACTTTACATTTTACATCTTATAAAATAATAAAAAGTTTAAAATTAAAAAAAAAAAAGAACAAATTTGGGCCTTCCAAATCAGAAGTGCTCGAATTGGTTGGCACTGAGGATCGAGAGAATTGTGTGGTGTGCATATCCAATAAGTTTGCCTTGAGCAGCTATAACTAGTAGTACATGCAATTAATGTCCATTTTGCAACCATAACGTTTGTCATGCTTTGGTAATCAATCTTTTTCCTAGCTAGTCAAAAGTGTCCTAATTTGTCATAGATCTAATCGCGAACTTGCTTTCAGGCTTTACTTTAAGTAGTCAATTTGAAATTCGAAGTCTTTAGCATTTGATAAACTCAAGCATACGTGCCCATGATCAATTCTATATCTTTAAAAAAAAACCAAAATTTATAAACGATAACTTCAAAGCCACATTCATCTCAATTTTACTAGTTTGCGATCTCAAGTTCTCAACCCTACACCTACTTTCTTAGCATAACGCACCCTCTCTTTCTCTTAAGCACTCTCCGTAATTATAATAAATTTCAGGCCACACGTTCAAATGCATATTGAGATTCAACTAAGCTGAATTGAAACATCTTAGTCTTGAGCTTGACTATAATATTCAAATGGTCAAGCTCAACTCGAACTCTATAAAATTTAAGATGTGTTTATTATCTTGTGATCTAAATTATAAGAATAAATTACATGAATTTTTTTGTGTTTTATTAAAATTATATAAATCTCCTTTCTAGTTTTAAAATATAAACTTTAGTCTAATTATAAATTTTTTGAGTAAAATATCCTTTATTAACCTTAATAAGTAAATATATATTATATCAAAAAAATACACAAATGAAAATAATAAAGAATAATTTTTTTCCAAATATGCACAAATAAATAAAAATAAAAAGAGTAGCGTTTGTTTTCATTAAATATAACAAAAAATTATATATTTAAATTAATATAGGGTATTTAGTAAAAAAACTAATTAATCCAAAGTGTAATGCAATTTTTTTTTTATGGAAGATCTGTGCATATTTTAAAAATATAGAGAGGTCCATGTAATTTTAACAAAATTTAAAGGAAATCCCTATAATTTACTCCAAATATTATTTATATTATTTTGCAAATTATAATATGAGAAATCATGGTATAAGATAAGAGGGTATTCATTATACCTTTGATTTGGTACGCCAATTGGTGGTATCCATTTCAATAATATAAGATATGTTCAGTGGCATGTATTAATCAATACTATTTACTTCTTGAATTTCTAGACATATCCTTTTAAGTTTAAATAAATTACTATCTTATAAAATTTATACTATTTTTACTATTTGTGAACAGAAATATAATTATAAAATTACGTTTAATTTATTCCCTCTTCATTTATAAGAAAGCAAAATGCCATGTAATTTTTTAGTAATTTATATATTATATTATGCATACTCAATTTTTTATAAAACAAATTTTGTCGAAATACAAGGGTAGAATTAGTAACAAATGAAAAATTAATTGAAAACAGAACACTATTTTACTACTTAAATGCATTTCTTTTGTAAATGAAAATTCTATTTTAGTCCTCACTAGATGGTACCATTATAATTAATTTGATACCTTCACAAATGTTTTCCTCACTTTAGTGTGCAAGCCATAGCCAGCTTAAACAAATCCATCGTGCTATAGCTTGGTAAACAAATATGTTCTACTAAATTAATTATTTTCATTTTATTTCATAATTCAGCCGCATACTCTTAAGTTAGTTGATACTTCAACTTTCACAAATTTTATTCTTCGAAAACCTTCCTAAATAAAAATATTCAATCAATTCTTCAAATTCCTCAATAAAAAGGGTGAGATTAATCCCTTTATATGAAGTAAAACAATTTATTGATAAAATAAGAGAGAAGAAAATGAGTCTCTAGCATATATAGAATTTCCGTTCAGAAAATACTGTAGTGATATGGAAAAGAAAATATGAAATACAGAAGAAACAAAATCCCATAGGATTCACGCACGAAAAAAAGGAAAAAAAGAAGAGGAAAGCGTTTAGTGGAAATGATGCATGATGCTACTCAGTCCGTCATCATTTATCACACAGAGACAGATATAATGCAAACGGTAGGGCCACACTCTTCACGCTAGTCACGCCACTACCCACGCTCTTGCCATATATCACCCTTCTGTGCTTTGCCATTCCCTGCCTTACCCCATTATGCCTCTTTTAAAACTTGTCTACAAAACCAATGATTTCAGATCGCTCTTGATTTCAAATTATTCAATCATCAACATTAGTTTGTTTTCTCATATTAAAATTAAATTCCTTACGATGTATTTAAGTAACTTGTTGTCACTTCAGGCATAGTGACTTCAATTGAGCAATATTCGAGTTAGTTCATCAAGACTGACCTAAATTTCTAGCCAGATTCAAACGAATTTCATTCACGTCCTGGTGAAAGAAAGTTGAAAAGACTACTACAAGAAATATGGCATTTAGTGACGATGCATCACTAAAAGTGGAGTTTTAGTGACGCCAATCTTTTGTAGTTACTAATATTAGTTGTTAAGTAATTTCTGTGGTAACTCGTTTTGATGGTCATTTCAACTTGTTGCTGTAGTCTTAATGATGTTAACTGCCGAAAAAAAAAGTAGGGAGGGGGGGGGGGGGACTTTCAATGACAACTTAAGTATTGTCTCCATTGAATACCTCATATGACGTAAACTTCTCGAGCTTGAAAGGTTTCAATGGTGACATTTAAAATTGTTATAGAAAGTAAATCTAATGTAGCTTTGAATACTATCACTACAAAGGGAATGGCAAGGGATTCACCCTCAAAAAGGGAACAGCGATGGCATGCAAAGGAATGGTCCCTCACTGCTCCTTGGTCAAAATAGTAAGGGATCAGTCCCTCGCTGACATCCCTTGCCAAGTCAGGTAGCAAAGACTTAACTCTTTCTTTGTTCCCTTGCGAATCACTTGCCAAAATGATGAAATGGGCAAAGCCTTGGTGGATGATCCCTCGTCAATCTCTCTCCACTCCCTCTATGTGAATTTAAATAAAAATTACAATTTATTACTTATTTTCTTACCCATTCCCATATTATAACCTACAAAAAAAGCCCATATCGAACAACAGCAAACAAAATCCACGACAATCAAATTTTCCAAAGAAACTACATATAAAAATAATATCATTCAATTCTAACTACACAGAACAACGTATAAGCTAGTATTGTCACATGATACAATTTGTTACCCTTATCCAAGTCCTTATCATCATGCCTATAAAGCATTATTGTTCAAGATAGTTTGAAAATTTTAAGGATTCATGCCTATAAAGCAACCAGTCAATTGGAGGTCAATGATAAGTGGCTTGGTTCAACTCTAGGAACAAGGGACTACTAGCCTTTGAAAGTCACCGAACAACTTGTACACCTCTGGAAGTCACTAATCAACTAGTGACTAGCTACTATTTGACTGGTATCAACCTGAGCAACCAAAAAGCTATTAGTCAACTTGTTAGAAATAAGATATTAGAAACTCAAAAAAATATGATAGTTGAAGTGACCGTTTGCCACAAAAATAATGTGGTTTCATTAAAAAATAATCAAATGATTGTTAGAATGTTTAAAAACACTTTAAACATTCCACTACAGCTATGTAGTCAATTTTTGACGGTTAATATTTCTTGCAAACCATCAGAAATCATGATTTTTTAACAAGAGTAATATGTTGTTCAATTTATTGTCATTTTTGCGATGCCCAATTTATTCTTATATATATTTTTATCAAAATTCTCTCTCTTCTTACCACCTTGCCACCCTAACATTTCTATCATGTCATATTAATAAATATAAATTTTATTATAAAAAATTTTATTTGATATAAATATAATATTAATAAAAGTTTCAATAATAAAAAAGTAATAAATAATGTTAATAATAATTATTTCAATTAAGTTAATTAATTAATTACAATTATTCATTTATAAATAATGTTAATGAAAAATATATATTTATGTGAAATGAATTTCAACAACATTGTGTCCGACCACTTTGTTGTTGGAATTCATTTTAGTAATTTAAAAAAATTAATAAATTAAAAAATATATTTAATTTTAATTTATAACATGTATATTTTATTAACAAATAATAATATGCTTTATTTTATCTTGTTAAAATTTTTATTTTATATATATTATAATAATTTATTTTATATATATTTAAACACATTTTTATTTTACAATATGATTGTTTAAAATTAATAATAATTTATGTTATAGTTAATTTATTTGGATAATTTTTAATTTTCTTGTTTTTTTGGGCTTCTTTTCTGCGTTAGATTAAGAATGATATGTTTTCTCAATTCAATTGATCTTCTCCTTCAAATTTTTAGAGATTCATGTTTTTTCTAGGTTCCAATGGTTTTTTCCTTCAAATTTTTTAGATTTTTGAATTCTTTGCTTATGTTTCTTCACTAACTTTTGAACCAAAACAAAAATAACATCAAATCAGAAAATGAAATTAAATAAACAAATTAAATCAAAACTTAAACACATATGAAATAAAAAAGAAGCCAGAATGAAATACCAACAATTTCAAATTTTAATAAAAAAATTTTTACCTCATCATCATTTTAAATAATTACCTATGAGGTCAATAAAGGAGAAGAAAGATAGGGAAAGATAAATATTCACAATAATGACTCATAACCAGAAACAACTCAAGATTAAAGTAAAAATATAGAGAAAAATAAAGATTCACAATAATAACTTACAAGCAGATAAAAAACATTCAAATAATGCAACCAAAAGCAACTCATAGATTGAAGCAAGATTGAAATGAATATAATATATAAGAGAAAAGATAAAAAGTTATATCAACAAAAAACATACCAAGTTGAGAGTTGAATAGCTAGGGAAGACAAATGAAAGAAGATAATTAACTTCAATAAAAATGCCAACTTAAAATGAGATAGTGAAATTTTAAAATTTATATAAAGAGAAGGGGAAAAAATGGCGAGCAGCGTAAATAAGATAAAATAAAAGAGCCAAACTTTGAAATTTATATTGAGAGAAATAAAAAAAAATTGGCAAGCCCAATAACTTTATTGGTTTTTTAATTATAGATATTATTATATATATATATATATATATATATATAATATTACATATGTAAAACATATTATTATTATTATTATTATTATTATTATTATTATTATTATTATTATTATTATTATGTCATATAAACTTTTTTTGGTTAAAAGGTATAAAATATAAGAAAAAAATAAATATATATATGAAATTTATCCATATTATTTTGTGTGTGTTTTATTTTTTATATTTTTTATATTTATTTCTATATTACTATTAATAATTGATTTATTAAATAACTTTTTATTTAATAATAAATATAAATAATATAACTTATAATATCATTATAATCTAAATTGAACAAATAGTTAGATTATATTATTTCTAGTTTATCATATATTAATTAATTAAAATTAAAATTTTCTTTATTTCATATTATGTTTTTGTAATTAAACATATTATTATGTATTATTATACATGTAATATAATAACTTGTTCATATTAGCGATAGCATGGTTGCTAAAGCCCAACCATGTTGCTATCGTTATCTTAATATTTTCATTTCATTAGCTTCTTAATAAAAATTTTATTTTTTATTTTACATTTATATTTATATATAAATTTATTAAATAGTATAATATTTTATTTGTTAAATAACTATAATAAATATGAATAGTACAACATATAATATAATTATAATCTAAATTAAATAAAGACTTAGATTGTATTACTTAATTATATATTAATTAATTAAAATATAAATGCATATATTATTATATTATATATATAATAAGATATGTGTGTGTGTGTGTGATATATCTTTTTCTATTTAAATAGTACAAAATATAGAGGAAAATAGATATATACGGAATTTATAGATATTTTTAATAAAAAATTTATTTTTTATTATTTATATTTATTTATATATTTTAAATAATATAATAATTGATTTATCGAATGCCTATTTTTATTTAATAATAAATATAAATAATCTAACTTATAGTGTAATTATAAATTTAAACTTTTTCTTAATTTATATTAGATTTTTTTAGTCAAACATATTATTCTATATGTAATATAATATATTACATAATACTATTAATGTTATATTCATTGTCCATGTCAACGATAACAACGTGGTTGGTGAAGGAAAAGGATCTTCTCCCTTAACTCCTTCTCCATTACCTCTCTTATAAGATCTAGACCATTTAGATCTTAATCTGAACGGTTCAATTTCTTGTTTTTTTCAAGTTTAAACAATATTTTTTAAAAAAATTCACAATTAAAAAATTGGTTTTATTTTGCATTTTGATCTCTTTAAAATAATTATCTTTTGAAAATGAAAAAAAAAAAAAAAAGAATTGGCACTGCAGAGGATAATAAAGAGAGCATGGGAGAGGATCCAAATCCAGTTGGTGAAAGCTAATATTTTCATTTCATCAACTTTTTAATAAAATTTTCTTATTCTACCATTTTTATTTATTTATATATTTATTAAATAATATAATATTTTATTTATTAAATAACTATAATAAATGCAAATAATATACCTTATGATATAAATATAACCAAAATTAAAAAAGGATTTAGATTATATTACTTAATTATATCTTAATTAAGTAAAATTTAAATATATATATATATGCAATATAAATATACATAATATATTATAATATATATATATATATATGTTATATAGCTATTTTTTTTAGTTAAAAAGTACAAAATATAGAAAAAAAAATAAAAATATATGAAATTTATCCATATTTTTAATGCAAAATTTTATCTTTTTCTAGATTATTTATATTTATTTATAAATTTATTAAATAATATAATAATTAATTTATTAAATAACTATTTTTATTTAATAATAAATATAAATAATATGCCTTATAATGTAATTATACTCTAAATTAAATAAATATTTAGATTATATTATTTCTATCATAAGAGTGAATTTAGCTTTTGATTTATTAAATAACTATTTTTCAATTCTTTTACCCACTAACAAGTAGCCCTTGTTTGATTTAATATAAGAGTGAACTTAGCTTTTAGTTTTATTACTTTCCCATAACTCTAAGTCTCTCTATTTATAATATTTTTTTAAATTCAACCTGATTTTTATATTATCTTTAATTTTTCCTTTGCATCTATAATAGTATTAAATAGAATGTCAAATACATTTGTTTTTCTATATGTATAACATCTAAATTATGTCAAACCAACAAATATTTCCAATACATAAATGCAACTCATCTAAAAATTTTGCTTGTTTGAAACGTCATGGGTTGATACTCTTTCTTCTATAATAATTTCAACTCATCAATTAACGGTTGCAAGAATATATCAATCTCAATCTTGAGATTTTGTGGTTCAAGAATGATTAAAGTAAAAAATAAGTAAAGGGCAATCATGCACAATTTAGAAGAAAGATTGTAAAGAATAAATATCACAAGCTAAAATAAATATAAAGTAAACTGGCTATATGAAGTAAAACCATTAATGCATAAACCTAATTAAATATTTTGTGCCTCCATAACAAAATCAGGATATACCCCATCAAAATATTTCCATACTTCTCCATCAGATATATGAAACTATACATCTTCATGCCTTCTATTGTTTTAATGCTTTGTATAAGCTTAATAGATTTTATCAAAAGCATAAAGCCTTTGCAATTTAAGGGTAATTAGTAAATAATACATTCTTTTTATTGAAATTTCTTTTGAACTTTGTCTTCAACTAGGCTAACTAATTTTATGTCAAAGTGCTCCATAGAATTTGCACATTGTCTTATCCACATTATATTTATATTACAACATACATTTAATGAAACAAACATCAATCTTTTACGCTAATAAACCAAGTTTTGATACTAGTTATTAGGTGGGCAACTATTTTTCATAAGACTTGTAAATCGGTTAAAACTATATTGTGACATATTGCTATCAATTTTAATACTTAACATTTCTAGGCAACAGACAGCTCAGGTTAATTACTATATCCTAGACACCATAGTTGTTAATATGCATTTAACAAATCATAAAATTTTTGAACTTCTACGTTTGGCAATTTCTTAACATAACAAATATTATCATCATAATTTATTTTATAATGCTATTAGCATCACAATTAAGACTAGCTACATCAAAAATCATTTTTCTATATCTGTTATTATGGTCTTCATTTACTAATTGTAATAAGCTACATGTTCCAACATTAACGTTATTTATTGGGGATGGTTCAATCTCGCCATGACATGTCCAATACCAATATCTAGGTTAAAACATTTTTCTATAAAGATGAATTTTTACTCCAATCATAAAAATATGCTGTATTTTTATTTCAAAATTCCTGTTAAAATAATTCATCTTACAAATATTATCAAATAAATAAATAAATTTTTCTTTACATCACCTAAATTATTATCATCATCACAACCTTTAATATTAATTTATAAATCTTAATTAATAATATGTTTTTACTATATTATCACAAACTAAAAAATAATCAATGTAATTATTTATAACCAATTGAAAATGTATTTCATATAAATATTATCAACCAATTAACCAAATATGTATACTTACCTCTTACCTCTTCAAAGAAAAGATTTAAGCAAACAAATCTCCACAGCAAATATCACTAGCGAAATTCACCAATGAAATTCAAGAAACAATGAAGTAAAATCCAAAAATTCAAGCAACTATAATATTTTATAGAAGACTCAGAATTACAAAGAAAAGAGAAAAATAGAATTGTAAGGAAGAGAAAATTGCAAAAAAGAAGATAGGTCAATATGAAAATATTGTATATATAAGTATGATGCATCCAACAACTATTTTGTTCAATCTAATGTCTATTTTTCTAACAACTCTGGTAAAAAAAAATGTATGCTCATATTATATAACAGATAATTAATTATTATACTATACAATACTACATAGTTTATATAAAATATATTATTATAATATTATGATATATCTTTAGCATGTTGCTGTCTATATATATACACACACTATATAGCTTTTTTAGAAAAATAACAAAATCTAGAAGAAAATTAAATATATTTCAAATTCGCCCATATTTTTAATAAAAATTGTATTTTTATTACATTATTTATATTTATTTATATATTTATTAAATTATAATATAATTATAATCTAAATTAAAAATATTTGGATTATGTTTTTTAAATTTATTATGTACAATAAATAATACCTCTTTGTGTATATATATATATTATTATAATAATATATAATATAATATGACATATGTAGTGACAGTAACCATGTTACTATAGCTATATATGTACGCATATATATATATATATATATATATATAACAATATGTTTAATTTATATATAATACATATGTGTGTGTATGTGTTGTATAGCTTTTTTTGTTGAAAAGTAAAAAATATAAGAAAAAAATAAAAATAAATGAATTTTATTCATATTTTTAGTAAAAATTTTATTTTATTTATTATTTTTACTTATTTATATATTTTCTAAATAATATAATAATTGATTTATTAAATAACTATTTTTTATTTAATAATAAATATAAGTAATACGACTTATAATATAATTATAATTGAAAATGAATAAATATTTAGATTATATTATTTCTACTTAAAATTTAAATTTTCTTTAATTTATATTAGATTTTTTAAATTACATATTATAATATATGTAATGTAATATATTATTATACTAGATAATATTATTAATATTATTCATGTTTGTTACCACAGTAAAAGCCAATGCTATCTTTGTATTTCTATTTTATCATCTTTTTTATAAAAAATTTATTTTTTGTTTTATCATTTGCATTTATGTATATATTTATTAAATAATATAATATTAAATATATTAAATAACTATATTAATATGCAATTAATTTAGCAAATTGGTTGCTTAAAGGAACTCTCACTAAAATAGTGATAGACTATTGGTTACTTACAACTAACCAATAGTTTGTCACTCTTTTTAGGGATAAATTATTGATTGCTTGCAACGAACCAATTTTTGGTCATTATTTCTTTTTCTTCTATCACATACTCAATTTTTGTGTTTGTTGTCACATTGCTAATGTTTGTTAGCTTTTTACTATTTTTGTTAGGTTTTTTTTTTATTTTCTATATTTTTGACTAAATTTTTGAAATATAAAAGTTTTAAAAAATAAAAATTATTTTTATCGAAATTATGTCGCATGCTTCTATTGCAAATTATGTGCATTGTTATAGTGTTTAAAAAATATCATAATGGAAAATGAAATTTGAATCAATTTTTAAGGAAGAGGTATGATTGTTCATAATCATTACTATAAAAAGTTGTTTCTAAACACCTGAATAATAAAATATAGAAAAATTATCTCTTTAAACTTTAATTTCCCACTCTCTAAGCCCTTTGCAAGTGCTCTTGAAAAAAGGATTCCACTAGTGCTGATTGTAATTCTCCATAGTGCTTTAGATCACTCCTAGAAACAATTTGCTATAACCTTATAGTAACATAGTGGGGGCATATAGTGCTTAAAGGAAGTGCATTTTACATACATTTCAAAGCCTTCAGTATATGTTCCTAGACTTCATTACTAACTCTAACAATTATATATCACCTTGGCCTTCATTTGCCTGTATCATAGATGATCCAAGTGGGGTTATGAACATTGCCATACTAGTTCTTGCATGGCTAGGTCTACTCGAAAGCTAGGAAGTAGTCAATGCTAGGAACAAGCCTTGAATTACATCATCTACTAGATTGTGGCTAATGACTTGTTCCCCTTGGCTTGCATCTAAGTAGTGAGCTAGGGGGAACATGGTTAAGATACTAATAATAATGGCTATATGGTCAAGTAGCAACCTAAATAGTAAATGCTTATGATCTTATTGCTTCCTACAACTTTCTTTTACATGTCCAAGTTAATGACAAGATATGCAAAAAGATCACCCTTATATTTTTATGACATTCATTTTCTAACTTCTCCTACAAAAAGGCATTAAGAAAATAATTAAGCATAAAATGAAAAGGTAAAAAATGCAAATGATCAGAAGTGATCACTTACAACAAATTGTATGAAGTGGTAAAACACAAATTGACCAATAGTCTTAAGCTTGTAAGTCATCTTGACATGAATCAAGTTAGCAAGTTAGATCCTTTGCACATGTCAGAATGACCAATCACTCAAGATAGAGCCAAGAGAATGAAAAAAACACTTGGAGGCTTTATTCAAAAGATCAAAGTCAAATTAGAGCAAGGAGGCTTAATTCTTGGAGTTCATGAAGAACCAATGCATTTGATTACATGCATTTACATTAATGATGCTTGTACACATAGGGTGGAGTTAAATTAGCTATGTACCAAAATTTGTCTATTTGGCATTACATTATTTTATATTTTGGGATTAATTGTATTTTTGGGCCTTTTTAATATCAGCCCTTTAGCATTAGTTTTTTTATTTGTTTCTATATATATAAGGTGGCTCTTAGGAATTTAATTGTTTTCATATATATTAGGTGCCTAGTTAGGTTTTATTTGTTTCCATATATATAGTAGAGGTTATTAGAGTTTTCTTTTGTTGCCTATATATAGAGGCCTTGAAAGACCTTGTAAGAAAGATTATAAATATTATTTTATGAGTTTGTGAATTTTTTCTCTCAAATAAGTTTTATCAAATAATTGATTTTCTCTTCAAAAATATTATTCTTGTTGAATGTCCTAATCGTATTACATCAATTTGATCTTTTGGTATGTAGCCAACCCCTTCCCTTCTTCTTATAGCCTTTGGTTTGTGTTCCTACAACGTTAGAGTCATACAAACTAGAAGAAGACCCTTGTTCTTGATTGAAAATGGTTCCTGATAGCTGAATCTAGTTAGGGTCTTAGGTTTGACATACCCTAAGTTCACATCAATTTGATATCAGAGTGAAGGCAATAAAGATAAGTTTGGATCATTATCCTTGTGTTTTTTTTAGTCATTCTTTATTAATATTTTTTTTTCTTTCTAAGAGTCAAATTTGAATTAGTCATTAATCTTATCCCAAGTTTTAGTCTTTAACTTTGTGTCTCTTCCTTCTTTATTGTTCTGTTCAAATTTATCAAAAAAAAAAAAAGGAAACAAAAGCAAAAAATTTTATTGCTATACCACATATTAGATCTCATCTTTTGAGCATACAAAATTTAAGAAAGCCATATCATTCATCAAATTTTGGCTTTAGCAACATTAAGGTACAAAAATTCAAGAAAGTATTTTTTTCTTAAGATCTATTATATCTGAAACTCAAGTTTCTATTTCAAATATTTCGTTCTATTTGTGTGTCACTGAGTCTCAACCAACATCTTTTTTATTGCTTTGCCTTTTGTTTCACTTTAACCCTTTTGTTATTCTCCCTTTATTTAACCACATGCAGATTAGTTCTTTGCCTAATTTGCTTTTCCACTTGAATTGTATTTTTGATTGATATGACTAGTTTTAGCTAGCGCTAAACTTGAGGTTTCTAATTTTGGGGTCTAAGGATTTCATTTTGAAATCTCTTAGTAAGGAATCAGTGAAGGAGTGTGCCTTGCTAAATCCTCATTAGTATAATATTTTTAATCAGCAAGGGATTCATGACAATATAATCTCCCTTGCTAATTTTTTTTTTAAATATCAGGGTGAGGGAGAAATTTTCCTCACCAACATCTTAGCAAGGGATAAATTATTTCCTTCGCTAATACATTACAAAATTGGTACAAATGTTAACCTTTTTTTTGTGTGGTTTCAAAGATGAGGGATTTATTGCCCCTCACTAATCATTCTCTGTTTGGGGAGGGATTAGTAAGGAATAATGCCCTTCACAAAATTTGACTTTTCCTGTGGTGAGACAATAACCACCCCTTTTGGCAAGTGCATATCTAGATATGTTGCAACCATTTTTATCCTAAATCAAAATCCAATATCTTATTATTTTTATCTTTTTTCTTTTGTTGGCAAGTATTCAAATTGCTAATCATTTATATCAGCCACTAACATTCTATGCTAGAGTAAGTTGGTTCACGTGGACAATTTGTTAATATGAAGTTGACAGATTTAACATAGGATCGAATTGATGTATTTTTCAAAATATTTAGACTAACCCGATGGTAATTATTTTTCAATAACTAAATTAATGAGATGAACAAAAGTAATTGTTTACTCAATATTTTAATAGAGACATGAGTAAAACTTATGATTATTCATAATTCACCAGAAAAACAAGACCAATGGCTCTTCAGTAACACTAAAAAGGACTATAAAAAAAAAAGTGCAAACATTTGTTATCCCCATGACTTTACAAATATTTTTTTTCTATCTAACCACGCCTACCCTAATGACTTAGCATAATTATTAGAATGAAATTAATATTATTCACACAAAAACATAGTTATAAAATGGCATGACGATGCTCATAAAAATCCCCCCACTATGAGGGCATGATATGATGCTCATACATTTGTTATCTATTTTTATTATTAATTTTATAAAATAAATGCGTTTCATTCTCACAAATACCCCCACGATTGGGGCACAATTAAACTTTCTTAGCCTATTATCAGCATTTCTTGTCCTTTCTGCACCCCGTTATGCCTTGCAATCATAGTTACTATCACCACATTTAGATTCCAACCGCTCAATCCATTATTTTCTGAAGCACTCTGTTAATCGATTAGGGACTTTATTTAGCCTCTAATGATCTTTGTTAATCAGTTTTAATAAGTAACTGGCTATAAAATCAAGCTTAATAATACAAATGATACATATTTTGGGCTGATCGAGTCCATCAGGCCAGACCACCACACAAGTTTTCGAAAATAAAAAACAAATAATAAAATATTGATATTAATTAATTAAGCTGTTGGCAACCCCTAGACAAGCTTTGGCAGAAAATTTTCTCTTTTTTTTTATTAAACTTATATAAAATTAATATGGATGTCTGAAGTTATAAAACTTACTATGGATTAAATTTCAGATAATAGCTTATAATATGACAACAAATTAAATTAACGTGACATATATTATAAAGGAAGAAAAAGATGTCTGGTGGCGGCATGCACACAACTCATGCAATAACAAAATCGGATGAGGATGATTGTGTTTGGTGCTTTATTCTTTATATCCTAAGATATACTTTAGCAACACTTAATGATCCCAAGTAGATGCCACTCGTACTATTGCTTTAGTGAAGTCAAACTGTTCTTAAAAAAAAAAGGATAAATATATATATATATATATATATCACTTTATAATTCTCGTGATGGATTATTTACTAATAAGGTAGGGAAATTTTATATATTTATTTGCAATCCGTTTGATGTATTTGCTTCTAAGTATTGCTTTGCTTGCAAATTTGCATAAGTTCGTTAAAACCAATCATAAAAGACAAAGAAAAGAGAATGAGAAAATTGGAACTTTATGGGCTACTTGTCATAGTTTGGGCTGGTTTGAGATATTTTTCAGTTTAGACTGAAAAAAGTTTGTTCTTTCTTGTGCTTCAAATGCGTGTAAAAAAAGGTCTAATGATCACCAACATACCAAAACCTCTCATGGTAAGATGTGACTTGTGAGAGAATGGTTCGTATATACTAGTTGCTTCCTGCGCTAACAACTCAATTTATTTTTTTAGCTTATTTATATTTAAATTTTAAAATAATAAAATAATAGAGTATTTAACATCAAACTTTATGACAAAAAAGTAAGTTGTTCAATAGCTTTAACTTAAGTTACACTTGCCATAAACTTGGATAAAGTTGTCGAAATAAGTTTAACTCATTGAATTGGTCCATTTAATTCATGAAAATGATAGGTTAGTTAGATTTTATCAACTTTTATAACTCTAGGATTATTTTAAACTAACTCTCTTAACTCATAAATTATATGAGATTACTAGTAAACATGTAGGTTGGCCCTTCTTTTAATTTTTTGATAGGTACGATAACACTCTTAGACCTATTGAAAAAAAATTTGAAGAATTCTATCTTCAAATTCCATTACTTATTTTACTTAATTTCTTTTGATTGTTTTTGTTTGATGAGACTTGAGTTAGTTATTTTTGTAGAACGATGATGATATGATATTGATCGTTGAAGGGGTTTTTTGAGTAGTTAAAATTTGAATTTCTATTTGAACTTTAGATACTTGATTCCAATACTTGTTGCACTGTTGAATGTTATTTGTTGTATTTTTTTTTTCAAATTTTTTGGTAAGTTAAATGAGCTAACTTGTTTAACTTTATTGGTGAGTCGAGCTAAGCATTTTCATTTTTTTTTCTTTCTTTAACTTGTTTAACAAACAAGCTAGCTTAAATCGACCCACTTATCCATGATCCATGAAGTATCAGTCCATGTGCGCCAAGCTAACTCATTTCGATTCTAAGCCTACTTTTCTCCATGCTCACCTCCTCTTAGGACCTTGTACTTCCTTTATAACTAAAAAAAAAAAAAAATAGTTAGTCATATCCTATATATGTAAATAAAATAATAATAATAGAAAAGTTGTAAGAGGCTTTTTTGTTTTTTGGCTAATTGAGAAGTTCTAATTATTGAATAACTAAATACGTATTACTCATTTTTTTATAATTAAAATTGTGTATTAAAAATTATTAGATAAATATTCAGTTTTTCAAGCCAATAAAATAATTTTTTTGGAAATATTATTTTATTTTGGTGATTACTGCTACACATGAGAGGATGCCTTTGATTGGAATAATGCATGCAGACATGCTGATGGTATACTTAAGAATATCTGTGGTCCATGCTTACGTTTAGGACAAGGATCTCGCATGAATGTTCATGCTGAAACTCAGGAATGAAAAATATATGGAGCCAAAATCCTAAAATATCAAAAAGGGAAAGAGGGAAAAAACAAACACAAAAACAATAAAGCCTAGCCTACTTATATAAGCTTATTAAATAAGGAAAAATATAGGAAAAGAAAATGGGCTTAATTGAATTTATGGTCTGGTGGAATATGGATAACTTTCTTGGATCCTGCGAGACAGACCTTGTCACTGCTGTTCATATTTATCAATTTGGATATGCCAACAAAGATAAAGCAAACAAGGGAATGATGAAAAGGGGGAGCAAAAGAAAAGCAGAAAAGAATTCCAACAAAATTAAAAAAGTATATATGGATTCCATGCCAGACAAAGGTATAATACTAAGGTAACATAAAAGAAAGAAAGAAAGATACACAAAATCTATTGAAAAAAAAGTGAAAGAAAAAAATTTTAGAGCAAATTATTTTTTGTCCTTAAAAGATAACTAATTATTGAATTCTGTGCTTCAAAATGTATTCTTTTCAATTTAATCCTTCAAAATTATTTTTTCAATTATTTTCGTATTTCTAGGTTATCAAATTGAGAAATTAAATTTTTGACTTTAATAAATGGATGGATGAAAACAACTTTAAAAAACTTACTGAAGGACTAAATTGATAATTAATTATATTTTAAGGAAAAACAATATTTACTTAAAATATTATTTGTCTTTGGACCTGAGATTATTTTTTAAAAAAATCTAGTTACCTAATCATTGAAATGTTTATAATATTATTCTTCCATCTCATTTTTATCTACGTTTTAGTCATACTTGCAATGTTTACTTGACATTGTTAAATTTTAGATAAAAATTATATTACAAACATTTTTATGAATTAAAATGTAAATTAAAAAAATAATTAGTAAGGAATCAAATTTAAAATCTACTTAAAAACCAAATTAAGCTTTTTCTCCTCAAGTGAAAATGTAGGAGCAGTGAATAAAGGAGTAGTAGTACAAATTGGAGCGGCGAGTAGAGAGATGTAGAAGATGAAGTAGTAAGTGGTTTTCTCATTCTCTCTTTCTTTCTTTCATTCATTCATGTCCACCAACAAAACCCACTGAAGCAAAATCATCATCATGAAACTCCCTCTGCACCCAGCACACCAAAAAAGCACTTCTCTTCCTCATCAAAACCTTTCTTCTTTTAAATCCACCTCTCCAAACATCACCCTCCTCCTCACAACCCCAAAACAACAACATCAACAACAAAAACAACCATGAAACCTCCTTCTCTTTTCCTTCTCGCATTCTTCTTCTTCTCCTCCCAGACACACCTACTGGTTTTCTCTGCTACAACAACTCTCATCTCTTTACTTTCTCTAAAATCTTCCCTCATAGACCCTCACAACACCCTCCATGACTGGGGCTCCTCCGACAATTCCCAACACCCTGTTTGGTGTTCATGGTCAGGCATCATGTGCCACCCACGCACATCCCAAATCACCACCATTGACCTCTCTAAACGCAATCTCTCTGGCTCAATTTCACCCCACATCCGTTTCTTAACGACCTTAAACCACTTGAATCTCAGTGGAAATGACTTCGCTGGGATTTTCCCACCTGTAATTTTTGAACTTACAGAGCTCAGGACTGTGGATGTCAGCCACAACTTCTTCAATTCAACTTTCCCACCGGGGGTTTCAAAGCTCAAGTTCTTAAGGGTCTTCAATGCTTATAGCAACAACTTCATTGGTCCTCTGCCTCAGGAATTTATGAGGCTTCGGTTTCTTGAGAAGTTAAACCTTGGTGGGAGCTACTTCAACGATACAATTCCTTTAGGTTATGGGTATTTACCAAGATTGAAGTTCCTTTATCTGGCTGGGAATCTCTTGCAAGGTCCAATACCATTTCAGTTAGGCTTCTTGTCACAATTGGAACATCTGGAAATTGGGTATAACCAGTTTTCTGGAGGAGTACCAGTGGAATTGGCATTGTTATCTAGTCTTAAATACTTGGACATTTCCTCTGCTAATATCTCTGACTCTGTGATGCATGAACTCGGAAACTTGACTATGCTGGAGACATTGTTGCTGTACAAGAATCGGTTAGTGGGTGAAATCCCATCGAGGTTGGGGAATTTGAAAGGTCTCAAAGCTCTTGATTTGTCAGATAACCAACTCACAGGGTCAATTCCTGCGGAAATTTCAATGTTGAAGGAATTATCCATTTTGAGCTTGATGAACAACCAGCTAACGGGAGAGATACCACAAGGGATTGGAGATCTTCCAAAACTCGACACTCTGCTTCTATGGAACAATTCGCTTACAGGGATTCTTCCACAGACCCTTGGCTCCAATGGGTTACTCCAGAAACTAGACGTTTCCACGAATTCACTCACAGGTCCAATCCCACTAGGTGTTTGCAATGGAAACAAGCTTATTAAGCTTATTCTCTTTCATAACGAATTTGAAGGTGCTATTCCAGAATCACTCGCAAATTGCACTTCATTAGTAAGGCTTCGAATCCAAAATAATCGTCTTAACGGCTCCATCCCAGGTGGTTTTGGCCTGCTTCCCAACCTCGCCTTCGTCGACATGAGCAACAATAACTTCATGGGTCGAATTCCGGAAGATTTCGGGAATGCTATGACGTTGCAGTACTTGAATATCTCCGGAAATTCCTTCGAAAACCCATTACCAAACAATATTTGGAACGCTACCAATTTACAGATCTTCTCAGCGAGTTCATCGAAAATTATAGGTCAGATTCCAGATTTCATAGGCTGCAAGAACATTTACAGAATCGAATTGCAGGGAAATTTCATCAATGGCAGCATCCCTTGGGACATTGGGCACTGCGAGAGGCTCATTGTACTGAATCTGAGTCGCAATTCGCTCTCGGGTATCATACCCTGGGAAATCTCCGTTTTACCCTCCATTACCGATGTTGACCTATCACAAAATTTTCTCTCCGGTACCATACCCTCCAATTTCAACAACTGCACCACACTTGAGAACTTCAACGTCTCCTTCAATTCCCTCACCGGACCCATTCCTTCCTCCGGTTCAATCTTCCCAAACCTCAATCCCTCCTCCTTCTCCGGCAACGCCGGCCTCTGCGGCGGCGTTCTCGCAAAGCCCTGCTCCACAGACACCCTCGCAGCCTCCGACGCCGCCAACAACGCGGCGGAGCGGCAGCAGCACCCCAAGAGAACCGCTGGCGCAGTGGTGTGGATCGTCGCGGCAGCGGTAGCAATCGGACTCTTCGCCCTAGTCGCGGGGACCCGATGCTTCCGGGCGAATCACAGCCGTCCATTCAGCAACGACCGCGAGATCGGACCGTGGAAATTAACCGCCTTCCAACGGTTGAATTTCACAGCCGAGGACGTAATCGAGTGCTTGACAGTGTCAAACAAAATCATAGGAATGGGGTCCACAGGGACGGTGTTCAAAGTGGAGATGCCAGGTGGCGAGATCGTAGCCGTTAAAAAACTATGGGGGAAGCAGAAGGAGAACAGTAGCAGCATCCGACGGCGGAGAGGTGTGCTGGCGGAGGTAGATGTGTTAGGGAACGTGAGGCACAGGAACATAGTGAGATTGTTAGGGTGTTGCAGCAACAGGGAGTGCACGATGCTGCTGTACGAGTATATGCCCAATGGGAATTTAGAAGATTTATTGCATGGGAAGAATAAGAGGGAGAATGCGGTGGGTGATTGGCTGACCAGGTATAAGATAGCATTGGGGGTGGCACAGGGAATATGCTATCTTCACCATGACTGTGACCCAGTCATCGTGCACCGAGATCTGAAGCCGAGTAATATATTATTGGACGGTGAGATGGAGGCTAGAGTGGCAGATTTTGGAGTGGCGAAGTTGATTCAAAGTGATGAATCCATGTCTGTTATTGCTGGATCCTATGGCTACATTGCCCCTGGTGAGACTCTCTTCCACAATATTTTCTTTCTTTTTGGTTTTTTCTGTGATTAAACTATCTTTATAAAGAAACACAGATTTTTTGAAGTGAAAATTTGTAAAGTAACCTTAAAATTTTTCAAATACACTTTTTTGAAGTAATTCTTTTTATAGCAGAAGACAAGTATCTTTGAGAGATTTTAGAAGAATTTTATGAATCCTTACTTCAGAGGATTTGTGTTATACATTAAGAGTAGGTGATTTAAATTTAGTGTATTTTTTAAGGAAAAAAATTGTAAATAAATAATGAAATGTATTCTTTTCAATTGTTCGGGTTAGGAACATATATACTTAATGATTAATTGGGCGGTTAGTTTTATTTTATATGTAGCTTCAAACTTGGATAGCACAATAAATTTTTTAGTTGGGAGAAAAGGAGGCTTGAAAGCAAAAAGATTTTTATTTGAGATAAATCCATTAAAAAAAGGGGTTTCCAAGGAAATGAGCCAAGAATCGTATATATATGCTCATAAAGCATTGTATTAATTGTATGATAATTAATCAAGGGATAGGTGTCATTGATTTTTTAATAAAAATATATTTGGGTCACATTTAAAGATGATTCTAGTATTAATTAGTTTTTATTAAAGAAAAATTTCTTGTATCATTTTTTTTAATAAAAGAGACACAAGGTTTTACAAAAAAAATTTGTATTACTTTACTATTTAAAAATATGATTTTTTTTTGCTTTAAGAATATTTGCTTCTAAGATAGTATGATATCATGTTACTATCTCTAGATAAAATTAAAACAAAATCAAATTTTTTTAATATTAAAATAATAAAAATTTAAAAATTAATTAATGCTAATATCATCTTTAAAAAATAAAAATAAAATGTTACTCCTAATTAATTCTTTAAGCCAACCAAAGGCTATCTTCTTCTCTTCCTTTTCTTATTGAGATTGAGATGTGAAAGGAAAAGCATAAGCATTATGCACAAATTTAGCAAGTTCTATTAACTATTTGCCTATCTAAACTCACAAAAGAAAAAGAAAAAGACTAGTTCTTACAATTATTCTTTTTGTCATTTTAAAGATTGTGAGATGCTAACATCTCACACTAGCTTTGTGTATGTGGGAGAGTCGAATCCCCTTAAGTTCACTTCACCTGAAGTGAGGAGAGAAATAGAGAGAGAGGGGTGGGCTCCCACTCCTGGTATGTGGGCCCACCTCTCCCTTTTTATTTCTCTCCTCACTTCAGGTGAAGTAACTTCAAAAAAATTTTCGTGCGCGTGTGTGTGTTTGTGATTTTTTGTGGGGACAAAGAGACAAACCAAGGGAGATACATCATGTTTTGATACTCTACATATATTAATTAATTAATCAAAAGCATATTTTGATGGTGACTGAGCTAGCAATGTATATCACAATGTGAACGCACAAACACAACTCTGAAGGCTCTAGGCGTGACTGCCATATTAAGGTGGTGTGGTGTGGTTGGTGTATCTCTAGCCATGGGGATTTTTTTTTCTCTTAAACTCATTTTTTTAGTGCATGAATGGTGCACTATTGCGCGTGAAGAGCCTTTAGTTTTCACTTTCACAAACTTGCTTTTTGCAAGATCTACTCAAATTTAAAGGGACCCACCAAGAATATTGTCAATTCACAGAACCCCTTTGGAATTATGAGGATGTTGACTTTGATCTAACTTAGTTCATTAAAGTAAGAAAAGGCCACCTACATAGCTAATTCTAATCAAGGCCATGTTTGTTTCCTTTGCAGAATATGCATATACCCTACAAGTTGATGAGAAGAGTGATATCTACAGCTATGGAGTGGTGCTAATGGAGATCTTATGTGGGAAAAGATCCGTCGAAGCAGAGTTTGGTGATGGAAATAGCATTGTGGATTGGGTTAAGTCTAAGATCAAGACCAAAAATGGCATTGATAACATACTAGATAAGAATGCTGGAGCTGGATGTGCTTCGGTGAGAGACGAGATGATACAGATACTTAGAATTGCATTGCTTTGCACTAGTCGAAATCCAGCCGATCGGCCTTCCATGAGAGACGTTGTGTTGATGCTTCAAGAGGCCAAGCCAAAGAGGAAAATGTTTGATAATGTGGTAGGACACTGTGGTGATAACACTGTTGGTGGTGGGGGAGATGATATTGTTTTGCCACAGAAGGCAAAAGTGCAAATCTAATATGATATTGAGAATGAATTTTTTTTTCTTTCTTTTTTTTTTTTTGATATTTTTAATATTGTGGGGGATTGGTATAGGAGAAAGTGATATTTCCATTTACTTTCAACGGAATTTTCAAGTGTTCATGTTTTAGCTTAGCTTAGAGTGAGTATATATATATTGTTATATATGACTTCAATTGATGCTTATATATTGAAGGGTGTGTGACTTTGATTTTAACTGCTTTGGGCTAGGAATTAACAAGTATATATGTGAAAAGTCAAAGCACAAAAAAGCACTGTAATGAATTTAAAATGGCTAAAATATTTTGGGGTTCTAGTTACTGAGTTACAGTATATGTATTCGGCGAAAATTTGTGTCTAAAATACTTATTAATTTGGCATAAAATCCTATAATTGTAAGAATCAGACACTTCTCTTTAAAAAAAAAAAAAAATAGGAACCTCACATTCTTAAATAAATTCTTTGCCTACTTTTAAAAATTACTAATAGCATCCTGTGTATATTGATAACTTCCAATTTGTATATCAAATACAAGAATATCAGTTTAGGATAGTATTACCTCCATTGATAAAAGATAATAGCTTCATGGTTTATTAATAAGGGTATACTAAATTATTTGATAAGTGATATATAATATTCAAATTAAATATTTTCAAAGTTTGAGATGAAATTAAGTTGTCATATCCACATATATAGAGTAAACTTGATTCAATTAAAATGATTAAATTTGAATAGCAAATCAAATGGAAGAGTTATATATATATATATATATAGAGAGAGAGAGAGAGAGAGAGAGAGTAAATTAAGTTGTTCTTGATCACTTTTTCTCTCAACTTAGTCCTTCAAAGATAAAATTTCTCAATTTAGTCTATGAATAATTACTTTTATCTTAATTTAATGCTCTAAAAATAAAGCATCCTAATTTAGTCCCTTAACCATTTTCTTCCAATTAAAATGATTCCTCTCAAAAGCATTTATGCGCTCTCATATACATAAAATGGTGTCATTTTTAGGGAGAGGGTTTAAAAACATTTGAATAAGTACGTATCATTATTTTATGGTTATATGGGATCTTAATTTGCTTGACAGAAAGATTATTTTGAATTAAAAAAAGTATTTAAGAATTAAATCGAGGGACTTTATTTTTAGATAATCAAATTGAGGAAAAAAAAAGATATTTCAAGAATTAAATTTAAAAATTTTGTTTTTAAATGATCAAATCGAAAAAAATGAACAACTTTCTAAAGGTTAGATTAATGCTATATTAAAAATTATACCCAGCCATAATAACTTCTATATAGGTTTGGACTAGATCAAATTGTCAAGTGAGTGCCATTAAGGTTAGCTTAAATGATTAGGTGAATAAAAATTTAAAAATAAAATAAATTATACAGATATTCCTTTAAGTTCTATTGAAATTATATAAATTTTTTTATTTTTAAAATATACATAAAGCTCTCTTAAAACTAAAAAGATTATTTTACATTTTAGTCTAATTTTAAATTTTTTGACTAAAATACCCTCCATTTAAATTTTTTTTAGTTAAAAAAAGTATTTAAATTAATAAAAAATTTAAAATTAAACTAAAGTGTAGGATTTTTTTAATTTCGAAAAAAGTCTATATAATTTTAACAAAACTTAATAAACCTTTGTGTAATTTACCTTAAAATAAAATTACAAGTTCAATTCTCTTATCTTTTTTAAAATAAAAATTATCGTGAGTTTTGACTGTCATTTATTAAAATTTCCTTTGACTACAATGAGCCTTTTAAAAATTAGCAAGAGACACTTTTTAGTCTATGATGAAATCTAGTTGGGTCGAACTACTCTAATCATGTCCAAAAGTTAAAGCCCACTTAAGTTTGACCCCTTCGTCACTAGATCTAGCTTCAAACTACGTTCCTCTTTTTTTTTTTTTTTTTGAAAAAAAAAAAAGGGATCCCTATCTTGCCCGACTGTTAATTTAAGGGATTACTCAATATGGCATGGGTAAATTGATTTCTATACACAAAAATTTTTCTAATGGAAATACTTAATTTTAGGACTAAATTTCTTGGGATATAATATAAACTTAATAAAAGTGAACGCTAATGAATTATTTAAACTGGAAACAAGAAAATAGATGCCACAAACAAAAAATATGCGACAACATATTGATATTTTAGTAGGAAAAAACTTATGTGAAATTTCTTATATTTTTATTCTTAGATTCTTCCATTAAAACATAATAAATATATGACTTTTTAATTAAAGCTAATAAATATATGATTTTTATAAATAATTATATGATTGTTTAATTAAATTATATATTTATCATATTTTTATTAAAAAATTATATGCTTATCATATTTTGATTGAGAAATTTAATAATAAAAATATAAAAAATTACACTTAAGTTGATAAAAATATAAAAAATTTCTAATAATGAATGAGAAAATTATGTCTATTTTCTCCTTAAAAAATTAAGGTTTAAGTTAACAAGTTGCTAAAATTAATTATTTAAGAAAAGATTTTAAATTAATTTTAACTTTTACTCGTATAATGTCACAGTTTTATTTAAATGTAAATTTTTTGGGAAAAGATTACAAAAAAATTCCTTTTTGTGAATTCCTTAATCTTAATTTGCTTGATCGTGTTTTGATCAGGTTAGAAAACATGAACAAATTGATTTAAACATCACATGATATGAGATTTAAAAAAAAAAAAAATCAGCACCAAAAATAAAGTGTTTGAACAAAGGTAGAAAATTTCTTCCTTCATGTAGAATTTGGATCCCCTCCAATATTAAGGAGGTCGTACCATATTCAGTAGTAAAAGAAATCCTGCTCACGTTGTATAACCTGTAATGTGCTGATCGAGGGGAAAAATAAAAAAGAGAAAAAAAGATTAACTCCTTTGCAATAAGAGTTCGCGTCCTCATCTTAGAAGCATGCCCCTTAAGGGCTTGTCTTAGTTGACAAGAGGATTTGGTATCCTTTTTACCTATTTTAGTTTGAATTTTTTAAATAAATTAAGTTAATTTGATGAAGTACCTCCTTAAGATGGCCTAAAGAGAAAACTTAATTAAAACAATGTTGGGTATAAAACTTTAAATTTCAGTCCTTGTTATTAAATTTTCGTTATTTTGCAATTAAATTTTGTCAATATAATCAACTATATATGCCATTTTAATATTTAAAATACATACATTTTATGTCTAATCATCCAAGATAATTAATATAGGTGGCATCTCACATACAAAATATATGAGTAAATTTTATTTCATTATCTACATTTATTTTTTTCATTGGAATCAATTTATTTTATATATATATATATATATATATATATATATATAAACCCTTAGAAGTCATATTGTTCACAAATTGTTTATTGTGTAGTTTTACACTGAGCTGCGTGTTGATTTACTATTCATGATTATTCATGTCTATAGATGTATTGTTTATATATTATTTTTTTAAAAATTTTTTGTTAGACTCATAGGTCATTTTTTTGAACTCCTATAGGATACATTCTAGTTATATATATATATATATATATATATATATATATATATATATATATATATATATATATATATATATATATATATATTTAAAATGTCAAAAAAATTATTTTTAAATGATCAAATTAAAAAAAACTAATTTTTAAGGTTGAATCAATACTTTATTAAAAAATATATCCAGCCATAATAACTTCTATATAGGTTTGGATTAGATCAAATTGTGAAGTGAGTGCCAATAAAGCTAGCATAAATGATGGGGTGAATGAAAATTTAAAAATATAATAAATTATACAGACTCTTTTTGACTTTCAATGAAATTATATAAACTTTTCTTTTATTTTTAAAATATACACAATTTTTTTAAAATAAAAAATTACCTTACATTGTAATTTAATTTTAAATTTTTAATCAAAATATCCTCTATTTAAAAATTTTTAATAAAAAAATATATTTAGATTAATGTAAGATATTTTAGTCAAAAAATTTAAAATTAAAATAATATATATTATCTTTTTGTTTTAGAGAATATATATATAATTTCAATACAATTTAAAAAACTCTACATAATTTAATTTAAAAATAAGATTACAAGTTCAATTCTCTTATTTAAAAAACAAAAAAAACAAAACAAAAATCATTGAGAGTCTTGATCTTTCTTTACTAAAAGTTTGTTAGACTACAATGAACCTTTTAAAAATTAGCAAAAGTTAGATCTACTATTTGGTCTATTGGGTTGAACTGCTCCAACAGTAAAAAGCCCACCTAAGTTTGACCCTTTCGTCACTATACTTAGCTTCAAACCATATTCTCCTTCTTTTTGTTTTTGTTTTTGTTTTTCTGTTTTTCTGTTTTTGTCTTTTTTAAAGCCCATCTCGCCGTACTGTTAACTAAAGGGATCACTTAATATGGCATGGGTGTATTAATCTCTATCCACAAAAAAGTTTTCTAATGGAAATACTTAATTTTAGGACTACATTTCTTGGAATATAATATAAATCTTTATAAAAGTAAATAATAATGAATTATTTAAGCTGGGAGCAGCAAACAAAAAATATGCAACAACTTATTGATATTCAAATAAAAAAAATTTATGTAATTTATGATTATTTTATGGACAGATTTCTCTAATTGAAATATTATAATTGTATGATTTTTTAATTAAAAATATGATAAATATATAATTTTTGTAAATAATTGATCATATATATTACATGTTTTTATTGAAAAATTATATATTTATCATATTTTGATTGAAAAACTTGATAATAAAAATATAAAAAATTGCACATAAGTTTAATTGATCAAAATATATCAAGGTTAAGTAGAATGCAACTAATAATGAATCAAAAAATTAAGTCCATTTTCTCCTTAAGAAAGTAAGGTTTAAAATAACAAGTTGATAAAATTAATTATTTACATTGAGCGCAAATATTTTAAATTAATTTCAAACTTTACTTGTATATTGTCACAGTTTTATTTAAATGTAAATTTTTTGGGAAAAGATTACGAAAAAATTCTTTTTTATGAATTTCTTAATCTTAATTTGCTTGACCCTATTTTGATCAGGTTAGAAAACATTAATTTAAATAGGAACAAATTGATTTAAACACATGATATGATATTTTTAAAAAAATTCACCACAAAAAAAAAAAGACATGTTTGAGCAAAAGTAGAAAATTACTTCCCTTGTGTAGGATTTGGATCCGGAAAAGTCATACAGGAGAAAGTGACTAAGAGGAAGTATTTTTTACATGACCTTATTTAGTACTAAAAGAAATTCTGTTCGCATCGGGGTATTTGGTTTGATGCAGGAAACGGAAAAGGAAAAAAAAAAAATTGATGAAATAATAATTTTATTTTTATAATTATTACTTAATTATTATGTAATAATATCTATTATTATTATTTAATTATTAAATATAAATATATTATAATTATTACTTAATCATTATGTAATAATATCTATTAATTATTATTTAATTATTAAATATAAATATATTATAAATATTTTTTATTTATAAAATCACTTTTTTATTTTTATTTTTAGACTTCATTTTCTACATACGAAACGAACTTATTGTGTAACCCATACGGTGTTGATCGGTAAAAAAGATAAACTCCCTAGCTCTAAGAGTTTTCGCCCTCATCCAATATTTTAGAAGAAACATGCCTTTAACTTTAAGGGCTTATCTTAATTCCTTTTTATCTATTTTAGTTTGAATTTAGAAAAAAAAAATCAAGTTAATTTGATGAAGTATCTCTTTAAGATAACCTAAAAAGAAAACTTAATCTAAGCAATGTTGGGTATGAAACTTTAAATTTAGTCCCTGTTCTTAAACCTTCGTCATTTTGCCATTAAAATTTGCCAAAGTGACTAACTATTTATGCCATCTTAATATTTAAAATATCTATAATTTATGTCTAATCATCCAAAATACTTTATACAGGTTGCATCTCACATACAATATACATGGGTAGATTTTACTCCATCATCTACATTTTGGTTGAAATCAATTGTGTATATTTAGAATATTAAGAGAGTAGATAATTGGCCTTCTCAACATAATTTATAATAAAACATTGACTGATGTTTAATGTCAAATAACAAATTAAAATTTTAAAAATATAGAGATGTAATTAAAAAATTTTGAATTATAGAGATTAAATTAAAAATGAGGTTAAATTATGAAGCTTAAAAGAATGACTAATTTAACCAATGTTAAATCAAAAAGTTGTCACCATATATCATGATTTCAATCTATATATCAACTACTTGAACAAAGCAATGTGCCTAATTTCTATCATCCTAATGGCAGTGAGTTATATTTATATCAAACAAAATTTTTAAAAAAGTTAGGTGCTATTTTTATGTTTTTTATTATAAAATTCATTAATAAAAATATGATAAATTAAAATTTTTTTTAACAATTTAACGTTATATAGTTGAATATTTAAAAGAATATATATATATATATATATATATCATATTTTTATTGAAAAATGTGAAAACTAATACTTTAAAAAAAATCTAATTATAATCCACCAAAAAAAAATCAGTTAAATAATTTGTTCATTAGGAAATATTGGTCCCTTGCATACAATACATGCAATGATAACCCCTCGCATCAGATATACGGTTGGGCAATGAAGAAATGCTGGCCTCTCTTCAACTCCAGATTTGTCTGGATAAGATCCACAATAATGCTTTTCTCTTTTTCCTACAAGAAATTATAAAAAAAGAAAAAGAAAAATAAGATAATGATTGTGTGAGACAATTTTATTTTAAAATTCAGATAATATGATACCTTTAAACTAAAATTAAGTCATAGGAAAAATAATAATAAAAAAAACCTTGTGCTTTTGTTTTGGTCAGCTAAAATAACCCTTATGCTTTGATTGAGAACCCGACCTTAATGAAAAGGCCAAGAGTATGCAGTAATTATCATTATTATTATAGAATTATAAATATGTTTTTAAATTTTGTTGAAACTATATAGGTTTTATTTGAATTTTTTTAAAATTATATAAAATTTTTTTAAAATAAAAAATTATCTTATGCTTTAGTTTAATTTTAAATTTTTAATCAAAATATTTTTATTTAAAATTTTTTTGTTAAAAAAAATATATTTATATTAATAAAAGATATTTTAATCAAAAAGTTTAAAATAGACTAAATTATATGATAACTTTTTATTTTAGGAGACGCTTGTGTATATTTTTAAAATATCAAAAAAATTTATATAAATTTAACAAAATTTTAAAAAAATTATACAATTTACTCATTATTATTTTTCTATTAAGCCATACTTCAAGATACAGAAGCTTTAATTTCGCAGTTTTGGCCCAAAAACAATCTGGCAGTACTTTGGGCCATACATTATCTTCAAATATTGGGCCTAGCAGGCTGTCAATATTGGTGGCCCAACTTTTTCCTGTCTACCACGCCCAACATTGTATTATTTTAAAAAGTAAATTATAAATATTCTCATAAATTTTATTAAAATTATATAGATATTCTTCAATATTTGAAATATATACACTGTAATTTAATTTTAAAATTTTTAGATAGAATATCTTCTATTAATCTAAATACATATTTGATAATTTCTCGTTTTCTTTTTAAGATTTAAAAGTCATATTGTTTGGTAACATAATATTCACACTTTCATTATTGTTCGTCATTGAATTATATCTAAACACACACAAATAAAACTAAAAAAAGTAAATTTTGTTTTAGTTCCAAAAAAATATATCTAGGTTAATGAAATGTATTTTAGTAAAATAAATTAAAATTAAATTAAATCATAATATAACATTTTATTTTGAAGAATATTTATATATTTTTTAAAAAATAAAAGATACATTTGTGCAATTTCAATAAAAACTCATAAAGGAACTGTGTAATTTATTTATTTTTAAATACTGGATTTAGATAAATTTCTTTAAACATATGTTGAGATTAAAAAGAATGAATGTGAAATAAATAAATAAATAAGATTTTTATTTTAAAAAATATTTTCTATGATTTAAACTTGAAAACTGAGCGAAAGAACTGAAGGAAATATATATAAATTAGAACGAGAGTTTCATTATGTGGGAGTGAAAACCTAGGTGCTTCATCAGTATTGGAGGATATTGTTCCACTAACTGTACGCTTCACTATGTTCTCTAACATGTGTTAGATTTATACCTAAATTTTGTCCAATTCCAGCACACAATCAGCCACGTGAACCCAGGTCCAGTGGCAAACCAATGTTACGAGGATTGAGTTTTTAATGATAATTTGCCTTTATCCAAAAAAAAAAAAATTGTCCTATTCCATATTCAAAAGAAAAAAAGAAGGCAATAATAAAAAGTTTGTCCAAACTTAAGTATGTGAAAGAGTAATTTTCTCTTTCAAAGGTTTTCATTTTTTTTTACGGATGTAATAAAAAAAAAGTTGTACAGAAACAAAGAAATTCAAATTAAATTATAATTTTTTCCTTTACTCAAAAAAAAAAAAAAGTTGCAATGCTTACCACTGAAGTAGCAATCATGGGTATGATTCTCAGAAGTTCTTGAAAATATTCTTCTTGTTTTTTTGATATGGTGGTGAGTTCTGTTACTTGATAAAGAATTCTCTCAACCTCCTACAATAATTACCACATTCTAATTAATATAAGCAAGTCAAAATAATTATGTAAAGTTAAAAGGAAAATTGCAATTGTCTACCCTGATTTTTGTCTTCAATTGTAATGTTCTCTCTACTTAAAAAAAAAATACAATTTATTCCCTACTTATTAGTCTCATTACAATAAGTGTCCAATTATCTAAATTTGAAAAGCTAACTATATAAAATTACTTAAATTCCCTTTTATTGTTTAATACTTTTCGCTGTTCTCTTTATCTGTTCCAACCAATCTATCCGTGAATTTCGATGTTATCAATCTTATTGATATTGTGTTGATGGGGTTGCTTCAGTAATTTCATCTAGTTGAAATATATAAATTTAGTTGATTAGGGGCTTAATTGCTGTAAGGCTAATATATTAGAGAGCTGATTGTAGTTTTTTTTAGATTATGGAGAACACTTTAATTAAGATAAAAATTAGGGTGGATAAATACAATTTCTCCAAAGTCAAATTTAATAATTTCGGTTAGATCCTCACTCCAATTGCATGATCGAGCTTTTTTTTTTGGGTACATAATGCATGGAATAATGAACTTAAGAATTTGCATAAACCACTTAAATTTCTCACGAGTATGAAAATATTCATTGTACTTTTAGTACAACTAAAAAAAATGTTTCTTTTATCTTTAAAAGACATATATTCTAATTATTTGATTCTTAAATATTAAAAATACAAGATTTAATCTTTAAAAGATAGAAGCCTCAACTATTTAACTAATTCCTGCAAGTTAGAAACATACAATTTAATCCCTGAAAGTTTTTTACTCACTACTATTCAGTCCCAATTTTTAACTAAATGGAGATAAGTAGCAAAGTAAATACTTTTAAGAATTAAATGATGCATTTTTAATATTTAAGAAGCAACAATTAAGTTGAAATATTTATTTTTTAAGGACTGAGTCATCTATTTTTAAAATTTAAGAACCAAATAATCAAGGCATGTAGCTTTTAAAAACTTAAAAGTATATTTTCTCAAAATAATTGAGTATTACCACCATTTATATTTTGCGAATAAGTAATTATTTTTAAAATTTAGGATCATCTAATATCCCAATAATATTAGAAAAAAAACCTGCGTTTGGTATTTTCTTATGATTGGATCAATGCTCTCCATTACTTCTAAGGCTGTTTTCATAGCCTCATACACAGACTCCACGTGTGCCTGAAATACAAAAATAAGAGATGGAAGAAAGTATTACAGTTGGGCGTAGTCTGCACCATAAAAGGAACTTCAAGAAAACACAGTTATATATGTACAATAAAAAAAAATGGGATCAACTATTTATTGGTCTCCAATTTTTTTACTTTATTTTAAATTTACTTTTTATAATTTAAAAATTTATAGTTAAATCTCTTATGATTTTTTTAAAATAATTTAATTTCATCCTTATCGTTAATTCAATACTATTTTTTTGCTAATATATTGGCCAATTGGGTTCCATATTGGCACCTTTTTTTTTTTTTTTAATGACGGTCGGACCTTTGTTCAGGCTATCCCCTCCCTAAGTTCCATATTGGCATTTTAAATTTGTAAGATTCATGACAATTCACCCCAACCACTTATTAAGGTAAATGTCACCTCATGCTATAGACATTTGTATTTTTCACTTCATCTATCTTTATTCTTTTTATTGACATAAATTATGGCACATGTTTAGCAATATTTGCAAAATTGAACCGCACATATGTGAATGTTTAATAACAGTGACCAAATTAAACATTTTTGAAACTATAACAATCTAATTATAAAATTTTAAATTAATTATAAAAACTAAATTAAAAAGTTGAATATAAGATTGGGAACTAGAGTAATTGAAAAGAAAATGTTGGGACACTATATGTAAAGTTTCAGATAGACCAAAAATGTGCTTTTGGTTCAAAATCCGATTTTTAAGAAGTTCAATTAATAAATAATTTCAATTATTATAGTGTGAGAAAAATGAGACTTTCTATTTCATACTTCTTGTTTGTGTTTTTGTTGGGAGTATAGAAGAGTGTTTATTTAAAAATAATAGGCATGCAACAATATATGGAACAAAAACAAATTAAAAAAAAAAGAATAGGGTGCAGAAGTGAACTTTACCTTAAGGTCATGCAAAGGCAAACAGATGGACAAAGCTGACAACTTTCTCGTCAATCTGCTAACATATTCTTCATTCTTTCTCTCCATTTTTGCCCATTCATTCAAAAGGGAGAGTTGTGGATTCATCATTTGATATAGTTTGATCCTATGCTTCACTTTTTGGCTTTCCATTTTCTTTTCTAATACGGTCTTTCTTAGAACCAGGATTCTTAGACATACAGAGAACAAACTAATCTGAAATCAAAAGGTATAGGAAAAGAAAATTGGCATTCAGATTACAAGTCAAAACATCTTTAAAAAAAACACGTTTGTCCTTTTCTCTATGTTAAATTATTCTAGTGTGACTAATTATGTTTCATAAGTGGCCGCATTGAATTGGTATAAATCATGTATATACTATAATTAAAACTAAAATTTTCAGGATAAGCTAGTTCGGCGCCTTACACAAGCAAGCTAATCACAGTTTGCGAGTTAAGTGGGTAGACTAGGTTAGTCCTGTTTGTTAAACATGACATATATGCCCAGCTCAATTTAAATAAAAAATTGACAACCAAAAAAAAAAAATCAACATTATTAATACCCTTTTTTTTTTTGGTAATGATTGCAATAAGTAATGAAATTAACTATCAAAAGTCCAAATAATTATTTAAACATTCAAACTCAAACTTTAAACATTAAAAAAACTCCTTCATCAATCAACATCGTATATATCAATAGAAATAGGAGGTCGAAACATAGAATTTCTGCTTAAAAAAGAAAGAAGGCTAACTAGCAGGTTACATAGATTAGGTCGTATAATATGCAAGTAAATCCAGCCAAAACAATCATAAAGTTATACAAGTTGGTAAAATCTAAATTCAATCCATCATTATGAGTTTAATGGGCTAGTTTTATGCATATATATATGTTAACAGAATTTAACAGGGCCCAACTAAATGGTTAAAATTATAATAAACTTAATTACCAACTTGTTAAATTATAGTTAATAAAGAAAATATTAAGTGAAATATAGGAGCTGGAACAATTTAACCTTTAAAAAAGAAAAAAACTTACCTCTGCAGCTTTCTTTACATTAGCCATGGCAGCCTCAGCTCTAGCATTCATGAACCTCCACTGCAACAATCTGTTATGTAATATCCTAAACCTGTGGTGCTCATCTTCTTGTACGGACGACACTTTCCTTTGCCTGAAGTACTTCAAAACCTTACTAACACCATTGCCGCTACTTTTTATTTTCCCAGGCTCAGACACCGTCGGAGAGCCAAGAAACCGCCCCGGTGACAACGCCCACGCCGACGGAGATTTGGATGTCACCCTCTTTGAAGCTCCAACACCACTATCAGGGCTTACGCCACGCTGTAAGAACTTGCCAAAACCATCTCTGCTACTACTCTCTAGGGACTTCATTGGCGTGCTTGAAGTGGGATTTATACTCTCTTCATTGTTATAAGTTCTTCTTGTTTTCGATGTTGATTTTGAACGGTTGCTGTTATTAACGAATCTCTGGCTAGAGCCAAGCCGATGTGAACTGTTTTCTGGGGTTGTCATGGATGCTAAAGTGCTCCCACTTATGCTTCGGCAAAGCCGCGGGGACGGCGACGTGGATCGCAACACCGTCCGGGGGTTGCGGCGGCCAGAGAGAGTGCCGACATTGTTCTCCTTCTCCATTTGGTTTGATTGTGTCTCGTGGTGCAGAAATTCTTATTACGAGTTTCCGTGTGGTAGATCTTATATGTTAATATTATGATAAAGGGAGAAGTGAGCGTGTTGAAAGCACGTAGCGTCAGAATGTTGAAGACACGTCTCCACTCCACGTCATGAAGAAGGCATGTAGTGTTATTCTATTGATATGGCATCGTTGACTTAGTGACTTTCTAACTAACTATTGGAGTATTTTCTTTTGAACGACTATTATAGTGATTTTCTTTTAATTTTAGCTAAATTAAATGTGATATTCTTTTTGTTTTAAAAATATTATTTAAATTTTTCTATATTTGATATATCGTACAATTTTTTTAACTTTCTTTTGGCCAATGAAATTAGTTTTTTACAATATATATTCTTTTCTAAAATAAAATTATATAATTATCTTTACTGTTACGTTAAGAATAAAATTATAGTATCATATTATGTAAAAAACTAATTCTACTTATATAAAATGAATAATAGGATGTGTTTCATTTGTATCAAATATTAGAGAATCGAGATAATATTTTGAAATAAAAAGAACATTAAATATAATTTATTCAAATCTTGCTAAAGTTGGTGTAATTTACAATATATATGTGTGTGTATGTTGGTTATTTAAATCCCATATTCTTAGCCTCCTAATTTTCTACTCTTTGACTTTCTATTATGTAACTTATTTCCTTTGTTGATTTTGTGGAGTTTATTATCTTTGTTAATTTCATGGATCTTTAGTGGCAACCGTGTTGTCATAGCTACTATAACTATTCTTCCAATGAATAAGATAAGCCATTCTAAGCCTTCTTACTCTAAAAATCTAAATGATATCAAAGCCTATACTGGCTTAATTCTCTCCCATATATTATGGGACAATAGCTGTTTTTATTTGCTATGAGCAGTAATGTGCGAAGACTTAAAAACTAGTATTACTCCTTTATTGTCGTGGCCTACAAGCACATGCATCAGCTAATCATGCTTAAAAGGTATTTATTGACCAGCCGAAACCTGAAGTCCAACAACCATATGCATAACCAATGGCTAGCATGTTTAGTAGCGTTCAATCACACGAGCAAGCACGTGAGAGCTCATTACACACCGCCTCTCGTCGTCACCTATCCAAAATCACTCAACCCATCCTTCTCTGATACCATTTTTGGGAAAGTGGCTCAAAGTTCCCGCCCAAATTGAGTGTGTCAAAGTTGTATTAGAGAAATAGAGCAACGAGAAGTACAAAAATAGGTTACATCTCCATTCTTTTAGACTTATTACCTAATCAGGTAATTTTTCAATAGCTTTAAACTCTTATATAGTGAAGGATAAGACCTAGATTATAGACACTGATGCAATTGATCACATGTGTCACATGCGAAAATGTAACCACGTGATGCCAAAAAAAAAATTCAAAAGAAATTTTAATTTTTAAAAAAAGTGAAAATCGAAATCAAAATTAAAAGTAGTAGAATCACCACCAAAATTTTATTTTTTAAAAAAACAAAATTTTAGAAAAAATTTTTATAAAAAAAATGATTTGCGAACTAGATTTGGATTCGAGAGTCGGTTGTAAGTAGAGAAGATGTTAGGCACTCCACTATACTCGTTATTATGAACGGTTACTTTAAGTTAGTTGTGCAAAATTAAAATGGCATTGATTCTATTTTTATTCTCCTTAACAAATCACATGCAAAATAAAAAATAAAAAAATTAAAGGAAATAAAATTAAGAGTAAAAAGAATGAAAAGAAATTAAAGAAATAAAATTAAAAGCAAAATAAAAGGAAAGAAATTAAGACAATAAAATTAAAAGAAAAAAAGTTTATTTACGAGGACGAATTTGATTTAGAATAAAAGTTTAGGATCTACGTATCCTCTAAATAGATCAAAGTCCACGTAATTCGAATCAATTATAAACCTTTTTTTTTAAATGGTGAGTGTTTAGTTTTGGTTGTTTTTGGTTTTTTTGGTTTTGTTTTGTTTTTGTTTTGTGTCTTTTTTCTCTTCTTTTTATTATTATTATTTTTTGTTTGTTTTGTTTTTGTTTTTGTTTTGTCCTTTTTCTTCTTTTTTTAATTTTTTGGTTTTATTTTTGTCTTATTTTTATTGTTTATTATTATTTTTTTGTGTTTTTGTTTTTATTTTTTTTGTTTATCTTTTTCCTTCTCTTTTGTTGGCTACTTTTTATCTTTTAGTTTCTTGATTGGTTTGACTATTTTCAAATCTTTGTATTTTATATTTTATTATTCATTTTTTTTATTTTGCTTTATGTTTTATTTTTTTTCTTGTTTTTGTCTGTGTTTTTTTATTTTTTGTTTGTTGTATTTTTTTTCTTGTTTTGGTGAAAAGACAAAGAAAATAAAAATTATTTTTTCTTTAACAAATAAAATAAATTTTAAAATTAGTTGACGTGTTTTGATTTGTTAAAAGTAAATTTAATTTATTTTTTTTGCATTTTCAATTTTTTTTCTCCTTTCTTTTTTTCATTATTTTTGTTTTGTTTTTCATTTTTTCTCTTTCTATGTCCTTTTTCTTTGTTTTCACGTATTGTTTTTATTTTTATTTTTATTTTTATTTTGTTTTTTTTGTTTTGTTATGACTTTAATGGTTTTTTAATGAAATTAAAAAAAAGGTTTTTCTCTTTTCTTTTTTCCTTTCGCCATTCCATCATTTTTTTGTTTTTTGTTTTTATTTTTTATTTTTTTTTTAAGGATTTTTTTTGTTAATGATTTTTTTGTTTTTGTTTTAATCATTTTTTATTTAGATTTTTTATTTTTTTGTTTTAATTTTGTGTTTTAATTTTGTTAATATTTTTTCTTCTAGTTTTTTATTTTTGATTTTTTTATGCACTTTTTATTGTCATTTAGAAAAAGAATTTAATTTAAGTAAAAAGGATTTTTTTTTCTTTTAAAAGTATACTTTTAATTTTTGCTAAAGAATGTTTGAAAAAGTTTATAGGTTTGAAAGAAAACTCATTTCTTACTTTCTCTTTTGGTTCTCTCTTTGTTATTGCTGTTTTTTTTTTAATTGTTTCTTTTTCTTTTTCTTTTTCTTTTTGTTTTTTGTATTTTTTTTTTGTTTTGCTTTTCCCCTTTTTTTTATGAAACTCTTTTTCATTTTTATTTTTTATCCCTTTTTTCCAAAGAAATACCCTAAAAGGAACAATTAATTTCAAATTTTTAAAATATTGTTTTTTTAAATTTTTAGGAAAGAAACTTTTTAAAAAAAGAAAGGAGAAAGGATTTTAAGATTTGTAACTTTTTGTCAAAAAGATTTTTTTGTTTCTATTTTTTTTATTTTTAAAAACATACTTTATTTTCCAAAAAAAATTATATATATTTCTAAGGAACCTCATTTGATTTCCTATAATCCTTCTCTTTTTTTCTTTTTTTTTATTTTGTTTTAAATTATATTATTATTATTATTTTAACATTTAATTTCTTTTTCTTGAGTTTTTTTTTAAAACAAGATTAATTGGATAAAGTCATTGGAACCCAAAACTTGCAAGTAAGTAAAAAAGAAAAAGCCCTTAAGTACCAAGGAGATTTTATTGTCACACA
This sequence comes from Erythrophleum fordii, assembly GCA_032878935.1. Classification (NCBI taxonomy): domain Eukaryota; kingdom Viridiplantae; phylum Streptophyta; class Magnoliopsida; order Fabales; family Fabaceae; genus Erythrophleum; species Erythrophleum fordii. Next base: position 14,585,129 of record JAVQMF010000052.1, on the reverse strand, counting down.
TGGCCCTTAGGTTTATTCTTATGTGCTTGAGGGGACAAGAAATCTTACACGGCGACTCCAAAAAGTAAAAATAAATGATAAAAATAAAACTAAAATTAAAATTAAACTATTACAAAAAATAAATATAAAATATAAAATTGAAATATATACAAAAGCAAGATATTCCATCAAAAGGAAACAGTATCACAACACACAAGAGAAATGAGAAAATATAAGAACCCCAAATCATATGACATCTTCCCCTTCGTTTGGCTGAATTGATGAATGAATCTCCTAGACAAGTTGTGCTCCTCATATTGCTCCACCTGTGGAATTCTCTTCTTCGATCCTTCCTTTAATTCTCTTTCAAGCCTCTTACATCTCCATCACCCACATGGTTTCACAAAACTCGGATACCTCAGATGGGAAAAGGAAAAAGAAGAATTAGCAATCACTATGGTACTTTATTTTAAATACAGAACTTGAACCAAAGAGATATGGTTCAAACAAAAGAATTAACATTTCAACATACCGCAAGGTTCACAATAGAATGGAGTCTGCAAACATGCAATTAACCAAATTCTGAAAATTATTTGAAAACCATGCTGGAGTTTACAATCAGACAAATTTCATATGGACATTTTCACATGAGCAAGTTCCAAACATACCTCAAAATTATTTAAAAACCATGCTAGAGTTTGCAATCAGACAAATTTCATATGGACATTTTCACATGAACAAATTCCAGATAGAGTATTCTCTATACTATGACAAAATTTGGTGTTTAATCTTAATCTTAAATATAAAGCAAAATTGGGCAGCATTATCTTCTCATATAACACACTGATGAAATACAAAAACTAGGTTCCCAACATTCCATCTTATGCTGCATTAATAACATCTTAGATAAGATTCAAACACCTAATTGAGATTCATCCATATAACATCAAGGATAAATTGCCTAAATCCTAACAAGAGGTTAATCAAACATTATAAAATCAATCATCCACAATTTCACCTAAGAGTTTAAGCAAAGTTACTATCAAAAGAAAATAGGCCTATTTGAAATGTCAGCAAGCAAAGTTCCCATCATGAAATTCAAGTAATAAGAACAGGTGCAAGGTTTGTTACTAAAATTTATTCTTAAAACTGAAAGCCCATTTATGGATAATTTATGCTAGCATAACCAAGGAGGGAAAAAAAAAAAGGTATTCAAAGCACACTGACAACTAGCACTTAGAAATTGAATCATACAAGGGACATCATTGAGATAGTGAATTGAATCATTATTCTAACCTAGCATACACCAAAATAAAGCAAGGACAGGAGATGAATCCCACAACTTGAATCAAACCAAATTCCACAACCAGTAGATAATTGTAGCAATGTCAGTCATGAATTATCTATTTCTCAAGAATTTTAAACCATACTCTTATTAGAGAGGAAATTTCTACCAACGCCACTTCCTACATGTTTAAATTAACTAAAAGACTTCCCTGGTCATTGACTCTCATGACTCACGATACAAGTGCAGCAAAAGGAATTTCTAAACCAAAGTCAACCTAAGATTCAAACATTTAAACTGCATTCTTCATTTTCATAGACTAGACTTAATTGCATAGAAATTCGAATGCTACTAGAGTTATGTACAACATGTTTGACATATAAACCAAGTCTCGTGCAAGTGCCAGAGACATAATCTGAACAAGAATCATCACTTTTATGCCAAACAGAAATTTGGTCCCTTGGCTTATTGAGTTAAGACTTATAAGGATAACATTTAACAAAAAGCTCAATTAACACATTTGGAAAAACCACACAGAACTGCTAAACAGAAAATTTCAAACAAAAAAATGCAATAAACATTTGATGTAAATTTATCAAGGAAAGCAGCAGAGAACAAGAAAAGCAAAATTCGATTTAATCATCACTATTAAAAAAAAAAAGAAACAGGCAAGAATCAATAGAGATTATGTAGAATGTTGAAGAAAGCCAAAAAATGGAACATTACCTCTTAGATTTCTTTTATTGAATGGACTGTCTCTATGAATAAAAAATCTTTCACTCGAGCTCAGCTTCTTCATGAAAACTCCCTTCGTTAAACCTTTGCTCTCAGTCCCTCTCCTCCATTCTCCTCTTTACTCTCCTCTATATCAGAAGCTCTCTCTTATTCCAAAGCCAACTCTCTTCTCTATTCTCTTTGCTTCTCTTACTAAAAAAAACCCCAATTTTCTCTCATTGAATCCTCTCTTCCCCTTTTTGCCCTTTGCCTCTCTTCACTTCTGTTTGTGTCTCCATCCTTATTCTCTAATTCAAAGCCCCTTTTAAGTCAAATTAGATATTACAATCACTTTCCCTTTTAGCGCATCTGGCTTCGTCCTTTGTACCCAAAATATTGTCGTGCTCCTCTTGTGCGTGCTACTTCAGTGTGTCCGTGTGTGCTCTTCCCTTCTCTTGCTAGAATCGTGTGAGAGCAAGAAGATACGGAAATAATTTTAGAATAGGGATGTGTTTGTCTTTTATCATATTATAATTCATGTTTTCATATATTTGCATGACAGTTTGTTTCTATTATTTGCTTTAGTGGATATGCCGAACCACGTGACTCCAAAGATATAGGTACTCAGATGTAACGGTTTCGAGGGAAGGCAAATATTGAATCATCTTATCTCTCTAAACTCTCTACTTTCCTCTTTCTACTTCTTCTTTCTCCTTCTTTATATTTTTCTGTTATATCCTCTATCAAATTCAAATCCTCATCATTGGTATTAGAGCTGAGGCAATTTCATCCATGGCAGATAGTACGAGGTCCTAGACAAACTTGAGGGAAGTTGAAGATAGAATGTAAGCTGAGACGAATGAACGTTTTGCTCGCTTGGAAACTCACATTAATGGCTTAGATGAAATGTGAACACAATTGAGGAATCTTTAAGATATGGTACACATGATGACCCTATAAACAGCGGACCAGTACTTCCATCGAGACAGAGGCAGAGATAGAGACTACCAACTACCCACTTAATTCATGAAATTGGACTTCTCGAAGTTTTCCTCAACAAATGTTGATGGGTGGTTAGCTAAATGTAAGCATTATTTTATGCCCGACGGAACGGTCGATGATTGAAAAACAGTGATTGTTAGTTTGGTGCTTGACGAAATGGCTTCTAAATGGTATCAACATTTTGAGCGGAGCCAGAATGGCCTTGTGCCTTGGAACATTTTCACCAATGCTGTGCGCTTTAGATTTGGACCTCTTTATGACTATCAAATGGAGGAGCTCATGCACTTGAGATAGATGGGTTTAGTTGATCAGTATTAAGCAAAATTCAACATTCTTATATGCAAGCTGGACTTGAGTAAAGCACGAAAGTTAAGCTATTTCATCGGAGGACTTAAGCAAGAGCTAGCCTCTAAGGCCGCAGAATCAGCTAGAGGCAGCAAAGATAGCTAAGTTACAGGAGGCTCATCAAGAAGCTTGGCCAAGTCACACTATGAACCTACTAAGTAACAAGTTTATTTTGAGTTCTACTAGTTCAGCGAAGGGTTGTTACCTTTATACTCTATTCCTAAGAGTTTATCTCCACCAGATAAGTCCAAATTGCCAATAGTGGATTCTAGTAGGAAGTAGAATACTAGGAATTCAAATGCACTAGTACCTAGTAGCTCCAAAGGAATTTTAAGAAGACCTAAGATGACTTTTAAGCAAAGATTATCACTTACTGATTTAAAGGAATGTAGAACTAAGGGTCTTTGCTATTTTTGTCATGGTAAGTACTCACCAGATCATGATTGTCCTCAAAAGAAAAAAACACAGGTCTTCCTTATAGAGGTTGAAGGGGACTTTGATGATGATCCCAAAGTTGAAGTGCAATTGTTCGAGGCTGAGCCTGGTGAAAATAATGATCATGTGACTCTTATTATTTCTTTAAATGTGTTAACAGGAACAAAATCATACCACACTATCCGTATTAGCGAAAAAGTAGGAAAATGGGTGCTACAAATACTGGTGGACATGGGGAGCACATACAATTTTTTAGATTCAGCTATAGCTAAGGAATTGAATCTGTGGTGCAGCAAACTTTGCCTACCTGAATCACAGTGGCTAATGGGGAGAGGTTATGTTCTACTGAGAAAATGGAAGGTCTCAAATGGATATCACATGGTATTGAATTTGTGGCTGACATAATGATATTGCCTTTGGCAAGTTGTGACATGGTATTGGGTATGCAATGGTTAAGTGAAATTGGCATCGTACAGTTGGATTGCAGAAATCTAGTTATGGAATTCTTGTGGGAAGGGAAGAAGGTTAAACTCACTGCTGTGAATGCTGGTTAGAACATAATTATTAATGATAAGAAGATGCTCAAGTTACTTGAAGCAGACCCGAGCCTTACGGGTGCCAGTTGATTCCATATTCTGCTGGAGTTTACTGTTATACAGTGGTTATAAGTCCCACTGAATTTGGTCCAACTGCTATAGATTAGTTACTGATTGATTTTAATAACCTTTTTGATGAACCTACCACCCTACCTCCTAACAAAGGAGTTGAGGATCATCAAATCATTTTGAAAGAAGGTAGTAACGTAGTTAATTTATGCCCATATAGATATCCATCTTTTCAAAAGGATGTCATTGAAGGATTGATCAAAGACATGCTAAACCAAGGAATTATTCAACATAGTTCCTTACCATTCGCTTCCCCAGTAGTGCTAGTAAAAAAGAAGGATGGATTATGGCGTATGTGCGTGGATTATCAAACTTTAAACAAAGCTACTATTCAGAACAACTTTCCTATTCCTTTAATTAAAGATTTATTAGATGAATTAGCTAACAAGAAGGTGTTCAGTAAGTTGGATTTGCAATCTGGTTACCATCAGATTCACATGAGCAAAGAGGATGTTCCTAAAACGACATTTTAAACTCATGCAGGACATTACGAGTATTTGGTCATGCCCTTCGGTCTTACGAATGCTCTTGTTACATTGCAAGGTATTATGAACAAGATATTTGAGGATATTCTATGGAAGTCTATTCTTGTGTTTTTTAACGACATTTTAGTTTACAGTTCAGACTTAGAGGCTCATGTTAATCATTTGAGAGCTATATTTGATATTTTAAAATAGAACCATTTTCTTGTGAAAAAAAAGCAAGTGTGCTTTTGCCACTAATAGAATCGAATATTTGGGTCATGTTATCTTTGGAGGTAGAGTTGCAACTGATCCTTTTAAATTGAAAGCAGTTTCGAATTGGCCCACACCAAAAATAGTGAAGGAGTTGAGGGGTTTTTTAGGATTATTTGGTTACTATAGGTGCTTTATACATTCTTAAGGTACCATTTCAAAGCTCCTAATAGATTTGTTGAAGAAAGATGGATTTGTTTGGTCTCAGGTAGCTGAGAAAGCTTTTATAACACTCAAGAAAGCATTGATATCAGCCCCTGTATTGGCTTTACCATATTTGAGGAAGTCTTTCATTTTAGAAACCGATGCTTCTATTATGGGAATAGGTGTAGTTCTATCTCAAAAGAGCCATCCTATTGCATTTGTAAGTAAGGTGCTATTACCTAGGCATCAATTAATGTCCGTATATGATAAGGAATTGTTAGCAATTATGCATGCTATTTCGAAGTGGCACCAATATTTATGTATTCAGTCTTTCATCATTCTTATTGATCAGATAAGCCTTAAATTTCTCCTAGAGCAATGGCTTTCCACACCTACTCAATACACATGGATTACTAAATTGATGGGACTTCAGTATGAAATCAAGTATAGGAAAAGCAATGAAAATGGGGCAGCAGATGCATTATCTCTAGCTTCGCATAGGGAATTACTACAAATGAGTGTTTCATCTATTTCTACAGAGCTGTGGGATCTTATTCAAGCTCAATTTTTAGCAAATCCCACTTTGAAGGAAATTATTGATGACTTGGGAAGTAACAGGGGTTTTCACCCTAAATATCTATGGCATAATGGCATGCTTTTCCGAAAGCATTGCACTGTTATTAGCCTAGCACAAGATGCACTAAAGAAAATTATCATGAAGTGGTTACATGCTAGTCCACAAGGGGGCCATTCAGGGACTAAAGCTACTTACCATAGATTTTGAGCTCTATTTTATTCGAAAGGGATGATGACTGATATAAAAAATTTCTTACATCAGTATGAGACTTGCCTATGTTGTAAGTATGATAATACTGCATATCTTGGTTTATTACAACCATTGGTTGTACCAGATGGGGTATGGCAAAGTATAACTATGGATTTTATTGAACAAATGCCCAAATCAAAAGGAAAAGATACTATTTGAGTAGTAGTGGACCTCCTTAGCAAATATGCTCATTTTGTGCCATTGGCCTACCCATTTACGGCTTCATAATTGGCTCAGCTTTTCATTGACAATATTTACAAACTCCATGGTCCACCATCTACTATTATTAGTGACAGAGATCTTTTATTTATCAGCAAGTTTTGGCAAGAGTTTCTTATGAAATTTGGGGTTGAGCAGAGGCTATCGATAGCATACTACCCTCAAACAGATGGTCAAAGTGAAGTGGTGAATTGATGCTTGGAATAGTATATGAGAAATTTCTCCTGGTAAGCCCCTAAAGACTGAGTCAAGTGGTTGTCATTAGTTGAGTGGTAGTATAACACCACATTTCACACTTATATAGGGAGTACTCCCTTCAAAGTGATGTATGGCCAACCACCTCCATTACAGTTCCTGTATATACCTCATGAATCATCTTTGGAAGCCATTGATCATTCATTCATGGCAAGAGAGAACATGTTGTCTTGATTGAAGATAAATTTACATGCTGCCATGAACAGTATGAAGCAGCAAGCTGATAAACACCATTTAGAATGACAATTTAATCTGGGAGATTGGGTCTTCCTCAAACTATAGTCTCATCGTTAGGTTTTTGTCAATCATCGTTCATAAGAGAAATTGGCTCCTCACTACTTTGGTCCATACCAGGTTGAAGCTAAAGTGGGAAAGGTTGCTTATACCTTGCAACTTCCAGCTTTATTAAAAGTTCATCCTACCTTTCATGTCTCATTGTTGAAGCCGTGTCCTGATCTTGCTGTTCCTGTATGCCATTTACCTGATGAAATGAATAGTGTGCTTTTTCCTAGAGAACCTCTCGCCATTCTAGATTGTTGAATGGTACAACAATGTCATCGGGTTGTGATACAAGTCTTAATCCAATGGAGAGGTGAACTTCCAGAGGAGGCTACTTGGGAACTCTGGCATGATATGCTGCAGCATTTTCCAACGTTTACTAACTCCCTTAATCCTTGAGGTTAAGGATTTTGTTGAGGGGGAGTATTGATATGGAAATAATTTTAGAAATAGGGACGTGTTTGTCTTTTATCATATTATAATATTTGTTTTCATATATTTGCATGACACTCTGTTTTTGTTATTTGCATTAGTGGATATGCTGAACCACGTGACTCCAAAGATACATGTACTCAAATGTAATGATTTCAAGGGAAGGCGAATATTGAATCATCTTATCTCTCTAAACTCTCTCCTCTCCTTTTTCTACTTCCTCTTTCTCCTTCTCTGTATTTTTCTATTATATCCTCTATTAAATTCAGATCCTTATCAAAACGGACCACTTTGATGCCCTGACTCTGTGTGTGTTTGCTGTTTGTGCATCTGTGTATATGCGTGGTCCTCTTGCCTATGCTAGAATCGTGGATGAAGAAAAGGAGCAACTGAAGGGAATGGGGTAGGGCTCAACGTGCTAGATGCTGGTTTGATGGCCTAATGCAAGAAAAAAAAAAAGGGAAAGAGGATTTTGGACTTCAGAATTTGGGCCCGAAATCTAGCTGCTTCTCTATTCTTTTTTATTTATTCTGATTGCTTTTCTTTTTGTGGGCTTGTTTGAGCTATTTGCTTTTCTTCTTTTTTGTCTTTTTTTTTTCTATTTTTTTGTTAGCTTAATTTTAACATTATTTTTGGAGTATGCCCGGACAAAATACAGGGTTCACAACATGATAGGGAATTCATTATTATTTAATGAATTTGCCCCTGTACAAACGTTATTATTGTTAAAATTGCTTATGGTACTTTGACAAATGTGACTAGTATTGGGGTTGTTACTTTTTTTATCACCTAGTTCTTTAACATGTACTTTTGGAACTTAAACTAGCATGTAGCCTTTTGTATGTTAGTAAGCTCATTAAAGATAATGGATATGTGGCTCATTTTGTAAATGAAAGTTGTGGATTTCAAGACTTGGCTTTTATAAGGACTATTGGCAAAGATAAAAAGGGGACCAGTCTCTACTTTATGAACTTCAATAAAAGGGACAAATGTGTTTTTTCTACAAGGACAGATTTTAAGTTATTATAAAGGCATTATAGACTAGGCCATCTAAATTTTTATTATATGAGGAAAGTGTTTCTTGATGTATTCACTAAAATTTCATGTTTTATTCATTGTAAATTTTGTCAACTTGCCTAATAAACTGAAGCCGCTTACCCTTCACAAGCTAAGAAACATTCTTCACCATTTTCTTTAATCCATAGTGACGTTTAAGGTCCTTCTAAAGTTAGTAGTGTCTCAAGTTCATAATGATTTGTTATTTTTATTGATAATCACATAAGAATTACATTAGTGTTTTTAATAAAAGATAAGTATAAAGTTTCTACTATTTTTAAAAACTTCAATCACCTCATTTAACACCTAAATAAAGGTTCTTAAATTTGATAATGGTTGTGAATACCTTAACACCTTTCTTAGAACCTATCTCACTAAACAAAGGATTTACCATCAAAGCTCTTACTTCCTTACACCTTAGCAAAATGAAGTGGCTAAACTAAAGAATAGATATATTCTTGAAGTAGTTAGGTCTCTTTCACTTACCACCAATGTTCCTAAATATTACTGAAGGAAGCCATCCTTACTTTAACATACCTTGTCAATAAGATGCTATCTAAAGTGCTAAATTTTCAAACTCCATGTAACACTTTTCTTAAATTTTTCCTTACCACCCATGTTGTCTCCATTATACTTGCTAAGGTTTTTAATTATATAGCCTTTGTCCATCTTTCCTAAAGTAATAAAATTGACCCCAAGGCTAGCAAATGTATTTTTTTTTTTTTTGGGTTAATCTACTACTCAAAAGGGTTATAAATGCTAGTCTCCCACCTTAAATTTTTTTGTGTTTCTATGGATGTTACTTTTTCTAAAGATTAGCCATATTATTTAAGAACAACCATAAGGGGGCATAATCTCAACTATCAAGAAAAGGAATAGAGTTTTTGTCTTAAGAAAATTTATAGTGAATCTGAGACCACCACCTAGCTCTCCTATTATTCATATAATTCCTTTTAATGACCTTGTTACCTCTCCTACTAAATTTAAGCCTTCTCCCACTTTATACCCTAAACCCAAGTTTATATACCAAAATCTTGAACCTATATTCGAGATGAGAGTTCAGGAGGTAGAGGCTGGTCATTCTCCTAAACAAAGTAGTGACTTCAATCTAACCTTACTTAAGCTTTTTCCAAATGAAATTGAAAGTTTGGGTTCAGACATTCCTATTGCTTAGAAGAAGTGTACAAAGATTTGCACTCAACATTCCATTGGAAATTTTGTGTCATATGACAAATTGTCTCTTACTTATCAAACTTTTATGGTTAACATTTCTAATGAAAGGATTCCTTAGAATGTTTATGAGGCTCATAAGCAAGCTAAGTGGAGAAAAACTGTGTAAAAGGAGATAAATGCATTGAAAAAGAATGGTACATAGGAACTAGTTAAGTTACCTGAAGGGAATAGATTGGTTGGGTGAAAGTATATCTTTAATATAAAGTATAATTTGGATGGTAGCAATAGTAGATGCAAAGCTTGGCTTGTGGTAAAAGGGTTAACTCAAACATGGAGCTTGGATTACCAAGAGACATTTGCTCTAATGGCAAAATGTAATTTTATTAAGGTACTTTTATCTCTGGTAGCTAATTTAGATTGGCCTCTTTAGCAATTAGATGTCAAAAATGCATTTCTTAATGAAGATCTTGAAGAAGATGTCTATATATCTCGTAGACTTAAGAGTGAAAACAATAACGGCAAGGTTTATTGTCACACCCTAAGCAAAAAAGAGGTGACCAACATGGAGAGCAGGGTAAAGCTAAAATCCATAAGCCTTATAGATATCATCATAGTTAAAGAGGTCTTTTGATGGTTGAACACATAATATTACATCATCTTACTGATCATATTTTCTCATTACATCAATATAAGTATTCTTAACTTTTTGTAGAAATTTTGACAAAGTTTTTCTTAAAATTTAGACCTCCCAAAATTTTTACAATAGCTAAAATCCAGTAACAACAACAAAGAAAGCTATGCTCTCATTTATTAACTAATAAAATGCCAAAAAAGAACAAAAAAGGGGGATTTCTGCCTGTGTCAAGTAAAGTTATATCTAGAATACTTTACAACAATATAGCAAGTGGCACAACCTAGATCATCTCCCTTGAAAATGGAGTTCAATGCTTAATTTGGTTCTCTAAGTGTTAAAAGTCCTAAAGGCTACTTGATTTTGGGGGGTTTTTGATTGAATTAAACTAACCTAAAACTAAATTGAATCAAAACTCCTAAATTCTATCTAAATGGAGAATTATGGGTGATAATGGTCTTGTGACTAGCTTAGGAATCATCTCTTGGTATCCACTATCTTTATCCTAGTCTAATTATAATTAATTCTGGCCTAAAAGTTCCTAATTGTGTTCATTGACAAATGATCTTAAATAACCATTCAAGATTCAAGAAACTAGCAATTTAATGTTAATTGAAACCTCAACTCTCATTAGATTACTAATTCTTGTGATTAAGATCTTTGAACACTTAAATTGATTGATTACTTGATTAATTAGCCTCTAAATCCCCATCCAAAAGTATTTAATTAACCAACTAAACACTAAGGAATCCACAAATAAATAATTAGGCACATCAATTCTCACAAGCATTTCATCAAACACCTTGATTGCACACTTGAAAAATTGCAGAAAATTGAGAAAATTCAGTACTAATTCAATCACATAATCAGTCAATCAATGTCCTAATTAGTGTCTAGCCAGTCACTAATTAATTACACAAATTCTCAATCAAATATAACTCAACCGAGATTATACAAGAAAAAGAAAAAGTGCTGGAAAAATTAAAGAAATCTTAGCCAAAATTTCTGCAGTCTCCTCCAAGGATTCAAGCTTCAACTCAAGAGCTTCCTCCTTTGCTAGTCATAGATGAATGAATTAGAGTTTCATATTGGCGATGGAATGGAGATAGAGAGAATGGAGAGATGGATGGTTATGTGAATAGAGGCGTGAAGGCGAAGGAGGCGAGAGTGGGCGAATGACGGCGTTCTGAAGGCGTGAATGAATGGAATCGTGTATGATGTATGGGATGATGTGTGTTGAATGGGCTGGGCATTTTAGCGAATGGAATCAGCCGAAGGGAATAAAGGCATGAATGATTTTGGGCCAAGTCAATGGGGTGCTGGACAACGTCGTGATCAGTAGCCTCTCCTCGTGCTCACTTATTTTCCACGTGCTCTACCTTTGTGCCAATTACTCGTAGCTAATTGCATGTGAAATAAGGTGTGGGTCCCATTCATTTTCTTTTATCATATTTCACGTGCTTGCTTCTCTCTTCTGCATGTATTTAGAGCTTCTTCGTATAAGTGTGGCTTGAGCTTCATTTCTCTCTGCTTCCGTTCGTTCTACACACAAAACTCGAGCTTCTCTCGTGACTATCCAGCCCTTCATGCAAACTTCCCACACGTCGTGTTCTTCTTACGTTTTTATTCCAGTAGCTCGTTATTCTCACGCTGGTTTCATGTTCTTCCTCAGCTCCAGCGTATTCTGCTCCATGCTCTGTTCTGCGTTGTTCTTCCACGTTCTGCAGCTGCTATCCAGACTTCAACTCGTGTTGTTCATTCTTAGCGTCAGCTTCTTCTTCTTATTTAGCTTCCTTTCCACGTGTTTCTGCTGGTGCTTTATGCAGTCTTCCTTTACGTCAAAACCAAGCTCATTCTCTTTGTGCAGTTCGTGTTGTTCTTCATGCAATCTTCTGTACAAGCCTCACTCGAGGTTCTCTTCTTGTTTTCTCCATGCAAGGCTGTTACATTTTTCTCCTTCACCACATAGCCTCCCCTGTTTCTGCTCGACTTTGCTTCTTTTTCTTTCCCATTTATTCTGCTGCCAGCCTCTTCTGCTTCTGCCCTTGCATGTGTGTATGACGTTGAGTGGACTGCCACATGGTTCTTTGCATCACATAGATCTGCTACATGTATTTAAGTGGATGAAGATTCAATTTTCCATTCAAAGCTCCAATTTTCATATTAAAATTCTGCACAAAAAGAGTAGAAAAGATGAAATATGAATATTCATAAAATTCATTTAAAATTATTTATGCATTTAAAATCAATTATTTTGCCAATTAATTCATAAAGTGTAGAGAATGGTTACTAAAACAAAATTCCATCTAATTGAACCCCTAAAGTCATATTTGGACACTAAAATACTTAAGTTAGGAGAATAAAATAGATAGAAATACATGTTTATCAAATTCCCCCACACTTAAACCTTTGCACTCCTGGGCAAAGCTTAAAATCCAAGATAAAGAATGAATTGAAACATCCGGCTAATAGAATAGCAAGTGAAAAATGAAAATAGAAAAGAAAGTGTAAAAATTACAAGCTAGAGACTAATTACAACTTTTCATCACTTCAACAATCTAAGTTAACTTCACTTGTATCAAGAATTAAGCTCCATGGCAATTTCATTTGAAAAGAATGAATTCAAATGCACAGCCTCTCATGGATTGGTGTTTACTCTCAACTTTCCAATGTTTAAAGGGATGTGTTTCACTCAAACTTCACCTATCCAAACTCACTACCATAAGCTTGTCAAGCTTCTAAATCTCCACCACCCATGCTAAATGCAATACACAAATCAAAGGACTTTATTTAGGGTTGTAATGGGGCTAAGGAAATGAAATAAATGGATATAAAAATAAGGGGAAAAACAAACAACAAATAGACACCTTAGGATCTCAAGAGCAATCAATGAAGATTTAGGATAGGGAAAAATGTGCATTCAAGGCCTTATTTTCCACTAGAACAGCAACTATAAACCCAATTTGAAACACTTTTTTTTTTCTTTTAACTTTCTATGGCTTCCTTTTTTTTTTTTTTGCTTTTCTTTTGCTTTCTTTTTTTTTTTTGTTTTTCTATCTCTTCTTTGCATTTGCATTTTTTTCTCTCTCTTAAAACAACTTCTTTGAATCACAATGGCCTTAATGGATGCAAATCACACTTTTACTTATCCTATTTAGATGTGATGCTCCTTAAAATCTCTAAGGCATCTTAAAACAAGGTGGGAATATATTTTAAATGGCTAAGGCTAACAAGAAAATGAAATCAAGGCTCAAAGTGGCTAAAACAATAGATAAAATGAATGTAAGGTTGGCTTTTTGGCTTACCAGCTAGAAAAGAAATGAATGCCTTATTATTTTCATGCATGCAAATACAAATGTGGTCTCAATAGAGAATCAAGACAAGTTCTAGAGTGAAAACAAAGATAGGTGAATACACACTAGAATTGAACAAATAAGGCTCAAATTCTCACCAGCTAATGGCTATCAAATAATTCATTGAAATCAAATTTATTGCCACTTCACTTGAATCAAAACACAAGATCCATTACTTATCATGTCTACGTGAATCCAAGCTATAATCATCTCAACTTACAACTTTTACAGAAAAACTAAAAAGAATCACGCTATTTTTCAAATTTTTTTTTTCAAAACAAGGAAAAGATGGATACAAGAAAAGATGGAAAAGATGGATGGAATGAAATGACTCTCTCCCCCACACTTAAATGTTGCATTGTCCTCAATGCCAGTACATAATCCAGTAAACAGATAAACAACACACTATAAAGAGTGAAAAGAGAGAATACAACTGGATGAACTTGCCAATAAAGATCTCAAAGGTGGCTAAGATGTTCATTGTAGCTGGCTAGCAATTTATTTCCTACAAAACAGAAACAAAAGAAACTGTAATGCGATAAAGAGACAAAAACTACATCCTAAACTAAGAAGAGCTCTATCAAGGACTAACTAATCATAAGTATCAAAAACAAGAATTAAAACTACTTTATTCCTTCTCAACTGAACAAATTTAAGTCTAACCACTTTAAAACATTTTGATTGATCATGCAATGTTGACTCATAGACTTTCTCAACCATCAGTAGTTTAGGAAAGTCATTTTCAGCAAATTCAGAACCAAGAAAAGAATAAAAATCAAATCTAAGACATTTGAAACCAAAGAAAGAAAATTTAAAATTAAACTGAAACTTTGAACTTTCTAAAAATCTATCAAAACCAATAAAATCTACTGGACTCCCATCAGTAAGAGTCACTGCATCAACAGAAAAATCTAATTGCAACTTCTCATAGTCTTTTAAATTCAAGTCCTCCAAGGTATCTGGCAGTTGCTTTGTCTCAACTTGGAGAGTCTGTTGATTGTTGGGAATTAGCTCACCGACTTCAGGAATCTGTTCAGCACTCTCAACAAGAGAAACAACATCTTCCCTGACCAAAGAGACATCAGTAAGCTCACAAAATTCTAAACAATGATTTACAGTAGAATATAGTCTCTCACTAGTATCAATAAGTGTACAAGGATCAATAAGATTTTTAATATCAATGCTATCACTATGCATATTCTTATTAATACCAGTATGATCAGTGGAATCAGTATCATTAATAATTTCAGTGCAAGCAAAGGATTCCATGGATTCAACAGACTTATCAGACCTCAGAAACTCATTAATCTCAGCACACACAGGACATGTATGCATATCATCACACAAGCATTTAAGAGTTAAGTCTAATTCATCAACAAGCTGTCCAACAAATTCAATGTCTATATCATTATCACATGCTATATTTACCATTTCATCAGCCATATTAGCACATGCTAGTGAGGAATCATAATGATCAGTATATGTAAGGAACTCACTAGTCTCAATGAAAGCATTAATTTGGGAGCATCTATCACACACAGTGGATCCAGCACACACACAATCAAGAGATGCATCCAAATCAGCTATATCACATGATCTAGATGGCATGCTGTCTTTAAATTCAGAAGATGCATCATCAATAGACTTATCAACTAATCCCACACCAGGAACAGCATGATCATCACATTTTAAGTCACCCCCACACTTATCTTCTACCCTAGACTCAAGAGATTCATTAATTGATTCAAAAATGAAATTTTCACTATAATCATAGCTAGGAATAGACATCCCAAGTGCCTCAGTACACAAGGATTCATGAATATCAACAAATGTATCAATTTTGCTTAATGAGCTACCACAATCAACCATATCAGGAGATTCAACAATAATTTCTTCATCAACAACATCATCATGCAACTCAGAATCAACAACATTATATGCATTAGGGATCACAGTGCTATCAAGCAAACTAGAATCAGTTCCAACAAATTGTAAAACATTAGAAGATGGAAGGATATTATCCAATGGATAGGACTCTTCCTCCTCTATACATTCCCTTCTAATTTGCTCTTCAATTGATTCAGTAGCACTTGAAGTCAGTTGATTCGATTGAATTCTTGAATCACTCAAAATGTTGTTCATTATTTGTTGATTTTCGAGTTGCAACCGTTGTATTTGTTGGATTTGAATATCATAAGCTTCCATTAGCTGCCTCATCCTTTCTTCTGAACTCGGTTCTCTCTGGGGCTCTTGTTGCATATACCCCTCATGGTAATTGTAAGGATGATATTGTGGCTCTTGCCTATAGTAATCATGGTATGGCTCTTGCATATGGAAGTTATGATATGGCTCATGATGATGGTGGTAATTTGGGTGAACTCCATATGGATTGTGGTATGGTTGGTAGCTGGGGTGAACTTCATATGAATGATGGTATGGTTGATAGCATGGTGGTTGGATTTGTTGGTATTGTTGTGCTTGTTGTTTTTGTCTTTGTCTTTCAAGCATGCCTTGAAGCATTGTCTTGAGATCATCCAACTTCTGAGAAATCCTATGCTCTCTACAGGGATCATAAACACCTTGATTAGAATAATATTGATCCATTTATAAGCAAGGAAAAATGAGAAGCACAATCACTTTAAGCACAAGTAAAATCACAAACAAATTATAACTAAAATTAACTCAAACTCAAGAAAATAAAAATTCAATGAAGCTAAGAAGTTCCTAACAATGAAAAACACTCCTAAATAGAGGTTAGTCACACAAAATAAACTCACAAAAAATAAAGAAATTAAAACCAGAAAAATTGAAAAATTCCTAAAAAATTCGAAAAAATACTAAAAAATTTGAAAAACTGTCTCAAACGTTAGAATTTGGCCAAAAAATGGTGCACCTAATAGCTTTTCTATTACTTTTGCTCAAAACCCCCAAAAACCTTGGAAAACAAAATATGCGAATTTTCTGGGCACTTTAAACGAAAATTCCAGCAAGCAGACAAGTTAATACGCAACACCGAAATTGCCCGATTCCAAGTTCGAAACAGAACAAAAATCAAATCAAAACAGAACCAAAATAGAGTTAAAACAAAATAAGAACACTTAGAACACTTCCTTAAACAATTGAAACTCCAAATCCCCAGCAACGGCGCCAAGTTGAAAATCCAATGAACAGATAATAAGTTACCATAATTGAAAGTAAAGAAATTATATCCAAAATAAAAGCTAGGAAGTGCATAAAATAACTAATTTTTTCCTACCATCCAAACATATGCATAAGTTAGTTCTTAAAACATCAAGTTCTTTAATATGGAAATTTTAATGAAGAACCAATTTCCACTCATCAAATGACGAAATGCTAGAAACTATGTCTCATTGGTGACTTCTTACCCTATTGTGAATGGCTACATCCCTGAGGGCGGCTACACCTCAATGGCAATTTCTTACCCTTTCACTAATTGTTACACCTAACTGGCAACTTATTTTCTGCCCAAGCCTGCCCCGACCTAGTATAAATACACCTCAACCATTGTCCCTACTAATAATTATAGCCTTCCATTATAGTTTCCTATCTTACTATAAAGGTTAAACGATGTATAACAAAGAGAAATATAGTATACTAATGCTAATTAAGTTAACATACCCTTATTTAAATACTTAAATGAGGAGTTTAATATTATGTAGAACTAAGTGAATAATCAAATAAATAATTAAAAATTTATTTTGAGTCAATTCTTCAAAGGATCAATTTAACTGCCTTTAAAATGCATTCAACATGAAATGCCAAATCATGCAATGGGTAATTCAGACAGAGGCATGACAAGTGTTAGATCTAGGTTATGAAATCATATTATAATTCTTACATCAACATAATATCATTCTAATTTGCTAACAAGATGGTTCCTCTATAATCATTCTCATCCCCCTCCCAAATTATCATTAATCCACATCCTTTAGTTGCATGATAACACCTCAAATAATATTAGGAATGCTTATCACAATTATATTAATACCTAGAGCTAACCCAATACTTCAACTAAAATTTTAGCACATTATCAAATCAAGTATATAAAGAGTATGCACATAAAGGCCCATTTGCACAAGATGATTAAATCAAAGCCAAACTACCATTACCATGAACTTACAAGTAATGAAAGTACCTATAAGACATTGAAACTCATTATCCATTCATTGATAGTGCTTAACACTACCATGGCAGTTGGTCCTCTTCCCAAAGCTTACTTCTGCTAATATCACTATGTGTATAATTCATCAATTTATTGCATAGGCTCACACTAATAATTCTTTACATCCATCTAACTCAAAAATAGCTAATTAACTAAAAGCCCCACTTCATAACCTTACTCTTCACCTATACACTCAACCATAAACTAAAGTCTTCTCATTTGGCTACTAATCCATAATTTAAGCTCAAAAATTACCTTAAGGGGCCAAAAATTGAAGATTAATGCATATGTGACATGGTTGGAAGGCTTATACCAATGAACCCTAAAATTTACAACCTATTTTCGGCTAGCTTAGAAGGGAGGAAGGCGCTGCAACATTATGACCTTTTTGAAGATGGAATAGGTCAAGAATGAGGAGAGAAAAGCAAAAATCAAGGAAAATTTGCAATAAAAATAGAGGAAAAAGGAAATATAATGATGAAGACTATAATATCATAGTCAGATAACACCAAACTTACATGGTATTATGCTTATAATATTAATTTTCATATATTTAACACTTTTAGTAGCAGCAGATATAGACATTCAAAGTCAAAATATTTCATCTTTGCTTAAATGCATCATTTCAATTACCAATCTTAGCTTCCATCCTTAATGTACTTGCCCAACCAAAAAGATCGCAAAAATAAGCAAGGAATTTGGGTTTTAGGCATGCATCACAAAATAACACAAGCTGCATCCATTCTTCTACATACATAATTCTGCCACTAATTTCAAAAATTCATAACTTGATGCAGAAAACTATAATTTGGGCAAATGAGAACTTTCTAGAAAGCTCATAACATGAACTATATGCAAAGAAAAATTTTAGATAAAAAAAATCATTTAGGCTACGAAAATCTAATGGAACAGTACCACTATCATATTTTTATGCATGTACAGACTTGAAATTTTGAGTATGCATAATTTGAGTTACACAACTTCAAATTGAGTAATCTTAGTGGTTATGGAAAGCTTATAATAGCAACTATATGCTTGTAAAATTTCATGAGTACTAAAATTCATGTGACCCCTCAAATATATAGAAAACCAGAACCAACCAAATGAATAGTATAAATGCAAATTTACATAGTTCAATCCACTTTGAAAAATTATAATAAATTCTACAAAGTTCCAAAAATTGTCTTTTTTGGCTCTATAAAAAACTCTAAATGAAATCTAAATTCCTGCCAAATTTCATACCAAAATTCGTTTATTTAGTCTAATTTTGGTTCAGGGGTAGATTAATGCTTAAAATGACACTTTTTATAGCACTAAATGGTTCAAAATGAATTTACTTTGTGCAAGTGACTATTTGAGCACATCTAACACATAATTTATAACATATTTGGCCATCATATGAGGTCCAAAATATCATAGAACTTAAAATCACTCCCTCACTTGGCTTTATATATACACTTTGTTTGCCACTCACATATCCAAAATCCATGTTCTTGCATTTTCACACCCAAAAATAGTATTTACAATATAATCTCATGCATTTACATATATAAGAAGGTTTACATTACATAAATAACTTATACAACCATACTTTGACGTTAAATGACATATAATTCTAAATCATTGTTAAAGTAATATCGTTCAAGCTTCTTAGCCGCCATTCATTGCTCCTTAAGAATTTTCTAGACATGGTTAGAGATAAAATAGGGGAGAATGACATTTAAAGAATTTTAATAGCTCATTCACCCTTTTAAACATACATATATGGCATGTTATTATGTTAAAAAAAGCAAACATGTATCAAAAGTTTCTAAGTATCAAACATAATCATATTTTCAAAGTCATATGGATCTATCAAGATTAAGAACAAGCTCTAAAGACTTTTAGTCTATCTTTACCCATTTATTTAAAACTTTTAGATTAGTCTCACCTACTTTTTAGAGACTTTTGACTTAGCCTTACTCATTCTTAAAACTTTTGGCCTTGTCTCACCCTTGGTTAAGGGCTGTTGGTTTCATCTCATCCATTAAGAGTCATGTTACACTTTCAATGCAATTCAAGAAATATAATAGCATCAATTCATCAAACCAATATCAATAGGCATGTTTCATGTGTTAAACACATATACAAGCAATCCATGACAATCAAACAACCAAAAGATGCATATAAGAAAGGATGAAGAGCTACCTTTAATTAAGAAGCACAATTTCTTTCTTGGTCTCTTACTTCCCTCTCTCAACCTCACAAACACACTTGTGAGAGACTTGATTTGCTTGGCTTAGACACATTAAACAAGACAAAAATGTATTAATAGAACTATCTCTAGCCTCACATAGGCCTTATATAAGCCAATTTTAGCTTTAGGCTTCTATATGACTCCATTTAGTAGCATAATGCAACTTATATAATTCATCATCTTGGATTTAATTTTTCACTCAATCTAAGTCATATGACTGCATTTAAACTTATTAGAGTAATTACAAACTTAAATCAAGGAACCTAACACTAAGTTGCTTCTTTATGCATAATGGAACCCTAAACTTTCAACTTTTAAAATAAAGTTCCTAAATTCAAACCAATAGTTCTTTTGGTATTTATAATTCATATCTAGACCATTTCTATCATTAGAATAAAAGAAAACTCTTCATAGGTGCCACTTCTCCTTTATGACTGAACCTAGCACTATAAACACCTTTATTGGAATTTTGTTTATTTCTTGGGAATTTCAAGCCTCTAGCATATCCACGATCTATATCTCATTCAATTATGCTATTAAAAAGCTTGATGAACTCTCCTAAAGCTTTAAATATCTATAGGGTCTATTTAAACCCTATGTGAGCCATAAGTCATTCTTTAGTCTTTTTGTCAATTCTAATAGCACCATATGAATCTTTCCCCTTCAAAACCCTTAATTTTATCATGGTTTCATCAAACTCAAGTCCCTTTCTTCTCTTCTTTATCTTGGCTGAACCAAAGAAAAGCAAGAACACCAAGAAAGAATAAGTTTTTAACATGGCACCATACCTTATTTGAAACCTCATCAAATGGAGATTTTTGTGGTGCAATTAGTTTCTTCAAACTATTTCTTTCTCTCAAGTATTCAGCCATCAAAATCATCTTTTTAAGAAGCCAAGACCACCAATAGAAAGAGCAAGAAGAGGATAGCAATGTTTTTAACTAAAAGAACGTGAAATTTTGCATATTTTCTTACCTTTTTAGCTCCTTATTCTTCTTTCTCTCCTCCCTTCTCTTAGACACCATAGCCATTGAATCTAGAGGTTTCCAAGTCTGTTTGAAGAAGAAGGAGATGTGGCTAGGTCAGAATAAAAGAGGTGGAGAAGATATATTTTATCATTTTCTCATAATTACACTTTTGCCATTACACTTTAACTACCTTGTTTAAGCTCGTTTTATATCATTTTCAGAAACTATTTTATCTATTATAAAATTTAAATTCTCTAATTTATTAAATGCCTTTGGCTTTATATTAATTAGATTTAAAACCTTATCAAATCGTCCAGTCAAAGTTTCAGACAACCGACTACCTAATTTGTACATCTGAAGGTTTTTAACCATTTTGATAGTTCTTCAAGTTTTCTAAGCCTATGAGAGCCTTAGTGAGTTCAATTTTATCATTTAAAACTCCTTCCTTTGAGTTTTCAAAAAGTTATCCAAAATTATGATTTTGCACTAGATTCTGATTCACTCCGTTTAGTCATTTTGGCTCCGAATTTGAGCTATTCTTAATTTCTTGACGTTATTTCTAGATGCTCTATTTAACATTCTAACCTTAATTTGTCTCAATTCACTTTACTTCGAGGTCCTTATTCTTTAACCAAACAGTTCTAATTTTGGTTCCTCATAATTCATACTGACTTTTTTCTAAACCCGTGCCCCTCAGAAATAATTTATTCTACTGTTTAGGAATTATTTTGAATTTCTAAATGATAGGATATTACAAAGACACTCATCGCAACTAACAGCACCCTTTGGCCACCCTCCACGGACCTTCACACAATGAATAAACAAGGAAAATGCTTAGGGAGGCTAGCTTGATGTCGATGGTGGTGTCATGGTAGTGGTACACAGTGACAAGGCCACTAAGCAAAAGACCCATGAAAACAAAGGGAAGAGATTGAGCTGCAATGTAAACAAGAAGAAGAGGAAGAAAGAAATAAAAGAAAAAGAAAAGGAAGAGAAAAGAAAATGAAAATGAAAATGAAAATGTTATTATTATTATACCATTATTTTTTGGATTATTATATTCGTAAACTTTGTAAATCTCTATATAGCTTTAAGCAATCTCCAAGAGTATAGTTTGAAAAGTTCACTTAAGTTGTTAAAGGTCAAAGACACTCACAAGGGTAAGCTGGTCATGCTATGTTTATTAAATTATCACCCAATGAAAATTTGTAATTTTAATTGCTTATGTTGATGACATAATTGTTACAGGTGACTACTTAGAAGAAATAGAGACTTTTAGAAGAGCTTTGGCTAAGAAATTTGAAGTTAAAGGCCTTTGACCACTGAGATATTTTCTTAAGGATGCAAGTTGTAAAATCAATAAAAGGCATTTCCATCTCTTAGAGAAAATATATGCTTGATTTGCTTAAGGAAACAATTATGCGAGAATGTAAACCTATGGATACCCTTATAGAAGTTGACTATAAAATAAAGTTTTCTCAAAAAAGCTCCATAGTTGATACTAAGATATTTCAAAGGCTAGTAGGTAAACTAATTCATCTGTCCCACACTAGGCTTGATATTAGCTTTCTTGTAAGTGTCATCAGTCAATTTATAAGTAAACCAAATGAAGCACACCTTGAGACTTCTTATAAAATTTTGTCATATCTCAAGATGACCCATAAAAAGGGATCTTCTTCCAAAAGGGACCAACCCATGGAGTTGATGTTTATTGTGATGTTGACTGGGCTAGATCTATCACTAATAAGAGATCCACACTAACACCTATGTTTAGGAAAATTTGGTGACTTGGAAAAGTAAAAAAACAACTCATGGTGGCTAGGAATAATGTAAAAGCTAAATATAGGGCTTTGACTCAAGGTATATTTGAAAGCTATAGTTGAAAAGATTGCTTGGTGAATTAAGAATTAATCTTGATCAACCAATGAAAGTTCCAATTGACAACATTGTAGCCATTAGCATTTCCAAAAATCCTATTCAACATAATCAAACTAAGCATGATGAAATAGATTGCCATTTTATCAAGGAAAAAGTGAATTCAGGTGTTTCAGAGCTCACGTACACTCCTACGCAGTTTCAAGTTGCAAATATTTTAACTAAGGCCTTGTCAATAGTTATATTTGAGGAACTCTGATTCAAATTGGGAATGATTGACATTCATTCCCCAATTTGAGGCAAAGTATTAGTTATTATGATATTTGCTAATTGTTACTTATCTCTTGAATTCTTAGCCTTCTAATTTTTTGCTCTTTGACTTTTTGTTATGTAACTTATTTCCTTTATTGATTTTGTGGAGTTTATTATCCTTATTTATTTTATGGGTTTTTAGTGACAAACTTGTTGCCATGACCCCTATAAGTATTCTTTCAATTCATGTGAATAAGATAAGCTATTATGAGTCTTCTTATTCTAAAAATCTACAATATATATAAATATACACACTCTCTTTATAAAGTGCATGTGCCTTTATTCATACTCATATGTTTGACTAAATTATGGTATTTTGCACATAAATATTAGCCTCTATACAACCCATAAACATGGCTATCATTGGGAAATATTTAGTGTATTAATGTGATATTTAAAAATTAAAAATTATTTTTATTTATATTTTAATGAGTAAATAATTTTTACTTAAAATTTAAAATTTAACTTAATTATAATTTCAAAGTAGATTAAATATTTATTTTAATAAAAAATAAATTAATTTACATAATAATGTGAAGAATAATGTTAAGTGATGATTCATAAAAAAATTAACTTTTATAATTAAAATTATCGTCATGTTTTTTTTTATAGCAAACTGTGAATAAGTTAGCTCAAATTATCTAAAAAAGGAGTACAATTTTTTTTTCTATTAATTATTATGAATACTATGTTTTGTTTGAGCTAATTTGGAGAAGTTTAGGAAGAAAAATAAAAAAAAATGAAAAAGAGAAAAATAAAAAATAAGAGTAAAAAATATAGAGAAATTAACAAAATACAAAAAAATCTTAATTGTAATTTAGGTGTTACCTGATTTAAGAGATCTTTTAGGTTAAGAATCTAAATCTTTGCTAGCTCAATAAAAATGATGAAACACAAAAAAATAAAAGTAATAGACAAAAATTGGGTGAGGAGGGCCCAGACGCTGCGTTTTGATCATTCCCTTCTCAGGTCAATTTCTTCTCTCCTCCTACACCGAATTCAGGTGACGCGGAAACACGGAGCAAAGAGGGGAATCAGGATCTTCTGAAATTCAGAGGATCATGACGAATTTAAGGGCAGGGGGCGGAGTTTATTAAAAAAAATGCAAAACACGCTCTATTTCTCCTAACTTCACTGCTTCAGCATTCAAGGATCTAATTGTAAAGTAAAACTTTCCTAATCCTTTGTTTTGTTAATAATTGATAGTTTGTGTTGATGCTTCATCCAATTCTTTGTGAGTGAGCTTCATGCTTAGCCTGTAACTTCGTGCCATCCTTTTTTTTTTTTGGGGTTCTCTATTGCTTCAATTTAATTCTGTGAGAATGAATCTTCGGTGAAATTTGGTTAAACCTGCTTAGATGGGTCTCGATTTTTTATATGAAGAATGTTAAATATATTTTGGCCACTCTTCTGTGTCTTCGCATTGACTCGAAATAAAGAAACCCATATGTATTCAAAGCAGGTATGTTGTGTAGTTTGCTCTATTGAATGAATCGGGTTTAGAATTGAAGCGATGGAATGTTCTGATTTACCTCTGTGAAGATTGTCAATTTCCGCTTCGTTTATCCTTTCTTGCTTTGGTTTGATCAGTGGAATTTTACTTTGGCATATGCTTTGGCTGCTGTGCTCTATGGTGGCTTGAAGCTGGAATATTACCTTGTTCTAATTAAATTGAATTTTGGTAAGTTCTTTCTAGCACACGCTGTTTTAAGGCTAAAATTATGATTCTAAAGTGTTGGGTATGTGCATCCAAGTGTTGCTGTGGATTGGAGAATCTTGGTTAGGCTTTGGTTCTTAAACATTGTATACTGGTTTGATTAACAAGTGGGTTGAATGTCTATGTCAAGTTTTGGTTCCTCGTTGCATCATTGGTCATGTCTTTGTTGCAATACAGATTGCTCATATAAAATTCTGGCATATATTGGTTTGTGTTTAAACTTTTGAATTCACTTCTCGATTTAATGAGGGATTTAGGCGAAAGTTCAAATATGATTATGTGCTGTGTTTAGAACAGATTTTATCATGATTTTCACCGGGCTTTCAATTCAGTTGGTTTTATTGCGTGTGAGCTGATTGAGCCATGATTCAGCCCATTTCCCCAGTTGGGTGCCATTTGAGATGACGGTGAGGTTGTATGTTGATTGGCTCATAATGTAATCGTCTCTTCTTCAATTTGATTTTGTTTGAAGGGGAGTGTGTTTATTGGCTGCACACTGTGGTTCTAGTTTTGTTGCAGCCAGAAATATTATCACCGCTTTCGTTCATTAATCCGTGATGTTGGGGACTGATGCCCATTAGCTTATGGTTTGGTAATATACGGGTTTGTGTTTATTTGGGCTTTATCTTAACCAATAATCGAAGAGTTTCCTGAAAATTCAATTTACTCACTAATCTATGGTCAAATGTTGAATTGAAACTCATTTGGACAGTGACTAGGAAATGGTTGCACTCCAAGCTGGGGGTCAAGGATTTCAACTGAGAATGTGCATAAAGACCAACTGATGAAAAGAGTTTAATAATTGGTTTTTATGTATCTGTTGCAACTTGCAAGATAAAAGTTGCCATGAAATACCCTTGGAATTCAAATATGTTTTGGGGAAAGCGCTTGAATGTTCTTATCTAAATAAATGGTTATCAATTATATGTTTTTGCATTCCTAATAAACCCGTGTAATTTCTGCTGAGTGATGATAATGTGAATAAAGTTAGTCCTTTCCGTTTTCCTAGTTGTGTGGGGCATATACATATCAATGTTTAAGGATTAGAAATGGGCATCCAATTTCGGTTATATGGTTGGATTCAAAACTTGAAGGAAAAGACAATTGTGTTCTTGATCTGATTACTAATATATATATATACACAAACACACACACACACATACAAAATTTTGTTCTTTACTTTGTTTAATTCATTCATGTGATGCATATTGAAAATAATGTAATATATGATTGAAAATAAACATATAAACAATCATTAAATACTACATGTTTTTAATATTTTTATTTTATTAATATTTTTAGAATTGTCGGCTTTTTGTCTTGTCAAATACAAGGTATCAATTGTTAGAAGTCATATGAAATTTTGTCTTCTAAAGTTTTATGCAACGTCGGTTAAGTTGTGCGTAGAAAATTTCGTTATTGAAAGATGAGTTTCAATGACTTATTTTTGTCAAATAATTTTAAAAAAACAAAAATAAAAAAAAAATAAAAAAAAAATTAATATATTAAAAATTAAATAAATTTCTTTTTCACCCATTTTGAAATTTTTCTTAAATTTCATGTTGACAAAATTACAAAAATTAAAAATTAAAAACCCAACAAACAAATAGATTTTTTTCTCTAATCATGTAACGTCGTAATTCAATTATTCCTTATTCAATTGATGGAAGTTCTTTTGTTTTTTTGGGTTAATGTCATGCACTTGTTTATGGCCATAAGTTACTCATAAACATGTATAAGATTTAGTTGACTACATCAAAGATTAAGTTGACTACATTTGGGGTAAGTCAACTAGATTTCATCACTTAATAGTAAATCGCACAGCAATCATATAAATTGACTAAATTCATCTATCAAACTATAGTTATTTAATACATACAGCGGAATTCTTTTTCTTTTACAAAATATAACTACCGTAGTTCCAGTTTTGCGTGTAACCGACAGTGAGTACAAAAATGAATTACGTCTTGTCTTACAGGGTAGCTGGTAGTCTTGTATTCTGACATTAATCACGGTGATCTTGATGCTTTGAATCACCTCCAATGATCCGACTAATGACATTCGTTTTATCTCCACAGTTGTGCGAAGAGTTGTTCCTTAAGTTTGAACACATTATTGCAAAACGATGATAATTTTTATTCGAAATAAAACAGTCTAGATTTTGAAAACAGTTTAATGTTTCAGCTGTGTAACCATAGAAAAATCATTTTTCTTTTCACCTTTGTTCGTTGCATCTGATACTATATGCAATCTGATTATGCTAATAGGACAAATAATAGTGACTAAATTAAATATTTTAAAAAATTTGCAATCTGATTGTAAAATTTTAAATTAATTGTAGAAATCAAATTAAAAATTGAATAAAAGATTGGTGATTAGAGTTGCGAGGAAATTGTTTGGACACTTTATTTAAAATTTCATATAAACCTTTCTCATGAAAAAATTTTATGTTTATTAAATCTGAATATCTCATGAATAAATGTTTATGTTTTATAAATTTAAATAAAATTTCTTATGCACCAAACAAAGAGTTAGTATTTATCATCTCTCTTTTTTGTTTTTTGAGCTAAGTGTTAGAGATTGATAAATTTAAAAAGAAAGGCAACTTTTATATATTATAAATTTATGAAATATTCTAATAATAAATATTTAGATAATTACATTCAACTTTTTCCTAATCTAAAAATAAAAAAATTAGACATTTCCTTTATATCCATAAAAGTTCATAGCCGTAATTGACAATCATTTAGTTTGTATTTAGTTAAATACTTAGGAATTAATTAGTTGTTATCTCCAACATTAGTTATAGAAACAAATTGATTAAACCTGATAGGTTTATTACAATTGTAAAAAAATAAAGTTTAAAATTATATACATAAAAATGTTAGTTTAAACTAACTAGCATGTTACAAGTTACTTCGTGTTAGTTCAATTATATTGATAATATATGTTATAAATTAAATCTGGACTGAATTTATACTGCCGGAAAGAAATTAAAAGATAAAATATAATTATATATAGAATTTGTCAAAATAAACATTATGAAATCACAAAATAATAGCAGAAAAAAAAAAAAGCGGCCAACCATGACAAAAAAGAAGCCTAGGTTCAACTGTTCAAACCCCCAAAACAAATAATACATAATTGAATGATCTGCAAATGAATCGTGATTTGAAATGGAAATCTGTAATCCTCATTTTAGGGGTCTAATAAATATTGTGGCTTGCCCTACTTGGATAAGGAAAATTCATGCTTGCTACTTGGAAATGCTAAGATCCGTTTAGGACATGGGACATATATTCAAAGAAGGAAGTTAGGGGTATTTATCTGGTGCAGAAATGGGTCTTTTTGAATCATTTGAGTCATGTGGTTTGGACCAGAATTATCAAAGGAATTTTAATCTTTTATTCACAGTAAATAATACTATAGTCCAAGGAGGAAGAATGAATATAAAACTTTTCTCATAAAACTATGGTTCGTTGTTCTCTCTTGTTCATAGAAGAAAAGTTATGGACATTATTTCTCTGATAAGAGAAAGAGTGTGTGCTGTGTATTTCTCTTATAGGAGAGAGAGTGTGTGCTATGTAAAACTATTTTCATTAGTTTTTTTAATAATTTTAATCAATCTAAATTTTTGAATTTCAAAAATCAAATTAATTAATTAAAATAATTATTAATGAATTAAACTAGGTTGTTGGGTTGGATTATGGGCTAATCTATCATGAATGGTCCATTTTTTAATGTCTCCCACTTACACATGATGAAATAAACAACATAGAACTCTTCACTTTTCTTGAACTTTTATACTAAGTGTTTTGCTATGACTACTCAAGCACAATCTTTAAAAGCTTTTATACTAAAAATTTTATCATATGACCAAAATAAAAGATGCATCCCTTAAATATACATTACATATTTATTTGTATGCTTCAAATGACTTAAATTTACTCATACACACTATGTAACATCCCAATTTTTGTTTGGACGTGGAGTGTTGGTTGTAACTTTAGAGAGCATATAATATTAAGTATTAGGCTTAAAGAGTAGGATATAAGTTAGAATAAGAGGGAAATTAAATTATCAACTATTTAAAATTTTTTTATTAAAAATTACAGAAACTAGAGAGATTTAAAAATGAATTAAATAAAAAAATTAATAATCATAATAGTTATTAATATGTGTGTGTGTGTGTGTGTGTGTGTGTATTTGCAATGGAAGATAACACAAAATTATATATATGTATATTTAAAGGTAAATTAAGTAATTATAAAGTATAAAAAATTATTAATAAAAAAATCTGGTTAAATTTTGAAAATGTTTCAAATTATTTTAAAGTTATCTTAAAATTATTTATATCCAATAGAATAATATATATATATATATATATAATAAGATAAGAAGAAAAATAAAGTTATCTTGAAATTATCTATATTCAATAGAATAAATTTATAATAATAATAATAATAAGATAAGAAGAAAGTTAGTTTAAATTTTTATGATTTCTATAAGCTTAAATTAACTTAAATGAAAAAAAAAAAAACTCTACCCATTCTTCTATATTTTCATTACTTTGCCACACACGTTGCCTCACACTCTCTCAGGTACTTTTTTTTTTTTCTTTTCTTCTCTCTCTCCCTCTCTCTCCTTCGTCTTTTTCTTTCTTCTTCAATGCCTCCTACTCTTTTTTTTATTGTCAGAGGTAATACCTTGTACCATTAATTAATACACACATACACATACACATTCACACAGTATGCACATGTTCGTCTTTTTCTTTCTTTCTTCTGATAAGTGATTGCTTTCACAATATATATATATATATATATATATATATATATATATATATATATATATATATATAATATGAATTTAGATTAGAAATTAAGATTTAGGAATTTAAAAATTTTTGTAAATTAAAATTTGACATAAAATTGACTAATCTAATGAACTAATTAAATTATAAAAGGGATATGGATTTAAAAAGGAAATCTTGGATTCTCTAAAGTAACTTTAAGGTCCTAAAGTAGTTTTAAAATAACCTTATAGTAGCTTTAGGATAATTCTTTAGTAGTTTTGAATTAAATATTAATGTTTTTATATATGTGTGATCTTTGTAAACTCTCGTTAAAAGCGTTTACTACTTGAATTGTTGTTTGATTTTCTTGTGAGCTAAGGAGAATAAGTAACTTGGGGTTTTTCTATGTGTGTGCAAATTGTGTTTGGTATATGGTTCATTAAATAAATAATTTTTTTCTCTTGCTAAGCATGGTACAGGTATATAAATTGAGTATGATATAATAAAGGAAATTATTGTTGAATTAATGGAATTACTGAAATCCTGTCAAGCATGTTTGTAACTGTAATATAATTTTGATGTAGCGTTTCCTTTTCAAGCATGCTTGTGAACTCAAACAAATATTGTGGCATTCTAGAACTGGTATTATGATATTTTAGAGTAGTTTTATTCTTTCAAGCATGCTTGTAACCTATTTTAATGATTCAATAAGGTACCTTATTTCTTTTCAAGCATGCTTGTATACGTTGTGAATGATATATATGCTTGATATGCATTGGTGATGGGCTAAAGAGAAAATGACATTGATATACTTTGTGACCACGTGGTTTGCTCCACTTTATGCACAGTGGTTGGCCTCTTGTAGGGCCTCGTTCCTCAATACTTACCTGGCCAAGTTTGTAAAGGGAGAATGTGGGACAGTGACACCTCCTGGTTTAGTTCCTTAAGGAGGGAGCCATAGTTTGGGCTTGGACTCTGTACATTTGGTCGGGCACATCTTAAGTATCAGAGGAGCTTTGGTTGATCCAGTGTGTGGGTCAAATCATGGATAAGCCTATAATTCCAATCAGCGATATAAGGTTGGATGGAGAAATAAGGGAGGTTACACAAATTGTATATTATCATTTTTTATATAAGTCATGAATTTTACCTTGTGATCTTTTATATTAATAATTAATAATAATGCTGATGGAATTACATGCATGCCTATGGTATGTTATTTATATGTAGTTGTTGAGTCATATGTATATGATAAAACTCTGGGTTACTGAGACGTTAATGCTCATCCTTTTCTTTTAACACTTTCTAATGAAGGATTGAATAGGAGGCAATGGAAGGCACCGAAGGAGTGAGCCATTGGCCCTTGTGCTATCCAAGCACATGCTGGGAAACTGTTTATTATTTGTCATGATCTTAGGATGTCTATTTAGTTTTATTGTTTTTAAACTGTAATATTTTAATTATGATTCAATCATTTTGGTTAATAGGACTTTGTTTTACTTATTTGTTATGCTTAGTAATTTGTGATTTACTTATGTGGACTGGGCACTTTATTTTATTTGCCTAACCTGCAAACTCTGAGTTTTTAGTGATTTAAATCGAATAAAACGAGCGGAGCCCTCTGATTATGAAATAATTTTTGAGCGGATATTTGTGTGGAAATAAGGCTAAGCCTTCATTTAGATCTTTAATTGTATTCAAAGAGGCGGAGCCTCCATTACTATATCAATATAGATACTTAGGCCTATGATTTACGAAGGGGGTCCGTAGCCTATCGTGAATATTTAAGGTCCCTATGACTAATGCTTCGAATTATATACTAAGTACTTAGATACTAAGACAAGTGTTACACTTTTGGTATCATGACCAAGTTGTTCTGTGGCCATTTGTTTGTTGTTTGACTTTTCTCACTTAGAAGTCATGGCAAGTAAATATCAGCATGTGCACTTCCCTTTATTTGAGTTTAGATTTACATAAAATATACTTTCTAACTCAAACCTTCTTTGGTTATTTTACATAGGAGTGGATAATAATGGTGAACACCCGTAAAACCAAGTCAAACCCACCTCCACACTCATTGCCTTAAAATCCACCCCTACCTCAAGACAATGATGCTATCTTAAGGGAGTTAAGGGATCTAGTTTGGAATATAGGATAACAAGTGCATAGGCACACGTATGAGATAGCTGCGATAAAAGGACAAGGAGATAACCATGTCAATGAGAATGGCCCTTTCATCGAGGAGGCTAGTGAGCACCATTCTGAGGGTGGCCACAACATGCACGAATTGGGTAGTAGTACTGGGATGCGCCCTTCGCCTCAACCTGCTGCTACCAGAAAAGTTTTGGAGAGCTTTAGGAAATTTAATCCTCCCATGTTTAAAGGAAAACTGAACTTAGCTGATGCAGAGGAATGGGTGAAATAACTAGAAAAGATCTTCAGGGTTATGGAGCGTACTTCTTAGTAAAAGTTACGAGTTGCCGAGCAACTACCACAGAAAGCAGCCTAGTAGTGGTGGGATAGCACCAAACCTGATGATGATGTTGACATTACTTAAGATGAGTTCAAAAATAAATTCCTATAACATTACTTCCCCACTGCCCTTAAAGTTGATTAGGACGCTGCATTCCATGTCTTTAAACAAGGGAATCTGCATGAGAAGGAGTTCATCACTCGCTTTTTAGAGTTGTCTAAGTACAACACGTATCTTCAGAAGCACCATGATTCTAAATGAAAGGGTGAGTGATTGATGGAAAAAGCCAAGCCAGAGTTGAGAACGACATTGGCACCATTTGAGATATAGGACTTCAAGGAGTTGTGCACCAAACTACGCGTCACTGCCAGGAGAATGAGGGAAGAGGAAGCTAAGAAGATGAAGGAATTCCAGGCCAGGTCTGCCTCATTTATGAGACCTACTGAGGAAGTCAATAAAAGGAACAATTACAGCACTGGTGGTTCAACCAAACAGCTTAACCAACCTCCAAGGAGCCAATTTAATGGACCTTCGAAGAGCCAATTCAACAGACCTCCAAGGAACCAGTTTACTAGGGGATAAAATTCATATAGAGGTTCTACTCCTCCTACAGCTAGTACAGCTAATAGCCAACAATGTGTAAAGTGTAGGAAAGTGCATCTTGAAAAATGTTTAGTTTGCTACAAGTGTGGGAAGCCAAGTTATATTTTTAGATTCTATGAAGATGGCTCGTAGGGAACCAATGAGAACAGAAACACCATTCCAAGCAGAGTTTTCGGAATGACACAATAGGAGGCAAATGAAGTGCTAAATCTCATTAAAGGTATTCTTAAAATCCAAGGCTCTGAAATTGAAGCTCTTTTCGATTCTGAAGCAACTCACTCTTTTGTATCCAATGCTTGTATGCTACGGTTAAAGCTGTATGTCTATAAAATGCCTTTTGATATAATTGTTTCTACACTGGCGGGAGCTTCGATGAAAACTTCCCAGGCTTCTTTGAATTGTATGCTTGAATTTGATGGTAGGACATCTACCATCAATCTGGTTTATTTACCTCTAAAGGGTATTGATTTAATAGTAGGAATGGACTGGCTATTGACGAATAATGCCATTTTGGATTGTAAGAAGAAGATTGTCTCTCTACCGATCTCTCCTGTATATCCTAGCGAGCCACAATTGTTATCCTCTGTGCTAGTTGAAAGATGTATTCACATGGGCTATCAGGCCTATATGGTGTTTTTCTCTATTCAAGCAGGAGTAGAAGAAGGCGTAGATGAGATTACAGTAGTGAGTGAGTTTTCTTATGTGTTCCCCAAGGATATGACAGGTTTACCTCTAAAGAGAGAGGTGGAGTTTACAATTGATCTTGTGCCCAGAACGAAGCCTATCTCTAAAGCTCCTTCCCGAATGTCTTCAGCGAAGTTAGCAAAGCTAAAAAAGCATATCAAAGAGTTAATGGATAAGGGTTTCATTAGACCTAGTGTGTCTTCTTAGGGATCACCTGTATTATTTGTGAAGAAGAAGGATGGGAAGATGAGGTTATATATTGACTACCACCAATTGAATAAAGTGACCATAAAAAATAAATGTCCCCTACCTCGAATTGACGATTTGATTGACCAGTTGACTGAAGCAGCTATTTTCTCCAAAATTGACCTGAGATCGAGCTACTACCAGTTACAAGTTCAAGCTGAAGACATCCCGAAAACTATGTTTCGGACTAGATATGGGTACTACGAGTTCTTAGTAATGCTATTTTGGCTAACCAATGCCCCAGCTGTCTTCATGGACTATATGAACAGGCTCTCTAGGCCCTACTTGGATAAATTGATTGTGTTTTTCATCGACGATAATCTCATATACTCTAAGGACGAGGAAGAGCATCTTAGAGCGATATTATAGGTGTTGAGGGAGCATAAGCTTTATGCCAAGTTATCTAAGTGTGAATTTTGGCTCAAGGAAGTGAAATTCTTAGGTCATGTTATATGGGCAGAAGGGACACTGTAGACCCTAGGAAGGTTGAGGCAGTGTTGAATTGGGAAAGGCTGTAGAGCGTAACCAAGATTCAGAGTTTTCTAGGATTGGTAGGCTATTATAAGATGTTCATTAAGGGATTCTCACAAATAGCCATGCCACTGACCAATCTAACAAAGAAGGACTCCCTGTTTGTGTGAACTGAAAAGTGTAAGGCAGCCTTATAAGAACTAAAAACTAGACTAACTACAACACTCGTGCTCATGATCCAAGACCCTATGCAGACTTTTACATTGTATATAGATGCTTCCAAGAAAGGTCTTGGGTGTGTATTAATGTAAAATGGAAAGGTCATAGCTTTCGCCTCATAACAATTGAGGCCATATGAGGAGAATTATCATACACATGACCTAGAGTTGGTAGCGGTAGTGTTCTCTTTAAAGATTTGGAGGCACTACCTCTATGGTTCACAGTTTAAAGTCTTAATGACTACAAGAGTTTAAAGTATTTATTTGACCAAAAAGAGCTTAACATGAGGCAAAGAAGGTAGATTGAGTTTTTGAAAGACTACGACTATAAGTTGAAATACCATCCAAGAAAGGCTAATGTTGTCACGGATGCTCTAAGAAGGAAGTCTATCCATGCAGCCCAGATGATGGTTCAAAAGCATAAATTGTTAGAGGATACCCAAAATACCCCTATTGAGATATCAAGGTTGATTGCCACTATAAAAGTTTTATCCGTCAAGAGTGTAACATGGAAGGAGGTTAAGTTAGCACAGCTTGAGGATGAGTTTCTACTAGGAGTCAGAAAGGAAGTTGAGGAAGGAAGAGGTAAAGATTTTAAGGTTGGCAATGATGGGATCTTGAGCTATAAAGGAAGAGTATGCCTTCCTAATGATAAAGAGCTGAAGAAGCTTAGACTACATGAAGCTTACAGGGGTAAGTATACTATACACCTTGGAGTAACCAAAATGTACCATGACTTAAAGAGGGACTTGTGGTGGCCAGGTATGAAGAAAGAGGTGACTAAATTCATCGTTCACTATTTGACTCGCCATAAAGTTAAAATTGAACATTAGAAGCCTCCAGGGTTGTTGCAGAATCTAAAAATCCTAATGTGGAAATGGGATAGTATCACCATGAATTTCATCATGGGTATACCTAGAACCACGTCGAGGCATGATGCTATATGGGTAGTCATTGACTATTTAACTAAGTCAGCTTATTTTCTAGCTATCAAGGCTACCTACCCACTCGAGGAGCTAGCACAGATTTATATGGATGAGATAGTTAGGTTGCACGGGGTGCCAGAGAGTATTGTGTCAAATTGAGACCTATAGTTTACTTCAAGGTTGTGGAGGTTACTGCAGAATGCTAGAGAGACTCAGTTGAATTTTAGCATTGCCTACCACCCTCAAACTAATAGATAGACTGAGAGGACTATCCAAACATTCGAGGATAGAGCATGTATGATAGAGTTGAGAGGAAGTTGGGACTGTCACCTTCCACTAGCAAAATTTGCTTACAATAATAGCTTCTACTCGAGTATACAGATGGCGCCTATGAAGTGCTGTATGGGGGAAAATTTAGATCTCCTCTTTGTTGGATAGAGTTGAGCGAACGAAGCTTGTTAGGCCTTGATTGGGTGGGCCAAACTACTCAAAAGATCGAGTTAATCAAACAAAAATTACTCATAGCTCAAAGCAGATAAAAAAGCTATGCTGACATGCAGAGACAATTGTTGGAGTTTATGGTGGGTTACCATGTTTTTTTGAGAGTCACACCTATGACTGGTATTGGGAGGTCAATTAGAGCTAAGAAGCTAACGCCTTGTTTCATGGGTCCCTATGAGATTCGGGAGAGAGTGGGACCCGTGGCATATAGAATTGCCTTGCCGCCTCAGTTGGCAAACATCCACAATGTCTTTCATATATCCCAATTGAAGAAGTACCAACCAAACTCCTCACATATCATTGAACTTGAGGAGATAGAGCTCAGAGAGAATATGACATATAAAGCTGAACCAGAATAGATTGTGGATGCCATGGATAAGCAACTGAGGAACAAGACCATCAGACCAGTGAAAGTTGTTTAGAAAGGGATGGCTCTAGGTGATGCAACCTAAGAGGCTGAGGAAAAGATGAAGCAAAAGTACCCTTATCTGTTTGATTAGGTAGGAGTTTAGCATGTACTTTAAATTTTGGGGACAAAATTTCTTTAAGGAAGGAAGAACCATAATATCCCAATTCTTGTTTAGATGTAGAATGTTGGTTGTAGCCTTAGAGAAGATATAGGATTAAGCATTAGGCTTAAAGAGTAGGACATAGGTTAAAATAAGAGGGGAAATTAAATTATCAACTATTTGAAATTTTCTTATAGAAGATTAAAGAAACTAGAGAGATTTAAAAGTGAATTAAATAGAAAAAATTAATAATCATAAATAGTTATTAATATATATATATATATGTATGTATTTGCAATGAAAGATAACACAAAATTATATATATATATATATATATATATATATATATATATATATATATATATATATATATATATATATATATATATATATATATATATATATATATGTATATGTATATGTATATTTAAAGGTAAATTAAGTAATGATAAAGTATAAAAAAAATTATCAATAAAAAAATATGGTTAAATTTTAAAAAAGTTTTAAATTTTTTTAAAGTTATCTTAAAATTATTTATGTCTACTAAAATAAAAAATATAATAATAATAATAATAATAATAATAATAATAATAATAATAATAATAAGATAAGAAAAAAGTAAAGTTATCTTAAAATTATCTATATCTAATAGAATAAAATAATAATAATAATAATAATAATAATAATAATAATAATAATAATAATAATAATAATAATAATAATAATAATAATAGTAATAATAATAATAATAAGATAACAAGGAAGTTAGTTTAAATTTTTATGATTTCTACAAGCTTAAATTAACCTAAATGAAAAAAAAAAAAACTTCTCATTCTTTTATCTTTTCATTACTTTGCCGCACACATTGCCTCATACTCTCTCAGGTATTTTTCCTTCTTTTCTTCTCTCTCTCCCTCTCTCTCTCTTTTGTCTTTTTCTTTCTTCTTCAACAGCTCTTGCCCTTTTTCTTATTGTCATAGGTAATACTTTGTACCATTAATTAATTTACACACACACATTCACACAGTATGCACATGTCCGTTCTTTTCTTGCTTTCTTCTATTAAGTAATTGCTTTCACAATATATATATATACACACATAATATAATACGACTTTATATATATATATATATATATATATAATATCATATGAATTTTTATATATATAATATAATATGAATTTAGATTAGAAATTAAGATTTAGAAATTTGAGAATTTTTGTAAATTAAAATTTGACATGAAATTGACTAATCTAATAAACTAATTAAATTATAAAGGGATATGGATTTAAAAAGGGAATCTTGGATTCTTTAGGGTAGCTTTAAGGTCCTAAAGTAGTTTCAAAGTAACCTTAAAGTAGTTTTAGGATAATTCTTTAGTAGTTTTGAATTAAATATTAATGTTTTTGTATATGTGTAATCTCTATAAACTCTCGCTAAAAGCGTTTACTACTTGAACTATTGTTTGGTTTTCTTGTGAGCTAAGGAGAATAGGTAACTCAAGATTTTTCCATGTGTGTACGAACTATATTTGTTATGTGATTCATTAAATAAATATTTTTTTTATCTTGCTAAGCATGGTACAGGTATATAGATTGGGTATGATATGATAAAAGAAATTATTGTTGAATTAATGGAATTACTGAAATCTTGTCAAGTATGTTTGTAACTGTAATATAATTTTGATGTAGCATTTCCTTTTCAAGCACGCTTGTGAACTCAAACAAATATTGTGGCATTATGGAATTGGTATTGTGATATTTTGGATTAGTTTTATTCTTTCAAGCATGCTTGTAACCCATTTTAATGATTTAATGAAGTACCTTATTTCTTTTCAAGTATGCTTGTATGCGTTGTGAATGATGTATATGCCTAATATGCATTGGTGATGGGCTGAGGAGATGATGATGTTGATATACATATGAATTTGTGACCACGTGGTTTGCCTCTACTTCACGCACAGTGGTTGGCCTCTTGTAGGGCCTCGTTCCTCAATACTTACGTGGCCTGGTTTGTAAAAAGGGAATATGGGATAGTGACACATCCTAGTTTAATTCCTTAAGGAAGGGAGTTATAGTCTGGGCTTGGGCTCTATACCTTTGGTCGGTTACATCTTAAGTATCAGAGGAGTTTTTGTCGATCTAGTGTGTGAGCCAGATCGTGGATAAGCTTATAGTTCCAGTCAACGGTAAAAGGCTAGGCAAAAAAAATAAAGGAAGTTGCACATATTGCATATTATCATTTTTTATATAACTCATGAATTTTATCCTATGATCTTTTATGCTAATAATTAATAATAATGCTGATAAAATTGCAAGTATGCCTATAGTATGTTATTTGTATGTAGTTGTTAAGTCGTATGTACATGGTAAAACTCTGGGTTATTAAGACGTTAGTGCTCATCCCTTTCTTTTAACACTTTAAGGTGAAGGATTGAATAAGAGGTAAGGGAAGACACCAGAGGAGTGAGCCACTGGCTCCTATGCTCCTCAAGCACATGCTAAGTTACTGTTTATTGTTTGCCATGACCTTAGGACGTCTATTTTTATTATTTTTGGACTATAATATTTTAATTATGATTTAATCATTTTAGCTAATAGGACCTTATTTTACTTATTTGTTATGCTTAGTAATTTGGGATCTACTTATGTGGACTGGGTACTTTAATTTATTTGCCTAAGCTACAGACTCTGAGTTTTTAGTAATTTGAATTGAATAAAATGAGTGGAACCCTCTAATTATGAAATAATTGTTGAGCAAGTATTTGTGTGGAAATAGGTTGAGCTCTCATTTAGATCTTTAATTGTATTCAAAGAGTTGCTATATCAATATAGATACTTGAACCTATGATTTACGGAGTGGGTCCATAGCCCATCGTGCATATTTGAGGTCCCTATGACTAATGCTTTGAATTATATGCTAAGTACTGAAATATTAAGACAAGTGTTACACACTATATTCTGTACTCATGACAAATCTAATCTCTTTTAAATTTAATTTTACTTATATTTTCTTCTTATATGCATAGTATCCACACTCGTAATATTACTATGTTGATTTGATTTATTTATTAATACCATACATATTTTAGTTTAGACACACAGAGTATCCAACTCAAAATCTATCATTCCTCTCACCTTCCATGGTGCTTAGAAGAGAATTCACATCTATTTATAGATATTATGGATGGTGAGAATCCATAATTTGATCAATATATATATTTATATGTTTTTAGATCTCATCTGGACATTCTTTCTCCCTTTTTAAGGTGACATATTTATATTTTATGTTC
Organism: Erythrophleum fordii; assembly: GCA_032878935.1. Taxonomy (NCBI): domain Eukaryota; kingdom Viridiplantae; phylum Streptophyta; class Magnoliopsida; order Fabales; family Fabaceae; genus Erythrophleum; species Erythrophleum fordii. The sequence goes on along the minus strand of JAVQMF010000052.1, from coordinate 14,545,594 downwards.
CTCTTTTTTCCCATATTGGTACTTTCATTGCCTCACATAGCGAACAAAGTTAATTGATCATTATTTGTTCCTCATATGTGCCAAAGGCTATGCTTATGTGAGGAATCAACCTCATCAACATGTATAATATATTATCATTATGTATATGTTATATATAATTATGGTATAATATATTTATTTAATCAATAATTAAGTTATACATATTATATAATATTCTATGTTCTACGCTTACCAAGAGGCTTTACATTTTCCTCATAGATATACATCTTGTTAGGGGATCAACTAAGATTTTATGTATAGATATATTATAGAGTAACACTTTTCTGTGTTATTAATCTCTCTCATTTTTGTGTTTATGATTTTACTCTTGTTATGATACTTAGAGTTTTTAGTGTAGACTATCACTTCTTATCTATCATATTGATTAATCTTGGACTTAATGTCTCGCCAATGATTCCTAAATGTTTCATAATCCTGTTTAGCCATATAATCTCTTGTAGTACTGCAAAACATTCAATAAACTCTGCTTTTATGGAAAATAACACTCTGCATCTTTGCTTATTGCCATTCTAAGATATGATATTATTTATATCTAGAAGTTGATTTTTGCACATTTAGATTTTCTTTTTAATTCACATTAGAGAATTGTTTCAAGCACAATTACTTATTTAACAATATAGTGCATAATTTGAAATGTCTTTCAAGTATCTAAGGATTATCTCAATAGATTCTAATGCTATTAAATAAGATTTGATTAGTATCAGTTTACAAGGCCAATTACTAATAATTATCTGATCTTGTACACATTATTGCATATAGTATGCCAACAATGTTAGAGTTATGAAACTTCTTACATAATTTTCAATGTAGATTCAATTGGAGGAAATATCTCACAACTTAGACTATAAGGATATTATTGGGTTTGCAGTTCCTTATATTGAATTGTTCAAGAATTTTCTAAATATAATTCTCTTATTAAAGAGCATTAATTTTTCTAAGCAATTTTCTTGAATCTTAACTTTAATGATATACTTTACTTTATCCATATCCTTTATCTTAAAATTCAAGGCTAACTATTCCTTAACAATTATTAAGGAATATAAACTATTTCTAGCTAATAATATATCATTCACATAAAAAAGATAATATTATAATATTTCTTCCAAACTACTTAATGTAAATATAATGGTCTTTATCAATCATTTGAAATTCATGCTTGGTTACCAATTGATGAAATCTTAAATACTATTATTTAGATTATTGTTTCATATACTTTTTTCATCTAATTCTCCATTTAAAAATGTGATTTTCATATCCATTTAAAGTAATTGCAAGTTCAAACCTGTAGTTATAGCTAAGATAAACCTAATTAAAATAAATTGTACAATAGATAAGAAGATATTTTTAAACTTTATACCTTTCTATTTTGTATACCCCTTAATAACTAAGTGTGTCTTATATATCTCTCAATTGATCTATCTATCTTCCTATTTATCTTAAGAACTTCTTGTTCCTAATTGCCTCTTAGTTAGATGAAAGAGCAACTAAGTCCTATACATGGCTTGTCCTCATCAAATCTATATCTTATTTCATTATTCTTACCTAATCTTTTTTGGTAATGCATGATTGAGCCTTTTGAATTGTGTTTGACTTCTTAATGTCTAGTTAAGTATCACTGAGTATTGCCCTTTCAATCTAAAACTAATGTTTGAATACACTCTTACGGTTACTCTTAAATAGTGGGGTCGTTTGTGTAATATGATCATCTTGCATTAAGTTCCCACTAATTAACAAGTTGAGATACAACTATTTGTCCTTGTTATCTAAATTTTGTGTCTCTTAAAGTAAAGTATTCCTATCAATCTCTCCCCTACTAGGAAATCCATTTTACAAAAATGTAATATCTCTTGATTTAATTTTAGTTATACTTCTATTTTTGTTTTTACCAATAAAAAAGCATAAAACTTTTGATTATTTTGAGTATCTAACAAAGATACATTTCTTACCCCTTTACATTTAATTCTCATGCTTGTGGAAGTTATCATGGATATAAGTAGTCAATGTTATGGTCTTAAAATGCTCAAAATTAGCTTATTATTTATCCCCAGTTTATAAGGTGTGAAAGTAACTAGTTGAAAGGGTACTTAATTAAATATGAAGATAGTAGTCAATGACACATTATTTTAAAAAGAAATGGATAAGTTTACTTGACCAATCATTGGCCTAACCATTTTGAATAAGGTCTTATTTGTTCTCTCAACATTTCCATTTGCTATAAAGTGCTAAAAATTGTTAATTATTTCATTAATTCATTTCTTTTCATAGAGCTTTTTAGACTAATTTGACAAACATTCACATTCTTGGATAGAAATCAAAGTTTTAATTTTCTTATCTATTTGATTCAAACTATATTCATATAACATCTAAAGTGCTTAATGACTTTTGACTTATAAGAGATTAAATAAGCATAACCATATGGTGAATAATCATCAATAAATGTAATGAAATATTAGGCTTTATCTCTTCGCCTCACACTTTTTAAACCACATATATTAAAATGAATTAATTACAATGGATTTTAGCTCTAATTCCTTTTTCAAATGATTTTTTTACTTGCTTTACTTATTAAGCAATATTCTTATAGTGACATTTCTAAACTTGAAATATATAATGACATCTCTCATTTTGCTAATCTACTCATTCTGTCTTTGCCTATATAGCTTAGTCTAGTGTGTTAATTATTCATATCCAAAGTTAGATTAGAAGTAAAGTAGTAAGTAAAGCAATTATATTTATAATGGTGCCCAGCATAATAAAACCATCATAAAGGAAATTAGAATCATATATGTTATCCCATTTTAAGTATCAATTACAGTTTTCATGGAAAATTAGCACTCAATCTTGATTTAAGAAGTGAAAAAATAGATGTTAGGTTCCATCAAATCTTTGGAGTATATATAATAACATGTAGAAGCAAGGTTTGTTCCCCACTCAAACTAATTTACATGTTTCAAACCCTTTAATTTTAAATGTTGTACCATTTCTTTCATGAAAGCTATTTGCTTTTGAAAAGCAATTGATGGTATTCCATGAATGATCCTCAATCTCTTGCTATATGATTTGTGGGAATCTTATTTTGCTTGGTGCAATCATGAGCAAAGCAATCCACTATGCAAAGCTTGTTTCCACCACACTTAACTCTCTTCTTAAAAACTTTCTTAGTCATATCTAAATGTTAGCTAAATCTATTTTTTATTATTATTATAATGAATGTATTGTCCCTCTTGTGTTTAGATTTTGAAGTTATAGCAATCTTAATCATATAAGTATGTTTAAAGGGTCCAACAACTTCAAAATGCTCATATTCAAACTCTACATGATGAGCTAACATTATAAAAAATAGTAATGCTTTCTTTATAGATCAAAATCACTTTCATGTTTTCAGCTTATAAGAATAGATCTTATGGTAGCCTAAACTTACTGTTCATTAGTAAACATATGACCAACTAATTTCAATTCCTTGATTTTTAGCCTTTTAGTTTGGTTGTAAAAGTATGAGCAAATTTATCCTTAAAGGCTATCCTTATGGCTTAAACAGCTAGATGCGTCTCACACTTACATATGAGGTTATTAGCCATGTTATCATATGGTTTAAACAACTAGATATGACTCACACTTACACATGAGTTTATTAGCCATGTTATTTAGCTTCGTTATGCGAGTAATATTATCTTTTCTTTTTCAATGAAACATTTCTAGATCTCTCATTTGCTAGGTTGTATTTTCATATTTAGATTCTTACATGACATTATTTAATGGTTTCTTAACATCTTATTCTTTTCAAAGATGTAAGAACATTGCAATGTCAAAAAATTTCTAATTGACATCATCTAGTTTGTCACTCTTATTAAGCTAAAGAATGATATTTTCATCAACCATAATTATAATAAGATCTATGTATAAACTTAGCACAAAATAACTTCATGTATATAATGTTGCATATATAGATATGCAATGAATTTTGACTAGACCAATAATGATGTTATTATGTTCATGATCAAAAATTTATATTTGTCTTACTTCCATCATATGTATCTTTAAAATAATGATATCATTCTATCGAGTTAATCTATAAATATTGTAAATTTATACTTCTTAGATAAACCTTAAGCTATTAATCTTAAAACTCCAACTCGATAGGGTATTTATATTTTCTTGTTAAATTAATTAAATTTAGTTCTTAGATAAACCTAAATTTATCAATCTAAGAAATCTTACTCAATAGGATTTTTTCTTATATATTTATTTATTTTTAATTCAACGCATTTGTAAATTGTGTTAATATCAAAATCACACTTAAAGGAACTTTATGATAAACATGTTTATCTTCTTAAAATATATTCTCTTTAGCTATCAAAAGCCTATTTCCAACTACAAGGTTCACATATATATATATATATATTGAAAAATATGCTTCACATATTTGATCAATCTTTTATAGTGAACACTCTTTTCATGTACATTATGCCTAAAAAATTCTTGTATTTCTCACATTTGAGAAATAAGAAATAAAAGTGGCTCGCTAACAATTATGACAATATGTTGTTCTTCATAAAAATTTGTCTCTGATGCAAACTAATTAAAGGATAAAATATTTTCTCTATTTAGTTTTTCAAATTTCTATCTAAGGCTTTCCTTCATTAATGTTTACTAATCATCATTCAAGAGTGTGTTATCAAATCTAAAACCTATAAGAAGTGTTTTTATCTTTTGGTCAATCAAAAAAGGTCTCCTAAGTATCTAATATGTGCTTGAACATTGCCAAGATTTGTCCAAATATAGTTATACCATATACTAACATGTCAAGCAGGATTTTAAAGATCTTTAAGAACAAAAATCACCTAAAAATAGTGTGGAATCCCAAGCTGACTGTTGCATAACTTGTGGAATCTCTAATTTTTAAATAGAATTAATTGAGAAATTATCTCCTTATGAATTGTTAGTTATGTAGTATTTATGTACAGTAGTTGAATTTTCAAATTTCATAATTTTTCTACCTTTGTTGGTTGAACTTTAGAAGTGAGTTTCTCCTCACTATTTTCAACTCTTTCCATTTAAATATGTATGGCCATCATTTGTAATTATCAAATAAAAAAAATCTAAGACTAATTTTTGGTCATTTCCTCCCATTTTTTCACCTAGTATTAGAACACTCTTTGATCCCCACCCCTTCTTCATCTTCTTTCCCTATTACACCTGTGTGTGTGTTCATTGCACACATGTGGCTTCTGAAAATAGGCAAATTTTGAATGGGTCCTCTAGTTTAAAGCCCCCCACTCTTGTAATAGTAGATGGAACTCTTTATCTCATTACTGGACATAAGTTGAATGGTCTTAATTACTTCCAATGGGCCAAATTAGTAATGCTCTATATATCAAGTAAGGAAAAGAAGAATATTTGACTGGCGGGATGCCTCCACCAGATCAAAAAGATCCCAAATTCAAGATATGGAGGTTAGAAAATAACATGGTGATGTTTTAGTGATTGACACCATGGACCTTGAAATTGAGCAAACCTTCCTATTTCTATAACATTGCTCATGAGATCTGGGAAGTAGTGAAGGAGAGCTACTTGGATGATGGCAACATCTTTGAACTTTTTTAGATCAAGAGTAAACTCCATGATCTTAAACAAAGTGAGTAATTTGCTACCTAATACTATAATGTTTTAACTTGCTTATGGCAACAAATGATTGTGTATGATAGTCTAAAATGAGAAAGCCTATGAGATGCAAAGAAGTACAAGGAGATTGTTAAGAAGCAATTCCTCTTAGATCTAAATAAGTCCCTTGATGAAGTGAGGGAAAGAATTCTTAGAACAAAACATCTACCATCATTAAAGGAAGTTTTTCCCTAAAGTTTGAAGAGAAGAAAGTAGAAGGAAGCTTATGTTAAGCTCCTTATCTATTGTTGCCACTACAAAAGCATCCACACTTTCAATTAAAGGTGTAAATCAAACTAATGACAACAAGTAGAGAAAAAGGAGGCCTTAGTCTGGTCATTATCATCATTCTAGGCAACTTGGGAGAAGTGTTGGAAACTATATGGCAAACCAACTGATTGGAAGCTACCAAGAAAGTTGGAGAGCAAAAGTTATGTTGCTGCCCCTAAAGAAACCACCAAGGTAGCCATTGATCTAGCATTCTTCACTAAAAAAAACAAGTTAATTGACTTCAAAAAATAATTAGCTAAGGTTCCACATCTAATCCTAGCATTGGTACAAGAATTACATCTTAAAAAGGTAGTTTTTCTAATGCATTTCATACTTATGCAATATATGAGGTAATTTGGATAATTGACTCTAATGCTTATGATCATATGACTAATGATATGTCATATTTTTTATGAGTTCAATCCTTATAAAAATAATTATAATGTGCAAATTGTTGATGGTTCTTTCTCTCTAGTAATTGGAATTAGGAAAATGGTGATATCGAATATTTTGATTTTTGAATCTATCCTTTTAGTGCTTAATTTATCATGTAATTTGCTGTTAATTAAGAAACTTACACAAGATTCAAAATGTAATGCTAAATTCTATTCATGTGAATGTGTTTTACAGGATATGGATTCAAAGAGGACGATTAGCAATGCTAAAGAAAGTGAAGGGCTATACCAAATAAAAGTGAAGAATAAAGTTATGTGTCATGTGACCTCGGCCTTAAATAAGGCATAAGTATTTAAGAAGGACAGGGAAATCTTGTTATGGCATTAATGCCTTGGGTGTATTAATTTCATATACTTAGAGAAAATTTTTCATCCTTATTTATCAATAAAAAATCTAAATGTTTCCAATGTGAGGTATGCCAATTTTCTAAACATTGCAAAAGCTTTCATCTTACCCAAAATTACAAACCCTCTCATCCTTTCTTAGTCATTGATAGTGACATTTAAGGTTCGGCTAGAGTCTAAACCATAAGTTGTGCTTGTTGGTTCTTAACCTTAATAAATGACCACACTCAGGTTATATAGGTATACCTCTTTAAAAAAAAAGTTAAAAATTGTGTCCATTGTCAAACAATTTTATACCATGATTCAAAACTAATTTTAGGCTTAAATTCAAGTGATTAGGTCTAATAATGCCTATGATTACTTTATTTCTATCATAGGCCACTTTTTCCTTAAAAAAGGCATCATTCACAAAAGTTCTTATACCTATACTCCTAAACATAATGATATTGCTAAATGGAAGAATAGGCATCTCCTTGAAATTGCCCATTCTATCATGTTTACCACTAATATTCTTAAATCCTTTAAGGGAGAGCCATGTTAATCGCCACCTATCTTATAAATAGAATGTCTTCTAAAACTCTTAATTTGATATGCGTTGCTAAACACTTTCAAAAGCCTTTCTTTAAAATAGATTTATCTCTAATTCTTCATCAAATTTTTTTAGATGCTCGAATTATATTCACATACCCTCATCCTAAAGAAGCAAACTTAATCCCAAGTCTGCTAAATGCATTTTCCTTAAGTATTCTTTGTATCAAAAGGGGCATTGTTGTTGTTATTCACCTACTAAAAAAAGGTTCTATACCACTTTTGATGTGACATTCTTTAAAGAGACATCATATCACCTTAAAACTCATATTCAAAGGGAGAAACTAGCAATAAGTAAGGAAGAATATCAATTTTGGGCTCTTAATTTTTGTGAAACAAAAACCCAATTTTACCTTTCTACCTTAGTAGAAGATTGAAGCCTCTAAATAAGGAGCATTCGAGGCCAAAATACCTTATTTGTTAATTAAACCAACAACTATACTAAAAGGCCAAATTTACTCCAGGGCTATTGAACATCAAAAGCAATGCTAAGATGACTTCAACCCCAATCCTAGTGATGTTCTTCAAGGTAACTTTGAATTTGAGACTTCTGATAATTTAAGCTTACGTGTTAATCGCTATCTTCCTATTGCTTATAGAAAAGGCATTAGATCTTGCACTTAGCATCCTATATCTAAATTTGTCACCTATGAAAAATTATCTCTAGTTATAGAGCTTTTATCTCAAACATGGACAGCACTAAGATACCATACAATATCAAAGAGGCTTTCACCTATCCTAAGTGGAGAATTGTAGTAAATGAAAAACTAAGAGCCTTGAAAAAGAGTAGGACATAGGAGATTACTCAAAGGCCTTAAGGAAAACAACTCATAGGATGCAATTAGGTGTTCAATGTAAATACAAAGTTAATGGGAGTATTCATAGATATAAAGCAAGGTTGGTAGCAAAAGGGTTCACAATGACCTATAAGATAGATTATCAAGAGATATTTGTACCAGTTGCCAAGCTCAACACAATCCATCTTTTGCTTTCCTTGGCTATAAATCTTAACTAGAAACTTTATCAATTAAATGTTAAAAATGTATTCCTAAATGGGAATCTTGAAGAATAAGTTTACATAAAGGTACCTTTTTGTTTGAGACTTCTTATTGGTGACAACCTTACGTGTAGGCTTACAAAATCACTTTATAGGTTAAAACAATCTCCAAGACCATGGTTTGTGAGATTTACCAAAGTTATCAAGAATCTTGGAATTCACAAGTCCAAATAGATCACACTTTATATATCAAGAGGTTTACTTATGGTAAAATCATTGTCTTAATAGTTTATGTGGATAATATAATTGTCACAAGAAACCATGAAGAAGAAATGTCTCATCTTAAATGTGTCTTAAACAAGGAGTTCGAGATTAAGGACCTGGAAGCTTTAAAATACTTTCTTGGAAAGGAAATGGCTAGATCAAGTAAAGGGATCACTATTTGCTAGTGAAAATGTACTATTGGCTTGTTAAAAAAGACTGACATGTTGGGATGTAAGCCTACAAACATGCCTATGAACTTTTTTATTAAAGTGGGCGTAAGAGAAAACATTGTCACTATAGATAAAGGGATGTATCAAAGGTTGGTGGGTAACTAATATATCTCTTACACGCAAGGCCTGGTATTAGTTTTGCTGTGAGTGTGGCAAGCTAATTTATGAATAATCTTATTAAAGAACATCTAGGGGTTAAGATATTGAGATATTTAAAGATAACCCTAAGGAAAGGTTTATTTTTCAAGAAGGTAGACAATTAAAGTGTAAAAGTTTCTTTTAATGCTGGCTGGACTGAATCCCTCACTAATAGAAGGTCAACTTTTGGGAATTGTATCTATGTTTAGGGAAATTTGGTGACATAGTGAAGTAAGAAACAACATGTTGTGGCCTAAATTTAGAGCTTTAGCATATGGGATTTGTGAAGGTATTTGGCTAACTAAACTTTTTAGGAAACTCCAATTCATATCTATAATCTCTAGAAAGTTGTTTTGTGACAATCAAGTAGCTATTAGCATAGCTAAAAATCTAATTCATCATGACAAACCTAAGTATGCAGAGATTAATTGTCACTTTATTAAGGAGAAAAGTGAACAGGGAATTATGGAAATAATCTATACTCTTATTTAGCAACAAACTGCTGATGTGTTAAGTAAAGCCTCACTTAAAACTCAATTTGATAATCACTTGTTCTTAGGTATGATGGATATATTCTCCCCAGCTTGAGGGGGAGTGTGGAATTTCAAGTTGACTGTTGCATAGCTTGTGGGATCCTTGATATTTAGCTATAATCAATTGAGAAATTATTTTCTTTTAAATAGTTAGTTTTGTAGTATTTATGTACAACTATTGTATTCTCAAATTTTTTAATTTTTCTCTCGAATTGGTTAAACTTCAGGGGTGAGTTTCTCTTAACTATTTTCAACTCTTTCCATTTAAATATGTATGTCCATGTAGTCTTTCACATGCCGCCACATGCCCTTTCAAGGTTCTATTTCAAAAAATACTTTAAAAACAATAGAATGAAAGCCTACACGCACTGTCTTAGGCGATGTAATCTTCACCATTGGACTTTTCTTGGTCTCTTCTTTCTATTGGTATGCTTAAGTAAACCAACAGAGTTGGAAATGGACTTCATGTGCCTCCCATGTGTGCGGTACTTGTCCATCTTCATTAACCTCTAAGGTTTTTATCTAGAATTTTCAAATTTTCAGTTTTGAGGGGCCAACTTTGTGAAGTGATATCTCCTTTTTTTTCTTATCTAAAATGGACAAATTTTATGTCTTTGGAAATATTGTAGAATAAACTTTCCAAGATATAAGGTTTACACAAATTCATGGCCTTAAGAGGGAAAGTCAGCCTTAAAATTAGGCTATTTGAACATGTTTTCTAGAAAAATAGTTTTAAAGCCTCTATTTTGATCAATCATATTTCACCTAATTTTCATCCAAATTGGATGAAATTAATGGCATTGAAATGCTTGTTTAAGATGCTTTCCATTTGTATATAGTTTGTATCAATTGATAATCTATACTGGGAATGACAACCCTTGAAACTTGGTTGTTTCACCATTATTTTTAAAAATTTTCAAATCCAAAAATCTCCCTAATAGATTTTCCATTTTCTCCCAAATTTACATTACATATTCCCAGTCATATAGTCTTTATACAATTAAAAGTTTATGGCCTAAGATAATCTCTATCATAATTTGCCATCAAAGGGTGTTTAAGGTTCAATTATGAACATTCATGTAACTATTGGCTTTCTTTGAACAATCAGATGAAATTAGCAAATTTAATAAGATGAATAGATAATTCAAGCTAACCATGCTCTGATATCAATGAAGGAAGTTCGAGGTATTTGCCTATTGTGAAAATGGGTTTTCTTGAATTATTTGTCCCATGCAGTTTAGACTAAAATCACCATAGGATTTTAGTCTCTTGTTCATGGTAGATAACACCATATTCATAAGAGGAAGAATGAATATGGAGTTTTTCTCATAAAACAATGGTCCTATATTCTGTCTCTTTCATAGAAGAGAAGTTATGTATGTTATTTCTCTTATGGGAGAGAATGTGTGTTATGTAAAACTATTTCTATTAGTTTGTTTTTTTCATTTTTAACCAATCCAATTTTTTTAATTTTAAGATTCAAATTATTTAATTATTAATTAATTAAATTGGATTGTTAGATTATGTTATGGGTCAACTTATCATGTATAACCTATTTTCTAATACTCAACTTGCAAATTAATACATTTGAAAACGTGATGTTAAGTTTTTAGAAAAGAAACGAAAACAAATTGGAGCATCAAAATCAAAACTTTGAGAATATGAAACTTAACCAAAAATAAAATGAGATAATATTTAATGGCTACATAGTGCCCTTTTTATTTTTATAAATCATATTTACAAAATGAGTTTGTCATGTGCGTTTTTAGATAATTTTATTATAGTAAAAATATATTTCATTAACTCTTATACATTTATGAATATAATAAAAAAAATTAGTAAACACCATTTATTATAAAAATTTATTAAAAAAATTGGTTTGAAAGAAACTTTACAAAGAAAATTTAAAAAAATATTTCATTAATTTTAACTTTTAATATAGTTAACCAAGCCAAAGAAGTCGTTTAAAAAAGGGGGGGGGGGGGGGGGAACTCAACAGAGGATTTTACGTGTTGGAGATTTGGCACTAATTAAGGGTAAGGATATTTTGTAGAATTCCATACTTTCTTTAATTACTTTCTCCATCTTGTTTATTATCTCAAATTCTATTTCCCTCTTTGGTATCTTTCTTTTGAAATAAATCAAAAAATTCTGTTGCGCTTTTTATTGTGGTACGGTACCACATTAGTATCATACGAGTAGCTAAATTGGGCCACCTTTGGTATGAAAGAAATAAGAATTTTTTTGTAAAAATTTTAAAAAATCATTACATTTATATTATTATGTTATAGTATCTATCTTTTATTATTTTTAAAATAAAAATATAACCATTATTTATTTATTTCTTCTTTGCTATTGCATTTCATTTCGTTCCTTCTCGTCATATCAATCGTGGCCTTTATTTGCCTGTGCCTTTCATTATTCATCCTGTGTTCTCCACAATTAAAAAAAAATCCTCTCCCCTGGTGTCCGGTTTTCAAACTCCGTTTTACATAAATTATGCTTGAGAAATTTAAAGTACTTATTTAATATCATTTTTTTTTTGGCTGAAAAAAAAGGGTATATATAGAATTTTTTTAAGATTTGATGTTAAATATATAGATCAAATTTTGGAGCAATTTTTTTGCTGATAAACAAGATTTTATAGCTGACAAACTTTGAAGTATTATTTAAGATCTTTTTGTTTGCTGAATATATATATATATATATATATATATGTATATATATTTCAGATTTGATGTTAAATATATAGATTTATTTTAGGAGCAAATTTTTTGCTGATGAAAAAAGATTTATAGATAAAAATATAAAATTGATATGGAGCATATAGTGTTATAGAAAGAAACATTCTGGATTCAGTCTCTAGTCAGAATGGAACTTTTGTTTCGAGTCAACGATTTGGGCCACCCACCCCCTCCGCATGGCCCCACGTTCCACATGCACGTTATTTCGATTCATGTAATAACCAAATCCCTTGTGTTCCTTCCGGATACGTGTCTTCTGAGCAGTGTATCCCCAAAAGTCAAAAGTGGTCAATTGATTAAGTCAGAACTAATGCCATGTTTGCATTTACCGAAGGATTCGCCACCTTTAACATGGACATGACCTTTTTCTGCACAGTCTCCAATTAATTCACCGGGATTCTATCATGTAACCTTCCCAACACGGAAAAAATCCTCTCCCATGTCTCTCTCTCACTTATCTCTCTCATCAGATTTGGATCATTTAAATTTTAATCTAAACAGTTAATTTTTTTTTTTAAATTTAAACAACATTTTTAAAAAAATTTACAGTTAAAAAAATAATTTTATTTTGTATTTTATTTTTTTTAAAATAATTATTTTTAAAAAAATAAAAAAAAATAATTAAATCTAGACCATCTAAATTAATTTAAACGATCTAGATCTACACTAAAGAGGGCATGGTAGAGGCTTCAAATCCTCCCAACGCACCTCAGCTACATAAACGTGTCAAATATATCGGCGGGACTGGACCCCACACATTTGTTTCGTTTTGATACTTGACAAAATAAGAAAACAAAGGAGAGTGGTATATGAAATAGTTTGATCATTGCATATAAAGTTAATAATCAGATGTTAATAATTTCTTATAAAGTTAATTTAATTATTAGAAGCAACAAGAAATAATATAAAGGTTATTTAATTATTTTATTCAATGTATCACATATTAAATAAAATAATTTCCTGGGTCTAATTAAATAAAATAATTTCCTGCTCCCCGAGGGAGACCCTTGAATCTTCTAATCACTTTGAATTACTTTAGCAACGTAAAATTAATACCAAGAACAGTCGAAAGATGACAAAAAAGCGCCAACTTAGAAATTGTACATTACCCAAAATGACGACGGTAATACTGGTTAATTACGAGTGGAGGACCGGATTGTCAACATAACCCTGCAAAACCTTTATGCATGAAATATGAATACAGAAAAGAAGGCGAAACTCCACACTCACCTCAAGGCCAAAACCTCTCCTAACCTGTTCGCTTTCGCCTCCCTCCTCTTCTGCCTCTTTAATCTTTAGAAAATGGCACTTACCTTGAAGAATTTAGTATGGAACCTTGTATTGATCGTTTTGGTTATCCTGTCCAGTCTAGTCGCAGGAAAGGCGGGCTTTAACAATACTGCTTCCAGTAAGAATTCTAATTTGCCTCAACTTCATCTTCTTTCTGATTCTTTTTCTTGCCTGATGATTTTAAATATTGTTTCATATATAGTGCTTAATAGTTATAGATTTGGACTTGAGATTTGACTTGTCTTGGGGGTTGTCTGGGAACTCCCAATCCAGGATCAGATTCGAATACCTGGATTGGAACTTTCATAAGGTTCTTCACTGGCTTTAGAATGAGAATTTCTTCACCAAGGTGTGGTTCATTGTGTGTGAGCTATATTCCTAAGTTCCTTCACTGGCTTTAGAATTAATGAGAAAATTTGCTGTCTAGTAATAAAATTGTGATGGATTTGTCTTTCCCCCCTTTGCCTCTGAATTAATGAGTATAGAGTTTGGAGCTCTGATTTTGTAGAAAATGAGATACAGCCCTGTTTCTGGAGCTCTATTTTCCCCCCTTTACCCAAATAGATTCAGCAGATTGCTCTTCTCTGTTTTTTGGTTTATAATTCTGGTGTATTACGGAAATTTGCTAACATCTGACATACCTCCTTTTATACAAAGTTGCTTTGATATATGTCCCCAAAAAAATATAAAATTGATATCAACATCACTGGCCTTACATTGCTAACATCTGACATACCTCCTTCTATAAAAAGAAATTTTGCTTTTATATACCTCCATAAAAATTGCTGACATCAACATCATAGGCCTTATATCACAAATTTTCTTAGCATATTAAAGTGTGGAGGACTAGAAAGCACAAACATATGGATGTCGTTTTATCTTATAAATATAGAGTTATCAGTAAATGTGCTTATTGGAATTGGGTTTTAATGTGAGAGTAGGAATCGACTTTCTCTGCTGTGAGCTAAGGCTTCAAAGGGACTTTCAATATGGTTATGGTCTTTCAATTATGCAGATAGAATTATTTCCAGTGAGCCTTCAAAAGGGATTTTCATTGAAAGGTACTTTGGTGCTTTGGTTTGTACTATTTCACTTATGCAGATACAATCTTTCTCTGCACTGATTTAAACCCCTGAAATTGGTACACAAATTGAACGTGTTTGTGATGGATTTGTTATTAATAAAAATGAAGGCTAAATTGAGCATACTCGTAGAGGGATTCATAAAATGTGCCTGACAGGTTCTGCTTGATGTACTTAAGAAGGCTGAGAGAGAGAAGTTCAGGAGTTGTTAGATAGTTGGACCATCTGCTTGATCTAGCAGACGCAGATCCTCCACCAGTTTCCATGCTGTAAGCCCTACGTAGCCAATCTTCACCTCCGAGGAGTTTGAAGAGCGTAGGTGGAAATCTTTTTCAGGGGCCGATGATGGAATTGCCCCAGAAAGGGTAATAAGAGAAATAGATCATTAGAAATTAACTGAATTTAATTAGGTACAAATTTATCCCTAAGGTTTAATTTAATTAAACTCAAGTTGGGGAGTATCCCAATGATCCCTAACACATGAGAAAAGTCTAAGAAATACCCCACTATCTCAATTAACCTCTGGTTTTCACTGGTTAACTCTTTGGCTCCTTCATTGCTTCTTTGATAGTTTCAAGTTGACCAAGTTGGGGAACCTTGTTTACGTTTTGATTATTGTGCTTCTCTTTTCCATTATCACGGCAGCAATGGCAGGCTATAACATACTGCAATAAGTAAGTATTCATCTTAATAATTTTGGGTTTGTTATTTTTTTTTCAAAGAATGGATTATTAATTGCCTAAACTTGATGATTATATAAATATATATTGCAATTTTTACTTCTTTTAAATGTTACTTATAATTCTTTTCCATCTTTTCTTAATATCTGATGTGATTATTGCTTTATATATAGTGGCTAACACTGAGAGTTTCGGAGACGCTCCCCCTCACATTGATCGCTGAAGCAGTCCAGTCAGAGTGCAACTGAAGAGGAGATGAGACGCGGAATTAAATATCTTTGATTTGTAATAAATTTTTCTTCTATTTTTTTTCTAAAACAAAAACACTAGACAAGTTTGTGATAATGTACTTGAATGATTGCTCTGTTAGTTTTTTTATGCACTAATGACTTGTCAAGCTTCTCTGTTTGTTTGTTTTCTCTGATTTCCAGAGGCCAAAAGAAAAGAAAAAAGAAAATGCTCCCTTCGAAATCGTTCTGGAGCCAACACTCCGGTGAAACTGAGCACCAGAATGTACACTTTCAACCATATATATACACACTCCAGTCACATATGGTTGAAAGTTACAAAGAAGAAGGGAAAATCAACCATATTGTGAGCCATGGTTGAAACTTGATATTGAGCAAATTCAGGCATTAAGAATGCACAGAGCGAATCTACTTCTTGTTTATCCTCTTTTCAATTCTAAAATGAAAGGGAATGTGGTGGGGTTCATGTATTACTCAAGGGGGCCTGTTTTGATGCAGAAAAAGAAGGAACAAAAGGGAAAATCACAAAATTCAAAGATTTATTCAATATATCAATAATAAAGGTGTAAGTATTCCTAAAATTCTGTAGAAATCCTAATGAGAATAGGTATTTCAATGACAACAAGATTTGTAGTCCAACAAGGAACACAGATACTGTTGGAAATGATTAGTTTAGACAACTAAGTTATATAGATGTGCACACGTGTTGGATTGAAATAAATCTAATGAATTATTTTTTAATATAATTTTTATTTTAAGATTAGAAGAGTTGAGAGCTGAAATTCCTTGTCAGAAGTTGCAGATAGCATGCATCATTGTTAGTGGTGAAAAAAAGAGAGGCAAAGTCGTGGTAATAGTTAGGTGAATATTAGTAATTCTTGTATCTTGAAGGATTTATCTTAGTTGATTTAGTATCTTTTTTATCAATTTAAATATGAATTTTTTAATAGATATTTTAAGAGTAAAATTTTAAATAAATCAAGTCAATGTAATATAATATATCTCTAGAATTGCTTGAAAAGAAAACTTAAATAAAATTTTAAATCTAGTTCCTACTATTAAATTTTGTTTCATAAAATTTCTTACATAATATATTTTAAATTAAATTTATCGTAGCGGTGGGGCACAGGTGGTCTCCCAAGCTAGGATGACAATGAATGCTTTGTGATTAGTCATGGAAGGTCATGTGAACGACAATAAGTGCAAAAGAACAATAGGCCAAAAAGAAGATCACGAAGACAAGTACAATCAGATCTGGCCATTGCAGGCATTCTCATGTACTTATTAGATTATGTACATAGCTTGATTTCAACTTTAATGATTTTTAATGCAACTAAGTTGATTTTATAAAATTTATATTTATTTAATTAATATAAATGTTAGACAAAATATATTATATATATTTGAGAGTTATATATACATATATATTTACATATTATTTCCTTTAACGCATAGCAAAATTAAAGTATACAGGATCAAAAAGTTAAAGAGAGACAAACTATTTAAAACCTACCAATTTGGAGGAAATTGGAATTGGGTTGCGGAATGGAGAGCAACGATTTGAAAACTCACCCCAACTCTTCTATAGTGATTTAGAATTTTTTTTCCCCACCCTGCTCCAAATAAACAAGCCCTAAATTTAAAGGAAATTAGTTGAATTAAGATATTATTGCTAAGAATATTTATGAAAAGGTGGAACTCAAGAACAGCATGTGGGACTGGACCCCACACATTGGTTTCATGGACAACTAGAAGATACTCGATAGGAAAATAAAAATTCTATTTAATTTTATAAAGAGTTTATATAATTAGAGTAATCAAAATTTTATTTTCTTTAATAAAAATTTTAAGACAAATTTAATGATAAAGATTTAAAATAAAGGCCTTCATAAATTCTGAATAAAACCAATACTAGTTGATATTGAAATGGTATTGTTAATGTATCACATGTTAATATTTAATCGGAAAGTCTGATATTTCCAGGGACCCGTCATTACCGGCGTTTTCTTCTTTTATATCCACCCCCCCAAACGCCACCCTCTTCGTCACACTATCCACAACTCTTGAACAACAACGACCATGAAGTCATTTTAAAGTTAGTGTGAGATCATAATAATAAAGTCAACAGTCAAAACTATTGACTTTATTAACTTAGAGTACAAGTAAACAACTCATTTTAAAATTCGCTCCTTAAGTATTGACCTCATCTGTGGGAACATAATAATAGATTCAACAGTCAAAACATATCTTATGATCTTCATCTTTCATTTCAGTCAGGACAACGTTATTTTTTAATTCTAAGCTGTACTATTGCTATTAAATACATTTTATTATTAATTATTATTCGAAATCACTACTGTGAAAATATGAATTTATTTCTTTTTATGATTATTGTCTTGTATTAAAATAAAATAAAATAAAATACCATGCCTATTTAGGTATCAAATAATAAATTTTCCTTTAATAATCGACAATACGTTATTTTAGTTGTTTAGAGCAAAAATAAAAAGTTAGAAAAATAAAAAGTTAGTTTCATTGTAATAATTGAAAAAAAAAACAATAATAATAATAACATTAGGAACTAAACGAACAATAATAAAATCTTAGGGACTAAACTGAATCATTATAAAATTGTTAAACAAAAAAATTAATCGTTGAACAAAAAAAACTCATAAACCTTTTTTTTTTTTTAAGTAAATAATTTAATTTCATAGCTCAAAAATGTAATTTTTCCCACATCTTTTTCTCCATTTTCTCTCCCAGGTCCTGCATCAAGCGGTAACCATGCATGCATGCTTTGTTCTTGATTACGAGATAGACCTCTGTTAAAATATAAAATTACATTCTTCTCTCTTCTCGCCACATCCTCTCGCGCCATCTCGAATCGCCGCCACCGCCATGTGACAGCGTGACCTCGACGCTGTTCTGCTATTCCTCTTATTCTGCCTTACCCACAAGCTCTCGAAGCGCCAGTTTCCGATTGGTTGTTGGGGATTTCTTCTATATTTCTAAATTAATAGTATAATTTTCTTTTTTGTTTTTTGGCCGTCTGAAATTTTAATTCAGCAAGGAAAAGTACAGAAGAGAAAAAAGGAGGTAAATTTCAATTCTATGGGTTGTTTATGTTCCAGAACGATTTCGAAGGGAGCATCTTTCTTTTTGGGCCTCTGAAAATTAGAGAAAACAGAAAATGGGACCTAACCTACAATCTTCGAATGAGACCAGAACAAAGTCTGCGAGATGAATGTGTAACGTCTACGAAAAAAGATTCTCCGTGATGTGGAGCAAGGAGTTGGTGGCTACTGAACAAAGAGTTGGAACAAAGTCATGTCCTATTTTTTTCAAATTATTTTGAACAATTTAATACATTTTGGGAGTACTTGACATGCACATAAAGAATATAATAAAACTTTTCTTCAAATGATTTGATTAAAAATTATGTAATGAGTATTAAGTGGTGATTTGCTTATTGTTGTGATTGATGTGCTCTATTTAACTACCTCTTCTATGTTGTACCTCATAAAGTAATTTAAAGTCTCTCTTATTTCCAATGAATTGAGATTTTTGAAAATTTTAAATTTATGTACAAATGAAATTTGCCCATTTTGATTAAATTTGATCATCAACCTAGTCTTATAGCATTAGATACTAAAAATCCTAAATTGTTGTTCAGACAAAAGGGTTCCCTTTGCCGTTGCTTAAGAAGACCAAAATTAAATGTACACATATTCTGACTGAACCTGCGAAATTGTGCACTCGATGTTTTCTGTGTTCAATTTCAGTATAATTCTAGCATAAGACCAACTCGAGTTTTACAGGGAACAGTGCATTTAGGCTATTACCAACTGGCATGTATCGTTGATCCAGTTTCTACAAGAACAGAGCTCCAAACTCTATACTTAGGCAAAGTGGGGAAATATTCTCCAAATAGATGTAAAATTATTTATATATTGCTCTAATGTTCCTTATATTTTATTACTTTAGTATTCCCTCTATTTCTTTTCAAATAGATATGGTTCACTAATTTGATTATTGCTTTACATAGTGCATACTGCTAGTTATGGAGATGACCGCCCTCGTAATGACAATGAACTCCATCGATGAAGGAGTAAAAAACAAGGGTGCAGCTCAAGAGGAAAACAAGGCATGGAATATAAGATTTTGCTTTGTAATAGATTTCCTTTAAAACAAAAAAAACTTGACAAGTTTATAGTTTTTAGCGGTTTTTGAAAAATAAAGCACATTAATCTCTGTTGTTGTATAATAAAGAATTGTCCATGCTCCCTTGATTTATGGTTTACTTTGTTCATGCCTCTCAATTCTCTAGCCTTTTTTTTCTTTCACATAGCATATATAACTTCTTCATCTTGACAATATAGTAGTTTCCTCACAACGTTGGTATGAGATAATATGTATGAGGTGCCCAAGTGATATATAAATATGAATTCTCCACTTGTATTTATGATTAATGGTTGGGTTCAATTAAGTCCTTAAAGTACTTTTGAATATCTCTAACAGCTTCAGCATCAATAGCTTATAGAATTGGTTGCTGATCATTGAATTTGTCTGCCACTTTTAATGAGATATCACAATTCACATATAGAACAGACAATTGCTTATTTCTTTATTTTCATCAACGATCTATACTTTTAATCTTTTATTTTATTTATTAGTGATTTAGTTCTTAGCAACAAAAGAAGTCTCTTCAATGGCGGCTGTTAGCAATTTGAGTCCTCCCTTCAATGTATACTTGACTTGTAACATGCTAACTAGTTTAAACTAACTTTTTATGGATATACTTTTAAACTCTTTTTTTTTCTTTTTATATAATTTTAATAGGTTTAATCAATTTGTTTCTATAACTAATTAATGTTGGAGATATCAATTAATTCCGAAATATTTAACTAGGTACAAACTAAATTATTATCAAATACAGATATGAACTTCCATGGATATAAAAGGAAATGTCTAATTCTCTCATTTTGAAATTGGAAAAACTCAAATGTAATTATTTAAATATTTATTATTAGATTATTCCATAAATTTATGATGTATAAAAGTAGCCTTTCTTTTTAAATTTCCTTTTATTATGATATCAATCTCTAACACTTACTTTGCAAAAAAAAATTCAAAAACATAAAATTTAATTTAAATTTCAAAGACATAAACATTTATTCACGAGATATTTAGATGTAATGCCTAATTATTTTAGGACGTAAGTAAATAGAAGCTGAAATAATAATAGTTCAATTAAACTAAAATAATTAAGCATTTGTTTTGTTTTTGAGAACTAGCCACAAGTTATTCTGTGGTTCTGGTGGCTACAACTTTGCTCTTTGTCCTTTGGGACCCAACTTCAATTGAAATGCAGATATCCTACATTTGTTCATGAAGTTGTTGTGAAAGTATTGTGTTGCTTTTTTAACAGATGCTGAGGATATGCATTGCTTCAATTCCAATTGAGGCCAATTTATTTTCATATTTGTTTTCCCCTCTTTTCTTCTTCTTCCTCCTCTCCTGCCTGCGTAGCAAGTGAGTTTCGAGCTTTATTTACATAATTTTGTTAGAAAAAGTTAGATTTACAACTTAGTCCGTGACTAAATCTGATTGGGTCGAACTACTCTTATCTTGTCCAAAAGTTAAAAGCCCACTTAATTTTGACACTTTCGTCATTATACTTAGCTTCCAACTCTTTTTCCTTTTTTTTTTGTTTAATATCATCCCCTACTGTTAATTAAAGGATCACTCACTATGGGTAAAGTGATTTCTATACACAAAATCAGTTATGACATATGAATCATCAAAGTGTAGCAGGGTTAAATAGAACGCAACTAATGATATCCACTTGCCATGTGCCCCTCAACACATTATACCCTGCGAAGTCATCTTCTTTAAATGCGGACATATCCACGAGCACGAGCACGAGCACGTCCTGATGTGTACCCGTCATCATGAAAAAAGAAAGAACGGGTTTTTTATGAGCACGTCCTCTCTGCGGAAAAATCAACCATATTAAAAAGGCATGGTTGAAACTTGACATCAAGCGTACCATTCACTAATAAATGATCGGCATTTCTGTCCATATCTAGAAGCAATATTAAATGGTTGAAAGGGTACACATTAATAAAAGAATAAATAATAAATGATTGACATTTCTCTCCATATTTGGACACAATAATGGTTGAAGGCGTACACATTAATAAATCATTGGCATTTCTCTCCCTGCAGGTGCAGTTAAGTATTTTGCGCTTTTTCCTTTTAAGATGAATATAAAAGATAAAATTTATAATTTTAAGGACATAAATTTTAATTGCGATAAAAAATTTATTTTAAAAATTTTAAATGTAAGAGAATTTGTGCAGTAATAATGTAATAAGCAATTTGTACTTTTTTTGTTTTATTTTTTGGATTTAAGGATAAATATAGAAAATAAAAATTATAACTTTAAGAATAATAATTTTAATTGTAAGAAAAAATTATATTTTAAAAATTTTAACTGTTAAAATTACAATATGAAAAATTTTAACTATATTGTTAAAAATTTTAATTGTACATTTAAAATTTTTAAAATATAATTTTTTTAATAATTAAAATTTTTATCTTTAAAATTATAATTTTTACATTTTATATTCATCCCTAAACTCAAAAAGGCCAAAAAAAAAAAAAGGTGGAAAATTGGCTCACTACACCATCTCTACATGGATTCCTTCCTACAAAGGATCTTTGCTTAATGGTTTAGTCCAAATCACATATTCAAAGATTATTCTAATTCATTTATTTTTTTTATTAAAAAAAGAATAATAAAATTTAGATGGTTTAAATTTAATTTAGATACGCAAATGCTCCTAGAGTAGGGAATCCAGATCGCTTGAATCCCTTGGTTTCCTTCTGGATACATGTGGAGACCTTCTGAGCAGCGTATGCCCAAGAGTCGAATGTGAAGAATTAATTAAGACAACACTAGGTTTCAGTCAAATCTAGTGTGAACGCCAGCATACTGAGCAACCCAGTCAAATTCAGTGATGATGGCCAAAGTGGTCCTACCAAAATGACACGGATGTTAAATGGAAAAAGATTCTAGAAGCTTTGGAATTCTTTTCATGGGCATTCTCCAAAATTACTTAAAATAATCCTCCTTTTCTAAGACGTAGATCCGCTGGATTACTGTATCATATATTTAAGAGAAAGAATAATACAAAATAACTCCTACCCTGTTTTCGCTTTCGCTTCCCTCCTCCTCTGCTTCTTTAATCTGTTGAAGATGGGGCTTACCTTGAAGAATTTAGTAAGGAACCTTGTATTGATCGTTTCGGTCATCTTGTTCAGTCTTGTCACAGGAAAGGCGGGCTTTAACTATACTGCTTCCAGTAAGAATTCTAATTTGCCTCAACTGATTCTTTTTCTTGCGTGCTGATTTTGAATATTGCTTCATATATAGTGCTTAATAGTTTTGAATTTGATTTGAGATTGGACATGTCTTGGGGGTTGTCTGGGAACTCCCAATCCAGGATCAGATTCGGTGGTTTGGAATACCTGGATTGGAACTTTCATAAGGTTCTTCACTGGCTTTAGAATGAGAATTTCTTCACCAAGGTGTGGTTCATTGTGTATCATTGTGTACGTGCTATATTCATAAGTTCCTTCACTGGCTTTAGAATTAATGAGAAAATTTGCTGTCTAGTAATAAAATTGTGATGGACTTGTCTTTCACTGAAATTGGTGCCCAGATTGAAGGTGTCCGTGATGGATTTGTTATCGTAAATTATGTGCCTGACAGCTTCTGCTTGATATGCTCAACAAGAATAATTCTATATCTATTGGGAAAATATTATCTCCCTTTGCCTCTGAATTAATGAGTATAGAGTTTGAAGCTCCGATTTTATAGAAAATGAGATACAGACCTATTTTTGGAGCTCTGCTCCCCCCACCCCACTCTTGACCCAAATAGATTCAGCAGATTGCTCCTCTGTTTTCTGGTGTATAATTCTGGTGTATTACGAAAATTTGCTGACAACGAACATGCCTCCTTTTACAAATAATTTCTTTGATATACCGCCTTAAAAAAATATAAAATTGATTAAACATCAGAGGCCTTACATTGCGAACATCTAACATACCTCCTTTTATAAAAAAGTTTGCTTTTGTATACCTCCTTAAAAAAATTGCTGAAATCAACATCATAGGCCTTATATCACAAATTTTCTCAGCATACTAAAGTGTGGAAGACTAGAAAGCACAATCACATGGATGTCGTTATATCTATAAATGAAGATAGACTTATAAGCAAATGTGCTTATTGGAATTGGGTTTTAATGTGAGAATAGGAATCGACTTTCTCTGCTGTGAATTAAGGCTTCAAAGGGATTTTCAATATGGTTATGGTCTTTCAATTATACAGATAGAATTATTTCCAGTTAGGCTTCAAAAGGGATTTTCATTGAAAGGTTCTTTGGTGCATTGGTTTGTACTATTTCACTTATGCAGATACAATCTTTCTCTGCACCGATTTAAACCTCTGAAATTGGTACACAAATTGAAAGTGTTTGTGATGGATTTGTTGTTAATAGAAATAAAGGCCAAATTGAGCATACGCGTAGAGGGATTCGTAAACTGTGCCTGACAGGTTCTGCTTTATGTGCTTATGAAGGCTGAGAGAGAGAAGTCCAGGAGTTGTTAGATCGTTGGACCATCTGCTTGATCTAGCAGACGCAGATCCTCCACCAGTTTCCATGCTTTAAGCCCTACGTTGCCATTCTTCATCTCTGAGGAGTTTGAAGAGTGTAGGTAGAAACCTTTTTCAGGTGCCGATGATGGAATTGCCCCAGAAGGGGTAGTAAGAGAAATAGATCATTAGAAATTAATTGAATTTAGTTAGGTACAAATTTATCCCTAAGGTTTAATTTAATTAAACTCAAGTAAGGGAGTATCCCGATGATCCCTAATACATGAGAAAAGTCAAATAAATACCCCACTATCTCAATTAGCCTCTGGTTTTCACTGGCTCCCTCTTTGGCTCCTTCTTTGGTTCTTTGATAGTTTCAAGTTGACCAAGTTGGAGAACCTTGTTTACGTTTTGATTATAGTGCTTCTCTTTTCCATTATCACGGTAGCAATGGCAGGCTATAACATACTGCAATCAGTAAGTATTCATCTTAATCATTTTTGGTTTGTTAGTTTTTTTTCAAAGAATGGATTATTAATTGCCTTACCCGTATGATTACATATATATATTGAAATTTTTACTCTTTCTTTTAATGTTACTTGTAATTCTTTTCCATCTTTTCTTAATATCTGATGTGATTATTGCTTTACATATAGTGGCTAACACTCTGAGTTTCGGAGACGCTCCCCCTCACAATGATCCCTGAGGCAGTCCAGTCAGAGTGCAACTGAAGAGAAGAGGAGACGTGGAATAAAATATCTTCGACTTGTAATAAATTTTTCTTCTGTTTTTTTTTTTCCAAACAAAAACACTAGACAAGTTTGTGACAATGCACTTGAACGATGACTCTATTAGTTTTTTTATGCACTAATGATTTGTCAAGCTTCTATGTATGTTTGCTTTCTCTGATTTCCAGAGGCCAAAAGAAAAAAAAATAAAAAAAGAAAAAGGAAAATGCTTCCTTCGAAATTGTTCTGGAGCCAAAACTCTGGTGAAACTGACCACCAAAATGTACACTTTCAACCATATACACACTCCAGTCATATATGGTTGAAAGTTACAGGAAAGAAAGGAAAATCAGCCATATTATGAGCAGTGGTTGAAACTTGTGAGTGAGCAAATTCAGGCAATAAGAATGCACAGAGCAGTAGTCTATGCATGAATCCACTTCTTGTTTATCCTCTTTTCAATTCTAAAATGAAAGGGAATGTGGTTGGGTTCATGTATTGCTCAAGGGGGCCTGTTTTGATCCAGAAAAAGAAGGAACAAAAGGGAAAATCACAGTTCACAGATGTATTAATATATCAACAATAAAGGTGTAAATATTCCTAAAAGTATGTAAAATCCTAATGAGAATAGATATTTCAATGATACCAAGATTTGTAGTCCTACAAGGAACCCAGATTTGTTGGAAATTACTAGTTTAGAAAACTAAGTTATATACATGTGCATACGTGTTGGATTGAAATAAATCTAATGAATTATTTTTTAATATAATTTTTATTTTAAAATTAGAAGAGCCCAGAGTTGAAATTCCTTGTCAGAAGTTGCAGATAACATTCATCATTGTTAGTAGTGAATAAGAGAGAGGCAAAGTGATAGTAATAGTTAGGTCAATATTAGGATTTATCTTAGTTGATGAGAAGATTTAGTATCCTTTTTATCAATTTAAATATGAATTTTTTAATAGATATTTTAAGAGTAAAATTTTAAATAAATCAAGTCAATGTAATAGAATATATCTCTAGAATTGCTTGAAAAGAAAACTTAAATAAAAGTTTAAATCTAGTTCCTACTATTAAATTTTGTTTCATAAAATTTCTTACATAAGATATTTTAAATTAAATTTATCGTTGCAGTGGGCCACAGGTGGTCTCCCAAGTTAGGAGGACAATGAATCCTTTGTGATAGTCATGGGAGGCCATATAAACAACGATAAATGCAAAAGAACAATAGGTCAAAAAGAAGATCATGAAAACAAGTACAATCAGATTTGGCCGTCACAAGGCATTCTCATGTACTTATTAGATTATGTATATAGCTTGATTTCAAGTTTAATGATGTTTAATGCAACTGAGTTGATTTTATAAAATTTGTATTTATTGAATTAATATAGATGTTAGATATAATATATTACATATCCTTGAGAGTTATATATATATATATATATATATATATATATATATATATATATATATATATATATATATATATATATATATATATATATATATATATATATATATATATATACATATTATTTCCTTTAACGCATAGCAAAATTAAAGTAATACAGGATCAAAAAGTTAAAGAGAGACAAACTATTTAAAACCTACCAATTTGGAAGAAATTGGAATTGGGTTGCGGAATGGAGAGCAACGATTTGAAAACTCACCCCAACTCTTCTATAGTGATTTAGAATTTATGTCATATTTAACTCTTACCTTTATTTAGTGTTTTAGAATGGTCCATTGACCTTTTTTTTTTTAGTGTTTGAAAATAATTCTTAAAAGATATAATAGAAAAAGGATAAATATGACACAAATTAAAAGTTAAATAATTAAATTAAAAATTAAAATAATAATAATAAAGTTAATATATATATATATATATATATATATATTAAGAGACCAAAATAATAGTTAAGCGTATCTTTGAGAAATTGGATCGAAACTACTTAAAATCTCTCCTCTATTCATTTCATTGTCTGCCAGGAAAAAGGTATGCTAAATCTATTATATAAACATAAATATTTCACATACCATTTTCAATGAGTCACAATATGGGATATATATATATATATATTTTTTGACTCACTA
Organism: Erythrophleum fordii; assembly: GCA_032878935.1. Taxonomy (NCBI): domain Eukaryota; kingdom Viridiplantae; phylum Streptophyta; class Magnoliopsida; order Fabales; family Fabaceae; genus Erythrophleum; species Erythrophleum fordii. The sequence continues at coordinate 14,518,528 of JAVQMF010000052.1, read as the reverse complement.
TATATATAGTGAGTCACAATATGGGGCAAGAAAAATAATTAATATCTAATTAGATCATGAATTAATGATTAAGACTAAAATAAAAATTATTAGTGCAAATTTTTTTTAAAAGATGTTTACTGAAAAATCAACCAGGTTTACCTTTTATAAGAGTGGTGAACATGAATAATGCTCATTGTCCATTAAGACTTTTTCCGGAGTTAAACATTAAATCAATTTCTCTTGAGGAGAGTGAATTATACAAAATAAACAGTTGATAGTAAACGGAAAATTCAATCAATTTGATTTGTGTTTGCAGAGATAAACTGACAGACTAAAAATATATAGAAATAGAGAGAAGAGGTGCATCAGAATTAAACCAACAAAAATAGGAAGCAGCAACGTCTTTTAACTTTTCTTTTTATTTTCATCTTCACGTTTCTTCCAATTCTCTTTGCGCTATAAATTATCTCTCCAGTTTTAATTAGGTAACGGACCCTCTTTGTGGCCCACACGCATTGCTACACTTCGTTCTTTGACTAATATAAAATAATCAATTTTTTAAACTTAATAAATTGTAAAATCTTTTGATAAAAAATTTATTTAAAACAAAGAATATATTCATAAAATAATTTCAAATATAAATAATTTATAGATAATAATTAAATTTCAAAAATAAAATGTATATTAAATATAATTAATAAACACCAGGATTTTTTTGTAAATTTAATAAAAGTTTAGAATAAATTAAATTAAAATTTTGATTTTTTTAAAAAAATTTCAGAATATCACACATCTGTTTTTAGTAAGTTATATTTTTAATATTATTCTTAAGAGTATTTAGATCATATTTTAATTTCACTGTCTATTTCAATTCATATTTTTCTTTTTCTTTTTTTGTTGAGAGTATAAAAGAGTTTTTATTTAAAAATAATGGCCAACGCCACTTGGTCTATTATACTCATTCAGAAGAGAGTCGTGGATTGATATAGTTTGATCCTACGTGTGCTTTTTCTTGCCCTTCAATTTTCATTTCTATAATGGTCTTTTTCTTAGCCATACACAAAATAAATTAATCCAAAATCAAAAGGCAGTAGAAGAAAATCGGCATACAAGTTGACGCCCACTTAATAAACAAAAAAATTAAGAATAAAAATAAAACTAATAATTTTATAAATATAAAATATCTATAATACTTCTACTTTTAATAATTAAATAATAATTAATAAATAATATTAAATATTAATTATAAAAATAAAAATAAAATTTCACCAAATTTTCATTTTTCTTTCTTCCCTCCTTATGTCCAACCAAACAAGCCGTCAATTCAAATACCAAAATTAGTAGTTGAAAAAATCTCTAAAAACGTGTATGAGCTTTTGGTTGTGAATTATAAATATTAAACCCACAGAGAGAGAAGAAAGAGGAAACCTGTCGTTACATACCACTTTCGATGGGTCCCACCTAGAGGATGATTTGAAAGATTCTCGATTAATTTATCCTTCGCCATGAATTAATTTATCCTTTTAGCTAAGCGCAGAATATTCTGAAAACGAATAAAGTTTCATGTAGACCAAAATGTATTTTGGTTCACAATCCAATTTCTAAAAGGTTTAATTAATAAATAAATTCAATTATTTTAGTGTAAGAAAAATGAGACTCTCCATTTCACATTTTTCATTTTATTTTTCTTGTGAGTAGAAAAGTATTTATTTGAAAATAATAGGCATGCAAAAATATCCGCAATTGATGCTTTTCTGATATTACTTTAGTCAACTAAAGTAATAAGTTATTAATTCTAAAAAAATAAAAATTTAGTACAGTCTTTATAATTTTTAAACTATAAAATGAGCTAAATTATAATTTTTCACACATAATTTCCAATAAGTTGAATCGATAAAGTAATTTAAGGCGCCATAAACTGTAGACAATATTAAAAATGTTCTATTTAATGAATATTGAATGATATATATATATATATATATATACACACATATACATTCTCAGAATACATGTTGCCAAAGTCTTAATTGACAATATTAGAGTAACTTAATCTTGTGCTATTTTAAAAAAAAAAATACAAAAAATGGTAAAAAAATTAGGCAGAATCGTTCAAAAAATTTACAAAATCAGGTTCCAAAGCAGAGCATAATAAACCCTAATCCATACATACATATACATATATATATATATATATATATATATAATAAGGCCAAGTGAGTCCATAATTCTTGAATGGATGAATTCTCCCTAAATTGAATAAACCAAACCAATAAACACAACTTGGACAATGAAGGTAAAACAGCTTACAACCTACGCAGTAAGTTTGACCCTACGCCACACTTGACACAAATACATTTAACACAATTACACATCCCATAACAAATAATTAAACATTAGCTTAACATTGACGCTAAGATGGTTAACACTTGTTGGCTCGCCATATGACCACTTGGCTAACACCGCCTGGCATTATGGCCCACATTTTGGCACTGTGTGTTATAGGCTCTGGTTCTCACTGGCTCCCCCTCTTTGGCTCCTCCGTTGGCCTGTGGTTTGAAGATGACTAGTTTATGCTTTCATGATTTTGCTTCTCTTCTCCATTATTATGGCGGCAATGAGTAAGTATTCATCTCTCAATAATTTCGAGTTTGTTGTGTTTCCAAAGAATGGATTTGATTATTATATCTGAAGTGATTATTGCTTTATATACACAATATTAAAACTCAAGAACCATCTAGATGGAGGTACACCATATGTCTTAGAAATAATAATTTATAATGTTTACTTTCAACCAATAATATCTATATCAAATGTATATTTAATCAATATAAGTAGTATTATAAATGCCATAAAATTCTAGAACGAATCAAGTCCCCTGTTTCGAACACAAAATAATTAAAATTAAAACAAAAGTTTTAAAAGATATAATTTTAAAATAACTTGATTTTAACAAAATTAATTAATTTTAAGTCTGAGAATATTCCAGTTAAAATAAATTTTATTAAATAACATATCCCGTTTGATCATCGGCATCGTCGATTTCTTCGCCACCGTTAGGTCCACCGGGTTCGTACTCACCGCCGCTGAGATCGACGAATTGTTGCATCCCACCGGCGAGACTTCTATCATTATCCCACCGGCGGCGATGAACCCAGTGGGTGGGGGTACAGGATCGGGGGTCACCGTCGGAGACAAAGTTGCTGGTTTGACGAACCTGTGCAGATTTGTTAAAATTGAAGCTAGACAACACTTTCAGCACTTCCAGCATAAAACCAGAGTACCCGCATTCTCGCATTCGATATTTTTATTTGACCCAATTTCTACGAAAAACAGAGCTCCAAACTCTAATACTCATCAATACCGGAAAGGGGGGGAAATATTCACCAAATAGGGCTCAATAAACCAGTTTACAAAAACAGAGCACATCAATAAGAAACACATTTGATCCTATCGAACGTAAGATCAACCTTCCAAAATTCTATCGTCATTTTGGGATTCACAACAGAGATTGATGTGATTTCTTCTACATATAAACCACCACAAACTGAAAGAAAAATCCATTACAAATAAATTAAGCAAAGTTCTCATACATATTCCTCGCCTCGTCCCCTTTTGATGGGCACTCTGACTTGAAAACAGCACCATTGCTTCACTGACGGCTTTCATTTATCATTGTGTGGGGGATCGTCACCATAGCTATCTGTATAAACTAATAGTCAGATCAGGAAGCATTATCAAGAAAGATGGAAAAGAATTAGAAGGAACATCAAGAAAAAAAGAAATAAAGGTAAAAACAATGAATCATGCAATATGATCATCAAATAGTAATTATGAAGGTGAGACAACCAGTAATTCATACCGTTTTCACTGAGTGCTCTTGCTGCGATTTGAATGGCAAAGATAAGAAGGATCAAAATAATGACCCAGATAAGATTCTTCGACCTACTCATCCTGAAACAAATGAAACCCAAATACGGAAACTTTGAAGTAGCGGCTATAAGAGAACTAAACAGATCAATAATTCAATCTTTTATTGAAACCGCCTATACTTATAATCTTTTGGGATTCACCAACCACACGTCGTCATTTATGCTTGGAATCAAACTTACCAAAAGGGAAACAGATAGGCGATGCTGACACGCAACCGTCACTTGCGTTATATATTTTTGAAGGGGATGCGCACTTTGATTCATAATTTTTTTTACTTTTTTTATATAAAACATCTTTTCGTTTATTTATTGTAAAATTATTTTTATTTAATATTTTATATCTTATAATATATATATATATATAGACAAATCAAATTAAATTAAACAAATTCACATAAATGAATGCACACTAGATCCAATTCTATATTTCTATGTAATAGAAAAAAACAAATTTTGAAACCAGAAAGTCCTATTTACAACCTTTGAGTGCGTAGGACGTATATTAGATGATTTGATTGAAACATATCTAGTTTATTATATTTGTATAATTATTATTTTATTTATTAAATTATTTTTTAAAAAATAGAGATACATAATATTTTTTATTTTATTTACCTATTATATATAATTTACATTATTTAATCACAACCATTTCCAACTTTCGTTAGCACGTGTCACTTTCTTATAATGAAATAGTTGGCAATTTTGATAATTCTGTAGCACTTAAAAAAAGTAAATACTATTAACTCAGTGCCATTTTTTAAAGAAAAGAATTCATTAGATTCTTCTCTGATCTCTATTAATTTTATATTTTTATATTAATATGGTTGCTAAGGTGTATTAATTTCTTCCAATGAAAAATGTTAATAGATGATGTGAATGGTTAATATGTTAGAAAGCTATATGCATTTAACTATGATGTCATCGTCTTTAATCCAGATCAAAACTTGCCATTGTTTTTGGTTGATAAGCTTATATATGTCAATCACTATTATTTCATGTACATTTGCAACTTTATTAAAATAAAGTTAAGAGAACTTACCACATTGACTAAATTTTTTTGAAAATATTTATGATAGTTTAATCGTAATTTTTTATTAGTAACTAAATTGATGAAACATATATATAATGATAGTTTTTTTTTTCTTTTATTAATTAACTATTAAATAATGTATTTCAGTTGCAATTAATTTAGTTTTATATATAATGAGATAATTAATTGCACAAAATATTGGTGTCGACAGGCAAATCCAAGAAAAGCATGCAAAAGACTACCTGTTGCTATTATGAGTTCACCTCCTTATATATCGCTTAGGGTAAATTGAGCACAAACAGACACGGAATCATTGCAGAAAGTGAAAAGAACAAAAAGGCAAATGGACTCAGATTCGAGAAGCAGAGAACGATGATTCAACCACAACCTTAAAGCCTGATCGAAGACTTTCGAGGCAGACGAATTCAAGGGGCAGAACCAAAGAAAGTGAAGATGCTCGAAGGGAGAAAAAGTCAACTTGAAATAATTATGACTTATGAAAAATGTTGATCCATTTTAGTATAGGCGTGCCAGATTTTTTTGTGGCGGAAATATATATATATATATATATATGTAAAACATCTGGCTTAACTTGTAATAGATTTTTTTTAAAAAAAAATACTTTGACAAATTTATAGTTTGCAGTGGTTTGTGTAAAATAAATCAAATTAATTTCTATTGTGAAATATAGAATTGTCAAATTTTGATGTAGGGAGGTTGTTGGCTGACCGTATCTGTCGTTTTTGTCAACCTTCTCTTTTGTTTGTTTTCTCAATGGTTAAAAATAAAAGAAAAAATTGAATTTCTCATAATCTTTTTAATTTTAGATTATATGTAAATAATTTTTTAAAATATTTAAATTTATGTAAATAATCTCTTATGATTAATTAGTTGATTACTTTAATAATAAAATATTATATATTAAAATATTATTTACATATAATTTAAAATTTAAAAAATATAATAAAAAAGCTGATATTTTGTAACACATCATCACTCTTATTGTACAGCTCCATTAGAACATAACAATACATAAAGCATGAGAAAATTTATTGTCCATTTTGCAACAGCTTTATTCTTATTCTAAATTTTTGACCACAGTAGCTGTAAGCTGGATCTGCTCCTGTTTCAAATTGTTGGGCTGATTTGTTGAACTTGGCTTGAATTTGCTTCGAAGTCGCATTCACTTGGCTTCTTTTAAATGTCCAGCCAAAATGAGCAGCAAAATGGTGTTTGATATGTCTCAGCTTACATATGTACCTGAAAAATAGGAAAAAAAAGTACATTGACTATATATCAATATTTGAACTGCAAATATCATCCAGAAATTCTACAAGAAATAATGAGATTACACTGAATGAGTTATCTAAAATTTCTTTTTATTCTTCACTTGATGGTATTAGAGCTTCTTATACTCCATTGACCTCAATCCTTAATGGCTACCAACTCTATCATTGCTTCATCCACCATGGATGTTACCAATGTCCCAAACTCTGAAACTTCACAGTAGCTTGTTTCTATTAATCTTTCTACATTCTCTTTAAAACTAAATGCCATAAACTATGCTGCGTGGCAGTCCTAGTCTCAATCTCTCCTAATCGAATATGAGTTGCTGCGTTTTGTTGATGGCATGACTCAGCACCCACGTTGTCACAGAAGATCAAAGGAGAGCCTTGAAACTCAATACCAAGTTCATTTAAGAGGGATTTGAGCCAAGCCAATTTAGAGGCAGTCAAAGCGAGTGACCGATATTCAGCCTCCATCGATGACTGAGCAACCATCTTTTGTTTAGAGGACTTCCAAGAGATGAGAGTGCTACCGAGATATACTAAATAGGCCGAAGTTGACTTTAAGTCATCTTTGCATCTCCTGGTTTCTCCATCCCGCCACCGCTTCAATTTTTTAGAAGTTATTTAATATAAAACGCTAGAAACAAAAATAAATAAAAAAATAAGATTTGAATTGGACCACACTGTCATAGCTACTTCGGAATCAAATAATTGTTGCTAGCGTTACCGACGACTCATGGTAAAGTCAAAAATCTGACTAAGCAAATAATCCAACGGAGATTAAAAGAAAACAGAAAAGAGTCAAAAAGTAGGGTTTTAATCTGTGGTCCAACAATCATGGCTGATGAGAAAGGCCATTTCGAACATTACAGCCCTGCCAAGAAACTTCTGGAAGGGATTTAACTAATTAGATTAAATTAGGGTTTTAAGTTCGTAATGATTGTACCTTCTGGTACATTTTGCACCTGTAATCTCTCATTGCAATTTATAACAACTTCATTTTGTTTTCTTTCATATATATATATATATATATATAATCATCAAAATTATAACCGCGACTCAATCAAGTTTTGAGCAAAATGTAATAAAAAAAATTACAAACCCATATGCAATAATATAAAAAGTATTGCCCCCCAAATATAACATTTCTTTTGAATTTGGTAATATAGTCATTGAGAATCAATTTTTTTAATTTAAAACAATTTGTTTTTATTTTTGTTTTTATTTATAATATTATCTTATTTATTTGTATTAGATGGCCTGTGAAATATAACGTATCTAGAGGTATAATAATAATAATTTGTCATCTACATTATCCGAATATAATATAGTGTTAAAAATTATAATTATAATATAATTAATAGTAGTCATTCACTTAATAATTTAACTTTTTGAATTGAATAGATTTTTGATATAAAAGCTTATATAACTAAATGGACACATGTTCAGCAGGAATGGACATGTATTTTGTCCATACTTCAAGCCCTAAAAATTTTTATGTAAAAGATGTTTTAGAAATTATAATAAAATTATCGATAAATTATTGTTCAATAACTTAGATTGTTGAGTTTAATCCTTCACATATATTTTGATTAAAAAAAAGAATGTTATATTTACACAATATTCACGCATGTGTAATATTTGATAGTTCATAAATATTATCACTTTTGATAGAAGTGATAAATCATTTCACTACAAACGTCCATCTCATATAGGCCGAATGTGGCTTTATATGGCAAAGGATAAAGTTTTATATATATTTGCTGATGACATGTTAAAGATTTTGTGTGTGTGTAGTTATACTGAGATGTAACCACCTAGTTGTTCTTTTATATACAATGCATGGTGAAGAGATGGAAAGAGAAGGACAAACGTGCGAGCCACATTCGTTTTGGTTACATTAAAACATGCTTTTAGTCGCAATTATTTTATATATTAGCAGCAATAACAATTGTCACTAAAATTTTACAAGCCATTAATCATTAACAAGTGTATTTAAGATTAGTAAAAGTCTTAAAGGCTAAATTAATAACAACGGGTAAAAATTCATTTAATTTCCACTAAAAACTAGAGATTTTTATTGACAATTTATTAGCAGCCAATATTATGGCCATTACAAAAATTTTATAATCAATTAATATAAACCTTTAATGATCTTTCTTATTACTATTAAAAACAACAATTTATAGTAATACATTTTTATAATTGTTATGACGACTAAAACTAATTTTATAATTGACTAATATCAATATTTAACAATTTTTTAATTTTTGGTAAAAAAATACTTGTGAAAGCAATTATATGCCAACAATTATTATGGTCACTAAAATTAATTTTATAATTGGCTATTGTATTTATTCCTAAAAATAATGTAATTATCATATTTAAATAATTGTAATAAAACATATTATAACTCATTCTTTAAAAAAAAACATTTCAATAAATCCATGGTAAAAAAAATTATTAGTCATTAATTTCATTGATATTAATAACAAAATATAAAAAAATACACATAAGTTTATTAACTAATTAGTATCATTAAATGGAGTTATAATATAAGACAATAAATATGAATATGATCATTTTTTCAACTCTTAAACTTGATCATGAAATTCTTTTGTAGTGAATTAAAGATAATCATAGTGTATAATTTGAGACGATAAAATAAAAAGAATGTTATTTAAATAGATATCATCAACCAAATAAATACAAAATATGAATAAAATCAATTAACAAAAATCCATTTCAAATAACATACAAAATCAATCAAAAACTCAAAATTGGAAAAGTATTTATTCTTTTCCCTTAAACTCCCAAAAGAAAAACATTCTCAGGATAAGATCATATCATGAATAAAGGAAATTCAAAAAGAAAACTAAAAAAAAATACTTTATTACCACATATTTATTAACATAAAAAATATATGCTAGTCTTTCGTTACGTACCTTTCGTCAAAATTGGTAGTTGCAACAAAGTTCACAATAATGTTTATTTCTTCCCACATCTTTTCAAGATTTGCATCTTTAAGTCCCAAATTCGCAAGAGAAACATCTCCTGCAACGAGTAACTATATTCTCTTATGTGAAAGAATCAAAATCTGCAGTCCACTTATCTCGTAGAACCCGAATCCTTATGATCTAGCGATCCATGGTTTATGCAATATATATGTACACACAGACACACACACACACACATATGTTAATTAGATATGTAGTTTAGCTAGATAAATAATTTATCTAGCTTTCTGAATGGATAAAGAAACTTAAGAATTTATTTACCTCATCATGCAAGCATTGTGTGACTGCATCAATGTCAAAGGCTCTTAGAAGAAGATACAATTTCTTTAAATCTAATTGAATTCTTAATAACTTCTCCACAAAAACTATATAGACAAACATTTAGAGTGACATGTCTAATTAATTTGTTACCTACATATATAGTACGTAACAAGATATTGCTCCATAGATTCCTCCCTGTAATAACCACAAGTCACAAGCAATGCAATAAAATACTTGATGATGCCAATGGAAAATTTATATGTGCATTGGGCAAAGCCTACACATAGATGGATAAATGTATGTAGAAATATAGAGGACTATTTTAGTGTAAAGGCAATAATTATTCTAATCCTGATAACCAGATAGTTATGGTGTTGAGTTGTCAAGAAAGTAATGGTATATAGACATCTATGCAGGTTATCTTTCCAATTGATAGCTCTATTGAAGTTGAATGATAAAATTGCAGAGTTCAAAGATTGGAATTGCATGTTTGATATGCATAACTGTATTATGATGGATCCTAATCCACTAAAACTTTCTGTTCACACACAATGAATTAAAAAGAAAAAAGTCATGTTGGTGATGTTCACAGCACTTATTAATCCAAATTCGATGGATCCTAATCCATTAAAACTTTCAAAATTCCTATTTGCTCCATCAATACCCACACATTCTATATTATTTTCTTCAATAAGAGTCTGGTAGACTCCCATATAAAATACTAATATATGCTCTACCATACTTGAATCATTAATGCGTTGAGCGTATCATGATGATAAAGAGAAGTGAGTGGTTTGATGGCAAAAGCTACCTGAAAAAAATAATAATAATAAAAAAAGTCAAAAGCACTTGATGCAATGTCTTAACTAGACACAAGACACTGAATCATAGCAAGCCCAAAACTAAGTACTAGCAGTGAAAAGCTTAGCAGGCATGGAAGCCTTTATGCTTTTAGAGAAACATGAGTAAATTAAATGGCAAATCTGAACCTTATGTAACTTTTGGACCAGAGTCGGAATACATTCAGATTCCATTGAGACAAGTACAATAAGAGAAAGGGGGGAAAAAAAGCTTATCGTGCTAAGGCCAAGCAGAAGTGCAGAACAGAAAAGTCTTCATTAAATTACAAAGATTGAGTGTTGCCTAGGTAACAATAGCTGCATTCTGAAGTTGGTTACTTCCAAGTTCACGTCAAGTGACACACACGAATAGCTATAATCATCAATTGCTCATAAAACTTTCAAGTAGTCATCAATGATGAACATTTTGAATCAGTACAAACTTACAACTCTCTGAACATGCATTTAGGGCTTTAAATTCATGAATTGAACACTAGATTGATTTACTTGTTCAAAACTTTAAATTGCAATGAATCCAAAAGCTAAGAAAATAATCCAAAAGCACCGAAACACAAAATCGAATCTTGAAATTACAATTGAAGAAAAAATAAAAGACTTGCCTTTCTAATCTTGGAATTTGCAGAGACAGAGTTGCCAGAATCTTCTTCTTTAGTTCGAGAATTGAATATGGCCTTAGGATCAACGCGCTAATTCTCTAATAGGGAGACACAACCAAGGTCCAAGCAGTCAAGATCCATGGCGAATCCTTTTGTAAAATTAGAGAGCGATACAGAAGAAAATATGGAAGTGAGGAATAAAAAAAAAGACCTCGAAGAGAAGAAATTTATGCTCCATGTGAGAATATGAATAGACAATATAGAAAATAGGAAAAGAATGGCAGGGAGTGAAAATGGGAGAGGAGGGAGAATGGAATTAGGTCAAATACTTCTCTTATTTAAATTGTAGGAAAATAAATTTTTATTTTTAGGTTTTTTTTTACCCGGTATATCTATGCTTATTATTGGCAAATAAATATTTACTGGTAATTATTCAGTCTTAAAAATTTATTAGTGGCAATAAGACTTTAGCTATTAATTAATTGTCGTTAACAGAGTGTTTTGGTGTAGTTCTCTCTTTAACATAAAATTGTCGCAATTTATTTCTTTGGCAACTTAAGACAGACGAGTACGGATCCTCATACTCAAGTGCATAAAGTGCATTTATCTCTTATTTGTTTTATTTTTATTTTTATTTTTATTTTAATGGAGGAATTTTTTATAAATATCATTTTAAAATATTTGCATTCTGAAAATGGTTGAGCAAAAGATATCACTTTCCACTTTGATATTTAAAGAAATAAATTGCAACAATTTTATATTAATTAATAAAATAAATTATATAGATATTTTTTAGATTTTTTAATTACATAAACCTTTTTTCTATTTTAAAAAATATATAAATCTCTTTAAAAAAAATTATAATATATTTTAATCAAATTTTAAAATTTATAACTGAAATATCTTCCATTAGCCTAAACACATTCTTTTGTTAAATTTGATGAAAGTAAAATCTACTCTTTTTATTTTCTATTCATGCAAATTTCAAAATACAATCTACTCTTTTTATTTTTATTTATGTACATTTAAATATAATATATATCTTATAATTTAGATTAATAAAAGATATTTTAATCAAAAAAATTAAAATTATACTAAAATATATTTTTTAAAAATAAAAAATTTGTATAATTTTAACAAAACTCAAAGGAGATCCATATAATACACTGTAATCAATATAAAATGTAAATTGAACACTAATCATATATAAGAGTTGAAAATGTAGGAAGATTATTCATTCATTTGTCGCAAATTTCAATGGATTTTAGGTGCCTCGTATAAGGCAATTAGAAAGTAAAAATGAAAAAGAAGTGTCGTATTTTTTAGAGTCATTGATACATCCACTTCAGTAAAAGAAAATACATAACCAATGTTGTGAAGTATACGTTCAAAGGATAATGAGATATTTTAGGAGCACTTTATGAAAAAAACAACGTATATTTTCTTTTATTCATCTTCGTTCAAAATGTGGCAAAAGATGGCACCAACCACGTTAGCCAAATTTGCTAATTAGAGATTTGAGAGATAAGATATTCGAAACTAGATCCAGTCAAAACGACTTGCTTGAATGCGGATTCCATCTCATCGCTTATGGACATTGGGTTGGGTTCGTTTGCCAAAAAGTAATACATATATATTGGAATCACGAAAAAAAAAACACAGAGAAAAGAAATGACTAGGAGGTAATAAAAACTTAAAACTCGAAAAGAAATGATCTGAATTCCACGCAATTTAAAAAAGAAATAAAAAGAAAGTAACAATAAATAAATATGAAGGAGTAAAAAGTTAAAAAAATCAAAAAATGAAATAAATTTTTATTGATATAATAAATAATTTTAGTATATTTTAAGTTAATAGAATAACTCAATATTTATTTAATGATTTTAGTAAATATTTGTTTTAATAAATTTTTTTATATTAAATATTATTTTGTTTCATTAAGTTAACTTAATAATTGTTTAATTAAATGAACTTGATATTATCTCAGCAATCTTTGCAAAATTTAATATTTTTTAATATTTTTTAATATAGAAGAATAATAAATAGAAAACAATAATTACTTTAAATAAAATTAAATTAAAAAAACAATAAATAAATAAGAAATTATGTAGAATTTGACAAAAAATTACATCATTGTAAATATTGTAAACATATTTATAACAAATAACTTTCTGTGCCATAACGAGGTTTTCTTCTTTTCACGCTGTGGTCGTTGTTATCCTAATTGTTCTGGTTCTTATTGTTTCTATACTGTGAGATTTGTGTTTAAATTTATGGATGAAAATTGAGTTGGAGGAAACGGTTTAAACAGTGTCACAAATCCTAATTGCAACGATCCTCCAATATACATAGCATTGAACCTAAATTTATCAAATAGAAGGTCCCCAAATGATCCGAAGGAGCTAGACATTTGCCGAAGACGAAGGTGAAGGTTGCATACAAGAAGAGGGGCCTACTCTACCAACGTCACCAAACTGATTAGGTGGTATTGAATAAGAAGGATCAAACATGCTAATTTCTTGCTGGATTGGGGTGGTAATGTACGAAGATATACCGAGAATGTTCTGTTACATTAGCTTCTATTGTTGCTGGCTAGTTCTTCTACTAGTGGGCTGTTGGGTTGATAGGTAACCTTGACGTCTCTTTCTTGGATAACCTGTCAGAATTTGAGGTCAAGGAAGATTCAGTGCCTGGTCAACAGGCTAAGAAAATAGTGAAAATTGCTACTCATCGAGAGTATGTAGTATATTATTAAAGTCTCAGGCGACGACATCATGAAAATCTCTAGGTAGAGGATCCTGTAAGTGCACTCTATAAAGCTCCTTAGCTAAGTTAGCTTGATAAAACAAAAATAGTAAGTTAAATATTGACGTGGAAAAAATTTAGGAAACAATGATAATAAACTATGTAATATTTTACCGCATATCTAGTAGCAGCAAAACCTCTAGATCTATAGACGTGTGCACTGCCAGTACTATCACATTTACTCAAACATGCGATCCAAGGGCTCCTCAGTAACAGGGGATTGATACATAGTATCTTACTATCCATATTATCGTTGGATGAAAATGCTATGTTCAGACACCTAATTGGTCTAAGTTCTTCCTCGAAACTGTAAATTATAGAGGGAGTTCAATCTGACTTCTTCTTAAGAAATTGGCTGATGGCGGCCAAATTGTCGTAGGACGCAATTTGGATGGTACCACTATATGATCCAAAAGCATATGATTGGCACAGATACAATTCAAATGTCTGTGAAAACTAAACAATACTCTGAAATCAAATTTCACACCACCTGTAGCTGGTATAAGCGCCATACAATCTGCGGATGACATTAGATAGAATAATAGGTAAATAGTAAATAATAAAAAAGTGATGCATGTCATAAGTTAAAGTTGTTCACACATTTCATCATCTCCCATTGCATCTAGCAAAACTCTATATAATTGGAAGGCTCTAACACTCTAGTGCAGAAGTCATCCAATATTTTTTCATCCGTTATAATGAATAAATATAATAGGTAAATAATGAGTAATAAATAGAGTCAACATGGATAAGATATTGTATATGTGAAAATTTTAATATTAGTTTTTGCATAAAACTAAGAGGTAGAAGTACGGGGTATTCTTCAATGCGCGAGTTGAAGGTAGGTGACGTCTTAGGTGCAAGTATAGGAAATTGATCCCATGTCTACAAATATAGCAATGCCAAGCATTCAGTGATACCACAATTACTCTTATAGGTTGTATTACAAAGTTTACGATAGAGATAAGTCAACGTTACAGCTCCCCAACTATAATGGCCAATTTGCTCAAAGTCATCTAATAAGAACAGATACATCAAGTAAACTCTATAGTTGGATCTATTTGGTATCAAACACCCCCAATCATACAAAGAATATAAGCATGGGTGAACTGCCGCACTGCCTCATCATCTTCATTATTTGGTAGATAGAAAAAGTTCTGTGCCAACCAAGTAATGGAAAGTTGCTATCCATCAATTTGATCAGCTAGTGGTGTAATTCTTAGAAGCTATTGACACACCTCTGGCCAATTAAAACTTGTCCTGCCTACAACAGGGTCTCTTTTCAATCTATAGACCCAACCGTACCACTATATTTTCAAGGGTGATCATACACTCTCATCGAGTGGTACAAAATGTATGTGTCTTAGTGTGCCACCGTTCTACTAATGTGCTCACTAACGATGTATCGTACTCAAATTGTTTAACTCGTGCAACACCATAAAAATCAAACTATCTCAAATAATCAACAATGACTAAATGCGGATCACCTAAATAATCATCATGTAAAACTCATCAAGGGTGAAATATTCAATCGTCTTGCAAATAGACATGAATTATATAACAAAGTAGCTAAATGAAGTAAGAAATACTAATAAATATTTTATCCTACCTCGACATCCCAAATAGCTTGCGATATATGTCGCTCTTGTAAATATAAAAGTGAAGCGTCCTTTAGACCTGCATGAAGGGGCCACCCGGCTCCAGACATGATAGCTATAGGCAAAAATAATACAATGAATTAATATTTATCTAAGGTAGATGTAAACAATTAACAAAGAATAACTAGTATTTATCTAACGATGACGAACTATTATAAAAAAGTTACTAGCATAAATGTCATACATTATTCTTGTTAACTTACACATATTGAGAATAAGTAATATAATGTATTTATAAACAATTACAACTTTTGTTAATATACTACTGAGGGGGCAGATGTGGGCAGGAGAAACGATTATGCCCAGTCTGTTTGCAAAAGCTACATCTAATTGATTGTGACCAGGTCTTAAAATCCATTTCAGTTCGATAATGAGTCAAACGAGGTCGACTTTACTCATGAAGCATTGATAGATCAGGGATTAATTTTGGACCACTTAGTTGCAGCCAATATTCTTGTCCTCCAATGAGCTGGAACAGATTGCTATATACATTACGCATTGTATTTAGTTGAAATATGGGATTTACAAACTGAAATGGCTTAAGAGCGGCAGCTCTACAAGTTGCAAGAGCATGCTAGCACGGGTGCTTTTCTACTTGAAATTTTATACAATCACATATGCGTTTAGTTAAGTTAACCTTACAACAATGACTATTTTGGCAATTAATTTTGGTCGTGTGGCTCCTTGACCTTGAATAATGCAGTTCCTCAATTGAATATCCACACAATACATAAATGAGAGTGCTACACATTTACTGCTATCCTTTTTATCAGGGTCTAAGAGTAAACCTGACCTGCTGTTATCTGAGCATTGATCTATTGAGCACATTTCACGAAATATTGACCGACCCGATAATATGTTGCTTTTGCTATTCCTGATATAAGCAAGGACCTGACTTCTTTCAAGAAGCCATTTATGCACTTTACTAGATTCGTTGTTATATAATCGTATCATTGACCCTCCACATCATATGCACAAGTCCACTGCTCTTTGGGAATTTCTGCAATCCACCTACCTATCTCTTCATGTATGGTTGCTATCTCGACTAGCTTTTCATCAATATAGCGACACTTATATGCATAACCTATGTAACATGAACGATGACTTTGCTATTAGTTACAAATTGTTTACAAGATGTAAAATCAAATAGAGGGGAGGAACATACTAATATTTTTTAACTTCTACTTTAAATTAGATGACCTATAATAAGTTTGAAAGTTGCTTGCCACATGACAAAAATAAAAAATATGATAACTATATGGTGGCTGCCAACCAGTATGTGGAGTAACGACAACAGATACAATGGATGAATATCTATCTGATATCAAACATATACCACGTCGTCTAGGTACCATTCGCTTGAGTACATTATATGGAAACCATGTCTATGCTAATTTTGTCTCCCCTTCCACAATAGCAAAGGCGAGGGAAACAACATGTTGGTCACCATCTTGTACTATTACCATCAACAATGTCCATTTATATTTGCCATAGAGAAATGTCTCATCGACTTGAATTATCAACTTTAAGTGCTCAAATGCATCTATATAAAGTTTAAATGTCCAAAATATGCATTTAAACACTAAAATTGGCTCACCAGTAGAAGCACTCTATAGACATTATTGCATCACAAACTCAACATATGAGCTAGGCATAAAATGTTGTATTGCAGTCATCCATCAAAGCAATGTGGCATATGAGCTTTCCTAATTATTAAAAGCAACAGCTGCAGTTTTATGTTTTACTCTCCACGCCTTTTTATAAGATATTGTATATTCGAACAAGCTCTTCATTCACTCGATTATCTGGTTGATTGGAACATTGGGTGTCTCAGTCATCATTGCAATGATGCATAATGAGATAATATCGGAGTCTAATTTTGGATGATTTTGTGATATTGTCACAGAAAAATATGTTTATGGACCTTTATATTTTATAATCTACCAAAATGATCCCCTTCCCTGGCTATTTTTACAGGCTCTCACCCTCTATCTACAATTCTTGCCATAGTACGTACATCAATATTCTTCATACTTTTTACTTGTTAAATACTTTTTAAAAGTGTGGTGTGTCCTCATAGAATATAATTTTACTGCAAGACATAATGCCTTCTGATTTGAATACTTTAATCCTACATACAATTCCTAATTGTTTATTTACATTTGATTTCTCACCTCCTCAAATTCATCACCTTGTGCTAAGGCTAAATTAATTTGCTGGAAGAATACAGCAGTAGGCTCAACATATTGGCATACTGGTTCAACATCAAAGGTATCATCACCCTCACCCTTACCCTCACCCTCACTGTGAAATACATCATCATCATTAGTTTCATCATCATTGTCATAATCAGGGTTAGGTTCTATGTCATACTCATCTTTATTTTCAAAGTCTTCTAATATATTTTCTTTTGATCCAAGTGGAGAAGGAGGTTCATTAAAGCCAATTGTTGGATGAGAGGAACTCGGTTGCGAACTGCCCTCTATTGGTACAATTTGATATTGTTGAGTATACCTAGGAAGTTGATACAATGGATCAGATGAAGGCAACACTTCATTCACTCAGTTTGACTAAAATTTAATGCTCAATTGTAGGTCAATACTTGAGATATTTGCATACACCTCTATTGCATTCAATTGCGATGGAAAATGTGAGTGTGATTGCCACATCCTTTATACATCACAATCATTTTCAAGTATAGTTACTTGGTACTATATTGGATTTATTGTTATTGGCAATCTATATATCAAATCAAATATAACATAGTTGTGGGAGAGTCGGAACTTTTGATTCATTGCTTGTTTTAATTTTTCCAAAATAATGTCAGTGCTCACTGTTATGTATCTTAACATTGCATACTAAAATATTGTACCCTAGACACTTTTATGAATTCTGCTGTTCACATAAATGCAAACAATCTCATTCTTCATAACCATTTTCCCCCTTCAAATATCCTAATCACAAACATGCTCCAAATAATTATTTAAATACTTTTTGTATTTGTAATAATTGCCTTGTAATTTTTGTTAAATTAACTTACCTTTTAATTTTTCCTTTTTCAAATAATTTTTTCCCACATGATGACCTTCAACTAATTTCTTATACTTTAAATAAAAAAATTTCCCAATTTTTTCCAATTATATATATACATACATGCATGCATACATACATACATACATAAAATATATATATATATATATATATACTTATTTATTCCACCATAAATTATATTTCTTCACCAATTATATAAATTTATTTTACTTACTATGAATAAAAAATATTTTTTTTACTTATTTTCCTACTATCAAAATATTTTTTCCTATCTTTATTTCATTTTTTCACCTTGTTCAACAATAAAAATATTTATTCTTATTTTTATTCATTTATTTATTTCACTCACTTCATTATCATTATATAAATTTATTTTTTTTCATTACAAATGAAAAATACAAAATTTTCCTCCATCTCTTACAACTATCAAAAATTAAATAAACTTCATCATTTCATCATTTGGCATTTTTTCTCATTTTCCAAATTCACTAGTTCTCCTTTTTTTTTTTTTAACTTCTTAAACTTTTTTTTTTCGCAATTTTCCCACTTACTTATTTTTCATTTTTTATTTCATTAATTTTCATTATATTTCTCTTACTTATTATTTTTTTCTCCTTACTTATTACTTTAATTACTTTAATAGTTTTATTCTTTTTTCATTGCTTATTTTTCATGTCCTTTTTTCACCTTCCTTATTTTACCCATTTTCTTTTCTTGATTATTTGACATTTTTATGTTATTTTTTTTAAAATTTTAGTCACCTTAAACTAATAACTTTTTGTTATGTCTAATAAAGTTAACATTCCTTAATTTTTTTCCCCAAATTCATAAATTCTCCTTCTAATTACTTTCAATTTTTAAATTTTTTTTTCCTCATTCACCTTATTTTAATTAATATCTACCACATTTTTTTTTTTACTTTTTCCTAACACATTTCTAGAAGATATTTTAATTATTATCTAGTACATATATATCTAAACTAATACACCAAAATTAACAATAACTAAGTAATTCCATGAACAAAAAAGGCATTTCTTTCTTTCTTTTTCCAAATATATTTCTTAAATAAAAACTAAAATCTACATCAACCATACAACAAACAAAATCTACCAACATTATTATTTTCTAAATATTTTAAAATGTAGATATATTTGTTATAACAAATATTAAACTATCAGATATAATAAAAAAATTGACGTACCTTATATTTTTGTAAAAAATATACTTGGATACTTTGTAACTTTTTCTCCTACACTAACTTCTCAAAATAATAGCAATACCTTATTAATACATAACTAATAATTTTGGTCACAAGAAATGGGAGGAAACAAATGATAAATTTTTACTATAGAGAGAAAGGGGGAATAGACTCAATTTGAACTTCAAAAAATGAGATGGATGAATGGGTTTTAGCGTGCAACCAATTTATAGGTAGGGTGATTTTTGTTATTTTACTATTGAATTATTTGTAAATTTTTTTGGACCAATTATAGCATTTCATAATCTTTGATGCCCAATCAAAATTTGCCATGTGGAAGATGTAACACCATATATTTTTAACTTGCTTCTTAGCATTTCTAAGAGTAAGGTGCAGTTGAGTAGGAGACTGCAAAAAGGGAAGAGGCCACAGCCCCTGAGGACTCAGTCATCCGTCGCCCCACAATCCACAGTGATCTGCTACAAGTGTGGGAAGCCGGGGCATATTGCCAGAAACTGCTCTTAGGCACATTTAGCACCTTCGCTCAGACCGCCTCCTCCCAGGCCACAGACCCAGGGCAGGGTGTTTGCCCTTTCTCAGCAAGAGGCAAAGAAACCAGGAGATAGGCCCCTCCGCCGCCTCCGCCTCAGCCATCCACCTCCGGTGCACCCTAGCCTACCACTTTCAGTGCTCCACCCCCACCTCCCCAGGAACCAGCTTAGGCTCCGCCATCTATCCAAAAACAATTGAATCAATTTAGAAAGAACAACCCGCCGGTGTTTGATGGTGAGTTAGATGCTGATAAGGCAGAGGCCTGAGTGATGGAGACTGAGAAGATATTCTCAGTTATGGATTGCATCGCTAAGTAGAAGGCCCAGTTAGCCACTTTCATGTTACAAAAAGAAGCAGATAGATGGTGGCGTAGCACGAAGTCCACCAAGATCCAAAGGATGGAGGCCAAGGAGCTTAAATCTCTATCTCTTGGCACATTTTGCTAGTTTTGACATATTAGAATGGAGCTAAAACCTTCCTGAACGAACCGATCAAAGTTTGGGTCAACCGACGATGAAAAGAGTACATCAGAGGGGCTTTACCGGTCCCGGGGCTTCCCATAATTTTTAGGGCCTTTGAGAACCCTGGGCAACTTAAAATTTCCATTTAAAAAGCCCTCCTAGGTGTTTTTCCAAAATTGCACTTATTTACGAAAATGCCACTGGCCTTTTGGCAAATTTTTTGAATTACTTCTACCCCAGTTTCTAGACAACTCAAGGCTCAAATCCTCATTTTCTATTCTTTAACATTTTATCCAAGTTTTATTTGCCCTTGAATCACTCATCTTAGGAGACTTACTTTTCAAATCGGCCCATTTCTGTGTTGTTACAACATATCGGGCGTTACAAAGGAGGTAAAATTTTAACCGTTGGACCGGTCAGTAGCACTCCTCTGTCCATTGCAGGCTAGCTTGTTTGAATTCGGAACCTCGCTAGCCTGTCTGAATTTGGATTCATGGATTCTGATTCAACATAGTTTCAGAATCCATGGATCCGAATTCAAATATTTATTATCTTTAGGACAATTTTTTTTATTGCGTTACTTTTTGTGATTTTTTTCTTTTTATTATTTTTTATTCAAAAAACGCATTGGGTTAGGTTGAGTCTGGATTTTTCAAATTTTGTTTTTGTAAAATTTTTGTGTAGTTAAATTTGAAAAGAAAAAAGATAAGTATAAAGTGTAAAGTTAATATTTTAAAATATAACTTTTAATGTTAGAAATTTTGTATTATTTATCTTAAATTTTATAAACAAATTTACAAATCCAAACTTTAAAAAATCCAAAGTGGGGTTAGGAGACCAAACTTATCCAAATAAGAAAGTAGTGAATATATGTACATACATGGGTCGATTTAGCTGAATTAATTACAGAAATTAATAGAGATTCAAATTATTATAAAAGTATGAAGTTTGATTTCCAGTTTTATCGTGTACAAAAATTAAATATTTTTTTAAATTATAGAAAAAATATCCAAATTAAAAATATTATATATTAAAACTTTAAATTTTAAAATTATTTTAAAAGATTCAAAAACTAAAAGTTAAAATACATAAAAAAATTATAATTCAAAATCCAAAATTAAAATTTTTAATTTTTAGATCTTTCAAAATATTTTTAAAATTTAAGATCTTACATATATATATATATATATATATATATCTTCAACTTGAAGTTTTTAACTATAATTTTTTTTTTCTCAAGTTAGTTTATACATTGATTGAAATTAGGTTTTAATCTTTTTTGACCGTTTTTAAAACACACTCATATAGTAGTCTAATACATTTAAGATAATAAATTTTCATAAGTACTTGTCCACCTGAGTAATTAAAGTAGATAGCATACTCCTTTAATTAGTAGGCCAATCCTTTAAGTTAAACAAAATTAACTGTAAAGAAATAATTCTAGCCAGGAAAGGTCATCGACCCTTATATGTAAAAGTCGTTAGTAGATCAATCCAGGAGTATCGACTCAAATCAAATGAAATCTTCCTTGAACATGAATGCCAAAAGATCTTAATGTATTTGAGGGTTAAATCCCTACTCTTTCTCTTTCTCAATCCCTAACTTCTAAGATTTTTTACCTCTTTATAACCGAAAGGTCATTAGTGGACTGGAATAGCTAGAATAATTTTCATTATTCATGGCTTTGATTTAATCGCCACTGATAATTGCTATACATCAGTGGTGGATGGTGAATTACTGTTTTTGGCATTTTCACCTTCATCTCAACTTGCATAGGAACTGAAGGATTCGAAGGCTTCACAATAGCCAAGTCCAGTATATGAATATCCACTATATATCCTTAGATTTTTTCGGGTAATTTATCCCCATCTTTGTAAGATTTCTATGGCACCAGAGTGTGTTTGTTGATTTTGAGAGTTAATTAATCACTTTTGACCCTTAAAGATAGATTTTGACACTTCTGATTTCTTATAAAATCAAATTATTATACAGTTAATCTCTACTAATTTATAAGTATGACTTCATAGGTAGTATCATCTGTTAGAATTAGCTATAACATAGCTAACAGCCACTCTCACTGCTATTCTCAAGAAGGGAAATAAATGAAGCACTAAAAAAAAAAAGAAATGAAAGGATACTTAAAATTTCACTGAAAGTGTTTAAGTGGAAGGGCGAGGCAGGAAATCATGTTAGGGAGGCTAAGAATTAGGTATAACACATAATATATATATATATATATATATATATTAAAAATGTTATAGCTAATATTTAAAACCTATATATCAAACAAAAAATATAATTAACACTTAACATGATATTAAAAGACAATATATTGTATTAAATAGTGATGTTGGTAGCACTTTGGGACCATTTATGCAAATGCTTCCCCGCATAAGAAAGGGGAATTATATATTTCATTTCATTCAATTTAAAGTATTGAACAGCAACAAAGAAAAAAAAACTATTTTGATAAATATTTGAAAAATGAATATTGTATGAAGTGAAATAATAAAATAAATTAAAAAAAAGGATTAAGAAATAGTGTTGGATCTATCTCACTCTTTCTTTTAACCTCCAAACATATAATTAAGTGGAAGGAGAAGCCTCTTCATTTTTCAATATCTTGAACTTACATATCACTAATCTTTTCTACAAAAATTATAATATGTTATAATCAACTTTTTTTAATAAAGTTAACATTAATTTTTAAACAACATTTGGAATGAATATAAAATATTGATTTAGTAGTAGATGCAACTATATGTGATTGATAGGATGTGAGGAAAAAAAGGCGAAATTTTAAAAAAATTAATTTAACAATATTTAATGAAAAAATAAATAAAATATTCACATTATCATTTCTATACATCACTATAAATAATAAATAATTTTTAATGTTTTTCCACAAAAAATAAAAGATAAAAAATGAGCCTAGTTTATCGTCCGAAAATGAATCAGCAAGGCCTTCGGAGGCCTTGCCGCGTGCCGATTGCAGCGCGTAAGGGGACAACAAAAATGCAATTCCGTGGGCTTCATTTTCTACCCACCACATTCAAAACACCATCTTTTCAATCGAGGTCTTCCGCACAGAAAGAATTTCTGATTACAACGACGTCGCCAATGGTGACAATTTTGGTTCTGACGATGACATTTTTCGTGCAATTACTGATGTAAAATCGAAATCGATTACCAATGCTTCAAACCCATTTGTGAAGCACTGCCTCAAGCTCTGCAACAATTCTTCTTATCGCCGTTTTCATGGTTCAATTCTTGTGGGTTCTACAACTGCAAGGTTTGCCGTCATGCTAATGCACTCTATTTCCAAGTATTTATTAATACTAGTTAGCAAGAGTGCAAGACGACCAACTTCGCTGTCATCCATTTTTCCCATCTTTTTTCGCTTCTTTGAGTGTAGCAAATTGGATACGTTGTCAAGACTTGTATGCTAAAAGTCGATTATTTTGAATAATGTGGCGTTTCTTTTTATTGGACTGTTTTATTCTTTGGACTTTCTGGTGAGCTGATGTAGTGGCGGAAACCTTGAATGTTTATTTTTTAAAACTTTTTTCCTGTGGTAAGGTAGTAATTTATGTTTCCTCATCATTAAAATGCTCGAGTTTTATGACCTCCAAATTCCCGGTCTCAGAAAGTTTTTTTTTTTTTTTTAATGGGTTTCAGTTACGAACTGAGTAGTGTTTCTGACTTTTGGAGCATATTATACCAGATTACATCGTCATATAATGATTGGCTTAATCTGTTTATTGCGATACTTACATATTCTTAGTCCGAATCTTTAATGACTATGAAGCATTGTGATATTTAATGATTCTCGTTGGCTGCATGGACTGCCAAGTGGACATGATTTCCTAGTGTAAGAGTTGATTTCAGCTTTGTTCTTTGGCAAAATGAGACAACTATATATATATATATATATATATATCTTTGGCTCATGGAAAGAACTTCTAGCTTTGATTTCTCACTTGTATTCATTTTTTCCTGACATCATCATACCCTTTTCATGCTAAAGTCAAACACTTTTTTCATTTTTACTTTTTTCAAGTTACTGGAGGTACAGAACTCTGGCTGCAAAGTTTCAAGGTGGGTGTCATAAGTAAGCTTAAATGGCTGTAAATCAATAAGATCTTTATTTCAGACATGAGCCTTCATTAATTTTTATGTAGACATTAATATGGATGCCTTAAATACAATTCTATAACATTTCAAATATGTTTTTCTGCCTTGTGACTTGAGTCCATTTGATGTTGTAAAAAGGGATAGGCATGATAACTGCCTATAGAAAATTGCGCTTTATGGAGTCATTGGAAAACAATGAACATATCTATATCCATTGCAAAGAGTGAATATTTACAAATTGCAAATTCAGTTCAATCCCTAAGTTGAGAGTAAACTTTAATGTTCTTAAATCTAAGCAAACAAGGTCTGAAATTATTTGTTAATCTACCCATGGCATAAATGTTTGTCTCATTGCTAAAATCTCTCTATCACATATCCTGTTATAAATAGAATTATTTGAAGGATTGAATTTATGAGGTGACTTTCTGGATGAGAATTATAGTGTTATTTGCAGAGAAATCTACAGGTTTCAAGAGTCATTCCAAGATAAAAATATTAAAATGGATTGTTTAATTCTGCCTGATAAAGCTGAGATTCCCAAAGGGCTAGATAAATCCCCTGATTCTATTGTGTGTGTGAGTTCCACAGTGATGGAAAAACACAGCTGCAGTCAACTGATTGTATTGATGCAATTGCCCTGACGAATATCCTTACCAGTTTCCACAGTATAGATGGCAATCAAGAGACAGTGGACTGTCAGAGGTGGTTTCCATCTGCTCATTGGATTTTAGTCCTTGATAGGATTCAGGTGACAATTATTGGCGGCCCTGCTAGATGTAATCATTTGGTCATGGCAGGTTTCTTCCTGATTTTGAAGGCATGCAATCCATCACGTTTCTGTTAGTGATTTTTTCCTTAATTATCATAAATGATTCTGCTAGAAAGCTATTTTTTGGGCTGGTGGTTAATGTAGGTACCTATTTAGATACAATATTAAGGAAGCTGCATGGGATTGACTTTAATTACAGAACTATTTTACACTGTCCAATTTGGAGTTGGGTCCGTATTTTCATGTAGTCATGCTAAAGAGCTGAATCGAAGTTCCTATTTACTACATTCGGATTTTCTTTTCAAAAGGAGAAGTTATGTTTTCCTTATTATATTTAGGATATATAAGTTGATGAAGAAGAATAAATTCATGGTCTACCCTAGTTGCCAAAAGGGGCTGGAGCTGGACTAATTTTAGGCCATTTCATCTGTTTGCCACTTTGTCATTATTGCGAATTTGTAACCACTATAATATCACAATCTTGCAAGTTTCTGGAAATTTCATGGTGCATTACTCATTTAAGAGAGTTATTCACTGCAGGATCCTGGTAACCTTGGTACATTACTCAGATCAGCCGTGGCCTTTGGCTGGGTAAGGACTGCATTGTAAACCTCAAATCATTCTCCTCTTTTCCCCTCCCAATGTTCTTTCTTTATGGAACCTCTAGTTTCTCAGTGCTTGCTGTTTTGACCCTGTCATTTTAAATGGTCTCTGATTCGTATGTTTGCCAGCTTAAGTGTTTGGGATGTGTCTTCTTTTCTATTAGGAGCTTGATATAAGTTATATCAATTCTTGTTATTAGTGAAGAATCGACCAGTTTTAATTTGTTTTTGATAAACTTTATTTGCTTTCATAGTTTCACTTTTCAAACGAATCTGTGATGCAGCCCTGGAATTTATTAAAGTTGTGTTGGAGAAAAGAGGAAAATAAAATAGAAGTACAACGTTACATGTGAGAGGAGTCCACCTCCTTGGACAGTTTCTGACTTGCTCAGGTTTCTGGAAGTAAACTAGAAAAAGTTCAGAAAATAAAATTCTTCTTTAATTTCTCCCAAAGTACCGATAACAATTCTCCGGTGTCACCATTTTGACTTCTTGACTTCCTTAAACTACAGTGACTCATCATTAACATATTACTTCTCCAAGAGTTATAAGTCAGCTGACCTACTTAATATATAGAAATTAGAATCATAACTCTTAACTGACTTAAATATTTGAAACTTTTAATCAATAATAAGAAAGAGTATTACTATTCTGCATCAAGCTGTAGAATGTTGCTCTCATTCTTCTTTGTTATAAGTAGGTGATCTGTTGATCCATTGGCATTAACGGTCTAAGGAATGCATTTTAGTGCTGCCCAACTCTCATTTTCTTCCTCAGTGAGACTTTCTCCAGTGCATGGATAGTATATTATAAGAATTCCTGTTTCATAACATATCTGTCTAACAAGATTGTTTTCTTGTATTATGTGGCCTCAACAAATTTCTCTAATATAATTTTTAATACTTCTTAGAATTACATGTGTTACCTGTTAGAAATAATAATAAGGAGAATGGTTAGTTGTTTGTTTGCTAGTACTTGAGTTGTTATGTGACAGTAGTTATTCAGTTGAGTCTGAAATAGAATGGAATTGATTCCTCTCTTGGTCTAAGCTGGTATAAGTAAGGCCGGAGGAGTTAGTAGAGGTTGTCGTTGAATCTTTTGAATGAAATCCTATTGAAATACTTTTGCCTAGAGTCTTCATACCAAAAGGTGTCAGAGCCAATTAGCCTTAGGAAGATGGCAAAAGACATGAGAACCCATGATTACTTCAAGGAGCTTGAATTGGAGTTCAGGCAATTTCAACGTGATATCGATGAGATTGGAGGAGATGTTTTAAATCTTTGAAACTCTCTGTCACACATGGAGTTGTTGATGGCAGAGCTAACAATGAGAGCATTGCAGCCAAGCACGAGTTTGGATGAGCTTTCAAAATTGGTGAAGTTGAGTTCGAAGATGGCAGGAATTCTGAACGGCCATGGTGTTACTGCAAATGGAATTGGCAGTCAAGCCATGCTGGACTCGATACCTACAATGTGCATGAATAGTGCAGGGGGAGCATATCCTCAATTTGGTTCATTTGCAATGATGACCAGGGGCAATTACGTGTTCCTTACCAAGATCACTAGGATTAAATTTCCCAGATTTGATGGAGCTGATTTCAGAGGGTGGGCATTCAAATGCAGACAATTTTTGAAGTGGGTGAAACTCCAATGGAATAGAGGATCAAGATGATCAGTATCCATTTGGAAGGTAGGGCCCTTTGATGGCTCCAATCTTTAATGAGGGGAAAGAAGAGTGGAGAGGTGAAATGGACAAAATATATGGAAGGCACGATGAAGAGGTTTGATGACGACTTCAGGGTGGATCCCATGGCTGGGCTCAGTAGATTGAAACAGGAGAATTCAGTGATGGAGTATTAGGAGAAGAGTGAGGAATTACTATCTGAAGTGGATATATTTGAAGCATTAGCTATTAGCTGCTTCCTTGGGGGCCCCGGGGGGGGGGGGGGGGGGGTGGTGGGGGAAGTTGAAATCAGAAATAGAGGCACCTATCAGGATGTTATAAGCCTTCCAACTTGACCAATACCATGTACCTTGCAAGATTGCAAGAAATATCTTCCCTAGCCTCTCAAATCCCAAACCAGAATTCATACCATACCAAAGGAGCTTTTATGAACCAAAACCTTTTTTCCTCTTTTTCTAACCCAAGTAACTCCATTACATCATCATTAACAAGTCCATCCAACACCTTAACAAAAACCTGAACCAACTCATCCAACTTGAACAATCAAAAAATAATTCTACCAGTACCCAAACTCCCAAAACCAACACCAATCAGAACCAATCTATGAAGCAATTAACAAAGGAGGAGATGGATGATAGAAGGAAAAAGGGGCTTTGCTACTGGTGCCCAGAAAAATATACCCAAGATCACATATGTACAAACTCACAACTCTTCATGATAGTAACCGAAGAAGGTGAAAATCGAGAAGAAGAGAATCAAGACTGTTGGGGGAAACAAGAAATACAACCAATAGCGTCCTTGAAATGCAAT
This sequence comes from Erythrophleum fordii, assembly GCA_032878935.1. Taxonomy (NCBI): domain Eukaryota; kingdom Viridiplantae; phylum Streptophyta; class Magnoliopsida; order Fabales; family Fabaceae; genus Erythrophleum; species Erythrophleum fordii. The sequence continues at coordinate 14,489,838 of JAVQMF010000052.1, read as the reverse complement.
CAATAGGAGAGAAGGCTATTTCACTATGAAGGTAAAAGGTTTTGGCCAGAGAAGTTGTTAACAGAACTCTAAGCATGAAAGATGGACGGCTCTCTAAAATGGAAGGTAATTAAAGTGTCTACCTAATTCCAGCATACTCTTTAGAAAAAGAATGGCAAGAGATAAAGTGATGGCTGGGTTAGTTCAGTTTCCATTGAGGATGTTTGGGATGTTGAAGAACTGTCTGTGCTTTTGATTTTTATGTGAGTTGTTAATGTTCCAGAACTATTTTCTTCAATTTTTCTTCTTCGAGATCAATTGACTAAAAGTTCAAGATTGGATCATGAACCATTTGGTTATGTTTGACATTGATAATTAGGCAGGAATATCTTTAGTTCCTATATCTATCTTGGACTCTTGGTTGTGGGGGAAGCCTGAATCAGTCGATGGTTATTTACATAAAGGAATCTTATAGTTTGGTCATGTTGAGTGGATATTATAATTTATCTTCACATTAAGTAATTTATGAATTAAAATATTGGATTTGGACATTGTTTAGCATCATTGCAGAGCATCATTTTGGAGAGTGTAAGGGGCCAAGGGGGGCAAAATCATGGGCATCTTGCCTTCTTTAGCGGTTGATCAAAGTTTCTCTCTTTTTGTTCATAGCAGCTATATATTTTTCTGGTAGATATATAGCATTTTATATACAAAATAATGGCCTATTTTGTTGTCATTTACTAAAATTATATAGAAGACAATATGATGTGCCAAAGTTGAAGCTTTCTTCCTGATTTTTCCAACTAAAGCGGCATTATATCTCTTTAATTTTTGTCAGATAGTTCTGGAAGATTGCATGACAGGAGGGCTAAGCTCTATGTATTTAATTAACTAATTAGTAATTAACATAAACCATTCTTTTGCTCTTTTAGATTCTCTTTGTTCCTATTTGTCTGCTTTGTTTCTACGTACGGTTTTTTTAAATGCCTTACATGATGCAATTTTAACTAATTAGCCAAGGTGCCTGTTTTTTACAATTTGCTATGTATTTGCACAATGCATATTTTACTTGTACAATGCATATTTTACAATTTGCTATGTATTGGCTTCACAAATTGCTTATGGATTTGGAAGGAGTGGGAGCAGAAGTCCATTCCCAGAAGAATCACAGCCTCCCATTGTAGAGCACGGGTTTAGCAACAGCCATTACAATATATTTGTTCATCATTTGTCAGTTTTTTTACTGCAGTGGGAGAAGAAGTGCATGACCATACAAAGGTTAGTTCCTCATCTGTTTTTTGAATTTGGATAACCCTTAGTCATTCGAATTTGATTACTTTTTAGCCATCAATAGTTGGTGGCTCCACTTTTTTATTCAAATTAACAATTGTCCATTTCTTGTAAAGACTTATTCTAATTTGGGTAGTATGGCTAGCTATGGTAATGATTTGAAAGATCAACTCATATGGAGTATCTCTTGATTAGTTTATTATTATGATTAACTGGTAATTACTTGAAAAGTTGCCGGAGTTCACAGTTTTGACATTAAATGTGATATTTGGCATGCTACTTTGAGTAATGTTTGTCTGTTTCTTTCCTTTTTTTTCCTATCCAATGTACAAGCCTTTAGGATTAAATATATATATATATATAAAAATAAAAAAAACGGATGTGGGATCTGGTTAGAACTACCTGACTAAGGTCTATTTAGAGTGGAATCAAATATGAGATTTATGAAGCCTGAGGATAGTGAAATTGAAGGTGTTTTGCTTAACAGCACCTGTTTCTTCTGTATTTCTGCTCTATAAATAGCAGCCTTAGGATTAGTGTAGGGGCATCGATTGGGAATTCACTTAATGTAATCAGCTTTATTGAAGTTATATGTGTTTAATTTTCTGTCTTCCTTTTCCTCTATTTAGTTTATTTTTCCATAATTATATCCTCAGTTTGATTAATATATGATCCCACACTAGAGTCTTCAATTTTCAAGACTACCATTTTGTTTTACAGAACTTTCAGCTTTATTAATTGGAGTCTCTTATTCTCCATCTCGTCATTCCTTCTCCTTTATTTTTTTGCTAGCTATAGCTATGGATCATTTTGCTAAAAAGCAGTTTTGGAAAGCCGGAGATTACGAGGGAGGTCCATACATGTGGTGATTGGAACTCTTCATCTGATAGGACAGTTAATAACTACTTGTTGCATTCTGAGGGGTTTTCTTTCTGAATTTTTGCATGAGACTATTAGTTATTCATGGCATTTGTATAACTTCGAAGTTTTTTTGTTTTGTTTTTTATTTCTCATGATAACTAGAGGTTTTGTTTTTATCAGACCCAATCCCATATAGCAATCAAATCCTGTAGTTATTCATGGGGCACACTTCTGATCTCCTCGTGCTCATAAATACCTGAGACATATATTAGATTAAACCTAATTGCCTATATTTTTTTTAAACTGTATATATCATTTTTGTTGTTGGTTTGCCCAAATACCTTTTACAAATTGCGTCTATGTATGATGCATATGGTTATGATAGTGCTATTTACTATTGAGTATATTGTGTGATTAAAATTGTTTTGCTGTTGAGTTTGTTTGTTTGAAGTGGAGTTTTGCTGAAGACAAGTAATCTATTGTGAAGTTTTCTCCTTTTCTTTGTTTTTCTTTTTATTAACCGGTGGAGCTCTCTCCATAGGCAAAAATTACATTCTTTAGATACACTCTGATGATCACTAAGGGATGTTTGTTTGCACTTAATATGCCTTATTGCATGGCTTTAGGGACTTTGTGAATGGTGATGCACTGTTGCTCTTGCCGAGGATGAGAGCACTTGCTATGTATTGCCGTATTTATCTTTAGCAATTAGGACAATATTAAGTTGTTTTACATGCTTATTAAGATTATTGCCTATATCATCGATTGGAGAGGGTGGTGGAGTCAAAGAAAATAGAGTATAATGATAAGCTAACTGATATTCTAAGTTCTCGAACACTTTTTATTGTATTTTTAAAATTATCATCGTTACATTTGTTCTCCTAGCATATATCATGCTCTTTTAGTGATTTTATTCAATTTGTGTAAATAAAATTTTAGTGGATATTTGTGATATATGATTCTTTTTTAGTCATATTCCCACGTGGCTCATGCAACTCAAAGTGACTATGGCCCGTTGTTTGTATAACCAGATTCTGTTCAGGCATGTAAATACTTTTGTAAGTAGTGGAGAGAGGAAATATAGTTGGGTTTGGGTCTATCCAATGGTGGTAAGCACTGCCAGCCACCATAGACATGCCATTCTCCATTGATATGTTTTTGAATCTCAAAACAAGGCTCTGTTAGAGGAAGAATCTGAAAAAAATACCATTTGAGGAGGAGATTGAAAATCAGGTGAAAAAAATTTTCTATTTAATAAGCCTTGTCACTCCAAATCCTCTATTGCCTTTAAACAAATATTGTGACGAGTTCACTAATCTTAGGTGGATCATGAATGTTATATTATGGCTTTTTATAATATTTATATGAAGAATAATGACTGTATAAATATTATATCAACGGATATATAAGCTCATTCCTTCCTTCTTTTGCACCACTAACACAGGCTGATCTTTTGCACTACCATGTCTGACTTTGCACACTGCACACATGAATTCATCCATAATTTTTTGCTATGATTTGCCCTAACCTGCACATGAACATTCTGGTGTCCTTATTTAAATTATTGTTTACTTCATTTACTGGGTTTCTGAATGCTTGATTGAATATTTGTGTTTTTAACAGAAATTTCTAAGCTGTTCTTAATGTCAATTTATGACATTGCTAATTAGACATAGTGTTTTAAATGTTCAACTTTCCATTAAGCCCATGTGGAAGGAAAGAAGAATGCTAGCATTGACTAAATTGTCCCAAACATTCTCCATCTCATGTAATTAGCGCCACTGGTGTCAATATTTACCAGACTAATGCAGTGTTATGACTTCATTGATTTGAAACATAGTACGTACACTTAAGCAAAGTATCCTACTTTTGGCTGATGTTGGTTTGAGGGTGGTATAAATATATCGATTGATGATGATCATTATCTTTTGTCACAAAAGCAAGTATTATGCAACAAAATATTTTTTCCACCAATAAGCATTTTCATATATCTATATCCAAATTTTCAGCCTACAAAGGACCCCCCCTCTCTTAAAGGAAGGTTAACCGGGACCCAACTATTTACTTGGATAGAGTTCATGGTCCAAAGAACGTCAAGGCTTGTGCAAAGTGGTTCTCTGAAGCAGAAAGATAAATCAGATGTAACGATTTAATTGTTGTTTCTTATTTCAAATATTGATTAATTCTTCGCTTAATGATTCCAACAATTGATATTGTTTGGCTTCCCGTTACCCTGTATTTATATATTTATTTATATTACTTGGTTTACTTGAGGATTGAATTAAATTCCAAATTGATTATATCTTAGCTTTTTTATTTTGAATTTAAATTAAAATACCAGCTAGTAAATCAAATATTTGGAGAGATATATTATATGTTAAAAATATGGCAATATCAATGGAGAATATCGGTTTTCAAAACAAGTATAAACAATATGTAAATTTCTGTCCGTTTCAAAAATACGATGACATTGATTTATTATATAATATTATAGTAAGATGTTACAAAGTATGAGACTAAATATTTTTAATAAGTTGCAAATTTGCAAATATATATATATATAATTCAAATTAAAAAATCCAAATTCCCCGAGTAACGCATGAGTCATGTGTCACAATACTAGTTAAAATTAAAACAAAAGTTTTGAAAGATATACCTTTTTTTTTTTAAAAAAAATTAAGTTTATCTTTGAAAATGTTTTGGTGGAAATCAAATCGACTTAATCGCCCCGTTGGCCCCACCATGCTCGTACTCACCACCGCTGAGATCGACGAATTGTTGCATCGCACCGGCGACAGAGTTCCAAACTCTATACCCATTAATACGGGAAAAGAGGGAAAATATTCTCCAAACAGGGCTCAAAGAACTAGTTTACAAAAACAGAGCACACCAAAAAGAAACACATTGGATCCTATCGACAATAAGATCAACCTTCCAAAATTCTATCGTCATTTTGGGATTCACAACAGAGATTGATGTGATTTATTCTACATATAAACCACCACAAACTGAAAGAAAAATCCATTACAAATTACTTGAGCAAGTTTATATATATTCCACGCCTTGTACCCTCTGGTGGGGCACTCTGACTTGAAATCAACGCCATTGCTTCACTAATAGCTTTCACTTAGTCATTATGCGGCGGAGCATCACCATAACTATCTGTATGAAGTAATAGTCAAATCAGCAAGCATATCAAGAAAGATGGAAGAGAATTAGAAGGAACATTAAAAAAGAAAGGGTAAAAACAATGAATTATGCAATATAATCATCCAATGGTAATTAAGAAGGTGAGGCAATTAGTAATTCATACCTTTTTCTCTGAGGGCTCTTGCTGCGACTTGAATGGAAAAGATAAGAAGAATCAAAACAAGGACCCAGATAAGAATCTTCGACCAACTCATCCTGAAACAGATGAAACCCAAATATGCAAACTTCGAAGTAGCAGCTATAAGAGAACTAAACAGATCAACAATTCAATCTTTTATTGAAACCGCCTATACTTATAATCTTTTGGGATTATCCAACCCCACGTTTTCATTCAAGCTTGGAAAATGGAAACCCTTCAGTTTTCGCATCACCGATCAAGCTTACCAAATGTGATTTTACTCGAGTAATTAGAATAAATTCACAAAGTAATTAGAATAAATTCACAAGTGACTCACCTCCAGGGAAATTCCGAGCACCGCAAGGAGAGGCGCGGCGGCTGCATTAACACCAGAAAGTTCAAGTTACCACCTTTGAAATCAAGCAAAGAGAAACAGATGGGCAATGCTAACCCGCATCCGTCAGTTTGGTTATATATTTCTTTGTAATAGAGAAAACTAATTTTGAAACCAGAAGGTTCTGGTTACGACCTTTTGGGTTTAAGCCTTCTTTCTCAGGAAAAAAATAGGTGTCTCTCCCTCATTTTCGGATTTAAGCCTTCTTTCTCAGGAAAAAAAAAAAAAGAAAGGTGGTGAGAAAATAGTGGGTTTTCAAACTCAATTTAATTAAAAATTTTATTTACACCACCACTCACTGTTGCAAATAGTGACCTGATGGAGCAAGGGCATGGACCAACTACAGCAACCTGCCAGAACAACATCGCCGACGCAGGGGAAAAAGTCTAAATTGTCAGCATTGTCCATCTGTTTCCTTTCCATGACCTTAAGATAAAGTTCACTCTTGCAACCTATTTTTTATTTTTTTCTCTCTTCTTCTTTTGTTACTTATATCTTTGCATGCCTATTATTTTTAAATAAATACTCTTCTATACTCACAACCAAAATAAAAGAAAATTATGAAATAGAAGGTCTCATTTTTCTTACACTACAATAATTGAATTTATTTATAATTAATTAAACATTTTAGAAATTGGATTGTAAACCAAAATATATTTTTGATCTATATGAAACTTAAAATAAAGTGTACAAACATTTTCTTTTCAATTACTCTAGTTCCCAATCCTGTATTCAATTTTGATTTAACTTTTATAATTAATTCAAAATTTTGTCATTACATTGCTATAGTTTTGAAAATGTTTAATTTGGTCACTATTATTAATCATCCACATGTTTGTTAAATTTTGCAAATATTGCTAACCATGTACCATAATTTATGTCATTAAAAAAGATAAAGACAGATGATAAAGTGAAATATATTAATGTGTGCAGTATATGATGACACATAAGTTAAGTGCTTAGAGTGAATTGATATGAATTTTTTATGTTCAAAGGGCCCATTTGAAATCCAGAAAAGGAATAGTAATTAAGGGAAAAAAAAGCCAATAAGAAACACAATTGGCCAATATATTAAAAAAAATTAGTAACATATTGATAAAAATTTAATGATATATAAGATCCAAATGAAATTTTTTTTAAAATTGTAAGAGATTTAATTATAAATTTTTAAATTTGAACTTCTTTAAGTTACAAGTGGCTTTTAAAGTTATTATTATTTGGTTTTATACTTTGTACCACTTTATTTTCTAACTATCAATATTAAAAATTACAACTCATATTTTTTTAAGTTAGAAAATTTTTTAAGATTTTTACTACTAAATTTTAGGTTTTTTATTATAAGATCATTTTCGTTCACTCATAGTAAAAATAGGTGTTTTGATCTTTCGAAATGGTTTGAATTTTTAAGATGTTTTATTATAAAATTTGATTTTTTAATTGTAATTTTTCCCATTTTTTTATTGGGAGAAATGGCATTTAATACATGAACAAAGCACATCAATGAGACAACAGGTTGCTTCTCTATTTTTGCTTTTCTAAATTAAATAACACATTTGATATCAGCATACAGTGACAGTGGGATTTAAATATATATTCCTAATAATTACGGGCTTCTGTCGAAGTTGTACACATCACTTGAATAAAATTGAACAGCTTCGTCAATTAACAGTGGGAGAAGGGATTTTTGAGCCACTTGCGTCCAACCAAAAAAATAAAAATGTAATGTGTCAAATTTTTGTCAGTAAAAAAAAAAATTGCTTCATGTCATATTCTGCTTTTTCGGATTTTGCTTTATACTAACTTCATCTTATTTTTTATAAAAGTACGGCTAAAATCATATTTTTATATTCTAAAACTTATAAAAGATTGAAAAAAAATTATATTTTTATACCTTTTATTTAGTTGACCGTGGAAGTAGTAGAAAAATTTAGAAAAAAAATTATTTTTTTACCTTATAAATTCTGTGTACTGAATAAATGATATATAAAGATATAAAAGATAAGTTTTTGATATCATATAATATAAATAAATACGACACAGTAAATATAAATACAAAATTAATTTGTAGCATGATTATTTTATTTGGTAAATAATTATTTAGAAAAAATTATGTAGTTATCACGTTTTATAACAATTGCTTTTATATTCTACGTCATCAGGTTTTTTTTCTTTACGTTTATTTATTAGATATATCCGCATCCATACGTTCGTGCTTTCTAGTCTTCCACACTTCAATATGCTATGAAAATTTATTAGAACCGCTTTCTGAGAATTGCACAAACGATATTTTCTCCTTAAACGTATAACTTTGTTTTATTTGAGTGAATCTCTCGCCATACCAAATGGGGCCTTGGCCTGCAACTCATCAACAACATACGTTAAAAGACCACCCCTCCCCCCAAATACAAAAAGAGATCAACAACTTTGCAAAATTAAAAACCATGTACTTACATAGGGGCTGATGGACTAGATTATAAATTATAATATATAATATTTTGTTAAAAAGAATTTTACTCTACAATACATACTTTGCATCTAATACTCATATAAAATATATATTTTATCTAGTACATATATTATCTTAATAAATACACACTATAAAATTAATATGTACTTCCTACTCATTTGTTATTCTCTCTCAACATTTTTTCCTTCTTTCGATTTTTCAGTTTTTTTGCCTTTAATATTTTTCCACATTTCCTTCTTATACTAATTTTTTTCTCCTAATATTTAACTTCCTAAAAATTTTTTTTGTTATTTATTTTAATCCCATTTGCTCTCTATAAAAATCAGATTCATCTCATTATCACTCCCCCAAAATTAATTACTCCCTCCAAAATATTCCTCGCAATGAGATTCATCTCATCATCCACCCATCCTACGTTCGGCCACCTAAAGCCCCCTCCAATTAAAACATTTCATTGTCATAAAAATCTTTGCACTGAAACAAACAGACGTGATAAGAACATTGGACAGTATTTGATATCTCTATCTTTCCCAAATACCGTTCAATTTGATGTTGGAAAATTAAACAGTTCTCGTATTGTCCACCCTAAGTTCGCCCACCTAAACCACCCTTCAATTAAAACCCTTTTTAAAAGTCAAATCACTCCTTTCATTCAAAATGAGAATACACGAGTGCTTATTTTACAAAAATATCTTGCATTGAAAATCCCTTTTGAAGCCTAACTGGAAATATTTCTATCTGCATAATTGAGAGTCCCCTTGAAGCCTTAATTTATAGCAGAGAAAGTGGATTCCTATACTCACATTAAAACCCAATTCCAATAAGTACATTTGCCCATGACTCAGGATGAAGAATTAGGGAGAGCGCAATGTCTGCCATAGTCTTTGCTTTCAAAAATCATATTTCATTACAGGAAAACATAAAAAACAATTCTTCACTTCACAATAACATAGATTAATGTGATTTATTCTATACAAATCACTACCGAAAAAGAAAAATTCATAACAAATTAAGCAATATCTTATATATATTTCACGCCTTGTTTTCTTCTTCAACTGCACTTATTATCATTGTGAGAGGAAGAAGAAAATAAGGCGTGGAATATATATAAGATCTTGTTTAATTTGTACTGGATTTTCCTTTCTCAGTTGGCAGTGAATTGTTTAGAATAAATTACATCAATCTTTGTTGTTGTGAAATATGAATTTTGGAAACAGAGACCATGACCGACATCTCCCACTCCCTATTCTTCATACCTGGGAATATAATTGGCACTGACGACAATAGAGCAAGATATTTTATATCACAAGATGACAAATTAATTTCAGGCCAAATTTAGGAGGGTAAAATAAAATCTGACTCAGCTATAGCATCCCTAGGCTGAACCTGTGTTTGGTATTTTCTTATGAGTGGATAAATGCTAAGGCTGTTTTCATGGCTTGATACACAGACTCCAAGTCTGCCTGGAAAGAAAAATAAGAGATGAAATAAAGTGTTAGAATTGGGCTTCAGTTGCACCAAAGATAGGTTATACATGCACAATAAAAAGAGGTTTAAACTATTATATTGGTCTCCACATTTTCACTTGATTTTAAATTTATTTTTTACAATTTAAAAACGTATTATTAAATTTCTTATAATTTTTTTTTTTAAAAATTATTTGATCCTCACTATTATTAGACTTTTGTTAGTGCACTACTAAATTTTTGTAATATATTGATTAATTGTGATGAATACCAGTGCTTTCTTTTACAATAATTATAGTAAGACCTTTGTCTAAGTTTTATGTTGACACTTCCAATATATAAGATTCACGTCAATTCACTCCAATCATTTAATCTACATCTTATCACATGCTCTATATATATTAGTACTAATATTTCATCTCTTCATCATCTACTTTTACTTTTTTTTTTTTTTTAGTGACATGAATTATGGCACAAGGTTAGCGAGGTCTACGAAACTTAACAGCACACATGTGGATGTTTAATAATAAGTGACCAAATTAAATATTTTTTAAGAAAACTATAATAACCTATTACAAAACTTTAAATTAACTATAAAAATTACATTAAAAACTAAATACAACATTGGGGACTAGAGTAATTGAAAAGAAAATGTTTGGACACTTGTAGAGTTATATATAGACCAAAGATGTCTTTTTGATTCACAGTCTAATTTTTAAAATGTTTAGTTAATAAATAAATGCAATTATTATAGTGTGAGAAAAATGAGACTTACTATTTCATACTTTTTTGGTTTTTGTTGGGAGTATAGAAGAGGATTTATTTAAAAATAATAGGCATGCAGATACATATGTAACAAAAAAAATTAAAAAAACAACAAAGAATAGGCAAAGGTGAATTTTACCTTAAGATCAAGCAGAGAGAAACAGATGGACATGCTGACACCCAGCCGTCAATTTGCTCATATATTTTTCTGTAATAGAAAAACAAACTTTGAAACCAGAAAGTTTTAATTACAACCTTTGGACGTGTTAAGTGATTGGCTAGTAATTAGTAGGAGAGGGGATCAATGCCTCAAGTGGATGGTACCCATGTTAATTACAACTTTTGTCATCAAACTCATGAATTGATTTGTCTAGTTTATCGAGTTGACGTTTTTACCTTAGGAAAACATGTCAATTTGCATGTGGACTTGGACTTCATGCAAATTCAGGTAGACTGGCATCTAACTTGATCAAACTCGGCTGAATTGGCAATCTAGGGACGATTTAGGCGAGTTATGCGTGTGTGTTGTGATATGAGTGGGTGAAAGAGGGAAGGAGTCTGGTTGGTGTGTGTCTGGTTAGCCGATTTAGATGCTCCATTGCTTTTGAACCGTCCAAATCTAACCTAGAAGATCATTTATTTTGAAGGAAACAACATATGATGAAATGTCAAAATCCTGCATTTTCCTTCATTCAAAATTAAAAAAAAAATCAAAATCAAAAGTTTAAAAACAGAATCATTTAGATCAAATCTAAAGGATCTAGATCTGCTTAATCCCTGGTTGGCAAAGTTAATTTGCTTCCCCTGTGTCTCTTTTTTTTTTTTTTTTGGGTTTTTTGCTTTTTGGAAAGAAGAGGGTATGAAACAACGCCTAACTTACTTTGAGACGAGTAAAGGCCACATCTGCAATATCCTCGAACAGGATCTGTCTACAGCCTCTAGGGGGGTCATTTAGGAAGTTCAAGACAATCTGCAAGGCGATTCCCCTCTCTGTGGGTATGACTAGCATGCACAATCCATGCTCTACTCAGAGCCTCCTTGATCCGATTGACCGGTTCAAAACTTGGATGTGTCCGGATGCAGCCATCTAAAACATGATGCAGGTAGAGTCACGTGAATCACTTTTTTTTTTTTTTCAAAAATAATTCAAAAAAAAGAAAAAGAAAAAGAAGTTGTGCGTTTCGGGGGTGAAAGATGGAGGGAGTTTGAGAACCAGACCTGTGAAATAATAGTCACGTGACTGCAACCTGCCCGACCACTGGCTTCCCGTAAACCACCACCATGCCCTTCACCTCCTCCAAGTGGCTGCTCTTGAGTGACCCGGCGGGTACACCCCAGTTTAGTGGGTGAGCTGTACCAGTACTCAAGCAGGAGGAGCCATTTTGGTGGTGACGATTAGCCTCAATAATCGACTCCATGATAATAAATTACAGCAATATATGGTAGCTAGCAGCGGGAGAAGAACAGAAAAATGAGGGATAGAGGGATGATGATTGGGATGAAGATTGAGGTTCAAGTTTTCAGATAGTGAGAGGAAATCTTGGGGATGAAGTCCTGATTGGCAGGTATAATGAGAGGCAGAAGTCCACAGAGGATGCAGATCGATTCTCTGCACTTCCTTTAAGGAAAGTGCGTACTTCTTATTTGAACCGTTCAGATTAAATCTGGACGGTCCAGATCTATTCTTATATATTTCTTAAAATTATTATTATTATTCTTATCAAAATTTAGCTTTCAAACATCATCTATTAATATAATTTTATATTTCTATATTAATATGGTTGTTAAGGTGGATCACCGACTTTGTTTTGACAATTTTGGGTTTCAAAATTCGCTTGGGCTTAATTTTGGGTTTGCCCGGAATCACTTTTTGTTTTTTGGTTGGGTCTGTTGGGGTATTTTGTTGTTTGTGTTGACCCAATATTGATTTTATTTGGACCAAAAGAAATTATGGAAAATTCACTTTAAACAATTTTAGCTCATTCGGAATTTTGTAAAAGATTATTTTAATGTTATTTAATTAGTCTGATAAAATCATTTTAGATGAGTTTAATTAATTTTTGACAATATTATGGGCCTTCCATTTGAAAGTAGAGCCTAATTTCTTAGACTTAAATCTTCAAAAATTAATAACTGACAAATTTAACCTTTTTGCCAAGCGATTGAAAAATACCAAAAAGATTTATGTACTCAGTTAACTTAATCAAAATTCATTTCCATCATTGTTGAATAGAAGAATCAAATTGAACATTCACAAATATTTGAAAACTCAAACTAAATAAGCCTAATAAAACCAAAATTAAATTCTTAATTTACTCAAACAAATTCATGTCCATCATCGTTGAATACCAAAAAGAACAACCTCGGACATTTTTTGTGAATATTAACGCATCCATTAGTCTTTGCTATACAATGCAAAAGGCTCCACAACCCTTGTCATTGTTGTCTTTGTCAGTGATGGTACTTACCGAAGATGTAAAAACAACCCTTTTCACAGAATTGGATTTCAGGCAGGATTTTAGAAGGTTAACATAGACCCGTTCTACGGGTCAAGAAAATACACTATTATTTAAGTTTTAATACGTTTAGTAACATTAAATAAAATATTTTTTAAATTTTAGAAAAAGAAGTCTAGCGTCAATACTCATATCATGGTTCTCTCAAACAAATGCTCATAAATGCTATGACCATTTGCTGGCCTTGGAGACTCCTTCACTAGTCTCTATAGTTTAAACTCCTATCATCACACCAAATTTGAGGATCATGGTCAATTGGCAAAATGGGCAGTGTAAGATCAAAACAGACGTCATTAAAAATCTATAAATTATTAATGTCAAATTATATAGCACTTTTATCTCAATAGATTATGAAAATAATAAATAAAAAAGATTAATAAAAACAATATCAGACTGAATAGTTGTTTTGCATAATGACATAATTACTCTAAAATAATTATTTTTACAAATTTTATATGTAAAAATATTATACCTTTAAAACACTACTTGTACTCTTTCTATTACAACTTTTTATTATCATATCAAATATGAGCATCTTAAATAATACAGCATCTTATTCTTTAAGTATTTTATACCATGATATACGAGATACTATACAATATAAAATAATAATATACCAAATGTCTAATTTCATGCAAGACACTCTTAGCTGTAATACCCATTGTATCATTCAAGTTGCATACTCAAAATAAAATGAAAATAGCAAACCAGAGTATGAAATGATACCACTCACAATAGGCTAGAATATGAACTGCATTATGAAAGTTGTGCAGGTTTCATCGAAAACTAGCTTAGGCATGTGCATCTTTCACGGTTATTTCTAAGCTTAGACATACGTTTTTCTTTCCATGACTTTTGTTCCTATTTTTGAGTTTAGACTAAAAAAGTTTCCAAAGTACAATTAGGCCACAATTTTTTCTACATGGTTGCCTTTAGTACATTAGGTTCTTGCCAACCATTCGTCAACATTTACTCTATACAAAAAATTCACAAGTACACCCATTACACCTATCCTAGGTGCAACGACTGTATCTAAGAATTTCTTTTCATTGGTGTATTCACCGCAAATCATGCTTGGAATTTTCAGGAACTGGGCCTCCAATTCTCATGATTTTTTTTATGCTAGCTATGAATTCTTGCAACTAGGTCAAGAGAAGGTAACATATACCAATCATTCAAGAAGGAACGTGATGGGTCCCATTTATTTTGTGTTTGAAAATCTACGCAAAACCTAATAAATCCACAAAGATAATTATGTACAAACAGCAATGATAGGGTAAAATACTCGTTTATAGGAGGTAAATAACTATAATCTAGACAGCACAAAATTGCCTGATGAATTATATCTTCAAGGCCATGCTCGTAACTAAATCCCAAATCTTTTAGCTTCTTTGAGGACATGTCAGAATGAACTTTGTTATTACTCATGAATTTGTTTGAGAGAGAAAACAAGAAGAATTGACACAATCCAGATCTTATTGTAGCTTAAACAATCTATTCTTCTTTCATCAATGTTAATTGACGATCCATAACAGGTTCACAGAGCAACAATGACTTAGGAAAAGTTTATCTTACCTCTTTGGAAATAAGCAGATTACCATCACTGTGTACCTCCTCCATCACCAAGTCAAACTTCGCTTTCTACAACATTAGCAAAATATAAGGAAGTCAACCAGTAAGTTACCAACCACCTATAGACATATAAAAGGAAAGAAAAATTTTTATTACAGTAAACACGTAGAGAATCTGAACCACTACCATATCTGCTTCACGCATTAGTTTCCAACCTAGTGCTTCTAACAACTGCATGCACAAGTGACAAACAGAACCAACACAGAGGTTACATCAGAACTTGAAGTAAACTTTGAATTGACACTAAATAATCTATCCGTACCTTGTTTTCTAGTACCATGATCTGTTCATTCATCATTTCCCTTTCACCTTCCTCATAAAATGACTTCAACCTATGTAGTAGAAGATATATAATTATCAACGTTTAGCAGAATGACATACAGAGAACGCCCTTAGATCATAAAGGTTATCAATAATAGTATAGCACTAATTTGTTTGTAAATGAGAACTGCTCATGTTTCTCCGTATAAGACCCAGAGACCATAATCTTCCTCATTAGAACCTCATTTTGCATATTGGCATAGATAACATCCGATGTACGCATAGCAACTATAGTAAAGCTAAGCAAACAGAGGATTCATGCAGTATAAATAAGGACATGCCTTCTAGTTTCTTCTTTTAGCTGCAAATTATCCATAGCAAATCTAGTTGCTTCTTCGTTTTGACCCACCTGGGCTCACAAGACCTCAATTTCCTTCGAATGCTCCTCCCTCTCTTTCAGCAAGTGTGTCTCAGCAGAGATCTTTCCAGAAGCAACTGATTCTAGTCTCTTTATTCCAGCTTCTTGGAAACGAAGCCTCATCTTGAGACCTTGTATCTCATCTTCCCTTTGTTTGGCCTGGTTCATCCATATCGCAACCATTTAATTTCCCAGAGAATTACACCATTGAATATCAAGAACCATGATTATTGCAACTTTCTTTTTTTTTTCTAAAAAGTAGAGAGAAAGAAAGTCTCATCACAAGTAAACACAAATATGATTAATCTTGCTCTGTTCAACAGCACATATTCAATCAAATAAATTAATCTTGCTCTGTATTGATGGTGAGAATGTTGTTGGAGGTTTACCACTACCAGTACCACTTCTATAGCCAAGTTCCACTTAAACTCAGGAGAAATTGAATTGGTCAATGACAAAGAAAACTTCAGTGTGCTTAATACAACTGCAAGAGAAACCATATATAACAAATCGAATTAGTCAATGTTTTATTTGAAAATCATAAGCTTAGCATGCACCGAGTTCTGATGTGAATCATGACATGTTTGATGTTTTAGAATCAAAGGAATAATTAGTTTAGTCAAGACTCAAAACTCATTCCCTTTGATTGAAATAATAATACCAAGGGAAGAATATTAAGTTTGAAGAACTTATTTCGTCTTAACTTTTGAGAGAAAGTCAAATTCAATGAAAACCATGTGAAATTGACTCCAAATCCTGAACACACGCATCTGTTGATTCCATCATTGATGACAAATGTTATTTACTTTCTTCTTTATTGTCCCCATTTCCAAGTCTTTCAATTATAATAAATATTATGAAAAAATTTAAAGGGTTTCTCCCTTTAATTAAATTAAAAATTAAAATTATAGCCAGGAATTACTGCAATTCAGTTTCTCCCAAAGGGTGTCTCCCTTAACAAGCACAGCTCTCATGTGAGATAGCAAATATATTGTCAGGAGAACATGCAAAAGCACAGCATCTTAGCTTTATCGCAACTTATAGAAGAGAAATTTATTTATCAAAACTGCTAAATTTACAAAATACTTATAATTAGAGTGACAAATGCAAAGATATCACAGAAAATTACGTACAAAAAGGAGGAAATGAAAAAGAACCCCAAACTAGAGTCTCCAGAATTTCCCAAAAGTAAGCCTTAATAAATCTGCAGTGATTATTGAACATCAAAAGAATGTAAGATCCTTTAGCAAAGCTAACCCTTGACATTTTTAACTAGTAATACTTGAAACATAACATGGCTTCATGGCACAGGTATTAGTGAATGCCTGTCAAAAGTTAATATATACTGACAAGCGTTCCTAATTTAACTTAAAAGAAAGAAAAGAGAAGAAACAAACCTGTAGCTTGCACAAATACTAATGTAATCAAGTCATGCTACCCCCACATGATACCCTTTTTGCTAAGGATAAAACTCATGGTTTTTAGGTGTTTGCCATAAAGTTCTCCAATAAAAACATGATAAATAGATTTTTTTATAGCTTAGCTCATTATAGTTAGGTTATTTAAAAAATTTTCTCTACATATTATGTCTTTATTAGAGAACATAATAACACACCTAAAGAACTTGACGTAAATTGTCCTTTTGCTAAAAGAGTGCATTAAATTACTCATACCATTTGCATTCCTACATCATGTTAGTGGAGCTTTACCGTGAGCAGGCCATTAGAAGCAATTTAAGTAGAACAACGTTTTCAAGGGATCTTTGAAATCTCTACCAGTAACTTGTGTGAGACTTTTCTTGAGAAAAAGGGGGAATGATCGGCCCCTTTCAACCAGAAGACTTTTTCTGGGGGACCTGCATTTATCATGTTTTCCTGGAGTGTAATGGGTATGGCACTGTCTTCAGGAGTTACTATGTAGAACCTCCTTACAGATCCATGTCCTAAGGATAATCTATACAGGCAAATCCCAGAAAAGCATGCAAAAGACTACCTGTTGCTATTATGAGTTCACCTCCTTATATAACGCTTAGGGTAAATTGAGCACAAACAGACACGAAATCATTGCAGAAAGTGAAAAGAACAAAAAGGCCAGATTCGAGAAGCAGAGAACGATGATTCAACCACAACCTTAAAGCCTGACCGAAGACCCTCGAGGCAGACGAATTCAAGGGGCAGAACCAAAGAAAGTGAAGATGCTCGAAGGGAGAAAAAGTGAACTTGAAATAATTATGACTTATGAAAAATATTGATCCATTTTAGTATAGGCGTGCCAGATTTTTTTGTGGTGGAAATATATATATATCTATATATATATGTAAAACATCTGGCTTAACTTGTAATAGATTTTTTTTAAAAAAAATACTTTGACAAATTTATAGTTTGCAGTGGTTTGTGTAAAATAAATCAAATTAATTTCTATTGTGAAATATAGAATTGTCAAATTTTGATGTAGTGAGGGTGTTGGCTGACCGTATCTGTCGTTTCTGTCAGCCTTCTCTTTTGTTTGTTTTCTCAATGGTTAAAAATAAAAGAAAAAATTGAATTTCTCATAATCTGTTTAATTTTAGATTATATGTAAATAATTTTTTAAAATATTTAAATTTATGTAAATAATCTCTTATGATTAATTAGTTGATTATTTTAATAATAAAATATTATATATCAAAATATTATTTATATATAATTTAAAATTTAAAAAATATAATAAAAAAGCTGATATTTTGTAACACATCATCATTCTTATTGTACAGCTCCATTAGAACATAACAATACATAAAGCATGAGAAAATTTATTGTCCATTTTGCAACAGCTTTATTGTTATTCTAAATTTTTGACCACAGTAGCTGTAAGCTGGATCTGCTCCGGTTTCAAATTGTTGGGCTGATTTGTTGAACTTGGCTTGAATTTGCTTCGAAGTCGCATTCACTTGGCTTCTTTTAAATGTCCAGCCAAAATGAGCAGCAAAATGGTGTATGATATGTCTCAGCTTACATATGTACGTGAAAAATAGGAAAAAAAAGTACATTGACTATATCAATATTTGAACTTCAAATATCATCCAGGAATTCTACAAGAAATAGTGAGATTACACTGAATGAGTTATCTAAAATTTCTTTTTATTCTTCACTTGATGTAAGTTTACATTCTAATGAAGGCATACGATTCACCCCTCTCAACAAATAAGCATTCCATGAGAAGCGCAAAGAAACTCTATCAAATTATAGTTAAGATTCCAACTAATATGAAATAGGACTACTGCTAAATCAATAAATAGTTACAATTATATTATTTTGTTATTATAATATATTATAGTATCTTTTATCTTTTCCAAAGACTTCTATTATATAGGAAAACAATTATGCTACACATACTATATATTAGCCATCAAATGAATTGTTTCAGTTGCGGTGCCTTCTACTATTTCTCTTGAAATGTTAAACCTCCTTATGGTATCAGAGGTTCTTATACTCCATTGACCTCAATCCTTAATGGCTACCAACTCTATCACTGCTTCATCCACCATGCATGTTACCAATGTCCCAAACTTTGAAACTTCACAATAGCTTGTTTCTATTAATCTTTCTACATTCTCTTTAAAACTAATGCCATAAACTATGCTGCGTGGCAGTCCTAATCTCAATCTCTCCTAATCGAATATGACTTGTTGCGTTTTGTTGATGGCATAACTCAACACCCACGTTGTCATAGAAGATCAAAGGAGAGGCTTGAAACTCAATACCAAGTTCATTTAAGAGGGATTTGAGCCAAGCCAATTTAGAGGCAGTCAAAGCGCGTGACTGATATTCAGCCTCCGTCGATGACTGAGCAACAGTCTTTTGTTTATAGGACTTCCAAGAGATGAGAGTGCTACCGAGATATACTAAATAAGCCGAAGTTGACTTTAAGTCATCCTTGCAACCCCCCCCCCCAATTAGCATCAGAGAATGCCGTGTGAGTAGATGATGATGCCTTGCAGATGTGAAGACCATGAAAGAGAGTGCCCTTGAGATATTGAAGAAGAAGTTTAGCAGTAATCCAATGTAACTCAAAAGGTTAATGCATGAATTGGGCAAGTTGATTGACAATGAAAGATATGTCAGGACAAGTAAAAGAAAGGTACTGAAGGCCACCAATTAACTGCCAAAAATCTGATGCATTTGTTAGAGGTAAACCATCAGAGATAGAGAGTATGCCTGTTGTAGCCATAGGTGTGGAGAATAGTTTGCGTCATGCATGTTGAATTTGGCCAAGAGATCTCAGATATATTGATGCTAGTTAAGAAAGAAACCACTTGAAGTAGGAAAAACCTTAATGCCAAGGAAGACGTGTAGAGGTCCCAAATCTTTGATTGAGAATTTTGCTGGTAAAGCACGTATACAAGAGTCAATAGAGGGTGCCTAATTATCTGTAATGATGATATCATCCACAT
This sequence comes from Erythrophleum fordii, assembly GCA_032878935.1. Lineage (NCBI taxonomy): Eukaryota > Viridiplantae > Streptophyta > Magnoliopsida > Fabales > Fabaceae > Erythrophleum > Erythrophleum fordii. Next base: position 14,470,029 of record JAVQMF010000052.1, on the reverse strand, counting down.
AGATGAGCATGTAGATTATGGTATAATCATGACTAAGGATGAAGAGAAAGTGATCAGATTTGGAATGAGTAAAGCCAATAGACTACAAGAATGATTTGAACTCAATATACCAAGCACAAGGTGCCTACATGAAGCCATAAACAGATTTCTTGGGATGACACACATAATCAGGGCACTGTTGTGATGACCCTAACTTCTAATTATTGTAACTAGGGCTAAATATGCGATTAATAACCATAATCAGGGTTACAAGACATTATGACTAATTACATTCAAAAAATGTATGGAAATTTGAACCTTAATGTTATTAGAGTCATCAACCAAATAATTACAAATATTCTTATACACAAGAGAAACAAACACTCATTTATAAACCTTTGATTCTATTACACATTAATTTCAACTTACAAGAATCTTTTACCAATGTTTCTAAGCCATCCCTTGAGGTTGCCATAGGAAAAACCAAGGTTTTTAGGTTAGAATGAGAGTTTGGGGTTGTTAGCTGTAGCTAAATGTCCTTGCGCTGTGGTCAATTGCTTTCAAGTTCACCCTTATATCTTTACAGATAGCCATGGCGAGTTGGAGCTTTATTGCGACGAGAGGACCTCTTGGAGCCTACCTCACTCGCATCTCACTATTGGCCGCTGCTAATTACCCCTTTCGTCGCGGCTAATTCTTCTTTGGAATGCCTAACACATTTTCACAAAAGTTCACTGCGACCAATTTCCATTTAGCTGCAGTAAATTACCCTCTGGATGACTTCCAGTTTGGCCTCTCATATTTCACCGTGACTAATTCTCCTTCTTGCCGTGTCAAATTGCTCTTTGGTACTCTCCCTAAGCAACGTTGCCTCTATTGGCCGTGGCGAAATGCCTTCTGATCCTACAACTTCTAAAATCTTGTCTCATACTCTCCACTTTCCCTTTAATGACACTCTAGGGCCACTCTATCCTAATTTGTGGAGCTCCAATAGCTTTTATTAGTCTAATTTACCTAGCTTATCTATCATTACTAGTTCAAGACTTAAGTGTTAATCTCTACTCCTCTAACTACCCTATATCAGTAACTTCATAAAGTAATAATAGTAGGAATTCATAAACTATAAACAATTATCATTCGATACACATTTTGTTATAGATTCCATACATCACTGGTTCATATCAACATCTAATGTGTCCATGATGACATTTCCAATAGTAGGCCATATCATAAATTCAACAAAGTTCATACATTAGATGTTATTAGTTCATACATCTAATACTAAGCTAAAATGAGACCTAACTCCTCAATAGGTACATCCTAAGTAATCAAAATATAAATGCCTACACTTGACAATATGATTACATGATGATACTATATAAACAAATAACAAAATTGCATCTATTCTACTCATAGCAGCCTAAGTGTAGCCTCCTCCATACATATTTGGAGCTCATTGATTTTTATCCACTTACTTTCCCTTATCCTTACCTAAAGGGCCTTCATCTGAAAGTATGATCTCATGAAATGGGGTGAGATGCAAATCTCAGTAACTAAGATAAATTCCATTCATATATTTCAGTTTAATTAACATATATGCATGATTTCATATAAGCATCAGAAAATATACTAACCATATCAGTAAATGAAATAATTAAGCTATCTATGATTACTATCCCATACTAGTAATCACAGTTCCACATGTTAAAGAACAATAACATCAGGAGAGACCCGTCCACGGCACCTACTTCCCAATGAGCACAACTAGGGCTCAGTGCATCTGGGGTCTGATCATAACCTGATGCTCGATCGAAGCACATGCATGGTTAGTAGCCGTACCATCGCTCCACTATGGATTCACAAGGTCCAATCACACATAACAGATAACTAACCAATTCATTTAGCATCAAGATCATAATTATATAGCAAATATAAAATTAAAATAAACATAAGCATAGAATTAGCATGAATCCTAGTTACCTCACTTGTAGACAAGTCGAGAAGCTAACAGCAGTACCAAAATTCTTTCCAAATCACAATATCAGAAAATGATCACTTTATATCAGTCCATTACTATTCCATTCATCATTTGTGATAATAACCCAATGCTAAAAGAATTAAATTACTAATAGTTACTTAAAGGATACCTACCCAATCACCAAGAGTCTCTAATTTCGGGTTTTGCCTTCACTAGACCAAAAATATCAAAATATCACTCCAAACCATAGAAAAATTTGCATAAAATTAAGGTCCATACTATAAGTCTACTATGAAGGTCTTAAACTAATAAAAAATGTATCAAAATGAAAAGTTTATACTTACCTAATAACACATTCAACTCCAACCTACGAAATTTCAGCAAGAAAATCTCAAACAACCACATTTTAGATTTTGAGTATGATGAAAATGCTCCAAATAAAAAATTAATTAGGCCAAAATGAAGAAAAAGAGAAGGGGATTAAGTTATATAACAAGTACCTTGACCGATTTTGAACTTAAAAGTGAGAAATGGTAGATTTTTTGCTTAGAACCCTAGCCTCCCTTTCAAGGTGCGAAAATGCCTTTCGTGTTTATGTTTTAGCAAAGTGTGGAGGGGCTGTATGTGTTTAGGGTTTTAGTTGGGTTTAAGTTAGGTCCTAAATAGGTTATGGGCTGACCCAAAGGTCCAATTCTAAGTGGCTTTCAGATTTAAGCCTTGTTGGGCTAACTTTCATATGTTGGGCTGCAGAATTTTAATTAGGTTAGACCAAGTTTGAAGAACTCAATTAATTTGGGTTTGCACAAGGGTTATTGGGTCATTTATAAGAGTTTATACAAGTTAGGTCTTGGGTCTCTAATTTATTAAATTGAATTGGGTCATTACTAAGTGCTCTCTCTTGAGCTAAGTCTTACAATAAAAGATTGGGTTTGCACTTAAAATTCTTAGGCCTCTAATAGTCTCTAACCATGGCCTATTTAATTTAATTTGGGTTTAGATGGAGTTTCTAATCTAATTAAATCTTAAACCTATATTATTAATTTACTTCGCTTTACATTTTCATTCACATAGTTTGTCCAATTATTCCCTAATAATTATTCTTAATTATGCTTATTTCATAATTAACACCTTAATAAATTTTGGGGTGTTACAACTGTGGAACATGAAACCTAGTAGGTTGGTGCATGAAGACTTCTTTAGATAGATGACTCTGAAGAAATGCGTTATTAACATCTAATTGCCGCAAGGACTAGCCATGAGTGATGACAAGTGTGAGTATAGGATGCATTATAATAGGTTTAATGATAGGACTGAAAGCATGAACATAGTCTATCCCAGCTTGTTGATGGAATCCCTTAGCAACAAGGCGTGCTCTATACCTAGAGATAGTGCCATTAGGGTTGAATTTGATCCAAAAAACTTATTTGCATCCAATGATATTGTGATGAGCTTGAGGTAGAACTAAAGTTTAGGTGCCCTGTTGCTGTAATGCATTGAATTTAAAGGACATTATAGTATGCCACTGAGGATCCTTAAGTGCTGCAGTGATACAAGTTGGTTCCAGTGGTGAAGGTAAGGGGTGTTTATTGGTGTGGTGAAGAATTTTGGGTTTGAAAATGTTATCCATGGTTCGTGTATGCATAGGGTGGTTACAAGTGGGAGGAGAAATAAATGGTGTCAATGAAGAAAGAGAGAATGTGGGTTCGTGATCAAGTGGCTCGATAGATGATATGGAAGTGGAAGTAGCAAAGGGTGGTGACATAGAGGTAGGAGGGAGAGGAATTGTTGAATGGTTTAGAAATTGAGGTGGTGGTGGGGTTATCCAAGATGATGACTTTGAGGTTGGAGGATGATGAGGGTTAAGTTTGAAACAAAACTTTGTCTCAACAAAGATAACATGTCGGGAAAGGTAGATATGTTGTAGAGTAGGGTCAAAACACATATGGGCATGATGCTGTGTGGAAAAACCAAGGTATATGCATGGTGTAGATTTGGATTAAAGTTTATGGGAAGTGTAGGGTTTAAGCCATGGAAAACATGTGCACCTAAAAACCTTAAGGTGTGCAAATGTAGGCAGATGGTTAAAGAGAGCTTTGTAGAGGGAGCAAAATTGAAGTGTAAGATGGGGAGAAGATTGATGACATGGATACTATGTTGTATAGCGTAAGACTAAAACTGAGTAGGCATGTGGGCTTCATGTAATAAAGTGAGAGCTATTTCAATAATGTGTTATGTCAATGTTCAGCAATGCCAATATGTTTAGGGGTGTAAGAAGGTGAGATGTAATGAGAGATACCATTGAGTGCCAAGAATGGTTTGAACTTATGAAATTTGGTGCCACCATCAGTATATAAGGCATGGATAGTATTGTTAAACTTGCTTTTAATTTGAGCATGAAATTGGGTAAACAACGAGACAACATCATTTTTGCTTTTCATGGGAAAAGCCACACATAACGAGTGAAGTGATCTATAAGTAGTAAGTAATACTTATAACCATCAATGGAGATCACGGGGATGGACCCTAAACATTAGAGAAAATCAACTCAAAAGGTTTATTTAAAGAAACAAAGGATAAGCTAAAAGGAAGTTTATGGCTTTTATTTTATTGACATGCAAAACATAAAAGCATCTTTATTAAGCTTGGATTGGGATAACTTATATTTCTGCAAAATGGAGTGCAATATATAGCTAGAGGGATGACCTAATCAAGAATGCCAGCGTCAAGTAGTAATAAACAAGAGCACTTTAGGAGTAGGCTGAGTTGATAGGTGGTAAAGGTCACCATTATTTTGGCCTTTGAGAAGTGGTACCCTCGTTGGTAGATCCTTTACAAGAAAACAATTTGGGTAAAACTCAATAAATACTTTATTGGTTTTGCATAATTATGAGACAAAGATAAGATCAGTGAAAATATTAAGGACATATAGTGTGTTAGTGAGAAAGATAGGGGTGTGTTCTGTGGGAAGTGTAGTGGAACTAATGTGTGATTTTCAAACTTGTGCCATCACTAATTAGAATGTCATCTAGACCTTCATACTCAAAGTGGAGTGTAAGGTTACCAAGATCATTTGTGACATGATTAGTGGCTCTCGAATCAAGTACCTAGTTAGTGGTAGGATGTGGCCGAGCTGCATAGTGTGCCTGCAGAGCTGTGGAATCAGCATAGTTAGACGATGAACCATAGAAAGGTTGAGAACACATATTGAGATTGGGGTAATATTTAGTGATATGCTCGCATGTGTCACATAGTTAACACTTAAGTGGAGTTTGATTACTACGAGGATTAGAGTTATAGGAGTTGTATGATCATCTAGATGCCCAAGAGTTGTTCTTTCTGTCAGATTGAGCTGCTGAATAAAGAAAACTAGGATGTATAGGCTATGTAATTGGAATGATTCTTTATCAACTGTTGGGAATTTGACGAACGATGTGTAAGGTGAGTTGTTGGCACCAAGGGTTCAATCCTTCCTTCTTCATGTTTAAGATATTCTTCATACGCAATGAGACAATCAAACAACTCCTTAAAGGTGAAAGGCGTTTCTCTAGTTTGTATAGAAGTGAAAATTTTCTTGCACTAAGCTCCAAGGCCATAGATGATATACAAGGTGCATTTATGGTAGCAAGCTCATCAGTAATGTGCTTGATATCATATAAATACTCCGTGATGGTCTTTGATGCTTTCTGGCTTTGCTATAATCTTTCTTTGAGAATTATCACTCTTGATCGAAAAGGATTTCCATAGAGAGAGGCAAGGGTCACTCATGCCTCACAAGCACTAGTTGCACAAGTAATTATGTTTGTCAGAGTTGGCTCCACCGATGTAAGAATGGCATGCTTCAGTAATTAGTCTTGATGGTACCAAAAGTTGTAATCTGGATTTGTGACAATACGACGTGGGTGCTACTGCACTCAGCCTCAATCCTATTTTGTATAGTTGAATGAAGCACCTTGCTATGCATGTTCACTTTATTTGCGATAGAGTTTAACAAGGGCAAGTACAAGTTTCTCATATCTCCACCGTTGAGATGTGTTGACTAAACCTCTATCACATTAGCATCTATATGTTCTCAAGGACAAGATTGGCATGACCGACGACACCCTAATCTTGCAGGGGTGTGTTAAAGATATCTACTAAATGAATAAGCCGTTACAATTATATTATCTATTATTATTATAATATATTGTAGTATCTTTTACCTTTTCTAAAGACTATTATTATTTAGGAGAATAGTTACACTCCACGCACTGTATATATTAGCCATCAAATGAATTGTTTCAGTTGCGGTGCTTCATACTATTTCTCCTGATACATTAAACCTCCTTAACTACCTATCTAGGAGTGCAGCCCTATAGGGATCATCCAATAAAACAGAGAAGTGCGTTTTTTGCATTGTGCAAAAGCCGACTGTGTTCCTAAATTGGTTTATTTAGTTGTACAGAATGATGATTGTCGATAACCTCAAATTTGAACTGCTTCAGCTTTCTCTTCTCAAGGATGAGGCCTAAAACTTGTTTATTATTTCTTTGCTTTTGTCAGACCATTCAACAATGGTTTCTGAGAACTTGAGCCTTCACTAGTTACAAATTTGCCCATAAATAGTACTTCCATTCCCTGTGGTCTAGGACCACAAGAAGCTTGTGAATTGAATTCGGCATATTGGTGGCCTTGGCCTACGTAGCATATCTAAAAATGAAATTCACTTCAGCTAATACAGTAAAAGGTAATAATCAATAGCATTTTTTTGTTATTATAAAGATAGCAAACTTAGAAGGCTTAGTGCTGCTTCCAACTTCCAACTACATTGTAAACATTTATGCAATATGAAATTCATCTCAAAGCAATAAAATTTGGAAATTCATCACAGTGTAGATTTGTAGCGCAATATCATCTCAACGTCACCAGATTAATCTTTGGTCGCAATGCCTTTGCTTCTGGAACAGACAGAGCAAGGAAAGCACAAAGAACTAAATCAAACAAGCCAATATAAGCAAGATTTCAAAATTTTGAACCACAACTAGATCATTCAAGATAAAGGGGAAATCAATTTACAGCAATTTCATTATTTTACAACAATTTCATTATTGTTTTAGAACCAAAACCAGATCAATCTAAGGGTATATTTGGATAGGGGTTTTTGGAGGGGAGGAGAAGGGAGGGGGAGGATGATAAGATATTTGGTTAAAAAAATTAGATGGGAGGGGAGAGGAGGGGATGGGAGGCAAATTTCCCTCCCTTTCAAATTGGGGGGTTTTGGAGGGGAGGGAAGAAGAGGGGAGGAGAATTTTTTAAGTTGTAATTTACTTTATTGTTCCTTAATTTTTTAATATTTAATATATTAATATTTAATAAAAATTAAGATAATTTTTTTCATTGGAAATTAAAACTAAAAAAGATTAGAATTCATAATTTTTTTAAAATATTGATATAAATAACTTTTTTATAAAAAAAATTAAAATAATATAAGAGTAAATTTGTCCAAATATAATTACCTTCCCTCCCCTTCCCTTCCCTCTCTTTCTAACTAAACAATAATTTTTCTTTCCTTCCTATTCTTTTCGATCAAACAGAACTCGTTAAATCTCCTCCCCTTCTTTTCGTTAACCTCCCCTCCCCTCCCCTCCGTTGAATCAAATAAATCGAAATACACAAAAAGCATGTAATTTTACCTTTGATGGCGATGGCCCTGTAGAAAAGCCATGGCAGAAGAAGTATTGCAGTGAACGAACGAACTGATCTCCCAGGGAGCGAAGAAACCCATTGTGTTGTGAGCTTTTCATGCATGAGGCCGTCGAAATAAAATAGTAAGCAACTGAGCCTTTAGGCATATCAAAACGCATGCGTTTTGGGTTGCAATGAGTGAGGGGGAGACATGGCACAGATCATGCCGCTTATGGAACGCAAGGTTGGATGCATCTGAAATGGAAGGGAAATGGGAGGATCTGCTTCCAAAAATAGCAAGTTAGGCCAATGATAACCAATCACTTGTGCTACATATTATATGGTACAATTATCATTGTTTTTAGTTTATTAAAAATGTGCCATCTTCAAGATAATTAGCATGCTACCTGAACTTTACATGAAATGTGTTATATAAATGCTTATAATTTTTCTATAGCAATGAAGTCAATCACATCAATTTGGTAGAAAAAGACCATATCATCTGCTCACACCAAAACAAAATTAGTGTGATTTTACCCGAGTCTTAAATATTATAGTGAATTTAATCTTCACATATCCAGAACAAAATTTCTCCCGCACTAACACTACCCCAACTCCAAACTCCACTGGAAACATAGTTGAAGTTTGACTCTCAAAAATCAAGGCCTTACCTTCAATGTAGAGAAATCCTACGGTAATATGGCACTTTGTTTTGGCGATGAAAATCCACAAATTTAAGAGGATCTTTTCATGGATTCAAAGTAAGGCTTAATAAGGATATAATTCAAATAAAAATAATGAAATTTTTTTTGTTCGCTTCATTCCATTCTTAAAGCACGTAAAAAACAATTAGAATATGTTGGTGGAACAAAAAGGAAAAACAGTAACAACTCTTACATAATATTAGATTAGAAGTTGTTAGAAGCCTCGAGAATTTTACCACGCACCCAATAAATTCCACCGGCAAATTGTGAAGAAAGCAGCGTTTTGATGGACCCCATAGCCACAACCCCTACGTTACTTGTCTCCATTGTCTGTTAGCTGCAGGCACACAAATGTGAAGCGTTACTAGGGTCCCTTGCAATACTCTTTTTAGGTCTTATTTCAAAATAGAATATTGTTGCATTTTTTTTTTTAAATACGTCACCCATAAAAAACAAAACACGTTTAACTGCGTGTGTGTTAAGAACGTTACCCCACCACTTTTCCTCCCCTTGTAGTGAAATCTTCACCTAATCAAAGGAGAGTTATAATGTTATTAATAATAATGAGGTGGAAGAAGAGATAAGGATCAGGTTGGGAGATTTTTTGGTATTATAATATGGGGATAAGCGAAAGTGAAAATTGGAGAAAGGCTATTCAATCTATCATAGTATATGATAGTTATAATTTACTATAACAATAAAATATAAGATATTTAAAATCTTATGTTTAATATGATAATTAAAATGTATCATAAAAAATTCCAACTGATTTTTTTTTTGGGAGGTTAAACTCACTCAAACTAAATTCAAATATATAATATCACCATAATTTGCCATTGATATATTATTTTTCATTCAAAATGTCATATGATACCTTCGAATATTTTGAACATTACCAAACTTTTGAATATCAATAGGGTAATTATGAGGAGACTATGTTTTTTGTTTTATTCTAGTTGAAAATCGCCACTTCAACATCTTATTTTTTTTCCATTACTTTATTACTTTACAAACATGCTTCTCTATTTCAATTTGAATAATATTCCTTGCGTTTTGTATTTTTAATACTGACGAAGGTTTTTTTTTTAAATAAAATAAATTTCATCCTTTATAGTTATTAATTACTTTATGATGAATTACCATCTCAACCAATACATTAAATTAAAAAATTCTACAAAGCCATACATAAACTTATCAAGCCCATTTAAATCTTTTGGTCCAAAGCCTAAAAAGTAGTCAAGGTATTGAGTTTTCCCTGGGTCAGTCATTTTTCCAATCCACAATATTTTTGTTAATAAAATTGAAAGTCAAATATACTAAACAAGATTTAAGTAACACCAAACACTACCAGAAAATAGCAAATTTGCGATGGAATTTTGTGACGACAATTTTTTCTATCGCTAGTTGGTCACAATTCCATCGCAATTCCGTCACTAATTTTTTCGACGGAATTAGCGACGGATTTCCTTCTGTCGAAAAAATTTTCTGTCAATGATCTGTCGCTAAACTATTAACGACAGATTTCTGCGATAGGAAATTCTGTCATAATGGCTGGAGTGGATTATTTTCATTTTGTGACGCATTTTTGTGACAGAAAATTACGTCAATAATTTTGTGACAGAATTAGTGATAGAAAATTTTGTCACAAAATTTTACTGTGACAAATCCGTTGCAAAATTCATCGCAAAATTCTGATTTAAATTTGTCAATAATTTATATGGTATAATAATTTAAATATTATATATATATATATTATTCATTAATTAAAAATTAATATATTATAGTTTAAAATATATATTAATAATTTTAATATTAAAATACTAAAATTTGATAAATATTAATATACCTAATTATTTTATTATTGATTAAAGGTCACTGTTCGTATTCAAAGGTTAATAAAATTATAATTTATTTAGAAATATTAATATAAGTGTAGAAAACATTTTTTAATTACAAATAATAAAAAAAATTAACAAATGTAAATCATATATAATTTAAACAAATGTATATAAAGGAATGATTTAGTTAAAAATATAAAAAAATAAAAAAGAAATAAAATTCAAATAAATATTTGGTTAAATTAGTATTTTATTCTCTTTACTTTATTTAATGTTTCAAATTAGTTCCTTAACCTTGAAATATTTCAAAATGGTCCCTTAATTTTATTTAATATTTAAAATTAGTACCTTAACTTTGAAGTGTTTCAAAATGATTCCTTAACTTTATTTAATATTTCAAATTAGTCACATAAATTTTAAATTTTATTTTATTTAATGTTTCAAACTAGTCTGTTAATATTAAAATTAAATTAAGAGACTAATTTGAAAAATTTTTGAAGAACCTTTCAATTTGTAATATCTTTTTAATATGAAATATTTGAAAAAAGTAATTTAAAAATGTACAAAAATTCTTTTTATAGATAAAATTATTGAAAAAAGTCATGTAGAAGTATTTTCTTAGTATAATTACTTGAACAAAAGCAAAACACTTATTATAAAATTTTTAAAACTAGAGAATACTTAAAATGTTCACTATAATAAAATATTTTAAAAAATGATAGTTATGTTAATGTAAAATATTTATAGAAATAGTATTAGTGATGGATTGTCATATTAAAATAAATATTATTTCTTGAAGTATTTTATTCTAGTAAACTTTTTAAGCATCTTTTAATATTTAAAATTTTATAATAGGTTTTTTTTTTAATTGAAGTGATTAAACTAAGAGTTTTGTTATAGTAAGTTAACTTTTTTAGAGTCTATGTAGAAACACTTCGAAGTTGGGGGATTAATTTTAAATATTAAATAAAATAAAGAAACTATTTTGAGACACTTCATAATGAATGAACTAATTTAAGATATTAAATAAAGTTAAAGAACCAAAATGTTAATTTAACATAGATATTTCATTCAAAAAATACAAAAGATAAATAACATTGAAAAAAAATAACCATATGTCTCTTTTTCAAGATTTTACAAATAAAAAAAATGACTTTACTTGTCCACTATTATTTAATCACATTATTTGCCTCTTGCCTATTTTTTCTCCCAATCGAGATCTACCTATTCTCAAATGAATGTAGCTTTACTAATGAACTCTTCTATCTTGTACGTGATTTCTAAAAAAGTGAACAAATTCTAACTCTAATCCTAACCTGATGAGTTAAGTTTTAAGTATATTATTCTAGATTTCGTCTATGCAAGAGTTATCTTCTAAATTTTTAGACTTAAATAATCTTTTTTAATTTCTTTTAAAACATCTTACAAAAACAAATCTTTTTTAGTATTTATGCGTATGTATTATGCATCTTTATTGTTGGAGGGATCATTTGAAATATTTTTATTTAATAAAGGAAGCCACGTTAAAAATAAATAATTAGAATTTCTTATAGAATTATCTCTAAAAAAAATAAAAATTTAAAATATGTAAAATATAATATAAAATACCATTCATCCCTCCTTTTTAAAGGCAAATTTGTTATCATTTGTTTTGACTTCAAAACATTCAAACTTTAGTATGCTTGAAAGTACACAATGAAATTAATTTCCATTTGCTTTTTGAAATTTGGCTATCAAATATTGCTAAAGGTTGTGAATCCCTTTCCATTTCACTGCTTAGCCTACCAAATAGGGTTTTGGTAAGTCAATTAACTATCTTATTTATAAATACATAAACAAACATAAAGAGGAAGAAGAAAAACATCTGTGTTGACATAAAATATTAAAATTTTAATTGAAACATATAGTTAGAGTATTTTATCGAAATTTTATGAAACATCAAATGCGAAAGGTAGAGAATGATTTATGTTTACATTTTTAGAAAGCATTCCACTCCTATTGAAAAAAAAGAAAAAAAAAATGTTTCACACTTATTACATCACAAGGGTTTATTCTATTAAATTTAAGGAAACAAAATTATGAGCATGAGGTTAGTTAAAAATTTTTAGACTACAATTTTGAGTTTTTTTCCCTTCACCTATGAGACAAATTTAATATCAATAAGTTAAAGTTGATGGTGCGCATGATTGGCAAAATCAGTTGAAAATTTATAAAAGCATTTTAAAAAATTTTGATACGAGGTTTAAAAAAATATGTTTGCAAAAGTACAAAGGTAGGAATGCTGGATCTTTACAATAAAATGTTTAAAAAATGATGAAGGTTAAAGCCAAATAGGTTTGTGAGTTTAGTATATCTACAAGGCTCTTATCAAAATGTTTGTCTTAGCACTATATGTAATATTTATGGCATTTTTTATTTGATTTTTGAATTATATCTTAAATTATTGTAATAGAGAAATTATCTCAATATATATAAAATATTATGAAGACTAAGTTTATAATTATGATGATATTGACTGATGATAGTACATTGATATTGATTATATATTTTTTTATTTTTTATATAAATTATATATGTTTTAAATAAACGAACATAAAAAATCTTTAAGAAAATTTGATTCTATGATTTAGTAATGAGCGCTTTTGCCCTCTTTGTAGTTATAACTGGAAATTGATAGTAAGAAAGAAAAATTATAATTAAAGACTTTAAATTGAAAATATTTAAAATAAAAGATTTTAAATTTAAAAATTATTGTTAAAATCTAAAAATAAAAATATTAACATAAAACTCTAAAGTATAATTTTTGTGTGTAATTTAAATTTTTAATATTTAAAATTATCAAAATAATTTCAAAAAAATACTTCAATATAAATATTTTTTGATCTATTGTAATTTTTTTAAGGAAGAAATGGAAATTCACTGTTGATTCTTTTATGATATATATGTTTGTAAAGTTTATAATGATCTAAATTAATAAATAAAATAGGAGTATAATTCTTTGTGTTTTGTAAAACAACAAAGGCAACACTCAACTAATGTAAAAAATATATCATACAAAAATTAAACATGTTTCAAAGTTTTATATGTTATTAAGAATTAATTATTGATATTTCAGCAAAGACTATGTATTCAAACTTAATTGGATTACATGAAGAAGAAAATAAAAGAAATTTCATTTAATAATGTAAGTTACATAGATTTCTCATAAATTTTATTGAAATTATATAAATTTGTTGCACTTTTTTAAACTATATATATTTTATATGAAACAAGATCTTATCTTATGCTTTAATTCAATTCTAAATTTTTTGAGTAAAATATAAATGGACATAACTGAACCTTAAAAAAAATGTCAACATGATCTAGTTCACTTGACACAAAATCGTATCAGGATCACTAGTTTTGTGGGTTAAAAAATATGAGATGATACAAAAAAATATGAAATATCAATAAGTGAAGAAAATAATTTCTATACTTTTATTTAAGAAAAATAGAAAAAGCATATAATATAGAATAATGTTTTATAAAACTATAATAGATATTATATAAAATTTGAAAAAGAAATTTTTGACTTTTGTGACAAGTCGAACAGACGTATAGGTACAAAGAACATTATAATCCATATAATATTAAAATAACTTTTTTGAGTGTAAGCATGAATTTATACCAAAATATCAAATAAAAAATTTATTCTCCATTGTGCAATGTGAAAAGTGAAATTGAAAAATATAATGGATATGGATCTTTTATATTTAATTAATAAATGCATATTAAATATATAGTTAGAAAGAAATAAAAAAGTAGTATATTATATTATATTGTGATTATGCATTTTTATTTTGATTTTGTTATTCTAAAAAAAAAGAAGTGATAAACTAAGTAATTTAATTTTCAAAAAGTAGACAAATCACTTCATATTATCTAACAAAAATTGAAAGATTATTTTTATTTTTTAAATAAAAAACATAAAAAATAAATGAATCACCAATATTGAAGGTAGTTAAAAAAAAAAAAGATAGAGGGGCTAACGTGCTCTGCAGGCTGGGTAAGCAATTCGGACTAAGTCCATGAGAAAGCCCAGCATGTTCAAGGCCATTTTGTAGGGTTTATTGTAGTCTCTGCACTCTGCTTTCTGCCTCGAATGAACCCTATGGTCTCCATAACCACAACCCTTGGAAGCTGATGGCAAATCTCCTGAACTCTACCAAGCATTGCTGGGTTAGTCTTGTCTACAATAGCTGTGGGTATCTTCTTCTATCCATTTCGTGCAATAATTACTTTCATTTGTTGCTGAATATGGGATGCACTCTCTATCGAGCTTTCATTTACCTTCTAACATGTTCTTTCTTCAAATTTCTCTTCCTTCCAGCTGCTACCACCTTTGTTTCTAGTCGCTGTGCTGGGAAGGAGATTTTTCTTCTTTGGCTGAATGGTTGATCGGGTAAAGCTGTGAACTTAGTCCCTGCTATTTCGTTTAGCTCATTTTTATCATTCTATTCGACTACCCCTCAAATGAATCTACTGTGTTGTGCATCTTGTTTCAGTTTAGATTCTTAGTTTGTTGGATAGCAATTAGAGGTCAAACAAACTCTTGCATTTGTCCAGTAGGGTTCTTTTGAGTAAGAGTAATGTTTTCTCCATTTCTGTGCTTTTTGTCTGCACTTTGCTACTGTGTTTTTGTTCTAATAAATTCAGCAACTTAAAAACGCCACTTCCTCCAAAGCTGTCACAAATGCATCACTACTCTCTTCCTCCCTTCTCTGTCCTATCTGAGAGAGGCGCTACAGGCTTCTATAGTGGGCCCGGCCCTTGTAAAGAACCGGTAATAGACCAATGGTTTGGTCGAAGCTGATCTTAATCCGTTCAGGGGTCAGGTGTCGTCCTCTAGATCTCGATGAGATAGACGGGGCAGGTTCTGTAGTCAACTACACTTGGTCACTTCCTACTTTGTCGGGTCTTTTGATCTTATCAGTTCCTCTCGAGGTCCTGTTTGAAAGGCAGTTGTGAGAGCCTGTCTGGATTGAGTGGTCCTTTCTCGGGTAGCTACTGAGACATAGGTTGGCCTGAGCTTCCCTTGGCATACCTTCGTTTGATGAAGATATATACTTTCACCCTAAAAACCAGAAAACTGTCTCAGAAAATCGAATTTTCTTCTGCAACAGTGCACCTTCGGAAACTAAAGCAGGTATAACTTCTTTCGTATACAGATACTCCACAATAGTTGAATGCAATAGTGAGCTGCCCGAGCTGTGTACAAATTTTGAGCTGTGTACAATATAAAAAAAAAATTCAGAACCTTTCTCCTACTTCCTTGGTTACTCTCAAATAAGCACACCCACACGTATTGCTTACCAGAAAGGATGCCTCTAGCTCACATTCCATCTCAGTTCCTTACCTCCTGTGGGTGGGGATAATAAGTGACTTGCTCTAATGCACCTTTTACCCAGCCCTGTCATTCTTCATTTCATATTCTTTCGTTTCCATGAAAAGAAAGAGTTTTCTTTTTTAAGTCCATCCCAAAGATTTGCATTTAAGGAGTATAGAAGAAAGAGAGTATATGGTTGTAGTAGTGTAGCATTGTAGGCAAATGTTTCAGTATAGGTTTGTTGATTTTGTTGTCAATGAAGCTGCAACTAAGCTCTTGGTGCTACCTGGAGAGTTGTAGAGAATAGAGACCCTGAAAGTTGTGAATTAAAGGGTTGGGCACTTGTAAGGGACGTATGTACTTTTGGTGCTCAGGTGTGCAACCCAAGTAGTGGAGATTAGCAGGCAAAATGTTGAGGAAGTAGGTCAAAGACTTCTAGAAGTTAAGTCATTGCACTAGGGGTAGAGGGAACCTACGAGAATTTTTGGAGTTGTTCCTCTGCCAAGGATGTCGTCAAAATAAGTGCTAGTTAGTTATGTTATTGAATAAATGGTTGAGTTCTATTATTTAAGTTGGCCATTGTTTTCATTTTTTTCTCTTTAGTTGGGTTTTGTTTGTAATAAGCTGCAAATTTTGTAAGTTTCAACTTAAGAAAGAGTCCTAAGAAGTCTTAAGGATTTAGAAAAATCTTACTGGTCAACAAAAGAGTCACTAGCAGATCCCCTATTAAGAGATACTAAGGATATAGGAAAGTCTTGTAGGTCATGTAAAGAGTTACTTGTAAGAGGGTGAGGGGTCAATTTTATGTACAGACAAATAGACTTTCAATAACATATTTTGTTTGGTTCCTTCATTCTCTATCTGATTTCTGCTCTTTCTATTGTCTTATAAATATGTAAAGGCAAAGGGACACCTTTGAAAATGCAGCCAAAAACAATCCAACACTTTCAAACTGCAAAATATATTTTGGGATGCATGAAAAGTATGCCAAGTAATTAATTTTTAAATTTATGATGTGCACCATTTATTCACAATAGAGTGGTGCTTATTTCACTAGTAAAATATTGTCATAATTTGAATTTTTCTATAGGATTCAGTTCAGAATTCTTACTTACCTCATCAAAAGTTAATCCACCAATTTTAGATACACTTCCTCTGAATGCAAGATCAACAACTTCCTTTCCTAACCCATAGACTTCAAGCTGCATTCTTGTCAAAAAGGAAAAGGGAATTGACTTTTTTATATTTATTATATCTTTGTCATTAATACTTAATAATATTTATTTATTTTATTATTTTTTAAGTAAAAGTATAAGAGTTATTTCCTATCTATTTATCCATATTATCATATTTCTCTAATTTTGTATCTAATAATTCTATGTCCCAAGTGGTTTGTATAATTTTTTATTAGAAAGAAATTTATATGTAATTGTTTATATATTTATTTTCAAGTTTTTCAATTATGACTTTATCGAAAAAGATACATTTCTAATTATAGTTTAATTCTTTTTAACTTATTTGTATAATAAAAATTATTGTTTTATAAAAATCAAAATCTTATACACAAAAAAAAAAAGCATCTCAATTTAGTTAAAATTGTTGATTTACTATAATGGATTGGCTTATACTATAAAAAATCTTTATTATTAAAATAATTTCACTAATTCTAAAAAGTCTAACAACAATTAACACAAATTCTTAGATATAAAAGAAAATAAATGCAAATCAGTTGCAAGGAAGCAAACACATTGATACTAGGATATGATCTTTAAAATTCATGACTTGTTATAATTATAATTGTTTTACAGTAAACAAGTTATTTCAATAAATATTTGTTAGTATTTGTTATTATCGATTTATATTTATTTAAAAGTAACATGAAAGGTTAAATTTATGATTTTTATAATTGTAAATCAACACATTTGACTAAGTTGAGATTACTTTTTAAATATAAGATTCTTTATTTTATTAGATTAAAAGAATATTTTTATTATGCAAATAAGTTAAAGAAAATGAAACTATAATTAAAAATGCAACCTTATCAATAAAATTTTAATTTATAAATTTACTGCTCTTAATTATACTTCAATATATTATATTAAAAATTAAATCTTTAATAGTGTTTATTTAAAAACATTATTTAATATATTATATTAACATATAACATATAAAATAATATATTTTATTATTTTATTTAAACCCACTTATTTACGGACTATGTTAGATTTTAGCCTCCTATAATATCTAACTTAGCTTGATTTGGTTTAGGATTAGGTTTTTTTTTTGTCAATTATTTTATAAAAATTATAAAATAACCTTTTAAACAAACAAAATTTTCATAAAATTATATTTTATTCTTAAAAAAGATATAATTTTCATATAAATTCTGATAAAATAATATTATATATATATATATATATATAAAAGACAGGATTAGACTAGGCAAAACTAGCCAATCAAGCAATATTAACTTAATTTGGTGAAACTTTTCTTTCAGCTTAGCTCAACTTAACTTTGAATGATTGGGCAAGACTAGGTTGGCTAAGCTATTAGGCCAACATTTCCCTCTCTGTTTACACTTTTCAAAATGCAAGGTTAATAACCTCATATGGTTGAATACTATGCAAAAAGAATTTGTGATGGACTTTTTAAAGGAATATGACTAAAACCCCTCTATTAGAGTTACTAATAATAGAACTTAACCTTTTAACTTGACCAAATCTAGTTTAAAGGTTCAATAGATAAAAACAAATTATTAATAAGTGATTGCAAGCATTAAAGAATATTTAGTTATTTTGTGTTTGATGCATATTATAAGAACTTAAGTATTTAGAGTAAGTAAAACTCTCAATACATTAGGAAAGCTTAAGAAGATTAAGGTTGGAGGGAATTCCACCTATGTGAACATAAGAAATGGTGTTGCTTCTCACAAAAGTTTAGGGTTGATTCTTGATTCTACTGCCTTCACCTAATTTTTTTGTGGTTTCCATGCAATTGTACGAGAAAGATACTACTTTTAAAGAAAGTAAGAGATAGGATGAAAGACGAAGAAAAAACTAACTCTTGTTTTGCTTTGTCCATATTATAATATTTCGTAATGGTAGTTGCCATTGTTGGCCATAATAATTTGCTGAGGATTGTCATACATAATTATCAGTTTATATATTATAATGTTTGAATTTTTTTCACACACAGATGACTTCATCATTTGCTTCATAAATTATCGATTTTTCTCACCTCAAAAGCTATTATCCAATTTTTCTCACATAGCTGCACTTTCTATAGCCTTGTTGAAAGTGATATTAACATAAATATGTGGAGGAAAATATTAGGTTTAGGTAGTTATGTTCAGTGTATAGATCCTATAATATTTATTGCCCTACAACGTATAAGCATAGTTATGAATTGGACTGTAGTCTTGTTTCATAGCGGAGACACTAAATCTTATTTTGCTACATTTTTTTTAATAGGTGTGGTCTCTATAAAAAGCCTACTCCAGAGTCTCAAAAGCTAGGTGCTAGCTTAAAGAAATTCAAAGCTATTTCAAGAGGAAAGGTTAGCTTATGGACATGGACTTACACTAAATTTTTGTATTATGTTAAATGAAATAAAATTTTTTAGCAATTTAACATGTGAGTGTCATATGTGTAAATTGCATCCCAACCAGTAAGTGTATTATACCATTTTGTATCTAAGAATTTCTTAAGGAAGTTTAAGATTTTAAGGCAGGTAAAGTTGTTATAAGCAACAAGTAAATTAAATGAATTTAGATGGTAGTATGAATCTTTTTCTATATAGATTTTGTAAGTGTAAAAATTGTAAAAGAATGGTTGAAGGAGTAAATTTAAATAAAATAAATCTCACATACATATTATTATTTTTAGTTTCACTTTCTTACACATAAAAGATACTGTATAGCTTGTACACATCTAAAAATGTAAACACTTTGTAAAGAAGAAGATCTTGCAAGAAAGAGTAATTGATGTTAATTTAACATGCCTTTTTTGAAGGTTAAAATGACAAGTTTTTTAAAAGAAAATTTTGTCTTTTATAGTAATAAATTAATTAATGATACAACTATTTTAAATAAAAAATTGTTTATTCAATGCTTGACATATAATATACATATGCATGCTTTATATTCATGATTCAATAACCCTATCTAAGCTTTCTATGTAAGTAGGCTAACATGTGTGCTACAACTTTTTGTTTATTGCTAATTATATGTAATGTTTGTACAATAAAGTGACTGGAAGATAGAACGGAGGTACCAGAAAATTGAACATGAACGTATAGTAGAGTGGATTCAACTCTTCGATACTTTACAAAAGAGTTCGAGCAGGGTGTTGAGGAGTTCCTAACTCATGCATGTCGATTGCCGTCTTTTTTGCATTCGGAGAAGATTAGGTGTCCATGTGCCCGTTGTAAATGCAAGAACTATCTTTGTCTTGACGAGGTGAAGGAGCACATTTATAGACATGGATTCCAACCAGACTACTATATATGGACTAGTCATGGCAAAACACCAACTGAGTATCATTCACCTGTGTGTCAAATGCCAGGTGTCCAACCTATCTCACATGGGCCGCTTGGGAATTAGGTTTCACAATATGAGACTATGGTGATGGATGCAGCTGGGCCAAGTTTCAGGGATAACAATAATAAAAATGCTGAAGAGATGTCAAATCCTAATGTAAAGGCATTTTATGACATGCTACATGCTGCACAACAGCCCTTGTGGGAAGGTTGTGAGGAGAATCTGAACTTTCAACTACTGTACAATTACTAAGCATCAAGGCAGAGACCAACATGTCACAACAAGGATACAATTTAGTGTCACGCCTCATGCGGAGAACATAACCTAAAGACACTCGTATGCCTACAGATTTGTATCAAACAAAAAAGTTAATGTCAAAATTAGGGCTTGTTATATAAAGATCGATTGTTGTGTGACTAGGTGTATGTTGTATTATAAAGATGATGCAAATGCAACCCAGTGTAAGTTTTGTGGTGAAGCACGATATGTTGCAAGAAAGTGTCATGGAAGAAAAAAGAAAATTGCAACCAAGCAATTATGGCACCTACCACTAATTCCTAGACTTCAGAGATTATTTGCTTCTGAAAAAATAGCAAAGGAAATGAGGTGGCACTATGAGAACCGTAGAGATTTTGGCATCCTTACTCATCCATCTGATGGAGAAGTGTGGAAGGTATTTGATAGCACATACCCTAACTTTGCTTGTGATGCATGAAATGTTCGACTCAGGTTATGTGCTGATGGCTTTACACCATTTGGCCAGCATGGTAGAAAGTATTCTTGTTGGCTGGTTATTGTCACACCTTACAATCTTCCACCAGCAATGTGCATGAGATAAGAGTATATGTTCTTAACACTGATTATCCCTGGTCCTAGCAATCCTAAAGGGAAAATTGATGTTTACCTACAACCATTAATAGATGAACTAAAATTGTTATGGACTGAGGGTGTGTTAACATATGATGCCTCGTTGAGACAGAACTTTCAAATGCGTGTTGCATTATTATGGACAATCAATGACTTCCCAGCATATGGCATGTTGTCTGGTTGGATGACAGTGGGGAGATTGTCATGTCCTATATGTATGGAGAAATCAAAGTCATTCCAATTGAAGCATGGGAGGAAAACATCTTTCTTTGACTGCTATCGACAATTTCTCCCTTCAAATCACACATATAGGAGAAATAAAAGTTCTTTTTATAAGAATAGAGTTAAGAAATCAATGCCTCCACCACGATTAGGTGGAAATGAAGTGTGGCAAAAAGTGTGTAATTTGCCAACAGTGATTGAGTGGGGAGCACTTATACCAATTGAAGGATATAATGCCACTCACCATTGGACAAAACAAAACATATTTTAGGAATTACCATATTGGAAACACAACCTCATTCGACATAATCTTGATGTCATGCACGTTGAAAAAAATGTATTTGATAATTTACTTTTCACCATTATGGATATAAAAGGGAAGACTAAAGATAATATACAAGCTCGGTTAGATATGGAAGAATATTGTTGACGAAAAGAATTAGAACTTGTTAATAGGGGAGGAAAAGTTTTGAAACCCAAAGCACAATAACAGAAATGAGCAGTTTGTCAGTGGGTAAAGAACCTGCGACTCCCTGATGGGTATGCATCTAATTTGGCCTGATGTGTTGACACAAAAAAAGCAAAGCTGGATGGAATGAAGAGTCATGATTGTCATGTGTTTATGCAACGCTTACTTCCTATTGCCCTTGGTGCTCTGCCTGAAGCTGTATATAATCCTGTAACTGAGCTTAGTCAATTTTTCAGAGAACTTTGTTTTACTACCTTAACAATGACTCAATTAGAGTTATTAGAGCAAAACATTGTAGTGACATTATGTAAGTTAGAGAAGGTCTTTCCCCTCGGGTTCTTTGACTCAATGGAACATCTACCCATCCACCTTCCTTATGAAGCCAAAGTTGGGGGACTAGTTCAATATTGTGGGATGTATCCATTTGAAAGGTAATAAAGTATATCAATATATGCTTGAAATGATTGTGTTTAAAGGCTAATAAAAGGTGTTTAACTACTCTTTCTATAGGTTCCTCTACACCTTGAAGCAAAAAGGTCAAGAATAAAGCTCGAGTGGGCTTATATCATTGAGGAGATCGCAACATTTTGCTCGCATTACTTTGAGTATAATGTGCCATCAAGAATAATGAGACTTCCAAGAAATGATGACGGCGAAGATTCGAGCTTACCCGCAATTTCAATTTTTAACTATCCTAGAAGGCCTTTTGGAGAATGCAAGTCTCGTTTCTTGAATGATCAAGAAATATAAGCTGCCTAAAATATGTTCTAATAAACTGTGATGAAGTACAACCTTATATTAAGTAAGTGATATTGCTTACACATCACTTATTTGTATATGCTTAACATATTTCTTTCAAGTTAATAAAAAAAATGCATTTCTTTATTATGCAGTTTATTTGTTCATGAGTTAACTTTGTCTAATGCTCAAATTACGGATGTTGAGGTAGAAGCTCGGATTGAAGCAAATTTTCCTTCCTGGTTTCGGGAACATGTAAGTAGTAATATAGTATGAAATTACTTGTGTCTTAAAACAAAGTGTCAACTTACATAAAATATTAAAAATGCCACACAGGTTCAAAACTCAGCCAACAATGTTTTGGATCCATTTTTACATGATGTTGCTCTGGGACCAAAGAGAAGTATTAGAACTTAGCTTATTTACTTTGTTAATGGGTATAGATTTCACATACATCCATTGAGCCATCGAAAATCAACAATAAATAGTGGTGTATGCATGAAGGAGACTGACTTTGCACAATCAGAACATGACTTTTATGGCATTTTAGAGGAGATTGTGGAGATTGAATACATAGGGGTTCCTGTGAAGCGATTAGTGTTGTTCAATTGTCAATGGTATGATCCTTCACCTAATCGCGGTATGAGGGTTCATAAACAATATGGGATTGTTGAAGTTCACGAATTAAGGAGGTATAACAAGTTTGATCCATTCATATTTGCACAACAAGCGACACAGGTGTACTATGCACATTATCCTAGTTGCTATCAGAAGGCTAATTGGTTAGCTGTTATCAAAGTTAAGGCTCGGAGCATAATTGATACTCCAATATCTAAAACAAATATAGGGCCATTTCAAGTGGATGGATTAGAATTCACACTACCTACAATTGTCTCTAATGACGAATTTCATAACTTAAGAGACCCTATAGGCTCCTATGAGGAGATAGATATGTTAACCGCTAATATAGTTTATGATGATGATGATGATGATGAAGAAGAAAAAGAAGAAGAAGAAGAAGAAGAAGAAGAAGAAGAAGATGATGATGATGATGATGATGATGACCATGATGATGATGATGATGATGACCATGATGATGATGATGAAGATGAGGATGCAGAAGAAGAAAATGATGATGATGATGATGAGGACGATGCTGACGATGACGATGATGATGAAAATATAGATGACGGTGATACAGATGATCAACAAGATAACGATGCATAAATTAGGGTTTGGTTTTGTTTAATTTCAAGTTTGATTTTATTTTTATAATGTATTTTACTATTTTGATTGCATTGTATATAGCACTTTTACATTTTCCATTTAATTTTTTGCCAACTTATACTAACTCAAGGCTCGCTATTGTATATGTAGATGTCTAGTCGTGGCTCTAGGTGAGTTCGTGCTCGATGCAATACCTCAACACTACTACCTTTGCATCCACAACCATCTCCTTATCCTCCTACTTCAGCACATGCATCAATTCCTATAGTGCCAAATGCATCTACTACACCTCCTTCAGCTCCTCTCATGCCTGAATCATCTAGGAGACACTCAATGTCACTTGTATCATCTCCTCCAATACCATCTCCTGTCTCGCAACACTCACATTCCACTTCACAGTGTCCTTCCGTGAGTTCTAAACCCATGCCACCTATCCAACCTTTTGGTCGTGACCCTACTGACGGTCGAACATGGTTGTATCCTGACAAGCATACGTAAGTCATAAAATTTATATTATTTTACTTAATATTTAGTTAACAATTTAGTGTCATTGTAATATTTAGAATCATTGTTAAATGATTAGATTTAATCCTGTCGTCGTTGTTGTTCATGATATTCTTCCTATAATTCAAGCAAAATTTAAACATCCATGTCATAGTTGGAAAGTAATGCCTCCTGAGGTTAGGCAGTTATGGTTTAATGAATGGGCGATATATATAATGTGTTGATTTTTTTCTCTCATTTTCTCTTAGTTTTGATTTTTCTATTGTTTATGCAGAAGAAGTATAAATGGTTACCACAATATGACCAAACAATTAGACACAATTGGACCAAAAAGTGTGGGGACATCTTGTGAAATGCAATACACAGAGTCCGATCAGACTTGGAAAAAGGTATCACGCCTAGCTGGATCCCAAATGATGTAATGGTCCAACTAAAGCGCTATTGGGAGTCAGAAGAATACAAGGTAGTGTACCAAACATCTAAAAACAACCGGGCATCTACCATAGGAGGCATGCAACATAAAGGGGGAAGTATTCCTTCAATTGAGCATAAGAGGAGACTAGTAAGTATTTAAATTCAAATGCAATTATCATTTATTTAATATATGAGATAACTAATGTCAATAAATAATTACAGACTTCACAGCTTGGAAGGCCACCTACAATGTTTGAACTATTCAAGCACACACATTATGACGAGGCAACTGGTCAATTTGTGGACCATAGGGCAGCTGAAGTTTATGTATGTATATGTATATCTGTTTAACTTTCACTGGGATTATACTGATGGCTAGAGACTTGATTAGTTGTAGTGTGAGTCTTGCTTTTTGTTTTAATTCTCATTGGGATTGTGTTGATGGTAGGAGGTCTAACTAGCTGTAATGTGAATTCTGCTTTTTGTTTTGATTGTCACTGGGATTGTGCTGACAGCTAGAGGCCTGACAAGTTATAGTGTGAGTCTTACTTTTTATTATGATTGTCACTGGATTTGTGTTAAAGGTTGAAGGCTTGACTAGTTATAATGTCAGTCTCGATTTTTTTGTCTTTATTGTCACTGTACTTGTGTTAGTGGCCAAAGGCCTGACAGACAATATGAGTCTTGCTTTTTGGTTTTGATTATCATTAAAATTGTGTTGATGGTTGAAAACCTGACTAGCTATAATGTGTGTTTTGTTTTTCTATTTTAATTGTTATTAGATTTGTGTTAATGGATAGGGACTTAACTAGTTATAGTGTGAGTCTTATTTTTTGTTTTCATTGTCACGAATTCATGCTAATGGCTAGAACTTGTTGCAGTGTAAGTCTTGATCTTTTATTCTGATTATCATTGAAATTGTGCTACCATTTATTTAATATTTTTTACTCATTCAATTGTCTCCATGGCTATCAACATCATTGCATATTCTTTCTATATACCTAATTGTGCAATTCAAATATTGAATTGCCTTAATTGTGAAGGATGAATATATTTGTAATTTTAAAATACTTATTCTTTATTATATGATCATATTTCATTTCGATACTATATATGACATAAAGAATTTTTTAACATGTGTATACTTTTTTGTTCTTAATGCATTGTCATTGTTTTCTTTATTATAAAATTATCTTCCTTTGTTTGCTTAAACAGAATGATTACTTAAGGCTTAAAAATGCCAAAGCTTCTACTCAGGACTCAACAGACGTAGCATCAAATGACGTAGAAGATGATGAAGAAATTACCTTATGGTTAGAGGCTGTAGGTGGTAAGAATAAGAGGGGTTGCATCTTTGGGGTTAGATCTGAGGCTTATGATATTGACGTTAGCTATTCCTGTGGAACCTCTTCTTTTATTCATAACTCAGGACTTCATTCAGATTTTAAAGAAGAATTACATAAGAGGATTGCTACAGAGACAGCACCGTTGAGACAAGAAAATCAAGAACTTAGAGAGCAAAATCAGCGTATAACAGAGCAACATCAACAAATCTTGTCTCTACTAGATCAACATCAACAAACACTAAATAGATTACAAGAACTTGAACTGCGATTGTCGTGTGCTCTAGTAGATCCTACACCAAAAAACTTAGTACCTGAGAAGACAGGTCCTGATGATCGTCTTCCTCTATAAAGATTTTATTCCTCATCCCCTATCTATAAATACATGTAGTTTGAGACTTTAGTTTGAGAATTGCTATACTTTGTTTTAAAACTATTAGTTGACATTAATTAAATATGGTTGTGTTCTTGTACTTTTTTGGATGGTGACAAAATTTAAATCTTAATTTTATTATTCAATTCTTACATTATTCTCAATTTATTTTTTTTATTGTGCTTTTATCGCATTTTTCTAGACAAGCAGCAAAAAAATACAACATTAAAATCAGGTTAAAATTTAAAAAAATTTTTAAAAAATTAGTGACGAAATTAGTGACGGAATGACTCTCCATCGCTAATTAGTGACGAAATATTTTATCATTAATTCCATCGCTAATTAGTGACAGAATTCTGTCAGTAATTTCGTCGCTAATTACCGACGAAATTTTGTCATTAATTCTGTCGCTAATTAACGACGGAATTGCTGACAACATTTCATCGCTAATTAGCGATGGACTTTTGTTAATCACTGATTCCGTCACTAATCAGTGACGGATTATTCGTCACTAATCTGTCGCTGAATTGGGATGCGTTATCCTTCAATTTTGTGATAAAAAATTTTTGTGACGGAATATTTCATCACTAATTAGTCACGAAATTTTCATTTCCGTCGCAAATGTGTTAGTGACAATGAAATTGGTGATGGAAAAATTCCGTCGCTAATTTATTTTGTGACGGATTATTCTACATTTAGCGATGAAAAATTTCGTCGTTAATTTTAGTTTTTCTTGTAGTGAAATCCAAACCTACTGTTCATGATAAAAAAGGATCTTTATGATTAACAAGTAGAATGGGTGGATCTGGGAAGCATCATTGATACTTAATAGAAAATAAAAACAAAAATAATCCTTTTGAACTGTATTGTTTTTTTTTGTTCAAATTAAATAGATATAAGGTAATATATGTTTTTAATTTAAACTAGTTTTGTGTAAACAAACCCTAGTAAATAAAATTTGTACCATTAGAGGGAAAAAAGACAAAAAGTTAATTAATTAATAAATATACAACAAACCAAATAAAAATTGATAATGGTTATATATCATTTACAGACAAAATCTTAGCCAACAGAAATAGTCTAAGTGGCCAAGATGAGATAAGGATATAAATAATAGTGAAAGAAACTATTGTTTGAAATCATGTTCATCATTTTAATTGCTCAATTCCATTCCTTTGATATCTTAAGGAATTTTTAAATCCTTGATGATGGTATATTAAATTTACTAAATGAATTGAATTAACACTAGGGATTTAAAAGTAGGCAAAAGAATAACTAAAATGAGTTGAATATTAATCTAAGACAATACCAGACTAGGAATTTATTTTGCAAAATATAGTCAAGTAGGAGTTGCACGGGGGAAAAGTTAATAAAGCATAATGGTGGATTAATTAGGTTCAACTAGGCTGAGCTAGCACTCCAAGTAGAAACCAAAATAGGTAGTAGGATAATTAAAACAAGTTAGGTATTCATGTAGGCTAAGTACTAAGCTAAAAGATTTTTTTTTTAATCGAAAAATTAGGTTAAGCTAGTAGGGTTCAAATACTTAACTTCTAACACTTGGCGAGGCGTTCACGATACTTGGAATCATGGTTTTAAATTGCCGTTTGCATCATGTGATGTGGCCATAATATTATTGTTGTAGCACCGGCTGCATCTGCATTTTTTAGCCGCAATGCCTGTAATTCTTCTTATACTTTTTGCAACGCCTGTAACTACAACCGCAATGTAACCACAATCGCAATTTAAAACCATGCTTGGAATTATTAGACGCAAGGTGTGGGATGGAGCATTGGCACGGGTATGGAGCTATTGTGGCTTGATAAATGGCTGCATGGGGCTCCACATCTGCTAAACCATGCTGTTGCCCCATTTCGAAGGAAAAAATTCATCTTCCTGTTACTGACTTTGCTACAGACGGTGACTGGGATTGGACCTATATCTGAAGTATGCTGCCTACCGATATTTGCAATAGAATCACTGCCATAATGCCACATTTGCAAGAGAATAAAAATGACTCTCTGGTTTGGCTCCCTTCTAATGATAAGATGCTGAGGCCAGAATGGCGTATGATCTGAGCCAACCGATGAACGCGAATCCCCTTGCTTAGATTTGGAAACTTATTTGGAAACTTCCTTGCACTCAAAAGGATCCAATCCTTTATCAGGCTTGTCATGCATAATAGGCTTATGACTAATGAGTATAGATCTCGTTGCCAGTTAGGTTCTGATAACCTCTGTACGAGATGCAACCATTATGTTGCATGTGCGAAGGGATTGCGGGTTTAGCAGAAACTGGCTTTCTTTCATTGAACCAAAACACTGGACTGAGTTCTTTAACTTGAGTTTGGAGGAGTGGATTTCGTTTCATCTACGTTCTAATGCTTGAAAATACAGAGACTTAAACTAGGCTACGCTTTTTGGATTTGAAGCATGGCAGCTTTGGGACCAACATAATTACTTTATCTTTCATCACATGCAAGGAGACGGGGGTCAGATGCATTCTCAGGTTTGGCATGCAAAGAGAGAAATGGTGCATTCTTCATTTAAACTTCACACCCTTAAAACATGAAAACGGGAGGTTCTCATTGGCTGGTATTGTCCAAAGGAAGATTGGGTCAAGTGCAACACTGATGGATCCATGAGGAATGGAGGCATGAATAGAAGTTGGATTCACGGGTTCATCGGGAACATTGGCTCTGCTAGAGTTCTCTGCTCGGAGTTAGGGGGCATGATTTCAGGTCTTGATCTTGCTTGGTATCTTGGTTTCAAGAAAGTTTGGCTTGAAGTGGACTCCTCAACGACGCTGCACTTGATTAGCAAAGGGTGTGTGAAAACCCATCTCATGATCCAGCTTGCAAACTACATCAGAAACTTGTTGCAGAGAGATTGGATGCTGAAGATCAGCCATACTCACCAGGAAGGAATTATACTAGCTGATTGGCTTGCCTCTCAGGCTCGTGATGTAACACTCCAAAATTAATTAAGGTGCTAATTATAGATTTAGAGTAATTAAGAATAATTACTAGAGGATAATTGGGCAAGATAAGTGAATGGAGGTTTTAGGGGGATAAATTATTAACATGGGTTTAAGAAGTATTTGGGATAGAAATTTCATCTAGGCCTAAATTAATAAATCATGATAAGAGGTTAATGGAGGCCAAATGAATTAGATGAAGACCCAAACCAATTTAATGAGATAGAAGCCCAAGATCCACCTTGTATAAACTCTTATAAGTGGCCCAATTACCCTTGTGCAGATCCAAGCCCTTGAGCTCTTCAAATTAGGCCTAAATCCTATTAAACTTCAGCAACCCAATGTATGAAAACTGACCCAATAGAATTCTGCAGCCCAACACTTCAAAACTGGCCCAACAAGCTAAAATTTGAAACCTAATTGGATTTGGACTTGGAGCAACCCATGACCCATCTCTTGACCCAACTTAAATGCACCTAAAACCCTAATGCTTCAGCCACTTTCTCATTTGCTGAAACACGAAGAAAATTCAGAGGTTGAGAGGGAGGCTAGGGTTAGGGGTAAGAATTCTGCATTTTCACACACTTAGAGTAAGATTTAGCCAAAGTAATAGTTATACAACTTAACCCCCTCATCTTTCTCTTTAATTTAGTCTGATTAGTTTTTCATTTAGAGAGATTTCACTATACCCAAAATCTGAAATGTGGGTGTTTAGGGATTTTCTTGGTGAAATTCATAGGTTGAGGTTGGGGCTGGTATTATGTGAGTTTAAACCCCCATTTTGATATTTTTTTTGTTGGTTTAAGACCTCCATAGTTGATTTATATTATGGGTATTAATTTTATACGAATTTGCTTAGGATTTTAGGTGAAATATTGAGATTTCTGGAAGAGGACACTTAAATCTGAATTTGGTATTTGTGATAGCTGGGTAAGTATTCTTTAGGTAGTTAATAGCATTTAAATCCCTTGGGTACTTGTTGTAACTATTAATGATGAATTAGAGTAGTAATTATTTGATGCTATGATTATAGGGAAACTCTGTACCATTAGTGGCTGTTGCAAATCTGTCTACAAGTGAGGTAACCGGGGTTTATGTTAATTCCATGCATGATCTATTTTAATTTCATATTTGCTGTATATAAATGATTTGAAATGCTAAATGAATTGGTTGGCTATCTATTGTATGATGATTGGACCTTGTGAGTCCATGGTGGAGCTGTGGTACGACTACCACCCGTGCATGTGCTTCGATCGGGTATCGGGTTATGATCAAACCCCAGATGCACTGAGCCCTGGTTGTGCTCAATGGGGAGTGGGTGCCGTGGACGGGCCTCTCCCGGTGTTAATGGCCTTTAACATGTGATAATATAATTGCTAGTATGGGATAGTAATCATGATAACCTAATTGTTTCATTTACTGATATGATTCCGAATGATGATTTTGATTCTTGCTTATATATTAATTAAACTGGATTATATGATGGAATTGCCTTGGTTACTGAGATTTATATCTCACCCCATTTTTTGAGATTACTATTTCAGGTGAAGGTTCTTCGGGTAAGGATAAGGGCAAGCAAGTGGATGAACATCCATGAGCTGAGGCCTAGTGTAGGGGAGCTCCACTTGGTCTGAGTGTAATAAAGTAGATGCTAATTTTGTAATACTTGTATAACATCATCATGTATCTGTATTGCCAAGTGTAGGAGTCTGTATTTTGATAATATAATGTGTACTTATTGAAGAGTAGGCTTTACTTTGAATTGGCATTTGATGTATAGATTATGATATCTGCAATGAGCCTTGTTGAACTCTGATATAGCTGATTATTGGAAATGAAATCTTGACATATTACTTTGAACCTCCATTGATTGGGTAACAAGTGATAGCTATTAATAGTTCATGAACTCTTGTTATTGTCATTTTATAAATTGCTGAGAAATGGACTTACTGATATAGGATAATTAGAGAAAAGAAAATGACCTTTAAACCTTGAATTAGAGAGGATAGATTAGTCGGATAAATTAGGTGAGCCCCACAATGAAGGTAGAGGGGCCCTAGGGTGTTAAGGAAGGGAGAGTGGAGAGTAAGAGGCAAGAATTTCAGAGTTATAAGATCAGAAGAGATTTAGCCACGGCTAAAATATAGTTGGCCGCAGCCAATATAGGCGAAGTTGCCCAGGAAGAGTGCCATAGGGTAATTCGTCGTGGCGAAATGTCAATTGGCCGCGGCAAAATGTGAGAGGGCAAACTGGAAGACATCCAGAGAGAAATTAGTCGTGGCGAATTATGGAATTGGCCGCGGTAAACTTTTAGGAAAATGCCCCCGGCATTCCAGAGAGGAATTGGCCATGGCGGAAGGAGGAATTGGCTGCGGCCAATATCGAGAGGCGAGTGAGGAAGTGCTAGGAGGCTTCTTCACAGCGACGCCATGTAGGTTGGCCGCGGCGAAGGTCCAACTCGCCGCGGTGATAGTGACAAAGGAAGGGGCAAAAATAGTAAGGAATTGGCCGCGGCTAAGAGTAATTTAGCCGTGGCTAACATGCTGAAACACTTATATTAACTAGAAAACCCTGGTTTTCCATAGATTAATCATAAGGGATGATCTAGAATCACTAGGATGAGTTATAATTGATGAGTAATAGAATCCAAGGCCTATAAATGGATATTTAATTCCCTGATGAATATAAGAGTACGTGATTATATGATTGATGACTCTAATCACATTAAGGTTTAAATTTTTCCACATTTTCATGACCTATGATGATTAATCGCGTATTTAACCTTAATTATTGAGATTAGAAATTAGGGTCGTCACACGTGAGATGTATGTAGGCATTATATTCCTTAGCAATCCTCCTAGTGGAAGTTTTCATATTCTGTCTGATAATGTTAGAGGGGTTTCATTCCCTAGATTTGTTGGTCCTTAGGCTATTTTGTTATCCAAAAAAAATTATGACATTTCTAAAAAAGAAGATTAATGAGCCGCATTGGGGAAACGAGAATTTAACATAGGGCTAGAAATTAATATAGGATGGGTCTTATTGCCTAAATGAAAAGAGAAAGAAACATAAATGTAGTTCTTGAATTGAAAGAATTGTTATGATTATTTTAGGAACCAATTCAAGTATTCTACAAAAAATTGTGCCCGTGGTTTGGTGATATAAAATCGATAACCATTTGACAAATATTATGAGTTTATATATGTTATAAAGTATGAGATGCTTTTAACTTTTCTTTCAATTTTCTTTCTTTTATTTTTGTTTGTATTCTGTGTATTCATTGGATGGATCCTATTGGTTATTTTTTGTTAATGATTGGAAATAGAGAGTAAAACTCTTTTGTTCTGTTTGATTAGTCGACTGTTGTAAGCAGATTTGAAGTGTCCTGTTTATAGGGGATGTCTTGTTGAATTTTTCTACAAAATGTTAAGAATGAATTATTATTTATGATATAACATATATGAATTGAACTTGATATATGAATGAAAAAAGAAATTTATTTGAAAAAGATATTACTGTACTTAAGTGTTAACATATGCCTTTTTTTTGTAAGCTTTGATCAGTAAGGTTAGACTTAAAAATGTTAAATCAACTCGTATTTCATGCTAGTCATATGCTAGTCGACTTTATTTTAGAGCATAACAAATCATTTAATTTCTTGAGTAAACCCATTACGTCGTTAATATTCCTTTGTTTTTAAAATTCTCAGATTGTGTTTATATTGACTTTTGTCTTTTGGCCCTTTTGTATGGATGCTGTTTTTATTAAATATTAGCAATAATCTCTTCGAGATGAAAAAGTGGGGAATTAATAAATAGTTGTTATTTTACATTTTTAAATATTATTAATAACATAATAAAATATAAGATATTTAAAACCTCATGTTCAATATGATAATTAAAATTTATTATAAAAACTCCAACTTATTTTTTTTTGGGTCAAACTCACTAAAGCTAAATTCATATTTATGGTTTCACTATAATTGGTTAGTAATATATCCTTTTTAATTCAAAATGTCATTTGTTGCCTCTCAATATTTCGAATATTGCCAAAATTTTGAATATTAATATAGTAAATATAAGGTGACTATGTTCTTGGTTTGTTCTTCTTAAAAATGATCATTTCAACATCTTATTTTTCTCATTACTTTATTGCTTTACAAATGTGCATCTCTATTTCAATTTGAGTAATATTCTCTATATTTTAAGAAGGGAAGTTTTTAATACTGGATTTTGAATAATAAATGGGCCATATGTTTTATATTTTTAATGTTGGATTTTTTAAAAAACTTTCATCCTTGATAGTTATCAATTACATTATGTTGAATTAATATAAAAATCAAGTTTTATGATACAAATGTGAGAATAAATCATGCAAAAATTTTGTTTAAATTGGAATTTTTATTAGATATACATTTTTTTTAATTACTTAGGATCTTCAAATTTGGACTCTTTTTTTTTTTACTTCTTCAAAATACCTTTTTTTGTTGAGTCCTCTTAAAGTTAAGATCATGAGGGTTTATTCTATAGGGATATATGAAAACATCACAAATAATCTAAATATTTAATTAATATACGTGATTTCATTTAATTATACCTATCATTGCATAATTTAAAGATGTACCTGTTAAAGTTGCACATTAATGCTTTGTTTGGATGGGGGAGGAAAAAAGTAGAGGGGAGAGAAAAGTAGGGAGAAAATGGGAGAGATGAAAAGTGGAAAGAAAAGTATTCTTCCTTCCTTGTTTGGATGCGGCAAGAGAAAATATAGGAGGAGGGGGAGTGGTTAATTTTTTTTAGACAATTTTGCCCTTCTTGCACTGCGTGTCGGTACATGTCATGTTGTACTCCAAAAATAATTATTTTATCTTAATATAGGATATACAATTTATATGAATTTAAATTAACACAAAAATCTATTTACGACTAATTAAAGATATATATTTATTAATTTCATATCAATTAACTTGAATAATTGATTTTATATTAGTTGAAATAATTTTATATTAATTGCACCTCTATTCAATGTAAATTGAATTAGTGCATATGACTAATTATAATAATTAAGATTCTTTGGAATTACATGTTTATCATGTTACAGAGGATTATATGTATGCGACATGTCAACATCCTTTACATGAAGCTTCAATTCATGCCATGCCAAGACAAGGACGATAAATACACCTTCACATGAAAGATTCAATTCATGCCAAGAAAAGGATGAAAAAAGTTGAATGGACAGGGATAAGGCAAGAGAAAAAGATAGGCAAAAGAAAAGCATGTGAACTTCGTCCTTATCTTAGTAACTTACATGCAATGTATAAGATGCTTTAATATGTGTCTCACAAGGTATATAGCGATGCAAGAGAGGGAGTACCTAGGCATGCAGTAGTTGTAGTGAAGGTATCATGCAGTGAAGGGATTGTGAAGGGACTAAAGCCTGGCAATTCACATGAAGTTAAAGACAAAATTATATAATGCATGCTACCTAAAGTGCGATTTGTTTTTTAAGGTGAGCTGTTATTATCGCAAAGATAGGAGGTAATATATTTGTATGAATGTTGAATGTGAAGATTGTATGTTGGCATGATTCTTTTATGTTTATTTAGTATTATTTATTGTGTAGATGGATAGAAGAACCTACGAAGATGTTCTGTATTCCCGAATTCAAGTAAGAGATAATATAGCCAAAGAACTTATTTTTCCAATCGGTGAAATAGGGTATGCAATTTTTCCTTTTCATTTAACCAATTTCTTTTTTACCAAAATTGTGGTATATGCAGTTGTCAAATTTGGCCTGGATGAAAATGATACTATTGAATATATAGTATCTGTGATGAAACGTAATTACTTAAGAGCTTATAACTCATGGAAAGAAGTTCCTGAATCAGTTCGCCAATTATGGTTTGCAAAATTTTAGGTAAATTTGAATTGCGATGTGATGATTGCGTCGTGTAATCTCAAATAAAACTAGGTAGCAAAATAAATTTGTAGATAATGGTGTAACCTAGGTCATTTTCCCAAGGAGTTTGTGCCTCAATTTATTTATGAAAGAGTATTCTAAGTATTACTAATTAGGACTTGTTTTGGGGGGTTTTGAAATGCTAGAATTTAATTAAACTAAAGTTAATTGACAAGAATTAAAAAATTTAAACTAAGTTGGAGTGATTAGTCAAGCAAATGTGGTAGCTAGCTTTCAATTGGATTCCTTAGAGTTCAATTATCCTTGCTCTTTTTAGTTTACTAATTTTGGATTAAGTTCTTACTTTTTAGTGCATTCCTTATAAGACTCTTGAATAACCATCCAAGATTCAGTTCATCAATTATTCAAGGAATTTTGCAACCATAAGAAATGTTGAACAACTAATTAATTGAATTAAAAATAAAAACACACTATAACCAATTTTGATTGATTAATGAAATTTACTGCACAATCCACTCAAGATGCTAATCACCAATTAGATTAATTAATCCTTCAAGCAATTAATTGCACAAAAATTCCATCCAACTAATCCAATAACCATTGCATCAATTAGCTTAAAATCAAGAGGAATTTAGAAGTTAATTGTACAGCACTAATTCTAGAATTCTTACAAACATATAATGATCACAAATAAAATTCCAAAATTCAAATTAAGCTTAATCCAAAAATTAATTCAATCCAGTAATTTCCAGCAATTAAATTCCTAAACCAATAAGCTAAACCTAGTCAAATTAATAAAGGAACTAATGCTGAAATTAAAAGATTGAGCAAAGAGAGTTTTATCCAAATTGGTGAGGAGATGTAGAGCTCAAATCTTCATCTAGGAGAATCCTATCTTCAGCTAGCCACCAAAGGAAATTCAAGCTGCCATTGAGGTATCAATTGGAGGAGAATTGATCAAGGTAGCTATAGCCATTGAGAATTCAATGAGAATTTCTTCCTTCTTCAGTGCTGGAGTTTGCCGCTCTTTTTACGTCGTCTCTCCTCTGGAACCCGATGATTCTCCAGCGTTATTCTCACATGCTCCAGTCACATTCTGCCTAAGTCCTCTCTAGTTTTTTTTCTCTCCTTCTCATTAATTAATCACGTGCCCCTTAACTTCTCATTTTGCACGCTGAAGTCACGTATTTTTTTCTCATTTCCCAGCTCATTTCCCACGTCAGCCCGTAGCCTTCTCACGTTTCATTCCAGCTTTCATTTATCTCTCATGTTATTCATGCATGCCAGCTCTTTCATTTTCTAGCTCTACATATGTAAACTTGTGACGTGGAGAGAATCTTATGGGAGTCTTCAACACTTTAGCAGAACTCGAGCTGCTTGTTTCCACGTCCAGCTTGTGCCTAATTGCTCGAAATTGTTTTCCTTCATTTTTATTCTGCTACTGCATGCATGCTTAGCTTTTTCATGTCGTATTTTCCATGTTAACTTCATCTCTCAATTCAACATCCCACTTTAAAGTCTTGCTAGAACTCGTGGCTACTCCCGACTTGTTCTGTTGGTTTTCCACGTGTTCACTTCCCAACTATTGCTTCATTACTCAAGGCTTGCTTCCTTCTCCTCTGTTTTGCTTTGTCCAGCCCCTTTACTTCCTTCACTCATTTTATCTTCATGCTTCCTTGCTCCTTCAACCCAGCTTCTGTAACACCTTAATTTACTATCGCTACCTAGCCTCTCACTGGGCTCGGTTCCATATGATTTCCAAATAATCAACACCAATCTGTGGCATTTGCATGCTATGAACCGGGGTTTCATACACTCATCTTTTGCCCCGTGGGTCCTGTGAACCCATCATTCACATCCTCAACTCAAACTCCATATATACGACTCATACATAGCATAAAAAAAATCATAAGCCATCGGTATAGAGCCAAAGAGTAGAAAAATTACATTTCCTCACTTGGGCCCAAAAGTCATATTTTGGCTCTAATTTTGGAAAATCATATTTAATTCTAAAAACATGGGAATCTAGTAAACTTTAGCTCTCTAGAAAGCTCCAAGTGTTGTCTTTACACTAAAAATAATTCCCAATCGAAATCTCAGCATTTGGACCATGTTTGACATCGAAAATGGGAAGGAGGTCCGGCTGTCACTGTTTCTAGTGCAGCTTACTGTCATGAATTTCAAAAATTCATAACTAAATCCACAAAAATCCAATCTGGGAAATCTATACCAATTTGGAAAGCTACAGATGTCTACTAGAGGAGAAAAATAAGTCCAGATCATTTCAGTATCCATTAGACCCCAAAAACTGATGAAACAGTGATGGAGGTCGAATGAGCTCCCTGATGCTGATACAGAACTTCAGGCGTGTCAATCTCTCTCTACAAACCTCCGATTAAGGTGATTCTAGTTGGTATAGGTCACTGTGGTTGTCTAGTTTATGTGTATAAAATTTCACCACATTTGGAATCCATTTGGTCTATGAATGCCACAGATTTCATTTTCTAGTTTAGATGAACAGTACATGACCAATCCATTAACTTTTCCCAAAATCAACAATTCGCTAAATATTCTCTAGACCTCTGAATATTACCAAATTTAGCTTCTCAAGAAGCTCTCTACAAAATTTAGAGGCATGCCAAATTTCATGGCAAGAGGAGCTCATCCGGTCATACTTTGACGAAGCTCACAAATTTACTAGTTTTGGCACCCAAGAGGTCCAAAATGGGTTCAAATAGCCTCTTACACACTCTAGCCACTCCTAGACAAGTTTAAAAGCATAACAATAGTCTACATAATACGTCCAAGTGGTCCAAATCAACACACATTCTAAATTCGCTATGCTACGACCAAATTTATACTATCACATTCATGCATCAAAAGGGGCAAAACCCTCATTTCCATTGATTTGGCTATCAATATAGTATATACATCATCTCTTCATACATATGCACTTTATACAACATTTACATCTCAAAAATAGTGGGCACATATTCATTTGGCACCACTTTACATCAAAATACATCAAAATAGAGTAATATCTAATTAAGCATACTCCTAGGCTCCTTGGTGTGCACTTGCTTCTCCTTGTGCTCCACCTAGCATGTTAAGTTGGAAGGGGAAGGGGTGAGATTCAGGGAATCTCAGTAGCTTATGCACTCAATCAAGTAAACAATCAAGGCATATAACAAGTCAAGACATGTGAATAAGCATTTAGCCATTCTCAACATCCAACACACATTGTACATGCTATGGAAATCACAACAATGCCAAAGATGGGCTTCAGGGACTTTTGGTCTAGCCTCACCTGAGTTTAGGGACTTTTGGATGGCCTCACTCGAGTTTAGGGACTTTTGACTTGGCCTCACTCGGTTGAGACTTTTGGCCTTGTCTCACCCATTCTCAAGGGACTTTCGGCTTCACCTCACCCATCTCAAGGGACTTTCGGCACTACCTTACCCGAGCAATTCTCACAATTCATCACACAAGCATATTGGCATCAATGCATCAAAGTAATAGCATATGGCATATTCCATACAATAAGCATATACATAAACATACAATGACTATTACATCCAAGAATGCAACAAGAAAGAGTGGAAAGAGAGCTACCTTATCAGCCAAGGTCAACACTAGCTTTTCCTTTCAATTCCTCTTCTCCCGTCTTAAGTTCACAATCACACCTTGATGGAGGTGTTTCTCTTGAGCCTAGACACACAAAAGCATGCAATTACTCTTTTATAACTTAATTCAGAGCAACCCTTCTATCACATAAAAACCTAAGGTTCTCTCTAGAATGCCATCAACTCTTTCTCTCTCTCAAGCTCCCATGGTAGTGGAAACAACATTTTCAAAGAAAACACAAAGATTCAAAGGTGTTTTTTCACTTTCCCTCTTCTGACCCATGCTCAAAATCCAACCATTTTCATAAACAAAACCGTAGAAAGAGAGGGCAAAGAGAGGAGATCAGAAATCTAAGGAGAAATAGGAGTAATTTGCTTACCTTTCCCTTGCTCTTCCTCCTTCTCTTGATCTCTCTCACTCTCCACGCCTCTTTTCTCTCCTTGGGTCGAAGTCTAGGGCAGATATGAGAGAAGAAATGAGTTTGGGCATTTAATGAAGTCTAATTCTCGCTATTTACTCTCTTCTGGACCGGCCCTCGCTACGGCGAAAATTAACCTTCGCTATAGCGAGCTTGTGTTATCTGGCTTCGCTATGGCGAGGCTTAGCCTTCGCTACGGCGAACTCGCGCCAGTTCCAGACCTCACTCTTGCTATGGCGTACGCTACAGTGAGCTGCCCCCTGGTTTCTGTATGGACTGCTGTCCGCACTCGCTATAGCCAGGATCTCGTTCGCTATGGTGAGAAGGCACTCTCGCGACAGCGAGATCATTTCTCGCTATTGCGAGAAGACTTAGTACAGTTTCTGGACTTCGAAAATTTCCAGCTTCCTATTTTCTTTCTTTTCCCTTTTCTTTTCTTTTTCCCGGTTGTTACAGCTTCTTCCTTGTGGCTTCTTGTTTCAATTGCATTTAACTCATACTTTCTGCACTTGCTGCCACGTGCTTATTTTCCACGAGTTGTCTTCCTCTATTTTGCCCAGCGTTCTGCTCATGTTGCTCTTTGTTCTGGACTTGCTTCTTCCTTGTTCAGCTACTACCCATACTCCTCCTCTCAAGCTTTTCCTTCCACATAAAACTCTAGCTCCATGCAAGCTCCTTTCATTCTTCCTTCTCTAACTCGTAGCATCATTTGTGTTTCCTCCCATCCAGCCCTGTAGCTTTTGCCTTGTGTTTCCACCATCCATGCTCTTTCTTTTCACGTTATTTCTGCATGCTTGTTCTTATCTTGACATGCTCTATCCAACTCTCCAACTTATGGCTTCTCTTCATTCTGCTCGTGGCCTCTTCTTCCCCTGTTTTAGCCACGTTCTTCAGCCTCAACAGCCAAGCCATGCCTTGTGGTTGCCATGCTAGCTTGCATGCTTTTTCTCCCCTTAATCTTATGTCAAATCTGCACATGAGAATGGGAAAGATGAAATAGAAAATTCACAAAATTCATTTAAAATGACTTATGCATTAAAACCCATTATTTTGTCAATTATTTTCTAAAGTGCAAACAATGGCTAGCAAAATCAAATTCCAATTAAGTAAATCCATTAAGCCTCATTGATCTATTAAAAGGGTTAAGTTAAGGAGAATTAAGTGTATGAAAGATCATGTTTATCACGATGTCAGGTTTATTATATTCATTCTGTTAAAATACATGGACTTACTGATATTTTTAGTCTTAATGGATAGAAACACTATGTATGGACACGGGAGGATCATTTCTAAATTTATAAAAACTTTAAAGATCGAGCAAGAAATCAGTTAGAAGATTTGATTTGTTATGTCTGAGATAAAGGAAAATGTCCTACCTGGATTAATGAAGACTTCTGGAATGATTTATGGGTTAGTTGGAACAAAGCAGAATTTAAAGAGAAAAGTGAATGTGTGAAGAAGAATAGAGCTTCAAACTCTGTCTACAGGCCATCTCTCCATACTGGCAGAAATATTCCATTCATAGATCACATTGCAATGTTAGCTGAGGAATTAGGTAGGCCTATAACTCCGGTAGAGCTGCACATCCGAACTCATCAAAACTCATTATCCGGTGAATAGATTGATAAAAAATATGAAAAAACTTTTGTATGTATTGTCTTTTTTTTTTTACTTCTTTTAAATGTTTTTACATAAAAAGCATAACTATGTAACACCCTCCATTATTTGGTTTGTCTCAGGATAAATATGTGAGACTTAAAACTAGTATAGCAACTATGGTGAGTAATTCACAAATTTTTACATTGCCAAATGAAGTTGCTTTGTGGACAGTAGCTGCTAGAGGGAAAGAAAGTGGAGGCTTTATATATGGCTTGGGAAGCATTGCATATGAAGTGGTAGATGATCCAATATATGGTTATAATTATGGTAAAAGAAATAACATTTTCTCATATCCGAGTGCGACAGAGACTATATATCCAGGAGGTCACCTCTATCCTGATATTGATCAAAAGTTAAAGGATCTTTGAATGCACATGGACGCCAACGATAAATCAATATTTGAGATGCAATATGAACTTTATGAATATCATGCAAATAATAGACCATCATGTTTGGATAATTCCAATAAAAGGAATTAATGGACAAGGTGATGGGGAATTAACGCCAGTGTTTTAGATTATTTTGTGTGATGATGTAAACTTAGTTGACATAAGTTTATGAATTTATATTATAATGCCGGTAACGTAAAGTACAGCTCTCATATTTTATTTATTACCTTATCTATTCCTCTTTCACGAGATACTCTTGTCATATGCATAATAATATTACGATGCGGGACCTAAATAGTCATACATGATAAGTTCTATTGTTGTGCATTACAAAATAATACATAATAAGTTTTAATCATGTGTGAGAATCTTTTCTTACCTATTTTGCCTTCTTCTATAGACAACTAAATCTAAGAATATGTATAGTTTGTCTTTTTATTTCTTATCCTTATCTAACTTAGATTCACATATCTCCATGAACAATCATGTACATGTAGCTAGGCACCCACACCCATATATATTTCTACATGATTAAACTTTGCCAACTACCTCTCTTTCCCTTATAACATTATTTCTAGCTCTACATTCACGAAGGTGCCAAGGTAAGCAGAGAAGATTATCATTTTAGACTTATGAGCATAGGCTATATTGTTACGCTATTGTTAAATATTTCATGAACATGAGTCATATTTAATTATTATGTAGAATGTTTTCAAGAAGAGGTAGAAAGACATGGAGTAATTTTTCTCAAGGAGAATCATCCACTGTTGAAGAAGACATGTAACCAAGTTCTCTAACCCCACCTAATGTTCAACCGGAATCAGATAAAGTGCAACTAGAAGTGCATGAAATGCATGATGGGCCCTCTACTGACCAGAATGAACCTCTTCCCACACTGATCATGCCTGAGGGGACTGGGTTTCTAACTTTATTTCTTCTACATATATTATTATATAGTTGATTATAGTGGGTCGTAATTTCTTTCCTTCCACTTCTATTCCTCTAGGTTCAAACCAAATAATAAAGCTTTTGTACTTCCCTTGTTACAATATTTAAAGATAAATATGATGGTGTATGGAATTGTTGGAGTGAGGTTCCACACGAATATTAGCAATTATGGTTTCATGAGTTTGAGGTTTAATTGTCTTTTTTAGTTATTATACCCAAAAAGTTGATTAATTGATTTAATCTTAAACAACTTTTAATTTGTTTGTATTGATGTTATGGTTCACAATGCAAGAAATGCTATTATTGGGACCCAACACACCATCATGAGATTTGGTATAATTGGAAAAATCGAGTACAAAAATGGTTGAAGGATATCATTGCACATGTCCGCGACACATGGAAAAGACCCAATGGATAAAACAGCCAATTTGGGAAGAATTATGTGAGCATTGGGATTCTAATAAATTTTGTGCCAATAGTGAGCAAAAAAAGAAATATCATGCAGCTGATTCTTTGCACAGAAGAGGCTCTACATCTATGGAGGAATATGCATGAAGATTGGTATCAATTTGTACATTTATTTTCCCCTTTTGGAATATTTGTACATTTATTTTTCCCTTTTAAAGTATTATTTCATCTAATCATACCTTATTTCATTTTATAGATCTGGGAGTTGGCAAGAGATCCTTCATTTTCTGAGCTTTACTAGAAAATGCACTTACAAAAATCAACTAACTCTTAGGTAGATGAGAAATCAATGGCCGTTTATTTATTTTGATAATATGCACATGTATATTTATATTAAGTACTTCCATTTATATTGCTAGGATGAATACTTGAGACAAAGAGAGAGCACAGAAAGTTCAAGCTCAAGCGAGAATGCCACAGATATAAATTTATTTGTCAAAGCTGCCAGAGGCAAAAAAAAAGGTGCCATCTACGATCTTGGCAACATGTTTTCTAAAATTGTAGGGGATACTTAGATTGGATATACGTATGATCAAGAAGCATCCTTGAGTCAGGTGCCACCATACCCCTATGCGAATTATATTCAAGATATGATATGAAATGAATTTATTAATATTTCAACAAAATCATATCAAAGTCATTTTGAGGACCAACAATGAAAGATTGAAGAGTTATGAACCCAATTACAAGAGATCACATGTAGCACTAATGCACGATCCTAGGGGAGACGAAACTCATCTCAACCAACCTCAGGTGTAACACAGGCTAAGAATCCCGATGGCATGGAAGAGGACAGTGAAGAGGATGATTAGACTAAGTTATATTTTTCAAGTTCGTTATAAGAAGTAGAATTAAGTTTCCTATAGTGTTATGCTTGTTGTTTACTATTTGTATGTATTATATATATATATATATATATATATATATATATATGTTTAATGGTTCATCCATTTAGCCTGTATGCAACTAAATGTTTATATAGGTAAATAAAGGATATTTTTTATGAATTGGCATAAACCTGCATATAAAAACAACAAAATCGAGTAAGATTTTAAGGTGCTTAGAAGATAGCTAGATAGTTATATTATTATTGAAAAATAAAAAAAAATAAAAAAGAATGAAATCAAGCTAACTAAAATTTTTTATTTGTTTAACATATCAGAGAAAGTTGTAATTTCATTTTACAAACCCAATAAGGTATAAAAATATTGTGCAAAGAAAAAGGAATAACAAATAAATGTCACAAGGGAAAAAAGTGTTGGGAAATAAAATTAAAACAAAACAAAAAAAACCTCCATAACAGAGTTGGGAACTGAGAAAGTTATAAAATATTATG
The DNA here is from genome assembly GCA_032878935.1 of Erythrophleum fordii. Classification (NCBI taxonomy): domain Eukaryota; kingdom Viridiplantae; phylum Streptophyta; class Magnoliopsida; order Fabales; family Fabaceae; genus Erythrophleum; species Erythrophleum fordii. The sequence goes on along the minus strand of JAVQMF010000052.1, from coordinate 14,426,070 downwards.
CAACCAAAACAGGTCACTCGAAAGAAAATTGTGTTGAGAATGAAAATGGAAAAAGAAAAAAAATTCGCTGAAAATTAAAGAAAGTACAAAAAATGATAGAAAAAAAAGGAGGGGGACACAGGTTCGACTGAACGTTAGTCAGACCGAGAGTCTGACCTCTATTTAGTCGGACCCTTGGTCCGACTGAGATTCAGTCAGACCTATAGGGTCCCACTCTTCTTTTGGTCGGGCCCTCTATCCGACTGAAGTTCAGTTGAATCCTTAAGGGTTCGTCTGAAGTTCAGTCGAAATATTGTCTCTCCTTTTTTTTTTTTTTCGCTGTTTTGAGAGTTTTTTTTTTTGGTTTTTTCCATTCTCTATTCATTTTTTTTTCTGGGACATTTATTTTTTTCTTCCACGCATATTTTTTTTTACACATATCTTTTATATTCTTAAACTTTTTAGGAAATCATTTTCTTTACCCAATAATCTTATGTTATTACTTTTCTCCCTTGTTATAATTTTTCCTTTTCTCTTCCCTTTTTAAACTCAGCTCTCAATTACATGCCTTTATATGCCATGATGGTTGATGCCATGTTATGTTTTCAAATAATTATATGATGTTTGTGTAAGTTTGCTAAGCGTGGAGAGGCCAAGAACTCTTCCCCTGGGTAAGGATGAGCCAAGAACCCTTGAGTTTGGTTGAGACAAAGTAAAGAGTCTCTCAAAAGTAAAGTGGGCTCTCAAGAGTACAGTTGAGTCCAAAGCTCTTAAAGAATGGATGAGGCAAGTCCAAAATCCATGAGGAGAAGTGTGAGGCCAATCTAAGTACTTGGTGAGCTCTTGGATGTCTTGTATGATTGACGCACATGCCAAGATTGTTTTTAAAATATGCATGTCTTATATTTTCACCATGCATGCATTTGCAAAGCTTGCTTTGCACATATTATGTATGATTGAATGAGAGATGAGCTATTGAGATTCTTTGAATCTCATCCCTTTCTCTCCAATGATCTAACATGCTAGGTGGATCAAGTAATTATGGTGAAGGGAGCTAACAATCATGAAGCGGAAAGATTGACAAGTTTATGCATGGTTTTGTCCATTTTGGAATCATAGTGATGGTTCATATTGTATATGATATTGTATATATACAATGAATCTTGAGACATATGTAAATATACTATTATGTAATGTTTAGAGCCATGGATATGATATATAAACTTTAGAATACAATTTGAGTTTTGAATGTCTAATTATACATTATGGAAGTTTGATGGAAATATGCATAAGTGTGGGTTGAATGGCTAAAATGAGATGCATGAGGTTTGGGACCATTTGGGCAGCTCATACAAGTCTCAAATAAGATTTTAACCTTGCCCAAAAGGGTGCTAAGACTAAGGGAAATCTATTTGGCAACTTTGGTACCTAATATGGAGTCAAAATTGACCATAATGGAACTCTATGTTACTTTTTAGCCAAAAAGTTAGTCTTCCTCTAAAATTTGGCAAGAAATTAGGTCTCATTGAGAGTTTTTTGGAAAGCTAAAGAACATAATTTTTAGAGGTCTAAAGAATATTTGATAAATTTTCAAAGTTGGGATTTTCTGTTGATTCTGGCATGTGCACTATTCACACGGGCAGATTTGTATTTTGTGTCACCTGATAGTCAAATGGTATCTAATGCTTGGGAAATTTTATAAACATAAACTAGAGGTTATAATCTTTATGTAGCCATCAAGATCACCTCATTTAGAGGTCTAAGCAAAGAGTTAGGCATTTTTGAAATTGGCTGTCAGTAGCAGTGGCGCCCTAGGAGTTCTGTTACTGTTCCATATGATTCCAATGGCTAAATGTATCTATTTCATTCTGAAATTATTTTTATTATCATGTTAACATTTGTAGCTTTTCAGAATGACCAAATTTGTGTGATTTAAAGTTTTATAGAATTAGTTATGAATTTTAGAAATTTGTATAAGTAATATGAATAGCAGCCCAGGTAGCCAGCGATCTTAGTAGTTTTTTAGATGTTAAACGTTTACATGATGAATGTTATGATCTGGGTATACTTTTAGTGTAATTAGACATTCTAAGATTTCCAAAATGACTTAGATTGCATGTTTTAGATTTTTCTAAATTTAGTTATGATTTTCCAAAATTTGTCTCGAAAAGAAGCCAATTCTGACCGAAAATGAATCTCCAATTTTCAAGCCCCATTTTGGTTTTCATGAGTTGTAGGCATGTTTTTGTGATAAATTTAAGTTATAATGATGTAATTAAACATGAGAATGCATAATATGATCTCATATGGTTCACGTGACACCGAATGGAATTTTAAGACCCAGCGCAATGCTAAAATGAGCATTATTTTCCTTGCCTTTTTCATGCAAAACTCACATGATTCATGATATTAAGTTATGTAAAGGCATGAGATGAGTTAGAATAAGCTAGAATTCATGGTGTTACAATTGTAACAGCCTCAACTTCCTTGCTCAATCCTCACCTGATAAACTCCCTTCACACCATGGCGAGATTATTTTTTGGAGCACTCTTCTTCCAAATTTCTTGAGTTGTAATGGTGCTCTTTACCTCTATTACCCCAAACTCAAAATTAGGCTACAACTGAAGATGATTTGGCCCTGACTTGGACTTCTATTGATTAGAAACTCTTCCATAATCACCTTAACTCATTGTGGTTCTTCTTACTTGAGTTTTAGAGTCCCTTTAAGACAAAACACATGATTTCATTAATATAGTTCCTATTATACATCCTATTTATCAGCTCTCATAACTTAGAGGTCTAGGATTGAATTAGAGCAACCCAAAATTTAGTTTTATACCAATACAAACCCTTTTCCATAACAGCAAAAAGGATTTATAAGTGCATCTCAATGGAGCTTATGCACACACACCATATAACCCCAATGATCATATCCAAACCCAACTAAACATCCAATTCCTTTACTCCAATGCTTTAACCATAAATGTTTATAGGATTATTGCTTAATGGTCACAAAATATCATCCTATTTGTCAAACATTAGTCAGATATAATCACAAGGCTCAAGTCCATGATTATATTACATAGTCAGTTCCTATACTTGGCAATACATGATGCAAAGTGGCAATAATACAATATAATAAACAATGATAGAATGCCTACTGTACAATCCATTTAAACAAGGCATTTAAGCTTATACTCTACTAAACTATCATGATAGGCCTCAATTAATTCCTTCTTGCTATTAGAGGTCCATTTCTTGAAAATGTTAGCCCACAATTAGGTGAGATATACAATCTTAGTAACAAGAGGCAAATTTCATATATATGTATGGATTAACCAATATAATACATTTTTATATCATCAAATACCAGAATCATTAATTTAATCAACGAATGAACTAGTGAGCTACTAGTGACTACTATCCCATACTAGTAATCACATCTAACATATTAATGGCCAATAACACAAGAAAATACCCATCTACCATGCCAACTTCCTAGTGAGTACAACTTAGGCTCAATACATTCATGGGTCTAATCATAACTGAGTACCCGATTGAAATATGATGCATGGGTGACAGCTTACCACAGCTCCACTTAGGGTCTAAACACAACAATCAAGTAGTTAACTAATAATTTAGCATTTCAAAATCATATATGTACAGCAAATATCATATTAAAATAAGCATATATATGGAATTAAAAAAATTAACCTCCGTTACCTTAATGAAGTAAATTACTCTTCCTCTAGTTACTATCATGATCCAAATGCACACTAAGCCTAAGATAAGTATAATTATTATTATTTAACTATCATTAACAAGGAATTTCTTATCTATTGATTAATTTCATTAAGAATCCATTAAGAATTACTTACCCAAGCTTCCAAAGAGTCTATTGCACCAACTCAAGGTCAAAACATCAAAAACTCACAATAGGTCACTCTCTACATCTCTATTTTCGCATATATGATAGCCATGCCCCAAAAATCAATCCAAGTGGTGGAAATTCAGCACATTCACTTTACAAAAGAAGAGAAAACACTTACCCATGGATTTAAGAGATCAAATGGACTGGGTTAAGCCTTAACTACCAAGAATACACCATGGAACATTCTAAGAGCTAGATTTTTTGCACATACCTCTAGCCTTATACTAAGGTTAGCCTATAACATGAAATTTAAGTAATGTTACACTATAGAATAAAGCAAACACTAACATAATAACTTCACTCACTCTAAACTCTGAAAATTTTATAAGGAATCATCAAAATGCCCATTTTCGGATTTGAGAAGGAGATGAAAATCCATTAACCTAGAAACTAATTGGACCAAATTGTAGAAGAGAATGAGAGGGTTAAGATCTATAGAACCTACCTTGGTTGAATCTTCCTCTAAGAGTGCAAATTTGAGCCAAAATGCTAAAAAACCCAAGCCCCTTTTTAAAGGGCAAAATTCCTTGTGTGTTTAACTGCCAAGCTTATGTTTCAACAAAAGAATAATGAGTGGCAACCTCCTCTTAGGGTTTTAGTGCAAGTGGATGGTCCAATGGGCCCTATGCTTCAAGTGGGTTGATGTTTAACATGTTGGGCCATGATATATGGGTTTAATTTGGTCCAAAATGGGTTTGGCTTCCATAAAAATAGAGTTGGGTCATATTAAGATGAAGTTGGGCCTTCATAAGAATAAGACTAGACTTCTAATAATGCTCTTGTCACATATAAATTAATCATAGGCCTAAATCATACTTAAATCCATAATCATTATTTTACTTTCCTCAAAATTATCCAATTAATGATTATTATGCTAAAATACTTAAATTTGCCATTTTCCTTAAGATTTCTATCTCCTTATGATTTTTCCTTAAATCTCTGTTAATAATTTCATAATCCTTAAATAATCATTATTAATTATTTTCGAGGTATTGCATAAGAAGCTTGGGTATGGTAAAATCATATAATTTATAATGTTTTTTGGTTATTAGGATTAAGGGTCCCATTTGATTAATTGGTGTATACTTCTTCTTCATGGTTGCTCTAAGCTTATGTTGCTTTTTGGAAAGTGTTAATAGCTATTTGGAAAGTGGTAGACTTTGTTAGAGGTAATCAAAGTTTAATTCCATTTATATTTGTTGTAAAATCATGTTTAATAGCTTATATATGCATGAATATGTGTATACAATGCTATAATTAAGTTTGACTACTTATTATATTTTATTATGGACCTTGCTAATGTGTTCTGATGACTATTGTAGACATTGTTAGTGTGTTCTGATAGAATGGGAAAGTGATAAGGCCCTGCTATGCTTATATTTAACTACATTTGGGGGCCTTGAATAGTGCACCTGATTTATTGGTAAATGACTATGTTGTATACCCTACTAGTATAGGGTAGTAGTTGTATTATTGTTACCTTACTCCTTATGATTTATTAAATATGTCATGTTTGATGATTTTTCTATATAAAGCATTAACATTGATTATTCTATATAAATGTGAATGGAAATTGTATGTATAGCACTATAACTTCTAGCTCATTTTATGTCATTTATAAGTTTTATATCATCAATACCACAAGAGCATATGAGAAAGGGGATAAAATAATAGACTTTTTCCCGTTGCGCTATATCTAAAAAATTCAATTCAGTGTCACGTGGACCGTGTGAACTCATACTATACATTCTCATATTTAAATACATCATTACAATTCATTTCCATGACAAAATCATGCCCATAACTCATGGAAACCGAATTGGAGCTTAAAATAAGCAAGCATATTTTCGGCCAGATTTGCTCTATTTTCTGGCCTAATTTTGGAAAATCATAACTAAATCTAGAAAATTTGAAATCATGCAATCTTAGTTATTCTGTAAAGCTTAGGATGTCTAATTCACACTAAAAATGTGCCTACATCACAAAATTCATCACACAGAACGTTTGACATCCAAAAATCTACAGAGTCGCTGGCTACCTGGGCTGTTATTCAGTTTACTGATACAAATTTTTGAAATTCATAACTAATTATAAAAAAATCAAAATTGCACACATTCAGTCATTCTGGAAAGCTACAAATGTTAGCTTGACACTAAAAATAAATCTAGAATGAAACAGATGCGTTTAGACATCTAGAACTGATGGAACAGTAACTGAGTTCTTGGGGCATTACTGATACTGACAGTTAACTTCAAACATGTATAACTCTCTGCTCAGACCTCTAAATGAGGTGATCTTAGTGGCCACAGAAAGCTCATGACCGCTAGTTTATGCATATAAAATTTCATAAGCATTAGACCTCATTTGGCCATTAAGTGATACAAAAATCAAATCTGCCAATATGAACAGTGCACATACTAGAAACCATAAAAAATCCCAACTTTGAAAATTCATCAAATATTCTCTAGACCTCCGAAAATTATGTTCTTTAACTTCCCAAAAAGCTCTCAATGAGGCCTAATTGCATGCCAAATTTCAAAGCAAGACTAACTCATTTGGCTAAAAAGTGACATAGGGTTTCATTATGCAAATGGATTTCCCTTGGTCTTGGTATCTTTTGGGTAAGTTTAAAAGCTTATTTGAGACTTGTATGAGCTGCCCAAATGTTCCCAAACCTCATACATCTCATTTTGGCCATTCAACCCATACTTATGCATATTTTCAACAAACTTCCATATTGCACACTTTGGCATTACATACTCAAAATAGGTTCTAGAGGTCACACATCATATCTATACAGTTAAACATCATATAATATTATATTTACACATGTCTCGAGGGTCATAGCCCATTTACTACATCATATATATCATATGGTACAATCATAGTCTTAAAGTGACAAAAGCTAAACACATGATTGTCAATCTCCTTCCCTTAGTGTTGTTGGTTTCCATTAGCATATCCACTTGGTTCACCTAACATGTTAGATCATTGGAGAGGAGGGGATGAGATTTAAAGAATCCCAATAGCTCATCTCCTATTCAATCATACATAATATGTGCAAGCAAGCTTTACCAATGCATACATGGAGACAATAAAAGCCATGGACATTTTAGAAGCAAAGTTGGCATTTGAACAACTCATACAAATCATTCAAGAGCTCACTAAGTGTTTATATTGGCCTCACACTTCTTCTCATGGGTTTTGGACTTGCCTCACCCATTTCTTGAGCACTTTGGACTCAACCATACTTTTGGGAGCCCACTTTACTTTTGGGAGACTCTTTGCTTTGTCTCAACCAAGCTCAAGGGTTCTTGGCTCATCCTCACCAAAGAAAAGAGTTTTTGGCCTCTTCACACTCAAGCAAACTCATACGAACATCATGGATTTATTTAAAACATAACATGGCATCAAGGATCATGACATGTAAAGACATGCTAGCATACTTTTCAAAGCTTGAAAATACACATACACACATTCTAAAATAACCTAAACACACATCTATGCATGAGAGAAGGTGGAGAGAGCTACCTTGCACACAATTACACACTTTGTTCTTTGGGCTTAAGCCTCCTCTTTCGGCCACACACCCAAAAATTGGTGGAGATGGTTTCTTTTGGCCTAAATACAATATATGGGAGCCAATTAGGTTCATGAAACAATATCTAAGACTATACAACTTGCTTAAGTCCTAGATTGCTCTATAACCCCCATTATGGTCTATATTGACACTTAATGAAGCAACACCCCTCAAATGATTTCTAGGCCTCATTCTTTCTTTTCAAATATGATTCTTGACTTCTTTTAAGCCTCTTGAAGTCATCACATCATCAAAACAAAAGGCCTAGTACCATGTTGCTTCTTTAGGTCATAATATGGAACCTAAGGCACCAAATCACTTTCTATGAGTTCTAAATTTTTTCTAGGGCCTCCCCTCACTTTCATTCATCAAATATGACTCAAGAATCATCTTAGAAAAATTTAAAACTCTCCCTAGCTAGGAGAACCCATCTAGGTTGAGGCTATGAAGCATATTGGGTTCCATGGAGCTTTCTTTGTTTTCTCAAGGGAAGAAGCATATGGGGAGCCTCTTAGGGATCTTGGAAGCTCATTTAAACTCTTACTTAGGCCTAGGAATCATCATACAAAGTCAGATTTTACAAGGTGCAATTGAAACCCTAGAATTTGCTTCTTGAAATCTAATGGCTTTTTGATAATTCCCTTTGCATCTTCTTAATCTCCACATCCTTTTTCCTTAGATTCATGCTTGGTTCTGCCTAAAAATCATCTCCTCCTAGGGTTTTCTCAAGTGGGGCGAAATGGTGGAGAAGGGGACCAAAAATGACAACCATAGGAAGATAAATTACCTTGTTTTCTTGCTTTTTCTCACTTGAATCTTGTGTTCTTTGAGCTCCTCTCTTCAAATCCGAACTTTCCCCTCAATTTATCCCTTAAAAAAGATTTATAAACTTCATTATAATTATAGAAAACAAAGGAGAATAGAGGAGAAGAGGTTTAGAAGAGAAAGAGCATGAAAAACTACTAATTTCTATACCTTAAGCCTTTGATTTCTCCTCCTTTTCTTTCCCTTCTTGTGAGCCTCATCCCTTAGGGTTTTCTTCTGGTTTTAGGCAGAAGATGGTCGTGCATAATGAAGGGAGGAGAAGGGTGCATCATATATATAGGTAGGAATAAGTTACACTTTTCAAAAATTCCCATTTTGCCCTTCATACTTTGCATTTTCATTTCTCCTTCACTTTAGCTCCTTTTTGAGAACCACCTTTTTTATTATAAAATTTAGATTCCCAATCAAGTAAAATATCTTTGGAATCATTCAAATTGGAGCTAAAACCTTTTCGAACAAATCCATCAAAGTTCGAACACACTGACGTTAGAAAACATCCACCGGAGGGGCTTTAACTGTTCCGGGGCTTTCTATAGTTTTTAGGGCCTATGAGAACCCCAAAGAACTCAAAAATTTCATTTAAAAAGCCCTCCTGTGTGTTTTTTCAAAAGTGCCATATTTACGAAAATGCCACTAGTCTTTTGGAAAATTTTTTGAATCACTCTGGTCTTGATTTCTGGGCAACTCAAGGCTCAAATCCTCATTTTCTAATATTTAAAATTTTATCATAATTTTAGTTGGCCCCAATTCCTTCTTATTCAGGGACTTTCTTTTGTATTTGGCCCATTTCTACCGTTTACGGAGAAACTAAACATTGCGTTTCTCACGTTTACGGAAAGGCCAGATGTTACAATATGCTAGTTACTAGGATCTTGTATCTCACCCCAATTGTGAGCTAATATTTTCTAGGTAATGTTTAAACTTTAGTAAGGAGAAACAAATGGAGAATTGACTAACTAAACTAGGCATGTTTGTATAGCCTATATTTTGGAATATATATTTAGGGTAACTTGATCACCTTACAACTTTTGATATGAAATGCCAAGCATAGGACTTTTTGCATTTTGTATTTTGTACATGTGAAGATAGCATTTAGCTCTTAAATAATGCCTAATTCTTTTGTAAAAAGATCTCACATGTAGTTAAGGTCTACATTTAAATGCCTTGGAAATGATGATGGATCATATGTATTTATGACTCTTTAACATGATTGCTATTTATGGTTATTGATTTCTATCTTATTGATTGTATATAAAAGCCGTATGGTTAGTTTTTTTTAATGGTTTGGTTATGTTGATGCAATACTTAGAGGTGTGTGGTTAGTTCTTAGAGGAAGTCGTTGAGTTAAATTTTAATTTATAAGGGTTTAGGTCTTGGCAATACCAATTTTGGGATGTTTTAATCATTTAAAATTTGCTTTAATAGGTTGGATTGGTTTTAGTGAGGGTTAAAATACGTTTGAAACCTTTGGAAATTACTTTGTGGCATTCTGGGGTATTTGTAAAAATGTGTGCACATAGAGGGCTTGATGTTTAACTTTAGTGGAGGTGAGTCTTAGCATGCTAGTATATCACTTATAGATACTTGTGGATGGCTTTAGATGTTTTGCCTTCCTATAGAGTGAGCTTACCTTAGAATTTGGGTGATTTTTCCTTGTTCTGAATTTCAAGCAGCCAGTTCTATCATGATCAATTGACTAGTTACATGGGACCAATTGATTGTCATGACTTCTACGAAAACAGTTCATTCTATAAGGCATCAAAGTGTCAACCAAAGTGTCACAAACCAGTTGACCACCCTCAGGGAATAGTCAACTACTCATTATAGGACTAGCTACTATTTTAAATGTTACATATCAAGCTTTCAATAGTCTATTTTAGGAAGTTTTTAGGGTCCCTAATGACACTAGGAAGATGATAAATAGTTTGTTGTCCAGAAAAACTTGTAAAATATGAAGTTTTAGCTCAAAATAGATTAGCAATTATAAAGGTTTTAAGTGGTTCAAATTTTTAGTTTTTTTTATTAATTATGCTACCTTTTATGGTTTTAGTTTAATTTTATAGTTTAAACTTCCTTGGTTTAGTTTATTTATAATATTAGGTGTTACAACTTACCTGTGCATGCATAGGGAGAAGCGCCCTCTATGATGCATACCTGCCAACCACATAAGTCAGAGAGATCTATTGGTGCTAACTCCCAACCATATCAAAACTAGCCTTAGCATACATTTTAGTCATGAACAACTTATGCTTAATACTCCAAAGACCTTGCAAAGGTTAGACATTTTTATCCATTAATTTTTTTCCTTTTCCTAACCATTTACGAGCATTTACCTTAGTGCAATTGATGATACATAGGGTAGGGACATACAACTTTGTGAGACTTCTATTTTGCTACTTGCACTTCTCCTCTTGCTGTCCATATTTCTTCCCATGCTACCACAACTCACTTCATGGTTAACACTTGCGTGCAATACTACCAGTTCAATAGTGGTTGGTGATACCATGTCCTTCCTATTTGATCATCCAACTTCATTAGATGTTAGGGTACTATAATGGTGTATAGCTGACATTGGTGTTGTATCCGTCATCACCCTCCTCAAAATGTTATCCATTCCAACAACTGAGTCTTCAGTGGTACATGTCAAAGGAGTGTGATATTTGTTTTCTACAACAATTAAAGACTACATCAATGGCTTAAGTGCCATGCTACATAAAGAACTCATAAGATCCCCCTCTTCTGCATTAGCCATAGGGCAAGCATATGCCATAACCACATAAGACAATGTAATCAATATATCCTTCAATAACCTAACTTCTTTTTCTAGCATATTCGCATATTTGCTTTGGTCCTATTCAGAGTTAATAGCAGTTATCGTCACATTGTCAAGATTAATCCTTACCTATGAGGTAGTGTGTGTTATGTGTCCTAACACTCATTGTCAAGCTAAATAATATAGCTTGATTTAAATTTTTTTTAGGATTGCAATCAACACACTCATGCACACAACTTAAAAGTATAAGAACATAAGCAAGAAAGTTTCAAAGAGATACCTTGACAACTTCAAGTGCCATTGATGTTCTAGCAAGCATGGTTAGGGTCTTACCAGGCACTTCTAAGCAACACCATCCATGAAGAATAAGTTAAGATCAATGTAGCCTCTATTTATTAGAGTAGGGTGACAATGAGCACAATGGCACTGGGCATGTTGGTTGAGGAGCAGAATATGTGCAGCCTACAATATATTGGACACTATTGAGCCTATGCCAAAGAATGGATGGATGAATTTTCATAAACTTCATAGCAAAACTCCTCCCCACTTTTTTCATGTCATGAGTAGCACTATCTATGAGGATGAACTCGTAAGAAAGTAGTTGGACAGGCAATTAAGTGTACCTCACATGTCATAGAAGGTCCCTTTATCTAGCACAATCAATCAGACTAAATGATAATCAAGCAAAATTGCCATCATAGACATCTCGTGTGTGGAGGCTGATAAATGTAATTTTTAATACATTTTATTTCCCTTAGTTTAGATATTTTGATGATCAAATAAGGCTTAATGGATTCAATTACATGATATTTGATTTTATTAACCATTTTTGCATTCTAAAAATTAATTTGCAAAATTATTGATTTTTAATCCATAAATTCCTTTGAATAATTTTGTAAATTTTCTTACTTAATGTTTTCTATTATTTTTGTAGATTTTAATAAGCAAATGGAATTTAAATGGGAAAATTGATTTGGAGAAGAGATTGAAGCTTCAAATGTTCAATTTCAAGGAGGGATTAATTACCATAATTTTTAATGCATTTTTAACAAAAAAATTGAAAAAGAAATAGAGATGAGATGGCTGGCACGTGGAGGGAGAAATGAATTGAAAAAGTAGCTCATGTAAAGAAAGAATGAAACATTCTACATCACACACTCCATGCACATTCAATAAAGGTCACAGCATTCCATTAATCTGTATACACGGACAGATTATATACCAAGCCTCGTGCTTCATTAACTCTCTCTTATTTCATGCATGCTAACATTCATGGAAGGCTCTCCAAGCCCAAGAAGCAACACCAAGGCATTCCACACACTAACACATATAGAATAATACACACACAGAGGCAAGGGGTAGCTCACTCTGCATCTACACTCATGCAAAGACACACATTTCACGTGATATCCATGTAGCACGTCCAACTCGCTTCACTCATCCACACTCATGAGCTCTTTCATATTGCCATGCACTCTCTTTTGCATACACACATCAAGCATGCATGTAATCACACACTATCGAGCTTCATCCTCATGAATTACACACGAAGGCATGAATTTAGACACCTCCAGGCACTCTCTTGGGTTGACACATAAGAATAGATTACATGCACTAGATTCACGTATTCACATGAAATCATGCATAGCCATTTGTATCATTCTGTCACTCATACACATACAACATTAACACGAAGCACAAGATCACATTCAGGGGGCCTCACGCTATGATACATGGAGAATAAAGCATATAGAAGAGTCTTGAGTTTGAAGGAAGCTACATGGAGGTATTAGATTCTCACATCCAGTTATATACTTAAGCCTGCACAATTGGCTAATTAATTAATTACATGAGAGACTCCTGAAGAAACACATGGAAGGAATGAATGAGAAGTAAGAAGCACGTGAGAGGTGAAGAAGCACAGGATTTTGAAGATACAAGAGGGAAGAACACACAAAGAGAGGATAACATCATTCATTCATTCTCTCCATTAATCGTAACTTTCCACTCCATTTCTCCTCCCTCATTTTGCACTCCATGAAACATTAATTCCATTCTTGTGGGTAGCTAAGAGGAACACCTTGGATTGAAGCTTGAATCTATGAAAATTGCAAGGGATTTTGGCTACAAGATTTTCAATTTCTATTTTTTCTCTCTTTCTACACTACTTCTTGTTCATGTATTTGCTTGGTTAAACTTGTAATGAATTAGGATTGGTATTGTTTGTAACTGGTGACTAGTTAGACATCAATTGGGAGAGTATTATAATGATTAATGGATCAATTTAAATATTAGATTTTTTATTGACTTTCAATTTTTCATGTATAAGTCAAGGTGTTTGATGAAATGCATATTAGAAATTGTGTGCTTCAATGTTTGATTTGATGTTTCCTTAAAGTTTAATTGGTTAATTGAACATCCTAGAGTTAAAATTCAAAGGTTAATTTGATTGATTAATTACTCAATTTAAGTGTTCAATGATCTTAATAACAAGAATTAATGATTTAATGTGGAGCTGAGGTTTCAATTCAATATCAAATTATTAATGTCTTGAATCTTTTGCAGTAATTTAAGAAAAATTGCCATAAACACATGTAGAAACTCTTAGATCAGAACCATTGCTAATTGAATTAGGATGATGATAGCGAATATCAAGGGATAAATTTAAAGCAAGTCACATGTCTATCACTTGCCTATTAATTTATGCAATTTAGTTAATAGTTAGGAATTTCAATTCAATTTAAATTCAAGCTAGTTAGATTTAATTAAAACCCCCTTTCAATTAGTTAGCTTTTAGATGCTCTTACACTTAGAAAACTTAATTGAATATTGAAATTCATTTCTAAGAAAAAAATGATCTAGATTGCGCTCTATGCTATATATCTGATTCAACCTAGTTTATTTGAAGTTGCTCAACACAACCATAAGAGACATTGTTGCATTTCCCTTGTGCATGGACACTTAATGTCCTAAACATCCTTTAGCCCTCCAAGTATGTAGCATTAGGATTCACCAACCAATATAAGGTGGAAGAAAACTTGTTTGTTATAAGGATGGAGGAAAACCTATTTGTTATAGGGAAAACAATGTTTTGTCCTTGTAATTTAGGTATATATAATTAATAGTTTAACAAATGTACTTTAAAATCAATTCTTGAACCCATACGTTATTGGTAACATATGTTTTCTAATTATCATATAATTAATTATTAAATATATAAAACAATATTTTTATCAAATAATAACTTATTTAATAATTAATGATTCATAAAATAATTTATTTATTTTTTTGTAATTAATACGTATGATTATAGTAATAAATTTATTAAAATAGACAAAATATTGTTCTATGAAATCAAACAAAACAAAAAGAGGATTCAGATGTCTCATAAGTACTATTAACATCATTCATACACACAATCAATATAATTTGAAATTGTTTTTATCATTTGATTAAAAAAATTATCCTTGTGTAACTAAACTAAAATATGGTTATGAATTTTCATGCATATTTTTCCATTTTTATGCACAATAATGAATGCAAAGCTCTAAGTGAAGTCAACTGGCCAATCTCTAAGTGGCGTAAGATGCACACTGCATAAGACCAATTGATTGCCAATTAGGTGGCGGTCAACTGTGATGCTTTGAGACCTTGTGTCACATTAGGTTTTACTACTTGATTGGGTATGTTGTGTTAGTTGATTGTACAGCCTCTCCTTGGCACTTGAAGCAACTTGTTAGTGCACAGTCGACTGTCCATGCTTTGGCAGTTGACTAGCCATGCTCTCTGGCGCCTGTTGCATTCTGCGAGTTTCTGTTGACTAGCTCAGATATCAATCAACTATCATGTCATCCTGTACCCTCCTTTTTTAAAAAATGTAAACTGTCTAAATGAAAGCTTGATGACTAGTCGATTGTCTAGGTTCATCAACCAATTGATTCTATACTGACAAATTTCTAGCAACTTTTATGCCCCGTTTAGATGGGGCGAAAATGAGGGGGAGAGAAAATCAAAGGGGAGGGGTTATGTTTTCCCCTGAATGGGGAGAAAAGGAGGGAGGGAGAAGAAAACTGGAGAGAAAACGAGTGTGGGTTCTATAATGTCCCATTTTCATTAAACGATGGAAATGTGCACGTTTTTAAAGCAAGTGCCCTGAGATGAGTGATTCAAGGCCAAATAAAATTTGGACAAAATTTTAAATAATAGAAAATGAGGATTTGAGCCTTGAGTTGCCCAGAAACCGGGGTCGGAGCAATTCAAAAAATTTACCGAAAGGCCAGTGGCATTTTCGTAAATAAGTGTAATTTTGGAAAAGCACCTAGGAGGGCTTTTTAAAATAGAAATTTTGAGTTGCCTAGGGTTCTCAGAGGCCCCAAAAACCATAGGAAGCCCCAGGACCGGTAAAGACCCTCCGGTGTAAGTTTTCTAATATCGATTGACCCGAACTTTGACCGATTCATTTGGAAGGGTTTTAGCTCCGATTTGAGTTATTCCAAAGCCATTTTTATTAAATTGGGAACCTATTTGTTATGATGGAAAAGACGGTTCTAAAAAAGGAGCTAAAACAAAGGAGAAACAAAAAGGCAAAGTATGAAGGGACAAATCCCACTGAACCGGGAAGGCAGGGTCAAAGACCCACGAACCGGGAAGGACGGGACAATACCTTGGTGACTTTGTATAGTGTTGGTATCAGAGCTGGCCGTTCGCATGTGCGACCCGAGGACGGGTCGGCCCCAAAAGGGGGGTAGATTGTAAAGTCCCACATCAGATGGTTTGGTCCTAGGAACGGCCCATATAAGTGGGGGCGAAGCTTCCCCCACCAAGGCGCGCTTTTCCTGTGAGTTAAGCGGGAAGGGACAAACCCCACTGAACCAGGAAGGTAGGGTCAAAGACCCACGAACCGGGAAGGACGGGACAATACCTTGGTGGCTCTGTATGGTGTTGGTATCAGAGCTGGCCGTTCGCATGTGCGACCCGAGGACGGGTCGGCCCAAAAGGGGGATGGATTGTAAAGTCCCATATCGGATGGTTTGGTCCTGGGAACTGCCCATATAAGTGGGGGCAAAGCTTCCCCCACCAGACGTGCATTTTCCCGTGAGTTAAGCGGGCAAGCGACAAAACCCACTGAATCGGGAAGGCTGAGTCGAAGACCCTCGAACCGGGAAGGACGGGACAATACGTCTGGTGGCTCTGTGTGTGGCTTGATACCAACACCATATAAAGCCACCAAGGTATTGTCCCGTCCTTCCTAGTTCGTGGGTCTTTGACCCTGCCTTCCCGGTTCAGTGGGGTTTGTCCCTTCCCGCTTAACTCACGGGAAAAGCGCGCCTTGGTGGGGGAAGCTTCGCCCCCACTTATATGGGCCGTTCCTAGGACCAAACCATTCGATGTGGGACTTTACAATCCACCCCCCTTTTGGGGCCAACCCATCCTCGGGTCGCACATGCGAACGGCCAGCTCTGATACCAACACCATACAGAGCCACCAAGGTATTGTCCCGTCCTTCCCGGTTCGTGGGTCTTTGACCCTGTCTTTCCGGTTCAGTGGGGTTTGTCCCTTCCCGCTTAACTCACGGGAAAAGCACGCCTTGGTGGGGGAAGCTTCGCCCCCACTTATATAGGCCGTTCCCAGGACCAAACCATCCGATGTGGGACTTTACAATCCACCCCCCTTTTGGGGCCGACCCGTCCTCGCGTTGCACATGCGAACGGCTAGCTCTGATACCAACACCATACAGAGCCACCAAGGTATTGTCTCGTCCTTCCCGATTCATGGGTCTTTGACCCTGCCTTCCTGGTTCAGTGGGGTTTGTCCCTTCATGCTTAACTTATGGGAAAAGCGCGCCTTAGTGGGGGAAGCTTCGCCCCCACTTATATGGGCCGTTCCCAGGACCAAACCATCCGATGTGGGACTTTACAGGTTCCATGTGTTTTTTTTCTCTCCTGATGTGGGGAGATTTTGGGGAGAAAACAAGCAGCAGCATGATGTATTCTTTTCATTTCCTAAATTACCCCTAAACATAATTTTTTTTCCTCGTGTCTTCCACCTCAATAAACAGCCCAGACAACCCAATTTTTTGTTGCTCCGAACTTCACATAAGCTCGACCTTCTCGATTCCTCTTAAACTCACAGCGGCGTTCAGTATTTTGACCCTTTTCATTCCATATTTTCCAAAAATTCCACATTGCTGCTCGATCCGTTGGTTTTATCCTCCAAGCTTCGCAACGTCGTAGTCGGGTATTTTCACCCTTTTAGTTTATATTTCAGTTTATATTTTCACAACTGCGTTTGGTATTATGGTATTTATATTTTGTAGGTGATGATTTAAAATTGTTTTTCATGATAAACTTTTGCTACAGCATAAATTGGAACTTTGGTTCAATTTGTAATGAACATTTGTAGGATAAATTTATTAATTTTGAGATTTACTTCCCAATTTGTAGAATAAATTTATTAATTTTGAGTTTTGCTTCCCACCACACAACAGTGTGTGCAAGTTTACAAAAAACATAAATTTTATGTGATATATATGTAATTGTTTCGTTGACATAAGGCGAGTTGCACTCGAAGATGACAATATTCTTAGGCGTCCTACAAAATATGTTAACAAAATTTTTTAGAGAAAAAGAAGGAACCTTGAGTCAATAAAGAAGGAACCTTGAGTTAATTGTTAATATTTAACCTTCTGGAATTTGGGTTTCCTTTTGTAGTTGAAGACTTGCCAAATAACCATGTTACTTTTTGTATTCTAATGTACCATATAACTTGTTTCAGCTTCATAGCATTTACTCTTTCTTATAATATTATATAGTGTTTATTTATAAGTTCTTCCTTTTGTCGATATACAGTCTCCCTTTATATACTTTGTATGATTATCTAGTAGAGTGACGATAATATGGAATTGACAAAGGAAGTGGAAGAAGATATGTATGATATTGAGTTTGAAGTCAAGTAATTAATTAATTTTGGAGTAACAAATGTTGACTCAAATTTGAACCATTTAATAGAAGAGTTGGACAAGCGTAAGCATACATGTATGATCCGATTTATATGCTTGGTTGTGCATGCAATTCATTTATTGGAAGAGATGTCAACTCTAAGTAATAAATCTATTAGCGTTAGTAATATCAATCGATATAATATGAGAAGACAGCTGATGATACGGCGAAAAGATGAAAAAAATGCCATGATATTTTGCACATGGGCCTATAGGCTTTTAGGGGGTTATGTGAGAAAATTTGATGTATTGGAAGAGTAAAAGATTCAAGGTGGGTTATAGTTGAGGAACAAGTTGCCAAATTTCTCCACACATTGGCCCATAATGTAAAAAATAGAACACTATGCTTTTACTTTCATCGATCAGGGGAGACTATTAGTCGCCACTTTCATAATGTCTTACATGTGGTAGTTTCACTTTAGGCTAAGTTTCTTACACAACCCTTTGGAGCAGAAGTTATTGTACAAATTTTCAACAATAATAGATTCTACCTATATTTTAAGGTATTATCTATATATCTACCTAGTTCATGAGTAAAGTAATTATTCCATAATATATTACTGTTAACTAATTATAAATGATAGGATTGTATAGGAGCTATAGATAGAACTCACGTCTGAGCAAAAGTGCCTAGAGAAGAGGCTGCTCACTTTAGAGGGCGAAGAGTATCCTTCGCAAAATATTTTTGCCGCATGTTCATTTGACATGAAATTCATCTATGTTTTGGCTAGTTGGGAAGGCACAGCTTTAGATTCTAGAGTTTTAAAAAATGCCTTTTCACGGGAAGATAACCTTATAATACCCCAAGGTCTTTATGCCACCCATTAATAGTTTATAGTGATAGGCATATATTTTTGATTTTGAGCTCCAGTGGTCACTCGAGTTACGGTGTGGGTATACTTGGTCATGGCGTAAGTCCATAAACTTAGTTTTTTAACTTCCAGTAGCTATGTTAGCCATGGCAGAGAGGTCCAAGTCATGGCTTAACATGTCAAATTCATATTTTTAGACCTTCGAACTTAGTTTCCATGAAGTTAACAGTATGTAATGACTTAGGAACAATTATAAGAGAGTTTTGGGGGTGTAAAGTTAGAGAGAAAACGAATTGAAGAACTTCTTTGATAACTTAAATCCTTTAAAGGCCTAAATTATTTTAATTTTCTTTCAAGTAATGATTCCCAAGAATAATAAGGCTCAAATTTTGTCTATATTTCCTTTCCTAATGGATCAATAACAATAATAATGTTTAATTCAAGCAAAAATAAAAAGAGATTAAGAGTTAATTATAACCAAATTACTGTGATTAGTGGTTAGGATTATTACATCTTAGAACCCCAAATGCTTAGTTTTTGCTTGCACTTTCCAATTTCAACAATAGGCTCCTTAAATTTTCACATATACATAAGCCATCACACCAAAGTTATACTTCAAGATGGATTTTAAGAATAAAACAACCAAAAATGGAAGGAATATGCTTATCTACACCTTGGTCTCATCTTTTCTTCTCCTTCTTCACCAAAATCACAAAAAAAGAAAAAGAATAAAACTCTAATTCCTTTAACCTAAGTTTCTATAAACCACAATCAAATTATATGATATTCAGTTTAAAAGAAAGAGGAAAATGAGGAAATCATTTTTCTCAATGCTTTAAGCTAAACATGTTTCCTTTCCTTCAAATCAAAGCTCTAAAGCTGAGAACCAAACACTTTTTCTCTTACTACATTTTTCTCCTCTTATGCATCTATTTCAACATGCTAAACAAATGAGGGAGAGATAGGTTATGGGTCTGAATTGGGTCTTAGGTCATATGGGCTTTCTTATTCTTAGTGGCCTCAACTTATTTTCCATTTTAGAGCCTTTCTATCACATTTTAATTTAGTCTTAGGGATTAATGAGCTCTAATTAATTTTCTTATAGTTACATATTAAATTTTCACTCTATTAATTAATACTAAAAAATAAACTTATTTTCCCTTATTAAATTCCTAATCTAATTTTTTCCCTAAATAATTCCTTTTTTATTTGTTTTTCTTCAATAACCCTTCATTTAAATTTTTTCCTCTATAATCTATATTAATATTTTTAAGATGTTACATAAGTTAAGGAATTTATTGCCGAATTAGGTACCCATTACTTTTGGGTCATTGGCTACTATGAAAATAAATGAGGTTGAGATGGTTGTAGTTGCATACATCCTTAGCATGGGAAAGCTTGGTGAGTAATATTGTTATAATTGACTTTCATTATGCTAATAGTATCCTTGAAGGTGTAAAACTAAATTTCCACTAACCACTTTGCTAGGGAGGTGCAAGTGATTTTGATTAGATTCAATAGAACTAGGAAGATGTTTTGATGCTTAGAACCAAAATATATGGTAGATGCAAACATACATTCATGTCACAATTATTCCCCCTATCCTAAATTGTTATACAATCTTGAGGTTTTAGCCTATGCTCTATTGTGAAACCATTGTTAAAGGGCACTTACATTATGTATTGCAATATTAACTGACCATTAGACATGTGCAAGTGATCAGCTTCCTTGAATCCTTGTTGACTCACTATGAATGGAGCATGTTGCAAATCACTAGAAAGTGGTTCATACTTACTTATTTCTGATAAACAACCATGTTTCATGTTTATGGAACATGATACTTTAGCCGACTTGTACTAATTAACTTGATGTATGTAATGCAGCAATATGTCATGGCATGGACCATACACTTTGATACATTATGAGCAAGGTACCAAAGAGGATCCATGGGGAAGGTGAATAAGAATAACCTCATTAAGGTACCTTCCTTGTACTTAACTTGACTTGAGATATATTAAGTTGGCTTCAATTTTAAAAATTAAAATCAATACCATAAAAATTATTAGCTCATGTAGCATAACTATATTTTGAAAATGCAATATAATGGAAGGATAATAAAAATAGGCTTATAATTTGTAATTGTTTCACTATAAAGATAGTTCATAAATTACATTTTTCACTTATATGTAAACTGTCTATCTATAGGGGAAAAAAGACTAGATGCCATATGTTTACTTTTGCTTCCATATATACACTTTAATTTTTAATTTTAGCATAAATTAATTTAATGGAAATTCTTACTTAATGACTTACTAACACAAGTGTTTTGGTGAATAGGTTTATGTGCCCATACACGATAATAGGCTTCATTGGTTTTGCCGATAGTGAACTTGATACCTCAACTCCTATCTAAGCACAAGGTAGAAGGGTGAGAGACTGCGAATGATTAAGCATGTTGTAAGTGTCAAGTTCACTAGATGTATTATATCTATTAGACTTTTCAACACTCCTCCAAGCATGACTAGTTTGTTCCTTCATCATAAGCCATATGTATATGGAGAAACCAATGGTTTCAAACTTTCCTTCAATCGAGCCTCGTCTACGTACAAGATGATGAGAGGGATCATAAGTTTTTTGCTTTCTATAGACACTACAATGATTGGATACATATGACAATCACACACTATTCATTATTGGTTGATTTGGATAGGAATGATTATGGTATCTGGGTATGTAGTTAGATCACCACATGTGATTGGTGTGATTGATACAATATTTAGGTAAGAAATGAGGATTGTCCTTGTATTGATGAGTCTCATCATTATAATTTCAGTTTAATCTTTTGTTGCCTTCATAAGAAGAAGAGCTTAATGTAGAAACGTGGATGAGGCTAGCACTAAACTTGGCACTAAAGCCATACAATGCCAATAGTACAAGCATAATTGAGGTAGCGATTATAGAGATGAGGGAAATGAAGTCTCAATGCATGTTGCTAACGACTGCCGCCCATGATCCTTATAATAAGATAAAGAGGATGAGTGACTATTGTTGATAAATTCCATTTTTAGATATATTACTCCTCTTAAACTTAAGCATTTTAATTATCAAATTTGGCTTTAAGGGTTTAATTAGGTGGAATTTGATTTCATTAGCCATTTATGCACTTTATGAATTAATTTGCAAAATTATTGAGTTTTAATGTATGAATTTCTTTTAAATAATTTGTGGATATTCTTACTTAATATTTTCCATTTTTTTGTGTAGATTTTAATGGGCAAATTAAGCTTAAACGAGAATTTGATCTAAACAAGAGAAGGAAAGAGCAGAGCTGACACAAATCTTGCACAAGCTTCATTCTCTTGTTGACTAGCCCACATGCATCATTTACACACATCCACTCTCATCCAAGTACACTCCAATTTTCTTCACTTCAACCACATGCACCAATGTCACATTCATTTACGCAGCTCACTTCAGTCCACAACTACACTTCCACGAGTCCATTTCATTCACTTCACTTCACTCACTTGAACACACTTCCATTTAGCTAGGTATTCAATCCTCTCATTCATTCATCTCCACTCATGTTACTTCACTCATTCAGCTCACTCACACACACGTGCATGGTCCAACAGCTACCCACTTGTAGGATAAGCATGTGGAAGAACATGGAAGTGAGGTTTTAGGTTTGAGGGAGGAAGACATAGGAGAGAAGAGCGAGCAGAACATGTGAACATGTGAATGAAATGTACACGTGCAGCAGTGAATGAAAGGAAGAGTATGGAGTAAGAATCATGTCATTCATGCATGTAAAACTACTTACTCGTATAGTAGCTAAGGAAGAAGCAGAAGTACATGGAAAGGGGCTTGGGTAGATGAAGCAAGAGGCACGATGCATTTATACATGCTCAATAGGAAGAACTAGCTACGGGGCAGCTCGTGTGAAGAGAAAAAATAATGTGGTTGAAACAGAGGAGAAGCAACACTATAGAAAAGAAGCTACGAGTTCACTAAGTCTAACGTGGAGCTGATGTGGGGAAACTTATGGCAAGGGAGAAGGTTTCACGTGATCAATATTAGAAGAAGAAGCACTGTACTAATTTGAAGACGTGGAGAAGAAAGCAGCTCAGTTTTGGAGTGGCAGAACGTGAAAAAGAATAAGCATGCATTAACAACGTGTGAATGATTTAAGAAGCAACGTGATTATTAAAGAGAGAGCATCGAGAGAAAAAGCCACAGGTTTTAATGCTCAGCTTATGTGATAAATGAAGGCTTGAGAGGAAAAGGATCCACGGGTTGGATAGAATTTGGAAGAAGCTGGAAGTAGCCACGAGTTCAGCTCTAATGCTACACCCGTTAGCCGAGGAAGCTTGTGAGAAGAGGGAGAAAGGAGTGATCTTAAGCAGAACACATGCACCAGGCTGGAAGGAACAAGTAGTCACGGGTTAGAGGGTCCAAAACGGCACTGGAATGCATGGAAGATACTCATGCGGGGCTGGAAGAAGAGCTAAGCACAGATTCATACTAACACGCATAGCTGACATGGAGAAGAAACACGAGTTAAAAGTTAAGGTTTTGAAGGAATAAAGAAGGCAAAGCAAGGAGCTGCATGAAGAGAACACACACTCGAGCAGAACGTGAACAGATAAGTGGAGGAATCACGAGCTGAATGAAGTAAGAGAGCACACGTTTTTAAAAGAAGAAAGCAAAGCCACATGAGGGGATGAATGAAAATACACACGGATAGAACGTGCGAGGAGAAAAGGCTACTTTAGGAGGAATCATCATCCATTCATGAAGGAAGCCACACATCAATTCATCCATCATTCATATAATCTAGAACACGTGATTAAAAGGAGGTTGGGCACGTGATTTTTAATAGGGAGAGGCTGAGAATTAAAAAAAGAGGAAGCACGTGAGGAAGGGCTGGATAGACTCTGATTGAAGTACGCGAAAGGGTTGAAGCATAGAATCATATAATCAAGGGGGCCCACATATTCATTAAAGGACAGCACATGAGGGAGAGTATGTGAGAGAAGGCTGGAGGCAGAACCATTCATCCATCATTCCATCGTATAACACAACTTCATCCATGCAGAAAACTCCATCGTCTCACCATCATCCGTAGCCATTTTCTCTCTACGCCGTAGCTTTATTCCATTCCATTTCCTCCATCAACTTCCATCTTCAATGAAGCTCTAATTCTCTGGAGTGGCTAGCTTGGGAGAAGACTCTTGGAGAAGCTTGAATTCATGGATTATAAAAAGATTTTTAGTTAAGATTTTTTTAATTTTTTACGTCTGTTCTTTTTCTTGTAAATAATTGGTTGAGATGTATTTGATTGAGATTGGTACAGTTGTAATTAGTGGCTAATTAGACATTAATTAAGATACTTTTTAAATAATTAATTGATTGATTAAGTATTAAATTTTTCATTTCTCCTCTAATTTTCTGTGTATGCAATCAAGGTATTCGATGAATTGCATGAGTGAGATTGTGGGCCTAATTGTTTGATTTAAGGATTTCTTGAAGTTTAATTGGTTAATTAAAGATCCTAGGATGATAATTTAGGGGCTAATTGAACAATTAATCAATCAAATTTAGTATTATTTGATCCTAATGACAAGAGTTCATGATTTAATACGGGATTGAGGTATCAATTTAACATTAAATTATTAATCCCTTGAATTTTGAGTGGTAACCCAAGATAACTTGTATTGGACACAATTAGGGACTCATAGACTAGAACCAATAACAATTGAATTAGGATAAGGATAGTAGATATCAAGGGATGAATCCAAAGCTAGTCATAAGTCCATTACTTGCCTCATTAGTTCATGCAATTAGGTAGTGATTAGAAACATTAATTCAATTCAATTTTAGTTAATTAAATGTAGGCAAAACCTCCCTTTAGTTAGGTAGTTCTAGGGTCCTTTTACGCTTGAAAACCCAATTAAACATTGAATTCCATTTCCTAGGGAAACGATTTGGGTTGCACCATTAGTTATATGTATTTTCCAACCTAGTTTTATTTTGAGATTGTGTGACATGACCTTTCAGTTGTTAAATGCTGTCATAGTAGATATGAGACCTAATCTTTTTTTTTTTTGTTCATGAACCATAGTTTTGGGAAATGTTATAGGTAGTTTTGATGACAAGGTATTTTTGTGTAGTGTCCAATACATGACACTATTTGTAATGGCTCAAACATGTTGGCCAACTTGTGTTTGGCGTATGTTCAGGAGATTACAAGTTGGTGTTCAAATAGATGTGTAGTCAATAGTAAAAATGAATTTTGATGCCTATACTTATCTGATAGTTAAATGTTCTGCTAATGTTTGGATAATCTTCTAAATATCTCATCCTAATGTCTGGTTGTTTAAATATTTTGCTAAATGAATGATATTTGGCTAAACCATGAATGATGTTATTATTGCTTTGGATAGTTATCTAATATTGATTATCACATGTTGTTCTAGTGATCTTGTTAACTGAATCAAGTTTCAGGTAACTCAATCTTAAGAAGGGATGCTACTTCATGGTATATTATTACTATCAAGATTTTAAATTACAGTTGTGGTTGTGTTTGTATTGTGCTTATTACGGTTGCAGGTGTTACGGGGTACTATAATGTGGGTTCCAGTCGCTGTGACTGTGAGTTTTTTTTTGGAAGTTGCACACATTATTTAAAAATGTATATAATCATTATAACTCTCAAATACATATAATATATCATACATAACATCAATAATTAATTAAATAAATCCTTCTTTGGTATAAGCATATCAATGTTACTTGAGAAAATTAAAGAAAAAGTAAAATAATATAAAAGTATGCTTACACACTTATCATAAAAAAGAATTAAAATCATCACATTATAGAATGTTGTGGAAGATCATAGCCGCCATTTTTACTTTCACTTTTATTATCACCTTGTGTTACTCCTTGTCTAAAAACAATAAAAAAAATCCTCCAATTGTGTTCTCCATTTGCTAATAAGGAAAATTTAGTGCTTGGTGATAATAAGGCTCATGATAATTTATTGAAGGTTGATAATATGGTGGGGCTTAAGTCATTGAATAGTGGTTATATGACATACGAAAAGGTTGTTGATAAAATGTGGATGGTAACTTAGACTACTTTGAGAAGAGTCACCAAAGCTAAAATCATTGAAACTTTGTGAAAAATTAGAGGAAGAACTATCTTTTAGTACACCACTTTGCTGCTCTCCACCTTTTATAGATCGAGAACCACATTTTCTATTAGCACTAAAGGCTTTATCCTGAAAAGATGTCATATCAACAATAAAGCTCAAATCATATATAGTATATGGAATGTCTTGATATGAATCTTGTTCCCTATCTTCATCTATGTCATGATCACTTTTTGTTGCACTATCACCACCACCACCACCATTATTGTTGCTTGGTGGACTTAAACCACCATTACTACCTTGATTATAACCTTCATGGAAACTTGAATCGTCATCAACCTCTACCTTTTCATCATCAGTATCCATTCTTAGGAGTCATTCTGAATTTTGAAGTTCATTCAATAATGGGCCTTTTCTCTTCTCAATACATGGAGATAAGGGATCAACTTCTTAGAATATATCATCAAGATTAATTGAATTGAAACTATTTTCTATCTTTTCTTAACTACATCTTATTTTCTCTCATTCTTAGCTTCATATTGTAGAAGATAAAGAGAAGTTTCTATGGTTTTTTATTGAGTCTATTTCTTGTCTTTGTATGAATATAGCTGAATGTACTCCAATTCCTTTCATAATTTGAAGCCGAAGTTGTTTGGCTCAGAATTTTTATCATAATGCTTTGAAGTTTAGGAGCACATGAATCATATATCATTCACCACTTAGTTATTTAAATTAATAATACAAAAATTTAGTCAACTTTGGATTATAGACAAAAATAATTATTTTGATTAAGTTACATATTGTACCATATATTCTTATAGATAAAAAATAATTTATATCTTACTGAGATCCATTTGAGACCATGCTTTTTGACCTTATGGCATTCCAAAGTTTTCTCTTTTCTTGAAAAAGTATTAATTATACAACATCATATTAAATTTAGTATAAATATATAATAGTATATGGATATATAGTATATTCCAAATATTCATTATATAGAAAATAACTAATCTAATTTAGTGTTCTAATTGTAACATCCATTTTTTTTCTAATTTGGTGATCACACTTTTGGTTCCATCAAATGTTTCTTTAAAAACTAAATGACCATGCTCAATTCCAAATTGAAACTGAGAATTGAGAAAATAACCTTAAAAAAAAGAAATAAACTTAATTAGTTAATACACAAACATTTCTCTTTTTGTAACACCATAATATATATATATATATATATATATATAGACTTATCTGCAGAATGTCTTTACCTCTAGTATATTTTTTCTTTCAATTCACAATCTAAATATGGTTATATATAAAAGATGTTATCATCTTGGGATCCTCTAATACCTTTTGTACATTACTCTTTTTTCTAATATCTTATAAGCATAGATCTAGACAATGAGCTGCACTGCACAAGGTGATCAACAAAGATGTGATCTTTTCTCATTAATTTTTTTCAGCTATCTTTAAAAGCTCTTTATTATTTGTAACTATTTGAATTACATATTCTTCTCTAGCTTCTTCTATCACTTGATCAAGTTACTGAAGGTAGTAATAAGTATTTATGTTAGTGATGATCGTGTCGCGCAATCTCAAATAAAATTAGGTAGCAAAATAAATTTGTAGATAATGGTGCAACCTAGGTCATCTTCCCAAGGAGTTTGGGCCTTTAAATTGTTTATGGAAGAGTGTTCTAAGTATTACTAATTAGGACTTATTTTGGGGGTTTGATATGCTAGAATTTAATTGAACTAAAATTAATTGATAAGAATTAGAAATCTAAATCTAAATTCAAGTGATTGGTCAAGTAAATGTGGTAACTAGCTTTCGATTGGATTCCCTAGAGTTCAATTATCCTTGCTCTTTTTAGCTTACCAATTTTTGATTAAGTTCTTGCTCTTTAGTGCATTCCTTATAAGGCTCTTGAATAACCATCCAAGATTCAATTCATCAATTGTTCAAAGAATTTTGCAACCACAAGAAACCTTAAACAACTAATTAATTGAATTAAAAATAAGAACACACTACACTAATTTTGATTGATTTATGAAAGCTACTGCACAATTCACTCAAGTTGCTAATTCACCAATTAGATTAATTAACCCCTCAAGCAATTAATTGCACAAAAGTTCCAGCCAACTAATCTAATAACCATTGCATCAATTAGCCTAAAATCAAGAGGAATTTAGAGGTCAATTGTACAGCATTAATTCTGGAATTTCTACAAACAGATAATGATCACAAATAAAATTCCAAAATTCAATTTAAAATCAATCCAAGAATTAATTCAATCCAGTAATTCCAGCAATTAAATTCCTAAACCAATAAACTAAACCTAGTCAAATTAATAAAGGAAATAATGCTAAAATCAAAAGATTGGGCAAGAGAGTTTTATCCAAATTCAATAGGAGATGTAGAGCTCAAATCTTCATCTAGGAGAATTCAATCTTCAGCTAGCCACCACAAGGAATTCAAGCTGCCATGGAGGGATCAATTGAAGAAGAATCGATCAAAGAGGCAGCCATCGAGAAAGAAAAATTCTTCTCCTTCAGCGCTGGAACCTCTCTTCTGTTTTCTGCCGTCTCACCTTCTACGTTCTCCTCCCCTCGATGTATCTCCCTAGGTTTTATTTTCACATCCTCCTCCTTCATCACGTGCCCCTCAGCTTCTGATTTTTTTTTACGCTGAAATCACGCAATTAATCCTCATCTTCCAGCTTAATTCCCACGTCAGCCCAAATGTATTTTCCTTCTTTGCTTAAGTGAATGTGGGCCCCAGCGTTAATATAATTAATCCATGTTGGCTACTGTAGCTCCTGCATGCCTCTTTATTTATGTTCACGTCGGGTTCCACGTTCTGTTCTCTGCATGTGTGTTTCTTCGTGTTGCTTTGGTTCTGCCCCATCGTTCTGCTCGTATTACTTCAAGCTTGCTCAGCTGCTGCTCCTACGTACAACTGGACGTTCCTTCTGGCTTGTGTTTTGCTTCCATCTCCAACATCTTTTCCTCTGTTTCTGCTTCTCTTCCTCGTTTTGCTGCTGTGCTTCATCGTTCGTTGCTATCCAGGCGTAGCTTCAGCTCTTTCATCATGATGTTCTCCACGTTGGCTGCTTCCCTGTTCAGCTCGCTTTTCTCCCATGCAGCTCCTTCGTGAATACCTCACTTTCATTCTGCTCACATTCCCACGTGTTTTTCCACGTCCCATGCAGCAGCTGTAGTCTTTCTCCTGCCAGGTGTGTGTGTTTGTTCCTTAAAATCTGCACATGCTTCTCCTTCCCTTGCCATGAGTTCCCACGCTGTTCCACATTATTTTCTTCTCGTTTCAGCCCTTCTGCCTGAGTTTCTCATGTAACTCAGCTCTGTTCAGCAGCTGCTTTGCCCGAGCCTTTATTCCTTCCATCTCAAAGCTTCTTGTGCTTAATCTGAACTCATGGCTTCTTCTTCTTTTGTAAACCTTTTGTTTCTTCATCCATTCAGTTCTGTAGTCTTCTTCGTTCATCTTTGCTCTCGCTTCACATTCTCAAGTTTTTAGCTCCACAAAAAGTACACTTGAAGCTCAATCTTCACTTTCAATTCAATTTCTCATTCAAGCTAATTGCTCATCAAAAATTCTGCACAAAAAAATAGAAAATATTCAATAGAATTATCCACAAAATTATTTAAAAGAATTTCATGCCTTAAAACTCAATAATTTTTTCCAATTAATTCACAAAGTGCATAAGTAGCTAATAAAATCAAATTGTATCTAATTAAACCTTTAAAGCCATCTTTGATCATTAAAATGACTAAGTTAGGAAGAATGAAAGATATAAAATTCATGCTTATCAGTTAGTAATAGAAGAAACATCAATTGATTTTAAAAAAATAATTCTTCTGCTACAATAGACAACAAAATTCATTATGTGCTTGTGACTAATGCTATTAGTCCAACTATTACACATTATTGTAACATCTCTTTCCTTCCATGTACCTTTCAACCTATTTATCTATTCCCTCATGGATTGGTATTTAGCTTCAAAATACACATAAAATCTCATAAGGAGTAGGGAATTTAACCCCTATTATACCTATTTCAGTAATTGCAGTAACTAAATTATGCAACCAAGGAGAATTAGATAAATTTTTTAGAAGATGCTCATATATAATAAACTTTGATACTGCTTCTTCTAGCTTCTTCCTCAACATTTTTCATCAAACAACTAAAAATTTTTGGTTGTTTCTATAATATCCTATGATTTAGAGATCTAAAATGATTCCTAAAGAGTGGAATGAATTATTTACTAGGGGTCACGGGTCTAGTGAAGGCCAGTATAAATTACAAGAAAGTAAAGTCAGAACCATTTGATTAATGAGTAAGGACGCTAGATTAAAATGAATTATTGCTAATTAAGATTAGAATGTTAATTAAAATATCTAAAAATGTGGATAAGAGTTTTAAGATAACCCAAAATTAGAGCTAAAATGGCTGAATGAATTTAAGGAATAAGTAGTGACAAAATTGTAATTCTAGGTAATTTTTTGAAAACTCAAAGGAAGGAGCTTTAGATGAGATAATTAAGTTTTCTAAGGTTTTCAGAAGCCCCAAAAATCATAGGAACTCTTAGAATAGTTAAAACCCCTCAAGTGTACATTTTAGGTTATCAGTTGACTAAAAATTTAACCATATGGTTTGGTAAGATTTTAAATCTAATTGGGGTGAAATCAAAGGCATTTTATTAATTAAAAGACTAAATTTTATGATGAAAAAGAAAATTTTAAAAAATGAGATAAAATGAATGAAAACAGGGAAATTGACGTCGAAGGGAAAAACAGTAATTATAAAAATGTTATAACTCCCCTCCTTTCTTCTTAAACCAGGCTAGCACATCCTCCACACTCTAAAATAGACCTTAAAGCTTTTGGACCAAAAGAGAGAGGTGCACCAAGGAGAGGAGAAAGAAAAAGGAAAGAAGATCAATAAAAGGTAAGAAAATTCTATGCTCTTGTCTTCACCAATTTTGTTCTCCTCCTTGAACTCTTTCTTTTAGTGGTCTTGGTTTTTAGAAAGAATCATTTTTGTGGCTGGTTTGTTGGAAGAAGGAGGGAGTTTGAAGAAACTAGGCCAAGCATCAAAGTTTTCACTTGAAAGACATTAGAACAAGGTATGTTTTTATGGTTAAAACTTGCTTCTCCTTAGCCTCCATCATGTGTGTGTTCTCGACCTAGGCTAGGAAAGGATGAAGGGAGATGATTTTGACTAAAAACAAGGCTAACCCAAGGGTTTTGAAGCATAGAGAATCATATGGAGCAAATAGAATTCAAAAGGAAGCTATAGATAACCAGTTATAGAAATTAAGGTTTTGATTGCACCCAGGGATTTATGAAACTTTCTAATGCTGATTGAACTTATGTAAGAGCATATTTGAGTTTATAAGAGACCTAGAAAGCTTCATGGATGCCAATTTCCTAAGATAAATAAATGAAACTCCATTGGTGCTTTCCTTAAGCAAGGCTTAACCTAACCATATAAGATGTACTTAGGGAGAGTTTTCTTTGATTCTAAGGATAGAAATGATTTAGATATGAATTATAAATACTAAAGAAACTATTGATTTAAATTCAGGAACCCTATTTTGAAAGATAAAAGTTTAAAGTTCCATTGTCATACCATATTTATCTAACATCAATTTTGTACCAACATTAGTTAAAAGTATCAATTTAAATCCATTTTCAAGAAATTGACACTTTAGGTAGCAGAAATAATCGACATTATAAGGCAAAAATAATTCAATTTTAATCATATGAACCATTTGGGCTTACCAAAATTTTCTTCTATCCATCACAATTCAAAGCCTCCATTTCAGGTTTGGAGTAGGCAACACAAATTCAAGACTACACTTGAACTTTCCTTAAATCCATATTCTGTTACAAACTTTGAAAAATCACAATTAATTATAGAAGAATTTAAATTAACCAAATTATACAATTTGGAAAGCTTAGGATGTCCTCTAACCATCATAAGAATTTCAGATCAAAACAACTAGGTTTACCTTATGAAATTTAATAGAATAGTAACACTATTCATTGATGAGTCCTATAGCTAAACTTAAATTTTAAAAATTCATATTTTCCTCTACAGAACTCCAAATGGGGTAATTTTAACGGCTATGGAAAGCTCAAGATGAAGCCTAATTTTTATAAAAATTTCAAGGGCAGATGAGTTCATTTGGCTCACAAAATCTATTACATATCAGAAGCTGCTATAGTTTTTGGGTACCACTAGACCTCTAATTTCAAAAATTCATAACTCTCTCTATAAAACTTCTTTTCATGTAAAATTAGTGACTTTAGAAAGATTGCAATGTCATATATGTGTCTATAAAATTGTGTGAGCATTGGACTTTATTTGGGTCGTAAATAACATAGAAATGCAAACTAACCATATAAACAGTGACTGAGGCAATTCTACATAATTTAGCCAAATTTGAAAATTCATAATAAATTCTCTAGAGCTCTAAAAATAGTTCTTTTTAGCTTTATAAAAAGCTCTCAATGAGACCTATATTCATGCCAAATTTCATGCATCAAAGTGCCCATTTGGTTAGTTTGTGGTTCAGTTCAAGATTATGTCACATTTTGTAACCATAATGGGGTCAAATGGTATCAAATGGCCTTCTAGCCATTCCATAATCACTTAAGGACGTCCCAAAGCATAAATGCAATATAAAAAGCTTCTCAAATGGTCCATAATATCATAGATCTCAAAACCCCTTCCTAATTGTCATTATGCATACGTACATCAAGGCACTAGGATGTTAACAATTCACATAAGCATACATTTGGCTCCAAATCCCATTCATGATATTTACATACTTTTATACATGTTTAATAATTTACATCTCATATCTAATATCTTAACCTCCTAGCTCTCACACAATAGTCATATAGGCTATCTCAAAATATCTCATGCATATTGGAACACATTTGCAAGAAGGCATGTATTTTTATGCATAGGTAAGTGAGTAATTGCGAGGTCATATACATGATTCATGGTTTTAGGGACCATATAAACTTATTAATATCATTTTTCATTCATAACATATCCAATCATATCATAAACATCACAACTCATCTCATATCCTACGGACTTGGAGCCATGTACCAAAAAAACAAGAAATTGCTCTCGGGTTTGCTGTCACAACTTTCTAATATGAATTTTGAAAATTTATAACTAATTTTAGAAAAATTAAAATTATACATATATAGATTTCTAAAAATATCTAGATGTTAAATAACGACTAAAAATAGTTCTAGACCAAGATAGAAGCATTTAGCCTATGAAAAGCAATAGAATAGTAACTCAAGTCAATTCTCAGACAGCTCCAAGACTTGAAATTTTAAAAATTTGGTTCTCCCTTTGTAGAGCTCCAAATAAGGTGATCTCAGTGGTTATGAAAGCTTATAATGTCCAATTTATGTTTATAAAATTTTACAAGTATTAGACTTCATTTGGCCAACATGTGACACAAAGAAGCCAAATGACCCTATAAACAATGCACATATCATTTCTGCATAATTTGGCTAACTTTGAAAAAATCATAATAAATTTTTTAGAGCTTCAAATTGAGCACTATTTAGCTTTGTGAAAAGCTCTAGATGATACCTACTTGTTGGCCAAAGTTCATGCAAAAACTAATTCATTTGGTTAGACTTTGGTTTAACACACAAATTGGTCAATTTTAAAGTTCAAAGTGGGTTCTTAAGGTACCAAAAAGCTTTCTTCTCATTCCATAGCCACTTGGGTATGTCCAAAAGCATAATTATAGTCCATGGAAATATGCCAAATGGTTTACATCATTATAGAGCTCATTCTCACCTTGCTACTTGCATTTATACACATGCACATAAAGGCTCATGGGTGGCAAAAACACATATATTCATTCATTTGGTTTCAAAATGGATACATATATCATACTTACATACATTTAAACATGTTCAGCGGTCTACATCATATATACAACATGTGGATACAATTCTTAACATCAAAATGCAAATAAAAAGTCTATTTCTCTATCTCTTTGTCAAAGTCTTGCTTCTCAAGATTATTGGCCTCCATTTCTTAGTTCAAATGACTCACCTAGACATGGTTAGACATTTGTGGGGGAAGAGTGAGATTCAAAAAATTTCAATAGCTCTTAACCCATTCAAACATACATAATGGATGCATATATATGTCAAAGAATGCATGTATGGCATTTAGGCTACTTATAAACATACAAAAGTCACTTTCCTCATCATATAAACTCATACACAACAAGCATAATCTCTCAAGGGCATTGATATAGCCTTACCCAATTTTTTTAGGACTTTTAGATTTGTCTCACCCACTTTCAAGAGACTTTTGACTTCACTTCACTCTTCTTGAGGTTTTTATCTTTGTCTCATCTATTCCTAGGGACTTTTAGCTCATTCTCACCCATGCTAAGGGACTTTTGGCATAACCAAACCCATTCAAGCAACTTTTGCATGCATAAACACATTTCAAGAAATATAATGGTACCATAACATATAATCAATGGTTAGGAACATTTCTCATAGTTCAAGCATACATACAAGCACTCAAAGATAAATAAACATCCAAGCAATGCGATGAGAAAGGTTAGAGTGCTACCTTTCACACACTTTTCTCTTTGATTATTCTTTCCCTCTCTCAGCCAAATACTTACAACTAAGTGGAGCTTGATTCTTTTGGCTTAAACACATTAAATAGGACATAATTACATGATTGAAGCAAGCTCTAACATCACACATACTAACTACTTTCTCATATGACTTCATTAAGTTTTCATACAAGACATAACGAAGTAACTATTGGAATTCATGATCTTAGCTCCTTTTTCTCATTCAATCTAAGTCTTTTGACTCCATTTGGACTCTTTGGAGTCATCACCAATTCATTTTAAGGATCATAGATATAAGTTGCTTCTTTATGTCTTATTATGGAACCTACACCTCTATCTCACAAACTAAGGTTTCTAAATTCATTTAAAGGCTTTGTTTGATGTTCATTTATCATATTTAGTCTTTTTCTAGCCTTAGAAAAATTTAAAACACTCCCTAGGTGTTTCATCTTGATTAGGTCAAGACTATTCATGCTTGGAGCACCTATGGAGTTTGCTTTATTTTCTTTAGGAAGTTGGTGTAATATCTGGTCCTTTGAAAACATGAGAAAATGCAAAAAATATGACATTAGGTTTCTCCATAAACATATAAAAATCACCAGATATAAAAGGAAGTTCCCCAAAGACAAGAATTTGAGGCCTAATAAAATTAGAATAATATTTTAGACCTCAAATAATAATGATCCAAGGCCAGAGGTACCCTGAAACTAAAGTCAGAATAACCAAACAGAATTTAATTAAAATGTGACGAAACGCAATAGCATTTTTGTAATTTTGGGTACTTTTTTGAAAACTCATAGGAGGGCTCTTTAAATGAAAAATTTGAGTTCTTTGGGATTCTTAAAGGCCTTGAAAACCATGTGAAGACCCCGAACAGTTAAAACTCCTTTGGTAGACGTTTTCCAATAATAGTTGGTCCAAACTTTAACTGGTTTGTTTGGGAAAGTTTTGGCTTTGAATTGAGTGATTCCAAAGGTATTTTATAAGTTAAAGAACTTAAATTTTATGATGAAAAAGACAGTTTTCAAAAAAGAGCTAAAACAAATCTAAAACAAAAGTGTTAAGAAAGCGAGATGTAAATGGAATTTCTAAGCAACAAAGTTAAGAAACTAAGTGATATATATCATACTCTTTCTCCGCCCTTATTTAGATTGACTTATTTTCTACCCAAACCAGAGAGAAGACCAGCAAGGAGGACACACAAGAGGGAGGCCATGGAAGAAGGAAAAGCTTGCAAAAAGGTATGGAAATCTTTGGTTTCTCAAGCACCTTCCTTCACCAAACTTGCTCCTCTCTTTCTCCTCTTCATTCCTATGGTTTTCATATTGTATATGGGATTGTTTTGTGGCTGGTCTACAGGGGAGAGCTTAGAATTTCAAAGAGGAGCATGAAGCAATAGAAAGAGCCTTTGAAATTGTCTTGAAACAAGGTGAGTTCCCTTACTTTTCTCGCAATTTTCCCTTGTTCTTCTTAGTGTGAGTTTCGCCCCACTTAGAGCCCAGCCAAGGGAGATAAAATTATGACCTAACCAAGAAAGAATCATAGGTTTTGGAGTGTGAGAATTAAGTAGATGCAAAGAAATTGGAAGAAAACTAGTAAAATTCAAGATAGCAAAGTTATGGATTTATTGAGACATTGTGAAATTTGATTTGATTCAAGAATTTTCTAACTTATATAAGTGTTTGTATGAGTTCCTAAGGCCTTTAGGAACCTTCCCAAGTGGCTCCTCCTTCAAAGAAAAATTTGAAACTCCATGGACTCCATTTATGGTGCTTGGCTTAGCCTAAAGAGGTTCTCCCACCTAAGAAGTGTTTTAAATTTTTCTAAGCCTATAATTGCATCATATATGATGAGAGAGTATGGAAGAAAGCTTTGGAAAAAAATTAGAAAGCCTATAAAGTGTGATGGAGATATAGGTTCTATATTGGAGCATAATAAAGCAACACATAGCTAGGCTCCTGAAATGAATGTGTGATGGCTCCAAGGAGTTTAAATGGAGTCAAGAGTTATAGATTAAGCGAGAGAATGGAGCCAAGATCATGAACTCCTAAGGTTACTTCATTAGGTGCCTTATGGAACCATAATTGAACCATATAAGTGCCTAAGTCATTCTAATGTTATGTGTGGCTTTAGTGAATGTTTAAGAGTGTAATTAGATCCCATTTCATATGTTTAGGCAAAAGGAATCAAGCTACATATCTTTGTAGGTGTTTGGCTGAGGGGGAGGAAGGAATTTTGAGAGGTTAAAGTGTGTTCTTATATGTAAGGTAGCTTTCTCTCATTTCTCTCAAGCATGTTTAGATGTTTTCTTGTTTTTGATTGTGTGTGAGTATGTTTAAGTCATGAATGATGTTTCTAGCATGTAATTATATACTATGGTACTATGATACTTTGCTCATGTGTGATGACCTAACTTCTAATCATTGCAATTAAGGTTATATACACGATCAACAATCATAAATCTGGATTAAAAGTTATTACGACTAATTACATTCTGAAAATATGGGAAAATTTAAATCTTAATATTATTAGAGTCATCAACGAAATAATTACAAGCATTCATGTACATAGGGAAAACTAACACTCATTTATAAGACTTTAATTCTATTACCTATTAATTCCAACTGACAAGAATCCTTTATCAATGTTTCTAAGTCATCCTTTGAGGTTACCATATGAAAAATCAAGATTTCTAGGTTAAAATGAGAATTTGGGACTATTAGCCATGGCTAAATATCTTTGCACCGTGGCCAATTGCTCTTGGGTTCACCCTTGTATCATTACAGATTTCATCACAGTGAGTTGGAGTTTCACTGTAACTAGCCTACATGGCGTTGCGGCAAGGAGATATTCTAGAATCTACCTCACTTGCCTCTCATTATTGGCCACAGCCAATTCTCCCTTTCGCTATGGCCAATTCCTCTTTGGAATACTTGACATGTAACACCATAAATTCTAGCTCATTTTATGCCATTCATAAGCCTTATATCATCGATTCCACAAGAACATATGAAAAAGGGGATGAAAATAATGGCTTTCTTCACATTGCGCTACATTTAAAAATTTACAATTAGTGTCACATGGACCGTGTGAGCTTATACTATACATCTTCATATTTAATTACATCTAAAAAACTCATTTGGATCATAAACTCATGCCCACAACTCATGAAAACCGAAATGGAGTATGGGAAAGCATGGAAAATGGAAGTCCATTCTTGGCCAGAATTGGCCTCTTTTTTGGAAAAATTTTGGAAAATCATAACTAATTCTAGAAATATCAAAATCATGTGTTCTAGGATGTCTACTTCATATTAAAAATATGTGCAGACCATAACAT
The DNA here is from genome assembly GCA_032878935.1 of Erythrophleum fordii. Classification (NCBI taxonomy): domain Eukaryota; kingdom Viridiplantae; phylum Streptophyta; class Magnoliopsida; order Fabales; family Fabaceae; genus Erythrophleum; species Erythrophleum fordii. The sequence continues at coordinate 14,388,025 of JAVQMF010000052.1, read as the reverse complement.
GTATCATGGAGGATGTTTGACATCTAAAATTGTCCAAAGGTCAGACTAAAGTCTGGAACTATCACAGAATTCTGTAGAAAACTTTGAAAATGTTCAATTAATTTCACAAAAATTCAATTCATATAAATGATAAATCTAGAAAGCTGTAGATGTTAACTAGAGAGGAAAAATATTTCTAGATCAGTTCATTAAGCCTAAACTTCGAAATTCAATGAAACAGTACTTTTGGTCGGGCAAAATTACTATTACTGGACAGAAATTTCAAAAATTCATATCTCCCTCTCTAAACCTCTAAATGAGGTGCTTCTAGTTGGCACAAGTCACTGTGATTATCTAATTTCTTTGTGTAAAATTTTATGGCAATTAAACATCATTTGAGTCTTGGATGATAGAATTCATTTTTAGACTAAATGAATAGTGCAGCAGACCAAAATCATAAATTTTGCCAACTTTGAAAAAATATCAAATATTCTGTAGACCTCTAAAAATTATGATCTTTAGGTTCCTAAAAAGCTCTCAATGAGACCTAATTGTATGCAAAATTTTAGATTAGGACTAACTCATTTGGCTAAAAAGTGATATAGGGTTCCATTATGGTCAAATTTGACTTTATATGGGGTACCAAATTTGCCAAATGACTTTCCTTTGATTGTGGCACCTTTTGGGCAAGTTTAAAAGCACATTTAAGACTTGCGTGAGCTGCCAAGATGGTCCCAAACCTTGTGCATCTCATTTTGGCCTTTCAACCCATACTTATGCACATTTCCATCATGCTTTCACATTACATACCTTGGCATTACATACTTAAAATATATGTAGAGGTTCTACATCATATTCATACATTTAGACATCACATAATATCATATTTATACATGTCTCAAGGGTCATAGACTATTTACAACATCATATATATTGTAAAGTATCATTATGGATTCAAACAAATAAAACTAGGCATATACTTGTCAATCTCCTTTTTTCATTGTTGTTGACTCCCTTCATCATATCTACTTGGTCCACCTAGTATGTTAAAGCATTGGAGAGGAGGGGATGAGATTCAAAGAATCCTAATAGCTTATCTCTCATTCAATCATATATAATATGTGCAAAGCAAGCCTTACAAATGCATGCATGGAGAAAATGAAAATCATGGACATTTTAAAAGCACACTTGGCATATGAACAAATCATATAAGACATTCAAGAGCTCACCAAGTGTTTGGATTGGCCTCACACTTTTTTTCATGAATTTTGGACTTGCTTCACCTACTCTTTAAGAGTTTTAGACTCAACCATACTCTTGGGAGCTTACTTTGCTTTTAGGAGACTCGTTATTTTATCTCAACCAAGCTCAAGGGTTCTTGACTCATCCTTATCCAAGGGAAGAGTTCTTGATTTCTCCACACTCAAGCAAACTCATACAAACATCATGTGCTCATTTGGAAACATAACATGGTATCAAGAATAATGGCATATAAAGGCATGCTAGCATACTTTTTATAGCTTCAATATATGCATACACATATTCTAAAGCAAGCTAAATACACATCCACGCATGAAAGAAAGTGGAAAGAGCTATTTTGTGTATAATCACACACTTTTTCCTTTGGATTCAAGCCTCCTTTTTTGGCCATACACCCACAACTTGGTGGAGATGATTTCCCTTGGCCTATATAATTTATAGGAGCCAATTAGGTTCATGGAATATATTTTAAGGTTACACAATTTGCTTAAACCCTAGATTACTTTACAACCCCCATTATGGTCCATATTTGCACCTAATGAAGTAATACCCTTCAAATAATTTCTAGGCCTCTTTCTTTCCTTTCAAATATGATTCTTGACTCCTTTTAAGCATATTGGAGTCATCACATCATCAAAATAAAAGGCCTAGGACCATGTTGCTTCTTTAGGTCATAATATGGAACCTAAGATACCAAATCACTTTCTATGAGTTCTAAATTTTTTCCAAGGCTTCCCCTCATTTTCATTCATCAAATATGACTCAAGAATGGCCTTAGAAAAATTTAAAACTCTCCCCCACTACAAGAACCCTCTTTGGCCGAGACTATAGGCTTCCTTGGCCTTTTTAGAGTTCTTTTGGTTTTTGGAGAACCAGATATTACATGACATATTTTCACAAAGTTTACCACGACCAATTCCTATTTAGCCGTGGTGAATTACCCTCTAGACAACTCCCAGTTTGGCCTCTCACATTTTACCACAGCTAATTTTACTTCTTGCCGTGGCAAATTGCTCTCTGGTACTCTCCTTGGGCAACTTCACCTATATTGGCCGTGGCTAATAATATTTCGGCTACGGCAAAATGCCTTCTGATCTTACAACTTCTAAAGTCTTGTGCCATACTTTACACTCTCCCTCTGATGACACCCTAGGGCCATTTTACCTTAATTGTGGGGCTCTAATAGCTTTTGTTAGCCTAATTTACTTAGTTAATCTATCATTACTAGTTTAAGACTTAATTGTCAAATTTTACTCTTCCAACTATCCTATATCAGCAAGTTCATAAATTAATAATAGTAGAATTTCATAAGTTTCTAGCAATTATCATTCAAATACTCCATTAAAGATTTCATGCATCACTAATTTGGGTCTATATCCAAGGTATCACACAATTACAATTCCCAAATAGTAAATTATATCATAAATTTAATAAAGTCCATACATTAGATACTATAAGTTCATACATCCAATACTAAGCTATAATGAGACTTAACTCCTTAATAGATAAATTCTAACTAATTAAAATATAAGTGCCTACATTTAGTAAGATGATTACATGATGATGTGATATAAAAGATTAACAAAATTGCATCTACTCTACTCAGATCAGCCTAAGTGTAGCTTCCTCCACACATGGCTAGAACTTATGGATTTTCATCTACTTGCTTTCCCTTATCCTTACCTGAAAGGCCTTTACTTGAAAGTATGATCCCATGAAATGGGGTAAGATACAAATCTCAGTAACCAAGGCAAATTTCATTCATGTATTTCAATTTAATTAACAAATATGCATGATTTTATATAAGCATTAGAAAACATACCAGTCATATTAGTAAATAAAAAAATTAGGCTATCTATGATTATTATTTGATACTAGTAATCACAATTCCATATGTTAAAAGCTAATAACATTGGGAGAGGCCCGTTCACGACACCTACCCCCCAATGAGCACTATTAGGGCTCAGTGTATCTGGGGTTTGATCATAACCCGATACCCGATCGAAGCACATGTACGGGTGGCAGTCACACCACAGCTCTACCATAGACTTACAAGGTTCAATCACATCTAACAGATAGCCAACCAATTCATTTAGCATTAAAATCATAATTATGCAGCAATTACAAAATTAAACAGATATATGCATGGAATTAGCATAACCCAGTTACCTTACTTGTAGCCAATCCTCTAAGAGCTAAGTGAATGCTCACCTTATGGACACAAAACTAAGCCATTATTATCCCTAATTACAATTTGCATCAGTAAGCCCATTACTCAAGGAGTTAAGCTACATAGAACTACTCAGAAACACTTACACAATCACCAAGAGCCTCTGATTTTAGAGTTTACCTTCCCTAGACTAGAAACATCAAAATATCACTCCAAACCATAGGAAAATTAGCATAAAATTAAGGACCATACTATAAGTCTACCATAGGGGTCTTATACCAGTAGAAAATGCATCAAAATGAAGAGTTTATACTTACTTAATAACACCCCTACCCTTAACTTACGAAATTTCACCAAAAAAATCCTAAACAACCACATTCAGATTTTGGGTATGGTGAAAATGCTTTAAATAAAAAACTAATCAGGCCAAAATGAAGAGAAAGAGAAGGGGATTAAGTTATATAACATGTACCTTGGCTGATTTTGAGCTTAGAAGTGAGAAATGGTGGATTTCTTGCCCCAAATCCTAGCCTCCCTTCAAACCTCCAAAAATGAGTTGTGTGTTTTGTGTTTTGTGTTTCTGCAAAATGAGGGTGGCTAAGTTGGTTTTTTTTTGGGTTTTAAGTTGGGTCTAATATGGGTCGTAGGCTGGCCCAAAGGTCTAATATCAAGTCGGCTTTAGATTTAAGCCTTGTTGGGCCAGCTTTAATGTGTTGGACTACAGAAATTTAATTGGGCCAGACCAAGTTTGAAGGACTTAATTGATTTGGGTCTGCACAAGGGTTATTAGATTGGGCCCTCCATTAATTCCTAACCTTAGCTTACTCAATTTAATTTGGGCTTAGATGGGATTTTTGACTCAATTAAATATTAAACTCATATTAATAATTTATCTTTCTAAAATTTTCATTCACTTAACTTGTCTAATTATTCAATATTAATTATTCTTAATTAACCTAAATCCATGATTAATATCTTAATTAATTTTGAGGTGTTACATTCTCTCTTCCTTTTAGAAATTTTGTCCTTAAAATTAGACTTACCTTACTCGAATAATGTAAGATAATCCTTCCTTATTGCCTCCTCTGTCTCCCAAGTTACTTTATCCTAAGTAAGTCCCTTCCATACTACCTTTTTTAGGAGGATGTCCTTATTATGTAGCTATTTGGCTTTTGAGTCCATAATTCTTTCCAAACTAACCATATAAAGCAAATCATCTTGTAGATGCACATTCTCATGCTTAATGACATGCAAAGGGTCCAGGTGGTACTTTTTTAGTTAGGACACATGGAACACATCATGCAATTTAGCTAGGTTTAGAGGTAAAGTAACTCTATAGGCCACGGGTCCTATCCTTTCAAGGATTTGGAAAGGACCAAGATAATGAGGACTGGGCTTTCTTGTCCTGATAGACCATTCTACACCTGTCACTGGAGTAGCCTTAAGGAATATGTGTTCTTAGATCAAGAAGAGCTCATTGTATGCTAAATCTCAGATCAAGAAGAGCTCATTTGGATAAAAAGTGACATAGGATTCCATTATGGTCAATTTTGACTCCATATGGGATACAAAAATGTCCAAATGGCTTTCCTTAAGGTTTGACACCTATTGGGCAACCAAAGGCATAATTTGGACTTGTGTGAGCTACCCAAATGGTTCCAACCCTGATGCATCTCATTTTGGCCATTTCATCCACACATATGCATAATTCTATAAACTAATTCAAGAAGCTACATTGCCCATAAGTACTTAATTCACATACTAGCGGTCAAATAATATATTCTCACATTTAAACATAATATATTATCATAACTACATATGTTCTAAAGGCCATAGACCATTTATAACAATAATTTACATTATTAGGCATCATTATGGCTTCAAAGAGCAAAAACCATACATATTGGTGTCAATCTCTTCTCTTCATGGTGGTTGGCTTCTATTATCTTGTCCACTTAGTCCATCTAGCATGTTAGATCATTGGAGAGGAGGAAATGAGATTTAAAGAATCTTAATAGCTCATCTCCCATTCGATCACACATAATGGATATAAATAAGTCTCATAAATGCATGTATGGTTATGTTGACATGTACAAACATTTAAGAAGCATATTCATCATTTAAGAAAGTCACATATAGTATACAAAGGCTTACTAAAGAAGTGGATTGACCTTACCTAATTTCTTATGGATATTAGACTTGCCTCACTGATTCTTTAAGAGATTCTTGGACTCAACCATACTCTTAGGAGCCCACTTTACTTTTGGGAGACTCTTTACTTGTCTTAACCAATCTTAAGGGTTCTTTGCTCATCTTCACCATAGCTAACGGTTCTTAGCCTCACCACACTCATGTAAACCGAAGCACACATCATAACATCATTTAGAAATATAATATGTCATCATGAAACCATGGCATATAAAATCATGCTAGCATACTTTTCATGGCTTAAAAATATACATACACACATTCTAAGACAAGTTAAGCACACATCCATGTATGAGAGAAGATAGAGAGAGCTACCTTATATATAATTACACACTTTTTCCTTTGAATCCAAGCTCCCCTTTTTGGTCACACACACACAAAAGTGTGGAGAAGTTTTATCCTAGCCTAAACACAATTTATGAAAGCCAATTAGGTTTATGAACTCAATTCTAAAGTTATACAATTTGCTAAGATACTAGGTTAGCTTATAACCCCATTATGGTTTTATAATTGTACGTAATAAAGCAAAACCCCTCAAATAAATTCTAAGCTCTATTCTTTCCTTTCAAATATGATTCTTGACTCCTTTTAAGCCTTTTGGAGTCATCATACAATCAAAACCAAGAGCCTAACTACATGTTACTTCTTTAGGTCTCATTATGGAACATAAAGCACTAACTCATTTTCTATGGTTTCTATATTTCTCCCAAGGCTTCCCTTCATAGTCATTCATCATATATGACTCAAAAATGGGTTTAGAAAAATTTAAAACTTTCCCCAACTACACAAACCCCTTTAGGCTGAGGCTATAGAAGAATGGGGCCTTTTGGAGTTTGCCTTGTTTTTTCAAGGGAGGATGCATATGGGGAGCCTTTTAGGGATCTTGAAAGCTCATGTAAACTCTTATTTTATACTAGGAATCATCATACAAAATCATGTTTTACAAGGTGCACTTGAAACCCTAGGTTTTGCACCTTGAAATTCCATGGCTTTTTCTTGAATTTCTTTGCATATTCTTACTCTCCTCCCTTAAATTCATGGAATTCATCCTTAGTTTCCCTCAAAATTCCATCCCTCTAGCATCTACATATGTAACATCCTACCCTTCCGTAAATGTGAAAAACGCAATGTTCGGTTTCTCTGTAAACGGCAAAAATAAGCTAGATACAAAAGGAAGTCCCTGAAATAGACGGAATTGGGGCTAACTAAAATTATGATAAAATTTTAAATATTAGAAAATGAGGATTTGAGCCTTGAGTCTCCCAAAAATCAAGGCCAGAGTGATTTGAAAAATTTGTCAAAAGGCCAGTGGCATTTTCGTAAATATGGACACTTTTTGAAAAACACATAAGAGGGCTTTTTAAATGAAATTTTTGAGTTCTCCGAGGTTTTTAGAGGCCCTAAAAACTATGGAAAGCCCCAGGACAGCTAAAACCCCTTCGGTGGATGTTTTCCAACATCAGTATGCTCGAACTTTGACGGATTCATTCAGAAAGGTTTTAACTCCAATTTGAGTGATTCTAAAGGCATTTTACTTGATTGGGAACCTAAATTTTATAATGAAAAAGACATTTCTAAAAAAGGAGCTAAAATGAAGGAGAACCGAAAATGCAAAGTATGAAGGGCAAAATAAAATTTTTTGAAAAGTGTAACTTATTCCTACCTATATATATTATGCACCCTTCTCCTCCCTTCATTATGTATGACCATCTTCTGCCTAAAACCAGAAGAAGACCCTAAGGGATAAGGCTCACAAGAAGAGGAAGAAAAGGAGGAGAAATCAAAGGCTTAAGGTATGAAAATTAGTAGTTTTTCATGCTCTTTCTCTTCTAAACCTCTTCTCCTCTATTCTCCTTTGTTTCCTATGATTAAAATGAGGTTTATAAATCTGATTTAAGGGAGAAATTGAGGGAAAGTTCGGATTTGAAGAGAAGAGCTCAAAGAACACAAGATTCAAGTGAGAAAAAGCAAGAAAACAAGGTAATTTCTCTTCCTATGGTTATCATTTTTGGTCTCCTTCTCCACCATTTCACCCTACTTGAGAAAACCCTAAGAGGAGATGATTTTTAGGCAGAGACAAGCATGAATCTAAGGAAAAAGGGTGTGGAGATTAAGAATATGCAAAGGGAATTAAAAAAAAACCATTAGATTTCAAGATGCAAGTTCTAGGGTTTCAATTGCACCTACTTTGTATGATGATTCCTAGGCCTAAGTAAGAGTTTAAATGAGCTTCCAAGATCCCTAAGAGGCTCCCCATATGCTTCTTCCCTTGAGAAAACAAAGAAAGCTCCATGGAACCCAATATACTTTATAGCCTTGGCCTAGATGGGTTCTCCTAGCTAGGGAGAGTTTTAAATTTTTCTAAACCCATTCGTGAGTCACATTTGATGAATGAAAGTGAGGGGAGGTCTTGGAAAAAAATTAAAACTCATAGAAAGTGATTTGGTGTCTTAGGTTCTATATTATGACCTAAAGGAACAACATGGTGCTAAGCCTTTTGTTTTAATAGTGTGATGACTCCAAGAGGCTTAAAAGGACTCAAGGATCATATTTGAAAGAAAAGAATGAGGCCTAGAAGTCATTTGAGAGGTGTTGCTTTATTAAGTGCCAATATGGACCATAATGGGGGTTATAGAATAATCTAGTACTTAAGCAAGTTGTATGGTCTTAGAGATTGTTTCATGAACCTAATTGGCTCCCATATATTGTATTTAGGCCAAGAGAAACCATCTCCACCAATTTTTGGGTGTGTGGCCGAAAGAGGAGGCTTGAATCCTAAAGGAAAAATATGTGTTTGTATACAAGGTAGCTCTCTCCACCTTTTTTCATGCATGAATGTGTGTTTAGCTTGTTCTAGAATGTGTGCATGTGCATTTTCAAGCTTTGAAAAGTATGCTAGCATGCCTTTATATGTCATGATACTTGATGCCATGTTATGTTTTTAAATGTTTACATGATGTTTATATAAGTTTGCTCGAGTGTGGAAAGGCCAAGAACTCTTCCCTTGGGTGAGGATGAGCCAAGAACCCTTGAGCTTGGTAGAGATAAAGTAAAGAGTCTCCCAAAAGTAAAGTGGGCTCCCAAGAGTATGGTTGAGTCCAAAGTGCTCAAAAAATGGGTGAGGCAAGTCCAAAATCCATGAGGAGAAGTATGAGGCCAATCCAAACACTTAGTGAGCTTTTGAATGTCTTTTATGATTGATTCACATGCCAAGGTTGCGTTTAAAATGTCTATGATTTCAATCTCTTCCATGCATGCATTTATGAAACTTGCCTTGCACATATTATGTATGATTGAATGGGAGATGAGCTATTGGGATTCTTTGAATCTCATCCCCTCTTCTCCAATGATTTAACATGCTAAGTGGACCAAGCAATTGTGGTAAAGGGAGCAAACAACCTTGAAGAGGGACAATTGATAAGCTTATGTCTTGTTTTGTCTATTTTGGAACCATAATGATGATTCATAATGTATATGAGGTTGTATATTTACTATGAACATTGAGACATATGTAAACATACTATTATGTAATGTTTAGATGTATGGAAATGATATATGACCATTAGTGCATGTTTTGAGTATGTAATGCCATGGTAAGAGAATTTAAAGGTTGATGAATATGTGTATAAATATGGGTTGAATGGCCAAAATGAGATGCATGAGGTTTAGGACTATTTGGGAAGCTCACACAAGTCTTAAATGAGCTTTTAGACTTGCCCAAAAGGTGCTACAACCAAGGGAAGGCCATTTGGCAAATTTGGTACCTCATATGGAGCCAAATTTGACCATAATGAAACCCTATGTCACTTTTTGGCCAAATGAGTTAGTCTTGCCCTAAAATTTGGCATGCAATTAGGTCTCATTGAGAGCTTTCTGTGAAGCTAAAGATCATAATTTTTGGAGATCTAGGGAATATTTGATGAATTTTTAAAGTTGGGTCAAAAAATGGAGCAAATCTTGCCGAAAATATGCTTGTCTATTTTGAGCTCCATTTCGGTTTCTATGAATTGTAGGCATGTTTTTGTGATGCAAATGAGTTGTAATAATGAAATTAAATATGAGAAAGTATAGTATAAACTCACATGGTCCACATGACACTGAATTGAATTTTTTAAATATAGTGCAACGCGGAAAAAGTCTATTATTTTCATCTCCTTTTCATATACTCTTGTGGGATTGATAATACAAAACTTATAAATGGTATCAAATGAGCTAGAAGTTATGGTGTTACAATATACATGGGGCAAAACATGGAGAAGAAAGGGGAAAGAGTAGCTACCATAGGATGCAATATTTACCTTGTTTTCTTACTTTTTCTCACTTGTATCTTATGTTCTTTGAGCTTTTCTCTTCAAATTCAGATTTTTCTTTCAATTTATCCTTTAAAACAGATCCATATACTTCATTATAATCATAGGAAATAAAGGAAAATGAAGAAGAGGTTTGGAAGAGAAAGAGCATGAAAAACTACCAAATTTTTATACCTTAAGCCTTTGATTTCTCCTCCTCTTTGCCTTCCTCTTGTGCGCCACTCTCCGTAGGATTTTTCTCTAGTTTTGGGTAGAACTTGGTTGTGCAAAATGAAGGGAGAAGAAGGGCACATCATATATATAGGTGGGAGGATGTTACACTTTTCAAAAATTTCCATTTTGCTCTTTGTTCTTAGTATTTTTGTTTCTCCTTCGTTTTAGCTCTTTTTTGAAAACTATCTTTTTCATAATGAAATTTAGGTTTCCAATTTAGTAAAATGCCTTTAGAATCACTCAAATCGGAGCTAAAACCTTCTGAATAAATCTATCAAAGTTCAGGCACACCGACATTAGAAAACATCCACTGGAGGGGTTTTAACAATCTCGGGGCTTTCTATGGTTTTTAGGCCTTTGAGAACCCCGAAAAACTTAAAACTTTCATTTAAAACGCCTTCCTGTGTGAATTCCAAAATTTGCTCAAAATTACGAAAATGCCATTACATTTCGTAAGTTTTTTGTAAGAGATTATTTTTTTCATTTTAGCTCTATTTTTCTCTTCGTTTGAGCCTGAGATTTTCATTTTTAGAAGTCTAGAATGCTTCCAAATTTTTTTAGGACTTTAACTTCATCATCTCGGGAGACTTGGTGGATTTCGTTTATTGATGGAGAAACTGTGCATTATGTTTCTCACATTTTGTCTCATTTTCAGAGAACTGGATGCTACATTGGACATACTTAAATAGTCACTTGCACTAAAGAAAGTCATTTTAGACCATTTGGTACTCCATAGGTGCTATTTTGAGCTATAATTTTCCTCAGAACCAAAACTAAACTAAAGGAATGAAATTTGGCATGAAATTTTGTACGGATTTAGATATAATCAAGAGATTTTGATAAAGCTAAAGAATACAATTTTTGGAGCACTATAGAATTTATTATGATTTTTTCAAATTTGGTTGGAAAATGCAAAAACTGCCTGGAACTATTTATTTGGTCAATTTTAGTTTTCTATATATTTGAGGGGTCAAATGAACTTCAATACTTATGAAATTTTATAGACATGTATTTAGCATTATAAGATTTTCATAGACACTAAGATCACTCAATTTGGATATGTGTAGCTCAAGATATACATACTCAAAATTTTAAGTTTGCACATGCATGAAAATTTGATAGTGTTATGTTTTATTAGATTTTGGTGACTCAAAACGAATTTGTTTTGATTTAAAACTTTTACAATATGTAGTTCATGTCCTAAAATTTCCATAAAGTCCTAGTTTACATGATTTAGAGCTTTCTAACTCAAGATATGAATTTCTGAAGTTGGTGGCGAATTTATGGAAGTATATGGAATGATGTAATTGTGTTAATATGTGATACTTGACCTTAAACCTGAACTCCATGCTTCTTTTTGTGATATTTTTGATAAAACAAGTATATTAAGGATGAAAGATAAGATTGGTAAGTTGAAATGGTCCTATTAAACAAAAATGAAATATTTTGACTTTTAATATCAGTAATTTTTGCTACTAAAAGAATTAAATATATGAAAAATGAGAGTATAGGCACAATATGATCTTGAAATTGTGCTATCTCATCATGGTATGCGTAACACCTAGAAAATAATTAATAATAATCATTTAGGAATTATAAAATTATTAAGAGGGATTTAAGAAAAATTTATCAGGAGATAGAAGTCTCAAGAAATAAAATGGCAAATGGCAAATTTGAATATTTTAATATAATAATTATTAATTGGATAATTTTAAGGGAAATAAAATAATAATTATGGATTTAAATATGATTTGGGCCTATGACTAATTTATGTGTGCCAAGAATATTATTAGAAGCCTAGTCTTATCCTTATAAAGACCTAACTTCATCTTAATACGACCCAATCTAATTTTAAGAGGCTTAACACTAAAAGAATCCACTTAGCATTGGCTTAACTTAATTTTTAAAAGCCCAAAACTTAGAAAATGGGCCCAAGTGAAACATGGACCCTTAAGGCAACCCAAAACCTTAACAAACTTTTTTGTTTGAGGCCCAATAAGCTTATACCATAACGTAAATGGATTTTTGGGCCTTTGGGTCAGTATATTTCTTCCCAACCCCAAGAGTTTTTGTAACCTACCTCACCTAATATTGGCCTAACAACTAGGAAGGAGCCTAAATAGACCTTAGCTAATAGGTTAGCCCATTCCTCATTAAAAACCCTTAGGGTTTAGTAGCCATATTCATTTCTTAAGAGCAAAACATTTGGTTCTACTAGGCAAGAGTTCATTTTTGCACCTAGAGAAGGGAAGTTAGGGTTCTTGGCATAAATCCATCTTTTCCTACTCTTAGAACAAGATTCAACCAAGATAACCTTCATAAAACTTAATCCTATCCTCTTGCTCTTTGATTTGGTCCACTTGGTTTTTCATTTAGAGCATTTTGACTTACACTTAAATTGGAAATGTGTTATTTGGTGTTTTCATAGAGGATTTTTGAAGGTAGAGGCTAGGAAGGTGATAGGGCAAGTATTTCCTTCCCATATTGAGGTAGTTTCTTCTAGTTTAAGATCCCTATGATTGATTTATAATATGAGTATGAACTTTATGTGAATTTACCTAAAATTTAGAGTAGTGTACTGAAGTTACTGGTATGGAGACAACCAAATCCGAATTTAGAATCTTATAGTGGCTAGGCAAGTGTCTTCTAATGGTTATTAGTAGTTTAACTCTTTGGATATCTGATTTCTTATAAGAAATGACGATAACTATGCTTATTTTGGGCCTGGTGTGTATTAGAATTATAATGGTAGTTAGAGGAAGAGTAATTGGGCTTCATTGAGGTCATTAGGGTTAATTTTCTAATTCTATATATATGCTTATTTTAATATGATATTTATTGTACTTGTATGATTTTGAAATGCTAAATGATTGCTTGGTTACTTGATTGTTGTTGTTGTGGACCCTAAGTGAGTCCTTGGTGAAGTTGTAATGTGGCTGCTGTAACACCATAACTTTTAGCTCTATTACACGCCATTTATAAACTTCACATCATGATTTCCATGAGGGCACATAAAAAAGAGGATAAAATAATCGACTTTTTCCGCGTTGCGCTATATCCAAAAAATTCAATTCGGTGTCACGTGGACCGTGTGAGTTTATACTATATTTCCTCATATTTAATTTCATTATTACAACTCATTTGCATCACAAAAACATGCCTATAACCCATGAAAACCGAAATGGAGCTCAAATTAAACAAGCACATTTTCGGCCAGCTTTGCTCCATTTTTTGATCCAACTTTGGAAAATCATAACTAAATCTAGAAAATTCGAAATCATACAATCTTTGTCACTATGGAAAGCTTAGGATGTCTACTTCATACTAAAAATACGTCCAAGTCACATAATTCATCACACAGGACGTTTGACATCCAAAAAGCTACAGACTCGCTGGCTGCCTGGGTTGTGATTCAGTTTACTGATGCAAACTTCTGAAATTCATAACTAATTCTACAAAAATCTAAATCACACACATTCAGTCATTCTGGGAAGCTACAAATATTAACTTCACACTAAAAATAATTTCCAAATGAAACAGACACGTTTAGGTATCTGGAACTGATGGAACAGGGATTGAGCTCTGGAGTCGCCACTGTTACTGACAGCAAAATTCAAAAATGCATAACTCTGTGCTCAGACCTCTAAATGAGATGATCTCGGTGGGCACAGAAAGCTTATGACCTCTAGTTTATGCATATAAAATTTCATAAGCATTGGACACCATTTGGCCATCGAGTGACACGAAAATCAAATCTGCCAGTATGAACAGTGCACATACCAGAAACCATAGAAAATCCCAACTTTGAAAATTTACAAAATATTCCCTAGGTCTCCGAAAATTATGATCTTTAGCTTTCCAGAAAGCTCTCAACAAGACCTAATTGCATGCCAAATTTCAGGGCAAGAATAACTCATTTGGCCAAAAAGTGGCATAGGGTTCCATTATGGTCAATTTTGGCTCCATATTGGGTACCAAAATTGCCAAATGGATTTCCTTTGGTCTTGGCACCTTTTGGGCAAGTTTAAAAGCATGTTTAAGACTTGGGGAAGCTGCCCAAATAGTCCCAAACCTCATACATCTCATTTTGGCCATTCAACCCACACTTATGCATATTTCCAATAAACTTCCATATTGCATACTTTGGCATTACATACTCAAAATAGGTTCTAGAGGTCACACATCATATCCATACATTTAAACATCAGATAATATCATAGTTACACATGTCTCAAGGGTCATACCCCATTTACAATACTCATATACATCATTGAACATCATTATGGTTCCATAAAGCAAAAACTAGACATATGAATGTCAATCTCCTTCCTCTAGTGTTGTTGGCTCCCGTTGGCATATCCACTTGGTTCACCTAGCATATTAGGACATTTAAGAGGAGGGAGTGAGATTCAAGAATCTCAATAGCTCATCTCCCATTCCATCACACATAATATGTGCAAGCAAGTTTCACAATTGCATGCATGGAGAAAGTAGAAATCATAGGCATTTTAAAAGCAACCTTGGCATGTGAATCAATCATACAAGACATTCAAGAGCTCACTAAGTGTTTGGATTGGCCTCACACTTCTCATCATGGATTTTGGACTTGCCTCACCCATTCTTTGAGCACTTTGGGCTCAACCATACTCTTGGGAGCCCACTTTACTTTTGGGAGACTTTTTACTTTGTCTCAACCAAGCTCAAGGGTTCTTGGCTCCTCCTCACCCAAGGGAAGAGTTCTTGGCCTCTTCACACTCAAGCAAACTCATACAAACATCATGGATTCATTTAAAACATAATATGGCATCAAGGATTATGACATGTAAAGGCATGCTAGCATACTTTTCAAAGCTTGAAAATACACATACAAGCATTCTAAAACAAGCTAAACACACATCCATGCATGAGAGAAGGTGGAGAGAGCTACCTTGTATGCAAGTACACACTTTTTCCTTAGCTTTTAAACCTCCTCTTTTAGCCACACACCCACAAGTTGGTGGAAATAGTGTCTCTTGGCCTAGACACAGATTATGGGAGCCAATTAAGTTCATGAAACAATTTCTAGGGCTATGCAACTTGCTTAAACCCTAGATTACTCTACAACCTCCATTATGGTCCATATTGGCACCTAATGAAGCAACACCCCTCAAATGATTTCTAGGCCTCATTCTTTACTCTCAAATATGATTCTTGACTCCTTTTAAGCCTCTTGGAGTCATCACATCATTAAAACAAAGGGCTTAACATCATGTTGCTTCCTTAGGTCACAATATGGAACCTAAAGCACCAACTCATTCTCTAAGCTTCCTAAATTTTTCCCAAGGTTTTCCCTCACATTTATTCATCATGTATGACTCAAAAATGGGCTGGAAACAATTTAAAACTCTCCCTAACTATGCCATCCCTACTTGGCCGAAAGTTAGAGCATAAATGGGATTTCATGGCTTCTTGATTTTTCCTTGATGGGGGAACCATTTAGGGAGGTTGTTAAGAGTTGTAAGAGGTCAAGGAAACACTTAAATAGCCAAGGGAACTCATGGATTAAATCAGTTTTTACAATCCCCTTAAGTGCTCTACACTTTTCTAACTTGATTTTCATTAGCCTTTCTTCCAATTTCCTTGCATCTACTAACTCCTCATGGTCTAAAACCCACAATTCCTTCTTATTTCTGGACAAAAAGCCTCCCCCCAAGATGGTTCTATTTTGGCAGAACTCCACACACAAAGGGCAAGAAAAAGGAAGCAACCAAGATAGAAAAATCACCTTGATTCTAAGCTTTTCTCAAGAGTTCTCTTCCTTGCTTCAACCCTCTCCTTGAATTTCGAAATTGCCCCCTCAGTTTTGGGCTCAAAACAGAACCAAACATCTCACTAAATCCATAGGAAGAGAGGAGGAAAGGAGGGGAAGAAGTTTAACAAGGCAAGGAGTAGGAAAAAGTGGCTAAAACTTACACTTTTCAAAGCTTCCTCTTCCTTCCTTGGCCTCCCCTCTTGTGCGCCACTCTCAGCCCTTCTTACTTCTGTTTTAACGTGTGAGAGAGTGGGGGAGGAGATCTGAGCAAAGGAGGGGCGTTTTTATAAGCTAGGGATTCATTTAAGCAACTTTTAAAAGTTACAATTTAGTCCCTCTTCATAGTTTTATTTGTTTGAGCTCGTTTTAACTCCTTTTTGAAATACATCTTTTCCATCATATTCCTTAGGCTCTTAATCATAATAATTGGCTTTGGAATCACTCAAAAAGGATCTAAAACCATTCCGAACCATTCAGTCAAAGTTTTGGTCAACCGACGGCCGAAATCGCTCACCGGAGGGGTTTCAACTGTTCTAGGGGTTCTTATAGTATTTAGGGCCTCTGAGAACCCTAGAAAGCTCAAATTTTTCATTTAAGAAGCCCTCCTATGAGTTTTCCAAATTTTTCAAAAATTACAAAAATGCCCCTACTTTCTTCGGTAAATTTTCTGATCTCTTTTGGCTCTAGTTTTTGGGCATCTTAAACATCAAATCCTCATTTTCTAATATTTAAAATTTTATTATAATTTTAGTTGGCCCCAATTCCTTCTATTTCGAGGACTTCCTTTTATATTTGGCCCATTTCTGCCGTTTAAGGAGAAACCGAACATTGCGTTCCTCACATTTACGAAGGGACCGGATGTTACAGCTGCCACCTATGTATCATGCTTCAATTGGGCACCGGGTTGTGATCAGACCCCTGAATACATGAGTCTAGGTTGTACTCATTGGGGAGTTGGTGCCATAGACAGGTTTCTTCCAGTGTTATTGGCCTTTAATATGTTAGATGTGATTGTTAGTATAGGACAATAGTCACTTGTAATTCAACTAGTTTATTTATTGATTGAATTGATAATTCTGATATTTGATGATATAAAAATGTATTATGTTGATTAATTTTTATATATATATATATATATATGGAATTTGCCTCTATTGCTGAGATTGTATATCTTACTCCAATTGTAGGTTAACATTTTTAGGGACTAGATCTCTTAATGGCAAGGAGAAATTAATGGAAGCATAATGTATAGTTTAGTAGCACATAAGTTTAAAAACCTTGTCAAATTGGGTTTGTGTAATATAAATACTAGTTTTTATGTATTTGTTGCATTGCATCATGGATTGCCAAGTATAGGGACTGTCTATGTAATATAATTATCATAGGATTGAACATTGTGATTGTAGTTGACTAATAATTGATGAATGACTTGATCTTTTATGGCCATTAAGCATTAGCCTTGTAAACATTTGTGGTTGAACCATTTTTACTGTCATAGAATGGGGTTGACTAATATGAATTAAGTTTTAATTATTCTAATTCAATCTTAGACATTTAGACAACGAGAATTAGTGAATCATGATCTTTAGGAGTTGGAAGGTCTCAAAAACTTTGCATGTTAGTCATAGAAGCCTTAAAATTCAGCTAGAATGAGTGGTAAGGGGTTAGAAAGTATGAAAATGAGAAAATAGCATCAAGAGGGGGCGAAGTCATGGCTTAAAGGACTTAAGCCACAACCAAAATTGAAGTTTGAGGTAACAGAGAATAGGAGCACCGCGGCTAAGGTGATTTGAGTCACAACACAAGGTGAGAAATTAACTCTAGGAGATAAAAGAGAGTAATCTCATTATGGCACCCATCAGGTGAGAAATTAACTCTAGGGGGTAAAAGAGGGTAATCTCATTGTGGCATAAGGGAGCCTTGCTAGAAACACTCTCACCACGATACCACATAGGCTTGTCACAGTGAGAATCATGAAGGTGTGAATAGTAGGTTCCCTACAATACCTTCGTCATAGTGCAGAAGGCTTGAGTCGTGACACAAGGTTCATATTTTTTATTTTGAGCTCCAATAACCACTTATGTCATGGCGTGGATATACCAAGTCACGGTGGGAGTCTCCAAACTTAGATCTTAAGTTCCAATAACCAACTTAGCCATGGTGGGGAAGGTCCAAGTCACTTTGAAGGTTCCCAAACTCTTATTTTAACTTAGAAACCTTGGATTCTCTTATAATAATGTTATGTGATGACTTTGAAACACTTATATGAGGTTTTTGCAAGGTCGAATAAGTGGTTAAATGAATCAAAGGCTTTTAATTGATAATTGGAATCACTTGTGGACTCAAATAGTTTTGATTGTTTGGTTAATAACCCTTAATGATATTAAAGTTTAAATTTCCTGACTTTTCTTAATTTAATAAATTAGAATGACTTTAGGTAATGATTTATGATAATTAATCATACAATTAAGCCCAATCATTATAATTAATAATTAGGGTTGTTACAGTCTGACAGTTGCCACACTTCTATTCCTCACAAGATCAACATTTGTAGACCTTATATTAAAGGCAATATCTTTTGATCCTCTTACTCTTGCATGAGAGCTTACACCCTTTTCATTCACATTTTGCTCTTCTTTAGTTTGCTATCTAAATTATTGTTTATCTTTCCATTCACAATGTGATTTGATACTTTCTTAGGTTTTATGTTTGCATTTTTTTTATCAACAAATGTTTCCATTTCATCATCTTCATTGTCTCTCAACCTTGCTTCAAATTATTCTTTTCTTTTCTTTTTGAATAATTTTTTTCTTTATTATCTAAAAGAAGTTTTATCATACCCTCTCGAATAGTAGTTGTTACTATAAGACAACTAACTACTTATCCTTTAAAACAAGCAATATGTTGCTTTAGTTGAGTAATTCTATTTTTTACTACTTTCTCACAGAGTTTGCAAATTATGTTGTTTTGATTACTAGTTACAGGTCTTCTAAAATGCCACCAATATTATCACTAAGAGCACCTTTCAATCTTCATGTTGGAAATTCCTCTCTTGGCGGCATTATTTATATTTTATAGTGCCTGTTGATCAAATGAAGTTGGTAGCATAACATAACATAGCAAAACTAAAAGTAGACAATTGAATAACTATGAAATTAATCAATTAAACAAATCTAGAATAAAAATTCAAAGTTCACTAATAATAATCCCAATTCCACCACCAACATCAATGACTCTTTTTCAATGCTCGTATAATGAAAGATATCGATTAGTAAATGATATATAGGTTTGGAAATATATATAGATATGTTATTTTCAGTGGTTGGCATTTTTGTTTTCACTTTTGATACACTAAACATTTAAAATTTAATGAGTTTATAGGTTAAATGAAAAAGGCTTAAAGATTGGATATAATAAAAACATGCATGGCTTAGTAATCTAAGGAAAAAATGCAATGCTCAAGTTTTCTTGTAAAAATTTTATTTTTTTATGGTATAATCCTTTCTCTATCTTTGCTATTATATTTTCCAATTAATTTATTGACAAGAAAACCTAATCATAGGAATAAATACTAAAATTTTCCCAAAATAAAGTAGTGCATCCTCCTTTTCCTCCAAGAAAGATTAAACAAAAGAATAAGATTAATAAGAATAGTAATAAAAAAAAAGCTAAAAAAGAAAATGGTTTAACGAGCAAGCAATGATACTATTGCTAAATCTAAGGAATATTTATCTATATCCCATATTTTTTTAAAAAATTAGTAATATAGGTTTTGAATTTTTCTTTTTTTAATATTTTATGAAAAATAAGAGCTATAGGCTTTCCTTTCTTATCATATTGAAATGCATGACAAATGTGACTAAGGTAAGGAGATAAAGGGGGTGGGAGAAGGGAGAGAGGGGTGAGTGCTGAAGACTAAGGGGCAGTAATTATTTTAATATAATATATTAGATTATATATATAACATAACAAAAAATAAATGGTATATTATCCATTATATAATTTTTAATGTAAGATAACAAAATATAATTACTAATAAACATATAAATTTAATTTTTTATGAGGTTATATTTTCAATTAAAACTTAATTTTTTAATTTATTTGTATAAAATAATATTTTTACTAACTTAATTTTTTAATTTATTTGTAGAAAATAATATTTTTACTCTTATGAAAAGTTTTATACAAAAAAAATTATTTCAACTTATTTTGAATAACAGGTTAGTTTAAAATACTATTAAACCTTATTTGAAATAATATTATTGTTTAAAAAATAAAAATTTATTTATTTTTTTTACAAAAAATCAAACTTAATTTCTAATTCTTTCTTAAAAATATTGACGGACTTCATAATGCCATACTTAAAGAGCCATGCCAACAACTATCTTTTAAAAGTATACTCTTATAAAGTAATCATAGTAGCTACAAGCCTAGTTCCCACAATAGTAGCTTTCAATTAATAGGCTTTAAAGGATGTCAAATAAATTTAAATGATTTTTTTTAATTTATGCAAATGCTTTAATGATGAAAGCAACAATTAAAAAAAAAGAGCAAAAAGCCAAAAACTAATGACTAGCATTGTGAAGTAGTTGAACAAGCAACTCCAGTGGTCTTTTGATGTTCCCTTTGTTTTGTAAATGAAAGAGAGGGTTCCTTTCAATATATATATATATATATATATATGAAACCCTATAATATATATATATATATCTATTATATTAAAAAAATCAGAATCACATTTATGTATGGCTCCTTCCTGCTCCCTTGATTCAATGCTTCAGATTCCAACTATGAAAGTGAACATGGAACCAAAACTAAGAAAATACTAGAGTAGAGCAAGAAGAAGAAGATGTGTGGCATGCCTCTAACCATTTCTCTCTTCAAATTCGAGTGCATATATCACTGGCGTTACTTTGAGACTTTATATTCAAATCTGAAATCATTGTGCTTTAGCCTTTAGGTATGGTTTTAGATTTTAGATTTGAAGCTCTCTTTACTGGTTGCTATTGTTGCTTGCTAGCTTTTTTTCTTTTGTTATGTGGGAAAGTAGATTTAAGGCCAACTGCTCTATTTAGAGCTCTATATCTTTATATAATGTGCTATAATGAAACCACAACACAATTCCATTGTGGTCGTAACACCATTATAAATAAGCCCATTAGCATGATATTTGAACCCTTTACAATTACGGGCTGATGTGGATGTAGGTTGGATTGCATCTGAAATATTGTAGTCGCATTTTACAATATGGCTTGTAATTTAAAACCTTGATTACTATGGATAAATGATAGTGATTAGTAGTTGTTAAAAAGTAGATTGATAAATGAAAGATGATGGAATGGTTTAGGTTACTGGATAATTGCTATATATATTGTTTATGAGTTATAAAGAGTTATCTTATTAAGGGGGAGCTTACCTTAAGGGAAAGCTCTTGCAAAATTTACTTTTAGGCTAATCCTAAACTTTTCTTAGGCTTTTACACTTAATAGTTTTGTTATTATCAAAAGGGGAAGATCCTTAACCCAATGGTTTTTCATGTTGGCCCAATTTGACTTTGATGATAACTAAAGGCATGAAGTAAAAAGCCTAATAAAATTTTGCAAGATAAACTTAATGTGATTTTTATGATAGAGATTTTATGATGAAGCCTCCTAATTTGATCTAAAATTTTTAGCTTCCTAACTCATAAAATCCACTCACACACTAGGCAAAAAGAATTTGAACCTATTAAAGTTGTATTTTAAATTCATTATTTGAAATTATTTTAGGTTTATATGAGTTTTGGGTCTAAAGGAGTCGTTTGAAGAATTTGGAGGGTCCCCAATTGACTAAGTCTTTGCATCAGTTAAATGCCAAGCTCTAAGTGGCACAAGGTACACACTAAGCATGATTAGTCAACTAGTTATAATGTGGCAATCAACTAGCCAGCCTTTTTGTGGCACTTGAAGTACTTTGTGAATGCCCAGTTGTTAGTATTCTACAGTAAGTGACTGGTTTGGTATCTCCTTCCCTTCTTTTCAAATAGGTGTATTTTTTGAAAGAAGCTTGATAACTAGTTAACTGGTGATGTGTGGAAAAGTTTTTAGCAACTTTTAAATGGCTTCTTTTGCATCATTTTCATAGTATTAAATGTTCCAAATGTTGTAAGGGAAGAGACAAAGTGGAGTATAATATTAATACTTTTGACATAAGAAAGTGACCAAAGGGATGGATGGGGCAAGTGTTAGTACACTTATGCTGACTTTATGTGTGATTTGAATACCCCTACCATTTAACTGACTTTATTTGTAGTTAACTAGTAGTTACTATTTTAGCCTTGTTATTTCAAGTTTTTGTTAACTAATATTATTTTAGTTAATTATATCCTAATCCTTTAATTAAATGGTCCAAATGTTTTGAGTAAAGGAAAAGACAAATGAAGTATAATATTAATACTTTTGACATGAGAAATTGACTAAAGAGATGGATGGGGTAGATGTCAATTTACTTATGCTAACTTTAAGTGTGATTTGAATACCTTTATCAGTTAATTGACTTTATTTGTAGTCAACTAATAATTATAGTTTTAGCTTCGCTATTTTAGATTTCTTTTAATTGATACGGTTCTAGTTAACTATATCCTAATCCTTTAATTAAATACTTGAATGAAATGTTCCAAATGTTGTGAGTAAAAATAAAAATAACTTTTGAAAAACAATTGAACTAAATGAATTGTTAATTCAAATTATTGAAGGAAATTTTAAAGGGTATCTTGAAAGTATGTTTTCTTGAATTTCATATTTATCAAGAAAAATAATGTTATGGGTTATTCTTAATCTATTTTGATGAGATGATATTCCATATCATCTATTTTGATAGAAGGATTTTGAAATCTTCAATCAATAACATCCATGCTCTATGTGCTTCCTTTTCTAGTTAATGGACAAAGTCTATTGATTACCTTTACTTAGTCATGATTTTTTTCATTGAGAAAATTGCTAAGAATGTTCAACTTATCAATGATTTAAATATTTAAATTACTATTGTGGCTTAAAAAGACCTCTGTAATAATAAGTGCTGATGGGTAATGTTAAATGTCTATGAAGAGAGAGTGCTAAAGTTACTTCTTAAACCAAACCACATTTTAAAGTTAGATTGACTTGTGGAAATTTTGCAGATGACTTGTCACTATTGTCAAGGTCTTTTTAAAATAACTTTCTCCTTTAAATATTTTTAATTTCTTTAAATTAAAAAATTTTAGAGAATATTCTAAGCATACTAACAATTTAATTGACACCTCTATAATAAAATCACTAAACATGTTGATGCATATGTGTGTGTGTATATATATATGTATATATATGTGTGTATGTATGTGTATGAAGGAAGTGGATCCGAGGTAATTAGCTATTTTGGAAGTGGATCTTCTTAAAAGCTTTGCCCTATGTGGTTTAGATTTGAGTTCAAATTGAAATCACTAGAGAAACTCCAATATGTTTCCATAGCAAATGCATAATAATACTAGAGAAGAGGATAGAATTGTACAGATTCTACTAAGTTTGTTTGTGTTCATTGTAACACCCCCAAATTAATTAAGGTGCTAATCATAGATTTAGAGTAATTAAGAATAATTACTAGAGGATAATTGGGCAAGATACGTGAATGGAGGTTTTAGGGGGATAAATTATTAACATGGGTTTAAGAAGTATTTGGGATAGAAATTTCATCTAGGCCTAAATTAATGAATCATGATAAGAGGCTAATGGAAGCCAAATGAATTAGATGCAGACCCAAACCAATTTAATGAGATAGAGGCCCAAGATCTACCTTGTATAAACTCTTATAAGTGGCCCAATTATCCTTGTGCAGATTTACCCTTGTCCAAAGCCCTTGAGCTATTCAAATTAGGCCTAAATCCCATTAAACTTCAGCAACCCAATGTATGAATATTGACCCAATAGAATTCTGCAACCCAACACTTCAAAACTGGCCCAACAAGCTAAAATCTGAAACCCAATTAGATTTGGACTTGGAGCAACCCATGACCTATCGCTTGACCTAACTTAAACCCACCTAAAACCCTAATGCTTCAGCCATTTTCTCATTTGCTGAAACACAAAGAAAATTTAGAGGTTGAGAAGGAGGCTAGGGTTGGGGGCAAGAATTCTGTATTTTCACACACTTAGAGTAAGATTTAGCCAAGGTAATAGTTATACAACTTAACCCCCTCATTTTTCTCTTTAATTTGGTCTAATTAGTTTTTCATTTAGAGAGTTTTCACCATACCCAAAATCTGAAATGTGGGTGTTTAGGGATTTTCTTAGTGAAATTCGTAGGTTGAGGTTGGGGCTGGTATTAGGTGAGTTTAAACCCCCCATTTTGATGTTTTCTTTGTTGGTTTGAGACCCCCATAGTTGATTTATATTATGGGTATTAATTTTATACAAATTTGCTTAGGATTTTGGGTGGAATATTGAGATTTCTGGAAGAGGACACTTAAATCCGAATTTAGTATTTGTGGTAGTTGGGTAAGTATTCTTTAGGTAGTTAATAGCATTTAAATCCCTTGGGGACTTGTTGTAACTGTTAATGATGAATTGAAGTAGTAATTATTTGATGCTATGATTATAGGGAGACTCTGTACTATTAGTGGCTGTTACAAATCTGTCTACAAGTGAGGTAACTGGGGTTGATGTTAATTCCATGCATGTATCTATTTTAATTTTATATTTGCTGTATATAAATGATTTGAAATGCTGAATGAATTGGTTGGCTATCTATTGTATTATGATTGGACCTTGTGAGTCCATGGTGGAGCTGTGGTGCGGTTGCCACCCGTACATGTGCTTCGATCGGGCACTGGGTTATGATTAAATCCCAGATGCACTGAGTCATGGTTGTGCTCAATAGGGAGTGGGTGCCGTGGACGGGCCTCTCCCGGTGTTAATGGCCTTTAACATGTGATAATATGATTGCTAGTATGGGATAGTAATCATGATAGCCTAATTGTTTCATTTACTGATATGATTCTAAATGGTGATTTTGATTCTTGCTTATATGTTAATTAAACTGGATTATATGATAGAATTGCCTTAGTTACTAAGATTTATATCTCACCCTATTTTATAGGATTACAATTTCAGGTGAAGGTTCTTTGGGTAAGGATAAGGGCAAGCAAGTGGATGAACATCCATGAGCTGAGGCCTAGTGTGGGGGAGCTCCACTTGGTCTGAGTGTAATAGAGTAGATGCTAATTTTGTAATACTTGTATAGCATCATCATGTATTTATATTGCCAAGTGTAGGAGTTTGTATTTTGACAATATAATGTGTACTTATTGAAGAGTAGGCTTTACTTTGAATTGGCATTTGATGTATAGATTATGATATCTGCAATAAGCCTTGTTGAACTCTGATATAGTTGATTATTGGAAATGAAATCTTGACATATTACTTTGAACCTCCATTGATTAGGTAACAAGTGATAGCTATTGATAGTTCATGAACTCTTGTTATTGTCATTTTATAAATTGCTAAGAAATGGACTTGCTGATATAGGGTAATTAGAGAAAAGAAAATGACCCTTAAACCTTGAATTAGAGAGGATAGATTAGTTAGATAAATTAGGCTTAGGAAGGCTATTTGAGCCCCACAATGAAGGTAGAGGGGCCCTAGGGTGTTAAGGAAGGGAGAGTGGAGAGTAAGAGGCAAGAATTTCAGAGTTATAGGATCAGAAGAGATTTAGCTGCCACTAAAATATAGTTGGCCGTGGCCAATAGAGGCGAAGTTGCCCAGGGAGAGTGCCAGAGGGTAATTCGCTGCGGCGAAATGTGAAAGGGCAAATTGGGAGACATCCAGAGAGAAATTAGTCGCAGCGAATTATGGAATTGGTCGCGGCAAACTTTTAGAAAAATGTCCCCGGCACTTCAGAGAGGAATTGGCCGCGGCGGAAGGAGGAATTGGCCACCGCCAATATCGAGAGGTGAGCGAGGAAGTACCAGGAGGCTTCTTCGTGCGCGGCGCCATGTAGGTTGGCCGCGGCAAAGGTCCAACTCACCATGGTGATACTAGTGATGAAGGAAGGGGCAAAAACAGTAAGAAATTGGCCGCGGCTAAGAGAAATTTGGCCACGGCTAACATGCTGAAACACTTGTATTAACTAGAAAACCATGATTTTCCATAGATTAATCATAAGGGATGATCTAGAGTCACTAAGATAAGTTATAATTGATGAGTAATAGAATCCAAGGCCTATAAATAGATATTTAATTCCCTTATGAATATAAGAGTACGTGATTGTATGATTGATGACTCTAATCACATTAAGGTTTAAATTTTTCCACATTTTCATGACCTATGATAATTAATCGCGTGTTTAACCTTAATTATTGAGATTAGAAATTAGGGTCGTCACATTCATCTTTTCCTTGAAGTTAGTATTTTCCCTAAGAAACTCATATCTTTTTCTTGAAGGTAGTTTTTTCCCTAAGAAATTTATATGCACTAGACACACACTTTCACAATTTAATAAAATGTGTTGGTTAGTTTTTTTTTCCTTTAATTAATTGTCCTTTCTAATTTAAAATTTAAAATTCAAAATTTGAATACTAATTAATTAATTAATTAATTAAAATTGTTTCTAAGCTTTAATAAAATTTGAGTTAGTTCATTATGGATAGTTCAATAATCTAACATCTCACTTGCACATAATGAGATAAATAACACAAACCTACTCACTTTTCTTAGACTTTCATACTAAGTGCTTGTTTGGGCACAATCTTTGAGAGTTTTTATACTAAGAATCTCAGTATAAGACTAGTATAAAAGATGCATATTTTAGATATACATCAGATGCATCACAGAGGTTCTAGGAGTTGCCATAAGCTTTAAAGCATATAAGCTCTTTGCATCCCAAAATTACCCACTTTAGAGGGTAATAAGATCTCGGACCATCAATCCCCAGTTAGGAACATTCTAGGTTACCAGCAGCTCAGTGTGTTAGGAAGAATATATGAGAAAGAAGATAGTGATACAGGGGCAAAGTTGGACAATGCAAATCTATCCATTAAGCACAAGCTATTGCACTTTGTGTGGCTTACTACATTATGCATAAATCAGGTAATTTCACATATATGAGTTTCCACAAGGATTTTTTCATGTATTACATGCTTGGGGTTATAAAGTTGAACTTTTGGCATTTGATAATACAAAGGATACTTTTAGCTGTGAGGAAGAAGACATCCCCTCTGGCCTATGGTCAGCTAATTACCACCATATCAAAAGCCTATAGAGTTAATGCTCTTGATGAAGAGTGCAATGAATCAAAGGAAATTAGCTACATTAACTTGTATAGGATGGGCTTCAAAAAACATGACAATCAATGGGTTTAGAAAGAAGAAGAAATTAGAGGGCATAATTTGTGTAGGTAGAGCTATAGAGGCGTCATAAGGAACACCTAGATTCATCGAATGATGGTCCATAGAGATTTGATGTACCCAGATCCAATGTCACTCCCAATGCTAGCCACGTTGTGGAGGGAACTATTATCTTGAATACAATTGAAGAACTAAAGTAGCACTTGATGCATATGGTTGCAAGATTGGTGTAACTAGAGGTAAAGTTGGACACAATGGATTACATCATCAGTGATAGCTTGACCCAAATAAAGGATGTACTTAAGTTGGTTTGCAAGTTGAGGGATGGCAATAAGGCTATTTATACTCTTGGGACATGCTTTATGTAGTTGGGACTAGTTTCTTGTTTTTGTGAAGTAAGGCATAAGCTTCCTTACTTTTTAGATACATGGGCTAGTATGTAGGTTTTCATATGTTGGTGGTCTTTTAGGTTTTACTAGAAGATGACATCAATGAACCTAAATTATGTCTTTGTATGGAGATTTTAAATGGTAATCATATAGTATCAACTTGGTTTCACAATTTGGTATCACTTATCATGTAGAATAATGTCCCTTGATATTAGCATGAATGTTTTCTCTCTTGAGTATACATTGAGATAGTGCAAGTTGAAAAATACATTAAAGGCAGTGAATAGGTGTTTTATGCAAAAAAGAAAAAAATTTTCAAGACTTTTGCAACTTAATTATAGGATTCGGATATAGTTAACTAAAACAATATCAATTGACTAAAACTTGAAATACTAAAGTAAAAATATAACTATTAGTTGACTCTAAATAGAGTTAGTTAATTAGTAAGGGTAATAAAATCATACCTAAAGTTAGAATAAGGACACTGACACCTACTCCATCTATCTCTTTAGTAACTTTCTAATATCAAAAGCATTAATATTATACACCATTTTGTCTCTTCAAGATAAAGGCTTCATAATAATTTTAGTATACATCCATTTATATTTATGCATAGATAAGTCTTTAGGTAAGTGAAGGATGGTTTTATCAGTTATGGTTGTATAACAAGTAAGTTGTGGCTTTCACTTTTAGTATGAGATGCAATAGAGATGTTATTTTTAGTAAGGACTTATCACTACTAACAAAAGATGAGTTAGTTGTAGTGTCGTAGCTACAATTTCTAAAACTATGACTAAGACAAGTCCTAACTACTATTTTCTTAATCGTAGTTAGGACTAAAGTCTAACTATGGTTTTTAAAAATCATGGTTAGGATACAAACAATAAAAAAAATGTAGCCCTTAACTTTCTCCCATGAAGGACATAACCCTTAAAAAAAAATTCATTTCAACGACAACACCATTTTAAAAATTTCTCAGCCTAAAGTTGTTTGCCTTTGTGTTGGGTCCATCTAAACCCTTATCTTGCTTTTACTTTGTGTTGCATTATCGTAGTCTAAGAATGTTCTTTTACACCCTCATATATTGATTAGGCGTCGATTATGAGCCCTTTGTTTCATTTTTTAGGCTATAATATGAGTTATTTTTTTATTGGGCTTTGGGTATATTTTAATTATTTGATATTTTCAAGCTTGATGATTTTGCTATGCCTAATTTGTGGAATGACGATTGGTTATTTAGTTATAGGGCATAACATATTTTATTCAAGACTGTTTATATACTTAGAGCATTTTCTAGTGGTTTGAATTAATTTGCATATATGCTTGCTACAAATTCAATGCTGACCCTTGTGTAATGATAATATTCCTTCCATTTGTTTTGTTTTGTAAGGGATTTTTGTTCATTGCAATGGAATACATCATAATTGTGCTTAACCAATTCCACCTGTTTATTTGTTTGGTGGTGTTTAAACTTGTATATGTTTTAAAACCAATTCTAAGTGCAATACACACTTTAACATATTAGCATACCTTCTTATGTTGTAGATTTTAAAGGATTAACAATAGCTCACACATTGTTCTATTTTATGCTTGATATTTAATAATCTCCATGAACTTTCTTCCTTTTTTATATTTTATTATGAAATGGCATTTTTACTTGTAAACTTCTGTAGGAGTATAGAGAAAAATGTAACACCTCATGATCACAAGGATCAAGAAGAATATGTTTTGCTTGATCTGGATGGTGTTTCTAGGAAACTTGACCTTCCACTAAATGCTAAATGTGTTCTAACTGTATGTTGTTTATTATTCATGATACCAAAAATTATAAATAAAGAAGTCTTGAACTGGTTGGAGAGGATGGGATAAGTTTTTACTTTAAAACTGAAAGAAGTGGAACTAAGAGGTCTTGAACCAGTAGACATCAAATTTAAAGACTAGCTAGTAAATTTATTTTTTGTGTTTTTTCAATAATAGAAGAAACTCATTATATCAGAGAAAAAATGAATACAAAGAGGAGGAAAAGATAACCTTCTTTAGAAATTATTAGTTTTTCCTTAAAAGAATGCTACATTCTTTCTTCAGTTTTGACTTAAATTGTTGTACGTATAGGTATGTTGATTTATTGCTTAGAGAATTTAAGCACTATAAAACACATCTTGTTTATAGGGAATTTGTCAAGAGGTATTATTTGTATTCACATTCCCATTATATGTGTACATCCTATCTTGTTACATTTAGAGTAATGCTACTTACACAAATTTAAAGTCAAAGTTGTAAGTAGCTATATGTTGTGTTAAGATTGCTATCTTTCCTCATTTCAAGTTTTGATTAATGGGTCACATCATTTTGTGTCCATGAATGTGAAGCCTATGCAACAAATGGTTGAAACCTTCATTGTCATAGCTAGTGTTTCCTAAGCCTTTACACATCACAAGAAAGGTGATAACCATAATAATGAGGGATTAGAAGTCCAGATAAGATGAAAGGAAAGAGCAAAAAGAGCGAAAATAGAGTTAAATTGCCTAAATACAAGAAACCAACATATCAATGGCAAAATCATAATTTTGAGCAAAATTTTAGAAATTCAAAGAAAAGAGTTTTGAATGTCAAAATTAAGCTCACTAGGGTTTTTAGAGGTCTTGAAAATTGTAAGGACTGTCAGAATGGAAAAATTCTTGACAGTGTACAATTTACAACTCCAATTGACCACAATTTTAATCAAACTCTTCCAGATGGTTGTAAATGTTAGAAATTTCAAAACATATGTTTTTAATGAAATTGAGGCCTAAAATGTAATATGGAAAATTAGGTTTTTGAAAAAGATGCAAATTGAGCTAAAACGGGAACACCTATACAAGGCAATACAATGTAAAACAAAAAAATACAAGAAGTTAAATAAAAAGCAAAATCGAGTAAGATAAAGTTATTTCTCCCTATATATGAGTTAACTAAAAGATCCAAGAAGCTTAAAATAGGTCAAAATACTAACAACATAAACAATGAGAAAGCTCGCAGCATAATGTTCTTTTGGGCTATTTTACACTTCTTTGAGCCCTTATAGCCCTGGAAAGTTGGTTTAAGGGTTTTAAAACCTTTTAAATAAGAATATGGAGCTTAAATCTACTAAAAAATGAGCTAGAATACAAAACATTATTAAGTTAAAGAAGCAATGGCAAAATGGTCTTAAATCACCTTTTTCATATATGATTTGGTTGGCTCTCTCGCCCATTGACTTTAACCAAATTTCTAGCACTTTCAAGCTGCTCTCTTGTGGCGTTACATGAAGAAGAGGGAGAAAGAAAAGATTAAGGGATTTGAGATAAAAATGTTTATTTTTTGCAATTTTCATAGTTAGAAAAATTATTCTTCTCCTTCTAAGCTCTTCACCTATGGTTCTAGAATTTTAAAGAAGAAAGCTGAGCTTCTTCAAGAGGGAAGAAAGAGCTTTATTGGGAATTCCAATTAGGGGAAATCAATGAGCATCGAATTGAGGTATATTTTACTATGGTTCAAGTTTTAATTTTTGAGTTTTTTCCTCCACATATTACACCTGGAGGGAGAGAGACTCTCTTTCTACATTCTCTTATGTGCAAGTGATCATATGGAGTATGTAGAATTCACTTAGGTTGAGAAAATGAGGAGAAATTGTGGTAGGAAGTAAGAAAACTCATAGTTTCCCGATAATTATAATGTCTTGGCTGCCCCTTGGAAAATAGACTAAATGAGTTTGTTTTTGAGTTTTAATGAATTTAGAGTCCTCTAGTGAATTATAAAAGCTAGAAAAAATATTTGTTTGAATTATGGGGATTGAATGTGAAAGTTGATTTTCTATAGGTATAGAAAACCCTAAATCAATTGGATGGGCATGCATAAGTGTGGCATTATATGTAAGACCTTTAATGAGATTCACGTGATCTTATGACCTATCTAAGAGGTTAGAATGAGGCCTTGGTGCATAAAAATGATAAAACTCCCTGGAATCACTGTAATACTTTGACCTCTTAGCACATACACAATGGTCCTATGGTCTATCCTAATCCATTCATACCATATTAGGCAACATCTACAAGGAAGTTAATGTTTTCCTTTATGAAAAGTTACATGATTGGAAAACCATATTCGTGATTTATAGCTTTAGGGACCATGTGGACTCATCAATGTTATTTCCTATCCATATTATATTCATTCAAGTCATAAATATCGCATTTGGTCTCATTCATTTTGGGTTTGGAACCATATCATACAAAAACCATAATTTTGCCTTGGGTTCCATGTTCCAACTTTTTGACATTAACTTTGGAAAATTAATTTTAGAAAAATTGAAATCAAGAAAATGATAGTTTTTTGAAAAAGACTTGAATGTCGAATATAGGATAAAAATCATTCTAGGCCATGAAACATCAATTGGACCATGATTGACAATGAGATAGTATCAAAGGTCTAGCTACCCAAATTTGCTATCACAAGTTTCTTATATAAATTTTAAAAATTTATAACTAATTATAGAAAAATGAAAACCCTGTAAATCATACTATTATGGAAATATTTGGATTTAAATAGAGGCTAAAAATATTTCTAGACCAAACTAGAAGCATTTACCCTATGGAATTTGATGGAATAGTACTAGAGGTCTTGCTACATTATTGCCAACTTTAAAAATTTATATCTCCCTCAATATAAATCCAAATGAGGTGATCTTAGTGGCTACAAAAATCTATCTAGTTTATGCTTGTAAAATTTAATGAGCATTGGATAACATTTAACCCTCAGATGACATAGGAGAAAAAACTGACCATATGAATAGTGCTATTACTATTTCAACAACTTTTTCCTATCTTTGAAAATTCATAATTAATTTTCTAGAGCTCCAAATAATGTGGTTTTAGGCTTTGCAAAAAGATCTAAATGAGACCTATAATAGGCTAAATATCATAGGAAAATTCATTCATTTGGTTAGTTTGTGACATAGGGTGCCAAAATAGGCTTATTAGGTAGCAAATGGGGTTAAATTTATATGAAATGCTCTTCTACCTTGGTCATGACCTCTTGAGCACGTGAGAATGGTCAAAAACAGCATGCAAAACTTGTCCAAGAGGTTTAATTGCCCATACATCACAAAACCATTTCCTTACTTGTTCATATATACAAGATTTCATAACCTATATTAGGTATAAGGATGTCAAGAACATGCATACTCATTCCTATGGTTCCAAAACCAATACATACATGTTATAGTCAAACATTTATATGTGTTCAAGTGTCTACATATCATATACAACATATGGTTACATCATTTGACATTAATATGTCAACAAAATGACTATATAGCAAATTCCTTATCAAAGTTCTTGTCTTTATGAGTGGTGGCTTCCATTTCTTAGTTCACTTAGTCCACCGAGACATAGTTAGATATTAGAGGGGGAAAAGTGAGATTCTAAGAATTTTAATAGCTCTTAACTTTATCAATCATACATAATAGACATATTTTCAAATCCAAGAATGCATATATGAACATTAAGCTACTAGTAACTATGCATAAATTCATTTTCATGTGTAAGAAGCTCATACATATCATACCTTGGCTTTCAAGAGCATTTGTTTAGCTTTATCCCTTTTTCTTAGGACTTTTGGACTTGCCTTACCCATTTTCAAGGGACTTTTGACTAGGTCTCACTCTTCTTGAGACTTTTGGCTTTGTTTCACCTAATCCTAGGGACTTTTGGCTCATCCTTACCTTTGCTAATGGACTTTTGGCTTCACCGAACTCATTCAAGCCATGACACATTTTATGTACATAATGGTACCGTGGCATGTAAAAAATAGCTATGCACATTTCTCATGGCATAAACATACATACACCCAAATGCAAGTAAACAACTAAGAATGCATGAAAAATATGTTAGAAAACTACCTTGAATACAAAAACACACACTTTTCCTTAATTATTCTTTCCCTCTTTTAGTCACACACTTGCAAGTGGGTGGAGTATGATTCCTTTAGCCTAAACACATCAAATAAGACCCAATTATATTCTTGAAATAAGTTCTAACACCACACCACACACACACACACACACACACACACACACACACACACACACAATGGAAGCTCACTTTTTTAAATGGCTCAATTATGGTTCCACAAAGCACCTAATGAAGTAACTATAAGAATTTATGATCTTGGCTCCATTCTTTTCTTCAATCTATGATTCTGGACTCTATTTACACTTCTTGGAGCCATCACACAATCAATTTGAAGAGCCTAACTATATGTTACTTCATTATGTCACATTATAGAACCTACACCTCCATCTCACCATCTAGGCTTCCTAAATTTTTTCCAAGGCCTCCTTTCATGTTCTTCCATCATATTTAGTCTAAATATAAGTTTAGATAAATTTAAAACACTTTCTAGGTCCTTAGAGGAGGCTTGGCCGAGACATAAGCATTGTTTTGGACTTATAGAGTTTTCTTTGTTTTCTTGAAGGGAATGACACTTGGGAGGCTTTCTAGATATCTTGGGAGCTCATATATACTCCTAGGCATCTTGAATTTCCCTGAGAAAACTCCATATTTGCCAAGACACACTAAAATCCCTAACTTTGTGAACTTGCATTTCAATGCTCTTTATTTAATTTCAATGGTATCTTCTTAATCCTCATACTCTATAACCCTTCTTCTTGCCCTAGTTTGGATAGAATTCATCTCTTTATGGATGGGCTCTAGGCTGGATGAATAGTACCCAAGGGAGAACAACAAGAAAATGCAAAGGAAGCTAGAAGAATTACCTTGTTTCTTAGCACTTTTCAAGAGTTCCTTCCATTACTTCAAACCTTTCTTTGAAATTCTGAGTTCTCCCTTCTGGAACAGCCACCAAATAGCCCCATATGTGTTACCAAAACCATAGGAAGAAAGGGCAGAAGGAGGAGAACAAGTTTGGTAAAGGGAGGAGTATGAAATTCTTTGATTTTCTTACCTTTTTACTAAGTTTCTCCCATCCTCCCTCCTTCCATCTTGTGCACCTTTCTCCTTTGCTTTGGTTATGTTTCAAAAGTGAAAAAGTCACTTATAAAGGTTAAGAAAGGCTAGAACGCATTTTAAGAGGTTGGAAAGCCACTTTATGCACTTTTTCAAAATTACAAATTTGCCCCTACACTTTGTCTATGCCATTTAAGCTCATTTTAAATCCTTTTCTAGAACTACCTTTTCCATTATAAAACTTAGGTCCTCTAACTTATAAAATTCCTTTGGAATCACTCAATTTGGATCTAAAACACTTTCAAACGAAAGAGTCAAAGTTCATGTTAACTAACATTGTAAAATATCAATCGGAGGGGTTTTAACTATTTTAGAGGTTTCTATAAT
Organism: Erythrophleum fordii; assembly: GCA_032878935.1. Lineage (NCBI taxonomy): Eukaryota > Viridiplantae > Streptophyta > Magnoliopsida > Fabales > Fabaceae > Erythrophleum > Erythrophleum fordii. The sequence goes on along the minus strand of JAVQMF010000052.1, from coordinate 14,352,985 downwards.
TTTTAAGGCCTTTGAGCATCCTAGAAAACTCATTTTTTTTCTATTTAAAAATCTCTCCTTTGAGTTTTTTAAAAAGTGCTTGAAATTACAAAAATACCATTATACTTTTGGCAATTTTATTAAACCTCTCTAGCTCTAGTTTCTGGGCACATTGAGCCTTAGATTCTTATTTTCTATTATTTAAAATTTTACCCTAATTCTATTTGGTCTTAAATTATTCATTTAAAGGGATTTGCTTTTATATCTAGTGCATTTTGCACGTTTACAAAGAAACCAAATATTATGTTTCTCACGTTTATAGAGCTGGGGAAGTATCTCTCATAAAAGGCCTGAAGGAGTGTCTCCTAAGTGATTGAGAGGTTCCTCAACTTTAGTATAGGTTCAGTGCTTCTCTGCTAGTTGTCTGCTTCTTTTTCTAACTAGAAAATAGCCATCACGACCTTCTACTTAGATGTGTACTCAATCACTCGGAAGATCTTCTCCAATTGCATAATCCAAGCCTATGTTTTTTCTGTATTCAACTCTCCATCAAAGGTAGGAGGCCCAAACTTCTTGAACTAAGCTATAACCTACCTCGTGGAAGGCTGCTCTAGGGTAGGAGGTGTTTGAGTTGGTGGAGTCTACGAGGTATGTGGGTGTTAGGCTAAGGGGACTGCCTTTGAGTCCTCTAGGTAGTTTAAGTGCTATGACAGAGGAGGAGTACGCCTTTCACTATCTCTTTGTGCAAGCCTCTCTTGTAATTGCATTATTATAGCTTGCTGTTGATCCAGGCGAGTCATAATAGCCTACAAGGCTCCCATTGTCAGATCATTAGGCTTGACTCTAGCCTCTATGGGCTTTGCTTTAGCCATTCTAGGCTCTAGTCTAGTTGTTCTAGGAGGCTTACCTCTACCTCTTCATGTGCTTACCATATTTCTGAAATAACATTAACATACTTCCCTGCCAAATATGAACACACGCCATATTTCCACATTCAAATCACCTATGTATAGTGCGTAAACATATAAGAAGTCACATTCTCAAGCCATAACCCATCCTAAAGTGCTTAAACTGAAGCTTTAATACCAAAAATTTAACATCATATTCTTTTAACCTTCCCTTTTATCCTTACCCAGCTATATTTCCTTAACTTCACAAACTTTCTCAAGAAAATCAATAAAAGTAATACATTATTTTACGTTATGTAGGGTTTCAAAAATTCATTTTTCACTCTGTGGACCCTGTGAACTCCTGAGTATCATCTTCTACTTATAACCCATCTATACAAGTCATAAAAATCAAGAAATAGCACATGATCCTTGGGTTATAAGCCATATATCAGAAAAATGCAAAGATGGCCATGGATTCTAGGGTTCAATTTTTTGTCATCAAATTTGAAAATTCACAATTAAATTTAGAAAAATTGAAATCCAATGAATGGTAGGTTTCTAGAAAGCTCTAAATGTCAACTATATGTTAAAAATCATTCTAAGCCAAGAAAACACTAGCTAGACCATGATTGACACTAGAAAAGCACCAAAGGTCCAGCTGCCCAGGTTTGCTATCATAAGTTACTAATATAAACTTCAAAAATTTATAACTAATTCTAAAAAAATAAAAACCCAATAAACCATACCACCATGGAAAGCTATGGATGTTAAATTCATGGAAAAAAATAATTTTGGACCACTTTAAGCTCGTTTAGGTATTAAATTATAATGAAATAGTATATAAGTTGGGCTGACATACTATTTCTAATGCAAAATTTCAAAAATTCATTTCTCTCTCTACAAACTTCTAAATGAGGTGACTCTAGTTGCTACAAATCATTGTGAATATCTAGTTTTTTCATATAAAATTTTTGAATCATTTGATCTCATTTGACTTTTAGATGACACAAAGATGCAATCTACTCAAGTGAATAATGCCCAGACCAAAACGTTGAAAAATCATAATAAATTTTATGGACCTCCAAATAATGTGGCTCTTAGACAAAAAAAAAAAAAATCTATATAAGATCTATATGTGTGCAAAATCTCAACCTCATAATTGCTCATTTGGTCAGGTTGGGGTTCAGCTCATAAAATAGGTCATTTTTTGTCCTAAAATGATTCATTTATGTGCCAAATGGTCTTCCCTTTGAACTAAGACCACCTGGGCACATGGAAAAGCTTAAAAATAGTCTATTAAACTTGTCTAAGGAGTCTAAATATATGTACATCACAAAATTATTATCCTACTTGTTCACATCAAGATCTTACAAACTCATTCATGCATCTCAATATCATAAACATTTATTCTCATTCATATGCTTTTAATTTCCATACATACATCATATATCCATGTATATACATATGTTCAAGTGGCTATACATCATTTAAAACATGGGGTTACATCATTTGCCAATAATATGGTTACAAAATGGCTAAATAACATATTCTTTTGTCAATTTCTCATCTTCAAGTATGGTGGCTTCCCTTATTTTACTCACTTGGTCCACCAAGATATGTTTTGACAATGGAGAGGGAAGAGTGAGATTCTAGGAATCCCAATAGCTTTTAACCTTTTTAATCATATATAATAGTCATTCTTTCAAGCTAAAGGAATGCATATAAACATGTTGTTACTAATAACTATACATAAAATCATTTTCATATGCAAGAAACTCATACACATCATATGTTGGCCTTCAAGAGCATTGGTTTGGCCTCATCACTTTTTTTAGGACTTTTGGACTTGTCTTATTTATTTTTAAGGGATTTTGACTAAGCCTCACTTTTCTTGAGATTTTTGGCTTTGTCTTATCTAATCCTATGGACTTTTGGCTTATCCTCACCTTTTGTAAGGGACTTTTGGCTTCACTAAGCTTATTCAAGCCAAACAATATTCATAAAAACACATATCATGCATATAACAGCACCATAGCATGTAGAAAATTACTAGAAACATTTTTTATGGTAAAATCATACATACACACATCCAAATATGAGAAAACAATTAAGCATGCATGAAAGAAAGGTTAGCAAGCTACCTTGAATGCAAACACACATAATTTCCCTTGATTTTTCTTCTCTTCCTTTGGCTACACGCTTGTAAGTGGGTGGAGTAAGATTCCTTTGGCCTAGACACATCAAATAGGACCCAATTACTGTAAAGACGAATATGTTGTAAAAACACCGAAATGAGTCAGTTTGAAAAGCAAGTCCTCTGAGATGAGTGATTTAAGACCAAATAAAATTTGGATAAAATTTTAAATAATAGAAAATGAAGATTTGAGCTTTGAGTTGCCCAAAAACTGGGGCTGGAGTGATTTGAAAATTTTGTTGAAAGGCCAATAGCATTTTTGTAAGTAAGTGTAGTTTTGAAAAAAACACATATGAGGGCTTTTTAATAAAAATTTTAAGTTGCCTAGGGCTTTTAGAGGTCCTAAAAACTATGGAAAGCCTTAAGATCGTTAAAACCCCTCCAGTGCAATTTTTTCAATGTCGATTGATCTAAATTTTGACTAGTTCATTCGAGAAGGTTTTAACTCTGATTTAAGTGATGTAAAGGCATTTTATTAAATTGGGAACCTAAATTTTATAATGGAAAAATAAGGTTCTAAAAAAGGAGCTAAAACGAAGCCAGATCGAAAATGCCATTATAAAAGGGCAAAATTGGAAACAATTGTAAGAAAAAAAAAAGCTTCTTAATTCTTCTTTAAAGCCCACATCCTCCTTCTCCTTCCTTAGACTGACTCTCTTTTACTCAATTTCAAAGAAGAGAAGCAGCTCCTTAGGTGCACCAAGAGGGGGAGAGAAAGAGGAAGAAAACCAAGGAAAAGCTAGGTAATTTCATGAAATTTCATACTTCTCCTTCTTCAAATCTTATTTCTCTCTCTTTGCCCTCTCTTTCCGTGATTTGGGGTGCTCATATGGTTCTGTTTTAGACCGAAATCAAAGGGAAAAAACTTGAGTTTCAAAGAGGAAGTTAAAGCAAGAAGAAGAACTCTTGGAAGGAGCTTGAATTCAAGGTAGCTTCTCCTCCTTTGTTGCTTCTTTTTCTTCTTCTTCTCTTCCATGTGTGTGACGCCTCCATGTAGAACCAATTGGGGGGGGGGGGAAGATTTTGACCTAAAACTAATGAGAAAATATAAAATTGGGATGTGGGAATTAGGAAATCACTAAGAAATTGCATGGAAAGCTAGTAGAAACCAAGTTGGAAAAGTGTAGGACTCATGAACACAATGTAAAAACTGATTTGATTCTTGAATTTCCTTGCATGTGTGAGTATTTAATTGAGCTCCTAAGACCTCTAGGAAGCCTCCCAAGTAACTCTCCCATCAAGGAAAAATTTGAAACTCCAAGAATCCTATTTTTATCCATAGGTTTGGCTAAGGCAAGAGCATTAGGATAGTGAGAGTTTTAATTTATTCTAGCATTGATTTGGGACTTTATATGATGGTAGAAGGTGAGAGGAACCCTTGGAAAAAATTTAGAAGCCTTAGATTGAGAGATGAGACAATGATTTCCATAATATAGCCTTGTGAAGCAACATATATCTAGGCTTGGGATAGTGGGTGTATGATGGCTCCAAGGACTTTGAATAAAGTCAAAAAGCCTAGATAAGGGAAGAAATTGGAGCCAAGAACTTGAATTATGCTAGTTGCTTCATTAGACCATAATGGAACCATTATGTGACCATTAGCCAAAATATGTGTCTCAAGTGTGAGTTTGATGTTTTAGCTTGCATCAAGAAGGTAATTGAATGTTATTTGTGGTGTTTAGGCCAAGGAAGTCAAGCTCTATCTCATTGTGAGTGTATAGCCAAGAAAGGGAAGGTGTAGCAAGTGAAGCTTGACAATTCCCTAAAGTAGCTCTCCACCTTTTCTTTTTACATTTCTTGTTGCATATGTGTCATTGTGTGCTTGTGTGTACATTTATATTTGTTGAGATATACCACTTGATGCTATGTTGTTATTTTGGTACTAATATGTCTCCTTGAATGTCTTTGAATTGTGGAAATGGCTCATAAGAGTAAGATGGTGCTAAAAGTCCCTTAATATGGGTGAGGAGATGCCAAAAGGCTCATGGCATAAGTGAGGTAAATCCAAAAGTCCTAGAAATGGGGTGAGGCTAAACTAAAAGTCCTTAGAACTTATTCTTATGCTTGACATGAGTTTGTGGCATAAGAATGTGAAAATTGAATGCCTCATAGATTGATTAGTTACATACTTGTACCCTTGACATGCTGTATACCTTAAAAATGTGCTTGAATAAGTGTATGAGCTATTGAGATTCAATGAATCTCACCCCATCCTTCCTCTTATCTTATATGGCCTAGGTGGAGTTCAAGATCCAAAGGATGGAAGCTAAGAAGCTTAGATATCCATCACTTGGCAATCTTGCTATTTTTTGATGTACTAAAATGTCAAAGTATATATGCATATGTTATTTTTTAGCCATGAAACCTTAAACAAGTGTAAAACTATGCAATGATGGTGTGTGTTTCAAGAATGAAATTAAATGAATAGAAATGTGCAATTTGACCACTTGAGAGCCCACTTATGCATGTATGTTTATGGATGTGTTATGATGAATTTGAGTTGCATGTTAGTTCAGACCTTATGAGAGACTTATTTATACTGTATTTATGCTTCCTAAGTTGCTCAAATGGGTGTGGAAAAGGTATGGATCATTTGGACCAAATTTTCCCTCTTTTTGGAGCCAAAAGTGCCATAATCTTGAGCTATAGCAAAATCTAACCAAATGATCTCTTCTTGACTTGAAATTTGGCATACAATTAGATCTTGCCTAGAGCTTTTTAGGAAGTTAAAGACTAGGTTATTTGGAGGTCTATGGAATTTTTTTATGGTATTTCAAGGTTGGTATCAGAAATTTAGATCTGTAGAATTACTATTCATTTGTTCAGTTGTGATTTTGTATCATTTGAGGGGTAAACATGGTCCAATGGCTACAAAATTTGGTAAAATAAATTAGACATTGATAGTTACTTGTAGCAACTAGAAACACCTTATTTTGAGGTCTAACCTAAGAGTTATGAATTTTTGAAATTCTAGAATAGCATCATTAGCGTAGCACAACCTTACTCATTCTTCCATTGAATTCTAGTGGCTAGACGTGTTAGTTTTGGTCTGAATTTATTTTTACCATAAAGGTAACATCCACATCTTTTTTAGATTGGTATTATTTTCATAGATTGGGTATTTATTGGAATTAAGTATACATTTTTTAAATTTGTAGTAGAAAGCTATGACAGTACTAGTGACCTATCATACCTCTGCACTTTTTTGAATGTCAAACATCTTCTGTGTTATGTTTCATGCCCTAGACATATTTTTAACATAAAGTAGACATCTTTAGCTTTATTGAATGTCATAGTATGCTTGATTTTGATTTTTTAAAAATTAATTATGAATTTTCAAAGTTGATGCACAGAATTTGCAGATTGAACTCGAGGCAGAACCATTATTAATTATGTATGCTTGATGTAAGCTCGGGTTTTTGGAAATGTTTTGAGATGGTTTTAGATTGTATTGGTGTAATTGAATTTGAGAATGATATGAGAGAGTCCCCAAGACCCACGGAGCCAAAAAAAGAAATTATGGATAACGTAATGCAATTAAATTGTATTATTTTCTTTGTTTTCTTGGAGAAATCCATGTATGAGACTTATGTATATAAGGAGGCTAGCTATGATAGATGTGGTACTACAATTACACTCTTAAAACAAACTCTAGCACCACACATACTCAAGGGAAGCCTACTTTCTTAAATGGCTCAAATATGGCTCCATCAAGGACCTAATGAAGCAACTACAAGAATTTAAAATCTTGGCTCCATTCTTTCCTTTAACCTATGACTCTTGACTCCATTTAGACTTCTTGGAGCCTTCACACAACCATTTTGAAGAACCTAACTATAAGTTGCTTTATTATGTCATATTATGGAATCTATAACTCTAACTTTGAATCAATGGTTTCTAAAATTTTTTTAAGGCTTCTTTTCATCTTCTTTCATCATATATAGACCCAAACTAAGCTTAGAAGATTTTAAAACACTCCTTTGGTCCTTCCTTCAAGCTTGGCTGAGACTTATGCATTGTTTTAGGATCATGGAGTTTTAAATCTTTTCTTGAAGGAGGAGGCACTTAGGAGGCTTCCTAGGGGTCTTAGGAACTCATTTAAACTCTCACATAACCTAGAGCACCCTTGGATAAAATTAGATTTCCATTTGCAACTTAGACTCTCTAGGCATTTTCTTGTTTCTTTTTCACTTTTAATTAGAAATTCCTATTTCTCTTGCTCTAAATCCCTTATTTCTAACTTGCTAAGACTTGAATTAATGCTCTCCTCAATAGGCCAGATTCTGGACGAAATTCCCATGAAGAAACCAACCAAGAAGAAGCTAAAAGTATCTTTGATTCATACCTTGTTTGATTATTCTTCCAAGAGGCTTTCATTTGCAACCAAGCTCTCCTTCCAAACCTTCCTCCTTCTACTTGGGCTGACCTCAAAATGGACTCAAATCACATACCAAAACCATAAGGAAAATAGGGGAGAAGGAGGAGAAGAGGTTTAATAAAGGAAAGAGCATGAAAAGCTAAAGAAATTTTACACTTTTCATGCTTTCTCTTCTTCCCTTGACTCCCCCTCTTGGTGTGCCACTCAAGCCTCCTTTTGTAATACCATAATTTCCTAACTCATTTCATACTATATCTATGCCTCATATCAAGCAATTCATACAAGAGGCAAGAAAATGACATTATTTTAATGCATTTCTTAGTGTTATGTCATGTATAAAAATCCCATTCAGTGTCACGTGAACCATGTGAGTTCATAAATCACATTGTCATATTTAATTATATGGATACAACTCATTTACATCACCAAAAGTGGCCTACAACTCGTGGAAGCCAAAGGGAAGTATAAAATACATATATACATTTTCGACCAGAATTTGCTCATTTTTGTCACAAATTTTGAAAAATCATAACTAATTCTAGAGAAATCAAAATCATAAATTCTTAGACATTATAAAAAGCTCCACATGTTTAATTTATGGTAAAAATATGTCCAGACCATAACATTTAACATAGAGGATGTTTGACATTCGAAAATATCCAGAGATCAGGTTATCCACTGGTGCTGTCATAAGTTTCTGTGGGAAATTAAAAAAATGTCCAATTAATTCCAAAAAATTCTAATCTATGCATATGATATCAATATGGAAAGCTATGAATGTTAGCTAGAGAATAAAAATGACTCCTAAGCAGTTCCAATATGCATAGATCTCGAAACTTAATCAAATATTACCTAAGGTCAGTTTGAGTGCCTGATATTGGATAGAATATTTAAAATTTCATATTTCCCTCTCTAGACATACAAATGAGGTGTTCTAGTTGGAACAAGTCACTGGGAATGCCTAGTTTCTATGTATAAAATTTTATGGCAGTTGAAAATCATTGAATCCTGAGTGACAGAAATCATTTTCAAACTAAGTGAACAGTGCATCAGATAAAAACCAAAATTTTTACTAACTTTGAAAATTGATCAAATATTCTCTAGACCTTTGAAAATTATGTTATTTAACTTTTCAAAAATCTCTTAACAAGATCTAATTGCATACCAAATCTCAAATCAAGAAGAGCTCATTTGGATAAAAAGTGATTGAGGGTTCCAATTTGGTCAATTTTGGTTCCATATAGGATACCAAAATGTCCAAATGGCTTTTCTTGGAGTTTGGCACTTCTTGGGCAAGTTTAAAAGCATATTAGGACTTGTGTGTGTTGCCCAAATGATTACAAACCTCAAGCATTACATTTTGGCTATTGCACTTCCATTTGTACACAATTACATAAAGCCATTCAAGAAGCTAATCTTCCACAATATACTCATTTTCCAATCTAGCATTCACATAATATATCCTCTCATTTATACATCACATTTTAATATAATTATACATGCTCAAGAGGTTATAGACCATATACAACAATGGATTACATCATTAGACATCAATATGGGCTTAAAGAACAAAAACTATGCATTTTGATGTCAAGCTCTCATTTCTCATATGATTGGCTTCCATTCCCTTGATCTCTTGGTCCACCTAGCATATTAAAATATTGGAGAGGAGGGGATGAGATTCAAAGAATCCCAATAACTCATCTCCCATTCAATCATACATAAAAGATGTAAAACAAGTCTTACAAATGCATGCATGGCTTATGAACGTGTAATCATTCAAGAATCATTCTTAGCATTTGAAAAAGTCACACATAGCATACATAGGTTTGCCAAGCAAGTGGATTAGTCTTACCCATTTACTTATGGATTTTAGACTTGCCTCACCCATTCTTTAAGAGCTTCTTGGACTTAACCATGCTCTTAGAAGTCAACCTCACTTTTAAGAGACTCTTTACTTTATCTCAACCAATCTTAGGGGTTCTTGGCTCATCCTCACCATGGCTAAGGGTTCTTGGCCTCACTACACTCAAGCAAACTAAAGCAAATATCTTAAACATCATTTGGAAAACATAATGCATCATCATGGTACCATGGAGCAAGAGCTCATGCTAGAACATTTTTCATGGCTTGAAATACACATACACGCATTCAGAAACAAGTAAAGCAAGCAATCATGCATGAGAGAAAGTGGAGAGAGCTCTCTTATTAGCATTTGTACACTTTTCGTTGAGTCTTGAATCCTCTCCCTTGACCTCACATACCCAAGAAGGTGGAGATTATTCCTCTTGGCTTAAACACATCATATAGAAGCTAATTATATTCTTGAAGTAAAGTCTAAGGCCACACAACTTACTTAGATACTAGCTTGGCTCATTAGCCCCTTTATTGTTTCTGAGAATGCACCTAATGAAGCAACACTCATCAAATAAATTCTAAGCTCTATTATTTCCTTGCAAATATGTTTCTAGACTCTTTTTAAACCCTTTGGAGTTATCATACAATTAAAACAAAGAGCCTAACTACTTGTTGCTTCTTTAGGTCATATTATGGAACATAAAGTACCATATCACTTTCTATGGTTTCTAAATTCTTTCCAAGGCTTTTTCTCATATTCATTCATCATATATGACTAAAAAATGGGCTTAGAAAAATTTAAAACTATCCCTAGCTATGCTATCCCCTCTTGGGCAAACCTATGGAAGGTTTTAGGCTTCATGGACTTTGCTTTGTTTTCTTGATGCAAGAAGCACATGGGGAGACTTCTAGGGATCTTATGAGCTTATTTAAACTCTCATTTAGACATAGGAATCAAGGTATCAAATCAGATTTTGCAAGGAACATGTAAAACCCTAGACTTTGCATCTTGAATTTTCATGGTTATTTGTTAATTCTCTCTACATATTCTTAATCTCCACACCCTTTTTCTTAAGAATCACCCTTGCTTCTATCTAAGAACTAAGTCCTCCTAGGGTTTCCTAAGTGGGGCGAAATGGTGGAGGAAGGGGAGGAAGGAATAGCAACCATGGAAGAAGAAATTACCTTATTTTCTTATTTTTTTTTCACTTGAATCTTGTCTTCTTTGAGCTCCTCTCTTCAAATCTGAATTTTTTCCTTAATTTCTCCCTTAAAAAAGATTTATAAACTTCATTATAATCATAAAAAGAAAGCTCGAGAGGAGAGGAACAAGTTTGGGAGAAGAAGGAGCATGAAAATCCATGAAATTCCTGACCTTTTTCTTGCTTTTTCTCCTCCTTCCTTCTCCTCCATGGTACGCCTAAGAAAGCTGGTGTTTTCTCTAGTTTTTGGGCAGAATAGGTCGTGCAAATGAAGGGGACAAGAAATAGGAAACTTAAAGTATGTTCAAGAAGCTTCCACTTTCTTAAAAATTTTAATTTTGCCCTTCATTTTTCGTATTTTTGTTTCTAATTCATTTTAGATCCTTTTTTAGAACTATCTTTTTCATTATAAAATTTAGGTTCCTAATTTAGTAAAATTCCTTTGAAATCACTCAAATTAGAACTAAAACCTTCCTAAATAGATCAGTCAAAGATCGGGTCAACTGACGTTAGAAAACCTCCACCGGAGGGATTTTAACTGTTCTAGGGCTTTCCATGTTTTCAAGGCCTCTGAGAACCTCAAAGAACTTAAAATTTTCATTTAAAAAGCCCTCCTTTGTGAATTCCAAAATTTGCTCAAAATTATGAAAATGCCATTACGTTTTGTAAGTTTTTTTGTACGAAATTATTTATTCATTCTAGCTCTACTTTACTTTTTATCTGAGCCTGAGATTCTTATTTTTAAGAGTCTAGAATAATTTTCAAATTTTTTGGGACCTTAACTAATTCATTTCGGGGGATTTCCTTTTGTATCTGATGAGTTTCGTTTGTTTACGGAGAAACTATACATTACATTTCTCACGTTTTCTCTCGTTTACAGAGAACCAGATGTTACAACTTTGGAATCTGTCTGGACCAGAAGCAAAATCGTGGAGAGAGCTGGAATAAAATGGGACATCCTTAAGGAATCTAAAGGTCACTTTTACAATTGTTCAAATTTATAATTTTGCCACCATATATTGACTATGCCGTTTGAGCTCGTTTTAAATCCTTTTTGAGAATCATCTTTTTTGTCATAAAATCTAGGTTCTCTAACTTATAAAATGGCTTTAGAATCACTCAATTTGAATTTAAAAATTTCTTAAAGAGGTTAAAGTTTGTGTCAATTGATGCTAAAAAATGTACACCAGAGGGGTTTTAACTATCCCAGGGGATCCCATGATTTTTAAGGCCTTTGAGAATGTCAAAAGGCTTGAAGTTTTCATTTAAAATACCCTCCTTTGAGTTTTTCAAAAAGTGCTTATATTTGCAAAAATGCCATTATACTTTTGGCCATTTTATTAAACTACCCTGACTTAGGTTTTTGGGCATCTTAGACCTTAGATCCTCATTTTTCATTATTTAAAATTTTATTCTAATTTTATTCAGTTTCAAACTAACTCATTTTAGGATTTTTACAAAATATTGGATGTTACACAAGTGAGATTTGAGAGCTTAGAAAGTGAAATCTAAGTGTTGCCTCTTAAGAAACCTAAATTAGGTTAAAGAAGCATATTAAGTTCCAATAGATTAAAGTGTTAACTACAAGAGATAGAATATATTCTAATAAGTTATTTTGTGTAGCAAATTGATATATGTAGGCCAAGCTACCCCAAGTTCCTTAATTTACAGATGTCAAGTCAGGGAAAGCCAAGGAAAGGACATGAACCAAAAGGGCTAATGGTGGTTAAAGTTCCTCATTCACAAGGTAACTATCTCTCTTTATCTTGCATGCAATTGAGTGTTTGAATGAGTTGAGATGCTTATATGCTTGCTTGTTTAATGATTTCATGAGTTATGTTTTGAATTGATTTTTATCACGAATTCTATACATGTATGATATTATGGTTGGCTTTTAGCTTCTCATGGCAAGGAATTGAGCACAATAGGTCTTCCTTAGCTGAGAGTTAAGCCTAGTAAAGCCCAGCTAGCATGTAAAAAGACTATGTTTTGGCTCTTAGCTCCCTATAGCAAGGAATTAAGCACCGTAGCTCTTCTTTAGCCCTAGGTTGAGTTTAGTTAAGTCTAACTAGTATGTTTGGATGTCATAGGTTGATGAAGGTGAAAGTTTCATGCTAAATGTTATGTTTGAACTATATGATGCATATATGTGGCATGCTTGCATTTGTTCATAACATTCTTGTGTGCTTGGATATGGATTGAGATTCTCCCCAGAATCTCACCCTATGTATCTTCCATTAAGCATTTTTAGGTTCCTTAAATAAGGAGAAGGAAAATAAGAAGCAATAAAGTTTAATATTCATGTGCTTGAAGCTTTTGTTGTAACTATATATTTAAGAATGTATATGATACCCTTGTAATGAAAAACTTTGTAGATGGCAACAATACATAATGTTAACTTATGTATAAGCTTGAGCTCTTGATTACAAGTTATTTTGATGTATATTATAGCAATTTGTACATATAGTTCATATTAGAAGCCATGAAGTTGTATATGTATGGTTGGTTATTGGATGCTTATATTTTGATGCAAGCCTTATTTCATGTAATAAACTTTATGAAATTGATGTTTGGAATGATTAAAATTTGCTCAAAGTGATAGAGTGTAAATTGGACCAATTTAGAATCGAGTTTTGGTCCAAATGAGTCAAAAGTTACATCTTTGTTCATGATAGCCCAAATGATCTAGTTTGGGGGCTAAAATTTGGCATGCAATTAGAGAATTTATAAAGTTTTCTAACAAGCTAAGAATGGGAAGTTTTGGGATTATACAAAATATTTTATGAATTTTTAAAGTTAGCCAAATTATGCAAATTAGTACTGTTACTGTTCATCTGTAGTAGTTTAGGATTTTTATGTTTTTTAGAGGACAAATGAATTCATTTCCACTTGACATTTTTACAACGTAAATTTTAGATCACAAGCTTTCCATAGACACATAATTTGCATAAATTGGAGTTGTATAGCCAAGGTTATAAATTTTTGAAAATTAGGCCCTAATATGTCAAAAGTGGCCAAATATGGTTACATGACTCCTATGCGTGAATGAGGTTCATGAATTTGTTTAATAGATAAAAAAAGATTTGTCTATGGCAAAAAAGAGTGAAAAAGAAAAAGAAATCAAAATTTGACCCTTATAATTCCCTATAGTGTATGAAACAGGTTAAAACTACTATCGAAAGTTTGGTAATAGTTGAAATTTTGTTGTCATAAGTATGGAATAATATGAGATTAGTTATATGATGTATGTTATTACATTCATTGCATTATGGATAAGCATAGTAACACATTTTCTAATATTTTGTGTTAATGCTTAACTTTTTTTATGAATTTGTAGCAAGTTTGAAATTTATGTTAAATGCAAACAAAGATGTATTACTTATAGGCACATCTTTGCCTTTCACTCTTAAACCATGCTTACTACCTTTTAGAGATAGAATTTGTGCACTCAACACCCACGCATCTTATAAGAACATTCTCTGTCTATTGTAATATCCGGTCCTCCGAAAAACTAGAGAAAATGTGAGAAACGTAATGTATGGTTTCTCTGTAAACGAACAAAATTCATCGGATACAAAAGGAAGTCCCCCAAGATGATGTAGTTAAGGTCCCAAAAAATTTAGAAAGCATTCTAGACTCTTAAAAATGAGAATTCTAGGCTCAGACAAAAGGAAAAATGGAGCTAGAATGAAGAAACAATTTCTGACGAAAAGCTTATGAAATGTAATGACATTTTTGTAATTTTGAGTAAATTTTGGAATTTGCATAGGAGGGCTTTTTAAATGAAATTTTTGAGTTTTCCAGGGTTCTCAGAGGCTCTAAAAACCATGGAAAGCCTTGGGACAGCTAAAGCCCCTCCGGTGGATGTTTTCAATGTCGATGTAGCTGAACTTTGATTGATTCGTTCGGAAAGGTTTTAACTTCGATTTAAGTGATTCCAATGCCATTTTTCTTGATTGGAAACCTAAATTTTATAATGAAAAAGACAATTCTAAAAAAAGAGCTAAAACAAAGAAGAAATGAAAATGCAAAGTATAAAGGGCAAAATGAGAATTTTTGAAAAAGTCACTTTGCCCTAGCTATTTATAGGTGGCACCTCACACTCTCCCTCATTTCACTTCATAATTTCCAGCCCCAAATCAGAAGCAAAACCCTTAGAGAGTGGTGAACAAAGAGAAGAGAAGAAGGAGGAAAAATTCAAGACTTTAGGTATAGAATTTTGCTTGTTTTCATGCTTTCCCTCCACCAATCTCTTTTCCTCTTTTTCCCTCTTCTTCTCCATGAATTTTCTGAAGTTTTGAGGGCTGGTTTGAAGGAAGAATAGAGGGGAATTTTCGAATTTCAAGAGAAGAGTTTGGAGAAAGCAAGATTCAAGCCAAACTAACCAAGGAAATAAGGTAAAAATGCATTCTATGGTAGCTATGTTGATATCTCCTTCTTCTCCATTTCGACCTAGCCTAAGAACCATAGGAAGATCTAATTTTCAAGCCCAAACAAAAATGATTCTTAGGTATTTGATGGAGAGGAATAAGAATATGCAAAGAAAACCATAAAATAGGCATTAAAATTCAAGATGCAAAACTTAGGGTTTCAAGTTCACCTTTTAAATTCTGAATTTATGTGATGCTTCCTAGGTCTAAGTTAGAGTATAAATGAGTTCTTGAGACACCAAAGATGCTCTCCACAAGCTTCCCCCTTCAAGAAAACCAAGAGAACTCTAAGAAGCATAAATAATGCCATAGTCTCGGCCAAGCATGTTTCATGGTGCTAGGGAGAGTTTTAAATTTTTCTAAAGCCATTCTTGAGTCATATTTGATGAATGAAAGTGAGGGGAGGCCTTGGAAAAAATTTAGAACTCATAAAAAGTGATTTGGTGTCTTAGGTTCCATATTATGACCTAAAGAAGCAACATGGTGCTAGACCATTTGTTTTAATGATGTGATGACTTTAAGATGCTTAAAAGGAGTCAATAATCATATTTGAAAGGAAAGAATGAGGCCTAGAAATCATTTGAGGGGTGTTGCTTCATTAGGTGCCAATATGGATCATAATAGAGTTTGCAGAGTAATCTAGGGTTTAAACAAGTTACATGGCCCTAGAAATTATTTCATGAACCTAATTGGCTCTCATATATTGTATTTAGGCCAAGAGAAACCATCTCCACCAATTTGTGGGTGTGTAGCTAAAAGAGGAGGCTTGAATTCTAAAGGAAAAGTGTGTGTTTGTATACAAGGTATCTCTCTCAACTTCTCTCATGCATGGATGTGTGTTTAGCTTGTTTTAGAATGTGTGTATATGTATTTTCAAGCTATGAAAAGTATGCTAACATGCCTTTATATACCATGATTCTTGATGCCATGTTATGTTTTCAAATAAGTACATAATGTTTGTATGAGTTTGCTTGAATATGGAGAGGCCAAAAACTCTTTCCTTAGTGAGAATGAGCCAAGAATCTTTGAGCTTAGTTGAGACAAAGTAAAGAGTCTCCCAAAAGCAAAGTGGGCACCCAAGAGTATAGTTGAGTCCAAAGCTCTTAAAGAATGGGTGAGGCAAGTCCAAAATCCATGAGGAGAAGTGTGAGGCCAATCCAAACATTTGGTGAGCTCTTGGATGTTTTGTATGATTGATTTACATGCCAAGATTGTTTTAAAATATGTATATATTCCACTTTCACCATACATGCATTTGAAAAGCTTGCTTTGCACATATTTTGTATGATTGAATAAGAGGTGAGCTATTAGGATTCTTTGAATCTCATCCCCTTTGCACATATTGGAAAGCTCTAGATGTCTATTTTACATTAAAAATAAGTCCAAATTATGAAAATTATCACAAAGGATGTTTGACATAAAAAATGGTCCAAAGGTCTAACTAAATTTTGGAACTGTTGCAAAATTCTATAGAAAATTTTGAAGATGTCCAATTAATTCCAAAAAAATCTAATTCATGTAAATGATACCAATTTGGAAAGATGTGGATGTTAACTAGAGAGAAAAAATATCTCCAGATCAATTCATCAAGCCTAGACCTTAAAATTCAATGGAACAGTACTTCTGGTCAGGTAATTTTATTAATACTGAACAGAAATTTCAAAAATTCATATCTCCCTCTCTAGACCTCCAAATGAGGTACGTCTAGTTGGCATGAGTCACTATGATTGTCTAGTTTCATTGTATAAGATTTTATGGCAATTGGACATCATTTGGACCTCGGATGATAGAATTCATTTTCAGACCAAATGAATAGTGCAGCAGACCAAAACCAAAAATTTTACCAACTTTGAAAAATCATCAAATTTTCTGTAGACCTCCAAAAATTATGATCTTTAGCTTTTCAAAAAGCTCTCATTGAGACCTAATTGCATGCCAAATTTTAGATCAACTTTAACTCATTTGGCCAAAAAGTGACTAGGATTCCATTATGGTCAAATTTGGCTCTATATAAGGTACCAAACTTGCCAAATGGCCTTCCCTTGGTATTGGCACCTTTTGGGCAAGTCTAAAAGCATATTTGAGACTTGTATAAGCTGCCTAAAGCGTCCTAAACCTCATGCATCTCATTTTGGCCATTCAATCTACACTTATGCATATTTACATCATGCTTCCACATTGCATATTTGGACATTACAAACTCAAATTGTATTCTAAAGCTCATACATCATATCCATAGTTATAAACATCACATAATATCATATTTATACATGTCTTAAGGTTCATAATATATTTACAACATCATATACACTATGAACCATCCTTGTGGTTCCAAAATAGAGAAAACAAAGCATAAGCTTGTCAAACTTTCCCCTTCATTGTTGTTGGCTCTCATTGGCATATCTACTTGGTTCACCTAGCATGTGAGATCATTGGAAAGGAGGGGATGAGAATTAAAGAATCCCAAGAGCTCATCTCCCATTCAATCATACATAATATGTGCAAAGCAAGCTTTACAAATGCATGCATAGGTAAAATGGAAGTCATGAACATTTTAAAAGCATACTTGGTATATGAACAATTCATATAAGACATTCAAAAGCTCATTAAGTATTTGGATTAGCCTTATACTTCTTGTTATGGATTTTGGACTTGCCTTACCTATTCTTTAAGAGCTTTGGATTCAACCATACTCTTGGGAGCCCACTTTGCTTTTTAGGAGACTCTTTACTTGTCTCAACCAAGCTCAAGGGTTCTTGGCTCATCCTTACCAAAGGGAAGAGTTCTTTGCCTCTCCACACTCAAGCAAACTCATACAAACATCATGCATTTATTAGAAAACATAACATGACATCAAGGAGCATGGCATATAAAGGCATTCTAGCATACTTTCATAGCTTGAGAATACACATACACACATTCTAAAACAAGCTAAACACATATCCATACATGAGAGAAGGTGGAGAGAGCTACCTTATGTACACTCACATACTTTTTCTTTAGCTTTCAAGCATTTTCTTTCGGCCACACACCCACAAATTGGTGGAGATGGTTTCTGTTGGCCTAGATACAATTTATCAGAGCCAATTAGGTTTATGGAACACATTCTAAGGTTACACAATTTGCTTAAACCCTAGATTACTCTACAACCCCCATTATGGTCCATATTTGTATCTAATGAAGCAACACCCCTCAAATAATTTCTAAGCCTCTTTCTTTCCTTTCAAATATGATTCTTGACTCCTTTTAAGCCTCTTGGATCATCACACCATTAAAACAAAAGGCCTAGCACCTTGTTGCTTCTTTAGGTCATAATATGGAATCTAAGACACCAAATCAATTTTCATGAGTTCTAAGTTTTTTCCAAGGCCTTCCTTCATTTTCATTCATCAAATATGACTCAAAAATGGCCTTAGAAAAATTTAAAACTCCCTCCACCTATAAGATCCCTTCTTGGCCGAGACATAGGCACCATTTGGGCCATATGAAGGTTCCTTTGTTTTCTTGAAGGAGAAAACTTGTGGAGAGCATCTTAGATGTCTCAAGAACTTATTTACACTTTAAATTAGACCTAGGAAGCATCACATAAATTCAGAATTTGAAAGGTGCATTAGAAACCCTAAGTTTTGCATCTTGCATTCTAATGCCTATTTTATAGTTCCCTTTGCATATTCTTATTCCTCTCCATCAAATACCTAAGAATCATGCTTGATTAGGCTTGAAAATCAGATCTTCCTAGGGTTCTTAGTGTAGGTCGAAATGAAGAAGAAGGGTAATGGAAAATATCAACCATAGGATGCATTTTTACCTTATTTTCTTGTTTAGTTTGGCTTGAATCTTGATTTTTCTAAGCTCCTCTCTTCAAATCCGAACTTTCCCTTGAATTTTTCCTTGAATCAGATTTGTAAACTTCATTTTAATCTAAGGGAATAAGGGAGGATGAAGGAGAGGTGGTGGAGATGGAGGAAAGCATGGAAAACAACCATAAAAACATACCTTAAGCTTGGAAATTCTTCTTCTTCTCCTTCTCTCTTGGTGCAGCCAAAACCCTAGCTCTTCCCTTTGAAATTATGCAAAATTTTCTGATTCCAAATGGGGAGGAAAGTGGGGCGCCACCTATATATAGGTAGGGAAAAATGACTTTTTCAAAAATTATAATTTTGCCCTTCATACTTTGTATTTTTGTTTCTCTTTCATTTTAACTCCTTTTTTAGAACCATTTTTTCTATTATAAAATTTAGGTTCCCAATTAAGAAAAAGGCCTTTGGAATCATTCAAATTAGAATTAAAACCTTTTCGAACGGATCCATCAAAGTTCGGGTACACTAACGTTGAAAACATCCACTGGAGGGGATTTAACTGTCCCAGGGCTTTCCATGATTTTCAGGGCCTCTAAGAATCCTAGAGAACTCAAAAAATTTATTTAAAATGCCCTCCTATGTGAATTCCAAACATTGCCTAAAATTACGAAAATGCTATTATGTTTCGTAAGGTTTCCGTCAAAATTTATTTCTCCATTCTAGTTCCTTTTTTCCTTTCATCTAAGGCTACAATTCTCATTTTCATAAGGCTAGAATGTTACTCAAATTTTTTGGAACCTTAACTAATTTATTTTGGGGGACTTGCTTTAAAAACGTGCCCATTTCCATCATTTAACGAAAACTGGACATAAAATTTCGTCATCGAAATTTAGATAACATACCTCATAGGAAAAGTTTTGGATATTTTGTGCTCATATCATCTTCAAGTTCCCAGGTGGCTTCCTCAGGAGATAACCTCTTCTAAACTACTTTCACCAGTGCTATCGTCTTATTCCATAACTGCTTGAGTTTAACGTCCACAATTCGATCTGATGATACTATGTATGATAGATCATCCTATAACTACACATTCTCATATTTTATGACATGTGAGGGGTCGGGCTGGTACATTTTAAGTTGGAAAATGTGGAATACATCATGGACTTAGCTTAGGTTCGGAGGAAGGGCTACTCCGTATGACACAGGTCCTACTTTATCAAGAATCTGGAAAGGACCTATATACTTTGGACTAAGCTTTTTACTTTTAATGAACCGACCTATCCCTATAACTGGAGACACTCTAATAAAGACATGGTCTCCAATCTCAAATTCTAATGCCCGCTTACATTTATCTGCATTACTTTTTTGTTTACTCTGGGCCATCAGAAGTTTCTTTCTAATAGTTTCTATCTATTTGGAGGTCTAGTCCACTAACTCTGGGCCTATGAGGCTCCACTTTCCTAGCTTAACCCAACACATCAGGGACCTACACTTCCTCCTATACAATGCCTCATACGGTGCCATCTGTATACTTACATGATAACTATTTTTATTATAAGCAAACTCCGCTAGAGGCAAGTATGTATCTTAGTTTCCTTTCATTTCTAATACACACGCCCTCAACATGTCCTCTAGGGTTTGGATGGTTCTCTTTGTCTGTCCATTCGTTTGAGGGTGGTAGGCTGTACTAAATCTGAGTCTGGTACCTAGAGCATCCTATAATGATCTCCAAAAGTTCAATGTGAATCTGGGATCTCTATCTGATACTATGCTCCTAGGCACATCGTGTAGTCTAACTATCTCCCTGATGTATAGCTGGGTTAACGTATCTAGGGTATAAGTGGCTTTCATAGGTAAGAAGTTTACTGACTTTGTTAACCTATCCATTATTATCCATATTGCTCATACCTCGATGATGTCCTAGGTAATCTCATGATAAAATCCATAAATATTGTATCCCATTTCCACTCCAGGATATCTAGGGGTTGAAGTAACTAAATTTTTTGGAACCTTAACTAATTTATTTTGGGAGACTTACTTTGAAAATGTACCCATTTTTGTCGTTTAATGAAAATTGGATATTACATATTACAACTCATTCAAGCATTCAAACGTATACAAGAAAAGGAGATAAAGCAGTCTTATGACTTATAGAAATCCAAGCACCACTAACTCACTTGGTTTTAGTCTTTCTCTTGGCTTACTCTTACTTGACAATCGCACTTAGGTGAGGTGGAGCTAGATGGATATAACACCCAATTGTTCTAAAAAGACTTAAAACTAAGGAATTACCAAAGGAAGTCCCCTAATTCAAATGATTAGAGGCTAAATAAAATTAGAGTGATAATCTAGACATCTAGAAATGAAAAAATAAATCTAAAGGTGCCCTGAAAACAAAGTTAAGATAGCTAAATAAAATTAAGCTAAAAGGTAGTGGCATTTTTATAATTTTAGGCAACTTTTAGAAAACTTAAAGGAGGGATCTTTAAATGGAAAAACTGAGTTTCTTGGGGTTTTTAGAGGCCTTAAAAACCATAAGAACCTCTATAATGGTTAAAACCTCTCCGGTATGTATTTTAGAGTATTAGTTAACCAAAACTTTGACCAAACCATTAATTAAAGTTTTAAATCCAATTTGGGTGAAACTAAAGGTATTTTATGAATTAGAGATCTAAATTTTATGATAAAAAAAATAGTTTTAAAAAAAGAGTTGAGATAATCATAAATGGAAGGAACCAAGTTTAAGGACTAAATTGAAATCTTGAAAAGTGTCATAAATGGACTCCTAGCTTCTTAAAACCACGTCCCTCTCTTCTCTACTCTTCTAACTGATTTCCATATGGTCTTAAATAGAATCCAAGAAAGTTTTAAGAGGCGCACAAGAAGAGGGAGTAAGAGGAAGAAAACCATGGCTTAAAAGTGTAAGAAATCACCATTTTTTCATGCTTCATCTTCATCAAACTTCTTCCCGTCTATTTTCTCATGGTTTTGATGACTTATTTAGGGTTGTTTCATGGCTAGTCCAGTAAGAGGAAGAGAGGAATTTGGGAAAAGCTTGAAAGCTTTATGAAGTTCTCTTGAAAAAGCTTTGAAACAAGGTAAATATCATGGCTTCACTTGCTTCTCCTTTGTTGCTTCTTGAGTATGAATTTTGGCCAAACCTTGGCCCATCTTGGAGAGGGTGAATTCAGGTCATAACAAGTTAGGAAGAAGGGGTTTAGAGCATTAGGGATAAGAATATGCAATTGAAACTAAGAGAAAATCTTTAGAATTCAAGTTATGTTATTTAAGGTTTTAGTTGCACTTAGAAAATTTTGAAGCTTTTTAATAATAATCTAACTTATATAAGAGTATGTATGAGTTCATAAGAGGTCTAAGAAGTTTCATGGTTGCCAAAACCCCTAAGAAATTGAATAAAACTCCATGGACTCTTTACTTGCCACATGTCTTAGCTAAGAGAGAGAACAAGCACCTAGCGAGAATTTTCTTTGATTCTAAGGATAGAAATGGTCTAGATATAAATAACAAATATAAAAGAAACCATTTGTTTGAATTGAGAAACTATGGTTTGAAAGATGGAAGTTTAGGCTCATTTTTAGGCATAAAGAAGCAACTCAGTGTTTAGCTCCTTGAATTGAGTTTGTGATGACTCTAATGAGTTTAAATGGAGTTATGAGAGATAGATTGAGTGAGAAATTAGAACTAAGATCATGAATCATAGGGTTGCTTCATTACACCCTTGTATGAAACCATAACCATACCATAAGCTAGAATATGTTTGTGTAGAGCTTATGTAAGGTTAGAAGTGGTCTCAATGATGTGTTTGTGTCTTATTTAATATATCTAGGCTAAGAAAATCATGCTCCTCCTAGGTGTAGGTATGAGGCCAAGAAGGAGAAGGAAGGCTTAAGAAAGAAAGTTTGTGATTCTTGACTCAAGGTAGCTCTCCATCCTTTCTTGCATATATTTCTTGGTTGTTTCATTGTCGTTGGATGCTTGTATATATGTTTGAACTATGAAATATGTTTATATCTATTGGTTTAATACTTTGGTATATGTTTCTTAAATGATAATATGAACATGTGTGGCTTTTAATAGGTGAGGTTGTGCCAAAAGCCCTTCAGAGTGGCTGAGGAGAAGTCAAAAGTCCTTAAAAATGGGTGAGACCAAAAGTCTTAAGAGTAAGTGAGACCAAGTCAGAAGTCCTTAAAAGTGGGTAAGGCTAATCTAAAAGTCCCAAAGAATTAGGTGAGATTAGACCATAAGTCTCTAGAGCCTATATATGATTTGAATGAGTTCATGTGACTTGAAAATATGACTATGTATGCCTACTAGAAGCATTTGTAGTATGCTTGCATTATATGAAAATTTACCATATATGATTGCTTGAAAAAGTGAATGAGCTATTAGGATTCTTTGATTCTCTCTCTTTCCCATTTTATATCTAACTATGTCTAAGGTAAATGATGATGCTTTGATAATAGGAGAGCTTTTCATGTAATTTAATATCAAAGTATATATATATATATATATATGATATTTATGAGATGTAAACCTTTGATCATATGTAAAAGTATATGAATATGATGTATGTAATGGATATAAAGCCAAATGTATGAGAATGTAGGTTTTTGACATCCTCGAGCCTTGTAATGCTTATGTATATGAATAACTAGTATGATGGCTTTAACTTCCATGATGAATTAGACATGTTATAATGCTTCTATATGTTGTGTTTAAGCTTTTGGAGGTACCCAAATGGTCAACTACATTGGAGAACTTCATTTGGGCCATTTTGATGCTTTTTGAACCTCAACATGAGCTATATTTTGCCCTTAAACTTAAACCAAACCAAATGGATGAGTTTTGGCACATGAAATTTGGCTAGCATTTAGATCTCATTAGATCTTTTCACAAAGCTAAAGAACATAATTTTTGAAGCTCTAGAGAATTTATTATGATTTTTCAAAGTTGGCCAAATTATGCAGAAACTGTCATTGCTACTGTTCATATAGTCAGTCTAGTTTTCAATGTCATTGAAGGGCTAAATGAGGTCCAATACTTATGCAATTTTATAGGCATATATCTGACATTATAAGTTTTCCATATCCACTAAGAACACTTAATTTTGATCCATGTAGAGAGAGATATAAAGTTTTAAAATTTTAGGTCTGTTGCAAGATGAAAATCAGACCCAGTTACTATTCTATTAGCATTTTGTGAGTCAAATGATATTTTTTTTATTTTAAAATCTAACAATAGTTAGATGACATCCTAAGCTTTCCAAAAAGCTATAATTTACATAATTTGAAAGTTTCTAGAATTAGTTATAAATTTTCAAAATTTGCATCAAAATATGGAACATGTGGAAAAATACAAGTGTGATGTTCACTTTGAGATGTATGCCTCCAACCTAAAATTTAAGCATTAAATTATGATGTTTCTAATTGAACAAATGTGTTATGAATAGAAGATGACTTTGGTAAGCCTAAATGGTTCATTTAGCCAAAGGTAAGTTATCTTGGCTTTTAATAATAGCGATTTCCATTGCTAAAGGTAATCATTTTATGAAAAGGGATACTATAGCCCTTTTGTTATGCAAAGTGAAGGCTATCTTGATATGGTATTACAATGGACCTACACATGAACAATTTCAAGATAAATTAATCACATATAACTTATTTTAGGCTTCATGAACCTTATTTAATCTTATTAGAGCTCAAGTGATACATAAAGCTAGTTTTAGGTCCATAATGAAGCTATTCTTGGTTTTTGTTTTCTAAACCCCAAACTCTTGTTTACTACAAGTCTTATAACTCTTTAAAAACTCATTTGAATCATTACAGGCTTGGTTAGAAGGATTTAGAATTAACTTATTTCATTAACCTCACTTAGGCCTTTAAAATTTTAACTTTCATTCTAGAGCTCCTAAATTCAATTAAATGTTTCCATAATTATTTATTCATCATATCTAAGTCTCTAAATTTATTAAACCTCAAAGAAATACTCCCTAGGTGTAATACCTGGTTCTTCAAAAGTATGAGAAAACATGAGAAACGTAATGTACAGTTCTTCTGTAAACGTATGAAATTCATTGGATATAAAAAAAAGACCCCTGAATAGAGTAAGTTAAGGTCTAATAGAATTAGAAAAATATTCTGGACCTCAAATAATGAATTTAAGAAGGTAAAGGTACCTTAAAATAGAGGTTAAAATAGCTAGATGAAATTTAATGGAATAGCAACGAAACATAATGACATTTTCATAATTTGAAATAATTTTTAGAATACTCATAGGAGGATTTTTTAAATGAAAAATTTAAGTTCTTCAGGATTCTTAGAAGCCTTTTAAATCATGGAAAGCCTTAGGACAGTTAACACCCCTCTGGTATACGTTTTCGGATGGCAATGAGCCTGAACTTTAATCGATTTGTTTAGGAAGGTTTTAGCTCCAATTTGAGTGATTCCAAAAGTATTTTATAAAATTGAGAATCTCAATTTTATGATGAAAAAGAATATGCAAAGGAAATTAACAAAGAACTATTAGGTTTTAAGATAAGGAGGTTAGCATTTTGATTGCACTTTGAATTATGGCATCAATCCTAATCATATTTTATGATGTTTAAGAGTTCATGTAGGCTTTTAAGACATTAAGAGAGCTTTCTACATGCTTCTTCTACCAAAGAAAACAAAGAAACTCTAAGGGTAGCCTAAAGAGTATATGTCTTAGCCCTAGAGTAGTTGAGACACCTAGGGGCAGTTTTAATTTGTTCCAAACTTGATTTTAAGTCATATATGATAAGAGAGTTTGAGAAAAAGCCTTGGAAAAATTTTAGAAGGCCTAGGGAATGAATTGGTAGTGTAGGTACCATATTATGGCCTAAAAAAGAAACATCTAGTTAGGCTTCTTGT
The DNA here is from genome assembly GCA_032878935.1 of Erythrophleum fordii. NCBI lineage: Eukaryota > Viridiplantae > Streptophyta > Magnoliopsida > Fabales > Fabaceae > Erythrophleum > Erythrophleum fordii. The sequence goes on along the minus strand of JAVQMF010000052.1, from coordinate 14,327,344 downwards.
TTTAATTGTGTGATGGCTCCAAGAAATTTAAATAGGGTCAAGAATCATATATGAGAGGAAAGAATGGAGCCAAGAACTCGAATTATGGATGTTGCTTCATTAGGTGCATCTTGGAACCATAAAGGAGCAATCAGACCAACTTAGTGTATAAAGAAGATGTGTAACTTTAAGAATAATTTCAAGGGCTTAATTGGCTTTCATATATTATGTCGAGGCTAAAAGAAACAAACTCCACCTTCTAGTGTGTGTGTGGCCGAGGAAGAAAAGCTAAATCTGAGAAGAAAAGTGTGCTTGTGTAATATAGGTAACTCTTTCTTCTTTCTCTCATGTATGAATGGTTGGTTGCCTTATCTTGGATGTGTGTATATATGTTTTGAGCCATAAAAAATGTCTTAACATGTATCTAGATGTCATGGTATCATGATATTGCATTATATATTCAAATGATATCTTGTGACTTTGCTTTAGTTTGCTTAAGTGTGGTGAGGCCAAGAACCCTCTAACCATAGTGAAGATGAGCTAAGAACCTTTAAGAATGGTTAAGACAAATCTAAGAGTCTCCCAAGAGTAAGGCCTAGTTCAAAGCCCTAAAGAAAAATGGTGAGGCAAGTCCAAGATCCTTGAAGAGAATGGGTGAGGCCAAACCACTTACTTGGCAAGCCTATGTATGTTTTGTATGACTTTTTGAATGCTTAGAATACTTCTTGAATGATCACATACTCCATGATAGTCATACATACATTTCTAGACTTGATTTTGCATTCCTTATGTGTGATTGAAAGGGAGTAGAGCTATTGGGATTTCTAGAATCTCATTCCTTCCTCCCTACATGTCTAGCATGTCTAAATGGACCAAGGGAGCAAAGAAATGGGAGCCACCAAGTTTAAAGAGGGAAGTTTAACTTTCAAGTGTGTAAAAATACAAATTTGTAGCCATATGAGTGGCACATGATGTAAAATCTTCTTATATAACCTTATAAACATATGTAAATATGTAAATATATAATGTATGAATAAGATTCAATGCCATATGTATAAAATAGCATGATTTAGACATTGGATGGCAAGGTTTGACATGTATGCTCTTGTGTATATTATGGGGTGAATGAGTGAGTTTGTGAAATCTAGGTTTGGACACCTTTAAGATAAGTTTAGTAGACCATTTTGGTACTTCTTCACGTGCTCAAATGGCCATGGTTATCATAGAAGCAATTATGGACCATTTAGATTCTATATAAGACATAAAATGAGCCATTTTACAACCTAACGTCAAGATCTAACCAAATGAATGAATTTGCCAATGAAATTTGGCATACCTATAGATGATCTTTTTGAGAAGCCAAATACTAGATTATTTGGAGCTTTGTAGAATTAATTATAAATTTTCAAAGTTGGCATTTTTCTGTTGAACTAATGCAAACACTGTTCATATGGTCAATTCCTTGGGTTATGTAATTTCTAGAGCCAAATGGTTTCCAATACTCATGAAATTTTACAAGAATAAACTAGACATTAAGCTTTTGATGGCCACCAAGATCACCCTAATTGGACATCTGAGCAGGGAGATATAAATTTTTGAAATTGAAAGATAGTACTAGTGGTGATAAGCGACCTTTGGTACTATTCCATCAATTTCCATTAGCTAAACATCCTTGTTATGGTTTGGAATTATTTTTATCATGAAGTAGACATCTATAGCTTTTTAGAATGGTATAGCACAAAAATCTAGAATTCAATTTGAGGCTACACACCTTGTTTTTATGTTGTACTTCACTTGCTTGAGTTCTAGGCCACTTCTTGGAATGGTTTTGAGTTGTATTTTTGTAATTAAATATGAGAATGAGATGGATGACTCTATATGGTCCATAGGACATGAAAAGAAAACTTTATACACGACGTAACATAAATTAATTGATTATTCTGAGGGCTTTCCTCGAGAATGTTGTGTAATTCTTGGAAATGAGCTTAGACATGATATGAGATGAGCTGTATAAATATGGTGTTACACTAGGTGCCTCTTCTAAGCTTGGCCAAACCACCCATTTAAGGAAAGTAATATGGAATTTTGTCTTTTCCTACTAAAAGTTTGATGCATACCCATGTTCCTTGGCTTCTTTTCTATCTAACTATAGTTTCATATGGCTTAAAATACCCTTCAATGATTTTAAAACTCCTAAGGTGAATTGAAACCCTAATTTCTATATCTTGAATTTTAAAGCTTTTCTTTTGGTTCTAATTGCATATTCTTATTTCTTATGCTTCAAAACCCTTGGGTTAGCCTTGTTATGGCCAAAATTCACCTTCTCCCATATGGTTTTCGATTTGGTTGAAACTATAGAGAAGGAGAATGTAACATCCGATTCTTCGAAAATAAGAGAAAATGTGAGAAATGTGGCGTGCAGTTTCTCCATAAAAACATGAAATGCACTAGATATAAAAGAAAGTCCCCCAGAGAGAATGATTTGAGGTCAAATAAAGTTAGGATAAAATTTTAAATAATAAAAAATGAGAATCTAAGGTTTGAAATGCCTGAAAACCAGAGTCAGAGTAGTTCAATTAAATTATTGAAAGTGCAATGGCATTTTTGTAATTTTGGCTACTTTTTAGAAAAGCTCCAAGAAGGGATTTTTAAATGGAAAATTTGAACTTAATAGGATTCTTAGAGGTTTTGAAAACCATGGGAAGACTCGAGACAGTTAAAACTCCTCCAGTATACGTTTTCTACTGACAGTTGACCCAAACTTTGATTAATTTGTTCAAAAAGGTTTTAGCTTCAAATTGAGTGATTCCAAAGGCATTTTATATGATTGAAGACCTAAATATTATGATGGAAAAGACATTTTTCAAAAGAAGCTAAAATGAATCAGAAACAAAAATGCCAAGAACAAAGGACAAAAGTGACATTTTGAAATATTTTAATTGGTTCCCTTTATATTTATATGTGGCATCCTAGTGTTAGCCTCCCATAACTAACTTATGGTTCTGCCTAAAATAGAGAGCAAAGCCAGGGAGAGGGGCATCTAAGAAGGGAGGAAGAAGAAGAGAGAAAGCCAAGACAAAGGGTAAGAAAAGTGTAGAAATTCATGCTCCTTCCTTTAGAAAACTTATCTTCCTCTTTCTTCTCTTTCTTCTCATAGTCCTATTGAGGTTTTTGATTCTATTTTGAGCTCAAACCAGAGGTGGAGAGCTTGAAATTCAAGGAGAAAAGAAAAGTAAAAGGAAGAGCATTCAAGGGAAGCTAAGATACTAAGGTAATATGATAGTTTTCATGCTTCTCCTCCCTTACTCTTGTATATGTGTATTTTGCCCAAGACAAAGCCAGCCACTAGAGAATAAATTCTAACCTAACCAAGAGTGAATCTTAGGAATCAAGGTGTGGGAAGTTAGAATGTGTAAAGAAAACAAAGAAAGAACCATGAAATTGTAAGATAGCAAAGTTAGGGATTTATGAACATAGGCTAAAATATGATTTTATCTAAGGTTCCCCAAGCCTATGTGAATGTTTGTATGAGTTCCTTAGACTCTTAGAGAGCTCTTCATATGCATCTCCCATTAAGGAAAATTACAAAACTCCCATTGGTGCCAAGAAGAGCATTGTCTCGGCTTAAAAGGGTTAGAGCACCTAAGAATGGTTTTAAATTCTTTTAAGCTTAGTTATGATGGGAGAGTATGAAAAGAAGTTTTAGAAAAATTTTAGGAAGCCTATAAAGTGAAATGGAGGTATAGGTTCTATATTGTAGCATAATGAACTAACATATAGCTAAGCTCTTTAAAATAATTATATAAGGCTCCAAGGAGTCTAAATAGAGTCCAGAGTTATAGATTAAGAGAGAGAATGGAGCCAAGATCATGATTTCCCAAGATTGCTTCATTAGCTACCTTATGGAACCGTAATTGAATTATATGAGTGCCTAAGTTGTTCTAGTGTGTGTCTAGCTTTGGTAAATGTGCCAAGAGTATAATTAGATCCCATTTCATGTGATTAGGCTAAATGAATCAAGCTCCATCTCCTTGTGGGTATTTGGCTTAGGGATAGGAAGAATTTTCAAAGAGAAAAGTGTGTTCTTGTATGCAAGGTAGCTATCTCTTATTTCTCTCATGCATCTAGGGGTGTTTTCTTATCTTTGAATATGTGTGTGTATGTTTGAGTTATGAAAAATTTTTTTAGCAAGTATATATATGCGATGATACCATGATGCTTTGATTATGTGCTTTAAAGATGCTTTGTGAATATGCTTGGACTTGTATGGGTTTGGTGAAGCCAAAAGTCCCTTAGTTAAGGTGAAGATGAGCCAAAAGTCCTTAAGGATGGGTGAGACAAAGTCAAAAGTCCCTAGAAAGAGTGAGACCTAGTCAAAAGTCCTTTGAAAATAGGTAAGGCAAGTCTAAAAGTCCCAAAGAGAATGGGTGAGGCTAAACCATTTTCTTGGCAAGTCTAGATATGATTTGTGTGACTTCTTGAATGAAAGAAATGTTCTATGTATGTTCATGATTTTCAAGATAGCCGTGCATGAATTTTTAGACTTGAAATTACATCTATTATGTGTGCTTGAAAGAAATGGGAGTTATTGGGACTCCTAGAATCTCACTCTCCCTCCCTATTATCTAACATGTCTAGGTAGATCTAAAGAACAAGAAAATGGGAGCCACTACCCTTAGAGGCAAGGAGATTGGAAAAAGGGTTGTGAAATGCTAGTATTATAGCTATATGGTGGTCAGATGTTGTATCTCCATGATATATATGATGTATAAGCTCTTGAACATGTATAACTACATGAATATGTGATGTACATATAAGAATTGGAGGCAAATGTATGATATTGCATGGTTTTGACCTTGTATGGCAAGAGTGCATATATATATCTCTTGTGTGTAGCATCAAATGGGAGGGTGAGTTTGTGAAGTTTGGATTGTTGAACCCTTGGGACATGTTAGTAGTTTATTCTCATGCTTTCCCATATGCTCAAGTTGTAACATCCAGCCTCTCTGTAAACGTGAGAAACACAATGTTCAATTTCTCCGTAAATGGTAGAAATGGGCCAAATACAAAAGGAAGTCCTTAAAATAAAAGGAATTAGAGCCAACTAAAATAATAATAAAATTTTAAATACTAGAAAATAAGGATTTGAGCCTTGAGTTGCTCAGAAATCAAGACCAGAAAGATTCGAAAAAATTTGTCAAAAGGCTAGTGGCATTTTCGTAAATCTGGGCACTTTTGAAAAAATATACAAGAGGGCTTTTTAAATGAAAGTTTTGAGTTCTCTGGGGTTCTCAGAGGCTCTAAAAACTATGGAAAGCCCCTTCGATTGACGTTTTCCAATGTCAGTGTGCCCAAACTTTGACAGATTCATTTGGAAAGGTTTTAGCTCCGATTTGAGTGATTCCAAAGTCATTTTTCTTGACTGGGAACCTAAATATTATAATGGAAAAGACAGCTCTCAAAAAGGAGCTAAAATGAAGAAGAAACGAAAATGTAAAATATGAAGGGTAAAATGGGAATTTTTGAAAAGTGTAACTTATTCCCACCTATATATATGATGCACCCTTCTCCTCCCTTCATTATGCACGACCATCTTCTGCCTAAAACTAGAAGAGAAAACCCTAGGGGATGAGGCTCACAAGAAGGGGAAGAAAAGGAAGAGAAATCAAAGGCTTAAGGTATGGAAATTAGTAGTTTTTCATGCTCTTTCTCTTCCAAATCTCTTCTCCACCATTCTCCTTTGTTTCCTATGATTATAATGAAGTTTATAAATCCGTTTTAAGGGAAAAATTGAGGGGAAAGTTCGGATTTGAAGAGAGGAGCTTAAAGAACACAAGATTCAAGTGAGAAAAAGTAAGAAAGCAAAGTAATTTCTGTTCCTATCGTTGTCATTTTTGGTCCCCTTCTCCACCATTTCGCCCTACTTGAGAAAACCCTAGGAGGAGATGATTTTTAGGCAGAACCAAGCATGAATCTAAGGAAAAAGGGTGTGGAGATTAAGAATATGCAAAGGGAATTATCAAAAAGCCATTAGATTTCAAGATGCAAATTCTAGGGTTTCAATTGCACCTTGTAAAATCTGACTTTGTATGATGGTTCTTAGGCCTAAGTAAGAGTTTAAATGAGCTCCCAAGTTCCTTAAGAGGCTCCCCATATGCTTCTTCCCTTGAGAAAGCAAAGAAAGCTCCATGGAACCTAATATGCTTCATAGCCTCGGCCTAGATGGGTTCTCCTAGCGAGGGAAAGTTTTAAATTTTTCTAGGGCCATTCTTGAGTCATATTTGATGAATGAAAGTGAAGGGAAGCCTTGGAAAAAATTTAGAACTCATAGAAAGTGATTTGGTGTCTTAGGTTCCATATTGTGACTTAAAGAAGCAACATGGTGTTAGGCCTTTTGGTTTGATGATGTGATGGCTCCAAGAGACTTAAAAGGAGTCAAGAATCATATTTGAAAAGAAAGAATGAGGTCTAGAAATCATTTTGAGGGGTGTTGCTTCATTAGGTGCTAATATAGACCATAATAGAACCTATAGAGCGATCTAGTATTTCATCAAGTTGTGTAGCCTTAGAGTGTGGTTCATGAACTTAATTGGCTCCCATAATTTGTATCTAGGCCAAGAGAAACTATCCCCACCAATTTGTGGGTATGTGGCCGAAAGAAGAGGCTTGGGTTCAAAGGACAAAGTGTGTAATTGTGTGCAAGGTAGCTCTCTCTACCTTCTCTCATGCATGGATGTGTGTTTAGCTTGTTTTAGAATGTGTGCATGTGTATTTTCAAGCTTTGAAAACTATGTTAGCATGCCTTTATATGCCATGATGCTTGATGCCATGTTATGTTTTAAATGAATCTATAATGTTTGTATGAGTTTGCTTGAGTGTGGAGAGGCCAAGAACTCTTCTCTTTGGTGAGGATGAGCCAAGAACCCTTGAGCTTAGTTGAGATAAAGCAAAGAGTCTCCCAAAAGCAAAGTGGGCTCCCAAGAGTATGGTTGAGTCCAAAGTGCTCAAGAAATAGGTGAGGCAAGTCCAAAACCCATGAGAATAAGTGTGAGGCCAATCTAAACACTTAGTGAGCTCTTGAATGATTTGTATGAGTTGTTCACATGCCAACTTTGCTTCTAAAATATCCATGGCTTTTGTTGTCTCCATGCATGCATTAGTAAAACTTGCTTGCACATATTATGTATGATTGAATGGGAGATGAGCTATTGGGATTCTTTGAATCTCATTCCCTCCTTTCCAACGATCTAACATGCTAGGTGAACTAAGTGGATATGCTAATGGGAGCCAACAACATTAAGGGAAGGAGATTGACAATCATGTATTTAGCTTTTGTCACATTAAGACCATGATTGTACTATATGATATATATGATGTAGTAAATGGGCTATGACCCTTGAGACATGTGTAAATATGATATTATATGATGTTTAAATATATGGATATGATGTGTGACCTCTAGAACCTATTTTGAGTATATAATGCCAAAGTGTGCAATGTGGAAGTTTGTTGGAAATATGCATAAGTGTGGGTTGAATAGCCAAAATGAGATGTATGAGGTTTGGGAACATTTGGGCAGCTCACACAAGTCTCAAATAAGCTTTTAAACTTATCCAAAAGGTACCAAGACCAAGGGAAATCCATTTGGCAATTTTGGTACCCAATATGGAGCCAAAATTGGCCATAATGGAACCTTATGTCACTTTTTGGCCAAATGAGTTAGTCTTACTCTAAAATTTGGCATGAAATTAGGTCTCATTGAGAGCTTTTTGGTAAGCTAAAGAACATAATTTCAAAGGTCTAGAGAATATTTGATGAATTTCCAAAGTTTGGATTTTTCATAGATTCTGGTATGGGTACTATTCATACTGGTAGTTTTGAATTCTGTGTCACCCAATGACCAAATGGTGTCCAATGCTTATGAAATTTTATATGCATAAACTAAAGGTCATAAGCTTTCTGTGACCACTGAGATAAGCTCATTTGGAGGTCTGAGCAGAGAGTTATGCATGTTTGAAGTTAACTGTCAATATCAGTAGTGCCCAGGAGCTCAATCACTGTTCCATCAGTTCCAAATGTCTAAACGTATCTGTTTCATTCTAGAATTATTTTTATGTCAAGTTAACATTTGTAGCTTTCCAAAATGACTGAATGTGTGTGATTTCAATTTTTATAGAATTAGTTATGAATTTCAGAAATTTGCATTAGTAAACTAAATAACAGCCCAGGTAGCCAGCAACTCTGTAGCTTTTTGGATGTCAAACGTTCTGTGTGATGCATTTTGTGACCTGTGCATATTTTTAGTGTGAAGTAGACATCCTAAGCTTTCCAGAATGACTAAGATTTCATGATTTCGAAGTTTCTAGATTTAGTTATGATTTTCCAAAATTGGGTCAGGAAATAGAGCAAATCTGGTCGAAAATATGCTTGTCTATTTTGAGCTCCATTTCGGTTTCCATGAATTGTAGGCATGTTTTTGTGATGCAAATGAGTTGACATAATGAAATTAAATATGAAGAAGTATAGTATAAGCTCACACGATCTACGTGACACCGAATTGAATTTTTTGATACGACGCAACGCTAAAATAATCATTATTTCTTTAGGATTTCTATGGAATATCAATATGATTCATGATATTACACCACTTGAAAGCATGAGATGAGCTAGAATTTATGGTGTTACACAAGTGACCTTAGAAAAGCTAGAAGCAAAAATAGACCCAATATGACCCCTTAAGAGGCCTAAAATAGTCAATATGCAACCTTATGTCAAGATCTGACTAAATGAACGAATTTGCCCATGAAACTTGGCATGCATATAGGTCTATCTAGAGCTTTTTGAAAAGCTAAAGTGCATATTATTTAGAACTCTAGAGAATATTTGGTGAATTTCTAAAATTGGCAAAAATTTACAATTTTAACAGTGGCATTGTGCATATGGTCTGAAACTTCACCTCTATCATTTGTGAGGCAAATGGTGTCCAATGGCTATGAAATTTTATAAGAAACTAGATACTCATAGTAACTTATACCTATTAGAAGCACCTTAATTGAAGGTCTGTAGAGGGAGAAATGATTTTCTAAATTTATGTATCTGTGCCAATAGCGCTACCTGAGTTCATGTACTGTTCCATCAGTTTTCAATGGCTAAATGTGTCTATTTTGGTTTGAACTTATTTTGAGCCTTAACTTAACATATGTAGCTTTCCAAAATGATATGGTTTGCTGGGTTTTGATTTTTTTAGAATTAGTTATAAATTTTTTAAATTTACAACAGTAAACTGTATCAGAAAAGTTGGGTAGTCTGACCTATGTTAATTTTCTATTATCAAAAGTGGTATAAATGATGTTATTATGGCTTGGAATTATTTTTAGTATAAAGTTAATATCCAAATCTTTCTAGAAAGCTATGGGTTGCTGGATTTGATTTTTCTAGTTTTAGTTATGTTTTTTCAAAGTTTGCACTAGAAACTTATCAACTAAATCCAAAACTAACAGGCAAATTTTCTGGTTTTTTCCTCCAAATCTGGGGTTCATGGAATGTTTTATGATGTATATGAGTTGTATTGATGCACTTTAAATAGAAAATGACATGAATGGATTCACATGGCCCATGTGGCATGAAATAAAAATTTTAGGTCCTATGCAATGCAATAAAATTCAATATTTTTATTCCTCTTTCATTAGAATTGTATATACTCTTATGGGATTAAGCTTCAATATGAGGGTATGGAGTTAATAAATTATGGTGTTATAGAGAAGGCAAGTTGGAGCAAACTTTCTACCATGAAACATACCTTGTTCTAATGCCTTTTAAGAGAGAAGTTTGATGCTTAGCTTATTTTCTTAAAACTCTCTCATTCTTCCAACAATTCAACCACAAAAATGCTTCTTTCCAAAAATCAAAATCATCAAAAGAAAGAGCTTAAGGAAGAGAACCAAGTTGGTGAAGGCAAGAGCATAAAAAAAAAGGTCGTTTTCTTACCTTTCTTTGACATACTTTCCTTCTTCTTCCTCCTTTCTTGGTGCACCTCTTGGTTTTGGTTCAGAAGTGTCTAGGTCGATTTTGGAGAGTTAAGGACATGGCTAGTTTGATTTAAGAATGAAGGGAGGTGTTTTAGACATTTGCTTAAATTCTTATTATGCCTTTCAACTTTTATTGCCCCATTTTTGTTCATTTTTGAAAATCATCTTTTCCATATAAAAATATAAGTGCTCTAATTTATTAAAAATATTTAATTTCAATTTTATAGGATATGGAGCCATCTTGAATCATTCGGTAAAAATTTGAGTCAATTGACAACCTAAAATGTACATCGTAGGGGTTTTGACCATTATAAGGGTTCTTATGGTTTTTAGGGCTTTTTGAGAACATGGAAAACTCAATTTTATTATTTAAAGCTTTCTTCTTTGAGTTTCTAAAAAGTTACTTGAAATTATGAAATTATCACTGCATGTACAATTAAATTTATTTAGCCCTTTTTACTTCAGTTTTAGGCCATCTTTAGTCTTGTATTCTCATTTCCAGATGCCAAAATTATTATTCTAAACGTGCTTGGCCTTATTTCATTTTATTCTGGGACCTTCCCTAAGTATTGCATTGGTTCTAGTTTAGTTTTAGGAGGATTGGATATTACAATTAATAGCTTTAATTCATTGTATTTAACAAAATTAATGAATATTTTTATGCGTTAGTTATTGAGATATCAAAAAATAATCATTTTATCATATATAATCATTTTAACTAAGCATCTTGTACATTGCATGGGTTATCCTATATGTAAAACCATAACTTCTAACTCCATTACATGCCATTTATAAGCTTCACATCATCATTTCCATAAGGGCACATGAAAAAGGGCATGAAAATAATGAATTTATTTGCATTGTGTCATACCTAAAAATTTGCAATCGGTGTCACATGGACCATGTAAGTTCATAATATGCATTCTCATATTTAAATATACCATTACAACTCATTTGCATTACAAAATCATGCCCATAACTCATGGAAACCGAATTGGAGCTCAAAATAAGCAAGCATATTTTCGGCCAGATTTGCTCCATTTTCTGGCCCAAATTTGGAAAATCATACCTAAATCTATAAAATTCAAAATTACACAATCTTGGCTATTCTGGAAAGCTTAGGATGTCTACTTCACACTAAAAATATGCCCAGGTCACAACATTCATCACATAGAACGTTTAACATCCAAAAAGCTACAGAGTCGCTGGCTGCCTGGGCTGTCATTTAGTTTACTGATACAAATTTCTGAAATTCATAACTAATTCTATAAAAATCAAAATCACACAAATTCAGTCATTCTGGAAACCTAAAAATGTTAAATTGACAATAAAAATAATTCCGGAATAAAACAGATACGTTTAGACATCTGGAACTGATGGAACAATGATTGAGCTCTGGAGGCACCACTGTTACTAACAGCAAACTTCAAAAATGCATAACTCTTTGGTCAGACCTCCAAATGAAGTGATCTTAGTGGTGACAGAAAGCTTATGACCTCTAGTTTATGCATATAAAATTTAATAAGCATTGGACACCATTTGGCCATCGGGTGACACAAAAATCAAATCTGCCAGTATAAACAGTGCACATACCAGAAACCATAGAAAATCCCAACTTTGAAAATTCATCAAATATTCTATAGACCTCCGAAAATTATGTTCTTTAGATTTCCAAAAATCTCTCAATGAGACCTAATTGCATGCAAAATTTTAGAGCAAGACTAACTCATTTGGCTAAAAAGTGACATAGGGTTCCATTATGGTCAATTTTGGCTCCATATTGGGTACCAAAATTGCCAAATGAATTTCCCTTGGTCTTGGTACCTTTTGGGCAAGTTTAAAAGCTTATTTGAGCCTTGTGTGAGCTGCCCAAATGGTCCTAAATCTCATACATCTCATTTTGGCCATTCAACCTACACTTATACATATTTCTAACAAACTTCTATATTGCACACTTTGGCATTACATACTCAAAATAGGTTTTAGAGGTCACACATCATATCCATACATTTAAACATCATTTAATATCATATTTACACATGTCGCAAGGGTCATAGCCCATTTACTACATCATATATATCATATGGTACAATCATGGTCTTAAAGTTACAAAAGCTAAACACATGATTGTCAATCTCCTCTTCAATGATCTAACATGCTAGGTGAACTAAGTGGATATGCTAATGGGAGCCAACAACACTAAAGGATGGAGGAAATAGAAGCCATAGATATTTTAAAAGCAAACTTAGCATGTAAATCAATCATACAAGACATTCAAGAGCTCCCTAAGTGTTTGGATTAGCCTCACACTTCTCCTCACGGATTTTGGACTTGCCTCACCCATTCTTTGAGCACTTTGGACTCAACCATACTCTTGGGAGCCTACTTTGCTTTTGGGAGACTCTTTACTTTGTCTCAACCAAGCTCAAGGGTTCTTGGCTCATCCTCACCCAAGGGAAGAGTTCTTGGCCTCTCCATACTCAAGCAAACTCATACAAACATCATGGATTCATTTAAAACATAACATGGCATCAAGAATCATGACATGTAAAGACATGCTAGCATACTTTTCAAAGCTTGAAAATACACATACACACATTCTAAAACAAGTTAAACACACATCCATGCATGAGAGAAGGTGGAGAGAGTTACCTTGTACACAATTACACACTTTTTCCTTTAGGATTTAAGCCTCCTCTTTCGGCCACACACCCAAAACTTGGTGGAGATGGTTTCTCTTGGCCTAAATACAATATATAGGAGCCAATTGGGTTCATGAAACAATCATACAACTTGCTTAAGAACTAGATTATTCTATAACCCCTATTATGGTCTATATTAGCACCTAATGAAGTAACACCCCTTAAATGATTTCTAGGCCTCATTCTTTTTTTTTAAATATAATTCTTGACTCCTTTTAAGCTTCTTGGAGTCATCACATCATCAAAATAAAAGGCCTAACACCATGTTGCTTCTTTTAGGTTATAATATGGAACCTAAGACACCAAATCACTTTTTATGAGTTCTAAATTTTTTCCATGGCCTTCCCTCACTTTCATTCATCAAATATGACTCAAGAATGGCCTTAGAAAATTTTAAAACTCTCTCTAGCTAGGAGAACCCATCTTGGCTGAGGCTATGAAACATATTGGGTTCCATGGAGCTTTCTTTGTTTTCTCAAGGGAAGAAGTATATGGGGAGCCTCTTAGGGATCTTGGAAGCTCATTTAAACTCTTACTTAGGCCTAGGAATCATCATACAAAGTCAGATTTTACAAGGTGCAATTGAAACCTTAGAATTTGCATCTTGAAATCTAATGGGTTTTTGATAATTTCCTTTGCATATTCTTAATCTCCACACCCTTTTTTCTTAGATTCATGCTTGGTTCTACCTAAAAATCATCTTCTCCTAGGGTTTTCTCAAGTGGGGCGAAATGGTGGAGAAGGGGACTAAAAATGGCAACCATAGGAAGAGAAATTACCTTGTTTTCTTGCTTTTTCTCACTTGAATCTTGTGTTTTTTGAGCTCCTCTCTTCAAATCCGAACTTTCCCCTCAATTTCTCCCTTAAAACAGATTTATAAACTTTATTATAATCATAGGAAACAAAGGAGAATGGAGGAGAAGAGGTTTGGAAGAGAAAGAGCATGAAAAGCTACTAATTTCCATACCTTAAGCCTTTGATTTCTCTTCCTTTTCTTCCCCTTCTTGTGAGCCTCATCCCCCAGGGTTTTCTTCTAGTTTTAGGCAGAAGATGGTCGTGCATAATGAAGGGAGGAGAAGGGTGCATCATATATATAGGTGGGAATAAGTTACACTTTTCAAAAATTTTCGTTTTGCCCTTCATACTTTGCATTTCCGTTTCTCCTTCGTTTTAGCTCCATTTTGAGAACCATCTTTTCCATTATAAATTTAAGTTCCCAAACATATAAAATATCTTTGGAATCACTTAAATTAGAGCTAAAACTTTTTCGAACGAATCTGTCAAATTTTAGGCACACTGACATTGAAAAATGTCCACCGAAGGGGCTTTAACTGTCTCAGAGCTTTCCATTGTTTTTAAGGCTTCTGAGAACCCCGGAGAACTCAAAACTTTCATTTAAAAAGCCCTCCTGTGTGTTTTTCAAAAAGTGCCCATATTTACAAAAAATACCACTAGCCTTTTGACAAATTTTTTGAATCACTCTGGCCTTGATTTATGGACAACTCAAGGCTCAAATGCTCATTTTCTAATATTTAAAATTTTATCATAATTTTAGTTGGCCCCAATTCCTTCTATTTCAAGGACTTTCTTTTGTATTTGGCCCATTTCTGCCGTTTACGGAAAAACTGAACATTGCGTTTCTCATATTTACGGGAAGGCTGGATGTTACATTCCTCCCCCCTTAAATAAATTTTATCCTCGAAATTTAGGGGTACACTTTCTCTTACTCTTATAGTCTAGCTAGCTATTTTTTTCTTTCCTTTCTTCTTAGCTCTAGACGCTTTCTCTGCGATTTCATTCTTTCAAATTTTCTTTCAGCTAGGGAACTTGTATTACTAGCTCTTAATAAAGGCTTTATTGCTATAAAATACTAGCTAGTTCTTTCTCATAAGGAATAGAAATTTTTGACTTTGAAGGCCTATCCTGGGAGAGCTTACTAATCATGTCGGGTTAATGTTAACCTAATTACAGGATTAACATTCTTTCAGTGGACTCATTTACACATCTCGGGAGGTAACTTATTTCAATCACATCTCCCGTCTCCTCTATGAATGGCTTCTCATAACATCTCATCATCTTTTCTAATCATTAAAGCCATCAGAAGTTTTTATCTGTCTACTTATTTACATGTTCTGTCCACTATTTATCTCTACGTTCTTTCTCACTAGCTCATCCCATGATTATAATTTGCATTTCTTTCTGTCATAAGCCTCATATCACAACTGCTTACCGGGATTACAGCTCGTTTGAGGAGTTTCTGCTTTTAATGATCCCAGTTTCTCTATTTATTACTATATCTGTCTTTGTAAGTTGGGACTTTTTCTCACTTTCTTTGCTCACTTATAGTGGCATTTCATAGTCCCTCATTTTATAACTGATTGGCCTAATCTATATGTCTCATACTGGCACCGAAGAGCTACTACCACTGACTACTGCTAAGCTCTGATGGGATGCTAGCTGTTCTCACAGTTTTGCTCATTAGAGATATACTATACCACTTACCTCATATAAGAACTGCACCTGACCCCTTTTCTGAATACATAAGCTATCATACAGGGGTCTCTCTATCCCTTGGTCAGGGCTACTGTCTGCTAGGTAATGGTTCATCTAGTTCTAACTCTGGAAAGCTTATTTATTGCTTTCCTCATCCCATATACTATGCTCATTTCTGAAGAGAGCTAGTTAGTGGTCTAATTGTCTGAGTAAAGCCTTCATATCTCTGTAGCAATGATCTACTAGACTCAGGAGATCTATAGTCTTTAAGATAAAGGCTAGCTGAAACTGTACTGGTCTCTAAGACTAACTGCTCTGTAAAACTATCTCAGGTTGTCATCTCTACCAGAGGTCTATCAGGTTGTGGCTAGGGCTCTCTATAACTCTGTGGGATCTACTGTAACCCTCGGGTCTACTGCGACTTCTTAGAGCCCTGCTAGGGTCTACTGAAACCCGCTACACTATGCTAGGATCTACTGCGATCCATCTCTGGGAGATGTCAAAGCCTAAGATTACTATATCTGATAGTAAAATACATGCTCACTAAGTCCAGTTACCATCACTCATAATAGCTAAGGCTAAACTCAGAAGTATATCATGCTCTTCGTGCGAAGTGGGTTCTGTATCATCTCATTCTTTAGGATCTTGTCATACTAATACTAGGGAGCATTTTGATTTTCGTTCATCGCTCCTCATTGGATCCTCAGATTCCCACTTCGGCTTCTTCTTCACTTGGGCTTTCTTTTCTTACTTTATTGACTTACTTACTTTTACATATGCTCGTTCTAGCCTTCCTCTCATATCCTGTAATTTCTAACTATGCCTACATTCTACTTTTAAGTGCCTGACACTAGGGCATCTCACACACTAAGTGTAGTAAACATCTTTGGTAGGAGAGAGGCTATACATTGGTCCCTATTCATTTCATTTACATATACTATAAGGGACTTAGACTATGCATACTGAATCTGAACATTTTCTACTGGGAATTCCTTTTTGTATGTTTTTCTCATTATTCTGATATTGTTGGAATCCTTTTACCTTTCTTTTCTAACTTATCTCATTCTTTAACCAGGATACCTTTCGATTATCGGGATACTATGGTGATTGATGTCATCATTTGCTATGCACTCAAGTCACATTACTACTGGGTTGGCCAGACCCAATATCATGTAACCATTATTGCAAGCAAATCATAACATCAAACACTAATACACGAGCGCCTCATGACTGAGCTCAAAGCCATTATCACCTGTATATTACAAGTTTTCCAATAATCTAAAGTTCCTCTCTCTTGCCTTTTCTATCAGCCCTATTCTCATAGAGTGCTCGAGGAAAGTAGGATTCTTTATCTATTACATCCCAAGATTTCTCTGTATTGCCCGGCTATTTTTCTTCGGGCATTATCATGCTAGAAGGGCATCTATGCCAAGGACAAGTGTGCTTTCTTAAGTACTCAAGCACATTAACTGAATGTCTATTCTCAATCTAATATGTCCTTGGCTTGAACATTGTTATATCTGCTCTTTCTACTTTTCTTATCCTCTTACATAGGTAAAAGGATATTCTACTACGGGTTATTTCTATTGATAGTACAGGTTTCTTTACGCTCAAGAGCACCTGCATTTTCCCAGGGTTCTTCCACTTAATTACTCTCTGTAACATCAAGGGGGTCTACTTTTTACTCATACTCTTGCTCTGCTCTTAGCTAGACCATCCCTTGGTAAGGAGGATTCTATTCATATTTCCTAGGAATGTCATTTTATAGTGCTCTCAGCTTACATTCTTTCTCTACATAAGACGGAGCTCGCCTTCTTAAGCGGTCTCTAGCTTTCTTGAGCTTCCCTGAGGGTACTAGGGCACTAACTGTCTGTCTTAGCTTATTTCTACATTCGGATCAGAAATAGCCTTTTTCTCTATTCAGCCTCTATAGCCTCATCCCTAAGAGCACCGTATGCTATTTCTAGGGTTCTGCTGACTCAATCCAGAATGCATATTTTCAATGTCTAGATTCTACCTCGCTGAAGCTCATGCTCTACTGGATGCTTTGACCATGTATGTGCCTTAACCCTGTACTATTCTCATATTAGGGAGCTCATCTGACTAACTATCAAACTCCTATCCGTTTACCTTTCTAAGCTTAATCTTACTAAAGTGAGGGCATATCTTCTATGGTTAATTTCTCAGCTCTTTCTCACTTCTTTGCTTACTATACTTTATAATCGGAGGGTCGATCTAGGGAACTTTACTAACCACTACTAGGTGGTTTCCCTAACATAAGGATGTCTCATCTTTCCTTTTTTGATCTAAGGAGAACTTTCACTTAGCTTTTCATTCACATATCTCACCTGGAACGATGCTACTGGTCATCTTCTCCAGGCTTTAGCTTATGCTCAGCCTGGCTAGCCACCTCATCGGACCCGTAGCTTACTAATTATCCTTATTCTTTTTTGAGCTTCTATTACTGGGCTACTCATACTTACCTTTAGGTGTTACCTATGAGGTACACCTTTCTAGAACACTCACTATGTACCTTACTACTGGTAGTCTTATCTTACGTCATTTCGAGGCTACACTAATATTCTATCATTCAGTGTCCCACTAGGTAGCACTTTAGGTTGGAGTCAACGCCTCATAGGCAGCTCTCAACGACCTCATTAGCCCTGTGTCTAACTTTCTCTATATTGGGCTCTTTCCTCAGTCTCATTTACTAGGCCCATAGATTTCTTACTAATCTTTTTGTGACTATTTATTACTCCTTTCCCTACTTATACTAAGGGTTCCTGCTCACTATGGGTTGTCTTACCCCTTATCAACTCCTTTTTCAAGTTGGTCTGAATATGACCAACAAGGCGTTTACATTGCCATTCACCACAGCTAACACATCATTCGCCGCGACTAATGGCCTCTTATTGGCTTACTATTCTAGGGATCACCGCTTCTATAACTGGTTCATCATCAAGTTAGAGGGTTCTACCTTTCACTTTATTCAGCATAACTAGCTATCACCTTCGAGCTGTTAGGCTCCAAGGTATAGCTTATAACTCAACCTTTGGCCTGAGGAAATTAACCTTTCGGGCTCTAATACTTACCTAGACATTTAGGTGCTGTGGCTAGGGAGTGACTCTTTTTTTCTCATTTCCCCTCTAGACTAGTTTAGTGCAGTCGCAGTCTCATCTCATACCGCACTACATCATTACTTGTCTCTGCGTTATGTGAGATAGTTGAGAATGGCCTGGGTATAACTACCTGAGAGAATTAGGCCTCACATACTCTCTCTAGCAAGCTTCTTTCTATCAACGAGATCATTCTCATCATTCATATCTAGGGCTTACCACTGATCCCAGCGAGCTATCATATCTCATCAAGCTCTAGCCGTCGGATCCCTCAACTTTACTCAAGTTACTTTAGAGGCCACTCACCCTGGTGTCCACTAACTACTCTAAGACCATTCTACAACTTACTTATCATAAATAAAGCCATAAACTACTTTCACACACTTACAATGTCTCATAGAAGACTTTTTATAGTCATACAAGCATTTTACACAGCCCAATGGCTATGTCCTTAAGCCAAATCCAATTCAAGAGAGCCTGGAACTTTACTCTGATACCAATAAATGTAAAACCATAACTTCTAGCTCCATTACATGCCATTTATAAGCTTCACATCATCACTTCCATAAGGGCACATGAAAAAGGGCATGAAAATAATGAATTTATTTGCATTGCGTCATACCTAAAAATTTGCAATCAGTGTCACGTGGACCATGTGAGTTCATATTATGCATTCTCATATTTAAATAAATCATTACAACTCATTTTCATTACAAAATCATGCCCATAACTCATGGAAACCGAATTGGAGCTCAAAATAAGCAAGCATATTTTCGGCCAGATTTGCTCCATTTTCTGGCCCAAATTTGGAAAATCATAACTAAATCTAAAAAATTCAAAATCATACCATCTTGGTCATTCTGGAAAGATTAGGATGTCTAATTCACACTAAAAATATGCCCAGGTCACAAAATTCATCACACAGAACGTTTGACATCCAAAAATTTACAGAGTCGCTGGCTGCTTAGGCTGTCATTCAGTTTACTGATACAAATTTCTGAAATTCATAACTAATTGTATAAAAATAAAAATCACACATTCAGTCATTCTAGAAAGCTACAAACGTTACCTTGACACTAAAAATAATTCTAGAATGAAACAGATACGTTTAGACATCTGGAACTGATGGAACAATGATTGAGCTCTGGAGGCACCACTGTTACTGATAGCAAACTTAAAAAAATGTATAACTCTCTGCTCAGACCTCCAAATGAAGTGATCTTAGTGGCAACAGAAAGCTTATGACCTCTAGTTTATGCATATAAAATTTCATAACCATTGGACACCATTTTACCATTGGGTGACACAAAAATCAAATCTGCCAGTATGAACAGTGCACATACCAGAAACCATAGAAAATCCCAACTTTGAAAATTCATCAAATATTCTATAGACCTCCAAAAATTATGTTCTTTAGATTTCCAAAAATCTCTCAATGAGACCTAATTGCATGCAAAATTTCAGAGCAAGACTAACTCATTTGGCTAAAAAGTGACATAGGGTTCCATTATGGCCAATTTTGGCTCCATATTGGGTACCAAAATTGCCAAATGAATTTCCCTTGGTCTTGGTACCTTTTGGGCAAGTTTAAAAGCTTATTTGAGCCTTGTGTGAGCTGCCCAAATGGTCCTAAATCTCATACATCTCATTTTGGCCATTCAACCCACACTTATACATATTTCTAACAAACTTCTATATTGCACACTTTGGCATTACATACTCAAAATAGGTTTTAGAGGTCACACATCATATCCATACATTTAAACATCATTTAATATCATATTTACACATGTCGCAAGGGTCATAGCCCATTTACTACATCAT
This sequence comes from Erythrophleum fordii, assembly GCA_032878935.1. Taxonomy (NCBI): domain Eukaryota; kingdom Viridiplantae; phylum Streptophyta; class Magnoliopsida; order Fabales; family Fabaceae; genus Erythrophleum; species Erythrophleum fordii. The sequence goes on along the minus strand of JAVQMF010000052.1, from coordinate 14,307,202 downwards.
ATATATCATATGGTACAATCATGGTCTTAAAGTCACAAAAGCTAAACACATGATTGTCAATCTCCTTCCCATTTACTACATCATAGCTCACTAAGTGTTTGGATTAGGCTCACACTTCTCCTCACAGATTTTGGACTTGCCTCACCCATTCTTTGAGCACTTTGGACTCAACCATACTTTTGGGAGCCCACTTTGCTTTTGAGAGACTCTTTACTTTGTCTTAACCAAGCTCAAGGGTTCTTGGCTCATCCTCACCCAAGGGAAGAGTTCTTGGCCTCTCCACACTAAAGCAAACTCATACAAACATCATGGATTCATTTAAAACATAACATGGCATCAAGAATCATGATATGTAAAGACATGCTAGCATACTTTTCAAGCTTGAAAATACACATACACACATTCTAAAACAAGCTAAACACACATCCATGCATGAGAGAAGGTGGAGAGAGCTACCTTGCACACAATTACACACTTTTTTCTTTAGGATTCAAGCCTCCTCTTTTGGCCACACACCCAAAACTCGGTGGAGATGGTTTCTCTTGGCCTAAATACAATATATAGGAGCCAATTAGGTTCATGAAACAATCATATTACTTGCTTAAGTACTAGATTGTTCTATAACCCCCATTATAGTCCATATTGGTACCTAATGAAGCAACACCCCTTAAATGATTTCTAGGCCTCATTCTTTTTTTTCAAATATGATTCTTGACTCCTTTTAAGCTTCTTGGAGTCATCACATCATCAAAATAAAAGGCCTAACACCATGTTGCTTCTTTTAGGTCATAATATGGAACCTAAGACACCAAATCACTTTCTATGAGTTCTAAATTTTTTCCAAGGCCTCCCTTCACTTTCATTCATCAAATATGACTCAAGAATGGCCTTAGAAAATTTTAAAACTTTCTCTAGCTAGGAGAACCCATCTTGGCTGAGGCTATGAAGCATATTGGGTTCCATAGAGCTTTCTTTGTTTTCTCAAGGGAAGAAGCATATGGGGAGCCTCTTAGGGATCTTGGAAGCTCATTTAAACTCTTACTTAGGCCTAGGAATCATCATACAAAGTCAGATTTTACAAGGTGCAATTGAAACTCTAGAATTTGCATCTTAAAATCTAATGGGTTTTTGATAATTCCCTTTGCATATTCTTAATCTCCACACCCTTTTTCCTTAGATTCATGCTTGGTTCTACCTAAAAATCATCTTCTCCTAGGGTTTTCTCAAGTGGGGCGAAATGGTGGAGAAGGGGACCAAAAATGGCAATCATAGGAAGAGAAATTACCTTGTTTTCTTGCTTTTTCTCACTTGAATCTTGTGTTCTTTGAGCTCCTCTCTTTAAATCCGAACTTTCCCCTCAATTTCTCCCTTAAAACAGATTTATAAACTTCATTATAATTATAGAAAACAAAGGAGAATGTAGGAGAAGAGGTTTGGAAGAGAAAGAGCATGAAAAGCTACTAATTTTCATATCTTAAGCCTTTGATTTCTCTTCCTTTTTTTCCCCTTCTTGTGAGCCTCATCCCCTAGGGTTTTCTTCTGGTTTTAGGCAGAAGATGGTCGTGCATAATGAAGGGAGGAGAAGGGTGCATCATATATATAGGTGGGAATAAGTTACACTTTTCAAAAATTCTCATTTTGCCCTTCATACTTTGCATTTCCGTTTCTCCTTCGTTTTAGCTCCATTTTGAGAACCTTCTTTTCCATTATAAAATTTAGGTTCCCAAACAAGTAAAATGTCTTTGGAATCACTTAAATTGGGACTAAAACTTTTCCGAACGAATTCATCAGAGTTCAAGCACACTGACATTGGAAAATGTCCAGTAGAGGAGCTTTAACTGTCCCGGGGCTTTCTATGGCTTTTAGGGCCTCTGGGAACCCCAGAGAACTCAAAACTTTCATTTAAAAAGCCCTCTTGTGTGTTTTTCAAAAAGTGCCCATATTTACAAAAATACCACTGGCCTTTTGACAAATTTTTCAAATCACTCTGGCCTTGATTTCTGGGTAACTCAAGGCTTAAATCCTCATTTTCTACTATTTAAAATTTTATCATAATTTTAGTTGGCCCCAATTCCTTCTATTTCAAGGACTTTCTTTTGTATTTGGCCCATTTCTGCCGTTTACAGAAAAATTGGACATTGCGTTTCTCACGTACTATAATTTGGTAATTGAAATAATCCCTAAAGAGTGGAATGAATTAAGTAAATGAGGTTAAGAAAACAATAATGACTCAAAATTGAAGTCAAAATAGTCAAACAGAATAAATTGAAAATTAGTGATAAAATCATAAGTTTAGGCAAAATTTTAGAAACTTAAAGAAAATGGTTTTAAATACTAAAATTGAGCTTACTAGGGTTCTTAAAGGCCTTGAAAACCATATTAATCGTTAGAATGGATAAAACTCTTTGGGTATACAATTTAGGTTATCAGTTGATCTAAAATTTGACCAAGTTATTTAGGATGGTTTTAAACCCCAAAAGTTTGGAAATAAATTTTTTAATAAACTAAAGAGCTTCTATTTTATGATGGAAAAGATGGTTCTTAAAGAGAATTTAAAATCAATTTAAACGAAGGAATTGAAATTAAGGGGATATAACGAGAATTTTGTAATTATTTTAAAAAACATTCTTTCTTCCTTATATTAGTTTAGCCACACCACCAACACCTCAAATTTGACTTAGATCACTTAAAAATAGAACCAAGGAGGTGTGAGAAGAAACAAAGAAGGAAGGAGGAAAAAGCTTCATCTAGGTAAGCTTATGTGCTAAATTTGCTTATGATATTAGTCTAAATCTTTCTCTTCTCCTCTTTCTCCTCTTTCTTTCTATGATTTTGGATCTTTAAAAGAGGGAGTTTTGTGGCTAAACCCATAGAGGAAGAAGCTCTTTTAAGGAAACTAGTTGTAGCATAATAATCTTCATTTAAAGCACTTTCAAATGGTATATAACTTAGGCTACGAAAACTTGATATGGATAGTGTAACATTCGGTTTTCTGAAAAAGAGAGAAAATGTGAGAAACGTAATGTATGGTTTCTCTATAAACGAATGAAACTCATCGGATATAAAAGGATGTCCCTCGAAATGAGATAGTTAAGGTCTCAAAAAATTTGAAAAGCATTCTAGACTCTTAAAAATGAGAATCTCAGGTTCAAACAGAAAGAAAAATGGAGTTAGAATGAAGAAACAATTTCTTACAAAAAACTTATGAAACGTAATGGCATTTTTGTAATTTTGAGCAAATTTTGGAATTCACATAGGAGGGCTTTTTAAATGAAATTTTTGAGTTCCTCAGGATTCTCAGAGGCCCTAAAAACTATGGGAAGCCTCAGGACAATTAAATCCCCTCTGATGGACGTTTCTCAACGTCGGTGTGTCTAAACTTTGATAGATCCGTTCAGAAAGATTTTAACTCTGATTTGAGTGATTCCAAAGGCATTTTTCTTAATTAGGAACCTAAATTTTATAATGGAGAAGATGGTTCTAAAAAAGGAGCTAAAATGAAGTAGAAACAAAAATGCAAAGTATGAAGGGCAAAATGAGAATTTTTGAAAAGTATAACTTATTTCCACCTATATATATGATGCACCCTTCTCCTCCTCTCATTATGCATGACCAAGTTCTGTCCAAAACCAGAGGAAAACACTAGGGGATGAGGCACATAAAAGGAGGAAGAAAAGGAGGAGAAATTCAAGGTGGAAAGGTATGGATTTTTATGGTTTTTTGTGCTCTTTCTCTTCCAAACCTCTTCTCCTCCATTCTCCTTTGTTTCCTATGATTATAATGAAGTTTATAAATCTGTTTTAAAGAAGAAATTGAGGGGAAATTTCGGATTTGAAGAGAGGAGCTCAAAGAACACAAGATTCAAGTGAGAAAAAGCAAGAAAATAAGGTAATTTCTCTTCCTATGGTTGTCATCGTTGCTTCCCTCCTCTACCATTTTGCCCCACTTGAAAAAACACTAGGAGGAGATGATTTTTAGGTAGAACCAATCATGAATCTAAGGGAAAAGGTTGTGGAGATTAAGAATGTGCAAAGAAAACAACAAAATAACCATTAGATTTCAAGATGCAACTTCTAGGGTTTCAATTGCACCTTGTAAAATATAATTTTAAATGATGATTCTTAGGCTTAAATAAGAGTTTAAATGAGCTCTTAAAATCCCTAAGGGGCTCCCCATATGCTTTTTCCCTTGAGAAAATAAAGAAAGCTCCATGGGACCTAATATGCTTCATTGTCTTAGCCAAGGAGGGTTCTCATAGCTAGGGAGAGTTTTAAATTTTTCTAAGGTCATTCTTGAGTCATATTTGATGAATGAAAATAAAGGGAGGCCTTAGAAAAAATTTAAAACTCATAGAAATTGATTTGGTGCCTTCAGTTCCATATTATGACCTAAAGAAGCAATATGGTGCTAGGCCATTTGTTTTAACAATGTGATGACTCCAAGAGGCTTAAAAGAAGTCAAAAATTATATTTAAAAGGAAAGAATGAGGCCTATAAATTATTTGAGGGATGTTGCTTTATTAGGTGTCTTTATGGACCATAATGGGAGTTATAGAGCAATCTAGTACTTAAGCAAGTTGTTTAGCTTTAAAGAATGTTTCATAAACCTAATTGGCTCCAAAAAATTATATTTAATCCAAGAGAAACTATCTCCACCAATTTGTGAGTGTGTGGCCAAAAGAGGAGGTTTGAATCCAAAAGGAAAAGTGCGTAATTGTGTGCAAGGTAGCTCTCTTCACCTTCTCTCATGCATGGATATGTGTTTAGCTTGTTTTAGAATGTGTATATGTGTATCTTCAAGCCATGAAAAGTATGCTAACATGCCTTTACATATCATGATTCTTAATGCCATGTTATGTTTTTAAATGATTTCATGATATTTGTCTGAGTTTGTTTAAGTGTGGAGAAGCCAAAAACTCTTTCCTTTGGTGAGGATGAGCCAAGAACCCTTGAGCTTGGTTGAAACAAAGTAAAGAGTCTCCCAAAAGCAAAGTGGGCTCCTAAGAGTATGGTTGAGTTCAAAGCTCTTAAAGAATGGGAGAGGTAAGTGCAAAATCCATGAGAAGAAGTGTAAGGCCAATCCAAACACTTGGTAAGCTCTTGGATGTCTTGTATGATTGATTAACATGCCAAGTTTGCTTTTAAAATATCCATGACTTCCAATCTCTCCATACATGAATTTGAAAAGCTTGCTTTATATATATTATGTATGATTGAATGGAAGATAAGCTATTGGAATTTTTTGAATCTCATCCTCTCCTCTCCAATAATCTAACATGCTAGGAGGACTAACTAATTATGGTGAAGGGAGCCAACAACCATGAAGAGGAAAGATTGACAAGCTTATGCATGGTTTTATCCATTTTGGAACTATAATGATGGTTCATATTGTATATGATGTTGTATATGTATAATAAACCTTGAGATATATCTAAATATACTATTATGTAATGTTTATAGCCATGGATATGATGTATGAGCTTTAAAATACAATTTGAGTTTTGAATATGCAATTATGCATTATGGAAGTTTGATGGAAACATGCATAAGTGTAGGTTGAATAGCCAAAATGAGATGCATGAGGTTTAAGACCATTTGAACAGCTCACATAAGTCTCAAATAAGCTTTTAGACTTGCCCAAAAGGTGCCACAATCAAAGGAAAGCCATTTGACAAATTTGGTATCTCATATGAAGCCAAATTTGACCATAATAAAACCCTATATCACTTTTTAGTTAAATGTGCTAGTCTTGATCTGAGATTTGGTATAAAATTAGATCTTATTGAGAGATTTTTGGAAAGCTAAAGAACATAATTTTTGGAGGTCTAGAGAATATTTAATAAAATTTCAAAGTTGAGATTTTCTATTGATTATGGTATGTGTATTGTTCACACTAGCAGATTTATGTTTTGCGTCATCTAATAGTAAAATGGGGTCCAATGCTTGTGAAATTTTATATGAATAAACTAAAAGTCATAAATTTCTATGGCCACTAAGATCACCTCATTTGGAGGTCTAAGAAAAGAGTTATGCATTTTTGAAGTTAGCTGTCAGCAGCAGTGGTACCCCAGGAGTTCAATCACTGTTCCATAGGATTCCAATGTCCAAACATATCTATTTCATTCTAAAATTATATTCAGTATCAAGTTAACATTTGTAGCTTTCCAGAATGACCAAATTTGTATGATTTCAAATTTTATAGAATTAGTTATGAATTTTAGAAATTTGTATAAGTAATCTGAATAGCAGCCCAGGTAGCCAGCGACCTCAGTATATTTTCGAATGTTAAATGGACACCATGATTTGTGTTATAATCTGGGCATATTTTTAGTGTGAAATTAGACATCATAAGCTTTCCAGAATAACCAAGAACACATGTTTTTTATTTTTCTAGGTTTAGTTATGATTTTCCAAAGTTTGCCTAGAAAAGAAGTCAATTCTGGCCGAAAATGGATTTCCATTTTTCATGCCCCATTTCAGCTTTCATGGGTTGTAGGCATGTTTTTGCACTGTAAATGAGTTGTAATGATGTAATTAAATTTGAAGATGCATAGCATGAGCTCACATAGTTCACGTGATATCAAATGAAATTTTAAGACTTAGCACAACACAAAAATGAGCATTATTTTCTTGACCTTTTTCATGTAAAACTCACATGATTCGTGATATTAAGTTATGTAAAGGTATGAGATGAGTTAGGATGGGCTAGAATTTATGGTATTACAGATAGAGCTCTAACGTAGGTGCGGCCAAGATAAAGAACCTTTAAGGGAAAGTTGATTTTAACTTAAATTTGATAGAATTAGAGGTTTTGAAGTATGGAGATTTAGATGATGCAAAAGGAATCAATTAAGAAGCCTTAAAATGCAATGTAGGCCACCTAGGGTTTTACTGGAAGTTTTAGAGCCCTAGGAAGGTGTTTCAAACCATTTAAAGATTATATTTAAATTAAAAAAAGTCAATGATATTCTTTATGCATCAAATTTTCTAAGAAGAATAATAAAACTCTCTTAGCTCTCACTTTGATCATAAGTTTGGCCAAGACTAGGTTAAGTGCCTAGGAGGAGTTTACATTGATTTTAAGGTTATAAATGGTCTTGATATGAATTATAGATACTAATGGAACTATTAGAATGAATTTAGAAGCTTTATTTTGACAAGTGAATTTTTAGGATTTAATTAAGCCTAAAGAAGTAACTTGGTGATAGGTATTTTAAATCATGCATATGATGGCTCTAATGGGTTTTATTAGAGTTACATGGTTCATATCAAATGAGATTTTAGAGCCAAAAAGTTGATTGTGGGAGTTGCTTCATTAGGTATTCAAATAGGCTATATGTGACCTAAAACCTTAGCTTGCATATATAAGGCTAATATGAATATAAGTATGGTTCCATTAATGATTTCATGTTTCATTTGACATGTCTAGGCCAAACAAGTGAACTCCATTCAAGTGTAATTGTAGAGCCATGGAAGGGGAAAGAGAAATAAAAAGGAACTAATTGGAACATTGTGTCAAGGTAGCTTTTGCTTGAGTGTCTTAGATTACTTATATGTGTTGTTTGCAAATCATATGTATACTTGATAATTATAAGCAATTACATGATATTTACTTGCATTTGGAATTAGAATGGCTCTTGATGGGTGAGGTTGTCCCAAAAGACCCTTAATAATAGGTGAGATGAAACCAAAAGTCTATTGGGAATAGGTAAGGTTAGGTCTAAAGTCCTAATTATAAGTGAAACTAGGTTAAAAGTCTCTAAAAGAGGGTGAGACAAATCCAAAGGTCCTTAATTGTTGGGTAAGACTAGACCAAAAGTCCTCAAGCATGAACTTTCTTTTAATGGTGCTATGAGATCCCTAATGCATGAATATGATTCATATATGATTGTATGACATGCATATTTGCATTCTTATGCTTGAAGGGACCATATATACATGCTTGAATGTTAGATTAGCTATTGGAATTTTTTGAATCTCACTTTTTTCCTATTTTCACTAAACATGGCTATGTGGCTCTTAAGAAAGAAAGAATGATAAACAAAAGTCTTAAGAAGAGCAACCTTGACAATAGGATTTTATTTGAGGCATGCTCTTGATTATATGATTATGTACTTTTATATTTTGGTATATGGAAATGCAAACTTGTAATACCTGATTGTTCTAAAAAGGCTTGAAACTAAGGAAATTACAAAAGGAAGTTCCCTAAATTGAGTGATTAGAGGCCTAATGAAATTAGAGAAATAATCTAGATACCAAAAAATGAGATTACAAAGCTAAGGCTAGCTCAAAACCTATGCCAAAATAGCTAAACAAAAAGTTGCAGAGGCCAGTGATATTTTTGTAATTTTGAATAACTTTTAAAATACTCAAAGGAGACATATTTAAGTGGAAAAAATGAGTTTTCTACTCAGAGACCCTAAAAATATAAGAACTCTTAGAATGGTCAAAACCCCTTCGATTTATATTTTTAGTTGTCAGTTCAATAAAATTATGACTGAATTGTTCGGTAAGGTTTTAAATCTAAATTAGGTAAAACCAAAGGTATTTTATCAATTAGACGACCTAGATTTTATGATGAAAAAGATGATTCTAAAAAAGGAGTTAAAATGAGTCTAAACGAAGCGGTCAAAGTTGCAAGACGTAACAAAAATTTTGCTAAATATTTAAAATATCTTCTTTTCTTCTTAAATTAGACTAGCCATGTCCCACCATGTCCTAAATTGAACTGAAGTAGCTCCAAATGGGTCTGAAATGGCATCCAAAGGGGGAAGGAGAGAGAAGGAAGAAAAAGGCAAAATAAGTATGAAAATTTACAAAATTTCATGGTCTCGCCTTCACAAATCTTCTTTTTCTCTCTGAGCCCTCTCCAATGGTGGTTTTAGCTTCTTGAAAGGAACACTTTCATGGCTGGTCTCTTGGAAGAAGGGGAGGATTTGAGAAAACTATTGATAGCACCAAATTCTCCATGGAACAAAGAATCAAGCAAGGTAAAATACCAACTAGAATATATACTCTTCCTTTGTTTTTTCTCTCTTTGTTGGTTTAGCCTCCCTATGGAAATGCTAGAGGGAATATATTTGTGACTGAAACACAATTGAATTGGAGGTTTAGTGTAATACCTTAAGCCCTTAAGCTATCTTTTCCATAAACAAGCTTCACACATAATATTCATAGGAAAAGCAATCAAATAATGTCATAATTTAGCGTTGTGTAGTACTTTACAAGTTTGAATTTTGCTCCATCGATCCTGTGGATTCCCTAATATCATATCCTACTTATATTCCATCTAAAAAAGTAATAACTATTGCAAAACATTTCATACATTTCAGTTTAGGAGCCATACATCAGAAAAGTGGGGTTTTTGCCTTGCGTCTAAAATTCAAGTTTCTATCCCCAAATTTTAGAAAATTATAATTAATTTTAGAAATATTGAAATGAAGCAAATGATAGCTTTATAGAAAGATATAGATGTCTACTATAGGTTAAAATCCATTCCAAGCCATGAAAACTCAGCTAGACAATAATTAACAATAGAAAAGCACTAAAGGTCTAGCTGCCTTGATTTGCTGTCACAAATTATTGATATAAATTTTAAAAATTCATAACTAATCCTAGAAAAATCAAAACCCAATAATCCATACCATTTTGGAAATAAATGGATGTTAAATTTGGGGTAAAAATAAGTTCCACCCACTTCAAGCTTGTTTAGGAACCAAATTATAATGAAATAGTACCCAAGGTCGACTGGCCTCACTGGTTCAAATGAAGACTTTCAAAAATTCATTTCTTCCTTTATAGACCTCCAAATGAGGTACTTCTACTTGCTATTGATCATATCAAATGTCTAGTTTCTCCATATAAAATTTTAGCACCATTAGTCCTCGTTTGACACTCAGATGACATGAAAATGAAATCTACTTAAGTGAATAGTACCTAGACTAAAAGCAACTTCTGAGATAAACATTGAAAAATCATAAGAAATTCTATAGACCTCCAAATAATTCTATTATTAGAATAGAAAAAAGCACAATATAAGATCTATAAGTGTGAAAAATCTCGGCCTCAAAATCCCTCATTTGGTCAGGTTGGGGTTCAACTCACAAAATGGGTCATTTTTTGTCCTAGAGTGATTCATTTATGTGCCAAATAGTCTTCCCTTTTAACCAAGGGAAAGCTTTAAAATAGACCTTTAAACATGTCTAATAGGTTTAGATATCTGTACATTACAAAATCACTCTCCACTTATTAACATACACAATGGTCTTACATGCTCATCTTTGCCATTCAATGTAAAAAATATACAATATCATTCATATGTTTCCAATTCTCGTATAGATCATATATCCATATACTTACATATGTTCAAGGGGCTATATATCATATACATCATGAGGTTACATCATTTGCCAACAATATGGTTACAAAATGATTAGATAACATAATTCTTTGTTAATCTCTCATCTTTAAGTGTGGTGACTTCTATCTCTTGGCTCACTTAGTCCACCTAGACATGTTTAGGTAATGAAGAAGGAAGAATTAGATTCCAGGAATCCTAATAGCTCCTAACCCTTTCAATCATACATAATAGTCATGCTTTCAAGCTAAAGGATGCATATATGAACATTTTGCTACTAATAATGATACATAAAATCATTTTCATATGCAAGAACTTATACACATTATATGTTGGCCTTCAAGAATATTGGTTTAGTCTCACCCCCTTTCTTTAGGGCTTTTAGACTTGCTTGACCCATTTTTAAGGGACTTTTAACTAAGCCGTACTCCTCTTGAGACTTTTGGCTTTGTCTTACCTAATCTTAAGGCCTTTTGACTTATCCTCACCTTTACTAACGGACTCTTGGCTTGACCAAGTTTATTTAAGCCAATCATCATTTATACACACATATTATGCACACAATGGTACCATGATATGTAGAAAATCACTAGAAATATTTCTTATGGTAAAATCATACATACACACATCCAAAGATAAGAAAACAACTAAGCATGCATGAGAGAAAGGTTAGAGGGCTACCTTAAATGCAAACACATACACTTTTGCTTGATTTCTCTTTGCTTCCTTTAGCTACACCCTTGCAAGTGGGTGGTGTGGGATTCTTTTGGTCTAGACACATCAATTAGAACCTAATCACGCTCTTGAAACAAACTCTAGCACCACGCATGTAATGACCCTAACTTTTAATCATCATAATTAAGGTTAAGTATATGATTAATAGCCATAAAATTTAAATTAGAATGTTGAAAGTCATCACAACTAATTATATTCGAAAGATGTTGGGAAAATTTGAACCTTAATGTTATTAGGGTCATTAATTAAGGAACTATAATTATTCAAATATGCAAGTGAGTTTAATCATTAATAAGGAGCCTTTGATTCTCCCATCCATCAATTCCAACTCATAAAAACCTCTTACAAGTGTTTCTAAATCATTTCTTATTATTACCATAAAAGAAATTAAGGTTTCTAGGTGAATATGGGAAATTGAGCACCTTCGCCGCGGCTAAATACCCTTTTACCGTGGCCAATTACTCTCGGATTCAAGTCCTTACACCTCCATAAATTTCATGCAGTTTGCCGCAGCTAAATACCCTATAGAACACCCCCAAACTTGCTTCCCAGGCTTAGCCGTGGCTAACATCACTATTCGCTGCAGCCAATTCCTCTCTGTTTCTATTTGGCCTAGGCCAATTAAATGTTGGCTGTGGCCAATTCTCTTCTGTTCCTATAACTCCCAAGATTTCATCTCATGCTCTCCAATTTCCTTCCAATATCACTCTAAGGCCATTTTACCTTAATTTATACAACTCTAATGGTAATTATGTACTTTAATTACCTAACTAATCTATCATTATCCATTCAGCATTTAGATGTGGATTTTCTTACTCATCCATGGGATTTTATGTCAGTAAATTATAAATCTCCCACAATGGTCATTCAATCATACTTTCATTGGGTATTTTTTGCATTAATAGTCAAGTCTATAAGGAACATATCATGGGATTACATTCTAATTAACAAAATACTTCTATACTTGGCAATTCATGATGCAATGCAACAATAGTGCAAAACTTGTAAATTAGTTACATTACAATTTGACAAGGCTCTCAAACCTATATGCTACCAAACTATTTAATGATCTTCCATTAATTTTCTCCTTGCCATTAAGAGGTTCGGTCCCTGAAAATATTAGCCTACAATAGGGTGAGATATACAATCTCAGTAACAAAAGGTAATTTCTATATATATGTACAAGTCAATCAATCTAAGGCAATCTCATGTCATCAATATCAAAATCATCAATTCAATTGGCAAATGAACTAGTTGAACTACTAATGACTACTGTCCCATACCAGCAATCATACATAACATGTTAATGGCCAATAACACCGGGAGAGGTCCATCCACGGCACCTACTCCATAATGAGCAAAACCAGGGCTCAGTGCATCGGGGTCTGATCACAACCTAATGCTCGATTGAAGCACATGCACAGGTGGCAGCCGCACCACAGCTCCACCATGGACTCACAAGGTCCAATTACAATCACAATCAAGTAGTCAACCAGTCATTTATAATTTCAAAATCAAGCATGTGTAACAAATAGTAGATTAACATGAGCATATACATGGAATCAAAAAAATAACCCCAATTACCTCATTGAAGCCAATTACTCTTCCCCTAGCTACCATAATAATCCAAATGCACACCAAGCCTATAACAAGCATAATTATCATCATTTCTAATCATAATTAAATATCCAAAGAGTTAAACTACTAATGACAGACTAGGGGTTACTCAACTAATTACCAAGAGATTTAATTTCGGATTCCAACTTTCCCACATCAGAAATTGCCATAGTTCACTCTAATTTCTGGGTAATTTCACATGAAACCAAAGCCCATATCATAGGTCAACTATAGGGGTCTCAAACTAACAAAAAATACATCAGAATGGGAAGGAGATACTCACTTTACAACAACCATAGCCTCACCTATGAAAATCTACCATGGAAGTACCAAAATTCGTATTTCAATCATCAAGCCTAGAAAATTCAGTTTTCCATCATTATCTCCTTGTAATCTCACACAATAATAGAACTCATTATGATAATCCATCCTTAGGGGCATTTTCCAGCAAAGTAATACATAAAATGGAAGGGAAAAGCTTACCTAATCCTCCCTCTAACCTCTAAGTTTGAAAATCTTGCAAGCAATCACCCAACACCAAGTTTCAGATTTGAGAAGAAGATGAAAATGCTCAAAACCAAAAATTAATCTGACCAAAATGAAGAGGAGAATGAGAGGACATGTTTTATATAGATTACCTTAGCCAAATCTTCCTCTAACAGTGAGAAATGGTGGAAGAATGCAGAAAACCCTAGCCTCCTCTCTTCCTATGCGAAAATGGAGTTCTCCTTTGCCTAAGATTGAGTTGGTCTATAGAGTAGAGGGTAAGAGCTGAGTAAGTTAAGGTTTTAGATGGGTTTGGGTTAACCCTAAAGCCCAAAATCCACTTAGGTTCAGATGTGTGCTTGTTGGGCCTTTGTTTGGTGAGGTAGGCTGCAAAACATTTTGAGTTTAAGTGAAGTATGCTGACCCAATGGCCCAATTCCTTGTAGGTTTAGATTTTTATGCTTGTTGGGCCTTATTTCATAAGTTGGGCTATAGAAATTTGACTGGGCTAGGCCAAGTTCCAAGAGTCAATCCAACTTAGGTCTGCATAATGTATGTTGGGCCAACTATAAGAGCTCATATAAATTGGGTCTTGGGCCTTTATTTCACTAAATCAAATTAGGCTATTACTAGGTGATCTCTCTTGGCCCAAGTCTTATGATAAGGAGTTGGGCTTGCATCTAGAATCATTGGGCTTCTATAAGCCTCTTCTCATGATCTCCTACATTAATTTTGGCCTAGATGTAGTTTTTATCCCAATTAATTCTTAACTCATATTATTGATTTATTTATCAAAATTACCATTCACTTAACTTGCCCACTTATCCTATATTAATTATTCCTAATTAATCTAAATACATGATTAACACCTTAATAAATTTTGGGGTGTTACAACGCACACTCTAAAAAAGCTTAAGTTCTTATTTGCTTCAATTATGGTTCCATAAAGCACCTAAGGACTTTTTTTTATTTCTTTAATGAGAGATGCATGTGGAAGGCTTCCTTGATGTCTTAAGAACTTATACCAACTCTTAAACAATTGAAAATGCCATTAGAAAACTTCATACAAACCATGGTGCAACAAAATCCCTAGAAATTGTATCTTGAATTTCAAGGGTTCTTAGATTTCTTTGCACCATCTTGTTTTTCACACTTTAAATCCTAAGTTTCACACTTGGTTTGGTTAAAAAACAACTCCCCCTTGGCTGTCCCATAAGTGGCCGAACCACATAGAGGAGCAAAAAAGAAGAAGCAAAGATACATAGATAGTTACCTTACTTGCCTAGCTTCTTTAAGAGCTTCTTTCTTTGTCTTAGCCTCCTCTTCCAAGGACTAACTTTCTCCCTCAGAATCAAGGCCAAAATTGACTCATCTTATCCTTCAAAACCACGGAAAGAGAGAATAAAGAGGGGAAAAGAAAGTTTCCAATAGGAAAGCCATGAGAAACCTTAGAATTCCATACCTTTTCCTTGGTTCCTTCCTCCTCCTTGTCCCTTTCTCTTGGGCACTTTTCACTTAGGCAAAAGTTCGCTCTGTTTTGGGTAAAATAAGTTGATAAAAGAAGTTCCTAGTGGGACACCTCTTATATAGAAGTACTGAGAAGAAAATTTGTGCATTAAAATACCATTTATGCCTTTTCTCTTAGCTAGTTCATTTTATGCTCCTTTAAGCTCCTTTTCAAGAACTAAATTTTTTATCATAAAATATAGGTCCTCAATTTTATAAAATAGCTTTAGAATCACTCAAGTTGGATTTAGAACCTTCCTGAATGAAGAGATCAAAGTTTAGGTCAAGTGACATTAGAAAATATATAACGGAAGGGGTTTAAACCATTCCAAGGGTTCCTATGGTTTTTAGGGCCTCTAAGAACCCCAGGCTTTTTCACTTAAAAATCTCTCCTTAGTGTTTTCTTAAATTGGTTTCATTATAGCGAGAGATACCTCTCACTATTGTGAGAGCTTCTTGGCTTTTCTTGCCATAGCTTGCTTTATTGAGAGAAATTCCCTAGATTTTGTATAGGTCACGAACTTGCTATAGTAAATTGGAATCTTAGCTATAGTGAATTGACATCCTACCTATAGTAAGGAGACTTAAAAAATTATAAAACCTTGAGTGCTTATTTTTATGAAAACTCAGATATTACATTTAGAGGTATGATAAACAAGAATATACAATTGGAATCAATTAACAAGCTTTGGGATTCAAGATATGGAAGTTAGGGATTTAGTTATACTTAGCAAATTTTAAAGCTTTCGAAGGATAATCTAGCTTATGTAAGGGTATGTAAGAGTCCATGAGACATTTTAGAAGCTTCACAAGTGCTAATTCCCTAAGAAAAATAAATGAAACTCCATGGGCTCTTCCTTAGTGGTGTGTCTCAACATAGAGAAGATTAAGTACCTAGGAAGATTTTTCTTTAGTTTTAAAGATAGGAATGGCCTAGGTATGATTAGTAAATACCAAGGAAACCATGGGTTTGATTTTAGAAGCTATAGTTTAGATGAAAATTTAGGCTCCATTTTAAGACATAAAGAAGCCACTTGAGTTTAGGCTTCTTGAATTGATTTGGAGATGACTCTAATGAGTTTAAATGGAGTCATATGACTTGGATTGAATGAGAAATTTGAGCCAAGATCATGAGCTTTAGAGGTTGCTTCATTATGCCCTTATATGGAACCATATTGATGTCATAAGAGAAAGTAGGCTTACATAAGATTAATTCTAATAATTGAATTGTGTTTTATTTGATGTTTCTAGATCAAGCAAATCAAGATTCTCTTAGGTGTAAATGTGTGGCGAAAAAGGGGAAGTAAGGAAGCAAAAGGGAAAAGTTGTGTTTCTTGTCACAAGGTAGCTCTCTAACCTTTCTTGCATGCATTTCTTGGATGCTTCATTGTCATTGGATGCTTATGTGTGTGTTTGAACCATAAGATATGTTTATAGCCATTAATTGAACATCTTGGTATCATGATGCTTTTTGAAATGTTTTGAGTACAAGATGGCTTGAACGGGTGTGGTGGTGCTAAAAGTCCTTTAAAATGGGTAAAGATAAGCCAAAAGTCTCAAGAGTGAGTGAGGCTACGTCAAAAGTCCCTAAAAACGAGTGAGATAAATCCAAAAGTCCCAAAGAAATTGAGTGAGGCTAGACCAATATCCTTTAGAGCCTATGTTTGGCATGTATGAGTCTATGTGATATGGAAAATTATTTATGTATGTTCATTAGAAGCTTTTATGGCATACTTTCATTCTTTGACATGTGAATGTATCATATATATATGTTTGAAAGGGTAAAGAGCTATTGGGATTTTTTTGACTCTTACTCTTCCCCACATTATGTCTAACATGTCTAGGTGAACTTCAAGGAACAAGGATTGAAAGCCAAGGAGCTTGAATCGTGAGACTTTGACAATAGGATAGGATTTTGTGTAATGTAATGTCAAAGCATGTATGTATATGATGTTTGTGAGATGTACATTATTAATAATGTATAAAAGTATGTCATTATCATGTATGAATGGGATTTAGAGCCAAATGTATGCTTATGTGAGAGTTTGACATCCTTATGCCTTAATGCACTTGTATAATGACAACTAGGAAGGTGGTTTTGAGATGTATGATGTTTTGAACCATTTGAGAAGCTTTAATATGCTGCATTTATGCTTTGAGATGTGCTCAAGTGGTTATGGAATGGCTAAAAGGTCATTTGATATCATTTGACCCCATTATGGTTGTAAAATGTGACATAATCTTGAGTTAAACCACAAACTAATCAAATGGATGATTTGATATATAAAATTTTCCATGAATATAGATCTTATCTAGAGCTTCTCATAGAGTTAAAGAGCACTATTTTTATAACTCTAGAGAATTTATTATGAATTTTAAAAACTGGCCAAATTATGCAGAATTGCCTCAATTACTATTCATATGGTCAGTTTGCATTTCTATGTTATTCAGGAGACAAATAAAATCCAATGCTCATGAAATTTTAAAGAAATATATTTGACATTATAAGCTTTCTAGGTCCACTAAGTTTGCATGAAAAGGAGTTGTATAGATAGAGTTTTGAATTTTTGAAGTTAGAGGTTTGGTGATGCTCAAATACTATAGTGGCCTTTAATTTGCAATGGATTTCACAGGCCAAATGAACTCATATGCCCTTAAAATTTTTACAGCAATTAGGTTTACCTTAACCTTTTCATAGCTACTGAGAGCAACTTATTTGGATCTCTATAGAAGGAGATATGAATTTTTGAATTTCTAGTTTAGCTACAGGATGCCACCTAGACTTATGTTATTGTTCCATTGAATTTTATAGGGCAAACCTAGTTGTTTTGAACTGAAATTTTCATTGTAATTGGAAGATATCTAAGCTTTCTAGAAAACTATAACATGCATAATTTTGATTTTTTAGAATTAGTTATAATTTTTCAAATTTCATATCAAAATATGGAGTTTCATGGAAATTGTAAGTATGAAGTGCATTTTGTGTTCTATGCCTTACACCAGACTTGTAAGCTTCAATTTGTGATATTTCTATATGTTAGGGATGGAAAATAAGTTTGGTAGGCTCACATGGTACAATAAGCCAAAAATGAGTTAATTTGACATTGAATATCAGTTATTTCCATTGCCAAAAATATGAATTTCATGAAAATAAATATAATTTGATACTTCAAGCTAGTTTTAATATGAAATGGATGCCTACTATGTATGGTGTGACAAAACCAATTTAAAGGTTTGAAATTATGCTAAAAAGACCACTTGAGACTTGTAAAACCTATTATGGTGTGAATGTACCCTGAGTTCCTATATGTGCATGTAGACTTTTGCATATGGAAAGGTGATTTTAAGTTGCATGGCAAATTTGACATGATGGATCAATCTTATATATTATAATTGTAAATTGAAATTTGTCTAAAATGAGAAATGGCATCTTAGAGCTTAATTGGTACCATTTGGAACCAAAATTTAGTCTATTTAAGCCATAAAATGCCTGTTTACTCTTGACAGCCTAAATGACCTTATGAAGGGTGTAATATCTAGTTTTCATTAAACGATAGAAACAGGTGTATTTTCAAAGCAAGTATCCCAAAATAAATTATTTAAGGTCCCAAAAATTTTGAGTAACACTCTAGACTCCCAAAAATGAGAATTCTAGCCTTACACAGAAAGAAAAACAGAACTAAAATGAAGAAACAAATTTTGACAGAAAACCTACGAAACATAATGACATTTTTGTAATTTTGAGAAAATATTGGAATTCACATAGGAGGGATTTTTAAATGAAAATTTTAAGTTCTCCGGGATTCTCAGAGGCCCTAAAAACCATAGGAAGCCCCGGGATAGTTAAATCTCCTTTGGTGGATGTTTTCCAATGTTAGTGTGCCTGAACTTTGACGGGTTTATTCAGAAAAGTTTTAGCTCTATTTTTGAGTGATTCTAAAGGTATTTTACTAAATTGGGAACTTAAATTTCATAATAGAAATAATAGTTCTAAAAAGGAGTTAAAATGAAGGAGAAACGAAAATGCAAAAAATAAAAGGCAAAATGAAAATTTTTGAAAAACACTTCCTCCTCCTCCTATATATATAGGTGGCGCCCCACTCTCTCCCTCATTTAGACTCCAAAATTTCTGCCTAATTTCATAGAAGGGAGATAGGGTTTTGGGCGCACAAGAGAGGGAAAAGAAGAAGAAAAAATCTAAGCTTAAAAGTATGCTTCCATAGTAGTTTTTCATGCTTTCTTTCATCCACACCTCCTCTCCTTCCTTCTCCTTTATTTCCTTTAATTAAAATGGAGTTTATAAATCTGATTTAAGGGAGAAACTCAAGAGAATTTTCGGATTTGAAGAGACGAGCTTGGAGAAAGCAAGATTTAAGCAAGAACAAGCGAGGAAACTAGGTAATTTCTCTTCCTATGGTTGCTATATCGATCCTCCCTCCTTTTCCATTTCGCCTAACCTTAGGAACCATGGAAGGATCTGATTTTTAGATACAACCAAGGATGAATCTAAGGAAAAAGAGTGTAGAGATCAAGAATGTGCAAAGGGAATTAAAAAAAATCATTAGATTTCAAGATACAATTTCTAGGGTTTTAAGTGCACCTTGTAAAATCTAGGGTTTCCAAGATCCTTAAGATGCTCCCTACATGCTTCCTCCTTCAAAAAAGCCAAGCAAAACTTATGGAGACCAATAAGCCTCATGGTCTCAGTCTAAGAAGTTTGGGATAGCTAGAGAGAGTTTTAAAATTTTCTAAACCCATTCTTGAGTCATATATGATAAATGAAAATAAGGGGAGACCTTAGAAAAAATTTAAAACTTATAAAAAGTGAGTTAATGCTTTAGGTTCTATATTATGACCTAAAGAAGTAACATGTAGTTAGGCTCTTTATTTTAATTGTGTGATGACTCCAAGAGGCTTAAAAGGAGTTAAGAATTATATTTGAAAGGAAAGAATGAAGCCTAGAATTTATTTGAAAGGTATTGCTTCATTAGGTGCAATTATGGAACCATAATGGGGTTTATAGAACAACCTAGTGTCTAAGCAAATTATATAGCCTTAGAATTGAGTGCATGAACCTAATTGGCTTCCATAAATTATGTCTAGGCTAAGAGAAAGCATCCCAACACTTTTGTGTATGTGTGTAGCTGAAAAAGGGAGCATTCTTTCAAAGGGAAAAGTGTGTAATTGTGTGCAAGGTAGCTCTCCCCACTTTCTCTCATGCATGGATGTGTGTTTAGCTTATCTTAGAATGTGTGTATATATACTTTCAAGCCATGAAAGTATGTTAGTATGATTTTATATGCTATGATTTCATGATGATATATTATATTTCTAAATGATGTTATGATTCTTATTTGAGTTTATTTGAGCGTAGAGAGGCTAAGAACTCTTAACTATGGTGAGGATGAACCAAGAACTTTTAAGATTGGTTGAGATAAAGCAAAGAGTCTCCCAAAAGCAAAGTAGGCTCCTAAGAATATGGTTGAGTCCAAGAATTTCCTTAAAGAATGGGTGAGGCAAGTCCAAAATCTATGAGAAAAAGGGTAAGGCCAATCCATCTACTTGGCAAGCTCTTAGATGTCTTGTATGACTTATTCGCATGCCAAACTTGCTTCTTGAATGTTCATGACATCTACTACATCCATGCATGCATTTTTCAAGACTTACTTTGTATCCATTATGTATGATTGAATAAGAGATGAGCTATTAGAGTTCTTTGAATCTCATTCCCTCCTCTTCAATGATCTAATATGCTAGGTGGACCAAATGGACAAGGTAATGGAAGCCAACCACCTTGAAAGAAAGAGTTTGACAACAAAGTGTTTGAGTTTTGCTATTTTAAGACCATATTTATGTCAAACAATATAACCCATGCTTGTATATGGTCCATGACCTTTGGAACATATGTAATTATGATAATATATGATGTAGAAATGAAAGAATGTGTTGTGTGAATGATAGATGTAAATTGGGTATGTATGGACAATGTGGCTTCATGAATGACATTATGAAATTATGCATATGTGTGGATGAAATGGCCAAAATGAGATGCATAGAGTTTGGCAACATTTGGATAGCCTACACAAGTCCTAATTATGTGTTTAGACTTGCCCAAGAGGTGCCAAACTCCAAGAAAAACCATTTGGACAACTTGACATCCCATATAGAGCCAAAATTTGCCAATTTAAAACTCTATATCACTTTTTGTCCAAATGAACTCTTTTTGATTTGAGATTTGGCATGAAATTAGAGCTTGTTTAGATCTTTTTGAGAAAAACATAATTTTCTAAGATCTATAGAATATTTGGTGAATTTTCAAAGTTAGAAAATTTTTTGGTTTTGGTCATGTTACTGTTCACTCAAGTTCGAAAATGAAATCTATCACATAGGGCCCAAATGATGTCCAATTGGTATGAAATTTTATACAGAGAAATTTTACATTCCCAGTGACTTGTATCAACTAGAAGCACCTTATTTGGAGGTCTAGAGAGGGAGATATGAATTTTTAAAAATTCTATCCAATATTTGAAACTACACCCGACCTCAGTTATTATTTGATTAGATTTCAAGGTCTGGGTGTGCCTGAGCTGGTTAGGAGTTATTTTTCCATATATATAACATCCATAGCTTTATAGATTAGTATCATTTGTTAGATTGAATTTTTGTGAAATTAATTAGACATTTTCAAAGTTTGCTATAGAAATCTGTGACAGCACCAGTGGACAACTTGACCTCTAGAACTTTTTGGATATCAAAAGTCCCATTTGATGGATGTTATGATCTAAACATATTTTTATCATAAAGTAGATATCTGTAGCTTTCCAAAATAACTAAGAATGTATTATTTTTATTTTTTTAAAATTAGTTATGATTTTCCAAAGCTTGTGATAGAAATGAGCCTAAGCTAGTCGAAAAATGATTATTTTTATTTTATGCTTCATTTCGAGTTTCTTGAAGTGTAGGCTACTTTTGATGATGTAAATAAGTTGTATTCATATAATTAAATATGAGAATGTGTTGCATGAGCTCACATGGTCTACATGACACCAAATGGAAATTTTATATACGACGCAACACAAAGAAATATGTTATTTTAATGGATTTTCTTACTTCCCCTCATGTAATGCACTATATGAGCATGCACATGTGATAGAAATGAGCTAGAAATTACGGTGTTACATTTATTGGTATCAGAGCAAAGGTTCAGGCTCTTGATGTGGGTTGTGGCTTGTGTTTATAAGTTATTTAGATGTATATGAGCTTGTTTTCGGATGAATTGAGTGTGTTTGATGGTGGAAGTGTTTCCTGTTTCATGTTAAAGTTTGTTATGATGTCTCAACATAATGGTGAACACTAGGAGAGGTCGGCCCTCTAGAGAGGCTCATGCTGATGAAGCTGGGCCTTGTGATCCAGTTGCTAGAACCTTACAGTCTATCATGGCTTACCTGGATCAGCAGTAGGCTGTGATTATGTAGTTATAGGAATGACTTATTGAGAGAGATAGCCAGGGCCCTACACCTACTCCTCCTCAGCCACCTCTACACTTAGATCGTCCTGAGCATTCAGGGGTGACTCATTCAAATTTATAGTCACATGCACAGATGGTTGCCTATATTCCACCAGCTCAGATGCCTCCTGTATAACATCAACCTTCAACCAAAAAAATTATCACTCAGTTCAGAAAATTCAGGCCTCCTACCTTTGATGGTGAGATGAACTCAGATAAAGATGAGGCCTAGATTATGTACTTAGAGAAAATATTCGAGGTGATGGCGTGTACGTCTAAGCAGAAAGCTAAGATGGCTGTATTCCAATTATAGAAAGAAGCAGACTATTAGTGGAAGGGCACCGAGCCTATTCTGAGGATGAGGAAGTCCCCAATTACATGGGAGGCATTCCTTCAAGTATTCTACAAGAAATATTTCCCTAGTTCAATCAAGGATGAGAGAGATAACCAGGGCCTTACACCTACTCCTCCTTAGCCACCTCTACACTTAGATTGTCTTAAGCATTCAAGGGTGACTCATTCAGATTCATAGTCACATGCACAGATGGTTGCCCATATTCCACCAGCTCAGATGCCTCTTGTACAATAGCAACCTTCAACTAGAAAAATTATCTCTCAGTTCAGAAAATTCGAGCTTCCCACCTTTAACGGTGAGATGAACTCAGATAAAGATGAGGCCTGGATTATGTAGTTAGAGAAAATATTTGAGGTGATGGAGTGTACGTCTGAGTAGAAAGCTAAAATGGCTGTATTCTAGTTACAGAAAGAAGCAGACTATTGGTGTAATGGCACCAAGCCTATTCTGAGGATGAGGAACTCCCCAATTACATGGGAGGCATTCCTCTAAGTATTCTACGAGAAATATTTCCCAGTTTAATCAGGGATGAGAAAGAGTTAGAGTTCATTCTTTTTAAAAAAACAAAAGGGATATCCGTGGACCAATATGTGGTGAAGTTTGTAGAGTTCTCCTGATACTCCTCTTATTTACAGAGACACGATGATGAAAGATAAAGAACAAACAAATTAGAGAAAGGCTTGTTCCCTAAGATTATAGACAGGGTAGTGCCACAGAGAATTAGGCATTTCAAAACCCTTGTCGATGAATGTAGAGTGACAAAGATAAACCTCAGGATAATGCAACCTACCTCTAGTGCTAGACTACCCCTCCCTGAGCCAAGAGACCTAGAGAAGGATCATAGGCTATAGTGACCAGCAAGAGAGGTGGCAGAGGCCCATGGGGTCAAAAGGGAAAAAGACGAAGGACTCAGTCTAGCAGAAGTAGTTTCACACCTATTACATGTCCCTAGTATGGCAGAAACCATGGCACCAAACTATGTTATGCGAGGTAGAATGTATGTTTTAGGTGTGGAAGGCCAGGACATATGGCTAGGGATTGCACACAGGCCCCTCTATCGGTTCCATAGCAAAGAAAGATGGCTCCTCCTCCCAGACCTCAGACCCAAAGTAAAGTCTTTGCCTTGTCACAGTAGGAGGCTAGTCGGTCCTCGAGTCTGATCCAAGGTACTATTAAAATAAATAATTTTTCTATAATTGCATTATTTGATTCGGGTGCTACCCATTCTTTTATATCATATGACTGTGCTAGGAGATTAGGTTTGAGTATGCATACACTTCCATATGATTTACATGTATCTACTTCCACAGAAAACTGAGTCATTACCTCCCATGCTTGCTTAAATTGTGTAATCCAGTTTAATCATTACCTTTATCACCCTTGATTTGATTTGCATGCCTTTTATTGATATTAATGTGATTATTGGTGTGAACTAGATGTTTACAAATGATGCCACACTAGATTGTAGCCATAGATGTATTACTTTACTTGAGTGTGGGACTGTATCTAGTTTGAGGACTGAGTTATCTGTTATGACTACCTCCTAGGTTGAAAGATCTCTAGGGCATGGTTGTCACGGGTATCTAGTTTTCTTTTCAGTCCAGGCTGACATAAAAGAAGGTATAGGTGAGACTGCTGTAGTAAGGGGATTCCTAGAAGTATTCCCTAAAGAGATTAGCATATTGCCCTCAGAGAGAGAGGTAGAATTTCCTATAGACATTGTAACTGGGGCAGGTCCAGTGTCTAAGAACCTGTATAGGATGACTCCTATTGAGTTGTTAACTGAGCTTAAGAAATAGATAGAGAAACTCTTAGAGAAGGGTTTTATCAGACCCAGTGTCTCACCATGGAGAGCTTCAATTTTATTCGTAAAGAAGAAGGACGAGAGCCATAGATTATATATAGATTATAGAGAACTCAATAAGATCACCATTAAGAATAAGTATTCTCTCCCTCATATAGATGACCTTCTAAACTAGTTAGTAGGAGCATCTATATTTTCTAAAATAAAACTCAGGTCGGGATATCATTAGCTTAGAATAAAGGCTGAAGATATTCCTAAAATAGCATTTAGAACTAAATACGGGTACTATGAATTTTTAGTTATGGCCTTTGGGTTGACAAATGTACCTGCAGTATTTATAGATTATATGAAGAGTTTTTAGGCTATATTTAGACAGATTCATAGTTGTCTTTATAGATGACATCCTCATCTACTCAAAAAGTAAATAAGAACATGAGTAACACCTAAGATTAGCCTTAGAAACCTTAAGAAAGAGACAGTTGTATGCTAAACTTAGTAAATGTGAGTTCTGCCTCACTAAAGTCTAATTTCTAGGTCATATGATCTCCTAGGCAGGGGTTGCAATAGATCCCCAGAAAGTAGAGGTAGTATTATAGTAGGAGAGACCTAGAACAGTGACAGAGATTAAGAGCTTCCTAGGTTTAGTAGGTTACTATAAGAGGTTCATTCAGGGCTTTCCTCAGATAGCGATGCCACTGACCAGGCTTACTAGAAAGAATGTGCCATTTGTGTGGAATAAAAAATGTGAGAATAGTTTTAGGAATTAAAGTACAAATTGACCATGGCTCCAGTTTTAGTACTCCTTGACCTTACAGAGACTTTTGTAGTTTACAGTGATGCCTCTAAGAAAAGGTTAGAATGTGTGCTTATGTAGAAAGGCCAAGTGATAACTTATGCTTCTAGATAGTTGAAATTTCATAAGGAAAACTACCCCACACATGACCTAAAGTTAGCCGTAGTGGTGCTTGCTTTGAAAATATGGAGACACTACTTATATGGGACAACTATAGAAATTTATAGTGACCACAAGAGCCTTAAAATATTTATTTGAATAGAAAGAATTGAATATGCGACAGTAGAAATGGTTAGAATTTTTGAAAGATTATGATTTCACGTTGAAATATCATCCCAATAAGGATAATGTGGTAGCTGATGCCTTAAGTAAAAAATCCATAAATATAGCCTGCATGATGATTCAAGAGCAGGAATTAATTGAGAGATTTAGAGACATGAGTCTTTCCTGTGAGGTGTATTCAAGTAAGCTATTAATGAGTGAAATCTGAATAGAAAATGGCCTGAGAGATTAAAGAAGAGAAGGCCAGTAGATAGATGACCACATAATTAAGATTAGAACCTAGATAGCTCAGGGTAGCATTCAGGAATTTAATCTGTCTGGGGGTGACATTGTGAGATACAGAGATAGGCTGTATGTGCCTAGAAATACAGAAATCAAAGAGAAAATACACCATTCATCCAAATAGTAATAAAATATATCGGGATTTAAAGAAAATGTTCTAGTGGCCTGGGATGAAAACAGACATAACAGAGTACGTCTCTTGATGTTTAGTATGCCAAAGAGTGAAAATAGAACACTAGAAATTAACTGGGTTACTTTAACCCCTAGATATTCCTAAGTGGAAATGGGATAGCATAGTTATGGATTTTACCATAGGTTTACCCAAGACATCATCGGGGTATGATGCAATATGGGTAATAGTGGATCAGTTAACAAAGTCAACACATTTTCTACATATGAAAGCCATTTATACCCTAGATAAGTTAGCCCAACTGTACATTAGGGAGATAGTCAGACTACATGGTGTAGGAGCATAATGTCAAATAGAGATTCCAGATTCACATCGAATTTCTGGAAATCATTATAGGATGCCCTAGGTACTAGACTCAGATTTAGCACAACCTATCATTCTCAGACGGATGGACAAATGGAGAAAACCATCCAAATCCTAAAAAACATGTTGAGGGTGTGCATATTAGAAATGAAAGAGAACTAAGATACATACTTGCCTTTAGTGGAGTTTGCCTATAATAACAGTTATCATGCAAGTATACAGATGGCACCGTATGAGGCATTATATGGGAGAAAATGTAGGTCTCTAATGTATTAGGTTGAGCTAGGAGAGCGAAGGCTTATAGGTCCAGATTTAGTGGACCAGACTTCTAGACAAATAGAAATCATTAGAAAGAAACTTTTGATGGCCCAAAGTAAATAGAAAAGTTATGCAGATAAACAGAGATGGGCGTTAGAGTTTGAGATTGGAAACTATGTCTTCATTAGAGTGTTTCCAATCATAGGGATATGTCAGTCCATAACAAGCAAAAAGCTTAGTCCAAAGCACATAGGTCCTTTCCAGAGTCTTGATAAAGTAGGACTTATGGTTTACAGACTAGCCCTTCCCCCGAACTTAAATTAAGTACATAACATATTCCATGTTTCCCAGCTTAAAAAGTATCAGCCTAACCTCTCACATGTCATAGAATATGAGAATGTATAGTTACAAGATGATCTATCATACATAGTATCACCAGATCGGATCGTGGACGTTAGACTCAAGTAGTTATGGAATAAGATGATACCGCTAGTGAAAGTGGTTTAAAAGGGGTTATCTCCCAAAAAAGCTACCTAGGAGCTAGAGGATGATATGAGAAAGAAATATCTAGAACTCTTTCATAAGGTATGTTATCTAAAATTTTGAGGATGAAATTTTTAAAGGGGGAGAATTGTAATGTTCAATTTTCATTAAATGACAAAAATGGGAGCATTTTCAAAGCAAGTCCCCCGAAATAAATTATTTAAGGTCCAAAAAAATTTGAGTAATATTCTAGACTCCTAAAAATGAGAATCCTAGCCTCAGATGGAAGGAAAAATAGAGCTAGAATAAAGAAACAAATTTTGACAGAAAACCTACAAAATGTAATGATATTTTCATAATTTTGAGAAAATTTTAAAATTCACATAGGAGGGCTTTTCAAATGACATTTTTGAGATTTTTAGGTTCTCAGAGGCCCTGAAAACTATGGGAAGTCCCGAGATAGTTAAATCCCCTCCAGTGAATGTTTTCCAATGTCAGTGTGCTCGAACTTTGACATATTTGTTTGGGAAGGTTTTAGCTTCGATTTGAGTAATCACAAAGGCATTTTACTAAATTAGAAATCTAAATTTCATAATAGAAAATACAATTGTAAAAAAAGAGCTAAAACGAAGGAGAAATGAAAATGCAAAAAACGAAGGGCAAAATGAAAATTTTTGAAAAATGCTTCCTCCTCCTCCTATATATAGGCGGTGCCCCACTCTCTCCCTCATTTAGACTCCAAAATTTCTGCCTAATTTTAGAGAAGGGAGCTAGGGTTTTAGGTGCACAAGAGAGGAAGAAGAAGAAGGAAAAATCCAAGCTTAAAGGTATGCTTCTATAGTACTTTCATGCTTTCTTTCATCCACACCTCATTTTCTTCCTTCTCCTTTATTTCCTTTGATTAAAATGGAGTTTATAAATCTAATTTAAGGGAGAAACTCAAGGGAATTTTCGGATTTGAAGAAAGGAGCTTGGAGAAAGCAATATTTAAGCAAGAACAAGTAAGGAAACTAGGTAATTTCTCTTCCTATGGTTGCTATATTGATCCTCCCTCCTTCTTCATTTTGCCTAACCCTAGGAACCATAGGAGGATTTGATTTTTAGGTATAACCAAGGATGAATCTAGGGAAAAAGAGTGTGGAGATCAAGAATATACAAAGGGAATTAACAAAAAATCATTAGATTTCAAGATGCAATTTCTAAGGTTTCAAGTGTAACTTGTAAAATCTGATTTTGTATGATGATCCCTAGGCCTAAATAAGAGTTTAAATGAGTTCTCAGGATCCTTAAGATGCTCGCTACATACTTCCTCCTTCAAGAAAACCAAGTAAAACCCATGTAGGTTGGGATAGCTAAGGAAAGTTTTAAATTTTTCTAAGCCCATTCTTGAGTCATATATGATGAATGAAAATGAGGGGTAGATTGTAATTGTAAGACCTCAAAATTAATTAAGGTGCTAATCATAAATTTAGGTTAATTAAGAATAATTAATATGGAATAATCGGGTAAGTTAAATGAATGAAAATTTTAAGAGATAAATTAATGATATGAGTTGAGAATTAATTAGGATAGAAACTTTATTTAGGCCCAAATTAATGTAGGAGATCATGATAAGAGGCTAATAAAGGCCTAATAAGTAAGGTGCAAACTTAATCTGATTTAATTAATTAAAGGCCTAAGACTCAACTTCCATAAGCTCTTATAAATGGCCTAATAAACCTTGTGCAGACCCAAGACCATGGAGTTCTTAAAACTAGGTCTGGCCTAATAAAATTCTGCAGCCCAACAACTTAAAGCTGGCATAACAAAGTTAAAATTTGAAACTCATTTGGAGTTGGATCTTAGAGTAGGCCATAACCTATGGAAAACCCAACTTAAACCCAACTAAAACCCTAAGCACTTCAGCCGCTTCCCTATTTTGCTGAAACACAAGAGAGAAATTCGGAGGCTTAGAGGGAGGCTAGGGTTTGGGGCAAGAAATCCATTATTTCCCACTTCTAGAGTAAGATTCAGCTAAGGTAATAGTTATATAACTTAATCCTCTCATCTTTCTCTTCATTTTAGCCTGATTAGTTTTTCATTTGCAGTATTTTCACCCACACCTAAAATCTAAAACTTTCCATTTGGTGTTTCTATGGTGAAAATTTGTAGGTTGAGGCTAGGGCTGGCATTATGTAAGCATAAACTCTTCTTTTTGAGGTATTTTTGTTGGTCTGAGACCCCAATAATTGGATTATAGTATGGGTATTAATTTTGTACAAATTTGCTTAGGATTTTGGATGAATTATTGAAGTTTCTGGTGGAGGACATTTCAATCTAAATTTGGGGACTTGTAGTGGCTGGGTAAGTGTTTCCTAGGTGGTCATTAATATTTTAAATTCTTTGGCTCTGATGCTATAGTTATAGGGGAATTTTTGTACCATTGGTGGCTGTTGTAAATTTATCTACAAATGAGGTAATTGGGGTTTACATTAATTCTATGCATATATCTATTTTAATTTCATATTTGCTATATATGAATGATTTGAAATGCTAAATGAATTAGTTGGCTATCTATTGTATTGTAATTAGACCTTGTGAATCCATGGTGGAGCTGTGGTACGGCTGCCACCCATGTATATACTTTGATCGGGCACCGAGTTATGATCAAACCCCAGATGTACTGACCCCTGGTTGTGCTCAATGGGGAGTAGGTGCCGTGGACAGGCCTCTCCTGGTATTATTGGCCTTTAATATGTGGAAATATGATTGCTAGTATAGGATAGTAATCATGATAGCCTAATTGTTTCATTTACTGATATGACTGATAAGATTCTGATGTTGATTTTGATTTATGTATATATGTTAATTAAATTGGATATAATGAATGGAAATTTCCTTGGCTACTGAGATTCATATCTCACCCTATTTCATGGGATTAATATTTCAGGTGAAGGTTCTTCAAGTAAGGATAAGGGAAAGCAAGTAGATGAAAATCTATGAGCTCCAACATATGGGGAGAAGGCTACACATAGGCTGATCTATTTAGTATAAATGCTAAATTTTGTATTCCTTTTTGCATAGCATCATCATGTAATCATGTTGTCAAGTGTAGGCGTTTGTATTTCGATTAGTTGGAATGGATTTATTAAGGAGTTAAGTCTCAATATAGCTTGGTTTAGGTTGTATGAACTTATAGTATCTGATGTATGGATTTTGTTGAATTCATGATATGATTTTCTATTAGGGATGTCATCTCAGCATCTATTAGATTGTTGATTTGAATTAGTGATGTATGGAATCTTTAATGAAATATATACTTGAATGGTGATCACTGAAAGCTTATGAAATTTTGCGGTTATTAATCTATGAACTGGTCAATATAGGATAGTTGGAGAAGTAGAAATGGACACTTAAGTCTGGAACTAGTAATGATAGATTAGCTGGGTAATTAAGGTACATAACTACCATTAAAGTTGCATAAATTAAGGTGAAATAGCCCTAGGGTGATATTAGAGGGAGAGTGGAGAGTATGAGACTAGATTTTCGGAGTTATAAGATCAAAAGGAATTTTGTCGTGGCCAATAGAGGCAGATTTGCCCAGGGGGAGTCCACAGAGAAATTTGCCACGATAAAATGTGAGAGGTTAAATTGGGAGTTGTCCAAAGGGAAATTTGCCTCGGCAAATAGGGGAATCGGCTATAGTGAACTTTGGAGAAAATGTCCTAGGTGTTCCAGAGAGGAATTAGTCATGACTAACAAGGGAATTGGCCGCGGCCAATAACGAGAGGCGAACGAGGTAAGTTCCAGGAGGCTTCTTCGCCATGGCACCAAGTATGTTAGCCGCGACGAAGGTCCAACTCATTGTGGCGATATGAAGTAAAGGGTGAAATTGAGAGGAATTGGTTGCGGCTAAGTGTAATTTGACCGCAGTGAACATTTTGAAACCCTTATATTAATTAGGAAACCTTAGTTTTTCATATGGTAATCTCACGGGATGATTTAGAGACATTGGGATGAGTTATAATTGATAGGTAATAGAATCAAAGACTTATAAATAAAAATTTATTTCCCTTATGTACATAAGTGCTTGTAATTGTATGGTTGATGATTCTAACAATATTAAAGTTCAAATTTTACCATATTTTCACAATGTAGTTGGTCATAATGTCTTGTAACCTCAATCTATGATTATTAATCACTTATTTAACCTTAATTATAATGATTAGAAATTAGGGTCGTCACAGTAATGTCTCAAGAAAACCCATTCACGTGGAGAGAATACTACTCCCACTTATAAGGTCTGAGCCTAGGGTCTTCCTACCTAATGTGAAACATTACAATCTACCCCTTTTAAGGCCAACTTGTCCTTAGGTTGCGCACACAGCTAGGTCGGCTTTGATACCAAACACTTTACAAAGCCCTGTAGATATTATTCTTAGTAGATGGCTTCTCCCATTAGCTCTTAAGAAAACGTGTCTACATATGGGACATTATATAACAAGTAAGATTATAACACATTTGAGTGGAATCTAAAAAGATATGTTGTTTGAGTTATATATAGAGTTTATTCAACCACATTTCTAAATTAGTAGATTGAGATGATCATACCTCAATGCTAGATTGACATAAGTAAATACTCTTAATTTAGGTGAATTTCTTTCACTTGGTGCTTTTGTCACTTGTCATAAAAACTTCTTTGTCAATTATTTAAAAGACATATTTCTCTTTTTGTATGACAATTTCTTTCTTTTATTTCAAAATTTTGACCATTTTGATTATCATATGTGTTTTCTTTTATTGAGCTGCTTAAAAAACAAAAGTTAAATTATGCTTATAATTTAACCTTCTTTTTTCCCTCTTGGAAATAGTCAAGAAGGAAACATAGAAATGTTTAGTTGTCTAAAATTGAATTTTTAGTGGTTCAGAGTATTATAGTTTGTTTTCTCATTAAAATATAACTAAGTGTTATCATAGATTAAATTATAATGTATTCATTAAATAATATTTATCTCTTGTAATTTAATTATTATATATTTCTAATGACATTTTATATTTTTAATTTAAGTATTGATCAATGGAGTAGGCATCGAGCAAGTATGGTAGATCATTCTCCATTATTTTTTAATGAAGAAGACCATTAGTAAGTTTATGACTTGTAAGATCATTTGTTAAGTGATATCATAACTGTATGACTTATCTATTGATTTGTAGGGCTTTTGTTTATGTTATAATATTATTGCATGTATTAGACTTAATTTTTATTTTCAGTGATAATTTAATTTTATATCTAATTATAATTTAAATTTTATATTTAATGTGATTATTGTATATAAGTTATCTTTAGTTATGTTTATATTTAGGTTCAAATATCCAAAAAAAAAGAAATTAAAAAAAATTGCAATGGTTGAGTAAATATGTGTCAACTACTATCAAATATGTGTCAAAAACTATTCTTTAGGAAGATGTCACTCTTCCAAGAAAATGGATTATGGAAAAAGTTACCTTGCTTTTCCAAAGTCAACTCTTGAGTTTAGCAAAATTAGGCAAACCTAAACAAGAACTACAGGACTATCCTTTGATAAAAGAAGAAATTCCTTTAGTTTGATATTGAGCCTTATATCTAATGAAGAATTCATATTTATAGTCTCCAAAATGCTAAGGCATTCATGCTCTTTAACCAATCCACAAATGACACCTTTTGTAATACATCTACATGGTATAGATACCTCTTTAAACAGACCTTGACCAACCTATCAATAAAAAGAAGATCAAGATCTATCCAATTTGTAATGTCCAATTTTCGTTAAACGACATAAACAGATGCGTTTTTCAAAGTAAGCCCATTGAAATAAGTTATTTAAGACCAAAAAAAATTAGAATAAATTTTTAAATAATGAAAAATGAGGATTTGAGCCCTAAGTTGCCAGAAACCGGAGCTGCAGGAATTTAAAAAATTACCAAAAGGCTTGTGGCATTTTTGTAAATAAGCACAATTTTGGAAAAGCATACAGGAAGGCTTTTTAAATAAAATTTTTGAGTTCTTCAGAGCTCTCAGGGGCCTTAAAAATCATGAGAAGCTCCAGGACAGTTAAAACTCATCCAGTGGATGTTTTCCAATGTTAGTTGACCAAAACTTTGACTGATTCATTTGAGAAAGTTTTAGCTCTGATTTAAGTAATTCCAAAGGTATTTTACTAAATTTGAAACTTAAATTTCATAATGAAGAAGATGGTTCTCAAAAAGGAGCTAAAACAAATTAGAAACAAAAATGCCAAAAATGAGGGATGAAACAGGAATTTTTAGAATCTTTATGTCCTTGAAGCTTCTTGAACACTCTTTCTTACTCATGCCCTCTCTCCCTCTTTATCTAGCCGACCTTCTTGCTACCTCAAAATAGAAAATATTCAGCCCTCTTAGGCCCACAAGAGGAAGCCATCTTGGAAAGAGAAAAAGCTAAGGAAAGGTGAGGAAATCTTGGAAATTTTGTGTTCTTCCTTTAAAGAATCCTCTCTCCTCCCTTCTTCTCCTATTCTTGTGAATTTAATTGATAGTTTGGGGGCTATTTTTTGTTCAGTAGAGAGGGGAAGTGCTCAAAATCTTAGGAAAGCCATAAACCAAAAAAAAAATGCTCTTGGAAGCAAATGGAAACTAAAGGTAACTCTTTAATTTATTGCTTCTTCTTTGTTGCCTCTTTCTTAGTATAATTTTGGCCAAATAGATCCAAGGAGAGGGAAGGGTTTTTGTTCAAGAACCATCAAGGATTAGTTAGATTAAGATAGAGGAAGATGGAAGATACCAAGAAATTTCAAGAAAATCCATTAAACTAGAAGTTGGAAAAGTGTAGAGTACTTAAGGGAATTGTAAAAACTGATTTAATCCATAAGTTCCCTTGGCTATTTAAATGTTTCCTTGAACTTCTAAAACTCTTAACAGCCTCCCTAAGTGGTCCCCTCATCAAGGAAACATCAAGAAGCTATTAAACCCCATTAAGGCTCTAGATTTTAGCCAAGCAAGGATAACATAGCTAGGAAGAGTTTTAAATTTTTCTAAGCCCATTTTTGAGTCATATATGATGAGTGAAAGTGAGGAAAAGCCTTGGGAAAAATTTAAAAAGTTTAGAAAATGAGTTAGTGCTTTATATTCTATAATGTGACCTAAGGAAGCAACATGTATTTAGGCTCTTGGTTTTAATTGGGTGATGCCTCCAAGAGGCTTAAAAAGAGTCAAGAATCATGTATAAAAGGAAATAATGGGGCCTAGACTTTAAAGAGTGGATGTTGCTTCATTAAGTGCCATTAGGAACCATAATTGAACCATAAAACAAAGGTAGAGTTCCAAATAGATAGGTAGCTTTGAGAATGGTTCCAAGAGTCTAATTAGTTCCTATTTTATGTAATTAGGCCAAGGAAACAAGCCCCACCTAGTTGTAAGTGTGTAGCTATAGGAGGAAATCCAATTTTAAGAGAAAAAGTATGCTTATGTGGTAAAGGTAGCTCTCTCTCTTTTCTCCCATGCATGAATGAATGTCTACATCGTCCTTGAATGTGTGTATGTGTATTTTAAGCTATGAATTATGTTTTGGTATGATGCCTATGCTCCATGGAACCATAGTGTTCCATTATGTATTCAAATGATGTCTAGAATGTTTGCATTGGTTTGCTCGAGTGTGAAGAGGCCAAGAATCTTTTATTTTCGGTAAGGATGAGCCAAGAACCTTTAGAAGTGGTTGAGACCAAGAGAAAGTCTCTTAAGAGCAAGGCTTAGTTCAAGGCCTTTGAGAAAAAGGGTGAGGCAAGTCCAAGAACCTTGAAGAAAGTAGGTGAGGCTAATCCATTCATTTGGCAAGCCTAAGTATGTTATGTGTGCTTGTGTAAATGCCAAGAATGTATTTGCACCATTTTCTATATTAATATGCTATGCATGTGTAACGCCATAGATTCTAGTCCATCTCATACATTTGAATGGCATAATATCATGAACTATGTAGGATTTCCATGGGAAAAGCAAGAAAAGTGGGATTATTTTCGCATTGTGCTATGTCTAAAAATTCATTTCAGTGTCGCATGGACCATGTGAGCTCATACTATGCATCATCATATTTAATTTCATCATTACAACTCATTTATATCCCAAAAACATGCCTCCAACCCATGGAAACCGAAATGGAGCATGAAAATTTGGAGATCCATTTTCGGCCAGAATTGGGCTTTTTCCTGGGTAAACTTTGGAAAATCATAACTAAATATAAAAAATTCGAAATCATGCAATCTTGGTCATTCTGGAAAGCTTAGGATGTCTACTTCATACTAAAAACGTCCAAGTCACAATACTCATCACATAGAACGTTTGACATCCAAAAAGCTACAGACTCACTGGCTGCCTGGGCTGTGATTCAGGTTACTGATGCAAACTTCTGAAATTCATAACTAATTATAAACAAATTGAAATCACATACATTCAGTCATTCTGGGAAGCTACAAATGTTAAATTTACAGTAAAAATAATTCCAGAATGAAACCGATACGTTTAGACATCTGAAATGGATGAAACATTGACTGAACTCTGGAGGCCCCACTGTTACTGGCAGCAACTTCAAAAATGCATAACGCTCTTCTCAGACCTCCAAATGAGGTGATCTCGGTGGTCACAGAAAGCTTATGACCTCTAGTTTATGCATATAAAATTTCATAAGCATTGGACATCATTTGGCCATCGGATGACATAGAATTCAAAACTGCCAGTATGAACAGTACCCATACCAGAATCCATGAAAAATGCCAACTTTGGAAATTCATCAAATATTCTCTAGACCTCCAAAAATTATAATCTTTAGCTTCACAGAAAGCTCTAAATGATACCTAATTGCATGCCAAATTTTAGGGCAAGAATAACTCATTTGGCCAAAAAGTGATATAGGGTTCCATTTTGGTCAATTTTGGCTCCATATTGGGTACCAAAATTGCCAAATGGGTTTCCCTTGGTCTTGGCACCTTTTGGGCAAGTTTAAAAGCTTATTTGAGACTTGCGTGAGCTGCCCAAATGGTCCCAAACCTCATACATCTCATTTTGGCCATTCAACCCACACTTATGCATATTTCCAATAAACTTCCATATTGCATACATTGGCATTACATACTCAAAATAGGTTCTAGAGGTCACACATCATATCCATACATTTAAACATCATATAATATCATAGTTACACATGTCTCAAGGGTCATACCCCATTTACAATACTCATATACATCATTGAACATCATTATGGTTCCATAAAGCAAAAACTAGACATATGAATGTCAATCTCCTTCCTCTAGTGTTGTTGGCTCCCATTGGCATATCCACTTAGTTCACCTAGCATGTTAGATCATTGGAGAGGAGGGGATGAGATTCAAAGAATCCCAATAGCTCATCTCCCATTCCATCACACATAATATGTGCAAGCAAGTTTCATAATTGCATGTATGGAGAAAGTAGAAATCATAGGCATTTTAAAAGCAACCTTGGCATGTGAATCAATCATACAAGACATTCAAGAGCTCACTAAGTGTTTGGATTGGCCTCACACTTCTCCTCATGGATTTTGGACTTGCCTCACCCATTCTTTAAGCACTTTGGACTCAACCATACTCTTGGGAGCCCACTTTGCTTTTGAGAGACTCTTTACCTTGTCTCAACCAAGCTCAAGGGTTCTTAGCTCCTCCTCATCCAAGGGAAGAGTTCTTGGCCTTTCCACACTCAAGCAAACTCATACAAATATCATGGATTCATTTAAAACATAACATGGCATCAAGGATCATGACATGTAAAGATATGCTAGCATACTTTTCAAAGCTTGAAAATACACATACAAGCATTCTAAAACAAGCTAAACACACATCCATGCATGAGAGAAGGTGGAGGAGCTACCTTGTATACAAACACACACTTTTTCCTTAGCTTTCAAGCCTCCTCTTTTAGCCGCACACCCATAAGTTGGTGGAGATAGTTTCACTTGGCCTAGACACAAATTATGGGAGCCAATTAAGTTCATGAAACAATTTCTAGGGCTATGCAACTTGCTTAAACCCTAGATTACTCTACAACCTCCATTATGGTCCATATTGGCACCTAATGAAGCAACACCCCTCAAATGATTTCTAGGCCTCATTCTTTACTCTCAAATATGATTCTTGACTCCTTTTAAGCCTCTTGGAGTCATCACATCATTAAAACAAAGGGCCTAACATCATGTTGTTTCCTTAAGTCACAATATGGAACCTAAAGCACCAACTCATTCTCTAAGCTTCCTAAATTTTTTCCAAGGTTTCCCCTCACATTTATTCATCATGTATGACTCAAAAATGGGCTTGAAACAATTTAAAACTCTCCCTAACTATGCCATCCCTACTTGCCCAAAAGTTAGAGCATAAATGGGATTTCATGGCTTCTTGATTTTTCCTTGATGGGGGAACCATTTAGGGAGGTTGTTAAGAGTTGTAAGAGGTCAAGGAAACACTTAAATAGCCAAGGGAACTCATGGATTAAATCAGTTTTTACAATCCCTTTAAGTGCTCTACACTTTTCTAACTTAATTTTCATTAGCCTTTCTTCCAATTTCCTTGCATCTACTAACTCCTCATGGTCTAAAACCCACAATTCCTTCTTATTTCTGGACAAAAAGCCTCCCCCCAAGATGGTTCTATTTTGGTAGAACTCCACACACAAAGGGCAAGAAAAGGGAAGCAACCAAGATAGAAAAATCACCTTGATTCTAAGCTTTTCTCAAGAGTTCTCTTCCTTGCTTCAACCCTCTCCTTGAATTTCAAAATTTCCCCCTCCGTTCTGAGCTCAAAACAGAACCAAACATCTCACTAAATCCATAGGAAGAGAGGAGGAAAGGAGGGGAAGAAGTTTAACAAGGCAAGGAGTAGGAAAAAGTGGCTAAAACTTATACTTTTCAAAGCTTCCTCTTCCTTCCTTGGCCTCCCCTCTTGTGTGCCACTCTTAGCCCTTCTTACTTCTATTTTAACGTGTGAGAGAGTGGGGGAGGAGATCTGAGCAAAGGAGGGGCGTTTTTATAAGCTAGGGATTCATTTAAGCAACTTTTAAAAGTTGTAATTTAGTCCCTCTTCATAGTTTTGTTTGTTTGAACTCGTTTTAACTCCTTTTTGAAATCTATCTTTTTCATCATATTCCTTAGGTTCTTAATCATAATAATTGCCTTTGGAATCACTCAAAAAGGATCTAAAACCATTCCGAACCATTCGGTCAAAGTTTTGGTCAACTGACAGCCGAAATCGCTCACCGGAGGAGTTTCAACTGTTCTAGGGGTTCCTATAGTATTTAGGGCCTCTGAGAACCCTAGAAAGCTCAAATTTTCATTTAAGAAGCCCTCCTATGAGTTTTCCAAATTTTTCAAAAATTACAAAAATGCCCCTACTTCCTTCGGTAAATTTTCTGATCTCTTTTGGCTCTAGTTTTTGGGCATCTTAAACCTCAAATCCTCATTTTCTAATATTTAAAATTTTATTATAATTTTAGTTGGCCCCAATTCCTTCTATTTCGAGGACTTCCTTTTATATTTGGCCCATTTCTGTCGTTTAAGGAGAAATCGAACATTACGTTCCTCACATTTACGAAGGGACCGGATGTTACAGCATGCATCCTTAAGACTTGTATTACATTCTTTATGTATGATTGAATGGGAAATGAGCTATTCTTTGAATCTCACTTCCTCCTCTCTAACATTTTATTATACTAGGTGGAGCCATGAACAAGGAAATAGAAGCCACCAAGTGGGAAGATGAAGCCTTGACTATAAAGCTCTTAATTTTGTTTATGTTGTAACCAAAGGAATGGCATATGATGCAATCTTTTGAAAGAATGGATGTACAATGAATGGAACATGTATAAATATTCCCATAGTTGATATATGTATGACAATTGATGATAAATGAGTAGTGTTGCAACTTTTGGGTATTGAATTGCCATATCTAGTGCATGTTTCCTAGCATATAACTTGGGGATGAAAAATAAAATTCTATGTTTTAGACATTTACACCGTTAAGACAAGTTTAAGGAGTCTTTTTGGGCCATTCCCACATGCTCAAGTGGCCACAAGAATCTTAGGAGCCATTTTGCACACCTTTACACCATTAAAAAGCATTAAAATGACCCAAATGGCAACCTATGGCACTTTCTGACCAAATGAAAGAATTTTTTCATGCAATTTGGTAGACATGTAGAGATATTGAGAGGTTTTTTGAGAAACTAAAGTGCAGCAAAAATAGACCTCTACAAAATTAGTTATGAATTTTCAAAGTTGAGATTTTCTATTGATTCTGGTATGTGCATTATTCACACTGATAGATTCATGTTCTATGTCATTCAATGGCCAAATGGTGTCCAATATTTGTGAAATTTTACAGACATAAACTAAAGGTCATAAGTGTTCTGTGGCCACTAAGATCACCTTATTTAGAGTCTGAATAAAGAGTTTTGAAATTTTGAAGTTTTTCTATCAATAGTAATAGTGCCCCCTAAGTCTAATTAATTTTTTATAAATTTCCAATAGCTAAAATTATCTGTTTTATTCTAAAATTATTTTTTTTATAAAGCTAACATCTATAGAATTCTACCAAGACCAAATATGTGTAATTTCAATTTTTATAGAATTAGTTATGAATTTTGAAAGTTCACATCAGTAATCTAAACCAGTAGCCCAGACAGCAGCGACCTTAGTGGCTTTTTGTATGTCAAACGTTTTCCCCTTAATGATTCATGAGCTGAAATTATTTTTACCATGGCATAGACATTTAGAGCTTTTTTGGAGTGGTAAAGTTTGTTGGATTTCAATTTTTGTAGATTTTGTTATCAATTTTTGAATTTGTGACAACAAAAACTAAAAATCTGGCTAAAAATATGTAGGCCACTTTTAATGATGCAAATGAGTTGTATTCATGTCATTAAATATGGGAATGTGTTGTATGAGCTCACATGGTCCACGTGACACTGAATGAAATTTTTATACATGACGCAACACAAAGAAATGCATTATTTTAATTCCCTTTTTCTTATTCTTTCATGGAATCTATGAATGTAAAGCATGGGAATGTTATAAAATGAGCTAGAAATATATGATGTTACATAATTCCTAACCTATTCATCCATAAATGAACCTTTTGGAATAAATTTTATTTTAAAATGAATTCCAAATTGATAAGGAATCTTTTCAAAAAGATTTTTGTTCAGAAGGAGATGCTTTACCTAGATAATCGTTCCTTATAAATTTTAAAGGAGCCAAAAGGAAACAAATTCAAGAAAGGTTTTAGACTTCCCTTGGAAAAATATAAACAAATATCCCTTTCTTTGAATGGTCTGAAGTTTATACTTTGAATTATCAATTAAATTATTCATTAGCCAACACCATAAATGTAACAAGAAAACCTATCATACTATCAGAGAAGAAGTTATTAATGCATAACTTCATCAAGACTTATCCAACTTTCTAATCTTAAAGATAGTAAACAAAACCCTATTATAGCCTCACCCTTTAAATTCAAAAACTTAGAAGAACAAATTAATCCTAAAGGCATACAAAGTCTTATGGAACAAAATAATTATACAAAAAAAATATCTTCAAACCATAAGAGAACATACAAAAAAAAAAAAGAATGATATACCATCAACCCCAACAACATCTTTAATAGAAACTTCATTATCTAAACCTTATCAAATCCCTAACAAAGTTAAGAAAGAATTTGACTCTCAAATTTCAAATGACCTTCTTAAGAGAACAGATGAACGAATCAAAACCTTAGTTGTTCTTGAAACACCCTAACCATCATAGACACCTTAAACTATTTCTAGAAATTTAAATATCAATACTTTAAAAGTTGAAGAAGATGAAACCTAGAATTTCTATTCAAGTGAATTAGAAAATTATCCCCAAATCAACCTAACCTCCTTTAATTGGAAGTAACCATCAAAGCTTTATCATTTAAAATCTATAGCCTTTGATCTTATGCTTGAAGAAAGACAAGATCAAAATTTTAAATGTTTTAGTGCCAATACCATCCATGAATGGAATATAAATGGTCAAATAGAATACAACAACTTAGTAACCTTTAACAAATGACCACAGTGGGTGCCGCTTATCAAACCACCTATAATTATAGTGAAGAAGCCAAGTAAACATTTTAATTGTTGGATTTTCTAGCCAATTAAAAGGATGGTGGAATAATTATGTTTCACTAAAAGACAAAGAAAAAATCTTTAGGTCTATTAAAGTGGAAGCTAATGGAACTACTATTGCTTATAATGGAGAATTTATTAATGTAATACCTTAACCTCTTAGCTCTCACACAATTATCCCTTAAGCTATCTCAACACAACTCATGCATATTAGAAGAGATTTGTGAGAAAACATATACTTTTATACATGGAGAATTGCATAATTGGGAGGCCACATATGTGATTCATAGCTTTAGGGACCATATGAACTCATCCACATCATTTTATATCCATAACATATCTATACATATCATAAAAATAATCGTTTATCTCATGCATCACAGATTTGAAGCCATACATTTCAAAAACTAGAATTTGCTCTTGGGTTGGCATGTCCAAATTTCTAATATGAAATTTGAAAATTCATCACTAATTTTAGAAAAATTGAAATCATACATATGATAGCTTTCAAGAAAGCTCTAGATGTTAACTAATGACAAAAATAGTTCTAGATCAAGAAAATAGCATTTAGCCTATAAAAATTTATGGAACAATACCAAAGGTTGAGCCACATTATTAGTACTATCATGCAACTTTAAAAATTTAGTTCTCCCTTCATAAAGTTTCAAATGAGATGATCTTAGTGGTTATAAAAAGCTTATAATGTCTAGTTTGTGTTTGTAAAATTCCATAAGCATTAGATATCATTTGTCCTATGTGTGACGTAGAAACATAAACTAACCATATAAATAGTACTATTACTATTTTAGCAAAATTTTCCCAAATTTAAAAAATCATAATAAATTCTCTAAGGCTCCAAATTGACTGCTCTTTGATTTTATGAAAAGCTTTATATGAGACCTATATTCATGCCAAATTTCATGAAAAAATTCTTCCATTTGGTTAGTTTGTGGTTTAGCTTAAGTTTTGGTCACTTTTAAGATTCAAAGTGGGTTGATAATGCATCACATGGCTCCTTTCTCATTCCATAGCCACTTGAGCACATCCTATAGTACAAACACAACCTAGGGAAGCATGCCAATGGTCTGAATAATCATAGAGCTAATTCTCACTATGCCGCTTACTATCATAAATAGGTATATCATATCATATAAGGCCTCCTTGGTGGCAAAATCTCATATTTACATACATTTAGTGCCGACATGAGTTCATACATCATATATGTAACACCATACTCCTCTAACCTATCATTTCCATTTTAATCTTATTTAATCACATTACGTTAAGACTTTAAAAATTTATCTTATGCTCCATGGACCACATGAACTCATTAATATCATTCTCTGCCCATAACACATACATACAAATAAAAAACATAACAAAATATCCCAAAAGTCCTGGGTTTGGCATCATACATCAGAAAATTCAAGGTTTGCTCTTAGGTTCACTTTCTAAGTTTCTGATATGAAGTTTGAAAATTCATAACTAATTCTCTAAATATCAAAATCAAGCAAACTATACCATTTTGGAAAGTTCTAGATGTTAACTAATTATAAAAATAGTTTCAAACCAAAATAGAAACATTACCTATGAAAATTGATAGAATAGTACCAAAGGTCAGGCTACATTACTCGTACTATCATGTAACTTTAAAAATTTATTTCTCTCTCTATAAAGCTCCAAATGAGGTGATCTTAATAGCTATAGAAAGCTTATGATATCTAGTTTATACTTATAAAATTTCATAATCATTGGACTTCATTTGGCCTACTTGTGATACAAAAATATAAACTGACCATATGAATAATGTTGCTACCATATCAACAAAATTTTCTCAATTTTGAAAAATTACAATAAATTTTCTAGATCTCCAAATTGGGTGCTTTTTGTCTCTATGAAAAGTTTAGATGATAACTATATTCATGACAAATATCATGGGAAAATTCATCCATTTAGTTAGTTTGAGGTTCAGCTCATAATTTAGTCACTTTTTGAGGTTTAAAATGGTTCTTAAGGCACTAAATGACTCCTTTCTCATTTAATAGCCACTTGAGTACATCTCATAACACAAACACTGCCTAGGGAAGCAAGCCAAATGGTTTAAATCCTTATGGTGCTAATTCTCACTATGCCACTTGCTAATATACACAAGCATATCATATCATATAAGAACTCCTTGGTGGCAAAAACATACATATTCATTCATATGGTTCCAAAATAGGTATATACATCATTTTCAGATACATTTAAATGTGCTCAAGCAACTACATAATATATACATCATATGGTTACATCATTTCACATTAATATGTTAACAAAATGGCTAATAACTACTTTTTTGTCAAAATCTTGGTCTTCAAGGCTGTGGGTCTCTATTTCTTAGACCACTTGGCTCATTTAGATATGGTTAGACATTTGACAGGGAAGAGTGAGATTCTAAGAATTCGAATAGCTTTTTACCTTTTCAAACATACATAATGGATGCATTTTCAAGTCTAAGAATGCATGCATGACAATTTAAGCTATTAGTAAATATACATAAAACATTTTCCATGTTAAGGGACTTTTGGTATCACCATACTCATTTAAGCCAAAATATATTAATAAATTCATTTCAAAATGCATAATGGTACCATAACAAGTGAGCCTTAGTTAGAAACACATTTCAAAGTTCAAACATACATATAAACACTCAAAGACAAGAAGACATCTAAGTAATGTATGAGAGAAAGGTTAAAGAGCTACCTTAGAGTCAATGTCACACACTTTTCCCTTAAACTTGCCTTCCCCTTTTGGCCAAACACATGGAATTGGATGGCACTTGATTCTTTTGGCCTAGACATATCAAATGAGACATGAATTATTCATGGGAATAAGTTGTAGCCTTATGTAAGCTGTATGCAAAGCTACTTTCTCATATGACTCTATTATTCTTCCATACAAGACATAATGAAGCAACTAGTAGAATTCAAGATCTTGGCTTCATTTTCTCCTTCAATCTAGGTCTCTTGACTTCATTTAGACTCCTTGGAGTCATTACAAATTCATTTTAAGGAGCCTAACTATAAGTTGCTTCTTTATGTCTTATTATGAAGCTTATGCCTCCATCTCACAAACTAAAGCTTCTAAATTTTTTCCAAGGCTTCCTTTGACATTCTTCTATCATATCTAGTCCCATTCTAGGCTTAGAACACTTTAAAACACTCCCTAGGTGGCCAGACCTCTCTTGGCTGAGGTTATGCATTGGTTTTGGACTGATGGAGCTTACTTTATTTTCTTAAAGAGAATGGCTCATATGCAACTTCCTAGAGGTCTAAGGGACTCATACTATGTCTTACATAAGCTTAAATGCTTTTAGGAAAAATTAGATTTCATCATTTGTTTCAAAACTCCAAGTTATGCCAACTTGAATTTCTTGCTTCTCTTTTTGATTCGACTTGCCTATTCTAAATTTCCATACTCTAAAGCACTTGTTCTTCCCTTGATATAGTCAAAATTCAACTCCCCTTGGATGGGCTTTAGGTTGGATAAAAATCACATAGAGGAAGAACAGGAAAAGAAGCATGAAAGTTTAAGGGATTTACCTTGTTTCAAGACTTTTTCAAGAACCTTTTCCATTGCTTCAAGCTTCTCCTTAAAATCCTAAACTCTCTCCTCTAAATCAAACCTAAAACAACCCTAAATCAACCAATAAAAACATAGGAATGAAGAAGAGA
Source organism: Erythrophleum fordii (assembly GCA_032878935.1). Classification (NCBI taxonomy): domain Eukaryota; kingdom Viridiplantae; phylum Streptophyta; class Magnoliopsida; order Fabales; family Fabaceae; genus Erythrophleum; species Erythrophleum fordii. Next base: position 14,262,375 of record JAVQMF010000052.1, on the reverse strand, counting down.
AAGAGGAGAATAAGTTTAGTGAAGGAAGGGCAATTAGAAAGGCCCTGACCCTGCCAACCAAGTCAAAATCAAAAAGAAAGAAGAGAAAGAACTGGGAGTTGGCGCCTACATAACAGAAGCTTTACATCATCAATTCCACAAAAGCATATGAGAAAGGGGATAGAAATAATAAACTTTTTCCACGTTGCGCTATATTTAAAAATTTAATTCGGTGTCATGCGGATCGTGTAAGCTTATACTATACTTTCTCATATTTAATTTCATTATTACAACTCATTTTCATCATAAAAACATGCCTACAATTCATGGAAACCGAAATGGAGCTCAAAATAAGCAAGTATATTTTCGGCTAGATTTGCTCTATTTTCTGACCCAACTTTGGAAAATCATAACTAAATCTAGAAAATTCGAAATCATACAATATTTGTCACTCTGGAAAGCTTAGAATGTCTATTTCACACTAAAAATATGTCCAAGTTACAAAATTCATCACATAGGACGTTTGACATCCAAAAAGCGATAGACTTATTGGCTTCCTGGGCTATGATTCAGGTTACTGATGCAAATTTCTGAAATTCATAACTAATTCTACAAAAATTGAAAGCACAAAAATTCAGTCATTCTGGGAATCTACAAATGTTACCTTGACACTAAAAATAATTCTAGAATGAAACAGATACGTTTAGGTATCTAGAACTGATGGAACAGTGATTGAGCTCTGGAGTCGCCACTGTTACTGATAGCAAACTTCAAAAATGTATAACTCTCTGTTCAGACATCCAAATGAGGTGATCTCAGTGGCCATAGAAATCTTATGACCTTTAGTTTATGCATATAAAATATCATAAGCATTGGACACCATTTGGCCATCGGATGACACAGAATTCAAAACTGCCAGTATGAACAGTACCCATACTAGAATCCATGAAAAATCCCAACTTTGAAAATTCATCAAATATTCTTTAGGTCTCCAAAAATTATGATCTTTAGCTTTACAGAAATTTCTCAATGAAACCTAATTACATGCCAAATTTCAGGGCAATACTAACTCATTTGGACAAAAAGTGACATAGGGTTCCATTATGATTAATTTTGGCTCCATATTGGGTACCAAAATTGCCAAATAGATTTTCTTTGGTCTTGACACCTTTTGGGCAAGTTTAAAAGCTTATTTGAGACTTGTGTGAGCTGCCCAAATGGTCCCAAACCTCATACATCTCATTTTGGCTATTCAACCCACACTTATGCATATTTCCAATAACCTTCCATATTACATACTTTGGCATTACATACTCAAAATAGGTTCTAGAGGTCACACATCATATCCATATATTTAAACATCATATAATATCATATTTACATATGTCTCAAGGGTCATACCCCATTTACAATATTCATATACATCATTGAACATCATTATGGTTCCATAAAGCAAAAACTAGACATATGAATGTCAATCTCCTTCCTCTAGTGTTGTTGGCTCCCATTGGCATATCCACTTGGTTCACCTAGCATGTTAGATTATTGGAGAGGAGGGGATGAGATTCAAAGAATCCCAATAGCTCATCTCCCATTCAATCATACATAATATGTGCAAGGTAAGTTTCATAAATGCATGCATGGAGGAAATAGAAGCCATAGATATTTTAAAAGAAAACTTAGCATGTAAATCAATTGTACAAGACATTCAAGAGCTCACTAAGTGTTTAGATTGGCCTCACACTTCTCCTCACGGATTTTGGACTTGCCTCACCCATTCTTTGAGCACTTTAGACTCAACCATACTCTTGGGAGCCCACTTTGCGTTTGGGAGACTCTTTATTTTGTCTCAACCAAGCTCAAGGGTTCTTGGCTCATCCTCACCCAAGGGAAGAGTTCTTGGCCTCTCCGCACTCAAGCAAACTCATACAAACATCATGGATTCATTTAAAACATAACATGGCACCAAGGATCATGACATGTAAAGATATGCTAGCATACTTTTCAAAGCTTGAAAATACAGATACACATATTCTAAAATAAGCTAAACACACATCCATGCATGAGAGAAGGTGGAGAGAGCTACCTTGTATGCAAGTACACACTTTTTTTCTTAGCTTTTAAACCTCCTCTTTTGGCCACACACCCACAATTTGGTGGAGATGGTTTCTCTTGGTCTAAATACAATTTTTGGGAGCCAATTAAATTCATGAAACATTCTCTAAAGCCATACAACTTGCTTAAATACTTGATTGCTCTATAATCCCCATTATGGTCCACAAAGGCACCTAATGAAGCAACACCCCTCAAATGATTTCTAAGCCTTATTCTTTCTTTTTAAATATGATTCTTGACTCCTTTTAAGCCTCTTGGAGTCACCACATCATCAAAACAAAGGGCCTAGCACCATGTTGCTTCTTTAAGTCATATTATGGAACCTAAGACACCAAATCACTTTCCATGAGTTCTAATTTTTTTTCCAAGGCCTCCCTTCATTTTCATACATCAAATATGACTCAAGAATGACCTTAGAAAAATTTAAAACTCCCCACACCTACACAAACAAGCCTAGGCTGAGACATAGGCTTCCTTTAGGCTTCTTGGAGTTTTCTTGCTTTTCTTAAAGGAGGAAGCTTGTGAGGAGTATCTTTGGTGTCTCAAGAACTCATTTATACTTTAACTTAGACCTAGAAAGCATCATACAAATCCAGAAATTGGAAGGTGCACTTAAAACCCTAGGTTTTGCATCTTGATTTCTAATGCCTATTTCTTGGTTTTCTTTGCATATTCTTATTCCTCTCTATCAAATACCTAAGAATCACCTTTGGATTGGCTAAAAATATGACTCCTTAGGTCTGTCTAGGTCTAGGTCAAAATGCTCAAGGAAGGGAGGAAGAAGACCAAGTGGAAGAATCACAAAATACCTTGTTTTCCTTGGATTTCCTTGCTTGTTCTTGCTTTCCTTGGCCTCCTTACTTGAAATTTGAACTTTCCCCTCTGTTCGCCCTTCAAAAAAGCCCTCAAAACTTCAGAGAAATCATGGAGAAGAAGAGGGAAAAAGAAGAGAAGAAATTGGTGGAGAAAAAGCATGAACACATACATAGAAACCTACTTTTACCTTGGAATTTCTTCTCCTTCTCCTTCTCTCTTGGTGTGCCCATTCTCCCTTCTGAAATTATGCAAAACTTTCTGATTCCAAATGGGGAGGAAAGTGGGGTGCCACCTATATATAGGGAGGAGAAAGTGACTTTTTCAAAAATTCTAATTTTGTCCTTCATACTTTACATTTTCGTTTCTCCTTCGTTTTAGCTCCTTTTTGAAAAATGTCTTTTCCATTATAAAATTTAGGTTCCCAATCAAGAAGAATGCCTTTGGAATCACTCAAATTGGAGTTAAAACCTTTCTGAACAAATCGGTCAAAGTTTGGGTCAACTGACATTGGAAAACTTACACCGAAGGGTCTTTACCGGTCCCAGGGCTTCCCATGGTTTTTAGGGCCTCTGAGAACCCCGGAGAACTCAAAACTTTCATTTAAAAAGCCCTTCTGTAGGTTTTCCAAAAAGTTCACTTAATTACAAAAATACCACTGGCCTTTTGGGTAAATTTTTTGAATCACCCTAGCCTTGAGTTTTGGGCAACTCAAGGCTCAAATCTACATTTTCTAATATTTAAAATTTTATTTAAATTTTATTTGGCCTTGAGTCACTCATCTCAGGGGACTTGCTTTGAAAACGTGCCATTTTTCGTCGTTTAACGAAAACTAGGTATTACACAATTTACTATTAATTTTCTCTTAATTATAAGCCAATTAATGCAATGATTATTGGATTAAGTGGCTAAAATTTTTGTGCAATTGATTATTTAAGGAATTCATTAATCTAATTGGTTAATTAGCATTTTAAGTGGATTGTGCAGCAAATTTTTATGAGCATTTAAGATTGGTTATAGTGTGTTCTAGTTCCTAATTCAATTGATTAATTTTTCAAAGTTTCTTCTGGTTGAAAAATCCTTAAATAATTAGTTAATTGAATCTTAAATGGTCATTCAAGAGTTTTTATAGAGAATACACTAATGAGTAAGAATTTAAATCTAATTTTGGTACACTAAAATGTCAACAAGGATAATTGAATTTTAGGGAGTCCATCTAAAGGCTAGCTACTACATTTTCTTAATTGTTTACTTTACTTAGTATTAAGTTTTTTATTCTTGTCATTTCAAACTTAGTTCAATTAAATTCTAGTATTTCAAAATCCCCTAAACAATCCTCAATTAGTAATACTTGAAATACTCTTTTATAAATAATTAGAGCTAAAAACTCCTTAGGAAATGATCTAGGTTACACCATTACCTACAAAATCTATTTTTCTACCTAGTTTTATTTGAGATTGCATGACACAATCATCAGTGGGCTTTATCTCTTTGTTCACTTGGTCCACCTAGACATGTTACATAATGGGGAGGGAGTGAGATTCAAAAAATCTCAATAGCTCTATACACTTTCAATCATACATGATGGATGTAGTTTCATGTAAAGGAATGTCATGCATGGTTTATGAGCTACATATGCATATCAAGAACATGTTTTCCATTTCATGAAGTTTCAAATATATCAAAGTAGACTCTCAAAACCTAAATTAGCCTTACCCATGGAATTTTGAACTTGCCTCACCTTTTATTTTGGGACTTTTGACCAAGCCTTACTCTTCTTGAGACTTTTGTCTTGTCTCACCCATTTACTTTAGGACTTTTAGCTCATCCTCACCCTTATCAAGGGACTTTTGGCATTACCAAGTCTATTAAAGTCTTATGCATATATAAAAGCAATTCAAGACACATAAGTGGCACCACACATGTCTCTACTTACTAAGCATACTTTTCATAATTCAAACACACACACAAGCATCCAAAGCAAGAAAATATCTATACACATACGTGAGAGAAAATGTTGTAGGGCTACCTTAAGTACAATTACACACACTTTTTCTTGATCTTTTATCCCTCCCTTGGCTACACGCTTAACAATGGGTGGAGTAGGATTTCCATGGGCCTAACCATAACAAATGGAATTCAATTATCTTCTTGAACCAAGTTCTAAGCCTAGCCATACATTACTTTAATAGGCCTTTATGAATTTTAGAGGTACTTGAGAGCCCATACGGTTTTTTATTTTTCCTTGAAAGGAGAAACACTTGGAAGACCTCCTAAGAGTCTTATAAACTCAATTGAACTCCCATATAAGCTTAAAGACTCTTGGGGAAAATTATATTTTAAGATATGTTCAAAAGTTTCTATCTTTGATATCTTATGTTTTACAAAATTTCTTTCAAGTTTTTTTACTTTTTCTAGTCCCCCATCATCTATAATATAGATTTCTTGCTTGCTTTTAGTTAGAAAATACTCCCCACTTTCAGCCCTCTTCTTGGCTGAACATGCACACTAAGAGAAGGAAAGGAGAGAGAGCAATAAATCAAGAACGTTACCTTGGCTTCCTAATGTTCCTTGGATGCTCTTTCAAATGGTTAACTCCTCTTCTGAGAACTTCACTCTTCCTTTCCTAAAAAAAACTTAAAACATTAAAACCATAGAAAGGGAGGTGGGAAGGAGGAGAATCAACTTGCTAAAAGAAAAATCATGAAATTCCTTACCTTGACCTAATTTCTTCCTCCCCTTCTTCCTCCTCCTTGGTGTGCCACTTCCAAAGCTTGGAAAGTCTATTTTCAACCAAATAAAGTTGGTTAGAATGAAGGAGAAGGAGCTGGACATTTTTTAGAAGCCTAAAGCTACTTTTTATAACTTTTCACTTTTTTGCATTTTAGTCCATCTTCCTTAGTTTTATCCAAGTGGGCTCATTTTTACTCTTTTTCAAAAAGTGTCTTTTCCATCATAAAATTCAAGTTCTCTAATAGGGAAATTGGCTTTGGAACCACTCAATTTGGATTTAAGAGTCTCTCAAATTGTTTGGTTAAAGTTCAAGTCAACTCTTTGCCCAAATCACTCACTAGAGGGGTTTTAGCTATTCTAAGGATTCCTATGGTCTTTAGGGCCTTTGAGAACCTTAGAAAGCTCAAATCTTTATTTTAAAAAGCTCTCTTATAAGTTTTCAAAAAGGGTTTTACTATAGCAAAAATGTCCCTCGCTACGACGAGAGCTCATAATTCCAAACTCGACAGTTCTCGCCATATCACATGCTATTACAAGGAATCCCCTAGATTTTGTATAGGCCACAAACTCATTATAGCGAATTAGCATTCTCGCTATGGTGAACAAGTATCCTTGCTATGGCTAGAGGACTTAGCAAAATTCTGAAACCTTAAGTTCTCATTTTTACAAAAATTTAGATGTTACATTTCTACACCCTTAAATAAAATTTCCTCTTTGAAATTGAAAATACATACCTTAAAGGAATAGCTATGGATACTTCTTTCTCATGTCTTTATTTAGCTCCTAGATAGTTTCTTTGGGAGATAACCCCTTCCAAACTACTTTCACCAGCGATATTGTCTTATTCCATAACCACTCGAGTCTAACACCCGTGATCCAATCTGGTGATAATATATAAGACAAATTGTCCTGTAACTATACATTTTCATATTTTATGACATGTGAGGGATTAGGTTGGTACTTTTTTAAGTTAAGATGCATGGAAAATGTTATGTATTTAGCTTAGTTCAGAGGAAGGGCAAGTCTGTAAGCCACAGGTCTAACTTTATCTAGAATTTAGAATGGACCTATGTACTTTGGACTAAGCTTTCTACTTTTAATAGGCCTACCTATTCTTGTGACTAGAGACACTCTAACAAAAATATGGTCTCTAGCTTCAAACTCTAATGACCTTCTTCTTTTATTGACATAACTTTTCTATTTACTTTGTGCCATTAGAAGTTTCTTTCTTATAGTTTCCATCTATTTAGAGGTTTGGTCCACTAAATATAAGCCTATAAGGCTCTTCTCTCCTAGCTCAACTTGACAAACTAAGGACCTACATTTCTTCCCATACAATGCCTCATACAGTGCCATCTCGATACTTGCATGATAACTATTATTATATACAAACTCCACTAAAGGCAAGTGTGTATCGTAGTTACCCTTTAGCTCTAAAACATACGCCTTCAACATGTCTTTTAGGGTTTAAATGGTCCTTTTTGTCTGACCATCTGTTTGAGGATGATAGTCTATGCTAAATTTTAATCTGGTTCCTTGGGCATCCTGTAATGATATTCAGAAATTTGAAGTGGATTTAGGATCTTTATCTAATATAATACTCCTAGGTATACCGTGCAATCTCACTATCTCCCTAATATACAACTGGGCTAACTTATCTAGGGTGTAAGTAGCTTTCATTGCTGGAAAATATGCTGACTTTGTTAACTATCCACTATCATCCATATAGCATCATGCCCTGATGATGTCTTAGGTAAATCCATGACAAAATCCACAGTCATACTATCCTACTTCCACTCAGAGATATCTAGGGGCTGAAGTAACTCAACTAGCCTCTTATGCTCTATCTTTAACTTTTTGACATACTAAACACTAGCATACATACTCAGCTATGTTTGATTTCATCCCAAGCCACCAAAATATTTTCTTCAAATCGTGATACATCTTATTACTGCCTAGATGAATTGTGTACTTACTTTTATGTGCTTCTTCTAATATCTTTTCTCTAATCTCTGAATTCCTAGGCCCATACAGCCTATCTTATACCTTACTATCCCATCCTCAGACAAATTAAAGTCTGAAGTGTTACCCTTGGACATCTAGGCCTTAATCTTCCTTATATGTTCATCTTCTTGTTGGGCCTTTTTAATCTAACTCTTTAGATCAATTTCTATTTGGGTCTCGCTCATACACAATTCCCTTGAATGCACTTCATACAAGAGATTCATATTTCTAAACCTCTCAATCAATTCCTATTCTCAAATCATTATGAAGGCCATGTGTATAGATTTCCTACTTAGGGCATCCGCAACCATATTGGCCTTACCTGGGCGATATTTCAAGGTGAAATCATAATCTTTTAAGAACTCTAACCACCTTTTTTGCCTCATATTTAACTTTTTCTGCTCAAATAGATACTTAAGGCTTTTGTGGTGACTATAGATTTCTATGGCTGTTCCATACAAGTAATGTCTCTATATCTTGAGTGCAAATTTCATTACTACTAGCTCTAAATCATGTGTGGGTAGTTTTCTTCATGTTATTTCAATTGTCTAGATATGTAAGCTACCACTCTACCCCTTTGCACAAGCACATACCCTAACCCTTTCTTTGAAGTGCCATTATAGACTACAAAAGTCTCCTTAGGGTTAAGAAGCACTAATACTAGGGCTATGGTTAATCTATGCTTCAACTTTTGGAAACTCTTTTTACATTTCTCATCCCACATAAATGATACATTCTTTCTTGTGAGCCTAGTCAGTGGCATCGCAAGAAAAACTCTAAATGAATCTTCTGTAGTACCCCATTAAAACCTAGAAAGCTCTTGATCTTTGTCACTATCCTAGGTTTCTCCTATTGTAACATTATCTCTACTTTATAGGGATATACTACGACCTCTGCCTGAGAGATCACATGGCCTAGAAATGGTACTTTAGTAAGCCAAAACTCACATTTACTAAGTTTAGCATACAATTACTTTTCTCTTAAGGTTTCAAGGACTAATCTCAGATGCTGCTTATACTTTTCTCCACTATTTGAATAGATGATAATGTCATCTGTGAAGACTATTATAAACCTATCTCGGTATGGCCTAAACACCCTATTCATATAATCTATAAATACCATAGGTGAATTCGTCAACATAAAAGGCATAACTAGAAACTCATAGTACCTATACCTGTCCTGAAGGCTATCTTAGGGATATCCTCAGCCTTGATCCTGAGCTGGTGATACTTTGACCTGAGGTTTATCTTATAAAATATTGATGCTCCTACTAGTTGGTCATCTATCCTGGGAAAAAGGTACTTGTTCTTGATGGTGAGCTTATTTAGTTCCCTATAGTCTATACACAACCTAAGGCTCTCGTTTTTCTTCTTTACAAATAAAACTGAAGCTTTCCACGGTGATACATTGGTTTGACAAAACCTTTCTTTAAAAGCTCTTTTATTTATTTATTTAGCTCTATTAGCTCGGTGGGAGCTATTCTATATGAGGTCTTAGACACTAGACCTGCCTTAAGTATAATATCTATAGTAAACTTAATTTCTCTATCTGGGGGTAGTTTGCTAATCTCCTTAGAAAATGCCTTTGGTAACTCTCTGACTACTAAGATCTCTTTTATACCCTCTTTTACCTCAACTTGGAATGAAAAGAAAACTAAGAATCCCTAAGGCCTTGTTTGGTTTAAAAGAGGGGAGGGGAAGGGAGGGGAGATATATTGTTTGGTTCAGGATGGGAGGGGAGGGAAAATAATAATATGTAGACCATTTTACCTTTATGTATTTTAAAAGTAATGATAATACTATTAATTATTTTTTTATTTTTAAAAATTTAATATTGTCACCACCAAATTAAATAAATGTAAGAAATGATCTATAATTAGAATTATTTTAAAAAAATTTGTAAACAAATAAAATTAACTAAATAATTATTTCAACAAATGTATAATTTAACATGTTTTATTTTATAAAATTAAAATGCATTTGAGTTGAAAACATTGGCATGTTTACTTTTTTCTCAATATAGCAGTATACTCATGTTAATTGGCATGTTGAAATTTCTCCTCAACCATACCTATAAAAATTTTATGAAATATAGAATTAATAATTAAGATAGAGGGCATTTTAGTCTTTTTTCTAACTTTCCCTCTCAATCCCCCCAATTTGGAGGGATAAGAGAGAGGGGAGGGGAGGAAAAATTTCATTAAACTTTCCCTCCCCTTCCCTCCAAAATTACAAACCAAACAAAGGGAGGGGAGGGAACTCCCCTCCCCTCAAACCAAACAAGGGGTAACAGTCATGTTCTAATGACCTTTCAACCTGGGAGGTAGTTATAAAAGCTAACTCAGTCCTAATATTATGCATAGTTCCACATTCAGCTAAAGAAATACATATATGATAGCAATCAAGTGTGGTATTATTTGTAAGCATCCAGTTCATACCAATGATCAAATCAATATCAATTAAGGGCATGCAAATCAAATCAAGTGTGGTATAGCAAAAGTTAAACTGGAGTACACAGTTCAAACAAGTATGGGAGGTAATAGCTTGATTTCCTATGAAGGTGGTTACATGTAAATTATATACAGTGTATGTATACCTAGATCCAACCTCTTAGTGTAATCATAGAATATAAAAGAACGACTAACATCCGAATCAAAGAAGGCATGTACAAAACAATCATTAACCTTAATAGTATCTTGAATTAGACTCAAAGATCAGCTAGCCTCCTGTTACATAAGGCCGAAGACTCTACCTTGGGTCTATGGTCTAGGTACAAGAGCTACCTCTCTCTACTATACAAGTTATGTGTAGTCTCTGGCTATATGACCCAGTTTACCATATCTATAGCACACATTCTACCTCGCATAACATGATCTGCCCCTATGATTTTTGCCACACTAACTGCATACTGCTGGAGTGGCATTGCCTCTGGTAGACTGAGCTGATCTCTTCCTACCCTTACCTCTTCTATTCCACTAACCTCTGCCACCTCTTTTATTATTTCTAGTGGTCTGTGTCTCTTTTCTAGGTCTCTTACTCTCAAGAAGGTGAAGTCTAGCACTAGGGACTGTCTACATTGTCCTTAAGTTCACATATGTGATTCTGTAGATCTTGACTAAGGCATTGAAGTCCCTAATCCTATATGACATCACCTAATCTCTTATTTCAAGCAACAGACCCTTGTCTAACTTATCTGCTCTCCACCTCTCATCATCATGCTTCTAAAGGTATGAGCAATATCGAGAGAGCTCAATAAACTTTGTACATACTAATTCACAAACATCCCCTGAATTTATTTTAAGAGTACAAACTCTGACTCCTTTTGATCTTGGATGGAACTAGGGAAGTATCTCTCATAAAAAGCTTAGAGGAATGTCTCCCAGGTGATCGGGAGGTTCCTTGACTTCAGTACTGATTCAGTGCCTCTCCACCAATAGCATGCTTCTTTTTCTAACTAAAACATGGCCATCACGACCTTTTCCTTAGATGTGCACTCTATCATCTTGAAGATCTTTTCTAGCAGTGTGACATCTGGTTTTTTGAAAACGAGAGAAACGTAATGTACGGTTTCTCCGTAAACGAATGAAATTCACTAGATACAAAAAGAAGTCCCCCAAGATGACTTAGTTAAAGTACTAAAAAATTTGGGAAGCATTATAGAGTCCTAAAAATGAGAATTCGAAGCTCAGACAGAAAGAAAAACGAAGCTAGAATGAAGAAACAATTTCTTACGAAAAGCTTATGAAACGTAATGGTATTTTTGTAATTTTGAGCAAATTTTAGAATTTACACAGGAAGGCTTTTTAAAAGAAAGTTTTGAGTTTCCTAGGGTTCTCAGAGGCCCTAAAAACTATGGAAAGCCCCAAGACAGCTAAAGCCCCTTCGGTGGATGTTTTCTAATGTCGGTATACTCGAACGTTGAAAGATTCATTTGGGAAGGTTTTAGCTCCAATTTGAGTGATTCTAAAGGCATTTTACTAAATTGGGAACCTAAATTTTATAATAGAAAAGATGGTTCTAAAAAATGAGCTAAAACAAAGGAGAAACGAAAATGCAAAAAATGAAGGGAAAAATAGGAATTTTTGAAAAGTGTAATCTCCTCCCACCTATATATATAATGTGCCCTTCTTCTCCCTTCATTATGCACGACCAAGTTTTGTCCAAAACAGAGGAAAACCCTAGGGAGAGTGGCTCACAAGAAGAAGGCAAAGAGGAGGAGAAATCAAAGGCTTAAGATATAGAAATTTAATAGTTTTTCATGCTCTTTCTCTTTCAAACCTCTTCTCTTCCTATTATTATAATGAAGTACATGGATCTATTTTAAAGGAGAAATTGAGGAGAAAATTCAGATTTGAAGAGAGGAGCTCAAAAAACACAAGATTCAAGTAAGAAAAGCCATGAAAATAAGATATTTTCTTCTTCCACGGTTGCTACCCTTTGCTCCCCTTCTCCACCATTTTGCCCCACTTGAGAAGACTTAAGAAGAGTTAATTTTTAAGTAGAACCAAGGGTGATTCTAAGGAAAAAAGGTGTGGAGATTAAGAATATATAAAGAGAATTAACAAAAACCCATTAGATTTCAAGATACAAAATCTAGGGTTTCAAGTGCACCTTGTAAATCTGATTTTGTATAATGATTCCTAGGTCTAATTAAGAGTTTAAATGAACTCCCAAGATCCTTAAGAGGCTCTTCACATGCATCTCCCTTTGAGAAAACAAAGAAAACTCCAAGAAGGCCAAAATTGCCCTATGTCTTAGCCAAAAGGGGTTCTTCTAGCTAGGGAGAGTTTAAAATTTTTTTAAGCCCATTCTTGAGTCATATATGATGAATGAAAATGAGGGGAGGCCTTAGGAAAAATTTAGAACTCATAGAAAGTGAGTTACTCCTTTAGGTTTCATATTATGACCTAAAAAAACAACACGTAATTAGACTCTTCGTTTTAATTATGTGATGACTATAACACCATAAATTCTAGCTCATTTCATATCATTCTTAAGCATTCTATCATAATCCATATAGGTTTCCCATAGCAAAAGTAAGGAAAATGGGATTAATTTTGCTTTGCGTCACATCTAAAAATTTGTTTCAATGTCACATGGACTGTGTGAACTCATGTTATACATCCTCATATTTAATTACATCATTACAACTCATTTGCATCCCAAAAACATGCCAACAACTCATGGAAACCAAAATGAAGCATGGAAAATGGAAGTTCATTTTCGGCTAGAATTGGCCTCTTTTCTGAGCAAACATTGGAAAATCATAACTAAATCTAGAAATATTGAAATCATATAATCATGGTCATGTTGGAAAGATAGGATGTCTATTTCACACTAAAAATATGCCCAGATCATGAAACTCATCACAGGGGACGTTTGACATCCAAAATTGTCCAAAGGTCTGATTGAATTCTGGAACTGTCACAGAATCTGTAGAAAACTTTGAAAATATCCAATTAATTCCACAAAAATAAAATCCATACAAATGATACCAATCTAAAAAGATGTGGATGTTAACTAGAGAGGAAAAATATCTTTAAAACAATTCATCATGCCCAGACTTCAGAATTCAATGGAATAGTACTTCGGGTCGGGCAAAATTATTGATACTAGATATAGATTTCAAAAATTCATATCTTCCTCTCTAGACCTCTAAATAAGGTGCTTCTAGTTGAGATGAGTCACTATGATTTTTTAGTTTCTTTATATAAAATTTCATGGCAATTAGACATCATTTGAGCCTCATGTGATAAAAAACAATTTCAAACCAATTGAATAGTGCAGCAAACCAAAAACTATAAAAGTTGCCAAATTTGAAAAATCATCAAATATTTTGTAGACCTCTAAAAATTATGATCTTTATCTTCCTAGAAAGCTCTCAATGAGTCTAATTTCATACCAAATTTCAGATCAAGACTAACTCATTTAGCTAAAAAGTGACATAAGGTTCCATTATGGTAAAATTTGGCTCCATATGAGGTACCAAACTTGCCAAATGGCTTTCCCTTGGTTGTGGCACCTTTTAGTTAAGTCTAAAAGCATATTTAAGACTTGTGTAACCTGCCCAAATGGTCCCAAACCTCATGCATCTCATTTTGGCTATTGAACCCACACTTATGCACATTTTCATTAAACTTCCACCTTGCACACTTTGGCATTACATACTCAAAATAAATGCTAGAGGTCATACATCATATTCATACATCTAAACATAATATAATAGTATATTTACACATGTATCAAGGTTCATAGTACATTTACAACATCATATACATCATGAACCATCATTATGGTTCTAAAATGGACAAAACAAGGCATAAGCTTGTCAATCTCTCTTCCTCATTGTTGTTGGCTCTCATTGGTATATCCACTTGGTCCACCTAGCAGGTTAGATCATTGGAAAGGAGGAGATGAGATTCAAAGAATTCTAATAGCTCATCTCCTTTTCAATCATACATAATATATGTAAAGCAAGCTTAAAAATGCATGCATGGACATAATACAATTCATGAGTATTCAGGAAGCAAGCTTAGCATATAAACAAGTCATGCAAGACATTCAAGAGCTCACCAAGTGTTTAGATTGGCCTTACACTTCTCCTCATAGATTATGGACTTGTCTCACCCATTCTTTAGGAGTTTTAGACTCAACTATACTCTTGGGAGCCCACTTTGCTTTTTGGAGACTCTTTACTTTCTCTTAACCAAGCTCAAAGGTTTTTGGCTCATCCTTACTAAAGGAAAGAGTTCTTAGCCTCTCCACACTTAAGTAAACTTAAACAAACATCATGTACTCATTTAGAAACATAACATGATATTAAGAATCATAGCATATAAAGGCATGCTAGCATACTTTTCATAGCTTGAAAATACACATACAAACATTCTAAAATAAGCTAAACACACATCTATGCATGAGAGAAGGTGGAGAGAGCTACCTTGCACATAATTACACACTTTTCCTTTTGGATTCAAGCCTCCTTTTTGGACCACACACTCACAAATTAGTGGAGATAGTTTCTCTTAGCCTAGATACAATTTTTGGGAGCCAATTAAGTTTATGAAACATTCTTTAAAACCATACAACTTGCTTAATTACTAGATTGCTCTATAAGCTCCATTAATAGTTCATAAATGCACCTAATGAACCAACACCCCATAAATAATTTTTAGGCCCTATTTTTTTCTTTCAAATATGATTCTTGACTCTTTTTAAGCCTCTTGGAGTCATCATACCATTAAAACAAATGGCCTAACATTATGTTGCTTCTCTAGGTCATAATATGGAACCTAAGACACCAAATCACTTTCTATGAGTTCTAAATTTTTTTCAAGACCTCCCCTCATTTTCATTCATCAAATATGACTCAAGAATTGCCTTAGAAAAATTTTAAACTCCCTCTAGCTATGAGAACTTTCTTAAGCTGAGACTATGCTTGATTTAGAGTTCCTTAAAGCGTTCTTTGTTTTCTTGAAGGAGGAAGCTTGTAGGGAGCATCTTAGGGATCTTAGGAGCTCATTTAAACTCTTAATTAGGCCTAGGAATTGTCATATGGAATCAGATTTTAGAAGGTGCACATAAAACCCTAGAATCTGCATCTTGATTTCTAATGGTTATTTTGTTGTTTTCTTTGCATATTCTTAATCTCCATACCTTTTTCCTTAGATTCATGCTTGGTTCTACCTAAAAATCATCTCCTCCTAGGTTTTTCTCAAGTGAGGCAAAATAAAGGATGAGGGAACTAAAGATGACAACTATAGGAAGAGAAATTACCTTATTTTCTTGCTTTTTCTCACTTGAATCTTGTGTTCTTTGAGCTCCTCTCTTCAAATCCGAATTTTCCCATCACTTTCTCCCTTAAAACAGATTTATAAACTTCATTTTAATCATAGTAAATAAAGGAGAATGGAGGAGAAGAGGTTTGGAAGAGAAAGAACATGAAAAACTACTAATTTCCATATCTTAAGCCTTTCATTTCTCCTTCTTTTCTTCCCCTTCTTGTGAGCCAAAGAGAGCAGATCATATTCTGTATTTGGGGCAGAAATTTCATGCCTAAGAAGATGGGAGAAGAAAGGGGAAGTGTGTTGGAGCTTCTAGAAACACACTTTTTCAAAAATTTCAATTTTATCCTTCTGTAATTGCAATTTCATTTCAACTTCATTTTAGCTCCTTTTTGAGAACTATCTTTTACATTATAAAATTTAGGTTTTTAATTTAATAAAATGCCTTTGGAATCACTCAATTTAGAGTTAAAACCTTACTAAAAGAACCAGTCAAAGTTCAGGTCAACCGACGTTGGAAAATGTTCACCGGAGGGGATTTAACTGTCTTGGGGCTTCCCATGATTTTTAGGGCCTCTAAGAACCTAGAGAACTCAAAACTTTCATTTAAAAAGCCCTTCTATGTGAATTCTAAAATTTACTCAAAATTACAAAAATGTCTTTACGTTTCATAGGCTTTTCGTAAGTAATTATTTTTTTATTCTAACTCTGTTTTTCTTTTCTTCTGAGCTTGGGATTCTTATTTTTAGAAGTCTAGATGGCTTGCTGAATTTTTTGGGACCTTAACTATATCATCTTAAGAGACTTTCTTTTATATCCAGTGAGTTTCGTTCATTAACGGAGAAACTGTACAATATGTTTCTCATGTTTTCTTTCATTTTCAAAGAACTAGATGTTACAGTGACTCTAAGAGGCTTAAAAGTGGTCAAGAATCATATTTGAAAGGAAGGAATAGTGCTTAGAAATTAATTGAGGGGTGTTGCTTCACTAGGTGTATTTATAGACTATAATGGGGTTTATAGAACAACCTAGTGTCTAAGCAAGTTGTATGGCCTTAGAATTTGTTTCATGAACCTAATTGGCTTTCATAAATTGTGTCTAGACCAAGAGAAAGCATCTCCACAAGTTTGTGTGTGTGTAGCCAAAAAGAGAAGCTTGAATCCAAAGAGAAAAGTGTGTGATTGTGTACAAGGTAGCTCTCTCCACCTTCTCTCATGCATGGTGTATACTTAGCTTGTCTTGGAATGTATGTATGTGTATTTTTAAGTGATGAAAAGTATGATAGCATGATTTCATATGCCATGATTTTATGATGACATATTATGTTTTATATGATGTTTTTAATGTGTGCTTAGGTTTGTTTGAGTGTGGTGAGGCTAAGAACCTTTAGCCATGGTGAGGATGAGCCAAAAACCCTTGAGATTGGTTGAAACAAAGTAAAGAGTCTCCTAAAAGTAAGATGGGCTCCTAAGAGTATGGTTAAGTCTAAGAATCTCTTAAAGAATAGGTGAGGCAAGTCCAATATCCATTTGCTTGACAACCCTTTGTATGCTATGTATGACATTCTCAAATGATGATAATGCTTTTTGAATGTTTGCACATATCAACATGACCATACATGCAATCATGAGACTTGTTTGTATCTATTATGTATGATTGAATGAAAGATGAGGTATTGGGATTCTTTGAATCTCATTCCCTCCTCTCCAATGATCTAACATGCTTGGTGGACTAAGTGGACAAGGTAATGGAAGCCAACCACCTTGACGATGAGAGAATGACAACATAATGCAAAGTTTTGGTTCTTTAAAGCCATACTCATGTTCAATTATGTAACCTATGCTTGTATATGGTCTGGGACCTTTGGAATATATGTAATTATGATAATATATAATTTAGAAATGAAAGAATATATTATGTGAATGATAGAATGTAAATTGAGTATGTATGGACAATGTAGCTTCATGAATGGTATTATGGAATTATACATATGTGTGATGAAATAGCCAAAATGAGATACATGAAGTTTGGGACCATTTGGATAGCCTACATAAGTCCTAATTATACTTTTAGACTTGCCCAAGAGGTTCCAAATCCCAAGAAAAGCCATTTGAATAATTTGGTATCCTATATAGAGCCAAATTTGACCATAATGAAACTCTATGTCACTTTTTAGCCAAATGAGCTCTTTTTATTATGAAATTTGGCATGCAATTAGAACTTGTTGAGATATTTTTAAGAAGCTGAAGAACATAATTTAGGAGATCTACAAAATATTTGATGAATTTCTAAAGTTAGGAAATTTTCTGGGTTTGGTTATGTCACTGTTAATACTAGTCCAAAAATGAAATCTATCACACAGGGCTCATATGATATTCAATTACCACAAAATTTTATACAGAGAAACTTGACATTCCCAATGACTTGTTTCAACTAGAAGAACCTCATTTGGAGGTTTAGAGAGGGAGATATAAATTTTTAAAGATTTTGTCAAGTATTAGGAGCTTCACCCGACCTCAATTATTATTCTATTGAATTTCGAGGTTAGGGCGTGCCTAAGCTAGTCTAGAGTTATTTTTTCCCTTTATCTAACATCTACAGATTTTCATATTGGTATCATTTGTATGGATTGGATTTTTTTTGGAATTAATTGGATATTTTAAAAGTTTGCTGCAGAAATCTGTGACAACAACAGTAAGTAGTTTGACCTCTGAACTATTTTGGATATCAAACATCCTCTGTGATAGATGTTATGATTTAGAAATATTTTTAGTATACGGTAGACATTTGTAGCTTTCTAGAATGGCCAAGAATGTATGATTTTGATTTTTCTAGAATTAGTTATGAATTTCCAAAGTTTAGTAAGAAAAGAGCCAAATTCTGGCCGAAAATATGCATGAATATTTTGAGCTTTCTTTTGAGTTCAATGAGTTGTAGGCCATATTTTATGGTGAAAATGAGTTGTATTCATGCAATTAAATATGAGAATGTGATGTATGAGCTCACATGACCCACGTGACATCAAATAGAATTTTTATACATGACACAACACAAGAAAAAGTATTATTTTAATAGATTTTTTTACTTCCTTCATGGAACTGATGGTGTACAGCATGGGAATGTGT
Organism: Erythrophleum fordii; assembly: GCA_032878935.1. Taxonomy (NCBI): domain Eukaryota; kingdom Viridiplantae; phylum Streptophyta; class Magnoliopsida; order Fabales; family Fabaceae; genus Erythrophleum; species Erythrophleum fordii. The sequence goes on along the minus strand of JAVQMF010000052.1, from coordinate 14,243,823 downwards.
TAGAAATAAGTTAGAAATATAAGGTGTTACAAGCTGCATAATCTAGGCCTCTGCTTTTTCTATATTTAACTCCCCATCAAAGGTAAGAGGTCCAAATTTTCTGAACTAAGCTATGACTTGCCTTGTGGAAGGCTGCTCAAGGGTGAGAGGTGTTTGAACCATTAGATCTTGTTTGGCCCTAGAATGACATGGAAATGTGAAATGCTCAAGTGAACAGTCCCTGGACAAAAACCAATTTCTGATATAAAATTTGAAAAATCATAAGAAATTCTATAGACCTCTCAATAATACAAATGTTAGAAAAAAAATCTCTATATGAGATCTATATTTGTGTAAAATTTCAATCTCAAAATCACTTATTTGGTCAAGTTGGGATTCAACTCACAAAATAGGTCATTAGGTCCCCAAACAGTTCATATAAGAGCCAAATGGTCTTCCGTTAGACCCAAGACCACTTGGACATATGGGAATGTTTCAAAATAGGTTATTAAACTTGTCTAAAGAGTCTAACTATCCATATATCACAAAACCACTACCCCACCTATTCATATCCACAAGTTCTTAAAGGCACAACCATGCAATTCAATATCAAAAACCTCTAATCTTGTTCATATACTTTTGATTCTTATACATACATCATATATCCATATATTTCCATATGTTCAAGTGTCTATACAACATATATATCATGAGATTACTTTAGTTGACAACTGATTGGTTACAAAATAGCTAAACACATAATTCTTTTATCAATCTCTTCCTTTCAAGCTTGGTGGCTTCCATCTCTTTGTTCATTTGGTCTACCTAGATATGTTGGGTAATGGGGAGGGAGTGAGATTCAAAGATGATGGATGTAATTTCATGTGAAAGAATTTTATGGAAGGTTTAAGAGCTACATATGCATATCAAGAACATGTTTTTCATTTCGTGAAGTCTCAAATATATCAAAGTAGTCTCTTAAGACCTCGGTTAGCCTTACCCATCTCTCTTAGGACTTTTAGACTTGCTTTACCCATTTACTTTAGGACTTTTGACTAAGCCTCACTCCTTTTGAGACTTTTAGCTTGTCTCACCCATTTACTTTAAGACTTTTGACTCATCATCACCCTCATCAAGGGACTTTTGGCATTACTAAGTCTATTCAAGTCTTATGCACACATAAAAGCAATTCAAGACATATAAATGGCACCACACTTATCCCTACTAGCTAAGCATACTTTTCATAGTTCAAACATACACGCAAGCATCCAAAGTAAGAAAACATCCACACACATACATGAGAGAAAGGTTGGAGGACTACCTTGAGTGCTACCTTTATGAATTTTAGAGGTACTTGGGAGCCCATGGGATTTTCTATTTTTCCTTGAAAGGAAAAACACTTGGAAGACCTTTTAAGAGTTTTAGAAACTCAATTGAACTCCCATATAAGCTTAGGGACTCTTAGGGAAAATTAGATTTTAAGATATGTTCAAAGGTCTTTATCTTTGCTATCTTGGGTTTTACAAAATTTCCTTCAATTTCCTTTATTTTTTCTAGTCCCCCATCATCTATAATCTAGATTTCTTGCTTGCTTTTAGTCAAAAAAAATTCCCCCCTTTAATCCTTTTCTTGGTCAAACATACACACTAAGAGAAGAGAAGGGAGGGAGAGCAACAAATTAAGAAGGTTACCTTGGCTTCCTAATCTTCTTTGGATGCTCTTTCAAATGGTTAACTCCTCTTCTTAGAACTCCACTCTTTTCCTCCTCTGAACCAAATCCAAAATAACACCAAATACAACATTAAAACTATAGAAAGGGAGATGGGGAGGAGGAAAATTAACTTGCTAGAGAAAAAAAATCATGAAATTCCTTACCTTTACTTAGTTTCTTCCTCCCCCTTTCCTCCTCCTTGGTGCACCACTTCCATAGCTTAAAGAGTCACCCAAATAAAGTTAGCTAGAATGAAGAAGAAGGAGCTGGACATTTTCTAGAAGCCCAAAGGCCACTTTTTGTAACTTTTCACTTTTTGCATTTTAGTCCCTATTCCTTGGTTTTGTCCAATTTGGCTCATTTTAACTCCTTTACAAAAATTGTCTTTTCCATCATAAAATTTAGATTCTCTAACATAGAATGGCTTTGGATTGGATTTAAGACCCTCTTAAACTGTTCAATTAAAGTTCAAGTTAACTTTTTACCGAAATCGCTCATCGGAGGAGTTTTAGTTATTCTAAGGGTTCTTATAGTTTTTAAAACCTTTGAGAACCTTAAAAAGCTTAAATCTTTCTTTTAAAAAGCCCTTTTGTGAGTTTTCAAAAAGGGTCTCACTATAGCGAAAATGTCCCTTGCTACGACGAGAGCTTATAGTTTCAGACTCTACAATTCTCGCCATAGTGCACGTTATTTCGAGGAATTTCTGGATTTTGTATAGGCCATGAACTTGCTATAATGAACTAGCATTCTCGCTATGGAGAATAGGCATCCTCGTTATAGCTGATAGGCATCCTTGCTATATGTAACAACCAGAAAAAAGAAAGAAGGAAGCTGGAAAATTTTGAAAATCCTGAGATTTTTCTAAGTCTTCTCACTATAGCGAGAAATGGTCTCGCTATAGCGATAGCACCTGTTCGCTATAGCGAAAAAGGTTCTAGCTATAGCGAGTGCAGGGAGCAGTCCATACAAAAACTAAGGAGTTGCTCGCTGTAGCGCACGCCATAGCAAAAACGGGGGTCTGGAACTGATACGATCTCACCGTAGCGAAGGTTAAACCTCGCCATAGCGAAGGCAACTGATACGTGCTTGCCGTAGCGAAAGTTAAACCTCGCCATAGCGAAGGTAGTTGATACGAGCTCACCGTAGCGAAGGTTAATTTTCGCCATAGCGAGGGTCAGTCTGAAAGAGTGTAAAAAGCGAGAAATTAACTTTTTTACACGACCCAATTCATTGTTTCTCTCATATTTGCCCTAGACTTCGACCCAAGGAGAGAAAAGAGGCGTGGAGAGTAAGAAAAACCAAGAGAAGGAGGAAGAATAAAGGAAAGGTAAGCAAGTTCTCTCATGTCTTCTTAGAATCTTGATCTCCTCTATTTGCCTTCTCTTTCTATGGTTTTGTTTGTGGGATTAGTTGGATTATGGGCATGGGTCAGAAGAGGAAAAGTGAAAAACACCCTTGAACCTCTTTGTTTTCCTTGAAAATGTTGTTTCCACTACCATGAGAGCTTGAGAGAGGAAGAATTGGTGACATTTTAGAGAGAGAGAGAGAGAACCTCTAGGTTCTTGTATGTTAGGAGGGTTTACTCTGAAGAACTCCTAAGAGCTGTTAAGTTATGAGAGAGTAATTTATGCTCTTTGATGTGTCTAGGCTCAAGTGAAGCACCTCCATCAAGGTGTGAGTGTGCAACCAAGAAGGGAGAAGAGGAATTGAAAGGAAAAGCTAGTGTTGGCTCATAAGGTAACTCTCTTTCCACTCTTTCTTGTTGCATTCTTGGATGTAATAGTTATTGTATGTTTATGTATATACTTTTTGTGTGAGATATGCCATATGTTATTGCCATGATGCATTGTTACCAATGTGCTTGTGTGATGGATTATGAGAATTGCTCAGGTGAGGTAGTACCGAAAGTCCCTTGAGATGGGTGAGGTAAAGCCGAAAGTCCCTTGAGATGGGTGAGACAAGGCCAAAAGTCTCATAACCAAGTGAAGCCAAGTCAAAAGTCCCTAAACTCAGGTGGGGCTAGACCAAAAGTCCCTAGAGCTTACTTGTGGCATTGTAGTGATTTCCATAGCATGTACAACATGTATTATGTGATTGAGAATGGTTGGATGTTAAATTACATGCTTTGACTTGTTATATGCCTTGATTGCTTCCTTGAATGAGTGCATGAGCTACTGAGATTTCATGAATCTCACCCCCTCCCCTTCCAACTTAACATGCTAGGTGGAGCTCAGGGAGAATCAAGTGCCCCCCAAGGAGCCTAGGAGAATGTTAGATAAATGATAGTTTGTTTTGACTCTTTTGATGTAAAGAGGTGCCAAAAATGAATATGCACCTTCTATTTTTGAGATATAAATATTGTAGCAAGTGTAAATGTAAGGAAATATGATATATGAACTATGTAAAGAGCCAAAGTAATGAAAATGTGGGACTTGCCCCTTTTGTTGAATGTATGTGATAGTGTATTTTGGCTCGTAGCATAGTGAGTTTGAAATGTATGATGATTGGGACCACATAGATACTTCATATATGCTATGTTTATGCTTTCAAACTTGTCCATGAGAAGTAAGAACGTGTGAGAGGCCATTTGGACCCATTTGAACCATTTTGGGTGCCAAAACTGCCAAATTTGTGAGCTGCATCAAAGTATGACCAAATGAGCTCTTTTTGTTATAAAATTTTGCATGCCTCTAGAGTTTGTAGAGAGCTTCTTAGGAAGCTAAAGTGGGTAATATTTGGAGGTCTAGGGAATATTTGGTGAATTGTTGAAATTGGGAGATTTTGATGGTTTGGCCATGGTACTGTTTCATTAGTCCGAAAATGATTATGAGTCATTCATAGACCAAATGGATTCCAAATGTCATGAAATTTTATACACATAAATTAGACAATCACAGTGACCTATAAAAACTAGAATAATCTAAATTGGAGGTCTGTAGAGAGAGAATGAACCTTCTGAAGTTCTGTATCAGCATCAGAGAGCCCACCTGACCTCCATTACTGTTCAATCAGTTTTTGGGGTCTAAGGGCTACTGAACTGATTTGAACTTATTTTTCTCCTCTAGTAGACATCTGTAGCTTTTCAAATTGATATATTTTTCCCAAATTTTATTTTTTTGGATTTAGTTATGAAGTTTCGAAGTTCATAACAGTAAACTGGACCAGAAACAGGGACAGCCGGACCTCTGTCTCATTTTTGATATCAAACATGGTCCAAACATTGAGATTGTAGTTGGAAATTATTTTTATTGTAAATTTAACACTTATAGCTTTCCAGAAAGCTAGAGTTTACTTGATTTCCATTTTTCTATAATTAGTTATGATTTTTCAAAGTTAGAGCTAAAAATCTGACTTTTGGGCCCATGTGAGAAATAGCATTTTCTTGGTTTTTGGTTCCATACCCGTGGCTTATGGCTTGTTTTAAGCTAAGTATGAGTTGTATAAGTGGAGTTTGAATTGAGACTATGAATGATGGGTTCATAGGACCCACGGGGCTAAAGATGAGTGTTTGAAACCCTGTTTTATAGTATGAAAATGCCACGGTGTGTACGAGTTCTTTAGAAATCATATGGAATCGAGCCCAGAAGGAGGCTAGATGGAGTTAGTATATTAAGGTGTTACACTATAGCTAGGGGATTTAGTAAAATTCTAAAACCTTGAGTTCTCATTTCTATGAAAACTTGGATGTTACAATTTGATAACATTTTCAAAACTTGGATGTCCTTAAACTTTGCTTGCTCTATTTAAACTCATTTTAATTCCTTTTTAAGAACTATCTTTTTCATCATGAAATTTAAGTCTTTTAATTTATAAAATACTTTTGGTTTCACCTAAATTGGATTAAAAATCTTATTTAACTGTTTAGTCAAATTTGTTGTCAATCGATGACCATAATCATATACTGAGGGGTTTTAACCATTTTAGGGGTTCTTATGATTTTTAAGGCCTTTAAAAACTCCAAGAAACTCATTTTTCTCATTTAAAGATCCATCCATTCAATTTTTTAAAAGTTACTTGAAATTACGAAAATGCTATTGGCCTTCGTAGCTCTCCATTTAGCCATTTTGGCTCTATTCTTGAGCTAACCTTAAGTTCTAATCCACATTTTAAGATATTCTAATTAATATCCTAATCCCATTTAAACTTAATTTATCTTGCTTTAGGGTGTTCTTGTACTAGTTAATTGGGTTCAGTTTAGTTTCTAAATTACCAACTATTACATACTCCTTCTAGAAAACTAAAACAAGATTTTTAGGATAAAATCAGCTATAAATTTACCATGAAAACAAATTGTCTATTACAAATGTGGAAAACTAGGACACATTTCCAAATATTTTAAATTAAGAAAAAAGATTAAAACTCTACATTTAGAGGAGCTAATTTTAAAATAGTTAAACAACCTTTGATTGAAACAATTAATGAAAAAATGATGATTATTCATTAGAAGATCATAATCAAGTTCAAAATGATGATATTTCTTCTAATAAAGAACAATCATCTTCAGAAGTTAATTGTCACATCGTAAAATTATGCAATTGTAACGTAACAAAAATAATGGAGGAAGGATATCAAGGAATAATCTTCAGCAAGTAGTAGACAATACCCATGATAATTAAGAACTAACTAAGCTGATTAGTACAAAAAGGACTCTTAGTGTTAATGCAGAACAAATGAAAAAGGGAGAAACCAATAAACCAATGATAATAAAGCCATAATAGTGACACATTGATATTTCACTCACTCACAATACACATTAGCTATTTTGGTCATAGTGTGGTGCTTTATCTAGCTGTGGGAACTAGTAAGGAATTGTATAAAATTGAAGATAGCCTAAACAAAATAAATATGAGAAATTAAGAGACGGTGAAGTAGGGCCAAGAGGGAAGAATTCAAATGGATAAAATACTTGCACTAATTTTTCATGCTTTTACCGTCAAAAAATAAAATAAAATAAAATAGATGCATGTAGGTAGATAGCATTAGTTATGATTATATCTTATGTCCAACTATGGGGAATAATGGGAAATTGCATGTAATCTAATAGTTTGCATAATCTAAAGAAGAGACACCTAGCACACATGGGTTAATAGACAATGAAAAAGAATTAAGACAATTAAATCACAACCTTCCTTGACACCTCATGCTTGCATCATCCACCCATATATGTGTAATTGATTAATGTTTAGTTAGTGCTCTTATGCTACATTACTATGGAGGTTAAATGCCAATTGCAATATATGTATTAGATAGGGATAATATAGATAGGACGCTACCATATAGCCCTACACTGAACAAGGAATAGAGAGAATGAATGCTCAATCACTTAAATGAATCCAAATAGTGGTGGGGAAGTATGAGATTTCCATTGCATTAATTATCCTTCACCTAGCCTTATTTTCTAGCTGAGAGAAAGAGTGGTAGGAAGGGAGAGAGAACTCAGATGACCATGGAGCTGTAAGGAAAGAATAAATCATGAACATAGAGAGGAATTTCAAGGGTATTCATTAGAAGTATAGAAAACTCCTAAATTCCTTAATCTTCCTACTTTAACGCTAAAGAACATAATTTTTGGAGGTCTAGAGAATATTTGATGAATTTTCAAAGTTGGGATTTTCTATGGTTTCTTGTATGTGCACTGTTCATACTGGCAGATTTGAGTTTTGTGTCACCCGATGGCTAAATGGTGTCCAATGCTTATGAAATTTTATATGCATAAACTATAGGTCATAGGCTTTCTGTTGCCACTGAGATCACCTCATTTGGAGGTCTGATCAGAGAGTTATACATTTTTGAAGTTTGCTGTCAGTAACAGTGGTGCCTCCAGAGCTCAATCACTGTTCCATCAGTTCCAGATGTGATACAATACCAGTAGGCATGCCCATTGGAGCACTACAAGTTAGAGAAGCCCTTATCCATCAAGAAACTCAAATCATTCAAAAGGGTATGATTCAGGTCCAAATGGCTCATGAAGAGATGGCCCATGCTCAAGAGGCCCAAATTGTGCTAGTATATGTCCAAAAACTTCAAAGAGTTCAAAATAATCTCTATGTTGGACGTCGACCCAAGTTTATAGCCCAAGATCCATATTTGATCAAGATCTCCTTAAAGATGCAAACGTGGAAGTCCAAGTGGAAGCCCAATGTCATAAGAAGGTCCATGGAGTCAATATCCAACATATTGAAGGCCCAATGTAGTTATACACATACAAGAGAAGTGCCAAGGCCCAATTGGAGTCCAATTGCAAGAGATTAAGAATCATGTGACAACCATGTGATTTTTAATGAAGTATGAGCATCCCATGTGACAACTTAAGAAGCTGATTAGTTTTGACTAGGATTCCTTTTGAATTTCTTTTTTTATTATTTTATTATTTTTTAAACTTGGTCAAAGAGCTTATCTTGGAGATCAAGTTAAAAATTAGTATCCTAATCTAATTAGGATATATATTAAGTATCATTTAAAATATTTTTAATCAGGTTTTAGAGTTTTACTTTAATTAGGACTCTAGAAAATTTTGCCTATAAAAGGCTTCCTATTGTACTCTATTTTACAGATGAATAAAATTGAGTATTATTTAATTATTTGTGAGGCTTTTGCTTCTTTGTGTTCTCTGAGAGTTCACGTGACTTATCAAAGGATTGGTCTTCCTGTGTGGCGTCTTGAGGCTAGGGTTCTAAGAGACAAGTTCTCTTAGGGTCTTTCCTTTGACCAACATTCTTGTTTTTTAGCCGGTCTCGGGCAAAGTATCATCTTGTTGAAGGTTCCTAGGACAAGGTTCCTAGAGGGTCTCTCATCATTTGGTATCAGAGCTTTGGTCGCTAGTACAAGGTATATCTTTGTGTTTTCCCTTTCATTGTTCTTCATACTTTCTCCCTTCCATTAGTATTACCTTTTTCCATCTTCATCTTTTTCTTCTTTCTTCTTCTGTCTTCCATTGTTGTGTTCCTCCATCCTCAAAAAAAAAAAAGAATCATTAAAAAAAAAAAGAAGAAAGTGTGATACTCCAAAAAGAAAAAAAAAAAGAGAGAGTGTGATACTCCCAAAAAAAAATCAAAAAAAAAATTCGAAAAAAAATTAAAAAAAAAAGATAAAAAAAAAAGAGTGAAAAAAGGGAGTAAAAAAAAAAAGGAGTGAAAAAAAAAATTTCAGATTGCAGAATTCAAAATTGCAAGTTGTGCCAATTCAAAATTGAAAGCAAGTTTGGAGTTAATTTCTTAATTGAAGTCAATTTCCTAGTTGGAGTTAGTTTCCTAATTATAGTCAATTTCCTAATTGGAGTAAGTTTCCTAATTGGAGTCAATTTCCTAATTGGAGTTAATTTCCTAATTGGAGTTTGTTTCCTAATTTTAATTGCATTAAGTAGCTACCAAGTTATCTATTTGCCTATTTGCATTCAAGAAAGGATATTGTTTCCTAATTGTTCGAAACTTGAATTGCGAGTAGTTTTCTATTCTTAAGGTTTCTTATTTTCAGATTTTTTTTTCTTTCCTTCTTTTTCCGTCCAGACCTTCCCTTCCTCCTTTCATTTTCCCCTTTTTGTTACACACCTCCTTTTTTTCCTGTGTTTGATTCTTTGGGAATTTACATTTTAGGATTCTAGTTTTTTTTTATTGCCACTAGTTTGAACTTTTCATTTGATTTGCTTGTGACTTGCTTAGAACACTTGTAAGAAGCAAATTATTGAGTGGTAAAAGGCAAGAGTGCAATTAACATTAGAGAAAAAGCCAAAAAGAAAGTTAAACACGAGTGAACTTCTCATCTTTTGAGTGTAAACACGTGAGAAGAGTGTGTGAGATCCTATTCTTTTTTTCTTTCTTTGATTAACTTTTCAGGTGATAAGATGTCCAATGAGTACAAATTCCTTGAAGAGGCTAACAAAGAACGATTTAAGCAATCTTGTGCAAGGTTGGATCCATTCTAATCCAATAACAACTCTATCGGACAATATAAAGAAAAGGCATCCCCTGATTTCCATACTAGATGCCTTATCAAAGAGAAAGTCTGCAGTATGGCTATTGATAATAGTAGCTATATAAATGTTGCTAGTACCTTACTAGTTAAGAAACTAAACTTGTCTACTATAAAGCATCCTAGGCCCTATACCTTGTTGAAGGGTAGTGCTGAATTTAGGGTTAATAAGCAAGTTTTTATTTCTTTCTCCATTGGTAAATATCATGATAAGGTGTTATATGATGTTGCTCCTATGTCTGATGGACATATTATGCTTGGTAAACCATGGAAACATATGAGAAAAGCTAAATATGTCAAGCATAAACATAAATATTGCTATTGCTATTCATTTGTATTCAATGAAAAAAATCATGTATTGATACCTCTTGATCCTATGGATGCTTATGCGGATCAAATGAGAATAATACAAGTATACAAAATGAAAGAAAAAGAGAGAGCAAAAGAAAAAGAGAAAGAATATGAGTTAGAGAGAAAAAAAGATGAGATTGAAAAAGAAAAGAGTGTGAGTGAAAAGAAAGAGCAAGAGAGTCGTGAGAAAAGTGAGAAAAAACATGAGTATGAGCTTGTTTGATGGAAACAGAGAGGTTAAGAGCATTTGTAAGGATGTTTGTTTATCTACTAACAATCTTAACCTATCTTTGCCTATTGTTAGTTCTAGCTCCTTGCAGGCATGTGGAGATTTGTTTTCAAAGAAGCCACCCAATGGACCCTCATCTTCAACTAGCATAGAAAAGAGTTATGATTGCCTAGAATTGTTTCCTAAGAAACCACCTAATGGCGAAGATTCGAGGATGAATCTTTTCAAAGAAGGAGGGAATGATACAATACCAGTAGGCATGCCCATTGGAGCACTACAAGTTAGAGAAGCCCTTATCCATCAAGAAACTCAAATCATTCAAAAGGGTATGATTCAGGTCCAAATGGCTCATGAAGAGATGGCCCATGCTCAAGAGGCCCAAATTGTGCTAGTATATGTCCAAAAACTTCAAAGAGTTCAAAATAATCTCTATGTTGGACGTCGACCCAAGTTTATAGTCTAAGATCCATATTTGATCAAGATCTCCTTAAAGATGCAAACGTGGAAGTCCAAGTGGAAGCCCAATGTCATAAAAAGGTCCATGGAGTCAATATCCAATATATTGAAGGCCCAATGTAGTTATACACATACAAGAGAAGTGCCAAGGCCCAATTGGAGTTCAATTGCAAGAGATTAAGAATCATGTGACAACCATGTGATTTTTAATGAAGCATGAGCATCCCATGTGATAACTTAAGAAGCTGATTAGTTTTGATTAGGATTCCTTTTGAATTTCTTTTTTTATTATTTTATTATTTTTTGAACTTGGTCAAAGAGCGTATCTTGGAGATCAAGTTAAAAATTAGTATCCTAATCTAATTAGGATATATATTAAGTATCATTTAAAATATTTTTAATCAGGTTTTAGAGTTTTACTTTAATTAGGACTCTAGAAAATTTTGCCTATAAAAGGCTTCCTATTGTACTCTATTTTACAGATGAATAAAATTGAGTATTATTTAATTATTTGTGAGGCTTTTGCTTCTTTGTGTTCTCTGAGAGTTCACGTGACTTATCAAAGGATTGGTCTTCCTTTGTGGCATCTTGAGGCTAGGGTTCTAAGAGACAAGTTCTCTTAGGGTCTTTCCTTTGACCAACATTCTTGTTTTCTAGCCGGTCTCGGGCAAAGTGTCATCTTGTTGAAGGTTCCTAGGACAAGGTTCCTAGAGGGTCTCTCATCAAGATGCCTAAACGTATCTGTTTCATTCTGAAATTATTTTTAATGGCAAGTTAACATTTGTAGCTTTCCAGAATGACTAAATTTGTGTAATTTCTATTTTTATAGAATTATTTATGAATTTTAGAAATTTGTATCAGTAAACTGAATGACAGCCAAGGTAGCCAGTGACTCTGTAGCTTTTTGGATGTCAAACATTCTATGTGATGAATGTTGTGACCTGGAAATATTTTTAATATGAAGTAGACATCCTAAGCTTTCCATAATAACCACGATTGCATGATTTCAAATTTTCTAGATTTAGTTATGATTTTTCAAATTTGGGCCAGAAAATGGAGCAAATCTGGCCGAAAATATGCTTGCTTATTTTGAGCTCCAATTCGGTTTCCATGAGTTATGGGCATGATTTTGCCATGAAAATGAGTTGTAATGATGTATTTAAATATGAGAATGCATAGCATGAATTCACATGATCCACCTGACACTGATTGCAAATTTTTAGGTATGACGCAATGCAAATAAATTCATTATTTTCATGCCCTTTTTCATGTGCCCTCATGGAAATGATGATGTGAAGCTTATAAATGGCATGTAATGGAGCTAGAAGTTATGGTGTTACACTAACCAAGTGGATGGATTAGTCTCACACTTTTTCTTATGGATTTTGGACTTCCCTCACCCATTCTTTAAGAGATTTTTAGACTCAACCATATTCTTGTAGCCTACTTTGCTTTTGGGAGACTCTTTGTTTTGTCTCAACTAATCTTAAGGGTTCTTGGCTCATCCTCATCATGGTTAAGAGTTTTGGCCTCTCTACACTCAAGCAAAATCAAACAACCATCATACATTCATTTGAAAACATAATATATCATCATTAAATCATGGCATATAGAATCACGCTAGCATATTTTTTATAGCTTGAAAATACACATACACACATTCTATGACAAGCTAAACACATATCCATGTATAAGATAAGGTGGAGAGAGTATATTGTATACAATTACACACTTTTTCTCTTGAAACTCCCTCTCTTGCTTCAGCCACACACCCACAAACTTGTGGAGATGGTTTCTCTTAGCTTATATGCAATTTATGGAAGCCAATTAGGTTCATGAAACAAATTCTAAGCCTACAAAACTTGCTTAGACACTAGGTTATTCTATAAACCCCATTATGATCCATAAATGCACCTAATGAAGCAACACCCGTTAAATAATTTTTTGGATCCATTCTTTCCTTTCAAATATGATTCTTGACTCCTTTTAAGCCTCTTAGAGTCATCACACAATCAAAACAAAGAGCCTATCATCATGTTGCTTCTTTAGGTTGTAATATGAAACCTAAAGGACCAACTCACTTTCTATGAGTTCTAAATTTTTTCCAAGGCCTGCCCTCATATTCATTCATCATATATGACACAAAAATGGGTTTGGAAAAATTTAAGACTCTCCCTAGCTACTCCATCCATGCTTGCCCAAGACATAGCCCCTTTTTGGCCTCTTTGGAATTCTCTTTATTTTCTTGAAGGAGGAAGCATGTGGGGAGCATCTTAGGAATCTGAGAAGCTCATTTAAACTCTTAATTAGGCCTAAGAATTATCATATAAAATTAGATTTGGGAAGGTACACACAAAACCCTAGAATTTGCATCTTGAAATTTAATGGGTGATTTTGTTGTTTCCTTTGCATATTCTTGTTCTTCTCCTTCAAATACCTAAGATTCATGCTTGGTTTAGCTTAAAAATCATATCCTCCTATGGCTCTTAGGGTTAGGCGAAATGGAGAAGAAGGGTGGGTGAAGATATCAACTATATGATGAAATTTTACCTAATTTTCTTGCTTATTTTTGCTTGAATCTTGCTTTCTCCAAGCTCTTCTCTTCAAATATGAAATTTTCCTTGAATTTCTCCCTTGAATCAGATTTATAAACTCTATTTTATCAAAGGAAACAAAGGAGAAGGGAGGAGAGAAGGTGTGGATGAAGAAAAGCATGAAAAACTACCATGGAAACATACCTTAAGCTTGGATTTTCTTCTCCTTCTCTTCTTCCCTTGGTGCGCCAAAAACCTTATTTCTCACTTTTGAAATTAGGCAGAAACTTCTGATCCCAAATAAGGGAGAAAGTGGGGCGCCACCTATATATAGGGGGAGGTTAATGTCTTTTTCAAAAATTCTAATTTTGCCCTTCATTCTTTGCATTTTCATTTCTCTTTCGTTTTAGCTTCTTTTTGAGAATCGTCTTTTTATTATAAAATTTAGGTTCCCAATTTAATAAAATTCCTTTGGAATCACTCAAATCAGAGCTAAAACCTTTTCGAATAAATCTGTCAAAGTTTGAGTACATCGACGTTAGAAAACATCCACCAAAAGGGATTTAACTATCCTAAGGCTTCCTATGGTTTTTAGGGCCTCTAAAAACCCTAAAGAACTCAAAAATTTCATTTAAAAAGCTCTTCTATGTGAATTCCAAAAATTGCTCAAAATTACAAAAATGCCATTACATTTTATAGGTTTTTCATCAAAATTTGTTTCTTTATTCTAACTTCATTTTTCTTTCTATTTAAGGCTAAAATTCTCATTTTTAGGAGTTTAGAATGTTGCTCAAAATTTTCAGAACCTTAACTAATTCATTTCGGAGGACTTGCTTTGAAAACGTGTCCGTTTTTCATTGTTTAACAAAAAAATGGACATTACCCACCCCACGCCATACATAAGATCATACAAAGCTAGTCTTGTCATTCCATACCTAAATTGCACCACACCATTCATATAACATTAGATCTCATTTATACATAATACATTTGCATAATTACATGTTTTCATGTGCTCATAAGGCATATAAAGAAGCAAAATCTATGTACTTTGTTATTATACTCTCATCTTCCAAGTTGTTAGCTCCCATTACCTTGTTTACTTGATCTACCTCGCATGTTAGTATATTGAAAAGGAAGGAATGAGATTCAAAGAATCCTAATAGCTCATCTCCCTTTTAATCATATATAAAATATACAAAACAAGTCTTGAAATGCATACATGGGCAATAGAGTGTGCAATCATTTAAGAGACATCTTTAAAATTTGAATAAGTTACACATAGCATATATAGGCTTGCCAAGCAAGTGGATTAGCCTCACCCATTCTTCTCAAGGTTCTTGGATTTGACTCACCCTTTTCTTTAAGGCTTTAAACTATGCCTTGCTCTTGGAAGATATTAGACTCTGTCTCAACTATTTTTAAGGGTTCTTGGCTTATCCTCACTATGGCTACAGAGTTTTTGGCCTCCCTACACTTAAGCATACCCAAGTAAGAATATATTGAAAATATAATACAATATCATGATACTATGGAATAAAAACTCATGTTAGAATATTTTTTATAGCTTAAAATACACACATACACGCATTCAAAGACAAGTCAAGCATACAATTATATATGAGAGAAGGAGGAGTGAGCTTCATTAGTGTAACCACATACTTTTCTTCTTGAAATAATGCTCCTTTCCTCGACCTTATACTGACGGGCTTGTCGTACAACCCTCAAAATAAAACTAGGTTGAATAAAAATATAGCAAGTGGCACAACCTAGGCCATCTCCCTTGGAAGTGGAATTCGATGTTCAATTGGGTTTTCGAAGTGTTCTAAGGTCCTAGAACTATCTAGTTTGGGGGGTTTGGTTGATTTAAAATAATTAAAATGAAATTGAAACAAAATTCCTAAATTCTATCTAATTGGAGAATTATGGGTGATAATGGTCTTGTGACTAGCTTAGGAATCGTCTCTTGGTATCCACTATCCTTATCCTATTCCAATTTTGATTAATTCTGGCCTAAGAATTCCTAATTATGTTCATTAGCAAATGATCTTGAATAATCATTCAAGATTCAAGAGATTAATAATCTAATGTTGAATTGAAACCTCAATCTCGCATTAAACTGTTAACTCTTGTCCTTAAGATCAATGAACATCCAATTTGATTGATTAACTAATTAATTATCTTCTGATTCATCATCCAAAAATGTTTAATTAACCAACTAAACACTAAGGAATTCTCAAATAGACATTTAAGCACATAACCTCACTCATGCAATTCATCGAACACCTTCGTGGCATACATGGGAGATTAAAGAGAATAATGAAAAATTAGATTTAAATCCAACCAACTAATCAACAAAAAGGGTTTCCTAATCAGTGTCTAACCAGCCACCAATTAATTACACAATTTCCTAATCAAATACAACTTAACCAAGATTATACAGAAAAGGGAAAAGTGTAGGAAAATTAAAGAAATCTTAGCCAAAATTCTGCTTCTTCTCCAAGGATTCAAACTTCTACTCAAGAGCTTCCTCCCTTGCTAGCCTCAAGATGGAGATTAGATCTTCATATTGGCGTGGTTGGATATAGAGAATGGAATAGAGAGATGGATGAGGCGAAGGGGATGGAGAGAATGGAGGGATGGATGAATGGAGGCGTGGGTTTGAATGGCCGAATGGTTGAATGAATCCATGACGGCTAGGGCTTTTGTATGAATAAATAGATGATGGAATGGGGAGAAGACGTGAATGGGCTGGAGTGTGCGAGGTTGTGTTGCTGGAATGTGGTATGATGTGAGACGATGGGATTTGACAGAATGAGCGAATGAATGGCGTGATCCCCTTCTCACGTGAATTCTTAATTCTCTTCACGTGCTCTCCTCTCTAATTTCAATCGGCTGAACCTTGCATGTGCATGTAACGTGGGTCCCACTTGAATATAATAATCCACGTTGGCTTCAGTGTTTTCTTATTCATGCTTCGTGCTTCTTTTATTCTGCTGCTGCATGCTCTGTTCTGCGTTATTCTTCCATGTTTTGTTCGAGCTATAAGCTGCTTTTCCATACGTAGCTTCTTCGCTGTTCTGCATGTTCTCCACATGATTTTCTTCTTCCTTTGTGCCCAAATTTCCTTGTTTTAGTTGCTGGAGTTCAGCCTCTGCATGTGTGCTTCTTCCTCGATTTTCTGTTTGCATTTTTCTTTATGCAGCTTCTGTATCTTCTTGTTTCCTCGAGTTCCAGCTCTGTTCAACTCTTTCATTCTGCAGCTCATTCCAAACTTCAACTCGTTATGTTTCTCAGCTCTTGCTTCGTTGCTGTCTCTGTTTCACGTTGCTTTTACGTGTTTTGTAACTGCTGGTTTGTGTGTCTCACGAGTCTTCTTCTTTGTGCAGTTCCACGTTAGCTCTTACTTCTCTTCGCAGACCATAAGTTGCTTCTTCTTATAGCTCCAGCGTTTTCTCACGTTCTTCACCTTTGTCATGCTGCTTTCCATGCAAGCTTCTTTCGAGCAGAACCTCGAGCCAGCTTCTTCACTTTGCTACTTCAAAACCAAGCTCATTCTACATGTATGTGTTTAGCAATCCCTCGTTTGCTTCTTTCATTGCTCCTACGTATAACTGGACGTTGCTTCTGGTTTGTGTGTCTCAGCCCAGGCTTCTTCTCTATCTTGCAGCTCATTTCTTCACGTTGCTTTTATGTGAAACTCATACAGCTCCAGCGTTTTCTCGTTGCTGTCCAGGCCTCATCTCTTTTTGTTTTCTCGAGTTCCAGCCAGTTACTTCTTGTTTCAGCTGCTCGAATTTGTGAGCTACTGCCCATTTGTTTCTTCCCTGTTCAGCTTGCTTTTCTCCCATGCAGCTTCTTCCCTTGCTCTGTTCTGCTGGAAAGCTCCCTGTTCTTGCTTCGTGTCTTTCTGGGAATGTCTTCTTCGACTTCAGAACTGCATGCATGTTTCTCCACGTTAATTCTGCCTTCACTCTCAATTCTGCATGTGCATAGCTTCTTCTTCTTTGCAAAGCATCAGAACCTGTGGCTGCCTTCTTTTTCTTCGTGTTTCTGCAAAGCTTCTCCTTTTCATGTTTCCTTTCCTCTGCTTTGTGTATTCTGTATCAGCTCAAACTCCACATTCTCACGTGGAGTTCTCCTTCATTTTTCAGCTTGTTCCAGCCCTTCTTCTCTTTGTTCTGGAGTTGCTTCCTTGAGCAAAGCCATGTGCATCCTGGTCCTTCCTAACATATTCATCCAAAGATCCATGCATGTTCACTTCAACTCCATTCCTTCTTCAAATAAATTTCCTCCTTTAAATTCCATTGCCCAAAATCTGCATAAAAACAAAGGAGAAAAATCACAAAGTTCATTTAAAATGATTTATGTATTTAAAATTAATTATTTGCAACTTAATTCCTTAAATGTAAAAATAGCCAATTAAAATCAAATTCCATTCAATTGCCTTTCATTAAGCCACATTTAATTATTAAAAAGGTTAAGTTAGGAGAAATAAAGTGTATAAAAATCATGTTTATCATATACACACAAGGGTGTGGAATTTGTTTCTCTTGGCCTAAACACAATTTATGGAAGCCAATTAGGTTCATGGAATCATTACTAAAGCTATATATCTTTCTTAAACACTAACTTAGTTTAATAACCTTTTTATAGTTCTAAAAAAACACTTAATGAAGTAACACCCATCAAATGAGTTATAGGCTCCATTCTTTCCTTTCATATATGATTCTTGACTCCTTTTAAGCCTTTTGGAGTCATCACACAATTGAAACAAAGAGCATAATTACATATTGCTTTCTTAGGTCATATTATGGAACATATAAGGCCATCTCATTTTCTATGATTTCTAAATTTTTTCCAAGGCTTTCCCTCATCTTCACTCATCATATATGACTCAAAAATGGATTTGGAACAAATTGAAACTATCCCTAGGTACCTCATTCCTTTTAGGCTGAGATTATGAAGTACAAGGGCACCAATGGACTTTGCTTTATTTTCTTGGTGGAAGATGCATATGGGGAGCCTCTTAGGGATCTTAGAAGCTCATTTAAACATTTATTTAGGCTTAAAAATTATTGTATCAAAATAGACTTTGCAAGGAGCACTAAAAACCCTATATTTGCTATCTTAAATTTCCATCGTTCTTTTGTTGATTTTTTTGCATATCCTTATTCTCCTCCCTTAAATTCCTAAGATTCACCCTTGATTTTGCCCAAAATCCAAGCTCTCTTATAGCTTCTTGAGTGGGGCAAACCAAGGAAAAAGGGGATGAAGAAGTAGCAACCATAATATGGTAGTTTTACCTTGTTTTCTTACTTAATTCTTCCTTTCCTTAGCCTCCTTTCTTCAAATCCGAATTTTTCCCTCTGTTCTTCCCTCAAAACAGATCTATAAACTTCAATAAAACCATAGGAAAGAAAGGAGAAATGGAGAAGAAGAGGTTCGCTGAAGAGAAAGCACAAAAGAAAGTCAAGAATCCATACCTTTCTACCTTGTATTTCACCTTCTCTTCCTCTCCCTCTTGTGTGCCTTACCCTTAGGGTTCCTCCTTTAGTTTAGAATAGAAACATATGTGGCTTAGTGAGTGAAGAGGTGGGGTGTGACACCTATATCTAGGGAGGCTAAGAAAGACTTTTCAAAAATTCTAATTTTTTCCTTCGATCTTAGCATTTTTGTTTTTAGTTTGTTTTAACTCCTTTTTGAAAACTATATTTTTCATTATAAAATTCAGTTTCCCAATTCAGTAAAATGCCTTTGAAATCACTCAAATTGAAGTTAAAACTTTCTTGAACAAATCTGTCAAAGTTCGGGTTTATTGACATTGGAAAACTTCCACTGGAGGGGTTTTAACTGTTCCAGGGCTTCCTATGGTTTTTAGGGCCTCTGAGAACCCTGAAAAACTCAAAAATTTCATTCAAGAAGCCCTCCTATGTGAATTCCAAAATTTTTTCAAAATTATGAAAATGCCATCACATTTCATAAGTCTTTTATTCAATTTTATTTCTTCATTCTATCTCTATTTTTCTTTCTATCTGAGCCGGGGATTCTCATTTTTAGGAGTTTGCTACTTAAATTTTTTGAGACCTTAACTAATTCATTTCGGGGAACTTGCTTTGAAAATGCATTCGTTTCTTTCTCTAGCTCCCAAGTACCTTCTTCAGGAGATTACATAAATTTCATCCATAAAATTAAGATAACATACCTCATAGGAAAAGCTCTGAATGCTTCTTTCTTGTTTCTTTCTCTAGCTCCCAAGTAGCTTCTTCAGGAGATAACTCCTTCCAAACCACTTTCACTAGTGGTATCATCTTATTCCATAACTGCTTGAGTCTAACGTCCATGATCTGATTCGGTGATATTATGTATGATAGATCATCTTGTCACTGCACATTCTCATATTTTATGACATGTAAGAGGTCAGGCTAGTACTTTTTAAATTGTGAAATGTGGAATATGTTGTGTACTTGGCTAAGGTTTGGGGGAAGGGCTAGCTTGTATGCCACAGGTCCTACTTTATCAAGAATTTGGAATGGACATATGTGCTTTGGATGGAGCTTTTTACTCTTTATAAACTGACCTATCCTTATAATTGGAGACACTCTAATAAAAATATGGTCTCTATTCTCAAACTCTAATGGTCATTTATGTCTATCTACTTAACTTTTCTATTTACACTGGGCTATTAGTAGTTTCTTTTTTATGGTCTCAATTTATCTAGAAGTCTGGTCCACTAACTCTGGGCATATCAAGCTCCGCTCTTCTAGCTCAATCCAACATATTGGAGACCTACACTTTCTCCCATACAATGCCTCATATGGTGGTATTTTTATACTTGCATGATAGATATTATTATAGGCAAACTCCACCAAAGGTAAGTATGTATCCCAGTTTCCTTTCATTTCTAAGACACAGGCCTTCAACATGTCCTTTAGGGTTTAGGTGGTTCTCTCTATCTGATCATCTATCTGGGGGTAATAAGTTATGTTAAATCTAAGTTTGATACCTAGAGCATCCTGTAATGATCTCTAAAAATTAAAAGTGAATCTGGGATCTCTATTTGACACTATCCTTTTAGGCATACCATGTAATCTAACTATCTACTTCATTATAGTTGGGCTAATTTGTCTAGGGTATAAGTGGCTTTCATGGCAAAAAAATGTATTGACTTAGTTAATCTATCCACTATTACCTATATTGCATCATGCCTTGATGATGTCTTGGGTAAACCTATAATGAAATCTATCGCTATACTATCCCATTTCCACTTTGGGATATATAGGGGTTGATGTAATCCAATTGGTTTCTAATGCTCTATTTTAACTCTTTGGCATACTAAACATCGAAAGACATATTTTGCTATGTCTATTTTTATTCCAGGCTACCAGAGCATTTTCTTTAAATCTTGGTACATTTTATTACTGCCTCGATGAATGATGTACTTGCTCTTATGTTCCTCATCTAATATTCTCTTTTTGATGTTTGTATTTCTAAGTACATATAGCCTATCCTTGTATCTCACTAGATCATCCTTAGATAGATTGAACTTTTAAATACTGCCCTGGGTTATCTGAGCTCTAATTTTACTTACATGGTCATTTATCTATTGAGCCTCTCTTATCTGATCCCTTAGGTGATTTTCTATTTAGATTTCACTCATTAATAGCTTCCCTGAATGCACCTCACATGTGAAACTTATATTTCTGAATCTCTTAATCAATTCCTGCTCTCGGATCATTATACAATGTGTATGGATATTCTACTTAGGGTATCAACTACCACATTAGCCTTATTGGGATGGTACTTTAGTGTAAAATTATAATCTTTCAAGAATTTAGCCCATCTCTGCTATCTCATATTCAACTCTTTCTATTCAAATAAATATTTAAAACTTTTATGGTTATGTAAATTCTTATAGCTACCTCGTAGTATCTCCATATTTTCAAAACAAACACCACTGTAGCTAACTCTAAGTCATGTATAGGGTAGTTCTCTTCACGAGATTTCAACTGTCTAGAAGCATAAGCTACCACTCGGCCTTTCTGGATAAGTACGCATCCTAACCTTTTCTTAGAGGTATCATTATATACTACAAAAGTTTCTTTAGGGTCAGGGAGTACTAGAACTAGGGCCGTGGTCAACTTGTGCTTCAATTCTTGAAAACTACTCTCACATTTCTCATTCCATACAAATGACACATTCTTTCTAGTAAGCCGGGTCAGTGGCATTGTTATCTGAGAAAAGCCCTGAATGAACCTCCTATAATAACTTACTAAACTTAGGAAGCTCTTGATCTCTGTTATTATCCTGGGTCTCTCCCACTGTAATACTGCTTCTATCTTATGGGGATCTACTGTGACCCCTGCTTGGGAGATCATATAGCCTAGGAATTGAACTTCAGTGATCCAGAACTCACATTTACTAAATTTAGCGTACAATTGTCTCTCTCTCTTAGGGTTTCCAAAGCTAATCTCAAATGTTGTTCGTGTTCTTCTCTACTTTTTGAGTAGATAAGAATGTCATCTATGAAGAAAACTACAAATCTATCTAAATACGGCTTGAACACTCTGCTCATATAATTCATGAGCACTGCAGGTGCATTCATCAACCCGAAAGGCATAACTAAAATTGATAATGTCCGTATCTAGTTCTAAATGCTATTTTAGAAATATCCTCAGCCTTGATTCTAAGCTAATGGTATCCTGAACTGAGGTCTATCTTGGAAAATACTAACGCTCCTACTAACTGATCTAAGAGGTCATCTATACAAGAGAGAGGGTACTTATTCTTAATGGTTATCTTATTGAGTTCCTTGTAATCTATAGAGTCTAAGGCTCTTGTTATTCTTCTTTATGAATAAGACTAGAGCTCTCCACAGTGAAACACTGGGTCTAATAATACTCTTCTCTAAAAAATCTTCTATTTGCTTTTTAAACTCAGCTAGCTCGGTGTGAGCCATCCTATACGTGGCCTTAGACATTGGACCTACCCTAGGTACAATGTCTATAAGAAACTTAACCCTCTATCTGGGGGTAGTCCGCTAATCTCTCGAGGGAATACCTCTGGGAACTCTCTCACTACTAGAATCTCCTCTATATTCTCTTTCACCTCAATCTGAACTGAAAAGAAAATTAAGTATCCATGACAACCATGCCTTAGAGACCTCTCAGCTAGGAGGTGGTCATAATAGATAACTTAGTCCTCATACTAGGTACTATCCCATACTCAAGTAAAGTAATACATTTATGACTATAATCTAGTGTGGCATTATTTGCAGACATCTAGTTCATGCCAATAATCAAATCAATATCAACAAGGGGTATACAAATTAGATCAAGGGTAGTAAGGCAATGATTAAAATGGACCACACAATTCAAGCAAGCATAAGAGGTAATGGCTCAGTTTCTTGTAGGGGTAGATACGTACAAGTTATATGGTAATGTATGCATACTCAGACCTAACCTCCTATCATAGTCATATGATATGAAAGAATGGCTAGCACCCAAATCAAATAATGCAGTTATAGAAACATCATTTATTCTAATAATACCTTGGATTAGACTTAGGGATTGGTTAGCCTTGTACTGTGACAAGGCAAAGACTCTACCTTGAGTTTGAGGTTTAGGAGTAGGAGCCATCTCCCTCTGCTATATAAACTGCAAAAGAGCCTGTGTGTAATCCTTGGCCATGTGCCTTGGCTTACCACACTGGTAAAATATATTCTACCTCGCGCAGCATGGTCTAGTTCCATGGTTCCTTCCACACTGGGGACATACTGTAGGCATAAAACTACCTTTATTGGGCTAAGTTCTTCTTCTCTTTCCTCTTCTGTTCCACTGGCTCCTACCACCTCTCTTACTCATAGCTACAGTTTGTGATTCCTCTCTAGGTCTCTTGGGCTTAAGGAGGGGTAGTCTGGCACTGGAGAAAGGCTGCATAGTTCTGGGGTTTGCCTCTATTACTCTGCATATCTTAACTAGGGTATTAAAGTTCCTAATTCTTTTTGGAGCTACCCTATCTCGAATCTCAGAAAGCAAACCTTTCTCTAACTTGTCTACTCTCTAGCGCTCATCATCATACCTCTATAGATACGAGGAATATTTGGAGAGCTCTACGAATTTAGCCATATATTGGTTCACTGACCTAAAGAGTACAAACTCTGACTCCTTCTTATCTCTAACTGAGCTAAAGAAGTACTTATCATAGAAAGTCTGAAGGAATGCCTCTTATGTAATCAAAAAGTTCTTCGCCCTTAAAATAGGCTTTGTGCCCTTCCACCAATAATCTGCCTCTCTCTATAGCTAAAAAATAGCCATATTAACTTTCTACTCAGACGTGCACTCCATCACCTCAAAGATTTTTCTCTAACTGCATAATCCAAGCCTGGAATTGCTTTAAGTTCATCTCACCATCAAAGGTGAGAGGCCAAACTTTCTGAACTGAGTAATAATCTTTCTAGTAGAGGGCTGCTCCTAGGTTGGAGGCGTTTGAGCTAGTAGAGTAAAGGCAATCATATGGATATATGGCTACGAATCTAAGTGAATTGCCCTTGAATACTCAAGATGATCTAAGTGGTAAGGTGGCTGTAAAGGAGGAGGTGTAGGGCCCTGACTATCTCTCTCAGCAAGCTGTTCCTGTAATTGCATGATCACAGGCTGCTGTTGATCTTAGTGAGACATAATAGACTGTAAGGCTCTAACTACTGAATAACTAGACTCAGATCTATCATTCGCATAAGCCTTTCTGGAGGGCCGACCTCTCCTAGTGTTCACCATGGCTCTGAAACATTATAATAAACTTTAGCATTAAAGGGAACATTTTCACAACCATCACACACTCAATTCATTCGAAAAGTAGCTTATATACATCTAGGCAACTCATAAACACAAGCCACAACCCACATCAAGAGCTTGAACCTTTGCTCTAATACTAATAAATGTAACACTATCAATTTCTAGCTTATCTCATGTTATCTCTATGTCTCATATCATATATTTCATGAAGGATCAAGGAAAATGGCATTAAAATAATCTATTTCTTTGTGTTACACTATGCAAAATTCACATTTGGTGTCTCGTCGACCATATGGACTCATGTATCTCATTCTCATATTTAATTACACTAATACAACTTAAAACCATCCAAAGGAGTGGCCTAGAACTCATGCAAGTGAAAGAAACACCCAAAATACCATAGTGCAGCCTTAGCCAGCATTTTAGTTTTCTATCACACATTTTGAAAAGTCATAACTAGTTCTAGAAAAATTGAAATCATGAATTATTTACTATTATGGAAAGCTACAAATATCTACTTTATGGTAAAAATATGTCCAAATTTTAAAAGGGGTTTCTAACTACCAGAAATCGATGGAACAATACCAGAGGTCGACTGTCATCCCTAGTACTAACCTCTAACTTCAAAAATTCATATCTCCCTGCTTAAAAGTCCAATTAGGGTGATCTCAATGGTCATGGAATGCTTATCATGTATAGTTTATTCTTGTAAAATTTCATAAGCATTGGACATCATTTGGCCCACTAATGATATAGCTCAACTTTCTAACCATATAAATAATACCTATATTACTTTAGTAGAAAAATGGAAAATTTGGAAATTCATAATTAATTTCACAAACCTTCAAATAATCTCATATTTGGCTTCCTAAAAAGCTCTAGATAAGATCTACATGTGTGCCAAATTTCATGGACAAATTCATTCATTTGTTTAAATTGAGTTGTGAAATGGTCAATTTCAAGCTCTACAAAGGGTCCAAATGATCCAATTTGAGCTCCAAGGCAACCATGATCACTTGAGCATGTGGGAGTACACCAAAATGACATTCTAAATTGTCTCAAAGGTGTACAAACCTAGAATTTGAAAGCTCACTCTCTCACCCTATGCCATACACAAGATCATACAAAGCTAGTCTTTCTATTCCATACATAAATTGCACCATACCATTCATATAGCATTAAATATTATTTATATGTAATACATTTGCATAATTATATGTGTTCATGAGGTCATAGGGCATTTACAATAATGGATTATAACATTTTCCATTCATATGGCCATAAAGAAGCAAAATCTATGCACTTTGTTGTCATGCTCTCATCTTCTAAGTTGTTAGCTCCCATTACCTTGTTCACTTAGTCCATCTAGCATGGTAGAATATTAGAGAGGAAGGAATGAGATTCAAAGAATCTCAGTAGCTCATGTCCCTTTCAATCATATATAAAATATACAAAACAAGTCTTGAAAATGCATGCATAGGTATAATAGAGTGTGCAATCATTCAAAAAACATCTTTAACATTTGAACAAGTTACACATAGCATACATAGGCTTGTCAAGCAAGTGGCTTAGCATTACCCATTCTTCTTAAGGTTCTTGGACTTACCTTACCCTTTTCTTTAAGGCTTTGAACTATGCTTTGCTCTTGGGAGACACTAGACTTTGTCTCAACCATTTTTAAGGGCTTTTGGCTCATCCTTACCATGGCTAAAGAGTTCTTGGCCTTTCTACACTCAAGCAAACCCAAGCAAGCATATAAAGCATCCTTTGAAACAAATAATATAACATTATGATACCATGGAAATAAAACTCATGTTGGAATACTTTTTATAGCTTAAAACACACACATGTACACATTCAAAGACAAGTTAAGCATATAATCATGCACGAGAGAAAGAGGAGTGAGCTACCTTTGGTGCAACCACACACTTTTCTTTCTGAAACAATGCTCCTTTCCTTGGCATCACATACACAACGGTGTGAAATTGGTTTCTCTTATCTTAAATACAATTTATGAAAGCCAATTAGGTTTATGAAATCATTACTAAAGCTATACATCTTCCTTAAACACTAACTTAGTCTATTAACCCCTTTATGGTTCCAAAAAATGCATCTAATGAAGTAACACCTATCAAATAAATTATAGGCTCCATTCTTTCCTTTGATATATAATTCTTGACTCCTTTTAAGCCTTTTGGAGCCATCACACAATCAAAACAAAGAATCTAACTACATGTTGCTTCCTTAAGTCATATTATGGAATATATAAGGCCATCTCACTTTCTATAATTTCTAAATTTTTTCCAAGGCTTCTCCTCATCTTTACTTATCACATATGACTTAAAAATGGGCTTGAAACAAATTAAAACTATCCCTAGGTACCTCATCTCTTTTAGGACGAGACTATGAAGTATAAGGGCACCAGTGGACTTTGCTTTATTTTCTTGGTGGAGGATGCATATGGGGAGCCTCTTAGGGATCTTAGGAGCTCATTCAAATATTTGTTTAGTCCTAAGAATCATTGTATCAAAACAGATTTTGCAAGGAATACTAAAAACCCTAGGTTTGCTATCTTGAATTTCCTTAGTTCTTTTATTGATTTCTTTGCATATCCTTATTCTCCTCCTTTAAATTCCTAAGATTCACCCTTGGTTCTACCCAAAATACAAGCCCTCCTGTAGCTTCTTAAGTGGGGAAAACCAAGGAAGAAGGGGAATAATAAGTAGCAACCATAGGATGGAAGTTTTACCTTATTTTTCCTTATTTTCTTGCTTGATTCTTCCATTCCTTGGCCTCCTCTCTTCAAATATGAATTTTATCCTATGTTCTTCCCTCAAAATAAATCCATAAACTTTAATAAAACCATAGGAAAGAAAGGGGAAATGGAGAAGAAGATGTTTGTTAAAGAAAAAGCATGAAAAAAAGTCAAGAATCCATACCTTTCTACCTTGTATTTCACCTTCTCTTCCTTTCCCTCTTGGGTACCTCACCCTTAGATCTCCTCTTTTGGTTTAGGGTAGAAACATATGTGGCTAAGTGAGTGAGAAGGTGGGGCATGATACCTATATATAGGGAAGCTAAGAAAGACTTTCCAAAAATTCTAATTTTGCCCTTCCGTCTTGGTATTTTGGTTTCTGGTCCATTTTAGCTCTTTTTGAGAACTATCTTTTTCATTATAAAATTTAGTTCAATTTAATAAAATGCCATTGGAATCACTCAAATTGGAGGTAAAACCTTCCTAAACGAATCCGTTAAAGTTAGAGTCTACTAATATTGGGAAATGTCTACTTGAGGGATTTTAATTGTCCTTGGGCTTCCCATGATTTTTAGAGCCTCTGAAAACCTTGGAAAACTCAAAAATTTCATTTAAAAAGCCTCCTGTGTAAATTTCAAATTTGTTTAGATTTATGAAAATGCCATTACGTTTCATAAGTCTTACGTTCAATTTTGTTTCTTTATTCTAGCTCCATTTTTCTTTTTGTCTGAGCCTGGGATTCTCATTTTAAAGAGTCTAGAATGCTACTTAAATTTTTTAGGACCTTAACTAATTCATTTTGGAGAACTTACTTTGAAAATGCATCTATTTTCGTTGTTTAACTAAAACTGAACATTACATTTGTCGTTGTTTGTATTAATGATGTTGTAGTATTTTCTCAAACCATTGATCAACATTTTAAAATGTCAAAATTTTTATAAACATCATCAAACAAAATGGCCTTGTTGTTTCTAAGTCCAAGATTAACCTTTTCCAAACTAAAATCAATTTTCTTGGATGTAACATTTACCAAGGAATGATAACCCCTACTAATAGAGCAATTCAATTTGCAAACAAATTTTCTGATCAAATTATTGACAAAACCAAGGTCCAAAGATTCTTAGGATGCTTAAACTATATAGGAGAAATTCATTCTTCAATTGAACAATTTAATTAAATCTTTGCATGATCGTCTTAAGAAAAACCCTCCTCTTTAGATAGATTATCATACGGCAATAATCAAACAAGTTAAAGCTCAAGTCAAAGACAATCCTTGTCTTTGCATGCTCATCCTCAATCATTCAAAATTGTCAAAGCTGATGCCTTTGGTATTGGATATGGAGGTATTATTAAACAAAGAAGTGGTAGCAAAGAAAAAAAATCATTGCTTTTACATTTAAGCATTGGAATTCTACCCAACAAAATTATTCAACCATTAAGAAAGAAATTTTCGCAATTGTTTTATGCATCTCCAAAATTCAAAGTGATTTATTAAATAAAAAATTTCTTGTAAAAATTAGTTACAAATTAGCAAAAGACATTTTGTAAAAAGATGTTAAAAATCTTACATCTAAATAACTATTTGCTAGATGGGGGACATGTATGGCATACATGATACAACAAAATCTTACATGTACAACATTTGTGACATGTTGAGCTAGCCATACATGATACATTTGTCATTTGAAATGTGCCCAAGAGGAGACATGGCATAATATGACTCATTTAGTACCCTTTGAGCTAAAATTTACTCCTTTTAAGCCATAATATGTTTATACACCCTTAAGAGACCAAATGGATAAGTCTTGGGCTGAAATTTGGCAAACATTTAGAGGATATTGAGAGCTTTTCATGGAGCTAAAGACCATACTTTTTAGATCTCTATAGAATATCTTATTAATTTTTGAAATTGGTTGTTTTATGCAAAAAGTTACAGTATATTATTTATTTGGTTAGTTTCTATTTTCTAGGTTTTTAAGGACTAAATAAACTTGTTTTGACCTAAAATTTTTACAATAATTAGATCTCATAATAAGCTTTTCATAGCCATTAAGTTTGTACAAATCATAATTATGCAGCTCAAGTTATAATTTTTCAAAATTTGGCCCTTATTATGTAATATAAGACTTAAAATTGTGCATATGGTAATCATATGAAATGCATGCTCCTTCTTGCAATACTTTAAGTATAAAAAACTTGTTCAGCATAAATTTGGAGAATGGAATGATAAAAATCTTTATTTATACATAATTGAATTATTCAAAGCTTTTAATAACACGAAATTCTATTACAAAAATGTGAATGTGATTACTTGCTATTAAAAGATGAATTCTATATGAGATATATGTATAATCTTTGATGATATGACATAGGGTGTTAACATTCATTCTCAGCTTCTACAGAAATTGGCCTAACTAAGTGAGGTAACCAGGAGTTTGTTTTAATTCTATGTATATGTTCATATTAATATGATATTTGTTGTACTTATATGATTTCTATATCAAACGATTAGTTAGTTACTTGATTCTATTGGACCGTAATCATATCCTTGGTAGAGCTATGGTCATGCTACCACTTATACATTATGCTATAATCATATACTGAGTTGTGTCTAGACTCAATGGAATACATCAAGCCATGAGCATGCTCAATGGGGGGTTAGCACTGTGGATAGGCCTTTTCTTTTGTTTTTGGCCATTAACATGTTGTATGTTATTACTAATATAGGATAGTAGTCACTAGTAATCCAACTAGTTCATTTGTCGATTATATTAATGATTCTGGTATTTATTAGTATAAAATGCATTTATGTTCATTAACTTGAACATATGTATGGAATTTCCCTTTAGTTACTGAGATCACATCTCACCCTATTTCATGGGTTAACAATTTTAGGTGAAGGTTCCATAGCTAAAGAAAAAGGGAAGCAAGTGCATAACCACCCTTAGATTTAGGCCTTATGTGGGACTTTGGCATTTGGATGCTTTTTGGTTTAGTATAGATGCTATTCATTTTGTAATCTAACTTGTATAGCATCATGATATATTCATTTTTACCAAGTGCAGGTATTTAAACTAGACTTTAATTACATGGAATTTGATGTATTTATCTAATGTTGAGCAAACATGAATTGCTTTGAATGTATAAAGTTTGAATTGTTAATCCATAGAAGAGGTTATGTTATTATATGAATGCTTAGCTTAAATTCTTATGTATGAAGGTTCTTACTGTCATTTATGCCTTATGTGTGGATTTGAGGTATGTCATAGCCATATTTTATACTTGAGAATACCTTAGTAATTTAAGGACAGCAACAAGTTTATTTGGTTTATTGAAACTTGCTCAAAGTGGTCTAAGGTCATATGGTAAGGAATTACACATTTTGAAGTTGTCACTAGTGGTGTCAGGTACCTTTTTATTGTCATAATGAGTAAATTACTGATATATAGTGAGGTTCATTAGTTTAGTTAATCTTTAAGTCCTTAAACAATGAAAGTTAGTAAGTTAAGGCAAATAGGAGGTTTTATGTCATTAAAATGTTGCATTTTAGTCATAGAAAAATCCTAGAATTTAATTAGAAGGAGTGCCAAATGGTTAGGACGAGTATTTATAAGTTTAAGGTTAGAGGTTAGTCAAGTCATGGCCAAAACATCTTTGAGCCATGGCCAAACTGTGTAACACCATATATTTCTAGCCCATTTCATACTATCTCTATACCTCATATTAAGTAACTCACAAAGAGGTAAGGAAAATAACATTAAATAATACATTTCCGAGTGCTGCATCACATATAAAAATTTCATTCAGTATCATGTGGGCCATATGAGCTTATATATCACATTCTCATATTTAATTATATGAATACAAATTATTTGCATCATTAAAAGTGGCCTACATCTCATGGAACTCAAAGGGAAGCATAAAATGTATGTGTATATTTTTGGCCAGATTTTCCTCTTTTCTGTCATAAACTTTGGAAAATTATAACTAATTCTAGAAAAATTAAAATCATGCATTCTTGGCCATTATGGAAAACTAACATGTCTAATTCATGCTAAAAATATTTCTAGACCTTAAAATCCAACACAGAAGGCATTTGATATTCGAAAAGGTCTAGAGGTCAGGCTATTCATTGGTGCTATCATAGAATTCTGTAGCAAATTTAAAAAATGTCCAATTAATTTCAAACAAATCTAATTCATGAAAATGATACCAATATAGAAATATATGGATGTTAGCTAGAGGGAAAAAATAATTCTAGACCATTTCAGGCATGCTTAGACCTCGAAACGCAATCAAACAGTAACTAAGGTCGGCTGGAATTCTTAATATTGGATAGATTCTTTGAAAATTCATATCTCCCTATCTAGACATCTAAATGAGGTTCTTCTAGTTAGCATAAGTCACTGGAAATGTCTAATTTCTTTGTATAAAATTTTGTAGCAATTAGACATCATTTGGACCCTATGTGACAGATTTCATTTTCAGACCTGAGTAAATATTAACATGACTAAAACCAAAAAATTTGCTAACTTTGAAAATTCATCAAATATTCTCTAGATTTCTAAAAATTTTGTTCTTTAGTTTCCCAAAAAGCTCTCAGCATATTCTAATTGCATGCTAAATCTTAAATCAAGAAAAGCTCATTTGGACAAAAAGTGATATAGGATTCTATTATAATCAATTTTAGCTCCATATTGAATACCAAATTGTCCAAATAGTTTTCCTTAGGGTTTGGCACCTCTTGGGCAAGTCTAAAAGTATAATTAGAACTTGTATGAGCTTCCCAAATGGTCCAAAACCTCATGTATCTCATTTTGGCTATGCCACTTGCATTTATACATAATTACATAAACTCATTCAAGAAGTCACATTGTCATCGCATACTCAAATTGCATTCTAATGGTCTCATAATGCTTTCTCTCATTTACATCACATATTAATATAATTATACATGTCCAAGATGTCATAGACCATATACAATAATGGATTACATCATTAGGTATCAATATGGTCTTAAAGAACAAAAATTCCAACACTTTAGTGTCATGCTTTCATTTCTCATGTAGTTGGCTTCCATTCCCTTGGTCTGTTAGCCTACCTAGCATGTTAGAACATTAGAGAGGAGGGAATAAGATTCAAAGAATCCTAATAGCTCATCTCCCATTCAATCATACATAAAGCATGCAAAACAAATCTTATAAATGCATGCATGGCATATGGACATGTGCAAGCATTCAAGAAGCATTCTTAGCCTTTGAAAACGTCATGCATAGTATACATAGGCTTGCCAAACAAATGGATTGGCTTCACCCATTTACTTGTGGATTTTAGACTTGCCTTACCCATTTTTTAAGAGGTTTTTAGACTCAACCATGCTCTTAGAAGTCAACCTCATTTTTTAGAGACTCTTTACTTTGTCTTAACCAATCTTAAGGGTTTTTAAGTCATCTTCACCATGGCTAAGGATTCTTGGCCTCACCACACTCAAGCAAACTAAAGCAAATATCATAGATATCATTTAGAAAACATAATGCATCATCATGGTACCATGAAGTAAGAGCTTATGTTAGAACATTTCTCATGGCTTGAAATATACATACACACATTCAAAGACAAATAAAGTAAGCAATCATGCATGAGAGAAGGTAGAGAGAGCTACCTTTGTCACATTTGCATATTTTCTTCCTTTGGACTCAATTCCTCTCCTACGGTCGCACACTCACAAGGAGGTGGAGATCATCTTTCTTGGCCTAAACACATCATATAGAAGCCAATTAGGTTTATGGAATTAATTCTAAGGCTACACATCTTCCTTAAACACTAATCTAATCTAATGACCCCTTTATGGTTCCAAAATACACCTAATGAAGCAACACCCATCAAATGAATTCTAGGCTCTATTCTTTCCCTTCATATATAATTCTTGACTTCTTTTAAGCCTTTTGGAGTCATCACACCATTAAAACCAAGAGCTTAACTATATATTGCTTCTTTAGGTCATATTATGGAACATAAAGCATCATCTTACTTTATATGGTTTCTAAATATTTTCTAAGGCTTCCTCTCATATTTATTCATCATAAATAACTTAAAAAATAGATTTAGAGAAATTTAAAACTCTCCATAGGCACCCAAACCTATCTAGGCTGAGACTGTGCATGATTTTAGCCTTCTTGGACTTTGCTTAGTTTTTTTGTTGGAGGAAGCTCATAGGGAGACTTCTAGGGATCTTAGGAACTCATTTAAACTCTTATTTAAGCCTAGGAATCATTGTACAAAATCAAATTTTACAAGGTGCAATTGAAACCCTAGAAATTACATCTTGAAATTCCATAGTTTTTTGTTAATTCCCTTTGCATATTCTTAATCTCCACATCCTTTTTTCTTAGAATCACCCTTAGTTCTACCTAAAAATCAAACCCTCCTAGGGTTTCTTGAGTGGGGTAAAATGGTGGAGGAAAGGGAGAAAGAGATATCAACCATGGAAGAAGAAATTACCTTATTTTCTTACTTTTTCTCACTTGAATCTTGCTTTCTTTGAGCTCCTCTCTTCAAATCCGAAATTTCCCCTTAATTTATCCCTTAAAATAGATTTATAAACTTCATTATAGTTATAGGAAGAAAGCTCAAAAGGAGAGGAACAAGTTTGGAAGAAGAAGGAGCATGAAAATCCATAAAATTCCTTACCTTCTCCTTGCTTTTTCTCCTCCTTTCCTCTCTTCCATGGTGCACCTAAGAGAGTTGGTGTTTTCTCTGGTTTTTGGGTAGAATGGGTCATGCAAATGAAAGGGAGAAGAAATAAGAAACTTAAAGTATGTTCAAGAAGCTTTCACTTTCTCAAAAATTCTAATTTTGCCCTTTGTCTTTGGCATTTTTGTTTTTAACTCATTTTAGCTCCTTTTTTAGAACTATCTTTTCCATTATGAGATTTAGGTTCCTCATTTAGTAAAATGCTTTTGGAATCACTAAAATTAGAGTTAAAATCTTCCTAAACAAATCTATCAAAGTTCAGGTGCACTGATGTTGGAAAACATCCATCGGAAGGGCTTTAGCTGTCCCAAGCCTTCTTATGGTTTTCACGGCCTCTGAGCACCTTAGAGAACTCAAAATTTTCATTTAAAAAGCCTTCCTGAATGAATTCTAAAATTTGCTTAAAATTATGAAAATGTCCTTACGTTTTATAAGTTTTTTGTCAAATTTTGTTTCTTTATTCTAGCTCTATTTTTCTTTCCATCTGAGCCTGGGATTCTCATTTTTAGGAGTCTAGAATACTTTCCAAATTTTTTGAGACCTTAACTAAGTCCTTTCAGAGGATTTTCTTTTGTATCCCGTGAATTTCATTTGTTGATGGAGAAACCGTAC
The DNA here is from genome assembly GCA_032878935.1 of Erythrophleum fordii. Lineage (NCBI taxonomy): Eukaryota > Viridiplantae > Streptophyta > Magnoliopsida > Fabales > Fabaceae > Erythrophleum > Erythrophleum fordii. The sequence continues at coordinate 14,209,682 of JAVQMF010000052.1, read as the reverse complement.
ATTACATTTCTCACTTTTTCTCTTATTTTTCATAAAATTGGATGTTACAAACTGAGTCTAGGGAATTATAGAACCAAAGGGTGCCATGGCAAGATGAAAATTTCACATAAGAGAGTTATAGAATTAAACAGTGTCATGGTGCTATACGTTTAGCCATGGCACAAGTTGGAAAAAGAAAAAGGCGAGGGGAAGTTCCAATATGCAATCTCGCTATGGTGCCAAGTTGGCTCACCATAACAAGACTTGGGAAATTGTGAATAGCGAGGCCGAAGAGGAACCTTACCATGATATGGGAAGTTTGGGCTATGGCGAGGATTGAGAATTTGCTAAATTTTGGCTTTAGTATTAAGTTGAGTTATGGCATGGGACCTTTAAGTCGCAACATAAGTCCAAATTTAGTTCTAGAGTTACAGATTAAAATCGAGTTATGGCAGGAAATGTCTAGGTCATGATGGAGGCATATTTTGTAATATCCTATGATTTAGGAATCCAAAATCATTCATAAAGAGTGGAATGAATTACTTATAGACGGTTACAAGTCTATTGAATCCAGTATGAATTATGAGACATCATAATCCAAACAGTTTGGTTAATGAATGAGGACCCTAGAGTAAAGTGAATTGAGACTAAGTAAGATTAGAATGTTGATTAGAACAACTAAAAATGTGGATAAGATCCTTAAGATAGCCCAAAATCAGAGCTAAAGTGGCTGAACGAATTTAAGGAATAACACAATGGTAAAATCGTAATTTCAAGCAACTTTTAGAAAACTCAAAAGAGGGAGTTTTAAATAAAAATTTTGAGTTTTTCAAGATTCTTAAAGGCCTTAAAACTATAAGAACCTTTAGAATAGCCTAAACCCCTCTAATATGCGATTTAGGTCCTCGATTGACCTAAACTTTGACCAAATGGTCCCATGAGGTTTTAAATCCAATTTAGGTAAAACCAAAGGCATTTTATGAATTAGAAAACATAAGTTTTATGATAAAAAGAATAGTTCTAAAAAAGGAGTTGAAATAAACTCAAATGGAGAAAATCAAGATGAGGGACTATATTGGAATTTTGAAAAATGTCATAATTAAGCTTCCACCTCTTTAAAATCATGTCCCACTTCTCTCCCTCTTCTTAACTGACTTCCATTTGATCTAAAATAGAACCAGAACAACCTTGAAAAGGCACACCAAGTGGGGAGAAGAGGAAGGAGAAAAATCAAGTTAAAAAGGTAAGATTTTGTGATCTTTTTATGCTTCTCCCTTCACAAAATTTTGTTTCCTTTTTCTCCCCTTTCTTCTCATGGTTTTGGTGACTTAATTAATGCTATTTTATGTCTAGTTTAGTATAGGGAAGAGAGGAATTAAGGAAACACTTGGAAGCCTAAGAAAGTGCATCTTATGACCTTTAAAACAAGGTAATTTCTGCATGACTAAACTTGTTCTTCTTAGCTCTCCTACCCCTCCATCAATTTAACTAGAACTAGGGTCATGTGTAGTAAGTTTTATTTTGGTCTAAACTTAATAGGAATTAGGATTTTGAAGCATGAAAATCACATGAAACAATTAGAATTCAAAAAGAAACATTTAGTAACAAGTTATTGTAATTAGGGTTTTAATTGCACCTAGGGATTTATGCAGCTTTGTAATGATGATTTAATTTGTGTAAGAGCATATTTAAGTTCTTAAGAGACTTAGTGTGACAACCCTACCTTATACTCATTTTAATTAAGGTTAAATGCGTGATTAATAATCATGGATTAGGGTTAAAAGGCATTACAATCAATTAAATTGTGAAAATATGGGAAAATTTGAACCTTAATGTCATTAGAGTCATCAACTATATAATTACCAACACTTACATATATCAGGGAAAATAAACATTCATTTATAAGCCTTGATTCTATTACCTATCAATTTCAACTCACATGAATCTTCTATCACTATTTATAAATCATCCCTTGAGGTTACTATATAAAAAACCAAGATTTTCTAGCCAATATAAGGGTTTTAGGATGTTTGCCGCTGCCAATTTCCCATTAGTAGTGGCCAATTCTCCTCTGCTTCACCCCTTGCATTGTTAGCCGCAATGAGTTAAACCTTCGCCACGGTCAACCTACATGGTGCTGCGATAAGAAAGCTTCCTAAAACCTACCTCACTCACATCTCACTATTGGCCACGCCTAATACCTTCTTTCGTTGCAATGAATTTCCCTCTGGACGACTTCCAATTTAACCTCTCACATTTCGCCGTGGTGAATTCCTCTCTGGCACTCTCCCTAGGCAACTTTGCCTCTATTGGCCGTGGCTAACTCTATTTTAGCCATGGTGAAGTGCCTTCTAGTCCTACAACCCCTATATTCTTGTCTCATACTCTCCACTCTCCCTCTAATATCACCCTAGGGCCATTCTACGTTAATTTATGTAACTCTAGTGGTAATTTTGTACCTTAATTACCCAGCTAATCCATCATTACCCATTCAAAACCTAAATGTGGATCCTTAACCCTCTAACCACCATAAACCAGTGAGTTCATAGATCAATAACAGCAGTTGTATTCTGGTCACAAGGTGCATGGGATCAATGCTTTATATTCATATAAAATCAAATCACTCATTGTTAGTCAATTACAATTATAATATTCAATCCCATGATAATTAAATTATATAAACAGTCCTTATACTTGGCAACTCATGATGCAATGCAGCAATGATACAAAACTAGCAATCTAGTTACAATACAATTTAACAAGGCTCTCAAACCTATGTGCTACCAAACCATTTAATAAGTTTCCATTAATTTTCTCCTTGCCACTAAGAGATTCGGTCCTTGAAAATATTAGCCGACAACAGGGTGAGATATACAATCTCAGTAACAAAAGGCAATTTCCATATATATGTACAAGTCAATCAATCTAATACAATTTCATGTCATCAATACCAGAATCATTAATTCAACCCCATCCCAAATTGTACAAGCTTCTTCCAAAGCATATGACTTTCTGGATGTAAATGATGATATCTATACAGATGAATCTTATATATATCGTAGAATTCTTATATATATCATACAATGAAGAACATGAAATTCTGTTTCCTTTCTACAGGGACCAAGGGATTGGATCTAGCCATAAATTGTTACATAAATATTATCTAATTGGGTATCTTATCCATATATAATGCCTATAAGGGAATTTTCAGGATAGAGATAGATTGGACAGGGAATCAAATTCCATTTTTAGTTGGGGAAGGGGCAGAATAAACTTTGTATATAGACTCATGAAAGTATATGAGCGCTCTGGCATTTATTCAATATTAGTTAGATTGAATAGCTAATTGGCTTCGTAAATGAGCTAGTTGAACTACCAATAACTACTGCCTCGTACCAGCAAGAATACATAACATGTTAATGGCCAATAACACCGGGGAGAGGTCCATCCATAGCACTTACTCTATAATAAGCACAACTAAGGCTCAGTGCATCTGTGGTCTGATTATAACCTAATGCTCGATCGAAGCACATGCACGGGTAGCAACCGCACCACAGCTCCACCATGGACTCACAAGGTCTAATTATAATAACAATTAAGTAGTCAACTAATCATTTAACATTTCAAAATCAAGCATGTGTAACAAATATCAGATTAATATGAGCATATACATGGAATTAGGAAAATAACCCCAGTTACTTCAATGAAACCAATTACTCTTTCCCTAGCTACCACCATGATCCAAATCATACCAAGCTTAACATGAGCATAATTATCATTATTTAGCCATCATTAGTAAAGAAATTCTTGCTATCCACAGATTAATCTTAATAAGAAGTTATTAAGAACTTCTTACTCAAGCTTCTTAATGATCTATTACACTAATTTAGGGTCCATACATCAAAGCTCACCATGAGTCACTCCCTACAATTCCATTTTGGCACATGTAAGAGCCATGCACCAAAAGTCAGTCCAAGTGATGGAAATTCAGTATATATACCACATAAGAGAAGAGGGAACACTTACCCATATACCTATGGGGTTAAATGAACTAAGTTGAGCCTCAACTATTAAGAACACACCATGGGAAATTCCAAAATTCGGATTTCAGTCATGTAGCCTGGAAAATTTAGTTTTCCACCATTATCTCCTTGTAATTTTACACAATAGTAGAACCCATTATGATAATCAATCCTTAGGGGCATTTTCTAGCAAAGTAATACACAGAGTAGAAGGGAAATGCTTACCTAATCATCCCTCTAACCTCCAACTTCGAAAATCTTATAATAACCATCTAAGAACCATATTCCATCCTAAGAAGAGATGAAAGATTCTCAAAATGACAAACCAATCATACCAAAATGAAGAGGAGAATGAGAGAGTCAAGTTATATATAACTTACCTTGGCTAAATCATCATCTAGGAGTCAAAAATAGAGCTGCAATATTGGTAGAACCCTAACCTCTCCTTAAGTGCGAAAATAGGTTTTCTTTTCTGTAGAACCAAATGTTTTACTCTTCCAAATGGGTGTGGCTACTGAACCTTTAGGGTTTTTAACGAGAAATGGGCAGACCCATCAGCCCAAGGTCCAATTGGGCTCATTTCTAGTAGTTGAGCTATGGTTTAATGAATGGGTTGCAGAAAATTTAGAGCTAAAAGTGGGATGTACTGACCCAATGGCCTAATTCCTTGTGGGTTTAGATTTTTATGCTTGTTGGGCCTTATCTCATAAGTTGGGCTGTAGCAATTTGATAGAGTCAAGCCAAGTTCCAAGAGTCAATCTAATTTGAGTCTACATAATGTCTGTTAGGCCAACTCATATAAATTAGGTCTTGGCCCTCTATTTTACTAAATCAAATTAAGCCATTGCTAGGTAATCTCTCTTGGCCCAAGTCTCATGATAAAAAGTTGGGCTTGCACCTAAAATCATTAGGCCTCCGTAAATCCTTATCCATGGCTTACTAAAATTAATTTTAGGCCCAAATTAAGCTTTAATCCAATTGAAATCTTAAACCTATATTAATAATTTATTTCTCTATAAATTTTCATTCATAAAGCTTACCCAATTATTTCATAATAATTGTTCTTAATTAGTCCAAATACATTATTAATACCTTAATTAATTTTGGGGTGTTACACTTAGGAAGCTTCATAAGTGGCAAATTTCCTAGAAAATCCAATAAAATTCCATGGGTCTGCAAAAGGGTGCATGTCTCAGCCAAGTATGAAATAGAGTACTTAAGGAGAGTTTTTGTCATACCTACATTTCTCATGTTCTAACTTATAGTGTTGAAGGATTTTGTACTACAAATAAAAGACCATGTTAACAAGGTCTTGAATTTCCTAATACAAAAATGTTAGAGTCAACAAGATCCTAAACTTAGCAGATCTCTATTAGCCTACCTAGGGGATTTCTGTCTTATATCCATGGAAATACAAATTCATAACTTTGTTCTTCTAACTACCATACAATTTCGCCTCCTGTTGTGAAGGACCAAAAGCTACCATGGTCATAATTCATCTAAGTTTTTGGACTTGTTTTTGTGAAATTTGTTTCTCCCATCAAATGACATCCAAAATTCATAAAAATTGGTAGAATGACTCCTTATTATGTTAAGCCACTAAAATGGTTTCCAAAAACTCTTATAGGTGACCCCTTAACCAACGACGTTTAAACTACTACCTTATTTGCACTCGCGGCACACTATCCTTTCTATTTTCTAACTTTGTTACCTTGTTAAACGAGTTTAAAAAATTCTAGGACTTTCAAGATCTAAGTTCATATGTCTTGGCTACCTTCCCATAAAATTTCATGCGTTAATTCCTTTATTTACCTATTTAACAAGATTTATTATGAAATCTGCTCAAAGCTATCCCATACAGAAGCTAAGTGAAATTAGTATGTCGTTTCCTTACTTTAACCTATTCCAACAACCTGTAACCTTCTAGACCTTTAATCCAAAGGATGGAGAACCCATTATAAAAATTTGGACATAGAAATCCCATGATATCAATAATCAGTTTCATGCAAAAATAATAGTTAAATTTACTTTTCCATATCAAGCAACACTTCAGCTAAACATAGTCATCAACTCACACTAGAACTTATATATGTATAATTATCCTACAGATGCATAATAGTGAACTTTATATAATCAAAACTCAAATCATGCTTTAGCGTTTTATGCTACATAGAGGATTTACAAAACTGGTTATAAGAATAACTAGTTAGTCTACTAGTCAGCTTATGTAGTTTTTGCATGTTTAGCTTTGTTTGAAGTATGATTGATACTTGAAAATGGTTAGCTATATAATGAGATAAAATCTCAATAGATAACAATGTATTCAAGAAGCATACATATAGATAGCATTGAATACTATCCAAGATACATTCGATGCATATTTCAGTGTAGGAACACGTAATATCTAGATAACAGTGTATAATGGATTGTTAGGCTAATATGCTTCAGTCATTGGCCAATGATAGTGATCTAGTACTCATAAGAGTCACCTTAGTAGACATACATGCAACCATACATAGCATAGGAACTTCAAGAATTCATCTAGTGTTATTATATAAATAGTAAAATAAATACAATGATAACTACCTGTTTCGTTGCTGCCATTCACTCAAGTTATCCCTTAGCCTTTACTGCCCCAATTGCTTTCCTAAATTTCAATCACACATTACCTTAATTAAGAGCAAGTCTTAATATTTACATTTCAATTAAGCTACTAATTCCTCTTATGAAATTCCTAATTCGCTTTCATTAGTTGGAGATTGAAATTCCTAATTGTAGGCAGTTACATTTTCATTTTCTTTCTTTCTCATTAGTTAGATACTATCTAAATTAGTTATGTGTAGTCCTAGGCTTTGAAGTTTAGTCCCTAATTCTTATTTACATTTCAATTTGGTCCCTAATCACTAACTTTTCTATTCTCGATATCCATTTCAATTTACATCAATATATATGTATGTACTTTGTGTAATAGCTAATTGTATGGTTCTACTTGATGTCTAAATATCTCTCACATGTGTTGCTCTTTCCATACTATTTTTCTCATTAAATTTAAGACATTTTTTAAGTTGTTATTCCTACAGCTATCTAGTTTATAAGATTTTCTTTCCACTTCACTTCCGTTCTTAATCTACTTGTTCCAAAAGGAATAATTTCAGCACTTACCTTTAAGTATCCATGGTTTCTTCTTTAACTTCTCCTGATCTTTGCTCCAAAATTTTATAGCTGTCCATCAATAATAAAAGCATCCTAATTAATCAATTTAACCTGTTAAGTGAAAGTAGTTAAGGAATTTCAATGTTTTTCTTATGCTTACCTTTTAACAAGTCTTATAACTTTCTTCTACCTTCATGATTTCCTCTTGTCCTATAGCCCTCTACTTTACTCAAACCTTTGTCCTCTTTTTCTCAATTCTATTCTCAGCTTAAGTGGAGCCAAAATAAAGGAGAACTATAGCGATGACACTTCATGCTTTTTCACTGGTAATGGGTAAAACTAAGGCAATTTAGAATTCTTCTTTTCCATTCCTTGCTCAGTGCAAGCTAGGTGGCAGTGTCTTATATATTACTCCTATCTAATACATATATTGCATATGGTAATTAACCCCCATGGTAATGTAGAATACGAGCAATAATAGAATATAATTTGTGGATATATATATATATATATATACACGGTGCAAGCATGAGATGTGTAGGATTTGTCGATTTAGTTTTTCCTAACTTCATTTCCTATTCGGTTGCCTAGCCATGTGTCTCCCTCTCATGTTTACACTCAAGTGCTATATCATATATTTATTCTTGGCTCTCCCATGGCTGAATGCATGATTTGAATCAACCAAATGTCATTTGAATACACATATTTTGCATAATGAAGCATGAGGTGTGCTTGTTTATTTTATTACAATTTTCTTCCCTCCATGTCCCACACCATGATCCCAATCTAAGTGTTCTTACTCCATCTTGTCTACACCATTCAATAGCATGTAATTGCCTACCAATTCCCATAGCTAAATGAAGACTAAGGCCTTGACTGAATGATTAATGCACATGGTGGGTGAATGGAATGTCAATGTGTCATCCCTTTGTCCTTATTATCCTTGATTTGTTGGTTTCTCCCTACCTCACTTGTTTATTCATGTGTGTATACTAATAATTCCAAGACTTCTTCCAAGATTCACATAGGCTTTTGCTTTGATATACATGGCTAATGGGGCTGCTACTTGACCGAATATGCATACCCATATTTCTATATAGGTGGAAGTGAGGAGATATTATAATAAAAGTGTTTATAAGCTTATCTTAACCCTTAGTTTATGCTTCTATGCTACCTAATTGTCAAGTTAATATCTCAACTGGGATTCCTAGTATATGTCTTTCTTTCTAGTCTTAATTAAATTTATTAGTTCCCAATTAACCTTGGTTAGCTCTTTAATGTTTTTTTGTAACACTCCAAAATTAATTAAGGTGTTAATCATAGATTTGGGTTAATTAAGAATAATTGATATGGGATAATTGGGTAAGTTAAGTGAATAGAAATTTTAAAGAGATAAATTATTAATATAAGTTTGAGATTTAATTGAGTTGTAAACCTCATCTAGACCCAAATTAAATTAAGTAGACCAAGGTTAGGAACTAATGGAGGCTCAATAATTTTAGGTGCAGACCTAACCTTTTAAGGTGAGACTTGGCCCAAGAGAGAGTATCTAGGAAGGGCCCAATCTGATTTAATATGATAGAGGCCCAAGACCCACCTTGTATAAGCTCTTATAAATGGCCCAATAAACCTTGTACAGACCCAAATCAGTTGAGTTCTTCAAACTTAGCCCAAGTCTAATTGAAATTTCTACAGCCCAATACATTAAAGTTGGCCCAACAAGGTTTAAATCAAAACCCACTTGCAATTGGACCTTTGGGTCAGCCCATAACTCACATTAGACCCAACTTAAATCTAACTAAAACCCTACACACTTCAGCCCTTCCATATTTTTCTAAAACATAAACACACAACTCATTTTTGGAGGTTTGAAGGGAAGCTAGGGTTTGGGGCAAGAAATCTATCATTTCCCACTTCTAGAGCAAGATTCAGCTAAGGTAATAGTTGTATAACTTAATCCCCTTCTCTTTCTCTTCATTTTGGCCTAATTAGTTTTTCATTTGGAGTATTTTCACCATATCCAAAATCTAAAATGTGGTCATTTGAGATTTTTTTGGGTGAAATTTCGTAGGTTGGGGTTGAGGATGTTATTAGGTAAGTATAAACTCTACATTTTAATGCATTTCTTACTAGTTTAAGACCCTCATAGTAGACTTATAGTATAGACCTTAATTTTTTATGAATTTTCCTGTGATTTGGATTGATATATTGATATTTTTGGTCTAGGGAAGGCAAAATCCGAAATTAGAGGCTCTTAGTGATTGGGTGGGCATCCCTTAAGTAACTATTGGTAACTTAATTCTTTGAGCATTGGGTTATTACTACAAATGATGAATGAGATAGTAATGGACTGATAAAAATGTTCATTTTCTGATATTATGATTTTAGGAGGATTTTGGTATTACTGTAGCTTCCCAACTTGTTTACAAGTGAGGTAACTGGAATTACATTAATTTCATGCATGTATTTGCTTTAATTTCATATTTATTGTACATGAATGATTTAAGATGCTAAATGAATTGGTTGACTATCTATTGTATTGTATTCAGACCTTGTAAGTCCATAGTAAAGCTGTGGTATGGTTGTCACCCGTGCATGTGCTTTGATCAGGCACTGGGTTATGATCAAATCCTAGATACACTGAGCCTTGGTTGTGCTCATTGGGGAGTGGGTGCTATGGATGAGCCTCTTTATGTTATTGGCCTTTAACATGTGGAAATATGATTGCTAGTATGAGATGGTAATCATAATAACTTAACCATTTCTTTTGCTGATATGACTGATATGATTCTAATGTTAATTTTGATTCATGCATATATGTTAATTAAATTGGATATTATGAATGGAAATTTCTTTGGTTACTAAGATTTGCATCTCACCCTATTCCATGGGATCATAGTTTTAAGTAAAAGCTCTTCGGGTAAAGATAAGGGGAAGCAAGCGGATGAAAATCAATGAGCTCCAACCATGCGGGGAGAAGGCTACACTTAGACTGGTTTATTTAGAATAGATGCTAAATTTTGTATTCTTTTTCGTATAGCATCATCATGTAATCATGATGCCAAGTGTAGGCTTTTATATTTTGATTACTTAGGATGTATCTATTGAGGAGTTAGGCTTTATCTTAGCTTGGTATTGGATGTATGAACCTATAACACCTTATGTATAAATTTTACTAAATTTATGGTATGGTATGCTATACTATTGGAAATATAATTATATGATGCATTAGATATTGATATGAACTGTTGATATGTGAAATCTCTAACGAAATATGTATCAAATGTTAATTATTGATAGTGAATGAATTCTTGCTGTCATTAATCCATGAATTAGCTAACATGTAGTAGTTGGACGAGTAGGAGTTAGTACTTAAGTTTTGGATTGGTAATGGTAGAATAGTGGGTAAATAAGGTAGGTAAATACCATTAGAGTGATATAAAATGAGGGGAAGTGATCCTAGGGCATTCCTAAGAAGAGAATTGGAGTGCTGGGATAGAATTTAGGAGATGTAGTTACAGGAGGGAGCCATGCCGCGGCTAGGAAGCCCTCACTGGGGCCTGAAGAGTAACAGTGGCAAGGAATGTTGCAACTTAAGAAATCTCCCCGTGGCTCAGTGTGACAAAAATCACCCAGGAAGGTGGTAGAGAGAAACCTCATCGTGGTGCAACAGGTCTTGCCACGACGCAAGTCGAGAAAGCTAGGTAAGGAATGTACAGTAGTAAGCCTTGCCACAGTGCAAGTGTATTTTGTCGAGGCGAGAATTGTGGGACTTCAAAAAGTAGCTCCATAAGGTATTTCTGCCATGGTACCATGTAGGTTTACCGCGGTGATGGTCCAACTCGCAGTGGCGAAATTCATGTGAATTGCCCAATGATTCTTGAGAGTAACTTAGTTGTGGCACTGAAGGTCAGGGCAGTAGCGTAAAGTGAAAAATGTAGTTTTTGAGCTTTAGCACTTAACTTAGCCACGGCGAGAGGATTTCAAGTCATGGTGTAGGTCCCCAAACTCCTACCTTTAGCCTAGAAACCCTAGTATTTTCAATGATATAGAAACACTTGTGGAAAGTTTTTGTATGTTGAAACTGATTGATGGATGAATCACAAACCCCTCATGATAGTACAATTTCTTTTATACATTCTTACGTTTGTGGTTATTTAGTAATGACCCTAACATCAAGGTTCAAATTTTCCTATATTTTCATAATGTAATAAATTGTAATGACTCTAAACCTTGATCATTAATTATTAATTGTGTATTTAGTCATAATTACCGTGTTTAAAAGATAAGGTTGTCACATTTTTCCTTGATGTTCTTTGTTAGCTAGTTTGGTTACGTTATCATTTACAGAAAATTCAGAATATGATAGTTTTTATTGATTCCAAGGATAGAAATAGTTTAAATATGAATTATAGACATCAAAAGAACTATTGGTTTGAATTTAAAAGTCATATCTTGAAAGTTGAAAATTTTAGGTTTCTTTATCTATAAAGAAGCAACTTGATGTTTGGTTCTTTGAATTGAGTTTATGATGACTCTAATGAGTTTAAATGGAGTCATGTGACTTAGATTGAGGGAGAAATTAGAGCCAAGATGAGGAATCATATAAATTTCTTCATTATGCTCTTGTATGGAACCGTATGCATGCCATAAGTTAGAAAATAGCTTGTGAAGAGTTTATATGAGGCTAGAGATGGTTCCATTGACATATTTTTTGTCTTATTTAATGTGTTTAGGCTAAGCAAAACAAGCCTTCTCTAAATGTGTGTGTGTAAGGCCAAACTAAGAAGCTAAGGAATCAAAGGAAGACTTTATAGTTCTTGACTTAAGGTAGCTCTTCATCTATTCTTGCATGCATGTCTTGGTTATTTGATTGTCATTAATGGCTTGTTTATATTATTAAATCATGAAACATGTCTATTGCTATTGGCTTGATGCCTTGATGACAATATGTTTCTTGAATTGTTTTACAATTATGTGTGGCTCTTAATGGGCGAAGTAAAGCCAAAAGTCCCTTGACTTGGGTGAGGTGAAACCAAAAGTCCTTAGTTAAGGGTGAGAAAAAGGCCAAAAATCTCATGAATTAAGTGAGGCTAATCCAAAAGTCTCACATAATTGGGTGAGACTAGACCTAAAGTCTCTAAAGCTTATTTTTTAATTTAATGGATCCATATGACTTTGAAAATGTGATTATGTTTAATATTTAGAAGCATTTAATGCTTTTTTTGACATGATAATTGTCATATTTGTATGCTTGAAAGGTTAAATAAATTATTGGAATTTTTTGAATCTTACTCTCCCTCACCTTATATCTAACTTTGTCTAGATAACTCTTATAAAGCCAAGAGTAGAGGCCAAGAAGCTTGAGACATATTACTTTGACAATAGAATAGAATTTGATGTAATTTAGTGTCAAAATGTGTATGTATATGCTATTTATGAGATGTAAACCCTCTCTCATTTGTAGACGTATGTAAATATGTTGTATGGACCATATTTGGAACCAAATGTATGGGATCTTGAGTTTTTAACATCATTTAGCCATGGAATGCATGTGTATATGATAAAGTGAGGGTCTGGTTTTAAGTTCTGTGGTGTTTTGGATCTTCTATATGCTATATTTAAGGTTTTTGACATGTTTTAATGGCTACATTGTATGTAAGAAGCCATTTTGGCTCATTTGAAACCATTTGTGCACCATTTTGGACCATATTTTTCCTTTGAACCAAAATTAGACTAAATGGATGAATTTTAGTATGAAATTTGGCAGGCATTTACATCTCATTTAGAGCTTTTTCATAGAGCCAAAGAACATATGTGATGCCATAATTTATTAGTTTCATACTTTCATATTCAAGGCTAAACTCACAAGGTTCCCTTGCAGTTTCAAAGAAAACGAATAAAAATAATACAATTTTATGCATTGTGTAGGGCCTAAAAGTTTTGTTTCATGCCCTATGGGCCATATGAACTCATCCATATCTCTTTCATTTTATTTAGCACCAATAAAATTCATATTCATCATCAAACAATTCAAGAACCATGGATATAGAGGCAAAAAAAAAAAAGGCTTATTCATCTCAGGTTCTAGGTGGCGAATTCTTGAAATTTTGAAAAATCATAACTAAATTTTAAAAAATCAAAATCTAACAAATCATAGCATTTCGGAAATCTCTAAATGTTAACTTGATGCTAAAAATAATGACAAGCCATGAAAACCTCATATGGATCACGTTTGACAACAGAAAAGTGGCAAAGGTCAGACTGTCCAGTGTTTTTGATACAGGTTACTTACTGATATAAACTTTAAAAATTCATAATTAATTCCAAAAAAAAATAATATGGAAATACTATAACAATTTCAAAAGTTAAAAATGTATAGGAAAAAAATAGTTCTAGATTAATTTAGAAGCATTCAAATGCTGAAAATTAATAGAACAATACCAAAGGTTTGACTATGTGCTTGGAACAGACCTAAAACTTAAAAAAAAAAAGTATCTCTCTCTCTAGACATCCAATTAAGGTACTTCTAATTGGTATAAGTCACTATGATTATCTAGTTTCTCCATGTAAAATTTCATAGCCATTGGACACCATTTGCCTTATGGATAACAAAGATAAAATTTCTATCTATAATGCACCGTGACAGTACCAAAATGGAAAATTTTGCCAACCTTGGAAATTCACCAAATATTATGCACTTTAACTTCTCAAAAAACTCTGAACAAGATCTATATACATGCCAAATTTCATAAGGAAATTCGTTCATTTGATTAAATCTTGACATAGGGTTGTAAAATGCCACATTTTGGCTTCTAAAAGGGTCCCAATGGGTCCAAACTTGCTTCTTCTACTTCTAGGGCCATATAAGCACGTGGTAATATATCAAAATACTCTATCAAACATGTCTCAAAGGTTTAATAACCCAGATCTCACAAATTCACTCTCCCACTCTAAGCTATACGCAAGATTACATATATGCTACTCTTGCCATTCAATGCCAAAACCATAAAATATCATTCATGTAGTTCTAGTTCTCATACATATACAATATTTCCATACATTTGCAAGTATTCATAAACCCATAGGTCATATATATCATTGGATTATATCTCATGCTATTCATATGGATACAAAATGAACAATGTGTACATTTTTATGTCAATCTCCTTCATTTATGCTTGGTGGCTCCCATTCCTTTGCTCATTTGGTTTACCTAGACATGTTAGAGCAATGGAAAGGGAAGAGTGAAATTCTAAGAATCCTAATAGCTCTTCTCCCTTTCAACCACATAATATAGATGCAAACTTAAGTCTAGAAATGCATACAAGGTTTTCTTGAAATCATGAACATACATAAAACATTTCTTTCATTCAAGAACACATAATCATTATACACAAGCTTGCCAAGACAATGATTTGGCCTTACCCATTCTCTTTGGGACTTTTGGACTTGCCTCACCCATTTTTAAGGGACTTTTGACTAAGCTTCACTCTTTCTAAAGACTTTTGGCTTGTCTCACCCAAAATTTAGAAACTTTTGGCTCATCCTCATCCTAACTAAGGGACTTTTGGCCTCACCACACTCAAGTAAGCCAAAGACATACATAAGACATCTTACAAACACATAAACATAGCAATATGGTACCATGGCATTTAAATACTTGCTAGAAATATAATTCATGGCTTAAACATATGCACACACATTCAAAGACAAGAGAGCATCCAAGTATGTATGAGAGAAAGGAGAGAGAGCTACCTTGATGGAAATCCAAGCTTTACTTTAATTATTCCTTCCTTTTCTTGGTTCCACAATCACAACTAGATGGGCCTTAATTTCCTTGGCCTAAATATAACAAATAACACTTAATTATATTCTTGGGACAATCCAAAACATTAAACTTATACTTAAGAAGCACACTTTGTCCCATTAGTCTCATATTGGTTCCATTAATGGCCTAATGAAGTAACTACCATAATTCAAGTTTTTGGCTCCATTCTCTTGCCATATTTAGGCCTCTTGACCTTGTTTAAGGTCCTTGGGGCCATCATACACTCACTTTTTATTAAGGCTATAGTATGGAAGCTATTATCTGATCTCCCAATCTGTGGCTTCTAAATTTTTTCCAAGGATTTTTCCTACCTTTTACCATCATAAGAAGTCGCAAACTAAGGCTAGAATAAATTAAACCAATCCCTAACTTATTTATCCTAGCTTGGCCAAGATTATGGGGAAGGAGAGAGCCCATGGACTTTTTGATTTTTCCTTAATGGGAGAGATACTTGGAAGGCTTCCTAGAGGTCTTAGGAACTTAAATAAACATCCACACATATAAGAAAATTCAAGAATCAAATCAATTTTTATGTTCAAGAGTCTCACACTTTTCTAAATTGAATTTCATTTAGTTTTCATGCAATTTTTTTTCATTTCTCAAGTTCACATAGCCTAAATCAATGAATTCTCATTAGTTCTTGCATAGAAACTTCTCCCCCTTGAATGCTCTATTCTTGATCGTGGCATAGGAATAAAGGGAGGAAGAAAAGGAAGGCAAGAAAGAGTTGAAATTACCTTGAATTCAAGCCTTCTTCAATGGTGTTTCTCTTTGGCTTAGCCTTCTCTTTGAGTCTCTAACTTTTCCTCTCTAGTTCAAGGCCAAAATAGAATCATATGATCCCTTAAAACCATGAAAAGATGAAGCAAAGAGAGCAGAATGAAGTTTCAAGAAGAAAAACCATGAATTCTTGAAGTTTTCTTACCTTTTTTCCTTGATTTTTTTCCTTCTTCCTTGGCTCCTCTTGGTGCATCCCTCTCTCCAACTCTCTTCTCTATTTTGGATGATGCAATATGTGAGTTAGAAGAGACCAAAATTTGGGACATCCTATATAAACAAGAAGGAAGGAAATTGTTTATTAAAAATGATGTTTACGTCCTGCTTACCTGGCATTTTCCTTTTAGCTCCTTTTTGGAAACTGTCTTTTCAATCATACAATTTAGGTTTCCAATCTTATAAAATGGCTTTAGAATCACTTAATTTGGAACTAAAACCTTTCCAAATAAAATAGTTAAAAGTTTAGGTTCACTACCATTAGAAAATGTAAATTGAAGAGACTTTAACTATCCCGGAGCTTCTCATAATTTTCAAAGCCTCTAAGAATGCCAAAGAGTTTAAATTTTCCACTTAAAAAACCTTCCTATAAGAATTCTAAAAATTGTCTAAAATTATGAAAATGCCATTACATTTTTGGCAATTTTTTGAAGTACTCTGGCTTTGGTTTCCAGGCATCTTAGACCTTGGATCCTTATTTTTCAATATTTAAAATTTTATCCTAATTTTATTTGACCTCAAATTAGTCACTCTGGGGGACCTCCTATAACGCCTTATCTATATAGCATATTTGATCCTTTTAGAAAGCTCATTTGGAGGAATCATACACATTCTCAAAGGAAAAGCATTAAAATGATGAATATTTTGGCATTACATAGTATATAAATTTCTCATTTGGTGTCTCGTGGACCATATGAGCTCATGTACCATTTTCTCATATTTAATTTCATAGATACAACTCATTTCCATCACTGAAATTGGCCTAGAGCTCATGCAAGGCAAGGGAATACATAACATTCATACTTGCTATTTCGGCCAAAATTTTTCCTTTTTTGCCACAAATTTTGAAAAATCAGAACTAATTCTAGAAATATCTAAATCATACATTCTTTATCATTCTAGAAAGATAGAGATGTATAATTTATGCTAAAAATATGTACAGGTCATGAAACATCATGTAGAAGATGTTTAACATTTGAAAATGTACAAAGGTCCGACTAGTTACTAGTACTGATATAAGTTTCTACTATGAATTTTAAAAATGTCCAATTAATTTCACAAAAATATAATCTATGCACATGATACCAATCTAGAAAGATACAGATGTTAGATGGAGGGAAAAATAACTTTAGACCATTTTAGGTACGTTCAGGCAACGAAAACTAATCAAACAGTAACCTAGGTCAGCTTGGATGCCTGATACTAGATAAAAAAATCAAAAATTTATATCTCCCACTCTAGACATCCAAATGAGGTGTTTCTAGTTAGTAAAACTTACTGGAAATGTCTAGTTTTTTCTTGTAAAAGTTTGTGATAATTGGGCATCATTTGCCCCCTAAGTGATAGAATTCATTTTTGGACCTGAGTGAACAGTACCTTAAACCAATTTTAGAATTTTTTTTCAACTTTGAAAATTCATCAAATATTCCATAAACCTCCAAAAATTCTACACTTTAGCTTTGCAAAAATTCCTCAACAAGATCTAGTTGCATGCCAAATCTCAAACCAAAAAGAGCTCATTTGTACAAAATGTGGTATAAGTTTCCAATATGGTAAATTTTTGCTCTATATAAGATACCAACGTGTCCAAATGACTTTCCTTGATGTTTGGTGCCTCTTGGGCAAGTTTAAAAGTATGAATATGAGTTATATGAATTGTCTAAATGGTTTCAAACCTCATACATGTCAATTTGGACATTCCACTTCTATTTATACATACATTCCAGGATACTAGTTTTGCCATTATATGTCCAAGATGCACATTTCCATGCATACAACCTTAAACTTCATTTGTACATGATACATTAGTATAATTATACATGTTCATGACACCATAGGACATATACAACAATGAGATACAACACTTGCCATTCATATGGCCTTAAAGTAACAAAATCTTTATACTTGTGGCACATTCTCATCTCTCAAGTGGTTGGCTTTCATTTCCTTGTTCTCTTGGCCCACCTACCATGTTAGAATATTGGAGAGGAAGGAATGAGATTTAAAGAATTCCAATAACTCATCTCCCTTTCAATCAGACATAAAAGATGCAAAACAAGTCTTACAAATATATCCATGGGTATGTTGATATGTACAATCATTCAAGAGATATTTTTAACATTTAAGCAAGTTATATATAGCATACATAGGTTTGCCAACCCATTCACTTGTGGATTTTGCACTTACCTCACCTATTCTTTAAGAGGTTTTTAACTCAACCTTACTCTTGGGAGTCAACTTCACTCTTAAAAGACTTTTTACTTTGTCTCAACCAATTCTAAAGATTTTTAGCTCATCTTCACTATGGTTAAGGGTTCTTAGCTTCACCACACTCAAGCAAACCAAGCAAACATCATTTAGAAACATAATACATCATTATGGTACCATGGCATATGAAATCATGCTAGAATACTTTGTATGGCTTAAAACACACATACACACATACAAAGACAAGCTAAACATACATTCATGTATTAAATAAGAAGGAGTGAGCTACCTTGTAAACAATTACACACTTTTCTCCTTGAATCAATGTTCCCTTCCTCGGCCTCACACACACAAAGGTATAAAAATGATTTCTCTTAGCCTAAACACAATTTATGGAAGCAATTAATTCTAAGGTCACACATCTTTCTTAAACACTAACTTGACCTATAAACCCTTTTATGGTTTCAAAAATGCACATAATGAAGCAACCCCATCAAATAAATTCTAAGCTCCATGCTTTCCTTTCATATATAATTCTTGACTCCTTTTAAGACTCTTGGAGTTATTACACAATTGAAATAAAAGAGCCTAACTACATGTTGCTCTTTAGGTTATATTATGGAACATAAGGCACCAATTCATTCTCTAGGCTTCCTAAATTTTTTCCAAGGCTTTCCCTCATTTTCATTCATCATATTAACTCAAAAATGGATTTAGAAAAATTTAAAACTCTCCCTAGGTATGGTAACCCTCTTAGGCTAAGACAATGAAGAATAATGGCATCTATGGATTTTGCTTTGTTTTCTTGATGGAGAAAGCACATGGAGAGACTTCTAGGGATCTTAAGATCTCATTTAAACTCTCATTTAGGCATAGAAATTAAGGTATCAAATTAAATTTTACAAAGAACATACGAAACCCTAGAATTTTCATCTTAAATTTCTATGGTTATTTGTTAATTTGCTTTGCATATTTTTATTCTCCACACTCTTTTTCCTAAGATTCACCCTTGGTTCTACCTAAAATCCAAGCCTTCCTATGGCTTCTTGAGTGGGGCAAAACATGGAGAGAAGAGGAGCAAGAGATAACAATCATGGAAGGAGAAATTACCTTATTTTTCTTTGTTTTCTCACTTGAATCTTATTTTCTTTGGCCTCCTCTCTTCAAATCTAAATTTTTCCCTTAATTTCTTCCTTAATATAGATTCATATTGTAATGTCCCGTTTTCATTAAATGACAGAAATAGGCACGTTTTCAAAGTAAGTCCCCCCAAATGAATTAGTTAAAGTCCTAAAAAATTTGAGTAACATTCTGCCCTCCTAAAAATGAGAATTGTAGCTTAGATATAAGGAAAAATGGAGTTAGAATAAAGAAAAAAATTTTGACAGAAACCTTACGAAATGTAATGGGATTTTCGTAATTTCAGGCAATTTTTGGAATTCATGTAGGAAGGCTTTTTAAATCAAAGTTTTGAGTTCTTCAGGGTCCTTAGAGACCCTGAAAACCATAGGAAGCCCCGGACAATTAAATCCCCTTTGGTGGATGTTTTCTAATGTCGGTGTGCCCAAACTTTGACGATTCATTTGGAAAGGTTTTAGCTCCGATTTGAGTGATTCCAAAGTCATTTTTCTTAATTGGAAACATAAATTTTATAATAGAAAAGATAGTTCTCAAAAAGGAGCTAAAACAAATGAAAAATGAAAATGCAAAGTATGAAGGGCAAAATAGAAATTTTTGAAAAATAGGTGGCACCTCGCACTCTCCTTCATTTCACTTTAGAATTTTTGGCCCCAAATCAGAAGTAAAGCCCTTGGAGAGTGGCACACAAAGAAAAGGGAAGAGGAAAGATTCAAGACTTTAGGTATAGAATTTTGCTTATTTTTCATGCTTTCTCTCCACTAATCTCTTCTCCTCTTTTTCCGTCTTTTTCTCTATGAATTTTCTAAATTTTTTAGGGCTGTTTTAAAGGAAGAATAGAGGGGAATTTTTGGATTTGAAGAGAAGAATTTGGAGAAAGCAAGATTCAAGCCAAACTAACCAAGGAAACAAGGTAAAAATGCATTCTATGGTAGCTATGTTGATGTCTCCTTCTTCTGCCCTAAGGAGTCAGATTGTTAACCAAACCAAGGATTATTCTTAGGTATTTGATGGAGAGGAATAAGAATATGCAAAGAAAACTAAGAAATAGGCATTAGAAATCAAGACTTGAAACCTAAGGTTTCAAGTGCACCTTCCAATTTCTGAATTTGTATGATGCTTCCTAGTTTAATTTAGAGTAATGAATGAGTTCTTGAGACACCTAAGATGCTCCCCATAAGCTTCTTCCTTCAAGAAAAGCAAGAAAACTCTAAAAAGCCTAAAAGGAAACCTATGTCTCGACCTAGGCTTATTTGTGTAGGTAGGGGGAGTTTTAAATTTTTCTAAAGCCTTTCTTGAGTCATATTTGAGGAATGAAAATGAGGGGAAGCCTTGGAAAAAATTTAGAATTCATGGAAAGTGATTTGGTATCTTAGGTTCTATAATATGACCTAAAGAAGCAACATGGTGCTAGGCCTTTTGTCTTAATGATGTGATGACTCCAAGAAGCTTAAAAGGAGTCAAGAATCATATTTGAAAAAAAAATGAGGCTTAGAAATCATTTGAAGGGTGTTGCTTCATTAGGTTCCAATATGGACCATATTGGAGGTTGTAAAGTAATCTAGGGTTTAAGCAAGTTGCATGGCCCTAGAAATTGTTTCATATATTTAATTGGCTCCCATAATTTGTGTCTAGCCCAAGAGAAACTATCTCCACTAACTTGTGGGTGTGTGGCTAAAAGAGGGGGCTTGAAAGTTAAGGAAAAATATTGTATTTGTATACAAGGTAGCTCTCTCCACCTTCTCTCATGCGTGGATATGTGTTTAGCTTGTTTTAAAATGTGTGTATGTGTCTTTTCAAGCTCTGAAAAGTATGCTAGCATGCCTTTATATGCCATGATACTTGATGCCATGTTATGTTTTCAAATGATTACATGATATTTGTGTGAGTTTGCTTGAGTGTGGAGAGGCTAAGAACTCTTTCCTTGGGTGAGGATGAGCCAAGAACCCTTGAGCTTGGTTGAGGCAAAGTAAAGAATTCCCAAAAGCAAAGTGGGCTACCAAAAGTATGGTTGAGTCCAAAGCTCTTAAAGAATGGGTGAAGCAAGTCCAAAATCTATAAGGAGAAGTGTGAGGCCAATCCAAGCACTTGGTGAGGTCTTAGATGTTTTATATGATTGATTCACATGCCAAGATTGTTTTAAAATATGCATGTCTTCCACTTTCACCATGTATGCATTTGAAAAACTTGCTTTATATATATTATGTATGATTGAATGGGAGATGAGCTATTGGAATTCTTTGAATCTCATTCCCTCCTCTCTAATGATCTAACATACTAGGTGAACCAAGTGGATATGCTAATGGGAGCTAACAACACTAAAGGAAGGAGATGGACAAACTTATGTCTTGGTTTTAGCCAATTTGGAACCATGTTTATATATCTTAATGTTTATGATGTTGTATATGTACAATGAACCTTGAGACATATATAAATATACTATTATGTAATGTTTAGAGCCATGAATATGATGTATGAGCTTTAAAATACAATTTGAGTTTTGAATGTCCAATTATGCATTATGAAAGTTTGATGGAAATATGCATAAGTGTGGGTTGAATGGACAAAATGAGATGCATAAGGTTTGGGACCAATTGGGCAACTCACACAAGTCTCAAATAAGCTTTTAAACTTGCTTAAAAGGTGCCAAGACTAAGGGAAATCCATTTGGCAATTTTGGTACCCAATATGGAGCCAAAATTGACCATAATGGAATCCTATGTCACTTTTTAGCTAAATGAGTTAGTCTTGCTCTGAAATTTGGCATGCAATTATTTCTGGTATGGGCACTGTTCACATTGGCAATTTTGTGTTTTGTGTCACCCGATGGCCAAATGATGTTCAATGCTTATAAAATTTTATATGCATAAAATAAAGGTCATAAGCTTTCTGTGCCACCAAGATCACCTCATTTGGAGGTTTAAGAAAAGAGTTATGCATTTTTTAAATTAGCTATTAGTAGCAGTGGTGCCCTAGGAGTTTAGTTATTGTTCCATAGGATTCCAATGGCTAAATGTATCATTTTCATTTTGGAATTATTTTTAGCATCATATTAACATTTGTAGCTTTCCAGAATAACTGAATGTGTGTGATTTAAATTTTTATAGAATTAGGTATGAATTTTAAAAATTTGCATTAGTAATCTAAATAGTAGCCTAGGTAGCCAGCGATCTCAGTAGTTTTTCGGATGTCAAACATTCTATGTGATGAATTTTGTGACTTAGGTGTATTTTTAATGTGAAGTAGATATCCTAAGCTTTCCATAATGACCAATATTGCATGATTTTGAATTTTCTAGATTTAGTTATGGATTTCCAAATTTGGGTCAGAAAATGGAGCAAATCTAACCGAAAATATGCTTACTTATTTTGGTCTCCATTTCAGTTTCCATGAATTGTAGGCATGTTTTTGTGATGTAAATGAGTTGTAATGGTGGAATTAAATATGAGAATGCATAACATGAGCTTACATGGTCCACGTGACACCGATTGCAAATTTTTAAGTATAGTGCAACGTAAATAAACCCATTATTTTCATTCCCCTTTTTATATGCTTTTATGGAAATAATGAGGTGAAACTTATAAATGTCATGAAATGAGTTAGAAGTTATGGTGTTACACATATACTTCAATATAATCACAAGAAAGAATGGAAAATGGAGGAAAAGAGGTTTGGAAAGAAAAAAACATGAAAAACTACAAAAAATGCATACCTTAAGCCTTTGAGTTCTCCTACTTTTTGTTTTCCTCTTGTGTTCCACTCTCTTAGGGTTTTCTCTATAGTTTAGGGCAGAAACTTATGAAGCTATGTGAGTGAGGAAGTAGGGCACTATCTATTTATAGGTGGGAAGAAGAAACACTTTTCAAAAATTTCTATTTTACCCTTTATTTTTGGTGTTTTTGTTTCTAATTCATTTTAACTCTTTTTTTAGAACTATTTTTTTCATTATAAAATTTAGGTTCCCAATTTAGTAAAATGCTTTTAGAATCACTCAAATCATGGCTAAAACTTTCTTGAACGAATCTGTTAAAGTTTGTATACATTGACATTGAAAAATATCCACCAAAGGGGTTTGAACTATCTTAGGGCTTCTCATTGTATTTAGAGCCTCTAAGAACCTTGAAGAACTCAAAATTTTCATTTAAAAAGCCTCCTTTATGAATTCTAAAATTTGCTCAAAATTTTAAAAATGCCATTATGTTTTGTAAGTTTTTCATTAAATTTTGTTTATTCATTTTAGCTATATTTTTCTCTTCGTTTGAGCCTAAAATTTTCATTTTTAGGAGTTTAGAATGTTACTCAAATTTTTTAGGACCTTAACTAATTCATTTCGAAAGACTTGCTTTGAAAATGCACCCGTTTTTGTCATTTAATGAAAACCGAATATTACACTTCCTTTTATATCTGGTGCATTTTGCACGTTTATAGAGAAATCAAACATTGCATTTTTTTTTCTTACAGAGGGATTGAATGTTACAACATAATTTTTGGATCTCTGTAGAATTTTTTATAATTTTTCAAAGTTAGCTGAATTATGCAGAAACTGTCTATGTACTATTCATTTGGTCCATCTAGTTTTCTGGGTATTTGAGGGGTCAAATGAAATGTCATACTTATGAAATTTTACAAGCATATAGTTGGCATCCTAAGCTTCCATAACCATCAAAATCACCCAATTTGGAGCTCTATAACATGAGATATAAATTTTTGAAATTCTAGGGCTACACCAGTTACTGTTCCATTAGAATTTCATAGGTCAAATGATATTGTTTTAATATAAAATTTTTATGTTAGTTATATGATGTCTTGAGTCCTAGTTTGCATGATTTAGAATTTTCTAGCTCAAGTTATGAATTTTTAAAAATTGTTATAGAATGTGAAATTGCATGGAAGCCCATGAATTGGCTAGTCTTGATGTGTATGGTGGATATCCAAATTCCATGCTTCTTTTTATGATGTTTCTATATGAATAAGTGTATTAAGGATGGAAGATAATTTTTGTAACATCTGATTTTTCATAAAAATAACAAAGTAAGCTAAATAAAAGTAAGTCCTCTGAAATAAATGATTTAAGGCCAAAATTAGGATAAAATTTTAAAAAATAAACAATTAGGATTTGATGTTTGAGTTGCCCAGATACTAGAGTTAGAGTAGTTTAATAAAATTATTGAAAGAATAATGGCATTTTCATAATTTTGAAAACTTTTTAAAAAACTCAAAAGAGGGGTTTTGAAATGGAAAAAATGAGTTTCTTGGGCTTCTTAGAGGCCTTAAAAATTATAGGAACCCCCAGAGTGTAACACCATAATGTCTTAACTCCAACTAATCTCCCTTTAGGCTTGATTCTATATGATTTCAATGAAATAAGTTAGGGTTTAATCAGTCATATTTTGCCTTGTGGGTCCTATGAACTCATCATTCACATTCTCTACTCAAACTCTATTTATACAACTCATACATAGCATAAAACAACTCATGAACCATGGATATGAAGCCAAAAACCAAGAAAGTGCAATTTCTCAAATGGGCCTAAAAGTCAGATTTTTGGCTCTAACTTTGGAAAATCATAACTAATTCTAGAAAAATAGAAATCCAGTAAACCATAGCTTTCTAAAAATCTCTAAGTGTTAAATTTACACTAAAGATAATGTCCAACCATAATCTCAGCGTTTGGACCATGTTTGACATCGAAAAATAGACAAAGGTTTGACTATTCTTGGTACTGGTGCAGATTGCTATCATGAAATTCAAAAATTCATAACTAATTCCAAAAAAATATAATCTAGGAAAACTATACCAATTTGAAAAGCTACAGATGTTAAATAGAGGATAAAAATAATTCTAGATCAGTTTAGCAGCCCTTGAAGCTCGAAAATTGATGGAACAATAGAGAAGGTTGGATGGCTTCCCTGATGCTAACACAGAACTTTAGAAAGTTAGTTCTCTCTCTATAGTCCTCCGATTGAGGTACTTCTAGTTGGTATAGGTCTCTGTGGATGTCTAGTTTATGTCCACAAAATTTCATGACAATTAGACACTGTTTGGTCTATGAATGACATAGATTCACTTTTAGACCTAGTTGCATAGTACAATAACCAAAACAAAAAAATTTTTCAACTTCGACAATTCGCCAAATATTCCCTAGACCTTCAAATATTACCCACTTTAGCTTGATAAAAAGCTCTCAACAAGCTCTATGGTTGTGCCAAATTTCATATCAAGAAGAGCTCATTTAGTCATATCTTGATGTAGTTCACAAATTTGGCGGTTTTGATACCATAAAGGGTTCAAAATGAGGGTAAACGATTCCCTACATGCTCTAGCACCCCTTGGGTAAGTTTTAAAGCATAAACATGGTATATATGAATTGCTCAAGTGGTCCAAATCATTATAGATCTCAAACTCACTATGCTATAGGCAAAAATACACTACTGCAGATAAGCCACGAGGGAGCCAAATCTCATAATTTTATTGATTTGGCTCTATACATGATTCATACATCATTCATACATAGTTCTATACTTGCTCAATCATTTATATCTCAAAAATAATAGATGCATATTCATTTTAGCACCTCTTTACATCAAAAGAACTAAAATAGCTATACAACTCCCTAATCATGCTCAACTAGGCTCCTTGGTGTGCACTTTGATCTCCTTGAGCTCCACCTAACATATTAAGATGGGAGAGGGAAGGGGGTAAGATTCATGAAATCTCAATAGCTCATACATTCATTCAAGGAAGCAATCAAGATATATAAATAGGTCAAAGCATGCAAACGATTCATAATTACACAACACATGATTTTTATGCCATGATATCATATCAATGCCAAGAATAAGCTCTAGGGTTTTTTGGTCTAACCTCACCCGATTTTAAGGACTTTTGGATAGCTTCATCCTTGGTTTAGGGACTTTTGACTTGGCCTCACTTAGTTATGAGACTTTTGGCCTTGTCTCACTCATCCTCAAGGAATTTCAGCTCTACTTACCCATCATAAGGAACTTTTGACACTATCTCACTCGAGCAATTTTCACAATCCAACACATAAGTATATTGGTACCAATGCATCAAGGCAACATCAAATGGCATGTCGCATAATACAAGTATATACACAAGCATACAATGACTATATACATCCAAGAATGCAACAAGAAAGAGTGGAGAGCTACCTTATAATCCAACACAAGTCTTCCCTTTCAATTTCTCTCCTCCCTTCTTAGTCTCACAATTACAACTTAGTTATGAGACTTTTGGCCTTGTCTCACTCATCCTCAAGGAATTTCAGCTCTACTTACCCATCATAAGGAACTTTTGACACTATCTCACTCGAGCAATTTTCACAATCCAACACATAAGTATATTGGTACCAATGCATCAAGGCAACATCAAATGGCATGTCGCATAATACAAGTATATACACAAGCATACAATGACTATATACATCCAAGAATGCAACAAGAAAGAGTGGAGAGCTACCTTATAATCCAACACAAGTCTTCCCTTTCAATTTCTCTCCTCCCTTCTTAGTCTCACAATTACAACTAGATAGAGCTACTTCTTTTGAGCCTAGACATAACAAAGAGTATAGAATTACTCTCTTATAACTTAATAATTATTTACAAAGCTAGGGGGTTCTATAAGCAAACCCTATAAAGCATATAAGAAACTAAGGATTCTCTCTCTCTAGAATTTCACCAATTCTTTTTCTCTTTTCTTTTGTATTTTCTCAACTTCCTACACTTTAATTCAAAGATCTCTTGCTTTCTTCCTCTCTCAAGCTCTTAAGTTGGTAGAACTAACATACTCAAGGAAAGTAAGGGGAGAAGATGCAATAAAATAGGAAGAAGTAATCTTAAATAAAGCTCTTTCCAAGAGGCTCCTCCTTTGAATAAATCTTCTCATTAAATCCTTACACTTCCCCCTCTGACTTAGGCCTAAACAAAGCTAACTCAACAACTAAAACCATAGAAAGAGAGGACAAAGAAAGAAGAACAAAACTTTAAGAAGAAAAACTATGAAAATCTCAAGCTTGCTTACCTTTTTCTTGTTCTTCCTTCCTTTTCTAGGTCTTTCTCTCTCTCCTTAGCCCTTTTCTCTATCTTGGTTGAAGCCTAAGTTAGTTTAAAGAAAAAGAAGAGATTTGGACACTTTAAGAAGTAAAATTCTCTTTTTTCACATTTTTTTAGACTAATCCTCATTATAGCGAAGAATAACCCTCGCTACAGTGAGCACGTATTAGTCCCAGACCCCTGTTTTTGCTACAGTACATGCTATTGCAAGGAACTCTCTAGTTTTTGTATGGGATGCCTGCACTCACTATAGCTAGAAGCATTCTCGTTATAGCTAATAGGTACATTCGCTATAGCGAACAGGTACATTCGCTATAGCTAAGCCATTTCTCGCTATAGCTAGCAGACTTAGAAAAATTTCAGAACTTCAAAAATTTTCAGCTTCTTTTTTTTTTTCTTTTTTCTTTCTAGTTGTTACATAAAGTAGTTAAAACTCCTCCGGTTAATGTTTTACAATATTGATTAACTCAATTTTTAACTGGTTCATTCGGGAAGATTTTAGATTTAATTTGTGTGATTCCAAAGACATTTTATAAGTTAGAAAAACTAAATTTTATGAGAAAAAAGATAGTTTTTGAAAAGGTCCTAAAATGTGCCTAAAATGGAAAAGCCAAGAAAAGAGACATATATGAAAATTTTAAACAATTTTAAGATAAGTGGCTCTTATATATGGTGTCCCGTTCTCCTTTCCCTTAAACTGACTTCACTTTTATCCCAAACCAAAGGAGAGCTCTACCCAAAGAGATGCACAAAGAGGGAGAAAGAAAAAGAAGAAAACCTCGGTGAAAAGGTAAGAAAATCTTAGAATTTCATAGTTCTTCCTTTATAAAAAATGTTCCTCTCCTTATCCCCTTTCTTTCTACAATTTCCATGAATGATTTGGGACTATTTTGGGATTGGTTCAAAGGAAGTAAGTTGGAGTTTGAAGGAGAGGATTATACCAAGTGAAAGAGCTCTTGAAACAAGCTTAGAACCAAGGTAACTATCATTATTTTCCTTGTATTTCTTTATCTTCTGCCTTGGGATGTTTTGGCCAGCGTAGGGCCTATTCTCTAGGGGATAAATTCTAGTCCTAGCAAAGGAGAATCATAGGTTTTAGAGTGTTAGGAATAAGTATATGCAAATAAATCCAATTAAGATGCATTAAAAACAAAGTTACAAAGCTCAAGGATTCTCTTGCACCTTAACATGTATGAAGCTTCGTAGTGACAATTTAAGTATCTATTAGTTTATATGAGTTCTCAAGACACCTAGAAAGTCTTACAAATGGCCATTCCCTAAGGGGATTGAAGCAAAGTCCACAGGCTCTATACACTTGCTATGTCTCGACCAAGGAGGCTTGGAGCACCTAGGGAGTGTTTTAAATTTTTTTAAGGCTAGAATAAAACTAGATATGATACAAGAACATCAATAGAAGCCTTAAAAAAATTTAGAAAGTATGGATTGTGAGATAGAAGTGTAGGTTCCATAATAAGATATAAAAAAGCAACTTATAGCTTAGCTCCTTAAAATGAAATTTTGCTGACTCTAAGGAGTTTAAATGAAATTAAAAAACTTAGATGGAAGGAGAACACAGAACCAAGACTAAAGATTCCCATAGTTGCTTTATTAGGTCCTTTATGGAACCATAATTGTGTCTTAGAATAAAGTAAGTTTCCATAGTAATTACATAAGGCTAAAGCTTATTCTTATGAGTGATGCATGTCTCTTTTGATGTCTTTAAGCCAATAGAACCTAGTGCCTCCAAGTTTCAAGTGTGTGTTTAAGAAAAGGGAAGAAATAAGTAAGGGAAAAGCTTGAGATTTTACTCTAAGGTAGCACTCTAACCTTTCTTTCATGCATGCCTTGGATGTTGCTTATCTTTGAGTACTTGTGTGTGTGTTAATGCCATGAGAAATTTTTTTAGTTATTGCTTACATGTTATGATACCATGATGTTCTTGAAACGTGCTTTATGAATGTGTTTTGGCTTAAATGGATTTGGTGATACCAAAAGTCCCTTGACAAGGGTGAGAATGAGCCAAAAGTCTCTAAGATTGTGTAATGTCTGGTTCTTCAAAAATGATAGATTATGTTATGTGACCATTAGAATGTATATTGAGCATGAAGTATGGCAATAAACCAAGTTAATTTAAGGGCTGAGATAACATCTCATCACCTAGGTCCAAGATCTTATCGATAAGATCCTATAATCTATACTATAAATTTTGAGACCTTTTCAATAAGGTTTTTGCTAGTAAGTAAAAGGTCTTCTTATATAATGTGTTAAAGTTTATATGGTATGGAATTAGGTAAAGAGAGCTTTTTAAATGAAAATTTTAAGTTTTTAGGGTTCTCAGAGGCCCTAAAAACTATGGAAAGTCCCGGGACAGTTAAAGCCCATCTAGTGGACATTTTCTAACTTTGACTAATTTGTTCGAGAAGGTTTTAACTCCAATTTGAGTGATTCCAAAGGCATTTTACTAAATTGAAAACCTAAATTTTATAATGAAAAAGACAGTTCTAAAAAAGGAGCTAAAAAAAGTTTAAAACGAAAATGCCAAGAAGGGCAAAATGAAAAGTTTTGAAAAAGTCCTTCTTAAACCCATATATATATGAGGCATTCTTCTTTTCCCTTCATTTAGGTTGACAAAGTTCTACCTAAAAACTAGAAAAAAACTCAAGGGAGGAGGGCACATAAGACTAAGGCAAAGGAGGAGGGAAAATTTCAAGAAAAAGATAAGAAATTGTTAGAATTTTCTAGTCTTCTCCTTAGGAAATCTCTTCTCCTCCTTCTCACCTTTCTCCCTATGATTTTCTTGAAGTTTTTTGTGCTATTTTGAGGTCAGACCAAGGAGGAAAAACTCGAATTTGAAGGGAGGAAGCAAAAGAAAATGAGAATCAAGCAAGAAAATAAGGAAAAACAAGGTAAATCTTTCATCTCATGGTAGCTACTTCCTCCCCCTCCTCCCTATTTCACCTTATGTATGTAGGTACAAGAAGGCTGGAATTTTGAGGAGAACTAAGGGTGAAATCCATGAATTTAAGGGAGGAGAGTAAAAATATGCAAAGAAATCCAAGTAAAAATCATGAATTTATGAGATAGAAAAGTTAGGGTTTTGATTACACTTTGAACTCTATCATGAACCCTAACCATATTTTATGATGTTTAAGTGTTCTTATGAGTTCCTAAGACACCAAGAGAGTTTTCTACATGTTTCTCCCATCAAAGGAAGCAAGGAAACTCCATTAATGCCTTATGGAAGCATAGCTTCGGCCAAGGAGAGTCCATGCACCTAGGGAGTGTTTTAATTCCTTCCAAACTTAGTTTTACATCATGTATGATGGAAGAGTATGAAAGAAAGCCTTGGAAAAAGTTTTAAAACCATAGAAAGTGAGATAGCCTTATATGTTCCATAATATAGCTTAAAGAAGCAACACCTCGCTAGGCTCCTAGAATTAAGTGTGTGATGACTGCAAGAGGTTTAAATGGAGTCAAGAATCAAGAATGAATAGATAGAATTGGGCTAAGATTATGTTCTCTAAAGGTTATTTCATTAAGTGTATTATGGAACTGTAAAAGAGCCTTATTAGTCACCTAGCTTTTCTAGTAATTGTGTGGTCTTAAACTTTGTTTCAAGAGTATAATTAGCTTCTATATGATATGTCTAGGCCAAGAGAAATGATCTCCACCTTTTTGATTGTTATGAAGTCAGGGGAGAGGATTCAAAGCTTAAGAAAAAAGTGTGCAAATGTAAATGAGATAGTTCTCTCTAACTTTTCTCATGCATAGATGTGTGCTTACATTGTCTTAAATGTGTGTATGTATATTTTAAGCCATGAAAAGTATTCTAACATAATTTTATATGCCATGGTACCATAATGATGGTTATGTTTCTAAATGATGTCTATAATACTTGCTTTGGTTTACTTGAGTGTGGTGAAGCCAAGAACCCTTAAACATGATGAGGATGAGCCAATAACCTTTAGAATTGGTTAAGACAAAGTAAAGAGTCTCCCAAAAGTGAGGTTAACTCCCAAGAATAAGGTTGAGTCCAAGAACCTCTTAAAGAAATGGGTGAGGCAAGTCCAAGATCTATAAGTAAATAGGTGAGACTAATCCATTTACTTGGCAAGCCTATGTATGCTATGTATGACTTTTTCAAATGGCAAGAATACTTCTTATATGATTACACATGTTAACATCCTATGCATGCATTTGTGAGACTTGTATTGTATGCTTTATATATGATTGAATGGGAGATGAGCTATTAGGATTCTTTAAATCTCACCCCCTCCTTTCCAATGTCTTATCATACTAGGTGAAACAATTAAAGGTATTGGAGGCCACTAAGCCCAAAAAAAGAAGATTGGCATCAAAGTATATGAACATGCTTAGTTTTACTTCCTTTTTAGCCATACACATGGAATATGATGTAATCCCATGATGGAATTGTTATGTAATCATATGAACATATGTAATTATGCAAATGTACAATGTATGATTGAAATTTGATGCCAAATGTCTGAGATAGCATGTTTTGGGCATTGAATAGCAAGTTTAGCTCTTGAATGGTTTAATAGATTAGTGTAATAATGGAAGTGGAATGGCCAAATTAAGATGCATGAAGTTTAGGACCACTTGGGTAGTTCATACAAGTCATATTCACACTTTTAAATTTTCTTAAGAGGTGCCAAACATTAAGAAGGACCATTTGGACATTTTGGTGTCTTGTATGGGGCAAGAAATGATCACTTTAGAGCCCTATGCCACTTTTTGTCCAAATGAATTCTTCTTAATTTGAAATTTGGTGTATATCTAGAGCTTGTTGAGAGTTTTTTGGGAAGTTAAAGTGCAGAATTTTCAAAGGTCTATGAAATATTTGATGAATTTTCAAAGTTAGAAAATTTTCTGAATTTGGTTTGGTGCACTGTTCACTCAAGTCCGAAAATGAATTCTGTCACTCAAGGAGCGAATGATATCTAATTGCTACAAAATTTTATAAGAAAAAATTAGACACTCCTAGTGACTTGTGTCAACTAGAAGCACCTTATTTGGTGATCTAAAGAGGGAGATATGAATTTTTGAAAATTTTGCCTAGTATCAGGTGTCCAGACTGACCTTATGTATTGTTTTATTGGTTTTCGATGCCTAGACGTACCTAAACTAGTTTGGAGTTATTTTTTCCTTCTAGTTAACATCTGTAGATTTTCATATTGGTATTATTTGTATGGATTGAATTTTTGTTGGACATTTTTGAAATTTGTTGCAGAAATCTATAATAATACCAATAGCTAGCCCAACCTATGCCCCTTTTTGAATGTCAAGCGTCCTCTGTATGATGATTCATGGTATGGTCATATTTTTATCATAAAGTAGACACATGTAGCTTCCCAGAATGGTAAAGAATGTATGTTTTTTATTTTTCTAGAATTAATTTATGATTTTCAAAGTTGGTGACAAAAAGACTAAAATTCTGGCCAGAAATGCAAACATGAGTTTCATGTGCCCTTTTGCTTTCCATGAGTTGTAGGCTAATTTTTGGGATGAAAATGAGTTGTATCCATGCATCTAAATATGAAAATGTGATACATAAGTTTATACGGCCCATGGGACTCTGAAAGAAAAATTTTACTCGTAGAGAAATGTATCTTAGTCCATGACTCCCTATGCTATTAAGTTGTTTCCATAGAAAATATATGAGATGAGGCATAGGAATTGCATGAATTAAGTCTTAAAAGTATGGTGTTGTAGATTGGATGAGACCAAGCTAAAAGCCTCAAGAAGAGTGAGGCTTATTCAAAAATCTTTTGAAAATGGGTGAAGCCAATCCAAAAGTCCTAAAAAAAAAAGGTGAGACCAGACCAATACCCTTGAGAGCCTATGTATGATATGTATAAGTTTCATGAGCATGGAAAGTGCTTTATGTATATTTACTAGTAGCTTAAATTGCCATGTGTAACACCATAAATTTCTAGCTTGTTTCATGCTATCTCTAGGTCTTATGCCATCCATTTCATAAGGAAGTAAGGAAAATGGCAATAAAAAAGTGAATAAATTTATGTTGCACTATGCATAAATTTCACATTCAGTGTCTTATGGACCATATGAACTCATATGTCTTATTCTCATATTTAATTCCATAAATAAAACTCAAAACCATCCAAGGAAGTGGCCTAGAACTCGTGTAAGTGGAGGGAATATATGAAATTCATAGTTGTAGCCTCGGCCAGAAATTTTAATTTATTATTATAAATTTTGAAAAATCATAACTAATTCTAGAAAAATTAAAATCATGGATTTCTTATCATTTTAGAAAGATATAGATGTCTATTTATGTTAAAAATATATCTAGACCTCAACAAGGGCTGCTATCTACCAAAAATTAATGGAATAGTACCAGAGATCGACTGTCACCCCTAGTATTACCCTCCAACTTCAAAAATGTATATCTCCATGCTCAAAAGTCCAATTGGGGTGATCACAGTGGCCACAGCAATTTTATCATGTCTAGTTTATTTTGTAAAATTGCATCTGCATTGGATATCATTTGACTCATGAATGACATAACTCAAGTTTCTAATCATATGAACAATACTTATATCTATTTAGCAGAAAAATGCCAACTTTGGAAATTTATAATAAATTCCACAGAGCTCCAAATAATCTGTTCTTTGGCTTCTAAAAAAATCTCTAGATAAGATCTATATTTATCAAATTTCCTGGGCAAATTCGTTCATTAAGTCAGATCTTAACATTGAATTGCAAAATGACTCATTTTGTATTTTACAAAGCGTTCAAATGGTCTAATTTGAGCTCCAAGGCAACCATGGCCACTTGAGCACATGGGAATGCACCAAAATAACCTTTTAAACTTGTCTCAAAGATGTACAAACCCAGAATTTAAAAACTTACTCTTTCACCCTATGCGATACACAAGATTACACATGGTCTACCTTGCCATTCACTACCTAAAATGCACATTACCATGTATTTGGTATTAAAACTCATACATACATCAAATATTTAAGTAATTACATATGTTCAAATGATTATATAACAATTTTATCATAGGATTACATCATATGCCTTGTGTATAGCTACAAAAGAGGCAAAACTAGGCATTTAGATGTCAAACTCTCATCTTCCAAGTTGATGGCTTCCATTACCTTGCTCACTTAATCCACCTAGCATGTTAGGATATTGGAGAGATGGGGATGAGATTCAAAAAATCTCAATAGCTTATCTCCCATTTCAATCATACATAAAGGATGCAAAACAAGTCTTAAAAATGCATGCATGGGCATATTGGAATATGTAAGCACTTAAGAAACATTATTGGCATATGAGTAAGTCATATATAGCGTACATAGGCTTGCCAAGTAAGTGGATTACCCTCACCCATTCAGTCATAGATTTTGGACTTGCCTCACCTATTTTCTCTAAAAGGTTTTGGCTCAACCTCACCTTTGGGAGACACTTTACTTTGTCTCAACCATTTCTGGGGTTCTTGGCTTATCTTCACTATAAGTAAGAGTTCTTGGCTTCTCCACACTTAAGCAAACCCAAGCAAACATGTTAGACATCTTTTGAAAGCATTATGTAACATCATGGTACCATGGAACATAGGATATACTAGAACACTTTTCATAGCTTAAAACACACATACACACATCCAAAGACAAAGTCAAGTACACATTCATGCATGAGAGAAAGGGAATTGAGTTACCTTCGTTGCAACCACAGACTTTTCCTCTTGAAACAATGCTCTCTTTCTTGGCCTCACACACACAAGGGTGTGGGATTGGTTTCTCTTGGCCTAAACACAATATATGGAAGCCAATTAGGTTCTTGGAATCAATTCTAAGGATACACATCTTCCTTAAACACTAATTTGGTCTAATAACTCCTTTATGGTTCCAAAAGTGCACCTAGTGAAACAACATCCATCAATTGAGTTATAGGCTCCATTCTTTCCTTTCATTCATGATTCTTGACTCCTGTTAAGCCTCTTAGAGTCATCACTAATTAAAATAAAGAGCCAAACTAGGTGTTGCTTCTCTAGGTCATATTATGAAACATATAAGGCCATCTCACTTTCTATGGTTTCTAAATTTTTTTCAAAACTTCCTTTCATGTTTACTTGTAATATATGATTCAAAAATAGGTTTAGAACAAATTAAAACTATCCCTAGTTACCTCAACCCTTCTAGGTCGAGACTATGCTTGTTCTTGGCACCTATGGACTTTGCTTTGTTTTCTTAATAGAAGATGTATATGGGGAGACTTCTAGGGATCTTAGGAGCTCATTTAAATATTCATTTAGACCTAAGAATTATGGTATTAAATTAGATTTTTTAAGAAACTCTCAAAACCCTAGGTCTGTTGTCTTAAATTTCCATGGTTATTTGTTAATTCTCTTTGCATATTTTTGTTCTCTACACTTCATTTCCTAAGATTCAACCTTGGTTTTACCCAAAATCCAAGCCCTCTTATAGCTTCTCAGGTTAGATGAACCAAGGATGAAAAGGGATAAGAAGTAGCTACCATGGGATAGAGATTTTATCTTGTTTTTCCTTGTTTTCTTGTTGATTCTTGCTTTCCTTGGCCTCCTCTTCAAATCTGAATTTCCCCCCTATTCTTCCCTCAAAACAGATCCAATAACTTCAATAAAACCATAAGAAAGAAGGGAAAATGGAGAAGAAGAGGTTTGCTAAAGAGAAAACTTGAAAAAACCAAGAAATCCATTCCTTTCTACCTTGTATTTCTCCTTCCTTTCTCCTCCTCTTGGTGTGCCTCACTCTTAGGGTTCTTACTCTGGTTTAGGGCAAAAACTAAATGAACTAAATGAGTGAGGAAGTGGGGTGCCCTATATATATAAGTGGGTTTAAGAAAGACTTCTAAAAAATTTTAATTTTGCCCCTTCATCTTGGCATTTTTGTTTTTAATTTGTTTTAGCTCCTTTTTTATAACCTCTTTTTATTATAAAATTTGAGTTTCTAATTTAATAAAATTTCTTTGGAATCACTCAAATTAGAGTTAAAATCTTTCCAAATGAATCCATTAAAGCTCGAGTCCACCGATGTTGGAAAATGTCCACTGAAGGGGGTTTAACTGTCCCAAGGCTTTCTATGGTTTTCAGGGCCTTTGACAACCCTAGAGAACACAAACATTTTTTTTTAAAAAAGCCCTCCTATGTGAATTTCAAAATTTACTCAAAATTACGAAAATGCCATTACGTTTCATCAACCTTTCATTTAACTTTGTTTCTCTATTCTAGCTCTATTTTTCTTTCTGTTTAAGCTTGGGATTCTCATTGTTAGGAGTCTAGAATGTTACTTAAATTTTTTAGGACCTTAACTAATTTATTTTGGGAGACTTAATTTGAAAACATACCCATTTCTGTCGCTTAACAAAAATTGGATAGTACATCATGCATGCATTTTTAGACTTGAAAATATATTTATTATTTATGTTTGAAAGGGTAAAGAGCTATTAAAATTCTTTGAATCTCACTCTTCTCTCTCCAATGTCTAACAATGCCTAAGTAAGTCAAGAATACCAAAGGATGGAGGCCAAAGCCTTGAGCATGATACTTTGACAAATGAGTAGAAGAATAGGCATTTCCAAAGCATTTTAATGCCAAAAATTTTAATCTCATGATGTATGTATGATGTAGGCTCTTGAACACATCCAAATATGTATAATGATGATGTATGTATGAATTTTGGGACCAAATGAATTGATATATGGATTTTTGCCACCTAGGTTCTATGACATGCATGTGTATAAATGTGAGTGGCATGGTGAGATTGAGCTCTATAATATTTTGGACCATTTAAGATGCTTCCCTAGGCTATGTTTGTGCTTTGGGACGTGCTCAAGTGGCTATGCAATATTAAGAAAATAAAATGATGCCTTAAGAATCCCTTATGACCCTAAAAAGTGACTAAATCTTGAGATAAACCCCAAACTAACTAAATGGATGAATTCTTCCATAAAATTTGGCATGAATATAGGTCTCATCAAATATTTTCACAGAGCTAAAGAGCACTCAATTTGGAGCTCTAGAGAATTTATTATGATTTTTCAAAGTTGGGAAAATTCTATTAAAATGGTAATAACACTATTTATATGGTCAGTTTATATTCTTGTGTCACACATAGGTCCAGTGATATCCAATGCTCATGAAATTTTACAAGCATAACCTAGATATCATAAGCTTTCCATATCCATCAATATCATCTTATTTGGAGCTTTGTAAAGGAAAAACGAAATTTTTGAATTTGTATGATAGTACTAGTAATGTAGCTTGACCTCTGGTATTGTTCAATCAATTTCTACAAGTTAAAGGCCATGGCATTGGTCTAAAATTATTTTTAATCATTAGTGAACATCTAGAGCTTTCCATAGTGGTATGGTTTACTTGCTTTTGAATGTTTTGGAATTACTTATGAATTTTCAAAATTTATATAAAAAACTTATGACAACAGACCCAGTAGCTAGACCTTTGGTATTGTTCTATTTTTTTTTTTTTGTGGTCCAGTTGATATTGTCATGGTCTAGAATAATTTTTAACCTTTAGTTGACATTTAGGGCATTCCAAAAAGCTAACATTTGCTTGATTTTGATTTTTCTAAGTTAATTATAATGTTTCAAAGCTTATATCAATAAACTAGAACAATGAACCTAAGAGCAAACCATTATTTTTTTTATGTATGATGCTAAATCCATGAAGCATGAGATGTTTTATGATATTTATGATTTGTATAGATGTGTTATGAATACAAAATGTTATTGATGGATTCATATGATCTATAAAGGATGAATGAAAATTTTAGGCCTTACATAACGTAATTAAATAGCATTAAATATGATGATTTCCATGTAATTCTTTAAACTAAGGCTTGAGATAGAATGAGAAGGCTAAAAAGGTTAAGGTATTGCAAATTTGGTAAGTGGAAATGGTTCATTTAATTAAAAATGAATTATTTTGGCTTGTAATGATGACACTTTTGCTGCTAAAAGTATTAGCATTATAAAATTGATACTATAAACATTTTGTGATATAAATTAAGTGCTATCTTAATATGGTATTACATATTCTGATGCTTTTAGGAGTTATAGTAGCCAACTTGGTCATGATTAAGTCCTTCCTAGTCATAGCCTAAGTCCCCAAACCTTCATTTTAGCTATTAAATTATAGTTTTTGCTATGTTATTGATAATTAATGACTTATAAACCAATATATAGGAGTTTGTTCTTTTAGATCCATTTGTGAATGAGTTGAAAGTTCTAACTGCTAAATTAAATTTCCTATGAACATAAATCTTCTTATTTACCTAAATGGTGATTAATGGTGATAAAAAGGTTCAAATTTCCCCATACTTTCATCCATTAGTAAACTATTATCTACATTAAACCTTAGTACCAGTGATTAAGAACATAATTATTCTTAGTTAGCTTAATTAGGAGTTAGGGCTACCATATCTTTTCCTTAGATGGTTGATCAATTGGTGGGATTTCTTTGGTCCAAGCGAATATATCCTTCCACAACTTGTTCATCAAGGATTAAATTTTTTTGAAAACAAAATTAACCTCAACGAAGATCCTTATCTAGTATATCTTCATTTTTTTTAAAATTATCTTTACCTTGAATTTTTGCTTGGCATTAAAGGTATAGTAAAGCAACTCATGGTCTTCTAAAGAATACCATATGTTTGATGGTGGGCTTAATTCCATCTAGATAGAGCCAACCCTGATGTAGTTAAACTCTAGCTATAGAAGAACCCTACATTGGTAATCACATTTGAAACCAGTAGATTCCTCAAACAGAAAGCACAAATTTAATCTTACTTGGCCGTATCAAAAAGCAAAGATGATTTTATTAACCAATTAAATTCAACAATCCTTCTTTTTGAAAAAAAATAAAGATAGAAGGAAAACCTTATAACTTAAGGTCTACTCCTACTTTAAAAGCCAATAAGGAAAACTGTTTCTTAAATTTGAATGAAGATGATTGCTTTGGAATTAACCTTAATAAAGAATGTTGATTCTAGGTCTTTGGCAAACAAAAGCTTATAGTATTTGACAAAAGGAAAAGCATCTTG
Organism: Erythrophleum fordii; assembly: GCA_032878935.1. Taxonomy (NCBI): domain Eukaryota; kingdom Viridiplantae; phylum Streptophyta; class Magnoliopsida; order Fabales; family Fabaceae; genus Erythrophleum; species Erythrophleum fordii. The sequence continues at coordinate 14,170,198 of JAVQMF010000052.1, read as the reverse complement.
CTATAGCCATGTGCACCTTACTTTAATCATTCCATTATTATAATAGTTTAGTGCCAATTTTTAGTATTTCATTATTGTAATAGTAACCATCTAGCTCTATATAAGGATGGCTTCCTTCCTTGTTTAGGCAGAGCTTAAACGAAGCTTGAGAGAGTTTTTAAAGAGAGAGAGAGAGAGAGAGAGAGAGAGAGAGAGTTTCTTTGAAAGCTTTCTTCCTAAAATAAATTAACCTTTATTTCCTTTATACAATTTTCCATCTATCTCTTTTCTCTCTAGCTAGTCTAGTGCAGACTACTACCACTTTGTCCATCTTTATGTTTTGATTCACATATTCATTTTCTTGTATATTTATTTATTTTATGTAATATCCTATTATTTGAAAATTCAAAATAGTTTTTAAAGAGTGAAATGAATTATTTAAGTCAAGTCACAAGCCTATAAATGGGCAGTACAAATTAAGAGAAACCAAAAATTGAATCATACAGTTAATGAGAGAGGACCTCAAAGCAAAATGAATTGAGGTAAAGTAAAGCTTGAATATTAGACAGAACATCTAGAAATAAAGGTTAGGAAACTAAGAATAGTTTGAAATTGGAGTCAAAACTTTGTAATTTTGGGAAAATTCTTAGAAACTTTAAGGAAGGAGTTTTAAATTCTAAAATTGAACTCACTAGGGTCTTCAAAGGCCTAGAAGATTATAAGAACCACCAGAATGGTTAAAACCCTTCTAATGTACAATTTAGGTCATTAATTGACCTAACTTTGACCGAACAGTTCAATAAGGTTTTAAATCCTATTTATTTGAAACCAAATTCTTTTAATAAACTAGAAGACTTATATTTTATGATAGAAAAGATGGTTCTATAAAAGGAATTAAAATGAGTTCAAATAGAGAAATGGAAATGTAGGGACAAAATAGGAATTTTGAAAATTTTATAAAACCCTTTTTTCTTACCTTTTAGTCATGCCAGCTTTCTCCCTTTGGCTAAATCAACTTTTACTGAACTAGACAAAAACATGGGAGAATAGAAGAAGAAGGAAGGAAGGAAGGAAGAAAGAAAACAAGGCATCCTAAGTAAGAAAATATGACATTTTTGTTACTCTTGCCTTTGTAAAAGTTATTCTTCTCTTTCTCCTATTTCTTTCTACTGTTTTAATATTCTTAATGGTAGAATTTTATGGCTGGCTTAGTACAAGGAGGGAAGAATTTGGAGGAAGCCTTGGGAGCATAAGAACCACCATTTGGTAAGGAATTGAATAAGGTATAGTTTCAAGACCATGGCTTACTTTCCTTTGTTCTTCCATGCTCTTCTTGATTTGGTGAAACCAAGGGTAGAGTATAAGGTGTTTGGTTTTGATTTAAACTTGATAGGAAATGGGGTTTTGAAGCATGAAGATTAATATGGAACCAAAAGAATCAAATAGAAAGCTATAGGTTGCAAGAATTGGAATCTAGGGTTTTGATTGCACCTTAAGGAATATGAAGCTTTAAAATGGTATTTTAGAATATGTAAGAGTATAATTGACCTAAGAAGAGGCTAAGGAACTCAAATAGGTGCCAATTCCCCAAAAAGAATGAACAAAACTCCATGGAAGCCATATAAAGGGGTATCTCAACCTAAAGTGGGAAGTAGTACCTAAGGAGAGTTTTCTTTGATTTTAAGGTTAGAAATAGTCTATATGTGAATTATAAATACCAAAGGAACTATTGGTTCAAATTTAGAAGTCTTATTTTGAAAGGTGAAAGTTTAGGGTTCCATTATCTATAAAGAAGCAATATGATACTAAGCTCTTTGAATTGAGTTTATGATGGCTCTAATGAGTTTTAATGGAGTCATATAACTTATGTTGGGTGAGATTTTGGAGCTAAGACATTGATTTACATAGGTTGCTTCATTATGCCACTTCATTGAACATATGGAAAGTTAAAGTGCTAACTAAATTGCATAAGGCTTAAATGAGTCTAAATATGGTTCCATTGATGACTTTATGCTTCATTTGATGTGTCTAGTGTAATATCCAGTTACTAAAAAAAATGCCTAAAACTAATAAATTATAAAAGGAAGTCCTCTAGATGGAAAGAATTGAGGCCAAACAAAATTAGAGCAATGATCTAGACATCAAAAAATGAGAATACAAGGCTAAAGAAACTCGAAAACTGAAGCCATAACAGTTAAATAAAATTAGATGAAAACCAGTGGCATTTTTTTAATTTTAGACACTTTTTAGAAAACACCAAGGAAGGATCTTTAAATGGGAAAAATGAGTTTCTTGGAGTGAGTTCTCAGAGGCTTTAAAAATCATAGGAACTCCTAGTGTGGCAAAAACCCTTTCGATTTACATTTTAGAATGTCTGTTGACCAAAATTTTAATCAATTCATTTGGAAAAGTTTTAAATCTAATTTGGGTGAAACCAAAGACATTTTATGAATTATAGGACCTAAATTTGAAATGAGCCTAAATGAAAAGAACTAAAATGAGAGATTGAATTGAAATTTTAAAAAGTTACATAAAGGGACCCCTAACCTTCTTAAAACACGCCTCTCTCTCCTCCATCCTTCTTATTAACTTTCATCTGGTCTCAAATAGAACTTAAGCAATTTGGGAGAGGCGCACAAGAAGGAAAGAAGAACAAGGAGAGGAATCTAGCAAAAAGGGTAAGAAATTCATGATTTTTCATGTCTTCTCCTTCACCAATCTTCTTCTCCTCTTTCTCCTTTTTCCTCCTATGATTTTGTCAAGTAAATTGAGACTGATTTAGGGCTGGTTTAGTAGAAGGAAGTTAGAATTGGAAGGAGATGCTAGAAGCAAGTGAAAGCTCCTTAAAGAAGCTTTGAAACAAGGTAAGAACCATGGCCTTTCTTGCTTCCTCTTGCTTGCTCTTCCTAGGGCTATGTTTAGCCAACCTTAGGCCTATCAAGGAGGAAATCAATTCAAGCTAAAATAAGGTAGAGACAAGGGTTTTCAAGCATGAGGAATAAGAATATACAATTAAATTTAAAAGAAAAGCATTAGAAATCAAGTTATGTAACTTAGGGTTTTTTATGCACCTAGCCAATTTTGAAGTTTTTTAAGGATAATTTAGCCTATGCAAGAGTATGTAAGAGGCCATAAGATATCTAGGAAGTTTCACAAGTATCAATTCTCTAAGAAAATTCAACAAAACTCTATAGGTGGCAACCATGGTGTATGTTTTAGCCAAGGCATGGTTCAAGTACCTAAGAAGATTTTTCTTTGATTCCAAGGATAAAAATGGTCTAGATATGATTAATAAACATAACAAAAAAACCATTAGTTTGAATTTAGAAGCAATGGTTTATGAAATGGAAGTTTAGGTTCCATTTTGAGACATATAGCAGCAACTTGAGTTTAAACTCCTTGAATTGAATTTGTGACGACTTTAAGAAGTTTAAATGGAGTCAAAAGATCTAGATGAAGTGAGAAAGTGAGGCTAAGATTATGAATTCTATAGGTTCCTTCATTATGCTCTTATATGCAATCATAACCATGTTATAAGATAAAGTAAGCTTATATAGAGTTTATGTAAGGCTAGAAATGATTCCAATGATAAATTTGTGTCTTATTTGATATGTCTAAACTAAGCAAATCAAGATCCCCCTAGGTGTAGGTGTGAGGCCGACAAGGGAAAGAAATAATCGAGGAAGAAAAGTTGTGTTCTTGGCATAAGGTAGCTCTTTAACCTTTCTTACATGCATGTGATAGATGTTTAATTGTCATTGGATGCTTATGTGTATGTTTGAATCATGAAATATATTTATAGCCATTGAATTCATGCCATGGTATCATTATATTTCTTAAAAACATGTTTTGAATGTAAGATGGCTTGGATGGATGAGATTATGCCAAAAGTCCCTTAGAATAGATGAAGAGATACCAAAAGTCTCTAAGAATGGGTGAAACAAAGCCAAAGTCTCAAGAAAGAGTGAGGCTAAGTCAAAAGCCCTTAAAAGTAGGTGAAGTAAATCTAAAAGTCTTAAAGAAATTGGGTGAGGCTAGACTAATATCCTTTAAAGCATATGTTTAATATGTATGAGTTTATGTCATATAGAAATTTGTTCATTTATGTTTATTGGAAGCCTTTCTGACATGCTTACATTCTTTAACATGAAAATACATCATGTATGTATGCTTGAAAGGGTAGAAGAGTTATTATAATTCTTTGTATCTCACTCTTTCCCTACATATGTCTAACCATGTCTAGGTGACCCAAGTAGAGTAAGAAATAGAGGCCAATCACCTTGAAGAATGGAACTTTGCCAATAGAATATGAATTTTATACATTTTGATGTCAAAGTTTGGATTCATATGATGTACATGAGATGTAAACCATTGAGTACAAGGAAAAGTATGTAAATATGATGTATGAATCCATTTTGGAACTAAATGTGTGAATATGTGAGTTTTTTACATCCATGAGCCTTGAACTGCATGTGTAAATAAATAACTAAGAAGGTGAGTTTGAGTTCCATAGTGATTTAGACTATTTGGCATGTTTCTATAGGCTATATTTATACTTTTGGACATGCCCAAGTGGTTGCGGAATAATGAGAAAGCCATCTAATGCATCTTGACCCTTTTATGGACTCCAAATTAGCCATTTTTTTAAGCTAAACTAAAGTCTGACCAATTGGATGAATTTTCACATGAAATTTGGCAAGAAAATAGGTCTCATCTAAAGATTTTTACAAAGGTAAAGATCACTATTTTTAAAACTATAGAGAATTTATTATAATTTTTCAAAATTGGCCAAATTATATAAAAATCATCACTGTTACAGTTCTTATGGTCAGTTTAATTTTCTATGTTATTTAAGGGCCAAATAAAATCTAATACTTATGAAATTTTATAAGAATATAGTAGACATCATAAGATTTTTATAGCCACTAAAATCACCTCATTTAGAGTTCTATAGAGAGAGAAATGAAGTTTTGAAATTTAGGTTCTACTATAGGATGCATCAGTGACTAGTGTTACTGTTCCATCAATTTTCTTAGGGCAAACCTAGTTGTTTTGATCTAAAATTTTTATGGTAGTTATAGGACATCCTTATCTTTCTAGAATAGTATAATTTGCATGATTTTGATGTTTCTAGAATTAATTATAATTTTCCAAATTTCACATTAGATTATTGAAGTTAAGGAAAATTGCAAAGTGTATGTGATTTTGATATGTATGCTTTGGATCTGACTTTTAGGCTTTAAATTAGGTTAGTTCTAGTAGAACAAATGTGTTAAGGATGAAAAATAAATTTGGTAAGCTCACATAATCCATTAAGCTAAGAATACATTAATTTGGCTTTTAATGTAGGTTATTTCCGCTACTAAAAGTGTAAAATTCATGAAATATGATATAATTTAATATTTCTAGCTAGTTTTAATATGAAACAGATGCAAGCTATGCATGCTGTGACATCTAGCGCAAACAAGTGAAGTCTCCCTAAAGTGTGGGCATGAGGCCAAGAAGGCAAACCAAGAGCAAAAAATGAATTGAAATGATTTCTCATATAAAGGTATCTCTTCATCTATTCTTGTACTCTTATTTTGACTACTTGGGTGTCATTGATTGTTTGTGTGTGTATGGATTTCAAATTATGTATGTTGTTACTTACTTGATGGCTTTATGCAATTGTGTGGCATAGAATGCATTTGAAATTGAAATGGCTATTCATAGGTAAGGCTATGCCAAAAGTTACTCGATTTGGGTGAAGTGAAGCCAAAATTCCCTAAATATGGGTGAGACAAGGCCAAAAGTCTCAAACGTGAGTGAGGCTAAGTCAAAAGTTTATAAAAGTAGGTGAAGCCAAACCAAAAATCTCTAATAGTTGGGTGAGGCTAGACCAAAAGTCCTTAGAGTTTGTTCTTGTTTTGATGAAGCCATATGATTCTTTATATATAATTATGTTTGATATTTAAGTGTTAAATATGCATGCTTGCTTTCTTTGACATTAAGTGTGCCATATAAGTGTGCTTGAAAGATGAATGAGCTATTGAGATTCTTAGAATTTCACCTTTCTCCATATTATTCCTAACTATGTCTAAGGCATCATCAAGAGGGCAAATATGGAGACCAAAGAGCATGAGATACCATATTTTGACAATAGTTTAAGCTTTTGTGTATTATGTTGCACATATTAAGATATATACATATAGTTTGTAACGCAAGTATTCCCACAATTGTAAAAGTATGGGATTATGATGTAAATATCATTTTTAAATGTAGATATAAAGTATTATATAAATTAACCATGAGGGTGCCATGAAATGTATATATGTAATGGCAAGTGGAAGAGTGAATTGGAGTTGCATGATTTTTTAGATAGGATAAACCATTCATATATGATGTGTTTTACATTTGAAAGGTGCCTAAGTAGTCATATGAACTAAAGTGGTTCATTTTGAATCAATTGGAACCAATTTTGGTCCATTTTGAGCCACAGTTTGCACCTAAACCACAAATTGAGGAAATGGAAGCATTTTTGGATAAAATTTGGTAGGCACTTAAAGCTCATTTAGATCTTTCCATAGGGACAAAGAATAAAATTTTTGTAACTCTGTAGAATTTATTATGAATTTCCAATATTGGCTGAAAAGCTGTTGAAAAATTTTGTGCATTGTTCATATAGTTCATGTTGTTGTTTTCATATATTTGAGGGGCTAAATGAATTCCAATGCTCATGAAATTTTACAAGCATATAATTGGCATTATAAGCTTTCTATAGCCATTGAGTTTACATAAATTGGAGTTGTGTAGTTAAAGATATACTTTTTGATATTTTGGTTCTGATTTATGCTGGGTTATTGTAGTAGTTATAGTTCCATTGAAATTTTGTAGCGCAAATGAACTTATTTTCACTTGAAATTTTTATAGTATGTAGTTTACATCCTAAACTTTTTATAAATGCCTAATTTACATGAATTAGAATTTTCTAACCCAAGATATGAATTTTTAAAGTTGACATTCAATATGTGCAAATGTGCAAAAGTGGTGATTTGAGACATACACAATGAGATCCGAAAATTGTGTTCATTTTTTTGACATTCCAAGCTTAACAAACTTGTTAGGCATGAATTTGGGGATTTTTATGTTGAATTTATCTAATTATGGACATTTAGAAATTTTGGACCCTTAATAACGGTAATATCCACTGCTAAAAGTCTTTAAAATTAAAATTGATGCTACAAGAAGAATATGATATAAAATGTGTATATATTCTTTGATGGAATGACATTTTACTTAAGGAAGTCCGTCTTCCTCTCTACTCTACCTACCTTTCTTCTTTCTTTCTTCCTTCCTTCTATGTTCCTCTCTCTCTCTCTCTCTCTCTCTCTATATATATATATATAAACTCTCATTTTGTTGAACTGCGCATTATCTAATTTACTTTTTATTGCCACGATCCACTACTCAAGTGTAATTCAATTTGTATCTGATAAGAAAATCAACATTTTTGTAGTGAAGAATAAATTAAAAAAAGAAAAAATATATTTTGAAATGTGTAAGTAAATAAGTTTCCAACTTATCATATTTTATACAGTAAGGAGACGACTGTACGTTACGCAATAGGAGCAATAAGAAAGTAAAGAAATTAGCTGTCTATTATTTACAATTAATTATATTACTCCTTTTCAAACTCAAAGATACACATTATACAAATTAAGATTGCAACAAGTTAATATAATTGATACAAGGATTTACGAAATTTTTTATAAAAATATTTGTTAGCCAATCATTCATATTGATAAAAGAAAAAGGTTCAGCTATAGTTTTTATATTTTTCTTATCATGTTCTCTAATGATAATATGAGAAGTGAATAAATTTTGCAAACAAATATATGCTTTTGCCTATAAAATATCACATGATTGGATTCCTTAAACTTTTGTTTAAACATGTTATATTTTTACTGAAACATTAGATGATAAGAATAGAAGAAACTATATCTAAGTTTAATATTTGTTAAAATTTATAGCAATGCAAAGATTAAAATTAAGATGTACAGTACAAGACTCTGGTTGAGGCTATCCACACTTCAAATATAATTATAATTATCATTGTAATTGAAGTGTAGTTATAACTACTGTGTCTCTCATTCATGTAATTAAAATTATTGCAAGTAGTTTTACTCTTTTTAAATTCACAAATTGCATTTTTTAATTAAATTTTAATCCATTTACTTTTTATTTTAGCCTTGACATTTTCGTACTAAATAAATTTGTAATATATCTTATATTATGTAGTTTAATTTTTCAATAATAATTTTTTATTTAAATGATAAACATACACAACCCACAATAAAAGTTTTATCACAAAATTCTAGATAGTTAATTTTTAAGAAAATAATAAATGTATAAAAATTATTGAAGTAAGATTTATTTAATTTATCAACTTTTGTCAAATAATTAAGTTATTTTTACAGATATCATGATTACAATATCAAATTATAAAGATCACGAGGTATAAATATAAATATTATAGGAAACTACTCAGTTGAGTAGCCCTTGTTTAATAGTAGTAAATTATAAGACCTGAGATACCATTTTATATCTAGGTAAAAGTTATTATATCTCTTGGATAACAGAAAAAATCTAATATTTAGCATTTTCCTCTACAAAAAAAAAAACTGGCCAATGAGGGCCACCTGGCGTAATTCAGATTAAAGGCTCAAATCCTTCATTTGAAAAAAAAAAAATGACCAACTAGTTCAAAGAGAGAAATGACTTGCTGGCTCAACATGGTTCCAGTCAAGCATATATTAGCCAAATCAAGGAGACTAGTCAGTAATAAATTGTACTAGTCAGTCCAACTTAAAGAATACGATTTGAATTAGAAACCAGGCAAACTTGGTCTCTTTTTTTAAGGTCATTTACGTTTCCCATAAGCATGTAAGATTGCGTAGTTTTTTTTTTTATTTTTTAATCTGTGCGTTGTTCCTAATTATTTTATAATAGTGTTTAACAACTTCAATTTAACTATCTATATAATAGTAATGAAGCCGAATTCATAGAGGTACTGCTGTAGCTTTCCGCCTTGTCACCTCAGAGTCGTGGTTTGCCTGTCATTTATTTGTTATATGAAGCTTGCCATAAACTAAAATAATGTCAGATTTTGGGGTTTGATAATGCATAGCTGCTTAGACTTTTTGGTTGAATTAGTATTATCGTCATTCAAGTTTATTTAAAATTTCAAATCAATCCCTTCAATTTGAATTTGTCAAACTGATCCTTAACTTATCTTATACTTTGTTTCTCATAACTGTTCTAATCTCCCGTAAGCGTACTAATATAGACTTGACTAATAGCATTTATGTATCTATTACTATGTAACATAGTGCGTGACTTACCCAGTTAAGCATTCATGTATCCTTATCAGACAACACATAGGATATTTAAATGGTCAAAGTTTGTTTCCCGCCCTTCATCTCTTGCTAAACGACTAATGAGGCAAATTTTTATAATTTTTAAAAATTTTAGTTTGGAAGGGGCTACTTTGATGAGTCATATTTTCTTTAATTTAAGTCTAAATAAGACAAATTACATATTGTTGGAAAGCTTATAAAATCATTTTTCCAAAGAAATATGGCTTGCATAAGTAGTGGCTTGAGGAGGAAGATATAGCCCTCAAAATTGGATTGTTTGACCATGATTTTAGAATTTTAGTTTTTGGGGGTCAAATTTTAATCATCATATTTGCCTCAATTTAAGTCCGATTGAAGCACATTTAGTGTCATTGGAAAGATATATGGATTGCTTAGATCCATGGCATGAGCAAAGAGAAAATGCCCTTGAAAAATGGTTGTTTACACATATTTTCTAGAAAACTCAATTTCAGACACCCAAATTCAAATGCTTATATCTCACTCGTTACTCATTTGATTGAGGCAATCTTTGTGGCGTTGGAAAGTTTATTGAAAAAGCTTTCCAATCATATGGTTTGCTTCAAATGATAGCCTTTGAAGAGAATGCTAGCCTTCCAAAATTGACTATTCCACCATAGTTTTCCATAAATTTTAAATCATAAAACTCCCTAATGGCTAATCCAATTTATGCCATACTTTTACCATATAATCATCATTAGATGGGCTACCTAATGTACAAGTTTGGTGGCTGAATTTGACCACTATCAAAATTTGCCATTAAAGGATGTTCAAGCTATCATATATGAACATTATCTTGCAATTCGTGTTTTCTTTCCTCTCTTTGCATAACAAGAAGCATGGAAATCATAATTTAAACAAGGGAACAGCAAATTTGAGCCAACTAGTCTTTGATACCAATAAAGGAGGTTTAACAGGTTACTTACCTCTTCACAATGGATTGATCTCTGTTAGATCTTCTACCCCATGTGGTATTAAATTGGATCACCAGATGGAATCCACATTACAAGAAAAGGGGGCTTAAGGATGATAGCTTAACCATGGTTAAAATAACCATTGCCAAAACAAGCTTTAACCATGATTAATATAACTGTGGTTAAGACAAAAACTTTAATCATGGTTTCTAGTAACTGTGGTTAAGGTTATTATTTAACCACAGTTATGTGTAACCATGGTCAAATTTTCACAATAACTATGGTTCACACTGTGGTTAAACTAAAAAGACTAACCATGGGTTTAAGAAACTATGGTAGCTTAACTAAGGTTACAAGAAACTGTGGTTAAGCCATGAATAAGTTACTACAGTCCTTGAAAAATCATGGTTGCTTGACCATGGTTTTTAAGAACTATGGTTAAGTTCTTAAGGATTCACCATATTTAACAAAAAATGTGGTGGCTTGACCATAGTTTTTGTAAACCTTAGTCATTCCATTTTAACTTGGCCATAGTTTTTTAAAAAAAACATGGTCAAGTCAAGTCCTTAGCTTAACCACTGTTTACTATGAACCATGGTTAAGCCAACACTATTTATCCTCCAACAACTTGTCCTCTTCTTTGTCTACTGTGTTAATCTCTGTAGCATCTTACAACTCTCCTTCCTGGTAGATCTTGCTTTTTGCATTGTTTTTCTTGCAGTTCCATCATCCTCCTCATTTGCATGGCCCTCCATTCCATTTTAGCAACCTTTGTTTGGCGTATTTCCATTTTCATGCTGGTTGGCTTCGTGATTGTTTTTTTTTAAGGCTAGCTACAATGTGGGTCATTGCAGAATTATTTTAAAGGCCAGATAAAAGGCTTTATGTTATTTATGTTATTGTAGCTAATATGTCCATTAAAAATTATTTTCCATACTTGCTTTATTTGCTTTATTGAAAATTTTATATATATTGCTAATTTTTCCAAGCCTGAGATTATGATATTGAAATGGGCTTGAGGTGGATTTAAAGTTATACTATTCTTCCTTCCATAGCATGTCCAAGATTAAGGTGGATCAAGTCTTGAAAAAATTGAAGCTTTCAATCATATCGGCTTCTTTGAAAGGCTTAATTTGCACTTTTTTTTTGAATTTAACTTCTTCTCCATTGAATAGATTTGATGATGGCTAATTGTTACCGTCATCTAAAAAAAACTCAAATAATATAAATTAATCAAAACATGCACAAATGATTTGAATATATATATATATATATATATATATATATTATGTTAAATTGGGTATTTATAAAAATTTAGGTTATTTTCAAAATGTCTATTATTAACATTACTTTGAAGAGTATGAAATAAAAGAAAAATCATATCACTAAAAGAACACTTTATGTTATTGTAGGAGAGGGAAGAGCATAATTTTTATTCTAAAAAAATAATACTTCACAATATATAATTATATTTTTTTATGTTATTGATATAGAGGTTTTGTTTGGAATTTTTTTGGCTTTGTTGTTGAAAATTTATATAGAATTTGTTTCATTATAATAGTTGAATTTTATTATTCAAGATTTCATTTTTGGTTGTTTAAGTTTTCTTTTTAATCTTATTGGTGTAGAGTTATATTATCTTGTTACTGAATTTTTTCTACTTTATTGTTAAAAAAATAAATAAAATTTGTTTCACACGAATTTTTTTAATCTAAACCTTAAAAAATTAATATGACTAGAATAATTATAGGAGACGAAAGCTTTATTAGGTTTAAAGTTATGTTTTATTATCTTTAGTAATGGCTGATTACCTTTAAAAAATTAATAAGGCATTTTTTTCCTAATTATTAAATAATTAAAGATTTTTTTTAAATTACTGAAATGGACAAGTCTTGGACTGGTAAACCTCAAAATCCTATAAATACCTAGATGGGTTAAATGGCTTCGTAGACTTTGTATTTACTAATAGAAGTATGGAGGTAAAATAATATGTCCATATTCTAGATGTCGATTTAAGAAATGGCATACTAGAGAAGTTGTGTATGACTAATTAATTGTTAAACTTTTCCCTCAAGGGTATACTTTTTAGGTTAGACATGGAGAGTAAGACTATTCATGGGCAGGGCCAAGCTGTTGATAAGCTTGATGCCTAGCCTGATTAAGATATCGGACTTATTTTTATGTTCGCAGCCTGACCCGATCCAAACAAGCCCAATTTTATGTTGGGATAAGGTGGGGTGGGCCAATTGTTTCCTTTTCTTTTTCCTGGTTAAACCTAAGAAAAATATATTTTGTTGTCAGCAAATAGCAAATCAACTATTCACAAATCAAATGCCAATTCAAGACAAAAATAAAAGGAATTCAAAACACAAGTTAATACTCCCAAACCTAGAGTTGATATATTTTTTCCAACAAAAGCACTCATCAACCATTCAATTTGAAACTAAAATCTAAAAGACAAATGACTAAACATATTATAAAAACTTAAAATAATAACATAACTCAAAACAAAAGGAATATTCCACTATTTGCCTTGCCAAAGTCACTATTCCTCCGAAAGTGCACATTCCCAACATTTCTAATAAGAAGAAAATCAACAGTTGCAAAGAAAATAGACAAAAAGAATCCAAAAAGAATTAAAACATTAAAAAAACCTCAAAATAGAGTAAATAATCCATCGAATCCTTGAAAAAGCTAACATCCCTATCAAAGTACTCATACATGACAATTTTAAGTAATAAATCAACTATTAGATAATCAAAGTCAATTTCAAACAAAATTTACTATTGCATTGCCAAAATCACAATCAACTACTAACAAATAATAATCAAATGAAACCACATAAAATCCAAAATATATTATACTAGGAGTCATAAAATAGAAAATAAAATACATAAATAGCAAATTAAGAATGTTAAACAAAAGCACATCAATTAATACTCGTAAGATCTTTGGTAACACTTGTTCCTCCTAAAATCCCTGTTGAAACTAAAATAACAGAAAAGTAAAAAGTTGAACTCACAAGAAAGAATGCATTATAGCCAATTTAATCTAAAAATATGGAGCTTACATGATTCAATAATGTTCTTAAACTCTTCATATTGATCAAAATCATGATCATTAAAATTGAACTCTTTAGGTGATAGCCAATTTTGGATACAAATAAGTGTTTCAATTATTTTTGGTGATAATGAATTCCTAAATACATTAAGCACATGCCTACCAGTGCCAAAAGCAAACTTAAAAGCCATAGTAGACACTGGCACGTCTAACACATCATGTGCAATCATATAAAGTACTTTATACTTTCTAGAATTTCCTTTTCACCATGCTAAGATATCAAAAAGCCCTTCTTCCTTAACTAAATTAGTTGCAAGATATTTATCTAATTCTATTTTTTGCTTGCAATTAAATTTTTGTTTCTTTGATGCAAGCCACTTGATCAACATATGTTGGTATCCTCTGCATTGCATCCCTTCTATCGGATCCATCTAATCTTCATTAGTTTCAATTGATTCATTAACAACGCTCACAAAATATTGCTCATATAAATGATACAAGGCATCTTTGATCTTTTTTTTCATAGCCCCACACACATCATAATCAAGATATATATAATCAAAAGTAGTTTCACATATGCAAGTTTATACCTGGGGTTTAACACCACCTTAATTACTAACAAAGGATTTATATTTTCTAGTTTTCCCTAATACTTATCATACTTCTTCTGCATATTCTAGCCATATCACCAATAAGGGGATCTGTAGATGTAGCACTCGCTTGCAACGTGGTCTGAATATGACCAATTTCGTGGAATCATGCATTTGATGTCATATACAATGATCAACTGAATTTTAATGTAATATTATAAAAGACTTTTAAAAAGTTAATAAACATAAAAATATTATTCCAATTATATGCCATAAGATGACTAATTCAATTATTATCTTCCTTAAAATATGCATTATAAGCCTCATCTTCATCTTCCATTCTCTCAAATACTTCTTAAAATTTCATGGCATGTTCCAATATCATGTAGATAGAATTCCACTGAGTTGTAACATCCAGACACAAAAGACTTTTAGAGTCTATTTTTTCTCTTTCAATAAAACTCTTGAATTTTTAAAGTCTTGCAAGAGAAGACCTAATATATCTAACAATATTTTGAATGGAAGAGATAGAGTCATGCAAATCTTTTAACCCATCATTTACCACTAAGTTTAGAATATGAGCATAACACCTCACACGTAAATAATCCCTATTACGTACTGACCCATTCCAATTTTTCAATTGTTTTTTCAAGTATGTCACCGCCATGTCATTAGAGCTTGTATTATCTATAAAGGTGAAGACTTTTTAATCCCCCATTCTAGTAAGCACTTCTTAATTGTCTTTCCTATGGTGTCACCCTTATGGTTTTAAACTATGCAAAAGTTTAAAATCCATTTTTGCAATCCTCAATGTTCATTAATAACATGAGCTATTAGGCACAAGTAATTTTGAATTGATGACCAAGAATCCAGAGTGAAGCATACATAGGCACATGATTTTTTTGACAAATCTTTCAACTTCTTGGATTCTTCATGGCAAAGTCTTAAACAATCACTAGCAACTTTTATTCTTGATGGAACTAGAAATCTAGGTTCCAAACAATTCAATAAAACTCAAAACCCATTCCCTTCCATAATTTAAAAGGGCATTTCATCATATATCACAAATTTAGCTAAAACCCTTCAACATTTATGTAGATTATATGTATGAGGAACCAAAGTAGAACCAAAGTTCTTCTAACCTGCTACATTGTCTCTCCCATAAGGCTAAGTGTGTGCTAAAATACGTTGATTTTTTACCCTATGTGGGTTCTTAGTACTCACAGTATTTATATATAACTCTATGTTCCCCTCCAGTTTCATCTAATGAAAGTTTTCTATAGTACTCCTAAACATTAAACTTAGTTGTAAGGGCGTTTCTCTTTTCACCCACATTTGTAAAAGATGTAAGAGCAAAGGTTACAATAGTAGCAACATCTAAAGCAAGAGACTGTTGGCTAGGAAAATTGCCAGATTGGGGTTGGGGTTAGGGTTAGGGTTAGAAATGGGATTAGGATTAGCCTTGAGTTTGTTCAGTACTATGATCTATCATTGGTCCTTTTGTAACACCATATTTATTTAGCCTATCTCATCTCATTTCTAGTCATGCCTTCTCGGATAACACAAGTTCTTAAGAAAAGTATATTTAAATAATAGATTATTTTTGCATTACGTCGTGGATAAAAATTTCATTTTGCATCTCATGGATCATATGAACTCATCCATCTCATTATGCTATTTACATACATACACACAATTCAAAAACATCTCAAAATGTGGCCAACAACTCGAGCTCATAGCATATATACGCAAAATATTATATAGCTATCTCAGGTTCTACTACCAGCTTCTGAGTGCCAAGTGTGAAAAATCATAACTAAATCTAAAAAAACTCAAAATCATGCACACTATATGATTCTAAAAATCCACAGATGTCTAATTTATGCTAAAAATAAGTCTAGACCAAAACAAGAATTCTAGCCATTAGAAATAGATGGAATAATATATAAACTCAGCTAACGCTACTAGTATTGACACAAAAATTCAAAAAATTCATTTCTCCTTCCTCAAACATTCAATTAGGGTGATCTTAGTTGCTATAGAAAGCTTATCATGTGTAGTTTATGATAATAAAATTTCATGAGCATTGGACACTATTTGTCCCTTGAATGACATAAGAGAAAAAATTGACCATATGAACAGTAACTATAATATAATAGCAGAAATTTGACAACTTTAAAAATTCATAATTAATTCCTCAAAACTCCAAATAATATAATCTTTAGCTTTCCAAAATATCTATATGATATCTATATGCATGCCAAATTTCATGAAAAAATTCGTTCATTTGGTTAGATTTTGACATAAGGTTGCAAAATGGTCACTTTTGCGCTTCTTAAGGGTCTCAAATGGTCCAAATTAGCTTTCAAGACTTTCATGGCCACTTGAGGATATGGAGAAGCACCACAATGGTCTATTAAACATGTCTCAAAGGTCTATAAGTCCAGATTTCACAAACTCACTCTCCCATTCCAAGGTATAAACAAAGCATACATAACTCATTCTTGCCATTCATTACCAAAAGATTACTATATCATTCACATGGCATCAATTCCTATATATACATTACATATATATATTGATACATGTTCAAATGGTTATACAACATATTCATCATAAGGTTACATCATATGCCATCAAAATGATTACAAAGTGAACAAAATAACATATTTCTTTGTCAATCTTTCTCTTTTAAGCTTGGTGGCTTTCGTTCCTTTATTCACTTGGTCCACCTAAGCATGTTAGGCAATGGGGAGGAAGGAATGACATTTTAGAAATCCCCATAGCTTTTCTCCCTTTCAATCATACATAAAGGATGTAAATTCAAGTCTAAAAATTCATGCATGGATATCATGGAGTGCATAATCATATATAAAACATTTCTTGCATTTAAGAAGTCACATAAAACATATATAAACTAGTCAAGAAAATGGTTTAGCCTTACCCATTCTCTTTAGGATTTTGGACTAGCCTCACCCATTTTCTTAAGGGGCTTTTGACTAAACCTCAATCTTTAGAGACTTTTACTTTGTCTCACCCATTCTTAGGGACTTTTGGCTCATCCTCATCCCAATTAAGGGGCTTTCGATTTCACCACACTCAAGCTAACGAAAACATGTTCATACGACATCATTCAAGTGCATAACAAAGTATCATGGTACCATGGCATATAGATACATGCTAAAACATCTTTTATAGCTTAAAGCGTACGCATACATTTAAAGAAAAGATAAATGCCTACTCATGTATGAGAGAAAGAAGAGAGAGCTACCTTGGTACACAACAACACACCTTTCCCTTTGAAAATACTTCCTCTCCTTTGGCCACACACTCACAAGGATGTGAGACTTGATTTCTTTGGCCTAAACACATTACATAGAAGCCAATTACAGTTTTGGAACAATTTCTAAAGCTACACGTGCACTTGAAAAGCTAGATTGCTTATAAGGTTCAATTATGATTCTATAAGGCACTTAATGAAGCAACATAAATAATTGATTATCTTGGCTCCATTATTTCCATCCATTTATGGTTCTTAACTCCATTTAAGCCTCTTGGAGCTGTCACTTAATTAATTTAAGGAGTTTAACTATATGTTGCCTCTTTAAGTCACAATATGGAACCTATGCTACCATCTCACTCCTTAGGCTTCCTAAATTTTTTCCAAGACTTCCTCTCACACTCTCCTATCATATATGATACAAAACCAAGATTGGAAGAAATTAAAACTATCCCTTGGTGCCTCTTCCACCCTAGGCCAAGGCTATGCTTCTTTAAGGGGACCAAGGAGTTGTTTTAATTTCTTTGATGGGAGAACCATGTAGGAGGCTCTCTTGATGTCTTAGAACCTTCTATGGACTCCTAAACATCTTAATTTATGGCTAGAACTCATCTTACAAGTCAAGGTGCTACTAAAACTTTAGCTTTTTATATCTTACAATTTCATGGTTCTTTCTTTGTTTTCTTTGCATATTCTTATTCTCCACACTTAAATTCCTAAGATTCATCCTTAGTTTGGTTTAAAATTTAACTCCTCTTGGCTGTCCATACATGGGCAAAATACTCAAGAAGAGGAACAAGGAAGAGCAAGCATGAAAGTAGCAAAATACCTTATTTTCCTAGCCTTTTTTGGATGCTTCTTCTTGTGCTTGGATCCTTCTCTCTAAACTTGAAATTTCCCCCTTTGGTATGACCTCAAAATAGCTCCAAATACATCAATAAATCCATAGAAAGAAGAAGGAGAAGGAGGAGAGCAAGTTTGCTAAAGAGAAGACTAAGAAATTCCATAAAAAACATACATTTCTTGCCTTATTTTTCCTCTTCCTTTTCCCTTCTCTTGTATGTCTCTCTCCCTAGGTCTCACTTCTACTTTAGGGTAGAAATAAAGCCAGCCAAATCAAGAGATGAGTGGGGCGCACCATATATATAGCAAGAGTTAAAAGTTGTTTCAAGAAAATTCCATTTATGTCTCGTAAATTTGGCATTTTTGTTTCAAGTTTGTTTTAGCTCCTTTTTTAAAACCATATTTTCCATCATAAAATTTAGTTATCAATGTTATAAAATGCTTTTGGAATCACATAATTTGGAGCTAAAACCTTCTCAAACAAAAGGTTCAAAGTTCTAATCAATTGACGCTAGAAAACATATACTAATGGGGGTTTTAATTTTCTCAAAGCTTCCCATGGTTTTCAAGGCCTCTAAGAACCCCAAAGAGCTCAAATTTTTCATTTAAAAAGCCCTCCTATGAGTATTCTAAAAATTTCCTAAAATTGCAAAAATGCCATTACATTTTGTGACAATGTTGTTAAATTTCATCTGATTATTTTAGCTTATGTTCCAAGACACCTCTAGTAGAGAAATAATACACCATTTGAATGTATTCAAGATGGGGCCTTGAGACAACCAATCATGTACCTTATCATTAGTAAGTTAACAAAAACTCAAAGAAACCACAATAACAATCAAGAAGCCTTCGTATATAGATAAGACATTGAATTATGAGGCTATTATTACTTTATTAGAATATTTGCATCTAACTCTTTATGAGGAAATAATAATGTACTACAATGACTCTTTCTCTCTATGTTTAGCTGCAATTCTTTTAACCTTGTTACAATTAAAACCTTTCCATAGAAAAATTAGCACCTCCTAATTATATGGTAGTCTTAGCATGAAAAATTGCTCATACTTAAAAGTGGAATCTTTTTCCCTATAATTTACAAGCCATGGGAATAAATTAGCATGTAAATACAAAAATAATAATGTTTTAAAATGGTTTGTACAAATGAAACATAGGCTATAAGGTTAAATTGCCCATTTACATGTTCCAAGAATGATCAAATCAACACTGACCAAATTTTAAAGCTTTTAATCATAGGTGTATATTGCAAATCACCCAATCAAACCTAACTCTGCCTTAAAATAATCTTTAATAGTTCTTTAAATCAATGTATATGTTGATGCATATGCTTCAAATGAACCATTCTAATTGACTTCTATCTTTCCATTTTGTTTCTTAAAGGAGTTTCTTGAGTGGCGAAATTGACTTTGACTTTGACTTTTTGTATATTATTATATGTTAAAAAAATAATGAAAAATTTTGAGCAAGAGAAGAAGAAAAAAATATTTTTCTGACTCATTTTTTTCCCTTCAAATCGTGAGGAGAAAGATAAACTATATTTCAAAATAAAAGGCTATAACTTTACTAGGAATTCAAGATAGAAATATGCATTAGCATTAGTGGTGAAAGCAAGTGATATCAATTTTCAAATACGAATTGATATTCAAGTCCCTAAATGATATTGATACATGCAAGGGGAAAAAGGTGAATGTCTTTACATCTTTATGATGAAGACAATGGAACAACTGTAATAGTCCAAAAATATACCACCCTTCATCAAATATGTTTCAGACAAAACTAGGAGCTACATGTTTGTATCCATGTATGAATAAGAAATGTCATGAAATGCTTGTATCCTTAATCTTCACACCCTAATTAACCCATACCCTTGTCCTTGAAGTGTGACATATAAATGACAAAGGAAAATGAAAGCTTTTTGCTACTATAACAACAACAATAGTTGTTATAATTGCAATAATATAATATATAATCATTAATCATGTATGCATTCAAAAGCCTAGATCCTGAAAAAGTGGCTTCACTTTGATGTATAATATATAATCCTTAATCATATATAATATATAATTCTTAATCATATATAATATATAATTCCACCAATTGCAACAAATTTAACCCCACGGCCAAGATAAGAGTAAAAAACAAAGAACTTAGAAAGAGAAATCATATCTACAATGTAAAAGAGAGAAAATGGAAGCACTAATAACCTTAATTAGATTTTAGTTTGACAGAAGAAGATGAAAGAGCAATAGATCAAGTTCAATGATATAAGACGAGAAAGGAAGGATGGGATGAGGACACATATTGTTAGACACATCCATGCACTTGTAGAATACTTAATAGCAATCTAAACCATGGATGAAGAGAACGACAACAATATGGTAGGCATGGCTTGATCTTGGACTCTCAGTGGCAATAGCTGGCTCATGGGATGCAAACACATAGTAGGGAGAGATGGAGGGTTTAGGAAGAGAGCTATGATGAGGTAAGATGTAAGAGGTGTAATACCTTAAAATTAATTAAGGTGTTAATCATAGGTTTAGAGTAATTAAGAATAATTAATAGAAGATAATTGGGCAAGTTAGTCAATAGAAATTTTAGAGAGATAAATTATTAATATGGGTTTCAGAATTAATTAGGATAGAAACCTCATTTAGGCTCAAATTAATAAATCATGATAAAAGGCTAATGGAGGCCCAATGAGTTAGGTGCAGGCCTAATCTAATTTAATGTGATAGAGGCCCAAGATCCACCTTGAATAGACTCTTATAAGTGGCCCAATTACCCTTGAGCTCTTCAAACTTGGCCCACACCTAATTAAACTTTAGCAGCCTAATGCATAAGAGTTGGCCCAATAAAATTTTGTAGCCCAATACTTTAAAATTGGCCCAACAAGCTAAAATCTAAAGCCCATTTGGAGTTAGACCTTGGAGTAACCCATGACCCATCTTTAACCCAACTAAAACCCTAATGCCTCAGCCACTTTCTCATTTTGCTGAAACTCAAGAAGCAAAATCCGGAGGTTGAGAGGGAGGCTAGAGTTTAGGGCAAGAATTCTATATTTTCTCACACTTAGAGTAAGATTCAACCGAGGTAATAGTTATACAACTTAATCCCCTCATCTTTTTCTTTAATTTGGCCTAATTAGTTTTTCATTTAGAGTATTTTCACTATACCTAAAGATCTGAAATGTGGTTGTTTAGGGATTTTCTTGGTGAAATTCGTAGCTTGAGATTAGGGCTGACATTAGGTAAGTATAAACACTCCATTTTGATGCTTTCTTTGTTAATTTGAGACCCCCATAGCTGATTTATAAAATGGGTATTAATTTTGTATGAATTTACTTAGGATTTTGGATAAAATATTAAGATTTCTGGTAGAGGGCACTTCAATCCGAATTTGGGACTTGTAGTGGCTGGGTAAGTATTATTTAAGTAGTTATTAGCATTTAAATTCCTTGGGTACTTATTGCTACTGTTAATGATGAATTAGAATGGTGATTTTCTGATGCTATGGTTATAGGGATTTTTGTATCATTGATGGCTGTTGCAAATTGTCTACAAGTGAGGTAACCGGGGTTTACATTAATTCCATGTATATATTTGTTTTAATTTCATATTTATTATATATGAATGATTTGAAATGCTGAATGAATTGGTTGGCTATCTATTGTATTGTGATTAGACCTTGTGAGTCTATGGTGGAGCTATGGTGCGGCTGCCACCTGTGCATGTGATTCAATCAGGCACTGGATTATGATCAAACCCCAGATGCACTGAGCCCTAGTTGTGCTCAATGGGGAGTAGGTGTCATGGATGGGCCTCTCCCGATGTTATTGGCCTTTAACATGTGAAAATATGATTGATAGTATGGGATAGTAATCATGATAGCCTAATTATTTCATTTACTAATATAACTGATATGATTCTGATGTTGATTTTGATTCATGCATATATGTTAATTAAACTGGATTATATGATGGAATTGACTTAGTTACTGAGATTTATATCTCACCCCGTTTTATGGGATTACAATTTCAGGTGAAGGTTCCTCAGGTAAGGATAAGGGCAAGCAAGTGGATGAACATCCATGAGCTGAGACCTAGTGTGGGGAGCTACACTTGGTCTAAGTGTAATAGAATAGATGCTAAATCTTGTTAACCTATGTATAGCATCATTATGTATCTATATTGCCAAGTGTAGGTTTTCATACTTTGATTACTTAGGATGTATTTATTGAGGGATTAGACCTCATCTTAATTTGGTAATTGATGTATAGATTAATGATATCTGTCGTGAGCGTTGTTGGACTATGATATGGCTTGTTATTGGATATGTAACCTTTAAGATATTGATATGCACTCTTAATGTATGGAACCCCTAATGAAATGTGTATCAAATGTTAATTGTTGTTAATGCATGAATTTTTGTTGCCATTACTGTATGGACTTGTTGATATAGGATGATTAGAGAAAAGAAATTGACCCTTAAATCTTGAATTAGAGAGGATAGATTAGCCAGATAAATTAGGCTAATGAAAGCTATTTGAGCCCTACAATTAAGGTAGAGTGGTCTTAGGGTGAGATTGGAGGGAGAGAGAAAGGTATGAGACCAGATTTTCAGAGTGTAGAACCAGAAGGCACTTCGCCACGGCTAAAATGGAGTTGGCCGCGGCCAATAAAGGCAAAGTTGCCCAGGGAGAGTGCCAGAAAGGAATTCACCATGGTGAAATATGTAATTGGCTACGATGAAATGCCTGAGGCAAAATTGGGAGTCGTCCAAAGGGAAATTGGTCGCGGCGAAATGGGAAATTGGCCGTGGCAAAATTTTGCAAAAAAGAGCCAGGCATTCCAAAGAAGAATTAGCCGCAACAAAAGGAGTTATTGGCTACGACCAATAACAAGAGGCAAGTGAGGTAAGTTCCAGAAGGCTTCTTCGCGCACGGCACCATGTAGGGTTGGCCGTGGCGAAGGTCCAACTCGCCACGGTGAAATTAGTAATGATACAAGGGGGAAGCCAAGGGGAATTGGCTACAGCTAATTGGAAATTGGCCGTGACGAACATCCTGAAATCCTTATATTAATTAGGAAACTTTGGTTTTTCATATGATAATCTCAAAGGAGGATTTAAACACATTAAGATGAGTTATAATTGATGAGTAATAGAATTAAAGGCTTATAAATAAACGTTCATTCCCCTTAAGAACATAAATGTTTGTAGTTGTATGATTGATGACTCTAATCACATTAAGGTTCAAATTTTCCTGCATTTTCATAACTTACGACTAATAATCATATAATTAACCTTAATTACAATGTTTAGAAATTAGGGTCATCACAAGATGTAGAGGGAGGTAGTTGAAAATAAACCTAGAGCTAATTTAATTTATTGAAAGAAAAAAAATACTAACAGGCTGGGCCATAGACTAGATGAAAGCAGAGTATTGAACTGGAGTTTAGATTTGGAGCTAATTTGATTCACTGAAAAAAAAAAGCTAACGGGCCAGGTGATAAACACATATTTTTATCTATTTTATTCTCCTAAACTTGGACATTTTAATGATTAAATAAGGCTTAATGAATTTACTTAGATGAAATTTTGTTTTAGTAGCCATTCTCTACACTTTATGAATTAATTAGCAAAATAATTGATTTTAAATGTATAAATCATTTTAAATGAATTTTGTGGATAATTCTATTGAATATTCTTTATTCTTTTGTGCAGAATTTCTGGTTTGCAAGTAGCTTGAATGAGCATTTGATGAAAGGAAAAGAAGAAGCTTTCATTTCCCTCTCCCCTAGCTCATGCACAAGTTATACACTCACTCTCACGTTGCATCAGTCATCATCATATACACTCTAAAGGACAGGATCATCACCTCTTGACACCCATGGGCTTCAAGGGAATGAAAGCTAGACTCACTCAAGCCACAGAACCATGCATGAGGCATGCAACTCGAGTAAAGAAACTACAAGCTGAATGAAGAGGTTCACCTGGAGACAAGAGCAGAAACATATTTGGCTGAGAACAAAACAGAAGCAACGTGCTGGGCAATTTATGAAGGAAGTAACTTCTGTTTTAGGAGAAAGAAAAACGTTGACAACAACGTATGAAGAAGCACAAACAGGATGAAGAGAAGCCATAAGTTGGAGAGTTGGATAAAGCATCTCGAGTAGAAAACAAGCAAAACAAAGGAGAAGCTTGAATGGAGGAATCACGTGGGAAAGCTGCAGAATGAGAGGGAGCTAACAACGAAGAAGACTATAGAACTGAATGGATGAAGAAACAAATGGTGTTGGAGAAAGGAAGAAGCCATGGGTTCAAATTAAACACAAGAAGCTTTAAGTTGGAAGAAATAAAGGCTCGGGCAAAGCAACTGCAGAACAGAGAGAAGAAGCTACATTTGGATTCGAAGAAAGTAAAACAGAGGAGAGCAACTCATGAACAGTAAAAAAGGAGCAGAAACATACACATATGCAGAACCGAGAATGAAAGCATAAGCTGAATAAAGGAGAAGTCCACTTGAGAAGGTGAAGCAAGAGCTGAGCTGTCCAGAATGTGGAATACGTAAAAGAAGAGCTGCTGAGAAGAGAACCAGCTGCAGCGTTGGGAAGGATAAAATGATAAGAAACAGCCATGAGGAAGAAGCTGCACACTTGAGCTTGGAAAGAAGAACACTTGGGTGAGAAGCTGAACGTGGAGCAGAGCTCGAGTTCTACGTGCTGGGCTGATTGAAGAAGCCACGTTCTGGTGCCTTGAGTGGGGAAGAGGAAGAACAATACATGAAGGCTGAGCACGTGAAAGTGAGCATGAGAGGGGCACATGACTAGAGCGTGTAAAAATGCTGGAGCTGAGGGAAGGCAGAGCACGTGAAAAATAAATGAAGCACGAGGAGAGGCTATTGATCATGACATCGTCCAGCACCCCATTGACTTGGCCCAAAATCATTCACGCCTTTATTCCCTTCGTCTGATTCCATTCGCTCACGGGCCCATTCCGTCTTTTTCCATTCACCTTCATGCCTCCATTCATAGAACACATTCCATCCATTTCCTCCATCTCCATTCCACCATAAAATGAAGCTCTAATCCACCTTAAGGCTAGCTAGGAGGAAGCTCTTGGAGAAGCTTGAATCCTTGGAAGAACTCAGAATTTTGGCTAAGAATTTTTATTTTTCTACATTTTTTCTCTTTCATCTATTGTCTTGGTTAAGCTGTATTTAATAGAGAATTTATGTAATTGTAATTAGTGGCTGGTTAGACACTAATTAAAATATTGATTGACTGATTATTTAATTGATTTAGTACTGGATTTTCTAATTTCCTCTAATCTCTCATGTATGCCACGAAGGTGTTCGATGAAATGCATGAATGAGATTATGTGCTTGATTATTTGATTTAAGGATTCCTTAGTGCTTAGTTGGTTAATTAAATATTTTTGGATGGTAAGTCAGAGGCTAATTAATCAATTAATTAATCAAATTAGGTGTTCATTGAACTTAAAGACAAGAGTTAACGATTTAATGCGGAATTGAGGTTTCAATGCAACATTACTTTGTTAATTTCTTGATTCTTGTGTGGTAACTCAAGATAACTTGTAATGAACACAATTAAGGACTCTTAGGCCAAAATTAATCACAATTGGATTAGGATAAGGATAGTGGATACCAAGAGACAATTCCTAAGCTAGTCACAAGCCCATTATCACCCATAATTCATCCAATTAAGTAGCAATTAGGAATTTTGTTTCAATTAGATTTTACTTAGTTTAATTCAATCAAAAACACCCCAAAATCAAGTAGCCTTTAGGACTTTTCACACTTAGAGAACCAAATTAAGCATTGAACTCCATTTCCAAGAGAGATGACCTAGGTTGTGCCACTTGCTATATTTTTAGTCAACCTAGTTTCATTTTGAGGGTTGTATGACAAGCCCATCAAAATTTAGCGCCGTTGCCGGGGATTTGGAGTCTCAATTGTTTGAGAAAGTTTTCTAAGTGTTTTTGTTTTGTTTTAGCTATGTTTTGATTTGCTTTTTATTCTATTTTGAACTTGGAATCGGGTCAATTCAGTTGCTAGAATCATCTTGCCTGCTTGCTGGAATTTTCATTCAAAGTGCCCAGAAAATTCTCAAATTTTGGTTTCCAAGGTTTTTGGGTGTTTTGAGCAAAATTAATAGCGTTGCTATTAGGTACACCATTTGTTGGCCAAATTCCAATGTTTGAGGCATTTTTTCAAATTTTTTAGTATTTTCTCAAATTTTGTAGGAATTTTTCAATTTTTCTGGAATTATTTTCTTTATTTTTTGTGAGTTTATTTTATGTGATTAACCTCTGTTTAGGAGTGTTTTAGATTGTTAGGTAAGTCTTATCTTTATTTGAATTTCATTTTCTTAATTTAGAATTGATTTTAGTTATAATTTGTTAGTGATTTGTTTGTATTAAATTTAATTGTGCTTCTCATTTTTCTTTATTTTAAATGGATCCATATTATTATTCTAATCAAGGTGTTTATAATTCTTATGCAGATGATGAGATTTCTAAGCAATTGGATGATCTCAAGACAATGCTTCAAGGTGTTCTTGAAAGACAAAGACAAAATCAACAAAGACAACAATACCAACAAGTCCAACCACCATGCTACCAACTACACCATCATTCCTATGAAGTTCACCCCAACTACCAACTATACCACCATCCATATGAGATTCACCCAAATTACTACCAACATTATGAGCCATACCATAACTTCCATATGCAAGAGCCATACCATGACTACCATATGCAAGAGCAAAACTATCATCCTTACAATTACTATGAGGGGTACATGCAACAAGAGCCCCAGAGGGAACCGAGTTCAGAAGAAAGGATGAGGCAGCTAATGGAAGCTTATGATATTCAACACCGGCAAATGCAGCAAACAGCCCAACGGATAACTGAATGATTGCAACTCTTTGACCAACAAATGAAGGATTTGGGAATTCAATTGAATCAACCGACTTCAAGTGCTATTAAATTGACTGAAGATCAAATTAGAAAGGAATGTATAGAGGAGGAAGAGTCCTATTCATTAGGTAATATCCTTCCATCTTTTAATGTTTTACAATTTGTTGGAACTGACTCTAGTTTGCCTGATAGCACTGTGACTACTGATGCAAATAATGTTATTGATTCTGAATTACATGATGATGATGTTGTTGATGAGGAAATTATTGTTGAATCTCTTGATATGGTTTATTGTGGTAGTTCGTTGAGCAAAATTGATACATTTGTTGATGTTCATGAACCCTTGTGTACTGATGCACTTGGGATGTTTACTCCTAGCTGTGATTATAGTGAAAATCTTATTTCTGAATCAATTGATGAATCTATTGAGTCTAGGGTAGTAAATAAGTGTGCGAGTGACCTAGAATGTGATGATTATTTTGTTCCTGGTGTAGAATTGGTTGAGAAGTCTATTGATGATGCATCTACTGAGTTTAGAGACAACATGCCATCTGGATCATGTGACATAGCTGATTTGGATGCATTTTTTGATTGTGAGTGTGTTGAATCTGCTATATGTGATAGATGCTCCTGAATTAATTCTTCCATTGAAACTAGTGAGTCCATCACATATTCTAGTCAACATGATTCCTCACTAGCCTGTGATGGTATGCCTGCTGAAATAATAGATGTAGCATGTGGTGATAATGATACAGACATTGAAATTGTTGGACATCTTGTTGATAATTCAGACTCTAATTTGCAATGTTTATGTGATGATATGCACACATGTCCTGGGTGTGCTGAGATTAATCAG
Source organism: Erythrophleum fordii (assembly GCA_032878935.1). Classification (NCBI taxonomy): domain Eukaryota; kingdom Viridiplantae; phylum Streptophyta; class Magnoliopsida; order Fabales; family Fabaceae; genus Erythrophleum; species Erythrophleum fordii. Next base: position 14,142,306 of record JAVQMF010000052.1, on the reverse strand, counting down.
TTTCTAGAGTCTCATAAGTCTGTTGAATCTAAAGAATCCTTTGCTTACATTGAAATTATTGATAAGACTGATTCTTCTAATCATACTAGTGTTGATGAGGGCATGCATAGTTATACTACTGATATTGAAAATTCTATTGATGCTTGTACTGTTGTTGATACTAGTGAGAGACTAAATTTTATTGTTGATAATTGTCTAGAATTTTGTGAGCCCACTGATGTCTCTTTGGTCAGGGAAGATGCCGTCTTTATTGTTGAGAGTCCTGAACAGATTCCTGAGGTTGGTGAAGTAATTCCCAACAAATCACAGACTCTCCGAGTAGAGGAAAAACAACTGTCTGACACCTTGAATTCAAAGGACTGTGAGAAGTTGCAATTAGATTTTTCTATTGATGTAATGACTCTTACTGATGGGAGTCCAATAGATTTTATTGGTTTTGATAGATTTTTAGAAAGTTCAAAGTTTCAGTTTAATTTTAAATTTTCTTTCTTTGGTTTCAAATGTCTTAGATTTGATTTTTATTCTTTTCTTGTTCTGAATTTGCTGAAAATGACTTTCCTAAACTACTGATGGTTGAGAAAGTCCATGAGTCAACATTGCATGAGAAAGTGGTTAGACTCAAATTTGTTCAGTTGAGAAGGAATAAAGTAGTTTTAATTCTTGTTTTTGATACTTATGATTAGTTAGTCCTTAATAAAGTTCTTTTTAGTTTAGGATTTAGTTTTTCTTTCTTTTCTGCATTACAGCTTGTTTTGTTTTTGTTTTGTAGGAAATAAATTGCTAACCAGCTACATGGACATCTTAGCTACCTTGAGATCTCCATATTCAAGTTCATCCGGTTGTATTCTCTCTTTTCACTCTTTATCTTGTGTTGTTCATCTATTTACTGGATTGTGTGCTGACATTGAGGACAATGCAACATTTAAGTGTGGGGGGGAGGGAGAGTCATTTCATTCCATTCCATCTTTTCCATTCCATCTTCTCCTTATTTTGAAAAAAAAATTGAAAATTTTTAAGGAAAACTTTTTGAAAAATAGCAATTTTTTTTTTCATTTTTTTTCTGTGAAAGTTGTAAGTTGAGATGATCATAGCTTGGATTCACTTAGACATGATGAGTTATGGGTCTTGTATTTTGATTCAAGTGAAGTGGCAATGAATTTGATTTCAATGAATTATTTGATAGCCATTAGCTAGTGAGAATTTGAGCCTAAATTGTTCATTTCTAGTGTATGTTCACCTATCTTTGTTTCACTCTAGAACTTGTCTTGATTCTTTGTTGAGACCACATTTGCATTTGTATGCATAAAAATGATAAGGCATTCACTTCTTTTCTAGCCAGATAACCAAAAAGCCAACTATACATTCATTTTATCCATTGTTCAGCCACTTTGGACTTGTATTTTCTTTTCTTGTTGAACCCATAGCCATTAAATATATTCCCACCTTGTCTTAGGATGCCTTAGGAATTTCAAGGAGCATTGCACTTGTTTAGGATGAGAGAATGTATGCTTTACATCCATTAAGGCCATTGTGATTCAAAGAATTTATTCAAAGAAAGAAAAAAAAATGCAATTAAAAAAAGTGATAGAAAAGCAAAAGGAAAACAAAAGAAAAAGCAATGAAAAAAAAAAAGAAAAAAAAAAAGAAAAGGAAGCCAAAGAAAATAAAAAAAAGTGTTTCAAATTGATTTTGAAGTTGATTATACTTGTTAGAAATAAGGTCTTGAAACATACTCTTCTCTATCCTAGGTATTCTTTTGATTGCTCTTGAAGTTCTAAGGTATCTATTTGTTTAGTTTTCCCTTATTCTTGTGTCCATTCATTTCATTCCCTAGCCCCATTACAACCCTGAATAAAGTCCTATTGATTTGTGCTTTGCATTTAGCATAGGTGGTGAAAATTTAGAAGCTTGACAAGCATATGGTAGTGAACTTGGATAGGTGGAAATTTGAGTGATATACATTGTCCATAAACACTTGAGAGTTGAGAGCAAACACCAATCCATGTGAGAGGCTATGCATTTCAATTCATTCTTTTCAAATAAAATTGCCATGGAGCTTAATTCTTGATGCACGTGAAGTTAGTTTGGATTGTTGAAGTGTTGAAAAGTCATGATTAGTCTCTAGCTTGTAATTTTTACACTTTCTTTTCCATTTTCTTTTTCCACATGTCATTCTTCTAGCCGGGTGTTTCAAATCATTCTTTTATCTTGGATTTTGAGCTTTGCCCAGGAGTGCAAAGGTTTAAGTGTAGGGGAATTTGATAAACACATATTTTTATATATTTTATTCTCCTAAACTTGGACATTTTAATGATTAAATAAGGCTTAATAGATTTACTTAGATGAAATTTTGTTTTAGTAACCATTCTCTACACTTTATGAATTAATTGGCAAAATAATTGATTTTAAATGCATAAATCATTTTAAATGAATTTTGTGGATAATTCTATTAAATATTCTTTATTCTTTTGTGCAGAATTTCTGATTTGCAAGTAGCTTGAATGAGCATTTGATGAAAGGAAAAGAAGAAGCTTTCATTTCCCTCTCCCCTAGCTCATGCACAAGTTATACACTCACTCTCACGTTGCATCAGTCATCATCAGATACACTCCAAAGGACAGGATCATCACCTCTTGACACCCATGGGCTTCAAGGGAATGAAAGCTAGACTCACTCAAGCTACAGAACCATGCATGAGGCATGCAGCTCGAGTAAAGAAACTACAAGCTAAATGAAGAGGTTCACCTGGAGACAAGAGTATAAACATATTTGGCTGAGAACAAAACAGAAGCAATGTGCTAGGCAATCTATGAAGGAAGTAACTTCTGTTTTGGGAGAAAGAAAAACGTTGACAGCAATGTATGAAGAAGCACAAACAGGATGAAGAGAAGCCATAAGTTGGAGAGTTGGATAGAGCATCTCGAGTAGAAAACAAGTAAAACAAAGGAGAAGCTTGAGTGGAGGAATCACGTGGGAAAGCTGCAGAATGAGAGGGAGCTAACAACGAAGAAGACTATAGAACTGAATGGATGAAAAAACAAATGGTGTTGGAGAGAAGAAGAAGCCATGGGTTCAAATTAAACACAAGAAGCTTTAAGCTGGAAGAAATAAAGGCTCGGGCAAAGTAACTGCAGAACAGAGAAAAGAAGCTACGTTTGGATTCGAAGAAAGCAAAACAGAGGAGAGCAACTCGTGAATAGTAAAAAAGGAGCAGAAACACACATACATGCAGAACCGAGAACGAAAGCATAAGCTGAATGAAGGAGAAGTCCACTTGAGAAGGTGAAGCAAGAGCTGAGCTGTCCAGAATGTGGAATACGTAAAAGAAGAGTTGCTGAGAAGAGAACCAGCTGCAGCGTTAGGAAGGATAAAATGACAAGAAACAGCCATGAGGAAGAAGCTGCACACTTGAGCTTAGAAAGAAGAACACTTGGGTGAAAAGCTGAACGTGGAGCAGAGCTCGAGTTCTACGTGCTGGGCTGATTGAAGAAGCCACGTTCTGGTGCCTTGAGTGGGGAAGAGGAAGAACAATGCATAAAGGCTGAGCACTTGAAAGTGAGCATGAGAGGGGCACATGACTAGAGCGTGTAAAAACGCTGGAGCTGAGGGAAGGCAGAGCACGTGAAAAATAAATGAAGCACGAGGAGAGGCTATTGATCACGACGTCGTCCAGCACCCCATTGACTTGGCCCAAAATCATTCACGCCTTTATTCCCTTCGTCTGATTCCATTCGCTCACGGGCCCATTCCGTCTTTTTCCATTCACCTTCACGCCTCCATTCACAGAACACATTCCATCCATTTCCTCTATCTCTATTCCACTGTAAAATGAAGCTCTAATCCACCTTGAGGCTAGCTAGGAGGAAGCTCTTGGAGAAGCTTGAATCCTTGGAAGAACTCAAAATTTTGGCTAAGAATTTTTATTTTTCTACATTTTTTCTCTTTCATCTATTGTCTTGGTTAAGTTGTATTTGATAGAGAATTTATATAATTGTAATTAGTGGCTGGTTAGACACTAATTAAAATATTGATTGATTGATTATTTGATTGATTTAGTACTGGATTTTCTAATTTCCTCTAATCTCTCATGTATGCCACGAAGGTGTTCAATGAAATGTATGAATGAGATTATGTGCTTGATTGTTTGATTTGAGGATTCCTTAGTGTTTAGTTGGTTAATTAAACATTTTTGGATGGTAATTTAGAGGCTAATTAATCAATTAATCAATCAAATTAGGTGTTCATTGAACTTAAAGATAAGAGTTAACGATTTAATGTGAAATTGAGGTTTCAATGCAACATTACTTTGTTAATTTCTTGATTCTTATGTGGTGACTCAAGATAACTTGTAATGAACACAATTAAGGACTCTTAGGTCAAAATTAATCACAATTGGATTAAGATAAGGATAGTGGATACCAAGAGACAATTCCTAAGCTAGTCACAAGCCCATTATCACCCACAATTCATCCAATTAAGTAGAAATTAGGAATTTTGTTTCAATTAGATTTTACTTAGTTTAATTCAATCAAAAACCCCCCAAAATCAAGTAGCCTTTAGGACTTTTAACACTTAAAGAACCAAATTAAGCATTGAACTCCATTTCCAAGGGAGATGACCTAGGTTGTCCCACTTGCTATATTTTTAGTCAACCTAGTTTTATTTTGAGGGTTGTACGACAAGCCCGTCACCAGGTCAGGCAATAGCTATTAGCAGGTTTGGCCCGTGGCCTAGCCTGGCCTAAGCCAATATAAAAACACTTATTCTTTTCAAAAGTTTTACCTTTTTTTTACCTGGCCTGATTAAGCCAGGTTAGGCTTGTCATACTCGATTCCTTTAAATTTGAACCAAAACTAATCAAATTATAAAAGGGACACTATGGAAACATGAAATAAGGTAAATTAAAGCTAGATTAATAAATAAAACATCTAGAAATGAAGGTTAGGAACTAGAGATGGCCCAAAATTAAAGTCAAAATAGCTAAACAAAATAAATTGAAACACAGTAGGAAAAAAAAATTTTGGGCAACTTTTTAGAAACTTAAAAGAGAAAGTTTTAAATACTAAAATTGCATTTCCTAAGGTTATCAGAGACTCTAAAAATCATAAGAACATTTAGAATGGTCAAAACCTTTTTGATGTGCATTTTAAACTGTCAATTTGAAATGGTTTTGAACCCCCTAAAATTGAAAGTAAATGTTTTTAATAAACTAGAGGACCTAATTTTTATATAGAAAAGACGGTTCTAAAAAAAGAGCTAAATCGAGCATAAACAAAGGAATTAAAATAAAAGGGTATAATGGAAATTTAGGAAAATGTTTAAAAACATTTTCTTTTGCTTCTTATATTGGACAACCATGTTTCTAACTTCTCAAAACCAACTTTAAAGCCTCTGAACTAGCACCTTATGTCACACAAAAAGGAAGAGAAAGGAGGAGGAAAATGAAACGAACAGTAAATTATATAAAATGAAAAAATGAGCTGTATAAAAGCAAGTCCTCTAAAATGAGCTAGATAATGTCTTGAAAATTTTGGGATAGTGTCTTAGGCTCCTAAAAATAATAATTTGAGGTTTAGATAGAAAGAAAAAAAGAGCTAGAGCAGTGAAGTAAAATTATTATGAAATTGACGAATCATAGTGGTATTTTTGTAATTACGTGTAATTTTTGAAAAAACTCACAGAAGGGCTTTTTAAATGAAAATTTTCAATTGCCCAAGGTTCTTAGAAGCCTTGAAAACTATGAGAAGCCTTAAGACACTTAAAACTGTAATGTCCATTTTCGCTAAATGACAGAAATTAGCACGTTTTCAAAGCAAGTCCCCTAAAATGAATTATTTAGGGTCTTAAAAAATTTGAATAATATTCTAGACTCTTAAAAATAAGAATTCTAAGCTTAGATAGAAATACAAATTTAGCTAGAATGAAAAAAAATAAATTTTGACGAAAATCTTACAAAATGTAATGGCATTTTTATAATTTTGAATAATTTTGAGAATTCACACAGGAGGGCTTTTTAAATGAAAGTTTTGAGTTTTGCAGGGTTTTCAAAGGCTCTAAAAATCATGAGAAGCCTTGGGATATTTAAAACCCCTTCGATGGATATTTTCTAACGTCAATGTACCCGAACTTTGACGGATTCGTTTGGTAAGGTTTTAGCTCCGATTTGAGTGATTTCAAAGGCATTTTACCAAATTAGGAACCTAAATTTTATAATGAAAAATATGGTTCTAAAAAAGGGGCTAAAACGAATGAAAAACAAAAATGCTAAGAACGAAAAACTAAATGAGAATTTTTGAAAAAGTCATTCTCCTCTACCTATAAATAGGAGGCACCCCACTCTCTCCTTCATTTAGTCTCATATTTGTTTGCCCAAATTTAGAGGAGAGAGCTAAGGTTTAGGCACACCAAAGGGAGAGAAGAAGAATGAGAAATTCAAGACATAAGGTATAAAAATTTGATTATTTTTCATACTTTCTCTTTGCCAATCTCTTATCCTCCTTTTCCTCTTTCTTTCCTATGATTTTGCTGAAGTTCTTAGGGCTGTTTTTAAGGAAGAACAAAGAGGAAAATTTGAAATTAAGGTGAGGAAGCCAAGGAAGGTGAACAACAAGTAAGAAAAGCTAAGAAAATCAAGGTATCATGCAATCTTTCCACTTGATCTTCTTCCTCTCCTTTCTTGTGTGTATTTCAACCTATATATGGTCAGTCTTAGGGAGTCAAGCTTTCAACTAAACCAAGGGTGAATCTTAGGAATTTGAAAGAAAAGAACAAGAATATGCAAAGAAAACAACAAACAAGCTATTAGATTTTAATGTGCAATTGCTTGGGTTTTAAGTGTACTTTGTAAAATCTAATTTTGTCAATGATTCCTAGGCCTAAATAAGAGTTTGATTAAGCTCCTAAGATCCTTAGAAGTCTCCCCATGTGCTTCTTCCCTTGAGAAAAAAAAAAAGCAAAGTCCATGGGTGCCAAAACCTAGCATAGGTTCACCCAAGAGAGGTTCATATAGCTAGGGAGAGTTTTAAATTTTTCTAAACCCATTTTTAAACCATATATGATGAATGAATATGAGGGGAAGCCTTGAAAAAATTTAAGAAGTTTAGAGAATGAGTTAGTGCTTTATGTTTCGTAATATGACCTAAAGAAGCAACTTGTAGTTAGGCTTTTAATTTTGATTGTGTGATGACTCTAAGAGGCTTAAAAGGAGTCAAGAATTATATTTGAAAGGACAGAATGGAGTCTAAAATTTATTTAAGGGGCGTTGCTTCATTAAGTGCATTTGTGGAACCATAATGAGGTTTATAGATCAAGTTAGTGTCTAACCAAGTTATGTGGCATTAGAATTAATTTCATGAACCTAATTGGCTTCCATAAATTATGTCTAGGCTAAGAGAAATCATCCCCATACTTTTGTATGTGTGTGGCCAAAAGGAGGGAGTGTAACACTATAAATTCTAGCTCATCACATACTTTTAAATGGCATAATATCATGAATCATATTAGTTTTCTATGGAAAAGCCAAAGAAATAATGATTATTTTTACATTGCATCATATCTAAAATTCATTTTGGTGTCACGTAGACTGTGTGAGCTCATGCTATGCATCCTCATATTTAATTACATCATTACTGTAATGCCCGATATGTTGTAAAAACACAGAAATGGCCCAATTTGAAAAGTAAGTCCCTTGAGATGAGTGATTCAAGGCCAAATAAAATTTGGATAAAATGTTAAATAATAGAAAATGAGGATTTGAGCCTTGAGTTGCCCAGAAATTGGGACCGAAGTAATCCAAAAAATTTGCCGAAAGGAAAGTGACATTTTCGTAAATAAGTGTAATTTTGGAAAAACACCTAGGAGGGCTTTTTAAATGGAAATTTTGAGTTTTCCAGGGTTCTTAAAGGCCCCAAAAATCATGAGAAGCCCCGGGACCGGTAAAACCCCTCCGATGTACTCTTTCCGATGTTGGTTGACCAAAATTTGATCGATTCGTTCAGGAAGGTTTTAGCTCCAATTTGAGTGATTCCAAAGGTATTTTATTAAATTTGGAATCTAAATTTTATAATGGAAAAGACAGTTCTAAAAAAGGAGCTCAAACGAAGGAGAAACGAAAATGCTAAGAATAAAGGGCAAAATTGGCATTTAAGTGTTAAAGGAAGCTTCTTTCTTCTTCTTTATATGCCACGTTCTGCCTCCCCATCTCTAAATTGACTTGCTTCTGCCCAATTGCAGAGGAGAACTCCAGCTTCTTAGGCACACAAGAGGAGGAAGATTTTGGAGGAAGAAATTCAAGAAAAAGGTAAGAAACTTTAAGAAATTCTATATCCTTCCTTCTTGAAACTTGCTCCTCTCCTCCCAAGATTTCTTTCTATGGTTTTAATGGAGAGTTTGGTGCTATTTTGGGGGCAAAACAGAGAGGAAAATTTCGAAAATTGAGGAAGTGAGCCAACCAAGTGGAAGAACAAGCCAAAGGAAGCAAGAAAACAAGGTAAAACTTCCATTCTTTGGTAGTTTCTCCCTCCCCCTTCCTCTTGCACGAATTTGGCCACCATGAGCCCACTTCTTAGGGCCTATTTTCTATCCAATTTATGGAGGGATTAGAGGTTTTAGAGTGCAAGGATTAAGAATCTATCATTGGAAGCAAGTAAAAGCTATTGAATTTCAAGTTGAAAAAGTGTAGGGTGCTTAAACATAATTTAAAATTTGGATTGATTTAAGACTTCCCCATCATATGTGAGTGTTTTTTTGAGTTTCTAAGACTCCTAAGAGGCCTGCCAAGTGCCCCATCCATCAAGAAAAATTCTCAAACTCCATAGGTCTTTAATGTAGGCATAAATCGAGCAAAACCCTTAGAGATAACTAGGGGATGTTTCAAAGAGTTCCAAGCTTGATTTTGGACTTTATATGATAAAAGAAGATAGGAGAAACCCTTGGAAAAAATTTAGAAGTCTTAGGTTGGGAGATGAGGCAATGGCTTCCATAATATAACCTTATGAAGCAACATGGACCTAAGTGTGTGAAAGTGAGTGTGTGATGGCTTCAAGGACCTTAAATGAGGTTAAGAGGTCTAAATATGGTAAAAGAATGGAACCAAGAATTTTACTTGTGGTAGTTGCTTCATTAGGTCATTAATGGAATCATATTGTGACAACTAGAACAAAGTGTAACCTTAAGAGTGAGTTGGATGTTCTAACTTGTTCTAAGAGTATAATTAAGTGTTGTTTATTGTGAATAGGCCAAAGAAATCCAACCCCACCTCCTTGTATTTGTGGAATCGAAAAGGGGAAGGAACAAGCAAAGTAAGACTGAAATATGCCCCAAGATAGCTCTCTACCTTTTCTTGTTGCATTTTCTTGTTGCATATATGTCATTGTGTGCTTGTGTGTATATTTGTATGTTTGAGACATGCCCACTTGATGCTATGTTGCTATTTTGGTATCAATATACTTTCTTGAATGTCTTTGAATTATGGAATTGGCTTACAAGGGTGAGGTAGTGCCAAAAGTCCCTTAATATGGGTGAGGAGATGCCAAAAATCTCATGGCATGGGTGAGACAAGGCCAAAAATCTCTTGGATGGGTGAGGCTAAGTCAAAAGTCTCAAGAACCAAGAGTGAGGCAATCCAAAAGTCCTAGAAATGGGGTGAGGCCAAACCAAAAGTCCCTAGAGCTCATTCTTATGCTTGACATGTGTTTGTGATACAAAAATATGAAAGTGGAATGCTTCATGAATTGATTGATTGCATACTTGTGCCTTTGACATGTTGTATGCCTTGAAAATGTGCTTGAATAGGTGTATGAGCTATTGAGGTTCAATGAATCTCACCCCCTCCTTTCTCTCATCTCATATGATCTAGGTGGAGTCCAAGACCCAAAGGATGGAGGCCAAGGAGCTTAAATCTCCATCTCTTGGCACATTTTGCTAGTTTTGGTGTATTAGAATGTCAAAGAATATATGTATATGTCATTTTTGAGCCATGACACTTTGAACAAGTGTAAAACTACGTAAAGTTAGTGTATGTATCAAGAATGGAGTTTAATGTATAGAATTGTGTGTTTTGACCACTTGGGAGCCCACTTATGCATGTATGTGTATGGAAGTGGAATGGTGAATTTGATTTGTATGAGGATTCAACCTTATGAGAGACTTATTTGTGCTATATTATGCTTCCTAAGTTTCTCAAATGTGTGTGGAACAATGAATGACCAATTGGAACCAAATTTGCCCCTTTATTGGAACCAAATTGCCATAATCTTGAGCTATAGCAAAGTCTGACCAAATGACCTCTTCTTGACTTGCAATTTTGCATTCACTTAGATCTTTCCTAGAGCTTTTTGGCAAGCTAAAGATCAGGTCATTTGGAGGTCTGTGGAATTTTCTATGACTTTTCAAAGTTGGCATCAGAATCTCGGATTTGCACCAGTAGTGTTCATTTGGTCAGTTGTGAAATTGTGTCCTCCGAGGGGCAAACGTGGTCCAATGGCTACGAAATTTTGTAGGTAGACACTAGGCATTTATAGTGACTTGTAGCAACTAGAAGCACCTCATCTGGAGGTCTGAGCTAAGAGATATGAATTTTTGAATTTCTGAAACAGTAACAGTAGCACAGCACGACCTGAATCACTGTTCTATTGAATTTCAGTCACTAAACGTACTTTCTATGGTCTGAACCTATTTTTACCATAAATTTAACATTCATAGCTTTCCAACTTGATATAATTTGCTTGGATTGGAGTTTTTTGGAATTAATTGGACATTTTCAAAGTTTATAGCAGACACTTGCATCAGTACCAGTAGTAGTCCAAACCTCTGCCCTTTTTCGCATGTCAAACGCTTTCCGTGTTATGTTTCATAGCCTGGACGTATTTTTTTCATAAAGTAGACATGTGTGGCTTTTCAAAATGGCTAAGAATGCATGATTTCCATTTTTCTAGATTTAGTTACAAATTTTGAAACTTCATATCAGTAACCTGAACCAGTAGCCCAGACAATAGCGACCCTCGTGACTTTGTGGATGTCAAACGTTCTCCCCTTAATGATTCATGAGCTGAAATTATTTTTAGCATGGGGTAGACATCTATAGCTTTCTATAATGGCAAAGTTTTTTGGGTTTCGATTTTTGTGAATTTAGTTATGAATTTCTGAATTTGTGACAGAAAAATTGAGATTCTGGCCGAAAATAATAGAGTGAAGTTGATGTTCCATTTTGCATTCCACGAGTTGTGGGCCAATTTTGGTGATACAAATGAGTTGTATGTATGTAATTAAATATGAGAATGTGATGTATGAGCTCATATAGTCCTTGTGACACCGAATGGAATTTTCATACGTGACGCAATGTGAAATAAGGTATTATTTTAATGCCATTTTTCCATTTTCTTTTATACAATTCATCATGTGAGCCTTAGAAATGATAAGAAGTATGCTAGAAATGTATAGTGTTACAATTACAACTCATTTACATTCCAAAACATGCCTACAACCCATGGAAATTGAAATGGAGCATGAAAAATGAGAACTCATTCTTGGCCAGAATTGGCCTCTTTTCTGGGTAAATTTTTGAAAGTCATAACTAAATCTAGAAAAAATTGAAAACATATATTCTTAGTCACTTTAAAAAGCTTAGGATGTCTAATTCACACAAAAAATACGTCTAGATCATAACACACATCATGGAGGATGCTTGACATCCGAAAAACTACTAAGGTCGCTGTTGCCTGGGCTGTTATTTCAGATTACTGATACAAATTTCTAAAATTTATAACTAATTTTATAAAAATTGAAATCACACACATTTAGTCGTTATGGAAAGATAAAAATATTAATTGATACTAAAAATAATTTTAGAATGAAACAGATATATTTAGCTATTGAATTCTATGGAACAGTAACTGAACTCTTGGGGTGCCACTACTACTGACAACCAACTTCAAGAATATATAACTCTTTGCTCAAACCTCCAAATGAGGTGATCTTGGTGGTCACAAAAGTCTTATGACCTCTAGTTTATGCCTATAAAATTTCACAAGCATTGGATAACATTTGACTATCAGGTGACACAAAATACAAATCTACTAGTGTGAACAATGCACATATCAGAATCAATAGAAAATCCCAACTTTGAAAATTCATCAAATATTCTATAGATCTCCTAAAATTATGTTCTTTAGCTTTACAAAAATCTCTCAATGAGACCTAATTGCATGCCAAATTTCAGATCAAGACTAACTCATTTGGCTAAAAAGTGATATAGGGTTCCATTATGGTCAAATTTGGCTCCATATAAGGTACCAAACTTGCCAAATAGCTTCTCTATAGTGTTGGCACCTTTTGAGCAAGTCTAAAAATATATTTAAGACTTATGTGAGCTTCCTAAAGGGTCCCAAACCTCATACATCTCATTTTGGCCTTTCAATCCACACTTACACATATTCGCATCATACTTCCACATTGCACATTTAGACATTACAAACTCAAATTGTGTTCTAAAGCTCATACATCATATCCATAGTTTTAAACATCACATAATAGCATATTTATACATGTCTCAAGGTTTATAGACTATCAACATCATCATATACATCAAGGTACATAAGTATGATTCCAAAATAGCTAAAGTTAGATATAGGCTTGTCAATCTCCCTCCTTCATGGTTGTTGGCTCTCATTGACATATCCACTTGGTCTACCTAGCATGTGAGATCATTGGAGAGGAGGGGATGAGATTCAAAGAATTCCAATAGCTCATTTTCCATTCAATCATATATAATATGTACAAAGCAAACTTTCAAATACATGCATGGAGACATGAAAGTCATGGACATTTTAAAAGTAAACTTGGCATGTGAATTAATCATTCAAGACATTCAAGAGCTCACCAAGTATTTGGATTCACCTCACACTTCTCCTCATGGATTTTGGACTTGCCTCACCCATTTTTTAAGAGCTTTGGACTCAACCATATTCTTGGGACCCCACTTTGCTTTTAAGAGACTCTTTACTTTGTCTCATCCAAGCTCAAGGGTTCTTGGCTCATCCTCACCAAAGGGAAGAGTTCTTGACCTCTCCACACTCAAGCAAACTCATACAAGCATCACATACTCCTTTAAAAACATTACATGGCATCAAGAATCATAGCATATAAAGGCATGCTAGTATACTTTTCCTAGCTTAAAAATACACATACACACATTCTAAAATAAGCTAAACATACATCCATGCATGAGAGAAGGTGGAGAGAGCTACCTTGTGTATATTCACACACTTTTTCCTTAGCTTTCAAGCCTCCTCTTTCGACCACACATCCACAAGTTGGTGGAGATGGTTTCTCTTGGCCTAGATACAATTTATGGGTGCTAATTAGGTTTATGAAACACATTCTAAGGCTACATAACTTGGTAAAACACTAGATGGCTCTATAACCCCAATTATGGTCCATATTGGCACCTAATGAAGCAACAGTCTTCAAATAATTTCTAGGTCTCATTCTTTCCTTTCAAATATGATTCTTGACTCCTTTTAAGCCTCTTGGAGTCATCACATCATTAAAACAAAAGGCCTAGTATCATGTTGCTTCTTTATATCATAATATAGAATCTAAGACACCAAATCACTTTCCATGAGTTTTAAATTTGTTCCAAGGCCTCTCTTCATTTTCATTCATCAAATATGACTCAAGAATGGCCTTAGAAAAATTTAAAACTCCCTTCACCTTAGAAAAATTTGGGCTCCATGAAGTTTTTTTTGTTTTCTTGAAGAGAAAAGCTTGTAGGGAGCATATTTGGTGTCTTAAGAACTCATTTATACTCTAACTTAAACCTAGGAAGCATCATATAAATTCAGAATTTGAAAGGTACACTAGAAACCCTAGGTTTTGCATCTTGAATCCTAATGCCTATTTTATAGTTTTCTTTGCATATTCTTATTCCTCTCCATCAAATACCTAAGAATTATGCTTGTTGGACTTGAAAATCAGATCTTCTTAGGGTTCTTAGTGTAGGTCGAAATGGAGAAGAAGGGTGATGAAAGGTATCAACTATAGGACGTATCATATGCCAAGTATGCCATGAGTTAAGAATTATAGAGATATAGTGTTACAACCACCATTTTGCTTTTCTATTTGGAAACTTATAGAAGTTGTTGGAGGATTTTATTGAGCTTGTAGACCTAGGTCTAGCAAAACTTATAAAACTTATCCTTCACTTGAGTTTTCATTAGTTATCAATGAAAGATAAATTGTTTTCTTAGAAGAAAAAGTAGGTAAGGAGACTGAAAGTAAGTGTTTATAAGGAGAAAAAAAGAGGATTAATAGGCTAATGCTTACTTAGCTCTATGTTAGATGAAGGATTTGTAATTTAATTGAAAATAAGGCTATTAAAACAAACTTAGACAACATAATAAAGCTTATTAGAATTAAGAAATTTCAACTACTCAAGCCCATGTCCTATTCTTGGTTAAGATTAAATGAACTTGGATGACAGAACAAGGTTGCCACTGGTTAAAATTGAACCCCATCACATAATCCATAGTCAAAACAACAACCACGTTTACGAAGGTAACCCATGAATTATCATCCTCAAACATTAATCATCCTTTTAGACCCTTGTTGTGATCTCTTCTCTTTTACTCATACTCTCTCTGAAATTCAAATTCAAGCTTTCTCTCTCAGAAAACCAAGCTTAGCCATGTCAACCATTCCTGGTGTCCATTGTGTCAACCATGTTAGCACCATTTACCATGTCATCACAGAGTTATCACACTTGATATGTGCCTTTAAGTTTTGATATGTGCTTTAGAGATTTGGTCCAATTCTGTTGCCTTGATAGTTTGCTGTGATACTGCTGAAGTCTGGTTTTAATTCTAATATATGCTTATAAGTTCTGATATATGCCTAAGCTCTAATATATGCCTTTAGATTTGGTCCAATTCAGTTGCCTTAATAGTTTACTGTGATACTGCTAAAGTCTAGTGTTAATTTCTTTTTTAAGGATGAAGTATGGTGTTTACGTTTTTTTGTTGTAAATTTGATGCTCAAATTACATTTGGTCCTATTTTCATAACTGTATGTGTCATACCATCATACATTTTGTATTTTAACTTTCTATAGTTAAGACCTTATTGAGAAGATTCTAAAGGAGTTGCCTAACTTTGAGTTTTTTGAAAGCTTCTCAATTATAGATTATTTTGTCATAAGGTAGAAGATCTTGTTGACAAGGTCTTATCCTATCGATAAGGTCTTCAATTTTCCTTTGCTAAATTTGGGATCCTGTCAACAAGGTCTTATCAGTCAACAAGGTCTTTAATTTTTCTTTGCTAAATTTGAGATCCTATCGATAAGGTCTTATCTTGTCGAGAAAATCTGTAACCTTATCAATATCATCTTATAACTTATCAATAACATAGTAGCCTTATCAACAACATCTTATTACTAACTCTAGAAAAAGGATGACTTATTCTATGTGACGATCCTAATTTCTAATCATTGTAATTAAGGTTAAATATGTGATTAATAATTACAGATTAGGGTTAAAAGGCATTACGACTAATTACATTATGAAATCACGGGGAAATTTGAACCTTAGTATTATTAGAGTCATCAACCATATAATTACTAGCATTTATGTACATAAGAGAAATAAACATTTATTTATAAGCCTTTGATTTTATTACCCATCAATTATAACTCATCACAATGTCTCTAAATCATCCATTCTTATTACCATATAAAAAACTAAGGTTTCCTAATTAATATAAGGGTTTCGCCGCGGTGAGTTGGACCTTCACCACGGTTAACCTACTTGGTGTCACGGCAAGAAAGCCTCCTGGAACTTACCTCGCTTGCTTTTCATTATTAGCCACAACTAATTCTTCTCTGGAACACCTGGGACATTTTCATAAAAGTTCACCGCGGCCAATTACCCCTTTCGCCGTGGCAAATTTCCCTCTAGACGATTTCCAATTTAGCCTCTCACATTTCACCGTGGCTAATTATGCATTTCGCTATGGTGAATTTTTCTCTCGACTCCCTCTGGGAAAATTTGCCTCTATTAACTGTGGCTAATCCTAGTTTGGCCTGTGGTGAAACTCCTTCTGATTCTATAACTCTGAAAATCTAGTCTCATACTCTCCACTCCCCCTCCAATATCACCCTAGGTAGTTATATACCTTAATTACTCAGCTAATCTATCATTACTAGTTCAAGACTTAACTGTCCAATTCTACTCCTTCAACTACCCTATATTAGCCAGTTCATATATTAATAACTGTAGAATTTCATAAGCTTCTAGCAATCACCATTCAAGTATATATTTCATTAAAGATTCCATACATTACTAATTCAAATCAACAATCTAATAGATATCATGATGACATTCCCAATAGCAAATCATATCATGAATTCAATAAAGTCTATACAACAGATACTATAGGTTCATACAACCTAAACCAAGCTATATTGAGACTTAACCCTTAATAAATACATTTTAACTAATCAAAATATAAATGCCTACACTTAGCAATATGATTACATGATGATGCCATATAAAAGATTAACAAAATTGCATCTACTCTACTCAGATTAGCCTCATTGTAGCTTTTTCCACACATGGTTAGAGCTCATGGATTTTCATCCACTTACTTCCCTTTATCCTTACCCGAAGGGCCTTCACCTGAAAGTATAACCCCATGAAACAGGGTAAGATACAAATCTCAGTGACCAAGGCAATTTCCATTCATTATATCCAGTTTAATTAACATATATGCATGAATCAAAATCAACATCAGGATTATATCAGTTATATCAGTAAATGAAACAATTAGGCTATCATGATTACTATCTCATACTAGCAATCATATTTCCACATGTTAAAGGCCAATAACACTGGGAGAGGCCTGTCCACGGCACCTACTCCCTATTGAGTACAACCAGGGTTCAGTGCATCTGGGGTTTGATCATAACTCGATGCCCGATCGAAGTATATGCACGAGTGGCAGCCGTACCACAACTCCACCAAGGACTCACAAGGTCCAATCACAATACAATAGATAGCTGACCAATTCATTCAGCATTTCAAATCATTCATATACAGCAAATATGAAATTAAAATAGATATATGCATGGAATTAATGTAAATCCCGGTTACCTCACTTGTAGATAAATTTGCAATAGCTACTAATGGTACAAAAATCCCCCTATAACCATGGCATCACAAAATTACTACTTTAATTCATCATTTACAGTAGCAATAAGTACCCAAAGAATTTAAAATACTAATGACCACCTAAGGAACACTTACCCAGCCACTATAAGTCCTTAAATTCAGATTGAAATGTCCTCCATTAGAAACTTCAATATTTCACTCAAAATCCTAAGCAAATTCATACAAAATTAATACCCATACTATAATCCAATCATTGGGGTCTCAAACTAATAGAAATACCTTAAAAAGAAGAGTTTATACTTATCTAAGGTCAGCCCTAGCTTTAACCTACGAATTTTCACCATAGAAACACCAAATGGCAAGTTTCAGATTTTGGGTATAGGTGAAAATACTCTAACTAAAACATTAATGGGTTTAAATTAAAGAGAAAGATGAGAAGATTAAGTTATATAACTATTACCTTGGCTAAATCTTCTTCTAAAAGTAGAAAAATGTGGAAATATGCCAAAAACCCTAGCCTCTCCTTTGGACCTCCAAATTTTGTGTGTGTCTCTTATGATTCTGTAGAAGGGGGAAGGTGGTTAGGTTAGTTTTTGAGGGTTTAAGTTGGGTTTTTCATAGGTTATGGGCTGCTTCAAGATCCAACTCTTAATGGGCTTTAGATTTTAGCTTTGTTGAGCCAGCTCTCATGTATTAGGTAGCTGAAATTCAATTGGGCCAAACCAAGTTTAAAAGACTCATTTAATTTAGGTCTACTTAAGGGTTGTTGAGCCATTTATAAAAGCTTATGGAAGTTAGGTCTTGGGCCTTTAATTCATTAAATTAGATTGGGTCTGCACTTAACTTATTAGGCCTCCATTAGCCTCTTATCATGATCTCCTACATTAATTTGGGCCTAGATGAGGTTTCTATCCTAATTAATTCTCAACTCATATTATTAATTTATCTCTCAAAATTTTCATTCACTTAACTTATCTGATTATTCTGTATTAATTATTCTTAATTAACTCAAATATATGATTAGTACCCTAATTAATTTTTAGGGTGTTTACATTCTACATATTCATTCCTACATCATTTCCCTTCAACATCATCAAAATGCAATCATATTCAATGTTTAGCCTTGGTCTCATAACCTTTCCATAGGTAAAGTGGAACTATAGAGGCCCAAAACTGAAATTAAGATATGTTCTAACTCCTAAACACTGTAGACACTCAAAATAGCCTAAACAACTTTGATTTGACATGATAGAGTCTTGTAGCCACTTTTAGTCTCTTTTGACATAATATGGCTCAAACTTTGAAAATTCATAATTTAGGCTAAACAACTTTGATTTGTACAAATTAAGATTCTATGGAAAGCTCAAGACATGAACTATATACTATTAAAATTTCAAGCCAAAACAAGCTCATTTAGGCTACAAAAATCCAATAGAACTATTGTTGTCACTATTTTTATATATATATCAGCATCAGAAATTTGAATATGGCTATAAAATTTCAAGCCAAAACAAGCTCATTTAGGCTACATAGCTCTGTTTTATGAAAACTCAGTGGCTATGGAAAGCTTATAATGTCAACTATATGGTTATAAAATTTCATGAGCATTAAAGTCCATTTAACCCCTAAATACATTAAAAACCAAATCTGCCCATATGAATCGTCCTTAGAAAATTCTACAATTTTCAGCCAACTTTAGAAAATCATAATAAATTTTACAAACTTAAAAAAATTATACTTTTTAGCTTTGTGAGAATCCTTCATTAAGATCTAAATGTCTACCAAATTTTATCTAAAAATTCATTCATTTTGTCTGATTTTAGTTCAAGAGCAAAATATGACTTAAAATAAGACATATATAGTTCCAAATGGTTCAAGAAGAGCTTCCTCATGTCTTGTGACCATTTAAGCATGTTCCAAACATGAAATATAGCATATATGACTATTTCATTAGGTCCTAAATATCATGCAAATTAAAACCGCTCATCCACTTGCCATTATACATATACTTTCCTAGGCACACACACAGTCAAATTACACAAAAATGATATTTACATCATAATCTCATACTTTTACACTTGTAGGAATGTTTTTATTATAAATATATCATGTACAACCTTTCATGAGCAACATATTACATCAAAGCCTATACTATTATCAATGTAATGTCATGCTCTTAGAATTAATATAGAAGAGAGTGTGATTTTATGAATCTCTCATTATGTTTTGTAGTAAAACAAAGTTTGGTTTTAGTTTAGATCTAAAACTTGGAAAAGCAGGGATAGCCTAGACTTAACATAAGTATATAATTCTTTACATGTAAAAAGTTTTGACTTGTCCATAGCTTAACTTGTAATGATGTTGATTAAAATGTAGGAAGTAACAGAGATGGATAAAAGTTGGATAAAGATCAATAATAGAGTTGATCCAGCATATAGATGAGGAGTTGATGAGTTTTTACAATGGGCCTTTAATTAGCCAAGGTGACAGATATGATTCAATGCCCATGTAAAGGGTGTAGGAATACAGAATGGAAGAGTTACATTGACATAAGGGCAGATTTATTAAGGAAGGGTTTCAGCCCAAGTTATAAAGTTTGGGACTCATATGGAGAAGTTCATCCTGGTGCTTACAATTCATTGCATCAAGATAATGGTGGCGAGGTAGCTGATGATACTGATAAAGAAGACGACATTATTGGGATGCTTCATGATGCATATGGTCACGCAGATTCAAATTAAGAGAACCATGACTTAGAGAACCATGAGCCATCTAATGGGCAGGCAAAATAGTTCTTTGACTTATTGCAGGATACTCAAACTGACCCCTATCTAGGTTGTGACCAAATTTCAAAAATCTCTTTCATAGTTAGGCTACTCCACCTTAAGTGCCTTAACCATTGGAGCAATATGTAATGTAACAACCGGGAAAAAGAAAAGGAAAGGAAAAGAAAGAAAGTGAAAGCTGGAAAAATTCAAAATCTAGAAATTTTGCCAAGTCCTCTCGCAACAGCGAGAAACGATCTCGCTACAGCGAGAGAGCTAGTTCGCAATAGCGAAGGCGATTCTAGTTATAGCGAGTGCTGGCAGCAGCCCATACAAAAACCAGGGAGTTGCTCGCCGTAGCGTGCGCCATAGCGAGAGTGAAGTCTGGAACTAACGCGATTTCGCCATAGCGAATGGTGAATCTCGCCATAGTGAAGGGAACTGACGCGAGTTCGCCGTAGCGAAGGTTACACCTCGCCATAGCGAAGCCAGATTACACGAGCTCGCTATAGCGAAGGTTAGTTTTCGCCGTAGCGAGAGTCAGTCCGGAAGAGAGTAAATAACGAGATTTAGACTTCATTAAATGCCCAGACTTATTTCTTCTCTCATTTCTGCCCTAAACTTCGACCCAAGGAAAGAAAGAGGCGTGGAGAGTAAGAGAGATCAAGAGAAGGAGGAAGAGCAAGGGAAAGGTAAGGAAATTTCCCCCATTTCTCTTTAGAACTCTGATCCCCTCCTTTTGCCCTCTCTTTCTGTGGTTTTATTTGTAAAAATGGATGGTTTTTGGGCATGGGTCAGAAGAGAGAAAGTGGAAAACACCTTTAAATCTTTGAGTTTGCTTTGAAAATGTGGTTTTCCACTACCATAGGAGCTTGAGAGAGAGAAAAGAGTTGATGGCATTCTAGAGAGAGAGAGAGAACTCTAGGTTCTGGTATGTTAGGAGAGTTTGATCTAATGATTCCATGATAAGAGAGTAATTGCATGCTTTTGTGTGTCTAGGCTCAAGAGAAACACCTCCATCAAGGTGTGAGTGTGAAATTAAGAAGGGGAAAAAGGACTTGAAAGGAAAAGCTAGTGTTGGCTTTGGCTCCAAAGGTAGCTCTCTCTCTTCCCACTCTTTCTTATTGCATTCTTGGTTGTAATAGTCATTGTATGTTATGTATATGCGTGTTGTGTGGAATATGCCATATGTTATTGCCATGATGCATTGTTGGCAATATGCTTGTGTGATGAATTGTGAGATTTGCTCGGCTGAGGTAGTGCCGAAAGTCCCTTGAGATAGGTGAGACAAGGCCAAAAGTCTCAAACGAGTGAGGCCAAGTCAAAAGTCCTTAAACTCGGGTGAGGCCATCCAAAAGTCCCTTAAACTCGGGTGAGGCTAGACCAAAAGTCCCTGGAGCTTATTTTTGGCATTGTTGAGATTTCCATAGCATGTACAATGTGTGTTGGATGTTTGAGAATAGCTAAATGCTTATTCACATGCTTTGACTTGTTATATGCCTTGATTGCTTACTTGATTGAGTGCATGAGCTACTGAGATTCCCTGAATCTCACCCCTTTCCCCTCCCAACTAATATGCTAGGTGGAGCTCAAGGAGAACCGAGCACACACCAAGGAGCATAGGAGCATGTATAGGAGAATGTAATGTTATTTTGTTGAAATTTTGATGTAAAGTGGTGCCAAATGAATATGCGCCCACTATTTTTGAGTTGTAAAGGTTGTAACATGTGTATAACTATGAAAGGATATTGTATGAACTATGTTTATAGCCAAATGAATAGAAATGAGGGTTTTGCCCCTTTTGATGCATGAATGAGATAGTGTATATTTGGTTGTAGCATAGCGAGATTTGAATGTATGATGATTTGGACCACATGGACTTGTTAGATAGACTATTTTTATGCTTTTAAACTTGTCCATGAGTGGCTAGAGTGTGAGAGAGGCTATGTAGACCCGTTTTGGACCTTTGGGGTGCCAAAATCGATATTTTTGAGAGCTACGTCAAAGTATGACCGGATGAGCTCCATTTGCCATGAAATTTGGCATGCCTCTAGAGTTTGTAGAAAGCATCTTGGGAAGCTAAAGTAGGTAATATTCGGAGGTCTAGCGAATATTTGGTGAATTGTTGAAATTGGGAAAAATTGTTGATTTGGTCATATTACTGTTTCATAGGGCAGAAATGAAATCCGTGTCATTCATGGACCAAATGGAGTCCAAATGTCATGAAATTTTATATACATAAACTAGACAACCACAGTGACCTGTATCAACTGGAATCACCTTAATCGGAGGTCTGTAGAGAGAGATTGACATGTCTGAAGTTCTGTATCAGCATCAGGGAGCCTATCCGACCTCCATCACTGTTTCATCAGTTTTCGGGGTCTGAGAGCTACTGAACTGATCTGAACTTATTTGTTTCCTCTAGTAGACATCTGTAGCTTTCCAAATTGGTATAGATTGCCCAGATGGGATTTTTGTGGATTTAATTATGAATTTTCGAATCTCATGACAACAAACTGCACCAGAAACAGTGACAGCCGGACCTTCTTCCCATTTTCAATGTCAAACACGGTCTAGACTCTGAATTTATGATTGGTAATTATTTTTAGTGTAAAGTTAACACTTAGGGCTTTCCAGAAAGCTAAAGTTTACTAGATTCCCATTTTTCTATAATTAATTATGATTTTCCAAAGTTAGAGCCAAAATATGACTTTTGGGCCCAAGTGAGGAATGTAATTTTTCTGGTTTTTGGCTCTATACCCGTGGCTTATGGTTTGTTTTATGCTATGTATGAGTCGTATGTATGGATTTTGAGTTGAGGATGCTTGAGATGGGTTCACAGGACCCACGGGGCAAAAGTTGAGTGTATGAAATCCCGGTTCATAGCATGCAAATGCCACGGAAGAGTAGTGATTCTTTGGAAATCATATGGAACCGAGCCCAGTGAGAGGCTAGGTAGCGGTAGTAGATTGAGGTGTCACATGTAACGTCCGATATGTTGTAACAACACAGAAATGAGCCAGTTTGAAAAGTAAGTCCCCTAAGATGAGTGATTCAAGGCCAAATAAAATTTAGATAAAATATTAAATAATAGAAAATGAGGATATGAGCCTTGAGTTGCCCAAAAATTGGGGCCGAAGTAATTCAAAAAAATTTACCGAAAGGCCAGTGGCATTTTTGTAAATAAGTGTAATTTTGGAAAAACACCTAGGAGGGCTTTAGATGGAAATTTTGAGTTCCCAAGGTTCTCAGAGGCCCCAAAAACCATGGGAAGCCCCAGGACTAGTAAAACCCCTCCGATGTACTCTTTCCGACGTTGGTTGACTCAAACATTGATCGATTTGTTCGGAAAGGTTTTAGCTCCAATTTGAGTAATTCCAAAAGTATTTCATTAAATTTAGAATCTAAATTTTATAAAGGAAAAGATGGTTCTAAAAAAAGAGGTAAAACGAAGGAGAAATGAAAATGCTAAGAACGAAGGGCAAAATTGGCATTAAAGTGTTAAAGGAATCTTTTTTCTTCTTCTTTATATGCCACATTCTACCTCCCCCTCTCTAAACTGACTTGCTTCTACCCAATTGCAGAGGAAAACTCCAGCTTCTTAGGCGCACAAGAGGAGGAAGAGTTTGGAGGAAGAAATTCAAGAAAAAGGTAAGAAACTTTAAGAAATTCCATATCCTTCCTTTTTGAAACTTGCTCCTCTCCTCCCAAGCTTTGTTTCTATGGTTTTAATGGAGAGTTTGGTGCTATTTAGGGGTAAAACAGAGAGGGAAATTTTGAAACTTGAGGGAGTAAGCCAACCAAGTGGAAGAACAAGCCAAAGGAAGCAAGAAAACAAGGTAAAACTTCCATTCTTTGGTAGTTTCTCCCTCCCTCTTCCTCTTGCACGAATTCGGCCACCATGACCCACTTCTTAGGGGCTATTTTCTTTCTAATTTATGGAGGGATTAGAGGTTTTGGAGTACAAGGATGAAGAATCTATCATTGGAAGTAAGTAAAAGCCATTGAATTTCAAGTTGAAAAAATGTAGGGTGCTTGAACATAGTTTAAAATCTGGGTTGATTTAAAACTTTTCCATCATATGTGAGTGTTTGTTTGAGTTTCTAAGACTCCTAAGCAGCCTCCCAAGTGCCCCATCCATCAAGAAAAAATCTCAAACTCCATAGGTCTTTAATGGAGGCATAAATCGATCATAACCCTTAGAGATAGCTAGGGAATGTTTCAAAGAGTTCCAAGCTTGATTTGGGACTTTATATGATAAAAGAAGATAGGAGAAACCCTTAGGAAAAATTTAGAAGTCTTAGGTTGGGAGATGAGGCAATGGCTTCCATAATGTAACCTTATGAAGCAACATGGACCTAGGTGTGTGAAAGCGAGTGTGTGATGCCTTCAAGGACCTTAAATGAGCTCAAGAGGTCTAAATATGACAAGAGAATGGAACTAAGAATTTTACTTGTGGTAGTTGCTTCATTAGGTCATTAATGGAACCATATTGTAACAAATAGAACAAAGTGTATTTTAAGAGTGAGTTGGGTGTTATAACTTGTTCTAAGATTATAATTAAGTATTATTTATTGTAAATAGTCCAAAGAAATCTAACCCCACCTCCTTGTGTTTCTGGAACCGAAAAGGGGGAACAAGTAAAGTAAGACTTGAATTTGCCCCAAGGTAGCTCTCCACCTTTTCTTGTTGCATTTTTTTATTGCATATATGTCATTGTGTGCTTGTGTGAATATTTGTATGTTTGAGACATGCCACTTGATGCTATGTTGCCATTTTGGTACCAATATGCTTTCTTGAATGTCTTTGAATTGTGGAAATGGCTCACAAGGGTGAGTTAGTACCAAAAATCCCTTAATATGGGTGAGGAGATGCCAAAAGTCTCACGGTATGGGTGAGACAAGGTCAAAAGTCCTTTGGATGGGTGAAGCTAAGTCAAAAGTCCCAAGAACCAAGAGTGAGGCAATCCAAAAGTTCTAGAAATAGGGTGAGGCCAAACCAAAAGTCCCTAGAGTTTATTCTTATGCTTGACATGAGTTTGTGACACAAAAATGTGAAAGTGGAATGTTTCATGAATTGATTTATTGCATACTTGTGCCTTTGACATGTTGTATGTCTTGAAAATGTGCTTGAATAGGTGTATGAGCTATTGAGGTTCAATGAATCTCACCCCCTCCTTTCTCTCATCTCATATGATTTAGGTGGAGTCCAAGATCTAAAGGATGGAGGCCAAGGAGCTTAAATCTCTATCTCTTTGCACATTTTGCTAGTTTTGATGTACTAGGATGTCAAAGAATATATGTATATATTATTTTTGAGCCATGACACTTTGAACAAGTGTAAAACTATGTAAAGTTAGTCTATGTATCAAGAATAGAGTTTAATAAATAGAATTGTGTATTTTGACCACTTGGGAGCCCTCTTATTCATGTATGTATATGGAAGTGGCATAGTGAATTTGAGTGGTATGAGGATTCATACCTTATGAGAGACTTATTTGTGCTATATTTATGCTTTCTAAGTTGCTTAAATGTGTGTGAAACAATGAATGGCCCATTTGAACCAAGTTTGCCCCTTTATTGGAACCAAATTGCCATAATCTTGAACTATGGCAAAGTTTGACCAAAAGACCTCTTCTTAACTTGAAATTTTGCATGCACTTAGATCTTTCCTAGATCTTTTTGGCAAGTTAAAGATCAGGTCATTTGGAGGTCTGTGTAATTTTCTATGATTTTTCAAAGTTGGCATCAGAATTTCGAATTTGCACTAGTATTGTTCAGTTGGTCAGTTGTGAAATTGTGTGATCCGAGGGGCAAACGTGGTCCAATGGCTACGAAATTTTTTAGGTAGATACTAGGCATTTAGAGTGACTTGTAACAACTAGAAGCACCTCATTTGGAGATCTGAGCTAAGAGATATGAATTTTTTAATTTCTGGAACAGTAACAGTAACACAGCACGACCTGAGCCACTGTTCCATTGAATTTTAGTGGTTAATGTGCTTTTATCTGGTCTGAGCCTATTTTTAACATAAATCTAACATTCATAGATTTTTAAATTGGTATAATTTTCATGGATTGGATTTTTGTGAAATTAATTGGACATTTTCAAAGTTTATAGCAGACACTTGCATCAGTACTAGTAGTAGTGCAAACCTCTACCCCATTTCGCGTGTCAAATGCTTTCTGTGTTATCTTTCATAGCCTGGAAATATTTTTTCATAAAGTAGACATGTGAATCTTTCCAAAATGGCTAAGAATGCATGATTGCCATTTTTCAAGATTTAGTTATGAATTTTGAAACTTCATATTAGTAACCTGAATCAGTAGCCCAGATAGTAGCGACCCTAGTAACTTTTTGGATGTCAAACGTTCTCCCCTTAATGATTCATGAGCTGAATTTATTTTTACCATGGGGTAGACATCCAGAACTTTTTGTAATGGTAAAGTTTATTGGGTTTCAATTTTGTGGATTTAGTTGTAAATTTTTTAAATTGTGACAGAAAAACTGAGATTCTAGCCGAAACTAATAGAGTGAATTTGATGTTCCCTTTTGAATTCCACGAGTTGTGGGGCAACTTTGGTGATGCAAATGAGTTGTATGTATGTAATTAAATATGAGAATGTGATGTATGAGCTCATATGGTCCTTGTGACACCGAATGAAATTTTCATACACGATGCAACGCGAAATAAGGCATTATTTTAATGCTATTTTTCTATTCCCTTTTATGCAATTCATCATGTGAGACTTAGAAATGATAAGAAGTAAGCTAGAAATATATGGTGTTACATTTTATGGTATCAGAGCAAAGGTTCAGGCACTTTTGCTCGACATTTGATTAGGGAATGGTATATTTGGCTTGTTTTTGAGTAGTTTTCAAGTGGAATATCTATGTATGTGCGGTAAAATTATGTTGTGGGCTAAGGCTGTGGTTTTTCTCTTCAGTAAAGATGGTTGAGACTCGGAGAGGCCAAGGCAGAGGCAAAGGCAGACTACCTCAAGAACACGAGGTTGAGTCTAAAGATCCAGTGCGGGTTATCAAAGAGCAGATTGACCAGTTTGATAACGTCATATCCCAATAACAATATATGATCCAACAGCAGCATGAGATGATTATGCAGCTGCAGAAAGTCCTCAATAGGCAAGAAGAAGCCAGGAGAGAGGCTCCTCCACCACCTCCGCCTCAGCCATCCACCTCCGGTGCACCACAGCCATCCACCTCTGGTGCACCCCAGCCTTCCACTTTCGATGCTCCACCTCCACCTCCCCAGGAACCAACTCAAGCTCCGCCATCTATCCAAAAATAATTGAATTAGTTCAGAAAGAACAACCCGTCAGTGTTTGATGGTGAGTTAGATGTTGATAAAGCAGAGGCCTGGGTGATGGAGACTGAGAAGATATTCTCAGTTATGGATTGCACTGCTGAGCAGAAGGCCCAGTTAGCCACCTTCATGTTACAAAAAGAAGCAGATAGATGGTGGCGTAGCACGAAGTCTCTGATGGAGATGAAGAATTTGCAAATCAACTGGGAGAACTTTCTAGTGCAATTTTGTGAGAAATACTTTCCCAGTTCAATGAGGAAGCAAAAGGAGATGCAGTTCATGGGGCTGAGACAGACTGATGATATGACAGTTGATCAGTATGTGACCTGATTTATTGATTTGTCTTGATACTCCTCCTACCTCCAAAGATACATTGATGAACCCTGGAGGTGTGAACAATTTGAGACCGAGTTGAAGCCTCTGATAAGAGATAGAGTGACTCCACAGAGGATCAAAAATTTTAATGCCCTTGGGGAGATCAACAGAGTGATTGAGAATAATTTGAGGGACATTATGCCTACTGCCACAATGTCTAGTCAAAGAAAGGCTCCAAAATTAAAGAGGCCATGACCCAAAGAGGGAGCTAGCTCTGCACCTACCAATAAGAAAAAGAGTAAGGTGCAGTGAAGTAGGAGACTACAAAGAGAGAAGAGGCCACAACCCCTGAGGACTTATTCATCCGTTGCCCTACAGTCCACAGTGATCTGCTACAAGTGTGGGAAGCTGAGGCATATTGCCAAAAATTGCTCTCAGGCACATTCAGCACCTCTGCTTAAATTGCCTCCTCCCAGGCCATAGACCCAGGGCAGGGTGTTTGCCCTTTCTCAGCAGGAGGCTAGTGCGTCTCCCAGTCTTATTTGAGGTATGCTCATAGTGAACGATTTTCCTATGATTGCTATGTTTGATTCGGGTGCTAGTCACTCGTTTATATCTTATGACGGTATGAGACGTTTGGGTCTAGCCATTAGTACTTTACCATTTGATTTATTTGTTACCATACCTATTGGAGGCCACATTCTTACTTCCCATGCTTATTTGAATGTCATTGTCTAGTTTAATCATTGTCATACTACCATTGACTTGATTTGTATGCCATTCCATGACATTGATTTGATTATGGGTATGAACTGGATGACTGCCAATAATGCTGTCCTTGATTGTGAACACCGTACTATATCTGTACCTTCTTATGGGACCATACCTAGGATAGGAGCCGAGCTATCTTTCATGACTACTGCCCAGGCTGAGAGATACTTAAAGCAAAGGTGTCAGAGGTTTCTAGTCTTTTTCTCTATACGGGTTGAGGTAGAAGAAGGGATAGAGAAGATCCTGATTGTTAGGGAATTGCCAGGGGTTTTTCCTAAAGATTTTGATTTTAATGGCCTACTTCCTGAGAAAGAGATAGAGTTCTCTATAGAGATAGTGCCTGGGGCTGGACTGGTGTCCAAGGCTCTGTACAAGATGGCTCCCACTGAGTCTGTTGAGTTGAAAAAATAGATAGAGGAGCTATTAGAAAAAGGATTTATACGCCCTAGTGTGTCACCCTGGGGAGCTCTAATATTGTTCGTGAAAAAGAAAGATGGTAGCTTGAAATTGTGTATAGATTATAGAGAATTGAATAAGTTTACCATAAAAAATAAGTATCCTCTCCCTAGGATAGACAATCTATTAGATCAGTTGGCTAGGGCATCTGTCTTTTCCAAGATAGATCTTAGATCTGGATATCACCAGCTAAGGGTAAGAGCTGAAAACGTCCCAAAGATAGCCTTCAAGACTAGATATGGGCATTATGATTTCCTTGTAATGCCTTTTAGGCTGACAAATGCGCCCATGGTATTCATGGACTACATAAACAGGGTCTTTAGATCATATTTAGATAAATTTATTGTGGTCTTTATTGATAATATCTTATTGTACTCTAGATCTTTTAAGAAGCATGAGAGGCATCTTAGATTAGCCTTAGAGACTCTAAAAGATAAGAGATTATATGCCAAATTAAGTAAATGTGAGTTTTGGCTAACTGAGGTAAAATTCTTAAGTCATGTGATCTCACGAGACGGGGTCGCAGTAGATCCTCATAAAGTCGAGGTTATGTTACAGTGGGATGGACCTAAGACGATCACCGAGGTTAGGAGTTTCCTTGGTTTGGCAGGATATTACCGATGATTCATTTAGGGCTTTTCTCATATGACCTTGCCACTTACGAGGCTGACTCGGAAGGATACCCCTTTCATGTGGGATGAGAGATGTGAGAGGAGTTTCCAAGAGTTGAAACTCTGATTAACCACTGCCCCTGTGCTAGTCATTCCTGACCCTAGTTTACCATTTGTGGTATATAGTGACGCCTCGAGGAAAGGGTTAGGATGTGTATTGATGTAGCAAGGAAGGGTAGTGGCGTATGCCTCTAGGCAGTTGAGATCTCATGAGGAGAATTATGCCACACATGACTCAGAGTTAGCCGCAGTAGTGTTTGCTTTTAAGATTTGGAGGCACTATTTGTATGGTGCGACTATAGAGATCTATAGTGACCACAAGAGTCTGAAATACCTATTTGATCAGAAGGAACTTAATATGAAATAGAGGAGATGGATAGAGTTCCTGAAAAATTATGATTATGTATTGAAATACCATCCAGGGAAGTCCAATGTGGTGGCCGATGCCCTGAGCAGGAAATCCATCTATGCTACCCATATGATGATCAGGGAACAGGAGCTCTTAAAAAAATTTAGAAATCTGAATCTCTCTTGCCAACTGGTATTGGGTAGACTATTTTTGAGTGAGACCTGAATTGAGAATGAGTTGAGAACCCAAATCTTAAAGGCCTAGAGAGAGGATGAATTTTTGAAACAAATTAAGAGCGAGATCTCCCAGGGTAGGATCTCATATTTTAGGATATCTGAGGATGGTGTAATAGTATACCAAGATAGAATCTATGTACTTAGTAACAATAAGTTACGAGAGAAAATTCTAGAAGAGGCACACAAGAGCAAATATACTATCCACCCAGGTGCCACCAAGATGTACCAGGATCTAAAAAGAATCTTGTGATGGCCAGGAATGAAGAATGACATCACGGATTACGTGGTAAGATGTTTAGTGTGCTAGAGGGTTAAGATAGAATATTAGAGACCCGCTGGGTTGCTGTAACTTTTAGCTATCCCCAAGTGGAAATGGGATAGCATAGCTATGGATTTCGTTATGGGGTTACCCAAGACATCCTCTAGACACGATGCTATCTGGGTAGTGGTAGATAGATTAACGAAATTAGCACACTTTATAGCAATGAGGGCTACTTATTCATTAGATAGATTAGCCTAGTTGTATGTACGTGAGATAGTGCGACTTTACGGAGTACCCAATAGCATCGTATCAGATAGAGACCCCAAGTTTACATCGAACTTCTAGAGGTAATTACAGCATGCCTTAGGGACCAGGTTGCGGTTTAGTACTGCTTACCACCCCTAGATAGATGGTCAGACTGAGAGGACCATCTAGACCTTAGAGGACATGCTGAGGGCATGTGTGTTAGAGATGAGGGGTAACTGGGATGCATATCTGCCATTAGCTGAATTTGTCTACAATAACAATTATCATTCTAGTATTCAGATGGCCCCTTATGAGGCTCTCTATAGGAGAAAGTGTAGATCTCTATTATGTTGGGTTGAGCTAGGAGAGAGGAGTTTGGTAGGACCTGAGTTAGTGGACCAGACTACCCAGCAGATAGAATTGATAAAAAAGAAACTCCTTACAGCTCAAAGTAAGCAGAAAAATTATGTCAATCGGAGAAGTAGGCTGTTAGAGTTTGTGATTAGAGACCACGTATTCATCCGAGTGTCTCTAGTGAGTGGGGTAGGTTAGTCTATGAGGGTAAAGAAACTCAGCCCTAGGTATATTGGTCCATTTGAAATTCTTGAGAAAATCGGACCTATGGCCTACTGGATAGCCCTACCTCCAAACCTAGCCCAAATCCATAATATCTTTCACGTCTCCCAATTGAAGTACTTACTAGACCCTTCACATGTCATAGAATATAAGTATATTCAATTGCAGGAAAATCTTTCCTATGTAGTGAGGCCAGAAAGGATTGTGGATGTCAAATTGAAACAACTGAGAAACAAGAGTATCCCTTTAGTGAAAGTGGTCTGGAAAGGCCCGACATCTAAAGAGACAACTTGGGAACTAGAGGATGACATGAAACGAAAATATCCAGAGCTATTTTCCTGAGGTACGTATTTAAATTTCGAGGACAAAATTTATTTTAAGGGGGGTGAAAAATGTAATGCCCGATATGTTGTAACAACACAGAAATGGGCCAGTTTGAAAAGTAAGTCCCCTGAGATGAGTGATCCAAGCCCAAATAAAATTTGGATAAAATATTAAATAATAGAAAATAAGGATATAAGCCTTGAGTTGCCTAAAAATTGGGGCCAAAGTAATTCAAAAAATTTGCTGAAAGGCTAATGACATTTTCGTAAATAAGTGTAATTTTGGAAAAACACCTAGGAGGGCCTTTTAGATGGAAATTTTGAGTTGCCCAGGGTTCTCAGAGGCCCTAAAATCATTGGAAGCCCCGGGACTGGTAAAGCCCCTCCGATGTACTCTTTTCGATGTCAATTGATCCAAACTTTGACCAATTTATTTAGGAAGGTTTTAGCTCCAATTTGAGTGATTCCAAAGGCATTTTATTAAATTTGGAACCTAAATTTTATAATAGAAAAGACAGTTCTCAAAAAGGAGCTAAAATGAAGGAGAAACGAAAATACTAAGAACGAAGGGCAAAATTGGCATTAAAGTATTAAAGGAATTTTCTTTCTTCTTCTTTATATGCCACGTTCTATCTCCCCCTCTCTAAACTGACTTGCTTCTGCCCAATTGTAGAGGAGAACTCCAGCTTCTTAGGCGCACAAGAGGAGGAAGAGTTTGGAGGAAGAAGTCCAAGAAAAGGTAAAAAACTTTAAGAAATTCTATATCCTTCCTTCTTGAAACTTGCTCCTCTCCTTGCAAGCTTTGTTTCTATGGTTTTAATGGAGAGTTTGGTGCTATTTTAGGGGTAGAACAGAGAGGGAAATTTCGAAACTTGAGGGAGTAAGCCAACCAAATGGAAGAACAAGCCAAAGGAAACAAGAAAACAAAGTAAAACTTTCATTCTTTAGTAGTTTCTCCCTCTCCCTTCCTCTTGCACGAATTTGGCCACCATGAGCCCACTTCTTAGGGGCTGTTTTCTGTCCAATTTATGGAAGGATTAGAGGTTTTAGAGTACAAGGATGAAGAATCTATCATTGGAAGTAAGTAAAAGCCATTGAATTTCAAGTTGAAAAAGTGTAGGGTGCTTGAACATAGTTTAAAATCTAGGTTGATTTAAAACTTCTCCATCATATGTGAGTGTTTGTTTAAGTTTCTAAGACTCCTAAGGAGCTTCCCAAGTGCCCCATCAATCAAGGAAAAATCTCAAACTCCATAGGTCTTTAATGAAGGCATAAACCGATCAAAACCCTTAGAGATAGCTAGAGGATGTTTCAAAGAGTTCCAAGCTTGATTTAGGACTTTATATGATAAAAGAAGATAGGAGAAACTCATGGGAAAAATTTAGAAGTCTTAGGTTGTGAGATGAGGCAATGGCTTCCATAATGTAACCTTATGAAGCAACATGGACCTAGGTGTGTGAAAGTGAGTGTGTGATGGCTTCAAGGACCTTAAAAGAGGTCAAGAGGTCTAAATATGATAAGAGAATGGAACCAAGAATTTTACTTGTGGTAGTTGCTTCATTAGGTCATTAATGGAACCATGTTGTAACAAATAGAATAAAGTGTGATTTTAAGAGTGAGTTGGGTGTTATAACTTGTTCCAAGATTATAATTAAGTGTTGTTTATTGTAAATAGGCCAAAGAAATCTAACTCCACCTCCTTGTGTTTGTGGAACCGAAAAAGGGAAGGAACAAGCAAAGTAAGACTTGAATTTACCCCAAGGTAGCTCTCCACCTTTTCTTGTTGCATTTTCTTGTTGCATATATGTCATTGTGTGCTTGTGTGTATATTTGTATATTTGAGACATGCCACTTGATGCTATATTGCCATTTTATTACCAATATGCTTTCTTAAATGTCTTTGAATTGTGGAAATAGCTCACAAGGGTGAGGTAGTGCCAAAAGTCTCTTAATATGGGTGAGGAGATGCCAAAAGTCTCATGGCATGGGTGAGACAAGGTCAAAAGTCCCTTGGATGGTGAGGTAAAGTCAAAAGTCCCTTGGATGGGGGAGGCTAAGTCAAAAGTCCCTTGGATGGGTGAGGCTAAGTCAAAAGTCCCAAGAACCAATAGTGAGGCAATCCAAAAGTCCTAGAAATAGAGTGAGGCTAAACCAAAAGTCCCTAGAGCTCATTCTTATGCTTGACATGAGTTTATGACACAAAAATATGAAAGTGGAATGCTTCATGAATTGATTGATTGCATACTTGTGTCTTTGACATGTTGTATGTCTTAAAAATGTGCTTGAATAAGTGTATGAGCTATTGAAGTTCATTGAATCTCACCCCCTCCTTTCTCTCATCTCATATGATCTATGTGGAGTCCAAGATCCAAAGGATGGAGGCCAAGGAGCTTAAATATCCATCTCTTAGCACATTTTGCTAGTTTTGATGTACTAGGATGTCAAAGAATATATGTATATGTTATTTTTGAGCCATGGCACTTTGAACAAGTGTAAACCTATGTAAAGTTAGTGTATGTATCAAGAGTAGAGTTTAATGAATAGAATTGTGTATTTTGACTACTTGGGAGCCCTCTTATGCATGTATGTATATGGAAGTGGTATGGTGAATTTAAGTTATATGAGGATTCAAACCTTATAAGAGACTTATTTGTGCTATATTTATGCTTTCTAAGTTGCTCAAATGTGTGTGGAACAATGAATGGCCCATTTGAACCAAGTTTGCCCCTTTATTGGAACCAACTTGCCATAATCTTGAGCTATGACAAAGTCTGACCAAATGACCTCTTCTTGACTTGAAATTTTGCATGCAATTAGATCTTGCCTATAACTTTTTGGTAAGCTAAATATCAGGTCATTTGAAGGTATGTGGAATTTTCTATGATTTTTCAAAGTTGGCATCAGAATTTCAAATTTGCACCAGTACTGTTCATTTAGTCTGTTGCGAAATTGTGTCATCCAAGGGGCAAATGTGGTCCAATGGCTACGAAATTTTGTAGGTAGAAATTAGGCATTTAGAGAGACTTGTACCAACTAGAAGCACCTCATTTGGTGGTCTGAGCTAAGAGATATGAATTTTTGAATTTCTGGAATGATAACAGTAGCACAACATGACCTGAGTCACTGTTCCATTG
The DNA here is from genome assembly GCA_032878935.1 of Erythrophleum fordii. Lineage (NCBI taxonomy): Eukaryota > Viridiplantae > Streptophyta > Magnoliopsida > Fabales > Fabaceae > Erythrophleum > Erythrophleum fordii. The sequence continues at coordinate 14,107,721 of JAVQMF010000052.1, read as the reverse complement.
AATTTCAGTGGCTAAACGTGTTTTATCTGGTCTGAGCCTATTTTTACCATAACGCTAACATTCATAAATTTTGTAAATTGGTATAATTTTCATGGATTGGGTTTTTTTGAAATTAATTAGATATTTTCAAAGTTTATAGCAGACACTTACATCAGTACTAGTAGTAGTCCCTGCCCCTTTTCATGTGTCAAACGCTTTCTGTGTTATGTTTCATAGCCTGGGAATATTTTTTTCATAAATTAGACATGTGTAGCTTTCCAAAATGGCCAAGAATGCATGATTGCCATTTTTCTATATTTAGTTATGAATTTTGAAACTTCATATCAGTAACCTGAATTAGTAGCCAAGATAGCAATGACCCTAGTGACTTTTTGGATGTCAAACGTTCTCTCCTTAATGATTCATGAGCTAAACTTATTTTTAATATGGGGTAGACATCCAGAGCTTTCTATAATAGTAACGTTTGTTAGGTTTCGATTTTTGGGGATTTAGTTATGAATTTCTGAAGTTGTAACAGAAAAACTGAGGTTCTGGCCGAAACTAATAAAGTGAATTTGATGTTCCCTTTTGAATTCCACGAGTTGTGGGCTAATTTTGGTGATGAAAATGAGTTTTATGTATGTAATTAAATATGAGAATGTAATGTATGAGCTCATATGGTTCTTGTGACACCGAATTAAATTTTCATACGTGATGCAACGCTAAATAAAGGCATTATTTTAATGCCATTTTTCCATTCCCTTTTATGCAATTCATCATGTGAGACTTAGAAATAATAAGAATTAAGCTAGAAATATATAGTGTTACACAATAAATCCATGGATTCATTATTAAGTTTATTTAAGGATGTTCTTCTAAAGAGGGCATTAATACCGAACTCCTACTACGAAGCAAGGAAGGTTATTTTAGAGTTAGGAATGGATTACACCAAGATTTACGCATATGAGACTGACTAATCTTATATTAGCGAGAGCATGCTAATGCTCAATCATGTCCTAAATGCAATATGCCTCGATGGAGGTCAAATAGTCATAAAGGATAGAAAATTCCTTATAAAGTGTTATGATATTTCCCTATAAAGCCTAGGCTACAAACACTATACATGTCTCACCATACAGCTAAGGAAATGAGGTGGCATAATGAGGAACTTATTGATGATGGTGTTTTGCAGCATCTAGCTGACTCTATTACATGAAAATCGTTTAATTAGCAAGATCCAGAATTTTATAGTGATCTAAGAAATGTTTAGTTGGACCTAGCAAGTGACGGGTTTTAGCCTTATGGAAATATGAGTACTAATCATAGTTTTTGGCCAGTTGTATTGGTTTCATATAATTTGCCACCATGACAATGCATGAAGCACCCATATTTTATGATGACTCTTTTAATTCCAGGCCTAAGAAGTCTAGGTGATAACATATTTGTGTGCCTCCAGCCAATGATTAAAGAGTTATTTGAATTATGGGAGCAAGGAGTAGAGATATATGATGCCCATAAAAAGTCTAATTTCAAGTTATATGCAGCATTATTGTGGACAATTAATGACTTCCCAGCATATGAGAACCTATCAAGATGGTCTATAAAAGGAAAGCTTGCATGCCCTTGTTGCTACAAAGACACATATTCTATTTTGTTATAAAATAAGTTGTGCTACTTGGGCCATCATCACTTCTTACCAACCCATCATCCATGGCAGTGAAATCGAAGGACATTTGATGAGAAAGTTAAGCATAGAGTTCTGCCCTCTCCTTTAACCGGTAATGAGTCACTTTGTCAATTATGAGTACTAGGTAATGTAACCTAGGGAAAGGTTAAAAGTGAAAGCATGGCCATGTCACTAATGCATTTAATTGGAGGAAGAAAAGAATTTTTTTTTTCCTTACCTTATTGGAAAACATTGTTAATCCGACACAACCTTGATGTTATGCACATTGAGAGAAATGTTTCAGATAACATCATGTCAACTGTTATGGGATTGGCTAGCTAGAAAGACAAAAGATACTGTGAAGAGTCGCTATGACTTAGTTGACATGGGAATTAGATCTGAATTACACCCGATAGAAGAAGGAAACAAAGTTCTGATTCCAGTTGTTTGTTATGATTGTCCCCACAAGAAAAGTTAAAAGTTTATAACTTCCTAGCTACTTTGAAAGTGTCTAATGCCTTCTCTTCAAACATTTCACAATGTATTAACATTTATGAGTGAAAAATCTATGGATTGATGTGCCATGACCATCATGTTTTGTTACAAGATATATTCCCTATAGAATTACGTGGCTTATTACCTAATGAGGTATCTGAACCTATATTAAAGTTGGGTAAATTTTTCAAGAATTTATGTTCCAAGTGCCTAACAACCAAAGCTCTTGATCATCTTGAATCTTAAATTGCAAGCACACTGTGCAAATTGGAAATGGTTTTCTCACCAGCCTTCTTTGATATCATAATCCACTTGCCTATCCATTTGGCAAGAGAGGCAAAGCTCGAAGGGCCCATACAATATAGGTAGATATGCCCTATTGAAAGGTAACTTACTGCACTAGATATTTCTTTTATAAATTTCATTAATACTCCATGCTAAATTCTTTATTCAAATCCTCTTATATATTTAGGTATTTGCGGGCATTAAAAACATATGTTCACAACAAGGCTCGACCAAAAAGTTCAATAGCAGAAGGTATTTGGCAGATGAATGTCTTACTTTTTACTCTTGTTACTTGAAAGACATTCCCACCAAGTTCAATAGGCCTGCCAAAAATGATGATGGACTTATAAGAAAGGATGAGACATCCATCTTCAATAAAAGTGGCTAAGTCCAAGGAGGTTACGAATTAAGATTTCTCTCTAGTGTGGAGTTCAATCAAGCTTGTATGTATGTGTTCCACAATTATGAAGAGGTTTGCCATTCATAAAGTACGTTTGTAGAGCTTGGTAACTCTTTCCAAATAATAACTTCTTCAAGAATTTGTTGCCTTAACTGTGTCATTCATTGCAGGGAGCATAAGAAGTAGATGGAAATGCATGGATCAACAGTTAGAGAGTTCCCAAAATAGTTTTGTGAACAAGTTAGTTTCTAGACACTGCACTAGGATGTAAGAATTATGTGATAAATTTTGATCATAACAGAATTTATTAATGGTGATCTCTCATTGTAGGTTGCAAAGTTAAGCACATAGGGTGAGGCTAGTGATGGCCTCATAAGTTTAACAGTTGGCCCACTCAAAGTGGTTCACTGCTACTCAACATTTATAGTGAATGACTTTAGATTCCACATAAAAGATCATGCCTTAAACTGAAGAATAGATAATAGCGGAATACTTGTGAAAGGAGATGATGAAGATAAGAATAAAGAGTATTATAGTGTGTTAAAAGACATATATGAGTTGTCATATATTAGGCATAAAAGAGTGCATTTATTCAAGTGTCATCGGCAGGATATGGCTTATCTAAAAAGAGAATACAAGGTTGATAAATTTGGAATCACTAGTGTGAATACACATTATTCACTTAACTCTAATGAGCCATTTGTCTTAGCATATCAAGCTGAACAAGTATTCTATTTAAATGACATAGTTTATGCAAATTGGCTCATTGTTGTCAAGACAAATCCCCATAACTTGTTCAATATGCCTAAGGTGACTGATGATGATGTCAGTGGAGACTTTGAAGGAGGACCCATTAATGAGGCATATCAACAGGATGAGATCAAACTACATGTGGTCCTTGATGATAATGTGGGAAATGACTTTGTAGTCCAGTTGTAGAGGGATAATGTTGCTCCAAAGACTCTAAACCATTTAAGCAAATGCCCACAAACACAATTGCCAAGTGTAATTAATGAAGGACATGAATTCATTGATGACAATGATAAGGATGTGTCTACTGACAAAGGAGATTCATAAGACATACCTGAGGAGGATGATGAAGTCAATACTGACACCATAGATACTAAGCAAGATTAACTAAGATTCTATGGCATCTAATGATACATATAATCCTATTTAATTGAGCATTTTTTTTATTTTCATTTCTATTTCTATAATATTTTATGATTTGGTAATTCAAAATAATTCTTAAAGAGTGGAATAAATTATTCTAGGTAAAGCTAAAATGCTAAATGGAGCATTATTTATGAGAATATTATGTAAAGCCATGCTAATGACCTTGTTGACAAGATTGAAATAGTATTAAGTTACGTCAATATAAGGGCTAAGATACTATCTTGTTAACAAGCTTGAAGATCTTGTTGATAAGGTTAAAGATCTTGTTCATAAGGTAGAAGATCTTGTTGACAAGGTTGAAGATCTTATCAAAAGGTAGAAGATCTTGTTAACAAGGTTGAAGATCTTATCAACAAGGTTTAGTGGCTAGATAATATGTTGTTGACACAATTAAAGATCATATTGATAAGGTCCTGAATTCAGTAGAGAGAAGTCTAAAACCTAGTCAATATGATTTGTTATCTTATAACAAGGTATTCTTTAATTAAGAAACTTAAAAAAGCCAAGATCTTGTCGACTTGACCAATACCTTATCAACAAAGTTTTCTATCATAGTAGTGTAGGTAACACTGAATAAGCAATAATTATGACAGTTTCTATCAAGTTGTTATTATTATTATCATTGTCTTAAATTTTTTAAACCTCTCTTCTTATAGTTCATTTCTTGGTTAAAAGTTTTATAATTTTACAAATTTACATTGTTCAACTACCTTGTTCTCATAATAAATGTGGAATAATCTAGGAAATGTCAAGTGTTGGACGTGGGAGAGGGGTTGGACGAGGTGGACGAGGCCTAGGACATGGAAATGGATGGGGGAGGTAGAATAACACAAGTGATATTGCATCCCTATCACGTACAAGAGAGCAACTTGAGCATGATGCATTAAAAGCTCAATATTCTCTATTGCCACTAGTAGGGGTGTACGTGGGCCAGGCGGGGCAGGGTTTTGCCCTTGCCCAATGCCTAATTCGATTTTAAAAGAGCTTCAAAATTGAAGCCCTATGCCCAGCCCCTAGCCTGGCCCGATTTAATACTAGGTAGGTTCAGGCTAAATTAGGCAACCTGATATTTTTTTATTTATTATAAAAATTGTAAAATAATCCCAAAAAAAGAAAATTTTTATATAAATCTTTATAAAATTGTATTTTATCTTTAAAAAAATAAAATTTTAATATAAATCTTTATAAAAAAAATATTTTTTATCATTTTAGACTTAATTAGACTAATATATTTTTTATGGCCAACCTAAATTTATTATTAAAATTATAAAATAATACTTAAAAAAGAAAATTTTTATATAAGTTTTTTATAAAATTATATTTTATTTTAAAAAAATTAAAATTTTGATATAAATCTTTATAAAAAAATAAAATTATTTTTTAGGCCGAGCCGGGCCAACATAGCTCTAAAGGTTGGCTCGATACCCAGCCCGACTCGATTTTGTGGCCTGCCCTAGTCCTAAATTTTTTTTAAAAAAAATTTTATGCTCGGCCCTACCCCGCCCTATTTGGCCGGGTAAGGCTAGGCTCGGTGAACACCCCTAGCCACTAGAGCCAGTTGGTAAGGAAGAATAAGAACAAGATGGTTCACCTTTTACCCAGCCATCATGAAAATAGAGTAGTGCAAGTAAACAGGGGAAACAATATAAGTGTTTGGTTAATTTTTTGTCTAATGTCATATATAGATATATTTGTTTTTTATGTATCATCATCTAGTTATTTTCTTTTTTCCATATTGTTTAGCTTCTTACAGCACTATTAAGAAGGGTTAGGGGAAGTACAAGTGTTTAGGAGTTGACCTTAAAACAAAATTTGGCAATAAGATCTTAATTACCATGTTTAGAACCACTGAACGGCCGATTAGAGATGGGGCTCGAGACTTATTTAGTTACATTGGTTGGTTGGTAAGACTACTGTGTCCTTAAGAGATAGTGATTAGAAAGATATTGCAAACAAAGATAGGGACACCATATGGTTAAAAGTGAAGGTAACAAGTTACATATTTTAAATGCATATCTTTAACTAATCTACAAATACCTATGTTATGTTTGTAATTATAACTACTTATAATTTGAATTTGCTATTTTATTCTTAATGCATAGGATAAATTTGAAGTTCATGATCCTCAGTAGGAGGTGACATTCAAGTCTTACTACATGGACTCGATGCAACGACTCTTTAAGAATTGGAAGTCTTCATTGTCAAAAATATATAAAAACTACATGACTGATGAAGAGAGGCAAGCATTAAAACCAAAAGATGTTAGCCTTGAAGATTGGGATTGGTTAATTCTACACTTTAAGTCTAATAAGTTTCAGGTCCTTAGTTCAAACTTCATTACAACTATACTATTATTAATTAAAATTATCATTAATAATACTTTGGCTTTATATATAGGCTATAAGTAGTAGAAATAGTAAAAATAGGTTAAAGTAGGTAACATTATATACATGTGGTACCCACTCATTTACAGATGTTGAAGAGTCTTTAGTAACCATCTCATTGTATTTTAGGAGAAATTCGTTTCTATATTCACTGCTACTTTTTTCATGCTAAAAAGATTTGAATACTAATGTCTAAAAAATTTGTAGAGGGACCCAGAATAAGGGAGCCAACAACAGCTGATCAAGTATAAGAGGCACAACATGCTTGTCAAAAAAAAGAGGGGAAGATAGTGTAGGCTAATCCGAAGTCTCAGGAGATCCATGTAATATTCTAAAATTCATTAACTTTGAACAAATTATTTGTACAATCTTCCATACTTTTAACTTTTATCTTGCACTACAGTCACGTATTCATGATCTTGTTATTCAACAACAAACAACAAATGAAGAGACACACTTAACTAGAGATGAGATATTAGCTATCGTACTAAGGGAGAGATTGGGGTATGTGCGTGGCAAGGGATATGGGAAGAAACCCTCAAGAAAGAGAAGCATTAGCGAATATGAAGTAGAGTCTAGAGTTTCTTCTGCAATAGAACAAGTGCATGAAGAGATACACTAAGAAATGGAATAAAAACTACAAGAGGAGCAAGCCCAAATGCAAGCACAGATGCAAGCTGAAATTCGTGGCTACCTTCATGGCCACATTCCAACAAGTATCTTTTGCACTTCTCTTTTTCTTTTCAATGTTAAAAAACTTAGTGTTATATTTCTTTTCAATAGGGAAATGTACCTTTGATGAACAATGCTTCAAGTGGAGAAGCTCAATAATTTTGTGGGTAATTAGGATTTTTAATGATTGATTATTCAATTAACACAAATAATGCATCTTAATTTATAACACCATTTTTCCTTTTAAACTTTTGACATTAATTTGTTTATGGCATACATAGTCTTTCAAACATTATGCTTTACTAAAATTGGAATGTGGTCTCAATTTGTCATATAGATGATTGCTTTGATGGAGAAAGTCTTGGCATTTACAAAACAAAATGAAGTGTCTAGATTGAATGCTAGTGCCCCTTCCTTGAATTACAAAGATTCAAGCAATTGCCTATGCTAACCTTATTGTTCTTTTCTTTTCATTTAATAATGTTGTAATGCTATTTTAAATATTGAATAGTAGAGTGTGTGAGTAAGCTTAAAAGATTATTCATATGACAAGTTTTTATATTTATACTTGTTGGATGGACCTCTGTAGTAATGTATATATCAAACTTGTTAGTAAAGTTTAATTTGCTTTCTTTTTGCTTATGTATTTTAAAATATTAGATTTTGTAAAATGATATATGTTATTAGAGATTTAGAAAATTTATTTTTCACCATTTATAATATTATAAAATCTATTTTAGCAAATAGGATTGAAGAAAACAATTAAGAAAAATATTATAAAAATGAAAAAATAAAATAACCTCTTTAATGGCGACTAAAGTCGTCACTAATAGTATACCAATATTGTTGATAATAGTTGATGCTAAAGATATATTTAGTGGCAACACAAAAGATTGATGCTAAAAGAAAAACTTTAGCGGTGAAAGAAAGATTCATTGCAAAATTAGGCAATTAGTGTTACCAAAATATTTCGTCACTAAAAGCATACATTTAGCGACGACAATACTCGCCACTAATTCCTCTAAATACCCACTAAAAGGAATTTTGGCGACTACTAATGTCGCTACTAAAATAACATTTAATGTCAAAGTATATGTCGTCACTAAAAATCCCCAACGAAGGTTTCTTAAAAGGCCAAATAAAAAGATTTTTGTGGTGAAAAAGTCACCACTAAATCTCTTGAAATAAAGGGTTGTCACTAAAAGTTTTTAGTGTCAAAAGATATTGTTGCCGCTAAAATCATACATTTAGTGACATCTTTTTTTGCCTCTAAACATATTTTTTGTGGCGACATGAGCCTTGACGAACCTTTAGTGGCAAAAATTGTTGCTTCTAAATGTCATGGCCCCAAAAGTTTAAGAGTTTTAGTAGAGAAATTACATATATTTAGGCATGATTTTTGTCATCGCAAAAAGTCTTTTTAGCAATGACAATTTTTTGGCCATTAAATCCCTTTAGTAATGGCTGTAGTTGTAGCAACTTAGCCATGACTACATTTTTGTCAATAAATAGTTTTTGCGATAACTTCTGGTGTTTTAGCGATGACTTTTGTCGCCATAAAATCTATATTTTTTTGCTCTGATTTATGAATTAATAGAACTCCTTCCTATACATAGTCATGTGGCACAAGAGTTTGGAAGTTTTCTTATCCTTTTTGTTTCTTAAGTCACACATTCTTATTTGTTTGAACAAGATTGTAACACATTTAAGTGACCTCTTTTTGCTTTTAGGAATCTAAAAGCATATGCCATTTGAGTTATATATAGAGTTTAACTAATTGCATTTGTAAATTAGTAGACTAAGATAATCATACCTCAATGCTAGATTGACAAAAGTAAATAATATTAATTTAGGTTAATTTCTTTCACTTGGTGCTTTTGTCACTTGTTACAAAAACTTCTTTGTTAATTATTTAAAAGACATATTCTCTTTTCGTTTAACAATTTCTTTCTTCTATTTCAAAATTTGACCATTTTGAATATAATATATGTTTTCTCTATTGAGCCACTTAAGAAACAAAAGTTAAATTATGCTTATAATTTAACCTTTTTTTTTTATCTCTTGGCAATAGTAAGAAAGAAAGCACATAATTGTTTAGCACTCTAAAATTGAATCTTTAGTGGTTTAGAATATCATAGTTTGTTTTCTCATTAAAACATAACTAAATGTTATCATTAGAGGTATTCATTGGCCCGTTAGGCCCTAGAAGCCTACCCTAATTGGGTCAAGTTAGGTCAGACTAAAAATATAAATGGACAAAATTTCAAATAAAACTATATCGGGTTGAGCCGACCTACAAGCAAAGACATGTTCTACCCAACTCGTCCTAGTAGTTACTTTTTTTAATTATAAATATCTTGTCATCTTATATACATATATATATATTATTCTTATTTCATCTGATTCTTTATGCATGCTGTAACTTTCATTACCTATCTAAACCCTTCTTACTTCTTAATTGTTTTCATCATTGATATACATATTTACTAACTTTTTTTTCTTGAATAATGAAAATGTACATGTTTATCTAAGGTTAATTATACTAGTATAGCTTATATTTTGCTTGATAATACCAAGCTATTTTTTTATTATTATTGATTAAAACATGAGAGTTTTAAAAGTCTATTGTTTTAAAGTATATGCCTATAAGTCTGTAAACGTATATTTTTATATTACAAGTATCAGTTTATAAAGAAAAAAAAATGGCTCAGACGACCTTAACCCGCCCTAACCTAACATAAAACTGAACTTGTTCTAGTAGGATTGGACAAGCAAGGCCGGGCATTGGGCCTACTAGATGTCTAGCCCGATCCTGCCAATGAATAGCCATAGTTATGATAGTTTAATTTATAATATATTCATTAAAACAATATTTATATCTTGTAATTTAATATTTATATCTTGTAATTTAATTTTTATATATTTTTAATGATATCTTATATTTTTAATTTACATACCTGATAAAAGGGAGTTGGCATCAAGCAAGTATGGTGGATCATTCTCCACCGTCTTTTAATCAAGAAGAAGACCATTAGTAGATTTATACTTGTAGGATTATTTTTAAATGATATCGTAACTGTATGACTTATTTATCAACTTATAGGACTTTTGTTTCCATCACAATATTATCACATGTGTTAGACTTAATTTTTAATTTTAATACAGATTTAATTTTATATCTAATTATAATTTAAAATTTATATTTGATGTGATTATTGTATACAAGTCATTTTTAGCTATGCTTATATTTAGGTTTAGATATCAAAAAAAAAAAAGAAATTAAAAAAATTGCCATGGTTGCACTAGCGGCAATTGTAACTGTAGCTAAAAGTCATGTTTTTGCAACAATTATGGTACAACTACTGTTAAATTTGTTTCATTAATTGCAATGGTTGCATCAACCATCGCAATTAACTTATTTTAACCAGTGTTCACGTGCTTGAAAATAATTGTCACGATGTGTCATGTGATAAAGCCCTTAGTAGCGGATTTTGCAACCGCTGCTAAACTTTTTAACTGTTGCCATGTCCAGCGGTTACAATCCGCTATATTCCCTATAGTGGGACAAGCTTTCAATACAATTAGGATATGAGATGAAAGCTACATTCAAGAAGTCAAAGGAGATGCACGCCTTGATTGTGAATCAGCTGTTAATAACGGGGGAGAATCAAGGAGTAGCTAAGTATCCGATGGTAATCAGCTTGAAGAATTCAAGGAGGCAATGCCTAAAGATCTACCTTATGGCTTCCCTGCCATGAGCGACTTGCAAGCGGTTTGGTGTGCAGTTGATCGACGATCAATAGTTTAATCTCCCGGGCCAATTCTGTTATAATAATTATGATAAATAATATATTATCAAGACTTTTAGTAAAGTAACCTAAGCTGATATACATATATAAAAGCTCTCATTTTATTGAACAGCGCATTATCTAATGTACTTTTTATTGCCATTATTGCAACGCATCCACTAATCAAATGTAATTCAATTTATATCTGGTAAGGAAATGAACATTTTCGCAGTGAAGAATAAAAAAAGAAAAAATATTTTGAAATGTGTAAGTAAATAAGTTTCCAATTTATCATATTTTATACAGTAAGGTAACAATTGTACGTTATGTAATAGGAGCATTATGAAAGTAAAGAAATTAGAGGTGTATTATTTACAATTAATTATATTCCTCCTTTTCAAAATGAAAGATCCAAATTATAAAAATTAAGATTGTAACAAGTTAATATAATCGATAAAAAGGATTTACGAAATTTTTTATAAAAATATTTGTCAGCCAATCATTCGTGTTGATAAAAGGAAAAAGTGTAACTATAATTTTTATATTTTGCTTATATGTTCTCTAATGATGATATGAGAAGTGTATAAATTTTGCAAACAAGTATATAATTTTTATAATAAAGTATCACATGCTTGGATTCTTTAAAATTTTGTTAAAACATGTTATATTTTTATTGAAACATTAGATGATAAGAATATAAAAAACTATATCTAAGTTTATTATTTGGAGAATTATAGTTGAGGATCCAAATTTAAAAATAATTATTTTGAAAAACTTATTATCATTATTTTAGGATAGATTATTACTGACTTTAAGTAAAACTTCCTAAACTTAGTGATAATAAGTCCTTTAGAGTAATTTTTTTTAATTTTGAGAGTCCTTAATTCTATTTTTTCCTTTAATATTTATTAAAATTCACAGTAGTGCCAATATTAAAATTAAGATGTACAGTGCGAGACTGTGGTTGACGCTATTCAGACTTCAAATATAATTATAATTATAATTGTAATTGAAGTGTAATTACAACCACTGTGTCTCTATTTCATGTAATTACAATTATTGCAAGTAGTTTTACTCCTTTTAAATTCACATATTACACTTTTTCATTAAATTTTAATCCATTCACTTTCTATTTTAGTCTAGACATTTTTATACTAAATAAATTTGTAATATTTCTTATATTATGTGGTTGAATTTTTCAATAATAATTTTTTATTTAAATGATAAACATACATAACTCACAACAAAAGTTTCATCACAAAAATTCTTGATAATTATTTTTAAGAAAATAATAAATGTATAAAAATTATTGAAGTAAGATTTATTTAATTTATTAACTTTTTTCAAATAATTAAGTTATTTTTACAGCTATCATGATCCTTATACCAAATTATAAAATTTACGAAGTATAAATATAAATATAGGAAACTACTTAGTCGAGTAGCCTTTTTTTAATAGTAATAAATTATAAAACCTGAGATACCATTTTATATCTAGGTAAAAGTTATTATATATCTGGGATAACAGAAAAAATCTAATATCTAGCACTTTCATTTACATCAAAAAATGGCTGATTAGGGCCACCTGGCGTAATTCAGATCAAAGGTTCAAATCCTTCAATATGACCCCCCCTCCCCCCAAAAAAAAAAAATTGACCAACTAGTTCACAGAGAGAAATGACTTGGTAGTTTAACATGGATCCAGTCAATTATATATTAGCAATATCAAAGAGACTAGTCAGTAATAAATTGTACTAGTCAATCGAACTTAAAGAATATGGTTTGATTTAGAAACCAAACAAACTTGGTCTTTTTTTACACTCATTTACGTTATCCATAAGCATAAAATATTGCGCTTTTTTTAAAATCTGTGCGGTGTTCCTAATTATTTTATAATTATGTCTAACAACTTCAATTTAACCATCTATATAATAGTAATGAAGCCGAATTCATAGAGGTAATGCTGTAGCTTTCCACCTTGTCATCTCAGAGTCGTGGTATGCTTGTCATTTATTTGTTATATGAAGCTTGCTCTAAACTAAAATAATGTCAGATTTTTGGGTTTGATAATACATAGCTGCTTAAATTTTTTGGTTGAATTAGTATTATCGTCATTCAAGTTTATTTAAAATTTCAAATCAATCCCTTCAATTTGAATGTGATAAACTGATCCTTAATATATCTTTTATTTTGTTTCATAACTGTTCTAATCTCCCGTAAGCATACTAAGATAGACTTGACTAATAGCATATATGTATCTATTACTATGTGACATAGTGTGTGACCTACCCAGTTAAGCATTCATGTATCCTTGTCAGACAACACATAGGATATTTAAGTGGTCAAAGTTTCTTTCCCACCCATCATCTCTTGGAGCATCACCACGATTTGTTGATTGGGAATCATGACAAAATTGAAGTTTCCATGATCGCGAAGTCGTGCGTCATCATTAGAACTGGCAAGGGGATTTCCACATCCAGTGAGAATTGGTAGCACTAGTATGACCAGAACCAAATTGTATTAGCCTGAGGTTTCGATTGAGGTCACTGAAGGAACTATTAAAAAATATGATTTTTACCGTAGTTGTTTAATTATGGTTAACTAAATTGCCACTAAAATGTGATTTAACCACAATTAGACTAACTGCAGGTAAACCAAGTGGATATCTGAGTTTCATTAAAACTGCAATTAGATCCATAGACTAATTGCAGTTTTTTTTTTTTGTAAAACTGCAATTAGTTCATGGAAGTACTTATTGCGGTTTTATAAATCGCAGTTAGTCCACATAGGATTTATTGCTTTTTCTGACAATTGTAGTCAGTCTGTGGAAGTACGAAATGGGGTTTTATAAACCGCAGTTGGTCCCGAAGGAACTAACCCCGGTTTTAGAGAACCAGAGTTTGTCTTTCATGGACTAACAACGGTTCATGTGAACCACCGTTAGTCCCTTTCAAAATTGAACTCCATTCTGCGAAATCAGTTCACACCAACAGATCGTAATCTCCCTAGCTCTGGCGATCTTGTTTGCCTCCGTTCAAGGACACACACACACACACACACACACATATATATATATGTGTGTGTGTATATGCACGCATGAGAACATATATGTTTAGATGTGCTTGTATATATTTGTGTATGCACATGCATATATGTGTTGGTAGACACATGCACATATGTGTGTGCTTAGATATATATATATATATATATATATCTATGTCTATTAATGGACTTTTTCTATTAACCAGAAAAAGAAGCGCACAACGGGGACGTCGTTGATTGAAGATTTCAAAATCCTTCTATCAAAATAGATGATGCAGAATAACATCTCATCGAAATATATTATTAATGTGAAAATAAACAAAATCGAAGAAAAATTATCTATACAAATATGATATAAAAATAAATTGATATTTTTTTAGAAAAGTTTTTCTTAAAACAAGATTTAGATCATTGAAAAAATTCTTTGAAAATCTTTTTTTTCTAGCGAAATACACAATAAAAATTTTTTCCAAAAAAAAAACTCACGAAAATCAAGTCATGAATACTTTTCTCATAAGGACCATCAATTCTATGGCATCTTATGGGATAACTACCCTAGAATCATATCATTTATCATGCTTGAGGAATAGCATAAATGCATAGAGCTGATGAGATAGTGCTAATTTGGCCTAGAGGTAGTGCTCATCATTTTTTATGTTTATGAATCAAACCGTATCCTTTTGGGTTGACTTGTGGAAACTTGTGGCTAATGTTGATCTAATGTATTATTAATGTTGATCTAGCTAAGTCTCTTTCTCTCTTTGCTCATCAGTTACAACTCAATTCATTAAATGGAACTAAAGTCTTCTTGCAAATGGGATATAAAAAGGAACTCTGCTTTGAACAAAGAAGCATATTTTGAAGCATGGCCAACCATAACATTACTATCTTCCTTGCAATTCCACTTACTTGCTTGGTTTTTTGGACACTATGCCAGGTCACTTTAGGACTTACAGAAACTGAAGCTTTGCTAATATGGAAGAAAAGTCTCCCAAACCAACCAATTTTGGATTCATGGGTCTCTCCAACACACAGCAACTCTAGTGCAACTCAAACCCCATGTTCATGGCATGGAGTCAAATGTGATTCTTCTGGAAGTGTGATTGAACTAGACTTGAGTCACACTGGTCTTGAAGGTACCCTTCAAAACTTAGACTTCTCTGCATTCCCAAACCTTCTTCTTCTTAGTCTTAAATTTAATGAACTTGGTGGTAGCATACCAAGAAGCATTGGGGTGCTCTCAAAACTCCAATTCCTTGACCTTAATGATAATCATTTTAATGGCACAATACCTCTTTCTCTGGCTAATTTGACTCAACTTTATGAGCTAGATCTTTCAGAAAATAATCTAATAGGAATACTAGACCCTTGTTTATTCCCTGATGGCACTGATCAACCCAAAATTGGTTTGATTGGGATAAAATATCTCTTGCTTCATGACACCCTGCTTGGTGGTAGAATTCCATATGAAATAGGGAATATGAGAGGTTTAACTATTCTAGCTTTGGATGCGAATAGCTTCTTTGGGCCTATTCCACCGTCTTTAGGCAACTGTACAATGTTAAGCGTTCTCACAATGTCAGAAAACAAGCTCTCAGGCATAATTCCCCCTAATATTGGTAGATTGCCCAATTTAAATGAGGTTCGCTTCCATGTAAACAATTTATATGGCCATTTGCCACAAGAATTTGGAAACTATTCATCTTTAACTATCCTGCTTCTATCTCAAAATAACTTCACTGGCCAATTACCACCACAAGTGTGCAAAGGTGGTAAGCTTGTTAATTTCACTATAGCTAACAATAGTTTCACTGGTCCAATCCCTGTTAGTCTAAGAAATTGCTCATCTTTATATAGAGTTCGACTTGAATATAACCAACTAACAGGTTATGTAGACCAGGATTTTGGAGTTTATCCAAATCTTACTTACATCGACATTAGCTATAACAAAGTGCAAGGTGAGCTATCTGCAAATTGGGGTGCTTGTCAAAGTTTGCAAGCTCTTATCATGGCTAAAAATTCAATAAGTGGAAATATTCATGGTGAGATCTTTCACTTGAGACAACTACGAAAGCTTGACTTGTCCATGAACGAAATATTTGGCGAGATTCCTCTACAAATTGGAAATGCCTCTAACTTGTTCCTTCTAAAGTTGAATAGCAACAATCTTTCAGGTATGATACCAGCAAGCATTGGAAAGCTTTCTAATTTGGAAATTTTAGACCTTTCATTGAACAGGCTAAAGGGACCTATCCCTTATCAAATAGGGGATTGCTACAAGTTGCTAAATTTAAATTTAAGCAACAATGGCTTCAGTGGCAAAGTCCCATACCAAATCGGAAATCTTGTAGCCATACAAGATTTTTTGGACTTGAGTTATAATTCACTTTCTGGAGAAATCCCTGTGGATCTCAGTAAGCTCAACAATTTGATAAGCCTAAATATGTCTCACAATAATCTATCAGGTTCTATCCCTGATTCCCTGAGTAGAATGTTGAGCTTGTCAAGCGTGAACTTTTCTCACAACAATTTGGAAGGTCCTGTACCAAATAGTGGTGTATTTAATTCTTCTTACCCACTGGATTTAAGTAACAACAAGGATTTATGTGGGAGGATCCAAGGTTTAAGACCTTGCAATGTCTCAATTATAACACCACATGATGGAAGAAATAAACAAAGAGTTGTAATAGCTATTGTTATTTCCTCAGTCAGTGTACTGCTTATTTCATTGGTGTTAGTTGGGATTTTTCTTATTCAGTATAAGAGAAACTCAAGTGCTTTAATACATAACTCTATGGCCAAGAGAGACAATTTATTTTCATTATTACATTTTGATGGTAAAATTACATATGAAGCGATAATTAATGCAACTGAAAACTTCGATGACAAGTATTACATTGGGGAGGGAGCTTTTGGAAAAGTTTACAAAATGGTAATGCCAAGAGGTGAAGTGTTTGCTATAAAAAAGTTGAAATGTGAAGCAAACAACATAGAAATTGAGAGTTCAAAAGCCTTTGAGAGTGAGATCAATGCCTTGACAAAAGTACGCCATCGGAACATTGTGAAAATGCATGGATTTTGCTTACAAAGGTTGCACACATTTTTGATTTATGAGTATATGGAAAGAGGAAGCTTAGCTGATATGCTTAGAAATGATAACAATGCATTAGAGTTGGATTGGCCTAAGAGGGTTAATATTGTCAAGGGTGTAGCACAAGCTTTATCTTATTTGCATCATGATTGTAATCCACCAATTGTTCATAGAGACATATCAAGCAAAAATGTTTTGTTATGCAAAAATTTTGAAGCCCATGTCTCGGATTTTGGTGTAGCAAGGTTCCTAAAGCCTGATTCATCTATTTGGACAACATTTGCTGGCACATACGGCTATGCTGCTCCAGGTTAACTTTTAATACATCCTGTCTAACTTAGTTTAGAACTTTAATTATGCTAAAATTATGTTTAATTTATTTAGATTTAGATATTATTTTTCAACTGAGCAAAATATATATATATGCTTCTTTTTGTAAATGGCAAATCATCACTTTCTTATGGCTGGTGCAGAGCTTGCATACACAACAGTGGTGACTGAGAAAGTTGATGTGTATAGCTTTGGTGTTTTGGCTATTGAGGTGCTTATGGGAAAGCATCCTGGTGATTTAATTTCCTATATACAAACATCTGGTATTCAAAATATCAATTTTGAAGAGATTTTAGATCCTTATTTGTCACCAATAAAGCAACAAAATCTAAAAGAATTAGCTATGATTAGGAATCTAGCTTTTTCATGTTTACAAACAAACCCTCAATCTAGACCAACCATGCGAAGCATCGTCCAAATGATTGAAATGGAGATTGCCTATGATACATGATTGAGGTATGTTTGTTCGGTTTCTCTACCTATAAACAAGTGCTCAAAGCACATGGTATGTAATTAACATATAGATGTTGTCATATACATAAGCACACTTTTCTTGATTGCAGTGCATTTGTTGAACTATGATTGTAATAAATTCTATATGAATGATGGTCATATACAAGTTTTTCTTGATTATATTGAATTTTAATTCCTTAATGAACAAGTCAATTGGTTTTATTATTAATGACATAGCTAGAATGTTTCCTCTTAAAAAGTTTTTCTTTTATACGACAAGGATATCTTTGGAATAACTTATGTGTCAACAAAAACTTGGTCCTTTCCCTGTGAATCATAAAATCTCACCTTCCACATTGACTTAGTGCATTCAAGAGAAAAAAATCTTATATGCTAGCCACATGGTTAAAACCCAAGTAGTAACATTGTTACGACCTAAAACCCTTAGCCATGAACTGGCAAATGGACTAACAAATCTAGAGCTAGCCTAGGCTAGCAAACCTAAATGGATAAACTTACTTGAACCATAGCAAGCTCAACATAACTCGATAATATCACCACATTTTAATTTCACATGTTTCATTTCCCAAAATCGCTTAGGGCTTGTCTAAAATCCAACAACATGTTCTTTGAAAATTGGACATACCCAATATGTATAATCAATCAAATCCTAGCAAATAACACTATTTCTCAAGAGAGCATAAACAATAAAACATATCAAGGCCATCACATGGCCTATGATACCTCACAATACTCATGCAATCCAAAACACCCAAAAAATTAGTAACCATAACAATTAGAGTACAACATAAGCACCAATTGATCAAAATAACATACTCAATGTGTTTGGGAAGTATAGAAGTCCTAGACCACCTCCCTCTACTACCTACTTATCTAAAAAAATAAACCTAAGTTTAGGGTAAGTTACAATGAACTTAGTGAGCATATAAATAACAAAGTCTACAAAAATAAAAAAATAAGGCATATACTAAAGTTATAATCAAGCCACATTTAGTTTTATAACTATAATAAAAATGCACTAAATTACTTGAATAACAAATTCCTCAATAAAAATGCAATTTTAAATTTGTAAACTTATAAGGAGTGGGTCTTATAAGAAAAAACCATTATCACCACTGATTGTCATTGTACTTATATTACAATATCACATAGTGCCACTATAATTTTATTGCAATGTCATGTAGTGCCACCACACTTATATCACAGCCACTATACTTTTATCAAATTATCACATCACATAGCATCACTACATTATATGTCGCATCTCAACTAGGTGTATCTAAATCGTTATCTTTGTTAATAGCCACAAGGTCCTAACTAAATTTTCATCCATCACTTTTTAAGATATAATAATTATAATAAAATTAAAGTTTACATAATTCAGAAAAAAAAAACTACATTTTTGTGAAAATGATTTTAATTATTTTTGGCAAACAAAGAATAGTTTGATTCAAATTAACTTAATTGACATGTCAACATAGACCCAACCTAGATTGAATAAAAGGACTAGTCAACCCAAAGTTTTTGCAAGTTAATTTAACTTAAATGCTATTAGGTTTGGTTAAAACCTATATAAGAGATACAATACCCCTCTCTTTCTGGTAATGGTAGGAAAAGTCAAACAAGTGGACTCGCAAAATCCTTAATTTTGTCTTCATTTGATTAATTAGAATTTTAAATTTAACCACACAATATAATATTCTTCAAATTTTATCCTTAAATATGATTTTTAATTTTATCTTAAGTTTTATTCTAAATTCCTAATTCCCTTTCAAAATTTTTAATTTTTTTACATTGAAGATCAAAATTCCTTTATTAACGTATTAAAATCCTAAATTCAACACATACGATACAATATCTTTACTAAATTTTGCACATAAATACAATCTCTAATTTTATTCCTAATTTATCATTTCTAATTTCCTCACAAAATTCCTAATTTTTTATGCACTAAAAATCACAATTCCTCTATTGGCTAATGAAAATTTCATATTCTATATACACAATGCAATTGGGTTGACTATATTAACGTCGCAATTGACCTGCAATAAAAACCAATGTAAATGAAAAATTTTTAAAAGCTTCTAGTCATCGATTCTAATATAATCACTATGAAAATTTATTATATTTTGTGAAGAAAAATAGAACAAAAATCTTTTTCAAGAAAGCAAGGTGAGGCTGTGTTCAACAGTTAGTTGAGTGTAAAGATATATGCATTCCATAATATTGGCTCTAGTTCAAACCTAGGTTGAATAAAAAGCAACAAGTTAGTCATAAGTTTTTGCAAGTCAATTTAACTTAAATGATATTAGGTTTGGTTCAAAAGTTTATAACATTCAAAACCCCTATCTTTACAATTGTTCTATTAACAATGATAAGAAGAGTTAAACATGTTGACTCGCAAAATCCTTAATTTTTCCTTCCTTTAATTAATTAGATTTCTAAATTTAACACACACAATATAATATTCTTCAAATTTTGTCCTTAAATATAATTTTTAATTTTATCCTTAGCTTTATTCTAAATTCTTAATTCTTAATTTTCTTATAAAATTTATAATTCTTATGCATTGAAGACTGAAGTTCCTTTTATTAATTTATTGAAATCCTAAGTTTGACACACAAAATATGATATCTTTGTTAAATTTTGCGCATAAGTGCAATCCTTAATTTAATACCCAATTTTACCATAAATTTCTAATTTTCTCACAAAATTCCTAATTTTTTATGTGTTAAAAATCACAACTCCTCCCTTGACTAATCAAAATCTCATATTCTATACACACAACACAATTGGGTTGACTAGATTAGTGTCACAATTGACACACAAGGAAAACCATTATGCACAACAAATTTTTAAAGGTTTTCAAACATCAATTTTAATATAGTATTATATTTTGAGAAGAAAAATTAAAAAAAAAATCAAAGAAGCAAGATGATTAATGAAATAGGTTGTGTTCAATAGTTAGTTGAGTGCCAAGATACATGCATTACACAATAGTGGCTCTAGCTCAAACCTAGGTAGAATAAAGGGAACTAGTATTAACTATTTGTCCTTTTTTCTATTTTCAAGACTATATTCTTTTTTTCATCTTAATTTGAGGTTTTTGTGAAATTCAATTCATATTAAAATTATTTTGTTTATTTGGAAACAAATACAAGATTGTGTTTGTGACGCTCTTGCAACTATGTTGAGTGTACAATATGAAGATAGGTGGTATTACAATTCTTGTGTGAAGTGTAACAAAAAAATTTAGCCTAATGGAGCTAGATTCTTTTGTGATCATGGTGAGAAGATGGTTACTACTATTACTTAAATATAATTTAAATCTTAATGTTTTTGTTTTACTTGACATGTTAATTGTGTTCTTATTATCCATTTCAATCCTACACTTATAATATATGTTGTAGGTACAAATTTGAGCTGCATGTTGTTGATGCTACTAGCAGTGCAACATTTTTTGTTTTTGATAAAGATGTTTCTGAGTTCTTACAAATCATAACCACTGAATTGTGTGATTCTATTATTTCTATAAGATTTTTATTTTATTTTTTTCATATTATAATATTGAGTAACATGTATTTTTAACATATATTTGATTAGAAATATTTATTTTGTGTGTCACACCATATCAAGATCATCCAAACTATGGCACAAGTGACATAAAAAGTTTCATTTTTATCAAATTACCACTGTTAGTAATGAAACTACCTGTTATGATAAGCCAAAATAATTCAATTTTAATCATATGGACCATTTGGCCCTACCAACATTTTCTTTCATCCATAATACACTTAATGAACTAGAAACACCAAAATTTCAAGCTTGCAATTTGGATTTAAGCCAAGCATCAAGATTTCAAATTCCAAGTTGCAGATTTTCTAGATTTCATATTCTTATACAAAATTCAAAAATTCATAACTAATTCTAGAAAAATCAAACTCATGCAAATTATATCATTCTGGAAAACTCAAAATGTCCCTTAATTGCTATAAATATTTGAGATCAAAACAACAATGTTTGGCTAGAGAAATTCAATGAAACAGTACATCAGGTCTGTAACACCATAAATTCTAGCTCATCTCATGCTTTCAAGTGGCATAATATCATGAATCATATTAATATTCTATAGAAACGCTAAAGAAATAATGATTATTTTCGCGTTGTGTCGTATCTAAAAAATTCAATTCGGTGTCACGTGGACCGTGTGAGCTTATACTATACTTTCTCATATTTAATTCCATTATTACAACTCATTTCCATCGCAAAAACATGCCTACAACCCATGGAAACCAAAATGGAACTCAAAATAAACAAACATATTTTCAGCCAGATTTGTTCTATTTTCTGACCCAACTTTGGAAAATTATAACTAAATCTAGAAAATTTGAAATCATGAACTCTTGGTCATTCTGGAAAGATTAGGATGTCTACTTCACACTACAAATATTCCAGGTCACAAAATTTATCACACAGGACGTTTGACATCCAAAAAGCTACTGATGTTGCTGACTACCTGGGCTGTTGTTCAGTTTACTGATACCAACTTCAAAAATTCATAACTAATTCTATAAAAATTGAAATCACACATATTCAGTCTTTATGGAAAGCTAAAAATTTTATCTTGACAGTAAAAATAATTCCAGAATGAAACAGGTACGTTTAGACATCTGGAACTGATAGAATAGTAACTAAGCTCCTGGGATGCTACTGATACTGATAGTTAACTTCAAACATACATAACTCTCTGCTCAGACCTCCAAATGAGGTGATCTCGATGACCACAGAAATTTTATGACCTCTAGTTTATTTATATAAAATTTCATAAGCATTTGACACCATTTGGCCATCGGGTGACACAGAATTCGAAACTGCCAGTATGAACAGTACCCATACCAGAATCTATGAAAAATGTCAACTTTGAAAATTCATCAAATATTCCCTAGATCTCCAAAAATTATGATCTTTAGCTTCAAAAAAAGGTCTCAATGAGACCTAATTTCATGTCAAATTTCATGGCAAGACTAACTCATTTGGCCAAAAAGTGATATAGGGTTCTATTATGGTCAAATTTGGCTCCATATGAGGTACCAAATTTGCCAAATGGCCTTCCCTTGGTTGCGGCACCTTTTGGGCAAGTCCAAAAGCTTATTTAAGACTTGTGTGAGCTGCCCAAATGGTCCCAAACCTCATACATATCATTTTGGCCATTCAACCCACATTTATACACATATTCATCAAACTTTAAATTCTCTTACCATGGCCTTGCCTACTCAAAACATGTGCTAATGGTCATATATCATTTTCATACATCTAAACATCACATAATAGTATGTTTACATATATCACAAGGTTTATAATACATATATAACATCATATACATGATGAACTATTATTATGGTTCTAAAATAGACAAAACAAGACATAAGCTTGTCAATTGTCCCTCTTCAAGGTTGTTGGCTCCCTTCACCACAATTGCTTGGTCCACCTAGCATGTTAGATCATTGGAGAGAAGGGGATGAGATTCAAGAATCTCAATAGCTCATCTCCTGTAACAACCGGAAAAAAGGAAAAGAAAGAAAGTGAAGGTTAGAAAAATTCGAAATCTGGAAATTTTGCCAAGTCCTCTCGCAATAGCGAGAAATGGTCTCGCTACAGCGAGAGAGCTAGTTTGCAACAGCGAAGGCGATTCTAGCTATAGCGAGTGCTGGCAGCAGTCCATACAAAAACCAAGGAGTTGCTCGCCGTAGCGTGCGCCATAGCGAGAGTGAAGTCTGGAACTAACGCGATTTCGCCATAGCGAATGGTAAATCTCGCCATAGCGAAGGGAACTGACACGAGCTCGCCGTAGCGAAGGTTACACCTCGCCATAGCGAAGCCAGATTATACAAGCTCGCTATAGCGAAGGTTAGTTTTCGCCGTAGCGAGGGTCGGTCCGGAAGAGAGTAAATAGCGAGAATTAGAGTTCATTAAACGCCCAAACTCATTTCTTCTCTCATATCTGCCCTAGACTTTGACCCAAGGAGAGAAAAGAGGCGTGGAGAGTGAGAGAGATCAAGAGAAAGAGGAAAAGCAAGGGAAAGGTAAGGAGATTTCCCCCATTTCTCTTTAGATTTCTGATCCCCTCCCTTTGTCCTCTTTTCCTATGGTTTTGTTTGTAAAAATGGATAGTTTTTGGGCATGGGTCAGAAGAGGAAAAGTGGAAAACACCTTTGAATCTTTGTGTTTTCTTTGAAAATGTGGTTTTCCACTACATGGGAGCTTGAGAGAGAGAAAGAGTTGATGGCATTCTAGAGAGAGAGAGAGAACTCTAGGTTCTGGTATATAGGAGAGTTTGATCTGATGATTCCATGTTAAGAGAGTAATTCCATGCTCTTTAATTGTGTCTAGGCTCAAGAGAAGCACCTCCATAAAGGTGTGATTGTAAACCTAAGGAGGGAGAGGAGAAATTGAAAGGAAAAGCTAGTGTTGGCTTTGGCTCCAAAGGTAGCTCTCTTTTCCCACTCTTTCTCGTTGCATTCTTGGATATGATAGTCATTGTATGTTTATATATATGCTTGTTGTGTGGAATATGTCATATGCTATTGCTTTGATGCATTGTTGACAATATGCTTGTATGATGAATTGTGAGATTTGCTCGGGTAAGGTAGTGTCGAAAGTCCCTTGAGATAGGTGAGACAAGGCCAAAAGTCTCAAACGAGTGAGGCCAAGTCAAAAGTCCTTAAAGTCGGGTGAGGCCATCCAAAAGTCCCTTAAACTCGGGTGAGGCTAGACCAAAAGTCCCTGGAGCCCGTTTTTGGCATTGTTGTGATTCCTATAGCATGTACAATGTGTGTTGGATGATTGAGAATGGTTGAATGCTTATTCACATGCTTTGACTTGTTATATGCCTTGATTGCTTACTGGATTGAGTGCATGAGCTACTGAGATTCCCTGAATCTCACCCCTTCCCCTCCCAACTTAATATGCTAGGTGGAGCTCAAGGAGAACTGAGCACATACCAAGGAGCCTAGGAGCATGCTTAGTTAGATATTACTTTCTTTTGGAATTTCGATGTAATTTTGATGTAAAGTGGTGCCAAATGAATATGCGCCCACTATTTTGAGTTGTAAAGGTTGTAGCAAGTGTAAAAATATGAAATGATATTGTATGAACTATGTTTATAGCCAAATGAATGGAAATGAGGGTTTTGCCCTTTTTTAGGAATAAATGCAATAGTATATATTTGGCCATAGCATAGCGAGATTTGAATGTATGATGATTTGGACCACATAGACTTGTTAGATAGACTATTTTTATGCTTTTAAACTTGTCCATGAGTGGCTAGAGTGTGTGAGAGGTTATTTGGACCCGTTTTGGACCTTTGGGGTGCCAAAATCGGTATTTTTGAGAGCTCCGTCAAAGTATGACCGGATGAGCTCCGTTTGCTATGAAATTTGGCATGCCTCTAGAGTTTGTAGAAAGCTTCTTGGGAAGCTAAAGTTGGTAATATTCGGAGGACGAGAGAATATTTGGCGAATTGTTGAATTTGAGAAAATTTAAGGGATTGGTCATGTACTGTTCATATAAACCAGAAAATGAAATCTATGGCATTCATAGACCAAATGGATTCCAAATGTGGTGAAATTTTATACACATAAACTAGACAACAACAGTGACTTATAGAAACTAGAATCACCTAAATCGGAGGTCTGTAGAGAGAGAACGAACCATCTGAAGTTCTGTATCAGCATCAGGGAGCTCTCCTGACCCCCATTATTGTTCTATCGGTTTTCGGGGAGTAGAAGCTATTGAACTGAACTGGACTTATTTTTTTCCTCTAGTAGACATCCGTAGCTTTTCAAATTGGTATAGTGTGCCCAGATTGGATTTTTGTGAATTTAGTTATGAATTTTCGAAAGTCATGACAGCAAGCTGCACCAGAAACAGTGACAGCCGGACCTCCTTCCCATTTTCGATGTCAAACATGGTCCAAACGCTGTGTTTGTGGTTGGGAATTATTTTTAGTGTAAAGTTAACACTTAGATCTTTCCAGAGAGCTAAAGTTTACTAGATTCCCATTTTCTACAATTAATTATGATTTTCCAAAGTTAGAGCCAAAATATGACTTTTGGGCCCAAGTGAGAAAATGTAATTTTTCTGGTTTTTGGCTCTATATCCGTGGCTTATAGTTTGTTTTATGCTATGTATGAGTCATATGTATGGAGTTTGAGTTGAGAATGCTTGAGATGGGTTCACAGGACCCACGGGGCAAAAGATGAGTATATGAAACCCCGGTTCATAGCATGCAAATGCCACGGAAGAGTAGTGATTCTTTGGAAATCATGTGGAACCGAGCCCTGTGAGCGGCTAGGTAGCGGTAGTAGATTGAGGTGTCACATCTCCCATTCCATCACACATAATATGTGCAAGCAAGTTTCACAAATGCATGCATGGAGAAAGTAGAAATCATAGGCATTTTAAAAGCAACCTTAGTATGTGAATCAATCATACAAGACATTCAAGAGCTCACTAAGTGTTTGGATTGGCCTCACACTTTTCCTCATGGATTTTGGACTTGCCTCACGCATTCTTTGAACACTTTAGACTCAACCATACTCTTGGGAGCCCACTTTTCTTTTGGGAGACTCTTTACTTTGTCTCAACCAAGCTCAAGGGTTCTTGGCTCATCCTCACCCAAGGGAAGAGTTCTTGGCCTCTCCACACTCAAGCAAACTCATACAAACATCATGGGTTCATTTAAAAACATAACATGGCATCAAGCATCATGGCATATAAAGGCATGCTAGCATACTTTTCAAAGCTTGAAAAAACACATACACACATTCTAAAACAAGCTAAACACACATTCATGCATGAGAGAAGGTGGAGAGAGCTACCTTATATACAAGTACACACTTTTTCCTTAGCTTTCAAGCCTCCTCTTTTAGCCACACACCCACAAGTTAGTGGAAATAGTGTCTATTGGCCTAGACATAAATTATGGGAGCCAATTAAGTTCATAAAACAATTTCTAGGGCCATGCAACTTGCTTAAACCCTAGATTACTCTACAATCTCTATTATGGTCTATATTGGCACCTAATGAAGCAACACCCCTCAAATGATTTCTAAGCCTCATTCTTTACTCTCAAATATGATTCTTGACTCCTTTTAAGCCTCTTGGAGTCATCACATCATTAAAACAAATGGCCTAGCACCATGTTGCTTCTTTAGGTTATATTATGAAACCTAAGACACCAAATCACTTTCCATGAGTTCTAAATTTTTTCCAAGGCCTCCCCTCATTTTCATTCATCAATTATGACTCAAGAATGGCCTTAGAAAAATTTAAAACTCTCCTTAGCTATGAGAAACTCTTTAGGCCGAGGCTATGGAGCTTAATGGCCTTCATGGAGTTTGCTTGGTTTTCTTGAAGGGGGAAGCTTGTGGGGAGAATCTTTAGTGTCTCAAGAACTCATTTATACTCTAACTTAGACCTAGGAAGCATCCTACAAATTCAAAAATTGAAAGGTGCACTTGAAACCCTAGGTTTTGCATCTTGCTTTCTAATGCCTTTTTCTTAGTTTTCTTTGCATATTCTTATTCCTCTCCATCAAATACCTAAGAATCACCTTTGGTTTGGTTAAAAATCTGAATCCTTAGATCTGTCCAAGTGTAGGTCGAAATGCTCAAGGAAGGGAGGAAGAAGACCAAGTGGAAGAATTGTAAAATACCTTGTTTTCCTTGGATTTTCTTGCTTGTTCTTGCTTTCCTTGGCCTCCTTACTTGAAATTCAAACTTTCCCCTCTGTTTTCCCTTCAAAATAGCCCTTAAAACTTCAGAGAAATCATGGAGAAGAAGAGGAAAAAAGAGGAGAAGAAAGTGGTAGAGAGAAAGCATGAAAAACAAGTAAAATTCCATACCTAAAGTCTTGAATCTTTCCTCCTTCTTCCCTTCTCTTTGTGTGCCACTCTCCAAGGGATTTGCTTCTGATTTGGGGCTAGAAATTCTGAAGTGAATGAAAGAGAGTGTGAGGTGCCACCTATATATAGCTAGGGTAAAGTGACTTTTTTAAAAATTCCCATTTTGCCCTTCATACTTTGCCTTTTTGTTTCTCCTTTGTTTTAGCTCCTGTTTGAGAACCGTCTTTTCCATTATAACATGTAGATTCCCAATTAAGAAAAATGGCTTTGGAATCACTCAAATCGGAGCTAAAACCCTTCCGAATGAATCGGTCAAAGTTCGGGTCAATCAATATTGGAAAACTTACACCGGAGGGCCTTTACCAGTCCCGGGGCTTCCTGTGACACCTCAATCTACTACCGCTACCTAGCCTCTCACTGGGCTCAGTTCCATATGATTCACAAATAATCACTACTCTTCCGTGGCATTTGTATACTATGAACCGGGGTTTCATATACTCAACTTCTGCCCCGTGGGTCCTGTGAACCCATCTCAAGCATTCTCAACTCAAACTCCACTTATACGACTCATACATAGTATAAAACAAACCATAAGCCATGGGCATAGAGCCAAAAACCAGTAAAATTGCATTTTCTCACTTGGGCCCAAAAGTCATATTTTGGCTCTAACTTTGGAAAATCATAATTAATTGTAGAAAAATGGGAATCTAGTAAACTTTAGCTCTCTGGAAATCTTTAAGTGTTAACTTTACACTAAAAATAATTCCTAATCAAAATCCCTGGGTTTAAACCATGTTTGACATTGAAAAGGGGAGGAAGGTCCAGCTGTCACTGTTTCTAGTGCAGCTTTCTATCATGAACTTTGGAAATCCATAATTAAATCCACAAAAATCCAATCTGGGCACACTATACCAATTCAGAAAGCTACGGATGTCTACTAGAGGAAAAAAATAAGTTCAGATCCGTTCAGTAGCTCCTATACCCCGAAAATCGATGGAACAGTGACGGGGGTCAGAAGAGCTCCCTGATGCTGATATAGAATTTCAGTCGGTTCAATCTCTCTCTACAGACCTCCGATTTAGGTGATTCTAGTTGGTATAGGTCACTTTGGTTTCCTACTTTATGTGTATAAAATTTCATGATAGTTAGACTCCATTTGGTCTATGTTTGACATGGTTTTCATTTCTGAACCATATGAACAGTACATGACCAAACCATGGATTTTTCCCAAATTCAACAATTCACCAAATATTCTCTCATCCTCCGAATATTACCAACTTTAGGTTCCCAAGAAGCTTTCTACAAACTCTAGAGGCATGCCAATTTTCATGGCAAACGGAGCTCATCCGGTCATACTTTGACGGAGCTCTCAAAAACACTAGTTTTGACACCCCAAAGGTCCAAAACGAGTCCAAATAGCCTCTCATACACTCTAGCCACTCATGGACAAGTTTAAAAGCATGACACTAGGATATATATCAAGTCCATATGGTCCAAATCATCATACATTCAAATCTCGCTATGCTACGGCCAAATATACACTATCTCATTCATGCATCAAAAGGGGCAAAACCCTCATTTCCATTCATTTGGCTATAAACATAGGTCATACAATATCCTTTCATAGTTATACACATGTTACAACCTTTACAACTCAAAAATAGTGGGCGCATATTCATTTGGCACCACTTTACATCAAAATTACAACAAAATAACACTACATTCTCCTATACATGCTCCTAGGCTCCTTGGTGTGTGCTCGGTTCTCCTTGAGCTCCACCTAGCATATTAGTTGGGAGGGGAAAGGGGTGAGATTCAGGGAATCTCAGTAACTCATGCACTCAATCAAGTAAGCAATCAAGGCATATAACAAGTCAAAGCATATGAATAAGCACTTAGCCATTCTCAAACTACCAACACACGATATACATGCTATGGAAATCATAACAATGCCAAAAATGGGCTCCAGGGACTTTTGGTCTAGCCTCACCCGAGTTTAAGGACTTTTGGATGGCCTCACCCAAGTTTAAGGACTTTTGACTTGGCCTCACTCGTTTGAGACTTTTGGCCTTGTCTCACCTATCTCAAGGGACTTTCGGCTTCACCTCACCCATCTTAAAGGACTTTCGGTGCTACCGCACTCGAGCAATTCCACAATTCAACACACAAGCATATTGGCATCAATGCATCAAAGCAATAGCATATGGCATATTCCATAGAACAAGCATATACATAATCATACAATGACTATCATATCCAAGAATGCAATAAGAAAGAGTGAAAGAGAGAGCTACCTTATGAGCCAAAGCTAACACTAGCTTTTCCTTTCAATGTTTCCTCTCCCTCCTTAGGGTCACAATCACACCTTGATGGAGGTGTTTCTCTTGAGCCTAGACACAATTAAAGAGCATGAAATTACTCTCTTAACATGGAATCATCATAGCAAAGTCTCCTACATACCAGAACCTAGAGTTCTCTCTCTCTCTCTCTAGAATGCCATCAACTCTTTCTCTCTCTCAAGCTCCTATGGTAGTGGAAAACCACATTTTCAAAGAAAACACAAAGATTAAAAGGTGTTTTCCACTTTCCCTCTTCTGACCCATGCCCAAAATCTATCCATTTTCACAAATAAAACTGCAGAAAGAGAGGGCAAAGGGAGGGGATCAGAGTTCTAAAGAGAAATGGGGGAAATTTCCTTACCTTTCCCTTGCTCTTCCTCCTTCTCTTGATCTCTCTCACTCTCCACGCCTCTTTCTCTCCTTCGGTCGAAGTCTAGGGCAGAAATGAGAGAAGAAATGAGTTTGGGTGTTTAATGAAGTCTAAATCTCGCTATTTACTCTCTTCCGGACTGACTCTCGCTACGACGAAAACTAACCTTCGCTATAGCGAGCTCGTGTAATCTGGCTTCGCTATGGCGAGGTGTAACCTTCGCTACAGCGAGCTCGTGTCAGTTTCCTTCGCTATGGCGAGATTTACCATTCGCTATGGCGAAATCGCATTAGTTCCAGACTTCACTCTCGTTATGGCGCACGCTACGGCGAGCAACTCCCTGGTTTTTGTATGGACTGCTGCCAGCACTCGCTATAGCTAGAATCGCCTTTGCTGTTGCGAAGTAGCTTTCTCGCTGTAGCGAGACCATTTCTCGCTATTGCGAGCTATTGCGAGAGGACTTAGCAAAATTTCCAGATTTCGAATTTTTCTAACCTTCACTTCCTTTCTTTTCCTTTTTCCTGGTTGTTACATTTCTATCCCTCTTAAAAGAAATTTCGTCCTCGAAATTTAAAAACTTACCTCAAGGGAATAATTCTGGATATTTCTACCTCATCTCATCCGCCAATTCCCAAGTTGCTTCCTCAGGTGTCAGACCTCTCCAGATCACTTTCACCAGAGGAATGCTCTTGCTTCTCAGCTGTTTCAGCTTAGCATCCACAATTCTCTCCAGTTTCACTACATAGGAAAGATCTTCCTGCAATTGCACATGCTCATATTCTATGACATGTGAGGAATCTGGTAAATACTTTTTCAACTAGGAGACATGAAAAACACTGTGTATTTGGGCTAGGTTAGGAGGTAAGGCTATTCGGTAAGCCACGGGTCCGATTTTCTCAAGGATTTCAAATGGACCAATATACCTAGGACTGAGCTTCCTTACCCTCATTGACCGACCTACTCCCGTCATTGGAGATATTCGAATGAACACATGGTCTCCAATCTCAAACTCTAACGGCCTCCTACGCTTATCAGCATAGCTTTTCTGTCTGCTTTGGGCCGTGAGGAGCCTCTTTCTAATCAATTCTATCTGTCAGGTGGTCTGGTCCACAATCTCAGGTCCTATCATACTCCTCTCACCTAACTCAACCCAACACAGAGGGGATCTGCACTTTCTCCCATACAAAGCCTCATAAGGGGCCATCTGAATACTGGAATGGTAACTGTTGTTATAAGCAAACTCTGCTAACGGTAAATACACATCCCAGTTCCCCTTCATTTCTAGCACACATACCCTCAACATATCTTCCAATGTCTGGATGTTCCTTTCGGTCTGACCATCAGTCTGGGGGTGATATGCAGTACTAAACCGCAATCTCGTCCCTAAGGCATGCTGCAGTGACCTCCAAAAGTTCGATGTGAACCTGGGGTCTCTATCTGAAACTATGCTATTGGGTATTCCATGAAGTCGCACTATCTCTTTGATATACAACTGGGCCAATCTATCCAGTGTATGAGTAGCCCTGATAGCTAAAAAGTGTGCAGACTTCGTCAGTCTATCTACAACTACCCAAATAGCATCATGTCCAGAGGATGTCCTGGGTAACCCCATGACAAAATCCATGGCTATACTATCCCACTTCCACTCAGGGATATCTAGAGGTTGCAACAACCCAGCCGGTTTCTGATGTTCTATCTTTACCCTCTGACACACTAGGCATCTAGCCACATACTCTGTCACATCACTTTTCATCCCTGGCCACCAAAAAATTCTTTTCACATCCTGATACATCTTGGTGGCACTTGGGTGGATAGTATACTTACTCTTATGCGCCTCTTCTAGAATGCTTTCTCTCAACTCATTCTGACTAGGCACACAGATTCTATCTCGATATACTATCATGCCATCCTCAGACACCTTGTAATCTGAGGTCTTACCTTAGGTGATCTCATTCCTGATCCGTTTCAGGAACTCATCCTCTCTTTGGACATCTAAGATCTGGGTTCTCAAGATATTCTCAATTCGGGTTTCACTCAAATATAATCTACCCGATACCACCTGACAAGAGAGGTTCAACTCTCTGAACTTCTCTAGGAGCTCCTGCTCTCTAATCATCATATGGGCTATATGGATGGATTTTCTACTCAGGGCATCCGCCACCATATTGGCCTTGCCCGGATGGTATTTCAACACATAATTATAATCTTTCAAAAATTCCATCCATCTCCTCTGTCTCATATTGAGTTCTCTCTGATCAAACAGGTATTTCAGACTCTTGTGGTCACTATAGATCTCTATGGTCGCACCATACAGATAGTGTCTCCAAATTTTAAGAGTAAACACTACGGCAGCTAACTCCAGGTCATGTGTGGGGTAATTCTCCTCATGAGGTCTCAACTGCCTCGAGGCATATGCCACTACTCGGCCCTACTGCATCCACACACATCCTAACCCTTTGCCCGAAGCATCACAATAAACCACAAATGGTTCACTAGGGTCAGGGATAATCAGCACAGGGGCAGTGGTCAAACAGAGTTTCAACTCCTGGAAACTCTTCTCACATCTCTCATCCCACACAAAAGGTGTATCTTTCCTAATTAGCCTCGTCAGTGGTAAGGCCATTCGAGAAAAGTCCTGAATAAATCGTCTGTAATACCCTGCCAAACCTAGGAAACTCCTGACTTCGGTGATCGTTCTAGGTCTATCCCACTGTAACACAGCCTCAACTTTATGGGGATCTACCGCAATCCCATCTCGTGAGATCACATGACCTAAGAATCGCACCTCGGTCAGCCAAAACTCATATTTACTAAGTTTGGCATACAACATTTTCTCTCTCAAGGTGTCTAGGATTAGTCTCAAATGCCTCTCGTGCTCCTCAAAAGATCGGGAGTACACTAAAATATCATCAATAAAGACCACCACAAACTGATCTAGATACGGTCTAAATACCCTGTTCATATAATCCATGAACACAGCAGACGCATTCGTCAACCCGAATGGCATCACAAGGAACTCATAGTGCCCATATCTCGTCCTGAAGGCCGTCTTAGAGACGTCTTTAGTTCTCACTCTCAACTGGTGGTAACCAGATCTAAGATCTATCTTAGAAAACACAGATGCCCCAGCCAACTGATCTAACAGATCATCAATTCTAGGGAGAGGATATTTATTCTTGATGGTAACCTTATTCAACTCTCTGTAATCAATACACAAACGCAAGCTACCATCTTTCTTTTTCACAAACAACACCGGAGCACCCTAAGGTGAAACACTGGGGTAGATAAACCCTTTCTCTAACAATTCCTCTACCTGCGCTTTCAACTCAGCAAGCTCGGCTGGAGCCATCCTGTAAGGAGCTTTGGACACCGGTCCAGCACCAGGCACTATGTCTATAGGAAACTCTAATTCTCTCTCAGGAGGTAGGCCACTAAAATCAAACTCTCTAGGGAAAACCTCCAGGAATTCCCTGACAACTGGGATCTCCTCTATCCCCTCTTCTACCTCGGCCTG
This sequence comes from Erythrophleum fordii, assembly GCA_032878935.1. Taxonomy (NCBI): domain Eukaryota; kingdom Viridiplantae; phylum Streptophyta; class Magnoliopsida; order Fabales; family Fabaceae; genus Erythrophleum; species Erythrophleum fordii. The sequence continues at coordinate 14,073,813 of JAVQMF010000052.1, read as the reverse complement.
AATAGAGAAAAAGACTAGAAACCCTTGACATCCACACTCTAAATATCTCTCAGCCTGGGCAGTAGTCATAAAGGATAACTCTGCTCTTACCCTAGGTATGGTCCCACAAGCAGGTAAGGAGATGGTTCGGTGTTCACAATCAAGTATGGCATTATTCGCAGCTAACCAGTTCACACCAATAATCAAATCAATTTCATGAAAAGGCATACAAACTAAATCAATAGTGGTATGACAATGGTTAAATTGGACAGTGACATTTAAACAAGTATGGGAAGTAACCACGTGGCCTCCAGTGGGTGTAATAACAGACAAGTCAAATGGCAAGACACAAACGACCAGACCCAATTTCCTCACACAATCATAAGATATAAACGAGTGACTAGCACCCGAATCAAACATAGCAACTACAGGAAAGCCATTCACTATCAGCGTACCTCGAATCAAATTGGGAGATGCGCTGGCTTCCTGCTGAGTAAGGGCGAACACTCGGCCCTGGGTCTGTGGTCTAGGAGGAGGCACTATCTCTATCTGAGGACAGTGTCTAGCAATGTGCCCGGGCTTCCCACACTTAAAACATGTCACCGGAGACTGCTGGAAGGATGACTGACCCCGCGGAGGTGGCACACCTCACTGCGACCTTCTACTCTATAGCCCTTTGCCTCTCCTCTTATTACTAGGGGTCAAACTAGAACCCTCCTCTGGTTTCGGCCTTTTCAAATCCAGAACCCTCTTCTGACTAGCCATCGTCATAGTAAGCATGATAACTTGCAAGTTAGTCTCAATCACCCTATTGACCTCCACCAAAGTATTAAACTTTCTGATCCGTTGTGGAGTGACTCTATCGCTAATCAGGGGCCTCAAACCAGTCTCAAACTGCTCACATCTCCAGGGCTCATCATCATACCTCTGGAGGTAAGAGGAATACCAAGACAGCTTTATAAACTTGGCCACATACTGGTCCACAGTCATCTCATCCGTCTATCTCAAACTCATGAACTCCATCTCTTTCTTCTTCCTCACTGAACTTGGGACATACTTCTCATAAAATTCAACCAAGAATGTCTCCTAATTTATCTGTATATTCTTGGTCTCCATCAGTGGTTTCGTACTCTCCCACCATCTATCAGCTTCCTTCTCTAGCATGAAGGTGGCTAGCTGGGTTTTCTGCTCAGTGGTACAATCCATCACTGAGAATATTTTCTTAAGCTGCATCACCCAAGCCTCCGCCTTATCCACATCCAATTCCCCATCAAACAAGGGTGGATTGTTCTGCCTAAACTGCTTCAACACTTTTTGGATAGGCGTCTGGGTCTGTGGAGCAGCAGGCTCCTAGGGAGGTATAGGTGGAATGCTAGATGTGGATGGTTGAGGTACAGGGGCATCTCTTTTGGCTTCTTCTTGCCTAGCCAGGTATCTTGTAAATGCATGATCATATCATGCTGCTGCTGGGCAATGTATCTCTGTTGCTCCAGCATCTCTTGGTACTGGCCCATCATGGCTTCATACCGATCAAGTCTATCTATGATGGCCTGCAGAGGATCCCTAGTTTCAATAGAAACCTCTGGCTCATCTCTTTGAGTCCTAGGCGGTCTGCCTCTGCCTCTACCCCTGCCCTGTCTAGTCTCAACCATGTCTGAAAAGAAATAGCAATCCTCAGTTCACAATAATATCACAACACTTATGCAAGGATGCTACAACTTCCATGACCATTCACACCAAATACAAATAAATCTTATCATTCAAGAGCCTAACATCGAGCAAAAGTGCCTGAACCATTGCTCTGATACCAAAAATATGACACCTCAATCTACTACCGCTACCTAGCCTCTCACTGGGCTCGGTTCCACATGATTTCCAAAGAATCACTACTCTTCCGTGGCATTTGTATGCTATGAACCGGGGTTTCATATACTCAACTTCTGCCCCGTGGGTCCTGTGAATCCATCTCAATCATTCTCAACTCAAACTCCACTTATATGACTCATACATAGCATAAAACAAACCATAAGCCATGGGCATAGAGCCAAAAACCAGTAAAATTGCATTTTCTCACTTGGGCCCAAAAGTCATATTTTGGCTCTAACTTTGAAAAATCATAATTAATTGTAACAAAATGGGAATCTAGTAAACTTTAGCTCTTTGGAAAGCTTTAAGTGTTACATTTACACTAAAAATAATTCCCAATCGAAATCCCTGGGTTTGGACCATGTTTGATATTGAAAAGGGGAGGAAGGTCCAGCTGTCACTGTTTCTGGTGCAGCTTTCTGTCATGAACTTCGAAAATCCATAATTAAATACAAAAAAATCCAATCTGGGCACAATATACCAATTCGGAAAGCTACAGATGTCTACTAGAGGAGAAAAATAAGTTCAGATCAGTTCAGTAGCTCCTACACCCCAAAAACCGATGGAATAGTGATGGGGGTCAGAAGAGCTCCCTGATGCTGATACAGAACTTTAGTCGGTTCAATCTCTCTTTACAGACCTCTGATTTAGGTGATTCTAGTTGGTATAGGTCACTTTAGTTTCTTAGTTTATGTGTATAAAATTTCATGATAGTTGGACTCCATTTGGTCTATGTTTGACATGGTTTTCATTTCTGAACCATATGAACAGTACATGACCAAACCATGGATTTTTCCCAAATTCAAAAATTCACCAAATATTCTCTCGTCCTCCGAATATTACCAACTTTAGCTTCCTAAGAAGCTTTCTACAAACTCTAGAGGCATGCCAATTTTCATGGCAAACGGAGCTCATCCGGTCATACTTTGACGGAGCTCTTAAAAACACCGGTTTTGGCACCCCAAAGGTTCAAAACGGGTCCAAATAGTCTCTCATACACTCTAGCCACTCATAGACAAGTTTAAAAGCATGACACTAGGATACATATCAAGTCCATGTGGTCCAAATCATCATACATTCAAATCTCGCTATGCTACGGCCAAATATACACTATCTCATTCATGCATCAAAAGGGGCAAAACCCTCATTTCCATTCATTTGGCTATAAACATAGGTCATACAATATCCTTTCATAGTTATACACATGTTACAACCTTTACAACTCAAAAATAGTGGGCGCATATTCATTTGGCACCACTTTACATCAAAATTACAACAAAATAACACTACATTCTCCTATACATGCTCCTAGGCTCCTTGGTGTGTGCTCGGTTCTCCTTGAGCTCCACCTAGCATATTAGTTGGGAGGGGAAAGGGGTGAGATTCAGGGAATCTCAGTAGCTCATGCACTCAATCAAGTAAGCAATCAAGGCATATAACAAGTCAAAGCATGTGAATAAGCACTTAGCCATTCTCAAACTACCAACACACGATGTACATGCTATGGAAATCACAACAATGCCAAAAATGGGCTCCAGGGACTTTTGGTCTAGCCTCACCCGAGTTTAAGGACTTTTGGATGGCCTCACCCGAGTTTAAGGACTTTTGACTTGGCCTCACTCGTTTGAGACTTTTGGCCTTGTCTCACCTATCTCAAGGGACTTTCGGCTTCACCTCACCCATCTCAAGGGACTTTCGGCGCTACCGCACCCGAGCAATTCCACAATTCAACACACAAGCATATTGGCATCAATGCATCAAAGTAATAGCATATGGCATATTCCATAGAACAAGCATATACATAATCATACAATGACTATCATATCCAAGAATGCAACAAGAAAGAGTGAAAGAGAGAGCTACCTTATGAGCCAAAGCTAACACTAGCTTTTCCTTTCAATGTTTCCTCTCCCTCCTTAGGGTCACAATCACACCTTGATGGAGGTGTTTCTCTTGAGCCTAGACACAATTAAAGAGCATGGAATTACTCTCTTAACATGGAATCATCAGAGCAAAGTCTCCTACATACCAGAACCAAGAGTTCTCTCTCTCTCTCTAGAATGCCATCAACTCTTTCTCTCTCTCAAGCTCCCATGGTAGTGGAAAACCACATTTTCAAAGAAAACACAAAGATTAAAAGGTGTTTTCCACTTTCCCTCTTCTGACCCATGCCCAAAATCTATCCATTTTCACAAATAAAACCGCAGAAAGAGAGGGCAAAGGGAGGGGATCAGAGTTCTAAAGAGAAATGGGGGAAATTTCCTTACCTTTCCCTTGCTCTTCCTCCTTCTCTTGATCTCTCTCACTCTCCACGCCTCTTTCTCTCCTTCGGTAGAAGTCTAGGGCAGAAATGAGAGAAGAAATGAGTTTGGGCGTTTAATGAAGTCTAAATCTCGCTATTTACTCTCTTCCGGACTGACTCTTGCTACGGCGAAAACTAACCTTCGCTATAGCGAGCTCGTGTAATCTGGCTTCGCTATGGCGAGATGTAACCTTTGCTACAGCGAGCTCGTGTCAGTTCCCTTCGCTATGGCGAGATTTACCATTCGCTATGGCGAAATCGCGTTAGTTCCAGACTTCACTCTCGCTATGGCGCACGCTACGGCGAGCAACTTCCTGGTTTTTGTATGGACTGCTGCCAGCACTCGCTATAGCTAGAATCGCCTTCGCTGTTGCGAACTAGCTCTCTCGCTGTAGCGAGACCATTTCTCGCTATTGCGAGAGGACTTGGCAAAATTTCCAGATTTCGAATTTTTCTAACCTTCACTTCCTTTCTTTTCCTTTTTCCCGGTTGTTACACTTCCCATGGTTTTTGGGGCCTCTGAGAACCCTGGGCAAATCAAAATTTCCATTTAAAAAGCCCTCCTAGGTGCTTTTCCAAAATTACACTTATTTATGAAAATGTAACTGGCCTTTCGGCAAATTTTTCGAATCACTCCGACCCCGATTCTTGGGCAACTCAAGGCTCAAATCCTCATTTTTTATTATTTAACATTTTATCCAAATTTTATTTGGCCTTGAATCACTCATCTCAGGGGATTTACTTTGAAAGCGTGCCCGTTTCCATCGTTTAACGAAAACTGGACATAAGGTCTGGGTGGCATCCTGTAGCTATACAAGAATTTCAAAAAATTCATATCTCCTTCTACACAAGCCCAAATGGGGTGCTCTCAGTGGACATGGAGGATGTCTATTATGTGTCTGTAAAATTTCATAAGCATTGGACTTCATTTGACTCATGAACAATGCAAAAATGCAAACGGATCATATGAATAGTGACTGTGATAGATTCTACATAATTTGGCCAACTTTGAAAAATCATAATAAATTCTTTAGAACTCCAAATTAGGTGCTCTTTAGTTCTGTGAAAATTTCTAAATGAGACCTATATTCATGCCAAATTTCATGCACAAAATCGTCCATTTGTTTAGTTTGTCGTTTAGTTCAAGAATATGACAATTTTTTATACCATAATAGGGTCAACTTGCACCAAATGGCCTTCTACACCATCTATACCATTTGATCACGTCCCATAAGATAAACACAACATATAGAAGCATCCAAAATGGTTCAAACCATCATGAAACTCAAATCCACCATTCCACTTGCATAAATACATATAAACATCATGGCTTAAGGATGTCAAGATTATACAATCTTATTCATTTGGCTTCATATTTAGTTCATACAACATATTTACATGGTTTTACAATTGCTTAAGGGTTTAAATCTCAAAGATGATTCATACATACATACTTTGATATTAAAGCACATAAAAAGCTATTCTGTTGTCAAAGTATTGCAAATCATGCTCCTTAGCTCCTACTTTTGATTCCTTGGGCTTCACTTAGACACAAGTAGATAGAAAAGTGGGGGAGAGTGAGATTTAAAGAATTTCAATAACTCTTTCACTCTTTCAAGTAAGCAAATAAGGCATATATTCATATCAAAGAATACAAATATGCACTAAACACTTCCAAGAATCATTCAAATCATAATTTCCATGTCACATAAGTATATCAAAGTCAAGAACAAGGTTTAAAGACTTTTAGTCTAGCTTCACCCCATTATTTAAGACTTTTGGACTAGTCTCACCCACTTTTTAAAGAATTTTGACTCAACTTCACTTATTTTTTAGACTTTTGGCCTTGTATCACCCATCCATAGGGACTTTTGGCTTCACCTCACCCATTTCAAAGGACTTTTGGCACAACCTCACCCATAAAGAGTAATTTCACATTTTAAAAGCAAATCAAGAAGTATAATTGATGGACTTGTCGTGCAACTCTCAAAATAAAACTAAGTTGAACTAAATATGTAGCTAGTGGTACAACCTAGGTCATCTCCCTTGAAAATGGAGTTCAATGTTCAATTGGGTTTCTAAGTATTAAAAGATCCTAAAAGCTATCTAATTTGGGGGTTTTTAATTTAATTGAACTAACTAGAATTAAAATTGAATTAAAATGACTAACTACCTAATTGGATGAATTAATGGGTAGAGGACGGGTTTGTGACTAGCTTTGGAATCGTCTCTTGATATCCACTATCCTTATCCTAATCCAATTATGATTAATTCTGATCTAAGAATTCCTAATTGTATTCAAAACAAATGATCTTGAATTACCATTCAAGATTTAAGAGATTAATAATCTAATGTTAAATTGAGACCTCAATCCCACATTAAATTGTTAATCTTGCCTTTAAGATCAATGAATACCTAATTTGATTAATTAACTGATTAATTAGCCTCTGATTCATCATCCAAAAATGTTTAATTAACCAACTAAATACCAATGAATCCTTAAATCAAACAATCAAGCACTTTAATCTCACTCATGCATTTCATCGAACACCTTCGAGGCATACATGGGAGATTAAAGGAAATTGAACAATTCAGAAATGAAATTAATCAATTAAAATGACAATTGCTTTCCTAATTAGAATCTAACTAGCTACTAATCAATTACACAAATTTCTAATCAAATACAACTTAACCAAGATTGTACAAGAAAAAGAAAAGTGTAAGAAAGTAGGAATTCTTAGCCAAAATTCTGAGTTCTTCCCCATAGATTCAAACTTCTCTAAGGTCCTTCTTCCTTGCTAGTCACTAATGGAGGCTTAGAGTTTCATTGGAGGTGAAATAGAATGGAAATGGAGGATGAGAGTGGCATGGTGTGTGTTTTGTGTATGGAAAAGACGAAGGGAATGGGTGAAGGGGGAATAAGCGAATGGAATGCGAATGATGGGTTCCTACCTCCTGTGTATTGTGCCAATGGAATGATTTAAATGTGAAACCTCTCTGCCTGATGCTGCCATGAGTCCCCTTTTAATCCTTTCACGTGGTTCAGTTTATCACTTTCACGTGCTTCATTTATTCTGGTCAAATGCCAATCAATGTGCTCAGCTGGTGTGCTCTTTCTTCATGCTCTTCATGTGCTAACCTTGTGCCAATTACCCGAAGCATTTTTTTCCTTCTTTGTTTATGTGAGTGTGGGCCCCATTTCATCTTATTTTATCATATTCCACATGAACATCATGCATACTTCTTCTCCATGTTTCTACTAGTTTGTGTTTTGTTTCTTCTCTTAAACCCAGTACACGTTTTAAACTCGTGGCTCTCATTTTTCCAACTCATGCTTCGTGGCTTCATTTGGGATTTTTATTTCGCTGCTATCCAGACTTCAGCTCATTGCTTCATCTTACGTGATTTCTCCAGCTCCTTCTTCTGCATGTCATGTTCTGCTTGCTTGTTTCTGTGTAGCTTCTTTTTCTTCTCTGCTTTGCCCAGACTTCACGTGTTTTTCTCCATGTTAGCTGCTGTGCTTCATCATTTATTTTCTTTGACCAGCTCTAACTTCTGACTCTGCATGTGTATGTATTCCTCTAATCACGTGGCTTCTTGTTCCTACTGCATTTAACTCATACTTTCTGCACTTGCCTCCACGTGCTCATCCTTCTTGAATTCACGTCAGCTCTACGTCTCGAGCTGGTGCTTCATTGTGTTCTGCTTCCATGCAAGCTCCTTTCAAGCTTCTCCCTCCAACGTTAGCTGCTCTTCTTCACATTTTGATTCCTTGCCACGAGTTTACCTTCCTCTGTTCATGCTCTGTTTCTCTTTTTGTTACTTCTTTCATTTTCATATTCTACCTTGAGTTCCCACACTGCTTCCACGTACCAATCTCCACATGGCTCTTCTTTTGGGTTGCAGCTGGTTCTTCATAAACGTGAGACACCTTCAGCTCACTAACTGGAGGCTTCTTCTTTGCATTTTTCTTCACATGTTCTGCACATTGCTTCTTCTTTATATGGCTGCAACCCTTTTAGTTTGTGGCTCTTCTTACTCTTATTCAAAATAAATTCTCCTTCAAAGCTCCAATTGCCTAAAAAAATCTACATAAAAGAATGAAAATTATTAAGTAGAAATATCCAAAAATTATTTAAGATAAATTTAAGCATTAAGAACCAATAATTTGCAAGTTAATTCCTCAAATGTAGAAAATGGCTATTTGAATAAAATCTTATCTAATAAAGTCTTAAAGTCATATTTCATTATTAAAATGCCCAAGTTTAAGAGAATAAAATAGATAGAAATATGTGTTTATCAAATTTCCCCACACTTAAACATTTGCACTCTTGGGCAAAGCTCAAGATCAAAGCAAAAGCTAATGGAATGGCAAGTGGAAAGAGGAAAATGAAAAAGGAAGTGTAGAAATCACAAGCTAGAGAATAATCACAACTCTTCAACACTTCAACAATCATGGCTAACTTCACTTACATCAAGCAATAAGTTCCATGGCAATTTCATTTGAAAAGAATGAATTGAAAATGCATAGCCTCTCATATGGATTGGTGTTTACTTTCATCTTTCAAGTGTTTAAAAGAGGTGTGTATCATTCAAGTTTCACCTATCAAAGCTCACTACCATAAGCTTGTCAAGCTTCTAAGTCTCTACCACCCATGTCAAATGCAAAGCACAAAAAAAAAATCATGCTATTTTTCAAAAATTTTCTAAAAAATTTTTCAAATTTTTTTTTTCAAAACAAAGAAAAGATGGATGACGAAATGACTCTTTCCCCCACACTTAAATATTGCATTGTCCTCAATGTCAGCACACAATCTAATAAACAAATGAACAACACAATATAAAGAGAGTGAAAGGAGAGAATACAACTGGATGAACTTGAAAATGGAGATCTCAAGGTAGGCTCAGATCCCTATGTAGCTGGTTAGCAATTTATTTCCTACAAAATAGAAATAAAACAAACTGTAATGCAGAAAAGAAAAGAAAACTACATCCTAAACTAAAAAGAACTCTATTAGAGACTAACTAATCATACGTATCAAAAATCAAGATCAAAACTACTTTATTCCTTTTTAAATGAACAAATTTGAGTCTCACTATTTTAAAACATTTTGATTAATCATTCAATGATGACCCATGGACTTTCTCAACCATTAGTAGTCTTAGAAAGTCAAATTCAACATATTCAGGAATAATGAGAGAAGGAAAATCAAATTTAAGACATTTAAAACCAAAGAAAGAAAATTTAAAATCAAACTTAAACTTTGAACTTTCTAGAAATCTATCAAAACCAATAAAATCTACTTGACTCTCATCAGTAAGAGTCATTGCATCAACAGAAAAATTAAATTGCAACTTCTCACTATCCATTAAGTTCAAGGCATCCAAGGTATCTGGCAGTTGTTTTTTCTCAGTTAGGCGAGTCTGTGGCTTGTTGGGAACTACTTCACTAACTTCAGGAATCTATTCTGGACTCTCAACAATAGAGACAGCATCTCCCCTAACCAAAGAGACATCAATAGGCTCACAAAATTCTAAACAATGATCTACATCAGAATCTAGTCTCTCACTAGTATCAATAACAGCATAAGGATTAACAGAATTTTCAATATCAACACTATCTTTAAGCATGCTCTCATCAATACCAGTATGATCAGTAAAATCATTCTTATCAATCATTTCAGTGCAAGCAAAGGACCTTATGGACTGAACAGAATTATCAGACTTCAGAAACTCATTTATCTCAGCACATATAGGACATGTATGCATATCATCACATAAGCATTGCAAAGTAGAGTCTAAATTATCAACAAGTTGTCCAACAATTTCACTATGTATATCCTTTTCATATGCTACATCTATTATTTCAACAGTCATACCATCACATGCCAGTGAGGAATCATGTTGATCAATATATGTGAGGAACTCAATAGTCTCAATGAAAGAATTAATCTGAAAGTATTCATCACATATAGCAGATTCAACACACACACAATCAAGAGATGCATCCAAATCAGCTATGTCACATGGTCTAGATGGCATGTTGTCCTTAAACTTAGAAGATGCATCATCAATAGACTTATCAACTAATTCCACACCAGGAATAGCATGATCATCATATTCTAAGTCACCCCCATACTTATCTACTACCCTAGACTTAAGAGATTCATCAATTGGTTCAGAAATGAATTCATCACTATAATCACAGCTAAGGGTAGAAATACCAAGTGCATCAGTACATAAGGAATCATGAACATCAACAAATGTGTCAAATTTGCTCAATGAGTTACCACAATTAACCAAATTAGGAGATTCAACAATTATTTCCTCATCAACATCATCATCATGAAATTCAGAATTAACAACATTATATGTATCAGTAGTCACAGTGCTATCAAGCAAACTAGATTCAGTTCCAACAAATTGCAAAGTATTAGAAGATGGAAGGATATTACCTAATGAATAGGACTCTTCCTCCTCTATACATTTCCTTCTAATTTACTCTTCAGTTAATTTAGTAGCACTTGAAGTCGGTTGATTCATTTGAAATCCTGAATCCTTCATGAGGTTATACATCTTTTGTTGAGTTTCAAGATACCACCGTTTATGTTCTTGTTTGAATTGAAGATGGTCAACATCCCTTTGATGGATTTGAAGATCAAGGGTTTCGATTAGCTGCATCATCCTCTCTTCCAAACTTGGTTCCCTCTGAGGCTTTTGTTGCATGTATTCCTCATGGTAGTTGTAAGAATGACATTCTGGTTCTTGCCTATGATAATCATGGTATGGTTCATAATGATGGTAGTAATTGGGGTGTACTCCATATGAATTGTGGTATGGTTGGTAGCTGGGGTGAACTTCATAGGAATGATGGTATGGTTGGTAGTATGGTTGTTGGACCTGTTGATATTGTTGTGCTTGTCGTTCTTGTCTTTGTCTTTCAAGAAGACCTTGAAGCATTGACATGGCGTCATCCAACTTCCGAGAAATCCTATGCTCTCTACAAGAATTATAAACACCTTGATTAGAATAATAATGATCCATTTAAAGCAAAGAAAAAATGAGAAATACAATTAATTTCAGCACAAACAAATCACTAACAAATTATAACTAAAATTAATTCTAAATCAAGAAAATAAAATTCAAAGAAGCTAAGACTTACCTAACAATCAAAACACTCTAAAACAGAGGCTAATGACACAAAACAAACTCACAAAAAATAAAGAAAATAAATCCAGAAAAATTGAAAAATTCTTAAAAAAATTCAAAAAAATACTAAAAAAATTAAAAAAGTACCTTAAACGTTCGAATTTGGCCAAAAAATGGTATACTTAATAGTTATGCTATTACTTTTGCTCAAAACACCTAAAAACCTTGGAAAACAAAGTTTGAGAATTTTCTGCATACTTGAAACAAAAATTCCAGCAAGCGGATCAATTGACGCGCAACACCGAAATGATCTAATTCCAAGTTCAAAATAGAACAAAAACAAAGCTAAAACAGAACCAAAATAGAGCTAAAATAGGACTAAAACACTTAGAAAACTTTCTCAAATAATTAAGACTCCAATTCCCCAGCAACGGCACCAAAATTGATGTTGCCTTAATTGCTTAAGCACTCAATTAAACTAAAATTGATTTAATGCAGTATAGATCAACCCTAGATCATTCTTCCCAGGGAGTAATTTAAGAGTTAATTAGATTGAATTTAGGTTATTATTTGATATTTAAAAGTTTATGCAAATGGGGTGTTTTGATTAAGAAATTTAATTTTAACTAAAAGAGAAAAAAACTAAACAAGTAATTAAACTAGAATGCTCTAAATTGAAATTAAAATGATTGTGAAGATGTAAAGAACTAACAGAAGGCAACCAAGCTTTTTGCAAGGGGATTTCGGCTCTCATCACTCACCAAAGATTGATTGAGACCAAGAGAAGTGATTAAACAATAGACCAATAAATTTAATTAACTTAATCCAAGGATAAGAAATCATAAACTCAAATGCCCATCACTTAACTTAACTAGGAAACCCATAGTTAATTCAAGCAATTTGCAAGAATTAAGCCAATTAAACTCATCAAATTCTTCAACAATTGGATTCAATTAATTCTGAAAAATTTGGTTTCAATTACCTAATTGAACAATTAAGCAATTATACTACCCAATTCAAGAATCAAGCCGCGCAAGAGACCAAGATATGCAATTAAAATCATAACATTAATCAAATCAATGTAAGAGAACTCAAACATCAATCCAATCAACATTATAAGGTCTAAAAACCAAAATTCCAGCAACCATAAAACATAATTCTAGTCCCAAATCACAACCATTCCAATTACAATCCAAGATAAAATAATTGTCCAACCTAAAACTATGTCTCAACATTAAATCCACGTAGAAATTTCTAAAATTAGAAAATTCTTAAGTTCTTGAAATTGAAAGAGGAAAAGGGTAGAAAAAATAAACTCCCCAATGATCTTCAATCCATTCAAAATTAAGAGCTCAAACCTTCTTCCTCCTTGCTCCACCTTGGTGCCACCTTCTTTAATTAAGCTTCCATGAAATTGGTTTCTCTACACTCCCTCATTCTTGCTGCCATGCCATGAAGAGATGATGAAGGAAAATAAATGGATGATGGTGGTAATGTATTGGGAGGCCAACATGCTGTATAGAGAAAACCAAAGAAGAATGAATCAAATTGCCCTCTGCCTCCAGGTCAGACGTCTCTGCTGTGAGGTTCGAAAATGAATGAATGAAGCAGCTCCAGGCGTTCCTCTCCAGCTGCAGGCGTGCCTCTGCTGTCCAGGTCGACTCCGAAGAAGCTATAGAGAAGCAGCAGCTCATTCTCCCCAGTTTTTCAGTGCCTCTCTACTCTCAACGTTTCACTCGGACCAGAAGCCAGCCCCCCTCCCATTCTTTTCGGCGCTGAATGTGTGTATACAGGGGCCAGAAGAATGAACAGTAGTTTTCCAAATTTCGGCGTCTCCCAGCGTCATTCAGCAACTGACTCCTCACAAAAGAAAAACAAAAGAAATAAAACCTAATCCTATTTACAAAAATGTCATCAAGCTAAATAATAAAAATTCTGCTCCATTTTTTTTCTTTTGATCCATTTCAATTCCTCAATTCATTTGCCCAAAAATCTGCACAAGATTAATAAACATTTTAAAGATTGAAAATATTTAATCCCTTAAAGAAATATGGAAAATAAAATATTAGAAATTTAAATCCAAAAATTCTCCTAATTAATTCAAAATTATTTTATTTTTCAAAATTGACCAAAAATTCAAATATTGAATAATAAATCCATTTAAGCTCAAATTAATCATTAAAAATAATAATAAATGTGGGTAAAAATATATAAAAATTAGCACTTATCAATAATTGTCCCATAATAATAAACCAATAGTAGATGGCATGTATCATGATTCAAACACACATACAAGTATTCAATAACAATCATGCAACCAAGAAATGCACACAAAGAAATAGTGGAGAGCTACCTTTATGCAAGAAACATAATTTCCTCCTTTGATTCCTAACTTCTTGGTTCGGCCTTACACCCATACTTAGGAGGAGCTTGGTTCACTTGGCCTAGACACAAATACATTAATGGAACAATTTCTAGCCTCACATGAACTCTACATAAGCTATCTTTAGTTTATGACACTATTATGGTTCTATACAAAGCATAATGAAGCAACCCATATAATTCAAGATCTTGGTTCTAATTTATCACTCAATCTAAGTCATATGACTCCATTAGAATTTATTAGAGTCATCACCAATTCAATTCAAGGAGTCTAACTCAAATTGCTTCTTTATGTCTTAAAAAGGGAACCTAACTTTCAACTTTCAAAATATAGTTTTTAAATTCAAACCAATAGTTCCTTTGGTGTTTATTATTCATATCTAACTCATTTCTATCCTTGAAATCAAATAAAACTCTCCTAGGTGTACAAACTCATCTTGGCCAAGACATATACACCATTCAAGGACCCATGAAGTTTTCTTCATTTTCTTAGGGAATTTACAATCCATGAAGCTTCGTAGATGTCTTGAGAACTCATTCATAGTCTTAGACAACCTAATTTATCCCTAGAAAGCTTTTAATTACTAAGGTGCATCCAAAATCCTAAGAGCTATAAGTTGTTCTCTAATGGTTCTTTTTTAATTCTAATTACTTCCTTAGATTCTGTAGGCTTCAAAATCCCCCTTCCTATCAAGTTTGGGTAGAGATAAGGTCTCTAACATCTCCCTCCTATTCTGGCCGAAATGGTAGAGAAGAAGAAAAGCCAAGAAGAACAAGCTTTAGCCATGGAGAATTACCTTATTTGGAAGCTTTTCACATGCTCTTTCTTGTACTTTCAAGAGCTCTCCCAAATTCTCCTTCTCCTCCACTAGACCAGCCATAAAATGTGTCCAAATAAATCATTAAAACCATTGGAGAAGAGAGGAGAAAGAGAAAAAAAGGTTTGGTGAAGGAGAAGACAAGAAAAAGTAAGGAAATCTTACACTCTTTGCCTTGAATCTCCTTCTCCTTACTCCCTTGCTTGGTGTGCCACTCAAGACTACCCTTGAATTTGTTTGGACTAGAAGCAAGTCAATTATAAGGACTAGAGAAGAGAGGTTCATGTTTTAAGAAGTCTAAGGGTCCATTTATGCAACTTTTCAAAATTATACTTTAGTCCCTCATCTTAGTTCTTCTAATTTAGGCTCATTTCAACTCCTTTCTGAAAACTGTCTTTTCCATCATAAAATTTAGGTTCTCTAATTCATAAAATATCTTTGATTTTACCCAAATTGGACTTAAAACCTTATCGAATGATTCGGTCAAAGTTTTGGTCAATTGACACTCAAAAATTCAAACCAGAGGAGTTTTAACTATTCCAATGGTTCCTATGATTTTTAGGCCTTTGAGAACCCCGGAAAACTTGATGTTCCCATTTAAAGATTCCTCCTTTGAGTTTTTATAAAATTTGTTCGTATTTACAAAAATGTCACTGGCCTTTATAGCTTTCCATTTGGCCGTTTTAGCTTTGGTTTCGAGCTAACATTAGGCTCTAACCCACATTCTTAGTTATTTTAATTAACATCCTAGTCTCATTTAGACTCTCATGTCCTTGCTTTAGGGTGCTCTTATTTCAATTTATCGTGGTTCAATTCAATTTCTAGATTACCGGTTATTACATTGTGTGCCTTAAAAAACAAAAATGAGTGAAAGAGATGCTTTTGAAAAGCTTAATGGATTTTTGGAAAGAAGAATTTTGTTCAAGGTTAAGATCAAGGAGCAAAAGCATAGAATGTATAACCAAAACCACATGGTATTGAGAATGTGACTTATGATTGTGATATTGTACAATCTTTCATTAATTCTTTTGATAATAGCTAAATAGACTTATATAAAATGCACTTGACTCTTTCCCCATAGGTACATATTGTAAGATTATAACTACATGCTTTTAAATGTTGTTACTTGACATCAATAGGAGATATAGGCTTAAAACACAATCTCCCAAACATTTTTGAGCTTGATAAGTATTGTCTTCATACACTTCTTCTTTTCATACTTTTTTTGTTTATAAAAAAATTCTTGTTTTATTTAATATTGAAATTTTTAAAATAACCAGATCATAGTTAACATTTTTATCTATACTTGATTAATGTGGTGGATTCCAAGTTTAAGTATTTTTATTTAATTTGTTTACACTATTATAATTTCAAATATCAAACATATTATTCCTATACACAAACATAATGTCTTATCACAACTAATGCATCAGAATTGATTAAACTTCTCCTCCTATGTTGGTCATTTTTTTGCTTCAATTACTTAATAGTGTTCTAGTATCATTTAATATGTGAAACTCATTCAAATATGTATGACAATATCCCATGCATTGCATGGGTAACACACTAGTTAATTATAATTGCAATATCCATCTTACACATTTTTTCCTTAACTTTCCCTTGGACTTAAAAAAAAAAAGAGAGAGATCACTTTTTGCTTTACAAAAACATTTGCCTTTGTATAAATTTGTTTAAGAGACCTAATCATATAAGTAGCAAAAAAAATAAAATAAAATAAAAAGTTCTAATTATATTATAACATTTCCTTCAAACTGCTTGATATAAACATAATGGTTTACATTAATCATTTAAAAATCATACGAGGTCACTGCTCGATAAAATTTCAACTACCATTTAGATGATTGTTTCAATTCATAAATAGACTTTTAAAACTTACAAACCTCTTATTCTATTTATTTTTCAATGAAATCTAAAATTCCATATAAATTTCTTCATCTAGCTCACCATTCAAAAATGTAAACTTGACACCCATTTGATGTAGTTCTAAGTCCAAACTTGCAACTATGGCTAAGATTAACCTAATTGAATTAAAACACACAACATGTGAGAAGGTATCTTTGTAATCTATACCTTTCTATTGTGTATACCCCTTAGCTAGTAGGTGAGCCTTGTATCTCTCCATGGACCCATCTACTTTGGTCCTTATCTTGACAACCTACTTGTTCTCAATTGTCTTTCGGCTAGATAGTAAATCCATTAAATCCCCAACTTTCTTTGTCCTCATGAAACCCATTTCCTCTTCCATTACTCTTTTCTATTTTTTCATAGTAGGATATGACAAAGCTTCTTGAACTGAGTTCGGCTATTTATCATCATGTGGAGTAACTTTAAGTGTCACCCCTTCAATCTTATATCGGCTTTTAAGCACACTCTCTTAGTTACTCTTATGCAGTGGGGTAACTAAT
Source organism: Erythrophleum fordii (assembly GCA_032878935.1). Classification (NCBI taxonomy): domain Eukaryota; kingdom Viridiplantae; phylum Streptophyta; class Magnoliopsida; order Fabales; family Fabaceae; genus Erythrophleum; species Erythrophleum fordii. The sequence goes on along the minus strand of JAVQMF010000052.1, from coordinate 14,056,891 downwards.
GCAATGTTTTCTTTTTGTTCTTCTTCTTCTTCTTTATATTGTTGCATACAGTTCCCACTCAAATCGATGGATTGAGGTATACTTATTTGTTCCACTTTCTTTGTTAAATATCTTATAAAGAGATACATTTCTATCGATCTCTCCCTTATTAGAAAACTTATTTTCTATAAACATGGTGCCTCTAGATTTTATTTCAATTTTAGTTCCATCTTCATTTTCACCAATGAAGATATACACTTTAGATTGCTCTAAGTATCTTATAAAGATACATTTCTTTCCTATTAGGTCTAATTTTCCATACTTATGGGAGGAATTAAGGATGTAACTAGCTAACCCCTATAGTCTTAAGATGCTTAAATATGGTTTACAATTCATCCATAGGTTATAGGGGGTGAAAGTAACTAATTTAAAGGGCACTTGGTTAAATATGAAGGTAGTAGTTAGTAATGCATTACCCAAATACGAAATGGGTAGATTTTCTTATGCCATAATTGACATAACCATTTCCAATGATATCCTATTTCTTCTTTCAGCAACTTTATTTTGTTATGGAGTGACAGAAATCGTTAATTGTCTTATTATATCTTTTTCTTCACAAAGCTCTTTAAATTGTTTAAACAAATATTTGTGTCCTCAGTCAATTCTTGAAGTTTCAATTTTCCCTATCTAATTGGTTCTCAACCATATTCATATAATGTCTAAAGTTATCAAGTGCTTCTAACTTATAAGAGATAAGATAGATATGACCATATTACGAATAATCATCAATAAACATAATAAAGTACCATGCTCCATGTCTTGCCTTCACACTCATTGGACCACATATGTCTCAATAGATAAGTTGCAATGGATATTCTACCTTAATTTTTTTTCCAAATGGTTTTTTAGTTGCCTTACCTATTAAGCAATGCTCACATAAAGACATTTCTAGACTAGAAATTAAGCCTAAAAATCCTTCTTTTGCTAGTCCACTAATTTGCTCATGGCCTACATAGCCTAGCCTAGGGTGCCACACATTTAGTTTTGGTGTTGAATTAGAAGCAAAAGATGCAGTAAAGCAACTATGTTCATACATATCATAAACATTGTCATAAATTGTATCTAATACAATAAAACTATCTAAAAAGTAACCAAAACCATAAAAGGTTGTCCCATTACAAATGCTAATAAGTAGTAAAGGAAATTAATAGTAAAACCAAATTTAATAAGAGACTAAATTCCATCAAATTTCAAGTATGAATAACACATCATGTAGGATCACCGTTTTTCCACCATATAAGATTAACTTGCATGTGCCAATTCCTTTAACTTAAACCTTAGCATTATTTCTTACATATAGCCATTTACTTTTGTTCTGTAACTTCGATATTCCATAAAGGATCCATTATCCTTGGCTATATAGTCTATGGCTCCTGAGTTTATAATTCACAAAGGATAAGATCAAGGCATCAAGATAGTAGTAGAAACATAAATAAAATGTGGAAATGTATTGTGTGGTATCACCTTGTTTTGTTAAGTTCAATCACAAGAAAAATGACTTTGGCCGTGTAATAACTAAAATAATAAATTAAAATTTTGAATTTTGAATTTTGAATCTAAAATAATAATAGTGAAATAGAAAATAATAGAAAGACTAGTAAACTTAAAATTTAAAAGAAACATTAAAAAAAAGCCTAAAACAATAAAGTATTTAGTAAATTATCTTAAATTATGAGGATATTCATACTTTTCATAAGATATGAGTAGTGATATAATAATGATGAATTAAGTTGCTATAAACAATGTATAATATAAAAAAAATTTCTTGATATGCATATATATCAAATATCTTATGCCATGAATATTTGAACATGTACATCATTTCACAACTATTGCCAAGGAGTTTTAATAATTAGATACCCAAGCCAAGGATGCCCAAAGTGCAGATCTAGATAAGCTAGGGTTCAATCCTGCATTAAGTTTCCTTATTTTTCTTTAAAGGTAATAATAATAATAATAATAATAATAATAATAATAATAATATATAAATAAAATAAAATATATAATCATAATAATTTGATGGGAGATGCCCTTATCCTATTGTATCTCTCATCATCTTTTGGTCAAAAGGCTTTTAAAACAATCTTCTTTTTTCCTTAGGTCTTACAAATCTATGGCTAGTGCTTAGCAATGCAAGGAGAGTGAGAATGACAAGAGAGAAAGAGATTGTAATATCCAATATTTCAGCACTGAATTAAATAAAATAGTTAGTATTTTTATACTGAGTTAAACCCCTAAATCAGAGTAAACTAGATGAAGAAAAGGAGTAGAAGCCCAATTAAAGAAGAGAAATGGCAAAAAAGTAAAGTTTTAAGCCCGAAAGAGACAATAGTAATGGGTTCAACAATGCAACAAGAAAAAATTGAAGGTTTAAATATTTAATAGTATACTAAGAGAATAAGATATTTTCCATCATTATACTACTAAATGAGGCCACTAGATTAACAAGAGTTGATAAAACTAGTTAAACCCCTAATTGCACACAAACCAAAGTAACCAATGGCATAAGAATAATTTTAGCTATTTTAAGCTATTCTAAGCCATTGTGGACCTAAAGAATAATTATATGAGTAAAGAGGATTTTAATATCTTATGCCTCAGAGTTATTTGGAAAGAATTTGTTCTGAGGGACAAAATCAGAGTAAAATGAATGCAATAACAAAACTGTAATTTTGACCAAAATGGTACAATATAAAACCAAAAATACTTGAAGTTAAATAAAAAGCAAAATGGAGTGAGTTAAGGGTACTCCTCTCTATTTATGAGTTAAATGACCTAACCAAAAGACTCAAGAAGTATAAAACAGGTCAAGACATTGACGACACGAAAAAAAAATAAGAAATCCTATAGCACAGTGCTATTTTAAGCTATTATATACTATTTTAAGCCCTTGTAACCTAAGAAATTTCATTTAAGGTTTTAAAACTTTCTAAAATAGATTATGGACTCAAATCCCCAAAAAAAATGAGTTAGAATGTAGAAAATTAGAGTGCAAAAAAATGGGACATAACAGGTATTTTTAAATTTGTTAAGAAAGTGGCTTTTATATAATATTATAATTGCTTCATCCAATCATTTGTCCCACTGACCTCACTCCTGTTTGAAGCAACAAAATTTCTCTCTAATGGCATCTCATGGTTAAGGAAAAGTGAGAAAAGAGATAGCAAGGATTTTGAAGCATTTTTACACACTTTTTACTCCTCTCTCAATTATAAAGATTGCTCTCCTTACTAAGCGCTTTTATTCCATGGTTCTAGTTTTTCAAGAGGAGGAAGTTGACATTTTCTAAGGGAGAAGAAAGAGCTCTTTTTGGAAAACTAAATGGGGAAAATTAAAGAGCTCCGAGAGAAGATTGTTTTAAGGTAAGAATCAATCAATAGAAATTTTTTATATATGAACTCTAACCCTTAGAATGCCTCCTGTAGAGAGATAAAGGCCCTTCTCCATGCTTTCTTTCATTTTAATGATAATATAATGCATATAGAATTAGAGTAGAACATGAAAATAGAGAGAATTTGGCAAGAAAAGCAAGAAATCCTAAGGTGCACTATTAATAGGTGTTGTCAACTAACCCCCCATGCTGATAGCTTAGATGAGCTTGTTTTCATGGTCTATGAAATTTAGAGATTCTTTTGAGAATTATAAAGGCTAGGGGAATTATTGATTTCATAGAAATAGCTAGATTTTGAAAGGCCAAACTTTAGGTCAAAGAAAACCCTAAGTGAGCCATATGAATGGATTCAATTCTTAACTTGTATTTGATGGTTCCATTGAGCTTCTTAGGAGCCAAATAAGTTATACACAAAGTTAGAATGAAGTTAAGAAGCCAAAGAATTGAAGTTGCTCAATGAAGGATTAAGGGCATCAAGAGTCTTAATATGTCTTAGTGAGAAAATGACCTTAGGAATAATGTTTGACCAAACAAATAATAAAAGAGGGATTTCTGGCTCAATTTAAGAATCCTAAGATAGTTAAGAAAAGCTCTCCATGAAAATCCTAATTTTGGGTCTAAGTGAAGAGTAATATGAGAAACCCATAAAGGCTAAAGATTGATGGAAACCTAGGCCTTCTAAGAAACTTAAATGGTATGTCTTGAGAGATAAAGTAAGTATAAAGCTAATTTAGAAAATGGAACCATAAGATTAGGGCTTCAAGGAACTCTTTACTAATAACTCTGCTTCCCATTCTACTAAACTGTATATCATTAAGGTGATCCAACAACAACTTGGCTCCTTAACACATTTGGTCTAAGACCTTGAGCATAAGTATGATCACTTATCTACTGAACTAAGGGAAACTAAGGAAGTGTTTCAGGCTAAAAAGGAAAACCTATAATAAAGTCTACAAGCTTTTGATGCTTCACTAAATCAATAGATTCAAGTGGTGATTCCAGCCTTAAGGGTATTCGCCAATCAAATTCAAGAAATCTGAATGCAAATTGATAATCTATAGTCTTATGGTCTTTAGGATTTGCTACTTTGAATTTTTATCTATTGATAACATAATACTTGATTATTCTTATTTGTTGATTTTCTATATAATACTTGCTAATTGCTCTTCATTGATGACTCTTGTTTGCATTTTCACTATGCCTACCCTTTTTACTGCTGACAAAAAGGGGAAGAATATCTACTTACACTTAACTTAACTCCATCACAAAAGGAAGAGAACATCTACTTGTTAGTTATGCTTAACTTAACTTTATCTATGTCTAAGCTTAACTTAACGGTGCATGTTGATTGCACTTAACTCTGAACTTAACTTTGTATCTTGCTTAAGTTTAAACTTTGAATATCTACTTGTGCTTAATTTAACCTTCTATCCTGCTTGTGCTTAACTCTTTAAATCATTTTACACGTAACTATAGATATATGTAAGTTAGCATATCTTAATGTTCTACTCTCTTATGCTTTTTCATATCTAATTTTACTTATGCGTTTTGTTATCATAAAAAATGGGAGATTGTTGGTCCAACATTTACAAGACCCAATAATTTCACTTAAGTTGTAACTTTGATGATAACAAAGCCACAATTTTAGTACATGAAAAAGCCCAATTAAAACTTAGCCTGTTAAATTTTTCCTATTAATCTATCTAAATTTTATTAATAAACTAATTGACAAATTTCAACTACCTCTGATTTTCAACCTATACAAATGAAATAGCTATATTTGTGCCAACTTTATTATTTCTCTTCTACAAATAACCATTTTGATGTAAGAGTATACTATTTGCCTAACCTATGAAGTAAGCATTAAAGAGTATTAATGGAAATGAGACAAATACTTTACACAACATGGTGCCATAGAGAAAGAAGATATGAACATTGAAGATATATATCCTCTATTCCAATCAAAAAGTTTTTACACTTAATACTCTATCCTACAAAAAAAGAGACAACATTAGTAACAGCTACAAGTTGGGAAAGAAATATAAATGCATTGAAGGTCGAATAGCAAAGATAAAAAAAAATTATTAGAAATCATTTAAGTATTAAATAATATTTACTACTCTAAAAATATTTTGAATCTCTAGTCTATTAGTTTTCAAAGAAATATTTATTGAACAATTTTGTAATCCTATATTAGGTTGTAAAAAAAATTTTCCTTATCATTTATTATAACTCTATGAATGTAAAAGTAAGTTGAGAGTAACTTTTAACACTAAGTTGGTCCCTTTGTCAAAATAAGTATACTATATTAAATCTCGTATTATCAATATTTATCATGGTTTGATTTATGTAAAGTTGAAACTGTATAAATTGAATCCACCCCATGATATGTATTTGGCTACTATAATATAATGGTGGACTAATGATGTGTCTGAACCAGAAAAAGAAAAGAAAGAAGGAAAGCAAGAAGAAAAGAGATGAGAAGAGAAGAAATAGAGGAACAAGAAAGTTCTGTAATTTGCTATCCTTCCAATTCAGAGCAACAACTTTTATGAATAATAGAATAATTGCTAAATAGAAAAAGAAAAATACTATTTTGTCCTCAATACTAAAACACAGCGTATCAAATCCCCCTAGCCAACATCACCTTTGACTCCAAGGGTGCACGTGACGAGCAAACTCTAGATATTTTCGCTGAATATCAAACCACAGCTCCCACGTGGCATCCTCAGGTAATTCATTCTGCCACTGAATGAGTACCTAAGTAACAGCTCGATGATTTTTTTGTGCCATCCTCCTATCCAAGATTGCTACAGGACATCTATCCCTGGATGAAGTACCCCACTTATTTGGTAGATGCCGAGGTGATATACTAGGATCTGGGCACTGTTTCAGTAAAGATACATGAAAGGTGGGATGAATCCGAGAAGTGGGGGCAGTTGTAGAGTATAAGCGACAGCTCCCACTCGTGCGATAATTTGATAAGATCCAAAATATTTCAGAGATAACTTCAAATGAGTCCTCTGAGTAACTGAAGACTATCTATATGGCTGCAACTTCAAAAAGACCCAATCTCCACCTTAAACTCTCGTTCTGAGTGATGCTTGTCGGCTTGTTGTTTCATCCGATTAGCAACAGTAGCTAAATTCTATTTCAAGACACGAAGCATATTTTCTCGAGCTATAAAACTTCTGTCGATGACATCAATAGCAGATTCATGAGGTAAGTATGGTAAATGAATTGGAGGAGATTGACCATACAACACCTCATATGGAGTACACCCCGTGGCAGTATGGTAAGTGGTCTTATACCACCACTCAACCAATGATACCCATTTAACCCAAGTCTTAGGATTCTGCCAAGTGAAGCAGCACAAATATTGTTCCAGGCACCTATTAAGAACTTTACTTTGACCATCTAACTGGGGATGGTAAACAGAGGACAAATGCTGTGAAACTCCCAACTTATTGAGAAATTCCTGCCAAAACCTACTTGTGAACAATGGATCCCTATCATTGATAATGTTGGAAGGAGCTCCATGGAGTTTATAGATGCTATCTAAAAATATTTGTGCAAGCTGAATTGCAGAAAAAGGGTGCGACAATGCAAGAAAGTGGGCATATTTGCTAAGTCTATCTACAATAACCAGATGGTGTCCTTTCCTTCAAATTTTGGCAATTTCTCAATGAAATCCATAGCTATACTCTACCAAACTCCATTCGAAATTGGCAGTGGCTGCAATGTACCTGGGGAGGCCACATTCTCATATTTACAACGTAAACAAGTCTCACAACCTTCAATAAAGTTCTACACATCCTTCGATAACCCTCTCCAATAAAAGAGAGATTTTATTCTCTTAACAGTAGCTTGCACTCCCAAATGGCGTCCTTGCAATGAAGAGTGTAGCCACTGGAGTATGGAAAGCTTCAACTGACTCTGAGAAGGACCAATGACCAGACAGTTTTTTTCTTGTTAACAACCCTGATTTCCATTTGTACTTGGGATGAGCTTCTGGCTTAGATTCTTTTTCTACAATAATAGCCTTCAACACCTGATCAGTGGTCTCCTACCATAATTTAGAAGAAATAGTAGAAATACCCAATTGTAGAAGTTCACCATGAGTAGCTCTAGAAAGGGCATCTGTGGCCACATTTTCTTTGCCCCTTTTATAAGTGATGGTGTATTGGAGACCCATCAACTTAGTAATCCAGCTGTATTGAGCACGAGTGGATAACCTCTGCTTCAACAAGAACTTGAGGCTTTTCTGATCTATAAGGATTGTAAAAGGTTGGATGCTCAGATATTGATGCCACATACCCACTGCAAACACAATTGCCAACAATTCTCTATCATAAACTGATAACAACTGGTTTTTAGGGGATAAAACCTTGCTTACATATGCAATAGGATGTCCATTTTATAGTAAGACAGCCCAATCCCAATACTTGAAGCATCTGTCTCCACCGTAAAAGATTGCTACAAATCAGGTAAAATCAGTATAGATGCCTTAATCAGAGCATCTTTAAGTTGTAAAAATGCATTCTCAGCTCCTGAGGTCCATGAGAATTTATCTTTCTTAAGAAGATCATTGAGTGGGCGCGCTATGATGCCATAATTTCTAATAAAGCGTCTGTAATATCCAGATAGACCTAGAAAACCTCTTAACTCCTTCACTGACCAAGGCAATGGCCATTTAGAGATAGCTTCTATTTTTTCTAGATCTCTAGACACCCCTTGAGGGGTAATCACATTACCTAACTAAGCAATTCTTTATGTAGCAAATGCACACTTACTCTTTTTGACAAAAAATTGATGCCCCCTCAAGATTGAAAACACCTCCCTCAAGTGGTTCACATGGTTGCTCAAGGTATCACTATATATCAATATATCATCAAAGAACACTAATACTGATTTTCTCAAAAGTGTTGCAAAAATAGCATTCATAATACCCTGAAAAGTAGATGGAGCATTAATTAAGCCAAAAGGCATCACTAAATACTGATAGTGACCAGCATGTGCTTGAAATGCTGTTTTATAGATATCTTCATCTTTCATCCTTATTTGATGACAACCTACCCTTAAGTCCAATTTAGTGAAAATGGTTACTTTCCCTAACTCATTAAGCAAATCTTCAATTAGTGGAATAGGAAATTTGTTAGGCACAGTTGCTTTATTTAAGGTTCTATAATTCACACACATCCGCCAACTTTCATCTTTTCTTTTTTCACTAGGACCACAGGAGAAGCGAAAGGAGAGGAGCTGTGCTGGATGATCCCTGTATCAAGCATTTCCCTGATCAAATTATCAATTACATTCTTTTGCATGGTAGGATAACGATAGGGCCTCATACTTATGGGGTTAGTGCCTTCTTTAAGTATAATCTGATGATCATAGCCTTCACTTTTAGGTGGTAATCCCTTGGGCTCTTCAAATATATCAGCAAATTCAACCAACAACTCCATTACAGCTACTGGAATCTCATCTCCCTGCATAGCATTCAATCTGCAACAATAATCATCACCCTAACAGGGAATTAATTGTAGCATGTAAGCTGCCATTTGAGAACAAAGTAGCTTAAAAATTTTTCCTTCTTCCACTTTTCAGTTCTTCACTTCACCCGAAGCATTAATTTGCACTGGTTTACCCTTCCACATAAACTCCATTATGAGGTTCTTACAATCCAGCAAAATAAGTCCCAATTCTCTCATCCACTGCATTCCCAACACCATGTCACATCCTACTAAAGGTCAAAGAATTATTTCAGCCTCAAACTCAATGCCTTGAGTCATCCATTTTATTCCTTCATACACTTTTCTACCCTGTAACTTATCACCGTTAGCCACAGTTACCATTACAGCCTCTGTAGGTATTACTGTCCAATTCATTTCATCACCAATAGCAGCATCAAGAAAATTATGCATACTTCCTGTATCAATAAGGATATGTAGGAGCCTCTTACCACATTTACCTATGATTCTCATAGTAGGAGATGAAGATGCACCAGTCAGTGCATTAAGTGAAATAATAGGCTTCTCTTCTGACACAGGGCCCTCCTGACTGCTATCACCATGATCATAAGTCAGCATCTTCAATTCTCCAGTATCTTCCTAACTATCTTCGACCTCCATTAAGTACACTTGCATCTTCTTCCTTTGCGCACACTAATGGCCGGGAGCAAATTTCTCATGGCAGAAATAACACAGGTTCTTACTTCTGTGTTCATCCATCTCTTCTGGAGTTAATCGCTGTTTAAACCTCACAGCAGGTCTTCCTAGTAATCCCTTCTGTCCTTCTGCACTTCTATTCCCTGGCCACTTCTTTTCAAATGGCACAATAGCTTTAGATCTATCAAATGAACTCACTGGTCCCTTATTCACAGGTACTAACGCCTTCTTCTCTTCCAATAGAAAATTGCTTAACTCTTTTTTTAATAATTGCATATTAGAATTCTGCAACTTAGCCAACTTAGAAGCTTCCAATTGCGTCTGAGGATGTAGGAGTTTGACACCAGAGGCTAATTCAGGCTTTAATCCAGCTAGGAAACAACTTATCTTCTGAGCTTCGGTCAGATCCAATTTACAAACCAGATTATCATATTGAGTTTGATAATCTGCCAATGACCCTTCCTGATGAAGTTGCATAAGCTCCTCCATTGGATCATTGTATATAGGGCCAAATCTCATCTTGAGAGCTTCAATAAGTGAATTACAATTGAGCCTGCCTCTTCTACTTTGCTCAAAATGACGGAACCACTTGTGCGAATCCTCATCCATGGATAGTCCAGCCAATACAACTTTATTAACTTCAGGTGTTCCATCAAGTAGGAAGAACCTCTCACATTTAGCCGCCCAACCAGTGACATCTAAAGGCATGAATTTAGGAAATTCTACCTTCGTGAATCTTGTTGGCAATTGATAATCACTTCCAGACGCTCTATTGTCCATTTGCCTATCAACATAAGCCCGATCCGAATTGTTACCAACCATATCTAAAATCTGAAGAGATAATCGCCTCATCAAATCCTGCATATCTATCATTTGTTGTTCAACGCCGGCAAGACGAGCATTCATCTCCGATCTGATTCTATCTTCCATCTCTCGAACGCTAGCCTGCGATCTGGTACCTTCAGCCATGTGGACCGACTGCTCTGATACCATTGATGTGTCCAAACCAGAAAAAGAAAAGAAAGAAGGAAAGCAAGAAGAAGAGAGACGAGAGAATAAACAGAGGAACGAGAAAGTTCCGTAATTCGCTATCCTTCCAGTTCAGAGCAACAGCTTTTATGAATAGTAGAATAACTACTAAACAGAAAAAGAAAAATACTATTTTGTCCTCACTACTAAAACGCAGCGTATCAACTAAATTGAAGACCGAAGAGCAGTTCTCTCCATCACCTTCTCCATTTGAGCTCTTGGGATTGGGATTCCGTTCGATTTCGTTCAAGCCAGCCAACAAAGAGGGCTTCGATTGGGATTGGGATTGCAATTGCGATTGCTTTTTAGTTTTTCATCTTCGTCCTACGCGGGCTCAGGTCAATCATAATTTCATCTTTGATTTTTCTACTGTGTTATGGGTCAATTTTTTTGGGATTTAATTGGATTCTGATTCTATTTGTTTTATTTACTTTCCTTATGCGATTTTGTTGTGCTTGCTTTATGTTGCGTAATCCATATGCTCGCGGGAGTTGCAATGTGAACAATCTCCATGTAATTAAGACTACACGTTGTTAACTTATATGCTTATTCATGATTTTTTAACATTGGGGATTATGTCTTTTTGAGTTTATGGTAGCCTGTCTGGACACATTGGCTGCCTTTCTTATTTGTGTATCTTACTATAAATTGAGCCTCTTCTAGTAAAACTAGAAGAACAGGCAAAGTGGAAAGCCTACAATATGTTGACAAACTTAGATATTTTGCCTTTCTATTTTGATTTCGTTATGACTGATGAACTTTTTTTTTTTTTTGGCTTAGACTCTCAGCTTGCCAAGTGTCGTAAATTTTGGCTTAGAAACTTTATGGTTCTGATTTGGATTTAGGTTGAATGAAGTCTGTCACTATTCATCTTTTATACTTAATTTACATGAACTGTGTTGCTATTTGATTTGCTCATTAATTGACCATATAGTGTTGCTACCTATTTCGGATGATCTGTGGAATCGCTGCCCATTTTTTATGATGTCAAAAAGAGGGAGCATGGGTTGTTATATTGTTATGTGATCTCTGTTCCTCTCCCTATTACAGGGCTATATTTTTTATTCATCTTGTTTTTACTTTTGTGCTTTACATTTTCAAGAATTCATCTATTCAGTTCTTAACACTTCTTAATCATTTTTTAATGGAAGAGTGCTAACAACAAGGTTTCACATTATAATTATTAATGATTACAAAACCCATTTTATAAAGAATTAAGTCAAAGAAAGTTCAATTGGGCCTGAAACCTTTTTCTTGGGCACAGTTATAATATACGGGCCGAACTAACAAATTCTATTGGGTTATATTTCTGCAAGTTCTTCTTGGCCTTTATCACTTCGAAACAAACAAATTTTCTCTGTATCCTATTCTTCTACCTACTTATTGTCTCTGTCTGTCAATTTTTCATTTTCTTCCTCATTTATTTCCTTTTATCTCTTACCAATTCAACAAGAAGAAAACTTAAATAATAATCTCTATATGCTTATCATTACATTCTCTCATCAAATTAAAGAAATTAAAGAGCAAATTATGCAGACTTTTCTTAAGTTTTATTAAAATTACACAGATTTTTTTTTCTATTTTCAACATACATTTAAATCTCTTATGAAACAAAAAATTAGTATACTCCAATTTAAAATTTTCAACTAAAATACTCTCTATTAAAAAAATTTTTACTTTAAAAAATATATATTTAAAGTAATTGAAGGCATTTTAATCATAAAATTTAAAATTGAATTAAAGTGTAGGATAACTTTTTGTTTTAAGGGAAATTTGTGTATATTTTAAAAATAAAAGTGAAATCTATAAAATTTACTCAAAATTACAATATTTGAAACTTTTATATCATTCTGCATCATGTTATTAGTTTCTTTAAAAGAGATATTTTATGTATTATAATTTTATTAGAGAATTTGATAACAACTACTTAAAACCTAAAACTAAACCTAATTATTTTTTCTTTTTTCATTGAGTAAACCTATACAGCAATTGATGCCTATTGCCCGCAAGACAAAAAGAAAAAAGAAAAAAAATTCTTGTGAACCAGTAAAAGAATATTTAGGCGATATACAAGTGCCTATAGCATATATATGCATATTAAATTTACTGTTATAACATGTCCCCTTTAAAATTTATTAAAATTACACATATTTTTTTATTTTTAAAATACATATAGACCTCCTCTGAAATGAAAAAATTAGTGTAGTCGAATTTAAAAATTTTCAACTAAAATGCCTTCTATTTAAAATTTTTTTAGTTTAAAAAATATATATTTAGATTAATTGAAGGTATTTTAATCATAAAATTTAAAATTGGATTAAAGTGTAGGATAACTTTTTGTTTTAAAAGAGATTTGTGCATATTTTAAAAATAAAATAGAAGCCTGTGAAATTTATTCAAAATTAAAATATTTGAAACTTTTATATCATTCTGCATCATGTTATTAGTTTCTTTAAAAGAGATTTTTTATGTATTATAATTTTATTAGAGAATTTGATAATAACTACTTAAAACATAAACCTAAACTTAATTGTTTTTTCTTGCTTCATTAAATAAACCTATACAGCAATTGATGCCAATTGCCACAGGAAAAATAAATGAAAAAAATTCTTGTGAGCCAGTAAAAGAATATTTATGAAATATACAAGTGCCTATAGCATATATGTGCATACTAAATTTACCGTTATAAATGTCCCCTTTATTTAGTCTTCAATAATGTAGCCCAAACATCTAGACTGTCTTATACTGCAATTTCTACCTATATAAATTAAGGTGATTGGACCATCTAATTGCTTCTAATGATTCAGAACAAATTCCCCAGAGGTTACATGAAGAAGAGTGTTTTGACTTTGAGTGTCTTAAAAAAAAAAATCTGTAACTTGTACCACTGTGATGTTATAGGTACCAATGCAAAATTTTAAAATATATCCTTTTTATTTTTAATTTTTGGGGCCTCATCGCCAATGAATATTAGTTGACATTTGCTTTCATCTTCTGTGCCATTGTAGAGCTTGGAGTTGGAAGCTTTTCTTGGGGTTTTTGTTTATGCTCATGCTTGTTCTTTATTGACAAGCCTCAATTTAGCAGTTCTTTTAGAGATAGATGTCAGAGCCAGAGATCTATCACTCAGCCTTTTTGTTTTTTATTATTCTAGTTTCTGTTTAAACTTTATTGAGTTTTATGTACATTTATGTAATAATATAAGAAAGAGGAATAGTTGGAGATTATAGTTCTCGATTTCGTAATTTGATGACAAAGAAAACCAAAGTTGAAGAAGAAACTAGACACAGTCCACCTCTGTTCTAACAACAGAATATAAGCTGAAATTGCTTGCATTTACCACATATAATGTTGACTGGTTGTCATTTGTACACTATAATCCCTAGATTTAGTTTACCTAGCGAACACTAAAGCAAAAATTGATAAGATTTTAGAGTACCAAAGAGTAAGACAATTTATAGTGGTGGGCACTCTGCTCTTCATTTATATGACCTAGCATTTATATGCCTATTGTAATGAGATGCATAGTAGAACCAGACCTCAAACGTTTGGAAACAATTGCACACGTCCAATATGAATAAGACGTCTCTGAATTCTATATTCTAACAGACATGACGACATTTTAGGGTCTTATGACAACTTGTCTTTAGCCTTCCTTTCCCATAGTATAACTTTTACTTAATTAAGGCATCAATGGCATGATAGTTGATTTATAAACCACACAGCATGAGTTTTCCACTGATCATCAAAACAGAACTTGAATCTATGATGCTGCACCATTCTAAATTCTAGACATGGCATGAATGGTATGTTTACAGTTTTTTGTACCTCCTATTTAGTGCACCATCACTCATTCTTACTTTTACTGATGATCTGTTATTTTCTGTAGTCTTGTATTGTTGCTATGTTTGATTACTTAAATAAGCTTAAAAATCTGATAAGAGCTTGCAGTTGTTGGTCCTTAAAACTGCTATAGGCTAATAATGAATGTTTTGTTACTTGGCAGTAATGACAATAGATATAGTATATTCATATCATTAGATTTTGTTCTCTTGTTCTAGTATTTTCTTTTTAATTATATGTTTATACACCAAGTATAGTTTTTGTTGTGTTGTATTGTTGTTACTTGACTCCCTGCACATTATTAGCTTAAGCATTTTCTGGATAATAGTTGCTGTATTTGTCTCTAATCCATGGTTAGTGGGACCAAGTGATTTACGGGTTCAATTTATGATCTGATTAGATTCTCAGGGAGGCAATTCAAATGGCCAATAGCAATAGGCGATGGTTGGATATGAGAACTTTGTTGCAACATTGATATGAATTTGAGTGTTTAAGAAATGTATTAAGTGATAATGATTTTGATGTATAGAAAAATTTTTAAGTACCTGAGTTTTATATTTTTATTGTCTAAAAATGTTTCTGAACAACTTTGGGAAGGTATATATTAGTAAGTCTTTGTTTTATACTTCTAGATTATGAAGACTATCTCTATTTGTAATATTAATTCTTTAAATGTGCATTTGAATGAAGAGAAAAGTGGAGGGAAGAGAAAGGGGGAGAGGAAAACAGAATTTTTTCCTGCTTGGCTCGAAAAGAAAACCAAAAAAAGAAAAAATGAGAAGAAAAGTACGATGAACTCCACACAAAATTTTTCTCTTCATATTGAAGAGATTATGAGGAACAAACGACAAATTTCTTTTCCATACCCTCATCTTTGCCAAAACATATATATATATATAATATTTATAAAATTTTAAAATAAATAATCATATTTATTTTATTAAAATAATAATGTATAAATAATTTTTTAAAAAATAAATTTTAATTAATTTAAAAAATATATTTTCTAAATATTTTGTAATTTTAAAATTAATAAATTATATATCAAAAGAAAAAAAAGTAGCCATAAACAAAAAAATTAATTTAAAAAATTTTATATTTTAATTAATTAATTAATTAATATTATAATTAATTATTTAAAATTTTATTATAAATTAATTAATAATAAATATATTTTACAACATATGAATATATTTTTTAAAATAAAATAAATAAATTTTATTTTTATAAAAAAAAAAACAAATCAATTGCAATACAATCGATTATTGCTGCATCCAAAACGCAATCGAACTAATGTCCGACTACGTTTTGGTCGGAAGGGATGAATTGCATCATCCCATCAACATATATATATATATATATATATATACATATATATATAAAATTTATATTTCACTATAATATATATTGTAATATATAATATATTATATAATATATATTAAAATAAAATATTTTATTATATTTAAATTAATTAATATATTTTTATTTTATTATTTAACTAAATTTTTTGAAAAAAAATAAAAAATATACTTTTCGTAAATTTTTTTAAATTTTATTATTTTTATTTCTTTAAAAAAATGGGTCTAAATTTAAAGTAACTAATTTATATTTAAAACATAATTTGTTAAAAAATATAAAAATTATTATCATTATAAATTAATAATTTTTTGTTTATCCATCCAAACACATTGAAAGAAAAATTTTTTTTTTTACTTTTCTCTCATTTCTCTTTCCTCTATACTTTTTTTTGTCTTTCATTTTTCTCTTTCCCCATCCAAATACGGCGAAGGTATAAATGCAAAGTTTTAAATGTTTAAAAATTCTCACGCTGTAAAAGGCTAAATTTCAACTTCAAAAGAACTAAATACTTGCTTTCTTATTGTAGAAACTCAATCTATTATTACGGAATTGCATATGCAATACAGAAGTGAAATAAAGGAAAAAAAAAGTCTAAATTATGAACAGTAAAAATTGAAAGAGAAAAAATAAAAATAATACAGAGAAGAGAAGAGAAAAGAAACAGAAAAACACAATGAAGCTAAGAAAATACAAAACTATTTATATAAACTATATATAAATAACTATTTTTCCTAACTATAAACAACTATTTTTTCTAATGATTACTTTTTTGCATTAAAAAAATGCAATGGTTCAATTTAATAAAAAAATAATATTAAAGATATATATATTATTTAATTAATAATTAAATCAATAAAATAATAAAACAAAATTAATAATTACATTAAAAATTATTAATATGAATAATAAAAAGTAATGTATTATTATATAAAAAATAGTTTCTATAAAAAATTAAATCTTTAATTTTTAACAGTTAAACAAGTATTAAAATATAAAAAAATTATTTTTTTGTCATATTATTTTCATTTATTTATATATTTATTAAATAATATAATAATTAATTTATCCAATAACAATTTGATATTTAACAATAAATATACAAAATATAGATTATAATATAATTATAATCTAAATTAAATTTATTATATATTTATTATTTAATAATTAATTTAAATTTAGATTTTTCTATAGTTTATATCAGATTTTTTAAATTACACGTATTATATGATAATAATGTATTATTATACATACTTATATGGTTGGGAAAACCAACCACTTTTGTGTTGCTAGAAATAGCAAAATAGCCAATCATTTTTGTGTCATTATTTTGTCCAATAAAAATATGGTGGGTTTTGCTAAATTAGTATAATAGCCTTAAGATGTTAGACAAGTTTTACTGCTTTTTTGTATTTGTTAAGACTTTTTTTTTTTTTGCAAAATACTTTTTGTTTCTCGTAGATATAACATGTCCTCTTTTTTTTGTTTAAACTAGTCATTTTTTTCCGAAAGAATCTTATAGGTTTTTTCTTGTATTTCTTTTTTTTTTTTTTGGTATTTACTAGTCTTGTAAAAGGCTTTGCTATGACGAGATTTATTCTTTATGGGATATAAACACTTATCTTGTGCCTTGCATTTGATCTAGAGACAGAGTTTCTTACATGCCTAATGCGACAAATAGTGTGAGGCTTGTGAACTAAATGTAGCAGAAATGTGTCACAAAGGACTTTGTTGGTGGGGAAAGGACTTCATATTTGGATTGAAAAAATTGATATGTGAGAAAAGAGAATAGAAAAATAATGATAATAATAAATGAGATGAAAAATAATATTTTGTTTTTATTTAAAAATAATTAAAAATACTGTTAAATAATAATAAATAATTTTTTAATTTTTATTTCCATCAATGCAAATGCCTTGGAAAGTGTGTAAATTTTAGATGGCATTGTGAAAATTTCTTAGTTTTCGCAGTCTAAGCATGTATCAAACATCCAACTCGCATGGTGGAAAACCACGGGAATCAACTTTGTTTATGCGAGTCGGACATGCAGCCCTCATCCCTAGGCCCTTTCCTTCGCTCTTTAATTTTCCTGGCCAGGGGTCCCAGTACCGTTAATTCAGGCGTGGAATGTGACGAATAAACGGCTCCCACGTGTGAACGTAGGTCAAATAAACTTCCAATCAAAAGGGCGTGCAGATTCTCTCCCGAATGACGTGTAATGCGACAAATAGACGAGTCCCAAATGTGAACGAAGGCCAAAGAAAACAACAATCAAAAAGCGAGTCAGGTCTCTACGCAACTGCCTTTTTCTTTGGCTGGCATTGCAAATTGAGAAAATGATTAGACCTTTTCCCTTTACCAATTCTGCCAATCACGCTAGCCTTCGGAGAAGTCATAAAGTATTCTTCCTCGCATGGGTACCGGGGAAATGATTATACATTTATGCTTCCCTGACATACACCATCCACGTAAAATCCTGTATTGCGCTGGGATATTTATACAGAAAAGGACCCAATGATGAATATTATCTTGTATTGTCCCTGCAATTCAACATACCATTTCTATAAATTTATAAATTATAAATAACCTCTTTAATTTCCATGAAATATAACATGAATATGGCTTCTCCAGGGATATTTTTATTTTATTTTTGTTAATAAAGAATTATTAATGCGTTGATTATATAGCTAATGCTTTAATTTTCATATAAAATTTCAGATTTCGTATTGATTAGGTATATATCATTTTATTCAAGTAGTATTTAATTAATAAATAAATAGTTATGTTCTATTAGATTAGATTTAAGTAAAATTTTTAAATATTAAAAACAATATAATGTATAAGTAATTTTTAAAAAAAAAATGCACTTATAAAATATTAAATTGTACAAAAAATATACGTGATAAATTAAATTATGCACAGGAAAACAATAAATTAAACTTGACCAAAAATTAAATAAACGAATTAAATTAAACTTGATTAAAAAAATTGATGACCTTCAAAATGCTAAAGTTTTTCATATGGTTCAGAATGGCAATAGGGACTGGAGCACCATCAAGGATTTTTTTTGCCTGAGGCCATCTGAGCCAAGATAGCTACTATAGCTGCCCAGACATGCTTGCTTGGCTCCATTCAAAGGACCACACCTTCTTGGTCAAGTCAGCGTTTAGAGCTATTCAGTAGGTTAATAATGATCGTGCGAGAAGATCCTCACCAATGTTTATAGAGTTAAATGCCACCTGTCTTTGTTCGATATGTGCCCGATCTGTGGTGATCATTCTCAAGACTATTCTCCATACCCTGCGAGACTGTCACCATGTTAAAAACTTTTGGCTTGGCAGTGTCTTTCCTTCACATTGGCAAAATTTCTTTAACAGGTACTGGGTTTCGTTTAATCTTGATCGCAAGCTTGGAAAGGACCAGTTAGGGAAGTTAAATAGTTGTAATAGTATTTATAGTTATAACAGAATTTATACTCAGTTATAACCATCTGACACTATTCTCAAGATATAAATATGTTGTACTTACCTTCAGTGATAATAACAAGAATTCCATTACCTTACCTGCTTCTACTATGCAAACTCTCGTCTCCTTGCTTTATCATAACATGGTATCAAAGCCATAATCTTAAAGATGCTAAGCTCTTCAAGTTCTCAGTTTGCACAGAAGAAAGAGGTGGTATCCTTCACACATACCATCTTGGTCAAACTCAATGACAACAATTATCGACTATGAAAATAGCAAGTCTGTTTTGCAATACGTGGCTATGAACTCCAAAAATATATCGATTCAACAACTAAACCTCCACCAAAATTCTCTCCGGAGGATGATCAGCTAAAAGGTGTTTACAATCTAGAATTTCTCCTGTGGGATCGCCAAGATCAATTACTTATGTCTTAGATGCTTTTCTCCATGTCCGGGGGAGTTCTCACTCGAACAGTTGGATGTGAATCTTCAGCTCAAGTTCGGGACGGAATACAAACGTTCTTTGCCTTTCAAACATGTGCCAAGATCAAACAATTGAAGGCTCAACTCACGAACACCAAGGAAGGGTCCATTCCCAAGAATAGTTAACTAAAATACATATAGACCTCCGAAACAAAAAATTAGTGTAGTCCAATTTTAAAATTTTCAACTAAAATATGCTTTATTTAAAAAAAAATTTAGTTTAAAAAATATATACATAAATTAATTGAAGGTATGTTAATCATAAAATTTAAAATTGGATTAAAGTATAGAATAACTTTTTGTTTCAAGAGAGATTGTATATATTTTAAAAATAAAAGAAAAGTTTGTGAAATTTATTCAAAATTAAATTAAAACTTTTATATCATTCTGCATCATGTTATTAGTTTCTTTAAAAGACATATTTTATGTATTATAATTTTATTAGAGAATTTGATAATAACTACTTAAAACCTAAAACTAAACCTAATTGTTTTTTTCTTTTTTCATTGAATAAACCTATACAGCAATTAATGCCTATTGCCACAGGAAAAAAAAAAAAAAAGAAACAAATTCTTGTGAACCAATAAAAGAATATTTAAGCAATATACAAGTGCCCATAACATATATGTGCAATAAGAAAAAATTGAAGGTTTAAATATTTAGTAGTATATTAAGATAGTAAGATATTTTTTATCATTATACCACTAAATGAAGTTATTGGATTAACAAGAGTTGATAAAACTAGTTAAAACCCTAATTGCATACAAACCAAAGTAACCAATGGCATAAGAATAATTTTAGCTATTTTAAGCTATTATAAGTCACTATGAATCTAGAGAATGATTATATGAGTAAAGAGGATTTTAAAATGTTTTATATCTCAGAGTTATCTGGAAAGAGTGTGTTTTGGGGGCCAAAATTAGAGTAAAATGAATGTAATAGCAAAACTGTAATTTTGACCAAAATGGTATAATGTAAAACCAAAAATACTTGAAGTTAAATAAAAAGAAAAATGGAGTGAGTTAAGGGTACTCCTCTCTGTATATGAGTTAAATGACCTAACCAAAAGACTTAGGAAGTATAAATAAGTCAAAACATTGATAACACGAAAAAATAAGAAAGCTTAAAGCACAATGCTATTTTGAGCTATTTTATATTATTTTAAGCCCTTGTAGCTCAGGAAAATTCATTTAAGGGTTTTAATGCCTTCTAAAATAGATTATGAGCTCAAATCTTGAGAAAATTTGAGTTAGAAAGTAGAAAATTAAAGTGCAAAATAATTAGGATGTAACGGGTATTTTTAAATTTGTTAAGAAAGTGGCTTTTTATATAATATTATAATTGCTTCATCCAATCATATGTCCCACCAACCTCACTCTTGTATGAAGCAACAAAAATGCTCTCTAATGGCATCTCATGGTTGAGGAATAGTGAGAAAAGAGAGAGCAAGGATTTTGAGGCAATTCTATACACTTTTTGCTCCTCTCTCAATTATAAAGATTGCTCTCCTCACTGGAACCTTTTATTCTATGGTTCAAGTTTTTCAAAAGGAGCAAGTTGATATTTTCTAAGGAAGAAGAAAGAGCTCTTTTTGGAAAAATACATGGGGGAAATTAAAGAGCTCCAAGAGAGGATTGTTTTGAGGTAAGAATCAATCAATAGAAAATTTTCATATATGAACTTTAGCCCTTAGAATAGCTCTTGTAGAAAGATAAAGGCCCTTTTCCATGCTTTATTCCATTCTAATGACAATATAATACATGTAGAATTAGAGTAGAACGTGAAAATGGAGAGAATTTGGCAAGAAAAGCAAGAAATCCCAAGGTGCACTATTAATGGGTGTTGTTGACTAACCCTCCATGATGATGGCTTAGATGAGCTTGTTTTCATGGTCTATGAAATCTAGAGAACCTTTTGAGAATTATAGAAGCTAGGGGAAGCATTGATTTCATGAAAATAGCTAGATTTTGAAATGTCAAACTTTTGGTCAAAGAAAACCATAATTGAGCCATATGAATAGATTTAATTCTTGGCTTGTATTTGATGGTTCCATTGAGCTTCTTAGGAGCCAAATGTGTCATACATAAAGTTAGAATGAAATTAAGAAGCCAAAGAATTGAAGTTGCTCCATGGAGGATTAAGGGCATCAAGAGTCTCAATATGCCTTACTAAGAAAATGACCTTAGGAATAGTGTTTGACCAAACAAATAGTAAAAGTGGGATTTGTGGCTCAATTTAAAAACTTAAGAATCCTAAGATAGTTAAGAACAACTCTCTATGAAAATCCTAATTTTGGGTTTAAGTGAAGATTAATATGAGAAACCCATGAAGGTTAAAAGATTGATGGAGACCTAAGCCTTTTAAGACACTTAAATGGGATGTCTTGAGAGATAAAGTAAGTAAAAATCTAAGTTAGAAAATGGAACCATAAGAATAAGGCTTCAAGGAACTCTTTACTAATAACACTCCTTCCCCCTCTGCTAAATTGTCTATCATTGAGGTGATCCAATAACAACTTGGCTCCTTAACACATTTGGTCTAAGAGTTTGAGCATAAGTATAATCACTTATCTACTGAACTAAAGGAAACTAAAGAAGTGTTTCTGGCCAAAAATGAAAACCTACAATATAGTCTACAAGCTTTTGATGCTTCACTCAATCAATAGACTCAAGTAATGATTCAAGCCTTCAAGGTATTGGCCAATCAAATTCAAGAAATCTAGACACAAATTGATAATCTATAGTCTTATGGTACTTAGGATTTCTAAATAGGTCATGATAGCCAAATTTTTAAACATTTTCTTTGCATGCTATTTTGAATTTTTATCTATTAATAATATAATACTTGATGATTCCTATTTGTTGATTTTCTATATAATACTTGCTAATTGCTCTTCATTGATAACTCTTGTCTACATGTTCACTATGCATGCCCCTTTTAGTGTTGACAAAAAGGGGAAAAATATCTACTTGCACTTAACTTAACTCCATCACAAAAGAAGGAGAACATCTACTTGTTAGTTGCACTTAACTTAACTTTATCTATGTTTGAGTTTAACTTAATGGTGCATGTTGATTGCACTTAACACTAAACTTAACTTTGTATCTTGCTTATGTTTAAACTTTGAATATCTGCTTGCGCTTAATTTAACCTTGTATCCTGTCTGTGCTGAACTCTTTAAATCATTCTACACTTAACTATAGATATATGTAAATTATTATACCTTAATGTTCTACTCTCCTGTGCTTTTGCCTATTGAAGCTAACATTTAGGAGGAGCTCATTATAATCTTTCAATAGCTTTTTCATATCTAATTTTACTTATGAATTTTGTCATCATAAAAAAAGAGAGATTGTTGGTCTAAGGTTTGAAAACCTGATAATTCCATTTAATAGATGATAACAAAACCAAAATTTCAGTAAATGAAAAAGCCAAATTAAACCTTGCCCTGTTAAATTTTGTCTATTAATCTATCTAAATTTTATTAACAAACTAATTGACAAATTTCAACCACCTCTTATTTTCAAACAATACAAATGGAATAAGCTATATTTATGTCAACTATATTATTTATCTTCTACAACTAACCATCTTGATATAAGAGTATACTATTTGCCTAACTTATAAAGTAAGCATTAAAGAGCATTAATGGAAATGAGACAAATATTTTACACAACATGGTGCCGCTAAGGAAGAAGATATAAACATTGAAGATATATATCCTCTATTCCAATCAAAAAGTTCTTGCACTTAATATGCTATCCTATAAAAAAAGAGACAATATTAGTAACGACTACAAGTTAGAAAGAAATATAAGTGCATTGAAGGTCAAAGAATAAAGACAAAAAAAAATTATTAAAAATCATTTGAGTATTCAATAATATTTATTATTCTAAAAATATTCTAAGCCTCCAGTCTATTAGTTTTCAAAAAAATATTTATTGAACAATCTTTCTAATATTAGGTTGTAAAAAATTTGTTTCTTATCATTTATTGTAACTCCATGAATGTGAGAGTAAGTTGAGGGCAAAGTTATGTAACTTTTAACACTGCGTCGGACTCTCATGTTGTAGATTATTTAGTTGCTTGGTCTCTCTGTCAAAATAAGTATGCTGTATTAAATCCGGTATTATCAATATTTATCATGGTTTGATTTATGTAATGCTGAAACTGTATAAATTGAATCCACCCCATGATGTGTATTTGGCTACTATAATATAATGGTGGACTAAATTGAAGACTGAAGAGCAGTTCCCTCCATCACCTTCTCCATTCGAGCTGTTGGGATTGGGATTCCATTCGATTTCGTTCAAGCTAGCAAACGAAGAGGGCTTCGATTGGGATTGGGATTGCGATTGCGATTGCTTTTTAGTTTTTCATCTTCATCCTACGCGGGCTCAGGTCAATCATAATTTCATCTTTGATTTTTCTACTGTGTTATGGGTCAATTTTTTTGGGATTTGATTGGATTCTGATTCTGTTTGTTTTAATTTTATTTACTCTCCTTATGCGATTTTCTTGTGCTTGCTTTATGTTGCGTAATCCATATGCTCGCGGGAGTTGCAATGTGAACAATCTCCATGTTATTAAGACTAGCGGTCGTTAACTTATATGCTTATTCATCATTTTTAACATTTGGGATTATGTCTTTTTGAGTTTATGGTAGCCTGTCTGGAGACATTGGCTGCCTTTCTCATTTGTGTATCTTACTATAAATTGAGCCTCTTCTAGTAAAACTAGAAGAACAGGCAAAGTGGAAAGCCAAAAATATTTTGACAAACTTAGATATTTTGCCTTTTTATTTTGATTTGGTTATGACTGATGAACTGATTTTTTTTTTTTTTGGGCTTAGACTCTCTGCTTGCCAAGTGTCGTAAATTTTGGCTTAGAAACTTTATGGTTCTGATTTGGATTTAGTTTGAATGAAGTCTGTCACTATTCATCTTTTATACTTAATTTACATGAACTGTGTTGCTATTTGATTTGCTCATTAATTGACCATATAGTGTTGCTACCTATTTCGGATGATCTGTGGAATCGCTGCCCATTTTTTATGATGTCAAAAAGAGGGAGCATGGGTTGTTATATTGTTATGTGATCTCTGTTCCTCTCCCTATTACAGGGCTATATTTTTTATTCATCTTGTTTTTACTTTTGTGCTTTACATTTTCAAGAATTCATCTATTCAGTTCTTAACACTTCTTAATCATTTTTTAATTTTGTCGTCATAAAAAGGAAGATTGTTAGCTACAAGGTTTCACATTATAATCATTAATGATTACAAAACCCATTTTATAAAGAATTAAGTCAAAGAAAATTCAATTGGGCCTGAATTGGACATAGTTAAAATATACAGGCCGAATTAACAAAATCTATTGGGTTATATTTCTGCAAGTTCTTCTTGGGCTTTATAGATATGCACTTCGAAACAAACAAATTTTCTCAGTTTACTATTCTTCTACCAACTTATTGTCTCTCTCTGTCAATTTTTCATTTTCTTCCTCATTTATTTCCTTTCCTCTTTTACCAATTCAACAAGAAGACTTAGATAATTTTTTTTTTAGGCCAAGAAGACTTAGATAATAATCTCTATATGCTTATCATTACATTCTCTCATCAAATTAAAGAGTAAATTATACAGACTTTTCTTAAGTGTTATGAAATTATACAAATTTTTTTCTATTTTCAAAACACACATAAACCTCCTCTAAAACCAAAAATTAGTGTAGCCCAATTTTAAAATTTTCAACTAAAATTTCTTCTATTTTAATTTTGTTTCTAGTTTGAAAAAATATATTTAGATTAATTGAAGGTATTTTAATCATAAAATTTAAAATCAAATTAAAGCATAAGATAACTTTTTTGTTTCAAAGGAAATTTATGTATATTTTAAAATAAAAGAGAAGTCTGTGAAATTTACTCAAAATTAAAATATTTGAAACTTTTATATCATTTTGCATCATGTTATTACTTTCTTTAAAGAGAGATTTTTTTATGTATTATAATTTTATTAGAGAATGTGATAATAATTACTTAAAACCTAAAACTAAACCTAATTTTTTTCTCTTTTCATTGAAAAACCTATACAGCAATTGTGAACACCGTATTTTGTCCGGACAAGTCTTAAAAATAATAATAAAGTTAAATTAGCAAAAATATATAAAAATTAAAATTGAATTAAAAATTGGCAAAAATAAAAAAAAAAAAAAAAAAGAAAAGAGAAAAAAATCAAGAGGTGCCTTTTAACCCAAAAAAAAAAAGAAGAGAAAATTAAAATATAAAAAAAATAAAAAAAATTTTTAAGAAAATTAAAATAGAAAAGGAATGAAAAAAAGTCCATCTTTACAATGCTAAAAATAAAGAAGAAGAAATGGGCCAAAGTAAACAAAAAGTTTGGGCCGAATTCTTACCAGGCCGGATCAACCCAACCCAAATCCACTTAAACCCTACCCGTTCTTTAGACCTAGGTTCTCCCTGGCAGCCTCCCACTCTGGCACGACTCCAGAGAGAACCCTGAGCACAAACAGAAAAAAAGGCAGAGCAGCAGGAAAAGAGGAGAGGACAGCGGGGATTCAGAAAAAAAAAAAGTCGAAGGAGTCTGAAAAGGAGGGGAGGACCGGAAGAGAAAAAGGAGGGGAGAGCTTTTCGAGAGGGAAGAGGATTTTGAGATCGAAGGGAGAGAACTGAGAGGGAGCATGGTGGAAGGATCCTGGAGGGAGGTTCTTCTGAAGAAAAAATGATATTTTCCTTTTAAAAGATGGAGGGAGCGAGAGACGAAAGAAAGGGGGTGAGAGGCCGAAAAAAAATCGAGAGGGGGAGGATTTGTGGGTCCGGAGAATGGGATGAATCAGAGGATAAAGGGGAACAGAGAACAAAAAAAAGAGGGGAAAAATAGAGGGGTTTTTCGGGTTTGAGAAGCGCAAAACAGAAAGCTGAGAATAGAGAACGAAAGGGAGAAGCACAGAATTTCTGGTTCAGGTTGAGACGCAGACATAGAAGGAGGCGAGAAGTAACAGGGGAACGAAGGAGGAGGAAGAAGATTTCAGGGAGGGAAACAAGAGGATTTCGAAAAGCAGGAAGCTCGAAATCAGAAGGGAAGAAGAGACAGAGACGAGAGAGCGAGGGGGAGAATTTTCGAAATCAGAGGGGGGGGGAGGAGACAGCGAGAGATGGAGAAGAGGAGATTCGGGGAAACGAGGGGATAAGGTGAGAGCAGGAGAGTGCGAAATCGAAAGAAGAGGGAGGATTTTCAGAAAAAGGAAGCAGCGGAGGAGATTGAAAAACAAATCGAGAAACAGGGAGGCCGAAAAATTGAGAGAAATTGTGGAGAGAGGGCCGGAGAAATTGGGAGCATTTCCTGAGATTTCCAGAAGGGAAACTCGCAGCTTAAGGGAGGTGGGCTTGGAAGAGGATTCGTCATCCCTCAGAGGTAACGTTCCACGCTTGACTTCCCTTGAAATTTGCTGTTGTTCTTCTAAGCATATTGTTGAAAACATCTTAAGAGATTTGTTCCTACTATATAGCCTGATTCTGTGGAACAATAGAGTTTGATTTTTATAAAAAAAATTTTCCCTGTATGCTCTGATTTGGCTCTATATTGATGGAAGATTATTCTGTGATGCAACTATGAATTACTTGCTACCATAAGAAATGATTTTGGGCGTGAAATTTGAGTTTTGATGTTGTGAGATGTGAATCAATTGGCTGACGTTAAAATGTTTACTGGACTTAACATTTGAATTGGATTATTGTCATAATCTCCTTGTTAGTCCCTTTAATGCTCTGCTTGTCGTGGCTGTTGTTCCCGTCACAAGTCTTTCTTGTTACCTATTCATTTTCTTTTATAATTCATCCTACGTTATGTATACCCGAAATCCATTGGGAATTGGTTTGTTTGGGCTATGGATAAAACATGGATGTGCTGCGCTGAATGAGATTCATAGTGCCATTTAAGAATGTCCCCAAGGTTCTACACATTCATCTCTGTCTAATGCCTTATAACTGAAATTCGGTTACTATTTTTTTATTTGAGGGGAGATGAGTAAAAAAAAATTGAGTGCTTAATGCTGGATGTGCGAGTTTTATACAGTTGAAGGAATTGTTGACAACTTCCACTTATTCGTTTGATTCAAGCATTATTGGTTAATGAAATTTGGATCATGCTTTGTTCACAAGGTTAATTCGGTTCCTTGCTTGACTGCTTTAAACCCTAAATTCTAAAAGGTGTGCTGTTTCTTGGCTCTATCTTGTTGCCACTTTTGGAATTTGCTGTCCCAATGGTTTTCCTTGACTTGACTTTAAGCTGAGTTACCGATTTAGAACTCCATATGGATGCTGTTTCGTGGGTACCTACTGCTTGAGTGTGATTATAGTGGTTCTTAGCTTGAGATTGTGGGGAATATCCTATCCAGAGTTTACATGTGGCTTTATTGATTGATGAGCGTGAATTGAGCATAATTGTGGGTCTGGAAATGGGATTCATAGTTCCATTTAAGAACAGGCTGACAGCATGTTAATATCTCATGGAAACTAATGCACATTTTACTTTTTCTATGCGAGGCCCATGGCTTGGGGAGCTCATACCTCGGTGATACATCAATCAAGATGCGACAAGGGACTTCAACGGATGAGCGGGGAAGAAAATCTATTCTATTTTATTTTTATCCATGAATTATAAATGATATGTAAAATGTACTTCCAAAAAAAAATCATAGAATGTACAATGGCACACATGCAATTATCAGTTATTGTGGGTCTGCAAGATATATTAGTTTTATTGTATTTTATTTTATTTTATTTTATATTTTAGAGTTGCCGTGTGGGATTTTGTATCTCCTCGAGCGTTTAGGGGTCATCCGGGGCTGTGTGTGACAATAAGTCCCCTCAGCCACTTAGTTAGATTGTCAAATATTTTTATATTAATTTCGAGTTTCAATAATTAATATAAAAAGGAGCAAATTTTCAAAAAAAAAAAAAGAATTTCAGAATAAAATAAAATGAATTTCTTTTAAAAGTAAGTTGTATTTTTCTTAATAAAAGGAGAGTGCAAGAATTAACAAAAACATATAATTTTTGAAAAATCAAATAATTTATTTTTACAAATCAAACCAAAAAAAGAAGAAGAAAAAGGAAAAGGAAAAGCAGAACAAAAAGAAAGTAACTCTTAGAAGTTAAAGAAAAGAACAAAAAAAAAAGAGAAAGAGAAACAAAATGTTTATAAATTCTCTCTTTTAAAAGAAAGGTTTATCAAAAAATCAATTTGAAAAAAATTATCCCTTTTTGAAAGTTTCTTGCTAAAAATCAAAAGTAATAAATAAAAAAAATCAAAAAAAAATAAAAGAATAAAAAATTAAAATCACTAAAAATGAATTAAAATAAAAAGATGAAAAATAATAATAATAAATTAAAAAAAAAGGAAAAAATAAAACAAAAAAAAATAAATGAAAAAGAGAGAAAAAATCAAAAACACAAAACCAAAGTAAAAAAAAAGGAAGAAGATAAGTAAATTAACTAAAAAAAAAAGGGTTTTCTCTACAAATAATAAAGGTTTTCGAAATTAAAATGGCACTTTTTCTTTTTTGGAAAGTTTGTCAAAGCTAAAAGAAATTGATTAAAAAAAATACAAAGACAAAAAAAAGAGAAAAGAAGTGAAATTGATTCTATCTTTTGCAAACAAAATATTTCAACCAACTTCAAATTTATTATGTTTGTAAAAGTTAAAATGATTTTTACTCTTTTGTCTCTAAAAAAAATAATAAAAAATAAACCAAAACATAATAAAACAAAATAAAAAATAAATAAAAACAAAAACAAATAAAAAAACCAAAAAAAAAAACCTAAAAACAAAAACAAAAAAATAAAAACAAAACCAACAAAACACAAAAATACAAAAAAAAATTAAAAAAAACAACAAAAACAAAAAACAAAAACAAAACCAACAAAACACAAAAAATACAAAAAAAAAAATTAAAAAAAACACAAAACAACAAAAACAAAAAAAGAAATAACAAAAAAATCAAACAAAAACCAAATAAATAAAAAAACAAATAAAAACAGGAAAAAAAAAAAAAACAAAACCCAACCAAAATCTATTTTTCAACTGGTCGAACTACGTGGACTTTGATCCCTCTCAGAGGGTACGTAGGCTCTAGGCTTTCATCCTAGGTCAAGTCCGTCCTTGTAAATAAAATTTCCTTTTCAATTTTTGCTTTCTTAATTTTCTCTTATTTTGCTTTTTCTAAATTTTGTCTGTTTAATTTCTTTCTCTTTTTTTATTTTAATTTTATTTCTTTTATTTCTATTTCTTATTCTGCATATAATTTGTTAGGAGAATTAAAATAGATTAAAGGCCATATTGATTTTGTACAACTGACTTAGGGTAACCGTTCTTAGAAACGGGTGTTGTGGGGTGCCTAACACCTTCCACACTCACAATTGACTCCCGAACCCACTTTTCTGATTCGTAGACCATTTTTCTTATTTTTCAAATAAAAGGCTTTTCCAAAGTTTTACCTTTTCAAAAACTAAAATTTGGTGGCGACTCTACTACTTTTCTTAATTTTGATTTTAGTCTTCATTTTCTTTGGAGATTGAATCAAAAAAATTTCTTTTTAGAAATTTTCTTTGTTTAAGTGCCACGCGGTCGCATTTTCGGGTGTGACAGCAATTGATGCCTATGACCAAGAAAATAAATGAAAAAAAAATCTTGTGAGCAGTAAAAGAATATTGAGGCAATATACAAGTGCCTAGCATATATGTGCATACTAAATTTACTGTTATAACATGTCTCCTTTATTTAGTCTTCAATAATGTTGCCCAAACATCTAGACTGTCTTATACTATAATTTCTACCTACATAAATTAAGGTGATTGCACCATCTAGTTGCTTCTAATGATTTAGAACAAATTCCCCAGAGGTTATATGAAGAAGAGTGTTTTGACTTTGAGTGTCTTTTTTTCAAAAAAAAAAAATCTGTAACTTTGTACCACTGTAATGTTATTGGTACCAGTACAAAATTTTAAAATAGATCCTTTTTAATTTTTTATTTTTGGGGCTTTATCGCCAATGAATATGGGTTGACATTTGCTTTCATCTTCTATGCCTTTATGGGTGCTTGGAGTTGGAAGCTTTTCTTGGGGTTTTTGTTTATGCTCATGCTTGTTCTTTATTGGCAAGCCTCGGTTTAGCAGTTCTTTTAGAGACAAATGTCAAAGCCAGAGATCTATCACTCTGCCTTTTTTGTTTTTTATTATTCTAGTTTTTGTCTGTACTTTATTTTGATTTTTATGTATATATATGTAATAATATAAGAAAGAGGAAGGGTTGGAAATTGTAGTTCTCAATCTGGTAATTTGGTGACAAAAAAAACCAAAGTTGAAGAAGAAGTTAGACACAGTCCACCTCTGTTCTAACAACAGAATATAACCTGAAATTGCTTACATTTACCACATATAGTGTTGACTGTGTGTCATTTGTACATATGGTGGTAGGCACTCTGCTCTTTATTTATATAACCTAGCATTTATATGCCTATTGTAATGAGAGCCATAGTAGAATCAGACCTCAAATAGTTTGGAAACAATTGCACACACCTAATATGAAGATTTCTCTGAATTCTAAATTCTAACAAACATGACGACTTTTTAGGATCTTATGACAACTTGTCTTTAGCCTTCCTTTCCTATAATATAACTTGTACTTAATTAAGGCGTGAATGGCATCATTGTTAGTTTATAAACCTCAAAGCATAAGATTTCCATTGATCATCAAAATAGAACTTGAATCTATGATGCTGCACCATTGTAAATTCTAGACATGGCATGAATGGTATGTGTACAGTTTTCTGTACCTCCTATTTAGTGCACCATCACTCATTCTTACTTTTACTGATGATCTATCGTTTTTGTAGTCTTGTATTGTTGCTATGTTTAATTACTAAAATAAGCTTAAAAAACTGGTAAGAGCTTGCAGTTCTTGGTCCTTAGAACTGCTATAGGCTGATAATGAATGTTTTGTTACTTGTAACGAAGGACAATAGATATAGTATAGTCATATCATTAGATTTTGTTCTCTTGTTCCAGTATTTTCTTTTTAATTATATGTTTATACACTAAGTATAGTTTTTGTTGTGTTGTATTGTGGTTACTTG
The DNA here is from genome assembly GCA_032878935.1 of Erythrophleum fordii. Lineage (NCBI taxonomy): Eukaryota > Viridiplantae > Streptophyta > Magnoliopsida > Fabales > Fabaceae > Erythrophleum > Erythrophleum fordii. The sequence goes on along the minus strand of JAVQMF010000052.1, from coordinate 14,024,972 downwards.
ATTCCCTACACATTATTAGCTTAAGCAATGTTCTGGATAATAGTTTCCGTATGTGTCTCTAATCCGTGGTAGTGGGACCAAGTGATTTACGAGTTCAATTTATGGTCTGATTAGATTCTCAACGGGGGGCAATTCAAATGGCCAATAGCAATAGGGGATGGTTAGATATGAGAACTTTATTGCAACATTGATATGAATTTGAGTGCTTGAGAAATGTATTAAGTGATAATGATTTTGATGTATAGAAAAATTTTTAAGTATTTGTGTTTTATATTTTTATTGTCTAAAATTGTTTCTAAAAAAATTTGGGAAGGTATATGTAAGTAGGTTTTTGTTTTGTGCTTTTAGATTATGAGGACTATCTTTATTTGTAACATTAGTTCTTTAAATGCAAATGCAAAGTTTTAAATGTTTAAAAGATTCTTATGTCCCAAACACTCAGTGAATTGCAAACTTTTGTTTAATTAATAAGGATAGATTTCGACTTCAAAAAACCTAAATACTTGTTTTCTTATTGTAAAAATTCAATCTGTTATTACAGAATTACAAAAGCAATGCAGAAATGAAATAAAGGAAAACAAAGTCTAAACTATGAATTGTAAGAATTGAAAGAGAGAAAAACAATAGAGTTGAGAAAACACAAAACTATTTATATAAACTATATATAAATGACTATTTTTTTCTAACTATAAACAACAATTTTTTCTAATGATTACTTTTTAAGGTTAAAAAAAGTAATGGTTCAATTTAATAAAAATAATATTAAAGAAATATATATTATATATAATTAATTAATAATTAAATAAATAAAATAATAAAACAAAATTAATAATTACTTTAATCATTACATCAAAAAATTATTAATATGAATAATAAAACTTAATGTATCATTATATAAAAAATAGTTTCTATAAAAAAAATTAAATCTTTAATTTTTAACAGTTAAAAAGTATTAAAATATAAAAAAATTATTTTTTTCATTATATTATTTTAATTTATTTATATATTTATTAAATAATATAATAATTAACTTATCCAATAACTATTTGATATTAATAACAAATATACATAATATAGATTATATAATATAATTATAATCTAAATTAAATAAATATATAGAATATATTATTTCTAATTTATTATATATTTATTATTTAATAATTAATTTATTTTTAGATTTTTCTATAGTTTATATTAGATTTTTTAATAATAATAATAATAATAATAATGTAATGGTTGGGAAAACCAACAACTTTTTTGTTGCTAGAAATAGAAAAATAGCCAATCATTTTTCTGTCATTATTTTTTCTGATAAAAATATGATGGGTTTGCCAATTTTTTCCCCAACTTTTGGAAAATTTGGTTTTCGACAGAAGTTTAGTCAAAAAAATTTTATTTAACTCAATAGCTCTTTTGTTCAATCAACCTTCAATCCAACAGCTTCTTTTCAAAGGCTGTTTTTTTTTTTTTCCTGTGTTGTCACCAGTTTTTGTCATATTAACATAAATTAAAATTTCAGTATAAAATTTTTATTTTTTGCAAGTCAAAAATAAGTTTTTTAGAATTTTTCTCAAAAATAAAAAATATAGGAAAATAAAAATAATTAATTTTTTATATTTTTTTATATATTTGTTAAATAATATAATAATCAATTTATTAAATAAATATTTAATATTTAATAATAAATATACATAATATAAATTATAATAAAATTATAATATAAATTAAATAAATATTCACAATATATTATTTTTAATTTATTATATATTTATTATTTATTAATTAATTTAAATTTAGATTTTCTATAATTTATATTAAACGTTTTAAATCATAATATATATATATAATGGTTGAGCAAACAAACCACTTTTCCATCAGTAGAAATTATTAGCGGCAACAAAATGGTTCGCCAAAGTCAATTATTTTTCTGTCATCATTGTTTTTTTGTGGATAAAAATGTGGTGGGTTTCGCCTATCACGTTGCAAATTTATGTTGGCTTTTATCTAGCTTTTTTTGTGCAATATTATTTTTTCGACAAATACATTTAATTTTCAACTAAAGTTTTGTCGAAAAATAATGTAAAAATAAAAAAAATAGCATATGTCAAAATTTTCTCAAAGGCGTCTATCGAAAAAAATACTTACATCGTTCTGCTGATAATAAAAATAATTTTTTAACTATAAATTTAAAAAGAAATTATTTTTAAGATTAAAAAATTAAAAGAAAAAATCTTTTCACAATTCAAATTTAATGTTGCAAACAATTGATTTGGTTTCTCTGATTATGATTTCCTTCAGGTTGAACGTCTATCTTCTGGGGCCTCCTGGCTCTCAGGCGTAACTTCTAGTTCGCCTCTCCGTAACTTTCAACCATACGCACACTCCGGCGAAACTGAGCACCAAACTCGCCGGACCACTTCCTCATCTGATCCCCACAAAATGGCCAAAACGGTCAACCATTTATTCCTCAGCGCTGGCATACGTGTTGCTATTTCCATTGGTATAACCTGTTGGGCGATTGGTTATTATCCATGTACACTTGCAAGCAGTCGCTTGGTTTTCTCTGTAACAGAATTTGTGATAAATACAAGGATATTCTCTGGCCTCAGCATCCACCAATCAAAACGAGATTCAGGTCTCTACGCCATTGCCTTTTTTCCTTTAAGTCATTAGCTGGCATGCATATTGAGGAAATGATGATGCTTCTTCCCATTTCCACAGGACAATGCACGAATCGCCGTGGATGGGGATGGTGTTTACACAGGCAAGCATAATCATTTCACCGACACGCAATGCGAGCTAAAATTTTTTATGACTTCTCAGAAGGCTAGCGGCATTAGGGATTCGCGGGGCTCTTAATCGGGAAAAATATATTTATGATATGTGGTTAAAATATTTGTCTCAAATATTAATTTTTTTTAAAATGGCAACATAGATTATGTTATAATTTTTAAAAATTTTTTATTAAATTTCAAGAAACGCAACAAATGCTATGTTGTGCTCCTTGTAAATACTGACGCGAGCCTGACTGGGAGAAGATATATACTATCAACTAAATAGCAAAATAACATTTTTTGCATTATTCTAAACAAGTTTAAACTCAAATTTAACAAAAAAAAAATTCCCGTTTGACCACTTTGTTAACGCTCAAATTTAAAATAACACACTTAACAAAACAAATAAATAAAACTAACAAATTTACTTGTATTCATTATAAGAACAGTAACAAGATAATCGAAAACACGCACTCAACTGTGGTTAAGGTTTCTAGCCAGTTGGATAGCATTTTTTTTCTCTCAAATTCGAACATTAGCAAAGTGGTAATTAAATACACGCACATTTTTTCTTCTTTCTTTCTATTAGCTCATGGATATTTAAAAAATAATAATTGTAAAAAATCAACAACTTGTAAAAACATTTGATTAAAAAAATATAAATTATTAAAAATAAATAGCATACTCATAACATAATTTTTTAAAATTTTACAATAAATTAAATTTATAACTCTCAATCCAATATAAATAACATTTAAATAAAAATTATTTTTAAAAAATATTTATTAATAAATTATAGTTCTAATAAAAAAACTTATTATTTTTTAAAGATATTTTAGTTATATTCTAATTTTTTAATATATATGTAATCTTTTTAATTATATTCTTTTTTAAAAAATATTTTTTAATAAATTATATTTTAGGTTTTATAAGTTAAATAATATGATAATTTTATTTGCAAAATTTATAAATATAATACGTCAAATACAGCTTGTAGCTTCTTAAATCTTCTAAGAGAGATTAAGTGGGTCGCTTTTTGAACTTCATTAATTCTATCATTTTTACCCAGAACCATCAATTCATTCAGTTCCAGTCCCTATTGCCCTGTTTGATAGCTTTCAGGCAAAGGAAAATGAAACCGAATTCATGGCTTAACGCGTTTCAGATAACTTGTTTAGGATCAATAGGTTTTTTTTTTTTTTTTTCTGTTTAACCAAAGATCTATAGGGTTAAAAACACAGGCTTTTCTGCAGTTGCGGTGGGGTCAAGTCACTTATGGTAGAACGGATTAGCAATTCGACGCTTTAGTTCACTCAACTATTTCTTCAAAAAATAATTTTTGTTTTATATTTATATCTTATCTCTCTTTGACTTTTTTTATTTTATATTAGAATATTTTCTATTCTAATATATTATATATTTATATATAATATATTCTATATTTATATATTAATATATAATAAATAATATTAAAAAAATCTAATGTTAGAATCTAATTATATTAATTAATATAGAATATATTCTAATTATTAAGGACACAGAGGCACGAACCTATAGAACAGATCCTGTTCAAGTTAGGTCGTGGCGTGATTGCAGTTTTAAGATGGTATGGTTGTATAACGGATTCTTGAAGAGAAAAAACATTAAAAAGATTTTATTTTAAAATTGAAAGTTTTTCTCTCTTGTTTTAGTCCTCCAAAGGTTAAGCATCTCAATTTAGTCTTTCAAATATTTTTTTTCAATTAAAATAATTCTTATGAAAATCATTTGTGGGTTCTCTAATACAAAAATGGCGCCATTTTAAAGGATTTAAAACACTTAAATAAGTTTATATTACTAGATAATATTCACATAGGATCCTCATTTTGCCTATCAATGAGACAACTTGACTAGGAATAAAATATTTAGAGAATTAAATTGAGGGAGTTTATTTTTGGAGGACAAATAAAGTAATATTTTAGAGACTAAATTAAGAAGTATTACTTTAGATGAACAGATTGAAAAGAAAATGAATTTTTATAAATTAAATTATTAATTTATTTAATAATATACCGGGCCATAACATCTTCTATATAGGTTTGGATTAGATCAAATTGTCAAGTGAGTACCACCTAAGCCTAGAATAAGCAATTGGGCGAATGAAGATTACAAGTTCTACAAAAAATCGTCGACTGATTTTTGAACTTTTTGCATAAAAATTTGTAGGATTACAAACTTGAGCCTTTTAAAAAAAAAATAGCAAAAGTTAGATTTACCGGTTAATCCATGACCAAATCTAGTTGCGTGGAACTATTTTAATCTTGTCCAAAAGTTAAAGGATCAGTTAATATAAATAAATTAATTTCTATACAAAAAAAGGTTTTCTACAGCAATGAATTATTTAAGCTGGAAACCAGAGAATATATGCAGCAAAAACAAAATCTGCAATCATCAAAGTATAGCAAGGTTAACACAGAGCGCAACGAATAGTTAATTTAAAAAAAAAAAAAGCCTTGATTGGTTTTTTTTTTAATGTTTATAAAGTTTTTGTAGCTATTATTTAATAATTTTTATTTTTATTAATTTTTTAAAAAAATAAAACTACAAAGATCATTTTTCATCTTTAAAATTATTTCTTTAATTTAATTCTATTTCATTATGCATATTAAACGAGACGTTTCCCCTTAAAAAAAATAAGGTTTCATTTGACAAATACAAATTGATAAAATTAATTATTTATGGCGAGCGCAAAAAATTTTAAAGGAAGCCGGGTTCGGTAGTGGCCCAAGCCACAAAGGCCCAGACATTGCGTTCAGATTCTTTAATTAAATTATCCTGTAAGATTATCCACAGCAATTGAAGTGGCAGCATGAGGCAATAAAGTCACCTATAACATGAGTCAATAAAATATAAAATATAGCCTACGCTCTTGACTCTACATACAGAGTCAAATGTTTTTAAAATTATATATGGGTAGAATCAGTGGTTCAAGATTCATTGAATTGTGATTGATTCGTGATAAAATTAATAATAATTAAATATATAATTTTAAATTTTATATGTTAAATTTTTAATATAATAAATAAATATAAGTAAATTTTAAATATTTAATTATTAACTTAATATTTTTTTAAAATATTTGAGAGATTATTTTTTAATTAAAAAATAAAAAATATCTATAATTAAAAGTTAACAATATTTAATATTAAATTTTTAGAGTTCTTAAATTATATTAAAATTTTATTTATCATTAAACAATAGCAATTTTAGCCAAACATTTTTATATTTAAAAAAAATACTATTAGGAGATGGGACATAATGAAAAAAAATATAAAAAATAATCAACTATGTATTTTTTATTTATTTTATATTATCTTTTTTGTTAATTTTTCTATATTTCAACCTCTTTTTTTTAATATTATATATTTTTAATTTGTCAAATTTAAGATAAATTACCCTATTATATAAGAAAAATTATACTAACCAATTCAAACTAGTTTTCAACTAGTTCAATTTTGACCGATTTAATTGATTTTTGACCAATTTGATCAATTTTTGATCAATTCTTTACTTGACTAATTTTCTGCGTTAATCAAATCAAACTAGGGATTGATTCTCAATCCAATCAGTTGAATTGGGTAGTTTGATCTGATTTTTTATACATTTCCTAAAAGGTTAGTTAGTAACGTGAACTATATTTTATCTATGATACATAGTTGATATTATTGACCCTCTGATATAAAATATAACTTATATTATTGAGTATATATATATATTGAATATTTTCTCATTGATAAATCAAATACCTCCTAGAATGGCTGTTTGTTAACTTTTATATTTTGTATTTTGGACTAAAATATAAAAAATTATAATTCAAAGTTTTAAGTTAAAAATATTTATATAGAAATAATTTAAAATTTAAAATTATTTTAAAAAGATTATAAAATTAAAAATTTTAACTTAAAACTCAAAACTATAATTTTTTTTATAGTTTAAATTTTTGGTCTTAACTATACTTGGTTTTTTAGATTTATAATTATTAAATAAATGGAAAGACTTTTTTCTTTTTATATAAGAAAAATTATATATGCAAACCCTATAAGTTAGTAAAAATAATATTAAAAAAATCTTAAAAACTAAAATTTCTGTAAAAAACCAAAGTCAAAATTCCTTGTAATATCAATAAGATTAGATTATAATCTTAGAAAATATAAATAATAACTTTTAGAAGTTATAACTTTTTCCTTTAATCCTTTAAAAAAATTTTAATTTTTAACGTTCTTCAATAAAATTTTTACAACCTTATAATTCTTCTATGAAAATTTTCCTTTAACATGACAATAAAACTAACTAATTTAGTAGCAATCGACTCTTTGTTCAATGTCAGCAGAATAATATTCTTTTGTTTTAATTAATCCATATTAATGCAAGTGATTAGCAAGTAATGGTGGTGGATATGTTGCTGTCCTTATAACAGACACCAGATCAGATCAGTAGTAGTGCATATATATATATATATATATATATGCGGCTTTCCTTCGCGACGACACCCCAACATTGCTTGCCAATTCCCTTCTAGTAGCTCAACTTTTTCCCTACACATTCAACTCTTAAAGGCCGTTTGTTCCAGATGAGTATTATACGGGACCTGCTTGTTTTTATCGTTGTGCTTTTCTTCTCCTTTCAAGTCGCAGCTCGAAGGGCACTTCTGGGACCTTCTGATGACAGTGTGAATTATTAGTTGCCTCACAATTTTATTTTATTTTTTCTTTTATAATTTCATGTTCCTTCCAATTTTTTCCCCATCTTTCTTAATGTATATATGGCTAGCTTGCTGCTGGTTTGTTTATTGCATTTTTTTTTTATAGTGAAAAATGCTGATACTTTTGGCGATGCACGGAGTTACAATGATCCGTGAAGCAATACTGGCGTCGTAATTTCCAGACTGGGGGCAGTTCAAGAGGAAAACAAGGCATGGAATAGAAGATCTTTGGTTTAATTTGTAAGTTGTAATGATTTTTTTTTCTTTTGTTTTTTAAACAAAAAACCTTAACAAGTTTGTAGTGGCTTGTGTGGAATGTGATATTAATCTCGGTTATTACAGCGAAATGAAGAAATGTCAAATTCTGATGATTGTGTACTTATTAGTCCCATCACTCTTCGCCTTCCTCTGTCTTCCTCAGATTTTGAGGAGCAAGCTTCATCTTCCTCGATGGCTTCGTCTCCGGATATGTCATTCTTTGGAGCAGAACCCTATTCAATCACCAAAGAAAAACAAAATTCCACTTAAAAAGACTATAAATTAATAAAAAATATATTGAAAGATTTTAAAAATCAAAATTAAAGAAAAAACTAAAAAATTATCATTAAAACTTTTAAAAATAAGTTGATCTTCACCGTATTATAAGAAATACTAGTTATAACTACAATTTTTGAGAAAAATTCTAATTTTTAAAAATTTTTTAGTATTATTTTCACTAATTTATGATTTTTATGTATAATTTTGCAAAAAAAAAATCCTAGACAATAATTAATGGGTGAAAGTAAATGGGAATTCATGATCCGCGTTCCCTTGTTAGCGTAAATATTCAGCACCGCCCATCGGTCTTCACCGTACAAGACAAAGCAAGGGTCAAATTTCTGCCGTAGGTTGTTATCTGTCTTACATTCTTCGTACAAGTTGTGTTTATTCCATTTTGGGATATTTCCATCCACTCAAGAATTATGAACTCATTTGGCCTTATTATATAGGTGTATATGGATTAGAGTTTATTATGGTAATTTTCGTAAATTTATTAAGGGATTCTGACTAACTTTTGGGCATCCTTTTTTTTAGTAAAAAAAATAAAAATGAGTCATTCCAAAATTATCAATTAAAATACTAATAACATTTGAAATTTTAAAAATGACAAAGAAAGGCTGAATATTTTTAAGAATTTTTTGTCTCTAAAATATCTATTCAACTAGTCCTCGAGTCCCAAAAAAGTTGTTTGAAAAAAGTTGACCACCAAACAAAATTACCAATCAAACAGAAGAGGAATTCAAATCCTTGAGAATGCCAAAGCTAAATTCTTTTAATTACGGTGGATTGGTATAAAAATACAAAGAAGAAAAGAATATAAAAATTAAGTAAAATAAACAATTACTTTTATACTATTATTTTTTAAAAATAATTTAATAATTAAACTAATAATATAATAAAAAATAATAATTATAAATATATAATAAACATTACACAATCATATATTAAAACAAAAACTTTTACATTACGATCTACCAAACTTGAGTACAGTTGAACCAACATGCTTTGGCATTTCTTTTTCCATAGCCTATCCATGTCCTACTTCAACTCACCAGATGTAAAGGACAAAAATTTATGGGCCAATACATGTTTTCGTCCGCATCGTTTTTGTCTCCTACACCATTTGTGTTTTTCTGAGTTTCCTTGTCCCATTTTTTATTTTATTTTATATTTTTTTCTGTGCTAGTTTCTTGTTCTTCTACCAATAGAAAAAAAAAAAAAAAACAGATACTCTTTTTCAACTTTATGTTGTTACAAATATTTTTTTGAACTTTAATATTTTTAAATTTAAAATACTACTTATAAAAATTGTTTATATCAGAATTTTTTTTAGCTTTTGGCTTTTTTTTTAAAATTTAACTAATTGACATAAATCTTTGTATATTTACATGGCCCCAATCTAGCTACTTCTTAAATGACTAGTGTTTAGGATTTTAATTAGGAGTGTATATGGGCAGGGTAGGGCCGGGATAAGCTAGGAATCCCTTCAACTCAAATTCTGGTCCAATTTTGACCTCAAGACAAATTTTTTGTCTCGGGTCTAACCAGACCTGAACCTGACTTAGTTTTTATCAAGTTAAGGATTGGCCAATTGGGTTAACCAGCCAATTTTTTTGAGAAAAAGTTTTGAAATTTTAAAAATTATATTTTTATTTTTACTCAATTATTTTGGACATATAACCACTTTTTTGATATATTTTTTTTCAAAATTTATAAAATGGACATGAAAAAACATGGGTTCAAGAGAGAAAAGAAGAAAAAAAAAATACAAATATAGTAGTTAAAACTTGAAAAAATATGCATTTTTAATTTTATTTTTCTTACATAAATATGATAATTATACTTAGGAGAGTCCTAATATAGATTTTGACCTCTCTAACTATTTATAATTTATAAAATATGTTTTAAAATTTTTAACTAAAATTATTTTTAAAAAAGAATTCTTTTTAATTTAGTCTCTATTTTTTATATATAAAAATAAATATATATACCTCGGGCTAGGCGAAGCTAAATAGGCACAGAAGGTTATCCCAAAACCCATCTTCACCTGAGGTATTGTCTCGACCCAATCTTATTTTAGCTTTTTTTTTTTTTATTAATTTTCCTGTCCCATCCCAATAGTGTTCAAGCAAGTGGGGTTGGATGGGCCTTACACACTCCTAATTTTAATCATCCTATCAACTTTTTTATTCATGCATTCTATAAATTATAGTTTTCTTTTTGGGGTAAGGTTGTTCATGGGTAGGGTCAGACTGGACATCTAATATGCCCGATACCCTCCCTGATTAAGACATCAAAGCTTGTGTTTTATACCCGTGATTCGACTCGACCTGAACAATCCCAATTTTATATTGGGTTAGGGCGAGTTAGGGCCGCTCGAGCTATTTTTTTCTTTATAAATTAAAACTTGTAATATAAAAATATTTTTTTACAAACTTGTAGGTATATATTTTAAAACAATGGGTTTTTAGAATCTTCATATTTTTACCAATAATAAAAAAAATAGCTTAATACTATCAAGCAAAATATAAGTTATACTAACATAATTAGTTTTAGGTAAGCATGTGTATTTTCATTATTCAATAAAAGAAATATCAATAAGTATGCATGTCAATGATAAAAACAGTTAAGAAGTATAGAGGGTTTAGGTAGGTAATGAAAATTGCAGCATGCAGAGAAATTTACATGAAATAAAAATGAATAAATATATATAAGATGACAAGATATTAACAATAAAAAAAATAACTAATAGGACAGGTTGGATAGAACATGTCTTCGTCTGGCCCGATGTGACTTGATATAATTTTGTTTAAAATTTTGTTTATTTATATTTTTGGCTTAGTACTGACACGACTTGATTAGGGCAGATTAAGGCAAGCCTCTAAGAGTTAAGGGCCAATGAATACCCTTATTTTGAGGTATGAAAAAATAACTTAGTTTTTTTTTTTTTGGGTAAGAAATACTTAGTTGAAAATTTTCGTTACCATCACTGAGGATATTGGACCAGTATAGTATAGCCAATTGGGTCACATGGATCCAATTTTTTTTCTTAGTGAAAAATCCAATTTAATTTTAAAAATAAGGACAAAATGCAAACGATTCCTTGGTTTGTGTAATTTATTTCTTTCAACTTTAAAAACTAATTATAAACCTCAAATGACACACATCTCAAATGACAGACAGGTTTTCTTTTATTTTTTAATTTCCTTCGGCGGTTTTGGCAACCAAAAAAAGCATGCATTTTTGTCACACGTTTATGTTGGACTTTGGGAGTAAGCGTTGAGGCTGATCATTAGTGGCAGTGAATTCAGGCTGTGGAGTGTTAAGAAGAGGTGTGGGTAAGACTATTAAAATGCGTATGCCATTTTTTCATTTTTTACATTCATGACAACTGAGTTACTCATGGTGAGCTATATAAAACTGACCTGTTAAAATAAAATTTCAGTCCTATTCGCTGGTAGTTCTAACTATCAAACTTATTTGTTTCCATAAGTAAAGTATGCAATAAACTCGCCATCCCCCTTGAAAAAAATTGGCAGTAAGACAGTTTCATTATATATATATATATATATAATTGTCATTACTCTCAAATATATATAATATATCATATTTAACATCCATATTAATTCAGTAAATACAAATCTTATAAAATCAAATCAAGTGCATTAAAAATCATTAAACGGGAAATCAGGCTATATATATATATAATGTAAAAAGAATATTGTTTTAAAAATCCTTTTGCTACTTTAAATTTTAAAAAAATCTTATAGGATTGATTAATTAATTAAAAAAATTAGATTCAATTTTAGGTACCATTAGACACTACAAAATAATAATTAGAAAAACTTAAAAAAATGTATTACATAATTAAGAATTGTTAAAAAATTAAGCAACCCACTTCGCTCAAGGCTGGGTCCAGCAAGATGAAGCCACGCCCGATGAACGGGGGATGGCGTGCGGATCCTCTACTCAGCACCCTGATAAGCAAGCTGTGCTTTGCATCAAAACAGCGTCGTTGGACTTAAAATCTCAGTCAAATTCATAGCCAAGCTCGTTCATCCATTCAGCCCCATCTCAGCCCTCCATTCAACCCCAGCCTAGATCTCTAATAGCCGTCTTCTACAACGCGTCTTCCTTCAACAGCACGAAGCCATAATGATCTTCTACCAGAAAGCTTCTTCAACCCAGAGCTATATCTTCAACAATCATCTTCTCCAACGCGGCGTGAACGAAGAAGCCTCAAACCCCTATTAAATAAATGATGACTTTTTTCTTAGTTCTCAGATGTGCCATTGATGATTGGTCCCCACTGTTTAGTAAAGCCATGCCATTAAAGACATGCTGCAACATTTTTTTGGTATCATTCTTAATGCTTCTTTTTCTTATCTTCTCCCAGTTACCTTGTTGTTGCTGCGGGCTTGCAGAGTTTGTGGAGCTTTTCACTGGCTATTATTGATGAATATGCTCTCTTAGTGAGGCGATCTTTGCAGAACTATGGAGTTGTCACTTTGTTTACCATTGGCGATGCGGTAAGATATTTTGTGTGACTTTTATGTTGTATTTTCCTTTTGATTTGAGAAGAGCTGTATGTATGATGCGGGTAACTTCCACACTTACATTTGCCGCAACGTGTGCATCAGCTGGGATCACTGTACTTATTGATAATGATCTTGATAGTTGTTCACGGAATCCCTGTGTGCAGTTTGAAACTGCTACAGGCATGGCTTTCATTTATTGGTTTACCACTATTCCATATCCATCATTTTTCCTCAACTTCTGGTCCTTGGCATCCCACTAAAACAATTAACAATGACACTCACGAATCTGTAAAACTTGTAAAATGTGGCAATTGGTATGACGTATGTCCACGAATCTCTCACTCTTTTAAGAGTTGTTGGGACCTAAATCAAATAGGAATGTTGAGACTAGACAAAAAACACTTATCAACATGATGAAGCAAACAAAGCAACCCTTGAAATAGATGAAGCAAACCAAGCAACCATTGAAAACAATGAACCTTCAATCTATTGCAAATGTTGATGAAACATCCGCTAATAATGTGAGGGTGACGATGATGATGAACCTTCAAACTGGTGTTGCTTTCCCGGTCAATGGAACGGAACAGGGCAATTGGCCGAAGGAAAAGATGGTACTCAACGTTGCGTTTTGCCTTTTTTTTTCTTGTCCCTTGCGTGGCGTGATGTCACCCTTTGGATGCTGCTAACGGTTGAGATTTGTTAATTGGGACGACGTCGTTTAAATACTCAGTGGCCTCTACTCTGCGAGCTGCCAAGGAGACAATCCGCACCCATGGGGGATGCCGCATCCGCAATACGTGCGTGCAAGAGCAATGGGTGCACTATGATACACCTAAATACCCAAATAATCACCTACGCGACTGCACAGGCACACACTCATGGACCTTCTGTGTCACTGTCTTGTGATGCAGCCACAGCAAATTTATCTCAATATCAATACACGCTCCACTACTTCAGAAGGGCTTCTGCAACTACATGAAAATGCCCTGCAACCACCGCATCTTATTATTTGCTGCTGGTGGCACCTACGTAGTTCTATGGAATCTCAAGGTTCTTCTCCTACTCATTCCATTCTTACAATTATGTATTAAATATAGAAAAAAATTAAAAAAATTTAAAGAGTGCTCGATAAATGACTTTGCCATAGACACACACATTATATATATATATATATATTACATTAAAATCAAATAAATTAATAACATTTTTAATAGTTGTTGATCATACAAGATACTCTTCCTAAATTACGAAATAATTTTCAACGATCGTTAAAAATGGCAATCATTGACTATTTTTAACAATTATAAATGTCAAAAATACTTTAATAAGAAATGCATTTTTGACAATTTCGACTATTTAAAAATTATGAATAATATATTTTAATCTGAATTTCTTTTATATTGTTCTTTTTGCGGAAGTAAACAATCTTTTATTTAATAATGTTATTTATAGAAATATATATATTAATTCAAGTGGGTGATGTAAATTTCTCCACCAAACTTGCGTATATATGTAAATATATCATCAACAAAAAACTTTTCTATCCAAATATTATAAATCAATAATGTATTAATTGCAAAAATATTTAAAATATTAAACTCCGTCAATTCAAATGTCTACAAAATATGCGAAATATCCAAAATGCTCTCTAATTTCCAACAAAATTTTTCATGCCCAAATATACTAGAAAAGTAGAAACTAAGGTAAAACTTATAGAGCTCCTTCACTTTCCATCTTAAAAAAAAAATTTAATTAATTAAACCTTAAGAAGATGATATCATTAGAGCATAATCCTTAAAAAAAACTAAAAATAAAATAATAACAAAAGCTGAAAATACAAAGAAACAAAACACTATTTAAGACTAATATCAAAAAAACACACACACACACTAATTGAGACCATCCAAGCAAGCTATATGAGGTAACTTAACGGCATGCCTCAACTTTAATGATTTCAGGTATGGCTTCCAGACAAGAATTCAAGGCTGAAAGTACATTACTATATTATTATTCTTGGACAGCAAAAACCAACGATTCAATGCATTGCAGCCAAGTATTATATATTTCTAACTGTAAAAAATAAAAATAAAAAGTTAACTTGGCTACTCTAAAAAAATTTAATTTTTTATTTTCTTTACATTCACAACTTAAAACGCGTATAGTGCATTTAAAACGAGATAATTAAAAAGAAAAAAAAAGATAAATGTAAATAGAGAAGGTGAGTCTCATATATGCTATTTTTCACTCTTTCTTCAAATATATGAATGCATGAACAGAAAGGATCCAATTCGGATATCCATATGCTACCAAGTCGCCTCTTGCATATGTTGTATAGCCTGCTAAGTGTTGTCCATATACTATTTCTATACAAGACACATTCATATATCCATATTCTATTTCTATAAAGAGAACTAAGAAAACAGGGGCCATCAAGGAAGCTGAAGCTTGCTTCTCAGAATCTGAGGAAGATGGAGGAAGGCGAAGAATAATAGGACTCATTAGTACACAATATCAGCCAACATAATCATCGGAATTTGACACTTCATTTCACAACAATAACATAGATTAATAAAACAATTTTTTTTGTTACGTATCTTTAGGCTAGTTTGATGGTAATTATTTATCGGTAATTAAATTGATGAAACATAGATATATATCTTTTATTAACTATTATATAATGTATTTCAGCTGCAATTATTTTAATTTTATATATATAATGAAATAATTAATTATGCAAAATATTGGCGTCAACAAAAAATTCACAGAAAGTAATAATATATTCAGAAAATTTTATCAAGTTTCAAATACAAATATATTTTTACACAGACACAAATTAAACTTATGACTCATTCACTAGTAAACTCTAATTAAAATATATATATATATATATATATATATATAATATAGAAAAAATTACATTCAAGGACTCAAATTTTATAAAATTTATAATAAAAGACTTTAAAAATTAAAATTATCTTCAAGGGCCAAAATTATTACCACTTATAGAGTTTTAAAAAATTACAATAAGGTTTTAAAAAAAATAACAATAAAGTTACTTAAATTGTAACTCTCTTAAAACACAATAATAATAGTAAATCTCCTAAAATCTAATAATAATTTTAGTCCTTAGGAATAATTCCAATTTTTAAAATTCTTTATTATAAATTTTATAAAATTTTGATACTTGACACTATTGACTTTCAATTTCCGTTCAAGTACTTGAACTAAGCAAGGTGCCGAACAGCTACAATCCTGATGGCGTTGTGACTTATATTCATATCAAATAAAATTTGAGAAAATCACATTATATTCACATTACCTCGGGGAAGGGAGAGAACTTAAGTACCTTTCCAATTTTTCTTTCTCTTTAGGGAAAACTTCTAACTACTTGCAAATTGAGTCCACTTCTGCTTGGTTTTGGATAGCCTGCCATTGATAAATTTATATGAAGTTAGACTTTGACAGACATTTTGACCAGTATACTAAATTAAGATCAGAATAGAGCACAAATGATATTTATCTCGGCTTGCATTTGGAGAAACTCATTTTCCTCACAAATGGCAGATTGCCAAGGTGATTTTGGTCCCGATTCCTTTGGACAAATGTTGGTGAGAATTAAATTAGTCAAACATAAAAATGATTTTAAAAGGCAGTAGCAAAAAACTTACAAGACAGCAAAACTAGAATATATTGTAGACAAAAATTGAAGGGTAGATGTGATGATGCCTTCAAATATTAAAACCCAAGTCCCACATTGGATATAACTCAAATGGGAAGGGAATTATTCATATATAAAAGAAGGGACAAGTCCCACATTGAGTAGAATTGAGTTCGGAGTGAGATTGTTTATATATATAAAGAGGGTTTCTACATCTATACCTTGTACCTTATATCATTCAGTTTCAATAGTATAAAATTTTTTGTCTCTGTCCGTGGACATAGGTCACATTGGCCGAATCACGTTTATTTTCTGTGTCATTCTTTCTTTTCTCTCTACTTTCTTAATACCGCCAATTCACAATAATTGGTATTAGAGCTTTTGGCTTAAGTTTTTTTTTTTGGCTGAAAAAAGATGGCGTCTCACAAATTCGATATTGAGAAATTCAATGGGTCGAATGATTTCACATTGTAGAAGGTGAAGATGCAGGAAATTTTGGTTTAGCAAGAGTGCGCAGCAGCGATAGATGGAGAGGGAAGGTTGCCTGAGAGTGTGAAGGCAAAGGAAAGGGCGGAGATTTTGGCGAAGGCGCATAACGTCATTCTATTAAGTTTAACGGATGAGGTTTTGAGGGAGGTTGCAGATGAGACTTTTAAGGCTTCATTATGGAAGATATTAAAAAGCAAGTACTAGAAGAAATCTCTGACGAATTGGTTATATCTGAAGCAGCGGTTATATACCTTCAGGATATCAGAAAGTACATCAGTAAAAGATTATATTGACAATTTTAACTGAATTATTTTAGATCTTCAAGGGGTTGGGGCTAAAATTGAGGAAGAGGACCAGGCAATAATTCTTGTATACTCGTTGCCTAATTCATATGAAAACTTTGTTAATACGATGCTTTGTGGGAGAGACATTATCTTAGTTGGTGATATAAAAGATGCTTTACAATCAAAAGAATTGAAGAGGAGGGTGTCTGGGTTCGATGAAGTAGTATTAGATATGGGTTTGGTAGTGAATAGAGGTAGAAGCAAGGAGAAGGATAAAGGTAATTGAAATAAGTCCCATTCAAAGTCAAGATCTAAGGGGCAACTACAGTGTTTTAAGTGTAAGGAAAAAAGGCATTTCAAGAAGGATTGTCCACAGTAAAAAAAAGGGAAACAATAAGAAGGAATCAAATGGTAAGGCAAGTGTTTCAGTGGTTCAAGACAGTTCAAATGAGAGTGATGATAGAGATGTTCTAACGGTTAGTACCTTAAATTCTGTAAATACCTAGGTCATGAATACTGGAGCTTTTTATCATATAACTTTCACAAAAGAGTTGTTTACTTCTTTTCAGGAGTGGAAATGTAGTGTGAAGTTGGGAGATGGTCAGGAGCTTAGTGTTGAAGGTAGTGGCCAGTACAGGTAAAAATGTTTGATGGTATAGTTAGAACATTTGATGCATGATATATTTTTGGGTTGCCAAAAAATTTGATTTCTCTGGGTGCCTTAAGCAAGCAAAGATACAATTTTTTTGGTGAGGGTAGATAGGTAAAGGTTTTTAGAGATTCTTTGGTAGTGATGAAGGATAGACTTCAGCATGTGCTCTATATACTCATTGAAAACTCAGTAATGGGCACTGTAGCAATTTCTAATTTTTTTGGAGAAGAACAATGATAAAAAAAAGTTATGGCATCAACGATTGGGGTACATGAGTGAGAAAAGACTAACAGTATTGCGAAAACAAGGGTTGTTGGAAGGCATAGAAACTGGAAAGTTGAAATTCTGTAAAACTTGTGTCAAGGGCAAGCAACGCAGAGTTAAGTTCAGTTCGAGAAAGCATACCTCCACTGATATCCTTGAATATATACATTCAGATTTGTGGGGTCCTTCTCTAATTGAGTCTCATGGGGGGTGCAGATACTTGACATTTATGGATGACTACTCTAAAAAAGTGTACATGTATGTTCTGAAAAAGAAGGATAAGGTATTTGAAAAGTTTAAGAAGTGGAAGATTATGATTGAGAAGTGTATTGGGAAGCAAGTCAAGACACTCAGAACTGATAATGGGTTAGAGTTTTGCAATATATCATTTGATGAGTTATGTAAAAAAGAAGGTATGGTGAGACACCACGCTGTACGACACATACCACAACAAAATGGTATAGCAAGTGGATGAACCAAACACTTCTGCAGCGTGTAAGATGTATGCAGTTGAGTGATAATCTTCCTAAGCAATTTTAGACTGAAATAGCTAACACTGCAACCTATCTAGTGAATAGATCTCCATCAACTACAATTGATCTGAAGACTCCATAAAAGGTGTGGTACGGTGCACCTTCGAATTATTCTAGTTTGAAGATATTTGGGTGCCTGACATACACTCATGTGAATGATGGTAAACTAGAGGCAAGGGCAATGAAGTGCATATTTATAGAGTATGCAATTGGTGTGAAAGGGGTATAGATTGTGGTGTACAGAATATGACAGAATCTCGAGATTCATTATTAGCAAAGATGTAACATTTGATGAATTTGCTATATTTAACTAGAAGGAGAAACTTGATGATCTTGCAGGAAAAGATCTGAGTATTAATCAAAAGGTGGAGTATGAGGTGGAGACCTCAAGAACAAACAAGAGCTCGGTAGACCAACTTGGAGATTTGCAGGAAGAGCAGCAGAGTATAGCAACAAGAAGAGGAAGAAGAGAAAATAGAAGACTTGTCAAGTATGTAAACTGTGTGAATTTTGTTAATATTAACCCGGTTACATATGCATTGGCGGTGGCAGAAAGCATTGATGTTGAGGAGCCGCAGTCCTACAAAGAGGTGGTTCAAAGTAAGGAGGCAACTGAATGATTACTAGTTATGAATGAGAAAATGCAGTCCCTATCAAAGAATGGGACTTGGGAGTTAGTACCTCCACTAAAGAGTGTAGAGCCTGTAGGATGCAAGTGGGTGTACAAGAAGAAGAAAGGAATTCCTAAAGTTGAGCCAGCAAGGTTCAAGGCGAGACTCATCGTGAAGAGGTTTTTACAAAAGGAAGGGATAGACTACCATAAAATATTCTCTCCAATTGTGAAGCATAAGACCATTTGGATTCTTCTAGTCATGGTAAATGCGCTTAATTTAGAGTTGGAGCAATTTGATATGAAGACGACATTCTTACATGGGAATTTGAAAGGGGACATCTACATGACTTAACCTGAGGGGTTTCAAGATCTTAAAAAAGAGGAGTATGTTTGCCTATTGAAGAAGTCTTTATATGGCTTAAAGCAGTCACCCAGGCAGTAGTACAAGAGATTTGATGCTTTCATAGTTTCTAAAGAATTTACTTGTAATCCATTGATAGCTGTGTGAATTGCAGGAAGTTGTCAGATACTTTTTCGATCTACTTGTTGCTGTACATGGATGATATGTTGATAACGGCAAAAAATAAGGTTGAAATCAACAAGTTAAAAAGGTTACTGAATAGTGAATTTGAGATGAAAGATTTGGGTGCAGCCAAAAAAATATTAGGCATGAAAATTTGGAGGAATCGAAAAGCATGCAGATTGTATGTGTCATAACAGAAATACATTGAGAAAGTATTGTGATCTTTTCAGATGGATCAAGCCAAGCTTGTGAGTACCTCATTGGCAGCACATTTTAGATTAAATGTTAGTACATTATTAAGCACAGATGAAGAAAAAGACTACATGAGTAAGGTCCCTTATGCTAGTGCAGTTAGGAGTCTGATGTATGTGATAGTATGCATAAGACCAGATTTAGCCCATACAATTAGTGCTGTGAGTAGGTTCATGAGAAATTCAGAGAAGACTCACAAGGAAGCAGTAAAGTGGATCATGTGGTACTTAAGAGGTACAGTTGATGTTTGTTTAGTTTGTGATACTGATGGATTTGCTGGTGGATTAGTAGGTTATACAGATTCAGATTATGGTGGAGACCTTATGAGGCAGAGATCGTTGACATGCTATATCTTCATCCTATATAGATGTGCTGTTAGCTGGAAAATAACTTTGCAATCTACAGTTGCTTTGTCGACCATTGAGGCGGAGTACATATCCTTGATCGAGGGAGTGAAGGAAGCAATGTGGTTACATGGTTTGATTGAAAACCTGAAATTGAAGGTTCAGATACCTGAGATGTATTGTGATAGTCAAAGTGCGTTGAGCCTGACAAAGAACTCAGTCTACCATGAAATATCCAAGCACAAAAATGTCAAATTGAATTTCATTAGAGATGTCTTAAAAAAATAAGGTGGTGATCATAGAGAAGATACTAACAACAGAGAATTCAACAAATATATTGATAAAGCCATTGCCTGTTGATAAGTTCAGGCATAGCTTGGACCTAATGCGAGTATGAGTAGCATGAGGCCCTACGGGGCATAATGGTAGAGAGATGATCGAATCAAACGTCTGGAGATTTTAAGTCAAGGTGGAGAATTGTGATGATGCTTTCAAATCTCAAAACCCAAGTCTCACATCGGATAGAACTCAGATGGGAAGGGAATTACTCATATATAAAAGAGGGAACAAGTCCCACATCGATTAAAATTGAGTTGGGAGTGGGATTGTTTATGTATATAAAGAGGACGTCTACATCTATACCTTGTACCTTGTATCATTTAGTCGCAATAGTACAAAATTTTTTCTCTCTGTCTATGGACGTAGGTCACATTAGCCGAATCACATTAATTTTCTATATCATTTTTTTTCCTCTACTCTCTTAATATCGCTAATTCATAACAGTAGAAAATAATGAAACTAAAAGAACAGATTACTAATGAATTGTTTCAGATAGAAAAATGATGAATTGACCCAACCTAAATCTTATTCTAGCTTAAATAATCTATTATTTGTTCATCAATGTTAATTGATGACCCATGCAGGTTCACAGAACAACAATGACTTAGGAAAGCTTTATCCTTCCTCTTTGGAAATAAGCAGATTACCATTAATGTGTACCTCTTCCATCACCAAGTCAGGCTTTGCTTTCTACAACATTTGCAAAATACAAGGAAGTCAACAAGTTACCAACCACTTCTAGACATATAAAAGGAAAGAAAAAAATTTTATTACAGTAAACACAGAAAATTTGAACCACTACAATATCCACTTCATGCATTAGTTTCCAATCTAATGCTTCTAACAACAGCATGTACAAGGGGCAAACAGAATCAACATAG
Organism: Erythrophleum fordii; assembly: GCA_032878935.1. Classification (NCBI taxonomy): domain Eukaryota; kingdom Viridiplantae; phylum Streptophyta; class Magnoliopsida; order Fabales; family Fabaceae; genus Erythrophleum; species Erythrophleum fordii. Next base: position 14,003,547 of record JAVQMF010000052.1, on the reverse strand, counting down.
AGGAGAGGTTACATGAGAACGTTAAGTCAAATTTGAATTGACACTAAATAATCTATCCGTACCTTGTTTTCTAGTATCATGATCTGTTCATTCAACATTTCCTTTTCACCTTCCTCATAAAATGACTTCAACCTATGCAGTGGAAGATATATAATTATAAACATTTAGCAGAATAACATAAAGAGAATGCCTTTAGATCAGAAAAGTTATCAATAATAGTATAGCACTAATTTGTTTGTAGATGTGAACTGCTCATGTTTCTCCATATAAGACCAAGAGACCATAATCTTTCCCGTTGGAAACTCATTTTGCATATTGGCATAGGTAACAAGCGATGCATGCATAGCAACTATAGCAAAGCTAACCAAACAAAGGAATCATGCTGTATAAATATGGAAATGCCTTCTAATTTCTTCTTTTAGCCGCAAATTATCCATAGCAAATCTAGTCACTTATTGGTTTGAATCCAACTAGGCTCACAGGACCTCGATTTCCTTCAAATGCTCCTCCTTCTCTTTCAGCGTGTCTCAGCAGAGATCTTTCTAGAAACAACTGAGTCTAGTCTCTTTATTCCAGCTTCTTAGAAACGAAGCCTCAACTTGAGACCTTGTATCTCATCTTCCCTTTGTTTGGCCAGGTTCGTTATCACAACCATTAATTTCCATAGAATTACACCATTAAATATCAAGAACCATGAGTCTTGCAACTACATGGTCTTTTTTCTAAAAAATAGAGAGAAAAAAATGTCTCATCATGAGTAAACACAAATATGATTAATCTAGCTCTGTTCAACAGCACATATTTCATCAAATAAATTCATCTTGCTCTGTATTGATGGTGAGAATGTTGTTGGAGGTTTACCACTACCAGTACCACTTCTATAGCCAAGTTCCACTTAAACTTATGAGAAATAAACGAAAGTACTTCTTAATAAGAAATTGAATTAGTCAATGACAAAGAAAACTTCAGTGTCCTTAAGGTTTCCACTGAACAACTGCAAGAAAAGCCATATATAACAAATTGAATTAGTCAATGTTTTGTTTGAAAGCCAAGTTTACTAGAAACAGGGCAATTGGCTGCAAGCAAGTTCCATAGCTTTCCAACTTCTCTATTGTGCTTTGTAGCGACACAGACACAGATACACATACAGACGATTGAAGGAAATTTCAAACATTCTTAAACAACATACCGGAGTACCAAATTAATAACAAGATACATATACATGCAGGATATTCGCAATTATTTCTTCAAACAACTGAATAAGACCCAGATGATATTCATAAGGCAAGTTTGCGTATTTCCACAATCTAAGGTTCTAAGACAAGAATAACTCTCAGAATCGGCAAAACAAAGAGAGAAAAGTTTTTTCTTTTTTGGGGGGGGGGGGGTGTTGTCCTTGAAGATTGACAACAGTAGAAAAACGATCTTCCACTCTCTCCTCCCTCGCTAACAATACACAGAAAACCCATGACCCTCGCCATCTACATCTCTAGCACGGAAGAGGACGGCGTTGCCGGAATCCCAAAAGTCAGAGACAAAACGGGAATATCAATCCTCGCGGGTCTCATCCTCTTCAAAACGTTACCGTTGGGCAAGGTGGACGATGAAGAAGCCGAAGCCAAATTGGAAAGCCCAGTGGAGCCGAAACCGAAAAGGCAAGGAAGGAGAAGAATAAACCGAAGAAGAAAGGCGTGGCTTGAGGTGCAACAAGGAGAGGGAAAGAGACTCAGGGGAGAAAGAGATGACGAAGGGAATGTTGCAGAAGAGGGAAGAAGACGGAGAGAACACCGAAGCAACGTAATAGTGATTTTTTAGCATGTTGATTACTTAGAAAGCTATTGGCCTTTTCCATGTTTGTAAGTGAACTGTTTTAAACAAAAGCCATACTAAATAATGATAGAATGTAAGAGAAGAATTAAGACTGACATACACAGACAAGATGTGGCCACGGACAACAGAAAACAATAAAACATGAAGTGTCTATGTACAATTTGAATGGTCGCTCGTGTCTGATACAAATGTCCTACATGGTAACTTTTGTTCAACTCTTGAAAACTGATCTCATGAATGGCCATCCACTTGTGACCTGTGTGAACTGAAGTGTCTTTTTATGTCATATTCCTTAATATGCATCATAATTATACAAAATGAGACTTGTTTGCTTAAAATTCTCCTTAATATATAATTAATTCTCATGTGGCTAAGTTTGAGCAAATTAATCTTAAGTGTAAGTGAAACTGAGTTCTTCAAGATATTTTCTGCAGTAAATTCAAGAATGGAGTCAACCGCTTTTATCCACATAGATGATATATGCAGTGCCCACATATTTTTAATGGAGCATGCTAAAGCAGAAGGTAGATACATATGCTGCCAAAGTTGTTCATTGTCCGAAGTTAATTAATCTTTTCTTCCAAAAGTATCCTTGCTCAAATATGCCGGGGTAACAATTTTCCCTTCTTCTAGATTTAGACTAAACCAATATTTTAGTCTCTAAATAGTTAGGCACATTGAGATTTAGTCCTCGAAAATTAGTAAATATACAAATTAGTTCCCAAAAGTAAAAAAATTGTGGCGCATTAGTCCTTAACATGCAACAAGTTTAATGTTTTTGGAAACTTAACCTATGCGGTCATTAATTTTCGGAGACTAAAACTACATAGGCCTAACTATTCATGGACCAAATTGATATTTTACTCTCTAGATTTATTTCATATGAAACTTTGTTTTTTATTGCTTTTCTTCTTCTTTCCAAACACTACCCCGGTACAAAGAAATAACAAACAAAACTGAAGCAAAAGCTAGAAAAAAAAGCAAGCCAGCAGCAAAAGAACCAAACAAAATCAAAGAAAACCAAGCTACGGACACAAAACAGCCACAATCTCAGCCAATTCCCTCTCAGCTTCAGCAGCATCATACCTTAAAGAATCCCAAACAATGCAAACCTTAAATCCACAAATCAAAGAAAAATAGGCATAGCATTCACTATAGCTTTTATCATTACCTCTCTCCCTGCGAAAGACAACAGCTTCTGTTTCCAGCCCTGAATCTTATGCCCAATTTGTCTCTAACATAAGCCAAAGCCTCATATACCTTACACTATCGACTTTCCAATTTCCATTCAAGGTTATTATTGTTATCTCTTTTTAAAAAAAGCTATCTGCCTATTAGTTATCAATATGATTTCCGTAAAGCTTGTAACATTTTCATTCGTCAATTGTTACCCATAAAACATCAAGGGTAACATAGACATCACCCATATTGTACATAATATTTGTTGCTTGAGGATATATTGCTGTGGCAGGTTTATGCACTCTCAAAGCTTTTAACAAAAGAAGCAGCATTTGAATTACGGAAGAGAATGGCATTGATCTTATATCAGTCATAATTACTACTGTACCATCAAGTGTAGCTCTACTATCACCAATAACAGGTAATTTGGCCACTAATCTACATATTTAGTCCATTCTTGACTAGACTTGACAACTTAAGTTTTTAAAATAGTTGATCTTTTGAAAAAAATTTAGTAGTTTAATTTAAATTTCAACATGAAGTGGACTTGTGCTCTGCTCTTGTGTTAAACCTGAAAATGCTTTAATTATAGGAGGTGTTTTGACATAAATTATTTCTAACCTGATGGAATTCCTCTATGAGTACTAGTTTTATTTATGTACAAGGTTTGCAATTCTGTTTCACTGTGAATCGAAGAAGAATTTGCAGAGCTAGAGTACAAGAGAATTAAAAGAAACAGGAAAAGATTTGCAATCCTGTTCCCTTCAAAAGTTTACTATGATTATAAGTTTTAAGTTAACATGCTGAACTTTGCACTCGCATGTTACACAATCTGCCCAGTGACCTTGAAGAATCTGATGAGTGAGAAACCTTTTTGTTTTTTTTTTTTGTTTTTGTGTGGTTGACGATCCAGATATGCACTAATAAGGCATCAGCTTGTTTTATGTCATTTTGGGGCGGTGCTTTTTGTTTAAGGGAAGCCATCGAGGAAGATGAAGCTTGCTTCTCTGCACCCAACAATAACATATCCGGAGATGAAGCCATCAAGGAAGAGGAAGCTTACTTCACAGAATCTGAGGTAGCTTGCTTCATGGCTTGGGACAAAACAGAGTGACAGCAACATGGAGGAAGGCGAAGAATAATGGGACTTGGTACATAATATCAGCCAAAACTCCCATTAGAATTTGACAATTCTTCAAGTCACAACAATAACAGAGATTTATTCTACACAAACCATTACAAACTATTTTTAATTATAGACTTCAATATGTTGTGTATAAGGAAGACTAGAAGTGCTTTTTGACAAACTTGTCTAGTTTTTTTATTTTTTAAAGAAGAAAAAAAAGAAAGACAAATCCATTACAAATTAAGCAAGATCTTATATTAAATGCCTTGTTTTCCTCTTGAGCTGCACTCTGACTAGGAAACAGTGCCAATATTGCTTATCCATCATTGTAGTTATCTTATATTGCTTCATCTATCATTGTGTACTAGTTACCTTATATTGCTTCATCTATCATTGTGTACTACATTATTAATAGAGTAGTATATATGGCTAGCTGGCTTATTTAATTATTGTGCATTTTTTTAATATATATAGCGAATAATGCTAATTATAGAGATGATCCCATAACAGTGATCAATGAAACAATATTGTCATTATTTTTTAGTTAAGAGTGCAGTTCAAGAGAAAAACAAGGCATGTAATATATGATCTTGCTTAATTTGTAATAGATTTTTCTTTCTTTTTTTTATTTAATAAAAAAATTGGACAAGTTTGTGAGAACGCACTTCTAGTTTCCCATAATGCAGCACGTTAAAGTCTATATTTAAAAATAATTTATAATGATTTGTGTAGAGTGCATCTGTTATTGTTGTGAAATGAAAAATTGTCAAATTTTGTTATTGTTGTGAAATGAAGAATTTTACATGTTGGAGATTTGGCACTAATTAAGGTTAAATAATTCATGATGACATTAATTCTTTTGACATTTCGTAGAATTCTATAGTTGCTTTCTTCAACTTGTTTATTATTCTCAAATTTTGTTTCCCTCTTTGGTATCTTTTTTTTTTTTAAATAAATCAAAAAATTGTCCAAATTTTTTTGGTTCACAATTCATTTTCAAAAAATTCATTATGTAGTACAAAGCAAGTTAAACAAAAATTCATTTATTATTTTCTTTTAAAAAAATTTAATGATAAACATTTAATTAAAAATATTTAATTTTTCTCCAAACCAGAATGAGTTTTATCTAAGAAAGATTATTATTATTATTATTTATGAAGTTGTTAAATAAAGGGCCTTAGAAATATAGAGTTTCTTCCCTTTTTTTGTGATATAAAAATATGTAGTTGACAATGGTCAAATGTAGTTAGGGGTATTTATTGGCTTGATACGTCCTAGGGGCTTGCCCTAGCCTAGTCTAATCGGGCCGGCCAAAAATACAAATGGGTAGAATTTTAAATAAAACTATATTAAGTTAGGCCGGGCCACAAGTAAAAACATGTTCTGCTTAACCTACCCTAATAGTTACCTTTTTTTTTAATTATTAACAACTTGTTATCTTTTATATATATATATATATATATAATTCTTATTTCATTTGATTCTCTTTATATATTGCAGTTTTTATTACTTATACAAATTTTCCTTACTTCTTAATTGTTTTTATTATTAATGAGTATACTTACTAGTATTTCTTTTGTTGAATAATGAAAATATGCATATTTACTTAAGGCTAATTATGTTAGTATAACTTATATTTTGTTTGATAATACTAGATTATTTTGTTATTGTTGATAAAAATATAAGAGTTCTAAAGATTTATTATTTTGAAATATATATCTATGAGTCTGTAAAAAGATATTTTTATATTACAAGTATTAATTCATAAAAAAAAAAGTTCGAGTCCCCCTAACTTGCCCTAAAATCAAGCTTGTTCGGACTAAGGTTGGGCCATGGGGATAAAAATAAGCCTGATGTCTTAATTGGGCAAGGCATCGGGCCGACTAGATGTTCGGCCCGACTTTACCCATGTACAGCCCTAGATGTAGTAGAAGTAATTATTGAAATTTGAAACATGGAATCCCATCCCATTCAACTATATTGGAAATGGGCCTTAATATAAAATAATCTTGTTTGATAAACTTTCATTCCATTTCATCTATCATATTTGTATATATCCAAAACTTTCTAGTATATGAAAGTAAAGTACCATAAGTCCACTTACTTGTCTAACATTTAGGGAGCTGGATCATAAAAACTATAAAACCACTACTTCATAAAGTAAAAGGCTTTACAATCTTATCTAATTTAACTCTTCTTCTTGGAGTTAAAAGAGAACAATAATTAAGAGTTCTAAAAGAGCAAAATGGTTTACAAGACATAAACCTGGGACTAGGTTCAATACTTTGTTTGTGAAAACCATAATAGTATACTTTAGTATTCCAATTTCAATTAGAAAAACTCTCATCCAAGTATGCCTAGACTACTAGTCTTTCTTTCTCTAGGCTTTTAATATCCTTGGGCCTTTTGGGATTAAGAATTCCTTTAATCTTCTTAGAAACCTTTTCAAGATATAAACTCATAGGCAGAATAGAATTATCTGATGACTATTCTATATTCTTATCAATTACGTTCTAATGCACATGATTCTCATATAAAAACAAGTGCAAAGTATATATTTATTAAACACTCAAATAGAGACTGGGATTTTTGAATATTTTAAAGTTTGAATACAAACTTACGCAAGCCTTGGTTTTTATAACCAAAGGCTAAAGCAAACATACAAGCAACATTATTATTTCACTCATACATTGTTACATAGCTTTTACAAAAGTAACTTTTCTTAAAGAAACACAGCATCCTAAAGTAACATGACAACTTGGACTTGATAATACAAATACTTTAAGTATAATAATAGTGTGACACTAGCATCCACTGTTAGGCTTTGTTTCTGCTGAGGATAGCCTTGTGAGTAAGAGAGAAATTATCATCTAAGCTGCTCGATTCCTTGTGTCTTTTCCTAAGATTCTTAATAATCCAGTCATCAATGTCATATTTAGCATAAGAGTCTTGGAAATCTTCCATAGGAATATCCTAAGATGAAACTAGACTTACATCAAAACCATCAGGCTCGATAAGAACTTTGGGCTTGTTTGGGATAATGGACTTCAATGCCTGAGGTGTCATGGTTTGGCATCTTAAGTCCTCTTAGAATAAATTCCCTTGGTTTTAGGTTGAGAGAAGTGCAAAAAATGTGATTGATTAGGTTAGGATAATTGTTTACTTCAAAGAGAAACATCTTTGATTGGGCCAATTTCCAAAGGTATTCTAAAAGTAAGCTTGATTCTGGGTCTATAAGAGATTATCACTGCCAATGAGATAGAGCCTATAAAGAATAAAAATGCTAACTGCTATTTGTTCTTGGAGAGGTTTCTGGACTAGGTGATAAGTGGTGGCGACCTTTTGGAGCTCTTCACACCACCATTATAAGGGAGAAAACCATTTAAGAAGATTCCAAAGGTTGGAATTCTTATTTGTGGGTTGAGAGAGGAAATTGAAAGTGAGCAAAGGTTGGACTTTAATTGTTCCTGAGTATAAGGCTATTAAGGCCTAAAGATACCATAAAGTTTCATCAGGAAGATCAGAATAGATAGCAAAGACAATGAGATAGAGAACTCTTATATTAAAGTAGGAAAGTATTTCTTTTAATGTTAGCTAAGGTTAAAGGAGGAAAATGAGTACAATCTAAAACTATATAGGCCATGAGGATTAATGGAACTTGTTTGTAAGAAGTGATCAAGTTAATGGTAGGAGGTCTTGAGAGAAGATCTACAAGGGCATTCTATGTTTCTTTGATATATTGCATTGAAAATTTATAGTAGGAAAATCATTCTTTCTATCTAAGCAATTGCTTATTTGGTAAGATTTTCTTCTTGGAATCTACCACATTTGGGAATGAAGAGTTATTTATTTGCAAAATAAAGTAATAAGGACTAAGATTAAAACTAAACTTTTCAATTGCTCTTTTAATAGCAAAAATCTCTTTATAGATTGTGTGATAGTGCTTTTCAGACTCGTTGAATTGTCCATTAGCATGCTTGCATTAATAGTATTTCCCATCAGTCTCTTTAATGAGTACTGCTCCTCAATAGTCTTCACTAGCATCCATTTGTAAAATCCTCATGCCTTGGTCTGGAATCTTCAGTGGCATAGCATTTTGAGTGATTTTCTTAAGATATTGTACTGTTGCCATTTGATATTTTCCCTAAGGTAGGAGTTCTTTCTTCTTGAGAAACTTGGATAGCTGGCTAGTATAGGTTGCAACATATGGGATAAAGCTTCTAATATAATTTACAATCCTAAGAAATTATTGTATTTGTTTGGTAGTAAGATTTTCATCAGGAAATTTTGTTAATTCTTTAGCAATATGTGGCCTTAGCTAATATTGTCCATGGGCTATCTTCATTTTGAGAAACTTAATTTGGGCTTGGCCCAATAAGCTTTTTTTGATAGCATGATCTCATTTTTTTTTTTTGTAATTTCAACAACTTGTTGTAGAAGCATCATATGCTCATTCTCATTTTTCAAAAAGAGAAGAACATCAATATAGATGAGAGCACTATGCAATATAGGCTTATAAATTTTTGTCATAGCTTTTTGAAATAGTGATAGAGTAACTTTTAGGTCGAAAGGTATTATGGTCCATTGATATTGGGCATTCAGAATACAAAAAGCTATTTTGTATCTTTCTAAGGGTTCTATACCCAATTACCAGAATGTAACTTTAAGATCAAACTTTGAAAATGTCATACCTTAAGCTCCTAATCCTTCTATAGCATTATATAGCTTAAGCTCAATCAATTTCCAAGAAAATGCAATATATTTAATGAATTAAATTGCATTACGTACAACTTTAAAAATTCATCTTATGTTTAGTGGACCTTATGAACTCCTCAATATCATCCTCTATTCATAATCTATTTATACAAATTATAAACATCATAAAACCTCACATACATCTCAGGTTGGAAGCCACATACCAGAAAAATGAAGAGTTGCTTTCAGGTTTCTGATACAACTTTCTGGTGCAAATTTTGAAAAATCATAACAAATTATAGAAAAATCAAAATCAAGCAAACCATATCATTATGAAAATATATAGATGTTAATAATGAATAAAAATAGTTCTAGGCCAAAACAAAATCATGTAATCTACAAAAATATATGGAATAATACTAGAGGTCAGGCTACACTATTGGTATTATCATGCAAATTTAAAAATTTGATTCTCCCTCTACAAAGCTCTAAATAAGGTGACTTCAATGGTTATAGAAAGCTTAGGATGTCTAATTTATACCTCTAAAATATTATGAGTATTTGACTTTAGTTGACCTACTTGTGACACAGAAACAAAATTTGACCATATGAATAGTACATCCTACCATTTTACAAAATTTTTCTAACTTTGAGAAATCATAATAAATTCGCTAGATCTCCAAATTAGGTGCTCTTTGACTCTGTAAAAAGTTATAGATGAGACCTATATTCTTGCTAAATTTCATGTGAAGATTCATCCATTTAGTTAGTTTAGAGTTCAGCTTACCATTTGGTTACTTTTAATGTTCAAAATGGTTCATTAAGGGGTCAAATTTCCTTCTAGATCATTCATGGCCACTTGGGCACATCCAAAACCACATTCACAGCCTAGAAAGATATGCCATTTGGTTTAAAATATCATAGAGCTCATTTTTACTATGCTGCTTGCTATCATACACATGAAAATCATATACATAAAGGAGTCTTGAATGGCAAAAACATACATCCTTATTCATATGATCCCAAAGTTATTACATACATTATGTTCATATACATTTGAGTGTGCTTAAGTGTCTACATCATATATGCAATATATAATTACAATTCTTGACAATAAAAGGCTATCAAAATAACTATTTAACTATGCTATTGCCAAGTTCTTGCTCTTCAAGGTTGTTGGCTCCTACTTTTTGGCCCACTTGACTTATCTAGACATGGTTAGATATTGAAGAGGAAAGAGTGAGATTCTAAGAATTTCAATAGCTCTTAACCTTTTCAAACATATATAATGGACACATTTTTAAGTCAAAGAATGCTGCATAAAGATTAAGCTACTAGTAACCATACATAAAACAATTTGCATGTTTAGGAACCTTATACATATCATATATTAGCTTTCAAGGGCATTGGTTAGCTTCACCCTTCTTCCTTAGAGCTTTTGGACTTACCTCACCCATGCCTTACTCTTCTTGAGGCTTTTGGCTTTGTCTCACCCAATCTTAAGGATTTTTGGCTCATCCTCACCCTTATTAAGAGCTTTTGGGTACACCAAGCCCATTTAAGCCACAATGTATCCATAAAGCATATTTCAAGAACATCATGGTACCATAGCATATAGGAAATAACTAAAAACATCTTTCATGACAGAAACATACATACACACATCCAAAGATAAGAAAGCAACTGAGAATGTATAAGAAAAATGTTAGAGAGCTACCTTTGGAACAAAACACAAGCCTTTCTCTTGATTATTCTTCCCCTCTCATAATCATACACTTGCAAGTGAGTGGAGTTTGATTCTTTTGGTCTAGACACATAAAAAAGGGTCTAATTACATTCTTGAAATAAGTTCTAACACCACACACACTCTAGGGAAGCCTACTTGCTCATATAGTTCAATTATGGTTCCATATAAGATGTAAGGAAGCAACCATAAGAATTCATGATCTTAGCTCCATTTTTTCCCTCAATCTATGACTTTTGACTCTATCTAGACTTCTTGGAGCCATCAGACATTTATTTTAAGGAGCATAGCTATATGTTGCTTCTTTATGTCATATTATGGAACCTACACCTTCATCTCATAATCCATAGTTTCTAAATTTTTTTTAAGGCTTCTTCTAATATTCTTCCATCATATCTAGTCCCAATCTAAGTTTAGAAAAATTTAAAACACTCTATAGATACTTTAGATGCTCTAAGTTGAGACACCCCTAAAAGAAAAGACCTATGGATTTTGCTTTTTTTCTTGAAGGAAGAGACACTTGAGAAGCTTCCGAAAGGTCTTAAGAAATCAATTAAACTCTCACATAAGCTAGAACATCCTTGAAAAAAAAATAGATTTTGCCATATGTCCAAGAACCCCTAATTTTGCTATCTTGAATTCTAATAGTTTTTCTTTGGGTTTCATTGTATTTACTAGTTTCTAATAGTCTAAAACCTAGGTTCCTTACTTACTTTTGGCTAGAATTTATTTCCTCCTCCAAGCCCTTTACTAGGCTGAACCAACACCCAAGGAAAGCAACAAGAAGAAAGCAAGAAAAGTGTGATATTTTACGTTGTTTCCTTAACTTCTTTAAGGTCTTTCTCCTTTGCTATAACTTTTTGCTTCCAACTCTAACTTTCTCCCCCTAAATTAGACCAAAATGGAACCACATCACAAAGAAAACTATGGAAAGGAAGGGAAGAAGGAGAAGAACAAAGTTACTAAAGGGAGAACTATGGAAAACCTTCACTTTCCTTACCTTTCCTTGAAATCTTTCTTCCTTTCCTTCCTCCCTCTTATGCGTCTCTCTTTCCTAGTTTATTTCTCTATTTTGGGTAGAAAAAAGGTTGGTTAATCATAAGGAAGGAATGGAATGTGTCTTATGAAGCCTAAGAGTCACTTTAACAACTTTTCACTTTTGCATTTTAGTCCCTATTCTTGGTTCTTTTCATTTATGCTTAATTCAACTCCTTTTTGAAATCTATCTTTTTCATCAAAATATTTAGGCTCTCAATCTTATAAACTAGCTTTGGAATTACTCAATTTGGATTTAAAACTATTTTCTACTATTTAGTCAAAGTTTCAGACAACTGATAGTTGAAATTACTCATCGGAGAGGTTTCAACTGTTCTGGAGTTCTTATGATTTTCAGCACCTCTGAGAACCTCAGAAAACTCAAATTTCTTTCCCAAACTTTTCTAACTCATCTGGCTCGAGGTTTTAGGCATCTTAAGTTTCAAATTCTTATTTTTTATTATTTAAAATTTTATCTTAATTTTATTTGGTCTCAAATCTTTCATTTTAGGGGACTTACTTTTAAAACTTGCTTGTTTCATTATTTTCACGAAAAATCAGATATTATGGAAAAGACCATAGCGTCCTTGAGTAAAGTAAGCTAAGAACTGATCTTCAAAAGAGGAAACTTGTCATCTTGTAAGAATATATTCAAAAGTTTATAATCAATCATCAACCTCATTGTTTCTCTTGTTAACCCAGATTTCTTTTCAACATAAAATACTTAACAAGTTCATTGAGATTTGGTAGGCTCACTCAAGCTTATTAAAGGAGAGATGCACATTGTTCTTGAGCAAGGGCTAAATCTTTTGGATTCATGCTCGAATGAGATGCTTTGGTGGGATTAACATCCTCATTTCATTTCCACAATCTTTGTTTTTCCACAATGAATAGGGATGCAAGAGCGAATCATAATTTTTTGGACAAAACTCCATATGTTGATCTCTTATCTCCTCATATCCTTTTAGGGCTTATTGTAATTCATACAACTTTGGAATATCTGTATATAGAGTGAAGTTGTGTTTAAACTTGACGCTTTTAGGAAGAATATGTAACTTTTCAGCTTTGTGATAAACATTCATACTGATAAGGATATCTTTGTTTGGAAGATCCCTTCTCCAAACTCTTGACTAAATGATACAATTAGGAAATAATTTGATGCCAATTCATTTTTTAGAACTTAAGCAGATTTTAAAGATCTTCCCATTAGTAGCATTAAAATATTCAGTATGTGGTTTCCACACTTTTGGAGGGAAAGTTGTATGATTTATAATGGTCTTAGATGCACCAGTATCCATGTAGCCAATTATAAAAATAGGCCTATGGTGCTTGCTTTGTAGAACATGCATGTAAGGAAGAGGTGGTTCCATCTTTTCACTTTGAAACCAAGGTTGGACTAGATAGTTGGGTTATTTAAAAAGCTCATCAAAGCTAAGGGGGTTCTAAGAATTAGTTTTTGAACTATCTTTAAGAGTAAATACTATCTCATGATTTGCACAATCTTGTTTACAGAAAAGATCCTTGATTTCTTCATTTTGCTAGAGCGATGTGTTTGCTTGAAGATGCTAGAGCAGTTTGATAGCTTTCTTCAATTTGTTAAGAAATTCTTTCACAAAATGCTCTTTTTTTTTCCATAGATATAATATTTTTCTTTTTCCTTGAACCCATAAGTTCTTTTTCTGAAGAATCTTATACGTTTCTTCTGAAATTTCTTTTTATGCTTGTTGGGTATGAAGAAAGCCTTTTGACAATGAGACTTCTTCTTGGTAGGACAAGTCCATTTATCTTGAGCTTTGCATTTAGTTTGAAGATGAGGTCTTTTATAGGCCTTTTAGATGGATATCTTACTTTTTATTATTTCATCAAACATCTTGTATGTCTCATAAAACTTCTTAAGAGAAGTTTTGGCCAATTGGTAAATCTCTCCTAAAGATATTTCAAACATATCTCTTTGAAAAGCATGTATGTTCCTTTGAAGTTCTAGCTTAAATTCTTTTGGTAAAAAAGTAATGAAAGTGTGTTAAAGGCTAACATCATTAAGACCATTGAGCATATAGTATTATTTAGCCATTCTTTTATAATGAAGATTAAGATCTTCAGATTTCAACAAGTAATGTTTCATCTTAAAATGTTTTTGTCTTTTATATTTATCAACTAAATGAAAATCATGAATGAATTCTTTATGAATTGCACCAAGAATAGCTCAAGCATCTAGATTTTGGGTAGACTAAAGCTGTTGACATTTTCATAGGCTTTAGAACCATTCTTAACGTGTACCAATAAATCTTGAGACAAACTTATTGGCAACTACTTGGACATTTGCTCTTGGCTTTGTCATTTGAATATCTATCCATGTACTCATTTCAAGTAGCTTGTCTCTCAATCGGTCTGGAGGATCATTAATTTAAGGTAAACTAGGGACTAGATGTTAGTTTGGTAAAAAGGTCAATTTGTTGATGATAGGGAGTAGAATGTTCTTCAAGATGTATTTCATCATCAATATCTTGATTTCCATCAAGATCTTCAATAGTAGACTATTCTAACTCATAAGTATTTACCATACAAAGACCAAAGATATTAGTATAATGGTTTGATGCTTCAAAGTTTATACCAAATCCAAAGTATTCAAAGAGTTATGATGATGTATCATTTCGAGGGATTTGGTTAGGTTCTGAAGATTTTGTTTCTTTTTCTTTTTCTTTTTTAGTTTATGGAGAAGTTATTTTTAGTAGAGATGGTGGTGAGAGATCATGAATTTTTACGGGTGTAAACATGAGAGGTTCAATAAGTTTTATCTATGAGGGGGATGCTTAAAAGGTTTTAGGTCTAGTGGAAGGTTTAGGTTGTGATTTTGGCTGAAAGAGTGGTAATACTTTTTTGAGAACTTCATGAGTCATCTTAAAGCATTTTTTAAAATCATTTTCCATAAGATATGGAGAATATAGTAGTGGGAGAAAAGGGGTATGAGAAGTGGTCTATAGAAAGGAGTATGGTTTATCAATACTCTTGGTGTGATTTCCTGCAATATTAGCCTTAATTCTTCGTATTTCTTTTCTCAAATATCTGATTTCTTGCTCTTTTTGGAAAATAGGGGTCCAGTATAACCATCAGCAACAAATTGCCTTAGTTCAACATCTAATTGATTAATCCTTTAGGAATGATGGTGATAAAGCTTTTCAATTTCTAAGACCTTTAAGCCTTAAATGTATTTGAGAAGTTTGTCTTACCAGATTTTCAACCCAAGAATCAATCCTTTGTAGAACTATGTAATGGGCAATAGCATTACAGATATGGTAGTTTAATACTTCTTCTATTTGAGTAACTAGTACTTTTATCCCATTATGAAAGGCCTCTATAGGAATTTCGAAAGGTGTAAAAAAGACCTTTGTCATATGATTTATATGCCTTTCTAGCAGAGCAAAGCTAGAATCATATGTTGGTGATGTTGAAGAAAACATCATAGAAGAAATGGGCTTTGGCATATCTTGGGGTTTGATTCTTGGTTCTAAAACTTCTAGCTTTAGGACAACTATAGCTTTTAGCCTTTTTGGTTCATGAATGTCTTCTTTCTTTATAAGAGTTTCAAGAGGATCATAATGACCGAGTTCCCTCAGTAAGTCTTCAAATGAAGTCAGCTTTGGCGGAGGATTTTTAACTCCTTCCCATCTTGTTTTGGAGGACTATCTTGCTTATCATCCTTTTTGATTTTATTGTTTCTACAAGATCCTAAATAACAAGACTTCTTGTTCTTCCCATTTGCAACTACTACTAGATCTCCAGGAATATCATCTTTGTCTCCAGTTCCTTCATAGTTCTTTGAATTCTAACATCCAAAGTCAGGATTACACATGGATGGATTATAATCCCATATAAAGTGACCATTGATCTTAGCCACCTAAGAGTAGTTATGATATAGTTTGAAATCATATTTAGGGATTGCTTTCTTGCTCAGCTCCTGCATTGTAACTAGCATGAGCATCATCGATTACTTAATAACAGGACTATTTGAAGACCTTTTTTCTCTAAGTTTCTTAAAGATGGTTTTTACTCTTCCATCTTTTAAAGTATAAATTTCGAGTGCACTTGCAGTATATACTAGCTGAAAGGAGGCATGAGACTCCTTTTCATTATTAGTAATCCATTTTGTTGGCATGATTTCCATTGGATCTTCCTTAAGAAGAGTCCTAGAGATTTGAATGATTGTTGGATGATTTGGTTAGTTAGCAACCACATACAAGGCTTCTCCAGAAGTATCTGGAAAGTGCAAATTAGGGCCATGATCTTGAACTCTATAAATGAGTTAGTGATAAATATTAGCCATATTATTTATAAGGATTTACTTAGCATCTATGATCTAGACTTGAATTTTTCATCTAATAGGCAGAGTAGGATTATCGAGCAGAACATTATAATTTGAAAGGACAGCTAGAATAATACTTCTATAGTCAAGAGTGGTAAGGATAGTACCAATCATAGATTTTCATAGCTAGTATAGCTAGTGTCTAAGAAAGCAATTCTAGCCATTGCTATTATGCCTTTTCTTCCATACAGTATAAGAACTATCTTGATAGCTCTTAGATGAAGGTGAGTATATGCATTGGTTCTTCAGTGTTTAATGAGTTCATGGGGTATCTCAATAGTAACATACTGCTCAGACGGTGTTGATACCAAACCACAATGGTCTAGGTTAGAACATTGAAGAATTCTTTGACAAGCGGACTTCTTTTGGGGATCAATTGCATAATGGAACTAGCAAAGGTCTTATTTTAGTGATAGATACAATAAGGATTAAGAAGAGAAAGGAAATTTCTTCAATTTTGGTATTGCTAGGAAGATGGGTGACTTTAATAAGGTTATCTAACTTATTGGGAAGGGTTTTAAGATAAGAAGAGGAAATATTATTAGGAATTGACAAAGAGGATGAAAGTTGAACAAGTTCAAAAGTTTTTGGTTGAGAACTTATAAGGAAAATAAATCTTTTTACTCTCTTTTCCCTTCAAAGTTTCTTCCAATTATCTGTTAAGGCTTAGGCTTTGATATGTAATAGCCATAAGAGAATTTTGTTGTAATATCTAGTTTGCCAAAAAAGGGCCAAAATTATATGATTTTCAAAGGAAGTCCCTTAAATATAAGAAGGATTTGTAACCAAATAAAATTAGAATAAAATTTTAAACAATAAAAAAGCAAATTTGAGGTTTAAGATGTCCAAAAACCAGAGCCAGAGGAGCTCAAAAAATTTGTCAAAGAAAGTAGGGACATTTTTATAATTTTTGAGAAATTTTGAAAACTCACAGAAGGGTTTTTTAAATAAAAAATTTGAGCTATTTAAGGTTATCTGAGACTCTGAAAATTATAAGAATCCCCAGAGCAGTTGAAACCCTTCCGGTGAGTGAGTTCGGCAAAAAGGTTGACTAAAACTTTGATCGAATAGTTCATAATAGTTTTAGATCCTTTTTAAGTGATTCAAAAGGCAATTCTTATGGTTAAGAGCCTAAGAAATATGATATAAAAAATGAATTTCAAAAAGGAGTTGATTTGAGCCAAAATGATAAGAACAAAAAATGGGGACTAAAATGCAAAATAGAAAAGTGCATAAAGTTAACTCCTTATTTTCTTAAAGCATGTTTTCTTTTAGCCTTTGATTAATAGACCTTAAGAGTATGAGACCAAGGGAGAAAGGTGCACAAGAAAGTATGGGCTTAAAAAATTTACTGAAGAAAGTATGGGCATTTTTGAAATTTTTGAAAAATTTTAAAAATTTAAATGAGGACTTTTTAAATAAAAAATTTGAGCTTTTTAGGGTTTGCAAAGGCCCTGAAAATTATAAGAATCCCTAGAGTAGTTGAAACTCCTCTAGTGAGCGAGTTGAGTAAAGGATTAACTAAAACTTTGATTGAACTGTTTGGAATGGTTTCAGATCCTTTTTGAATGATTCCAATGTCAATTCTTATGATTAAGACCCCAAGGAATATGACGTCAAAAATGGATTTCAAAAAGGAGTTGGTTTAAACTAAAATGATAAGAACAAAGAATATGGACTAAAATGCAAAATATAAAAGTGCATAAAGTGGAATCCTTACCATCTTAAAGAACGTTTTCTTTTAGCCTTTGATTAACAAACCTTCTTGCTACCCAAAATAAAGTGTGAGACCAAGGGAGAGAGGCACACAAGAGAGGGGAAAAAGAGAGAAGAAAAACCATGCAAAAAGTATGTAAATCTTAGTTTTTCAAACACTTTCCTTCATTAAACTTTTTCTCCTCCTTCTCCTCTTTCTTCCTATGGATTTATTAAAACTTTTAGCTCTGTTTTAAGCTCAGACTAGTGGGGGAAATTTCAAAATTGAGCAGGAGAGCTAAAGGAAAAGGAAAAGCATTCAAGAAATACTTGAATTGAAGGTAAAATCCTTAGTTCTATGTCTCTTCTTCCTTGTTCCTTTTCTTGTGTATTTCGCCCTATATATGGACAGCCAAGAGGGAGTGGATTTTAGGTAGAATCAAGGATGAATTATATGAATTAAGGTGTAGGAAGTAAGGATGTACAAAGTAAACAAACAAAGAACCATGAAAATGAAATATTGAAATGCCAGGGATTCAAGAACATAATTAAAATTATGTTTTGATAGAAGAGTTCCTAGGCCAAGGTGAATATTTATTTGAGCTTTAGAGACCCCTAGGAGGCTCCCCACATGCATCTTCTATCAAGAAAACAAAGAAAACTCATTGGCCCTCATTTATGAAGCTTGTCTTAGCCTAGGGCAGAACTAATACCTAGGGATAGTTTTAAATTCTTCCAAACTTGATTTTATATCATATATGATGGGAGAGGATGATAGGAAGTCTTGGAAAAATTTTAGGAAGCTTAGGAAGTGAAATGATAGCATAGGTTCCATATTATAATTTAAGGAAGCAACATGTAGTTAGGCTCATCCAATAGATTGTGTGATGACTCCAAGAGCTCTAAATGGAGTCAAGAATCATATATGGTAGAAAAGAATGGAGCTAAGATCATGAATAATTGGTGTTACTTCATTAAGCATATTATGGAACCATAGATGAGTCATAGGAACAAACTAGCCTTTAAAATGAATGTATAGCTTTAGAAATTGTTCCAAGAGTGTAATTGGCTTCCGTATGGTGTGCCTAGGTCCAAGGAATCAAGTTCCACCTTCTTGTGGGTGCTTGGTTGAGGGAGAGGAACCAATTGCAAGGTAGAAAGTCTGTGTTTGTACACAAGATAGCTTTTTCTTCTTTCTTTTATGCATGCTTGGATGGTTTCCTTGTCTTTGAATGTGTGTATGCATGTTTAAGTTATGATATATGTTTCTAGAAAATGATCACATGCCATGGTACCATGTTGCTATATTTATACTCTTGTAAAAATGTTTTCATAAATGTGTTTGGCTTACTTGAGCTTGGTGAAGCCAAAAGCCTTTAGCTAGGGTAAAGATAAGCCAAAAGTCCCTAAGAGTAGGTGAGACAAAGCCAAAAGTCTCTGGAAAGAGTGAGACAAGTCTAAAACTCCTAAAAAGAATGAGTGAGGCTAAACCATTGTCTTAGCAAGTTTATGTATGTTGTTTGTGACTTCTTGAATGAAAGAGATGCTCTATGTATGTTTGAGAATTTTATGAATGCCATACATGCATCTTTGAAATGGAAATTGCATCCATATTGTGTGTTTGAAAAGAAGAAGAGTTACTGGGATTCTAGAATCTCATTCTTTCCTCCCCATTACCTAACATGTCTAGGCATATCAAGTGAACTAAGGAATGGGAGCTACTAAGCATAAAGGAAGGAGATTGATATAGAATTGTGTAACTTGTCTATTTTGTAGCCATATGAATGGCATAAGATGTAATCGAATGTTGTATATGATGTATGAGCTCATAAATACTTGTAAATTTATGGATATATTATATATGTATGAGAACTAGAGTTATATGAATGATATTACATAATTTTGGCAATGAATGGCAAGGATGGCTTATCTATGTTCTTGTGTATAGCTTCATATGGGAGAGTGAGTTTACAAAATCTGGGTTATTGGACCTTTGAAACATATTTGGTAGCTTATGTTACAAACTGACCAAATGGATGAATTTCCTTATGAAATTTGGCATGCATGTCGTCAGATTATTTGGAGCTCTGTGGTATTAATTATGAATTTTTAAAGTTGCCAATTTTTTATTGTCCTAATATAAGTACTGTTCCTATGGTTAGCTTTGGTTTCTATGTCATCCATAGGTTAAATGTGATCCAATGAATGTGAAATTTTATAAGCATAAGACATTGCTAATGACTTGCAGCAACTAGAAGTACCTCATTTGGAGGTCTGAGCAGATAGTTATGAATTTTGAAGTCTTATGTCATTACCAGTAGTGCCAGCTAAGTTTATATACTTTCCATCATTTTTTAGTGGCTAGATGCTTCTGTTTTGGCCTTGACATATTTTTAGCCTAAAGTTAACATCTATAACTTTTAAAATTGGTATAGTTTATCTTGTTTAGACTTTTGTGAAATTAGTTATGAATTTTTGAAATTCATATCAGTAAAGTGTGTCAAACTTCCAAGACAACTGGACCTATGTAACTTTCCTATCATCAAACACGGTCCAAACATATTCTTCATGGCCTATAAGTGCTTTTGCATGAAGTTAACATTCAGGGCTTTCCAGGAAGCTAAAGTTTGTCAGGTTTTGATTTTTTGAGAATTAGTTGTGATTTTCCAAAATTGGTACCAGAAAATTGAAATTTAGACCCAAGATAGCACCCGTTATTTTTGTGTGTACAAGCCATGAGCTCGGGATTTTGATGCCATTTTAGGATGGTTCTAAATTTTATATGTGGATTGGGAGTGGAAGTTAGTGTGGGTGAGTTCATATAGCCCGCGGAAGGCAAAAAGAAAATTTGAGACACAACGTAATGCAAAAATATTACATTATTTTAATTGAATTTTCTTTAGAAATTTCTTATCTTAAGGCAAAGCTAGCTCAAATGAGATAAGAAAAGCTAGATAAAGGTGGTGTTACATCTATCTTATTTATAAGTTCATATCTTGAAAAGGTTTCCGATAAGGTTAAAGGAATTCTTAATCCCAAAAGGCCAAAGGGCATCAAAAGCCTAGAAAAAGTGAGGCTAATAGTCTAGGCATACTTGACAAGAGTTCTTCTAATTGAAATTGGAAAACTAAAGTAGAGTATTGTTCCTAGTTCCAGGTTCATGTTTTGTGAACCATACTACTCTTTTAGAACTCTTTATTACTATTGTTCTCCTTTAACTCCAAAAGAAAGAGCTAAATTAAATAAGGTTGCAAAACCTCCTACTTTTTGAAGTAGTGGTTTTATTGTTTTTATAATCCAATTCCCTAAATTGTATCAGAGCTTAAACCTTAAAAGGCAATTGAAAGAAGTTTTGAAAGAACAAAAGAGTAAGAATCTATTTTCCTTATGAGTTCTCAACCAAAAACTTCTAAACCTATTTGACTTTCATCCTCTTTGTCAATTCCTAATAATATTCCCTCTTCTTGTCTTAAAACCCTCTCCAATAAGATAGATAACCTTATTAAAGTCACCCATCTTCTTGACAACACCAAAGTTAAAGAAACTACTTTCCCTGTTCTCAATCCTTATTGTTTATTACCAAAATGAAACCTTCACTAGTTCTATCACTTGATTGATCACCAAAAGAAGTCTGCTTATTGCATAAATCCTTCAATGCTTTAAGTTAAACCATTATGGTTTGGCATCAATACAATCTAAGTAGTATGTTACTATTAAGATCTCCAATGAACTCATTAACCACTAGAAAATTGGTGGATATACTCAATGATGTCAGCTTTTGACACACTTTCATTACTTCTTTTCCAAAAGAACTTAGTTAAAACTTCAAAGGAACATACATATTCTTCAAAGAGATATGTCTAAAATCTCTTCAGGAGAAATTTTTCAACTGGCTAAAGTTTTTCTTGAGAAGTTATGTAAGACCTTTGATGAAATAATGAAAGGTAAGATATCTATCCAAAAGGCTTGCAAAAAGCTTTATCTTCAAATTAGGTTCAAAGCTCAAGATAAATGCACTTGTCTTACCAAGAATAAGTCTCATTATCAAAAAGCTTTCTTCAAACCTAGTAAGCAAAAAAAGAAATTAAAAAAAAAACATAAGGTTTTTTTAAAAAAGAATTTTGAGGTTCAAGAAAAAAGATAAATGTTATATTTGTGGGAAAAAGGGCATTTTTTGAAAAAAAAAGTCCTAACAATTCAAAGAAGGTTATCAAACTACTTTAGCATCTTCAAGCAAACACACTGCTCCAACAAAATGAAGAAATTGAGGATCTTTTCTCTGAATCAAACTGCGTAGATAATGAAACAATATTCACTCTTAAAGATATTTTAGAAACTAGTTCTTAAACCTCCCTTAGTTTTGATAAGCTTTTTAAACAATCCAGTTATCTAGTCCAACCTTACTTTGAAAGTCAAAAGATGGAACTGCCTCTTCCTTACATCAAGATAAATGTTTTACAAAGCAAGTACCATAGGTCTATTCTTGTAATTGGCTACATGGATATAGTTGTATCTAAGGCCATTATGAATCTTACAATTTTTCCTCCAAAAATGTGGAAACCACACACTGAATATTTTAGTACTACTGATGGGAAGATCTTTAAAATGAACTTAATTTCTAAAAGAAGGATTAGCATTAGATTTTTTCTTGATTGTATCATTTAGTCAAGAGTTTGGAGATGTGATCTTCTAAACAAAGATATTCTCATTGTGATGACCCTAACTTCTAATCATGGTAATTAAGTTTAAACATGCAGTTAATAATCATAAATCAAAGTTTAACACCATTTAAATTAATCAATTTAGAAAAAAAGTGAGAAAATTTGAAACTTAATGTTATTAGAATCATTAACCGAACATTTACAAGCATTCATGTACATAAATGAAACAAATCCCCAATTAAAAGCCTTTAAATGTATTACCCATTCATTTTCAACTCTCAAGAATCTCCTACTAGTGTTTCCAAGTTGTTCCTTGATGTTGTTATAAGAAAAACCAAGGTTTCTAGGTTATTATGAGGAATTGAGTACTTTTACTAATTTTTCAAATTCGCCATGGCCAAATACCCCTCTCGTTGTAGCAAATTACTCTTTGGATGACTTCTAATTTAGCCTTTCACATTTCGTAATGGCCAACATCTTTCTTCGCCGTGGCTAATTCTTCTCTGTTTTCTTCCCTGGGTAACTTCATCACATTTGGTCATGAAGAATTCCATTTTGGCCATGACCAATTCTTTTTGTTTTTATAACTCCAAAATTTTGTCCTATATACTCCAATTCTCCTTCTAATGGCACCCTAGGACCACTCTCTCTCAATTTGTGAGACTCTAATTGTAACATCTAATCCTTCTATAAACGTGAAAAATGCAATATTTGGTTTCTCTATAAACGACAGAAATGGGCCAGATACAAAAGGAAGTCCCTAAAATAGAAGGAATTGGAGCCAACTAAAATTATGATAAAATTTTAAATATTACAAAATGAGGATTTGAGCTTTGAGTTGCTTAGAAATCAAGGCAGAGTGATTAGAAAAATTTGCCAAAAGACCAGTGGCATTTTCTTAAATATGGGCACTTCTTGAAAAATAGATAGGAGGGCTTTTTAAATGAAAGTTTTGAGTTCTCCGAGGTTCTCAGAGGCTCTAAAAATCATAGAAAGCCCAAGACAGCTAAAACCCCTCCAACTAACGTTTTCTAATGTCAGTGTGCCCGAACTTTGATAGATTTGTTCAGAAAGGTTTTAGCACCAATTTGAGTGATTTCAAAGACATTTTACTTGATTGGGAACCAAAATTTTATAATGGAAAAGATGGTTCTAAAAAAGGAGCTAAAACAAAGGAGAAACGAAAATGCAAAGTATGAAAGGTAAAATAGAAATTTTTAAAAAGTATAACTTATTCCCACCTATATATATGATGCATCCTTCTCCTCCCTTCATTATGCATGACCATCTTTTACCCCAAATCAGAAGAAAAACCCTAAGGGAGAGGCACCCAAGAGAGGAAGAAGAAGGAGGAAGAAAACTAAGCTTAAGGTATGTTTTCGTGGTGATTTTCCTTGCTTTTCTTCATCCACACCTCCTCTCCTCCCTTATCCTTTCTTTCCTTAGATTAAAATGAGGTTTATAAATCTAATTCAAGAGAGATATTCAAGGGAAAGTTCGGATTTGAAGAGAGGAGCTTGGAGAAATCAAGATTCAAGCCAAATTAAGCAAGGAAACAAGGTAAAAATGCATCTTATGATTGATACCTTTCATCACACTTCTTTTCCATTTCAACCTAGACTTAGACAGACCTAAGGAGTCATATTTTTAACCAAACCAAAGGTGATTCTTAGGCATTTGATGGAGAGGAATAAGAATATGCAAAGAAAACTAAGAAATAGGCATTAGAAATCAAGATGCAAAACCTAGGGTTTTAAGTGCACATTCTAATTTCTAAATTTGTACGATGCTTCCTAGGTCTAAGTAAGAGTATAAATGAGTTCTTGAGACACCGAAGATGCTCCCCACAATCTTCCTCCTTCAAGAAAACAAATAGAACTCTATGAAGCCCAAAACCTAGGCATGTCTCGGCCAAGAAGAGTTCTAGGTGTGGAGGAGAGTTTTAAATTTTTTTTAAGGCCATTCTTGAGTCATATTTGATGAATGAAAGTGAGGAGATGCCTTGGAAAAAATTTAAAACTCATAGAAAGTGATTTGGTGTCTTAGGTTTCATATTATGACCTAAAGAAGCAACATGGTGTTAGGTCTTTTGTTATAATGGTGTGATGACTCCAAGAGGCTTAAAAGGAGTCAAGAAACATATTTGAAAGAATAGAATGAGGCCTAGAAGTCATTTGAAAGGTGTTGCTTCATTAGAAGCCAATATAGACCATAATAGAGGTTATAGAGCAATCTAGTATTTAAGCAAGTTGTATAGTCTTAGAGATTGTTTTATAAATCTAATTAGCTCCCATATATTATATTTAGGCTAAGAGAAACTATTTCCACCAATTTTTGGGTGTGTGGTCGAAAGAGGAGGTTTGAATCCTAAAGGAAAAGTGTGTATTTGTATATAAGGTAGCTCTCTCCACCTTCTCTCATGAATGGACGTGTGTTTAGCTTGTTTTAAAATGTGTGTATGTGTATTTTCAAGCTTTGAAAAGTATGCTAGCATGCTTTTATATGCCATGATGCTTGATGCCATGTTATGTTTTCAAATAATTACATGATGTTTGTATGAGTTTGCTTGAGTGTGGAAAGGCCAAGAACTCTTCCCTTGGGTGAGGATGAGCCAAGAACTCTTAAGCTTGATTAAGACAAAGTAAAGAGTCTCCCAAAAGCAAAGTGAGCTCTTAAGAGTATAGTTGAGTCCAAAACTCTTAAAGAATGGGTAAGGTAAGTCCAAAATCCCTGAGGAGAAGTGTGAGACCAATCTAAGTACTTAGTGAGCTCTTGGATGTCTTGTATGATTGATTCATATGCCAAGATTGTTTTTAAAATGTGTATGTCTTACATTTTTACCATGCATGCATTTGAGAAGCTTGCTTTGCACATATTATATATGATTAAATGGGAGATGAGCTATTGGGATTCTTTGAATCTTATCCCCTCCTTTCCAATGATCTAACATGATAGATGAACTAAGTAGATATGCTAATGGGAGCCAACAACCCTAAAGGAAGGAGATTAACAAACTTATGCCTTGGTTTTAGCCATTTTGAAACTATAATGATGGTTTATCATGTATATGATGTTATATATGTATTATGAACATTGAGACATATGTAAATATACTAATATGTGATATTGAGATGTATGATTCTCATATATGACTACTAGCCCATGTTTTGAGTATATAATCCCATCGTATGAAAGTTTAAAGTTTAATGGAAATATGCATAAGTGTGGGTTGAATGGCCAAAATGAGATGTATAAGGTTTGGAACCATTTGGACAGCTCACACAAGTCTCAAATAAGCTTTTAAACTTGTCCAAAAGGTGCCAAGACTAAGGAAAATCCATTTGGCAATTTTGGTACCCAATATGGAGCTAAAAATTGACTATAATGGAACCCTATATCACTTTTTAGCCAAATGAGGTATTCTTGATTTGAAATTTGGCATGCAATTAGATCTCATTGAGAGCTTTCTGGAAAGCTAAAGATTATAATTTTCAGAGGTCTAGGAAATATTTGATAAATTTTTAAGTTGGGATTTTTCATGGATTCTGGTATGGGTACTGTTCATATTGGCAGTTTTGTGTTCTATGTCACCTAATGGCCAAATGGTGTCCAATGCTTATAAAATTTTATATACACAAACTAAAGGTCATAAGCTTTCTATGGCCACTTATATACCTCATTTGGAGGTTTGAGTAGAGAATTATGAATTTTTGAAGTTGACTGTTAGTACTAGTAGTGCCCTACGAGTTTAGTTACTATTCCATAGGTTCTCAATGGCTAAACATATCTGTTTCATTCTAAAATTATTTTTTATATCAAGCTAACATTTTTGTCTTTCTAGAATGACCAAATTTTTATAATTTCAATTTTTATAGAATTAATTATGAATTTCAAAAATTTTGTATTAGTAAACTGAACAGCAACCCAAGCAGCCAGCAACCTCTGTAGCTTCTTGGATGTCAAACGTCTTGTGTTATGAATGTTGTGACCTGGGCATATTTTTATTATGAATTAGAAATCCTAAGATTTCTAGAATAACCAAGATTGTATGACTTAGAATTTTATAGATTTAGTTATGATTTTCTAAAATTGGGTAAGAAAATAGAGCAAATTTGGTCAAAAATATGCTTGCTTATTTTGAGCTCCATTTTGGTTGCCATGAATTATAGGCATGTTTTTGTGATGTAAATGAGTTAGGATGATGGAATTAAATATGAGAATGCATAATATGATCTTGCATGGTCCACGTGACACTGAATGAAATTTTGAGACCCAGTGCAATGCTAAAATGAACATTATTTCTTTGCCTTTTTCATGCAAAACTCACATAATTCATGATATTAAGTTATGTAAAGGCATGAGATGAGTTAGAATGAGTTAGAATTTATGGTGTTACACTAATGATATTTTTCTACTTGATTCTCCCAACCAATCTATCATTACCTATACAAGAGTTAAGTATTGATTCCAACTCATTCATCTATCCTATAAGTAAGTTTCATGTGATATTAATGAACATCCAGATTCATAAACAACCAATATTATCATTCAGATACATATCTTATTAGAAGTTTGTACATCATTAGTTTGAGTTAGCATCAAGGCATCACATGATTACATTTTGAAATAGTGAACCATGTCACAGGGTCAATAAGGTCTCAAATCAGATACACAAGCACAAACATCAAATACTATATTGTATAAGGCCTAACTTCCTATTAGATACATCATAAGTTACCAAAATGTAAAGTTCTTATACTTGGTAATATGATTACATGATGACGTTATACAAGAAGAAATACAAAACTTAGCACATACTCTACTCAACTTAGCACAAATGTAGCCTCCCTTACATATGATGGTACTTATGATTTTCATCCACTTGTTTCCCCTTATCCTTGCCTGAAGGACCTTTGCCTGAAATGGTTAGCCTATGAAATGGGGTGAGATGCAAATCTCAATAACTGACGTAATTTTCGTTCATATAATCCAATTTAATTAACATATATGCATGAATCAAAATGAGCATCAGAATTATATTAGTCATATCAGTAAATGAAATGATTAGGCTGTTATGATTACCATCCCATACTAGCAATCACATTTCTACATGTTAAAGGCCAATGACATCGGAAGAGGCCTGTCCATGGTACCTACTCCCTAATGAGCATAACCAGAGCTCAATATATCTAAGGTCTGATCATTACCCATTGCTCGATCGAAGTACATATACGGGTGGTAGCCGCATTACAACTCCACCATAGACTCACAAGGTCTAACTATAATACAACAGATAGCTAACTAATTCATTTAGCATTTCAAATCATTCATGTATGGCAAATATAAAATTAAAGTAGATATATGCATGGGATTAATACAATTTTCGATTACCTCACTTATAGCCAATTCTCTAAGAGCCAATTGAATACTACTTCAGCTTATAGATATAAAACCAAGCCATTACTATCTCTAAACATAATTTATATCAGCAAACCTATTACTCAAGGAGTTAAGCTATAAAGAACTGTTTAGAAAATACTTACCCAACTACTACAATAACCAAATTTAGATTTGGTTATGCATACACCAGTAATCTTAGAACAACACTTTAATTTCTGAGTAAATTCACATAAAAATAATACCCATATTATAAATCAGCTATAGGGGTCCCAAACTAGTAGAAAATATATCAAAATGAGAAGTTTATACTTACCCAATATCCTTCCTAGCCTTTACCTTTGAAAATCTTCCAAGAAAATACCAAACAAACACATTTTAGATTTTGAGTATGGTAAAAATGCTCAAAATGAAAAACTAATTAGGTCAAAATGTAGAGGAAGAGGAGAAGATTAAGTTATATAACAATTACCTTGACTGATTTTGAGTCTAGAAGTGAGAAATGGTAGATTTCTTACTAAGAACCCTAGCCTTCCTCTAAACCTCCGAATTTTGCTTTGCCTCTTGTGTTTTTTCTATAGAATGGGGAGGAGGTTGAGTGTA
Organism: Erythrophleum fordii; assembly: GCA_032878935.1. Lineage (NCBI taxonomy): Eukaryota > Viridiplantae > Streptophyta > Magnoliopsida > Fabales > Fabaceae > Erythrophleum > Erythrophleum fordii. The sequence goes on along the minus strand of JAVQMF010000052.1, from coordinate 13,975,222 downwards.
TTTATGGTTTAGTTAGGTTTAAGTTAAGTTCTAAATAGGTTATAGGTTGACTCAACGGCCCAAATCCATATAGTTTTAGATTTTACGCTTATTAGAAATTGATTCATGAGTTAAGTTGTAGAAATTTGACTAGGTTAAGCCAAGTTTTAAGAGTCAATCTAATTTAGGTCTACATAATGTGTGTTGGGCCAATTATAAGGCTCATGTAAATTAGGTCTTAGGCCTTTATTTCACAAAATCAGATCGTGTCATTGCTAGATGATCCCTCTTAACCTAAGTCTCATAATAAAAGGTTGACCTCCGCACCAAAAATCATTGGGCCTCAATTAATCCTTATCCATGGCTTACTAAAATTAATTTTAGGCCCAAATTAAGCTTTAACCCAATTGAAATCTCAAACCCATATTAATAACTTATTTCTTTATAAATTCCCATTTATATAGTTTACTCAATTATTCCATAATAATTATTCTTAATTAGTCCAAATCAATGATTAACACCTTAATTAATTTTGTAGTGTTACACTTATTGGCATGGATGTTTATCACAAAGATGAAAAGTTATAGATTCTTCCTAAAGGCATCAAGTTTAAACACAGCTTCACTCCATATACAGATATTTCAAAGTTGTGTGAATTACAATAGGCCCCAAAAAGGATATAAGGAGATAAGAGATCAACTTATGGAATTCTATCTAGAAAATCATTATTTATTCTTGCATCCCTTTTTATTATGAAAAAACAAAAAATTCTATATTCAGCTTCCATTCAAATGAAATGAATATGTTAATCCTATTGAAGCATTTCATCCAGGCATAAATCCAGAAGACTTAGTCCTTGCCTAAAAAGAATGTGCTTCTGTCCTTTGATAAGGTTTGATTAAGCTTATCTAATTTGAATGGACTTGCTAAGAATTTTATTTTGACAAGAGATCTGAGTTAACAAGAGGAAAAAAGAGGTTGATAATTGATTATAAACCTTTGAATATAGTCTTACAAAATGACAAGTTTCCCCTTTTAAAGATGAATTCTCAACTTACTTTACTCAAGGATGCTATGGTCTTTTCAAAGTTTAATCTTAAGGCTGGATTTTGGCAATTGGGTATATAACCGTCAAAAGATACAAGATAGATTTCTGTATTTTGAATACCTAATATCAGTGGACTGTAATGCTTTTTAGCCTAAAAGTTGCTTTATCACTATTCTAAAAGGCTATGACAAAAATTTATAAGCCCATATTGCATAGTGCTCTCATATATATTGATGATGTTCTTTTCCTTTCAAAAAATGAGAATGAGCACACGATGCTTCTATAGCAATTTGTTAAAATTACAAAAAAGATCGATAATAGAGCCCTGGTGTTATTCTATTATTGTACTTAAAGTATTTGTTGTAACACCATCATACTATAGCTTATTTCATGCCATTTCTAGGTTCTATTCCATGAAGCATGTGAGTTTCCAAGAAAAAGACATTAAAATACTACATTTTCATACGTTGTGTAGTAAATAAATTTTTCATTTGGCATTTAATGGACTAAGGGAACTCATTAAACTCATTCTTATATTTAATTACACTAATACAATTCAAAACCATCTAAGAAAGTGGCTTGGAACTCACACAAGTGGATGAAACACACCAATTTCCATGAATTAGCCACAATCAGATTTTTAATTTTTCTATCACAATTTCGTAAATTCATAACTAAATTCAAAAAAATTGAAATCTAACAAACTTTACCATTCTGGAAAGCTCTGGATATCTACCCCATGGTAAAAATAATTTCAGTTTATGAATCATTAAGAGAAAGACATTTGACATTCGAAAAGCCACTGAGGTTGCTGTTGTCTGGGCTACTATCTCAGATTACTGGTATGAATTTTTAAAATTTATAACTAATTCTATAAAAATAGAAATCATACACATTTAGTCATTTTGGAAAGTTGTAGATGTTAAATTTGTAGTAAAAATAATTCTAAAATGAAACAGATACTTTTAGCCATTGGAAATCTATAAAATAGTAACTGGACCTAGGGACACTACTGCTACTAACAGCAAATTTCAAATATGCATAGCTCTTTGATCAGGCCTCTAAATGAGGTGATCTCAATAGTTAAAGAAAGCTTATAACCTCTAGTTTATGCCTATAAAATTTTACAAGCATTGGACACTGTTTGCCTATCAAATGGTATAGAACATAGAATTGATAGTGTGAACAATGCATATACCAGAACCAATTAAAAATCTCAATTTTAAAAATTCATAAATAATTTTATAGAGCTCCATTTTTCTTGAAATTTAACTTTCCAAAAAGCTCCCAATGAGCTCTACATGTCTACCAAATTTCATGGAAAAATTCCTTCATTTGGTCAGAAAATGCCATAGGGTGCCATTTGGGTCAATTTAATGCCTTTCAATGGATCAAGGATAGGCAAAATGGCTCCTAAGATCCTAGTGACCACTTAGGCAAGTAGGAATGTAACATCTGGTTCTCTAAAAATAAGAGAAAAAGTGAGAAAAATAATATACGATTTCTCTATAAACGAATGAAATTCATTGGATACAAAAGGAAGACTATCAAAATGACATATTTAAGGTCCAAAAAAATTTGAAAAGCATACTAGACTCCTAAAAATGAGAATCCTATACTCAGATGGAACAAAAACAGAGTTAGAATAAAGAAATAATTTCTTAAGAAAAGTTTATGAAACTTAATGAAATTTTTGTAATTTTGAACAAATTTTGAATTTTATATAAGAGGGTTTTTTAAATGAAAGTTTTAAGTTCTCCAGGGTTCTCAAAGACCCTGAAAACTATAGAAAGCCTCGGGACAGTTAAAACCCTTCCAGTGGACGTTTTCTAACGTCAGTGTACCCAAACTTTGACGAATTCGTTTGGAAAGGTTTTAGCTCTAATTTGAGTGATTCCAAAGGCATTTTACTAAATAGGGAATGTAAATTTCATAAAGCACACATAACATACTTTGGTTTGCCAAATGAACAGATTAGCCTCACCCACTTTCTTCAAGGTTCTTGGACTTGCCTTATCCTTTTTTCTCAAAGACCTTGAACTAAGCCTTACTCTTTAGAGACTTTCTCTTCATCTTAACCACTTCTAAGGGCTCTTGGCTCATCTTCACCAAAGATAGAAGGTTCTTGGCCTCTCCATATTCAAGCAAACTAATGCAAATATTCTAAGTATCATTTAAATACATAATGCAATACTAGAGTTCCATGGAATATAGGCATCATACTAAAATACAATTCATAGCTTAAAATACATATACACATTTTCAAAAATAATATAAACATTCATTCATGCATGGGAGAAAAGAGAGAGAACTACCTTTGCCATACAATCATAATTTTTCTTTAAATTTCCCTTCCTTCTTCTTGGCCTAACCAAAAGCTTAGGGAGCACTAACTTCTCTTGGCCTAAATATGCCAAAAAAAGCATGAATTACTCATGGGAACAAGCCTTGGAATTATACACACTTTACATAATGCTACTTTGGTCTATGGCCCCATTATGCTTCCATATGGCACTTAATGAAGCAACTACAAGAATTCATGATCTTAGCTCCGTTCTCTCTTTTAGTCTATGATTCTTGACTCTATTTATACTTCTTGGAGTCATCACACAATTATTTTAAGGAGCCTAGCTAGGAGTTGCTTCATTATACTACATTATAGAGCCTACACTTCCATCTCACTATCTATGGCTTTTAAAATTTTTTTTGGGCTTCCTTTCATCCTCTTCCATGATACATTACTCAAAAATAAGCTTGGAACAAATTAAAACTTTCCCTTGGTACTCTTTCTAGCCTAGGCTGAAACCATGTTCCATATGAGTACCAAGTGGGTTTGCTTCCTTTTCTTGATGGAAGATGTATATAAGAAACTTCTTAGGGACCCTAAGAACTTAGAACTCATATAAGTTCTTAGGCAATTGAAAATGCTACTAAGAAGCTTCACACAAATCATAATGCAACACACTTCTTAATATCCATATCTTGCATTCTAATGTATTTCAATTAATTTCACTTGCCTAATCTTGTTCCTCTCCCATCCAAACCTCTAGTTTACTCATGTTTTAGTCTTAATTGCTTCTTTTTCAATAATTCCCTAGAATGGCTGAATAAATGGGGAGAAGAAAAATAAAGAAAGGGCATATATTTCAAGTGGTAACTTACCTTGTTAGATCCTTTGTTCTATGGAGAAAATTATGCTATCAAAAGTTTCCTCAAAATCCTCCCTTCTTCCAAGAAACTAGCCACGAATTTGCCCCTTTTTTGAAACTAAAACCACTAATGGAAAGGGCTTGAGGAGAAGAAGCATATTAGTAAAACACAAGACCATGAAATTTGGTGGATTTTCATACCCTTTTTACCTTCTTTTCCCTTATCTCTCCTCCATCTTTGGATGCCATACAGACCTATTAGAGTTGCTGGAAGTCGATGGCAGAATGAGGAAGAAGGGGTGTGCCATTTTTAAAAAGAAGAAAATGGATTTTTGTAACTTTTTACCTTATTTATGTTTTTGCCATTGTACTTTGACCAAGTCATTTGAACTTGTTTTAGATCCTTTTTGAGAATCATCTTTTCTATTATAAATTTAGGTTCTCTAATTTATAAAATACCTTTGGAATCACTCAATTTGGATTTAAAACCATTCCAAACCATTCGATTAAAGTTTTAGTCAACCGACAGCCGAAATAACTCACCAGAAGGGTTTCAACTATCCTGAGGGTTTTCATGGTTTTCAGAGCCTTTGAAAACTCTAGAAAACTCAAAATTTTCATTTAACAAGCCCTCCTATGAGTTTTTCAAGAGTTGCCTGTATTTACGAAAATGTCACTGGCCTTTTGGCAAATTTATCGAATCACTCCGGCCTTGGTTTCTGGCCAACTCAAGGCTTAAATCCTTATTTTTTATTATTTAGAATTTTATTCTAATTTTAGTTGGCCCCAATTCCTTCTATTTTGAGGATTGCTTTTTGTATGTAGCCTATTTCTTATGTTTATGGAAAAACTGAACATCATGTTTCTAACGTTTATGGAAAGACCAGATGTTACATTTCTCCCCCCCTTAAATAAATTTCGTCCTTGAAATTTAGGGTACACTTTTTCTTACTCTTTTATATTCTGGCTAACTGTTCCTTTCTTTTCTTTCTCTTCTTCCTAGCTCTATATGCTTTTCTCAGCGATTTCACTCATTTGAGTTTTTCTTTCAGATAGGGAATTTTCATTACTAGCTTTTAATGAAGGCTCTGTTGTTATAAAGTACATGCTTATTTTCTCATAAGGGAAAGAAGTTTCTAACTCTAGAGGCTTATCTTGAGAGAGCTTACTAATCATATCAAGCTAGTTTTAACCTATCGTAGGAGTTAGCGTTCTTTTTAGTGGACTCGCTTATATATCTCAAGAGGTAACTTATTTTATATCCAATCTCCTGCATCATCTCTTAATGGCTTCTCATAAGGTCTCATCATCTTTTTCTAATCATTATAGCCATTGGGGATTTATGTCTGTCTACTTATTTATATATGTTGTTCACTATTTACTTCTATGTTCTTTTTTACTAGCTTATCCCATAATTACAATTTTTATTTCTTTTCTATTATAGACCTCATTTTTCAATTGCTTACTAGGATTACAGATCCTTCAAGGAGTTTCTACTTTTAATGATCTTAGTTTCTCTTTTTACTATTACATTTATCTTTGTAGGCTGGGACTTTTCCTCACTTTCTTTGCTCACTTATAGTAGCATTTTATAGTCCCTCATTTCAACACTGATAGGCCTAACATATGTGTCTCATGCTGGTATTGAAGAGTGACTACCACTGACCATGGTTGAGTTCTGGTGGGATGCTAACTATTGTTACAGTTTTGCTAACTAGAGGCATATTGTACCACTTACCTCATTTCAACACTGATAGGCCTAACATATGTGTCTCATACTGGTATTGAAGAGTGACTGCCACTGACCATGGTTGAATTCTGGTGGGATGCTAACTATTGTTACAGTTTTGCTAATTAGAGGCATACTGTACCACTTACCTCATGTAAAAACTACACCTAACCCTTTTTTAAATACATAGTTTAGCATATAGGGATCTTTTCATCCTTTGGTCACGGCTAACATCTGTTAGAGTGGTTTATCTCACTCTAGTTCAGAAAGTTACTTTTTTACTTTCCTCATCCTATACGCTATGCTCATTTCTTAAGAGATATAGTCCGTGGTCTAACTATTTAAGTAAAGCCTTCATATCTCTATGATAATGGTCTGCCAGACTCAGGAGATTTCTAGTCTTTGAGATGAAAACTAGCTAAACTATACTGGTCTCTAATATTAATTGCTCTGTAAAAACTATCTCAGGTCGTCATCTCACTAGAGAATCATCATACTATAACTGGAGGCTCTTTATAACTTTGTGGAATCTACTGTGACTCTTGGGTCTACTGTAACCTCTCAGAGCCCTACTAGAGTCTACTGTGACCTACTGTGCTATGCTAGAATCTACTGTGATCCATTTCTGGGACACGTCAAAGCCTAAGATCACTGTATCTAATAGTAAAACACATGCTTACTAAGTCCAGTAACCATCGCTCATAATAGTTGAGATTAAACTCAGAGGTACATCATGATCTTTGTGTAAAGTGAGTTCTATATCATCTGACTCTCTATGATCCCATCATACTAATACTTAGGAGCATTTTAATTTTTGTTTATTACTTCTTATTGGATCCTCAGATTCCCATTTTGGCATTTTTTACTTAGGTTTTCTCTTCTTACTCTAGTTCTACTTAACTATCTTTTCCTCTCATATCCTGCAATCTTTAACTATGCCCACGTTCTATTTTTGAGTGCCTTGGCACTAGGGCATCTCACACACTGAATGTGGCTAACATCTATAGTAAGAAAGAGAATATATATTGGTCTTTTCTCATTTTATTTACATGTACTATAAAGGACTCAGATCATACATATTAAACTGGACATTCTCTATTGGGAATTCCTCTTTGCATGCTTTTCTTATTGTTTTAGTATTCTTGGAATCTCTTTACCTCTTTTTTTGACTTATCTCTTTATCTAGCTAACTATGATACTCTTCGATTATTGGGGTACTTTGGTGGTTGATGTCGTCATTTGTTATGCACTTAAGCCACATTACTACTAGGTTGATCAGACCCAATATCATGTAACCATTGTTGCAAGCAAACTATAACATCAAACACTAATACACGAGTGCCTCATGACTGAGCTTAAAGCCACTATCACCTGTATATTACAAGTTTCCTAATAATCTAAAGTATCTTTCTCTTACTTTTCTTTATCTGCCCTATTCTTGTAGGATACTTGGGGAAAAATAAGATTCTTTCTCTACTTCATCCTGAGATCACTTAACATTGCCTAAATGTTTTTACTTTGAGCACTATCATGCTAAAAGGGCATCTATGCCAAGGAGAAGTGTGTTTTCTCGCACGCTCAAGCACATCGACTCGACATTTATTTTCAATCTACTATGTCCTCGACTTGAACACTGTCATAAATTCCTCTCTCTTTTACTTTTACTATCCTTTTCTTAGGTAAAAAGATGTGTTACTATTGGCTGTTTCTATTGCCAGTTTGATTTTTTCTATGCTCAAGAGCACCTACACTTTTCCTGGGTTCTTCTATTTATTTACTCTTTGTAACATCAAGGGGATCTACTTTTCTCTTATACTCTTGTTTTACTTTTAACTAGACCATCCCTCCATAAGAGAATTTCTATTACCTATAACCTTAGGAATTACATTCTATGGCACTCTCGACTTATACTCTTTCTTTGCATAATACAAGACTTACTTTCTTAGGTGGTCTCTAACTTCCTCGAGCTTCCCTGAAGATACTAAGGCATTAGCCATTCATCTTAGCTCATTTTTATGTTCAGATTATAGCTAAGCTTTTTCTGTCTATTTAGCCCTTTTAGCCTCATTCTCAAGAGTACAATATACTAATTTCTAGGGTTTTACTCACCTAATCCAAGACATATACTCTCACTATCTGGATTCTTCCTTATTGAAACTTATACTCTATTGGATGCTCTAATCACTCACGTGCCTTAATCCTATACTATTATCATCTTAGGGAGCTCATCTAACTATTTATCGGACCCTTGTCTGTTTACTTTTCTATACTTAATCTACTTATTCAGTCATTACTAAAGCGAAGTGACGGGTTCGTCGTGCAACCCTCAAAATAAAACTAGGTTGGATATTAAATATAGCAAGTGGCACAACCTAGGTCATCTCCCTTGGAATTAGAATTCAATGTTCAATTGAGTTTTTAAGTAGTAAAGAATCCTAAAAGCTATCTAATTTGGGGGGTTTTTGATTTAATTAAACTAACCTAAAACTAAATTGAATTAAAATTCCTAAATTCTACCTAATTAGATGAATTATGGTAAATGATGGGCTTGTGACTAGCTTAGGAATCATCTCTTGGTATCCACTATCCTTATCCTATTCCAATTTTGATTAATTCTGGCCTAAGAATTCCTAATTATGTTCATTAGCAAATGATCTTGAATAACCATTCAAGATTCAAGAGATTAATAATCTAATGTTGAATTGAAACCTCAATCTCGCATTAAACCGTTAACTCTTGTCTTTAAGATCAATGAACATCCAATTTGATTGATTAACTAATTAATTATCTTCTGATTCATCATCCAAAAATGTTTAATTAACCAACTAAACACTAAGGAATTCTCAAATAGACATTTAAGCACATAACCTCACTCATGTATTTCATCGAACACCTTCGTGGTATACATGGGAGATTAAAGAGAATAATAAAAAATCAGATTCAAATTCAATCAATTAATCAACAAAAATAATTCTTAATCAGTGTCTAACCAGCCACTAATTAATTACACAATTTCTTAATCAAATATAACTCAACCGAGATTATACAAGAAAAAGAAAAAGTGTAGGATAATAAAAATCCTTAGCCAAATTCTGCATTCTTCCAAGGATTCAAGCTTCAGCCAAAAGCTTCCTCCTAGCTAGCCTCAAGAATGAATCAAAGCTTCATCGTAGTGATATGGAGATGGAGATGGAATGGAGAATGGAGTGGTGAATCTGGACGAAGGCGAAGGAGGCGAAGGATGGGTGAATGACGGCGTCGTGAGAATGGGCGAATGGGTATGTATATATAGACAGAGGTGTGGGTGAATGGAGACGTGTGGTGAATGGAGACGTCGTGAATTACGTGATGATAAATAACCTCCCCCGAATGTAGCGTCTGGATGTGTATTTCTGCTCCCTTTCATGTGCTATTCATTTATCAATTCACGTGCTCAGCTTTTGTTCCATTTACCTGAAGCTATTATGCATGAGATGGGCCCCACTTTATTTTATATTCCACATGAACCTCTTTGCCTGTTTCATCTTTTCATGCACCAGCCATGCTTCTTTTGCATTTCTGCCTAGCGTTGCTCTGCTCGTGCTGCTTCGTGTGTTCCTCATTCATTCTACGTTAGCTGCTGGTTTGTTTGTTGCTCGAGTTGTAAGTTGCTGCCATTCCTCTTTCAAACCAGACTTTAACTTGTTGCTCCCTTCATTTAACACAGCCCTCGAGTTTAGCTTCTGTTTTGTTCTGCTCTGCATGCATGGCTTTGTTTCCCTTCTTCATTCTTCACGTTGGCTACTGATTCGTGTTTTGCTTCTTCCCTGTTCAGCTGCTGCACTTCCTCTCTACTTCTGTTCACAACCACGTAAGACTCAACTCTATTCTTTAGCTGCTGTATGAGTAAATGGTTCTGCATCCATTTCATTCATGTTCACGTCTGGTTCCACGTGGCTCTCTTCATCATGATGTTGTTCTGGTTCTGCCCTGTCGTTCTGCAGCTTGTGTGAATCATGAAGCCCTTGCTCTGTTCTCATCTCCAGCTCGCTTTAGGAGTGTGGTGTTTGTTCTTTCCTCTGTTCCAGCAGCTTTTCCACGAGTTTTCTTCCTCTGTTCAGACTTACAAACTAGCCCGAGAGTGCTTCCATGCTCTGCAGCTTTCCCACGTTCTTCTTAACTTGTTTTTCACGTCCCATGCAGCTGCTGCTCGCATTCTTTCCTTACCACGAGGCTTCTTCACGTTTGCCCCACACGTCCAGCTCAAAGCTTCTCACTTTCTTTTCTCCATGCAAGGCTGTCACGTGTTCTGTCTGAATGCTGCCCTGCCCTTTAGCTTCTGCCTTGTGTGCATGAACTTGAAGCTGCTGTGATGTGTTGATGTCCAGCCCGTGGATCCTTCTCCCCTCAACCAGAAGATATTCTTCCACGTTAGTTTTACTTTGCTGTCTAGCAAGCTTCTTTTGCGTTTCTTTTTCATTCATTCTGCTTCTCCTTTTCTTTAAATCAAATACTCATTCAAGCATTATTAGCCCATTGAAATTCTGCACACAAAAATAAGAAAAACTAAGTAGGAAAAATTCACACAATTATTTAGAAGAAAAGTATGCATTAAAATCATTCATTTTGCAATTTAATTTCTAAAGTGTATAAATGGCTATTAAAATGAAATCTTATCTAATTAAAGTCTTAAAGCCATATTTGGAACTAAAATGCCTAAGTTTAGGAGGATAAAAATAGATAAAATATGTGTTTATCACGAAGACATCTCTTCTATGGCTATTTTCTTAGTTCTTCCTCGCTTCCCTTATCATTGTACTTTATGACTTAAGGGGGTCTATCTAGCAAAATTTACTAACCACTACTGGGTGGTTTCCTTGGCTTAGGATGTCTCATCCTTTCTTTCTCGATCTAGAGAGGACTTCCATTGAGCCTTTCATTCATATATCTCACTTGGAATGATGCTACTGGTCATTTCCTTTAGGCTTTTGCTTATGTTCAGCTTGGACTACTTATCTCATTAGACTTGTAGCTTATAATAACTTAGTGTTTTCTAAATTATCCTTATTCTCTTCTAGGCCTCTGTCACTAGGTTACTCATACTTACTTCTAAGTGTCACTGATAAGGTACACCTTTCTAGGCCACTCATTATGTGCCTCACTACTAGTAGTTTTATCTTACGTTATTTTAAGGCTACACTAATGTTTTATCATTCAGCATCTCACAGGGCAGCACCCTAGGTTGGAGTTAACACCTTAAAGGTGGGTCTCAACAACCTTATCATCCATATGTTTAACTTTCTCTATGCTGAGCTCTTTTCTCAATCTCATTTGCTAGGCCTATGGATTTCTTACTAACTTTTTACGACCATTTGCTACTCTTTTTCTTTACTAATACTAGAGGTCCCCACTCTTTGTGAATCGAATGATCCCTTAGTAGCTTGATTCTCAAGTTAGCTTGAATATGACTAATAAGGCATTCATACTGCAATTTGCCGTAGCTAGCACATCGTTCGCTGTAGCTAATTAGCCTTGGGTTTACCCTAGTTTCCTGTTTAGGCATTGGCCACGGCTAACTTCTTAATTGACTGTGATGAGGAATTCTCTGAATTACCTCGCTATTTCACAAAAGCATTGGCTGCTGCTAAATAATGAATTGGCTTACTTTTTCATGAATTGGAAACTTCATCTTAGCTACAAAACCTGAGCCTTATTGCTTCTATATTCAGCCCATCATTAAGCTAGAGGATTTTACCTCTTGCTTCATTCATACATAACTAGCTATCATCTCTAGGTAGTCAAGGCTCTAAGGAGTGTAGCTTATAACTTAAACTTCTGGCTTAAGGGAATTAACCATTCAGGCTTTGGAACTAATCTAGACATTTGGGTGTTGTGGCTAGGGGGTAACTCTTTTTCTCATTTTCCCTCAAAACTAGTCTTATGTAGCTGCAATCTCATCTCGTACTGCACTACATTTCTACTTATCTTTACATTACATGAGATATCTTGGAATGGTCTAAGTATGACTGCTAAGGAGAATTAGGCCTCACACCCTATCTTTAGCAAGCCACTTCATATCAACAAAATCATTTCTCATTGTTCATACTGAAGGCTTGCCATTGATCCCGCGTAAGCTATCATATCTCATAGAGCTCCAACTGTCAGATCACTTAGCTTTGCTTAAGCTATTCTAGAGGCCAACCATTCCTTGATGTTTATTAGCTACTCTAAGACCATTCTACAACTTACTCATTGTGAAACAAGCCATAAACTATCTTCACACACCCAAAATGTCTCATATAAGGTTCTACTTATCCATTCAAGCCTTTACATAGCCCTTCACATAACTCTATTGCTACATCCTCAAGCCAAATCCAATCCAAGAGAGTCTGAAACTTTGCTCTGATACCAAAAAGTGTAACACTATCATACTATAACTCATTTCATGCCATTTCTAGGTTCTGTTCCATGAAGCATTTGAGTTTCCAAGAAAAAGACATTAAAATATTACATTTTTATGCGTTGCATAGCAGATAAATTTTTCATTTGGCATTCCATGGACTAAGGGAACTTATTAAACTCATTCTTATATTTAATTAGACTAATACAATTCAAAACCATCCAAGAAAGTGGCTTGGAACTCATATAAGTGGATGAAACACACTAATTTCCACGAATTAGCCACGGTCAAATTTTTAGTTTTTCTATTACAACTTCGTAAATTCATAACTAAATCCAAAAAAATTGAAATCCAACAAACTTTACCATTCTAGAAATCTATAGATGTCTACCCCATGGTAAAAATAATTTCAGCTCAGAATCATTAAGGGGAAGACGTTTGATATTTGAAAAACCACTGAGGTCATTGCTATTTGGGCTACTGTCTCAAATTACTGGTATAAAATTTCAAAATTCATAACTAATTTTATAAAAATTGAGATCATACAAATTTGGTCATTTTAGAAAGTTACAGATGTTAAATGTATTTTAAAAATAATTCTAAAATGGAACAGATACTTTTTGCCATTGGAAATCTATAAAACAAGAAATGGACTCAAGGGTGCACTACTACTACTGATAGCAAATTTCAAAAATGCATATCTCTTTGATGAAACCTCCAATTGAGGTGATCTTAGTGGCCACAAAAATTTGATGACCTTTAGTTTGTGCCTATAAAATTTCACAAGCATTGGATACTGTTTGCCCATTAGATGACACAGAACATAGAACTAATAGTGTGAACACTGCACATACCAAAACTAATTGAAAATCCCAACTTTGAAAATTCATAAATAATTTTGTAGAGCTTCGTTTTTCCTGAACTTTATTTTTTCAAAAAGCTCTCAATGAGCTCTACATTTATTCCAAATTTCATGGAAAAATTCTTTCATTTGGTCAGAAAATGCCATGGGTGCCATTTGGGTCAATTTAATGCCTTTCAATGGTTCAAGGATGGGCAAAATGGCTCCTAAAGTCGTTGTGACTAGTTGGGCACATGGGAATGGCCCAAAAAGACTCCTTAGACTTGTCTTAAGGGTGTAGAAACTCAAAACATAAATTCTCATCCTTCATCCCTAAGTCATATGCAAGGAGACATATATCTAAAGTAGCCATACAATACCCAAAAATTCTAACACTTCTCATTTATCATCAATTGTCATACATATATCAACTATGGGAATATTTACACATGGTCTATTCATTGTAGATTCATTTTATCAAAAGATTACATCATTTACCATTTCTTTGGTTGCAAGATAAGCAAAATCAAGCAATTTAGGGCCCAACCTTTATCTTTCACCTATTTCCTAAATCATTGGCTCCACCTAGCATATTAAGATATTAGAGAGGAGGGAGTGAGATTCAAAGAATTCCAATAGCTTATCTCCCATTCAATCATGCATAAAAAATGAAATATAAGTCGTAAAATGCATGCATGGCATATTAACATTTGAAATGGTTAAAGATGCATTCTTGGCATTTACACAAAGCACACATAGCATACTTAGGTTTGCCAAATGAACGGATTAGCCTCATCCTTTTTCTTCAAGGTTCTTGGATTTGCTTTACCTTTCTTTCTCAAAGGCCTTGAATTAAGCCTTACTCTTGGGAGACTCTTGGTCTCAACCACTTCTAAGGGCTCTTGGCTCATCCTCACTGAAGATAGAATGTTCTTAGCCTTTCCATATTCAAGCAAACCAATGCAATCATTCTAGGCATCATTTGAATACATAATGTAATACTATGGTTCCATGGAATATAGGCATCATACTAAAATACAATTTATAGCTTAAAATACACATACATACATTCAAAAATAATGTGGACATTCATTCATGCATGGGAGAAAAGAGAGAGAGCTACCTTTGCCATACAAGTATAATTTTTCTCTAAATTTCCCTTCCTTCTTCTTGGCCCAACCAAAAGCTTAGGGAGCACTAACTTCTCTTGGCCTAAATACACCAAAAGAAACATGAATTACTCATGGGAGTAAGCCTTGGTATTATACACACTTTACATGATGCTATTTTGGTCTATGGCCCCATTATGCTTGCATAAGGCACTTAATGAAGAAACTACAAGAATTCATGATCTTGGCTCCCTTCTCTCATCCAATCTATGATTCTTGACTCTATTTATACTTCTTGGAGTCATCACACAATTATTTTAAGGAGCCTAGCTAAGAGTTGCTTCATTATGCTACATTAAAGAGCCTACACTTCCATCTCACTATCTATGGCTTCTAAAATTTTTTCAAGGTTTTCTCTCATCCTCTTCCATCATACATGACTCAAAAATAAGCTTGGAACAAATTAAAACTTCCCCTTGGTTCTAGCCTAAGCTGAAATCATGCTCCATATGAGTACCAAGTGGATTTGCTTTCTTTTCTTGATGGAATATGTATATAAGAAGCTTCTTAAGGAGCCTAAGAAGTCCTATAAGTTCTTAGACAATTGAAAATGATACTAAGAAGCTTCACACAAATCATAATGCAACACACTTCCTAATATCTATATCTTACATTATGCATTTCAATTAATTTCACTTGCCTAATCTTGTTCCTCTCCCATTCAAACCTCTAGTTTACTTATGTTTTAGTCTCAATTGCCTTTCCTTCAATAATTCCCTAGAATGGACAAATAAATGGGGAGAAGAAAAACAAAGAAAGGGCATGTATTTCAAGTGGTAACTTACCTTGTTGGATTCCTTGTTCCATGGAGAAAATTATCCTATTAAAATTTTTCTCAAAATCCTCCCTTCTTCTAAGAAACTAGCCACAAATTTGCCCTTTTTTATAACTAAAATCACTAATAGAAAGGGCTTGAGGAGAGGAAGAATATTGGTAAAAGCAAGACCATGAAATTTGGTGGATTTCTATACCCTTTTTGCCTTCTCTCTCCTCCCTCTTTGGATGCCATGTCAGGCCTATTAGAGCTGTTGGAAGTCAATGGCAGAATGAGGAAGAATGGGTGCGCCACTTTTAAAAAGAAGAAAAGGGATTTTTGTAACTTTTCACCTTATTTGCATTTTTGCCAATTTACTTTGACCAAACTGTTTGAACTAGTTTTAGATCCTTTTTTAGAACCTTATTTTCCATTATAAAATTTAGGTTCTCTAATTTATAAAATACTTTTGAAATCACTCACTTTGGATTTAAAACAATTCCAAATCATTCAGTCAAAGTTTTGGTCAACCGATGGCTAAAATAGGTTTCAACTATCCTGAGGCTTCCTATGATTTTTAGAGCCTTTGAGAACCCCAGAAAGTACTCAAATTTTCTGTTGAAAAAGCCCTCCTTTGAGTTTTTCAAAAGTTGCCCATATTTACAAAAATGTCACTGGCCTTTCGACGAATTTTTTGAATCACTTTGACCTTAGTTTCTAGACTACTCAAGGCTCAGATTCTCATTTTCTATTATTTAAAATTTTATTCTAATTTTAGTTAGCCTCAATTCCTTCTATTTTGGGGACTACCTTTTGTATCTGGCCTATTTCTAATGTTTATGGGAACATCACGTTTCTCATGTTTATGGAAGGACCAAATGTTATATTTATGTTGTCAAGTCCAGGTTGTCATGTTACTTTATGATGTTATATTGCTTTAAGAAAAGTTACTTTTAAAAAGCTACGTAATAATGTCTGAGTGTAGCAATAATGTTGCTTTTTTGTTTGCTTCAGCCTTTGGTTATAAAAACTAAGGCTTGTGTAAGTTTTTATCCAGCCTTTCAAATATTGAGAAATCCTAGTCTCTGTTTTAGTGTTTAAAATAAAATTCTTCTAAGCTTTCTTCTTCTTCTAAAATCTTTTCTTTATAAAACTTCTTATGTTTGTCTTATCAATACAAGTATATTCTACACTTGCCTATATATGAGAATCTTATGCATCATAAAGTATCAGGTTTCCATTGATTAGTTGGCTTGTTTTTGTATCAGTACAGTCAGCATCCCCTTGTTGGTCTAGCATGCCTAAATTTTCTTCTATTTAAATATTTTATATATTTAAATCATGATAATAAAATTAAATAATTAACTAATTTGTTCTTAAGTTTTGATGTCTATTTAACTCTAGTATCTAAAACTAGAGCCTAATTTCTTAGACTTATTTAACTACAATCTTTAAAAATTATTAAATGAAAAATTTAACCTTTTTGCCAAGTGGTTGAAAATGCCAAAAAAATTTTTGCATGAGTTAGTTTACTCAAACAAATTCATGTCCATTATTGTTAAATAGATGAATCACATTCTACATTCACTAGTATTTGAACTAAAACTAAATAAGTTGAATAAAGCAAGAATTAAAATTTTAATTGATTCAAACAAATTCACCTTCATTATCATTGAATACCAAAAGGAAAAACCTTAGGCATTTTTTGTGTAAAATAAGATCATTAATTAGTCTTTGCTTTACAATTCAAAACATTCCAAAATATAATTTTTTTTATTATTCCTAATTATTCATGAGTAAGATCTTAAAAATGATAGGTAAGTGAAACCTACCCAAAAATAATTCAAACCTTAATACTATTATCTGGAGACAAATTTTGTTAAAGTAAATAGAGTCTTTTGGTGAAAATTAAACTTGCTTAACTAAGTCAAATTTTTCATCAACTTAAACCAGAAATGAACATCTCAAGCTGATTATATGTTCTCCTAAAGATTTGGTTCAAGACTTTAAAGAACCTTGTAGACTAGGAAATATACGCAAACCTAAGTTAAATAAAAAAATATTGAAACTTCATTTACACGTGTCATACATTTGCATTAACTGAATCTTGACCAGCTGCCTCCCTTTGAGGTCAATCTATGAGTCTTCACCAGTGGAACTAATGATTGAAAGCATTCACCATGAGCAGTCGATAATCTACCTCGAATTTCATAGAGCATTGACCCTCTATAATCTTTACCACCTTTTCTCTATCAATTAGAAGGCAAAACCTAAATAAAAACAAAACAAAGAACTTTATAAGAAATGAGCAAGTGGTGAAACAAAAATATATTACTAAGCAAACCTACTTTTCTTTACAAGTAAAAGCAAGGAATGCAAATTTATTTGAAAAGTAACAACTAATTGAAGAATTTAATTGTTAGTTAACTTGATAGGTGAATAAACCCAAGAAACAAGAATTCCTTCTCTTTGCAGTCTCTTCATATCAATTGGCAATCGGCCAATGAGAAGTTCCAAAAGAATAACGCCATAATTGTATGCATATGGTGTGCATATCTAGACTGTGAATCACACCAAAATAGACAATTTATCAGATGTAAGTTAACAATGAAAATAACATCAATAACTATAACATAAATAGGATAACAAAATAACAAATAAAAACTTATGGTTTCATACTCAAGAGCAACAAATCCCTAGGTTCCTAAAACACGAGTGGAGACATGTCTGCCAGCATTATCAAATCCAAACTTGGCCAATCCAAAAGTTAAAAAGATTTTGTCTAGAAGAACGTTGTTGCTCTTACAATCTTTATGAATCATCGAGAAATCAACTTGTTCATAAAGACATTCCAAACTCTTAGTTGCTACAAGTGCTATCTGTAAGTGGGTTTCTCAATCCAACTTGATAGACATAACATTAGAGTATACATAAGTGGACAAAAGGGTAAAAATGTTAACTCAACACTAGAAACCCAAAAAAAAAGGAGAATTACAATTAAGGACCCAAAGTTGGAAGAATTTATTCTGAAGGACTTATTACTACTAGGTTTAAAGGATTTTACTTAAAGTCAGTTGTAATCTATCCTAAAATAATAGTAACAAGTCCTTTAAAATAATTTTTTTAACTTTTAGTCCTCAACTATAATTCTAAAAAAAAAAAGGATATCTATGATCTTGTTAGCAAAATTTCCTTTTCTATCATTAATATAGCTATTTAATATTACAAACAATATTCAAAGACCTAAAGATCTACAAACAAGGATTGAGACTTGAGATTAGCCTTAACAACCTTACATAATATGTAAAATTAGTCTTCAATTCAACAATCTTAGACTTGTACAAGAATATGATAAAAGAATAAACTAATCTAAGAATTCTCCCCCAGACTTCAAGAGTAAGATTTCAACTTTATTGAGCATGTAGTGCACTTCAATGTTCAAACTTCAAAAGAATTGGTTTTCACTCATTAGATTCTTCAAGGTCACTACCCAGATTGTGTAACATGCAAGCGGGTGGAAACCAACTTATGATCACAGTAAACTTTTGAAGGGAGGAAAGTGCCATCCAACCTATAAAAGCTCCAAAGAAAAGGAATAATGTGAATAATGAATTCATAGAAGGCCTTTAGCTAGCTAACTTTGCAAAATAGGAGGCATTTCTTTAAGACTCCAATTACTAGCATGTACTAAATTTAACAATAATAAAATGTGGCTCATGCTAGCTGAGAATAACTATATTGGGGATAACAAGAATGTGTGATATCTAATCAAGCCAAGAAATCAAATGATAAATATTTTTAAAACATAAAAGTAAATAAGTGATTTACATAAATAACTTCAACTCTTGTGTTCCATGCTTTAAGCACACACCCTCTAAATTTCATGAGGTTATATGAGTGACTATAAACATCAATCGATAAGTTGGTTTAATAGAGTTGTGCACCTAGGGTAGGTAGTATTTTGACTCATAGATTGCCAAAGTGGTGAAGGTATACCTTGGAATCCATTCTCTGATTTATTTTTGGGCAAAATCATGATACTAATATTTCTTTTTATAATGCTACCTCTTATATTAAGGCTTTTATTTGTCAAAGGAGGATTTTCTTCTTATAGCTTTGCCACTTGTTTTGAACCTTTTTATACTAATATAATTTTTTAATATTTTAATTTAGATATAGTACATTTTCTTAACTACTCACTTTTATTATTTTAGGAAAGTAACATTAATATATGAATGAAAAGCATATTCTACGTGATGCAAAAGGTAGAGAATGGATAATGAAAGAAGTTATTATTTAGAGAAACATATGTAGAAGCATATTGGCAAGAGCCCAACTTGATAGGGCATCACTCTGGTTTCTTAAAAGTTTGGCGTCTTTTGCATCTTCATATTTTGTTCTTAGTTGATATTGGTTACAAGTGATAGGAAATTATGGAAAATTTATTCTAGGCATAGAAAATCCTAGTTTAGAGATATTTAATATTTTATATGTTTTTTATTTTATTTTATTTTTCTTTTGAATAACATTAGTTATCAACTGTTATATCTTTTTGTTACGATTTGATATTATCCTTAATTATTTTTTATTAAGCCTTAATAATTATTTTTTATTAGGATTAGGTGATTATATTTTATTAGAATTAGAATTTAATATTATCTTTTTACTATTAAAGCTATTATGAGTTATCTTTTGAGCTCTATATAAGGGTTTATTTGGTATATTGTATATGATAAGACCTAATAGCATAATGCTTAATAGGATATGACCTAATAAAATTGTAAAACTATTTAGTGTTTGGTGTGATACTATATAAGATAATGTATCATATAAAATAATACTATCATTTATATGGTTATGCACTATATAACACTAGATAAGATAAAAATTAATTCTTTTTAAAAAAATAACCTTTACTTAAAAAATATACTATATTTAACTAAATTTATTATATTATATTAAATTTTAGAGAGAAAGTATGGATGAGTAGGGTTCTACATAATGTAGGGCAGCCTATACGACCTAATCTTACCTTGTCATATGAAGCTGAGTATTTAAAAATAATTTGAGCAAACTAGGTTAGTTAACCTTATTAGCTAGTTTCAGCTAGCCCATTGTATGAATTTTTTAAAAAATATTTATTTTATAGGGATTTATACAAACATTTTATATTTTTAGATGTAAAATATAATTTTATAAGGACTTATATGAAATCTTTATTTTTTGGGAATTAGTTTATAATTTCTAACAAACATTAAGAATAAAAAAAGTAGTTTGGCTAGCTCAAGAAACCAAATTGGCTTAGCCTGATATTAAAACAATTGGGCTAAGTTAGATACTAAACTAGGTTTCACATGTCCCATTCTGATCTGATTAATTTTTTAAAAAAGTTATTTTATAAGGACTTATATGAATTTTTTTAATGATAAAATATAATTTTATAAAGACTTATATAAAAATTTTATTTTTTTGAGGGTCATTTTATAATTTTTATCAAAAATTAATAAAATGGCCCTACCAACATAGTCCTAATCAATATTAATTGAACTGGGCCAAGTCAAAGCATTAAGGCTAAAAAAAGAAACCTATTGCAAAACTAAGTTGAACGCCAAGGTACACCAGTATCTAGCTTATGATCACTTCTATCAGGTTAGGTCAAAACTATAGCCAACCTAGTTAATAAATAACCCTATTGGTAAGGGTTAGAATTAGAAAGTGTTATAATGCCTTATACATCAAAACATAATTAGGTCTAATCTCACTCCCCAATATTTGATTATTTATATACCATTTTAATATGTAAAAATAATTTGATGTATAAACTTATACAATATAGTACTTGAACCAAATAAGTAATAAATTTATAATATATTGTATTAGCGTAGAATATTATGCCTTATATGATATACCAAACAAGTCTTGAAGCTCTTAGCAGTTATACCAATCTAGCTTTGATTAATAATGAAATATTTTTATCTGCATCTTCCTCACTTTCTTTTATATCTCCCTTCCGCTTCTCTCTTTTCTCCTCTTTCTTTCTATTATTTCTATTGTCCTATATCAAGTGAAATGACATCTTTATTTGTGAAATTCATTAATATATTTCCAAAATTCCTAATATATTTCCTTGTAAATAAGTGGGAATTCTACATCTTTAGTTGTCAGTTCACTAACATTGGTTATTTGATGGTTTATAAAGGTAGAACTATCACTTGATGTAGAACTATTATTTGGGATCTTTTCTTTTAACATAAATGTAGCTATGCTAATTTTAATCGCCTTGGGCATGTCTTTCACTTTAGTCCAACAAGGGAAGGGTTCTTAATAAAGCTAGGCATATATGCTTATATTTACTTAATGATTCACCAATATTGATCAAATTGTAATTTAGAAGGGTCTATAGCTCCCATGAAATTCGCCTCCTCAAATTTTTATAGTTTATTTTAAGCAGCATGTATATTTTTAATATGCATAGTATGTTACAGCAATCTGGCAATTCTACTGTTGTCATTTGTCAATTGGTAATTAACTATTTTTCCTAGCATGTATGACGCACCAATTCTTCTAGGTTGGCATTAATGATGCTCTAAGGCCTTATTTTTTGAGTTTTAGCGTAATTTACCACTTCATAGCTTTTTTTAGTGCAAGGACTAACTATGGGGCATAGGAACTTTGCACATATGAGAGGGAGATTTAAAAATAATGGGCAATAATTTTGTTTGTCAAAATTTTTAAGTGAAGAAATGGACAAACATTGGTGAATCTCTTAGGAAATCATCTTTCCCATATAATCAATTTTGTTTTATATGAACATGCAAACGACAAACAATTGAAGAAAAAAGAAAACTAACTTTTCCATGCATATTCACCCTCCTTTTCCACTCTTCCATTTTTTCATTATTTAGGTTGATTTTGATTTCTCAATTTTCTGTGTGATGATTTCAATATTAGTCATTTAGTGGAAGCCTAAAACTTACTTAACTTATACTAAAATTTTATTGTGTATGCTAACTAGGATAAATTTGGATGTGGTTATAAATGCATACTAACAAACTTTCATGTGATACATAGGTGGATTTTGGTCTAAGAAAGGAAACTAGGCAATCTCTTTTAAGGATGAAGGAAGAAGATTTTATTGAAAGACTCATGTACAGGTGTTTATCTATTTCTACACTTATGTTACCTTAACCTTAAAAAAGTGACAAATTGCTAGAATGGCATACTTGATTATGTTCATTATTCATTTTGGAATGCATCACTTGCCACCTTGCTACTATATGCTACATTATATTTGCATTAATTAATGTTAAAAAAAGTAGACATATCATATTATTGAGAAATGTTTTAAGGGACAATTCTTTGAATATAACATTATTATTATTTAAAAATAGAATTATAACTTAATATGACTTACAATGTAAGTAAACTAATAAGATGTATTCAAATGGTAGAGTCATTGACTCTCTGCTATAATTTTAGGTTAATTGTAATATCTATAGGGTAGGATTTGTGATTATTATGATGAAAATATTATGCAAGCTATGCCTCTAATATAGGTTGAGTAGGATTTGTGATAATTATCCTAGATCATTAAGTTCATTTCATTTTTATTTAATATTGAAATTAATTATTTTATAAGATTAACTATTGCAGACATGACTGTATAACTTCAAAGTTTAGTTGTTTGACACTAAAAGGTAAGGTGTGCATGGGACCCAGTGCCCCAAAAAACCCAATTCAGCTCAATTGTCTCAACCCAAGCCAAATTGGTTAAAAAAAAAGGAATCAAACTCAAGCCAAGCTCGATATCATGCCAGTTGTCTAGGCTAGTTAAGCTTAATCTAGCTTAGTGGTATTATATATGATATAAAAATATAAGGGTTAAAATGAAAAGAATTCTTTTTTAGGGCTATTTTGTAATTTTAACAAAAATTTTTAAACATATTTTACAAAGTATAAATAATTAGTATGATTATCACATTTAAATAAAAGAAAATAAGATAGAAAAATTTTTTTTATTTAAAAGCAAAAATATTTAATTTGAGATAGTAAACGACATTTTTACCAAAAATAGCTAGACAAATTGCCTATGGCATTTGGGTTAGTTCCATCTCCAAAAAATATCCAAAATAAAAAAGAACCACTTTAGTTAGACCATTAGGCTCTTAGTTATTATATTTTGAAATTTTACCTTTTATATTTGTATTTTCTTTTTATTTTTTCCTCCAAACTCACATTTTTTTTTTCATTTCATTGTGTAGATCTTAAAAAAAAGTGGTATTAAAAGGAGTAGTCATATACCCAAAATAGTCAAATGGATATAAAAATATGAACTTTTAAAATTTTGAAGTTGTTTTAAAAAAAGAAAAGAAAAGAATTGACCTAGTTTTGGCCTAGCTATCCAACCCACCCCGATTTTTACCTAGGTTAATGTTGGGCCTCAAGCTAAAAAAATTAAACTTGAGTTAAAACTAGACTAGGCTCTAGGTGAAGGTGTGGCCAAGCCATGCACACCCTTACTAAAAGATATGCTAGCTCAATAAATGTTGTTTCTAAATTTTATATAAACAAATTTTGTGGTTGAAGATTATAATTTTTGTTTTTGATTATGTTGGAGGAACTATATAAAATTGTAATACCTAAACTCACAAGCCTCAAACTGCAACATTCGAGGCAAATCATACCATTTTGGAAAGCTCTGGATGTCTACTAATGACTAAAAATAAATCTATATCAAGAAAATGGTGTTTAACTGGCAAAAAAGATGGAACAGTACCAAAGGTTAAGCTGCATTACTGATACTATTATGTAACTTTAAAAATTCGATTCTTCCTCTACAGACCTCCAATTGGAGTACTCTCAAGTGATACAGAAAGTTTATCATTTCTAGTTTATGTCTGAAAAATTTCATAAGCATTAGATATCATTTGACCTTCGAATGACACAGAGGAAGAAACTGACTATATGAATAGTGCTATTACCATTTCTACAGAATTTTTTTAATTTTGAAAAATCATAATAAATTTTCTAGATGTCTAAATTGAGTGTTGTTTAGCACTAGAAAAACTCTAGATGAGACCTATATTCATGCCAAATTTCATGGGAAAATTCATCAATTTGGCCAATTCGTGGTTTAGCTCAAGTTTTGGTTACTTTTAGAACCATAAATGGGTCAATTTAGCACCAAATGGACCAAAAATCATTCCATAACCATTTCAACATATCCAAAGCATAAACACATCCTATATAAGCTTTCCAAGTGATCCAAATCACTATACATCTCAAACTTACTATCCCACATACATAAATACACATTCAAAAATAGGCTTTCAAATGCCAAAGCCATACAATTTCTCATATATGGCTCTAAATTTGATCCACGTATTACATTTGCACACTTTTATAATTGCTCAAGTGTTTACATCTCAAAAATAACTCATACATACAAATTTTGATATTTAATTACATAAAAAAAAAAAGCTATTGTCAAGAGATAGCTTCCTAAGCTTCTTGGCTCTCATTCTTGCTTTCTTGGGCTCCACCTAGGTATGGTTAGATAGAAGAGGAAAGAATGTGAGATTCAAGGAATCTCAATAGCTCATATACCTTTTTAAGTAAGCATATAGGCATATAATCATGTCAAGGAATACAAGTATGCATTTAACATAAACAAGAATAATACAAACTACATTTTCCACATTATCAAAACATATCAAGGTCAAGATTAAGCTTTAAGGACTTTTTGTCTAGTCTCACTCTATTTTTGAGACTTTTGGATTAGTCTTACCTTTTTTTTAAGGACTTTTGACTTATTCTTACTCATCCTTGAGACTCTTGGCCTTGTCCAACCAATTCTTAAGGACTTTTGGTTTTACCTCACCTATTTCAAGGGACTTTTGGCACAATCTCACCCACAAAGAGCAATTTCACAAACAAAAGCTGCTTTAAGAAACATAATGGTACCATATTAATCAAGAAATGGCAAATGGCATATCTCAAGATTCAAACACATAGACAAGCATCCAATAACAATCATAAAACCATGAAATGCATACAAGAAAGGATGGAGAGCTATCTTGATTCAAGAAGACAAATTCTTCCTTTGTTTCCTCACTTCCTTAGCTCAGCCTCACACCCATACCTAGGAGGGACTTGATTCACTTAGCCTAGACATATCAAACAAGACATAAACACATCATTGGAACAAACTTTATCCTTACATAAACATTACACAAGCTACATCTAGCTTATGATACCATTATGGTTCCATACAAGGGTATAATAAAGCAATATATATAATTTAAGGTATTGGCTCCTATTTCTCACTCATTCTAAGTCATATGACTTAATTGAAAGTTATTAAAGCCATCACAAATTCAATCCAAGGAGTTAAATAACAAGTTGCTTCTTTATGCCTAAAAAGGGAAACTAACTTCCAACCTTCAAAACATGGTTTCTAAATTAAAACTAATAGCTCTTTTGGTATCTATAATTCATATTTAGACCATTTCTAACCTTGGAATCAAAGAAAAACCTCCCTAGGTGTGTCTTCCCCCTTTTGATCGAATTGCACACTATAATGGAAGCTTATAGGATTTTTTTGATTTTCCTAAGGAACTTGCTATCCATAAAGCTTCTTAAATGTCTTAGGATCTCAAGCATACTTTTAGACAATCTAAATTACTATTAGAAAGTTTCATATTTGCCAAGGTGCATCCAAATCCTTAATTACCATACTTTGTTCTCTGATGGTTTTTATTGTATCCTAATTTTTTCATTTGATTTCCTATGTCTCAAAGCCTCACTTACTATCAAGTATCAATCAAAATAAGGCCCCTAACATATGGTTTTAATTTTGGTTGAAATACATAAGAGAAGAAGGAGCAAGATGGAGCAAGAAAGACCATAGGAATTTACATTATTTGGAAGCTTTTCAAAGGTGCTTTGCTATTCTTCTAAGAGCTCTTCAAATTTCTCTCTTCTCTCCACTGGACCAGCCACCAAACATATCATTAAACCTATAGGAGAAGAGAGGAGAAAGAGGAAAGGGAGTTTAGTGAAGGAGAAGATATGAGAAACTAAAGAATTCTTACCCTTTTCAAAACTTTTTCTTCCTTCCTTGGCCTCCCCTCTTGTGCACCTTAGAGAGTAGCTCTTGGATCTATTTTAGAGTGAAGATAAGTTGGTCAAGAGAGAGGGCAAATTTGGGATGTTTTTATCAAGCAAAAATCCACTTTTTACAACTTTTCAAATTTACAATTTAGTCTCTTGTCTTAGTTTTTACCGTTTGGGTTCACTTTGACTTCTTTTTGAAATTCATCTTTTTCATCGTAATTCATAAAATGGCTTTGATTTCATCCAAATTGGATTTAAAACTATTCCAAACCATTTGGTTAAAGTTATAGTCAACTGACGGCTGAAATCACTAACCAGAGGAATTTCAACTATTCCCGTGATTTTCGTAGTTTTCAGGGCTTATAAAAACTTTGAAAAGTTTAAATTTTCTATTTAAAAAGCTCCAATGTAAGTTTTTCAAATTTTTGAAAAATTACAAAAATGTCTCACATTCTTTCGCAAAGTTTTCCTAGCTCTTTTAGCTAGATTTTTTGGACAACTCAAGTCTCAAATCCTCATTTTTAATTTTTTAATTATTATTCTAATTTTATTTGACCTCAAATTCTTTTATTTAAAGGACCTCCTTTAGTAATTAAGGCATTTTAGAATAAATGAGCATTGTATTATACCTTCTTAAAAATAAATTTTATCCTCAAAATTTGAGAAACATACCTCAATTGAAGAGCTGGGGATACTGCTTTCTCATATCATCCTCCAATTCTTAGGTTGCCTCTTCAAATGATAGACCTTTCTAAACCACTTTCATTAGAGGAATGTTCTTATTTCTCACTTATTTGAGCTTTGCATCCATAATTCTCTCCAATGTCACTACATAGGAAAGATTTTCCTACAATTGAACATACTCATATTCTATGACATGTAAGGGGTTTAGTAAGTACTTTTTCAACTAGGAGATATGAAAAATATTACAAATTTAGGTTAGGTTAAAAGCTCGGGTTATATGGTAGGCTATGGGTCTCATTTTCTTAAAGATCTCAAACGGACCAATATATGTAGGACTGAGCTTTATTACCTTAATAGACCAACCTATGCCAGTCATTGGAGACACCTGAATGAATACATGGTCTCCAATCTCAAACTTTAATAGCATCCTCCTCTGATCAATATAACTTTTCTGTTTATTATAGGCCGTGAGGAGTTTCTTTCTAATCAATTCTATCTACTTGGAGGTCGGGTCCATAATTTTAGGTCCTATCAGACTCCTCTCACCTAACTCAACCCAACATAAAAGGGATTTGCACTTTTTCTAGTATAAGGCCTTATAAGGGGCCATCTGGATACTGGAATTGTAACTGTTATTATATACAAACTCCGCTAATGGCAAATGTGCACCCCAATTACCTCTTATCTCTAACACACAGGTCTTCTACATGTCTTCCAAGGTCTAGATTGTCCTCTTAGTC
The DNA here is from genome assembly GCA_032878935.1 of Erythrophleum fordii. Classification (NCBI taxonomy): domain Eukaryota; kingdom Viridiplantae; phylum Streptophyta; class Magnoliopsida; order Fabales; family Fabaceae; genus Erythrophleum; species Erythrophleum fordii. The sequence continues at coordinate 13,947,635 of JAVQMF010000052.1, read as the reverse complement.
TGACCATCTGTCTGAGGATGATATGCAGTATTGAACCTCAATTTAGTCTTTAAAGCATGTTATAATGACTTCCAGAAGTTCAATGTAAACTTTGGGTTTCTATTTGATACTATGCTATTAGATATCCTGTGAAGTCACACGATTTCTCTTATATACACTTAGGCTAATTTATCTAATGTGTAAGTAGCCCGGATAGCCAAAAAGTGTGCAGATTTTATTAATCTATCAACAACTACCTAAATAGCATTGGGTCTATAAGATGTCCTAGAAACCCCATTATAAAATTCATACCTATACTATCTCACTTCCATTTAAGGATATCTAGGGGTTGTAGCCACCCAGCTGGTCTCTAGTGCTCTATTTTCACCTTTTGACCAACTAGGCATCTAGCCACATAATTGGTTATGTCACTTTTCATTCTTGGCTAACAGAATACTCTTTTCAAGTCTTAATAAATCTTGGTGGCACTTGGATAGATAATATACTTACTCTTATGTGCCTCTTTTAAAATTCTTTCTTTCAATTCAGCCAGATTAGGCACACAGATTTTATCCCAGTATACTATCATACCTTCCTCAGAAATTCTGAAATTTAAGGTCTTACCCTAGGAAATCTCACTCTTTGCCTGTTTTAGGAACTCATCCTCTCTTTGGGCATATATGATCTAGGCTTTCAAATTATTCTCTATTCGGGTCTCACTTAGATATAATCTACTTGATACCATATGGCAATAAAGGTTTATATTTTTAAACCTTTCTATAAGTTCCTATTTCCTTATCATTATATGGGCTACATGGATAGATTTCTTACTCAAGGCATCAGCCACCATATTGGCTTTGCCTAGATTATATTTCAATGTGTAATCATAATCTTTCAAGAATTCCATCCATCTTATCTATCTTATATTCAGTTCTTTTAGTCAAATAAGTATTTCATACTTTTTGTGGTCATTATAGATTTCTATGGTAGCACTATAAAGATAATGCCTCTAGATTTTAAGGGCAAACACTACTATGTCTAACTCTAGGTCATGGGTGGGATAATTCTCCTCATAAAGCCTTAACTGCCTAGAGGCATACACCATTACTTTACCCTTCTACATTAACACATATCCTAACCCCTTTGTTAAGGCATTACTATAAATCACAAATGGTTCATTAGGGTCAAGGATAATTAGTACAAGGGCAGTGGTCAATCAAAGTTTCAACTCCTAGAAACTCTTTTCACATCTATCATCCCACACAAAAGGAGTCTCTTTCCTAATTAGTCTCATTAGTGACAAGGCTATATGAGAAAAGCTCTGAATGAATCGTCTAAAGTAGCCCACCAAGTCTAAAAAGCTCCTAACCTTAATGATAGTTCTATGTCTATCCCACTATAACACGGCTTCTACTTTATGGGATCAATAGTAACCCTTACCTGTAATATCATATGACCTAAGAATCTTACCTCAGTTAGCCAAAACTCATATTTACTAAATTTGGCATATAACCTTTAATTTCTCAAGGTCTCTAGGACTAGTCTCAGATGTCTTTTATATTCTTTAAAGGATCTGAAGTCTACTAAGATATCATCAATGAAGACCACAATGAATTTATCTAAATATAGTTTGTATACCTTGTTCATGTAATCTATGAACACAATGAGCACATTCATCAACCTGAGTGGTATCACTAGGAACTCATAGTGCTCATATCTCATTTTAAAGACCATCTTTAAAATGACTTCAGTTCTCACTCTCAACTGGTGGTACCCAGGTCTAAGATCTATCTTAGAAAATACAAACACCACAGCTAACTAATCTAACAAGTCATCTATTCTAGGGAGAGGAAGTTTATTCTTGATGGTAAATTTATTTAACTCTCTATAATTTATACACAATCTCAAGCTACCATCTTTCTTTTTTACAAATAATACGGGAGTTCCCTAGGGTGAAACACTAGGGCATATAAACCCTTTCTCTAGCAACTCCTCTATCTACTTGTTCTACTCAGTAAGCTCGGTGGGACCCATCTTGTAAAGAACCTTAGACATCAGTCCTACCTTAGGCATTAACTTTTGCTCGGGTGGTAGACCATTAAAATCAAAATCTTTAGGAAAAACTTCTAGAAATTCCCTAACCACAAGGATCTCCTCTATCCCTTCCTTTACCTTAACCCATACAGAGAAAAAGACTAGAAATCCTTAACATCCATGCTTTAGGTGTCTCTCAGCCTGAGCAGTAGGCAAGAAAGATAACTTAGCCCTATTCTAGATATAGTCTCACAAGTAGGTAAGAAAATAGTTTTATGTTTACAATCAAGTACAGCATCATTTGCAGCCATCTAATTCATGCCAACAATCAAATCAATGTCATGGAAAGGCATGCAAATCAAGTCAATAATGGTATGACAATGATTAAACTTTACGGTGACATTCAAGCATGCATAAGAAGTAACAATGTGGCTTTTAGTAGGGATGATGATAGATATATCAAATGGTAAAGTACTAATAGCTAGATCCAATTTTCTCACACAATCATAGGATATAAACAAGTGACTAGTACTTGAGTTAAACATAGCAACTACAAAAAAATTATTCACTATAAGCATATCTCGAATCAAACTGGGGGATGCATTAGCCTCTTGCTGAGTGAGGGCAAACACTCTACCCTAGGTTTGTGGCTTAGATGGAGGCACTGTATCTATCTGAGGGCAATTCCTGGCAATATGCCCAGCTTACTACACTTGAAACATGTCATTGAGGATGGCTAGGTCCTAGGTGGCTACACTTTCTTGCCATTCTGTGGCCTTCTGATCCATTATGTAACACCATGAATTCTAGCTCATTCTAACTCATTAAGTGCCTTTACATAACTTGATATCATGAATCATGTGAGTTTTGCATGAAAAAGGCAAAGAAATAATGCTTATTTTAGCATTGCACTGGGTCTTAAAATTTCATTCGGTGTCACATGGACCATGTGAGCTCATACTATACTTCCTTATATTTAATTTTATCATTACAACTCATTCACATCATAAAAAAATGCTCACAACCCATGGAAATCGAAATGGGCCATGGAAACTTAAAGATCATTCTCGACCAGAATTGGTCCTTTTTCTAGGCAAATTTTAAAAAATCATAACTAAATCTAGAAAAATCAAAACTATGCAATCTTAGTCATTCTAGAAAGATTGGGATATCTATTTCAAAGTAAAAATACATCCAAGTCATAATATTTATCACTCAGGATGTTTGACATCCAAAACACTATAGAGGTTTGACTAAAATCTGGAATTGTCACAGAATTCTGTAAAAAATTTGAAAATGTCATATTAATTCCACAAAAATATAATCCATGTAACTATACCAATATAGAAAGCTATGAGTGTTAACTAGAGAGAAAAAATATCTCTAGATTAGTTCATTAAGCCCAGACTCTAGAATTCAATAGAACAGTACTTTCTACTCAAGCAATTTCACTTATACTGAATAGAAATTTCAAAAATTCATATCTCCCTCTCTAGACCTCCAAATAAGGTTCTTCTAATTGGCATGAATCACTGTGATTGTCTAGTTTCTGTGTATAAAATTTTGTTGCAAATGGACATCATTGGGCCTTGTGTAACGGAAAATAATTTCGGACCAAATGAATAGTGCAGCAGACCAAATCTATAAAATTTGTCAATTTTGAAAAGTCATCAAATATTCTGCAGACCTTCAAAAATTATGATCTTTAGCTTGCCAAAAATCTCTCAATGAGATTTAATTGCATGCCAAATTTCATATCAAGACTACCTCGTTTGGCTAAAAAGTGACATAGGGTTCCATTATGGTCAAATGTGGCTCTATATGAGATATTAAATTTGCCAAATGGTCTTCCCTTAGTATTGGCACCTTTTGGGCAAGTCTAAAAGCACATTTGAGACTTGTGTGAGTTACCCAAATGGTCTCAAACCTCATGCATATGATTTTAGCCATTCAACCCATATTTATACACATATTCATCAAATTTTAAACTTGGATACTATGGCATTACATACTCAAAACATGTGCTAGTGGTTATATATCATTTTCATATATCTAAACATCACATAATAGTATCTTTACATATGTCTCAACGTTCATAATATATATACAACATCATATACATGATAAACCATCATCATGGTTCCAAAATGGCTAAAATCAAGGCATAAGTTTGTCAATCTCCTTCCTTTAGGGTTATTGGCTCCCATTAGCATATCCACTTAATTCACCTAGCATGTTAGATCATTGGAGAGGAGGAGATGAGATTCAAAGAATCCAAATAGCTCATCTCCCATTCAATCATACATAATATGTGCAAAGCAAGCCTTTTAAATGCATGTATGGAGAAAATAGAAATCATAGACATTTTAAAGGCAACCTTAGCATGTGAATCAATCATACAAGACATTCAAGAGCTCACTAAGTGTTTGGATTGGCCTTACACTTCTCCTCATGGATTTTGGACTTGCCTTACCCATTCTTTGAGCACTTTGGACTCAATTATACTCTTGGAGCCCACTTCGCTTTTGGGAGACTCTTTACTTTGTCTCAACCAAGCTCAAGGGTTCTTGGCTCATCCTTACCCGAGGGAAGAGTTCTTGGCCTTTCGACACCTAAGCAAATTCATACAAACATCATTAATTCATTTAAAACATAATGTGGTATCAAGAATCATAACATATAAAGGCATGCTAGTATACTTTCCATAGCTTGAAAATACACATACACACATTCTAAAACAAGCTAAACACACATCTATGCATGAGAGAAAGTGGAGAGAGCTACCTTGTATACAAGCACACACTTTTTTCTTAGCTTTCAAGCCTCCTCTTTTGGCCACACACCCACAACTTAGTGGAGATAGTTCCTCTTGGCCTAGATACAAATTATGGGAGCCAATTAAGTTCATGAAATAATTTCTAGGGCCATGCGACTTGCTTAAACCCTAGATTACTCTACAACCTCCATTATGGTCCATATTGGCACCTAATGAAGCAACACTTCTCAAATGATTTCTAGGCCTCATTCTTTCTTTTCAAATATGATTATTGACTCCTTTTAAGCCTCTTGGAGTCATCACATCATCAAAATAAAAGGCTTAACACTATGTTATTTCTTTAGATCATAATATGGAACCTAAGACACCAAATCACTTTTTATAAGTTCTAAATTTTTTCTAAGGCCTCCCCTCACTTTCATTCATCAAATATGACTCAAGAATGGCCTTAGAAAATTTAAAACTCTCTCTAGCTAGGAGAACCCATCTAGGCCGAGGCTATGAAGCATATTGGGTTCCATGGAGCTTTCTTTATTTTTTCAAGGGAAAAAGCATATAAGGAGACTCTTAGGGATCTTGGGAGCTCATTTAAACTCTTACTTAGGCCTATGAATCATCATACAAAGTCAGATTTTACAAGATGCAATTGAAACCCTAGAACTTGCATTTTGAAATCTAATGGTTTTTTGTTAATTCCCTTTACATATTCTTAATCTCTACACCCTTTTTCCTTAGATTCATGCTTGGTTCTACCTAAAAACCATCTCCTTCTAGGATTTTCTCAAGTAGGGCGCAATGGTAGAGAAGGGGACCAAAAATGACAACCATAGGAAGAGAAATTACCTTGTTTTCTTGCTTTTTCCCACTTGAATCTTGTGTTCTTTGAGCTCCTCTCTTCAAATCCAAACTTTCCCTTGAATATCTCCCTTGAATCAGATTTATAAACCTCATTTTAATCATAGGAAACAAAAGAGAATGGAGGAGAAGAGGTTTGGAAGAGAAAGAGCATGAAAAACTACTAATTTCCATACCTTAAGCCTTTAATTTCTCCTCCTTTTCTTCCCCTTCTTGTGAGCCTCATCCCCTAGGGTTTTCTTCTGGTTTTAGGCAGAACATGGTCGTGCATAATAAAGGGAGGAGAAGGGTGCATCATATATATAGGTGGGAATAAGTTACACTTTTCAAAAATTTCTAGTTTTTCCTTCATACTTTGTATTTTTGTTTCTCCTTCGTTTTAGCTCCTTTTTAAGAACCGTCTTATCCATTATAAAATTTAGATTCCTAATCAAATAAAATAGCTTTGGAATCACTCAAATTGGAGCTAAAATTTTCCAAATGAATTTATCAAAGTTTGGGCACAATGACATTGGACAACATCCACCGGAGGGGCTTTAACTGTCTCGAGGCTTTCCATAATTTTTAAGGCCTCTGAAAGCTCCGAAGAACTTAAAACTTTCATTTAAAAAGCTCTCCTATGTGTTTTTCAAAATGTACCCATATTTACAAAAATGCCACTGGCCTTTTGGCAAATTCTTTGAATCACTCTGGCCTTGATTTCTAGGCAACTCAAGGCTCAAATCTTTATTTTTTTAATATTTAAAATTTTATTATAATTTTAGTTAGCCCTAATTTCTTTTATTTCAAAGACTTCCTTTTGTATCTGGCCCATTTTTACTGTTTACGAGGAATTGAATATTGCATTTCTCACATTTACGGAGGGATCAGATGTTACATTCCTCCCCCTTTAAATAAATTTTGTCCTTGAAATTTAGGGTACACTTCCTCTTACTTTTTTCTTTTCTAGCTAATTATTCTGTTCTTTCCCTTCTTCCTGGCTTTATACACTTTCTCAGCAATTTCATTCTTTTGAATTTTCTCTTAGCCAGGGAACTTTTATTACTAGCTCTTAATGAGGGCGCTACTGCTATAAAATACTAGCTAGTTCTCTCTCTCATAAGGGAAAGAAATTTCTGACTCTAGAGGCCTATCTTGGGAGAGTTTACTAATCATGTCGAGTTAATGTTAACCCGATCACAGGATTAACATTCTTTTAATGGACTCATTTACACATCTCGGGAGGTAACTTATTTCATATTATGTCTCTTGTATCCTCTCTAAATGGCTTCTCATAACATCTCATCATCTTTTCTAATCATTAGAACCATCAGAGGTTTTTATCTGTCTGCTTATTTACATATTCCGTTCATTATTTATATCCGTGTTCTTTCTCATTAGCTCATCCCATAATTATAATTTGCATTTCTTTCTATCATGGGCTTCACATTTTAGTTACTTATTGGGATTACAACTCCTTTGAGGAGTTTCTACTTTTATGATCCCAATTTCTCTATTTACTACTACGTCTATTTTTGTAGGCTGGGACTTTTCTTACTTTCTTTGCTCACTTGTAGTGGCATTTTATAGTCTCTCATTTTAACACTGGTAGGTCTAACTTGTATATCTCATACTGGCACTGAAGAGCTACTACCACTGACTACTGTTGGGCTTTGATGGGATGTTAGCTGTTCTCACAATTTTGCTCATTGGAGATATACTACACCACTTACCTTATATAGAAATTGTACCTGACCCCTTTTCTGAATACATAAGCTATCATACAGGGATCTCTTTATCCCTTGGTCAGGGCTACTTTCTGCTAAGTAGTAGTTTATTTAGTTCTAATTTTGGAAAGCTTATTTCTTGCTTTCCTCATCCCATATACTATGATCATCTTTAAAGAGAGCTAGTCAGTGGTCTAACTGTCTGAGTAAAGCCTTCATATCTCTGTAGCAACGGTCTACCAAACTCAGGAGATCTGCAGTCTTTAAGACAAAGGTTAGTTAAAAACTATACTAGTCTTTAAGACTAACTACTCTGTAATACTATCTCAGGCTGTCATCTCTACCAGAGATCTATCATGCTGTGGCTAGGGCTCTCTGTAACTCTGTAGGATCTACTGTGACCCCTAGGTCTACTGTAACCTCTCAGAGCTCTGCTAGGGTCTACTGCAACTTACTATGCTAAGCTGGGATCTATTGCTATCCATCTTTGGAAGACATCAAAGCCTAAGATTACTGTATCTGACAGTAAAACACATGCTCACTAAGCCCAATTACTATCGCTCATAATAGCTGATGCTAAACTTAGAAGTACATCATGCTCTTTGTACGAAATGGGTTTTGTTCCATCTCATTCTCTAGGATCCCTTCATACTAATACTTAGGAGCATTTTAATTTTCATTCATCACTTCTCATTGGATCCTCAGATTCTCACTTCAGCCCCTTTTTCACTTAGGCTTTCTTTTCTTACTCTATTGACTTACTTACTTTTACATATGCTCGTTCTAATCTTCCTCTCATATCTTGCAGTTTCTAACTATGCCTACGTTCTGCTTTTAAATGCCTTAGCACTAGGGCATCTTACATTGAGTGTGGTTAACATCTTTGGCAGGAGGGAGGCTATGCACTAGTCCCTCTTTATTTCATTTATACATACTATAAGGGACTCAAGTTATGCATACTAAATCTAAACATCCTCTACTAGGGATTCCTTTCTGCATGCTTTTCTTATTATTCTAATATTACTAGAATCCTTTTACCTTTCTTTTCTGACTTATCTCTTTCTTTAACTAGGATATCTTTCGATTATCAAGACACTTTGGTGATTGTTATCGTCGTTTGCTATGCACTTAAGCCACATTATTACTAGGTTGGCCAGACCTAATATCATGTAGCCTCTATTGCAAGCAAACCATAATATCAAACACTAATACACAGGCGTCTCATGATTAAGCTCAAGGCCATTATCACCTATATATTATAAGTTTCCTAATAATCTAATGTACCCCTCTTTTACTTTTCTCTATCTGCCTTATTCTCATAGAGTACTCGGGAAAAGTAAGATTCTTCCTCTACTACATCCTGAGATTTCTCGGTATCGCCTGACTATTTATACTTTGGGCAATATCATGCTAGAAGGGCATCTATACCAAGAACAGATGTGCTTTCTTAAGTGCTCAAGCACATTAACTGAATATTTATTCTCAATCTAATATGTCCTCGGCTTGAATACTGTCACATCTTTTCTTTTTACTTTTCTTATCTTCTTATTTAGGTAAATGGATATTCTACTACTGGCTATTTCTGTTACCAGTTCAGGTTTCTTTACACTCAAGAGCACCTGCATTTTCTCAGGGTTCCTTCACTTAATCACTTTCTGTAACATCAAGAGGGGTTTACTTTTTACTCACTCTTGCTCTGCTCTTAGCTAGACCATCCCTTGATAAGGAGGATTTTATTTCACATAATCCCAGGAATTTCATTCTATGGCACTCTCGGCTTACTTTCTTTCTTTAGGCTTACCTTTTTTCTCTACATAAGATGAGGCTCGCCTTCTTAGGCGGTCTCTAGCTTTCTCGAGCTTCCTTGAGGGTATAGGGCACTAACTGTCTATCATAGCTTATTTCTACATTCGGATTAAAGCTAGGTTTTTTCTCTATTCAGCCTCTATAGCCTCATCCCCAGGAGCACAGTATGCCATTTCTAGGATTCTGCTAACTCAATCCAAAACACATATTCTTAATGTCTGGATTCTACCTCATTGAAGCTCATGCTCTACTGGATGCTTTGACCATGTATGTGCCTTAACCCTGTACTATTCTTATATTAGGGAGCTCGTTACATATCTCACCTGGAATGATGCTACTGGTCATCTTCCCTAGGCTTTAGCTTATACTCAGCCTAGCTAGCCATCTCATCGGACCCGTAGCTTACTAATTATCCTCATTCTTTTCTGAGCTTTTATTACTAGGCTACTCAAAGTTACCTTTAGGTGTTACCTATGAGGTACACCTTTCTCGAACACTCACTATGTGCCTCACTGCTCGTAGTTTTATCTTACATTATTTTGAGACTACACTACCATTTTATCATTTAGTATCTTATTGGGTAGTACTCTAGGTTGGAGTCAACACCTTAGTCTCGACAACCTCATTATCACTGTGTCTAACTTTCTCTATGTTGAGCTCTTTTTCAGTCTCAATTATTAGGCCCATAGACTTCTTACTAACTTTCCGTGACTATTTATTACTCCTTTTTGCCTACTTATATTAGGGGTTCCTACTTGCTATGGGTTGTCTTACCCCTTATCAACTCCTTTCTCAAGTTGGCCTGAATGTGACCAACAAGGCATTCATGGTGCCCTTTGCCGCGGCTAATTAGCCTCGCTGTTTGTATGGAATAATTGGCTGTGGCTAATTAGCCTCACTATTTGTATGGAATAATTGGCTGCAGTTAAGTAACTAATTGGTCATGGCTAACAACCTCTGATTGGCTTATTATTCTAGGGATTTGATTTTTATCTTTAACTACTAACCCGAGCCTCACTGCCTCTATAATCGGCTTGTTATCAAACTAAAGGGTTCTACCTCTCACTTCATTCATGCATAACTAGCTATCACTTCTAGGCTGTCAGGCTCTAGGGTATAGCTTATAACTCAACCTCTGGCCTGAGGAGACTAACCTTTCAGACTCTAATACTTATTTAGGCATTTGAGTGTTGTGGTTAAGGGGTAACGCTTTTTCTCACTTCGTCTCTAGACTAGTTTGGTGTAGTGATAGTCTTATCTCATATCGCATTGCATCATTACTCGTCTCTGCGTTATGCAAGACAGCTGAGAATGGCCTGGATATGACTACTCGAGAGAATTAGGCCTCACATACTCTCTTTAGCAAGCTTCTTCCTATCAACAAGATCATTCTCATCGTTTATATCTAGGGCTTGCCATTAATCCCAGTGAGCTATCATATCTCATTAAGCTCTAGCCATTGGATCTCTCAACTCTGCTCAAGCTACTTTAGAGGCCACTCTTCCCGGTGTCCATTAACTACTCTAAAACCATTCTACAACTTACTTATCATGAATAAAGTCACAAACTACTTTCACACACCCACAATGTCTCATAAAGGACTTTTTATAGTCATTCAAGCCTTTTACAAAGCCCAATGGCCACATCCTAAGCCAAATCCAATCTAAGAGAACCTAGAACTTAGCTTTGATACTAATAAATGTAACACCATGAATTCTAGCTCATTCTAACTCATCAAGTGCCTTTACATAACTTAATATCATGAATCATATGAGTTTTGCATGAAAAAGGCAAAGAAGTAATGCTCATTTTAGTATTGCACTAGGTCTCAAAAATTCATTCGGTGTCACATAGACCGTGTGAGCTCATACTATACTTCCTCATATTTAATTTCATCATTACAACTCATTCACATCACAAAATGGAAACTGAAATGGGGCATGGAAACTTAAAGATCATTATCGGCCAGAATTGGTCCTTTTCCTGGGCAAATTTTAGAAAATCATAACTAAATCTAGAAAAATAAAAAATATGCAATCTTGGTCATTCTGGAAAGCTTGGGATGTCTGCTTCACACTAAAAATATATCTAGGTTACAATATTTATTACTCAGGATGTTTGACATCCAAAACCCTATAGAGGTCTAACTAAAATTTGGAACTATCATAAAATTCTGTAGAAAACTTTGAAAATATTCAATTAATTCCAAACAAATCCAATCCATACAAAAGATACCAATATGCAAAGTTATGAGTGTTAACTAGAGAGAAAAAATATCTCCAGATCAGTTCATCAAGCCTAGACTCTGAAATTTAATAGAACAATACTTCTGCTCAGGCAATTTCACTGATACTGGATAGAAAATTAAAAAAATTTATATCTCCCTCTCTAGACCACCAAATGAGGTGCTTCAAGTTGATACGAGTCACTGTGATTACCTAGTTCTATGTATAAAATTTTGTGATAATTGGACATCATTTGGGTCTCGTATGATAGAAAATAATTTCAGACCAAATGAATAGTGCAACAGACCAAATCTATAAAATTTGTCAATTTTAAAAAAATCATTAAATATTCTGCAGACCTCCAAAAATTATGATCTTTAGCTTTCCAAAATTCTCTCAATAAGATCTAATTGCGTGCCAAATTTTAGATCAAGACTAGCTCATTTGGCTAAAAAGTGATATAGGGTTCCATTATGGTCAAATGTGGCTCCATATGAGATACTAAATTTGCCAAATGGTCTTCCCTTGGTATTAGCACCTTTTGGGTAAGTCTAAAAGCACATTTGAGACTTGTGTGAGCTGCCTAAATGGTCCCAAACCTCATGCATCTCATTTTGGCCATTTAACCTATATTTATACACATATTCATCAAACTTTAAACTTGCATACTATGGCATTACATACTCAAAACATGTGCTAGTGGTTATATATCATTTCCATATATCTAAACATCACATAATAGTATCTTTACATATGTCTCAACGTTCATAGTATATGTACAACATCATATACATAATAAACTATCATTATGGTTCCAAAATGGCTAAAATCAAGGCATAAATTTGTCAATCTCCTTTTTTTAGGGTTGTTGGCTCTCATTAGCATATCCACTTAGTTCACCTAGCATGTTAGATCATTGGAGAGGAGGGGATGAGATTCAAAGAATCCCTCTCATCTCCCATTCAATCATATATAATATGTACAAAGTAAGTCTTTTAAATGCATGTGTGGAGAAAATAGAAATCATAGATATTTTAAAGGTAACCTTGGCATATGAATCAATCATACAAGACATTCAAGAGCTTACTAAGTGTTTGGATTGGCCTCACACTTCTCCTCATGGATTTTGGACTTGCCTCACCCATTCTTTGAGCACTTTAGACTGAACTATACTCTTAGGAGCCCATTTCGCTTTTGGGAGACTCTTTACTTTGTCTCAACCAAGCTCAAGGATTCTTGGCTCATCCTCACCTAAGGGAAGAGTTCTTGGCCTCTCCACACCTAAGCAAACTCATACAAATATCATTGATTCATTTAAAACATAATGTGGTATCAAGAATCATAACATATAAAGGCATGCTAGAATACCTTCCATAGCTTGAAAATACACATACACACATTCTAAAACAAGTTAAACACACATCCATGCATGAGAGAAGGTGGAGAAAGCTACCTTGTATACAAGCACACACTTTTTCCTTAGCTTTCAAGCCTACTCTTTCGGCCACATACCCCTAACTTGGTGGAGATAGTTTCTCTTGGCCTAGATACAAATTACGGGAGTCAATTAAGTTCATGAAACAATTTCTAGAGCCATGCGATTTTCTTAAACGTTAGATTACTCTACAACCTCCATTATAGTTTATATTAGCACCTATGAAGCAACACCTCTCAAATGATTTTTAGGCCTCATTCTTTCTTTTCAAATATGATTATTGACTCCTTTTAAACCTCTTGGAGTCATCACATCATCAAAATAAAAGGCCTAATACCATATTGCTTCTTTAGGTCATAATATGGAACCTAAGATACCAAATCACTTTCTGTGAGTTCTAAATTTTTTCCAAGGCCTCCCCTCACTTTCATTCATCAAATATGACTCAAGAATGGCCTTAGAAAAATTTAAAACTCTCCCTAGCTAGGAGAACCTATCTAGGCCGAGGCTATGAAGCATATTGGGTTCCATAGAGCTTTCTTTGTTTTTTTAAGGGAAGAAGCATATATGGAGCCTCTTAGGGATCTTGGGAGCTCATTTAAACTCTTACGTAGGCCTAGGAATCATCATACAAAGTCAAATTTTACAAGGTATAATTGAAACCCTAGAACTTGCATCTTGAAATCTAATGATTTTTTGTTAATTCCCTTTACATATTCTTAATCTCCACACCCTTTTTTCTTAGATTCATGCTTGGTTCTACCTAAAAATCATCTTCTCCTGAGGTTTTCTCAAGTGGGGCAAAATAGTGGAGAAGGGGACCAAAAATGACAACCACAGGAAGAGAAATTACCTTATTTTCTTACTTTTTTTCACTTGAATCTTGTGTTCTTTGAGCTCCTTTCTTCAAATCTGAACATTCCCTTGAATATCTCCCTTGAATCAGATTTATAAACCTCATTTTAAGCATAGGAAACAAAGGAGAATGGAGGAGAAGAGGTTTGGAAGAGAAAGAGCATGAAAAACTACTAATTTCTATACCTTAAGCCTTTGATTTCTTCTCCTTTTCTTCCCTTCTTGTGAGCCTCATCCCCTAAGGTTTTTTTTCTGGTTTTAGGCAGAACATGGTTGTGTATAATGAAGGGAGGAGAAGGGTGTATCATATATATAGGTGGGAATAAGTTACACTTTTCAAAAATTTCTATTTTTCCCTTCATACTTTGCATTTTCGTTTCTCCTTCATTTTAGCTCCTTTTTTAGAACCGTCTTTTCCATTATAAAATTAGATTCCTAATCAAGTAAAATATCTTTGGAATCACTCAAATTGGAGCTAAATTCTTTTAAATGAATCTGTCAAAGTTCGGGCATAATGACGTTGGACAACGTCCACCAGAGGGGCTTTAACTGTCCCGGGGCTATCCATGGTTTTTAGGGCCTCTGAAAGCTCTAGAGAACTCAAAAATGTCATTTAAAAAGCTTTCTTATGTGTTTTTCAAAAAGTACCCATATTTATGAAAATGTCATTGGTCTTTTAGCAAATTCTTCGAATCACTTTGGCCTTGATTTCTAAGCAACTCAAGGCTCAAATTCTCATTTTCTATTATTTAAAATTTTATTATATTTTAGTCAGCCCAAATTCCTTCTATTTCAAGGACTTCCTTTTGTATCTGGCCCATTTCTGCCATTTATGGAGAAACTGAACATTGCGTTTCTCTTATTTATAGAGGGACCAGATGTTACACAATGCACCTTCCTTCTTCTCTTATCGCTAGGTGCTAGGCTAGTACTCTTCTTAGGTTTTGATCTTTTCAATTTTGGATCCCCCCTTTGACTTGCTGATGTCACTTTGTCTCTTATCAAGAGCTTCAACCTAATCTCAAATTGCTCACATCTCTAGGGTTCATCATTATATCTCTAGAGGTAAGAAAAATACTAAGATAACTTAATAAACTTAACCACATATTGATCCACAGGTATCTTATCCATCTGCTTCAACCCTATAAATTCCACCTCTTTTTGTTTTTTCACTAAACTAGGGAAGTATTTTTCACAGAATTCTACCAAGAGTTTTCTTAATTAATCTAAACATTCTTAGCCTACATCAGAGGTTTCGTGCTACGCCACCACCTATCAATTTCTTTTTCTAGCATGAAAATAGCGAGCTGAGCTTTTTACTTTGAAGTGTAATACATCACTACAAATATCTTCTCTAACTACACAAACCATGCTTCTTCTTTATCTACACCCAACTTCCCATCAAATAAGGGCAGACCATTCTTTTTGAACTGATTCAATAATTTTTTAATAGGCATTTAGGTCTGAACTGGCTCCTAAAGAGGTGTAAGTGGAATGCTAGAGGTAGATGGCTGTAAAACAGGGGTTTTTCCCCTCATCTATTCTTGTCTAGCCAGGGCATTTTGTAGCTGCATTATCATATCATGTTATTGCTGCATAATGTATCTTTGTTGTTATAACATTTCCTATTGCTGGCCCATCATGGTCTCTTATTTGTCAAGCCTCTCTATGATAGTGCATAGAGGGTCTTCAGGTTCAATCTTTTAAGCCTTAGGAGGCCTACCCCCGCCTCATCTAGTATTAACCATCTTATCTAAAAACAACCACAACCTTTAATATACAATTGCATTTCAAGCATATATGCATATACATTCCACTAATTCCTTGGCAACTCATACTGCAAAATAGGCTATTCACATAATTTAAGATCTAATCACCAAGCAAAAGTGTTTGAACCTTTACTTTGATACCAAAACACCATACAGAGCCTCTATGGATCACACCTTAATCGGTCATACCTCTCTGGGTTTTGTTCCTCCCATCACTAAGAAAATGCATCTATGGTGAGGAGAGTACTACTCTTACTTATATGGCCTTAGCCTAGGATCATCCTATCTTATGTGGGACATTATAAATATAAATTTGTTCATGTTCTTTCTTATTTACTATTGATATACAGCTAATTATTTCATTATGTACACCCGTGCATCGCACAAGTCCTTTTTTCAATTAGTACAATACATATAGCATGTGATAAGACTTAGATTAAATGATTAGGTTAAATTGACATCAATCTTGCATATTCATTGTTTCAATATAACACTTAGACAAATATTTGATTATGATTATTAAAAATAACACTTAGACAAATATTTGACTTTAATTATTAAAAAAAGAAAGCACTAGTGTTGAATACAAATGATCAATATATTAATATAAATTTAGTAGCGCACTAACATAAGTTTAATAATATTGAGGATCAAATAATTTTTTAAAAAAATTATAAGAAATTTAATGATGAATTTTTTAATAATAAGAAATAAATTAAAAATTAAATAAAAATCTAGAGACTAATAAAATAGTTTAACCTATATTTTATTGTACATATATAACACATCTTTGGTGTAGCTAAAGCCTAATTCTAATACTTTCTTTCATCCCTTATTTTTCTTTCCAAGCAGACATGGAATTTATATGTCAAGCCATGAAAATAGCCCTAGAAGTAATGGAAAACATTGATCCATTCATAAGAAAATACCAAACAAGGTTTTTTCCTTTTCAAGAATATTATTAGGATATTGTTAACACTAAAAAATAATTAGGTTGGACCAAATTTTGAACATGTAATTTAGATCACTCTTGGTTGAGTCATTAGATAATGTTAGTTGAATTGTATAATGTCTCATATCAAAAAAAGAAGATCTTGGGCTAGATGTATATAAGCCAAGGTGTGATCCTCTCTAATAACGAGGCCTTTTCTCATAGAGTGGAAAGCAAAACCTGAGGCCTTACGCAATAGGTGGTGGCAATTTAACTTTGAGATAATATCGATTGAAGGACCTAACTTGTATGTTGGTATGGTATTAAAGCTGGCTTAGCCGAGGGTGCACCTCGAGGATGAGGTGGCCCTAAAAGGTGGTGGATTACAATGTTTCATATTGAAAAGGAAGGTCCTGAGCTAGGTGTATATAAGTCAGGGTGTGACTTCTTCTAATAACGAGGCTTTTTCTTGTGGAATAGGAAGCAAAAACCAGGGCCTTACACAATGGGCAATGGGTGGCATAACTTCAAGACAATATTGGTTAAAGGAGTTGGCTTGTATATTGGTAGTCTCTAGATAAGTTTTAAATGCCTGCCAAGTTTTATATAAGAATTCGCTCATTTCAATGGTTTTTGGTTCAGAGATAGATTATGGTCCAAAAATTGTCAATTTTGGTCATAAGTGCTCCACTTTGAACCATTTTCTATTAAGGCTTCATTTAAGCACATTTAAATGCCAAACACAACATGTATAACTGATCCAACATGTCTCAAAGGCTAATCAACTCAAAATCACTATCTCACTTGCTAAAATACACATGTACAACTTGAAACTCATAAGGTCAATTTACACATTATTGTATATTTTCATCCAAAAATGATTCATACATTATTGTTCCATACTTTTAGGTGTACAAGAATGATTACATCTCATGATATATGTATACATCATCACATATGCAAAAATGTACATCAAAACTCAAACTAGTGTCAAAGTAGTACTTGTTATAATCTTTGCTTACCATTTTTACCTCTATGAGAGTTACCTAGATATGGTTAGGGAAAATATAGGGGAGAATGAGATTTAAAGAATCTCAATAGCTCATTCACTATTTAAGCATACATATAAGGCATTTTCAAAGTCAAAGAAAGCAAGTATATATACTACACAATCAAGTATCAATCACATTTATGCATTAGGGATCCCATGACTCTATCAAGAGCAAAAACATACTCTAATGACTTTTGGTCTAGTCTCACCCATCAATTAGGGACTTTTAATTTAGTTTTACTCTCTTTTAGGGGCTTTTGACTTAGCCTTATTCACATTTGAAGCTTTTGGCCTCACCTCACCCATTCCAAGGGGCTTGTGGAACAACCTCACCCATTCAAGAGCCAAATCAATTTCAAATGCAACCAAATATCATACAATTGTATATAAATCATCAATTAATCAATGCTACACATAATTTACAAAAAAGATATACAAGCAATTCAAAACCACTTAAATAACCAATATACATATGTAAGAATAGATGAAAAGCTACCTTATCTTAAAATTTCCATTGTTTCCCTTAGTTCCTTCACTTAGTTCTGTGGTTCCATACCATACAAAGCAATCAATGGAACCATCCCCACATTCATACTAGCCTTACATACATAAGTTAAGGTTTTAGGCACATATATAGGCCATTTAAGCACCTAATGAAGTAACTTTCATAATTCAATCTCTTGGCTCTAAAATCTCACTTAATATGAGACACATAACCTTAATAGAACTTACTAAACCTATTATATACATAATTCAAGAAGTCTAACATCAAGTTGCTTCTTTAGGCCTAATTGAATCCTAAAATTTCATCTTTCAAAGTAAATTCAAACTAATGGTTCTTTTGGTATTCATACTTTATATCTAAACCATTTATATCCTTTGAACTAACAAAACAACTCCCTAATTACCTTGGATAGGTCTTGGCTGAACATATGTGTGTGTGTGTGTGTGTGTGTGTGTGTGTGTGTGTGTGTGTGTGTGTGTGTGTGTTTGTGTGTGTGAGCTCCTTGGAGTTTTTGTTTCATCCTTTGAGAAATTGACACCTATGAGAGCTCCTTAGTCTCTTCTTAGCTCAATTATGTTCTTGCATAGGTTAAAATACCATCATAAAACTTCATACTTCCTAAGGTACAATCAAAACTCTAACTTCTATATTTTACAATCTACAGCCTTTTGGTTGCTTCTTTTAGTTCCATATTAATCTTCATACTCTAAAACTCCAATTTCCATCATGCTTTGATTAGAAACCAATCCCCTTTATGTGCTTCTCAAATTGGCCAAACCTAGGGAGCACTTAGAGGGACAAGGAAAAGCTATTTCCTTATGCCATGTCTTATACCATTGGAAAAGACTTTGAGTGGAGATTATTTTAGTGTATTTAGTTTCTCCTAGAAAGCTTCTTCCACCATGAGTTCAAACATAAACTTTCATCTTTTAGAAAACTAAAACCATGGAAAGAAAGAGGAAAAAGAGCAAAAAAAAGGCTTACAAAAGCATCATAGGCAAATTCTACTCACGTGCTTACCTTAGGTGCCATCTTCTTCCCTTGGTTCTTCCTCCATCTCCCTCTATGTTTTGGCTTGGTTCAAAACAGAATAGGTCAATTCTGGACCTTTCATGAGCATGGTGTGCTTATAAGAAGGAAGGAGGGGCACTTTATAACATTTTCCAATATTCCCATTTTGCCCTTCCCCTTCCATTTCTTTGTTTGAGCTCATTTTGAATATTTTTTTAGAACAATCTTTTTCATCATAAAATTTAAGTCTTTTAGTTTGTTAAAAATATTTTGTTTCAAATTTATGAAATTTCAAATATTACAAAATCATCCTGTCAAATTTCAGGTTAACCGACAACCTAAATTGTACATTGAAAGGATTTTAACTAATTTAATAGTTCCTATGATTTTAAGGCCTCTAAAAATCCTAGTGAGTTCAATTTTTTCATTTAAAATTCCTTTTTTCATGTTTTAAAAAAGTAGTTTGAAATCACGATTTTGCCAGGATGTTTTCAATTTATTCTATTTAGCCGTTTTGACTCCAATTTCAGGTCATTCTTAGTTTCTTAACCTTATTCTTAGATGTTCTTATTATCATTCTACTCTTACTTTGCCTTCATTTTAGGTTGGGGTCTTCTTTCATTAATTAGGTAGTCTTGACTTGATTATGTTTTAGCTCTAACTGCCTTTCTCCTACCCTATGACCCCATTTGCCTAATTTATTCTACTCTTTAGGGGCTATTGGATCACCCATATATAGGATATTATTGACTAGGCCATATTTGTTGGACAAGTTAGCTAAATTGTACTGTTTGATGTTAAAATGGGCTATAACATTTTTTGGTCATATATTAAATTTATTGAATTTTCTCAAATATTAGAGAAAAATGGATTAATAACATGTAGTTGAAAAAGAAGAAAAATATTTTGTTCATTCTAGACAGTTTTCACCCATTTAACCATTTTCCCACAAATTAGGGATCGAGCTTGTAGAATAATTTGAAGGTAGTTAACCAAATTAGTTGGCAACAAGGGAAGTTTGTGAGTTGATCAAGTTAAAAGACATGCAGAATATATTTGAAAGTCCACTTTCTTACATTTTAAGGATATAAGTGTTATAGTCAGCTAATGTGATAGCTAGTTAGCAAATAAATATGTTATTTTAATCTTCAAAAAAGGTTCACATGGTACCTAATTACACTTAGATTGTTGGCCATGATCCTATATTATTGTAAACATGAACTAAAAAAATTAGGAAGTGGTAGTAGACAGCTTTGGTAGGAATAACAATTAGTGTTAGGCTTATAAATGCTCGTTTGTATAAGTTAAGCGCTCTCTCTTTAGACACAATTAATCAATCAAATACGAGCCTTGCAGTATTTTACAATATGCTTTTCAATTTTATCCATTTTCATGCCATTTAGTACTCTTCCTAGCTATAGCATTTAGCAACTAATTGTATCTTCAAACTAGGTATTTCCTCTAATAGTTTAGGGAAACCAGGTGGGGGGACATAATTCCTTCTTTAACACATCACTTGAGCATGAGAATTATTTATGCAAATTTAGTTTATCTGTTTGACTAACTATTACAAATTTGTGGCAAATAAATATGTAAGAATAAACTGATCAAAAGCAAAAAAGAAAATAAAAAGAAAATAAAAAACAATTTTTATCAAAGATCTTTCGCAAGACGTTAAGTGAGAGCTTATATTCTGAACTCTATGTGTATGATATAGATACTACTTTTATTTATATGGTATAATATATAATTTAGTTTTAAATTATAATTGAGTTAAATGATCCTAAATTTTAAAAAACAATTATTTATTTGCAAAATGTAAATGGTAGTAATACTCCATTATTTAGAGGAAATATACTTTTTTGATTTTGAAAGATACTTATATGGATTATTTGGTTACTATTCAATCTTTCAATAATACATGTTTCAATTATTTGATTCTTAAAGCTTAAAAATACATTATTCAATTTTTAATAGTGGTTCACTATTATTAATCTCTTATCAATTCGAAACAAGGATTAAAAAATAGCGAATAAGAAACTTTTAGAAATTGAATTGTATGTTTCTAACTTACAAAAGTTAAATAGTAGACGCTTGTATTCTTTTTTAAAAAATTAATGAATTGCATATTTTTAGTATTAAAGAATTAAATAGTTAATGTATGTATCTTCCAAAAATTAAAAAAAAAATACATTTTTTTTTTTTTAGAGTATAAAAGTACAATAATTTTTAGACTTTCTCATATTAAGTAGAATGTGGTAATTATTATATCAGGTTGAGAGAATCCTTTACCAGTTAACCGAACTCACTACCATGTCGAACCAACAAGAAGAGCTGAGAATTATACCCACAATTGCCACTTCGGTGGTAAGCATTGCAACTTTTTTTTCTTTGTTGGGAAAAAAGAAAATTATAATTATAATTTGAATTTGTTTGTTTCAGTACAATTTTTTATTACATATGTAAAAACAATGAAATGTTTTGGAAGAGAAAAATTCAAAATTATGTTGCCTAACAATTAATTAAATGCATAAGTTAACCAAGAAATGTTTAAATTAGATTCTCTTCAATATCAAATACTGTCCAATTAAAAAAGAAAAAGATAGGGAAAGTGGACCCATTCAAATAAGTCCCATTAACTTATATTTAACTATAATTATCTAAATAATTGTAAAGTTGTACATATAAAAAAAAGGAAAAAGTGTAAGTACTTGCAAATCAATCAAAAGGACTTCATGTCTTATATAAAAAAAAGCACTTCATGTTATTGTCTTAAAAAAAATCCTAATAATGATAAACCCAATTGTTAATGATAAAAAAGCTGAGAAGATAGCTCTTAGCTTATTAGTGTCTTTCAAATTTACAAACGTCAACTTAACAAACAGCAAATTATAATCAATGCACAATTTTTTGTAGTTTTAAATTACATATTTATATTTATTTAAATAAAGATAAAATATTCTCCTATATACAGTATGTTTTTCATCTTCCAGACAAATAATATATTATAATTTGCACAAATTCACTTAAGTGAAAACTTTTTACAAGAATAATTTTCTTTTGCAATATATTTAAAATGAAAAATACGATGCAAATAATTTTTTGTAAAAATAAAAATGTGAATCATCAATTACATTACAACATGCAATTTTCTTGCCAAAAAATTAGAAAAATTTGTATAACGGTCAAAATCGAAATACAATTTTTAAATAATTACTTCAAAATTTTTAATAAAAATTTACAAAATAAATTTAAAAAAAAAATAAAGAGAGGTAGGTGAAGCATGGAAATACAGAAATAAGAAAGAATGAAGGGTGGGGGCTGGGGGGGAAACATGTGAGTTGCAATATGAAAACGTCTTTATGGACATAATGGTGTGAAAGGAGGACCTAGGTGAGAGAGAGAGAGTTAGCGTGTGTTTGGCAGAGCGTTTAGGAAATCAAAATCACGTTTGCAAACTTTTTTTACATAAAAATTATGATTTATCGCTTCTTTGCAAATTACATTTTCTTCTTTCCCGTAGTGCAACCAAACATACGCTTAGGTTGTTATGAAGACGTGAGCGAGGACGCAACCAGTCATGTGTGCTTGTCCTCTGCCAGTAGGAAGGATTTTTTTCCTCGTACCCCACCCGTTCTCTTTTTGTAACGCGTTCTATACGTAAGAGAATTCCGAGGCCCTGCCGCCCATCACTTTTTTTAATTATATTATATATAAGTGATATGTAAATGATAAATAAATCCCTTTGGCACATTTTATAGGATAAAATTGGAAATGATAAAATTTAATAAGATTTTAATAATACGTAGTATTTAATATAATAATATAAAAGATATTATATTATATAGAATAATATTATTTTATATTTAGTGATATATTATATAGCATTTATATAAGATAGAAATTAATTGTTTTATCAAAATTATTCTTTACTTAAAAAATATATTATATTTATCTAAATTTGTGATGTTATATTAATTTTTAAAGAAATAAAATTCCTCAATGCTAGGAAAATTAATATTATTATGTGTTTTTAATTTATAAATAAATGTTCTTTTTAAACACCCTTAATTTTTACTTTTTAAATGTTCTTTCAAATGAATATTTTTATTTTCTTATTTTATAAAATTCCCTTGATTAATAATTTAATAAATTTAAATATATATTTTTTAATTTGTAAAAAAAAAGTTGTTTTGAAATGTTGGCAAAAAAAGACATAAAATGAATTGCCTAGATTGGAAATAAAGATTTGTCACAGCATAAAAAATGGCTTAGGTTTATTTGCTAATGAAAAAAAGAAAACGTCTCAAGCCTACTCTACTAAATACTATAAGTGTAACTCTAATTTTGAAACACTAGCACCATTAGTATTATTTAAGTAAATTTTTTATAAATTGAACCCTATGTTTACCTTGAAACCCCCCAAAAATAAATGTACCAAACAAACAGGTGATAAACTTATAGTGTATTATTAGCTTATATAATCCGTCTTTATATGGTGTGCCAAATAGGGTCTTAATGTATTGTGCCACATTAATGTTGCATCTTACAAATGTTATGTGAATATTCAATGTATAGAAAATTAGAAATTTTGTGAGGAAATAAAAAATTTATGGCTAAATTAGGAATAAAATATGAGATTTTATTTATGGGCAAAATTTGGTAAAGATTTTGTGTTGTATGCGTCGAATTTAGGATTTTAATAAGTTAATTAATACATGAATATTGGTCTTCAATGCATATAAAATTAGAAACTTCGTAAGGAAATTAAAAATTTAAGGTAAAAATTAGGATAAATTAAAGATTTCATTTAAAAATAAAACTTCAAAAATATTATACTGTGTCTGGTAAATTTAGAATTCCAATTAATCAAAGAATGACAAAATTAGAGATCTTGCAAGTCCACATGTTTAACTCTTCCTATCATTGTTAATAGAACAATCGTAAAGAAAGAGATGCTAAATTTGTCATATAGGTTTGAACCAAACCTAAAGACATTTAAGTTAAATTGCCTTGTAGAAACTTATGGATGACCAATTCCTTTTATTCAACCTAGGTTTGAACCAAAGCCAATATTGTGGAATACACGTATCTCCACACTTATCTAACTATTGAACACATCTCAATTTATGGATCATCTTGCTTCTTTGAAAAGATTTTTTTTTCCAATTTTTGTTCTCAAAATATAATAAATGTTGATAGTGACTATATTAAAATGGATGTTTGAAAACATTTAAAAAATCTTCATGCAAATTGGTTTTCCTACGTGTCAATTGCAACACTAATCCTATCAATCCTATTGTGTGTATAGAATATGATATTTTTATTAGTCAAGAAAGGAATTGTGATTTTTAGTGCATAAAAAATTAGAAATTTTGTGAGAAAAGTAGAAATTTATGCAAAATTGGTATAAAATTAGAGGTTGCATTTATGTGTAAAATTTAAGAAAAATATTTATTGTGTGTGTCAAATTTAGGATTTCAATAAGTTAACAAAGGAATTTTGGTTTTCAATGCATAAGAAATTAGAAATTTTGTTAAAAAACTAAAAATTTAGCATAGAACTTATGAAAAAATTAAAGATTATATTTAAGGACAAATTTTGAAAAATACTATATTGTACATGTCGAATTTAGAATTATAATTAATCAAAGAAGGACAAAATTAAGGATTTTGCAAGTCTACATTTTTAACTCTTCTTATCAGTGTTAATAGAACAACTATAAAGAAAGGGGTTCTGAATTTGTTATATAAGTTTGAACCAAACCTAATGGCATTTACGTTAAATTGACTTGCAGAAACTTGTGACTTGTCTCTTTTATTCGGCTTAGGTCTAAACCAAAGCCAATATTATGGAATGCATGTGTCTTTCCATTCAACTATCTATTGAATACAACCTAAATTGTGGATCATCTTGCTTCTTTGAAAAAGATTTTTTTTTCTATTTTTCTTCACAAAATATAATAAATGTTGATAATGACTATATTAAAATCAATGTCTGAAAACTTATAAAAATTTCTCATTTATATTGGTTTTCATTGCATGTCAATTGTGATACTAATCTAGTCAACCCAATTGTGTTATGTATACAGGATATGATATTTTGATTAGTCAATAGAAAATTTATGATTTTTAGTGCATAAAACATTATGAATTTAGTGAGGAAATTAGAAATTTATGACAAATTAGGAATAAAATTAGAGATTGCATTTATGTGCAAAATTTAGAAAAGATATTGTATTGTAGGTGTCAAATTTAGAATTTCAATAAGTTAGTAAAAGAATTTTGGTCTTCAATGCAAAAAAATAAAATAAAAAATTTTGTAAGGAAATTAAGAATTTAAGATAAAAATTAAGACAAAATTAAAAATTATATGTAAGGACAAAATTTCAAGAATATTATGTTATATGTTTTGAATTTAGAATTCTAATTAATGAAAGAAGGCCAAAATTAAGGATTTTACAAGTTCACATGTTTAACTCTTCCTATCATTGTTTACATTTATAGAACAACTGTAAAGAAAGGGGTGCTAAATTTGTTATATATCTTCAAACCAAACCTAATAGCATTTAAATTAAATTATAAAATCTTATAACTAACTAGTTTCTTTTATTCAATCTAGGTTGGGTCTATGTTGACATGTATATTAAGTTAATTTGAATTAAACTATTCTTTGTTTTGCCAAAAATAATTAGAATCATTTTCATATAAATTGAGTTTATTTTTTCTAAATTACATAAACTTTAATTTATATTATAATTTACAAAAGCTATAGGTCCTTGGCAAGTTTGCATTGTAAATATTGTTTTTATTTTTCTTTGTTCTTTTTCTAACTTATCCCTTTATTTACTTTTTCTATTTTGCATTTTTTTATATTTGATAAAGATAACTAAAATAAATTTGAGCTTATCTTGAAAGTTAATGTATATCTAGCTCATGCTAAATATTCCTCATACTCAATATTATAGAGTACATGTATCTCCTTGAACTAAGATTCCTTACTTACCTTAGGGATGGGCATTTTGTGCTTATCTTTGGAATAAGATTTGAATTATCTAAATTTTAATTTTTTCCTATTTTTTCTTAAATTTAAATCATCAATTTTTTTAAGTTTTTAGTTTGAAAATTATTTTTATCTTGCATTTTGCTTCCTTAAAAATTAAAAAAAAAAATAAAAATTTTATAAAAAAGTTAAACTATTTAAATCTAATTTGGATGGTTGAGATCAAAATAAACACTGTTTTACTCATCTTTAGGATGAATAAAGGATCTATCTATGTATTATTACACTCAATTAACTATTGAATTTAGCTTAATTGGTGGATCTTTTTGCTTATTTGAGAAAGATTCTTCTTTTCAATTTTTCCTCTCAAAATATGATAAGTGTTCATGGTTAGATGTTTAAAAACTTTTAAAAATTTGCCTTGCACATTGGTTTTCCCTATTTACCAACTGTGACACTAATCTAATGTGATAGGCTATGAAGGGGATTGTTTTGCCACATTTTCCAAATCAATCCTAGTTTCAAAGGTACAAGTTGTCTCATAAATTTCAAGTATTTATCTCTTTCTCTTCAAAGCAAAATTAGTGGTCAAATAATCCAAAGTGAGAATAGACTTTGCACTATTAACATTTCTCCAGCCTAAAGGTGTGAGTGAGTTACTTAGTGAGATATTAACATAAGTAGATCCCAACTTAATTAAAAATTAAAATTTTTAATAAATTCAATTTGTCGTCATTACACTTGGTTGCCTTTGGAATAAGTTCTCTATCATATGGTTTGTATTAAAAAAATGAAAGAAACATATGGTATATTATGCTAAAACACAATCTCGAAGCATTTTAAAGGCTTTAAATTATCTTTTAAAAGTTAGTGCTATATCTAGTGAAAATTTTTTAACTAGCTGGGTTTTTAAGGTTCTTTGTGTTTCTTTTATTATTGAAAGTAATTCTACTTTTTGGCATGAAATAAAATGGTTTCATAATATCCTTAAAAAGGCTTCTTTTAAGTACATTTTAAGAAATTGTTTTATTTTGATAAAGGAAATATTTTAAGATTCAAATAGACTATTTGAACTCCAAACCAAAACACACCATAATTATATGCTACTACCAATTAGAGTCACATAACTTTTCTTGTCACTACAACTTAGTTTTGTTTATTGAGCCAATCCTTATTAATAAAATAACTCATGTTTTAAGATGATTATTTTTGGTGGGCAAATTTTTAAAAATAATGGTAATAATATGATTTTATTTTTAAATATGTATTTGTTATATATAATTTGCTTGAATACAAACACTTGATTTAATGGATAGGGAATTGTGCATTTTACCTTGATGTGGGTTCAAACTTTGCCACCAACATTTAAAAGAATTTATTATTATTATTATTATTATTATATGAATTTTAAAATGTAATACTTTACCCTAAAAAAACTATAGCAAAATGTAAAAACGTCACATGTAAGTTAAAACTAATATATAAAAACTACATGACACCTTAAGCAATGAAGGAAATGTTAACCACAAGGGATTGGTCTAGTGATTAGTGATGTGTCTTTCCTAGCTTGACTACCTAAGTGAACTAGATCAGTATGGAAGGTAAGCCCATAAGATTCATCAAGAACGGACCAAGTCTCGATCGATGTGCAATCCAAATATACATTTACTGTACAACAAAAGAAAAAACTTTTAAAAAGGAAACAATCTAGCCTTTTCATTAATTATGAACCCAATTATCTTGTTCAAATGAAACACAATTAAAAAAAACTTGTATACAACCATATTAATACATAATTTACTATAAGCACAACCCAAATTTACTATAATCACAACCTAAACAAATTCCCTACAATCAAGAAAAGCTTGTATATGTATGGCACACAAGTGTCTATATGTAATATAACATGTTTCAGGCACTTGTTTAATAGGTAGAGAAACCAAGAGCAAATGTACTTCAATTGTAACACTATGACTTCTAGCTCATTTCATGCCTTTACATAACTCATTTCCAAGAATTATGTAAATTCTCAAAGAAAAAGAGATTAAAAAATAATGACTATTTTAACATTATAGCATGCATAATTTATTCGGTGTCACGTGGACCATGTGAGCTCATACATCACATTGTCCTATTTAATTACATGAATACAACTTATTTGCATCACCAAAAATAGCCTACATCTCATGGAAACCAAAATGAAGCATAAAATACATATATTCATTTTTGGCCAGAATTTCCTTATTTCTGTCACCAATTTTGAAAAATCATAACTAATTCTAGAAAACTCATTCTTGGCCATTCTACAAAGCTACGCATGTTTAATTTATGCTAAAAATATGTCCAAGTCATAACATCTAACACAGAAGATGTTTGACATTAAAAAATGTTCAGAGGTCTAGCAGTCCACTGGTGTTGTCACAAAATTTTGCAGCAAATTTAAAAAATGTCCAATTACTTCCAAAAAAATCCAATTCAGGAAAATGATACCAATATGGAAAGTTGTGGATGTTATCTAGAGGAGAAAAATAAATCTAGACCAATTCAGATATACTCAGATCTCCAAACTCAATCAAACAGTACTTAAGGTCAATTGGAGCACCTAGTACTAGACAATTTTTTTGAAAATTCATAACTCCCTCTTTAGAGATTTAAATGAGGTGCTTCTAATTGGCAAAAGTCACTGAAAATGTCTAGTTTCTCTATATAAAATTTCATGGCAATTGGACATCACTTGAGCCTTGTGTGATAGATTTCATTTTCAGACCTGAGTGAATAGTGACATGACTAAAACTAGAATTTTTGCCAACTTTGAAAATTCATCAAATATTCTCTAGACCTTCAAAAATTCTATTCTTTAGCTTCCCAAAACGCTCTCAACAAGCTCTAATTGCATGTTAAATATTAGATCAAGAAGAACTCATTTGGACAAAAAGTGATGTAAAGAATAAGAAGAATAATGGGGCTATTACTTTAAGTATTTATGTTATAGAAATTAATCTTTCAACTTCTTCTATATGGGTATTAGATACTGCATGTGGAACTCACATTTGTATAAATGTGCAGGGTCTTAAAAGGAGTAGAAAGTTAAAAAAGGGCAAAATAGACCTACAAGTTAGAAACAGAGTAAGAGTTGCTACTTTAACTGTAGGCACTTATGAATTAGTTTTGCCCAGTAGACTTTTGTTTATTTTGAACAATTGTTATTATTTTCCTGTTTTGAGTAGAAATATTGTTTCACTTTCTTATTTAGATAAGGAAGGTTTTCCTTTAGTTATTGGAAATAATAAATGTTCAATTGATTTAAATGACATCTTTTATGCAAATGGTGATTTACATGGTGGTCATTATTACTTGAACCTTGAAATTCCCAATAATGAAAATATCTATAATGTAACTACCAAGAGGATCAAGTCAAACGATTTGAATCTGACTTATCTATGGCACTGTCATCTAGGTCATATAAATGAGAAACGCATTTCAAAGCTCCATCAAGATAAACTACTCAACTCATTTGATTTTAAATCATTTGACACCTGCGAATCTTGTTCATTAGGAAAGATGACTAAGGCACCTTTTACTGGGCATAGTGAGAGGGCCATTGACTTATTATGCTTAATACATACCGATGTATGTGGTCTACTAAGTACTGCTATCAAAGATGATCACTTGTACTTGATTACTTTTATAGATAACTATAGTAGATATAGACACATCTATTTAATGAGACACAAATCTGAATCTTTTGAAATGTTCAAAACCTTCTAAAATGAGGTACAAAATCAGCTTGGAAAATCTATTAAAGCACTTGGCAAATATTTGAGCCAAGAATTTATTGATCATTTTAGAAATTGTGGAATTTTCTTACAATTTACCCTACCAGGAACACCACAATGGAACGGTGTTTCTGAACGAAAGAATCGAACTCTATTAGATATGGTTTAATTTATAATGAGTCAAACAGATCTTCCACCATCCTTTTAGGGCTATGCATTAGAAACATTTGCATTTACACTAAACCATGTATCATCTAAGGCGGTTGAAAAGACTTCATATGAGATTTAAACTGAGAAGAAGCCCAATTTAGCTTTTCTCAAGATTTAGGAATGCGAGGCATATGTTAAGCAATAAGTCTCAAATAAGTTAGCACCCAAATCTATAAAATACCTTTTGTAGGATACCCTAAGAAACTAAAGGATATTACTTCTACAATTCCAATGAGAATAAATTGTTTATTGCTCAAAATGGTATCTTCCTAGAAAGAGAGTTTATCTTTAAAGGAATTAGTGGGAGTAAGATACATCTCAAAGAAATTCGAGAGCTACAAAATTGTATTAAGCCAGAGATGGATAAAACGAGAAGACTCACAAGTTGTTGAGCCTACTCAAGTAACAAAAGGCCCACGAAGGTCTAATAGGACACGGCATTAGCCTCAAAGATATGGATTTCTTTTAACTGAAAGTCGTGATGTATTGCTCATTAATCAATATGAGCCAACTACCTATCAAGAATCTGTAGTGGGATTAGACTCTAAGACATGGCTAGAAGCCATTAAGTCTGAGATGCAATCCATGTATGATAATCAGGTATGGACCTTGATTGACTCACTTGAAGATATAAAAATCATTGGGTGCAAATGAGTTTTTAAAAAGAAAATTGACATGGATGGCCAAGTGCATACCTTAAAAGTATGATTAATTATAAAATGATTCAAACAAACTCATGGTATAGACTATGATAAAACCTTTTGCCAGTCACCATGATTAAATCAATCAGGATCTTTCTTGCAATTACAATGTACTTTGATTACGAGATCTGGCAGATGGACGTCAAAATAGCATTCCTTAATGGGAAGCTGCTTCAGGATGTGTACATGACACAGCCTAAAGGTTTTATATGTCCAGAGGGTTCTGGGAAGGTTTGTAAGGTTCAAAAATCTATTTATAGGTTGAAACAAGCATCTTAGAATTGGAATCATCGCTTTGACAAAGTAGTCAAAGATTTTGGATTTATCCAAAATATCGATAAACCTTGTGTTTACAAGACAGTTAGTGGGAGCATAGTTGTATTTCTAGTACTTTATGTTGATGACATCCTACTCATTGGAAATAACATACCTACCTTACAGAATGTCAACACTTAGTTAAAAAAGTGTTTCTCAATGAAAGGTTTAGGCAAAGCCACTTACATCCTAAGAAAAAGGATCTATAGAAAAGATCCAAGAGGCTAATCGGCCTAAGTCAAAGCACTTACATAGACAAAGTATTGTATAAGTTTAATATGCAAGATTGAAAAAAAGGTAATATACTCATGTCTTATGGCATCAATCTCAGTAAGACTTAGTGTCCTAGTACACATGATGAGCGAGATAACATGAGTAAGATTCCATATGCCTCGGCTATTGGATCTATCATATATGATATGTTGTGCACTCGACTGGATGTCTCATATGTCTTAAGTATAACTAGTAGATATCAATCAGATCTAGGTAAAAGTCACTGGACTACTATCAAGAATATCTTAAAATATTTAAGAAGGACTAAGGATGTATTCTTGGTTTGTGGAGGAGTAGAAGACGAGCTTGTTGTAAATGGTTACACAGATGTAAGTTTCCAGTCTGACAAGGATGATTATAGATCACAATCAAGATTTGTATTTTCTTTAAATGGTGGAGTAGTTAGCTAGAAGATGTAACAACTGGGGAAAAAGAAAAGAAAAGGGAAAGAAAGTAAGTAGAAAGCTGGTAATTTTGGAAATTAGAATTTTGCTAAGTCTTCTCGCAATAGCGAGAAATGGTCTCGCTGTCGCGAGAGTGCCTTCCCGCTATAGCGAATGTGATTCTAGCTATAACGAGTGCTGGCAGCAGTCCATACAAAAACCAGAGAGCTTCTCGCTGTAGCGCTGCCATAGCGAAAATGGGGGTCTGGAACTGATGCGATTTCGCCATAGCGAAAGCTAATCCTCGCCATAGCGAAGGCAACTGACACGAGCTCGCCGTAGCGAAGGTTAATTTTCGCCGTAGCGAGGGTCAATCCGGAAGAGAGTAAAAGGCGAGAATTAGACATCTTTAAATGCTCAAACTCAATCTTTCTCTCATTTTTGCCCTAGACTTCGACCCAAGGAGAGAAAAAGGCGTTGAGAGTGAGTGAAATCAAGAGAAGGAGGAAGAGTAAGAGAAAGGTAAGCACATTCCTTCCATTTTCTCTTAGAATTCTAATCTCCTCTCTTTGCCCTCTCTTCCTACGGTTTTGTTTGTGAAAATGGTTGGATTTTGGGCATGGGTCAGAAGAGGGAAAGTGGAAAAACGCCCTTGAATCTTTTTGTTCCCTTTGAAAATGTGGTTTCCACTACTTCAAGGGCTTGAGAGAGAGAAAGAATTGATGGCATTCTAGAGGGAGAGAGAGAACTCTAGAATCTGGTGTGTTAGGAGAGTTTACTCTAAAGATTACATTCTAAGAGTATAATTGCATGCTTCTGTGTGTCTAGGCTCAAGAGGAACACCTTCATCAAGGTGTGATTGTGAACTTAAGGAGGGAGAGGAGAAATTGAAAGAAAAGGCTTGTGTTGGCTTTGGCTCATAAGGTAGCTCTCTTTCTACTCTTTCTTGTTGCATTCTTGGATGTAATAGTCATTGTATGTTTATGTATATGCTTATTGTGTGGAATATGCCATATGCTATTACTTTGATGCATTGATGCCAATATACTTATGTGATGAATTGTGAGATTTGCTTGGGTGAGGTAGTGCTGAAAGTCCCTTGAGATGGGTGAGGTAAAGCCGAAAGTCCCTTAAGACGGGTGAGACAAGGCCAAAAGCCTCATATTCGAGTGAGGCTAAGTCAAAAGTCTCTAAACTCGGGCGAGGCCATCCAAAAGTCCCTAGACTCGGGTGAGGCTAGACTAAAAGTCCCTGGAGCCCATTTTTGGCATTGTTGTGATTTCCATAGCATATACAACATGTATTATGTGATTGAGATTGGTTGGATGCCAAATTGCATGCTTTGACTCGTTATATGCCTTGATTGTTACTTGAATGAGTGCATGAGCTACTGAGATTCCCTGAATCTCACCCCTTCCCTTCCCAACTTAACATGCTAGGTAGAGCACAAGGAGAAGCAAGTACACACCAAGGAGCCTAGGAGTATGCTTAGCTAGATTATAGCTTGTTTTGGTTATTTTGATGTAATTTTGATATAAAGTGGTGCCGAAATGTATATGCACCCATTCTTTTTGAGATGTAAAGGTTGTAACAAGTGTAAATATATGAAAGGATGATGTATAAACTATGTTGATAGCCAAAGTAATGCAATTGTGGGTTTTGCCCCTTTTGTTGAATGTAAGTGATAGTGCATATTTAGCCGTAGCATAGTGAATTTATAATGTATGTTGATTTGGATTACATGGACATGTTATATAGACTGTTATTATGCTTTTAAACTTGTCCATGAGGTGTGAGCATATGTGAGAGGCCATTTGGACCCAATTTGGATCTCTTGGGTGCCAAAACCGGTAAATTTGAGAGCTCCGTCAAAGTATGACCAAACGAGCTCCTCTTGCCATGAAACTTGGCATGCCTCTAGAGGTTATAGAAAGAAACTTGAGAAGCCAAAGTGGGTAATATTCGGAGGTCTAGAGAATATTTGGCGAATTATTGAAGTTTGGGAAAATTTAGTAGTTGGTCATGTTACTGTTTCATAGGGCAGAAATTAAAACTGTGTCATTCATGGACCAAATGGAGTCCAAATGTCATGAAATTTTATACAAATAAACTAAACAACTACAGAGACCTATACCAACTAGAATCACCTTAATCGGAGGTCTGTAGAGAGAGATTGACATGTCTGAAGTTCTGTATCAGCATTAGGGAGCTTATCTGACCTCCATCACTGTTTCATTGGTTTTCGGGGTCGGAGGGCTACTAAACTGATCTGGACTTATTTTTTTCCTCTAGTAGACATCTGTAGCTTTTCAAATTGGTATAGATTGCCCAGATTGGAGTTTTGTGGATTTAATTATGAATTTCCGAATCTCATGACAATAATCTGCACTAGAAACAGTGACAGCCGGACCTTCTTCCCATTTTCGATATCAAACGTGGTCTAGACTCTGAATTTATGATTGAAAATTATTTTTAGTGTAAAGTTAACACTTAGAGCTTTCCAGAAAGCTAGAGTTTTCTGGACTTCCATTTTTCTATAATTAGTTATGATTTTCCAAAGTTAGAGCCAAAATATGACTTTTGGGCCCAAGTGAGAAAAATGCATTTTTTGGTTTTTGACTCCATACCCATGGCTTATGGCTTGTGTTATGCTATGTATAAGTTGTATAAGTGGAGTGTGAGTAGAAAAAGTGGATGATGGGTTCACAGGACCCACGGGGTAGAAAATGAGGGTATGAAACCCCGTTTCATAGCATGAAGATGCCACGGAATGGTAGGATTTCTTTGGAAATCATATGGAACCGAGCCCAGTAAGAGGCTAGGTAGTAGTAGTAGATTAAGGTGTTACAGAAGAGCTCTAAGCAAAGCATAGTAGCTAATTCTACAATAGAAGCTGAGTACCTAGCAGCATCAGATGCAACTAAGAAAGCCGTTTGGATTAAGAAGTTTATCACTGAACTAGGAGTGGTACTGACTATCTCAAATCTAATAGATCTATTTTGTGACAACAACAGTGTTATAGCATAGGCTAAAGAGCCAAGGTCACATCAAAGAACCAAACACATATTCAGGCGATATCACTTCATCAGAGAAATTATTGATAAGGGTGATATGAAGATATGCAAAGTACCAACTGATGACAATGTTATTGATCAAACCGCTTGCACAGGCAAAGCATGAGCGTCATGTTTGGTCAATGGATATTAGACACATCAACGATTGAGCCTAGTGCAAGTGGGAGTTGTTAGAGATTGTGCCCTACGCCAATCATTGTATTGCAAATATTATACTTTATTAAAAAAATAAGAGTTTTCTTTTATTACATTATTATAATATATTTTTTATATGTTTCATATAATAATATCTTTGGATATATCATATTGATTATTCTAAATATCCTTAGTCGATCATCATTATGGGAACGATGATAAACTAAGACTAGTATGATTTTGATTGATGATTGTAATACCTCAAAATTAATTAAGGTGTTAATCATGGATTTGTGTTAATTAAGAATAATTAATATAAAATAATTAGGCAAGTTAAGTGAATGAAAATTTTAGAGAGATGAATTATTAATATGAGTTTGAGATTTAATTGAGTTAGAAACCCTATCTAGGCCCAAATTAAATTCAATAGGCCATGGTTAGAAGGTAATAGGGACCTAAGAATTTTAGATGCAAACCTAACTTTCTATTTTGAGTTTTGGCCTAAGAGAGACCACCTAGCAATGGCTCAATTTTGTTTAATAAGTTAGGGACCCAAGACCCAACATACATATCTCCTTGTAATTGGCCCAATATCCCTTAGGTAAACCTTAACTAAGTGGGCTCTTGAAAACGTGAGCAAACCCAACTAAAAGTCTGAATTGTTAAAATTGGTCCAACAAATTAAAACTTCAACCCAACAACTAGTGGGAGCCTAATAGGTCCTTGGGTTGATGGGTCAACCCATAACCCATTTAGAACCCAACTTAAAACCCTAAAACCTAATTTATCCACCCCATTCTGCAAAAACAAAAGAAACAAAAAGGAAATTTAGAAGTCCAAAAGGGAGGCCAGGGTTCTTGACATATTTCCACCATTTTCCACTTTTAGAGTAAGATTTAGTGGTAATAATTGTATAACTTAGTCTCCTTCTCTTTCTCTTCATTTTAGCCTGATTAGTTTTTCATTTGGAGCATTTTCACCATACCTAAAATTTGAAATATGGTCATTTGGGATTTTCTTGGTGAAATTTCGTAGGTTGGGGTTGAGGGTGTTATTAGGTAAATATAAACTCTTCATTTTGATGTATTTTCTATTGGTTTAAGACCCCCATAGTAGACTTATAGCATGGGTCTTAATTTTATGCGAATTTTCCTATAGTTTGGAGTGATATTTTGATGTTTTTGGTTTAGGGAAGGCAAAAGCCAAAATTAGAGGCTCTTGGTGATTGGGTAAGTGTTCTTGAGTAGTTTTATATAGCTTAACTCCTAGAATAATGGGTTTCCTAATATAAATTGTAATTAGGGATAACAATGGCTTAGTTTTATGTCCATAGGCCGAAGTAACATTTATTTGACTCTTAGAAGATTGGCTACCAGTGAGGTAACTGGGGTTTCATGCTAATTCCATGCATATGTCTATTTTAATTTTCTATTTGTTTTATGATTATGATTTTGATGCTAAATGAATTGGTTGGCTATCTGTTATATGTAATTGGACCTTGTGAGTCCATGGTGGAGCTGTGGTGCGACTGTCACCCATGCATGTGCTTCGATTGGGCACCGGGTTATGATTAGACCTCAAATGCACTGAGCCCTAGTTGTGCTCATTGGGGAGTGGGTGCCGTGGATGAGCCTCTCTTGGTGTTATTGGCCTTTAACATGTGAAATTGTGATTGCTAGTATAGGATAGTAATCATAGATAGCCTAATTATTTTGTTTACTGGTATGGTTGGTATATTTTCTAATGCTTATATGAAATTATACATATATGTTAATTAAACTGGAATATATGAATAGAATTTACCTTGGTTACTGAGATTTGCATTTCACCCCTTTTTATGGGATTATACTTTCAGGTGAAGGCTCTTCGGGTAAGGATAAAGGGAAGCAAGTAGATGAAAATCCATGAGCTTTAACCATGTGTGGAGAAGGCTACACTTAAACTAATTTAAATAGAACAAATGCTAAATTTTGTATTTCTTTTTATATAGTATCATCATGTAATCATGTTGCCAAGTGTAAGCTTTTATATTTTGATTACTTAGGATATATCTATTAAGGAGTTAGACTTCATCTTAGCTTGGTATTGGATGTATGAACCTATAATACATGATGTATGAACTTTGTTGAATTTATGATCTGGTATACTATTAGAAATGTCATTATGTGATACATTAGATGTTGATATAAACTATTTATGTATGAAATCTCTAACGGGATGTGTATCGAATATTAATTGTTGATAGTTCATGAATTCTTGCTATTATTACTCTATGAACTTGCTGATATAGGGTAGTTAGAGGAGTAGAAATTAACATTTAAGTCTTGAACTAGTAATAATAGATAAGCTGGGTAAATTAAGTTAGTGAAAGCTATTGGAGCCCTACAAATTTAGGTAGAGTGGCCCTAGGGTGTCATTGAAGGGAAATTGAGGAGTATAAGATAAAACTTTAAAAGTTGTAAAATCAGAAGACATTTAGCCGTGGCTAAAATATTATTAGCCATGGCCAACAGAGGTGAAGTTGCTCAGGGAAAATATCAGAGAGTAATTTGCTGTGGCAAAATATGAGAGGCCAAGCTAGAAGTCATCCAGAGATTAATTTGTTATGGCTAAATGGGTGATTAGCCATGATAAACTTTTGTGAAAATGTCCTAGGTGTTCCAGAGAAGAATTAGCCATAGCGAACATGGGAATTGGCCATAACTAATTGCGAGAAGCGAGCGAGGTAGGCTCTAAAAGGTTTCCTCATCA
The DNA here is from genome assembly GCA_032878935.1 of Erythrophleum fordii. Lineage (NCBI taxonomy): Eukaryota > Viridiplantae > Streptophyta > Magnoliopsida > Fabales > Fabaceae > Erythrophleum > Erythrophleum fordii. Next base: position 13,910,077 of record JAVQMF010000052.1, on the reverse strand, counting down.
TGGTGCCATGTTGGTTAGCCACGGCGAAGCTCTAAAGATAAAGAGTGAACTCAAGAGCAATTAGCCGTGGCGTAAAGATATTTAGCCGCAGCTGACGGCCCCAAACTCTCATTTTAACATAGAAATCTTAGTTTTTTATATAGTAACCTCAAGAGATGACTTAGAAATATTGCTAGAAGATTCTTGTGAGTTGGGATTAATGGGTAATAGAATCAAAGGCATATAAATAAGCATTTGTTTCCTTTATGTACATGAATACTTATAATTATTTGGTTGATGACGCTAATAACATAAAGGTTTAAATTTTCCTACATTTTTCGAATGTAATTAGTCTTAATGTCTTGTAACCTTAATTTATGGTTATTAATTATGTATTTTACCTTAGTTACAATGATTAGAAGTTAGGGTTATCACAATGATAATGTGTTAATCACGTATAAAGATACGAATCAAAATCATAGGCATTTGTTAGGGAACAAGATGTTAGATTGACCCACCATAAGATAGCTACATGGATTAAGTCATAAGAGTATCTTATGTATAATCGTATCACTGAGTCCTTAGACTTGAGATCACTATAGTTTTCAATATGAGGAACACTAATTTTGACATAGTCAAAAGTCATCTTTAACCGAGTGATCATAAAGACTATGATTAGGTATAATGGAATTCATACAGAAGAAGATGAGTGGTCAAGATAAGATTTATCCCTCTAATTAATAGAGAGATATCTTTAGGTCCTTCGATGAGTGAGACTAAGAAATGCATGGTCGTGTTTGAATGAAAGGGTTTTCATTTGTACTATCAGTCTACACTTAAATTGTAACATCTGGTTTTCTAAAAATGAGAGAAAACATGAGAAACATAATGTATAGTTTCTTTGTCAACGAATAAAATTTACCGAATACAAAAGAAAGTCCCCTAAAATGAGGTAGTTAAGGTCCTAAAAAATTTGGAAAGCATTTTAGACTCCTAAAAATGAGAATCCCAAGCTTAAAAGAAAAGAAAAACGGAGTTAGAATGAAGAAACAACTTCTTACGAAAAGCTTACAAAATGTAATGGTATTTTCATAATTTTGAGCAAATTTTAGAATTCACATAGGAGGGACTTTTAAATGAAAATTTTGAGTTCTTTGAGGTTCTCACAGGCTTTGAAAACCATAGAAAGCCCCAAGACAATTAAAACCCCTCTAATGGACATTTTCTAATGTCGATGTACCTAAACTTTGACAAATTCATTTGGGAAGGTTTTAGTTCCAATTTGAGTAATTCCAAAGGTATTTTACTAAATAAGAAACCTAAATTTCGTAATGAAAAAGAAAGTTCTCAAAAATGGTTCTAAAAAAGGAGCTAAAATGAAGGAGAAATGAAAATGGCAAGAATGAATGGCAAAATAGAAATTTTTGAAAAGTGTAACTTCCTCCCACCTATATATATGATGCACCTTTCTTCTCTCTTCATTATGCATGACCATGTTGTGCCCAAAACAAGAGGAAAACCCTAGGGGATGAGGCACACAAGAGGAGAAAGAAAAGAAGAAAAAATTCAAGATAGAAAGGTATGGATTTTCATAATATTTTATGCTCTTTCTCTTCCAAATCTCTTTTCCTTCATTCTCCATTATTTTATATGATTATAGTGAAGTATATGGATTTGTTTTAAAGGAGAAATTGAGGGGAAAATTTGGATTTGAAGAAAGGAGCTCAAAGAACCAAGATTCAAGTGAGAAAAAGCAAGAAAACAAGGTAATTTCTCTTCCTATGATTGTCATCTTTGGTTCCCTTCTCCTTCATTTCGCCTAACATGAAAAACCCTAGGAAGACTTGATTTTTAGATAGAACCAAGGGTGAATCTAAAGAAAAAGGGTGTGGAGATTAAGAATATGCAAATGAAATTAACAAAAAACTATTAGATTCAAGATACAATTTCTAAGGTTTCAATTGCACTTTGTAAAATTTGATTTTTGTATGATGATTTCTAGGCCTAAATAAGAGCTTAAATGAGCTCCTAAGATCCCTATAAGGCTCCTTATATGCTTCCTCCCTTGAGAAAATAAAGTAAACTCCAGAGAGTTCCATTTCTTCCATAGCCTCAGTGAAGCAAGGATAGTCTAGCTGGGGAGAGTTTTAAATTTTTCTAAGCCCATTCTTGAGTCATATATGATGAATGAAAATGAAGGAGGCCTTGGAAAAAATTTAGAACCCATAAAAAGTGAGTGGGTACTTTAGGTTCCATATTATGACCTAAAGAAGTAACATGTGGTTAGGCTCTTAGTTTTGATTGTGCCATGACTCCAAGAGGCTTAAAAGGAGTCAAGAATCATATTTGAAAGGAAAGAATGGAGCTTAGAATTTATTTGAGGGGTGTTACTTTATTAGGTGCATTTACAGACCATAATAGGGTTTATAGAACAACCTAGTGTCTAAGCAAGTTGTGTGACCTTAGAAATTTTTTCATGAACCTAATTGGCTTTCATAAATTGTGTTTAGGCCAAGAGAAATCTTCCCCACACTTTTGTAGGTGTGTGATCAAAGCAAGGGAGGGAATTTCAAGAGAAAAAGTATGTGATTATGTGTAAGGTAGCTTTTTCCACCTTCTCTCATGCATGGATGTGTGTTTAGCTTGTCTTAGAATGTGTGTATGTGTAATTTCAAGCTATGAAAAGTATGCTAGCATGATTTTATATGTCATGATTTCATGATGACATATTATGTTTCATATGATGTTTTGATATATGTTTAGGTTTGCTGGAGTGTGGTGAGGCCAAGAACCCTTAGCCATGGTAAGGATGAGCCAAGAACCCTTAAGATTAGTTGAGACAAAGTCAAAAGTCTCCTAAAAGCAAAGTAGGCTCCTAAGAGCATGGTTGAGTCCAAGAATGGCAAGTCCAATATCCATATGTTGTGTATGACTTTCTCAAATGATGAAAATATCTCTTGAATGTTTGAACATCTCCACATGACCATACATGCATTTACGAGACTTGTTTGCATCCATTATGTATGATTGAATGGGAGATAAGTTATTGGGATTCTTTGAATCTCGTTCCTTCCTCTTCAATGATCTAATATGCTAGGTGGATCAAGTGGATAAGGTAATGGAAGCCAACCACCTTGAAGAAGAGAGCTTGATAATCTAATGTATAGCTTTTGGTTCTTTAAGGCCGTAATTGTGTCAAATGATGTAATCCGATGATGTATATGATCTATGACCTCTTAAACATGTATAATTATGATATTATGCCATGTATGAATGAGAAAATATGTTTTGTAGTCATTAGAATGTGAATTGGGCATATGATGGCAACTTAGTTTCATTGATGGTTTGATGGAATTATGTTTATGTATGGATAAAATGATTAAAATGAGATGCATGGAGTTTGGAACCATTTGGGAAGCCTACACAAGTCCTAATTATGCTTTTATACTTGCTTAAAAGGTGTCAAACCCTAAGAAAAGCCATTTGGTCACTTTGTACCCCATATAGAGTCAAAATTGACCATAATGGAACCTTGTATCACTTTTTGGCCAAATGAGTTCTTCTTGATTTGAGATTTGGCATGCAATTAGAGCTTTTTGAGAGATTTTTAGAAATCTAAAAAACATAATTTTTTGACGTGTACAGAATATTTGATGAATTTCCAAATTGGGAAAATTTTCTGATTTTGGTCTGCTACATTATTTATTTAGTCTGAAAATGTAATCTGTCACACAAGGCTCAAATGATATCCAATTACCATGAAATTTTATACAGAGAAACTAGACATTCATAGTCAGTTGTGCCAACTAGAAGCACCTCATTTGGACATCTAGAAAGAGAGATATGAATTTGTAAAGATCCTATCCATTATCAGGAGCTTCACTCGATCTCAGTTATTGTTCTATTGAATTTCGGGGTCTGAGAGTGCCTGAGGTGGTTTGGAAATATTTTTACCCTCTAGATAATATCCACAGCTTTCTAGATTATTATCATTTGTATAGATTATATTTTTGTGAAATTAATTAGATATTTTTGAAATTTGCTACAAAAATCTATGATAGCACCAGTGAGCAGTTGACCTCTAGAATTTATTGGATGTCAGACATCCTATATAATGGATGTTATAGTCTAGAAATATTTTTAATATGAAGTAGACATCCGTAAATTTTCAAAATGACCAAGAATGCATGATTTTAATTTTTTTAGAATTAGTTATAATTTTTCAAAATTTGGTCAGAAAAGAGCCAAATTTGACTGAAAATAGATATAAATATTTCATGCTTCCATTTGAATTTATTGAGATGTGGGCCACTTCTGATGACACAAATGAGTTTTATTCATGTAATTAAATATGAGAATGTATTGTATGAACTCACATGGTCCATGTGACATTAAATGGAATTTTTATACATGATACAGTGCGATTATATGTATTATTTTAATGACTTTTCTCATTTTCTTCATGAAATTGATGATGTAGTGCATGAAAATGTTATGAAATAAGTTAGAAATATATGGTGTTACATAGATTGAGAAAGTGACAATCAAGTAAGATGAAGATGACATTTCTATGTGACAAAAGGGATGTAATAAGATTATATGACAGGTTGCATCAAATCACCGATCATTATATGATTTGGGTAGTCACAATATCTTGTTAGAGGCTGCTTGTGACTTATGGGTTAAATAGTATTATTAGCCCACTGCTAACATCATATGGACTTACAAGGTTGCACACAAGAATGAGTCAACTTGAGCTAAAATGTCTAAATTTATTAAATCTGAAATTATGTCTAGATTCATGAATGTCACGTTTAATCTAGAGTGGAAGAATTTTATAAATAAATAAATAAATATTTGATATATATATATGATTTATAAAATTTGAAATATATATAGATTTATATATTTGAAATATATATATCCTTCAATTAATTTAAATCAATTAATTCTAAATTCAAAATCTATATGATAGATTTAAATTTAAACTAATATGATAATTTAAATTTAATTTATAAGATAAATTAAATTTGAATTAAGTTCTAGATTTATATTAAATAGTTAGTTAAAATTTAAATCTATTAGATAGACTTAAATTTAAACTAATCTATTAAATTCAAATTTAATTTGATTTGATTTAATTTAAAATGATATATTTTAAATTAATCAAATATATTTGAAACCCTCATAAGATACCTTTATAAAAAGGTAGGAGGCTTGGGGTTTTTAGAACTATAGAACTAAAGAAAAACCTTAGAAAGAGACACTATACAGATGCTATATGAACGTCTAGAAAGAGACACTATATAGATGACATATGCATGTCTAGAGAGAGAAAGTGTATGGATACTATACGGACATCTAGAGAGAGAAAGTGTACTGACACTGTATGGGGATGCCTAGAGAGAGAGAGAGGAAGAGGAAAGCATCTTTTCTAACAAGAATGTGTACAGACATTGGTAAAAGGCGTTAGCATGCTGTTCGAGTTGAACATAATTCATATGGATACTAGTAGAGGGAGTAGATCTATAGATCAGTTCCTAAGATCCAATAGAAAAGGTAAATATTTCTAGATCTACTCGATTTAAACAACATTAATGGATCACAGGAAGGGATTCGAGGTTTTAATTTTTCACTGCACATCCCAAAAATTCCTAATAGCCCAGACGTCGAAACTCAATCAAACAGTACTTGAGGTCAGTTGGAACACCTAGTACTGGACAAATTTTTTGAAAACACATAACTCCCTCTTTAGACATCCAAATGAGATGTTTCTAGTCAGCACAAGTCACTAGAAATGTTTAGTTTCTCCATATAAAATTTCATAGCAATTGGACATCACAAAAAGTGATATAGGGTTATTATGGTTAATTTTAATTCTATATAGATACCAAAATGTCTAAATAGCTTTTCTTAGAGTTTGGCATCTCTTGGGCAAGTCTAAAAGTATGAATATGACTTGTGTGAGCTGCCCAAGTGGTCCCAAACCTCATGCATCTCATTTTGTCTATTCTACTTCCATTTGTATACAATTACATAAAGCCATTCAAGAAGCTAATCTTCCATAACAAACTCATTTTGCATTCTAGCATTCATATAATATATCCTCTCATTTATACATCACATTTTAATATAATTATATATGCTCAAGAGGTCATAGACTATATACAACAATGGATTACATCATTTGACATCAATATGGCCTTAAAGAACAAAACTATGCATTTTGATGTCAAGCTCTTATTTCTCATATGGTTGGCTTCTATTCCCTTGATCTGTTAGTCCACCTAGCATATTAGAACATTAGAGAGAAGGGGATGAGATTCAAAGAATCTCAATAGCTCATCCCTCATTCAATCATATATAAAAGATGCAAAACAAGTCTCACAAATATATGCATAGGCATATGAACATGTGTAATTATTCAAGAAGCATTCTTAGCATTTGAAAAAGTCATATATAACATGCAAAGGCTTGCTAAACAAGTGGATTGGCCTCACCCATTTACTTGTATATTTTGGACTTGCCCCACCCATTCTTTAAGAGGTTCTTAGATTCAACCATACTCTTGAGAGTCAACCTTACTTTTGGGAGACTCTTTACTTTATCTCAACTAACCTTAATGGTTCTTGGCTCATCCTCAATGAACAAGGGTTCTTGGCCTCACTACACTCATGCAAACCAAAGCAAATATCATAAAAATTATTTACAAAACATAATGCATCATCATGATACCATGGAGTAAAAGCTCATGCTAGGATATTTTTCATGGCTTGAAATACACATACACACATTCAAAGACAAGTAAAGCAAGCAATCATATCTGAGAAAAGGTAGAAGAGCTACCTTGGAAGCAAACACACATATTTCTTCTTGAATCAAGGCTTCCTTTCATGACCTCACGCACACAATGGTGTGGAAATGATTTCTCTTGGCTTAAATACAATTTATGAAAGCTAATTAGGTTCATAGAATTAATTCTAAGGCTACACAACTTACTTAAACTCTAGCTTGACTCATTGACCCCTTTATATTCCCAAGAAATCACCTAATAAACCAACACTCAACAAATAAATTCTAGGCTCCATTTTTTCTTTTCAAATATGATTCTTGACTCCTTTTAAATCTTTAAGTCATCACATAATTAAAATTAAGAGCCTAACTACATGTTGCTTCTTTAGGTTATATTATGGAACATAAAGCACCATCTCACTTTCTATGGTTTCTAAATTTTTCCCAAGGCTTCTCCTCATATTCATTCATCATATATGACTCAAAAATGGGCTTAGAAAAAATTAAAACTATCCTTAGCTATGCTATCCCCTCTTGGTTGAACCTATGGAAGGTTTTAGGCTTCATGGACTTTGCTTTGTTTTCTTGATAGAGGAAGCACATAGAGAGACTTCTAGGGATCTTAGGAGCTCATTCAAATACTTATTTAGGCATAGGAATTAAGAGATCAAATTAGATTCTAGAAGGAATACTTGAAACCTTAGACTTTGTATCTTGAATTTCCATAGTTTTTTGTTAATTCTCTTTGCATATTTTTAATCTTCACACCCTTTTTCCTAAGATTTACCCTCGGTTCTACCTAAAAATCAAACCCTTCTAGGGTTTCTTAAGTGGGGCGAAATGGTGGAGGAAAGGAGGAAGGGATAGCAACCATGAAAAAAGAAATTACTTTATTTTCTTGTTTTTTCTCACTTGAATCTTGTCTTCTTTGAACTCTTCTCTTTATATCCCAATTTTATCCTTAATTTCTCCCTTAAAATAGATTTATAAACTTCATTATAGTCATAAGAAGAAAGCTCAAAAGGAGAGAAACAAGTTTGGAGGAAGAAGGAACATAAAAATCCATGAAATTCCTTACTTTTTCCTCACTTTTTCTCCTCCTTTCTTCTCCTCCATGGTGCACATAAGAAAGCTGGTGTTTTCTCTGGTTTTTGGGTAGAATGGGTCGTGCAAATGAAGGGAAGAAGAAATAAGAAACTTAAAGTGTGTTCAAGAAGCTTTTATTTTCTAAAAAATTTCAATTTTGCCCTTCGTTTTTAGCATTTTTGTTTCTAACTCATTTTAGCTCCTTTTTTAGAACCATCTTTTCCATTATGAAATTTTGGTTCCCAATTTAGTAAAATGCCTTTAGAACCACTAAATCAGAGCTAAAACCTTCCTAAACGAATCAGTTAAAATTTAAGTTAACTGATGTTAGAAAACGTTCACCAAAGGAGTTTAAACTATCATGGGGTTTGCCATGGTTTTTAGGGCCTCTGAAAATCTTGAAGAACTTAAAATTTTCATTTAAAAAGCCCTCCTATATGAATTCTAAAATTTGCTCAAAATTATGAAAATGCTATTATGTTTCGTAAGTTTTTTCTAAGAAATTATTTTTTTATTATAGCTCTATTTTTCTTTTCGTCTGAGGCTGGAATTCTTATTTTTAGGAGTCTAGAATGTTTTTTAAATTTTTTGGGACCTTAACTACATCATTTCAGAGGACTTTCTTTTGTATCTGGTGAATTTCATTTGTTTATGGAAAAACCATACGTTACATTTCTCTTATTTTTTCTGATTTTCAAAGAACTAGATGTTACATTTCTCCCCCCTTAAATAAATTTTGCCCTTGAAATTTGGGGTATGCTTTCCTCTTATTTTTTTCTTTTCTGGCCAACTGCTCTTTTCTTTCCTTTCTTCCTGACTCTATGTGCTTTTCTTAACGATTTCACTCGTTTGAATTTTTCTCGACCAAGGGATTTGCATTACTAGCTCTTAGTGAGGGCTCTATTGCTATAGAGTATTAGCTAATTCTTTCCCATAAGGGAAAGAAGTTCTGGGTCTAGAGGCCTATTTTGGGAGAGCTTACTATTTATATTGCGTTAGTATTAACCCATTTGTAGAGGTTAACATTTCTTTTAACAGATTCTTTTACACATCTTGGGAGGTAACATATTTTGTATCATGTCTCCCGCATTCTCTCCTAATGGCTTTTCATAGCATCTCATCATTTTTTCTTATCATTATAGCCATCGAAGGTTTTTATCTGTCTACTTACCTTTTTTTCTTTTACATGTACCATCCACTGTTTATCTCTGCGTTCTTTTGCACTAGCTCATCCAATGATTACCATTCACATTTCTTTTTATCATAGGCCTTACATCTCAATTACATACTAGGATCACAATGCCTTCAAGGAGTTTTCACTTTTAACGATCCCAATTTCTCTGTTTACTACTACATCTGTCTCTGTAGGCAAGGACTTTTTCTCACTTTCTTTGCTCACTTATAGTGGCATTTTATAGTCTTTTATTTCAAAACTAATAGGCTTAACATATGTGTCTTATATTAGTATCAAAGAGTGACTACCACCAACTATTGCTGAGTTCTAGTGGGACGCTAGCTATTCTCACAGTTTTGCTCACTGGAGATATACTGCACCACTTACCTTATATAAAAATTGCACCTGACCCTTTTTTGAATACATAAGCCAGCATGTAGGGATCTCTCTATCCCTCGGTCAGGGCTACTATCTGCTAGGTAGTGGTCATCTAGCTCGAACTCTAGAAGCCAATTTCTTACTTTCTTCATCCTATATACTATGCTCATCTCTTAAGAGATCTAGTCAATGGTTTAATTATTTGAGTAAAGCCTTCATATCTTTGTGGCAATGGTCTACCAAACTTAGGAGATCTCTAGTCTCTAAGACAAAAGCTAGTTGAAACTACACTGGTCTCTGAGACTAACTACTTTGTAAAAACTATCTCAAGCCGTTATCTCACCAGAAAACTATCATACTGTAACTAGAGCTCTCTTTATAATTCTGTGGGATCTACTATGACCCCTAGGCTTACTGCGACCTCTTAGAACCCTACTAGGGTCTACTATGACCTATCTCTAGGGAATGTTAAAGCCTAAGATCACTTTATTTGATAGTAAAATACATGCGCAATAAGTCTAGTAACTATTGCTCATAATAACTGAGGCTAAACTCAGAAGTACATTGTGCTCTTCGTGCAAAGTGGGTTCTATGTTATCTAATTCTCTAAGATCCTGTCATATTGATACTTAAGAGTATTGAAATTTTTGTTCATTACTCTCCATAGGATTCTCAGATTCCCACTTCAATCTCTTTTTCACTTGGGTTTTCTTTTGTTGTTCTATTAACTCACTTACTTTATGTGTACTTGTTTTAACTTTCCTCTCATATCTTACAGTTTCTAACTATGCCTACATTCTGCTTTAAAGTGCCTTGGCACTAAGGTATCTTACACTTTAAATGTGGTTAACATCTATGGCAAGAGAGCGGCTATGCTTTGGTCCCTTCTTATTTCGTTTACATATACTATAAGGGACTCAGGCTATACACACTGAATTCATGCTATCTAAATTTGAATATTCTCTACTAGGGATTCCTCTCTGCATGCTTTTTCTCATCATTATGATATTACTGGAATTTCTTTACTTTTTTTTTTTACTTATCTCATCATTTTTACTAGCTAGAATATCTTTCGATTATCAAGACACTTTGATGATTGATGCCATTATTTTCTACGCACTCAAGTCATATTATTACTGGGTTGCCCAAACCCAATATTATATAACCATTGTTGCAAGCAAACCATAACATCAAACCTAATACACAAGCACCTTATGACTGAGTTCAAAGCTACTATTGCCTGTATATTACAAGTTTTCCAATAATCTAAAGTATTCCTCTTTTAGTTTTCTTTATCTGCCCTATTCTCGTAGGATACTCGAGGAAAATAAGATTCTTCCTTTACTTCGTCCTGAGATCTCTTTGTATTGCCTAGCTATTTTACCTTGGGTACTATCATGGAAAAAAGGTATATATGCCAAAGACATATGTGCTTTCTCAAGTACTCAAGCACATCAACTTGATATCTATTCTCAGTTTATTATGTCCTCTACTTAAACAATGTAATATATTCTCTCTCTTTTTACCTTCCTTATCCTTTTATGTCAATAAAAGGATGCTCTATTATTGGTTATCTCTATTGCCAGTTTGGGTTCTCTATGCTCAAGAGCACTTGCATTTTCCTAGGGTTTTTCTACTTATTCAGTCTCTATAACATCAAGGGAGTATACTTTTCTTATACTCTTGCTTTACTCTAACTAGACTATCCCTTTGTAAGAAGAATTCTATTTTATGTAATCCCATGAGTTATATTTTATAGCGCTCTTAGCTTACACTCTTTCTCTACATAATGCAAGACTCACTTTTTAAGGTGGTCTCTAACTTTCTCGAGCTTCCCTGAAGGTACTAAAGCACTACCTTTCTGTCTTAGCTTGTTTCTATGTTTGGATTAGAGCTAGGCTTTCTCTTTGTTTAATCTCTTTAGCCTCATCCCCAGGAGCACAGTACACTGATTTCAAGGTTCTACTAACCCAATCTAGGATACGTACTTTTAATGTCCAGATTCTATCTTATTGAAAACTTATGCTCTACTAGGTGTTTTAATCATATAATTACCTTAACCCCTACATTCTCATATTAGGGAGCTCATCTAATTAATTATTAGACCTCTATGTGTTTGCCTTTCTGGGCTCAGTCTACGCATTTAGTCATTATTAAAGTGAGGGAATCTTTTCTGTAGCTAGGTTCTCAGCTCTTCCTCGCTTCCTTTATCACTGTGCTCTACAGTTCAGGGGGTCTATCTAGGAGAATTTACTAACCACTACTGGGTGATTTTCTTAACTCAAGATGTCTCATCTTTCCTTTCTCGGTCTAGGGAGAACTTTCACTGAGTCTTTCATTCAGATATCTCACTTGGAACGATGTTACTAATCATCTCCCCTAGGCTTTAGCTTATACTCAGCCTAGGCTAGCTATCTCATGAGGCCTGTAGCTTACTAACTATCCTTATTCTTTTTTGAGCCTCTGTTATTAGGGTACTTATACTTATCTCTAGGTGTTACCTATAATGTATACCTTTCTAGGCCACTCACTATGCGTACTCACTGCTGGTAGTCTTATCTTATGTTATTTTGAGGTTATAATAACATTTTATCATTTAGTGTCTCACAGGATAGCACCCTAGATTGGAGTTAATGCCTTAAAGGCAGGTTTTAACAACATTATCATTCCTGTGTCTAACTTTCTCTATGCTAAGCTCTTTTCTTAGTTTTATTTGCTAGGCCCACGATTTCTTACTGATCTTTGTGATTATTTACTATTCTTTTTCTCTACTTATACTAGGGTTCCCACTTTGTGTGGATTGACTGATCCTTTATTAGTTCATTCCTCAAGTTAGCCTAAATATGACCAACAAGGCATTTCATATTGCCATTCACCACGGCTAACACATAATTTACCGCGGCTAATCAACCTTGAGTTCACCTTAGTTTTCTTGTCTGAATATTGGTCGTGGTAAGGAACTCTCTGCATTGTCTCACTACTTCCTAAAAGAATTAGCTGCAGTTAAACAATGAATTGGCCATGGCTAATGATCTCTGATTGGCTTGCTTTTTTAGGGATTGAAATTTCATCTTTAACTACCAATCTGAGCCTTATTGCCTCTATATCTAGCCTATCATCAAGCTAGAGGGTTCTACCTTTTGCTTCACTTATATATAACTAATTGTCATCTTTGGGCTATTATGCTCTAGGGTGTAGCTTGTAATTCAACCTTTGGCCTGAAGGAATTAGCCTTTTGGGCTCTGAAATTTATCTAGACATTTAGGTGTTATGGCTAAAGGGTGACTCTTTTTCTCACTTCCCCTCTAGACTAATCTTGTGCAGCCGCAGTCTCACTCATACCGTGCTACGTCTTACTTGTCTCTACATCAAGCAGGACATATCAGAATGGTCTGAGTATGACTAGTAAGGAGAATTAAGCCTCACATACTCCCTCTAATAAGCCTTTTTATATTATTAATAAGATCATTCCTCATCAGTCATATCTAAGGCTTGCTACTGATTCCAGTGAGCTATCATATCTTATCAAGCTCTAATCGTTTAATGCCTTAGCTCTGTTCAAGCTATCTTAGAGGTCAACCTTTTCTAATATCCACTCTCTACTCTAAGACCATTCTATAACTTACTCATCATAAACAAAGCCATAACCTATCCTCATACACCTCACATATCTCATATAAGGCTCTACCTATCTATTCAAGCCTTTACATAGCCCAATTGCTACATCCTTAAGCCAAATCTAATCTGAGAGAGTTTGAAACTTTGCTCTGATACCAAAAATGTAACACCATGATTTCTAACTCATTTCATGCTTTTACATAACTCATTTCCAAGAATTATGTAAATTCTAAAAAAAAAAGCATTAAAAATAATGACTATGTTAGTGTTGTGTTGCGTATAAAAATTTTATTCAGTGTGCACGTGAATCATGTGAGCTCATACATCACATTTTCCTATTTAATTACATGAATACAACTCATTTTCATCACCAAAAATAGCCTACATCTCATGGAAAGCAAAAGGAAGGATAAAATACATATATTCATTTTCGGCCAAAATTTCTTTATTTCTATCACCTACTTTGGAAAATTATAACTAATTCTAGAAAATTTGAAATCATGCATTCTTAGCTATTCTGGAAAGTATCACATGTATACTTTATGCTAAAAATATGTCTAGGCCATAATATCTAACACAAAAGATGTTTGACATTCAAAAAGGTCTAGAGGTCTGGCTTTCGACTAGTGCTATTATAGAATTCTGTATAAAACTTCAAAAATATCCAATTAATTCCACAAAAATCCAATCTATGCAACCAATACCAATATAGAAATCTATGGATGTTAGGTAGAGTAAAAAAATAACTCTAGACTAGTTCAAGCATGCCTAGACCTTGAAATTTAATCAAATAATACTTGAGGTTAATTAGAGCCCCTGGTATTAGATGGATTCTTTGAAAATTCATAACTCCCTCTCTAAATAGCCAAACGAGGTATTTCTAATTGGCATAAGTCACTAAAATTTCTAGGTTCTCTGTATAAAATTTCATGGTAATTAGAGATCATTTGGGTCTTGTATAATAGATTTTATTTTCAGATCTGAATGAACAGTGACATGACTAAAACTAAAATTTTTGCCAACTTTGAAAATTTATCAAATATTCTATAGACTTCTAAAAATTTTATTCTTTGGCTTCCCAAAATGCTCTCAGAAAGCTCTAATTGCATGCCAAATCTCAGATCAAGAAGAGTTCATTTGGACAAAAAGTGATATAAGGTTCTGTTATGGTTAATTTTAGCTCTATATGGGATACCAAAATGTCCAAATGGCTTTTCTTGGGATTTGACACCTCTTAGGCAAGTTTAAAAGCATGAATATGACTTGTGTGAGCTGTCCAAGTAGTCTTAAACCTCATGCATCTTATTTTGGCCATTCCACTTTAATTTGTATACAATTAAATAAAGCCATTCAAGAAGCTAATCTTCTACAATATACTCATTTTGTAGTCTAGCATTCACATAATATATCCTCTCATTTATACATCACATTTTAATATAATTATATATGCTTGACATCAATATGGCCTTAAAGAATAAAATTATGCATTTTGATGTCAAGCTCTCATTTCTCATATGGTTGGCTTCCATTCCCTTGATCTCTTGGTCTACCTAGAATATTGAAGAGGAGGGGATGAGATTCAAAGAATCCCAATAGCTCATCTCCTATTCAATTATACATAAAAAGATGCAAAATAAGTCTCACAAATACATGCATGGGCATATGGACATGTGTAATCATTCAAGAAGCATTCTTAGCATTTGAAAAAATCATACATAATATACAAAGGTTGCCAAGCAAGTAGATTGATCTCACCCATTTATTTGTGGATTTTAGACTTGCCTCACCCCTTCTTTAAGAGGTTCTTGGACTCAACCATGCTCTTGGGAGTCAACCTCACTTTTGGGAGGTTTTTTACTTTATCTCAACTAACCTTAAGGGTTCTTGGCTCATCTTCACCATGGCTAAGAGTTCTTGGTTTCACCACACTCAAGCAAACCAAAGCAAATATTATAAACATCATTTGGAAAACATAATGTATCATCATGATACCATGGAGTAAGAGCTCATGCTAGGATATTTTTCATAGCTTGAAATACACATACACACATTCAATGACAAGTAAAGCAAGCAATCATGCATGAGAGAAGGTAGAGAGAGCTACCTTGGAAGCAAACACACACTTTTCTTTTTGAATCAAGGCTCTCTTTCTCATTCTCACACACATAATGGCATGAGAATGATTTCTCTTGGCCTAAACATAATTTATGAAAGCTAATTAGGTTCATGGAATTAATTCTAAGACCATACAACTCGCTTAAACTCCAGCTTAACTATTGACCCCTTTATGTTTTCGAGAAAGCACCTAATGAAGCAACACTCATCAAATAAATTCTAGGCTGTATTCTTTCTTTTTAAATATGATTTTTGACTCCTTTTAGGTCTCTTGGAGTCATCACACAATTAAAACCAAGAGTCTAACTGTATATTACTTCTTTAGGACATATTATAAAACATAAAGCATAATCTCACTTTTTATGGTTTTTAAATTTTTCCCAAGGCTTTCCTTTCTATTCATTCATCATATATGACTCAAAAATGGGCGTAGAAAAATTTCTATAGAAGGTTTTAGGCTTTATGGACTTTGCTTTGTTTTCTTGATAGAGGAAGCACATGGGGAGACTCCTAGGGATCTTAGGAGCTCATTTAAACACTTATTTAGGCATAGAAATTAAGAGATTAAATCAAATTTTGGAAGGAACATTTGAAGCCTTAGACTTTACATCTTGAATTTTTATGGTTTTTTGTTAATTCTCTTTGCATATTCTTAATCTTCATACCTATTTTCCTAAGATTCACCCTTGGTCCTACCTAAAAATCAAATCCTCCTAGGGTTTCTTAAGTGGGGCGGAATGGTGGAGGAGAGGAGGAAGGGATAGCAACTATGGAAGAAGAAATTACCTTATTTTCTTACTTTGTCTCACTTGAATCTTCTTTTCTTTGAGCTCTTCTCTTAAAATCTGAAGTTTTCTCTTAATTTCTTCCTTAAAACAAACTTATAAACTTCATTATAATCATAAGAAGAAAGCTCAAGAGGAGAGGAATAAGTTTGGAAGAAGGAGGAGTATGAAAATCCATAAAATTCCTTACCTTTTTCTTGCTTTTTCTCCTCCTTTCTTCTCCTTCATGGCACACCTAAGAGAGTTACTATTTTCTCTAGTTTTTGGGTAGAATGGGTCGTGTAAATGAAGGGGAGAAGAAATAAGAAACTTAAAGTGTGTTCAAGAAGCTTTCACTTTCTTAAAAATTTCAATTTTACCCATCATTTTTGGCATTTTTGTTTCTTACTCATTTTAGCTCCTTTTTTAGAACCACCTTTTCCATTATGAAATTTTGGTTTCTAATTTAGTAAAACACTTTTGGAATCACTCAAATCGGAGCTAAAACCTTTCTAAAAGAATCAGTCGAAGTTCGGGTCAACTGGCATTAGAAAACGTCTACCAGAGGGGTTTTAACTGTTTCGGGGCTTTCCATGGTTATCAGGGCCTCTGAAAACCCTAGAGAACTCAAGATTTTCATTTAAAAAATCTTCCTATGTGAATTCTAAAATTTTTTTAAAATTATAAAAATACAATTATATTTTATAAATTTTCTGTAAGAAATTGTTTCTTCATTCTAGCTCTATTTTTCTTTTTGTTTGAGCCTGAGATTCTCATTTGTAGGAGTCTAGAATGCTTCCTAAGTTTTTTAGGACCTTAATCATTTTGAGGGAGTTCCTTTTGTATCCAATGAATTTTGTTCATTTATAGAGAAACCGTACGTTATGTTTCTCATATTTTTTCAGGTTTTCAAAGAACTGGATGTTAGGTGAATCATGTCTCATAAGCAATCTCCTTTTCAATCATCTGGATGATGCTTCACATGGTTGGTCGAGATTGAGGGTTTGTTTGTAAACAGGAAAGAGCTAGATGCCCAATCGAAGCCAATTCCTTTAAATTTTGTCGCTTTGTTAGTGATAGACAAGGGTCCAAAATCTCTTTGAAGTTGATATATTGGACATCAGATGTTTGTATACAGGAAATTAAGTCACCTAGATGCTTTCCCATAAACCCTTCAATAGCCAAAACACCAAAGCTATATACATCAATTTTCTCAGTCACTGCCATTAAGTATGCAACTTCTGCGCCAATGAGAATGAAGTGATTATTTGCCAATTTCAATAAGAAACATATATTTGTTTTAGTCAATTGAAAAATGATATCCAAAGCTAAACAAATTAATGACTTTTTTTGTCAAAAGTTTAAACATAATATGTATTTTAAGAACTTTAAAGTTTTGAATAGAGTTAAATAGGGCATATTAAAAGCTCACCTGGAGCAACATAGCCATATGTACCAACAACTGTTGTCCAAATCAATGAATTAGGCATCAAGAACCTTGCTGTGCCAAAGTTTGAGACATGGGCTTCAACATTTTTGGACAACAAAATATTGTTGCTTGATATGTCTCCATGAATAATTAATGGATTACAATAACGATGCATATAAGATAAAGCTTGTGTTACACCCTTGACAATATTAACTCTCTTAGGCCAATCCAACTCTAACGCTTCTATCATTTTAAGCATATTAGCTAAGCTCCCTCTTTCCATGTACTCATAAATCAAAAATATGTTCAACCCTTGAGAGTAAAATCCATATAGTTTCACAATGTTCTTGTGGCGTGTCTCTGTTATGGCTTTAATCTCACTCTTAAAGGCTTTTGTACTTTCAATGTCTAAGTTGTCTGCTTCACATTTCAACCTTTTTATAGCAAATATTTCACCCTTTGGCATAACCATTTTGTAAACTTTTCCAAAAGCTCCCTTTCTAATACAATACTTGTCATCAAAGTTCTCAGTTGCTTCACTTATGTCTTTATACATAACTTTACCATCAAAGTGCCATATTGAAAATATATTCCCTCACTTGGCTATAGAGTTATGATATGAAGCTCTTGAGTTTCTCTTATAGCAAATAACAAAAATCCCAATAATTGCAAATGAAATAAATAGTGCACTTATTGAAGAAGAAGTAATAGCTATCATAACTTTCTCTTTGTTACTTTGACTATGTGGTTTAAGGCATTGCAAGGTCTCAAACCTTTGATCTTCCCACATAAATCTTTGCTATTACTTAAATCAAATGGATAAGAAGAATTAAATATGCCACTATTTGGTATAGGACCTTCTAAATTGTTATAAAAGAGATCGATGCTTGACAAGCTTAACATTCTACTTAAGAAATTGGGGATAGAACCTGACAAATTATTATAAGACATATTCAGGCTCATTGACTTGTTAAGCTTACTAAGAGCTAGAAGGATTTCTCCAGAGAGTGAATTATAACTCAAGTCCAAAAAATCTAGTAAGGCTACAAGATTTCCAATTTGGTATGGGACTTTGCCATTGAAAGTATTGTTGCTCAAATTTAAGTTTAACAATTTGTAGCAATCCCCTATTTAATAAGGGATAGGTCCCTTTAGCCTGTTTATTAACAAGTCTAGCAATTGCAAATTTGAAAGCTTTCCAATGCCTGCTAGTATCATACCTAAAAGATTATTACTACTCAAATTCAAAAGGTACAAGTTGAATGCATTTCCAATTTTGAGGAGGAATCTCTCCAGATATTTGGTTTAAGGATAAGTTAAGCTTTTGTAGTTGTTTCAACTGAAAGATCTTACCATGAATATTTCCACTTATTAAATTTCTAGCCATGATAAGAGATTGCAAGCTCTGCAAGCACCCTAATTTGTAGAGAGCTCACCTTGCAGTTTATTGTAGTTGATGTCAATGTAAGTAAGATTAGGATAAACTCCAAAATCCTGGTCTGCATAACTTGTTAGTTGTTTATGTTTAAGTCGAAGTATGTATAAAGATGGACAATTTCTTAGGCTTATAGGGATTCGACCAGTGCAACTATTGTACATCTTAATGAATTTGACAAGGTTACCCACCTTTGCACACTTGCGGTGGTAACTAGCTAGTGAAGTTGTTGTGAGATAGAAAAAGGATACCCAAAGATGAAAGGTTTCCAAATTCTTATGGCAAATGACCATATAAATTGTTTACTTAGAAGTGAACTTCAATTAGATTAGTTAATCTACTAAGACTAGGGGGAATTATGCCTGCGAGATTGTTTTCAAACATTGTGAGAATGCTTAGATGGGTATAGTTACCTAGAGATGATGGAATAGGCCCATAAAAGCTATTTCCATCTAGATTGAGAATGGTTAAATATCTTATACTCCCTATTTCATTTGGAATTCTACCACCAAGTTGATTGTCCTGAAGTAGGAGATATTTTATCCCAATCAGGCCAATTGTAGGTTTATTAGTGCCATCAGGAAATAGACAAGGGTCTAGTATTCCTATTAGATCATTTTTTGTAAGATCAAGCTCATAAAATTGAGTCAGATTAGCAAGAGAAAGTGATCTAGTACCATTGAGATGATTATGACTGAGGTCAAGGAACTGGAGTTTAGAGGGCACCCCAATGCTTATTGGTTTGTTGCCACTAAGTTTTTTAAATTTGAGATTAAGAAGAAGAAGATTTGGGAATAAAGAGAAGTCTAAGTTTTGAAGGGTACCTTCAGTGTGATTCAAGTTTAGTCCAATGATGCTTCTTGAAGAATCACATTTAATTCCATGCCATGAACATAGGTGTTAAGTTGCAACACTAGAGTTGGTTAGAGCTAAAAAGACCCATGACTCCAAAATTGGTTGGTTAGGGAGACTTTGTTTCCAATTGAGTAGAGCTTTAATTTTTGTAAGTCCCAAAGTGACAAAACTAAGCAAGTATGTGGAATTGCAAGGAAGATAGAAATTTGTAAGGCTCTTTTATGGTCCTATAATGTGCTTAATGAAGCAACCTTAAGAGAACATTATCTTGGCTCCAATCTCTCCATCTATTCATGATTCTTGACTCCATTGAAACCTCTTGAAGTCATCACACAATCAATTCAAGGAGCTTAGCTAGATGATGCTTCTTTAAGTATAATATGGAACATATAAAGCATCTCACTTTTTATGATTTCTAAAATTTTTCTAAGGCTTCCTTTCATATTCTCCCATCATACATGATGCAAAAATAAACTTGGAATAAATCAAAACTACCCATTAGTGCTTCATCTAGCCTGGGCAAAAACTATGCACTATATGAACACCAAGTGAGTTTACTTCCTTTTCTTGATGGAAGATGCATATGAAGAGCCTTTTAAGGATCTCAAGAGCTCATCTAAACATTCATTTAGACCTAAGAATAATTGCATCAAATCAGATTTTCAACGAAGCTCATGAAACCTCTAGGTTTGCTATCTTGAAAATCAATGGCTTTTACTTGGATTTCTTTGCATATTCTTACTCTCCTCCCTTAAAATCCTAGATTTAACCCTTGATTCCCCTCAAAATTCAAGCCCTCTTACAACTACATATATGGGGCGAAATAGGGAGAAGAAGGGGGGAGGAATAGCTACTATAGGATGAAAATTTTATCTTGTTTCAATGGCTTTTTTTGCTTGTTTCTCAATTTCCTTAGCCTTCTCTCTTTAAATCCGAATATTCCCCTTTGTTCTTCCTTCAAAACACATCTATATAGTTCAATAAAACTATAGGAAGGAAAGGAAAATAGAGGAGAAGAGGTTTGCTAAAAAGAAAGCATGAAAAAAATCAAGAAATTTCATACCTTTCTTGCCTTTTCCTTCCCCCTTTTCTTCCTCTCTTGGTGAGGCTTAAGGAGCTGCTATTTTTCTATAATTTGGGTAAAGGAAGTCATGCTTAAGAAGGTGGGAGAAAAAGGGAGAATTGTGTGGGAGCTTCTAGAAACATACTTTTTCAAAAATTCTAATTTTATCCTTCTATAATGACAATTTTGTTTCAGTTTCGTTTTAGCTCCTTTTTTAGAACCATATTTTTTATTATAAAATTTAGATTTCCAATTTAATAAAATGTCTTTGGAATCACTCAATTTGAAGCTAAAACCTTACCAAATGAATCTGTCAAAATTCAGGCCCACTAACATTAAAAAATATGTACCGGAGGAGTCTTACCAGTCTCGGGGTTTCCCATGATTTTTAAGGCTTCTAAGAACCTTGGCTAACTCAAATTTCTCATTTTAAAAGCCCTCCTATATATTTTTCCAAAAGTTTCACTTATTTATAGAAATACCATTACGTTTTATCAGTTTTTGTCAAAAATTGTTTTGCCATTCTAGCTCTATTTTTTTTCCATCTAAGCTTGAAATTCTCATTTTTAGGAGTCTAGAATGCTTTCCAAATTTTTTGGGACCTTAACTAAGTCATTTCAAGAGACTTGCTTTTGTATCTGGTGAATTTCGTTCGTTTATGAAGAAATTATACATTACGTTTCTTACGTTTTATCTTATTTTTAGAGAACTGGATATTACACATACCAAGTCTTACATGAGCTAGAATACCTCTAGGAAAAATCAAATTTTATCAATTGTTTGCAAACTCTAAGTTGTGTGAACTTAATTTCTAATGCATCTTAATGGAAATTTTTACATATACTTGTTCCTTACACTCCAAAACCTAATTTCCTCCCTTGCTAGCACTAGAATTCATCTCCCTTTGATTAGCTCTATGGCTAAATGAAAATCACCCAAGAGGAATAGACAAAAAGATGTAAGGAAGAGCCATGATTTATACCTTGTTTTAATGCTTTTTCAAGAGCCTTTTCCATTGCTCCAAGCTTCTCCTTGAAACTCTAAGCTTTCTCCTTTGGACCAAAACCAAAATAACCGCATTTGAGTCATGAAAACTATAAAAAAGAAGAGGAGAAGAAGAGGAACAAGTTTGGTAGATGAAGGAGTATGAAAAACCAATAATTTTCATGCCTTTTTTGCCTTCTTTCTCCTTCTCTCTCCTCCTTCTTTGGATGCCATGTCAGACTAATATGAAGCTACTTTAGTTGTGGAGAAGGAAGGAGAAGTGGCTAGAATGTGTTTTAGGAGAAAAAGGTAAAGTCACACTTTTTCACTTTTTATTTTAGTCCTTAAATCATGGTTTCTCCATTTAGCCTCATTTTAACTTTTTTTCGAAATCTGTATTTTTATCATAAAATTTGGTCTTTTGACTTATAAAATAGCTTTGGTTTTACCCAAATTGGATTTGAAACCATTCTATACTATTTAGTCAAAGTTTTGATCAACTGATGGACAAAATCACTAACCAAAGGTGTTTCAGCTATTCTGGGGGTTGCCATGGCCTTAGGACCTTTAAGAACCTCAAAAAGTTTAAAATTTTCAATTAAAAAATTATAAAAATGCCCTAACTTATTTTGGCAAATTTTCTTAGCTCTTCTTACTTTAGTTTTTGGGCATCTTAAGCCTTAAATTCTTATTTTTTTATTATTTAAAATTTTATCCTAATTTTATTTGGATATAAAACTCTCTATTTAGGGGACTTCCTTTTATATTTAGTGAGTTTTGTATGTTTACAAAGAAACTGGATATTATATTTCTCATGTTTATGAAAGAGCCAGATGTTACATATATGTTTTAGAAAGAAAGTGCATGATGCAAAAAAAACTATAAGATTGCAAATAAAAGCATTAAGGAAAAAGATTGTATATATGGAAGTATGGCTTCCTTTTTTGAAAGACCACTTTTTTTTGTTTGCTTATTCAATTATGGATAAGTTCAGTGTAACCGTTAAAAAAATTAATCTGTATATGGCTTTAACTAATTTAAAAGCTACATGTGTATGTGTATCTCCCTTATGAGAGCTTGGACAAGTTTCTAGTGAGTAAATTTTTCTACTCTTTCTTTTGTTTAGTAAGATCATAGATGAATGATATTAAAGAAATATAGAGAAGAAAGGAAGAAAAAATGAATCTAAAACTTCTTATACATTTTACAAAGCTAAGTGAGTACATATATATAGGTGGGAGAAAGAAATTGACTTCTCAATAATACCCATAGAATCATAAGCTAATGGATAAAAAATAACTCCTAATCTTTGCTATGAAAACTGAGATATATTATGTAACAAATGAGGAAAAAAATAAGGAAATAAAAAGCTAAAATAAATGGGAACAAAAAATGAAAAGAGCTATTAGAGATCTTGTCATAACCCATAATCTCCAATGCTTCCCTTCAAGTTAGGGTATAGATTTCTAATGTGCCCAATTTGCTAATTAATCTTTTGAACTTGACATATGGAAGAGCCTTGGTTAAAAGATCAACCACTTGATTCTGACTTGATGTATATGTCAACTCAAGAATCCTAACTTCAAGTTTTTCCTTAATGATATGTTGATTAATTTCAACATACTTGGTTCTATCATGAAACTTTTAGTAATGCTAATTGCTGTCACATTATCAGAAAATATCTTCATAGGTCTAGTCATAGGGATTCTTAATTCTCCATTAATCTTTTAAGCTATAGGACTTCACATATTCCATAAACAAGTACCTTAAATTCAACTTTTGTAATCTACACTACTCCTTGCTACAATAGGTTGCTTTTTACTTGTCCATGTGATGAGATTTCCTCACATAAAAGTGCAATATCTTAATATGAATCCTCTATCAGTAACCAAAATAGCCAAATCTACATTAATATAAACCTATATTCCTCTATTCTCATTTCTAATAACCTACCAATTGCTTTAAAGCTGGACCTATTATTAGTAGACTTGTACCATATTCTTTTTTCCAATGTACTACATAAACTCATCAAGCATATGGAATAATTTTTTAGTAGATTTTATATATGATGATGCATCAATGTATTTTACAAACATTATACTAGTTGGGCAATTTTGCCAAAATGTTTATCAAGCTCTTGTTTGTTTAGCTAGTCCACCCATCTAGGGGCACCCATGTTTTTTCCATAAATCTTTGTGATTTTTCATCATATAATTGGTGAGCTTAACTTCTTTTTTTAAGATTAGCACCTTCAACTCATGATAACTAGAGGGCTTCAAATTTAAGCCATATTGTACAATGACTTCAATCATCCACTTAAATGAATCCATTCAACCAACATTGAATGGAATCCTAACTTGGTAGAAAACCATCTAATGTATTAGCATCCTATATCCCTTCTTTTCTCATCAAAATTATCATTTATGTTTCCTTGCTACAACTTCCCTTCTTTCTTAATTGAGCTACTTGTTTAGGCTTATGTTTCAAGAAAGAATTTATTGGACTCTTTTACTTAGGCTTCTTTGAAAATGAAAGTAAACTCTTACTTTTTTGCCTAGACTCCTCCTTCTCCTCCTCCTCAACATTTTCAATCTCCACTGAATTGTCAAGCATTTTAGAATCAATATTTGAAGGTATATCATATGTTACTTTGTTCTATCTTTTCCCTTTATATTCTTTTTCAACTCCTTCCTAACACCCTCTAAACACTTCAAGCATTTTGCAACATCCTTATAACCTCTAACTTGGTGCAACTTGGCCCTATGAATCCCACTTTTGTGACTTTATATGAAATATACAAGTGATAGTATTGGTGTCTTGAAGGTCAGTTAGAAAGTTATACTTCTATACTGGGTCTTTTCTCTTGTTTTGTAAGTTTTTGTCTTATTGCCCTTGACTAATTTCTTTTGTGATAACTTAGAGTTCAAAATTGAAATAGAGAAAAAAAGAAAATATGGTTTCATACTTCAAAATAAGTGCCTATATGGCAAATTTCATAATCATTGAAAAAAGGTTTTAAGGCAAAAAACATTTGAAAGAGAAAAGGTTTATAATCAGATTTCATATTTTAGAATCATTAAAAGAAATAAAACTCAAAATAAGGTTTGTATTTGAGAAAGAGTACGAAACTTTAAGTTTGGGGAACTAGAATAAAGATTGAAAGAGAGACAAGTTTAAGGGCTAAAATAGTTCGATAGAGAGAAAGGTCTAGGTCAAGAATAAAAAGAAAAGGATAAAGGAAAAGAGTAGAGGAAAAAGAAGACAAGGAAAAGTAGCGTGAAGGAGAAGTCAAGGCTAGTGAGGTAGTGAGCATTAAACTTGAACACTTTTTTGTCTAGTTCTGACTTTTTGTTTATATATATGTGTGTTTGCTTACAAAACCCTAAAAAAGTAAAAGCCTAAATAATATTTTAAAATATGAATAATTATTTTACCTTATTCTTAGATCTTTAAGGTTAGGTTAGACTTTTAAAATTAGGTTTTATGGTTTCTTATTCTATTATATGTCTAAATTTTTAGGCTGGGCTTATAACCCAACCTAGCCTTTTTTTGGCTTCCACACACAAAGGCACTTAAGGCCTATGTCTTCTAGCACCTAAGTAAAGGTGGTGCCTCTTAGAGTGTGAGAGGCATTAGCCTTGAATAGCACTTAGCCTTAGCACCTTTGACATCACTATTCTACAATGCTCCTTACCATAATAGCTTGCTTTTTATTTCTTTATGTGATGAGATTTCCCCACAAAAAGTGCAATATCTTAATGTGGATGTTCTATCTAAGAGAACCAACCAAATCTAAATTGGTGTAAACCTTTGTTCCCCTATTTTCACTTTTTTAGAAGCAAATTCCTTTACTAACAATCATGTACAAGTATCTCAAAATTCTATAAATTGCCTCCATATATTCTTATGTTGGCTTATTCATAAATCGATTTATGATACTAATAAGAAAGCTGATATCCAATCTAGTGTGAGAGAGAAAAATAAACTTTCCCACTAACCTTTAATACCTCCCGGTGTCAACAAAGGTACCATTTAGTTTAAGGCTTTAAGTCCAAACTTGTGAGTAGGTTCCATCAAAGCTTCCATTAGTTTGATTCCAAGCATTCTAGTTTCATCGAAAAGGTCCAACGTATATTTTCTTTGGAAAATTGTAAGCCTTTTTTGACCTTACTACTTCTATTCATAGAAAATACCTTAGTTCCCTATGATTTTTTATTTCAAATTCATTGGCAAAAGCTTCCTTTAATCTCTTGATTTTGTCCATAAAGTCTGTTGTAACAATGATATCATTAACATAAGGATAGTAATTTTTCCTTCGAGAGAAAATTTATGGAAGAGTGCATGATTTACTTGCCTTTACACATAGCTATAGCTCTTTACTACTTTAGTGAACTTATCAAATCAGGCCCTTGGAGATAGCTAAAGCCCGTGCAAGGCCTCTTTTAACTTGCACAACTTAAGCCAATTGTTGTTAGTACTAAAACTAGAAAGGATCTTTATGTAAACTTCTTCTTTAAGATCCTTATTCAAGAAAGCTTTCTTCACATCTAATTGGCAAAGTTGCCAATCTAAACTTGTTACTAAGGACAACAGAGGTTTGATTGCATTGAATTTAGTAATGTGTGCTAATGTTTCTTTGTAGTCTATTCTATAAGTTTAAATGAACCTTTTTGCTATCAATCTAGCTTTGTGCCAACTAATGCTCTAATCAGGGTTGACTTTATGGTAATAATCCATTTGCAACCAATTAGTCTCTTTCCTTTAAGGAGATTCATGATCTTCCAAGTTCCATTTCTTTCAAGGCTGACATTTCTTCATCAATGGCCTTCTTCCTTTCAGGTATACTAAGAGACTCTTAAGTAAAGTGGTCACAAAGGCTTTAAAATTTGGTAAGAGTTTGTCATAACAAATGAAATTGCCAATAGGATATTTAGTACACTTTTTAATTCCTTTTCTCAAGGTAATAGGTAAATCCAAATCATCATTACCATAATCATTAGAAATAGGCATAGCTTGTCTAAAGTAGAACTCTTAGTCATTCCTTGGAGACACATAAGGCTTTATATCAATTATCCTTTTCTTTTAGGTGTAAACTTTGACATCCTTCTACTATGCACCCTTATGTTCAAAAACCTTACCATTATATTCATTAGGATCAATTTGGGCTGGAGGACCTTAGGGAAAGTATTTTTAGGACTTTTAAGTATGGGAATGAGTTTACCTAAATCATAAGTGGCCTTGAGTTGATAAATAGAATGGAAATGGTCACATTGTTCACTATTTTTGTTATGACTAAGTGTGGAATAGCCATTGATTTGGGTAGGTTTAGGTTTAGAAACTTTGAAAAAAGCCCATTCCTTTTGCACATGTAGAATCTCTCCCTGAATGGGATTTTTAGGGTGGTAAGGTTGATTTTGAAAGAAGGTAACGTTAAGACTGACCTAAAGTTGTATTATAACTAAGGAACAATATTTGTAACCATTTTTGCTATGAGAGTACATGATAAAAATACATTTGTGGGCTTTAGGGTCCAACTTGCGTTTATGGTAGGTGTGAACAAAAGCCATTAAACCGAAGATTTTAAGGCGTAATAAGACAAAGTATAGGTTGTAGGATAGGTGGAAAAAGAGTGTTATAAAGGATGTTGAAGTTCAAAGTCTTAGATGGCATCTTATTGATCAAGTAAGTGGCAGTAAGAATGGCCTCCTTCAATAATGATTTGGCACATTTGTTGAGACCATAAGAGTCTTAGTAACCTTTAAAAAGTGCTTTTTTTTTCCTCTCAGCAACCTCATTTTGTTGAAGTATGTTAACATAAGTGTTTTGGTGAATAATGCCAAGGCTATCTAGTTAGGTTTTAAGGTGAGAATTGAGGTATTCCATCCCAGTATTAGTTCTAAAAACTTGTAATTACATGTGGAATTGATTTTAAATCATAGTGCTAAAGTTTTTAAAGATTTAAGAAACTATGGATTTTTCTTTCATGAGGTAAATCCATGTGAACTTGGTATGGTCTTCAATAAAGGTTATAAATCACTTGGCACAAAAAAATATTAGGAAATTTAGAAGGACCCCAAGCATCACTATAGATTAGGGCAAAAAGGTGAGTGGGTTGGTAAGGATAATGGGAGTAATATGCTTTAATATGTTTAAACTATTAACAAGCTTCATACTATAAAGTGAGAACCTCTTATTGAAAATCTTAGGAAATAGCATTTTAAGGTACCTAAAGTTAAGATGGCCTATTCTATAGTGCCATAACATAATCTCATTTGGAACACTAATAGTAGAATAACGCATATCAGAATTGTTGAGATGGATGAGATAGAGCCTTACATGTTCCTTAGCAGTGTTAATCATCTTCCTTAATGTCAAGTATTGGAAATACCAACCATTAGAGTGAAATTGAGTAACACGACATTGGTCTTTAACTAATTTACTAGGTTAACTTAGGCACAAAGAGAACATTCTAAAAGGTCAAATTTCCAAAAATTTTTATAAACCTAGTGCCTTTAACTTTAGAGATCGTACCATCTATAATCTTAACAACAAGGCCTTTAAGATAAGGGATAAAATTCTCAAGGAGTAGTCCATTAATGGTCATATGATCAGTAGTGCTCAAATTAACAATCTAAGTTTTATTGGACTGACGAGTCGTATCGTGCAACTCTCAAAATAAAATTAAGTTGGATTAAATTCTATAGTTAGTGGCACAACCTAAGTTATCTCCCTTAGAAATGGATTTCAATGCTTAATTGAGTTTCTAAGTGTATAAAGATCCTAAAATTACCTAATTTAGGGAGGGCTTTTAATCTAGTTAAACTATCTAAAATAAAACCAAATTAAAATTCCTAATTACTACCTAATTATATGAATTATGAGGTGAATGATGGACTTGTGATTAGGTTTAGATTCGTCTCTTAGTATCCACTATCCTTATCTTAATTCAATTGTGATTAATTTTAGTCTAAGAGTTTCTAATTGTGTCCATGGCAAATAATCTTGAATTATTATCCAAGATTCAAAAACCAAGCAATTTGATGTTAATTGAGGTCTCAACTTTCATTAAATTGTTAACTCTTGTCATTAGGATTAACGAACACTTCAATTTGATTGATTAATTGATTAATTAGCCTCTGAATTATTACCCTAAGATGTTTAATTAACCAATTAAACTCAAAGGAATCCTTAAATCAAACAATCAAGCATATAATTTCACTCATGTATTTCATCAAATACCTTTATGGCATATATGAAAAATTAGAAAATAATAAAAAATTCAGTATTTAATCCAATCAATTAATCAACAAAAAGTATCCTAATTAGTGTCTAACCAGCCACTAACTATAGATAATACATTTTCAATCAAATACAATCTTAACCAAGAGAATATAAAAAAAGAAAAGTACTGAAAAAAATAAAAGAATCTTAGCTCAAAATCCCTTACTATTCCATGGACTCAAGCTTCCACCAAGGATCTTTTTTCAAGCTTGTCACCAGATGGAGATTAGAACTTCATTGGAATGGAGGAATAGAAGTGAGAAAAATGGCGTGGAGTCGCTGGATGGAGTGGATGAAGGGTCTGCGAATGTAAATGGATTAATAGCCCTGAATGAATGGATGTGTGTGATTTTAACGTGAACGATCTCTACCTCCCAGCCTCATTCCCTAACCACGTGTAATCATTTCACGTACCCAGCCTCTCTTAATGAATGGATGAGATGGAATGTGCATTTGGACAATAGCGTGGAATGATGCTAGAATGGCTGCAGCGTGTTTTCTTCGATGGATCATTGATGATGGATGAGTGGCACGGATTATTCAATGGCTTGATCCTCCCCTGATGTTGCCACGAATGCATTCTTTTAATCACATCCTCCTTCACGTGGCCTTGCATGTGTTTCATTTAATTTTGTTCACGTGCTCAGCTGCTTGCTTTTTTTTGGATTGCCCGTAGCTTCTTTCCCTTTTTTTTTCTTCGTATGAATCACATGCTTCCTTTCTTAGCTAATTGGTACTGCTCACGCGGACTTCCCATGCAACTTCTGCGTGCCTTCGTCTCAAAAGAAAAAAACTTGTAGCTTCATTTACACTTTCCCACTCATTCCCCACGTCACTTGCTACGTCATTTGCTTTTCTTGTGCTTCCAGCTCATTTACTCAGCTTCTTCTTTTGTCTGCCCAAGCTCCCGCGTGATTCAGCTCGCCTTCAGTTCATTTTCCCGTCGTCTTTTTGATGTTAATCCCCTTCACCACGTGCAGCTTTTGGTGCTTCCACGTTCTGCACTACATGCTTCTTAATGCGTTGTTCTCTCCACATTCTGGTTTGGAGCTCATGCGCTTGTGTAGAGGCTATTCACATGTATGAGCTTCTTATTCTCTTTTCATTCTTAGCTTTAACTCGCTTTTCTCCTCACCAAATGAAGCTCTCACGTTCTTTTCATGTCTCTCCTTTTTTTTTAGTTCCAGTGTCTTTTTTTCCTTCTCTCCTTTCTCTACTTCTTCCTCCCCCACACACACTTTGCCTCTTCTTCTCCACGTGTTTCCTTCCTCTCGCTTCTGTTGCATGTTCTCCAACCCATTCACATCAACTCCTTAAAACCGAGCCTACTTCTTCTTCTGTTCTGCTCTCATGCAGCTTCTGTACACTTGCTTTCTTGAACCCATTTTGCTGCATGTTGGCGTATGGAGGCTAGACTCGCGACCTGGACTCCCAGTTCATTCAATTCGTAAGCTGCCTTGTGAGCTCATTCTATGGCTTCATGCATGTACACCCATCTCAGCTCCTTCACGTTGAAGCTGCAGCTCCTTATGTAATTTCCACATCAACTCATAAGCGCTTGAAGCTTCTTCTTTCCTGTAAACCATCACTCGAGCCTCTATGCATATAAAACCCAAGCCTTCTCATCAAGAACCCGTTGCTTCTAACGTGTTGCTTATTTAAAAGCTAGACTTGTGAGTGTTTGACGTGTTGTGAATAAAGATGGAGCTGCTTATGTGGAGAAGTAGACTCGTGTGTGGATGAAGTGAGTGTGGTGTAAATGAAGAGAGGACTGGACCCATATGTGTTGCTGTGAGCTATGGTTTGCTTTCAAGTGCTGTGCAAGTGTGTGAGCCCGTGGCTTCCTTACAAGCTAAATGGAATGGGGTTTGTGGGTGAATGAAAGTGCTATGTATGGTGAATGGAAGTGGATAAGAGTAATTAGTAAGTGAAAGTGTAAGAGTGTGTTTCCTGATTTTGCTTCTTGTGTGAATGTGCTGCAACATGGAGCATGGAAGCTTGTGTGAGCTTATGTGTGTGTCTTCCATGAGAGAAACAAGGGAGCTGGATGTCACGCCCACGGGGACTAGATGGAAGTCCCACATCGGATGGATCTGGGGAGGATGTTGGGCATATAAGCGGGTGCGCTGCACACTCTCACGAGCGCACTTTTAGGGGAAAGAGTAATGGCTCCGTGACAAGTGGTATCAGAGCCTGCCTCGGGTTAGCCCAGGGGGGCCCTCCGGTGAGCCACCCGTGACGAGGGCGTCACGGATTGGCCGTGGGAGCTGTCATGCCTACGGGGACTGGATGGAAGTCCCACATCGGATGGACCTAGGGAAGATGCTGGGCATATAAGCGGGTGTGCTGCACACCCTTATGAGCACGCTTTTGGGGGAGAGAGTAATGGCCCCGTGACATGGAGCTTACTTCTTCTCAAAACCCATTGCTCCTATTCAAATGCTATTTTATTCTTCCATTCCAATTCCTTTGCCCATAAAAAATCAATAAAAATAATATGAAGAATATTCATAAAATTATTTGAGATAAAATTGAGTATTAAAAACCAATAATTTGTAAATTAATTCTTAAAATGTAGAAAATAGCTATTTAAAATCAAATTCTATTCAATTACATCTATTAAGCCATATTTAATTATTAAAGTGCCAAAATTAGGAGGATTTATATAATATAACTCGCATTCATCAAATTCCCCCACATTTAAACCTTTGCACTCCTCGGCAAAGTTAAAAATCCAAGGAAAAGACTAATGAAATGACCAATGAAGAATGAAAATGAAAAAGGAAAATTCCCCAGCAACGGCGCCAAATTTTGACGAGTTGTGTCGGGCAACCCTCAAAATAAAACTAGGTTGGATTAAATTCTATATTTAGTGGCACAACCTAGGTCATCTCCTTTGAAAATGGGGTTCAATGCTTAATTGAGTTTCTAACTGTATAAAGATCCTAGAATTACCTAATTTAGGGGGGTTTTAATCTAGTTAAACTGTCTAAAACGAAACCGAATTAAAATTCCTAATTACTACCTAATTGTATAAATTATGAGGTGAATGATGAACTTATGACTAGCTTTGGATTCATCCCTTGGTATCCATTATCTTTATTTTAATTCAATTGTGATTAATTTTAGTCTAAGAGTTCCTAATTGTGTCCATGACAAATAATCTTGAATTACCATCTAAAATTCAAGAACTTAGCAATTTGATGTTAATTGAGACTTCAATTCCTATTAAGTTACTAATTCTTGTCATTGAGATCTTTAAACACTTCAATTTGATTGATTAATCAATTAATTAACCTCTAGATTATCACCTTAAAATGTTTAATTAATCAATAAAATTTCAAGGAATCCTCAAATTAGACATTCAAGCACTCAACCTCTCATATGTATTTTATCAAACACCTTGATTGCATATATAGATAATTGTAGGAATTTGAAAATCCAGCACTTAATTCATGCAATTAATCATTTAAAATTCTCTTAATCAATGTCTAACTAGTCATTAGTCATAAACTACATTAATCCCAATCGTTCACAAACTTAACTAAGCAAATAAAATAATTAAAATTGATATAGAGAGAGAAGAAAGTAAAATAAACTCTTAGCCAAAAATCCCTTGATTAACTCCATAGATTCAAGCTTCTCCAAGGTTCTCTTCTAAGCTAATCATGAGATAGAGGATTAGAGCTTCATTTGATAGATGAATGGAGGAAATGGGATGAGGAATAAAGTGGAAATGGCATGGAGTGGCTACGACATATGGAGTCTGGAGGAGGGATTTTATTCGATGCCCCCAAATGACAATGGATGTGTTATTTTTATTCGATAAAATGATTCTCTTGCCTCTGCCTGAGTGTATTTTGCGTCCCTCACTCGCTAATCATGTGCTTCATTAAATCATTTCATGTGCTTTTCTTTTCCTTGAGTCCCTTACGTGTTTTTGCCTTTAATGAATCACATGCTTCAGTTTATTCTTCACATGTGCTACTCTCTAATTCAGATTCGTGCAAATCCACATCATCTTCCACATCATTTTTTTTCTTTAGCCAACTCTAAGTTCTGCCTCAGCATGTGTGTGTATTTGAACTCTTTTATTCCACCCACGTGACTGCTCCCTCTTCGCGTTATTCTTACGTTCCTTTCCACGTCGTTTTCAGCTCACACTAATTCTCTAATCTAGAATGTAGCTTTATCTCTTGCTATCGTGTTTGTTCCTTCCTCTATTCTAGCCACGTCATTTTTTCTCCTTCGTTCAGCTCATTTCTTCATACGTTCTATCTTCATTTAAACTTCAGCCTATCTCCCTCTATGTTCTGC
The DNA here is from genome assembly GCA_032878935.1 of Erythrophleum fordii. NCBI lineage: Eukaryota > Viridiplantae > Streptophyta > Magnoliopsida > Fabales > Fabaceae > Erythrophleum > Erythrophleum fordii. The sequence goes on along the minus strand of JAVQMF010000052.1, from coordinate 13,876,807 downwards.
TTATGTCTCTTCTTCTTAGACCCTGTGGCTTCATTTGTGAGTTGCTTCGTGAAACTGAACCCGTGTGTGAATGAAACATGGTCTTCCTCACTTCTGGACCCTCCAAAACCTGTAGCTTTCTTCTTCTTCAAAATCACGTTGCTTCTTAAGTTCTGGAGCTTCTCCAAAAATTCTAGCTTCTTCATGTTTTACTTCATGCAGCTCCCTTCATCCTTTAACTCATGCTTCTTTCCTTCATAGAACTTGTGGCTAGTTCATGTTCCTTCTCCTCCTTTTTCGTGTTACTTCTTCTTCAGTCAAGCACGAAGCTTCTCTTCACACGAGCTGCCTTCTTTACTTTATTTCTTTGCCTTGCCTTCTTCGTTTGCTTCAAGTAAAGGAAGGGCACCCGTGGCTGCTACTGTGTGTGTGTATAATCTGTACCCAAGCTCCTTTCCACGTAGAATCCAACCTAACATGTAGCTTCTTCTTCTTACTTTATGCACTGTTCTGCCACATGAGATATAGTTGCTCAAGCTTCTCACGTAAATCACGTCTTGTGTGTCTGTGTGAGTGAAGTGGCAGTAGCATTCTTCTCTATTCAAGCTCAGCTTCATGACCTCGTGTTTGTATGAACCCCTGCCTCATTTATTTCTTCATTTAAGGGTGTAACTTTAGAGCTGAACCCTTGGCTTCATGTGCTCTCCTTCTCCATGTGCAGCTGCTCTCTTCTTCCATTACAATGCAAAACTTAAGCCTCATGTGTGTTGTGTTCTCTTCATGCAAGGCCCAACTCGTAGCTGCTTCTCCATCTTGTATTACACGTGATTTATTTCTCCCATTCAAATGTTATTGCCCAACAAAAAGTGTACTTGATCCCAACTCTTCTCTTCCTTTTCTTCAAAACAAACTCTCATTCAAGCTACAATTACTTATTAAAATTCTGCATAAAAGAGTGGGAAAAATCAAATAGGAATATTCACAAATTTATTTAAGATAAGTTTATGCATTAAAAATCATCCATTTTGTAATTTAATTCTTAAAATGCAGAAAATAGTCATTAAATTCAATTATCATCTAATAAAATGCAATAAACCATATTCAATTATTAAAGTGCCAAAATTAGAGGGAATAAAGTATATGAAAATTAGCAATTATCATGGGCTAAACTAGATAAGCCAATGCTTTGAAAGTATTACTTAATTGGGCAACAAGACTAGTACAAATGTACCTTTTAGAGGTAACCTGAAATTGGTTCCCTTGCTCCTCATTGAATGATTGGAAAAACCCTTCTTTATTTGTCATACCATTAGAGATTATATAAAAATCTCATGCCATGTTTCTCATTTAACAATAATTACTCAAATTCACACTTTTGGTAATAGAAATAACCATCATTAAAAGTCTCAAATAATCTAATTATGTACAAATAAATATTTTCATCATTTTATTCTCTAAATTCATGCCAAACAAGTTTTTTATACTTAGAATATCACAAAAAGAAGCATGAAATTCGCGGGTTGTTTTATATGCACTATTTTAGCACTTTAAAAAATAATAGGAGTTAAATTTTGAAAAATCATACCTTGAACTACACAACTTTGATTTGTGCAAACTTAATGGCCACAGAAAGTTTATAATGAGAGCTACGTATTATAAAAATTTTAGAACAAAAAAAGTTCATTTGGTCCCTCAAAGTCCACAAAAATGAAAGCTGGCCATATGAACAGTACCACCAGTAAATTCTACTAAAAATAATCAGTTTCAAAAATTTATAATAAATTTTACAAAGTTCCAAAAATTATGTTTTAGCTGTATTAAAAGCTCTCCATATGTCTTAAAGGACTGCCAAATTTCAACCCAAAATCCATCCATTTGGTTTATTAATGGTGACATATTATGGTTAAAAAAATCAAAATTTTGGACCAAAATGGTTCTAAATGAGCCATATTATGTCATGTCTCCATTTAGGCGCGTTTTAAATGATATATGCATCATATATGGCTATCTCAAAATGTCTCAACCGCCATACAACTTAAAATGACCTCTCCGCTTACCATTATATACATACATTTCTACGAACTTAAAGGGTTAAATTACATAATATTGCATATTACTATCCATAAATGGTTTTTACATCATATTATCATACCTTTAAGTGTGTTGGAATGATCATAAATCAAAATATACATGTACATAGTCATAGGTGCAAAAAAATGTCTTAAAACATACATTATTGTCAAAGTAACTCTGTTTATGCCTTTTGTTCTTCATTTTTGCTACCTTGAGAGCCATCTAACCATGGTTAGTGGAAGATATGGAAAAAATGAGATTCAAAAATCTTAATAGCTAATCCAACATTCAAGCATATATATATATGGTTTACTCAAGTTCAAAGAATATGGATATCAAATAACCATATATCATTCATATTCATGCATTAGGAATTTCATGGCTCATTTAAGAGTAAAACCAAGCTCTAAGAACTTTTGGTCTATTCTCACCTAATATCTAGGAATTTTTTGTTTAACCTCATTTTTTTTAGGAACTTTTGACTTAGACTCACTCACAATTGAGACTTTTGGCCTTGTTTTACCCACATTTAAGAACTTTTGGCTTCACCTTACCTATTTCAAGGGACCTTTGGCATAATCTCATATTCAAGAGCTAAACTAATTTCAAATGCAATCAAATGCCATGCAATTTCATCAAGCAATCAACAATATACATAATTTGCAAGCAAAACATATAAGTAATCGAAGACTCAAACAACCAAACATATATACACAAGAATCAAGGAAAAGCTACATTGACATAAGGATTTCAATTGATTTCCTTTAATATCTTCTCTTCATTCCATGGCCCTATAGCCATCCTTAAATTTGCTCTCACTTGTTTGGCCTAAACATATCAATTAGAGCAAATTTAACCAATGGAACCATACTCATATCCATATTAGCCTTATACAAATTATCTAGAGCTTTAGGTATACATACGGTTCAATTGAATGCCTTAAGAAGCAATCCTAACAAATCAATTTCTTAGTTTCAAAACCTCTTCAATATGAGTTATATGATTATATTTGAACTCATTAGAGCTATCATAAGCTTGATGTAAGGAGCTTAGTACCAAGTTGCTCCTTTAGGCCTAATTAAACTTTAAATTTTCACCTTTCAAAATAAGACTTCTAAATTCAAACCAATGGTTCCTTTAATATTTATAATTCATATCTAGATCACTTATTATCTTGGAATCATTGAAAACTCTTTCTAGGTACCCTATCTAGTTCATGGCCAAAGCATGCATCAAAGAAGTTCTTTATGGAAATTTTGTTTCACTCTTAGGGAAATTGACACATATGGAGGTTCCTTAGCTTCTTCTTAGTTTAATTATGATTTTACATGGCTTAGAATACCCTTCTAAGGTTTTAAACTTCCTAAGGTGTAACTAAAACCCTAATCACCATATCTTACAACTAAAGGCTTCTTAGTTGTTTCTTTTGATTCCATCTTAGTCTCCATACTCCTAAACCTCTAAAACTACCATGCTTAGGTTAGAATTAATCTTCCCCTAGAACTTCCCTCTATTGGCCGAACAAGAGAAGGCATGGAAGAACAAGGAAGAGCATGCTTCATGCATGGAAACATACCTTGTTTCAATCCTTGTCAAATAAAGATTTTTGTGGTGGATTTAGTTACTTCAAACTCTCCCTTTTCTTCAAGAATTCAATCGCCAAAGTACTTCTTTCAAGAAGCTAAAACCACCATTGGAGAGGGTTTAGATAGGAGAAGAATATTTGTAACTAATATGTCATGAAAAAATGTAAGAATTTTCATCTTTATAGGCTTTTCTTTCTCCCATTTTTCCCTTCATTTGGATTCCCTTCAAGATCTTTTTTTGGTCTGTTCTAGATATGTTAAGTTAGTTATGGTAGAACAAATTGAATGGCTAGTCATAAAAGGGAGAAAGAAAGTTTTAAAAATAATTTCTAAAATATCGATCACGTTTTGTAACTTCAATCCCTTCATTGATCTCATTTTAATTCTTTTTTTAGAACCAACTTTTCCATTATGAAATATAGGATCTCTAGTTTATTAAAACATTTTGTTTCAATTTTATGAGATTCAAAACAATCCAAAATGATAAGTTTAGGTCAATTGACAACCGAAATCATATACTAGAAGAGTTTTAATATTCTGATGATTCCTATAATTTTCTGGGCTTTTAAAAACCTTCATGAGTTCAATTCTACCATTTAAAGCTTCCTTCTTCAAGTTTCTTAAAATATTCTTGAAATTATGATTTTACCACTGCATTTTCAGTTTATTCTATTTAGTTGTTTCAGCTCTGATTTCAAGCCATCCTTGATTTCTCAACCTCATTTTTAGATACTCTATTTAGCATTCTAACCATAATTTGCCTCAATTTATTTTATTATGGATCTTCTTTCATTAACCTTGTAATTTTAAATTTTGGTTTTGTAAGTCTCCTAGCTATAACGAGGATACCTATTCGCCTAACAAGAATGCCAGTTCGCTATAGTGAGTTCGTGACTCATACAAAATCCAGGGAATTTCTCATAATAGCACTGGCCATAGTGAGGATATGGGGACCTAGAACTAATAAGTTCTCATTGTAGTGAGGGGTGTTTTCTGTTATAGCGAGCTCATTCTGGGAAAATTGTAAAAAAGTGAGATTTTTCTTCTTAAAGAGTCCAGAATGCTCTCCCACCTTTAAACTGACTTTGGGCTTACTAAATATAGAAGAAGCTTTGCCTAAGAGACAGAGAGATGAGGGGAACTTCAAGGAAGGGGAAAGAACAAGAAGAAAAGGTATGAATTTCATGAAATTTCCTACTCTTCTCTTTTGCAAGCTTGCTCTCTTCCTTTTCCACCTTCTTTCTATAAATTTGTTGAAGTGTTTGGTTCTATTTTGAACTTAAACTAGAGGGGAGAAGTTCAAATTTTTAGGAAGAGCATCCAAGCAAAAGGAAAAGTATCTAAAGAAAGCTAGGAAACCAAGGTAGTTTGCTCTTTCTATACTTGCTTTTTCTCATTCTTCTTTTGTGTGTTTTGCCTCATATATGGACAGCCAAGAAGGAGTGAGTTTTGAACCAAACTAAGGATGAATCTTAGGTATTAGAGTATGAAAAACAAGAATATGCAAAGAGAACAAAGAAAGAGTCAATGGATTTGCAAGATAGGAAACTTGGGATTCAAGAACTTAGGCATGGCTAAAATATGATTTTATCTAAGAGTTCTTAAGCCTAAGTGAGTATTTATATGAGCTCCTAAAACCCCTAAAGATCTTGCCACATGCATTTTTATCAAGGAAAACAAAATCACTTCCATTGGTGCCCAGGAGAGCATTGTCTCAGCCTAAGAGGGTTGAAGCACTTAGAAAGCATCTTAACTTCTTCCAAGCTTAGAATTGTATTATATAAGATAGGAGAATATGAGAGGAAGCCTTGGAAAAAGTCTAGAAATCCTAGAAAGTGTGAGGGAAGTATAGGTTCCATATTGTAGCATAATGAAACAACACATAGCTAGGCTCCTTAAAATAAATGTGTGATAGCTCTAAAGAGTTTGCTCTTTCCACCCTTTCTCATGCATGAATGTGTGCTTACATTGTTTTCAATGTGTGTATATATGTTTTGATCTATGAAAAGTATTTTAGCATGAGCTTTTATTCTATGGTACCATGATGATGCTTTATGTATTCACATGATGTTTTATATGCTTGCCTTGGTTTGCTTGAGTGTGGCGAAGCCAAGAATCCTCTATCCATGGTGAAGATAAGCCAAGAACCCTTAAACTTGGTTAAGATAAAGTAAAGAGTCTCCCAAGGGTGAAGTTGACTTCTAAGAGTAAGGTTGAGTCAAAACCTCTTAGAGAAAATGGGTGAGGCAAATCCAAAATCCATAAGTGAATCGGTAAGGCTAATCCACTTTCTTGGTAAGCCTATGTATGCTATATATGACTTGTTCAAATGCTAAGAATGTTTCTTGAATGCTCACATATGTTAATATACCTATGCATATATTTTTAAGGCTTGTATTACATATTTTATGTGTGATTGAAAGAGAGATGACATCCCCTCCTCTCCAATGTTCTAACATGCTAGGTGGACCAAGAGGACAAGATAATGGGTACCAACAACTTGGAAGATAAAAGTGTGACAACAAAGTGCATGAGTTTTACTTCTTTATGACCATATGAGTGGCAAATGTTGCAATCCATTATTGTATATTTCTAATGACCTCATGAACATGTGTAATTATGCTAATGTATCATTACAAATGAGAATTTATGTTGTGTAAATATTACAATGCAATTTGGGTATGTAATGGCAAGACTAGCATTATGAAAAATTGTGTATAGCATGGGATGAGGTGTAAGTTTCTAAATTTTAAGTTTATACACCTTTAAGACAAGTTTAAATTTTCATTTTAGTGCAATCCCACGTGCTCAAGTGGGCACACAAGTTTGGGACGCAAAATTGGACATTTTGATACTAGTTGAGACCATAAAAATGACCAAACTAGAAACCTAGGACACAAACTAACCAAATGGATGAATCTTTTCATGATATTTGGTAGACATGTGGAGATCATTGAGAGCTTTTTGAAAAGTTATGAATTTCAAAACTTTATGATAATAACTTATAATAGTAGCCTAGATAGTTAAGATCTTAGGCAATTTTCAAATGTCAAATGTCTTTTACTTGATTTTCCATGACCTGGAATTATTTTCAACATAAATTAGATATTTGTAGCTTTCTAGAATGGTAAAGAATGCATGATTTTGATTTTTTTAGAATTAGTTATGATTTTTCAAAATTTATAACAGAAAATTTACAATTCTAGCCAAGGCTACACTATAGAATTTTATGTGTTTCTTGCACTTACACGAGTTCCAAAACACTTTTGGTGATGAACTTGAGTTATATCTATATAATTAAATATGAAAATGAGTTAAATGAGTTTATATGGTCCCTAAGATATTGAATGAAAATTCATCCCTTACGTGGCATAGATTTATTCATTATTTTTATTGCCTTTTCCTTAAAAAATTGTGAAATGCTTGGAAATGAGCTTAGATAAGGAATGAGATGAGCTATATAATTATGGTGTTACAGTATGAGTCCCTTAGACCTCTAAGAAGTTGCATAAGTGTCATCCTCTTCAAGAAAGTGAAGCAAACTCTATAGGTACTTTAAGGATGCATAGTCTCAGCCAAGAGAGCTTAGAGCACCTAGAGAGTGTTTGAAACTATTTTAAGCCTAGAGTGGGACTAGATATGATAGAAGAACATTAGGGGAAGCCTTGGAAAAGAAATTTAGAAAGCATATCTTATGAGATGGAGGTAAAGATTCTATAATGTGATATTAGGAAGCAACTTATAGTTATACTCTCCAAGGAGTCTAAATAGAGTCAAGAGACTTAGATGGAAGAAAAAAATGGAGTCAAGACCATAGATTCCTATAGTTGCTTCATTAGGTCCTTTATGAAACCATAATTATGTTTAAGACCAAGTGGTCTTCCATAGTAAATGCATAATGCTAAAGCTTGTTCCCATGAGTAACCCATGTCATATTTAATGTGTTTAAGCCAAGAGGATCAATTATCACATAATTCCAAAAGCTTGGCCAAAATGGGTAGGAAGAGTTTAAGGAAAAAGTTAGTAGCATTGGCTCCAAGGTAGCTCTATAACCTTTATCTAATGCATTCCTCGATGTTTTCTTATCTTTGGATGTGTGTACATATGTTTATACTGTGAGAAATGTTTCTAACTATTTTTCTATATGCCATGGTACCATGATGTTCTTGAAATGTGTTTTACAAATGTGTTTTGGCTTGAATGGGTATGGTGATACCAAAAGTCCTTAGGATTGGGTGAAACAGCCAAAAGTTTCAATAAGAGTGAAGCTTAGTCAAAATTCCCTTGAAAATAGGTGAGGCAAATTCAAAAGTCCTAAGAAAAATGGGTGAGGCTTAACCAATGCCCTTGAGAGCCTATGTATGTTATGAAGGAGTTTCTTGAACATCGAAAATGCTATATATATGTTCATTAGTAGCTTGAAAGCTATGCATGCATTCTTTGACTTGTAAATATATCAATTATGTATGTCTAAAACAATTAAGAGCTATTGAGATTCTTTGAATCTCACTCTTTTCCCTCCATATGCTTACTCATATCTAGTTAGGCCAAGGAGACAAAAGATGGAAGCCAAATACCTTAGTGCATGATACCTTGATAATGGAAGAGAAAAATAGGCTTTTGGAGAGCATTTGAATGTCAAATTATGTATCTATGTGATGTACATGTAAGGTAGACTCTTGAACATGTTTGAAAGTATGTAGACATCATGTATGTATTAATTATGGAACCAAATGAATGAATTTATAGATTTTTGCCACTTAGGTTTTAAGATGTTTATGTGTCTAAGTGTATATGGCATGGTGAGATTGAGTTTCATATTGTTTTAGAACATTTAAGAGACTTCCTCAGGCTATGTTTGTGCTATGAGATGTGCTCAAGTGGTACAAAATAAGAGGAAGACCATTTGGAGCCTTATGAACCCAATTTGACCCTTAAAAGTGACCAAAGTGTATGCAGAATTAAAGTCTAACCAAATGAATAAGTTTTTACATGAAATTTGTCCAAAACGTAGGCCTCATCTATAGCTTTCCATAAAGCCAAAGAACACCCAATTTGGAGCTTTAGAGAATTTATTATGATTTTTCAAAGTTGGAAAAATTTGACAGAATTAGTATTAGCACTGCTCATTTGGTCAATTTCTTCTTCTATATCATCCAAGAGCTAAATGATATCCAATGCTCATGAAATTTTACAGGCATAAACTAGGAATGATAACCTTTCTATAGCATTTAAGAGTACCTTATTTGGATTTATATTAAGGGATATATGAATTTTTTAAGTTGGTGGTTAGTACCAATGATGTAGACAGATCTTTAGTACTTTTCTATTAATTTTCATGAGTTAGATGCATTTTCTTGATCTAAGAACTTATACATCCATAGCTTTCCAAAATGGTATGTTTTTCTGGATTTTAATTTTTCTAGAATCAATTATAAATTTTTGAAATTTATATCAGAAACCTATGATAGCAAACCTAGGCAACTAGACCTTTAGTGCTATTCTATTGTCATTCATAGGTCATTTGATGTTTTCATGATTTAGAATGATTTTTAACCTATGGTAGACATTTAGGGCTTTCCAAAAACCTATCATTTACTTGATTTTGATTTTTTAAGAATTAATTATGAGTTTTCAAAATTTATTTCAATAACTTGTCCCTAGAACCCAAGGCAAGCAAATCTATTTTAAGGAAAATGGCTTCAACCCCAAGATTTGCATGATGAATTATAGTGTTCTTGATGTGATTAAGCATATTATGAATGGAAGAAAATGTTGGTAAACCCATATGGCCCATTTGACTAAGTTTGAGCTCACTTGGCTTAGGAAAAAATATGCAAACTTATGGCTTGATATGTGTTGTGATGTGATTTTGTAGAATATGGCTTGTAGCAAATATTTGAGCCTCTAATTGTGTCATCTATAGTTTAACAAATATGTTAAGGATGGTAATTACATTTAGCAAGCTCATATGATTTATTTGGCCATTAATGAATAATTTTGGCATTACGTGTTGGTTATTTCCACTACTAAAAGCGGTAAATTGGTTAAAATAATACTTTAATGTCAGTTGGGATATATTTTGATGATATCTGGTTATGTTGGTACAATATGCAGCTGTAGAAAAGGAATAAAAATTAATACTAGAAAAAAGGCATCACTTTGTCATTTTTTGCAAAAAGTCTTATAAAGTCATACGATGAGGAGGAAACTACCACCATTTTGTAATGGATACACCAAACAAACAAACTCACCTACCAAATCCTTCTCTAAAATATTCTATTCTTCCTAGATTTATTTGCCTAACTCTTTGAATGCTAGTTAAGAAATAGGTTCATAAGTATTACCCATGATGTATTAAAGAATACTATAATGCATAGAAATAAAGAATGAGAAAAACAGGGAATATAATAGCAAAAGAGGAAGAAAACAAAGGAATAGAAACCATTTCAACCTTGATTTTCTTGCCTGCCAAATCCTTCTCCAAAACAATACCATATTATGCAAAATTTAGCACTAAAATAGTACTATATTAAGTAGAATTTTTAACTTAAAAATATTACCACATGATGTAAAATAATACATACCTCTTGCAAACTTGAAGCATATCTTCTTATAATATATCATGCAAATAGTCAAGTTGTAAATTATGACTCAGAAGCATAAATTTTTAATGGGAAGAAAAGTTGAAAGAAATAGTTAATTAATCTAAAATGAAATAGAAAAAGAAAATCAAGAGAAATAAACCTTCGCACAAAGCAAAAAGCATAATTTACCTATTAACAACTCACATAAAAATCACAACTCAAGGACTTTCATTCTTAAACTACTTCCATACCCTATTTTCAACATCTTGGCAATTGGGACATTCCACACTTTCTCTAGCATTAAAGGTAGATCTAATGCAATCTAAATGAAGAATTCACAAATAAAGGCAAAATGAAATCAATAGATTTGGCAATATCAACAATCATAAAACTGATCAAGAACATGTTTAGCATTTCATCTCTCAAATAGCTATAAAAAATGCTATAAAGAGCAAATCTTAAACAGCTATAAGAGAACATAAAGGTAAACCACGAATAACATCGATTACCGAGTTCCCTCTTACATTTCTTCTTCATTCAATGATACCCCCTTGATTTGTTATCAAGGTGAAGGCCAATGTGTATATGTCACTCCCTCTATTCAAGAGTATGACTGGCATAAAAAATGAAATAAATCTCACCTTTATAAGCCTGAGTAAATATCAAGACTTAATCTATGTTCATTAGGAGTCATAATGATCTGACGTCAAATAATAGCATATGCATTTCAAAAAATTATAAGTCATACTTTAAACAAACATAATTAATTATATATGGCTTTTGTAGAAATTTTGGTAGAGTCTTCTCTGAAAATAAGACCTTTCGAAGTTTTTACAAGCAGCCTAACACAATGTATACAATATAAGAGAGTTCTACTCTCAACACAGATCCACTATATATCAAGTACTAAAGATAGGCAAATCTTGTCTGTGAATAAGTGAAGCTACATCTAGAATATAGAATAAAATCAATTACATATTAAAAAATATATATGCCTTCGCAGACAAATGCAGGGCTCACCAAGAATGAGTACTACTACTCCTACACTACTGAAAAGGATTTAAGTTCAACACTACTATCTAAAAGAAAAGATGCTAAAAATAAATAGAGTGAGTTTGACACTCAATGAATGAATAATGCTAATTATGACAAATAGGGATAGACTACACATTAAAGTTTTCATCATTAGCAATTAATCAAATAGTTTAAAAATATATAAACAACAATTGTTGAATACTTTAAGTAAGTCATTCATAAAAATATAATAGGAGCATCTAATCAAAACCAAATAAAATAGACATCGAATATCCTGCTCACAAAAATCAAAACAAAATCCACATGTGATGCCCAACCACATAGAGTTAGCAACATGCTTGCTAGTTGGGATTTAGATCATGGTGTACCATAGCTAACAATTATTTATGTTAGTTGTATGGTCCTGTAATGGGCAACTCCCTAAAAAATCCTTTCACAAATATATGTTTAAAAATTATTCAAAATTCTTAATCATACTCATTGTCCATTAGAAAATATAATAAGATGAAATCATTGCATATTCAAATATACATGATCATAATATTTTAGTTTAAGATTTCATGTTTAGGAAAAAACATTCTTCTTAATATCAAAAAAGAAAAAAAAATTCTTAAAGAATGGTTTGTCCCCATAATATAATAATCATTAAATAAATATTCAATTAAAAAAGTAATTAATTTGCTAAATAACATTTAAACAAAAGAAATAAAATGGAATTTATATAGCATGAACAGTTAGCATTATCTACTCACCTTTTAAAGATGACATAGAAAAATTTTTTCTATCTCCTCCCTATTTCCTTAGTTGCAAATACTTCTCCAAAATACCCTATAGAACTAGTTCACAAAATCTTAGTCCTTGGATGGCCTCAAATTGTCACATAATGAAATTAACCCACTTTTCGTAATACTTTGTCTTGACAAGTCTTTTTTATTGTCATAATTATTTATGTCCCTCTCACAACACCAATTTAAATATAATTACTCAAGTTATAAATTTCAATATTCAAATATCCTATCTCTTCCTTCTAACCACTACTAGTCCATTAATACTTCAATTATGAAGTTTTTCTTCCTTTTCTTTTTATTATTTTGATCAAATATTAAATATAAAACTTTTATCTTAGGAAGTTAGAAATTTCTCAAAAGCTAATGAGCTCCCTGCAGTTTCCAACTTGAGGTTGTTGGGTTCTTTTTTCATTGACAATAGTAATTTTCCAACATTTCGAGGGATCTAAAACATAAACTAAAGTTGGCAAAAATGTAATACTATAATCTCATAGACCTTATACCATAGTAATCAAAGCATTTCATACTCATTTACAAGGCATTTGTAAACTTTAGCAATGAAATTACGTGTATTGGCATAGAAATAATTCATTTTTGTCCACATGAGCCATTTAAATTTACCTCCATTCATTTCCACCCATAATATACTCAAACATATCAAAAACAACACAATTTGAGGCCTACAATAAAACACCATATATTTCTAACTCATTTTATAACATTCCTATGCTTTACATTTGTAGATTCCATAAAAGAGCAAGAAAAAAGGAATTAAAATACTACATTTCTTTGTGTTGTGTCGCGTGTAAAAATTACATTCGGTGTCACGGACCATGTGAGCTCATACAATACATTCTTATATTTAATGACATGCATACAACTTATTTGCATTATCAAAAATGGCCTACATCTCGTGGAAACCAAGTGGGAGCATAAAATACTTATACATATTTTTGGCCAAATTTTCAGTATTTCTATCACAATTTCAAAAATTCATAACTAAATCTATAAAAATTGAAATCCAACAAACTTTACTATTACAAAAATATTTTGATATATATCCCATGGTAAAAATAATTTTAGCTCATGAATCATTAAGGAGAGAACGTTTGACTTCAAAAAAGCCACTGAGGTCACTGCTATCTGGGCTACTAGTCTAGATTACTGATGTAAATTTTTAAAATTTATAACTAATTCTATAAAAATTAAAATCACACACATTTAGTCATTGTAGAAAGCTATAGATGTTAAATTTACGGAAAAATAATTCTAGAATGAAAAAGTTACTTTTAGCCATTAGAAATCTATAAAACAGTAACTAGACATAGGGAGCGCTACTGCTACTGACAGTAAATATCAAAATTGCATAACTCTTTGCTCATACCTCTAAATGAGGTGATCTTAGTAGCTACAAAAAGCTTATGACCTTTAGTTTATACTTATAAAATTTTACAAGCATTGGATACCATTTGCCTATCAGATGATACAGAGCACAAATCTATCAGTGTGAATAGTGCATATGCCAGAATCAATCCCAATTTTTAAAATTCATAACTAATTATGTAGATCTCCATTTTTGCTGCACTTTAGCTTCTTGAAAAGATCTTAATGAGCTCTACAACTATGCCAAATGTCATAGAGAAATTCCTTCATTTGGTCAAAAAGTGTCATAGGGTGCCATTTGGGTCATTTTAATGCCTTTTAATGGTGTAAAGGTGTACAAAATGGCTTCTAAGGTTCTTGTGGCTACTTGGGCATGTGAGAATGCCCTAAAAAGACTCCCTAAACTTGTCTTAAAGGTGTAAATGTCTAGAACATAGAATTTCATTTTTCATCCCCAAGCTATATGCTAGAAAACATGCACTAGATATGGCCATTCAATACCCAAAAGTTGCAACACTACTCATTTATCATCAATTGTCATACATATATCAACTATGGTCATGTTTACACATGTTCCATCCATTAGACATCCATTCTATCAAAATATTACATCATATGTCATTCCTTTGGTTACAACATAAACAAAATTAAGAGCTTTATGGTCAAGGCTTCATCTTCCCACTTGGTGGCTTCCATTTCTTGGTTCATTGGCTCCACCTAGTATAATAAAATGTTGGAGAAGAGGAAGTGAGATTCAAAGAATCCCAATAGCTCATTTCCTATTCAATCATGGATAAAGAATGTAACACAAGCCTCAAAGTGCATGCATAACATTTGAAATGGTTAAAGATACATTTTTGGCATTTACACAAAGCACACATAGCATACTTAGGTTTGCCAAATGAATGGATTAGCCTTACCCACTTCTTTTAAGGTTCTTGGACTTGCCTCACCCTTTTTCTCAAAGGCCATAACTAAGCCTTGCTCTTGGGAGACTTTCTCTTGGTCTCAACCACTTCTAAGGGCTCTTGGCCTCTCCACATTTAACCAAACCAATGCAACATTCTAGGCATCATTTGCATACATAATGCAATACTATGGTTCCATGGAACATAGGCATCATACTAAAATACAATTTGTAGCTTAAAATACACATACACATTTCAAAATAATGTAGACGTTCATTCATGCATGGGAGAAACGAGAGAGAGCTACCTTTGGTGAAATCACACATTTTCCTCCTTGGGCTTGTCCCCCTTTTTTTGGCTCCACACACACAAAGATGTGGAATTGGTTTCTCTTGGCCTAAACACAATTTATGGAGGCCAATTAGGTTCATAAAATCATTTCTAAAGCCATACCTCTTCCTTAAACTCTAACTTGGGCCAATGACCTATTTATGGTTTCAAAATGCACTTAATGAAGCAACACCTCTCAAATAACTTTTAAGCTCCATTCTCTCTATTCATATATGATTTTTGACTCCTTTCAAGCCTCTTGAAGTCACTACTCGATTAAAACCAAGAGCTTAAGTGCATGTTGCTTCCTTAGGTTAAATTATGGAAGCTATGATACTAATTCATTCTCTAGCCCTCTTAAATTTTTCTCAAGGTTTCCTCTCACTTTCATTCATCATATCTGACTCAAAATTAGGTTTAAAAAAATTTAAAACTCTCCTTAGCTATGCTATCCTTGCTTGGCTGAAATATAGAGCATTAATAGGGTTTGATAGGTTCTTGATTTTTTCTTGATAGGAGATACACTTAGAAGGCATCCTAGAGCTCTTAGAATCTCAAATAAACACTCATACATGTAAGGAAGTTTAGATATTAAATCATTTTTTACATCTCATTCAAGCTTGTAAATTAATAGTTCTTACTTGGTTTTCTTTACATATATTTAATTCCCACACCTTAAATCACATGATTTATCCCTTGGTTATGCCCAAATGTTACTCCTTCTTAGCTATCTATATATAAAACGAAATAGAGAGGAAAGGGAACAAGAAAGAAGAAGCATAGAGTCTAGCTTTTTTCCTTGGCTTTCTAACTCTCTTTGAATGCCTTTTCTTCTTCCTTAGCCCCCCTTTAAATTTTTTGAACTCCCCCTCTCGGTTCTGCACTCAAAATAGAACCAAAGGCTCTAATAATCCTATGGAAAGGAAGTGGGGAAAGAAGAGAGAAGAATTGCTAAAGAGGAAACTAGGAATTTCTATAAATTCTCACTTTTCTTAAGCCTTTCTTCCTCCTTTCTTAGTTCTCTTGGTGCACCACTTTTAAATGAACTCCCCTCTGGTTTTTTGGGCAAAAACAAAGTGTTTAAGTTAGAGGAGCTACTGGAACATGGATAAGAAGAAGCTAAAAGTCACTTTATGCAACTTTTTACTTTTACATATTAGTCCCTCTTCTTAGCTTTTCTATTTTAGGCCCATTTCAACTCCTTTTTAAAATCCGTCTTTTCCATTATAATATTTAACTCTCCAACTTATAAAATGCCTTTAGAACTACTCAAATTAGATTTAAAACCATTTCAAACTATTTGACCAAAGTTTTAGTCAATTGACAGCCGAAATCACTCACTGGAGGGGTTTCAACTGTTCTAGGAGTTTCCATAGTTTTCAAGGCCTCTAAGATGGAAATCTCAAATTTTTATTTAAAAAGCCCTCTTAAGAGTTTTCCAAATTGTCCAGAAATTACACAAAATGCCCTAACTTTCTTTCCTAAATTTTCCTAACTCGTTTGGCTTGGGTTTTCTAGTATCTTAGACCTTAGATCCTCATTTTCTATTATTTAGGATTTTATTCTCATTTTTTTGTCTTAAAAAACTCATCTCAGGGGACTTACTTTGAAAATTGACTTATTTTAGTGTTTTAGAAAAAATCGGATGTTACATTTCTTCCTCCTTTAAATAAAATTTCATCCTCAAAATTTAAAATATATACCTTAGGAGAATAGCTCTAAATGCCTCTTTCTCATCTCTTCCTCTAGTTCCTAGGTGGCTTCCTTAGAAGATAACCCCCTTCCAAATCACTTTCTCCAGCGGTATCATCTTATTTCGTAACTACTTCAACCTAACATCCATGATCTGATTTAGTGATACTATATAAGATAGATCATTTTGTAACTGCACATTTTCATATTCTATGACATGTGAGGGATCAAGTTAGTATTTCTTGAGCTGGGATACATGGAAAACATTTTGAATTTAGCTCAAGTTTGAGGGAAAGGCTAATCTATAGGCCATAGGTCTGACTTTATTAAGAATTTGGAATGGACCTATGTATTTTGGATTAAGCTTCTTACTCTTAATGGATCTACCTATCCCTGTGACTGGAGACACTTTAACAAAGGCATGGTCTTCAACCTCAAATTCTAACGGCCTTCTCCTTTTATCTGCATAACTTTTTTGTCTTCTCTGTGTGCCATTAGAAGTTTTTTTCTTATGGTTTTCATTTGTCTAGAAGTCTGGCCTACTAAATCTGAGCCTATAAGGCTCCTCTCTCCTAACTCAATCCAACACACTAGGGACCTACACTTCATCCTATATAATGCCTTATACGGTGCCATCTGGATACTCACATGATAGCTATTATTATAGGCAAATTCCACTAAAGGCAAGTATGTATCCTAACTTCCTTTCAATTATAAAATACAAGCCTTTAGCATGTCTTTTAGGGTTTGGATGGTCCTCTCAGTTTGACTATTTGTCTGAGGGTGATAGGCTGTACTGAATCTTAACCTAGTCCCTAAGGCATCTTGTAATGATCTCTAAAAATTTGAAGTGAATCTAGGACTCTATCTAATACTATGCTCTTAGGTACACCATATAGGCTCGCTATCTCCTTGATGTATAGCTGAGCTAACTTATCTAGGGTATATGTGGCTTTTATTGCCAGAAAATGTGTTGACTTCATTTATCACCCATATGGCATCATACCCCAATGATGTCTTGGGTAAACCTATAACAAAATCTATAGCTATGCTATCCCACTTCCACTCAGGGATATCTAAAGGCGGAAGTAACCCAACTGGTCTCTGGTGCTCTATCTTAACTCTCTAGCACACTCGACACTAAGAGACATACTCTGCTATATTAGATTTCATCCCAGGCCATCAAAATATCTTTTTCAAATCCTGATACATCTTGTTACTTCCTAGATGAATCATGTACTTACTTTTGTGTGCCTCATCTAATATCCCTTTTCTAATCTTAGAATTCTTAGGCACATGCAACCTATCCCTGTATCTCACTAACCCATCCCCAGATAGATTAAAGTCTGGAATGCTATCCTAGGATATCTAGGCTCTAATCTTTCTCACTTGATCATCCTCTAGCTGGGCATCCCTAATTTAACTCCTCAGGTTATTTTCTATCTGGGTTTCACTCATCAATAGTTTCCCCAAATGGATCACACATGAAAGATTGATATCCTTGAATCTCTCAATCAATTCCTGCTCTTTGATCATTATATAAGTCATATGTATAGATTTCCTACTTAATACATCTGCAACCACATTTGCTTTTCTTGGGTGGTATTTCAAAATGAAATCATATCTTTTAGAAACTCTAACAACTATTTTTGCCTCATATTTAACTCTTTCTGCTCAAATAAATACTTAAGGCTCTTGTGGTCACTAAAAATTTCTATGGTCACTCCATACAAATAGTGTATCAATATCTTAAGTGCGAACACTACCACTACTAGCTCTAAATCATGTGAAAGGTAATTTTCCTCATATGGTTTCAACTGCCTAGAAGCATATGCTACCACTCTACCTCCTTGAATAAGAACATATCCTAACCCTTTCTTTAAGGCATTACTATAGACTACAAAAGTCTCTCTAAGGTCAAGAAGTACTAAAACTGGGGCTATGGTTAACCTATGCTTCAGCTCTTAGAAGCTCTTTTCACACTTCTTATCCCACACAAAAGGTACATTTTTCCTAGTGAGCCTAGTCAGTGGTATAGCTATTTGAGAAAAGCCCTGAATAAACTTCTTGTAGTATCCCATTAAACCTTGGAAGCTTCTGATCTCTGTCATTGTCCTATTTCTCTTCCACTATAAAACTGCCTCTACTTTATAGGGATTTACTGTGACCCCTACTTAGGAGATCACATGGCCTAGGAACTGGACCTTAGTAAGCCAAAAATCACATTTACTAAATTTAGCATACAACTAATTTTTCCTCAGGGTTTCTAGGGCTAATCTCAGGTGTTGTTCATGTTCTTCTCTACTATTTGAATAGATGAGAATATCATCTATGAAGACTACTAAAAACCTATTCAAGTATGGCCTAAATACCTTGTTCATGTAGTCTGTAAATATTGCAGGTGCATTCGTTAACTCAAAGGGTATAACCAGAAACTTATATTGCCTATACTTGATTCTAAAGGTTGTCTTAGGGATATCTTCCTTAATTTTGAGCTGGTGATACCCTGACCTGAGGTCTATCTTAGAGAACACCAATGCTCCTACTAGTTGGCCTAGGAGGTCATCTATTTGAGGAAAAGGATATTTATTCTTAATTGTCATCTTATTGAGTTCCTAATAACCTATGTATAATCTAAGGTTCCCGTCCTTCTTCTTTACGAATAGAAATGGAGCTCCCTACAATGAGACACTAGGTTTAATAAAACCTTTATCTAAGAGCTCTTCTATTTGCCTCTTAAGCTCTATTAGCTCAATGGGAGTCATCCTATATAGAGCCTTTGATACAAGACCTACCCCAGATACAATATCAATGGCAAACTTAACCTCTCTTTCTAGGGGTAGTCTGCTAATCTCCCTAGAAAACACTTTAGGGAACTCTCTCACAATTGGAATCTCTTCAATATGCTCTTCCACCATAGCTTGAACTGAAAAGAAAACTAAAAACCCTTAACAACTATGTTTCAAAGATTTCTAAGCCTAGAAGGTGGTCATAAGGGCTAGTTCAGTCCTAACACTAGGCACTATCCCACATGCAAGTAAAGAAATACACCAGTGATAGCAATTAAGTGTGACATTATTTGCAGACATCTAATTCATACTGATAATCAAATCAATATCAATGAGGGGCATGCAGATCAAGTCAAGTGTGGTGAAACAATGATTAAACTAGATCACACAGTTTAAACAAGCATAAGAGGTAATAGCTATATTTCCATTAGGGGTGGATACATGTAATTCATAAGGTAAATCATGCATACTCAGGCCCAAACTCTTAATACAATCATAAGATAAGAAAGAGTGGCTAGCATCCGAATCAAATAGTGCAAGTATAGAATAATCATTAACCTTAATCATACCTTAAATCAGACTCGGGAATCTGCTAGCCTTCTACTGTGTCAGGGTAAAGACTCTACCGGGCCTGTAGTCTGGGTGTAGGAGCTACCTCCCTTTGCTGTATAGGCTATGCAAGCTAAGTGCACTCTCTGGCCATATGCCCTGGCCTACCGCATCTATAGCACATGTTCTACCCCGCATAACATGGTCTACCCCTATGACTCCTACCACATTGATTGCATACTGTAAGAGTGGAACTGCCTCTGGTGGGCTGAGCTCTTCTTTTCTTACCTCTTCTACTCTACTAGCCTTTGCCACCTTTTTTGCTACTACCAGTGGTTTGTAACTCTTTTTAGGGTCTCTTACTCTTAAGGAAGGGAGGTCTAGCATTAGAAGCTAGATGCATAGTCTAAAGGTTTGCTTCTGTAACTCTACAAACCTCTACTAAGGCATTGAAGTCCTGAATCCTCTATAGGACCACCCTATCTTGGATCTTTGGTAGTAGACCCTTCTCTAACTTGTCCGCTCTCTACCTCTAATCATCATGCCTCTATAGGTAGAAGGAATATCGGGAGAGCTTAACAAACTTTGCTACGTACTAGTCTACTAACATCCCCTCAGCTTGTCTCAAGAGTACAAACTCTGACTCCTTCTAGTCTCTGATAAAGCTAGGGAAATACCTCTCATAAAAAGCCTAGAGGAACATCTCCTAAATGAATGGGAGGTTCCTTGATTTCAGTATCAATTCAATACTCCTCAACTAGTAATCTACATCTTTCTCTAATTAAAATATAGTCATTATTGCTTTCTACTCGGAGGTACACTCTATCACCTAGAAGATCTTCTCAAGTTGCATAATCTAGGCTTTAAATTTCTTACTATTCAACTCGCTTTCAAATGTAAGAGGCCCAAATTTCCTGAATTGGGCTATAATATCCCAAGTAGAAGGCACCTTAACCGATGGAGTCTACGACACCTGCTGTGTCTGTGGCTATAGGTCTGTGTGAGTCCCCCCTGAATGCTCGAGATGGTCTGGAGGCTATGGTGGTCATGGTAGAGGAGGAGTAGGCCCTTGGCTATCTTTCTCAACAAGTCATTCCTAAAGTTGCATAATCACAACTTGTTGTTAATCCAAGCGAGCCATTATAGCTTACAGGGCTCTAGCCACTAGATCACTAGGCTTGGCTCTATCCTCAGCACAAGCCTCTATAGACTCTAGTCTAGCTATTTTGGGGGGCTTGCCTCGACCTCTCTGTGTGTTATCATATTTCTGAAACATCATAACATAGTTTAGTAAAAAAAAGGAACACACACCACCATATCACACTTAAATCATCCATAAACAACTCATATACAAAGGGAATCTTATAATTTCAAGCCATAACTCAAAGAAATATACCTGAAATTGATCCTTTAATATAAAAAATGAAACACCATATATTTCTAACTCATTTTACAACATTCCCATGTTTTACATTCATAGATTCCATAAAAGAGCAAGAAAAAGGAAATTAAAATACTGCATTTCTTTGCGTTGTGTCATATATGAAAATTTCATTCGATATCACATGGACCATGTAAGCTCATACAACACATTCCCATATTTAATGACATAAATACAACTCATTTGTATCATAAAAAATGGCCTACATCTCGTGGAAACTAAGTGGGAGCATAAAATATTTATACATATTTTTGGCTAGATTTTCAATATTTTTGTCACAATTTCAAAAATTCATAATTAAATACAAAAAAATCAAAATCCAACAAACTTGACTATCCTAGAAAGCTCTAGATATCTACCCTATGGTAAAAATAATTTTAGCTCATGAATCATTAAGGGGAGAACATTTCACATCCAAAAAGCCACTGAGGTCGCTACTATTAAGGCTGTTAGTTCAAATTAATGATGTGAACTTTCAAAATTCATAACTAATTATATAAAAACTGAAATCACACACATTTGGTTATTATAGAAAGATACAGATGTTAAATTTATGTAAAAAATAATTTCAGAACAAAACAGATACTTTTAGCTATTGAGAATTTATAAAATAGTAATTAGACTCAGGGGGCACTATTGCTACTGACAGAAATTTTCAAAATTGCATAAATCTTTACTCAAACCTCCAAATGAGGTGTTCTTAGTGGCTATAAAAAACTTATAACTTTTAGTTTATACTATAAAATTTTACAAGCATTGGACACCATTTGCCATTGGAGAGCACATAACACAAATATGTTAGTGTGAACAATGCACATACCAGAATCAATAGAAAATCCCAAATTTGAAAATTCATAACTAATTTTGTAGACTTCTATTTTTGTTACACTTTACCTTCTCAAAAATCTCTCAATGAGCTCCAATGAGCTCCACATGTATGCCAAATTTCAAGGAGAAATTCTTTCATTTGGTCAAAAAGTGTCATAGCGTACCATTTGGGTTATTTTAATGCCTTTTAATGGTATAAAGGTGTACAAAATGGCTTTTAAGGTTCTTGTGGCCACTAAGGCGCGTGAGAATGCCCTAAAAAGACTCTTCAAACTTGTCTTAAGGTGTAAATGTCTAGAACATAGAATTTCATTTTTCATCCCCAAGCTATATGCTAGGAAAGATGCACTAGATATGGCCATTCAATACCCAAAAGTTGCAACACTACTCATTTATGATTAATTGCCATACATATATCAACTATGGTAATGTTTACACATGGTCCATTCATTAGACATCCATTCTATCAAAAGATTACATCATATGCCATTCCTTTGATTACAACATAAACAAAATTAAGAGCTTTATGGTCAAGGCTTTATCTTCCCACTTGGTGGCTTCCATTTCTAGGTTCATTGGCTCCACCTAGTATAATATGATGTTAGAGAGGAGGAAGGGAGATTTAAAGAATTCCAATAGCTCATATCCCATTCAATCATGCATAAAGAATGTAATATAAGTCTTAAAGTACATGCATGACATACTAACATTTGAAATGGTTAAAGATGCATTCTTGGCATTTACACAAAGCACACATAGCATACTTGGGTTTGCCAAATGAATGGATTAGCCTCACCTACTTCCTTCAAGGTTCTTGGACTTGCCTCACCTTTTTTCTCAAAGGCCTTAAACTAAGCCTTGCCCTTGGGAGACTTTCTCTTGGTCTTAATCACTTCTAAGAGCTCTTGGCTCATCTTTACCAAAAATAGAAGGTTCTTGGCTTCTCCACATTCAAGAAAACTAATGCAAACATTCTAGGCATCATTTGCATACATAATGCAATACTATGGTTCCATGGAACATAGGCATCATACTAAAATACAATTCATAACTTAAAATACACATACACACATTTCAAAATAATGTAAACATTCATTCATGCATAGGAGAAAAGAGAGAGAGTTACCTTTAGTGAAATCACATACTTTCTTCCTTAGACTTATCCCTCCTTTTTTAGCTCCACACACATAAGGATGTGGAATTGGTTTCTTTTAGCCTAAATACAATTTATGAAGGCCAATTAGGTTCATGAAATCTTTTCTAAAGCCATGCCTTTTTCTTAAACTCTAACTTGGGCTAATGACCTCTTTATAGTTTCAAAATGCACCTAATCAAGCAACATCTCTCAAATAACTTCTAGGCTCCATTCTCTCTATTTATATATGATTTTTGACTCCTTTCAAACCTCTTAGAGTCACTACCCAATTAAAACCAAGAGCCTAAGTGCATATTACTTCCATAGGTCACATTATGGAAGCTATAATACCAATTCATTCTCTAGCCCTCCTAAATTTTTCTTTAGGTTCCCCTCACTTTCATTGATCATATATGACTCAAAATTAGGCTCAAAAAAGTTTAAAACTGTAACACCATATATTTCTAGCTTACTTATTATCATTTCTAAGTCTCACATGATGAATTGCATAAAAGGGAATGGAAAAATGGCATTAAAATAATGCCTTATTTCGCGTTGCGTGGCGTATAAAAATTCCATTCGGTGTCACAAGGACCATATGAGCTCATACATCACATTCTCATATTTAATTACATACATACAACTCATTTTCATCACCAAAATTGGCTCACAACTCGTGGAAGTCAAAAGGGGACATCAAATTCACTCTATTATTTTCGGCCAAAATCTCAGTTTTTCTGGCACAACTTCAGAAATTTGTAACTAAATCTACAAAAATTGAAACCCAACAAAATTTATCATTACAGAAAGATCTGGATGTTGACCCCATTCTAAAAATAATTTCAGATCAGGAATCATTAAGGGAAGAACGTTTGACATCCAAAAAGTCACTAGGGTCGCTGCTATTTGGGCTACTAGTTCAGGTTACTGATAAAAAGTTTCAAACTTCATAACTAAATCTAGAAAAATGGCACTCATGCATTCTTTGTCATTTTGGAAAGCTACACATGTCTACTTTATGGTAAAAATATGTGTAGGCTATGAAACACAGCACAGAAAGCGTTTGACATGCGAAAAGGGGCAGAGGTTCAGATTGCTACTGGTACTGATGCAAGTGTCTGCTATAAATTTTGAAAGTGTCCAATTAATTCCAAAAAACTCCAATCCATACAAATTATATCAAGTTGGAAAGATATGAATGTTAAATTTATGATAAAAATAGGTTCAGACCATAGAAATCATGTTTAGCTACTGAAATTTAATGGAACAATGACTCAGGTCGTGCTGTACTACTGTTACTGTTCCAGAAATTCAAAAATTCATATCTCTTAACTCAAACCTCCAAATGAGGTACTTCTAGTTGCTATAAGTCACTATGAATGCCTAGTTTCTACCTACAAAATTTCGTATCCATTGGACCACGTTTGCCCCTCGGATGACACAATTTCACAACTGACCAAATGAACAGTACTGGTGCAAATCCGAAATTTTGGTGCCAACTTTGAAAAATCATAAAAACTTACACAGACCTCCAAATGACCTGATCTTTAGCTTGCCAAAAAGCTCTAGGCAAGATCTAAGTTCATGCAAAATTTCAAGTCAAGAAGAGGTCATTTGGTCAGACTTTGCTATAACTCAAGATTATGGCAATTTGGTTCCAATAAAGGGGCAAATTTGGTTCCAATGGGCCATTCATGGTTCCACACACATTTGAGTAACTTAGAAAGTATAAATAGAGTACAATTAAGTCCCTCATAAGGTCTGAATCCTCATACAACTCAAATTTACCATGCCACTTCCATATACACACATGCATAAGTGGGCTCCCAAGTGGTCAAAGCATACCATTCTATTCATTAAACTCTATTCTTGATATATACACTAACTTTACATAATTTTACACTAGTTCAAAGTGTCATGGCTCAAAAATAATATATACATAGATTCTTTGACATCCTAGTACATTAAAACTAGCAAAACGTGCTAAGAGATGGAGATTTAAGCTCCTTGGCCTCCATCCTTTGGATCTTGGACTCCACCTAGATCATATAAGATGAGAGAAAGGATGGGGGTAAGATTCATTGAACCTCAATAGCTCATACACCTATCCAAGCACATTTTCAAGGTATACAACATGTCAAAGGTATAAGTATGCAATCAATCAATTCATGAAGCATTCCACTTTCACATTTTTGGTGTCACAAACTCATGTCAAACATAAGAATGAGCTCTAGGGACTTTTGGTTTGGCCTCACCCTATTTCTAAGACTTTTAGATTGCCTCACTCTTGGTTCTTGGGACTTTGACTTAGCCTCATCCATCCAAGGGACTTTTAACTTTGTCTCACCCATGCCATGAGACTTTTGGCATCTCCTCACCCATATTAAGGGACTTTTGGCACTAGCTCACCCTTGTGAGCCATTTTCACAATTCAAAAACATTCAAGAAAGCATATTGGTACCAAAATAGCAATATAACATCAAGTGGCATGTCTCAAACATACAAATATACACACAAGCACACAATGACATATATGCAACAAGAAAATGCAACAAGAAAAGGTGAAGAGCTACCTTGGGGCAAATTCAAGTATTACTTTGCTTGTTCCTTCCCCTTTTCAGTTCCACAAAGACAAGGAGGTGGGGGGTTGCATTTCTTTGGCCTATTCACAATAAACAACACTTAATTATATTTTTGGAACAAGTTATAACACCTAACTCACTCTTAAGACTACACTTTGTTCTCGTTGTCACAATATGGTTCCATTAATGACCTAATGAAGCAACTACCACAAGTAAAATTCTTGGTTCCATTCTCTTACCACATTTAGACCTCTTGACCTCATTTAAGGTCCTTGAAGCCATCACATACTCACTTTCACACACTAGGTCCATGTTGCTTCATAAGGTTACATTATGGAAGCTATTGCCTCATCTCCCAACCTAAGGCTTCTAAATTTTTTCCAAGGGTTTCTCCTATCTTCTTTTATCATATAAAGTCCCAAATCAAGTTTGGAACTCTTTGAAACATTCCCTAGCTATCTCTAAGGGTTTTGATCGATTTATGCCTACATTAAAGACTTATGGAGTTTGAGATTTTTCCTTGATGGATGGGGCACTTGGGAGGCTCCTTAGGAGTCTTAGAAACTCAAACAAACACCCACATATGATGGGGAAGTCTTAAATCAACTCAGATTTTAAATTATGTTCAAGCACCCTACACTTTTTCAACTTGAAATTCAATGGCTTTTACTTATTTTCAATGATAGATTCTTAATCCTTGCACTCCAAAACCTCCAATCCCTCCATAAATTGGACAAAAAAAAGCCCTTAAGAAGTGGGCTCATGGTGGCCAAATTCGTGCAAGAGGAAGGGGGAGGGAGAAACTACCAAAGAATGGAAGTTTTACCTTATTTTCTTGCTTCCTTTGGCTTGTTCTTCCAGTTGGTTGGCTTACTCCCTCAAGTTTCGAAATTTCCTCTTTGTGATGCCCCCAAAACAGCACCAAACTCTCCATTAAAACCATAGAAAGAAAGCTTGGGAGGAGAGGAGCAAGTTTCAAGAAGGAAGGATATGGAATTTCTTAAAGTTTCTTACCTTTTTCTTGAATTTCTTCCTCCAAAATCTTCCTCCTCTTGTGCGCCTAAGAAGCTGGAGTTCTCCTCTACAATTGGGCAGAAGCAAGTCAGTTTAGAAAGGGGGAGGCAGAACGTGGCATATAAAGAAGAAGAAAGAAGCTTCCTTTAACACTTTAATGCCAATTTTGCCCTTCGTTCTTAGCATTTTCGTTTCTTCTTTGTTTTAGCTCCTTTTTTAGAACCGTCTTTTTTATTATAAAATTTAGATTCCAAATTTAATAAAATGCCTTTGGAATCACTCAAATTAGAGCTAAAACCTTCCCGAATGAACTGGTCAAAATTTGCGTCAACTGAAGTTAGAAAGAGTACATCGGAGGGGCTTTACCAGTCCCGGGGCTTCCCATGGTTTTTGGGGCCTCTGAGAACCCTGGACAACTCAAAATTTCTATTTAAAAAGCCCTCCTAGGTGTTTTTCCAAAATTACACTTATTAACGAAAATGCCACTGGCCTTTCGACAATTTTTTTAGATTACTTCAGCCCCAATTTCTGGGCAACTCAAAGCTCAAATTCTCATTTTCTATTATTTAACATTTTATGCAAATTTTATTTGGCCTTGAATCACTCATCTCAGGGGACTTACTTTTCAAACCGGCTCATTTCTGTGTTTTTACAACATATCGGGCGTTACAAAAACTCTCCCTAGCTATGCTATCCTTGCTTAGACAAAATATAGAGCATTAATAAGGTTTGATAGCTTTTTGATTTTTCTTTGATTGGAGACACATTTGGGAGGCTTCCTAGAGGTCTTAGAAGCTTAAATAAATACTTACACATGCAAGGAAGTTTAGATATTAAATCAGTTCTTACATCTCATTTAAGAGCTTCTAACTTTCCATTCTTGTAAATTAATAGTTCTTACTTGGTTTTCTTTACATATATTTAATTCACACACCTTAAATCACATGATTTATCCCTTGGTTCTACCCAAATGTTCCTCCTTCTTAGCTATCCATATATAAAACGAAATGGAGAGGAAAGGGAACAAGAAAGAAGAAGCATAAAGTCTAGCCTTTTACCTTAGCTTCCTAACTCTCTTTGAATGCCTTTTCTTCTTCCTTAGCCCCCTTTAAATTTTTGAACTCCCCTTCTCTAATTTGCACTCAAAACAAAACCAAAGACTCCAATAATCCCATGGAAACGAAGTGAGGAAGGAGGAGAGAAAAGTTGCTAAAGAGGAAACTAGGAATTTCTATAAATTCTCACCTTTCTTAAGCTTTTCTTCCTCCTTTCTTAGCTCTCTTGGTGTGCCACTTTTGGATGAACTCCCCTCTAGTTTTTTGGGTAGAAACAGAGCATTTAAGTCAAAGGAGATACTGGAACGTGGATAAGAAGAAGCTAAAAGTCACTTTATGCAACTTTTTACTTTTGCATTTTAGTCTATCTTCTTGACTTTTCCATTTTAGGCCCATTTCGACTCCATTTTGAAATCCTTCTTTTCCATCATAATATTTAGGCCTCCTAACTTATAAAATGCCTTTGGAACTACTCAAATTGGATTTAAAACTATTCTGAATTGTTCAGTCAAAGTTTTGGTCAACCTACAGCCAAAATTACTCACCAAAAGGGTTTCAACTATTCTAGGAGTTCTTATGGTTTTTAGGGATTCTGAGAACCTTAGAAAGCTTAAATTTATTTAAAAATCCTTCTTGTGAGTTTTCAAAATTGTCTAGAAATTACAAAAATACCTCAACTTTCTTTCACAAATTCTCCTAACTTGTTTGGCTCAGGTTTTCTGGTATCTTAAACCTTGGATTCTCATTTTCTATTATTTAGAATTTTATTCTCATTTTTGTTGGTCTTAAATAACTCATCTCAAGAAATTTACTTTGAAAATTGACTCATTTCGGTGTTTTACAAAAAATCAAACGTTACATACAACAAGGATCAAGAACCATTCTCACGAATTTGCATTTTTCATTCTCTAGTTGCAGGGGCAATTTACTAATATAAACTTTGAAAAATCATAACTAATTCTAAAAAAATCAAAAGTATACATATTATAACTTTATGAAAAGCTCTAGATGTTAACTAATGATTAAAAATTGTTCTAGACTAAGAAAACAGCATCTAGACCACAAAAAATACCATAAGTGTTTACTACATTTTGATACTGACTATAAATTTCAAAAATTCGGTTCTCTCTCTACAGAGCTCCAAATGAAGTACTCTTAATTGCTACAAAAATCTTATAGTGTCTAATTCATGGTTATAAAATTTTATGAGCATTGGATTTTATTTGGCTCTCAAATGACAAAAACATAAGTTGACTATATGAATAGTGCATATACCAAATCTGCAGAATTTTTTTAACTTTGAAAATTCATAATTAATTCTCTAAAGCTCCAAAAATAGTGTTTCTTAGCTAAAAAAAAAATCTCTGGATAAGACCTATATTCATACCAAAGTTCATGCTTGAAATCATTCATTTGGTCAATTTGGGATTTAGGTAGCAAAAGAAGTGTTTTATGGCACCTATAAGGGGTCAAATTGATCTATTTGTTCTCCTACTCATACCACACTCACTTGGGCACGTCCAAAAAGATAAAAATAACATATAAAGGCTACTTAATGGGTCCAAGTCCTTATACATCTCAAATTTACTTTCCTACTTGAACTTACGTATAAGCACAATAAAGCATATGGATGTCAAAAACTTACATAAGTGTATATATGTTTCCAATTTCTATTCATACATCATAAATACATGCTTTCATACATGTCCAAGTATCTATATCTCATATACATCATTTGTACAAAATTTTTGACATCAAAATAAAAAAAAACCCCTATGCTGGTGTCAAACACTCATCTTTAAGGCATTTGGCTTCCACCTCTTAGTCCTTGGGCTTCACCTAGACAAAGTCAAGATTGTAAGGGAAAGAGTGAGATTCAAAGAATCCTAATAACTTTTTTACCCTTTCAAACATACATATATGATGCATTTTCAAGTTAAGGAATGCAAGCATGCCATAAAACTCTTTAGAAAACATACATAGCCATTTTTCCATGTTACATAAGTTCATATAAATTAAACATAGGCTCTAAGGGTTGTTGGTTCAGCCTCACCCAACTCTTTGGCAACTTTTGGATTTGCTTCACCCACTTCTAAGAAATTTTGATTTAGCCTCACTCTTTTTTGAGACTTTCGGCCTTATTTCACCTACTTTTAGAGACTTTTGGCTCCTCCTCACTCATCTTAAGGACCTTTTGTAATGTCCTGTTTTCATTAAACGATGGAAATAGGCACGCTTTCAAAGTAAGTCCCCTGAGATGAGTGATTCAAGGCCAAATAAAATTTGAATAAAATGTTAAATAATAAAAAATGAGGATTTGAGCCTTGAGTTGCCCAGAAACTAGGGTCGGAGTGATTTGAAAAATTTGCCGAAAGGCCAGTGGCATTTTCGTAAATAAGTGCAATTTTGGAAAAGCACCTAGGAGGGCTTTTTAAATGAAAATTTTGAGTTGCCCAGGGTTCTCAGAGGCCCCAAAAATCATGGGAAGCCCCGGGACCGGTAAAGACCCTCCGGTGTAAGTTTTCCAATGTCGATTGACCCGAACTTTGACCGATTCGTTCGGAAGGGTTTTAGCTCCGATTTGAGTGATTCCAAAGCCATTTTTATTAAATTGGGAACCTATTTGTTATGATGGAAAAGACGGTTCTCAAAAAGGAGCTAAAACAAAGGAGAAACAAAAAGGCAAAGTATGAAGGGCAAAATGGGAATTTTTAAAGAAAGTCACTTTACCCTAGCTATATATAGGTGGCACCTCACACTCTCCTTCATTCACTTCAGAATTTCCAGCCCTAAATCAGAAGCAAATCCCTTGGAGAGTCGTGCACAAAGAGAAGGGAAGAAGGAGGAAAGATTCAAGACTTTAGGTATGGAATTTTGCTTGTTTTTCATGCTTTCTCTCCTCTACTTTCTTCTCCTCTTTTTCCCTCTTCTTCTCCATGATTTCTCTGACATTTTAAGGGCTGTTTTGAAGGGAGAACAGAGGGGAAAGTTCGAATTCCAAGTAAGGAGGCCAAGGAAAGCAAGAACAAGCAAGAAAATCCAAGAAAAACAAGGTATTTTGCAATTCTCCCACTTAGTCTTCTTCCTCCCTTCCATGACCATTTCGACCTACACTTGGACAGATCTTAGGATTTAGATTTTCAACCAAACCAAAGGTGATTCTTAGGTATTTGATGGAGAGGAATAAGAATATGCAAAGAAAACTAAGAAAAAGGCATTAGAAAGCAAGATGCAAAACCTAGGGTTTCAAGTGCACCTTTCAATTTCTGAATTTGTATGATGCTTCCTAGGTCTAAGTTAGAGTATAAATGAGTTCTTGAGACACCAAAGATGCTCCCCACAAGCTTCCTCCTTCAAGAAAAGCAAGAAAACTCCAAGAAGCCCAAAGGAAGCCTATGTCTCGGCCTAGGCTTGTTTGTGTAGGTGGGGGGAGTTTTAAATTTTTCTAAGGTCATTCTTGAGTCATATTTGATGAATGGACATGAAGGGAGGCCTTGGAAAAAATTTAGAACTCATGGAAAGTGATTTGGTGTCTTAGGTTCCATAATATGACCTAAAGAAGCAACATGGTGCTAGGCCTTTTGTTTTGATGATGTGAGGACTCTAAGAGGCTTAAATGGAGTCAAGAATCATACTTGAAAAGAAAGAATGAGGCCTAGAAATCATTTGAGGGATGTTGCTTTATTAGGTGCCAATATGGACCATAATGGAGCCTATAGAGCAATCTAGTGTTTCATTAAATTGTGTAGCCTTAGAGTGTGGTTCATGAACTTAATTGGCTCCCATAATCTGTGTCTAGGCCAAGAGACACTATTTCCACCAACTTGTGGGTGTGTGGCTAAAAGAGGAGGTTTAAAAGCTAAGGAAAAAGTGTGTACTTGCATACAAGGTAGCTCTCTCCACCTTCTCTCATGCATGGATGTGTGTTTAGCTTGTTTTAGAATGCTTGTATGTGTATTTTCAAGCTTTGAAAAGTATGCTAGCATGCCTTTACATGTCATGATCCTTGATGTCATGTTATGTTTTAAATGAATCCATGATGTTTGTATGAGTTTGCTTGAGTGTGGAGAGGCCAAGAACTCTTCCCTTTGGTGAAGATGAGCCAAGAACCCTTGAGCTTGGTTGAGACAAAGCAAATGGTCTCCCAAAAGCAAAGTGGGCTCCCAAGAGTATGGTTGAGTCTAAAGTGCTCAAAGAATGGGTGAGGCAAGTCCAAAATCCATGAGGAGAAGTGTGAGGCCAATCCAAACACTTAGTGAGCTCTTGAATGTCTTGTATGATTGATTCACATGCCAAGGTTGCTTTTAAAATGCCTATGATTTCTACTTTCTCCATGCATGCATTTGTGAAACTTGCTTGCACATATTATGTGTGATGGAATGGGAGATGAGCTATTGAGATTCTTGAATCTCACTCCCTCCTCTTAAATGTCCTAATATGCTAGGTGGACCAAGTGGACATGGCAATGGGAGCCAACCACCTTGAAGAAAGAAGATTGCCATCCTTATGCTTGATTTTTGGTCTTTTGAGTCATAAGGAGACTTCATGATGTATATTATTATTGTAAATAGTCTATGACCCCTTGGACAAATGTAAAAATAATATTATGTGATAGATAAATGAATGAGTATGGTGTATGACTAATAGCACATGTTTTGAGTATGAAATGCCATGATATGAGAATGTAAAGTTTGGTGATTATGTGTATAAGTGAGGGTGAAAAGGCCAAAATGAGATGCAAATGGTTTGGGACCATTTGGGCAGCTTCTCCAAGTCTTAAACATGCTTTTAAACTTGCCCAAAAGGTGCCAAGACCAAAGGAAATTCATTTGGCAATTTTGGTACCCAATATGGAGCCAAAATTGACCATAATGGAACCCTATGCCACTTTTTGGCCAAATGAGTTAGTCTTACCCTGAAATTTGGCATACAATTAGGTCTCATTAAGAGATTTTTGGGAAGCTAAAGATCATAATTTTCGGAGACCTAGAGAATATTTGCTGAATTTTCAAAGTTGGCATTTTTCATGGTTTCTGGTATGTGCACTGTTCATACTGGCAGATTTGATTTTCATGTCACTCGATGGCCAAATGGTGTCCAATGCTTATGAAATTTTATACACACAAACTATAGGTCATAAGCTTTCTGTGGCCACCGAGATCACCTCATTTGGAGGTCTGGGCAGAGAGTTATGAATTTTAGAAGTTTGCTGTCAGTAACAGTGGCATCTCCAGAGCTCAATCAATGTTTTATCAGTTTCAGATGCCTAAACGCATCTGTTTCATTCTGGACTTATTTTTAGTGTAAAGTTAACATTGGTAGCTTTCCAAAATGACTGAATGTGTGTGATTTCGATTTTTGTAGTATTAGTTACGAATTTCAGAAGTTTGCATCAGTAACCTGAATCACAGCCCAGGCAGTCAGTGAGTCTGTAGCTTTCTGGATGTCAAACGTCCTGTGTGATGATTGTTGTGACTTGGACATATTTTTAGTGTGAAGTAGACATCCTGAGCTTTCCAGAATGATAAAGATTGTATGATTTTGAATTTTCTAGATTTAGTTATGATTTTCCAAATTTGGTTCAAAAAATGGAGCAAAGCTGGCCGAAATTGTGCTTGTTTAATTTGAGCTCCATTTCGGTTTTCATGGGTTATAGGCATGTTTTTGTGATGCAAATGAGTGGTAATAATGAAATTAAATATGAGAAAATATAGTATGAGCTCACACGATTCTCGTGACACCGAATTGAATTTTTTAGATATAGCGTAATGCGGAAAAAGTCGATTATTTCTATCCCCTTTTTCATGTGCCCTCATGGAAATTATGATGTGAAGCTTATAAATGGCATGTAATAGAGCTAGAGTTATGGTGTTACACCTTTTGGCCCTACCAAGCCCACTTAAGCTATTATATCTTTCAAACAAGTTAAAAAGCACATCATGGAACCAAGACACTAAATCAATGGCTATAAATAATTCACATAGTTCAAACACACATATAAGCAATCCAAGATAAGCAATAAATCAAGAAATGCATATGAAAAATATTAGAGAGCTACCTTAGACTAGGAAATACAAGTTTTCCCTTTTGCACTTCACTTGCTCTTCTTAGCCAAGCACATAATTAGGGAGATCTTAATTCTCTTGGCCTATACACATCAAATGAGACTCAATTACACTCTTGGAACCAAATCTAGCTTTACACAAACTCTATGCAAGCTCACTTGGTTTTAAAACTCTAATATAGTCTATATATGACACAATGAAGTAACCACTTGAAATCATACTTTTAGCTCTTAATTCTCATTCTTTCTAGGTCATATGACTTCATATAAACTCATTGAAGTCATCATAAACTCAATCCAAAAAGCCAAACTCTAGGTTGCTTCTTTGTGTCTAAATGGGATCTAAACTTTTATCTCACAAACCAAGCTTATGGGAATTAAAAAAAACTCTCCTTAGGCTCCTTGTAGCACTTGAGGCCAAGACACATACCATAAGGGAGCCCATAGAGTTTTGTTTATTTTTTGTGCAATTAGCCATTGTGTAACTTCCTAATTACCTTAGGACCTCATTCATACTCTTACATAAGTCACACAACCCTTAAAAAGTTTTAGATTTATCTATACATATCAAATTCCCTAAGTGGAGCAATGTTTAAGGCTTTTCTTTTGCTTTCAATAGGATAATCCTACTTCTCATACTTCAAAACCCTTCTTTCTACCTTCCTTAGACTAGAAATCATCCTCTCCTAAATGGGTCTTGTTTTGGGTGAAATGGACAAGAAAGGAAGAAGCAAGATGGAGCAAGTTTAATTCATGTATCTTACCTTAATTCCAAGCTTTCCAAAGGTGCTTTTTAAAGCTTTCAAGATGCCTTTTAATTTTGCTCTTCTTCCTAATGAATTAGACTTGGATCAGCCTCAAGACAATCATCAAAATCATGAGAGAAGAGAAAGGAAAGAAGAGAACAAGGTTAGGAAAGGAGAAAGCAAGAAAAAACTTGAATTTCTTACCCCTTTTTACTTGATCTTTCCTCCCTTCTTTCTCCCTTCTTGGAGCACTAGCAAGAGGCTCTCTTAGCTCTATTTTTAGACCAACAAAGCATCGATTAAGGCTGGAGTAAGTGGCTAGATGTTTTAAGAGGCAAAATGGTAAAGTTAACATACTTTTTCACTTTTCAATTTAGTCCTTAAATCATAGTTTCTCCATTTGGCCTCAATTTAGCTCCTTTTCAAAATCCATCTTTTCCACCATAATATTTAGGCTCTTAAACTTATAAAATCGCACTAGTTTCATTCAGAATGAATTTAAAACTATTCCAAACTATTCAGTTAAAGTTTCAATCAACTGTTTATTGAAATTGCTAACTGGAGAAGTTTTAACTATTCTAGATATTCTCATGGTTTTCAGAGGCTCTAAGAACCATGAAAAACTTAAATTTTCTATTTAAAAATCCCCCTGTGAGGTTTCCAAAATTTCAAGAAATTACAAAAATGCTTTAACATATTTTTGCTAATTTTCTTAGCTCTTTTGGCTTAAGTTTCTAGGTAACTCAAGCCTTAAATCTTTATTTTTAGGGGTCTAGATTATCACTCTAATTTTATTTGGTCACCTCCCCTTTACTTTAGGGGACTTCGTTTGAAAATCGCACATTTCTAGCCTCTTTTTCGATAAACCTAATGTTACAAAAAACAAGGTATAAATTTAACATGGCTTAAGATTACTTGCACTCAAAATTCAAAGAATTAACCATGATAAACTACTAGACCAATAGTCCAAAAAATTTCAGCAACAAATGCATATAAGATTATAGGATTTTCTTATAGCAACAATGAAGATTGAGGGCTCAAATGTTAACCTAAAACTATAGTAGTGGTGGCACAATATAACACAAACACTGGAGGACTAATTTTTAGAGAATGTGACTGGTTTAACTTCCATTAATTCCCTTCATTCTCTTGAGTTCTCTCCTAGCTGAGCAAGTATCAATAGAGCAGTTCAACTCAACTCCTTAATTTTTCTCTATTTTGGCTAAGAATCATGACAAGGTGGAAAGAAAACATAGAAAAATTTCAAAACAAATTGGAGGAATGAAAATGATGCACCAAGAAATAAAGAGATTGAAGAAAAATAAAGGTACTATCCAAACAACATAGAAACTAAAGTTGCAAACCTAAATAGGCATAGTTTCTCTCAAAATTTGGCCATCAAAATTTTAGCATCAGAGCATGATTTTTAGCAACAAAACCATATAGAAAACCAAAGCAATTAATGAACAAAAAAATGCCATGAAAATAAAGCTAGAAAGCACTAAAATGAGGACGCCTAACCACCTATAAAAGAGACGAAGGATGAAAGGATGGTTCTAATTTTCTCTACATTTTTTTCTATCCAAAGAATCGTTTTAGTGGAAAAGGTATGCAATAGAAGTTTTGTAGGGAAAAATGACCAAAAAGCCAACCTTTTATTAGAGTAAGTAAGGATATTCTTAGTATAGCCAAAAAATGACAAGGGAAGAGAAAAAAATTTTATGCAAATTTCCTTGCTAAAGTTCGAACATGGTACATGGATGAAGGGAAATTCCTTGGTTGCCGCCAGACCAAAGCTTTTAATTAAGTTACTTCTACTAACTAATTTTATTAATAAGGTATAGTAAAAAAAATCTATACAAATCAAGATAAAAGAAATTATTTGTAGCTTAAAAATTTAAGTTTACACCCATATTAATGTTGCCATTATTATATTATTTTTATTATAAAATTTGGGTTTTGACAATATAAATATTGCCCATATAATAGCATTGTACCATAAAACTTTTTTGAGATTTGATATTGATTGTTACACTTATATGCTATCTTATATTCTATTTAATACTTAATCTACAAGGTCCAATTTTTATTATATATACTCACAATTTTAACTAGACATTATGTGAGCAAACTATAAATTTAAAGTAAGAAACCTAATCCTTCCACAATTATAAGTACTATATATAGATATATGAAAGAAGACGTGAGATCCCATTTCCCTTTCCCTTAATTCCCTTCATAAACACAAAACTCCATTTTAACATATTTTTTAATATATCCCATTAACAAATGAAATGGGGATGCTACAAAGAAAAAAAATTGAAGATTTAGTATATCTCTTTCACCTAACATAACCCAAAAGCTAAATAATGATATTTATAATAGAAAAATACTAAATTAGTTAAAAGAGTGAATGACAATTAAAAATAACTAAAACACAGATCTAATACTTGCAAATTTGGAGATCTAGACTTCTTTGATAATTTTGGCATTCCAAACATAAACATGCAAAAATTTAGAGTATCTTAATTCGTAAATATAGGTGTAAAGATGGAGGTTGGCATAGTAAACACGTGCACAAAAAATTTCTAGTATCCTATACTTCCTCTGTTCATTTTTGCAAGATGAATAAACGTATAAATTAAAGGATTAAAGAAGGCACAATACTAAATAATCAGAAAATGTTTTTGCACTTAAAAGTGTTGAGATTGTTTTCAAGGCCTTCTACACTTCTTCAAATTAGTCATCTTCAAACAGATCAAACCAAAATGTTATGCCAACTTTGAACTCGCACATATGTACCACTTGTTTTATGTATTAGACGTATGCATGTGCGTGTGCATGTATATCTAATTTGACAAATTCATGAATGTTAAATTTTCATAATTTTTTGAAGGGTTATAAATTTGATTATCATAAATGCTAATGTTATAATCTTATAATTATGGATTAAGTATTAAAATGTTTGAATTTTAGTTAAGTCAATTTATTGGAGTGAAGTCATTAAAAAATTTATAGTGAATTCTTTTAAACTTAATTGAGAGGATGGTTTAGGGGTGGAGTAAAATGGGTGGGGTAGTCGCCATTAAAAATGGGGTAAGTGTTGCCACTAAAAGTTCACTTTTAGTGGCAAAAATTGTCATTATTAAAAGAATGCATTTAGTGGCTACCATAAGTTTTGTCACAAAAAGCATCTTTAGCAACAACAATAGTCACCATTAAACCCTATAATTTGATACTAAAGGAACTTTTAGTAGCAAATAAGTGCCTATGTAGTGGTGACCATAGTTTTCACCACTAAAAGATATTTTAATTTTTTAAAATTTATTTTATAAATTCTTTCAAGCTAATGTAAAAAGTTTTAAAGTATAAATCAAAAACATTTATGCATCAAAATAGCCCACAAGCATGCTTAAATCTAAGAGAAACTCCATAAGCAACATATACATCATTTAAATAGAATTTTAGTACTAAAAACAACTTGAAACTAACTAAAAAACACAAGGAAACCATATAATGACAATAATCCACTTAGAACATGATTAAGCAAAAATGAGGACTATTTCCAATTTGTGATTTTCTTCTTGTCACAAATTGTAGAGTGAATTCTTATTCTATACATGGCCAAGAGTCTTCTTTCTCTTCATCCATGCAAACCAAGTTACTTTTCCTAAGTCTTGAGCTAGAATGAGTAAAGGTCCTTTGAGATGCACATACATAAGATCTTGACTAACAATCTCATCACCATAAGTGTCTATGTCCAAGGTGCACGGTATGCACAAATACTAATTTAAATGTTTTCTAAGATCATGACTATTTAACCTAGATGATGTAGTCCTTGTTGTAACTCAAAAATAGGTAACTCGAAATTTTTATTAACCTACTTTGCATGCATGAAGAAGATATGGATTCTGAGTCTCCCCTAAGTAATGAATAGAATGAGAGTTCACTCTCCATTTTAAAGAAAATCGCATTCCAAAAAATTCTCTTATTTCCTCAAGAGAAGTCGTTAATACCCAATAATAATATTGGTCAAATAAAATACAATATCAAAGCAGGACAAGTCATTAATGCTCAACAATCTATAGTTTTAGGCTAATTAAATGCCCATTGGAGAAACTTCTCAACTCTTTATCTATATGCTAGATTAGCTCTATT
The DNA here is from genome assembly GCA_032878935.1 of Erythrophleum fordii. Taxonomy (NCBI): domain Eukaryota; kingdom Viridiplantae; phylum Streptophyta; class Magnoliopsida; order Fabales; family Fabaceae; genus Erythrophleum; species Erythrophleum fordii. The sequence continues at coordinate 13,838,085 of JAVQMF010000052.1, read as the reverse complement.
CTTAATGTAACATTTAATTTCTCTATAAACATGAGAAACGTAATGTTTGATTTCTTTGTAAATATACAAAACTCACTAGATATAAAAGAAAGCCCCTCAAATAGAATGATTTAAGGTAAAATAAAATTAGAAAAGAATTCTAAATAATTAAAAATAAGAATTTAAGACCCAAGGTGCCCAGAAATCAAAGTTAGAGTAGTTTAATAAAATTGCCAAAAGCATATGGCATTTTCATAATTTTGGAAACTTTTTAGAAAACTAAAAGAAAAGATTTTTAAATGAAAAAAATAAGTTTTCTGAGGTTCTAAGAGGCCCTAAAAACTATAAGAACCCCTAGAATAGTTCAAACTCTTTCGGTTAACATTTTATAATATTAGTTAACCTAAACTTTGACTGATTCATTCTAAAAGGTTTTAGATCTAATTTGAGTGGTTCTAAAGGCATTTTATAAGTTAGAAAACCTAAATTTTATGATGGAAAAAATGGTTCTAAAAAAGGATCTAAAATGAGCTTAGTTAAAGTATAATGGCAAAACTGTAAATAAAGTTAAATTTTACAAAATCTCTTCCACCTTTATTAAGTGGCACGTCTTCTTCCTCCTTGGTTTCCACCTACCTAAGGTAGCTTCACACAAGTCTAAAGTGGCATCTAAGAGAGGAGGAAAGAGAAAGAAAAAGGAGGCAAAATAGGTATGAAATTTGCACATTTTTATGGTCTTATTTTCACAAATCTTCCTCTCCTTAGCCCTTTTCGTTGGTGGTTTTAGCTTCTTAAAAGGAGCATTTTCATGGCTAGTCTCTTGGAGGAATGAAGGAATTTAGGCAAACTCTTGATAGCATAATTTTCTCCATGGAATAAGGAATCAAATAAGGTAACACATCATTTGAAATGCTTGTTCTTTCCTTGTGTTTTTTCTTCTCCTTAGTTCGACCACTCTAGGGAGATGCTAAAGGAAATATAATTATGACTAAAGCATGATTGAATTAGAGGTTTAGAAGGAAGAGGAGCAAGAATATATAAGTAGAATCAATTAAAAAGCCTTAGAATTTAAGATAGGAAAGCTAGGGATTCACTTGTCCCTTGGCCCCTATGAAACTTCCTAGTGGTAATTTAAATTATCTAAGAGCATGAATGAGTCCTTAAGACACCTAAGAAGTCTCACAAGTGGATATTCCCTAAAAGAAATGAAACAAACTTCATGGGTGCCATATACTTGCATAGCCTCGATATAACATTTGGTCCCTTGTAAACGTGAGAAACGTAATATTTGATTTCTCTGTAAACGTCAAAAATAGGCCAGATACAAAAGAAAGTCCCTGAAATAGAAGAAATTGGGACTAAATAAAATTATCATAAAATTTTAAATAATGAAAAATAAGAATTTGAGCCTTGAGTTGCCAAAAAATCAGGGTCGAAGTAATTCAAAAAATTTGCTAAAAGGCCAGTGGTATTTTAGTAAATATACGCACTTTTGAAAACTTACAGGAGAACTTTTTAAATGAAAATTTTAAGTTCTCCAGGGTTCTCAGAGGCTCTAAAAACCATAGGAAGCCCTATGATAGTTAAAGCCCTTCAGGTATATGTTTTCCAACAACAATGAGCTTGAACTTTGACTAGATTGTTCGAGAAGGTTTTAGCTCCAAATGAGTGAATCCAAAGGTATTTTATAAGATTGAAGACTAAACTTTATGATGGAAAAGGTGGTTCTCAAAAAAGAGCTAAAATAAGCCTCAAATGAATTAGCCAAGAATGAAGGACAAAAGTGGCATTTTTAAAAAGCTTTTATGTATCTCCTTTTGATATATGAAGCATCCATCTTCTCCTTCATCATAACAGACCCTTTGTTCTACCTAAACTAGAGAGAGAAGCTAGAGAAGAGAGACACACCAGGGGAGAGCTCAAGGAGGGAGAAAAACCAAGAAGAAAAGGTATGGAAATCAAGACTTTTTCTACTTCTCTATTTAGAAACTCTCTTCTCCTCCTTCCCACCATCCTTTCTATAGTTTTGTTTGATGAATTGAGGCTGTTTTTTAGGTCTGGTTCAGAGGGAGAAGAGTAGGAATTCAAGGAAGAGTTTACACCAAATGAAAGAGGCTTTGAAGGAAACAAGAAACTAAGATATTCTTTCTTATTTTGTTGCTTCTCCTTGCTTGCTTCCTTCATGGAATTTTCGTTCACCTTAGGGCCCATTCCATAGGAGATAAATTTTGACCATATTAAGGTAGAATTAGGGGTTCTATAATGTAAGGATTAGGATACAAGTGGAATTAATTAAGAAGCAAAAGAAAACTAAGAATGGGAAGTTAGGGGCAAAAATCTAATTTTATCTAAGAATTTCTAAGCCTATGTGAATATTTGTATAAGTTCTTAAGACCACTAGAGAGCCTCCCACATGCACTTCCCATCCAAGAAAGCAAAGAAATTGCAAGAAAAACTAATGAAATATAAGTTGGAAAAGTATAGTGCATTTGAAGAAATTGTAAAAATTAATTTAATCTATGAATTTATTTGTCCATTTAAATGTTCCATTGAGCTTCTAAGACCTCTAAAAGGCCTCCAAAATGTTCTCCCATCAAGGAAAAATTGAAAACCCCTTGAACCCTAAATGCTTCCATAATGTTGGCCTAGGACAAATGGAGGGGTTAGAGAGTATTTTAATTTATTCTAGCCTTGGTTTAGGACTTCATATATTGGTAGAAGGTGGAAGGAACCCTTGGAAAAAATTTAAAAGCCATAGATAGTGAGATAAAGGTGTAGGCTCTATAATATAGCATAATAAAGCAACTCCTAGCTATGCTCCTTAAAATAATTGTGTGATGACTCCAAGGGGTCTAAATGGAGTTAAGAATCATAGATTAAAGGATAGAAGGGAGCCAAGATCATGAATTTTTGTAGTTGCTTCATTAAGTGCCTTATGGAAGCATAATGGAGCCATAAACCAAAGTAGCATCATTTAAAATGAGTATAATGCCAAGGCTTGTTCCTATAAGTAATTCATGTTTCTTTTGGTGTGTCTGGCCAAGAGAAATGATCTCCACCTTCTTGGGTGTGTGAAGTCAAAGGAGAGGACTCAAGGCTTAAGGAAAAAGTGTGTAAATGCAAGCAAGGTAGTTTTCTCTCTTTTCTCCCCTACATGAATGAATGTCTACAATGTCTTTGAATGTGTGTATGTGTATTTTAAGCTATGAATTATGCTTTGGTATGATGCCTATATTCCATAGAACCATAGTATTGCATTATGTATTTAAATGATGCTTATAAATGTTGCATTGGTTTGCTTGAATGTAGAGAAGCCAAAAACCTTCTATCTTTGGTGAGGATGAGCCAAGAGCCCTTAGAAGTGGTTGAGACTAAGATAAAGTCTCCTAAGAGTAAGGCTTAGCTCAAGGCCTTTAAGAAAAAGGGTGAGACAAATCTAAGAACCTTGAAGAAAGTGGGTGAGGCTAATCTAATCATTTGGCAAACCTAAGTATATTATGTATGCTTTGTGTAAATGCTAAGAATGTATTTGCACCATTTTCAATATTAGTATGCCATGCATGCATCCTTAAGACTTATGTTACATTCTTTATGCATGATTGAATGGGAGATGAGCTATTGGGATTCTTTGAATCTCACTTCCTCCTTTCTAACATCTTAATATACTAGGTGAAGCCAATGAACAAGGAAATGGAAGTCACCAAGGTGGAAGATAAAGCTTTAGCTCTAAAGTGCTTGCTTTTGCTTATGTTGTAATCAAAGAAGTGGCAAATGATATAAATTTTTTATAGAATGGATGTACAATGAGTAAAACATGTGTAAATATCCCAATAGATGATATATGTATGACAATTAATGATAAATGAGTAGTGATACAATTTTTGGTTATTAGATGGCTATTTTCCACATGTATCTCGTTACACATGGCTTAGGGATGGAGGATGAGAGTTTGTGTTTTGAGTTTCTACACCTTTAAGATAAGTTTAGGGAGTCTTTTTGGGCTATTCCCACGTGCCCAAGTGGCCACAAGAACTTTAGGAGTCATTTTACACACTTTTGCACCATTAAAATACATCGAAATGATCCTAATGGGGTATGGCACATCTGACCAAATGAGGGAATTTCTCCATGAAATTTAGCAAACATGTAGAGCTCATTGAGAACTTTTTAGAAGCTAAAGTGAAAAAAAAAATAGAGCTCTACAGAATTAGTTATAAATTTTTAAATTTGAGATTTTCAATTGGTTTTGGTATATGCACTGTTCACACTGATAGATTTGCGTTCTACATCATCTAATAAAAAAATAGTGTTTAATACTTGTAAAATTTTACAGGTATAAATTAGAGGTCATAAGCTCTCTGTAACCACTACGATCACCTCATTTGGAGGTCTAAGTAAAGAGTTATACAATTTTGAAGTTTGCTATTAGTAGTAGAGTGCCCCCTAAGTCTAGTTACTATTTTATAGATTTTCAATGGCTAAAAGTATCTGTTTCATTCTAGAATAATTATTCACATATATTTCATATCTGTAGCTTTCTAGAATGACAAAATTTATGTAATTTCAATTTTTATAAAATTAGTTATAAATTTTGAAACTTCATACTAGTAATCTAAACCAGTAGCCCAAACAGCAACGACCTTAGTGGCTTTTTGAATGTTAAATATTTTCCCCTTAATATTTCACAAATTGAATTATTTTTACCATAGGGTAGACATCTAGAGCTTTCTATAATGTTAATGTTTTTTTATTTTAATTTTTTTGGATTTAGTTATGAATTTTAGAAATTGTGACAAAAAAATTGAAAATCTGACTGTGGCTAATTCATGGAAATTGATGTGTTTCATCCACTTGTATGAGTTCCAAGCCACTTTGTTGGATGATTTTGAATTGTATTAGTGTAATTAAATATGAAAATGAGTTTAATGAGTTCCTTTGGTTCATGGAATGTTGAACAAAAAATTTATCCACTACGCAATGCAAGAACATGTAATATTTTCATGTCTTTTCTTAAGTAATCTTATGTTTCATGGATTAGAACATAAATATGAGTTATGTTATGATGGTGTTACACTCAGCCTAGACCACTTGGAGTACCAAGGGAGAGTTTTAAATTGTTCGAAGTCTAGAATGGGTTCAAATATGATGGAAGAATATTAAAGGAAGTCTTGAAAAAATTTAAAAGTTATAAATTGAGAGATGGAGGTGTAGGCTTCATAATGTGACATAAAGAAGCAATATATAGTTAAACTCCCTAGAATGAATGTGTGATGGCTCCAAGGAGTCTAAACAGAGTCAAGAGTCATAGATTGAAGCAAAAAATAGAGCCAAGACCATGAATCACCATAGTTGCTTCATTAGATCTTTTATGGAACCATAATTGTGTCTTAGAACAAAGTGAGCTTCCATAGCAAGTGTATAAGGCTAGAGCTTGCTGCTATGATTTAAATGTGTTCTATTTGATGTATTTAGGCCAAAGGTAACAAGAACCACCTAGTTGCAAGGCTTAGTCGAGAAGGGGAAGATAAATTCAAGGAAAAAGTGTATAGCATTGGCTCTAAGGTAGCTCTCTAATCTTTCTCTTATACATTCTTAGTTATTTTTTGTCTTTAGATGTATGTGTATATGTTTATGCTATAAGAAATGTCTCTAGCTAATTCTTACATGCCATGGTGCCATGATGTTCTTGAAATATATTTTATGAATGTGTTTTGACTTGAATGGATTTGGTGAAGCCAAAAGTTTCTTAGCAAGGGTAAGGATGAGCCAAAAGTCCCTAGAATTAGGTGAGAACAAGTCAAAAGTCTCAACAAAGTGAGGCTTAGTCAAAAGTCCCTTGAAAGTGGGTGAGGCAAGTCTAAAAGGCCCAAGGAAAATGGGTGAGACTTAACCAATGCCCTTGAAAACCTATGTATGTTATGTATAAGTTTCTTAAACATAGAAAATATTATGAATATGTTCATTAATAGCTAGGAAGTTATGCATCCATTCTTTGACATGTATAGGCATCCATTACATATGTTTGAAAGGTTAAGAGCTATTAAGATTTTTTAAATCTCACTCTTCCCCTCTACATGTCTAACCATGTCTAGGTGAGCTAAGTGAGACAAGGAATGGAAGCCACCACTCTTGAAGACAAAGACTTTGACAAAGAATTAGCTACTTAGTCATTTTGTTGGTACATTGATGTCAAATGATGTAAATACATGTTGTATATGATATATATATACTTGAGTACATGTAAATATATAAGTATAAGATGTATGTACTAATTTTGGAGCCATGTGAATAAGCATGTATGTTCTTAACATCTATATGCCTAAGTATGCTTGTGATATCTGGTGTATGAGAGAAAGTGAGGAAGTGATTCTATGATACATGAGTAATTAAACCTCTTAGAAGAATTTTGTATGTTGTGTTTAGCTATTCTCACGTGCTTAAGAGATCATGGTTAGGATAGAAGAGCATTTGAGTCAAGTTTGACCCCATTTATTACCTTAAAAGCTCACTTGGGCACCCTAAACCATAATATGACCAAATGAATAAATTTTCCTATGAAATTTGGTTTGAATATAGGTCTCATCTAAAGCTTCTTTCAAAGTCATATGTGCATTGTTTATATAATCAATTTTTTCTTATGTGTCAATTAAAGGTCAAATGATATCCAATACTCATGAAATTTTACAAGTATAGACTAGGCATGATAAGCTTTCTATAGCACTTGAGAGCACATCATTTGGATTTATATTAAAGGAGATATGAATTTTGAAGTTGGTGGTTAGTAATAGTAATATAAATAGATCTTTAGTAATATTCCACTGATTTTCATGAGTTAGATGCCATTTCCATAATCTAAAACTATTTATATTGAAAGTAGACCTCCACAACTTTCTAGAATGGTATGGTTTGTTAGATTTTAATTTTTTTAGAATTAGTTATGTATTTTTGAAATTTATATAAAAAACTTAGGCAGTTGAACCTTTGGTACTATTCTATTGTCATTTGTGATTCAATTGATGTTTTTATAGTCTTAAATGATTTTTAACTCATGGTCAACATTTAGTCTTTCTAGAAAGCTATCATTTACTTGATTTGAATTTTTTAAAAAAATTAATTATAATTTTTCAAAGTTGATGTCAAAAATGTGGAAGTTGGACCTAAAAGTAACTTTTAATTTTTCTGATATAGGGCTTCCAATTCAAATTGTATGCGATGTTTTATGATATTTATGACTTGTATGGATGGATTATGAGTAGGGAATGATATTGAGGAGTTCATGAGGTCCGCAAAACTTAAGACAAATTTTTAAAACCCGACATAATGCAATAAAATGCAAGCAAATCACTGATTTTGTAGGATGTGGCTTAAAACCTAAAGTTCTTGAGATGTTTAATGTGTTTTATGATTTGTGTTAATATGTTATGGATGGATAATAATGTTGGTAAGTCCACATGGTCCATGGATTATAAAATGAAGCAATGATGTCTTACATAACATAATTTAATACCATTATTTATGCACTATTTTCATGTAAAGTGTATGATTCATCACACTTATGCTCTAATATGTATGAAATCTATTGAGATAGACAATGGACCCATTGTGTAAGAGTTAAGAGACTGAGGTATTACAATCTCCATCTAAGTTTTATCCATCCTTATATCCTACATTTCCATCAAGACCATTAGACTTTTTGTGGTAACATTTGATTGTAGCTAAAAAGGGTTTTAGTTGTGACATCACAATGTAGCCACTAAAGCTATTTTTCGTAATATCCTTTTAGTGACAACATCATATAGCCACTACTAAATACTCTTTTTTAATCACTTTAGTTTCTCAAAAAAAAATGTTAAGTTTTTGTAATGACAAAGGTTTTCACTAAAAGAAGGTTTTGTGGATAACTTAGAGTCACCACTGAAGACATTTTTTGTTCACTTCAATTCCTCAAAAAAATTCAAAGTTTTTGTGGCGACTAACCACCACTAAAAGGAGATTTATGGTAACCTCATAAGGTTGCCATTGAAGTCTTTTTTTTTTTTTCTTTTTTTGGTTCACTTCAATATGTCACTCACTTGCAATTAATGAATAAAATATTAAAAGCATTTTAATAATTGAGAAATCAATAATTGAGAAAGTAAAGCAATTTTTTTTTGTTACTACATATTTTTCACATGTTTTATGAAATATTGTATTTTAAAATTGCATCTTAAGCAAAATTTTATTTTTCTATTGCCTTAAAATGGCATTAGAAAAGAGCTGGGTGCCCTTATAATGTTTTAGAATCAATGTCATGACTCATAAGTCACCCAACTTATTTTTTTTTTAATTTTTTTGGGTACAAAATTTAAATGTAATTTTTAACTATTTATTATTAATATTTTTAATAAAAATATGATATATTAATACTTTTTACATCTTAATATCACATAATTAGATCATTAAAAATTTTCATTTACATGCCATATGCTTATTGGGTATCTTGCTGGTATATTTTTTCTCCAAACTATTTTAACTTGATTTAAATTTTGGTACTTTTCAAACTGACCTGATAATAATTAGCCCTTTCACCAACTAAAAGTCCAAAAGGGAAGAGAACTAAAATGAAAAAAAGAATGACATGAAAAGTCATCCTACAAGTTCCCTCCTTTAGAAAAGAAGAAAATGAAAAGCCATCCTAAACTGTACGACAGTTTAAGAAATATGAGCTCAAGAATGATACTTAAAGATTTTTCCAACTATTTATTAACTTTGAGAATATTGTGAAATTTTCTTTCATTGAATAGTCAAACACGTCATATAAATTTATTGGCTTTACAAAATAGAAAAAATTATATATATATATATATATATATATATATATATATATATATATATATATATTAAATTTTGTTAAATTTACATAATTTTTTATTTTTAAAATATATACAGATTTTTTTAAATAAATTTTTTTTTCTATTTTAGTCTAATTTTAATTTTTTACTAAAGTACTCTCTATTAATCTAAATATATTTTTTAAAGCTGAAAAAATTTAAAGAAAAGATATTTTAATCAAAAAATTAAAATTAAACTAAATTATATGATAAATTTTTATTTTAAAAAAATTTATGTATATTTCAAAAATAAAAAATTTATATAATTTCAACATCTTCCAACTGTTTACTAACTTTGAAAGCATTGTGAAATTTTCTTTCAATTGAATAGCAATGAATAGTCCAACACGTCACATAAATATATTGACTTCAAAAAATAGAGTAAATCATATAAATTTTTGTTAAATTTTGATAAAATTACATAATTTTTTTTATTTTTAAAATATATACATTTTTTTTAAAAAAAATTATTTTATATTTTGGTTCAATTTTAAATCTTTTTACTAAAATATTTTTTATTAATCTGATTTTTTTAACTAAAAAAAATTCAAATGTTAGATATTTTAGTCAAAAAAATTTAAAATTAAACTAAATCGTGCGATAAATTTTTATTTTAAAAAAAATTTATGTGTTTTTAAAAATTAAAAAAATTATATGATTTTAACATCTTCCAATTAGTTATTTACTTTAAGGGCTTTATGAATTTTCTTTTTTTCAATTGAGGAGCACTAAATAGTCTAACACGTCACATGAGTTTATTGACTTTACAAAGTAAAGTAGATTATATAAATTTTTTTGTTAAATTTTGTCAAATTTATGCAATTTTTTATTTTTAAAATATACCAGATTTTTTAAATAAAATTATTTTATATTTTAGTTTAATTTCAAAATTTTTGACTAAACTACTCTCCATTATTTTAAATATTTTTTAAAAATTAAAAAAATTAAAAAAATATTTTAGTCAAAAATTTTAAAATTAAACTAAATTATATGACAACATTTTATTTTTAAAAAAATGTATATTTTTAAAAAAAATTAAAATAAAATTTATATAATTTCAATACCTTCCAGTTGTTTATTGACTTTAAAAGTATTATGAAATTTTCTTTTGATTGAATAGCAATGAATAGTCCAACACGCCACATAGATTTATTGACTTTACAAAGAAGAGTAAATTATATAAATTTTTTGTTAAATTTTGTTAAAATTTCATAATTTTTTAATTTAAAATATATACATATTCTTAAGGAAAAAATTACTTTATATTTAGTCTAAATTTTAATTTTTGACTAAAATATTTTCTATTAATATAAATATATTTTTTAAAGCAAAAAAAATTGAATGAAAGATATTTTAATCAAAATATTTAAAATTAAATTAAATTATATGATAAATTTTTATTTTAAAAAAATTTATGCATATTTTAAAGATTGAAAGAAAAATTTTAAAGTTATGATATCTTTCAATTGTTTATTAACTTTGAGAACATTATGAAATTTTCTTTCTATTGAACAGTAATGAATAGTCCAACACATCACATAAATTTATTGACTTTACAGAATATAGTAAATTATATAAAAATTTTTGTTAAATTTTATAAAAATTAAATATTTTTTTATTTTTAAAGTATAAAAATATTTTTTAAAATAAAAAGTTATTTTATATTTTAGTTCTATTTTATATTTTATATTTTTTATTAAAATATTCTCTCATAATCTAAATTTTTTTAAACTAAAAAAAATTAAATATTAGATATTTAAATAAAAAATTAAAAATAAACTAAATTATGTGATAACTTTTCATTACAAAAATATTTCTGTATATTATAATAATTAAATAATTAAATAATTTCAACATCTACCAATTAGTTATTAACTTTAAGGATATTATGAAAATTTCTTTCGATTGAATAGCAATAAATAGTTCAACACGTCACATAAATTTATCGACTTTACAAAATAGAGTGAATTATATAAATTTTTTGTTAAATTTTATTGAAATTATGTAATTTTTTATTTTTAAAATATACATAAATTTTTTTAAACAAAAAGTGTTCTATACCTTAATTTAATTTTAAATTTTTTGACTAAAATAATTTTTATTAATCTAAATATTTTTTCAAAACAAAAAAATTAAATAAAAGATATTTTAGTTAAAAATTTTAAAATTAAAATAAATAATATGATAACATTTTTTATAAAAATGTATATACTTTAAAAATAAAAAAATTATTTAATTTCATTAAAATTAAAAAAATCAATGTAACTAATTTGGTATGAAAAAAAATATAGATCAGCAATCCTACGTGTTTCATGCGGACGTGATTTTCTTTGACCAAGTGATTTAAATGTAATGACGTCAATGTATGGTCAACTCATGAATGAGAAAACTAGGCATTGGGTAATGTAGTCTAATCACGAAGGGTTAGTTTCCAAAATTTTATTTAACAAAGTTAAAGTCAAATTTTTGTGTTAAAAAATTAAAGTTAAATAGATAATGACAAATAAAAAATGATAAAATAAAAAATGAGGCAATTTCTGCCACCAATTATTAAGAATATGATCAATTATCATTGGACATGGTAGCCAAGGAAACAATAAAGAACAGTACAAACAAATTAAGATTACATGTGCAGATTATGAATCATCCAAAAATAAAAAAAGATCAAACCCAAAGTTGCTACATATCTATAACAATTTAAGGGAAATGCTTAAGTAACCATATTAAAAACATGCTAAAATTGTTCTTAAAATATTTCGGTTATTAGCAACCTCAACAATAATGAAGTTCACAAAATAAAGAGGTGGTCAATCCATTAGAAAAAGCCAAAGTGTTCCCACCAATGGGTTATAAAAAGGAACTTCACTTTGAACAAACAAGCATATTCTGAACAATGGCTCAGCTTAAAATTTCTATCTTCCTTGCAATTTCACATACTTGCTTGGTTTTGTGGGCATTATGCCAAGTCACTTCGGGACTTACAGAAATTGAAGCTCTGCTCAATTGGAAACAAAGTCTCCTCAATCAACCAATTTTGGAGTCATGGGTCTCTTCGGCTCCAACCAACTCTAGTGTTGCAACTCAAAGCCCATGTTCATGGCATGGAATCAAATGTGATTCATTAGGTAGCGTCATTGAACTAAACTTGAATCACACTGGTCTTGAAGGTACCCTTCAAAACTTAGACTTTTCTGCATTCCCAAATCTTCTTCTTCTTAATCTCAAATTTAACAAACTTAGAGGCAACATACCCGAAAGCATTGGGGTGCCTTCAAAACTCCAGTTCCTTGACCTCAATCATAATCATCTCAATGGTACTATACCACTTTCTCTTGCTAATCTGACTCAACTTTATGAGCTTGATCTTTCAGAAAATGATCTAACAGGAATACTAGACCCTTGTCTCTTTCCTGATGGCACTGATAAACCTACAATTGGCCTAATTGGGATAAAATATCTTTTACTTCAGGACAATCAACTTGGTGGTAGAATTCCAAATGAAATAGGGAATATAAGATATTTGACCATTCTCACTCTAGATGGAAATAGCTTTTATGGGCCTATTCCATCATCTCTAGGTAACTGTACCCTTCTAAGCATTCTCACAATGTCTGAAAACAATCTCTCAGGCATTATCCCCCCCGGTATTGGTAGATTGACCAATCTTATTGACGTGCGCTTCCACGTAAACAACTTACATGGTCATTTGCCACAAGAATTTGGAAACTTTTCATCTTTGACTACCCTTCTTCTATCTCAAAACAACTTCACTGGCCAATTACCACCGCAAGTCTGCAAAGGTGGTAAGCTTGTCCAATTCACTGTAGAGAATAATAGGTTCACTGGTCGAATCCCTATAAGCCTAAGAAATTGTCCATCTTTATGTAGACTTCGGCTTGAACATAACCAACTAATAGGTTATGTAGATCAGGATTTTGGAGTTTATCCTAACCTTACTTACATTGACATTAGCTACAATAAAGTGCAAGGTGAGCTCTCTACAAATTGGGGTGCTTGCCAAAGCTTGCAATCTCTTATCATGGCTGGAAATTTAATAAGTGGAAATATTCATGGCGAGGTCTTTCAGTTGAAGCAATTACAAAAGCTTGACCTATCCTCAAACCGAATATCTGGCAAGATTCCTCCTCAAATTGGAAATGCCTCCAACTTGTACCATCTAAATTTGAGTAGCAACAACCTTTCAGGTATGATTCCAATAGGCATTGGAAAGCTTTTAAATTTGCAATTGTTAGACTTGTCAAGAAATAGGCTAAAAGGACCTATCCCTTATCAAATAGGGGATTGCTCCAAATTGCAAGACTTAAATTTAAGTAATAATAACTTCAATGGCAAAGTCCCCTACCAAATTGGAAATCTTATAGCCTTATTAGATTTTTTAGACTTGAGTTATAATTTACTCTCTGGAGAAATCCCCATGGCTCTTAGTAAGCTCAACAATTTGATAAGCCTAAATATGTCTCATAATAATTTGTCAGGTTCTATCCCTAATTCCCTAAGTAGAATGTTGAGCTTGTCAAGTATCAACCTCTCTTATAACAATTTAAAAGGTCCTGTACCAAATGGTGGCATATTTAATTCTTCTTATCCATTGGACTTGAGTAACAACAAAGATTTATGTGGGAAGAGCAAAGGTTTGAGACCTTGCAATGCCTTAATTATAAAACCACGTGGTAAAAGTCACAAAGAGAAAGTTATGATAGCTATTGCTTCTTCTTCAATAAGTGCACTATTTATTTCATTTGTAGTTATTGGGATTTTTGTTATTTGCTATAAGAGAAACTCAAGAGCTTTATATCAAAACTCTATGGCCAAGAGAGGGAATCTATTTTCAATATGGCACTTTGATGGTAAAGTTGTGTATAAAGACATAATTGACACAACTGAGAACTTCAATGACAAGTATTGTATTGGGGAGGGAGCTTTTGGAAAAGTTTATAGAATGGCAATGCCAAATGGTGAAATATTTGCCATAAAAAGATTGAAATGTGAAGCAAACAACTTAGACATTGGAAGTACAAAAGCCTTTGATAGTGAGATTAAAGCCTTGACAAAGACACGCCACAAGAACATTGTGAAATTGTATGGATTTTGCTCTCAAGGGTCACACATATTTTTGATTTATGAGTACATGGAAAGAGGAAGCTTAGCTGATATGCTAAAAAATGATAAAGAAGCATTAGAGTTGAATTGGCCTAAGAGGGTTGATATTGTCAAGGGCGTAGCACAAGCTTTATCTTATATGCATCATGATTGTAATCCACCAATTATTCATGGAGACATATCAAGCAACAATATTTTGTTGTCCAAAAATGTTGAAGCCCATGTCTCAGACTTTGGCACAGCAAGGTTCTTGATGCCTAATTCATCAATTTGGACAACATTTGTTGGCACATATGGCTATATTGCTCCTGGTGAGTTTTTAATATGCCTTGTCTAACTCTATTCAAAATTTTAAAGTTCTTAGAATACATATTATGTTTAAACTTCTGACAACAAAGTCATTAATTTGTTTAGCTTTGGATATCATTTTTCAATTGACTAAAACAAATATATGTTTCTTATTGTAATTAGCAAATTATCACTTCATTCTCACTGGTGCAGAAGTTGCGTACACAATGGCAGTGACTGAGAAAATTGATGTATATAGCTTTGGTGTGTTGGCTATTGAGGTGCTTATGGGAAAGCATCCAGGTGACTTAATTTCCCATATACAAACATCTAATGTTGAAAGCATCAACTTCAAAGAGATTTTAGACCCTCGTCTATCATTAACAAAGCGACAAAATTTAAAGGAATTGGCTTTGATTGGGCATGTAGCTCTTTCTTGTTTACAAACAAACCCTCAATCTCGACCAACCATGCGAAGCATCACCCAGATGATTGAAAAGGAGATTGCTTATGAGACATGATTGAAGTACATTTGCTCCTGGTTTCTCTACCTATTAAACAAGTGCCTGAAGCACATGTTATATTACATATAGACGCTTGTGTGTCATACATAAACAAGCTTTTCTTGATTGCAGTGAATTTGTTTAAGTTGTGATTATAGTAAATTCTGTATTAATGTGGTCATACATAAGTTTTTTTGAATTATGTTTCATTTGAACAAATTAATTGGGTTCATAATTAATGAAAAGGCTAGAATGTTTCCTTTTAAAAAGTTTTTTTCTTTTGTTATGTAGTACATGTATATTTGGATTGCAAGTTGATCAAGACTTGGTCCCTTCTTAATGAATCTTGTGGGCTCACCTTCTATATTGATCTAATTCACTTAGGTAGTTAAGCTAGGAAGCACACATCACTAATCACTAGACCAATCTCTTGTGGTTAACATTTCCTTCATTACCTAAGGTGTCATGTAGTTTTTATATAGTAGTTTTAACTTATATATGACATTTTTACATTTTGCTCTAGCTTTTGAGGGTAAAGTATTACATTTTATAATAATAATAATAATAGTAATAATAATAATAATAATAATAATAATAATAATAATAATTATTATTATTATTATTATTATTATTATTATTTTAAATGTTGGTGGAAAAGTTTGAACCCACATCAAGGTAAAATGCTCAATTCCCTATCCATTAAATCAATTGTTTGTATTTAAGCAAATTATATATAACAAATACATATTTAAAAATAAAATCATATTATTAACATTATTTTTTAAAAGTTGCCCACCAAAAATAGTCATCTTAAAACTTGAGTTATTTTATCAATAAAGATTGGCTCAATAAACAAAACTAAGTTGTGTAACATCTAAGGTTTCAGAATTTTTATTAGTCTTCCCGCTATAGCTAGGATCTCTATTCACTATAGCAAGAGTGCCAATTCGCTATAGCGAATTTGTGTCTTATACAAAATCCAGGACATTTCTCGCAATAGCGCCAGCTGTGATGAGAACAGTTAAAACCTAGAACTTGTAAGTTCTCACTGTAATGAGAGATGCTTCCCGCTATAGCTAGACTCATTCCAAAAAAAGCATGAAAAAGTAGAATTTTGCTTCTTAAAGAGTCCAGAATCCTCTCCTTTCTTCTTACCGACTTGGCTAAAAATAAAAGAAGCTCTGCTTAAGAAAGAGAGGGAGAGAGAGAGAGAGGGGAAATTCAAGGAGGAAGAAAGAACAAGGAGAAAGGTAAAAAATATTTCAAATTCAAGCTCCTTCCTTTTGCAAACTCCTTCTCCTCTTCCTCCTCTCCTTTTCATAGCTTTGGTTGTTAAATTGGTTCTATTTTGAGCCATGTATAGAGGAGAGAAGTTAAGAAATTCCAAGAGAAGGCTAAGGCAAAGGGGAAGAAGAAGTAAGGAAAATAAGATATGCTTCATAGTTTCCTTTGCTCTTCTTGTGTGCTTGGTTTGGCCAAGAAAAGAGCTTGAGAGAGGGAGAAAGTTTTGACTTAAAACTAGCAAGAAACCATTGATTTAGAGTATGGGAGCTTGCGAAATGCAAAGAAAGTGGGAGAAAAGCCAGTGGATTTTAAGGGAGAACAACTAAGGATTCTTGAATATTCTATAAATTCTATTTTGATTCATAAATTTTCTAGCATATGTGAGTTTTTTTTTTCTTGATTTCCTAAGACCACTAGGAAGGCTCCCAAGTGCCTCTCCCTTCAAGAAAAAATTTAGAAGCTATAGATTAAGAGGTGGGTCAATAGGCTCCACAACGTAGCCTTAAGAAGCAACTTGTATCTAAACTTTTGGGAATGAGTTTGTGATGACTTCAGGGACTCTAAATGGAACCAAGAGGTCTAGATATGAGAAGGAAATGAAGCTAAGAGATTAAATTATGGTAGTTGCTTCATTAAGTTATTAGTGGAGCTATTATGGAACTTATAAACCAAGTATGCTTCTTAAATGTGTATTTAATGCCTTGGCTTGTTCCAAGAGAGTAATTAAATGCTATTTATTGTACCTAGGTCAAAGAAATCAAGCTCTATCTCTTTGTGAGTGTGAGACTGAGAAGGGAAATGAGAAATCAAAATAGAAGAATTGTATTTTAGCTCAAAGGTAGCTCTTTACTTTTTCTTGTTTGCATTCTTAGATATATGATGGTCATTGTATACTTGTGTGTGCATTTGTATCACAAGACATGGCATTTGATATTGTCTTGTTGCATTAGTACCAATATGTTTATGTTTTGGTTGTGAAACTTACTCTTAAGGATAAGATGGTGCCAAAAGTCCTTTGAGATGGGTGAGGTAAAGCCAAAAGTCCCTATGAATAGGTGAGACAAGACCAAAAGTCTCATAGATGAGTGAGGCTAAGTTAAAAGTCTCTAGACCAAGGGTGAGGCTAATCAAAAAGTTCCAAACATAGGGTGAGGTTAGATCAAAAGTCTCTAGAACTTATTCTTGGCTTTGATATAATTTTCATTGCATGTAAATTATATATTGAATGATTCTTAATAGTATTGGATGCTTAGTTGTATACTTGGACATGTCTATGTGCCATGATTGCTTACTTGAATAAGTGTATGAGTTATTAAGATTCTTTGAATCTCATCCTCTTCCTTCTCTCATTTCACCATGTCTAGGTGGTGTTCAAAAGGATAAGGATGGAAGCTAAGGAGCTTAAAGAACTATCTAGACAACTGTATAGTTTTGTATGATTTTTTTGACGTAAAGAAATGTTAGGTGTATATGTATATATTATTTTTTGAGATGTAAACCATGGAGCAAATATAAAAGTATGTATATGTGGTGTATAAACTAAATTTTAAACCAAATCAATGAGAAAATAAGTTTTAGGTACTTGATGGCTTGTATGTAGTAATGCATTCTTGCATATAGTATGATGAGTTCGAGATGTATGATGGTTTAGACCACTTAGGCAATTCTTATATGTTATTTTATACTTTAAAACTTGCCCAAGAGTAATAGAATATTTAAAAAGCCATTTGAACCACTTTTGACCTATATAGGGTGTTAAATTTGTCATATTCGTGAGTTATATGAAAATCTAACTAAATAAGTTCTTCTTAACCTAAAATTTGGCATGCATATAGGTCTTGTCTAGATTTTTTGAGAAGCTAAAGTATATATTATTTGAAGCTCTAAAGAACTTTTGGTGAATTTTCAAAGTTAGCAAATTTTGACAGAATTGGTATTATTATTGTGCAAATAGTCAAATCTTTTACCTCCATCATTCATGGGCCAAATGATGTTCAATGACTATGAAATTTTATAAGCATAAACTAGATATGATAAAATTTTTGTAGCACTTAAGAACACTTCATTTGGATCTATAGAGAGGGAGAAATAAATTTTTGAACTTCCATTCAATATCAGGGGCGCAACTTGACCTCTATTATTTTTCCATATGTTTTCATGCCCTAATTGCTTTTGTTTTGGTTTGGACTTATTTTTTCTCTCAATTTAACATGATAGCTTCTAAACTAGTATGGTTTGATAGGTTTTAAATTTTCTAGATTTAGTTATACATTTAAATCAGTAAACTATGATAACAAACCTGGACAATTAGACCTTTTGAGCTTTTCTGATGTCAATCATGGTCTAGCTGGGTTTTCATAGCCTAGAATGATTTTTAACTTATAGTAGACACCCAAATATTTTCAAAAAACTATTATTTGCTTGATTTTTATTTTTCTATAATTAGTTATAATTTTTCAAAATTGATGTCAAAAATTAGAATTCTGGACCCACGAGTAACTTGCCACTAGTCTAGTTTTTGGCTTCAAATTCATGGTTCATAGATTGTTTTATAATATGTATGAGTTGTATGAATGGTGTATGAGTAGAGAATGATATGGATGGATCCGCGAGGGTCTGTGGGGCAAAGTATAAATATTTAAAGCCTGATGTAACACAATAAAATGCCATGATTTTACCCCTTTTTTTTTTGGAATTGCATGGAATCAAGCCTAAGTGAAGGTTAAATGAGGCTAATACATTATGGTATTACAAGTTGTGGTAACAAGAAAAGTTGTGTGACTCTAATTGGTAGTAGCATATAATTATGGTGTGTTTTGGTTTGGAGTTCAAATAGTCTATCTGAATCTTAAAATTGTTCCTTTATCAAAATAAAACAATTTCTTAAAATGTACTTAAAAGAAACCTTTTTAAGGATATTATGAAACCATTTTATTCCATGTCAAAAAGTAGAATTACTTTCAATAACAAAAAAAACACAAAGAACCTTAAAAACCTAGCTAGTTAAAAAAATTTTCATCAGATATAGCACTAACTTTTTAAAGATATTTTAAAGCCTTTAACATGCTTCAAGATTGTGTTTTAGCATAATATACCATATGTTCCTTTCATTTTTTAAATACAAACCATATGATAAAGAACTTATTCCAAAGCTAACCACACATAATGATGACAAATTGAATTAATTTAAAATTTTAATTTTTTATTAAGTTGGGATCCATTTGTGTTAATATCTCACTAAGTAACTCACTCACACCTCTAGGTTGGAGAATTGTTAACAATGCAAAGTCTATTCTCTCTTTGGATTATTTAACCACTAATTTTTCTTTGAAGAGAAAGAGATAAATACTTGAAATTTATGAGACAACTTGTACCTTTGAACCTAGGATTGATTTGGAAAATGTGGCAAAACAATCCCCTTCATAGCCTATCACATCATATTAGTGTCACAATTGTTGAATAGGGAAAACCAATGTGCATGACAAATTTTTAAAAGTTTTTAAACATCTGACCATGAACATTTATCATATTTTGAGAGGAAAAATTGAAAAGAAGAATTTTTTCAAATAAGCAAGAAGATCCACCAATTAAGCTAAATTCAATAGTTAATTAAGTGTAATAATACACAAATAGATCCTCTATTCATCTTAAAGATCAAAATAAACACTTTTTTTACTCATCTTTAACTCAAAATTTGAAATTTCACACCTTGCACTATAGCTTAGGCTTTTCGCATCTCCATGGTGAGATTGCTCACTACTACCCTTTCTAGGTGAATTTTTCACCCCGCACTACAATGAAACAACTTGCGTCATGACACTCCTCACTTGTGATTGGCCATTGGTCGTGACTTAAGTCATTTTGGCTGTGGCTCAACCTCATCTTACACCTAAACTCTTACTTTTATGCTCTCTAATCAATTCTCACTAGTCCTAAATAGATTATAGGATCTTAATGGCTAACATACATGGCTTTCTAGACCTCCTATCTCTCATTGTATAATGATTTACTAATCCTTATTGCCTAGGGGTCTTGGATTGAATTAAAGCAATTAAACTTAATTTCATATCAGTTAATTCCTCTCCTATGATAGCAAAAGTATTTCAACCATAAGATGCATAGGACTAAGCTTAATGGTTACACAATATCAAGTCATTCATCAAGTATTAGTGAGATACAATCACAATGTTCCATGGTAATTAGATTATAACTAGTCCTTATACTTGGCAATTCATGATGCAATATGGAAATTACATAAAAACTAATATTCTTGTTACACAAATCCAACCTTACAAGGTTTCCAAACCTATGAGCTACCAAGCTATACAATAGGCTTCCATTAATTTCTCTTTGCCACTAAGAGATCTGGTTCCTAAAAATGTTAGCTCACAATTAGGGTGACATATACAATCTCAGTAATGAGAGGCAAATTCCATATGTATGTACAAATTAATCAACATACTACAATTATACAAAAAACATACCAAAGGCATCAATATCATCAATAAATGAAGTAGTTGGACTACTAGTGACTATAATCTCATACCAACAATAACATATAGCATGTTAAAGGCCAATAATACCAGAAGAGACTCGTCCACTGCACCAACTCCCTAATGAGCACAACTTAGGCTCAGTGCATTTAGGGTTTTGATCACAAACCAGTGCCTAATCAGAGCACGATGCATGAGTAACAACCGTATCACAATTCCATCATGGACTCACATGGTCCAATAATAACATAATTCAAGTAGCCAGCTAATTATTTAGCATTTCAAAATCATATATATATAGCAAATATCATATTAAAATGAATATATATATGGAATTAGAAAATTAACCCCAATTACCTCAATAAAGCCCAATTACTCTTTCTCTAGCTACCATTGAAATCCAAATGCACATCAAGCCTATGACAAGTATAATTATCATCATTTCTAGCAACAAATTGATACCTAAAGAGTTGAACTACCAATGACTACCTAGAGATTACTTATCTAACTACCAATAGATTCCAATTTCAAGTTCTAGTTTCCCTATACCAGAAACCACCATAGTTCACTCTAATTTCTGGGTAATTTTGCATAAAACTAAAGCCATATCATAAGTCAACTATAGGAGTTTTAAACTAGTAGAAAATGCATCAAAATGGGAAGATGATACTTACCTAACAGCACCTATAAACTCAACCTTCGAAAATCTACCATGGAAGCACCAAACAACAAGTTTCAATTTTGGGTGGAAGATCCAAATGAGAAACCAATCCATTCAAATTGCAAAGAAAGAAGAGAAGGTTAAGTTTCATGAAAGTCACCTTAGCTGAATCTTGTTTTATGTAGGAGAAATGGAGCCAAAATAGTGATAGAAACTCTAGCCTTTCTTTAAGGTGTGGAAATAAGTTTTTACTTCTGCAAAACCAAGTGTTTTTCTCTTACAAATGGGGGTGGTTACTAAACCTTTAGGGTTATTAGTGAGAAATAGGCTGACCTATCAGCTCAAGATCTAATTGGGCTCATTTATAGTTATTGAGCTATTGCTTGATGAAGTGGACTATAGAAACTCTTAGGGTTGGAAAGAAATATGCTAACCCAAAGGCCTAAAAATCTATTTAGGTTCTGGTGTAAGCTTATTGGGCCTCAAATAGAAAAGTTTATTAAGGTTTTAGGCTAACTTAAGGGTCCATTCAAATTGATTTTGCTTAAGAGTGTAATTGGGCCTCTAGCAAGGATTGGACCTTCTTATAACTAAGAATGGACTTTTATATTGGGCTCTAAACATAACTAAATGGATCACGTAGACTAAATTAAATATTCATCTCCTTTTCCACTTAATTAACTTTATTAATTACCGACATTAATTCCTTAATTCATCATAATTATCCTTAATTAACTTCAAGGTATTACAAGCACAAAATGCTTATCCCTAAGGTAAGTAAGGAATCTTAGTTCATGGAGATATATGTACTCTATAATATGGGGTATATTTATCATAAGCTAGATGTACATTAACTTTCAAGATAAGCTCAAATTTATTTTGATTTATCTTTATCAAATATTAAAAAGATGCAAAATAGAAAAACTAAATAAAGGGATAAGTTAGAAAAGAAAACAAAGAAAAAAAATATTTTACAGTGCAAACTTGCCTAAGGACTTATAGCTTTTGTAAATTATAATATAAATTAAAGTTTATGTAATTTAGAAAAAAAAAACTCAATTTATGTGAAAATGATTCTAATTATTTTTGGCAAAATAAAAAATAGTTTAATTCAAATTAACTTAGTATACATGTCAACATAGACCCAACCTAGACTGAATAAAAGAGACTAGTTAGTTATAAGCTTTTATAATTTAATTTAAATGCTATTAGATTTTGTTTAAACATACGTAACAAATTTAGCACCATTTTCTTTACAGTTGTTCTATAAACAATGATTGGAAGAGTTAAACATGTGAACTTGCAAAATCCTTAGTTTTGGCCTTCTTTAGTTAATTAGAATTCTAAATTCAAAACATATAATATAATATTCTTGAAATTTTGTCCCTACATATAATTTTTAATTTTGTCTTAAGTTTTATCCTAAATTCTTAATTTCCTTACAAATTTTTTTATTTCATTTTATTGCAATGAAGACCAAAATTCTTTTACTAACTTATTGAAATTCTAAATTTGACACCTACAATACAACATCTTTTCTAAATTTTGCACATAAATGCAATCTCTAATTTTATTCCTAATTTTGTCATAAATTTCTAATTTCCTCACCAAATTCATAATGCTTTATGCACTAAAATCACAATTTTTCTATTGACTAATCAAAATATTAGATTATGTACACATAACAATTAGGTTGACTA
Organism: Erythrophleum fordii; assembly: GCA_032878935.1. NCBI lineage: Eukaryota > Viridiplantae > Streptophyta > Magnoliopsida > Fabales > Fabaceae > Erythrophleum > Erythrophleum fordii. Next base: position 13,815,186 of record JAVQMF010000052.1, on the reverse strand, counting down.
GATTAGTATCACAATTGACATGCAACGAAAATCAATATAAATGAGAAATTTTTATAAGTTTTCAGACATTGATTTTAATATAGTCATTATCAACATTTAGTATATTTTGTGAAGAAAAATTAAAAAAAAAAAAAAAGCAAGATGATCCACAAATTAGGTTATATTTAATAGTTAGCTGAATGTAGAGATACATGCATTCCATCTTATTGGCTTGGGTTTAGACCTAGGTTGAATAAAAGAGACAAGTTAGCCACAAGTTGTTACAAGTCAATTTAACTTAAATGTCGTTAGGTTTGATTCAAACTTATATAACAAATTTGGAGCCCCTCTCTTTACAATTGTTCTATTAACACTTATAGGAAGGGTTAAAAATGCAGACTTGCAAAATCTATAATTTTGTCCTCCATTGATTAATTATAATTCTAAATTTGACATGCACAATATAGTATTTTTCAAAGTTTGTCCTTAAATATAATATTTAATTTTGTCATAAGTTCTATCCTAAATTTTTAATTTTTTTAACAAAATTTCTAATTTCTTATTCAATGAAAACCAAAATTCCTTTGTTAACTTATTGAAACCCTAAATTGACACATATAATAAATATTTTTCTTAAATTTTACGCATAAATGCAATCTCTAATTTCATACCAATTTTGCCATAAATTTCTAATTTTCTCACAAAATTTCTAATTTTTGATGCACTAAAAATCACAATTCCTTTATTGACTAATAAAAATCTCATATTCTATACACACAACAAGGTTGATACGATTAGTGTTGCAATTGACATGTAGGAAAACCAATTTGCATGAAGATTTTTAAATATTTTCAAACACCCATTTTAATATAGTCACTATCAACATTTATTATATTTTGAGAAGAAAAATTGAAAAAAAAAAAACCTTTTTCAAAGAAGCAAGATAATCCATAAATTGGGATCTGTTCAATAGTTAGATAAGTATGGAGATACATGCATTCCACAATATTGGCTTTGGTTCCAACCTAGGTTGAATAAAAGGAACTGGTCAGCCATAAGTTTCTACAAGGCAATTTAACTTAAATGCTATTAAGTTTGGTTCAAACTTATATGGCATATTTAGCACCCCCTCTCTTTACAGTTGTTCTATTAACAATGATAGGAAAAGTTAAACATGTGGGCTTGCAAGATCTTTAATTTTGTCATTCTTTGATTAATTGGAATTCTAAATTTAATACACAGTATAATATTTTTGAAGTTTTTATTTTTAAATGAAATCTTTAATTTGTCCTAATTTTTATCTTAAAATTTTAATTTCCTTACGAAATTTCTAATTTCATTAGCATTAAAGACCAATTCTTGTATTAATTAACTTATTGAAATCCTAAATTCAACACACACAACCCAAAATCTTCTCCAAATTTTTCCCATAAATAAAATCTCAAATTTTATTCCTAATTTAGCCATAAATTTTTTATTTCCTCACAAAATTTCTAATTTTCTATACATTGAATATTCACATAACATTTGTATGATGTAACATCAATATGGCACAATACATTAAGACCCTATTTGGCACACCATATAAAGACTGATTATATAAGCTAATAATACACTATAAGTTTATCACCTTTTTGGTACATTTATTTTTTGGGGTTTTAAGGTAAATATAAGGTTCAGTTTATGAAAATTTTACTTAAAGATAACTAATAGTACTAGTGTTTCAAAATTAGAGTTACATTTATAGTATTTAGGAGATTTTAGACATAAAATTGTGTGTAGGCTTGAGACGTTTTCTTTGTTTCATTGGCAAATAAATCTAAGCTATTTTTTATGCTATGTGACAAATCTTTATTTCCAATATGGATAATTCATTTTATGTCTTTTTTGCCAATATTTCAAAAGAATTTCTTTTACAAGATTAAAAAATATATTTAAATTTATTAAATATTAATCAAGGGTATTTTACAAAATAAGAAAATAAAAATATTCATTTGAAAGAACATTTAAAAAATAAAAATTAAGGGTATTTAAAAGAACATTTATTTATAAATTAAAGACACATAAAAAAAATTAATTTTCCTAGCATTGAGAAATTTTATTTTTTTTAAAATTAATATAACATCACAAATTTAAATAAATATAATATATTTTTTAAGTAAAGAATAATTTTGATAAAACAACTAATTTTTATCTTATATAAATGCTATATAATATATCACTAAATATAAAATAATATTATTTTATATAATATAATATATTTTATATTATTATATTAAATACTATGTATTATTAAAATCTTATTAAATTTTATCATATCCAATTTTATCCTATAAAATGTGTCAAAGGGATTTATTTATCATTTACATATCACTTATATATAATATAATAAAAAAAAGTGATGGGCGGCAGGGCCTCGGGATTCTCTTCCGTATAGAACGCGTTACAAAAAGAGAACCGGTGGGGTAGGAGGAAAAAAATTCTTCCTACTGGCAGAGGACAAGCACACATGGGAAATACATCCTTTACTGTTGACTGTTCTTGCGGTTAGAAGAATTTGAAGGGAACATAAAATAAATGGATTTAATTAAAAAAAAAAAGAATCAAAACATGCTCTCTCTCTCTCCCTGTCTCTCAACAGCACAGCAGGAGAAAAATCCCAACTGCAGAGTATTCGCTTCCGCACCCGACTGGTTGCGTCCTCGCTCACGTCTTCATAACGACCTAACTCTCTTTCCCTCACCTCTCAATTTATTCCCTTTCAGTGGGTCCTCCTTTCATTCAGTATGTTTTCATATTGCAACTCAAATGTCTCCCCCTGAGCCCCTGCCCCTCTTTCCTCCTCATTTCCGTGTTTCCACACACCACCCACCCCTTCCTAATTTTTTTAAAAATTTATTTTGTATATTTTTATTAAAAAATTTAAAGTAATTATTTAAAAATTATATTTCAATTTTGACTGTTATACAAATTTTTCTAATTTTTAGACAAGAAAATTGCATGTTGTAATGTAATTGATGATTCACTTTTTTTTTTTACAAAAAAATTATTTGCAGTGTATTTTTCATTTTAAAAATATTGCAAAAGAAAATTATTCTTGTAAAAAGTTTTCACTTAAGTGAATTTGTGCAAATTATAATATATTATTTGTCTGGAAGATGAAAAACATGCTGTATGTAGGAGAATATTTTATCTTTATTTAAATAAATATAAATATGTAATTTACAACTAGAAAAATTGTGCATTGATTATAATTTGCTGTTTGTTAAATTGACGTTTGTAAATTTGAAAGACGCTAACAAACTAAGAGTTATCTTCTCGGATTTTTTTTTTTATCATTAACAATTGGGTTTATCGTTATTAGGAAATTTCTTTTTAACACAATAAAATGAAGTCCTTTTTATTGATTTGCAAGTACTTACACTTTTTCCTTTTTTTTTTTATATGTACAACTTTACAATTATTTAGATAATTATATTTAAATATAAGTTAATGGGACTTATTTGAAAGGGTCCACTTTCCCTATCTCTTTCTTTTTTAATTGGACAGTATTTGATATTGAAGAGAATCCAATTTAAACATTTTTTTCAATGACTCGGTTAACTTATGCATCTAATTAATTGTTAGGCAACATAATTTTGAATTGTTCTCTTCCAAAACATTTCATTGTTTTCACAGATGTAATAAAAAATTGTACTGAAAAAAATTCAAATTAAATTATAATTTTTTCTTTTTTCCCAAAAAAGAAAAAAAAAAGTTTTAATGCTTACCACTGAAGTGGCAATCGTATAATTCTCAGTTCTTCTTGTTGGTTCGACATGGTAGTGAGTTCGGTTACCTAGTAAAGGATTCTCTCAACCTGGCATAATAATGACCACATTCTACTTAATATGAGCAAGTTTAAAAATTATTGTACTTTTATACTACCAAAAAAATAATAGACTGTAATTTTTTTATTTTTGGAAGATACATACATCAGCTATTTAATTCTTAATATTAAAAATATGCAATTCATTAATTTTTTTAAAAAGAATACAAGCACCAACTATTTAACTTTTGCAAGTCAGAAACATACAATTCAATTTCTAAAAGTGTCTTATTTGCTATTTTTTAATCCCTGTTTCTAATTGATAGGAGATTAATAATAGTGAACCACTTTTAAAATTGAATAATGTATTTTTAAGATTTAAGAATCAAATAATTGAAACATGTATTATTGAAAGATTGAATATTAACCAAATAATCCAGATATGTATCTTTCAAAATCAAAAAAGTATTTTTCCTCTAAATAATGGAGTATTACTACCATTTACATTTTGCAAATAAAGAACTACTTTTTAAAAATTTAGGATCATTTAACTCAATTATAATTTAAAAATAAATTATATATTATACCATACAAATAAAAGTAGTATCTATATCATACATATAGAGTTCAAAAAATAAGCTCCCACTTAACATATTGTGTAAGATCTTTGATAAAAATTGTTTTTATTTTCTCTTTTTTTCTTCCCTGGCCTTTGATGAGTTTATTCTTACATATATATTTTGTCACAAATTTGTAATAGTTAGCCAAACTAATCAACTAAATTCGCATAAATGATTCCCATGCTCAAGTGATGTGTTAAGGAAGGAATTTTGTCCCCCCGCTTGGGATCCCTAAACAATTAGATGAAATACCTAGGTTGAAGATACAATTAGTTGATTAATGCCACAGCTAGGAAGAGTACTAAATGGCATGAAAATGCATAAATTGAAAAGAAAGATAAAATTGGAAAACATACTGTAAAATACTGTAAAATAAAATAAAGGCATGAATATAAAGGAATATAAATGATAAAGGCTTGTATTTGATTGATTAATTGTGTCCAAAGAGAGAGCTCTTAACTTATACAAATGAGCATTTATAAGGCTAAAACTAACCGTTATTCCCACCAAAGTTGTCTACCACCACTTTCTAATTTTTTAGTTCATGTTTACAATAATAAAGGATCATGACCAATAACTTAAGTGTAATTAGGTGCCATGTGAACTTTTTCTAAAGATTAAAATAATATATTTATTTGCTAACTAACTACTGTGATACCACACTCTTCTAGCTTTCTTATTCCATTACATGAACTAAACTTCATACACTTTGCAAGAAAATCCATATATTTTAATGTATTAATTTGCGTACATAAGGCTCCATTTACTCATTTCATGCTTCGTGTGTTATATGAACTCATCATTATCATCTTCCATAGATAACACATCCATAAAAATAAAAAACATCATATCCCAAGAGTCTTGACTTTGGCATCATACATAAGAAAATCCAAGGTTTACTCTCGGGTTTGCCATGACAACTTCTTGGTAGAAACTTTGGAAAATCATAATTAATTCTCAAAAAATTAAAATTAAGCAAATGATATCTTTCTAGAAAGCTCTGAATGTCAAATAAAGGTTAAAAATCATTCTAGGCCATGAAACCATCAACTAGACTGCAAAAAATAACCAAACAATACCAAAGGTCTAGCTGCTGGGTTTGTTATCATAGGTTTCTGATATAAAATTTGAAAATTTATAAGTAATTCTAAAAAATTTAAAATCAAGCAAACCATACCATTTTGGAAAGCTTTAGATATTAACTAATGATAAAATAGTTCCAGACATATAAGCTACAGAAATTGATGGAACAATACCCAAGGTCAGGCTACATTATTGGTACTATCATGCAACTTCAAAAATTTGGTTCTCCCTCTAAAGAGCTCCAAATGAGGTGATCTCAGTGGCTATGAAAAGCCTATGGTATCTAGTTTATTCTTGTAAAATTTTATAAGTATTAGATATTATTTGGCTCATGTGTGACATAGAAATATGAACTAACCATAGGAACAGTACTATTACCATTTCAACAAAATTTTTTCAACTTTGAAAAATCATAATAAATTCTTTGGAGCTCCAAATTGAGTGATCTTTGACTCTATAAAAAGCTCTAGATGAGACCTATATCCATTCCAAATTTCATGGGAAAATTCATCCATTTAGTCAATTTAGAGATCAGCTCAAAATTTGGTTACTTTTTGGGGTCATAAGGGATTCTTAAGGCACCATTTCACTTTCTTAATATTCCATATCTACTTGAGCATGTCATAAAGCACAAACACAGCCTAGGGAAGCATCTCAAATGGTCCAAAATATTATGGAGCTCAATCTCACCATGGGCACGCAAAGTTATACACATGCATATCATAGAACCTAGGTGGCAAAAATCCATACATCAATTCATTTGGTCTCAAAATTCATACATACATCATTATTATACATATTTGGATGTGTTCAAGAGCCTACATCATACATACATCATTAGATTAAATTTTTTGACATCAAAATGCTTTGGAAATGCCCATTCTTCTACTCCTTTGTCAAAGTATCATGCTCTAAGGCTTTGTCCTTCATCCTTTAGTCTTCTTGGCTTACCTAAGCATTGTTAGACATTGAAAGGGGAAGAATGAGATTCAAAGAATCTCAATATTCACTCTTCCCCTTTCAAACATGCATAGTGAATGTTAAAACATGTCAGCGAATGCATGTATGACTTTTAAGCTACTAGTGAACATATATAAAGCATTTTCCATGTTCAAGAAACTCATACATAATATACATAGGCTTTCAAGGGCATTGGTCTAGCCTCACCCATTTTTCTTAGAACTTTTAGACTTGTCTTACCTATTTTCAAGAGACTTTTGACTAAGCCTCATTTTTTTTTAAAACTTTTAGTTTGGTCTTGTAAAGTCCCACATTGGCTGGAAGGGGCTTGTGCTGAGCGCTTATAAAAGGGTGCGAAGCGCTCTCTTCCGAATGTGCGTTTTCTCAGCGAACCCGAAGGGTGAGCGCGGGAAAGCAACAAAGGCCCTGTGAGCACGGTTCGCTAAACTTGCGAGCAGGGAGACAATATGTTCGGAATGTAACATCTGGTTCCTCCGTAAATGTGAGAGACGCAATGTTCGGTTTCTCCGTAAACGGCAGAAATGGGCCAGATACAAAAGGAAGTCCCTGAAATAGAAGGAATTAGGGCCAACTAAAATTATGATAAAATTTTAAATATTAGAAAATGAGGATTTGAGCCTTGAGTTGCTCAGAAATTGGGGCCAAAGTAATTCAAAAAATTTGTCAAAAGGCCAGTGGCATTTTCGTAAATATAGGTACTTTTTGAAAAACACATAGGAGGACTTTTTAAATCAAAGTTTTAAGTTTTTTGGGGTTCTCAGAGGCCGTAAAAACTATGAAAAGCCCTAGGACAGTTAATGCCCCTCCGGTGGATGTTTTCTAACGTCAGTGTGCCCGAACTTTGACGGATTCGTTTGGAAAGGTTTTAGCTCCAATTTGAATGATTCTAAAGACATTTTACTTGATTGGGAACCTAATTTTTATAATTAAAAAGATGGTTCACAAAAAGGAGCTAAAACGAAGGAGAAACGAAAATGCAATATATGAAGGGCAAAATGGAAATTTTTGAAAAGTGTAACTTATTCCCACCTATATATATGATGCAACCTTCTCCTCCTTTCATTATGCACGACCATCTTCTGCCAAAAACCAGAAGAAAACCCTAGGGGATGAGGCTCACAAGAAGGAGAAGAAAAGGAAGAGAAATCAAAGGCTTAAAGTATGAAAATTAGTAGTTTTTCATGCTCTTTGTCTTCCAAACCTCTTCTCCTCCATTCTCATTTGTTTCCTATGATTATAATGAAGTCTATAAATCTGTTTTAAGGGAGAAATTGAGGGGAAAGTTCGGATTTGAAGAGAGGAGCTCAAAGAACACAAGATTCAAGTGAGAAAAAGCAAGAAAATAAGGTAATTTCTTCTCCTATGGTTGTCATTTTTGGTCCCTTTCTCCACCATTTCGCCCCACTTGAGAAAACCCTAGGAGGAGATAATTTTTAGGCAGAAGCAAGCAAGAATCTAAGGAAAAAGGGTGTGGAGATTAAGAATATGCAAAGGGAATTAACAAAAAATCATTAGATTTCAAGATGCAAGTTCTAGGGTTTCAATTGCACCTTGTAAAATCTGACTTTGTATGATAATTCCTAGGCCTAAGTAAGAGTTTAAATGAGCTCCCAAGATCCCTAAGAGGCTCCCCATATTCTTCTTCCCTTGAGAAAATAAAGAAAGCTCCATGAAACCCAATGTGCTTCATAGCCTCGGCCTAGATGGGTTCTCCTAGCTAGGGAGAGTTTTAAATTTTTCTAGGGCCATTATTGAGTCATATTTGATGAATGAAAGTGAGGGGAAGCCTTGGAAAAAAATTTAGAACTCATAGAAAGTGATTGGGTGTCTTAGGTTCCATATTGTGACCTAAAGAAGCAACATGGTGCTAGGCCTTTTGTTTTAATGGTGTAATAACTCCAAGAGGTTTAAAAAGAGTCAAGAATCATATTTGAAAGAAAAGAATGAGGCCTAGAAGTCATTTGAGAGGTGTTGCTTCATTAGGTGCCAATATGGACCATAATTGGGGTTATAGAGCAATCTAGTACTTAAGCAAGTTGTATGGTCTTAGAGATTGTTTCATGAACCTAATTGGCCCCCATATATTGTATTTAGGCCAAGAGAAACCATCTCCACCAATTTGTGAGTGTGTGGCCGAAAGAGGAGGCTTGAATCCTAAAGGAAAAGTGTGTGTTTGTATACAAGGTAGCTCTCTCCACCTTCTTTCATGCATGGATGTGTGTTTAGCTTATTTTAGAATGGGTGTATGAATTTTGAAGCTTTGAAAAGTATGCTAGCATGTCTTTATATGCCATGATGCTTAATGCCATGTTATGTTTTCAAGTGAGCACATGATGTTTGTATGAGTTTGCTTGAGCGTGGAGAGGCCAAGAACTCTTCCCTTGGGTGAGGATGAGCCAAGAACTCTTGAGCTTGGTTAAGACAAAGTAAAGAGTCTCCCAAGAGCAAAATGGGCTCCCAAGAGTATGGTAGAGTCCAAAGTGCTCAAAGAATGGGTGAGGCAAGTCCAAAATCCATGAGGAGAAGTATAAGATCAATCTAAACACTTAGTGAGCTCTTGAATGTCTTGTATGATTGATTCACATGCCAAGGTTGCCTTTAAAATATCTATGATTTCTATTTTCTCCATACATGCATTTGAAAGGTTTGCTTTGCACATATTATGTATGATTGAATGGGAGATGAGCTATTGGGATTCTTTGAATCTCATCTCCTCCTCTCCAATGATCTAACATGCTAGGTGAACCTAGTGAATATGCTAAAGGGAGCCAACAATCCTAAAGGAAGGAGATTGACAAACTTATGCCTTGGTTTTAGCCATTTTGGAATCATAATGATGGTTTATCATGTATATGATGTTGTATATATACTATGAATGTTGAGACATATGTAAAGATACTATTATGTGATGTTTAGATGTACAGAAATGATATATGACCACTAGCACATGTTTTGAGTATGTAATGCCATAGTATGCAAGTTTAAAGTTTGATGAATATGTGCTTAAATGTGGGTTGAATAGCCAAAATGAGATGCATGAGGTTTGGGACCATTTGGGCAGCTCACACAAGTCTCAAATATGCTTTTAGACTTGCCCAAAAGGTGTCACAACCAAGGGAAGGCCATTTGGCAAATTTGGTACCTCATATGGAGCCAAATTTGACCATAATGGAATCCTGTGTCACTTTTTGGCCAAATGAGTTAGTCTTACCCTAAAATTTGGCATGAAATTAGGTCCCATTGAGAGATTTCTATGAAGATAAAGATCATAATTTTCAGAGATCTAGAGAATATTTGATGAATTTTCAAAGTTGGGATTTTTCATGGATTCTGGTATGGGTACTGTTCATATTGGCAATTTTGAATTCTGTGTTATCCGATGGCCAAATGGTGTCCAATGCTTATGAAATTTTATATACATAAACTAGAGGTCATAAGCTTTCTGTGACCCTGAGATTACCTCATTTGGAGGTCTGATCAGAGAGTTATGCATGTTTGAAGTTAACTATTAGTATCAGTAGAGCCCTAGAAGCTCAGTTACTGTTTCATCAGTTCTAGATATCTAAACGTATCTGTTTCATTCTGGAATTATTTTTAGTATCAAGTTAACATTTGTAGCTTTCTAAAATGACTGAATGTGTGTGATTTCAAGTTTTGTAGAATCAGTTATGAATTTCAGAAGTTTGTATCAGTAAACTGAATAACAACCCAGGCAGCCAGTGACTCTGTAGCTTTTTGGATCATACGTTTTGTGTGATGAATTTTGTGACCTGGGTATATTTTTAGTGTGAATTAGACATCCTAAGCATTCCAGAATGACCAAGATTTAATGATTTTGAATTTTTTAAATTTAGTTATGATTTTCCAAAGTTAGGTCAGAAAATGGCACAAATCTGGCCAAAAATATGCTTGTTTATTTTGAGCTCCATTTCGGTTTCCATGAATTGTAGGCATGTTTTTGTGATGCAAATGAGTTGAAATAATGAAATTAAATATGAAGAAGTATAGTATGAGTTCACACGATCCACGTGACACTGAATTAAATTTTTTAGATATAGCGCAACACGAAAAAGTCTATTATTTTATCCCCTTTCTCATATGCTCTTGTGGGATTGATGATATAAAGCTTATAAATGATATAAAATGAGCTACAAGTTATGGTGTTACAGGTCTCACCCAATCCTAAGGACTTTTGGCTCATCCTCATGCTTATTAAGGGACTTTGGCATCACCACACCCATTCAAGTCAAAATACATTCATAAAGCACATTTCAAGAATATTATGGTACCATAACATGTAGGCAATATCTAGAAACATTTCTCATGGTATAAACATACATACAAGTACTCAAAGACAAGCAAACATCCAATGCATGCATGAGAGAAAGGTTAGAAAGCTACCGTAGAGCCAATGCCACACACTTTTTCTTTGAATTTGTCTTCCCTTTTTGGCCAAGCTTATGGTATTGGGTGACACTTGATTCTCTAGGCCTAGACACATCAATGAGTCATGTTTAATGTAATACCTTAGTCTTTTAACTCTTACACAATAGTCCCATTGTTCATCTCAAGACATTTCAAGCATATTGGAGCATAAGTGTGATGAATCATATACTTTACATGAAAATAATGCATAAATAATGGAATTAAAGTGTTACGTAAGACCTTATTGCTTCATTTTATGCTCTATGGACCATGTGGACTTACCAACATTATTCTCCATCCATAACATATCCACACAAATCATAAAACACATTAAACATCTTAACAACCTTGGGTCTTAAGCCATATCCCACAAAATCAGTAATTTCCTTGCATTTTATTGCGTTATGTAGGGCTTTAAAAATTCATCTTCAGCTCTGTGGACCTTGTGAACTCCTCAATATCATTCTTTACTCATAATCCATCTATAAAAATTATAAACATCATAAAACATCACATACAATTCAGATTGGAAGCCCTACATCAGAAAATTTAAAAGTTATTCTTAGGTCCGACTTCCAAGTTTCTGACATCAACTTTGAAATTAAGCAAATGATAACTTTCTGGAAAGCCCTGAATGTTGACCATAGGTTAAAAATCATTCTAGACCATAAAAACATCAATTGGACCATGAATGACAATAGAATAACACTAGAGGTCCAACTACCCAGGTTTGCTATCACAGGTTTCTGATATAAATTTTAAAAATATATAACTAATTTTAAAAAAATCAAAATCTAGCAAACTATACTATTCTAGAAAGCTGTGAATGTCTACTTTCAATAAAAATATGCCAAATTAAGGAAATGACGTCTAACCCATGAAAATCGATAGAATAGTACTAGAGGTTTGTCTACATTACTGGTACTAACCATTAAATTTGAAAATTCATATCTCCCTCAATATAAATCCAAATGAGGTGCTCTCAAGTGTATAGAAAGCTTATCATGCCTAGTTTTTGCATGTAAAATTTTATGGGCATTATATATCATTTGGACTTTGACTAACATAAGAGAAGAAACTAACCATGTGAATAATGCACATACTAAATCTGAAAAAAAATTTTAAGTTTAAAAATTCATAATTTATTCTGTAGAGCTCTGACGGGCTTGTCATACAACCCTCAAAATAAAACTAGGTTGATCTAAAAATATAGCAAGTGGCACAACCTAGGTCATCTCCCTTGGAAATGTAATTCAATGCCTAATTGAGTTTTCTAAATATTAAAGGATCCTAGAACTACTTAGTTTGGGGGGATTTTTTATTGAATTAAACTAACTAGAATTAAAATTTCTAAACACTACCTAATTGGATGAATTATGGATGATAATGGCTTGTGACTAGCTTAGGAATCATCTCTTGGTATCCACTATCCTCATCCTAATCTAATTGTGATTAATTCTGGCCTAAGAATTCTTAATTGTGTTCATTAGCAAATGATCTTGAATAAGCATTCAAGATTCAAGAAACTAGCAATTTAATGCTAATTGAGACCTTAACTCTCATTAGATTACTAATTCTTGTGATTAATATCTTTAAACACTTGAATTGATTGATTACTTGATTAATTAGCCTCTAAATCACCATCCAAAAATGTTTAATTAACTAACTAAACACTAAGGAATCCACAAATAGACAATTAGGCACATCAATTCTCACAAGCATTTCATCAAACACCTTGATTGCACACTTGAAAAATTGTAAGAAATTGGAAAATCTAGCACTAAATCAAATAAGTAATCAGTCAATCAATATCCTAATTAGTGTCTAACCAGCCACTAATTACTATTACACCAATTTTTAATCAAATACAACTTAACCAAGATTGTACAGAAAGAGAAAAGGTGTAGAAAGATTAAGGAATCTTAGCCAAAAATTCTGTAGTCTCCTCCAAGGATTCAAGCTTCTCCAAAAGCTTCCTCCTAGCTAGCCTCAAGGTTGAATCAAAGCTTCATCGTGGTGGTATGGAGATGGAGATGGAATGAGAATGGAATGGTGAATCTGGACGAAGGTGAAGGGTGAATGGAAAAGATGGAGGGGGTGAGTGGTGTCATGGAATGAATAGAATGATGTGTGCTAGATGTGAATTATGAATGATGTGATTTTATTCGAATGGAATGTTGATGGCGTGATCAAGGCGTGGGATTAGTGGACGATATGGATGGGGTCGTGAATGGGCTGGATATAATGGAATGACGTCATATAATGGGCTGTGTGAATCTGATGGCATGATTCTCCTTTCACGTGAGTATTTTATTTTTCACATGCTCCCTCTCTTATTCCAATTGCCTGAAGCTTTATGCATGTGCATGTAAGGTGGGCCCCACTTGAATATAATATTCCATGTGCATTCCAGCTCCAGCATTTTCTGTTCGTGTGTTTCTTCGCCTCCAGCTTCTGCATGTCGCGTTTCACATTGCTGTCCAGGCCTCATGCAGCATCTTAACGTTCTTCACGTGGCTGTTTCTCTTCATTTTCTCCTTCCCCACGCTGTAGCTGGTTCTCTTCTCATTCAATTGCTGGAGTTTCTCATGTAGCTTCATCTCTGTTCAGCAGCTCTTCTTTATGTGTTTTTCCACGTCCCATGCAGCTGCTGTACTCTTAGCTTGTGTTGCTTCCTCATGTAGACAGCATCTTCTTCTCTGTTTCAGCCACGTAGAACCTGCTCAGCTGGTGTGTGTTGCTGCCCTTAGCTTCAGCGTTTTAACTCATGCATTCTCGCGTTGGCTCTGCATTTTGCACATTGAATCTGCTCACAAGCTTCTTCATATGTTGTTTTTATGTGGTTCTGCTCTCCCTTCTTCTTCTCAAAGCTTCTCCTTTCAACTCAAAGCTGTCCAAACGTGATTCTGCATGCTTCTTCTCCACGGATTCATATCTGTTTCTGCATGTGCTTTACTTTTGTTTTGTTCTCATTCACGTAGAACTAGAAACCTCTATTTCTACATGTGTGTGAGTGAAGTGATAGCATCTCATGAGGTTGTTTTGCATCATGGAACTTCAACCCTTAGCTTAGAGATAGCTTCAAATCCCAGCTCCTTCTTCTTGCTTCATCCATCCAACGTAATTCCTCTCATTCACTGCTGGATGTTGCCTTGCTCGAGCCCTCATTCCTCTTCTCTGTTTCACATGAGTGGGAGTTCACTTGGGCTGATGTGTGTGTATTTTTCTGTTCAAAAGTTCTAGCCTTCATGCATGGTTCTGTTCCTTGCTTTGTCTTTATGTGTCTATAACCCTTTCAGTTTGTGGCTTTCCTTTAAAGCTCTCATTGCCCAACAAAAAATCTACACAAAGAATAAGAACAATTTAATAGGAAAATTTACAAAATCATTTAAAATAAAATTGTGCATTAAAATTCCTAAATTTTGCAATTAAATTTCTAAAGTATAGAAATGACTATTAAAATGAAATCTTATCTAATTAAAGTTTTAAAGCCATATTTCATTATCAAAATACCCAAGTTAAGAGGATTAAAGTGTATAAAAATCATGATTATCAAGCTCTAAATAATGTGATTTGTGGCTCTACAAAAAGCTCTAGAGGAGACCTATATTTAAAACAAATTTCATGGGAAAATTTGTTCATTTGGTAAGCTTATGGTATAAGGTGCTAAAGTGAGCTTTTTAAGCACCAAATGGGGTCAAAGTTGACTCAAATTGTCTCCCACCCTAACCATGACCTCTTGAGCATGTGAGAATAATTAAACACAAGATGCAAAACTTGTCTAAGAGGTTTAATTACTCATGCATCATAGAATCACTTCCTCACTTGCTTTCGTACACAAGATATCACAAGTATACTTAGGCATTTGGATGTTAAGAACATACATACTTATTCATATGGCTCCAAAATTAGTACATACATTTTATACTCATACATTTACATATACTCAAGTGTCTATATATCATATACCATATGTATTTACATCATTTGACATCAATGTACCAACAAAATGACTAAGTAGCTAATTCTTTGTTAGAGTCTTTATCTTCAAGAGTGATGGCTTCCATTCCTTGTTTTACTTAGCCCACCTAGACATGATTAGACATGTGGAGGAGAAGAGTGAGATTCAAAGAATTTCAATAGCTTTTAACCCTTTCAAACATACATAATGGATGCCTATACATGTTAAAGAATGCATGCATGACTTCCTAGCTACTACTAAACATATCCATAACATTTTCCATATTCAAGAAACTCACACATAACATACATAAGCTCTCAAGGGCATTGGTTAAGCCTCACCCATTTTTCTTAGGACTTTTGGACTTGTCTCACTCACTTTCAAGAGATTTTTAACTAAGCCTAACTTTTCTTGAGACTTTTGACTTTGTCTTACCCAATTCTAGGGACTTTCGGCTTATCCTCATCTTTGTTAAAGGACTTTTGGCTTCACCAAGCCCATTCAAGCCAAAACACATTCATAAAATATATTTTAAGAACATCATGATACCATGGTATGTAGGAAATAACTAGAGACATTTCTCATGGCATAAACATACATACATACATCTAAAGACAAGAAAATAATTTAGAATGCATGAGAGAAAGGTTAGAGAGCTATCTTGGAGCCAATGTTATTCCTTTGTGTAAAGTCCCACATCAGCTGGAAGGGGCCTGTGGCTAGCCCATATAAGTGAGGGAGAATCCCTCCCCACCAAGGCGCGCTTCTCCTAGCAAACTAGTTAAAGGTCCTGTGCGGGAGAAGGCAAACCCCTTGAGCGAACTGGTTAAAGGACCTGCGCTTGGGACAATTCCTTGGGGAGGGACAGGTAGCCACGCTTCCACCCAAAGGCGCGCTTTTCCTATGGGAAAGGACAAATCCCAACGACCGGGAAGGCAGGGTCAAAGACTCACGAACCAGGAAGGAAGGGACAATACCTTGGTGGCTCTGTAGTTGTTTAGTATCAGAGCATTCCTGACCTATGTGCGACCAGAGGACAGGTTGGCCCAAAAGGGGAGTGGATTGTAAAGTCCCACATCGGCTGGAAGGGGCCTGTGCTAAGGGCTTATAAGTGGGAGCGAAGCTCTCCCCACCAATGACACATTTTCCTAACGAACGGGGAAGGCTGGGTCAAAGACCCTCGAACCCAGAAGGCAGGGAAGAACAAAACCCATTGGGCTAGCGTGCCGCTCGGGGACAATATCGTTGGAGGCTCTGTAAGTTACACACATACAGAGCCACCAAGGTATTGTCCCTTCCTTCCCGGTTCGTGGGTCTTTGACCCTGCCTTCCTGGTTCGTTGGGGTTTGTCCTTTCCCATAGGAAAAGCGCGCCTTTAGGTGGAAGCGTGGCTACCTGTCCCTTCCCAAGGAATTGTCTCGAGCACAGGTCCTTTAACTAGTTCACTCAAGGGGTTTGCCTTCTCCCGTGCAGGACCTTTAACCAGTTCGCTAGGAGAAGCACGCCTTGGTGGGGAGGGATTCTTCCCCACTTATATGGGCTAGCCACAAGCCCCTTCCAGCCGATGTAGGACTTTACAATCCATCCCCTTTTGGGCCGACCCGTCCTCGGGTCACACATGGGCCAGGATTGCTCTGAAACCAAACAACTTACAGAGCCTCCAATGATATTGTCCCTGAGTGGCACGCTGGCCCAAGGGGTTTTGTTCTTCCCTGCCTTTCGAGTTCGAGGGTCTTTGACCCAGCCTTCCCTGTTCGTTGGGAAAATGCGTCGTTGGTGGAGAGAGCTTCGCTCCCATTTATAAGCCCTTAGCACAGGCCCCTTCCAGCCGATGTGGGACTTTACACTTTGGAATTCTTCTCCCCTTCTCAGCCAAGCCTTGCAACTAGGTTGTTCTTGGTTCTCTTTTCCTAAACACGTCAAATGGAACATATTTCAATCATAGGAGCAAGCTTTAGCCTTATACATTTGCTATGAAAGCTCACTTTGTTCTAAGAAAAAATTATGGTTCCATAAAGGACCTAATGATGCAATTATGGGAATTCATGGCTGTGGCTTAATTTTTTACTTCAATCTATGACTCTTGACTCCATTTAGACTCCTTGGAGCCATCACACATTCATTTTGGGGAGCCTAACTATATGTTACTTCTTTATGTCACATTATAGAACCTAGACCTTCATCTCTCAAGTCATGGCTTCTAAATTTTTTCTAAGACTTCCTTTGATATTCTTCCATCATATTAAGTCCCATTCTAGGCTTAGAACAAATTGAAACATTCCCTAAGTACCTTAAGTGGTCTAGGCTGAGACTATGCAAGCATATGGCACCTATGGAGTTTGCTTTATTTTCTTGAAGGGGATGGCTCATGTAAAGCTTCCTAGAGGTCTAAGGGACTTATATCATATCTTACATAAGTTAGAATACCTCTAGGAAAAATTAGATTTCATTGTTTATTTCAAAGTCTCAAGTTGTGCTAACTTGAATTCTAAGACTCTCTTTTTATTTCCACTTGCTTATTCTAAATCTCCACTATAACACCATAATGTATTAACCTCATCTAATCTTCACTTAGGCTTAATTCCATGCAATGCCAAAGAAAAAAGGATAAAATCATAGTATTTTATTACCTTACGTCAGGTTTAAAAGTTCATACTTTGTCCTGTGGACCCCCGTGGATCTATCAATCTCATTCTCTACTCAAACTCCATCCATACAAGTCATATATATCATAAAACAATCCATAAACCATGGATTTGAAGCCAAAAACCAGAAAAATACAAATTTTCCTTAGGGTCCAGAATTCAGATTTTTGGCACCAATTTTGGAAAATCATACTTAATTTTAAAAAAATGGGACTTAAGCAAGTGATAAATTTTTGGAAAGCTCTAGATGTTAAATTTATATTAAAAATAATTCTAAGCCATAATACCATCATTTGGACTATGTTTAACAACAAAAAATCTCGAAAGGTCAGACTACCTAGTGTTTTTGATATAGTTTACTAATATAAATTTCAAAAATTCATAACTAATTTCACAAAAATCCAATTAGGGAAACATATAGCAATTTGAAAAGCTACAAATGTTAACTAGAGAAAAAAAATAATTTCAAACTAATTCAGAATCGTTCCGACCTTGAAAACTAATAGAACAATAGCCAAAGTCTGCTAGCATCCCTGTTACTGATATGAAAGTTAAAAAAATTAGTTTTCCCTTTACAAACCTCTAATTAAGGTGCTTCTAGTTGTTATAGGTTATTATGAATGTATAGTTTTTCCTTATAAAATTTTATAGCCATTGGACACCATTTGGCCTATGACTGATAGAGGTGAAACTACTGACCATTTGTATAGTGCCACTGTCAAATTGGAAAAATTTTGCCAACTTTGGAAATTTACTAAAACTAGAACTCTAAATAACATGCACTTTAGCTTCCTAAAAAACTCTAGACAAGACTTATAAACATGCTAAGTTTCATACCAAGAACAGGTCATTTGGTCAAATCTTGACGTAGCTCTTGAATTTGGCAAGTTTAGAAGCATAAAATAGTCAATATGGTCCCAAATGGCTTCTTACATGGTTTAGCACCTCTTAGACAAGTCTTAAAGTAAGAATACATCATATATGAACTACCCAAGTAGTCCAAACCATCATGCATCTCAATTTCACCATATTATATATGAGAATGTATAGCTACCTACAAGCCACCAAGTGACTAAATCTCACATTTTCATTGCTTTAGTTTCAAATATGGTTCATACATCATTTGTACATACTTTTATACTTACTCAAATATTTACATCTCAAAAGTAACATATATATATACTTTGAAATTCTTTTATATCAAAACCCATACAAAACTATACAAAGTGTCAAGAAATAGCTTTTCAAGCTCCTTAGCTTCCATCTTTAACTTCTTAGATACCACCTAAACATCCACTTAAACATAGTGAAATAGGAAAAGGAAGGGGATAAGATTCATGGAATCTCAATAGTTCATACACCCATTCAAGTAAGCAATCAAGGCATACATAATGTCAAAATACATAAGTTAGAATTCAAGGCAAATATAAACCATTCAAAAGATCATTTACATGCCATGACGTCACATCAAAGACAAGAATAAGCTCTAGGGATTCTTGGTCTAACGTTACCCTATTTTTAGGATTTTTGGATTAGCCTCACCCTTAGCTTAAGGACTTTTGACTTAGCTTCACTCATCCATGAGACTTTTGGCCTTGTCTCACCCATGCTTAGGGATTTTTGGCTTCACCTCACCCATATCAAGGGACTTTTGACACCACTTCACCCTTAAGATCAATTCCACAATCAAAACAATGTTCAAGAAAGCATATTAGTACCAATGCAATAACACACAACATCAAGTGGCATGTCTCATGATACATTTGCACACAAAAGTATACAATGACACTTACACATCTAAAAATGCAAACAAAAATAAAGTGAAGAGTTACCTTAATGGAATTCCAAGCTTTAACTTTGATTATTCCTTCCCTTTCCTGGCTACACACCCACAACTAGATGGGGCTTGATTTCCTTAGCCTAAACACCACAAATAACACTCAATTACTCCCTTGGAATAAGTCAAAACATTAGACACATATTTAAGAAGCACACTTTGTTCATTGGTCTCATATTAGTTCCATTAATGGCCTAATAAAGCAACTACTATAATTCAATCTCATAGCTTTATTTCCTTTTCATATCTAGGCCTCTTGGTTCCATCTAAACTCCTTGAAGTCATCAAAAACTTATTCCCAAGAGCCTAGATACAAGTTGCTTCTTAATACTACATTATGGAACTTATTGACTCAACTTTCAATCTATAGCTTCTAAGTTTTTCTCAAGGGTTCCTCTCATCTTCTTCTATCAAATATGACCCTAAACCAAACTTAGAACAAATTAAAACACTCTCTACCCCTCTCAAGTGCTTTAGGTCTGACCATGAAGAGCATTTGGAGTCCATAGAGTTTCTAATTTTTCCTTGATGGAAGGGGCACTTGGGAAGCTTCCTAGAGGTCTTAGGAACTCAAACAAATACTGACATATGCTAGGGGATTCATGAATCAAAATAAAATTTATAAAGTGTTCAAGAATCCTTAGTTGTTTTCCCTTAAAATTCACTAGCTTTTCTCCTACTTTTTTTACATTTCGCAAGCTTCCACTCTTTAAATCAATGGTTTCTTGCTAGTTCTAGGTTAGAACTTCCTCCCTCTCTCAAGCTCTCTCCTTGGCTAAACCAAACACACAAGAAGAGCAAAGGAAACTATGAATCATACCTTGTTTTCCTTGCTTCTTCAAGGGTGTTTCCCTTTCCTTAGCCTTCTTTTGGAATTTCTCAACTTCTCCCCTCTGTACATGGCTCAAAATAGAACCAATTTAATAACCAAAACTATGAAAAAGGAGAGGAGAAGGAGGAGAATGAATTTGCCAAAGGAAAGAGCTTAAATCTTAAGAATTCTTTTACCTTTTTCCTTGCTTTTTTCTCCTCTTGAATTCCCCTTATCTCTCTCACTCTTAGGCAGAGTTTCTTTTATGTGTGGCTAGCTTAAAGTTGGTCAAAGGAAGAGAAAGGAATTTAGACTCTTTAAGAAGTAAAATTTCACTTTTTCATGCTTTTTTTGGAACAATTCTCGTTATAGTTGGAACATATCAGTCCCAGGTCCCAATTGTTTTTGTCATGACGGGCACTATTGCTAGAAACTCCCTAAATTTTGTGAAAAACTCCCTAGCTATAGTAGAAAGACTTAGAAAAATTCTAAAACCTTGGATATTACACCTACACTCTAAATCACTTGTTCTTCTCTAGAAATGGTCAAAATTTAACTCCCTTTGAATGGGCTCTAGGTTGTATGAAATTTATATGGAGGAAGAGCAAGAAAAGAAGTATGGAAAGCTAAAGGATTTACCTTGTTTCAAGACTTTTTCAAGATTCTTTCCATTGCTTCAAGCTTTTCGTTGAAATTCTAAGCTCTCTCCTCTATACTAGACCTAAAATGGCCCTAAATAATTCATGGAGACCACAGAAAGAAAAAGGGGAAGAAGGAAAACTAAGTTGATAAAGGAAGAAGCAAGAAATTCATACTTTTTCCCACCTTTTCTTGAATTTTTTCTCCTCTTCTTCCTTCTTTTCTAATGCATGAGTTATTACTGGTCTCTCCTCTATGTTGGATAGAAGCAAGGTTGGTTAAGTGGAGGAGAGGTGGAGGATGCTACATATAAGAGCCAAGTGTCTTAAAAATTATTGCTAAAAAATCCCCTTTATGTTCTATTTCTTGGCTTTCTTGTTTTAGACTCATTTGAATTCCTTTTTAAGAACTATCTTTTTTATAATAAAATTTAGATTTTCTAACTTATAAAATGTCTTTGGAATCATTCAAATTAGATCTAAAACCTTAAGGAAGGAATCGATTAAAATGTAGGTCAACTGACTTTGTAAAACATCAACAAGAAGGGTTTAAACCATTCTAAGGGTTCTTATAGTTTTTAAGGCCTCTAAAAACCCTGAAAAAATTATTTTTCCTATTTAAAAATTTCTCCTTTGATTTTTCTAAAAGGTGACTAAAATTACAAAAATGCTATTATTTTTTTGGCAATTTTATTGAACCACTCTAACTTTAGTTTCAGGGTACTTGGGCTTTGGATTCTCATTTTCTATTATTTAGAATTTTCTTCTAATTTTATTTAGCCTCAAATCATTCTATTCAAGGGACTTTCTTTTATATCCAATGAGTTTCATACATTTACAAAGAAATCGAATATTGTCATTAGAACAAGCTCTAGCTTCTCACAAGCTTTATGCTATTTTACTTTCTCTTATAACCTCATTATGGATCCATTCAAGATAAAATGAAGTAACCTTTGGATTTCATGATCTTGGCTCCCATTTCTCACTCAATTATAGGCTCTTGACTTCATTTAGATTCCTTAGAGTCATCACCATTTCATTTTAAAGAGCCTACACATTAGTTGCTTCTTAATGCCCTAAAATGGAACCTACACCTCCATCTCACAATTTATACTTTCTAAATTTTTTTCAAGGCTTCCTTTAATGTTCTTCTATCATATCTAGTCTCATTCTAGCATTAGAACAATTTAAAACACTCTCTAGGTGCATAGTTCTATTTTGGCTGAAACTATGTATTAGTATAGAGCCCATGGAGCTTTGCAATTTTTCTTGAAGGGAATGACTCATATGCAACTTTCTAGAGGTCTAAGGGACTCATACCATGTCTTACATAAGCCTAATTACCCCTAGAAAAAATCAAAATTTACTTTATCTCAAAACCCCAAAGTTCACAATCTTGAATTTCCTTACTTCTCTTTTGATTCCATTTGCGTAGTCATACTTCTCTTACTCTAAAACCCCCATTTCTAACTTGCTAGGGCTTGAATTAATTCTCTCCTAATTAGATCAAATTTTGGATGAAACACCTTAAGGAAAATTGAGCAAGAAGAAGCAAGGAAAGCTATTCTACCTCACCTTAGTTTCAAGCTTCTTCAAGAGTACTTTCTAGGCTTCTAAGCTTCCCATTAATTCCTTTTCTCCTCCTATTGAATCAGCCCGATTTCAACCCTAATTAGTGTAGTAAAATCATGGGAAAAGAGAAGAGAAAGGGAAGGACATGGCTAGAGAAAGAAGAAGCATGAGATAGTCTTGGATTTTTACCTTTTTCTTAGTCTTTCTTCTTATTTTCCCTTCCTCTTGTGCATTCTCCTTGGCTATCTCTCATCTCTATTTCAAACAAAAAAAATGTGATTAAGGGATAGAGCAATGGCTAAATGTATAAAGGAGCCAAAAAGGTAAAGTTAACCCACTTTTTTAACTTTTTATTTTAGTCCCTAAATCATAGTTTATCCGTTTGCCCTCATTTTAACTCTTTTTTTAGAAACATTTTTCCATCATAAAATTTAGGTCCTCTAACTTATAAAATACCTTTGGTTTCCCCTAAATTAGATTTGAAATCATTCCAAATTATTCAGTTAAAGTTTTGGCGAACCTTTTGCTAAAATCATTCACTAGAGAGGTTTTAACTGTTTTAGGGGTTCCTATAGTTTTCAGAGTCTCTGAGAATTCTAAAAAACTCAAATTTTTTGTTTAAAAAGCTCTCTTGTGAGTTTTTCAAAATTTTTAGAAATTATAAAAATACTCCAACTTATTTTTGCAAATTTTCTTAACTCTTCTAACTTAGCTTTTTGGGTATCTTAAGCCTCTTAAGCCTCAAATCCTCATTTTCTATTATTTAGAATTTTATCCTAATTTTATTCAGCCTCAACTCATTTATTTTAAAGGACTTCCTTTTATAACTAGTAAGTTTTGTACATTTACAGAAAAATCAAATTTTACAACTACCACATCAACTGACCATAACATCGATATCCTTAAAATATAGGAAAGTGGAATTTCAAATATATTCTACATATCCTTTTACTTGATCAACTCACAAACTTCCTTTGTTGCCAGCCAATTTGATTAATACCTTCAGATTATTCTACAAGTTCAATCCCTAATTTCTGGGAAAGTGGTTAAATGGCTAAAAATTATCTGAAATCAACAAAATATTTTTCTTCTTTTTCAACTGCATGTTATTAATCCATTTTTCCTAAATATTTGAGAAAATCTAATAAATTTAATATATGACCAAACAATAATATAGCCTATTTTAACATCAAACAATCCAATTTAGCTAACTTGTCTAACAAATATGGCCTAGTCTATAATATCCTATATATGGGTGATCCAATATGTCATATCTTAACCTTAAGAAACTCATATCATAGTATTCAAGCAATAAACACCCGTACTTGCACACGAAGCATAGCATATGGACCGAAAGCATGAAAACAAACCTACATGGTTCAATTTCACTTTGGTTTAATCATTTTTATCTATATGACATCCATACAACATCCATTCAAAGTAAGAATAACATTCCATAAGCTCTTGAGGTTCATTTCAAACTACTTGAACTTTTCATACAATTTACTTGCACATACAACTCATAACAATGGGAAGCACACTGCCAAGGACCTCTAGCTCAGCATTAAATCACTTTCAAAGCCCATAAATTTATCTTCAATTCATCTTAAGCCATAACATGTTAAAACATATTAGATTCATAGCCATTTAGGTCAAGAAACTCGGGTTTGGAAGTTTGGAACACATATAAGAATTTTGCCTCAGGTTCCATATTTCAACTTTCTACCATCAACTTTGGAAAATTATAATTAATTCTAGAAAAATTAAAATCAAGAAAATAATAGATTTCTAGAAAGCTCTAAATATCAAATGTAGGTTTAAAATTATTCCAAGCCATGAAAATATCAAATAGATAATGATTGACAGCAAAAAGCACTAAAGGTTTAGCTACCCAGGTTTGCTATTATAGGTTACTGATATAAATTTCAAAAATTCATAACTAATTCTAAACAAATCAAAACTTAATAAACCATATCATTCTGGAAATTTGTGGACATTTAATTTATGAGAAAAATAATTTTAGACCACATTAAGCTTGTTTAGGAACCTAATTATAATGAAATAGTACACAAGGTTAGCTAGCAATACTATTTCTGATGCAAAATTTCAAGAATTCATTTCTCTCTCTACAGACCTCAAAATGAGATTCTAATGCTATAGATCACTATGAATATCTAGTTTCTCCATGAAACATTTTAAAGCCATTGGACCTTGTTTGGCCTATGGATGACATGAAAATGTAATCTGCTAAAGTGAACAGTGCATAGACTAAAATCAACTTCTAATATGAACTTGAAAAATCCTAATAAATTCTATAGACCTCCAAATAATAAGGTTCTTAGACCAAAAAAAAATCTCTATATGAGATTTATAGGGGTGGAAATTCTCATTCTCAAAATCGCACATTTGGTTAGGTTAGGGTTCATCTTACAAAATAGGTCTTTTTTGTCATAAAATAGTTCAATTATGTGCCAAATGGTCTTCCCCTTGAACCAAGACCACTTAGGCATGACCAAAAGCACTATAACACCCCAAATATGCATGCCAACTGATTCAAAAAGCCATGGAGCTCAAATTCACTTCCTAGCTCTAACTTATATCTAAGGTTCCATACTTTCTATTAGGCATACAACAATCCTTTTTGCACAAATGTGTTTAAATGACTCTTCTAAGATTACATTCATCATACATATCCATTTTTACATTTGTCTAGCCATAAGATTCATAAACATAGGTTCATCTTCCATATACACATCCATACTCACACAAAGACTACCAAGTGGTAAACTTATACATTTCCATTCACATAAGGGCAAAGGGGGTTCATAAATCATTCATATACATTATATAAGCTATCCATGGGTTTACATTACACATACATAACTTGGGTACATCATTTAACTACAAAGTGCATTTCAAAACCTATTTCTATACATCCAATCCACTAATCATGCACTCCTTAGGGATTGGCTTCCGTTTCTTGCTCCACTCAGCTCACCTACCATAGTTAGAGGGGAATAAGGTTTAAGGGAATCTCAATAGCTCTAAATTCCATTCACGCATACATATAACATATTTATGCATGTCAAAGAATGCAAGTATGTCATGTAATGTTCCCAAATGATGCATAGCTATAGATTTTCATATCATACATAACCAAATAACACATTATGGACTCAAGAGAGCAATGGCTCGACCTCACCCACAATCTTGGAAATTTTGGATTTGCTTTACCCGTATCTTGAGACTTTTGATTTGACTTCACTCTTTCTTAAGGCTTTTGGCCTTGTCTCTGTAACACCCTAAAATTAATTAAGGTGTTAATTATGGATTTAGATTAATTAGGAATAATTAATATGGGTTAAGTGGGCAAGTTAAGTGAATGGTAATTTTGAGAAATAAATTAATAATATGAGTTGAGAATTAATTGGGATAGAAACTACATCTAGGCCCAAATTAATGTAGGGGGATCATGAGAAGAGGCTTATAAAGGCCCAATGATTCTAGATGGAAGCCTAACTCCTTATCATGAGACTTAGGCTAAGAAAAATCACCTAACAATAGCCCAATTTGATTTATTAGAAAAGGGGCCCAAGACCCAATTTATGTGAGCTGGCCCAACACACATTATGCAAACCCAAATTAGATTGGCTCTTGAAATTTAGCCTAGCCCAACTACAACTTTGAAACTCAACTCATGAGATTCAGCCCAACTTATAAAATAAGGCCCAACAAGTATAAAAATATGAACCCACAAGGAATTGGGCCATTGGGTCAACACATTCCACTTGTAGCTCTAAATGTTTTGCAACCTACCTCACCAAACAAAGGCCCAATAAGCACACATCTGAACCTAAGTGGATTTTGGGCTTTAGGATTGACCAAAACCCATCTAAAACCCTAACTTACATAGCCCCTTACCCTCTATTTTGCAGACCAACTAAATCTAAGGCAAAGGAGAACTCCATTTTCGCATAGGAAGAGAGGAGGCTAGGGTTTTCTACATTCCTCCACCATTTCTCACTTCTAGAGGATGATTTAGCTAAGGTGAGTTATATATAACTTGACCCCCTCATCCTCCTCTTCATTTTAGTCTGATTAATTTCTGGGATTGAGCATTTTCATCCTCTTCTCAAATCTGAAATTTGGTGTTGGGTGATTGCTTGTAAGATTTTCGGACTTAGAGGTTAGAGGGAGAATTAGGTAAGCTTTTCCCTTCCATTTTCTGTATTACTTTGCTGGAAAATGACCCTAAGGATGGATTATCATAATGGGTTCTATTATTATGTGAGATTACAAGGAGATAATGGTGGAAAACTGAATTTTCTAGGCTTGATGATTAAAATGCGAATTTTGGTGCTTCCATGGTGGATTTTCGGAGGTGAGGCTATGAGTGTTGTTAAGTGAGTATTTCCTTCCCATTTTGATGCATTTTCTGTTAGTTTGAGACGCTTATAGTTAACCTATGATATGAGCTTTGGTTTCATGTGAAATTACTTAGAAATTGGAGTGAACTATGGCAATTTCTGGTGTGGGAAAGTTGGAATCTGAAATTAAATCCCATGGTAATTAGGTGAGTAACCTCTAGTTTGTCATTAATAGTTCAACTCTTTGGATATTTGATTGTGATTAAAAATGATGATAATTATGCTTGTTATAGGCTTGGTGTGCATTTAGATTATTATGGTAGTTAGGGGAAGAGTAATTGGCTTCATTGAGGTAACTCGGGTTATTTTCCTGATTCTATGTATATGCTCATGTTAATCTGCCATTTGTTACACATGCTTGATTTTGAAATACTAAATGACTGGTTGACTACTTGATTGTGATTGTAATTGGACCTTGTGAGTCTATGGTGGAGCTGTGGTGCGGCTGCCACCCGTGCATGTGCTACAATCGGGCACTGGGTTGTGATTAGACCCTGATGCACTGAGCTCTGGTTGTGCTCATTAAAGAGTAGGTGCCGTGGACGGGCTTCTCTCAGTGTTATTGGCCATTAACATGTTGTGTATGATTACTAGTATGGGACAATAGTCATTAGTAGTTCAACTAGTTCATTTGCCAATTGAATTGATGATTCTGATATTGATGACGTGAGATTGCCTTGAATTGATTGACTTGTACATATATATGAAAATTTCCTTTTGTTACTGAGATTGTATATCTCACCCCATTGTAGACTAACATTTTTAGGGACCGGACCTCTTAGTGGCAAGGAGAAAATTAATGGAAGATCATTAAATGGTTTGGTAGAACATAGGTTTGGGAGTTTTGACAAAATGTATTGCAACTAAATTGATAGTTTTGTATCATTGCTGTATTACATCATGAGTTGCCAAGTATAAGGATTGTATATGTAATTTGATTATCATGGAATTGAACATTATGATTGTAATTGGCTAATAATGGATAAGTGATTTGATTTTATATGAACATTAAGCATTGACCCTATGCACCTTGAGATCATAATAGATTTGCTGTCATTAATCTATAAATTCACTAGTTTATGGTAGCTAGAGGGTTAAGGGTTCACATTAAATTTTAAATGTGTAATGATAGAGGTGTTAAGTAGATTAGGTGAAAGAAAGACATTAAATCTTTACAAACTAAGTTAAAGTGGCCTAGAGGGTTGCTAGAGGGGAAATTGGAGAGCATAAGATGAAATCTTGGGAGTTATAGGAACAGAAGGGAATTGGCCGTGGCCAACATTTAATTGGCCTAGGCCAATTAGAAACAGAGAAGAATTGGCCGCAGCCAACAATTAATTGGCCTCGGCCAAATGTGGCGAACCTGCCAGGGAAGAAAACAGAGAGAAATTGGCCGCGGTGAATGGTAACGTTAGCCGCGACTAAGTCTGGGAAACAAGCTTGGGGTGTTCCAGAGAGAATTTGGCTGCGGCGAAAGGGGTATTTGGCCGCGGCAAAATGCGTAAAATTTATGGAGATATAAACACTTGAATCTGGAGTAATTGGCCGCAGCGAAAGGGGATTTAGCCGCGGCGAAGGTGCTCAACTTGTCATATTCACCTAGGAACCTTAGTTTCTTTTATGGTAATAATAAGAAATGATTTAGAAACACTTATAAGAGGTTTTGATGAGTTAGAATTGATGGATGGGAGAATCAAAGGCTCCTTATTAATGATTAAATTTACTTGCACATTTGTAGAATTGTGGTTTTCTAGCTAATGACCCTAACAACATTAAGGTTTCAAATTTCCTCACTTTTTCCTGATGTAATTAATCTTAATGACTTCAAACCTTAATTTATAATTATTAATCATGTACTTAACCTTAATTATGATGATTAGAAGTTTAGGGTCATTACAGTCTCACCCTCTCTTAAGGACTTTTGCCTCCTCCTCACCCTTCTTAAGGAACTTTTGGCCTTATCACACTCCTTCAAGTCATTTCACATAATTTTGCTAACATAAAATCAAGTTATGGTTTTAAAACATTCATCTAATGGCTACAAGAAATTTCCAAATAGCAAACACACATACAAGAACTCCAAGACAAGTCATGAATGCATACATGTATGAAAGAAAGGATTAAAGAGCTACCTTATGGAAAACTACACTTTTTCTTTATTTTCTCTTCCTTCTTCTTGGCTTAAGCACACACAATAAGGAAGTTCTTGCCTCTCTTGGCCTAGGCACAATAAACATAACGTAAATTAGGCTTAAGAACCAGTTCTAGCTTCAAGGAAGGCTAGGCTAGCTTACTTGGCTCTAAGTTCACATACTGCACATTTAGGACACCATGAAGCAACTACTTTAAATCTTGATCTTGGCTCCTTATTTCCTTTCTTTCCAAACCTCTTGGCTCCATATAAACTCATTGAAGTCTTCATAAACTCATTTTAAGGAGCCCAAGCCCATGTTGCTCTATTATGCCTAAATTGAGACCTTAAAATATCAACTCTTAAACTAAGCCTCCCAAATTTAAACCATTGGTTCCCCAAACTCTTATAATTCATATCTAGGCCTCTAGATTCCTTAAAACATAAAAATTCACTTCCTAGGTATGAAAACCCCAAAATGGCTGAACCATACACTCACACATGAACTCATGGAATTGGCTTACTTTCTTGTATCGATTGGTTTATGGGAAGCTTCCTAAGGGTCCATTAGGCTCATACAAACTCTCACATGCATTGAAAAATGTCTAGAAAAAATCAGATTTAATGCTAAACCTTGAAACCCTAAGTTGTGCAAACTTGGTTCCTTAGTTCTTTTTTAGTTTCTCTTAGCTTAAACCTTCTTCTCACACTCCTAATCACTTAATTACATCAAGCTAAGATTAGAGTTAAAATCTCCCTTTACTATTCAAGTCTGACCGAATTTATGAGAGGAAGGAGAACTCAAGAAAAGCCATGGAAAAGAATGGAAATATACCTTATTCATTTGCACTTTTAAAGGGATTTCTCTTACAACCAAGGTCTCCTTCTAAGCCTTCCTTCTTCTACTTAGGCTGACCTCAAAATAGAACCAAATCACAGACTAAAACCATAAGAAAAAGAGTGGAGAAGGAGGAGAAGAGGTTTAGTAAAGGAAAGAACATGAAAAACTAAAGGAAATCTTACACTTCTCAAGCTTTCTCTTCTTCCCTTAACTTCCCCTCTTGGTGCACCACTCAAGCCTCCTTTAGAATCTATTTAGTCTAGAAGCAAAATGGTGGAAAGAAATGGAACAAAATGGGACGTCCTTTAAAGGTCACTTTTTCAATTGTTCATATTTATAATTTTGCCACTATACTTTGACTATGTCATTTGAGCTCATTTTGGATCCTTTTTCAGAACTGTCTTTTTCATCATAAAATTTAAATTCCCTAACTTATAAAAGGATTTAGAATCACTCAAATTAGATCTAAAATTTTTTTTCAAATGAACTGGTCAAAATTTAGGTTAACCAACTTTATAAAACATCAACCAGAGGGGCTTGAGTCATTTTAGGGGTTCTTATAGTTTTTAAGGCCTCTGAGAACTCTAAAAAACTTATTTTTTCCATTTAAAAATTTCTCCTATAAGTTTTCTAAGAAGTTTATAAAATTACAAAAATGTCATAATGCTTTTGACAATTTTATTGAACCACTCTGACTCTAGTTTTTAGACAATTCAAACCTTAAATCTTCATTTTTTATTATTTAAAATTTTATCATAATTTTATTTGGCCTTAAATCATTTGTTTCAAGAGACTTGCTTTTATATCTGATACATTTCGTATATTTACAGAGAAACTAAATATTACCTTTCCCACATTTACGGAGAAGTTGGATGTTACATTTCCTCCCCCTGTAAATAAATTTTATCCTTGAAATTTAGGGGTATAACCTTATTTTTTCTTTTCATAATCTCATTAACTGGTTCTTTCTTTCCTTTTTTTCTTGGCTCTATTCACTTCTTTTAGAGATTGAGCTCTTTTAAGTTTTTTTTTGCCAGGGAACTTACGTCATTAGTTTACTATACTTGATTTTCTTTTTCTGGGTTATTGCTATAGAGCATTTGACTTGCTTTTATCCTAAGGGAAAATAATTTCTGATACTGCATATACTCTTATAACTTTAGCCTATTTCTTGGGAGAACTTACTATCTCACATTTGATTAGGCTTAACCCATTCATCGGGTTTGATTTTCCTGCTTAGTGGACCTACTTGCATATATTTTAGGAGATAACTTACTTAGATATTCAGTCCACTATTTACTCTTATTCATTTTCTCACTAGCTCATCCTATGATTTATCATCATATTTCATTATATCATAGGCCGTATATTTGTATCTCTTATTGGGATTATAACTCTTTTAAAAAGGGCTATTATTCTCAATCATTCCAGTCTCATTTCTTACTTTGACCCTTCCCTTTTTAGGTCTAAATAGTGCTTTACTCTCTTTATTCATTTGAGAAGGGGTTTTATTTAACTTTTTGGTTTAATAACTGATCATCATGACTCATACTCTTTCCTGCACTAACATTGAAGAGCAACTACCATTGACTATTGCTAAATCTTTATGGGATGCTAACTTTTCATAATCTCAACTGCTAAAGATATAGTCTACCACTTACCCCATCAAGAAAAACTATACATGACCCCTTTTTGAATGTATAACTTTGCTATATAGGGATCTCTCTACCCCATGGTCAAGTCTAATATACATTGGGTAATGGTTCATTAAACTATAACTCTGGAAAACTACTTTCTTACTTTCCTTATCCCAAGTACTATGCTCATTTATCAAAAGGTCTAGTTAGTGGTCTAACCGTTTGAGTATAGCCTTCATATCTCTGTGGCAATAGTTTACAGACTTAGAAAATTTCTAGTCTCTAAGACAAAAACCATCTGATACTATACTGGTCTCTGAGACTAACTAATTTGGAAAAACTATCTCAGGCTATCATCTCCTTAGAGAACTGTTGTATTCTAACTATGAACTCTCTGTATCTCTGTAGGATCTATTGTGACCTCTAGGTCTACTGTGACCTCTCAGAGCCCTATTAAAGTCTACTGCAACCCTCTACACTATGCTAGGATCTACTACGATCTAACTCTAAGGGATGTCAAAGCCTAAGATCACTGTATCTGACAGTAAAACACATACTTACTAAGTCCTATAACCATTACTCATAATTTCTAAGGCTAAACTTATATATCTATTATATTTTTTATATGAAGTCAGTTCTTCTTTGCTTATCTCTCTATTGATCCATTAGAATAATTCTTAGGAGTATGCTGACTCTCACTAGCAACTTCTTATGGGATCCTTGGGTTCCCACTTCAAACTTTTTCACTTAAGCTTTCTTTCTTTACTCTTACTGGTTTATTACACTTTACCTGTACTCTTTTTGTCTTTCTTCTTACATCCTGCAATTTCTAACTATGCTTCTGTTTTGATTTCAAGTGCCTCCTACACTAGGGCATTACACACATTAAGTGTGTCAAACATCTCTCGCAAGATAGAGATTGTATGTTGGTCCCTTTTCACTTTATTTAGTCATTCCATGAGGGACTCATCCTATGTATACTGGACTCGTGCCATCTAACTTTTAACATTCTAATACTATTAGCACGTTCCTTTTTTCATCATTGTTCTCTCTACATACCTTTCTTATCATTATGATATTACTGGAATCCCTTACTTCTTTTTCTTTAGCTTATCTCTTGATTTAACTAGCTTATCTCTTTGTGGTCAATGCCATTATTTGCTACACACTCAAATTACATTACTACTGAGTTGGCCAAACTTAGTATCATGTAACCATCATTACAAGCAAATCATAGCACCAATCACTAATACACAGGTATATCATGACTGAGCTCGAGTCACTATTGCTAGTATATTATGAGTTCTCCAACAATCTAAAGTATCCTTCTGTTATCATACTTTATCTCTCTTTGATTCAAATGACACTCGGGGAGAGAGAACTCTTTCTCTAATTTCCTACATCATTTACTGTAATACCTTGAGTTCATTTATATTGCCTAATTATAGCTATTTAGGGCATTATATCCTGCATTATAAACATCCATACTAAGAGCAACAGTGCTTACTCAAGCACTTATTCACGTTATCTCTATATTTGTTCCCAATCTATTATATCCTTAGTTTTGATGTCATTTGTAACACCATAAATTCTAGCTCATCTCATATCATTCTTATACATTATATCATCACATTCATGAGGGAAGTAGAAAAACTCTCTTAAAATAAGAGTTTAATTGCGCTGTATCGTTTCTAAAAATTTCATTCGGTGTCATGTGAACTGTGTGAGCTCATACTATATATTTTCATATTTAAATACATCAATACAACTCATTTGAATCATAAAATCATGCCTACAACTCATAGAAACCGAAATGGAGCTCAAAATAATTAAGTATATTTTTTGCCAGATTTGGCCTCTTTTCTAGTCAAACTTTAAAAAATCATAACTAATTATAGAAAAATTGAAATCATGCAATCTTAGTCATTATGGGAAGCTATGGATGTCTACTTCACATAAAAATATTTTTAGATCATAACATCCATCACAGAGGACGTTTGACATCCAAAATTGTCTAAAGGTCAGACTGCATCCTAGAACTGATACAAAATTCTGCAAAAAATTTTGAAAATGTCCAGTTAATTCCAAAAAAATACAATTTATGAAAATGATACCAATCTAGGAAGCTATGGATGTTATCTACAGAAAAAAAATATCTCTAGATTAGTTCATCAAGCCCAGACCTTGGAATTCAATGGAATAGTACTTTTAGTCAGGCAAAATCCCTAATATTGGATAGAATGTTCAAAAATTCATATCCCCTTCTCTAGACCTCCAAATAAGATGCTTCTAGTTGGCACGAGTCTTTATAATTGTCTAGTTTCTCTGTATAAAATTTTGTGACAATTGGATATCATTTGATCCTCTAATGACAGAATTTAAATTCGGACCAAATGAAAGTATAGCAGACCAAAATCATAAATTTGCCAACTTTAAAAAATCATCAAATATTCTGTAAGCCTCTGAAAATTATGATCTTAGCTTTTCAAAAAGTTCTTAATGAGACCTAATTTCATGCCAAATCTCATATCAAGACTAACTCATTTACTTAAAAAATAATATAGGGTTCTATTATAGTCAATTTTAACTCCATATGGAGTACCAAAATTGCCAAATGGCTTTCCCTTAGTGTTGGCACCTTTTGGGCAAGTCTAAAAGCATATTTAGTACTCGTGTGAGCTGCCCAAATGGTCACAAACCTCATGCATCTCTTTTTGACCATTCAACCCACACTTATGCACATTTCTATCAAACTCTCAAGTTGCATACTTTAGCATTACATACTCAAAATATATGCTAAAGGTCATACATCATATCTATACATTTAAACATCACATAATATCATATTTACACATATCTCAAGGGTCATAAACCATTTACTACACAATATACATCATAAAACATCATTATGGTTCTAAAATGATAAAGGTTAAGTATATGGTTGTCAATCTTCCTTCTTCATTGTTGTTGGCTCCCATTGCCATAGCTACTTAGTCCACCTAGCATGTTAGATCATTGGAGAGGAGGGAATGATATTCAAATAATTCCAATAGTTCATCTTCCTTTCAATCATACATAATATATATAAAGCAAGCCTTAAAAGTGTATGTATGGACATAATACATATCATGAACATTCAAGGAGCAAGCTTGGTGTATGAACACATCATACAAGATATTCAAGAGTTCACCAAGTGTTTAGATCGACCTCACACTTCTCCTCATGGATTTTGGACTTGCCTTATACATTCTTTAAGAGCTTTGGATTCACTCATACTCTTGGGAGCCTGTTTTACCTTTGGGAGAATCTTTACTTTATCTCAACTAAGTTTAAGGGTTCTTGGCTTATCCTCACCATGGTGAAGAGTTCTTGGCCTCTCCACACTCAAGAAAACTCAAACAAATATTATGCATTCATTTAAAAACATATTTTGTCATCATGAATCATGGCATATAAAATCATGCCAGCATATTTTTCATGACTTAAAAATACACATACACACATTCCAAGACAAGCTAAACACACATCCATGCATGAGAGAAGGTGAAGAGAGCTACTTGGTATACAATCACACATTTTTTCCTTTGGATTCAAGCTTCCTCTTTCGGCCACACACCCACAAATTGGTGGCGATGGTTTCTCTTGGCCTAGATACAATTTATGGGAGCTAGTTAGGTTCATGAAACACATTCTAAGGGTATATAATTTATTAAACTCTATATTACTCTAAAACTTCCATTATGGTCCATATTTGCACCTAATAAAGCAACACCCCTCAAATAATTTTTAAGCCTCATTCTTTCCTTTCAAATATGATTCTTGACTCCTTTTAAGCCTCTTGGAATCATCACACCATTAAAACAAAGGGCCTAGCATCATGTTACTTCTTTAGGTCATAATATAGAACCTAAGACACCAAATCACTTTCCATGAGTTCTAAAATTTTTTCAAGGCCTCTTTTTATTTTCATTCATCAAATATGACTCAAGAATGGCCTTAGAAAAATTTAAAACTCTCCCTAGCACCATGAACATGGTTTAGCTGAGACATGCCTAGGTTTAAGGCTTTTTGGAGATTTCTTTGTTTTCTTAAAGGAAGAAGCTCGTGGGGAACATCTTAGGTGTCTTAAGAACTCATATAAACTCTTAATTAAACCTTAGAATCATTACATAAGTTCAAAATTTGAAAGGTGCACTAGAAACTAGGTTTTGCATCTTGCATTCTAATGACTATTTCATGATTTTCTTTGCATATTCTTATTCCTCTCCATCAAATACCTAAGATTCACCCTTGGTTTAGTTGAAAATTTAACTTCCTAGGACAGACCATATGTAGGTCAAAGTGGAGAAGAAAGGGTGTTCAATATAACTACTATAGGATGCATTTTTATCTTGTTTCCTTGCATAGTTTGGCTTGAATCTTGCTTTCTCCAAGCTCTTCTATTCAAATCCGAAACTTCCCTTGAATATCTCCCTTGAATAGATTTATAAACCTCATTTTAATCCAAGGAAACAAAGGAGAAAGGAGGACAGGAGGCGTGGATGAAGAAAAGTAAGGAAAATCACCATGAAAACATACCTTAAGCTTGGCCTTCTTCCTCCTTCTTCTTGCTCTCTTAGGCGCCTCTCCCTTAGGGTTTTGCTTCTGATTTGAGGTTAGAAAATCTGAAATGAAATGAGGGCAAGTGTGAGGCGCCACCTATATATAGCTAGGGTAAAATGACCTTTTCAAAAATTCTAATTTTGTCCTTCGTACTTTGCATTTTTGTTTCTCCTTCGTTTTAGCTCTGTTTTAAGAACCGTCTTTTTCATTAAAAAATTTAGGTTCCCAATTACAAAAAATGCCTTTGGAATCATTCAAATCAAAGCTAAAACCTTTCCGAATAGATACGTCAAAGTTCAGGCACACCAATGTTGGAAAACGTCCACCGGAGGGGATTTAACTATCTCAAGGCTTCCCATGATTTTCAAGGCCTCTGAGAACCCTAAAGAACTCAAAAATTTGATTTAAAAAGCCCTCTTATATGAATTCTAAAAATTACCTAAAATTACAAAAATACCATTATATTTCGTAGGTTTCCCGTCAAAATTTGTTTCTTCATTCTAGCTCCACTTTTCCTTCCGTCCGAGGCTAGAATTCTCATTTTTCGAAGGCTAGAATGTTATTAAAAATTTTTAGAACCTTAACTAATTCATTTTGGGGGACTTCCTTTGAAAACGCGTCTATTTTCGTCGTTTAATGGAAACAGTACATTACATCATCATACTCTCTTTCTTTTACGCTTACTATCCCTTTGTTATTTTTTGCTCTTTTCTAAGTTCACCTATACTTGCTCACTTTCTATAAAAGTGGTGAAGGTCTGATTTTTTTTGTACTCTTGTTTTGTTCTTAACTAGATCGTCCCTCTATAAGAAGATTTTTATTCTGTGTGACCTTAGAGTGTGCATTCTATAATTCTCTTAGCTTACATTTCTTCTTTGTATAATATTGGACCTCTATTTATCTGCTTTTTCAATACTTATTAGATTGACTTTCATTTAATCAGTACTAAAGTAAGGACATCTCTTTCTATGTGCTAGCTTCTTGACTCTTCCTTGCTTTCCCTTATCTCTGTATTACTAATTAGGGGCTTATCCTTTTTAGGGATTTTTGCTAACCACTACTGGGTGGTCCCTTATCTTATTACATCTTGATTTTCTCTCATCAACCTAAAGGGAATCATCATTTAGTCCTTATTCTGAATTATTTTCTCTCTTTTTTTAAAATTAGGTTCCCTTTCCTATTACTTGAGAAACTCTACTAATCCCTTCTCTTAAGCTTTAATTGTGCTCAGCCTGAGATACTTATCTTACTAAGACTGTAGCTCCCTATAGGCCTAATTAACTCACATAGGCTTATAGTACTTGTACTTTTAGGCTTTTCTTATTCTCTTCTCTAGATTTCTGACATTGAACTAGTCACATTCATCTTTAGGTATCACCTATAAGGTACACCCTTCTCACGCATTCACTGTATTCATCACTGTATTAGCCTTACATCAAGTCAATTTAAAGGCCATAGTAGCATTCCATTAGTAGGGCCTAAGATCTTGTCAACAACATCTCATGTACTGTAATATAAAATTCAAGACCTTGTCAACAAGGTTTTCTTAACAATGTGTACAAGATCTTAAACTCATCATATTAGCCAGTTGTTCGCTATCACACAGGATAGCATCCTAGGTTGGAGTCGACACCTTATGGGTAGATCTCTACAACGACACTACTCCTGTGCTAGGTATTCTTGCTCTAGCTACTACTTAATCCTAACATTCTCGGCCTAAGTCATAAGCTATGTGAATCTCATTTCTCAATCTCATGCACCAAGCCCACTGTTCATTCATCACTTACTAATTTTTTGTGAGCTTACAAAGTTAGTTATATACCTCTCTTTCATCTTGCTCATACTAGGGGTCTTAACTTTTTGTGCTCTGATTGACCCCCTAGCAGTTTATTTCCCAAATTAGCCTAAATATGACTAACAAGACCTTTCCTTTGGCAACTAAACTCTATTATAACTGGATACTTCTTCTTTGGCTATACGGTTCGAGCCTTATAGTCTCAGAATTTAGCCCACCATCAATGCTAGAAGGTTCTACCTCTTACTTGTTCATTTATAGCCAAATGGTCTATCTGGACTATCAGGGCTCTATAGAGTGTTGCCTATAAACTCTAGCTTTTGGCTTGAGGGAATAACTTTCTGAGCTCTCTAATCTATCTAGACATCTGGGTGCCATAGCTAGGCGGATTAACTCTCTTTCTCACTGATTCTTATGCAGTAGTACTTTTGCTTTATATTATGCTACATCATTACCTGTCTCTACATTAGGCAAAATATCTTAGAAGGGTTGGAATATGGCAATTGGGGAGGGTTAGGCCTCTCATAATCCCGCCCAGTGAGCCTCTCTAGTAGTTACGTAATCATCTTTTACTGCTAATACACATAGCTTTTTATTGATCCCAACAAGCTATTATAACTCAGAGAGCTCTCTCCATAGGATCACTTAGCTCTACTTTGGAAACTTAAAGGCCTACCTCTCTTAGTGATTCACCACCCCATCTTACCCCATTCCATATCTCACTTAGCATAACTATAGACATATACCACTTCTAGGCACCCACAATGTCTTGCATAAGGCTTTATATAACCGTACAAGCCTACACATAATCATATCATTACATTCACAAGCCATATCCATCCCTAGAAGACCTAGAACTTTGTTTTGATACCAAAAATGTCATATCTTAACCTTAAGAAACTCATATCATAACATTTAAGCAGTAAACACCCATACTTGCACATAAAGCATAGCATATGGACCAAAAGCATAGAAATAAACCTACACAATTCAATCTCACTTTGGTTTAATCATTTTTACCCATATAATATCCATACAACATCCATTCAAAGTAAGAATATCATTCCACAAGCTCTTGAGATTCATTTCAAACTACTTGAACTTTTCATACAATTTACTTGCACATACAACTCATAACAATGGGAAGAACATTGCCAAGGACCTCTAACTCAGCATTAAATCACTTCCAAAGCCCATAAATTTATCCTCAATTCATCTTAAACCATAACATATTAAAACATATCAGATTCATAGCCATTTAGGTGAAGAAACTCGGGTTTGGAAGTTTGGAACACATATCAAAATTTTGCCTCAGGTTCCATATTCTAGCTTTCTGCCATCAACTTTGAAAAATCATAATTAATTCTAAAAAAATTAAAATCAAGCAAATAATAGCTTTATAGAAAGATCTAAATCTTAAATATAGGTTTCAAATCATTCCAAGCCATGAAAATATTAAATGATCATGATTGATAGTAGAAAATCACCAAAGGTCAAGCTACCTAGGTTTGCTGTTATGGGTTACTAATATAAATTTCAAAACTTCATAACTAATTCTAAAAAAATCAAAATCTAATAAACCATATCATTTTAGAAATATATGGATGTTAAATTTATGATAAAAATAATTTTATACCACGTTAAGCTCATTCAGGATCATATTTATAATGAAATAGTACACAACATTAGTTGGCATTACTATTTCTGATGTAAGATTTCAAGAATTTATTTTTCTCTCTACAGACCTCAAAATGAGGTGCTTCTAGTTGCTATAGATAACTATAAAATTTAATTTCTTCTTGTAAAATTACAAAACCATTAGACTTTGTTTGACCCTTAGACAACATGAAAATGCAACCCATTCAAGTGAACAATGCACATAGCAAAAGAAACTTGTAATATGAACTTGAAAATTCCTAATAAATTCCATAGTCCTCCAAATAATATGGTTCTTGGACCAAAAAAAATCACTATATGAGATCTATTGGTGTGCAAATTATTATCCTTAAAATCACTCATTTGGTTAGGTTAAGGTTCATCCTACAAAATGGGTCATTTTTTGTCCTAAAATGGTTCAATTATGTGTCAAATGGTCTTCCCTTTGAACCAAGACCACTTAGGCACGACTAAAAGCACCATAACACCCTAAATATGCATGCCAACTGATTCAAAAGACCATGGAAATCAATTTCACTTCCTAACTCCAACTCATACCCAAGGTTCCATACTTTCTATTAGGCATACAACAATCTTTTTTGTATAAATGTGTTCGAATAACTCTGCTAAGAATACATTCATCATACATATCCATTTTTACACTTGTCTAGCCATAAAATTCATAAACATAGGTTCATCTTGCCATACACACATCCATATTCACACATAAAGGCTACCAAGTGCCAAACTTGCAAATTTCCAATCACATAAGGGCAAAAGGGGTTTATAAATCATTCATATATATTATATAAGCTATCCATGAGTTTACATTACAAATACATAGCTTGGGTACATCATTTGACTACAAAGTACATTTCAAAACCTATTTCTATACATCCAATCCACTAATCATGCACTTCTTAGGGATTGGCTTCCATTTTTTGATCCACTCAGCTCACCTACCATAGTTAGAGGGGAATGAGGTTTGAGGGAATCTCAATAGCTCTAAATTCCTTTCACGCATACATATAACATATTCATGCATGTCAAAGAATGCAAGTATGTCATGTAATGTTCTCAAATGATGCATAGCTATAGATTTTCATATCATACATAACCAAATAACACATTATGGACTCAAGAGAGCAATGGCCCAGTGTCACCCATAATCTTAGGACTTTTGGATTTGCCTTACCTGTATCTCGAACCTTTTAGCTCAGCCTCACTCTTTCTTGATGCTTTTGGCCTTGTTTCACCCTCTCTTAGAGCCTTTTGGCTCTTACTCACCCTTCTCAAAGGACTTTTGGCTTTACCACACTCCTTTAAGTCATTTCACATAATTTTGCAAACATAAATCAAGTCATGGTGTCAAAACATTCATCTAATGACTACGAGCAATTTCCAAATAGCAAAAACATACATAAGTGCTCCATGGCAAGTCATGAATGCATACATGTATGAAGGAAAGGATTAAAGAGCTACCTTATCGAAAATTATACTTTTCCTTTGCTTTCTCTTCCTTCTTTTTAACTCAAGCACATACAAGAAGGGAGTTCTTACCTTTCTTGGCCTAAACATAATAAACATGACATAAATTAAGCTTAGGAACTAATTTTAGTTTTAAAGAAGGCTAGGGTAGCTTTCTTGGCTCTAAGTTATACATAATGCTCATTTAGGATACCATGAAGCAACTACTTTAAATCTTGATCTTGGCTCCCCATTTCCTTTCTTTCTAAACCTCTTAACTCCATATAAACTCATTGAAGCCTTCATAAACTCATTCTAAGGAGCCCAAGTCCATGTTGCTTCATTATGCTTAAATTGAGATATTAAAATATCAACTCTTAAACCAAGCCTCCTAAATGCAAACCATCAGTTCCACTAACTCTTATAATTCATCTCTAGGCCTCTAAATTCCTTAGAACACAAAAATTCACTCCGTAGGTATGAAAATTGTAACACCATAAATTATGTCATTTATAAGCTTTATATCATCCATCCCACAATAGCATATGAGGAAGGGGATAA
Source organism: Erythrophleum fordii (assembly GCA_032878935.1). Classification (NCBI taxonomy): domain Eukaryota; kingdom Viridiplantae; phylum Streptophyta; class Magnoliopsida; order Fabales; family Fabaceae; genus Erythrophleum; species Erythrophleum fordii. The sequence goes on along the minus strand of JAVQMF010000052.1, from coordinate 13,773,709 downwards.
AATAATAGACTTTTCCACGTTGTGCTATATCTAAAAATTTCAATTCAGTGTCACGTGGACCGTGTGAGCTCATACTATACATTCTTATATTTAAATACATCATTACAACTCATTTTCATGACAAAATCATGCCCATAACTCATGGAAACCGAATTGGAGCTCAAAATAAGCAAGCATATTTTCGGCCAGATTTGCTCCATTTTCTGGCCCAAATTTGGAAAATCATAACTAAATCTAGAAAATTAAAAATCATACAATCTTGGTCATTCTGGAAAGCTTAAGATGTCTACTTCACATTAAAAATATGCCCAGGTTACAACATTCATCACACAGAATGTTTGACATCCAAAAAGCTACAGAGTTGCTGCCTGCCTGGGCTGTTATTCAGTTTACTAATACAAACTTCTGAAATTCATAACTAATTCTATAAAAATCAAAATTACACAAATTCAGTCATTCTGGAAAGCTGAAAATGTTAACTTGATACTACAAATAATTCCAGAATGAAACAGATACGTTTAGACATCTGGAACTGATGGAAAAGTGATTGAGCTCTGGAGGCATCACTATTAATGACAGCCAATTTCAAAAATGCATAACTCTCTGCTCAGACCTCCAAATGATGTGATCTCAGTGGCGATAGAAAGCTTATGACCTCTAGTTTATTCATATAAAATTACTTAAGCATTAGATACCATTTGGCCATCGGGTGACACAAAAATCAAATCTGCCAGTATGAATAGTGCACATATCAGAAACCATAGAAAATCCCAACTTTGAAAATTCATCAAATATTCTCTAGACCTCTAAAAATTATGTTCTTTAGCTTCCCAAAAAGCTCTCAATGAGACCTAATTTTATGCCAAATTTCAGGGCAAGACTAACTCATTTGGCTAAAAAGTGACATAGAGTTCCATTATGATCAATTTTGGCTCCATATTGGGTACCAAAATTGCCAATTAGATTTCCCTTGGTCTTGGTACCTTTTGGGCAAGTTTAAAAGCTTATTTGAGACTTGTGTGAGCTGCCCAAATGGTCCCAAACCTCATACATCTCATTTTGGCTATTCAACCCACACTTATGCATATTTCTAACAAACTTTCATATTGTACACTTTGGCATTACATACTTAAAATAGGTTCTAGAGGTCACACATCATATCCATACATTTAAACATCATATAATATCATATTTACACATGTCTCAAGGGTTATAGCCCATTTACTACATCATATATATCATATGGTACAATCATGGTCTTAAAGTGACAAAAGCTAAACACATGATTGTCAATCTCCTTCCTTTTGTGTTGTTGGCTCCCATTAGCATATCCACTTGGTTCACCTAGCATGTTAGATCATTAGAGAGGAGGGGATGAGATTCAAAGAATCCCAATAGCTCATCTCCCATTTAATCATACATAATATGTGCAAGGCAAGTTTTATAAATGCATGCATGGAAGAGATAGAAATCATAGACATTTTAAAAGCAACCTTGGCATATGAATCAATTATACAAGACATTCAAGAGCTTACTAAGTGTTTGGATTGACCTCACACTTCTCCTCATGGATTTTGGACTTGTCTCACACATTCTTTGAGCACTTTAGACTCAACCATACTCTTGGGAGCCCACTTTACTTTTGAGAGACTCTTTACTTTATCTCAACCAAGCTCAAGGGTTCTTGGCTCATCAAGGGAAGAGTTCTTGGCCTCTCCGTACTCAAGCAAACTCATACAAATATCATGAAATCATTGAAGAATATAACATGGCATTAAGGATTATGGCATATAAAGGCATGCTAGCATACTTTTCATAGCTTAAAAATACACATACACACATTCTAAAACAAATTAAACACACATCCATGCATAAAAGAAGGTGGAGAGAGCTACCTTGCACACAATTACACACTTTTTCCTTTAGGATTCAAGCCTCCTCTTTCGGCCACACACCCAAAATTTGGTGGAGATGGTTTCTCTTGGCCTAGATACAATTTATGAGAGCCAATTAGGTTCATGAAACAATCTCTAAGACCATACAACTTGCTTAAGTACTAGATTACTCTATAACCCTCATTATGGTCCATATTGGCACCTAATGAAGCGACACCTCTCAAATGACTTCTAAGCCTCATTCTTTTCTTTCAAATATAATTCTTGACTCCTTTTAAGCCTCTTGGAGTCATCACATCATCAAAACAAAAGGCCTAGCACCATGTTGCTTTTTTAGGTCATAATATGGAACCTAAGGCAGCAAATCCCTTTCTATGAGTTTTAAATTTTTTCCAAGGCCTCCCCTCACTTTCATTCATCACATATGACTCAAGAATGGCCTTAGAAAAATTTAAAACTCTCTCTAGCTAGGAGAACCCATCTAGGCCGAGGTTATGAAGCATATTGGGTTCCATGGAGCTTTCTTTATTTTCTCGAGGGAAGAAGCATATGGGGAGCCTCTTAGGGATCTTGGAAGCTCATTTAAACTCTTACTTAGGCCTAGGAATCATCATACAAAGCCATATTTTACAAGGTGCAATTGAAACCCTAGAATTTGCATCTTGAAATCTAATGGCTTTTTGATAATTCCCTTTGCATATTCTTAATCTCCACACCCTTTTTCCTTAGATTCATCCTTGGTTCTTTCTAAAAATCATCTCATCCTAGGGTTTTCTCAAGTGGGGCGAAATGGTGGAGAAGGGGACAAAAATGGCAACCATAGGAAGAGAAATTACCTTGTTTTCTTGCTTTTTCTCACTTGAATCTTGTGTTCTTTGAGCTCCTTGATAACCTCTTAATTTAGGAATAAAAAGGATTATATTTGACACTAAATTAGGGAGGTAAGGTTCTTTTCCCTTGATTAATAGGTTAAAAATATATTCAATCAAACAAAACAAAAGAAGTATTTTAATTTTAATATTTTTTCAGTTTGAGCCTCATTTTGTGATTGATTTTAGTTTCAGGGAAAAGTTACAAAGTATAGAAAGAGTTGCAAATAAAAGAGGGAAGCTGAGATAGGCAACCACAGATTTTACAAGTCTTCTCGTCATAGCGAGAACAGAGTTCGCTGTAGCGAGATGGCATTTTCGCCATAGCGAAGGGGAGGCTTCGCAATAGCGAAGTCGCGTTGTACAAAAATTCCAGGGATTAACTCGCTATGGCGTGAAGGTAGCGAGCGCAGCGGAAACCTGAGCACTTATGAGACCTCGCTATAGCGAGAGACGCCCCTCGCCATAGCGAGATCGGACCTGAAACGCAGAGTTTTAATTTTCTGGCTTTAAAAGAAGTTTGCTGAGTTAGGGTTCGGCAGATTCGGCGGCAGAGGAAGTTGTGAGCATCCAGGAGGCGATTTTGAGAGTTCTTCAAGGCTCTTTAAGCTTGGAGTGTGAAGGAAGAGGAGGAATCAAAGGGGGAGCTCTACTTTCTGCATATCATTCTTCCCTTTGTTTGCTTCCTTTGTTCTTTTCATTCTCTCCATGTATTTTGATTGGGAATTCTCTGTAGATTTAGCTATGTGTGGCTAAACTCTTTTTTACCTAAAGCACTATGAACTTGATGTGAATTGAATCATTAATTGTCTTGTTAATTGTGATAATTGGAATCTTATGTATCCTCCTCTTGCTTAATGCTTTCTTAGGGATTGGCCACCTCTTTGAATTGATTTGGGAAATTGGAATTTACCTTGAAAAAAGGATTCTAAATTGGACCTAAGAGCTGGATAAATTAAGTTTAGAATCATCTAATCTATAATTGGGATAGACATATACCTAATTACCTTAATTGGTTTGTAGAGGGATATAGCATCTAATGCATTCTAACCTAAATCTAAGGACACTTAATTTTAGGAGAGAGTAGGGCTATAATTACATCGACAGACGGTTATAGCTTTTGAATCTCTTAACCCATAAGATGAAAATTAATCGCAATTGAACAAGAGTTTAAGTTCTAGTGAGCATCAAGGAAATAGTGACTCTAGGTAATTTCAAACCTTGGATTTTATCTTAACTGCCTGTGCCAACTAAGTTTTCTGTCAATTCGCTTTATTTTAAATTTAGTTCTAAAATCAAGAATCTTATAATTGGTTGTTTAACGTGGATAAAAGTAGGTTGTGCACTGCCTAATTGCATTCCAGTCATTCTTCGTGGGAACGATACTTTTACTTATCACTGAACTACTTGATCCGACCCGTGCACTTGCGGACACGCATAAAAATTTTAGCGATCAAGTTTTCTGGTGCCGTTGCCGGAGAATGGCTTAAATGTTCAGTTAAAAGTGTATAATCTTTAGTAGTCCTCGATTAAGCATTAGTTAGTTAATTAGTTAAAATTTCTTTTCATTCTGTTATTTGCTTTGATTCCTTTTTGTTTAAAGTAATACTGTTGGCTGAATTTTCCTCTACAGGTACCATAGTACATGCCAAATCAAACCTCTACAAAGAAGAAGCGCACAACGAAGAAAATTAGTGATCTTGTGGTAAACTTAAATTTTGAAGAAAGTTCTTCTAAAACTCCACACTCGGTGAGTGAAGAAATGGCTCAGGAAGGGAATCAAAATCAATCCATAAAAGACTTTGTGGGTCGTACTATGAAGGGCACTCTATCTAGCATAGTAGTGCCAGACTTTCAAGCTGCTAACTTTGAGTTGAAGCCGGTGATGATCTCCATGTTGCAGCTCAATGGACAATTCACTGGTGAGAGGTCTGATGAAGATCCCAACCGCCATATTCTGTCATTCTTGGGAGTGTGCGATTCATTCAAGCAGAACGGGGTACCAAGAGATGTACTAAGACTTCGACTATTCCCCCTCTCTCTACAAGGAAAGGCTAAGGAGTGGTTGTTGACTCTGCCTGAAGGTTCAATTGATACATGGGATAAGCTAGAGGTAAGGTTCAGAGCTCGCTTCATTCCAAATAATAAAATAGCAGATGCACGTCGTGAGCTCATCAACTTCAAGCAGGCTTCAGACGAGCACTTATATGCTGCATGGCAGAGGTACAAGCATTTGCTTCGTCAATGCCCGAGCCATGGGATGGATGACTGTGCTATCGTTCAGAACTTCTGTACGCGTCTAACTCCATAAACCGATACAATGTTAGATGCTATTCTGAATGGGCGTTGGGATGAAATGCCGGTGGATGATGTTATTCAGGCATTGGACACATTGTCTGAGAGTTATGTACAAAGAGGAGGTGATAGAAGGGTGAGTGTCAATGTTGCCAACACTCAAGAAGACCCTTCTATTCCACTTGCCACTATTCTTTCTGCTCTGAATAAGAGATTTGATATGTTGGAATCTCAAGTGCAGCGAAATCAGCAATTGAATGTCTGTTCTGCTCAGGTGGCCCCAATTGCTTGTGAAAATTGTGGGGATCTGCATTTAGTAGACTCTTGTCCTTTGGCACTTTCAGAACCAGTTAATTACGTGGGGAACTTTCTAAAGAATCAGAATCCATACTCCAATAATTGCAATCCTGGGCGGCGAAATCATCTAAACTTCTCTTGGAAGTATGGACCAGCACTGAATCAACCAACATCGTCCTCAAGCATTAGGCCTACTCAACCACCAGGTTTTACTCAACCTATAAGGCAAAATGCACCTATCCAAGAACCTAAGTCGAACTTGGAAGATGCATTGGCGAAGTTCCTTAGCATTCAAAGTAAGTAAAATGAAGAACAAGCTCAAGTGAATGCTAGAGTTGACACCTCCTTGAGAAATCTAGAACTGCAGATGGGTCAACTAGCCTCAGCAATGAATTCATTAAGACAAGGAGGATTGCCAAGTGACACGGTGCCTAATCCTAAAAGAGAAGGCAAGGAAGAGTATAAAGCCATAACTCTTCGAAATGGAAAAGAGTTGCCAGAAGTTCAAACACCAAAGGTGGTTAGCCACACACCTGCATCAAAGGCTATTGTAGAGGAAGCTACAGGTGAAATTGCCACAGAGGAGACAAATAAGGATAAAAGAATAGGAGAAGAATGTGTGGATGCATCAGTTGAAAAGAAGAGAAAAGTGAGTAATGAAGCAGTTAAAAAACAGCCAGATGTTGATAAGAGTGAGAAACAAGGAGAGAAACTGCATACATCACCAAGGATAATACCTCCATTACCTTTTCCTCAAAGACTTCAAAAGAAGGTGGAAGATAAGCAGTATCAAAAATTCCTAGAGATATTCAAGCAACTTCATATCAATATCCCATTCTCAGAAGCATTGGAATACATGCCTAAGTATGTCAAGTTCTTGAAAGAGATGCTAAGCAAGAAGCAGAGATTTGGTGAATTTGAAACTGTAGCACTTACTGAAGAGTGCAGCAAAATAATCAACCCACGGATTCCAATGAAGTGCAAAGATCTGGGTAGCTTCTCTGTGCCTTGTAAAATAGGCACTCACTTTCAAGGTAAGGCTTTATGTGATCTTGGAGCAAGTGTAAACCTTATGCCCTTATCTATCTTTGAAAAATTACAACTTGGTGAGGCACGACCTACCACAGTAACATTGCAATTAGCTAATCGGAGCTTAGCATATCCACGAGGTATAATTGAAGATGTTTTAGTAAAGGTTGGTGAGTTCATATATCCAGCTGATTTCATTGTTGTGGATTGTGAAGAAGATAAGGATAATCCGTTGATTATTGGTCGTCCATTCTTAGCCACAGCCAGAACTCTTATTGATGTAGAGAAAGGGCAAATAGTGATGAGATTGGGGGATGAGCAAGTGGTGTTTAACATGGACAAAGTACTGAAATATCCTAGAGATGCTGAAAATTGTTTCAGAGTTTCAGTGACTGATGAGTTAGCTCAAGAACAATTCAATTCAATAATAATCAAAGACCCTATTGAAGCATTATTAATGGGAGTGAAGCATGAGAACGCTGAAACTAGTCATGAGATAGCCCAAGTGCTGAATTTTTCAACCACTCGAGCTAAACAGCATTGGCAAGTTGAATCTTTAGATTTGGCATCCCGTTCAGCAATATCTTTTAAGCCTTCAATTGAACAACCTCCGCTTTTGGAGTTAAAACCATTCCCCACGCATTTGAAATATGCATATTTAGGGGATTCAGAGACATTACCTGTCATCATCTCTACAGCATTGAGCTCTCATCAAGAACAGAGACTAATTGAAGTACTAAAGAGTCATAAAAAGGCTCTGGGATGGACACTTGCTGATATTAAAAGGATAAGCCCTTCCATTGTAATGCATAAAATCCTACTGGAGGAAGACCATAAGCCGTCTATAGAGAATCAGAGGAGGTTGAACCCGATGATGAAAGAAGTTGTCAAGAAGGAAATCATCAAGTGGCTAGATGCAGGAATCATCTATCCAATTTCAGATAGTGCGTGGGTTAGTCCAGTACAGTGCGTCCCTAAGAAAGGAGGGATGACAGTTGTGACAAATGAAAAGAAAGAATTGATTTCTACAAGAACTGTCACTGGTTGGAGAGTGTGCATAGACTTTCAGAAATTAAACACAGCTACCCGAAAAGATCACTTTCCCCTTCCCTTCATTGACCAAATGCTTGATAAACTAGCGGGGAAGGAATATTTTTGTTTTCTGGATGGTTATTCAGGTTACAATCAAATTTCTATAGCACCTGAAGACTAAGAGAAAACAACCTTCACCTGCCCCTATGACACTTTTGCCTTCAGGAGAATGCCTTTCGGGTTGTGTAACGCACCAGCGACCTTTCAAAGATGCATGACATCAATTTTTTCTGATTTCATCGAAGACATCATGGAGATTTTCATGGATGACTTTTCTGTCTTTAGTGATTCATTCGAAGTCTGTTTGAAAAATCTCTCTAAGGTACTTGAAAGGTGTGAGGAAACTGACTTAGTTCTGAACTGGGAAAAATGCCACTTCATGGTAAAGGAAGGAATAATACTAGGACACAAGGTGTCTAAGGAGGGTTTAGAAGTAGATCGAGCTAAGACATCATTGATTGAGAGGCTGCCACCTCCTACTAGTGTCAAAGGAGTCCGAAGTTTTCTTAGGCATGTGGGGTTCTATAGAAGGTTCATTAGAGATTTCTCAAAAATCTCAAAGCCCTTAACCCAGCTGTTAGAAAAGGATGCCAAGTTCCTTTTTGATGATGACTACTTAAAAAGTTTTGAAGAATTGAAACAGAGAATAATAACTGCACCTATAATAATTGCTCCGGACTGGTCATTGCCCTTTGAAGTAATGTGCGATGCAAGTGACTATGCAGTAGGAGCTGTTCTGGGACAGAGGCGAGACCGAATTTTTCATCCTATCTATTATGCCAGCAGAACATTAGTAGATGCTCAGGTAAATTACACTACCACTGAGAAAGAAATGTTAGCTATTATTTTTGCCTTTGAAAAATTTAGAGTTTATCTGTTGGGAGTTAAGGTGGTAGTACACACTGATCATGCTGCTATTAAATATTTGTTGAGAAAGAAAGAGTCCAAACCTAGATTAATTAGGTGGGTTTTATTACTTCAAAAATTTGACTTGCATATAGTGGATAGGAAAGGATGTGAAAACCTAGTAGCTGATCATCTTTCTAGGTTAGATTCTGAGCATGTTAGTGATAGTAAGCTTGTGAATGATATTTTCCCTGATGAATGCATAATGGCTGCTAATTTGCTACATGTACCTTGGTATGCTGATATAGCAAATTATATTATTTGTGAAATTTTACCTCCTGATTTAAACTATTATCAAAAGAAGAAATTCTTGAATGAGGTTAAGTTTTACATTTGGGATGAACCTTATTTGTTCAAAAGATGTGTGGATGGAATTCTTAGAAAATGTGTTCCTGAGATTGAACAACATGACATTTTGCTTGCATGCCATGCATCAGCATTTGGGGGACATTTTAGTGGTCAGAAAACTGCCTTTAAAATATTGCAATTTGGTTTTTATTGGCCTACATTGTTTAAAGATTCTTATTTGTTTGCTTCTCACTGTGATGCTTGTCAAAGATCCGGTAATATTTCTAAAAAGCATGAACTTCCTTAAACCGGTATCTTTGAAGTTGAACTGTTTGATTTGTGGGAGATTGATTTTATGGGTCCCTTTGTTTTGTCTAGAGGCCAATAATACATCTTAGTGGCAGTTGAATATGTTAGTAAATGGGTTGAGGCGGTAGCTTGCCAACATAATGACGCTCAAACAGTGGTGCGATTTATAAAGAAGAATATTTTTACTCGCTTTGGCACCCCTAAAGCTATCATTAGTGATGGTGGAACTCATTTTAATAATCGTTTGTTTAAAGCTTTGTTAGAAAAATATAGAGTCCACCATAAAATGGCTTTAGCTTACCACCCTCAGACCAATGGCCTCTGTGAAGTTTCTAATAGGGAGATCAAGAGAATTTTGGAGAAAATAGTGAGTGTTAATAGGAAGGATTGGTTTGATAAGCTAGATGAAGCTTTATGGGCATATAGGACAGCTTACAAAACACTAATTGGTATGTCTCCATATCAATTAGTTTTTGGTAAAGCTTGTCATTTACCTTTGGAACTTGAGTACAAAGCTTTTTGGGCCATAAAAAAGTTGAACTTAGATTATAAAGATGCGAGTGAAAAGAGGCTGTTAAACCTTAATGAACTTCATGAATTCAGGTTACAAGCTTATGAGAGTTCTAAGCTATATAAGGAAAAGACAAAGATCTGGCATGATAGAAAGATATTGAAAAGGGATTTGATACCTGGTGACTTAGTGCTATTATATAACTCTCATTTGAGATTGTTTCCAAGAAAGCTTAAATCCAGGTGGTCTGGTCCTTTTAAGGTGGTATCTACCACTACCTTTGGTGCCATTGAAATTCAAGATGAGAAAAGTGGAGAAACTTTTAAGGTCAATGGCCAACGCTTGAAGCATTACCTTGGTGGACCAGTGGACAGGATGAAGGCAAATGTGCAACTCCAAGATTGCTCATAGAAGCGTCATGATAGTCTGGCTGAAGACTTTAAACTTAGCGCTCCTTGGGAGGCAACCCAAGTTATTTTCTTATTTCTATGTTGGAATGTAAGGTTCTTTTTGTTTTGGGTTTGACTCTTTTCAATTTTTATGTGTTTTGTAAGTTGAAATGTGGATATTAAAGAGCAAGGGATTGGTAGGAAAGAGCAGCACCAGACATGTTTACAGGGAGTCTCTAACCATATTTTAAATTGCTTTTTATTATTATATCTGGTTAGATTTGAAGGTCTATTTTAGTGAGCTTGTGTAAAAAAAAAAAATCGCTATAGCGATACATCCATCTCGCAATGGCGAAGCTGCTGGTCCCACTTCTGGTACATACACCAGACTCTCTCTCGCTATAGTTGGGATATGGCGAGTCAGTCTGGAATTAGTGTTCTCGCTACAGCGAGAAAATTACCTCGCCATAGCGAGCCCTCTATGTTGCAGTTTAGTATAAAGTCCAGAAAGGTCTTCGCTGTAGCCTGGCTATGGCGAGTGAAATGTGGCATAAATTCTTACTAAGTTTTCTCGCGATTGCGAGGTAACTCCTTCGCCACAGCGAAATTAGCATTTCCAGGTTTGGGTACTAAATCCAGAGGGATTATCGCTATAGCCACTAGTAATTATAAGTCTTCTCGCCATGGCGAGAAGAAATTTTTGCTATTGCGAGGACAGCAGCTTTGCTTTTGGTAATTACTCCAGAGAAGTCCTCGCTATAACCTGGAAGTGGCGAGTCTCTTTATATAAAACAACCTACAGTTTTTTTTTCTCTCCATTCCTGTCTTCGTTTTCGCTACTACGACGAAGCCTTCAATTTTTTCCATTCTCTCTTTTGCTGAATTTCGCGCATCTTCAGCTCGTATTCCCCTCACCCCTCGCATCTGTTGAATCAGGTAACCCGATTGACTCTTTTATTCCATTGAATTGCTGGTTATTTTACTGAATCTGGTTATTTTAGGGTTCAATATGTTTTGCGAATATTTAAGTATTTAGGGGTCCATTTGGTTAGTTTTTCTGGATTGGTTTTGTTAGTTGCCTGTTTCTATGCAGATATACGGCTTTAATTTAGCTTTTCATCCGTTTAAATCTGACTCTGCATAATTCAGTTCGAATTCGCTGTAGCGAGCTCGAACTCGCTACAGCGAGTTCGACGTTTTTCCAAAAATCTGGCTATTATAGACCACTTTGCTTGATGTGCCTCTTTATTCCTCATTCCCTCATCCCTTGTAGACCTTTAATCGTGTCCTTCCCTATTAGAACATGCTGCATATGTCTGATTCATCTCATCTCTTTCTTTTTCTTTATTCTGTGAATCCCTATTCCTGCTGCTACTAACTTTTATCTCTTTCCTATTGAAATTTCGTAGGCATGGCTCCGAAAAAACAAACAAAAACTGCTGCAGCCTCCTCCTCAAAGCAAAAGAAGCAATCATACGATAAGGATCGATTTGCATCTGCCCGGGCAGAATTTCGCTTCGATAGACTCTTCACAGACAGAGGGGTTGTGGAAGATCGTTATTATGCACCTCATGTGTTGGACCTCACCTTCTCGGACTTTAAATGGCATGGGTTGCAGGGATTTACTAAGAAGCCAGTGTATCGGATCCCTTTAATGATCCAAGAGCTTTATGCAAATTTTGAGGATACCGAGGAAGAGGAGGATGAGTACTACTGCCGTTCAGCTTGGGTGCGCATTAATGAGCAAGTTTTTAAAGACTTCTATGAGCTACCTGATATTCAAGAATGTGCTTTCCAAACGTACATAGAGAATCCTCAGTCCATTCCTTGGGAAGACGTGGAGACCACTATTGCTGAAGACGGAAGAGCTCGGTTGGTTAACAAGGTTTACCCGGTGAATCAACTCAGTAAACCCGCCCGTTATTGGTTACAGTTCATCACGAGCAATATCCTGACAAGTTCTCATAGCTCAGACATGACCCAAGAACGAGCCACTCTTACGTGGTGTTTTATGACCAGGCAGCGGGTCAACATTCTTCGCCTCATGTACTTAAACTTCAAACAAGTGGCAAGGTCTGACAGGGTTAGCTTAGCATACCCCCATATGCTGATAGAATTACTCACTATGGGGGCTAGCCGCGTCTCAAAAAATGACGCGCAGTTCAAGCCGAAGGGGCCGTTCAAGTATGACAGCATGAAAGATGCACCAGGGCAGCCCCGTAGGCAGAGAGTAGAGGCACAAGCAGAGCCTGAGGCCTCTCCACCTCCTCCCTCATATCAGCACCGGGTTACTCCAGAGCCGTCAGGACATGGGGCTCCTTATCAGACTGATTTTGAGAATTGGGCACGGGTGTCCATTGATAGGCTGGAAGGTCATGTCCTATCAATGAAGGATCAACTACAAACACTTATGGACTACTTGATGCCGGCTCCTCCACCGCCACCTCCCGTAGCCCCTCAGTCACCGATCATCATTATCCCTCAGGAGCCTGCACCCCAAGATAGACTTGGGCTGTCTGATTCTTAGGACCTTTCTATCCTGTTACCATATCTTTTGTTTTGCTTATTTTATATTTTGGATAACTGTATTATGGATAACTGTATCTAATTATGCTCTCAAATCCTGAATTGGCTGTGCTCTTAAATTGTCTTATTAATTCTAATGCCAACTTACTGTCTCCTATATGTATTTTGTCCATTTTTGTCTATCAGATGAAGGAGCCGTTCACATGCATCCCCTCGCCATGTTATCTCTTCTTATCAGGGGAGTCTCGTCTCTCCCTACCTTTTTTTATCCCCTCCCTTCACCCCCTATCTGCTTCTCTTTGTCTATCTCCTTCTGAATTTCCCATTTTATACATTGAAGACAATGTAACTTTCAAGTGTGGGGGAGTTAAGGTAAACATAGATAAATATAGGATAAGTTATTAATAATATTCAAATCCTTATATTCCTTATGCTCATATGTTAAATCAAATTCATCCCTTCTCACTTTAGATGAATATGAACTAAAGAATTTAGAGGTTAAGTGAACTTGAAATGGATAAAGTAATGTAATTGTAGTATGCACCCACAATAGGAGTACTTTCCAATAAGATGATTTTTGAAGTAAGTCAAGTTTTCTTATAATGAGCTTCCAGTTGTTTTAGATCTCCCCAATTTACCTGTTTCTGATGGATATCTAATTGTTAATTGAGAGGGATATCTAATGCAAAAAAAAAAAGCAAAAAAAAAAAACTTGGAATTCTCTACTCCAATGGTTGAAATCACTTAGTAACCGGGGGTTTGCACCAAAAAGTGTAAACTTTCGTGTCAAACAGTGATAAAACTAAGAGTATGCTAGTAGCCCTCTGAGGATTTCTCTAATCTGAGTAACCGGGTGGCTTCATAACCAATGTTGTCATTCGCGTCAAAAGGATTAAGTAATTTGACGAGGAGAGAAAAAAAAAATTTTGAAAATAATTCTGCATTGAATAATAGAGACCCTTCTCAATGAGCTTTGATGATTGAAGTTAGTACAGATGATTGGGTTAGGTGTTGAAATTGCTAGGAAAACTTATTTAGGATTGCTTGATTATTTCTTAACATCTCTTATTGAGCACACACACACTTTAGGAATAAGGGTGTTACTATGAGTACATTGTTTCAATTTCTATTCGAGTTTTGCTGAGTTTCTGCTTCTGAAGTTGGATTCATTATAAGTGTGGGGGGGATCTGTAATTCTAATTGCTTGGGCGCTATCCCTTTTAAGATTTGCTTGAGGACAAGCAAAGATTTAAGTGTGGGGGAGTTTGATAACCTCCTAATTTAGGAATAAAAAGGATTATATTTGACACTAAATTAGGGAGGTAAGGTTCTTTTCCCTTGATTAATAGGTTAAAAATATATTCAATCAAACAAAACAAAAGAAGTATTTTAATTTTAATATTTTTTTCAGTTTGAGCCTCATTTTGTGATTGATTTTAGTTTCAGGGAAAAGTTACAAAGTATAGAAAGAGTTACAAATAAAAGAGGGAAGCTGAGATGGGCAACCACAGATTTTACAAGTCTTCTCGCCATAGTGAGAACAGAGTTCGCTGTAGCGAGATGGCATTTTCGCCATAGCGAAGGGGAGGCTTCGCAATAGCGAAGTCGCGTTGTACAAAAATTCCAGGGATTAACTCGCTATGGCGTGAAGGTAGCGAGCGCAGCGGAAACCTGAGCACTTATGAGACCTCGCTATAGCGAGAGACGCCCCTCGCCATAGCGAGATCGGACCTGAAACGCAGAGTTTTAATTTTCTGGCTTTAAAAGAAGTTTGCTGAGTTAGGGTTCGGCAGATTCGGCGGCAGAGGAAGTTGTGAGCATCCAAGAGGCGATTTTGAGAGTTCTTCAAGGCTCTTTAAGCTTGGAGTGTGAAGGAAGAGGAGGAATCAAAGGGGGAGCTCTACTTTCTGCATATCATTCTTCCCTTTGTTTGCTTCCTTTGTTCTTTTCATTCTCTCCATGTATTTTGATTGGGAATTCTCTGTAGATTTAGCTATGTGTGGCTAAACTCTTTTTTACCTAGAGCACTATGAACTTGATGTGAATTGAATCATTAATTGTCTTGTTAATTGTGATAATTGGAATCTTATGTATCCTCCTCTTGCTTAATGCTTTCTTAGGGATTGGCCACCTCTTTGAATTGATTTGGGAAATTGGAATTTACCTTGAAAAAAGGATTCTAAATTGGACCTAAGAGCTGGATAAATTAAGTTTAGAATCATCTAATCTATAATTGGGATAGACATATACCTAATTACCTTAATTGGTTTGTAGAGGGATATAGCATCTAATGCATTCTAACCTAAATCTAAGGACACTTAATTTTAGGAGAGAGTAGGGCTATAATTACATCGACAGACGGTTATAGCTTTTGAATCTCTTAACCCATAAGATGAAAATTAATCGCAATTGAACAAGAGTTTAAGTTCTAGTGAGCATCAAGGAAATAGTGACTCTAGGTAATTTCAAACCTTGGATTTTATCTTAACTGCCTGTGCCAACTAAGTTTTCTGTCAATTCGCTTTATTTTAAATTTAGTTCTAAAATCAAGAATCTTATAATTGGTTGTTTAACGTGGATAAAAGTAGGTTGTGCACTGCCTAATTGCATTCCAGTCATTCCTCGTGGGAACGATACTTTTACTTATCACTGAACTACTTGATCCGACCCGTGCACTTGTGGACACGCGTAAAAATTTTAGCGATCACTCCTCTCTTCAAATCCGAACTTTCCCTTCAATTTCTCCCTTAAAACAGATTTATAAACTTCATTATAATCATAAGAAATAAAGGAGAATGGAGAAGAAGAGGTTTGGAAGAGAAAGAGCATAAAAAACTACTAATTTTCATACCTTAAGCCTTTGATTTCTCTTCCTTTTCTTCCACTTCTTGTGAGCCTCATCCCCTAGGGTTTTCTTCTAGTTTTGGGCAGAAGATGGTCGTACATAATAAAGGAAGAAGAAGGGTGCATCATATATATAGGTGGGAATAAGTTACACTTTTCAAAAATTTCCATTTTGTCCTTCATACTTTGCATTTCTGTTTCTCCTTCGTTTTAGCTCTATTTTGAGAACCATCTTTTCCAATATAAAATTTAGGTTCCCAAACAAGTAAAATGTCTTTGCAATCACTCAAATTGGAGCTAAAACCTTTCTGAACGAATCCATCAAAGTTCAGGCACACTGACGTTGAAAAACGTCCATCGGAGGGGCTTTAACTGTCCCGGGGCTTTCCATGGTTTTTAGGGCCTCTGAGAACCCCGAAAAACTCAAAACTTTCATTTAAGAAGCCCTCCTGTGTGTTTTTCAAAAAGTGCCCATATTTACAAAAATGCCACTGGCCTTTTGATAAATTTTTTGAATTACTCTGGCCTTGATTTTTAGGCAACTCAAGGCTTATATCCTCATTTTCTAATATTTAAAATTTTATTATAATTTTTGTAACAACTGAGAAAAAGAAAAGGAAAGGAAAAGGAAAGAAAGTAGAAAGCTGAAAAATTTCGAAAGTCAGAAATTGTCTAAGTCTGCTCGCAACAGCAAGAAACAGTCTCGCTATAGCGAGAGAGCTTGTTCGCAATAGCGAAGGTGATTCTAGCTATAGCGAGTGCGGGCAGCAGTCCATACAGAAACCAGAGAGTTGCTCACTGTAGCGTATGCCATAACGAGAGTAGGAGTCTGGAACTGGCGCGAGTTCGCCATAGCGAAGGTTAAATCTCGCCATAGCGAAGGAAACTTATACGTGCTCGCCGTAGCGAAGGCTAAGTCTCGCCATAGCGAAGCCAGATAACACGAGCTCGCTATAGCGAAGGTTAATTTTTGTCGTAGCGAGGGTCAGTCCGGAAGAGAGTAAAGAGCGAGAAAATGACTTCATTAAACGCTCAAACTCATTCCTTCTCTCATTTTTGCCCTAGACTTCGACCCAATGAGAGAAAGAGGCGTGGAGAGTGAGGGAAACCAAGAGAAGGAGGAAGAGCAAGGGAAAGGTAAGCAAATTCCTCCCATTTCTTCTTAGAATTCTGATCTCCTCTCTTTGCCCTCTCTTCCTACAATTTTGTTTATGAGTTTAGTGAGGTTTTGGGCATGGGTCAGAAGAGGGAAAGTGGAAAACACCCTTGAATCCCTTTGTTTTCTTTGAAAATATGGTTTCCACTACCATGAGAGCTTGAGAGAGAGAAAGAGTTGATGGCATTCTAGAGAGAGAGAGAGAACCTCTAGATTCTGGTGTGTTAGGAGAGTTGCTCTGAATATTACATTATAAGAGTATAATTGCATGCTTTTGTGTGTCTAGGCTCAAGTGAAGCACTTCCATCAAGGTGTGATTGTGAACCTAAAAGGGGAAAGGAGAAATTGAAAGGAAAAGCTAGTGTTGGCTTTGGCTTATAAGGTAGCTCTCTTTCCACTCTTTTTTGTTGCATTCTTAGATGTAATAGTCATTGTATGTTTATGTGTATGCTTATTGTGTGGAATATACCATATGCTATTGCTTTGATGCATTAATGCCAATATGATTATGTGATGAATTGTGAGAATTGCTCGGGTGAAGTAGTGCCGAAAGTCCCTTGAGATGGGTGAGGTGAAGCCGAAAATCCCTTGAGAATAGGTGAGACAAGGCCAAAAGTCTCATATCCGAGTGAGGCCAAGTCAAAAGTCCCTAAACTCGGGTGAGGCCATCCAAAAGTCCCTAAACTCAGGTGAGGCTAGACCAAAAGTCCCTGGAGCCCATTTTTGGCATTGTTGTGATTTTCATAGCATGTACAATGTGTGTTGGATGTTTAAGAATGGCTAATTGCTTATTCACATGCTTTGACTTATTATATACCTTGATTGTTTACTTGATTGAGTGCATGAGCTACTGAGATTTCCTAAATCTCACCCCTTCTCCTCCCAACCTAACATGCTAGGTACAGCTCAAGGAGAAGCAAGTACACACCAAGGAGCCTAGGAGCATACTTAGCTAGATTATAGTTTTATTTTAGTTATTTTGTTGTAAAGTGGTGCCAAAATATATATGCACCTACTATTTTTGAGATGTAAAGTTTGTAACAAGTGTAAATGTATGAAAAGATGATGTATAAACTATGTTGATAGCCAAAGTAATGCAAATGTGGGTTTTGCCCCTTTTATTGAATGTATATTGATTTGGACCACATAGACTTATTATATATCCTAGTTTTATGCTTTTAAACTTGTCCATGAGGAGTGAGAATGTGTGAGAGGCCTTTTGGACCCATTTTAGACCTTTTGGGTGCCAAAACCAGTATTTTTGAGAGCTCCGTCAAAGTATGACTGGATGAGCTCCTCTTGTCATGAAATTTGGCATGCCTCTAGAGTTTGTAGCGAGCTTCTTGAGAAGCTCAAGTGGGTAATATTCGGAGGTCTAGAGAATATTTGGTGAATTGTTGAAATTGGGAAAATTTGGTAGTTTGGTCATGTACTGTTACCATAAACCAAAAATGAAATCTGTGGCATTCATAGACCAAATGGAGTCCAAATGTGGTAAAATTTTATACACATGAACTAGACAACCACAGTGACTTATAGGAACTAGAATCACCCAAATCAGAGGTCTGTAGAGAGAGATTGAACCGTCTGAAGTTCTGTATCAGCATCAGGGAGCTCATTCGACCTCCATTACTGTTTCATTAGTTTTCGGGCTCTAATGGCTACTGAACTAATCTAGACTTATTTTTATCCTCTAGTAGACATCTGTAGCTTTCCAAATTAGTATAGATTTCCTAGATTATATTTTTTTAGATTTAATTATGAATTTTTGAAAGTCATAACAGTAAGCTGTACCAGAAACAGTGACAGCCAGACCTCCATCCCATTTTCGATGTCAAACAGTGTCCAAACTCTGCAATGTTCATTGGGAATTATTTTTAGTGTAAAGTTAACACTTAGAGCTTTCCAGAGAGCTATGGTTTGCTAGATTCCCATTTTTTTATAATTAGTTATAATTTTTCAAAGTTAGAGCCAAAATATGACTTTTGGGCCCAAGTGAAAAAAAAATACATTTTTTTGATTTTTGGCTCCATGCCCGTGGCTTATGGCTTGTTTTATGCTATGTATGAGTTGTATAAATGGAGTGTGAGTAGAGAATGTGAATGATGGGTTCACAGGACCCACGAGGCAGAAGATGAGTGTATGAAACCCCATTTCATAGCAAGAAAATGCCACGGAATGGTAGTGGTTCTTTGGAAATCATATGGAATCGAGCCCATAGAGAGGCTAGATAGCAGTAGTAGATTAAGGTGTTACAATTTTAGTTGGCCCCAATTCCTTTTGTTTCAGGGACTTTCTTTTGTATTTGGCCTATTTCTGCCATTTACGGAGAAACTGGACATTGCGTTTCTTATGTTTACGGAAAGGCTTGATGTTCCAAAAACCCTAAAGTGACCAAGCCATACACTCACACATGGACCTATGGAATTGACTTACTTTCTTACATTGGTTAGTTTATAGGAAGCTTCCAAGGGGTCAATTAGGATCATACAAACCCTCACATGCATTGAAAAATGTCTAGGAAAAATTAGATTTAATACTGAACCTTGGAACCCTAAGTTATGCAAACTTGCTTTCCTTAGTTCCCTTTTGATTTCTCTTAGCTTAAACCCTCTTCCCACACTTCTAATCATTTAATTACACCAAGCTAAGATCTGAATTAAACTCTCCCCTTAATGTTCAAGGTTGACTAAATTGATAAGGGAAAGGAAAACTCAAGAAAAACCATGAAAAGGAATAGGAACCTACCTTAAATTCTTGCTCTTCCAAATAGCTTTATCTTGCAACTAAGCCTTCCCTCAAATCCTAGCTTCTCCTTGCTGGACCAGAACCAAAATAGCATCAAAATACATTACAAACCTATGGAAGTATGGAGGAGAAGAAGGGGAATATTTATTTTCAAGACAAGAGGAAGAAAACACAAACTTTCCTACCTATTCAAGGCTTCTTCTCCTTCGTTGCTTCTCCTTCTGCACGACACCTTGGCTGGAGTTTTTAGAAGTTTCAGAAATGGGTAAAATGTCAGTGCAAATTGGCAAGGACTGGAATGTGTTTTAAGAGAGCACAAAGCAACTTTTAGTAACTTTTCCTTTTTGCATTTTATTCCCTATTTTCCACTTTCATTATTTTTACTTATTTTAACTCTTTTTCAAAATTTTTCTTTTCTATCATATTCCTTAGGATCTTAATCATAAGAATTGTCTTTGAAATCACTCAAAAAGGATCTAAAATCATTTTGAACTGTTTAGTCAAAGTTGTAGTCAACCTTTTGCCAAACTCGCTCACAGAAGAGGTTTCAACTGTTCTAAGGGTTCCCATGATTTTTAGGGCCTTTGAGAACTTCTAAATGTTTAAATTCTTTATTTGAAAAGCCTTCCCATGAGTTTTTTCATATTTTCCAAAAATTACAAAAATACACTTATGTTTCTTTAAAAAAATTTTCGGGCCTAACTGGCTCAGTTTTTTGGGTAACTAAAATCACCAATCCTCATTTTCTAATTTTTAGAAAATTAGCATGATTTTCTTTGGTTTCAAACCCTCTATTTAAGGACTTCCTTTTGATAATTGGCCCACATCAACCTTTTAACGAAAAACTGGATGTGACAGGTAGCCCACTAGAAACTCATCACATGCAAGGAGGATAGGACCTTCAAAATACTTTGTGAACAATATAAGATAGTGTGAATTACTATTTCTTCTCAAACACAATCTTCTTTTCTTTCATATTATTAGTGTCAAAGTGGTTAGCCTAGCCCATGTCAGCTAGCCCACCACGATTTATAAGTTAAACAAACCAATTTGTTTAATCCACTTATATAAATGGGCCAAAAACTTCAACCTAGCCCACTAGATAGGTTAAACAAGTACCAAAAAGTCAAAAAAAAAAGTAAATAGCATTCATTGCAATAATAAGTATCCTCCAAAATTCAAACAACTATCTCCTAAACAATTAAATCCAAACTTTAAGCACTCAAACAACTTCTTGAAACTTCCATAGTCAAATGAAAATAATTACTTAGCTAGCTCAAGTCTCATCAACTAACTAAAATAAAGTAAAATAAGTAATGAAATTCTTCAAATTTTTTCAACAAGAGCATTTAAATGTTGTCGAGGTTCTATTCTTGTAACAAGAATTGAAATATCATCCCAATTCTTAAAATTATTAAAATTAGTAAAAAAAATGACCAAGTTATATGGGTTGACCCACTTAACCCATGGGTTAAATGAGTCAAGCCAACATGATCTAAAAACTATATAGGTTTACAAAATATAAACCCAACCATTAAAATAATAGGTTAAACAGGTAGGTCTCATAGATTCAACCCATTTTAACAACTTTAATATTATATATAATAAAAGTTAGGACACATACAAAATTATGATAAATGGATACTCCTAGGTCACCTTGTTTGGTTAGCTCTTCAAACATTGTGCCATATGGATGCCTTCATGGATGTTACATGAATGTCTACATGAGTTTTTTTATTATTATTATATTGTATTAAGACAATGAGATGTGCAAGTCTCCTAACTCCCAAAATGCCCCAATTAGACAAAATTTGATCTCTAGAAAATCTAATTTCCAAATTATCCCAATTTCTCTAAAGTCTCTCAAGAAACTTAAGAGTTCATGGAGAATTTGGATAAAATTAAGAATTTTGTTTAAGAACAGAATTTGGGAATGATATTGCATTTTTTGTGTTGAATATGAGATTTTGATTAGTCAAGGAAGGAATTTTAATCTATAATACATAGAAAATTATGAATTTTGTAAATATATTAAAAATTTTATGACAAAATTGGGGATAAAATTAACTAAGGAAGGAATTTTAACATTATGCTTTGTACTTTGTACTTTGTAACGGATTGTGTAGAATAAATTATATCAATCTCTTTATATGATACTTGACAAAGAATGGTTAAATTGTTGTTTTGTCAATGATTATTTCAAAATCATCCTTGATCAAAACCAATACGCAAAATAATGATAGAATTTTAAAAGGTTGCTCTTATGTTTTTTCTTTTTTTTTTCTTTTTTCAATATTGCTCTTATGTTTTAGATGATGAATTGAGTGATGTGGACTATGGTTATCAAAGTATTGAGTTCATATTGGGCTTAGTTCTTCTTAACTCTGCCTATTAGTTATTTTCTTTTCAATGTTTTGCTATCTTATTTTATGCCAAATCCTTTTGAAAGATATACAATGGTGAATTTTGTGGTGCCCATTTTAGTTAGGTGGTCTAGTAGAAGCTCACTGCACAGAAGGAGAGTGGGACCCTCAAAATTCTGTGTGTACAACATAAGGTAAATTACTATTTTTTCTTATGAGAGATGTGTTAATAACATAACTTTTTATCTGATCAATTACTACATTCAATTATCAATTACTGTACATAAAATCGCGTGGATTGATATTGTTCATTAATTATTGTTCATTATTATAGCTTCTATTTTTTTCTTTTTAATCTTTTTCCATAAGACTCATTATTCTTCGGTAGCTTTCTGCTTCTCAACTTCTTTCCTTCTCCTTTATGCTTCCATCTTTTGTTTGAATTTTGAATTTTTTCTGAATTGTTCTCCCCGTTCACTCTAACCCTTCTCTCTACCTCTCAATCACTCTTTGCTTTCCTTTATGACCGTTCACTTTATACCTCTATCTTTCTCCCCATTCATTCATGTCTCTCAATCTCTCTTCATTGCAATGCTCAACCCTAAAAAGCTCTTGTAATATCTCGCATTTTTTTTAATTTTTTTCCTCTAACCATCATTTTTGCGGCATCCACTTTGTGGTTTGTGGTCAATTCTATCATCTCTTTTTCTTTTGTCTATTCTTTTCTTTGTTAGATTTTTTTCTTTATTTTGTTGTGTTTCATTTTGGTTTTTGATAAAGGATGCAAGATCTCTGATTCTTCTTCAAATTTGAAAGCACAATCTCAGTGCCCTCTTTTAGAGTAGTTTGTTCAAAGAAAGAATTCCCAAGAATATGTAAGAAACTTCTTTCAAACAAATTGGGGTTTCTTCCTTTTTTTCTCCATAAATTATTTGTGTTCTATCCAATTCCAAATTTCAAGAAATTACTTTTGGTAATATAGTTCAGATTATTCTCTATAAAGCAAGCTATTCTTCTCAACCTTTCTCTATTTCATTCATATGTCTTTCTTTATTCCTTTCATTGTAGAACAAAGTAGGTTATTTGAATAATGCTTTTTTGCTACCCTAATTTCATATCATAGTGGTGGGTTTTATTTGTAAAGTGTCTTTATCCTTTTCTTATTTTCCTCTTTTTTTGCCCCATTTTCAAATCTCAATGGCAAGTTTTATTTGAATAATGCTTTACCATTATAAGGAATTATATTGCAATAATTTTGCTGCCTTATCTTCTTTTATGTATACTTTAAATTTAATAAGGAATTATAATGTTTTACCATTAAAAGGAATTATGATGGCCTATCTCATTAGAATTTGTTAATTCTTTTATGTATACTTCAAAAATCTTTTTGGTGTTACTACTAATTTTGGTTTATATTTTGATGCATTTATAAGTCACAATTTGACTTTCTTTATACATGAAGAGGCTATCCGATTTATTAATCTAAATGATTGTAAAATATCATTTACTCCGTGAATGATGGTTCACACATATTTTATTCTGTTTGTTTTGATTTTATTGCAAATTTTTTTTAATGTATTACAAGATATGGATAATCAACAATGCAAGTAGTTGTCAAATGAAGATGAGTAACTAATCGTGATGCTAAACATTTAGAAATCTAGCTAAGATCAGTGAATTGGAGGGAAAATTGACAATGGATTTTTTAGAAAGATCCTCTTATATGGGCTACATCATTCTTTAAGTGAATCACTTGAAAAAATTAATTCAATAACAATAACAATAACAAAAACAACAATAGGTATGCTCCCACTAGATGGGGTTGGCCACATGGATCAAACATGCTATAAAGTTCTATCATAAATAATATCTTTAGATAAATTATTTAAGTCTAGATATTTCTTAATAATTTTACCTTTAGTTTTTCGCAATCTCTTTCTACCTCTAATTATTGGGCTACTCCCCATCTGATCTACCATTCTTATAGGGGCTTCTATAAATCTTCTTCACATATGTCCAAACTATTTAAGACGCGATTCTATAGTCTTTTCCACAACAGGTGCGACCCTAACTTTCTCTCTAATGTATTTATTTCTAATTCTATCTTTTTTGGTATGTCCACTCATCCAATGCAACATTCTCATCTCTGTAACATTGAACTTATTCTCTTGTTAGTTTTTTAATGCCCAACACTTAGTCACATATAACATTGTCGGTCTTATAGTTGTACGGTAAAATTTACCCTTAAACTTGAGTGATAAATGCTATTTTTATATGTTTTATTCCTCCTAACTTAGTCATTTTAATAATTAAATATGGCTTAATGAATGCAATTGAATGGAATTTGATTTTAATTGGCCATTTTTACATTTGAGGAATTAACTTGCAAATTATTGGTTCTTAATGCTTAAATTTATCTTAAATAATTTTTAGGTATTTCTACTTAATACTTTCCATTCTTTTATGTAGATTTTAATGAGCAAATGATGCTTGAATGAGAATTTCATTTAAAGAAGAGAAGAACCTTCCACATCTAGCACATGACACATGGATTTTGTTTAAGGGAAATGAAGAACAGAGCAAGCCATAAATTTGTGAAGCAAACTTGTGGTGAAGAGAAGAAGCATGCAACAGCCACGAAGAGATGACATGGGTGACAGGAGAGAATGAATTGCATGGAAGAAGGCATGTGAGTAGCCACCCACACACAAGAACAAAAGAAAAGCTTAATTGTAAACAAAAGTAAAGAAGTTACGTGGAAAGGAGATGGACTTTGAACACAATCATGAGAGCCACGAGTTGAAGGAATTAAAGAAGAAGGAGGCTTGAGTTTTTAGTTTAAGAAAGACAAAGCTTGAAAAAAGCTTGTATGGAAGCAGAACACGAAGAAGCAACACGAATAATGAAAGTTTGAGTGAGCAAGAACAAAAAAAAAAAAAGCTATGAGTTATCTCATGAACAGCCACACCATAAACACGAGTTGCTGATGTAAGAGAAGTCTTGAACTACACGTGAGAATAAGGTAAGAGCTGAGCAGAAGTTTACATGAGCAAAACAAAGTATGCAAGGGACTGAAGCTATGTGAGAAGAGCTACAGAACATGTAAAGAAAGATGCTAGAAGAATTAAATGAGAGCAAGGGGTAAAACATGAGGCATTCAGCATGAGTAAAGAAGTTACATGGAATGAGTTGGAGAACACTACATGAGAAAAATGCAAAGAAGAAAAGGATGTGATTAGGGGGCTAAAGCTGAGAACTTATGGAATAAAAATGTAAAGAAGAAAAGGCGTTGAAGGAGCAACATGGGATTACATGAGAGAAGTGTGTCAAGAGGGAAATTTTTTATATCATATTTAGCTTCAAAGCGGGACCCTTACCTATACACACATGCATAGACATGTGAATAGGGAGAAGAATTCAGCTCCAAGCACAATACACACAAGTAGTGTTACGTGGAATAATAAATCATCTCATGTTGAAGGAATGAAGCAACACGTAAGATGCAACATGGATTGCTATGGGCAAGTGGAATGAAAGAAGAAAAATGTGAAAGTCAGTATGAGAGGGGCACGTGACCTATTAAAAATACACTGGAGGATCATCAAATAAAAGATACACATTTTCATTTGCAATTCGACATCATTCATTCAACACTTCATCCATTCACATGCCTCTTCGTCCAACAACCACTCCACGCTAACTCCATCTTCCATTCTCCATCGATCTCCCACCACTATGAAGCATTAATTCATCCTTGTGATTAGCTAAGAGGAAGACCCTTGGTGTAAGCTTGAACCATCGATGAGCAACATGAATTTGGCTAAGATTTCCTTAATTTCCTACACTTTTTTTTTTCTTGTACATGCTTGGCTGGGTTGTATTAGATTGGAAATTTATGTAATTATAATTAATAGCTAGTTAGACACTAATTAGGAAACCTTTTTATTGATTAATTGATTGGATTAAACATTCAATTTTGCATTTTCCTACCATTTTCCAAGTGTGCAATCAAGGTGTTTGATGAAATGCTTATGAGAATTGGTGTGCCTAATTGTCTAATTTAAGGATTCCTTGGAGCTTGATTGGTTAATTAAACATCCTGGAGTGTTAATTCAGAGGCTAATTGATCAATTAATCACTCATTTAAGTGTTCAAAGATCTTAATCACAAGAATTAATAATTTAATGGGAGTTAAGGTCTCAATTAACATCAAGTTGCTAGTTTCTTAAATCTTAAGTGGTAATTCAAGATTCCTTGCCAATGAACACAATTAGAGACTTTTAGACTAGAATCAATTACAATTGGATTGAATAAGGATAGTGGACACTAAGGGATGAATCCAAAGCTAGTCACAAGACCATAATTCACCCATAATTCATACAATTAGGTAGCAATTAGAAATTCTATTTCAATTTCAATTTACTTAGTTTAATTATATAAAAAACCCCCCTTAATTAGATAGTTTTAGGATCTTTTAACACTTAGAAAATCTAATTGAACATTGAATTCTAATTCCAAGGGAGATGACCTAGGATGTGCCACTAGCTATATATAATCCAACCTAGTTTTATTTTGAGAGTTGCGCGACATGACTCGTCAAATTTGGCATCGTGCCAGGGAATTGAATTCTCAATTATTTGAGAAAGTTTTCTAAGTGTTTTAACTCTATTTTAGCTCTATTTTTGTTCTATTTTGATTTGATTTTTATTTTGTTTTGAACTTGGAATTGGATCATTTCGGTGTTATGCATTAAGTGTCCTGCTTGTTGGAATTTTTGTTTGAAGTGCCCAGAAAATTCTCAAACTTTGTTTTCTAAGGTTTTTGGGTGTTTTAAGCAAAAGTAAAAGCTAAGATGCAACATTTTTTGGCCAAATTCCATCATTTAAGGCACTTTTTCTAATTTTTTTATTATTTTCTCAAATTTTTTTTAGGAATTTTTCAATTTTTCAGGATTTAATTTCTTTATTTTTTTTGTGAGTTTATGTTGTGTGATTAACCTCTGTTTTTGGAATTTTTTTATTGTTAGGAAGTTCTTAGGTTCATTTGAATTTTATTTTCTTGATTTAGAGTTAATATTGGTTCTAATTTGTCACTAATTTGTTTTATGCTAATTGTGCTTCTCATATTCTTTGTCTGAAATGGATCTATATTATTATTCTAATCAAGGTGTTTATAATTCTTATGCAAATGATGGGATCTCGAAGTAATTGGATGAAGTCATGTTAATGCTTTAAGGCCTTCTTGACTAATAAAGACAATAACAACAAGCCCAACAATACCAACAAGTCCAACAACCATGCTACCAACCACACCATCATTCCTATGAAGTTCACCCTAGTTACATTGAACCATACTACCATCCATATGAAGTATACCCAAATTACCACCATCGTTATAAGTCATACCATAACTTCCATATGTAAGAGCTAGAATATCATCCTTCCAATAATCATGAGGGATACATGCAACAAGAGGTCCAAAGGGAACCAAGTTTAGAAGAGAGAATGATGCAACTAATGGAAGCCTATGATATTCAAAACCAATAAAGGGATCCCTACAATCTTCAATTCCAATAAGAAACTGAACAGTTGCATCATGAAAATCAATAAAGGTTTAACAATCTCATAAAGAATTTGGGAATTCAAACAAATCAACTGATTTCAAGTGTTACTAAATTGACTGAAGAGCAAATGAGAAGGGAATGTATAAAGGAAGAAGAATCTTATTCACTAGGTAACATCCTTCCATCTTCTAACACTTTGCAATTTGTTGGAACTGACTCTAGTTTGCTTGATAGCACTGTGATTACTTATGCATATAATGTTGTTGATTTTGAATTGTATGATGATAATGTTGATGAAGAAATTGTTGTTAAATCTCTTAATTTGATTGATTGTGGTAATTCTCTGAGCAAAAATGATGCAATTGTTGATGTTCATGAATCCTTGTGTACTGATGCACTTGGAATTTCTACTCCTAGCTATGACCAAAGTGATGAATTCATTTCTGAACCTGTTAATAATGATCCTATTGAGTTTAGGGTAGTAGATAAGTATGAGGTTGATCTAGAATATGATGATTATTCTGTTCCTAGTGTGGAATTTGTTGATAAACCCATTGTTGATGCATCTTCTGAGTTTAGGGACAGTCTATCATCTGAACCATGTGACATAGCTGATTTGAATGCATCTCTTGATTGTGTGTGTGCTGGAATCACTATATGTGATAAATGTTCCCAGATTAACTCTTTCATTGAGACTAATGAGTTCCTCACACATACTGATTAATATGATTCCTTACTAGCATATAATGATGTGACTAATGAAGCAGTGAATGTAGCATGTGAAAAGGACATAGATAATGAAATTGTTGAATAGCTTGTTGTTAACGAATCAAACTCTACTATGAAATGCTTATGTGATGATATGCATACATGTCTTATGTGTACTGCGATTAATTAATTTTTGGAGTCTATTAAATCTATAGAGTCCTTTGTTTGCACTAAAACTATTAAGGAGGCTGATTCTACTAGTCATACTAGTGTTGATGAGAGTATGCATAGTGATAATGCTGATGTTGAAAATCCTACTGAACCTTGTGCTGTTGTTGAGACTAGTGAGAGACTGGATTTTGTTGTTGACCATTGTTTAGAATCCTGTGAGCCTACTAATGTCTCTTTGGTTAGGGAAGAAATTGTTTCTCTTGCTGAGAGTCCTGAATAGATTCCTGAAATTGTTAAGCTAGTTCCCAGCAATCAACAAACTCTCCCAACTAAGAAAAAGCAACTACTAGATGCCTTGAACTCAAAAGGCTATGAGAAGTTGAAATTAAATTCTTCTTTGGATGCAATGACTTTTACTGATGGGAGTCCAGTAGATTTTATTGCTTTTGATAGATTTCTAGAGAGTTCAAAGTTTAAATTTGATTTCAAATTTTCTTTCTTTAGTTTTAAAGGTCCTAATTTTGATTTTCCTTCTTTCATTATTCTTGAATATGCTGAATCTGACTTTCCAAGACTACTGATGGTTAAGGAAGTCCATGAATCATCTCTAAATGATCAATCCAAATGCTTTAAAGTAGTTAGACTTAAATTTATTGAACTAAAGAGGAATAAAGCTATTTTAATTCGTGTTTTTGATACTTATGATTAGTTAATCTTTGATGGAGTCCTTGTTAGCTTAAAATGTAGTTTTCTTTTTCTTTTTTACATTACTATTTCTTTTGTTCTATTTTGTAGGAAATAAATTGCTAACCAGCTACATAGAAATCTGAGCCACCCTTAAGATCTTCAATTCAAGTTCATCCAGTTGTATACTTTCCCTTTCTACACTTTATATTGTGCTGTTAATCTATTGACTAGATTGTGTTCTGATATTGAGGACAATGCAATATTTAATTATGGGAAGAGAGCTATTTCATTCAATTTCATCTTCTTTTTGTCCTGCTACTCTTTGTCCTGTTAAAAAAATACCAAAAAATTTTGAAAAATAGCGTGATTTTTTTCAATTTTTCTATGAAAGTTACAAATTGAGATGATTGTAGCTTGGATTCACTTAGACAAGATAAGTAATGGATCTTGTGGTTTGATTCAAGTGAAGTGGTAGTGAATTTGATTTCAATGAATTATTTGATAGCTAGTTGGTAAGGGATTTGAACTTTAATTATTCATTTCTAGTGTGTATTCACTTATCTTTACTTTCACTCTAGAACTTGTCTTGATTCTTTGTTGAGACCACATTTTCATGTGCATGCATGAAAATAATAAGGCATTCATTTCTTTTATAGCCAGATAACTAAAAAGCCAATCCTACATACATTTAATCCATTGTTTAGCCACTTTGGACTTGATTTTATTTTCTTGTTGAGCCTATAGCCATGAAAAATGAAAAAGTTTCCCACTTTATTTTAAGATGCCTTGGGAATTTCAAGGAGCATTACACTTAACTAGGATGAAAGAATGTACACTTTGCATCCATTTAGGTCATTGATATTAAAAGTTGAGGAAATTATCTCAAAAAAAAAACTTTGCAAAAGAAAAAGAAAAGATGGAAAAATAAAAGAAAAGCAATAAAAAGAAAAAATGAAAAAAAAAGAGGAAAAGTCATTGATAATCAAAAGAAAGAAGTGTTTTGAGTTAGTATTCACTATTACTAGTTGGAAATAAGGCCTAGAAATTCCCTATTCTAGGTTTCCATTGATTGCTCTTGAGGTTCTAAGGTATCCATTTGTTTGTCTTTTTGTGTTTATCCATTTATTTCATTCCCAAGTCCTATTACAACCCTAAATAAGTCCTATTGGTTTGTGCATTACATTTGGCATGGGTGGTAAAGATTTAGAAGCTTGATAAGCTTATGGTAGTGAGGTTTTGATAGGTGAAGTTTGAGTGATTCACATTGCCTAAACACTTGAGAGTTTAGAGTAAACACCAATCCATGTGAGAGGCTATGCATTTTGATTCATTCTTTTCAAATGAAATTGCCATGGAGCTTATTTTTTGATGCAAGTGAAGTTGCTTCGACTGTTAAAATGTTAAAGAGATATGATCATTCTCTATCTTGTGATTTTTACTTTCCTTTTTCATTTTCATTTTCCACTTGCCATTCCACTCAGTTTTCCTTGGATTTTGAGCTTGGCTAAGAGTGCAAAGGTTTAAGTGTGGAGGAAGAGCAGTACTCTTCTATCTGTAATAACACCTAAAATATTCCTCCATTTTATCCACCCCGCTTGAATCTTATAGTTTACATCTTTCTCTATTTCCCCGTCTTATTGTATGATGAACCAATATACTTAAACTGAGTGACTTGTGATATGATATGTTCTCCAAATTTTACTTTTATGCTAGAATTAGTACGCCTTCTGCTAAACTTACATTCTATATACTCTGTTTTACTTCTACTTAAATGAAATTTATGTATTTCCAAAGTTAGTCTCCACATTTTTAACTTCTAATTTATTCCCTCTCTTGACTTCCCAACTAGGACTATATCATCAATAAAGAGTATGCATTGTGGCATTAGCTCTTGAATATGTTCACTGCGGCTCTGGCTCTTGGATATGTTCAGTAAAAAGATAAAAGCTTAATAATTGAAAAATTTTTTATGGACCCACTTTGTGTTCTCACACTAGTTGTAATCCCATCATACATATCCTGAATTGTTTGAATATAAATGACACAGACTTTTTTTTTTTCTCTAAAGCCTTTCACAAAATATCTTTTGACATCCTATCATATACCTTCTCTAAATCAATGAACACCATATGCGAGTCTTTTTTATTGTTTTTGATATTTCTCCATCAATTTTTGCAATAAGTTTATTGCATCTATGGTCAACCTATTAGGTATAAAACTAAATTGATTCTTTGTAACTTGAATCTATTGCCTTAATCTCTACTCAATAATCCTCTCTCATAACTTCATAGTGTGGTTCACAAATTTAATTCCTGTACAATTTACACAGTTTTGTATGTCCCCCTTATTTTTATAAATAGGAATTAAAGTACTTCTCCTCCACTCTTCCAGCATTCTCTTGGATCTCATAATTTTATTAAAGAACTTTATGAGCCAACTTACACCTTGCACTCTTAAACCCTTCCACACCTCAATAGGTATATTATCTAGTCTTACTATTCTGCCATTTTCCATCTTCTTCAAAGCTTCTTTTACCTTTAACTCTTGAATCATATGATAAAAGGTATAATTTTGATCATTCTCTGTGGTGTCTAGCCTATCTGAGTGCCATGAAATCTCACAAACTTCATTAAATAGCTTATGAAAATAACAATTCCACCTTTTCTTAATATCTTGTTTCATGATTAGGAATCTCCTTTCTTCATCCTTAATGTATCTCACTTGATCTATATCTCTTGTCTTTCTTTCTCTATTTTTAACAAGCTTATAAATATCTCTTTCCCTATCTTTAATACCTAAGGATTGATATAACCCATCAAATACCCTAACTCTTGCTTCGCTCACCACCTTATTGGTATCTTTCTTAGCTACTTCATATTTTTTCCAATTTTTTTCACTTTTACACAAAGACCACACTTTATAACATTCCCTTTTAACTTTAACCTTATCTTGTACACTTATATCCTACCATCAAGTCTTTATCTCTAAGTCTAAACTTTTTGATTCCCCAAGTATCTCTTTTGCAACCTTCTTAATCCTTTTAACCACTCATCTCACATATCATTAGCACTTCCTTGTACCTCCCATGATCCTTCCTCTAAAATCTTTTTTTGCAAACTCTTTTCTTTATCACCTTTCAATTGCCACTATCTTATCCTTAACACCCTCTCTTAGAATTTGCTCTTTACTCTCCTTTTAATTTAAACATCCATTACTAAAATCCTATGTTATGTAGTCAACCTCTTCCCACATACAAATTTGTAATCTATGTAAAATTTTATGTCCATATTTCTTATTAGAAAGAAATTAATTTGAGAACATGTTTTTCTACTTTTGTACATGATAAGATACTTTTCATGCTTTTTAAAACAAATGTTAGCTATAGTAAAATCAAATGTCAATGAAAAGTCTAGAATAGTTTTACCCTCTTGACGGGCTTGTCGTGCAACCCTCAAAATAAAACTAGGTTGACTAAAAATATAGCAAGTGGCACAACCTAGGTCATCTCCCTTAGAAATGGAGTTCAATGCTTAATTTGGTTCTCTAAGTGTTAAAAGTCCTAAAGGCTACTTGATTTTGGGGGGTTTTTGATTGAATTAAACTAACCTAAAACTAAATTGAATCAAAATTCCTAAATTCTATCTAATTGGAGAATTATGGGTGATAATGGTCTTGTGACTAGCTTAGGAATCGTCCCTTGGTATCCACTATCCTTATCCTAATCCAATTATAATTAATTCTAGTCTAAGAGTTCCTAAATGTGTTCATTAGCAAATGATCTTGAATAACCATTCAAGATTCAAGAGATTAATAATCTAATGTTGAATTGAGACCTCAATCCCGCATTAAACCGTTAACTCTTGTCTTTAAGATCGATGAACATTTAAATTGAATGATTAATTAATGGATTAGCTACTGAATTAACACCCTAGGATGTTTAATTAACCAACCAAACTCCTAAGAATCCTTAAATCAACAATTAAGCATACTAATTCTCACAAGCATTTTATCAAACACCTTGATTGCACACTTGGAAAATTATAGGAAAATGAAAATCCAGCACTTAATTCATACAATTTATCAGCCAATATCTCTCCTAATCAATGTCTAACCAGCCATCAATCATGAACTACATCAATTTCAATCACTTACATACTCAACCAAGTATATAAAATAATAAAAAATTGATATAGAAAGAGAAGAAAATAAAATGAAATTCTTAGCCAGAATTTTGCACTCCAAATCTTGGATTCAAGCTTCTCCAGGGATGCTTCCAAGCTAGCCTCAAGGATGAATTAGAGTTTCATTTCGGCATGGAGAGATGGAATGGAGATGGTTCTGTGGTGGACGAAGGGATGGGAATGGACGAAAGGCGTGTGGTGATGAAATGGAATGGGCGACGTGATATGGGCTGCTGGACGAAGAGATGAAGGTGTCGTCAATTGGATTTGACGGAATGAAGCCTTATTCACGTGCTACCCCTTGTGCTTCACTCTCACGTGGATTTTTTCATTTTTCACATGCTTGCTTCAGCTCTTCACCAGCCCTTTACCCGAAGTCTTCATTCTTCTTTGCTTATGTGAACGTGGGCCCCATTGTGAATATAATAATCCACACTGGCTACTGTAGCTTCTGCATGTCTCTTCATTCATGTTCACGTCGGGTTCCACGTTACTTCTCTTCTTCTTCTTCTCGCTTAACTCGAGCTGCCTGACTCCTTCGTTTCAAAGCTGGTTTGTGTTTTGCTTCCAGCTCCTTCTCTTTGTGCCGTTCGTGTTGTAGCTCATTGGGAGTGTCTTCTTCTCTGTTCTGTCCTCGTGGCTTTCATGTAAGTGTTGTAGCTCATTTTCTCGTTTCTTCCTCAGCCAAGCACGAAGCTCCCAGTTCGTTGCTTTTTGTTTCTCAGCTAAGTGCTGCTGCTCACGCTCTTTTTAAGCTTCTCACGTGTTTTCTCGTCTGGTCTGCTGGTTTGCTACTTAACCTCCAGCTCATGTTTCCTCGCCTGGTCATTTGTGTTCTGCACCTTAATGAATCACACACTGCCTCCCATGTGTTTTCTTTTCTTCAGCTTACTGCGTTGGAACCCGAGGCTTCTTTGAATCCAAACGTAGCTTCTTCTCTCTGTTTTGAGTTTCTGCCTTGTGTGCATGAAATGTGGAGCTACTGTGACGTGAGAGAAGCCCAACTCGTAGATCCTTTTCCCCTCAACCAAAAGCATATTCTTCCACGTTCTGCAGCTTTCCCACGTGATTCCTCCATTTCTGCTCGAGTTTGTGCATGTGGCAGCCCCTTTCTCGCGTTATTCCAGACTCGGATATCAGCTCCTTGCTTCTTCATTCATATTCATGCATCCACGTTGCTGCTCTTCATTCTCTGTTCGAGTTCTCTAATCAGCAGCTCTTCTTCACAGACCAGAACTCGAGCCTCTCCTCTGTTTCTGCATGAGTGTGTGAGCTGTTCGTGTTCTGTTTACTTCGTTCTACTGCAGCCACATTAGCAATCACGTCAGCTTTCTCTCCTTTACCCGTAGCACTCCACGTTAACTTCTGCATGTTTTTTCTTCCATTCTGTTTCTCGTGGAACTTCAACTTGCTGAATGCTACTTGGATGGATCTGTTTTGCTTGAGTTTCTTCTCTTTGTGCCTACAACATTTTTAGTTTGTGGCTTTCCTTCAAAGCTCAAATTGCCCAACAAAAATCTGCACAAAGAGTAGGAACAATTTAATAGAGAAATTCACAAAATCATTTAAAAGGAATTCAAGCATTAAAACTCAATGATTTTGCAAATTAATTCATAAGGTGCAAGAATAGCTACTAAAATCAATTATCCATCTAAGTAAATCTATTAAGCCTTATTTAACTATTAAAATGATTAAGTTAGGAGAATTAAAACATATAAAAATCATAGTTATCACCTCTACATTTAATTCTCTTAAACTATATCCCTTATATGAACTCTTGTAACCTGTAAATGTACTCCCTACATGACCATTAAGATCCCCTCTTATGAGAATCTTTTCCTTTAAAGGTACTCTCTGAACTAAGCCTTCTAAGTTTTTCCAAAACTTTATCTTATAATACTTTTCTAACCCTATCTGTGATGTATAAGCACTAATACTATTAAAAGTTTCTCTTTTCACTACAAATTTTAACACTATAATTTTATCTCTTAATCTTTTTACATCTATCGCCCCATTTTTTCAATACTTATCCATAATTATACCTACCTTATTTCTAGATTTAGTCTTACCAGTGCACCACAACTTAAAACCTGAGATGTCTAATTCCTTCATTTTTTCTCTTACCCGTTTAGTTTTTTATAAGCATATAAAACTAATTCTCCTCCTAATCATGGTATCTACTATTTTCATTGATTTACCTATAAATGTACCTATATTCCAAGTTTCAAAATAAATCCTACTTTCACGAACTAACTTTTTATCCACATTTATTCACAAAAATATAGGAACCCTTACTTATTTTTCACTATAGCCAGGCATCAATATAGTGGTTCTTACTCATTTGACACTATACTCGAATTATACAGCATGTTGCTTCCAAGTAACAACCTAACATTAACTCTGCTATATTGTTTATCCATATCATAAAAATTTGACAAAGTATTGGTTGTCGACTACCTAACACAATCCTTCTTTTTTTGGGGGGGCTTGAGAATGGCTATGAAAATTATTTATATTAAAGTACAACATAGGCAGAGTTTAAATATTTGTAGTAAATGGCTTTGTTTTCTGCTCCTATTTATTCTTATTTTTGTGATGCTATATTCAATTAAAGGTGTTATTCCCCATTCTATTTTTCCTATTTTCCCTTCAATGACTATAACTTAGGTGCTTTTGCTTTTTGATCGGAACTTTATGCTAGATTGAGGGCTATTGGAAAGGAAGATAAAGAAGCTAAAGGGGTACTTAAATTTGTATTCATTTTACATCTATTTTTAAAAGAATACTTCTAATCATAATAAGAATAAAGAGCTCAATGCATAAGTTTGTATTTTGATCCTCTTTAGTCTTTAATGTCTTGTATTATTTTACTAGGTTGTAGAAAATGGGATTGAGATTTTGGTCTGTGTACAATGAAAGTCTGTGTCTAGATTCGTCTCAAGTTATATACCACATTTTGACATTTTACAAATAGTTTTTCTAGTAAAAGCCTTCTCTTCAATCTATTTACCTATCAGTCTAAGTTTTTTTTTTCCATTTTTTCAAGTATATATATAGGGCACACTAAGGGAAAAAGAAGAGGAGGAGAAATCAAAGCTTGAAGATAAGGAATTTTGGTAGTTTTTTATGCTTTCTTCCTTCCAAATTTCTTTTCCTCCATTCTCCTCTATTTTTTTATGATTATAATGAAGTTTATAGATCTATTTTAAGGGAGAAATTAAGGAAAAAAGTTCATATTTGAAAAGAGGAGGCCAAAGAAGACAAGATTAAAGTAAGAAAACAAAGAAAAATAAGGTAATTTCTTCTTCCATAGTTACTACTCTTTGCTTCCCCTCTTCCTATGTTTTTCCCCACTTAAGAAGTCTTGGGAGGGCTTGGTTTTTATACAAAACCAAGGGTGATTCTTAGAAAAAAAGGGTATGAAGATTAAAAATTTGTAAAAAGAATTAACAAATAACCATGGAAATTCAAGATGCAAATTCTAGGGTTTCATATGTTCCTTGCAAAATCTAATCTGATACCTTGATTTCTATATTTAAATGAAAGTTTAAATGAGCTCTTAAGATCCCTAAAAGTCTCCCTATGTACTTCCTCCATCAAGAAAACAAACCAAAATCCAAGAAGACCAATTTGCTCCTTAGCCTTAACCTAGATGGGTTTGTGTATCTAGGGATAGTTTTAATTTGTTCCAAGCCTAGTTTTTAGTCATATCTAATGCGTGAAGATGAGGAGAGGCCTTGGGAAAAATTTAGAAACCATAAGAAATGAATTAGCCTTATATGTTCTATAATATGACCTAAAGAAGTAACATGCGGTTAGACTCTTTATTTTGATTGTGTGATGACTCCAAAAGGTTTAAAAGAAGTCAAGAATCATATTTGAAAGGAAAGAATGGAACCTAGAATTTATTTGATGGGTCTTGCTTCATGAAGTGCATTTTTGGAATCATAAAGGGGTTTATCGGTAAAGTTAGAGTCTAAGCAAGTTGTATGGCCTTAGAATCAATTCCATGAACCTAATTAGCTCCCATAAATTGGGTCTAGACCAAGAAAAATCATTCTCACACCTCTGTATGTGTGAGGCCAAAGAAGGGAGAGGAAATTCAAGAGAAAAAGTGTGTGCTTACTTCCAAGGTAGCTCACTCCTCCTTCTCTCATGTATGATTGTATGCTTGCCTTGTCTTTGAATGTGTGTATGTGTGTTTTAAGCCATGAAAAGTACTCTAGCATGATTTTATATGCCATGGTACCATAATGATCTATTATGTCTTCAAATGATATTTGTTATGCTTGCTTTGGTTTGCTTGAGTGTGGTAAGGCCAAGAACCCTTAGTCATGGTGAGGATGAGTTAAGAACCCTTAAAATTAGTTAAGACAAAGTAAAGAGCCTCCTAAAAGTAAGGTTGACTCCCAATAGCAAGGTTGAGTCCAAAACCTCTTAAAGAATGGATGAGGCAAATCCAAAATCTATAAATAAATGGGTGAAGCTAATCTACATACTTGGCAAGCCTATGTATGCTATATGTGATTCTTTTAAATGCTAAGATTGCTTCTTAAATGTTTATGTTATGAAATATGCCCATGCATGCATTTGTAAGATTGGTTTTCCATCTTTTATATGTGATTGAAAAAGAGATGAGTTATTGGGATTCTTTAAATCTCATTCCCTCCTCTCTAATATTCTAACATGCTAGGTGGACCAAGAGAGCAAGGGAATGGAAGCCAACCACATGAGAAATGAGAGCTTGACACTAAAGTGCATGGATTCAGCTACTTTAAGGCTTTATGAATGATAATTAATGTACTCTATTATTGTATAAGACTTATGACCTCTTAAACATGTATAATTATGTTAATATGGGATGTATGAATGAGAGATTATGTTATGTGACCATTAGAATGTATATTAAGCATGTAATGGTAAATTTTGCTTCTTAAAAGTTTGATGCAACAGTGCATAAATGGAAATAGAATGGGCAAATTAAGACGCATGAGGTTTGGGACTATTTGGGCAGTTTATATAAGTCATAATTATATTTTTAAACTTGCCCAAGAGGTACCAAACATCAAGGGAGATCATTTGGACACTTTGGTATCCTATACGGAGTAAAAATTGACCATTGGACTTGATTTGAGATTTTGTATGTAATTAGGCTTGTTGAAAGCTTTTTGAGAAGCTAAATTTTAGAATTTTTGGAGGTCTAAGGAATATTTGATAAATTTTCAAGGTTAGGAAAATTTCTGATTTTGGTCATGTTACTATTTATACTGGTCCGCAAATAAATTCTGTCATTTATGAATCAAATGATGTCCAATTGCCACAAAATTTCATAGGGAGAAACTAGACGTTCCCAGTCTTTTGCCAACTAGAAGCACCCCATTTGGTCTTTAGAAAGGGAGATATGAATTTTTAAAGATTCTACCTAGTATCAAGCACTCAAACTGACCTTAGGTATTCTTTGATTGGGTTTCGAGGTCATGACGTGCCTAAACTGGTTTAGAGTTATTTTTTCCCTCTAACTAACATCTATAACTTTCTATATTGGTATCATTTGCATAGATTAGATTTTTTTTGGAATTAATTGGATATTTTCGAAATTTGTAACAGAAAGCTGTGATAGTACCAGTAGACAATCAGACCTCTGAACCATTTCAAATGTCAAATGTCTTCTGTGTTGTGTTTCATGGCCTGGACACATTTTTAACATAAATTAAACATGTGTAGCTTTCCAAAATGGCAAGTAATGTATGATTTTGAGTTTTTTAGAATTAGTTATGATTTTTCAAAGTTTATGATAGCAAAAGGAAATTTCTAGCCGAAAATGGAATTATGTATTTTATGCTTCCCTTTGCTTTCCATGAGTTGTAGGCCACTTTTAATGATGGAATTGAGTTGTATCTATGAAATTAAATATGAGAATGTGATACATAAGCTCATATAGTCCACGGGACACTGAATAAAAATTTTATACGCGATGCAATGCTAAGAAATTCATTATTTTTATTACCTTTTTCTTGCTTCTTCATGAGATGCATGATATGAAGCATAAGAATAACATGAAATAAGCTAGGGAATTGTGGTGTTACATGGATCAGAGGGCTAAGGAAATCAAGAATTACATAAACAAGTTCAAAAATGAATTCAGAAACACAATATAAGATACAAAGCTCAACTTGATAAGCATAAAAAACAGTAAACTTTCAAAGTTGAAGACTTGGTATGGATACACTTGCAGAAGGAACAATTTCTAATCAACCAAATGCCAAGTTGTTACTAAGAGCTAAGGATCTATTCAAAATTGTGTCAAAGATTAACAACAATGCCTACAAAGTCGAGCTACCAGGTACTTATGGAGTTTCTGCCACTTTCAATGTTGCTAACCTATCTCCATACTTTGAAGATGATGCAGAGTTCAACTTGAGGGAAAGTCCTATCCAACCCAGGGAGGATGAAATGAAAACATCACTATAGCATTCATAACCTTGTCCTACAACGTTCATAACCCCTTCCCCAAATAATAAATTTCTGTAACCCCTGTAACCTCCTCATCTATGTTAATGCCATGTTTGA
This sequence comes from Erythrophleum fordii, assembly GCA_032878935.1. Classification (NCBI taxonomy): domain Eukaryota; kingdom Viridiplantae; phylum Streptophyta; class Magnoliopsida; order Fabales; family Fabaceae; genus Erythrophleum; species Erythrophleum fordii. Next base: position 13,734,312 of record JAVQMF010000052.1, on the reverse strand, counting down.
ACTGAAGCCCTCTTATAGTAGTATAAATAGGTCTCCTTACCTTAAGTTGTTCACCAAGCAATAAAAATTTCTTTTCTTATCATTGTGTGAGAATTTTCTCTCTTTTCTCTCTAGCTTCTAAGCCAAAAAAAAATTGGGGGAAAAATGACTGTAAGATATCCAATGAGCATATGGCATGTAAATGAAATTTTTTTAATGATTTAATTATATAATATTAAGATCCATAAAATATTAACATATCATATTTTTATTAAAAATCTTAATAATGAATAATTAAAAACTACACTTAAATTTTGCACCCAAAATAAAAAAAAAAAAAAAATTGGGTGACTCATACGTCATGACACTGATTCTAAAACGTTATATAGGCACCTGATTCTTCTCTAATGTCATTTTAAGGCAATAGAAAATAAAATTTTGTTTGAGATGCCATTTTAGAATACAATATTTCATGAGACATGTAAAAAATATCTTGTGACAAAGAAATGAAAAATGTGCTTTACTTTCTCAATTATTGATTCCTCAATTATCAAAATGCTTTTAATATTTTAATCACTAATTACAAGTGAATGGATATATCAAGTACTAAATTTAGGCTCTTAGCATATTCGAGCATCCTCAATACCTTTAAGATATCTGGACTAAATTACATTGTAGGATAAAGTTAATATTTTAACATAATCCTAGGCAAATGATGCAACATGAAGTACTCAATTAACATAATTCTAGTAATTACTTCAAAGAATAAAATCAACATATATAGAAGCAATTTAGTTACCTAACAAAATTGAATGGACTCTAAAATTTATGTAGAACCTTATAGCTACTCTACATAAAGGATATAGAAACTCATGGATATAAGAAAGATTGTTTATGATATATAGACTATAAAAAGATTGTTATTAGGTTTAAGGACTTAAGTAAATAAAGTGTTTAAGCCTTTTTCGGATAGAATTTTCATATCTTCATCCAATCACTACCTAAAAAATTCAATAATAATATTTAGTGATGACTAAAAAAAGTTGTTGCTAAATAAATACTTTTTCCAATTGATGTTAAAAATCATCACTTTTTTCATTTTTTTCAAAATTTTTCAATGGCAACAATTAAAATGTCATTACTAAAAATCTTTTGTAGGTTTTTTTTGTGGTGACTATATTAAATTTTCCACTTAAGACCTTTAAATTTAATTGAAAAGAAATTAAAAAAAATTAATGTAGAAGAAACTCTAAAGGTCACTGCTAAAACTGTATATTATAGCGACAAGGTCGCTACAATAAGTATTTTAAATGGCACCAACCAAAGTCACCAAAAAAGTATTTTTTTTAGGTCAACAAGCTTGGTCATCACAAAAGCCTTAAATTTTTTTGAGACACTAAAGTTAAACCCTAAAAAAAAAAGTTTTCAATGGTAACACCGTGAGGTAATCTCTAAAGCCCTTTTTTTAACAACTTTATCACCACAAAAGCCCTGAATTTTTTGAGAAATTAAAGTGGAAAAAAATCTTCAATGGCAACCCTATGTGATTGTTCTCATAACTAGTTCCTCTATAGCATATTCATATACATGTGAAGAATAAATACAAGAATTACATACATTTACATGAAATTAGACACTGAAATCAGGCCATTTATAGGTCATTTTGAGTTATAGGGGTCTAAACTTGATTCTTACCTTTCCTTAACTCATTTTTATCATAAACAAGTTTGCTCATACTTAAATTATGGTGCAAAACTCATGGAATCTCATAAATCCTTATGGAACCTAAAATGACAGCATAGGTGCCAAAATCTATTCAAATTTTAAAAATACATAACTTGGGCAATACAACTCCAAATCATGCAAATTAGGTGTTTATAGAAAGGTTAGGATGTAAGATATATGCTATAAAAATTTTAGCCAAAATTGAGTGCATATACCTAGTCAAATATAATGGCATAATACCATAAGTTAGAAATAGGAGGCATGTAGCATACCTGAATTTTGAAATTGCATATCTTGAGCTACACAACTCCAAATTAGGTGATCTTAGTAGCCATAGGAAGCTTGAGATGAGTCCTAATTGTTGTGAAACTTTTAAGGGCATCTGAGTTCATAATCTATTGCATATTAGAAGCTGCTATAGTATCCAGACATAGTTAAACCTTCAACTTCAAAAATTTATATCTCTATATACAACTCCCTTTTATACAAACTTAGTGGCCCTATAAAGCTTATAATCTCAACTATATGCTTGTAAACTTTCATGAGTATTGGACTTCATTGGCTGCTTAAAAAACCCAAAACACTAAACCTATTATGTGTGAATAGTACCAGGGCATAAATGAAATTTTAGTCCAACTTTGGAAATTTGTAAAATATTCTGCACAACTCCAAAAAATTATGATTCTTGACTTAACAAAAAGCTCTAGGACGGGTCTAAATGTATGTCAAATCTTAGTCTTAAACTAGGTCATCTAGACCACTTTTGATATATGAGTAGTTATGGCAAATTTGAGACCATTTTAGGTACCAATTGGGTTTCTTTCACTTTGATCACATTCCTTTCATCCTAAATGGCTTCTCTAACCATTCCATATCATTCCAAAATAGGTGGATCAAAATTTGACCCTTTGATATACAAGAATACATACATTCCTATTAGAATTAACATAGCCATATGTCATCCTAACACTCATACATTCTCATACTTTTATATATAGTTCCATAAAAAAAAATAAAGTAGCACTATCATGTACATCATAAGTGTGTCAGGGTACATGTAAAGCATCATATGCATATATATATATATATATATATATATAAAAATTATAGTACAAAATGGGATTCTAATACATAATTTCCTACTATCTATGATCTCTCTTGGACTTGACCTTAGCTTGGAGAACCTAAAATGGTTAGTGGGAGCATGGAGGGTATCTCAACCAACTCAACGCATACAAGAATGTCATGAATGTATGCCATGCATGTGGTGTAAGAATGTAATGCTTATGTCTCATATGAATCAATGTATCATAAAACATGAAAACTTATTCCTTTCTTAGCCATGACATTGTCATAACCTTACTAGGCTCGACTTTTCTCAACCTGAAGGTTAAGTAAGAGTTACTATGTTTGATTTCATGCCTTAGGGAAGTTAGAAGCCAAAACATGTATCATTCTTATTCATATAACTCAATATGGAACTTATGCTAAAATATACATCATAAATGCATAAAGCAACAACACATACAAGCATTACAACTTATTCAAATATTCAAATGTTTGCAAGAAAGGGAGATAAAGCTATCTTATAACTCTAGGAACTTGGAGATACCACAATCTTACTTATAAGCTTCCTTTTTCCTTATTTTCTTTAGCTTGACACCCACAAATGAGTGAGTTTGGGTTAGCTTGACCTACATGGAACAATCATAAGGCAAATTAATTCCATAGAACTCATTTTAGGTTTCATAACTTTTACTTAATCTCATTAGAGCTCAAGATATCAATTATGTCTAGTTTAGGTCCATTATGATGCAACTTTTAGTTCTTGTTTTCCTAACCCCAAACATTTGCCTCCTATAAGTCTTAGAACTTTCATGAAACTCATTTGGATTATTACATACTTGGTTTAAAGGGTTTAGAACTAACTTGCTTCATTAACCTCATTTAAGTCCTTAAATTTTCAACTTCCATTCTAAAACTCCTAAATTCAATCTAATGCTTCCATAATTCTTTTTTCATCATATCTAAGTCTATAAATTCATTATAACTCCAAAAAAAACACTCCTTAGGTGCTTCTTTTAGTCCTTGGCCAAATTGGTACCCAAGATAGGGTAACTTGGAGTTTTGCTACTTTTTCTTAGGAATTTGGTACATATTCTAATTCTTTGGTTTCTTTAGAGTCTAGACATGTTTAAATATGGCTTGGGCTATCCTCTTAAAGTTACAAAACTTTGAAGGTGCAATTAAAACCCTAACTTTTATACTTTGCTTTCTAAGGCTTCTTTCTTAATTCTAATTGCATAATTCAATTCCTCACACTCTAAATGTAATGTTCAGTTTTTGTAAAAATGACAGAAACAGACATGTTTTCAAAGTAAATCTCCTAAAATAAATTAGTTAAGGTCCAGAAAAATTAAAATATTGATTTATACATTAAATAATGAATTTACAAGGCTAGAGGTACCCTAAAACAGAGGCTAAAATGATTAGACTGAAATTAACAAAATAGCCATGCAACGTGATGGCATTTTTATAATTTTGGGTATTTTTTGGAATTCTCATAGATGGGCTTTTTAAATGGAAACTCTAGGGTTCTCAAAGGCCCTGAAAATCATGAAAAGCCTTAAGACAGTTATAACCCCTCTAGTGTACGTTTTCTAACATCAGTTGACCTAAATTTTGATAGATTCATTTAGAAAGGTTTTAACTCCAATTTGAGTAGTTCTAAAGATATTTTATAAGATTGGGAACCTAAATTCTATTATGAAAAAGATGGATCTCAAAAAGAAGCTAAAACAAAAATGCCACGACAAAATGGCAAAATTGAAATTTTTACGAACAATTAGCTTCTTGGATGTTCTTTAAAAGTCATGCCCCTTCTTCCTCCTTCTTCACTAACCTTATTCTAGACAAAAATAGAGAGGGAGACCAAAATACTTAGGCGCACAAGAGAGGAGAGAAAGGGAGGAGAAAAAGACAAGATAAAAGTATGAAATCAATGGAATTTCTTAGTCTTTCCTTTAGCAAAGTTGTTCTTCTCCTTCTCCTCTTTCTTTCTATGGTTTTATTGAAGTTATTGGGTTCATTTTGAGGGCAGAATAGAGGGGAGATTTTTGAAATTCAAAAGGAGAATCCAAGAAAAGGAAGAAGCATCCAAGAAAGGATAGAAATCTAAGGTAATTTGCTACTTCTAAGCTTGAATCTCCTTGTTCTTCTTCCCCTTTATTTCACCTCATGTATGGATAGCCAAGGAGGAATGAAATTTGAACTAAAATAAGGATGAATCTTAGGAAAATGAGTAAAGGGAACAAGAATATATAAAGAAAACAATCAAATAACCGTTAGATTTAGGATTAAAAAGTTAGGGTTTCAAGTGTTTCCTTAAAATTCTATTTTGATACAAGGATTCCTAGGCCAAGATGAGTGTTTAAATGAGCTCTATAGATCCCTAAGAAGCTTCCCATATGCATCTCCCATCAAGAAAACAAAGCAAACTCACTTGATGCTCTCTTAGTGTATAATTTTAGCCTATGCAAGAAAGAATACCAAGAGGTAGTTTTAATTTGTTCCAAGCTTGATTTTGAGTCATATGTGATGGGAGAGGATGAGAGGAAGCCTTGAAAAAATTTTAGAAGCCATGGATAGTGTGATGATATTATAGGTTCCATATTATGCCTTAAAGAAGCAACACCTAAGTAGGCTCAATGAAATGAATGTTAATGGCTCCAAAAGAATTTATGGAGTCAAAAACCTTAGATGGATGAAAAGAATGGAGCCAAGATTATGTTTTCCTAAGGTTACTTTATTAGATGCATTTTGAAACCATAAAAGAGTCATATGAACCACCTAGCCTTTGAAGTAAATATATAGCCTTAGAAATTGTTCCAAGAGTGTAATTGGCTTCCATATTATGTGTCTAGGCTAAAGGACCCAAGCTCCACCTTCTTTTAGGTGTGTCATCGAGGAAGAGGAACCAAATTCAGAGAAGGAAGTATGCATTTGTAATAAAGGTAGCTCTCTCTTCTTTCTTTCATGCATGAGTAAATGTTTATCTTGTCTTTGAATGTGTGTATGTATGTTTTGAGCCATGGAAAATGTTTTAGTAAGTATCTAGAAGCCATGGTACCATGATGTTTATATTATGCATTCAAATGATATTTTGTAAATTTGCTTTAGTTTGCTTGAGTGTGGTAAAGCCAAGAACCCTCTAGAGCAGGTGAGGATGAGCCGAAAGTCCCCAAGAATGGTTGAGATAAAGCCAAGAGTCTCTTAAGAGTAAGGCTTAGTTAAAAGTCTTTAAGAAAATAGGTGAGGCAAGTCCAAAATCCCCAAAGAGAATAGGTAAGGCTAAACCACTTGCTTGGCAAGCCTATATATGTCTTGTATGACTTACTAAATGCTAGAAATGTTTTATGAATGATTATATATTTCATGATAGCTATACATGCATTTTTAGACATGGATTTGCATTCTTTATATGTGATTGAAAGAGAAAAGAGCTATTGGGATTCCTAGAATATAACACCTTAATCTACTACCGCTACCTAGCCTCTCCCTGGGCTCCATTCCATATGATTTCCAAAGAATTAACACCAATCCGTGGCATTTGCATGTTATGAACTGGGATTTCATACACTCATCTTTTGGCCCGTGGGTCCTGTGAACCCATCATTCACTTTCTCTACTCACACTCCATTTATACAACTCATACATAGCATAAAACAAGCCATAAGCCACGGGTATAGAGCCAAAAACCAGAAAAATTACATTTTCTCACTTGGGCCCAAAAGTCATATTTTGGCTCTAACTTTGGAAAATCATATTTAATTTTAAAAAAATGGGAATCTAGTAAACTTTAGCTCTCTAGAAATATCCAAGTGTTGACTTTACACTAAAAATAATTTCCAATCGAAATCTCAGCATTTGGACCATGTTTGACATCGAAAATGGGAAGGAGGTCCGGCTGTCACTGTTTCTGGTGCAGCTTACTGTCATGACATTCAAAAATTCATAACTAAATCCAAAAAAATCCAATCTGGGCACTCTATACCAATTTGGAAATTTACAGATGTCTACTAGAGGAGAAAAATAAGTTCCGATCAGTTCAGTAGCCATTAGACTCTGAAAACAGATGAAACAATGATGGAGGTCGAATGAGCTCCTTGATGCTGATACAGAACTTCAGGCATGTCAATCTCTCTCTACAGACCTCCGATTAAGGTGATTCTAGTTGGTATAGGTCACTGTGGTTGTCTAGTTTATTTGTGTAAAATTTCATGACATTTGAACTCCATTTGGTCTAAGAATGCCATAGATTTCATTTCTGGTTTATATGAACAGTACATGACCAATCCATTAGATTTTCCCAAATTCAACAATTCGCTAAATATTCTCTAGACCTCCGAATATTACCAACTTTAGCTTTTCAAGAAGCTTTCTACAAACTCTAGAGGCATGCCAAATTTCATGGCAAGAAGAGCTCATCTGGTCATACTTTGACGAAGCTCTCAAAAATACCAGTTTTGGCACTCCAAAGGTCCAAAACGGGTCCAAATCGCCTCTCACACACTCTAGCCACTTATGGACAAGTTTAAAAGCATAAAACTAGGATATATAACAAGTCCATGTGGTCCAAATCATCATACAATCCAAACTCGCTATGCTACGGCCAAATATACACTATCACATTCATGCATCAAAAGGGGCAAAACTCTCATTTTCATTGATTTGGCTATAAACAAAGTTCATACAGTATCATTTCATATTTATACACATGTTACAACCTTTACATCTCAAAAATAGTGGGCACGTATTCATTTTGCACCACTTTACATCAAGATACATCAAAATATCCTACAATAAGCTAATATCTAGCTAAGCATGCTTCTAGGCTTCTTGTTGTGTGCTCGGTTCTCCTTGAGCTCCACCTAGCATATTAAGTTGGGAGGGGAAGGGGTGAGATTCAGGAAATCTCAGTAGCTCATGCACTCAATCAAGTAAGCAATCAAGGCATATAACAAGTCAAGGCATGTGAATAAGCATTTAGCCATTCTCAAACATCCAACACACATTGTATATGCTATGGAAATCACAACAATGCCAAAAATGGGCTCTAGGGACTTTTGGTCTAGCCTCACCCGAGTTTAAGGACTTTTGACTTGGCCTCACTCGTTTGAGACTTTTGGCCTTGTCTCACCTATCTCAAGGGACTTTCGGCACTACCTCACCCTAGCAAATCTCACCATTCTTCACACAAGCATATTGTCAACAATGCATCATGGCAATAACATATGGCATATTCCACACAACAAGCATATACATAACATACAATGACTATTACAACCGAGAATGCAACAAGAAAGAGTGGGAAGAGAGAGCTACCTTATCAGCCAAGGTCAACTCTAGCTTTTCCTTTCAATTTCTCCTCTCCCTCCTTAGGTTCACAATCACACCTTGATGGAGGTGTTTCTCTTGAGCCTAGACACACAAAAGCATGCAATTACTCTTTTATAACTTAATTCAGAGCAACCCTTCTATCACATAAAAACCTAAGGTTCTCTCTAGAATACCATCAACTCTTTCTCTCTTTCAAGCTCCCATGGTAGTGGAAACAACTTTTCAAAGAAAACACAAAGATTCAAAGGTGTTTTCCACTTTCCCTCTTCTGACCCATGCCCAAAATCCAACCATTTTCACAAACAAAACCGTAGGAAGAGAGGGCAAAGAGTGGAGATCAGAAATCTAAGAAGAAATGGGAGAAGTTTCCTTAGCTTTCCCTTGCTCTTCCTCCTTCTCTTGATCTCTTTCACTCTCCACGCCTCTTTTCTCTCCTTGGATCGAAGTCTAGGGCAGATATGAGAGAAAAAATGAGTTTGGGCGTTTAATGAAGTCTAATTCTCGCTATTTACTCTCTTCCAAACCGACCCTCGCTACGACAAAAATTAACCTTCGCTATAGCTCGCTATAGCGAGCTCGTGTTATCTGGCTTCGCTATGGCGAGGCTCAGCCTTCGCTACGGCGAGCTCGTATAAGTTCCCTTCGCTATGGCGAGATTTAACCTTCACTATGGCGAATTCGCGCCAGTTCCAAACCTCACTTTTGCTATGGCATACGCTACAGCGAGCAACTCCCTGGTTTCTGTATGGGCTGCTGCCCGCACTCGCTATAGCCAGAATCTCGTTCGCTATGGCAAGAAGGCACTCTCGCGACAGCGAGATCATTTCTCGCTATTGCAAGAAGACTTGGCAAAATTTCCAGATTTCGAATTTTTCTAGCTTTCTACTTTCTTTCTTTTTCCTTTCCTTTTCTTTTTCCCTTTTTCCCGATTGTTACATTTCTACCTCTTTTAAAAGAAATTTTGTCCCTAAAATTTAAAAACTTACCTCAAGGGAATAATTCTAGATATTTCTGCCTCATTTCATCTGCCAATTCCCAGGTTGCTTCCTCAGATGTCAGACCTCTCCAGATCACTTTCACCAGAGGAATGCTCTTACTTCTCAGCTGTTTCAGCTTAGCATCCACAATTCTCTCCGGTTTTACTACATAGGAAAGATCTTCATGCAATTGCACATGCTCATATTCTATGATATGTGAGGGGTCTGGCAAGTACTTTTTCAATTGGGAGACATGAAAAACACTGTGGATTTGGGCTAGGTTAGGAGGCAAGGCTATTCGATAAGCCACAGGTCTAATTTTCTCAAGGATTTCAAACGGACCAATATACCTAGGACTGAGCTTCTTTACCCTCATTGACCGACCTACTCCCGTCATTGGAGATACTCGAATGAATACATGGTCTCTAATCTCAAACTCTAACGGCCTCCTACGCTTATCAGCATAGCTTTTCTGTCTACTCTGGGCCGTGAAGAGCCTCTTTCTAATCAATTCTATCTGGTGGGTGGTCTGGTCCACAATCTCAGGTTCTATCATACTCCTCTCACCTAGCTCAACCCAACACAGAAGGGATCTGCACTTTCTCCCATACAATGCCTCATAAGGGGCCATCTGAATACTGGAATGGTAGCTGTTATTATATGCAAACTTTACTAATGGTAAATACGTATCCCAGTTACCCCTCATTTCTAGCACACATGCCTTCAACATATCTTCTAAGGTCTGGATGGTCCTTTCAGTCTGACCATCTGTCTGGGGGTGATATGCAGTACTAAACGGCAACCTGGTCCCTAAGGCATGCTGCAATGACCTCTAAAAGTTCGATGTGAACCTAGGGTCTCTATCTGAAACTATGCTATTGGGTACTCCATGAAGTCGCACTATCTCTCTGATATACAACTGGGCTAATTTATCCAGTGTATAAGTAGCCTTGATAGTTAAAAAGTGTGCAGACTTCGTCAGTCTATCCATAACTACCCAAATAGCATCGTGTTCAGAGAATGTCCTAGGTAACCCCATGACAAAGTCCATGGCTATACTATCCCACTTCTACTCAGGGATATCTAGAGGTTGTAACAACCCAGCCAGTTTCTGATGTTCTATCTTTACCCTCTGACACACTAGGCATCTAGCCACATACTCCGTCACATCACTCTTCATCCCTGGCCACCAAAAAATTCTTTTCAAATCTTGATACATCTTGGTGGCACCTGGGTAGATAGTATACTTACTCTTATGTGCCTCTTCTAAAATGCTTTCTCTCAACTCATTCTGACTAGGCACACAGATTCTATCTCGGTATACTATCATACCATCCTCAGACACCTTAAAATCTGAGGTCTTACCTTAGGTAATCTCATTCCTGATCTGTTTCAGGAACTCATCCTCTCTTTGGGCATCGAAGATCTGGGCTCTCAAGATATTCTCAATTTGGATTTCACTCAGATACAATCTACCCGATACCACCTGACAAGAGAGGTTCAAATTTTTGAACTTCTCTAGGAGCTCCTGCTCCCTCATCATCATATGGGCTACATGGATGGTTTTTCTACTCAGGGCATCTGCCACCACATTGGCCTTGCCCGGATGATATTTCAACACATAATCATAATCTTTCAAGAATTCCATCCATCTCTTCTGTCTCATATTGAGTTCCTTCTGGTCAAACAGGTATTTCAAACTCTTGTGGTCACTATAGATCTCTATGGTAGCACCACACAGATAGTGTCTCCAAATTTTAAGAGCAAACACTACGGCAGCTAACTCCAGGTCATGTGTGGGGTAATTCTCCTCATGAGGCCTCAACTGCCTCGAGGCATATGCCACTACTCTACCCTGCTGCATCAACACACATCCTAACCCTTTGCCTGAGGCATCACAATAAACCACAAATGGTTCACTAGGGTCAGGGATAATCAGTACAGGGGCAGTGGTCAAATAGAGTTTCAACTCCTGGAAACCCTTCTCACATCTCTCATCCCACACAAATGGTGTATCTTTCCTAGTTAGCCTCGTCAGTGGTAAGGCCATCCGAGAAAAGTCCTGAATAAACCGTCTATAATACCCTGCCAAACCTAGGAAACTCCTGACTTCGGTGATTGTTCTAGGTCTATCCCACTATAACACAGCCTCAACTTTATGGGGATCCATCGCAACCCCATCTCGTGAGATCACAGGACCTAAGAATCGTACCTCGGTCAGCCAAAACTCACATTTACTAAGTTTGGTATACAACTTTTTCTCTCTTAAGGTGTCTAAGACTAGTCTCAAATGCCTCTCGTGCTCTTCAAAAAATCGGGAGTACACTAAAATATCATCAATAAAGACCACCACAAACTGATCTAGATACGGTCTGAATACCCTGTTCATGTAATCTATGAACACAGCAGGCACATTCGTCAACCCGAATGGCATCACAAGGAACTCATAGTGCCCATGTCTCATTCTGAAAGCCGTCTTAGAGACGTCTTCAGTTCTCACTCTCAACTGATGGTAACCAGATCTAAGATCTATCTTAGAAAACACAGATGCCCTAGCCAACTGATCTAACAAATCATTAATTCTAGGGAGAGGATATTTATTCTTGATGGTAACTTTATTCAACTCTCTCTAATCTATACATAACCGCAAGCTACCATCTTTCTTTTTCACAAACAACACCGGAGCACCCCAAGGTGAAACACTAGGGTGGATAAACCCTTTCTCTAAAAATTCCTCTATCTGCTCTTTCAACTCAGCAAGCTCGGCAGGAGCCATCCTGTAAGGAGCTTTGGACACCGGTCCAGCACCAGGCACTATGTCTATAGGGAACTCTAATTCTCTCTCAGGGGGTAGGCCACTAAAATCAAACTCTTTAGGAAAAACCTCCAGGAATTCTTTAACAACTGGGATCTCCTCTATCCCTTCTTCTACCTTAACCCGAATAGAGAAAAAGACTAGAAACCCTTGACATCCACACTCTAAATATCTCTCAGCCTGGGTAGTAGTCATAAAAGATAACTCAGCTCCTACCCTAGGTATGGTCCCACAAGCAGGTAAGGAAATGGTTCAGTGTTCACAATCAAGTATGGCATTATTTGCAGCCAACCAGTTCATACCAATAATCAAGTCAATTTCATGGAAAGGCATACAAACCAAATCAATAGTGGTATGACAATGGTTAAATTGGACAGTGACATTTAAGCAGGTATGGGAAGTAACCACGTGGCCTCCAGTGGGTGTAGTGACAGACAAGTCAAATGGCAAGACACTAACGACCAGACCCAATTTCCTCACACAATCATAAGATATAAACGAGTGACTAGCACCCGAATCAAACATAGCGACTACAGAAAAGCCATTCACTATCAGCATACCTTGGATCAAACTGGGAGATGCGCTGGCTTCCTGCTGAGTAAGCGTGAATACTCGGCCCTGGGTCTGTGGTCTAGGAGGAGGCACTATCTCCATCTGAGGACAGTGTCTAGCAATGTGCCCCGGCTTCCCACACTTGAAACATGTCACCGGAGACTGCTGGAAGGATGACTGGCCCCGAGGAGGTGGCACACCTCGCTACGGCCTTCTATTCCATGGCCCCTTGTCTCTCCTCTTAGTACTCAGTGTCAAACTGGAGCCCTCTTCTGGTTTCGACCTTTTCAAATCTGGAACCCTCTTCTGACTAGCCGTAGTCGCAGTAGGCATAATAACTTGCAAGTTAGTCTCAATCACCCTACTGACCTCAACCAGAGTATTAAACTTTTTGATCCGCTGTGGAGTGACTCTGTCGCTAATCAGGGGCCTCAAACCAGTCTCAAACTACTCACATCTCCAAGGTTCATCATCATACCTCTGGAGGTAAGAGGAATACCGAGACAACTCGATAAACTTGGCCACATATTGATCCACAGTCATCTCATCCGTCTGTCTCAAGCCCATAAACTCCATTTCTTTCTTCTTTCTCACCGAACTTGGGACATACTTCTCATAAAACTCGACCAAGAAAGTTTCCTAATTTATCTGTATATTCTTAGTCTCCATCAGTGGTTTCACACTATCCCACCATCTATTAGCTTCCTTTTCTAGCATGAAGGTGGCTAGCTGAGCTTTCTGCTAAGTGGTACAATCCATCACTGAGAATATCTTCTTAAGCTGCATAACCCAGGCCTCCGCCTTATCTGCATCCAACTCCCCGTCAAATGAGGGTGGATTGTTCTGCCTAAACTGCTTTAACACCTTCTGGATAGGCGCCTGGGTCTGAGGAGCAGCAAGCTCTTGGGGAGGTGCAGGTGGAATGCTAGATGTGGATGGCTGAGGTTTAGGGGCATCTCTCCTGGCATCTTCTTGCCTAGCTAAGGTGTCTTGCAAATGCATGATTATATCATGTTACTGCTGGGCAATATACCTCTGTTGCTCCAGCATCTCTTGGTGCTGGCCCATCATGGCCTCATACCAATCAAGTCTCTCCATGATGGCCCGCAGAGGATCCTCAGTCTCATCAGGAACCTCTGGCTCAGCTCTCTGAGCCCTGGGCGGTCTGCCTCTGCCTCTACCCCTGCCCCGTCTAGTCTCAACCATGTCTGAAAGAAATAGCAATCCTCAGTTCACAATAATATCACAACACTTATGCATAAGGATGCTACAACTTCCATGACCATTCACACCAAACACAAGCAATTCACATACTTCAAGAGCCTAACATTGAGCAAAAGTGCCTGAACCATTGCTCTGATACCAAAAATGTAACACCTTAATCTACTACTGCTACCTAGCCTCTCCCTGGGCTCGGTTCCATATAATTTCTAAAGAATCAACACCAATCTGTGGCATTTGCATGCTATGAACTGGGGTTTCATACACTCATCTTTTGGCCCGTGGGTCCTGTGAACCCATCATTCACTTTCTCTACTCACACTCCATTTATACAACTCATACATAGCATAAAACAAGCCATAAGCCACGGGTATAGAGCCAAAAACCAGAAAAATTACATTTTCTCACTTGGGCCCAAAAGTCATATTTTGGCTCTAACTTTGGAAAATCATATTTAATTTTAAAAAAATGGGAATCTAGTAAACTTTAGCTCTCTAGAAATATCCAAGTGTTGACTTTACACTAAAAATAATTTCCAATCGAAATCTCAGCATTTGGACCATGTTTGACATCGAAAATGGGAAGGAGGTCCGGCTGTCACTGTTTCTGGTGCAGCTTACTGTCATGACATTCAAAAATTCATAACTAAATCCAAAAAAATCCAATCTGGGCACTCTATACCAATTTGGAAATTTACAGATGTCTACTAGAGGAGAAAAATAAGTTCCGATCAGTTCAGTAGCCATTAGACTCTGAAAACAGATGAAACAATGATGGAGGTCGAATGAGCTCCCTGATGCTGATACAGAACTTCAGGCGTGACAATCTCTCTCTACAGACCTCCGATTAAGGTGATTCTAGTTGGTATAGGTCACTGTGGTTGTCTAGTTTATGTGTATAAAATTTCATGACATTTGGACTCCATTTGGTCCATGAGTGCCACAGATTTCATTTCTAGTTTATATGAACAGTACATGACCAATCCATTAGATTTTCCCAAATTCAACAATTCGCTAAATATTCTCTAGACCTCCGAATATTACCAACTTTAGCTTTTCAAGAAGCTTTCTACAAACTCTAGAGGCATGCCAAATTTCATGGCAAGAAGAGCTCATCCTGTCATACTTTGACGGAGCTCTCAAAAATACCGATTTTGGCACTCCAAAGGTCCAAAACGGGTCCAAATCGCCTCTCACACACTCTAGCCACTCATGGACAAGTTTAAAAGCATAAAACTAGGATATATAACAAGTCTATATGGTCCAAATCATCATACAATCTAAACTCGCTATGCTACGGCCAAATATACACTATCATATTCATGCATCAAAAGGGGCAAAACCCTCATTTTCATTGATTTGGCTATAAACATAGTTCATACAGTATCATTTCATATTTATACACATGTTACAACCTTTACATCTCAAAAATAGTGGGCACGTATTCATTTTGCACCACTTTACATCAAGATACATTAAAATATCCTACAATAAGCTAATATCTAGCTAAGCATGCTTCTAGGCTTCTTGTTGTGTGCTCGGTTCTCCTTGAGCTCCACCTAGCATATTAAGTTGGGAGGGGAAGGGGTGAGATTCAGGGAATCTCAATAGCTCATGCACTCAATCAAGTAAGCAATCAAGGCATATAACAAGTCAAGGCATGTGAATAAGCATTTAGCCATTCTCAAACATCCAACACATATTGTACATGCTATGGAAATCACAACAATGCCAAAAATGGGCTCCAGGGACTTTTGGTCTAGCCTCACCCTAGTTTAAGGGACTTTTGGATGGCCTCACCCGAGTTTAAGGACTTTTGACTTGGCCTCACTCGTTTGAGACTTTTGGCCTTATCTCACCTATCTCAAGGGACTTTCGGCACTACCTCACCCGAGCAAATCTCACCATTCTTCACACAAGCATATTGTCAACAATGCATCATGGCAATAACATATGGCATATTCCACACAACAAGCATATACATAACATACAATGACTATTACAACTGAGAATGCAACAAGAAAGAGTGGGAAGAGAGAGCTACCTTATCAGCCAAGGTCAACCCTAGCTTTTCCTTTCAATTTCTCCTTTCCCTCCTTAGGTTCACAATCACACCTTGATGGAGGTGTTTCTCTTGAGCCTAGACACACAAAAGCATGCAATTACTCTTTTATAACTTAATTCAGAGCAACCCTTCTATCACATAAAAACCTAAGGTTCCCTCTAGAATGCCATCAACTATTTCTCTCTCTTAAGCTCCTATGGTAGTGGAAACAATATTTTCAAAGAAAACACAAAGATTCAAAGGTGTTTTCCACTTTCCCTCTTCTGACCTATGCCCAAAATCCAACCATTTTCACAATCAAAACCGTAGGAAGAGAGGGCAAAGAGTGGAGATCAGAAATCTAAGAAGAAATGGAAGAAGTTTCCTTACCTTTCCCTTGCTCTTCCTCCTTTTCTTGATCTCTCTCACTCTCCACGCCTCTTTTCTCTCCTTGGGTCGAAGTCTAGGGCAGATATGAGAGAAGAAATGAGTTTAGGCATTTAATGAAGTCTAATTCTCGCTATTTACTCTCTTCCGGACCGACCCTCGCTATGGCAAAAATTTACCTTCGCTATAGCGAGCTCGTGTTATCTGGCTTCGCTATGGCGAGGCTTAGCCTTCGCTACGGCTAGCTCGTATAAGTTCCCTTCGCTATAGCGAGATTTAACCTTCGCTATGGCGAATTCGCACCAGTTCCAAACCTCACTTTCGCTATGGCGTACGCTACAGCGAGCAACTCCCTGGTTTCTGTATGGGCTGCTGCCCGCACTCGCTATAGCTAGAATCTCATTCACTATGGCGAAAAGGCACTCTCGCGACAGCGAGATCATTTCTCGCTATTGCGAGAAGACTTGGCAAAATTTCCAGATTTTGAATTTTTCTAGCTTTCTACTTTCTTTCTTTTTCCTTTCCTTTTTTTTTTTCCCTTTTTCCCAGTTGTTACATAGAATCTCACCCTTTCCTTTCCATTTGTCTAACATAATTAAGTGGATCAAGTGAGCCAAGGAATGGAAGCCACCAAGCCTAAAGAAAGAAGATTGACAACAAGTGTATGAAAATGTCCATTTTGTAGCCATATGAATGGCATATGATATAATCCAATATTGTATATGATGTATGAACCTATGAACATATGTAATTACATGAATATTTAATGCATGAATGGAATTTGATGCCACATAGATGATATTGCATGATTTGGACATTAAATGGCAAGAACTAGCTTATGTATTCTTGTGTATACTTTGGGGTGAGAGTGTGAGTTTGTGAAATATAGGTTTGTACACCTTTGAGACATATTTAATAGACCATTTGGGTGCTTTCCCATGTATTCAAGTGACCATGGTGGTCTTATAAGCCAATGTAGCCCATTTGAGACCCATTGAAGACACAAAAAAGAGCATTTTTACAATCCAATGCTAAGATTTAACCAAATGAATGAATTTTTTCATAAAATTTGGCATGTATATAGATCTCATCTAGAGCTTTTTGAAAAGTTAAAGAAAAATTATTTAGAGCTCTGTGGAATTAATTATGATTTTTTAAAATTTTTATTTTTTTGCTATTTTGGTATAAGCACTGTTCATATGATCAATTTTTTATGCTATGTCATTTAAGGGACAAATGATGTACAATGCTTATAAAATTTTATAGGAATAAACTATACATGATAAGCTTTTCATGGCCATCAAAATCACCCCAATTGGATATTTGAACAGGGAGATATGGATTTTTAAAATCTAGGGATAGTATTAGTATCAAAAGGCGACCTTAGTTATTGTTCCATTAATTTCTAGTAGCTAGATATCCCTGTTGTCATCTAGATTTATTTTTAGAATAAATTAGAATTGTAGCTTTGTATAATGGTATAGTGTGCTTGATTTTGATTTTTTTAGAATTATTTATGATTTTTCAAAGTTCATGATAAAGAATTGAAATACCAACCCGAGGCTGCACATTGTATTTTATTTATATACTCCATTAGCTCAAGTTCTTGGCCACTTCTTGGGATGGTTTTGAGTTATAATTGTGTATTTAAATATGAGAATGAGATGGATGACTTCATAAAATTTATCTGCTACGCAACACAAAATGATCCATTATTTTAATGTCATTTCTTGGAAATTTTGTGTTACTCTGGAAGGAAGCCTGGAAATAATATGAGGTAGCCTAAATGAATATGGTGTTACACCAAAACCCTTGATTCTACCTTGTTATCATCTAAAACATCCTCACACTTCTTAGGCCCTAGGGTGGACAAATTTGAGAAGGAGAGAGAAGGCAAGGAGAAGCTAACTTTGCACCTTGTTCCACACATTATCTTAAAATTTTTCAAGAGAAGAATTTGGTGCAAAACTTGGTTTTCTCAAATCCTTTCATCCTTTCACAAGTTTAGCCATGAAAATCCTCCTCCTAGGAAGTTGAAACCATGGGGAGAAAGGCTTAAAGAAGAGAATCAAGTTAGTGAAGGAAGAAGTATGAAAAAGTACCAAAATCCTTACCTTTTCTTAGTTGGTTTTCCTTCTTCTTCTTTCTCCTTCCTATGGTGTGCCTCTCTCCTTTAGTTTAGATGGTTTAGGTTCTATTTTGAAAGGTTTGGGTCATGCTGGACAAGTTTTAGGAGGAAGGGGTTAAGTTATAACATTTTTCATAATTCCTATTTTCCCCTTCAACTTCATTTTTCCCATTTTTTCTTGTTTTAGCTCCTTTTTAAGAACCATCTTTTCTATATGAAAATCTAGGTCCTCTAATTTATAAAATACCTTTATTTTCACTCAAATTGGATTTAAAATCTTATCAAACTATCCAATCAAAGTTTAAGTCAACTGATATCTTAAATCATAAATACTTGAAGGGTTTTAACCATTCTAAGAGTTCCTATGATTTTTGGGGCCTCTGAAAATTATGAAAAACTCAAATTTATCATTTAAAGCTCCTTTCTTTGAGTTTTTAAAAAGTTACTTAAAATTATAAAAATTCCACTACATTTTCAGCTTCTTCATTTAACCACTCTTGCTCTAATTTCTAGCCATCATTAGCTTTGTATTCTCATTTCTAAATGTATAGATTATTATTCTACTTTTGTTTATCCTCTAATCATTTCATTCTAGGGTCCTCTTTTGTAATCTCATTGATTTTAGTCTAATTCTAGAGATATTGGATATTACAATTGTCACTAAAGTTCCTTCTAGCAGCGACATTTTTCACTAAAAAAACCCTATTATTTTTTTAAGAAACTAAAGTGATTAAAAAAGAAGTATATAAAGGTGACTAAGTGATATCTCCACTAAAAGGATATTGCAAAAAATAGCTTTAGGCAACCTTACTAAGGCCTCATTTAATGGTGAATTTTTCACCATAAATACCCTAAATTTTTGTTAGCATACTGAAGTTGGCTAAAAAAAAGTTTTCAATGGCAACCCTATAAGGTCACCACTAAATCCCCTTTTAGTAGTGACTTTGTTGCTACAAAAGCCCTAAATTTTTTTGAGAAACTATGGTGAAAAAAAAAATTCTTTAATGGCAACCCTAGATTGTTGCCACAAAACTTCCTTTTAGTGATAACTTTTGTCATCACAAAAGCCTTAAAAAAAAAATTTTGGAGAAACTAAAGTGACTAAAAAAAAAAAAAGTATTCAATGACAATTGTGTGATGTTGACACTAAAAGGATACTACCAAAAAAAAGTTTTAGTGGCTACACTATGATAACACCATTAAAACCTTTTTAAGCTACAATCAAATGTCACCATAAAAGCTCTAAATCTTTCTATAAAACTAAAGTGAACAAGAAAAAAAAGTCTACAATGATGACCCTATGATTATAAGTCACCATAAAAAGTAGTTTTTATGGCGACTTATAGTAGTCACCTAAAATGTGTTTAGCATCAATATGGGCTACCACAAAGCTACATAATCCTATCTTAGAAACCCTCTCAACTAAACCTCTTGATAGTTTAGTGCTTCCATTGTTGATTGTAGGTAGTTTTGCTATTTCTCTCATTGTCAACAAATCCATTCCTCCATTAGTAAGTTTTAAATCTCTTCAACATTTCTATTATCATTGACAAATCCCATTCTTCCACTAACAAATTTAACCTCTTTTGTGCAACTATATTTTAGGCATCTGGGGAGAGTGAGCTTTATTCATCTGGGTAAATTCAAAATTCCTTCCTTTTTTGGACTTTACATTTGGGAATAAAGGATCCTTTTTATTTGTTTGGCTATTATTGCTGAGGTTAGCTTGTCACCATGAATTTAGCACCTAGTACCTTTAAATTTTGGCAAGAGAAATTTTATTAAAGTCAAAAGAAAGGATAAAACAAGTTAGCCTCTTTAAACAAAACAAAAAGCAAACAAAATATTAATTGCAATAGCTCTACCTTGTCACATCCTAAAAACTTTCCTTAAGTTGTAATGTAACTAAGAAAAGGAGTACTAAAGGATGTTACTAAGATTAATAACTTAAATAAACAAGGGGAAAATCATAAGGGACCATTTAAGCAAGTCCTAAGGAATTTTAATTAGGATCAATAGGGAATTAGTATGCCATACATCACCTAAACCTACATACAAGCATATATATATATATTCCATATATCCTTGTATAGCCAAAGATTGAATGAGTTGGCAAGTAAATAAGAGAAAAACCTTCCAAAACAAAACCATCTTGACCAAATTCATTACCTAGGCACACATATAACAATACATTTAGTTTTAGTGGCCTTAGGACTCTTTAGCCATGCAAGTTGTAAATTTTAATTAAATGGGATGCTTGGTGTAAATAGGAATGTATAACAACTAAATAAATGGATACAATAGCCATGGGTTACATAATTTAAGAAATAACTCAACGACAAGCTTGTGACCATTTTCGTCTTGACATTTCATTATCTTCACATACATGGGTATATATATATATAGGTATGTGCATTTGATTATGTGGCAACCAATTCATTTAGCTGTGCATATCATGAGCTAATATTTAAATGAAGCATTTGAATAAATCTTAGAGCTTTTGGCATCTTGTATGACTGGTTGGAGGATGGATGAATTAATAAATAAATGAAAGACAAGCTCAAGACTATTGCCACCTTGAAATTCCACCATTTGACAGTGGGAATATTTAAATGTTTAAATGTATGTGTACTCGATTAGGCAGCCCTATTAACTTAGCCAAGTGAATTGCCATGATATTTACTCAAATGGATAGTGTATACAACATGGGAAAAGGACACCTATCTTAGACTGTGATATGAAGCCCTTGTGAAATAAAATAAGATAAACAAATTCCAAACTCATATTATTTTAATCCCTCCATCATATGTGTGCATGTGTGTAAGTGTTTGGTAAATTGCCACTCTTCAAGTCATGTGAATCATGAGGCTTTACATAAATTTCTTAACTTGATGAGAATGTGAGGATGAGACACCTAGCATGGCCATTAAGTAGCAAATGGAATTAAGATAATTTTCAATGCAATATCATCACTTCTTGGCCAATTAAAAAGCATAAGGTGGCATTTGCAATTGTTTACTCCATTTTAGCTTTAGCATGACCAAGAGTAATATTGAGAGAAAGAGAGAAGAGCTTTAGGTCAGCCGTGAAGTTGGAGGATAAGGAGGAGCTATGAATCTAAGAAAAGGGTTTCAAGGAAATTGATTAAAGATAAGTGTAGGAAAATATCTTAACTCCTTAGGTTGCTTCCATTTCAACTAGTTAAAATTTTGAATTTATGGCATTTTGTTATTTGGTCAACTAAGAAGAATTAAAGAAAGGCTATAAGAGAGGTGTAGGTGGGAAGCAACAAGTCTTTAGAGGTAAGGAACTAAACTTCTCTCCCTTAAATATAATTAGGCTTAGAGCTTGCATGGAGTGGAATTAAAACTTATATAGTTGTCCTTGGCCATAGGAAATTGCACCATATGGATTCCTTGAGTTGAGTTTTAGAATAAAAGAATGAGAAGATAGAACATGCATAGGTTGTCTTGGCACTAAATGAAATTATATAGTTAGTTAGATAAAGGAATATGCATGCTTGATTGCCATAATTGAGGGAAAACCTTACAATAAAGAAAGAAAAATTTTAATGAATCTAATTATCATCCAAATTATGTTTAAGAGCTAGATTTTAGGATTTGAGAATTTTTATAATTAACCTAATGAGTTTAAATTAATATGGAGGAGGAAAAATCGAAGTTTGATTAATCTTAAATTGAAAATCCTAATTTCCTATTTATTAAAAATAAACAATAATTTGTAGCATTTGAATTTAGTAAATTTACCTTAGTTTTGAGGTTTGGCCATAGCATAACCTTAGCTAGGATATATGTGGTTAAAATTATAGGGAAGGAATTGGGACAACAAGAATTAGGAGCTTGACAAATAATTGGATTGGCTGAACATGTGGTTAACACCTTTTTGCTTTTATATAGATATTGTACACTAAATTGAATTCATGGAATTATCGTACTATGCTATGCTTGGTTGCTTTTATGTCTATCTCTTGAATAAGGTAGGTGCTATGGTACCATCCTTTCCGTTGTTGGCCAATGACCTAAGCATGACAGCTTAACAGAGGACTATAAGCTGCAACTGAATAGTTTCTATTTTGAAATTATGTACCAAATGTGATTTGAATCTTGTTCAGTGTTATTCATATACTCTCAAATGTTGTAATACCTTAACCTCTTTACCCTTACACAATAGTCTTATGGTCTATCCAATCTATTTCAAGCATATTGGATAACATTTGCAAAAACGCATATGTTTTCATACATGGAAAGTTGCATGAATGAGAGACCATATTTGTGATTCATTGCTTTAGGGACCATGTGAACTCATCCATATCATTTCCTATCCATAACAAATCCATTCATGTCATAAACATCATCATTTAACTCATGCATCATGGATTTGGAGCCACGTGCTTTAAAAACCAGAATTTGGTCTTAGGTTGGCATGCCAAATTTCTTATATAGATTTTAAAAATTCATAACTAATTTAAATAAAAATAAAAATCATATATATGATAGTTTTTGGAAAGTTCTAGATGCTAACTAATGATAAAAATAATTCCAGACCAATGTAATGGTGTTTGACCCACAAAAATTGATGGAACAGTACCAGAGATCAAGCTATAATACTAATACTATCATAGATTTCAAAAATTTAGTTCTCCCTCTACAAAGCTCCAAATGAGTTGATCTTAGTGGTTATGGAAAGCTTATCATGTCTAGTTTATATTTGTAAAATTTCATGAGCATTGGATATCAATGACCCATGTGTGACATAGAAAACTAAACTAACCATATGAATATTATTGTTACCATTTCAGTAGAATTTTCCCAACTTTGAAAAATTATAAGAAATTCTTTAGAACTCCAAATTATGTGCTCTTTAGCTCTGTGAAAAGATCTAGATGAAATCTATATTGCCAAATTTCATGAAAAAATTCATCCATTTGGTCAATTTGTAGTTTAGCTCAAGTTTTGATTACTTTTAAGATTCAAAATGGGTTCGTAATGTACCAAATGGGCATTATGTAAAATCCAAGGTTTCAAAATTTTTCAAAGTCTCTTCGCTATAGCTAGAATCTCTATTCGCTATAGTGAGAGTGCTAGTTCACTATAGCAAGTTTATATCTCATACACAATCTAGGAAATTCCTCATAATAGCGCTAGCTGTGGCGAGAACAGTTAAGACTTGGAACTGATAAATTCTTGCTATAACGAGAGGTGCTTTGCACTGCAGTGAGACTCGTTCCAAAAAAATTATAAAAAAGTGAAATTTGGCTTTTAAAAATTCTAAATTCCTCTTCTTTTTCTAACCAACTTTGGCCTGGCTAAAAATAAAAGAAGCTCTACCTAAGAGAGAGAGAGAGAAAGATAAGGGGAAATTCAAGGAGGAAGAAAGAACAAAGAGAAAGGTAAGAAAATTCTTGAAATTCAAGCTCCTTCCTTTGGCAAAATCATTCTCCTCTTCCTTCTCTCCTTTTTCATAGTTTTGATTGTTGAATTGGTTCTGTTTTAAGCCAAGCATAGAAGAGAGAAGTTGAGAAATTCCAAGAGAAAGCTAAGGCAAAGGGAAAGACTCTTAAAGAAGTAAGAAAAACAAGGCATGATTCATAGTTTTATTTGCCCTTCTTCCCTTGCTCTTCATGTGTGATGTTTTGGCCAAGGAGAGAGCTTGAGAGAAGGAGTAAGTTCTGACCTAGAACAAGTAAGAATCCTATGATTTAGAGTGCGAAAGTGGAAGAAAAACCATTAAACTTCAAGATAGAAAAGTTAGGAGTTCTTGAACGTCTTGTAAAATCTATTTTGATTCAAGAATTCTCTAGCCTATGTAAGTGTTTTTTTGAGTTCCTAAGACCCCTAGGAAGCCTCCCAAGTGCCCCTACTATCAAGGAAAAATTGGAAACTCAATGAACTCCAAATGTTCTTCATGGCTTGACCTAGGACAAATGAGAGGGGTAGGGAGTGTTTTAATTGATTCTAAGCTTGGGTTAAGGTCATATGTGATGGAAAAAGATGAGAGGAACTCTTAGGAAAAACTTAGAAGCCATAGATTAAGAGTTGAAACAATAGGTTCTATAATGTAGCCTTAAAAAGTAACTTGTTTCTAGACTCTTGGAAATAAAGTTGTAATAACTTCAAGGAGTCTAAATAGAACCAAGAGGTCTATATATGAGAAGAAAATGAAGCTAAGAGCTTGAATTATGATAGATGCTTCATTAGGCCTCTTATGGAATAAAAATGGAACCATAGAGTGGAGTATGCTTCTTTAATATGTATTTGATACCATGGCTTGCTCCAAGAGTATAATTGAATCCTCTTTGTTGTGTCTAGGCTCAAGAACTCAAGCTCCATCTATTAGTGAGTGCGAAACTAATCAAGAGGGAAGCTTATGTTTAACTACTAAGGTAACTCTTCACTCCTTCTTGTTTGCATTCTTGGATGTATGATAGTCATTGTATGATTGTATATACATTTGTATTATAAGACATGCCATTTGATATTGCCTTGTGGCATTAGTACTAATACATTTCATAAATTGTGTTTTGGTTGTGAAAATTGCTTTTAAGGATGAGGTGGTGCCAAAAGTCCCTTGAGATGGGTGAGATGAAGTCAAAAATCCTTAGTATAATATTATAACTTCTAGCTCATCTCATGCCTTTTAATAACTCAAGTTCATGAATCATGTGGGCTACCAATGAAAAAGGCAATAAAAATAATGAATATTTTCGCATTGCGTCATATATAAAAATTTCATTTGATATCACGTGAATCTTGTAAGCTCATACAATATATTCTTATATTTTTTAATATGAATATAACTCATTTATATCATAAAATATGACCTACAACTCATGGAACTCGAAGGGAAGCTTAAAATATGCATATTAAATTTCAGCCAAAATTTACTCCTTTTCTGTTCAAACTTTGGAAAATCATAACTAATTCAAAAAAAATCAAAATCATGAATTCCTGGTCATTTTGGAAATCTATAGATGTCTACTTTATAATAAAAATATTTTTAGATTATAACATCCATCATAAAGGATATTTGACATTCAAAAAGATCCAGAGGTTAAACCATCCCCTGGTGCTGTCACAAAAATTTCTACAACAAATTTTGAAAATGTCCAATTAATTCCAAAAAAATCCAATCCATGCAAATGATACCAATCTAGAAATTTGTAGATGTTAACTAGAGGTAAAAATAACTTTAGACCAGATCAGGCATGCTCATACCTTGAAATCCAATCAAACAGTAACAGAGGTTGGTTGGAACTCCTAATACTAGATAGAATCTTTAAAAATTCATATCTCCCACTCTAGACATCTAAATGAGGTGCTTCTAGTTTATATGAGTCACTGTGAATTTCTATTTTTTTGTATAAAATTTCATGGTAATTGACTATCATTTGGGCCCTATATGATAGATTTCATTTTCGGACCAAATGAACAGTGTATCAAACCAAAACCAAAAAATTTGTCACCTTTGAAAATTTATCAAATATTCTGTAAACCTCTAAAAATTATGATCTTTAACTTTTCAAAAATCTCTTTACAAACTATAATTGCATGCCAAATATCAAATCAAGAAGATCTCATTTGGATAAAAAGTAATATAAGGTTCTATTATGGTCAATTTTGGCTCCATATAAGGTACCAAACTAACCAAATAGTTTTCCTTGGGTTTTGACACCTTTTGGCCAAGGCTAAAAGTATAATTAGAACTTGTGTGAGCTGTCTAAATGGTCTCAAACTCTATACCTCTCATTTTGGCTATGCCACATGTAATTATACGCATATACATCAAGCTTTCAAGAAGCATATCTTGGCATTACATACCTAAATTATATTCTAAGGTTCATATATTATATCCATTCATTTATACATTATATATTATCATATTTACAAATGTTCAAAGGGTCATAGAATATATACATCATTGGGTTACAACATTTGACACAAATATGGCCTTAAAGAACTAAAAAGTTTGCATTTTGTTGTCATTCTCTCTTCTTCAAGGTGGTTGGCTTCCATTATCTTGTCTATTTGGTCCACCTAGCATATTAGATCATTGAAGAGAAGGGAATGAGATTCAAAGAATCTCAATAGCTCATCTTTCATTCAATCATACATAACATATGCAAAGCAAGTCTTAAAAATGCATGCATGGATATAACAGAAGTCATGCACATTCAAGAAGCATGTGAACATCGTATTTTGTCCGAGCATGCTCCAAAAATTATGATAAAAATAAAAATTAATAAAAAATAAATAAAAAAGACAAAAATAAAATAGACCTTTTAACCCAACAAAAAAAAATCAAAGGGAAAGAACCTAAAAATAAAATTAAAAATAAATATAAAAAAGTAAAGCCCATTACCCCAAAATTAGAGCCAAAAGAAAAAAATCAAAGAGGGAAATAAAAATCAAAAGGGACCAAGAAAAAAAAAGGAAGAAAGGAAATGATAACTAAAAGCAAGTTAATAAAAAAAACAACAATAACTAAAAGAATACTAATTAAAAACAAAAACAAAAAAAAGTAAAAAAAAAAAAGAGCCTAAAAATAATAAAAAGAATCATTCAAAGAAAATTTGAGAAAAATTGAGAAGGTCTAAATATATTTTAAAAATAACAATAATATCAAGAATCAAATAGTCATTAAAATTTGAAAATTTTGAGAAAAATAGAAAATCAATGTTTTTTTTTTTTAAAACAAAGCAATAAAAAAAAAGGAGAATTAAAAAAAAGGGAGAGAAAATATAAAAATAATAAGAAAATGAAAAAAGAACCATACAAAAAAATAAAAAAATCCTAAAAAAAAATCAATCAAGCTAAAACCAGCCTTTAAAACAAAAGAAAAACAAAAAAAAAAAAGTAGAAGCCTTTTTTCCAAAGGCCCGTTTCCCTTCTCAGCCCAACAATCCTTAGTCTTTCTGATCCAAGTTAAACAACCCGACCCAAGGAAAAAGGCCAAACCTCCCTGATACCAAACCCTACCCGGTGGTCCCTTAGTCCCCTCTGGATGCTGTCCTCTGGCAGAAAAAAAATGCACAGACACAGGCAGACAGAGGAGGAAGGCAAACGCACAAAAAAACAGACAGAGGGGAGAGTCGTGGAGAGACGTACAAAAAGGCACAGAAGGGAGACAGAGGGGGGAGCAGAGAAAAGGGAGACACTCTGAGGGAGGAGAGCAGACGGACAGAAAAGAGAGGAGGGACGAAAACACAGAGGGGGAGGGACTCAGGAAAAAAAAGAAAGGCAAACGAGAGAAAGGGAAGGAGCGAACAGAAGAGGGGCAGACACAGACGGACAAAAAGAAACGAAGAGACACGAGAAACACAAAGGGGGGATCAACGGAGAAAAGGCAGAGAGAAAGGCGCACTAGGAGGGGGAAGCAGAGAGGAGACGGAGAAGAAACAGAAAAGGGGATTTGAAAACACAGAGAAGGGGATTCAGAATCGAGGAGGAGGGGATTCGGGATCGAGGGGAGAGACCGAGAAAAATTGAATTAGGGGGAAGGGTGAGAATAGAGGAGATGAAGGAGAGAGACGGAGGATGAAGGGTGAAAGGAATGGGGGATTTTCAGATTGTAAGGAGAAAACTGAGAGGGAGAGCAGAGGAGAGAATAGGGGAAAAGGGAATTGAGACCGAGAGACAGAAGGGGTTGAGAACTAGATAGAGGGGACTCGAGACTGAGAAACAAAAAGGGACAGACAAAGGTGACTCGAAAGGGAGGGATTGTGAGTTAGAGAAACAAAGGGGAAGGAGGTGAGGTTCTAGCTTTCGAGAAAAGGGAGATTGAGAGAAGAGCATGCGAGAACCGAGAGAGGAGGCGAGGGTTGTGAAATCAGAGAATGCCTCTTTTCTCGGTGATGCACAGATGGATGGTTAATGGCCAGAAGGGAGGAAAATGAGAATAGAAAGGAGAAGCCAAGCAACGTGATTCATCGAGCTGGGTCATCTGCGAAAGGGAGAAGAATGTGAGTTTTTATAGCTCTGCTTAATTTGCTTGGTTAGATCTGATGGATTTGGAAATATTGATTCCGTGTTGTCTTTCTGTATGCGCATGTTTTGATTTTGGTCTCATTTATACTCTTTGCTGGTTTGAGTTTTAATTTTGGTTGTGTGGCCTAGATTGGAAATCAATGTGTTGAACGAGCGTAATTGAAAGAAGCCCTCAGAATTTCCCATATATCGCCTTTACTGTTCATTTTCTTTTACCTTTTCATGTTTAATAATGTTCTGACGTTGTTAACACATGTAATTCATTTGGGAAAGCCATTTCAATGTTTATTTGCTAACCTAGAGATTCCTTGCTAATATGAAATAACAAGATTAAAATGAGTATGAGAGGTCATATTGGAAAAAACTCGGGGTACCCTATTCTTTGTATATGCTGCTTTGTTAAACTAATGGTCTCAATCTCATGATTGGATGTCAGGAAAACATTTTGCACTTAGATAAAAATGTTTTGGTTCCCTATTTTATGAAAAACCTTGGAGGATAAGAGTTCATCTAGTGTTCTGTGTGCTCTTGATGTTATTGAGCAAGTCTTGCATTTAGTGGGGGTTCTGGTCCGGTCATTGGGAGAGTCTAATGTAGACCTTGCCCCTATTCATTTCTCATATAATAGGGACTGTATCTGCATCCAGGTTTAATTTTCGGGAATATTTAGAGTTTATTTCCCATGCATACATGGCCACTCATTTTCTTCCATGAAGAAGTATGGCTTGATCTTGATGATTATGAATATTACTTATACTACTGCATTGTTGGTCACGTTCTCTCCTCGCTGTAAGGTTATTTTGGTTTTTCTTTTTTGGCTTTAACACTGTCTATTATTTGCCAGTATAGCTTTGGATTTTAAAAAAAAAAAAGGGGAATGATTGCACATATTGCTCATGGTTGACCGTGGAATGTGAAAGGGAGAAAGTTATGATTAACTGTGGTTTTAATCACTGGTCTGATTGGGATGAGTCTATTCTTGAACAGTCATTGGTATTGAAGTTTATCCCTGATCATGTTGGTTCATAAAAGTTGATATAGAAAGCCTTTTAAAGGCAACGGTGATATCAATTTATGAATAACCTTAATGCGTTCATCTATATTGGCATTTAGAATTCCAAATGCTGTACTTTTGAATCTGAAATTTCGATTAGCCTGAATCTTGATTGGCCATGAATTAGGAATTTGAGTTTTGAATGATGATCTGTCTTTGCCTTTTGCCTTAACAAACTTCGAGGCTCCCTTAAGAGAGGATTATAAGTAATTTGGTTCTGCCGAATTGTGGAATATAGTTTCAAAGGCACCTAAACTCCTGCAAAGAAAAATTTTGTTGTGATATGAATTTAAATCTCATGCATGATATTGCTTTTGGGTTTTTGAACTTTGGATTGGCTTTGACTTCAAACTTGTTTCATTGCATTTGTATGTGGCTGCGTGAGTTGATGGAGACCAAGTTAAATCAGTAGAAAGAATATTTGGGAGCTTTTCCATTGCAGACATCGAAGATTGAGAACAGGGAGGAAGAGGTTCATCGACTCTCTATGTAGCTTTTTTTCTTATTTCTTTCTTATAATGAAAATTGTATATAAAAAAATAATGAATCATAAGCGTACACAAATCACACACATTCACAAGTTGGTGTTTTGTAAATTTTCTTTTTATCCCATTTTGCTTTATCACGTCATTTCTTAGAATAGCCGTATGGGATTCTTTGTCCCTTCAGGCACATAAGAATAAACCAAATGGACCATGTGAAGCAATAAGCTTCCTTGATACCTATTTGGGTCTCATTCATATTTTAATAAATGTTGGGTTTCAATTGTCAAAGTCAAATTGGTTTTCTTTAAATTTGGCAAAATAAAAAAATTTTCAAAAACAAAAAAGAGAAAAAAAGGACAAAACCCAACAAATAAAAAAAATAAAAATAAAAAGTAAGTAAGAATTGAATTTTTTGAAACATATGAACTTTTCTCAAGGTTTCTTTCAACAAAACTATATTTCATAAAAACAAAAAAAAAAAAAGACAAAGAAAGAAAAAAATAAAAAATGATAAGTAAAAATTAATTAAATTCTTTTTTGTAAACTTTAAAGCTTTTTTTAATTTTCGTTCAATAAAATTAAAAGTAAATATATGCTTTGCAAAAATTGAAAAAAGTGTTTCAAAACAAGAAAAAAAAAACACTAAAAACAAAAAAAAATTGAAATCAAAAAAGAGAAGATGGTAAAGAAAATGAAATTATTTTAGCTCTCACATATTAAGACATACAAATCAATCTTCAATTTATTTTCTTGGTGAAAGTTTAAAATGATTTTTATTTTCTTTTTCTCTTTTAAAAAAAATAATAATAATGAAACAAAAAAAAAAGACCAAAAACCAAACAAAAATCAAAAAGCAAAAAATACAAAAAAAATATAAAAAAAAAACAAAAATATATAAAAAAATGAAAAAAAACAAATTGAATTTAAAACAAAGAGAAGAAAAAATAGAACACAAAAATAAAAATTAACAAGAAAAAGAGAAACAAATGAAAAGAAAGAAAACAAAAAACAATAACAAAACCAAAAAGAAAAACTAAAAAGAAATAAAAATAGAAAAAACAAAAAACAAAAAAAAAAGTAACAACAAGACAAAAACAAAAACAAAATAAGATGAAGAAAAAAACAAAGAAAAGGGTAATCAAAAAAAATGAAGTGAAAATGATAGAAAAACAAAAAATGATAAGCAAGAGGAAAAATTGAAAATGTAAGGAAAATTAAATTAAATTTTCCTTTAGCAAATCAAAACATATCAACTAATTTCAAAACTTGTTTTCTTTGTTAAAGCATTTTCTTTGTCTTTTCATGAAAAAAACAACCTTAAAACAAAAAAAATATAAAAAGAAAATTAATTAAAAATTAATTAAAAAAACAAAAACAAAAACATAACATAAAACAAAGAAAAAACCTTAACACAACACCAGTCGAACTACGTGGATTTTGATCTCTCCTAATGGTACGTAGGCCCTAGGCTTTTATCCTAGGTCAAGTCCGCTTTTGTAAATAAACATTTTCTCTTAATTTTATTTCCTTTAATTTTATTTCTTTTATTACTTCTAATTTTATTTTATTCCCTTTTCTTTATTTATTCTACGAATTTCTTTTTGTTTTGCTTCTTTCTTCTCTTTAATTTTATTTCCTTAAATTTTTCTTTCTGTTCTTTGTATGTGATTGGTTAGGGAGAATTAAAATAGAATAGAGGTCATATTGATTTTGCACAACTGACTTAGGATAACTGTTCTTAGAAATGGGTGTAGTGGGGTGCCTAACACCTTCCCCACTCACAATCGATTCCCGAATCCGAATCTGGTTCACAGACTATTTTTCAAACTAAAAAAAGGCTTTTCCAAAGTTTTACCTTTTCAAAATAAATTTTGGTGGCGACTCCTGAACCCTATATATTTATACTCTATTTATTTTATGAGATTTTTACGTCTAATTTTGGTTTTTAAATTAAAGCGTCACGCGGTCGCATTTTCGGGTGTGACAAAGCAAAATTAGCATGTGAATAAGTCATACAAGACATACAAGAGTTTGCCAAGTGGATGAATTGACCTCACCCTTTTCCTCATGGATTTTGAACTTACCTCACCCATTTTTTAAGAGATTCTTGGACTCAATTATACTCTTAGGAGCCCACTTTGCTTTTGGGAAACTGTTTACATTGTCTCAACCAATCTCAAGGATTCTTGGCTCATCCTCACCATAGTTAAGAGTTCTTGGCCTTTCCACACTCAAGCAAACTCATACAAACATTCAAGAAGCAAGCTTGGCATGTGGATAAGTATACAAGACATACAAGAGCTTGCCAAGTGGATGGATTGACCTCATCCTTTTCCTCATAGATTTTGGACTTGCCTCACCCATTCTTTAAGAGATTCTTGGACTCAACCATACTCTTAGGAGCCTACTTTACTTTTGGGAGATTCTTTGCTTTGTCTCAACCAATCTCAAGGGTTCTTAGCTCATCATCACCATGGTTAAGAGTTCTTGGCCTTTCCACACTCAAACAAACTCATACAAACATCATAGTATCATTTAAAAACATAATATGTCATTATGAAATCATGGCATATAAAATCATATTAACATACTTTTTATGGCTTGAAAATATACATACACACATTCTAAGATAAGCTAAACACACATCTGTACATGAGAGAATGTGGAGAGAGCTACCTTGTGCATAATCACACACTTTTTCCTTTGAATCCAAGCTCCCTTTTTCAGCCACACATACACAAAAGTGTGGGAAAGTTTTCTTATAGCCTAAACATAATTTATGGAGGCCAATTATATTCATGAGCCCAATTTTAAAGCCATATAATTTGCTTAGATACTAAGTTAGCTTATAACGTCATTATGGTCCGTAAATGCACTTAATGAAGCAACACCTCTCAAATAAATTCTAGACTCCATTCTTTCCTTTTGAATATGATTATTGACTCCTTTTAAGCCTCTTAGAGTCATCACACAATTAAAACAAAGAGCCTAACTACATGTTGCTTCTTTAGGTCATGATAAGGAACATAAAGCACTAACTCACTTTCAATGGGTTCTAAATTTTTTCCAAGGCCTCCTCTCATTTTCATTCATCATATATGACTCAAGAATGGGATTAGAAAAATTTAAAACTCTCCCTAGCTATGAGATCCTCTTTAGGCCGAGACAAGGAGCATTTTTTGCCTTCTTGGAGTTCTCTTTGTTTTCTCAAGGGAAGAAGCATATGGGGAGCCTCTTAGAGATCTTGGGAACTCAATTAAACTCTTATTTAGGTCTAAGAATTATCATACAAAATCAGATTTTACAAAGTACATATAAAACCCTAAGTTTTGCATCTTGAAATCTAATGATTTTTTTTTATTGATTTCTTTTGCATATTCTTAATCTCCACACCCTTTTTCCTTATATTCATCCTTGGTTTGTCCTAAAAATCAAATTCTCCAATGGCTCTAAGGGTTAGGCCAAATGGAGGAAGAGAGGAACCAAAGGTATTAACCATAAGAAGAGAAATTACCTAGTTTCCTTACTTTTTCTAGCTTGAATCTTGCTTTCTCCAAGCTCCTTTCTCCATATCTGAAAATAATTCCCTTGAGTTTCTCCCCTGAATTAGATTTATAAACTCTATTTTAATCAAAGGAAACAAAGGAGAATGAAGGAAAGGAGGTGTGGGTGGAAGAAAGCATGAAAAACTACCATGGAAACATACCTTTAAGCTTGAATTCTTCCTTCTTCTTCTTCCTTTCTTGTGTGCACAAAACCTTAGCTTTCTCCTCTAAAATTAGGCAAAAAATTTTTATTCTAAATAAGGGAGAAAGTGAGGCGCCACCTTTATATAAGGGTAGGAAAATGGTTTTTTCAAAAATTTCTATTTTGCCCTTCATTCTTTGCATTTTCATTTCTCCTTCGTTTTAGCTCCTTTTCAAGAACCATCTTTTCCATTATAAAATATAGGTTCCCAATTTAGTAAAATTCCTTTGGAATTACTCAAATCGGAGCTAAAATCTTCCTCAACAAATCCGTTAAAGTTTAGGTATACCAACATTAGAAAACATCCAACGGAGGGGATTTAACTATTCTGAGGCTTCCCATGGTTTTCAAGGCCTCTGAGAACCCCGGAGAACTCAAAATTTTCATTTAAAAAGCCTCATGTGTGAATTTCAAAATTTGCCCAGAATTACAAAAATGCCATTACGTTTCGTAAGGTTTCCATCAAAATTTATTTCTTCATTCTACCTCTATTCTTCATTTTGTCTGAAGGTAGGATTCTCATTTTTAGGAGTCTATAATGTTACTTAAATTTTTTTGAAACCTTAACTAATTCATTTCAGGAGACTTGCTTTGAAAATGCACCCATTTCTGTCGTTTAACGAAAATCGGACGTTACACCTAGAAATGGATAAAACAAGGCCAAAAGTCTCATGGATGAGTGAGGCTAAGTCAAAAGTCCTAGACCAAGGGTGAGACTAGTCCAAAAGTCCCAAAATAGGGTAAGGCTAGTGATAACCATGATTTTTATATGTTTTAATTCTCCTAACTTGAGCGTTTTAGTGCCCAAATATAGCTTTAGGAATTTAATTAAGTGGAATTTGATTTTAATTTGCCATTTTTACATTTGAGGAATTAATTTGCAAATTATTAATTCTTAATGCTTAAATGCATCTTAAATCATTTTTTGGATATTTCCACTTAATACTTTCCATGCTTTTT
This sequence comes from Erythrophleum fordii, assembly GCA_032878935.1. Classification (NCBI taxonomy): domain Eukaryota; kingdom Viridiplantae; phylum Streptophyta; class Magnoliopsida; order Fabales; family Fabaceae; genus Erythrophleum; species Erythrophleum fordii. The sequence goes on along the minus strand of JAVQMF010000052.1, from coordinate 13,699,836 downwards.
GTGTAGATTTTAATGAGCAAATGATGCTTGATGAGAATTTGGGTTAAAGAAGAGAAGAACCTCCCATATCCAGCACATGACACGTGAATTTTGTTTGAGGGAAGTGAAGAACAGAGCAAGCCACTGATTTCTGAAGCAGAAGTTGAATGTTGCTCAAAACAGAGGAGAAGAAAGCAACATGGCTGGAGCTTGAGAAAAGAGGAAGAAACATACACGAAACCACGAGTTGGAGAGTTGAAGAGAACCATTCACGAAGCACTTGGATGAAATGGAGGAAGAAGCAATACAAGCTAAGGAGCTAGTCATGAGCTGAACAAAGACGCTGAAGCTACAGCTTTAACGTTTGACAAAGGAAGAAAGCCACAAGTCATGGAGAACATAAGAGGAAGCTCGAGTTGAAGAGCTGGACAGCAACGTGATCTTAACTCGTGGTAAGAAAGAACAGCAGACAACATGGAAGATGATGTGGATTTGCATGAGAATTAAATGAAGCAAACACGAAGAAAAGTAAGGAGCAGAAACGAAGATGCTAGAGCATGAGAAAGAAAATGAGCAGAAACACACGCACCTAGCAGAATAAAGAGTACAGCAGCTGCATGGGATGTGGAAAAACACGTGAAGAAGCTGAGCAGAACAAAAGAGAGGCAACGAGAGAAGAAGCTTGGGCTAGGAACTAAACAGAGGAAGCAACATGGATAAGGCGAGCTGAACGTGGAAATGATGCATATGGGCTGGACTTCTCAACATGACAGCAACAAACACACACATATGCAGAGTCAGAACTTGGAGCTGGCCGAAGGAAAGAAACGATGTGGAAGAATAAGTGTTAAGCTGGAATGAGCTGCACGAAGAAGCAGAAAAGCCACAGGTTCTGATGCTTTGAAAAGAAGAAGAAGCATGCATGATGGAAGCAAAACGTGGAAAATTATAATATAAAATGAAATGGGGCCCACTCTCTACATATAATCACATAGAAAGCTTCAGACATTTGGATTGAAGAGCTGAGCACGTGAAGTCATTAAAAAAATCCACGTGAGAAGGAGGCAAGGGGTAGCACGTGAATAACACTCCATTCCGTCATTTTCCACGCCGATTCCATACACCCATTCACCACACGCCTTTTGTCCACACTCGCCCATTCCCTCATTCTCTCGACTCCATCCCTTCGTCCACGCACATTCACGAGGTTTTCGCCCATCCTTCGTCCACTCCACCCCTTCGTCCAGAGAGCTATCCTTCGCCTATTCCATTCCATTTTTCCATCCGAATGGAGCTCTAATTCATCCATCTTAAGGCTAGCAAGGGAGTAAGCTCTTGGAGCAGCTTGAATCCTTAGAGAAGAAACAGAATTTTGGCTAAGATTTCTCAATTTCCTACACTTTTTCTTTTTCTTGTATAATCTCGGTTGAGTTGTATTTGATTAAGAATTTGTGTAATTAATTAGTGGCTGGTTAGACACTGATTAGGAAACATTTTTGTTGATTAATTCGTTGTATTTGAATCTGATTTTTCATTATTCTCTCCAATTTTCCAAGTGTGTAATCAAGGTGTTTGATAAAATGCTTGTGAGAATTGGTGTGCTTAATTGTTTATTTGAGAATTCCTTAGTATTTGGTTGGTTAATTAAACATCCTAGGATGTCAATTCAGTAGCTAATCAATCAATTAATCATTCCATTTAAATGTTCATTGATCTTAAAGACAAGAGTTAATGAATTGGTGTAGGATTGAGGTCTCAATTCAACATTAACTTGTTAATCTCTTGAATCTTGAATGGTTATTCAAGATCATTTGCTAATGAACACAATTAGAAACTCTTAGGCCAGAATTAATCACAATTGGATTAGGATAAGGATAGTGGATACCAAGAGACGATTCCGAAGCTAGTCACAAGCCATTATCATCCATAATTCTCTAATTAGATAGAATTTAGGAATTTTGATTCAATTTAGTTTAGGTTAGTTTAATTCAACCAAAACCCCCCAAACTAGATAGCTTTTAGGATTCTCTAATACTTAGAAACTCAATTGAACATTGAACTCCATTTCCAAGGGAGATGACCTAGGTTGCACCATTATCTACAAATTTATTTTGCTACCTAGTTTTATTTTGAGGGTTGCACGACAAGCCCGTCAGCTAGACTAAGAGTCCCTAAAGCTTATTCTTGGCTTTGATATGATTTTCATGGCATGTAAATTAAGTGTTGAATGATTCTTAATGGTGTTGGATGCCTATTTGTATGCTTTGATATATTTATATGCCTTGATTGTTTACTTGAATGAGTTTATGAGCTATTGAAATTCTTTGGATCTCACCCTCTCCCTCTCCCATCTCAACATGTCTAGGTCAAGCTCAAGGAGACCAAAGTGCAAGCCAAGGAACATAGTTGGCTATACTTTGACACTTATGTAGTTTTGATATATTCCATTATCAAAGTAGATATGTACATAATATTTTTAAGGTGTAAACATATGAGCAAATGTAAAAATATGTATATATAATGTATAAACCAAAATTGGAACCAAATCAATGAGAATGTATGTTTTTGGTACTTAGAGGACCATTTTTGGCTATGTAGTTTTGCATGTGGCATAGTGTGATTATGATACATAGTGGTTTTAGAACATTTGGGAAGCTTTTATATGTTGTGTTTATGCTTTAAAACTCACCTAAGCGGTGGTAAAGAAGTTAGGAAGCCATTTGGACCAACTTTGACCCTTATATGACACCACATTTGCCATATTCGTGAGCCATATCAAGATTTGACCAAATAAGCTTCTTTTAACCTGAAATCTAGCATGCATATAGGCCTCATATAGAACTTTTTAGGAAGCTAAAATTCATATTATTTAGAGCTCAAGAGAATTTTTGGTGAATTTTCAAAGTTAGCAAATTTTGACAAAATTAGTATTATTACTGTGTAAATGGTCAGGTCCTTTGCCTCCATCATTCATAGGGCAAATAATGTCCAATGGCTATGAAATTTTACAAGCATAAACTAGACATGATAAGCTTTATGTCTCACTTTAGATCACCTTATTTGGATTTATATATATGGAGAAATGAATTTTTGAACTTCTAGATCAGTATTAAGGATGTAGCCTAACCTCTATTATTGTTCCATGGGTTTTCCTACCATAATTGCTTCTGTTTGGTTTGAACTTATTTTTTCCCTCAAGTTAACATTCATAGACTTCCAAAATCATATGATTTTTTGGGTTTTGATTTTTCTAGATTTATTTATTAATTTTTGAAGTTCATATCAGTAACTTGTGATAGCAAACTTGGGCAACTAGACCTTTTAAGGCTTTCTAAGGTCAATCATGGTCCAGCTGGGGTTTCATCGCCTAAAATAATTTTTAACCTATAGTTGACATCTAGATATTTCTAGAAAGATATCATTATTTTTCTAGAATTAATTATGATTTTCTAAAATTAGTGTCAAAAACCTAAATTCTGGACCAGCGAGTAACTTGCCATTTCTAGTTTTTGGTTTCAAATCTGTGGTTCATGGATTGTTTTATGATATGTATAAGTTGTATGGATAGAATATGAGTATAGAATGATATGGATGGGTCCACAGAGGTCTACAACAAAAAATATGAACATTTAAAACCCGACATAATACAATAAAATGTCATGATTTTACTCCCCTTCTTTAGAATTATATGGAATCAAGCTTAAGTGAAGGTTAAATGATGCTAATATATTATTGTGTTACACATTGGTCTAGCACCTTTTTTTTTATTGGTACTTTTCAATTTGCCTTACCCATTTTCAAGAGACTTTTTGTAACATCATATTTCTCTAGCCTTTCTTCCTGACAAATGAGCTTCATACATGTGCATTCATGGAAAACGAAATAAAAATCATGCATTTAATCATGTTAAGTAAGCCCTTAATTTTTCATTTTTCATTCCATGTGTAACACCCCAAAATTAATTAAGACTAACTATGGTAATTAGGGAGTTGACGTAAATTAGTTAGCAAAATTAATTAAGAGAGATTGGTACTTAATTAGGGCCTTATAATTAGTTCAATTATGCTTGAGGCCTAATACTGAAGTCTAATTATACCGTGAGCATGGTAGGATAGCCCAATACTAACTTTCTTGTAACCCCAACTTAAATTTTCTAGAAGCTTAAAACTTGTGAGTGAATTTAAGTGAAACAAGAACCCATTTAGCCTTAGCCTAAACTTAGGGAAGTGAGTCCAAATAGGTCTTGGGCTATTGGATCAACACACTACATCCCTAACATTAAAAATTCTGCAGCCCAACCTAACGAACCTTGGCCCAATATGTTAAACATCAGCCCACTTGAAATAATGGGCCCATTGGACCAACCCATCTTCACTAAAACCCTAAAAGGCCTTCTCCCCACTTATTTGGCTACTAAGACACTCATGTTTTGCAGAGTAAGAAGCTATTTTCGCATTAGAGAAGAGGGGCTAAGGTTTTTCTACACTCTTCTACCATTTCTCACTTCTAAGAGAAGATTTGACCAAGGTAATTAATATAAAACATGTCCCCCTCATTCTCCTCTTCATTTTGGTTCTATTAGTTTTTGCTTTTAGGCATTTTCATCTCCTTCTTAAATCTAAAATTTGGTATTTAAGTGACTCCTTACAAGATTCTTAGAATTAGAAGTTAGATAGATGATTGGATAAGTATTTTCCTTCCATTATATGCATTATTTTGCTAGAAAATATCCCCAAACACTTATTTTCATAATAGATTCTATTATTGTGAAAAATTACAAGGAAGATTAAATACTAAAGTTTCTGGCCTTGATAACTCAAACCCGGATTTAAGAATGTCCTATGGTGTGTTCTTGGTAGTTGAAACTCAACCCAATCCACTTAACCTCTTTGGGTGTATAGGAAAGTGTTTCTCCTTCTCTTGTAAAGTGTATGTGTTGAATTTGTAGCTTTTGAATTAAATTTTGGTGCATGGCTTGTATATGCGCGAAAATGGAGATATGGGGAGTAAAACATTATAAGCTTTGATGTCTTGACCTTGAATTAGTGCCATAGACCCTTAAGAAGGTTGGGTAAAAAGTTCTCAATGTATCCTTGTTAAGATTAATCTATGGATAGAGAAATTCCTTGCTAATGGTAGTTGAATAATGATGATAATCATGCTTATGTTAAGCTTGGCATACTTTGAATCATTGTGGTAGTTAGAGAAAGAGTAATTGGCTTCATTAAGGTAACCGGGGTTATTTTTCTTAATTCCATGTATATGCTCATCTTAATATGATATTTGTTATTCATGCTTGATTTTGAAATGCTAAATGATTAGTTGACTACTTAAATTACAATTGTGACTAGATCTTATGAGTCCATGGTAGAGCTATGGTGCAGTTGCCACCCGTGCATGTAATTTGATCGAACACTGGATTGTGATCAGACCCTAAATGCACTGAGCCCTAGTTGTACTTATTATGGAGTAGGTGTCGTGACGGACCTCTCCTGGTGTTATTGGCCATTAACATGTTGTGTATGATTATTGGTATGAAACAGTAGTCATTGGTAGCTTAACTAATTCATTTGCAAATTAAATTGATGATTATGGCATTGAAGATATGAAATTGCATTATATTGATTAATCTGTATATATATATGAAATTTGCCTCTTATTACTAAGATTGTATATTTCACCCCAAGTTATGGGCTAACATTTTCAGGGACTAAACCTCTTAATGGCTAGAAGAAACTAATTGAGACTTATTATATGGTTTAATAGCACATAGGTTTGAAAACCTTGTCAGATTATATGTGTAATTAGATTACTAGTTTTATATAATTGCCACAGTATATCATGAATTTCCAAGTATAGAGACTGTACATGTAATATAATTATCATAGAATTGAACATTATGATTTTAATTGGCTAATAATAGATGAGTGACTTGATCTTATATGAACATTAAGCATTGGCCCTACGCTCCTTGTGGTTAGAACACTCTTGCTATTACTAAATTATGGGATTCGCTTACGCATGATAGTTTCGTGAGTAGAAATCAACTTAAATCTTAAAGTGGATAATGATAGATTAGCTAGGTAAATCAAGTAGATAAATGCTATTAAAGTTTCAAAAATTGAGGAAGAGTGGTCCTAGAAGGAGAATTGGAGAGTATGGGATAAAATCTTAGGAGTTATAAGAACAGAAGGGAATTGGCTACGACTAAAATTTAATAAGTAGCAGCCAAAAGCGACGAAGTTACCTAAGGAAGGAAACAGAGAGGAATTAGCCGTAGTGAAAAGTAAAGTTAATCACGACAAAATGCAAGAGGCAAGTTTGGTGATGTTCTAGAGGGTAATTCACCGCAATGTAAGGGATATTCGGCTACAGCAAAATTTGTGAAATTTATAAAGGTGTAAGGAGTTGAACTAAAGAGTAATTAGCCATGGCGCAAGAGAATTTAACTGCAGTGAAGGTGCTCAATTTCTCATATTCACCTAGAAACTTTAGTTTCACTTATAGTAATACTAAGGAATGATTTAGAAACACTTGTAAGAGGTTTTTGTGAGTTAGAATTGATGGATAGAGGAATCAAAGGCTCCTCGTTGATAATTAAATTCACTTGCACATTCAAATTATTGTGATTGTTTAGTTAATAACTCTAATAATATAAAAGTTCAAATTTTCTTATATTTTCTAAATGTAATTAGTTGTAATAACTTTTAACCTTGATTTATGATTATTAATTGCATATTTAACCTTAATTACGATAGTTAGAAGTAAGGGTCATTACATCATGGACCCCATGAACTCCTCAATATTATCCTCCACTCATAATTTGTCCATACAAGTCATGAACATCATAAAATAATCCATACAACTAGGATTTTACACTATGCACAAGAAAAACACAAATCTGCTCATAGGTTCTAGTACCAAATTTCTGATGCAAATTTTGGAAAATTATAATTAAATCTAAAAAAATTAAAATCAAGCAAATGATAGCTTTCTAGAAATCCCTAAATGTCAAGTGTAGGTTAAAAATCATTCTAGGCCATGAACATATCAACTAGATCATGATTAATAATAGAAAAGCACCAAAGGTCCAGCTACCCAGGTTTGTTATCTCATGTTGCTAATATAAATTCAAAAATTTATAACTAATTGTAAAAAAATCAAAACCCAACAAAAGTATATCATTCTAGAATTCTGTAGATGTTAACTAGAGGCTACAAATAACTGCAGACTAAAATAGATGCGTTTAACTCACAAAAATTGATAGAATAGTACTACAAGTCCTACTACATCCCTGATACTATCATAAAACTTCAAAAATTTGGCTATCCCTCTATAGAACTCCAAATGGGGTTCTCTTAAGTGCTACAAAAATCCTAAATTTCTAGTTTATTCTTCCAAAATTTCATAGCCATTAGACACCATTTAACCCATAGATGATATAAAGAAAGGAACTAACCAAATAAACAGTGCATCCTACTATTCAGTATTTCTTTTTTTCAATTTTAAAAACTCATAATAAATTCTCTAGAGTTCCAAATTAGGTGTTCTTTGGCTCTATGAAAAGCTCTAAAAGAGACCTACTTTTTGGCCAAATTTCATGGGAAGACTCACTCATTTGGTTAAATTTTGGTTCAACATACCATATAGTCATATTTGGTGTTCCATATGGTTCAAATTGGTGTCAAATTGCCTTCTTTATCATTTAAGGCCACTTAAGTATGCCTAAAACCACCATCATAGCCTAGGGAGGCATGCTATTTGGTTTAAAACCTCATGGAGCTCATTTTCACTATACCACTTGTCATCATACACATGGAAGTCAAGATGCACAAAGGGTCTTAGGTGGCAAAATCATATATGCTCATTTATATGAACCCAAAATCAATACATATATCATGTCTACATATATTTAAGTGTGCTTATATATCCACATCACATATACAACTCATGGCTACAATTCTTAACATTAAAATACGTTTAAAAAGCCTATTTCTCTATACATCTGGCAAAATTTTGCTTCTCATGCTTGTTAGTTCCTATTTCTTAGCCCACTTGGCTCACTTAGACATGGTTAGATATTGGAGAAGGAAGAATAAGAATCCAAGGATCCTAATAGCTCTTAGCCCTTTCAATCACACATAATAGATGTATTTTCAAATCAAAGAATACATGCATGAAGATTTAAGTGCAAATAGCCATTTGTAAAACAATTTCTAGGTTCAAGAAACTTATACACATCATACATTAGTTTTCAAGAGTATAGGTTTAGCCTCACCTTTTTTTCCTTAGGACTTTTAGATTTGCCTCACCCATTTTCAAGGGACTTTTGACTAAGTCTCACTCTTTTTTAGATTTTTGGTTTTATCTCACTTAATCCTAGGGACTTTTGGCTCATCCTCACCTTTGCTAAAGGACTTTTAGTTTCACCAAACTCATTCAAGCTAAAACACATTTATAAAATACAATTTACACACATAATGGTACCATAGCATGTAGAAAATAGCTATACACAATTCTCATAGCATAAACATACATACATACATACAGTCAAAAACAAGAAAACAACTAAGAATATATGAAAGAAAAGTTAGAAAACTACCTTGAATGCAAACACACACACTTTTCCTTGATTGCTTTTTCTCTCTTTTGGTCACACACTTGCAAGTGGATAGAGTATGATTCCTTTAGCCTAAATACATCAAATAAGACCCAACTACATTTTTAAAACAAGCTCTAACACTACACACATACTATGGAAGCCTACTTTCTTATATGACTTAATTATGATTCTATAAAGCACCTAATAAAGAAACCATAAGAATTTATGATCTTGACTCCATTCTTTCCATCAATCTATGACTCTTGACTCTATTTAGACTCCTTAGAGCCATCACACACTCATTTTGGAGAGCCTAGCTAGAAGTTACTTCATTATGCTACATTATGGAACCTACAACTCTATCTCACCATTTAGGCTTCCTAAATTTGTCCTAAGGCTTCCTTGCATATTCTTCCATCATATATAGTCCCAAACTAAGTTTAGAAAAATTTAAAACATTCCCTAGGTATGTGAACCTCCTTTGGCTGAGATATGAGTTCAGTTTGGCATCCATGGAGTTTGCTTCATTCTCTTCGGGGACTTGGCACATAGGAGGCTTCTTAGATGTCTTGAGGACTCATTCATACTCTTAGACAACCCAAATTATTATTAGGAAGTCTCCTACCTATCAAGGTGCAATCAAATCCCTAATCTTTGTAACTTTGTTTCTAATGCATCTTAATTAGATTTCTTTGCACATACTTGTTCCTTACACTCCAAAACCTATGATTCTCCCTTGGGTAGGTCAGAATTTATCTTCTCTTGAATGGGCTAAGGGCTGGCTGAACAAGCATCATAGAGAACAAACAAGAATGTGCAAGGAAAGCTAGGAAAATTACCTTGATTCAAGACCTTTTCATGAGTTCTTTCCATTGCTTCAGCTCCTCCTTAAAATTATGAGTTCTACCTTCTGGACTAGCCATAAAATAGTCCCATATTCATCATGAAAACCATAGAAATGAAGAAGAGGAGGAGAAAAACAAGTTTGGTGAACTTAGGATTTCCATAGCATTTTGCAAATTCCTCCTTCCTCCATGGCTTCCCTTTTGTGTGTCTTCCTTGCTGGTCTTTCTCTGTGGTTTGGGCAGATCATATGTCGACTAAGTAAGGGAGAGGTGGAAGATGACACATATAAGAAAGAATTTCCTCAAATTGTTGCTTAAAAATTTCATTTACATTATATTTGCTTGGCATTTTGTTTTAGACTTATTTTAGCTCCTTTTCAAGAACCATCTTTTCCATCATAAAATTTAAATTCTCTAACTTATAAAATGCTTTTGGAATCACTCAATTTAGATCTAAAATCTTCCTGAATGAACTAATTAAATTTTGAGTCAATCGACATTATAAAACATCAATCAGAGAGGTTTTAACTATTCTGGAGATTTCTATAGTTTTTAGGGCCTCTAAAACCCTTTAAAAACTCATTTTTTCCATTTAAAAATTCCTCCTTTATATTTTTTGAAAAGTGCTTAAAATTATGAAAATGCCATTATACTTTCGACAATTTTATTGAATCATTCTGGCTCTGGTTTTTGGGCACCCTGGGCCTTCAATCCTTATTTTCTATTATTTAAAATTTTATCTTAATTTTATTTGACTTTAAATCATTCATTTTAGGGGACTTGCTTTTGTATTCAGTGTGTCGCACATATATGGAGAAATCGGACATTACGTTTCTTACGTTTACAGAAAATTTAAATGCTACACTTTTGACTAAGCTTCACTCTTCTTAAGACTTTTAGCTTTGTCTCACCTAATCTTATGAACTTTTGGCTCATCCTCACCTATACTAAGAGACTTCTAGCATCATCATACCTGTTTAAGGCAAAATACATTCATAAAGCACATTTCAAGAACATCATAGTACCATAACATGTAGACAATAGTTAAAAATATTTCTCATTGCATAAACATACATACAAGTAGTCCAAGACAAGCAAACGTCCAAGACATGCATGAGAGAAAGGTTAGAAAGTTATCTTGAAGCTAATGCCACAAACTTTTTCCTTGAATTTGCCTTCCTTTTTTTGGCCAAGCATATGGAATTAGGTGGCACTTGATTCTTTTAGCTTAGACACATCAAATGAGGCATATTTAAGTTATTGGAACAAGCTTTAGCTTCTCACAAGCTCTATGCTATGCGACTTTCTTGTATAACCTCCTTATGGATCCATTCAAGACACAATGAAGCAACCCTTGGATTTCATGATCTTGGCTCCCATTTCTCATTCAATTATAGTCTCTTGACTTCATTTAGACTCTTTGGAATCATCACAATTTCATTCCTTTTAGCCTATACATTAGTTGCTTCCTAATGTCTTAAAATAGAACCTGCACATCCATCTTACAAGATATCATTTCTAAATTTATTCTAAAGCTTCCTTTGGTATTCTCCTATCATAATTAGTCCCATTTAAAACTTAAAACAATTTAAAACACTCCTTAGGTGGCCAAAATTACTTAGGCTGAGACATGTACATGTTTTATGGCTTATGGAGTTTGCTTGCTTCTCTTTAGGGATTTACCACTTGGGAGACTTCTTAGGTGTCTTCAAGGCTCATTCATACTTATAAACAACCTAAATTATCATTGGAAAGTCTCCTACATATCATGGTGCAACAAAATCCCTAGTCTATATAATTTGTTTCTAATATATCTTAATTGGATTTCTTAGCATATAATTACTCCTCACACTCTAGAACCCTTAATCCTACCTCAGTTTAGATAGAATTCATCCCTTAGAGAATGGGCTCTATGCTAGTCAAAATACCCCAAGGCAAGAAGACAAAGAAGTGCAAGGAAAACAATGAAAGTTACCTCAATTCTAGACTTATTTCAAAAGCTCTTTCACTTGGTATAATCCTCTCCTTCCAACTCCAACTTCCTTTATCTAAACTAGTCTGAAAATAGTCCTAAATCATTTATGGAAACCATAAAAAGAAAAGGGAGAAGAAGAGGAACACCTTTTGTAAAGGAAGAACTATAAAGTTCTGTACCTTACCTTACCTTTTTCCAGGTTGTTCTTCCTCTTCTTCCTCCCTTCTTGCACACCTTTCTCAGCTGGCCTCCCTTCTATTCTTGGATAGAACTTAGGTCAGTTAAGTGAGAGAGGAGAGTGGGACATTATATAAAGAGCCAAGTGTCTTAAAATTATTTCTTTAAAATTCCATTTATGTCCCTTTTTCGTAGCTATTTCCTTTTAGGCTCATTTCAACTCTTTTTCAAGAATCTCCTTTTCCATCATAAAATTTAAATTCTTTAACTTATAAAATACTTTTGGAATCACTCAAAATGGATCTAAAACCTTTCTGAACGAAAAGGTCAAAATTTGGGTTAACCATCATTGTAAAATGTCAACTGAATGGGTTTGAACCATTCTAGGGGTTCTTATGATTTTTAAGGCCTCTAGAAATCCTGAGAAACTCATTTTTCCCATTTAAAAATCCCTTCTATGAAGTTTCTGAAAAGTTTCTAAAATTACAAAAATGCCACTGCATATTTCTTAATTTCCGTAGCCTTTCTAGCTTGGGTTTCCGAACATATCAAGCTTCATATCCCCATTATTTGAGGTCTAAATTATTGCTCTAATTTTATTTGGCCTCAAATCATTCTATGCGAGGGAATTCCTTTTATATATGGTGAGTTTTGTATGTTTAGGGAGAAACAAGATGTTGCAAATATGATGTTAACTATTGGGTCTATTATCTCATTAGAAAGCTAACTCTTCTTTCGAGGAATTAGTTCTGCAGCTAATTGAGCCAAATCAATAGAAAATAAATATGCAAAATGTTAGACTACATATCATTGGTATAATTAGTTTTCAAGAGTCTTTTGAAGAATGTAAATATTATAGAATTATCTTAGTTTTAGGGAATGTGGTTTTACTTATATGGGTATGTGTCTCGATTCCATGTTATAATGATTCAAAGATAGCCTTCCATTTAGTTTGACAATTGTATCAGGTAGAAATGCAATGTTATAAATAGAAGTAAGGTAAATTATTGTTTTTATATGAAATTGATTATCACAAATTTAGAATAGCTTTAAAATGGTGCCATAAGCATAGCTAATGTTTTAGAACCAAATTTGGAATTCTATACAAGTATCATCTGGTTTTTAATTAAATAACACAAAGTGTATTAATATAGGACGTTGAGTTTGTATACAATCCAAACTATCTAATGTTTGGCTTTTGTTGAGGTATGTGGAGAGGGATTTTGTAACACCATATTTATTTACCTCATCTCATACCATTCTAGTTTGCCACTCCTTGGTCTAGCACATTTACTCAAGAAAAAGTAATAAAAATATTCAATTATTTTGTGTTATGTCTTATGTAATTTTTTTTTCTGTATCTTGTGGACTATATGAACTCATCCATCTTATTCTCATATTTAAATACATAAATACAACTCATAACTATCTTAAAAAGTGGCCAAGAACTCGAGCTCATGGACTATATACACAAAAATTTCATGTGTAGCCTCGGGTTCATGGTCTAACTTTCTATCATGAATTTTGAAAAATCATAACTAATTCTAAGAAAATTGAAATCAAGCATACTATATCATTATGGAAATTTACAGATATATGCTTTATACTAAAAATAATTCCAAACCAAAGCAAGGATGTCTAGCTATTGGAAATCAATGGAACAGTAACGAAAGTCGTCTGGCGCTACTGGTACTATCACATAACTTCAAAAATTCATATCTCCCTACTCAGACATCTAATTAGGATGAACTTAGTGGCCATAGGAAGCTTATTATATCTTATTTATTTTTATAAATTTTCACAAGCATTGGACACCATTTGAGCCTTAAATGATATAGCACAAATAACTAATCATATCAATAGTACTTATACTAGAACAATAAAAAATGGCAACTTTGAAAAATTATAATTAATTCCATAGAGTTCCAAATAGTTTGATCTTTAGCTTTGCAAAAATTTTTGGATAGGATCTATATGCATGCCAAATTTTATGGGTAAATTCATTCATTTGGTCAAAATGTGCCATAGGATTGTCAAATAGCACTTTTTATATCTTCAATGGGTCTCACATGGTCCAAAATTGGCCCCAAGGCTTTCATGGCCATTTGAGCATGTGGGAAGGCACTAAAATAGTCTACTAAACATGTCTCAAAGGTGTACAAACCTAGATGTCTCTCACCCTTAAGGTATACACAAGAACACATAAGCTCAACTATGACATTCAATGTCAAAATCATGCAATATCATCCATCTAGCATCAAATCTCATTCATACATAAAATATTCACGTAATTACATATGTTCATAAGCTCATACATTATACACAATATTAGATTATATCATATACCACTCATGTGGCTACAAAAAGGACATTTCCACACACTTTATTGTAAATCTCCTTCCTTTATACTTGGTGGCTTCTATTTCTTAGCTCACTTGGTCCACCCAATCATGTTAGACAAATGGGGAGGAAAAGATGAGATTCTAAGACTTCTAAAAGCTCTTTTCTCTTTCAACCATACATAAAGAATGCAAATCTAAGTCTAAAAATACATGCATGGATGTCATGGAACATGTAATCATTCATAGAACCTTTCTAGTATTCAAAAAATCATATAAAATATACATAGGCTTGCCAAGCAAATGATTTAACCTCACTTATTCTCTTTAGGCATTTTGGACTTGCTTTACCCATTTTCTTAAAGGCTTTTAACTAAGCCTTACTCTTAGGAGACTTTTGGCTTTATCTCAACCACTCTTGAGGACTTTTAGCACATCCTCACCCTAGCTAGGGGACTTTTGGCTTCACCACACTTAAGTAAACCAAAGTAATTTCACAAAGTATCGTTTGAATGTATAACATATCATCATGGTACCGTGGCATATAAATACATACTAAAACAATTTTTATGGTTCAAAACATATATACACACATTCAAAGACAAGATAAACAACTATTCATACATGAGAGAAAGAAGAGAGAGCTACCTTTGTTACAAATACACATTTTTCTTCTTGAATTTAGTTCCTCTTCCTCGGCCACATACACACAAGAAGGTGGGACTTGATTCCTTTGGTCTAGGCACATCATGTGGAAGCTAATTACACTATTGGAATAATTTCTAAGGCTTCACATACACTAGAAAAGCTAGCTTGCTTTTAAGGTTCAATTATGGTTCCATAAGTCACCTAATGAAGTAACTTTGGGAAAACATAATCTTGGGTCAATTCCTTCCTTTAATCTATGATTTTTGACTGTATTTAGATCTTTTAGAGCCATCACACAATCATTTCAAAGAGCCTAGATAGGTGTTGCTTTGTTATGCTACAATATGAAACCTATATCTCCATTTCACTTTCTAGGTTTTCTAAAATTTTTTTAAGGTTTCCTCTCATATCCCATCATACATGATGCAAAACTAAGCTTGGAAGAAATTAAAACACTCCTTAAGTGCATGAACCCTCCTTGGCCGAGGCTATACTTCTTAAGGACACTAAAGGAGTTGTTTTGATTTTTTTGATGGAAGAAGCATGTGGGAGGCTCTCTTGGTGTCTTAGGGACTCACACAAACTCCTAGACACCTTAAATCATGTCTAGAAAACTTCCTACAAACTAAGGTGCAAGTGAAACCCTAGGCTAGATATCTTGTAAATCAATGGTTCTTTCTTGTATTTCTTTTTATATTCTTGTTTACCACACTCTAAATCCTAGGATTCATCCTTGGTTTGGTTCAAAATTCAATCCCTCTTGGCTATCCATATAGTGGGTGAAACACATATGCATGAGAACAAGAAGAAGCAAATATGGAGGGAAATGGTTTTTACCTTGATTTAAGCTTCCTTTAGATGCTCTTTCCTTTGATTTAGTTCTCCTCTCTAAATTTGAACTGTCCCCCTCTGTTCTGAGCTCAAAACAAAAACCAATCTCATTAATAAAATCATAGAAAGAAAGATGGAGAGGAGCAGAATCAAGTTGCTAAAGGAAGGAGCATGAATTTCTACACTTTTCTTACCTTTTTCTTAGATTTTCCCTCTTCTTTTTCTCCTCCCATGGTGTGCCCTTCTTAGTAGAACTCTCCCCTAGTCTTAAACAGAATTTAGGCCAACTAAAATGAGGGAGAAGGGAGGCGTCACCTATATATAGTTAGGAATTTTTAATTTAATCTCATTTCAACTCTTTTTTTAGAACCATCTTTTCCATTATAAAATCTAGTTTCTTTAACTTATAAAATGCCTTTAAAATCACTCAAATTAGATATAAAACTTTCCTAAATAAAAAGGTCAAAGTTTGGGATCACCGACATTCTAAAACGTAAACTGGAAGGGTTTTAACTGTTCTAAGGGTTCCTATAGTTTTCAGGGCCTCTAAGAACCTTGGAAAACTCATTTTTCTCATTTGAGTCTTCTAAAAGGTGCCTAAAATTATGAAAATGTCACTGCATCTTTATTAAATTTTGTCTAGTTATTCTAGCTCTATTTTTAAGGCACCTCTGACCTTAGATCCTCATTATTTGAGGTCTAGATTATCACTCTAATTTTATTGGATCTCAAATCATTCTACCTAGGGGACTCCCTTTTGTATTCGATGAATTACATATGTTTATGGAGAAATTGGGCATTATGATTCTCATGTTTATGGAGGTAACAAATGTTACAAATTTCTAAGCCCAAATTTTTATGGCAAGTACTTTAATCTTTGAACTTAAAATTTGGAAAAGGATAGAATTTTTAGAGCAAGTTATATCCCTAAAACCATGCACTAATAGAACCATATGTAAATACTAGATAAATTCAAGAAGAATTCATTATAAATTTAGTTAAATAGATAAATGAAGGAATTAATGCATGAATTTTTATAAGAGAATAGCTAAGACATATAAACTTAGGTCTAGAAATTTTGAGAATTTTTGGAGTTCATTTACTAGGCTAATTAAAATGAATTCAGAAAGGATAGTGTGCAGCAGGTTCAAACCAGGTAGGGTGCTAAATGGGTTTGGTTCAGTGGCACCCATTGGAGTTTTTAAAATTTGTTTTAGTGACTTTTCATTAACATTATGATAGAGCATTCCACCAAATTTCATGAGTTCTTGATGAAATTTGATGGAGTAAAGAAATTACACAAAAATAGGCTTCAAAAACAAAGTTAACTATGCCTTCATTGTTGCCCAATCTCTTATAACAAAAGGAAATCTGCTAAGATAGAAAAATATGGAATTATAAGCCTGCATCAAAACTCTCTAAGTATGACATACATTGTCTTTGTATGTCAACCTAAGACAAGCATATGGTGTTCTTGATATATTTCTTACCCATTATTTGCCATAAGATGGTTTCCATAGTTCATTCTTGCATGTTTGTTTATAGCGACCTGGATTCAATTTTGAGAATGCAAATTCATAATTATGATTGATAAGGGAACTTTCCATAAATTGTATGCATTATAATTGTTAATAGTGTGATGAGTCAGGAAGGTGATATTAGGCAATTATGGTGTGAGGTTATTGTTCTTTTCCCCTTGTTTTGCATTTACCAAATGGTTGGTGAGAATATAGGATTGTCTTGAAGCAATTCTAGTAGTTTTGGCCTATTTTTATTTTTCCATGTCAAACATGGAATGAAATGTGTTGTGTTATATATTTAATGCTATTTATCTATCAAGTTTGTAAATAATTGTTTACCTAATTGATGATTTGCTAATTTGTGCACAATTGTTTATCCAATGGATGATATACTATTTTTAAACAATTGTTTACATAGATGTTTAAAAATAGTATATGAATTTCTTTTGTAAATTGAGAAACTAAGGTTCTTTTTGCATTTTGAAAGTTATGAAGACTATTTAGTGATTAAGGCATTTACTCTATATTCATGATGAGGTGGTTCATGCTTGGAAAATTAAAGCATGTTGTTAGCTAAAGTGCTTATTTGTAGATAAATAGTTTGTAGTTTAGTGAATGGTTCCAATTGTTTTATTTAGAGCATATAAAAGGGGATGAGCACTTGTATTTTAATGAGAACTCATGTTAAATGAATAAGTTTAAAAGTAGTATGTTATAGTGCTTGTCCATTTAGATTTCCATCTGTCCATGTTTTAGTTTGTTGACTTCTTTTAAGATTTCATAGTTTTACAAATATTGAGTAATTCATTTTGCCTTTATGTTGGAGTGCTAGTATTGAAGTTGTTGTCTTATTTACAGGCTTAGTTGTTTCAATGAAATACTAGTCAGCATTTCCCTTTTGGGAATAACATAGTAGTTGCTAGTAGGTAAAGGTAAGGATCAAGTTATAACTTTGTGAAATTGTATCCCATCCCTTGCACTATCCCTTTTTTTTTTTGTGGGACTAAGTTGTAACATCAATGTGGTGGCTTCCTAAGACTTCAATTTCCATATCATCTACTTCAACGTTACCACAAATTGTTGAGAATTATTTATAGTATTAATTTTGTTTGGTAAAGAAATGAGATGGGTTTGTTTGAAAGCATGGTTTTAACATTATTATAAGCTTAACTAGAATATGATTGCATTAATGATTGTTAAGCATGGTTTTAACAGTGTTATAAGCTTAAGTTGTGTGTATGCTTGCTATCTTAGTTGTTTTAGTATGATTTGGCCTTAACTTCTAGCTTGATTTGAGTGCTAACTTTTGAATTGGAGGCATTCTTGTTGTCCTACTCATTTCAATATGCTTTTGACTTGCTTTGTAGCTAAGTTTAAGTCTAAAATACTATATGAAAATCATGCTTTTTTCTTATTCATCTTGACATGATCTAAGCTTGATTCATCCTAGGACAGTGTGAATGCTTGCTATCCTAATAATTTAAAGCATGATTTTGGCTAAATCATGGCTAGGTTTCTAGCCTAAAACATTATTTTTCTACACATTAGTTGCTGCACACCTAGCAATCTATGATGGCTAGCCTAAAACTACATATAGAATGTTTTTGCACTAAGTTATGCAATTAAAATACTTCATGTGTTATCATGTCATATGTTAGCATTAGTCATTCCATAACTCAAAATTGTCACTTTATCGATAATGGTCTTGATGGAAATGTAGGACATAGGGATGGATAATAGTTGGATAAAGATTAGGAATAGAGCTAATCTAGCATATAGACGAGGAGTTGATGAGTTCTCTAATGGCCATTTAGTTTCCCTAAAACTACAGATTGTTGAGCATTAATGACTTGTCCTACTTTGGTATTTTTTTTTTATTTGATCAATATTATTGTTGGGTGTCAATGCCTTCTCTTATGGAACTTCTTCCTCCAATTTGAATCTTTCAAATTTCACTATTTCAGAATTCTTACTCAAACACGTTTGATTGTTGGTAAGCATAGTGGCAGAGATGGTGTGGGCATTTGGTCATATGGCATTATTGTTCAAGTCTCCGAGAGAGTGTGCAAAAGAGAAAGGTGAGAATAGAAATAACCCATTGCTTCTATTTCTCTTATAGTGAATAGGAAGAATATATATATATATATATGTTGAACAGGGGATGCATTCAATAGTGGAAGAATTGAATTTGTTTCTAGATTTTGTTTTTGAACTTTTCTAAATATTTGATTGTGATACTCTTAGCTTGGTTATTCTTGATTTTTTCAATAAGATGTGAAAAAAAATTAAGAGAAAATTGACATCAAAACAAAAATCTTCATTTAGAGTTCATAAATCCAATATCTTTCAATAACAAATTGAGATTAATTTAGAAGATTTGTCTTTAAGCCTCGAAAAACAAATTAGAATTTTAACCTATCATCCTAATGATCAAAATAACATGCAAAAAGCATATTTGCATAAAGCACCATGTCAACTTATTCAGCATAATTTTCCTAGAGGAAAAATTGGAAATTCTATAAGAAGATTCTGTCCTTTTTAGTTTAAAGAATATGGCAATTGGTTAAACTATAGTATAAAAAAAAAAAGATGTAGCATTTCACTTATGTTGTTACCTTTTTAGGCCTAATTTTAGGAAGTGTTCAGGTGGTGATTCATCTGTTACAAAGAAATTTACAAATTGGCACAAAAAAGAAAGATTTCATTTCATGATGGAGATCCTAATAATGCTTACAATATTGCTTGGAAGAAATGTTATAATTTGATGAATCAAAATCAACAAATTGAAGTTGCTATTTCTAAACAATTAGAACAAGTTTGTAACCCATACTAAAGACATTTAACTACATTAATTGATTACATCCACTTTCTCTTAAAGCAAGGATTAGCTTTTTGTGATCATGATGAATCAATCAATTCTACTAAATAAGGCAATTTTCTAGAACTTTTTTAGTTTTTTGCTAATCATAATGAATCAATATATCACCAACACCATGAACTTGGTTAAGATATGAAAGCAACATTTATAATGAACTTGGTTATGATATCAAAGGAAAGATAACGACGTGGAGATAGAGCCCAAAATGTCACAATAGAACATCATTATCATGTTGAATTATTTTATACTATTGTGGACATGTAACTTCAGAAAATTAATGATTATTTCACTGAGACAAATATTGAATTGCTTCTTTGTTAGAGTTGTTTAAATCCATCTAATGTATTCTCTATTTTTTATAAGAAAAGGTTGATTAAATTTGCCAAGTTTTATCCATGTGAATTTTCATCAATTGATTTGGTAATGCTTGATAATCAACTTGAGACTTACATCATTGATATGCAAAGTAATGTTGAATTTGCATCATTGAAAGGAATTAATAGTCTTACAAAAAAGCCAGTTGAAACTGGAAGACACATTGTCTATTCATTAGTCTATCTATAGTTGAAATTGGCAATGATTTTACCTATTACCACATCAACTGTAGAAAGAGCATTTTCTAGAATGAAGATCGTAAAAAATTAGATATGCAATCAAATAAGAGATATATGGATGAATGATTGTCTAGTGACTTATATTGAGAGAGATCTGTTTAATAATGTTGACATTAAGTTGATTGTTCAATGATTTTAAAATATGAAATCACATAAAAAATAATTATAATATATGTAATTTACTCAATTATATATATTCATTTATAATTTTTTAATTACATCGTCCCCTAGGACCCAGGGTCCTAGCTTTGCCGCTATTAGCAACTATGGGTGCATGTGACATTAGTGAAAGGAAATGAATTGCAAAGAGGGAAGATAGGTCACATGTTCCCAGTGTAGTAATTCTAATGTTGGGTCAAGTTTTCAAACTCCATTTTATACAAATTATAGCTGAGAAATTTTAAGTACTAATTTAAGATCAATTCTTCTATTGAAAATATATATATATATATATATATATATATATATATATATATATATATATATATATATATATATATATATATATATATATATAAATTTTTTAGATTTGATCTTAGATATGTAGATCAAATTTTTTGCTGATAAAAAAAAAAGATTCATTGATCAAATTGATATGGAGCATATAGATGTTACGATGCATGCATTGCCAATATCCAAACTTAGTTCATACAATTCATAGCACATTTCTTTCCCCCAAAAAAACACGAAAAGTTGTACTTAATTTTATTAAATTTCCAAAAACTATTAACATTACATCAATTTCAGACTTTGAACCTCCCCTCCTTTAAATTTCAAAACCACCTTAATTGTTAATATTTCAATTAAAGCTAGCAATATATATATATATATATATATATATGCAGCTATAGAATGGGACCAAAAGGCAAAAGACTATCTATGTAGATTATATACTTTTGACAATATCAATATGTATATAACATGTAGAGATTCATACTTCTTTTTTTCTGTATGATATAACTTTTGTATATTTATTCTTTTATTGGATTGTTGATGTTATGGATTGCAGGAGAGGCCTTATATTTAGACTTGTACTTGTTGTCGTGATCTCCTTTTTGACCTCTTGTTGTTCATATGTCCTTCTATAGCTATCACTGTAGATTGCGGTGTCTGCATTGCCACATATGCACACATTCATAAAATCTTTTAAATTAGTTATCTCAAACATTCATAAAATCTTTTAAATTAGTTATCTCAAACAATATCTAGATTCCTTGTACGATTATCGAATTTGGTGTCATTTAATAAATGCCTATTCTCATTAGGATTTCTACAAACTTCTAGAAATATTTACACATTTATTGTTGATATACTGAATACACCTTTGCTCTTTGTGATTTTCCTTTTTGTCCTTTCTTGTTCTGCATCAATATAGCCATTCCCTTTCATTTTAGAATTTAATGGTTGGAGTTGGAAAGAGGATAAACAAGCATGCATAGACTATTGCTCTATGCATTCTTAACGTCTGAATTTGTTCACTTTCAAGTTCCCACCATCACTCACAATATGGCTGTGGGCATCACAGGGAGAAAACTTGTCAAGTGTTTTTGTTAGAAAAATAAGGAAAAAAAATCCATAATATTGCATAGCTTCTTTCCTTAAATAGTATTCTAACACATTTAGTTGTTTGCTAGGAAAAGAGTTTTCTTATTTAAAGTTAT
Organism: Erythrophleum fordii; assembly: GCA_032878935.1. NCBI lineage: Eukaryota > Viridiplantae > Streptophyta > Magnoliopsida > Fabales > Fabaceae > Erythrophleum > Erythrophleum fordii. The sequence continues at coordinate 13,677,767 of JAVQMF010000052.1, read as the reverse complement.
GCAAAGTTTATTATATCTTTATAATTATTATCTATAATTATTTAATAATATTTATTTTTTATTACATAATTAAACTAGGGGCATAAAAATATTTTTTTACTCACAAAATTATCTTTTATTCTTTTCATTCTTATTTCCATTATGCATACTAAATGAGCCAACTAGATTGCTTCACCAATCATTGTGGCGAATGGCTTCTCTGCATATATCAGAGACGAGCGCCAAAACCTACTCCTTCAATTGTCACCGTTGTTACGATCGAACGAGCTGCAACATGCCACGTAGCAAAACGTCCAAAACATGTCATTTTTGCTTTAATGAAACGGTGCATTTTGGGCCTTTTTATTTTCAGAATGAAACACAATCATAGCCGTCTATCAAAAGCCCCAGTATGCCACTATTACTGCTACATATAATCCCAAAAAATGTTGCGTTTGCGAACGACTTCTTCCTCATCAGTTCCTGTTCCATGAATGTGTAAAAGCCTGGGTCTTTTTGTGGGTTTTCTCTGCTAAGAAACGTCAGGCTGAAGGCAAATGCGGGGCCATTGACGTGAAACTTAGGGGGTTTCTATTCAACCTCTGTCTCTATCCCTATTGCAACAAGATATATCATATATACAAGTTTTTTTTCCTTCCATTGGTTGATACAAGATTCAAATGTGTTCAGTTTTTCGCTGTTTTGAACGTGCTTAGTATTTTTCCCCCCTTGGTTGATGGAAGATTCAAAGTTATATGCTTTTATATTATTTTAAGTTAATTTTATATTATGCTAATATGCTTTTATATGCTTCTACATTGGTTTTTTTTCCTCTTGGTTGATGTAAGATTTGTGCTTAGTTTTTTCTCCCTTGGTTGGTGGATTCAAAGTTATATGATACAGAACACTCAGCTTTTATATTACAACACATTTAATCTTGCTTCATTTTCTATATTCAGCGCAATCAACCAAAAGCTGCTCCAAACCAGAGTTAATTAAGCTTACTCAAACAAATCACTTTAAGGTTGGGTCCAGAATCAGAGCCATGAGAAGAGCACATGTTGTGGCAAACAACGCCATTTGATAAATGTGAAGATGAGGTAAAACCAAATCACTAACAGATAGGAGGTGATATATTACTGATTAAGATTAAGATCCTATTGAATTTACCAGCAAGGACCAAGAACAAAAGTAACCTCAAATTGGAAAGTATTATAAATATTGTAAACAGAAATTATAGATTTTCATAAAAGAGAAATACTAATCTAAAAAAAGAAAAGTGTCAGCTGCAAAATCCTAAGGTAATCCACTAAGATACTTTTATTCCAAGGGCACAAAGACTGAGTTAGACAAATGAAAAATCAAGCAGGATTGTTGATAGCAATCATGGACTAGAAAAAATTACTTAAAATAAAATTGATCAAGTGGATATAAAACATTTGAGGACTATTGGAAAGGATGGATGGAAACTACAGTTAGGTTGCCTTGATATTTGAGACGTAAATCTGGAAAAAGAAAGACCACAAATTGTGGAAAGTTTCCGAGATGAAAGAAAAGGATAAAAATCAGTGCTCGAACTTTAGCCACCTAAGGAACAAACCACCTAACATAGACAAAGGTAAAGACCCACCATGTGCAAAACCAGGATTTGATATGGAGCTGTGGATGAGGGGAAGAGGATGGCATCGAAGATTTGATATGGAGCTTTTAAAACACAGCATTTTTAGGTTCTCATGGACAGACCTGGTCGTGACACGTGGAGGGATCAGATTGCTTTGGATTCTCATCGATGTGGCATGCTGCAACTCGTTCAATCGCGGTAACAACGACGATGTTACCATGATTGAAGGAGCAAGTTTTGGTACTCATCTATGCTATATGCAGAGAAGCCGTTCGCATCATTGTGAGGGAAGAGCCTCCAAAACTCTCAATATTAGCCACTATATATAAAGCAATAATCACATCAGATGTTAAGAAAAAGATGGAAAGGACTATAAGTAACATAAACAAGGTTGTCCAACACAGACATCTTCAAACTATCAAAGAAGCAAAGAAGGAGCCAAGGAGGAAACCAGTGAAAATTCCCAAACTTGATTTTAATTAAATTAAACCTTTGGGATAAATTTCTAGTGATCTAATGCTCAATTTGGTCTTTTTTGTTATTAATAACAAATCCATCACAATTTTATTACCAGACAGCAAATTTTCTGATTCTAAAGCCAGTGAAGGATCTTATGAATACAAAATGAACTAGTGCAGGACAATCTCAAATCCAATTTTAAAACTATAGGCACTATATAAAAAGAAACAATAAAATCAGCAAGCTATAAAAAGAATTAGAAAGAACATGAAGTTGAGGCAATTCAGAATTCTCACTGGAAGCAGTATTGTTGCAGCCCGCCTTTCCTGCGACTAAACTGGACATCGGTAGTTTTCAAAGGATTGAATTCGAAAAGCCCAAAGTTTTCCGTACATTTTAATTTCTCAAACCATATTTTACAGTTTTCTTAAATGCTATTTAATTTTGTAAGTTACTTTGGGACGAAAGGCCCAAAGATTTATTTATATAAATTTTTTTAAATGTTATTTTATTTCTTAAATTAGATATATTTTGATAGGTGTTTGCGGTTTGTTCACCATGAATAAATTTTTTTATATAAATTCTGTACAGTATTTATTACATATTAATTATTATTTAATATATTTTTATTATTTTTTTAAAGTGAAACTCCCTGGTCGTTCCAATTCTTAGAATTACTTTTCTTTATTTTCTTTGCAAATATATATTTTTTATCTTTTACATATCAAATGAGCCCATGGATGGATTAGTCATTAGAGCATACATAGGTGCACTAGAAAATTAAAAATACATTTTTTTTAATTCAAAATGTTTAATTTTTGTGGAAACGTGTTAAAATTATCAAACACGCTCCCAATGTACGTAATATAGATCACAAAAAATTAGAAGAATTAAAAATAATTATTTTAAAAAATTATAAAATTTTAGAAAAATGACAAATGGCCAAATTTGATAAGATTATCGGATTTTAAATGTTAGTACCAGAAAAATAAATGGGTTGAAATAATCTTTGGACATATGATTTAGATTAAATCGTTAGGCAAAGATTGCCGGTATTAGGGAATCCGTGTAATGATGTGTAGTAAGCCAATTTTTTATTTTTTGTTTTTATTTTTTATTTTCTGAGTTTATAGATGAAAATGAAATATAAAAATTATAATTTTAAGAATAAAAAATTTAACTATTAAAAAAATTACATTTTAAAAATTTTAAATGTATAGTTAAAATTTTTAATAGTATATTTAAAATTTTTCATAGTCCGTTAAAAAAACTGTGTCTAGAAATCACTTTATCCATATTAAGTGATCCTTTAATTAACACTAGGGAAAGGATTTTTTTTTTTCAAAAAAAAAAAAGGGAAGATACTTTGAAGCCAAGTATTACAAAAGGGCCAAAATTAAGTGGGCTTTAATTTGGGACAAGATAAGAGTAGTTCAACCCAATCAGATTTGGTCATGGACTAAGCTGTAAATCCCACTTTTTCTAATTTTAAAAAGGCTCAAGTTTGTAGTCCTACAAATTTTTATGTAAATAAAGCTCGAAACTCATTGCTTCACATGCGAGAGAGAAGGAAGGAGAAGAGGAAGAAGAAAAGAGGGAAAAACAAATATGAAAATAAATTGGCCTCAGTTGGAATTGGAGGAATGCATATCCTCAGCATCTGTTAATAAAGCAGCACAACGCTGTTGTAATATTTTGAACTATCATTATATATATGTATAAAAATATGTAGATGACACTGTTATTAACGCCACATCATTTATACTGTATATACACCATTTATTTATTATTTATGCATTGTTTTTTTTTCTTTTTTTGTAAGACCTGCATTTTTTTCTTTTTTTCCTGTGGAGCTCACGGAACATTTTTTTTGAATCAACCTGCATACTGGGGGTACTTTCTAGTTCATATTAAATTTGGATGGTTCATACTATCACAACACCTATTTGCATTTGAATTGAAGCCGGGTCCCACGGACAAAGAGCAAAGTTGTAGCCAATAAAATTACAGAATAAATTGTGGCTAGTTCTCAGAAGGACCCAAAAACAAAAGGGAATGTTAACATATTTTTATTTTTTTTTTAGTTTAATTGAACTATTATTATTTCAAGTTATATTTACTTAAGTCCTAAACTTATCAGGCATTATATCTAAATATCTCATGAATAAATTTTTACGTTTTTGAAATTTAAATTAAATTTCATGAGCCAAAAAAAAAAAAGAGATAGTACTTATGGTCTCTTTTTTTTTCTTTTTGAAATAAGTGTTAGAAATTGATATCATAATAAAAGGAAATTTAAAAAGAAAGGCTACTTTTATACATCATAAATTTATGGAATAATCTAATAATAAATATTTAAATAATTACATTCAAGTTTTTCCCAATTTAAAAATGAGAAAATTAGACATTTCCTTTATGTCCATAGCAGTTCATAGCCGTATTTGGTAATAATTTGGTTTGTACCTAGTTAAATGCCTCGGAATTAATTGTTATCTCCAATGTTAATTGTTATAGAAACAAATTGATTAAACCTATTAAAATTTTTTAAAAAGAAAAACGAGTTTGAAATTATATCCATAAAAAGTTAGTTTAAATTAGCTAGCATGTTATAAGTCAAGTATACATAGAAGGAAGGATTCAAATTGGTAACGGCTGCCATTGAAGAGACTTCTTTTGTTGGAAGAAACTAAATCACTAATAAATAAAGCAAAATAAAAGATTAAAAGTATACATCTTAATAAGTAGAATTCTCCAAAAAAATCACTTCAAAATATACTCAGCTGAGTAAATACGATATATAGAGATTTATCCACCTTTTTTGAGAAAGGCAAAAATCAGGGTATATAAGTATATTTTTTTTCTTTAATTTTTAGATAATTATTTTGACTTGCTCATATTAATTAGAATGTCATAATTATTGTGGCAGGTTAAGAGAATTCTTTATCAAATCACAAAACTCACCACCCTATCAAAACAACAAGAAGACTATTTTCAGGAACTTCTGAGAATTATACCCATGATTGCTACTTCAGTGGTAAGCATTGCAACATTCTTCCCTTTTTTTTTTTTAAGAAAAGGAAAAAAATTATAATTTAATTTGAATTTGTTTGTTTCTGGACAACTTTTTATTACATCTATAAAGAAAATTAAATTTTACAAATATTAGACACCATCCAATTAGAAAGAGAAAAATAATGAGCATAGATTCTTTATTTATTTATTTATTTATGACATGTTTGGGATGGGATGGGAAAGGGAAATGAAAATAAGAAATTAAATAAAATATCTATTTTGCCCTTCTAATCATTTTCAATCACCAATCAATACTATTTATTAATCATTATTTGATCATTTTTCAATCATTAAAAGTAAAATAATAAAATCATTTTCTATTTACAAAATCACTAATTTTTTTTCACTTTTATTTTTACACCTAACTTTCTGCATAACATATCGTTATTTGTCGTTAAATATTAGACTTATTGTGTTTGAACAAGGTAATAGAAAGGAATAGAATAGAAAAATAATGAAAAAAATAGATAAAATAGGTAAAAAAAATGATATTTGTACTATTATTTAAAAATAATAATAATAAAATAAATATTATTAAATAATAATATAATAAATATTATAACCTTGATTCCCTCTTTCTCTCCTACAAGAGATGATACTAAGTGAATTCCATTCAATTGCATAGTTTATTTTTTGTTTTTTTTTCTCACAAAACTATGAGTGTGTAAGGCTCGTCTAGCTTAGCTCGAGCCGAGCACTATCGAGTTGATATGGGTCAGAAAAGTACAAAAAAAAAAAATTGAAACAAGATTGGGTTGAAATGAGTTTCAGGACAACCTTTTAGCTCTATCAGGCCCGGCCCCACCTGCCCCGAGATATATATATATATATACACACACATAAAAAGATAGATAATAAATTCAAAAGAATTCTTTTTTAAGTGTCTTTTTATAATTTTAATCAAAATTTTTTAAGTAAATTTTATAAATTATAAATAACTAGAGGAGTTAAGATTTATATTAGAGCTCTCCTAAGTATAATTATCATATTTATATAAGAAAAATAAAATTAAAAAAGCATATTTTTTCAAATTTTAGTTATTATATTTAATTTTTTTTTCTATTTTCTCCCTTGAATTCATTTTTTCAAGTTCATTGTATAAATTTTAAAAAATAATTGAGAAAATATAAAAATATAAATTTCTAAAATTTAAAAAAAATTTCCTAAAAATAAAAAAAATTAGCCTGTTAACTCAGTTGGCTCTTCTTTAACCCATTCTGCCTGATAATAATTGGGCCGAGTAGGGCCTAGGACAAATTTTTTGTCCTAAAGTTGAAATCAAGTTGGAACTCACTGAAGCAATTCTAGACTCATCCCAACCCATGCACACCCTTACCAAGCACTATCGGATTAGGACAGATCAGGAAAAAGTTTTAAAAAAATTAAAATAAGGTTGAGTCAAGATACAACCTCAGGTCAAGACAGGTTTTGAGACAATCTTTTGGTTATATTGGGCTTGGCCCAAGATATATATATATATATATAATGATAAATACTAAATTAAAAAGAATTTTTCTTTTAAGAGTTTTTTTTTATAATTTTAGCCAAAAATTTTTAAACATATTCTATAAATTATAAATATTTAGAGAGGTCAAAATTTATGTTAGAACTCAATATAATTATCACATTTATATAAATAAAATAAAATTAAAAATATTTTTTTCAAGTTTTAGCTATTATATTTATATTTTTTTTTATTTTCTCCCTTGAATCTATGTTTTTTCATATCCATTACATAAATTTTAAAAATATATATAAAAAAATAATTATATGCTTAAAATAATTGAGTAAATATAAGAATATAAATATTTAAAATTTTAATTTAAAAAAAATGACCCAATTGATCCGATAATAATTGAACCTGACTTGAGACAAATTTTTTATCTAAAAGTTAAAATTAGATTAAGATTCGAGTTAAAATAATTCTTAATCTATCCCAATTGGTACACACCCTACACCAATAGAGAAAGTACAAAAAAGGATTAGACTATGAAAAAGTTGAAGTTAAGACTTGTACTTGGATACAATTTATATATTATATAAAAGCATAAAAAATTTATTGTTTTGAATGGCTTATTATGTGGATTTTTATTTTTTATTTTTCTTAAACAAATAACATTAAACCGGATGTATTGGCACGGAATAGGAGGCTGATTACCTAAACAATTACAAATAGTTATAATGTAAGTACTTACAAATTGATAAAAAAAATTATTAAAAACTCATTAATTTTGTCTAAATACACTACATACGAATTTATTGATGATTTTTGTTAATTATTATTGTCCATTATATGAATTGTGTTTTTTATTTTTTATTTTTTTGGCTGGAGATTTAAAGTTTTGAGAGAAGAGAAAAGAACATGATCAGGATATAACCCATATCAAGTCTCCTAAAAAAGTCTAAGAAGGTGCTATTTGAATCAAGGTTCTTCCATGAACTCTACACTTTAACATACTTAAGTTTTGAAGTATTTATTTACTTATTTATTTATTTTTAATTTGAAATAAGACAAAAATTTAAGTATAAATCTAACCCCTTAGAGAAATTAGTGAAGCACGGAGTTAGCACAACAATATCCTCCAATATTGATGAAGTACCCAACTCATCACTCTCGCATAACGAAACTCTTCTTCAAATTGTTTCATTTTTCATAGTACGCAACTTGGTTTTCAGTAAAAGGAAGGCTTATATTTTATGCCACATATATTTCAAAGGTGGAGTCGAGAATAAAAAGTAAGAAGCTAAGATTTATTAAAATATTTGATATAAAAATTGTGTGTGTGTATATATATAAATAGAACTAGAGAAAACTGTACTATTTCATTCTGTGTATATATATATATAAAGAAAGAACTCTATTATTTTAAAGTTGTGAACAGTATTACTCTACCTCCAATTGCGTGCACTGCAAAGCAGGTTTTTTATTTTTTTGACTTTTTTTTTTAATTTGAATTGATGAGCACAGAATCCTATATGACTACACGTTCAGCTAGATTTTACTAACAACAAAATAAATTTGAGGAGACTGCACCTCCTGGTCACTCCATTCCTCCACCGTTGCTTCCGTTCCTTAGCTTTCAAAGGCGCCCTCCAGGATGAATCCAGATCTCTGCTTTTCTTTTCTCAATTTATCTCTGACTAAACTTAATTTAAATCATTTAAATTAAATTTAAACTATCCAAATGTAATATTTTTAATTTTTATATTCTAAAATAATAATAATTTAGATTAAAAAAATAAAATATTAAATCCAGATTCTCCATGCAAATTATGGTGCATGATGCCTGCCACCCAAGCCAGAAAAAATTATATTTGTTTAAAAAATTATTTAAATGTTGGGCATTGCAGACTGGGAAAAAAGTTGGCCAACAAAATGGCTAGCTTGCTAGGCCCAGAAAATCATGTCTGGCCCAAAGTACTGCCACATTTTAATTTTTGGGTCAAAACTTCTAGATTAAGCCTTTTTATCTTGAAGTATGGATTTAAAAAAACAAAATCACAAGGTTTCCTTTTTCTCATAGGGCTGACCAAAACAAAAGCACAAGGTTTTCCTTTTTCTAATGACTCAGTTTTAGTTTAAAGGAATCATATTAGCTGAATGCTAAAATAAAATAGTTTCACACAACCATTATCTTCTTCTTCTTCTTAAAGTTGACCAAAGCAAAAGCACAAGGTTTCCCTTTTTCTCATGACTCAGTTCTAGTTCAAATGTATCATATTAATTGAATGCTAAACTAAAATAGTTTCACACAAATATGTCAAATTGTAAAAAATATTAACTTTTTATGTATAGTTTTTTAAAAAACGTGATAATCTAAACATAAAAATTGTGCCTAACTTTTCTAAAATTTTTATTTGATATAAATGTAAGTTACAGTGCCATTAGGATGGTACAAATTAGGCACATTGCTTAGTTCAAGTAGTTGATATATAGATTGAAACCACAATATAGAGGAACAATTTTTAAATTTAAAATTGGTTAAATTAATTAGTCTTTTAAGCCTCATTATTTAACTCAATTTTTAATTTAATTCCTATAACTTAAAATTTTATAATTATATCCCTATATTTTAAGAAATTTTAATTTGACCCCTAACATTAAATTTCAATCAATATTTTGTTATAAATTTGATTAACGTGGCTAATTATGTGCTGTTTTGACTCTTTGAGCAGACACGATTCATATCAACAAACAGAATAGATATAGATGATGGAATGAAATCCATTCATGTATATTGTATGTGAGATGCCACCTATATCAAGTATCATGGATAAGTTAATATAAATCATGCATATTTTAAATATTCAAATCGCATATAGTTTGATCATGTCAACATAATTTGACGGCAAAATGGCTAAGATTTAATAATAAGGACTAAATTTAAAATTTTATCTCCCAACATTGCTAAGATTAAGTTCTCTTTTTAGGCGATCTTAAGGGTATACTCCATCCATTGACCTGATTTACTCAAGATTTTACTTCCGAAATGCTTTTCAAAAAAAAAAAATCAAACTTAAATAGATTGAAAGAATACTAAATCCTCTTGTCAACTAAGACAAGCCCTTAAGGGTATAGGGCATGATGAAAACTCCTGTAAAGAAAGAGTTTATCGTTTTTTTCCCCCTTAGTTAAAATGGTATAGGTTACACAACCAAACAAAATTTTCTTAAGTACTGGACGGAGTTTTATATAAGAGGATAAGACTCAATTAGACTCACTTCTACGAGCCTCACTTCCTTTCAATCTCTCTCTCTCCTGTAAGATCCTAAATTCAATTTCTATACAATGAAAGTAATTTTGTACTTTTGCTCAAAACACCTTTTTTTTTTTTTGGTTTGTAAGACTTTTTTTAAATCTCAAATAAGATGATGTTTAAATCAATTTGTTCCTATTTTAATTAATTTTTTCTAACTTGATTAAAATAAGGTCATGCAAATTAGGATTAAGGAATTCATAAAAACAAAATTTTGTAATCTATTCCCAAAAACAATTAATTAATTAAGATTCAAAACTGTGACAATATATGAGTAACAATTGAAATTAATTTAAAATCTCTGTGCTCACTATAGATTATTAATTTTATTAACTTGTTAACTGACACCTTATTTTTTAAGAAAAAAAGGGACGTAATTTTCTGATTCATTATTAGTTGCGCTCTGTTTAACCCTCCTATACTTTGATTCAGATTTTGTATTTGCTGCATATATTTTCTTGTTTCTAGCTTAAATAATTTATTCCTGTTCACTCTTAATGAGTTCTATATTATATCTCAAGAAATTTACTCCTAAAATTACGTATTTCCATTAGAAAACTTTTTGTGTATAGAAATCAATGTACCCATATTGAGTGATCTTTTAAATTAACAGTAGGGGAAGATAGCTTTTTAAAAAAAAAAAAATAGGGGAACAAAAGTTTCAAGCTAAGTATAGTGACAAAAGGGCCGAAATTAATTGGGCTTTAACTTTTGGATAAGATAAGAGTAGTTCAACCCAACTAGATTTGGTCATGGACTAAGTTGTAAATCCAACTTTTTCTAATTTTTAAAAGGCTCAAGTTTGCAGTCCTACAAAATTTTATGTAAATAAAGCTCGAAACTCAAATTATTCTTTGTATAAGAGAATTGATCCTTGCAATCTTATTCTTAAATCATCATTCACCCAATTACTTATGCTAACCTCAGGTGGCACTGACGTGACAAACTGAATGATTAACAATATATATCATTACTCCGACTGAAACTTACAAAGTCTTATTTTGGAAGATCCAAGAAATTCCAGGGCTTGGATCAAACTTTGTAATATTTTATTTGTTCTAATCCAAACCTATAAAGAAGTATGGCTGGGTATTTTTTGAATAAATTAATGATTTAATTTCTAAAAATTACTTTCTTATCAATTTGACTCTCCAAAAATAATTTTTTAATTTAGTCCTTCAAATTTTTTTAATCAAAATAGTTCCTCTATTAAACAAAATTAAGATCTCATGTGACCATTAACTAAAGATAATTGCAAAAATGACATCATTTTTGTATTAGAGCGCACAAATGCTGAAGGCCACAAATGCTTCTTAGAGAAATTATTTTGATTGTAAGAAAATGTTTGTGAGACTAGATGGAGATATGTTATCTTTAGAGAATCAAGTTGAAAGAAAAGTAATATTTTGTAAACTAAATTGAGAGTCATGGTTTTTGAAGGATTAAACTAAGAGAAATTAAGATGATATCTTAGAAAGTAAATTAATTTATTCTATTTTTTTTAACCCTTCCCCGTGATTTATTCTTCAATTTTGATCATTTTAATTGAATCAAGTTTACTCTATGTGATATGACAACTTAATTCCATCTCAAACTTTGAAAATAATTAATTTGGATATTATATATCACATTATTAAACAATTTAGTATGCCCATATTGATAAGACGTGATACTATTATCTTTTAGCATTAACGTTATTGAATTTGATATACAAATTGGAAGTTATCAATAGAGGATGCTATGAGTAATGGTAAAGAATTTATTTAAGAATGTGAGATTCCTAATTTTTTGTTTTACAGAAGTGTGAGATTCATACAATTATGACATTTTATGCCTAATAAGTATTTTAAACGAAGGCGTTGTACATTGTAATTTTTTACGTATGTAACAGATACATGCATATATATATATATATATATATATATATATATATATATATATATATATATATATATATATATATATATATATATATATATATATATATATATATATATATATATATATATTTGGTAAGGACAAATATATATATTATATACGTATTTATGATTAACTTGGTATATTCAATTTGAGATGAATAGTGTCCACCTATAAGATTTTTCTACTTGAAGATTTATAAGTAACATAGAACAGTTTTTACTGTGTGAGTAGCGTATTAATTAATAAAATAAGATTAAAAGTTTGAAATTCATTCCAAATGTGAGCAATATTGAATGTCTTCAAAATTAAAAAATTTGAGTTTGAATTTCAATGAAGTCAAATTGAAGAAAATTATAAAAAACAGTTTAAAAGCAATTTTTAATCAAGGCTTTTACTTTTTTTTTAATGTATTTTTGATCTACACTTTAATGATACAGATAGTGAAAGAATTTTAAATAATTATTTTTAACTATTCAATATTTACTTTATATTTAAATTCAACATAAAGAGATCTATAGTTTTAAAATTTTATATTATTACTCAGTAATTATATTTATTTATTTTTATACTGAAGAATTATATTCATCTTGAAAATAGAAAATCTCAAATTATATATATATATATATAACAGCAATAGATCCTCGGATTCTCCAAACCCCATAGCATAAATCACCATAGCCACCCCACAAAACAAAATTCAAATAACAGTTAAAGTTATTGAATTGAAATAGTAACTGACACGATGAAAAATTACTATCAAGATCAAATGCTTGTAGTCTCAATTCTGTCCTTTTCACCCTCTCTCTGAAGGTCGATAATCATATATGAGAGCTTCTACGCCTTAGTGAAATTAGTTGAATAGCTTTGGATTTATGAAATAAGTATAGTTGCAAAACTTTCATAAAACACACACACACACACACACACATATATAGTTTGAGAGTTGGTATTTTTAAGCTAAATATAATTATCTAGTATGAAAAAATTAACCTTAGTTGGTGAGTCGTAATGTGAAATTTTAAAATTATCTATTATCTCTTTATTTTAAATTTAAATATAAAAAAATTTTGATTTTAATAGTTAACAAATAAATATCTCGATTATTAAAATTTAAATACAAAATAAATTGAAAGAGTAAAAGCCTTGATTAAAAATTTCCTTCAAAATATTACTATTATGATTATTTATCTAATTTGTATATATAATTTAAGATTTTGTATTTTCAAGATAAATATAATTATCCACTATAAAAAATAAATAAATATAAATTCTGAGTAATAATTTTAAATTTTAAAATTATCCATTATCTCTTTAATTTCAATTTAAAGATAAAATAAATATTTAATAGTTAAAAATACTAAAATTATTTCACTATCTCTATCATTAAAATTTAGATAAAAATAAATTAAAAGTGTAAAAGTCTTGATTAAAAATTGCTTCTAATTTTTTTTAATTTCTTCAATTTGACTTCAATTAAAATTAAAACTCAATTTTAAAAAAAAAATTTTGAAGAAGTTCAATATTGCTCGCATTTGGAATGAATTTCAAACTTTTAATCTTATTTTATTAATTAATCTCCGTTCTACGCTACTTACATAGTAAAAACTGTTTTACATATTACTTATAAATCTTCAATTAGATAAATTTTATACGTAGACACTATTCATCTCAAATTTAATACACAAGTCAATTATAAATAGGTATATAATATATATGTATTTGTCCTTACCATATATATATATATATATATATATGTATATATATATATATATATATATGTATGTATGTATTTGTTACATACGTAAAAAATTAAAATTTACAGCACCTTCGCTTAAAATACTTCTTAGGCATAAAATTTTATAATTGTATGAATCTGATACTTCGCTAAAACAAAAAATTAGGAATCTCACATTCTTAAATAAATTCTTAGCCTACTTTTAAATAGCATCCTCTGTTGATAACTTTCAATTTGTATATCAAATTGAAGAATATTAATCTAAGATAGTATTAGCTCAATTGCTAAAAGAAAATAGTATCATGTCTTATTAATTTGGGTATACTAAATTGTTTAATAATATGATATATAATATTCGAATTAAATATTTTCAAAGTTTGAGATGAAATTAAGTTGTCATACCAACATAGTAAACTTGATTCAATTAAAATGATCAAATTTGAAGAATAAATCAAAGGGAGGAGTTCAAAATATAGAATAAACTAATTTAGTTCTTAAGAGATCATCTTAATTTCTCTTAGTTTGATTCTTCAAAGACTAAGATTCTCAATTTAATATAATCAGATATCACTCTTCTCTCAATTTTATCCTCCAAATATAAAGCATCTAAATTTAGTCTCTCAAACATTTTCTTCCAATCAAAACAACAATCCTTCCAAAAAGCATTTGTAAGCTCTCTGATAGAAAAATAATGTCATTTGAATTTGGAGTGACCATGGGTTGGGTTGGTATAGTGAATGGAAAACCTTGATGGCTTGTAAGTATGGTGGAGTGTCCGCCAAATATGAGGAAGAGAAGGCCAAGGAACTACTTTAGATAGAAAATATTATCTTTGTATTTCATTTTAATTTTTTCTTTTCTTAAGTTTATTTTCATATCAAAGTAAAATATTAATAAAGATGGAGTGATTAAGGGTTTGTTTTGGTTAAAAGATAAATTGACTAATTTTTAGTAATGTTTTAAAAATTAAATTCATCATTGAACCAAAGAAAGAAATGATTCACAATTTAATAATCAGACTGTGATTGAATAAGTTGAATTAAAATATTTTTAAAAATATTTTTTAATTCTTATAATTTGTAATAATTAACTTTAAATTTTTCTTATAATTACTAGATTATAATTAATATAAATATTATTAGAGTACAGACTTTATAAATATATGAATTTTATCTATTATAGTGTGCATATGTTGTTTAGATTATAACGTTTGTTCAAATGAGTTTACCCACGATCTACAAGTATAATTTTAATTTAATGAATAAAAATGATTTTAATATTAATACTCCATATGGTGTCTTCGTTGGTTTCCATCGTTGTTGATAGTTATCTATATCGAGGGATATTATTATGAATAAGAGAAGAATATTATTTTAGTTATACTATAATAATTACTAAATATATAACAATATTTAATTAAATATTTTATGTTTAATTGCTTAAAATATCTACTTATTTAATAATTAATAACTTTAATAGGTTAATTTGATTTTTGTGTAATTAATCAGTATAATTATAGTAATACATCTAATAAAATTGCACAATATTAATTTATATTATTTAATATTTAATAATTGTTATATTATAACTAAGATCCATATTGTCTGACGCTCATATTAGCATTACTCATGTATCTGACACTTTTCAATCAATTAACAAAGATGTTGGTAGATTTGAAAAAACAAACACGTGGAGCTTAATTGTACATTGAATTGGTTTTCATGCTCAACCATTGGCAATTTTTTTGCTTAATTGTCTAGTTGAACTCATTTTTCACCTCTCATTAATCATAATTGGTTAAACCATGGCTCAATTCCTTGCCATTTCTAGATTGAACAATAAGTCACTTCATTAGCTTTTCAGTTGAATCTACTGATCCAATATGATTTTTACAACGATGACAATAAATTTTATTCATATAAACTAATGTTATCATGCGCTGTACGAGGCATTTTGTTACTTATTTATGAATTAATAAATATAAATGTTATAAGAAGTAAATAATGTAATATAAATATTTGTTTGCAAGATATAAAATTTGACAAAGATTTTGAGGAGCAGCCTAAGTTGCAAAGAGTAAACAAAATGAAATTTCATTTTAGTCCTCCAATGATATATCATAGATATAGATTACTCCTCAAAATTTAAATGAATAAAATTTCATTTAAGTCTTCCAAAGATAACTTAATATCAATTTGGTCACTCAAAGATTTTTCTTTTGGGTATAAATTTACTACTCAAAATTTTTTTAAATCCCAAATGATAGAGTTAATCTTTATTTAACCAAATTTTTTTTTAAACTCAAAATTTTAATTTTTTTTTAAATTTAAAAAATGTAAAAGCTCCTTATTTTTGTTTAAATCTAAAATTCTATTTATTATTTTTAAGATAATCAAAATTTAAATCAAAAAATTTTCATTTGGACTATCCAAAGATTAAATAATATTAATTTACTTATTCAGAGAATTTTTTTTTTTGGGCACTAGTCAACTACTCAAAAACTTATTTATTTTTTACACCTAAAGGATACTGTTAATCTTTAGATGATCAAATGGGCTTTATTAGAATTTATGCTTTGGTTTAATACTTGTAATATTTTATAAGTAAAGGGAAGAAAAAGCATTTAACTACAAAATATAAATTAACACATAAAGTCTTTAGAAAGAAAAAAATTTGATGTGAAGCAAAAAAATCTAATACAAATTTTGGTAATGACAAAAAAAGGATATGCATTTCGTTGCAATGCATCTTTTGGTTTAATAGCTGTTTTGTTGCTTTAAATGTAATTTACTTTCACCCACTATTTTAAAGTTATTGCAAAGGAACCTAAGAATTAAAAACAGTTGAAAATACTATAGAAATTACCCCCAAAAAAAAGAAATTTATTGAAATTTAAATAATATATATAAATAGATAGATTATTACTCAAAATTTAAATAAATGAAATTATATTTTAATCTTTCAAAAATAATCCAAATATGAATTGGCTTATTCAAAGCTTTTTTTCTTTTTTCCTTACTGTAGTACCACTCAAAATTTTTTAATCCTGGAATATGTTGAGGTAGTCTTTATTTGATGAAATTTATTTTTTTTAAAACTCAATAATTTAAATTTTAATAAAAAATAAAAAAATTTAAAGACAACTTGTTTTTATCTAAATCTAAAATTCTATTTTGATATTTTTAAAATAATTAAAATTTAAGTAAATAGATTTAAATTTTCGTCATCCAAAAATAACTGACGATTAATTGGGTCAATCAAAGGTTTTTTTTTAATATTACTTTACTTCTCCAAAAAAAAAAATTTACCCCCAATGAGACTAAGTTAATATTTACAAACCAAATGGGTTTTGTTGTAATATGTCTTTTGGTTTAACACTTCTAATATTATATAAGTAAGGGGAGGAGAGAATATTTCATCACAAAATAAATTAAAACTTGAGAAGAACAAAAAGTAATGTGAAGTAAAAATATTTAATACAAAATTTGAAAATTGAAAAATAAAGATGAATTACTTTTCCCTTCTTAAATTAAGCGACTTTCCCATCCGTTTTGAGAATGTATACTTATCTCTTGAAATCAAAATATGACCAAAATACTTTCAAAAATGATATTTATTTATTTTATTAAAAATATAATTTATTAAAAAAATTTTATTTTTTTTAAAGGTTATTTATTTTGTGTAAACAATAAAATTTTAATTTATTCTAAAATTTTATTAAGTTTAAAGAAATTCTTGTGTTTATTAATTATATTTAACATAAATTTTATTTTTGAAATTTAATTATTATCTATAAATTATTTAAATTTAAAAATTATTTTATTAATATATTCTTTGTTTTATTTTAAATAATTTTTCATTAAATGATTTTACAATTTCTTATATTTAAAAAATTGATTATTTCATATTAGTCAAATATTTATTGAATATTTATTATATTACATAAGTAATAGATATATGGAGATTTTGATAAATAAAAATATCATTGTAATTTATCTTTTATTAAAAAGAAGATAAGTATAGTGCATCTTTTAGTTACAAGGGAATAAAATATATTTTTTAAAATAAAAAATTACGTAATTCAAACATTTTTCAAGTAAAGTAATTTATTTTGTATTTTATTTCATATTGAAGCCCTAATCCACTACTTAAATATGATGCTTTACTCTAAAAAAATCGGAGAACGCATGCTCTATAATCATTGGGTAACTGTGGAGGATGCAATCAAAGGCCTTTTTGACCTTTTTTCTTATAAATCATAGTTAAAATTTTTTACCTCACAAATATAATTTTTATCTTCATCCTTTTGTAACCCTTAAAAAAAAAAACACTTAAAAGATGTGATTGCATCCCCTTGCAATTAGACCCAGCTTAAAAGAATAGAGTGTCGCAATCTGTGTGGGCCATATAATGCTTGAAGATGTTGCTATGGCACCCCATTCTCATTGGTCATTAACTTAATCATAGAGGAGACTCTCTTAGGAAACGGATTTGCTCATAAGAAAAATGATTGTTTATTTTAGCCCAATCACATTTGTCTATTTGATCCAATGCTCAGCGCCACGTCGCAAGAAGAGTTAATGAAATGGAACATTTTGGGCCTGTTTGATTTTTTATTTTTAGAACATTTTTTTATTTTTAAGAATAAAAAAAATTGTTTGATAATATATTTTTAATAAAATATTTTATAAAACAAAAAAATAAAATTTTATTTTTAAAAATAAAAAAGTCAAAATATTTTTTAGAACAATTATTTTTTAGAATAATTTTTTAAACAAATTTTTTAATATTTTTTGTTCTCAAAATTTATTTTAAAAAATATCTATTTTAAAAACATTAAAACAAAAACAGAAAAAAACACACCCTTCATTTGCTGCTCTTTTTTTTCTTCAGGTGATGCCATGCATCCTCCCACCTTCCCCACATTATACGCTCTTCTTTATTGCTCTATTCCCTTCACGATTGAGAACTAGATCCAAAACTTGATTCAGTTCTCTATTCTTCTTCAGTGCAAATCCAAACGCCTCATGAAGTGCAGATCCAGACGCCTCTCATCGTGAAGCGGAAGGCATCCGAGTAAACAGTAGTGTCCAAGAATTTCCATGGCATCCCCTTGGTCGTTAAAGTAGCAGAGAGGTAGGGTTTCACAAGTAGGTAAATTAAGATTGAAACTTTTGTCGGGCAATGAAATTTTTGGTGTTTCCCACTTTGATTTCCATTGAGATTTGCAACAGCTGAAATGAGCATAAATTCATATATGCTTATGTATGAATTCTATGGAATTCCATAAATTAAGGCTCCAACACTAAAATGTTGACAATTTCTGGAATTGATTTCTGGTGTTTCATGTTTTGACTTTGAGCATATAAAATTTCTTTGATGTCTTTTTCTGGAAGTGATTTCTGGCAATATAGCTTAGTTTGCAATTGTATCTGCACACTCTCTTGGATAAGAAAATTGGCATGCTTAAGCAACTATATTTTTCTGCGAATATAGTTTTCTGGAAATGATCTTTGGACCTGGGTTTTTAGTTCTGTTTGTCTCTAATTATCAATTATGGCACAAAGTAAGATGAGAATGTAGATATTGCCAATGCCACAATATACTTGGTCATATATGGTCATACCTTGCCACAAAATGCTTCATATTATACATGATGCCAAATCAATCCAATGCATATTAATGGTGCTGTTGATCTCCTGGCAATTTGGTGCTTATTTTTACTAATGATGACAACCTTTTAGCTCTCATTTGCTTGATATATTTGTGATTTTTGCATGTTGATATATCTCCTGCAATCTGGTGCGGACAGCTCGATCTCATCTACAGAATCAAGGGGAAAAAATATAGCAGCCAATGAAACATTAAACTCTTCCTGCGACGTGGCGAGTTGCTGAGCGTTGGATCAAATGGACCGATATGATTGGGCCAATGTGAACAATCATTTTCCTTCCTTAACATGAGCAGATCTGTTTCCGACTTTCCTATGTGCATAATTCTGATATATGGGCTTTGAGTCCAAGCCTAATTTTATTCTCACGTATCCAAGTTTAGCTAGGCCCAATTAAGAAATAAAAAGTCCAATGTAACTGAATCTTGTAAAAAATTTTGCAATCTTCTTGACATTGACTGAATTGAAACTATACAAATAATCCACATGCATTGAATCGTGCAATTCATAAAATAAAAGAAAAAGATTTTTTTTTTCTTTCTGCGTTTCTTTAGAATTTTATGTTTCTAAGTATTACTTAATCTAGGTTTGATATATTTTCAAAAGATTTAGAAATAGCATGTCTTTAGGCATCTTCAAAGTTGATTATTCAAAAGTTTAGCTATTTATGAGAGTTGATGAGAAGAGATGCGGCCAAATTGGGTAAGAAAATAGGGTTTCATTCCTATTTCCTACCAAAATATTATATTGTCATTCTTTATATAATATATGATACAATATTCTATAATCTATGTATGAAAATCTTTAAAAGAAATAATATTAATACTAATACAGGTTGAGCTTTAAAAACCTTCGATCTCAGCTTGTTAACAAAGTTGGTTTCTTTTTTTGGTATTCAAGCTTTAATTTTTCGGATTCATACTTAGTTCTTGTCTGAGCCAAACATATCATATGGTGCAAATTTCAAGCCCATGATAAGGCTTACTTTAGCTTTGTCCACAATAAATTCTTAATTAAAATAGTAACTTAGTTCTTTATCTTTATTTATTGTTTCAAAATGGTTTGTCAAGTTTGAAGTGTTTCAAAATAATCTTTCAAATTTTGAAATCATCATGTAATAAGTCCTTTTAAGTGAAATCCATTAAGACAATAAACAATATTAATTTTAATGCTAATGTGACAGTCATGTGTTTTTCCTCATATATTTCAAGTGATGAGTTGGCATGCAACCAGCATTTAACCCAATAATAATAATAATAATAATAATAATAATAATAATAGGAGATCCAAAATGCACGTTGCTTTAGCCTCAATCTCTTTCATTGTGTGACTCCTTATTATTTGCTAGGGCAAGAAGACATCTTGATTAGCGGTGGTGACGGTGGCAGCTTCAACAGCAGTAGATGACTTCAACGGCGACCTTTGTAACATCTCCAAAATGTGGCCCTTAATTAAATAATAATAAATATTAGGTGAATTAGATGAAAATTTTTTAATTAATGATTAAATGAAATAATTTAGGGATTTTTTTTGAATTATAGCTTCAAGAAAAGTTTAGAAATTTATTTGAAATACAATATAATTTTTTTGGTATTAATTAGAAACCTAATAGGGAATTTTTATGAATTAATCAGAATTATTAAGAATTAATTATAAATTACCAAATAATGGGTAATTATAAGATAAATATTAGGAAAGGAATTTCAATAAATTCCTTAGACCCTTAGGAAAAAAATTATTTGAAAAATGAAAATATTTAAGTGAAATTTAAAGAAATAAAATATAATTACTAAAGTTTAAGGTTCAAAGTACAATTTAACTAAAGACACAAACATAATATTTCCAAGGTCAAAATATGATTTTGTCTAAAACAAAAATGGTAGAGTTAGGTAGATATATTTATATGAAAATGACCATGTAAATGATCAGAACAACTTTCTTAACTAGAATTTTTAACAAAACAAAGACTAATGAAATATTAATGGTCAAAGTAAAGGAAAAGAAAACATCCCTTGTTCCAAAATATCTATGATATTTTAAAAGAAGACTTAGGGTGCCTTAGAAGAGAGAGAAAGGCTTCTTGAGGAAGTCAATGACCTCACCTCCCCTCTATATAAACCCTCCCTTTAACTAAAACAAACTTATTGATGAAAGAAGGAGAGGGAGGGGTTGGGAAAGAAAATAGAACAAAGAAGAAAAAGAAAGAAAAGAAAAGAGAGAAGAAGAGGCATGAAGGTAAGGGAAGAATAAGAGGAGAAGAGAATCCTTTCCTTCCACCATCAAGGAAACACCCACACACTTGAGAAAAAGATAACTTGAAAGCTTGAAAAAAGGCAAGCCATAGAGAGAGTGAGAAAACAAACACGAGGGAGAGAGACCGAAAGGAAAGGAAGAAAAAAAGAAGAAATAAGATTTAGAAGAGCTAGATGTAAGAACACAACCTTGACTAGATATATAAGGCTAGATAATGTCCTTCTGAACATCATTTCCTCACAAGGGTCATTTTGTTGCAAAAATATCTTATTCTTGCAAACTTGCTCCACTTGGGGGTTATGGGACATTATTCTTGTGAAACAAAGGTCATTTGTTGCAAAATGACCCCAAATAGAATTGATGGCATGTTCAGCCTTGTGCATGGCCTGCCACAATGCCACTTGTGGTTTATGGGGTAGGGACGTAAGGCACCATGATGTCAATCTTTTTTAAAAGAAAATGATTTTTTTTAATAAAAGTGGTGGTATAACAAGAGATCTTACTTTAATAGATTAATTTCCTATGTTTAAGAGTAAATATCATTAAGAAATAGTGTTTTAAGGAATTAGTTTTTATGATTAATTAATTTGAAATGAATAATGCACCATATGCTTTTCTTTTGTATGTTTGGTATAATCTTGCATACATAAATCATGAGAGTTACTTTACCAAATTCCCTTGGAACCTAAAAGGAAAGAGCTTAATCACAATAACCACTCACTTAATTACTATTATAAAGGAAAATATTTGAAGACCCATGCTAGAAGACAAAACCTAAGACTATTCTTAGGCGTGGATGGCTATAAGTCTAACATACCTTGATTCTTATGCATAGATGATAAAACTCTAGACTATTCCCATGCTTAAAGGACCTTAACAATTGGAGTACCCCAATATGGACCTGGCATGGACTTAATGAAGAAATGAAAGATATTAAAGATACAATAAAAAAGGGAAAAAAAAAAGGTATCATCAAAATTTGTATAGGCAACCAATGATTTCCTAGGCTAATTTTAGAAGCATACAAGAATGATATTTTGAGTTATTTATACGTGATCTATACTCTTCTTTATTGATTGTGATTTATTTATACTTTTTGTTGACTACTAATGTTTAATATTGAAGAGAATAATTGGGTATTGCATGAGCAATATAACCTAGATAACCTAGAATAGGTAATTAAGTACTATGATGATTATGTGTGGCCTTACTTTCATTGCATGACATTCATAACCACATACTACACTTGTAATATTTATATGTGTGCAAGTGTTTGAGAAAAAGTAGTTGAGGCAATTATTTAATAAAGAAGAAAAAAGTAAATGAGGCTAGGAAAATATACATAAAGGAATATATTCCTAATAAGAGATGGTCTTTGGAGATGAAATTCTTAAAGAATTCCCAGTTTTAATAAAGTTTCCAAAAGACAGAGTTCTCAAGAGATGAAGTTCTTCATCAACCTGGGCGATATTTTTATTATTATTTGAAATATTAGGGGTTAGAGCCTCTCAATGATTTCAGTCTTATTCTTCTAGGGACAAGGTTATGTTATGGGAGTCATAAGAAGATTAGGAGGCCCTTATATGGCTTTCAAATTTCAAGATGAGGTTGTGGATCTACTTTACGAAATGCCCAAGTTATGTTAGCTCCTGTCCATTAAGGTGATGATTCCAATGATCATAATTGCCAAGATGAATAGTTTTTCTCTTTAATGATGTTACAAATCTAGGTCTCACACTAAGTAATATAGGATGTTTAGTGGGTTACTTATGATTGCAAAAGCCCAAGCCTATATAAGTAGTATGGGACACTTGATACATGGCTTGTGAAAATGATTTCTTTATTACTTACGCTTTCAAGGCAAGATCATCTACATCTCTTTAGAAGGGTGTTCATAGAAGGTACTCAAACCCTATGAACAAAATACTAAGGTATGTGTAATCCCCTTCATTAGTTGTTAATTTACTTACCTATTTATTCATATTAATTCATTAGTAATTAACATAAGCAGAAGCTAATTTTATCATTTCTTCAAGTAAGATCTAAGAAGGTTATATAACTATCTTTGGATAATTCAAACATTTTCATTGAGTAGGACTTATTAGCCCACTTTTCCAAAAATGTTAATCATGCATTATTCTTATATCAAAATATTAAAAATCAATTAGTATTCAAGGCAAATAAATATAATACAACAAAAGATATCCTTGAATCAAAACATTCATAAGATAGTCAATGGAGTTATGGCCTACAATTGAAGGTCTCCACTTTACAATTTTCTAATGTCAAAGATCTAAAAGTTCAAATCCTACATGTCAACACTATGAGGCATTTGGGGGCTAGGTGATATTCCCAAGGTAGGTGGCACTCTAGCATTGAGTGGGGCTACTCATGAGTCCTCTACTACAACTGAATTCCTTATCTTTATAATCACACGAACTAGCAATCCTTGGTAGCTCGATAGAAACTTACTTTACCTTTGTGATAAAGCATGTTGTAGGCATGATTGCTTATCTAAATACATTACCAAAGACATGAGAATTATGCAAATTCTCAATATGACAAGGGATGGTTTAAAATTTGGTAATGCAAATTCTCAATGAGAAAAAAATGCTACATGCAAAAATTGTGGCCATTAGGGTTTCTTTTGCACCTTAAGAGTTTTGAAACTATAAGAAGGTATTTTAAGCTATATGAATTTATAGAGAAAACAAGGAATGCTTATATGTGTCAAATCCCAAAAGAAAAGAAGCAAAATTGCAAATGGTCTCCATGCAAGGGTTGGTTTAGGCAAGGGATGCCTGGAGTACTTAAAGAGTATTTTCTTGAGTTCCAGTGATTTAAGAGATTTAAATATGATAAATAAATAATTATGGAATCATTGAATTAATTTTATGAGCTCTAGATTGAAAGTTAAGTGTTTAATGCCTATAATAGATTAAAAAAGCAAGTTGGTTTTAAACCTTTTTAATCAAGTCTATCATATGAGTTTCCTTAGAGCTATAAGACTTATAATAAGTGAAAGTTTGAGGTTTAGAAAGTGAAAACCAATGATTGTTTCTTACTGGACCTAAACTAGCATTAAATTCATTAAGTTTTAATTGGATTAAGTGATGATTAAAAGACTGAGAATGAATTCAAATGGATTAATTTGTCTTTTAATTGTTATATGTAGGCCAATCTACCCCCAACTCACTAGAGTATGGGTGCCAAGTGAATGAAATACAAGAGAAAAATCAAGAGCAAGGGGGTTAATGGTGTCTTGAAGCATTACAAGCTTTGAGGTAACGTTATCTTTCTCTCTTGCATACACTTAAACGCTTGATTGAGTTGAAATACTTGTATGTGTTGTTACTTGATGTATCCATGAGCTATGTCTTGATATATTTTTAATTATAAGTTTTATACATGAGATTGACATATTTTTTGGCTCTTCACTCCCTTTGGTATGGAATGGAGCGCAGTAACTTTTTTTTTTTCTTAACCTTGGGTTGAGTTGAGTTGAGCCTAGTTGGTTTATTTTGAGGTCATGGCTTGATCAGAAATGAGTTTTCATTTTAAAGATTGCATTTGAATTACATGAGGCATATGAATGGTGTTCTTACATTATATACATTGCATTTCCTCATGGTGTTTATATATGCATTGGTTGGTTGCGATTAGCTACTAAGATTTTTTTTACAATATCACCCATGTATTTCTATTAACTATTTCAAGCTCTCCAAGTAAGGAGAAGGAGCTAAAGAAGAAAGTATATAACAATGCTTTGAAATTAAGAGAGTGGTATTTGTACAAGTGTTCTTACATAGTTGGAATCTTGATGTATGTATGATGAGCATTAATGTATTTAATGATATTTGTAATGAGAATACATGTATAAGCATGAGAGTATCAATATGTGGCATTTTGTGGTAGAATATGACCTCTGGTGCATAACTTTGTATATGTGAAGCTAAATTGTTTATATGTAACCTTAGGTGCAAGAAGGTCATATTTTTATACAAGCTCTATTTTATGCATTTGACTTTGTGGATTGCATGCCTAGAATGATTAAAATTTACTCAAAGTGAAAGAGTATAATTTACAATCCATTTAGGCCACTTTTGAACTAAAGATTTAGTTTAAAAAGTCTTAAATTGTACTTTTACCACAAGTGGTATGAATGATCTAGTTTGGAGTTGAAATTTGACATGTAATTAGGAGATATTAACAACTTTCTAACAAGATAATAACGAAAATTTTTGGAGTTTTACAAAATATTTTATAAATTTTCAAAATTCAAAAAATTATACAAAATAGTCCTTGATACTGTTCATGTTACTAATTTTGGTTTTTCATTTTTTTGGGAAGGTCAAACAAATTTAGTTGCTCATAAAATTTTACAAGCATAAAATTTATATTATAAGCTTTCAGTAGCCATTGAGTTTGCATGAATTGGAGTTACATAACTCAAGTTATGAATTTTTGAAATTTGAGACAGAATATGTCACATGATCCATTTCGAGTTGCTCATGCTCTTTGTGCTTTTGATGCATATTTTTTTAATTTAACAGACCAAATCAAGTGTGTTTATGATGAATATGAATAAAAGAAAAGAAAAATTTAAAATTTGACTCTTATAACTTCGATTGACTCATAAACAAATCAATTTTTGATGTTGATATATTGGTTATAAACTTTTACTGCTAATGTCTTTGAATGGTAGGTATGAAATGGAATAAAGTTAGGTATGACATGTTCGATCAATGTGATTGTTAGGTATGACATGTTTGATCAACGCGATCACAACCGTCCATTGATGCCACCAAAACATACCATTTCATTGTTGATAACCTCCTTCAAGCTTGCTTCCTTCTATGCTTCTTCTTCTCCTTAGTTGTTCTCAACCCACATCTCATCAAATCAAATCAAATCATCATTCTCCATATCTCACCCATCCTTCAATCTATGCTTCCTCTCAAATGTTCGCCCTTCAATGTTATTTTTTGCTTCACCCATTGTTCAAAGGTCAAAGTATTACAGTGTATGTAATAGCCTGTTTTGATTTCTACATAACAAGTTTTGATTTGATTCTTTTTTTTTTTTCTCATAGGAAAGGAGAGAATGAAATTGATAGCTATCCTCGGAGAGTAAAATGAGACTTTTGGGTGATTGGGGTTTCACTAACAACTCTCCACAGCTTGTCGTTAGTTGAGTCTCATTATTTGTGTTGTGAATTTATTTATGATGGCTTGTGTATTTTGTGGAGCTTGCAGTTTATTGTTTGTGTATTTATGATGGCTATTAAATTTAAGGGAAACAAAAATAAAAGAAAATAAGACATAAAATTGATCAAAAGGATTAGTCCATACCTCCAGTTTTGACTAGTTCACTCTCATTCATACACTAGTCATGTATGATACATTAAATAATAGACAAACAAAGCACATTAAAACATACATGATACAATACATTAACCGTTATGATACAGTACATGATAGGTAACTACAAAGTTTTAGAAACCAAAACTATAACACTAATGAAGATGATGAAAACATAGCTCAAATGTTGCTTCTAAAAACATTTGACAATCAAAGCAACCATTGAAACACAAAGCTGCGGCTATGGTTGCTGAAAATGTTGAAAAGTTGAAGTGGAAGATGATGGAGCTTTGCTTTCCTATTGTTGTTGAATGAAGATGAAGCCGCCGCACTGCTTTCCTACTCAATAGAACAAGGCAATTAATTGGCTGAAGAACTTGATCTATGTTTTTCTCCAGTTAATCCAACTCAATACGCACTGTTTAGGGGGCAGCAATAGACGACTTTGATCGCGTCAAAATGGATGGTGCGAATGGGCCCTGGTGCTAGGCAGAAGAAGAAGCTCCAAAAAAAAAAAACACGTTCATTTCCCTAAAAGCATGGCATGCTGTGAGGATACAGGTGTTCAAACCATTGCTCCCATGGTAATTCCACATCTCTCTTTTACCTCAAAAATAGATACTTTCCTTTTTTTTTTTTAAACTTATATCATTCAACTCAACAATTTTTTTTGTTACAAAAAGGATTAAAAAAAAAAAAGGTAAGTAACCCCTAACGTAAATTCCCGCCTCTTACCACCTAATTTTCTCTTAGTATTTGTCCAGCCTTATACCATTCCAAATCTTCCAAAATGTATTTTGTTTATAGATTTGTATAAACTAAAGAATTTTCTTTAACTTATTGGTATAAAATAATATTTTCAGTTTTTTTAAAAATCTTATATGAAAAAAATATAATCTCAATTATTAGTCCTTTAATTTGATTCTAAATAAATTGAAATTTTTTTATAAGATTTTTAATAAGACTAAAAATACTATTTTATACAAATAAGTTAAAGAAAACTAAATTACAGTAAATGAATAAATAAAAATAAATTATATCAAATATTTATTGAAATAATTTTTTACCGTCAAAAATTATAAATATATTTTTGTAAGTTTTTATAAATAAATAAAATATTTTTTTTAAAAAATGTTGATGCTTGGGGTATGATTACAAATAAAATAAGGTTTTGTCTAATAAAATTATTTTAAATAAGATTTAGAAATATTTTAAATTGATCTATTATTCTAAATAAATTGAAATAGTTTTTTAAACCAATAAATTAAAGAAAATTAAATTTTAAGTAAAAACATAACATATTGTAATTTTTTATATAATATAATATAATAAATAAATAAATATATATATATATATATATATATATATATCCCTACCGCAGAATTCTATCAAACTCTTTTTTCAAATTTGATTCAGGATGGAAGTTGAAATCAGTCATAACTTTCTCATAATTTTTTATTTTTTTTAAAAGGGAAGTACAAGATATAAATAAATAATGCTTTTAAAAACGATTGTTAATAAGAAAAATTATTTTTTGTCTTTGAAAACACCCAACTCCTAGAGTATGTTTGGATGGAGAGAAAAGTAAGGAAAAGAAAAAGAAAAGAAGAAAAAATGAAATTTTTTCTCTTTTGGTAAGAGGAGAAAATTGAGAAGAAAAGAAAATATGAGAGGAAAAACATAGTGGATCCTATGTAAAAATTTTCTCTCCATATTTAAAGAAATTGCTGAAAAAAACGGTGCAACAAAACATATATATATACAATATTTTTAATATATAAGATTTATAAAATTTTTAAAATAAATAATTATATTTATTTTATTAAAATAATAATTTATAAATAATATTTAATAAAAATTATTTATAAGTTAATAATATATTTTTTAATATTAAAATTAATAAATCATACACACTTATAAAAAAAAAAAAAAAAAAAAAAAAGCTACAAACCAACCAAAAACAACCTAGGAGCAAAGGTAGTAAAAGCAACGCATATATATATATATATATTATTATATATTAATATATATAATAATATGATAAAAATTATGTACACTAAAATAATTAAAAAAAATATTTATTATATTTATATATATTATATTTAAATTAATTAATATATATTAAAATAATATTTATAAAATTTTAAAATAGATGTTAATATTTATGGTATTAAAATAATAATTTATAAATAATTTTATATAAATTATAATTTAATTAATTTCATAAATATATTTTTTAAAATTTTTTAATTTTAAATGTGTACTTTTTAATAAGAATTTTTTTTATTTTAATCAAAAATAATTTTTTTAATCATATGAATATTTTTAAATTAATTTTTATTTTTATTTTTATTTTTTTTTATGTTTTTAATATATATATATTTAAAATAATAATATTATTATTATCATATTTAAAATAATTTTTTTAATATATATATATTTTTATTTTTTTTATTATCTAAACATATAAGGAGATAATAATTTTTTTTTTTACTTTTTTCTTTTTGCCCTTCTTTTCCTCACTTTTCCCCTCCTCCGTCTAAACACAGCGCAAAAGTTTAGAAAAGGTTGGGACGAAAGATCAATAAGCAATTCTTTATGACTTCTCAGAAGGCTAGCGTGATTGGGGGAGTTGGTTAAAGGTCAAGGTATCATTATTTTCTCAAGGTGCATGCCAGCTAATGACTTAAAGAAAGAGGCAGTTGCGTAGAGACCTGACTTTCTTGGATTGGTACGTTTTTGGACCTTCGTTCAGACATGGGACCCGTTTATTCCTCGAATGACACGCCTCAATTAAGAGAAGCGGGACCTGTGACTGGGACAATTAAAGAGCAAATAAAGGCGCCTGGGGGTGCGGAGAGAGAGAGAGAGAGAGAGAGAGGGAGATAAGTGGTCCTCACCTCTGTCGTGTAAGCCTTATAGAAAGTGGAGTGTACCCCTCTCTTCTTTCTTTCTCCGAAAGTTCTTCTAAACTTATTTTTTAATTTCAAGATGAGGACTGGTTAGATGTCCAACACGCTTAAACAAGATGCTGAAATTCTTCTGGTTTTCCACGGCCGCACGGATTTTGTGTGAATGCCGATCTTCTCCCGTGCCATCCTCTCCAGTGCGTCTCCTGTGCCTTGAAATCCACCGTCCAATGCTTCTCCATTTCATCCGACGAACCATACGGCATTGAAAATCAAAACACGCTATATTAAGTTATTAACAAGTAAAATGGTGCATCTGAACCATTGATAGTTTCAACGGTTGAAATGAAAGCTGAAAATGATGAAAACGCAACATTCCAAGTTACCTATTACAATGCAGCAGAGGAGGAAACTTGGCTTTTGTTTTCAGCTCTGCTTTAGCAAATTTCAAAGGCATTTTCGTTTCTGTTGGCACCATTTTCCCCTCTTATTTGCAAGGAGAATACATCAGTTGAATCTTAACATATAAGTCTTAGTAAATTAACATCAAGGCACATAAGTAATATAATAATAGCTCCACTTCCAAGAATTTAGCAATGTAATTTTGCAAACAGCGCATCAATATCTCCTACTCTTTAATATTCTTGAATCTGTATATCTACCAACATATATTTCCAGTATAAGAAATTAAGCCATGAAAAATTTGGTAGAGAAAGAAACAAAACAAAATTTTCTTCAATGCATATTCGTGCAGCTACTTATCTTGCAGATCCGCGCAACTCCAGTGATCCATATGGGAAGTTTGATATTTTTTAATGAAAAATTTAGATCTTTTTACCCACTCATCTCATCTCGCAGATCCATGGAGCTCAAATCATCCACCCATGGAAAGTTTGATTTTAGGTGGTTTGTATCTGGTACCACGAGGGATGGCAGAGGACGACACATCAGCTGCATCTCTTCTGTGTTTTCCTTCAGCTGCATCTCTTCTGCGTATTCAATGTCTCTCTTTTCTCCTGAGAAGTCCGGTTTACTTTTGATTGATTGACGCTGCAGCTCGTGACACGTGGTTGTGTGGACATCCAATTCAAGTCTCATGAGCTGCGACGTGTCCCTCCCTTGGCCACGCGATGACACGAATGCTCTAGATTTACGCACGGGAGACGCACTGGACAATAGGGGCACGGGAGAGGATCTGTTCTCATTTTTTTGTGTGTATTTTATCTAAATGATTTAAATTTAATAGAGATAGTCTAAAATATATATATTATTAATTTTAATTTTTTATTACAGAATAAAAACTGTTTGAATCTTCTGACACTAAAATGTGGCACCCGTTTCCACGAACGGTTTTCAAAATGATGTCATTTTCGCGGGTTAAATAGAAAGAGGCTGACCCCATGCTCCTCCTGCAAGTACTAAGAAATTTCCACAAAGACGTCTAACAGCCAAGTACTAAGAAATTTCCACAAAGACGTCTAACAGCTCGTTCGGCAGGAAGAATTTAGGAGTGAAAAAGGGATGGAAAATGAAAAAATTGAAAAAATTTTTAATTTTAATTTTATAATTATTATTTAATATTTTTTAATAATAATTATATAATCATTAAAAATAAGAATATTATAAATATTTTTTATTTATAAAATTATTTTTTTATTTTTTATTTTCATTTTCTTTTTTATCTTTCTAACTAGCAAATGAGCTTTAAAATTGACACATTTTTTAAGGCATCTCCATTGATGGAAACAAAAATTAAAAAAAGTTATTCATTATATTTTTTTTATTATTTAACCGTATTCTTTTTATCTTTTCAAATAAAAAAAAATTATTTTTTATCCCAGTTATTATCGTGTACCAATTTTTTAAAAAAAATATGAAGTCCTTTCACCTCGTCGGAGGGATGCGAATTTCCTCATGTTCAGACGCGAACATGAGTGGCTCAAGTTGAATGATCCAGACTGCATAAAGGATCCAACGGTCCCCAATTTGCCGCGTCATCGCTGGTTAATGAAACAAACCGTTTCATGCTGCGTTATTTTTTCCTTAATTTTCCCATGCTGCAGATGAAATCTTATCCGTCCACGCCCTCAATACCCACGATCGTGCCACGCGTCTTCCCCCTCACTATATGCTGGGATTTTGCAGCTTAATCCGGTCTTCCCCTTGCATGCGAACAGTATACGATAAGAATTGGTTCCAAATCCTCGTTCCCCTTCCTTTGATTTTGCTGAACCAGTGTGTGATTTATGTTTGTTTCTTTGTGATTGATGTCTAGATTAGGGAGGATGAGGAACTGATAAATCATCATGGAGGTCAAGGAAAAAGAGAGCTAGATCTGTGATTTATGTAGCTTTGGTTGGGATTTATGTAGCTTGGTCTAAAATTTGAGGGTCTATAACATAGCAAATAGGATTTGTGACTCTTTATGGTATTCAATTACCTTGTATATCTATGCCCTTGTGTGTTTTGCTATTGATGATTTTGGTACAGCTCAAATTATATTTTCTTAATGCAGAATAGGACCATTTACATTGCAATGCAGAACCAAATAACTTGAGTTTGATTTTGCTGCGAAACTATAACCGGCGATTTGATTTTGGGACGAAACTATGAATGGGGATTTGATAAGACAAAGTTATCCAAGAAATAGAACTGTGGAGCGGAAGAACGTGGGTCTCAAGATTCAAGCTTTAGAGTACATGTTTGTTGTCAAAGTATGAATGAAGATCAGTTAGCTCTAAGCTCCAAGAAAATTAAAAAAAATTAACATCAAACTAACTTCACATTGAAGCCACCCAATATTAAAGCCTCTTAACAGATGCAGAAAAGCAACCGTTGCATTGTAGTCGGACATGGTTGCAGCCAAAGTTCAGTACGCAATGTATTGCCAATAAATGCATATATTATATTATATTATATTGTACTTTTAAATATATAATATTTATATATAGTATTATAATAAAATATTATATATAACATTTAAATAATATTTATTATATATATTATATTTAAATTAATTAATATATATATTAAAATAATATTTATAAAAATTTTAACATAAATATTAATATTTATGATATTAAAATAATAATTTGTAAATATTTTTTTATAAAATAAAATCTAATTAATTTAAAGAATATATTTTTTAAATTTTAAATGTGTGTTTTGTAATTAGAATTTTTTTTATTTTATTCAAAAATAATTTTTTCTTGTTATTTAAATAATTTCTTAAATTAGTTTTTATTTCTTTTATTATTTTTATTATTTTTAAAAATATATATGTAAAAAATTAAAATAATAACAGATTATTATTATATTAAATTAATTTTTTTTTATATTTTCTCTCCTCTTATCCAAACACACGGAGATTTTTCTACTTTTTTCTTTTCTCGCATTTTTCTTCCCTTTTCTTTCCCTTCACTTTCCTCCTCCCCATCCAACGCATTGAAGATTCATCCAAAATGATAAATATGCGTCATTTTCCAATTTTAACTGGGTCATTTGAAGATTCTTGATAAACAAGCGTCATTTTCGATTTTCCAAGTCTAACTGGACGCTCTAACAGGTGGATTAGCACAAATGTCCCATAGAGAGGTGATAAAAACGAGGAGTGAAATTCTTCTGAAACCAAAAGAGAAAAAGAATGAAAGAGGTGAACTTCAGTTTTGACATGTTCGCCTCGCTAGGTATGATAGAATCAGAGCGAAAGAACGAGAGAGAGAGAGAGAGAGAGAGAGAGAGAGAGAGAAACTAACAATCAAGCTGTTTGATATTAAAAAAAATTAAAATATAATTTTTTATTAAAAATAATTAAAAATAAAATTTTAAATTAAAATATTATTTCATTAATTTATTATTATTAATTAAAAATAAATATTTTATTATATTTTATAATTATTTATAATAATTAAAAATATTTTAATTTTTTAATTCTCTTCTTATTTTATTTTTATTTAATTAAATATAAAAAATAAAAATATTTATATTTTTTCATCATATCAAATTAGTATATGATTTTTTTTATTTTATTATTTTTTATTTTTATTTTATCTAAAACTAATTCCTCTTAACAAACGTGGCTATAAGGGTACGTTTGGTACGGAGAATAAATTTTGATGGGATTGAAAATGGGAAAAGAAATAAGAATGGAAAGGAATCTTGATGCTTAAAGTTTGTTTGGTATGATTTAAGAAGTAATGAAAATAACAAATCTATTTTATGTTTGGTTAAAAGAAAAAAAAAAAATGAAAAAGAAAGATATCTAAAAGATTAAAATATCCTTTAATTAAAAAAATTAAAAATAAGTTTTGTTTTTTTACACATTTGTTTTTTTTTTTCTGAAACAAAGAAAAAAAAAACAAAAAAAATTGTCTAGATCTAGAAACGCTGTGCTCCACCTAAATTTCTTCTGTTTGAGTGCCTTATTGTATCTATCAAAGTCCTTCTTTGTCTATGGCTCGAGTCAGTCCCTGGTCTGCTTTGATTTTCTCGAACAGTGTCGGTCCATATCAGGGACTCTCGTGGGAGCCATACAACGTTCCTAGGCAAGAACTGCTCCTTTCCTTAAGCTCCTTATTTAGTTCCTCCCATCCCAGGCGTTGATCTCGCAACGGCCCTCCAGCATGTCCTCATATCGCGTCCGTCACCACAGCTGCGCATCCCCAGATAGATGGAGGCAAACAGTAATAATGACAAGGAAGACATTGTTAACGGGAAGGAAGACACCGAAGAAGAGAGGAAGAGACTGCGGAGGTGGATTTGACTCCTTCGACCATTGATTTTGGTGCTCGTTCAATTCTCAAACCCTTGTGGCAGTGGATCAAGCTCTTCATGGTTGTCGGATGTGGACAAGGTTGCAACAATGGATGATGTAGATGTGCTGTACAGAGAACGATGAGCATCAGGAGATAAACTACTGAGAGTAAATTGGTCATAATCATTTCCTTTCCCTAATCTCATTACCCATTCCATCGATTTATGGGAGGAAAGAGCATTCCAGTGTTTATAGGAAAATTTCATTCCATGGAAAATGGAAGCAGACGTACCAAACATCATAGATAGAGGAACCCGTACACCTTTCCTTTCCTTTCCCTCATATAACCCTTATACCAAACATAGCCTAAGTCTTACAGGCAGGGCCAAAGTCTCCCCCCTTTTTCTCTCTCCTTCAGAGGAATTTCAGCTCGAAGGGTTCCAAGTCCGATAAAAACGTGGAAGTGCATCGTCTGAAACGAAATTAAGCAGAAATCAGGAGAGAGCAAGAGAGTGCGAAAGAAGATCCAAGTCCATAATTTTCACTTTCGGTTCATAAAAACGTTCGTTTCCTCTCAGAAGGGAAAGACGCTGCATCGTTTTCCTCTCTCTGAGATCTGGTTAGTATTAGTCGTAATCTCCGCTTTGTATTTTGGTTTGCTTAATTCTTTTTTGTTCGGTCCAAACGAGTGCAGGGAAAAAGATTCCACGTTTATTTGTCTCTAATTCTGGCCCATAATTGAATTAATTAATCAATTCTATAAGAATTTGTTTTTAAATTTTAAGTTGCAACAAGATTTTTAATACAATATACTTATTAGATTTTATATATATAGCTTGATTTCAAGTTTAATGATTTTTATTGCACCTGATTTGATTTTATAAAATTTCTAATTTATTGGATGAATATAAATGTTAGATATAATCAATTTACATCATCTTTCATGTGGATCCAAAATTTATTATCTTTGTGCATTAAATTTTTTTAAAAAAATAATAAGATAGAATAGAAATAATCTCTTAAAAAAATTTTTGAACTTAAAAAATAATGTTCTAGCAAATTTGTTTATTTTTATAAATTTTACTTGTCAAATATTATGACAATTTTATCTACATAATTTATGAATATCAACAATAAATAAAATTGATAAAATACTTACTTCAACGAATCTTAATGTTAAATAATATGATAACATTATCTTCCGAGTTTATAAATATAGTATAAACAATAAATAAAATTCATGAAGATAATGGCATGGGGGACATAATATTCCTTCTTATGATCAAGTTGCTAACATCTTATGCAAGCCTTTGTCTTCTCTTAGGTTAGTTAGTTGAGAAACAAATTTCAAGTCAAGAGCGCGGCTGATTTGAATTTGAAGAGAGCTCTTGTAGCTAGCTTCTTAAAAGTTGCAAGAAAGATTGGGTAGTTCGCTTTTTGAACTTCATTCTAGCTTTCTGACCAAGAACCACCGATTCATTCTTCCATCGTTTTAGTGGCTTTCATGTGATTTTAGCTGTTTAGTTTTTCTTTTCTTTTTTTCTAACATATATTTTATTTTATTTTATTTTTTTATTTCCATTCTCAGGATAATAAATTAACCTTTTAACAAGACTTAAGAAATTTTAGTATTTTTCTAATATGATTGAAAGGTTAGCAAAGTCATGCATCGGGATCCTCTCCAGTAGGAGATCTCAAAATTGCCTCTGTAGTACCTCACATGTCTTTTTTTATTTATTTATTTACATATTCTTATTTTTTTTCAAAGTCTCTCACAAACTCTCACTTCAGAAACACTGCATATGCATCTTCAGAGGATGCATTTCCAAAGTCATCGCACCTACTGTCATCGTGGACGGCTAGTGACCGATTGTGATTATTCCGAGCAGATTTGCAAGAAGGAAGCTTTGAAGAGGCTGTGCGAGGCCGTGATGTGATGGGGTGCTTCATGTTTCGGCTTCAATAAGATGACATTGGTAATGCCATGGTTATATAATGCTTACCTTGAAACTAGACATAGACAAGAAATTCTTACATGATTGTTACAATAGGCTAATAAAGGTTTATTAAAATAAGATTGTCAATAGATTCTATTATTTCAAACATGTTGGTGAATGTATCATGATTGGAAGAATTAGATTGGATTAGTTTAAAAATCAGTTTATCAAAGAATTAGTAAAAAATTGGTTAAATTAATTAAAAATTGGTTGAATTGATCAAAATTAAATAAGTTAAAAATTAATTTGAATTGATTAGTAATTTTTTTTAATTTTTTTTATATAATAAGATAATTTATCTTAAATAAATCAAGTAGATTGTAAATAAAAAATATTTGAAAGAAGGGGTTGAAACATAAAAAAAAAGAGAGGATAGTATAAAAAAAATAAAATGCACATATTTGGTTATTTTAAGTGTTTTTTTTATTATGCCTTGGTTTTTAATAGTATTTTTTTTACATATAAAAATTTTTTGCTAAAATTATTATTTTTTAATGATAAGTGAAATCTTAATATAATTTAAGAATTAAAAATTTTAATATTAAATATTTTTGACTTTTAATCATGATAGTTTTTGTTTTTTTAATGAAAGAATAATTTTTCAAACATCTTAAAAATATTAAATTAATAATTAAATATTTAAAATTTATTAATATTTATTTGTTATATTAAAATTTTAATAAATAAAATTTTAAAAAATATATATTTGACTATTATCAATTTAATTACAATTTAACTAATGAAAAAGTGAATTAGTATTTTTACTGCTTTAATCATCTGTTTGATTTTAAAACATTACTTATTATATAGACTAACATTAAGAAATGGGCCATTTAATAAATAAGTTTAAATAAATAAGCTCAAACTCACCCATTGTAATCTAAATGGCTTTGTTCGTAGACTCTTAATAAATGAGCTAACATGCAATTTAATGGGCCTAAATTCGCAAACCAACCCATTTAGTCTCACATTTTAATGGGGCCAAATTCATCTGCCTAAACTGGTCGAACAAACGGGTTAGAAGAGGTGGTCCATGAACTTAGACCCGTTTTGACAATAATAAAATAAAAAATTAATGCATTATATCATCATAATATATATATATATATATATATATATATATATAAAAGAATTTCTACACATAGGCAGCATTTGAAATTTTGTGAAATATAAGCTTGAAACTTTGAACCCTGTGTTGACTTTGCGGAAGCCTATGTTCGAGCTAACAGACTTGACGTGTAGTCAAAGGAACCAATAACCTTCTAAAATCCTGCTTGAAATCCAATTCTCTGAAGGGGGCTGTCTTTAGGTACATCTTTCGTAAGTACCGTCGCTGCCAAAGATAACAATGACAAGTATAAGCCCATTCTTGGATGAGTTTTGTCAAATCCAAGCCCATTTGTTCTATGTTACCCTCTATGAGCTATGGTTGCTTATAAATGAAAATATGACCCATGACAATTTTTTTAACAAATTTGAAACTGAACACGTGTAACTTGTGACATTTTCATTTAACTGATTGTATCCACAAGTTAAATTCAACCACTTAAGACTTTGTAAAATTTGTCAAATTTATAAAGAAAGATTTTAAAAATTATTATTTTTAAAATTCAAGTTATAATAAACAGTTCGAATTGTTATAATCTGATTTTATAAAAAATCTCTTGTTACTTGAGCTTTTAAAATCTTTTATTAGAAGTCTTATAAAGTATAAATCCTTAAATTTAATTTTCTCATCGTAACATAGACATGCCCATATTGTACATAATATTTGTTATTTATGGATATATTGTTGTTGTAGGTTTATGCACTTTCAAAGCTTTTAACCGATGAAGCAGCATTTAAATTTGCAGACGAGAATGTCATTGATCTTGTATGAATCATAGCTACTACTGTCGCAGGCCCATTATTCCCCGCTATTGTACCATCATGTGTTTAAGTACTAACAGGTAATTTGGCCACCAATCTACCTATTTAGTTTGTTCTTAGCTAAACTTAACAACTTGAGTTTTAAAATAGTTGATTTTTTATACAAATTTAGTAGATTAAATTAAATTTCAACGTAAAGAGGACTTTTGTTTTGCTCGTGTTTTAAGCCTAAACAAGTTTTAATGTGTGGAAGTGTGTTCATATAATTTATTTCTAAACTTACAATTAAGGAGAATTGAAATTTCCATGCATTTAAGGAGAAAATTGCTTAGTTCTAAGCAAATTTATTTTGGAAAAAGGAAGTGATAGGAAAATAAGAGTGATGGTTTGAATACTTACTTGAAACGGTAGAATCTATAAAACTATTGACCCACATAGTAAATCATAGTTATAGTTTAAGCTTCAATCTTTGTTTCTCACATCAGATACATGAAATTTAGAAGAGAAGAGAATGAAGAAGTTTACTACGATCTTCTCTTATTAATTTTATCAAAGTCAGTTTCTGACTTTGCCTGGAGCATTCTCACTAACTTTGCATGATGATTTTCACAGTCGTGCAAAATGGTCAGTCGGTTTTCTTTATTTAATTTTCCCACAAAATAATAATTGACAATTAATTTTGAATTTCAAATTTTAAAATTTTAATTAATTAATTAATAATTTAATATAATTTATTAATTTCTTTTGTTGGGCTTTTGTTATAAATTTGGATTAACTTATCATGAGCAGTCCAATAATATAATAAGATTATTTATAATCCAACATTGCCCATTTACTTATGATGATATAAACAACACAGAATTTCTTATTCCTCTTTAACTTTTATAATAGTTGCTCTGTCTGGCTGCTTGGACATAACCTTTGTATGCTTATATACTTAAAAATCCTATTATAAGATTAGCATTATAGGCTCTTCCCTTAGATTTACGTTATGCACTTATTTATGTGCTTTAGATATTTTAAATTTACCTAAATACATTTTACTTATAGCAAATCCAATCCTTCCTCAACGTTAGAATTACTTAAATTGGCTTTTTTTTTATATATAATAGCTATGCTTATGATATTATTAAATTAAATTTGTAATGAATTTGTCTTACACACTAGCATAGTTGTGTATATTTTAAGTTATTTTTCTTTTGCCTACAAATCAATTAAATCAAAATCAATCTTTTCCTTAGCTTTAGTCCTTTAGGTTGAATTTATTATAACCATAGAATGTATGTTAAAATATCAATAATTGACTTATGTTTTTATAATATTATCAAAGTTATAAAGGCGTCTGCAAAAATATTTTTTTTTTTAGGATTCACATAATAATGAAGTAGGGATCTATTCATTTGTTTATCTAATTGTAATTTTTAAGCACATGTAATATAAATTGCATGTTATTATATTTCTTTTATCTTATACAAGTCTATGTTGATTTTATTTATTGATTAATACTATACAAATCTTAGTCTAGATACATAATATCTAATTCAAATTTTACTATTCTATTTGCCTCCTAAGGCATTCTTAAGGATAATTCTTGTCTAGCTATAGGCATTATGAATGGATGAGATTTCATAATTCGATTTATATAATTATATAATCGAATCTTATCTTGACTTTTTTTTTTGTTGAGATGACATATTTTAAGAGATTTTGCATGTTTTACGTACACATCTTTAGGTATATGCTTAGTAGGGGATCTACTGACATATTATACATATTAATACTTTTCTATATTATTACTTCTCTAACAAAGTTATACTTAGTGTTTTTGTATTTTGTCCTACTATAATATTTAGGGTCCTTTGTACAGACTATGCTTGTTTGACTATCATAATTTATTATTATAAGACTCAACATATCCCTAGTGATCCCATTATGTTTTATGAATCTCTTCAATCATATAACTTATTGTAGAGCTTAAGCTAAGATAACCGAAGCCGTCTTGTCGTGTATATGGGCCCACCACCTCCCATCCTTTACGCTCTTAACGTCCTGCTCAACAGGAAGGTTTCGTATCATAACGCCTTCCCCAACCCCTTAGGGTTTCATGAAGAGCACAGACAACCAATGCCGTCTCGTCTTGTGAACTGCGATACTTCTGAAAGAAGTCTAAACAGCTGCTTGATGGAAGTTCTCCCAACAGTTAGGGCAATTACAAGTTTCACTGGTCGCCTATGTAATTTATCTTCTCTTTTCCTCTCCTTCAGGATCGATAAAGTAAGTAGAAATAGTGCATTGACGAGTTTAGTTCATGGACCGGTTGCAACTGCCCCGCAGGGAACTCCCGAAGGGTAAACCTTGAGTGAAGTGTCTTCCGGGGGAAGGCACGAACGAGGGATAGGATAGCTCCTTGCTTTGTGCTACGCTATCGCTATGCTCTCCTAACTTCGCTGTCGCTCTACGCTAGCTATGGTTGCAATGCATGTCCCCGATCTCTGATCTCTGACCTTCGATTCTCTTGTTTTCTCTCTCCTAAGAGCGAAGTGGCCAATCTGTATTGGGCACGAGCGATAAAAAGTTTCTTGAAGTGAAGTAGCATAACCACCTCGGCAATTGTACTCTACTTTTTAACATCTACTTCTTACTACTCCATAATAAAATTCTATTATTTAGCAAAAATATATATTCATAAGCTGTTTTTTTTTTATCAATATCTACACCTGAAATCTGCATTAGATTATCCAACCAAGTATAAATAACTTGCTTGATAATATAATGTGTATTTAATAATACTTTTTAAGTATTTTAGGATTCTCTTAATAGCTTTAATATTTTTACTTGGAGACTTACAAAGCTAGTTGCATAACAAATATTTAATCTTTTACACATTATTGTGTACATGAAGTTACCAACAGCATTGGTTAAAGGACTCCTTTCATAACCTTTTTTCAAAATTTGATCCAAGGACATACGTCTCGAGTTAGACATTGGCCTCTTACTATAGTGGGATTCATAGGCTTTCCGTCTTTTATATTGAATTACTCAAGGATTTTATTGATATAATTCTCTTGTTCAAGCAATTTCTTTGAATTTTAATTTTAAGAATATATTATGTTTTATTTATATCTTTCATTTTAAAATTTAAGAATAGTTATTTTCTAATAGTTAAAATTAATTCTAGATTAGTCTCCAAGTAATAGTATATCATATATAAAAAAATAATATTACAATATTACTCTCAAACAACGAAATATAGACACAACTTTCTATTTTAATCATTTCAAATTCATGCAATATTATTAGTTGATGAAGTTTCAAATACAATCTAGATGATTGTATCAATTTGTAGGTAGATCTTTGAAGCTTACAAGCCTTTTGTTAATTGCTTTTTCACTGAAATCTAAAGTGGTTCCATATAAATTTTTTCATCTAGTTGTTTAGGAATTGAAATTTCATCTGACACCATTCAGAGCTCGTCCTCATGATTTACTTTTTGCAAATCATGGTTTACTCGCTGTAAACACTCATCCAAACACGCCATAAGTTCCACAGCAAGCAGGGGGCCACCAGAATACCTACCCAACTTCGTTCACTCTTTTCATCCAGCCTCGATTTTATCATTCTTTCCCTCCCCATCTTGAAAGGAGCCATGAAAGCCAGGACTCTGATTCGATGAATCTGGCTATTAGAATTGAAAAGGGCTAGGACCCATGACCAGGAAAATTAACAAGCGATCAAAGGGGTTAGGAATGAGGGCTGTGTTCACGCGTAAACAAATTGCCGAAATTCCTTTGTCGTTTTCCGCCAAACATGGGTTGGATTCACGATACGTGCTTATCCTGCAAATACCGAATATCTTCATTTTCTTCTTTCCAAATCTGGAGTCCTTTTCCCTCCATCCAAATTGCCCTCCTAATCTTCCATTTGCTTTTCCAATATGTACTGTATTGGCTGAGGTGGTTCTTATCACAAGGGCAGCGAGATGTCCGCGAATACATAAAATCCTATATTATTAAATTTCCAAATTTTGAATAAATGATAAACCAATATTTCAGGTGCCCCCAATCATCTCCACTCCGTAATACATAATATTTATTACAGATACTGTTCGATAGATTTTCTAGTTGTATCTCTTTCTGTTGTAGTTCACAGCAGCAACAGGCAAAACTAAATTGAATTTTAACTGTAGGAAATAGGTCGATTTACATGCGCAAGCAGTCTTTTTATTTGGATTCTTCACTTTAATTTAGCAAAAGACAAAGTTTATTCAATGAGCTTTGGTCAAATTAATTATCCATTCTTAATGGTAGTAATTTGTTTGAACCTACTTCCACTGAATTTTCTTCTATGCAAGCAAGAATTTGATGCCACCAAATTCTGGTTAGGTGAATTCATTGTCATGTGGGGCGGTTGCGTGTATTACTTGCTTGATTTGATATATATATATATATTATTGAATTAATTGATTTATACTATTTGAAGAAATCTGCTATCTTTT
The DNA here is from genome assembly GCA_032878935.1 of Erythrophleum fordii. Lineage (NCBI taxonomy): Eukaryota > Viridiplantae > Streptophyta > Magnoliopsida > Fabales > Fabaceae > Erythrophleum > Erythrophleum fordii. Next base: position 13,634,917 of record JAVQMF010000052.1, on the reverse strand, counting down.
TTATCCGCGTTCTCATTTGCACCTTAAGCTACGTTTCGAATCAAATTGGAACTAGACCAGACAGCTTGATGGAAAGAAAGGATCAAGCCAAAACGATGGAAGCCTGACTGGAATAGCAGGTCCCAGCATACCTTTAGAGTGGGAGAAGCCTTTTCAGGTCCTCATTTGGATTCCATAAAATAGTCTTAATTAAGCCATACGGACAGTGCAGGGACTCCTGGGAGGGGGCCAGAGCGATGAGAGACAGCTTTCTTATTGGTCCTACAGAGATAGTCTCGTTATGGCGTTATGGATTCTGGAAAAAAGAAAGAGAATCTTCCCTAAACCCGAAATACCGAGCTGTTTCAGTGTGTATATTGCGCTGGTTCTTCTGATTCCCGTGCTTCTCTCTCTCCGAAACCCAATAGGTGAAACTGAACAACATGCCTGGGTGGTATAAAAATACATAGTACAAATATAGGATCATGGGTTGTGGAGGCTCTTTTTGAAAGAGGCTGCATCGTTCGTGCCTTTCTGAGAGATCCTGGTTATTATTACTGATAATCTTCCTTTTCTTCCTTGTTTTCTTAACTTTCTTTTTTTTGGTTCTAGCTTCAGAGGTTCAAACCAGTGCAGAGAAAGATTGTGGATCAAAGAAAATGGTTACAGATTGAAAAGGAAAAACCCAAACTAAACTGGTTGATGAGCAGATTAAATTTTGTAAGCCATTTAATCTATAGATATGAATTCACATTAATTAATTTTAATGTCTTTTCTAAGATGAGTTGATTATGGTTTATTAAGATTTATCATAAGTCAAATTATGAATTAAGTGGTTATAAAATTGACAAATTTTAACCCACATTAATAAAAGAGTCTAGTGAGTAATCTTAATAATGGAAGTTAATTGTTTAGGTCCATTCTCTAAATCTAATTAAAAATGTATAGTTTTATTAAAAACTGCTCATCTAAATCTAGGGTAGTAAAAAAAAGATTTAACTTACAAGTAAATTCCATATTTGCTATAAGTCTGTTTCTTATTCCAATATCAAATGTTAGTGTTATAATTTCATATGAGATCCAAATTTTTTAATAGTGGTATAAGAGTTATAGTTCTATATAAAATTTAAAATTTGACAATAAATTTAGTATTTATCTGCATCATTTTAACAATTGATATTTTTGTGGTTGTTGACTAATTGGCCAAATTAGTTTAGAACTTGTGTTCTTTATATTACAAGCTTTTATATGATACATAATTTATTTTTTAATTACTTCTAGCTTCAGAGGTTCAAACCAGTGCAGAGAAAGATTGTGGATCAAAGAAAATGGTTACAGATTGCAAAGAAAAAATCTAAACTAAACTGGTTGATGAGCAGATTAAATTTTGTAACCATTTATTCTATAGATCATGCATGTTCATCGTAACACGCACGATTGTCTTTCAGTTTAAATTTCAAAATGATTTCAACCAAAAGGTCTTGATTTGGGTTTTCGTTTGTCATTTCTTGTTGATAGGGCACTCATTGCGGTGCTTTATCTTGGAGTTTAACGATGTGTTTGAAAATCCGATTATAAATCATGTTTGTATAGAAGTAGTTATTTGTTACTTCTTATCTACAAATCACGATTTGCTCTTTTTAAAAATTCATCTAAACATACTATAAGTAGCTTATTGCCTATCTCTTAATTTTTATTAACAAATAAAAATGTAAAATAATGCTGCATTTGTTAAGATAGTCATATATATATATATATATATGTTTGCAGATAGATATAAGTATGTTCGCATATATGGCTCCATTTGGTAGAAGATAATGTAAATACATTCTCTTCTTGTTTGATTATGAAATGTTTATTATATTTTTATTTTTTTATTTATTACATTATCATTTTAATTATTAAATTATTTTTTTAAAAATAGAGATAACAAAATTTTTTTATATCTTCCTTATTCCTAACTAGCAAATACAACCATGTTTCAAAATCACATTTGTGTATTTGTGTAAGAGCAACAAATCGTTGCTTCCTGAAAAATATGATTTTGGGGCCTACATTTGTGGCTTTGTGCAGAGTACCAAATTGTTGTTTTCTGAAGAACGTGATTTTGAGTCTTAAAAATGCAAAAACAAACACATGCTTATTCATTCCTTTCTCCACTCTCAGCCAGAGGGATTGCGTTCAACGATGGTGTTCCTGGTCATTGTGGGGGGGCGCATCTCCATAACTCTCTTTATGCTCTGTATATAAAGCAATAATCAGGTCAGCAAGCTAGCTAGCCAGATATATATATATATATATATATATATATATATGTGTATGTATGTAAAAAATAATGATAATAGATTAAAAAATAAAAAAATTATTTTTAAAAATCTGTTATCATTAAATTTATCAATAATCAATTGAAGTTAATGATAAAAATTTTAAAAAATAAATTTTTTTATTTCTTAAAGTTTAAAAGTAATTTCTTTTTTTTATTAAAAGTAGGAACATAAGCATTGCCGATTGCAGTCCCGAGGAGGGCTCTTCCAGCTGCGACTTGATTGGACAAGAGAAGCACAATAATCAAAACACGGTACTTACTGATCTTCAAATCATCAACAAGCACGATAATAAAAACCGATAAAATTTTATACGTAACTTTTATATTTTTATTATTAAATTTTTAATAAAAACATAATTAATATATAAATCTTTATTAATAATATAATAAATTTATAATTTTTATAGATAATCATATAATTTGTTTATTAAATTATACATTTATTATGTTAATAAAAAGTTATATATTTATTATATTTTAATTAAAATTTTATTAATAAAGATATAAAAAAATTATATATTCATTTTAATGTTGTGACTCTTGTAACAAAAGAATCTTGTAAATCTTTCATAATAAAATAAGAATTATTAAAACTTTGTTTAAATAAAAACTAATTAATACTAGACTCATCTTTCAATGTGACCAAAATAAAAATTTGTTCAAAAATGAATAGCACATAATTTGTTAAACTTTGTTTTGTCCTATATTCATGGACAATTATCAGACAACAGAATAATTCATGAGCATATACGATTCTTGTCTCATTTCCTTGGAAACCTATTATCCTTTTTTATGGATTTATCTAAAATAAATATCCTTTTGTTTCAAACCCCCCTTCCAATTAAAAAATTTATCGTGCCATCCAAGTTTAAATTTAATTTAGACATAAAATAAAACTAACCGCCCATTTCATCAGTAGGTATGCTCTGTTGGATGCATGATTTAAAATATTAGTGGCAGGCTATTAGCAGCATGTGATTTTTATGTTTTGAGTTAGTGAATCTTAGGATTCACTCATTTGTTAAAATCAGCAAGTTAATGTTTAGACATTTTTGCTATTATATCAAGTCATGGTCCTATTTTTTTTTTGGGCTTTGTTTCTTATTCTTTTTACATTATTTAATGCTTGGTTGCATTGATTGTTTTTGAATAAATGAAATTTAGTAAGTTTGAGCCGGTAACTTTATCTCTCAATTTTTAATTGTAAAAATCCTTGCCCTTTTTTCCAACATGTTCCTATATAACCCCAACAAATTGAATGACATTCATTTCATTATTTATTTGCAAATTTTTTCCTTGAAAAACACACTAAGTTCAGTTAATCTATATACTTTTGAGAGAATTATGTTTAAGAATTTAAATTAAAAATATTTATTTTAAAAAATCTATTATCATTATTTCATGATTGATTAGTTTTAACAAAAAAAAAAACAATTAAACTCGTTAATAACAAGTCCCTGTGATTACTCCTAATCGTTCTTTATAAGTCTTCATGTACTGTTTGGGTAAGTGATCTAATCAAAAGTCTTACCAGGTGCAGGTGTACTGTAGCCATAAGATCCAGGAATTCCAGAAATGGTCTCATCCCTCTGAATCAACTTGGCCACCCCAAAATCTGCAACTCTGGCCTCCATTTCACTGTCTAATACATTACTCGGCTTCAGATCTCTGTGCACAATGACTGCTGAAGTTGGACCCATGAAGTTGTTGTCGCTCATGTCGACGAAGGCGAGGTTGGGAAGAAGGCCTAAACCATCGGGGATGGAGCCGTTTAGACGATTATTTTGGATTCGAAGCCTTATTAATGAAGTGCAATTTGCGAGTGATTCTGGAATAGCACCTTCAAATTCGTTATGAAAGAGAATGAGATTAATAAGCTTGTTTCCATTGCAAACACCTGATGGGATTGGACCTGTGAGTGAATTCGTGGACACGTCTAGTTTCTGAAGTAATCCATTGGAGCCAAGGGTCTGTGGGAGAATCCCAGTAAGCGAGTTGTTCCATAGAAGCAGTGTGTCGAGTTTTGGAAGGTCTCCAATCCCTTGTGGTATCTCTCCCGTTAGCTGATTGTTCATCAATCTCAAAATGGTTAGTTCCTTCAACATTGAAATTTCCGAAGGAATTGACCCTGTAAGTTGGTTATCTGACAAATCAAGAGCTTTGAGACCTTTCAAATTCCCCAAGCTTGATGGGATTTCACCCACCAACCGATTCTTGTACAGCAACAACGTCTCCAGCATAGTCAAGTTTCCGAGTTCATGCATCACAGAGTCAGAAATATTAGCAGAGGAAATATCCAAGTATTTTAGACTAGATAACAACGCCAATTCCACTGGTACTCCTCCACAAAACTGGTTATATCCAATTTCCAGACGTTCCAATTGTGATAAGAAGCCTAACTGGAATGGTATTGGACCTTGCAAGAGATTCCCAGCCAGATAAAGGAACTTCAATCTTGGTAAATACCCATAACCTGAAGGAATCGTATCGTTGAAGTAGCTCCCACCAAGGTTTAACTTCTCAAGAAACCGAAGCCTCATAAATTCCCGAGGGAGAGGACCAACGAAGTTGTTGCTATAAGCATTGAGGACCCTTAAGAATTTGAGCTTTGAAACCCCAGGTGGGAAAGTTGAATTGAACAAGTTGTGGCTGATATCCAGAGTCCTGAGCTCAACGAGTTCAAAAATTGCTGATGGGAAAATCCCAGTGAAGTCATTTCCACTGAGATTCAAGTGGTGTAGGGTCGTTAAGGAACGAATTTGGGTTGAAATTGAGCCAGAGAGATTGCGTCGAGAGAGGTCAATGGTGGTGATTTGGGATGTGCGTGGGTGACATGTGATGCCCCACCATGAACACCAAACAGGGTGTGGGGAATTGTAAGAGGAGTCTGACCAGTCATGGAGGGTGTTGTGAGGGTCTATGAGGGAAGATTTCAGAGAAAGCAAAGCGATGAGAGTCGTAGGAGTAGAGAAAACTTGTAGGTGTGTTTGGAAGACGAGGTAGAGTGCGGGAAGGAAAAGATAAAGCGGTCTCATGGTTGGTGTTGTTCGGGGATTGTGATTGTGAGCACGAGGGTTGTGAGCTTCAGTTTTTAGCAGAAACTAGTGCCCTCCCCTGCATCTTAGGAATTTACGAACATCAGCCACGCCCTAGCACGCAGCTCGTAGAAGACGTAATGTTCACAAGACGCGACTCACACGGTTATTATATATATATATATATATTGATATCGATTAGATAAAATTATTATTAAAATTAGAAATGAGTTTTATTTTTTCGAGTTATAACTTATATGTCTTTCTTCAAAAACAAAAAGGTCAGAGTTCTTCATTGGTCCGGAGAGTTCTTTATTTGCGGCGTGTCTCAATGATACCATTCAAATTATTGTCATTTTGCACCTTTTTTTTATTTTTAAAACTAAAAGAGTATAAAAATATCTCTAAATTAGGTAGAAAACTACAGTACAAGGATGAGTTTTGGCTTAAGTGATGGAATTACCAGTATTTAGTCGTAGTCTAGAGCCAATTGAGTATAAATTCCTAGTCAAACTTGCTGCTTGCTTTGAACATGATCTCAGTTCAGTTCTAACTTGTAAAACGAGACGTAATTGTTGACTGAGTTGAATGATTGTTGTGTTTTGTTTAGGATGTTTGGTTGACCATGCATTCCTTTAGGCAATTACAACAATCACACTAGGGAAGCAGAGATGAGACCAAAGGAGGGTTGTATGCCCTAAGAAAAAATCTATACTAATGTGGTGGCCAAAAAAAAAAAAGGTAGACTAATTGATAAGAAAATTCCCAAGGTCAAGATTTTGTAAGTATATTGAATTAATGATCAAATCAGAATTATAATGATAATGATACGCACATGTGCATTAATAGAGTAATTATAGACAAGTTGTCCTTAGCTCTATTATGACCCATCATGAGGTTAAAATTAGCGCAAATAATATTAGGTGCTTGTCTATGGTAAATTAGTTAGTAAAATAAATTGTCTACTTGATAGGAAGAGATAATTTTTAGCAAATAATCTTGAAGCCAAGGATAAAGTCAAACAGAGTTAGAATAGGTTTTTGGGTATAAAAAATAAGATGAAATTGATGTGACTTTAGGAATGGATTAACCATCTTCATATACTGTTTAAATCATTAGTTAAGAGGTTATATTAAGTGGCATTTCATCGTAAGGACATTGTAAGGCATTAGTAAAACACCTTGTAGTAACTAGTTTACAAATAGTTTCCAAAAGTTTAATGAATAAGGTTTAGAATATTTTTTTTAAATGAAACATTATTGTGTTTTTAGATGATATCATGGTATACTATGGATGTAGTAAGGAAAAAAAAAAAGCATAGGCATCATCTAAGAACTATTTAGGAATTACTATGAACATCAATTTTGTGTTTAAACATTTAAGTGCAACTTTTGTGAGGAGAGTAAGACAATTCTTAACTACATCGCCTCATTGATTATATTTAAGAGAAGTGAACGAAATTGTGCTAAGGAGTCATTGATCAAGTAAATGCTAGGCATGTGGGTGCTTTATTTCTTTGTAATCCAAATGAATCGATTTACACATTAAGTATATGGGGACTATTAATTAGTTAAGATTAGAAAGTTGTATGCAAGGCTTCAAATTGGCCATTAATGGCTGTTATGTACCATATTGATTATCTATAGGAGTTAAAGTAATGTAATAATACGTAAGGAAAAATTATGAACAAAGGCGCCACTAAAAATACATTTTTAGCAATGACTTTTTTTAATTGTCACTGAAAGTTGTTACTATTTTTTTGTAATGTGAATCTAAGAACGAAATTTTAAATACTAATTTAGAGACATATTAAGGACGAAATATATATTCTGTCTCTAAAATGGGATACCCCTATCCCAATGATTAGGGACGAATTTCTTTTTAGATGAAAATTGTTGTTTTTAAATTTCAGACTAAATTGTTTTTTTATCTTAGTTTTTCTTCTTTTTGCAATGCCAAAATCATGGATGAAATTTTTTTCCATCTTTGATTGTTTAGAGAGAAATTTTTCCATATTCAAAGACGGATTTTTCTGTCTTTGATCTCGTTTTTTCTTGTAGTTATGTTTGTTGCAATTTTTTTTTTATAAATTAATGTATTGTTAATATCTGTTGCAAATTTATAGAATTTACACACACTTATCTTTTCAAATGTTTGTTGTAAATTTATAGAATTTACACAAAGCAAAGATTAATGAGTGAGAAAAACATGAGAAAATGCAAAAACAACAAAAGCAAAATGAAGAATAGCAATAAATAAAAAATAAAAATAAAAATAAATAAAAAAACAAGACGGGGGTGAAGATTAAATACATATTTAATATTTTTTTATATTATGTAAGTAATAGATATAAGAACATTTTAATTAAAATAAGTATACTTATATCTTATTTTTTATTTCATAGATAGAGTATACTTTTTTGAAAACATATAAGAAAGTCATATGATTTAAAATTCTCTCAAAAAAAGAGAAGTAATTTACTCTATATATTTTACCTGATAAAAAATCCTCTAAAATCCAACAGGCAATTTAAAAGGCTAAAGTACATAAATCGTAACCATTTAAAAAATTAATTTTTGAGATTATTTTAATCATTTTATTTAAAATATTTAGTCTATTATCCTTTCTATTTTGTCTCCATCTTCTATTTTTCTCGCATCTCCCGTATTTCTTTTAGATTTTTCTCTCCCACCCATAGCTCCCTCCATCGCCCCCTCTCTCTCTGTCTCTCTCGTTGTTGTGATAAGCAGACCCAACAGTAATTTATGATTTTTTAATTTTGATATAAGAGAAAAGTATGACTTATACTTGTTGGTTAAATTATACAGTCCAAGATATTATTTTTCGATACTTTGTGTTATCCATCATCCTAAAATTATACGTTAATTGGCGGATTGCATGCCGTTGCTGAGACTTGAATGGAGAAGAGAAGCACAAAAATCAAAACAAGGTTCCATAGAAGCTTATTCAAGTTAGTCATCTTCAAACAGATAAAGCGAAAGGTAATGCAAACGTTGAAGTGCCCCTGCGATAAGGAAATATGCACTATTCTTTTTTGAGAATTGGACTGTGTCTTTTGTGTGTTTGTGTGTGTGTGTCTCTCTCTATATGGGTTTTTAATTTGACAATGTCATTTATTTATAAATAATAAAATTTTATAATCATTTATTGAATTATGTCAATTTATCTAGGTAATTGCACAATGTGTACCATAGAAAATATCATATTTAGCACATTTTCTTCACGTCAGGAAATGACCGACTAGGCCAAAGTGAGACTTACACTTTGCTAGGTGAATATGCACGGGTCCAGTTTAGGTATGAGAAAGCCAATGAGACCAATTAGTCATAAACTTGCACAAGTCTAATTTGGCGCTGTTTGTAAAGCGACCAAACAAACTACGTACCAAACTCCTCTGAAGTGTCTTTGACTTAATTGCAAGAGTTTAGATCAACTTTAGGTATGCTTGATACTTAAGAGGAAAGAGAAGCGAATAAATTAAAGGGCAAGGAAAGAAAAGGTTGTTAATTTTTCTTCTCCTTGATTGAGTGTTTAAAAATAAACAGAGGCATGGAAATAAAAAAAATTAAATAATTAGTTATAGTATGACTTTATCATTTTACCCATTATATTAATATCTTGTTCCAAATATTTAGACTTTCTGAAAAAATTATAATTCAAAATCCAAAGTTAAAAGTTTTAATATTAGGATCCTTCACAATAATTTTAAAATTTAAAATTTTTCAGTATAAATATCTTTAATTTAAAGATTTGAATTATATATATTTTTTATAATGGTCCCTTTTAATTATAGCTTATCACGTCAAGGGGACAAATTAGGATTGACTAAATTAGTGTCACCATTGACATGCAATGAAAACCAATGTTCATGACAAATTTTTAAAAGTTTTCAAATATTGATTTTAATATAGTCAATATCAATATTTATTATATTTTAAAAAGAAAAATTGAAAAGTAAGCTTTTTCAAAAAGACAATGTGATCCATAAATTAGGCTATGTTTAATAATTAGTTGAGTGTCGAAATTAATGTTTTTAAAACTGGACTGGCTATTAAACTAGTGAAGATACTGGTCTACAATTCAATGGCTTAACTGTGGTTAAATTGTGGTTGAACTGGTGATAATTAAATATATATTTTTTAAATATTATATATTAAAATTTTAATATAATAAATAAATACTAATAAATTTTAAATATTTAATTACTAATTTTATATTTCTTAAAATATTTGGAAAGTCATTTTTAATTTGAAAAATAAAAATTACTCATAATTAAAATTTAAGAACATTTAATCTTGAATTTTTAGAGTTCTCAAATTATATTAAGATTTTACTTATCATTAAAAAAATAAAAGGTTTAAAAATCATAAATTAAAAAAAATAAGTTATCAAATAAAAAAATGTTAACCAAATTAAAAGTATAGTTATAAATAGTATATATATTAGTTTAAATATTTTTATATATTATATATATGATATATATATAATTATTTTTATATTTTTTAATAAATGTTTATATATATTAACAAATGTGTAACATTATTGGAAAAAACTAGTAGTTGAGATGGCAAAAAAGCTTAATATTTAGGAAAAGGTCATGAGTTCAAATCTTGGAGGTTGTTTTTACAAAATAATATTCTAAACCAGTTCAATCACTAAACCAACAAGTTTAACCAGATTTCACCGATTCTGAAAATTCCTAGTTCCCAAGGCTGACTGTACCATACCACAGACTAGTTCCTAGTTAAACCAGTTAAATCGGTCAGTTTGGTCCGATGTTCTAAAACATGGTAGAAATATATGCATTCCACAATATTGACTTTGGTTCAACTTAGCCATAAGTTTCCATAAGTCAATTTAATTTAAATGCTATTATGTTTGGTTTAAACTTATATGACAAATTCAACGCCCCTCTCTTTATAGTTGTTCTGTTACCAATGATAAAAAGAGTTAAATGAGTGGATTCACGAAATCTCTATTTTTTTTCTTTTGATTAATTGGAATTCTAAATTTAAGACACACAATATAATAGTCTTCATATTTTGTCTCTAATTATAATTTCTCTCCTATGTTTTATTCTAAATTCTTAAATTATTTTTTTACAAAGTTTCAAATTTCTTCTATACTGAGGATCAAACTTCCTTTATTAATTAACTTATTAAAACCCTCATTTCTCCGCACGCTTATGCACACATGCATATACACACATCTATATTTTATATATGCATGTGTTCAGCGCTAGGTGTGTTTATGTATACGAGCATAAATGTGCAACTGTACCTATATATGCACATATATGTGTATATAATGTGCATATACATATATTTATACACATATTTGAATGTGTATAGTGTTTTTGTTATAGAAGTGTATAATTATTACCATGATTAGAATGTTTTTCAAAATTCTTTAAGTTGATGAAATTAAAAATATTGAAGGGTGAAAGTTATTTATTAAAAAAAGACCTAAAAAATAGTAACAGGTCATCGACAAAAATTCCACAAGTCATTCCGACTTAATAATGCCGTTTGGTTTAGAAACATCGTACTTTAGCACTCTCTCTATACAGTCATTTAATGTTACCCATGAGCATTTATTATTAGGGAGGTTTCTTTGACTAACATTAATTTAAATATTTAAGTCATTGATAAATAAAAAAATCACGGCCAAGTGGGGCAAAGGCAAGCACACAGAGCGTGGATGTCATTGATTGGAGATTTCAAAATCCATCTATCAAAATAGATGATATAGAATAACATCTCATCAAAATATTTTATTAATGTGAAGATAAACAATTTTTTTTTTAAAAAAAAACTATCTATACAAATATGATATAATATGGTAAAATCTGAGTTTTGCTTATTTAGTACACCTAAGCTTAATCTTTATTCTAAAAAAATGTTTGAAGCTCTTCATTACATAAACTTCTAATGAAATCATAACGGAAGGTTTCTCCTCTATTTTTTGATTCTTTTGGTGGTCACTTAACTCCCTCTTGCTCTCTACATCTCACACTCTTGTATTGTTAATTTCAACTTTGTTAGCAGATAATTGACTTTAGGTAAATAGGTTTATGTGTAAAATAACATCACAATTCAAATCAAACTATTTAAAAACCTTTGTAGAATATATTGTCAGCTTTCGTTCAGTCAGGGATATAAATATTTATTTCATATGCAAATGAAGCTCATATGTTCATAAATATTTTAAAACTATTTCAGAAATTAATATATTCATTTACCAAACACCATCCAAGTACTTACAACTAACAAATTTCATGCCCATAGTTTTGAATAAACAGACCTCCTTCCCATACAAGGTCATGTGGCACAAGAGTTTGGAAATTTTCTTATCCTTTTTGTTTCTTCAATCACACTTTCTTGTTTGTTTGAACAAGTAAGATTATAACCCATTTCAGTAACCTTTTTAGTTTTCAGGAATCTAAAAGTATATGCCGTTTGCGTTATATATCGAAATTAGCCAGCTACATTTGTAAATCAATAGACAGAGATGATCATACCCCCAGCATAAATTATTGTCCATAGAAAGGACAGAGAAAGTGAGGCTTCGTGGCCGTCGTGTATGACTAAAACAGGTTTTCTGAAAGTGACGAAGCAATTTTATTAGACATGGAAATTACTAAGTCGGCAATTGGCAGTATTGCCTTGACTCCAAGTCAACTGATATTTGTGTCCCACAAGAAATACGAAAATTCCGCTATTTTAGATATCACGCCGCATTCTGCGCGAAGACTAAGGACTACTAATCTACAGAGCAACAAATAAGTGGTCCCATGAAGGCCAGACCATTGGCCAGCGTGACTTACATTGACAATGGTAAGCTGACGTTAATATATTAAAGTAAACATAAAAATAATTTTCATTTTTTCTGATTTTTTTTAAAACAAAATTTAGATCATTGAAAAACTTTTTTCCTGGAGAAATAAACATTAAAAAAATTTCATAAAAAAAATTCTTACGAAAAAGAAAACCAAGTCATGAATACTATTCTCATATAGACTATCAATTTTATCGGATCATATATAACTACTAAGTCGTATCATTTATCATGTCTGAGGAATAGCATAAACGCATAGAACTGATGAGATAGTGCTAATTTTGACCTGCAGATATTGCTAATCCCTTTTATGATTCTAAATCAAACCATATCCTTTAAGTTGGATTGACTTGGGGAAATTTATGGCTAATGTTGATATAATGTTTTACTAATGTGGATCTATTAAAGTCTCTTTCTCTTTTTGCTCACCAACAACTCAATTTATTGAAGGGAGCCAAAGTTTTTCCGCTAATGGGATATAAAAAGGAACTCTGCTTTGAGCAAACAAGCATATTCTAAAACATGGGGCAGCATAAACTTTTTGACTTCCTTGCGATTTCACCTACTTGGATGGCTTTTGGGCATTATGCCAGGTCATTTCAGGACTTACAGAAACTGAAGCTCTGTTCAACTGGGAACAAAGTCTCCCAAACTAACCAATTTTAGATTTATGGGTCTTTCTACCACACACCAACTTTAGTGCGGCTCAAACCCCACGTTCATGGCGTGGAATCACATGTGACTCTCCTGGAAGTTTGATTGAACTAAACGTGAATTACAGTAGTCTTGAAGGTACCCTTCAAAACTTGGACTTCTCTGCATTACCAAACCTCTTCTTAATATCAAATTTAATAAACTCAGTGGCAGCATACTAGAAAGCATTAGGGTGCTCTCAAAACTCCAATTCTTTCACCTTAATCATAATCATCTCAATGGTATAATACTCTTTATCTTGCTAATCTGACTCAACTTTATGAGCTTGATCTTTCAGAAAATGATCTAATATTAAAAGTTTTAATATTAGGATCCTTCATAATAATTTTAAAAATTTAAATCTTTTAGTATGAATATATATATTTTTTTGGTAGGAAGTATGAATATCTTTAATTTAGAGTCCTAAATAATAACTTTTCCCAAACTAATCCCCTTTAATTATAGCCTATAATGTCGAGTGGACTATATTAGGGTTGACTGAATTAGCGTCGCCATATGCAATGAAAACCAATGTGCGTGGCAAATTTTTAGAAGTTTTCAAACATCAATTTTAATATAGTCACTATTAATATTTATTATATTTTGAGAAAAAAATTTTGAAAAGTAAATCTTTTCAAAAAGGCAAGGCGATCCAAAAATTAGGCTATGTTCAATAATTAGTTGAGTGCAAAGATATATGCATTTCACAATACTGGCTCTAGTTCAACTTATCCATAACTTTCCACAAGTCCATTTAACTTAAATGCTATTATGTTTGGTTTAAACCTATATGACAAATTTAGCAACCCTGATCTATTTACGGTTGTTCTATTAATAATGATAGAAAAAGTTAAACATTTGGACTTGCAAAATCTCTATTTTTTTTATTTGATTCATTGGAATTTTAAATTTAACACACATAATATATTATTTTTCATATTTTGTCCCTAAATATAATTTTTAATTTTGTCCTTTGTTTTATTCTAAATTCTTAAATTTCAAACTTTCTAATTTCTTATATATTGAAGATCAAAATTCCCTTACTAATTGACTTATTAAAATCCTAATTTCTCCGTACACATACGCAGACACATATATATTTTATATATGCATGTGTGTAGCGCTAGATGTTTATGTATACAAACATAGATGTGCCTATGTGTATAGGTATGCACATATATGTGTATATAATGTGCATATACATATATTTATTACATATTTGAATGTGTGTATATATATAAAATATCTACGTGTTTAGTGTTTTTATTATAGAAGTGTGTAATTGTTATTATGATTAGAATGTTTTCCAAAATTCTTTAATTTGAAGAAATTAAAAGTATTGAAGGGCGAAGATTATTTATTTTAAAAAAACCCAAAAAAACACTAACAGGTCACCGACAAAATTTCCACGAGTCAATCCAATTTAATAATGCTGTTTGGTTTAGAAAAGTCTAACTTTAGCATTGTCTCTATACAGTCATTTAATATTTCCCTTAAGTATTTATTATTTGAGGTTGTTTTTTTACCCGTAACATTAATTTAAATAATTAAATAATCGATAATAAAAAAATCATGGCCAAGTACGGCAAAGACAAGCACGCAGAGCGTGGATTTCATTGATTGAAGATTTCAAAATCCTTATATCAAAATAGATGATATAGAATAACATCTCATCAAAATATATTATTAAAGTGAAAATAAAAAAAATTAAAAAAAAAACTAGAACCTACTCCTACATTTTATAAGAAATCAAAAAATATCCCATAAGTCTAATGAAAAAAATGCGTAGATAATATATAAACGGACATAAATAATACATAAACAGTGTGCTATCATGCACCATAGGAGTTGCACAGCAAACAGTCTAGGAACAATGCAACTCCCATGGCTTTATATATATATATAGATTATTTATACAAATATTACATAATATGGTAAAATCTGGGTTTTGCTTATTTAGTACTTCAAAATTCAATCTTTATTCTAATAAAAAAAATGTTTGAAGCTCTTCATAACATAAACTTCTAACGAAATCTTAACGGCAAGGTTTCTCCTCTATTTTATGATTCTTTTGATGGTTACTTGACTCTCTGTTGCTTTCTACTTCTCAAACTCTTGTATTGTTAATTTCAACTTTGTTAGTAGAGAATTGACTTCAGGTAAATAGGTTTATATGTGTAAAATAACATCACAATTCAAATCAAACTATTTAAAAACCCTTGTAGAATATAATGTCAACTTTGTTCAGTCAGGGATATGAAGATTTATTTCATATGCAAATCAAGCTCATATGTTCATAAATATATTTAAACTATTTCAGAAATTAATATATTCATTTACCAAACACCATCCAAGTACTTACAACTAACAAATTTCATGCCCATAATTTTGAATAAACAGACCTCCTTCGTATTACAAGGTCATGTGGCACAAGAGTTTGGAAATTTTCTTATCCTTTTTGTTTCTTCAATCACACATTCTTGTTTGTTTGAACAAGATTATAACACATTTCAGTAACCTTTTTAGTTTTCAGGAATCTAAAAGTATATGCTGTTTGAGTTATATATAGAGTTTAGCCAACTACATTTGCAAATCAATAGACTGAGAGATCATATCTACAGCATAAATTATTGTCCATAGAAAGGACAGAGAAAGTGAGGCTCCGTGGCCTTCCCCGAAACTTCGCGTATGACTAAAACAGATTTTCTGAAAGTGACAAAGCAATTTTATGAGACGTGGAAATTACTATGTCGGCAATTGACTCTATCGCCTTGACTCCAAGTCAACTATACTCGTGCCCCGCAAGAAACACGAAACTTCCGCTTTTTAAGATATCACTCCGCATTCTTCACGAAGACTGAAACTATTCATCTACAGAGCGACAAATAGGTGGTCCCATGGAGGCCAGACCATTGGCCAGCGAGACTTACGTTGACAATGATAAGCTGATGCTAATATATTAAACATAAAAATAATTTTCATATTTCTTTTTTGATTATTTTTTCTTGAAATAAAATTTAGATATTGAAAAACTTTTTTCTAGAGAAATAAATATTAAAAACTTTCCAAAAAAAAAAATCTTACGAAAACGAAAATCCAGTCATGAATACTATTCTCATAAGGACCATCAATTTTATTGCATCATATGGGATAACTACCAAATCATATCATTTATCATGCTTGGGGAATAGCATAAACGCATAGAACTGATGAGATAGTACTAATTTTGACGTGGAGATATTGCTAATCTTTTTTATGTTTCTAAATCAAACTGTATCCTTTAAGTTGGATTGTCTTGTGGAAATTTATGGCTAATGTTGATATAATGTTTTACTAATGTGGATCTAGTAAAGTCTCTTTCTCTTTTTGCTCATCAACTACAACTCAATTTGTTGAAGGGAGCCAAAGTCTTCCCGCTAATGGGATATAAAAAGGAACTCCGCTTTGAGCAAACAAGCATATTCTAAAACATGGTACAGCATAAAACTTTTGCCTTCCTTGCAATTCCACCTACTTGCTTGGTTTTTTGGGCATTATGCCAAGTCACTTCGGGACTTACAGAAATTGAAGCTCTACTCAACTGGAAACAAAGTCTCCCAAACCAACCAATTCTGGATTCATGGGCATTTCCAACACACACCAACTCTAGTGTAGCTCAAACCCCATGTTCGTGGCGTGGAATCACATGTGACTCTTTTGGAAGTGTGATTGAACTAAACTTGAATCACACTGGTCTTAAAGGTACCCTTCAAAACTTGGACTTCTCTGCATTCCCAAACCTTCTTCTTCTTAATCTCAAATTTAATAAACTCAGTGGCAACATACCAGAAAGCATTGGGGTGCTCTCAAAACTCCAATTCCTTGACCTTAATCATAATTGTCTCAATGGTACAATACCTCTTTCTCTTGCTAATTTGACCCAACTTTATGAGCTTGATCTTTCAGAGAATGATCTAACAGGAATATTAGAACCTTGTTTATTCCCTAATGGCACTGATCAGCCCAAAGTTGGCCTGATTGGAATAAAATATCTCGTGATTCAGGATACCTTACTTGGTGGTAGAATTCCAAATGAAATAGGGAATATAAGAGGTTTAACTATTCTAGCTTTAGATGGGAACAACTTCTATGGGCCCATTCTACCATCTCTAGGGAACTGTACACAATTAAGCATTCTCACAATGTCTGAAAACAATCTCTCAGGCATAATTCCTCCTAGTATTGGTAGATTGACTAATCTAATTGAGGTTCGCTTCCATGTAAACAATTTACATGGTCATTTGCCACAAGAATTTGGAAACCATTCATCTTTGACTATCTTACTTCTATCTCAAAACAACTTCACTGGCCAACTACCACAGCAAGTGTGCAAAGGTGGTAAGCTTGTCAATTTCACTGCAGCCTACAATAGTTTCACTGGCCCAATCCCTATAAGCCTAAGAAATTGCCCATCTTTATACAGAGTTCGACTTGAGCATAACCGACTAACAGGTTATGTAGATCAAGATTTTGGAGTTTATCCTAATCTTACATATATTGACATTAGTTACAATAGATTGCAAGGTAAGCTCTCTACAAATTGGAGTGCTTGCCCACGTTTACAAGCTCTGCTCATGGCTGGAAATTCAATAGATGGAAATATACATGGTGAGATCTTTCAATTGAATCAACTACAAAAGCTTGACCTATCCTTTAACAAAATATCTGGTAAGATTCCTCCACAAATTGGAAATGCTTCTGGCTTGTACCTTTTAAAGTTGAATAGCAACAATCTTTTGGGTATGATACCAATAAGCATTGCAAAGCTTTCTAATTTGCAATCTTTAGACCTATCAATGAATAAGCTAAAAGGATCTATTCCTTATCAAATAGGAGATTGCTCTAGGCTGTTGAATTTAAATTTGAGCAACAATGACTTCAGTGGCAATGTCCCTTACCAAATTGGAAATCTTGTAACCTTACAAGATTTTTTGGACTTGAGTTCTAATTCACTCTCTGGAGAAATCCCTATAGATCTCAGTAAGCTCAACAATTTGATAAGCTTGAATATGTCTCACAATAATCTGTCAGGCTCTATCCCTAATTCCCTAGGTATAATGTCAAGCTTGTCAAGCATCAACCTTTCCTACAACAACTTGGAGGGTCCTATACCAAATGGTGGCATATTTAATTCTTCTTATACATTAGATTTGAGTAAAAACAAAGATTTATGTGGAAGGATCCAAGGTTTGAGACCTTGCAATGTCTCAATTATAAAACCACATGGTGGAAGTAACAAAGAGAAAGTTGTGATAGCTATTGCAACTTCTTTGGCAGGTGCACTTTTTGTTTCGATGGTTTTATTTGGGATTCTTGTTATTCACTATAAGAGAAATTCAAGAGCTTTAGAACATAATTCTGTAGCCAAGAGAAAAGATCTATTTTCAATATGTCTCTTTGATGGTAGAATTGCATATGAAGACATAATGCAAGCAACCAAGAACTTCCATGACAAGTACTGCATTGGGGAGGGAGCTTTCGAAAAAGTTTACAAAATGGTAATGCCCCACAATGAAGTATTTGCTATAAAAAAGTTGAAATGTGAAGCAAAAGACTTAGACATTGATAGTATAAAATCCTTTAAGAGTGAGATCAAAGCCTTGACAGAAACATGCCACCAAAACATTGTGAAGTTGTATGGATTTTCCTCACAAGGGTTGAACACATTTTTGATTTATGAGTACATGGAAAGAGGGAGCTTAGCTAATATCCTTAGAAATGATAAAGAAGCATTAGAGTTGGATTGGCCTAAAAGAGTTGATATCATCAAGGGTGTAGCACAAGCTTTATCTTATTTGCATCATGATTGTAATCCGCCTATTATTCACAAAGACATATCAAGCAACAATATTTTATTGTCTACAATTAAAGCCCATATCTCAGATTTTGGCACTGCAAGGTTCTTGAAGCCTGATTCATCAATTTGGACAACTTTTATTGGCACATATGGCTATGCTGCTCCAGGTAAGTTTAATATTAAACCTTGTCTAACTTTGTTCAAAACTTTAAAGTTCTTATAAGACAAGTTGCCCTAAAAATTTTGACTAAAAAGTCATTACACTTAATTTGTTTAACTTTGGATATTATTTTTCAATTGAGCTAAACAAATTTATACTCCTTATTATAATTGGCAAATTTTCCCTTTATTTTGGCTTGGTGCAGAGCTTGCATATACAATGGTAGTGACTGAGAAAATTGATGTGTATAGCTTTGGTGTTTTGGTTATTGAGGTGTTGATAGGAAAGCATCCGGGTGACTTAATTTCTCATATACAAACATCTGGTGTGCAAAAGATCAACATCAAAGAGATTTTAGACCCTCGTCTATCATTAACAAAGCAACTAAAGTTAAAGGAATTGACTTTGATTGGATGTCTAGCTCTTTCATGTTTACAAACAAACCCTCAATCTCGACCAAGCATGCAAGTCATCACCCAAATGATTGAAATGGAGACTACTCATGAGACATGATTAAAGTACACTTGCTTGGTTTCTCTGCCTATTAAATAAGTGCTTGAAGCACAACTTATGTTACGTATAGACATTTGTGTCATACATATACAAGCTTGTCTTGATTGTAGTGAATTTGTTGAGTTGTGATTATAGTAAACTTTATATTAATGTTGATCATATGCAAGTTTTTTTTTTTTAATTTCGTTTTGTTAATGAACAAGTTAATAAGGTTCATAATTAATGAAAAGGCTAGAATGTTTCCTCTTAAAATGTTTTTTCATTTGTGTATCTTTGAATCAACTTACATGTCAACTGAGACTTGGTCCTTTCCTGATGAACATTAAGGGCTCACCCTCCATATTGATCTAGTGCCCCCAATTGATCAAGTAAGGAAACACACAACAGTAACCACTAGACTAACCTCTTGTGGTTAACATGTCCTTCATTGCTTAAGGTGTCATGTAGTTTTGTACATTATTTGTTTTGACTAATATATGGTGTTTTCACATTTTGTATAGTTTTTGGGGTTAAAGCATTACATTTGTATGCTTATAATAATAATAATAATAAATTCTATTTGTATTGGCTCTACTTTCTCTACCTAATAGTGAATGAGTACCAATCTAAATATTTAAAGTTTGATTTGATGCATTTAATTGTATTTGTATTGGTTCTTCTTTCTTCGCTTCATACTGACACTTTGAAAATATATTTGTTCTCAATTTTTTTTAAAAAGGTATGTGCAAATTAATATTTTAATAATTCAAAAATATATTATTGATTTTTTAAAAAGAAATTTATATGTAATATTTTTATTAAAAATTTTAACACTTGAAAAATTTTACTTAAGAACCTTTTTTATGTTATAACATTATCAAAAATAAAGAATTTAATGGACATTATATTGTGAAAGTTGTTGCAATCCTAGCTAAATTTCAATTTAACAGAGATTGATTAGGAATCTCCACTATTTTAATAGGGGTTGATTAGCAACCTTCCTAATTAAGGAGGGTAGATTAGCAACTCTCGCTATTTAATAGGGGCAATAACAACCCCTGTTAAATAGTTATTATTTCCATTAATTACGCTTCCAAAACCCTTCTTCCCTTGTCCTAATGAATTTAAGAGACCCATCGCCTCCTTTTTTGCAATTGTGACCCACAAAATTTGGTGTTGGTGAAGCATTTCCAATGTACCCCAATGTTGGCAACGTTACATAACCAATTTAAATCAATATTATATATATAATTTTATTTTATTCAAGTCATCAATCAAATTTCATTTTTATTTAAAATTATTTTTATTTAACGCTTTCAAATTTTGTAATTTTTTCATTTAAGTCTTCAATATTTTTGAATTTTTATTTTTAATTATGATATTATTTATTTAAGTAAATTTTTTATTTCAAAAATAATGCTTGAAAATATAATTACTTTATTATATAAAAAATATTTTCATATTTATAATTTTTAAATTTATTTATCATTGAATTTAAAAATTTTTTTCATAAAAATCTGAATTCAAATTTATTGTATCCTTTATTTAAATCAATTTAACATATGTGCTTTTGTATTTTATTTAAATTATTAATATTTTTATTTTATAATATTTTTATATTTAAATTTAATTAAAATTTCTAAATCCCATTCAACCCATGTCAAAACCCTTAGCATTTTCAGTCTCACTTGCTGGCTCATTGTCCTCGTGCTCTATTCCTCACATGCCTTGTTTGGTGAAGTGAACCTGCAGAATCAAAACTCCAAACATGGCGACAAGCGATCACATAGTATTGCAATTTTCTACCTCTTTGCAAAGCTTATCTGTATAGGTTCACCCTTTGGTTATCCTCAACATCTACGAATGCTTTATCTGATGTCTTAACCAAGTAGAGCATGTAATACCTTACTCTTCTAGCTTTCCCATTTCCTTACATGAGCTAAACTTCATACACTTTGTAAGAAAATCCATACATTTTAATGTATTAATTTGCATTATGTAAGGCTCCGTTTACTCATTTCATGCTTCATGTGTCATATGAACTCATTATTATTATCTTCCATCCATAACACATGTATACAAATAAAAAACACCATAAAAAATCCCAAGAGTCTCAGGTTTGGCATCATACATCAAATGATATTTCCAGTAGGAAATTTGAAAAATTATAATTAATTCTAGAAAAATTGAAATCAAGCAAATATAGCTTTTTGGAAATTCCTAAATGTCAACTAATGGCTAAAAATTATTCCAGACCACAAAAACATTAACTAGACTATGAAAGATAACAGAATAGTATCAAAGGTCCAGCTACCAAATTTGCTGTCATAGGTTTCTTATATAAATTTTGAAAATTTATAAGTAATTTCAAAAAATTCAAAATCAAGAAAATCATACTATTCTGGAAAGCTCTAGATATCTACTAAAGATTAAAAATAATTTCAAACTAATGTAGTGGCCTTTAACTAACAAAAATTAATGGAATAGTACCATAGGTCAAGTTATATTATTAGTACTATCATGCAACTTCAAAAATGTGATTCTCCCTCTATAGAGCCCTAAATGAGATGATCTTAGTGGTTATAGAAAGCTTATGGTGTCTAGTTTATTCTTATAAAATTTTATAGGCATTGGATATCATTTACCCTCTTGTAATATAGAAATATAAACTGACATATGAATAGCACTTTTACCATTTTAGCAAAAATTTCTCAATTTTGAAAAATCATAATAAATTTTTTAAAACTCCAAATTAAGTGCTCTTTAGCTCTATAAAAAACACTAGATGAAACCTATATTCATGCCAAATTTCATGGAAAAATATTTTCCTTTGGTTAGTCTATGGTTTAGCTCAAGTTTTGGTCACCTTTTAGGGTCATAAAGGATTCTTAAGACACCATTTTCACTTTCTTAATATTTTATAATCACTTGAGCATGTCCCAAAGCACAAGCACAGCCTAGGGAAGCATCTCAAATGGTCTAGAATATTATAGAGCTCAATCTCACCATGCCACTCA
Organism: Erythrophleum fordii; assembly: GCA_032878935.1. Taxonomy (NCBI): domain Eukaryota; kingdom Viridiplantae; phylum Streptophyta; class Magnoliopsida; order Fabales; family Fabaceae; genus Erythrophleum; species Erythrophleum fordii. Next base: position 13,612,521 of record JAVQMF010000052.1, on the reverse strand, counting down.
CACTTATACCCATGCATATCATAGAACCTAGGTGGCAAAAATCCATACATCAATTCATTTTGGTCCCAAAATTCATACATACATCATCATTATACATATTTGGCTGTGTTCAAGAGCCTACATCATACATACATCATGAGATTAAAATTTTTTACATTAAAATACTTTGGAAATGCCCATTCTCCTATTCCATTGTCAAAGTATCATGCTCCAAGACTTTGGCATCCATCCATTGGTCTTCTTGGCTCACTTAGGCATTGTTAGACATTAAAGGGGAAAGAGTGACATTCAAAAAATCTCAATAGCTCTTTACCCTTTCAAACATATATAATGGATGCTAAAACATGTCAAAGAATGCATGTATGACATTTAGGCTACTAGTGAACATACATATAGCATTTTCATGGTCATAGAAACTGATACATATCATACATAGGCTCTCAAGGGTATTGATCTAGCCTCACCTATTTTCAAGGGACTTAAGTTTAAACCTCACTCTTTTTGAGACTTTTAGTTTGTTCTTAGCCAATCCTAAGAAATTTTGACTTATCCTTAACCTTATTGAGGAATTTTTGGTATCACAAAACTCATTCAAGCTAAAACACATTCATAAAGCACATTTCAAGAATATCATAATACCATAACATGTAGACAATAGGTAAAAACATTGTTTATGACATAAACATACATACAAACATTTAAAGACCAGCAAACATCTAAAGCATGCATGAAAGAAAGGTTAGAAAACTACCTTAAAGCTAATATCACACACTTTTCTCTTAAATTTGTCTTCCCTTTTTTGGCCAAGCTCATAGAATTAGGTAGCACTTGGTTCTCTTGGCCTACACACATTAAATGGGACATGATTCAATCATTAGAACAATCTTTAGCTTTATACAAACTCTATGGAGGCTTACTTTCTCATATAGCTCTATTATGGTTCCATACAAGATACAATGAAGCAACTATTAGAATTTATGATCTTAGCTCCATTTTATCCTTCAATCTAAGTCTCTTGACTCTTTTTAGACTCCTTGAAGTCATCACAAATTCATTCTAAGGAGCTTAACTATAAGTTACTTCTTTATGTCTCATTATGAAAACTACACCTCCATCTTACAATCTATACTTTCTAAATTTTTTTCAAGGTTTTCTTTGATATTCTTCTATCATATCTAGTCCTATTATATCCTTTGAACAATTTAAAACACTCTCTAAGTGACCAAACTTACTTACGCTAAGATACCTCTCTAACATTGCACTCATGGAATTTGCTTCACTTTTTTGAAGGGAATGGCACTTATGAGGCTTCTTAGATGTCTTGAGAACTCATTACTCTTAGACAACTCAAATTACTACTAGGAAGCTTTATCTTGGCCTAGGTGCAATTAAATCCCTAGGTTTTGTATCTTATAGGTTATAGGTTCTTTTTTAGTTCTAATTGCTCCATGTGGTTCCTTTTACCTCAAGACCTCATTTCCTATCAAGTTTAGATTGAGCTAAAATCTCTAATATCTCTCCCCCTATTCTGACCAAAATAGTGAAGGTGATAGAAAGCCAAGAAGAAGCATAAAAATCATGATTTCCTTACCTTATTTACAAACTTTTCAAAGGCACTTTGTTATACTTCTAAGAGCTCTTACAATTTCTATCCTCTCCTTACTGAGCCAGCCACCAAACATGTCCAAATTAATCAACAAAACTATAGGAGAAAAGAGGAGAAGGAGGAGAGGAGGTTTAGTTAAGGAAAGAGCATGAAAAACTAAGGAGATCTTACACTTTTCAAGCTTTCTCTTCTTCCCTTGACTCCCCCTGTTGGTGCTCCACTCAAGCCTCCTTTAGAATCTTTTTGGACCAGAAGCAAATCAGTGAAGGGAGCTAGAATAGAATGGGATGTGATTTATAAGCCTAGGAGTCATTTAAGCAACTTTTAAAATTTATAATTTAGTCCCTATTCTTGGTTTTGTCCAATTGGGCTCATTTCAACTCCTTTTCAAGAACCATCTTATCCATCATAAAATTTAAGTCTTTAACTTATAAAATAGCTTTGGTTTTACCCAAATTAGATTTGAAACCATTTTAAACTATTCAGTTAAAATTTTAGTTAATTAACGGTTGAAATTGCTTACCGAAGGGGTTTTAATGATTCTAAGGGTTTCCATGGGTTTTTAGGGCCTCTGAGAATCTCAAATGACTTAAAATTTTCATTTAAAAAGCCCTTTTACGAGTTTTCTAAAATTGCCATAAATTACAAAAATACTCCAATTTTCTTTCACAAAATTTTTTTAGCTCATCTGACTCAGGTTTCAAGGCAAATCAAACATCAAATCCTCATTTTTTTATTATTTAAAATTTAATTCTAATTCTATTTAGCCTTAAATCATTCATTTCAAGAGACTTACTTTTATATTTGGTGAGTTTCGTGCATTTATGAAAAAACCAGATGTTACAAAGCACGTCATTGGAACACTACTTGGCTCCATCTTGAGAATCTTGATTGGCATCCAAAATTCTCCACTATGCAGCTAAGGAAGAACTAAGCACTTGAGAGGTAGATAAATTCTAATATGTGAGTATATCTAAGTGGGTGGCACGAAAAAGGGCAAAGGTTGTTTTTAAACTAGATCATTCATAATACACAAGATTGAAGAAATTACTCCTTAGAAGTTGGAAGAATCCCTTTTTTTATTTTTTTATTTATGGAAAAGGGGGGTTCGTGAAGTGTCTAATATGCTCTATGTCACATTTTCTAGGATTGTACTATATATTCATTTTAAGAAAAATTATATTTTAGGGCCCAACTGTGTATGTGTACTTAATTGCAAATGTGGAATTGACCTAGCCCATGTCTCCCCTATCCACCAAACCTTATGGTTCCCTTCTCCTTTCAACCTTTTAACTTTTCAACTTACATTAGTGAAAGTGCATATACATTGTTTCATCACTTTATTAAATGCTATAAGTGAATAAAAAGAAAAGCTACCCTAGTCACCAAAGAAGAAAAGAGAAATCTATTTGAGTCTCTTAATTGTGTAGGCCCAACCTTAGAGTAGCTAGTGAAATATATGCTCTTTTTCTACTCCTAAAAAATAAAGACCATAAGAAACCAAGGTTTGTCAATGTTGCAACAGTGATTGCAAGCATGATCATGCAACTAAGTTAAAATTGAAGCATGTAATATAGCAAGAAACCAAAGCATTATAAACCATTTATAATTTTGAGAATATCTTAGACAATCAAAATCTTTCAAAATAATTTCTAAGAACTAGCAACACCATGACCATCCATTTGGTAAATTTATAATAAAACCAATAATAGTAAGGGAAAAAGAAAAGAAAAGAAAAGAAAAGAAAGAGGGATATATAAAAGTTACATGTCAAGGTTTATGAGAAATCCCACTAAATCACTCTTTAATTTATGAAAAATAAAAATTAAAAACCATACCTTGTTCCTTCACAAACAAAGACTATTCATTATGGATTCCTTTCATGAACTTCAGCCAAAAAGTCAAACCATTAGATAATACCTCTTTAGAATGTTGTCATGGATTCTTTTCATGTGCCTAGACCTAAAGGTCAAACCATTAAACAATACCTCTTTAAAATGTCAAAGCACTAATTACTACATTATCTCAATTAATTAGTTGATAGCATCATGCAAGTGTACACAAATAAGGAACATCATAAATATATGTAACCAGCCATTATTGTAAGATTGACATGCAAAGGCCAACAACTAACAAGTCATCAATAACTACTTGCTCTATTTTTTACCAATGAAAGGAAAAAAAATTAAAAAAAAAAGGTCAAGTCATTTTAAGTTAAAATGAAAAGAAAATTGTATTTAAAAATCTGTATTATATAAAATTTATAATAAATGACTTTAAAAATTAAAATTATTTTCAAGGACCACTAGGTTTTAAGAGATTTACTAACAAAGTTAAGTATTAAATCCCTTAAAACTAGTAGTAAATCTCCTAAAATCTAATAGTAATAACGGTCTTTAATGATAATTTTAATTTTTAAGATCTTTTATTATAAATTTTATATGATATGAGCCTTTAAATATAATTTTTCCTAGAATGAATATATAGTACAATCCTAGAAAATGTGACATAGATCATATTAGACAATTCATGAACCCCCCTCTTCCACAAATTAAAAAAGAAAAAAGGTATTCTTCTAACATCTAAGGAGTAATTTCTTCAATCTTGTATATTATGAATGATCTAGTTTAAAAACAACCTTTGCTCTTTTCCATGCCACACACTTAGATACACTAACATATTAGAATTCATCTACCTCTTGTAACATCCTAAAATTAATTAAGGTATTAATAATGGATTTGGATTAATTAAAAATAATTGTTATGGAATAATTAGGCAAACCTATATGAATAGGAGTTTATGGAGAAATAAATAATTATATAGGTTTAAGATTCAATTAGGTTAAAACTTAATTTAAACCTATAATTAATTCAAGTAAGTCATGGATAGAGACTAATAGAGGCCCAATAATTTTTGGTATAGACCTAACTCCTTATTATAAGACTTAGCCCAAGAGAGATTATCTAGCAATAGCCTAATATAGTTTAATGAGTTAGAAGCCCAAAACCATACTAAATGCTAGAAATTATGTAGCCTAATCCTTAAGGTTTGGCCCAAAAAGTAAAATCTAAACTCCAAATGGACTTAGGCCTATGAGTCAACCCATAACCCAACTTATATCCATCTAAACCCTACACACCTTCAGCCCCTCCCACCCTTCTGCAAAAACACAAAACACACGAAGTAATTTTCAGAGCTTGGAGAGAAGCTAGGGTTCTTAGCAAGAAATCTATCATTTCTCACTTCTAGAGCCAAAATTAGCTAATGTGAATATTATATTACTTGATCGTTTCTTCTTCCTCTTTAATTTGACCTGATTGGTTTTTCATTTAGAGTATTTTCACCATATCCAAAATCTAAAATGTGTTTGTTTGATAATTTCTTGGAGGATTCTCAAAGGTAGAGGCTAAAAGGGATATTAGGTAAATATAAACTCTTTATTTTGATATATTTTCTATTGGTTTAAGACCTCTATAGTTGATTTGTAGTATGGGTATTGATTTTGTATGAATTTACTTATAATTTAAGGTGATACATTAAAGTTTCTGGTAAAGGAAGCATCTAATTCAAATTTTACTCTTGTAATGGCCGAGTTAAGGTAGCATTGTTATTGGTTATCCAGAAATTGTCTACAAGTGAGGTAGCCGGGGTTGATATTAAATTCCATGCATATATCTACTTTAATTTTATGTTTGTTATACATACATGATTTTGAATGCTAAATAAATGGTTAGGTATCTGATATGTAGTGATTGAATCTTGTGAGTCTATGATGAAGTTGTGGTGTGACTACCATCAATGTATATACTTCGATCGGGTACCGAGTTATGATCAGACCTTAGATATATTGAGCTCTAGTTGTGGTCATTAGGGAGTAGCTGCCGTGAACGGGCCTCCCTCAGTGTTATTAGCCTTTAACATGTAGATTTGTGGTTGCTAATATAGGATAGTAATCACTGATGGTCTAATTGTTTCATTTGTTGATATGATTGATATAATTTCTTATGCTCATCTTAACTCATGCATATATGTTAATTAAATTAAAATATATGAATGGAATTTGCCTTTAGTTACTAAGATTTATATCCTACCCCATTCTATAAGCTAATTATTTCAAGTGAAGGTCCTTTGAGTGAGGATAAGGGGAAGCAAGCGGAGAACATCTATGAGCTCTGACCATGTGTGGGAAATGCTACACTTAGATTGGTCTGAGTTAATTTAGGGTAAATGTTAATTTTGTTATTCTCTTGTATAGCATCATCATGTAATTATATTATCAAGTGTAGGAGTTTTGTATTTTAATAACTTATGATGTATCTACTAGGGAGGTAGGTCTTATACATTCTAATATCTGATGTATGAAATTACAATATCTAATATGAAACCTTGTGGGTCTAATGATTTGGTTTATTATTTGGAAATATAATCATGTGATATATTAAATGTTAACTTAAACTAGTGATGTATAGAACTTCTAATGGAATATATGTTTGAATGATAATTGTTGGTAGTCTATGAATCCTTGCTTTCATTAATCCATGAACTTACTGATATATAGTGGTTAAATAAGTAGGAATTAACACTTAAATCTTAAATTGGTATTGATAGATAAGTTGGGTGAATTAGAAAGATGAAAGCTATTAGAGCCCCACAAATTACGGTAAAATGGCCTTGGAGTGTTGCTAGAGGGAGAGTTGGAGCGTATGGGACAAAACTTAGGAAGAATTGGTACAAAAAAAGAGGTATGCCATAGCCAATAAAAGTTGAGTTGCGGCTAGAAGAGTGACAGAAGCAAGGAGCGCTGCAGCACAAAACAAAAATATTACCCAGGGAGGGTAATAGAGAGCAACCTCACCATGGTGCAAACTTTCCAACCACAGTGCTAGTCGAGGAAATCAAGTAAAGTGTCCCAATAGCTAGTTTTCTCGCAGCACAAATATAGCCCACCATGGTGCAAATTGTGAAACTTTGTACAGTAACTCTATGGGGTGTTTTTTTGCAGCTATGCTATATAGGCCCGTTACGGCAAAGGTCCAGCCATAGTAAGATTTGTGAAAATTTAAGAAGTTGAACCCGATAACATCTTCACCGCAGTGCAAATATCTTAAGCCATGATGCAAGATGCAAAACTTAGTTTTTAAGTTCCAATGGACAACTTAGCCACGGCGGGAAGGTATCAAGTCATGGTGAAGGTTCTTAAACTCTTACTTTTAGCCTAGAAACCTTGGTTTTCCTGCGGTAATGCTAAAGAATAATTTAGAAACAGTTGTAAGAGGTTTTTGTGAGTAGAAATTAATAGATAAATGGATTAAAGGCTCTTGATTGAGGATTAGATTCACTTATGTGTAAGAGTGGTTGTGATTATTTGGTTAATGACCCTAATAACAACATGGTTTTAATTTCCCTACATTTTCCTAAATTGATTTATTGAAGTGTTTTAGACCTTGATTTATGATTATTAATCATGTATTTAAGCTTAATTACCATAATTAGAAGTTAGAGTCATTATATTTAGTATCAGAGTAATGGTTCAAAAAATTGTGCTAGATTTAGAACGTCGTGTCTAGTAAACTTTGCAATCATGATGCATGCATATTAGGAATAAGAACATTGTGATCTGGTAGTGACTCTTACACTTGTATATGCCTGCTATGGATGGAGTTATGTTTGGATTACCTTAGGTTGTTGCTTAATAAAGGATGCTTGTGGTTGTGCTTATGGCATTGCAAAATGAGATGACTGCACGTTGAGAAACTACTGAGATGCTAAGAGAAATGCAAGAGGCCATGGTAGTAATGTCTAACCCAATGAGAGAACAAGCTGAAGCCCATAAAACTACAGTTAGGGCAATGACTAACTAGTTTCAAGAGCAAGCTGAGGCCCATACAGCCATTGTTCAAGTGCTACAACAATTATATGCGGCCATGAACAGCAAAATCAGGAAGTGTCAATGGAAAACCGTGTTGGTGCTGGTAAGAACCTTGGTATGGGACACCAAAGGGAGGATGGTGACCTCTCTATTATGTTAGCCAAGTTTAGAAAGGCTGACCTTCCATCATTTTTTGGGGAGTTAGACACTGAAAAAGCTGAGAGGTGGTTGATGCAACTAAATAAGATCTTTAAGGTGCATCACAAAGCAAAAGGCAAAGTTAACTATATATAAGTTAGAAGGTGATGTTGAGCATTAGTGGAGGAGTGCCTCCAGGCTGCTGATTTCAAAGGTGATACCTTGACTTGGGAAAATTTCCAAACCGCCTTTGAGGGCAAGTATTTCCTACCTTCGGTGAGGGCTAACAAACAAGCTGAGTTTAATTTCCTTGAATAAGGAAACATAAATGTGGATTAGTATACAACTAAGTTCATCCAATTATCTCACTTTTCCTCTTACTTAAGATTGTATGATGATAAGCTATGGAAGGTCGAGAATTTTGAAAGAGGCCTGAAACCGAAGTTAAAGGACAAGATAGTATCCTAATAAATTTGCAACTTCGATAAGTTGATGGAGAAATGTAGAGTAACGGAGAGGGCCATGATTGAAAGTGTGGCCAAATGGAAGAAGACCATGGAAGGCAAGCATGACTAGGGCATGGAGCCTTTTAGGGGTAAAAGCAAAAAGATGACTAACAGTGGTAGTGGCTTTTGGGGTAGGAGACCACCCCCAAGAAATGTCCCTAAAAAAAGAAGCATGGGACCCCTAAGAAGTGCAGCTAATGCCCTACTAACTTATGTCAAGTATAGGAAGAATGATGGTAATAAACCATACCTAGTATGCTATAATTGTGGGAAGCTTGGATACTATATACGAACTTACACGATGCTAAGAGAATTAACCTTATTTGTTAAACCACCTGTACAAGGAAGGGTGTTTGCACTTATACAGTAAGAGGCTAGTAGATCCCCTAGTCTGATCTAAAGTACTTTACTTATCCATAATCATGTTGTAAATGCATTGTTTGATTCGAGTGCAACCCACTTATTCATCTCATATGATTGTGTGAAATGTCTAGGTCTTAAAATCAGCTTGTTGCCATTTGAATTATCTGTGTCCACCCCTATTGGATATTCTATGATTACATTTTATGTGTGCTTGAATTGTATTGTATAATTAGATAGCTGTTGTACTACCCTTGACCTGATTCATATCGCTTTGTGTGACATTAATGTAATTATTGGTATAGACTAGTTGTCGACTAATAATGTGATACTTGATTGTAAATGTAAGACTTTTTCTTTATCTACCAATTTACCTGAAACTTATCCTATGACTAAGCTTACTTGTGTGTCTGTTGACCAAGCTAAGAGGTACCTTAGGTGTGGTTGCCAAGGGTTCCTAGTGTTTTTTTCATTGTATGTTGAGGTTGATGATGGGTTGGAAGATATACCTGTGATTAGGAAGTTCCTGGAAGTTTTCTTTAAGGAGTTTAGTGGACTACCTCCAAAGAGAGAGTTACAATTCTTCATTGATTTAGTACCCAGTACAAGTCTGATTTTTAAGGCTCCATATAGAATGGCACTTACTGAATTGGTTGAGTTGAAAAGTTAGTTAAAGGAGTTGCTTAAGAAAGGATTCATTAGGCCAAGTGTGTCTTCGTGGGGAGCATCCGTATTGTTTGTCAAGAAGAAAGATGATAGTATTAGGCTTTGCATTGACTATAGGCAATTAAACTAAGTAACCATCAAGAACAAATATCTTTTGCCTAGAATTGATGACTTGCTTGACCAATTAGCTAGAGCGTTAATCTTTTCAAAGATAGATCTTAGATTGGGATACCACCAACTTAGAGTCAAAGCTGAGGATGTACCTAAAATAGTCTTTAGGACTCGATACTACCATTATGAGTTCCTAATCATGCCTTTTAGATTAACCAATGCCCTTGCTATTTTCATGGATTACATAAATAGGATCTTTAGGCCTTATTTTGATCGGTTTATGGTAGTGTTCATTGATGACATCCTTATCTACTCTAAGAGTAGTGAAGAACATGAAAAGCATTTTAGGATAGTTCTTTAAACATTGAGAGAGCATCAGTTGTATGCTAAATTGAGTAAATGTGAGTTTTGGTTACCAGAAGTTAAATTCCTAGGTTGCATGATATCAGAACAAGAGGTGGTGGTAGATCCTAATAAGGTAAAAGTAGTACTAAATTAGGAGAGACCCAAGACGATGACTGAAATTTGTAGCTTCCTTGGTCTAGCCGACTACTATAGAAGATTTATTAAGGGATTTTCTCAATTAGCCATGCCTTTAACTAAGTTGACTAGGAAGGACCAACCCTTGGTGTGGGATTCCCAAGTGTGAAAATACCTTTTAGGAGCTTAAGGATAGGTTAACCACCTCACTTGTATTAATGATATCTGGTTCTAAAGAGATTTTCACAGTCTATAGTGATGCATCCAAGAAGGGATTAGGGTGTGTTTTGATACAATAAGGTAAGACAATAGCCTATGCCTCTAGACAACTTAGATCCCATGAGAAAAATTACCCTACCCATGACCTAGAGTTAATGGCCATTGTTTTTACCTTTAAGATTTGGAGGCACTATCTTTACAATGTACAATTTGAGGTGTATAATAACTACAAGAGTTTGAAGTATTTGTTTGACCAAAAGGAGTTAAACATGAAGCAAAGAAAGTGAATGGAGTTTCTTAAGGATTATGACTTCTCCTTAAAGTATCATCCAAGAAAGGCGAATGTTATTATTGATGCCTTAAGTAGGAAATCTATTCATATGGCAATGGTGACACTTAGGGAGCAAAAGTTAATTGAGGAATTGAGAGATTTGATCCTATCCATTTCAGTGCATCCTAATAGTCTTCTTTTAGGAGAGTTAAGGATAGAGAATGACTTTAGGAATAGAATTAAAGAGGCCTAAGAGTTGGATGAACATTTGGGAAAAATTAGATAGCAGTCGGGGAGTGGTGAGGTCAAAGATTTTGACCTATCAGAAGATGGTTGGGTAAGGTACCAGGGTAGAGTATGCATACCCAAGGATGAAGAGTTAAGGAATATAGTATTATCAGAAGCTCAAAAAAGTAGATACACTATTCATCCAGGCATTACTAAGATGTATAGAGATCTTAAGAAGAGTTTTTGGAAGCCTGGGATGAAGTCAGAGATGACTGAGTTTGTTGCTAAATGTCTAGCTTGTCAGAGGGTTAAGATTGAACACTAAAGACCCACAAGTTTGTTACACCTCTTAGAGATTCCATAATAGAAATTGTATCATATATCCATAGATTTTGTGATGGGTTTGCCTAAAACATCCTCAGGTTATGATTCTATTTAGGTGATTGTGGATAGATAGACGAAATCTGCCCACTTTTTACTTATTAGAGCCACTTATCCTCTAGATAGACTAGCTCAACTTTACGTCCATGAGATTGCAAGATTACATGATGTCCCTAATAGCAATTATATCAAATAGAGACCCAAGGTTCATATCAAAATTTTGGCAGTCTCTACAAAAAGCTTTAGGCACTAGTCTCAATTTTAGTATTGCCTATCATCCTCAATCAGATGGACAAACTAAAAGAACCATTTAGACCTTTAAGGACATGCTTAGAACTAGTGTGTTAGAGTTGGAGGGAAACTAGGATGTATATTTGCCTTTAGCTAAGTTTACTTACAATAATGTTACCAATCTAATATCCAAATGGTACCATTTTAGGCACTTTACGATAAAAAGTGCAAGTCACCTTTGTGTTGGGTAAAGCTTCGTGATAGGAGTCTCTTAAGATAGGGCATAGTGGACCAAACCACCTGCCAAATAGAGCTTATCAAAATGAAGTTGTTAACTACCTAGAGTATGTAACACCATATTTACTGGACTCATCTCATATCATTTCTAGGCTTCCTTCCATACAAATGCCAGAATTCAAGGAAAAGCCATTAAATATAATCAATTAATTTGCATTGTATCGTGCCTAAATTTTCCCTTCCATGTCCCGTGGATCATATAAACTCTTTCATCTCATTCTTATATTTAAATACATAAGTACAACTCAAAACCATCTCAAGAAATGGCTTAGAACTCGAGTAAATGAAGTATATATATGAAAATAAAGTGTGTAGCCTTGGACTGAAATTCCAGCTTTTTGCTATGAATTTTGAAAAATTGTAACTAATTTTAGAAAAATTTAAATCATACATTCCTTACCATTCTAGAAAGCTAAGATGTCTACTTTATGGTAAAAATATATCTAGACCATAGAAGAGGCTGCTAGCCACTAGAAACTTATGGAACAATAACAAAGGTCGTCTGTCGCTATTGGTACTATCCTCCAACTTCAAAACTTCATATCTCCCTATTCAAATGTCCAATTGGGGTGATCTCAGTGACTATGGAAAGTTTATCATGTTTAATTTATTTCTATAAAATTTCATGAGTAGTCAACACCATTTGGCCCTCAAATGATATAGCACAAGAAACTGACCATATAGATAGTGTTTACATCAATTCAGCATAAAAAGGCCAATTTTAAAAAATATAATTAATTTCATATAAATCCAAATAATTTGGCATTTAGCTTCTAAAAAATATATAAATAAGATCTATATGCATGCCAAATTTCATGAGCAAATTCAGTCATTTGGTCAGATCTTGACATTGGGTTGTAGAATGGCTTATTTTGTGTTATCAATGGGTCTCAAATGATCCAAAATTGCTTTTATGATAACCATGGCCACTTGAGTACATGGGAAATCACGAAAATAGTCTACCAAATATGTTTCAAAGGTGCATAAACTTGAATTTAACAAATTCACTTATCTATCCCAAGATATACACAAGAGCACATAGGCTAAGTTTTGCCATCCAATATCCAAAATGTACTATATCATACATATGGCATTAAATCTCATTTGTACATGATGCATTTATATATATTCATGAATTAATACAACATATACAATAATGAATTACATCATGTGCCACTTATATGGCTACTAATTAACATTTTCACACACTTGGCTGTCAAAGGGAGGAAGGGATGAGATTCTAGGAATCTCAATATCTTTTCTTCTTTTCAATCACATATAAAGAATACAAATTCATGTCTAAAAAATGCATGCATGAACATTATAGAACATATAATCATTTAAGAAGTAATTTCTAGCATTCAAGAAGTCATACAATACGTTCATAGACTTGCCAAGTAAGTGGTTTAGCCTCACCTATTCTCTTCTAGGATTTTGGATGTACCTTACTCTTTTTTTAAAAAGCTTTGAACTAGGCCTTACCTTACTCTTGGAAGACTCTAAACTTTATCTTAACCATTCTTGAGGGTTTTTAGTTCATCCTCATCATGGTTAGAGGGTTCTTGGTTTCATCATACTCAAGCAAACTAAGATAAGTTCACAAAACATCATTTAAAGACATAATGCAACATCATGGTACCATGGCATCTGGATACATACTAAATCACTTTTTCATGGGTTAAAACATATATATACATATTCAAAGATAAGACAAACATTCATCCATACATGAGAGAAAGAAGAGAGAGCTATCTTTGTCATACAAGCATACTTTTCTTCTTGAGTTTAGCTTCTCTTCCTCGACCACACACACACAATGAGGTGGGACTTATTTCTCTTGGCCTAGATATATCATATGGAAGCCAATTATACTTTTGAACCAATTTTTAGAGCTACACATTCATTAGAGGCTAGATAGTTCATATAACTCTTTTATGGTTCCATAATACACTTAATAAAGCAATCCTATGAAAACATGATTTTTGCTCCATTCCCTTCATTCATTTATGATTATTGATTCCTTTTAAGCCTCTTAAAGTCATCACACAATCAAATCAAGGAGTATAGCTAGGTGTTGCTTCTTTAAGTCATAATATGAAACCTAATATACCATTTCATTATCTATGGCTTCTAAACTTTTTTTAAGACTTCCTCTTATCCTCTTCCATCATATATGACTAAAAAATGAGCTTGGAACAAATTAAAACTTCCCCTTGATACTCTTTCTAGCCTAGGCTAAAACCATGCTCTATGTGAGTACCAAGTGAGTTTGCTTTGTTTTCTTGATGGAAGATGCAAATGAGGAGCTTCTTAGGGATCTCAAGAGCTCATCCAAACACTCATTTAGGCTTAAAGATTATTATATCAAATTAGATTTTTAGTAGAGCACTTGAAACCCTAACTTTTCTATCTTGAAATCTAATAGCTATTTGATTATTTTCTTTGCATTTTCTTATTCTCCTCCCTCATTTTCCTAAGATTCATCCTTGATTTATCTAGAAATCCACCCTCTCTTAGCTAGTCTTACCTAGGATGAAACACACACAAGAGGAGGAAGAAGGAAGATTAAGCATGGAGATGGCAAGATACCTTAGTTTCTTAGTTCCTTTTGCTTGTTTTTCTCCTTACTTGGCTTCTTCTCCTTGAATTCAAAATTTTCCTTCTATTCTTGCTTCAAAATAGATCTAAAAACTTCAACAAAATCATATGAAAGAAGGGAAGATGAAGGAAAAGGAGATTGTTAAAGAGAAAACATAAAAATCCATGAAAAATCATACCTTTCCTTAGCTTTTTCTCTTTTCTTTCTTCTCTTTCTTGTGTGCCTTAATCCCTTGCTCTTTTCTCTAGTTTAGGGTAGAAACAAAATGGGCTGAAGGACGGAGTAGGGCGTGAGGCTTTATATAGCTAGGTTTAAGAAGTAACTTTCAAAATTTTTAATTTTGTCCCTTCATTTTGGCATTTTTATTTTTAATTCATTTCAACTCCTTTTTGAAAATCATCTTTTCCATCATAAAATTTAGGTTCTCAATCTTATAAAATTCCTTTGAAATTATTCAAATTGGAACTAAAACCTTTCTAAACAAAAAGGTCTAAGCTTAAGTCAATTGATGTTAGAAAATATACACTGGAGGGGTTTTAACTATCCTAAAGCTTCTCATGATTTTTCGGGTCTTTGAAAACCCTGGAGAACTCAAATTTGTCATTTAAAAAGCCCTCTTGTGAGAATTTCAAATTTTGCTCGAAATTATAAAAATGTCATTACATTTTGTAACCATTTTGTTAAATTTTGTTTGGCCATTTTAACCTTTGTTTCAAGATACCTCTACGCTCCTAAATTCATTATTAAATATCTAAATTATTATTCTAATTTTTATGAGCCTCAACTAATTCATTTCAGGGGACTTGCGTTGAAAACGTATCTATTTCCATCATTTTAATGAAAACTAGACATTACAGAGTAAGCAGAAGAGTTATGCGGATAAGAGCATGAGACCCTTAGAACTTGAGATAGGAGATCATATGTTCCTTAAGGCTACTCTAGTGACAGGTGTAGGGCGATCTATCAGGACAAGAAAGCTCAGTCCTCATTATCTTGGTCCTTTCCAAATCCTTGAGAGGATATGACCTGTGGCTTTTAGAGTTGTTTTACCTTTAAACCTAGCTAGATTGTATGATGTGTTCCATATATCTTAACTAAAAAAGTATAATCTATACCATTCACATGTCATTGAGCATGAGAATATGCATCTATAAGATGATTTGTTTTATGTGGTTAAGCCAAAAAGGATTGTGGACTCAAAAGTCAAGCAGCTGCATAATAAGAACATCCTCTTGTTAAAGGTGGTATAGAAAGGACTTGCTCTAGATGAAGCAACTTGGGAGATGAAGGAAGCAATGAGGAAAGATTATCCTACATTATTTAAGTAAGGTATGTCTAATTTTGAGGACAAAGTTTTTAAAAGGAGAGGAGAATGTAACACTCCGAAATTAAGGTATTAATTATAGATTTACACTAATTAAGGATAATTATTATGAAATAATTAGGCAAACCTATATGAATAAGAGTTTATGGAAAAATAAATAATTAATGTAAGTTTAAGATTCAATTGGGTTAAAACTTAATTTAGGCCTATAATTAATTCAAATAGGTCATGGATAGAGACTAATGGAGGCCCAATGATTTTAGGTGCAGACCCAACTCTTTATTATAAGACTTAGCCTGAGAGAGATCATCTAACAATTGGCCAATATGGTTTAGTGAGTTAGAAGCCCAAAACTATACTAAATGCTAAAAATTCTATAGTCCAATCCCTAAGGTCTAGCCCAACAAGTAAAATCTAAACTCCAAATGGACTTGGGCCCATAGCTCAACCCACAACCCAACTTATATCCATCTAAACCCTACACACCTTCAGCCCCTCCCACCATTCTGCAGAAACACAAAACACAAAAAGTAATTTTCAGAGGTTTAGAGAGAGGCTAGGGTTCTTAGCAAGAAATCCATCATTTTTCACTTTTAGAGCCAAAATCAACCAAGGTAAGTGTTCTCCTCTTCCTCTTCAATTTGACCAAATTAATTTTTTATTTGGAGCATTTCACCATACCCAAAATTTAAAACGTGTTTGTTTGGTAATTTCTTAGAGGATTTTTTAAGGTTGAGGCTCGAAGGGATATTAAATAAGTATAAAATCTTCATTTTGATATATTTTTTGTTAGTTTAAGGCCCCCATAGTTGATTTATAGTATGGATATTAATTTTGTACGAATTTGCTTAGGATTTAGGGTGATACATTGAAGTTTCTAGTAGAGGAAGCATCTAATTTGAATTTTACTCTTATAGTGGCTGGGCTGAGGTAGCATTGTTATTGCTTCATCAGAAATTTTCTACAAGTGAGGTAACCGGGGTTGATGTTAAATTCCATGCATAGATTTACTTTAATTTTATATTTGTTATATATACATGATTTTGAATGCTAAATAAATAGTTAGCTATATGATATTTTATTATTAGACCTTGTGAATCCATGATAGAGTTGTGGTACGGTTGCCACCTGTGCATGTGCTTCGATTGGGCACCGAGTTATACCCTAAATGCACTGAGCCCTGGTTGTGGTCATTAGGGAGTAGGTACCATGGATGGGCCTCTCCTAGTGTTATTAGCCTTTAACATATAGATTTGTGATTACTAGTATAGGATAATAGTCACTGATTGTCTAATTATTTCATTTGCTAATATGATTGATATAATTTATTATGCTTATCTTAGCTCATGCATATATATTGATTAAATTGGAATATGTGAATAGAATTTGTCTTTAGTTACTGAGATTTGTATCTCACCTTGTTTCATGGGCTAATTATTTTAAGTGAAGATCCTTCAGGTAAGGATAAGGGGAAGTAAGTAGAGAACATCCATGAGCTCTGACCATCTGTAGGAAATGTTACACTTGGATTGGTCTAAGTTAGTTTAGGGTAGATGCTAATTTTGTTGTTCTCTTATATAGTATCATCATGTAATCATATTGCTAGGTTAGGAGTTTTATATTTTGATAACTTATGATGTACTTGTTAGGGTGTTAGGCCTTATACATTCTAGTATCTGATGTATGAACTTATAATATCTTATATGGAGCCTTGTGGATCTAATGATTTGGTTTACTATTTGGAAATATAATCATGTGATATATTAAATGTTGACTTAAACTAGTGATGTATGGAACCTCTAATGAAATATATATTTAAATGATAATTATTGGTAGTTTATGAATCCTTGTTGTTATTAATTCATGAACTTACTGATATACGGTGGTTAGATGAGTAGAAATTAACACTTAAGTCTTGAATTAATAATGATAGATAAGCTGGGCAAACTAGACAAATGAAAGCTATTAGAGCCCTAGAAATTAAGATAAAGTGGCCTTAGAGTGTTACTAGAGGAAAAGTTAGAATGTATAGGACAAAACTTAGGAAGAATTGGTGCAAAAAAGGGGCACACCACAGCCAAGAAAAGCTGAGTCACGACCAGGAGAGTGACAGAAGCAAGGAACGCCATGGTGCAAAATGAAAACATTGCATAGGAAAGGTAATAGAGAGCAACCTCACCATAGCACAAACTTTCCAACTACAGCGTTCAAAGAAATCAAGTAGAGTATCCTAGTAGCTAGTTTTGTCGTGGCACCAAGTATAGCCCACCATGGTGCAAATCGTGAAACTTTGTACAATAGCTCTAGGGGGTGTTTTCCACCATAGCAAGACTCATGAAAATTTGAGAAGTTGAACCCAAGAACATCTTCGTCGAGCCACAAATATCTTAGGCCACGGTGCAAGATGCAAAACTTGGTCTTTAAATTCCAATAGCTAACTTAACCGTGGCGAGAAGGTATCAAGTTGCGGCAAAGATTCCCAAACTCCTACTTTTAGCTTAAAAACCTTCGTTTTCCTACGATAATGCTAAGGAATGATTTAGAAATAGATATAGAAGGTTTTTTTAAGTAGGCATTAATGGATAAATGAATTAAAGGCTCTTGATTAAAGATTAGATTTACTTATGTGTATAAGTGATTGTGATTATTTGGTTAATGACCTAATAACAACAAGATTCAAATTTCCCTACATTTTTTTAAATTGATTAATTGAAATGGTTCTAGATCTTGATTTATGATTATTAATTATGTATTTAAGATTAATTACATGATTAGAAGTTAGGGTCATTACATCTCTCAAGTGCTTAGTTCTTCCTCAACTACATAGGGGAGAAGTTTGAATGCCAATCAAGATTCTCAAGACGGAGCCAAGTAGTGTTCCAATGATGTGGTCTGCTTGGTTAGGACACCAAACAAAGCATTCATAGATGTTGAGGATCACCAAAAGGTGAACTTATACAGATAAGCTTTGCAAAGAGGTATAGAATTGCAATATTGTGTGATCGCTCACTGCCATACTTGGAGTTTTGGTTCTACAAGTTCACTTCACCAAACAAGGCATGTGAGGAACAAAGCACAAGCACAATGAGCCAACAGATGAGACTGAAAATGCTAAGGGTTTTGACATGGGCTGAATGGGATTTACAAATTTTAATTAAATTGAAATATAAAAATATTATAAAATAAAAATAAAAACTTGAGAATATTAATAATTTAAATAAAATACAAATGCACATATTTTAAATTGATTTAAATATAGGATACAATAAATTTGAATTCATATTTTTATGAAAAAAATTTTAAATTCAATGATAAATAAATTTAAAAATTATAAATATGAAAATATTTTTTATATAATAAAGTAATTATATTTTCAAGCATTATTTTTTAAATAAAAATTTTGCTTAAATAAATAATATCATAAATAAAAATAAAAATTCAAAATTATTGAAGACTTAAATAAAAAAATTACAAATTTTGAATGATTTAAATAAAAATGAAATTTGATTGATAACTTGAATAAAATAAAATTTTATATATATATATATATATATATAGATAATTGATTTAAATTAGTTACGTAACGTTGCCAACATTGGGGTGCGCCAGAAATGCTTCACCAACACCAAATTTTGTGGGTCACAATTGCAAAAAAAGAGGCAATGGGTCTCTTAAATTCATTGGGATAAGGGAAGAAGAGTCTTGGAAGAGTAATTAATGCAAATAATAACTGTTTAACAGAGGTTGTTACTGGCCCCTATTAAATAGTGAGAGTTACTAATCTACTCTCCTTAATTAAGGGGGTTGCTAATCAAACCTTGTTAAAATAGCAGAGATTCCTAATCAATCTCCATTAAATTGAATTTTAGCAATGATTGCAACAACTTCCACAATGTAATGTCCA
This sequence comes from Erythrophleum fordii, assembly GCA_032878935.1. NCBI lineage: Eukaryota > Viridiplantae > Streptophyta > Magnoliopsida > Fabales > Fabaceae > Erythrophleum > Erythrophleum fordii. Next base: position 13,593,331 of record JAVQMF010000052.1, on the reverse strand, counting down.
CTAAATTCTTTACTTTTGATAGTGTTATAATATAGAAAAGGTTCATAAGTAAATTTTTTTAAGTGTTAATATTACATATAAATTTCCTTTAAAAAAATAATAATATATTGTTGAATTATTTAAATATTAATTTGTACATAGTTTTATTAAAAAAATTGATAACGAATACATTTTCAAGGTATCACTATGAAGTGGAGAAAGAAGAACCAATAGAAATACAATTAATTGCATCAAATCAAACTTTAAATATTTAGATTAGTACTCATTCACTGTTAGGTAGAGAAAGAAGAGCCAATATAAATAAAATTATTATTATTATTATTATTATTATTATTATTATTATTATACAAATGTAATACTTTAACCTTGAAAACTATACAAAATGTGAAAATGTCATGTAAGCCCTTTAAATAATGCACCAAACTACACGACACCTTAAGCAATGAAGGACATGTAACCACAAGAGGTTGGTCTAGTGGTCACTGATGTATGTTTCCTTGCTTGATTACTTGGGGGCACTAGATCAATATGGAGGGTGAGCCCTTCAAGTTCATCAGGAAAGGACTAAGTCTCAGTTGACATGTAAGTTGATTCAAAGGCCCCCTTACCATACAATAAATGAAAAAACATTTTAAGAGGAAACATTCTAGCCTTTTCATTAATTATGAACCTAATTAACTTGTTCATTAACAAAACAAAATTGAAAAGAACTTGTATATGATCAATATTAATATAGAGTTTATTATAATCACAATTCAACAAATTCATTACAATCAAGAAAAGCTTGTATATGTACAACACAAGTGTTTATATGTAACATAATTTGTACTTCAAGAACTTATTAATAGGTAGAGAAACCAAGCAAGTCTATTTCAATCATGTCTCATGAGTAGTCTCCATTTCAATCATTTGGGCGATGACTTGCATGCTTGGTCGAGATTGAGGATTTGTTTGTAAACATGAAAGAGCTAAACATCCAATCAAAGTCAATTCCATTAAATTTTGTTACTTTGCTAGTGATAAACGAGGGTTTAAAATCTCTTTGAAGTTGATCTTTTAAACACCAGATGTTTGTATATGAGAAATTAAGTCACCCAGATGCTTTCCTAACAACATCTCAATAACTAAAACACTAATGCTATACACGTCAATTTTCTCGGTCACTACCATTGTATATACATGTTTTACACCAAACCAGAATGAAGTGATAATTTTCTGATTACAATAAGGAGTACATATTTGTTTTGGTCAATTGAAAAATAATATACAAAGTTAAACAAATTAAGCGTAATGAATTTTTAATCAAAATTTGTAAGACAACTTGTCTTATAAGAACTTTAAAGTTTTGAACAAAGTTAGACAAGGTTTAATATTAAACTCACTTGGAGTAGCATAGCCATATGTGCCAATAAAAGTTGACCAAATTGATGAATCAGGCTTCAAGAACCTTACAGTGCCAAAATTTGAGATATGGGCTTCAAGATTTGCAGACAATAAATATTATTGCTTGATATGTCTTTGTGAATAATGGGTGGATTACAATCATAATGCAAATAAGATAAAGCTTATGTTACACCCTTGATGATATCAACTCTTTTAGGCTAATCTAACTCTAATGCTTCTTTATCATTTTTAAGGATATTAGCTAAGCTCCCTCTTTCTATGTACTTATAAATCAAAAATGTGTTTAACCCTTGTGAGCAAAATCCATACAACTTCATAAAGTTTCAGTGGCATATTTCTCTCAAGACTTTGATCTCACTCTTAAAGGCTTTGATACTATCAATGTCTAGGTCTTCTGCATCACATTTCAACTTTTTTATAGTAAATATTTCACCGTCAGGCATTACCATTTTGTAAACTTTTATGAAAGCTCCTTCCCCAATGCAATATTTGTTATAAAAGTTCTTGGTTGCTTGCATTATGTCTTCATATACAATTCTACCATTAAAGAGACATATTGAAAATAGATCTTTTCTCTTGGCTACAGAATTATGTTCTAAAGCTCTTGAATTTCTCTTATAGTGAATAAAAAAATCCCAACTAAAACCACTGAAAGAAAGAGTGCACTTGCCGAAGAAGTAGTAATAGCTTTCACAACTTTCTCTTTGTTACTTCCACCATGTGGTTTTGTAACTAAGACATTGTAAGGTCTCAAACTTGGATCCTTCCACATAAATCTTTGTTTTTACTTAAAGCTAGTGTATAAGAAGAATTAAATATGCCATCATTTAGTATAGGATCCTCCAAGTTGTTGTAGGAAAGGTTGATGGTTGACAAGCTCAACATTCTACCTAAGGAATTAGTGATAGAACCTGATAGATTATTGTGAGACATATTTAAGCTTATCAAATTGTTAAGCTTATTGAGATCTACAAGGATTTCTCCAGAACATGAATTAGAACTCAAGTCTAAAAAATCTTGTAATGTTGCAAGATTTCCAATTTGGTAGGGGACTTTGCCATTGAAGTCATTGTTGCTTAAATTTAAATTCAACAACCTATAGCAATCCCTTATTTGATAAGGAATAGATCCTTTTAGCTTATTCATTGACAAGTCTAAAGATTGTAAATTAGAAAGCTTTGCAATGCTTGTTGGTATCATACCCGAAAGATTGTTGCTATTCAACTTTAGAAGTATAAGCTAGAAGCATTTCCAATTTGTGGAGGAATCTTACCAGATATTTTGTTAAAGCATAGGTCAAACTTTTGTAGTTAATTCAACTAAAAGATCTCACATGAATATTTCCATCTATTGAATTTTCAGCCATGATAAGAGCTTGCAAGTGTTGGCAAGCACCCCAATTTGTAGAGAGCTCACCTTACAATCTATTGTAGCTAATGTCAATATATGTAAGATTAGGATAAACTCCAAAATCTTGACCTACATAACCTATTAATTGGTTATGCTCAAGTCGAACTCTGTATAAAGATGGGCCATTTCTTACACTATGGGGATTGGGCTAGTGAGACTATTGTAAGTTGTAGTGAAATTGACAAGCTTACCACCTTTGCACACTTGATGTGGTAGTTGATTAGTGAAGTTGTTTTGAGATAAAAGTAGGATAGTCAAAGATGAATGTTTTCCAAATTTTTATGGCAAATGACCATATAAATTGTTTACATGGAAGTGAACCTCAATTAGATTAGTCAATCTACCATTGCTAGGGGGAATTATGCCTGAAAGATTATTTTCAGACATTGTGAGAATACTTAACTGTGTACAATTCCCTAAAGATGGTGGAATAGGCCCATAGAAGTTATTCCCATCTAAAGCTAGAATAGTTAAATCTCTTATATTCCCTATTTCATTTGGAATGCTACCACCAAGTAGGGCATCCTAAATCACAAGATATTATATCCCAATCAAGCCAGTTTTAGGTTGATCAGTGCCATTAGAGAATAAACAACATTCTAATATTCCTGTTAAATCGTTCTCTAACAGATCAAGCTCATAAAGTTTAGTCATATTAAAGAGAAAGAGGTATTGTACCATTGAGATGATTATGATTAAAGTCAAGGAATTAGAGTTTTGAGAGCACCCCAATGCTTTCTGGTATGTTGCCACTGAGTTTATTAAATTCAAGATTAAGAAGAAGAAGGTTTGGGAATATAGAGAAGTCTAAGTTTTGAAGGGTACCTTCAAGACTAGTGTGATTCAAGTTTAATTCAATCATATTTCTAGAAAAGTCACTTGTGATTCCATGCCATGAACATGGGGTTTGCTGCACTAAAGTTGGTGTATGCTAAAAATGCCCATGAATCCAAAATTGGTTGGTTTAGAAGACTTTGTTTCCGGTTGAGTAGAGCTTCAATTTCCATAAGTCCTAAAGTGACTTGGCATAATGCCCAAAAAACCATGTAAGTAGGTGGAATTGCAAGGAAGTCAAAAAGTTTACACTGTGCCATGCTTTAGAATATGCTTGTTTGCTTAAAGTAGAGTTTCTTTTTATATCCCATTAGCGAGAAGACTTTAGCGCCCTTCAATAAATTAGGTTGTGTTTGGTGAGCAAAAAGAGAAAGAGACTTTACTAGATCCACATTAGTAAAACATTATATCAACATTAGCCATAAATTTCCACAAGTCAATCCAATTTAAAAGATACAGTTGGATTTAGAAACATATAAAGATTAGCAATATCTTTAGGTCAAAATTAGCACTATCTCATCAGTTCTATGCATTTATGCTATTCCTCAGCCATGACAAATGATATGATTTGGTAGTTATTCCTCAAGCATGATAAAATTGATAGTCCTTATGATAATAGTATTCATGATTTGATTTTCTTTTTCTTAAGAATTTTGTTGAAATTTTTTTAATGTTTATTTCTCTAGAAAGAAGTTTCTCAATTATCTAAATTTTGTTTCAAGAAAAAATAATCAAAAAGGAAATATGAAAAATATTTTTATGTTTAATATATTAACATTAGCTTACCGTTGTCAATGTAAGTCTTGTTAGCTAATGGTCTGGCCTTCATGGGACCACTTATTTGTTGCTCTATAGATTAGTAGTTTTCAGTCGTTACGAAGAATGCAAAGTGATATCTAAAAAGGCAAAAGTTTCATATTTCTTGTGGGACATGAATGTTAGTTGACTCAGAGTCAAGGCAATACTGGCAATTGCCCACATAGTAATTTCCATGTTTGTTAAAATTGCTTCATCACTTCCAAAAAATCTATTTTGGTGATACACGTAGTTTTAGGGAAGGCCAAAGAAGCTCACTTTCTTTGTCTTCTCTATGGTTAATAATTTATGTTGTAGGTATGATCATCTTAGTCTATTAATTTACAAATGTAGTAGGATAAACTCTATATATACGGCATATACTTTTAGATTCCTGAAATAAAAAAAGGTAACTGACATGTGTTATAATCTTCCTTGTTCAAACAAACAAGTATGTGTGACGGAAGAAACAAAAAGGATAAGAAAATTTCAAAACTCTTATGCCACATGACCTTGTATAGGAAAGAGGTCTATTAATTTAAAACTATAGGCATGAAATTTGTTAGTTGTAAATACTTTGATGGTGTTTGGTAAATGAATATATTAATTTTTGAAATAGTTTAAAAATATTTATAAACATATGAGCTTGATTTGCATATAAATAAATCTTCATATCCCTAATTGAACAAAGTTGACAATATATCCTACAAGGGTTTTAAAAATAGTTTGATTTGAATTGTGATGTTATTTGTACAATTATATTGATCTAGCCTTCCTTACTCATTCCTTAGCTTCCTTCTCCTAAATAACCAAATTCTCAAAGAAAAATTCAATTAAAATAATAAATTATTTTGCATTATGTTGAACTTAAAATTTTCGTTTCATGTCTCAAGAACCATATGAACTCACCTATATCATTCTCTAATTAAAATACATTCATACAACTCAAAACCATAACAAAATATGCCATATTTCCTGAGCTTGAAGCATTCATACACCAAAAACACAATATCAATCTCAGGTTGCTGTGCCAGATTTCTGATGCAAACTTTGAAAAATTATAATTAATTCTAGAAAAATCGAAATCAAGTGAACGATAGCTTTATGAAAAACTCTTAATGTCAACTATAGGTTAAAACATCATCTAAATTATGATTAATAATAGAAAAGCACTAAACATTTAGCTACCCAAGTGTGCTGTCACAAGTTATTAATATAAACTTAAAAAATTCATAACTAATTTTAGAAAACTTAAAACCCAGTAAATCATACTATTCTAGAAATATGTGGATGTTAGCTAGAGAATAAAAATAATTTCAGACAAAAAAAAAGCGTTTACCCCACAGAATTGGATGGAACAATATCAGAGGTACTGCTACATTATTAGTATGACCACCAAATTCAAAAATTCATATCTCCTTCTAGAAAATTCCAAATGGGTGATCTTAGTGGCCATAAAAATTTTATCATATCTAGTTTATTTTTATAAAATATTATGAGTATTGGATAACATTTGACCCTTGGATGATACAAGAGAAGAAATTGACCATATTAACAGTAAACTAACCATTTTAGTAGCTTTTTGTCAATTTTGAAAATTTATAATTTATTCTCTAGAGCTCTAAATAATGTGGTTCTTAGCTCCAAAAAAAAGATCTAGATAAGACCTTTATGCAAGCCAAATTTCATAGGAAAATTTAGTCATTTAGTTAATTTGTGATATAGGGTTGCAAAATGACACTTTTAAGCCTTATTTTGGGTTAAATGAGTACCAAATGCTCTTCTAATTTAACCATGACCATTTGGGCACGTGAAAAAGCTTAAAAACAGTCTCCTAAACTTGTCCAAAAGGTTCAAATGCTCTTGCATCACAAAATTACTAGTCCACTTGTTCATATATACAAGGTTTCATGAGTTCATAAAGGCATTTCAATATCAAAAACTTACATCCTCATTCCTATGCTTCCAAACTCCATACATACATCATGTATCCTTATAATTACATATGTTGAAGCAGCTATACATCATATACATTATGAGATTATATCACTTGACCATAAAATTCTTATAATACAAGCATTTAGTAACTCCTCTGTCCATCATGTTGCTTTTAAGTATGGTGGCTTCCATTTCTTTGCTCACTTGGTCTACCTAGGCATGTGTAGGCAATGGAGGGGGGAGAGTGAGATTCTAGGAATTCCAATAGCTCTTCACCCTTTCAAATATATATGATGGATGCAATTTCAAGTCTAAAATGCATGCATGCTATCTTGAAATTCATAAACATATATAGAATATTTCTCACATTCAAGAAGACATATTCCTTATACGTAGGCTTGCCAAGACAATGGTTTAACCTCACCCATTTTCTTTGAAACTTTTAGACTTGTCTTACTCACTTTCAAGGACTTTCAACTAAACCTCACTTTTTTAAAGACTTTTGGCTTTGCCTCACCCATTCTTAAGAACTTTTAGCTCATTTTTACCCTTGCTAAGGGACTTTTAGTTTTACTAAGCTCATGCAAGCCAACATACATTCATAAAATATCTTTCAAGAATATATACAAGGCATCATGGTACCATGGCATGTAGACATTGGCTAGAAATATTTTTCAAGGCATAAACATACATACATATATTCAAAGACAAGAAAACACCCAAAGATACATGAGAAAAAGGAGAGAGAGCTATATTGAATACAAGAACACACTTTTTCTTTTGGATTTCTTCCTTTCCTTCTGCTAAACACTCACAATGAGGTGGAGCTAGATTCTTTTAGCCTAGACACATCAAATAGAGTCTAATTATACTCTTGAAACAATTTCTAATGCCACATATACTCTAGAAGAATTTGGTTGCTCATATGGTTCCATAAAGCACCTAATGAAGTAATAATAGGAATTCATGATCTTGGCTCCATTCTTTCTTCCAATCTATGATTTCTAACTCCATTTAGACTTCTTGGAGCCATCACATAATAATTTTAAGGAGCATAACTACAAATTGCTTCTTTAAATCATATTATGGAACCTACACCTCCATCTCACTTTTTAGGCTTTCTAAATTTTTTCCAGAGCTTCCTCTCATACTTTCCCATCCTATATGATGCAATTCTAGGCTTAGAAAAATTTAAAACCTTTCCAAGGTGTGAAAACCCTTCGAGGCTAAGACATAGCCTCCATTGGCACCCATGGAAGTTGTTTTATTTTTTTTGATGAGAGGTGCTTGTGGGAGGCTTCCTTAGTGTCTTAGAGACTCATACAAACTCTTAGACACCTTAAATTACGATTAGAAAGCTTCCTACAATCCAATGTGCAATTGAATCCCTAGGTTAGACATCTTGCAAACTAATAGTTCTTTCTTGGATTTCTTTGCATATCTTTGTTTTCCACACTCTAAATCCTAAGTTTCACTCTTGGTTTGGTTCAAAAACAACTCCCTCTTGGCTATCTTAAGAGTGGCTGAACCATACCTAAAGAAGAACAAGGAAGAGCAATTATGGAAACAACAAGTTTACCTTAGTTTTCTAGCTTTTCTTGGATGCTCTTTCAAGTCATAGATTCCTCTCCTTTAAATTCTACTCTTCCTCCTCTGGACCAAACCCAAAATAGCACCAAATCCATCAAGAAAACCATAGGAAGAAAGATGGAAAGGAGGAGAATCAAGTTGCTAAAGAGAAAACCATGAAATTCCATCAATTTCCTTACTTTTTTGCCTTATTTTCCTCCTCCTTCTTCCCCTCCTTTGTGAGCCTCTTTCCCCTAGTTCTCTTCTTTGTTTTGGGCAACAACTAAGTTGGTCTAAATGGAGGAGAAGAATGGGATGCTATATAAGGAGCTAAGTGTCTTAAAATTGTCCATTAAAAATTCTATTTACATCTCGCTTCTTGACTTTTTTATTTTAGGCTCATTTCAACTTCTTCTTGAGAATCTTATTTTCTATCATAAAATTTAAGTTCTCTAACTAAAATGCTTTTTGAATCACTCAAATTGGATCTAAAATCTTTTTGAATGAAAGGGTCAAAGTTCTAGTCAACTGATGTTCTAAATCATAAACTGGAGGGGTTTAAACCATTCTAGGAGTTCTTATAGTTTTTATAACCTCTAAGAACCTTGAGAAACTCATTTTTTCCATTTAAAAATTCCTCTTATGAGTTTTCCAAAAAAGTGCCCGAAATTATGACAATGCCACTGCATCTTTGCTGAATTTCGTCTAGTTATTCTAGCTCTATTTTCAGGGTACCTCTAGCCTTAGATCCTCATTATTTGAGATCTAAATTATTATTCTAATTTTATTGGACCTCAAATTATTCTATAGGAGACTTTCTTTTATATCCAATGTGTTTCATATGTTTACGAAGAAACCAAACATTACGTTTCTTACGTTTATGGAGGAACCAAATGTTACATTATTTTACACATATAAACCTATTTACATAAAGTCAATTCTCTACTAACAAAGTTGAAATTAATAATACAAGAGTTTGAGAAGTAGAAAGCACCAAAGAGTCAAGTGACCATCAAAAGAATCATAAAGGAGAAACCTTGTTAAGATTTCGTTAGAAGTTTATGTTATGAAGAGCTTCAAACATTTTTTTTAATTAGAATAAAGATTGAATTTTGAAGTATTAAATAAGCAAAACTCAGATTTTTCCATATTATGTCATATTTGTATAGATAATCTATATATATATATATATATATAAAGCCATAGGGGTTGCATTGTTCCTAAGCTGTTTACTGGACGGCTCCCACGAGCTGCGTGGTGGTTCACTGTTTTATATATTATTTATATCCGTACATATATTATTGACACATTTTTTTTTCTATGGGACCCATGGGATTTTTTTTAATTTCCTACAAAATGCAAGAGTATGTTCTAGTTTTTTTTTTTAATTTTGTTTATTTTCACATTAATAATATATTTTGATGAGATGTTTATTCTATATCATCTATTTTGATATAAGGATTTTGGAATCTTTAATCAATGACATCCACGCCCTGTGTACTTGCCTTTGTCGTACTCGGCCATGATTTTTTTATTATCAATTATTTAAATATTTAAATTAATGTTATGGATAAAAAAAAAACCTCTAATAATAAATGCTTATGGGAAATATTAAATATCTATATAGAGACAGTGCTATAGTTAGATGTTTTAAAACCAAACCACATTATTAAGTTGGATTGACTTGTGGAAATTTTGCCGATGACCTGTTAGTGTTCTTTTTGGGTTTTTTTAATAAATAATCTTCACCCTTCAATATTTTTAATTTCTTCAATTAAAGAATTTTGGAAAACATTCTACTCATAATAACAATTATACACTTCTATAATAAAAACACTAAACACGTAGATATTTTATATAGATACACACATTCAAATATGTAATAAATATATGTATATGCACATTATATACACATATATGTGCATACATATACACATAGGCACATCTATGTTTGTATACATAAACACCTAGCGCTACACAAATGCATATATAAAATATATATGTGTATGTGAATGGAGAAATTAGGATTTTAATAAGTTAATTAATAAAAGAATTTTGATCTTCAATATATAAGACATTAGAAACTTTGAAATTTAAGAATTTAGAATAAAACATAGGACAAAATTAAAAATTATATTTAGGGACAAAATATAAAGAATATTATATTGTGTGTGTTAAATTTAAAATTCCAATTAATGAAATGAGAAAAAAATTAGTGATTTTGCGAGTCCAAATGTTTAACTTTTTCTATCATTATTAATAGAACAACTGTAAATAAATCAAGGGTGCTAAATTTGTCATATAGGTTTGAACTAAACATAATAGCATTTAACACTACAAAAAAAGAGGTGATTTGTAACAAAATTTAGTGACAGAATTTTGGTCCATCACAAGTCTGTCGCAAAAATTAGCAACAGAGTTAGTGATGTAAATTTTCCAGCACAAACATTTTCGTAGCTAATCCATCGTAAATCATGTTAGCAATAACAAATTCTATCACTAATGGGTGGGATAGCCACTGCCAATTTTGTGATGGAATTTTGTGAAAATAACTTTCGTTGCCAATTTTGCGATGGAATTAGCAATAGAATTTTCATCACAAACTTTTTCATCACAAATAATATATTAAACTTTATTATAATTTATATGATATAATGATTTTTATATATATCTATAAAAATTATTTAAATATTATTAATTCTATAGATATCTATAATAATTTAATTATTTATATAATATAATTTAAATTATAAGTTAATAATTTAATAAATAAATAATGAGATAAATACTAATGTGTTTAATTATTTTATGGTCAATAAGAGCTCTATGATTTTATTCAAAGTTTAGAAAAATTATAAATTATTTATTTTAAATCATATATTAAGATAGATATAGAATATATTTAATTAATTATAAATAGTTAAAAACTTCACAAATTTAAAATCATAATTTAAACAAATATATAAGGAATGATTTTACTAAATAAAAAATAAAAAATAAAAGTTGACGACTCCTTAATTTTGGCATTTTATGGCATATTTTATGATAGATTAGGATGTCATCTTGTTGTTTTTCTTAAAAATTTTGTATTTGAGTACAAATTTTTTTCCAAGAAATGTAAATAAATAAAATTTAGCCTTTGTAATCCTTTTAATGGCTATGTTACATTTCATTTTGATTTTAATATCAGGAGAGGGATAGAGACTTGCTAGAAAGGAATAAAGAAAAGGAGGAGGCTAGAAAATCAAAAGTAGGCTAAGTTTTCTTGCTATAGCGAGGATGCCAATTCGATATAGTGAGTTTGTGGCTTATACAAAATCTAGATAACTTCTAGCAATAACATGGGCTATGGCGAGAATACTTGGACTCTGGAACTAATAAGCTTTTGCAATAACAAGAGGTGCTCCTCGCTATAACGAGACTTATTTATTGAAATGTACAACTTTGACTTTTGGGATTAAAACTTAAGGGGCGGTTAGGTTTTGGAGAATTTGAGCCTAGGGGGAGACCTTCTGAAGAGAAAAATGCACAAAAAAGCTGGAATTTGGAGGCAAGAAACTTGAATTGAAAATTTGATGCCAAATCAACACATTTTCACTCAGTTTTCTAATCTTCTCCATTTCTTCTTCCATGAATTCTTGTTTCTTCAAATCTTTTACTTGGTTTGCAATGTTCAAAGCCATATATAGCTAGATTTAAAGGATCCTAGGTTTACTTGAACCTATTGCCATGTAATGGAGATTTTATGTTGTTAATTTGGTTTGATTTTTTGATTTGAGTGCTTAATCTAGTTATTTTATTCATTTAAGAATTTGGCCACCTTTCTTATGGATTTGGGGTTTAAGATTAACTCTTGAGAAAGAAAAATCTTAATAAACTATTAGATTGAGCAACATAGGATTAGGTTGTCCTAATTTTATTCCTAGGTATAGAAATATATCTAAGAACCCCAAGCAATTTAAAAGGATTGAGTATAATTAACCTAATTAATTGTGATAGAAATCTACAATTAAATAGGATAAAAGTCTGAGTGGTTCAAGAAAAAGAACTCATGTGGAGGCAAAGCCAACAAGCATCCACCAAACAACATCCAAGAAAAAATAAATCATATTTTTATTTTATTTTATTTTTCTTTCTTCTTTTCTATTATCCCTCAACTTCCCTCCCTTAAAACTAAGCTTGAATCAAACTAACAACAGACTGTCCATCCTCCATCCTCCATCCTCCTTATCCCATGTCTCTTTCTCTTTAACTACCCTAAGTTCACTTTAAAATTATATATTAAAGCCCTTAAAACCTCACATGCTTATTAAGGTCAAGTAACACTTAAGCTATCCTTAAACCTTTTACCCATAATATAATCTTACGTTTTATTTTTCTCATTTTTCTCCTCTATTCTTGATTAGATGCTAAATTGGTCAATGAACTAGGTTTGCTTAAACCTTACATAGCTACCTTTTATTCTTTGACACTAGAATTGGGTTTATTTTGCTTTTGATTTAAATAAGAGAAGAAAATTTGAATGCAAATTAATATAACTAGGCAGATTTGGCAATGGCACAAAATAATGAAGAAAGATGGGAAATGTGAACTATAAAACAGAAGTGACCAAGTCATTCTTTTCAAATCCATCAATCCTCCACTTGCCACTTGTTTCAACCCATTTTTCAAAATTAATTGTTTGCTATCTCATTGTCATTGATAGAATCTAGTAGTAATATTACCTTGTGTTGGCTTGTTCTTTGGATTTTGATACTGGTCTTGTTGCTTGACTTTCTTTTGGAGTTTACCCTAAAGGCATTATGCTCCAATCTTGTCATAGATTTGTTCTTAATTTTTAGTTTTTCAACTTTTAGCTATTTATTGTTTGTCTTTGACATGGATGATTGATTTGATAAAATGTCTCAAGAATAAAATTCATGAAACCTGTGCTATGTAGCTAATACATATTTTCTTTTCAATTTGTTGATTGTAGTAGGTTTTGTCCCCGAAGAAAATAAACTTCCGTTATCCTCCGGGGTCTACTCTACTTCACATGGTCTTCTCCTCTGTTCTATGTTTTGTATTAATCAAAATTCTAAATGTTTGTTTATTTATAGAGTGAAAACACCCACTACTTTCCATCAATTTCCAAAGTGGCTTTCTTTAGCCATTTCTGATTTTCTATCTTGCTTTAGTAGGACTTATAGATTTCATTGTATTAGTATCGTCATCTTTTTTCAAATGCTTTATTTTTGTAAGACTATGTGTGGTAAAATTGCTTGTGATATGCATAGGAGTGTTCATCCAGCCTAGTGGTCCCACCAACTCAGTTTGGCCTAGTCACATGGAGTCAGATTAGGATAGGCCAAAATAAAAAAATTTTGGTCAAATTGTACTTTTTATATTGGCCAATTTTTCCCAACCTAACTTGGTTATACATATTTAAAAAATATTTGTTTTTGAGATTTAAGTGAAATTTTTTTAAAGGTAACATGTAACTTTAAAAAGACTTATATGAAAATTTTATTTTTCACAAATTCAAATATTTTGATGTCATAGTCAAAATCACATTTATTTTTTGCCTTAAATTTTAATGGAAAATTTATATTTTATTTTAATCCTAAGTATAGATGTTTTGTTATATTTTTTAGTTTATATTAAATTTATAATTCTTAGTCTAAGAGTAAAATATATTTTCTTATTAATTTTGATATTTTCTTTCCCATTATGGCTCATTTTTAATTTTATGTCTTGAAAGTTTGAAAAATAGAAAAGTAACATTTTTTTAATTAAATAGTCATTTTTTTAACAGTATCTTGACCCATAGAAAGTTACTTCTTGTGAGGTACCCAACATCTTAATTAAATAAACAAATTTTGGTCTGTTTGTACTTGCCCAAAAAAAAAAATCAAATCTTGGTCGTTGAACCAGAAAATGTTACTTCAATAAATAGACAACCAACATGGATGGGCCACGGAGCATATATAATAAAAGACTTTTTTATTTGCTATACCATCAATGATATCTACCTTATAACTAGTCCCTGACTTTCACCCGGGATAAATTGCTCAGTTGAAAATCCTAGTAGAAGTAACTATTACTTTTATCAAATTAGTTGTATTGAAATTTATGTCTTTTTATAACCAAAAATAATAATTTAATTTAAAATATTAGTCCAATAATCGCATAAAAACGTGTATGCAAAATGTGATTAAATATGTTGTAATTAATTTAAATTTAGTTAATTTTTTATTGAACAAAAAAGGCAAATTAGAATTAAACAGAAATATGTGGAAGTCAACAAACGCAAATTCTCTGCATATAGGGGGTGCGCTTCCCTATCTGAACCATCTAACTGGATGTTCCATATTTTATAAAAAAAATTTTATTTTTTGATACAAATATTTTTCTTTGTAGTTACCAATTATGAAATTATTTTCATTCTGTATTTTATATCTTATAAAATAAAAAAAATATTATATATAATCTAGAGTCTAAATTAAATTTAGACCGTCTAGATGGCTGCGCATCTGGTACGTATCTAATCCAATTCTGAAATTAACACATAATTTATAAGAAAAAGGAAAAAGGTGAGTCAATAATGAGCAAGAGACAAGAGTATCTAAATATTGATGTTGTTCATTAAGAGTGATTATCCGCCGCATTTGCTTATGTAAGCTTCCCTTTCTAGTATGCATTTTATAGTACAATTGTGTCTATTAGAAAATTTCTTAAGTATTATTGAGTATCACATTATTTATATTCTTTTTAATTAAAAAAGTTCAAATTAAACAAAATTAGACCCACCTATTAAAAAAATACCAAATTATATAATTAAGTACTACATTTAATTACTCACTACTCTATGATTAAATAAATGAAGTGCTATAAAAGGTTAACATTTTATTATCCATTATAGCATCACTATTCTATAGGGCTTATATTATATATGATTTGAATCTATTTTACTAATTGGTATATAAAAAACGTGATATGCCATATGTATGTAACAAATTCTCATGTTGATTATGTTATTAATAAGTAATTATCCATAGCATTTGCTCATGTAAACTTCTCTTTTTAATATGCATTTATAGTATAATATTGACACTTAAAATATTTAATTAACTTATCCAGTAAGATTAATTTTTTCTTTTAAATGTCCCACTAATGATATCATGGCTAAATTGAATTTTGGTAATTAAAACTCATATTCCTAATATCAATTGCAATTTTTATTTCAAGTATCCACTTAAATCTCTAGTTGGAGCATACAAGGTGTTACAAATTATATTTCTAACAAAAGAAAATAATATTACTTTTAAGAATATTTTGATTATATTTTAATTTCAGGAGATAAGTATATATTTTTAAATAGATGAGAAAATTATATAGTTTGACATCTCTTAAAGGAAGAGAGAGAAAGAGTAATTTATCTTATTTTATATCAACGTATAAAAATATTGAAAAATATAAAGATATCAATGTGTCGTGGCAAAGTTAGAACTTTGGATTAGGAGGGAAAAAACTTTTCTCTTAAAAAATTGTTCATATCCTATTTGAAAAAAATATTTGTATAGTATATTGTTTAAATAAAAAGCTTTCCTTTAAACGTTTGGATTGAACTAATTGAGATTAACTCATTGACAATATTCTAGCTTTGCTCCTAATTTTGGAAATAATTTTAATTTAAATGAGCAATGTATCAAGAATTATTCTCTATATTAATATGAATAACTTTACAATCTTGTCACACTAAAAAATATAACTACGTGGCATCAAAAAAGAAAAACATTCAAAAAATTATGATTTTCGTCAAAGCAAAAACTGAAATTAAAGTAGTAGTGAAGTCGTCACAAAAATTTTTATTTTTTAAAAGATAAAATTTTTTAAAAAAAACTTTTTATAAAAGCAGTTTATGAATTAGTTAAGAGTTCGGGAGTCAATTGTGAATAGAGAAGGTATTAGGTACTTCACTACACTTATTGTTAAAAACAGTTATCTTGAGTCAATTGTATAAAATTAATATAATTTCTATTCTATTTTAATTCTCCCTAATAAATCACATGCAAAATAAAAATTAAAAAATTAAAATTAAAAGTAAAAAAGAAAGAAATTAAGAAAATAAAATTGAAAGAAAATATTTATTTACAAGAGCGGACTTGACTAAAGATAAACGTATATAGCCTACATATCTTGCAGGAAAGATCAAAATCCACGTAATTCGAATGATAAAAAATCAAAAGTTTGTTTGTTTTTGTTTTGTTTTGTCTTTTTGTTTTGTTTTTTTTTTCTCTTTCTTTTAAATGAAGAGAAAATTATTTCATAAAAAATGACTTTTTTTAAAATATATATATTTTTAATGAAATTCTTTTTAAATTTTGTTTTTTTTTTTGTATTTCTCTTTTTTTTTTAATGAAGAGAGAAAAGAAGTAAAAATCATTTGAAGTTTTTACAAACAAAACAACTTAAAAGTTTATTTGTATGTTTTAATTTACAGAAATTAAAATAGTCATATTTCTTTACTCTCTTTCCTTTTTCTTTTTTTTTTGGATATTTTGGATATTTGATTTTTCCTGATATTACTTTTATTTATTTTTTGTGTTTTAATTTAAAATTATTTTTTATTTTTGATTCTTGAAACGACATTTTTTTTAGTTTTATGAAATTCCTTTTTAAATTTTTTTATGTTTTATTATTGTTGTTTTGTTTTGTTTTTTGTTTTTTTTGTTTTTTGTTTTTTTGCTAAAGTTTTTTCATTTTTACTTTTTATTTTTTTATTTTTAAAAAAGACATACTTCAAAAGGAACAATTAATTTTGAATTTTTTAAAAAATACAATTAATTTTTATTTTTTTTATAAAATACTTCAAAAGGAACAAGGTTTTTAAAAAAATTATGTTTTATTATGTTTTGTTTTTTTTTCTTTTTTCTTTTAAAGCTTTTTCATTTTTTACTTTTTATCTTCTTTTTTTTTTTTTAGAAAGACATACTTCAAAAGGAACAATTAATTTTAAATTTTTAAAAGACCATTTTTTGTTTTTTTCAGAAAAGAACCTTGAAGAAAAGAAAAGGAACAAGTTTTTTTTTTAATTTTTATGTATTATTATTATTTTGTTTTGTTTTTCTTTTCTTAAAGCTTTTTCATTTTTACTTTTTATCTTTTTTTAAAGAAAAACATACTTCAAAAGGAACAATTAATTTTGAATTTTTAAAATATTATTTTTTTGATTTTTTAAGAAAAGAACATTTAAGAAAAGAAAAGGAAAAAGTTTTTTAAATTAGTAACTTTTTGTCGAAAAAGATTTTTTTGGGTTTCTATTTTTTTATTTTAAAAAACATCCTTCAATTTTTTGAAATACTATATATATTTTTAAGGAACTTCATTAGGTTTTCTGAAATTTTTTTTGAATCATATATTTTATTATTACTATTTTTAAGCATATTTTCCTTTTCCTTGAATTTTTTGAAAACAAAAATTAATTAGAAAAGGCCATTGGAACTCCAAGCTTGCAAATATAGAAAATCAATGAGCACCAAAAAAACTTATTGTCACACATGGTATTTTGATTGATACCTATATACCTGAGGAGATATAAAATTCTACATTGCTACTCTAAAAATGATAAAATTAGAATAAAAGATTTATAAACATGTATCATTTCTATGGTTATATGTGTTTATGTTCAACCAATCAAAGCTCATATTTCAACACATTTCAAGTACGGAGAAAGAGAAAAACAAAGAAAAAAAAAAAGAAAAGAAAATGAACAAATAAAATATGATGTGTAAAGAAAAATTCAAAACCAACTTGTCTCCATTGATTTGCTTTCATCTCTCAGCTTCTCCTCAATTATGTTCAGCATGGATAATCTCGCTCACATCCCAAACAACCACGAACAAGCTCAAAACAAGGGAAACCAGAGTAAACAAGTGTTCCATTCAAATTGTTTCAAGACCCGAGTGAAATCAAATCTCAATAGACGTCAATGAAAGCACAAAATTTCTGATTGAATATGTCTCCCAAACGTTTCAGCTTATGATAAACGCATTTGATGAAGAGATTATATTGCAATTATTGACGGCATTGAAACAACTTTCAAATAAGGGAAAATCTGATCTCAAAGGGATATATATTTATCATCTTAAGCGGGGTTAGCCATAGGACAAACTCATAAATGCTTCATGGGCTAAAGACTGCAAGATTTCTGCTGAACTACAGACTTAATATACTACATTACTGACCCCAGAACCCAAAATACAGCTGATTACCGTACACCAATCAAGAACACCAGTCCAACGTCCAAAGAAACCAGTGCAGAAACACTCATCTACCCAATGTCACACGAAGTACCACATAATTTATCATCCCCAAATTTAACAGGCAAAACCCCCTCTCATTGAGTCCCTTGAACCCATCTTAAAGGATTTTCACAAAACAGGAAATCAAAGCATCTCTACTTAAATGCAAAACGATTTCCTAATATCTAATCATGAGACTGAGGCCATTCATTTAACAGAACAGCATATACGTAGGATGAGTACCATGAGTTTTTATCAATACAACCTCTCACATTTCATGTCACAATTCCAGAACTAGAATCAGAAATCAGAACTAGCAGGAAATTTCTAAGTCAATATATAAACATTGAAATGGGTCCTTTAGATACATATATCCAACACATTAACTTCCAATACAAATCATATAACCAGAATTAAAATTCAATACAAATCATATAACCAGAATTAAAATCCCAACCAACAGAGACCAAATTCAAGCCAGGCGTGTACAGAGCAAGAACACAGGGTCATGGAATCAAAATATACTTGTATTACATAATTTTATTGATTAATGGGAACACACGTGAGATTTCAAACCCTCGAGGCGAATGAATTCTCAATGCCCTCTACCTTCTCCAGCTACTAAGGGTTGTTCTTCCCTTTTTTCAAAAAAATTAGAGAGCTTCCCCCGAAACTCATTCCACACAGAACCAAAAAAAGACTCAGAGAAATTACCCTCTAGCCTTTTCAGTCCTCCCCTCCTCTCGCTAGTCTCTACAACCTAAAAAAAAAGGAACCCCCATTCTTCTCTGCTTCTTCTCGGTTTTATAGGCGTTCCTGCGTGGTCCCCCTCTACGCCTCTCTGCTCTACTAATTCCACGCTTTCCCTACCCTCACAAGCCGGCAAATCACGTAGCCACCGTCTCTGCAAAAGCTGGTCACTTGGTTCGTTCCTCCACTATCCCTGCTGCACGGCTTCGACCTTTTTTCTGCTTCCAGAGACACGAGGGAACATGAGCCTCAAAGAGAAAACGGGGGGACGAGGGGCCAAAACCAGGTAGCGTTTCCCTGAGAGAAACCCGAAGTAAATGGCCCAAGGAAGGGAATTGGGCTCCTGAATATGTTGTGGGGCTCGTCCACCTTTTTTCCTCTCCTTTTCATTGTGTTTTTCTTCCTTTTTTGTTTTTTTTATAGGTTTAATTTTTGGTCTTGTGCTATAAAGTTTTAAGCAAGGATTAAAAAATCGGACCAAATCGGCCGGTTCAACCGGTGAACCGGTGGGTTGGCCGGTTAATGAAGCACAGAAAATCAGTTTGTGAGAAAACCGGTCAAAAATCGAAAAAACCAGTCAAAACCCGGAGAAACCTGTGAAAACCAATCTGCCAACGATTCCCAGTTTTCATTAAACCAAAGCCAAAAATGGCGCTGAGTGCCTAAGCCCGAGAGACGAGAGTGAGTCTGAGACGTTTTTCATCCGGGAGCAACGCACACACGCAGGAGCAGGAGCATGAGGTGAAGTCTTCATCTTTCCCTGCAACTCGTCCCCATCTGAGCCCTAAATCTTATCGGCAAATCCCCGGCGAAGAAGTTGTGAAGTGAAGAAAAAAGGCAGCAACGAAGAGCAAGCAGGAGGAAGATGAAGCCATGGTTGAGATCGGGAGCTTGAAGTCTTGAACCAGTGAGTACACACGAAGCTCTTTTGCGACAAAAGTGAGACCAAGAACGGGAGGACGAAGTTGTGTGTGAGATCAAAAGCGTGAACTGAAGAAAAGACGATGAGCAGCGAAGACGAAGAACGATCAGGACTCAAGAGGATGAAGCTGAGATCGAGAGCTTGAACCAGCCAGTATATGAAGCTCCTCTGCTCTGCAAAACCAAGAACGGAAACCCAGCAAGCAACGAAAGTGAAGATCCTGTGATTGAAAAAGCTAAAATAGAGTCTGAACCAACCAACCAGAGGAAGAAGTTTCGAAGTCCTTGAGGTAAACAATACTCAAAACTCTAAATTGATTGTGTTGCTGGGCTGCTATTGATTATTGTTGTCCACTGGTTGCTGCGAGATATTAGTAGGAGCTTAACATGTGTATGAGCTAAAATTGCACATCATATGTTTGAAAAAATGCCTCAAAGACCAATTTTGCTTCATTACTGGATCTGATGAGTTTCAATTCTGATTCACTTGCATATTGGGTTTCACATTCTTCCTTTGCTCATGTCTGTTTACTCGTGGACGCATATGCCTTTCTCAGATCTCACATTTAGCGACTATAATTGCATTTGCACTTGAGAACCACTGCTTTTGTTTTTCGTCTTCTTGTTACCCTTTCATCTATTAGTCTGCAGATAATAATAGGCGATAAGAGCTCCCATAGCTCTTAATTTGTTCTGTAGGGCCTTCTTTTATTAGTTGTTGTATATCACAGCCTTTTTTGTCATAGAATTATTTACCAGTTCACCGGAGAAATATGTTGGTCTTGCGGAAACAATTAAAGGGTTTAAACCCCTCCCCCTTTTTTTCTGCAATCAAGTGTGTCATTTCTTCTCGCCCAAACTACATTTGGACGGATCTTATGGTTGAATTTTCAGTTTCAAAAGCCTCCTCCTTTTATTGTCTAATTGAAGCTTTTAGAGAATTTTTTTCCCCTGGAAATTAAATTGAAGAGCGGTCTACTTTGATTCTTTTTTGTTCATTTGCTCTTCTCCTCTGTTTTGTTTTGTTTTCTAAACTTCAGTTGTTAAGTCAGACTAGATCCATAGTCACTTCTACACTCGTCAAGTTCATGAAAATGGTATTAGTGCCCATTTGAATACACATTTTAGTAGGAAAAGGGGGGGAAGGCTTATTATAAAAGTTAAGAGGTTATACGTTTAAAACAATGATGGCATTTTATATAAAGAATAATGTATGCTCTTTTATGCTGCATGTTAAAAGGTATGGATGCTCCAGATGGTTCCACTCCTGACACTAATAATAATGTTGGTAGTAGTGATGCACCATCATTAGATAAACAATCTACAACAGCATCTTCTGCATCAAATCGTGGGAAGACTGATCCAGCATGGGAGCATTTTTCTTTTAAAAAAGAAGGAAAAACCGCTGTGTACACTTGCCTACATTGTTTTTCAATATATAAAGGGGGAGGCATAAATAGAATGAAGCAACATCTTACTGGAGTTCCAGGTCAAATAAGCTCTTGTAGAAAAGTTCCTCATGATGTTCATCACAGAATGCAAGAGTTATTGAAGCAAGTGCAACAAAAGAACAAGAATGAGGAGGTCAATGAAGCATATGGTAATGAAATTGAATGTGGAGAAGAAGAAGCACAAGAGGTTCAACCACTTAAGAAACAATCACTTGCTCTAGGCAAAAGAAAAAGTAATGCAACAATGAGAAGTTATTTTGCTCCAAGTACAACTCCTGGTTCCCAACCAAGTTTGAAAAGTGTACTATCTAGTAAAGAAGCAATGCACAAAGCTAAGATGGCAATAGCTAAATGGTTTTATGATGCTTGCATTCCATTTAATGCAATTCAATCTCCATACTGTCAACCTGCTGTGGATGCAATGATGGCAATAGGGCTTGGGTTTAAAGTCCCATCTTATTATGAATTAAGAGTTAATTTGTTGGGAGATTGCAAGAAAGAGTGTCAGCTACTTGTTGAAAGTCATCGGGCTAGTTGGAAAGATACTGGATGTACAATCATGGCTAATGGTTGGACAGATCAAAGGCAAAGAACCTTGATAAATTTTTTAGTTTATTCTCCACGAGGTATAATTTTTGTGAAATCTGTTGATGCTTCAGATGTGGTGAAAGATGCCAAAACATTGTTTCAAATGTTTTATGAAGTCATTGAGTGGGTTGAGCCTAATAATGTTGTTCATGTGGTGACCGATAATGCAACTAATTATGTAGCAGTAGGTAAGTTGATATATGAAAAGTATGAACACATCTTTTGGTCACCATGTGTTGCTCACTATTTGAATCTCCTTTTGAAGGACATTGCTAATATGCCTAATGTGGCAGAACTTGCATCAAATGCTACAAAGATAACAATCTTTGTGTACAATCATATGTATATTTTATCTTGGCTAAGGAGAAGGGAAGGTTGGAGAGAAATTGTACGTCCAGGAGCAACTCGATTTGCTACTACTTTTATTATATTGAAAAGCATTTATGATCATAAGCATGATTTGCAAGCTTTGATTGTGGATAAGCACTTCAACAATTATAAGTTAGCAAAGACTACAGTAGAAAAAATTGTTAGTGCTATCATACTAGATAGTAAGTTTTGGAATGATTGTTTAGTCATCATAAAGGTTGTGGCTCCCCTTATTCGATTGCTAAGAATTGTAGATGCGGATGAAAAACCTTCTTTGGGTTATGTTTATGAAGGCATGAGAAGGGCAAAGAATGGAACAAAAGAATTGTTTAAAAATAGAAAGAACTTGTACAAGCCTTACACAGACATTATTAAAGCTCGATGGGATAAGCACTTGAAGTGTAATCTTCATGCAGCAGCTTATTATCTGAATCCTGCTTTCTGTTTGGATGAAAGTGAAACATTTTGTACAAAGAACCGCATTATGCAATCAATGCTTGATTTGTTTGAGATACAAAAATATTGTTCCAACATAAACCAAGCAGTTCAAGAGATGCAGACTTATCGTACCTGCCAAGGATCTTTTAGTCGATCCTATGCTTTCAATGTGTCAAAGACAACACAACCTGGTAACCACCAATTTATACTTTAATAGTTGTTACTTTATTTTTTAAAATTTTTAATACTTTACCTATGGTTAATCATATAATGTACTTTAATCTTTATGTAGATAATTGGTGGCACTTGTTTGGAGCTAGTACTCCAATTTTACAAAAGATGGCAATACGTCTTCTTAGCCAAACGGCTTCTTCTTCGGGATGTGAGCGAAATTGGAGTTTGTTTGAGCTCATTCATACAAAAAGGAGAAATAAACTAGAACATCAAAGATTAAGTGACCATGTGTTTGTCACTTATAACTTACGATTGAGGAATAGGTATGTAAATATACTCAAAATATAATTTTTATTTATTCATTTGCGCTTCAAGTTGAATCTCTATTTGATATTTTAATTCTTTATATTAGGTTGCAAAATAAGAAGAGAAGTTATGATCCTGTTGATTATGAATCCATTGATAAAGTTGAATTTTGGATTGTTGAAGAAGAAGTACCTCTTGAGTTTAGTAGTGAAGAGATGCAGAATGAGAATTTTATCTATGAAGAAAATGCAATCCCGATAATTGGAAGTGAAGAAGTAGACATTGCAAATGAACCAATTATTGAATCGCTTGATGATTTAGAAGTTGGACTCGATGATGATAGTGGTCCTAGTGTGGATGCTAATACATTGGCGCATGATGGATTTGATATCAATGAATGTTATGACTGAGAATGATTGTTTGTCAATTGATCACTTTGTCAGTTTGTCTTATGATTGTAGATGTTGTATTGAATATTGACTTGTTTGGATTTAAATATTTGGTTTGTTTGGATTTTGGTATTATATCTTTTGAATATTATATGGTGTTATTTATTATATAAAATTTATATATATATATATAAATTATCACCGGTTGGACCACGGTTCAACCGTTGAACTGTGAACCAATGCATAGACCAGTTCAATAACCGGTCCGGTTTTTAAATCATTGGTTTTAAGGATGATTTTCCGTCTCTTTTTTTTCAATCATATTTTTTGGATTTTGATTTTTGACTTTTAACTATTTTAGGTTAATGGGTTTAAGGTAATGGGTTAAAGGAGTTACTTAGGTTATATAGGCTTAAAAATGTTTAGGCTTAATAGATTGGGCTGCATTTTCAAATTTTTTTAATTTTTCATCTTTTTATTTTTTATCGTGTTTTTTTTAAGATTTTGGGCTTTTCCTCTTTTCACTTTTTTGAAAATATTTTCTCTTAATTTTTTATTTTTCTCTTCTCTCCATTATATATATATATATATATATTTCTATTTTTCTCTTATTATTACTTTTACTATTATTAGTAAATATTTGGACAAAATATGATGCTCATACCTAAGTACCCATGAAAACACAATTTTGTATCTACTTAATTTATTTAATGCATAACAAAGATATGTTAAAAAAAATATCATCACTCAACAACATCATAATAGTTCGATGAACAACTCAAAAAAATATTTTTAAATAAAAAAATTTATTTGATGAAGTAAGAAAATTTATGACTATCAATTTGCAAAAAATTATGTTTATAAAATATTATAAATATTATTTTATCCAACGACATTTCAAAAATTTTTAATTAAGGGTTGCTAACCTCCTTGTTGTGAAGATTAGTAACATTTATATTTTGTATTTTGGACTAAAATATGAAATATTATAATTCAAAACTTCAAGTTGAAAATATTTATATTGAAAGGTCTTAAATTTTAAAATTATTTTAAATGATTTTAAGACAAAAATTTTAACTTAAAGGCTTTGAATTGTAATTTTTTCCTCATAATTTAAATTTTTAGTCATAGGATCTTTAATAATAATTTCAAAATTTAGGGTTATTCAATATAAATATGTTTAATTTAAGGTCATGAACTGTAATTTTTCATTTCTCCATGGCCACAATAGATGTTATGAGGAAATGATCTTAATTATTTGTACATTATTTTTGTCTTGTCGGTGTTTTCCATTTTCCTTTTTTTATAGTTATTCATAATTAACACGGGTGCATATAAATGCGATATTTTTCATACATTAGTGGTTACAAGGTCGATAGAGTGGTGAGAAGACTGGGCTTTTTGATTGGATTAGAGTGGAACTTAAGGGGTTTGTTGGCGGGTTTTGGCTCTTAGGGAATGATGGCATTATGGAAGTTTGAAACGCTGACTCCAACTCTTCCGTTGCTATATTAAAATTAAGGCTTCTGGGCTCTCCTTTTTTACTGGTGTTTATGGGGACCTAAACCCCTCTTTGTGGATGGATATGTCGGATTCAATTGTTTCTCTAACGAATATGGTGTAACCCTGGCTCATTTTTGGTGATTTTAATGCCTACCTCTCTCCTGGTGATAAATTGGGGGGGTGCTGATCCCAATTGGAGCTCCATGAGTCAATTTCGAAAGTGCATGATGTGTACTAATTTACTGGATTTTGGTTTTAATGGCCTAAAGTTTACTTGGGAGAAGAATGGGGTGATGGAACGTATTGATTGGGCTTTATGTAATATTGATTGCAGAATTAAATTTCCACAAGCCCATGTTCATGATTTGATCAAGAATGGTGTGATCATCATTCACGTAAGATATACTTCGTTCCTCAATGGAGCAAGACACCTCGGCCAAGTCTCTTTAGATGCCAGGCCGCTTGGATGATGGAAGAATTTTCCATGATTTAGTGAGTTCTTCATGGAAAGATAGAAACTGGTTGGAGGGAGATGCTTCTTTCACAGCTAATGCCACGAAGTGGAACAAAACAATGAGACAATGGTGAACATTTCGCATGAAAAGCATAAAATTCTTAACGAGTTACATGGCATTGATAGAAGTCGCATGCGCGGCAATGATCCTCGTCTTCGTAGACTTGAGAGCTTCCATTGGGAAGAGTATGGGAAAGTTCTCGTCCAAGAGGAGTTGATTTGGTTTTCAAAAATCAACATGTAATTGGCTTAACTAGGGTGATCGCGACAGCAAATTTTTTCATGCCACAACCGTTATCAGGGGGAAGCGGAATAATATTGAAGCTTTAAGGGATGATAGAGATCTGTGGTACTCCGATCAAGAAATTTTAAAAGGTCTGTCTGCTAGTTTCCTTCATAATTTACATACCAAAGATGTAAGGTGCAAGCCCTCTTTTCCTCAATTCCAAGGCTTTCCTCCCTTGAGCTCGGATGCTCTAGCTTTCATTCAAAGTGACATTTATAGTTTAGAAATGTAGAATATAGCTTTTAGTATGGGTGCGTTCAAAGCCCCCGAGCCTGATGGTTTACAAGCCGTCTTCTTCCAAAATCAGTGGCATGTTGGAGGCAACTCCATTTGCAATTTTGTCCAGGAAGTGTTTCACAACCCGCAATCTATTCGTAGCGTGAATAAAATGCATATCATTCTGATTCCAAATATTGAAGATCCAAAATATTTTAAAGAATTCCGCCCTATTTCTCTGTGGAATGTGAGTTTCAAAATTGTCACTAGGATTATTGCCAACTGCCTCAAAGGTTACTTGGATAATTTAATTGGGCCTAATCAGTGTAGTTTTATTCCAGGGCGTCACAATAGTGACAATATTCTTATAGCTCAGGAAGTGATGCATACCATGCGCACGAAGAAAGGTGACAAAGGCTTTGATATGATCAAAGTCGATCTTAAGAAAGTGTATGACTGAGTGGATTGGAGTTTCATTAAGAGCACACTTGCGATGGTAAGTTTTAATTCTCATTTTATTAATACCTTCATGACGTGAATTTCTAGCTGTGAGATGCAGGTCTTGTGGAATGGGGTTCCCTTAAACTCATTTATCCCATCCCGTCGTATTAGTCAGGGTGATCTGCTATCTCCATATGTTTTTGTGCTCTGCATGGAAACATTGGATCTTGTTATTAATTGGGCGTCAAAGAACAAGATTTGGAAGCCTATCCGTTTAAAGATAGGGGCCCCAGGCATCACCCTCCTTTTCCTCACAGATGATTTGATCCTCTTTGCTGAAGCTAGCATGGAGCAAATTAACATTATGAAGGAATGTATGAAGCTCTTTTGCAACTCTTCTAGGCAAAAGATGAACCTTCTAAGACCACATTGTGTTGCTCAAATAATGTTCATTTTAACACGGCTTCTGAACTTTGCCGTACGTTTGGAGTGAATATTACAGGTGATTTGGGAAGTATTTGGGTATCCCTCTTTTACATAAACAGATCTCTAAAGTCACTTTCAAATCTATTTTAGATAAAGCTTTTAACCATTTATCTACTTGGAAAGGAACGTTTCTTAGTTTTACAGGTTGCCCCACCTTGATTAATAGGTCCTGTCTGCTTTGTTGAGCTATTTTATGCAAACTATGCCTCTTCCAAGTAGCATCTGTGATGACTTACAGAAGACTCGCAGAAACTTTCTTTATGGCTCTTCTCCTCATGAAATGAAAATGCAATTGGTGGGGTGGGATGCGATCAAATGGCCTAAGAAGAATAGTGGACTTGGGATTAAGAATTTAAGCGTTCAAAACAAGGCGTTCCTCACAAAGTTGTCTGAGGGTTGATCTATAATAAGGAGGCTCTCTAGATTCGTATTCTGTGATCTAAGTATGGCTGCGGGGATGATCTTTTGCCAAGTATAAGGAAAAAGAGTAATGCTTCGTTTACTTTGCAAGGTCTAACTAGAGTCTGGAAGGAGTTCACCAATGGCTTGGGCCGGGATGTCGGGAATAAGAGCTTCTGGTTTGATGCATGTACCCCACTGCAGCACCCTATCATTGACCACACATGATCCTAAATGTTCCAAAAGAGCAACTGAGTCATAAAGTCGATGATTATACAATGATTTCGAGTGAGTGGAACTTGTCTCTTTCTAAGAGTTGGATGCCTGAAACGATTCTTTAAGTCATTCCTTGCATCGTGCCGCCCTGGGAGTCTCGTGGTGTTGATACTTTCATTTGGAAATGGTCTTCGGATGGCATTTTTACGGTTAAGTCAGCGTACTAGTGGTTGATGAGGCTGAGCAAGCATCCTCAAGAAAGCCTTTGGTCTAAGATTTGGAAGTGGCCTACTCATGAAAATATCTATTGTTTTTTGTGGTTACTAGCTTGTGAAAATTTACACACAAACTCGGTCAGAGCCAAACCGAGTAAGTATATCTTCCAATGCCAGTTGTCCCTTTGGTTGTGGCTATGGGGAGACTTCTATCCATGAGGTTAGCGATTGTATCCGTTCTACAATGCTTTGGTAGAAGCTGGTGAAACCGTGTTATTGGAATGTCTTCTTCTCCCTTCTGACTCAAAAACGGCTCATATGGAACTATGAGAACGACAGGAGAGCAACCATTTTGCTTAATGTGCCATGGAAAGAAAGATTCAGCTATGTTTACTGGTACCTTTGGACCACCAGGTGCGATTATCTGTTTTGAGGGGTTGTCTGTGATGTGGACAATCTTTACCATAGCTGCATTTCTAGAGTTAAAGAAGACATGAAGTTGCAACATCGGAAGGCTTCAGTCACCAGCCAAAACACGAGAAAATGATAAGATGGAACTTCCCTGCGATGAACCGGTGTAAAATTAATGTCGAGGGTTGGTGTTACATAATGGCCTAGCTTCTTGCGGAGGTCTTATTAGGGATGATATAGGAAGATGGGTCAGTGGATTCGGCTACAATCTTGGGTCTTGTTCCATAACAGTTGCTGAGTTGTGGGGTATTCTTTGGGCCTTAGCCTTCCCTGGGATAGGGGCCTTAGAAGAGTTTCCCTCCTGGCTGACTCAATGGCTGGTTGAAGGACGTAGTCCGTGCTAATCTAAGAGAGCACACAGCGTGCCTATCCTCATTGTTTAAATTTGATCCTGGTGATCTAAATTTTATTAAAAAAATTTTTAATTTTAATTTTTTTATTTTATAAAATGTAAAATGCAAAATGAAATCAGTTTTTTAACTGACAACTATCAAAAAAAAAATATTTTATATCAAAAAATAAAAATATTTTCATAAATTTTGAACTGTTTAAATTTAATGAACAATCCATATTAGAATGCCTAGTCAGAGAATTTAGGCACGCTATCAACCTGATCTATAGCAACTGTCCTATACAGCATCCTTGCTTCGGATTGATCTGAGATTTTGTTGCTATTGACGGAAATGCTTTCTCATGCCCATTGAGAAGCTAACAAATGTGCAGACTGGCTGGCAAATTTCGCCCATTCTCTTTCCCTTGGCTTTCATTCTTTTCACACTCCTCCTTCTGGATCAGCAATGGTCTAGAAGCTGACAACCGAGGAGTTCGTTTTACCCGTATGTAATTTTTCGTTTTAGGCCTTGACCCCATCTATTCCAAAAAAAAAAAAAAGAAGACATTTTTTTCTTCTATTTTTTTTAATAGTAAATGGCTCAAGAAGCATATACCTTTTATCTATTTAAGTTTAAAGTTTCCAAAAAAAAATTCTAAAAGTAAAATCTTAAATAAATTATGTTATGTAATGGCATGTGCCTTTAAAATCGCCTAAAAAAAAACTTAATCTAAATAATGTTGAGATGTAAAATCTTAAATTTAGTTTGTGATGTTAAATATTTGTCATTTTGCCAATAAATTTTATTGATGTAACAAATTATATGTCATCATGGTATGGTAAACATGCATGACTTATTCAAATTATTTAACATAGATGGCATCTAACATATCATATGCATGAGTAGATTTCACTCTATCATCTATATTTACTCTTTTATCATACACATCTAGAGTATCCATATGATTGGCTATGTTTACAGAATTTATAATAGAATATTGATTGAAGTTGAATGTCAAGGATTAAATTAAAATATTTAAAACTATAAAGATGAAATTACAATTTTTTGAATTATATGAATTAATTTTAAAAAATGAGTTAAATTATGAAGCTTAAAGAGTAATTAAATGACCATTTTTAAATTAAAAAAATTGTTACTATATATTATGGTTTTAACTTTTAATCTATACATCAAGTACCTGAACTAAGCAAGGTGCCTAATTTCTTAGCATATCATTTTTTTACTGAAAATATGAAAGTAAACATTCTAAAAACTTTTATCTAATTCTGATCTATAAAAAAATTTGATAAAAATAATAAAGATGTTAAATAATTTTTTTCTTGGGAAGTATTGGTCCCTTGCAATACGTGCAATGCAATGATAGACCTCATATCAAATACATGATTAGGTAATGCAGAGATGCTGGCCTCTCTTTAACTCAAGCTTTGTTTGGATAAGATGCACAATATTGCTTTTCTCATTTTCCTGTAACCAAATAATAATAATAATAATAATAACAAAGGAAAGAAAAAGAAGATAATGATTGTGTGAGATTATTTTATTTTAATATTCCGCTAATATGATATCTTTGAACTAAATCCAGGTCTTAAGAAAAAAGAAAACCTTGTGCTTTTGTCTTGGTAGGTTAGGGGAAAAAACATAAACAAAAACAAAAAACCCGCTTTTGCTTGGATTGAGTATTTGACCATTAGTTATGCAATAATTTTGTTTTTGCAAATTACGTAAAATTTTTTTAAAAAAATTAAATAGAATTGTCCTCTATTTTTAAATATACATGAATTTTTCTTGAAATAAAAAGTGGCATTATATTCTAGTTTAATTTTAAATTTTTTGAATAGAATACCTTTCATTGGCCAAAATAAATAAATAAATACATATTTTCTAGCTAATATATTTTCTTATTGAAGGAATTTTAGTCAAAAAATTTAAAATTGGATCAAAGTGTATCTTTTAAAAATAAAAAAAATTATATAATTTCAACAAAATTAAAAAAAAATCCATGTAATTTATTTTTTATAAGATCATATTTCAAGATGCAAAAGCTTTAATTTGGTAGTTTCGGCCCAAAACAATTTGGCAGTACTTTGGGCCAGATATTATTTTCAAATACTGGCGTAGCAAGCTGGCATTCTTTGTGCCCCAACTTACCTAGCTCTATTATTTTAAAAGATCAAATTTAGATAAAATTCTTCAAATATATGTTTAGATTAAAAAAGAATGAATGCGAAAAATAAATTAATAATATTTTATTTCTTGATTTTTTTTTTAAAAACTTAATTACCGAGCTAAAGAGTCGAAGCCAGTATGTATAAAATATAAGCCTTCCTTGGATTGCTTAATGGAAACCAAGTAGCAGACAATGAAAAACGAAACAATTAGAATAAGAGTTTCATCACGTGGGAGTGATGAGTTGGGTTCTTTATCAGCATTGGATGATACTGTTGTACTAACTCCAGGCTTCACTATGTTATCTAACACGTTAGATTTATACTTAAATTTTATCCTACGCCAAATTCCAAAAAAAAAAAAGTAATAAAAAAATTTTCAAAACCTAAGTACGTAACGGGTAAAATACATATAATGGAAAATTATAATTTAAAAACAAAAATCATGGCTAGATTTATATGTGGTATACTTGGTTAAAATTCATCAGGTTTTTCAAGAACCCTTTTTTGTTGATTTGCAAGTAGTTACACTTTTTTTCTTTTTTTATATGTACAACTTTACAATTATTTAGATAATTATAATTAAATACAACTTAGTGGGATTTATTTGAGTGGGTCCACTTTCTCTATCCTTTTTCTTTTTCAAATGGACAGTATTTGATATTGAAATCCAATTTAAACATTTTTTACAACTACTCATTGAATTTATACATCTAGTTAAGTGTTAGGCAACATAATTTTGAATTTTTCTCCTTCAAAACATTTCATTGTTTTTACAGATGTTATAAAAAAATTGTACTTAAACGAACAAATTCAAATTAAATTATAATTTTTTTATTTTTTTCCAAAAAAATTAAAAAAAAAAAAAGATGTTGCAGTGCTTACCACTGAATTAGCAATTGTGGGTAATAAGTCTCAGAAGTTCTTGAAAATACTCTTCTTGTTCTTTTGATCTGGTGGTGAGTTCTGCTACTTGGTGAAGGATTCTTTCAGCCTGCTACAATAATTACAACATTCTAATTATTACCTGCAAGTCTAAAAATTATTGCACTTTTATACTACCATAAAAAGGAAAAATGTTTTTATTTAATCTTTGAAAGACACGCACATTACCTATTTAATTATTTAATAATAAAAATATACAATTCATTAATCTTTGAAAAATACAAGACTCGACTATTTAGTTTTTGCAAGTTAGAAACATACTAGTCAGTGTCTGAATTTTGTTTATTCGCTATTTTGTAGTTCCGATTGCTAACTGACTGGAGATTCACGAGTAGTGATGAACCATTCTTACAGATTGAATAATGTATTTTTAAGATTTAAGGATCAAATAATTTATATATATATATATATATATTTGAAGTATTGAATATTTTATTTCTAAAATTCTAGAACCAAAAAATCAAGACAAGTATTTTTCAAAATCAAAAAGTACATTCCTAAATAATTGAGTATTACTACCACTTACATTTTGCAAATAAATAATTATTTTTAAAAATTTAGGATCA
Source organism: Erythrophleum fordii (assembly GCA_032878935.1). NCBI lineage: Eukaryota > Viridiplantae > Streptophyta > Magnoliopsida > Fabales > Fabaceae > Erythrophleum > Erythrophleum fordii. Next base: position 13,560,936 of record JAVQMF010000052.1, on the reverse strand, counting down.
TCTAACTCAATTATAATTTAAAACTAAATTATATATTATAACATATAAATAAAAGTAGTATCTACATATATCATATATAGAGTTCAGAAAATAAACTCCCATTTAACATCCTATAAGATCCTTGATATAACTTTTTTTTTATTTTTTTCTTCTCTTTTTTTTTTCTTCCTTTGATCGAGTTTATTCTTACATATACCAAATAATATTTTTCAAAAAAAGAAATTTTTGTATTTTCTTATGAGTGGATCAATGCTCTCCATTACTTTTATGCCTGTTTTCATGGATTGATACACAGACTTCACGTCCGCCTGGAAAGAAAATAAGAGATGAAAGAAAGTATTAGAATTGGGCCTCAGTTGCACCAAAGATAAGTTATACATGTACAATAAAAAGATATAGGTTAAACTATTTTATTGGTCTCCAAATTTTTACTTGATTTTTAATTTATTTTTTATAATAGAAGAGGGTTTATTTAAAAATAATAGGCACCCAAAAATATACGTAACAAAAAAATTAAGAAAACAAAAAAGAGTAGGCTGCAAAAGTGAATTTTACCTTAAGGTCCTGCAAGGAAAACAGATGGACAATGCTGACAACTTCCTCTTTGGTCATATATTCTTCATTCTTTCTCTCCATTTTTGCCCATTCATTTAGAAGGGAGAGTTGTCGATTCATCATTTGATATAGTTTGATCCTATGCTTCAGTTTTTGCTTTTCCATTTTGATTTCTAAAATGGTCTTTCTTAGAACGAGAATTCTTAGGCATACAGGAAACAAATTGACCTGAAATCAAAAGGTAGAAAAAGAAAATTGGTACACAGATGAAAATTCAAATATCTTAAAAAAATTGTCCTTTCCTATATTAAATTATTCTTACATGATTAATCATGTTTCACATGACCCTCCAAATATGCATGTAAATGCGGCATGTGATACCTCTTAAATTAAGTAGCTGCAATGAATTGACAAGAATTATGCCTATTTTATAATTAAAATTACATCTACCGAAGCGAGTTAGCTGGGTCTACACGAGCTAAACTTGCCACAATTCACAAGTCAAGTGGGTTAAGTTATCAGCTGACCCATTTGTTAAACAAGTCAATAAATTCCTAACTTGATTTTAAAAAATTTTTTATAGTAAATAGCATTTACAATTGTAATAAGTAATGAAATCAAGTATCCAAAATCCAAATAATTATTTATACCTTTGAACCCAAACTTTAAACAATTAACATCATATCAATAGAAATAGGAGGCCAAAATATAGGATTTCTATTAAAACAAAGGCTAACTCATAGGTTATATAGGTTAGTTCGTTTAACATGTAAATTAAGTGAACTGAACAAAGAGAATCAAAAAGTTATACGAATTTGTAAAATCTAAATCCAATCCATCATTTTTGTGAGTTAAATGAGCCAATTATATTAACAAAATTTAATAATACATCGACATGAGATTAAAAAGTTAAAATTATAATAAAATTAGTTACAAACTTGTAAACTATAGATAACAAAGTCAATATTGAGTGAAATATAAGGATCAGAATAATTTAACCTCTTTAAAAAAAAAAAACTTACCTCCGCATCTTTCTTTACATTAGAGACGGCAGCCTCGGCTTTAGCATTCACAAACCTCCACTGCGATCTGTTATGCAATATCCTAAACCTGTGGTACTCATCTTCTTGTGAGGACGACCCTTTCCTTTCCTAAAGTACTTCAAAACCTTAGTAACACCATTGCCGCTACTTTTAATTTTCCCAGGCAACTCAGACACCGTCGGAGAGCCAAGAAACTGCCCCGTGTCGACGCCCACGCTGACAGAGATTTCGAAGTCACCCTCTTTGAAGCTCCAACACTACTATCAGGGCTTACGCCACGCTATAAGAACTTACCAAAACCATCTCTGCTACTTCTCCTTTAGGACTTCCGTGGCGTGCTTGCAGTGGTACTTATATTTTCTTCATTATTATAGGTTCTTCTTGTTTTTCAATGTTGATTTCGAACAATTATTGTTATCGACGAATCTCTGGCTAGAGCCAAGCCTATGCGAACTGTTTTTTGGGGTAGTCCTGGATGCTAAATTGCTCCCACTTTTGCTCCTCCAAAGCCATGGCAACGGCGACGTGGATCGCAACACCGTCCGCCGGTTGCGGCGGCCGGAGAGAATGCCGCCATTGTTCTCCTTTTCCATATGGCTTGATTGTGTCTTGTGGTTTGGAAACTCTTATTACGAGTTTGAGTGTTGGAGATCTTATTATATATATTATTATAAAGTGAGAAGTAAGAACGTTGAAAGCCCGTAAGGTCATGCAGAAAAGGCATGTAGTGATATTCTATTGATAAGGACTTGTCGACTTGGGGACTCTAACTAATTATTGAAGTTTTTTTTTTTGAACGAATATAAATATGACTAAAATATAGTGACTTTCTTTAAATTTTAATTAAGTTATATTTGATATTTTTTTTTTTATTTCAAAAATATTATTTAACTCTTCTAACATTTAATATATATTATAATTTTTTTAATTCTTTTTTTTTTCGGTAGCACCACACTACTCAAAAAAAGAGATTTTTGCTACAGTCGTACTGCTACTAAAAAATGAACATTGCAGTGATTTCTTCAAATATTGGAATTTAGCTGTAGTTGTTTTAGCAGTGGTTGCAGACAATTTAAAAACCCCACACCCACACCCACACAACAAACCAGATCTACGAAACAAATAGGTTTTCTCATTGTAGCATTACAAAGAAGCTCAAGCCACTTTGCCCAGCCACACCAACCACTACTAGTCCCTGTCACCACCCTCTCACTGGTCCGAACTCGCCGTTGACTGTCGTCTCCCGCTTCTTACCATTTGTGTTTCAGATCCTTTATTATTATTATTATTATTTTGCGTAATTTGCCATCGTTTAGCTTCTTGCCTTCATTATTTTTTTTTCATTTTCAACTTGAAACGGAAGAACCCAAAGGATGAAACAGCGTAGTAAAATAACCTCCCGTTAATCACCCACGATTACAACAATAAGTATCCAATAATGGCTTGTAACTCCCATAGGCAAATGATTAATAATTTTTAACCGCATAACCCCTCCTCTTGAACTTAAATGCTTTGCTTAAATTTAGGACGAAAGTAGCCTCCTAGGATGAGTATAAATAGGGCACTCTTCATTGTACGAGACATCAACCAGCAATCAAAATTTTCTTTTCTCATTGTGAGTTTTAGTTTCTGAGCCACAACTCCTTTGAGGTATTCTCTTTAATATTTTTTTTTCCATTTTTTGAAATACATTGAATAGTTATTAACTAAAAATGTAATGAGTTGTATTGAAATTTTAGATTTGTGTATTTTTTAATTCTTTTGTATGTTTGGATATGATGGGTTTATGATTCTTTTATATTGCATATAAATTATTTTACTAGCTAAATATGTAACATCTAGTCTTTTGTAAACGATGGAAATAAGTCAGTTATAAATGGAAATCTTTTAAAATGAATGAGTTGACACCAAATAAAATTAGGATAAAATTTTAAATAATAAAAAATAAGAATTTGAGACTTAAGATACCTAGAAACCCTAACCAGAAGAGTTAAGAAAATTTGCAAAAATAAATTGGGGTTTCATAATTTTTGAAAATTTTGGAAAACTCATAGGAGGGATTTTTAAATAAAATATTTGAGGCTCTGAAAACCATGAGAACTCCTACAATAGTTAAAATTCTTCCGGTGAACGATTTCAACAAAGAGTTAATCGAAACTTTGACTGAACTGTTCGAAATGGTTTCAAATCTAATTTTGGTAAAATCAAAAGCAAAATTATAAGTTAGAAGACTTAAATTTTATGATGGAAAAGACAGTTCTAAAAAATGAGTTAAAATGAGGCCAAACAACGAAATCATGATTTAGGGATTACAATGAAAAGTGAAAAAATGTGTTAACTTTACTTTTATGCTTCTTAAAACACATTCTAGTCTTTCCCATCCTTCATAACCAACTTTCTCACCTCTGAAATAGAACCAAGGCAAAGGAGAAAGACGCACAAGATGGAGGGAGGGAGGATGAGAGAAACTTAGCAAAAAAGTAAGAAAATTTCTAGTTTTTCATACTCCTTCCTTCACCAAACTTGTTCTCCTCCTTTTCCTCTTTATTCTTATAGTTTTAATGGTTGATTTGGAACTAGTTTATGGCTGGTCCAAAAGAGAGAATTCAAAATTTGAAGGAGGAGCTTGTAGCAAGTGAAAGAGCTCATGGAAAAGGCTTGGAATCAAGATGACTTTCATTGCTTTCCTTGCATCTCCTTGTCTATTCCTCTTAGATTATTTTTGTCTAGCCATAGACCCAATCAAGGGGAGATGAATTCTATCCAAATTAAGGTAGGAAGAAGGGTTATAAAGTGTGAGGATTAAAAATATCCAAATGGAATTAAAAGATAAGCTTGAAAATTCAAGAATGGGAGCTTAGGAATTTTGAGACAATTGGCAAATTTTGAAATTTTTGAAGGATTTTTTAGCTTATGTAAGAGCTTGAATGAGTCCTTTAGATCTCTAGGAAGCCTCACATGTACCAAAACCCTAAAGAAAAGCAAGCAAACCCATGGATGCTTCAAGTATGCTCATATCTCGGCCTAAGCAAGATAATAAACCTAGGAAGTGTTTTAAATTGTTCTAAGTCGAGAATAGGACTAGATATGATAGAGGAATATCAAAAGAAGTCTTGGAAAAAATTTAGAAGCCTTGATTTATGATATAGATGTGTAGGCTCCATAATGAGACATAAAGAAGTAACTTATAGTTAGGCTTCTTAAAATGAATTTGTGATGACTACAAGGAGTCTAAATTGAGTTAAGAGATTTATATTGAAGGAGAAAATAGAGCCAAGATCATGAATTTTCATAGTTGTTTCATTGTATCTTGTATGGATCCATAATTGAGTCTTAGAACAAAGTGAGCTTCCATAATGTATAGGTGATGCTAAAGTTTGTTTCTACGAGTGATTCATGTCTCATTTAATGTGTCTAGGCCAAGAGAATAAGTTTCACTTAATTCTATGAGCTTGGCCAAAAAGGGAAAAACAAATTCAAGAAAAAAATGTGTAACATTGGCTTCAAGGTAGCTCTCTAACCTTTCTTACATACATGGCTTAGATGTGTGCTTGTCTTTGAGTGCTTGTGTGTATGTTTGAACTATAAAATGTGTTTTTAGCTATTACTTACTTGCTATGGTATCATTATGCATCTTGAAATAAGCTTATAAATGTGTTTTAACTTGAATGGGTATAATTAAGCCAAAAGTCTCTTAGCATGGGTGAGGATGAGCCAAAAGTCTTAAAAAGAGTGAGGCTTAGTTAAAAGTCCCTTGAAATTAGGTAAGGCAAATCCAAAAGTTCTTAAAAAGTTGGATGAGACTAGATAAATATCCTTGAAAGCCTATGTTTGATATGTATGAGCTTACATGACCAAGAAAATATTTTATGTATGTTCATGAGAAGCTTGTATGAGATACATCATTCTTTGACATGTTTAAACATCTATTATGTATGTTTGAAATGGTAAAGAGCTATTGAGATTCTTTGAATTTCACTCTTTTTCATTTTTTGTAACATCTGATATTTCATAAAAATACCAAAATGAGTCAATTATAAGAGTAAGTCTCCTGAAATAAATGATTTAAAGTCAAATAAAATTAGAATGAAATTTAAAATAATGAAAGATAAGGATTGGAGCATTACGTTGCCCAGAAACTAGAGCCAAAGTAGTTCAATAATAATTGTCGAAAGGATAGTGATATTTTCGTAAATATATGTACTTTTTGAAAAACTCATAGGAGAGCTTTTTAAATAGAAGATTTGAGTTTTTTAAGATTTTCAGAGGCCCTAAAAATCATGGAAACCCCCTGGACAGTTAAAACCCCTTTGGTGTATGGTTTTAAATATCGACTAACCCAAACTTTGACCTTTTTGATCGAAAAGGTTTAAATCTAAATTGAATGATTCTAAAGTAATTTTATAAGTTAGATAATCTAAATTTTAGGATGGAAAAGGCGGTTTTAAAAAAGGAACTAAAATGGACCTTAAATTAATTAGTCAAAAAGATGGGACGTAAATGGTATTTTTAATGAACAAATTTCTTTTCCCTTACTTCTTAAGTGGCGTCCTCCTTTCCTCTCACCTTAACCAACTTATTGCTCTATCCAAAATAAAGAGGGAGACCAAGGAGAAGGGCGCACAAGGAGAAGCTTCAAGGGAGAAGAAAAACAAGGCAAAAGGTATGGAAATTCAAAGCTTTTCTTGGTCCTTCCTTTACAAATCCTCTTCTCCTCTTTCCCACCTTCCTTTCTATAGTTTTGTTTAGTGATGTGAGGCTATTTTTAGCCTGGTTTAGAGGGAGAAGGCTAATGTAAAGAAAAAAGCTCTTGAAGAAGCAAGGAAATGAAGGTAAATATCCATGCATCTTTGCTTCTTCTTCCTAACTTCTTGTGTGCGATGGTTTGACCAAATAGAGAGCAATTGGAAGGGAGCAATTTCTGACCTAGAGAAAGCAAGAAACCTAGTTTTTAGGCTATGTGAACTTCGAAAATGTAAAGGAACTTAAAGAAAAACCATTGAAAGTCAAGATAGAAAATTTAGGGATTCATGAATGTGTTGTAAAATCTAGTTTGATTCAAGAATATCCTAACTTATATGAGTGTTTATTTGAGTTCTTAAAACCCCTAGAAAGCTTCCCAAGTTCCTCTTCCATCAAGGAAAAATTGCAAACTCCATGAGCTCCAAATGCTTCCTATGTCTTAGCCAAGCATAGGTGAAGCGGTTATGGAGTATTTTAATTTCTTCTAAGCTTAGTTTAGAACTATATATGATGGAAAAAGATGAGAGGAAGGCATGGAAAAAATTTAGAAGCCATAGATTGAGAGTTAAAGGCATAGGTTTCATATTGTGACTTAAGAAAGCAACATGTATCTAGACTCTTGGGAATGATTGTGTGATAGCTCTAAAGAGTTTAAATAAAGCCAAGAGACCTAGATATAAAAAAGAAAATGAAGCTAAGAGCTTGAATTATGTTCATTGCTTCATTAGACCTTTTATGAAACCATTATACAACCATGGAACCAAGTATGCTTCTTTGATGTATGCTTAATGCTAAGGCTTATTTCAAGATTATAATCGGATGCTATTTGTTGTGTCTAGGCCAAAGAAATCAAACTCCATCCAATTGTAAGTGTGTGACCAATAAGGGAGGAGAATAGCCAAGGGAAAGAATTGTGTTTTATTCCAAAGGTAGCTCTCCATCCTTTCTTATGTACATTTATGGTTGTATGAATGTCATTGGATGTTTGTATATATGTTTGAATCTTGAGACATGCCATTTGCTATTGTTTGATTACTATGGTACCATTATTTTTTCTTGTATTGTATTTGGTAGTGAAATTGCTCATATGGGTGAAGTGAAGCCAAAAATCCCTTGGAATGGGTGAAGTAAAGCCAAAAGTTCTTTAAAATGGGTGAGACAAGGCCAAAAGTCTCAAAGATGAGTGAGGCTAAGTCAAGAGTCCCTAGACAAAGGGTGAGGCTAAGCCAAAAGTCCCAAAATGAGGTGAAGCTAGACCAAGAGTCCCTTGAGCTTATTCTTAGCTTTGATATGTTTCTATGGCATGGAATTTAAGGATTCAATGGCTCTTAAAAGTGTTTATGACATACTTGTATCCCTTGGCATGCCTTACTTGCTTACTTGAAAGGTGTTTGAGCTATTGAGATTCTTTGAATCCCACCCCTTTTTCTCTTCCATCTAACCATGTCTAGGTAGAGCTCAAGGAGACAAAAGTGAGGGCTAAGGAGTATGATTGGCCATATTTTGACGCTAGCATAGTTTTTTACATATTTAAATGTCAAAGTTTGTATTATATATTATTTTTAAGATGTAAGCCCTTAGACAAATGTAAAAGCATGTAAATATAGTGTATGAACCAAACTTAAAGGCAAAGGAATGAGAAATTGTGTTTTGGCCACTTGGAAGCCCTTTCTTGAATATATAATCTTACATGTGAAAGAGTGAGTTTGAGATGTATGATGTTTTAGATCACTTTAGAAGCTTATACATGATGTGTTTATTCTTTAAAACGTGCTCAAGGTATGGTAGAGTGGGTAAGAGGCCATTTGGAACAAGTTTGACCCTTTTATGGTACCAAAATTGTCATATTCTTGAGCTATATCATAGTATAACCAAATGAGCTAGTTTAGACATAAAATTTAGCATGCATATAGGTCTCATCTAGAGCTTTCCATAGAACTAAAAAATACCTAATTTGGAGTTCTATAGAATTTATTATGATTTTTCAAAATTGACAAAATTTGACAGAATTGGCAATTCAACTGTTCATTTAGTCAGTTGCTTGCTCTATGTCATCCATAGGTCAAATGGTGTCCAATGGCTATAAAATTTTACAAGCATAAACTAAATATGATAAGCTTTTTATGGCCACTAAGATTACCTCATTTGAAAGTCTGTAGATAGATAACCAAATTTTTGAAATTCATATCAATATTAGGGACATAGTTAGATTTCTGTTATTGTTCCATCAGTTTTCATAGGCTCAATGCTTCTATTTTTGTCTAGAATTATTTTTAACCTCTAGTTAACATATATATCTTTCTAGAATGGCATCGTTTGCTAGGTTTTGATTTTCTAGAATTAGTTATGATTTTTTAAAGTTTATATCAGTAACTTGTGGTAGCAAACCTAAGCAGCTAAACTTTTAGTGCTATTTTGTTGTCAATCATGGTCCAATTGACATTTACATGGCTTGAAATTATTTTTAACCTGTAGTTGACATTCAAGGCTTTCTAGAAAGCTATCATATACTTGATTTCAATTTTTAAAAAAATTAATTATGATTTTCCAAAGTTGATGTTAGAAATATGGAATCTGAACCCGAGGCAAAACTCCCTTTTTTCTTGTGTGTAGCTTTTTATAGGAAATTGGTGCTATGTTTCATACTATTTATGACTTGTATAGATGCATTATAAGTAAAGGATGATATGGATGGGTTTATATGGCCCACGTGGCATGAAACAAAAATTTTGGACCCCACGTAACATAATAAAGTATCATTATTTATAGCCATTTCTTTGAAATTGTATGAAATCAAGCATGAGTGCTGGACTAAGAAGGCTAATGAATTATGGTATTACATTTTCTATCTAACCATGTCTAGGTAAAGCTTAAGAAGCAAGAATGGAGGTCAAAAAGCATGAGTTGTCATACTTTGATAATAGAATAGCTTTTAATGTAATGTAATGTCAAAGTATATATGTATGAGTAGTTTATAACATGTAAACTATTGAACATGTATAAAAGTATGTGACTATCATGTATGAATGAAAATTAGAACTAAATGTATGTTTATATGGATTTTTACCATCCATGTGCCTTGAGGAATTATGTGTATTAAAGCAAGTAGAAAGGTAATTCTGAGATGCATAGTGAATTGGACTATTTGAAATGCTCTCACAAGCTGTATTTGTGCTATGGAATGTGCCCAAATGGTTGTGGAGTTATTGGAATATCATTTGGTGCAACTTTGACTCATTTATAGTGTTAAAATTGGCATAATCTTGGTCTGAACTACAAACTGACCAAATGGACTAATCTTGACATGAAATTTGGCCCATTTATAGAGCTCATATAGAGCTTTTCATAAAGTTAAAGAGCACCCAATTTGGAGCTCTAGAGAATTTATTATAATTTTTTAAAGTTAGCTAAATTATACAGAAATAATATAATTACTATTCATATGGTCAGTTTATATTTTATATCACTCGTGGGCCAAATGAAATCCAATACCTATGAAATTTTACAGACATAAACTAAACATTATAAACTTTCTATAACTATTAAAATCACCTCATTTGGAGCTTTGTAGAGGGAGAAATAACGTTTTAAAGCTGCATGGCAATACCAGTAATGCAACTCGGCCTTTAGTACTATTCCATCAATATTCACAAGTTAAATGCCATTGCATTGGTCTGAAGTTATTTTTATTATTATTTAACATCTAGAGCTTTCTAGAAAGCTATCATATGTATGATTTTAATTTTTTATAATTAGTTATGAATTTTCAAAATTTATATCCGAAATCTATCATGCTAACCCGAGACCAAATTTTGGTTTTTGAAATGTATAGCTCCAAATCCATGATGCATGAGTTGAATGATGATGTTTATGAATTGAATGGATATGTTATAGGTAGGAAATGATATTGATGAGTTCATATAATCCCTACAGCCGTAAATTATGAATATGGTCTCCCAATCATGCAATTATCCATGTATGAAAACATATAATTCCTTGTAAATGTTGTCAAATATGCTTGAAATGGATTAGGATAGGCAATGGGACTATTGTGTAAGGGCAAAGAGGTTAAAGTATTACAAAATACATGGCATATAAATTATTTTACTATATTTCATTGTCTAATCTTTTGTTTCATTCACTCTTTTCACACACTTGTTTATATACTTGAAATAAATATATGAATTTGAACTATTAGTTGGCATATACTTAAACTAAATAGAATATTAGTAGCACATGATTTGTAATTTATACTTCAATCAAGTTCTTAGAAAATTTCACTTGACCAACTCTATTAATTATAATAATATAGTCTTTGTCTTTCGTAGGAATTAGACTAGCAATAATAACAAAAGGACTAACTATTGAAAGTTAAATCAATGGTGGTGTCAAGGGAATTCCTCTTTTATTCTCTTCAATTCCTTTTATTGAATTCATCCTATTTCTTTTTTTTTTTTTTTTCTAGAGAATGACTATAAATATCTCTTTTCTTTTTCTTCTTTTGAAAAGCTTATAATTTTTTTAGCAAAGACAAAAGTTATAATTTTTTGGCTTAATTATCATTTTGGTCCCTTATAAAGCATGCATATAGCTTTTTTTTAATATCAAATCAAACTATTTTAAGGCCAATTTTTAAAATGCCCTTTTGTAAATTAATTTGACATATTTAAAATTTTATGCTAAAATGTTTTTTGATAGAATTGAACCCATATTAATAAAATAAAATTGTATCTCCTTTTACAGATTCAATAAAGTTTGGATTAATAATATATTGAATTATAATATTCTTTATGTGATACTTTTTCATATCAAAATTTTTATTTTCAAAGTGTTTTTAATAACTCAAATTAATGAAATAGATATTTGACGGGTCTGTCACACAACCCTCAAAATAAAACTAGTTTTGACTAAATATGTAGCTAGTGACACAACCTAAGTTATTTCCATTAGAAATGGAGTTCAATACTCAATTGAGTTTTTTAAGTGTTAAAAAATTCTAAAACTATCTAATTAAAGGGGGGTTTTGATCTAATTAACTAAGTAAATTGAAATTGAAATAAAATTCCTAATTGTTACCTAATTGTATGAATTATAGGTGAATGATGGTCTTGTGACTAGTTTTGAATTCATCTCTTAGTTTTTACTATCCTTATCCTAATCTAATTGTGATTAATTTTGGCCTAAGAGTTCCTAATTATATTCATAACAAGTTATCTTGGGTTACCACTCAAGATTCAGGAGATTAACAAAGTAATGTTACATTGAGATCTCAATCCTATATTAAATTATTAATTTTTATCTTTAAGATCAATGAATACTTAATTTGATTGATTAACTGATTAATTAGCCTCTGAATTATCATCCAAAAATATTTAATTAACTAACTAAATACCAAAAATCCTCAAATTAAACAATTAAACACTCAATCTCTCACATGCATTTCATCAAACACCTTGACTGCATACATGGATAATTATATAAAATTGAAAAATCTAGTACTAAATTAATCAAATAATCAGTCAAAAAATATCCTAATTAATGTCTAACCAGCCACTAATTACAATTACACAAATTTTCAATTAAATACAACTTAACCAAGCTTGTATAAGAAAAAGAAAAAGTGTAAGAAAGTAGAAATTCTTAGCCAAAATTCTGAGTTCTTCTCCATAGATTCAAGCTTCAACTCAAGAGCCTTCCTTTTAGCTAATCACAAAGTGGATTAGAGCTTCATTTGAGTAGAGATGGAATGGGAATGGAGGATGAGAAGCTACTGGACGAAGTGGAATGGACGAAGGGGCGTGAATGACGTGATAGATTGTTTACGATGGATAATGATTTTTAACGTGAATCCCCCCCTTTTTTATTCCATATTTTTATTATATTCTACCACCAACCTCAGCCTCAAAATCACATGCTTCTTAATTCCTCTTCACATGTTAACAAGTCATAACCCTGCGTTCTCTCTTTGTATTACAACATGGCTTCATACTCCTTTCACGTGATCTATTCTCTTCATACATGCAGCCCGAGTGTATTTTTCTTCTTACTTACGTGTTGCTGTACCCTTTTAATTCTTTCTCACATGGTCCTCATACAGCTTATTCTTCATTTGCTTCCCACGTGCCTTTCCAGCTCAACTTCATGATCTCATGGCATCTTCATCACGCATTCTGCTTCTACTCGAGCTGCATGCTTGTGTTTTAGCACCTTCTCACGTGGTTTTTCTGTTTTAATCTTCAGCTCTATTCCATGTATCTTTTCTTCGCATTGTTATCCAAGCTCCTTTAGCTCCAGTGTCTTTTAACCAGCAGCTCGAGCTTGCTTGCTTCGTGTTTTTCTTATGTTACTTCTCCTCCCATTTTCGCTGCTACCCCATGCTTCATTTAATTTACTATCACACATTGTCTTTCTTTGCCACAAGGTTTTCCACGTTGGCTCCCCTCTCTTCTCTTTCCACGTAAACCCAAGCTCAAGTTTACCTCTCTTTTCATTCTCAGCTTTTTTTTTCACGTTAAAACATGCAGCTTCTTCTCTAGCTTTTGTCTACTGCATCCTCTGTTTCTGCTCCATGTGATTGTTCCTTCATTCAGCTCATGTAAGTTACATGAGAGCTGCCCAAGCCCCTTTCAACTTGATGCTCTTTCCCATTCAAACCAGAACCCACTCAACCCGTAGCTTCTTTCATTTTAGCTCATTCTTCTTCTTTACATGGCTTTTTCTCCCTACAAGCAACTAATGCTTCCTCATGCTCTTCTCATGAATCCAATAATGAACCATGTTGCTTCTTCTCCAACTCATGTACTGCCTTAATGCTCCACATATTTTCCATGCATTTTCCACGTGCTTTTCTCCTTCTTATTTTCCTTCTTTTATCCCATGCATGGCTCTATTTTGCTTGTGCTTCCAAGTAACTTTGTTGCCCAAACAAATGCATTCAAATTGTGAAAATTATTTCCTCTTGAGATTGCACACTAACAAACTTGAAGCCCATCTCATCTCTTTTTCTTCTTCAATTCGATTTTCTATTCAAGCTCCAATTACCTATTGAAAATTTACACAATTAATAGGAAATATTTAATAGGAAAAATTCACAAAAATAATTTAAATAAATTTAAACATTAAAATTTAATAATTTTGCAAATAAATTCCTAAAGTGCAAAAGTAGCTATTAAAATAAAATCTCATCTAATTAAAGTCCAAAAGTCATATTTAATCATTAAAAACTTTAAATTAGGAGGAATAGAAGATATAAAAATAACATTTATCAATATTACTAATTAATTTAAGTTGTTTGGGGGATTGATTTGATATTTTACTAAGTTTGATGTTTGACATATGTTTTCTCATGAATAATTCTATTGGAATATGCAACATAGTAATGATCAATAAGGAGTAATTATGTTTGTAACAACTAGCTAAATATATATGATCATAATCAATTAGTGCATCATCCCATTTTGTAAGTATCTGAAGGGAAGACAAATATTTTTTGTGATTTGAGTGTAAGCTATAAGGAGCTTTTAAGGAAAGGCAATATAACTTATATATAAATATAACATGCTAAATAGAATTAATTTATCTATATCTTTTTCGTTGAAAGAAAATACTATAGCTAATGTGATTTGCTATTAAATTTTGTTGTTGCTAGAGTGATTTAGTGTGGAAATTGTCAAACTGAAATGGTATTTATCTTTTAGTTTCTATGTAGTTCAGGTTGATTTTTTTTTTTTCACAAAAGCATTGCCTACCTGAACATCTTTGAGTTAGTAAATATGACCTTGAATTTATTTCCTTTGGAATATTTGTTCACTAAAGTTTTAAAGCAAACAAATATGTGCTTCAAAATATAGAAACCTTAAAGTCATTACTATTATTAGTGCTTAAAACTTTTTTGCTTTAGTTTATATATATATATATATATATTTATGTTATTTATTTTTTACTTTACCACTTAATGTTATTTAAACATAAAAAGATATATTGTTTGTATTCATTGAACAATATCTATCTCTTATAATTTAATTTTATATGTTTCTAATGACATTTTATATTTTTAATTTAGGTGTCTAATTAAGGGACGTAGCCTTAAGTAAGTGTTGCAGAATATTTTCTACCATTTTACAACCAAGAAGAAGACCATTAATAGATTTATAACTTGTAGGATTTTTGTTAAATAATATTATAATTGTAAAACTTGTCAATCGACTTGTGTGATTTATTTATTGAATTGTAGGATTTTTTTATTCTTGTGACATTATAATTACATGTACTAAATTTAAAATTCAACTGTAAGGACAATTTAATTTTATATTTGATTATAATTTATTTATATTTGTTTTGATTATTGTGTATAAGTGATTTTTAGTTATATTTATATTTAAGTTTAAATATAACAATCTAAATTTTAAAAAAATTTAGACAATTATGATGGTTGCATTAGTGATGGTTGTAACAATAGAAGTTTTTGCAATAATTATGCTAACCATCACAATGAGACTAACAATAGAGGTTTTTGCAACAAATATTGCAACCGTTACTAAAAAATTTTAGCAACGGTTATAACCCTCGCTAGATCTTGAAACAATCGCTATAACCTCTCACTTTTTCGATAGTGCCAAGGTACCCCTTACTTGAAAAACTAATCCCTTAAATTATTTTCAAGCGCGAAAGGATCATCTCTCCCAATTGAGGTTTCTCCATAAAGAATATTATGTTTTTTTAAAATAAAATTATTTTTTTACTTTTATTATAATATAAAAAAAATCACCATCTCATGTCAAAGTTTAAAATGAACTTAATTATCTATCAAATTAAGAATAAAATCATAGTCTCTTATTATATAAAAAGTTGATTTTATTGATATAAAGTAAATAATAGGAAAGGTTTTGTTAGAATTTAGGCTACTCATGATGAAATAACCTATAATCCAATAGCCTAGACTTAATCAACCAATTAATTAGTTCATTAATTAATTGGTGATTAATTAATTAATTAGAATTTCAAATTAAGTTGTTAGTTAATTTTTAAAAGTGTGGGTCATTATGGGAGTTAAAAAAAATGAGAGAAACTAATTGTAAAAATTATAACAATCACCATTGAAAAACTCCTTTACAAGTAAAAGTATAGAACTAAGAACAAAGAGAAAATAGTGACTTTCTTAATAAAGAATCACCATACTATAATTTCCTTTTTGGACTGAAATATATCTACTATGAAAAAGCTATCAAAATTCCTCTAGTAATTTTGTTCTAAACCACGCAGGACAGTCAAATTTGAAGATCATTCTACTGTGTAAGTAAGTATCCAAACCCTTTAATTGGCACCAAAGTCTTATTGGCCCAACCTTTTTGTCCTTGTGTGTTTGTACATGCCTACTTTTTAATTAATTTTGTGAGATTATCCTAAACCTTTGGTATTGTTAGGAAACTTGTTGGTTCTAATCAAAGTGGTATGTAGATGAAAGGAAAATTATTTAAGACAAACAAAACTATGCTAGTACATAAGACATGTTCATTATAAAGTTATTTTGGTAATATTATAAGTTTGGATACTATGCATATGAGAAGACAATTTAAATACAATAAACTTGATAAGGTTTATATTTGACATGAATAAAGTGTATATGGGTGAAATTAGGCATCAAAGGTACATAAGTGAATATGTGGGGTGTGTGTGTGTGCGCATGCATGTGCGCATGTGTGTATAAAAGGGCTGTTAATAAGTCCTAATTTGTATTACTTTTATCTACATTTTATGAGATTTATCAATGTTTTTTAAGGTGTTTCAAACTCTTTTACACAATTTTAGCATTAATTTGTATTTGTGATTTATTAGGTGTAATTGAGAGGTTTCTAATAGAATACCTTAATTTTAGGACCAATTTGTAATATTTATTTTTATCAATGAGCTTTTATTTGAATTCTCAAGTAATTATGTTCATTTAGTGGTAATTTGTACTTTATGAAAACTAAGTATGTTATCTTGTAGTTAAATTAGGTTTTAGATATTTAGTTTTATTAGTGTTATTTCTTATTTTAATTTAATTTCCTTTGTTGTAAGAACTACCATGTAAATAAATAAAGTTTCAAACCAAAGAGTAAAGGTTCATGAATCCCAAGGACCATTTTGCAAGGAAATATTTAAAGGGGCAACCCCAGACTACTCGTTGTAACTAACTAGATCTTAACCATAGTAAGCAAAAGCTATTCATTAATGACTACTTAATTTTGCCATTGCAAAGATCCACTTGGTCGTAACAAGCAAAATATGTTAATGTTGTTATAAAACTAAGGGAAATATAATAAATATAATAAAAGTAAGAAAGAAAATTGGGAGAAGAATAGAGATAATAATTCTCATTTTTTTATGCTTCATATTTAGTACATATCTTTATTTATAGGACATTAACTATAAAGATATGTTTATATGAGTTACATTAAAATAAATAAGAAAATTAATTTACATAATTATATAATATAAATCTTTTGAGAGTTATAAAATATATGCTATTAAATATGAGAAGGGATCTTAAAGAGTTATCGTTTAGGGGTTATAGACATCTATGTAATTATATTATTTATAACAATCTCCTTAGATGTCCATTAATAAATAATGTACCTTGTTAAATTCTTACTAGAGAAGACTCAATGGGATAAAAACGTAGGGAAAGAAAAAGAATATACAATATTTATAATATAAGTTGTCTCATTAAAAGCCTCACTAGGAAAACGTAGTAGAATAAAACTCTGGTTAAGGAAAAGAAGAGTGCAGAATGTCTTATACTCATTCTAATGACAATGTGACTTTATATTTTTGAGTTCGTGCATCTAATATTGCACACCAACTTTTCAAATGTGGTCACTAGTAATGTTATAGCAAACAAATCTATCAAACTATCACATAAATGAATTTATTGAACATATATGTCATCATTCTTTTGAAGATCATGAGTAAAAAAGATTTTGGTAACATGTGTTTCATTCTATCTCCTTCAATGTACCTTTCTTTTATCTAAGCTATACATGTAGCATTATCTTCATATAATATGATTGGAATCTTTTTCTCTAAAGGTAAACACCACATCTTCTAGATATGTTGGTCATTAATCTTATCCAAATACACCCATGACTTACCTTATACACTACAATTATTTATGAATAATTTGATGAAGTAATAGCTAAAATTTGTTTTCTAAAGCGCCATAATATATCTATACCCTTGCATGTAATGAAATAGCATGTTTAAGTTTAAACTGTATATTGATTGAATAATTACTCTGCATCTGCATAGTCAATTCATTGTGATCCAAATTTAATTGAATAAAATAACCCCATATCAATGGTCCTTTGTAGATATTACAATAAATGCTTAACTCTATCTAAATGTCTTTTCATTGGAGAAGAACTCAATCTTGCCAATAAACTAACGATAAATGCTATATTAGGTCATGTAATATTAGCAAGATATATTAATGCTTCTATAGCATTAAGATATAGTATTTCAAAACTAAGAAATTTTTTATTATTCTCTCAAGGGTAAAAAAAGTTTTTATTCATATCTAACAATCTCACAACTATTAGAGTACTTAGTGGATATGATTGATCCATATAAAATCACTTTAAGAATTTTTTAGTATATATTGATTGATGAAGAAGACTTTTATTCATTAAGTGCTTGATCTACAAATCGAGACAAAACTTTTAGTTTTTTTCAAGACCTTCATTTTAATTTCTTTCTTCAAATAATCAATTACTTTCTGAAACATTTTAGAAATTCGAATAATATTTAAATTATCAACATATATAGCATTTATAACAAACCCTAATACAGATCCTTTTGTAAAAACACATAGGTAAATTAGATCATTTTTATAACCTTTCTTCAACAAATATTTGTTAAGATGATTGCACCATATACACCTAGATTACTATAATTTATACAAGGATTTATATAAACATATCGAATAATTTTCCAAAAATAATCTTTACATACTTTAGGAATTTTAAGTCTTTTAGGAATTCTCATGTAAACTTCACCATATAGTAAGCCATTAAATAGGCTACAGTAATATCCATTAAACGTATATTAAGTTTCTCATGTACTACCAAACTAATGATTGCATTCATCATAGGAGAAAATGTCTTTTCATAATCAATTTTAGCCCTGTTGCGAAGGTCCTTATGCTACAAGTTATGTTTTATATCTGATGACTTAATTTTTCTCTTTTTGTTTTGGCATAAATACCTACTTATACCATAGAAGCTTTACACTTTAGGTATTTAAATTATTAGTCCAAAAATTTTATGTTTTGAAAGTAAATTTAATTATGCTTGAATTGTATCATTCCTTTTTGGTCAATCTATATCTATATTCCTCTACAAATTTTGGTTTAAAATCCTTATTTTGTTGTATTATTTCAACAATAACATTATATGGAAAAACATCATTAACAACTATATTTTGAAAGCTTTGTTTTCATAAACATTGGTATAGCTATTAATTGGATGTGTTTAATAAATCATTTTGTGTGAACATGAGCAATATGTTTTTTAACTATTACTCTAATAGACCTATAATAGTCATTAAAAGCTTGAGATGTAAACCTACTAGCATTATCAAGATAGATTGCCTTCATTGTATAATTTGAAAATTGTACTCTTAATTAAATCATTTAAGTAAGCAATCTCGCAAAGGTAGGTTGGGAGTTGATAACAAATGCACATGTGACCATTTTTGTAGATGCATATATTAGTATCATATAATATTTGAATGGTCTTCATGGTAGATAAATGGGCTTACATATATAACCTTAGATATGTTCTAGAAATGCAAGGAATCCAATCTTAACTTGTGATAACTTACTATACCCCTCTTGTTCCATACATATAAATGTCAATTTGTATATAAGAATACATGATAACACTTTTATCAGTAGAAAATTCATTACTAAATAACTCAAATGGGCCCCTGAAGCCTAAAAATGTTATTCTTTCTCATATAAATTCATAACTCATATAAAGAGATATGGTCTCATTACATGGATCATATATATGAACACTATATGCATAAAAGGAACTAAGCACATACATTGATCAAAGTTATGTATGTAGCCCAAATTTTAAAAATTTATAACTTTGGCTATATAACTCCAATTCATATAAATTGGATGTCCATGAAAAACTTATGATTTAAACTTTCTGATGTAAAAATTTTAAGTTGAAATGAATCTATTTAGTCTTTTAAAGAACACAAAATTCATAGCTATATTATTATGAATTGTAACAGTGCATGATAGCTTTTTGGGATTAATTTTGAAAATTCACTAAATGTTTTATAAAGTTCCAAAAATACAAACTTTAGTTGTATAGAAAGCTCTAAATGTCCTTGAAATGCTCACCAAATTTTAGCCTAAAACTTAGTCATTTAGGCTATCAAGGGTAAGAATCCATTTTATGACTCTTTTAAGCCAAATTTTGATTCTAAAGTGGTCCAATAGGGTTCTAATATACAATCTCTTGTCATGAGCAACTTTCAACTCATTCATACATCATCTATACATAATTCAACATGCAAAAGTTACCTAGCACCTAAAAATCACCATTCCACTTGTAGGGAAGCATATGGAACCAATGCCATATCATATACTAAAACATGTTCTATTTACATGTATTTACATCAAGTTGGCATATGTTTGTGTCAATTACTCATACATGGATTGCTAATACATTTCTCAATCATTGTGGATAATAGTATGCTCTTAGACATGTAAAAGGGTAACTATAGTACTGATCAATACTCATGCATTTACTAGTTTATCAAATACTATCACAAACTCCATTATGTTTAGAAATGCATCAAATACATCATCATCATCATTAGAATACCTATACAATTTCATCATAGTATTTGGGCCCTGATTCTAGTCCTCATATAGCTACTGACTTGCTTTGATTATTCTAATTCTTTTACATGGCATATTAATGGATATAATAGGGTGAGATTCTGACAAAAATCTTAGTAGCAATCCCTACTCTATCATATGTCAACCACTTAAGCACAAAAGCAAATACGTATGCACGTATACAACTCATATTGTCATGTGAAATTATGCATGCACGTAACTAAAAAATAGTCATGCTTATTGGACTCCTTGAGTTGGCTCTAATACTCGGCACAAGGAAGAATTACTACACTTAATTTCATCATCCTCTTATCTTAGAACACATTTAAACAGAAGCAAACACAACATACAAGCAACCATAACACTTAAGTAGTCAAACACACATAAGAGAGAATAAAAAAGCTACTTGACTAGGCATTAAGCCCGATGCCATAGGTACTATGTAACACCTTAATCTACTACCGCTACCTAGCCTCTCACCTGGGCTAGGTTCCATATGATTTCCAAAAAACCAATACCAATCCGTGGCATTTTTATATTAAAAATCAAGATTTCATGCACTCATCTTCTGCCCCGGGGGTCCTGTGAACCCATCATTCACATTCTCTACTCACACTCCACTTATACAACTCATACATAGCATAAAACAAGCCATAAGCCACGGGCATGGAGCCAAAAACCAGAAAAATGCATTTTCTCACTTGGGCCCAAAAGTCATATTTTGGCTCTAACTTTGGAAAATCATAACTAATTATAGAAAAATGGAAATCTAACAAACCCTAGCTCTCTGGAAATATCCAAATGTTAACTTAACACTAAAAATAATTCCCAATAGAAAACTCAGAGTTTGGACACTGTTTGACATCGAAAATTGGAAGGAAGTCCGGCTGTCACTGTTTCTGGTGTAGCTTACTGTCATGACTTTCAAAACTTCGTAACTAAATCCACAAAAATCCAATTTGGGTAATCTATACCAATTTGGAAAGCTATAGATGTCTACTAGAGGAAAAAAATAAGTCCAGATCAGTTCCATAGCCCTCAGACCCCGAAAATCGATGAAACAGTGATAGGGGTCAGATGAGCTCCCTGATACTGATACAGAACTTCAGGCGTGTCAGTCTCTCTCTACAGACCTCCGATTCATGTGATTCTAGTTGATATAGGTCACTTTAGTTTTCTAGTTTATGTGTATAAAATTCCATGACATTTGGACTCCATTTGGTCTATGAATGACATAGTTTTCTTTTCAGACTATAGAAACAGTAACATGACCAAACTACTAAATTTTCTTAATTTCAACAATTCACCAAATATTCTCTAGATCTCCGAATATTACCCACTTTAGCTTCCCAAGAATCTCTCTACAAACTCTAGAGGCATGCCAAATTTCATGACAAGAGGAGCTCATTTGGTCATACTTTGATGGAGCTCTCAAAAATACCGGTTTTAGCACCCAAGAGGTCCAAATTGGGTCCAAATAGCCTTTCACACATTCTCACTCCTCATGGACAAGTTTGAAAGCATAAAACTAAGATATATAACAAGTCTATATGGTCCAAATCAACATACATTCTAAACTCACTATGCTACGGCCAAAAATACATTATCACATATATTCAATAAAAAGGGGCAAAACCCATATTTGCATTACTTTGGCTATCAACATAGTTTATACATCATCTTTTCATGCATTTACACTTGTTACAACCTTTACATCTCAAAAGAATGGGTGTACATACATTTTGGCACCACTTTACATCAAAATAACAAAATACACCATCATCTATCTATACATATCTCTAGGCTCCTTGGTGTGTACTTGGTTCTCCTTGAACTCCACCTAGCATGTTAAGATGGGAGGAGAAAGGGGTGAGCATGGAATCTCAGTAGCTCATGCACTCAATCAAGGAAGTAATCAAGCTATATAACAATCAAGCATGCAATGTGGCATCCAACCATTCTCAATCACATTACATGTTGTACATGTTATGGAAATCACTACAATGCCAACAATGGGCTCTAGAGACTTTTGGTCTAGCCTCACCCAAGTCTAAGGACTTTTGGATGGCCTCACCCGAGTTTAGGGACTTTTGACTTGGCCTCACTCGGTGATGAGACTTTTGGCCTTGTCTCACCCATCTCAAAGGACTTTCGGCTTCACCTCACCCATCTCAAGGGACTTTCGACACTACCTCACCCGAGCTATTCTCACAATCCATCACATAAGCATATTGTCAACAATGCATCATGGTAATAACATATGGCATATCTCACACATCAAGCATATACATAAACATACAATGACTATTACATCCAAGAATGCAACAAGAAAGAGTGGAAATAGAGCTACCTTATTGGTCAACACAAGCCTTCCCTTTGAATTTCTCTTCTCCCTTCTTAAGTTCACACTCACACTTTGATGGAGGTACTTCACTTGAGCCGAGACACAATCAAGAACAAGGAATTACTCTCTTAGAATGCAATCTGTAGAGCAAACCTTCTAACACACCAGAACCTAGAGGTTCCCTCTTTCTCTCTAGAATGTCATCAATTCTCTCTCTCTCTCAAACTCTTATGATAGTGGAAACCACATTTTCAAAGAAAACAAAGGGATTCAAGGGTGTTTTCCACATTCCCTCTTCTGACCCATGCCCAAAACCTCACTAAACTCATAAACAAAACCGTAGGAAGAGAGGGCAAAGAGAGGAGATCAGAATTCTAAGAAGAAATGGGAGGAATTTGCTTACCTTTCCTTTGTTCTTCCTCCTTCTCTTGATTTCTCTCACTCTCCACGCCTTTTTCTCTCCTTGGGTCGAAGTCTAGGGCAAATATGAGAGAAAGAATGAGTTGGGTCGTGTAATGTAGTAAATTTCTCGCCTTTTACTCTCTTCCAGATTGACCCTCGCTATGGCGAAAATTAACCTTCGCTACGGCGAGCTCGTATCAGCTGCCTTCGCTATGGCGAGGTTTAACTTTCGTTATGGCGAATACGGGTTAGTTCCAGACCCCCACTTTCGCTATGGCGTCGCTACGGCGAGCTACTCTCTAGATTTTATATTGCTGTAGCGAGACCATTTCTCGCTATTGCGAGAAGACTTAGGAAAATTCCTGGACTCGAATTTTCTAGCTTCCTTCCTTCTTTCTTTTCTTTTCCCTTTTTCCCGGTTGTTACACACTATGTAAGACCATAGTCTTCTAGCCTTACTTTCCCACAATTGAGCTTCATACATGAGGTTCTTAGATAAATGCAATAAAATAATGCATTCAATCGCATTGCGTAAGACTTAAAAATTTATTTTAAAGCTTCGTGGACCCCATGAACTTTTTAATTCTATTATCTACTCATAATCTATCCATACAAGTCATAAACATTATAAAACAAGCCATACAACTCGAGATTCAAGCCACACATCAGAAAAATGCAAAGATGCTCTTAGATCTAGATTTCATATTTCTGACATCAACTTTGAAAAATTATAATTACTTCTAAAAAAAATCAAAATCAAGCAAATGATAGTTTTATGGAAAGCACTAAATGTCAAATATAGGGTCAAAATCATTTTAGGCCATGAAAATGTCAATTAGATCATAATTGACAACAGAATAGCATCAAAGGTCCAACTACCCAAATTTGTTATCATAAGTTACTGATATAAATTTAAAATATTTATAACTAATTCTAAAAAAATTAAAACTCAACAACTCATACCATTATGGAAAGCTATAGATGTTAAATAGAGGCTAAAAATAACTTCAAACCAAAACATAAGCATTTAGCCCACAAAAAATGATGGAATAATAACAAAGGCCTGACTGTGTCCCTAATACTAATATGAAAATTTAAAAATTTGGTTCTCCCTTTACAGACCTTCAAATAGAGTGATCTTAGTGGCCATAGAAAGCTTATCATGTCCAATTTATATTTGTAAACTTTCATAGCCATTGGATACCATTTGGCCTACAGATAACATAGGTAATGGAACTAACCATATGAACAATATATTTGTCAAATCTGTCAAATTTTGCCAACTTTGACAAATCATAAAAAATTTTCTAAAGCTCCAAATTAGGTGTTCTTTGACTTGATGGAAATCTCTAGAGAAGTCCTATATACATACCAAATTTCATGCCAAGACTAGCTCATTTGATCAAATTTTGACATAATTAAAAAATATGACAACTTTTGGTACTACGCAAAGGTCAAACTTTTTTCCAAATGGCCTCCTAACTACTCTACCACACCTTGAGCACGTTTGGAAGCATAAACATAGAATATATAAGCTTTCCAAATGGTTTATACTACCATACATCTCAAACTCACTATGCCACATGCATAATTACACATTTAAGAATAGGCTCTCAAGTATCCAAATCACATCTTCTCATTCATTTGCTTTCAACTTTAGTTCATACACTATATTTACATGCTTTTTCATTTACCCATTAGCTCACATCTCAAAAAAATAGTTTATATATATAACATTTGACATTTATTTATATCAAAAGCTACACTAATATCAAAGTACAGTTAATCAAACTCCTTGGCTTCCATTTTTGTCTCCTTGAGCTCTACCTAGACATGATGAGATAGGAGAGGGAAGGGGGTGAGATTCAAAAAATTTTAATAACTCAAACACCTATTCAAGTAAATAACTAAGGCATACAATCATGTCAAGGAATACAAGTATGCATCCAACATAAACAAGAATCATTCAATTTATAACTTTCATGCCATAAAACATGTCAAAGTTAAGAACAAACTCTAGGGACTTTTGTTTTAATCTTACCCCATTTTTGAGACTTTTGGATTAGTTTCACCCTTGGTCTAGAGACTTTTGACTTAGCCTCACTCATCATTTAGACTTTTGGCCTTGTCTCAGCTACCCCTAGGGACTTTTGGCTTCACTTGACCCATTTTAAGAGACTGTTGACACAACCTCACACTTAGAGAATAATTCACATTATAAAAGCAAATCAAGAAAACATAATGGTACCATAGTAACAAGATAACATCAAATGGCATGTCTTATGATACAAATACACATATAAGCATCTAATGACATTCATATAACCTATCATGTATACAATAAGGAGTAAAGAGCTACCTTGGTGCAAACACAAGTTTTTTTCCTTGACTGTTCTTCTTCCCTCAAGGTCACACCCTTACAAATGGATGGATGTTAATTCTTTTAGCCTAGATACAACAATTAAGATCCAATTACATTCTTAAAACAAGTTCTAGCATTACACACACTAAGGAAGTACACTTTGTTTTATGGTGACATAATAGTCCCATAAAAGGCCTAATGAAGCAACTACCATGATTTAAGGTCTTGGGTCCCTTTTCTTCTTATATTTAAGTCTCTAGAATCCATTTAGACTTCTTAAAGTCATCACAAATTTATTTCTAAGAGTCTAGATACATATTGCTTTTTAAAGTCATATTATTGAGCATATACCTCAAACTCTCAATTTATGGCTTCTAAATTTTTTTCTATAGCTTTCTCTTATCTTCTTCCATCATATATAGTTTCAAACTAAGTTTAGAAAAAATTAAAACACTCCTCACCCCTTACACTTGGTTTGGCCGAAACATAGCTAGGATTTTGGACCCATGGAGTTTGTAATTTTTTCTTGACGGAAAAGGCACTTGGGAGGCTTCCTAGGGATCTTAGAAATTCAATTAAACTCTCACATAAGCTAAAACACCCTTGGAAGAAATCAGATTTTACCATATGTCCATGAATCCCTAACTTTGTTATCTTGAATTCTCATAGTTTTTCTTCAAGTTTCATTACATTTCCTAGGTTCCCATATCTCAAAGCCTCACTTCCTACCAAGTATCAATCAAAATAAGACCTTTAACACGTGTCCTTAAATTTGGCCAAAATAGTAGAAGAGGGAAGAAGCCAAGAAGAAGCATGAAAACCAAGAACTTTCACCTTGTTACAAGTTTTTCCAAAGGCTCTTTCTTATGCTTCAAAGCCCTCTTTTAATTTCTCCCTTCTTTCCACTAGACTAGCCACCACACATGAGCAATCAAAGTGTTAAAACCATAGAAAAAGATAGGAGAAGGAGGATGAGAGGTTTAGTGAAGGAGAAAAGAAGAGAAACTAAGAAAATCTCACACTTTTGCCTTGAATATGCTTTCCTCGGTTGCCCCTTTGTGTGCACCACTCTCAACCCTCTTGGATTCTATTTAGACTAGATGCAAATCAATGGTGAGGGCTGGAACAAATTGGGACATCATTTATAAGCCTAAGGGTCCATTTAAATAACTTTTAATTTTTATAATTTAGTCCCTCTTCTTGGTTTTGTCCAATTAGGTTCATTTCAACTCCTTTTCGAGAACCGTCTTTTTCATCATAAAATTTAGGTTCTCTAACATATAAAATGACTTTGGTTTTATTCAAATTAGATTTAAAACTATTATGAATCATTTAGTCAAAATTTTAGTCAACCCATAATCAAAATTGCTTACCGGAGGGGTTTTAATTGTTCTTGGGGTTTCCATGTTTTTCAGGGCCTCTGAGAACCCCACATAGCTCAAATTTTTTATTTAAAATGCCCTTTTATGAGTTTTCTAAATTGTTCAAAAATTATGAAATTACCCACATTCTTTTGTAAAGTTTTTCTAGCTCTTCCATCTTGGTTTTTTAAGCAATTAAAGCCTTAAATCCTCATTTTTAAGGGTCTAAATTATTAGTCAAATTTCATTTTGTCTTAATTCTTTCTATTTAGGCAACCTCCTTCAGAAATTCCTTTAGTTTTATAGGTTTTTTGGGTAATTAGGTATTACACACTATCCATTATTTTTTTCCTAGTTTATCTTATTCTTGGTCAAGCATTTACAAGGTGTTCCTCTTTAACATATGTGGCCTAAAATAACATATTGGCATTCATATTAGAACTAAAGCCTTAATATATTAGCTACATGCACTTTTATGCCATTCTTAATGCTTCCTAAGATTTTTAGAGATACTTTTTTACACAATTTCTAAGACCCTTCTTCCTTAACTTTTTGACCATATTTCTAAAGCTCAATATACTAACTTTTTGGCTCAAAATGGAGCTTGTTACTTTACTTACAAGCTTATTTAACTTGCCTTTTCCACTCACCCTTTCACTTAGGCTCTAATTTAGGTTTCTCTTAGAGAAGTTTTTTGAGATAACTCAAGCTCCCTAAATTCTTAATTTGAGTCTAAACTTAGGCCTTTACTATTCATCTAGTCAAATACTATTAATTTGACCATTTCCTTAACTTGACATATTAGGCCTTCTATAGCCATTTTCAATTTTCTCTTTCTATGTCTCAAGATCTCATTAAACTCATTATAGTTTATTAGGCTCTCATTAAACTCATTATAGATCTCATTAAACTCATTATAGATCTCAAATACAATGCCACACTTATACATGGTTAACCTCTGATGCTACAGTTTTCTATGTCTTTGGAGAAATCAACTTTCATAGTTGACATTCATAATTTGAACCAATGATTTCCTCAGTATTTATAATTCTCTAGAAGACCTCTAATTTCATTATAACAGAAAAATAAACTCCCTAGCTGAGAGGTGCAAAACTATAGGGCATCATGCATTTTTCTTTATTTCTATGCTAATTTCTTGCTATTTCCATAACCTAAACTACTCATACATGTTCAATTGGACTTAATTTCATCAAACAATATAAGAGAGAATGCTTTCTCTCTCTAGGTGACATGATGGAGGAATTAAACTTAAACCATACTTGAATTTTCAAAGCTAATACATACCTCATTTTGATGTTTACTTGACGCTCTTCAATTTCCATTAATTGGCTTCTTAATTGTTCATCTTCTCCATCCAACCAGTAGCTAAAAGTCCTCTATTTGAAAAGGTAAAATCAAAAAAAGAGAGATCTAGATGAAGGGAGTAATCTTTTTATATTAAGGTCCAATGAAAAGAGCACGTTTACTTACTCGTTTGGCTTGCTCTTTTCTTTCTCTCTTTCCCCCTCTCTATGATGCCATGAGAAAGCTGCTTGTTAAAGTCAATGGAAATCAAGGTTGAATGAAAGACCATTTAAAAATTAAAAAAAAAAAGGCTACTTTATTAAAGTTGCTCATAATTACAAAAATGCTATTAGTTTCATTGCACCTTAATTTTCTACATTTTAACTAATTTTTTCTTTAAATTTTAGCACCATAATCTAATTTAAAAGGTCTTAAAATCCTTGGCCAACTTTCTTTGGCTAGAAAGGCTTAGAACAATGTAAAATAACTAATAACAGCATTGTGCTACAAGCTTTCTCTTTTTTAGTGTCATCAATGTTTTGACTTGTTTTATATTTCCTAGGTTTTTTAGCTAGCTCATCTAATTCAAATATAGTGAGAAATACCTTTAACTCACTCTAATTAACTTTTTATTAAAATTCATGTATTCATACTTTTTCCAAGCGGGCCTTATTCAGGTGCCTCTGATTCTTGTTTTTTTTTTTTAGTTTTTTTCTTTATTTTCTTTCTTTAGTTAGTCTTCTACTCATTCTCTCATATTTGTATCACTTATGAGGGGGTCATGCTCAATTGAAAATATAAAATATATCTTTCATGATTGTTTTGGCATTTCTCTTACTACGCCATAACATATTGTGGCTACCTTTTCTAAGCCCTTTCTGCATTCTTAATCCAATCCTTCATCTTGATTGGGCATCTAATCTCTTTTTAATTCTTTCATCTAACTCTTTTCAAGGAGTTTAGCCATGTATAGAGTATTGGATGTGACATAACTTTAGCTAATAATGGTCTAGTGATTTATTTACCTTAAAAACAAGTAATACATGAGAATTTTTTTCAATTAAAGAATCTTCTAGTTCTTCAATAAATGTCCTCCATATGAATTTTCCATAATTTTCACATCACAATTAATTCAGAATAGTCTAACTAATCATGTCAAATAATAAATTAAAATGTATTTAGATCAATAAACTTGTGGTTATTTGTAACATGTATTTCAATCATACTAATAATTGTACAACATAAATTAGAAGACAAGGCAAATGATTTTTCCAATACACATTTCTTTTTTGATACTATAGTTGTGATAAATAGATATTCAATTTTTTTTTCATTTACAATCTCAATATGATATCCATTACAATAGATATCTTTAAAGCTTAACAAATTTTTCTAAGACTTAATAAAAATAATGTATCATCAATAATAAATCTTATCCCTATGGCAGTAATATTATGGCTTTTCCAAAACCTTCAATAATTCTATACTATCTGATATAATATTGATATTAACATCACTTATTATCAAATGAGAAAAATATTTTTAATCTTTAAGTACTATCTGTAAAACATGTCTTTACTATAAATCTTATGTCCAACCATAAAGTGAGAATATCTATATTAGTTCTTAAAGAACTAAACCATTCATATTCTATTATAGGTAGTTCTTCAAGAACTAACACAAATTATATTTTCATATATATTATTATACATTTTGACTACTCATTAATAGTATATTTCAGTATTATTACTACAAGCGCACATTCAAAATATGAAAGGTGCAGTAATTAAGTTTATCTATGCATACTTTCATAATATCTCTCCATTGAAAAAATCATCATTTGTGGGGTATGTATTCTCCCCTCAAATTTTTATAAAAATTACAGGTCCATTTATAGAATATTCTATATCCAGTTGTTCATAAAACTATTTATAAATAAAGATAAATACTTTACATATTTTGTAAGAATATTTGATTTTCTTCCTTCAAAATATTTTCCAAATTGATAACAGTAATAAAATAAATTCGATATCCAATACTTATAATAAGTATTTTCCTTATAAAAAAAAATTAAGCACAATAAATTCATGAAATTGTATTATTTTCTTAATCAAGTATCATATGTATATAAGATATTTTATTTAAGTGATACAAATAAATAATTTAATTGTAGATAAAGAATAAAAATTAAAGAATAAAATAAATATATTTTATTTCTGTAGTCTATCATAATGAAAGTTAACAGTCATATATATAAAAAGAAATTGCAATTGATCTTCTCTCTTAGGATATTAAAATTTGCACATAAATTGCCATGATAAAACACATTATTATCACAATATAACCATTTAATATCTTATGGTTTTCTAAGCTTCATGGCCACTTTTGGCATTTTTCAAGTTCAAAGAATTTATGACCATTTGTTTTTATAACTTTTAGCTATATTGTTGTCATTGCACTTAATTTTATTTCAATAACTATGGCTAGTCATTATTAACCTTTAATGATTAATTTGTGTATAGGTTATAAGTAGTCATTAACTTACTTATAAACATGTTGAATTTAGAGAGGTTCCAAAAATTTTTTGGTGGCATAAAGTTTATAAATTATTAACCTTTAGAGATATAATAACAAACCTTCTTTGACCACCGATTCATCAAAATATTCCACAAATTTTTCTATATATATATGCCTTATTCATTTAGACAATGAAGTCATTAGTTATAAACTAACTAAAACCAAAAGTGATGTAATTGCTAGCTATATAATTATTACCTTATTCATAAACATGTTAAATTTAGAGAATTTTTAAAACTTTTTTTTAGTGGCATAAAGTCCATAAATTATTAGTCATTAGAGATATAATAACAAATCTTCTATGACCACCAATTCATCAAAATATTCCATAAATTATATATATATATATATATATGCCTTATTCATTTGGATAATGAAGTCATGGGTTATGAACTAACTAAAACCAAAAGTGATGTGGCTGCTAGCTATATGATCATGTTAGGCCTTTTGGTTCCCAAGACATTTGCTAATATCATATTGATAATCATATTTAAAAAATGAATAAGTTGTGAATTTATAAATAATACAAAGTATTAAATATATGGATAATATAAAGTAAGAACTAAAAATTTCTTATATCTTAATATGATGAACACCAAGTTCCAAGAATTGATGCCTTACACCGATTTGCTAGAAACTTGTACTAATAATATGTTATAAAACTAATGGAAAAATAAGAAATATAATAAGAGTAAGAGAGAAAATTAGGAAGAGAATGGAGAGAATAATTTTCATTTTCTTATATGCTTCATGCTTATTATATATGTCTATTTAAAGGCCATCAACCATAAAGATGGACTTATAAGTAACAATAATATAAGTAAGGCAATTAATCTACATAATTATATAACACTAATCCTTTTGGAGTTATAGGGTATATGTTAGTAAACATAAGAAAATATTCTATAGAGTCATTCTTAAGGAGTTATGGACATCCACATAATTATATTATTTGTAACAAATTTTTTTAATCTATTCTGACCTGTATGAAAATAAAATGTTTAAGCCTTCATTTTGGTTTTTTCTTAGTTTTTATAGGCTAGAAGAAACTCTAGGAGCTTAGGATTCTTGTGAAAAGAAGAGAAGCTTGAAGAACATAGGATTTCCTTTGGATTTTCAAGGTTAGTACTTAATGGAGAAAATTTGATTTGTAATTTCTAATCTTGTGTTGTATCTTACTCTGATTCTTTCTTCTTCTTTTTTCAACTTTGTTTTAATTTGCATTTTTAACTTTATTTTGCTAATTTGAGATGATGAATTAGTTTAGTTTAGTTCAATTCTATATCACATTTTGATTATGGTTAATGTTATTGAATACTGAATACTGAACAATGTAATTACATCCATCTTTACATTTGATCTTTTATAATGGTGATTTGACTTTCTATATTAATTCTTATGCTTCTAATTAGAGTTTTAGAATGACCATTATAATTAAAATCATTAATTAGATTGAATTGAGTATATTAATATTGAATTTAAACCTTAATTTGGCAGATAATATGTTGATCACATTATTGATGTAAAATACCAATTAATTAGAAGCTAATTGTTTGATGAAAAGGCAAAAAGGAATTGTCATAGCAGTATGCTTTGTTTTAAACAGCTAGCTTAAGAGAATGTTCTATGGAAGTTGTAGGGAGAGGCATTATGTTTAGGTTAATCCTATGACATGACTTGTTATATAAATGAACATTAACCTTAGTTTAGGATTAATTGTGGTTATAGGAGTATTAGTAAGATGCATCAGTTGAAGCTATCCTTTAATATGTCCTATGGCTATTGAATTTAATGTGTCTAGAGATAAGATTAAGTTAAGACAATTCTATTTGGAGTGTACTTTCCTAAGCTAATAGCTAGATAGGTTAGAGCATCTCTAGGGAGCACTGATAGAATAGAGCTATTGATTAATCAACATCAACAATAACTTATAGTTCATTATCTAATTTTGAATTCTAGATTTCTTTTTACCTTTATAGACTAGTTTGAGTCTTTTAGGTTAGAATTAAGGTTACTATAAGTTTGTTCTTCTCATTTTTCAGTTCCTAGTGACTAGATTATCTAGGACACTAGTTTAGGTTAATTCATTAACTATTAAGCTCTAACATAGTCACTAGTTGTTACCAAAAATACTTACTCTATGGGATCAATACTTGGATATGCAAGTTTTTCTACTTAAACAATTTGTTGGATTTTTTTTATGCGTATACTTTAATTGTATAATTTTTGTTTTCTAAGTATGAGTTAGCTAATGGTTCATTGAAATATTGCAGACCCAAATTTTATTAATTGATTATATGGTAATTAAGCTCAACACATATTTTAATTTTAAGGTTGGTTAGCAATTAAAAAGTGTAGGCTATTAAGTTTTATTGAAATGTATAATGAGAGACCTTAGCAAGACACTACTTAAAGTAAGGCTAGATCCACTCTCTAACTCTAATATGTAATCTTGTCCCATCAAAAGCCATGATTGAGCCAAGGATCATAGAGAGGAAGATTTAGCTTATTGTGTATTAAATCCAAGTTTGCAAGCATGGAAATCTTAGGTAATCTTACATATATCAATTTTGATTTAATGTTCTAAAATATCATTTATATTGATCCGTTGTTTTTAATACTATCTAGAATTGAAATTTTAGTATGAATACTTACATGTTGTATTAGAGTCTAATTACATGATTTTAGAACCTAAAATTCATGTTTAATAGCATATTTTGATCTTTTATTTTCGTGCTTTCACATATTTGATTATGAAAAATTAGTTTAAGTGTGTCATTCCTCCCATAAGAAGCTTTCCATTGATGTATGATGTCATGCCTAGCTTTATTTAATCTATTTTCATCATTCATAGACATTAGCAATAAAATCCACATTTGATACTGTACTTTCAAAAGTAAAAATCAGTCTGTTTACATACCAAATAGAGTTATCGAGATTTAATTTTAGATTTTTCTTCCCTTCACTCATATTTATGATAAGCAAGCTTGTTTTGCTCCATTAGGTTAGAACGTATACATTAAAAGCACAAGGAGTGTGCATAGCCAAAAATTGACCATTTACATATTTTGCATCAAAATTTAAAAATTCATAACTTAAGCTATATAATTTTAATTTGTACAAACTCAGTAACTATAGAAAGCTTATAATGTGAACTTTAAGTTTGTAAAATTTCATGAGTAACTGAATTTGTTTGAGCTCTCAAAAATATGAAAAATGAAAACTAGTACATTGTGAACAATGATAGGCCAATTCACATAGTTTTCTAACTTTGAAAATTCATAAAATATTTTATAAAATTAAAAAAAAACCCATTCTTAACTTATTAGAAAACTTTATAAATTGTCTAATTACATACCAAATTTTAGTCCAAAACTAAGATATTTGGATAATTATTTTGATAGAGATGTAATTTAAAACCTTTTTAGACCAACTTTAGGCTTAAAAGAGGTTCAAATAGTTTCCAAATTATGCTCCCTCACTTTGAGTAAATTTCAATTTTCCTAAGCATCAATTTCATTACATGAGAAAAGGCTTAGATCAAAATATAACCCCCTTACACTTAAGTTTACATTCATACAATATAGATCAACATATGCAAGTTCATATGCTAATGACCATATTTCATCACAAAATGCCATACATTAAGGTACTCTAGCTCGTACATATGGTTCCATCATAAGACATGGATTTTACATATCATTTTACATCATAAGCCATCAATGATACAAAGGATGTACCATCCATACCATATTAATACATTTATCAAATTTTAGTACATATAATACTCCTAATGCATTATTTCTAATGTCTAACTTCTCTCAACTTCCTTGCCTTTGCTTGGAAATCCTAAATTAGTTAGTAGGAAATTCATGGGTGAGATTTTGAGAAGAATCTTAGTAGCTAATCTTAACCAATCCATGCATACATGAACACTATGAGGAAATGTAATGCATTTAGTGCAAGAATACCATTTATATGCCTCATGTAACTCAAATGCAATTTTTAACATGAAAACTTATTTCTCATCAAGCCATGGTATCAAAACAAACTAGCTAGGATCAACTAAACTCAACTCAAGGTCAAGGAAGAGTTAATGTACTCAAATCTATGCCATAGGGAATTAGGAGCCAAAAATTATGTCAATCTCATGCATAAAACTCATAATATAAAACATACCAAGACATAGCTCATAGATACATCAAGTAACAATACATACAAGCATCCTAATTTAATTAAGCATTCAAATGCATACAAAATAGGGAGATAAAGCTATCTCATAGAGCTAGGAGCTTTGAGCTACCACTAACTCCCATAAAACATTCTCTTTTCTTTGGTCCCTCATTCCTCCCTTTCGGTTTACACCTCCATCTAATGAGCTTGCATTTGTTTAGTCTACCTATAGCAACATTCAATGCCAAATAACTTGTTAGAATCCATTTCAAATCTTGTTAACAACCCTTAACTTCTCTATAACCTAATATGCAACCTTAAACCACTTAGATTCCTTAAGAGGCCATTTTTGGATTTCACTTTCTAGGCTCCACAATCTCATTTGCTATGAACTATATGACTCTAATGGAACTTATTTGGACCTTCATTTACATAATTACATAAGCCTAGAGCCAATTGCTTCTTTAGGCTATTTATGTGCTCTAAAAGTTCACCTTTCAAAATAAGGCTTCTAAATTCAATTCAATGGTTCCATTAATATTTATAATTCACATTTAGGCCTCGTAATTACTTAGGATCCATTAAAACACCCTAGCTACTCTTTTTCCTATGGCCAAACCAAGCATATAAGGGAGCCTAAGGGAGTTTTTGTCTTTCACTTAGGGAATTTAATACCTATGGAGTATCTTTAGTTCCTTTCTTGTTTAAGGGTGATCTTAAAGAGCTTAAAAAATCATCTTAAAGTTCTAAGACATTTAAGGTACAATTTGAACCCTAGGTAACTTATCTTGCATTTTACAGTTTTCTATTTGACTCCAATTATATAATATTACTCTGTACCCTTCAAAATCCCTATTCTTAACATGTTTCAGCCACAAACATATTCCTCTTAGCATTGCCATGGTGAGGCCGAACCAAGAGAGAAGAAAAACTTAGGGAATGAGCAAGTATTCTAGCTTGTATCTTACCTTATTTGAAAGCACTTCTAATAGTGTTTTTTATGGCATAATTGGTTGCTCCAAATCTCCTATTTTTTTTTAAAGGTCAGCCATCAAACTCATCCTTTCAAAGAGCTAAAACCACTATTAGAAAGAGCATGAAGAAAGGGAAAAGTTTCCTAACTAGCATGTAGCAAGAAAATGCACTAATTCTTACCTATTTGCCTTCCTTTTTTCTTCTCTATCTTCACCTTCTTCATCACACCATAAACATTGGTCTTGAAGCAAAAATTAGGTTGGTTAACTAGAAGGGAGAGGGTGTGGCAAGCTAAAAGCATATGGGGAGGATATGTTAACTTTTTCCTATAATTATATTTTGGCCACTATATTTTGATTACCCTGTAAGAGGTCATTTTAAATCATTTTTAAGAACTATTTTTTCCATATGAAAATTTAGGCTCTCTCTAATTTATTAAAATTATTTATTTTGAAATTTTTGAAATTTAAAACCACACAAAATAATTTAGTCAAAGTTTTGATCAATTAATATTTTAACCATTTAATGATTTTTATAGTCTTTACGGCCTTTGAGAATCCTAGTGAATTTATTTTTATCATTTAAACTTTCTTATTTAAGTTTCTAAAAAGTTACTCAAAATTACACTTTTGCCCTTGATACATCAATTTCTTTGTCTAAGCATTCGCGGCTCCTATTTCAGGCCATCCAAAGCTTCATAATCTCATCTCTAGAAACTCTAATTAATATTTGACTTTTACTGATACTCAATTCATCTTGCTTTAGAGTCCCCTCTCCTTATCTTGTCAATTTTAAATCAGTTTTAGAAGAATTGGATACTACATATGACTTGCATATAATATAGATCCCTATAGAGAGAATGTTGGCCTTTAATTTTTTGATTTCTTTATGTTCAAAAATTTTGATCTTACTTCACATAGTGTTTTTAATTTGATTCATTATATGGAATAGCTTCACCATGTCTTGATAAGTTTGTTTGGCATGTTTAATTGTGTTAAAAATCCTTAAAATCATGGAAAAATGGAAGAAATTCATTTTGGGTCCATAACATGAAACTATGTTTTCTGATCTAAAATTTCTCCTTTCTTTACATTTATTGTTCGATCTATGCTCTAAAACAATCCTAAACACTTAAGTCCTTTGAGATCTAGATTTTGTAGCATGAAAAATAAACCAAAACGAAGCAAAATTTCTTCGAGTTTTAAAGCGTCCAAAATTGGGTTTCAAACCCTACAACCTCCAGCCAAGCCAAGATGAAGCCTATGCACAAGCCTTTTAAGGCATGGTGCATTTAGACCACTCTTGACCTTGATTAGGGTACTTTTTGCTCCATTTGCTTTTCTTAACTTTTATGATTTATCTGTAATTTCATTTTACTTTTATTACACTCAAAAAAATTATTTATGAATTATTTACTTTTTTATGGTAATGTTAGTTATTTTATTATTATTTTTTGAGGTAGTAATTAACATTAGAAATTTATAGAAAAATTTAAAAGGGCATTCTCATGCATTTTGAATATAAAATTAGGTTATCCTTAGATAGGTGTATTACTCATATACTCTCAAACTTAAGCTAATAGGATTAAATATTACACTTTCTAACAATTATTTCATAGTTGAAATTGTTATTCATGTTTAGCCACAACTATAGTTCATGATTTGATCCTTTAGGATACATTTGGTGTAGTATCCAAATTTAATTTTTCTCCTAATTTGGAAATTTTATTTTATAAATGGATGTAAATATTTATCATAAAAAATCATTTAGTTCTTTTGTTCATAGGAGGTTAGGCAATTCTTTTACTCTAGTTTGGGAATATTATTTTGTGAATTGTTATATGTGCTTTCTACTAAAGTGATTCATTCATCAACATTTACAAAATTGTTTACTTTTCTTATTGATAAAATTAATTGAATTATTATACATAATTAAGGGTCATTATGTGTATTAATTTTTGTATTGCAAGGAGTATGTAGGTGGAGGTACATAGTTAAGAAGGTCCATCTACCCAAAGCGAATAGATTCTTTAAGATCATCTATCTTTTTGTTAGATTAAGGTATATAGTTTGAATAATTTATCTGCACAAAATTGATGAATTTTTTAATATTTTATATTCTCCTTTATTTTGATTTGCTTCATGTAATATGGGCCAATTGCATGTCATGTTTTCTACTTAAAGGGAAGTTAATAATGATGCATCTTGTGCTCTTTAAAGATAGCTTATTCAAGTTTTGAGCTATTTTGAAGTTGTTCATTGTACTAACCATGTTGCATTTTTCATGAATCGATCTCTTTTGTTACAAACAATAATATTACTACTATAAAGATCCTGATTGGTTTAACTACAAATGATGAGAACAAGATGTAGAATTTTTTTCTAGGAATAGTGGATATAGATATGGCATTATGTGTGGATAAACCACCGAAGCCCATTAAGAGTAGCAATGTTGAGCAGAAAGAATATTGTGCTAAGTGGGAGAAATCTAATTGCCTTAATCTCATAACTATAAAAAAATTAATTGCTCAACATCTTATAAATGGTTTGTTAAAGGCTACCAATACTAAAGAATTCTTTATTGTTATAGGGAAAAGATATCATTTGTCAAATAAAGTTGAGGCTAGGCAATTAATGAGTGAGCTAATAGCCATAAGGTATGATGGCAGTAACAGAGCCAAGGAATATATCATAAAGGTGGTGTATGCTCAAATAAGCTTAAGGCTCATGATGTTTCTATCATTAATAGTTATGTCATTCACCGTGTACTTAATTCTCTTCTGCAGGAGTTCAATCAAATTAAAATTGCTTACAACATACAAGAGCAAACTTAAAGTGTTCATGATCTAATTTGTAAATGTATGGCTGAGGAAGAAAAACTAAAAAGAGAAAGGAGTGAAACTGCCTATTTTGTTTCCCACAATAGGCCAAAATTCCATAAAGGAAAAGGAAGATTTAAGAACTCAAGCTCCTAAGAAATATCAAGACTTCAAGAAATATGGTGCCAATTAAATCAATGGCAATTGAGGGCTTAAAGACAAGATGAACAAGTTCTAATGCTTCTTCTATAAGAATAAGGGTCATAAGAAGATTGATTATTTTAAATGTCAAGCCTAGTTAGACAAGAAGAACAATAAGCAAGGTAAGTTATTGACTTGTGTTTATTTTGAGTCAAATGTTATTGATGTTCTTTTACACTTTGGGCAACTTAATAGTGATGCTTTTATTCATATTACATCTACTTTATAAAGGTTCAAAAACAACATGATACCAAGTAAGAATGAGTACAAGCTCAAAGTTGGCAACAACATTTATGTTGAAGTTGAATGTATTGGAATTGTCTTTTTGTTATTAAACTTTAATTTTCAACTTTATTCGGAGAACATCTTTTATATTCCCACTTTTAGAAGGAATTTAGTTTCTATTTTTCCACTTGATAGAGTTGGATTTTATCTTAATTTTGGAAATAAAAGAGTCAACATTTTATTATGATTCTAAAGCAATTAGTAATTACATTTTGTTTGATGAATTGTATAAATTGTGCTTCATTCTTAAAAATGAATGCTTATCTTTCAATGTTGACAATCTTGTGGCTAAAAGACCCTTAATTAAAGAAAGAATTGTGTTCTTATAGCATAAACACCTAGGTTGCATTTCAAATAAAATGGTTAAAAAGTTAACCAAAGATGATATTATCTCTTCCCTTGATTTGGGAGAAATAAGGATATGTGTTAATTGTTTTAAGGAAAAATTAACCAAAACTGAAAAAAAAAAAAAAGGTACAACCTATAATCTTCTAAAAATAATTCATATAAATATGAATGGGCCATATTCAACTACCATTTATGGCAAGAAATATTTTATTACTTTTATTGATGATTTCCCTTATTATGGCCATGTTTTCTTAATTAACAAAAATGTGATGCCTTAAACATGTTTAAAATTTATTAAAGTAAGGTTGATAAACAATTAGGGAATGTTATCAAAATAGTGAAATCTAATCGTGCTAGTGAATACTATGGTAAATAAGATAAAATTGGACAATAGAAGGGATCTTTTGCCAAATACTTATAGGATTATAGAATTGTTGCCTAGTATACTATACCTAAGAGTCCTGAGTAGAATGGTGTGACAAAGAGATGGAATCATGCACTTATATATGGTTAAGGGCATGATGAGCAAATTCAATTTACTTGGTTTTTGTAAGGCGAGGTAATCAAAACCACCATTTACATTTTGAATCGTGCTCCCAGTAAACCTGTGTTTATGATGCCTTTTAAGTTGTGGATGAATAGAAAGTTGATTCTTACTCATTTTCACATTTAGGGATGCCTTACTAAGGTAAAAATTTATAATCCTTCTTAAAAAAAGATAGATTTCATAACTTCTTATTATTTCTTTATTGGATACTTAAAGCACTCAAAAGGAGATAGATTTTACTATCCTACATGTGTTACTATAAGTGTTGAATCATTAATAGTGAAATTCTTGAAATTTGATTTTGCTAAAAGGAGTTATTCTTAGACTTTTGAAGCAAATGAGTCTATAACACTATCCTTATTCCTTTGTCATAATTAGATGATGTAATTACGTTGGTGAATATGAGGGAAAAGACTATGGACTTGCCTATCTAGGCAAAGGCTTCTATCATGGATGAAATTCCTTAATCAGTTAAAACGATTTTGGAAATAATTGAAATATTTTCGATGCATGTGAACCAATTTTTGAAATTCCCCTAAGAAGGTCTCATAGAGAAAGAAGATCAACGTTTCAAGTGACACTATATTTATCTTGGTGAGATAGATTAGGACATTGGTCAAAATATAGATCCTTTGACTTATACTGAGGCATTAATAGCCCTTAATTAGACATGTGAAAAGATGCCATGAGAGATTAGATAACTTCTATGTTAAATAATAGAGTTTGAGAGCTTTTTGGGTTGCCCAATAGTTGTAAGCCAATTGGTTAAAAATGGGTACTTAAAATCAAGAAAGATTTTAAAGGTCAAGTTGAAAGATTTAAGACTAAGTTGATAGTTAAAGGCTTTTCATAAAAAGAAAGTATTGATTTTACTATAACTTTCTCATTAGTATTAACTAAGAATTATTTCATAATCTTTATGATCTTGGTAGCTCATTTTGACTTAGAGCTTCATCAAATAGATGTGAAGATAACCTTCCTTAATGGAGATCTTGATGAAGAAGTCTATATGGTACAATTGGAAGGTTTTGAAAAGAATGATAAGGGGCACATAGTGTGTAAACTAAAGAACTTAATTTATGGTCTTAAGTAAGCTTCTTGCTAATGATTTTCGAAGTTTGATGAGATAGTGACCTCATTTGATTTTGTTATGAATAAATTTGATTAATGCCTATATATAAAGCCCAATTAAAGCAATTTTATTTTTCTTGAGCTTTATATAGATCACATTTTTCTTATAAGCAGTAATTTAAATCATCTTTATGAACAAAACTTTTTTCATCTAAAGCTATTGATATGAAAGAACTTAATGAGGCTTCTTATGTCTCAGGCATTGAGATACATCATGATAGATCTCATAGTATTTTAAGATTATCTTAAACAACTTATATACATCATGTGTTGAAATGATTTAATATGTGGAATAACAAGTCTGGGGATGTACCTATTGTTAAAGGTGATAGACTTAGCAAAAATCAATAATTCAAAAATGGATTGAAGAAGGAAACTACAAGGGATATCTTATATGTTAGTGTAGTTAGTAGCTTGATATATGCACAAGTATGTGCTCAACCTAATATTGCATTTACTATAAATGTTCTTGGTTGATATATTTCAAATCTTACATATAATCATTGGGTTATAGCTAAGAAAGTTATGAGATATCTGCTAAAAACAAGAGACTTTATACTTATATAAAAAGGTTGACAATATTGAGTTGATAGGCTTTTTAGACTCTAATTTTGCTGGTTGCTCAGATGATTTAAAATCAACTATTCATTATGCTTTCATGTTTGCTAGTGGGGCCATTTCTCAAAAAGCATAAAACAAAGTTTAACTGCATCTTCAACCATCTATGTTGAGTTTGTTGCATGTTATGGAGTAGCTGTAAAGGTTGTTTGACTCAAGAACTTCATCTCAGAGTTTCATATGGTTAACTCTATTGCTAGACCACTGATTATTTATTGTGATAATGCATTTATGTTTTATTGTAAGAATAATAAGATAAATAGTGGGTTTAAGCGTATAGAAATTAAGTATCTCACAATTAGGGACTTAGTCAGGAAAGGATAAATTGTCATAGAATTTATTGATAAAGAGTTAACATTAGTTGATACTCTAATTAAAGGATTAAAACGCGTACAATTTAAGAAACACACTAAAAATATAGGTGTTTTAGGGTCTTTTAATCTTTTAGGTTAGTAGGAGTTTAACACATTTTATTTTAAATTGACTCTATAGATGTCATTGATATTTGATTCAATTTGAATTTTTTATATACTTGATATGCTATGACGCCATTAATTCAGCATATTTTATTAATGATCATCATTGATATGTCTATGTTGGTATTATATAGTTTTATTGAAATAAAATTATTTAAGACATATAGACTTGTTTCAATCCAAATGATTTCTCGTGGTAGTTAAGCATAAAGGATATTGAGAAATCATATAGATAACTATTAAGAATAGTACATTGTTAATAACTTTTGAAAGTTATTTCTTACC
The DNA here is from genome assembly GCA_032878935.1 of Erythrophleum fordii. Taxonomy (NCBI): domain Eukaryota; kingdom Viridiplantae; phylum Streptophyta; class Magnoliopsida; order Fabales; family Fabaceae; genus Erythrophleum; species Erythrophleum fordii. The sequence goes on along the minus strand of JAVQMF010000052.1, from coordinate 13,518,487 downwards.
ACATTTCCAAACCTATAATCTAAGTTAGCATAATTGTTAATATTCATAACTATGGATTGGTCTTATGTCAATAAAAAGCATAATAATTGCCATTATCCTATATTGATATTTATATTATATTGGATTGTGTTTATTGTATTATCTAAGGACCTTTCCTTTTTAACAAAGTGCACACATAAAGTTTTGTTATTTTCTCGAGAGTTGATGTATAAAATAAAATGAATATCTTCAAAACATAATTAATGTGGCTTAAGTGGGAGAATATTGAAATTTTTATTTGTGGATTCACATTAATTGTATAATTTTTGTTTTCTAAATATGGGTTAGTTAATAGTCCATTGAGATGTTATAGGTCTAAATTTTATTAAGTAATCATATAGTAATAGGATTGAATGCATATTTTAATTTTAAATTTGTTTAGCGATTAAAAAGTATGGGCTATTAGTGTAATAGCCACAAAATTAAGCCTTTAATTAAAGAAGAATTACATAATAGAAAATATTTAATTACATGAAATAATGTGGAATTTTTCTGAATTTCAGGAACAAGAAAAGTCAAAGAATTTATTGAGAATATAATAGAATTTTTTGGATCAATTAGGAACCTAATAGGAATTATTGAATGATAAGTCAGTTTTAGAGAAAAAATGCATCAACTTAAGGAAATCAAACTTCACCCCCTATATAAGGACCTCTAACCTCCTCCCTCACTTGAGAATCTTCCTACACCCATATCCCTTTTTGAAGATGAAAGAAAAAAAGAGAGAAAGAGAATTTGAGAGATGGAAGGAGAACAAAGGTAGAAAGAAAGCACAAGAGTGAGAGTAAGAAAAGGAAAACTAGCTAAATTTATTGTTTTCTCATTATGAGAAGCATTCACACCTACCTAACCCTTCATCACAAGTAAGAAAGAGTAAAGGCAAGAGAAAGAAAATGAAGGAATGAGAGACATAGAGAAGAGAAAAAAAGAAAGACTTAGGATGAATTGAGGTAAGAACATACTTCTATTTAAGCATATAAAAGTAATTTATATATCTTTATGCACATATCTCTATGCATAATCTCTTTACTTTTTCCTTTTTTTTTATACATATGAAATGGATGAATTAGGAGAAATTATGGCATGCATTCATATGGTTTTAGTTGACTTTAAGCTTGTTTTTTAAGCTTTCACACAGTTATAATCATATGATTCAAAAAGCATAAAATGGCATTTTAGAGCTTTAAAAATAGATTTATGCATAACAAGGGCTACAAGCATGACTAAGCCATGTGAACCAACATAGGTTATGTCCATTACAATGCTTCACGCACTTTACATAGCCAGGCTATATGAATAAGGGAAAACACATGGCTAGGTCATGTAGTGCATTGGTTCTAGCCAAAAACTTATGTTAAACCCTGAATCTAAAAGGAACACAACCTAATCATATACCCCCACACAAGTCATGTATCCCTTCCCTATCTTAAGTGTTTAAATTGTTCAAAAATGTATGATTTAGCCATATGAATTGGCATAGATTGTGTGCAGCCTAAAGACTTGTATTTGATGAGTTTTTATGTGTTTTATATGTGGATTGTATCAAGAGTTTGCATGAATGAATGTGAAATTATCATTGTTGTGTATTATGCATGAATTGACTTATTGAATTCTCCTAGAACTTGAAGAATTTAAGTATATTAATTTCTCGCCTAATTCCTTATGTGAAGGAAAATGTTTGAAACTTATACATGGAAGACTAAACCTTGGGCTCTTCTTATGCATGGATGACCATGATCTTAATTCCTATGCATAGATGCTTAAACCAAAACAATTCCTAAAAATTTAGCACTTGAAGCACCTTAATATGGAAATATTATGGACTTAAGCAAGACACTAAAGACACAACAAAAAAGAAAACAAGGTTCAATTAGAATTGATTATAGGCAATTGTTGATACTTAAGTTCTATATAAGATATATGAGTTAGCATATATATGTTCGTAGAAATGATTAGTCCATATCTATGTGCCTATATATAAGTGTGATCCAGTATTTCCATATGTATAATTTGAGATGTAGATGAGGATGTGTGAGCTTGAGAAATATGACCTAGGAAACCTAAAATATAAATGTAAGAAAAAACTAATGCTTATGCGCGATCTTAATTTTGCTATTATGTAATTATACCCAATATATTTAAATTGTGTGACAATTATTACATTTATGTACTATATGGTTAAGATAGGTTTTTGCAGATAAAGAAATTTTAAGACGAAGATAGGGTTATTGATTAATAAAATCTTGACTTGAGATGGTCTTCTAAAGATGAAATTCTTAAAGATTTGGAATTCCTCTTTTCTAAATAATCTCTGAGAACAAAGTTCTTAAAGGATGAAATTTTGTTATAAGGTGGTCTTCATCAATAAAGGTAAAGGATATGATCATCTAGAATTTTAAAGGATAGAATCTCTTATAGGTTTAGTCTATTTTCCAATGGACAAGATTATGACAGGGGGTCATAAGAAGGCTAGAAGGCCCTTTATGTGACTCTATGTTTTAAGTTAAGGTTTATAGATCTAAGGGATGCCTTAGTAATGTTTACTCTTGTCCATTCAAAGTGATGATTCTAGTGATCATTATGACTAAGGAGAATAATTTTCCTTTTTGACAACACTAAAGACCTAGGTCTCTGAGCAACTAATATAAGATACTTGGTGAGTTACTTAAAATTGCAAAAACCTAGGTCTGTATCAAGTAGTATAAAATGTTTGGTATAATGTTTAGTAAATTGTTTATATAACTAGTGCTTTCAAGTCAAGATCATCTATATCTCTTTAGAAAAGTAAGCACAGTAACATGGCCTAGTGATATACTCATTAGAGTACTGGAGTATAAATAACATAAGGCCTTTTACATGTAAGCATATACCACACTAGTATGAATTAGGTTGATATGCTACATAAATATGAATAATTAAGTTGTCATGTTATGGATTGAGTTGTTATTGATTATGTTGAATTTGATATATTTTATGTTCTTATATATCTATGTGTTTATATGAATTTTATGATACATTATGTTTGTTATTCTTATATAAGTTTTTATACACATTTAGCAGTTAGGTCATTACTAGTTTTCAAACTGAAAAGCATTCTTATTGATAATATAAATTTTTACTACACTTGGTAGTGTGTTCAAATGAAGACTTTGGTTCTATTAATTGAAGTTGATAGTATGTTAGAGTGACCATCGATATTTAAAATGCAATGCAATAAAGATAATGGAAACCCTATCTACTAGTTGATTTGTAATAATAACTAAGAGATATTCACTTACAGACAGGATGTCATATTATTTGGTAACGTTGTAATTTTTATGAAATATTACACGTGAAACTTATTGTTAAGTGAAATGTTAATGAAATGTCTATGGGACTTGTTTTGATATTTACACTATTTAATAAAATAAGTAAAATTTTTAACATTCAAGATTCCATCATAATTTTGTCGCTCTAATACAGTAACATGATAAGTAGTACTTTAAAAGTTAAGGTGTTACATTTAGGTTTTACTAAAACCTCTAATGAAAAGGCTTTATAAAACACTACTTAAGGCAAGATTAGGTTCTCTAACTCTAGTCTGAAAGCTTGCAAGCTAAGGTTCATAAAGAAGAAGATCTAGCCTATCGTGCATTAGATTTGAGCTTGTAGGCATAAAAAAGTTAGGTAATTTTACATATATCAAATTTGATTTAGTATTCTAAAAAAACCATGTATATCAATCCATTATTTTTCTTACTATCTCGATCTAAAATTTTATTATAAATACTTTCATGATTGGTATATGTGCCAGCCATATTTTATCTCTATTCAAGTGATAAATACCATGCATTGCCTTGGTTGAGCCATTAAGTTGTCTAGAGTAATTAATGGTTTAGAGTTAGGGGACTTACTTCATTAATGTCACTCTAATTTTAGAAGTCCACCAAGGTATTTGGCACCATTGTTTAACAATATGCCAAATTCAATCATCAAGTTTTTTTGGTGTTATTATAGGGGAAAGTCTATATTCTTAATGCAATTGGTTGATGAATAGAGATGGTAGAGCTTTATTAAGTGTGAATTATTCTTTGGAATGAACTAAAAATATACTAACTTACTGATGTTTAACTCTACTTAATTAGGTTAAAATAGTGATTTTATTTTACAAACTTCTTAATTTTTGTTAAGATAGTTGTTTTATAGTGTTGTTGAAATTTTTTAATGTTTTTGTTGTCACTTATTAAATTTATTATTAGTTGTAGGAATTCAATTTAACTAAGAACTTTTGGAAATATGTTTTTTCATATATCTACTTTACTATGGATTTTTATGATGAATTTTAGTGGACATTTAGTTAACAAAATGCCTTTATTTGTTAATTTGTCTTGCTAGCTAAATTTTTATGCGATACATTAAATTTGTGAATTTACTGAGAGAAGCATATGCTTCATAAAATTTTGAAAAATTTCCACTAGAATATTGCATATGTGTAGAGTTTAGGGCAATTTTTTCATAATGTTTAAAGTTTTCTTAGTTGACTAACTAGAAAGTTTTTTAGATGTTGTTCAAATGCTCTATTTCATGAAATTACTTAGTGAATGATCATTTTTGTAATCTTCCTAAGAACGGAATATGCATGATTTTTACGTGCAATTTTGCATCAATGCTAGTATGTTTGTCCAGTATAATGTCTAATCTTTTCATGAATTTTAGAGAATATTTGATAGGGTAAACTAATTAGTTTTTTTTAATTATTGTTTAGGATTCCTCTTTCAGTTAATTTTATAGTTTAGTACTAACTTTGTAGATTTTTTTTGGTTTTTGTGTAGTTTGAATTAGATTCTATAATTTGTACTATAAGTTTGTCCATATGTTAGTTAGTTTAGATAAATTTTTTTTTTGGCAATTTTGCTTAGTATACATTTTCATTTTGATAGTTTGCATAGTACTTTTGTTTTGATATTTTCTTATTTTAGTTAGCTTTCTTTGTTGATTTTTTTTCCTTTTTGTTTTAATTGAGAAGGAGTTAAGTGTTGAATTTTGGTATATGAGATCTTTTATATGTCTTTTTTGTTGAAAAAGAATTGACTTGTTGTTTTGAACACAATAATTATGAATTTTGATATATGTAACTTTATTGGACAACTTTGTGATTGAAATGTGCAACTCATATTTTTCCTTAACTTTTTTAACATATGTAGGGTTTTCAAATGCTATTGATTAATGGAATTCCTTTATGTCACTATTCATAGTAGGATTATGTATATATTTTAATAATCAAGATTTTGTTATTTTTGTTTTCCATTTCATTTGGTAAAGTGGCAATATACATTTGATTAGTTCGTGATTGAAGAGATAAATTGATGCATATCTTTTGGTGGAAGCAAACCTTTCTATGAGAATTGTAGGAAGGCAATTGAGTAGGAAGTGGATGTTAATTAGAGAATTAAAAAATATATATTAGAAATCACAAGTTAGATCATTGAAGGAATTACTAGATTATTGAAGGCAATTTTTGAAATTCATAAAGAGATATAGGGAGTTGCTTAATTCTTAGAATTTTATTACCTTCCTTATATGAATTTTATTAATTCCTACGCATGAATTGATGAAGAAAAAAATTGCTCTATTTAAAGTTGATTTGATAATCCTATTCGTGTAGGGAATAGTCAGATTCTAAAAAGCCTAAAATATAAGTTCGAATGGAGCAAATGTACAACTAGAGGTAAAATGATCATTTAGAAAAAATTATAAATGAGGCTTCTTATGAAAACCACATTCTACCATTTTCTCCACACTTCTATTTCCAGAATTTTCAACCATTAATGGAGTCTTGAAGAAGGGAAGAGAGAGAAAGATTTCAAGCCTCCGTGTAGGTAAGTAAATAGCCTATTTCACCTCGCATTAGCTACAAAGGCTGATATATTTTTTGAGAGCTTTTTCATGGTAGTTTTCTTTTTATGAAAACTTGAAGTTCATATCTAACTCAAGGAAAAAAGAAGCTCTTTTCAACAAAATGATTGGTGCAAATTGAAGAGAACAAAGAAGGCTTTAAGATGAGGTATCAGTTAAGCCTTAAATGAAACCATACATAAAACCCTATAGCTTAAAATGCCTCTTTTAAAGATAGAGGCTCTTCTTCATGCTTTCATACACTTGAATGATAGTGTGGAGCATGTAGAATTAGATTATGGCATGAATTGGCAAAAAATTGGAAAGTTTAGAACTTAAAATGGTCAAGACAAACCCATAATGAGTTTGAAAATGTATCTCTACCCAAAGAGGCCTCAATGGACAAATTTAGGTGTGAAACTTGGTAGGTATTTAGAAAGCATCTTAAAGTTCCATGAGATAAAGTTTGTAATTTTTAGATTAGTACATAATATTTTATAAATTTTTAAATTTGCTCCAGTAAAATTGCCCTGTATCAGTTTTGGTCTCTGGTATAGCTGTGGTTTTCATATTCTTTAAGAGGTTAAATGAATTCATTTTAAATTAAAATTTTTAAAGTAGATAGGGCACATTAAGAGTTTTCCAAAAAGTCTTAGTTTGTCCAATTTAGACACTCCTAGCCAAAGTTATGAATTTTCAAAATTAGCATCAGAAAACTATCCTAGAATAGGAACTAGCCACTATTTTGCCATTTTTAGGGAACCATGTGAATTCAATTAAATCTAATATTTTTACAATAGAAAGTAAATATTATAAATTTTCCAAAAAGGTATTATTTGTCTAATTTGGAAATCCTTAGCCAAAGTTATGCAATTTTAAAATTAAGCTATAATATGTTATATAAAAGACATTTGAGGGGCATATAAGCCAGTTAGCTTAAAAGTGTAGGAGCAAACAAACAAACTAAAATAGATAGAGTTATAACTAAATTACATCAAATAGAAATCTGCACTTTAGAACTAAATGATTTAAATTAATATATTTGTGAATATCAAAAATATTATTATGAAGCAAGATTTCCACATTATGAGTAAAAAAGATTTTATTTAGATTTATTTTATCATAAATTACCTAAACTACTATCAAAAACTCTTTTAGTTGAATATAGAAATGCTTTTAATAATCGATTAGATTTAATACCTCATTTAGACACCATGGGAAGACGAGAAGATTATCTACGAGAATATTTATCGAATAAATGTAAGAAAGCATGGAGAAATAAAAAATATTATAAAAAAATAAATTAATCTTAAGATGTAATCAATTTGAAACCCCTCATAGATGGGGATGTAAACCTAATAGAAAATATAGGAACAAGAAAACTCATAGAAAATATAGATCACCATATAAAAATTATAAATATAAATTCAAAAAAATCTTAAATCAAAGTTTTAACAAAAAGCTAAATTTAAACCCTGAAAGTATTTCAAGAAAGGAAAAAGAAAGATAAATTACACAAAATATCCCATTAAATGTCAATGTTATAATTATGGGGAATTAGGACATATAGCAATAGATTGTAAGAAACCTCGAAACAAAAAGAATATGAATATTATGGAATTAGCTAATGATTATGAACAACTTTTCCACCATTCTAATACTATTCCTATAAAACTAGATTTGACTATAAGACTGGCTGAATTAGTATTTATACTTTGGTGGGTCAGCTAGTGTTGGAATTATTTCAACTTCAGGATCTACAAGACATTCTAGTTGTACTTGGAATTCGTCTTGATCAATAAATAATTTTTCCACTTCTTCAAATTCAAAGGGCTGTTTGGTAGTGCCAAATTTGATTAAATTAATAGGAGGATAGAATTTGTCTGGTGTTATTTTTGTTACCATGGAATAACATCTGATATACATTGTATATTAGGTGATTATTTGAAGATAATGTTTAGCAGCTTCCTGGATGCCTTTTGGGAGCTGGTTTAATTCTTGGAGGTTTTTTTAGGGATATATACAGTGAATTAAGCCATAACTATATAAGGCGTGAACTAATTGGGGATTAGTACTAAGATAAATAATAGTTTTATTAATCGCATAATGGGAGATATATTTAATTGTAGGTATAGAAATTTGGCAATGATTAAGTTTATCTATTATTAATTGGAAATATTGGAACTGTTCAAGGAGTTTGGATTAAGTTTGGGATGAAGGAGTTGGTGTAGAGGTCGTAGCTATTTGTTTTTGTTTTTGGGCTTCATGGGCTTGTTTTTCCTGTTCTAAGATTTCTACAAAAGAAAGTATTGATGGGTTTGATGGTTGGCTTTGTGGTGTTATGAGTGATGAAGGAGACTATCTCATTACTTGTCTTTCTAATTGTATTATTCGTCTTTCTAAGTCATTAATATGGGTACTGAGATTCCCCATAGATTGAGTTAAATAATTAATTGTAGTAGCAAAACTATTCGTCTGATTATTCATTTGAGAAGAAAGAATACTTAAGTTTAATTCGAGAGCATCCATTCTAGAATTTAATTTATCATTACTAAGTTCGTCTACAAGAGGGTTACTGGTGACTTTACTATTTTGGGAGGACTACTCCATCTCTGCTTAAGAAGTCAGCAATAAGATTATTTTTTCCTTTGACATATTCAACTTCATAATTATAATAAGATAAATTAGCTTGCCATTTATATAATATTTTATTAGTTAATTTAGTTGTGTGAAATCCTCTTGATAACCAATGTTTTACTTGTGTATTATCAGTCTGAATAATAAAATGAGTATTAACTATAAGTAATCCAAATTTTTTGACTACTTTTACTATTGCTAAAAATTCTTTCTAAGTTGAATGATACTTACTTTGACTTGGATTAAATTTTCTACTAGCATATCTGGTAATTAATTCTTGGCCATTTTGATTTTCATGATAAAGGGCAGCACCCCAATATTTCTCAGAAGCATCCGTACGGAAGATCCATTGAATATTATCTTGAGTTGGGATTATTAATTTGGGTAAATTAATGCACATATCTTTTATTTTTTGAATAATCTTTTCTTTTGTGTCATCCTATTACCAATTAGTTTTTTTCTCCTGCTAATTGAGATATTTTAGCAGTATATTTAGCTAGGTTAGGGATAAAGTTTTTAGCTTGGTTTACAAGTCCTAAGAAGGATTGTAATTCTTTCTTGGTACTAATTTTTTAAAAATCTTTTATTTTTTGACTAATATATTCTTGTAATTCTATTCCATTATAAGAAATATAATGACCTAAGAAAGCTATTCGTTCTTTCCTTAGTTTTGCTTTTTTAACGGATATATTAATTCCTTTTTCTTCTACAATATCCATACATTGATTTAAATGCATTTTATGTTGTTCTTTATCTTTTGAAAATATTAAAATATCATCAATATATATTACTACAAACTCTCTAATAGGTAATAAGAGTTTTGTTACATGTTCTTGGAATATACTAGGGCTATTATGAAATCCCATAGGTAAGACATTCCATTCATATAATTTTTCAAAAGTTAAGAAGGCTATGTATTTCTTACTAATTTCTTCTAATTTAATTTAAAAAAATCTTGACTTACAATCAAATTTACTAAATATTTATTTTTCTTTAATCAGATTAAATAAGAGTTCTATTTTTGGGACCGGATATTGATTTCTAATGGCTAAATTATTTAATTTCTTATAATTGATAACCATTCGAGATTTATTTCTTCGAATTTCAACATGTCCCATTACTATCATAGCTGGTGAATAATAATTTGATCTACTTTTTCTAATTAAATCATATTGTTTTATTTCATTTAAATACATAATAAATTCTTGTTTATCGTTTTCTGTCCATGGATAGAGTTTAATTACCATTTCTTTACTATAATCTAATAATTCGATTTTAGCATAAGGTTTAGATTTTTTCTAATGAATTAAAGGGTTATCACTATAATTATCTAATAATCTTTGTTCAATAGTTTGGTTTCTTTGAATATGGGATATAGTTCTTTTAGCTTCAATTTCTATAAGTTTATTATTAGGTATGAATTGGATTTCATTTTCAGATTTTTTTTTTCTAAATATGGTATCTGTTCTATCATAAGGATTAGTTATCATAATGGCCCATGCTTGGTGATTATATGGTGTAGTTAATACTAAAGCTTTTTGAGTGAAGTGTAATGGCATATATTGTTTTAAGAAGTCTAATCCTAATATTATGTTAAGAGTGGTCTCATTATATTGGTATAATATTGGGATTTTTTTAATTCATACTCTCCTATTTGTACTGGAATATCTTTGGCTAATAATTCTATGAAATAAATTTCTTTTCCTATACTACTCATTCTAATAGGTTTCTCTTTTTTCCATAATTTAGAGGGTAATATATTATATTTAGCTGTTGTAATATTTACTCCTGAGTCTATCATGGCATGATATTTTCGTGATTGATATTTTACATAATTAAATCTTACCAAAATGTAGTAAAATTTTATTGTTTCAGATTAATCTTATTTTGTTAAGAATTACTATTTGATGGTCTATATTTATGAGTATTCTATTATTCTAAATTCGATATGGTGATACTTTTTCTAAGAAACCTTTTCCTAATATGATTTTATGATTTTGAGTATTATTAATTTCAGGTTTCACATTTAATTTTACCTTGATTATATCTCGTTTACTAAACCTAATAATAGTTTGAGCTATTGTTTCTTCTTCATCAATTTCAATATTATTATCAGTATATTCTATTTGAATAGTACTTTTAGTGATTTCTAGATTTATTAATGCAATAATTTCTATCCACTTCCTTTCTTGGGTTATTTCTAAGAGGATAAAATTTTTTAATCGTTAGGTTAAATCTATTTCTGGAATGTTTTGTTTGATTTCAGCTAAATTTGATCTTATAGCGATTTCTGCTAATCGAGTAGCTTCATAATTACTATGACTTCGGGATCATATTAGTGGTCTGTTTATAGGTATAGATTCCTGTATACTTCTTCAAGGATTTATGTTAATACTAATATTCTTGGGAGTTTGTATTCGAATATTTCGGCTCCCTAATCTATTGTTAAAAGTTATTTGAGGAGGAGTTTCTTCTCTTATTTTGTATGTATTATCTAATTGTAATTGTAATTGTCGAGGTATTGTAATTCTGGATCTATTTAATGGTAATTCTTCTAATACTGGCATGAAGTGTTTATCAATTGTTATATTTCCTATATTTCATTTATAGATTTTATATTCATTAGAAAATACAAGTCCTACCATTCTAGTTATACTAATTATTTGACTACCAAGTGGCATTTTTATTCCTTGTAATTTATTATATATTACTAAGGTTCTATTCATATTAGCATCGACTCTAAATATAACAAATTAGTATTTACATGAATGGCTAGGATATTTAGATAATTGCTGGTATATTCTTTTCTTTGTGTCTTTCGAATTATCCATTTTATTTATCTTAAGTTTATCATAAAAGGTAGTGAATAATTGGCTGTTTTTACTGGTTCTTCTTACTAAGTAGATACATCTGGTCGGTCTGGTGAAGTAGGTCCATTGGGTCTCATCACTCGTTAATGTTCTTTTCATCTCCATGAATATTGTATCTATTTCTTGGGCTTTAATGCGGGAAATCATTACTTGAAATTCGTCTTGATCAATAGATGATTTTTCCACTTCTTAAAATTCAAAGGGCTGTTTGGTAGTGCCAAATTTGATTAAATTAATGAGAAGATAGAATTTGTTTGGTATTATTTCTGCTACCGTGGAGTAACATTTGATATACATCGTATATTGGGTGATTATTTGAAGATAATGTTTAGCAGCTTTCTGGATGGCTTTTGAGAGCTGGTTTAATTCTTGAAAGTTTTTTAGGGATATATACAGTGAACTAAGCCATAACTATATAAGGTATGAACTAATTGGGGATTAGTATCAGGATAAATAACAGTTTTATTAATAGCATAATGGGAGAATTGATAACAAAATTATTAGTTCAATTTTAACATAAAGTTTAGATTTTTCCTAATGAATTAAAGGGTTATCACTATAATTATCTAACAATCTTTGTTCAATAGTTTGGTTTCCTTGAATATGGGATATAGATCTCTTAGCTTCAATTTCTATAAGTTTATTATTAGGTATGAATTGGATTTCATTTTTAGATTTTTTTTTAAATATGGTATCCCTTCTATTATAAAGATTAGTTATCCTAAAAGCCCATGTTTGGTGATTCCATGATATAGTTAATACTAAAGTTTTTTGAATGAAGTGTAATGGCATATATTGAGTTAAAGATTTTAAATTAAAAATATTTAGGATAATAGAATACTCATAAATATAGACCATCAAATAGTAATTCTTAACAAAATAAGATTAATCTAAAACAAAAAATTTTACTACATTTTGGTAAGATTTAATTATGTAAAATATTAATCACGAAAATATCATGCCATGATAAATATTATAGGTATTTATATTATAGTTAAATAAAAAATGATAGTTAAAGATTTTAAATTAAAAATATTTATATTAAGGATCTTAAATTTAATCATATATTATATTATATTATATATATAAATATATTATAACATATTATATTATAGAAGTAATAATATCTAGCGTTTTTAAATGAGTTATTTTTAATTTTTTTTTCTTCTAAAATTTTCTTTTGATAGAATTTTTATGTTTATCTTTTTTACACAAATATACTCAAAATTAAATATGGTACCCGAAATTAATAATACTCAAAATCATAAAATCATATTAGGAAAAGATTTCTTATCAAAGTTAACTTTAGAATCCGAATCAGATACTAATTATAGTATAAAACCATCTAGTGAATTAGATGAAGAATTTAATTATATATCTGAAGAAGATGAAATCAATATGATATAAGGAGAAAGCAGTAATACACAACCAGAATTTGAAGAATTTTAAGAAATTAGAAATCCAAATGAAGGAATAGTTGAAAAAAGAATGATGTTTAATCAAAAATGATATAATAAAATTCATGATAAAAAATTAGATTTAACACCTCAAAACTTAACACAACATAGTATTATTAAACACCTTAGTAAATTGATTAAATTTAAGAAAAAACAAAAATCAGCCTGTGTAGTAATAAAAAAGAAATTCCCTATTGAATCAACTTTAGCAGAAAGAGATCATAGAATCCCTATTATTGATAAAACCTTAATTGAACATGAAATTTAAAAATTAGATATTAAGGATGAAATAACTGAAATCTATATTCCAGAAGTACAATTATTAATCAAAGCTTATTTTAAAGCCAGTATAGATACACCAATTGAACTATTAATCACTGATAACTGAATAATAGATAATGTACCAAATAGTATCTTAGGCGCTTTAAATGAAAATTTAATTTATCAAAAATTAAAATTAACTATTAATACCAATTTTGCTATCTTTAGAGCTGAAATAAATATGAATAGAACTTTAGTAATTTATCACAAATTATAAGGAATAAAAATGCCTCTAAAAAGTTGTATAATTAGTATAACAGGTATGGTAGGCTTAGTATTTTCCAATGAACATAAAATTTATAAACGAAATATAGGAAATATAATTATTAATAAATATTTTATGCCAGTCTTAGAAGAATTACCTTTAGATAGAAATAGACTAACTATACCCCGACAATTACAATTAAAATCAGAAAATACAAGAGAATTAGGAGAAGAAATTTCAATGATGGAAGATAGTACTTGGATTATACCCCAGCAATTACAATTTGTGACTTTATCTATTTTTTTAATCTTTTTTCTCGATCTAAATTACATATAAATTTAACCATATTCCTGAGTTTGGGATTGCTTGGGTTTCATATTGTTCTAATAGAGAAGGTACAAAACTACTTTTATCAGATGGTGTGTAAATAGTTTTAAACATAAATTCATTACTGTCTTTTAATGGTTCTTTATGTTTTAATTCTTGTTGTCTCATTTCGGTTTCTCTATCTATTGGTGTGTTACTTCCTATATCTTTTTGATGATATGAAGGGCCTGATATATTAGGAGGGTCAAAAGTTTAAGGTTTTGGTTCTTCTATTTTTACGGCTTGCATATTTACTTCATAATTATCTTGAAATTTTAAGTATCCTAATTCTTCTTTTAGTTTGTCTAAATTAATTTCCTCTTGACTCATTTATTGTTCTATTTCTTCTTGTTCTAACTCGTCTAATATTTACATCATATTAACTTATTTGATTTCTACTTTAAGTGCTGCTATTTTAGGTATATAGGGTAAGAATTCTCTTTCATCTATTTCTAATCTATCCATTCTATGCATAAAATGTAATCTTTCCTTATCTAATCGTTTACATTCCTTAGGTGTTATATAATCTATTGGATTTATTATGGGTGTTTCATGTATTATTTTTGGTTTATGAATTTCATCATAAATTGTCCATAGATTTTTATTTATTACTTCTTATCCATGTTTTAATTTTTCAACTATTACTCTAGTTTCATAAATTTGTTTATTTATAGATTTTTATTTGATTTATGATTTAGTAACTTCTCCAAATACAACTTCATTATATAATCTCATCATATTAATTTCTGATTGATCTATTATTGATTCTACAGTATTTCTTATTTCTAAGGTTTGACTAATTTTATCAATTTTTTGATTCATTAGATGTACTTCGGATCCTACTTCAGTTAATTCAATTCTTATATCTTGAATTTCAGATCCTATATCTTTTAATTCTTCTTTTAATTCATACACTTTTTGTTCTAAGGGTTTAGCCAATTCTATTAATCGGTATATGCGTTTATGTTCAGGTTCTTTTTCTAATATATGCTTTATTTCTGCAGGTAAATGTTCTAAGGTGTGAAGTGGAGATATATCGAGGTCAACTATATATCCTAATTGTTTTAAGAGATACATGTTTGTCCAGTTACTTAAATTCCATGTTATATCACCTTCACCTCCTAACATGAAAAGTGAAGTTACAAATGTTTTATCTCTTATTGGAATAAAACTACTAGTGGGTAAACTACCTTGATCTATTTCATAAATTCAAGGTTCAATTCTATGTAATAAAGACATAATTTAATAAAGAAATTAAATATTAGTAAGCACAGAGAACAGAAAGCAAGAAAGTAGGGGAAGCAGAGAACAGGAAATAAAGGCACAAGGATACAATAACTTGAACTAAATGGAGATTAAGCTTCATATTTCTTCCCTTATCATTCTAACCATACTTTGATACCATTTCTGGTCAGCCCGGCGGCATCAGGCAGTTTGCCGGGAAGGCTGGCTGGCAGGGCCCAAAAAGGTACCTTAAAAATAGTTTTATGCAACTTGGCATTGCTACCAATACAACCTGTACCCTACACCAGAGGTTAAGCCAAGTCAGAGGCACAGGACTTGTTGGGATAAGAGTCCTTACTTCACCTTATCCCCATAACTACTAATCATAAGGCAAGAACTCCCAATCAAGCAACTCAAAAGAGAAGAACTAGCTCTGATACCATTTCTGTGACAGCCTGGAATAAGCGAGATCAGCTACCCATTCAAGGAGTAATTTAGAATTAAGAATAGGGGTGACCGAAACTAAATCGGGTCATGAAAGGAATTCTACCCTCTTTCATGCAGAAGTCTTTTCTATGGCATCTCAACATAGAAGCCAAGACCTCCCCCCTTCAGCTTAGTTCAGCACAACCTTCCATCGTTTTCTACTAGAGGTGTACTATTCCCATTTCTAATTTACTGTTCAAAGGATCTCTAATCCTTATTCCAGTATTATCCCATTAACGGATCAATTCATATTAGAAGATAAGATTAGAAATAATCTACTTAATCTCCGAAGAGAGGTTTAGCAAGTCATACCTTAAACTACAAAATATTCTTTATTAATGATGAACAGAGGATACAGAGGAATTTGAGAGAGAGGAAAGGGAGCTCCGAATTCAAGTGCTTATAAGGGTGTGTGTTTCAAAGTGTGTTTACAAATGGCAATTATAGAGCTTTATATAGGCGAGAGGCATTCTTCTGCCATGCTAATAATTGAGTTTCTATTCCTATTGCAATAATGGAGATTCCTTGCTGATAAGGGATGGCTTCTTTTTGTCAAATTCTCTTTTGTCATTTTGTCATTTTCTTCTTTTGCTTTAGTTACTTCAGCTTTGGAATCTGCTTTTTATCTTGTTAATACTTTCAGCATGCTTTTTGTCACTTCGATCTTTTCGTCTTTCATCTTTTGTCTTCGTCTTTTGTCTTCTTTTTCTCCTCAGCTTTCGAGAATATTGATAGAGGTCAGTGGATTATTCTGATCTTCTGAGCGATCTTTATCTTTACAATAAATGCAGATATGTGATGGATATTCAGATAATTGCTGACAAATTCTCTTTTTGGTGTCATCAGAATTATCCATTTTATTGGTTTTCATTTTATCATAAAACAAGGTAAATAATTAGCTGTTTCTACTGGTTCTTCCAACTGAATATATATAGGTATTTAGGCCGATGAAGTAGGTCTATTGGACCTCATCACTGGTTAGTGTTCGATTCATTTCCATAAATAAAGTATCAAATTCTTGGGCTCTGATTTTGGAAATTAAAAGGTGGAATTCATCAGGGTCAATAGAGGATTTTTCAGTTTCATTAAATTTGAATGGTTGTCTAGTAGTTCTGAATTTGATAAGGTTAATGGGAGGGTAGAACCTTTCTGGAGTTATTTCGGCTATAGTCAAATAACATCGCATATACGTGGCATATTGGGTAATGATCTGATGATAGTGTTTTGCGGCTTCATGAATAGCTTTTGGAAGATGGCTTAATTCTTGAAGGTTTTTGGAATGGTAAATATAGTGAACTAAACCATAACTAAATAATGTATAAACTAATTGAGGATTGGTGCCAGGGTTAGTAACAGCTTTATTAATCGACTAATGAGAAATATATTTGATGGTAAGGATAGATATCTAGCAATGGTTTAATTTCTTGATAAGTAACTGGAAGTATTCAAATTGTTCATGTAGTCTTCATTGGGCATTTGTTTATGGGTTAGCAGTTGAGGAAGAGGCCATTTGAGGACTTGGTTGCTGGGCTCTTTCTTGGGCTTGTTTGGTTTCTTGTTCTAGGATAGCTACAAATGAAGGAGGAGATACTTGGGATGTCGTCATAGGACTGGGTTGGCTTTGTGGTGTAGTAGGTGGAGAAGGAATAGGAGATATACTCATTACTTGTTGTTCTATTTGGATTAATTGTTTTTCTAACTCGTTGATATGGGAACTGAAGTTTCCCAGAGCTTGAGTTAGATAATTCATCGTAGTAGAAAGATTATTCACTTGATTTATTGTTTGAGATGAAAGAATACTGATATTAAGTTCGAGTGAATTTAGTCTCGCATTTATATGAGCATTACTTATATCTTCTTCTTGCTAAGGATTACCTGTGGCTTTACTTGTCTGAGAGGACTGCTCCATCTTTGCTTAAGAAATTAGCAATGAGATTATTTTTTCCTTTCACATATTCAATAGTATAATTATAATAAGATAAATTAGCTTTCCATTTATATAATATTTTTTAATAATCTATTTGTTCTTAATCCTCGTGATAACTAAAACTTTACTTGAGTGTTATTAGTGCGAATAATAAAATGAGTATTAATTATGAATAATTCAAATTGTGATACAGCTTTTACAATTGCTAAAAATTCTTTTCAAGTTGAATGATACTGAGATTGACTATCATTAAATTTTTCACTAGCATATCGAGTAATTATTTCTTCATTATTTGTATTAAGATGGTAAAGGGCAGTGCCCCAATAATTATCAGATGCATCGGTATATATAATCCATTTAATATTGTCTTGAGTTGGGATCATTAATTTAGGTAGATTATGACATAAAGCTTTAATTTTAGTTATAATTTTTTTAGTTTGATTATTCCATTGCCAAGGAGTTTTTTCTCCAACTAATTTCGAAATTTTAGCAGTGTATTTAGCTAAATTAGGAATAAAATTCCTAACTTGATTTACTAATCTTAAAAATGATTGTAATTCTTTTTTCGTTATAATTTTCTTAAAATCTTTTACTTTCTGACTAATATGTTCTTGTAATTCTATTCCATTAGAAGTGATATAATGATTTAAAAAGGTTATTCTATCTTTTCTAAGTTTAGCTTTTTTGGGTGAGATATTAATTCCTTTTTCTTCTACTAAAGTCATAAACTAATCTAAATATTTTTCATGTTGTTCATTATTGTCGGAAAATATTAAAATGTCATTAATATAAATTACAGCAAAGTCTCTAATTGGGAGTAATAATTTAGTTACATGTTCCTAAAATATACTAGGACTATTATAGAATCCCATTGGTAATATATTCCATTCATATAATCCTTTAGAGGTTAAGAAAGCAATATATTTTTTACTTGATTCTTCTGACTTATGTGACGACCCTAACTTCTAATCCTAGTAATTATGGTTAAATATATGATTATTTGTTAATGATTAAGGTTTGGAGTCCTTACAATTAATTACTTTAATCAAATATAGGGAAATTTGATCCTTCATGTTATTAAGGCCATCAACTAAACAACCATAAATAGGAAAATGTATAAAAAGGTTTGTACCATTATTAAAGGTTTGTGATTCATCTATCCATCAATTTCAACACATAAAAACCTCTCGTAAGTATTCCTATATCATTTCCTAGCATTAACATTAAAGAAATTAGGGTTTCTAGGTTAAAGGTGGGAGTTTGGGGACCTAAGTCGTGACCTGGAACCTTTCCACCATGGCTAAGTTAGGTTCTGGAGCTCGAAAAATAAGTTTTTAACTTTGCACTGTGGCCTAGATCTTTTGCGCCGCAACTAAGTTACTCTTGGGAATCATTGGGTAGCTTTCTTGACTTTCACCGCGGCGATAGCCACGGCTAGTTGGATCTGCGCCGTGGCCAACCTACGTGACACTGCAACAAGTTTTGCCACTGTAACTTCCTTAATTAATTCCCTCGACTTGTGCCATGGCAGGACTTATTGCGCTACGACGAGGTTTCATTCTGTCACCTTCTTAGGCGATTTTTTTCACTCTGCGCCACAATGAGATTTCTCAAGCTGTGGCATCCCTTGCCACTATCACTCTTCAGGTCGTGGCAAGGCCTTCCTAGCCATGGCGTGACTCCCTCCTATAGGTATATCTCCTACAATTTTATCTCATGCTCTCCAATCTCCCTTTAATATCACTCTACGGTCATTCTACTTTAATTTATGCAACTCTAGTGGTAATTATGTATCTTAATTACCCAGCTAATCTATCATTACCCATTTAGCATTTAGATGTGGATTTTCCTACTCATCCATGGGGTTTTACGTCAGCAAATTATAAATCTCCCACGATGGTCATTCAATCGCACTTTCATTGGATATTTCTTGCATTAATAGTCAAGTCTATAAAGAACATATTATGGAATTACATTCCATGTTAATAAAATACAACTCCTACACTTGGCAATTCATGATACAATGCAGGCAATAGTACAAAACTTATAAACTAGTTATAATACAATCTGTCAAGATTTCAAAACCTAGGTGCTACCAACCCATTTAATAAGCTCTCGTAAATTTTTTTCTTGCCACTTTGAGGTCCAGTCCCTGAAAATGTTAACCCATAACGGAGTGAGATATATAATCTCAGTAACAAAAGGGCAATTTCCATATACATGTACAAGTTAATCAATCCAATGCAATTTCATGTCATTAATACCAGAATCATCAATTCAATTTGTAAATGAACTAGTTGAACTACCAATAACTATTGTCTTATACCAACAGTAATACATAACATGTTAATGGCCAATAACACTGGGAGAGGTCCATCCACGGCACCTACTTCATCATGAGCACAACTGGGGCTCAGTGCATCTGGGATTTGATCATAACCCGATGTTCGATCGAAGCACATGCACGGGTGACAGCCATACCACAACTCCACCATGGACTTATAAGGTCCAATTATAATAACCACCAAGTAATCAACTAGTCATTTAGCATTTCAAAATTAAGCATGTGTAACAAATAGCAGATTAACATGAGTATATACATGGAATTAGGAAAATAAGCCCAGTTACTTCAATAAAGCCAATTACTCTTCCTCTAACTATCATAATAATTCAAATGCATATCAAGCCTATAACAAGCATAATTATCATTATTTCTAATCAACAAATCAGATATCCAAAGAGTTGAACTGTTAATAACAGCTTAGAGGTTACTCACCTAATTACCAAGGAATTTAATTTCAGGTTCCAACTTTCCCACACCAGAAACTACCATAGTTCACTTTAATTTTTGGGTAATTTCACATGAAATCAAAGCTCATATCATAGGTTAACTATAGGGGTCTCAAACTAATAGAAAATATATCAAAATAGAAAGAAGATACTCACTTAACAATACCCATTGCCTCAACCTCTAAAAATCTACCATGGGAAATTCCAAAATTCGCATTTCAATCATCAAGCCCAGATAATTCAGTTTTCCACTATTATCTCCTTATAATTTCGCACAATAATAGAATTCATTATGATAATCCATCCTTAAGGGAATTTTCCAGTAAAGTAATACATAAAATAAAAAGAAAATGCTTACCTAATCACCCCTTTAACCTCCAACTCTGAAAATCTTACAAGGAATCAACCAACATCAAGTTTCAGATTTGAGAAAAAGATGAAAATGCTCAAAATCAGAAATTAATCAGACCAAAATGAAGAGGAGGATGAGAGGGTCAAGTTATATATAACTCACCTTGGCTAAATCATCCTCTAGAAGTGAGAAATGGTGAAGGAATGCAGAAAACTCTAGCCTCCTCTCTTCCTATGGGAAAATGGAGTTCTCCTTTGCCTAAGATTGAGTTGGTCTATAGAGTAGGGGGTAAGGAGCTAAGTGAGTTAGGGTTTTAGATGGGTTTAGGTTAACTCTAAAGCCCAAAATCTACTTAGGTTCAGATGTGTGCTTATTGGGCTTTTGTTTGGTAAGGTGGGCTACAGAATATTTTGAGTTTAAGTGAAGTATGCTGACCCAATAGCCCAATTTCTTGTAAGTTTAGATTTTTATACTTGTTGAGCCTTATCTCATAAGTTGGGCTGAATCTTATGAGTTAGGCTTCAGAGTTGTAGTTGGGTCAAGTCAAATTTCAAAAGTCAATCTAATTTAGACTTGCATAATGTGCATTAGGCTAACTCACATAAATTGGGTCTTAGGCCCCTATTTTACTAAATCAGATTGGGCCATTGCTAGGCAATTTCTCTTAGCCCAAGTCTCATGATAAGGAGTTAGGCTTATACCTAAAAATTATTGGGCCTTTATAAACCCTTATTCATGGCTTATTCAAATTAAATTTTGGACCCCAATTACGCTTTAACCCAAATAAAATCTTAAACCTATATTAATAACTTATTTCTCTATAAATTTGTATTCATAAAGCTTACCTAATTATTTCATGATAATTATTCTTAATTAGTCCAAATATATTATTAACACCTTAATTAATTTCGGGGTGTTACAACTTAAGTTAGAAAAATCCTGACTTACAATCAAATTTACTAAAGATTTGTTTTCCTTTTATTAAATTAAATAATAGTTTGATCTTTGGAATTGGGTATCTGTTTCTAATGACTAAATCATTTAACTTCTTATAATTAATAACCATTCGAGATTGTTTTACTATAATCTAATAATTCTATTTTGGCATATAGTTTTGATTTTTCCCAATGGATTAAAGAATTATCACTGTAATTATCTATAAGTCTTTGTTCAATAGTTTTTCCTACTATATGTCTTAAGGTTTTGTTAACTTGTTCATCAATTGGTTTGGTATTAGGTATAAATTGTATTTCATTTTCTGATTTCTTTCTTCCAAAGGTGGTATCGGTTCTATTATAAGGATTTGTTATTCTAATAGCCCATACTTGGTATTTACATGGTGTGGTTAAGATTAAGACTTTTTGGGTAAAATGTAAAGGCATATATTGTTCCAAGAAATCCATTCCTAAAATGATATCAGGAGTGGTTTCATTATATTGATATAAGATTGGGATTTGTAATTCATAATCACCTATTTGAATAGGGATTTCTTTAGCAGATAATTATGTAATGAATTTCTTTTCCAGCACTATTCATCCTAATAGATTTTTCCTTTTTCTATAATTCAGAGGGTAATATGTTGTATTTTACTGTTGCTATATTTGCTCCTGTATCAATTATAGCATGGTATTTGCGTGATTGATATTTTACATAATTAAATCTTACCAAAATATAATAAAACTTCATTAAAGTCATTTAATTTTCTCAAGGATTATTACTTGGTGATCGATATTAATTAAAATTCTATTATCTTGAAATCTACATGGTTTTACATTTTTTAAGAAATCTTTTCCTAAGATAATTTTATGAGTTTGATTTGTTATTTCATCTTCAACAGATAATTTTACTTTGATAATATCACGTTTATTAAATCTAAGCATAGTATGTGCAATAGTTTCATTTTCACATATTTCAATATTATTATCAGTATATTCTATATGTATCGTACTTTGATTAATTTCTGGGTTAAGTAAAGCAATTATTTCTATCCATTTTCCTTCTTAAGTTATTTCTAAGAGTATTAAATTTTCTAAGCTTTGGGTTAAATCTATTTCAGATATATTAGGTTGTAATACAGCTAAATTCAATTTGATCAAGATTTTGGCTAATCTATTGGCTTCATAATTACTATGACTTCTTGATCTTAGTAAAGGTCTTTTTATCGGTCTTAATTCTTGTATACTTCTTCGAGAGTTGATATTAATATTTTATATCGGAGGGAGTATTAATTCTAATACTTTGATTTCCTAATCTATTATTAAAGGTTATTCTGGAAGGATTTTCTTCTCCTATTTCTCTTGTATTATCTAATTTTAATTGTAATTGTCGGGGTATAGTTATTCTATTTCTATCTAAAGGTAATTCTTGTAAGACTGGCATAAAATGTTTATCAATCGTGATATTTCCTATATTTCGTTTATAAATTTTATGTTCATTAAAAAATACTAAGCCTACCATAGCTGTTATACTAATTATACGACTTCTTGGAGGCATTTTTATTCCTTGTAATTTGTGATAAATTACTAAAGTTCTATTCATATTTGTTTCAGCTCTAGAGATAGCAAAATTGGTATCAACGGTTAATTTTAATTTTTGATAAATTAAATTTTCATTTAAAGCACCTAAGATACTATTTGGCACATTATCTATTACTCGGTTATCAGTGATTAAGAGTTCAATTGGTGTATCTATACCAACTTTAAAATAAGTTTTGATTAATAATTGTACTCCTGGATTATGGATTTCAGTTATTTCGTCCTTAATATCTAATTTTTGAATTTCATGTGCAATTAGGGTTTTATCAATAATAGAGATTCTAAGAACTCCTTCTCTTAAAGTTGATTCAATAGGGAATTTCTTTTTTATTACTACATAAGTTGATTTTTCTTTTTTCTTAGATTTAATCAATTTACTAAGGTGTTTAATAATACTATGTTGTGTTAAGTCTTGAGGTGTTAAATCTAATTCTTTATCACGAATTTTATTATATTGTTTCTGATTAAACATCATTTTTTTTTCAACTATTCCTTCAATTGGATTTCTAATTTCTTGAAATTTTTCAAATTCTGGTTGTGTATTAGTACTTTTTCCTTGTATCATATTGATTTCATCTCCTTCAGATATATAATTAAATTCTTCGTTTGATTAACTAGATGGTTTTATACTAGAATTAGTATCTGATTCGGATTCTTAAGTTAACTTTGATAATTTATAAATTTCAATATCTGAATAATCAAATTCGTCATTTATGTACTTATTAAATTCGATTGGTTCTAAGTTATAATTGTCAGCTAATTCTATAAGATTCATATGTTTCTTATTTCGAGGTTTTTTACAGTCCGTATCTATATGTCCTAATTCTCTACAATTATAACATTGACATTTTGTGGGGTATTTACTATAATTGATTTTTCTTTGACCTTTTTTATAATTCTTAGGTTTAAAGGGTCTTTTAAATTTTGATTTAGGGTATTTTTTAAATTTATATGTATAACATTTATAAGGTGATTGATATTTTCTATATGATTTTTTCTGCTTCTGGCATTTCATATCAGGTTTACATTCCCATTTATAAGGTGTTTCAAAAATATTACATTGTAAGATTAATTTATTTGTTTTATAATATTTATTATTTTACCAAGCTTCTTTACATTTATTTGATAAATATTCTCTAAGAAAATCTTTTCTTCGTCCCATAGTATCTATATGAGGTATTAAATCTATTCTATCATTAAAAACTTTTCGATATTCAATTAAAAGTATTTCGGATACTAGTTTAGGTAATTTATGATAAAATAAATCTAAATAGAATCTTTTTTATTCATAATCTTTAAACCTAGCTTCATAATAATATTTTTAGTATTCACATATATATTGATTTAAAATGTTTAGGTCTAAAGAACATATTTCTATTTGATGTAATTTTGTTATAACTCTATCTATTTTTGTTTGTTTATTAACTCCTACACTTCTTCCTAAAAATTTATTTCTTAAAACTTGTTCATATTTTCTTAATAATAAGGCATAAAATTCTCTTCGTGTATTATAACTTGTTGTTTGTCTTACATTTTGTCTAAATTCTTCTGTTAAACTTTTCCACCATTTTAGGACTATTGCTGTAAAACTAGATTCTACTATTAGACTTATTGAATTCGTGTCTATACTTTAGTGTGAGAGTGCTATAATTTGTGACTTTATCCATTATTCTAATCTTTTTTGTCGATCTAAATTACAATATAAATTTAACTATATTCCTGAGTTTGGGATTGCTTGGGTTTCATATTATTCTAATGGAGGAGGTACAAAACTACTTTTATCAGATAGTGTGTAAATAGTTTTAAACATAAATTCATTACTATCTTTTAATGGTTCTTTATGCTTTAATTCTTGTTGTCTCATTTCGACTTCTCTATCTATTGGTGTGCTACTTCCTATATCTTTTTGATGATATGAGGGGTCTGATATATTAGGAGGGTTAAAAGTTTAAAATTTTAGTTTTTTTATTTTTACAGTTTACATATTTACTTCATAATTATCTTAAAAATTTAAGTATCTTAATTTTTCTTTTAGTTTGTCTAAATTAATTTTCTCTTGACTCATTTGTCGTTCTATTTCTTCTTATTTTAATTCATCTAATATTTATATCATATTAACTTGTTTGATTTCTATTTTAGTTGCTGCTATTTTAGGTATTTTAGGGTAAGAATTCTCTTTCATCTATTTCTAATCTATCCATTCTATGCATAAAATCTAATCTTTCCTTATATAATCATTTACGTTCCTCACTATTATATAATCTATTGAATTATTATGGGTGTTTCATGTATTATTTTTGGTTTCTGAATTTCATAAAATTATAATTTGAAATTCTAAATTAACCATTTTTATTTTTAAAAATTTTAAAATTATTTTAAAATTTAAAAAATTTTAATATAACTATTTTTAATTTAAAAATTTTAAAAATAATTAAAAAAATTGTCCGTACCAGTTCTATTCTGCCGTCGCCTTTGACTGCTGTCAAATCGTCTCTAGTACTTCTCTGTCAGTGGCACAGTTGCAAATACTTCTTCCCGCCATTGACACCTGCCGAGTCCATTTATCAGCCGCGTACTGGACTAGCCTATTCTTACTACTCTCGACTTCCACTTCTTCCCTGTAATCTTGCGGTTATCTTTCGTTAGGGTTTCGAAGCGAACGTCGATCGGCCATGGCTGATTCCAGGGTTGCCCCTGGGCAATCCCCTAACTTTCATCACCCAACCGCTGGCATCATCAAGAGGATTCGATTGGAGAACTTCATGTGCCATAGCAACCTCGAGATTGAGCTCGGAGAGTGGGTCAATTTCATTACCGGTCAAAATGGAAGTTAGTGTCTCTCCCTCTCTTTTTCCGTTATTGGAATTTGGGTTTGAGATTTTCTTTGGCTGAACGGTAATTCTATTGATTAATTGTGCTTATGCTCTTTTCTTTGGATGTCTGATGATTAGGGCTTATGAAAAGTGATTTGTCTGTGAAAAGTGCCTTTTTTTTTTATTTCTAGTAGAGTATAGTAAAATTGTCTGTGCTTGATTCGAGGCTGATTTTCAATTTTTTATTTTCTTTCAGGATATTGGGTTTAACAATTTTGTGTCTTTAAGAGAAAAGAAAAAAATATTTAGAATTGGTGTATAATGAATCCGTGTTCTTTGGTTTGGTTATTTACAGGTGGTAAGAGCGCAATCCTAACTGCATTGTGTGTTGCATTTGGATGTCGAGCAAAAGGAACTCAAAGAGCAACGACTCTGAAAGATTTTATAAAAACTGGCTGCAGGTTTTTACGTACTTATTCTTTTTTAAATTTTTAACGACGTTTGAAGGGGGAAAACCCGGGGGGGGGGGGGGGGGGGGGGAGGGGTGGCCCTGAATTGTGGGGGTTTCTTTACTCATTATGGGAGTTGTATATCTTCTCAAATTGAGGTCTTAGCCATCGGGTGTGGTTGCTGGGCTTCCTTAAATTTTGTTTTACCTATATATAGCAGATTCATCTAACATATCTAATGCAAAACTTTTTATTAGCATCTATCAAGCTCTTCATCTTCCTCACTGTCTTTCTTTTAGAAAAAGTTGTGTCTTTGTTCATTACTGATGGTTGTGGAGAATGGGAGATTTGAACTTGAGACATCCCACTATTAGTGGGAATTATGTCATTGAAGTACTGAACCTATATGTTACTGCTACAAGGCTTTTCATCTTCCTGTATGAAAGGCATTCCTGTGCTTTTGAAGTTAATTTTGTTAGAAAGGATCTGTTTAAAATGTTCATAAAATGACAAATAGCAAAGTCAAAACAAACATATTGGATAAGAACTACTGTTAAAAGAAGTCGATTATAGGTATCTGCAGCATAATTGATTCAAACAAGATATACATGATATCTTGCTTATAGGACCCATAAAATAATATTACTTCTGGCTGTGGATTATGCTTTTTATCGCCATCACCCCAATTTTATTCCTAACCTCTTTTAAAACTATATATGGTTGATTGCTTCTGGTTCTGACAACAGTTTTCTATTGTTTCTTTGCAGTTATGCTGTCATCCATGTGGAAATAAAAAATGAAGGAGAGGATGCTTTTAAGCCACAAATATATGGTGATGTCATCACTTTAGAACGTAGGATATCTGAATCCACAAGCTCCACAGTGTTAAAAGACTGCCAAGGTTTGTTTGTACTTCTAATGTTTTTAACTTTATATGTTTTTTCTTGCACTAGAACTATTTTTATGAGGGCTGCCTCTAATATGTTGTGGAAGTGTTGGTGCTAATTCTTTAGTTTTTGGCACTTTGCTTTATTATGATTTTGATGCTTACTTCATGATGGAAAGTTAGATTTGGAATTGAAGGAAGGAGCCAAAGCATGGGTGTTTATAATTCTTTTGGGATTAATGTGGTTAGATAAGGCATGAAAAGGTGGCATATAAGCATGGAGTATGCTTTTTGACGTGAATATGAGGCCTGGTAGGAAAAAAATGAATATAATGTATCAAAAATGTTTTTTTAAACATCTCTTTTTTTTTTTTTTAATAACCATGTTAGAATTATTGAATAAACCAATCATGGGGCTTCAGTTAATATCTTAAGTTATTGAGTTGAAATTGTCATTGATAGAATGTATTAATTGTTAGAAATCAGTGAGACTAAGAAGAAGTGAAAGGAGGACATCCTCTAATCAAGAGAACTAAGTCCATTAATGTTACAACTATCAATGTAAGACCCTCCAATGCTATTGAATATCCAATGAAGAAGTTTTCTAGTGGTACACTATAAGGAATCTGTGAAGTCAATTCTATTCCCAAATATGCTGCGGCTAATATGCATACTCCTTAAATGTTCTAGCACTGCACTTTGCACTCCAAATACAGGCACCTAGATGGAAAAAAACTACACAACTCTATAAAATCTTGGCTTCATTCCTTTGTGACTTTTTAACGCATTTCAAGAGGATAGCCTGTAAAGTCTGTGTGCTATTCCATTGTTCACTTATCTTTGGATTTGACTTAATTACAATTTCAGTAATTAGAACAATGCAAAACTCAATGACTATTGGAATTTTGAGAATCAAAATCAATAACACATATGGCTGGAGAAACTGCTTGTATGGCATCAGTACCAATGATGAGTCATTGTGCTAATATTATTAATTTCCTTTTGGAGAAATGCAGAGCAAATATAGGCCTTCGCTTTAGATGGGATATATTTTACAATGCGAGAAGAAATAATAGGGATTAAAGAAATATCAAATATTACCAAAATAAAAAAGATGGGGAGAAGAAAATTATCCTGCTTATAAGGGGTATTATAGCAGGAGTATGTTTAATTTTAGTAAAAAATGGCTTGGAAAAGAATTTGGGCTCTTTAAGGGGTTACTTGTTTGTTATAGGCATTGAGATAAAAGAAAAGAAGAAAGAAGCAGAGTTCTGTTGGTAGCTTAAGAAGAAGGATGGAAATGGAACAAAGAATGGATCTTGATCTTTGATGAAAAGTACCTTAGAGGTAGCTTTGAAAAGTTTTGTAATGAAAGTCTCTCTTTGGCCCCTGAGATGCAGTATTGTGTCAAAGTTATGAGTTCATTCTGCATTATTTTTATGGGTATTTCTTGTGTTATTTTTGCTCAAATAAGGCTGATTGACAATTGCGAGCCTATTAACTGACTGAGGAGAAATAGATTTGACATATTAAAAGCCAGCCACGTTCACTCTAGTGGTTGCCAAACTGACCCCTATTCGTCCACAATCACAAGCCCCTTTAATTTATTTGTTTTGATCTTCTTTGCTGCTTAATTCTTGGATATTTGTTAATCACTCTCTCTGTTTAAAAATTATAAAGAAAACAAGTGATGTACTTTTTTTGTTGTTTATGAACTTCTAATTGTTTTAGGGGGCATCACTAGTTTAACGTTTGTATATATTTTAGATTTTGTAATGGTAAATTTATTTGTTCAGAAATTTTGACAAGACTCTCTGAGCTGCAGTTATTGTATTCATTTTTATGTTCTATATCTCATTTTGTTAACAGGAAAAAAGGTTGTCAGCCGGAAAGCAGAACTCCAGGAAATGGTGGAGCATTTTAATGTAGGGTTCTGTCATATGATCAGCTTTTTTTTTTTTTTTCAATTGAAGAAGTTTGTCATAGGAAAAGGAAGAGGTGTGCTAGGGGTTGTCCTCCAAAACAAACAAGAAAGAGGCAAAGAGGCTAAAAATATGTGAAAGCTCGCCAATCCTTTTGCATATTGTAGATAGAGACTCCCTTACAAAAATTTTTGGTTGAACACCAAAGAGAAGCAGTAGACACAACCCTATCTCAAATGCATGTAAGGGCAAGGAGCCATTAGTTTGAAGGGAAGTGTTAAGAGTTAATAAGGATCTAGGAAAGTATTTTTGTCAAGAAAAGAATTACTTATAGTGCAACCAAAATAGAGGGTGTAAATGTCTCAGTGTGGGTATAATATGAATAAAAATATTGGTTGACAGATCAGTTTTAATTGTGTGTATACTGTGATTGAGTCTTTCGATAGTGTATTTTGTTTGATCCCATTCTTTTCTCCTTAACATTTGCTCTCTTTATTTTCTCAACACAAATAGGATTAGGATTTAAGATTAGTGATGTGTTACGGACATAAAAGGCCTACCCATTAACTTTTGTGATATGTGTCATAAATGCCCTGAAACAAATAGCCATCCAGTTGTTGCTTTATGAGGTGGCGGTGCAGTTATGGAGTATTTTGTTTGGGCTGCTTGGTAATATGTACCTAATTTGGACATTTTTTTCCCTCCTCTTTTTGGGTTTTTCCCCCCTACTTGTTTCCAGGGGTAGAAAGGAGACAAAGGATCTATGAAAATTTGATTTTTTTGGCTGGGATGAAGCAAAATGGCAGAGTTTCTTCTGTGCAGTTTCTTAAATCACCTTTTTTTGGGCCAGTCTTGTAGATTCTAGCTCATGGGTTTTCTTAAGGCAGTTCCTTAAAAAATCCAAACAGAAAAATTTCTTCTTGGAAAACCCCTTTGGAAATTCAAAGTTCTCTCTAAGGTCAAGTCTTTCATTTGGATAGCAGTGCACAATAACATTAATATGAATAATATGCTGCAGGTTTGTTACCTAACAAGCCTTTATGTCCTAATGTATGTGTCATGTGTTGTCTAATTTAGGAAAAGCTGCACATTTATTTATAGGGTAAATTACAGTTTACTTATTAGTGATTTGGCCCAAAATCATTTTGGCCCCCTCCATGTGGTTTAAAATATGTCATTTGACACCCCTGTAGTTTGTTTAATTACCATTGAATCACCTTGTGGCATTTTACAATCAAATTCTAATAATAATAATGGTAATAATCATGTGATGATTAAAATGATGAACATTTTCATTCTTACATGTTTTTTTCACTTATATCTTACATGTTTTCACAATATTCCAAGGCAATTGTTGCGATTAACTGAACAATTTCAACTCTGAACTGTCATCTCAATCTCGATGGTAGCCTTGAAGGACTATGAATTTGTTTAAGATACAAATACAATGTACTTCCAAGAATGAAATTGTTTATCATTTTAACTTTCACATGATTATTTTAGAAAAATTTGAGAACAAAAACACCATTGGATGGTTAAATGGTAATGGAACAAATCACACGTGAGTTGAATGATATACTTAAAACCATAGGGGAATAAATTGATTTTGGCCCCAACCACAAGAGGTTATACGGTAATTTACCCTTATTTATACCCTTCCCAGTAGTAAAGTACATCTAGATTAAACTTTTTGGAGTGCATGGTGAACCTTTGATGTGTCCTTAAAGTTTGGAGCATTTTTCAAAGATTAAGTTAAGAGGCTTTGGCATGAGTAAAGAGGGCAAAGGTTGGAGAGGAAAGCTCAGACTTTGATGGGAAGATTTTTCACTAGTCATGCTTTGGGACAGGATTGTCTTCTTCTTGCCTGTTAGATTGAAAGCATGCCTTCTTTTTGGGAGTGGCCTCAGTAAATTTGTATGGGGATTTGAGAGCTCTTCTATGGTAATGGTCTTGCTAATGGTTTCTGCTATGCTTCTCTCAGTTGATGTATTTCCTTTCTCTAAGGTATTCTTTCTATATATTTATTTTTCTGATGAAGTCCCTTTATCAAATAATATTCAGAGTGAGAGGACTGGGGGGCAGAGACACATTTGGTGCTGTTAGACTCTTTTTTTAGTTTGAAATCTCTCCTCTGTATTTTCTTTCTGTTTGTTCTTTGTTAAATTTGATCATTTCCTTGATTTGACTATGGAATTCTGACAGCTTAAGGATGCTTGAGCACAATTTGGTTTGCCACTGAAACTAACATAAACAGCAGTTATGGCATGGTTAATGGTTGTCCTCTTTAGGAACAAATATAGTTTTTTTTTATTAGGTTATTAATGGTTTATTTTATTAATGATTTTCTGTAATTAGAGTTGCCAAGCAAGGACCTTTATTGCATTTCTCTGATGGAATAAGTATGATTTCCTCTTACTCTGGTCATCAATGACTAGAGTTTTCAAATATAAGTTTTATCTATCTTTCTTGTTAGTTTTATTTTCTGGGAGCTTTCAAATATCTCTGTTGATTCTTATATCTTAACTGTATTTTTTTGGGTTCCTTTTGCAGATTGATGTGGAGAATCCGTGTGTAGTTATGAGTCAAGACAAAAGCAGGGAATTTTTGCATTCAGGGAATGACAAAGATAAATTTAAGGTGATGTCTGCTTGTGTTCTTTCTGATAAAGTTATTTCCGGTGCTTTACTGACACAGAAATAAACACTTAAACAGTTCTTCTACAAGGCCACGCTTCTTCAGCAAGTTGATGATCTTCTGGAAAGCGTTTGCAAAGGATTGGAGCATTCATTTGGACTTCTTGGAGGATTAGAGGCTACAATAAGGCCCATAGAGAAAGAGCTTAATGAGCTAAGAGTTAAGATTACAAATATGGAACATGTTGAACAAATATCTCTGCAGATTCAGCAGTTAAAGAAAAAGCTTGCATGGTCATGGGTTTATGATGTGGATAAGCGACTCCAGGAACAATGTTCAAAGATTGAGAAGCTAAAGGACCGGATACCTACTTGCCAAGCCAAAATTGATGACCAACTGGTAAGTTTTCTTCATCTAAATCACTATGGAGAAATGCATTTTTAACGGCATTTTGTGGGAGTTGCCAATCAAAGTGGGCAGCCAATGGTAACAAAATTCTCACAGTATTCAATTTTGCAACAGGAGCAAAAGTCTCCCGATAATTAACCCCATAAGTCTAGGTGTACCCTTTGGCTGCCAATCATGCTTGATACCTCTCAAGGGATCCATTAGCCTTCTATTTTAGTGTGAAAACTCACTTACAATCAACAATGTTTTTCCCTTTCAGTTTATCAACAATCTCTCATGTTTTATTCTTTTCTGATGCACTCATCTCCTCTCTCATAGCATCTTTCCATTCCCTTTTTGACAATGCCTCAAAAACAGTATTGGGTATCGCAATTTTTTTTAAACTCAGGATAAACCTTTTGTGGGCTGGTGACAGGTGTTTAAGAGAGGCATGTGGATAGAGTAGTTGTTCCGTGCACTCTTTGGTACCTTTCCTAACAGCAATGGGAAGATCTAAGTTGTCTATTGGGTCAGCACATGTTTCAACAGAATTTGTGTGTAAAAGTTGGGTTAGATCTTATCATGATCTCATTTCTAGAGTCTAAGTTGGATTCTTGGACCTGTGTTAGTTTTGAAATGGCCTTTCTCCTTGACTACACTTGAGAGAACCTTGGAAAGTTGTGAGTGACACTGGCTGGGATAGAATTGGATTCAGTGGCAGAATTGGGTGACTTAGATGTGATTGGTTTAGTGAAGTCGGGTTCAACAACACAAGTTGGGACATGAGGAAGGTTAAGCATTTTAAGTGGTTCAAAGGACTCCAAGTACTATCTTCCATCATTGAAATCTCCCCCAGAAGATAAGACCTGGAGAAAAAAGGTGTATTTTCAGCAAAGGTGACATCTGCAAAGATGAAAAGTTTTCTGAATGAAGGGTTGCAACACTTGTATCCTTTTTGAGCGAATGAGTAACCAATGGATACACACCTGATGGCTTGTGGGTCTAGCTTGCTTTTATGCTGGTTGTGGATATGAACAAAGGTAGTGCACCCAAATATTCTAGGGATGAGGCCATTAGAGGTTCTGAACTGAGGGTAGAAATTATTAAGGATCTCTATGGGGCTCTTGTTGTCTAGCACTGGTGAGGGAAGTCTATTTACTGCCTCAACCCAATGGGACTTAGGAACATTCCCTCGAAAGAATAAAGCTTGGGTGGTGTTAAGTAAATGCCCATTTTTTTCTTTTCCGCTGTCCCATTTTGTTGAGGTGTGTTAATACATGATAAATCTTGGATAATGCCTTATGATTGAAAGTTGGGTGACAAAATCTAGTTGAAGTAGTCTAATATTGTTTGTCCTAAACCTTTTTATTTTAACCCCAAATTGGTTTTGGACCATTAAATGGAAATTAGGCATAACAATGCTAACATTAGATTTTTGTTTAAGAAAAAAGATCCATGTAACTTGAGTGCAATTATCAATGAATGATACAAACCAACGAGCCCTAGAAACATTAGGTATAGTAGAAGGACCTTTATATCACTATGAATCAAATGGAAAGGATGAAAACTTCTTTTATGACTAATAGGAAAAGATACATGAGTATGTTTTGCCAATTCGCAAATATCACAATGAAACTCAAAGATATCTAATCCTTAGAACAAATGAGGAAACATGACTTTTAAAACCCTAAAAGGTGGATGACCTACTTTATTTGAGGAATTGAGAAAAGACAAGGACAAATTGTTCCTACTTTTCTGAGATGATTCAAGGTGGTAAAGGCTGATTCTTTCCTTAGCAAGTCCAATCCCCTTACCCTAGGTTTGATCCTGAAAAACACAATGAGAAGGGGAAAAAATAGCATAACATTTGAGATCATGGGTAAGTTTTTTGAGTGGAAACAAGGTTGGCCAATAGTTTTGGTACATGTAGGACATTTTTAAGGATAAGGGTAGGTGCTATATGTATATATCTCTGAACCCTACCCTACTAGGTAAAGAGCCATTGGCCACTGCAATTTTTCTGTTACGTAGGTATGGGGTGTAGGTGTGAAAGAGTTGAGATGTGGGGGGGTCATATAGTCTATGGCATTGGAGTCTATTATCCAAAAATTGGTATAACTTTTGTCTCGGGCATTCATATAAAGAGGAGACAAAGGTTTACCTAAAAGAGCCACGAACAAGCTTTAGAAGGCTTCTTAAGGGACACCAATAAGTTTCTTAGCCTCTCAATTTCTTTACTCTTGAATCCCCTTGTTGTGGTATTTTCCTTAGTTTTGGGTTGTTTTGTCATGTGTGCTTGAGGCCTCTGCTACCACCAATGGTTTCCCCACTCTCAGCTTGGTTGCTTATCATTTAGCTTCCAACACTTCTCCTTTGTGTGCCTTGGTTACTTGCAATAGGTGCACCAAATATTGTCCTTATTCCCCTTCCACTAGTTTTCTCTACTCAGGTGTTTGGGCGGATTACTCTTTCCTTTCACTTAATGATCTGTTTTTGCTACTATCCATCCATAGTTTGTGGCTCAAGCATAACACTCCTTTGGCTTTCTTCTGCTCGGATCAATGAAATAGTCTCTTATAGAGATGATGTGTCCTTGCTAGGGATTTTGATCCTGACCTGATTGAATTCAGAATTCAATCCAGCCAAAAAATCATCGACACTGTCTTTTCCAAAGAAGTTCTTCAAGATGACAGCATCGTCAGGGCATTGCATTTTGAAAACTCAGTTATGACTGAGTTCTTGCTGCAGATTTTGTAGCAGGTTGGCATACTTTGTGACAGATTTGTCTCCTTGCTTAGTGGCTATTGTTTTGACCTTGAACTTGTGCACCTGGGAAGCATCACTGGCCTTCAAATGTGTGCGTTGAATGAAGTCCCAAATATCCTTTGCTATAACCAAAAACATGCATGTGTTGCTCTTCATGGGATCCAGGGAGCCCTAGAGCCAAGACATTATCATGGAATCCTCCTTATCCCATGCTTCAAATGTTGGGTCATCCTTTGCTGGTCTTGTTCCAAGAAGGTGGCTCAGTCTTCCTTTGCCCTTGAGGCATGTGTGGACAAATTGAGACCATTTGAGGTAGTTCTTCCCATTGAGCCTATAGGAGGCCCGAATATTCTACAACTCTCCAATTTTCTGAACGGAATTGGATTCTTTGGATGGGTTAGAATTGCTAGTGATGGTGGTTTTAGAGGTTGACATGATGATGGAAGGAAATTCGCAACAATTAAGGCTGCCCAAACAGGAATGAGAGGGGGAGAAAAAATAGGGAGAAATGATAGCATTGAAGGCTGCTTGAAAAAGAAACCTCAGAAAAATACCTTAGGGCTTTGATACCATGTCATGAAATTTGAGATGGAAAAAAATTCTGAATTTTTCATTCAGTTAATTGACAGTACAGTACACGGAATTATATAGAAGATTACAAGAGGAAAGTTAGGAAACTAAATCACCCCTAGATCAGGAAAAAACTTTCTAACCAAATTCCTCCATTTAAGGGATTTCAAACTAAACTTCCTAATCTATTTACAGTACATTTACACCTCGATAGTTATTCTATAAAGTTGAAGTATTAGCTTCCTAACAGTGTAAATCTTAAGGGTTTTACGGACTTGCCTTGTACATAACACAGATTAGGTTAGCTGTATGAGGTCTGCGAATTTGCAATATTTAATTGATGTTAGTCTGATTGAGTATTGATGTCCAAATTACAAATGAAACATTTGACTTAATAAAAAGTTCTATTATGCCAGATATTTAATGCACTCCATCTCTTTTTTTTTTTTTGGGGGGGGGGGGCCTTGTTTTTCAACTGTCTTTTATGTATGTAACATATTTACTTTGCTCTTCTAAGGACTCTTTATTCTGCAGCGTCTGGTTGAAGAATTGAGGGCATGTTTACATAAGAAGAAAGGTCATATCAGAAACATGTTTGAAAAGACATCTGAAGTGAATCAAAAGAAGCAAAAATTACAACAATCTATATCTTTGGTATGTTAGAATTTGAGGTTATACTCTCCCTCCCTTTTAGAACAAATGAATAATAGGAACATGAAAATTTCATCCTGCAATGAGGCAGGTCTCTCCTTCTCTTTTTCCTTGTTCTTTTTTATTTTTTCTTTATTATGCTACATTTTCCTGTTCTCTTTTGTCATATTTTTCTTTTGGTTGGGTGGATGAGGGGTTAGGTAGCTAAAGGGATTTTATTGTGTAGAAACTAGATGTTTTAGGCATTGCTGCTTCTATATGGACTTAAATTTTTTTTAGTTGCCATCTGTACCATTTTTTTTTTCATTTTGTTACTAAGAGCGGCTTACACTTGCTGATTAATTTTTTAATGATTTCATTTGAATAATTTTTTTAAGCGTTTTATCTTTCAAGGGTAAGTCAAACAAATGTATTTGGGTCATATCATTTTCTCATTATTTTTTACCATGTTCTCCCTTCATTTCATGCTTATCCTTGTCATTTTCATTAAAATGGATGAAGCATGAATTTTATGTTAATGCTTTTTTTGTTGTATTTCAAAAGCCTTTCTAATCATTGTGATGCTTCTTATTTGCATTTCTTAGAATTCTTGATTTGTTTAATGCAAGTGTTTTTGCATAAAGGCTACAAAAGAAGTACTTGAAAAAGAACAAGAGTGCAAATGCATAACTATCAGTATCGAGAAGATGGTACGGCGTGTTAGGACTCTTGAAGAACAGGTGCAGGATATTTATGAGAAGCATGCGCAAAATACTCAGGTTATAGATTATTACTATTCTTTATCTTCTTCTTTTCTCTCTCATTCCACCATTTTCTTGCTTCTATTCGTTTCCTGGTTTTTATGATTATCATTGCATTGATTTTTGGTGTGCACTGCTTTGTCCTCCAACTCATGAGAATTTTTCCTTTACATTTTTTTTTCGATTTTGGGAGAAGAAAAGGGGATATGTTGTGGAGTTGTGATCTTTTTGTAGGCATGTACTGCTCTTAATTGTAGTGAAACTCTAATGCTTTCAGCCAGCAGTTCTTACCACTTACTGGTGCATCTTTATAGTGATTAAAATTTATCCTTGCTTCCATTCCGTGTTGGTTTTCTTTCATGTTTTCTCTAAGGAGGTTTCTTTATCTGATATCAAGAGAGATTGGAGAACTTCTGAGCCAATATAATTTTCTTTCCCCCCTTTCCCTCATCCTCCTCCTTGCTGTATTATTCTTCTTGATGAATTCTTCTTGTATCAACAAAATATTATTGCTCCTTTTTTTTTTTTTGCGTAGTAGCATACTGTCAAAAAATGTGTAGTTGATGGCTTTGTTGTATGATAGAGTAATATATGCCTTTTCCAAATCAAATTGCCTGCCTATTTTACACTGTTTCACTTGCTTTTTGTTTTCTTTGTTTGCTGTTGTTTATAATGTTCAGATACTCCTCCTTCCAATTTTGTTGAGAAAATACAGAGAGCAAAAGTTAGGAAGAATAATACCAAAAATATATATATATATATATATATAATTATTGAAACTTCCAAGTACTGTGTGCTAGCACCGACTCTCAACTTCTATCTATTCTAATACTAGATCCTCACAAAGACACTTATATACTGATGGAGTCCCACATTGGATAGCCCCAAGGAATTCTTGGGGTAACTAATGGCACGGTTTTTAAGAGTAGGTTCCCTATACTTGCTTAGCTCTCCATCAATTAGTATCAGAGTTGGATTGATCACCACAAAAAAGGCTACCTGCAAAGGTGTAGTCTGGTGGCTGGAGTGAGCATCGTAGAGTGCAACCATCAATTACATTGACACTTTAGAGGCATTGCTATGATAAAGTCTTATATTAGGTAGCTACAAGTAATTCTTGTGGTACTGAAGTGGCATGGTTTTCCCCCTCTACAAATTGCCTTTTAAAGGTGGATTTCCAATGCCTGCTTAGGTTTCCATCATATATCCCTTACTTTGGGTGCACTATAAGTAAGTCCCTCCTTGTCCTACAAGATTTTCCTAAATGTTTAATACTTCTTATTGACTAATGGTAACTATTTTCTTAACCTATGAAACCCTAAAATTATTGATACCTGTAAACAGGTTGTTTTCTGGTTTCAGTGGCTCGTATATCATAATAACAGTGTCAATAATTCTCTTACATGTCAGCGTTGCTTCCTTTCTTTTTATGTAATGGTGCAGGCTGAAGAATCTGAGATAGAGGAGAAACTGAAGGCAATCCAAAATGAGGTTGAAGCTGCTGATTCAGCTCTGACAAGGTAAATATTTATCATGCAACTATGTCAAGTTTGTATTCTCCTTGGATTTTAAGAACTTGCACTTCTTAGTAGTTCCTTATTGATTCAGGTTGAGGGAAGAGCTGGCTATAGTAGCTGACAGTGTACAAAGACAAAGTAATGAAATAAAAATGATTGCTGATGAGGTGTGGAGATTATTAGCCCTTTCATTTTATATCATTTTCTAGTGTTAATATGGAGATTTCTTTCTATTTCTTCAGAAACTTGAACCTCTGAATTATTCTATTAATTTATCTTCTAATCTGTATAGAAGGGTTTACACTATTGATTCTAGTATTTTTTTCTTGTATGTCCTATTTCTATTTTATTACCCAGTCTATATATATAAACTTATTGGAAAAACCTCTTGTGAGGTTTAAAGCTTCACTAAGTTAGAGTCTTTCTCTTGGACTGTGGTACCTAATTGGATTTATTCTAATGGCATGTTGCAGTTTCATAAAACTAATAAAGCTTTCTCTAGTGTTATATATGTGATGTGGTAATCGAATTTGGAAATGGCTGCACGCATTTGTGTACATATTGAAACAGATAATTACATTTCAAATAGAATTTTTGGAGATTTTGGTCAAACATGTGTTTCCCTGCAAAGGTTGGAACATTTCTTGTTCATCAAGTTCAGAGTCTATGAAAGGTTGGAACATTTCTTGTTCATCAAGTTCAGAATCTATGGCAAGGATAGTCTTTATGTTGTCAGTTTGGTGTTCTGCTCATGGTTTTTCTAAGGGGTTGACTATCTTGGATTTGCTTTGAGCTGGTGCTTCTTTGCTGCATATTTGATTTAAAGTACCTTTTGGTTTATTGTGCTTCTCTGCTTGAGTTTCCTTTCAAAGGATGTCTTATTCTCCTATTTTGCTCTGTTCTTAATAAAATTTTCTTCTTCTGTCCAAAAAATAAAATAAGAGAAAAAATGTAGTCAGGAGTAAGGAGGGCTACATGTTATTGCAGTGTGCTTTATACACGGTTCCAATTTTTTTTTTTTTTCAGGGCCTTTTGTTTTACACATGCAGAGGGAAAGGAGAGCCTGCTTGTATTAATACCATTTCTACCATGCTTTATTTATGCTTGTTGTTCTATTTAAAGAGGATTAATCCTCCTTTTCCCTTGTATCTCTTCATTCCTTCTAAAACTATTCTTCTATATTTCCATCAAGTTATTGGTCCTTGCAAATTTACTAGATACTTGTGATGTATATTGACGTTTTGGGTGATTATTTTCCTTTCTAAATCTCACATGTATTAAGAAATTTCTATATTGCTATTAATCAGTATAATGTATTTTCTGTTAGATTGAAGCTCATGAGAGAAGGTATCGTGATATCTGCTTTTCCATCCGTGAGCTTAAACAACACCAAACCAATAAGGTATGAGCAATGTTGCAGTTATGGATGCAATTCAAATGGAGTGCTTAATGAGTAGCAATATGCATTTCAAATTCATATTTATGCAATTTTTTTATTTGAGTGAAAGATTAAAAAAAAAAAAACCAAATGCATATTTGAGCTTCATTTTTTATTGTATAGCAGAAGGCATTATTGCATGACTTTGACAATGTTGTTCTAAACAGGTTGCAGCTTTTGGAGGAGATAGAGTGATGAACCTACTGCGTATTATTGAGAGATGCAATCGGAGGTTCAAGAGGCCACCTATTGGTCCAATTGGTGCCCATCTGGTACCAGACTTTGATATTTATATTGTATTGTGTGTTTGTACACTTGTGCATATGTTATTTTTGATTAGTTGAATTTAAATGAAGTTATAGTTGTTGCCTCTCCTTAGTTAAAATAAGAACAAAAAAAGAGTTTGCTGATATAGCTATGACTTTCCACTTTATCTTTCTCAGTAAATGATATGTATTTTGCATTTTCCCTCCCTTTCCTAATAATGTTTTCCTTTCATTCTAGCAAAACTTTTGTGAAGAGTCATGGTGCATCCTATATTATTTTATCCATTTCCTGTGCTATTAGGTTCTCTCTTTTTATGCTATTGCATAGCCAGCTCCTCACTTGTTAGAAATAATGCCTTCTTTATATAGACATTGAAATTGATGTTTGGATTTGATGTCTAAAATTCCTCCTGTGCATCATGTCAGGTTGTTATCTGTATTAATTTAATAAAATGGTTTAACAGAACCTGGTTAATGGTGATAAGTGGGCTGTTGCTATTGAGCATGCAATTGGGAAGATGCTTAATGCTTTTATAGTGACTGATCATAAGGATTCTCTTCTTCTGAGAGAATGTGCCAGGGAAGCAAACTATGGTCACCTCCAAATTTTTATTTATGATTTTTCAAGGCCACGGTAGGTTGTTAACCTCTATTTCCATCTCAGTTGCCTCCCACCTATCCATGACCTATCTTTCCAGTTTTTTATGTTAGTCTGGCTTTGTTAATTACTGTGATTTTTTATAGTTATAATTTCCCTTGATCTTGGGATCTTTACTTTCTGGTGTAGATTGTCTTTACCAACACACATGCTTCCCCAAACAACACATCCATCGATTCTTTCT
Organism: Erythrophleum fordii; assembly: GCA_032878935.1. Taxonomy (NCBI): domain Eukaryota; kingdom Viridiplantae; phylum Streptophyta; class Magnoliopsida; order Fabales; family Fabaceae; genus Erythrophleum; species Erythrophleum fordii. The sequence continues at coordinate 13,477,524 of JAVQMF010000052.1, read as the reverse complement.
GTTTTATATTCAGCGAATGACACCGTGATTAATGTCTTAGTGGATCTGGTAATGCACAAAATTAATATTTCTCTTCAAGGTCGTTTATGCTTTTGAATTTTAACCATAATTATTCATTAATGACTTATCCTCAATGATCTTTATTTTCATTATATTTACATAGTGATTCTCTGGCTTTTTGACCTTTATACCCAGTATTATCTAATTTTATTTTATCCTGCTTTCATCTATTCATTAAATGATTGCTTGGCATCCCTCAAAATGTTTCTTGTTAATCTCTTATCAGATATATATATATTTTTTTCCCTTGGAGACAAATTACATGTTAGTAGAAGGAAAAACTTCAATCTTTTTTAAGAAAATTTGCAAGCAAATCGTGAGAGAGAATCAAGAGTTACTTTTATTTCCATGCAATCACGATTTGACTTTTGTCTGGTCAAACCTTGAAATTTTAATTTTTAATTTTTTTCTAATTTTGCAAGCAATTTGTGAGATAGAATCACAATTTGCTTGTTGATAAATAATGAATGAAGATCCTTTGAATGAGGGTATTGGTGAAAGCAAGTGCAAGAGTGATTCAAGAATATTGAAAATTTTTAGGAATGGCAATGGATAAGTATTCAATTGAATTTGACATGTGACTTGAATCTAAAGTATATATCCAACCTCTGAACCCTATTCAAATCCTAAAATGTTTACATTTCTCATAATTGTACTCAAAATATCTGATATGCAAAATTCATCAAGAACTCAAATTTTTTATAAGTATTAGGGTAATGGGCATGGGATGGAGGATATGCAAAATACGCATACTCCTATTTAGTTTTCAAAATACAATTTGTTAATATGGGTATTGGGTGTTTTAGATATCTTTTATTTTATACTCATTTATAAACTTTTTTGAGTATTCAGGAGAGTTGATGAATTTAGAATATCAGGTTTATTGAGTATAGGTATGGTAAATGTAAGTTTTAATGGATTCGGATAGGGTTGGAATATTGGATATATACTTTGAATTCAAATATCTAAAATTTGATTGGGCATTCACCCATTGCCACTCCTTGCTTTATAATATATCAATAATTCTTGAGTCACTCTAACACTTGCTTTCTCCAATATATATGGTTCAAAGGATGTGTGTTCATTATTTATTGACAAGTAAATCATGATCCTGCAGAATCAAAAGAAAAAAATTCTAAGGTTTGACTGAACATAATCAAAGAAAGATTGCATGAAAATGCAAGCAAATCATGATTCTATCTCTTGATTTGCTTGCATAATTTCTTTAAAAAAGGTTATACTCTTTTCTTTTTCAGTTAAATGCAAGCAAATCGTGTTCTGGGATCACAATTTGCCTGCAGGAAAAAATAGCAATTCTGATGAGAGATCAACAATACATATTTTGGGGAAATTAAAGGTAGATGTTTAATGAAAAGGTGAAAGTAGCATAAAATTTGGCAATATTAGGTATGTTGATAAAAAGGCAAGATTTTCCTCATGTACCTGTGACCATTTGCAGAATGGTCTGTTTTACTGTTTCTAATATGTTTGTTGCATGTCTAGGGGAGCGTGGAGAGACAAATTCTTGTTCGGGATTATGATACTGGGAAAATGGTTGCTTTTGAACAAAGGATTTCAAATCTGAAAGAGGTCTTCACCTCAGATGGATATAAAATGTAAGCTAATGAAAATTATCCTTTTTTCCCACATGCAGATGCTTGTGTTTATGTTCTTGATTCACATTGACCATCACTAAGAATGTCTAAAGAATGACATGGAGGTTGAGTGAAATATAAATTTATGGTACGTATGATTGGCATAACTCAAAGATGTAAAAATGCTGTTTTGATTTCTAATAATCTGCTAATGCATGGGATCCTTACCCTGATTTCTCCACTAGTGTTGTAGTGTTTGTTAGAGATTATAATAAAACCATTTATGAGCCTCCACTTAACAGCTTAAGATTGTGGTTGAAGTGTTGCTTGACATGGTATTAGTGCCTCTGATCAGATGGTTATGAGTTCAATCAATGCCGCCTCCTTTTAATTGAAATTGATTACAAGATGTGGTAGGCTGGTGGTTTGTCCACACTTAGAGCCCAAAGGCTTTCATATGAGGGGTTAGATTATGATAAAACTATTGATGGGCATTCACATAACAACTTAAACTTTTGAATTGAAATGATTTTTTGACATGGTATCGAGGCTACTGGATCACCCACCATGGTATAAGAGTTGAAATGGTTTTGTTTTGCTTCTTGTTTTTGAACTTTCTTGCTTCAGTTCAGATAACATCTGATTATGGTAGGTTGGATTTTTTCAATTAATAAATTCTTCAAGAATGATGTTGTTATTGATAGTGGAGATATTCTCATCATTAGTCGATAATACTGTGTCACTAAAGCTGTTGGATATGGTAATGCCCTGCTCAAGATAGGAATTCTTCAAGTGCCAAGTGAAAGATGGAAGATGCTGTAATCCCTAAAATGCCAAGTATTCAAAATGTTTGGGGTATCTCCATGCAAAGAGAAAAACAAATGGAAATACTTTTTTAACTCTTACTTCATTTAGTCATGTATTATGGAATATTGGCTATTGCTTCTACTCAAAGACAGTAATGGCGAGAAGAATTAATTACACAAGGTTGATTTACCAATAGAGAAGGCAGAGACAGAGGGGGCCAAACCCCACTTCATATAAGCTTTAGAAGCACCTTCTTCCTTGCCCAGATGCCCCTTGCTGCAGCAGCTATGATCCTTCTTCAGTGGCAAAGACATTTAGTGTTTTGGTATCTCACCATTGGCTTCCAACAAATGAAATGTAAATGCCAAAAGTGCAGTACTCCAGTTTTATGACTTTCTTTCCACTTCATGTGACATAGGAGGTTAGAAACCTAGCATCAACTCAAAAATTTTGCAGGATTTGTAAGATCATAAAATCTTATATCCTACGATCCACAAATGAATCCTGTCAACATTCACGATTTAAAATTTTTGTTAGATTGAGATTGTTGGGGTTATTTAGGATTGTTGAGAATAAAAGAAAGAGAATACTCTAAAAAGCATGAAGAGATAGACTCATATTTTATTATATTTATAATGAAGAAAATACTATACAATACGTAAAATAAGCAATGTGGGACTATGGAATATACAGCATAGCCTCCTATTTACACTTAATTCTAACAAGGATGTTGATGGGTCCATGGTTTATAAGCCCACATATGGGAAGGTTTGTGTTAGGAGGAATAAGAGGGCTGGGACCACTGATGAGGTGGTGGGTAATAGAGAATTGCGTAATTAACTCATGTAGGAAGTTGGAAGAGAGAGAGAGAGAGAGAGGTGCTGGTGGGGTGTTTTGTGAAGAGTCAGGTGGTGCGTGGGGAGGGGGTCAGAGAAGAAACTTTTGAAAGGAGAACACTCTGGGCTCTCAAATTACCAGAGGGTGGGCTGCTGTTATTCTTTTCTTCCCTTTCCTTTTCTTTCAATTCTGTAATGCTAGACTGATTTCTCTTCCATTTTGCTTCATGGGAGGAGGAATTCAGGCTACAAACTACATCAATAAAACATATTTGACTTTAGGTTCCATTAAATTGGTATCAGAGTGTTTACGTCCAAGGGTATGGTTGGTATAAGAATGGAGAATAGATTATAAACGCTGTAAAGAGGAGTGGGTGAGCTTTAGAAAAACTAGGATGAGATGACCTCGGTCAAACTCGTCATGCTAGAGCTTTGGGATCAGTTAAGGGAGTTGCATGCAACAATGGGGGATCATCAGGAAAGAATGGGGAGGCCTAGAGAGGGACAGACAATGTCGACGACTATGTCTGAGCCTATTAACCAGGTGGGAGTGACAGAAAGCGATGGAGACAAGGAGTTGGGTAAGTTTTGAAGGCTCGAACTCCTCTATTCCATGGAGAATACTCGATAGTCTGGCTTTTCAAGGTAGAAAGGTATTTCTCTGTCAATAGCATTTCAAAGGAGAAGAAACTCAAGGTTGCTGTGGTAAGCTTGGAAGGCAAGGCTCTCATTTGGTTTTAGTGGCTAGAAATCAAAACTCTAGTGAGGTTGTGGAAGGAGTTTAAAACAGAGATGATGGACTGTTTTCACTGCAACTAACTTTGGCATAGTTACGAGAGATTAATGAGCCGTAAGCAAGGCTGCTTAGTGGAAGATTATAGGGAAAAATTTGAGCAACTTTCAGCCCCCTTAAGTGATGTACTCAAGGAAGTATTGATGGGAGTTTTCAAGAATGGGTTGGCAGAGGACATTAGAGTCTAAGTGAGGTTATTGTAACCTAAGTCTTTGAAGCAGTTGATGGACTTTGCTTTTCAAGTGGAGGGAAGAAATCAAGTGTTGCAAAGGGCTCAAGATTAGAAGGCCAAGGGATTGAAATCTAACATGAATCCCAAATGGAGTGGGTTTAAACTGAATTGCTCAAAATTTTCTAATATTGTGGAGCTACCTAAAAGTGTCAGTTATAATGCAGTGGAGAAAAATCCTAAAAGTAAAGGGGGAGAAGCGAACAAGGCTAGTTGCAATAAAATTTCCATTCCTATTGCTAGTAGTACAAGTAGCAGTGGGAATACTACCACCACTAGGGAAAGACTAACAGAGGCTGAAATGTGAGGAAAAATATGGGCCTAATCACAAATGCAGAAATAAGCAATTACAGGTGTTGATCTTAACTGAAGAGGAGGACATTGGAGAGATGGAATCAGAGGAATTGGAGAATCAAATTTCAGAGGAGCCAATAGTGGAGGGACTACCGAAAACCATGGCCTCAATGGAGCTGTCCCAAAGCTCAATTGTTGGAATAGCTGGGCATAAAACTATGTAGTTACTAGGATTGGCTTATGGAGAAGAGGTGTTAGTCTTGATTGATAGCGGGGCAACCCTTAATTTTATTTCATCCAAACTGGTTGAAGGACTCAAAATACTAGAACAAAACACCAAATACTATTCCATAACTGTTGGAGATGGCAGAAAAATCATATTAAAGGTGAATGCAAGGATGTGTGTTTAGTGCTTCAAGGGATGCAAAGAGTACAAACCTTTTACCCTTTTGATTTTTGTAACATTGATTTAGTATTGGGAATTGATTAGTTGGAAAATCTTGGTGAGTTAAGAGTCAATTGGAGGCAATCTTATATAAAAATTAAGATGGACAAAGGATGGGTATGTCTTAAGGGAGATCCTAATCTGACCCAATCTGTGGCCTCATTTAAATCGATTATTAAATCTTTGAAGGGCAAAGGGCAAGGGTTCTTTTTGAAATTTGGAGCCACTATAGTAGAAAAGGTGGCTAAACGTCAATAGGTTGCAAGAGAAATTTGAAAGTTACTTGAAGAGTTTGCATCAATTTGTGAACTAGTAGCTGGCCTTCCTCTTCATCACTCTAAGGACCACGGCATCATGATGAAAACTAGGGAACAAGCACCTAATATTCGGCCTTATAGGTATGCACACTCACAAAAGGTTGAAATTGAGAAATTAGAGAGATGGAAGCAAGCATCATTAGACCAAATGTTAGTCCTTATTCAAGCCTAGTGTTGTTAGTTAAAAAAAAAAAAAGGATAGTAGCTGGAGGTTCTGTGTTGATTTTTGAGAGTTGAACAAAATTACAATTTTGGACAAGTTTCCTATCTTTGCTATAGATGAGTTGTTGGATGAGTTTGGGGTGCAACTATCTTTCCAAGTTGGATTTGAAGTCTAGATATCACCAAATCCAAATCTCACAAGGAGATGAATCCAAAACAACATTTAGAACATGAGGGATATTATGAGATTTTGGCAATGCCATTTAGGTTGACGAGTACTCCTTTCACATTTTAGTTATTAATGAATGACATTTTCAAAGACTATTTAAGAAAATTCATCTTGGTGTTTTTTTATGACATCGTCATCTATAGTCTAGATGAAAATTCGCATATACAACATTTTAGTGTGGCATTAGAAGTACTGTAGAGGAATCAATTGGTGATCAGTAAGAAAGAGTGTTTTTGGGTGGCCAAAAGTGGAGTATTTGGGTCATGTCATTTCTTCAGAAGGGGTAGAAGCGGATCCTTCCAAAGTTGAAGCTATGGTGAAATGGTTGGTTCTTAAGGACTCGAAGGCTCTAAGGGGATTCTTGGAACTAATCTCATATTATAGGAGGTTTGTAAAGAATTATGGAAGGTTTGCAACCCCCCTTACTAATTTGCTCAAGAAGGATGCTTTTCAATGGGAAAAAGAGGGTTAAGAAGCATTTGAAGCTTTGAAGATAGCCATGACAACAATCCCTATACTTGCCATGCCTGACTTTAATTGGCCTTTTGAAATTGAGGCTGACGCTTTGCTTATGGAGTTGGTGCAGTATTGATGTAGGACAAAAGACCTATTGCTTTCTTCAGTCAAACGTTGTCCAACAAAGCTAGGCAATGCTCGGTGTATGAGAGAGCTTATGGCCATAGTGTTTGTTGTAAAAAGTGGCAACACTGTTTGGGTGGGCATCCTTTCATCAGTTGGATAGATCAAAAGGCCCTGAAATACTTACTGGGGTAGCGAATTATAGATCCTGATATAAGTTTGAGATTCATTATAAGGTGGGGGCCGCAAATAAGGTAGCTGATGCTTTATCATGTGTGGAGGCTGAGATGGAGTTAAAAGCCTTTCCTTATGGCAATTTGAAGGAGTAGAAGAGCTAGGTCAGGAAGTGAAGCAAGATGTCAAGCTGAATTATATTGTGTGGCAAATTATTGCTAGGAAGGAAGCTCCACCAGGGTATAGCCTTAAGAAGGGATGCTAAATGTACCAAAACAGAACCATTATATCCTAGAAGTCTCCAAGAGTTGCTGTATTATTCGAGGAATTTTATGATTCTCCTATGGGTGGCCACTTGGGTTACTTAAGAACATATAGGAGGTTGGCTGAGGTCGTCTACTAGGAAGGAATGAAAAGGGATGTCCAGACCTATATGACCCAATTTGTGGTGTGCCAGCAAAGTAACTACCAAGCTTTGAGCCCAGCTGGACTTTTACAGCTTCTGCCCATACCTGAATAGGTTTGGGAAGATATTAGCATGGATTTTATTATTGGATTGACCAAATCTCATAAATATGATACCATCTTAGTGATGGTGGACCGACTTACAAAGTATAGCCGTTTTATGGCTCTATCTCATCCTTATATAGCTAAGGAAGTGGTTGCTCTGTTTGCTAGAGAGGTAGTGAGACTTCATGTTTTTCCAAAGTCCATAGTGTCCGATAGAGATTGAATTTTCATTAGCTAATTTTGGAAGTTGTTCAAATTGGCAGATACAACACTTAAATATAGTTCAGGATATCATCCTAAAACAGATGGGCAAACTGAAGTGGTGATTCAAAGTTTAGAGACATATCTCTGCTGATTTGTGCAAAGGAAACCAACACAATTGAGTAAGTATTTACCATGGGCAGAATTTTGGTTTAATACGGCGTACAATCGCTCCCTTGGAATGACCCCTTTTGGAGCCTTGTATGGGAGAGATCCCCCTACTTTGCTTAAGTGGGAAAACAACCCTTTTGCTGTAGAAGAGGTCAATGTTGCCATTAGAGAAAGAAATTTGTTGCTGGCCAAGTTAAAATAGCAGTTGGAGAAGGCTCAGATGTACATGAAAGAAAGGGTAGATAAAAAAGGAGAAATGTGGAGTTTGAGGTAGGAGATTATGTGTACTTGAAGCTAAGGTCATATAAATTGAAAACTTTAGCACAGAAACAAAATGACATACTTTCCCCAAGGTTTTATGGACCATGTAGGGTGCTGGAAAGATATGGAGTAGAAGCCTGTAAATTGGAGTTACCTTTAACTTCAAGGATTCACCCTGTATTTCATGTATCACAACCTAAAAAATCCTGGCAACTACACACTCCAGTGAGTGACTCTCTTACAGAGAACTTCAGCTACAGGTGATTCCAGAATGAATCCTACAAGTTAGAAAGCTTACATGTGGGAAACAAGAAGTACTTGTACTGTGGCAAGGCTACCTGACATCTGAGAGTACTTGGGAGGATTATGAAACCATCAACCAGCGATTTCCTCAATTTCACCTTGAAGACAAGGTGCAACTTATTGGGGGAAGGAATAGATGGGCCCATGGTTTATAGGCCCAAATATGGGAAGGTTTATATTGATGAGGTGGCGGGTAATAGAGAATTGCATAACTAACTCAACTGGGTAGTTTTTTTTTACTTTTTTGGGTTGGGCAAAAGGGAAGGTGCTGGTGGGTTGTTTTGTGAAGAGTGGGGTGGTGTGTTTTGTGGCCCCGGGGGGGGGGGGGTTTGTTAGAGAAACATTTGAGTGGGGTGCACTTTGGGCTCTCGAATTACCAGAGGGTGGTCTGCTGTTTTCTTTTCTTCGTTTTCCTTTTCCTTTGGTTCTGTAATGCTAGACTGATTTCTCTTCAATTTTGCCTTGTGGGAAGAGAAATTCAGCCTACAAATTATATCAATAAAACAGATTTGACTCGAGGTTCCATTAGATATTAAGGTCTTAAGATTTAGATTTAGGTTGTGACAACATGCATGATTCTGCTGATGCATCAAAATACTATAATATTCAGCATGCTTATTTGTCAGCACCCATTTCAATTCAATAATTAATTCAAAATTCTTAATTTTGTCTGTTCAGTACAGAAAAGAAGTTTAGTTTGGAATAACATTGTTTAAACTTTTAGATGATATTAGTGTATGCACCTATCTACTATCCATAAATCAATAAATTGTGAATAAATTTTATCAAATTTCTTGCTAGGTTTTCTCGTGGCTCAGTGCAGACAGTTCTCCCCCCAAATAAGAGGCAGAGAACCAGCCGACTATGTAGTTCTTTTGACAATCAAATTAATGTTCTTGAAAATGATGCATCCCGGGAACAAGAAGCAGCTAATCACCTAAAGAGAAGTAAAAGGGAGGCAGAAGAAAAGCTTGAGGATTTTGATAGGAAGCTAAGACACGTAAAGGTAAGATGGTAATCAAAATTCAGTGTTGAGTCCATGACTTTGTTTATTTCAAAATCTTTATCCAATTAATTTGGCTATTGAATTGACAGACATTTTGCGGTCTGTCATCTTCATCATTGATTGGACAAAATGGAAGTCCATTATAAACAGTTAAAAGGATGAAGTATGGTTTCTTTGAACAAATAAATTTTGTAAAATGGAAATTGGCTAAAGAATGGTTTCATCAAATGAAGTTGGAATATAAGTTCTTACTATTATATATTACTGATGCTATTGTTGATGTTTCTGCGACATTTCTATGATAAATGGACTAAATAAATTGCAATACAATGATAAAATGAAGTATTAAACTTTGTTAACATTATTTTTATAAGTGAACTCTTTTTATGCAGCAATTGATCAATAAAGGACACTTGTATTGATAAAAACGACAGAGCAATGTGCAATAAATACTATGTAGTTTACAATTGAAGACTACTGTCTGGTTACGTAGTTTTAAGACTGGAGCAAACACTAACGTCTCCTCTAGATTAGGTGAAAGTATATGTGTTTCCCTATCTTACCCCTGACTGAAAAAACTTTGGAATATGACACAACTGCCACATTTTGCAACAGGATAACCACAATTGTGGTGGGTTGCAGCAATTTTTTGAAAGATGGGAGATTTATGTAATTTAAGTACAATGTAGGTGGCAATAATTTTATTATCTCATTTTTATAAATCTCAAAATGTTAGAACTTAATAAAATTCAACAAGAAAGATATTACACTATTATACAGGAAACTCTTAAGTTGGTCTCTCATTATAATTATTTATTTTTTGAATTTAATTATTGTTTAATTATCTCCCCCGTGTACTTGCATTTCTTTCATTCATATCTGCTAAAAGATAGGATGAACTTCTTGACATATGCATGCATGCATTCACACACGCTTTCTCACGAGTAAAATCCTATTTTAGTCCCATATGGATGGTATATTTCTCAATTCATTCTCTCATAAATAAAACAATTATCAATAATGTCCTTTTACCAAATTGAGAAATATCTATATGTAAGGGATCATTATTGATAATGGTTTTATTTGTGAGATACTAAATTAAAAAATACCCATATGCGAAGGACCAAATTAAGAAGGCAATTTTATAAGGGATTATCTGTGAAGGAGCAAATTGAGAAAGTAATTTTATGATAGACTAAATATAGAAATGCTTTATTTGTAAGGGATTGAAATAGGGTTTTACTTGCTTTCTCACCACAGCTTTCTATATACAATGTATAACAACTTTCAGGTCAGGCTTTTTGTCCTATTTACAAATCAAAGTATTTATTTGACAGTTAAACTTATACAATTTTATAAGCACTATGTAAGCTTGCTTTCAGTGTTAGATATTTGAAAAGCCAATTAAACTATTAAGAGGGAAAGTAAGTAGAGTGCCACAAAGGCAAGCAGCCCCCTGTATCATAAAGTTGTTTTGAAAATGTTAATTAGGATAGGATTATATTTATGACTGTAGCTCCTGCTTAGGTCTGTCTCTGATCCTCAGATGTACTGCTATTGGTTATCAGTTTTTTTTTTTTTTAAAGAATTGTAGCCCTACGGCCTAGGTAATGCAGAATAGATGGAATAGTGATTTTTTGAAAATTATTTTCTGATGCAATTATTATCTGGGATTTGTAATGAAATAATTGGGTAGTTTATGATTTTATTCCTAATTATCGATATTGACATTTGGGCCCAAGGATTTGTTATCCCATTGTAGTGTCCTATTGAGATTAGGATTCTTGTATTTGTATTAGAATTTCAATAGGATTTGTTGTTTAGGTTGCCCGAAAATAGGCTGCCTCTAGGTAGTTTTAGAAAATATCCTTGATTAATATGATATTGTATGATTTTATTTGAGTTGCTTTGTTGTTTTAGTTTATATTTCTGGTTTTTTTTGGTTCCTGTCCTGCGTCACTAGGTTACAGCTTTGTTGTTTATAATATATGGTTAATGGGTTTCTAGAGTGTGTTGCAGCCCTAGGCATGATGCACTGACTGCACTCTGTTTAGTATGGTTCAGATGCATAAGAAGCTAGTTGTTGGGCAATGGAATCTATGACTGAGTGATTTGATCTGAAATCACTAATCACATACACTAACTCAACCAAGCAACTTACTAGTAGAACTTTAAATCTTTGTTTTTTCCTTGCTCCCTCTATTTTTATTATAAATATATCTCTTCATTGCTCTGCTCATCTGTGCTATCATCTGATAGTTTTGTTTTCTTTAGAGGTTGTGTTCAAATGCAGAGAAAGATTGGTCTTCTAAGAAATTAGCATTCGAAGACGAAAAGATCCAGTATGCTGCAGCAAATCGTTCATCACCTGCATCATCTGTTGATGAGATTCAGCAAGAAATTTCTGTTTGTTCCCTATCCCACTCTTTTTGCCTACAGTAAAGAGCTTGTGAAAAGTTGTTCCCTATCCCTTGAATATGAATCTAGAATTTGAAAATCAACATTTTTGGTTTAAAAAGAAAAATTGCAATTTGTATATCTGTTCATATAATTTTTATATACTAACGACTTGTATTTATTGATTGTTGGCTCTTAATAATGCATTTCTTATGCACTGTATTTATATGACTTCTTATACTCGTTAAATTGACTTATGTTATTCTACATTTTACTATATTATCAATTATAAGAACATCTAATTTTTTCCTTTTTATGGGATGCATGTCCTTTTAGCTTTGCGGACCTGAACTCATGGGTTCTGTAGGAAGGATTCTTTGGCTGATAAGAAGAGGGATTGGAAGGCTTTTTGGGGCTAATATTTTTCCCTGTTCTCTTTGTGCTTTTCTGTTTTGCTTTACAAGTGTTGCACTTCACAATTTTCAAACACTTATCCTAAATGCATTATACAAATTTGTGTTTTTTTATATAATAATATTTTGTTATATTTATTGAATACTAGGAAGTCCAACAGGATATACAAATAAAGAAAGACTTGTTGAAAGAGTGTCAGAGCAGGATGCATGAAGCAGCAGCAAAGGCAGATGATCTTAAAGTATCATTTGAAGAACTATGTGGTATGATACTACTAGTTTCTTGTTTTATGTTAGCATGACTTTTAACAGTTCTGTTGTTTTGTTTAGTAGAATTGATATAAGCACCTGTTTTGTTGCTTGGTATTTTGAACATGATAATATAGCATCAGCACAAGAGGAGATTGGTGCCCTTGAGAAAGCAGAGAGTGAACTAATGCAGATTGAACGGGACATGCATTTAGCAGAAGAGGTTTCCTTCCACTATGTCCTACTTTGTCCTTTTCATTGCTCAAACATCTAATAATCTTTTCTATTCTGTTAATTATTTTCCTAAAATCATGCTCCCCCTCCCCCCCCTTTTTTTTCTCTCTTTTTTAATTTCACAGGAGAAGGCTCATTATGATGGTGTCATGCAACACAAGGTTCTTCCAGACGTCAAGGAGGCAGAGGCACACTATATGGAGCTTAAGCAGCAACGGGAGGTGCTTTTTGACATGCATTATGATTTTAATTAGGAAATTGAATTGTCAATCACATGTTTTCCTCTTTTTACCTTTAAGAGCTGAAGGCATCTGAGCATGGAATCATTTACTTTGCAAGAGATATAAATTAAACCTTTTCCCAGGCCTTAATAGGTGCATTATGCAAGGAAGATAAATTATTTAGGCAAGGAAACGCCTTCAAGTAAGATATATCTCCCACCCAAATATACTCTTCAATGCCTCTTCAAATCTCATAAAAGGTCCTTTGCCTGATCTTAAACAAAAGAAAGAAAGGAGTCATAACAATGAGAAATAAATTTCCATGGGATCCCTTGAGAAGCAGGGCGTGCCAAATGGGCATCTCATTTGTTCTGATGTAAATCATAACGTACCATGGATTACCTAGTGCCATAGTGGAGAACTCTCTTGAGGAAGGTACCAGTCATTTGCCAACCAAAGCAATGTTTTAGCCACCAAATTTCCCAAACTCAGGCTTTCTTCATATTTTGGTCTATCAAGTTTCCCATCCTAGAAGGTGATCCCTTCTCATTTCTCCAACACTGTACCAAAGAAAGTCTGGCATGATCCTTTCTAACCTGATAGTGATGGTGTATGAAAAAGAGTTATTCACCCTTCCAATTATCTTAACTTTGGAAACTCTCTGAATCACAAGATGCCAAAATGGTAGGATTTCCTCCGTAAATGACTAGCTAGATGAACAGGAGGCTACCGAAGTACCTGACAACATGCTAAAGTGTGAGGATCATTGTTAGACACTTTCAGTGAGCCCTTCCAAACCACTCCTTGCCAAATTGATCTTCGTTGACAGTCACGCGTTGCTTGCATGATTGTCATTAATTTTGCTATTGTTTTTTTCCCGTATCCTTTTATTTGGTTTTCTGCCTATCGCACCGTCATGCGATTCCGTTTGGTCAGTTTTAGAAACTTTGTAATTCAATTTGATTTGCTTCCTTGTATTACAGGATGGTGCTTGATTGGACAACTTCTCTCATGGTCAACATCTCTTTATAAGCATTTTTTTCTGTCCTACGCAAATAATAAGAAAAACAAAGAGCATAAGCTCCTCTGTTTTGCATCATGGTATCAGAGCTGACTTAGTTCTGAACAAAGCCCTTCATCTCGTTTGGCTGTGTAGGCATTATTACACTGGCTCATCTGACAAGGCCTCTTCTTTGTCTTAGTCATTGAATGCCCAGCCAAACAACCACCTGGTTCCTCCCATGGTGGTCGATAATTGGTCCCCTTTGATGATCACGGACCAACAATTCAATGGGAGCAATTATCTCATATGGTCTCAGAGTGTACTAATGTCTATCCATGACAGAGGAAAGGAGGAATATCTCACTGGAGAGGCTGCTCAACCTGCCACTTCAGGCCCAAAGTTCAAAACTTGGTTAGCAGAGAATAATATGATCAAGTTGTGGTTGGTCAACTCTGTGACAACAGATGGCAAAGACTACAAAAGAAATATGGAATGCAGTAGAGCTGTCTTACTTTAAAGTGGAAAACTCACTAGCCTTGTTCCAAATCAAGGGTGTCTTGAAGGATCTAAACAGGTAGATGCCACTGTGATAGAGTATAACAACACCTTGGTCAAGTATTGCCAATAATTTGATCTTTATGAAGTGAATGAGTGGACTACTAGTGCTGATGCAGCAACTTATAAGAAAATTGTTGAGAAAGAAAGGATTTGTAACTTTCTCTTGGGCCTTAATTGTTGTGTATGATGAAGTTAGGGGGAGGATTATGGCTACACATCTACTTCCCTCACTTAGGGAAGTTTTTGCTAAAGTGATGTGTGAAGAGAGCAGGAAGCAACTTGCCCTTGGGATTATGGCTGCACCACCCACATCTAAATCCTCAGCCTTGGTAGCTAGACACATAACAATGGCAATGGTAAGCCTAGGAGGAATGGCAAATCATGGTGTGACCATTGTAACAAGATTGGTCACACCAATGATACTTGTTAGAAGTTGCATGGGAAACTCTCAAATTGGAAGCTACGACAGCAAAGAGAAAACTGTGGTCTCATGGTTTTGGGAGATCAGAAACCATTAGGTTCACTTGAACGGGCTATGTTCAATAAGGAACAGCTAGGTATACTTCAAAAATTAATCTACTTACATGGGCAAGGTAAGGCCACAAGTGCTGCAACAATGGCTCAAGTAGGTAATAAGTTGGTAGCTTGACAAAATTAAGAATCTAACACTTGGATCATAGATTCAGGAGTTATCGATCACATGTGTGGTATTGCTTCTCTTGTTGATTTTATGCCAAACTCTAATGTTCTAATGGTTAAAATAGCTGATGGCTCTTAACTGAAGTGAAGGGGATGGGAATGGTTAAGTTATTTGAGGAATTGATATTAAAAGATGTATAACTTGTTCCATAATTGATATGGAATTTATTATCTGTGAGCAAACTTGCCTTGGACTCAAATTGTGCAACACACTTTGACATTAATGGTTGTTGTTTCCAGGATTGGAGTTAGGGAAGAACATTGGCAATTCTACCATGTGTGCTGGACTTTACTATCTGCAAGGACTTAAGAAGACAAATAATGGTGTTGTGACTTATCATATGTCCTCCAATAAAACTGATGTATTGCTGTGGCATTATAAATTAGGCCACCCCAATTTTTTTCATATGAAATACTTGTACCCAAATTAATCAATAAAACATCCTTATTACCTTTCTGTGAAACTTGTCAATTCTCTAAGCGTGTCAAAAATTCGTATCCATCTCATACTCATCAACCATCAAAGCCTTTCTCATTAATACACAATGATGTTTGGGGGCCCACAAATGTGAAAAATATAAATGGAGCAAAATGATTTGTTACTTTTATAGATGATCACACAAGGTTAACTTGGGTATATCTATTAAAGGGAAAATCTAAAGTCACTGGTGTATTTAAGACTTTCCATAAACTACTTCAAAATCAATTCTAATCACAAATTAAAATCTTGAAAGCTGATAATGCAAAAGACTACTTCAACACTGACTTCAGTTTTTACCCAAGTCACCATGGAATTATACATCAAAACTTGTATAAATACTCTTAAACAAAACGGGGTTGTTGAATGCAAAAACGGACACTTATTAGAGGTGGCTAAGTCCCTTCTTCTTGCCTCAAATGTTTCCAAGTCCTATTAGAGTGAACCTATCCTCATTGCACCATAGCTCATTAATAAGATGCCCTCTAGAGTACTTAAATTTAAATCACCACATCAAGTCCTTCTTGAAACTTACCCACCACACAAACCATGTCTTTTCTTCCTCTCAAAATATTTGGTTGTACGACAATCTCCATAATGATCATGGGGGAAAATCAGATCCGTGTGCCATAAGATGCATTTTCATTGGATACTTATCAGCCTAAAGGGGACACAAGTGTTACCATTCCAATGCCACGTGTATATATCACCATGAACCTCACTTTTCATGAAATATAGCCCTTTTACTCCCAAACAATCCTTAAAGGGGAGATTCCTCATGATGCACAAAAAATTGCCAAAGAATGGTTGTTTGGCAGCCATCACTTCCTTTCTACCCAAGACCATTCCTCACTTGAATCAGAAAACTGAGAGCATACGGTTGCTAATTCACTTGAACTAGAACCACACCCTTTATAGAACCAAGACCATTCCTCACCTGAATTAGAAAGACCAGACAACAGAGACCATATAGCTGTTGATTCACTTGATCCAGAACCATATACTTTGCAACCCACCCTTGACTCTCAACCTCTTGACTTCACCACTGCCTAGACCTTACTTGATGCCACACAGCAAAAATGGGTAATGATCTATACTAAGAGGATGAAGACTCAGTTGATGGAATAGCACATGTTCTTAGCAAAACCAAATCACTTCCTTTACTCCCAAGTCTTGAATCACGAGAGGGGTTGCAGATGCCTATTTCCTTGACAAAGGGGGTACGAAGTTGTAGGGTAAGGAACAGTACAAAGCATCCCATTAGTAATTTTGTTGCTTGTGACAATTTGTCATCTAAGTTGTAGGCCTTTGTACAAAATTTTGCTCTTAAAAAACTTCCCAACAATGTCTATGAGGCAGGAAAGAAAAGGAGTGGAGAGTTGCAATTCAAGAGGAGTTAGATGCCCTTGAGAGGAACAAGACCTAGGAGATAGTTGATTGACCTCTTGGAGAGACCCTAGTGGGATGAAAGTGGATTTTCACATTGAAATACAATCCAGATGGGAGTATTAATTGCCACAAAGCTAGACTTGTAGCAAAGGGTTTATACAAACCCATGGAATTGACTATCAGGAGATGTTCGCCCTAGTAGCCATGTTCTATACCATCAAAGTGTTATTGTCCTTTACAGCCAATTTAGGTTGGCCTCTTAATTAGTTAGATGTAAAAAATGCCTTTTTGGATGAGTATTTGGAGGAAGAAGTCCGCATGAAGATCCCTCCAAGGATAAAACTTAAGAACAATTCAAAAGGTGTTTATAGACTCTATAAATCTCTATATGGACTTAAGTAATCATTGAGGGCCTGGTTTGAGAGATTTACTATAATTGTCAAAAATCAAGGATACCATGAGTGTCAAACTGGCCATACTTTGTTAAAACAGACCCTAGTGGGAAGATAGCCATCCTAATAGTTTAGTGGATGACATAGTGATTAGCAGAGATGATAGAAAAATTGAAAGAGTTCCTTATTCATGAGTTTGAAGTTAAAAACTTGGATAGCTTCAAATACTTTCTTGGTATGAAGGTAGTGAGAACAAAGGAAGGTATATTCATTTTCCAAAGGAATTACCCTTTAGATTTACTTGAATAAACATGAATGTTAGGGTGGAAACCTGCAAAAACCCTTATGAAAGCTAATTACAAGTTGGGTCTCAAATAAGAGAGCTCACCTATAGGCACTGGGAGGTAATAAAGACTCATGGAGAAGTTGATTTGCTTGACTCATACTTGGCTAGACATTAGCTTCCCACTTAATGTTGTAAGTCAATTTATGAACAAAATGAATGAGGAGCACCTAGAGGTAGTTTATTGAATCTTGAGATATCTTAAGATGACTCCTGGTGAGGGCCTATTCTTCAAGAAGGAAGATACTAGGAGTGTGGAATCTTATTCTGATACAGATTGGGTTGGATCTATGATTGATAGATGGTCTACTATTGGGTACTATACATTTGTTTGGAGGAACTTGGTAATTTGGAAAAGCAAGAGGCAACTAGTAGTCGCAAGTACTGCAGAGGTAGAATTTCATGTACTGGCTCTCGGCGTATGTGATGGAATGTGGATATTAAGACTCCTGAAGGTACTAAATGTCAGATTTGATGTATTGTTAAAGGTGTTTTGTGATAATATGGCGACTATCAGGATAGCAAAAATTCTATCTATCATGATAGGACAAAGCATGTTGAAGCTGATGGGCACTTGATCAAAGAGAAGATTGATTAGGGCTAATTGATTTGAGTTATGTCTCCTCAGGTTCACAAGTGGCAGATTTGTTAACCAAAGATTTGTCAAGGATCAAATTTGAGGAATTGAGCATCAGGTTGGGAATGATTAATATTTACTCCCTACTTTTAGGGGGGTGTTGATAGTCACGTGTTGTTGCTCACATGATTGTCATTAATTTTGATATTTTTTGTTTCCTTATCCTTTTATTCGGTTTTCTGCCTGTCGTACAATTTATGCGATTCTATTTGGTCAGTTTTAGAAATTTTGTAATTCAATTTGATTTGCTTTCTTGTATTACGGGATTGTAGGTGATTGGCCAACTCATCTTGCGGTTAACATCTCTTTATAAGAGTTTTTTCTCTCCTACTCAAATAAGAAGAAAAACAAAGAGCATCGTCTCTGGCCTCTGTTTTGCATCAATCTTAAATCTAGAGATAGTCTAAAAGATCTTAAAATAAAAAGAAAATTTGCAAGGTATCTCTATCCTCATTGAAAAAGAGAATGCTGTCAAAGTTGGGAGAGATCAGAGATGTTGGGAGGGAAAGAAACTGAACAATAGCTTTTGAAAATTCAAAATGGTCTAGTCTCCTTACACTACACTAGGGCTATTTATAGGAAGCCCAAAATATAATAAGAGAAAATAAATAAAAGTTAGAAAATAAAATAAAAGTCAGAAAATAAGAAAATACATAACACTTCAATATTTGTAAATTAAAGTTTCTTATGCCTAGAATAAGTTTTTCCATAATTTTCTATCATTTTCCCTCGGCGTGGAAGAACTCTCATTTGGAGAGAAAAATTGTTGATAAGATTCCAACAAGGTAAGATCCAAGTGGAAAAGCTCCTCTATAGTGATCCAGGGAGCATTCAAATCTGAAAGTAATCTTTCCAATGAACAAGATAACTATGGAGTGGGCCATGAGGAGAAATAACAACATGATTATCAATAACCATATTAATAACCTCAATAGGTGGTGGTATAGATGCAAGAGTGGATGTAGGGGCATGATAAGTTAGAGTACTTGTAGCACCATCAGAAAGCCATGGAGGAGGCTCAAAAGTGCCTTAATAAGGAAATAAATCCTTTACATTAAAAATTGAACTAGGCCATATCTAGAGGTCATTCTAGTAAGTACGCATTAGGCCTAAGTCTTCTAGAGATACAAAAAGGACAAGAGGCTTGGGCATGCAACTTTTTGAGGGAATGTTTAGGATAACACTTAGGATGGATACAAATCATGAAAAAGTTTATGCCTAATCTCAACATGCAATTCACGAAGGTGCTCGATAGCCGATTTTGCAGATTCAAAAGTGTGGGATGTCAAGGAAATGGTTACAAGGTCAACAGGCTTGCAAGGGTTAAAGCCTTAGATAATCTCAAATGGACTCTTACTAGTGGATCTATTGATTGAATTATTATGAGCAAACTTAGTTATTGATAAAGTCAAATCCTAATTTCTAGGTTTGTCCCCTATTAAACTCTTAAGCAAATCACATAAACTGCAATTAGTAACTTCAGTTTGTCTTTTATTTTGAGGATGAAAAGTAAAGGAGAACTTTAGTTAGGTGTCAAAAAGTTTCTAGAGGATTTTCTAAAAATAACTAACAGATTTAACATTCCTAACTAACACAATAGTGGTAAAAAACCCATACAATTACACAGTCTTTCACAAGAATAACTTGGCTATATGAGAAGCATCTGTGGTCTTCCTACAATGGATAAAATGAGTCATCTTAGAGAACATATCTATAACAACTAAGATAGAATCATGTCCCTGAGCTGTTCAAGGTAATCCTAAGACTATACTAATGTCCTTCTAAGGAGTCTCAACGATAGGCAAAGGAGTGTACAATCTTGTATTTTGTTTCTTTGCCTTAAAAATTTGGCATGTACAACATTGGGACAAAATTTTAGCGACATCACATTTTAAGGAAGGCCAGTAAAATCTTCTCTCAACTAGGGTTATGGTGTTTGTCCTTACAAAAATGACTAGCTACTCTCTCGACATGCAATTCCCATACAAGAAAATCTCTCATGGATGTTTGAGGAATGCACAATCTAGCTCCACAATAGAAAAAACCATCCTTAATGAGAAAATTTACATGATCATTACAATTACCATCATTAACTTTTTGAAAAATGGTTCCAAAGTCAATATATGTAGCGTACTCGTTTTTTAACCTATCAAATCCCACAATGCTAGCACTAATAGAATGCCAAGAAGTGAACATGCGGTTTAAGGCTTTGGCAGCTTTATTTTCTACCCCAAAAGGATACCTAACAACAAAAGTGAATCCTTGAATAAATTCTACTCAAGTGGCATGCCTAATGTTTAAGTGTTTCTGAGAGTGAAAAAAGTTAAGGGCTTGATGGTTAGATTACAAAACAAATTGTTGAGGAAGAAGATAGAATTTCTAATGTTCAAGAGACCTAATAATAACATAAAAATTCTTTGTCATATGTTAAATATTTTTGTTTGGTTTCATTGAGCTTTTCATTGAAAAATGCCACTAGATAACCCTCTAGACTAAGGACACCTCTAATTTCTACCCTAAAAGCATCACACACAACTTTAAAAGGTTTGGCAAAACTGGGCAAAGCTAGTACAAGGGCCTTAGAAAGTTTCTTTCTAATGGACTCAAAGGCCTGAGAAGCTACTGAAGTTTATTGAAACCTATCCTTTTTCAAACAATCTATAATAGGAGTGATGATGATGATGCTAAATTCCCTAATAAAGCATTCATAAAGGGAAGTTAGATCATGGAAGCTATGCACTTCATAGAGGGATTTAGGCTTAGGCCATTCTCTAATAGCCTTGACCTTCATAGGGTCAATAGTTATACCTTCTTTAGAGGCTATAAAACCAAGGAGAACAACTTGATGTTGATATTGAAAGATAGAACACTTGAGAAGGTTGACATAAAGCTTCTCATGATGAAGGGTGTGGAAAACCTTATGAAGGTGGTTCAAATGTTCTTCCTTAGACTTGCTATAAATCAATATATTATCAAAGTATAGGACCAAGAATTTTTCTAGATAGGGCCTAAAGATATGAGTTATGATTCTTGTAAAGGTGTTAGGAGCACTAGAGAGGTCAAAAGGCATAATTAACTACTCATATAACCCATTCGAAGTCTTAGAAGCAATTTTCCATTCATCCTCAAGCTTAATCTTGATTTGGTTGTAGCCATTACCAAGATTAATTTTAAAAGACCAACTAGAGCTAGCTACAAAGTCAAGTGTGTCTTCAAGTCTAAGAGTAGGGAATTTATACTTAATAGTAATCTTATTAATTGCTTGACTATCCACATACATTCTCTAAATTCTGTCCTTTTTAGGAGTTAAAAAGGCAATTATAGCGTAAGGACCAAGGATGTGCTAGATATAACCCCTTTCAATCAAACTATTAACTTGGATATTGAGCTCTTCTCTATCTTTTTGGATTCATCCTATAATGTGGGAGATTGAGAAGTTGAGAACTAGGAATCAAGTTAATAGTATGCTGAATATCTCTTATGAGTGGAAGTTCAAAAGGAAGCTCATATGGGGTAATATCCTAAAACTCAGGTAGAAGTTTCGATATCTCATCAGGCAAATCATCCCTAGTTATAGAAATAATCTTAAAGGAAACTTTGGGAATGAAGACAAGCATCACATCAACCTTTTTTCTTTCATTCTCAAACTATTTATGGGTTAAGAGGTGAATGTTATGGTTTTTAGTCTCTCGACCCTTTGACTTAATAGAGTTCTTACTCTTAGATTTAAGCTTGGCAAGATGTAAAAAATTTGTTTTCCTCTCATGTTTGAACACATAGCTGTTCTCCCTACCAGGACTAGTGACATCATGGTCATAAAACCATAGTTTTCCTAATAAAATATGAGCAACATCCATGGAAAGGACGTCACGAAGAGCCTTCTCTTGGTGTTCATCTAATTGAAGGGAAACATGACACTACTAAGTGACAGGTAAGGAAGTTTTATCTACGAAAAGGTTCAAGATGAGATTTAGGTTTAAGGCTAAGTCTAGTTATTTCTAATGTAAAGATCACATTTCTTGTCCTACCCTCATCAATGACTAACTTATACAACTTGTCTTAACTTATACAACTTAGACAACTAAGGTGTGAAAAATATTAGAGTTCTTAGGTAATGGGATAGATAGAATGCACGTCATATCACCAAGGTGTTTAAATTCATGGTTTGAACCACCTACTATGATTTTCTCATCAACATCAGGACATTCAAGTGGTTCTATCACTATGTCTGCATCACCTGTATCATCTAAATCATTAGGTTGGTGCTCAAGAATTAAAGTGCTTTATGGGCACTTAGACACACAATATGGCTCTTAAAGTGACAACAAAAACACTCAATGATGGACTTACAAGGACAAAAACTAGAGCCTATAGATTTAGTACCCTTAGTGATACTACCTTTAGGACTAGAAACTTTATTTGAAAGAAGTGTGGAATTTGCCCTAAGTTATAACACTCCTACAAAATAATTAGCAGGGATAAGGTTGCAAATCTGTTGCAACTCTATGCTTTGGGGTATGAAATACCTAACAAATAGATACCTGGACAGAGATTCTACCTCAAGAACCCAATGATATGCCTCTTCAGGGGATTTGGAAAAGCTTAAGCTCTTTCTAGATGTCTATCCTAAGGTCATTAACAAACTTAGTGACTGTTATCCATTGCTCTTCTTATATGTCACATCTAAGCACAAGTTTATTAAAGTGGGTCATGTATTTAAAGCCACTAAAAGTTTGCCAAAGGTTGAGCAACTAGTTCATTAATTGACTGTTATAATAAGTGGGGTAAATATTTTTCTTTTAATTTTATTTTCATTTCAGCCCAAACCTCTGTCTAAGGTTGACTTAGATGTTTTTAATTTCTTTGAATAGTTTGTCAATACTTTTTAGTGGACATTACTAGTTTCATTTTAGCAAAGTGGACACATTGCATGTCATTCATGTCATATCACTCAAAATAATCCTCAGTGTTAGCTAATCAATCTAAGAAGGCATTAGAATCTAACTTACCATCATATTCAAGGGTTTCAATTTTAACCTTCCTAGTGATGTTACCTTAGTCATTGTGATCACGCCTAAACCCTTCTCAAATATTCCTAGGCATTGTCTCATACCACCTAGGGTAATGTCCTATAAAATCTTTGTGGATTTGAGCAATTCAAATTCTTATTCTCACAGCAGTAGAATACATAATATATAGAAAGGAATGTCGTGGGAGAAAAGGCACAAAGTTAGGAGAGAAACGAGGAAAAAATAAGAACGTATAAAATCTAAAATCCTACACAAAATATATCTCCTAACAATCAGCACTATTTACAACAAATACTAACAAAAAACTATTCCCTAATAGATATACATTAAACTTGGTCATAACCACACTTCCCCTCAAGTTGGATCATAGATACTTATCATGTCCAACTTGCTCATACAGCTTTTCGTGACCCCATCTTGGTAGACCCTTGATGAGAATGTTGGCTGTTTGATGCTTAGTTGGTATATAGATTAAGCACAAGATTCCTTCTTCCACATTATCTCTGATAAAGTGCCGATCCACTTCAACATGTTTGGTTCTTTCATGTTGAATTAGATTGATAGCCATACTAAGAGCAACCTTATTATCACAATACAATTTCATTGGAAACTCTACTGCAACTTGAATCTCTTGCATAACTCGTTTGAGCCAAAGGCCTTCCAAAATACCATGAGCAAGGGATCTTAACTTTGCGTTTGCACTGCTTCGAGCTACAATCTTTTGCTTTTGACTGCTCTATGTCATAAGATTTCCCCAAACAAATATACAATAACCCGAAGTGGACTTCCTCTCTTCAGTGCAACTTGCCCAGTTTGCATATATATAAATTTCTAGGGACTTCTTTTCATGCTTTCTGAAGAATAGTCCCATTCCTGGTGTACCCTTCAAGTATCTCAAGATTCTGAACACTGCTTCTTGATATTTTTCTTTTGGAGAACTCATGTACCTGCTTACATGCTCACTGCAAATGCTATGTCAGGTCAGGTGTGAGAAAGATAGATTAATTTTCCTACCAACCTTTGATATCTTTCTCTATCAATTGATTTCCCGTCATCTCTACTTTTTTCCAACTTCAATTTGAGTATCACAAGGCTTGCATCTAAACATTCCTGTCTCTTTTAGTAAGTCAAGGATATATTTTCTTTGTGAGATAATTGCTTTCTTTGATCTTGCCATTTTTATTCTAAGAAAGTATTTCATTTCACCATGATTTTTTCCTTCAAATTCTTGTGCTAGAGCCATTTTAATTCTTTCCATTTCTTCCACATCATCTTCTGTGAGAATAATGTCATCCACATAGGCAATAAAAATAACATTCTTTTCTCCGTTGTGCCTGAAGAACATAGTATGATCAGACAATCCTTGTTTATATCCTTTAGCCTTGAATGCTTTTGAAAATCTTTTAAACCAGACCCTAGGAGATTACTTCAAGCCATACAGAAATCTCTTCAACTTGCATACTTGGTTACTTCTCCCTTCATCAAAACTAGGAGGGAGATTCATATAAACTTCTTCTTTCAACTCTCCATTTAGAAATACATTTTTGATATCCAGTTGTTGAAGAGTCGAGTCAAGATTTGTAGCAACAGATAAAATTACCTTGATGGTTTTTAATTTTGCAACAGGAGCAAATGTTTCCTTATAATCTAGATCGTATGTCTGAGTGAATCCCTTGGCTACCAACCGTGCTTTATATCTCTCAATAGTCCCATCAATGTCGTATTTTAAGGTGAACATCCACTTGCACCCCACAAGTTTCTTCCCTTTAGGAAGTTTAGCCACTTTCCAAGTGTCATTCTTTTCCAATGCTTTCATTTCCTCCACCATTGCATGTCTCCATTTAGGTACCTCAATGGCTTCTTGTATGTTGCCAGGGATTTTAACCTTATCTAATTTAGAAATAAAGGCATAATACTTTGGTGAGAGAGTCTTATAAGATGCATGTTTTTGAATAAGATGTAAAGTGCAGGATCTAGTCTTTTTCCTGAGAGCAATGGGTAAATCAAGATCATTAAGTTCATCAATTACCTCATTAGACTTGGTTTCCTCCTCTACCAATTCTGACACTGGTATTGCTTCAAGTGTAGGGAACTCATCACCCTGTTTTTTCTTTTGTGAGTAAACATGCAATTCTTTTCCTTGTGAAGTGTCAATTGTATATCCCCCTGTGTTAGAATTCTCTTCATTTGCTAGCATAGGATTATATGAACTAGGATCAACCAAACTTTGGTTGGGACACGACGGTTCAGGTATGGGATCAAACTCCTAAGTCTAAAATTCACTCCAACTCTCCCCTTGAATTGAGGACTTTGCAAAATATGGTTCTATTTCATGGAAGGTAATATCTTGGCTAACAAATAGTCTTTTAGAAATTGGTTCATAGCATTTATAGCCTTTTTGAGAGGAAGCATAGCTGAGGAACACACATTTAACAACATGGGGTTCTAGTTTGGTGTGATGATGTATGTGAACAAAAGCTAAACATCCAAATACCTTTAAGGGAAGATTGTTTTCAAGATAAATGGTCATATGGGTTTCTTATAGTTTTTCAACAGGGGTTTTGAAGGATATTGTTCTGCTAGGCAACCTGTTTATGAGGTGTGTGGTGGTAAGAATAGCATTCCCTTAATAGAAGTAGGGTACATTACTGGGAAACATAAGGGCTTTGGCAACTTCAAGTAGGTGTTTATTTTTCCTTTGCGCAATTCCATTTTGTTGGGGACTATTGACATAAGTGCTTTTGTGAAAATGTCGTGCTCCTTTAGAAAATCACTTAGGGATTTATTGAAATATTCAGAACCATTGTCAGAATGAAGAATTTGAATGTTTGCTTGGAATTGATTTTTTATCATGGTATGAAATTCAATGACCACTTGGGTTGGTGCAGGCTTTTCCTTTAACAAATATACCCAACACAATCGAGTGTAATCATCAATAATGGTAATAAACCATTCGGTATTTGTTTGGTTTGGCACTTGAGATGGTCCCCATAAGTCACTATGAATCATGGAAAAAGGTTTTGTGGCTTTCTATTCATAACGCTGAAACAAAGCTCTTTGGTGTTTAGCAAGTTCACATACATCACACTTAACATCATTGGTTTTATTTTTGCAAATTTCAGGAAATAAATGACTCAAATATTGGATAGTTGGATGACTAATTCTCCTATGCCATAACATAAGATCATTATTCGTAGAGATTGACACTTTATTACACAAGATTCGTGATTGCAGATACTCATAGTAGATTCATCCAAACAATAGTCCCTTGTACTCTTTAGCAATACCAATTGTTTTGCTCGATGAGAGGTCCTGCAAATATAATAAGAAGGGAAAAAGTAAGTGCTACAATTTGCCTGCTTAGCTGTCTGATTGACAGACGGTAGATTGCAATTTAAACCAAGGACATGGAGTACAGAATTTAGTTATGTAGAATCTGAAATTTTGATGTTGCCTTTTCCAGCAATAGGGGATAAAGTCCCATCTACAATTCTAATCTTTTCATGACCAGCACAAGTAGAGTAAGAATCAAATAGTCTCGGATTATTAGTCATATGGTCAGTGGCTTTGAAATCAACAATTCACTTATCTTTTATAGAGCTTGTTTTTAGAGCCAAAACGTAATTACCTTTCTGAGCAACAGTTGCTACATGTTTTTGTTGCTGCTGTTGTTTTGAACTCTGTAAAGCATATAGCATTTCCAAAATCTTGCTTAGCTGGTCAGTATTATACTCATTCTGGTGTTTAGGTTCCTCCTCCTGTTTTTCCAGACTAGGTTCATTTGATGCCTGGTATCTTTCCTTTTCTTGGCTTCCAATCTACTAGCTTGCCATGAATGTTCCAGCAGTTGTCTTTTGTGTGACCATTTTTCTTGCAGTGATCACACCAAAGCTTTCCTCTTTAACCCTTGGAACTCTGTTCACTAGAACGACTTATAAATGCATAGGACTTAGATGTTGATGGTAGTCCTCCTTCTTTCATCATCACTTTTCTCCTTGATGCCTCTCTATGCACCTCAGAGAAAACTTCACGTGTTGAGGAAGAGGAGTGCAACTTAAGATTATGCTTCTGATGTCATCGAGTGATTGGTTGAGACCAGCCAAAAATTCAAACACTTTCTTTTTCTCAACTCGCTGCTTGAACCTTGCTGCATCTTAGGGACACGATCACTCCTCCTCTGTGTTGAGGTTGAGTTCTTGCCATAAAGCTACCATCTCGAGCCAGTAATCTGTCACGTCACGGTCTCCCTGTTTTAACTGCCACAACTTGGTCTTAATCTCAAATATCTGAGAAATGTCTTCCCCATCAAAATGAGTCACGTATTGCCTCCCTTTTCTCGTGCACACTGGGTAGGAACATGAATTGCATTTAATTGCTGGGATCATTGTGTTCACCAGCCATGATGACACCATATAATTTTTGGTCTGCCATTGTTGCAGAGTTGTTGTATTTGAAGCCTCTGGAATTTTTGTTTCACCAGTGAGAAGACCTAGCTTCCCTCTGCCACCAACAGCGAGTCTGATTGCTTGAGCCCACTTCTAGTAATTTTTTCTGTTTAGCTTCTTTATGACTATGAGTGTAGGAGATGATCCTTCGAAGGTAATAGTCAACCTAGAGGGACTATCAGACTTACATGAATCGTGTGTTGGGGATCCTTCAAGGTTGGTGTTCATTGTGTTTGATTTTGATGGACCTCCCTTTTTACTTGGATTCAACCTACACGTGTTTTGATCAGGTTCTGTATCAGACTCTAACACTGAATCTTCATGCTCTAGTACCATGTGGATTTGAGCAATTCAAATTCTTATTCTCACAGCAATAGAATACATAATATATATACAGAGATACCATGGGAGAAAAGGCACAAAGTTAGGAGAGAAACAAGGAAAAAATAAAATCGTATATAGTAAAATCCTACCCAAAATATATCTCCTAACAATCAACACTATTTACAGCAAATACTAACAAAAAACTTTTCCCTAATAAATATACATTAAACTATGTCATAACCACAATCCTGACTATCCCAAAGATCTTTAACCAACTCAAGTTGCCAATTAAAAGGCTTATAAGGAAGTTCTCTGGCATTCCTAGCACTGGGACTCAAAGAAGACTATTGATTTCCCTTGGAACCCATTGGTGGAGTCTTAGGTTGGTTATGGGTTGATTCATGTTCTTCTCTAGGAATCCCCACTAGACCTTCCATGGTTATACCATTGATTTGTTTACCTAACAAGCTAAGGACACTCATGATTTCTTCACAATGACGGTTCACATATTCTCTATCAACCCTACGCCTTTTCTCAAGGTTGTTTAGCCTACATTAGATGTTTTGGGTACTTTGTTCCATGTGAGATTTTAAAATAGGGAGTTCTTGCTCTATAAGGCTTTGTTTGTCATGTAAATCACGAATGGTCAGGTAAAGGAAATACAAATGCAATGCTGAGTTGGCCGCAAGCAATAAACAATCTATACTGACCCTATTGAATGCTTTAGCAAACAAAACTTAATAGAGAATGATTTTGATTTTGATTCTTCTTTTTTTTTATCAAATGTTGTACACAAATTTATACAACTAGGAAACAATGGAACAAAGAACAAAGAAGAAAACCGTTACAACAATAAAGGGTAAGCAAGTTTATAGATAAAGAACAACAAAGTGATGCAACTTTGTGGACAAGAACAGCAAAGACTTTGTAAATTTAAGGATGAGGAACAATAAAGAAACTCAAGAAAATGTACTGACACTTTCTACAACAACCTCCATTAAAGTAACTAGTCACAGAAATTCAAATAGAGTATAAATACCTTACTTTAGGAATTTTAAAAGCCAAAATGATGTAGAAGTACCCCAAATTACTCCCAATTGATGATTATCTGCAACTCTAGTTGAATGGAATGAAGAACAGGTGGAAAAATGCTAAAGAGCAAAGTCTGGAACGCTGGCACATGCAGGAGTGTGAGGCGCAAGGCCCATGCAGAGGGGAGGTTGTCTGTGTGTGACAGCACTTTTAGGTGATGGGTTTCCAGGGATGGGACATGGTGGTTCTGATGGTGGGGTCAGTTGGTCAGCTATATGGCTGGAAATGTGAATTTCAGTATGGACAGAAGCAAGGACAGTTTTCCAACAAAATTCTGGCAAGTTTCTGGTGAGGGAAACGTGACTGGAATAGAGGTAACTTGGATTTGATGCCAAAATGATGCAGAACAATAATGCAAAAAGGAAATGGGAAGAAGGGGGAGAAACAGAGAGACAAAGGGAAGGAAGTTGGGAGGGAAAGAAACTGAACAATAACTTCTGAAAATTCAAAATGGTCTAGTCTCCTTCTTACGCTACACTAGGGATATTTATAGGAAGCCCAGAATATAATAAAAGAAAATAAATAAAAGTCAGAAAATAAAATAAAAGTTAGAAAATAAGAAAATATATAAAACTACAATATCTGTAAATTAAAGTTTCCTCCTCCTAGAATAAGTTTTTCATAATTTCCCATCGCCTTGCCTTTCTGTATTAAAATAAAAGCATCCCCTTCGTTGACCCCTCTCTGCCCTTGAGACCAAGACTTAGGCTCCCCATTGATAATAGATAAAATCATGAAAATACCAAGACAAATGACCTGTAACCTATATTCTCCATTTAACTCGAGACCCTTTCTTGCAAGGACCTTATCAAGGAGGCCCCATCTGACTTGTTCATATGCTTTCCCAAAATCAACCTGAAGAGAAAGGTTTGGTGAAATAAAAAAATATCATGCGGCTGGTCACTGTGTTATTGGTCTTTTAGACATTAAAAATCATGGGGGAAAAAAAAAAGATTTTGTCTAAATGTGATTGATTTTGTACCCTGGTTGAAATTGCAGGAATACAACAGAAAGGCTTCTATAATTTGCTGTGAGAATGAACTTCAGTGTTTAGGAGGTTGTGACGGAAGCACCCCAGAGCAACTCAGCGCACAGATAGAAAGATTAACTCAGAGACTTAAGCGTGAGAGCCAAAGGTATGGCATTTTGATTTAACCTCATTTCCCTATGTTGTAACAGCCTGGGAGAAGCTTTTGACAATATATTTTTTATTCTTTTTCCCCTATGTAGATACTCAGAATCAATAGATGATCTCAGGATGCTGTGTGAGAAAAAAGAACGTAAGATTATAAGAAAGCAGCAAGCTTATAGAGCCTATCGAAAGAAGTTGGATGTAT
Organism: Erythrophleum fordii; assembly: GCA_032878935.1. Classification (NCBI taxonomy): domain Eukaryota; kingdom Viridiplantae; phylum Streptophyta; class Magnoliopsida; order Fabales; family Fabaceae; genus Erythrophleum; species Erythrophleum fordii. Next base: position 13,447,311 of record JAVQMF010000052.1, on the reverse strand, counting down.
GTTCATTTGTTTTATTCTTATCATTATAGATTACATGGATATCTTGGTCTCTTTTAGTTTAGTAATTTTTAAAAAAGAAATCATTGGAGCTCTGTAGCTTCTACTAAAGCCAATTTGAGTTCATCACATTTTGCCCTTGTTCCCAAAAATTATTGCTTTTGGAAACTTTGATATCAATTTCCTTCCTTCCTTCTGCGGAATAATGGCTTGATTCTCTGAGAAGAAAAATAAGTGAGGCTTGACAACCATTCTTGCTATTGTTTAATCTGGTTCACAAAATATATTAGTTTTGTGCCTTGTGGTAGGAAATTATCTATTGAAGAAGCAAGTTCAGTAATGTTATTTTTTAATTTTCATGTGTATGCTTGTATACAAATTTCTGAACTACTAGTCAGAGAAGATGTAAATCCTGAAAGTATATTAAAGCCAACTGTGATGCTCTTTCATTTATATCACATTTCAGGGAATTTGATCCGTATAGCCCTATTTTTTCCTAAGAAATTATTCAAATGTGATAGTGATATCATGGTCGTGATTTTCATTGATATCGTCATTAAGGCATAGCTGACTCAAACAAAATATCTGTTAGTGTTTTTCCCCCCACACGAGAGACTAATAGCAAAGGCCTGTGACAGCTCATTTGTTAAACATGATGGACAGTATTAAATGGCCGGAGAAGCATGTCTTATATGTGAGAGTAGGAGCTTACTCTTGAATTATTGGATTCCTGATAAAATTAGGAGTAATCAGGACAATGTAGTAAATTATGAATCTGTTTTAGCAATTAACTTGTTTTAACAAAACATGAGCCACTTGTCCTACCTCAGTATCATTTAATTCTTTTATTCTTGTGTTCTTAGCCTGCTGAGACATCTCAACGTCCTTCATACTCTCTTTCTTTGCAATAAAGTTTCTTTGAATTGGTATAGATACACAGACATACACAAAGTGTATGTTCATATACTTCTCTTTTTGTTAATTGGACTCTTTGTAATTCAATTCCAAGTGTTTTACACTTGGTAATTAGGTTTTATATATCTTTCTTACTCTTTTTCACTTATATGTTGAACAATTAATCATCCCTTCATGGTGCTCTTAGTGTGTGTTTTACCTTTTGCAGTTTTTTTTAATCATTTCCTTTTTCCACATTTATCTCTCAGAAAACTTCTATCAAATTTCTTTTTATCCTTTCATTGCAGGCTTGCCAAGGAGCCTTAGATTTACGGAGGAACAAGTTTCGCAGAAATGCAACTCTTTTGAAGCGCTTGTTGTCTTGGAAGTATGAGTTTTTCTCAGCATGGATCATTCCTTCCTCTTTGTTATTTTTTGTTGTTGCATTAATATTATGTTGTGTTTTTACATTTATCAAATTATTCTCTTGAGCAGATTTAATGACCATTTGGGGAAAAAAGGATTCAGTGGACTTATCACAGTCAATTATGAAGAAAAAACCCTTTCAATCAAGGTAACCTGTTTTTCTTATGATATATGGTACTTCTTTTGCCGTCCTTGCATCTAGGGAAGCACACCAAAAAAGAAAAAAGGGGGGGGGGGGGGGAGGAACAGGTAAAAAGGTTTAAAGCAAGAATCCTGATCCCATAGACAGACATAATGTGGTTTGGAGCAATTAAAATCCATTGCATTTCACAGCACTTAGTTACAGAATATATACAAGAGGTGCCAAGGGAAAATGGGCACAAAATCAGGAGAGAAACAGGGAAAATAATTTCATATAAATGCCTAAGATCCTACCCAAAATATCTCTCCCAAGAATAGCAATATTTACAACAAAATAATAGAAGAAAAATATTCTCTCATAAAAGCCTATAAATCTCGGTTTAACCACACGCTTCCTCAAGTTGGATCATAGATACTAATCATGTCCAACTTATTCACATAATTTTCATGACTTAATCTTGGAAGGCCCTTGGTGAGAATATCGGCAGTTTGCTGACCAGTATGTATGTATGTATGTATGTTAGACATAGAAGTCCTCCTTCCACATTTTCCTTGATGAAATGTCTATTCACTTTAATATGTTTGGTTCTCTCATGTTGAACTGGATTAAGAGCCATATTCAAAGTAGCCTTATTATCACAATAAAGTTTCATTGGAAATTTTGTCACAACTTGCATTTCTTCCCGAACTTTTTTTAGCCAAAGCCCTTCTATATCTCATGTGCAAGAGCTCTTAACTCTGCTTCAACGCTGCTTCTTGCAACCAACTTTTGTTTTTTACTGCACCATGTTACAAGATTTTCCCAAGCAAACGTGCAATAGCCAGACGTGGATTTTCTATCTTTCACAGAGCTTGCCCAATTTGCATCAGTATAGATTTCTATAGATCTTCTTTCATGTTTCCTAAAGAATAACCTCCTTACAGGTGTACTTTTCAAGTATCTCAGGATTTTGTAAACAACTTTTAGGTGTTTTTCCTTGGGAGAGCTAATGTGCTAACTTACTACACTAACCGCAAAGGCTATGTCAAGTTGTGTGTGAGAAAGTTGGGAAAAGTCGAGAGAGCTTTCCTACCAATCTTTGATATCTTTCTTATCAACTGCTTTCGCATTGTCTCTACTTTTCCCAACTTCAATTGGAGTATCACAAGGTTTGCATCCAAGCATTCCAATCTCCTTTAGTAAATCAAGGATATACTTCCTTTGTGAGATATAAATTCCTTTTCTTGATCTAGCGACCTCCATTCCAAGGAAGTATTTCATTTCACCAAGATTTTTCACCTCAAATTCCTTTGCAAGAGCACTCTTGATTCTCTCTATTTCATCAGCATCATCTCCTATGAGAATGATATTATCCACATAGACAATGAGTATGGCCTTTTTACCTCCTCTGTGCTTGACAAACATAGTATGAACAAACAATCCTTGGTTGTATCCCTCGACCTATAAGACTCTAGAGAATCTATCAAACCAAGCCTTAGGAGACTGTTTAAGGCCATATAGTGATCTTTTCAACTTGCATACTTGGTTACTTCACCAAAACCAATGGGGGGATTCATATACACTTCTTCGTTCAACTTGCCATCAAGGAATGCATTCTTGATTCAAGTTGCTAGAGTGGCCAATCAATATTAGCTGCTACAGGCAATATCACCCTGGTAGTTTTCAATTTAGCAACGGAAGTAAAGGTTTGTTTATAATTTAGATTATGTGTCTAAGTGAACTCTTTTACCACCAGCTGTGCCTTGTATCTTTCAATGGTACCATTAGAGTTGTATTTCAAGGTGAATACCCACTTGCATACCTCGAGTTTCTTACCATTAGGGAGATCTACAACTTCTCAAGTAACATTCTTTTCCAATGCTCTCATTTCCTCCATTTCTCCATTTCTCCATTTTGGTACATCCAAAGCTTCCTGTATGTTGCTAGAAATCTTAACTTTATCTACTTCAAAGATAAAGGCGTGATAATGTGGTGAGAAAGCCTTATAAGACACATATTTCTGAATAAGATGTAATGTACAAGATCTAGTTTTTTTCCTAAGAGCAATGGGTAAATTAAGATCATCACTTACTTCATGCAGCTTGGTTTCTTCCTTTAGTTGTTCAGGTTCCTCGACGGGTTCTATTCTGGCACTACCTTTGGTACAGGAGATTTATCATCTTGCTTCCTCCTTCGCGAGTAAACAATGAATTCTTTTCCTTGTGAATTGTAAGTTTTCTCTCCCTTTATGTTAGAATTCTCTTTAGTTTTAGGCATAGAACTTTGTGAATAGTCAAGATCAACCAAGATGGTTTGATTAGGATACATGAGTTTAGGATTGGGACACACGGGTTCAGGGATATGATCAAATTTTTCTTCCAAAGTCTGAAATTCACTCCAACTCTCCCCTTGAATTGAGGACTTTGCAAAATAGGGTTGTGTTTTATGGAAGGTAACATCATGGCTGACAAATTGTTTCTTAGAAATAGAGTCATAGAATTTATAGCCCTTTTGGGAAGAGGAATAGCTAAGAAATACACATTTTACACCTTGGGGTTCTAATTTGGTATGCTAATGTGTGTGAACATGCTGAAGAGCCAAAGGCCTTTAAGGGAAGGTTGTTTTCAAGATGGATTGTCAAATGGGTTTCTTTTAATTTCTCAAGGAGAGTTTTGAAAGACAGAATTCTGTTGGGCAATTTATTGATGAGATATATGGTAGTAAGAATTGCATCCCTCCAATAGAAATGTGGTACGTTACAAGTAAACATAAGAGCTCTGGGTACTTCAAGTGTGTCTATTTTTTCTTTCTGCAATTCCATTGTATTGGAAACTATTAACAGAAGTCCTTATATGGATGATGCCATGCTCTTTTAGGAATTCATTCAAGGACTTATTAAAATACTCAGTACCATTGTCAGAGCGAAGGACTTGGATATTTGTTTGGAATTGATTTTGGATCATGGTGTAGAATTCAATAAACACTTGGGTTGCTTTAGATTTTTCTCTTAGTAAATAAACCCAACACAAATGCGTATAATCATCAATAAAGGTGATAAACCATTTTGCATTGGTTCGATTTGGTACATGAGAAGGACCCCACAAGTCACTATGAATTAAAGAGAAGGGTTTTGTAGCTTTATATTTATAACGTTTAAATGAAGTTCTTTGATGTTTAGCAAGCTCACATACATCACACTGAACATCGAAAACTTTATTTGAGCAAAATTTCAGGAAACAAATGACTCAAATATTGAAAACTTGGATGACCCATTTTTCTATGCCATAACATAAGATCATTATTCTCAAAGGTTGAAACTTCATTACACAAGATTTGTGATTGCAGATTACTTACGTCAGATTCTAAAAGATAGTAAAGTCCCTCACACTCTCTAGCATTGCCAATCGTCTTTCTCGATGAGAGGTCCTAAAAAGTACAATGAGATGGGAAGAAGTAAGCACAACAATTTACCTGCTTAGTCAATTGACTAATAGAAAGTAGATTGCAGTCTAAATTGGTACGTGAAGCATAGAATTTAATTTTACAAAATCTGTAATTTTGAGGTTGCCTTTTCCTGCTATAGAAGACGAAGTGCCATCTGCAATCCTAATCTTTTCATGTCCAACACAAGGAGAATAAGAATCAAATATCCTTGAGTTATGAGTCATATGATCGGAAGTCCCAAAATCAACAATCCAATTTGACCTTGTGAAGCATGCCTTTGAAGCCAAAAAATAATTACCTTTCTGAGTAACTATTGTAGCGTGCTTCTTTGGTTGCTGTTGACTAGAATTTTGCAATGCAGTCAACATCTCAAGAATTTTACTTAGTTGGTCAGCGTCACTTTGTCGTCTAGGTCCTTCTTCTATCTTGTCACCACTGGACTCGTTTGATGCTTGATATCCATGCAATTTACCTTTTCGTGGCTTCCAATCTGTTGGTTTTCTGTGTATATCCTAGCAAGTGTCCTTTGTGTGACCATTTTTCTTGCAATGATCACACCATAGCTTCCCTTTGGGGCCTTTGTTCCCTTGGTTAGAATTTCGGCTAACCATAGCATAGGTTTCTATTTGGTGTCTCTTTTTTTAATATAACTTTCCTCCTTGGAGCTTCTCTTTTGACTTCAGAAAAAACTTCTCGAGTGGATAGCAATGGAGAGCGACTTAGGATTCTACTTCTTACATCATCAACATTCTTATTTAGTCTAGCCAAGAATTGAAAACACCCTTTTTCAATTCTTTTGTTGAATCTTGCTGCATCATCTAGACAAGACCATTCCTCCTCTATATTCAGATCCAATTCTTGCCAAAGGGCTACCATTTCAAGCCAGTAGTCAATAACATCTCTACCCCCTGTTTTAGTTGCCAAAGTTTTGTCTTTATCTCATACAATCGAGATACATCTTCACCATCAGAATAAGAATCACGAATTGCACTTGCTGTGGGCAGAAACATAAACGTTCTCTTGATGGTTGGAATCATGGCATTAACAAGCCATGAAGACACCATATGGTTGTTGGTTTGCCATTGATTTAGGGCAGCAACGTTTGAAGCTTCTGGTTTCTTTGTTTCATCGGTGAGTAGACTTAATTTTCCACGGCCTTCAACTACAAGTTTCACGGCTTGGGCTCACTCAGTAGTTTTTCCCATTTAACTTTTCAGTCACAATGAGAATAGAGGATCCTTTGAAACTAGTAGTCAACCCAGAGGGACCACTAGTTTGGCACTGATCCGATCCTGCGGATTCTTCGAGGTCAAAATTCATCCTTATTGATGATTCCCTTCTACTCGGATTCAACCCAGACACTAAATTGTTGTTTTGTGTGTCAGATTTTATTGCTAAATTTCATGCTCTGATACCATATGTTTGGAGCAATCAAAATCCATTGTATTTCACAACAATTAGTTACAGAATATATACAAGAGGCGCCGAGGGAAAATGGACACAAAATCAGGAGAGAAACAGGGAAAATAATTTCACATAAATGCCTAAGATCCTACCCAAAACATCTCTCCTAAGAGTAGCAATATTTACAACAAAATAATAACAGAAAAATGTTCTCTCATAAAAGCCTATAAATCTCGGTCTAACCACACATAACTTCAATGCCATTGCCTTCCTTTACCCTTTCTAGGTAGAAAATGGAGTGTTAATTATAATTGTCTCTTCATTTTGGTTCATAGCTGGTGCACTTGTTTCTTCTCTTGGATTTTCTATCTCCTATTTATAGGTGCAAATGCCTCAAGATGCATCAGGATGCACCATTCATGACACTCGAGGGCTTTCAGGTTAATTTCTATCATTAATGTTTATTATAATTTGACTAATAGACCTACATCAGGGGTTGACAGAAAGTAGCAGCTGCAGTCTTTTTTTATGAATGATGCTTGTGGATTAACAATGAATGATCGAATCTTCTTTGCCGACTTATAAATTGCAATGGAATTACGATGAATGAGGCTCTTGTTACACATTCAATTATTTTGTGTAATTAAATAGGATAATCCAATATGTAATATTACTTTCCTCTAAAAAGATCATGTATACATATCTATGAATAGTATTTATGCTGGATTCCCTACATGTGTGGGGCTGTGTACTTTTACCTTAAATTCATGTATATTTCATGCTTCTATTGTTTATATATAGTGCTTAGTAAATCAATATGTACATTTTTAATTATGTCTACTGGAAACATATGAAATAACCTTTTAAAGCATTTTTCCATAAAGCTGACAATTTCTCCCCTCAAATGAGGATTGATTTTCATAGTATGTTGACTTAGGGGTTCCCTTCTGGTTAAGACTCCTTCCTGGTGAAATTTATGAGATGCCTACCCTGCACAAAATATTATTGTTAGTGGTGTAACCACCATCAATGTGACTGCTTCCCTTTTGATAGGATGAGTTCAAGATCAATGCCAAATTCTTTAGGTCCCTACCTGTTCTCCTTCGTCAATTGCTGTGTGCCAATCAATGCAGCTATAACTGGACACTTATAGAGTAGCTGCATTTTTCAATATCAAGTTCTGATCTTTCTATCCAATCAAAGTTGAAATAAAACCTCTAGGCCCAGGAATAGTATAAACTACTTCAAGTTAAAGGGGTAAACCCTTGAGGAGGTACAAACTGTGTTTTGCAACTGAGCTCTTTATTCTATAGTTCTTTTTTCTATTTGATTTGGGGTAAGTTTACATTCGCCCCTAGTTAAGAAGGAATAGGGTAAGTTTATTTTGCTTAGCTTGAAACTGATTAACATTGACTAATTTAATTTTTTCCCCCCATTTTTGATGCATTTAAAGTTTTCTTCTTCTTTTTTTTCCTTTTTTTAAATCATGGGTATATATATTTCACTGGCTAATTACTTATGTCTATGAACTCTTTTGAGCTTATGAGTTGAGTTTACCTTCCCTCCCTCCCCCTTCCACGAGTGTAATTAAACTTGGAAGTTTGAGAATCATGGTTGCCAAACTCCCTTTTCATTGACAATGACTTATGATGATTTTGTCAGTAGATTCAATATTGGTAACACCATTTAATAAGATTTTGCCCAAATCAAAAATAAGGTGTAGAACGTGCCAATTGTTTGAGTTACCCTTTTATTTCTTGGAATCTTGCACAATGGTTGTGCATATTAGCTTATGGGGATTCAGTTATTAAAACTTATTTTAGATGTATGAAAATATTAAAATAATTTGTTATGATTATCTTGTTTTAAGCTTATCACTATCTTGTTTTAGACTTATCATTAGGTTTGTTTTATCTTGTTTTGGGCTTATCATTATCGTATTTTAGGCTTATCATTAGGTTTGTTTTATTTTGATTTAAATATTAGTTATTTATTTAGTTACCCTTTAGGATTAGGATTTGTTATTAATAGTTATCTCATGGGTTCTATGTATAACCCATGAGAATTAAGGTTATGCACTTTGTAATTGATTGAATAATAAAGTATCTTCAGATTTCTCCCTCTATTCTTCACTCTCCCTCTTTTATTCCGCTTAATTACTATTGGTCTTACATAAATTGGTATTAGAGCCAGCCCTAATAATCAATCCACTTCGTCTGCTGCCTTTTCCATTGTTAACATTGCCACCCATTTGCACTGTTCGTACCCTTCTTCCTCCCTGCCCTTTATTCCACACCGTCACCTCCTTATTGCCTTCTACTACCATAGCTTGGCCCATCCCTGATGTCCAACATTGTTGGAGTTTGTTCTCCCATCTCCAACCACTGTTTTTGTTGTGCCACACCACCACTAGACGTAGACTGCAAAACTAGGCCTAACCCAAAGGACACACCACCAAAGACCACTGCATGTGCCTTCGTGCATCGACGTCTCTGCCCCACACGTTGTAGGCTCCAGACACCTTGAAATTGCTGTTTAGCCTTTTTGTCTATGTTCTTTGCCATATTTATCATCTGGAAAATAAGTGGGGTATTTTTTCCTTCTACTTTAGGCTCATGTATTGCTAAGGTAAGGTTTTATTTTCTCCTTGAAACTTGAAACTAAGGGCATTGGAAATTATTTTAAAAGCTTTGGCCCATTCCTATGTCTTTTGTCTTTACTTCTTTCTTCCTAATTGTCTAATCTATTAGTGTTTAAAAAAAAAAAAAAAAGAAAAAAGAAAATAAAAAACAAAGAAAAAAATAAAATAAAATAAATAAAAAGAAAAAAGAAAGAGAAAGAAAAAACCTATATATACCTATCACCTTTTTATTTTTTGTCAAGTGTTCAATATTATTGATTTATATTGTTTATTGCTTTTGTTACTTTACTTAGCATTGCATTCAAAATTTCACATCTTGCTTTATCCTTTGCATGACCATCTGTGATTTATATAACTGACATAACTTTTTTGGACAAGAGCTCACCTTTCTAAAATTTATCATGGATCAACATACTACTAATTTCCAAGTTATCCTAAATAAAATTGAGGAAGCACATAATGTTTATAGGGCTTATGTGGACAAACACTTTGAGAAAATCATGTGTGCACTTTGAACCTTAGGGCAACTCATTAGTGGTAAATGTGTGGAGGGTATTCTTGGGAACAATAATGATCAGGATGATGAAGAAGATAGTCCCCAAAATGCAAACATATCAATACACCATAATCTTAGGACCCTATAGGTAAGTTCTAATCTATATTGACATTTCTCTGTAGGACCTAACACTAGGATTCCTTGAGGCCCTTATCATGGAGTTGTTACACATCACTTCATGTTTGATGATGACCAAGGCAATGATCATAACCCTACAGGCCATAAGTATCAGAGAACATTTTAGGCATTACCACAATGACACTTATGATATTAACAAAAAAGTTAAAGTTGAGGCTGTTGAATTTGATAGTAGGTTGGACCCTATCGCATTTTTAGTTGGTTAGTTAGCATTAAGAATTATTTTGATTCGTATGATATAATTGACATTTAGTGTGTCTGTTTTGCTAAAATGAAGCAAGTAGGATCAACAAAAAAGTATTGGAGGAATGTCCAACGAAACCTAGAACGTTTAGGTCAACCCCTGATAGAGGTTTGGGATGAAATGAAATTGAAATTAAAAGAAAAATATTTGCCTACTCATTACAGGAGTCAGTTATTAAACCAATTGCTCAATATTAGACAACCTCTAGTGTTTCTAATTACATAACCCGTTTTGATGAACTGTTGTTTAGATGTGGCATTCGAGGAGAACAACGGATGATAGTCACTAGGTTTATTAATGGACTTCGAGGAGATTTTCAAAAGGAGCTTAAGTCGAGCTTCCCAAAATCTCTTGAAGAGACTTACCATAAAGCTTTTGAGGCACAATCATTATTTCGATACTCATCTGTTTGGCACTATACATCTCAAGGCTTAGAGTCACGACAGACTCGTACTGGTATGTCACAACCTACGGCTAGCTCTGTTTCTGGTCCCATTGTTAGTGTCACCAAGGAAAATGAATCCATTAGTTCTAGCTTGCATCCTAGTGGCCCCGCCATTGAGTGTTTTCATTGTTATTCCAAAGGTCATATTACATCTAAATACCTTAATTGCACCTTGACTCTTGAGCATCAAACTGACGACTTAAGTGAGATAGGTGAAGTAGATATAGTAGTTAACCCTTTTGAGTGCCTCTCTGATATTTATGATGACATTATAGTTGAAGGTCCTAAGCAAACATTGGGCCACATTAATGTGATAAAATGGATTCTCTCCAACTCCTTACTTACAGGCTCTTAGAAGAGGACTAGTATTTTTCATACATTTGTGAAATGCGGGGATAAGTTGTGTAAACTAATTATCGATGGGGGTTGTACAAGAAATATAGCTTCTAATGTGAGAGTCACCAGACTTGGACTTAAATCAGAATCTCATCTTGCACCTTTTCACATAACGTGGGTAGATAAGGCTTCATTACTTGTTACTCAGCAATGTTGTGTTCCCCTTAAGCTAGGAAAATACGAAGAGGATATTCTTTGTGATGTCTTCCAAATGGATGTTGCTCATATTTTATTAGGCAGATCTTGGCTTTATAGTCATAATATCATTAATTATAGTAGGGAAAACAACTGTGTGTTCAAACATAATGGAAAATCAATTTTGTTGCGTCCTACCAAACCTGATTATGAGAATACGAATCTTCCTAAATTTAAAAACCAAAGGACTAAGAACAATAACCTTCACCTCCTAACACAAACAATTTGAGTCAAAAAGTAAAGAGGTTGATGTTATTCTTGCCTTGGGTTTCTAAAGCTTCTTTTAAGGTTACTTTTGTCTCTAGTATTGATGAACCTAATAAGGTGTATAAGCTTTTAGAAGAATCTAAGGATATTGCTCCAAATGAGCTTCCTTCAGAACTTCCACCCATGAAAAATATCCAACACGCTGTTGATTTAATTCTGGGTTCTCAACTCCCCAATCTTCCTCCTTATTTGATGAACCCAAATGATAAGGAAGAACTTAATAGACAGGTTGATATTTTACTTGAAAAGGGTTATATCTAGCATAGTCTTAGTCCTTATGCAGTTCTCACCTTCTTAACTCCTAAAAAGGATAGAACTTGGAAAATGTATGTGGATAGTCAGGCCATTAATAAGATCACTATTAAGTATAAGTTCTTTATCACGCGACTTAAAGATATGCTGGATTTGGTTGCTGGCTCTAGTTGGTTTTCTAAAATTGATCTTTGTAATAGCTACCACCAAATTAAGATTAAACTGGGGATGAGTGGAAAATTGCCTTTAAGACTCAAGATAGGTTGTACAAATGGTTAGTAATGCCTTTTGGCTTCTCTAATGTTCCTAGTACCTAATTCTTGGTTGTATACTTTGACGATATATTGGTCTATAGTAAATCTAGATATGAGCATCTCGGCCACCTACGCTAGATTTTTCTCACCCTTCGTTATGAGAAATTCTATATTAATCTCGCCAAGTGTTCTTTTCTTCAAAATCATGTTGTATTTCTTAGGTTTATAATCTCTATACAAGGTTTAGTCGCTGATCCTGAGAAGGTCAAAGCCATTTGTGAATGGCTCGAGCCGAGGACCCTTTCTGAAGTATGTAGCTTTCATGGTCTAACTTCCTTTTATAGACATTTTATTTGGGAATTTAGCACTGGCTCCTATTATAGATTATTTGAAACATGACATGTTCTAGTGGAATCTTGTAGTTTTTAAAACTTCTGAAACCATTGAGAGAGAACATTTTGAATCCCTTGCCCTAGCTTTACCCGACTTTTCCAAGCCTTTTTAAGTTGATTGTGATGCTTTTAGGGTAGGCATTGGAGGCACCCTTTGTCAAGAAGGTCATCGTGTCACATTTTTTCACTGAAAAGCTCAATGAGGTCAAGACAAAGTACTCAGTTTATAACAAAGAATTTGATGTCATTGTAAGGTCTCATTGGAAATTTTATCTTTCTTCTCCAAGAGTTCATTTTGTGTTATTACCATCAGGCCTTCTTCACTTTCAAAGGCACTTAAATGCAAGACATGCAGCATGGGTAGAATTTATTCAATAGTTTACTTTTGTTGTTAAGCATCGGCCTAGAGTGGAAAATAAGGCAACTAATGCCTTGAGTCGTAAGCTTATCGTGTTACAATTTATAAATATTAGCATTGTGGGTCTTGATAAATTAAAAGATTAGTATGCTACTTGTCCTGACTTTGGAATCATTTTCAAAGATATTAGCGAAGTTTCTTGCCATGCCTATGCAGACTTCATCCTTTACAATGGTTACCATTTTCGAGGAAATCAATTGTGCATTCCTTGAACATCAATGAGAGATTTCCTTGTTTGGGAATTACATGCCCAGGTTTAGCTAGTCATTTTGGTATTGATAAGACCATACCTTAGTTGAAGATAGATTTTACTGACCTTCTTTAAAATGTGATGTTGCTGAGATACTTTCACAATGTCGTACATGCCAAACTTCTAAGCCTAAGAAGCAAAATACAGGTTTATACACTCCTTTGCCTATTCCACATGCCCTTGGAAGGATCTTAGTATAGACTTTGTTTTAGGGTTACCACGAACATCTCAAGGGCACAATTCTATTTTTGTAGTTGTGGATCAATTTCCTAAAATGGATCACTTCATCCCTTGTAGTAAGATTACTGATGCTTCTAACCTAGCTCAGTTGTTCTTTGGAGAGGTTGTGCGTTTGCATGGGTTATTTGTTTCTATCCTTTCTGATAAGGATGTTAAGTTTGTTAGTTATTTTTGGAAAACCCTTTGGAAACTTTTTGATACTCAATTAAAATTTTCCTCTGTGTTTCATCTGCAAACTAATGGCCAAACATAAGTCACAAATCATAATTTGGGTGATTTGCTTAGAAGTCTAGTAGGGGATAAACTTGGTGATTGGAATTTGATTTTACCAATAGCTGAGTTTGCATATAACAATTCAGTTAATCAATCTACTGGTAAAAGTTTTTTTGAGATTGTTCAGAGCTATAACCCCCGACAGCCTATTGACCTTCTACCCATTCCCTTGTCGACCTGTACCTTTGAGTCCACAGAAACATTTGCCTAGCACCTTCATGATTTGCATGCTAAGATTAGACATAACCTTACATTAAGCAATGAACAATATCAATTAGTTGCTAATGTTCACCAACGTTTTCAAAACTTTACTAAAGGTGATTTTGTGATAGTTCGTATCCGCCCTAAACGTTATCCCAAATATTCCTTCAAAAAGTTGAACGCTCGAGCCTCTAGTCCTTTTCGCATTTCTAAAAAACTTGGGCCCATTGCGTATGGACTAGAACTACCTCCTGATATGACTATTAGTCTAGTTTTCAATGTTGAGGATTTATTTCCTTACTGAGACACATCTGAGCTTCCCTTTTTACTTTCTAATGGTTTTGCAAGTGCTCGGCGTCATTAGGTTCCTATACCCACTCTTCCATCTTTTCCACGACATGTAAAAGCCGTTGATGTGATCATGGATGACCAAGTTGTTTTTTCTAAGATTTTGATGCTACATGGATTATTAAGAAGGAGTTCTTTGCCATTGATCCTGCTTTGCTATAGGCTTATCAGCAGTCTCTCTCTCCAGGGGAGAGTTTTCATTAGCCCCGGGGGGGGGGGGGATGATGGGAATCCAGTTATTAAAACTTATTTTAGGCATAGGAAGATAGCAAAATAATTTGTTATGATCATCTTGTTTTAGACTTATCATTAGGTTTGTTATATCTTGTTTTGGGCTTATAATTATCTTGTTTTAGGCATTATCATTAAGTTTGTTTTATTTTGGTTTAAACATTAGTTATTTATTTAGTTGTCCTTTAGGATTAGAATTTGTTATGAGTATTTATCTCATAGGCTCTATGTATAGCCCATGGGAATCAGGATTATACATCTTGCTATTGATTGAACAATTAAGTGTCTTCAGGTTTCTTCCTCTATTCTTCAATCTCTCTCTTTTATTCCCCTTAATTACTATTGGTCCTACATCATTAGCCATATGAAATTCATGTAGGCTTCCATTGGGAGACGTGCTAAGGAAGCAAACAGGAAAGTAATTAGTGTTGCACCTTACTTATACAAGGCAAATTTTAATTCCTTCTCCCTCATCTGCTTTTGTCCAACTTCTAAAAATAGCCTTATAGTGTATATTAATAGTAACAGTTAACTAGTTAAATATTAGTAAGTAACTAATTATGTAATTGTAGATATAAATTTAGAGTTACTAATTAATTATAGTTTGTGTATGGGAATGTTTACACTATGGATATCACATGTCATAAGGTTATCATGAATTGTGTTTCATTATTTAAAATAAAACAGGTGTGTATTGATCCTGAAACTTTATACGTAACCTGAGTCTTATATGCAGGGAAGGAATGGCATCATTGCCTGAATGAATGTCGCTTTGTGCTTTTATATGTCATATTAATTAGATACTTAAGAAAATGTTCCTTTTCATTCTTCTTTCAATTATAGCAAGTACCACATTTCTTTCCTGATTATTAGGTGGGGAGCGTTCTTTTTCAACATTATGCTTTGCACTGGCCCTTCATGATATGACAGAATCCCCTTTCCGAGCAATGGATGAATTTGATGTTTTTATGGTATGGTCATGCATTTTTCTTTTTTGTATTTTTCTCTTTATGCCTTTGTATTGATTGACATTGATAATTGTTTGAAGATTGGACATTTCTTTTCATTCTTCTTCAGGATGCAGTGAGTAGAAAGATCAGCTTGGACACTCTCGTGGATTTTGCTGTGGAGCAAGGATCCCAATGGATATTTATTACCCCACACGATATTAGGTACTTGTTTTCAAGTAGCCTTGATTATTGTTGTCAGGCATGTATAGGTGGTATTCCGTCACATCCTAGTTACTACTTGGTTATTTTAATATTATACTCTTTATATTTATCATGTCTCTCCCAAATTAGCCATGTCATTGCAGGACATGTGAATGCTGACTCATATTGACTGGTTTTGAGTGTCTGGCATGGTCTTCCTGAATCATCCATTTCCTGGGGAACCTAGTCATTGAATATGGATCACTGATACTTTAGAAATAGAGTCAGTGTTGTCGTATAACCAATGCTTATATTTGACACGACTTGATTTAACACTATATATCTTGTTGTGACATAGTGTCTATGTCATGTCATGTCTCAAATCTCTGCTTCCTAGGCCATTGGCTTGAGGTTGGGAGCAGTTGTTTTTGGGGTGGAAGGACTAGAAGCGAGTGGTTATTTTCTGTTATAGTCTTGGTTGGAAGTTGGAACAAGCTATTATGATTGGATGGTAGCTTCTCATCCTTGAGGGAGCTGAATTGGGTCTGAGTATTTCTGCAAAATGAAACAGCATTGAGTTTAGACTGTGTATATATGCACACTAGGACTGCAGCTTTGCAGAAACAACCTTGCCTCATGAAAAACTGGACATTTTTCGTCACCAATGTTAGATTTTGACGAGTATAGTTTTGTCAAGGACTAATTCAATTGGAAAGTTTAAGCTATTAAGTAAAAATGTGAACAGTTTTATTATAATTTTCAACACGCTATCTCACTAGAAGAGGAGGCGGGTAGGGTTGAACTTTTTACCACCTGATTAGAGAGGCTCTGATACGGTGTCAAAGGCCGTTTCAAGCCAAAGGCTTGAGCTTTTAATTGAAGGGTTATGAATAGTTATAATTTGTTAGGAAGTTCATTGAATGTCCCAACAACTCTGTAAAAACAGGGGTAAGGCTGCGTACATCTATCCTCCCCAAACCCCACCTAGTGGGAGCCTCGTGCACTGGGCCGCCCTTTCATTGAATGTCCCAACATGATCAATTATACTGCAGTGATATTTCTAATATTTTCTTTTCATGCTTCCAAATGCAGTATGGTTAAGCAGGGAGACAGGATAAAGAAGCAGCAAATAGCAGCTCCCCGTTCTTGATCATCATCTGTAATTTATTTACATATTTTGCTATAGGCGTGTTTAAGAAGTAGTAATGCCCCTCGTTCATTTAACACTGCTTTTCAGAATTGTTCTGACCTTAATATTGTATAGGGATGCTCCAAAATTTAGAGCTTTTTCCCCTTTGATTTAATTTTGAGAATGATTTGAACTTGCCTGACTTAATGTACCTTTTTTTTTTTCCGGGTACTCGGCCATTTTGGCCGGAAGGTTTGGTTCAAAAGCAATGTTACCTATTCCCGTAGGCGGTAAAACTATGGTAAATTTTTTTCTGCTACATTCCACAATCAGGTGTTGCAAGAAGTCAATTAAAATTCATTGAAGTGAGCGTTGGAAGTGGTGGAATCTTCTGGTACTTTGATAGATTATTGGCTCTTTGCATGACCTGAATGCAACAAGTGTATATGTAAATTTCTCTGGCTACGGATATTCGGTATGGCGCTCTACAGTTTGTGACAGGGGAGATGGCTTATTTGTTATCTTATGAAGTCATGGTTTGCTCAAATTCTACCGAGTTCGATTTGATTTATGATATTTTTAAGCACTTATTTTAAGAAGTGGGTTTCTGAACCACAACTATAACTAAAATAAAATAATTTTAAAATTTAACTTAAATGGCAAATATTTTATTCACATGTAAAACAAACTGCATATCAAAGAAATAGAAATGCATAAATCTTCCAATCTGAATGGATGGCATTAGATTAAAATTCGTCTTATCCTATCCTTTTGTGGCCGAGAGTTGTCTACAATCAGACCTGTGATTTCCACATCATTTCTAGTGTACTGATACTTTTTTAAATCAATTTTATCTTTCCGTAAGCACAAGTGATGTAGCTATTATTGAAGTAAGATTGCATACAGAGGTCTAGGTGGATAAAGATCAATTTATCCGCGTTGATAGAATCTGTTGATCCATTCTACGTTATGTACATGCAACATTTCCCTGGGTTGACAATTAAAAATAGGTTGAGACAATAGTTTTATGGCTACTTCTGTTAACTCAGGAGATTTTAATCACATGTGAACTGCAAATCTATTGCATCTGATGTTACGGCATATTTTATAATAGTCATAGGATGTTATCCTTCATTCGTACAAAGTGATTTTGTCCCAGGTGCTCGAGTAGCAACCTCCCCTCAAGACAGTTTTAGATTTCCCTCATGTCACTGCATTTACAGTTAAAAATAAAATAAAATAAAACTATTATAACAAATTTTTCTTTTCATCAAAACACAAATTTCTTTCT
Organism: Erythrophleum fordii; assembly: GCA_032878935.1. Taxonomy (NCBI): domain Eukaryota; kingdom Viridiplantae; phylum Streptophyta; class Magnoliopsida; order Fabales; family Fabaceae; genus Erythrophleum; species Erythrophleum fordii. The sequence continues at coordinate 13,429,713 of JAVQMF010000052.1, read as the reverse complement.
CTAGTTCCCTCTTCTTTTTATTGAAACATTCCATTTATTAAGCAAGTCTTACCTATAGTTTATAGAGACAAATCTACTATGTAGGTCCCATTTTATGTTATTTAACATCTTTTTATTAGATAAAATATAAATAAAATAGCACACTGTGGATCCTATCCTATTTTATATCATTTGACCTTTTTTATTAGATAAAATATAAATAAAATAGCATACTATGTGAATTCCATTTTATGTTATTTAACCTCTTTTTATTAGATAGAATATAAGTAAAATACTACACTAGGTCCATCTAAAATCTCTTTAGCTTCATTATGTCGATTCGGTAAATGCTCCCTTGGTAATTTCCTTTTCTTTATCTGGGCCATTCTAGCTATGCCTCTTGCTTATGATCATCAATTGTTATATCAATTTTACATTAGATTTATTTCGTACCAAATTAATATACTATAAAATCATATACAATATCATTTTCAAATACAATTTGAAATATATAGAAGATTTCAGACACAAACATACACACACACACACACATATATATAATAAACGAGTCGAAGCTTGAGCAAAAAAACAATTACTATTTCCTTTTGGGTCTAAGAAATTGATAATTTGAATTTTTATTATCCGTACGAATCTGGGTCTAAAAATAGATCTTATATTTTTGCAAGAATTCAGATTTAGATAAACATGGTACCACGCATATCGCAATTCGTAGAGGCAATAGGCCAATTTTTTTCATTATTATTCCAACCTCTCAACTTTGGTTTATACTACGTCAAATTAGATGTGATTTAAACAAATTCAATTGTCCCAATACAACATTTTCGTCTAGATACTTTGAATAAATATTTACAATGATACTCTCACCGTAAATTTGATGGTTATTATAATATTTTACACAGAACAATTTTTAGTCGAAATTTTTTTGACCAATTTTTTCTTTTAAATATATATAAATTCTTCACCCTCACAATTATAGCAATGCGTGTAGATTTTATTTTAATATGATTTTTTTTCTCTTATTTTGACTTCTGTTAATATGGTTGTAAATTAAGACCAGCTCAATCCACGCATAATGGACCCTAGTTTTGAAAAAAAAGCCCAAGTCGAAATGCTCCCCCCTCCCCCCGAGGGCGGGGCGGGGCAACCTTTTCTTATTTTGGATAAATGAAATGTTAATTTGTTAGTTTTAGGACTAATCCTTTGGATACACTCACGTGACATTTTAATGGGCACAAGTGATTATAATGAATCTCTTTACGAACTTTCAAATTTATTTTACATTGGAGAAAAAAATGAATTTCTCCCACTGGGAACTTTCTTAAAAATAAAACAATCAATAAAGGGAGAAACAAAAAAGAATTTTGACAATAAAATAATTTTTTCTCCTCAAATTTACTTTCTTAATTTTATCTTTTAATTTTTATTTTTTGAAAATCCCATCATTACCCAAGGATACTAAGACCTTTTACAAATACTAAGAGTGTATATAGGGCTGGTTCGAACAGGCTTTAGCCAATTAAACTTTAAAATTGAAGCCCAGTCCGTAGGCCCTGCCTAGCCCATTACCTTAATTTAGATGAGCCTTTTTAAAAAAAATTGATAAAAATTATAAAATAATCCTTTAAAAATTTTATATAAACTCTTGTAAAATTATATTTTATTCCTAAAAAAATTAAACTTTTCATAAAATCATTATAATTTTTTTTTTAAAATAAGAGGACCAAGTTGGCTCTACCCATACTAGCTCCTAAGGTGGCCTTAGCAACCATGTGGCTCAACCTAATTTTTATTTTTATATTTTTGCTCAGCCCAACCTGCCCCCCAATTGTGGCCTAGCTAATCGTGTCAGAATCATCCCTAACAAATACTAAAAGTAGATGCAAGGCACATGAGTATTAATTACTTTAAACAAGCCTTTATCTTTAAGGGAAGCACAGTACCAAACAAACATTAAATAGCATGCCTTAAGTAAAGCAAAGAAAAAAACAACAATATGATGACCTAGACAACACAATTGAAAAACACTTTGAATCTTCTGCAATAATGCAATTATATAGTAAGAGAAAGAGTGATACAAGAGGGGTGAAAGAGTATATGGGGTATACTTACTTCTTTTCTCTCTTTTTCTTTTTTATTGTATTATATATAATAAATTCGTTTGTTGTGGAGAATCTAAACTCTTTAAGGAACATGAGAACATTCCTCTCCCAAGAAAAGTACCACATTTTCTTAATTTTATTTATATACTTTTGTTTTAACTATAAGAGTCTAGCCTAACATAGCTTAGCCTTGCCCTAGTTAATCAAAGGGCCAAATAGAGCCAAGTAGAAAAGTTGTTTTTAGAAATAAGATTAGATATTTAGAAATAAAAACTAAAATGGAAAGTAAAAAAAATGATTTTTATAAATAAAAAATAATTTTTGTGCCTAATAAAAAGAAATAGATATTCTTGACTAATAATTACAATAATTTAATAGATATTATCCAAAACTTTGTTAATACCTTTTTCCCATGGTAAACCAAACAGGTCTTTTATTTTACCAGCTAAACCCTCTAAATATATATATATATATATATATATATAATAGAGTTGATTGAGATGTAGCCTAAGGAATTAGTCTATTTTTTCATCCTTGTTAATTAATTCTTTTTATTACCTTTTAAACAAAAGTTAGATAGTTATATTATTTTAAACATTAAAGTCTTGTTCAATCAAAATTAAAATTTGGAGAGAATTATTTAAGAGGATCCTAACAATTTTCATTTATTTAAAGAATTTTTTAAATAATCATTTTTAAATGACATAATAATCACGTTGATATATAACCTAAAGTAAACAGGATAGCTACTTTTGTTGTGATGTTGTTTAAAACTATATTTATAACATATTACATGTGCTTTAGATCGTGAATAGTAGAATGACTAATTTTTTATAATAATTATAGTCTAATTTGGATTTTTTAATGATTTTTCATCAATGTCCTAGTTAAGAGTAGATTTTTTTTAGGGTCTCTTACAAATGAAGCATTTTTTTAATTTAGTCTCTCATATAATGGCTTTTTTAATTTAGTCTTTTCACGAATGGGTATTTTTTTAATTTAATTTTATACAAGTAAAATTATTATCAATAATAATCTTTTATCAATTTATTATAAATGAAATTTATCAATGTGATAACATGTAACATATTTTTTTTATATGTTATAAATAATATCATTTTATTAATCTATTGTAACTTTCATTTTCAATATATTAATAGAAAGATATTATAAATAACAATTTTATTTGTGATAAACTAAGTTAAGAAATATTCATCTATGAAAGATTAAATTGAGAAGACAATATTGTGAGGAACTACATTGAGAAATACTTAATCTATGAAAGACTAAATTAAAAAATACTCTATCTGTGAAGGTACAAGATAAGGTTTTAATCTCCTAGTTAATTAACATTATTTTCCATTCAAATATCTTATTTTAATGACCAAAAGCATTAATTCAAATAGTATTTCCTCTAAAAATTAATACTAAAACGCTTTTTGGGTTTGATCCTTATTTTACTATTTTTAGAATAAATTACAAAGACTTTTTATATATTTTGTTAAAATTGTACAAATATTTTCTCTATTTTTAAAATATATATTTTAGTTTAATTTTAAGTTTTTTAAACTAAAATACTCTCCATTAATTAATTTAAATACAAATTAATGAAAAGATATTTTAGTGAAAAAAGTTAGATTAAAGTGAATTACAACTTTTTTGTTGCACAAGAAGTTCGTGTATATTTTTTTAAAAATATCTATATAATTTTAATAAAATTTAAAAATGTTTGATTATTTTATTTATTTTTATTCATAATTCTCAATACCTTGTATTTCTTTTACAATAAAAAAGGACTTAATTTAGTTATTAATTATACTGTAAATGAAATTAAATCAGCAAAAGTTCCTTCTTCTTTTTTTGGGTACCTGCTCTTTTACTGTCTAGTCTAACAAATTCAACCCTTTGGCCAAAAAGAAATGTAACAAATTCAACCAAAGAGCAATACAAACAAATGATTATCCCAAAGAAAAGTGCAGAATAACTTTCCTCTAAATTTCTGGGGGTTAGTTAGATTTAACTTTCTTGTGAAAAATAAAATTACAAAAGAAAAAGCATTTAGTCTTTTTGTTTTTTAGCCTGTTGTTATATGATTGGCTCAATCCAAGACTTTCGCTAGGAAACAAAAAGAGCTACTCGTGAATAAATCATAGCAAAAATATTCAAAATTTTCAAATCCACACCAATTTTCAAACAATTCCGATAGTCCGAGAGAGAGAGAGAGAGAGGGGCTGCAGATTTTGGGGATGCTAAGCAGAGCACAACACAATCAGAGCACTTTGGTTATCGAACGATGTCGTTTCCTGTAGAGAACCAGAACCCTAGCCCTAGTCCGCCATTGAAGAAGAAGAGACCATCCAGCTGGTCCAACGTCTGGCTCAAGAACACCAAGCCTCTCAAGCATATGGTTGTGGCCATGCAACTCCAGTCCCTTTCTCCTCCTGACGACCCCAAATCTAAAGCCCTAATTTCCAATATCTTCACAATTGACCCAACCCTTCTCTTATCTGATGAGCTTCTCCTCAGAATCCTCTCAAAGCTCCCTGATTCGCAGAGGAACTCCAATTCTCTTGTCTGCAAACGATGGTTGAATCTCCAGGGGCGACTTGTACGGACCCTCAAGGTGCTGGACTGGAGCTTCGTCTTATCTGGTAGATTGATTCATAGATTCCCCAATTTAAACCATGTAGATTTGGTTTCTGGGTCTTTGATTTCGCCCAGAAATTCGGGTATTTTTCTTAGTCAGCGACTTGTTTCGATGCATATTGATTCTGGATTTTACCCCAATTGGTGTTTTGGGGAGGAAAAAAATCTGCTTCCTGTTGATGTTATTGATTGTGGGCTTAAAGCCCTCGCTAGTGGGTGTCCCAATTTGCGCAAACTGCAGGTTATTGGTGCTAGTGAAGTGGGATTATTGAGTGTGGCTGAGGAGTGTTCTACGTTGCAAGAATTGGAATTGCAAAAATGCAATGACAATGTTCTGCGAGGGATTGCAGCGTGTGAGAATCTGCAGATCTTGAAATTGGTTGCAAATGTTGATGGGTTCTACAGCTCGGTGGTCTCTGATATTGGCTTGACGATTTTAGCTCAAGGTTGTAAGAGACTGGTCAAGCTTGAGCTTACTGGATGTGAAGGGAGCTTTGATGGAATCAAAGCAATTGGCAAGTGCTGTCAAATGTTGGAGGAATTGACTTTTTCCGATCATAGAATGGATGATGGGTGGTTGGCGGCACTTTCATTTTGTGAGAATTTGAAAACTTTGAGGTTCCAATCGTGTAAATGGATCGATCCAAATCCAGGACTAGAGGAGCATTTGGGTTCGTGTGTGGCACTTGAACGTTTGCATTTGCAAAAGTGCCAATTACGGGACAAAAATAGCATAGGAGCTATATTTCCGGTAAGCAGGGCTACAAGGGAGATTATTATACAGGACTGCTGGGGATTGGATGATAGTATGTTCAGTTTTGCAAGTATCTGCAGGTAATCTCCACTTCTGCAATTGCTATTCTTTCCCAATTACACAACATGGCTGAAACTTCTAGCCATTTTGTCTCGATTGTTCTGTTTCAAAACCTTCTGAAGATTTTTTCCCCCTTAAATCTTCTTTTATTCGTTATTTGTATTTCTCATGTTTACTGTAAATTGTGCAATGTCAACATTTTTATTGCTTTATGCATTACTATAAATAGCTTCATATTGACTGCCAATTCTGCTTCCTTGTACAGAGAGAAATGAGTTATATTAAATTCAGAAGTGAAAATAACCTCAGGGTATGTTTGAATTGAGGAGAATGGGAAGAAGCCAAGCGAGGCCAAATTTTAATTGTGGCATTTTATTCTTTTACTTAGATCATTTAAATAATTATTTTTTCCCCGTCCTTGTCATCCATTCTCTGCTATTCGAATATATTCTAAAGAAAAATAGTTGGGTTTAATTCTAAATAAAAGAAATTGTCATACAAAAAATTTCACTGCCTTCCATTCTCTTCAATTGAAACGTAGTCTTAGGAACCTACGTGGTCCCAGTGCAAAAGACGTTGCATGATTTGAGCTTTTTACAAAATTGTCCTTTCATAAATTCACCTTCAGTTTGACTTAACTAGTTTCAAGCTCTTGATACAACAAATTTACAGCAAAGCTCTGCTGAGATTTACTTCTAGCACTTAGAATAAAAATCTTTTGATATATGTCATCTTGTATTAATGATTTTGCTATTGCTAGTTGACACTTGACAAGCTATAAGCAAGTGATGTCATGGATAAAGTCCAACCAGCAAAAAAATTGATAGTTGCTGCTCTATTGCAGGCGGGTAAAGCTTTTAAGCTTAGAAGGATGTTCGTTGCTAACAACAGAAGGTTTAGAGGCTGTAGTTCAATCCTGGAAGGATCTTCAGAGCCTTAGAGTAGTTTCCTGCAAGAATATAAAGGATAGTGAAATCTCACCTTCACTGGCAACCATATTTATCACTCTTAGAGAATTAAGATGGAGTCCAGATACCAAGTCTCTTCTTCCATCGAGTCTTGTGGGGATAAGCATGGGAAAGAGAGGAGGTAAATTTTTCAGGAGAACGTGATGATGCCTGCAATTAATTGATTTGTAATCATAATGATAATAATAATGTAGGCCTCAGTCATAGAAACAGATTATTGTCACTGACTCTTAGTGAGATTTGTACCAATATGTAATCACTATATTTAAATGGTCAACTTAGATACTGACGGTTGAAGATTGTTCTTCTCATTTCTTCCGTCAGATTAGGGAAGCAATCTAAAGATGTAATTATGTAATAAATCTTAGCCAGTTCACTCTAATTAAGAATTGGGGCCTCTGATCTACGTAATTTTTTGTTTGCCCAGTTTTATGCATTGCTGGTGTAATATATATGTATATACATATATATTTATTTATTATGGTCAGGGTAGGTTGTTTAGGCTATCCCCTTATTGAACATTCTTGGTGCATCACGTTGTTAACCCGTTTAGATAATGCGAGGGTGAGATTAACAAGTAAAAAATGAGTAATCATCTCTGAACTACTACTAACTGTCATTATACATATTGAACTAACGTAAGTGAAATTTTGTTGAATTAAACTATAAACTCGTTACAGACTTAAAGGTTAATTTTTGGGTGTCTCTCAAACATTTGAAAAAATGATTAAATATGTGCTGAGATTTTATTTTGAGAAATTAATTAGTGCACTTATTAATTTTAAGTGATTAAAGTTAACAAATCTACAACTCAGCACCAAATTATTATTCTCCATGATTTTCTTTGTTTGGCAAGATGAAATTCAGCTCAACTTTAGGATGCTTCAGCGTTTTGCGCCGGTCCGTAGCTCCCTCTTCTATGCAGAAGTTTGAAAGTCTATTTAGCTTGATTGGCCGTGCAATTCGGAAGTAAGTTTAGATTTACAAAAAGTATTTATTTTGATATTAGAAGTGTTTAGTCAATTTTTTTAAACTGTTTTTTAGTGATAGTAGAAATAATTTTTTGAGGACAATCATACCCACTCAAAATTATTGTTTATCATTACTACCTTAAGTTCTTTTTACCAAACCTTTATAACAAAATCAAACTTGCATGTGTCTTTTATTTTTTTATTTTTTTTATTTTTTATAATTTGACGGCTAAAAGTAATTTTACAACGCAAATGACTTTTCTTTTAATATTTTTAAAGTTTTATTTAAAAAAAATTTTAAAATAAACAAGAATTCGCAGCAATTCGTAGTCTCTTTTTCTTATGCCAAGCCAATCGAAGAAGAATGATTATATCAAAAGCAAACTTTTTGGTAGATTTTGAAGTTCAAAATTGAACAAATATTTTGTTTAATGGGCACTCGATATTATTGTCTCTTCTTAGATGATTTATTGTATGAAAGTTCATGTCTTTTCAGGTTGGAAAGAAAGGTGCAAGCGCACTAGAGGAGATGCTGCAACGTGTATTGGAAGTTTTTTTAGGGAAAAAAATTTAATTAAACATTTAAAAATTATAATGAAAAAGATAACAATTTTAACTAAAAAAAGTATACTTTAAAATTTTCAGTTATAGTGTATAGTTGAAAATTTGAAAGTGTAATTTTTTTTTAGTTAAAAATTTTATTTTTCTAATTATAATTTTTAGATATTTAATTACTCTTTTTTTTTTTAAGTCCTTAAAAAAGAAAAAACCTCCACCATACGTTACTGCAGGGGTGGAGTAAAAAGGCGTAAATTGTCAGGCAAATAACAAAAGACAAAAGTAATTCAGCAAAAGCAACAGGAGGCAACATATTTGATGGAAAGGTAATAAAACATTGGAATTCCGATTGATGCATTCCGAATTTCAGCGAAGCTCACTGACCGAGGCATTAATGCTTCGGTCAAATATGAATGACTGCTCTGAATTCGGAATCCCACATTCCGAATTCAGAAGCTATGAATTTGGACTCATGGGGTTCAAATTCAACATACCTTCAATTTAGAAGTTATGTAGGCTGTAGAGCATGCATATACAATAAAAGTGGATACAGTAAAAAAAAGGTAAAGAAGAATTTGGCTATGTAAGGTACACGTGGCAAGATATAATTGATTACAATAAATTTTTGTGAATTTTGATTGGTTAAAAAAATAATAGAACAGATAATGCTACAGTGAATGGACGAAAATACCTTTAGTCATTTGCCTATAAATTGAAGGTTTCTTACCATTTACCTCCGTCCATCCATTGCTTTCTTCGAGTGTTCCTCAAATCTCTTTCTTTAAGTGTTTCTCAAATCCTTCCTGTTAAAATTCTTTTATTTTACCCGATCAATTTAGGTTTTGCTACAAATTAAGAAAGAAGTGCTATAAAATTAGCTAGTAAAGCCATGCTATCGAGCAAAATATAAGGTAAGTTGGAGAAGAAAAATGTATTTATAATTTTATTTTTTATATAATATTTTTCTATTATTAGAAAAGAAATATAAGTATGTTGATAAATTTGTGAAATGATAATGTCCTTTATTACGTTATGAAATATATAAATGTTTGTTCATTTACTGTAATGTTTATGTGCATAAAAATAATTATTTGTTTATTGTAATTTTGTATTGCTATTATTATTTCAGATTTATATGAAGTGAAATATGAGAATGATGAGAATTAATTATTTTAATTTTGTTGTGTAATAATATTTTGGATTTTTTATTATTGTTGTTATTTTGGTGAGAGGAAAAAATATGAAATAAAGATAAATTAAAATAAAATAAAAGAGGAAGAAAAGATAACATAGAGTTGAAAAATAAAAAGAATGATTTATATTAGTAGGAAAAGAAATAAATTTATAGATGTTAAGAAAAAATATATTTTATTTTAATAAGTACAAAAATAAAGGAAGAAGGAAAGAAGTTAAACAAGTGAAAAATAATTGTGCAACACATGTTCCAAATTATTTGACAGAGAAGAAATAAAAAAGGAACATATTGTACGAAAAGCAATAAGATAAGAATTAATTGTCCCAGACATAATAAAAATTTGAATTCAGACACAGGCACTGCGAATTTGCTGGAAACGTTTCAGTCAACGAGGCAATTAATTACCTCGTTGATTGTTGAATTCGGATACATGGAGTTCGAATTCAAAGTTTTCTGCATTTGGACTCCATGCGTTTGAATTCAGCTTAGGATGTAGGCCTAATTCGGCCTAGCCTACAGCCTCTTGACGATCGACGTGATCAGTCATTGATCAATCACGGATGTAAGTTTTGAAGAAGATAAAAATTACTGTTTTGGAGACAAATGATAAAGAAGAGAAAATTTTAGATGGTTAGAAGAAAAAATAGGAATATGTTATATTAATAAGGAAATGAACTTATATATATGTTAAAAAAATATATATTTTATTTCAATGCCTAGGGTACAAAGAAAGAAGGAAGAAAATTAAATATTTGATGAATAATTATAAAAAATTTTATGTTAAAATTTAAGAAATAAATTTATATAGTGGAAAAAAGTAAAAAATATATGCTTCAATAATTATTTAAAAAATTAATTTCATTTTTGCTTTATATTAATATTAATAGAAAAAATAATATTAAAGAAAAATAATTTAAATAATTCAAAAAGAAGTGCAAAATTTTTAATTTTAATAGTGAAAAAATAAAAAATCTAAGAAAACTGGAAGTAATGATTAGAACAAGAAATTTTGTAGAGAAAGAAAATATAAAATGACAATTATTTGAAATAAATTAAACAAAAAAGGAGAGGAAATTTTAGATGGTTAGAAAAAAAATAAGAATATTTTATATTAGTAAGAAAATGAACATGTATAGGTATAAAATATATATATATATATATTATTTCGATGCGTAAGGTACAAAGAAAGAAGGAAAAAATTTAAATATTTGATGAATAATTGTGAAAAATTTTATGTTAAAATTGAAGAAATAAATTAATGTAGTCGAAAAAATAAAAATATATGCGTCAGTAATTATTTAAAAAATTGATATTATCTTTGCTTCATATTAATATTAATAATGAAAAAAATAATATTAGAGGATAATAATTTAAATAGTTTAGAAATAAGAGGAAAATTTTTAATTTTAATTAGCTTTATGTTTATTAAAATTCTATAAATATTCTATTAAATTTTATTAATATAACTAATTATATATTGTCTTCACATTTTAAATATGTATAATTTATAATAACAAAATATAGATAAAGAAATAAAATTATGTGATATATAAAACAAAATATGGACAAAAATATAATAACATATGCTAAATTTAAAATTATTTAAATTGTAAGAATCTAATTAAAGAGTAATTAAGTCCAAAAATAGATACGAGTACAATTTTATTTTTTGTTGGCAACTCATTGATGACTGATTTAAGTAGTAAGTTGGCCCCAAATAGCATTAAAAATAAGGAGGATGTCTATATAATTTTAATAAAACTTTAAAAAATATTTGTAATTTATTCTATTCAAAAAAACAAATTTTAAATTCTTTAATGTCTATTTTTTTTTGTATAACACTTAAATTTTTATTGTCCATTAGCTTTCTTTTTTTTTATGAGTTGAGTTTAAATATGAATTTTACATTTATATATTTTGATTTGTAGCAATATTATACAAAGTTTTGTTTAATCAAGTTATTAATTTGTTGATAAAAAGAGAGATATGATTTAAGTGACTCAATCATTAAAGTTTTATTCTAATTATTATATTTTTGTCATGGAAGTCATATATTTATCTTTGTCTAAGTTTTAAATAATTTCGATCTTTTAAAGAATTATGCTTTTAAGAAGACTTCAATTTTTGTTTGTAAATTATTGTATAAGAACTAAATGAAAATTTTATATTAGTAAAAAATATACAATTGTATTTGATAAAGTATGCTACAAGTATAACTATATGGAGTATATTTATAATTAGGATATTTGAGGGGAACAAAATAGCCAGGAGAAATGAGATTATTTGCATTTATGCAAATGGAAGAATTTATGACAGTGCGTAGGGTGCGACATTCCAGTGTGCAATGTCAAAATATATAACAGTTAGTATTGATATCACATTGGAAGAGTTGAAAGAAGCTGTTAGTCAAAAGCTACGCCTTCCTTCCAATCAAATTGTATCTAATTTGGTATATAGGTTCCCGACGACAATAAATTTGACATGGTACCAAACAATTATGCTAGAAGATGATGGTGATGTGCAGAGAATGTGGCAATCACACTCACGTTTTCCATCACAACTGAATTCAATGGAGATATATGCGAACATTTCAAGTATTGACCCACACTTGAGCATTGAATTTCAGCCAAACCCAGTGAGTGAAGTGCTGCCTTCACCTGATGTACTCTATCGATCAACAGCTTATCAAATGGTGCCAATAGCGAGTAGTTTGCAATCGAGTTCCTCTTACCCAGCAATTGGGTATGATGCACCTTTTTCTCCACCAAACTTAGAAGAAAATGTATTGGAAGACTTTGAAAATGAAGATGAATACAACACAGAACTTGACCCTGATTATAACAATGACAATGAAGATGATAACAGTGAGACCGATGACGATGATGATGATGGGTATGACAGTGAGGGTGATGATGAAGAAGCCTTTGATGTTGAACCAGTATCTGAATATGTTGACTCTGCAGCTGTGTTCTTTCAGCAAGTTAATTTGGCCTTAACACAAGGTGATGAATTCGAAGAGGTGGGCAATCAAACACAATTGAACAATCAGGAGCTATTGGTTGGATTAAGATATTCAAATCAAAAAGCACTACGACTTGTTGTGAAACTCTATTCTGTGAGGGCGCACTATAATTTTAAGAAATATTTGACCAGTAAAAAGTACGAAGAATGTTGATGCGTGAATTATGGCAAGAACTGTAGATGGCGGGTTAGAGCATGTAAGAAAGGCAAAGGGAATGGTTCATTCTGGCAGATTATGAGATATGGCGGTCCACATACATGTTTGTCTTTAGTCCTATCACAAGATCATCCAAAATTAGATTATGATGTTATCTTATCATGCATTGGAGCAATGGTGACGGAGACCCCTGATGTTCCTATTAGCCAGATAATCAAACGGATGAAAAGTGTGTTCGGTTACACTATCTCTTATAGAAAAGCGTGGAGAGTAAAACATAAAGCTACTGTTATTGCTTTTGGTAATTGGGAGAGTTCCTATGCTATATTACCTTGGTGGATGGCTACAGTACAGCAATCCATACCCAGCTCATATGTTGAATTTATGATGAATCAAGTTTTAGAGAGTGCCTCTACTAGTGAGCCAGTTGCAGTATTTAAGAGGGTATTTTGGGCATTTAAACCTTGTATAGATGCATTTGAGTACCTTAAACCAATTATTCAAGTTGATGGCACCTTCTTATATTGTAAATACAAGGAGACATTATTAATAGTAATGGCACAGGATGGTGACCGTCATATTGTTCCCCTCGCCTTCGCGGTCGTTGAAGGGGAGATGCAATCAGCCTGGACATAGTTCTTATATAACTTGCGTTGACGAGTTGTGCCTAGATAGCGTGGTATTTATTTGATATTAGATAAATATCCATCAATTTTATCTGCCATCGGTAATCCCCAGATGGGTTGGCAACCACCCTATGGGTATCATGTTTTTTGTCTTTGTCATGTGGCAAGCAACCTTCACACGCATTATAGGTCATCTGATTTAAAACAAAAGCTAAAAAATATTGGTATATTTTTTCTCCCTATCTAGTTATATATGTCATAGATGATTAGCAAATAATAATAGCCATATTAACCATGATACACAGGTTATGCATATGAGTGTCGGTATGTTGATGAGAAGCTAGCTAAAATAGCGGTCATATATGAAGAAGTAGCTAGATGGATTGCTGAAATACCCAAAGAATAGTGGACTCGTGCATATGACGTACATGGTCGACGATACGGCCACATGACAATGAACCTAGCAGAGTGCATGAATGGTGTTTTAAAGGGGGTCAGATCCTTGCTTATATCAGGCATAGCAAAAGCAACATATTATCGGGTCAGCCAGTATTTTGTCCAACGCTCCCAATAGATCAATGCTCAACTGAATGCAAGTCAAGTTTACTCTCAAAGTCTGATGAAGAGAATAGCTATCAATGTGCAACGCTCTCACTCGTGTGCTGTGCACATGTTCAATCGGGAAGCTACATTGTTCGAGGTCGAGGAGCCATATGACCAAATGAATCGCCAATATAACCGTTGCTGTAGGGTTAATTTGATTGAGCGCATATGTGATTGTGGTAAATTTTAAGTAGAGAAATACCCGTGCCAGCATGCTTTTGCGACATGTGCTACTGCAGCTCTTGAGCCATTTCAATATGTAGACTCTGTATTTACACTGGAAACAATGCGTAATGCATATAGCAATATGTTCCAACCCATTGGAGGACAAGAATATTGACCGCAACCAAGTGGTCCAAAGTTAATTCTTGATCCATCAATGCTTCGAGAGTGAGGCCGATCTCATTTGACTCGTTATCAAAATGAAATGGACTTCAGAGCCTCGTCACAATCAAGTAGATGTAGTCTCTATAGATAAACCGGTCATAATCATTCCTCATGCCCACATGGTAATGTTGTCCCTTAATAGAATATCAATAAAAGTTGTAATTGTTTATAAATATGAAAAATGACTCATTTTCTATATGTTCGTTAACTTGACCTTGATTGTATGTACATTTATGTTGGTAACATTTATGTTGGTAACTTGAAATAGAATTGAGTATCTTTTTTGTATGATAAGTTTTTTTATCAATCATTTATGTTTTTTAGATAAATATTGGGCCAATTGTGTTATTTTTTCCTATAGCTACCATGGCTAAAGTTAGTCAACCCATTGATCCAGGTCCAGAGGATGCATCGCTTCTATACTTACAAGAGCGACATATATCACAGGCTATCTGGGATGGCGAGGTAAGATAAAAAATTTATTGTTAGTTCCTGTTTCATTTACTCATTTAGATATATAATTTATCTTTATCTACAGGATGATCGAATACTTTGCCCTTGACGAGTTTTGCACGATGATCGCTTAGGTGATCCGCTTTTGGCCATTGTCGATTATTTGAGGCAATCTGGTTTTTATGGTATGGCGTGAGTTAGACAATTTGAGTACGATACATCGCTAGTGAGTGCACTAGTAGAGTGGTGGTGTCCTGAGACACATACATTTCACACTACTAGAGGAGAGTGTACGATCACTCTTGAGGATATAGCAGTGCAATTAGGGCTACTGATCGACGGAGACCCCGTTATGGGTGGGACAGGTTTCAATTGGCTAGAAGTGTGTCGATGGCTTTTAGGAATTACACCATCGGCTGATCAAATTGATGGATAGCGATTATCCATTGCTTGGTTAGCACAAAACTTCACACAACTAGCAGATGATGCAGATGATGAGGCAGTGCGTCAATTCACCCGTGCCTATATTCTTCGTATGATTGGAGGGTGGTTAATGCTAGATAGATCTAGTTATTGAGTTTACCTGATGTATCTGCCCTTATTAGATGATTTTGAGTAGGCTGGTCGATGTAGTTGGGGATCTGCAGTCTTGGCTTATCTTTATTGTGAGCTTTGTAATGCAATATATAAGAATGATTCTGGTATCGCTGGATGCTTGACATTATTACATCTGTGGGTATGGGACAAATTTTCTATACTTGCACCTGAGATACCACCTATTCCTGACCTTCGGATTGAGGAATATCCTGTTCTTCCACCTCTTAGTTTTAGGTATAAATTATAATTCAAATTTTAACATGGTTAATTTAATTTAATTATGTTGGCTTTATTTATGACACTTGATTTACATAATATGTTTGTTCATTATACTAGATAGTGGAATGTTGGATGACCTCCATGCCCAAGTGTTAGAGCCCTTTGATTATATAGAGCTTTGCTGGATGTAATAAGGGATGATGAGGTGTGTGCCTAACTTTAACTCATAATATTCATCATTTCTTTACTATTGACGGTTTACTTATTATTTTTTTTAATGTCATTTTCAAATTGTGTGGCACCCATACCAGTCACAAGCAATGCGGGAATTGATTCCAGGGTATTGTTTTACTTCCCTTGCTCTTTGGATTGCATCTGTGCCACTTATATGCTTTTGGATCATAAAGTGGCATCATCCAGATCGTGTCTTATGACAATTTGGTCGCCATCAACCGATTCCTCAAAAACCCGTAAGATTGGACTCCCTCCATAATTTACAGCTTTGAGGAAGAACTCAGACCAACTGGATGTTTGAACATAGCATTTTCATCCAACAATGGTATGGATGGTGAGATATTACGTCCCAGTCCCTTGTCACTGAGGAGCCTTTTGAGCGCACATCTGAATATATGTGGTGGTATTGGCAATGCACACGTCGATGGATTGAGAGGTCCAGTGCTACTACTGGATATGCGGTATAGTTTTCTATAATTTATCAACTTTATCGTCATTGTCTTTAAAATTTATTACATATCTTTATTTAACTACTTATTTTTTGTTTTATTAGATTGATTTAGCTGAGGGGCTTTATAGGATACACTTACAGGATCCTTTATCTGCAAATTTTCGTGATATCATCGGCCAAGACTCTACCAATATACTACGTGCTCTCGGTGAGCAACGATTCTCACTATTTTCTTAACCCGCTGACCAAGCACCAGATCTTCCTAGACCTCAGATTCTGATAGGTCAACCAGGAAAGAGACGTCAAGGTTACTTGTCAACCCAACAGCCTACTATTGGAAGAAGTAACTAGCAACGGCAAGACCCATTGCAACAAGACATTGGCCTCGATAATCCTGGTATATCTCCATATATTCCAACTCCAGTGCAACAAGATATGGGTGTCCTTGGTCTATCTTCTCCTATACTACCAGGTCAGTTTGGCGACGTTAGTGGAGTAGGTCCCTCTTCTTACATGCAGCCCTTGCCTTCTTCTGGCTCTTTCGGATCATTTGCCGAGTTCTTGTTTAATACTCAGTGTTTAATGCGCCGCATCCTAGTTGTTCCTTTAAGCCAGGAGGATCATTGCAATCAGGATTTATGCCGCCGCATTAATCGATTCCTCCAGTTCATTCCCCATCATTAGATTTAAATACAAATCCTACAGTACAGGAGCAACAAGAACCAGAAGACTTAGAGCAAGAACGACCACACTATGAAAGGAGAAGACCTCGTTATGGTACAGGAAGTCATTTACTTTAGATATATTTATAATTTTTTGTAATTTTTGTACCAAATCTGACCTCATTTGTTTGTTTAATGTTATGTTTCTTTTACTTTTTTTTTTTCCATCCCAAAATTGTAAATCAAATTTTACAAAATATTAAATATATCTTAAGTTAATTTAATCAACCAAATATTAAGTTAATTTCATTAAACAAATATCCAGTCAAATCGATATTTAACAACTAATAAAATATTTAAGACAAAAATTTCATAAAATATTTTAACTACCTATTGAAGTAAAATTATAAAATATAATATACTGTAATTCTAAAGGTATTTGGCTTAATCTTTTATCTTATTCAAATAAAATAAATTTAAAAATATAGACAAATATTTTATATTATTAAATTCAATTCAAATTAAAATATTATATTAAATTAAAATTAAAGAAAACTAATTTTTTTCTTTAAAAAAATTACATCATTATCCAATTTAACTTCAAATATTTATTACTCTTTAATCAATATTTTACTTCTTATTTCTTTTTTAATACTTAAAGTTTCTGATGTTATTTCTTAGATATTTAATGAAATCAAACTAATTTATTTGTTTTTATTTTATATAATAATTATTACATTTATTAATATTTTCATAAATAAAATTGTTTAAATAAATATTTTCTTTAATTTATTTATTTTTAATAAAATCTTTTTATTAATAAAATAAAAAAATTTAATAAAAATTCAATGTATACCAATTCAACTTTTTTATTAAATTTTAAAAAAATTTAATTTCATAAAATTCAAAAATCATGTTTCAAAATTCTATGAAATTTAAAAAAATATTTTTTTTTTACTTGAAATTCGAATGCATAGCATCCAAATCGCATATTTTACTGCCTCTGGTAAATAATTTTTCTCCTCTTACTTTTACGTTATTTTCATGTCTCTTTATTGCTTTTTGGTATCTGCACAAAGGTTTTCTGCAGGCAATCCCAGCTCAAGAGAAGTCTGCCAGACATATATAGTAATAATTACGGCAAAAGTGCCAAGACCTGCCGATTCATTATTCAACTCTGCAAAAGCATATCCCTTTTCTGATGTTTGTTTAGTTTCCCTTGGCGGCCCAGACAGCATACGCTGAATTCTTTTTCTGTTTTAAAAATAGGTTTGGATTAAAAAAATGAAAATTTAATTTTAATTAATTTATTTTAAATTTAATTTTTTTAAACGTGTGAATTAAGAAAAATATATAACCAAAAAAAAATCTTTGTTTTAAATTTAAATTAAAATTAAAAATATCAATTTTTTCATTATTTTAAAAATTTTTATTTTTTTAATATATTACTCCATCAATTTAAGTTATAAAAATTGTAATATTTAGCATTTTATTTTGCCTACTAGGGAATTTCCTCGTGTTTACATGATATTCTAACTAGCAAATTAATTTTCTTTCTTTATTTTGCTTTTGTTCTCTCTTTTCCTCTTTGATGAATACCAACCTTTCACGAATTCCTTATAAGAGATTTAGCAGAAGCACAACATCTATAAGTAGTTATTCCCTACTAATGTATCAACATTCAGACTGATCATTAAATTAGAAAATGGAGCGACTCACAATTTAACAGTCAAATCGTAATCGAATCTATTCAATTAATTTATTTTAAATATTTAAAAAAATATTTCAAATATAACTCTTTATAAAAGTAAAACTTAATAAATGTTAAAAGAATATATATATATATATATATATATATATAATAGAATGCAAAATTATATCAGGAAAGCAATCTTGGTAGCATAGTTTGGCCGGCAGAACGCTACTGTTGTGGTGTAGGTTTGATTCTTAGTGTTGTGGGATAGGTTTGATTCTTAGCTAGACAAGTTTGGGTTTTCAAGTCCATGTCAGTGAACGTATAGAGGTTTTTTTTAAGTTGAGATTCATTTACATAAACTAAAACTTCATTTTAGTTCCGCACAATGGATATTTTTTAGTTTAGTTTTTTATAAATAGAATTGTGTTCAATGGTGTCATTATGTCAATATATTATAAATGAGATTAACATATATGATGACATGTAATTTTTTTATAGGTTATTGCTTAGGCGCCATTACATTATATATAGATAGACAATAGATTTTTTGTTAATCTTATCAGTAGTAGATTGATAGAAGGACATATATTGATAGAGTTTTATTTATAAGAGATCAAATTGAGAAATGGTTTATGAGAGATCAAATTAATAAAGTAATTTTATGAAAGATTACATTGAGAAATATCCTACTTTAAGTGACCAAAATGTGGTTTTATTTGTAATGTTATTGTATTCATTTTGCACATATCAATCGTTATGCTAAAGAGTTGAGGTTTTGGGGGACAAGGCAAGGGGGGAGGTTATAGTGCCACCTCTTTCTCTCTTTAACTTGCTTCACATTTGATAATACCATCACTTATATCATCATTCCTAGTAAAATGCCAGCCCTTATGATCATTAAGGACTTCAAATGATACTTCATACAAATAGCATTTTTTAATCTTTAAGGAAAATACTACGGCTACTAATTATAAATCATAAATAAGATAGTTTTTCTTATGTAATATATGCTGTCTAGAAGCATAGGTTACTATTCTCCCTTGCCGCATCAAGACACACTCCAAACTTTTCTTATACACATCACTATGCATAACAAAGGTCTCTTGTGGGTTAGGGATAATCAATACTAAGGTGGAAGTTAACCTAATGTTCAACTCTTGAAAGACTCCTCACATTTACTATCTCACCCAAAAGGCTTGTCTTTCTTAATCAACCTTGTCAAAGGTATAAACAACTAAGAAAATCCTTCAATGAACCTACGATAATACCTAGCTAAACCAAAAAACTTTTAATCTCAATTACTGACTTAGGCCTTTCCTAGTTTGTAATTGCTTCAA
Organism: Erythrophleum fordii; assembly: GCA_032878935.1. NCBI lineage: Eukaryota > Viridiplantae > Streptophyta > Magnoliopsida > Fabales > Fabaceae > Erythrophleum > Erythrophleum fordii. Next base: position 13,410,019 of record JAVQMF010000052.1, on the reverse strand, counting down.
CCTTAGTCAAAGCAACTGATACCTACTTCACAAAGATAACATGTCCTAGAAATTTGACCTTCCTAAGCCAAAACTCACATTTACTAAGCTTGACATAGAGTTATTTCTCTTTCAAAATATAGAGTACTATCCTTAAGTGCCTTTCACGTTCCTCAAGGTTCCTAGAGTAGAAAAGGATATTATCTATGAAAACTATCACAAATTGATCTAGGTAAGGCTTAAAAATCCTATTCATATAGTTCACAAAGATCACTAGAGCATTGGTTAAACCAAATGGCATAACTAAAAACTCATAGTGACTATATTTAGTCTTAAATGCTGTTTTAGGAATATCTCTAGCCTTAACTCTTAATTGATGGTACCTCAATGTTAAATCTATTTTGGAGGAAATAGTGGCTCCTGCCAACTAGTCTAATAAGTTATCTATTTTAGGCAGTAGATACTTATTTTTATTGGTAACCTAATTCAACTACTTATAATTTGTACATAACCTCTTACCCTTATCTTTCTTTTTAACAAACAAGATAGGTGCACCATAAAGAGACACACTAGGTCTAATAAAATCATTCTTTAACAATTATTCTATTTGCTTTTTTAACTCAACTAATTCTATAGGTGCCATCTTATAAGGCACTTTAGATATAGGTCATGTGCCAGCTACTAGGTTTATGGCAAACTCCAACTCCCTATTTGGTGGTAGTCCACTTACTTCCTTAAGAAAAACCTTAGGATAATTCCTCACAACTAGTATACTCTTAATACCTTCTTCTATTTCAATTTGAAGGGAAAAGAAACCCTTGTCATCCTTTACTAAGATGTCTCTCAACCTAAATGCTAGACAGAGAAGATAAACCAATAGCAATCTTAGCACTAGATATACAAGCAGGCAAAGATATTGTTTTTTTAGAATAGTTAAGAATGACGTTATTTGTAGACAACTAATCTATACCAACAATAATATCAATATCAATCAAGGGAAGACAAAAAGGGTCAAAGGTTGAAGATTTATTATCAAACTTAATAATATAATTCAGACAAACACTAAAAGTTTGAACTAGGAATAGATAAGTTATAAGGTAATTTACTTGCAAGTAGACCCAACCATTTTACACAGTCATAAGAAGTACAAGAATTGGTTGTCCTAGAGTCAAATAGTACATCTACAGTACGATTTCTTATGTTAAACATGCCACAAATATAGTTTAGAGAATGCTTAACCTCTTATTGACTTAGTGTAAAGATACACCCTTGACTTTGAGGTATGAGGGTGAAGCTACTCCCTTCTACTCTAAATAATCTTTTATGTAATGTTCGAGCTTGTCAAAGTGAAAACAGATGTTTTGACTTTTTACAGATGGCTTATTGCTAAGAAATCATCCACCCTTGCCACATATTGGATTTATAACAGCAGGTGCTTTACCTTTACTTTAAAATTTTCCAAACTTAGGTCACTTATCTCATTGACGATTGTTGAACTCCCCACTCTTTTTTACCAAATGCAAATCCCAAGATACCATTCCTCAATCACCTTAGCCTTGTTGGCTAGTATAGTAAAATTCTTGATTTCATACCCAGATATCTGCACCTTAATTTTTGACTTCAAATCTTTCTAAAAGTTTTAAGTTGTCCATTCTTCATTGTGGGTAATATTTGAATAATGATAGAACTTATTTAGCTTTTCACATTTCTCTTCATATTAGTAAAAACACATATCCCCTTATTCTTGCTTCATAGATTCTATCTCCCTTGTACTTCTCATATGTTTTGGATAATACTTCTTGAAAAAGGATGTTTGGAACATAGCCTATGTTAGCACTACCCTTTTTCCTTCAATAGCCTTTTTTCACCCTTTCACCAATCTTTCACTACTTTCTCCAGTTTGTATATAGCCAACAAGACCTTCTCTTCATTAATACACCTCTTTCACTTTGAATATCTTTTCTAGTTGCCCAATCCCTTGCTTGGCAGCCAATTGATTATAAATACTAAGAAATCTTGGGGGATTGGTCTTCAAAAATTTCTTTATCAATTTATCGTCTATCTCTTCTTTGTTGTATAGTATGGCCATGACAGCCTACCCTCTCACTTAACTCTTGAAGTATACAAGCTATTTCAATTAACATAGCTTCTTACCTCTCCATTCTATGGCCCTCCTCATCTCTTGCATGATCTCATTTTATTCCTTATGATTTGCCATATCTAACCTGTGAACAAAGGAGTCAAAGCCTTAGTATCTAGAATTCATCAAGTATCACAGGTAAATACCTTTACACATAACATTCTATAACCTTAATACAACCTTAAACAACACCAAATCATAGAGAGTTCAATGGTTCTATCTAAACCATTGCTTTGAGACCAAATTGTAACACCTAGAACTTTCATATGCAAAATAATACAATATCTCCATAATATGATCTTTATCTATCAACTTTTGAAGCTAAAATGAACAATCCATGCTAAAACTCCAACATATAATTTATGCAAAATATAAAATCTTCCATAACCATCTAAAAATAAAACCTATTTGAACATGTAGACAATGTTTTGAACTATCTCAAATATCAAAATCTTTCATTACACCATTATGAATCCTACTACAATATTTACTAGTCTAATTAAGGTGAGAAGTCTAGCTTCTCCTTCCCAACCACAGCTTTTCGTCATGGAAATACCATCAACAAAATGTGAAATTAAATCCCAGCAACTAGTGAGTTCCAAAATTGAATTTCCATCTATGAATATAAATCTTTTAGTTTAAACAAAGGTAATTAGTAAAAGGTAAACTAAAGCATCCCAATAAGATGTCTTTTAGAAATATTTATAAGCTATAATAATTAACAATTTTTAAACCAATTTCATAAATCATTAATAAAGAGTTAACACTTGATACAAATCAATTTTACAAACAGATCTTACTTTAAAAACCATCTTCTTAGTGGTACACATAGGTGAGATTTCACTACTACAACATTTGCTTTCAATCTAATGGTATTCTTAGTGTGAGCTAACTATACTATTTACTCATCTACCTTACATCAAATGAGATCTGTGACTTTAAACTTGGCCTTTGGCTAACAGTGATCACTTGTTGGACTGTAGGCATGCACACCTTACCTAGCAACTTAGCCCATTGGCCCTAAAATCATTAGCATAAAATCCAATCTCATAATCATAATTATAATCATAATCATAGACATCAAGTAAATATTTATCCTTGGGTTATTAATCATAAGGTTTCATCTCAAAGACAACCAATAAGCATATGTTTTGAAAATATCAAACAACAATTTCAAAATCATTTCATCTCAAGATCAAATGAACATTAATAATTTACATTCCATTTCTAATAATCGGTTACCCAAGTACAAGAATATTTCAATATCATAATATAAAAGCGTAATTCATCATTTCACAATATAATCTCATCATTTCATAAGGGTCACAACCACTATCTCAATAGTTTAACTTTCTTAAATTCTTGAAGGATAAATCAGCATTATATAAATAAATTTTATAAAGTATAAAAATTTATTAGAATTATATTTATAGACACTAACTATCTTGATCTGAAGTCAAATGCACACTTGCCAAGCCACTAACACTATCCTCAAGCTTGAAATATACAATATATCAATAAAATATATTTAATATTATAATATACAAAAAATAATATTTCCTATCTAATTAAATCCATTTTATTTCATCTATTTACCACAATAGTCAACACTTCACGAGCACTCAACAAGTTTAACACTTCACAAGTCTACTTGGGTTTGTACTTTGTCTTCCATGTTTCATACCAAGACAATGAATTAAGCTCCTAAATAATCATGGAATAGTAAACTTACCCAAATTCCATTGATAGAAAAAGTCAATTTTTTCACATAGACATTTCATCAAACATTTAGTGTGCAACTATTAAAACTAACAACAATAAATATCTAATCAATATTCTAACTAATTCGCTTGCATTACTAGAAGCTTAATTACACTTTTAATTAACCAATTTCAACATCAATTGTCAATTTCTCCAAAATCCCCAATTATCAAACCCTAGGATTTTACATCATCTAATTTAAATTTTGATCAGTTCAAATTAAAGCTACGAAGGAATAGAATGTTTTTCTCTTCATGTACCTTGGCTAAATCCTCAAGCTAATACATCAAATAGAGCTTGCAAGTGAAGAAGATGAAAAAGGAGTCTTCCTTTGGCAAGAATGGCGTTGGCTTAAGTGAGGTAGATGAGGGAGTATGTTTTGATGTGATGAATAAGATAATTTTAATGTAAATAGGCATGGATTTGGATTATAGGCACGGGTAATGGTTAATATCTATCCAAATTTACTTAAGGTAATAGTAATTCATTAAAAGAGTTACTTTTTTCTATTTAATAAATAAAAATTCTAATTTTAATATCAAACTTTTCTATTTTCATATATTTTGTTTAGACTAGGTATAGCTATTTAAGCCTTTATCCTTTTCCTTCCATCTTTTAAACCTATGACACAAAAGTAAATTAGTCTACTAACTTAAAGTCCAATATTTCAATAAATAATATATTTTCTTAATATTTTATAATTATATAAATATTAATTACTCACTAAATCCTCAAATATCCATAATAACATAAATTTTCAATCATCTACTTTTACAACCAAATCAACACCCACATAAAAACCCATAAAATAATAATTGCCAACAATACACACATCCCTTAAGTTGCCTCACTAATTTATTAATTAATAAATAATTATATTTTAATTTAAGTATTATTTTAAGATATAATTAATTATTTTATATTTTAATTTCATTATTAATTCAAAATGTTACACTAAGAGTCATGCAAGAGTGAGCTACTTTATTCCTAATATTCATGTCTCTCTTTTAAAACTTCATATCTTTTTTTTCCTTGCCTTAGAAGGCTTCTTCGTCCTCTATTTCTTTGAATGTTTCAAACCCCATTGCAATAGGGATCTCATCCAAGAGTAAGAAGTGTGGCACAGTTTTAGTGACTCATTTGTTTAGGGCTAACAATGCAAGGTAGCCATGCATTTTTATGTTTGATTTCCCATCTTTGTTTTAGTTTTCTTCATTTCTTACATTCTTAAACTTCAATTGCATTTTCCCTCCATTTCCTTGGGTTTTCAAACTATCAATGTGAGGTTCTTTTATTTTTTTGCTGTAACTCTTATACCACGCACTTAGGAGCCTTCTTTTTCTTTAGATATGTGTATTATTCAAGTGCTCTTTGGAGTTGACAACTTCAATACCTTGGCTTTAAATTAATGAGTCTATCATATCTTCTCCTAGTAACATGTTTGCCCCATCTTTTTCCTTTTTTTTCTTCATCATCTACATTCCATTATTACCATTTGCTATGCATAACTGCCATAATTATTTCCTTTTTCCTAATGCTTTAATTTTTTACCACAAGGCACTTTAACCATGAGGTCAGATAGGACTCCCCTAGGATTATGTTAGCTAGAGTATTAGGAAAGAATAAATTTGTCAACTAAGTAATCGATTATCTTTCCTTTTAATTAGGTTGCCCTTATTATTTTTCTTCTAACATCTAATGGTTCAAGTCTATATTATTCTTATGCTCTAAATCTCAATGCTTCCTTCTCGAAATTGTTGTTGCACTGTCATTATGAAGCATTCACTATGGTTGTGGCTTTGTGGGCTATATAGGGATTGAGATATTTACAAGGTATCAATTCTAAATATTTCATAAATTATTAACTTGCTTTTGAAATAAAATGATATTAAATTAGGGATTTCAATAACTAGAGAAAATTTGATAGGGTGTAGTTAGAGTATATGGGATTTGAAGTATGATAACTTAGCTTCATAAGATTGTGGACTAAGTTATACTTTAGTAGGGAAGGAATTTGAAATATGCTAGATTAAGTTGACTGAATGAAATTGAGAGAAAAGTATATAAATGCAATTCTTATAGGCTAAATGAGTTTTATGATTAGGTATTAGGGATCATTTTGAATAATTTTATTGGAAGTGTAGCATTGTTCAATATACTACTAAATATTCAAGAAGCACAGGGGGTAGACAACATCCCACCTTAATTTTATACTTTACTTCTCTTATTCAAGATTTATGATTTAGATGTTAATAACTATGTTCTTTCATATCTTGCATCTTTATATTTTGTAAAAGATCAAACTTTTTAATTTTTTTCCTTTAAATTCTATATCGAATGAGAAAATATTTTAATTATATTGCATTTATTGAATTGTTGGTCATTGATACAAATATGGAATTAATTAGAGTAATCCTAGAAAATTTTTATAAATGCTTTTGTTGCTTACAAATAAGAAATGTTTAAATAGAAATTTGTATTAAGGTGATTCTATACATGATGATGATGTTTTTATGGAGGGACTAGTTATAGAATATTGGTTGCTAATATTAATTTTCTTAGTCCTTAGCATACCATGGCTAAACTATAATTAGCAGAGGATATAGGAGATGCTAGCTTCATATATTTTCTAACACACATGGAATAGAAGGATGTATTTGGTATAACAAAAATTTATTTAGGAATTCTATAGTGGAAAAGTCTTTGCCACTCAATCGGTTAAGCGAGATGGACATCTTCAATAGGCATGGTGACTAGAAGGGATTGTGTTTATAGTGCAATAAAGTCCATAAAGGGAAGCTAGCTTTAGAAGGGAAGGAATCACACCTTATTTCCTTTGATATTGTATTATGAGAAAAAATGCATGATCAAAATAAGAAAGTTCAAACAAAGGAAAAATAAAAGGGAAATCAGGGCAAATCAAAATAAGGAAGTGCATAATACAATATCAAAGGAAATAAGGTAAAATAGGAAACAAATAGAAAAAATTATCTAATTAGCAATTTTTTTGCCTTTTTTTTCTTTTCTTTTTGGCCCTTCTTGGTTTTGCTTTTTGTTTTCCTTTTTTTTGTTTTTTACTTTTTTTTTTGTTTTTTCTCTTTTGACTTGATAAGATGAAATAGCCCAAAACTTACAAAATTACAAAATAGGAAACAAACTAGACAAATTATATTTGTAAGATTCAAAAAATATTATTAACTAAAACCTAATATATCTCAACGTAGAAAAGCATGATTGGGAAAGTTGAGATTCTGAACTTTAAGAAACACCTATAAATTGTCCAAAAACTCAACCGAAAAGGGGTCAAACAGATAAGAAATAAAATAGAACATCCAAACAAGAAAATTTTTCATATTACAAAATAAATAGCTCTTATAATATAAAAATAAAATCTTGCACACTAAAGATCAAATTTGGAAACAAGGTAGAAATTTTTTTTTTCTTTCTGGTAGTAAAGGTGGCAAAGAAAAGATATAGTAAACAAGAAAATCTAGAGGCTAAAAAGAAAAGATGTTGGCTAATGATGGGTGAACTACCATGTAAACCAAAATTCTAATACCAAATGATGTGAAATCAAGGGGTGGCCCGATCTTTATGGCGTAGGTTGATAGATAGATGATAGTTTGAGAGCCGACATAAATAAATAGCCAACTAACATTATAATAATGTTGACTTGCTACTTAGACGACGTGCCTAACCATAAACATGATGAACCAACCCACACAATAATGCACTTGGGTTGAAGCATGAATTTGGGGCTTTTTGTGAACTTGAATTACCAACCTAATGATAGGTTGACAAGATGAAGGTCTCACAAGAGCAAAAAAAAGATAATATTCTTACAATTAGAGAAATACTTAGAATAATTCTATTACTTCTAATCTGATTCAAATGGAGGTAGAATATATGTATTTATAGTGTAACTTAAACCTATCTACTTGAGGAAAAGTAAGAAACTAGTCATATAATCTTAACTGAAAGACCTAAAAATTAGAAATACAAAATCAAATCTTTTTAAAATAGAAAAGGAAAGATAATCTGCCTAATTAATTTTAATTTTCATCTAAATACATAAAGCTTTTAAAAGTGAGCATATTAAGTCCATAATATTATTGTTTAGGTCCAAATGGGTCAATCTATGTATGGCCCTTAGTCCAAACTCTTTAATTTACAAGATTCTCACCCAAATTAGTTTTAATAGTTCAATCTTTAGCCTAAATAATATTGAGGACGTTTTGATTAATACTTAAATTAGATTTATCAAAACTCTACTTGGTCCAAATCTTTTGAACAAGTTCACTCAATGCTTTTTTAAGTTTTTTTAGCCTTTGCCCTTGTAATAGGTCCAATTAAAAGATGTAAAGGATCATTTAAAAATTTTGAATTAGCATTTTCATGAACTTGGTTCATATCACTATCGAACATTCACTTCAATGATGACTTTATCAATGATAATAAAGACACAAATGATATTGAGGCCTCCGAAGAAGGAGAAGATGAGGCTGACCAAGATAAGATAGATTTTAGTAGTTTTTAATTCCAAGGTATATTGAAGTTCCTATTCATTCCTTTTTCTTATTTTCACATTACACATTAAAGAGGTTGTCTTTTCATTTATGTTACACCTCTATTGTTACATGGTTTACTAATGTTAACACATAAATTTTTTTCAAATATACTAATGTCAGCAAAGAAGAACATAAAAGCTTAGATATTGTTAGAAGTTTTCTATCAATATATATATGTGTGTGTGTGTGCGTATATATATTTGAGAATAGTTATAGACTTTTGTATTATAATGTACAACTTTGTAAGGTATATTTTATTGCTTCAATTGTTGGCTAGTTGCTTGTATATTTGTTTCATTGTAGATTAAAAATGGGAAGGGATATAAAGCAAATAAAAAATTGGATTTTTTCTTAAAAATTTGCAGCCAAACAACAAGGGATTAGCAATGAAAAATAGCAAAGGGTCAATGACGGATTAGCGAGGGAATTGAGAAGGAATAGTGAGGAAACACAACAAGGGAACTAAGAGGGATTAGAGAGGGAATATAATGAAGAAATTGTGATGGGATAACAAGGGAAAACAAGAAAGGACTAGCACAAGATGGACGAGGGAAATTAGTGCGCAAATATTCCTTCTCCATTCCTTGGCTAGTTGTAAGGAAAATTGCTATTTCCTAATCCAATTATAGTGACAAAAATGAGTGAAGAAATTGCCATCCCTAGTTTGTTAGTAAGGGACTTTACTAGAAGATTGGGGAGGGAACATTTCTATGCTGTTTCTTCCCTATATGCTCACTATAGCCATATAACAAAGGAATCACTACAAAAAAATAGACTTTTAGTAACGACTTTTAGCGATGACTTAAAAAAGTGGTCGCTAAAAAATATTTTTAGCAACGACTTTATTAAGTTGTCGCTAAAAGTGGTCGCTAAAAAACTATTCTTAACTCTAAAAATATTTTTAACGGCGAGGTCAAAAAATAGTCACTAAAAATATTTAGTAGCAACAAAAACCTCGCCGCTAAAAGGTTTTTGCGACGACATAGATATAGTCGTAACAAAAAATATATTTCAAAACATAACTTTTAGCGACCACTAGCTTGAGTCGTCATTAAAGCATAACTTTTAGCGACGACTAATTTTAGTCGTCACTAAATCATAACATTTAGCGACGAGAAACTTTAGTCGTCGCTAAAATATAACATTTAGCGACGACATACGTGATCGTCACTAAAAGTCCAAATGCCAAATTTTTAGCGACTACTAGCTTGAGTCGTCACTAAAGTATAACTTTTAGCGACGACAATTTTTAGTCGTCACTAAAGCATAACATTTAGTGACAACGTACTTGATCGTCACTAAAAGTCCAAATACCAATTTTTTTCCATTAAATATATTATTGACAAAACGTTTAGCGACCATTAGTTTTAGTCATCACTAAAACATAACTTTTAGCGACGATAATCTTTAGTCGTCACTAAAGCATAACTTTTAGCGACGACTAACTTTAGTCGTCACTAAATCATAACATTTAGCGACGAGAAACTTTGGTCGTCACTAAAACATAACATTTAGCGACGACGCATGTGATCATCACTAAAAGTCTAAATGTCAAATTTTTACGAATTAAAACTATTATTAACAAACTTTTAGCAACTACTAACTTTAATCGTCGCTAAAACACAAAAGTTTTAGCGCCAAATCTTTTAGAGACGACATTTTGTATTCGTCACTGATTAGTTACTTTTAGCGGCGACTAAAATTGTCGTCGCTAAAAGTTTTGATGCAAAATTTTTTACATATTAAAAATTTTTGCTTGAAATATTTTTGTAATTTATACGTATCAATTAATATATGCAAATATACAGGACAAAAAATAAATTAGAGTATTTTTAAGTTAAAAAAATAAATTAGGGTATTAATTAAAAAAATAAAACTAAAATTTTTATTAAGTTTAAAAAACCTAGTAGATTTAATAGATTTAAGAAGTTAAAATTTTAATTTTTGAAATTCATGAAATTAATATGCCTAACATTTCATATGTTGAAGAATCCATATATTTAAATTTTGAATTTCCATTTCTATGATTCATTTTATTAATGGGTCATTTTCAACTTTTGAAGCAACGTAAACAACAAAGAGATAGAAAGAAAGAAAAAAATGAAAGAGAAAAAAAAAAGAATAGATAAAAGATTGAACTTCGCCTTAATCTCTTATCATTGCAATATTAATTTTAGTTGGATAACCCTTTTAAATTCTTATTTTATCTTCTTCTTCATCCATTAATGTCTTCTTCTTCTTTATGTTCCAAGGCTTTAAACTTGATACTTTATAATTTCAGCAAAAATATAATGATTTCTATGGATTTTTTAGTGAAGGGGTAGCCATGGATGTGAATTTAGAATTTCACTCTGGATACTTTAAACTTGGGCTTAAATGTTTTTTTTTTTTTTTATAAAGATGAGCCCCAATTAATGTAATGACCCCTAGTGTAATGATGTAGCATGTATTTCTTATTGAGACAGCAACATATATAAATTCTAGAGAGATAAGTTGGAGGATGACTTATATTTAGGATTAAGAACTTCAAATGTTTTAGTTAGAACAAAAATATAATGGGTAAATCATAGAAAAAGATACATTAGGCTATTAAAGAATAAAAATTCTAAATTTTTAATTAATTTTTGAGTTCAATTATATATTTCTTAATTTTTACCCTCTTTATTATTAATCAAGTACTTAAATTCAAAACTTAAATAAAATAAAACTTAAGTAAATTATAAAAAATATTATATAATTATAAACTTATTTTAATATTAATGAAAGGTAGTAAAAAACAAGAATCACAAAATTAAAGGCCTAAACAAACTTTTTTGAGAAAAATAAGTGACCGAATCACCTACGGCTATTCGCCACGCGTAGATCTCAAAAAAATACCCAAAATCAAAAAAAAGATAATCTCAAACGGAGTACGGTACACAAAGTTATGGCATTTTAAAGTTTTACCCTCCAATATTATATTTTCTTCATAATTTATGTTCTAAACCTAACTTATATTTTTTATTTTTTATCCCTCAAATTATTTTTTTTCATTTATATATCAATTATCAATTATTAAATTATCAATATATTTAGAATAATATATTATCATTACACATAAACCTCTATTAACACAGTAACAGTAAAACCTAGGGTCATCATCAGCTTTCATTCCCCGCCTCTGTGTTTTCCCCGTCGTTCTCCTTTCCCCCTTTCCCATTTTCAAACTTTCTTTGCATCTGCTGGCAAAGGCTATCGCAAATCTTCGTTCCAATATATCCTTCTGGTCGATTTCATTGTGAGTGAAGCTATTCCAACAAAAATCGTTTCGCGCACGAAGAACAGCATATCCTTAGGAGCTGAGTTCACTATGGAAGAGGAGAACACAAAAACTGAAGAGGAAGGAAGCTATATACGTGGTAATCTGGTCTATTGTTTGCTTCTTCTTTGGTCCATTATTTGCTCCTTCTCTAGTAAATTATTTGCTCCTTCTCTGGTCCATTATTTGCTACTTCTCTAGTCCATTATTTGTTCCTGCTCTAGTCCATTATTTGCTTCTGCTGTGGTCCATTATTTGCTCCTTCTCTGGTCTATTGTTTGCCCCTTCTCTGGTTCATTGTCTGCTCTTTCTTTGTGCAATTGATTTTGTGTTAAGTGTTGTGGCTGTGGTTGTGGCTAGTAGAACTGATTTTGTGTTAAGTTACTTTCTTTTTTTTTTTTTTTCAGAATTTCTTTTTTTTGTATTGGTTTCTTCTTCTTTGATGGCTACTTCTAGCCTCTGTCAACTTGTTGAATTTCTTATTTCTGATATGTTTTAATTTCATTTTATACAACACAGATTCTCAAGTGTTAACTCCTCAAACAATATCAACTGTGGCTCCTTGAATTGTAGTTGCCATAGCATAAAGGTATTATTTTCCTTTTTAATGAACTATCAAGCTGGGAATTGTGATGTTTTGCTATGACATTGTCATCAATTCTATTGTTGTCTTGATAGTTTGTTGTGATACTGATGAAATGATTTTAAATTCTGATGTGAAGTTCTGATGTGAAGTTCTAATTTGAGGAAGGGTGGGTGGAAATGGTGGGTGGAATGGTTCTGTTAAGTGCTGAAATTTTGGTGTCTAAATAAGCTTTGGTCCTGTGTGTGTACCTACATAAATTCTGATATATGGCTTAGTCTTTTGTGGGTGCAATGGGTGGGTGGAATAGTTCTGTTAAGTGCTAAATAAGCTTTGGTCCTGTGTATGTACTTACATAAATTCTGATATGTGGCAAAATCTTTTGTGGGTGGAATGGTTATTTTTAAGTGTCGTAAATTTGGTGCCTATGCTCTGATATATGCCCATAAGCTCTATAGGTTTAGTGTTTATAAGTGCTATAGATTTAGTGAGTGCTATAAATTTAGTGCCTTTGAGTTCTGAAATGTGCCTTTAAGTTCTGATATGTGCTTTAGAGATTTGGTCTAATTCTGTTGCCTTGATAGTTTATTGTGATACTGCTGAACTCTGGTGTTAATTTTGATATATGCCTAAGCGCTGATATATGCCTTTAGAGATTTGGTCCAATTCTGTTAGCTTGATAATTAACTCTGATATTGCTGAGGACTGGTGTTACTTCTTATATATGCCTAAGCTTTGATATATGCCTTTAAGTTTTGATACGTGGTTTAGAGATTTGGTCCAATTCTGTTACCTTAATACTACTAAAGATTGCTATTATTTTTTTTCATTTGAGGATAAAATATGGTGCTTACGACTTTTAAGTACTGTAAAGTACTATAAACTTAGTGTTCAAATTACATTTTGTCCTATCTCCATACCTATGTGTGTCATACTATCATACTTTGTTGAGAAGATTTTGCCCAACCTTGAGCTTTTTCAAAGCTTCTCAATCCTGTTGACAAGGGAATATCCTATCGATAAGGTCTTTAATTTTCCTTTGCTAAATTTGAGATCCTGTCGACAAGGTCTTATCTAGTCAATAAGGTTTTCATTTTTCCTTCGCTAAATTTGAGATCCTGTCGACAAGGTCTTATCTAGTCAACAAGATCTTCAATTTTCCTTTGCTAAATTTGAGATCTTGTCGACAAGGTCTTATCTAGTCAACAAGATTTGTTACCCTATCAATAATATTGTTTGCCTTGTTAACAGTATCTTATTACTACCTCTAGAAAAAGGGTGACTTATTCTTCATATTCATTTTAGCCTTTCCATTGCAATCATTTTTTAGCCTTGGTTTCACAACCTTTCCATAGGTGATATATTCACAACCTTTTCATTATAAATATATCATGTACAACCTTTCATGAGCAACATATTACATCAACGCTTATACTATTATCAATGTTAATACCATGCGCTTAGAAGTAACATAAAGGAAAGTGTGACATAATGAATCCCTCATTATGTTTTGTATTAGAACAAAGTTTGGTTTTAGATCAGATCTAAAATTTGGAGATCTAAATCAAAACATAAGTATATAATTCTTTACATGTAACTAGAACAAAGTTCAAGCAGTGACAGCATGGACTAAACGTAAATATATAATTCTTTACATGTAAAAAGATTTGCCTTATCCACAGTTTAACTTGCAATGATGTTGATTAAAATGTAGGAAGTAACAGAGATGGATAAAAGTTAGATAAAGATCAATAATAGAGCTAATTCAACATATAGACGAGGAGTTGATGAGTTTTTACAATGGGCCTTTAATCAGCCAAGGGTGACAGATATGATTCGATGCCCATGCAAGGGGTGTAAGAATACAGAATGGAAGAGTCGTATTGACGTAAGAACATATCTATTAAGGAAAGGCTTCAGCCCAAGTTATGAAGTGTGGGACTCTCATGGAGAAGTTTGTCTTAGTGCTTATAGTTCATTGCATCAAAATAATAGTGGTGAGGTAGCTGATGATATAGTTGATGAAATTGATGAAGAAGATGATATTATTGGGATGCTTCATGATGCATACGGTCACACAGATTCAAATGAAGGGAATCGTGAGTCAGAGAACCATGAGCCACCCAATGGGCAGGCAAAACAATTCTTTAGCTTGTTGTAAGCTGCTCAAGCTGACCTCTATCCAGGTTGTGACAAAGTTTCGAAACTCTCTTTTATAGTTAGGCTACTCCACCTTAAGTGCCTTAACCATTGGAGCAACAAATCCATGGATTCATTGTTAAGTTTATTTAAGGATGTTCTTCCAGAGGGGGCATTAATACCTAACTCCTACTACGAAGCAAAGAAAGTTATTCAAGAGTTAGGAATGGATTACACCAAGATTGACGCATGTGAGAACGACTGCATCTTATATTGGCAAGAGCACGCCAATGCTCAGTCATGTCCTAAGTGCAATATGCCTCGATGGAGGTCAAATAATCATAAAGGAAAGAAAATTTCTCATAAAGTGTTACGATATTTCCCTATAAAGCCTAGGCTACAAAGGCTATATATGTCTCACCATACAACTAAGGAGATGAGGTGGCATAATGAGGAACGCATTAATGATGGTGTTTTGCGGCATCCAGCTGACTCTGTTGCATGGAAATCGTTTAACCAGCAGCATCCAGAATTTTGTAGTGATCCAAGAAATGTTCAGTTGGGCTTAGCAAGTGACGGGTTTCAACCTTGGGGAAATATGAGTACTAATCATAGTATTTGGCCAGTTGTATTAGTTCCATATAATTTGCCACCATGGCAATGCATGAAGCACCCATATTTTATGATGACTCTTTTAATTCTAGGCCCCAGAAGTCCAGGTGATGACATAGATGTGTACCTCCAACCAATGATTAAGGAGTTACTTGAATTATGGGATCAAGGAGTAGAGACATATGATGCCCATACGAAGTCCAATTTCAAGTTACGTACAGCATTATTGTGGACAATTAATGACTTCCCAGCATATGGGAACCTATCAGGATGGTCTACAAAAGGAAAGCTTGCATGCCCTTGTTACCACAAAGACACATATTCTATTTCATTACGGAATAAGTTGTGCTACTTGGGCCATCGTCGCTTCCTACCAACCCATCATCCATGGAGGCGAAATCGAAGGGCATTTGATGGGAAAGTTGAGCATAGAGTTCCACCCTCTCCTTTAACCGTTGATGAGGCACTTTGTCAATTACAAGCACTAGGTAATGTAACTTTGGGAAAAGGTCAAAAGCGAAAGCGTGACCATGTCACTAACACATTTAATTGGAGAAAAAAAAGTATCTTTTTCTGCTTACCTTATTGGAAAACATTGTTGATCCGACACAACCTTGATGTTATGCACATTGAGAGAAATGTTTCAGATAACATCATGTCAACTGTTATGGGATTAGCTGGAAAGACAAAAGATACAGTAAAGAGTCGGTATGACTTAGTTGACATGGGAATTAGATCTGAATTACACCCGATAGAAGAAGGAAACAAAGTTCTGATTCCAGTTGCTTGCTATGCATTATCCCCACAAGAGAAGTTAAAAGTTTGTAACTTCCTAGCTACTTTGAAAGTGTCTGATGCCTTCTCTTCAAATATTTCACGATGTATTAATGTTCGTGACAGAAAAATCTATGGATTGAAGTGCCATGACCACCATGTTTTGTTACAAGATATATTCCCCATAGCATTATGTGGCTTGTTGCCCAATGAGGTATCTGAACCTATATTAGAGTTGGGTAAATTCTTTAAGAATTTATGTTCCAAGTGCCTAACAACCGAAGCTCTTGATCATCTTGAATCTCAAATTGCAAGCACATTGTGCAAATTGGAAATGGTTTTTCCACCAGCCTTCTTTGATATCATGATCCACTTGCCTATCCATTTAGCAAGAGAGGCAAAGCTTGGAGGGCCCGTACAATATAGATGGATGTACCCTATCGAGAGGTAACTTACTACACTAGATATGCCTTTTATAAATTTTATTAATACTCTATGCTAAATTTTTTATTCAAATCCTCTTATGTATTTAGGTACTTGCGGACATTAAAAACATATGTTCGCAATAAGGCTCGACCAGAAGATTCAATAGCCGAAGGGTATTTGGCAGATGAATGTCTTACTTTTTGCTCTCGTTACTTGAAAGACATTCCCACCAAGTTTAATAGGCCTACCAGAAACGATGATGGACTTATGGGAAAGGATGAAAGATCCATCTTCAATAAAAGTGGCCAAGTCCGGGGAGGTTACGAATCAAGATTTCTCTCTAGTGTAGAGTTTAATCAAGCTTGTATGTATGTGCTCTACAACTGTGAAGAGGTTTGGCCATTCATAGAGTACGTTGGTGGAGCCTGGTAACTCCTTCTAAATAATTTCTTCAAGAATTTGTTGCCTTAACTATGTCATTCATTGCAGGGAGCATAAGAAGCAGATGGAAATGCATAGATCAACAATTAAAGAGTTCCCAAAATGGTTTCGTGAACAGGTTAGTTTTTGGACACCACACTAGAATATAAGAATTATGTGATAAATTTTGATCATGATAGAATATATCTCATTATAGGTTGCAAAGTTAAGCACACATGATGAGGCTAGTGATGACCTTATGAGTTTAGCAGCTGGCCCACTCAAAGTGGTTCATCGCTACTCAGCATTTACAGTGAATGGCTTTAGATTCCACACAAAAGATCGTGCCTTAGGCTGAAGAACAGATAATAGTGGAATACTTGTGAAAGGTGATAATGAAGACGAGAATAAAGAGTACTATGGTGTGTTAGAGGACATATATGAGTTGTCATATATTGGGTATAAAAAAGTGTATTTATTTAAGTGTTATTGGTGGGATGTGGCTCATCTAGGAAGAGGATACAAGGTTGATAAATTTGGAATCACTAGTGTGAATACTCGTTATTCACTTAACTCTAATGAGCCATTTGTCTTAGCATATCAAGCCGAACAAGTATTCTATTTGAATGACATAGTTAATGCAAATTGGCTCATTGTTGTCAAGACAAATCCTCGTGACCTATTCAATATGCCTGAGGTGATTGATAATGACGTCAGTGGGGACTTTGAAGGAGGGCCCATCGATGAGGCATATCAACAAGATGAGATCGAACTATATGTGGTCCTTGATGATAATGTGGGAAATGACTTTGTGGTCCAGTTGCAAAGGGATGATGTTGCTCCAGAGACTCTAAGCCATTCAAGCGAACACCTACGAACACAATGCCCAAGTGCAATTAATGCAGGACATGAATTCATTGATGACAATGATGAGGATGTATCCACTGACAAAGGAGATTCAGAAGACATACTTGGCGAGGATGATGAAGTCGATATTGACACCACAGATCCTGAGTAAAAGTAACTAAGATTCTATGTTATTTAATGGTACATATAATAAATGACTAAAATATTAAATTTGTAGAGAGCATCATATTTCATTGAGTATTTTTTATTTTTTATTTTGATAAGGTTAAAGATCTTGTTTATAAAGTGGAAGATCTTGTCAACAAGATTGAAGATCTAATCTTTAAATTCAGTGGCTGGACAATATATTGTTGACACAATTGAAGATCTTGTCGACAAGATCCTGAATTCAGTAGAGAGAAGTTGAAAACCTTGTCAACAGGATTTGTTATCTTACAACAAGGTATTCTTTAATTAAAAAACTTAGAACAACTAAGATCATAATAAGTTATAACTCATAATAAGCGATAATTATGACAATTTCTATAAGATTGTCACTAATATTATTATTATCATTGCTTCAAATTTTTAAAACTTCATTTCTTCGTTAAAAGTTTTATAATTTTACAAATTGACATTATTCAACTACCTTGTTCTCATAATAATAAATGTGGAATGATTCAGGAAATGTCAGGTGCTGGGCGTGTGAGAGGGGCTGGACGAGGTGGACGTGGCTTAGGACGTGGAAATAGATGGGGGAGGCAGAATTACACGAGTGATGTTGCATCTCCACCACGTACGAGAGGGCAACTTGAGCATGATGCACTAGAAGCTCAATATTCTCCATTGCCACTAGAGCCAGTTGGTGAGGAAGAACAAGAACAAGATGGTTCACCTCTTACTCAGCCATCGCGAAACCAGAGTAGTGCAAGTAAGCAAGGGAAACAATATACGTGTTTGGTTAATTTTTCACCTTGTGTCATATATAGGTATATTTGTTTTCTTATGTATAATCATCTAATCATTTTCTTTTTTCTATATTATTCAGCTCCTTGCAGCACTGTTAAAAAGGGTTGAGGGAAGTATAAGTGTTTAGGAGTTGACCTTAAAACAAAATTTGGCAATAAGATCTTAATTACTATGTCTAGGATCACTGAACGGCCGATTGGAGATGGGGCTCGAGACTTATCTAGTTACATTGGTTGGGTGGTGCGGACTACTGTGTCCTTAAGAGATGGTGATTGGAAAGATATTGCAAATAAAGATGGGGATACCATGTGGTTGAAAGTAAAGGTAACAAGTTATATATTTTAAATGCATATCTTTAACTAATGTGCAAATACCTATGTTATGTTTGCAATTATAACTACTTATAATTTGAATTTGCTATTCTATTCTTAATGTATAGGACAAATTTGAAGTTCGCGATCCTCAACAGGAGGTGGCATTCAAGTCTTACTGCATGGACTCGATGCAACGACTCTTTAAGAATTGGAAGTCTTCATTGTCAAAAATATATAAGAACTACATGACGGACGAGGAGAGGCAAGCAGCAAAACCAAAGGATGTTAGCCTTGAAGATTGGGATTGGCTAATTCAGCACTTTAAGTCCAATAAGTTTCAGGTCTTTAGTTCAAACTTTATTGCAGCTATACTATTATTAATTAAAATTATCATTAACAATACTTTGGCTTTATATGCAGGCTGCAAGTAGTAGAAATAGTATAAATAGGTCAAAGCAGGTAACATTACATACATGTGGTACCCGCTCATTTGCAGAGGTTGAAGAGTCTTTGGTGAGTACCTTATTGTATTTTAGGACAAATTCGTTTCTATATTTACTACTACTTTTTCTCATGCTAAAAAGCTTTGAATACTAATGTCTGAAAAATATGTAGAGGGACCCAGAAACAGGGGAGCCAGCAACAACTGATCGAGTATGGGAGGCACAACATACTCGTTGAACAAAAGAGGGGGAGATAGTGTGGGCTGATCCATAGTCCCAAGAGATCCATGTAATGTTCTCAAATTCATTTACTTCAAACAAATTGTTTGTACAATTTTTCACACTTCTAACTCATGTCCTACACTGTAGTCACGCATTCACGATCTTGTTATTCAACAACAAACAACAAATGAAGAGGCACGCCTAACTGGAGATGAGATATTAGCTACCATACTGGGGGAGAGATCGAGATATGTACGTGGCAAGGGATATGGGAAGAAACCCTCGAGAAAGAGAAGCATCGGCGAATATGAAGTGGATTCTAGAGTTTCTTCTGCAATAGAACAAGTGCGTGAAGAGATGCGTAAAGAAATGGAACAAAAACTACAAGAGGAGCGAGCCCAAATGCAAGCACAGATGCAAGCTGAAATTCGTGCTCAAATGACTGCCTTCATGGCCACATTCCAACAGGTATCTTTTGCACTTGTCTTTTTCTTTTCAATGTTAAAAAACTTAGTGTTATGTTTCTTTTCAGCAAGGAAATGTACCTCTGATGAACAATGCTTCAAGTGGAGAAGCTCAATAATTTTGTGAGTAATTAATACATCTTAAGTTTTCCTTTTAAACTTTTGACATTAATTTATTTATGGCATACATAGTCTTTTAAACATTATGCTTTACTGAAATTGGAATGTGGTCTCAATTTGTCACACAGGTAATTGCTTTGATGGAGAAAGTCTTGACATTTACAAAACAAAATGAAGTGTCTAGATTGAATGATAGTGCCTCTCCCTTGAATTACAAAGATTCAAGCAATTGCCAATACTAACTTCTTGTTGTTTAGTAATATTGTAATGCTATTTTGAATAGTGGAGTGTATGAGTGAGTTTAAAAAATTATTCATACTTGTTTGATGGACCTCTGTAGTAATGTATACATCAAACTTATTAGCTCTTTCTTGGCTTATATATTTTAAAATGTTAGATTAAGTCGTTGTTCTTTTTTAACTTATGTATTTTAAAATGTTAGATTTTGTAAAATGATGTATGTTATTAGAGATTTAGAAGATTTATTTTTCACCATTTATAATATTATAAAATTTATTTTAGTAAACAGGTTTAAAGAAAATAATTAAAACAAATATTAAAAATTTGAAAAAAAAAATCTCTTTAGCGGCGACTAAAGTCGTGGCTAATAATATATCAATATGGATAAAAGCATATATTTAGCGGCGACTAATGTCATCGCTAAAGACATATTTAGTGGCGACATAAAATATTGAAGCTAAAAGAAAAATTTTAGCGGCAAAAGAATGATTCATTGCAAAAATAAACATTTAGCGTCACCAAAATATTTCACCACTAAAAGTATATATTTAGTGACGACAATACTCGCCACTAATTTCTCTAAATACCCATTAAAAAAAATTTTGGCGACTACTAATTTCGCTGCTAAAACAACATTTAGCGTCAAAGTACATGTCGTCGCTAAATATTCCCACCAAATAAAAAGGTTTTTGCGGCGAAAAAGTCGTCACTAAATCTTTTAAACTAAAAGGTCGTCGCTAAAAGTATACATTTAGTGACCACAACTATTGGCAAAAAGTCGTCGCTAAAAGTTTTTAGTGTCAAAAGATATTTGTTGCTGTTAAAACTATATATTTAGTGACGACTTTTTTCGCCTCTAAAAATATTTTTTGTCGTCGCAAAAAGTTTTTTTAGCGACAACAATTTTTTGCCACTAAATTTCTTTAACAACAGCTGTAATTGCGGCGACTTAGCGACGACTACATTGTCGTTGCTAAATAGTTTTAGCGACGACTTTTGACGTTTTAGCGACGACTTTTGTCGCAGCAAATTCCACATTTTTTTGTAGTGAATAGTGAGGGAATGTTCTCTCAGCTATTTTTTTTCCTTGTAGTGTCTATATTCCTTCTTGAACATTCATGAGATAAAATTTAGATACAAAATTTATGTATTTCTCATCATATATATATATATATATATGTATTAATAAAAGCGTGATAAGTGAATGTTTATTTTTTTAAATAATTTAACACTATATGTTTGATTTTTCAAATTTTTGTTCACAAGTCACGTTTTTATTAAAGAATTTAATAGTAAATATTTTAAAATTTTTTACCTAAATTTAGCCTTTTTTTTTTTAATAGTGCACTTCTTTACGTATTGGATATTTATTCTTAATCTCTCAAGAGGAATCAAATTCAAATGGAAGATTGTAATTATAATTTAAGATTAGTTTAAATAGATGAAAAAACAAAGGGGCGACAGACGGGTTGACAGAGACATATACTTACTAACAAGGTTTAAATAGATAAAATAAAAATTTTGAAAAAAAAATGAATATTGAGAAGGAGAGTTATGGACGCCGTTTGGAAGTAAAAGGAATGAATGTCGAGGATGGGGCTGTGAGATTCAATAAACATAAAAATCTTTGGTCTCACGTGACAAGATTCTGGCGGTGTCCATTATTAGTTGTGGTGAATGTCATTAATGTCAAACATAGCTTGCTCTCTGCCTCAAATTACACGCATATTTTTAAAGACAAGGTTGTGAATCAATCTTCCCTCTTTTTAGTTATGGCCGACTTAAAGATTTAATTTTCATTAATTTTTAATAATTTAAATTTAAAGCATAATAAATTCTTATATGCAATCAAGTCCAAAACTCATCATTCCTATTTATCAATAAAAATCTGAAAAACTCAATCACCTTTTATTTTCAACATATGAAGTTGTCAAATTCACAAGTTTAAACAAACTTATATAAAAGAAATAAACTCGTAATGTAAACTTGTATTATAAATTTGTAAAAGTTTATAATTATTAATAATTATATATAAAATATAATATACAAAAAAAATTATTTAAATGCAATTCAAATTATATAATTAAAAATTATTTATATTTCATAATTTACATTTCTCAATATAAAATTTTCAATCAAGTTAATATATAAATATTATTTTTGTGTCCTTCTTCATTAGATTGGGCTATACTTTAAGAATTTTTATTTTTTAAAATTCAATTTGACTTAATTATATGATAACTTGTTAAACTCGATTTAAAAAAATATTGAGTTTATTTAATTCAAAGGTGAGTTAAATCAAATTTGTATTAAGTCCAAGTCTACAAGTGAGTTGACATGATTTTCTCAAGTAAAAACTTAAACTCATTAAATTTGATTTGATGAGTCAACTCATAAGTTTAAAAATAATTTATATGACCATAACATTTTAAACATGCTATTAAGGATCCATATATGGAAACTAAGGGTTCATAGAAAATGTAAAGACTGAGCAAATATGGAGAAAGATCAAAAGGTTCTATTTTTAGTTAACCTAGTGATAATTATTTGCATCTTCTGCATTCGGTAAGACGGAAGGTATTAGAGAAATGAAGTTTGCTATATTCATAATAGTCCATTAGTAGTATTTTAATTAAGCCAAACATAAGATCCTTAAGTTAGTTAATAAATAGACATATTTTTGGATGGCGGTTTGTTCTCTCTTTGGATATATGTACGGAGAGCTTAAGCATAACAGAATTAAATAAGAAAAAAAGAAAACCAGTAAGAGGAATGTAATTACAATGATGATATTATGAACTTGATTTATCATGTACTCTAATTATGATGTAATGAATTACTATATGTAGAATAAAAATTTTACCAATTTCATTAGATTTATTACGCAGCAACTCACATACGATGGATATTAATTAAACGCTTGTTAAAAAAGGAGTGATCAAGCCATCATTGTAGTGCCTAAAGGTTATTATAAGATGAAGAGTGATTAAGAAAATTGGCTTACAAAGAGTGTATATTATTTCACTTTTTAGCAAGTGATTCCAAACATATTCCTATTTTTTAATATTAATTACCATTAGATCATAAATTTATTAAATTATATAAATAAATATATATATTAAATTATATAAATAACTAGAAATTCCTTATTAATTTTATTAATAATATTTCTTTAATCCAAAAGCAATTTATTTATTATAAAAATTTATTTAATATTTAAATCATTTTATTTATTAATATTATATTATTAATTTAATTAATTTAATTTTTTAATAAATTTATACATTTTAAAAATTGAAATATAAATAAATAAAAATATTTTAAATAAAAAATGAAATAAAAAATAAAAGATTAATACGAAACCATTATATATAAAATGTGTGTAAGAATTTATACTTCACTATTTGATTGGATGTTACTGTATCTAGGCTTCCATGACTGTAAATCTAAAGTCAAATCTCTTAGGGAGTGTTTGGTTGGGGGTTTTTGAAGGGGAGGGAAGGGGATGAGGATAAGGTGTTTGGTTGGATAAAATTAGAAGGGAGGGGAGGGGAGGGGATGAGGATAAGGTGTTTGGTTGGATAAAATTAGAAGGAAGGGGAGGAGAGGGGAGGGGAGGGGGAATGAGAAAATTTACCTCCCCTCCAAATTGGGGAGTTTTGAAGGGGAGGGGGAGGGGTGGGGTATTTTTTAAATGTTAATTTATTTTTTTTGCCTCTTTTAATTTTTTAATATTTTAATATATTAATATTTATTAAAAATTAAGATAATTTTTTTATCAGAAATTAAAAATAAAAAAAGATTGAAATTTATAATTTTTTTTTAAAATTATTGATATAAATAATTTTTTTATAAAAAATAAAATTAAAATAATATAAATGATAAATTTGTCCAAATATAATTACCTCTCCTCCCTTCCCCTCCTCTCTTGAACCAAACAATAATCTTTCCTTCCCTCCCTCCCCTCCCTTCCAACCAAACATAACTCATTAAATCCCCTCCCCTCCCCTCTCCTCTCCTCTATTAACCTCCCTTCCTCTCTCCTCCGTTGAACCAAACGGAGCCTAATGGAAGTCCAGTTCATGAACTTGTTTGAGATATTGCAAAGCAACAAGAAATTGAATCTTAACGTGCTTTCATGACTTTTTAACAACAAAGTCAACTTGAGAACATCTCTTCAGATCAAGGAAGGAACTATACGATACATTTCAAAAAGTGGTATTTAATTAAATAATTAAAAAAACCATTGACTTTATCACGGGACCAAAATATTCTATGTATTGACAAATTTGCATGTTAAAGAGTAATTTATTATAAGGGTCAACAAAACCCATTTAAGAATGCTGATCGTGCTAGAAATGGATGTCATTTAATTTTGTTTCGTCGAATTTATAGAAATGGAATTTGGGTTAGCATTTGCCATACTTAGGATAATCTAAACTTTACAATTGCCAGCTCACTGACCGACTTTAACATAAAAATTGCACACCCTAGAATAATTTTTGTTATAATATAGAGAATTTCTCACTTGAGAAGTTAATACTAAATTAAGGTAGTTGCTTTTCGATGTTGGTTTGGGCCATATAATGAAAATCCCCAGAGACAAGGAAGATCCCATACGCGCGTTGATTTACAATATTCCTTAATAATTTTTAATTTAATTGACCCTTCCACGTCTCTTATTTTTTGTTGAATAATCCAACAATGGAATGAAAGTACTTTAGACAAATAGATATATTCTATGTGCTTGTAAGAACACTAAAGTACATAAACTAAGTAGTTAAAAATAATATATCTTGACTTCTAGCTACTGTCTATATATAGTTGAAGATAGAGAGCCATATTTGCACTGTCGGTAGATACAAGAAAGAAAAGATCTACAGAGAGAGAGAGAGAGAGAGAGAGAGAGAGAATGAGGAGTAATCAAGTGCGTTTGAACTGTGGCATTACAATGCCTCTCATGGGATTTGGGACTTATTCCTACCCAAATGATAGGAAGACTACAGAACTCGCCATCCTCAATGCCCTAAAGGTACTACTTCGGCTTAATATTGTGATTATATTGCTCATTGCTACTCAGTACTTTTTCTTCTTTTATCTTTTTAAATTAGTTTTTGCCCTGAGTAAGATTTAAACTCAGAATTTTTTTTTTTAGTTTTGGAGACGACTCTAGTATCAATGAGCCAAAACTCATTGGTCTTCTTTCTTCGTTTTTGAACTTTGTTTGAACAATCTCGGTTTCACGTCGCCAGCTAGACTCACCTACCATCCTAAATTTGAATAGAATGCAAAGACAGTGAGCAAAGAAGCTTTTCGTGGAAAGAAGTTACATTATTGCTTTTCAGTTTTGGTTTTTTCATTTTGCCATATGATTCTTAACGGTTGAGTTTCATGCAGATGGATTATAGGCATTTTGATACAGCAAAGATATATGGTTCTGAGCCAGCAGTGGGAAAAGCCTTGAACAAAGCAATCAAAGAAGGAAGAGTAGAAAGAGAGGACATTTTCTTGACATCCAAACTGTGGGGGAGTGATCATCATGATCCTGTTTTTGCATTGAAGCAAACTCTAGAGTAAGCACACTGAACCCTTGAAATTAATCCTCCTTAAATCAGAAATCCCAATTCTCATCATAACCTTTGCTTTTTCTGTTTCCCTGTAACTAAGTCAATAAAAATGACTTAAATGCATGTGGGTGTATCATTGTAGCTTACCAAAACCCCAGAGGATAACAAAAACAAGTGAAGAACATGATGTCCCATAATGGGAATAAAATCTTCTCTCATAATCTGATTATAAGTATCGATCATTTCCGAAGAATGGGAATAAATCTTTGTTGGAGATGTAATATAGTGAATGATGACTTTTCTCATCTTTTAAAACTTCAATGCGAAATTATTACAGGAATTTGAGGATGGAGTATTTGGACATGTACCTAATGCACTGGCCTGTGAAGTTGAAGCCATGGGTGAACTATCCAGTGCCCAAGGAAGAAGATTTTGAGAAATTGGATCTTGAGACCACCTGGGCTGGCATGGAGAAATGCCTAGAAATGGGGTTGTGTAGGTGTGTTGGAGTTAGCAATTTCTCCAGCAAGAAGATTGAATCGCTATTAGATTTTGCTTCTATACCTCCGGCTGTTAATCAGGTACGTTAATATTATTATGATGGCCAATTGACCTTTTCATCTTTCAAAACAAACTGTCTTTATTTAATCTCTCAAAGATTATGGGTACTATTTTAATTATTCAAAAATTATTTTTTTTCAAATGATCTTTACGTTAAAATAGATACTAATGGGATACATGACGTGGCTGAACAAAATGAGAGAGATGACTGTTAGGTACTTATATGACTATCAAAACATTGTATAAACACTTTTTTTATTTGGGACAATCCATAAGCACTCTTCCAGAGTGTGTTTCAAATTTTTTAAAAAGTGCTTATACAGTGTTTCGATTGTCACATAGGTAGTTAATTAATAACCAAATTACTTATTCTTTTGGATCTTGTCACATGCTGATTAACTATTTGTTAATAAGCTTAATATAAGAATTATTTTGAAACATATAATATTTAAAGAATTAAATTAAGGCACGATGTATTTTATGGGAATAAAATGTCATTTCACGTTGTTTTCTTTCCTGGAATTATTTTTTGTCATTGCCGGCATTTGATTTAATCTGATCAATTTTGATGTATATAATCAGGTGGAGATGCATCCATTGTGGAGGCAAAGAAAACTCAGAGGGACTTGTGGGGCCCACAAAATCCACGTAAGTGCTTATTCACCGCTTGGAGGACCTGGGAATGCATGGGGATCAACGGCTGTAGTTGATCACCCAACCATAAAATCCATTGCTTGCAAACATAGAGCAACCGCTGCTCAGGTAAATTACATGTAAAACATTATTCAATAGGCAGATTTTTAATATATTCAATAAGTAGATTTTTAATAACAATTTCGTTGTATTGTTGAAATGTACTCCTAATGTTTAGCTGAGAGCAAATCCTCTAAAGTTTGTTGCCTTCAAATTTGGTAAAATCTTGTGTATCTCTTTTTTTCTTTAAAAAAAACATAATTTGTAATTGTCTCTTTAACTAATAGTTTTTTTGAAAGACTTCATTAAATTTGAGAAGCAACGAACTTTAGAAGATCTATTTTGTATTTAGCTAATGTACTAGTAGTCAATTATTAAGAATTAAAATATGTAATTATTAGCATCTTGAAAGTGCAATTAATGATGATTTGCTCAGGGTACTGGTTAGTGGTACATTTTAACAACTATTAACAACATAAGGGGCTGTTATTAATAAACACAAGCATTTAATTCCTTAATGTGCATTAGCAAACACTAATTGAATAATATAATTTTAAGAGGCAGAACTCTTTTGAGATTTTTATTCGGACTTTTTTAATTTATAATTCAATTAATGATATATTAAAATACGAATCTCAAGATAAATTTGACTGTACACAAAATTACCCAATTTAATATTCATAATGCAAAATTTTCACCAATAAATAGCTACTCAAAGTGTTAAATTGGGCCATTTAATTTGAAGAATGAAAAGGTTTATAGATTTAATTATGTTTTACCTGTGATTGTACAGGTTGCATTGAGATGGGGATTGTCAAAGGGGTCAAGTGTGATTGTGAAGAGCTTCAATCAAGAAAGGATGAAGGAGAATATTGTATCATTCGATCTGAAATTGGATGATCAAGATATATTTGAGATTGAGAAGTTGGAGGAATGGAAGATTATGAGAGGAGAGTTTCTTGTTAATGAAACCACAAGTCCTTACAGGACGATCCAAGACCTGTGGGATGATGAAATTTGAAAATCGATCTGGTCAATAATTACTCACTGTTGTAACGCATTAGAAGTGTATTATTGTTGTTATTGTTTGGTATTATTATGACATAGAAAGGAGCATTTATGTTGCCCAACAGGTAGAAATTTTTCAGCATCACCCTCTCTGAGAGTTTATAATAACTGGAATAGCAAATGGAAAAGAGCATCGAGTCAGAAATTAATTAGTTCAACAGAGTTGATTTATAATTGAGTCAATACAAATATATTTATAAATTTTAACTCTAAGAAAATATTATTACTATGAATAAATATTAAAATATAAATAGCGATATAAAAGTAGTAACATAAATTATGTAACATAACAAATAGACTAACAATCATATATAGATTTATGTATTTAATTATCTTGTAACTCAACTTTGAGTTGTTTTGGACTTTTTGTTATAAGGATTTTTTTTATATTTTATTAACCAAAATAAAAAAAATCATCCAAATAATGCAAAATTGTTATTAGGATTAAAATTTAAAATTATTTAGACAAAGTATAGTTTGGTTGAAAAAAAATAAAACCAATAAAATGGTTCAATAAATTGTAAACTATTTCTATAAGTTGAGTGAATTTGAGTTTCAAAACTGATATATACTCCTACCAACCCTATGGCTTTTAACTTTCTTGAAGTTTTTTTTTCATAGGATTGGTAAATGGTAATTGTATGGATGCAAGAGTTAAAATATAATGCAAAATTGGAGCTTTCAATAGAGGCAAACTTCATAAAAAAAAAAAAGTAAAAAAGAAAGATATTATAGTAGTCAATCCATTGTAACTAATCAAGTTGATTTAGCTACCAAACCATATGGCTTGAATTTGAGATTATACAATCGTCTTAGTTCTCGCTATGATAACTATGATTATGGGTTACTTGCACTGACAGTGATAGATTGGATCGACTTAGCTAACTAAAATTACTCTAGCCAAAAAAAAAAAAAACTAACTAAAATTATTAAATTATTCTAAAAGGGTTTTCTTACAAATGCCCTAATATAATATGCTATTCAGATAGGGATCTTCACCTTTTACATCTTCTGTTACTCTTATTTCTTTTTAACCTTTTTTTTTTTTGGCGATACTAAAGTCAATTGGACTAATTAATACATAGGTTTAAAATTGTAAATCAAGGATAGGGAGGAGCAAAAAAGGACCACTCACAACATGTTTCTACATCCATAAGATCGATCCTAAAAGACTTGAAAGCTTGGATGAGTATCCTAACATCATAATATATAGTGCCTTTGTTGTTGCAACCTTTTTCATTCTTTGGTCAAAGGAATATTGCTAAGAATTCTTGGTGAAAGGGAGTTGAAGGTTGTTTTCTTGCATTTCTCAGAATCCCTCTATCATGGTTATCCATTTTATTTGAATCTCTAATGATTTTGATGTTGGCTACATCTTTAGGCATACCTTTAGTGGGTTCCATTTAACAATCAAAACCAAAGAGCAATTAAAAGGGATTGTCATCTTGATCACCTCCTTTTGTTTCAGCTTTCTATCTTTTCTTTCTTGTATTATGATTGACCATCCTTATCTGATCTACTTCAATGAATTTGTCAAAATAATTCCTATTCAAGGTTATCCCTTGCTAGGTTGTAAGAAAGTCATTTTGCCAGGATAAGGAGTTGATTTGTAGTTACCTTCAATGTTTCTCAAAAAGCTAATTGATCTAGTGTTACTCCTTGATAGATTATTTTGTTTCTAGTTTCCCAAATGCCATGAAGAATAGTAATGATTGTCTTAATTTTTTCCTCCTATTGTGGAGTCTGCTAGTTTGAAAACCACCAGCATAGCCATTCCTTTATACTTGCTACAACCATATTAGTTAATCTAAATGTCAAAGACAAACCAAACCAAATGGCTCTAGCAAAGTCTCACATGATGAAAATGTGTTCTAGAGTCTCTGGTGCCTCATTTCATAGAACACAATCTTGAACAACTTGCAAATGATCCCTTCTTAGAATGTTGGTAACTGGAATAGCTTCCCTAATAATTATCCAAGTGAGCAAAATCATTTTGGTTGAGAGTTTGACTTGCCACGATTTTTTCAAAGGAAAATCCCAAGTGAAGTTTGGCATAGCTCTCTCCTTAATGATGAAATGATAACCTTTCTTAGTAATATACCTTCCACTGGGACATCCTTTCCATGTGAGTAGGTTTTTTTTTATCATAGATGGAGAAAAAGGTACAAATGATGTTTCTCTTCACCTCCTCATCATATAATTAACTTAACATATTTGTATTCCATTTCTATCTATCATGTAGTGTAAGATCCATTACATTTCACAGTTAGGGTTTTAAGTTTATTAGGAATTGTGGACCTATTTGCATGGGCCACCATAAATTATAGTTAATTAGAATATTCCTATTATCTTTAACTTGCCATGCAAGCTATGATGTGATTAGTGCATTATATTTAGTGATCTCTTTCCACATCTAAGATATGTTCAAGTGGTTGTAAAGCTTACCAACATTGTTATCTTTGTAATATTTTGATTTGAAGGTTTTGATCAATAATGAAGTCTCCTTTGTATCCATAATACAACATACGTGTTTTGCTAGTAGTGCATAATTGGAAGCATCCAAAAGTCTAAAGTTAAGCCTACCATCTCCTTGAAGTAAACTAAGATTCTTCAAGCCTAATAAATGCGTTTTGGGTTTATTATTACTAAAAGCTTATAAAAAAAAAAGTTTCTACATTTCGTATCAATTTGAGCACAAATCTTTTTAAAAAGGTAATTGCAAGACAAAAGTGCTATAGGTTTGAAAGCTTGTTTCATCCAGCTTGTTGGTTGCCCATGCAGAGGCACTAGTGATGAAGTTGTTCCACTTGGAAGGAAAAGGACTATTAAGAAGGTCAATTAGAAGGATTCCCTTTTTGTTGGGACGTAACATAATTTTTTAAAGGTGTATTAGACTAGACCTTCAACATTAGATTATAAAAAGGAAGGATTGTTAGAGCACACTCTCTTTGCTATTACATATAATAATTAACCTTAAACCTAGTCATCCCACCCTTTTTTCTATTTCACTCTATGCCACCACCTTATTGATGCTGTTGAATAGGCTAGCTTTAGAGGGAGGTTACATCATTGAGTAGATAGAAGAGTGAATAACATGTCATGTAGGGACATCGTCATTAAAATGGTGAAAGATAAGAAAGTTTGCTTGGTATTTTTCCATGCACAAAGAGAAAAAAGTTTATAGCAAATTTGATTCCTCCTTCAATGAAAGTGTAACCTTCATAATTAAAGGATTGTAGCCATTCACAATAAGCATAGGAATGTTGAGATTCAGGATTTTCCAATTATTAAATGAGTAAGTTTCAACATCTAGTAAAGGGGGATGGGAAGTGTTGAAATTCTCAAGGTTAGTGGAAAAAAATTGCTTAAAGGAGGAGGGATCATGAGGAGAAGAAGTACATTGTAATTTGTAAGGGTTTATTAGAGTTAAAGAGGAGTATTTGTATAAAATTAACTCTAAAATCAGCTTAAGTCAAAGTTAAGTGCAACTAAAGTTAAGCACACTTAGATTAATGAGAGTTGAGCATACTATGAGTAAAGTTAAGGATTTTGAGCAAAACCAAGGTCAAAGATCCTATGTTGAGTTGAGCATTCCAAGTGTAGTTGACTTTACCTTTTTAACAAGTTGAGTGCAGATATTTTATTTTGTCCATTTTTGCTTTTTGTAGCAAGATCTATTATGTTAGCTAGTGAAAAGATAAATGTTAATGATGTCTGCTTTTAGGAAATATTAGTTTATTATTTTTTTCACTTTAGGATCATGATTCCTAGTGTTTAGGGGAATGATTAAGTATTTAATGTTCCTTAATCAAGTTGTAAATCTTTAATTATAAATTATTAAATGAAACAAAGCAAACTAAGCAAATCTCTTTGAATTCTTTCATTGTTTTTCATTTAGTTCCATAGCTTGTGATTCCAACATCCATTTAATGTTACTTGATCAAGTTGTAACTCTTTGATTATAAATTAGTGAATGAAATAGAGCAAACTAAGCTCTACTCCTTGAATTCTTCCTTTGCCTTTCATTTAGTTCTAAAGCTTATGATTCCAACATTTGGTATTAGGGCTTTTATGATCTTTTCAGGGACTATAAGTGGCAAAACTAGTAATAAAACTTACCACAACCTACCTTTAAGCTATTTTCTTCTTGTTTTGTTATAGCCTCCTCAAACATTCTAGGAGTTTCTTTACCCATTTTCAATGGGTAAAATTACCAAGTGTGGGTTATTAAGATGAAAACTTATCTTAGATCATTTGATTTTTAGGAGCATGTTGAAGCTGATAAAGCTATATACCCCTTACGAACCAACCTAATACTAAAGCAAATCAAACATCATTCAAAGGAGAAGAACAAGAAGTATAGAGCTTTCTTTATCATTCGTTCAATTGTTGATTAAGTCATCTTCACTAAGATAATGGCCTGTGAAACTACTAATGAAGCTTAAGAGAAGCTGAAAGTGGAGTTTTAAGGGAGGGATAAAGACTTGGTAGATGCAAATTTACAACCTCAGAAGGAAGTTTAAGATACTAAAAATAAAATAGTCTAACAAGGTGAAGGACTGCATTGATGGAAGCACGGTGACGATAAACAACTTTAGGTTCCTTAAGGTAGAAGTGGAAGAGAGGATGATCATAGAAAAAAGTCATGCTATCTTGAAAGGTTTAAACAAGAAATTTCATTGTTTGAAGACATAAGGGACATGGCATAATTTTTTATTGCAAAATTAGCAAATGCATTACAAGTTATGGAGCAAAGATAAGCCTTCAAAGAGGAAGCAAGTGCTAGTGAACTTGCACTAGTAGTGGCCTAAAAACCAAGACCATAAAATGATGGTGGCTTAAAGAAGCAAAATGGTGGAAAAAAGGGTATATAGAAGAAGGAGCAGCAGCAAGGCAGTAGAAGAAAATTTAAGAATGACATGTTTCTATTATGTTCAATTTAAGAATGACATGTTTCTATTATGTTCTTATTAGTAGAAGACAAATTATGCTAAAAAATATTATTAGTTCAGACTAAAGGTTTAATGCCAATCTTGCAAGTAGTTTGGTCATGTTGATAAAGTATACAAGAGGCATCAAAAACAACAATCTCAAGCCTAACCTACACAAGTACTTGACAATAATGAAGCTGAAGAAAAGAAGTTGTTTGTAGCAATTATCATTTAAAGACAACCTTGGATGCTAATATATGGCTCATTGACAGTGGATGCATGTATCGCATGTCAGCAAATTTGAACACCTTCAGAACTTTGGACAAAGGTTATTCCTCCAAAGTTAAGCTTGAAGATGACATGCTTGTGGATGTCAAAAAGAGAGGTGCCATTATTGTTTAAAGACCTTTAGGTGCAAAACTTAGAAAAGATGTTTTATTTATACTTAACTTAAGTTAAAATCTCCTTAGTGTTGGATAACTCCTTAATAAAAATTTTACTCTATCATTTAAAAATAAAATATGTGAAATATTTTATTTTGTTAGAATGAACAATAGCAGTCTTCCTCTTGAGTTAAAAGACCATAAAGGAAGAGCCTATATTGGTATGGAAAAAAATTGTGATATGTGGTATAGAAGGCTTAGGCTTGTTAATTTTTTATCATTAAAGTTACTCTAAGAAAAAGAGCTAATGTTGAATCTACAATCTCAAGGTGGTTGCAATGGTGTATGTGAAATGTGTCAATTGGGAAAGTCAGCCAAGATGCCTTTTCCTACTAATTTGGTCTTAAGAGTAGTTGGCAAGTTGGACCTCATCACTCATATGTGTGTGGACCAATGAGCATATCATTTTTGAATGGTAGCAAATACTTCTTGTTATTTATTGATGATTGTATGAGATATTATTAGATTTATTTCCTTAAACAAACATCTAAAGGACTCACTAAGTTTCAAAAGTTCAAGAAAATAGTAAAAAATTAGTGCTTACTAAAAATCAAGATCGTAAAGACTGAAAATGGAACTAAGTATATCTTTAATTAATTTAAGAAGTTATCCTATGAGCAGGTATACATCACCAACTTACTCTAACTTACTTACCGTAGCAAAATGGCATGAGTGAAAAGAAGAATAGATATGTTATGAACATGACTAGTTGTCTCATGTTTGAGAAGGGTTTGCCCAAAATACTATAGGCAAAGGCTGTCAACACCTTTATCTCTTTATAAAACTGACTTTCAACCAAAGCCTTAAAGGAGAAAACCCCATACAAACCATGGATAGGTCAAGAGCTATTTGTATGCCATCTTAAAGTGTTTGGGAGTCTATTTATGCCTATGTTCCTGAAGCTAAAAGGGATAAACTTAATCAAAGATTAGAAATTGCTATTTTAGTGGGCTACAACAATGTTTTTAAAAGGTATAGGATTTTTAATCATATTATATAATAAGTTATTATAAGTAAAAGTGTGAAATTTGATGAAAGTTATTCTTGAAATTCAAAGAAGATGGTTGTTACTTCCTTTAGTCAAGTTTCAAATATTGAAGATGTTGCAAAAGAACCTATTGGCACTTCCAAGAAGATGATTTTAATGAAAATAATGCATTTAGAAGGATAAGATCCCTTAAGGATATCTATGTCAGATGCAACATTGTCTTTTTAGAACTTACAAGCACTGAAGATGCTTTAAAACCAATAAAATGGAGAACTATTATAAGGTGGAGTTAAGGATGATTGAGATAATACGTAGGTGCTAGTGCCAAGACTAAGCAACAAACAAGTGATTAGCACAAAATAGGTTTTCAAACTTAAGTTAAATCCTCATATAACCATAAACAAGTATAAAACAAAATTGGTTATAAAGGGTTATGAATAGATGCAAGGTGTAGACTTCACTAAAACCTTCGTTCCAATTGTAAGATTCAATACCATCATATTACTCCTCTCAATTGCAGCTTAACAAGGCTAGGAAGTGATCTAACTTGATGTCAAATCAGCCTTTCTAAATGGAGTTCTAAAGGTTTTTTGCAAGATAGTAGCAAGGTGTATCTGCTGAAAAAGGGCTTTATATGGCTTTAAGCAAGCTTTAAAAGTTTAGGTGCTAGTGCCCAGACTAAGCAACAAACAAGTAATTAGCACAAAATAGGTTTTCAAATTTAAGTTAAATCCTCATAGAACCATAAACAAGTATAAAACAAAATTGGTTATAAAGGGTTATGAATAGATGCAAGGTGTAGACTTCACTCAAACCTTCGTTCCAATTGTAAGATTCAATACCATCATATTACTCCTCTCAATTGCAGCTTAACAAGGCTAGGAAGTGATCTAACTTGATGTCAAATCAGCCTTTCTGAATGGAGTTCTAAAGGCTTTTTGCAAGAGAGTAGCAAGGTGTATCTGCTGAAAAAGGGCTTTATATGGCCTTAAGCAAGCTTTAAAAGTTTGGTATGCTAAAATTGATAATTTTTTTATTAATTTCGGGCTCAAAAAGAGTGATAATGAAGCTTACTTGTATACCTAACAGCAAAAGAATGAAATCCTCATTGTTTTCACTTATGTTGATGATTTGTTGGTGATAGGAAGTGACCTTATGTCACTCAATTTGTTTAGAAAGACAAATAACGGAAGTCTTCAAAATAAATGGCTTAAAAAGTATATCTTATTTTTTGGCAACTGAAGTGATGTAATCTTTCCAAGGTACTTTTATTTCCCAAAAGAAACATGCTGTCGAGGTTCTAAAAAGTTTCAACCTAAGAAAGGTTAAGACCTTGAACACACCAATATTTTAGGGAAGTAAGTTGAGCAAATATGATAGGTTAGGTTCAATAGATGCTTTAGTATATTGAAGCATAATTAGGTCATTCCTCTATCTATTTATCACTAAGTCTAATACAATGTATGTCATAAGTGTTCTTGTAAGATTTATGAGTGCTCTAATTGAAAATCACCTCTTAGCTATCAAGTGAGTACTAATATATATCAAGGATCTTTAGATTTTGGTATATCTTATAAAAGATCTATTAGTGTCAACTTGATAGAATTGATGGATAGTGATTGGGCTGACTCCTTTGATGACAAAATGAGCATTTTAGGATACTACTTCACTTTTAGATAAAAGTGTGTGTTGGAGTTCTGAGAAACAAAGAATTATTGCCCAATCAACTTCTACAGTAGAATACATTGTAGCTTCAGCTATTGTAAATTAAACACTTTGACTAAGGAAGATGCTAAATGACTTAAGGATGCCTCAAAGTAGTGCCACAAAGATGCTATGTGACAACAAGTCAGCTATAGCAATGATTAAGAATCTTGTGTTCCATGAAAGGATAAAACACATCAAGATCAAATATCACATGATGAGAAGTGGTGAAAGAAAATGAAGTTTAGTTCCTCCATTAAAATACAAAAGATCAAGTGGTAGATATCTTCACTAAAGGCTTGCCCAAAAAAAAAAAAAAACAGCTTAAAACTCTTAAAGAAAGGCTTGGTGTTAGACTCTTAAAGAGAAGTTTTTAATTTTCTTTATTTTTTCTTAAGCTGATTTTGAAGTTAAGGAGGAGAATATTAGATTTAAGAAGGAGTATTTGTATAAACTTAACTTTAAAATTAGTTTATGTCAAAGTTGGATGCTGAGCACATTTGAGAGAGTTGAGCATATTGCAGGTGAAGTTGAGAACCTCGAGCAAAACCAAATTAAAGGATCCTATGTTAAGTTGAGTGAAGCACCTAACATTAAGTGGAGTATAATTGAATGTACCTTTTTGATAGGTTGAACACACATATTTTGTTTTTTCCATTTTGTTTTTTCCATCTTTGTTTTTTGCAGTAGGACATGTTACATCAGTTGATACAAAGTTAAACGTCAACGTTGTCCACTTTTAAAAAATATTAGTTTGTTATTTTTTTCCACTTTAGAATTAGTTTGTTGCTTTTAGGAAATGACAAGTTGAGCATTTAATATTGCTTAATCAAATTGTAAATTTTTAACTATAAATTAGTGAATGAAATATAATAAACCAAGTCTTGCTCCTCAAATTCTTCCTTCGCTTCTAGTTCTATAGTTTGTGATTTCAACAGGGTTGCTACTTCGTGTCACTATCTCTTCCAAGAGATCAGATCCTTTATCGGCTTCAAAAGGGAAAAATCATCTAGAAGATAGTGCATACAAGGCGAGGGACAAGGGAAGTTCAATAGTGGGCTTTGAGGGTCCACAGTGGTTTGTACGGGGGATGGGTGGTAGTTAGTGTGGCATCACGATATTAGGGTCTTCAAGAGCTGATATTAAGGCTTCCACATCTCTCCATTTATTCAGTTTCACCTGCGAGCTTGCTTCTGCGCCCAAGTCATCCACCTGCATATGTTCCTAAATTTCATTTGAGGAAGAGTAGGAAGAAATGGAATCATCAGATACTTGAAAACAAATTCAGGAATGCTTGAGAGCTAGAGGGCAGCTGTGTTTTGTTCACTGGCTTTTGTTCGAAAACTTTGTAAGCGCCACCTTCACCATTATCAAACCACTTGGTCATTTTAGTGGTGCTTCTGGACCTCTTTTTCTTCGCCCAAGCAGACTAGTCATCTTCTGGGAATTGGTGGTCGAAGTCTACTTCAAACTCAATGTCGAAACAATCTTTGATCCTCTGTTTCAGCTTTTCAAACCTCGCGTCAGCTTCTACAGGGCTCAAGGGAGAGTTCCCATCAATGTGGCTCATTCTGCAGCATAAGCTACATTTTCTGAATAGCCTCTCGTATTTGCATTCCACCCAACTGTGCTCACCCTTGTCTAGGGGATGTTTAATGTTCAGGAGGAGAGGGAGTAAGGGATTTACCATGACTTGAACTCTCATGAAGCTAATACCTTTGGTATTTAGGACTACCCCTTGAACGAGGACAGCATCTCCAACAAGGTTTCCAATATTTTAGCAACCTTGTCTATGTGGTATTCAATCGGAAGGCCTCAGAACTGCGCCGAAATTAAAAAGCTCAGTACTGTTATCTCCTTCATGATGATGTTAGGTCTCAATAGATCAACAATGAAAAGAGAGTTCCGGCTAGCCTAAGGTCCGTTCTGGAAAATGTAATGAAGGTTTCCTGGATCAACAAAATGGATGAGGAAGAAGTTTCTTTCCTTAACCAAAACGGAGAAACAAGCTCTGAGTTTCCATGCATTCTGGAGGATAAGTATGAGGGCGATGAATAGAAATGTCTTTTGAGTCTACGATTGCTGCTATGAGGCAAGAGCTCCATAGCGATCTGTGGGGTTTGAGAATAGCAATGTTAAGAGAGAGGACAGGGCAGAAACGTGGATGGCGAGGGAGGAGAGAATGAAAGCCTCAAGCGGCCCTGGAGGAGAAGAATGAAAAGGACGAGCAGAGGAAGAGGAAACAGCTGTAGACAACGATTAAAAGGATTTTAAGAGGCTGAGAGAGTAGACAGAAAGTGGCAAAATAAAGACCGCCTGTCATGTAAGCCAATCGACAAGGGTTAAAACAAGCAGCTTAGAGTTGGAAACGAAGCGTCGAGCTTTTAGCATAGGAAGCAGTGTGAAGATAGTAAAACTAAAGGGCGGGATTTTGAGATTAGTGGGCAGCAAAGGAGCGTTAAGTAGAGAAGGAGCATAATAGCAATCATTGGAAATCCTTTCATAGGATAGAAAATCGGGCCGTGATATTATGCCAAAATCGTTTAACAAAGCACTCGATGCATGGTGAATGAGGTGGAGAGAGAGAAAGTAAGGGGCATGCAGAAAACTAGATGCAGAGAATAAGCAATGCCAAGGAGGCAAGTGTCACTTCCCTTCAGCTAGAGAGAAGGAGGTGCTTCTCACACCAAGTGGAACTTCACCTCTTTAACCCTAATTAGCCCAAAGTTAGAGGACTAATTTGAATATTGGAACTTGCAATAGAACCATCTGTTTTACTGGGGCTTTGACCATTTTCCATTGTGTATGAATAAAAGTAAATAAAAAAATCACAATAGGATAAGGACCATATATCAAAATCTGCTCACTAAACTTTTCTTCCAGTCGCCCTAGCGGGGCTCGTCCCGAGGCTTTTCCTCAGGTTCTTTAAAAAGCTGAAGGATATTGGGATTTACTCTATTGGCTTATAGTTTAAATCCATGGCCTGCTTAATAAATATAAAATAATGGACATAAAGAGAACCGGTCAAACAAATACTGCACAAGAGATTCCAGGAAGGGTAAATTGTAATCTTTTTAAAATTAGATCAATAATTGAAAGGATAAAATTATTATTTTACAATTCATTAATTTAACTATGGTTAAATTATGATTAAATCGATAATGATTATATATATATATATTAATAAATTTTAAAACATGTTTTAGAATGTTCATTTTCTTTATCCCCCTTCACTCCACTCCCTTCAAAATTGTCAATTAGGCATTTACTTATATTCATATTATTATTATTGTAAAAATTAAGTAGTAAAAATTTATATAAATTAAAAACATCTTTCAATTATTCTTTGGTACATGTCACATCCTAATAATTTCCTTATGAATTTTCATGTTGATTTTCTTATTCATTTTCCTTTTGTTTTTCAGGTCTTGGAATATAACCATAAAGACAAAGCACATGGGCCTAGCTTGAACTAAAGTCAACGTATGACCACACAATCTAAGAACAATGAGACCAACATAATTCTAATAAGGAAAGACCAATGATATAAAAACCAGACTAGACTGGCTAGCTCAACTAGTCAGACAGGGAACCAGTCCTCAGTCCTCAGTCCTGTCCGGTTAGCCCTTAAAACCAGACCAATAGAGAACTGGTCAAAAACTGGTAAAACTAGTCATGAATCGGATAAAATCGACGAAACCAATGGGTTTAATAGTTCAAACGGTTTGGGAAATTCTTTTTTTTTTTTAATTTTGCTAATCCAAAACGACGTCGTTTTAGTCCTTTTTTTTTTTTAATCTGTAAAAGCTATCAAAACGTGCATTTAGTTGAGTGTTTAGGATTTCTGGTTCAGCCTTTCATTCATCTCCAATTGGCAAATTCCCAATTCAGATTTCCTCTCCTCTCTTTGCAGTTGCAGTCGCACCTCACACCTTTGGATTCATTTAGCTATTGCTTCCATCCTTGCATTATCTTCCTCCTATCATCATTACATCATCTTCTTCCCATCGTGAAGATTCATTGCAGGAGGTGGGAAGTTCTGCGTCATCTTCATCGTGGGAGGTGGGAAGTGTTGCATCTTGTCATCGTTGCATTGTCTTCTTCTCATCTTGGTTCATATGTTCCATCATGGGTTGATGTTTTGTTGTTTGAAGCTCTGTTCGCATCAGTGTTTCTTCATTTTGTGCTTTTGAAATCTGAATTTTATTTTGATTTTTGATATAGACTAAGACGATAATACTGGTGGTGGTGTAGTGCTGCAATTGAAGCTTTGGTTGCAGAAGGAATTTACTATTTATATATAATTAAGAAACTTGGTGAAGACAAGAAAAAGGGAGGTTTTCCACGGATAGTTTCTGAGTTAGGTTTTATGTTTGCCATTCTAGGGACCTAAATTGAATTGATGATTGTTTCTGGTTCAAAATGCTAATGCTCTAGTTCAGAACCTTTGTTTCTCCTTTTCTTTGTATCTGTACATTACAAATGTCAAATTGTATAGTTGGAAGTTGGAACTAGGTTATTTACATAATTATAATTGAATGTGGTGGAGATTAGCTTAAGCATCTTTATATGCTAGAATTATCTGAACGATTAAGATCAATAAATAACCACAGAAATGGAACACAAGTGATAAGCTGAGACTAAAAAGACTGAGGCAAAGAATATCTTGAATAACAATTTCTTTACCCAGGGTATTGTACGTCTAGGGGTACCATGAGGTTGCAAGATTGTTGAATAGGTGATGTAGAGTCTAGGTCAATGCATATTGGTTTGTAAGCCCTAATAAGTCTGACCATAGCCCTCTTGAAGGAATGTCTACAACACAAGGTAACAAATGTATATTGAGCTATTTTACTAATAGTGAGAAGGGCTTACCAGAAATGAATTCACTACTAGATTTTTATGATTCAAGTGTCTAACTTAGAGAGAAAAAAAAAAACTGATATACTATTCTTTGTATAGTTAACATTAGGTTTCTCATTTAATCAATAGTATGTGAATTTTTTTAATACATTATCAGCTTATTTCTAACATTGTTAACTTTTTTTTAATTTAAAGAAAAATCTAAAAATTTCTTTATAGATATTATTTTCATCTTCCATCATTCTCATCTTCCACTCTATTTATGCTGCATCCCATTGAAATCATTTGAAGAAGTTGTGAAGGTTACTTTCATTGTTGAAGTTGTGAATCTCTCTTTGTTAAAGGTTATTCCTATCAAAATTATTGAAGTACATCCATGCATTTATTTTTTAAGGTAATGTTTCTTTATAACCTTATTTATATATGAAGATTTCAATTATAGAAGCTTCATTATCTGGTTAAAAAAGATACTTTCAATTCCCATGCAACTTGTCCCCATTAAGCAATAATAATTGTGTTGTTTTTTCATAACTCTTACAACGTTTGCCCTTATACACAACATGATATTTGACTTGTTTTGTTGAAGCTTCAACATCGAGTTAATACACCTATTTCATCCTAGACAATTTCTTTTCACATATAAGATAATGGTTATTAGTATAATGCTCATAATAATAATTATATCCCAGCATGAATGAATTTTGTTTCAATTACTCTTAGTTGTCATATTTTGTTCTTTTTCATTGTACTCCTTTGGTTTTTGGCATTATTCGTGTATTGATTTATTATTTTGCATTAAAAATCTTAATGAATTTAATAGTTAATATATATATATATATATTCAATGAAATTGATAGATAATATAATCATATATAATCTCTTATTAACCAAATTTGTTTTCAAATGTAAGGTCATTTCTTTTATAACACACTACATATTGAAAGCATGGATGCTCTGAATGCTTCAAATGCTAATGCTGACAGCCCTAATACAATTATTAGTAGTAATGCATAATCATTAGACAAACAGTCCACAGCTATCTCTTCTATGTCACTTCGTGTAAAGACTGATCCTGCATAGGAGCATTTTGCTTTTAAGAAAGAAGAGAAAACTAATGTGTATACTTGCCTTCATTGTTCATCAGTATATAGAGGAGGAGGCATAAATAGAATAAAGCAACATCTTGCTGGCATACTGAGTCAAATAAGCTCCTGCAAAAAAGTTCCACATGATGTTCACCATAGAATGATAGAGTTCCTTAAACAAGTGCAACAAAGGAAGCAAACTGAGGATCTCAATAAATCATATGGTGATGAAATTAAAGGTAGACTAGAAGTTGAAGAAGTTCAACCACCTCCATCCAAAAGGCAATTACTTGCTTTAGGAAAAAGAACAAAAATGCTGGGGTTGATAATTATTTTCCTCCAAGGGCAACTCTTGGATCCCAACCAAGTCTGAAAAGTGTATTATCTAGTAAAGAAGCACAACATAGAGCTAAGCTAGCAATTGTTAGATGGTTTTTATAATTCTTGCATTCCATTTAATGCATTAAACTTTCCTTATTTTCAAGCTACTATGGATGCAATTGCTGTTATAGGACCTGGGTTTAGAGGACCTTCTTTTCATGAAGCAAGAGTCAATTTGTTACAAGATTATAAAAAAGAGTGTCAGCTACTTGTTGAAAGTCATTGGGCTAAATGATCAAAAATTGGATGTACAATTATGGCTGATGGTTGGACTAACCAAAGATAAAGAACATTGATAAATTTTTTAGTTTATTCTCCTACAGGTATAGTATTTATTAAAGGGTGATTGTTAACATTTTTTGTTTGCTTTTCTTACATTTGATTTAATGTATTACTTTATTTTCTTGTAAGTATAATATTTGTGAAATTTATCAATGATTCAGATGTGGTGAAAGATGCAGAGTCATTGTTTAAAATGTTTTCTGAAGTTATTGAGTGGGTTGGACCTACTAATGTTGTTTATGTAGTGACTGATAATGCAGCCAATTATGTAGCAGCTGGCAAGTTGAAACATGAAAAATATGAATACATTTACTGGTCACCTTGTGCTGCTTACTATTTAAATCTTCTTTTAAATGACATTGGTAGTTTGCCTAATGTGACAAACCTTATAGCAAAAGCTTCAAAGGTAACAATCTTTGTGTACAACCATATGATTTTTTTATCATAGCTAAGGAAAAGATATGGTTGGAAAGAGATTGTACGTCTAGGAATAACTCGATTTGCCATTAATTTTATCACATTGAGGAGTTTGTATGAGCATAAGCATGATTTGCAAGCTTTGGTTATAGATAAGCATTTCACTAGCCATAAATTAGCCAATACTACAGTAGAAAAGGTTATTGGTGCTATCATACTAGATAATAAATTTTTGAGTGATTCTTATTTCTATATAAGACTTGTGGCTCCCATTATCAAATTATTAAGAATTGTAGATGCAGATGAAAAGCTTTTTTTAGGTTATGTTTATGAAGGCATGCAAAGGGCAAATAATGTAATAAAGGAGATGTTTAGAAATATAAAGGAATTATACAAGCCTTACATAAATATTATTAAGGCTTGATGGGATAAGCACTTAAAGTTTAATCTTCATGCAGTAGCTTACTTATTGAATCTTACTTTTTTTAATGATAAAAAATTTTGTGAGAAGAATAAGGTCATTCAAAGTGTTTTTGATTTGTTTGATATAAAAAGCTTATGTGGTAACATTACAAAAGCTATTGAAGAAGTACAAATATATTATGACTGTGAAGGAAGTTTTGGTAGA
The DNA here is from genome assembly GCA_032878935.1 of Erythrophleum fordii. NCBI lineage: Eukaryota > Viridiplantae > Streptophyta > Magnoliopsida > Fabales > Fabaceae > Erythrophleum > Erythrophleum fordii. The sequence continues at coordinate 13,366,090 of JAVQMF010000052.1, read as the reverse complement.
GATCAAGCCTATAGTACAGCAAAGAAAATACAACCTTGTAAGTATCAATTTATGAAAATTTTTTTTGTTTTAATATTTTAAAGGATTAACTGTGATTTGTTATATAATATAATATATTTTATTTAGATATGTGGTGGACATATTATGGTGACAATGCTCTAACCTTGAAAAATATAGCTACTCGTATTCTTGGCCAAACATCTTCTTCTTCAGAATGTGAGCAAAATTAGAGTTTTTTTTAATGTATTCATACAAAGAAAAGAAATAGACTTGAACATCAAAGGCTAAGTAATCTTGTTTATGTTAATTATGACCTACATTTGAAAAATAGGTATATAATTATACTCAATAGATAATTGTTATTTATTCTTTTTGGCATAATTGAAACTCTATTTAATATTTTTATACTTTATTTTAGGTCACAATACAAGAAGAAAAGTTACGATCCTATTGATTATAAATCTATTAACAATGTTGAATTTTGGATAGCTGAAGAAGAAGCAGCTTCTGAGTTTGATAGTGTCAATCTTAAGAATGAGAATTTTATTTATGAAGACAATGCAATTCCAATAGTTAGTGAATCATCAAGAGAATAAGATTTGTATAATTTTTTTCATTATTTAGATGTTATATAAGTATTATTCTTATGTATAATTTTATTTTTGATTTATTATAAAATTAGGTGTTGAAGAAGTAGACATTGTAGACTAACCAATTTTAGAATCACTTAATGATTTTGGAGTTGGACACGATGATAAGGATTATGGTGATTGTCTTGTTTTAGTTGATAATGAATTGGCATTTGATGGATTTAATCTTAATGAATATTATGATAATTGATTGTTAGTTGTGTACTTTAAGTTTAATTTGTGTTATGGATATTGTAATGGATATTAATTTGTTTATGTTTGAATATTAAGTATGTTCAACTTTGAAAAATTTATTTGTATTGGCTTCTAATTATTTATTATATGAGATTAAATCTATATATAATTAAATAATATATATTTAATAATCATCAGTTTGACTACAGTTCAACCATAGTCAAACCAATAAACCGTAAAGCAGTACCTCTGTCAATTTAATAACTGGTCTAGTTTTAAGAACCATGGAAAAGACCAAAAAAAAGAAGGAAGGGAGGATAAAATCCCCATTCGATCCACATTGCATTGAAGGCCTGCCAATTAACTAGCAGAGAATGCAATCAGTTGGCCCCTAAGTTTCAAGAAGTGAGATATATGTTTTGATGAACAAATATTACTACTATTCAGTTTTGAAATCTTAAAAGCCTTTCTAAATCATTGTCAAACCTAATTGATTGTGGAGCAAAATCTAAGTTCATTTTGTTGTTGACCATATCAGATTTTCCTCAAAAAAGCATCTGTTTTATATTTAAGACAAGTTAACCCGATGATTCAAGGCAATGAATTCCAATAGCTAATCTGGCAAGATTTGCAAGCAAAGATCAAGTGTTACTGATTAAAGCACTAAAAAAAATTAAAATAAAAGAAATAAAAGCCAAGTCAAGACACAAAAGAGAAAGGATTCAAAGCAAAGTAAAGGCGTGAAGTGGTGCTCAAATTTCGAAGGTGACCTCCAACAGTCATACCAATGGCCAGAGCTCACTTAAGACAGGAAAGGAAACTTGCTAAAAACAAAAAAAAATGAGCCAAATGAAGAATGCAAGAAAATGTGTTCAAAAGATGTCAAGATGGAAGTTTCTTATTAGAGCAACAAAAAGGAAGAATAAGATATTTGAAAAGTTTCAATTCATAATAAATAAAGAATTTCAAGAACAAAAGATTTTCTTATAACTTTCATCTTAATTTTTATTGAATAAGGAATCTCTTTACATAGAGATATTGATACAAGATAAAGGTTAACAAACAACAAAGAAAAAGATAAAGATTATAGAAATAACTTAAAATAATAAAGATTACAGGAATAATGTAAATTGGATTATGGAAGATTACTATTGCTATTTTTTCATCTTGGAACCAATCCCATTAATCTTGGTTACAATGCTTGCTATTTGTTTTCAAAAGATTAATATCAAAATTGGAAAAACCAATACTCTTTAGTCTTTAATAACCCCTCTAAAGTTAGCTTTGATAATGTCAATAAGACCCAACTTGCTACAAAAATGTTGAAATACCTTTTTGGTAGAGGTTTATTGAAGACATCAATCAGCTATTGAGAAGAAGCGATGTGCTAAGTAATGAGCTCTCCAATGGTCACCTTTTCCCTTACAAAATGAGAATCCAGCTCAATATGCTTTAAGCGCGCATGGAAAACTGGATTGATCGTTAAGTGCAATGTAAAGACATTATCATAAAGCTATAGAGGTGAATCAAGGAACATACCAATATCTCTTAAAATATAAGTCAAACAAGTTAACTTAGCGATAGTGACAACTATAGCATAATATTCAGCTTTGGAACTTGAGCTGGAGATAGTGGGCAATTTCTTGGACTCTAAGAAATGTGCTTTTTCTAGTAAGCAGACAACCAGCCCAATCATAAAGTGACAATGGACTTTGCCCCAAAAAACGTAATCCATAAGGCCAAATATGTTTAGTGCGCATGGAAAACTGGATTGATCGTTAAGTGCAATGTAAAGACATTATCATAAAGCTATAGAGGTGAATCAAGGAACATACCAATATCTCTTAAAATATAAGTCAAACAAGTTAACTTAGCGATAGTGACAACTATAGCATAATATTCAGCTTTGGAACTTGAGCTGGAGATAGTGGGCAATTTCTTGGACTCTAAGAAATGTGCTTTTTCTAGTAAGCAGACAACCAGCCCAATCATAAAGTGACAATGGACTTTGCCCCAAAAAACGTAATCCATAAGGCCAAATATGTTTAGGATACTTAAGGATTCGTTTAACAGCATGAAAATTAGAAATACTTGGAGCATTCCTAAATGGACACGCCTTAATTACCCAATAGACTATGTTTGGTTGAGTAAATGTGAAATGTTAGAGAGCACCTACTATACTTTATAGGCATCTTCATTATCATCATCACAAGGATAAGAGTATTCCTTTATGTATAAGCCACAAGAGTAGCAATAGAAGAATGATTTGTCATGCCAGACTGATCGAGCTCATCTTAAACATACTTCCGTTGGAAAAAAATAAAGACCACCATATAAATATGTAATTTCAATGCTGAAAAAATAATGTAATTGTCCAAAATCTTTAAGAGAAAATTCTCCTCACCCAGCTATACCATCAATTTCTGAATAAAAGACAAATTGTTACAAATAATTAGTATATCACCAACATAAATCAAAATAAAAACTATAAATATCATTAGCTCGATAGATAAATAGAGATGAATTACTGCTACTAAAGGAGAATACAATCTCTAAGAGAAAAGATGAAAGACAATTAAACCATGCTTTTAGTGCTTGTTTAAGCTTATATGGATATTTTTCCAACTTGTAAATATAATTAGGATATTTAACATTTCTATTTCTTAATTAAGGTTATCATGCAAAAAGGCATTTTTGACATTAAGTTACTTTATTTGCCAATTTGAAGAAAGAGCCAAAGAGATTACCAACTAGACCTAATTATGGATTAGAAACTCATTGAACTTGATAGGCTTAGCCTAAAAAAAAAAGAAGATATGAGTAAAAAAAAAAAGCCTAAAAAAAATGATCCATTTTAAAAAAGCTCGATCATAAAACGAGCCAGTTTTAAGTTTTATTTTTTTTGAAGCCTAGCATGAGCCCAAACTTAGTTAGCATTATAGTTATCTTTTATATATTATTAATCAATAAGGTTATTAGAAAAACTATTTATAACTACAAATATAAATAAAAAAGGATTATATACAAATATAATTGTCATTTTCTTTACTCTTGCCAATTGCATAATATATCATTAGGAATAAATTAGAATTCAAACAAAAATAAATTATTCACCACAAGAAAAGAATAATTTTGTAGCAATTTTTTTTAACCTTTAGCCACGGTTAAAACCACTATTAAAAGAAATAGCAATGGTTGAAACTTCCACTACTAATTTGAGAGTCGTTAATAAAATAACTATGGTTTTTTTCAACTGCAACACCAACTGCCAGCTAAATTTGATATAATAGCGGTTGTGCAACTGTTGCAAAATAATTATTTTAGCTGCGATTGCAACAATCGTTCTAAATAATTGATTTTTTTAGTAGTGGTTAAAATCGCTGCTATTGTCTATTTTTAGATTTTTTAAAACCCTTATTAATTAAATTTTTTTACATTTATATATTGACTTGTACATAGCCATAGCATAAAATGCATCTCTCTAATAGTGCAAAACCAATATACCAAAGTTAAATATTGAGCATTTTAATTAACTACTAAAAATAAGATTTTTACAACAAGTATTAAAGTATTCAAAACAAAGTAAAAACAAGTTTATGGACAAAAAAAGTTCCTATAACATGTATTTTAATTTAATAATCCTAAATCTACAAATCTTAATTAGTAGAAGTTGGAGAATGTTCTGCTACACTTGGTCAAGCATCACTTTCTTAATCAGGTATCTAAATAATAATATAAAATATTATTAAAAATAAAAGAAAATTATATTACAAGAATTAAATGTTGTTCAATTAATAAAATTGAATTACAATAAATAAATTTTGAACATCACTATTCAAGGTTGGAACATAGTGAGCTCAGTAGGCCATTGGCCTATATAGTTTTTGCTTGAACAAAGACATTGCCGCATCCTATTTTCTTTATTGCTCTACCATTTGTGCTTGTTGTTGTGCCATTTGTGCTTGCTGCTCTACCATTTGTGCTTGTTGTTATGCCATTTGTAATCTAAGAGCATCTAACTCATTTTGCAAATCAACATTAGAAGGAGTAGATGAGTTCATCCCATTATAAAAATAAATGAGACGTCCAAACACATGGGATGGGCAAAGACCTAATCCTAAACCTCGAACATGACTCTAATGCTCTTGACCTCCCAAAGCCATGGTTAGGGAATCCTAATTTGATATCTCCTGGGAAGAAGACCTTTCTTGAGACTCATGTATAGAAATTTTTTCCTATATACAACAAATTTCAATGTCATAATAAAGATACTTCTCATACAAACCTATAGAATTACAATTTCAAACATTTATTGAAACACATAATTAGTACAATTTCACATCCATAGACAACCCAAAATAATTTTTGTAGAAAGATTCAACCAAGAAACCAAAATAATAGGCATTAAGTAGTCCTGATTTAACTCTTACACTCATCTCTTTCACCTCATCACATACAAAAGTCCCATATGCCTTTTTGTGTGAAGTTGTCCAAAATTTTCCTCTATCAATTTTATTCCTAGATTCATGCTCCTACAAATTTTAAAGAGATTTTAATGCATTTATTGGTAGAAAAAGTACAATATTGATACCATAAATTCAAGCTTAGAATTTTGGCCTTTTTTGGTGTGAAACTTTTTGATCCACAAGTGTGTGGAATAGTTTGCTTTCTATTTTCTTTGTTCTTCCTAGTAACCTCCTAATCATAAACAAAAACATATTTATAAAACTAATTGAAACACATTAAAAATAGAATAAAATATTACTACCTTAGTAGTAGGGTCAAGGTGATAGTCAACAAAAGATGCCCATTGTTCTTTGGAAATGCCATTCAGGCATGGCTATCGGAATCGAACCGATGACCATCGCATTACAAATGCGACGCTCTAGCCTCTGAGCTAAGCGGGCTCACATAATAGAAAGTAATTGGGTTCTAGTGCATGCAGGATCATATATGAGATCCTATAATTTTCTTCTACGATCCCTCCACTTGGTTTCAATTGACTTTAAGACCTAACTTTTGTGCCCATTGGTGTAAGCATCAAACTTAGCCTTAAAGAAAAATAATAATAAAAGATAATAGTTAACAAAAACAAATGAGCAAAGCATATAAAAAATTCAAAAGCTTTTAGAAGATATATTACCTTAATAGTGTTCTTGTAAACATTTTCCTTGTAATCATAAGGAACCTTCCTCCAATCTTTATAACTAATGGGAAATAATCCAAAATCTTTCTCAAGTTTTCCCAAAAATCCAACCAACAACCTAGCACTATCTCCAATTGGTTAGACAATGTCATTCCACTACATTACTATTCATTCGCCACAGGGAAGTGCCCAGACATCATTCACTGTTTTGCCTTTTTTATGCCATGCTCATCTGTGAAAGGAAAGTTAGCAAAAGAATTTTAAAAAACTTAATACATTAGAGTTTGCTTACATACCATCAATGTCAACAAACCAAGATTTATTGTGCTTAGGTTGTCTATGCTGAGTAGGTGCCTCATTTTCTTCATCCTCATAATGGGCTACCACTTCAAGTGAACTTGGTGGATGGGCAACTTCCTCATTATGAGTGAAGATAGGGTTTGGGACTTAGGGGGATGGGCCACTTTTAGGATGTAGTGGGGCTATGTTCATAACTTGCTCGCCTCTACTAGCAAAATGCATAAGCCTAGGTCTACCATGAGCATCACCACTAGATGATCCTGTTCTAGTCTTTTTATTGTTAAAGTATCGCTTCATTATTAGGATTCCTGTCAAAAGTTAAAATTGCCATATCTTAGATGAGTCTAAAAACAAATAATATTGAAATAAACTCAAACAAGCAAAATACATCATTTAACATGTAAAAAACATAAGACATATAAAACTAAATCTTAAAATATACTTAAATTATGAATTTCTAAACACCTTGACAATGGCATATTTGTTTCTTCATCTGGAAATAGCATCTCTAAGTTTTGAGGTTGATATGGCTCACATGCATAAAATGCATCCTCATCATTTTGACCCATCTCATATAAGTCTCGTGGCTTTAAATGTATAGCTATGTTCTAATTTTTATCCAATTGATCTTCCACATAATAAACCATTTGAGCCTCCGAAACTTGAACGTATGGCTCATCATCCTTATGGTCACCCGTGTGTATTAACTGTGAAAAATTAATGAATGTAAAACCCAAGTCATCGGTTATAATTCCTCTAGAACTTGTTGTATTGGCCCAAATACATTTAAACAAAGTAACTATAAATTGACCATGATAGTTTAACTTAATAATATCTACTAATTTTTCATAATAAGGCACACTGTCAAACTACATATGATTGTCACTACTACTTGCATAGCTTCTTGTACCAAAATTACCAAAAACTTCACAATTTTGAGTGCTCAACCCTTAGTCTCTATCTAAAGTACGAAATTTGAATCCATTAACATTGTATGCATTATATCGCTTGGCACAATCATTAGATCCAAGGCAAGAAACTTCAAATCATCTGAATGGGATCTATTGCTATCATTCCTTAATTAAAACAAAGAAAAGTGACAACTATGTTATACTGCTACTCATCAAGGGAACAATTTTGTTATACCTCTATATATACTCAAATGGCTAGAAAACCATTCAATAAACTCTCTATGGACCCTCTTATCTATCTTTAAAGAAGATCATGCACGATTTTTTAATTGTCTTCATATATAGTCTCTAAATTCCCTATGTCAAATAAATAAGGTAATGATAGTCATAATGGTTAGGGAACACTTAATCCAATAAATGTAATTTACTTACTGAAGAAATGGGTCTACTTCTCTACAATTAGTTAATATATGCCAATGTGTTTATAATTTCTGTATTGGAGAAAGAGTGAATTAATTGAACCTGTCAAACTGGTTTCCCTATTGGAGGAAACAAAGTGCCTCCATCAAATGACATAATATTGGGTTGATCATCAACATGCTTGGGACAATTGAATACAGTTTCAATTCCATCCAAGTATCTAGAGCAAAAAGTCATAACCTTTTCAGCCATGTAACCCTCAACTATTGATCCTTTTGGTTTAGCCTTATTGCGAATGTAAGACTTCAATGTCCCTAGATACCTAATGAAATACATAGAATTATAAGCCATTGAGGTAAAGGGTGCAAATTGAAACAATTAAGAACAAATTGTGTATATATTTACCTTTCTATAGGTATGTCCATCGGTATTGGACAAAACCTCCTAGTTTAGCTTCTTTAACTAAATGTACCATTAAATGAACCATAATTGTGAAAAATGAAGGTGGGAATAACATTTCCATGTAACATAATGGAAGAACAACTTTATTTTGAAGTTGATTGAGCTTATTAACATTTAACACTTTATTACAGAGTTACCAAAAGAATGAACACAAATCAGTCAGAACTATAAACACCTGTTTAGGAAGTGTCTTTCCCATGGCTAAAGGTAACAATTGCTCCATAAGAATGTGAGAGTCATGACTTTTCGATCCTTCAAGCTTTCGTTATCTTAAATTAATGCATCTAGAGATGTTACTTGAATAACCATCTAATACGGTGATATTTTTTAAAGTCCTAAGAAAGACATCCTTATTTGCACTTGTCAATATAAACACAATTGGAGGATATTTACCACTTTCATTAGGCCAAAGATCAGACATAATGCCCATTTCTTGTAAGTCTTTTTGCGCATTTAGATGGTCTTTTGATCTTCCAAGTTCATTTAGCCAAGTAAATATCACATTGTCACATATATTTTTTTCAATATGCATGACATCAAGATTATGATGTAACAAATTGTTCACCTAATATGGAAGTTGAAAAAAATACTCTTTTTTCGCCATTGTTGAGTTTCTACCTCAACACTACTAGCTCCTCGAGATCTTTTTCCTCAACCTTCAACTTCTGTAGCTTTTCGAAATACAATGTCAACATTTTCAACTTGTCTTAAAATATCTTATCCACTTATTGCCACAGGTGGATTCCTCTTCTCTTCTTTTCCATCAAATTTACCTTAAGCCAATCTAAATTTATGTCTAGGGATCAAAAAGTGACGATGACCTATAAAACACCACTTTTGACTATAAGAAAGGTGATTAGGAGTTGAGTCAAAGTTACAAGAGGGACAAGCTAAACCAGTATGGACATTCCATCTAGATGAGGTTTCAAGCCCTAGAAAGCCACTTACATTCCACAACAAAGCTGCACACATATTGAACACTTAGTTGCTATAAGAATCAAAGGTTTCAACACCAACATTCCACAAATCTTTTAACTCTTCTATTAAAGGTTGTAGATAAACATCTATATCATTTCCCAGTGCTCTTCTTCCTGGAATGATCATTGAAAGAAATAATAAACTTTTTTTCATACAAATCTAGGGAGGGAGATTGTAAGGCACAATACCTCTAGCCAAATACTATAACTAATGCTTAAGGTGCCATATAGATTAAAACCATCAGTAGACAAACCAATGTGTACATTTCGATGATTTATAGCAAACTGAGGATTCATTATATCAAAATTCTTCCATACCTCAGAGTCTTTTGGATGCCTCAGCATGCCATCATTACTCTTTTCCATTGCATGCCATTGCATCTACTCAGTTGTCTTAAAGGACATGAACAATCTTTGCAATTGTGGCTTTAATGGAAAGCATCGCAAAATTTTTGTGGGAAGCTTTTGCTTTTTATCACCATTATCCTTTAGTTTCCATCTAAAAGTGTTGCATGTCTTACAAATTTCCCTATTTGCATCATCTCCTTAGTATAGCATATAATCATTCAAGCATACATCAATCTTGGTATAATCAAGCCTGAGTTTATCAATAATCTTCTTAACCTCATAAAAAGAAAGAGGAATCTTTGCATGCTCAAATGCATTAGCCAAAGATTCAAGTATCATCGACATTGCCTTGTCAGTTATTTTACATATACATTTAATGTGATACAATTTTACCAAGAAAGATAATTTTGAATACTTATTACACCCTTCATGCAAATTCTGTCATCCATCTCTAAGTAACTTCAAGAAATTTATGTTTTCATTAAGCATCATTTGGTTTAATGGTAAAGAGGTAAATTCAACTTCATCCAAATGATGCCTAAATGCATCATTAACCATGTCTTGTAGAGGGTCTTCAACAACAATCCTATTTTGAATCACATGTGACCTTAAAGGAGTTTTAACTATAGTTTCCAATGCACATGTCTCCCTATATCTAAGCCATATAGTATACCCTCTTAGAAATGTTTTAACAATTAAGTGGTCATAAAAAACTTGTCTAATTTACATTTAGGCCATGGGCATATTATCTTGCCTTCAACACTCTAATTAACGAATGCGAACTCTAAAAATATATTGAGTCCCTCTACATATTCAGGGGTGTTCCGAGGCTTATTAATCCAAGACTTGTACATTTCTAAAAACAAAATATGTCTAAGTTTAAATAATAATTCCAACAATATAAATATATTTTTAAGGATTAAATTACTTGGAAAGATTTTTTATTCCACTTGCACTACCTTCATTCTCCTTATGAAAATGAGATATTCTACTAAATGCATATAATAAGTTAACAAGGCAATCAAATAGAAAAGGAAAAAAATTAAAAATTATTACACGTGAAACATTTTATGGCATAGGGACCAAGGATTATGACAATGTGTTTTATGGCATAATACCTTGCTTGTTCTTTTTTTTTTTAACAACCAGATCCAGAATATATATATATATATATATATATATATAGGGATTACTTTTTGTCATTGGATAAGAAGATAACTCTTCATTGCACCCATTATTGACATTAAAGCAGGGAATAAAGAGAAGCAAGCATAATTAATAAATAAGGAAATACAAAGATATTAAAATAATATGGTCACAATTAGATATTCTTAAAATAAAGATTATAAAAAGGATTGAAATACAATAATATAACTTTTTAAAATATACAATCTTGATCTTTGTCACAAATATGAATGACAGTGGATGTGACTTGGTATACATGAATATCCTCTTGGAAAAAATAAAAGTTTTATCTTGTTTAAGAAAAAAGGGAGTAAGTGGGGGGTGCTAGATGGCATTTATAGACGTGGGTATAACTTTATTGTATTGCTTTATATAAATATAAAACAATAATAATTGTAGTACATGATTGAAGTACATATTCAACCAATTTTATAAAATTAAAGTTTCAACTAATCAACTTAATAATAAAATTAAAACACATGAAGCATGAAAAAAAATGACGACTATTATAAATAAAAAATATGATAGGCTAAGACAACACAACATAAACATAGAAGTCAACATAAAAAATATGATAGGCTATACTTATTTTCATACAAAGACAGAGCTATGCATCCTTATCTGTTTTCAAATTTAAGGATTTTTCTTTCAATAATCATCCATACCTGTTCAAATGTGAAAGGATGCTTTGAGACTTTAAAGTAGATCACTTTGTATATATCTATTGATTTTGTATATATAAGCAACACCTATAGCATACATAGAGCATGTCAGATTGAGTAAATTTTGTTTCTTCTGACTCAAAATAACAAAAAAATGTGAAAGACAAAATATCTTTCCAAAGCACTATACAAAATAAACGCCTTAGTAAGATTATATATCAACTAGTAATTGATCCAAAAAATTTGTAGATATTCATTCCAATGCTTTGAAAATGATCAAACATTGGGGAAACAAAGATTGCCTCTATTCAGACACTCACACATGCACACAAGTAGGTTGAGCTATGAACTATTGTGAGCAGTATCTTTAAAGGTATGCTGATCATTAAGGATTTATTTAGTATGTAAAAAAATTAGTTATAAAAATCAAATAAAAAAGTGATTTTATTGATAAATAATTATTTTAATATTTTTATTTTTAATACTTAAATAATAATTATAAGAATAAAATAAGTATTACAAAAAAAATTTATCTCTCCCTCCCTACCAAATGTGACATAAATAAAGGAATAGTTTAAAGTAGGAGAAACCTCATTCCCATCACTACATGGGGCTTCCGCGTCTCTTTTGTTTCATATAACGAACTAATTCTATTCACGAAAAACAAAATCCAATTCTATCATAAGTTGAATGTTAGATCCTTATGGGTTTATAATAGCTCACACCAACACATCTAGCTATATAGTTTAAGTATTACAAAATATTATGTATTGCAGGGTGTGAGATTAACCAAGTGACTTAATGCAATAGACTACATTTGACTCCCTAAAATTAAAAAAATGGATAGCTAATTATGATGTTTAGTCTGAGCCATATGAAATATTAAGTGTTAACTAACATTTGACAATGATATTATTAACTAGAATAGTGGTAGATTTTAACTTCAAAATAACCTTTAAATAATTACTTAACTAGGAAATTCAAGTAATTATCATGCCCCACTAGATCACTCTTATAAATAGTTTAAAAACTAAAACTAATCTAGGATATTATAATTTTGAAATTATATTTATACTGATGATAGGTATATATGGACCCAAAAAAAATAAAAATAGTAAATAATACTATGAATACTGACTAAGACTTCAATGGAATTTTGCGACTCTGAAATGATATCATGTTTCAATAGAAAGATGGTGTCTATGTGATGCATATTACACAATGGCTAACCTTTACATTTTCAAATGTCATTCTAAACATGAACATTTTAAACATCTTATATATCTTATGCTTTAATACCTATATCATTATCATATATGTGAGATAATATTACAATGAACGTACAAGGCTTTCCTTATTCCATCTCTTACTTTAATTGAGTAGATTTTATTGATAGGAGGATGAAAATAACTCAAATGTCTCTATGTCTTTTTTATTACTCTAAGAATGTTTATTTGAATTTTAAAAAGAAATACTATATTACTCTAAGAATCCTCAAAAAGGTTATATTATGATCATTTAAATTTATTGTAAACATCACTTTCAAGTAACAAAAAAAAAAAGACTTAATTTTTGTGGCTGTAAAGGTCATTTTGTATAATAATTAATATATTTTATAATTTTTTTTATATGAAATATAATATTATGCAAAATGAATTGGTAGGAATGACTAATGGATCTCAAGGTTGAAATTAGTTACAATTGAGTTCGTCGAACCAATATATATATAATACATAATACAAGTAAATATTTTATTCTAACACATCAAAATACAAGGCAATACCTTTTAAAATAGTAGGCATCTCATGGTAATTTCATGCATATACTAAAGTAATCAATACTACAACCTTTTGTAAAACTACTAAAAACATAATACAATTCACAGTCCTCTACAAAGTGAAGGAAAAAAAATCTTATGAAATCTTCTTATATTCTACCACCATCTAGCTTCTATGTAAGACTGATTTTACAAGCACTACCAAATGAAAGAAATGATTTTTAGTGATTCTATAGCTCTTAACAATGATAAGCTTCAAGTCCCAAGAAAGAAAGGCTTATCACTCAGAAATAATCTATTGCCATATGAGTACAAACTTACTAAATCAAACATGATCAACCATTTGGTCATCTACCAAAGAATATATATATATATATATATATATATATATATGCATTATGGAGTAATTAATTCAGCAACTTAATCTTTCTTCCAACTAGTCAAACATAGCTATTTTAACATAAGACAACCAATACCCATATTATGAAGACAAGGTTATGCAACTAAAAAAATGGCACTAAACTATATAGGGCTATGTCATTGTATATTAGTGATGATGATTGTCATTCATATTCATCTGTGGTTTTCAAAAAAAAAAAATTAGTAATGCAATATGCATATATATATATATATATATATATATTAATTTTTTAAAATAAATAATTGTTTTTGTAGTGTACATGATAGTTTTCCTAACTTCTATAATTTTAAAATTAAGAATTATTCCTATGAAAATAAAGAGTAAAATATAGATTTATTTGTATAAACATTATTCTGTAAATGCATGAAAGGGTAGCTTATTTCAAGTACCAGGTTTCGCATCCCTCAATTCATACCATCCAATACAAGTATTGGAAAAGAATAAGTTTATGTATATAACCCATGTTAAACCCAGCCTCACCAAGTTCACATCGATCATCCAAACCTCAATACTTTTCTGATTTATCAGTAGAAGCCATGGGACAAAAAACTATTCTCTTTCAAATTGAAATAATCCATAGATCCCCTTGACATTTTTAAGTATTACTATCATAGCTAGAAATCAAAACTGAAAAGACACATAAATCACCCCCAAAAACACTTACCACTTCACTGAATCTCAAGTCTCAGTATATGTGTAAGTTGCATAACAAGTGGAAAAAGTACTCCCTAACTTAGATTTCCCCAAAATATACATACTCAAGCACTCAAATAACTCTAGTTAACCAATCTAGTATGTGCCCTATTTCCTATCATAGCTGAAGTTAGCCACTTAAATCAATGAATCAGATTCCCACTTACTCGGTCTAGATGTTCAAGTCGACGTTTTGCAATTTGGACTTTGCCTCTTCTTCATGAAACCAGCGTTCTTCATAAAATGCTTGGCTACTCACACCAATGGGTAGTGGGGTCTCGATGGGGACAGGGGTTAGGCATAGCAGATTGTTTATTTGGGGGGTGGGGACCTTTAGAGATCTTTTTACTTTGTTTAACTAGGACTGATGTTTAATGTGTTTAACTACAGTTATAACAACCGCATTTAGAAACTAATTTAGCAGGGGTTGAGTCAACCCCTGTTATCTAACTACCATAGAATTTCTTTTTTCTTGTAGTGATTAATCAATATTATTATTAGGAAAACTACCATTTGGAGAGGTTGCATTGTTTCATGTGTGCTCCAAATGATTTGAATTTCTTGCAATACCTCTTTTGGGTTATTCGGTATAAGTACAGAGGGATATCAGATAGTGAATAAAGCAAAATGAGAGGAATTTGCCAAATGGTCTATGAGTATATGCTAAGCTTGTTGCATGCTACAAGGTAGCTTTACAAGCCATTTGGCTTAAGAATTTCATATCAGAGCTTCATGTAGTTGATTCAATCGCTCGACCACTAGTTATTTATTGTGATAACAATGTAGCAACATTCTATTCCAAGAATAACAAGATTAGTAATGGATCTAACATATAAAAATAAAGTACCTTACAGTTAAGGACGTAGTCAAGAAAAGAAGATGTTGTCATAAAATTCATAAACACAAAGTCAATGTTAGCTTATCCTCTAACTAAAGAATTGAGACTCATACAATTTAATAAACATGTTGAGAATATAGGTATCTTGAGATCTTTTGATCTTTTAGGTTAGTTGGAGTTTATGTATTTTGCTTATTTGTTTTATTTCATGTGATGACTCCACAAATGTCTTTTGCTTATATCAATGAATTTCATATAGTATGAATTTTCACATATTTGATGTGTTTTATTGATGATAACCATTTTAATGTTTTGCTTTTGAAAGGATTGAATATAACATGTATCTTAAGACATGGTGTTGTTTGTAAAAGTGACCGTTGTATTTGTCATAATATGTCTCTTATGACACTATATTGTACTTTCAAGATAAAGTATTTTGAAACATATAAACTTGTTTTAAATTAGAAGATTTCTCAATGTAGTTTAGCATACAAATATTGAGAAATCATATAGATAACTTATAAGAAATAGTGCATTAATGATTACTGTGAGAGTTATTGTTTACCATACTTTTAAACTTATAACCAATGTTAATATAATTGTTAATATGTGTGAATGTGGACTGGTCTTGTGTCATTAAAGGGTATAATGATTATTACTATCCCTTATTAATGGTTATGTTAGACTGACTTGTATACTTTATGCTATCTTAGGACTATTGTTTTCAAACAAAGTGCACACATACAATTTTCATTGTTTTGTCAATCCAAGAGTCAGTTTACAAAATAAAATAAATTTTCTTAAAACAAATTAATATGGCCTAAGTAGGAGAATGTTAAGAAAAATTTCATTTTTAAAATTTTATATGTGGGCTTAAATTAATTATTTTTATTATTTTCTAAATTTTGGATTGGCTATGGTCTACCGAGGTTTATTATAAGCTCAATTATGATTGATCATAAAGTTAATGAGCCTTAATATACATTAATTATAAGTCTGGTGAGCGGTTAAGAGTATAAGCTAATTGGTGTTGCTGAAAGCCCTAATGGGAGGGACCAATAAGACAATATTAAATAAAACTATGTCCCCTCTCTAATCCAAGTGTTTAAACCCATTAAAAACCACTCAATTAGCCTAGAGTAATAGAGAGAAAGACCCAGTATTCTAAGTTGGCATCATGACAGCCATAGGTATATATCTTGTTATCCACAAAACCTAGATATAAAACCAAAGGGCATCTTTACTTTTTCTTTTCAAATTCCAAAACACATGTACTACCCCTATGTTGCGTGCCTCTTTTGTCTTATCTAACCTTTTTCATTATTAATTTAACTTTAATCTTTTTTAATTTTTCATAAATATTACAAGCATGATCCTTACATAGTGGAAATCAAGCAAGACCAGCACAGTTAGGTGGGTACTAAGGGACAGTATTGCTTAGTATAAGGAATTATTACTTGTCACTTAGCATTGAATAATAAACCACCTTCTTCATGATTCTCTTTGACTAAATCATTAACGTGATTTTGATCCAATTATAAAAATCATAGTTTTAAATTATGATCTGCATCATATGATGCGACAGCAATATTGCTGTTGTGACAATGTCCGCATCTGTATTAATCTACTATAATATCCGCAATCCTTTTTATACTATTTGTAATGTTTGCAACTGCAATCGCAATTTAAAATCATAGAAACCGAATGTATAAGCAAGTTAATCACTAACAATCTGCAAAAGAAATGAAGCTTCCCTTGACGTGATAATGGCAACAATATGCAGAGAAAAAGAATAGAGCCAAAGGTTGAAGATATGTAGACCACAGCTGAATGCTACCTTCCGTTTGAGTCTCCGATTTGAAGTTTTACCCTTCGAGAACCATGGCTTTCCCGCGTTAATGCCAGAGCTTTTGCCTGAGAAACGCAGCGTTTGAAATGAGGAAGATTGGGAAGAAACACAGCGTTCGAAATGAAGAAAAGTGAAAAGGTACATCTCCCTTACATGGGAGACGTGGCCTCTTCCAATCCGAATGATGACGCGAACGGCTGTGATGAACCGAGCAGCATGGCGTGCTATTCCAATTCGCCGTGTAGAGAATCTGCGTTCGTCAACTCACTTCTGATAGCCCAACTTTTTTCTTAGACATTCAACTCTTAGACTTTGTCACAAAAAAGACGTGAGATAGAGAAAATCGGATTATGGAGAGCTTGAGTTCTTCAAAATTTACTCAGTTAGTTTTTGAATTATCTCTCCAAACTTATGTATAATAAGAAAATATTATTTATTATAAATTTTAAAATGATTCAACAATTAAGAGTTCGAACGAACTCCGACACCACAGAATATTATATTAATGAGTTAGAGATTTTAGGTTTAAAATTGATTAGATAAAAGCTGAGAGTTTGAAAAGCACCAAACTAACGAGGAAATCAGCTTGTTTATTGGATGAAGTCGAGAATTTCACCTTTTTAGAAAAAATATATATCTTTATAAGATCAAAATGCTAATTCATAGTGTAAAAATATTAACATTGATATTAGAGCTTCTGCTTCCTCCTGGACTGAATCATAGGTGCATGTATTATATAGTTGTTAGAGAAAAGTTTTAAGAAGATGGTGAAAATCTAAGTAAATAGATATATCAATGGTAAGTTAAGTTGAGTTTTGCTATTGATTATATATGTTTATTTATAATTAATTTAGTCTATAAACTTTTTATAGACTCAACCCATTTTAAAATTTTTTATTTGTTCGGTTTCATGATTCATTAAAGAATATAATATATACATATATATATATACCCAAAAATTGACGCACAACCATATATAAGTTCTCTGGACGGGTAATATCATAACGAAAGAACTGTTTAATATTTACTTCAAGCCCTTCCACAATTTCAGAAAAAGTAGTAAAAGAAAAAGGATGACAATGAATGCCAATTAAATAACTTCCACACATTATATTACACCGTGACATATTGTGAAACGATGCTATGGATAATTGTGGCAACAAGGTTGATCTTGACCAGCGAGCTGTCTCCTACCTTCTTGAGAAATAGCTCTCTCCGTTGTATATCGATCACCATGTATTTCGCCAGCAAGAGTCACGCCTCTTTCATCTGAAGCCATGAGAAACGAGAATTTGACTTTTTCTTTATCATAAGAAAATGCTTAAGACGTCAGATATATATACAGGTTATTTAGAAAAATTGGGTGCGTTTACAAGTAATTAAGTATGAAAAATATTTGAATTTTTAATTAATGAACTTAATTGAACTTATTTTTTCGAATTACATTTTGAAGTTATATAATTGTTAATTTGAAAATAATATTTTTATAAGAAATATAATTTAACGAATTATTGATTATGAAATAATGATACGGACTTTTTTCTTTTTGGTGACTAAACGAGTTTTTTATTGTGAAATCTAATCAAATTTGGTAGAGTTTGAAAGTCATGTAAAACCTTATTGTTTTAAAAATTTCACTTCAAATCACATTTCCAGAAAGTTAAATTTTAGAAAAGCAAATTCAATTGAATCTCAAATTGTTTAGTATTCCAAACACATCTATTAAATTTTTTATACTTAATATACAAAAAGCATCTAATAACATGCGTAAAGAATATTTCTTTTCTTCCTCTATTTTTCTAATTATTGATGTTTATATCAACAAAAAAAAAAAAGAAATCAGGATCTCACATCTTGAATTTTTAAATTTTTATAGAGTATTAATTGTATTTTTTTGATGACGTATTTTATTTTTGACAACTTTAAAATGTCATATCTAATTAAATATCTGATTTTTAAAGCTATATTATTCAAATTACTAAAAATAAAAATGAAATATCATCGTATCAAACAATTTCATAACTATATTTGTATATATAAAATTTGGAAATATAATCTTATGGGGGAAAAAGAAACGAAGACATCACTCACTTGTATAAAGCACAGAAAAACCACCAAGGTTCCTTGCCGTTGCTTTGGCAGAAAGAAGCAATGTAACAAGAAAGAGAACCTCCCAAAGAAGTGAGTACCTCTTGGAAGCCATTAGGTTTGGCGGATAACAAAACCGTGTATGACTCGTCAATTTATAACACAAAATGGGTTGGTAGTGGTAGCCTTTCAAGCATTGGTTTTTAAATCTGTGTATCATTGAATAGGCAGTTTAGTCAGAAAGTAGACAAGTTCTTGGGGTTTGATTAAGAATTAAGAAAGCTAATGTTAGTCTTCTTAATTTTAGGGTTGTAGTCAAATGTCTTCGCTTATAATAAATTGTCTTTGTTCGCTGATCTCATTTTTGTATATATGCAATCATGAATTTGAATGATTATTACAATCCTGTATTGTAATCCACTACATCTGCTATAGTTTTGAGTTTCGTCTATAAGTGAAGCTATGAAGTGCTTATTAATTGTGTGGTAAAATTTTTTTAAAAAATTATATTTTCGATGTTATTTTATTTGGAAGTGTTGTAACAAAGAAATAATTTGACGTTTGTCTATCTTTTTTATAGGTTTTTAATATATTATTAATGTTTATTTTTCCCGAAAGACAATTTTTTTTATTCATGATTTTTTGAAAAAGATTTGGTTAAAATAAATAAAATTTACTATCATTTAAAAATATTTTATTTAGTTCCTCAAATGCAGAGAAAAAGTCAAAATAAGTTATTTTTTTACAAAAGAATTACTTTTTCTTCTTATTTTTTACAAAAGAATTACTTTTTCTTCAACAGTACAATCGAACAGGAACTAAATTGTTGTTCACTCATTTTATTCGGATTCCAATCACAGTAGGTTTTGATTTTTTTTGGTAATAATTTTAAACTTCTCATGTTTTTATAATTACTATAATTGACATACAATTCACAGTTTCATAAAAATTATTTATAAGATCATGTTTCTGCTTCCGCGTTGAAAGAGTTCTGAGGTTGAATGCTAGAGTAATATTATAATTGTTAATTCTGCTAATATTTTTTACATACAAGAAAGAGAATATTATAAGTTTGAATGAGTCAAATTATAATTGCTTCCCCTTCCTTTTCATATATGATCATCACAAAACTGAAAATACTAATAATTATATCTTTTAAATGTCAAATGGCCTCTGGTACGGATTTTGAGGTTAAGCTTGGGTAGACCGTTTTCCTTTACATTTCAATTGATACCAAAAAAGTAAAATGTACAATCCAAAAATTACCCAATCATCAATTAGTTAATAGGATTGGTGATTTAGTATAGATTATTTCTTTTCTTGTAAAAAAAAATACAATTATAATAGCATGAAGGGATCATACTGATTAAACGAAGCCATCTATAAAATCTAAACGGATAAGCCTATCTTTCAAAATACTCTCCTTTAAATGCAATATGGGTTAAGCCTAAAGGCTTACCCTTTGGAAAAAAAATTGGCTCCAAAATATCTCAAACTTCCTTTGATGATGACTTCAAACGATATCATACTTTGACGAATAGTCCTTGACCGTATAAGAACTAAATATTGGTCCTGAAAGAATGGACACCTGGTTTGGATATCTCAAGCATTTGCGGAACTGAAACAGTGGAAGAAGAGACTGGAGGAAAACTTGGTAATCTCAGCTGTTTTAGCCGCCGTTTTTGTAACTGTTGCTATTTTTTTTATTTTTTATTTTACTGTGTCAGTAATATCAAGGCCCTATTGAATATAAGCATTATCAAACCATTGAAAAGAGGGATTCAGATCACGAATAGGACTGAATGAAAGATTTGGGTTGATTTCAAATAAGACAGACTACCCCTCTTTTATTACTACTGTGGCAAAATAGAGCATGAGGAAAAAATTGCTTGAAACTCGGTCTAGATGAGATCGACGGAAACATTAAGGGAACGAAATTTGGTACATGGCTCCAAGCTGAACAATCAGGAAGAAGGATAGATAATAAAGAAAACCACCACTCCAACCAACCGAAAAAAAAGGTACCAGGGAAATTAAAGAAGCTATAAATGAGGTGGGTGAGAACTCCCCAATAGTTGTCCTTGTCTTGCAACTAGGAAGATTGTTTATGATAGGGATAGAAGAAAATGTGCAAGACAGTCCCTCACAACCATCTACTTCCTTACACTCATGTCACAACAAAATTGATAAGTTTGATATATTTTGAGCTTCTAAAAGGTCATTTTACTTTCAATTTGATCTTATAAAGATCAAGAACCTTAATTTAGTTCCTAAAATACTTGTTTTACAAATCAAAATAGTCTTTTTGTTGGTAAAGTCACAATCACTTACTAATGTGGCATAAATGGGAGCCTACATGATCATGAACTCATATTTAGACCTTGTCCATGTGTTATTTTTCTTTTTTTCTAAAATGGTGTGATTTAGGCAAATTTTATAAAGTCAAGTAAGTTAGCACAAAATACAACATCATGTTTATTGTTAAATTGTCTAAATGACGTTACTTTGGAGAAAAATGACAGATGGACAAGTCAAGTCATCATTAATAGCACCCTGCAGCCTCATATTAACAAGTTTGTTAAATCATGACTTTGCTTAATGAAGTAGCAGTTTTAATTGAAAGAAATTTTTTGAAGACTAAATTACGAAGATTTTATCTTTGAAGGACTAACATATCTCCCGGGCTAAATCATTAATTTACTCTATATTTTACTTGCACAATTTTAAAGGATCTTATATTATGAAAATGTATGGAAATGATCATAACTAAATTTATAGTTAGTTGAAATCGTTAACGCTTAAAAACGTTAATTTGAGAAACAAGATTGATGGATTAGACTTTCATTGGGGAAAAAAAAAATGTTATATCGAAAGAACGTTTTGTGGCTCATTTTGCTGCTTCCGCTTCACCATAGACTGAGTCATTGGTTGCCCATCGGACAGATTCAAATTATAATTATTAATTCTCTTCGATTCACATCATAGAATTTTATGTTCTTCTCGTATAATTTAATACACAAGCAGATCTAGAGTCATCCGGATTCGTAATATTAAAAGAAAAGTAAATTTGTATTTTAATTTCTTTTATATGAGATATTTTTCAATTTAATCCCTCATAAAATTAGTTTCCCAATTTAAGATATTTATCAATTTTGTCCCACATAAAATTAATTTATTAATTTTGTTTCTCATAGATAAAGTAATTCTCAATTTAGTCTCTTATAAAATTTTTTTATTATTGTAGTTCTTTATAAATGAGTATTTTTTAATTTGACCACTTACAAATAAAATTATTATCAATAATATTTTTTTATCATTCTATTGTTAAATGTCCATATATCAATATATTGCTAATTTCATTTCAATATATTGATAAAATGACATTGTTAATGTTAATTTTATTTATGAGGGATTAAATTAAAAAAATATCTATATGAGAGGGATTAAATTGAGAAGGTAATTCTATGAGAGATTAAATTAATAAATATTTCATTTGTGAAGGGTCAAAATAAAGTTTTACTCTATTAACAAAATAACTAAAGAACTGTTTGAAAATTTACTTCACTGTCGGTAATATCTGGCTCTTACTACAATTGCAGCAACAATAGAACAACCAGATTGAGTGGTAAAGGAAATTAAAATGGATGAAAATGAATGTTAATTAACTTCCCAAACAAATTATATTTATGACATTGATATCAATAATTGTCAACGAGGATCATCATATGGCTTGCTTTCGTGACCTTGATCCTGTTCTAAAGTAGATCTTTCCGTCAAACATCGATTTCCAGTCGCTTGGCTGGTGAGTCTCCTCCCCATTTCATCTGAAGCCGTAAGAAAGAAGAAATTAACTCTAATTTTGTTTATTTCTATATAAATAATAGAGATTCTGTTATTTTCATTCACACAACATTTTGAACGTCCATATCTAATGTAAAACCCTTCAAGATATTTGGAGGTAAAGATGTTGAGCATTCATATTTGATTATAATCCCTACAAAGAAATATAGGAAACAATATCCTTAATATAATTGGTTTGTACAAACCACCCAAAAAAATATCCTCACATATGATTGAATTTAAGAATAAACCAAATCTCAGAAATAACAGCCAAATAGTCAGGAGCCCTCTCATATTATTTTGCTAGATTAATAGGTCTCTCTATATCTATACTTGATAAGTCCTAGTTATGATAAAACTTTAATTCAAATAGAAGATGAGAATCACACTTTAAAATTTCAAATACAAATATCTTAAATTAAATATATTGAATATAATTCCATATATCTTTTGATATTTAAATATTATATATCCAATAATTATATTAAAATATAATTTCAAATATCTAAAATTTAAATTTTAATCCAACAAAAGAATAATTAATTTTATTTATATTTATATTATCGAATAAATATGTGGATCTCACATTCCATTCAGTTCATTTTATAGAACACCAATTGTTTCTTATCTTTGATAGTTTTCAAGTCATATCTTATAACGTGTGCCATTCAAAATCAGCAGTTTGATCTGTTTAATAATCACTTATCCTTATGTGAATATTTTTCATGTTAATTTTAACAAAATAACAAAGCGAATTAATGTTAACAATAACTAACTCATTTTTTGTTAATAGTTTTTTTTACATATATTTTAAATTCTTTCATAGTATTTACGAAGTTATTATTAGCATTAAAATAATATTTTTAAATGAACCTATTAATTTAGTCCGCATAATGACTTCTAAACACTATTATATATAGAGATAATGATGCAAATGAAATAAACTTCAAAACAACACAGGAACAAGCTAATTTTAAACCAAATTATAAAAAGATAAATTGTAGTATACCCAAAAATATAAAATAATAGTATATTAAACGATTTCATAATTGTATTTTTATAAATGAAGGCCAGTTAGATATAACATGAAGGCATCACTCGCACGTATGAAGATCCGAAGAAACACGGAGGTTTCTTGCCATTGCTTTAAAAATTAAAAATTACATTTGCTCATGGTGGATAAATAGAAACAACAATTTGTTATCTTATTTGAAACGTGATTTAGAGAACTTAGGACATGTTTAGTACGCAGGTGTCACGACCGAAAGAGAGGGAAAACCAAAGGGAAGGAGGCTTTTTTGCGTTTGGTACAAGGTAGATCCTTTCCGATGGCGTCAGCGATTCCTACAAATGGAGGAAATAGCTTTCCTTAGATAAAGTGAGGGAAAGAGGCTAGCTTCGAGGGAGAGACACGCAAGATTACCATTAGGCCCCTACATAATCCTCAAATCATCTTGTCAAATCATCACCTATGGATAAGCTGCAAAAACACTCCATTCTTTAGTGCGCCCATCCTCCAACTTTTCCCGTGAAATCATCATCTTCGTCAAGCACTGTAGCTGGTGTTCTTCTATCGATGGCAACATATTGCTGTGATTACTCCCTTGTAGCTCTCTTCGCGATGTCGAACAAAGTTAAATGTAAAGACTTTCAGTTTTCTGGGTTAGCCTTTATCTTTGGCTTGTTTTCATTTTTTGAGGTTTTCCTTTCCTTGATATGTTGTCTTCTTCCATATCTGATCTGTGTAATGGATGTATACTATGTGCTTCACTGTTGACTTAAGCTGAACTAAGATTGATTCTTGTGGAATTTTTTTTTTAATCATTGATGTGGGTTGTTGAAAAAGAATAGCCAGTATCGGGGGAAAGAGACAACGTAGCCTTACATGAGTGATTTCTTGATGAAATTGTCATTTAAGTATATTACAATTTCATGTTAATATTAGCTTTCGGAATTGATTCGAAACAAGGGACAAAAGGGCAAGGCCTTTTGGATTGTTGGTGTCAAATTTCATTATATTTTACTATTAATTAAAATAATTATTTTATAATTATTTTTATATGAAGGATATTATAGTCATTTGATTAGTTTTCTTATCTGTTCTTGCATTGTTTTTATCTAACCAAATGCGAGAAAGAAATGAACATCCCATTCCTTTTTATATCATACCAAACATGAATTAGACAATAACATTCCATTCCATTTCATTCCTTTTCCTGTTCTCGTTCCCATTAAAATACTTTCTGTATACCAAACATAATGGTCTATCCAAACACGCGCTTGAGGGAAAGAAGCAACGTGGGAAGAAAGAGAACCACCCAAACAAGAGAGTACCTCTTGGAAGCCATTAATTATGTTTGACGCGCGTATAACCCATTGGTCACGTCAATTTATATAACACAAATTGGGTGGGTAGTGGTGGCCATTCAAGCGCGCATCTTTTTTTTTTTAAATTTTTTTTCCTTTAAGAATGGATATATTTAGGGATTTGAATCCTCTGCATTACTCTCTCCGTTATCAAATCTGGACCCTCCAAATTAATTTGGACGGTCCAGATCTATTATTATTTTTTTAAAGATTTAAGAAAATAAATAATTTTAAACAAAGTAGAATTCAAAATCAAAATAATTTTATAACTGTGAGTTTTAATAAAAATAAAATTTGACCCCTAAAAAATAAAATTTGAATATAGACCGTCCAAATTTAAATGTGAAGAGTTCAGATTTCATGGTAGAGAATAATGAAGAGAGTTTAAGGGAGAGGATCTATTTCTGTATATTTAGTTAGAAATGTACACGGATTCTTGGAGTTTGATTCAAGAAGGACATATAATTTTACTCCTGTGGTCAAGTCATTATTATTATTATTATTATTATTATTATGAGTATCTTTAAATTTTGTATAGATTGTTTATTTTTAGAATGATTTTAAGAACGTCCTCTGCCACATCAATCTAATGTAGTTAAAATTTTTTAATAATAAAATAATTTTTGGATGAATTAAATTTAATATCTTTTTTATCAATTAATCTTAAAAGATTTAGGTGTCAAAGTTTTTCTTGCTTATTTGACTTTGCTAGCTGCTGCCATTTTAGTTTTCCCCTTTGCCAATTTCAGTACTTATTTAAAATTGTATCCATGCATCACGCATGTGATAGTTAAGATTTTTGACCCATAAGCAACTTTAACACTATGTTTGTTTGGAGAGAAAATTGAAGAGAAGAGAAAGGAAAGGAAAAAACTCCCCTGTTTAGTTTGAAAAGGAAATGAAAAAAAAAATTGAGGAAAAAAGTATTGTAGGTTCTATTGATTTTTTTTTTCCTTAATATAAAGAGATTTAGAGAAGAAAATATGTGCGGCTTGCAGGAATAAATAAAAAATATATATTTAACAAAATTCTTTAATATTTTAATTAATTAATTAATATTATAATTATTAATTATTAATTTTATAATAAAATTAATTAATAATAAATATATTTTTCAAAATAATAATTTTTAATATTAAAACCAACAAATTATATATATAATTTTAAAAAAAGTGTTACATATTAAAAAATAGAACGTCTAACTGCTCGTCCAACCAAATAGTAGTCGGACATATATATCTAACTGTCTATTTAGTCAGAATATATAAGAATAATAATAATATATATATATTTAACAAAATTCTTTAACATTTTAATTAATTAATTAAGAAATTATTGTTATAATTAATTAATTATAAAATTATAAAATCAATTAATATATTTTACAAAATAATAATATATTTTTTTAATATTACAATTAATAAATCATATATAATTTATAAAAATATTACATATATTAAAAAAAATATCATCCAACTATAATCAATATTCAGTAAGACATATATGTCTAACTTTATATACAATGTATTGTCCATTTGGGCAATGCATTGTATATATATATATATATATATATTTTTAAATATTAATATATATATTTGTATATATAATATTATAATAAAATATTACACATAGTATTTAAATAACATTAAAAATAATTATTATATTTATATATATTATATTAAAATTAATATATATTAAAATAATATTTATAAAATTTTAAAATAAAAATTTATATTTATGGTATTAAAATAATAATTTATAAATAATTTTATATAAAATAAATTTTAATTAATTTAAAGAATATTTTTTTAAATTATTTTTTAATTTTAAATGTGTGTTTTTAATAAAAAAAAATTTATCTTATTCAAAAATAATTTCTTCTTATTATTTAAACATTTTCTTGAATTAGTTTTTATTTCTTTTATTATTCTTATTTTTAAAAATATATATATGTAAAAAGATAAAATAATAATAGCATTATTATTATTATATTAAATTAACATATTTTTCTTTTTTTTATATTTTCTCTCCCTCCATCCAAACGTATAGGGAAAAAAAAAATTTTTAATTTTTTCTTCTCTCACATTTCTCCCCGCTTTTCTTTCCTTATACTTTTCTCTCTCCCTTATCCAAATACAGCATTAATCGGATTTGCAATCACATTAGGTTTGTATTTTTTTTTTAAGAAAAAGCATGTTGATAACAAGAACTGAACTTTATTTCTTGCAAAATTTTCAAATTATTAGTTAGACCATATTTAGCGATTTGTGATTTTTTTAATTACTATATTTGCTTTGCATATTCTAAATTTTTCATGATTATTAAAATTTTCATACAATTTCAATTATAGTGAGAAATTAAAATTTATATGATAAGTCATTGAGTTCAAATTGTTCGATACTAAAATATTGAAGAGAAAGTTTGGGTCGAGTTCTTGTTTCCTTGTTGAATGACTTTAGCTTGTATTGAGTCAAATTATACTTGTTAATTTTGTTTTGTTTCCACCATACCATACCTAGGGCCTGTTTGGTATAACATATAGGATAAAGTTTTATAATATAAAACCTGATAGGATAAGACCTAATAGGATAATGTTTGATAAAATTTGAAGATTATGCAGTATTTGAAATGATATTGTATAAAATAATGTATCGTATAAAATAATATTATTATTTATTTGGTGATACACTCTATAACATTATATAGGATAAAAAAATAATTATTTTCACAAAAATACCCTTTACTTAAAATATACACTATAATATATTAATTTTTAGAGAGAAAATATAGGTGAATAAAGTTGCATATAATGCATGACGACCTAGATGATCTGATTTCGCTTGCTCATATCATGCTAAATAGTTAAAAATTAATTTGAGCAACCTACATCAGGTTAGTCATGTTAGCTAATTTTAGCTAGTCTAACCTAATCCTATAATTTTTTTAAAAAAATATTTATTTTATAAGAACTTATATAAAAATTTTATTTTTTTAGGGGCAAAATATAATTTTATAATAACTTATATAAAACTTTTATTTTTTAAGAGTCAATTTATAATTTGTATCACACATTAAGAAAAAAAAAAGTGGCTTAGATACTTGAAAAACTAATCTAGTCCAGTCTCAAACTAAACTGATTAAACCAAGTTCAATACTAAATCAATTTTTGCATGGCTCACCTTAATCTTATTAATTTTTTTTAATTATTTTATGAGGACTTATATAAAAAAATTTTATTGGTAAAATGTAATTTTATAGGAACTTACATAAAAATTTTATTTTTTTAGTGTCATTCTATAATTTTTACTAAAAAGTATTTTATAAGGATTTATATAAAATTTTTTTTATGATTATTTTATAGTTTTATAATTTTTACCAAAAATTTACAAATGGCCTAAATAATCTAATTCCAATTAGAATTAATTAAACCTAATTAGGCCCAAGCATTAAACTTAGAAAAAGAAGTCTGATGTAAAATCGAGCCGAACATCAAGCTACTCTAATACTTGACCCATATTTAATCCTATCGAGTTAAGATAAAATCCAATTTATCCTATCCAATAAATATTCCCATAGGTGAGAGGTTAAAATTAGAAAGTATTAAAAATGCCTTATACATCAAAACCTAATTAGGCCTAATCCCACTCTCCAAGGTATAATTATGTGTATACATTAGAAGAGATGTATGATGTATAAGCTTATAAAATATATTACTTGTACCAAACAAATGATAAATCTATAATGCATTGTATTGACTTATACTATTAGATCTTATATAGTATATCAAACAGACTCTTATATGATAAATAGATTTCTCCATAAATGCTTCATCATTGATGTATTGGAATATTATACATTTGATAAAGTCAAATTATAACTAAATTTCAGATATTTATAATTTTAATTAAACTCTTTAAGAGAAAAATTACAAATGATAAAGGACTTTAAAAGTTTAAATTATTTGAAAGTTACAAAGGACTTAATTTTTGCATTGGATAGAGAAAAATACCCTAAAATATCCTTTGCATCTTACCTCCTTCTCTTTACTCTCCTACCACTTAATCCCTCCCTCTCCACTATCTTATCTCTCTCTAAAAACCAACAATGAAACAAGCACAAGTGTAACACCATAATTTCTAACTCATCTCATATCATTTCTAGGTTCACTTTCTTGGATTACACAATTTTTCAAAGAAAAGACATTAAAATATTCAATTAATTTGCATTGTGTCATGAATAAATTTTTTATTTTGTGTCCCATAGACCATATGAACTCATCCATCTCATTATCATATTTAAATACATAAATATAACTCAAAACCATCTCAAGAAGTGGCCAAAAACTCGAGCTAATGGAGTATATACATGAAAATAATGTGTGTAGCCTTTGACTGAAATTTTAGTTTTCTGTCATGAACTTTGAAAAATCATAACTAATTCTAGAAAAATCAAAATGAAGCACAATACTATTTCGAAAAGCTACAGATGCCTACTTTATGCTAAAAACAAAGCTAGACCATAATAAGGATGTCTAGCCACTAGAAATTGATAGAACGGTAACCAAAGTTGCCTATCACTACTGGTACAGTACATGAACTTCAAAAATTCATATTTCCCTAGTCAGATGTCCAATTGCTTAGTGACTATAGAAAGCTTATCATGTCTAGTTTATGTTTGTAAAATTTCATGAGTATTGGACATCATTTGGCCTTCGAATGATATAACATAAGAAACTGACTATATGAACAGTATTTATACCAGTTTATCAGAAAAATGGCAACTTTAAAAAATCATAATTAATTCTATAAAGTTCCAAATAATCTGGTCTTTATCTTCCGAAAAAGCTCTAGATGAGTCTATATATATGCCAAATTTTATGAGCAAATTTATCCATTTGATCAGATCTTGATATTAGGTTGCAAATATACTCTTTTTGTGTTATATAAGGGTTCCAACTAGTCCATTTTAACTTCTAAGACAACTATGGCCACTTGAGCACGTGAGAAAGCACCAAAATAGTCTACTAAACATGTCTCAAAGGTGCATAAACCCAAATTTCATAAACTCACTCATCCACTCCAAGATATACACAAGAGCACAAATGCTAGTTCTTGCCATTCAATGTCCAATTCATGCAATACTATACATATGGCATTAAATCTCATTCATACACCATATATTTATATATTTACATGTGTTCATATAGTCATACAACATATACAATAAGGGATTACATCAAATGCCACTTATATGGCTACAAACTAGCAAATTTTCACACTTTGTTGTCACTCTTCTTCCTTTAGGCTTGGTGGCTTCTATTCCTTGGCTCACTTGGTCCACCTAGACATATTACACATGTGGGAAGGAAGGATTGAGATTCTACAAATTCTAATAGCTCTTTTCCTTTTTAATCACACATAAAAAATGCAAATCCATGTCTAAAAATACATGCATGAACATCATGGAGCATGTAACCATTCAAGAAATATTCTTAGCATTCAAGGAGCCATACAAAATATATATAGGCTTGCCAAACAAGTGGTTTAGTCTCATCCATTTTCTTCAAGGATTTTAGACATGTCTCACCCTTTTTCTTAAAGGCTTTAAACTAAGCCTTATTCTTAAGAGACTCTTGGCTTTGTCTTAACCATTTTTAAGGGTTATTGACTCATCTTCATCATGACCAATGGGTTCTTGGCCTCATCACACTCAAGCAAACTAAAGCAAAGTCACAAAGTATCATTTGAATGCATAAAATAATATCATGGTACAATGGCATATGAATACATGGTAGAACATTTTTTCATGACTTAACACATACATATACACATTCAAAGACAAGATAGACATGAAATAAGAGAGAGTTACCTTTGTTACAACAACACACTTTTTCTCTTGAGTTTGGTTGCTCTTCCTTGACCATACACACATAAAAAGGTGGGACTTGTTTCTTTTGGCCTACACAAATCATATGAAAGCCAATTATACTCTTGAACCAAATTCTAAGACTATATATTCATTAGAAGAGCTAGCTTGCTTCTAAGAGTCATTTATGATTCTATAATGCACTTAATGAAGCAACTTTATAAAAACATCATTTTGGCTCTATTCTTTTTATTCGTTTATGATTCTTGACTCCTTTTAAACCTCTTGGAGTCATCACACAATTAATTCCATGAGTCTAGCTAAGTGTTGCTTCTTTAAGTCATAATATGGAACCTATAATTAACAATCTTACTATCCATGGCTTCTAAAATTTTTTTAAGGTTTCATTTTATCCTCTTCCATCATATATGACTCAAAAATAAGTTTGGAACAAATTAAAACTATCCCTTGGTACCCTTTATAGCCTAGGCCGAAACCATATACTAAGAGAGCATTATATGAGTTTACTTTGTTTTCTTGATGGAAGATACATGTGGAAAAATTTCTAAGGATCTTAGAAGCTCATCCAAACACTCATTTAAGCCTAGAAATTCTTGTATTAAAACAGAATTTTAAAAGAACACTTGAAACCCTAAATTTTTTATCTTGAAATCTAATGGTTATTTTTTTGTTTCCTTTGCATATTCTTATTCCCTTACCTCATTTTTCTAAGATTTATCCTAGGTTTAGCTAGAAATCCAACCCCTCTTGGCTGGTCTTACATAGGGTGAAACATGCACAAGAGAAGGAATAAGGAAGATCAAGCATAAGAATGGCAAAATACCTAGTTTCCTTGGCTTGTTTTTCATCTTGCTTGGCTTCTTCTCCTTGAATTCGAAAATATCCCCTCTATTCTGCCCTCAAAATAGATCCAAAAACTTCAACAAAACCATAGAAAAGAAGAGAAGATGAAGGAGAAGAAGTTTGCTATAGAGAAAGCATGAAAATCCATAAAAAATCATACATTTTCTCTGCTTTTTCTTCTTCCTTTCTTCTCTCCCTTGTGTGCCTCACTCTCTTGGTTCTCTCTCTGGTTTAGGGTAGAAATGAAATGAGCTAAGTGAAGGGGAGAGTGGGGTGTGATCTTATATATAGCTAAGTTTAGGAAGTAGTTTCCAAAAATTCAATTTTGTCCTTCAATCTTAGCATTTTTGTATCTGGCTTGTTTTAGTTTAAAATCATTTTTTCCATAATAAAATTTAGGTCCTCAATCTTATAAAATACCTTTGCAATCGCTCAAATTAGAGTTAAAACCTTCCTGAATGAAAGAATCAAAATTCGGGTCAATCGACATTGGAAAACATATACCGAAAGGGTTTTAACTATCTCAGGGCTTTCCATGATTTTCAGAACCTCTAAGAACCTTGAAAAACTCAAAAATTTTATTTAAAAAGCCCTCCTATAAAAATTATAAAATTTGCCTAAAATTACAAAAATGTCATTATATTTCGTAATAATTTCATTAATTTTCGTCTGACCATTTTAACCTTTATTTTAAGATACCTCTAGCCTCTTAAATTTATTATTTAATGTCTAGATTATTAATTTAAATTTTTTGGACCTTAACCAATTCATTTCAGAGGACCCACTTTTAAAACATATTTGTTTTCGTCATTTTAACGAAAACTGAACATTACAAGAAGAACAATCATTCATTTCCTCTCATGACTTTCCTTTCCCTTCACAAACTCTATGTTTTAATACACAGAAAGCATGACAAAAGGGTTTTGATCAAAAAGCAAAATTACAACAAAGAGGTTCTGAACAGGAAGCAAAATCACAATATAGGAGTTTTAAACAAGAAGTGTTAAATCTCCATGTTATTATGTCCTTATTTGGAAAAAAAGAAAGAAAGAAAATTACCATTAATTTCTTTCAAATTTCAATTTTTCTTCCACTCTCCAAGACACTAAGAATTTCAGCCATAACGAAAGTATATATGCAATTGTATCTTCATCAAGACAACACTACAAGTGAACCAAAAGATGAATATATTACCTGTACTTCCTCAATTTTAGCTCTTCAAAGTAAGAACAAGTTTCAATCCATCAATTCTTTCACTTTTTATATCAAACCCAAGGCTAAAAGCTAATTCATTGACCAAATCAAGATGCATTTATCTCAAAAGAAAGAAAATTCACCTTACATCATAATTCCTTCAAGCTTTTACACCATTCTTACACCATACACACGTCTATTCTTAGTTTTGAAGAATCTAAATCCATAAAAACCAAAAAGCCATTCAGATAGAGAGGTAAAAGGAGATGAATGGAACAAGCTTTGCAAAACTACCTTGGCTAAAAGATAAAATCAAACTCCATGCAAGAGTTACAAGTTTGTTACTTCATTTGGTTTTGAAAGTAATTAAAAGAATGGGCTGATTGAAGATAAAGCAATAGAGTTAATGGGATCAAATATGAAAGTCAACACCAAATTAACCATAACTCAAAGACTTTCACATTCTGATGTACGACCAACTAGTATTTAATTCAATCATCCCTTCTTAATTACATCATACTCTAATTTCTAATCTTACTTTTTATTTTAGTTTCTCACTAACTGGGATGTTACGTTTCCTCCCTCCTTAAAATAAATTTTATCCTCAAAATTTTACATATACCTCAAGTAAAAGTTTTAGATATTTCTTCTTCACAGCCTCCTCCAACTCCCAAGTTGCCTCAAGTAGAGATAGTCCTTTCTACATGAACTTGACCAATGGGATATTTTGGTGTATACCTTAAGACCCAATCATGAGATAATTGTAATAACATACATTCTATCATATGTTTTTTTAGCCAATACAATTATTATATTTTTTATATGTGTGCAATATAATTTAATATAGTAATTATCCCTAGAATAATTGTTTTTCTTCAATTGTCCCTTGTCAAGTATTATTATGATATGAGATAACAATAATACATCAAAACTAGTATGTATAGTAACTGATAACTTTAAATCATGGATATATAATATCAAGTCAATACATAGGTACACTGTTAGGGAACAAATCTACTAAACTGACCTGCTATAAAAATGCTACATGGATTATAAAGTGTCATTACCAATTCTCATGAGACTGTAATGAAGAAAGTTCTTTGACCTAAAATCACTATGGTTTCCTACATAAGGAGTTGAATACTAACACAGTGCTATGTTGCCTTTAACCGGGATGGCCAATAGAACTATGATTGGGTATATCACAAATCATGTAAAGGGATGTGAGTGATACAGATGGGATTTTGTCCCTCATATATAAAAGGAGTGATATCCATGGGTCCTTTAATTAAGTGAGACTAAGGAATACATGAATGTGCTCAAATAAATTAATATGTGTATTAATCATTTGTTTGATTAGTCTACTCATTGTTAAGAAACATAAATTAAACGTTGACAAGGATGGCACATTCCATGCCTCAAGTTTAATCTAGATATTAGTATAAAAGGGACTAACTTGCATGGTATTAGTTATAGATTAGATATGTCGAATCACAGATATTCTTATTACTTGAGTGATAGTGATGTATTGTTAGATACTACTCATTGTCTATAACCCTAAAATAAGATTCTTTTTTTGTTCACTATCAATATAATAAGAATCTACAAAGTCACACACAAAGAGTAGGGATGAAACTAAAATATCATAATATTATTGGAATATTAGTTAGATTAGAAATCTGAAGAATAATCCCCAATATAATATAATTATATTATATTATGGTGTAATATATTATTTAATATTAGAGTAATATTAAATAATATCATAACACATTATGTTATTAAATAATAATATAATTACATAAAATGATTATGTGACATTATTTAATGTTAAAGTAATATTAAATAATATTACACGATGCTAGGCCTATCTCTCCTTGTTCTCTATTAGACTTGGGCTAGGTTCTGAGAATTTAAGTTGGATTAGAAATTAGAGTTTGAATAGGATTAGGAAAGTGCCAAACCTTAAGTCTATAAATATAAGACTACAAGGGCAACATAAGGCATGCACAAGAGAGTTTCTTTGTATTCCTAATTCACTTAGAACTTTAAAAGCTCTAGCCCTAAATAGTGAGAGGTGTCATCTAGTAAAGATGCAAAGTGAGAGGAAGTTTCATCCACTTTGTGTGGATATTGTAGAGGCACATATCACTAGATTTACGCGTGTGATTCGGTTGCTAATCAAAATAAAAAGTAACTTGTTTGTCTTATTTTGATTTATGTTCCTATACATATTCTTGGAAATAGGTTTCAATGATAAAAAAATTTAAATATGATGTGCTTGTGATCACTGTGAAACCCAACAAGATGCTCTTACTTTGTAGCTATTTAACTTGTCTATTAATCACCCTTTCAGGTTCTACTATATATGCTAGACTATCATGTAGATGTAGAGGTTTATATTCTATGAGATGTAATGGGTTAGGATAATATTTCTTTAATTGTGATGCATGAAACACATCATGTATATATGACAAACTAGGGGGTAAGGCTAATCTGTATGCTACTAGTCTAATTTGATCAAGAATTTCAAATGGACCTAAGTAGCATGGACTAAGTTTATTGGCTTTTATTACTTATCTAATACCTATCACAAGAGTTAACTTCAAAAGTGCATGTTACCCAATGCTAAATTCCAATGGTCTTCACCTCTCATTAACATAACTCTTCTAAAGAAAATCATAATAAGTATGCGTACATATGGTTCACAAGCTGTATGCGTTAAAGTGAGGTTTTGGATAATCAAATTTTGATCTACAAACTTTAGCTAAGATTTTTAGGCTTGAATATATGTCTTTTTGCATATATGACATGACTAAAGTGATTTGGTAACACTTGGTGATGAGTAGCTAAAGTTAGGTAACATACTTGCTAGTTGTAATAGGCCATTTTACTGTCATAATTTTTGAAGAAAGGTATTTTAGAGGTTTGGTATATGCACTTTTTGAGATTTTTGATTTAATGAAGTTCCTTAAGCCTAGAACAATGCCTTTCGAAAATTAAAATGCATTGATGGTAGTTTTAAGCCAATTAATGGAAAATTGATATTTTTAAGTGTGCAATATGCTTGTACAAAAGAGGCTTTTTGCTATCAAAGCTATTTAAAAAAGGACTTAAGCAAAGTAGCATAGTCACTTTGTGAGATCATTGAAGTATTGGGGAGCATATGGCATAGAATCATGTATTTAGGGTAGTTTAAACTTGTGGGAATTGATTTGAGAGTAATTGGTTAGATGTTAGAGAATTTAGGCATGTCGATAATAGAAATTCAGAGTTTAATTTTCCTTTGAACTTATTTTATTGGATAAAAAGCAATATTACATGTATAGATGATAAAAAGATAATAGACTCCTACTCCAACTAAAATGTATAACTTATGAAAAATAAAATAACTTTATTCTAATCAAACAAAACACTTAAGCTAATTTTAAGTGTCATACCTGACTACATAACGCCTCTCCTACTACTGATGTCTCATATAGAACTTAGAAGAGTCACTGAAAATCTGAATTGATGAAAATTTTCTTTTTTTAAAGAACTTCCTCATACAAATTTACTATTCACTTGGTCATTCCCAAAATATTGTCCAACTTCGAAAACAAGCAATTAATTATAGAAAAATCGTATGAGGTCGGTTCAAGATCTAATTCAAGCTCTCTAAGTCCTTTACAAGGAAAAAATACTTACTCAGTGAAATATATATAAATTCATATAAAAATGTCCTTACAAAGATCGGACAATTTTACCCTTCATTTAACATATTATTATATTTATATTTTATTTGCCCTTACATAAACATATTTATCTTTGCATTCTAAGCACGTTGATCATATTCTCTTTACTTAAGAGTTGAATATATACATGGCTGTCTATTACATACCTGAGTACCTTACAATACCATACTATAACTCATACATACAAAAATCCAAGATACTTAATTACATGACCAAAATGTGATGTATAAAAGTAAGGTTCTCGGCTTATGCCTCCACACCTTTTGTCCTTTCTTTGCCTAAGCTCGGACCTAACATAGGTTATTTTTGGGGTGAGATTATGAAATCTCAATAGTAGTAAACCAATCTCATTCACAAGCTAGCATGTAAGTACGTAACATAATGCCAATCAAGGAATTACATAC
Source organism: Erythrophleum fordii (assembly GCA_032878935.1). Classification (NCBI taxonomy): domain Eukaryota; kingdom Viridiplantae; phylum Streptophyta; class Magnoliopsida; order Fabales; family Fabaceae; genus Erythrophleum; species Erythrophleum fordii. The sequence goes on along the minus strand of JAVQMF010000052.1, from coordinate 13,328,921 downwards.
TACATAGTAATATAAGGAATTTCATATAAGGCCAAGCAATATCCCAGCATACATTTCTTATCTTATAGCATAAATTACACTCAGTATAGTATAACATTCATCATTATACCAACACACAAGCTTAAAGAAAGAGAAAGGAAAGATACTACCTTAGCAACCTTGCTCCTCAAGCTTTGGGACTCGGTCCACTTGCTTTTGGAGTTTCTAAATAATTATCAAATCTTATAATCATAATGATAATTCATTACAATCAACATATAGACCCAAAATCCTAAAGTAATATAGCCCTTTTTAATCTTAATAGGACCACTGGAATTAGAAGAATCCAACTCCTTCCCTTCTAATTCATCATGGCCGAATAGTATGCATTTTTTGGCCAAAATTTAAAAATTTTATTCCATGAGTTTTGGGGGCTTTCCCTATAGGTATTCCTATCTAAAAACACCCTTTTGAATCCATTAGAATGGATAAAATTATCAAATTCCAGCTCTAACAATACGTTTTGGTCATAACATAACCTAGCTCTGTTTTAGGCCCAAAAGTAAGTTTCTTTAGTTCTAAAAATTTTATAGTCTCTTCCTTTATGTTTTAGGACTTAAAATTTGTTATAATGACTTTAAGACATTAAGAAAACACCATAAAAACTTTGGAAAAATTCAAACAGCATCTCCCTAACATTTTCATTTTCTCAAAAATTACAATCTTTGTGTTTTTCAAAATTTCAGCACACACAAAAATAGATAAGCTCATATGGCCTCTATAGTTAATATATAAACTCTATTCCTAGGCTTTCATATTCAACATGTAAATTCCATTTCTAATGATCCATATGTTGTCTAAAAGTGACTCATAGTTAGGGTTTAACAAAATTAACTTAAACCATGTGATTTTCAAGTGTAAGGTGGAGAAAACTTACTCTTTAAGCTTAATCCTTGCTTTCTTTGCTTTTCTCACACTAAAATTCCTTCTTTTCCCACTTAGAGCAATATTCCACCTTGAAGAAAAGATGGAGATGCAGCTATCCTTTGGAGAAAATGGTTGGAGGATGAAGAAGATGGAGAAATTTGGTGAAGAATGGTGGTAGTTTTACTTGATTTCACTTCTTCTTCCACTTTTTCTCCCTCTCTCTCTCTCTCTCTCTCTCTCTCTCTCTCTCTCTTCACATTTTTCTCTCCTTCTCCCTTGTGTGTGGCATGAAAATGGTGGAATGGAGGTGAACGAGATGAACTTAAATGAAGTTAAATGGTCATACCAAATTTGGACCTTTGGATCAACCTTTTCAAGATCAAGTCTTAGTCTTCCATTCCTTTTTCTTTTGATTTTCTAATTAGCTTTTGTGTAAAGTGGTGCCGAATGTATATGCACCTACTCTTTTTGAGATGTAAAGGTTGTAATAAGTGTAAATGTATGAAAAGATGATGTATAAACTATGTTGATAGCCAAAGTAATGCAGATATGGGTTTTGCCCCTTTTGTTGAATGAATGTAATAGTGTATTTTGGCCCGTAGCATAGTGAATTTATGATGTATGATGATTTGGACCATATGGACTTGTTATATATTTTCTTCCAAAAATTCCTTGGCCACATACTTGGATGCCTATTCTTAGCCCTTAAGTTATGGTTAGTAACCATGGTTAATATTCTTAACTCAACCATGGTCAATTTTTGACTCAACCATAGTTAATTTTTAACTTAACCATGGTTAATTTTTTAAACTAACTAAAATTATTTTTTTCTTTCCTTTTTATTTTATATTTATATTTAGGTTTCATCTTTTTTAAAACCTTAATTATATCTTCTTTTCTCTTATTGGGCCTTTAGAATCAGCTATCGGGCTTTACAATAATCTAAAAATCAGTGTTCGAGCCCAATTAAAGTTTTATAGTACAATGCGTACCTTTGAACTTTCTAAAATTTATAAATATTGTTTCTTCTACTTTTTGGCCATACCAAGCCTTAAACATGGATGAGGGCCCTCAAGCTCGATCCTTATAAATTTTGGTGTCAATCAAACATCCGAATCTTTAGGTGTAATTTTTATCATTCTATATTATAGATTAATCTTAGGGTTTAATCCTTGATTTTCAAGTTCTTACTTTTAAGCTTAATCCTTGCTTCCTTTGCTTTTCTAAAATTCCTTCTTTTCCCACTTAGTTGTGCTCTAAAAGTTTTATTTATTATAATTTAGTCTCCAAAACTTCTTTAGGGTTTCTTAACCCTTTATCTATTTCTATTTCTATAGTTGTTACAACTTCCTTTTTCTATTTTGCTCATGGCTACTGATTAAGCTAATTGGATTTCAGACCGGATCTGGATCCCGCCCTACCATCCAAATAACGTGGCGTCATTGGACCCGTCTCATCAAATGGAGTTTAACCGTGGGTCACAAATTTATGAGATTCCCCCAATTTCTTTTTATATTCGTGCCTAAAGCCATGAATAAAGGGTGAAACCAGGGTTCCTTGAACTTTCGAACAATTTATACATTTTGCCTGGCACATAACTTTTCTTTGCATTTTAGTTCCTGGCTCCTTCATACTTAACTTTGGAGACTCTTCAGGACCTTTTTTTTTTCATCTATTTTGCCCCCAATTTTAGGGCACCTTTAGCTTTGACTCATCATTATTTATGGTCTTGAATATTATTCTAATTTTGTTGGACCTCAATTTACTTTATTTGGAGGACTTCTTTTTGTATTTGATGAATTTCGTACGTTGACGGAGAAACTGTACGTTATGTTTCTCGCGTTTTCTTATATTTTCTTGCATTTTCGAGGGACCGAATATTACACTAAGCATGTTTTCCAAAAATAACCCAAAAAAGTATGCCTTGATCTAACATAAAACTAATAAAATAATTTGATTAAAATCAATTGTAATTTCTGACACACCCTCTCAAGCTGGATATTCCAACTTTAAGTTCTTTTTCTAGCATTGCTAAAATCTTTTTCAAGACCAATTCTTGCTTGTAAAAGAGTACTAGAACTGATAACCTTTTTTGCAGTGTTCTGGTCCTTGTTTTCAAGTAGTTTTAGTAATAACTCCCATTGGTCTTTGTTAAAAGGACTGGTCTTAGAATTAGTTGATTCCTCATTAGTCATAGATAATTCACACGTCTCATCACTTGGTTTCCTATATAGTTTCTAACATTTATCTTTAGTATGACCAGCCTTGTGACAATGGTCACATAAGGCTTTCCTAACTTCTGTTTGTATTTAGTAGTTGTAGTGCCTTCATCAATTAAGGCAAATGTTTATGGTATAGGTTGTTCATTTTGTACCATGAGAGTAAATTTTTTCCTATTCACTTCCTATTTAATTTCAGCAAATACTTCTCTTAATGGAAGCAATTGGTCGTATAGCCATAATCCTTCTCTTTACTTCTTCAAATATTGGATTGAGTCCTAGGAGGAAATTGCAAATCCTCACCTTATTCATAAATTTATTGTAATAGGCTACATCTTCACTTTATATCTTCTGGTGAGTTTCAAATATATCTAGTTGTTACTAGTATCTAACAAGGATATTATAATATTGAGTTATAGTTATATCACCTTGTTTCAATTCATGAAGATACCTTTGATCTAAAATAGCACTACTTTGTTTTCAAACATGGAATGAGATTCTTTTATAGCATCCCATATCTCCTTTGTAGTCTTACAAAAGATGATGTTTTCTCCCATCTCAAGTGTCATGAAGTTCACTAGCCATGACATGATCAATTGTTCTTTGCCTGCCAATGTTGATACTTTGGGTCAAAAATGTCCAACTAAATAGCTTCTTTAATGAGATAGTCTACTTTACCTTAACCTTTAATGAACATGAGAATGCTTCGTGACCATTGTAGATAATTGTTACCATTGAAATGATGTCCTATGATCATTATTAAAGCATTCTCTAAATTCATTAGTACTATAGGAATGTTGACTTGGTTGGTTGGTTAGGCTATTTTGTTGGTTGGCTCCTCTTTTTTAATGTTCAGTGCCATTACTTGTAGGGATTTGACCCAATTCTACTATTTGTAATGGTAAAATAATAAAGTGAGCTATAAAACTCAATGAATAAATAATAAATCACAATAACTAAATACAAGATGAGTAGGCATAAATTTTATTTATGAAAAATAATTTTAATTTTGGTATTGTGTAACAAGGATTTAAATATAATGAAATAAAATTCATTACACAAGTGTAATGCTTCAACAATTAAATGAAAATATCTAGATAAGGAAGTTATTAATAAAATAAAGTTATTACAATAATAACAAGGAGTAAATACGATAAATGCAATTTTGGCAAGTTTAAATATGTTATACAATTCAACTCTATCAAAAAGGAAATTTTACATGTAAGTGTGGCAATAAAACTACTAATAAAATTACATTCATTAAAAACTACTTTATGTTGAGAAACGATTAATAGGTTTAAGTCCAATCAAAATTTATTTACAAATTTTAAGTTGAGAAACAACTATACATGAAATAAAGAAGCATATACATGACCCATTATAATAACATAAAACACACATAATTCTTAGAATAAAAATGATGTTTAGCAAGTTTTAAAACTACTTTAAAAGTTTGTTACATAATATAGAATAAAGTCATATTAAAATGTTCAAATGGAAAGCTTGTATAAAATTCTAATATCAAACATGAACACACAACCTATGAGGGTAAATTACTACATAGTTTAAATATAGGCATCAAACTTATGAAGATAAGTAACCACATCTATTCAAACATAGATTGCCAAATCAAACTTGAACATCTAACCCATAAACATTCAAAGAGCATATAATTTAATACCGTTTTAGTTCACAATCACACAAATTACTATTAGCAACCAATGTTTTGTAAAACCTTCACTGATTAAAATTTCAAAAGTTATAAGATTTAATTATATACATCTCCTAAAGAGAACAATAAAAAAGATAACTATCACTATAAAAAAAAATTAATGACAAATTTTAGTGACAACTAAAAAAAGTCATTACTAAAAGATGATAAACTTAGGTTGTTACTAAAAATTGTTGCTAAATGTTGTTTTTCAACAACAAATTTTAGTGGCAACTAAAAAAAATCATCGCTAAAGGATGACAAATTTATGTTGTCACTAAATGCTATTCTTTATTTTGGAAAACATATTTAGTGGCAATAAAGAAAAAGTCACCCATAAAAATAACATTTAGTGGTGACTTTTTTTTGCCACCGAAACTTTTAATGGCAACCTTAGGTTGTCACTAAAAAGTTATCTTTAGTGGCAACATATGGATGTAGGCAAATTTATATCCCAAAAAGTAGCTTTTAGTGGTGACATCTATGTGTCACCACTAAAGGTTACTTTTGATGTCAACCTAAGGTTGCCACTAAAGGTTTGCATTTTTTTTTAAGAAAAAAAATTTTGTACAAAAAAAGAATCACTTTTAGTGGTGATATCCATATGTCACCACTAAAAATTATTTCTAGTGGTGACCTAAAAGTTTTGCATTGAGAAAGAAAAATTTTGCAACAAAAATCAATCACTTTTTGTGGCGATATCCATATATCACCACTAAAAGTTTTACATATTTTTTATTGGGAGAAAAAATAGTTTGCGCCAAAAAATAATCACTTTTAATAAGTCAACATTCATATGTAACCATTAAAAGTCACTTTTAGTGGTGACCCAAGTTCGCCAATAAAAATTTTGCAAGCTTTTTCAATTGTTTTAGCATGATAGGAGTTGAACCTGAGCTTCATATATAAATATTTTACTACTTTACCATTACTCTAAATATGCACCTTTAACATTTTAGTGTGCACAACTATAAATGAAAACATATAAGTAATAATATATAATATAAATATATTCTTATTACTAATAATTTTTAAATATTTATTATTGATTTCATGTTCTTTAAAAAAATTAAAAAGTATTAATAAATTAGTCTCATAAATAAAAAAATTATCTATATTTATAAGAATTTTTTAATAAAAAATTTTAAAAAATAATTAAAAAAATTTAATAAAAAATATATTAAAAATAATAAATAAAAATAGTTTATTAACTAAAAAATTTAGATAAAAAGTTAGAGCTTTAACTAAATCAAATCATATCTCCATTTGAATAAGAAATTAGAACCATAAATGTTGCACATTTCTCCATAACATATCAAATATACTTCTTCATTGTATTAAATCCCCTTCGACTGTCCAACCCTAGGCCCTTTCCTCTTTTCCATTTCCCCTTTGACACATTCGAATTCACCGAACCGGAGGGCAAAGGGGAGCCGGAGAGCTACCACACCAGCCCCGCTCCACCGTCGTTATGAGCGAACTAGCACTGTGGCAACAGCCTCCACGTAGACGATGAGGTTGTCGTCGTATAGTGAGGGATTTTATACTCTTTCGCCTCTTTCTCTCCCTTCTTCTCTCACTTTCCCGTCCTCTTGGCCACCTCTTCTTCTTTTTCTTCTTCTTCTTCTTCTTCTTCTTCTTCTTCTTCTTCTTCTGTTTTTGCTAGTTGCTGGCTAAAGCTTCATTCTTGTATGCGCTATAGGTTACAATTCTTCTGATCTACCTCTCAATCTCTTAATGTAAAACTGTTTAGCAATAGCTGTAGTAGATATCTGAATTACAGCTATTTCTTTGTTAATTCTAGCTCATTATGTTTCTCTTTGTCTACGTTTGTGTATCCAAGTGGTTGAATGCAATTGATTGATGCCGTTTGATTAATGAATGCTCTTTGTTAGTAAAAAAATATGTTTTCCTCAACGTATTCCTGAATGATTAATATGTCGATCATATCTACTTTCTAATAATGGACAATTAGGAATTTTAAGGTATTAATTAATACTATTTGGCTAGTCATTTCTCTTAACAAACCTTTTATTGGAAACCATGAAGAAAATAGGTGATGCCTGGTGTGAATAGAATGTATTTTTTGAGTGCTTGAGGCATTGGTTCAGATACACTATGACCATCAAGTACTTTTTGATTACCTCATTTCAAAGATATAGGAATTGGTTGTGCCAAATATCTTCTAAGGTGTTTATATCAATTGTCTTTTTTTCTTGAGGGTATTTTTTTTTTCTTTTTATAATTTCTTTAATCATAATAATTAGAGGGATAACATTGTTTTAACTGAAAAAAAAGGGGATTAAAATGCGCTAAATGTTCAATTGCTAGGAATATATTCAATGTTAAGTGCCTTTATGATCCTAAATGTGTTTGGCTACTGTGGGCGGAGAGGAGGAAAGGAACATTCATACTAGTGAAGGCTATTCATAAAGTAAGTATTAATTCTTCATGCTTGCAATTGTGTGGATGAAATTACTTGTCGAGTACCTGATATAACTGTTAGGTTGTGTTGGGTGAGTCAATTGAGGTAGAGTGATTTTTGAAGGTATTTAAACGGTTTCATTAAAAAAAAATCTTTATTTAAATTAGAAGAGATTGAATTTTTAAATTGTTATGATAATTTAATTAAGTAAATTTGGAGGAATTTAAATTTGGGTGAAATTTAAAAATTAGGTCCACTCATTTTACAAACAAACACTGAAGTTAAAGAATATGCAAGATACAAATTATTTGGTTGATTTAAGATTTATTTAGATAAGAAATTTAAAAATTAGGTCCACTCATTTTGAATGCATTGGGAAGTGAAGTTTTGTTTAGAATTTAGCGACAAGTGCATAGAAGGTTGCTTTTGTTTTGAATAGGATGAAATTCCAGTTTACGATCATACAGATTTAATAATAGACACTTCTCATAGCCTAATATAGAGGTTAATAGAATCTGCTGGAATTCAAAATTCAATGTAGAAAATTACCAGAATTGGTGGGTTCTTAATTAGAACATCAAGCATATGCAGCTTTGTTTGTCACTTGCTTAAATATATGTGTTCTCTTCATGACACCCAATGAAATCTTCATCTCCCAGCACAAAGTCAACATTTTCAATTAGTTCAATGCAGGTTGGTGAATTTAAATTAATAAAAATAAATTTATTATAAATAAAATGAGTCCTCGTGAATCTGATTTATTTAACTTGGTATGATTGTGTTTAATTAGGGACAAAATGTGACTTCTAAACTATCTCTCTATATTCTTGTTACTTGGTGGATGTGAAATCTTGGGCTTCTTGAAGTTATGTCATTTCTGTGTCGCCAACCATGTGTTTGCCTTGCCTTTCTCATCTCTTTTATGACCTTCAGAATATAATAATAGAGTACAAAATAGTGATAAATTAGTGTGAAATTTTGTGGGCATGATATTTTTGATAAAAACTTTTAATCTAGTTATGGATCTTATAAGCAATCTATCCTATAAAGATTATTTTATAAGTTGTGTTCACTACTTTTCAGGTTTTAGGGGTCCGACCAGTGATCAATTGGGATAAGGGGAAAGCTGTCACATTTTTACTTGAGTCACTTGGTGAGTTCACTTGTTATTTATTTACTTCATAGTTACTTTATTGATGTTTGATTCATGTCCTTTCTTTCTGTTTTGGTCACTGTTTCTAATTATTCATTCACGGGTTACATGAGAAACTAATCGTTTGATACGTAATTCTTTTATATGTAGAATGATATGTAAAGGATAATTTAAAATGAGCTTAATACCTTTACGTGTATGTTGTTCAAGTGCTCCTCTTTCCCCACTCCTTTTTCTTACCTACGAAACTAATCATTTATTAATTTTTTTATATGGGTTTCTTTGTTTTTGCAGATAAAGTATAGAAAATTTAAGGATCTTTAGGAATTGATAATCTGTGATTATCGATTAGGAGTATTAATATAAGTGACCACAATATTCGAGTTTAAGGACTTAAATAGTTTATCGGAGCAAACAATTGGGTTTATGGTTGTCTAAAGAAGGGAGAGGTTATTTTTTACCTGATCAAAGATTACTGTTGGGACAGCTGGGTCTGCAACAGCATTGGGGGCATCAACTATCCCAGATATTCTTCCTTCACTAGGGGAACAAGACAGTAACACTTACATCTGATATTTACCAACATATAGCAATGTAATACTATTCCGTTTTGGTGGTATAGGCGTACATTTAGGGGTCTTGAGGAATTAGGTGCTCGTGTGAGTTTGCAATGGAGTATAGTAGACTTTACGGACTCAATTTGTGGGGACTGAGTGGTGCTTAAACCTGTTCTTTGGAGGACACAAATATGGATAGGTAGTCAATGGCATTGAATATTGCTCACTTGTAAGCAATGCTTGCGTCTTGGAATTGTCATAGACACAGATGCCCTTAAAAACTAACAACTCTGAGAATCTTGGTTCGACAAGGTCAATCTCAAATATTGGGCTGACGTGAAGAGGAGTAGGCCCCCTTTGGTGTGAGGTACTCTGCCATTACATTCCTTATAATTTTGCTTGAAGTTGTAAGCAGTTCTTCTGGACTGGAATGAAGTTCATTAGTATACTTTGCCCTGCAGACCAAAAGGTAAGGACTCTTTACCTGATTAAGCAACAAATAAGGTGATAGAATTGTTTTTTAGTTAGTGAATTATATTTTAGTTCCAGAAAACCACTTATATCTATTCCTTTTTTTTTTTTACCTTTTTGGTTTTTGAATATTAGTATTGAAATTCTAGGCTCATATGGCGTTGGTTTGTGTGCTTAGAAAAATGAAAAGAAAAGAAGATTAAACTTCCAATGTTGAATTTAAACCTTGAAACTTATGTCTACAATTTTGGCTCTAATAGGTTTGCTCTATTGGGTTTTAATTTCGCAGGTGAAGTGCATAGAAACTGGTTGATTTCAAGAATTATATTTGCTAATTTCTTTTCTTTTTGACATGACCAGTTTACTAAGAAGACCCAGATCTGCTTCTGTTATGCCCTATACCGACTAGCTAGAAACACAAAACAACATGTGGTGCAAGACCACGATGGAGACCTTAACATGCAAAGGGCAATGCCACAGACTAATCACAGTGAAATAATGAGGTACATCACTTGCATCTGGGGCATGTCTGTTGTTTCATTTATGCCCTTTAACCATTGCTCTTTAACTACTGCATGTTAATGATGAAACTGTGATGGACATCATTTACCATAACCACATAAACAAATGTTGTAGCCTAGTCTTACAATTTTTATGTTATCTGGTGCATGTTACTAGAATCTGAATTGAAAAGAGAAAAAAAAAAAAAAAAGGAAAGAAAAAGAAAATTATGCTACATCTGAGGTTATAGATGACAGCATCAATTCTATATGGTTTAGCCTGAAACTGATTCTTGGGTTTAATTCCTACTTCATAGCATAAACTCTTCTGAACCAAAACAAAACTTTAAGGTGGCTTTTGGTACATGGGAATTTTAATTTCCTAAGTACTTGAAAACTTATTTCTAAGATATTTTAGTATAAGAATTAAGAAAATTTAAAAATTTATGAGTTGTATGGACCATAAATAATGTGGGGATTTTATTTTTTCTTTCCATATGTGTCGTACTTGAATTTTCTATCAATAGGTTTTCAAGTACTCGGAAAAATAGGATCCCCCTATACCAAATGCCACGTAAATGTTCAGTTTGGAAAAACATTCTTACTAATAGGCTAAATATTTCATATACCTTTTATCTAGACTATATTCTAGTTGTAGAAGTAGGGATATGATAATTTACTTCTCTGATTTACAAGGCGCCTGACTCCTTGTATTAGCTTACATTATTTTGTCAAATAATTGAGCTAGTAATGTTAGATTCAATACTGGATAATAGTAGGGCCTATGTATAGAACACTGTTTTTTTCTTGTCTCGTCCATACTACAATCATCAAACCCTTTTGATCAGAACATTAACTTCATATGTAGGTCTGAGCAAAAGAAGCCAATGGAATTAAAGACTAACTCTATTGATAGAACAGTTACAAACCTCATGTTCAACAAAATGGATATTAATGTACAACAACTTCCTCTTAAAAGATCATTACACTCCAAACAAGAAGTAACTGAAACCAAGCATTTACAAAGAAAACCCTCAAAAGCCTTGAATCATATGTAAATACAGTAGAGAGTTTCTTAACCACATTATCAAGTCTACAAAAATGAAATGCTTGACTCTCCTATATGTTCTCAAACTTTCTTTTCAAAATTCTAATGTTGACTCTATTTGACACACCGGAACATGCAAAAATTTTCTTTGTAGAAGATTTGCCTCAAATGATGTATGTGCCATGTCCATGGTTTTGTTATTTGTTTAATACTATTATGTTTAGGCGTGTTTGTTTGAGATCATTTAATTGAATGGCCATGTTGGCTAACCAAGATTATGAAATAAAATTTTAAAAAATTAAGCATCTATTTGGTTTCCTGTTTCCAGAGCAGTTTTATGTTTTTAAAAACAAAAAAACCTCGAAACTTGTTTGATAATGGGCCTATTTGATTCTATTCTGGTTTTAATGTTTTTAAAATAGGTGTTTTTAGGTGGCTTTTAGAACAAATTTTGAAAAAAAAAATAAAAAAATCTGTTTGAATCATTATTCTGAAAAATTGCTGTTTTCTATTTTTTCCTTAATTTTATAAAATAAAAGTTACCAAAACGTCTAAAAAATATTCTGATTTTTTTGTTTCCTAAAACAAAATTTTGTTTTTATGTTTTACAAAACACTTTTTAAAAACATATTATCAAACAACTTTTTTTTTTTGTTCTTAAAAACAAAAAACTATTCTGAAAATAGCAAATCAAATAGGTCCAATATATTTTAATAAAGTATTTTGTAAAACATAAAAATAGAATTGTGTTTTTAGAAACAGAAAAATCAAAATATTTTTTAGATGTTTGTTAACTTTTATTATATAGAATTAGAGAAAAAACAAAAAAATAGTGATTTTGCAAAATAATTCAAACAGATTTTTTAATTATTTTTGTTTTCAAAATTTGTTCTAAAAAATATCTATTTTAAAAATATTAAAATTGAAATAGAATCAAACAAGCCATAAAAATTTCTTGAGTAAAAATACTTTTTTGTGGTGACATTGAAAGTTGCCACTAAAGGGTAGCCACTGTTAAAAATTCTCCTTGAGTGTTAAATTTTTACAAAAGCCTAATTAATAAGATTTTAGTCGTCACTAAAAGTCCCTTTTAGTGACAACACTTGTGTTGGCAACTTTTTATAAATGTTAGATTAGTGGGGCTTTAGTGGCCACTTTTATTGCTGCCAAAAAGTTTTATTGACAACTTTTGTCACCTCTAAATATCATTTAGTGGTGATTTGTTTATTGTACTAAAGACTTCTTGTTATGGTGGTATTAGGTACCGAATGTCGCCACTAAAACTTTGTAGTGACATCTTTTGAACATTGTTATTAAAAGCTTGCAGTGTACATTTGTTCTATCAATGAGATTTCATACAAATATTTCACTGTGGGTTCATTATACATCACTTTGGCCTTTCGTATAAATAGAACTTCAGTATTCATATATATATATATATCACGTAGGAAATTTATATATATATATCACTTCATATCTTATATAACTTAGATTATTCGTATATCAAAAGATTAGACATATCATCATTCAAATTATAATCAAATTAATAATATAATCATACTTGGCATTTCATACTTAGGAAGATTCAATAAATCGTTATACTAAATAATATATGATAGGACTACCTAAGGGAGCTTGTCGTGCAAAGTGCACGAGTACCAGCAAAAGTAGAAATTATTTAAAAGAGAATTGGGGAAGAATTTGAAAACATATCATGATTTATTATCTACTCACAATGATTGTTAAATTGTAACAAATCCATTAAACTCTGAACCGCCGTGAAACTCTTTCAATAGGGTTGTTTGAAGAAGTTCCTAAATTATAATTGGAACTATTCATATGTTATCCCACTTAAATATATAATCAAATCACTTGAACGTAACAAGAAAATACTCCATTTCTACTCTTAGTAGTAAGCCTATCTAGGTTATTCTTTATATATCTTATTATTATTCTGACAAATGGGTTTAAGAAAGGGTAGCTCACCCATTTACCAATTTGAGCAACTTCCTACAATAATAAAAAGAAAAATCCCCCAAATTTAAGCTTACAACAAAGATTCAGTTAATAAAAGAATAAAGCAAAATAATTAAACTAGCAATAACTAAAACCTTAGCTAACAAGTGAAGAATGGCGTTAGGAAGGGATTATGCAACACCTACAACTCCCTTGTACAACCCATATTTCTGATTAACACCAAAACATGAAAAATTGGAGGAAGTTGAAATTTCCATGAAACCTAGGGCTCAAATAGATAAAAAGAAGAGAAGGAACCTTACCAATGGATGAAGGATTGAGACCTATGGAAAGCAAGGAGAGAACAAAATTCGGATGGAGGAAAGGAAGGAAGATGGAAAGATGTGTTCTCCTATCATGATGCAAGAATAAGGTAATATGAGTCTATCAAGAAGCTTCGTGAATACTCCTCCCAATTATCTAGTGCAAGAAAGAGACAATATAGGGAGTGTAAGAGAAAGGGTGGTAGAGGCGCATAGAAACTTCCTTTTAAGGCTTCTGGTGTTGGGGCCCAGGGGAGTCTCAAATTCCGGTAGATCTTCATTGGGCTTTCTTCATTGGATTTTGGGAGGAAATATATAACTAGATTTAATACTACCCATAACCTAAAATCTTAAAGAATTAGTTTTATACATCCTTTCCACTTATATATCCCTATTTTAATCTAATTCTATTTTTTAGTACTTCTTTCCAATCTCACTCATGCGTGAATCCAACAATCTTCTCCTAAAGTATGAGTCCATTGCACACTTATATGCTCCTCTAAATCCCTCTTTCACAATAGCCCACAAGCCCGAGCCTATCTACAAGAACCCATTACTTTGTTTGTGAACTCTCCAAACTCCACATAAGTGGGCATCTATCTTATACTAAGTGCCTTAGTTAAGTCTTTAATTTATCTTGTTTTTCCTATCATTTTAAGGGTCTATTATATGAATATTGAGTTTATATTATGTTATATATATATATATATCTATATTATTTAAGTTCATATTTAATAAGTTTTATTTTTCATTTTTAAGTTTTTGGTTAATTATTGTTTTAATTGAGTTTAAGTTGTGTTTTGGTGTTTTTATTTAGGTTTCTAAATTGGCAAATTCTTTAATATTTGCTAGTAGATTGTGAATGGTAATTAGATGAGTTTTTATGTTTTGTAAAGTTAGAAATATGAAGAAACAAAGCCTCGAAATCCCAAATTGTATGGCACCAAAGGTTGAAAATGGTTGCTGATAAATGTTAGAAATTGTTGTTGAAAGCATAAATCATTACTACAAATAAGGTCCACATCGTAACGTGGATTTTAGTGTCATGGCACCTAAATTTCAATTTCTTATTCTAAGGCAGTAGGCATGTGCATTGTGACTAGCAAACCTCAAGTTGCAGCACCGCATCAAAATATCATAATGTAGCATTTTTAAGGTACGCTTTTTCTTCTATAAAAGACGCATTTGAGGGATTTCCAAGGGAAGTGAGTTTTGGGCATTTTTGGGGCGAAAAGGCAAGGGATTAAGCTAAGGAGAGGGTTGGTGGAAATTTATTTATTAAATAAGCTTTTATTCTCTTCCCTTCTCTTTGTATTTCTATACCAATTCGGCTTATGCTACGTTTTGGATGTTGAATTCTCTTATAATTATAGGTTGAGCTTGTTAAGTTAGGATTATAATATACTGTAGTATGTAGTTGGTTGTAATCATTCTCTTTACTTACAATTAATAATATGATTTGTTTATTTAATTTTTGTTTTTCATTTTTTTAAGTGTATAAAAACCATTTGGTGATTTAAGTAATCTAAATGAACCTAGGAAAGGGATTTTAATACTAGATAATGGATTGGGTAGTGTAAATTTATGAAACTTGCGATGTTTAGTGGATTGATTCGCTTGTAAGATAAGAATATATTTACCAATCTTGTGTGGATTCATTATATCAATTAGTCAATTGCGTAAACAATTACAAATTGGTTAAAAGAAAATTCTTATAGGTAATTTAAAAGATACTTGTATGTAAAGTAAAGTCTTAGACTAGCAAAGAAAGCAAAAAGAGATTAATTGATTTTCTATGAGTGTGTAGCTCTTAATCTCCACATGACTATGTACCCATCTTAAATTAGGCCTATGCCTTATTACTCTATACGCTTAGGCCATCGACTCCTTTTCAACCAATTTGCTTTAATAACATTGTTAAAGATCCAGGGAAAGAGTCTTCAATATCAAAAAGATCCATTGGGCCTTGTTTATTAAATTTTGTGAGGAAATATATAAGTGGGCTTGACACCACTTAACTCAAAACCTTAAACCAATAAGTTTATAGATTCTTTCCACTTATGTACTCTTCTAGTTTAATTCTATCTAATGTGAAACTTCTTTCCCCTCTCACACTTGAACCTAATAATACTATTTGGGTTTGATGGGAGGAGCCTTCAACGTAGGGAAGATCTATTAGGCCTTGTTTATTGGACTTTGTGAGGAAATATGTGAGTAGACTTAACATTACCCTTGGCCAACAACTTTAAAGCATTAAGTCTATGGGTTTTTTTTCTACTTATATACTATTCCTCTATTCCAATTCTATCCAGTGTGGGATTTCTTTCTACCCTCATTCGCATTTGAATCCAACAATACTATTAGGGCTTAGGGGGAGGAGCTTCAAATATCGAAAAGATCCATTAGGTTTTGTTTGTTGAACTTTGAGAGGAATTATATAAGTGAGTTTGATACCACCTCTTGACCCAAATCTTTAAGGTATTAAGTTTATGGGTTCTTTCTACTTATATAGCCCTCTTCTCGTTCAATTCCATCAAATGTTTCTTATTCCCACTTGAGCTCATCAATCATAAGTGTGCGCCTTCCAAATTTTATTTGACTGGGAACTTGGCTTAAACTAGGCCCATGCCTTACCATTCCCTTTGAGTGTGCACCTCTCAATCTCCATGCCTTTTCGCTCCATCCACTTTGGCCACCATGTCCTTGTTGAACCAAGGCTTTTGATACCACCACTATTGGAGCCATAGGGAGCCTTAGATATTGGAGAGTTTTTCATTGGGCTTTATTCATCAAACTTTGTGATAAAATATAAGTGGGTTTAACACTACTTCTTGACCTAAAACCGTAGTGCATTAGGTCTATAAATTCTTTCTATTTATATATCCTTCCTCTGGTATAATTCTTTTCAATGTAGGACTTTTTCCTACTCCCACACACACTTGATCCCAACATCTGGATTTAAGGAGTTCTAATGCATCATGGGTCCTATTGTATAATAAAGAAAACAATTGAGACCAACTAAGGAAAGGGTCCCGCACATTGCACTAGATTAGATGGAATTGGTAAGCTAGTTATTTAAAAGGATGAGTGAATTAAGTAGCAAGGGTCGCGTGACGTATCTTGAAATTGGAAAACTTAGCTAGTAAAGTGGAAAAAGTAAAAAAAACAAAAACAAATCCAAAAACAAAAACAAAGCATAAAACAAAGAAGGAAGGAAGAGAAAGAGGACAAAATAGGACATTAAAAATTGTAAAACTTGAACTCATTGTTTCCTACGACATTTTTAAGTCCAAAATTATTTTATTTAGTTTTAACTAAGATTTTTTCAAGTCTTTCTTATTTCCTTAATTTAATTAGTAATATTTGTTTATTTAATATTTTGAATTTTCATTATTTTAAATTTTCTAAATTAGTGGGTGTTACATTACCATTAACTTTCTCTTGATATATTTTCAATTTTGTTTATCTTCAAAAGGGCTATAAGCACCATTACGTTTATGCTAATAAAATTTGAGTTTAGGGAACAAAATCTTGTCAATCAACAATATTGTGGTGTATATACCTAAGTATATATGTTCTAAATTTGAAAGGCAAGGAAATGAATTTGGTGGACCATAATTTGGGTTAGATCCACAGATAATTGGTCCATTGAAGATTTGATTGGCCTATGAAGCTCTTCACCTAAGGGAACGCTTGCAATCTGCTCACGATCTTTTCGAAGCCACTTGCCATATATAGAAGATCATGGTTACATGTGCCCAAAAGTAGATCACATGCTCGCCAACTTAGCCATCGATTTCTTGTTGAAAACACCCACTTAATTGCCAGCCGTTACTGTGCCTAGTTACAAGATTGTCACTGGGCTACCTATAAATGATTGCAGATCCCTAGTCCCTCAAGTATGCTTCTCAAATATCTCATCCGTAGTCAGCTAAAGATTGTCTCACTAACTTGGTCATCAGGGTCCATACTGAGGCGTTAGGCCCTCTTGTGCTCTTGCAGATCTAACCATTGCTTGCTAATACTATTTGCCACCATGAAGATCACTTAAGTAAAAGAACATCAAAATTTAAGGAAAAATGGATGAGGAGCTAGAGAAGGATGAAGGACAAAAAAAAGAAAAAAAGGCCTTCAGCAGCCACTTTGCCGCTACAAAAAGCTCAAAAGTCAATTCTAAAAAATTTTAGCAGCCACATGTCTCTATTAGGTTGTAATTAGTACTATCATAGGAAAATATTTGTTGTGGTGACCAAAGTGGCCACCAAAACTTTTTAATGGCAACAAAAACCATCACTCTAAGTAACCCTTTTAGTGATGACCTATTATGTCCCTTTTAGTGACAACTAAATTCTATTAATTTGGCTTTTATTAAAATATATCACTATAAGAGGATTTTTAGTGATGACTATTATCGTCACTAAAAGTAGAGTGTCAATCTTCATTGAATAGTAATAGTTGCTACTAAATTTTTTTTTTAAATTTAGAATATTTTGGATACATCTTGGTAGATACAACATTTGATCGCTTTATTTTTCTATTCACAACATGCTCATATCTTAGAACGGTACTTGATTCTATATTTGATTGCCTTATTTTACTCTCAAAAAAATACTAACCAATTACACTCTCCAAGCTCCCAAAAAGCATCTTAGAAATTTATTCTAATAGTTCTTCCACACTAAATCGAATTAACATAGAAAACCAAGGCATGCATAGTTTCTCCCCAAAAAAACAAAAAGCTTTACACAAATCCACAACCTCTTAAAACCACCAAAAGAGGCAACATTTAATATAATGAACGTCAACACAGCACCACCGACAAACATAACCCATTAGAACCAAATGGAACGAAATCAAACAGACTACGGAGATGTGGCTGGACGTTATAGAACTCCACAAATACTCATATAACAACAAGGAACATTATTTTAACCCAATGTCACTTCAGAACTCAACAAATTTTATTTCAAAAGCTATGCAATTAATTTTCTATCTACTTGTTTCACTCCTATATAGTTTTTAAAACTATATTCTATTTCTTATAAAATTGTTTTATCAAAATTTGGTCTCAGGCTGATATCGTTCCTATAACTTTTATAGAATTACCATTACTAAAAATAAAAAAAAGAGACAATAATTATAAATGTAACAAGCCAAGGTGATGAGTATCTTAGTCGAGAAAGTGAATCCGATTGTGTTGAAGTTCAGTGTTCCTTGGCTCTGTTATTGGTGAGCTAGCTGTTAATTTTCTTTTGGTAATTTTGAATAAAGACAACAAATTTGACTGTGACAAGGGGCTTGATTTTTGTGGGAAAACTGGTTATAGATATGTAGCTTTGGTCCATCCTCGCAGGGAAATATCATTATAATAGAATTATAAATAAATGCTTAACAGTTGTAGCATGCAAACTTGTGAATACAGTTAGAGCAATTTGGCAAAAGATTCCTCGCCAACAATTAGTTTCATTTGAAAAAAAAAAAAAATTAAAGGCACAAATTTGACCAAAATAGTCAAACTCTCAATTGACTAGTTGACAGTAGTACTGAAGCTTTATTCAAAGTGAATGCTTTGATCAAACAGGAGATTGATAAGATACTAACTATTTGAAGCATTAAAGAAACATGATTTGATGAGCTTCTTTAGTTATAGATCTCTTGCTCACTGGCCCTTTTGTTTTGAACTACTATTCAGAATACATACCATACGAATGTTTAGTCCATACCATTAACCATAAGTACATACAAAACCCAAAGGCCTACGAGAAAAGTTTGCAATGAAAGGAGTGAACTGCTTACTTAAACTAAAACTAGGCTCTCCCCTTCCTCCCATAATTAATTTAATCAACTATATAAATACGAAAATGTAACGAAATCCCCTAAAACAATCAAGACTAAAAATAAAATATTATCCTGAAATTGTAGCGAATACGATACTTCTTCTGGGTGTTCTCTTGAGAAGCAACAGCACTGCCTGAAAGGTCAATTTCTGATATCAATCTGGAAAATGTAGAAAATAAAAATTATTTAATTATTACAAAATTAAGAGAGAAAAGTCTGTCAGCTATTCATGCCATTCGGAAACTCAAGCAACAAGAGCATTAAAATAACCTGGAATCAACTTGACTTTTCAAAGTAAACTATCATGGTGAATTAGAGGTTACCGTAATAAAAAGGGCAGAATAAAAACAAAAAAAATCGCTCCTAATATTTCGACGAGTAAGAACACAAAGCCTTGTAAATGCGCCTATCTGACTCATGTCAAAAAGTGTTACTTTTTATAAATAGAAAGCAATATTCAGTCCTTTCAATTCATTGCCTTTACATATGTTTATGACTCAACTGCTATAGTTTCAAGCACTATATACAAGATGCATTATGATATACAGACCTTTATCAAAGAACACATTCATCTTGTCACACCATATCAAGCCATATTGAGATATTTCTCAAATAATATCAATAATGGCATAAAACAATTATTTTCATGAAATTCACATCCTTAGCAGTGAAAATAATCATTATTAAAAGCCAAAATAATTTAATCTTTGAATAAATTGACTATATAGCCTTACTAATATCATTTTTCATCCATAACACTTTTAATGGACAGTAAATATCTCAATTCGAGCCTTGCATGTTGGGTTTAAACCATCCATACCTAGTTCCATACCATACATGCAACAACACATTATATAAGAAGACCTTATACTTACCGGCGAAAATTTTGTCAACAAGGTCTTAGAATTTGCATTACATATTACAGGATTTTGTCAACAAGATCTTGGACTCAAGGGACAAGATGTTATCTTAGCCCTTAAATTAAATTGGTTCACTGCCAAATTCATCTTTAACAACTCAACCAATTCATGCATGTCAATCATAGAGTTCCAAGCCATATTCACATGAGTTTCAAGCAAAGTTTACTTTTTTCAAGTGTTTTCAACACTTAGTTTAGACCACTAAGAGTTTATTTTGATCTATAGGGGTTCCAACTTCAATCTTTCCTTTTCTTAATTCATTTCCATCCATAATATACTCAATCATATCATAAACAACCCAATTTGAAGTCTACAACATGGAACAAGAGCCATTTCTCACAGATATGGAGCCAAAAACCGAAAAATCACAAGTTGGTCTTGGGTTTCAGTGGCAGCTTTCTGATATGAACTTTGAAAAATTATAAATAATTCTAGAAAAATAAAAATTAAGGGTATGATAGTTTTCTGGAAATCTCTAGATGTCAACTAGAGGGGAAAAATAATTCCAAACCAATTCAAAAGCCTTTAGACCTCAAAAACTAATAGAATAATGCTATAAGTTTAGAACTTGTTCTACAGCAGACTAGAAAATTCAAAATTTCGTTTCTCCTTCTATAGAGCTCTAAATGAAGTGATCTTAGTGGTTATGGAAAGCTTATGATGCCAACTATATGTCTGTAAAATTTTATGAGCATTGGACTTTGTTGGCCCTCTAAAAATACCAAAAACCTAATTGTCCAAAAGCATAGTAAAAGTGATAGTTTTTGCATAATTTGGCTAAATTTGAAAAATTATAAAATATTCCATGGAGTTCCAAAAATTTTGGTCTTTAGTTTTCTGAAACACTCTCAATAAGATCTATATGTATGCTAAATTTCATGTCAAAACTCATTCATTTGCTCTAGTTTTGGTTCAAGTGCAAAATATGGCTTAATTGGGGACCATAATGGGGTCAAATTGCACCAAATGGTCTTCCAAACATACCATGACCGTTTGAGCAATTCCAAAAGCTTAAACACAGCATGTCGAAGCATCATAATAGGTCTAAAACCTCATGTAACTCAAATTCACTATTCCACTTACATAAATACACAAAGACATCATAGGTCAAGGATGTCCAAAACACATTCTCATACATTTTATTCCAAATCTAATTCATACAATATATTTACATGCTTTTACATATGTTCGAGGGTTTACATCTCATAAGTAACTTAGACATACATACTTTGACATCAAGTTGCATGAAAACTATTTTATTATCAAAGTGTTGGAATTCACACTCCTTAGCCTCCATTTCTTGCTCCTTGGGCTTCACTTAAACAAAGTTAGATGGAAAGTGATGGAGAGTTAGATTCAAAAAATTCCAATAGCTCTATCACCCTTTCAAGTAAGCATACATGACATATAATTATGTCAAAGAACACAAATATGTTTCAAACACTTTCAAGAACCAATCAAATCATGTTTTCAAGATTACATAAACATGTCAAGATCAAATCCAAGCTCTAGAGAGTTTTAGTCTAACCTCACCCTATTATTTAGGACTTTTGAATTATCCTCACCTATTTTTTAGGGACTTTTGACTTAGCCTCACTTATTCCAAGAGATTTCTGGCATTGTCTCATATATTCTTAAGGATTTTTGGTTTTATCTTACCCAATCCAAGGGACTTTTGGCAGAACCTCATCCATAAAGAACAATTTCATAATCAAACTCAATTCAAGAAGCATATTGATACCAAAATATCAATTCAATAGCTATAGACATGCCTTATGGCTCAAACACATATACAAGTATTCAATGACAATCACATGACCAAGAAATGCATACAAAAAAAGATGAAAAGCTACCTTTCTCAAGAAGCATAACTTTTCTCCCTTGGATTCCCACTTTTCTCTCTTAGCCTCAAAAGCATATTTAGGAAATACTTGATTTGCTAGGCTTAGACACATCAAACAACATACAAACAAGTCAATGGAACCATTTTATAAAATCTCTACACAAGCTACATCTAGCTTATGCCAACATTATAGTTCCATACAAGAGCATAATGAAGCAACTCATATAATTCAAGATCTTGGCTCCAATTTCTCACTCAATCTAAGTCACATGACTGTATTTAAACTCTTTGGAGTCACCACTAACTCAATTCCATGAGCCAATTACCAAGTTGCTTCTTTATGTTTACAAAACGAATCTAAACTCTCATCTTTTAAACCATGGTATCTAAATTCAAACCAATAGTTCCTTTGGTATTTATTACTCATTCCTAGGCCATTTGTATCATTGGAATCAAAGAAAACTCTCCCTACGTACTGTTTCTCTATCTTGGCTGAGATGCTCACATATTTAGAGAGCGCATGGAGTTTTCTTCAATTTCCTAAGGAACTTACCATCCATGGAGCTTACTAGATGTCTTAAGAGCTCAAATATACTTTTAGACAGCCTAAATCATTATTAAAAAAGCTCATACATCTTTAGGTGCAATCAAATCCCTAGTTTCTAATACTTGTTACTTATAGCCCCTTTTTGAGTTTTATTACTTCCAAATGGTTCCTTAGGCTTCAAAACCCCATTTTTTTTTTGTTAAGTTTAGACCAAAATTAAACTTCCTACATAATGCTCTAGTTTTGGCCGAGACACTCAAGCAAAAGAGAACCAAGAAGAAGCAAGTTGGGTTATGGTTTTTTATCTTGCTTTCAAGCTTTCCAAGAGAGCCTTCTCAACCTTTCAAGAATTCCTCCAAACTCTTCCTCCCTTTTACTGAACCACCATGAAATACCTCCTTTCAAGAATCTAAAACCATCAAGAGAAAGAGGATGAAGAGAGGAGAAAAGTTCATAACTAACTTATTGTAAAATTCTATGTATTTTCATACTTTTTTACCTTAATTTCCTTTCTCTTTCTTCTCCTAATTTCCACTCCATTTTTGGTTTGGTTCTAAGCTCAAGTGGCATTTTGGAAGGGTGGAGAAGCTAACTTGGTTATATAAAAAGGTGGAGGATAATGTTTATAACAATTCCAGTAATATTGATTATGTCTCTCCACTTCTGTTCCTTCATTTGGGCTTGTTTTAGTTCCTTTTTGAGAATCGTCTTCTTCATATGAAAATTTAGGCTCTCTAATACACAAAATGCCTTTGGTTCTAACCAAATTAGATTTAAAATCTTATCGAATCTTTCAGTCAAACTTTTAGTCAACTTTTTGCTGAAAATGCAAACTTGGAAGGTTTTAACCATTATGATGGTTTCCATAGTTTTTTGGGGTTTCTGAGAACTCTGAGAAATTTAATTTTTCAATTTAAAGATATCTCATTTGGGTTTTCTAAAACTTGCCCAAAATTATAGTTTTGCCCTTTGCCCTCCTATCTTTCCGTTTGACTATTTTGGTTCTGATTCTGGGCTATCCTGATGTTCTAACCTGCATTTTAAATGTTCTAATTAACATTAAAATCTCAATTAGCTTCAATCCACTTTCTTCAAGATCCTCATTCATTAATCAACTGATTTAGATTTCAGTTTCAATCTATCATAAACCCCTTGTAAATCATTCGTTCCACTCTTTAGGGATGATTTGGATTTCCAAATCATAAGATATTACACATCTTCTTACATTCCAATTATAACGGCCAGCTTTATCAGTGCATATATAATTGGAGAAAAATGAGGATATATAAAAAAGGGAAGACTAGAATAAGAGACAATATCACATGAAGGGTTTTTGGAACAAGCACTAAGAACAAAGACATGATAGTGCCATATATTTGGAAAGATAGATGTTTAGAGTGAGATAAGTGTGATGCAGCTTGAGAATATTTTGGACTGAATGGTATAAGTGAATGGGAAAAGATGGGACCATAAGATCTTAAGGGACTGCTCTTAGAGTATCTTTGTTAATATAAGGGGCATATGGGTTTGTTCATTCATTTTTTTCTATATGCATTAATTGTAATACCTAAATATATATATATATATATATAAAATAAAAATAAATAGATAAATAAATAATATATTTTAGATTATTAAAATAAAGATTAAAATTTTTTTAAAATCTATTTTGGGTTTATAAAAATTTTTAAGAACTTTTCTAATCTTTTTAAATATCAATTAATGCATATTAAGCTTTTTGTGAGGCAAAAGTGCAAATTGAGCTAAAGATATTTTAATAATCCTTAAGCACACACTTTCTCCATTTTTCCCATATGATGCAATGTCTTTTCCTTTCTTCACTTTTTCTCTCTCCTGAACTCCACTTTTTCTTGCTTCTTTCGTGACTTTTGCCCAGTTCTTCGTATGCTTGAGTCGTTCCCTCTTTCTCTCACCATAACACCTCCATTGGAGCATGAATCTCGATTAATCACAAGGACCCATCACCTTCTCTTTGTTAGATGCCGTTACCCACTCACCTCCAATAGATTTAGTTGCCATAAAACTCTAATTTGGTAAAGATTTCATCTCCTTTCTCTTTCTCTTTCTCTGTTGTTCATCCATGGAAATTTTATGGATTTTGTGAAGATTGGCTATTCCATATTCCTTTCGTTATCTTCCATCAATTTTTGTCTTTCTCTATGATTTATTGAAGCTTAAAGGGTATTCAGTTCTTGTTGCTCAATTTAGCTGTGGGTATGCTTCTAATTTGGGGGTTTCTTGAATTTCAACATTTAAATGTAAATTAACCCTTTTATCTTTGGAGTTTCAAGAAGTAAGTTTTGAATTTAATTTGAGTTATGAAAGCTTAGATTAAAAAACCCCAAATTTAGGGTTAGTATTTAGGATATAAAAGTATATAAAAATTTAGAGATTTATATTTTAGAGAGTATATTAAGTTATATAAATAATTATCGATATTATTGGAGTGGTTAATGTAATTAATTTATATTGGTTATAATTTTAGGTGATACCAGGGAAACTCATTCAACTGTGACTCAGCATTAAACAATAGCAAATAGGGACTTATACTATTAGTTCCAACTAGTAAGTGTATAAATAATAGATTGACATATCAATTTTATTTCATTTTATATTTTCGTAGTGAAAATTTCAATTGTATGAATTATGTGCTTTACTCCATGGGGAAACAAATCAGTATTTTCAAAACTACAAAATAGGTATGTGTATATATATATATATATACATTTATATGATGATTTAATAAATTTATTAAAACAAATTGATAATTGAAATGTGGCGTGATATATTCTTGTGAAATGCAAACGAATGAATTGGATGGAAAAAAAAAGTAGTAGTGTGTATATGTTTATTTATAAGGGAAGTATTTTATGTTATTTTATGATTTCATATGTTATAGTGATTATATTGAAGGTTAACTCACCTTATTTAAATATTTATTTTCTTCTCTAATTCCTTATTTATTTTTAATAGTTAAATGCCAATTGAAGGAATTTTATTTTATTTTATTTTATTTAATATAATGGATGAAAATCTAGTTAGGACCTTGTAGCCGTTAACGGAGGTAACAGCCTAGGTGCACTTAAAATAAGTTGTGAATTGTGATAGTATTACGATGTGATGTGTCCAGTGGTATGATCTGAGATACTCAACATATACTATGAAAGTGATAAGATGGAATGGACCCACAGAAATGACAAGATATATGATACAGTAGTTTGATAATTGGTTCCTTTCTATGATGCCCATTTCCATAACATTTTCTTAAATTTGGGAAATATGGATTTTACCTAAAAGCTTTATTTTTTTTAATTTTTATTTAAATAATTATTTTTCATTCTAACTATAATTTTTATTGTTTAGATTATTCGATAATCATTTATTTCTAAAAACTCCTGTATGCACTTGTTTTTCTCTCTATACACTTTATTATTTATACACTTATTAAGCTAGTAGTAGGTTTATCTCTATTCTTTTCTTACTTTTCAGACTAGCGAGTAAAAGAGTGAAGTGATCTAGGAGATCGTGAGCCACCAAACCCTTAGAGTAGGTATTTAATTTTGTGAGATTGTGTTAGACTCCATAATGTGATGGCATTTAGGTGTAGAGAAAAGAGAAAGAATTTTGGAATTGTGCATGTTATATGGTCACTTATAATGTGTAAATATTGTTATACTTTTCTAGTTAGATATTTTGGTTATATGTAACTTGTTAGTGCTAGTGTTGGTGTTGGTTTAATTTATTTTTTTCAGGATAGAATGTCCAATTTTTAGTGGAGATGCTACTGGATCTTCAGTAGCCTCTAATGACATAATGAATTGAATATTAAAATTTTCAAAACTTATGGGTTATATGGGTTATTTTAAAAATATGATATAATAGTTAACTTTAGATTTTGTAAAGCTTGCTAAACAAACCCAATCTCCAAATTAATTTAGTCTATATGCCAGTCGTGGCTTAGAAATTGAGTCGTGATAAAGTTGGTATCAGAGCCAAGGTTATATCTAGGTCCTTGTAGCCACAGGATTAGGAAGTAGTAGAATCTTGGGTGTAATTATGTACCTGGCCAGCACACTTTACATGCAGGAGGCTATTATTGCCAAATCTTAATCATGGAGTCTCACATCATAGTTTATGTGTAGTTTATATTTAATTTTTATGTTTTTGTTAAAATTATCAATTATATATGTTACTTTTATTTTAGGACAATGCCACTAAGAAAGAGGATAACACCTTGGAGATATATTCCTAATGAGGTTTCTAACTTGCCTTATAACACTGCTCTAACACTTAGAGGTCGAAGATGAGGTGGTGGTAGAGGTTGTAGATGCGATGGTGGCCGCAGACCTGAAAATGATCAAAGAGTTGAAGCCGCTGAAGCAGCAAGGGTTGAGGTGCCTGAGGCTGAGCAAGCCAATCCAACATTTGCTGATGTTGTAGCTGGGATGCATGCAATGCAACAGACTATGATGGTATTGTTAGGTATGATGCAGCAGTAGCAACAACAATAGCAACAACAAGAGCAAGAACGACATATGGATCCTAAGCCTAAATAAGAACCTAGGCCACAAGGAGAGCAACCAGCTCCACAGGAAAGGGGTAATAAGGTTCGGTTAGTGAATTTATGAAACATAAACCTCCTTCCTTCTTTAGTGCAGAAGCAAGGGAAGATCCACAGTACTTCTTGGATGAGATAGGTCAACTTTGCAAGGCACTGGGGTGTACATCCACTAAATCAGTTGAATTAGCAGAGTTTCATTTGTGGGTATAACTCGGACATGGTATGAGACCATGATGTAAGGAAGGCCACGAGATTCACCTCCTCTGGGTTGGGGAGAGTTTTCAGAATTTTTTATAAGGCGGTTCTTTCCACAGACTGTTAGAGATGTTAGAGCAAGGAAGCTTGAACTTCTTAGATAGACAGAAGATATGACAGTTTCAGAATATGATATATTATATACTCAAATGTTTAGATATGCTCCACACCTGGTGGCTACTGAAGAAATATGGGCAAAATGGTTTATTCAGGGTCTTTTAGATTATTTATTCTGATCTATAATGGGGACCCATTATGATTCATATGAAGAGGTGGTTGAAAGTGCTAAACTGTTTGAAGCTTGTAGTAAAAAGAGTAAGGTATTACAAGAACCATGTAAGCGGCAACACACTGAGAGTACTCGAGGCGACTATCAAGGCCAAGGTAGTGGTAATGCATCAAGAGAGATTGGGGTAAACTATCAAGGCCATCATTAAGGTTCTTAGCATCAAGGGGACTATAGTAGTCATTCATCTAGTATGATACCAGTTAGTAGAAATGATTAGCCATACTTTTCTCAGATTAGCCGTGACAGAGGGAGATCTTTTAAGACTCTCTCCTCTTACCCTACATGTAAGAGAGTTCATACTGGAGTTTGTTTTGGACTAGGAAAGTGTGTTATCAGTGTGGTTAGCAGGGCCACTTTAGAAAAGATTGTTCTACATTATCAGCTTGACCATCCTCTAGTCATGTGTCAAACCATCCAGCATTACTATCTTTTCTAATACCTGCAGCACTTTTAAGGTAAATTAGGGGTTTTGGAGGTTAAGGTTCTAGTGAGGCCCAGTCTAATGGTAGAGGGTTCAGAGGTAGAGGTCAGGGACAAGCTGGAAGAGGTCAAGCTCATGTTTTTGCTATGACCCATTAGGATGGTGAGACATCAACTGCAGTGGTTGTAGGTATACTTTTGGTTTGCTCTTTTGATACACATATTTTATTTGATCCTATGGCTACATATTCTTTTGTATCTCCATTCTTTGCATTGCGGTTTTGCAAAGATGCATTACCTCTTGATGAATCATTAGCGGTGGCTACACTTATATGAGATATAATTATAGCTGATTATGTGTATAGATCATGTGAAGTTCTAGTGGGAGAAAATCAATTACTAGTAGACTTAATAGTCCTCGACATGATATACTTTAATGTGATCTTGGGTATAGATTTGTTATCTTCTTCTCATGCCATACTTGATTGTCATAATAAAGTCATGAAATTTAAATTGCTAGAAGGAGGAATTATTACTTTTCAGGGTGATTGAAACTTAGCACGCAGTAATTTAATCTCTATTTTAGGTGTTAGAAGGTTATTGAGAAATAGGTGCAAAGGCTATCTAGTAATGGTTAGAGACACACAGGTGATAGAAGTAAGTCTAAAAGAAGTACCTATAGTATGTGAATTCCCTGATATTTTTTCAGAAGAGTTGCCAGGTTTACCCCCAGACAAAGAGATTGAGATCTATATAGATTTGATTCCTGGCACTTCACCTGTATCTATACCCCCATATCGTATGGCTTCAGTAGAACTTAGAGAGTTGAAAGAACAATTACAACATCTTCTTGATAAAGGCTTCATACGCCCTAGTCCTTCTCCTTAGGGTGCTCCGGTGTTATTTATAAAGAAGAAAGATAGATTTATGTGGCTGTGTGTTAATTACAGGCAATTGAATAAGGTGACAGTAAAGAATAAATATCTATTGCCATGGATAGATGACTTGTTTGACCAACTTCAAGGAGCTTAATGCTTCTCTAAAATTGATTTGAGATCATGTCTTTTGGGCTCACAAATGCTCCAGCAGCTTTTATAGACTTGGTGAATCAAGTCTTTAAACCATATTTAGATTACTTTGTGATTGTAATTATTGATGACATTCTTGTATACTTGAAGAGTAAGGAGGAACATGAATAACATTTACGAATGGCCTTACAAACCTTGAAAGAGCATCATTTGTATGCTAAATTTTCAAAATGTGAGTTTTGGTTAGACAGTATGGCTTTCTTAGGACACATAGTATCCAAGGTTGGAATTAGTGTGGATTCGAAGAAAATAGAGGCGGTTTAGAATTGGCCTAGGCCTACTATGGTGATAGAGATACGTAATTTTCTTAGATTAGCAAGATATAATTATAGATTTGTTAAATATTTTTCTAAACTTGCAGTTCCTTTAACCAAGTTGACAAGGAAGGGCATAAAATTTCAGTAGCCAGATACTTGTAAGCATAGTTTCCAACAACTAAAAAATTGTCTGACTTCCGCATTGGTGTTGGCTCTTCCATCTGGGAGTCGAGGCTATATAGTCTATTGTGATGCTTCAAGAGTGGGTTTGGGTTGTGTCTTAATGCAACATGGAAAGGTGATAGCTTGTGCATCTAGGCAATTTAAGAAGCACGAGCAGAACTACCCTTCTCATGATCTAGAAATGGCCGCAGTAATCTTTTCTTTAAAAATATAGGGGCATTACTTGTATGGTGAGACCTATGAAATTTACACTAATCATAAGAGTCTCAAGTACATTTTCCAATAGCGAGATTTGAATTTAAGACAAAGAAGATGGATGGAGCTTTTGAAAGACTATGATTGTAATATTTTGTACCGTCTTGGAAAAGCTAATGTTGTTGCAGATGCATTAAGTAGAAAATCAATGGATAGCTTGGCATACATAGTTGAAGTCAAAAGACCTATGGTGAAAGAGTTCCAAAAGCTTAAGGAGAGTAGAGTAAGGTTAGGGATCACAGGATCTAGCACCTTATTAGCCCATATTCAACTTCGTTCTACCTTGATAGATAGAATCAAGGCTACGCAGAACCAAGATTCTCAGATGAAGAAGATCATTGAAGAAGTTCATAAAGGGAGGCTACAAGAGTTCTAAGTGGATTCTGAAGGGATTTTGAGGTGTGGTCATAGGTTATGTGTACCGAATGTAAAAGACTTACTGAGCAAAGTGTTAGAGGAAGCTCATCATTCAACTTATACTTTTTGTCTAGGTTCTAATAAAATGTACCAAGATTTGAAGGAGTTATATTGGTGGAAAGGGATGAAAAAGGATGTGGCAAAGTTTGTATCCAAATGCTTAGTGTGTCAACAGGTGAAAGCTGAGCACTAAAAGCCAGCAGGGTTGCTTCAGCAAATTGAAATACCAGAATGGAAGTGGAAGAAAATTACTATAGACTTTGTAACTGGATTGCCTAAAACTATTAAGGGTTATGATTAGTATGGGTGATTGTAGATTGCTTGACTTAGTCTGCTCACTTCTTTCCTGTGAAGACTACTTATAATGTAGCTTAATATTTTAAGCTATACTTAGATAAGATTATCTCTCTTCATGGTGTACCAGTATCCATTATTTCAGACCATGGCCTATAATTTACAGTTAAGTTCTGGAGGTCTTTTCAAGAAGCACTTGGAACCAGATTGGATCTTAGTACTGCCTTTTATCCTTAAACAAATCAGCAGTCTGAACGTACAATTTAAATATTAGAAGATATGCTACGTGCATGTGTCTTAGACCTTGGTGGGAGTTAGGATAAATATTTGCCTTTGATGGAATTTGCTTACAACAACAGTTATCAATCAAGCATTCAGATTGCTCCTTTTGAAGCGTTGTATGGTAGGCGTTGTATGTCGCCTATTGGATGGTCCGAAGTGGGTGAATCAACACTATTCGACCTGGACCTAGTTCAGGAGTCAGTAACCAAGGTAAAGCTAATCTGTGAAAGGCTATTGACCACTCAAAGTAGATAAAAGTCTTATGCCGATCGTAGGAGATGTGATTTAGAATTGCAGTTAAAGATCTTGTGTTCCTACGTGTATCACCAATGAAAGGTGTTTTAAGGTTTGGCAAGAAGGGAAAGCTAAGCCCTAGTTACCTTGGGCCATTAGAGATTCTCGAAAGGATAAGAAATGTAGCTTATCGTTTGGCTCTTCCATCAAACTTTGCAACTATTCATCTCGTCTTTCATGTATCAATGCTTCGAAAGTATTTACTTGATCCTTCTCACATGCTTCAACCACAAGCAATATAGTTGGATGAACAACTTTCTTATGAAGAGTAACCTATAGCTATAGTTGATAGACAAGTCAAGAGATTAAGGAACAAAAATATAGCTTCGGTGAAAGTGATATGGCAGAACCATTCTAGGGAGGAAGTGACATCGGAAGCTGAGGAAGTTATACGTGAGAAGTATCCATATCTCTTTGAATCTTTTGGTAAGGAGCTTGCTTGAAATTCGAAAGACTGAATTTCTTAAGGGGGAAAGACTAAATTTTTTTTAAAAAAATTTATTTTTAGTTTATAAAATTTTTTAAGGACTTTTATAATCTTTTTAAATATCAATTAATGCATATTAAGCTTTCTAGGAGGCAAAAGTGCAAATTGAGCTAAAGATATTTTAATAATCCTTAAGCACACACTCTCTCCATTTTTCCCATATGATGCAATATCCTTTCCTTTCTTCACCTTTTCTCTCTCCAGAACTCCACTTTTTCTTGCTTCTTTCATGACTTTTGCCCAGTTCTTCTTATGCTTGAGTCGTTCCCTCCTTCTCTCACCGTAACACCTCCATTGAAGCGTGAATCTCGACTAGTCACAAGGACCCATCACCTTTTTTTTATTAGATGACATTACCCACTCACCTCCGACGGATTTAGTTGCCATAAAACTCTGATTTGGTAAAGATTTCATCTCCTTTCTCCTTCCCTTTCTCTGCTGTTCATCCATGGAAATTTTATGGATTTTGTGAAGATTGGCTCTTTCAATCTTTCTTTCACTATCTTCCATCAATTTTCATCTTTCTTTATGATTTATTGAAACTTAAAGGATATTCAGTTCTTGTTACTCAATTTAGCCATGGGTAGGCTTCCAATTTGGGGGTTTCTTAAATTTCAACATTTAAATGTAAATTAACCCTTCTAAAGTTATCTTTGGAGTTCCAAGAAGTAAGTTTTGAATTTAATTTGAGTTATGAAAGCTTAGATTGGAAAACCCCAAATTTAGGGTTAGTATTTAGTATTTAGGATATAAAAGTATATAAAAATTTAAGTATTTATGTTTTAGGGAGTATATTAAGTTATATAAATAATTATGGATATTATTGGAGTGGTTAATATAATTAATTTATATTAGTTATAATTTTAGGTGATACCAGGGAAACTCATTCAACTGGGACTCAGCATTAAATAATAAGAAATAAGGACTTATACTATTAGTCCCAACTGGTGAGTGTATAAATAATAGATTGACATATTAATTTTATTCCATTTTATATTTCTATAGTGAAAATTTCAATTGTGTGAATTATGTGCTCTACTCCTTGGGGAAACAAATCGATATTTTTAAAACTATAAAATAGGTGTGTGTGTGTGTGTGTGTGTGTGTGTATTTACATTCATATAATGATTTAATAAATTTATTAAAACAAATTGATAATTGAAATGTGACGTGATATATTCTTGTGAAACGCAAAAGAATGAATTGGATGGAAAGAAAGTAATAGTGTGTATATGTTTATTTATGAGGGGAGTATTTTATATTATTTTGTGGTTTCATAGGTTATAGTGATTATATTGAAGGTTAACTCACTTTATTTAAATATTTATTTTCTTCTCTGATTCCTTATTTATTTTTAATAGCTAAATGCCAATTGAAAAAAATTTTATTTTATTTTATTTTATTTTATATAATGGATGGGAATCTAGTTAGGACTCCATAGCCGTTAACGTAGATAACGACCTAAGTGCACCTGGAATAAGTTGTGAATTGTGATAGTATTGCGATGTGATGTGTCCAATGCTATGATCTGAGATACTTGACATATACTGTGAAAATGATAAGATGGAATGGACCCACAGAAATGACAAGATATGCGATGCAGTAGTTTGATAATTTGGTTCCTTTCTATGATACCCATTTTCATAACATTTTTTTAAACTTAGGAAATATGGATTTTACCTAAAATTTTTATTTTTATTTTTATTTTTATTTAAATAATTATTTTTCATTCCAATTATAATTTTTATTGTTTAAATTATTCGATAATCATTGATTTCTAAAAACTCTTGCATGCACTTGTTTTTCTCTCTATACACTTTATTATTTATACACTCATTAAGCCAGTGGTAGGCTTATCCCTCTTCTTTCCTTATTTTTCAGACTAGTGAGTAAAGTAGTGAAGTAATTTGGGAGCTCGTAAGCTATCAAACCCTTAGAGTCAGTGTTTAATTTTGTGAGATTGTGTCAGACTCCATGATGTGATGGCACTTAGGTGTAGAGAAAGAATTTTGGAATTGTGCATATTTTATGTTCACTTATAATATGTAAATATTATTTATACTTTCCTAGCCAAGTATTTTGGTTATATGTAACTTGTTGGTGCTAGTGTTGGTGCTGGTTTAATTTATTTTTTTTCAAAATAGGATATCCAATTTGTAAGGGAGATGCTGCTAGATTTTCGGTAGCCCCTAATGACATAATGAACGGAATATTAAATATTTCAAAGCTTGTGAGTTATATGAGTTAGTTTAAATATATGATACAATAGTTGACTTTAGATTTTGTAAGGCTTGTTAGGCTAATTCAATCTCTAAATTAGTTTAGCCTAAGCGTCGTTCGTGGCTCAAAAATTGTGTCGTGACATTAATACTATATGCTTGTGTTCCCCTATCAAATATTAAAGATCTATAGCTTGCCTACATATTACTCTTTAAGTATACACAAATGATCATTTTTGTTTCCATCCTTGTCTATTTGGCTACCAAATGGTATTAGTAAAACATGCCCTCTATGGATAAAATAACTAGAACAAACAGCAGACCAATATCACTACACAAAACTATAATTTACTAGCGGTTTTCTGCAATTAGCAGCCGTTTTTGAGTTGATTGAATGGTCAAACTCTATGTCTACTACATTGTCTATCAGTTCAAACAATAATGTAGATAAATTTTTGCCTTGGCACATGACAACCCACTTGCCAGAGTGTGCTGCTTCATTGACGCTGACCTCAGCTACTCAATTTTCCAGTGACTGTCTCCTACAAATAAGCATATCAAATGGTTCATAATCAATCAAATTAATCATAGGAAAAAATTGATTCAGCAAGCTCAAACAAACAATTTTGTTGTTCCCGAACCTTTGCCTATATGATTTATGATATCTCTTTTGGAGCTTTGCTCATTTTCTTCAGAGCAAGAAAAATCAACTTTGCCAATGTAACACCATAATGTACTAACTCCATCTAGCCTCCCTCTGGGTTTGGTCCCATATGATTTCCAAAGAACCAGTACATTCCGTGGCATTTTCATACTATAAAAATGGGGTTTCAACACTCATATTTTGCCCCGTGGGTCTCGTGAACCCATCATCCACATTCTCTACTGAAACATTCATATAGTGCACAATTCTCATGCCATGAAAATCACAACAATGCCAAGAATAGGTTCTAGGGACTTTTAGTCTAGCCTCACCCAAGTCTAGGGACTTTTGGATGGCCTCACCCGAGTTTAGGAACTTTTGACTTGGCCTCACTCGGTTATGAGACTTTTGGCCTTGTCTAACCCATCTCAAGGGACTTTCGGCTCCTCCTCACCCATCTCAAGGGACTTTCGGCACTACCTCACCCGAGCAATCCTCACAAGCCAACATAAAAGCATAATAGGTACCAATGCATCAAGGCACTTTCCCTCTTCTGACCCATGCCAAAACCCCACTAATTTCACAAGTAAAACCATAGAAAAAGAGGGCAAAGAGAGGAGAACCAGATTCTAAGAAGAAATGAGAGAAGTTTGCTTACCTTTCCTTTGTTCTTCCTCCTTCTCTTTGGGCTAGGTTAGGAGGTAAGGCTATTCGGTAAGCCACGGGTCCAATTTTCTCAAGAATTTCAAATGGACTAATATACCTAAGACTGAGCTTCCTTACCCTCATTGACCGACCTACTCTCGTCACTGGGGATACTCGAATGAACACATGGTCTCTAATCTCAAACTTTAGTGGCCTACCCTCTGAGAGAGAATTAGAGTTCCCTATAGACATACTACCTGGGGCTGGACCGGTGTCCAAAGCTCCTTACAGGATGGCTCCCGCCGAGCTTGCTGAGTTGAAAAAGCAGATAGAGAAATTGTTAGAGAAAGGGTTCATCCGCCCTAGTGTTTCACCTTGGGGAGCTCCAGTGTTATTTGTGAAAAAGAAGGATGGTAGCTTGCGTTTGTGTATAAATTACAGAGAGTTGAATAAAGTTACCATCAAGAATAAATATCCTCTTCCTAGAATTGATGATTTGTTAGATCAGTTGGCTGGGGCATCTGTATTTTCCAAGATAGATCTTAGATCTGGGTACCAGGCTCCTGGGAAGGTGCAGGTGGAATGCTGGATGTAGATGGTTGAGGTACAGGGGCATCTTTCCTGGCTTCTTCTTGCCTAGCCAGGGTGTCTTGCAAATGCATGATCATATCATGCTATTGCTGGGCTATGTACCTCTGCTGTTCCAGCATCTCCTGGAGCTGGCCCATCATGGCCTTATATCGGTCAAGCCTCTCTATGATAGC
Source organism: Erythrophleum fordii (assembly GCA_032878935.1). NCBI lineage: Eukaryota > Viridiplantae > Streptophyta > Magnoliopsida > Fabales > Fabaceae > Erythrophleum > Erythrophleum fordii. The sequence continues at coordinate 13,293,130 of JAVQMF010000052.1, read as the reverse complement.
CCGTAGAGGATCCTCAGGCCCAACAGGAACCTCTGGCTCAACTCTCTGAGCTCTGGGTGGTCTGCCTCTACCCCTGCCCCTGCCCTGTCTAGTCTCAACCATTTCTGAAAAGAAGTAGCAACTTTCAGTTCACAATTATATCACAAGCACATATGCATATGGATGCTACCACTTCCATGGCCATTCACACCAAGCACATGTAAATCATATCATTCAAGAGCCTAACATTGAGCAAAAATGCCTGAACCTTTGCTCTGATACCAATTCCCCACAGAGCCTCCAGCAATATTGTCCCCATTTACGGCACCCCGTGGTTCCCATGTGGTTGGGGTTTTGTTCTTCGGGCACCTCAATCGGTCACACCCGAAAACGCGTCGCTGGTGGGGAGAGCTTCGCTCCCACTTATAAGGCTTTAGCCCAGGGTCTTCCTACCCGATGTGGGACATTACAGCCAACATGGGAAAAGATGGAGTTTAGAAAAACAGTGAAAAGACAATACATTCAAGCAAAATAAAAACTTTTAGAGTTCACCAGAGGAATCAACTTCAACAAGATGCTATTTAAACTCGAATAGAATAGAATCAACAGTAATGCTTTTAGATAAACGAGCAAGATATAAAGTCAAAAAGAAAAGTGACCACGTATCCACCTCTTTTTGCAACAAACTCCATCCATGTGTCAAATGAGGTTTGTCGTAGTTTTACACCAGCCTTGACAAACCTCTCTGCATATTTATTAATCAATTTCTTCTTATCTGTATTGTAACAAATGCCGCAAATGACCAACCCAGTTGCAGTGGTAGGGGCATAAGCAAAAGTGAATCATAGAAGCATAACAAGAACTCTTTACTAAGTGAGTATAATACTATAATATGAGTTGATGCACATATATTTTTCAGTGTAATATCAAATAACTACCCTACTGTTTGGACCATTACCACTTTGCCCCAGTTGGATTTAGAGTGTCCCAACTCTGCCTCCCGATAGTTTGCTTTGTTAGCATATTCCTATGGTGAATTATTTTTCTCCAAATTTTTAACAAATTAAACATGTGGAAGGCACATGGCAGTCAGATATGACCATGGACAGGCTGGGCTTTATTAGGTTTAGACCAAACTGTTCAATGATGAAACACATTGTTTGGGACCAGCCCATACCTAGTTTCAGAACCTAACGTAACCACGCATGGTCAACAAAAGTAACTCAAGACTATTAAATATTCGAATAATTTCTCATCTTACCAATAATTTCTCAGCTTCTTCATGCTTTCCTTTTACTGCAAAGCCTTAGCTGCTAACTCGTTTGCACTCATCTCATTCTCTTCATTTTGCACAAAAGAAGAAATCTTATCAGGGAGCAGAAAGGAAGGTAACAAACAAGATGAGGATAAGATATCCTCCTTAGCAAAGACACAAAAAAGAGACAATGACAACTAACAAGACAAGCCTAGACATCAAAAGAATAAAAAAGATTCAGCCCCTTTAAATATCTATTAAAAAGACATCCTTGAATAAACATATGTTTTTTTATAGCACTGTTCTTAGATGAACAGGAGATACCACAAGATGGCGTACCAGTTCTACTATAGCACTCATGACATTGGAACAAAACACAATTTGTTGGAAGCCAATCCAGCACTTTGGACAAAACAAAATTTATTTATTCTAATGATAGAACTGTATTTAATGTTCACAACTGAGAGAGGTGATGAATTTCGGACAATGGTGTTGACGACACCGCCATTACCAGTCAGCTTTGATTCATACTAAATTCCATCTTATAAACTAGGCAAACCATTTAATTTATCTAACCTAGGCATAGGCCCTACTTTCCACATGATATCACTAGTCAGCGGTTGACTATATTTGTAATTTTGAGGACAAAGAGTGGTTTGAATTCAATCGGGTCCAATCTAATACCTGAATTGATGTAGTCTGGATGTTTAAGGATTCTTCCCTATTTGACAAGAGGCTTCTACACACGATGAAATTTAATTAATATACCATACCATTAAATTCAAGTAATTTAAAGGGAAAAAAAAAGAGATAAAACAATCCAATGAATAAACTATCTAATATAGTAAACAAAAAATAATTATTCATTATATGAAGACTTTAAAATAGGAGAATTTAGAATCAATAAGAGGGAAAGAAAAATCAGTCACTAGCATCATCTCTCGATACTCAACATTTGTTGGTGTGCCATAAGTCAAGATTGCCTCCATTTGATTGAAGGAGACGATGGAGTTGGTTAAGGTGAAACCACATGTGTTGATTCAAATTACCTGAAAAATTAAATTACGGTAAATAATACTAAAATTACAAAATCATTAAATAAAAATATTTTTTAAAAAGATCGGTTTACCATATTCATCCAAAGGAGCATCATAATCATACGAAGTGGTGATATATGGTCCTCCAGCAGTTCGACCAAAATTGGTACCACCACCGTACTATAAAAACACATAACTCACAACATTAATAAATACATTTAGCTATAAAAATTAAAATTTAATATCTAGCAACACAAATTGCAATTTATTAATTTAATTACCATATAGTAGTTTTGGAAAGTGCCACCATATTGGAAAGACCTTGCAACTAGGGGTGTGCAAAATTGTTCCGACTTGGTACATCGGGTTGGGACAGATTGGGAAAATTTGAAAAAAAAAAAAAGTTGAAACAAGATTGGGTCAGGATAGTAATTCAGGTCGGGATAGAATTCGGAATAATCTTTTGACCTTATCGGGCCCAACTCGAGGTCTCTATATATATTTATTTATATATAAAAGATAAGGACTAAATTTTGAAAAATTCTTTTTTAGGGTCTTTTTATAATTTTAGCCAAAAATTTTTAAACACATTTTATAAATTATAAATAATTAGAGGGTCAAAATTTATGTTAGAGCTCTCTTAAATATAATTCTCACATTCATGTAAGAAAAATAAAATTAACAAATACATATTTTTTCAAATTTTAGTTACTATATTTGCCTTTTTTTCTATTTTCTCCTTTGACTTCATATTTTTTTATGTCTATTGCATAAATTTTAAAAATATATATTAAAAAAATAATTATATGCCCAAAATAATTGAGCAAATATAAAAATATAAATTTTAAAAAAATTTTCTTAAAAAATTAAAAAAAAAAAAGAAAATTAGCCCATTGGCTCGCCTCGGCTTGAGACGAGTTTTTTATCTTGAAGTTGAAATTGGAGCGAGACTTGGGTTGAAGCAAATTTCAATCCGTCCCGACTTGTGTCCACCCCTACTTGCAATAGCAAAAGCAAGATCCTAAGTAGTTTATTTCCTTCTATAGTCGCACTTTGAGCATCTTTTGCCGGTACCAAGAAAGAGAAAGGAAGCAGACATAAAATATAAGGCATCTTGCATTTTATTTCCTCCTTTTTTTGTTATATTTTTAATTTATAATAAATTAATATGTCATATATTATATATTATAAAGTTTTGAAATTTAATAATAAATTAAAAATATTATCTGATTTGTTTGTTAAATCTTAAATTTTAAATATTAGATGTATGCATTTTAAAATCTAAAATTTTAATTTAATAATAAAAATTAAAGATATTAATATGCCAATTTTTTAATGTTAAGTAACACATTTTAATAGTTATAAAAAGTAATATTGACTTAATTTAAATAATTTTAAAAAATATATTCATCACTCAAAACGTATATTTTTTATTTATATTGATTATAAATAGTTTAATTTGATTTATTATTTATCCAATTTAATTTGAATTAATTTTATATTAGTATTTATATTAAATAAAATTATGTATTTAGTTTTTTTTTATTTTTTATTAATGATTAGGTAACTTTAAATTAAATTAACTTTAATTTTAATAAGAAAATTATCAAAATTTTCATGAGTACTATAAAAATTTATTTCGAAAAACCTATAATTATATTTTTAGTTCATAATTAAAAAAATTATAATAAAGCCACTTTTTGTTGTTTTAATTTTTTAAAAAATTAATTATATAATAATAATAATATTAATATTAATAATAAATTTTTAATTTTGCTCCAAAATTTGTTTGCTTTAAAAAAAATTTCAAAGATTTAGCAATGACTTAAGTTTGAAGCCACCACCAAAAAAGTCATGGCTAAAAGTTTACCTCCAAAATGTTTTTGGTTTTTTGGAAAAAAGAATTTTAAAAGATTTAGATGTGGCTTTTGTTCACTTTTGGCAGTAACAATTGTTATTGCTAATAGTGTATTTAGTGAAAAGTCTTTGAAGTTGTCACTGAAAGTATAAGTTGGCACTAAATCTTTTAAGCACATTATTTCTTGAGGAACAAAAAAAAAATTTTTTTGAGCCAAACTTTTGGTGGCAACTTTTCTTGAATTGCCACAAAAAAGTATTTTGTAGCAACATTTTTGCTACTGCACAAAACTTTTAGTGGCTACTTTTATTATGCCACTACTAAAAGTTATAACAAAATAAGAAACATTGTTTTAGTGACAACTATTTTTGGTTGCTACTAAAAATCATTGCTAAAAGTCTTTCTTTTTTTGGGTAGTACAAATGATTAAATGATTATTTGATTAATTGAATTTATTTATTAGCTAATATAACTAATTATCATATAATTAGTTTTGTATTTAAAATTCAAAATTACTTAGGAGTTGGTGTGGGTTATCTAGATCTCTTCCTTAGAGAGAGAGAGGAAAAGTGTAGACAAGTAAACATATCTATACAAACTATTGAAAACATAAAATGAAAAAAAAAGTGACATTTCCATTTCAAGCATTTTGAGTGTACCTACTATGAAAAGGTATACAAGGTTCAATTAAGTGACTTTGTATAAAATGCAAGAGCACAATAAAAGGTAAAAAAGAGAATTTAGGTATGAATTCTTTTGTGACAAATTTTTACTTGAAATTTGAATGAATTTAAAATGTCATTGTTACAAAAAAAAAAACAAATAGAGATTAAGAAAGATAGAAATAAAGCAATAGAAAAGTATGTAAGAAAGCAAAAATATGAGTTAAAAAAATAAACTAACAAATAAATGAAGACATAACAAGCTAAAAAATAATAATAAATTAATATGAAAACACATAAAATATTATCATATTTAACTATACACTATTAGACTTTGCATAGGAACCAAAAAAAAAAAAAAGATTGGTGTGAGCTTGTACGACCATAAAAGACCCAATCTTTTAATTTGCCTTTTTTTTTATTTAAATAAATTATTTTGAATTTAAGATGTGATTATATGAATCTTATTTTCATTAAAAAAAAACAAAGAAATAAAGCAGCAGCAACAGTAGCAAAAGAAGAAGAAAGTACAAAAAGAAAAAAAAAACACTCAATGAAAGAAAGCAATAAAAAAGTAAGTATGAAAGGAAAGATGTGAGCCAAAAAAAAAAAAAGAAGATATTAATAAAAGATAAACAAAAATAATAAATTAAGAAAAAGCATATACATAATGTAATTATATTTCACTTTAGATTATTAGACCCTGTGTTTAACCAAAAAGAAAACAAAAAGTATATTGAGCTTGTACAATAAACCAAGCAAGATCTAATCTTTTAATTTGTCTTTTTTTTACTTGAAATTAGTGTAAATTTAAAATGTGATAACATGAATCTCATTTTCATTAAAGTAATAAAAAGAAATTAACAAATATAAAAAGGAAGAAATATATAAAGCAAAAGAAAGTAAGTAATGAAAGCAAAAATGTGAGTCGAAAATTTTTTAAAAAAATATAGGAAGACAAAACAAGATAAATAAAAATAACTTGAGAAGAAAAACGCAAACAATATGTTTATCTTAATTAATTTCGCCAAAAATTGTACATTTAGTTTTTTAATTTTATTTAAAGTTTCACTTTCATCCCTTAACTTCAATTTAGTCCCTTAATTTTATGTTAATTTTTATTTTCAACCCTCAACTTCATTGGTTTTTAATTTGGTCTCTAAATTTTATTTTAAGTTTCACTTTATCCCTTAACTTAATATGGTTCCAATTTAATTTTTAAATTTCATCTTAAGTTTCACTTTTGTCTTTTAGTTTTATTTTGTTTAGTTTGGCTCTTAACTTAAAAAACTACTTAAATATTTTTTTCTTTAACACCGCTAAATTAAAATATTTAAGAGAAAAGTCTTATATGACTTATTGGTAACTTACTTTAATAATTTCTTATTAACTTAGATTTACCTTATTATAACTTCCTTTCTATCTCCATCGATTGTGTAACACCACAATATGTTAACCTCAATTATTCATTGTTTAAGCTTGATTTCATATGATTCTTAAAGAAAAAGAGTAAAACCATGGCATTTTAATGTGTTATGTTAGAGTTTAAACGTTTATACTTCGCCCCATGGATCCCATAAACCCGTTTATCACATTTGTTACTCAAACTTCGTTCATAAAACTCATACATAGCATAAAAAAATCCATAAATCACAGATATGAAGCCAAAAACCAGAAAAAATGCAAGTTTTTCATTGGTTCCAAAAGTCAAATTTTGGCTCAAACTTTAGAAAATCATAACTAATTCTAGAAAAATGAGAATCAAGCAAACCATAGCTTTCTGAAAAGCTCTGAATGTCAAGTTTATACTAAAAATAATTTCAAGACGTGAATATAGCCTTGGACCACATTTAATATTGAAAAAGGCATAAAGGTCTGACTAGTTACTGATACTGATACAGATTTATAATATGAATTTCAAAATTTTTTAATTAATTCGACAAAAATCTAATTCATGCAAATAATACCAATATGGAAAGATATGGATGTTAGATAAAGGTTAAAAATCATTCTAGACTATTCCAGGTTCGATTAGACCATGAAAACCAATCAAATACAGATGCAGGTCTGACTAGATGCCTAGTACTAGATAGCAATTTTAAAAATTCATATCTTCCTTTCTAGACATCCAAATGGGATGATTCTAATTAACACAAGTCAGTAAGAGGGTCTAGTTTTTACCTATAAAATTTTATGATAATTGGACATCATTTGCCCTATGTTTGATATAGATAAAATTTTAGAACTAATTACATAGTGTACTAACCAAAACCAGAAAATTCTCCAACTTTAAAAATTTACTAAAAATTCCATGAACCTCCAAATAATGCCCAATTTAGCTTGCTAGAAAGCTCTTAACAAGTTCAAGATGTATGCCAAATTTCATATTAAGAAGAGCTCACTTGGATAAAAAGTGACACAGCCTACTAATATGGTCACTTTTGCTTTTCATAATGCAACTCTTTGGTCCAAATCGCCTATTTTTGTGTTTGGCGCCTCTTGGGCAAGTATAAAAGCACAAATATATCACATATGAATTGTATAAGTGGTCCAAACTATCATGCATCTCAAACTCACTATGCTACACACAAGAATACACATCTAGGAATAGGCTACCAAGTATCTAAAACTTGCATTCTCATTGGTTGGGTTTCACAATTGGTTCATACATCACATGTACATGCTTTTACACTTGTTCGTCTATTTACATGTTAACAAATAATATATATATATATATATATACATATTTTGGCACTTCTTTACATAAAGAAAAAAAACCAAAACAAGCTATACAATTAACTAAGCATGTGCAACTAGGCTTCTTGACTTGCACTTAGGTCTCTTTGAGCTCCACTTAACATATTAAGATGGGAAAGGGAAGGGGATGAGATTCATGGAATCTCAATAGCTCATGCACTCATTCATGGAAGCAATCAAGAAATATAAACATGTTAAAGCATGCAAGTAGGCATCCAACTATTAAAAATCATACAACACATGATTTACATGCTATGAAAATCATATCAATGCCAAAAATAAGCTCTTGGGACTTTTGGTCTAACCTCACCCTATTTTTGGAACTTGGCCTTACTTATCCATGAGACTTTTGGCCTTGTCTCACCTATTCCTAGGGACTTTTGGCTCCACTTCACCTATCACATAGGACTTTTGTCACTATCTTACCTTTTAAGAATAATTTTCACAACCCAAACCATAAGTATATTAGCACAAATGCATCAAGGCAACATTAAATGACATGTCTTACAATACAAGTGCACACATAAGTATACAATGATTACCATACATCCAAGAATGCAACAAGAAAGAGTAAAAAGCTACCTTATAAGCCAACACAAGCCTTCCCTTTTGATTTTTCTTTTCCCTTCTCGGTCTCACAATGACAACTAGATAGAGCTAATTCTTTTGGTCCTAGACACAACAAGTAGAATGAAATTACTCTCTTGGAACTTAAACAAATACTCACAAAGGCTAGGGAATTCTTACATCAAAACAAAACTTTACAAAAGTGTTTAAGAATCCCTAGTTTCTCTCTTTTGAATTTTACTAGCTCTTCTTCTAATTCCTTTGTATTTCTCAACTTCCCACACTCTAATTCAAGGGTTTCATACTTGTTCTAGGTTAGAACTTCCTTCTTCTCTTAAGTTGATCGAACCAACATACATAAGAAGCAAAGATACATAAGCATCTACCTTGAATTCTAGCCTTCTTCAAGAGTGGTTCCCTTTGCCTTCACATTCCCTTTAATTCTCTACTCTCCCTCTTCTAAACCAAACTCAAAACAAAGCTAATTCAATAACCAATATCATAGAAAAAGAGAGCAAAGAGAGAAGAACAAAATTCTAAGAAGAAAAGCTATGGAAATATCAAGTTTTGCTTACTTTTTCCTTGGTTTCCTTCCTTCTCTCTTAGCTTCTCTTGGTCTCTCTCTTCTCTTTAGCCCTTTTCTCTATTTTAGATGAAGCATAAGACGATTAGAAGAAAAGAGAAGATCTAGACTCTTTAAGAAGAAAAATTCTCCTTTTTCACACTCTTTCCAGATCAACCCTTCTTATAGTAGAAAATAACCCTTGCTACGATGAGCACGTATTAGTCCCAGGCTCCTGTGCTTGCTATGGCATGCACTATTGTGAGAAACTCTGTAGTTTTTGTATGGGACGCTCGAACTCACTATAACTAAATGCATTTTTGCTATAGCGAACTGGTACACTCGCTATAGCTAATAGGGGTCCTCACTATAGCCAGCAGACTGAGAAAAATTTCAGAAATCTTAGATATTATAGATTGCATTTTGTAAATTCAAAATAATATAAGCATATTATCAAATATCTATAGACATGGATGGCAACCTTAATCTCCCTAGTGACAATACCTACAAGAATTGGGCAAAAATGATAGCATTAGTTGGACTTTAGAACAAAATGAAATTAAAAAACGAAAATGAAACTTTAGATAAATTTAAGAGACCAAATTAGAACAAAATGCTATTAAGGGACAAAAATAAAAATTAGGCAAAGTAAAAAAACATGTTTGAATAAAATCAAATTAAAAGACAAAAGTGAAAGATAAGATAAAATTAAATGATTAATTCAGAACAAAAAGAACTTAAGAGACAATAGTATATGATAACTTTAAAGGATTAAAAGTATTTTTTTGCCAATTAAATTTAGAAAATTACACTTTGCATAGCAAAAAAGAATAATTGTTATATCGTACATGGCCTAATCTTCTAACTTTCCCTTTGTTTTACTTGAAATCAATGTGAATTTAAGATGTGGAACCTCATTCTTCCCCTAAAAATATCAAAACAGAAGGAAAGATATTAAAAAAAACAACAAAAAACTCAAAGAAAGAAAGCATTTATAAGCACACAAAAATGTGTGGAGAAAAAAAAGGAAGACAATAAGAGATTTTAAAAGTTAATATATATATATATATATATATATATATGATCATATTTAACTTTAGTTAATTAGAAGTTGTGTAACCCAAAAGAACAAAATTATACTGAGCTTGTAGGCTATACTATACAAGACCTAATATTCTAATATTCTTTTTTTTTTTGGGCACTTGAAATTAGTGTGAATCTAGAATGTGATCCCATGAATCTCATTTTCAGGAAAAAAAAAAAAAGGAAATCAAGAAAGATAAATGAAAGAAATAAAGGAACAGAAAAGTAAGGAAGTAAAAATGTGAGTAAAAAAGAAAAACAAAGGAAGACAAATGATATAATAATAATAATAATAATAATACTAATAAAATTAGGAAGAAAAAACACACAATATGTGATCATATATATTCAACTTTAGATGATTAGACTTTGCACAGCAGAAAAAAAATGATGTACTGAGCTTGTACTACATACTATACAAGACTTAATCTTTTAATTTGCATATTTTTTGAAACTTGAATTCAGTGTAAATTTAAAATGTGATCACATGAATCTCATTTTTCAAAACAAAATTTAAAAATAAAAAGGGAAGAACGAATAAAGAAATAAAGAAAAAGAGAAGAAAGATGATTAATAAAAAGAAAAAAAAAACACAAAAAGTAAGTAATAGAAAAGTAAGTGAGAAGGCAAAAATGTAAATTGAAAAAAAAAAAACAAAGGAACACAGTAAAAGATAATAATAATAAATTAAGAAAAAATGCACAATATGTGATCATATTTAATTTTACTCCCTATAAAATTACAAATATTTACATTTCATCTTTCTTAAAAGATACTAAATAAATCAATGAATGTAAACGAAGGAAGATGAAAAGAAATATGGAAAGTAGGAATAAATGTAGGGATGAAACTTGTCAATTTTTGTGATATTAACAAAGATAGAAAGAAAGAAACAAAGTAGAAGACAAAAAGAAAATAAAAAGGAAAAACTCAAGCAAAAAAAAGCAATAAAGCAAAAGAGAAAGGGAAGATAAAAAAAAAAAGCTAAAATTAAGAAAGTAATAAAAAAGTAAGTAAGAAAGCAAGAGTGTGAGTTAAAAAGAAAGAAAAAAGGTCAAAAAGAAAAAAACACACAATGTACATCATATTTAACTTTAGATAATTAGACTTTGCTATGATCATTGTTCCTCAACAGAGATGTCTAGACTTATCTTTCTTTTCATTACTAAAAATATTACCAATATTTACATTTCATCCCTATTAGAAGAGACTAAGTAAATAAATGAATGGAAATAAAGGAAGAAAGAAAGAAGAAAAGAAATATGGAAAAGTAAAGAAAGAAGAAAGGAAACATGGAATAAGTGAATGAATAAAACTCTTGAATTTTTGTGATATTAAGGTTCTATATTCATACTAATATATCTTATCACAAATTTCTAGAAATAGTTCAATTCAACAAGACCTTCTGGTGTATGATTGTACAACATTAAAGCAACATAAATAATATTACTCTACATCCAAAACTTGTGCAAGGTTAGCTCAAAAATTTAAAAACATTTATTGTTATTTTATGAAAAAATTACCTTTTGGATTTTTCTTTTAATTTGGAATGGGTTTCATCTTATATTTTTTTAAAATAATCTTTTAGTGACTCATTCTGACAAAAAATGATAACATCACAAAAAATAATCTCATGTAGCATTCAAGTCACCCAAAAAAGTCTTGTCATTGCCACTTATATAAATGTTCACCCCTCCTTTTTCTTTTCAAGGCGATAAGTGTTATAGCACCATAGCGTTGGTGCTAGTAAAATGTGATATTGTTAGGATCTTTGGATACAATATATTTGTGCTCAAAAGATTATGGTATTAAAAAAACCCTCAAAGAGATAGACTTAGGCAAAAGTAATATATAAAAGGAAGTCTGCATTAAAGATTCAGGAAGGTAAAGAAACCAATTTCGGAACCATGTCCAAGCATAGAATTAACCCCTACCTTACAATTCCCGCTACTTGGTTGTTTTTGTGGGTATATAAAGCTTGTTATGTCTAGTTTATGCCTATAAAATTTTATAGGTATTAGATATCTTTTGACCCTCGAATGACATATGAGAATAAACTGACCATATGAATAGTGAATTGACCATCTCAGCAGCTTTTTGCCAACTTTAGAAATTTATAATTAATTTTTTAGATTTCTAAATAATCTAGTTTTTAGCTTTTCAAAAAACTCTAGATGAGACCTATATGCAGGCCAAATTTTATGAGAAAATTCATTCATTTAGTCAGTTTGTGATATAGAGTTAAAAAATGGCCATTTTATGCATCCTAAAGGGTCAAATGTGAACCAATCTTACTTCTACCTTGCCTATAACCATTTGAACAAGTGAGAAAGCTTAAAAATAGCTTACTAAACTTGTCCAAGAGGTTTGAATGCTCATACATCACAAAACTACTACCTCACTTGTTCTTATACATAAGAGTATATAAGCTCATCAAGGTATAAAGATGTCAAAAACATTCATTCCTATTCCCATGCTTCCAAAGTCAATACCTACATCACATATCCATGTAATTACATATATTCAAAAGGTTATACATTATATAAAACATAAGATTACATCATTTGACAACCATATGATTACAAAATCACCATTTAGCATTTTCTTTGTCAATCTCTTTATCTTCAAGATTGGTGGCTTCCATTTCTTGGCTCATTGGGTCCACCTAGACATATTTAAATATTGAAAAAGGAAGAGGAAGATTCTAAGAATCCCAATAACTTTTCATCCTTTTGAACATACATAATGGATGCATTCATAAGACTAAGAATGAGTACATGGCAATCTTACAACTTATGAACATACATAGAGCATTTTTCATATTTAAGAAATCATACACATCATATATAAGCATGTCAAAGCATTGGCTTGGCCTCACCCATTTTCATTGGAAACTTTCAAGAGACTTTTAACTAAGCCTTACTCTTCTAAAGACTTTTGGTTTTGTTTCACTCATTCTTAGGGACTTTTGGCTTATCCTCACCCTTACTAAAGGACTTTTGGCTTAATCAAGCTCATGCAAGCCAAACCACATTCGTCAAATATCTTTCAAAAACATAACAACGGTATCATGGTACTATGGCATATAAATGTTTACTAGAAACATTTTTCATAGCATAATCATTCATACACACATCCAAAGATAAGAAAACATCTAAGAATGTATGAGAAAAAGGTTAGAGAGCTATCTTGGAGTCAATGTCACACACTTTTTCTTTGGATTCTTCCTCCCTCTTCTTGGCCAACCCATGAAACTTGGAGGCACTAGGTTCTCTTGGCCTAAACATATCAAATATGACATATTTATATCATTGAATGAAACTCTAGCATCACACACTCTCTATGAAAGCCTATTTAGTTTCAAGACTCCAATATGTTTCCATAAAGGACCTAATGAAGCAATTATGTATGATCTTGGCTTCATTTTCTCCTTCTATCTAAGTCTCTTGACTCAGTTTAAACTCCTTGGAGTTATCATAAATTCATTTTAGGGAGCATAGTTATAAGTTGCTTCTTTAAGTCCTATTATGGAGCCTATACCTCTATCTCACCTTTTATGGCTCCTAAATGTTTTTCAAGGCTTCCATGGGTGTTCTTCTATTATACTTAGTCTCATTCTAGCCTTGGAACAAATTAAAACATTTCCTAAATGCTACTTCCCTTCTTAGCCCAGACTATACTTAGCTTTTAGAGCCATGGAGATTCATTCATTTTCTTTAAGGAGTAGGTATATGTGGGCCTCCTAGGTGTCTTAGGAACTCATATATACTCTTAGACATCTTGAACTCGTATTTGCCAAGGAACACTAAAATCCCTTAGTAGCATAACTTGTTCTTTAATGCTTCTTACTTGGTTGCAATTACATATTGTTAATCCTCATTAGAACCCTTAATTCCACCTTGGTATGGATAGAATTTATCCCTTAGTGATTAGGCTCCATCTTGGTCGAACAAGCACCATGGGAGATAACCAAGAAGATGCAATGAAAGGCTAGGTTTCTTACCTTATTTCAATAATTTTTCCAAAGGCTTTTTCCATTGCTTCATGATCCTCCTTAAAATTTTAAGTTCCCTCCTCTAAACCAGCCATAAAACAACCCCATATACATAGAAAGAGCCATAGGAATAAAGAGGAGAATGAGAGGAATAAGATTAATAAAGGAAGAAATATAAAATTCCACAATTTTTCTCACCTTTTCTTGGATTTCTCCTTCCTCTTTCTCCTCCTTTCTTCTGTATTTCTTTAGGGTAGAACTTCCTCTAGCTTGGGTAGCAACTAAGTCAGTCTAAATGGAGGAGAAGAATGGGACGCTATATAAGGAGCCAAGTGTCTTAAAATTGTTTATTAAAAATTTCATTTACATCCTGCTTCTTAGCTTTTTCGTTTTAGGCCTATTTCAACTACTTTTTGAGAACCATATTTTCCATAATAAAATTTAGGTTCTCTAACTTATAAAATGCTTTAGAATCACTCACTTTGAATCTAAAACCTTCCTGAATGAAGTTCAGGTGAACCAACATTGTAAAACATCAACTGGAGGGATTTGAACTGTTCTAGGGATTCTTATAGAACTCCACAAAACTCATTTTTTCATTTAAAAATTCTTCCTTTGGGCTTTCCAAAAAGCGTCTAAAATTATGAAAATGCCATTATGTTTTTATCTATTTTTGTTTCATTGTTTTGGCTCTGTTTTTAGGGTACCTCTGACATTGAATCCCCATTATTTGAGGTATAGAATATTGTTCTAATTTTAACCTCCCCTTATTCTTTCTAGGGGACTTCTTTTTATATTCAATAAGTTTTACACATTTATAGAAAAATAGACATTACGTTCTCACATTTTGAGAGGAACTGAATGTTATATGTTAGTAACAGTAGCAAGTTAAGTCGTAACATAAGTATATCCTAATACTTTTAGAGGTTCCAATAGCCATCTTAATTATGACAATGTCCCTCCAAGTAGCCTAAGTCCCTAAACCTCTAATTTAGTTTCCAAATTCTAGTTTTCATTATGTTAAAGTTAAGCGACAACTTTTATACATGTATATAGGAGTTTTGAGTTGCTAGATCAATTTAAGAATGAATTGGAGGTTCCAAATAAGGGTTTAAATTCCATATGAGCATAAGTTTCTCTTACTTATCTGAATGCTAATAATTAATGATTAAAATGTTCAAATTTCCCCATATTTTCAACCATCAATAAACTAGCATTAGTTTTAGACCTTAAGCATTGTTTAACAAAAGTGCAATTATACTTAATTACTGCAATTAAGAGTTATGTTTGTTACACCCTTTAACTTCAAACTTTCTAAAAGGTATTTTAATCCATAAAAAATACAATCTAGGATTGGAAATTTGCTTATAAATTGGAACTTCCACTCAAGGCCAAAATCCACCCTATTTTTCATATTTTCTTTTAGAAAAGAATGGCAAGCAATATGTAGCCCATAATCAACAACCTACTACCCTTGCACTAACCTTTTGCTATTAAACCTCACATTGCATTAGATACCTGTGAACTTGATTTCAATGGCACAATATATAAATAGCTCTTACTAGAATAGCCGAATCACTCAGTAGAAGCAGCTTCTTGGGAAGATCTTAATACCCTTCATAGTCTTTTTTTTAATATCTTGTTCTTTTGAAATTGAACTAGAACCTAAGAGATAATGAGAGAGGACTCAAAAGCAAAATGAATTAAGGATAACTAAAGGTAAACTGTTAATTAGAGCATCTAGATATAAGGTTATAAAGCTTTGGATAGTCAAAACTATAGACAAGATATCTAAATGGAGAAATCAACGTACTAGTAGCAAAATTGTAATTTTAGGCAAAATTTAAGAAACTTAAAGGAAAGGCTTTTAAATGCTAAAGATAGGCTCACTAGGGTTTCTAGAGGCTTTGAGACGAATAAAAATCATTAAAATGGTTTTAATACACGATTTATAATGTTAGTTGACTATAACTTTGTCCGAACTATTTGATATAGTTTTAAATCTCAAAAATTTCAAAATAAATGTCTTTAATAAAGTTGAAAGGCTCAATTTTCATATAAAAGATATAATTCTAAAAAAGGACTTAAAAAGAGCTCAAACAAAGTAGTTAAAGTGTAGTGGTAAAAGTGTAATTATAGGCAAATTTTAAATCATCTTCCCTACACCTTTTTATCTTGTCCACACCATCTCCTTTCTGGTTCATAACTTAATTTTGCTCCACAACCAATAGCTTTGGCATGATGAAGAAGGGGAAGAGAGAGAAGAAAAAAGAAGTTAAATAGGTAAGCAAACATGCAAAATTTCATGATGTGGTAGTTAGTAACCTTACTTTACTATTCATACTTTTTCTAATGGTAGTCTTAGCTTCTTGAAAAGATGAAGTTTATGGCTAACCTTATAAAGAAAATTGGAGCTTAGAACAAGTAACCATGCCATAAGAATCACCATTGGAAGAGTTTCAAACAAGGTATGAGTTGATATAAAAAACTTGCATTTTCCTTGGATTCTTTCCCCTTTTCATTTTGGCTTAGAGAGAGAAAAGGAAGAGGAGATCTTAGCTTGATGAAAACTTTAAAGAAATGAGGGTTTTCAAAGGTGTAGATTAGGAATATGCAATTGGAATCAATTAGAAAGTTATAGATTGCAAAATTAATTACCTGGGGTTCAAGTTACACCTTGAAAGTTATGGAACCCTAAGAAGATGATTCAAGCCATATAAGATCATATTTAGATTAGTAAGAAATCAAGGAACCTCCACATATATCAAATTCCCTTTGGAAATGAGTAAAAGTTCCTTAGTCCTTTCCATTGCCATGTTTCAGCCAAGCATTAAATTAGGTACCTAGGAAGTGTTTTAATGGATCTTAAGGATTTAAGAGGCCTAAATGTAAATCATAAACACTAATAGAATCATTGGATTGAATTTAAAAGTCTTATTTTGAAAGGTGAATTTTTAAAGCACATAAAGAGCTTGAAGAAGCAAATTAGCTCTAGAATTGCGTAATCATATAAATGAGGGTTCAAATGAGTTCCATTAATGTTATATTGCTCATAACAAGTGAGATTATGGAGCATAGAAAGTGAAATCCAAGAATGGACTCTTAAGGAACTTAAATGGCTTAATATTACATATTAGGTTCTAAGGAAATTAAGTAGTAATAACAACACTTAAAATGGATCTTAATGAGTTATTTAGCATGGTACATTGCTATAGGTAGGTCGAAATAATGCACGCTCACTTGATGGAGGTGTGAACCTAAGAATGACCAAGATAAAGAGTTAAGAAAACACAAGGTTATGGAAGTTAGTTATAGCTTAAGACTCCTAATTCCACAGCTCTATCTCCCTATCTTACATGCATTTGAATACTTGATTAAGTTGATAAGTTTGTGTGTGTTATTGGTTGATGTATACATGAGCTATGCCTTGATATGTTTTCTATTATGAGTTTTATATATAAGTTTGACATCTCCTAACTTCTTAAGACTTGGAATTGACCACAATAGTTCTTCTTTAGTCTTGAGTTGAGTTTAACTAGTTTGTTATGATGCCATGACTTGATGTAAAATAAGTTTTTATGTTAAAAGTTACACTTGAGTTACATAAATGGCATTCTTACATCACATGCATTGTATTTCCTTATAGTGTTCATGTATAGTTGAGTTTAGTTAAGATTAGCTATTGAGATTCTTCCCGAAATCTCACCCAAGTAAAGGCAAGGAAGTTGAGAAAAGTTAGATATTGAATTGGCATATTATGCATATGTTATGTACGCAAAATTAATCGATATATTAGGATTGTATGGATAGCACACTTTTTGTACTTAAGATGACTTATGATATAGCATGATGTATATAACCATATTTTACGATGGAGCTATATGTATGAGTATGACAATGTGAATGTATGGTATTTTATAGAAGAATATAACCATTAGTGTGTAAATTTAGATATGTTGGGCTATGATGTATATGTGCAATCTTAGGTGCAAGAGGGTCATATTTTTATGCAAGCGTTAATTCCTATGGTTAACTTTATGGATTATATGCCTAAGATGATTGAAATTTGCTCAAAGTGAGACAGTGCAATTTGAAACCAATTGGACCACTTTAGAACCTAAAATGGATTTTAAAACGTCCCAAATTGTACTTCTATGAAAAATAATCCAAATGACTTAGTTTAAGATTGAAAATTTTCATGCAATTAGAAAATTTATAGATCTTTCTAGTAAGCTAAGAATGGAAATTTTTGGAGACCTATATGAATTTTTAAAGTTTAGAAAATTTTGTAGATTGGTCTGTCACTGTTCATGTTGCACCATTTTCTACTTTTTTTTTTGTTTTAAAAGGGTCAAATGAATTCAATTGCTCATGAAATTTTAAACCACCAAGTTTATGTGAATCAGAGTTATGTAACTGAGTTTTGAATTTTTGAAAATTGATGCATTATATGATTTTGGTGACCAATTCGGGCTAGGTATTCTCCTTAGACTATTAATGTGTATTTTCTGACCTAATGGACCAAACCAAATTTTTTTAGGATGAATATGAGTGAAGGAAAAAAAATCCAAAATTAGACCCCTATAGCTCCATTTGATGGGTAAACGGACCAATTTTTGTTGTTAAAAATATAATATTGGTTATGGATTTTGTTGCTAATGTCTATGAATGATGAAAATGGATTAAACAAAGTTAGGTATGACACTTGTTAGTATCATGGCTAGGTTCAAGCATGTTAGCTATGGTTAGGGCTTGAGGATAAGAGTTGTAGGATAATTATTAGCTTTTCTTGAGAATTCTAGGTGTTTGTGGCATATGTATATGCGATAGGTTAAAATATGTAATTAAAATCCTAGAGGCCTAGATAAAATTGATGAGTATTAAATTAAAAGGCCAGCTAAAGTAGAGCTTATAAACTCTACATCAATAGCTCTACAAGGTATAGTGTTTTGCTTGGGATGGTAACATGCGATGATGTAGTGCAATAGGAAGTATAAAATGTAGTTGTAAGAAAGATTAGTTCAAAAGGGAAGAGAAAGAGAGTTACTCCCCTTCACCACAACCTTTAATTATCTAGACAAACTAAAGAGTCCCAAAATTATCCCTTCAAGGTAAAACCTACATGCATTTCTCTATAAAACCCTGATCAACCTTTTTACACCATCTGGTTAGTGAATGATTAATATGGAATATAGGGTTCCTTAGTCTTGATGGTTAACTAAATACAAAGAAAGCTAAGACTTGAATTATGTATCTAGAAAGGAAACTTAAGGTAATATAGTGCAATTTAGAATAGGAAGCCTAATTAGCTATATCCAGTAATAGAGTGCTATAGGTGTAATAGAGAAAGGAAGGTCAGAGGCTTTAGTTTGAAAGAGATGAAACATAGTCAAATGATAGTTCTAGTAGGCTCACAGAGAAGAGATAGGTGATAGAACAATAGTGAGCATGATGTATAAGTTAAAGAAAGAGATTAAAGCATTTTATGACTGAGCTTAAGAGTGTTTAAGAAATAGTAGTAGTTTAGAATGATGATAACAATGTATTAGAGTAATAAAGGTTATAGAAACTGCCTTTAAGGTGTTAACTTTACCTAGAATGCTAACCTATGTAATAGTGCGAAATGGGTTAATAGTATAGGCCCAAGATATGTAGACAATGTTATGAGTACATAAGAAGGGTATACCTTAGAGGTGGTGTACTTAAAAGAGATAGTAATAGAGGTGATAGAAACTGCCTTTAAGGTGTTAACTTTACCTAGAATGTTAACCTATGTAATAGTGCAAAATAGGTTAATAGTATAGGCCCAAGATATGTAGACAATGTTATGAGTACATAAGAAGGGTATACCCTAGAGGTGGTGTACTTAAAGGAGATATGAGTAGCTCAGTGTCAGATACTATAGGAATCTTGATACTTGATGTGACACTAAAGTTGCTAAGCATCCTATAAATTTAGAAAAGGGAAAAGCTTAAGGAGATCTAGTGGCAGTATACAATAAGCCCATATGAATTAGCTGAATCAATAATAAACCACTATCTAAAAAAATTTAGTAAAATGCTTAGTTAGGAAAGTGCCTTAGGCTAAGTTATGAGTTATAGAAATTTAAATATCAAATGAGACAAATAAGATAAAGAATCTCAATCTAAAGAGGAAAAGGTTTAGAAAGTTAATTATAGGAAAGTTCTCTCTAGTCTGATAAGAAGAAAGTAAGATATAATAAGTTAGAAGATCACCTAATTAGTGGTTAGTATGTCTCTAAGAAATGAGGCCCCTGAATTTGTAATTTTAAGGACATAAAGGAAGTAAAGCACAATTGATAATTAGATCCTGATAAAGGAAGAGATAGGAACTCACCCTTAAATTAGATGAGCTTCCCTTATGTGAGATAAGTACAATGTAAAAACACATGAGTAGCTAAGTTGGTGAGTAGAGCACAAAGCTGTCAGTAAAATAAGATTTCGAATAATAGAGAACATGTGACCTAAATCAGGTTAGTAAGGCCCTAAGACTACTAAATTATGCTCTTAAATGTGAAAGTTAAAAATTTAAGTAAGAAAAAGATCCTAATCTTAATTATAATGAAGAAGTGAATTGAGGCAAATAAGTAGTACCTCATTACTTCTAGGAAAGCTATAGGAAATTAAAAATAAATTAAGTTAGTGAGTATCAGAGCATAGAAGAATAACTACATAAGCTCAGGAGCTCTAAAAGAGATAAGTTTAGGGTTCCCTTCAAAATCCTTATTTCTATCTATTTTCATTAAAAAAGAGCTTGCATCTCCCTTTCTCTATCTAGGTGGAAATAGAGGAGAAGTGGAATGCAAAGAAAGAGCAAGTTCCTAACTCATAACATATCTTATTTGAAAGCTTGTTACATGGAGATTCTTGTGTCATAATTGATTACTTCATATCTCTTCATCTCCTTAAGTGGTCAGCCACCAAATGCATCTTTTCAAGAAGATAAAACTACCATTAGAAATAATATGAAGAGAGGAAAATGTTTCATAACTAGTATATAGCAAAATTCTACATATTTTTTTACCTATTTGCCTTGGTTCCTTTTCTCTCTCCTCCTTCCTTCTCTTAACATGGTTAGTCTAAAATCAAAGGTATTATGTCAGTTAGAATGATGGAGAAGGTGGCGTGACATTATATAAAGGGAGGGAGAAGATTTTTATAACAATTTTAAAAATATTGGTTATGTTCCTTTGCTTAATTTCTTCCACTGAAGCTTATTTCATATTCTTTTCAGAAACTATTTTTTCCATGTGAAAATTTAGACTCTTTATTTTATTTAAAACATTTAATCTGAAATTTCTAGGATTTAAAATAGCTTGCATAAGTCTGGTCAAAGTTACAGTCAATTAGAGCCTTAAATTATACATTATCAGGGATCTAACCATTTTGATGGTCCCTATAATTGTCAAGACCTCTGAAAACCCTAATAAACTTAATTTTGGAATTTAGAACTCTTTTTCTTGAGTTTCTAAAATTTTGCTAAAAATTATAATTTTACCACTAGTATATCAATTTACTCTATTTAGACATTTTGGCTTCGTTTGCTCTTTCCTTTCATCTTATATAAACTTTTAATCCCTTATTATCATGGTCATTAACCTTACTTTTGATATCTAAGGTTTAGAAAACACAAGGTATGATATATCAGTTGTTGGAAACTATGCTCACAAGTATCTAACCACTGAAATTGTTCATCCTTCCTTGTCAACCTAGTTAAAAGAGCAACAAGCTTGGAGAAATCTTTAACAAATCATGGTAATATCCTATTAATCTAAGAAAACTATATATCTTAGTCCCTGTAGTAGGTCTAGGCTAATTCTAGATTGCCTCTATTTTCCTCATATCTACACTAATCCCAACCTTGGATACGGTTTATCTTAAGAAAGCTGCACTATTTGACCAAAACTCACATTTTGAAAATTTAGCATATAACTTATGCTTTCTTAAAGTTTGTAAGGCCATTTGTAGATGTTGCCCATGTTCCTTTTTGTTCTCTGACTATATAAGAATATCATCAAGAAAGACAATCACAAAGAGGTCTAAGTATGGTTTAAAGACTCAATTCATCAAGTTCATAAAAGCTACTAGGGTATTTATAAGCCTACATGATATAACTAAGAACTCGTAGTGCCTATAACTAGTCTTGAAAGTTGTCTTTGGAATACCTTCTCCTCTAATCTTTAATTGATGATACCTTGATATCAATTCAATTTTAGAGAAACATTAAACCCCTCTCCAACAAGTCATTTATTTGTGGCAACTAAGGTCTATGAAGCCCATATCACGAAGGTCTTATAATTTCTCTTTCAACTCTTTAAGTTTTATTGAAGCCATATGATATAGGGGTATAGATATAAGTAAAGTTCTTGGAACTAAATCTATACATAACTCAGTCTCTTTATCTGATAATAGAGTTGGCAACTCTTCTAAAAAAACATTAAAAAAATTCACATACTATAGATACTTGTTCTAGACTTACTTTTGCCACTCTTGTGTCTTTAACTATTGCTACAATAGCCTTTGCACCCCTTTTTTAATAGTCTTCTAGTACCCAAAGCAAAAATCAAATTACTAGGTGCCAAGCTTTGATCACCTTAAAAAGTAATAGTTCCTCCTTCTGGCAAATCAAATTTTGCCACTTCATTACGACAATCAAGTATGACATGACAAGAAGGCATCAAATCCATGCCTAAAAGCTCATCAAAATCTATCATATTAAGGACTATTAAGTCAATTAATGACCTATTTTCTCCTGTTAGATCTTCACATGACCTATACACATGGTTAGCTATAATTACATCTCCTACAGGTGTAGCCATCATTTAGAGGTGACGCATCTCTACAAAATTGCAATGCAAGGAATGGAGATACAAAAGAATGTGTAATCCTAGGGTTAGATAAAACATATGCATCAAAAGAGTAAACTAGAAGCATACTTGCAACAATTGGATTAGATGTCTAAGCATCCTTACATGTCATAACAAAAACATAGGTTTAGCCTCTTCTAGCTTACCTTTGACCTCTACTTTTAGACCCTCTACCACTAGACTGGGCCTCACTAGAACCTTAATCTCTATAGCCCACAATCGACATTAAAGGTGTTGTAGGTATTAAAGTAGATGATAGCATTGGAGGGTTTGATGTGTGACTAGAAGATGGCTGAGTTAATAGTGTAAGACAGTCTTTCCTGAGGTGGCCTTGTTGACCATACTAATAACACACTCTCCTAGGTTCAAAACAAAGTCCAACATGAATTCTCCCATAAGTAGGACAAAGGAGGGAAAGTCCTAAAAAATCTCTATCTGTCATGGCTCATCTGAGAGGAATGTGATTGATCATTTCCACTAACCAGTATTGTGCTAGATGAACGACCACTATAGCCCCCCAATGTTAGGAGTTCAACTAATGGCCTTGATAGCTTACCTAATCTCTCTTGATGCATTACCACTATTTTAACCTTAATGGCCACCTCGAGTACTTTTAGTGCACGACCACTTTTATAGCTCCTATAACGTCTTGTTTTCTTACTATGAGCTTCAAATAGTTTAACACTCTCAACCATATCTTTATATGAGTTATAATGGGGTCCTCATTACTTATTGAAATAAATAATCTTGGAGACCCTGAGTAAACTATTTTGCCTACATCTCTTCGGTAGCCACCAAATGTAGAGCATATTTGGACATCTGGGCAAAGAATATGTCATATTCTAGAGTTGCCATCCCCTTTGTTTGTCTAAGAAGTTCAAATTCCCTCGATTTAGCATCTTTGATACTCCATAGGAGGAATCGCTTTATAAATAACCTTGAAGAATGACCCCCAACCAAGAGGAGGTGAATCTTATGGCCTTCCTTACATCATGATCTCATCCCATGTTTGAGTCATACCCACTAAACGAAACTCTGCTAATTCAACCAATCTTGTAAATTTGCACCTTAATGCCTTACAAAGTCAACCTATCTTATCTAAAAATACCGTGGGTCTTTGCCTACTTCTATACCAAAGAAGGAAGGAGGCTTAAGTTTCATAAATTTAGCAAATCTAACCTCATTACACTTCCCTATAGTGCAACCTGCTCCCCTTTTAGCCTAGGCTCTTACTCAAGCTTAGGATCCACATGTTGTTCTTTCCCTTGTTGTTGTTGTTGCTACTGCTACTGCTACTGCATCATACCTAACATTACCATTATAATCAACTACCTCTCATGTATCCTAGCTACAATGTTAGCTAGTGTCAATTGGCTTGCCTAGCCTCAGGCACCTTAACCCTTTGTTGCTTTAGTGACTTCAGTCCTTTGATCATTTCCAAATCTGTGGTCACCACTATGTTTGCAACCTTTACCACCACTACACCTTCAACCTCAGGATGCCATAGCAGTGTCATAAGGCAAGTTAAAGGCCTCATTAAGAACATATCTCCCAAAAATTGTCATTTTTCTTGGTGATATCTTTACCCAAAATAAAAGTAATATGCAAATAATTGATATTTTTAATAAGAACTCAAGAATTAAATATAAATTATGCATAGACTATGACACAAGACTCTATGACTAAGATTTGGTAATAATAGCCTAAAGTATGCTGGTAAGGTACACAATTACATATAAGATTCTACTACTTTCCAATCCTATAGCTCCAAGGACTTAGAGAAACCTTAGCTTTGATATCAACTTTTTCACAACCTAATTTTTGAGCCATGATCGCCATATAAGCTGAACCAATCTAATGATTAGTTAAGCTTAGCAAGTCGAAAGGATCCAAACCCAACTATAATAACATAGATTCAGCCATTACATACAACCCGCATGTTTTAAAAATATACATGCATATCATATAACCCACTTGGGGATTACTGGATATTTGACATCTTTCCTAAAAGTTAGACATCTTAACCTACACAACAGTTCAATCTAATACTAGTACCAATAATATCAAGTTACATTCAGTAGAATACTTCATCAACAATCTATAAACAATGCATGCACAAATTCAAACTGGGCATAATGGCCCTACAAAAGACACTAACACCTGTCATTTTTAAACTGTTCATATACCTACATGCCACCATATCATAGAGTCTGTCACTAACTACACAAAATTGAGCACATACTCTATGTCTCTAGTAGCACACTAGTTCCCAAATTACTTCATTCTTCTGCTTGCTAGTCTATAAAATAATTATTAAAAAAAGAATAACTTACCACTAACTTAATGAGCCCATAAATAAAAATGTGCACAGAGGCAAAACAAGTACTTGTTTGAGTATTTAGAAATTTAGTAACTAACAAATAATTTAAGTAATATTCTATTTTATAGCTAAAATGAAAAATAATTATTTAGTAAACAAGAAATTTTTAGATAAAAATTAAGTTTTTTAAATATTAAGAAAATATCATGGAAAGGGGACATTATAGGAAGGAAGCAAATAACCAAGTGTTCATAAGTAGAGGCTGCGAAATTTTTTAAAAATATTTATGAATGTAGTTTTGGAAATACTTTGTGTTGCGTTGTCGGTATCTAGGTTTGCTATTTGAGACCTCTAGGTTTGCTATTTGAGACCTACGAGGCCAAGTTATATCCTGCCCTCATGCTAGTCAACACGTGCCTAAACAGGAAGTGACAATTTTTTATTAAATGCTATGGGTCCCACAACAAAAATTGTCGTGGATCCTATAAGAAAAAAATGTGACAATAAAAAAGAAATTGTATGAGTTCCACAACTAGTAATTAACAGTAAAAAATCATAATTTTTCTATAACTTATATATATAATTAATAATTAATAATTCATTTATTTTACAGTGTTTATACTTTTAAATTAAATATTATTAATTAATATATTTTACATAGGTAAGTTTCCTTGTTTTATGGTGAATATGTTTTAAAATAATTATTCATTTTAATTAAATAATTTAAAACCTTTTTAAATTTAGAAAAGTAGTTATTTGTTAAATTTAAAAAGCGATTATTTGAACCATTTAAGAGCATATTGATCAAAATGAATTTATTTATCGGTTATCTTTTTGGTTTCAACGAAGGGTATAGTATAGTTTTACATAATAAAAGTGAGGGCCAAGAGATTAAGTCGTTTCATATTAGGGTGAAGAGTAATTCACTCCAATAATAAATGAACAAAATTAAATTACTTTTTTATTTTCTAAGAAATATTTAAATTATACAACTTTTTCTTCTTTTATAAAAATATGCATAAACTCTTTAAAGTTAAAGATATCCTCAAGAATAATATTAATTTTTTATTGCAAATAAAGCTTATCAAAAAATAATTTTTTAACCTTTATTTCAATTTTAATTATTTTATGTTGAAACCATTAAATTTAATTTATTGTAAATTTTAAAAATTGATTATTTTTATATTAATTAGATACATATTTAATATTCATTATATTATATAAAAATAAAAATAAATATATTTTGGTCAAAATAAATATAACTGTAACTTATTTTTTACTGCAAAAATGTTAGTGTGACATATATTTTGATTTTAAAAGAGAAGAGTATAAATTTTTAAAATAAAACAAAGAGTTGTATAGTTTGGATATATAGAGTATAATTTGCTGAATAACCACTTGGAGTTATCTTAAGTGGTAAGGGTGGGATGGGAATACGAATAGTATAAAGGTTCAATCCTTCCAATGTACTATTAAAAAATATATATAATTTGCTGAATAAATTAAGAAATAACATTTAAGAAGAAAACTCATCAAACGTGTTAACATGATTAGACTCCAAAGAATTTTTTAATGGACGGCTAAAGTAATCTTATTTTCCCCTTAACATTTTCACTGATTAAATTTTGAGTATTTACATTTTATCTTTATTGTGAATATTAAATTAATAAAAGGACCAAGACGAAGGAAGAAAGAACGAAGTAAAGAAATTCAAAAAGTAAGAATAAGTAAATAAATAAATAAAACTTGTGAATTTTAATGATATCCAGCCTCTATTTTCAGGCAAATAATTATCACAAGAGCCCAGACATAGTTGATTCAAAAAGTCCTTGGGGCACACTGTAGTAACATGATTGACGTTACTCTACGCCCATATGGAGGCATCATTTATATTTTTCAGTTACCATTAAATATTTTTAGAAAAATTCTCACTGTTTTTTTTTTCCCTCCGAAAAGGGTATAAGTGTCACTACGTTTATGCCAATAAAATTTGAAATTGGGATAGAAAATCTTATTTAGCAGTCAATAACATTGTGGGGTATATGACCTTTAGTACATGTGGAATTTTATTTGTTTCTCTTTAATAATCATTGAATGAGTTACGTTTATAACTGTAGAGCTGATTTTATGTTTTATAAGAAAGCAATCAATTGAAAACACTATTGAAGAGAAAAAGGTGTAGAATTAAAGTATACTCACTTGTAGCCAAAGCGGATTGGAACTGTTTAACATTCATCTTTTTTAAAAAAGAACATTTATAATTTTATGAGACTTTTCTTAAATGAAAGAAGGAAAATCTTGTTGGAATTGAATAAGGAGAAATGAGTAAATTTTGAGTAAATACTAATTGAATGAATAATTTATTACATTGGCATCTTATATTTTTAAGTACTTGCATACTTTGACATAAAATATTAGTTATATTATATTATAATATGTAATATTCTCATATTTCATAGTCAAATCAAAATTATCAAAAGAATAATATAATTAGTATTCTATAAAAAATCTGTAATACTAAAAATTCAAGAGATTGATAAGGTTCTTGTTCTTGTTTACTCATATGAATTGATTACAAAATGACTAATTTATGTTTTGAGTATGGTTTAGTGAGGTATTTTGACTATTTATTATAAATTCATAAGTAGTGGTCTTGTATAGTAATGGTAAGCCATTTAGGACTTAAGCTTCTTGTCACGATCCAAATCCCTTGTTGTGATTGGTATATAGATTAAATCAGTCCAAAGTTAGTTTAGCCTAGTAAGCCTAAAGAAATACCCTCACTTAATTATAATAAGACTAAGAAGATTTCAAAATTTATATTACACTTTCAAAATACATAATTTATTTCACATAGTTATTTAGGGTTGCCTAGAATTTGACAAACTTATCTTGTAGTACAAATGATTTACAATGCGTATAAAAAATCTCAATCCAATAATTAACATTTTTTAATAAAAAAATGAAAAATAAAATGAATGACTTGAATAGACCATAATTCTCACATTACATTATCCGACTCCACACTTAATATCCATAATGTCATGGAGTCCTACATCACCATCATTAAATAATAAACTTACTCAACATGTCTAAGAAGACATACTAACCTCAAAACACTTTATTAGACTACTTGTTAATCTAAAAAAAAAAGAAAAAATAAGGAGTGGAAGAAAACATAAGGAGTGGAGTGAGTCTACCATTAACTCAGTGAGTGAATAAATTACAAGGTGCACAAAAGGGGAAACAAGACCACTTGAATTTTTTGCAATCTAGTATCATTACTAAAATAAGATAAAAAATCAATTCATGATATCCAAAAATAAATAAATAAATACTTTCTCTTCAAGTAGCAACCAACACTAAAAAAATATATAAATTTTAAAGACAAATAAATAAAAACTTACTAAATGAATATTGTGTGAGAGGACAAATCATGTTATTCTCATAGTACCACTACAGTTTGCTTATTTCTCATTTCAGTACCACCATATTTTTTACATTTAAGTGCCACTACATTTTTCTCCTTTTACATCTTATTGCCATGGCACTTTTCACATTTTATTGCCTTTGTACTTTTCTTATTTCATAATATCAAAGTGTCATCACGCTATTTGTCACATTTCATAACGCCTCTATGCCTTTAATCACATTTCCATTTAATTCAACACATTTAGATTGTTACCCTTCCTAATGGTTAACAGGACTCAAGGAAGCATAGATAATTCATCCTTAAAAGCACTATCAAAGGAGAAAAAAATGTGTTTATAACATTCAGTTTCTCTGTAAATATACAAAACTCACTAGATATAAAAAGTAAATCCCCTAAAATGAATGATTTAAGACCAAATAAAACTAAAATAAAATTTTAAATAATAAAAAATGAGGATTTGAAATTTAAGTTACCTAGAAATCCAAGCTAGATGAGCTAGCAAAGCTTATGAAAGAAAATGAGGCATTTTTTGTAATTTCTAGCAAATTTGAAAAACTCACAAGCTGACTTTTTAAATAAGAAATTTGAACTTTCCGGAATTTTTAGAGGCCTTAAAAATCATAAGAGCCCCCAGAACAGTAGAAACCCATCTGGTGAATGATTTTAGTCATTAGTTGATCAAAACTTTAATCAAATAGTTCAGAATGGTTTCAAATCCAATTTGGGTGAAACCAAAGCCATTTTATAAGTTAGAAGATCCAAATTTTATGATGAAAAAAATAATTCTAAAAAAGGAGTTGAAATAAGTCCAATTGGACAAAACCAAAAATATGGACTAAATTACAAATTTTAAAAATTGCTTAAATGAAATCCTAGGCTCATAAATCATGTCCCATTCTGTTCTAGCTCTCTCCATCAATTTGCTTCTAGTCCAAACAAATTCCGAAGGAAGCTTGAGTGGTGCACCAAGAAGGGGAGTCAAGGGAAGAAGAGAAAGCTTGAAAAGTGTAAAATCTCCTTAATTTTCATGCTCTTTCCTATACTAATCCTCCTTATCCTCTTTTTTCCTATAGTTTTGTTGATTAATTTGGACATGTTTAGTGGCTGGTTCAGTAATGAGAGGATAGAAATTGCAAAAGCTCTTGGAAGCATAATAAAGTGCCTTTGAAAAATTTGTAAATAAGGTAAGGAAATCATGGTTTTCATGCTTCTTCTTGGCTTTCTTTCACCTTCACTATTTTAGTCAGAATAGTGGGGAGATATTACATACCTTATCTCAATCTAAACTTGATAGGAAATGAGGTCTTAAGGTAAGAGGAAACACATGGAGCAATTAGAACTAAAAAAGAACCTATAAACAACAAGATACAAAACCTAGGGATTTTGTTTTACCTAGGCCAAGATAAATCTTCCTAGTAGTAATTTAAGTTATTTAAGAGTTTATATGAATTTATAAGACACTTAGGAAGTCTTACAAGTGGCCATGCCCTAAGAGAAATGAAGCAAAGTCCATGGGCTCTATACACTTGCTATGTCTTGGCCAAGGAGACTTGGAGCACTCAAGGAGTTTTTTAAATTTTTCTAAGGCTAAAATGAGACTAGATATGATAGAAGAACATCAAAGGAGGTCTTGAAAAAATTTTAGAAAGGATGAATTATGAGATAGAGGTGTAAGATCCATAATGAGACATTACAAAGCAACTAATGTGTAGGTTCCTTAGAATGAAATTTTGATGACTCCAAGGAGTTTAAATGAAGTTAAGAGACTAGAATTGAGTGAGAAATGGAAGCCAAGATCATGAAATCCAAAGGTTGCTTCATTATGTCTTGAATGGATTCATAATGAGGTTATGTGAGAAAGTAGCATAGCATAGAGCATGTGAGAAGCTAAAACTTATTCCAATGACTTAAACATGCCTCATTTAATGTGTGTAAGCTAAGAGAATCAAGTACAACCCAATTCTATAAGCTTCGCCAAAAAAAGGAAGACAAATTCAAAGAAAAAATGTGTGGCATTGGCTCCAAGGTAACTATCTAACCTTTTTCTCATATATTCCTTGAATGTTTATTTGTCTTTAAGTGCTTGTATGTATGTTTTAGCTATGAGAAATATTTTTAGCTGTTGTTTGTTTACTATGGTACCATTATATATCTTAAAATAAGTTTATGAATATGTTTTAGCTTGAATGGGGATGGTGAAGCCAAAAGTCCTTTAGCAAAGGTAAGGATAAGCAAAAAATTCCTAGGATTGGGTAAGACAAAGTTAAAAGTCTCAAGAAGAGTGAAGTTTAGTTAAAATTCCCTTGAAAATGGGTGAGTAAATCCAAAAGTTCTAAGGAAAATGGGTAAGGCTAAACTAATACCCTTGAGAGCCTATGTATATTATGTATGAGTTTCTTGAACATGGAAAATATTATGTATATATTCACTAGTAGCTTCAAAGCTATGCATGCATTTTTTGACATGTATATGCATCCATTATATATGTTTGAAAAGGTTAAGAGCTATTAAGATTCTTTAAATCTCACTCTTCCCCCTCCATATATTTATTCATGTCTAGGTGAGCTAAAATGTCTAAGGACAGGAGACCAAATGCCTTGGAGCATGATACTTTGACAAGAAAGTAGCTAACTAGTTGTGTTAAGGACATATTGATGTCAAGAAATGTATTCATATGGTTTATATTAGATGTAACCATTTGAACAGGTTTGAATGTATATATATGTGATGTATATATGAATCTTGGAGCTATATGTATGGAAATGTGAGATTTTACCACCCATATGCTAGTATGTATATGTGTATAGATGTAAGTGACATGGTGAGTTTGAGTTTCATGATGTTTAATACCATTTAAGATACTTCCCTAGGTTATGTTTGTACTATGGGATGTGCTCAAGCAGATATGATAGGTTACGAAGACCATTTGGTGCCTCTTTGAGCCAATTGTAGTGCTAAAAGTAACCAAATCTTGAGCTAAGCCACAAATTAACCAAATGAATGAGTTTTTCCATGAAATTTAGCTAAAAAATAGGTCTCATCTAGAGGTTTTCGTATAGTGAAAGATCGCCAATTTGGAGATCTGGAGAATTTATTATGATTTTTTAAATTTTAAAAAGTTCTATTAATATGGTAGCAACATTATTCATATGGCTAGTTTATATTTCTGTGTCACAAGTGAGACAAATGAAGTCTAGTGCTTATGAAATTTTACAAAGATAAATTATACATAATAAGCTTTTTATAACCATTAAGATCACCTCATTTGGAGCTCTATAGAGAGAGAACCAAATTTTTGAAATTACATGATAGTACCAGCAATGCAGCTTAACCTTTGGTACTGTTCTATCGATTTCTGTTAGGTAAAGGCCACTGCACTAGTCTAGAATTATTTGTAGTCATTAGTTAACATTTAGAACTTTCTAGAATGATATTATTTTTTTATTTTAATTTTTCTAGAATTAATTATGAATTTTCAAATTTTATATTAGAAATCTAGCTTGCCAACCCCAAACCAAATTCTAGTTTTTGGAAGGTATGGCTCTAAACTTATGATGCATGAGTAAAATGATGATGTTTATAACTTGAATGGATATGTTATGGATAGAAAATGATATGGATGAGTTCACATAGTCCTTAAAACCATGAATCATGTATATGGCCTCTCAAGCACTCAATTATCCATATATGAAAACACATACTTTCTCACAAATGTTGCCTCATATGCTTGAGATGGATAGGGATGTGTTATTTTTGATATGTATGAGTATGTTATGGATGAAAATGAGTTAAGACAAATTTAAATGACTCATGTGGGCAAAATTGAAAAAAATTCAGTATCCATACACTTTAGTTTTGTTGCCAAAGTGTGCAAATTCCACTTAAATGAGTATGAAATGTTTTGAATGTTATTTATGAGGTGTATGAACTTAAGGTCTTATAGTATTCATAAGTACCGCACTAAGCATCTCATATTACTTGAAACAATATTTAAGTTTTCAAATTTCGCAACTCATATACTAAGCATCTCATATTACTTAATGTGAAACTTAAGTTTTTATATCATAGTCAAAGGAGAAGAAATACTCTCTTTAAGTGCCACACCAATCATAAATAGTTTAAAACAATTATTACAAAAATTCAAATTTAATTAAAAAAGTGATTTAAAAATATATTAAACACAAATTTAATTTATACGAATAAATCTCCTTATGAAAATAAAGATATTTTATTGGAAGTATAAGATAACAAAATAATAATTTATCACTCTTATCACTTTGCTTATAAAAAATCATTACTTTTTAAATAATCTAAATTAATACTTTATGATAAACAAAAAAATAATATTAAAAAATGATATTAAAAATAAAAATAATATAAGAAGTAAATCAAATATAAGAAAAATTATATGGAGAAAATTAGAATAAGAAGAATATTATATAAAATTACTAAAGGAGACATTTAAATAATAGTTCACGATATAAAAATAATAATATATCAAAAGTTTTACCATCATCTACACTTTATATCTATGAGAACATTACAATTTTATGCATTCATAAATTTTACCCTTATTTATCATATATTTTGAAATTGAAAATTTTAAAAAATTTAAGATTTGCTTCCTCATAGTAGTAGAATAAAAATTATTTAAAGAGATGTTTGAGGCAAGAAAAATATAATTAAGATGTAAATAAGAAGTGCTTACTATTTATACACTCACCCTTATGGACCAATAGTACAGGTCCCTTTAA
Source organism: Erythrophleum fordii (assembly GCA_032878935.1). Taxonomy (NCBI): domain Eukaryota; kingdom Viridiplantae; phylum Streptophyta; class Magnoliopsida; order Fabales; family Fabaceae; genus Erythrophleum; species Erythrophleum fordii. Next base: position 13,259,982 of record JAVQMF010000052.1, on the reverse strand, counting down.
ACCGCAATCTTAGTTGATAAGATATCCTCAGCAATGCCTTATGGAATAAAAAATCGAAGAATAGATATGTTAATTTCACACTTGAAAGCTTAGAACCAAAATCCCTAAATTCTAACCTTCATCAATGCCCAAATTTGAAAGAAGGAAGATCTAGAAGCTTCAACTAGCAAAAATGCAAATAAAACAACCAAAATATCATTTTTCTCTTGGAGATGGAAGATATTATCATTTTGGATCAAAGAAGAATGCTATTATAGGTTCATGTACATTGATGCTACACTTTGGTTGGAAGAAGAATGTTGATTAGGCTTTGTATTTAGTAGAAGAAAAATGTGATATGCTATCAAGAGAGGGGGAAAGAGGGAAAAGAAAAAGAAAATTAGGTTTTCTCTTGTTTAGATCAAAATAAGATATAAGAAAAATTATTTGTAGGCTTAAGTATTTATATAAAATCTTATGAATATTTAAGTTTGATAAGAATAGTCTATTTGGAAACTTTAAAATACAAAATAATCCTCTTTGATAAAAGATAAATATCCAAGTAGTTCTACAAGATAATTTTTAAGTTTTAAAATTTAATTCAAAGTAATTAGTTAATTTTTTATCATAAAATAATTTATTTGCTATTGATGAATTATTTGTAATTTATTATTATTATTATTATTATTATTATTATTATTATTATTATTATTATTATTATTATTATTATTATTGTCATCATCATCATCATCATCATTACTTTTTTTTTCTTAGTTATTATGCTTCGTTTATTTTTTCCGTTTTAGTTTTAATTTGAGATTAGTTCAGTGATTTTAAATGTGATTACATGAATCTTATTTTCTTTGTATAAAAAAGAAAAGAACAAAGATTTTTAAAAATAAATAAATAAATCATGCTAAAAGGAAAAAAAGTTTTAAAAAAACAAAATATTATGTAACAAGACAAGCTCTAGTGTTAATATGAAAGAAAGAAACCAAAAAGAAAACTCACAAAACATATGGTCAAATTTAACTAGTTGATGAGACTTATTAAGAATTCTTGAATTCATTGGTGGATGACTAGACTCATCCTTCTTTTTACAAGAAAATTTCACTAATTAAGTTGTGAATATTTACATTTTATCTTTATTATATAAAATACTAAATAAATAATGAAGAAGACGAAAGGAATAAAGAAATAATAAATGAAACCAGCAAAGTAATACTAAATGAAATAATAAAATGTAAATTAGTTTCTCTAAGAGATATTTTAATTATAAGATTTTCTCTTCTTTTATGAAAATTTATATGACCTTCCTATAAAACCAAAAGGTATCCAAAAACTAAATTTATTTTGATAAAAAACAATTAAATTTATAAAATAACCAAGTTTTAAATACAATCAAACAAAAAATCAATTTAATAAAAATAATTAAGTAATTATCACAAACAAAAAGCATATTCATAAAATTATTTTTTTTTAAAGAATTGTAACCAATTAAATGACAATATTAATAATATTTAATTCAACAATCATATGTGTTTCAGTTCAGGAGATCACAATTTGAATAGAGAAGGAAATAAGAGAGAACAAGAGATCAAAGAGACAATAACATGAATGAATGGGCCTTTGAAGAAGGCTACAATGTCAAGATAAGATAAAAATGATGTCTTTTAAGTTTAGTAAGATAAAGCTAAGTGGTAAGGATTCGATGTGATATGTTCTTGATGCTGACAATCGTGTTCTTGTTAATGTTTTGTATTGTTATGGGGGTTTCTATTTTTAAGCTAGAAGGATAGTGTACTAATGATAACAGTTAGGTGAAATTGTCTAGCTGAGCTATATAGGCTATCTTATCAAGGTGGTTTGTTAAATTGGAGCCATTTTGTTTAAAGTAAATTGGGCAACTTACTATATCAATTCCTTGTATGGGGCTCGATGAATGTTAGCCATTAAATCTTTTGGACTTTGTAGAAATGGGTTAGAATGAGTTAGGTCTATTTGGATATTTTTGGCTAAGAGGCCCCTAAAACACTTGCCCTTAATTTTGCTTAGCAAAGTGACAAGCTAAGTGGGCTTAAAATAGTGCAATTGGCTTAGTTGTTGTGTGATTAATGTTAGTGGCTTTGTCACTTCATATTTCCATGATTCACCACATTCGTTGGAGTGCTCCATGAAATGCAAGAAGTTGTGGCATATGAAAGGTTGTCTGCTGGTCCTTTTAAGTCTTATTTACCACTACTTTGTCTATCTGCATGCTATTTCCTTGCTTATCTCATTTGCCAATGTGCTGCTTCTTTACTTCTCTTTTGTAGGTTGATATTTTGAGTGTTATTCTTCATGTAATGGTTGGTCCTTTCTTTAAAGACTTTCAAAGTAACATGTCAAAGAATGATCTTTGTTGGTCTTGAGATGATTATCCCTTTCGTTTGAAAGTCATTTGATTGTTCCCTTTTGGTAAGCAAGGGCTTTCCATTTTTTCCTTTTTATAAAGTACTTTTGATCCTTTCCTTTTTGTTTAACATTGCATTAATAGAATCAATTAAAATTATGATAAGGTAAGGAGGCAAAGTGAGGGTGTTATTAAGAATGATGTAGCTATTTTATTGAGTTCGTCTAGTCAATTTTAGTTAGGCGAGCTTCCATGGCCATTGATGAGTTCAAAGTTGGTGTTGAGGTAGGCTTAAATGATTTGTTTCCTCTTTCATGATTGACTCAGGATTGCAAAATGCTTATGCAATGGTTAAGGCACTGGTAATGGTGGTCTAGATGTTTTGCTTGTAGCTCTTTTGAATTCTCTTATGGTTATTAATCCTTCATTAAGCTTTCCATCTATGGCTTTTCCATCCCATTTTTCTGGGGAGGTTACTTTGTGAAAACATTGTTGGGAGCCAAGCAAGTTGTCTCACAATTCTAAGGACAATGTTAAGGCATTGAAGCCTTTGCTCGAGGTTTACCTAAGCAAGCTTCAAAGTTCTTTAAATTAGAAATAAATAGGACTATGCTAGGTTAAGCTGCATATATGATGGGTTTGTGGAAGGCTTCCAAAAAGTAACTGAGGTGTGTTAAGTTATGGATCTTCACAATAATATAGAAAACATACCATAAAATAAGTATTGGATTATATCAAGGATCAATAAATTTATCGTTTTATCGATAAAATCACTATCTTTTGTTGATGTTTCATGTTGTTTTCATGGTTATTGTGACTACTCTTAGTGTGTATACCAAGTGGGCTTCTTAAACTTAAGTCATAGTGTAGGGTTGCATAAACTTGTTTTTTAGCATATGTATTGAACTTAATTACTAAACCTAGATTGTGGCATAAGGTTATCTACCTCATATTGTTGTGGCATTCCTGTAAGTAGATATGGATGCATACAAACAATATTGTTTCTAACTTTAGGATGTCTTAAGAGTTTTCCTAACCTAGTGATTCCCCTTCTTTCAAATACAACATTTCTAAGACTTATTAGCCTATATTTCTCTATCAAAATGATTAGTGTTACACTTGAACTAAAGTTATCCTTAGTCATTATTATTCATAAACTAAGTTTTTGTCAGCCAATACTCTTCCTAACTAATTTCCTAACTCATCACTTTCATCACTATAAACTAATTTCTTTAATCAACACTGTTCATAACTATCAACTAATTCAATCAACTACTTTCCTCAATCAATTTTTGTTTACTACGCTTCTACTATCCTTAATCAATTACCAACTAATCCTTGAACCAAGCACAATTCAACTATTAAGTTTCTATTATTTGAATTAGGCACTCTTTATCAATTAATTGTTGAGCTTTTATCTTTCTATCTATCTATCTCTAAGAATACTAACCCATCCTATATCCATACAGTATCCAACCTTATTGCTTTTTCAACATTATTACTTCATCTGCCTTTAAACGATGACAAGTCACTTCATGTGGGAACTTATAGCCTCTCTATGTAAACATTTCCTACTTTTGTCCTAACTAGAAGTAGTTGATCCATAGCTTGTATGCATGTTACCTAAGGAATACACATGCCATCTAAGTAACACATTTTGTATAAGAACCCTTGCCTTGTCTATATGTTTGCACAACTTTGTTGTACCTTAAATCGTACTCTATATATGTAGTAGGGCTAACTTAGTTCAAGGATAAAGGCCTTAAATACTTTAAGGGATGTTCAAGAGTGGTTTTCTAGTTGTAGTGGGAATGGTTGGAACTTGGAAGATGGCATTTTGCCTTATATTTGGAAATCTCATTTGCTGTGGCACGAGTTAGTATATCCAAGCTCAAGGAAGAGGTTTTTCTTGAAAAGCCTTTGTTTTGCTACAAATAGGGAAGGGAAGTTTATAAAAAGATCAATAGTCTTCCTTGTGCTTCACTTATCTTTGCAGTAGACGAATTTTGTAATATCCCTAAAATTATATTTATAATTATTTAGTTTTTTATGTAATGAATTTATTAAACTTTAATCAATTAACCTAATTAAATTAGTTAATTAATCAATTAAATTCATTATAAACTACGTTAGGATTCTACATGCATCTCTGGTCAAGTGCGAAATAATTTGGCTTCATATTGTTAATAGAAGTTCGGTTGTGTTCTGATTAATAATATGAACTAATTAAGATCCTAAATGATAGTTCAGGAATATTAATGAAAAATAACCAAAGGATATGTAACACCATAATACTTCTGACCTTACTTTAACCTTCCTTATACATTTGTCAGGATTCCATATCCTTAGTATGACAATTCTCGGAGAAAAGACATTAAACAATGTAATATTCCATGTCATAGGGAATTTAAATTTTTTTCTTTTATGCTCGATGGGCCCCATGAATTCTTAAACAACAATTTCTACTTATAATCCATCTATGCAAGTCATAAACATTATAAAACATCTCATGTGATTCAAATTTAGAGCCCCACACATTAAAAATGCATGGTTGTTTTCGGGCATAAAATTCAAGTTTATTTCACCAAATTTAAAAATTCATAATTAAATCTAAAAAAATCAATGCCTAACAAACCATAGCTTTTTGAAAAGCCTTGAATGTTAAATTTATGCTAAAAATACTTCCAAGCCATATAAACATCATTTGAATCATGATTGATAATAGAAAAGCATCGTAGGTCTGGCTGCCTAGGCACTCTAATATAGTTTACTAATATGAGCTTCAAAAATTTATAACTAATTTCACAAAAATCCAAATCAATAAACCATACCAATCTGGAAAGTTACAGATGTTTAAATTAACAAAAAAATAGCTCCAGATCCCAAAAATGACATTAAGATAATGAAAATTGATGGAATAATGCTTGGTGTCTTGCTGCATTCATATCTCCCCCAATGTAAATCCAAATGGGGTGATCTTTATGGCTATATAAATCTTATAATTTCTAATTTATGCTTGTAAAATTTTAGAACAATCGGACTTCCTTTGACTTATGAATAATAGAAGAGAAGAAACTAACCATATGAACAGTGCATATGCCAAATCTAAAATTTTTTCCAACTTTGAAAACTTATAATTTATTTTCTAGAGCTCCAAATAATATGACTCTTAGCTCTACAAAAAAGCCCTAGATGAGACTTAGTTTCTTGCTAAATTTCATGAGAAAATTTCTCCATTTGGTCAGTTTGTGACATAGAGTGCCAAAATGAGCTTTTTAAGTACCAAATGGGTCAAAATGAAACCAAATGCTTTCCTACCCTAGCCATGACCTTTTAAGCATATGAGAAAACTTAAATATAGCCTACTAAACTTGTCTAAGAGGTTTGAAGGTTTATACATCACAAAACTACTACCCTACTTGTTTATACACATAAGGTTTCATAAATCCATTAATGCATATTAATGTCAAAAACATTAAACCTTGTTCATAGGCTACCAATTCTTATATATACTTTATATATCCATGTATATACATATGTTTAAGTATTTATATATCATGAGATTATACCATTTGACAACAAAATGATTATAATACAAGCATTTAACAATTCTTTTGTCAATCTTCTAGCCTTCAAGCTTGGTGACTTCCATCTCTTGGCTCCCTTGGTTCACTTAAGCATGTTAAGTAATGGGGAGAGAAGAGTGAGATTCTAGGAATTCCAATAGCCCCTCTTTCTTTTAAACACACATAAAGGATGCAATTTCAAGTCTAAAAATATATACATGGCTACCTTGAAATTCATGAATATACATAGAGCATTTCATCCACTCAAGAAGTCACATATAGCACACATAGCCTTGGCAAGATAATGGTTTAGCCCCACCCATTCCCTTTAGGACTTTTAGACTTGTTTCACCCATTTAAAAGGAATTTTTGATTAAGTCTCACTCTTTTTAGAGACTTTTAGCATTCTCACCTATTCTTAAAGACTTTTAACTCTTCCTTACTCTAGCTATGGGACTTTTTGCTTCACCAAGCTTATACAAGCCAAAACATGTTCACAAAGCATCTTTTAAACACATAACAAGCATTATGGTACCATGGCATATGCATACATATTAGAAACATTTTTCATAGTTTAAATATAAACACACACATTCAAAGATGAGAAAACACCCACACATGTATGAGAGAAAGGAGAGAGAGCTACCTTGGAGCCAATATTCTACACTTTTTTAAAAAAAATTTCCTCCTTTTTCTCGGCCCAATCATGAGACTTTGAAGCACAAGTTTCTCTTGGCCTAAACACATCAAGTAGGGCATTTTTAGATAGTTGGATTAACTCTAGCATTACACACTCCTTATGGAAGCCTACTTGGTTCCAAGACTTCAATATGGTTTCATCTTACATCTTAAGCTTTCTACATTTTTTCTAAGGCTTCCTCTCATATTTTCTCATCATATGTAATGCTGATCTAAGCTTAGAACATTTTAAAACATTCTCTAGCCCTATCATCTTGTCTTGGCCAAGACATAGAGTGCCATTAAAGCATATGAAGTTTCCAATTTTTCCTTAATGGAAGAGGTATTTGGAAGGCTTCTTAGGGGTCTTAAGAACTCAAACAATCACTCACATAGGCTAGGAAATTCTTGAATCAAACCAGATTTTACAACATATTCTTAAATCCCTAGGTTTCTTATCTTGCAAATTCATGGTTCTTTCTTTGTTTTCTTTGCACCTTCTTTTTTCCCCATTCTCTAATTCATAAGTTTCACTCTTGGTTTAGGTCAAATTTTACTTCCTCTTGGTGGTTCTCTATGAGCCTGAAAATCATCTCTCAAGAAGCAAGAAAAAGAAAGCATGGAAAGTTAGGATATCTACCTTGATTCAAGCCTTTTCCAAGAGTCTTCTCCTTTGCTTTGCCCTCTCCCTTGAATTTCAAACTCTAGACATGGCTCAAAATAGAACCAAACACTTCAATAAATCTATGAAAAGAGAGAAGAGAAGTGAGAGAACAAGTTTGTTAAAGAAAAGACTAAGAAATTCTATGAATTTTCATACCTTTCACCTTTTCTTTCTCCTTCTATGGTGTGCCCTTTCTTACCAATATCTCCCTTGGTCTTAGGAAAAAATAAGGTCAGCTAAATGGAGGAGAGAAGGGGACGCACCATATAAAGAAAGAAGGGATTAAAATTGTTCTAAAAATTTTCATTTATATACTTGGCCTTTTTGTTTCCACTTCATTTTAGATCTTTTCTGAGAACTGTCTTTTCCATCATAAATTTTAAGCCCTTTAACTTATAAAATGCCTTTAGAATTACTCAATTTGGAGCTAAAACCTTCCTAAATAAAAAGGTCAAAGTTCGGGTTCATTATCATTAGAAAACATACACCAGAGAGGGTTTAAACCATCCTAAGAGTTCCTATAATTTTTAAGACCTTTGAGAACCTCGGACAACTCAATCTTTCCATTTAAAATCCTTCCTTCGTGTTTTCTTAATTAAGTTTTGCTATAGTAAGAGACACATTTCCCTATTGCGAGAGCTTCCTAGCTGTTTTTGCTACAGCTTGCGCTATTGCTAGAAATTTCCTGGATTTTATATGGCCATGAACTTGTTATAGCGAACTGGCATCCTTTGTAACAACCAGAAAAAGGAAAAAAAGAAGAAAGCTAAAAATTTTTTAAATCCTGAAATTTTTCTAAGTCTGCTAGGTATAGCCTAGCTATAGCAATGAGCCTATTCGCTATAGCCTAGCTATAGCGAATGTACCTGTTCGCTATAGTGAAAAATGGTCTAGTTATAGCGAGAGGAGCTATTTACTATAGCGAAAATGCTTCTAGCCATAGCGAGTGTGGGCAGTCCATACAAAAATCAGGGAGTTGCTCGCCGTAGCGCGCCATAGCAAAAATGGGGGTCTGGAACTGATCTGTGCTTGCCGTAGCAAAGGTTAATCCTCGCTATAGCGAGAGCTAGTCCGGAAAAGTGTAAAAAGTGAGAGCTATAGTGAACTGGCATCCTTGTTATAATGAATTGGCATCCTAGCTATAGCTAAGGCTTCAAAAAAAAATTGAAACCTTGAGTCCTCAATTCTATGAAAGCTCGGATGTTACAGGATTAAACATTAAACCTGAGATATTTTTGGGTGACAAGGATAGGGAAATATCAGGGGAAGAATTTTGGATTGGTTACACATCATTTTGATTGAGTTTTATTTTCATTAATTGATTTATTATTCAGTTTAATTAATGTGACTTTATATTCAAACCCCTAATCATTGTAATTCTAGTTTTGTTATTCTTAAACTAATTGATTTGATTAATAGCTTTGTGGGAGATGGCCTAGTAGGTATTATACTATAAACTAGTAAAAATTCACTAATCTTATCTAGTTCAATAATTGCAAGTGAATAATATTTTTTTTACTAGTCGCTAGCCATCAATCTTCTCAATTAATAATCAAATACTGAAAAACCACTCACATATATCTACCCACGACCAATTTGTCCCTTTGAAAACAAGGTCCCTATCATATGGTAGGCCTAAATGCATAACTACATCCTTAAGAGTGATCGTACACTCACCTTGAGTGGTGTGGAACGTCTGTGTCTCTAAATACCACCACCCTATAAGTGCACTGATAAATGATAGATCATAGTTAAAGTGGCCAAATTGGACTACATCATAAAAACTAGTCTACTTTAGATAATCTTTATATAAGCAACAAATGTTGTTCTAGTCATCACATTGACAATATAGGTAAGTCCCTCAATTATATCCAAATTGTAGTCATAGCCCACACCAAATAGGTTGTCCTAAGGCCCTAAAGTCTATTTCATTTTGATAGCATGAGGCTCATGGTTAACCTCTCTTATGGAGCATTGATGAATCGAGGACTAACTTTGAATCACTAGGGTTTAGCCAATATTCTTGTCATCCAATCTGCTGAAAAGCATTGTTATAAGCATAATGCATAGTGTTTAAGAGAAAAATAGGATCCATAAATTGAAATGGGTCTAAAGAAATGATGGCATAGGTTGTAAGAATATGCTGGCATGGTTACTTCTCCACTTGAAATTCACCATAATCACAAAGGCACTCAATCAAGCTAACCTTGTAGCACTAATCATATTAGTAATTTATCTGATCATATGACTCTTCCACCTCAAACGATAAAGCATTTCTTTCGAATGCTCAAACAGTATATGTAAGGGCATATTGCACATTTGTTACCATCTTTTTTATCAGGCTTTTGGAATAGACTAAGCTACAGTCATCTGAGTATTAACTGGTTTGGCACATTGCATGAAGTATTAGTTAACCTTATAATATGTTGCCTTAGCTATGCCTGATAAAGGTAAAGACCTTATACCTTTGAAGACACCATTCATGCACTCGATTAGGTTAGTTGTGATGTGCTTGAAGTAACAACCTCCATATCATACACCTAAGTCCATTATTCCTTTGGTATGTTTGTAAGCCATTCAGCTACTTTCTCATGTATAATTGCTAGCTTAACTAACTTCTCATCAATTTACCGATACTTATACACATAACATATTGAACATAATCACTTTTGTTGCAATGAGCATTGAAATAATGACATTGTAGTTAGCTACTTAAAAAAGAGAAAAATACCAATGTTTTTTTTTTTACTCCAATGACCTAATATGATTATGCAAGTTGCTAGCCATATGGCGGAGATATAACATTTGATAACCATATAGTGGTTGCCAACTAGTCTAAAGATTAGTAACAACGGCTAGAATTGATGAATGTCTATCAGAGATCAAATAAATTCCATACCTTTCTAGTACCATTCGCTTATGTAAGTTGAAAAGGAGCCATGCACAAGCTACTTATATCTTTCCCTTAACTACTTTTGAACATTGTATTTTGTCCGAACATGCTAAAAAAAATAATGATAAAATTAGACTAACAAAAAAAAAAGAAGAGGTAAAAAAATAAAAACTTAAAGAAATAAAAATTTAAAGAACAAAACAAAAAAAAAGGTAGAAAAAAAGAAAAAGAAGTGAAAAATGAAAATTCAAAAAACTTCAAAAAAATAAAAGAAGAGAAAAAAATAAAACAAAAGAAAAGTAAGAAAAGAAAAAATGAAAACGAAAATACCCATTTCTTTTGCCTCTAAATTCTAAGAGCTTAAACAACTTAAATCCATATAATGTAATACTAAAAAAAAAGAAAAAAGAAAAGAAATAGAAGAGAAAAATCAAATCCATTAAAAAAAAATCAATCAATCATTAAAAAAACAAAATAATAATAATAATAACAAAGAAAAAAGAGAGGGCCTAAATATTGAAAAAGAAAACGGGCTAAAGAACGAAACAAAAACACAAGCAGAGGCTTGTTCCTTCAGCCCAACAACCTCTCAGACTCTTTAACTCAAGTCTAAAGCTCACATTCAGAGGAAAAATCCTACCCAATAGTCCCCCTTGGTCACCACCTCTATTCCATTCTCTGGCTTAGGAGCAAACACAATGGATGGGTAAAATGAAGGACGCCAACTTTTTTGGATGAGGAAGGGAGCAATGTAACGCCCGATATGTTGTAAAAACACAGAAATGGGCCGGTTTGAAAAGTAAGTCCCTTGAGATGAGTGATTCAAGGCCAAATAAAATTTGGATAAAATGTTAAATAATAGAAAATGAGGATTTGAGCCTTGAGTTGCCCAGAAACTAGGGTCGAAGTAATCTAAAAAAATTTGTCGAAAGGCCAGTGGCATTTTCGTAAATAAGTGTAATTTTGGAAAAATACCTAGGAGGGCTTTTTAAATGGAAATTTTGAGTTGCCCAGGGTTCTCAGAAGCCCCAAAAACCATGGGAAGCCCTGGGACCGGTAAAGCCCCTCCGGTGTACTCTTTCTGACTTCGGTTGACCCAAATTTTGACCGGTTCATTCGGGAAGGTTTTAGCTCCAATTTGAGTGATTCCAAAGGCATTTTATTAAATTTGGAATCTAAATTTTATAATAGAAAAGACGGTTCTCAAAAAGGAGCTAAAACGAAGGAGAAACGAAAATGCTAAGAACGAAGGGCAAAATTGGCATTAAAGTATTAAAGGAAGCTTCTTTCTTCTTCTTTATATGCCACGTTCTGCCTCCCCCTCTCTAAACCGACTTACTTTTGCCTAATTGCAGAGGAGAACTCCAGCTTCTTAGGCGCACAAGAGGAGGAAGATTTTGGAGGAAGAAATTCAAGAAAAAGGTAAGAAACTTTAAGAAATTCCATATCCTTCCTTCTTGAAACTTGCTCCTCTCCTCCTAAGCTTTCTTTCTATGGTTTTAATGGAGAGTTTGGTGCTGTTTTGGGGGCAGAACAGAGAGGTAAATTTCGAAAATTGAGAGAGTGAGCCAACCAAGTGGAAGAACAAGCCAAAAGAAGCAAGAAAACAAGGTAAAACTTTCATTCTTTGGTAGTTTCTCCCTCCCTCTTCCTCTTGCACGAATTTGGCCACCATGAGCCCACTTCTTAGGGGCTGTCTTCTGTCCAATTTATGGAGGGATTAGAGGTTTTGGAGTGCAAGGATTAAGAATCTATCATTAGAAGCAAGTAAAAGCCATTGAATTTCAAGTTGAAAAAGTGTAGGGTGCTTAAACATAATTTAAAATCTGGGTTGATTTAAGGCTTCCCCATCATATATGAGTGTTTGTTTGAGTTTCTCAGACTCCTAAGGAGCCTCCCAAATGCCCCATCCATCAAGGAAAAATCTCAAACTCCATAGGTCTTTAATGTAGGCATAAATTGATCAAAACCCTAAGAGATAGTTAGGGGATGTTTCAAAGAGTTCCAAACTTGATTTGGGACTTTATATGATAAAAGAAGATAGGAGAAACTCTTGGAAAAAATTTAGAAGCCTTAGGTTGAGAGATGAGGCAATGGCTTCCATAATGTAACCTTATGAAGCAACATGGACCTAAGTGTGTGAAAGTGAGTGTGTGATGGCTTCAAGGACCTTAAATGAGGTCAAGAGGTCTAAATATGGTAAGAGAATGGAACCAAGAATTTTACTTGTGGTAGTTGCTTCATTAGGTCATTAATGGAACCATATTGTGACAACTAGAACAAAGTGTAGTCTTAAGAGTGAGTTGGGTGTTATAACTTGTTCCAAGAGTATAATTAAGTGTTGTTTATTGTGAATAGGCCAAAGAAATCCAACCCCACCTCCTTGTCTTTGTGGAACCGAAAAGGGGAAGGAACAAGCAAAGTAATACTTGAATTTGCCCCAAGGTAGCTCTCCACCTTTTCTTGTTGCATTTTCTTATTGCATATATGTCATTGTGTGCTTGTGTGTATATTTGTATGTTTGAGACATGCCACTTGATGCTAGGTTGCTATTTTGGTCTTAATATGCTTTCTTGAATGTCTTTGGATTGTGGAATTGGCTCACAAGGGTGAGGTAGTGCCAAAAGTCCCTTAATATGGGTGAGGAGATGCCAAAAGTCTCATGGCATGGGTGAGACAAGGCTAAAAGTCCCTTGGATGGGTGAGGCTAAGTCAAAAGTCCCAAGAACCAAGAGTGAGGCAATCCAAAAGTCCTAGAAATGGGGTGAGGCCAAACCAAAAGTCCCTAGAGCTCATTCTTATGCTTGACATGAGTTGGTGATACAAAAATGTGAAAGTGGAATGCTTCGTGAATTGATTGCTTGCATACTTGTGCCTTTGACATGTTGTATGCCTTGAAAATGTGCTTGGATAGGTGTATGAGCTATTGAGGTTCAATGAATCTCACCCCCCTCCTTTCTCTCATCTTATATGATCTAGGTGGAGTCCAAGATCCAAAGGATGGAGGCCAAGGAGCTTAAATCTCCATCTCTTGGCACATTTTGCTAGTTTTAATGTACTAGGATGTCAAAGAATATATGTATATGTTATTTTTGAGCCATGACACTTTGAACTAATGTAAAACTATGTAAAGTTAGTGTATGTATCAAGAATAGAGTTTAATGAATAGAATGGTGTGCTTTGACCACTTGGGAGCCTACTTATGCATATGTGTATATGGAAGTGGGATGGTGAATTTGAGTTGTATGAGGATTCAGACCTTATGAGGGGCTTACTTGTGCTTTATTTATGCTTTCTAAGTTGCTCAAATGTGTGTGGAACCATGAATGGCCCATTGGAACCAAATTTGCCCCTTTATTGGAACCAAGTTGCCATAATCATGAGCTATGGCAAAGTCTGACCAAATGACCTCTTCTTGACTTGAAATTTTGCATGCACTTAGATCTTGCCTAGAGCTTTTTGGCAAGCTAAAGATCAGGTCATTTGGAGGTCTGTGGAATTTCTATGATTTTTCAAAGTTGGCATCAGAATTTCGGATTTGCATCAGTACTGTTCATTTGGTCAGTTTTGAAATTGTGTCATCCGAGGGGCAAACGTGGTCCAATGCTACGAAATTTTGTAGGTAGAAACTAGGCATTTAGAGTGACTTGTAGCAACTAGAAGCACCTCATTTGGAGGTATGAACTGAGAGATATGAATTTTTGAATTTCTGAAATAGTAACAGTAGCACAGCACGACCTGAATCACTGTTTCATTGAATTTTAGTAGCTAAACGTGCTTTCTATGGTCTGAACCTATTTTTACCATAAAGTTAACATTCATAGCTTTCCAACTTGATATAATTTGCTTGGATTGAAGTTTTGTGGAATTAATTGGACATTTTCAAAGTTTATAGCAGACACTTGCATCAGTGCCAGTAGCAGTCCGAACCTCTGCCTCTTTTCGCATGTCAAACGCTTTCCGTGTTATATTTCATAGCCTGAACGTATTTTTGTCATAAAGTAGACATGTTTATCTGTTCAAAATGGCCAAGAATGCATGATTTCCATTTTTCTAGATTTAGTTATGAATTTTGAAACTTCATATCAGTAACCTGAACCAGTAGCCCAGACAACAGCGACCCTCGTGACTTTTTGGATGTCAAACGTTCTCCCCTTAATGATTCATGAGCTGAAATTATTTTTAGCATGGGGTAGACATCCAGAGCTTTCTATAATGATAAAGTTTGTTGGGTTTCAATTTTTGTGGATTTAGTTATGAATTTCTGAAATTGTGACAGAAAAACTGAGATTCTGGCCGAAAATAATGGAGTGAATTTGATGTTCCCTTTTGCCTTCCACGAGTTGTGGGCCAATTTTGGTGATACAAATGAGTTGTATGTATGTAGTTAAATATGAGAATGTGATGTATGAGCTCATATGGTCCTTGTGACACCGAATGGAATTTTCATACGCGACGCAACGTGAAATAAGGCATTATTTTAATGCCATTTTTCCATTCCCTTTTATATAATTCATCATGTGAGCCTTAGAAATGATAAGAAGTAAGCTGAACATGTATGGTGTTACAAGCAATGCACAAAACATTTGGAGCAGGGGAGTGGGGATACAATACAAGCACAAGGGAGAGTGAAATCCACTCTTAGACCAACTATAAAAGGAGACAGGGAGGGTGGTAGAAGAAAGAGAGCATCTAAAGGCCGAAAATAGAAAGAAAAAGGGTTGAAAGTTTTCAAGCTAGAAAAGAAAGAGAGAGGAGAATAAGGAGAGAAGAGAGAGTAAAAAAAATAAGTAGGGATATAATACACACACGAGAGAGAGTGAAATCCACTCTTGGACCTACTATAAAAGGAGACGGGGAGAGTGACAGAAGAAGGAGAGGATTTGAAGGCCAAAATCAAAAACAAGAAAGAAAAAGGGTTGAAAGTTTTCAGGCTAGAGAAGAACAAAAGAGGAGAATAAGGAGAGAAGAGAGAGCCAAAAAAAAAAAAAACAAGTAGGGATATAATACATGCACGAGAGAGAGTGAAATCCACTCTCAGACCACTATAAAAGGAGACAAGAAGGGTAGGATTTGAAGGCCAAAAATTTCAAATGGGAAAGAAAAAGGGTTGAAAGTTTTTAGGTTGAGAAGAATAAAGGAGGAGAAGTCAAAAGGAAGACCAGAGTAAGAGAAATGAGAGAAAACGGTAGGGGCTTCGAATTGAAAGGAGAAACAGAAATGGGATGAAATTTAAAGAGAGAGCATTCAAAGAAAAAGAGAGAGCTTTTTGGTTTTAGAAGAAGCAAGGAATTGAGAGCGAGAGAAAAGAGCTTTTGATATAGAGGATAATAAGGAGAGAAGAGAGAGCAAAAAAAAAACAAGGGAGGATTGGAGAAAGAAATTAGAAACAGAGAGGGAGATTGAGAGTGTGAGAGAGAACAAGAAGAAGCAATAGTGTGAAGAGTCTGAGAAAGGGAGGAGGCTACAGAAGGGGGTCACATGAGAGAATAAAGAACAGAAAGGGATCAGGAGGGAATCGAGCATAAGAGTTTTTAAGGGAAATCTCAACTGGACTGAGAGGATAGAATTTTTGAAATTGAGAAAAAAAGGAGTTGGAGTTTCTGGAGTGGGACAAGGAGAAACTTCCCTGGGTATTCTCTTTAAGCTGCAACAGAGGAAAGAGAAGAAAAAATTGCAATCAATTTCATAGAAGAATACTATTATGCTAACCAGGTAAAATGACACATTGGTAGCCATCTCAATTGTTATGATATTTCATTTTGGATGTTGGAAAAATAGAACAATGTTTTAGTCAATGAGTACCCCTGGTGGTCTCTAATGCTGTTAAGCTTTCTAATTTATGGCTGGAATTTATGAATAACATTCTAAATAGATTTCTTATATACGTCTTGGGTTAGCATTTAGGGTTTGAATGTAAAATTTTGAATTGAAAGTGTGAGACCTATGTGACACCCTTTTTCCAGTGTGAGTTTTGTTGAATCCCGGACTAATGAAATGAAAGTTGTGTAGCATGTGCATAATCCAGGTTATACGTCAAATAGGTTGAACATGTTTCTAGTAATGGTCAAATTTTCATGCAAGTAAGTCTGGTCTATGAAAATGAAGAATGCGGTTCTAATGTTTGAATCTCAAATTGAGTTTTGTCTAGAAATTCCTTTTGTTGCACTTGTACCATGAATCATAAGAGTCAATGACCAGAGAAATCTTTTAGTTAGTTTGAACATGGAGGAAATGGCGTTTGTAGAAATTTCCTCCTTAATGAAAGTATGGTTTGAAATTTTTGAGAAATAGATAATTAACGATTGACATTGCTATAATTATTTACTGGTTGTGGAAATTGGTTCGATTCAGGTTATAAGATTTAGCTCCTATCCTTGCTTTATTTTGGTGTGTTAATGCTATGTTAAAATAATGATTTCAATTTGCTATCTCAATGGTATCCTTTGTATGATTCAATTTTTGAGTCCAAGTTGTCTGTGTGATTTGAAGACTTTTTTTTTGTTATGCTAGCATAAATTAGCCATAAATGGGATCTTAGTTTTAAGAATAAATTTCAACAGCTAATCTTGCACTTGTTCTTATTACTCAGATTTCATGATGGGAACTTTGCTTGTTGATATTTCAAATGGGCTTTTTTTTTTTTTTTTAACAGTAACTTTGCTTAAACTCTTAGGTGATTGTGGATTTGTTTGTTTTGTTATGAAAACTAATGTGCATTTTACCTTCTCTGTGTGAGGATTATGGCATGACTCATGACTTAAAGATGAGATGTATTATGGGAGATGCATTAAAGGACTCAACTGGTGATCAGGAGAGAAACTTTATTCTTTCCTCAAATTTTATTCATGAGCTACAAATGGGATGTAGAATGTGCTTGAAGAAAACCGATTGGTTGCACACAAGCACACACACTCACAAATTATTGTTTGCTTGTAAATGTTTTTTATTTTATTTTGTTATTTATTTTACTTTTGGAACAACTGTGTGAGATTTTATATTTCCTCAAATGTGTAGGGGTCAATTGAAGTATCTTGTGTAATAATAAAGTCTTGTTGGTGCTTATCATTTTTTTTAATTTTGCAAGTTTTGGATTCCAATAGCCCTATCCAATTAATTTGAGTCTTTAGAAATTCAAGAAAAAGAAAATATGCTAAAACAACAAAATATAATTAAAAAAATTCAAAAAGCCAAATGAAATCAAGGTATTTTTTTAAAATAAAAAAAGAGAGAAACTTAAAAATAATAATAAACAAAAAAAAATTTAGGTAAAAAGTTTTCGGCCTTAAAAACTTTTCTCCTTAAAGGTTTTTCTTCTAAAAATAAAAAATAGTATTAATTGTTCCTTTTGGAAAATGATTTTTTTGAAAAAGGATAAAAAGTAAAAATAAAAAAAATAAAAAGAAGAGACAAAATTAACAAATAACAAAATAAAAATAGAAAAAATAAGAAAAGTAAGTGAAGATTTCTTTTAATAAAAATGTTTTTCATGTAAATGAAAAAGTCCTTCTAAAATGAACAAAAAAGGGAATAAAAAACAAAAATCAAGAATCCAAAAATCAGATCTAACCAAAAAAAATTTCAAACAAAAATCAAAACAAAAACAAAAACAAAAATAAGATCAACAAAAATTGATCAAAATAAAAAAAAATTGAAAGAAAAAAAAGGAGAAAAATTAAAAATGGAAAGAAGTAAAATTAATTATACTTTTAGTAAAGTAAAATACATCAACCAATTCTAAATTTATTTTATTTGCTAAAGGAAAAAGTAATTTTTTCTTTGTCTTTTCATAAAAAAACAACATAAAAACCCAAAAAAATTAATTAAAAATTATTATAAATAAATAATAATAAATAAAAAAGAAAGAAAGAAACAAAAACAAAAACAAACAAACAAACAAACAAAAAAAGAAACAAAAACCAAAAACCAAAAACTAAAATAAAAAATAAGAAACAAAAACTACAAAAACAAAAACAAAACATCCACAACTAGAATATATATTTTTTCGAACTACATAGATTTTGATCCTTCTCAAAAAATATGTAAGCTCTAGGCTTTCATCCTTGGTCTAATTTGCTTTTGTAAATAAATTTTTTTTCCTATTTTTAATAGTATTTTCTTAATTTCTTTTTCTTCTTTTACTTTTAATTTAATTTAATTTTCTTCTTGTCTTACTTTTATTCTTTTTTTTTTAATCTTTGTATGTGAATATAAGGAGAATTAAAATTAGAATAAATGCCATATTAGTTTTACATAATTAACTTTGGGTAACCGTTCTTAGAAACGGATGTAGTAGGGTGCCTAACACCTTTTCTACTCACAATTGATTTCCAAACCCGTATCTGGTTTGCAGACTGTTTTTGTTCTTCTTAAAAAAAAAGGGATTTTTTCAAAGTTTTTCCTTTTAAAAAATAAAAATTTTAGTGGCTGCTTTACTTTATCTAGTTTGATTTTAGTTTTTGTTTTTAAAAGTTGAATTAAATAATTTTTGAATTTTCTTTTCTAGGTGCCCCGTAGTTACATTTCGGGTGTGACACAACTGCAAATGTAATGGTTACAATTTGCTAATTGCCATCTTATGTCGTTACCATTAATAAAATCCCTTTGTATTTGTTGTATAGAAATATTCCATCAATCTAGATTATTGATTTCAAGTGATCAAATGCGTTTTTACAAGGGTTGAATACCAAAAAAAAATACTTGAACACAACCACTAGCTCATTAGTAGAATTGCTTGCTTAACATTGGTTGGTTATAAACTTAACATGTGATCTAGATATGAAATGTTGAATCATAGCCATCCACCTAGGTAATATAGCGTATAAGTTCTTTCATTTACCAAAGGCAATTGTAGTGACTTTGTGTTTTATTTTCCATACTTTCTTATATGACACTATATAACTACACTATATAACTACACTAATAACCAAATGAGTTCTTCATCCGCTCAATAATCTGTCTAATTAAAAAATTAGATGTCGTAGTCACTATACTTACAATATATGATGATATATCATTAAAATATAATTTTGAGTGATCTTGCAATAAGGTCATAGTTAGACATGTATGTAAACTACTATATTTTGTTATTTGCCAATGTAATCCCTTCCCCTTACTTTTTTTGTATACCTTCACCCACCATCTACAATCATCCCATAATTAACACACTAAAATTCTTTGTATTTTTCAGATGTTAAATATTTCTTAAAGGCGTGATATACTTTCATAGAGTATAGTTTAATAGTGGCATAGTGCATTTTAGTTCAAATATTACAATCTAATATACAAGTCTTGTATGCTCAAATTCATGTTATTCCTAACCTCCTCAAATACATCCTCACTGGCTAAGGATATATTAACTTGGGAGAAGAAGGCACTAGTAGGGTCTACATATTAAGACACTAGTCTAACATCAATGGTATCCACTACATCCTTTCCACACACATTATTTTCAAATTTATCATTGTCATTGTCATTATCATCATGATGCTCGTCATCATTATAGTCAGGGTCAAGTTCAGCATTGTATTCATTTTCATTTTCAAAGTCCTCTAAAACATTATTTTCAGAGCCATTTGGAAAATGAGGTTTAGTAAAGCAAAGTGCTAGGTAGGAGGAACTTGGTTGTGAATTAAGCTCCATTAGTATGGTGTGATGTTATTGTGAAAAGGTTGGCTAAATTTCTAAGCTCCCCTATAAGTCAATGAGTGAGGTGTTTGCATATAACTCCACTACATTTAATTGGCCTTGGAAATGTGAGTGGGCTTGCCACATCATTTGAACATCTAAATCATCTTCTAGAAGAATCGATTAGTAGAATGTATGATTTAGTGATGTAGGAGTTTATGTATCAGATTGGAGACAACTGGATTAGAGAGAAATCATAACTTTTAACTCATTGCATATTTCAATACATCTAAAATGATGTCGCTGTTAACTGTTATATATTTTGATATGATGCACTGAAATGTTGCAACTTGAGCACTTTTAAAAATTTTTTTGTTCACATAAATGAAAACAAACTTATTTCCTCTACCTATTTGATTTCCTACATTCATAGCTTTATTTAATAATCCCCCTCATATAAACATCTTATTTTATTTTCATGCTATTTGGGAATCTAATTTTACTTTTTCAAAATTGGTATAAAATAATTTTCAAAATGCATTATTTAAAATATTTTTAGTCTTTTAACTTTATGCTATTTTTCTAAATTTTTTCTGATATTTTGCTACACTCTCTTTATAATTTTTTTTGTACATAATTACATATTTTTCTAATTCATATACCCTTCTAAATATATTTTCATACATTTTCTTACAATTTGTCATGATTTGAATATTTTTAAATTTTCCCTCCATAATTAATTTATTGATATATTTATTTAATTATTTGTAATATATCCTGATTTCTAAACTATTATTTTTTCTTCCATTATCTTATTTATAATTTTTTTCCATAATTATTCTAGAAGTTTAAGAGTTTTTTTTTTCATTTTCATTTATCCTAATTTCTTAGATATAATTATTTTTTCCTACAATTTTTTTTACAATCTTTGGATATTTTTGAATTTGTTCAACTTACTTTTTCACTCTTTTTTATTAAGTTATTTATAAAATATCCTTATTTCTATACTGGCATTTTTTAATCCTACTTATAATTTTCTTATATACATAATTACTTTAGGGTTTTTGCTATTTCTCTTTGTAGTGCAAAATTTTTTTTATTTATACTAATTTTTTAAATATAATTATTTCTTGTACAATTTTTGTTTTTACATTTTTAGTGGATATTTCCAATTTTGTCACAATTTCATTAATTATTTATAAAATGTCCTCCTTCCTATACTAGTAATTTTTTTGTCATTTTGTTTTAAATTTTCTTTCCAATAATAATTTTTCATTTTTTGTATTTTTTATTTTTTTCATTATAATTAATTTTTTACTCCTTTTGTTAATTTATATGTAAAATATCCTCATTTTTATATTAGTTTTTTTCCTGCAATCCTAATTACCATTTTTTATTTACATAACTAGTTCAAAAGTTTAAAACCTATTTTATTTAGTACCAAATTTCTTTTTAAATATATCTATTTTTTCTTCACTTTTTAAAACATTTTTGTGCATATTTATGAATTTTGTCACCATCATTAACTTTTAACTATTTTCTTAATTATTTGTAAAATGTCCTCATTCTTAAACCAGTAATTTTTTATCATTTTCCTTTTCAATTATTTTTTATTTTCTGCATATTTCTGAATTTTTTCACCATAATTACTTTTTTACTATTTTCTCAAAATTATTTATAAAATATCCTTATTTTTCTTAAATTTAATTATTTCTTCCTATACTCCTTTATCATTTTTCAATAATCCTTATTTTTTCCCCTATTTTTATTTGATTTGTTATAAATTATCATTTACACTAATTTTTTCTACCTTATTTACATTTTCTTTATTTGTATTATTATACATTTTTAACTTAAGAGTTTTTTTTCCTTCTTTGAATTTTTTCTTTCTTCCTTTTCTTTCACCTACAAAATATTCATTCCTTTTTCCATACATTTCCCAAAATCATAACAACAAATAAACAATAATAAATGAATAATCTCATCTAAAATAAATAATATAATAAATAGCCAATAAAATTTCTCAACTATCTTATTTCTCTTTATTTTTTCTCATTTTATAAATGTTATTAGTTCTTTTCTAATTTTTTCCCACTTCAGGCTCTTTTCTACCTTTACCATTGCAACTAAATTTAACATTTTGTTCATGTTATGTAAAATAATAAAAGATAGATGGAAAGAAAATTATATATCAAATAATGCATACCTTTTGTTGGCTCTTCTCAATTTTTACTACTCAACTTCTTAGCTTAGTTCAATCGAATGTAAAAAAAAAAAAAAGTTACTAAAGCAACAAATGAAGAAGAAGAAGAAGAAGAAGAAGAAGAAGATGTTAAAGGGGAGAACATAAGCCGAGTTATAATGTTACACTCAGGGGCATGATAGTAATTTTCAAATCCAACATTATTTTCTTCAAATTTTCTCAACTAATCAAGTTTCACAAAAATCTACTCCAACCAATCATAAGCATGTGGCATAATTCAAAATTTTTATCATGACATGACTGATTAGATTGACTGACTGACTGGCTGATCATGCCTATTGTAGCCATAGGTTAGGCTCAGCTTAGCCTAAAGCTACTAAAACTTGGAACCATTGGTTCCCAGTTTCAATAGCATAAAACTTAGAACTAATGGTTTTGAGTTCTATGCTTTAGTGTCACGTGTCTCAATAATTACTTCTTTTGTGCTTTCATGCACTTACGTGCCAAGTGCTTAGAAACTCAATGATTCCTAGTTTCATTTGGACCACATCTTGGAATCATCCACTCCGAGTTCATAAAAGTGTTGCTTCCTAGTAATTACTTTTTCCAACATTGTTTGTAACTCATAAATGTTTTTTTTTCCCGTTATTTATGGAGCAAATATTGAGTCTTCTTCTAATTTTTTAATGGTCCCAAAACTCAATTTTAGTGGCTGTGCTCATATTCAACTTAGGATGGCTCTGTAGATATATCAGCATCAATATTTATATATTAGGAGCCTCCAAGTTCATTGGTAGGCACTTTAATGTCTTCAATACTTATTTAACAGAAATAATAACAAGGACATTAATATATAAGATCCAAAACAATATAAGTAGTGCAACAACCCTAACTACTAATCAAGTTAATTAAACATAATTGTGTTCTTAATCTAGTTCATTTAAGGTCTAATTTGATTAATGAGTTAGCAATGGATGAAAATATAGGAAAATTTAAACCTTAAAATAATCAATATTCACCATCAAGTTGTACAACGAGATTATTATTCTTAAGCATTCAAAATTCTCACTTACAATTTTTGTCTCAACCAAAATACCTCCAAGAGTCTAAAAACTTATATGTTAGACTAAAAACATTACTCATTAGTACTATGGTGAAAATTAGGAATTAATAGTTGAATTGGGGGCTTCAAGACTTAGATCGCTGCTTAAAATGGTTGCACCATAGCTAACGTGGCCTCTGGAACCTCAAAAGCTAAATTCTACACTTATGCTGCGACTTAAAGGACTTACGCCGTGGCTAGCTTTGGTTTAGACCAATTTTCCACATAGACACAATTTGCACTGCAGCTAAAAATATTTACACCATGGCCAACTATTTGTGTTGCAACCAAAATACTTGCACTGTGGCCAAATTAGCCTCTGGATGATTTTGCATCATAACTAGAATTTTTTGCACCACAACTAAAAATTTTTGCGTCGTGGCCAAAATCATTACTGGAGCACTACTAGCTCATTTTAGTCGTAACTTGAAAACTTGTTGCACCCAAACATTTAAAGGAATGAACTAACAACTTACTATCACTTCAAGATCAATCCTAGGGTCTTTTTATGGCTAAAAGGTAAGGTTTTAAAGGGTTTACATTCCTATAATCCCTATCCAAATACCTTACATAACCTAAGGATTTAAAAACTAATCACATCAACCAAAATACATATTATATCAACACAAAGTTCATTTATGACAATAAAAGGATGAAATGTAAGCTCAAATGGCAACTCAAACCACTTAATACACTACCTAATGTCCTCAAACCACTTGGGGCAAGATTTAATGGTCTAATTGAACATGCTCTTACTCACAACATTTCAATGGAGCCTCAAATGTAAAATATGGCTATTACACTTCCTAATGTCATACATAAGGGCCTTATGATAGCAAATGGTATATTATGGCTTCTAATGACAACTTAAAATCCTCCTTACACTACCTAAGATTATTAGACCACCTTGAGGAAGTTTCAATTGACATATTAAGTTTATCTACATCTCTTAACACTTGGTACAATCCTTAGTTTAAAATATGGTTGTGTCACTTCCCAAAATCACCATATAACGGCTTGTTATAGTAAAATCTACTATAGCAACATATAAGGGGTGAACCATTTCACCTTCCATAAGATCAAGATAATAAAAGCACATTCAAACCTTCTATGATAACAACTCAAACATTAATACTACAACACTAACTATTCAAGAGTCATATAATTCCAAGGTACTCATTAATAATCATCCAAATACAATCGCAAGTATCCAATCCATGGTGTCCTATATTATAAAATTAGTCTCTATACTTAGCAATACATGATGTAATATGGCAATTATATAACATAATGAGTAATGCTAAGATATCTACTATACAAATCCAATTTAAATAATCATGGTATCCATTAGCTTCTTCTTGCTACTAAAAGATCCAGTTCCTAAAAATGTTAGTCTACAACCTGGGTGAGATATAAAATCTCAATAGCAAGAGACAAATTTTACATCCATGTAAAAATTAATCAACATAATGCATTTATATAGAAAAGCATACTATCATCAGCAAATAAACTAGTTGGACTACTAATGGCTACTATCTCATACTAGCAATAACATATAATATGTTAATAACCAATAACACAGGAAAAGGCCCCTCCATGACACCAACTTTTTATTGAGTACAACCTGGACTTGGTGCATTCATGAGTCTAATCACAACTTAATGCTTAATCGAAACACAATACATAGGTAGCAGTCATACCACAACTCCACCAAGGACATGCTCATGGTCCACATCAACAATAATTCAAGTAGTTAACTAATTATTTACCATTTCAAAATTATAACTGTGTAGCTAATATTAGATTAAAATAATTATACATATATAATTAGGAAATTAACCCTAGTTATCTTAATGAAAATCAATTACTTTTTCTCTAGCTATCAACATAATCTAAAGGCTCATCAAACCTATGATAAGTATAATTATTATTATTTAGCCATTGTCAAGAAAAAAGTTTCTTATCCATTGATCCATTTCATTAAAAATATATTAAAAATTACTTACCCAGGCTCCTAAAGAATCCATTGCACTAATAAAGCCCAAAACACTAAGAACTCACAATAGGTCACTTTCCACATCTCTGTTTTTGCACATGTAAAAGCCATACACCAAAAGTGAATCCAAATTATGGAAATTCAACACATGCATTTCATAAAAGAAGAAGAAACACTTACCCATACATCTAAGAAATTAAATAGATTGAGTTTAGCCTTAATTACCAAAAACACACTATGGGCCATCCTACAACTTGGATTTTCACACATACAATTAGCCATATGCCAAAGTAAGCCTATAATGTGAAATTTTAGCAAGGTTACATTACAAAATGAAGGCAAATACTTACCTTATAGTTTTACTAACTCTAAACTCTAAAAATCTTGTAAGGAATCATCCAAACACTAAATTTCAGATTTGAGAAGGAGATGGAAGTCCTCCAAACCAGAAACTAATTAGACCAAAATGAAGAGAAAGATGAGGGGATCAATTTATATATAACTTATTTTAGCTAAATTTCCTTCTAAACTTGCAAATTGGAGCCTAGAAGATGAGGAGCCCTAGATACCTTCTCATATGTGTAAATTTCCTTTTCTTGTTCTGCAAATCAGTAAGTTTCAACACCCAAATGAATGGACAAAGGCTTTTTAGGGTTTTAGAGAGAATAAGCTAGTCTAATGGGCCCATTATTCAAGCGGGCTAATTTTTGCTAAGTGTGATATAAAAACTAGATAAATTCAATGGTATTGGGTCAAGGTTCATTGGGTTTAATTGAGTTGGGTCACATTAAGATGAAGTTGGGCCTCCAATAAGAATAAAGTTGGGCTTTTAATAATATTCTTAGCATACATAAATTAATCATTAGTCCAAATCATACTTAAATTCATAAAACATCATTTTATTTTCCTTAAAATGATCAAATTAATAATTATAATGCTAAGATACTTCAATTTGCCATTTTCCTTAAAATTCTTATTTTCTCATAATTCTCTTAATCTCTTTTAATAATTTCATAGTCCCTAAATAATCACTATTAATTAATTCCAGAATGTTACAGGTGGCATTGGACTTGAAGTTGTAGTGGCAACTCCATATTTCAAATCTTTAAATGTCTTATAGATAAGATGAAAGAAGTTTACCATTAAATAAGCTTGAATATCTAAATTTTCAATTTTCTTTACTTATATAAAATCTTTAAAAGATATAAAGACTAATCTTGCCTTAGCACAAGTAATTCATAGCAAAGCTTATTTCATACAAAAAATTTCATTAACCAAATAAGTAATTCATACCATACTTTTCCTAGCAACTTCACTAAGCATTTAAGCTTCCATCATCTAAACAAATAATCCAGAGCAAACCTTATTATGGGGAAAAAAATCCATTTACAAGTGAACCATCATCCTTCTTTTCTCAATAGAATATTATGATTGAATATTCAAAATTTTTTGGTTAATAGATCAAAAATTTGTATAATCATGAATTAAATATGCAGAATTGAATGCAAACGAAATATGCAAAATTTAAGCAAAAACCCAAATTAGGGATAAAATCTCTAAGTCAAAGAACTCAAAGAATAGAAGGAGTAAGGAATACCAACATGTGCAAAAGAAGATCCTTCGGAGGTAGGTCTCCCTAATCAAGAAGTGTTGAGCCCTTGCAACTTCTAATATTTCAAATGACAATCATTTGTGTGAAAAAGGAGCTCAGTAGACATTCAAGAATTAGAAAGCGTTACTAGATTCAGAGAATGAGAGAGATCAAAACCTTCAAATCATGTTGGGATCATTTCCTATTGTGACACCAAGGGGAGAAAATTGAGCTGGCTTTTTAAATCATTTTTTAATTTTTAAAGTATAATTTTTTTTTTGTGATAGATACAATTTTTTACATTTTAGTTATAATTTTTATCTTCATGATGTTTATAACATAAAAGATCAAAAAAAGAAAAAAGTTTAAAAAGCCAATTGGACCCTTTCTCTAATCAGTGCCACAGCTGGAGAAGATCCTTATGCCTTCAAATCTTGGTGTCATGGGTTTAGAAGATTAGGTTGTGAGTCACTAACATCAAAGTAAAAAATGGCACAAGCGCTTCAGCTACTATCTCATTTCAATTATGATTCACCCTTCTACCACAAGCACTTTAGCTAGTAAAGGGCATTTTGTGCAAGTTAAAGAGTATCCTTTCTCAGCTTCAAAAATGCATCCTTTCACTGTTTTTTGAGGTGAAAGAAAATGTGTTCCTCTGATAGAAATTGGATTGAATGAATGGGGGATATTTGTCCACTTGAGTCACAATTGAGGTTCTTCTCAATTGAAAGGATCCGAAAGTCTTGTATGTAAGTGAAAGAGGGGGGAGAGAGAGTAAACATAGAAAAAGCTATGTCTACACCAAGATTTGAAAGGAGGTGCTTCATAAATAAGAAAATGTTAAAAAAAAAAAGAGTTGGAAAGAAAAGAAAAAGACAAAAAACCAAAAAAAAAATCATAGTTTTCATCCTTTAAAGATATCTAATGTATTCATTTGGTTTTATAACGTGCAACCTTCTTAATTTAGACTCTTTAATTTTTTTTTCCCTCATCAATTTCATTCTTTTAGAGGATCATTGAACAGTTAGACCCATTACTTTAGGAGAAAGGGCAAAAATTAGTTACCCTTTTAAAGACAAAAACATTAATTTACTCTTAAAAAAATAATTAGAAAAAAATTAAAAAGAATGACTAAAAACTTGTTAAAAATATTCAACCCATCCCAAACTCACCAATTTTAGAAGTTTGAAAAATGACCGGTGGGTGGGTTAGAAGTTTCGAATTCATTCTAACCCAACAAACAATTAACACCTAACAAATGATTCAGATACCCCATCCCACTTCTAGAAAATTCTGCTAATTATGCCCTGAAGTTAACCAAAAAAAAAAGAAAAAGAAAGGGAATATTAGGGAAACCCTATCTAAATAATTTCAACTCAGTGAGATTAGTTACATTGTCGACTAATTAATATGCTTAAAAATTTTTTAGTATTCATCCAAGAATCCTATTATATAACTCCGTATTTTCACTTGTGGGTAAAATTTTTCAGTACTCATCCAAATTGATTTTTAGTTACAGTAGCTAACAAAGAGAACTGGAAAACTGGAGCCCAGAAGTTGAATTGAACAATTAAATTTCAGTTAGAGTCACTGTTAATTATATAAAATCCATATTAATTAGAAACCAATCGTTATCCAATAAAGATATTGAAGGTCTAGCAATTGAAGTTTGTTTATTTTTGTCAGAAAACTTTTTAAAAGTAACATTTTTTGACATAATTGTTTAGTATTTGTCTTGCAAGAAAAGAATTTTTATTTTTGGAAAAAAATTTTGCAATGATTTAAATATTTTCAAAAACAGTTTTATCATTTTCATTTTTTTTAATTCTTTGCGGTAACATAATACTATCGTTATTACCCACTGACAGCCAACACTGTCACCAAAGCCTAATGTGGGTTGCACCTGGACCAAAGTGATTTGGGCCAATATTCCGGCCTGGCCATGGGTTCAAACCCAAAAATTAATCGATTTATTTATCTAATTATGCGTAAGCTTTCCATGAGTGTACGCATAACGTGTCTAAAGCAAATGGGCATATAAGTGAACTTTGTCCCTTGTAATAAAAAATGGGGCTGGAAATGGGGAAGGCCTTCTTTCCCCCCGCCTTGCTCCCGGGCTATTCCGTACATTGAGATCCATGTCATTAATAAATTGAATTTCATGCATTATTTAATTAGATGAAATTTGCCATTAAAAATTTTCTTAGCTTAATATGAAACAAAATTTAATCCAATAAAATATTAAGTCAAGAGACAAAAGCATACTAATATTTGGTTATTTGGCCTCACTCTTAACATATATTAATATAAATGTACATAACATATTAAAACAATTAAACAAATAAAGTGTATATTATATTAGTTAAAATTTTCCTTTCCGCAATTTAAAGAAATTATAATGGTGGTCTCGTATAAAAGGAAGTACCAAAAAATTTGAAAAATAAAACGAAAACGAGGAGATTTAAGAAAAAATAAGTGAGATCTATAAATAGATTCATTGTAGTAATCTACAGTAAAAAAATTAAGAATTAAAAAAAATATATATAATAGATAATAAATTTCTGCCAAGGGAAAAAAGTAAAAAGGACCAAGGAAAATATCCCACCGTTGGCACGGGGAAAATTTGTCGGCATTAACCAGCATGGATGGCAATATCCACGAGAGGCTATTTGGTTAGAAACCCAAAATTGTGGATCCTGATTTTATAAGATGAGCTCTCTCTTCCGGAAGCCTTAGGCTTGTTGTTGATTACTAAGGCTAGATTCTTATGAGCCAATAGTTTCTCTTCAAAATCTGAAAATCCCTGCTCTAGCCAAATCCCTAATTCTAACAAAAAAGGATTCAATGCCTTTAGAGCCTCGGGCCTCTCGGTCGAAGTGTAAGCTTGCAACACTTCCATCATCTTGCATGAACGCTTTGGCTCCTGTGCTTGGCGCAACATTTGAATATAAAAGGGAGAATGAGAAGACAACTGTCAACATGCCCTGTGCAGGTGAGTCGCTTGAATCATTAGCCAAGCAACCAAACAAGCCTCTCGCAAAATCAGCAACAAATCTTCCTCCATTTCCATCTTGAAAGAGTGCATTCGCTGCAACGAGTGGCGCATCTTAATAACAAGCCAGCGTGGGATTGCAGATGCCAGAGTGCTCTGTATTAAAACGATTGGGGAATGGAAAGATGTAAGCGACCCAAGCTCCGAAGCCTATCTGAGCCACACCCAGAACTGCCAATGCATTTTTCAAACCGTTGATGTTCTTCATCGACTTCCTGAGTAACTTCCGAGTTTCGTGTGCTGAAGTGAGATTCGAATCAGGGATTTGGCTAGAGTGTGGAATTTATGGTTTTCAGATTTTGAAGAGGAATCATTGGCAGAGAAGAATCTGGCTTTAGTAACCAATGACGATCTAGGGCTTCTGCAAGTCACAATGGGAGCTGATCTTACGAAACTAGGGTCCATAATTTTGGGTTTCTGATCAAATAGCCCCTCATGTTTTAATCTCATTCCCTCGTTCTCTTTCTCTACTTTCTCCAACAACACCTCAAATGTTATGACCACGCTTATTATTTAAGAATTCAATAAGGTTGGCAATTAAGCTATCAACGATGGGTTTTGATTATTGATGAAAATCGGTCTTTCCAGGATTACAAGCTTCAGAGAAACGAAAAGGGAATTGGGATGCAGACAAAGATGAGCAACAGGAAAGAGAGAGAAATCCGTTATACGCCAGCAGAGAAACAGAGGGAAGACTTCCTTCAATCCAGCCTGCCTTCCTTAAACGTCTAACCACTCTTCTATAAGGCTTCTCTCACCTTCCACGTGGCCTTTCTAATTCTGGAGCTTCTTCTCACTCCAGTAACCTCCTGTGCATGGCCCATGCATGGGTCCTTCGTAGCCACATCACTTCTTACCGTTGGCGCCTCATTCTCTGGGTGCTCGTGCATCACATCAAATGAAACCATACAAGCCAATATCGATGGCATTAGCCACAACAAGAACAAGTTTCTTAAGAAAAAGTCTCTCGGCAGTAACATATAGAAGATTCGGTTGATTTTTGCAATGTTGGGTGTATGGCTCACGAATTGGGCTTTCGGTTCATGTTGCGGCCTATCGATTGCACTGTGCAAGAGGGAAGATTGATGAACAGAAGGTGCGCTTTATCTTTCATCTTTGAATGAGTTTGCTGCCTGTTTCTTATTTTTGTTGCAAAGGACACCGCAACTGTTTTCTTCTTTATGTGTTGGGAAATTCTAAACACTGATCCCTCCTCAATATGTTTTATAGTGAAAAAACATCAACCTCAATGCGGTTATTAATGTTTCTAACATAAACAAAAAGGAAAAAAAATTACGAAGTAACAATTTTAGGGTATTAAACTGGAAAAAAAAATGTATAGAAAATGTCATTGATGCGATTTTTGGTTTATCCTTAACAAAGGCAAAAGTGCTTACATGAGAATTTTTAAATCATTTTACTCAACTACTTTTTGTTTCTAAAAGAATTTAGCTCTGAAGCTGAAGTAATGTTTGGAGGCATTTTTCTGTATCTGTTTGTTTCGTATAATCTTGAAGCACACACATGATGGAAGAAAACATTCTAACCATTTCATTAAGAACCTAATTTGCTTGTTCAACAAATTCAATCCCGAGTTCACTACAACCAACAAATACTTGTATATGTATGACTACAAGTTTCTAAGCATGTACATAAAGGTGCTCCAGCCACTTGTTTATAGCAAGTCCATTGAGACAACAAGCAAGCATACTTCAATCATGAATCATGAGCAGTCTCCATTTCAATCATGTGAGCTATGCTTCGCATAGTTGGTCGAGATTGAGGGTTTGTTTGTAAACAAGAAAGAGCTAGATTACTAATCAAAGCCAATTCCTTTAAGTTCTGTTGCTTTGTAGGAGGTGACATACGGGGGTCTAAAATATCTTTGAAGTTGATGTTTTGAACACTAGATGTTTGTATATGGGAAATTAGATCACCTGGATGATTTCCTATGAGAATCTCAAAAGCCAAAACACCAAAGCTAAATACATCACATTTCTCATTCACTGCCATTGTGTATGCAAGCTCTGCAGAAGCCAGTTGGAAGTCATCATTAGCCAATTAAAATAATGAGACCAAGAAATATGAAATTATATTAGTAAATTACTAAAAGTAATCCATACTGGAAAAAGTTCAACATAATCAAAGTATAAAACCGTGACTGCTGTGAAAAATCAGTTCTCAAACTCAAACATTTTACTTTGACATCACCAAGAAATGACAGAAGTTTTTCTCATGGAGCAATATATTTCCAAACCAGAAAATTCTAGGAAATTTTAGATGACCTTTTGTTGTTAAAATAGCACTCTGTCTTTTTAAGAACTTATAAGTTGTGAAGGAGACTGGCACAAGTTAAAGCTAAACAGAGTTAGACATAGCACATAAAGCTAACCTGGAGCAGCATAGCCGTACGTGCCAGCAAAAGAAGTCCAAATAGGTGAATCTGGCTTCAGGAACCTTGCAGTGCCAAAGTCTGAGACATGAGCTTCTAGATTTTTGGACAATAATACATTCTTGCTTGATATGTCTCTGTGAATTATTGGTGGGTTACAGTCATGATGCATATAGGATAAAGCTTGTGCTACTCCTTTGACAATTCCAACTCTCTTTGGCCAATCTAATTCTATTGCCATTTTGTCATTTTTCAGTATATCAATTAAGCTCCCTCTTTCCATGTACTCATAAATCAAAAATGTGTTTAAGGCGTCAGAGCAAAACCCATACAGCTTCACAATGTTCCGGTGGCGTGTTTCAGCCATGGCTTCTATCTCACTCTTAAAGGTTTTTATACTTTCAATGTCTAAGCTGTCTGCCTCACATCTTAACTTTTTTATAGCAAATACTTGACCCCCCGGCATCTCTACTCTGTAAACTTTTCCTAGTGCTCCCTCCCCGATGCAATAGGTGTCATCAAAGTTCTTAGTTGCTTCAATTATGTCTCCATAAACAATTCTACCATTGAAATACCATATTGAAAATGGAGTTTTTGTGTCGGCTGCAGAGTTCTGTTTCAAAGCTCTTGTCTTTCTCTTACAGCGAAAAAGAAAAATCCAAGCTAAAACCAATGAAACAAGCAGTGCACCTCCTAAAGAAGCAACAATGGCTGCTATGACTTTCTTTTTGTTACTTCCACCATCAGGTTCTATGACTGAGACATTGCAGGCTTGCAAACCTTGGATATTCCCACATAAATCTTTGTTGTTACGTAAATCCACTGGGTAGGAAGAATTAAATATGCCACTGTTAGGTACAGGGCCCTCCAAATTGTTGTAGGAGAGGTTGATGCTTGACAAGCTCAACATTCCACCAAAGGAACCAGGGATGGAACCAGATAGATTGTTGTGAGACATATTCAAGCTTATCAAATTTGTGAGCTTGCCAAGATCAGCTGGAATTTGTCCAGAAAGTGAATTGTAACTGAAGTCCAAAAAATTTTGTAAGGCTGCAAGATTTCCAATTTGGTATGGGATTGTTCCATTCAGGTCATTGTTGCTCAAATTTAAACTCAGCAAGTTTGAGCAATCCCCTAGCTGATAAGGGACTGTTCCTCTTAGCATGTTTGCTGACAAGTCTAAAGTTTGCAATTTTGACAACTTTCCAATGCCTGCAGGAATCAAACCCAAAAGTTTGTTGCTACTCAAAGATAGAATGGATAGGCTAGAGGAATTCCCTATTTGTGGAGGAATCTCTCCTGATATTTGGTTGGAAGACAGATCTAGTTCTACTAGTTGGTCCAACTGAAAAATCTCACCAGGTATTGTGCCACCTATAGAATTTCCGGCCATATTAAGAGATTGCAAGTTTTTGCAGCTACCCCAATTTGAAGAGAGCTCACCTTGCACGTTATTGTAGCTGAAGTCAATGTAAGTAAGATTAGGATACACTCCAAAATCCTGATCTGCATAACCTCTCAGTTGGTTATATTCAATTCGTACCCTGTATAAGGATGGGCAATTTCTCAGGCTTACTGGGATTGGGCCAGTGAAACTATTGTAGGCAGCACTGAAATTGACAAGCTTACCACCTTTGCACACTTGCGGTGGTAACTCTCCAGTGAAGTTGTTTTGAGCAAGATGCAGGACAGTTAAAGAAGAAAGATTTCCAAATTCTTGTGGTACGGAACCATATAAATTGTTTATGTGGAAGCGCACATCAGATAGATTAGTCAATCTACCAAAACTAGGGGGAATCATGCCTGAGAGTTGGTTTTGAGGCATCCTAAGGACGCTTAAATGTGTACAATTCCCAAGAGATGGAGGAATAGGTCCATAGAAGCTATTCCCATCTAGAGCTAGCACAGTTAAATTTCTTATATTCCCTATTTCATCTGGAATTCTACCTCCAAGCAGGGTGTCTTGAAAGAGAAGATTTCTGATCCCAATCAATCCAGTTTTGGGTTGATCAGAGCCATCGGGGAATAGACGAGGGTCTAGTGTCCCAGTTATGTTGTTTCGTGAAACATCAAGCTCATAAACTTGAGTCAGGTTGGCAAGAGAAAGAGGTAGAGTGCCGTAGAGATAATTAGTAGAGAGGTCAAGGAATTGCAGTTTAGAGAGGGCCCCAATGTTGTCCGGTATGCTGCCAGTGAGGTTGTTCGTTTTGAGATCAAGACGAAGAAGGTTTGGAAATGCAGAGAAGTTCAAGTTTTGGAGGGTACCTTCAAGACCAGTGTAAGCCAAGTTTATTCCGATCACGCTGCCTGTAGAATTATCACATGTTATTCCACGCCATGAACATGGGCTTTGAGCTGCACTGGAGTTGTCCTGTGCTAGAGAGACCCAGGACTCCAGAATTGGCTGGTTTGGAAGACTTTTTTTCCACCTGAGAAGGGCCTCTGTTTCTGTCTGTCCAGAAGTGCCTAGACAGAGTGCCAAAAAAAACACCCATGTAGCTTGAACTGCAAGTGAAACATCAATTTTATGCTTGTCCATTTTTCTGAAACTGGTTTTCTCTCCCTCTTGTTTTTTCTACACAGATTTATGCCATTTTCAGCTGATGCAAACAGGATTCTGGTTTCTTACATATATGAATGATGTCTGGGTGGTTGACTTCGCATGTGAACATGGCAGGATTTGTTGTGGATGTCATTTTACACAGTAGATTACTCTAATAAACAAAATCTAATATAACTTCGAATTATATAATATGCAGAAATGTACTTTTTTTTTTTTAAATGGCCACAACCAACGAATCAGAATAAATTTGTGATATGCCATGTAGACCTTCCCTCTGTTTTTAATATTTTTCTCATAAACTAAAAGTGTAGGATGAGTTGAATATTCTGTCATGGTAGGTATTCTTGGTCTTGGCATCAATTTTGAAGGGTTAATTAGGTATAATGAATTATTTCGACTTGTAACCAATAGTTTATTAAAGGCTAATAGATTATAAGTTCAACTGTCGCGTTTACTGTATCTTTCATTTTCAGACATTATCGATAATAGAACGCACTTGGTAATTTGTAGGTGATTTTTTTTTTTAATTTACATTGTCATAATTTTATATTATTTTTTAGAAATATGAATTAGTTATAGTCAAGTGGAAAATAGGCTCCAAACATCCTCAACTTCAGTTTTATTATCAAAATATCAAACGTGCATATTAATTCAAATTCTAAAATATCCAAAAATTTTAAATACATGAATAAATATGACTCTGTAATTAACCAGAAGATAAAGATGATTGTGTAGAGGGGAAAATTATATTTTAGACCCTGATATATGGGTGAATTTTTTTATTATTTTTCATATATTATTTATTTTAATTTAATCATTCAATTATTAAAATATATAAATATTGTCCTTTATCATATTTTCATCTAAAAGTTAATGCAAAATTTAACAACTTTTTTACTTTGATTTATTTGATACAATTAATTCACACGGTAGATTTTTAGGCATTTTAAGAAGATATAATTGAAAGTCTACCAATCTATTTCATACATTTCCATTTCTTTTTTGTGTGTGGGTATTCTCAGTTTTGCTTCAACTAAATTACTAAAAGCAATTTGAATTTGTGATTTTTCACTTCAATAGAAAAGTAAAAATAAAAGGAAAATAAAATAGGCAAGGAATAACGTCAAAGAATCCAAACATATCTGTTTGGTTGCTTTAAAAATACTGAAGATATTGCTTGAA
This sequence comes from Erythrophleum fordii, assembly GCA_032878935.1. Classification (NCBI taxonomy): domain Eukaryota; kingdom Viridiplantae; phylum Streptophyta; class Magnoliopsida; order Fabales; family Fabaceae; genus Erythrophleum; species Erythrophleum fordii. The sequence goes on along the minus strand of JAVQMF010000052.1, from coordinate 13,224,102 downwards.
AAAACAATTATTGAGGATATTTATGGACGGCATTCAAATAAATCGTTGGGGGTCGCACTTTTTCAGCAACTAGGTATACATGACATTGGCAGGAAGCGGCTTCTCTGCTCATCGTAGATATGAGTACCAAAACATACTCCTTGCATCCAAGCTGTTGCTGCGATCCGACGTCCACCAATATGCCATATTTAAACGGTGCATTTTTTACTAAAGAAGAGCACGGAGAAAAGCACAAATTTGGATTATTTAGAGGAAGTGGACCCCAACCCGCGTAATGAAACACGATCCTGCGCTTTCTGCAACTTCTTCTATCCTGTTCCATAGAGCAAAATACCTTCACAGCAAACATGAACCAGTGGCAGCAATCGTGAAGCAGGTTCTGGGAAAGCAAACGTGAAGTTTTAGTCTCTCCATTATTATATAGCTCTGGTAAATTTTTTTAAAGAGAGATTATAATAATGCAAAGAGGGTGATTATTTTAAATATAATATTATTTAAACTAGATTTTTTTGGGGATTAGAATAATGTAACGAAGGTGATTATATATTATGTATAGTAGGAGAATTAGCGTAATGTATATTATGCAGATGAAATTAGAATAATGCAACTAAGGGGTATTTGTTTTTATGGTGTAGCTATTTAAATATCATGTATATGGGATTTTTCTTTTTTGTTTTTAAATAATTTTGTTGTTGCAAACTTGTTAACTGCTAAAGTCTAACAAAGTCTAGGATGATTATAATAATGCAAATAAGGACTATTAATGAATATTGTTTCTTTATTTTTGAAAAACTTTTGGAAGCAAAATTAATTTGATCTAAATATTTGTTTTTTTCAGGTACCATTTATTTGTCTATGGAGGTTGATTTGACTCCTAGACTTGGTTTAGAATTTAACAGTTTAGAAGAAGCATGGCAATTTTGGGTTGATTACGGTGGCAGAAAAGGATTTGGAGTAAGAAAACATAATTATACCAAGAGTAAGAAAGATGACTCCATATGTTCATATAGATATGTTTATTGTAAAAATGGTTTACGAAGACCAGACAAAAGAGATTTTAAGACTATCAAGCCTCGACAAGAGACTACAACTAATTGTAAGGCAAGAATGTCAGTGGCAAAAGTGAATGGAAAATATAAAGTCAATGACTTTGTTGAGGAACATAATCATCCACTTCATCCTCCAGAAACAGTTCACATGTTTGTTTCACAACGCAAACTGACCGAAATTCAAGCTTATGAGATTGATTTGGCAGAAGAATCTGGGCTTCAACAAAAATAATCTTTTCAATTAATGAGTTTGCATGCCGGTGGAAGAGCCAATTTAGGGTATATCCATTTGGATGCAAAAAACTATCTTACTTCGAAGAGGCAGAAGAGTATGATGTACATAGAAGCTGGTTGTTTGTTGCGGTGTTTCACACAACAAGTGTCTAAAAATCCCTCATTTTATCATGCCTATCAGATGGATACAAAAGAACAAATAACCAACATCTTTTGGGCTGATGCATGAATATTGATTGACTATGCTTTTTTCAGTGATGTGGTGTCTCTTGACACAACATATATTACTAATCGTGATCATAGACCACTTGCGATATTTTCAGGTTTCAATCACTATCGAGGTGTTGTCATCTTTGGGGCAGCTTTACTTCATGACGAAACCACCGAATCATTTAAGTGGTTACTTGAGACCTTTTTAGAGGCACATAATCAAAAAAGACCTCAGACAGTTTTTACTGATCAAGATGCAGCTATGGCAAGAGTCTTATGTGAAGTGGTTCCAAATACAAAGCATGGTTTATGTACATGGCACTTAATGCAAAATGGTGGCAAGCATCTTGGAAACTTAATGAAGGATGGATCAAGTTTTAAGAGGGATTTCAAGAGGTGCATGTTTAAGTACTTGGAGGAAACACAGTTTGAACTAGCATGGAATTGCTTGCTATCTTATTATAATGCACATGAGAACACATGGTTAAAGCAAGTGTATAAGATAGAAGAGAAATGGGCATGGTGCTATATGAAGAATGTTTTTACCCTTGGTATGCGTAGCACACAACTTAGTGAAAGTGTTAATGCCGACATTAAGAGATGTACAAAGCCCGATTTAGATATCAATCAATTCTTCACACAATTTAGTCGAATTATTGAGAATACAAGGTATAATGAGTTACAACGAGATTTTGAGTCACGACAAAAGTTGCCAAGATTGATTGTCCAGCGTTCGCCCATGTTACAATAATTAGCTCAAATTTACACACCTCCTATTTTTGACTTGTTCCAACATGAATGGGATCTACATGCTGCTTGTTGCATAAGACACAAAAATGAAAGTCAATCGGTGTTTGAATATGTTATTGGTATGGTGGACGAACAAGGAGAATGGAGAGTTTGGTATCATCCTATGTTCAGGTCAATTACATGTAGCTGTCATAAGTTTGAAATTTGGGGAATATTATGTTGTCATGCTTTAAAAGTATATGACGTGCTCAATGTGAAAAAGCTTCTTGATCAATATATTCTAAATAGGTGGACTAAAGAGGCATGAAGTGGTGTAATATATAATATAAAGGGAAAAGAGGTTGAAGAAGATCTTAGGTTGCAGAGCACACACCGGTATAAACAACTCTGTCCCATGCTTATAAGGTTAGCAACTGAAGCATCTGATTGTGAAGAGACATTTTCTTTGGTGTACAAAAGTGTTTTAGAATTGAGAAAGCAAGTTATAGAGTTTCGGTCAAGGCAACAAAATTCACACAACAATGGTGATATTTCCATAACACCATTGGAATGTATCGCACCAAGCATAGGATTCAAGAAGAGAAATGGTATGAGGCGGAAGAATAGACCGAAGAGTTGTCTCAAGCGTCAATCAAAGAGAAAAAGAGTAAGAATAGTTTCCACCCTTGGAGCATTGCAATGTCACCAAGCTATGGTATAAATAATACAATGCAAATATGTTGAAGAAGTGTGATGTTTGGTTAAAAAGCATTGATGTTGATTTTTTCTTTCAGGATAATAACATACAACATGGAGTTTCTTCCTCAGTACCTCTAGATTGCCCTCAAACGTATGAGAGCGAACTTACATATATTGAAATGTTAATGGTAAAAATAGTTAGCTTCTTCTTTTTCTTATATGGTATTGCTATATAGTTATTGCTTATATTTTAATGAGTGTTCTTTTAATGTGTAGGCCCCATTTGATATTCCTATAGCATCCCTTGACACATTAGAGTTCAGTCAAGACATCTCACATGGTACAAATAATAAAAGCCACAATACAAGATGCAAGAAAAAAAGAGCAATTTTATTGAAATAACGTTGTTCATATACATTGAAGTCTTGCTTACAGCTCAAATTGAAATATATTACATGAGATTCTTGCTTATAATTCAATCTAAAACATATTACATTAAACTCTTGTTTACAACTGTAGGCTATAACCAACAAAATGACAAGCCTTTGTAAAAGGTTTCCAGAATCGGGCAGCTGCATGTCCAGTATTCTTGCACCATAATGAAATTCCAATTCAGATTTCTTGATTATGATGTTTCAAGCTACAACAATTTCAGCATAGGGTTTTGTCTTCAAGTTGGCAGCTGCATGTCCAGTATTCTTGCACTATAATGAAATTCCTATTCAGATTTCTTGATTCTGATGTTTCAAGCTACAAAAATTTCAGCACAGTGTTTTGTCTTCAAATTGGCAGCTGATGTCCAGTATTTTTGAATGTCATGTGACTGTATTTTGTAAATGAATTTAGTTTATTACATTGAGACCTCAACAGTCTTAATACAGTTTATTACTTTCTGCTCCCAATATAGAGCAGTTCAGTATTATGGGTTCAAGTGCTTCATGCTCCCTATGCTTCAATCTTTGCTTAACTCCTATAATTATACAACACATTCAGTCATGTTTTATTCTCAATATCCAGCATAGTCATCATATATGCTTAAGTCCAAATGGAGATAATAGACTTCAAATCAACCATTAAATTTCAAATAGTAATAGTTTTTCATAATAGAGATAAGAATGAGAATTCTTAAGTTCAAATGGAGATAATAGGCAATGCAATTTAACAGAAAATCTATGAGCTATTGTTGGAACATTTTTTTCTTATTAACCTTAACATGACTCCTTTCCAAAAATGATAAACCAGAAACAAAAAGAAACAAAAAAGAAAACTAACGAGTTTATCATGTCGATACTCCCATACATCATGACAAGGAACACAAACAATAGCCAATTATTCACATAAGTTTAATTGCTTCAATATGTCAAGTTGCAGAGGTAACTCGTATAATGATGAAGAATCAATTGCGAATTCTAACACAATGATAAAGAATCAATTGCAACACATGAATGAGACGTACTTATAATGTATCACTGTTCACATCTTGCCGCCATTGTCACACAATGATGAAGAATCAATTGCAAATTCTAAAACATATAAGTAAGATACAGAATTTGTACAAATGAATGACTCCGAAAATCCACTCTTTCACTGGCTCTATCATCGATGACTGGAACGCTACAGCTTTAAGCTTTCAGGATGAGGGGAAGAAGAAGAGCTTTTTGATTTGCACCAGGTTCGAGCTTTCAGGATTAGGAGAAGAAGAAGAACTTTCTGATTTGCACTAGGTTTGAGCTTTCGGGATTATGGGAAGAAGATAAGTTTTCTGATTTGCACGGTTAGAGCTTTGGAGATCAGAGGAAGAAGAGCTTTCAAATCTGGTTTGCACGAGTTCGATCTCTTCAAGGAGTGCGTGGAGTGCGTTTCATTCAGCTATGAGTTATGATGGATGGATTAGATCAACCCACGTAGATGGCTTCTTGTTCCTCTTTAGTTAAAAACGCATCGTGTAAACATGGCACATTGGTGGACGTTGGATTGTAGCAACGACTTGGATGCAGGGAGCATGTTTTGGTACTCATATCTATGATGAGCAGAGAAGCCGCTTCCACATTGGCATTCTAAAATTATTCCTGCTACTATTTAATTATTTGTCAATTCCATTTTCCTTTTTGCAGTCACAATGGGAAAATTGAACTCCAAGTCTTCAATTTCATTTTAGGGACAAAAACTAGTTCTTAATTGAATTAGAAGTATCTGTGCGCCAGATTGTGTATTTTACATTAAATTTTGCCGAAAGTTAAGCAAACGAGTTTTGCCAATGCTGAACTCTAAATGAAATCATAATTGCTAAGTCAACAAAAATATTCAATAGAAAAGTCAGTTTGTTGTGACAATAAATTTGACAAGTTCTTAATTTACCAAAATTTGAGTATTGACTGAGGGTTATATATGGCTTTCCAAATTTTGAGGTCAAACTGAAACAAGTCGTGATTGGATAGCATCTCAAGATAAAACATTATTAAACTAAACATTAATGAAATCATAAAGGACGCAATACACTAATTGACCGCTGATCAATATAACTTGTGAACAGTAGTCTCCTCAATTTATTCTTATATTATTTTGAAGGTAGGAAAGGTTGAACTGTAAAACATATATCCGTTTTAGTGGTAATTGGACTTTTTAGACTTTATCCAATATTCTATATGGAAAACATTGACTAATATTCTAAAGGCACCAAGAGTTGGTGTGTTCAACATATACGAATGGATGCAGGTAAGAGATCTTACAATTATTTCTAGCCCGGATGCAATATATTAGTACCAATTCGTCAACCACATGTGGAGGGGCCTAATAATATTATTTCCGGCTTTAATATATATCTTAAACTCTTATGACTTTTATAACAAACACAATAATGACATAAAGAACAAGTCATACATGCAAGTTAGTTCGTTTTCCAGTTCTTCTTAGAGAGGTCACGTTGCTAATTTCAAATGCTCAATTGATCTCATATTAATTAATTTGTCAGTTCTCTAGTACATCAGATTATAGCAAACGGCTTCGTTGAAAGCTTTTTTCTGTGACCTTTGTTTGCATCTCGTTCTTCTATTTTCCCTGGCAATAGTAGCAAGGGATTTTGGTTTGGTTCATAACCCTCACATTCATATGACTTGTAAGTTCTCAATCAGTCTATCGAATTCATGTATGGTTTTCTATTATTATGGTGATTACAATTGCAATAGTAATTCATATTGATTAAGTAACAAATTAACAATGAAATAATGAGTGTATATATAGGCTTCCTTCCCATTATTGACATTAGTGCTTATTTGCTTGGGAAGGCCAGGTTAACGGTCCAAATGCTCCTAGAGGACACAATTTTTTTGTGAGTACTAAAGTGAACAAATAAAGCAAGTTACAGATGCAGGGGCACTTTACTAATAGCCAGGATTGCAGTAAGCCGCTATGGAAGATGCAGGGGCACTTTACTAATAGCCAGGATTGCAGTAAGCCGCTATGGAAGAAACCTGTTTCTGAGTTTTGCTTATATATGCTTCAGACTTCATATAATTATGTATGCCTTAAAGAAATTTTATTTAGTGTCATTAGGTAATCGTATTGGAATAAAATACACAAGCATGATGTAGGTGGGGTACGGGCTCATCGGTTCTCTTTAAATTTGTTTGGACACCATGTCCATCTGAACCGATTAAATGTTTGACCAAGAAACCTAACTGATTAATCGAATCAAATTGACAACAATTGAAGCAATTCAGTATCCAACCTTAATCTATTTAGATTGGTTTGGATGAATTTTTTTTTTGTTAAATAAAAATAATTATTTAATGTATTTTAAATTTTAAAATTTAAAATTTTATGTTTTACTTATGAAAGTAAACACTTTAAGCATTATTACAACAACAATCACTAATAGATTAGAGTTGAGAATTATCTAATTGATTGACAAATCAATAATAAGTATAAATTATTGTATATAATATAAAAAATTTAACTGATTAACAAAAAATAAATTGGTCTCATTTAATTGAGTTTGTATTTACAAAGTGGGCATTTAACAATCGAAGCAAATAAATTGGCTTTGTAAGAGATTCTTTTTAATTAATCCGGCTAAAAAATTGATTTTGATTGGACCAATTTAGGTCAATTTAGTTATACATAAAAATGTCACTTTAATGCATTTATAATTTAAATTTTAGGGTACTATTTAAAGAAATCAAATCCAAATTATGATCTCCGTATACTTTAACTTGTTATCTAATTTCTTATATTATTCGATTACTATTTAACCACTCCAAGTTGTTTTCATCTTAATTCTACAGAAAATAAGAAGGCGAATATCATATATATGTGCTCTAATATCATTACCCAATAACCATCAAAATTCCTCTGTTATAAACTTGAAATCCGTAACCCGGTGGAGGAGCACCGAAGTGAAGGCACATGTATTTGAGCTACAATGCAAATGGAAGGAAAGGTGCCACAAAGCGGAGGCGTCTCCAAACTGAGGTTGCTTGGAGACAATTAAGGGCATTCCCCAAGCTAATTAATTCACATCTAAAATAAACATTAAATATTTCAAATTTTAAAACTCAATGTAACATTATCCACTTGGTCTGAATATAATTTTATTATATCACAAAAACCATAGCATTTGATCCTCTAAGTGACAAATTCTACCTTCTACGTAGTGCATGTAACATCTTTGCACTTAATGGTACTGTGTGTGTGTGTGTGTGTGTATATATATATATATATAAACACATACGCACTTTATTAATAGTTCTTAAATGTGTATTCAAATTTAAACACTCAAATGTTTGTCTTTCTAGACTCTTTTTTTACTGCTTCCAAAGCCAATTAAACTCAGAATTTTATGGGCAATAAATTTATGAAATCAAAACATGAAAATGGGGCTTATAAATGGCAACCTGAATTTGGTGGAAAACCAAAACTTTTCAAGCTTTGATAATAGTAAGACAAAGGCTTTTGAAGGCTCTAATACCAATTGTTAGTTTCAATAGGATATGCTAAACACAAATATGAGATCCAAGTGAAGTAAAATGTGGAAAAATGTTATATCTAGCCATTGCCTAAACTTGAAGCATTTTTTCCAAGGGGTGCTTCTAGGATCTTAGTTTCCATCTTTTGATGGTGTTTCTAAGCTTCTAAACTTAGCGGCTAACTTGCCTTTTTCTTATACGGAGAAACTAAACTTGAGGACCCCTTTATAGTAAGGTGAAAGACATGCATCCTCCAATCAAGAATGCTCATGAAGAGGTGGGGAATGTATCCAATGATGTGCATTTGACATGGAATCCCTGACTAGATTTGCTATAAAGATTTGTAGTAGATATGGAGCAGAGAGGACCATATTTAGTTAATAAAGTCAAGTTGTAAGATATGTATGCTGCTATTGTTCTTGCCATTGTTCACAGCTATAACATCAAAAGAATCACCAAATAATCAATTGACATCAATATATACAAAATCCTCATTGAATTAGTAGTACTTTCGATCATAAATATCATGCTGTCAATCAAATTTTAGGGTAAAATATGGTTTAAATGGGTACTCCATCTATATATATATATATATACACACACACACATATATAGAAAAGAAATGGCCAGGCCTTGTCATGGGTTGAAAGCGGGTCCAAAACAAGGTTGGGTGGGATTGAAATGACTTGGTTGGAGGTAGGAGACAACACAAATTGCATATTGTTTTGTCATTGGTGATAAATGACATCTTGTTTTGGTTATATTGTTTGTCACACTTTGGCACTTCTTAAAAACTACAGGTAGTTTCATTTGCGTGAGTTTAGGCTTTCGTTTTATGAGCTTTTTGGATGCTATTTGATTTGGTTTTTGGAGAATTTTTGAGTTAAACATTTTGGGCTCTTGTTTTTAAAATTTTTGCCAATAAGAAAAAAAATGCTAGACTTTTTTGGTTTGGGCCTAGTTTGGTCAACTTTTTCCAGAAATCATTACGGGCTATTTTTGGGTGAATTCTAGATTTTTGGCAACTTTTGGACTAAACCTTTGTCGCAAAATTTATTTGGGTACTAATTTTTTGATAGGCCTATTTTTGGGCAAGTTTTTAGACAAGATTTCTAATGGGCTAGAATTAATTTATTGGGAAAAATATTTTTAGACTGATATTTTGTTTGAAATTTAATAATCACTATTTTCCCAGCTTTTTATTTGGTCTAAAATTTATTTAGTGCCATTTAATTTGTCCAAAAATTTTGGTAAAATTATTTTGGATAACCCTTTTGTCAAAAATTGATTTATGGTGTCATTTTAATTTATGCCTAATTTTGGTTAGTTAATTTGTAAGCAATAATTATGACACATTTGAGTTAAAATGAAAGGAAAATTTTCAATTAATTAATTAGTCACATTTCTTATTATTTGATTAATTAATTAATTAATTATTTAATTCTCATTATTAAATTTTTGTTTATGCATTTATATTTAGTCATATTCAAATATTTAATTTTAGCATGTCATATGAATTGTTTAATTTTAGTTTAATTAAAGTTTATCTTAGTACCTTTAATTATTTTGAAATTGTACATTGAGTATTGAACTTAAATTAAGGGTCACATAAAGGAAATTACGTCAATTTGTACTTAATAAATTTAATATGGTAATAAGCATCCTACATGAATGTTATTATATTTTGTACAATTAATTAGGGTAGGAAAGTGAATTTTTCTTTTTTATTTTGCCCATAAGAATTAGGATGAAGGATATAATTTGCTGGTCTCATCATATTTGTACATGGATTTAATTAAATAAATCTTAACAAATAAATCATAGGCAAATTTATTTGTTAATAGGCTTATGGTTTGTAAGACATATTTGCATTGGTAGAATATGTTATATGAAATATTTAATTGCCTCAAATTTTTGATATAGCATGTGATTATTTGCAACTTATCAACTTCTAAACATCATGATTACCAAGCCTCCAAATTAAATGACAATAATTACAAACTATGGAAAGAAAAAAAAAAATTTCTCCAATTAAGGTGGATGCACATTGATTATACTATAAGAAAGGACAAATATCCTATACCCACAAATACTAGCGAAAAATCAGAATTTGATTTTTTTGTACACTGAAAGTGATCCAATCACCTTAATATGATATATATCAAGACCAAACTATTTGCCAATTTACTAGTATTCATGGATTAATTAGAGAATATGAGAATGTTTGGGACTTGCTTAAGGCTATTAATAAACAATTTGAGTCCTTAGACAAAGCCTTGGTAAGTACTCTAATGACCAAATTAACAACTTTGAAGCTTACCAATATAAGGGGTGTGTGAGAGCACATTATGCAAATGAAGGATATAATGGCTTAGTTAAAACCACTCAAGGTTAAGATGTTTGAATCCTTTCTAGTGCATGTTATGTTATGATTTTGGATATATATGGGTTGCACAAGTAATTAATTGGCGAGTACATAATCATTCCCACAAAAAAAGAAATCAATTACCAATTATCAAAATTTATCCTCTTATCTAAATTATCCAATTGAAATGAAATTGACAAATGCAAACTTAAAATAATAGGATATGTTAAACTAGTATTGACTATGAATGAAAAAAGTTTGGGAATCTAGAATCCTCTCATTATGTTGTAAGTATCACTCAAAATGGCCTCTTGAAACTAAATATAAGTAGAATAATACCAATTCTACTAATATGAACAAAATTCTCCCTTGAGATAAATCATTATGCTCATATTAAACCTATATCTACTTTCATGATCATACACTTAGTACAAACTCATTACATACAAGGAATCAATGCAAATATTTGCAAGCCATTCAAATGTAATTTTTATCTCTATAAAATTATTATTTAAGTCTAATGCCTTAGTGATCTATAATATAATGGACCTCTCAATCCTTTCACAATATATCAAATATGCAATGGCTAACCATTCATGAACAAGAAGAAAAGTGCAATATATTAAACTGATTAAAATAGTTACAAGAGAATTCCAAATCCAACTTATTCAATAAATAGATTCATTTATATTCCAAATAAAAGATTTAGCTACGCATGATGAAATTTAACAAACAAATAAACAACAATAAAATTTAAGAGATCCATGATTCTAAAGCTAAGAAAAAGGGTAAATAAGTAATTATTATTGGATTTGAGCAATTATTCAATGCAAACTTTAGATCTTCAATAATCCTAGCATTTTCCTCTGAATCTTCTCTCCTCCTCTGTACCTATGCTTCTCTAGGCTTTGTCCTTGGCCTCCTTTGCTAAAAATTATAAGTTCCTTTACAAAAAGTCCTTATTTTAGTCAAACACAAGTTGCCCTTGTTGAAACACCTAGTTACATGTCCTGCCTATGTTTAGCTTTGTTTTGGTTCAATTCTCTACCCATGTCTCACATGGCCAAGTGATTTCACACGACCTACCCATGTGGAACACTGATTTAGTTAAAACCCCTTATTTTATATGCTTGTGCTCACTAATACAATTAGCCTTTGTTCCTTGCTAAATAATGCTTGATTTTTGCTACTTCACTCATGCTTTTCCACTTCTAATTATTCCTGATTAAATCAAATATATGATATATAAAAATTCAAAGCTTAGACTTAATTACTCAATTAAATCTTAAGAAAAGAATCACAATTTTGCACTTATTAGTGCACTTTATTTTGACCTCCTTGCCATTTTAGTATAGGGCTTTCAAGGTCCCTTGCAACACATAGAAGGAAAAATGGTTAGTAAATCTATTATTAACCATGTGTGTTCAAGAAGGGGAAAGACTACAAAAATAGGAGAAAGTACACATACGATAACACTGGAAAAGAGTAAATGGCAAGCCAAAGAGAAGGGGAAGGACAAGGTGCCTATTTAATCTAACAATAAGAACGAATCCAAGTGTTTTTTCTACAAGAAAAAGGGACATATAAAGAAGAACTGCCTTAAGTTCAAGGCTTGATTTGATAAGAAAGGTAACTCAATGTCATTCTTTTGTTATGAATATATGGTAGATGTTAGTAGTAACATTTAGTAGATTAACTTTAATTCTACAATCCATGTCTCTAACACCTTGCAAGGCTTTTTAAATTAAAAGAAGCCTATAGGTAGTAAACAACCTATTTTGGAAATAAGATGGGCTTACAAGTAGAAGCTATAGGAACATACATATTAGTGCTTGATACTGGCTTTATTTTGATTTTAGAAAGAACATTTTATGTACCAAGTTTCTCCAAAAACTCAATTCTATATAAAAACTTCTACCACTTTATTATAGCAAAAAAACCCTTTTACAGTAATTAATTAATGACTAGACTAGTATTTTATTACTAGTAATAAGTTCTCGATTTGAACTATTACTGGAAAATATGTACCAGCTACTAATAAGTGGAGATATACAGGCAATTAAGCTCAATTATTGGTAAACATAAGTCCACTTTTATAAAAAATGAAATTGATTTCCCTTCTAACTTGGTGTGAACGAATAATAACTTTTAATAGAAATTTATTATAAGATAATTATTCTTAGTTATCCTAAACCTAAAAAATCCTATGTCTCTACTTTGTCCTTTCTTTTTATTGGATGATAGTCTTCTTCCCCTAGTCAGTGTGTTTATGGCTTCTACATTAGTAGAGAGTGAAGTGAGTAGAGCAGTTGGCTTCCTCTTCATCTTCTCTGGTCTCAAATCAAATCTTGTCTTTGTCTTCTCATATAGCAATTTAGCTCCATTTCTCAAAGGCTTCCTTTTCATCTTCTCTGATCTTAGATTAGATCTCGTTTCTATCTTCTTATATATCAGTTTAACTCCATCTAGCATCTTAGATCTCCTGCTTTTGGCTTCATCTTCTTTCTTTTCCATATCTGGTAGGCTTTATAAAATTTTCTTTTGTTTTACCATTTTCTTTTTGGTTGGATTTAAGGTAACTTAAATCCTATTTTGATCATTTGCATAATTATTATGATGGAAATTTCAAACCAAATTTAGAGACTTTAATAACATGACACAATGGATCTTCTTGTCCATAAGGCTATTATTTACCTATGCATTAGTGATTGGTGACAATGTTGATGCTCATTTCTATTAATCTAAATTCTTAAGAATAGTAAGGGAGTATTTAGTTCAAAAAAATTTCTTGCATTAATTATTAAAGAAACTGAATAGGTCTAAAGCTTAGGGGAAAGCTGAATGTCCCATATCTCCTATATCTTAATGTCCTTATTGTTGTATAATGAAACAATGTACTTGATATATTTAAGCATCTATTTGTTTACATTTAGGATTTTTATGATGGACTATTTCTATGTCTTATTTCAAATCTCTTGTTCTAAAAAATATCACCATATTCATTGATGTTATCATCTCCAATTGGCAAAAAGAACTTGAGTACTTGATAAGCATGAATTTTATATCTTCCATTCCTCCTAACTTAGTTATTTTAGTGTCCAAATATGGCTTTAGGAATTTAATTAAATAGAATTTGATTTTAATTTGCCATTTTTACATTTGAGGAATTAATTTGCAAATTATTAATTTTTAATGCTTAAATGTATCTTAAATCATTTTTTTGGATATTTCTACTTAATACTTTCCATGCTTTTTGTACAGATTTTAATGAGCAAATGATGCTTAATGAGAATTTGGGTTAAAGAAGAGAAGAACCTCCTATATCCAGCACATGACACGTGAATTTTGTGTGAAGAAAAAGCTAAGAACAAAGCAAATAAGTAAAGTAGGCAGCTGCAAAATGAAAAATGAAACAAGCAAGCAGAACACGATGAAGCACTAGCTCAAGAAGGTAAGGCTTGACGTGGAAAATTCGTGGAAGCTGCAAAAAGATGCTGGAGCTGGAAGCAAAACACAAACCAGAAGCAACTTGTGGTCTGCGAAGAGAAGTAAAGAGCCAACGTGGAACTGCATAAAGAGAATGAACACGTTGATTGGCATTCAAGCATGCAAAAGCAACGTGGATGCATGAATATGAATGAAGAAGTAAGGAGCAGAAACAAAGGATGCATGAGCTGAAGAAGCTACAGGGCTGGAAGAGCAAGTTACACGAGCTAAAACAGAGCAGAAGCAGCTTACAAACTCTAGCAAAAATAGAAGAGAAAACACGTGAGAAGCTTAGAAAGAGCGTGAGTAGCAGCACTTAGCTGAGAAACGAAAAGCAACAAGCTGGGACCTTCGTGCTTGGCTGAGGAAGAAACGAGAAAATGAGCTACACGATGAAAAAAAGCTTGTGACGAGCTGAGCAGAACAAAAGAGAGGCAACGAAGAAGAAGCTAAAGCTAAGAATGAAAAGCAACGAGTTGAAGTCTAGATAGCACAAATAGAAAATCGAGGAAGAAGCTTACATGCAAAAGTTACGTGCTATGGCTGGAGCTACGCATGGAATTCAAGTGGAATATAATAATAAAAAGAAGTGGGACCCACATTCCATTCGTCCTTTCCATGACGCCTTTCACCATACATATCCATCCCTTCGTCCAGAACATAGAACCAATTCCATCGCCCATCCTACAATTCCATCCACTGTAAAATGAAGCTCTGATTCTCATCTGTGACTAGCAAAGGAGGAAGCTCTTGAGTTGAAGCTGAATTCATAGAGAAGAAGCAAAATTCTGGCTAAAATTTCTTTAATTTTCTAGCACTTTTTCTCTCTTTTGTATTTGCTTGGTTAAGGAATATTAGATTGAGAATTTGTGTAATTGATTAGTGACTGGTTGGACAATAATTAGGATGTTGTTTGACTGATTATTTGATTGAATTAGTTCTGAATTGTTCAATTTCCTCTAATCTCCCATGTATGCCACGAAGGTGTTCGATGAAATGCATGAATAAGATTATGTGCTTGATTGTTTGATTTGAGGATTCCTTAGTATTTAGTTACTTAATTAAACATTTTTGGATAATGATTCGGAGGCTAATTAATCATTTAATCAATCAATTTAGATGTTCATTAATCTTAAAAACAAGAGTTGATGATTTAATACGGGATTAAGGTTTTAATTCAATATTAGGTTGTTAGTCTCTTGAATCTTGAATGGTTATTCAAGATCATTTGCTAATGAACATAATTAGAGACTCTTAGGCTAGAATTAATCACAATTAGATTAGGATAAGGATAGTGGATACCAAGAGATGATTCCTAAGCTAGTCACAAGACTATTATCACCCATAATTCTCCAATTAGATAGAATTTAGGAATTTTGATTCAATTTAGTTTTAGGTTAGTTTAATTCAATAAAAAACCCCCAAATCAAGTAGCCTTTAGGACCTTTAACAATTAGAAAACCAAATTAAGCATTGAACTCCATTTCCAAGGGAGATGACCTAGGTTGTGCCACTAGCTATATTTTTAGATCAACCTAGTTTTATTTTGAAGGTTGCATGACAAGCCCGTCAGTACTCCCTTGTTTAATTCTGTAGATGCTAATATGGAGGACTATGGATTTTAGTACTAAGATGAAGAACAAGAGAAGCAAGATGTTCATATTAAGAATCAATATTACAATTCAAAAGATATGTATTTCTATTTTCCAAGGATTATTTTTTTTAATCATTGTTTTTTTATTAGCGTTTATAAATTAGGAAAAGTTTGTTTACCTTTGGGCTCTTATTATTGTTAAGTTCTAGAAGTTAGGTTTGTCCAACCTTTTAAGTTATTTTATGCTTAATTTTATGATTGCACGACCCACTTGTTGACATCATTGTTAAGATGCCCAAGCATTGTGTTGTTACTTGATTACAATGGTGCATATGTGAATGTTAGTGTTTTTATTGAACATCATAATCAAGAAAACTAATTTCTTTAAATTTAAACCAGTTTCCTATCAAGGATCTTCTTGAAAAATACTCATTGCTTTATGTTATAAACTTTTTCTATGATAAGCAACATGATTTGAATTAGAAATTTGACTTATTATCTTGTTAATTGGTTTTGATATGCTTGTGTTTCTTCTTTCAAAGAAATAAGTGAAAAATTGATACCATAAATAATGTTTAGTAGTCCTTTATTATTATCATTTTTCCCAAAGTTGTAGAGTTTGGTTTATCATATTTCCATGGCTTTCTTATGTTAATATCATTTCATTGTACATCAAAGTAGTAAAAATCATCTGATTCACAATTCGGGACCATGATCCAATGCGATTCTACATGAAAACAACATAGATTGTATAATGAAATTTGAAAGAACTAAAATTGCACTATGAATCACCAAAATCAAGAATGTGCTGGCAATTCACAGTGGTTTAGCTATTCAAAAACTAACAGCTACATTAGGTCAAGAAGTCAGGTCCTTCATGACCTAATGAAACTTGTTTGGCTAATGAAGATTACATTTTTCTTTTATCCTTTTTATCTTACTGAAATGGTATCATCAACTCTTGCAAACAATTATCATCCCTTTTAAAAGAGCAAAAGCTTTGGAATCTAGCTAAAAAATGAGAAAAGATGTCATGATTCATGTAGTCAACTTTGTAGCACCTAATGCCCTATTAGTATATGTTGGCTACATTTCAAATGGCATAAGGTGTGTCGTTTGAATTTAAAAACTCCAAATTAATTATTCCTACTCTTATACATATACAAACCTAAATACTTAAACCTTATTTGATATTCTGATTTACCCTTGCGGCAAGCAATAGAAGATGCTATGGGTGGGTGGCTACTAGCTAGGTGTGAAGTTATAAATTTTCATAGTTTTTCCTTTAAGCAATTTTTTACTTTATTTTCTTATAATTAAGTTATGGCTCCTAAAAAAAAGATGAAGAAAGATGTTGTTTGGGATAACTACAAGTCTTTTGAGACTCGGTTATATGTTAAATGTAACTATTATCTTAAAACAATGTGAGGAGGAGTATTTAGGATGAGACATCATCTAGTTAGAACACATAAAGAAGTTACACCTTGTGATGTTACACCAGAAGAGGTAAGAAATTTATTTTAAAAAAAATTTAGATGATATGAACAAGGATGATGATGATGTTGTTAATTGCTTTGATGATAAAGGAAATCAAAAGCATGATTCACAAAATAAGAGGTTCATAGAAACCTTTATAGTAAAAGGAAAATGGGGAAGGTGGCTCTAGCTTTAAGCCTATGAAACAACAAACTATAAATGCAATGGTAAAGGATAAAGAGCAAGTGGTTAGGGATAACTATAGCTGCATATATGGTAATGCATTGCCATTTACTTTGGTCAAGAAACCATTATTTATTAATATGTTGAAATCAATTAGTTAATATGGTAGAGGCTTGAAACCACCTACTTATTATGAAGTAAGAGTCTTATTCTTGAAGAAAAAGGGTGATTTTGTTAATGTCAATTTGGATAAATGTAAAGTTTAATGGAAAAAAATTAGTTATACATTAATATCAAATGCATGGACTTATGGAAAAGGTAAGTCATTTACTAATTTTCTTGTTAATAGTCCTAAAGAAACTACTTTTTTTTTTTAAATATATTGACATGAGTAGTTTCATTAAAAATGGTAAAAAATGTTTGAATTACTGGATGGGATGTTGATGGAAATTGGAAAGGAAAATGTGATCTAAGTAGCGACAGATAGTGCTTCAACCCTTGTATCTACAAAACCTTAGTTGATGAAAAAATAAAACAGCTCTTTTGGTCTCCTTGTGTTGCCCACTATCTTGATTTAATTTTTGAAAACACTAGTAACATCATTGTATTCCATAATACCATTGAAAAAGCCAAAAAAAAAAAAAAAATTAGGACTTTCATTTATAGGAACAAACTCTGCCTATGACAAATTTTATTTGTCATAGCTGGTCCCAAGCCTGGAAAAAGAGGAGGGTTGTGTTAGGCAGTCGACAGCCAACGTAAAACTTTGTCGAATCTCTATGACATGGACAATCGATATATTAGACGTAAGGCTAGGTCGTTGCCTGTAAGTAATGCGCTGTATAGCTCGAGTACAGTGAGAAGTGAGCAAGAGCCGCTGCATCGTCGCCTGGATGTAGTGAAAAATAAGCAAGGGCTACCACATTTTCGTAAACGAATGTGGCTAAAGAAGCTAGTTCATGAGAGTAGGATTCGTTTTGGTACTTGGAATATAGGTACACTTACGGGTAAATCTATGAAAATAGTAGATACTACGATTAGAAGAAGGATTAATTTTATGTGTTTACAAGAAACTAAATGGGTAGGAGAAAAAGCGAGAGAATTAGATACTTCAGGTTTTAAACTTTGGTATACTGGTAAATATAAATCTAGAAATGGGGTAGGTATAATTGTAGATAAGTTTTGGAAAAATACTGTAGTAGATGTCAAAAGGTTAGGAGATAGAATCATTGCATTAAAGTTTGTAGTAGAAAAGGAACTCTTTAATATTATTAGTGCTTATGCACCACAAGTAGGGTTAGAAGAATCTCATAAGGTAAAGTTCTGGGAAGATTTAGAATGTTTAGTTCAGGAGATACCATTAGGAGAAAAGATTATTTTAGGAGGGGATCTAAATGGTCATGTGGGAAAGGTATCTTCAGATTACGAGGGTGTTCATGGAGGTCATGGTATAGGAGAAGTAAATGCAGAGGGTAAAACTATTTTGGATTTTTCATTAGCGTTCGATCTTATATTAGCTAACACTTGTTTTAGAAAGCGTGAAAAATATCTTATCACGTATAAAAGTGGTAGAGTATGTTCTCAAATTGATTTCTTTCTTATAAAGAAATCAGATAGAAAATTTTGCATGGATTGCAAAGTTATACCAGAAGAGAGTTTAACTACTCAACATAGAGTTTTGGTTATGGATGTAAGAGTTAAGAGGAGAGTAAAAAGTATATGTGAAGGTAGAGTGGTAAGAACTAAGTGGTGGCAACTAAAGGGGGATAAAGAAAAGAATTTGCAGAGAAGGATTATAGAAGAAGGTCCTTGGGAAATACAAGGAAGTGCTAATGATATGTGGAATGAAATGGCTAAAGAGATTAGGAAAGTGGCAAAGGAAATTTTAGGTGAATCAAAAGGTTTTGGACCTAGGGATAAAGAATCGTGGTGGTGGAATGCAAGTGTACAAGGTAAGGTTAAAGTTAAAAGAGAGTGTTATAAAGTGTGGTCATTATGTAAGAATAATGAAAATTGGAAAAAATATAAGGTAGCTAAGAAAGACACTAAGAAGGCAGTGAGCGAAGCGAGAGCAAAGGCATTTGATGGGTTATACCAATCTTTAGGTACAAAAGTTGGAGAAAAAAGTATTTACAAGTTAGCTAAAAGTAGGAAAAGAAAGACAAGAGATGTGGATCAAGTGAAATGCATAAAGGATGAAGATGGGAAAGTGTTAGTCACGGAACGAGATATCAAAGAACGATGGAAGGGTTATTTTTGTAAACTTTTTAATGAAGGGCATGAGATTTTATTGCAATCGGATAGGTTAGACACGAAAGAAGAGGAGCGAAATTATACTTTTTATCGTAGAATTTGTGAGGTAGAGGTAAAAGAAGCATTAAAGTGAATGGAGAATGGCAGAGCAGTTGGACCGGATAATATACCTATTGAAGTATGGAAGAGTTTGGGAATGAAAGGTATAAGTTGGCTCACAAAGTTATTTAATGAAATTATGAGATCTAAGAAGATGCCAGATGAGTGGAGGAAAAGTACTTTAATCCCTATTTATAAGAATAAAGGGGATATTCAAAATTGTGCGAATTATAGAGGAATTAAACTCATGAGCCATACTATGAAATTATGGGAAAGAGTAATTGAGCGGAGGTTAAGAAGGGAGAGTCAAGTTACGGAGAATCAATTTGGTTTTATGCCAAGAAGGTCAACTATGGAAGCAATATACTTGTTGCGAAGATTAATGGAGAGATATAGGGAGAATCAAAGAGATTTACACATGGTGTTTATTGATTTAGAAAAAGCCTATGACAGAGTGCCAAGAGGAGTTCTATGGAAGGCTTTGGAGAAAAAAAGAGTTCGTATGGCTTATATTCGAGCAATCCAAGACATGTATGATGAGGTTACAACTAGCGTAGTAACAAAAGGTAGACTTACAGACGACTTTCCGATAACTATTGGTCTACATCAAGGGTCAACTTTGAGCCCTTATCTTTTTATCTTAGTCTTGGATGTGCTTACTGAACATATCCAAGAGCCGGTGCCACAGTGCATGCTTTTTGCAGATGATATTGTCCTAGTTGGAGAATCAAGAGAGGAAATGAATGAGAAGTTGGAGAGGTGGAGACAAACGTTGGAAGCTCATGGTTTTCGTTTAAGTAGAAGTAAAACGGAGTATATGGAGTGTAAGTTTAGTAAGAGGCACACCACTTCTAGCGTAGAAGTAAAAATTGGAGAACATATCCTACCACAAGTCACACGATTTAAGTATCTTGGATCCATCATACAACATAATGGAGAAATAGAAGAAGATGTAAAGCATAGGATCCAAGCGGGGTGGATGAAATGGAGGAGTGCTTCGGGTGTTATTTGTGATAGAAGAGTACCACTCAAACTTAAGGGTAAATTCTACCGCACAGTTATAAGACCTGCAATGTTGTATGGAACTGAGTGTTGGGCAATAAAAAATCAACAAGAAAATAAGTTTAATGTTGCAGAGATGAGAATGTTGCGGTGGATGAGTGGACACACTAGACGAGATAGGATTAAAAATGAATGCATTAGAGAGAAGGTGCAAGTCGTACCTATTGTAGAAAAGATTGTAGAATCGAGACTTAGGTGGTTTGGTCATGTAGGGAGAAGACCTATAGAAGCCCCCGTTAGAAGAGTAGATGTGATGGAGAATAGTCTAATAAGTAGAGGTAGAGGAAGACCAAAAAACTATAGGAAAAATTATTAAGAGAGATTTAGATTTAAATGGTTTGTCGAGAAATATGATTTATGATCGAAATTTATGGCGTCGATTGATCCATGTAGCCGACCCCACTTAGTGGGAAAAGGCTTTGTTGTTGTTGTTGTTGTTTCATTTATAGGAACACTTAGGCACTTAATTTGTTCAGAAGTTATTCTAAAGGTAAAAAATTAGCTAGACCAATAATAACAAGATTTTGCCACACCTTATTTAACAATGACATCTATTTTGGATCAAAACATTATGCTCTTATCCATGTTTGCATTAGAACAATAGTCTAAAAGTGCATATGCCTCTAGGAATGAAGTAAAAATTGTGAAAGATATAGTTCTAGTTGATTCAAGGTTTTGGAAGTCCATCAAGTACTGCTTCAATTATGTGTCACTTCTTGTGAAAGTCCTTGGACTTGTGGATGGTGATCCAAAGCTAGTAATGAGATATATTTATGAGGATATAGATAGAGCAAAGGGACAAATAACAAATAATTTTAATAATGTGGGAAACAAATATAAAAAAACATGGGAAATTCTAAACAAGTATTAAGACTATTAACTCTGTAAGCCTCTTCATGTAGTAGCATATTTTCTAAATCTTAAGTAAGTTTTTCTTAAAAATAATTTTAATTTTTATGTAATATAATTACTTTATGTTTTATTTATTATTATATCTTACCTTATCTTAATAATTTTATAGGTTTCATTATAATCCAAAGTTTTAACCCGAACATTGAAGTGAAGATTGGACTATACAAAATATTGGATAAGATGTGTCTTGAGATTGAAATTTGAGTCAAAATTGATTTCCAAATTAAGAAATTTGACAAAGCAGATGGACTCTTTGGATTTAGCTTAGCAATTACAACTAGAGAAAATAAGAAATCTAGTAATTATTCATTTAGTAACGTAATTAATTACTTTATTTATAGTAATTAATTGAGTCTTTATTTATATATTTTTTTTTGTTAGCTTTATGGTGGAATAGCTTTGAAGAAGAGTGCAAAGAGCTACAGACACTTGTCACCCAGATATTTTTTGTTAGCTTTATGGTATGAGAGGAATTAGAGTGTATTTGATCATATCCACTCTAAGAGAAGAAATCGTTTAGAGTAATAAAAGTTGAATGCTCTTGTATTTGTTAAATACGATCTTTAACTTGAGATTAGACAAAAGCAAGAAGAGGCAAAAGGAGATATATATGATCCTATTTGCTTATCAAATCATGAATCTAATAATGAAGGGATTACTAAACAAAAGGAGCCTTACTTGGAAGGAAACTCTTGGATGGATGTCTATGAGTGCTTCAAGATTGATAAAGGAGATCATAGTAAAAAAAGAAATAGGGGTATTGCAATTACAATCTTAAACTTCTTTTTGTAAATTTTTAAATTATTATTTTTTGTTTAGTTCCTTACCTTATATAATATAATTACATATGTGATATGTCTATTTTTAGGTTCACAAAATCTTATTGCCAACAAGAAAGATAAAGGAAAAGGCATTCAAATACAAAATAATGTTGAACAAGACGTTGGAGATGAGAGTTAGAAGAAGAGGATAAAGGAGTTATCATGTTGGATGATGATAAAAATAATAGTGATAGTGATGATATTAGTCTTGATGAATACGAGGATAATTAATTTTAAACTTGATTATTTATGAGTTTTTTTTAATCAAAGTTATCACTTAGGTAAATAATTACTAAGTTATAAATTATAATTTTGTTTTGTGAGACTTATAATTAAATTTTGTCAATTCTCGTTTAAATTTAATATTATGAACTTCCTCTCTGTAATACATAATTCATCTAACATATTTTAATATGTTTTTGAATTGTACAATTCGATACCATTTATGATTTATGATTTAAAAAGTAACTTTCTGATTCACTATTTGAATTGCAATTTGATTACTATGTTGCATATAAGCTTGGTTGAAATTGATCCAAAAGTTACACTTGTTGGATTTGCTATGGTAGTAGACATGGAAGAAGAGAAAGTAGATCTGTAAGAATTCTATTTTCTAAGTGGAATGATGGTTACTTTTGTTGTAGCCTAGAAACAAGAAAAAGGTCTTATCCCCATACACTGGTTTCATCCAAATAGGTTTTATGCCTATGTAGGAAAAATCAATGGTTATTTCCTCTAGGATTATGATTCATCCATGTGTGACCCTAACTATAAATGTTTTAACCTTGAAAAATGGGAAGACCTGAAAGATAATGAATGACGACCCTATGACTCTTATGCCATTACTCTTACTATAGACATGGCTCAAGCACAGATGATGATGATGATGATCAACCACTTAAGCCTAAGTGGGTTGGCATCAGAAAGCCCAGACCATGGCACAGGACCATCCATGAACTTCTCAGGGAATTAGGTCATGAAGATTTTCTCCCTTCTTCTCCACCTAAATTTAAACTAGTGATTCAACTACAGGTTTTGCCTTAGCTTATGCCTTGTATGATGTTTTCCTCCGTATCCAAAGCCTATGACTCAGATTTTTACCCTTATGAAAAGAAAAACTAACCTAAAGACAAATGTCATTTACAAACCGTTCTCTGTACCCACAGAAGTTTCTCCAAATGGAGCTATAAGGCCAGTATCACATACTGATGAAGTCCTTAACTGGCACATTCTTAATGTAATGGCACAAAACAAAGTTTTTCAAAGGATTAACTCTCACTTAGAGAATCTTTCTAGTCAGATGTCTACCACTAATTCTTGATTTGATGGACTAGCCATACATTTTCGAGAACTTTATGATTGCCTCCAACAGTAGGTGACCTATCTAGATGTAGAACTTAAAACCTTTATCGCCCATAGTTATATAGGTCTAGCCTTTGGCTAGAAAGAATAAGAGCTCAAACGAGTACTCAGATTGACCAGATTGAAAAGGATATGGCAAGAGAACATTCCAGAAGCATTTATGAATCTTTTCCTTCTCCTTTCATGCCATCATACCACCCTTATCCTACCCTTTCATATTTACCTTACCCTTAAGAAGCTGACTATTCAAAATGTTTCAAAATGAACTATAAAGTCTTTAGAAAAAAGGAAGACTATCTTAGTCCAACTTAACTCTGATAGCTTTAATCTCCACCACCTGGAGAACCTTAACCTCAACAGAGACCTCCTCATTTTCTCTCATAATATACAGCCTCACATTTGTAGACTAAACCACCTTAGCAAACTTCTCTAGCCAAATCTTTACAGATTAAAATGCCACCTTCTTCACCTAAGCAATCTCAAGCACCTCCAATTGACCTCCTTAGAAAAATAAACAAATCATGTTTGAACCCATTAAACCTTCTTGAACAATTACTTTGACATCTCCAATTATTTCTTACAGTTCTGATTCTGATTTTGACCAGTCTCCTCTCATTGGTCTAGAACCTACTAGTTTTGATGATGAACCTATTTGTTATCCCAAAATACTTACCTTTCATACGGTCAACTCTACTCATGTTGAAGAATATGATGAGTCTAATATTGAACAAGAATATCATGATAATACTGCTGATCAACCATTTCATACTCAATTGCATGACCATGCTCAAAACCAAGCCCATCCTTCCTCTAGACTATGGTTTACATTCGATGATATCCCTCTTGAGAAATAGAGAGATAAACTCCATGAGTTTTCAGTATAGATTGATCTTTTGATGACTCATCCAAATGCTAATTTTCAAGAAGTGCTTACTGAATTTATAATCAAATTCACAGACACTCTTTGAGAATAGTTTCAAAGTCTAAGGGAGTATAGACAATGCTTCTACTATAATAATGCATGTGTAAATGATTTCTTTGGATTCCTTTATAAATAATTTCTTGGAGATTTTCATCTTGTTGATAAATAAAAGCGTTAAAAATACTTCCAGATGCGTTGTTATTCTTTCAAGGAAAAAGATATTGATTATCATTACAAAAAGATGGTAGAGATATTATCTTCTTAAAGGTTTTAATGACTTTAATCTCTGTCATACATTTATTGCCTCCTTATCAGAAGAATTTCAACCAGAACTCTTGAAAGCTACTCAGTCCCTCAGAAGAGATATGATAAACATCTCTCATAGGAAAATTTATCAATTGGCTATTGCTACTTTTGATAAATTATGTGAACAATATAAGATGTTTGATTCTATGATGGATGGAAAGTTAGCATTACAAAAAGTCGACAAGAAACCTTACTTACAGATCAAATGCAAAGATAAGTCAAGATGCTCTTGTCCTATAAAAAAGAAATCTCATTACAAGCATGCCTATGCTAAGCCATAAAAAAAAAAAGCACAAAAAAATAATTAAGTTTTTTAGACGAAGAAAAACTCAATTTAGGAAAAGGGATCATTGTTACATCTATGGAAAGAAAGGAAATTTTGCAAAATAATGTCCTAAACGAACTAAAAAGGAAGTAAAGCTCTTGCACTAACTCCAAGAAAGCATTCCTCTTTTTGATCACTAAGACATTAAAGAACTTTTCTTTGAACAAGAGGATGCCAATGATGCTACCATCTTTGTCATGCATGGCATACGATCTTCTGATTCATACCACTCTGATCACTCTGACCATTATGTTCATCATAATGACTCTATGTAGCCTTGCCTTTTAATAGATCAAAAGGAGCCAGCAATGCCTTATGTCCATATGCAAGTTCTATAAAGCAAGTATCACAAACCAGTGTCAGTCATTACCTATATGGATAATATATGGATATTGGTGCTTCTAAAAGCCTAATGAACCCTACAATCCCTTCTCCTAAAGCATGGACTACTCATTCTAAATACTTTAGTGTTGTTGATGGAAAAATCTTCAAAGTTGATCTTATTACTAAGAAAAAGATTAGTATTAGGATCTTCCCCAATTGCATTATCTGAACAAAAATACTTGGTAGTAGTTTCCCTAATAAAGACATTCTCATTAGAATAGATTTCTATTGTTAAGCAAAAAAATTATAGATCCTACCTCAACGTATTTAGTTTAAATAGTAATTCAAGTCTTACACGACCATTCTTAAAGTGTTTGAAACTTTCTCAAGTTCCTGCTGGTTATGAAGAGATTTGTGATCAATTTATGCAATATTGTCTGAAGTCCCATGACTAATTTTCTCATTCCTTTCCACTCTAGAAAAATAAAGAATTTTTCATCCAACTTTTCTTCAAAAGAAATGAAGATATCAATCTTATAAAGGCAACACATCCTAGTATGAATCCTCATGATCTTCATTTAGCCAAAGAAGAATGTGTAGCCCTGCTTAAATAAGGATTAATTAAACCAACAAAATCTAACTAGGCATGCCAAGCCTTTTATATAGATAAACGTGCTGAGCAAAAGCATGGCAAGAAAAGATTAGTCATTGATTATAAGCCTCTCAACATGTTTTTATAGAATGATAAATTCTCATTACCAAAGATCAATTCTCAACTTAATCTATTAAAAGAAGCAAAGGCATTTTCTAAGTTTGACCTCAAAGTAGACTTTTGGCTACTTAGAATTGATCCAGTAGA
The DNA here is from genome assembly GCA_032878935.1 of Erythrophleum fordii. Taxonomy (NCBI): domain Eukaryota; kingdom Viridiplantae; phylum Streptophyta; class Magnoliopsida; order Fabales; family Fabaceae; genus Erythrophleum; species Erythrophleum fordii. Next base: position 13,197,868 of record JAVQMF010000052.1, on the reverse strand, counting down.
AAGGTACAGGACTGCCTTTGCATACTTAATACTCAATATTAATGGATTGTTATACCATTTGGTTTAAAGGTAACCCTATCTTTATTCCAAAAAGTCATGACTAAGATTTTTGAGCCCATTCTTCATAGTACACTTGTCTATATTGATGACATCCTGCTTTATTCCAAAAATGAACTGGATCACAAACTACTTCTTCAATAGTTCTTGGATCTCATAAAACAATATGGCATTATACTCTCAACCAAGAAAAGCCAATTGGGCCAAGCCTAAATAAAATTCCTTGGAATGCATATTTCTAATAGACATTATCAATCAAACCCACATATCGCACAAGAACTACTTACTTTTCTTGATGAATATCTTTTTATAAAGGTAATACAACAGTTTCTTGGCATCATCAATTTCATCAAAGACTTTATTTCAAAAGCATCTAATCACACAAGCCAACTGTCTAAACTCCTCAGAAAGGACCCCCTCCTTGGGGACCAGTATAAACAACTATAATAAGGCAACTCAAAAGGGCTTTTCAAGTGCCTTTACCTTTAAAGATTCCTGATAAGGGTAAACAACTACTCCAAACTGATGCCAACAAAGAATTCTAGGGTGCAGTACTCCTTGAAGAGATTGATGGCAAGAAATATTACTATGGCCATGTTAGTGGACAATTCAAAGACTTTGAAAAGCATCGTCATGCAATCTATAAAGAGATTCTTATAGTGAAAAAGGAGATTAAGAAATTCAACTTTCATTTGTGTCGACATGAATTCATTATGCAAATGGATAACTCTTCCTTCCCTAAAATTTTAGAGTCTAAGAAAAAGGTTTTACCAGATAAACAATTGTTGCACTAAAAAGACTAATTTTTCTACTATAAATTTAGAGTAGAACACATCAGAGGCCCTCATAATATCCTTGCTGATTTCCTCTCCAAACAAAAAACCTTGAGCCTTATAAATCCTACTAAGCCTATTCTCTTCATCCACATGGCTCACTCAATTCCTAGATGTACTATTTATCATCCCTCTCCTTAATTGAAAAAAGATTTTCCTCTTAGAGAAACAAGACCAACTAACCTTGCTGAAATGTAACAACTTACACAGAAATATCTATTTTACTACCTCCATAAGTATTTTAAAGATACTTCGTTTGGGGTTATTCCTCTTTCCTTCAACCTTATCCAAACATCTTTCTTGATCTTGCTTAGGATTAATACTTATATTACTGACGATACTCTTTGGGCATTGATAGCCCTTTACTCAAGAGCCATTGAGTTTCCACCTCTACTGATCTTTTAACACCTCATCACCTTTGAAAATAGGGATTCCAATCTCTGAACTCTACGTGAATGGTTCTCACCATTACCCTAGTGGCACAATGAGCTTCACAAAATTATCATGCAACATAACCTTTGGAAAATTCCTAAAGTAAACAAACAGGTTTCTAATATCTTCATCCTTCACTGTCTATACTGGGTAAACAAACAGAATATGTTCCTCACATGAAATCATGCTTATAAATGGACTACTTTCCTAACCTAGCAAAAATAGTCTTATGATGCATTAAGATCTTTAAAGTCACTTTTTCATGAAATCAATAATTATCAAGACAACAAGTTTATCTTTTGCACTTTATTAGGTCCTTATCCCAGAGAATTCATCCCTAGTAAACCTTGACTACCTAAACTAAATCTCCCTCACAGTAAGATATGGATTCCCACTCGGATGATTGACTTCCTCACAGGAATTAGTTTTCAAGTCCTAAGAGCTTCTACTTCAGGCACATCTTCATAACCACCTCAAAACACTCAGATGCAAGACTCACAAGATCCTTATGATCTTTCTAAACTTGAAAAATTTAAGAAATGGTTTTCCACTTATTTTGGAAAGTCATCAGCTGATGACCCAAATACTATAGACACTGATGAAGACTTGAACCTATCACCATCCTATGAACCAATGAAGAAAGGATAAGGCTTATCCTTGCCAATCTGTTCATTGTCATCTTATATAATTATTATGTGTTTACTTTTGAACATGGATAGCTTTCCAATATGTAAAAGCTACTTTATTAAAAGTATGTGTCCTTATGTCCCCCACTTATGTAAAAGTTGTTGGTTTGTATCTTATGGCTTCAGCTATAAGAAGGGCAAGTCTTTCTAAAGATGAAACACTTTTGAGAATTTCTACATGCCTCTGAATCCTCTTATAACAAAGTTTAAATAAACACTCCTAGTTTTCTTATGTCTTCTTTCTAAATTCCTCTTTATCTTTTGAAACTTTTTATCAGTAAATCTCTTATGATTATCTTGGCTAACATAAGTATGCTCTACACTTGCCTCACATGAGGATCCTATGTACCAGAAAGTGTTAAAGAAAAATAATTTGAAGAAACTAAACTCCTTTCCATGAATTCTCTAATAAAAAGGTTTTCTAGTAAGATCAAAAGAATCCTTAATTCTAACAGACTAGCGGAAGAAGAAAGCCTAAAGGAAGAGAGACTGTTCATGCAGGCATACCTGGAAAGGGATTCTATTGAAATTAATTGGGAAACTAGAATAAATTATTTTGTTTTAAGGAGACAAGGCATAGAACCTCTCTCAAAAAAGTTAACGGATAAGTGCTAGAAGCATTGCCCTGATTACTTTTGTTCAAATTATCTTTCTATTATTACTCCTAAAGAAAGAAGAGAATTAGATCAAATTTATCTTCCTCTTCCTTTAGAGTATTTTTAGGAATGTCTAGATTTCTGGATGACACCTGAATATGTCTCTCTAAAGAGGATCTCCCTAAATGAAAAACTCTTTAAAAAGAGAGATGGAATCAAATATGCGTCGATCTAAGGTCAAGAGACTAGGGAATGGAAAAGAAAATTACAATTAAAGAAAATAAGGAATAACATTAATATAATTTTCATTGCATGTACAGTAGCCCATGTTGCTTTTTTATTTCCTTGATTAATTACTACCTTTTTTGATCTTGTTAAAATAATGTTTCTCTTTCCATTTGGTTTGCATTCCAACAAAGGTGAATTCAGTGAAAACATGTAGTCATTGTAGTCAAAATATTTATCTTTTGCATTATTTTATGTTTTCCTATGAATTTTAAAGCCTTTAGTTGCCATCATATTATTATTCCTATAACCAAATAGTTAGGCTAGTTTGTGTGTTTGAACTGCATAGGAATAATGTTGATTGCCCATTATGAGATATATAATATCATATATCAATTAGTATGATCTCTTGGTTTGGCATTTATACTATTTTCTTAATTCCTTGCTTGAGAAATTTTGAGTAATATGCTTAATATGTAGAGTTTTCTTTTTTAATGTAAACTAGGATGAAGCAGTTGTTGAAGTTACTCCAGTAGTTTCAGCCCTTAGAGGTTTTGTTAGTGAGGTCCAGGTGAAAATAATTAATTGTGAGGCAAATTTTGTAGCTGTGAATACTACAAAGGAGTCAATTATATTGTTGTTAAAATCCTTTATAAAATATATTTACACTACTTATGACATTGGGTATAACTTCCCAAATTCAAACATTAATTCAATAACACCTAAATGACATTCAAATCCTATTTAAACAAGGCATGCCCACATATTTTTTATAAAGCCTAGAAGCTTCTTATTAACAAAATGGAAAAGACAACAATGGGTACAGCTTCCAAATTCAGACACATTCAAACTTAATTAAGTAGGCCACATATGGGCCTTACAACTGGGACACACACCAAGTCATAGGCTCATGGAACTGTCAAACCAGTTTAGATTCCTTCCTATGGCCCAAAAATTAACAACAAACAGCGTTTGATGTGGACAAAATTGATATGGACACTTTAGTTAAGAAAAATAATAAGAAGTGGTAGTTCACTAGAAATTAATGCATGGAAAAGAAAGATGGAGAAAAAAGTGGCACATTAATTTAGAAGAGAAGGACAATGGGCACATGGTTAAACGTCAAAACTGTGAAAGGTATATTTATGCTTCATTTGGTTGGTCGCATTGCGGTTGCATTTCCTTTACATAGACTATGCAATATCTATTATACTCTTATATTTTTTATTATATTTATCAAATTATTATTTTAACTATCAAATCACCTTTTTAAAAGAAGGGATAAAAAGTTATCTTTTATCTTACCTACCCTTACTTACTTACATTTTACATTTCCTTCTTCAACCAAACAGACCCCTAAAGAGTTAGAAAATCCATCACTTTTGAATAGATGAAAGAAATATAAAAAAAAAAAAAGAAGATAAAGATGAAGATATTAACAAGTTAGAATGCTTAGAGCATGGAAAAATAAGTGCCAACTGTCAAATAATTGTATGAAAAATAAAAACATGAGTGAAATTAAAGGTCCAATGCATATATTGTTTCCTACTTAATTTATCATTTGCACAGCAGATTAAGCAACTCAATTTTGAAAGTAGTGAGCTCCAAAAAAATCTTTTTGGGAAGGGGGAATGGCAATCTATTTTGAATGATGATGATCAGAGATCATAAACCTTTTATATTAATTTACCATCAAAATAGGTTGCTAAATTCCTGAACCAATTTTTTTTGTCATATTAATTTACCCAACACACGAGTTAAAAATATTTACAAATTGCATTTACCTTAATTAATTAATATTAAATAAATATATAGTATTATATTATACGGGGGCTTGGTTGCTGAGATTAATATATTAATAATCTGTTGAATTCATATCCATTTTATTGCTATTGGAATTAAGTTAACATTTTAAAATTAAAATTGCTTACTTAATCTTAATAATAGCATCTAAGCATTATGAAAATTTTAATTTAAAAAAATAAAAAATTTTACAACTAACTTGTTCAAGTTTTAATATTTTTATTAATATTTATAAATAAAACACTACAAGGTAATTAAGTGACAATTAAACAAATCACAATAATATTGATTGACACACTTCAAATTGCAATAGAACAAACTAACTTTAAACTAAATCCCAATTGATGCTAAACTGACACTTAAATTTCACAATTGCTACTTCTAAACTACATCGACATCTAAAACTAACTTGGAAAAAATACTAGGTGTTTAAATTTTTCCTTAAGAAATCAGAAAAACCTATAATTTTAAGACTTATAAATTAGTCCTATGATGTATAAATTAGTCCTTATCCTAAAGTAGATTTAACATTTAATATGTCATCAATTTTTCTGTAAGAAAATGAAGACTTACAAGAGACAATGAAAATGAAATGCATGCTCATCCAATATTTTAAATACAGGTGCATTTCAGTAGCTGATCAACAATCAAGGCAAAGTGTGACCAAATGTCCTAAGGTTAATAAATTAAGTAATTTATGGCTGCAAAATGTGTAAGTGAAAAAACTTTTAAAGTTTGTTCTATTCAAACAATCTCAACGACATTAAAATAAAAGCCTCCCACAAATTAATATAAATATATGAATAAAAAAAATCCTCCCATCAAATTTTTAAAGACGTAAGAATAACAAAGAATAATAATCAAGCATTTCAACAATCTTTAAGCCATCAATCCAATAGATCTTTAAAAATGAAAGAACATAGAGAAAAATTATCTCAAAATGGTTGAAATTGGAAGAGAAATAATGAAGATGTAGAAAAATGGCAAATATGACGGGCAAAAGGTTGGCGATGGCTAGATGGACAATGATGGTGGGGTTTGACTGTTGGCCAGCGATGATGGGGTCTAACGATGGCTGGAGTAGCTAGGCAAGTACAAAGGGAGAAGCTGTTGCACTACGCAAAGGAGAGCAAAAATTTTCATAGACTTGAAATCTATTGTTGGTACTTTAGATTTTTCAACGGCAGTTACAGTGATTTGGTCAACAACTGCTGCTGGATGGCAGCAATTGATCCGACTATCGCAATGCCCATTTTTTAGCCGTGGTTAGGACAATTGCTACTATGCAACCGTCACAAAATTCCCTTTTTTTTAAGTGTTAGGGTAGGTTGCATTTTGCTGTTGATGTATTTTAGTACAGAAGGTTAAAGTTGAAAGAAATGATTTGAGTTTGTTTCCATCCATTCTGCTTTGAAAGATATAAACTCAGTCATGTTTTGGTCTTTATTTGGACAACTTGTAGCTCAACTTTGGCTTTCATTTTTGCACTCTTCGACAAGTTTCTCTTTGGCTTGATCATCCGAATGTTGTCATGAAATTTCCATTGAGTTTGGTTTGATTTATTTCCATGGCAAAATCGTTGAGTGAAATCAATACTTTATGCTTCTAGGTCTCCTTTTATTCAACTGTTGAGAGATATTGAAATAATCTTATCATATGAGGGATAGCTAAGCACTTCATCAAGAAAAGAAAGTTTTAACCTATTAAATCATAAAAATCACCACAAATTAGAATATAATTAATCATCTTAATATGCAATGCTTTTCAGTTGATCAAATAAATTTCAACTCCAGAATTTTATTATCATCAAAACTAAAAGTTTGGAATATTGAAGGAAACTTTCAACCGCAAGTGTAATATGTCCAATTCTGCAAACGTGCAGTTATATATGCATCTAATATTCGTGAAATGGGCGTTATTAATTAGGAGTTTACACACATTTCAAAATTGCTGGAAAATTAATATTATTTTTTGAACTTTGTTACTATTATATATTGCTTGGTAGTCTTGTAGGGATATTGTATGATGCAATACTTGAGGATTCTAGTAGGCATGAATTTTGAGTGGGCATGTAGGCATTCTAGTTTTTTTTTTTTTTCATATGACTTGTTTTATTTAAAGATGAGTAAGTTTAGGTTTAAGGGTGTGTTAACTCTTATTTATTCATGTTATTTTGCATTTTTGTTATGAGATTGGTAGTGAGTCAACAAATTTTAGAGTTAAAATAATTAATTTTAAGAAAAAATACATAGTATTTGTTTATCTGTTGATACTTGAGTTTTGATTAAAATAATTAATTTTAAGAAAAAAGTGCATAATATTTTTTGGTTGGTTCATACTTGAGTTTTGATAATGATAAGTTTTAACTTAATTTTGCTTTAATAAAAATTAATCATATTTAGACCACTTTTTCATGTTGAAAATACAAAAAATTCTAAGTCAACGTCATCTTGGAGCTAGAACTTTGGGAACTCGAAGTAAAGATGTGACAAGAGTAGGCGGTTGAAGATTTTAGCATTGCAATGCCCAAAACCGCTGCCGAAAGAGATTTCAGTGCTCTAGCGTCAAATTTAAGTGCTGCAATGCCTAAATTTCTGCAACTGATTTGAAATCACATAATGGTCTAGTGTCATAGTGCCCATCATGACAACAAAGTGATTGTGTTTTGTCTTCTGGTTTTTAGGGCTTTTAAGGCATGTATCTTCAATTTTTCGAGAGGGGCCACCATTTTGGACATTTTGGGCTTGGACAAAGCTTCAAGTTATTAGAGAAGCTTGGTTTTGGAAGAGATTTATCAATTAATTATGTTTTTCTCTTCTCCCTCGCTTTCTCTTACATTTCTAGACCCATTTGACATATGCTTTGTCTTTTACATTGATTTATTTTGTAATGTTAAGCTAAGGTTGATTTGAGATTTTACTCTTTTTACTTGTAATTTATTATATGATTTGTTCACTCAATATTATTCCTAATGCTTTTAATTGTGTGGGGACCATTAGATGATTTGGGTTAACTTAAATGAAATTGAGAAAGGGATTTTAGCACTAGATTGTGGATTAGGTAGCATGGGTTTATAAAACTTACAATGTTGAGTAGATTAATTTATTTATAAGATAAGAATATACCTATTGACCTCATATAGCCAGCCATATTAAGACCCATTCTTAATTAAGTCTCTCATTTAAATGCATCAAGAATTATGAATTGGTTTATGGGAATCAAGAGTAATGTTGAGAGAGGTTAATTAGTTTCCTATGAAATGCTCGGAGGAGTTATAATCCTAATCCTTTACTTTTCCATTTAGTCTAGAATGTTGTTTCCCTTTATTTTGTCATTTTTTATATCTTTAATTTAGCTTGAATTCCAATCCTCTTTATTGTTGGTTTAGTTTAAATTAAGATGCATAATTTTAGTACTTAGAAATTGTCTTAAATAATAAATTCTCATGAGAATGATATTCTATTCATTATATTATTATTTGCATAATACGTATATTTGCAACTTCACAATCCAGCAGTAAGAAGCTAATGTTGGATCAAGTTTTTAAATTTAAGATAGCTGAAACTATATTTAATATTTATTTTAGATATATATTATTTGAAAATTTAAAATATAAAGAGTGATTCTCATCTCTTATGAATTTAAATCATAGTTTATCATTACTAAGAGTTATCATCATATATGTGGTTATCCCTTTGATAGTATATTCCTAACTAAGTGAAGAAGTACCCTAATTCTATGCATCATAATTTTGTCTTTTCATCAGTAAAAACTACTTATTTAATTCTACTTCTTATCTATCTTTTTTGTGTTTTTTCATTTCCATATTACAGTATATCAATTTTGCTTTGAAGTTTGAATTGTTCACTATGGCAGGAGGTATGATATAATTTGTTCCATTAGAATCAATATATATTTATGTTTTTGCTACTTAGAGCTGATTACATATGAACATTTTTATTTTAAGAATTACACTATAAGAATTTATCTTTTCTCAATATTTATTTATTTTCTTATTGGAAACATAGTTTGTATTAAATGCACAATTGTGGTATCAGAGCAAGTTATGCCTCTGTCTAGCATAATTTTTAAAATCTACAAGTGTGGCTTTATGTTTGCAATTACTAAAGGTTGAAGGCTATTGTTTCTGCCCTAAATTTGTGTTGATTAAAGCAATTATAGGAAGCCCTCATGTAGCATGAATTAATGTTACATAATGGAAAAAAAAGTAATGTTGTTATGATTTGATCGTGCGATTATATTTTGCCTTTATCTTGATGTTGTTCCAAAGGTGTAAATTTTTAGTACCTATGTTTTTTATTTGCAATTTTTTGAGTGCTTTTAATGTTTTATGAAACTGAAAAATTGAACCCCATGAATATCTTACCATTAGCAGATGCTTGTTGAAGCTTTAAAGTACTATCGTATGTTTAAAATTTTAAAAGCTAAAGTTTCAATTTTGTCCCTTTTGTTGACAATATATCGTGCATGTTTTTCCATTTTTGTTCAAGATGAACTTCTTCTAATACACATCTTCAAGAGCAAAAATTAACAAATATATAAGAGCTTGTCAAGCTTTAAGTTGCACTGATATGAGGAATAAGCACAACCTATGTTGGAACTTTAGTGTGTGTGTTAAAAGAAGTCTCACATTACTCAAAACAAAAGAAGCCTTAGTGTATAAATATTAAGATGGGTTTATAAGCAAGAAATTGGCCCAAAAAGAGGAGTGGGTTTGGGCATATAATAACGGGCCAACACAGTTGAAAACCTCCAATTTCTCCCCTTGTGCACGAGTTAGACACAATACTGGGTATTTTTGCTTGAAATATTTTTACAAAATTAAAAACTATTTTGTTTAAAATAAGCTTATTAGAAGAACCTTATTTTTAACAGTTTTAAATTTAGGACCTTAAATTTTTGGACGTCACAACTTTCAATTACTGATTTTAATTTTTTCATTAACCTGCTTTCCTCTCAACATTTAGAAATGGTCTTCCTTTAATCACTTTTAATCCCACAATTTAAAACTGATTTTATCAATCATGATTAAGCCATCATTAATCAGTTTTATTATTGTCCAACATTCTTATCTGTATCCTTGGCCCATAAAAGGCAATGTGTGATGTAGTTCAAGACACACTGTGTAATATCTGATTCTCTAAAAATGAAAGAAAATTTGAGAAACGTAACGTACAGTTTCTCCGTCAATGAATGAAACTTACCGGATACAAAATGAAGTCCCCCAAGATGATGTAGTTAAGGTCTTAAAAACTTTTGGAAGCATTCTAGACTCCTAAAAATGAGAATCTCAGGCTCAAATAGAAAGAAAAATGGAGCTCGAATGAATAAACAATTTCTTATGAAAATCTTACAAAATGTAATGGCATTTTCGTAATTTTGAGCAAATTTTAGAATTCACATAGGAAGGCCTTTTAAATGAAAATTTTGAGTTTCCTAGGGTTCTTAGAAGCCTTGAAAACTATGGAAAGCCCCGAGATAGTTAAATCCCCTTCAGTGGACATTTTCTAACGTCGGTATGCCTGAACTTTGACAGATCCGTTTAGGAAAGTTTTAGCTCTGATTTAAGTGATTCCAAAGGTTTTTTTTAATTGGGAACCTAAATTTTATAATAGAAAATATGGTTCTAAAAAAGGAGCTAAAACGAAGGAGAAACGAAAATGCCAAAAATGAAGGGCAAAATAGAAATTTTTGAAAAGTATAACTTACTCCCACCTATATATATGATGCACCCTTCTTCTCCCCTCATTATGCACGACCAAGTTCTGCCCAAAACCAGAGTAAAACCCTATGGGATGATGCACACAAGAGGAGGAAGAAAAGGAGGAGAAATTCAAGGTAGAAAAGTATAGATTTTCATGGTTTTTCATGCTCTTTCTCTTCCAAACCTCTTCTCCTCCATTCTTCTTTGTTTTCTATGATTATAATGAAGTTTATAAATCTATTTTAAAGGAGAAATTGAGGGGAAAATTCGGATTTGAAGAGAGGAGCTCAAAGAACACAAGATTTAAGTGAGAATAAAATAAGAAAATAAGGTAATTTCTCTTCCTATGGTTGCCATCTTTGCTTCTCTCCCCCACCATTTTGCCTCACTTGAGAAAACCCTAGGAGGAGATAATTTTTAGGTAGAACCAAGTATGAATCTAGGGAAAAAGGGTGTGGAGATTAAGAATATGTAAAGAAAATAACAAAATAACCATTGGATTTTAAGATGCAAGTTCTAGGGTTTCAATTGTACCTTGTAAAATTTGATTTTATATAATGATTCCTAGGCCTAAATAAGAGTTTAAATGAGCTCCTAAGATCCCTAAGAGGCTCCCCATATGCTTCTTCCCTTAAGAAAACAAAGAAACCTCCATGAAACCCAATATGCTTTATGATCTTGGCCAAAAAGGGTTCTCATAGCTAGGAAGAGTTTTAAATTTTTCTAAGGCTATTCTTGAGTCATAATTGATGAATGAAAATGAAAAGAGGCCTTGAAAAAATTTAAAACTCATGGAAAGTGATTTGGTGTCTTAGATTCCATATTATGACCTAAAGAAGTAACATGGTACTAGGCCATTTGTTTTAAAGATGTGATGACTCCAAGACACTTAAAAGGAGTCAAGAATCATATTTGAAAGGAAATATGATTCTAGAAATCATTTGAAGGGTGTTGCTTCATTAGGTACCCATATGGACCATAATGGATGTTGTAGAGTAATTAAGGGTTTAAGCAAGTTGCATGGCCCTAAAAATTGTTTCATGAACTTAATTGGCTCCCATATATGTATTTAGGCTAAGAGAAACCATCTCCACAACTTTGTAAGTGTGTGGTCGAAAGAGGAGGCTTGAATCCAAAAGGAAAAGTGTATAATTATGTGCAAGGTAGCTCTCTCTACCTTCTCTTATGCATGGATGTGTGTTAGCTTGTTTTAGAATGTGTGTATGTGTACTTTCAAGTTTTGAAAAATATGCTAGCATGCCTTTATATGCCATGATGCTTGATGCCATATTATGTTTTCAAATGATTACATGATGTTTGTGTGAGTTTGCTTGAGTGTCGAGAGGCAAAGAACTCTTCCCTTAGGTGAGGATGAGCCAAGAACCCTTGAGCTTGGTTGAGACAAAGTAAAGAGTCTCCCAAAAGCAAAGTGGGCTCCCAAGAGTATGGTTGAGTCCAAAGCTCTTAAAGAATGGGTGAGGCAAGTCCAAAATCTATGAGGAGAAGTGTGAGGCCAATCGAAGGACTTGCTGAGCTCTTAAATGCTTGTATGATTGATTCACATGCCAAGTTTGCTTTTAAAATGTCCATGACTTCTATTTCCTCTATGCATGCATTTGAAAAGCTTGTTTTGCACATATTATGTATAATTTAATGGGAGTTGAGCTATTGAGATTCTTTAAATCTTATCCCCTCCTCTCCAATGATTTAACATGCTAGGTCGACTAAGTAATTATGGTGAAGGGAGCTAACAACCATGAAGAGGAAAGATTGACAAGCTTATGCATGGTTTTGTCCATTTTAGAACCATAATGATGGTTCATATTATATATGTACAATGAACCTTGAGACATATATAAATATACTATTATGTAATGTTTAGAGCCATGGATATGATGTATGAACTTTAGAACACAAAGTTGAGTTTTGAATGTCCAATTATGCATTATGGAAGTTTGATAGAAATACGCATAAGTGTGGGTTGAATAGTTAAAATGAGATGCATAAGGTTTAGAACCATTTGGGTAGCTCAAACAAGTCCCAAATAAGCTTTTAAACTTGCCCAAAAGGTTCTAAGACTAAGAGAAATCTATTTGACAACTTTGGTACTCAATATGGAGCCAAAATTGACCATAATAGAACCCTACATCACTTTTTAGCCAAATGAGCTATTATTGCTTTGATATTTGGCATGCAATTAAGGCTCATCGAAAGATTTTTGGGAAGCTAAAGAACATAATTTTAGGAGGTCTATAGAATATTTGATGAATTTTTGAAATTGAGATTTTCTATTGATTCTTGTATGTGTACTGTTCACATTGGTAGATTTATGTTTTATGTCACCCAATAGTCAAATGGTATCTAATTCTTGTGAAATTTTACAAGAATAAGCTAGAGGTCATAAGCCTTCTTTAGCCATCAAGATTATCTCATTTGGAGGTCTGAGGAAGGAGTTATGCAGTTTTGAACTTGGCTGTCAATAGTAGTGGCACCCCAGGAGTTCAGTTATTGTTCTATAGAATTCCAATAGCTAAAACCATCTGTTTTATTTTGGAATTATTTTTAGAATCAATTTTACATTTGTAGCATTCCAGAATGACTACATTTGTGTGATTTCTATTTTAATATAATTAATTATAAATTTTAGAAGTTTGTATCAGTAATTAGAATAGCAGCCCAGGCAGCCAACAACCTCAGTAGCGTTTCGAATGTCAAAAGTCCCCCATGATGCGTTTTATGATCTGGTCAAATTCTTAGTGTGAATTAGACATCCTAAGATTTTCATAATGACCAAGATTGCATTGTTTTGATTTTTCTAGATTTAGTTATCATTTTTCAAAGTTTGCTTAGAAAAGAGGCCAATTCTCGCCGAGAATGAGTTCCTGCTTTTCATGCTCCATTTTGGTTTCCATGGGTTGTAGGCATGCTTTTAGGATATAAATGAGTCATAATGATGCAATTAAATATGAGGATGCATAGCATGAGCTCACACGGTTCATGTGACACTGAAATGAATTTTTAGATATAGCGCAATGCGAAATAATCCTATTTTTTCTTACTTTTCTCATGGAAATCCTATCTAGTTTATGATATTATGCCATTCAAATGTATGAGATAGACTTGAATCTATGGTGTTACACACTAAGCCATTGAATTATCTAGCTCCTCTCCTCTTTTCTTTTGCTCTGAGTTTTTCGATCTCTGTTATTCTGCTTCCTTATGAATTTCCGCAGGAAGGATCCATTTAATCTTGAGAAGTTACTAACTTATGGCGGAATAACTCTTAAGGATAGTGTCCTCAGGCATCACTTGGATTGGTTTTTTCTAATGCATTTGTGAATTGCAGCTAAGAATATTAAGAGTTATAGAGTCACATTGTGATATTACTGTTAATTGTGATGTTGCCAACGTTATTGTTGTTGCTTCTAGTGGGGACATTGGTGGTGGTGGCAGTGCTGTCTTTATGCCCATCGCACTGATACTCCCTAAGCCAACCCCATACATCTCAAAAATTGAGGTATTTGATGTGATTTTATAACTCTTAAGATTCTTAGCTAGACATGCTAGACATGCATGGAGTTGCTATAGTTCTCACTTAGATCAAGCCTGCTATAAATGCTGACTAAGCCCAGAAAGATGTTTGGGCTTATGCCAACAAGGTATGCAGGCATACTATCATTAGCATGTTATCTAATGATTTGTTTGACGTCTATTGTGCCTACAAGGAAGTTAATAAGATCTAGGAGTCACTGATCACAAAGTACACTACTGAGAATGCTGAAAAGCAAAAATTTGTGATAAAAAATTACTACTAATGGGAAATGTCCGAAGGCAAAAACATCAAGCTACAGATCAAAAAATACCACAAGTTACTAGAAGAACTCCGTGCTGAGAAGATTGATGGGTTTTGTCGCACAACCTTCAAAATAAAACTAAGTTAAACTAAATATGCAATATAGAGCACAACCTAGGTCATCTTCCTTGGAAATAGAGTTTAATATTCAATTGGGTTTTCTAAATGTTAAAGAGTCCTAGAACTACTTAATTTTGGGGGTTTTTGATTTAATTAACCTAAGTAGAATAAAATTGAATTAAAATGACTAACTATCTACCTAAGTATATGAATTATGGATGAATGATGGTCTTATGACTAGCTTTGGAATTGTCCCTTGGTATCCACTATCCTTATCCAAATCTAATTATAATTAATTCTGGTCTAAGAGTCCCTACTTGTGTTCATTGGCAAATGATCTTGAATTACCATTCAAGATTCAAGTACCTAACAATTTAATGTTGAATTGAAACCTCAACCCCAGATTAATTTGTTAATTCTTGTCTTTAAGATCTGTGAACACTTGAATTAGATAATTAATTGATCAATTAGCCTCTGAATTAACACCCTAAGATATTTAATTAACCAACCAAACTCCAAGAAATCCTTAAATCAAACAATTAAGCACACCAATTCTCACAAGCATTTTATCAAACACCTCGATTGCACACTTGAAAAATTATAGGAAAATAAAAATCTAGCACTTAATTCATACAATTAATCATCTAATATCTCTCCTAATCAATGTTTAACCAGCTATCAATCACGAACTACATCAATTTCAATCACTTACAAGCTCAACCAAGTATACAAAATAATTAAAATTGATATAGAAAGAGAGAAAAATAAAATGAAATTCTTAGCCCAAAATTCTAATTCTAATTCTTGGATTCAAGCTTCAACTTAAAAGCTTCCTCCCTTTCTAGTCATAAATGAAGGCTTAGAGCTTCATGGAAGTGGAATGAGAATGGAGGAGTGGATGAGAGGCTCTGGACGAAGGAAGGGTGAAGTGCAATATGGCGTGTATGAGTGAATGACGTGAATGTAATGGATGAATGACAGAATGAAGCGTGATACCCCCCGAATGTAGCGTCTGGATATGTCATTTATGCTCCCTTTCACGTGAGTTTTTATGATTCCACGTGCTCCATTTATTCTGCTTGAATGCCAATCAATGTGCTCAGCTGGTGTGTGTATATTTCTTCTATTGTGTGTGGTATAGGCCCCGCTTTGAATAAAATAATCATCTTCCACGTAAATCTCACGTTGCTGTCCAGCCCTTTCATGCAAACTTCCCACGTTGTGATTCCCAGCTCTTGCTTCCTTAACTTGATGCTCATTCCTTTTAAATCCTTCTCACGTAGCTTTCTTCATACAGTTCCTCTCTATTTTCTATTTGTGTGTATTTGTGCAGATTCTGCTCACTTGTTCTGGAATCACGTCTTGCCTTCAGCCCATGCTCCAGCCTTCTCTCGATCTTAATTCTGCATGTGTGTGTTTGTTTCTGCTCGTTAAGCCTTAGCTTCCTTGTATGAGTTTCTTCTCCTCTGTTCTGCTCTACACTTCTTTCCACGTAATTGCCTTTATATTGTTTCCACATTATTTAGTTTATGCATTCACAACTTGTAACTTGATCAAGCTCCTTTGTTGTGGCTTTTCTTTCTCGTCGTGCAGCAGCTCGTTCTACTCCTTGCTCACAAGCTTCTTCATTCTACTTCTTCTCCTATCTTCACTACTATCTCTACATTCTTGGCTCTTCTTTTGCTCATTCCACATTAAAACCTTGCTTATTTATCCATAAACCTGAGGAACCATTAACTCAAGCCTCCAAAACCATTGGCTTTCTTCTTTTTCTTATTTACTGTTCATGTGGTTCTGCATGTGTTCTTCTCTTCAGCTTGTGTAAAACTACGTGCTCAGCTGGTGTGTGTTTTCTTCATGCTTTTCACATTAAAACAGTAGCTTTTCCTTCTTCTTTCCTTCAAATCGTAGTCTCTTCCTCATCAAACATGTGTTCCCTTGCTGCCAGCTCTTTCTTCATGTTGCTCGTGGCTTTTCTTCTCCCCTTAACTCTTCCTTGTGAACTTCTTGCTTTGCATATTTCTTCCCTTCTGTTTCTGCATGAGTGTGTGAGCTGCTTGCAAATTTTTGTAGCTATGTGACCTGATACTTGCTATATGGAGGAGTATGTTCTATCCCATGAGTGGAGAAATCCCTTGGCAACTTCTTATTTTGCTTCATCCTTCCATCAAACTCATGGCTTTGTGTTTGAAAACTTGTGCCTTCCAAAGAGCCTTTCACATGCCCATCAATTCATCTTCATTTTAAATCTTTTTCTATTAAAATCTGCATAAGAAAAATAAAATAAAATGAAGTAGAATGAAACAAAAAAAAATATTAAGAAAGGAGAATTCATAAAGGAAATGTTCAAGTGAAAGTTGTGCATTAAAATTCAAAATTTGCAAGTAAATTTCCTTAAGGGCAGAAATGGCTACTAAAATAAAATTTCAACTAATTAAACCTCTAAAGCCACATTTGATCATTAAAATGCTTAAGTTTAGGAGGATTCATGTATATACAAATAGCCTTTATCAAATTCCCCTACACTTAAACCTTTGCACTTCTGGACAAAACTCACAATCCAAAGATAGGCCAGTGGGTTAGCAATTGGGAAGGAAAAAAAATGAAAGTGGAAAGGAAAGTGTAGAAAGTTACAAGATGGAGAATAATTACAACGTTTCATCACTTTAACAATCATAACTAATTTCACTTCCATCAAGAATTCAAATTCCATGGCAATTTCATTTGAAAAGAATGAGTTGAAATGCATAACCCCTCACATGGATTGGTGTTTTCTCTCAACTCTCAAGTGTTTAAAGCAATGTATATCACTCAATTTTCACCTATTAAAGTTCACTACCATAGGCTTGTCAAGCTTCTAAATCTTCATCACCTATGCCAAATACAATGCACAAATCAATTAGGACTTTTATTCAGGGTTGTAATGGGGCTAGGGAATGAAATAAATGGATAACAAGAACAAGGGTAAAACAAATAACAAATGGAACACCTTAAGATCTCAAGAGCAATCAATAACAATCTAGGATAGGTAAGAATATGGATTCAAGGCTTTATTTCCTATCACTATAGGCAACTACAACTCAATTTGAAAGACTTCTTTGTTTTGATTTTCCATAGCTTCCTTTTCTTTTCTTTTCTCATTGTTTTTCTTTCATTTTCTTTTTTTCTTTTCTATCTTTTCTTTTCTTTTGCAATTTTTTTTCTTAAAACAAATTCTTTGACTAACAATGGCCTTAATGGATGCAAAGCACACATTCACCTATTCTGAACAAGTGTAATGCTCCTTAAAATCCCTAAGGCATCTTAAAACAAGGTGGAATGCATTTTTAATGGCTATAGGCTAACAAGAAAAGAAAACCAAGGCTCAAAGTGGCTAAACAATGGATAAAATGAATGTAGGGTTGGCTTTTTGGCTATTTAGCTATAAAAGAAATGAATGCCTTATCATTTTCATGCATGCAAATGCAAATATGGTTTTAATAGAGAATTAAGACAAGTTCTTGAGTAAAAGCCTAATAGGTAAATACATATTAGAATTGAACAATTATTGCTCAAATCCTCACCAGCTAATGGCTATCAAATAATTCATTGAAATCAAATTCATTACCACTTTCCTTGAATCAAGACACAAGATCTATCACTTATTATATCAAAGTGAATCCAAGCTATAATCATCTTAACTTGCAACTTTCACAGGAAATTTTTAAAAAAATCACACTATTTTTTTTCAAAAATTTTGTCAAAAATTTTTAATCAAATTTTTTTTTTCAAAACAAGGAAAAGATAGAATGGAATGAAATGACTCTCCCCCCACACTTAAATATTGCATTGTTCTTAATGCCAGCACACAATCCAAGAAAATGATAAACAACACAAGATAAAGACTGAAAAGAGAGAATACAACTAGATGAACTTGAAAATAGAGATCTCAAGGTAGGCTCAAATTCCTATGTAGTTGGTTAACAACCTTTTATTACCTACAAAATAGAAACAAAACAAACTGTAATGCTGAAAAGAAAAGAAAACTAAATCTTAAACTACAATGAACTCCATAAAAAACTAACTAATCATATGTATCAAAAACCAAAATTAAAACTACTTTATTCCTTTTTAACTGGACAAATTCAAGTCTCACTACTTTAAAACATTTTGATTGATTATGCAGGGATGACTCATGGACTTCCTTAACCATCAGTAGTTTAAGAAAGTCATTTTTAGCAAATTTAGGACCAAGAAAAGAAGAAAAATCAAAATGAGAACATTTAAAACTAAAGAAAGAAAATTTAAAATCAAATTTAAACTTTGAACTTTCTAAAAATCTATCAAAACTAATGAAATCTACTAGACTCTTATCAGTAAGAGTCACTATATCAATAAAAGAATTAAATTGCAACTTCCCACAGCCTTTTAAGTTCAAGTCCTCTAAGGTATCTGGTAGTTGCTTTGTCTCAGCTTAGAGAGTCTGTTGATGGTTGGGAATTAGCTCACCAACTTCAAGAATTTGTTCAGAACTCTCAACGAGAGAAATAATATCTTCCCTGACCAAAGAGACATCAGTAGGCTCACAAAATTCTAGACAATTATCAACAACAAAATCAAGTCTCCTACTAGCTTCAACAACAGCACAAGGATCAATAGGATTTTCAATATCAGTAGTATCACTATGCATACTATCATCAATACTAGTATGATTAGAAGAATCAGTCTTATCAATAATTCCAATGCAAACAAAGGATTCCATGGATTCAACAGACTTATCAGACTCCAAAAATTCATTTATCTCAGCACACATAGGATATGTATGCAATTTATTACATAAGCATTGCAAATTAGAGTTTGAATTATCAACAATAAGCTGCTCAACAATTTCAATGTCTATATCATTATCACATGCTACTTTCACTGTTTCATCAATCACATCATTACATGCCAGTGAAGAATCATGTTGATTAGTATATGTGAGGAACTCACTAGTCTCAATGAAAGAATTAATTTGGGAGCATCTATAGTGGATCCAACACACACACAATCAAGAGATGCATCCAAATCAGCTATGTCATATGGTCTAGCTAGCATGTTGTCCCTAAACTCAGAAGATGCATCAACAATAGGCTTCTTAACTAATTCTAGACTAGGAACAGAATAATCATCACATTCCAAGTCACCCCCACACTTATCTACTACCCTAGACTCAATAGAATCATTATTAACAGGTTCAGAAATAGAATTATCACTAAGGTCATAGCTAGGAGTAAAAATTTCAAGTGCATCAGTATATAAAGATTCATGAACATCAATAAATGTGTCAATTTTACTCAATGAACTACCACAATCAACCATACCAGGAGATTCAATAACAATTTCTTTATCAACATCATCATTATGCAATTCAGAATCAACAATATTATATGCATCAGGAATCACAGTGCTATCATGTATACTAGAATTAGTTCCAACAAATTGCAAAGTATTAGAAGATGGAAGGATATTACCTAATGAATAGGATTCTTCCTCCTCTATATATTCCCTTCTAATTTGCTTTTCAATTGATTCATTAGCACTTGAAGTCGATTGATTCATTTGAAATCCTAAATCCTTCATGAGGTTATCCACTATTTGCTAGTCTTAGAGTTGCAACCATTCATTTCCTTGTTAGATCATTTGCTCTAATTGTTAGTTTTGAATAATACAAACTTCCATTAGCTGCTTCATCCTCTCTTCCAAACTCAGTTTCCTCTGGGGCTCTTGTTGCATGTACCCCTCATGGTAATTGTAAGGATGATATTGTGACTCTTGCATATGGAAGTTATGGTATGGTTCATAATGATGGTGGTAATTGGGGTGTACTCCATATGGATTGTGGTATGGTTGGTAACTGGAGTGAACTTCATATGAATGTGGATGTGGTTGGTAGTATAGTGGTTGGATTTGTTGATATTGTTGGCTTTGTTGCTCTTGTCTTTGTCGTTCAAAAAGACCTTGAACCATTATTTTAAGATCATCCAACTACCTAGAAATCCCATCATTTGCATAAGAATCATAAACACCTTGATTAGAATAATAATATGGATTCATTTAAAGCAAATAAAATGAGAAGTTTAATTACTCTTAGCACAAAATAAATCTCTAATAAATTATAACTAAAATGAACTCAAAATCAAGAAAATAAAATCAAATGAAGATAAGAAGTTCCTAACAATAAAAAAAAACTCTAAAGCAAAGGTTAGTCACACAAAATAAACTCACAAAAATAAAGAAATTAAATCCAGAAAAATTACAAAATTCCTAAAAAATTCAAAAAAATATCTTAAACATTAGAATTTGGCTAAAAAATGGTGCACCAAATAGCTTTGCTATTATTTTTACTTAAAACACCCAATAACCTTGGAAAACAAAGTTTGAAAATTTTCTGGGTACTTTAAACAAAAATTCCAACAAGTAGTCTCTTGATTTAAGCAACCGAAATGATTTAAATCCAAGTTCAAAATAGAACAAAAACTAAGCTAAAATAGAACCAAAATAGAGCTAAAACAAAACTAAAACATTTAAAAAACTTCCTTAGACAATTAAAACTCCAATTCCCCGGCAACGGTGCCAAATTTTTGATGGGTTCTATCGTGCAACCCTCAAAATAAAATTAGGTTGAACTAAATATGTAATATAAGGCACAACCTAGGTCATTTCCCTTAGAAATAGAGTTCAATGTTCAATTATGTTTTTTAAATGTTAAAGGGTTCTAGAACTATCTAATTTTGGGAGTTTTTGATCTAATTAGACTGAGTAAAATAAAATTGAATTAAAATGACTAACTATCTACCTAATTGTATGAATTATGGATGAATGATGGTCTTGTGACTAGCTTTGGAATTGTCCCTTAGTATCCACTATTTTTGTCCTAATCTAATTGTCATTAATTCTAGTCTAAGAGTCCCTACTTGTGTTCATTGGCAAATGATCTTGAATTACCATTCAAAATTCAAGAACCTAACAATTTAATATTGAATTGAAACCTCAACCCTGCATTAATTCGTTAATTCTTGTCTTTAAGATCTGTGAACACTTGAATTGGATAATTAATTGATCAATTAGCCTTTGAATTAACACCTTAGGATATTTAATTAACCAACTAAACTCCAAGGAATCCTTAAATCAAACAATTAAGCACACCAATTCTCACAAGCATTTTATCAAACACCTTGATTGCACACTTAGAAAATTATAGGAAAATAAAAATCTAACACTTAATTCATACAATTAATCAACCAATATCTCTCCTAATTAATGTCTAACTAGCCATCAATTATGAACTACATCAATTTCAATCACTTACAAGCTCAACCAAGCATATAAAATAATTAAAATTGATAAAAAAAGAAAGGAAAATAAAATGAAATTTTTAGCCCAAAATTCTAATTCTAATTCTTAGATTTAAGCTTCAACTCAAGAGCTTCCTCCCTTGCTAGTCATAGATGGAGGCTTAGAGCTTCATGGAAGTGGAATGAGAATGGAGGAGTGGATGAGAGGCTCTGGACGAAGGAAGGGCAAAGTGGAATATGGCGTGTATGAGTGAATGACATGAATGTAATGGATGAATGATGGAATGAAGCATGATACCCCCTAAATGTAGCGTCTGGATGTGTCATTTATGCTCCCTTTCACGTGAGTTTTTATGATTCCACGTGCTCCATTTATGCTACCTGAATGCCAATCAACATGCTTAGTTGGTGTGTGTATATTTCTTCTATTGTGTATGGTGTGGGCCTCGCTTTGAATAAAATAATAATCTTTCACGTAAATCTCACGTTTCTGTCCAGCCCTTCCATGTAAGCTTCCCACATTGTGATTCCCAGCTCTTGCTTCCTTGACTCGATGCTCATTCCTCTTAAATCCTTCTCACGCAGCTTTCTTTATACAGTTCTTCTCTATTTTCTATTCGTGTGTATTTGTGTAGATTCTGCTCACTTGTTCTAGAATCACGTCTTGCCTTCAACCTATGCTCCAGCCTTCTCTCGATCTCAATTTTTCATGTGTGTGTTTGTTTCTGCTCGTTGACCCTTAGCTTCCTTGTATGAGTTTCTTCTCCTCTGTTCTACTCTACACTTCTTTCCATGCAATTGCCTTTATATTGTTTCCATGTTATTTGGTTTATGCATTCACAACCAGCAGCTCGATCAAGCTCCTTCGTTGTGGCTTTTCTTTCTCGTCGTGCAGTAGCTCATTCTGCTCCTTGCTCACAAGCTTCTTCATTCTACTTCTTCTTCTATCTTCGTTGCTGGCTCTGCATTCTTGGCTCTTCTTTTGCTCATTCCATATCAAAACCTTGCTTTTTTCTCCATAAACCTGAGGAACCATCAACTCAAGCCTCCAAAACCATAGGCTTTCTTCTTTTTCTTATTTACTGTACACGTGGTTCTACATGTGTTCTTCTCTTCAGCTCGTGTAAAACCACATGTTCAGCTAGTGTGTGTTTTGTTCATGCTCTTCATGCCAAAACAGTAGCTTTGCCTTCTTCTTTCCTTCAAATCGTAGTCTCTTCCTCATCAAACATGTGTTCCCTTGCTGCCAGCTCTTTCTTCATGTTGCTCGTGGCTTTTCTTCTCCCCTCAACTCTTCCTTGTGAACTTCTTGCTTTGCATGTTTCTTCCCTTCTGTTTCTGCATGAGTGTGTGAGCTGCTTGCAAATTTTTATAGCTATGTGACCTGATACTTGCTATGTGGAGGAGTATGTTCTATCCCATGAGTGGAGAAATCCCTTGGCAACTTCTTGTTTTGCTTCATCCTTCTATCAAACTCATGGCTTTGTGTTTGAAAACTTGTGCCTTCCAAAGAGCCTTCCACATGCCATCAATTCATCTTCATTTTAAATCTTTTTTCCATTAAAATCTGCACAAGAAAAATAAAATAAAATGAAGTAGAATGAAATAAAACAAAATATTAAGAAAGGAGAATTCATAAAGGAAATGTTTAAGTGAAAGTTGTGCATTAAAATTCAAAAATTTGCAAATAAATTTCCTTGAGAGCAGAAATGGCTACTAAAATGAAATTTCAACTAATTAAACCTCTAAAGCCACATGTGATCATTAAAATGCTTAAGTTTAGGAGAATTCATGTATATAAACATAGCCTTTATCAAAGATTAATCTTTCAGATGAATTTGTAGCTGGGATCTTGATCAAGAAACTACCAGATTCATGGAAAGACTACTAACAACAACTCAAACATAAGCATAAGTAACTATCGCTATCAGACCTTATCCCTCACATCATCATCGAAGACACCAACCGAAAAGAGATTCGAGAAACAAAAAGCAAGGAGATAGCCTCAAAGGCAAACTTGGTGGAGACAAAGTCGCAGAATAAGAGGTCTGATTATCACAAGAAACCTGATTAAAAATCCAAAAATTCTAACCCCAATTTCAAAAAGAAAGGCAATTGCTTTGTTTGTGGTAAGCTAGGGCATCACGCTGCTTAATATAGAAAGAGAGCTAGAAATAATAATCCTCCCAAGTCAAATGCAAATTTGGTTCAAGAAGATAAGAACAATGATTATGAGAACATTGCTGTGGTTATTTCTCAAGCTCTTCTTGTTTCTGATATGAGAAGATGTGTGGTAGACTTTAGGGCTATCAGGCACATTTGTACAAATAGAGAGATGTTTACCTCCTATGATCCAATAAAGGAAGGAGAAGATTCCTGAATTGTAAAAGTTCTTGAGAAAGGAAAAGTGATTCTTAAACTCACATTTAGAAAGATCTTGGCTCTCAATGATATTCTGCATATGCCTGATATTATAGTAAACTTAATTTCTATAGCTCTATTAGAAAAGGCTAGGATTAAAGTGTCATTCGAATCTGACAAGATTGTAATGACAAAGAATAATGTGTTCATGGGAAAAAGGTTATTATAACCAAGAACTATTTGTTCTAAATATTGTTGAAATGAATAAAAATACATCTTCTTCTGCTTACTTGCCTACTTATATCATTGATTATTTTGATATGTAGCATACTAGATTAGGACATTTTAATAAGTCTTACATAAAGAAAATGTAATAACTTGGTGTACTTTCTGGAATTAAAAATGATTTTTTGAATAAATGTGAAGTGTGTGTAGAAGTTAAAATAACTAAAATATAACTAAAATATCTCAATTTTTTACACAAAAAGAACTAGAGTTACTTTCCTTAATACATACTGATTTGGATGATTTAAAACAAATAATGACTAAAGATGGTAACAAATATTTTATTACTTTTATCGATAATTTTTCAAGGTACACTAAAATATATCTGTTGAGAAATAAAAATGAAGCTTTTGAAAAATTTCTTTTGTATAAGATAGAGGTAGAAAATCAACTAACTAAAATGATTAAAAGAGTAAGGTCAAATAGAGGAGGAGAATATTTTTTATTAAATGATTTTTGTCAAAAAAAAGAGAATATTCATGAAGTAACTCCTCCATATTCACCTAAGTTAAATGAAATAGAACTTTAAAAGAAATGATAAATGCTATGTTTGTAAGTTCTTATATACCAGATAATTTATGGGGTAAAACTTTGTTATCTGCTTATTTTTTTACAAAATAGAATACCCTATAAAAAAATAAATTAGACACCTTATGAATTATCGAAAGGTTATACACTAAACGTAAAATATTTAAAAGTGTGGGAGTGTTTTGTAAAAGTAATACTACTTGATACTAAGAAAAGGAAAATAGACTCTAAAACTTCTGATTGTATGTTTCTTGAGTATGTTAAACATATTGTAGCTTATAGATTTCTAGTTTTAAAAAGTGATGTTTTAGATCATAACACTATTATGTAGAATTTTTTAAACATGTTTTACCTTTGAAAGTTGAACACATTCCTCATAAAATGGAAAATTATACTTCTTCTCTTGAACAAAATGTGAAAGAACCTTTGGTTGATAATTTAAGAAGAAGTAAGAGGCAAAGAAAAAAAACTTCATTTGGAAATAATTTTTACACTTATATGATACACGATAATCCTTTAAATTTTTATGAAGTTGTTTCTTCTTTAGGTATTCATCTTTGGAAATAAGCAATTAATGTTAAAATTGATTCTCTTAATTAAAATAAAATTTAGGTTTTAGTAGACTTACCTTCAAGAGCTAAGCCTACTGGTTTTAAATGGGTTTTTAAAAAGAAATTTAATCCTGATAGGTCTATTAATAAATATAAATTTAGGCTGATAGCTAAAGGTTTCACTTAAAAACAAAAATATTGATTATTTTGATACCTTTTCTCCGGTTACAAGAATTTCTTCTATAAAAATTTTGATTGCTTCAACATCAATTTATAAGCTTTATATTCATCAAATAGATGTTAAAACAACTTTCTTAAATAGTGATTTAGACGAAGAAATTTATATAGTATAACCTAAAAGATATGTCACTCTTGAATAAGAAAATAAAGTGTGTAAACTTGTTAAATCTTTATATGGATTAAAACAAGCGCCTAAACATTTGCATGAAAAATTAGATCAAGTTTTGACAAGTGATGGTTTTACTACTATTGAAATAGGAAGATATGTTTATACAAAACTTGTAAATAATGATTGTGTGATTATTTGCTTATATATGGATGATATGCTTATTTTGGGTACTAACATGAATGTTATGATTGAAACTAAGAATTTCCTTGCATCTAAATTTGATATGAAAGATATAGGTAAAACAAAAGTGATTTTGGGTGTTAAAATTATAAAGAGTGAAAAATAGTATTTTACTCTCTCAAAAATATTATGTGGAAAAAATTCTTAAAAGATTTGGACATTTTAATGATTCCCTTGTAAGCACTCCTTATGATTCTAGCATATAATTATTAAAACATAAAGGTGATCCGATAGCTCAATCTAAATATGTACAGATTATTGAAAGTCTGTTGCATCTAATGAATTTTACCAAGCTTGATATAGCATATGATATATGTAGATTGAATAGATATACTCATTGTCTAGACAGTGAGTATTGAATGACTCTGATTAGATTGATAAGATATTTAAGAGATACCATGAACTATGGTATATTTCATAGTGAATTTCCTACTATATTAAAATAATACAGTGATGCTAATTAGATCTCAAATTCAGATGAGATTAAATCTACCAATGGCTATGTTTTCATTCTTGGTGATGGTGCAGTATCTTAGAGATAAGCCAAACAAAGTATTATTACAAAATTCTTAAGGGATTCAGAGTTTATTGTTATGGAACTGGCTAGTATTGAGGTTGAATGGTTGAAAAACTTCTTAGCAAATATTTCATTAGGAGAAAAACCAACACCAATAGTGTCTTTAAATTGTGATAGCCAATCGACAATAGCTACGGCTAAAAATAAGACCTTTAATGGAAAAAGTAGATACATTCGGTTGAAACATAATATTATAAAGCAGTTGCTAAAAGATATAGTTATCTTAGTCGACTATGTAAGGTCAAAAGTAAACCTGGCAAATCCTTTGACAAAACTCCTAAGGAAGAAACAAATTGATAACACATTAAGGCGATTAGGACTTAAGCCAATTTGAAATTAACAATGATGGTAACCCCACCTCTATAATTGGAAATCCCATAAAGGAGGTTCATATGGGTAAGAATAAGTCATTTGTTAGTTCTATTAATACAAAAATTCTAGTCCCTTCCTATGGTATAAGAAAATGCTAGAATGTATTGTTGGTGAGGCTGAGCAAAAGTTCTTAATAATTTCATATTCCTTATGGATAATGTACTCATTGCATATATACTTGATGAAATCACCTAGATAAATGTGGAGTGGAGCCACTCCTTTGAGATAGTGGCAAAATCTTTAGAGCATTCATTAAATACCAGGCGTACACATGGCTGTTTAAAAGTGCAAAACTGCTGTTAATAGCAGAAATTGTGGGGGCATAATTTGACTAATAAAGCCTTTAGTATGCAATTAAGAGTTGTTGGTTCATAGAATGCTTTACTGACAATTTTGTGTACTAAGAATTATTGTTCTAGGGATTAGTTCATAGTCTAAAAGACATCAAATTCGAAATGGTTATACTCATGAGTAACTCAGATGGTAATATTTCTTGTGACACATGTGGGGGATTGTTGGAGCTTTAGTGTGTGTGTCAAAAGAAGTCTCACATAACGCAAAACAAAGGAAGCCTTAGTGTATAAATACTAAGATTGGTTTATAAGGAAGTAAATGGGCTAAGAAGAGGAGTGGACTCGCGCACACAACAATGGCCCAACACAATTAAAAACCTTTAATTTCCCTCTTACATGCAAGTTAAATGCAATATTGGGCATTTTTGCTAGAAATATTTTTGTAAAATTCAAAAATAGTTTGTTTAAAATAAGCTTACCAAAAAAGCCTTATTTTTAGTAGTTTTAAATTGGAGACCTTAAATTTCTAGACGTTGAAACTTTCAATTATTAGTTTTAATTTTTTCATTAACCAACTTTCCTCTCAACGTTTAGAAATGGTCTTTCTTTAATAATTTTTAATCCCAACATTTAAAACTGATTTCATTAATCGTGATTAAGTCATTATTAATCAATTTATTACTACCCAACATTCCTATCTATGTCCTCAACCTATAAAAGATAGTGCATGGTACAGTTTAAGACACACTAAGCAATTAAGTTATCTGGCTTCTCTCCTTTTCTCTTTTGCTCTGAGTTTTTTGATCTCTGCTATTCTGCTTCCTTGTGAATTTTCGCAGGAAGGATCTATTTAATTCTAGAAAGTTGTCGACCTATAGTGGAATAACTCTTAAGGACAGTATCCTCGGGCATGACTTACATCAATTTTTTTAATGTATTTGTGAATTGCAGCTAACAACCTATTATGAGAATTGCTATTTTATATGGACAATTGCAGACATAAATACATAAATATATATAAGGGCTTATATATATATATATATATATATATATAAGCCCTTATATATATGTATAAGGACTAAACTTTCTTAGATTGGAGTCTTATAACAACAAACCTTGTAGTCAGGTTAGGATAATCATCGTCAAACATGCATATTTTGATTTTTATTTCCCTAAGAACTAAAATATTAAAAAAAAAAAGAAAAACAAACATTTGGTTGAAAATTAAGGCAAGATTGTGACTTTTTTTTTAACTTTCAAAGTAACATTAGCATAATTTGGATCTTTTGCAAAGGCTGGTACTTTTCATGCATGATAACAATTACATTAGGAAAAAATTTGGTAGCTGTCTCACAACAGATTCTTTAATAAATATATAATAAATAGTGATTTTTTACAATCTAATATGATAAAATTGGATCTTTAATTTTGAAAAGGAAAAAAATACATTTTTGGTCCTTTAACTTAATTTTAATTTTAATTCTCATCTTTTAACTTTATTTAGTTTTAATTTGGTCCACTAATTTTACTTTAAATTTCACTTTGGTCCTTTAATTTCATTTGATTTAATTTTGTCTTTAATATTAAAAAAATACTCAACAAAATTTAAAGGACAAAAAATATTTGAATAGTTTTTAAAAATTAAGAGCAAAATTGGAACAAAATAACATTAAAAGATGAAAATGAAACTTAAGGTATAGTTAAATAATGAAATTGAAACCAAATAAAACTAAAAGACAAAATAAAACCTAAAGTAAAGTTAAATGATTAAATTGGAACAAAATTAAGTTAAAACATGAAAGTGAAACTTAAGACAAAATTAAGAGATGAAATTGGAACTAAATAAAATTAAGAGACGAAATTGAAACTTCAAGTAAAACCAAGTTTCTATATAGTCCATTATTCTCTAAAATTCTGAAGTTGCATTCACAATAAAATTTCAATATTAAAAATTGTTCTTGATAAACATAATGGTTAGGCACCCCAAAAAACCAAAAAGAAAATTAAGAATTGACCGTGCTAGGTGAAATATTTAATTAATGTCCTATAATTATTCCAAAA
The DNA here is from genome assembly GCA_032878935.1 of Erythrophleum fordii. Lineage (NCBI taxonomy): Eukaryota > Viridiplantae > Streptophyta > Magnoliopsida > Fabales > Fabaceae > Erythrophleum > Erythrophleum fordii. The sequence continues at coordinate 13,168,665 of JAVQMF010000052.1, read as the reverse complement.
CAAGATTAGAAAACTTGTGTTCCAAGCAAAAGACCAGTAAACCCTCATAAGGGGATTTAGGTTCAATATCAATGGATATGGGTAAAATTTTCAATGGTATTTATTACCAGATTTTTTAATTAAAATAAGATAGACTTTTTCAACATGTCCAATCCTGTTGTGTTGAGTTGGTAAAAAATCTCTATTTATTGTATATTTATTGAAGAATCTGGTGTGAAACACCTTACAAACTTTTCCCTAACATAATTGCTGTCATGCATGAAAAGTACCAGCCTCCGCAAAAGATCCAAATTAGGCTAATGCCACATTGGAAGTTTTATAAGGGAAAAAAAAATATGTCACAATCTTGCCCTAATTTTCAACCAAACATTTGTCTTTTTCTTTTGTGTGTGTTAGTTCTTAGGGGAAGAAAAAATCAAAGTAAACATGTTTGACTATGGTTATCTTGACCTGCCCACTAGGTATGCAATATCATACGATGCCAGTCCAGGAAAAATGTTGTAAAGCTTTAAATTAAACTTTTTTACCTAACCACAATGTGTACGTGAAATTTTAAACGGCTCTTAACCCTTATATATGTCCGTTAGTGTCCATATATCCTAGCAATTCTCAGAATAAGTTGTGCTTATCCCTCATATCAGTGCAACTTGGAGCTTAACAAGCTTTTCCCTGTTGTTTAGTTTTGCTTTTGAAGATGGCTTATCTGAAGAAGCTCATCTTGAAATTTGCTTTGCTTTTTGTTCTTCTCTTCTCCGTGAAAGTCGCAGCAAGGGCGCCAGCAGTTTGGATATCTGATCCTCACATAGCACGTAAGTGATCAAGAACTATAAATATATCATTTTGCTAAATCAATTTAAATTAGCTCTAACTTTAAATCATTTTCGGTGCAGAATCATATGATTTTATTTAATTTTCTTCGATTAGGGTTTTTCAAGTTTTTGTTACTACTATCTGGAATTGAAAATTAATTCAAACTTAGGATAATGATGACCCCATTGAAAAGCTTAAAATTATCGGAAAAGTATAATTAAAATATTTATTAACACCAGAATCATAATTTACTCTTTTCTTAGTAAATTTTCATTTTCTTTCCTTTTCGGTGTTGCTTCTTTTTCTTTTTGGTCATAAATTTGGAAATCATGGATTAGATGCCTATCACATATCATTAAACGTACATATTGCATAGTTTCATTTATTTATGTTTTCTTCTGATCCTTTTCCAATTTTCAATTATATATATTTGGTTGAGTGATTTTGATTTCAATTTTCTTATTAAAAAAATGCAGATAAAATCCGCCGCGCTGCTGATGACCCCCGCGGCCACAATTATCGTCGTCCCTGAGAACACAAATGATTCAGGGAAAAGCAAGTTGAGAACTAAATAAAACCTTATCTGTTGTGAAGAAGCTTCTGGTGGATATTATGTATGGAGAAAGCTGAAATATTTGTACTTAGATAGGAAAAGAAAACAAGGCAGCGAGATCTTATTTTAATTTCTGTAGAATTATGATTTCCAATTGATGTCAATTATTCAATAATTTGTAAAAATTCTATAAACTATATATATATATATATATATATTTTTTTTTTTCCCCTTAAATTAGATGAAAAAAAAATTAGATTTAAGGGCCTAGATTTTGCAAAATTTATAATAAAAGATTTTAAAAATTAAAATTATCCCAAAGGATTAAAGTTAACGGGACTTAGTACTAGGGTTTAAGAAAATTTTAAGAAAGCTACAATTTATGGAATTTTGGCAGTAACTTTCTTAATAACGATTACTAACTTTTCAAAAGTTTAATAGTAAGACACTTAAAATTGAATAGTAATTTTAGTTTTTCGGGATAATTTTAATTTTTAAAATCTTTTATTATACATTTTACAAAATTTGAATCCCTAAATGTAATTAGGTTACCCCATATTTACCACATTACCCCATATTTACCACATTTTTAGAACAACCAATAGCTCTACTTTCCATATATGAAATACTACAATTTAGCCTCTCCAACAAACACTAAAACAAGTTACTTTAAAGAAGAAATGAACACAATCTCATGCATGTTATTGCAAATTTGTCCATCCATCACCAAACATGTTTCCATATGAGAATTTCTTGCGTCATAGGTAAGGTGGCAAGCCTGGCTATTTGATGGAGGATGGCTAGGTAGTCTTGGAGGTGACGAAAAAAAAAAGAAAATCACCACAAAAATTTTGGAAAATAGTAAGGGATATCTTCCTTGTCAATCCCTCGCTAACATATTCAGTGTGGGAACAACAATGAAAAATTTTCTTGCTATTTCTACATTGCTAAATAGTGAAAGAAATTTCTCTTGCCAATCCTTCACTAAATCCCCTCAGTCACAAACAACGAAGGACTTTTCCTTGCCAAAATCCTTGGTAAAATCCTTTTCAATAGTGGGCTTTTCCCTTGCTACTTGTTAAGGGTTTAGCGAGGGATTTCCCTCACCAAATGCTTGAATTACCATCATTATTCCCTAGATAAACTTAAAATTCCTTCACTAAATAAGGGAGGAAACACAGATTTTGTGGAAGTGTCTCTTGCCGTTCCCTTACCATTTCCTCTTCCTCCTTCATCATTCTCTCACATTCCACTATTATTCCCTCACATATATATCTGTCACAATCTCTTCGTTATTCATTTAATACATTCCGTCACTAATCTCTTAATATTTTGTTGCTAGTTTAAAAACAAGGTTGCACATTTTATTTATTTTATGTCAATTCCCATATTTAACTAACATTAAAACAGTATTACAAAGTACAAACAGCCAGCCATTGAAACAAATATATATAGAAATAGTTTATATCCAACCTTAATCTATTTAGATTAGTTTGTTTTATCATCTTTAAAAAATGAAATATATGATTTATTTTAAAGTTTAAAATTTTATTTTTTTAATTTTAATTTTAATTATGAAAGTAAACATTCTGAGCATTATGTTACAACAAAAATCATTGATATATCAGGGTTGAGAAGTATCGAATTGAGTTACAAATTAATAATAAGTAGAACTTATTGTATATAATACAAAACATTTAACTTATTGTATATAATACAAAACATTTAAATGATTAGTAAAAATTTATCTCATTTAATATTATTTAAATTTATAAAGATTCTACGCCTAAAAATAGAGAAGTTACATTCATAAGCCGAATTAAACATATAAATTGATATTCATACGTCAGATTCTCTTTACATAAACAATATCATAGAAATAATTTATCTTAATATATTTCTGGAAATCCAACAAAGTGTCCATTGTAGACAGAACATCTCAAACATTTCTACAACAATCAAATAACACAAAGAGAGCATTACTCCCAATTCTCAATTAATAAATAAAAAATAATCAATAGAGTTGAGATTCTGCCCATTATTTGTGGAGTTGACTTTAGATTAAAAACCTATACATACATACAGAGGACAACAATTTATTACTATTAGATAACTAAATGCTGGCCCACGACTAATGGGAATAGGTCAAACACAAAGTTACTATCTGCAATAATAAATAATAGAATAAATTGTAATACTCGTTGAGTAAAAAATGAATACAATGACTAAAGGAATAAGTGGGCATATAGTTTTTCTATTAAAAATAGTTCAATAAAAATATTATATCGTAAGGGATTAAATAAAAGTTCAAGAATGACAAGGATAAATAAAATAAAATTTCAACATTTAAGATACAAAAATTCAAATACACATTGCTGTGAAATTAATCAACATTACTTGGATGAAAATAAATAGGTACATAAAACATGTTTACTAGCAATTCAATCATAATATTCTAGTTGGTTAATCGATAAAACTTTGCAGGAGGGAGCTAGCATACTTTAAAAATTAAATCAAGGACTATGAAGAAGCTTCTTGTTGAGATTGGATAGTAATTATAGTGAGATACAAATAAAAAATAGTACGAGGATACTTGCTTATATATAATTCATTCAAGTTACAAATTAATAAAAATACTATGAGGAAAATTATAAAAGTTAATTTTTACATTTGGACAAATTATTAGACAATAGTAGGAAACATTTAATTATTGACTAAAAACCGTTTAATATTATTATAGAAAAAGAGGTATTTATTTTAATGGGTCAAGGCCTTGTTTGGCTAGCCAATAATTCCTAATGAGTTTAATTTTATACTAGGTGCTATAATTAATCTCTTTTAATGCATATAATTATATTATATTCAATTTCACATCTTAATTCAAATACCTCTCTCTCAATGATTTAATTTAAATCTCCTGAATTTTAATTTAACTTAAAGTTTTCTTAATTTCTAATTAGCTTCATATACTAGGATGTTACAATTTATGCATTTATAATTTATTCATACTACTAAACTTCAATATATGTTTATTTTTAAGGATATGAATTTGAATTTTAAGATTCTAATATGTTATTTTGTTTCAACTTTTCTTAATTTGTATAAAATTATACAAATATGAGAACTTCTGCAAATCTTTATATTCGCGTAAAATGAGAATAAGAGGCATTTTCCTCCCACAGTGGATCATTGAAACAGCGAGGGGAGGTTGAGGAACGAGGAAAATGGAGAGCAAGAAAGGCCTCTCCACTCATTCCCAAAGCAGCTTGTCATCCCTAAAATTTTCATAATTAAAATATTTTAGTAAATTATCCTAATAAAATGTTTTGTATGAAAAAATTTTCCATTTAAGTCTATACAGTTACTTTCCCTCCTTAAATTATTTCAACTTAAAAATAGGGGTCAAGCACATCTTCTGGGCTGGGGCATACAAATGACAAGACTTTTTGGTTGCGTTATCAAATCTTTCACCATTTTCCAAATCATCTTTGTTTCATACATCATTCTCAAATCATTCAGTTTACTCTTAGTGCAATTTCGCATAAAAATTTATTTATAAAATGTTTAAATATCATAAATATCAAAAATTAAAATTCAATTATGTGATGTATATGTTTTACATAATATAGAGATGATGATTTTATTAAAATATATATGTCAAGTTCAATATTTTGAAATATAAATCTTTAAATATTTAGAAAAATTAAAGTAACACTAATATGTTTTCCTTTTTTAGTTCGTAACCTTAAACAATACTTTGAAATGTCTTCGTATCTAATCCCAGGTCTGTATCCTAGTTTCCTATTTTGAAAAAGAAAAAAAAAGAAAAATATTAAAATGCTGCGTTGACATCTTCAAAATTGACTAATTCCTAGCATTAAAAGTGAACGAGGCTTTTGACTCGTTGTTCATCTTCGGTCTCATATAAGACTTCTGTAGGTCATTTACTTAAAACTAAAGTTGTCTAATTTTAATATAGAAATTTTTATAGGGCACTAATTAAATGTTTCCCCCGGCATGAACAATTCTAAGGCTTTGTTTACCCAACCATTATGTTTAATTAACTTCATATATATTGAAAACTTCTTGCTCCATATCTATTGTCTTTTAAATAAAAATAATAATTAAGGAGTCATATGTTTATACAATATATGAGAGTAAATGAATTAATAACTGTGTAAGATTTAACATACTTAAATCTACTGCTTATTCTAAGATGTAACTAGGTACATAAATCAAATTGTTGTAGTAATTATATGTCACATCTTTATTAAACACGGGTAAATTTTCTTATGAATTTAGAATTTTTCAACCAAAAAATCAAATTTTTATGCATAAATCTACTGTCTTATTTTTTTTTTTATCTGTGTAATATATAGATGTCAGTTGATTATTTGGTGATTCCATTAATGTTTTTGCAAATACAATTTTTAATATTAAAATCTCATTGTGAACGGAACTTAAGAAGTTTAGAGAAAGTGGGCTACATATGAACTCCCTCAGTAGTGAATTTAAGTTTACGTTATTAGATTTTTCAATCAAAGCATATATAACATACGGATTTTTTTTTTTAAGATTCAGCATGTTGTATTATGTTGTAAAAGATTTTCGACATAAAAGAATTTTTTTTCCCCTAATATAAGTGCCATCAAAAATATGAAAAGTAGAAATCAACATGAAGGCCCAAATTAGGCTAATGTCACATTGAAGTTTGATAAGGAAAGAAAAAAAAAAAAATATATATATATATATATTTGTCACAATCTTGGGCTTTTTTACGAATATATATAAAAACAAAAAACAAAAGATGAATACATATAACTTTAAAAACTATTTCCGGATATATGTAAGTAATATAAAATAAAATAAAAGTATTTTTTTTTAATAAAAAATTGGAACGCGGAGTTAGTGACTCCGCGTTCCAAATTTTTTTAAAAATTTTTTAAAAACTTTCTTACCCCCTCAAAGGGGGTCAGAAAAGCTGACCCTCAACGGGTCAGAAAACTGACCCGTTGAGGGTCAGCGTACTGACCCGTTGAGGGTCAGTTTCACTGACCCACGGGTCAATTTGACCCGTGGGTCAATTTTAAAAAAAATTTAAAAAATTAATATTTTAATTAATTTATTTAAAATTATAAAAATAATAAAAAATTTAAAATTTAAAATATACAAATTTATTATAATAAATATTATTAATTTATGTATTATTAAAATTTATATTAATTTTGTGTATATTTAAAAATATAATATTTTTAAATATTTTTATAATTTTATTAATTGTATAAGTGATAAAAACTTATACTTTCAGAAAATTTAATTAATTTTATTAAAATTTATAAAAAGTGAAATTTAAATAATAAAAAAGTAAACAAAAATTTAATTTATTAAATAAATTAATAAAAATATTTCTAAAATTACATTTGTATGAGAATTTTGTAATTGGAGAAAAAATTATTAATCAATATATTAAAAAATACAATGACTTAATTTGTATATATAATTTGTTTAATTTTATAATTATAAATAATTTATGTGTTGAAGAATAGTAATTAATTTTATTTAGATTTTGAACAAGTCAAATATGAGTAATAATTTTTTAACAATTTATATAAGAATTCTTAAACATATAGTAAAAGAAAAGTATTTGAAAAATCATAATAAAATACATTTACAGTCGAAATGTTCATGAAATTTTTTTTACCTACAAAAAAATTCTCTTATTTATAATTTGAAAAACACAATGTCTTAATTTGTGTATATTATTTTAAAAAATATTAAATAATTTTGTTTAAATTGTAAGGGAAAAAAATTAATAAACAAGATAGTAAAAATATTTTTAAAATTACATTTGAATAGATATTTATTTATTGAAAAAAAAATAGTAATTTATGTATTGAAAAATATAATCACCTAATTTATATATATAATTTGTTTAATTTTATAAGGATAAGAAATTTATGTTTTGAAGAATAAGAATTAATTTTGTTTAAATTTAAAAAATTAAAATATTAATAATGAGTGTAAAAAAATTTAAATTATATTTTTTAAAAATTTAATTAATTTCATTAAAATTTGTAAAAAATAAAATTTAAATAATCGTTAAAAGACGTAAATAAAAAAATATTAACTAAATTTTAAATAAATTAATTAAAATATTAACTTTTAAATTTTTTTTTTAAAAAATTGACCCACAGGTCAAATTGACCCGTGAGTCAATTTGACTGACCGAACGGGTCAGTTGACTGACCCGTTGGGTTAGTGAAACTGACCCTCAACGGGTCAGTATTACTGACCCTCAAAGGGTCAGCTTTTCTGACCCCCTTTGAGGGGGTCAGAAAATTTTAAAAAAAATTTTAAAAAAAATTTGGAACGCGGAGTCAGTGACTCTGCGTTCCAATTTTTTATTAAAAAAAATTAATTTTATTTTATTTTTATATTACTTACATATATCCAAAAATAATTTTTAAAGTTATATATATTTGTCTTTTGTTTTTTATTTTTACATATATCCGTAAAAAAGCCCACAATCTTGCCTTAATTTTCAACCAAACATTTGTCTTTCTTTTAATTTCATATGTTAGTTCTTCGGGGAAAAAAAAAATTCAAAGACGCGTGTCTGACTATGATTATCTTGACCTGACCACTAGGTACGCAAGACGCCAGTCCAGGAAAACTGTTATAAAGCTTTAAATTAAATTTTTTTGCCTGACCACAATGTGTACGTCAAAATTTAAACTGCGCTCTTATCCCTTATATATATATATATATATATATATTGTGTACGTGTCTGTGTGTCCGTAATTGTCTCTATGTACTAGCAATACTCAGAATAAGTTGTGCTTATTCCTCGCATCAGTGCAACTTGAGCTTGAAAAGCTCTTTCATATTTTTAATTTTGCTCTTGAAGATGGCCCATCTGAAGAGTCTCATCTTGAACCTTGCTTTGCTTTTTGTTCGTCTCTTCTCCATGAAAGTCACAGCAAGCGCACCAGCAGTTTGGATATCTGATCCTCTCATAGCATGCAACTGATCAGGAACCACCATATATCATTTTGCCCAAATTAATTTAAACTACCTCTAAATTTAAATCATTTTCCTAGTGAAATTATATCATTTTAGTTCATTTTCTTCGATATGGGTTCTTCAAGTTCTAGCTGCTACTATCTGAAATTGAAAATTAATTCAAACTTATGATAAGGATGATCCCGTTGAAAAGCTTTAAAATTATGAGAAAAGTAAAATTAAAATATTTATTGACAGCAGAATTATATATTGTTTGGTATTGTTTCTTTTATTTTTTGTTTATAAATTTGGAGATCATAGATTAGTTGCGTCTCACATTTATCATTAAACGTAAGTATTGTATAGTTTTATTTATTCATTTTTGCTTCTGATCCTTTTCCATTTCCAATTATATATATTTGGTTGAGTGATTTTGATTTAAATTTTTTTATAAAAAAAATGTAGAAAAAATCCGCCGCGCTGCTGATTTTCCCCAAGGCCACAACTATCGTCGTTTCTAAGGACACAAATATTCTATAGGGATTATGTGTGGAGAAAGCAGAAATGTTTGCACATGGACTTGGTCTTGGATTGGGCGTCCTTTTAAGTAGATTGGGCCTATATATTTGCTCCCTTATGGTCGAAATCACTTTACATTACTCCTTGGGAAAGGCTCCAGACATGTCTCGATACTACTCATATGGAGGATTTGGGGCTATGTCCTTGGACTATAATCATTGGGCTTTTGAAATGAGGCCTCCCCACATTTGCTCCTTTCAGGTATGTTTTGCTCATCTATATATAAAATAAGAGTGATGTGATTTTTTAAATTAAATAGTATTGCTTGCAAGTGCACTATTTAAACAAATAGTAAAAGTTACTCAAATTTGCCTACAATGAAAGCATATTTTTTCATTAATGTAGGGAAGTGGGCCAAAGGTATGAATATGGCTAAGGTTAACTCTAACGTGTCAAAATTGGCCAAAATGAATACATCAAAATTTATAAAAATAAATAGGAAAACAATTTATAAAAAAAATGTTAAATTAAAGTTATCTAAAAACTACCCTACTCTACAAAAAAAAAAGAGGTCTTTTAGTAGCAATTATTTTGTAATAACATAGAAGTTACTACAAAGGTTGCATTTAGTATGAGGGAAAAGAGATTGAGGAGATAAATAAGAAAGAAAAAAGTGAATTGGAAGAATGAGAAATAACACTTGTAATTTTACTTTTAAAAAAATAATTAAAAAATTAACAAAGACATAATAGATATCTCCTATTTTATTTCAAATTTCCATTCCCATCAATTTCTAAACCATGGTACCAAACATAGCATAAAAGTACACTTTTCCCTTCATTGGGTGCACTGCTGTTTCCATCAAGTTTGATTACCTTATTCATTATATAATAATGTTGTGATTATTAAAGGAAGCATTTTTTTTTCTACTTTCATCAATAATCTTTTGATATGTTTTGACAAACAGCAAGAAAGTTCACTTTTGCTAACTAGGATTATAAATAATTCTTAAAAAAAGTTTTTAAAAAATAAAAAAGCTTATTTGGTGAATTTCTTTTTAATTGAAAAAGGATTTAATCACCATTGAAAGTAGCTTTTAAAAGTTATCACCACTAGATCTATCTTTTACTGGCAATCACATTAGTGGCTTTAAAAATGTTTTGGCATCGAAAAGTTTAGGCCTGATTTTGCCTTTAGTAGCAATATTGGAAAAGCCAAATTTTTATAGTATGACTATGTTGTAAAAAATACAATGAAATTGCCTAAGTCAATAAACAAACCTAGAACATATTAAAACATGTTATTAAGCTATAAAAAGTTTATCCCAAGATACTACATAAGCTAAGAAACCTAAAACATAAGCCTAGTACAAATGCAGTATGTAAAAACCTAACTTAGTACATAAAAGACCAAAAAAAAAAAAAAAAAAAAGAATAGGATAACCTAGGATTAACTAGACTAAGTCAAAATAACCTCAAACCTAATCTAAGACATTCTGACCTCATAGGAACATCCTAGGAATTAAACAACAACCTATGATGACACAAAAATATCCTGATGAAATATCCTAAAACTAGAAAAACTAATTACAAACTAATAACTAAGTAACTTAAACTAATTTAAATATTAAATCATTAAATTAAATAGATAAATTTGAAATTATTAATTAGATAAATTAAAAAAATAAAAAAACGAACAACCTGATTAAATTAGCATAATTGAAAATAATATTAAATAAATTGACTAAGAAAATATCTACTTAGTTAAAATAAAATACATATACAAAAAAATCCTAATTTAATCTATCATAATAATTATCTAAACAAACCTAAATTACCAAAAGGTTAATTGCCCTAATCTATCTAGTAGTCTAGGTTACTCTAACTACTAGGACCAAATTAGAAGACCTAATAATAAATAAGAGTATCATTAATCTGAATAATGCAATATGGGATGAATGCAGGAACCTATGCAAACAGATGAGGATTCGAATTTACCTATTCCATAATTAATAATAATATTATTAATAGAAACTCAACAGCAAACAGTTCATATGTCATGGACAGCATAAATTTTCTAATATATCGATTACCCATTCCATTATGTCTCGAATTAACCTAAATCTAATTATCCCACATAACGCCCTCTGATCTAATTACGTATCCATTAGTTAGCTCAACTGAAAAAAGAGAAATAGATAGGATCTTCCCAGGTACTCATATTGTGCAAGCCTGAATCCGTCTACGGCCAAAAGCTCATGTTGGTAGTCATCCATTCTCAGAGAGATCTCCTAACACACAATTAGGTGGGTTTTTATTCATTCCTTAGTGGGCTCCACCCTCACGCTAATCCCTACACCAGAGTGTCAGTGCTGTGGGATTGGCAAATATGGGCACGATGATAATAAAGGATCTTGGATATGCCATAAGTGTCCCGACTGGTAATGTTGAAATAACTTATCTACGTTACCATATTTCTTATTAAAAAAAATTCTATATTGTCTTATATGAACTTTGAATTTATCCTAATTTAATTAATATAACCTCTCCAACCGGTACATAATCACACCTAACCAAATTAGCCTACGCAAGTCAACCTATATATAACCTATTATGTAAGATTTATAGTGTATGATAGATCTAGATTCATCTCTCTTGCAATATCTCCAACTCGGTACATAATTACAATCAACATTCAATAAAATAATTAATCGTGATTCTTAAAATGAATTGTTAAATTAGTCTTCACTCGGTACATGATTAGACCTCCAAAATTCATTCAAGTTTCTAAAACCAATTATTCAAAGGCATTAAGGACATACCATACACTCACCTGATGAATGAAATATTTGATGTATTATTGAGCTATTAAAATCATTTTAATTAGATAAAGTTCAAGTAAATTCTACTCCCTAACGTGCGACTACTACATGCAGAACATGATGAAAAAACAACATAAAGGACATCACCTAAAACAACATATATAGGGTGGTTAGCCAAAAACGGCAGTGATTAGTGCTTCCATGGTGTTCCCTCTACTATCTCCATTCGAGTCCTTCATACTTTAATGGATCATTTGGTTCACAAATCTTATATTCTTGGAAATGATTACTTTCCCAAGAATATCTCCATTAGAATAGTTTTAATTAAAATCCATATTAGTATTAATCAATTGTCTTACTAATTAATAGACTTTGTTCAATAATATCAAATATTTAGTTTGTATTTGGCATTACTTAAAATGGTTTAAGTCATGTGATTGGATAACCTCTAATAACAAGTTGGATTATCCATGAGTCCATTTAGAAAGAGACCTCAACTTGCAACCCATTTAGAAATCAGTGATCGTATTTCATACTAGCTAGGTGATTTTGTCTATATACATACACATATGTAAGACGGTTCCTTTTAGATGAGGATGAGCCATATGCAAGTTATAGCTTCTTTCTCCTCTTTCTCTTTCTCCTTCTTTTCTTTACCTTTTTTTTTTCATGCTTCTCTATGTTAAGAGGATTCAAGAAATCAAGAACAAAGCTTGGATTCATTTATGCTTCTATGCTCCCATATCTATGTTAGCAATTGGCATCAAAGCTTGGTGAAAATTGATTTGAAACTTGTGAAAATTTTTCAAGTTTCGCTCTTGAACCCCAATTTGGCATTGTTTTGAGCTCTAGCTTAAATCTTATTATTTTGGCTTGAATTTTGGCTTGGGTATGATGTTTTCTTAGTATATAATATCATTTGTGCCATTTAACTCCTTGAAAATTGGTTCTTTTCCCAAAAAAAAAAAGTAAATGGCTAAAAACGAAAGCAAAATTATGATTTGGTTTTCATCAAGGCATTGGGACATTCCATACTTGAGAGATAAAAGCCTTTGCTGCCATTGCACCAATAGGGAAATGATTAATTTGAGGTTTTCTTGCATTTTGGCTTTTGATTTTAGATGCATTGCTCTTTAACCATGGTATTTCAGTGAATCATAATGAATTTAACTGATCCTGATGCTCACATGAGTGTTTTATTGAATGTTCATACTCTTGATTTTACACTCTTGTTATAAAAAAATTGTTATGAGTGTTGATAGAGTATTACTATGTCTTTGATCACCTTCTAGTTATTATGGGCCCTTAACACCTTATGATTGTGGATCTAATCATAAGGATGTCTAGGTGAACTTAATTGAAATAACCATTTGATTGACATAATCTATAGCTGAAACATAGTTTGTTTTATGATCTTGACAATTATTTATGCATGATTGAATATCATGTCATCCTATTTGCATGCTTGCACTTTTTGCACATCATTGTTGTGAGAAATGATGTTGAGTATGACTGAGTGATTTTATTTGTTGTAATGATCACTTTGGCTATTGCTACCTTGCAATTGTGAGCTCAATTATAGTGGGACAAATCATAAGGGCGTTTTGGTCTCAACAAAATTCTAGTTTGTATGTATATATTATAATACCTTTATTGATTTTATATTGCATAATGATTGTTGGGTAAATTGAATTGATAGTGAATGTGCCTTATCAATATAACATTATTAATGTAATATGTTATTGTTGAGATATGTTCAAATTGATGTCTTAATATTTCTAATACCCTATTGTTGCGAGGATATTAGAGTTATTTGGTTTCATGGGTCGTTCATGTAATTGAGTTTTTTTAGCTTGTTAGAATTTGAGATATTTTAGCGGGGATTGTGATAAACAATAAATTTGAGTGTAATTGCATTATCTAGATATTGAGGCAAACTTAGTTTTTGAAATATTTTGTATACATAATTTGTGTATTCTCATGTTGTTTCTATTTTGGCTTCTATATTTATGCAATTATCATATGTGAAAACTATGTGTGGGACTAATTACAATGATTGGAAAGAGTTCTTAGAAAAGTACTTTAGCAATTGCTTAGTTAGCCATGGCCCTTAGGGAATATGTACTTACTACACTTGATCCCACTTTCATTGCCACTGGTAAAGTCTTTCATGAATAGCGGCACAACCCTATTAGAGTTTTTCTAGGCATTGGATTTCTAAAATAGAAACTATAGTGGAATTCTTTAAGACTGTTAGGGAGAAGGTTTAGATAACTCGATAAGGCTTAGAAGGGTTATTATCTCTCTGTATTAGAAAGAACACTATTGTGATGAAGTGTATGTTGTTTAAAGAACATCGAAGATTATGTATTACTACAACAAGATTCTTTCGGTCTTGTATAGTGAGATAGCTTTCATGTCTGGCATATTGTAAAGTATCTCCCATCTTTGTTCAAGTATTTATGGCTTCCTATTATTCCCAATTAGATGAATGAACTATTGATCAACTTATTGTTATTGTCTCTCAAGAGGAGGAGTCCATGGAAAAAGGTAACACCTTTACTCTCACAATGAATTATTTGATTTTTAGGTCCAACAACAAGTCTAATATTAGTTTAACCAATGGTTAAAAAGTTCAAGTCCTAGTTTGTGACAAGAAATATGTTAGTAGGAATGATAACAATGTGATAGCTATCTAGGACCTTTTGAAGGCAAGTGTAATTTTTGTGAGTTTTTGAATCATAAGATAGAAGACTATTGTGTTTGTCCCTCTAGCTTTAGCTTAATCTGAATTTAATATTGTTACAATTTGTCTTCATCTTTGTACTTAAATTCTAGTTGTGCTATTCAGGTTGGAATTTTTCTTCTACTTTTATTTTGGAATTGAACAACAATTTATGTACCTCTTCAAGGAAGAAATTTAACTTCTGCTTCTATTTTAAACCGGTGTGATTGCTCTTTTTTAGCAAGGGAATGGAGATATTGTCATTTACTTTGATTTAATTATTAATGATCTCACTACATCAAGTGATGTGCTGGATTTAAATTTCTCATTATTGGATTTAGTAATTCTCTTGCTAATGTTGTTATTGGAAACAATTAGGGTAAGTTTGTGAAATGCTCTTCAATGTTATAGCATAAGTATTTAAGTCATATTTCTTGGGAGAAGTTGGTAAAATATTTGGCTAACAAGGATGTTCTATGTGGCCTTGTTCTCTTTGTTTCCTTCTTGTATAAATTATAATATTAAAGAAAAACTTCCTGCTAGAGTTAGGATAAAAGAAGAAGTATTAATGAATATGTTTGTGGATAAAGAAAAAACAATTGTGGAGAACTTGTTCTAATGATATGTAATATATAATAATAGTGGATACCTATAGAGAATGGATTATCACCACTTTGTTCTAAGGTATATACAGAATGGATTATCACCACTTTGTTCTAAGGTATATTCCTTCAATAACCATTATTATGCATACCAAGCAACAAAACATAATGTTGCATGTTATCTATTGTGAATAAAATAGTCATCTACTATATATGTATATGAGTTAAATTTGAATCCCCTGTTCAGTAGTATTTACATTCGCTATTCCTAAGCTGTCCTTCAGCATTAGCCGGCTGTTACCTCCACTCATTGCCTATCATGGCTCGGCTCCCTTCGCTCATATGCAAGAGCAACTAATGAAAATAAAAAAGGGAGAACCTTTGTTTCTAACCAGACCCTTCAGATTCCCTTCTTTTGTTTATACTCTTTTTCACTCCATTTGCATACTTCTTTTTCTCACAGCAAATTTCCCTTCGATCCGAATGTGTCTCACCATCCTTGTCTCAACATTGAACTTCAAAGAAAATATATTGTTTCTATCTGATTTTAAATCTATTTTTCCTTTTTTTTCCTTGCTTTTTCCTTCTATTTTATTCATCTTTGCCCTATTATTGTTGTGTTGCTTCATTGTTCCTTTCCCATCCCTCATGGCTTCCTTCATTGTAGGTTCCGTTGGAGATCAAAGCTGATAGGTGAAGATGAAATTTGGTATACAGGCCATCGTAGAGGGCACCAGAAGGAGCTCGAACATTTTCGATTTTTCATTGATCTCATCTATTTCATTTTAATCTTCTATTTTTTGTGTTTTTTCTTATTATTTCCTTCTATTTTCTTTAGCTTTGCCTTGTAATTGTCATGTTGCTTCATTGTTCCCTTTCCATCCCTCATCGTTTCCTTCTGTTCAAGATTGAAGCTGATAGTGGTGTTGCATAATTTTGGAACCATTTTTTTTTCTTTTGCAACTTTTTTTTTCTTGGTTCTTCGCATCGCATGGACAATTTGCAATGTATTAGAACCTTTTTTTTAAAATCCTTTTGATTTGTCTGAACCCATTTCTTTTTCGCTTTCTTGATTGTCAATGGCATCATGCTTTCATTTAGTTTCATGTTCTGCTATGCCTTTTCAATTTGTTCTGCTATTTACCCCCGTGTTTATTGTAAGATAATTAACTGTACTCTGCTTATTGATATATATTTTTTCTTTTCAATATTCCTCTGTACTCGCCATAGTGTATGCTTACTTCAACTTTGAGCCTCTTGTGTCTTTTATTTAGTCTTAAATGTATTTATTGAACATATCCAAAAATCGGTACTATAGTGTATGCTCTTTGCAAATTATATGGTTTTAGTTGGAAGGTCGAGAGAGGAAATAAATGAGAAGTTAGATATGTGGAGACTTGCTTTGGAAGATTATAAATTTCATTTAAGTAGAAGTAAAATAGAGTATATAGAAGGTAAGTTTAGTAAGAGACTGATGACTCCCAATATTTTATATTACGTATAGTTAATTGGATTGAATTTGGGAGTTATCCATCAAAGTTTTAGTGAGATTTATTCACTATTTTTAAGTAATTTAGGGAATCAAAAGTGAAAGAGAGAAATGAAGTTAATTACAAATAATTATGATTGAGCAGATGTTGCATTAATAGAAAATATTTCTTGTTTTAGAATTATTATCTATGAGGATTTAGAAGCCATTATATTGTTCCTAAGCTCCAGGCAAAGATGTGATTGCATTATCTGAAGATGTGGTTGCTAAAATCGGTGTCAAAACTCTACATTTTGATTAATGAGAATAGAAAAAGTGAGAGGCAGCTAGGTTTTTAGGGATTCTGCGGCAGAGAAGGGTTCTGAACTTCCAGGAGGCATTTTTGGGACGTTTTGGATGCTTCATTAAGCTTAGAGGAGTGAAGGAAGAGGAAGAATCAAAAGAGGAGCTCAATTTTCTACATATCTTTCATTCTTTTATTTGCTTTCTCTACTTTTGTTCATCTTCTCTATGTATTTGATTAGGATTCATTGTTAGATTTAGCTATGTATAGCTAAACTTCTCTTTACTAGAGCACTATGAACTTGATGTGAACTAGAACCTTGTTTTTCTTATTGATTGTAATGATTGGAACTTTGTGTATCCTTTTCTTGCTAAATGCTTATTTAGGGATTGGCCACCTCTTGGATTTGATTTAAGTAATTGGAATTTACCTTGAAAAAGGAGTTCTAATTGGACCTAAGAGTTGGATAGATTACGTTAGATTTATCTAATTTGTAATTGGGATAGAAATATACCTAATTGCCTTAATTAGTTTGTAGAAGGTTATAGTATTTAATGCACTCTAACCTAATTCTAGGGACACTTAGATTTTAGGGAAGAGTAGAGCTATAATTACATCAAATGTCGGTTATAGCTTATGAATCTCTTAACCCACAAGGTGATAATTAATTGCAATTGAGCAAGTAATTAAGTTTTAGTAAGCATCAAAGGAATAGTGACTCTAGGTAACTTCAAAACCTTGGATTTTTGCCTAATTTTTTCTTTGCAAATCAAATTTTCCTTAAGGTGTTTTGTTTTAAAATTAGTTCTAAATTCATGGCTTGCTTAATTGGTCGCTTACGTGGATGAAAGTAGATTGTACATTGCCTAATTCCATTTAAGTCATTCTTCGTGGGAATAATACTTATACTTATCACTGAACTACTTGATCTGACCCCTACACTTGTGGAAACACATATAATTTTTCATGGTTAGAGACATACTAATTCTAGTGTAGAAGTGAAAATCGGAAAATACACTGTATCATAAGTCACTCAATTTAAGGATTCTGTGTCTGTCATACAATATGACAAGGAAATAAAGGAAGATGTAAAGCATAGGATTTAAGCAGGATGGATGAAATGGAAAAGTATTTCAGGTGTTATTAGTAATAAGAGAATGTTACTCAAATTTAAAGGTAAATTTTATCGTACAGTTATAAAACCGACAATGTTATATGGGACTGAATGTTGGGCAATAAAAGGTCAACAGAAGAATAAGTTCAATGTCGCAAAGATGAAAATATTGTGTTGGATGAGTGGACATACCAAGTTAGATAAAATTAGAAATGAATACATTAGAAAGAAAGTTGAAGTCACATTTATTATAAAAAAGATTGTGGAATCGCGTCTAGATGGTTTGAACATATGTGGAGAAGACTTGTAGAAGTCTTAATAAGAAGAGTAGATCAAATGGAGAGTAGCCCAATAATTAGACATCGAGGAAGACTACGAAAAACTATAGGTGAAACTATTGAGAAAGATTTAGATTTAAATGGTCTCTCTACAAATATGTTTTATAATAGAATTTTATGATGTCATTTGATCCATGTGGTCGACCTCACCTAATAAGAAAAGACCTTGTTGTTGTTGTTGTGATATTTCTCTGTACTCTGCAGTATATTCAATTGCACTTGTCTATTCTTTCTACTTTTTGGAACCACGTACATAATGTTTAAACCAATTATTTTTTTTCTCTTTTTAATTCTTCATCCACTATTATCAATGATTTAACTGTTAACCATACTTTGAAATTCTCCACTATTTTTTCAATAAAACTTTGTTCATGCTTCTTGGTAAACAACCTCTATTGTTGCCTTCTGCACCATTTAATGAATCTAATATATAATCTTCGATTTTCACAGATATGTATAAGTTTTTTTCTTTTTAAAGGTTCCTTCTTTTCCTATACATCTTTCTAAATATCTTATCATTGTTGCCTTCTAACTGCTTCAATCCTCCCTCTCATTTCTTGATGATGTATGCTATGCTTATTCCTTAAATTCTGATTCTTTTCATGCTTGCCTTCCCATTTCCATTAACTCGTTTCTTCTTCATTGCCTGCTGAGAAATATGTGAAGTATATGTGTAAGTTTGTTCAAAATCAACTGTTAAAATTTGATTATGTTATAGTATTTCTTACCTTGATAATGTTGTGATGATATTTGATAATGTTATAGTATTTAACGATTTATGTATAATACAGGAAATACGCTGCTCATATTGCCATAATGATTTCGGCAATATTCCAATTGGAATTGGTTAGTCCTCAGTCCAAAGATAGATCATAATGTCATTTACCATTGTACTATTCTTATTATTATTATTTTCTCTAATCCTTATGTTCATTTTGCCACATAGCTGCTATTTGTTGATCTCTTCTCCCTGGTCCAAACCTTTTACCTAATCAATTTTCTTCTTCGATTTAAATGTTGGACACATGGTTTTAGCATCAATAAGTCCTAAAACCAGTATCATCTTCTTGCAATAAATTAAAGCTCTTTGGTATACAATGTTGGAGCATCTCTTCTGCTAGTTATGACGAACTTATGTAAGTTCTTATATATAGAAGTTCATGTACATGTTGCAACTATATATGTGAATACTCACTGATACGTTTGGCAGCAAGTAGTCAGCTACTCAATGCAAGTCCTCAACCATCCAGCTTACATTTGAAAGGCATCTTAGTGATTCATTCACCCCTTCTAAGAAATGAAATAGTTTTTCCATTCCTATATGAACATGACCCTTGACGTATGAGAGTAAGCATTCTTTATCATGATATATGAAATTATTACAAAAATTTTCTTTTACCAAGTTTGAGGCAAGGGAAATGAATGATATTATGTTTTTCCTAAGTTAAACCTCTGTGCAAAATACTCACTTGAGTAGAAGTCCTGTATCAAACTATACTTGATTGTGCAGATTTTCAATATATGAGATCAAAATAACATTCTCTGATAAGTATAATTTTGCTTCTCAATTAATTAATAACCTCGTATCAGTTGAGTTATCATATAGGAATAGAACATTCTTATATAATGACTTAATAGCTATTTTCTATTGAAAGAGTTTCATTGATGGAATTTATGACCCATTCCTGGTTTCAAAACTTACCAATGCATCTAGGTAAGGCAATATGTTTACCATCAAGGACTTAGTATATGGTGATTATATGAAAAAATCATGATCCACTCTCTAATAGTAAACAGCTGGGGTGCACTGAGTGTGTGGACCCTTTTCTTGTGCCGGCTGCAACAAGGTGTCCAACACTCGTGCACTGCAAGTTATTTCCTTTACATTAAGCAAGAGCTGTGTCTATATCTCCAATACTCATTGAAGTCTAACACATATGCTTACTAAATTACGGGAATATGATGAATTCACCAAGTTATGATTTCATAAGCAACCGACAGTGCCCGGGAACCCTTTTTTTTTCCCACCTAATATTTGTTTAGCTGCATTTAGTATAATAATTGAATATACATTAATTTCAATAACAAAACAGATTCACCTTCCTTGCTAATACTTCTACGTTCTTTTGTGTATTAGCTTTCAGCACTAACACTTCTTATTCATCAAAATATATTGACTCATGATAATAGAATATTATTAACATAATAATCAGATTTTCCATTTCTCTTTAATCTAAATTACGCGTTTCTTTGCTAATACTTTGTTTTTGCTAACTAAGTAATACTGCTATCAGAGTGCTGAGACAAATGAAGATTATCAAAACAGCGCTTTGACTAATTAGACAGGTCAAACATTTCATTGAAATGAGAAAAGAAACAAAAATCAAAATGACCGCAAGGGACGCAAATAATATTATATCCCGACTTGCCATAACTTTTATATTACATTAGACGGCAATCTTTAGTAGCACAGCAGTTACAATATTCAAACCTCAGGGACCCTCATCTACTGGTATAACACTTCTGTCTGTTCATTGATAAGACAGGAGTTTAATGCTCATTAATGTTCCAACACGTTTTTGAACGAAGGTAAGATATAAGTTTACAGATTTTCAATAAGACCTTCATTCTTTTTGCTTCTTTGCTATCAGCAGTGTGTGAATTACTTATGGACATTTAACCCGCAAAAATTTTTCCTGTTCCCTCCTTATTTTTAGCTGCCTTTCTCATGCATTCAATAAAAAAACCTTCAAAAAGTTACCCAGGACGACGCAACATTCATTTACAAAACTCACTGCTTCTTACGGCCAGCATCATCTTTCACTGAACTTCTTCATTGTTCCCAGTATTATTTATTCGCAAATATCGTTTTGAGGAATGGCTTAGTTCTTCCACAACTGAGACAATTCAAATGTGTACATAAATTATCAAGTTTGCAGAGCTCTTTTTCCCAGTAAACACCCCTCCTATAAAATTTAGTCCTTTCTTACATGCTAAATGCATTCGTCATTTTTTTCAAGCTTTTGTAATTAGGCATTTTTCATCATCACCAATACGAAACTGTGACTTTTCTTTTCTTATTACAGCTCCAGTAGAATAAATTCCCACTGCTACTGCAATATATTTCTTCTGGTTCAAAATATAAGTCACTTTTAAAAGGTTTACACTTCTTAAAAAAAATTAGTTATATTTTTAAAATTTTTAAATATTACCGTATCTTTTTAACCTTATTCTTATAACCAATACAATTGTTGTCATTAAATGAGAGATTCCTAACATGATTGTTGCCATTAAATGAAGGGTATTGTGGAAAAAAAAGTAACAATTATTATCAAGTGACTTGCATTTTGGACCAATTTTTTTTTTTCCTCAGGTGACTTACATTTTGGCCCATAAGGAGTATATGATTTGCTGCATTTAATACGTAAGGATTACAAATAATATATTTTGAAACTGAGTACCAATGCCTCTTGCGGCACCTATTGCTATTTTATATGCAGTATTGCATTCTAAAGCCATAAAAACATTTGTCAACTTGGCTCTGAGCACTTCAAATAAAATATTTAGATACATTCCAAATAAAATGCTTCTACATTTCTTATAGCACCACCATTCAATAGCTCTCTCTATTTTCTTGATGACGAGTGTCAACGTACCGGGAGCCAGTGCACCATGCTATCAAGGAATTTACCCAGTTATCAATGTAAGTCATTCAGCACTGTTTTCTATGTGGTCTACTCCCACCTTTACAACTTTTTCCAGCTCAAATTATTTCCAAACTTATGCATACTCTGTTCTCAGTAATAAATAGGTTCATATATCATCCTTCGTAATCAAAGTTTCCTTTTAAAGAGACAAGTTGCAAAATGAAAGGAAGGCTATATTTTGTATTTTCTTTGAAAGAGTTATATACACTTTACAGAGAGCTAAGAAAGGAGAAATATAATCATGAAGAATCAGAAACAGAGATTGAATAAAGTTAACCGAATCATAGTTAATGAGATACAATCAAGATCCAAAGTTGATGCCTGACATTATGGCGTCTTAATATGCCCCCGCAAGTTAGGTGGAGATTCAAGGACACCTAACTTGGAACGTTGATCCCGAAAGACAGCAGAGGAGACCACTTTGGTGAGAGAGTCAGCAAGTTGAGCTGTGGAAGGAACATGACAAACCACAAGAGAGTTGGACTGGACTTGCTCACGGACAAAGTGGTAATCGATAGCAACATGCTTCATTCTAGAGTGGAAGACGAGATTTTGGCTGAGAAATGTGGCACACATGTTATCGCAACAGATAGTGGGCACAGAGGCTAAAGAAAGCTGCATCTCATGGAGAAGATTAGTGATCCAATTAAGTTCAGCAGCGGCATTGGCGATGGCTTTATACTCAGCTTCAGTGGAAGAGCATGCAACAATTCGTTGTTTCTTAGAGGACCAGCTGATGGGGGCTCCACTGAGAAAGATGACATAGGCACGGGTAGAAGAGCAGTTGTCCTTGTTCCCACCCCAATCGGAGTCAGAGTATGCGAGTAGGTGAAGTGGGCTCTGTGGGGAAAGGCGAAGACTAAAGGAATGAGTTGCTTCAAGATATCAAAGGACACGTTTTGCAGACTGCAAATGAAGGGTTCATGGTCGATGCATAAACTGTGAGAGCTTATTGATGGCAAAGGCAATGTCAGGTCGTGTAAAAGAGAGATATTGAAGTGCACCAATAAGTTGCCGATATCGTGTCTGATTTGTAGGCAAGGAACCATCATCAAACTTGAGAATGGAGGAAGAAGTAAGGGGAGCGGAAACACCTTTAGCATCTAACATAGAAAAGCATTGGAGTAGATTAGTTATATACTTGCGTTGTGACAGAAGAAGACCATGAGGAGTGTTAGAAACCTCAATGCCTAAAAAATAAGTAAGTAGGGGGTCCATAAGGCATTGTTTACTGCATAGATGAGAACATATACAACAATATTTGATCCATGAAGAATGAATAAGGAAGCATCAGATTTGGAGTTGATGAACCCATAAGATGTAAGAAAATTTTTCAGCTCAGTGTGCCATGCTCGTGGAGCTTGCCGAAGGCTATAGATGGCCTTATTAAGTTTATAGACATAGGAGGGATAAGTAGCATTGATGAAACCTAGAGGTTGTTGCATGTAAACATCATCTTCAAGACGGCCTTGGAGGAAGGCATTGTTGACATCCAATTGGTATAGAGGCCATCAGTAAAAAGTAGCAAATGTGAGAATGAGCCTGATGGTGGCGGGTTTGACCACTAGGCTGAAGGTGGAGTGGAAATCAAGCCCTGGACGTTGATGAAATCGCTTAGCTACAAGACGGGCTTTATACCGATCGAGAGTGCAATCAGGGTTATGCTTAATACGAAAGACCCATTTGCAGCCAATGACATTTGTAGAAGGTGAAGGAGGGATAAGAGTCCAGGTTCTGTTTTGGTTAAGGGCATGCATTTCAGCATTCATGGCATCACGCCAAGCAGGATGTTTGGCAGCTTGATGGAATGTGTGAGGAACAACCATGTCAGAGGCGAAGAAAAGGAGGGCTGAATAATCAGTGGGGTATTTAGGCTTAAAGATGTTATTTTGTGATCTGGTGGTTATTTTGGGAGGTAGAGGAGTAGGTGGCAGATCAGTATAGGAAGGAGAGGTTATAGAGCACTCTTTCGACAATGGTGACTGATCTGCAGTGGAAGACAAGGGTAAAGATAGTGATGGGGAGGTAGAAGAAGGGGAAGCAGTGAAAGATGGGTGAAGTGGAGAAGGTGGAGTGGATGGAGACATAGGTACAGGGGGAATATAAGGGGAAGGAGGTTCAGACAAGGAGGTGCAATCAGAAGCAGGGGGTTCTGAAGAGGGAATGAAGTCAGCCATAAAGAGGATGTGGAGGAAGTTGGTCGAGGCTGACTACATGAGATAGTAGTGAATGGAAAAGAGTTCTCAACAAATGTGACATGTCGAGAGAGAAAAACTTTTTTGGTGGAAGGGTCAAGGCATTTGTAACAATGGTGCGTGATGGAATAGCCAAGAAAGACACGGGCGAGATTTGGGATCAAGTTTATGATTGGTGTATGGTTTGAGCCAAGGATAACAAAGACAACTAAAGGTACGAAGTGTAGTATAATTAGGTGGTGTAAGAAAGAGAGTTTCAAAGGGTGATTTGCCATGGAGAATGGATGTGGGCAGTCGATTAATGAGGTAAACAGCAGCTTGGCAAGCATGAGGCCAATATGTTAAAGGAACAGAGGCTTGGTGAAGGAGAGTGAGGGTGGTTTCCATGATGTGGCGATGTCAGCATTCAGCAGAGCTGACTTTTTGAGGAGTATAAGGAGGAGAGTAATAATGCTGAATGCCCATCGTGGTAAGACTATGATGGAGACCTTCAAATTCACCCCCACCATCAGAGTAAACAGTGATGATGGGATGATTAAAAAATTTTTCAACGAGATTTTTGAAATTAAGAAAGATAGAGGTAACTTCAGATTTTTGTTTGAGGGGAAAAAGCTAGGTGTATTTGGTGAAATGATCTACAAAAATAACATAATAACGAAAGCCTTTAGGAGAGATTATGGGAGAAAGTCCCCAAACATCAGTATATAATAATTCCAATGGGCGAGAGCTAGATAAAGTGGATTAGGAAAAAGGTAACTTATGGCTCTTATTGCAAGAACAAGAATTACAATGCTTATTAACTGAAGACAAAACAGGTAATTTGAAATCAGAAACAATAGACTTTAAAACTCAAAAATGTGGGTGCCCAAGATGACAATGCCAAAGAGACAGGGAAGGACATGATACAGTATTGGTGAGGTGAACAGCTGGAGACGATGAGGATTTAGTCCATTCATAGAGATGGTTTCTATTTAGGCCTTGCACGAGAGGTATCCAGGTTCTCAAGTCCTTCACAACAAAAAAATCAGGAAAGGATTCAATAGATTCATTATTTTAAGCACAGAATTGAGAAACAGATATTAAGTTTTTTTCAATAGACGGTGCACATAAGACATTTTCCAGAACAAAAGAATGAGAAGGAGTGGTAAGAGAGGTATGCCCAGTGTGAGTAATCTTTATACCATTACCATTACCTAAAATGATATCATCTGTTCCTGTGTATTCAGAATAGGCTTGAAGGTTTCTGGTATCATTGGTGACATGATGAGAGGCTCCAGTATCCATAACCCAATCTGAAGCAGGAGGGTGATAGTTAGAGAGGTTGACCTGGGGTTCATTGATGTTGTGTGATCAAGAACGACACACTTTTGCAGTGTGACCAAATTTGCCACAGACTTGGCATTGAACATGAGCCCTTGGGTTGATGTTAGATGGACGCCATGATGATTGGCTAGGAGATCCATGATTGATATGAGTAGAGTTGCCACGGTTGAGAGTTGGGATGTTGCTTGGAAGTGGCCGGTTCCTGCGATGATGAGAGGACCCCATTGAGCGTGGTCTATTGTTCTGATGGGATCATTGAGTGAACTGAGTAGTGATGGGTGGTTTTATTGCTTGCTTAGTATGGTGCAAAAATATTTCATGTCAAGTGAGCTTGTCGAAGAGTTCTTCAAAGGAGATGGGAGAGTCACGAGCACGAATAGTAGCACTCATTTCTTTATACTCTGGACCAAGGCCACTGAGTACTTTAATCACAAGTTCATCAGGGTTCAGAGGAGATCCAGTGATAGCAAGTTCATTAGCAATGCAATGAATGTCGTTAAGGAATTGAGAGATTGGTTTGGATCCCTTGGTGAGATGTGCTAGCTTTTCACAAAGACCATAAATATGGGTTTGAGATTTGGCATATTGCACAGTAAGTCTTGTCCAAGCCTCATGAGAAGTGATAGTAGTGGCAATAAGAGGAGCAATGGTAGGTTCAATTGAAGCTATGATTGCATTTCAAATGAGATTATCCTGATGCTGCCATGTCTTATATTCTGGGTTGATGATGGGTTGATCATTAGTATTGAGGAATTGAGGAGGTGTTGTGCCAGAGCCATCAATGTATGATATTAAGTCATACCCAAGGAGAAGGGTTTTGAGTTGAGCTTGCCAAGTGAGGAAGTTGCCACTACCAGATAGCTTAATTGGCAACTGTGATGCAGGATTGAGAGTGATAATGGAACTGGATTGAGTAATGGAATTGATGACAGATTGTGATGTTGGAGATGAGGTGTTTAGAGAAGATGATGCTGCTGGAGTTTCAGTGTTTGGAAAGTATTGTTGGTAGAGATTGCAGACATGGTAACGGGTAGAAGAAGGATCAGAACAGAGACTCGTTAGAGCTGTGGGGCTCTGATACCATAAAGAGACAAGTTGCAAAATGAAAGGAAGGCTATATTTTGTATTTTCTTTGAAAGAGTTATATACACTTTACAGAGGGCTAAGAAAGGAGAAATATAATCACGAAGAATCAGAAACAGAAATTGAATAAAGTTGACCAAATCATAGTTAATGAGATACAATCAAGATCCAAAGTTGATGCCTGACATTATGGTGTCTTTATACCTTTTAGTCTTTAATAAAAGCTTTGTTAGACATTACACTTATCATGATCTAAAAAAACAATTTGCATTTAATTAGAGACTTAGAACAAAACAAACTTCTATCAATCCTCTTCCTCTTCATACAATAATTTATTTCTCATATTAATGAACTAAACAATGTGTTTTTATTTTTTATTTTAAAACAAACACTACAAACATTAGGGAGAAAAAGCTAAGAACAAGTGCAAGATAAGAACAAGTGCAAGATGCAGAGGCATTGACTAAATGCTAAAACACTTCTCAAGCATTAATGGTCTATTGTTACTAATTATCTTTTCACCTCTATCATTATCTATCTTTACACTGCCCTCACACAATCAAAACTTTCATGTTTCTAAAAAACTTAGATCCAACGCATATTCAGTGTACAACAATAGCAAATGAACATGACACATTTAACTACTTACAAATGTTATCTTAAGTAATTCATCTTCAAGACACCAAGGGTCCTTAATCAAGTCATAAAAAGTGGTAAAATTTTGAAACTTTTTCCTTCAATAATATAACTATGGCACAAGCATCCCTTTCCTAACTTTCAACTTATACACTTTACATGCTTCACATACCATTTCTTATTTTGAGCTCATAATTTTCTACAACATGGCCTTAGGAGGCATTATAACCATACATGAGGATCCCAAAGAAAATAACCATATTAGATCAAACATGGGATCCAAATGGAAAAAGGGACCATATTCGGTCTTAAATCTTTTCCAAAGTACTCAATCCATGGCAATTTGATAATTTATGATAGCAACAAATTCATGATAGCAAAATTCTATAACCATCATCCTAGAATTCAAATCATTAGGACCATGTCCAAAGTTCCAACTTTCATAACTTAAAATTTCAACCTTTCTCATTAAATCAATATTTCCATATCAAATGGCCTAAAAAATCATCACAACAAGAAAATATAACAATTAAAGGCCCTTGAAGGCTTAATTAACTACTAGCCCTATATATGTTATAAATATTCCAACATTCATAAATAAATAATAATTAACAATTCCAATTCCTAGAATATAGCTTCATTGTCACAACAAAAAATTTTCCACCACAAACATGTTTATTATTAGCAAATCTAGACAATGGGAGCCAAACTATTCCAAACCATACATGGATGCCTAGTCTCAATCTCAATTGGGAAAAAGAGAGAAATATTAAAATTTCCATACACCAAAACCACACATATCCCTTAGCCTAAAAAAGTATTCAAGGGAACCATTCATTTTGCCATTTCATACTCCATTCTTGAACGTAAACTCATTTCATTTCATAACAAGTGTTAAAGCACCCTAGTTTAGCATATTCATATATTTTCTTATCTCAAAACATGCTTATGCTAAACTAAGGGTTCAAAAATAATACAATAGCAATCTTCCAATTAAGTTCAACATCCTAATTACATTACATTACCCAAAAAAAAAAATATAATTCAAGGTAAACTGCCCCAACAATGTATCCATTACAACAGACTTACCAAAAAGAACTAAAGACGTAAAAAGGCTTTTCCATGCTCATAGGCCTCTAGGGGCCACTTGGTTGCCCATATCTTTTGGACTACTATCACCTGCCATGGGTTAAATCACATATAAAGAATGAGATATATAAACCCATAGCAAATTTTATTAGTCCAAGCATACATAACATCACTTAGGCAACGGAAAACAAGCATACATAAACATCACCATAAAGGCATTTAGGTTGGTAATCACATAAGCTAGCTAAACTTACATACTTTTCATGGCTTAGGAAAAAAGCTACTATGCTCAACTCTTTACCACATCATACTTGATGCCATAAGGTATCTCTAGCCACAAAGGCACATGAAACATAACATACATAGCCAACTCATGGCATAAAACATTATAACTACAACATTGATGAATGCTATTTATGTATATATTAATTCTTCTAACTTACGCATTTTGATGATGAATTGTAGCTTAACGAATCTAATTAGATAGCATTTTATTTGATTAGCTATTTTGCACTCTAGGAATTATTTTACAAAATTATTGATTTTTAATGTATTAATTTCTTCAAATAATTTTGTGAATTTTTTCTATTGAATAATTTTTATTATTTTTGTAGATTTTTAACGGGTATTTAGAGCTTAAATTGGGCTAAAAATTGGAGAATGGAAGGCTTGAATCAACATGGGAACAAGAGAAGGAAGGAGCAACTCTCATATTTAAATGTACAAGCTTCATTCTCATGTTAGCCATTCTCACGTGGATACAAAGAGAAGCATGGGCTGGGAATTAAAACAAAAACCAATAAAACAAAAACAAAAACAAAAACAACATACACAATCACATCCTTTAGGCACCACGTTACACATCTTCATTTAACACATATATCCCATGGGTTTTGCATTCATTAAGCTA
Organism: Erythrophleum fordii; assembly: GCA_032878935.1. NCBI lineage: Eukaryota > Viridiplantae > Streptophyta > Magnoliopsida > Fabales > Fabaceae > Erythrophleum > Erythrophleum fordii. The sequence continues at coordinate 13,139,466 of JAVQMF010000052.1, read as the reverse complement.
CACACAGTCACAAGCTCTCTTTCTCCTTGACACATGCATAAACAAAGCTTCACAAATCATTTCCAGCAGCTCCATCACATCATCCTTCCATATAGAAACACGTAGCTTACACACTCATGCACACACAGGTTGGTCTAGTATGGAGTGGAGATGGCATGTAGGCTCTCATCTCATGTAGCTGATAGGTACACACCACTCATTCTCATTAACATACTCAAGGGCTGCCATCAAAACCCACGTAGATAGTCAACCACGTCTCACTTGCAACCTTTAACCCTTACACGTAGCAAACATATACATACATGCAAGAGGCCTCTCAAGCTTTATACATACATGGGTTCACGTGGAAGCTTATGGCTGAGGTTTTCCACTCATGTTGCCTCACAAAACCATGCACAACTTCCATATAAACTCACTCATCCACAAGATAGCATCAAAATACGGACAGCTTTCATCACACAAGCACGTTCATGCATGGAAACCCTCTCACAAGTTGCAATACACTCACATGAAACAAACACTCACATGGTATTCCCATTCATCCACGTTACACGAGCAGAAAAACACTCACGCCACACTCCATAGCTCGCGTGAATAGTACATCAAATGAGGCTCAGGTTTCACGTGGAATGAAAGGAGAATAACACGTGAATTTGGTTCGAGTAGAGAGAGGCAGAACGTGGAACTAAGAAGCATGAGAGGAGAAGAACAAAAAAAGCCATGGACTACAGAACAAGTGAAGAAAAAAATAAAAGAAGCACGAGTTTTGGAAGGCTGAATCATGAAAGATATCACGTGAAATGATGCAATGTGGGGCCCATAATATTTAGCTAGGAGGAGCATGTGAAGGAGATACAAATGAAGCCACGAGTTGAGAGGATGAACAGGCAGAGGACACATGATTTATTGAAAGATAAATGAAGAAGCACGTGAGGAGTAGAAGGGGGAATTAACTCGGGTAGAACCATGAGAGAGGTGAATGAGCATGGAAGGCACGTGATCATAAAAGGAGATTAACACACTCGGGCAGAGGGGGAGCAATCCATCATCCATGAACCCATTCCATTCACTTTCATTCTTCTCCATTGTCATAGCCATCCACTCCACTTCTCCATCACTTCCCTTACAATGAAGCATTAATTTCACTCTTATGGCTTGCTAAGAGGAGGACTTTGGATGGAAGCTTGAATCTAAGGAAATTGTCAAGGGATTGGGCGAAGATTTTCTCTCTTTCTAGCACTTTTCTCTTTCTTGTATTATCTTGGTCAAGATTGTATTGGATTGGGAATTTGTGTTGTTTATAATGAGTGGTTAGTTAAACACTAATTAGAAAACTATTTGATAATTAATGGATTGAATTAGGTGCTAAATTTTTTATTTTCCTTTAATTTTCCATGTATATAGTCAAGGTGCTTGATGAAATGCATGTGCCAAATTGTGTATTTAATGGGTTTGATTTAAGGATTCCTTAGAGTTTAATTAATTAATTAAACATTCCAGGGTGATAATTCAGAGGCTAATTGATTAATTAATCACTCATTTAAGTGTTTAAAGATATTAATTACAAAAATCAGTAATCTAATGAGAGTTGAAATGTCAATTAATATCAAATTGTTAGTCTTTTGAATCTTGTGTGGTAACTTAAGATCATTTGCTATAAACACAAATAGGGACTCTTAGACTAGAACCAATGATAATTGAATTAAGATAAGGATAGTAAATATTAAGGGATAAATCTAAAGCTAGTCACATGTTCATTACTCCTTAGTTCATGCATTTAGGTACAAGTAGTTAGGAATTTTAATTCACTTTAAATTTTATCTAGATAGTTTCAAAACCCCCTTCAAGTAGGTAGTTTTTAGGATCCTCTTACACTTAGAAGGCTTAATTAAACATTGAAATCCATTTCCAAAGGAAATGATTTAGGTTACATCATTAACTACAAATTTTAATTGAACCTAGTTTATTTTTAGGTTGCATGACACAACCACTCAAACATACATTCACATAGAAACATTCTAATACTAAGCAACATATATGCGCACACATAAAGAAGGATAGAATTGCTACCTTAGAAATTTAACACCCAATGCCAAACAAGCTCTTGAAATCCTATGCACAAAAGGGTCTTCTTTCTTGGTCCAATGTAACAACCGGGAAAAAGAAAAGAAAAGGAAAAAGAAAGGAAGTGAAATCTGGAAATTTTCGGAATCCAGAATTTCTGCCAAGTCCTCTCGCAACAGCGAGAAACGGTCTTGCCACAGCGAGAGAGCTAGTTCGCAATAGCGAAGGTGATTCTAGCTATAGCGAGTGCTGGCAGCAGCCCATACAAAAACCAGGGAGTTGCCCGCTGTAGCGGCGCCATAGCGAGAGTGAAGTCTGGAACTGACGCGATTTCGCCATAGCGAGTGGTAAATCTCGCCATAGCGAAGGGAATTGGCACGAGCTCGCCGTAGCGAAGGTTACACCTCGCCATAGCGAAGCCAGATTACACGAGCTCGCTATAGCGAAGGTTAGTTTTCGCCGTAGCGAGAGTCGGTTCGGAAGAGAGTAAGTAGCGAGAATCAGACTTCATTAAACGCCCAAACTCATTTTTTCTCTCATATCTGCCCTAACCTTCGACCCAAAGAGAGAAAAGAGGCGTGGAGAGTGTGAGAGATCAAGAGAAGGAGGAAGATCAAGGGAAAGGTAAGGTAACTTCTCCCATTTCTTCTTAGAACTCTGATCCCCTCCCTTTGCCCTCTCTTTCTGCGGTTTTAATTGTGAAAATGGACAGATTTTGGGTATGGGTCAGAAGAGGGAAAGTGGAAAACTCTTTTGAATCCTTGTGTTTTCTTTGAAAATGAGGTTTTTCACTACCATGGGAGCTTAGTGGGAGCTTGAGAGAGAGAAAGGGGTAATGGTATTCTAGAGAGAGAACCCTAGGTTGTGTGTGATAGAGGGTTGCTCTGAATTAAATGATAAGAGAGTAATTGCATGCTTTTGGTGTGTCTAGGCTCAAGTGAAACACTTACATCAAGGTGTGATTGTGGACCTAAGGAGGGAAAGGAGAAACTGAAAGGAAAAGCCTGTGTTGGCTTTGGCTCCAAAGGTAGCTCTCTCTTTTACTCTTTCTTGTGCATTCTTGGGTATGATAGTCATTGTATGATTATGTATATGCTTGTTGTATGGAATATGCCATATGCTATTGTTTTGATGCATTGAATGTCAATATGCTTGTGTGATGAGTTGTGAGAATTGCTCGGGTGCAGTATTGCCGAAAGTCCCATGAGATGGGTGAGGTGAAGCCGAAAGTCCCTTGAGATAGGTGAGACAAGGCCAAAAGTCTCAAACGAGTGAGGCCAAGTCAAAAGTCCTTAAACTCGGGTGAGGCCATCCAAAAGTCCCTTAAACTCGGGTGAGGCTAGACCAAAAGTCCCTGGAGCTCATTTTTGGCATTGTTGAGAATTCTATAGCATGTACATTGTGTGTTGGTTGATTGAGAATGGCTAAGTGCTTATTCACATGCTTTGACTTGTTATATGCCTTGATTGCTTGCTGGATTGAGTGCATGAGCTACTGAGATTCCCTGAATCTCACCCCTTTCCCCTCCAAACTAATATGCTAGGTGGAGCTCAAAGAGATCCGAGCACACACCAAGGAGCCTAGGAGCATGCGTAGCTAGTTATGAGTTCATGTTTTGATATTTTGATGTAAATATGATGTAAAGTGGTGCCAAATGAAGATGTGCCCACTATTTTTGAGATGTAAAGTTTGTAACACATGTAGAAATATGAAAGGATGATGTATGAACTATGTTATTAGCCAAAGTAATAGAAATGTAGGTTTTTACCCCTTTGATGCATGAATGTAGTAGTGTATTTTTGGCCGTAGCATAGTGAAAATAGAATGTATGATGATTTGGAGCATATGGACATGTTAGATATACTAGTCTTATGCTTTTGAACTTGTCCATGTGGAGTGAGAATGTGTGAGAGGCTATTTGGACCCGTTTTGGACCTTTGGGGTGCCAAAACCGGTATTTTTGAGAGCTCCGTCAAAGTATGACCGGATGAGCTCCGTTTGCCATGAAATTTGGCATGCCTCTAGAGTTTGTAGAAAGCTTCTTGAGAGGCTAAAGTGGGTAATATTTGGAGGATTATAGAATATTTGGGGAGTTGTTGAATTTGGGAGAATTTAATGGATTGGTCATGTACTGTTCATCTAAACCAAAAAATGAAATCTGTGGCACTTTTAGACCAAATAGATTCCAAATGTGGTGAAATTTTATACACATAAACTAGAAAACCAAAGTGACTTGTAGGAACTGGAATCACCTAAATCGGAGGTCTGTAGAGAGAGATTGAACCGACTGAAGTTCTGTATCAGCATTAGGGAGCTTTCCTGACCCCCGTCACTGTTCCATCGATTTTCGGGGTATAGGAGCTACTGAACTGATCTGGAATTATTGTTTTCCTCTAGTAGACATCCGTAGCTTTCCGAATTGGTATAATGTGCCCAGATTGGAATTTTGTGGATTTAGTTATGAATTTTCGAAAGTTATGACAGAAAGCTGCACCAGAAACAGTGACAGTTGGACCTTCCTCCCAATTTCGATGTCAAACATGGTCCAAACGATGTGTTTATGGTTGGAAATGATTTTTAGTGTAAAGTTGACACTTAGAGTTTTCCAGAAAGCTAAAGTTTTCTGCATTCCCATTTTTCTACAATTTCTTATGATTTTCCAAAGTTAGAGCCAAAATATGACTTTTGGGCCCAAGTGAGAAAATGTAATTTTTATGGTTTTCGGCTCTATACCCATGGCTTATAGGTTGTTTTATGCTATGTATGAGTCGTATGTATGGAGTTTGAGTTAAGGATGCGTGAGATGGGTTCACGGGACCCACGGGGCAGATAATGAGTATATGAAACCCCAGTTCATAGCATGTAAATGCCACGGGAGAGTAGTGACTCTTTGGAAATCATATGGAACCGAGCCTATAGAGAGGCTAGGTAGCGGTAGTAGTTTAAGGTGTCACATCCAACACTCTTAAGCAACACTAATCAACTTAAATAGCCTAAAAACATCATACTGAGTAACATAATAAGTAACTAGGCACTTAACCATTCAATCCCATAATTAACCTAAACTTAACATCTAAAAAGGGCTCCAATACCACATTTTAAGCTTCTAACTCATGCTTTAACTTTTTAGACTTCATATTTAACTAAAAGATGGCCTAAGATATGTCATTCTAATGATCAATCTAGGCCAAAGCTCATAAAGCCTTATTGCTAGGACACCTTTTACAATTTCTCCTTTCTTGGGCAAAAAATTAAGACTTTCAATTGGAGGATTTTTTCATGCATCTTAAGCTTTCTAAATTTCTTATATTAGCTTAAAAGAACACTTTAACTATTCATTTGATCTAATTCTTCCATTAACATACATAACTCAAATTTATCCTCTTTGGCCTTAAAACTTAAGATTGCACCAAACTTAGAACCATTCAAATTTCTTGGTTCAATTTCATTTCCACAACTTAAACAACATGCTTGAATCAATTGCAATTCATTTTGGCAACCACAACAACCAAATTTCAATCTATCATTACAATTCCCATTTCTTGCATTAAATATAGAAAATTTTCAAGAATGGACAAACTTAGCAAAATTGTCATCATAATGACTCAAAAACTACTCTAATTCACTTGATTAAGCCTTTAATTACACAATTCAACAAGGCAATCCTACATTCTTGACCATAGCTTCTTGGCCAAGACACACACACACACACTCAAAGTCCACAATGTAAAATTTCAATCAAACTTGTTCAAATCTTCATCTAATTCGCATATTCTTGCTAATAATTACCACTTACAGCCATGGAAAGTATCATATCCCAAATCCCTTATGCTGGCTAAGAATTAGCTCCCTAGGGTTTAACAAAATCCAAAATTTCAAGCCACTAAAATACAAAAGAAAGCTTAAGATAGTTACCTTAGCTCCTTTGCTCAAATTTTCTTTTACAAAGAAGCTCTTTAGGTCACACATCCAGCCAAAAATCTCCATCATTCTAGATGAAATTTAGGTCAATGGAAAGCTCTTGAGGAGAGGAAGAAAATTCATAACTACGAGGAAGGCTAAAATTGGCTATAACTTGCTTAAAATCCACAAAGAAATTTCTTCTCTCTTCTTTCTTTTCCTCCTCCATTTTAGATGCATTTTTCCTAAATTTCCTCTCTTTTTTTGTTGCTATGGCATTAGGTTGGTGGGGGAAAAGATGAAGACAAAAGTGTCTTGTTAAGTGTATATATTCCAAGGTTTGAAAATGACACTTTCTTGGACAATTTTGTCCTTAATTTGAACTTTTCTCTAATCTAGCCAATGAATTCTATATATTCATTTCATTCTTCTAGCTTGTCTATTTTATTTTCTTTTATACTTAGAAAAATAAGTTTTGGGCTTTCAGTAGCTTGAAATTACCAAATTTACCCCTATACTACTAGGTTCCTCAATATATGTGAAATTCGAGCTTTGACCTATTTTAACTATTCTAAAGACTTTAATAACTTTATTTAACCTTATATTAGGTGGAAAATAATTTATTTTCTCATCACACTGCTACTTTTATATAATTACCATTTTGCCCTTATTTTCTTACAAAGTCTATTCTGGCACCCTTTTTTGGGCCTTAAGTAGACCTTTAACTTTTTTTTTAAATTTTTAATTAGGAATCTATTACTTTTTATCCTTTCTCATATCTTTATCTTTAGGGTAGTCCATTATAAAAGTTATTAGTTGTCACAACATGCAAAGATCAAGTAGTCAAATATTATGCACATTTAGGAAATGATTTTACAACTGATGAACATCTAAGCAAAAGGAATTGTTTATTTGATCAATCACATTAACAATCCTTTGGTGATATTACAAACATACCTCTCAATGTAAACAAATCAATTTATAATTCATGTTATGGTATCTATCATTATCAATCATGATTTTCTCTCAGTTTAACTATATACAAATACTTATTTCTTATCTTCTAATTGTTGCCATTAGTAGGTAATAACTAAACAACTAATAGCTAGATAGAACACATCCACATTTGCTATGCAACATGGTTTTACTACCCTTGTTAGGTCACACCTAGAGGTATCTTAAGTTTACTTTATTAGTAGGTCATAACTTCATCATATTACCTTCACTAATGTAGCGTCTTTTCACTGAATATACTATAAATAAGGAAAGTTTATTTGGCCTAATAGTGGATTTCCTATCACTCTAGTTAGAAATTGAATTGCTTACTTTGTTACCATCTTTGCCAAATACTCAATCAATTAACCCTTCACTAACTTTTCTAGGACCTAGGACACCCTTCTCTTGTGCCTTGTCTTTGAGTCTTCTTTCTTTTCCTCTATATCATGCTAAGACTAAGTTAAGGGACTTGTCTTCTAGAGGATTTTACTAACCATCCTTTGATGATTCTGTTGCTTTTTACATCTTCTCCATTCTCTTAAATTCTCCTTGTCATAAAGCATTTGCTTTTTAGGCAATCAATACTGGTTTAACTACTTACTTGCTTATTCTCTCCTTTATTTTGCACAGGTTAGAGGCATCAACCTCTTAGTACCCCTTTTAATTCACCCCCAAAATGGACTGGGGTTTTGTTCTACATTTACTTATAGCATATTTGTCATTTGAACACCAAGTCTTTACCTAGTGCCTCACTCAAGCTATGCATTTATGTATGAGCCTAAGTACTTCTCTTGCTAAGGCTTCCTTAAAACTTCTTCATATTTGTCCTCTACTATCCCAGATAGTTCACCCTAGCTTCATAGTTAAGATCATTTCTAGATCCATAGGGTTTTCTTTTCTTGTTCTCTTCCTTCTCATGGAATAAGAACATAAACCTTAGCAACTAAACATCTCATGCTTAATGCTGGAAAAATGCCTTTGCCAAATTGACTATGACATCTCTGAGTAATTACAACTTCTTTTACTTATATATGGGGCTTATACCTTTAGCCCATTGATTGTTATTATATTGAGTAGTTATTGAGATTGGAGTCAACACCCTAAAGGTGGTTTGTTACAATCATGCTACTTTTATATACTTGATCCATCACTTTAAGCTACTATTTAACTTCATGTACTTATGCTTCCTCGTGTAGACTTATGCTTCAATCTCACTTTATCCTATCCTTCTTTTCTTTCCTATTAGGGATCACTAATACCTCTATTTGAAGCTTTTAAGGATAGACATTATTCTCAAGTGCCTATACCTAAACTCTAAATGTTATCTTCTAAATTTCTTGAGGTAAACCTATGGTTGCTATTCCAAAGCATACGAAACCCATTTGAATCTATAGACATACCCTCTTGTCTCTTATTTGTGGATAGTTGTCTTTTCTTAAGTATTTGACACTTAACTTACTTATCTTATACTTTTAATCTATACCCTTGAGTCCTTCATAGAGCTAGATTGCCTAAACCATTACTCTTATACTAAATAATGTAACAACCTACTATATCTCATTTACTTGGTACATTGGAATGCCTATTAATATAAAGGAATTCATTACAAAATCTTTAACAATGAAAAATTAACTACCAAATACATCAAGTCAACTTCTCATGTCTAGAGATGATATTTTTACCAATTCTAATTCATAACTTTCATTTAAATATTTAGTTTCATCAAAGTAAGCATGTATATAACTTTCATATACAACAAGGAAACAATTTGTTCTTTTTAGCCAAAATCACATATTGTAGCATAAACTTTAAAAATTTATCACTTAAGCTGCACAACTCTGATGAAAGCAAACTAAGTGTCAATTTAAAGCTTATGATGTGAACTCTCTCCTATAAAAATTTCAAGTTAAATTAAATCCATAGGTCCCTCAAATCCAACAAAAATTAGATTTGGTACACCATAAACAATATCTGTCATGATAGTTTTTGTAGGCCAATTTTGAAAATTCACTAAATGTTTTATAAAATTTCAAAAAATACAAACTTTAACTTTATAGAAAGCTTTGAATGTCATCTAATTACTCACCAAATTTTAACTCTAAATTTGGTCATTAAGATAGTTAAGGGCAAAAGGATATTTTATAGCTTATTTGGACAAATTTTTTGTTCTAAAATAGTCTAATTGAACCCTAACATGTCATCTCTTTTCATGAGCAAATTTCAAATAATGTATGCATCATCTATAAATGGTTCGTCATATGAAAGTTCCATTTCATCTAAAAATCATCTTCATCTTCCATTTGAAAATATGCATAAAGGTGTAAGGGAATTCCATACATCAAACCATATTCCCATGTCATATATATACATTAAATAGTCATACATTTGTTTTCTAATACTTTTGCATAAGTTGCCATTACATTTCATCAAAATATTCATTAAATAGAATATATATAGCTATATGAATTCTAGCTACATCTTGGCTTCAAGAACCTATATCTTTCTCTTTTTCCTGGCTAGCTTCACCTGACATGGTTAGTAGGATACAAGGGGTGAGATTTTAAGAAGAATCTTAGTAGCAATCCTCAACCATTCCAATGCATAAAATAGATAATTTTGGAATGAAATGCATGCATGCAAGGTTATATTCACATTAAACAAATAAAGCATTGAATTGGTATAAACTTATGAACTTATCTAGCCATGGCATAAAACATGTTAGTTAGGCTTATCTTTGGGTTAGGGAAAAACTACTGCTCTCAATTCCCTATCACTCTTATTAAGAGCTAAAAATATATCTCATACATGTAAAGAAACTCATACTAGTATAGCCAATTCAAGAATAAACTTAAGCAACTCATAAAATAACCAATACACATAATGTATGTTAAGCCAAATATATCTAAATGCATATAAGGAAGGAAGAGTAAGCTATATAGAATATGCTAAACCCAGTGCCAAAATCACTTACTCAAACTTGATCATCTCACTAGTTCTAATTTGGCCTCACTACTCCCTTTCAGAGTAGTCCTTATTAATTTAGCCTATAACATCATGATTAAGCACAACATCATCAATCATGACTTATACTTACTTAACTTTACTTCTATGACTCTTAGACTGTGAATTAATCCATTTAAAGTACACTTAAATCCCTTTATGTGAAATTTCCCTTATGCACATTTTTTAGGTTATTTTCCATCATTGATTATGCTCACTTTCACCACACTTAGTGTAATGAATGGTAAATTTCGTAACGATGAAATAAGCCATATAAAAGCAAGTCCTTCAAAATGAGCTAAATAGTGTCCCAAAAAAATTTGGGTAGAGTATTAGGCTTCTAAAAATGATAATTTTAAGATCAAACAAAAAGAAAAACAAAGCTAGGATGGTGAAACAAATTGTGACAAAAATTGATGAAATGTAATGGTATTTTTATAAATAAGTGTAATTTTTAGAAAAACATAGGAGGGATTTTTAAATAGAAAATATGAGTTGCCCAAAGTTTTTAGAGGCCCCGAATACCATAGGAAGCCCTAAGACTAGTAAAGCCCCTTCGGTGTATGTTTTTCAATGACAGTAAACCCAAACTTTGATGGATTCGTTTGAGAAGGTTTTAGCTCTAATTTGAGTAATTCCAAAAGAATCTTATTGAATTGGGAACCTAAATTTTATAATGAGAAAGATAGTTTTAAAAAAAGAGCTGAAACAAAGCTAAAACAAAATTGCCATTATAAAAGGATGAAATTGGAATTTTTGAAAAAAGTAAGTTTCTTGAATGTTCCATAAGCTTCTTAACTCTTCCTCCTCTCATATAGCTCAACATTCTTCTGCCAAAAATATAGAAAAATAAGCTCTCTCTTAGGCACACAAGAAGAGGAGAGAAAGGGAGGAAGAAACCAAGGAAAATGTGAGAAATTTCATGGAATTTTATGCTTATCTTTCTTCCAATCTTATTCCTCTCCTTCTTAGCTCTCTTTATATGGTTTTCTTTAGATGATTGGTTCTATTTTTGGATCAAAACCAAGAGGAAAATTTCAAAAATTAAGAAGAGGACTCAAGCCAAGGAAGAAGTATCAAAAGGGAGCTAGAAATCTAAGGTATTTTTTTGTTCTTGTTACTTCTTCCCTTGTTCCTTGGTTGTGTGTGTTTTAGTTATATACAGAACCATAAGAGGGAAGGGAATTATATCTAAAAACAAGGGAGGAACTAGGGTTTTAGACTATGGAGAAGAGGTATATGGCAAGAAATTGCAAGAAAAACCAAAGGAAACTAAGATAGGAAAGTGTGGTATCCTTGAGGAAAGTATGAAATCTAACTTTGTGTGTGTGTTTTCTTGACCATTTAAGTGTTCCATTGAGCTCCTACGACTCCTAAAAGCCTCCCCAAGTGGCTCTCCCATCAAGAAAAAATCAAGAACCCTATAAACCCCATTCTTGTCCATAGGTTTGGCCAAGCTTGGTTTATTAGGTTGGGGAGTGCTTTAATTTATTCTAACCTTGGATTGGGACTTTATATGATGTTAGAAGATGGGACAACCATTGGAAAAAATCTAGGAGCCATGGATTAGAAGATGGGATAATGGTGTCCATAATGGTGCCTTGTAAAGAAACTTGGTTTTTAGCTTGTGTAAATGAAGGTGTGATAGTTCCAAGAACTTTGAATGAGGCCAAGAGGCCTATAAATGGGAGCCTAGAGCTTGAATTGTGAAGTTTGTTTTGCTATTTATGGAACTATTAGGCCACTTATGGAATCACATGTGCATTTAAGAATATAATTAGTGTCTTAGCTTGCTTCAAGTGCATAATTGTGTGTTAATTATGATGTTTAAGTCAAGAGAACCCTACTCCACCTAGGTGCTCTTGTGTAACTGAGAAAGGGAGCTCTCCACCTTATTCTCCTTATATTCTTATACATGTGTATGTTTTTATGTGCATGTATGTGTTTATGTGAATTGAGAACATGCCACTCGATGTCTTGAGATTGCATTGGTACCAATGTGTTGTCTTGAATGCCTTTAATGGTGGAAATGGCTCACAAGGGTGAGGTGATGCCAAAAGTCCCTTCATGTAGGTGAGAAGATGCCAAAAGTCTCATGACATGGGTAAAACTAGGCCAAAAGTCTCTTGAATGGGTGAGGCCAAGTTAAAAGTCTCTATGCCAAGGGTGAGGCAAATCCAAAAGCGCTAGAAATGGGATGAGACAAAACCAAAAGTCTCTAGAGTATATTGGTGGCATGGAAATGAACTTCTATCATACTTTATATTCACTTCACCCTTATATTGATACACGATGTATCTATGCCTTGAATGTCTATATGAATGGGTGTGTGAGCTATTGAGATTCTAGGAACCTCACTCAATTTCCCTCCTTTATCCCTATGACTCTAGGTGGCTCTCAAGAACCGAGGAATGCAAGCTAAGCATCTTAAAGAGACTATAACTTGACCTTTATGTAGTTTCTTTTGTACTTAATGGACAAAGTGGCTATGTAAATATTATTTTTGAGTTATGAATCATTGAACAATTGTAATATCATATGTAAATGATAAATGAACCTTAGATGGTGTAGAAGTAATGAAAATGTGAAATTTGACCATGGAATGGCTTGTGGTAATTATGTATCCTTGGGTATGAAATGGTTAAATTAAGATTCATAGTATTTGGGACCACTTGGGTAGTAGACATTTCCATGCTTTTAAACTTTCTAAGAGGCACCAAACATTAAAAGGAGCCATTTGGATCAAAGAGTTGCATTATGAGAAGGAAAAATGACCATATTGGTGGGTGGTGTCATTTTTTTTTTTCAAATGAGCTCTCCTTGATCTGAAATTTAGCAAAAATCTAGAGCTTATTAAGAGCTTTTTTAGAAGCTAAAGTTTAGAATATTTAGAGGTCTATGGAATTTTTGGTGAAATTTTGAAGTTAAAAAATTTTCTAGTTTTTAGTTAATGTACTGTACAATTAGTTTGAAAATGAATCTATGTCATTCATGGGGCAAACAATGTCCAATTGCCATGAAATTTTATAAGGAGAAACTAAAACTTCCCATGACTTGTGACAATTGGAAGCACCTCAATTGGAAGTCTAGAGGGAGAGATATGAAGTTTTGAAGTTGCTATTTTAGTCCAAGTGCACCTCTACACCCATGTTACTATTTGATTGATTTTTCGGGTCTGAATGCTCTTGGATTGGTCTAAAACTATTTTTTTCCCTCTAGTTAACATCTGTATCTTTTCAAATTGGTCTATAATGCTTGAATTGGATTTTTTTAGAATTGATTATGAATTTCCAAAATTTATATCAGTAAGTTATATAAGATTTTTGGACAGCTCGACCTCCCTACATTTTCTATTGTCAAACATGGTCTAGATGAGACTTTCATGGTTGGAAATTATTTTTATGTAAATTTGACATCTAGAGATTTTGAGAAAGCCATGGTTTGTATGATTTCAATTTTTTTACATTTAGTTATGATTTTTCGAAACTGCCCTTGAAATTTGCCATAGGTTGTTCGCGAGATTAAGTGGAAATTTTAGGGTCTTTAACTTGAAAACCATGGATTACTTGATATTTTGAGTTGATTGTGATTTTTTCCATTGATAAATGACTAGAGAATATTGTTGGATAATCCACGAGGTCCATGTAATGCGAGTTGAGAAAAATTAACCCCAACGTAACATGACAAAGTGCATGAAAATGTAGCTTTTTCTTAATAATTCCCTATGAACATGCATATAATTATCTTAAATGGAAGGATATAATGAGAGGAAATATAAGGTGTGACATTTAGTGGCCTAAGGTTAGTAAAATTTCTTTAGGATTCAACTCCCTACAAGTTGTTCTTTACTTAGGCTTATAATTAGGAATTTCACTAGGCATGTTTTCTAGGCAAGCTTAAGCCTCCTAAGTTTATAATTCAAGCTAGAATTTTCTATTTTAGTATTCATATGGCCGTTACTATTTATTTGGTCTAGTTTTTACTTATGGTCCCTTTTGAAACCCATTATGCTGACTTAGGCTTCAATGTGCATCTTATCACATTCAACTTTTAAGCTTCCATTTCTTATCATTCATGATCTATATGACTCAAATGAGATTAATTAGAGCCATCAGTAGTATGCCTAAACATGCATATAACCACATTAGCTCACATTAAGCAATCTTAAACCCTAAAAATTTAACTTTCAAAATATGATTTCTAAATTCCATTCAATGTTTCCATTAGTGTCCACATTTCATTTCTAGTCCAAAGTTTTAGAATCAATAAAACAACTCCCTAGGCCTTTCATTTTCTACAAGCTTGAATAGGTGTCTTATGTGCTGTGACATCCAATTTTTTGAAAACGAGAGAAAATGTGCGAAACGTAATGTACGGTTTCTTCGTAAATGAACGAAATTCACTGGATGCAAAAGCAAGTCCTCCGGAATGAGATAGTTAAGGTCTTAAAAAATTTGGGAAGTATTCTAAACTTCTAAAAATGAGACTCTTAGGCTCAGATGGAATGAAAAATAGAGTTAGAATGAAGAAATGATTTCTTACAAAAAACTTATGAAACATAATGGCATTTTCATAATTTTGAGTAAATTTTGGAATTCACACAAGTGGACTTTTTAAATGAAATTTTTGAGTTTTTTAAGGTTCTCAGAGGCCCTAAAAACCATAAAAAGCCCCAGGACAGCTAAAGCCCCTCCGGTGGACATTTTTCAATGTCGGTATACCCAAACTTTGACAAATTCATTTAAGAAGGTTTTAGCTCCAATTTGAGTGATTCTAAAGGAATTTTACTAAATTGGGAACTTAAATTTTATAATGGAAAAAGCGGTTCTAAAAAAGGAGGTAAAATGAAGGAGAAACAAAAATGCAAAGTATGAAAGGCAAAATGAAAATTTTTGAAAGGTGTAACTTATTCCCACCTATATATATGATGCACACTTCTCCTCCATTCATTATGCATGACCATGTTCTGCCTAAAACCAGAAGAAAACCCTAGGGGATAAGGTTCACAAGAAGGGAAAGAAAAGGAGGAGAAATCAAAGGCTTAAGGTATGGAAATTAGTAGTTTTTCATGCTCTTTTTCTTCCAAACCTCCTCTCCTCCATTCTTCTTTGTTTCCTATGATTAAAATGAAGTTTATAAATCTGTTTTAAGGGAGAAATTGAGGGGAAAATTCGGATTTGAAGAGAGGAGCTCAAAGAGCACAAGATTCAAGTGAGAAAAAGTAAGAAAACAAAGTAATTTCTTTTCCTATGGTTGTCATTTTTGGTTCCCTTCTCCACCATTTCACTCCACTTGAAAAGACACTAGGAAGAGATGATTTTTAGGTATAACTAAGCATAAATCTAAGGAAAAAGGGTGTGGAGAATAAGAATATGCAAAGGAAATTATCAAAAAGCCATTAGATTTCAAGATGCAAATTCTAGGGTTTTAATTGCACTTTGTAAAATATAATTTTGTATGATGATTCCTATGCCTAAATAAAAGTTTAAATGAGCTCCTAAGATTCCTAAGAGGCCCCCCATATGCTTCTTCCCTTAAGAAAACAAAGAAAACTCTATGAAACCCAATATGCTTCATTGTCTCGGCCAATAAGGGTTCTTATAGCTAGGGAGAGTTTTAAATTTTTCTAAACCCATTCTTGAGTCATATTTAATGAATAAAAATAAATAGAGGCCTTGGAAAAAATTTAAAACTCATAGAAATTCATTTGGTGCCTTAAGTTCTATATTATGACTTAAAGAAGCAACATGGTGTTAGGCCTTTTGTTTTAATGGTGTGATGACTCCAAGAGACTTAAAAAGAGTTAAGAATCATATTTTAAAGAAAAGAATGAGGCTTAGAAGTGAGAGGTATTGCTTCATTAGGTGCCAATATGGACCATAATAGGAGTTATAGAGTAATCTAGTACTTAAGCAAGTTGTATGGCTTTAGAGAATGTTTCATGAACCTAATTGGCTCCTAAAAATTGTATCTAGGCTAAGAGAAACTATCTCCACCAATTTGTAAGTGCTAAAAGAGGAGGCTTGAATTCAAAAGAAAAAGTGTGTAATTCTGTGCAAGGTAGCTCTCTCCACCTTCTTTTATGCATGGATGTGTGTTTAGCTTATTTTAGAATGTGTGTATGTGTATGTTCAAGTTATGAAAAAGTATGCTAGCACACCTTTACATATTATACTTCTAGATGCCATGTTATGTTTTCAAATATTTACATGATATTTGTTTGAGTTTACTTGAGTGTGGAGAGGTTAAGAATTTTTCCTTTTGGTGAGGATGAGCCAATGTCACACCTGAAAATGCGACCGCGTGGTGCCCTTTAAAAATCATTACGCAATTTTGAAATTGTAAAAAGGGTAAGAAGAAATAGGGTTCAGGAAAAATAAGGTTCAGGAGTCGCCACCAAAATTTTATTTTTGAAAAGGCAAAATTTTGGAAAAACCTTTTTAATTTGAAAAATGGTCTGTGAATCAGAAAATGGATTCGGGAGTCGATTGTAAGTGGGGAATGTGTTAGGCACCCCACTATACCCATTCTTAAGAATGGTTACTCTAAGTCAGTTGTACAAAATTATATGGCCTTTAGTCTATCTTAATTCTCCCTAACAAATTACATGTGAAATAAAAAATAGAAATAAAAGAGATGAAAAATAAAATAAATAAAGTAAAAAGGAAGAAAGAAATTAAAGAAACAAAATGGGAAGAACAACGTAAAAGAAGAGAATTTTAAAAAAATAAAAATTGAAAAGAAAATTTTATTTACAAGGACGGACTTGACCTAAGATGTAAGCTTAGGGTCTACGTACCCCTCAAAGGGATCAAAGTCCACGTAGTTCGATTTAAAATCGTGTTAAGGTAGGTTTTTGTTTTTGTTTTTGTTTTGTTTTGTTTTGTTTTATTTTGTTTTGTTTTCTTTTTGTTTTGTTTTTTTTGTTTTTTTGTTTTATTTTTGTTTTCTGTTTTGTTTTGTTTTGTTTTTTATGTGTCCTTTACTTTCTATTTTTTTAATGTTTTTGTGTTTGGGTGTTGTTTTTTTTTCTTTCTAAAAAGATGAAGAAAATAAATTATTTTTTTCCTTTAACAAATAAAACGAGTTTTGAAATCAGTTGATGTGTTTTAATTCACTAAAGGAAAATTTAATTTTACTTGCATTTTTTAGTTTTTTTTTATCATTTTTATTTCACTTTTTCATTTTGTTTGTTTGTTTATTTTATTTGTTGTTTTTTTTTCCTTTTTTAATTTCTTGTTATTATTTTCTTTCTTTTTTTTTTTTGTTTTTATTATTGTCTTTTGTTTTCTATCTTTGTTTCTCTTGTTTTTTTTTTTCTTTGCCCCAGTATGAACTTGAGGCCATGAGATGTATACCAGTATGGAACGCCTGATGCATATGAGATGCAAGTTATTTTATTTTGTTATTTTGTTATTTCTTTTTTTTGGATTTTTTTTTAAGCTGGAAAATTTTTATTTCTAGAATATGCACATGAGGACATTATCTTTAAACATCCTTAAATGAATTTTGAGTATTAGACTTCCTTTTTTTTTCTTCAAGATCACCTTAAAAGAAGAAGGAAGAGAGGGAGCATTATTTCTAAATGCTTTTAGATTGACTTTGAACTTGAAGCCCTTTTTTTTTTTTGTAAACAGAACCATCTTGAAGGAAAATGGGAAAAGAATGAGCATTATTTTTAATGTCCTTAAACTGATTTTGAATTTTGGACTCTTTTTTTGTTTTTTGGAAAATGAATTGATAGGACAGATATGATCCCTTTTTTTTTTAGTGAATTGATGAGAATAAATGTGATCTTATTTTTTTAATTTTTTAATTTGACTTGAAAAGGAAAAATATGCTTTGTCCATGTACAAATTCAATGCAAATATATGATGCATAAGAAATCTTAAAATTTATAGAACGTAGAATTTTTAGCCCTTTGCTTTGAAAAAATTTTACACTCTTTGCTTGCCACAATGAGAAAGGTTAAACTTTTGATTATCCTACCAAATTTGCCCTTTGTTATTTGGATGAGGAAATTTATTGACACCTCTTGGCTAGCCAAAAATGCCCCTGAGGGAGTATCCCAAGCTAAGAAGACCCAAGGCTCTTGCTTTGACTTATGTCCAAATGATTTTTCTCCAAGTAATTTGTTTGCCATCAACCTTGGGCTATTAACTTAACAAGGCACTCTCCTATTATCAACTCTTCATCGTTAATGCTTGAAAGGTCAATACGTTAAATCTGTACTTACCTTGTTTAACAATGTCAATACAATCATGTATTAAGGGATACAAACACATAAGTTTGGGAAGGAAAAAGAAGAAAAAAGAAAAAAGAAAAAAAAAAGAATCCTCAACATTAGAGGGATGCAAGGGCTGATGAAGAAGGTGAGCATATGAAATGGTTTGGGAATGGAGAAATGGAATAAACAATGGCTTGGTATAATGTGACAGAATGGGAAAATGTCCAAATTCTACACTTGAAGTATTCTCCTTTGAATAATAGAGAAGTGAGATGCTGAGAATATGGATATGATAGGATAGAGAGGAGCTTTATTTCTGGACTTGAACTCCTTTTGAAAGAAACAATGGATGTAGTGAAAAGAATCTGCTTTGAACTAAACTTTTCGCCCTATTTTCAATTATTTTGATTTTTTTTTTGTCATTCCCTTCAAAAAAAAAAAAATCTGCCCCATTATTTTGCAAGCAAACTAAACCTTCACAAGGACTTTTGACACTTGTAATGTGGCCTTGGTAAAAAGGTTTATGAAATAAGAGATATTAGGCTCAAGAATTAACATGCCCCCTCAAGTCTCCTATTAATCTCCTTCTCTTATTGCTTTAACAAAATTCTATACTCGAAATTCGCTTAGCAAGAGAGGAAGTCTCAAGGTTGTAATGGGATTTAATGGGTAAAATGTAGCTTAAGAAAGAAAGGTAACAAGGCCCAAATATTCATGTAAGTTCACAATGAGAATTTTACTCTAGTAATTGTACCATTTTGGCAGGACCAGTTGGCTTATGACAGTTAACTCAACCTCTTTCTTTTAAAAGATATTTTTCGTTCAGCTCAACTCTCCTCTGGAGACTTTTCCTTTTCTCTTTTTTTTTTTGACCTCTTGTGCCACATAAGAATCTTCTTTAGGAATTTTGCCCCTTGATTACATGCTAAGGTAAAGCCCCCTTTTAAAAGCTTTTGCTTTTTCAAAATTTAATCTGTGGGAACTTTCTTTTTGAGAATTTCCTTCCTCCTATGATTTTTCTTTTCTTCTTCCAATTTGTCTCCATTTTCATTAAATCTGCCTTTTTTCTAGAGGGAATCCACTATGGTGCCAAAATTGCTTTTTCTTTATGTAGAATTCTCATTGCTTCTCGGGTTCAATTCATGTTTGGTATTTGAAGAAAAATTTTTTTCAGGCCCAAAGTGGTTAGCGATGGTTGAGAAGTTTTTGGATGATTGAAAGAAATTGACCCTCTCTTGTTATTTGAATTATTAGCATAAAATTTTGTTAAAGACCTCCCATCCCAAAGGTTGTGTGATTAAGGTGAAGGAAATGAATATCACTCTCGGCTCAAATGAGGTGACTAGAAGTTACTTCTTTATATTTGGGAAGACAAAAAATGCCTTGTATCATAGGCATAGCTTGCTTGTAGGGTATGTATTCACTTTTAATTTGGTTTTTCCTCTTTTGTTTTATTTGGTAATTGAATTTGGGGCATATAATTGGTTCTAGATTTAACCCTTCTTCACATCAATTAAATCTTTTCATAAGGAGTTTTGGACATTATATTTTTGGGTTTTTGGTTATTAAAGAAAAACATGCAATAAAGGATGTTGTGTCAACATAATTGATGGAATGGATGAATATGTAAAAGGTGAGATGGAAACACATGACCATTGTATTGACAAGGTTAAATCCAATAAGGTCCAATGAATCAACTTCTGTTAGCCTTGGATTTCAGGTAGACAGAAGAATATCGAACAAACAAGCCTTAACTGATTATGATATGACAAGTAACTTTTTTGAGAGTTCAATCACTAAGAAATTCCCATGAAATCTTATTTCTTATGTCATTTTATCCCTTGTTCATGAAAAGGTTGCCACTCCCCCCCTTTTTTTTAATGGGGTGTCTCATTGCCTTAGGATCAAGTATACAATTTTTCGACCAATGCCATTTTGGGTGTGAAGGTTGGAGGCTAGTGTAGGAAGCATCCTACTCTTGTGAAAAAGCTATTCAAATGAAGATTAAGCAAATGGAAAGGATCCCAAATGAGATATATGGCAAATGTTTTAATTATGATGGTGTGTGGTTTTTTCATGGTCAAGTTTAGGTGTTGATGAATTTTGAGATGGATGGTTCGAATTCTTTTGGAACGGAGAGGATGAGGATGGGCAATAGTCATAAGCTGAAGGATATGGTGGTATGGAAAGTTAGGAGGTGATAAACAACCTTATCAAGACTTTTGACAACTTTTCTTTTTCCTAATCAAGTGGCACACCTTTACCTTTTACACTTATACTTCATTTTCTCATTTTGGCTATTCACGAGTGTAACTTTTTATTTGAATTTTTTTTTTAGATGAAGCTAATCTTTCCATTACAAAGGGCCAAGAATCATGTATTTTATAAATTTTCAGATTTTCAATATGAAATGCCTTATGACAATGCACGAATGCAATTTTATTACTTGTTTAATTTATGAAATGATGGGTGTATTTAGTGTGGGAGCCTTTCAAGGTACAAGACCTTTATTTCCTTTGGGGAATTCGTTGCCGCCCCCAAGATAGGTTGGAAATAACAATTAACTCCCAAACAAAACCTAAAACTTCTCCACTCAATATTATCCTTATGATAATCCCTATTTTATTGACATTTATTTTCCTCAGACGCTTTATTGCATACAGGGATAAATAAAGTTGACAAATCATCTTAAGGGAATAAGCTAAATTCCACATGGATGACGTCTATGGAAAAGTCTAGCCAATTTGGATTTTCTTTGACAAAAGTTCAAGTTATTTTCATATCCTCCTCTTTTGTAGGACTTTATTGTTTCACCATAAAGGGTAGAGTTAAAAAAAATGGACTAGCAAGGAATTTCAATTCTTTTACAAGCAACTTAAATTAAGTTCTTAGCTAGTTTGACTCATGTAGTCAATCTGATCCTTATTTATTATGAAAATTGACACATAATATTATGCCAAAACTTGCTATCCCTGTGTAAGTTACCCAAAATTAGATTTTTCAATTAATCAGCAAATTATCATCATTAGTTAATAATCTCTCATATTCCCTTAGAAACCTATTGACTCAAAAAAAGTTATGGCTTATCACTCAACTTGAAAATGGGAGATTTCTACACAATTGATGCTTAGAACTCTGGCTTTGATAATATTTAGTACAAACAAGCCAATTTAATGATCCACTGATGTATGATGGATTTAATGTTGCATACTCACTCATACAGTATTGAGAATCATGTCTTGGTAGAAGAAAAGAAGAACGACTTTGTACTTCTTCTTGAGAAGCTTATTGCTTCATTAGAGAAAAAAAAACAATTGACAATCAAACCGAGAGAAATATACTTATCTACATGATTGATGCCTTAAAATAATTCTAATCCCTACCCAAGACATGACACTTACTTGATGATGTGACATACATATTATAATTTCTCAGAATTTTAAAAATTCTTTCCTTTTTTATGAAGGAAAATTTTATTTTATGGGGTGGAGGTGTTAAAGAATGAAAATGGGTTGTGTACTATTTATTATTTTATTTTATCTCTCTTTCTCTCTTTCTCTCTTTGTTTATTATTTATTTATTTTTGTCTTGGCATGTATATGAAGAAATGAATGCACGTTTAAGGTTTTTCTTCCGTGAGATCATAACAAATGTGATTATAACCTTTTCAGGGTTGGGAGCCCACTAAGTAATGGTTAGTTGCACTAATGCATACTTCCATCATAATTAATGTATATCCAACTGTACAACAGCATCTCATTAACTACTCTAGTGAGTAATGACAATATGTCACCTCTCTTATGGTTTTTATTGAATGCATGAGTACAGTGAGAAGAAAAAGATCAAAATGCTCTCCTTTGTCCTAACATGGGTGAACACTAGGTTGAAATTAATGGTTTACAGAAGTCTGACTCTAACTGTTCAGGAGGTGTCTAGAGCTTGACTATTAGTGCATTTTTAAGGTAGATCTATGACCCCTAATCATTGGTCCCTAAATTGCCCCCACCATGAGATGAGGATCTCATTATATGAATTCGACCTTGAGAGGAAAAAGATCCTACACTGGTCCAGTCCATATAACAAGGTATAATTTAGGCGAGGTCTTCATGATAACCTCAGGAAGCACAAGGCTTCATAGGGAAATCAATATAAACCTCTACTAACCTAAAGAACACTCAGACCCGGGTATAGGGCCCATAACGTGTGTGATATGTTTGTGTCTTCGTGATGTGTGTGAGGAGAGCATTTGCCTTCCATCCTATAGATTACCTAACCCTCATCTGCTAAGTAGATTGACAGAATAAAAGGCAGAGAATTGTATATACAGATATAAGCCAAAAAAAATAAAATATACAAATATGGTCATCTACCCTAAGATTTTATTCCTCATGTTATCTAATCCTAACACATGTTATATACAATCAATGAAATAAAACAAATAAGCAAGCATGTGAAAGAAATGTTATCTATCTTAATCATGTGAGACAAACAACAAACAAGCAGGAGAACCAAAATAAAAGGAAGGCCATAACATTTTACACAACTAACTTAACTTGGGCTTGACTCTCTAACTATCCCCAGCGGAGTCGCCAAACTGTCACACTTGAAAATGCGACTGCGTGGCGCCCTTTAAAAATCATTACGCAATTTTGAAATTGTAAAAAGGGTAAGAAGAAATAGGGTTCAGGAAAAATAAGGTTTAGGAGTCGCCACCAAAATTTTATTTTTGAAAAGGCAAAACTTTGGAAAAACCTTTTTAATTTGAAAAATGGTCTGCGAATCAGAAAATGGATTCGGGAGTCGATTGTGAGTGGGGAAGGTGTTAGGCACCCCACTATACCCATTCTTAAGAACGGTTACCCTAAGTCAGTTGTATAAAATTATATGGCCTTTAGTCTATCTTAATTCTCTCTAACAAATTACATGCGAAATAAAAAATAGAAATAAAAGAGATGAAAAATAAAATAAATAAAGTAAAAAGGAAGAAAAAAATTAAAGAAACAAAATGGGAAGAACAACGTAAAAGAAGAGGATTTTAAAAAAATAAAAATTGAAAAGAAAATTTTATTTACAAGGACGGACTTGACCTAGGATGTAAGCCTAGGGTCTACGTACCCCTCAAAGGGATCAAAGTCCACGTAATTCGATTTAAAATCGTGTTAAGGTAGGTTTTTGTTTTTGTTTTTGTTTTGTTTTGTTTTGTTTTGTTTTGTTTTTTGTTTTTCGTTTTTTGTTTTTTAGTTTTGTTTTTGTTTTCTGTTTTGTTTTGTTTTGTTTTTTATGTGTCCTTTACTTTCTATTTTTTTAATGTTTTTGTGTCTGGGTGTTGTTTTTTTTTTCTAAAAAGATGAAGAAAATAAATTATTTTTTTCCTTTAACAAATAAAACGAGTTTTGAAATCAGTTGATGTGTTTTAATTCACTAAAGGAAAATTTAATTTTACTTTTCTTGCATTTTTTAGTTTTTTTTTTTATCATTTTTATTTCACTTTTTCATTTTGTTTGTTTGTTTATTTTATTTGTTGTTGTTTTTTTCCTTTTTTAATTTCTTGTTATTATTTTCTTTCTTTTTTTTGTTTTTATTATTATCTTTTGTTTTCTATCTTTGTTTCTCTTGTTTTTTTTAATTGTTTGTTTGTTTGTTTGTTTTTTGGCTAATTGTTATTTTATTTTATTTTTCTGCTTTTAGTTCTATTTGTATGTTATTATTATTTTTTTTGTTTCCTTTTAATTGTGTTCTTTTTTTTGTTGTTTTTTTTTAATTTTTTTATTATGTTGTTTTGTTTGGTCTGGTTCTTTTGTTTTCTTGATTTTGTCATTTTTTTCCTTTTGCATGTTCTTATTTTATTTTTAATTTATTTTTAATTTATTTTTGTTTTTGTCTTATTTCATCTTTGTTTTTTCTTTTTTTGTTGTATTTTTCTTGTTTTTCTATTTTTATTTTGTTTGGTTTTGTTATTGTTCTTTTTTTTGTTTTTAATTTTTTTTTGTATATTTTTATTCTTTTATTATTATTATTACGTTTATTGATTATATCCTCCTCTCCTCTTTTTGAACATTGGATTCCCTTCCCAAAAATTATTATGTTTGGTTTTTTATCTTCTTATTTTCTTATTTTTCTTATTCCATGTTGGATATCATTTTTCACAATTTTTGCTTTTTGCTTACTTTATAACCCTTATTTTCTTATTCTACTATTCATTCCATCCCTTCCTTATGTTATTTCTTTTATTATCTTTTATTAAGAAAAACCAAAGCGCAATGTTTTCATTTTTATCAGATAAATTAAAGGGTTTAAAAAGTGATAAAAATTGATTTCCCACTAATTATTTTATCTTCATTGTGTTTTGTCTCTTTTTTTGAAATTTCTTGCGAAATTCTTTTGTTCGAGGCTTTTGAAGCCCAAAAGATAGAAATGAAAATTCAAAACCCAAAAGTTACCAAGGAGGCTTATTGGCCACACATGATCTCTTGGTTTAACTAGGTGCCTGAGGAGATATGAAATCTCACACAGCAATTCTAAGAAATACAGTTGATGAAAGGTAAATATTTAGCTCATATCATATGCATCCAAGAAGCCTTGATTGTGGGTGTTTTGTGTTCAATAAAATGAAATGAGCATCAAATCCAAATACATTTTAAATATATAGAGAAGGACACAACCGATTTGTCTCCAATTGTATCTCCGTTCCTTGGTTAAATTGATATGCGATCCTTGCATGTCTTCCAATGGGTTCCATGTGTTGCTCCTCTGTACAGCTTCCCTTTCTTTTCACTCCACCAATTCCAGGGGCCTCACACACAACAGAAACAAAGGGGCACATTAACTTCTAGGATGATAAGTCATTCTTCATAACTGACGGATTAAGCATAAAAAAGAAAAGCTTGTATGCTTGAAATGAGTCCAATGCAGCATCAAAGTGTAACAAACCTTAGAATGATTTATTTAAATCACATACAATAGTTCATAGCATGGCAACTCCACTCAATGGAAAGTATAGCAATTTATTTTCATTAAAAAAAAAGTATCCAACATGGGGTTTCAGACAGAAGCTCATCTAGACTATACATATTCGAACCAAACACCCAAATCCAAGAAATATGATATTCTCTGACTGAGTTTAACTAAATGATCTAAGAACACAAATCTGCCCTCTTAAGACCACGGACTTAGACCACATTCAATGAAGACACGTACCAGGCCTCAATCAAACCTAGACATGAACCAATGAATGTCAAAATTTCTCTTCCAACCAATACATATCAATTACCAAGACAAAACAGAAAAAGAAAAAAAAGATAAAGGGAAAATCCAGACAACAGTAAGATAAGAGATCAACTATATCTTTACTCTTTGACACCATCAACTCCAAAGAGAGCAAGAAAAAGATTCAGGTATTGCATAAATCCCAAAACAGAAAAAGATATGAAGTGCCAGCAACACAGAACTAGTCCAAACTCCAATACATAGCAATTCAGAATTTACCACTCATGTTTTTGGCCTTTGAACAAACCCATAATAGGCATTTCCTTTTAGGCCTTGAAGCTCATAAGCAACGTTCAAGATCTTATACAATTCTGCCATAAATGTTTCAAGCTTCCAGAAACAAGGGAAATACAAAATAATGATAAAAGGGGCTGGTTACTAATCAGAGGGTCACTTCGAAAAGGAATAGCAAGAGTGCTAATCAAAATAAAACCAAATCTCAGCATCTCAAAATAGAATACATCCAAGGCATTATTCTAAAAAAAATGGATTCTATTGTTCCAAATAGAACATGTTCACGAGAAATGTAAACACTCAAATATACAATTTGTCTACGGCTTCTAGTTCAAAAATGGAGAATGAAGGAGACATACCTTCTCAGATTGCCATTGAACATAAGGATAGGATCCTCGTCTGAACTTGGTTTCTCCCTCTCACCTCGCCAATCTCTGCAACTCCTTTTTTCTAAGTTTCCATCCGCAACTCTCTGCTCTTGAAATCTCAGCTTCGAAACGAATCCCTCACATCTCTCCCTGTTCTTCCCTCTCACACTCAGTCTCCTTCTCTCGATTTCCCCTTTAATATGAAAATCCCCAATCTCCTTTCACTCTTCATCCTCTGTCTCTCTCCTTCATCTTTTTTTTTCTCTCTCTCGAGTCCCTTCTCTCTAATTTCTTCTCAGACCATTTCTCTCGTCTGCCTCCCCTCTCAGTTCCCTCTTTTTTTTCGGACCAGAGGCCTCTCCTCTTTTTCGATCTCTTCTTTTTTTTTCTGCTTCTATCCTTTTTCCTGTGACTCTCTCTCACTCTCCATTTCTCCCTCTCGCATGCTCTTCCTCTCTCTGCCTCTTCCCTTGCTATTTTTCGTTTCTCCGTCGATCCCCCCGCTCTTCTTTCTCCCCCAATCTCGTTTTGCTTCTATCTCCCTCTTTTTGCTCCACTATCTCCCCTCTTTCTACATCTGCCCCCCGCTGCCAGCCTCGCGTCCTCTCTCTTCTGTCCATTTGTGTCTGTGCGTTTTTTTGCGTCTCGCCTCTCTGTCTGTGTGTGTCTGTCCTTTTTTTTTTCTGTGTGCCTGCCGCCTATTTTGTGTCTGTCCCCCATCCTTCAGAAGCGTGCCAGGGAAAAGGAAATGGGTAGGGTTGTGGTTTTGGGCCTTAGACATGGGTAGGGTTGTGGCTTTGGGCTTCAGACTTGGGTTAAAGAGTTTGAGAGGTTGTTGGGCTTGGAGGAATGGGCCCTACCATTTTTCTTTGTTTTATTTTTTTTAGCCCATTTTTTCTTTTCATGTTTGGGCCTTTAGGTCTAGAAGAATTGGTAGACTCTTGTTTAGTTTTTTTTTAATCATCTGTGAGTAATAAACTCTAATAGGCTTTTTTTTCTTTTTTTGGTTTCCCTTTTTTTTTATGGTTTGGACCCTTTTAATTTTTTTGTTTTGTTTTGGGCTTCCTTTTCTCTTTTTTCTCTCAATTTTTTTATTTTTTTATTATTATTTTTTTAGTAACTTGCTTTTAGCCTTTTCTCTCTCTTTCTTTGTGGGCTGTAATTTTCTCTCTTTTTTTATTCATCATTTCTTTTCTTCTTTTTTTTCTTCTTTGTCCCCTTTGATTTGTTTTTAATTTTATTTTTTGTTAGATTTTTGTTACTCCCTCTTTGATTTCTGCTTTTTGTTTTAATTTTGGATCAAATGGGCTTTTACTTCTTTTTTTTATTTTTTATTTTATTTTTGGATTCTTTCCCTTTCGATTTTTTTTCTTTAAGCTTATTGGGCTAAAATGACTTATTTGATTTTTGTCTTTTTTTTGTGTTTTCTATTTGTTTTTTTAATTTTCATATATATGTTTTTCAATTTGATTTTGTTATTATTTTTGGAGCTTGCTCAGACAAAATACGGTGTTCACAGTTGCCCCTTTTTACTTGTTTTTTAGGCAAAGAGATTAAAAATATATTTTTTGATATTTTTGCATAAGGAACAAGTAAAGATAAGAACAAGTAAAGACTTTCCAGTAGCAACCCATGATTCCTCATATATGCTCCCCGGCGTAAACAGGCCAGCGAACAATGAATTGCAACAAAGAAATAGCAAAAACAGCAGATAGAGAAGCATGTAGCTACAGACCGTGATACTCACTCAAAAATTTCATCATTTCAGAATTATCCTAAACTAAAATAAGATCCTAAGTGAGTAGCACAAACAATCTGGTACTACTAGTAGACAACCAAAGTTAATAGCACTGAATATCCCATATCAAGAATCTTATCGTTCAAAACAAACCAACAGACCTTATTTGAGCATTCCACAGGATCATAGGATACACACAGTCAGCAGCATGTAATCAGGATTAACACGCAGAGACTTATAGACACGACCCTGTCATAGTAAGTTCATGAGTGGACCCGATACTCAGAGAAGAAAATGTGTACCCCTTCCTCAAAACAGATTTGAATCGATGGCCTCATGGAAATAACAATCGAAAACCCGATGTTCAGCCATAGAACCAGACTCAAAGATCATACAATCAAAAGCATTTAATCAGAAACAAAACCAATAGGCAGAGAGTTTCAGACACAGCCACTCATCAAAGCGAATTTATAGATTAATCCAATAACGAATTCCTTCAAAGAGACCAGTATCAGCATTACAAAAAAAAACAATTCAAACACAGCAATCAGACCACCGAAGCAAATTCTTGGGTTGTAATCCGCTAATAGAGTAGGGAAAACAAAAAGATAATAAACAGATAAATCGTGATACCTTTTCGAAGCTTGCTTCTTCAGACAATCTGTGGAAACCTTTGGCTATTTTTGAATCACTAGCAATCAGAGGGGGTCCTTTCCCAGATTTCGTTCCACAGAGCCAAACCCCGACAAAACCCCCTTTCAATTTCTCCTAGTCCTCTTTCCCAGAGTCTCCTTCCTTTCGAATCTCTTACCCTCTGCTCCTTTCGCCCTCGTTTTTCCGGAATGAACTCTTTCCAAATACTCCCTCAGTATCTCTCCTGCAATCCCTCTGTTAAGACTAAAAATCCCCTTTTATACTTTTAATCCCTCGATAAGTTTCTCGCTCTCTCTCTCACTCGAAATCAACTTCCCCGAAAGAATCCCTTCTTCCCCAGTTCCCTTCGCCTCCCCTCTGACCTAAAATTACACCTCCAGAAAAACCCTAGAAGCTCCTTCCTCCCTCGGATTCTCAGACTCTTCACTAGCCACCAAAAGAAAAACCTCAGGATTCCGACTGCACTCCCTCAGCCCCTCTCCAAAAGAAAAATCTCCGGAAAAAACCACCTCCTCTTCCCTCTCGTTCTCGCGACCTTTATAGGCATCCTTCCCGTGGTCCCTCTTCTGCTCCTCATACGGATTCATCACGTTTCTCTGCTCCACTCACTCGCAGCATCGACGCTCCTCCCGTACGACTTCACCCCTTCACATCCGGAGAGAAGGGATTCCGGCCAGAGGGGGGGACCAGCTGCTTTAGGGTTTTTTCGTTTTTTTTTTTTTTTTTTTTTTGCGTTGGTTTCCTCTTTTGGGTTTTCTCCCAGGTTGGCGAAGCAGGGAGAGGAATCCAGGACTCATGGGTTAAACATAACGGGCCTCCCTCCTTTGGGGCTTCTTTGTTTCTATTCTGGCCCAATTCGGAATTGCCCCTTTTTTTTTGGCTCAATCCGGAGTTAGGTTGGATCCTTCTCTTTTTTTTTTAATTATATTTTTTTGATGATTTTTATTTTATTTTTTATTTATATTTTACTTGCTTTTAGTCTTTCCTCTCTCTTTTTTTTTTATTTTTCCTTTTTTCCTTTTCTTCTTTGATTTTTCCTTTTGTTCTAATTTTAGGAGTAATGGGCCTTTGACTTGATCTATTTTTATTTTTCACTTTTATTGTTTTATTTTTATTTTTATTTTATTTTATTTTTTAATTTATTTTGAGACTTTTTCCTTTGGTGCTCTTTTTTTTTTTTTTTTGAGTATGTTAGGCTAAAAATGACTTATTTGATTTTTGTCTTTCTCTCTCTTTTTTTTTTTTGTTTTCTATTTATATATATCTTTTTTTTTTATTTTCTTACTATTATTTTTTATTTTATCATTATTTTTGGAGCTTGCTCGGACAAAATACGGTGTTCACAGTTGCCCTTCTTTACTTGTTTTTTAGGCAAAGAGATTAAAAATATATTTTTTGATAATTTTGCATAAGGAACAAGTAAAGATAAGAACGCGTATTTTGTCTGAAATGATTCGATTGTCTCTTAAAATTAGGGGATAGTAAACAAAAGGGGAGAAGCGACCCAAACGAAACGTGGTGTTTTCCAGGTTACCCCTCTTGGCTTTTTCTTTAAGTGAGGAGATCAGAAATGCAATATTTATGGAAACAGATGTTTTGTTTGGGGAGCTAGCAGGTTAAAGGTAGTTGACTTACTTGGGAGTTAATGTACTTGATAAACGACGCTTGCAAGTACAAGGTTTTCGAACGTGTGCTACTCTGGCAGGACTTTGGTGCCTGTTCTGGCAGGACTTTTATCAGTGCCTTATTCGGGTAGGACTTTGGATGCCTGTTCTGGCAGGATTTTTATTTGTACCTATTTTGGTAGGACTTTGGGTGCCTATTTTATTAGTGCCTATTCTGGTAGGACTTTGGGTGCCTATTCTAATAGGACTTTTGAGTACCTGTTCTGGCAGGACTTTGGTTATCTATTCTGTGTAGGACTTTAGGGTGCCTGTTCTATGCAGGACTTTGGTGCCTCTTCTATATAGGACTTAAAGGTGCCTGTTCTGTGCAGGACTTTAGGGTGCCTATTCTGTGCAGGACTTTGGTGCCTATTCTGTGTAGGACTTAAAAGTGCCTATTCTGTGTAGGACTTTAAGGTGCTTGTTCTGTGCAGGACTTCAGGGTGCCTGTTCTGTGCAGGACTTTGGGGTGCCTGTTCTGTGCAGGACTTTGGTGCCTATTCTGTGTAGGACTTAAAGGTACCTATTCTGTGCAGGACTTTAAGGTGCTTGTTCTGTATAGGACTTAAAGGTGCTTGTTCTGTGCAGGACTTTAGGGTGCCTGTTCTGTGTAGGACTTTGGTGCCTATTCTGTGCAGGACTTTAAGGTGCCTATTTTATGCAGGACTTCAGGGTGCCTGTTTTGTGCAGGACTTTGGGGTGCCTGTTCTGTGCAGGACTTTGGTGCCTATTCTGTATAGGACTTAAAGGTGCCTATTCTGTGCAGGACTTTGGTGCCTGTTCTGTGCAGGACTTTGATGCCTATTCTGTGTAGGACTTTAGGGTGCCTGTTCTGTGCAGGACTGAAAGGTGCCTGTTCTGTGCAGGACTTTAGTGCCTGTTCTGTGCAGGACTTAAAGGTGCCTGTTCGGTGCAGGACTTTTAGACCCAATGTTTGAGCAATGCATGTGTATATGCGGATGCATGATATATGAGGTAAATTTCATGGAGAATGTAACCGATGGATCTGGTGGACGCATGCAATCTTGCGAGCCAGAAACATGAGACATATGGGTGCTGCCCCTGACACAATTTCAACTTAAAGAACATGTGGGATGCTTTATTTGATATTTACTTGCCCCAATACGAAAGCATGCATGATAACTACAAATCATTGTATTTGTTTTCCTTTTCTTTCCTTTATTTTTATTTTGATTTTAATATATTATTTTTCCTTTAATAATTTTTAATTAATTTAATTTTTTTTATATAGAAAGAAATGCCCGTTTAGAGGTACCATCAAGTGTTGTACTTTTTATTGACCAACAAAGCGCAACCCATTTAACCAGATTGTCGATATTACGGCTTTCATCCAATTGAGAATTCTCGACGCTTCCCCAACAGAGATCTTTGTGCGTTGTCTTGAAGGCCACAATCATCTTTTTCACTTGCTCTCTTGGGAAGAAAAACCCCCACATATGCCACTTATGAACGTCTGGATGATGTAGTTGAGAGGAAATAACATTTTAATGGATGACGTTTAATATCTTGGCCTTGGTCTAACCCTCCAGTAATGATTAAGCTAACTGGTCCGAAGGGGATATCAATATTGGCATGCTAAGTATTTATTTTGACGAATGTCATTCCTTAGTTATTAATTTAATCATATAAAGCATGAATGCTTGTGGTTGCAATATGAATGAATTGTAATGAGAAATTATTAGAAGAATAATCTCTAATAGAAAGTTTTATAAAGCTCGTAAGAGTTAAGACAATGAGTAATTTGGAGTACAAGAGAGATGAAAGAACTAAAACCAAGAAGTTTTTCTAGAGAATATCCTCTACAATTGTCCTTGCTCCCCCCTAGGGTGATCTTATGCGTTATACGAGATATGCATTTTGTGGAATCTGATTCAACATCTGCTGTCCCCATACTTACCCAACTTTTGAATTGCCAATTTTTCCTTTTGCCTGGGCATTTCCTCATATTACCTAGCGGCCTTCTCTTGTCCCCTCTTCCTTTCTTTTCATTTTCTTTTCTTTTCTTTTCTTTTTTCATTTTTTTTTCTCTAATTTTTGCCTAGGCTACCCTTCCGGGTTTTCAGCCTAGTGAGCTTCCATTGTGCTCTAACTTTTGTCTAGGTCACCCATTTGGTTTTCAACCTAGCGAGCTTTTCTCTCTCTTTTTTTTATGCAAAATATTTCTTTACTGCATCTGAATTGAAGGGTTTAGTCAATTCATGACCGTCCATGTCCATCAAAACTAATCCCCCTCTTGAGAAGGCGTGCTTTACAACATAAGGCCCTTCGTATGTAGGAGCCCATTTGCCCCGAGCATCATCTTGATTTGGCAAGATTCTTTTAAGAACTAATTCACCAGCTTTGAATTCTCTAGGATGAAGCTTTTTGTCGAAAGCTCTTGCCACCCTCTTTTGATACAACTGCCCATGACAAATGGCGGTGAGTCTTCGCCCCTCAATCATATTCAATTGCTCATATCGAGCTCTCACCCAATCACTTTCATCTAAATTGGATTCGATCAATACTTGTAAGGATGGGATTTCAACCTCAATTGGTGTAACAGCTTCCATTCCATAAACCAGAGAGTACGGAGTTGCCCCGGTCGATGTACGCACAGTCGTGCGATAACCGTGCAATGCATATGGAAGCATATCATGCCAATCTTTGTAAGTGATCGTCATTTTAGCAATGATTTTCTTTATGTTCTTATTTGCCGCCTCCACGGCTCCATTCATCTATGGTTGATACGGCGCTGAATTATGATGCTTGATCTTAAACTGTTCACAGAGTTTGGAGATCTCTGTTCCATTTAGGTTGGCAGCGTTATCTGTAATAATTTTTTCTGGTATTCCATAACGACAAATGATGTTCATCTTGAGGAACTTGCAAAAGGCTTTTTGAGTGACACTAGCAAAGGAATTGGCCTCTATCCACTTGGTGAAATAATCGATGGCAACCAGAATGAAACGATGTCCATTTGAAGCCTTTGGATTGATCGGGCCGATTACATCAATGCCCCACATGGAGAATGGCCAAGGTGCCACCAAATTGTGTAACGAAACTGGTGGTGCATTGATTTTGTCCGAGTATACTTGGCATTTGTGGCACTTTCGAACATGATCGATGCAATCCTTCTCCATTGTTAACCAAAAATATCCACATCTCTGGACCTATTTAGCCAACATGAGACCGTTTGTATGTGTACCACATATTCCCTCATGCACTTCTGTGACTATCTTCTGGGCCTCCCTCGCGTCTACACATCATAGCAGTGTGCCATCATGACTTCTCTTATACAAAATCCCATTGCTGATGAAGAAGTTCATGGCCAGGCGCCGAATGGCCTTTTTATCATTTTCTGTGGCTTCGATTGGGTATTCCCTGCTTGTCATATAAGTTTTAATGTCATAATACCAAGGTTGCCCGTCGTGTTCTTCCTCTATGTTTAGGAAATACGTAGGTAAATCTCTGGCTTCCACTTGGAGTGGCTGGACTTGGATTCCATAGTTGAGCCGAATCATCACTGCTAAGGTGGCTAAAGCATCTGCAAATTGGTTCTTGTCTCGGGTGATATGATGAAAGTTGATTTCTTCGAATTGTTCGATTAATTGAGCCAGAAATTTCTGATATAGAATCAGTTTTGAATCCTTAGTTTTCCATTCCCCGGTCACTTGATGAATTATAAGAGCTGAATCGCCAAAAACTTTAAGGCTTTTTATACCAAGAGTTACTGCAGCATTTAACCCATTGATGCAAGCTTCATATTCAGCGACATTGTTGGTGCATTCAAACTCTAATTTAATGGCTACGGGGAATTGCTTTCCTTCAGGGGATATAATTACTGCTCCAATGCCATAGCCGTGCATGTTTGCGGCTCCATCAAAATACATCCTCCACCGTGCATCATTGTCGCCTCCCTCATCTTCATCCCCCTCTACAGCCAGTATGTCCTCATCAAGGAAATGGAACTCCAAAGGTTGGTACTCATCCAAAGGATTTTCAGCCAAGTGATCTGCTATAACACTACCTTTTACAGACTTTTGTGTCATGTGCTTGATATCATATTCGGATAGAATCACCTGCCACTTTGAGACTCTCTCGGAAACATGTGGGCTTTCAAAGATATATTTGATAGGATCCATTCGAGAGATTAGCCAAGTGGTAAAATAAAGTATGTATTGGCACAAACGCTTAGTAGTCCATGCTAACGCGCAACAAGTTTTCTCTATCAAAGGGTAGCGGGCTTCACATTCATTAAATTTCTTACTCAAGTAATAAATTGCTTGCTCTTTCTTTCTGGAGTTATCATGTTGCCCTAATACTACCCCCATTGATCTCGGCAGGATGGTCAAATAGAGGATCAAAGGTCGTCCTTGTGTGGGTGGAACCAGAATTGGGGGGTTCAATAGATAATCTTTAATCTTGTCAAAAGCTTGCTGACAGTTATTGTCCCATCCT
This sequence comes from Erythrophleum fordii, assembly GCA_032878935.1. Taxonomy (NCBI): domain Eukaryota; kingdom Viridiplantae; phylum Streptophyta; class Magnoliopsida; order Fabales; family Fabaceae; genus Erythrophleum; species Erythrophleum fordii. Next base: position 13,104,897 of record JAVQMF010000052.1, on the reverse strand, counting down.
CCGGTGTAGTTCTTTTTTAGCAATCTAAAAATCGGCTCACAGGTTGCAGTTAAGTTGGCAATGAATCTTGCTATGTAGTTTAATCGACCCAGAAAACTCTGCACTTCCTTTTCTGTTTGGGGAGATGGCATTTCCTGAATGGCTTTTACTTTGTCAGGATCCACCTCTATTCCTTTTTGGCTCACCATGAAGCCCAATAACTTTCTAGTTAAAGCCCCAAAGATACACTTGTTGGGGTTTAAGCGAAGCTTGTACTCACGCAACCTTTCAAACAGTTTTCTCAAAACTGCCACATGGCTCTCCCCTTCTCCAGATTTAGCCACCATATCATCGACATATACTTCCACCTCTTTATGCATCATATCATGAAAGAGTGCCATCATGGCCCGTTGATAAGTCGCTCCTGCATTCTTTAACCCAAATGGCATCACTCTGTAACAATAGGTTCCCCATGGCGTAATGAATGTAGTTTTCTCTTTATGGTCCTTATGCATAGGGATTTGATTGTACCCCGAGTAACCATCCATGAAGGAATACCGATGAGCTCGAGCTGTATTATTAACTATCACATCAATATGAGGCAGCAGAAAATCATCCTTAGGGCTTGCTTTGTTCAAATCCCTGTAATCAATACACATGCGAACCCTTCCATCTTTTTTAGGGACTGGTACGATGTTTGCTACCCATTGAGGGTATGTGGACACTTGGAGGAACCCTGCTTCTAATTGTTTCATAACCTCTTCCTTTACTTTTAAAGACATGTTGGGGCTCATTCTTCTCAGCTTTTACTTCTTTGGCTCAACATTTGGGAATAAAGGAATCTCATGAGAAGCAATCTCAGGATCAAGTCCAAGCATGTCTTGATAAGACCATGCAAAGACGTCCATGTATTCCCCAAAGAGTTGAATCATTTCCTTTTTTTCTGGATTATCTACCATTTTAATCTCCCTTTTATCTTCCTCTGTCCTTAGATTTATATTTTCAACTATTTCTTCATGTGGGCATATTCCCTTATCTTCAGAATTGAGCATTTTCTCGAAGATTTGGATTAATTCTTCATTATCAGATTCGGAACCATGCATATCCGTAGTAACGCATAAATCACTCAATGGGGACTCAAGGACTTCTGTGTTGGACAGAAGTCCCGAGGGAAATGATTTCTTGGAAGAAGAAAAAGGAAAATGAACGAGTAGAAAAATGTATAGAAAGGACAGGTCTGATACTCAAGGGTTTTAATTTCATTCATAAAGTACCACTATCATTCATAAAGTACTGACTGAATTTGCAAAATGCCTTAGACAAATTAAAACAAAAGAACAACACGATCATAACAATTACTCTAAAGTCACAACATCAGTGATATCCTTGATTTCCTAGTTATCTAATCTTTCTCCAGAATGATCGACCCTGATCCAGGCTTTAACTCCTCACATGACTTCGTCATCAACCATTAAAATGCTTAACTGATTCATAATCTCTGAAGGAGTTGGAAAATTTTCCTTGATGTGGGGGACTTGCCTCTCTTGCTCTTTACTTCCCTTTGCGCTTGATTGTGCCCTTAATTGATTTGACAGTGCTGGTTCATACCCTAATCCTTGATGCTTGGGATTTTCTGGGAGACTGATAGGCCACTCAATCCCTTGAAGCTGTATCCCCAATCCTTTACCAGATTCAAACCCATTTTTCTTTAACATTTTCATTACAGTCTGGTTAACATTCCCGACAATATGCTTGGATCGATCCAATTCTAAACCTTGAAGCGGCGTTTCCATCTCTTGTTCACCAGCTTCGATGTATGGCAAGGAGCTGGGCTTGCTCAACATTATCTCCTCTTCTCCTTTAATAGTGATTATTCTCCCCTCATCAATGAACTTAACCCTTTGGTGGAAGGTGGAAGGCACGGTGCCAGCAGAATGAATCCAAGGCCTACCCAACAGCATTGTGTAGGACGGATCAATATCTATAACTTGAAAGTCCACCACGAATGTTTTCGGTCCAATCTCCAAGGACAACCGAGTATTGCCGATCACTGCTCTCTTAGAGCCGTCAAACGCTTTAACTACCATATCACTTTTTTCAATGAGTGATTCTTCCATTGCCAATTGTTCAAATGTGGCCAGCGGTAACACATTTAATGCCGACCCTCCATCGATCAGAACCTTTGCAATTATGAACCCGTTACATTTCAGTGTGATATGAAGGGCCTTCGGCTGATTAGAGGATGTCCCTACGACTTCTTCTTCGAAAAAAGAGATGGTGGATGCCGACTTGACGATATTCATTACACTAGCTACTTTTTCCGAGGTGACATTAGGCCGCACATATGCTTCTTCCAATACCTTTTGCAGAGCTCGACGATGTACCTCCGAACTCATGACTAAGGACCACATTGAAATTTGTGCTGGAGTTTTCTTTAATTGTTCTACTACATCATATTCACTTTGTTTCATGATTCGCAAGAATTCTTCATCAGGACTATCTTCTTTTGCCACCTTCTGACCGCTAGTATCAACGCCTTTTCCCTTCAGTTGTTTATCCGTATTTGCAAGAGAATAGACCCTGCCACTCCGGGTGACCCTCCGAGCCTCAATTATATTAGGAACAAGTTCTCCTTCTGCTTTAGCAACTAATGTATGATGTGAGGGAAATTCAACAATCTCCTCATATCTCCAAGGTACAACACGATCACCTTCATATGGGAAAGGCGCCGGCATATTAATAATCATTGGGGATGGTTTCAGGGTAAAAGGGGCCATCATTGAGATAGGATCATTGATAGTTAGAGTGACTGTTCCCAACGGTCTAGTAGGATGACAATATCAACATATTTCTCATTTGTTACACAGATTTCCTCTTCTGTCCTCCCTACAATCACGACCCCCAATGTCATTAATTCTTTCAACACCTTTTGGAACTGTACACACCGCTCAACATCATGATCTGTATATTGTTTATGATAGTCGCAAAACGCAGCTTGTGGTCCAGTGACAGTTTTAACAAACTCATTTGGTGATACTTCTAACACGTAACCAGCTAATTGGAGATTAGCTAGCAGAACTCTCAAAGGCAATCCAATAGTATTGGGATTCTTAGAAAATCCCAACTCATTTCTAATGACATTCACCTGGCGTTCGTGACTAGGAAGGGGATTAGTGGCAATTGTTGAACTTTCTCCAGATCTAAGCTGGATATGGTTAGACTCAATCAAATCTAGCATGTTCTTCTTGAAATTAATACAACTTTCAATTGAGTGCCCTGGAACTCCCATATGATATTCACAAGAGACATTCGGGTTATACCAGGCTGGGTATGGTGGTTGCAACCTCTTCGCATACCGTGGTCCTATGAGTTTTGCTTCCAATAGTTTCTGGTATAACTCCGCATTGGTTGAACTAAAATTTGGCCATGGACGATTGTCTTTCGGCCGTACATTAACACCTCTATCCTGTTGTCTCTGCTCATTCGCTGCCGGCCTATACTAATTTTGGCCTTCACTTCCCCTACCAATCTGATAAGAGACCGGTTGACGCAGGACTGGTCTCGAGGGTTGAACATAACTTATCTCTCATTCTTTCTTTTTCATACCCTGTCCCCTTCTGAATCCGCCCTCCGTCAAAGGAGATGCAAGCTTTCCGTCTCGAATGTCTGCATCAATTCTCTCTCCCACCTCGATCAAATCAGCAAAGTCAGTAACATGAGTTCCCAACATAATTTTGTAGAATGGATCAGATAAGGTTCGAATAAAGTAAGAGCAGAATTCGGATCCAATCATCGGAGGCTGGACTTGAGAGGCCATTAATCTCCACCTTTGGGCATACTCTTTAAACGACTCGGTTGGTTTCTTACTCATTCTCTTCAACTGTTCCCTAGTAGGGGCAGTATCGAGATTGAATTTGTATTGTTTCATGAAAGCATTTGTAAGATCCCTCCATTTGCGGATTTTAGAATGGTCTAATTACATAAACCATAATAAAGCAGACCCAGTCAGACTCTCTGGGAAGAAGTTTACTAGAAACTTTTCGTCCCTTGACCAAACAGTCATCTTGGTACAATATGACTTGAGATGATAAATTGGATTACCGGAACCATCGTACTTGTCGAAATCTAGAACTTTGAACTTCTTCGGAATTGATACTTCGGGAGCTAAGCACAACTCCTCTATATCCAGTGATCCCCATGTAGTTGGCCCTTGTAAATCACGCAGTTGGTCTCTGACCTCCCCTAACTCTCTTTCCCAGTCCTCCTTAACATCATTACTCTTCCCTTTGCTATCCGCAGTTGGGATTTGGAATGTATAGGTTGCATCATACCCAGGGAAATCTTGTATATCTTTTGCTTCATCACGGGGAACCGGCTTATCAGCCACTATCCCAAGAAGATCTTGTGCATTCGTCTGTTGTAGCACAGGGTCAGGTATTTGACTAGAATGTTCTTCGGTTATAACCACTTCTTCCCATGTGTGCAGCAACGGGGGGATGACTGGATGCACTGGGTGAATTATCAATGCCTTTTCCCTTGACAGCTTCTAACAATATCCTTATCATGTCACTCATTTGAGCCATCTGATTTTCCATGGTCGTGATGCGGTTATTCAGGTTAACTGTGTCTTTCTCAAGTCTCTGACTTCCTTCCCCTTGACGTTCCTCCATGAGTTTGGCTCTTAAACGTGTGTCGTATATTTTAGTGGGACGCGTCTGGTTAGATGGGATGCATTTCGGAGGCGCAATATTGTCTTTCTTTTATTTAACTCTTTCTATTCTTTTCTCTGGAAATAGAAAATAAATTTAGTGATAATGAAAAAAAAAATTCTTATCTTATTATTATCATTATTATGTACACATTCTTAAATTTGGGTTAACTGTTTTGGCATAATGGCAACGGAACATTGGGACCTCTGATCCTTAAAGGATTTCATTAACCCATATAAGAATATCAAAGTTGACACTTGACACAAGAGGGAATTAAAAAACCCTACATGATCAGGTCTTTATATTCATCTGAACTATTTCCCTTTCATTAAGCATAAGGAGCATACAACTTTGGTTTCTTCATTACATCAGAATTCTTTGGAACTTAATAACTATTAAGATATTTCAACTCATTTACAATGTCATTACATAACATAAAAAACTCTGTCATTTCTTTTGGTGTATTCCATGGGTTAGCCAAACCTTCAGCTGCTTTCAATGTGCTCGTGAAACTAGGGAGAATCTCGTCAGCCAAAAATAACAATTTCCTGAACCAGGACATGAACCTTTCTTTTTCTGTGGCTCGCTCTGCATGAAGTACTTTCCATGTCTCAATCATCTCAGCCTGCTGGTTAAGCTGTTCCACTAAGTGTTGCACTACCGCAGCATTATCACTTCTGACACTAGATATCTCATGCATTTTCCGCTCCAATTCCCTCGCCAGCATATCAATTTCGTGTTGAGTCCCACTAGATTTAAGCTTCTACACTTGCTTTTCTAGTGCATCTTTTTCCTTAAGGATCTTCATCAACTGGTTTCTACTGATGCGCATCTTCTTTTTGTTTTCAGTTACTCGCTGTTGGGCCTTTTCTATGGTATCCCTCAATCTTATGTTTTCTTCCTTCATCCTTCTCATCTCAGCATGCCCCACATTTCCTTTATGCCTCTTGACCCTATCCGCTTCTGCTCGTAACATTGCACATTCACTCTTCATTTGGCTCAAACTCCTCAGGTGTTCTTGTCTTTTTCCTTCTAAATCTTTCAATTCTTCTTTTTTCTCTTCCACTTGTCTTGCTAGTTGTTCGTCAATTACTTGCATGTCGTTGCTAAGCATGGGGTTAATGGGTCCAAAAGAAGGGCTAGCCCCCTTTGTCCTTTCCTTTAACCATTCTTGATACTCCTTGGTTGTGGCTACTATTCGCTTGCCTAGTTCGCATCTCCTCTTGTATATCACTCGACTTCATGCGCCTCTTATTTTTTGGCAAAGTGTTTTGGCTTCGGGATCATTATGATAAAAATGAACCAATTGTATCGCTTCCTTGGATGGAATATCTTGTTTGTATGTGAACTGTTGATGGACAATCGAGGGGTTGTAATTAATGCAGCCTCGAGGGCTCATCAGAGGTACATTTAAAAATTCTCCGCAACAGTACACTATTTCCTCATTTTCCCACCAAGCCAACTTCCACCATACCGTATTCTCATCCAATTGACTGAGGGTTTAAGCCCAATCCTCACGGGTTTTCTTTGAAGACAACAGGATATCACCTTCATGATTAAGGAAATCCTTAACAGGGTGATGTATGGTATCATGTCGTCAACCCAATTGATATTGCCTCCCATAAATATGATTGAACATCCAAATGGTGAGGAGTTGGAGGCAACACTTCAATTTCCCTCCATTTTCTTGTTGACAAAAGCTTAAGGTCAAGAGCGTTTCTGCCAAAATTGCAGGCGTGAGATTTACGCGATGATTTTCCACCATCCATAGAACACTCACGGCCGCCAAATCAATTATCTCCACTGTTGAAGGGAATAAAACTAATCTATATATGGCTAGAGCAAGGACTCTCTTAAAAGTCACCCAATCTCCCTTTTCAGCTAAGATCTCCAAACGCCTTTCTACGTACTTTCTCGGAAGGCCTTTAGTCCGTCCTCTCTGATGCAATTGAATTCGACTAGGATCTTCCCCTAAAATCTGAGCGACTGTACGCTTTGATGGCAAATGTCTAGGATAGTAGTAAACCGCAGCATCCTTTCCCACAAGTGTACTCATGAAACTCCCATATTCCTCTAAAGTAAGTGTAATTTGGAATGTAGGGAATGTAAAACACCTTAGTGAATTATCCCAATGTTGGGCCAAAGCTGAAAGGGCTTCTGACTGGATCGGTATTCGTAACAAATCTAGAATATCCCCATAATCCCTTTGAAAATCTCGGATATGTCTTCCAGTCAATTTTTCACTTAAGACAATCAAACTCTCGACCGATTCAGCTTCTGCCTTGATTTTAAGCTTCATTCCCGTTGCAACTAGGCCAGTTGGTCTTGAGCTCAGATATCGCCCATTGTCCAAAGGTTCCATTACCACCATCGTGCCAATTAACCCAGATGACTGTTCATTATTTCAAAATATCAAAAGGTTATTGGTTAGTATATCATTATCGTTAACTTAACAATCCTACCTAACTTTCAAAGAATTTATTATTCCATAGAGAATAAAGGGTACGAGGATCAATTTAAGAAAGAATTACTCTTTACACAATTGACACTGATATGCTCAGTGAGCTAACATAATGATATACTGACATTCATGCTATGATGTTGGATATAATGCCTCGGCGTGAGAAATGATAAAAAAATTTTGCACTCCTACTTGAGGGGCCTATTGCTCCATGGGAGAAAAGAGTCAACAATTAAATCGAGAGAAACAATTCTTTCTACACGATTCAACGTCCTAAACAAAAATTAATTCTCTATCCGAGACATCACATCTGTTTATTGATGATATAAAACTATTGGATTTTATAATTTCCATGATTTGAGACATTCATTTTCTATTAGAAAATCATTGTTTCGCAAGGTAGAGTGATTATGCGGTGTTTATTATTTTAACTCATATCTATTTCTTTTATGCATGAATGCATGCTGAAAAATTTCCCTTTCAAGGAGCCATGCAGAATGCGATTATGGCCTTTTCGGGGTTGAAAACCCACTAAGCAAAAGTTAGTTTAACTAATGCATAGTTTCATCATAGTTAACGTTATGTCTAGTAGGTGTCATAACAACCCGTCAACTACTCCAGTAATCAGTGGCGATGTGTCACTTTTTCTATAGGTATCATTGGGATGTAATGCATGAACAATTAAAGGTGCTCTCCTTTGTCCTACTATGGATAGATCCTAGGTTGTGATCATTGGTTTATAGAAGTATGGCTCTACCTACGTAGGAGGCATCTATGGCTTGACTATCAGTGCAAATTTTCATGGTAGATCTATGACCCCTAATCATTGGTCCCTAAATTGCCCCCACCGTGAGATGAGGATCTCATTATATGAATTCGACCTTGAGAGGAAAAAGATCCTACACAAGTCCAATCCATATAACAAGGTACAATTTAGGTGAGGTTTTCATGATAGCCTCAGGAAGCACAAGGCTTCATAGGAAAATCAATATAAACCTCTACTAACCTAAGGAATACTCAGACCCGGGTATAGGGCCCATAATGTGTGTGATATATTTGTGTATTAGTGATGTGTGTGAGGAGAGCATTTACCTTTTTATCCTATGGACTACCCAACCCTCATTTGCTAAACAGATTGGCAGAATAAAAGGCAGAAAAATATATGCAGGTAAAAATAAGAAGTAACATATACAAATATAGTCATCTACCCCTAGGTTTTGTTCCACATGTTATCTATCCTAACATATATTATATACAAAATCAATGAAGTGAAGCTAATAAAACAAGCATGTGAATGACATGTTATCTACCCCTAATCATGTGAGCCAAACAACACACAAAAAGGGAGAATCAAAATAAAAGAAAAGCCATAACATTTGCACAACTAACTTAACTTGGGCTTGACTCTCTAAAGTCCCCAGTGGAGTCGCCAAACTGTCACACCCAAAAATGCGACCGCGTGGCACCTTTCAAAAAGAAAATCAAAAATTATATTAGAAGTAAACATGGATTCAAATAAATAGGGTACAAATAGATAGGGTTCAGGAGTCGCCACCGAAGTTTTAATTTTTGAAAAGGCAAAACTTTGGGAAAGGCCTTTTTGTGAGAAAAAATGGTCTGCGAATCAGAAAATGGATTCGGGAGTCGATTGTGAGTGGGGAAGGTGTTAGGCACCCCACTACACCCATTCTTAAAAACGGTTACCCTAAGTTAGTTGTGTAAAATTAATATGGCCTCTATTATCTTGTAATTCTCCCTAACCAATCACATGCAAAGAACAGAAGAAAAAATTTAAGGAAATAAAATTTAAGAGAAGAAAGACAATTAAAAGCAAAATAAAAAGAAATTTAAAGAATAAATTAAAGAAAAAGGAATAAAATAAATTAAAATAAAATAAAATTAAAAGAAAATGTTTATTTACAAGGGTGGACTTGACCTAGGATGAAAGCCTAGGGCCTACGTACCCTTTGAAAGGGATCAAAGTCCACGTAGTTCGATTGAGATTATGTTCAGGTTAGTTTTTTTCTTTGTTTTATGCTTTGTTTATTTGTTTGTTCTTTTTTTTTGTTCTTGTTTTTTATTTATTTATTTATTTTTAATTAATTTTTTTTGACTTGGGTATTATTTTTTTGTGAAAAGACAAAGAAAATAAACTACTTTTCCTTTAACAAATAAAACAAATTTTGAAATTGATTGATGTGTTTTGACTTGTTAAAGAAAAACTTAATTTAATTTTTCTTGCATTCTCAACTTTTCCACTTAGCTTATCATCATTTTTTTTTCTATCATTTTTTTTTTTTTTTGTTTTTATTGCCTTTTTCGTCTTATTTTAACTTTGTTTTTGTTTTTGTTTTGTTTTTTTTTTGTTGTTACCCCTTTTTTTTGTTTTCTATTTTGTTTCAATTTTCACCTCTTTTGGTTTTTATTATTATTATTTTTTGTTTTTCTATTTGTTTCTCTTTGATTTTGGTTTTGTTATTTATTATTTTTTGTTGTGTTTTCCTTTTATCTTTGTTCCGTTCATGTTTCATTTTATTTTTACTTATATTTTTGTTCTATTTTGTTCTTTTTCTTTCTTTTATTTTTAGTTTTGTCTTCTATTCTTTTATTTCTATTTTTGTTTTTGGCTTTGTTTTGTTTGTGCTTTTTCCTTTAGTTTTTTTTTTTTTAGTTTTTTTTTTTTTTAGTTTTCATTACTTTGTTTTTGCTGTATTAATTTTTTTCCTTCTTCATCTTTGTCCCTCTTTTTTTTTTGTTTAATTTGTTATTATTATTATTATTATTATTATCATTATTATTATTTTTACTTAATTCACTATCCTCTTTTTTTGTTTTTTTCTTTTACCAACCCCTTTTTGGTCTCCTTTTGTTTTATTTTGTTTCATTTTATTTTTATTACATTATTTGTGATTATTCGAATGTTTTTGTATTTTTATTATTATTGAAGCCTCTTTTGCTTTCCCTATTTTTGTTTTTTTTTGCTTTGTTTTGTTGTTTTTTTTTTCAAAATTTTATTTTAATTCTTATTGTTATTTATTTATTTGTTCATTATATATGTATATATATATATATATATATTTAGGAAAAGACCAACTCTAAAAGAGATAAGAATAAAAAAGATTTTCAGACTTTTTGCAATGGAATTTTTTTCAAAGCAAGAACAAATCCTTAAGACTCCAAATATATATATATATATATATATATTTTAACAATAATTCATCCTCTTCCACTTTTTTGTTTCTTTTTGTTTTTGTTTTTTTGTTTTTTTTTTTAAATTTTCATCAAAAATTTTGAATTGGGCCATTGGAGCCCAAAACATTAAATTGTAACTTCAACCTAAAGGTGTCAAGGAGGCTATATTGCCACACATGACCCTTTGATCCATTCCTATGTGCCTGAGGGGATATAAAATCCCACACGGCTAACCTAACACAAACATTAACAAAATAAATGAAGGAAAATAAGGAGAATATTAATTTGCTAGTGTGTGTAAGTGTGCTTGATATATGTTTATCCTATATCACATTCAAATACATTTACATAAAGTTGGATTGTATGATAAAAAATATATATATATTACATACTGTAACTGCCCAGGGGTTTTTACCCATCATGATTTCCTCTTCATTTTACCACCATACGCCTGCGTTTCTGGCAGCAGACTAAACCACATGCTCGACTTTCCAGTAGCAACCCATGATTCCTCATATATGCTCCCCGGCGTAAATAGGCCAGCGAACAATGAATTGCAACAAAGAAATAGCAAAAACAGAAGATATAGAAGCATGTAGCTACAAACCGTGATACTCACTCAAAAATTTCATCATTTCAGAATTATCCTAAACTAAAATAAGATCCTAAGTGAGTAGCACAAACAATCTGGTACTACCAGTAGACAACCAAAGTTAATAGCACTGAATATCCCATATCAAGAATCTTATCGTTCAAAACAAACCAACAGACCTTATTTAAGCATTCCACAGGATCACAGGATACACACAGTCAACAGCATGTAATCAGGATTAACACGCAGAGACTTATAGACACAACCCTGTCAGAGTAAGTTCATGAGTGGACCCGATACTCAGAGAAGAAAATGTGTACCCCTTCCTCAAAACAGATTTGAATCGATAGCCTCATGGAAATAACAATCGAAAACCCGATGTTCAGCCATGGAACCAAACTCAAAGATCATACAATCAAAAGCATTTAATCAGAAACAAAACCGATAGGCAGAGAGTTTCAAACACAGCCACTCATCAAAGCGAATTTACAGATTAATCCAATAACGAATTCCTTCAAAGAGACTAGTATTAGCATTACAAAAAAAAAACAATTCAAACACAGCAATCAGACCATCGAAGCAAATTCTCGGGTTGTAATCCACTAATAGAGTAGAGGAAACAAAAAGATAATAAACAGATAAATCGTGATACCTTTTCGAAGCTTGCTTCTTCAGACAATCTGTGGAAACCTTCGGCTATTTTTGAATCACTAGCAATCAGAGGGGGTCCTTTCCTAGATTCTGTTCCACAGAGCCAAACCCCAACAAAACCCCCTTTCAATTTCTCCTAGTCCTCTTTCCCAGAGTCTCCTCCCTTTCGAATCTCTTACCCTCTGCTCCTTTCGCCCTCGTTTTTCTGGAATGAACTCTTTCCAAATACTCCCTTAGTATCTCTCCTACAATCCCTCTGTTAAGACCAAAAATCCCCTTTTATACTTTTAATCCCTCGATAAGTTTCTTGCTCTCTCTCTCACTCGAAATCAACTTCCTCGAAAGAATCCCTTCTTCCCCAGTTCCCTTCGCCTCCCCTCTGACCTAAAATTACACCTCCAGAAAAACCCTAGAAGCTCCTTCCTCCCTCGGATTCTCAGACTCCTCACTAGCCACCAAAAGAAAAACCTCAGGATTCTGATTGCACTCCCTCAGCCACTCTCTAAAAGAAAAATCTCCGGAAAAAACCACCTCCTCTTCCCTCTCGTTCTCGCGACCTTTATAGGCGTCCTTCTCGTGGTCCCCCTTCTGCTCCTCATATGGATTCATCGCGTTTCTCTGCTCCACTCACTCACAGCATTGACGCTCCTCCCATACGACTTCACCCCTTCACATCCGGAGAGAAGGGATTCCGGCCAGAGGGGGGGACCAGCTGCTTTAGGGTTTTTTCATTTTTTTTTTTTGCGTTGGTTTCCTCTTTCGGGTTTTCTCCCAGGTTGGCAAAGCGGGGAGAGGAATCCAGGACTCATGGGTTAAACATAACGGGCTTCCCTCCTTTGGGGCTTCTTTGTTTCTATTCTGGCCTAATTCGGAATTGCCCCTTTTTTTTTTGGCTCAATTCGGAGTTGGGTTAGATCCTTCTCTTTTTTTTTAATTATATTTTTTTGATGATTTTTATTTTATTTTTGATTTATATTTTACTTGCTTTTAGTCTTTCCTCTCTTTTTTTTTTTATTTTTCCTTTTTTCCTTTTCTTCTTTGATTTTTCCTTTTGTTCTAATTTTAGGAGTAATGGGCCTTTGACTTGATCTATTTTTATTTTTTCACTTTTATTGTTTTATTTTTATTTTATTTTATTTTATTTTTTTAATTTATTTTGAGACTTTTTCCTTTGGTGCTCTTTTTTTTTTTTTGAGTATGTTAGGCTAAAAATGACTTATTTGATTTTTGTCTTTCTCTCTCTTTTTTTTTGTTTTCTATTTATATATATCTTTTTTTTATTTTCTTACTATTATTTTTTATTTTGTCATTATTTTTGGAGCTTGCTCGGACAAAATATGGTGTTCACAGTTGCCCCTCTTTACTTGTTTTTTAGGCAAAGAGATTAAAAATATATTTTTTGATATTTTTGCATAAGGAACAAGTAAAGATAAGAACGTGTATTTTGTCTGAAATGATTCGATTGTCTCTTAAAATTAGGGGATAGTAAACAAAAGGGGAAAAGCGACCCAAACGAAACGTGGTGTTTTCCAGGTTGCCCCTCTTGGCTTATTCTTTAATTGAGGAGATCAGAAATGCAATATTTGATATCCTTAGCTTAAGAATAAGCAAAGATGGAAACGGATGTTTTGTTTGGGGAGCTAGCAAGTTAAAGGTAGTTGACTTACTTGGGAGTTAATGTACTTGATAAACGACGCTTGCAAGTACAAGGTTTTCGAACGTGTGCTACTCTGGCAGGACTTTGGTGCCTGTTCTGGCAGGACTTTTATCAGTGCCTTATTCGGGTAGGACTTTGGATGCCTGTTCTGGCAAGATTTTTATTTGTACCTATTTTGGTAGGACTTTGGGTGCCTATTTTATTGGTGCCTATTCTGGTAGGACTTTGGGTGCCTATTCTAATAGGACTTTTGAGTACCTGTTCTAGCAGGACTTTTATTTATGCCTATTCTGGTAGGACTTTGGTTTGCCTGTTCTGGCAGGACTTTGGTTACCTATTCTGTGCAGGACTTTAGGGTGCCTGTTCTGTGCAGGACTTTGGTGCCTCTTCTATATAGGACTTAAAGGTGCCTGTTCTGTGCAGGACTTTAGGGTGCCTGTTCTTTGCAGGACTTTGGTGCCTATTCTGTGTAGGACTTAAAGGTGCCTATTCTGTGCAGGACTTTAAGGTGCCTGTTCTATGCAGGACTTCAGGGTGCCTGCTCTGTGTAGGACTTTGCATTTCATAAAATAAAGCATCGCATGTTTCATGCGCCCCACATTGGCATACATCACATGTCCTCGAGTTCACACTGGGGCAAGCAAAAAGAAAATTGGCATTTCATAAAATAAAGTATCACATGTTTCATGCGCCCCACATTTGCATATATCACATGGCCTCTAGTTCACACTGGAGCAAGCAAAAAGGAAATTTGTATTTCATCACATAAAGCATCACATGCATCATGCATTTCATATTTGCATACATCACATAGCCTCTAGTTCACCCTGGGGCACGTAAAAGAAAATCTACATGTCTTGAAAGGAAGCCTCACCTGTTTCATGCATTTACATTTGCATATATCATGTAACCTCTAGTTCACATCGAGGCATGCAAGAGGAATATTTGCATTTCATAACATAAAGCATCACATGTTTCATGCACTTCATACTTGCATACATTATGTAGACCGTAGTCCATGCTGGGGCAAGTGAAAACAAACATTTTGTATTTTATAAAGCATATTATATGCTTATTGCATTTCACTTGGGCATACATTATGTGGACCTCAAGTTCATACTGGGGCAAAGAAAAAAAAAAGTACATTCCATAAATCGTAGCATCCTACATACCTCATACTTTTAACACTTACAATGACCTTAATTCATATTGGGGCACAGTTGAGTTGTTAAGTTAAAAAGTCAAGCATTTTGCATGCATTGCACATTTCATATAGGTGCATCACCCTGCATAAAACTTAGATGAATGTAGTAAAGTTTTTAAACTTAGAAAAATTCACCAAAAAAGGCACCTTTAAGTCCTAAAAAGAATAGGCACCCGAAGTCCTATGAAGAATAGGCACCTTTAAGTCCTACGGAGAACAGGCACCCAAAGTCCTGCGGAGAACAGGCACAAATAAAAGTCCTACGAAGAATAGGCACCCAAAGTCCTATGGAAAATAGGCATCTTTAAGTTCTACGAAGAATAGGCACCAAAATCCTGCACAGAACAGGCACCCTTAAGTTTTACGCAGAATAGGCACTCAAAGTCCTGCACAGAACAGGCACAAATAAAAGTTCTACGTAAAATAGGCACCAAAGTCCTGCACAGAACAGGCACCTCCTATACAGAATAGGCACCAAAGTCCTGCACAAAACAGGCACTCTTAAGTCCTATACAGAATAGGCACCCAAAGTCCTGTATAGAACAGGCACAAATAAAAGTCCTACGCAGAATAGGCACCAAAGTCCTGCACAGAACAGGCACCTTTAAGTCCTACACAGAATAGTCACCAAAGTCCTGCACAGAACAGGCATCCTTAAGTCCTACGCAGAATAGGCACCACAGAACAGGCACTTTTAAGTCATACACAGAATAGGCACCAAAGTCCTGCACAGAACAGGCACCCTTAAGTCCTACACAGAATAGGCATTCAAAGTCCTGCACAAAACAGGCACAAATAAAAGTTCTACGTAGAATAGGCACAAAAGTCCTGCCAAAATAGACACCAAAGTCCTACCAGAATAGGCACTCAAAGTCCTGCCAGAACAGGCATCAAAAGTCCTACCAGAATAGGCACAAAAGTCCTGCCAGAACAGGCATCAAAAGTCCTACCAGAATAGGCATCAAAGTCCTGCCAGAACAGGCACCAAAGTCCTACTAGAATAGGCACTCAAAGTCCTGCCAGAACAGGCATCAAAAGTCCTACCAGAATAGGCACAAGAGTCCTGCCAGAACAGGCACTAAAGTCCTACCAGAATAGGCACTCAAAGTCCTGCCAGAACAGGCATCAAAAGTCCTACCAGAATAGGCACAAAAGTCCTACCAGAATAGGCACAAAAGTCCTGCTAGAATAGGCAAACTAAAGTCCTGCCAGAACAGGCACATTCAAAGTCCTGCCAGAACAGGCATCAAAAGTCCTACCAGAATAGGCACACTCAAAGTCCTACCCGGATAGGCACCAAAGTTCTACCAGAATAGGCATTCAAAGTCCTGCCAGAACAGGCACCAATAAAAGTCCTACCAGAATAGGTACCTTTAAAGTCCTGCCAGAGCAGGCACTCCAAAAGTCCTGCCAGAACAGGCACTCAAAGTCCTGCCAGAATAGGCAATCCAAAAGTCCTACTAGAATAGGCAACTAAGTCCTGCAAGAACAGGCACTCTAAAAGTCCTACCAGAATAGACAATTTAAGTCCTGCCAGAACAGGCACTTAAAGTCTTACCATAATAGGCACCAATAAAAGTCCTACTAGAATAGGCAACCAAAATCTTACCAGAACAGACATTAACAAAAGTTTTGCACCAGAAAAGGCCCCAACAAAAGTCCTGCACCAGAATAGGTACATAAGCCTTACACCAAAACAAACACCATAATGATTTGCACAGGCCAAACACCCAAAATTCTTGCATAAACTGAGTATACAATAAAAAACTTGCAAGCATCTTTAGTTAAGTTCTAACATTTCCAGGTAAGTTAGCTCACTTTTATTTTTGCGCGTCCCAAACAAAATATATGTTTCCATCTTTACTTATTCATAAGCTAAAGATATCAAAAATTGCATTTTCAATTTCTTTACTTAAAGAATAAGTAAAGAAGGGCAACCTGTAAACACTATATTTTGTTTGGGTCGTTCTTACCTTTTCTTTATTGTTTAATTGTTAGAAGGAAATCAAATCAGCTCAAACAAAATACGTGTTCTTATCCTTACTTGTTTCTTATGCAAAAATATCAAAAATTACATTTTCAATTTCTTTGCCCAAGAAACAAGTAAAAAGGAGCAACTGTGAACACCGTATTTTGTCTGAGCAAGCTCCAAAAATAATAACAAAATCAAATTGAAAAACATATATATGAAAATTAAAAAAACAAATAGAAAACACAAAAAAAAGACAAAAATCAAATAAGTCATTTTAGCCCAATAAGCTTAAAGAAAAAAAAATCGAAAGGGAAAGAATTCAAAAATAAAATTAAAAATAAAAAAAAAGAAGTAAAAGCCCATTTAATCCAAAATTAAAACAAAAAGCATAAATCAAAGAGGGAGTAACAAAAATTTAACAAAAAATAAAATTAAAAACAAATCAAAGGGGACAAAGAAAAAAAAAAAGAAGAAAAGAAATGATGAATAAAAAAGAGAGAAAATTACAGCCCACAAAGAAAGAGAGAGAAAAGGCTAAAAGCAAGTTAATAAAAAAATAATAACTAAAAAAATAATAATAAAAAATAAAAAAATTGAGAGACAAAAGAGAAAAGGAAGCCCAAAACAAAAAAAAAATTAAAAGGGTCCAAACCATAAAAAAAAAGGGAAACCAAAAAAAGAAAAAAAAGCCTATTAGAGTTTATTACTCACAGATGATTAAAAAAAAAACTAAACAAGAGTCTACCAATTCTTTTAGACCCAAAGGCCCAAACATGAAAAGAAAAAATGGGCTAAAAAAAATAAAACAAAGAAAAATGGTAGGGCCCATTCCTCCAAGCCCAACAACCTCTCAAACTCTTTAACCCAAGTCTGAAGCCCAAAGCCACAACCCTACCCATGTCTAAGGCCTAAAACCACAACCCTACCCATTTCCTTTTCCCTGGCACGCTTCTGAAGGATGGGGGACAGACACAAAACAGGCGGCAGGCACACAGAAAAAAAAAAAAAGGACAGACACACACAGACAAAGACGCACAAAAACGTATAGACACAAATGGACAGAAGAGAGAGGACGCGAGGCTGGCAGTGGGGGGCAGACGCAGAAAGAGGGAAGATAGTGGAGCAAAAAGAGGGAGATAGAAGCAAAACGAGATTGGGAGAGAAAGAAGAGCAGGGGGATCGACGGAGAAATGAAAAATAGCAAGGGAAGAGGCAGAGAGAGGAGGAGCATGCGAGAGGGAGAAATGGAGAGTGAGAGAGAGTCACGAGAAAAAGGATAGAAGCAGAAAAAAAAAGGAGAGACCGAAAAAGAGGAGAGGCCTCTGGTCCAGAAAAAAGAGGGAACTGAGAGGGGAGGCAGATGAGAGAAATGGTCTGAGAAGAAATTAGAGAGAAGGGACTCGAGAGAGAGAAAAAAAAAGAGATGAAGGAGAGAGACAGAGGATGAAGGGTGAAAGGAGATTGGGGATTTTTGGATTGAAGGGGAAATCGAGAGAAGGAGACTGAGTGTGAGAGGGAAGAACAGGGAGAGATGTGAGGGATTCGTTTTGAAGCTGAGATTTCGATAGCAGAGAGTTGCGGATCGAAACTTAGAAAAAAAGGAGTTGCAGAGATTAGCGAGGTGAGAGGGAGAAACCAAGTTCAGACAAGGATCTTATCCTTATGTTCAATGGAAATCTGAGAAGGTATGTCTCCTTCATTCTCCATTTTTGAGCTAGAAGCCACAGACAAATTGTATATTTGAGTGTTTACATTTCTCGTGAACATGTTCTATTTGGAACACTAGAATCCATTTTTTTTTAGAATAATGCCTTGGATGTATTCTATTTTGGGATGCTGAGATTTGGTTTTATTTTGATTAGCACTCTTGCTGTTCCTTTTCGAGGTGACCCTCTGATTAGTAACCAGCCCCTTTTATCATTATTTTGTATTTTCCTTGTTTCTGGAAGCTTGAAACATTTATGGTAGAATTGTATAAGATCTTGAACGTTGCTTATGAGCTTCAAGGCCTAAAAGGAAATTCCTATTATGGGTTTGTTCAAAGGCCAAAAACATGAGTGGTAAATTTTGAATTGCTATGTATTGGAGTTTGGACTGGTTCTGTGTTGCTGGCACTTCATATCTTTTTCTGTTTTAGGATTTATGCAATACCTGAATCTTTTTCTTGCTCTCTTTGGAGTTGATGGTGTTAAAGAGTAAAGATATAGTTGATCTCTTATCTTACTGTTGTCTGGATTTTCCCCTTATCTTTTTTTTTTCTTTTTCTGTTTTGTCTTGGTAATTGATATGTATTGGTTGGAAGAGAAATTTCGACATTCATTGGTTCATGTCTGGGTTTGATTGAGGCCTGATATGTGTCTTTGTTGAATGTGGTCTAAGTCCGTGGTCTTAGGAGGGCAGATTTGTGTTCTTAGATCATTTAGTTAAACTCAGTCAGAGAATATCATATTTCTTGGATTTGGGTGTTTGGTTCGAATATGTATAGTCTAGATGAGCTTCTGTCTGAAACCCCATGTTGGATACTTTTTTTTAATGAAAATAAATTGCTATACTTTCCATTGAGTGGAGTTACCATGCTATGAACTATTGTATGTGATTTAAATAAATCATTCTAAGGTTTGTTACACTTTGATGCTGCACTAGACTCATTTCAAGCATACAAGCTTTTCTTTTTTATGCTTAATCCGTCAGTTATGAAGAATGACTTATCATCCTAGAAGTTAATGTGCCGCTTTGTTTCTGTTGTGTGTGAGGCCCCTGGAATTGGTGGAGTGAAAAGAAAGGGAAGCTGTACAGAGGAGCAACACATGGAACCCATTGGAAGACATGCAAGGATCGCATATCAATTTAACCAAGGAACGGAGATATAATTGGAGACAAATCGGTTGTGTCCTTCTCTATATATTTAAAATGTATTTGGATTTGATGCTCATTTCATTTTATTGAACACAAAACACCCACAATCAAGGCTTCTTGGATGCATATGATATGAGCTAAATATTTACCTTTCATCAACTGTATTTCTTAGAATTGCCGTGTGAGATTTCATATCTCCTCAGGCACCTAGTTAAACCAAGAGATCATGTGTGGCCAATAAGCCTCCTTGGTAACTTTTGGGTTTTGAATTTTCATTTCTATCTTTTGGGCTTCAAAAGCCTCGAACAAAAGAATTTCGCAAGAAATTTCAAAAAAAAAGAGACAAAACACAAGGAAGATAAAATAATTAGTGGGAAATCAATTTTTATCATTTTTTAAACCCTTTAATTTATCTGATAAAAATGAAAACATTGCGCTTTGGTTTTTCTTAATAAAAGATAATAAAAGAAATAACATAAGGAAGGGATGGAATGAATAGTAGAATAAGAAAATAAGGGTTATAAAGTAAGCAAAAAGCAAAAATTGTGAAAAATGATATCCAACATGGAATAAGAAAAATAAGAAAATAAGAAGATAAAAAACCAAACATAATAATTTTTGGGAAGGGAATCCAATGTTCAAAAAGAGGAGAGGAGGATATAATCAATAAACGTAATAATAATAATAAAAGAATAAAAATATACAAAAACAAAAATATACAAAAAAAAATAAAAAATAAAAAAAAGAACAATAACAAAACCAAACAAAATAAAAATAGAAAAACAAGAAAAATACAACAAAAAAAGAAAAAAACAAAAACGAAATAAGACAAAAACAAAAGTAAATTAAAAATAAAATAAGAACATGCAAAAGGAAAAAAATGACAAAAACAAGAAAACAAAAGAACCAGACCAAACAAAACAACATAATAAAAAAACAATTAAAAAAAACAACAAAAAAAAAAAGAACACAATTAAAAGGAAACAAAAAAAATAATAATAACATACAAATAGAACTAAAAGCAGAAAAATAAAATAAAATAACAATTAGCCAAAAAACAAACAAACAAAAAAACAATTAAAAAAAACAAGAGAAACAAAGATAGAAAACAAAAGATAATAATAAAAACAAAAAAAAAGAAAGAAAATAATAACAAGAAATTAAAAAAGGAAAAAAAACAACAACAAATAAAATAAACAAACAAACAAAATGAAAAAGTGAAATAAAAATGATAAAAAAAACTAAAAAATGCAAGAAAAGTAAAATTAAATTTTCCTTTAGTGAATTAAAACACATCAACTGATTTCAAAACTCGTTTTATTTGTTAAAGGAAAAAAATAATTTATTTTCTTCATCGTTTTGGAAAAAAAAAAACAACACCCAGACACAAAAACATTAAAAAAAATAGAAAGTAAAGGACACATAAAAAACAAAACAAAACAAAACAGAAAACAAAAACAAAACTAAAAAACAAAAAAACAAAAAAACAAAAAACAAAAAACAAAACAAAACAAAACAAAACAAAAACAAAAACAAAAACCTACCTTAACACGATTTTAAATCGAACTACGTGGACTTTGATCCCTTTGAGGGGTACGTAGACCCTAGGCTTACATCCTAGGTCAAGTCCGTCCTTGTAAATAAAATTTTCTTTTCAATTTTTATTTTTTTAAAATTCTCTTCTTTTACGTTGTTCTTCCCATTTTGTTTCTTTAATTTCTTTCTTCCTTTTTACTTTATTTATTTTATTTATTTTTATTTTTCATCTCTTTTATTTCTATTTTTTATTTCGCATGTAATTTGTTAGGGAGAATTAAGATAGACTAAAGGCCATATAATTTTGTACAACTGACTTAGGGTAACCGTTCTTAAGAATAGGTATAGTGGGGTGCCTAACACCTTCCCCACTCACAATCGACTTCCGAATCCATTTTCTGATTCGCAGACTATTTTTTAAATTAAAAAGATTTTTTCAAAGTTTTGCCTTTTCAAAAATAAAATTTTGGTGGCGACTCCTGAACCTTATTTTTCCTAAACCCTATTTCTTCTTACCCTTTTTACAATTTCAAAATTGCGTAATGATTTTTAAAGGGCGCCACGCGGTTGCATTTTCGGGTGTGACAGCCAAGAACCCTTGAGCTTAGTTGAGACAAAGTAAAGAGTCTCCCAAAAGCAAAGTAGGCTCCCAAGAGTATGGTTGAGTCCAAAATCCATGAGGAGAAGTGTGAGGCCAATCCAAACACTCAGTGAGCTCTTGAATGTCTTGTATGATTTGTTTATATATCAAGTTTGCTTTTAAAATTTATGTGACTTCCATTTTCTCCATACATACATTTGTAAAGCTTGCTTTGTATATATTATGTATAATTAAATAAGAGATGAGCTATTGGGATTCTTTGAATCTCATCCCCTCCTCTCCAATGATCTAACATGCTAGGTGGACCAAGTAGTTATGGTGAAGGGAGCCAACAACCATGAAGAGGAAAGATTGACAAGCTTATGCATGGTTTTGTTCATTTTGGAACCATAATGATGGTTCATGTTGTATATGATGTTGTATATGTACAATGAATCTTGAGACATATGTAAATATACTATTATGTAATATTTAGAGCCATGGATATGATGTATGAGCTTTAGAACACAAATTGAGTTTTGAATGTCCAATTATGCATTATGGAAGTTTAATGGACATATGCATAAGTGTGAGTTGAATGGCCAAAATGAGATGCATGAGATTTGGGACCATTTGGGCAGCTCACACAAGTCTCAAATAAGTTTTTAAATTTGCTCAAAAGGTGCCAAGACCAAGAGAAATTCATTTGGCAACTTTGGTACTCAATATGGAGACAAAATTGACCATAATGGAACCCTAATATCACTTTTTAACCAAATGAGTTAGTCTTGATTTGAAATTTGGCATGCAATTAGGTCTCATTGAGAGCTTTTGGGAAGCTAAAGAATATAATTTTTGAAGGTCTAAAGAATATTTGATGAATTTTCAAAGTTGAAATTTTCTATTGATTCTAGTATGTGCACTATTCATATTGGTAGATTTATGTTTTATGTCACCCGATAGCCAAATGGTGTCTAATTCTTGTGAAATTTTATAGACATAACTTAGAGGTCATAATATTTCTGTAGCCACTAAGATCACCCCATTTGAAGGTCTGAGCAAAGAGTTATACATTTTTGAAGTTGGCTATCAGTAGTAGTGGCGCCCTAAGAGTTCAATCATTGTTCCATAGAATTCCAATAGCTAAACATATCTGTTTCATTCTAAAATTATTTTTATTATCAAGCTAACATTTGTAGCTTTCCATAATGATTGAATGTGTGTGATTTATATTTTTATAGGATTAGTTATAAATTTTAGAAATTTGTATTAGTAACTTGAAACAGTAGCCCAGGCAGCAGCAACCTCAGTAGCTTTTTGAATGTCAAACATCCTCCGTGATGCGTGTTATGATCTAGGCATATTTTTAGTGTGAATTAGACATCCTAAAATTTTCAGAATGACTAAAATTGAATTGTCTCAATTTTTCTAGATTTAATTAGGAATTTTCAAAATTTGCCCAGAACAGAGGCCAATTCTGACTGAGAATGAGTTCTCACTTTTCATGCTTCATTTCGGTTTCCATAGGTTGTGAGCATGTTTTTAGGATGTAAATGAGTTGTATGATACAATTAAATATGAGGATGCATAGCATGAGCTTACACGGTCCACGTAACACCAAAATAAATTTTTGGATATTGCACAATGCAAAAATAATCCCATTTTTTCTTGCTTTTCCCATAGAAATTCTATATAGTTCATGATATTATGCCATTCAAATGTATGAAATGGACTAGAATTTATAGTGTTACATGTGCCCTATCTTAGAGTTTTCATAGAGTCAAATGAGATGGAAGCTAGAATCATATTCCTCATGCTTGAAAACATCTAAATGGATTAAACAAACATAAAAACATCATGGATTTAAGATTCTCTCTCACTAGGTTGAAAATCTTTGAGGCTAGGGACTCAAGATTTCTTAAGTGAAATTCATGAAACTTCTCCTTAATGTAAAGGACTCTTTGTATAAATCTTTTTTCATAGATTAAAATCTTAAAAGAAGCTCTTTCTCTTATGGGGTCAAACTTGGACTTTCTCTTTTCAAGAAAATAAAACAACCATTAGAAATCCCATTCAGTGTAGATGAATGTCCATAAATGCAGCCGGATGAATAAAGCACATTTACTAACCTAAATGGGGCCTTGAACTTTGTCTATCTCCTCCCTCAAGAAGCACATCCATGGCTGGTCTTCAAGTTGTAAACTTTTCATCCAAATGGGCTGGGTAAGAAAGAGACTTGTTAAGGAAGCCTCTTTATAATTTTTAAAATTAGCTTTTTACCTCATAGTACACCTTTGCTTCGTTGGAGCTCATTTTGTTAGGGCTTGATTACTTTGTACACAATTTTAAGTGTCTTTCACAAAAAAACATTATTTTTTAAGGTCTCAATAGCTTAAAATAGTGAAAAATGGCTCAGCATAAGTCACATCATTGTTTATTTTGTTTTTCATGCAGAAAGGGTTTTAACCAATTTTAACTGTTCCTATGATTTTCAGAACTCTTGAAAACCCTAATGAACTTTATTTTGGCATTTAAAACCCTTTTTCTTAAGTTTTTAAAATTTTGCTCAAAATTAATATTTTGCCACTAGTATGCCATTTCACTACATATAGCCACTCTGTCTCCGTCTTTGCTCTATAAGTGATCTCATAACACCATTTCTTATCATCTCAATTGTTCTGCTACTTTTATTATACCCTATCTCATATTATATTGGGGTCCAATTTAGTTAAAATACTGGATACCACACTTTTCCTCGAAATTATTGTTTTTCCCTTTTTTGTACTGTGGCTAATCCAGTACCTTTTTTAAAAAAAATACTTTGAACCAATAGTGGCCCTTATTTCTTATTCTAATTAAGCCCTTGGTCCTTTATATCTTAGCCTTAACCTTGGCCCTAGGGTTAAGCTTGGCCTAAGGATACCAGATATTACATTACCATCTTTGTCTCTTTCATGGAGTAGATGTAATTTCACCTTTTAGATTATTACTAGATAACCTTGCAGCTTCCATAAAAAAGCTTTTTACAAATGGGTTGAATTTATCAAGCATTAACTTTTTTCTTAATTTTTGCAAGTAAAACTCCATATTGTTGGTCAAATCTAGTGGTAATGTGACAATTCAAAAAAAGCAGTATGAGAAAAGAGAGTATTTGGAGGAAAAAAAAAAGAATAAAGAAGAATAGCTTCGAAGAGAAGAAAACATTACAACATAAGTTCGACTACTAATTTTATTGTTTATATCATAGATATGTGGTTGAGAGCATGCAAGTCATAAGATAGTTCTTGCAAGTATTAAGGAGGAGAATGAAAGAAAAGTAACTAAACTTTCTCTTAGGAGAAATATAATGAAAATGCTAGGGTTAATAAGTTGACAAATTTTTTTCTTTTTTCATTATACCACATGTTTACACCATTATGACCATAGATAAAATCAGGATTGCCCTCATTTAAATAATCTAAAAATAATAATAAGCAAAATTGTACACAATGTAAAGAGAATATTGAGAAAGAAGAAATGTAGGTAATATGATATAAATGATGAAGTTGAAATGCTAGTACCTTCTTGTATACATAATGAGGTAATATTGATAGGTAGAATAGAATGTTAAGTAGAAGAAGATATCCTTAGACATTAATAATTAGGAAAAAAAACATAAATGTGTCATGTTTCTGAAAAACAACAATGGTTACAAATAAAGTAATATTGGTACTATAAGGAGGAAAAGTTAGTCACAGAGGTATGAAAAAGCAAAGAATAGAGAGCAATAATAACAAAGTAAAGAATAATAAATTACTGAGAATAATAAAACTTGATAATGAAGAAAGATGTGTATTATTTAGGTCAACAAGGTTGTTAACATTGGCAAAATGGTCAAATTTATGCTCAGTCATTGAATATAGATAAAGCTTGATCAGTAACATAAGACACGCTTGTGTAAATATAGAAAAAAAATTATACACATTTAAAATTTAAGATAGTAATGAAACTATAACACCTTAACTATCTAGCTCTAATTTAATTATGGTTAATAGTAAGTCCATTTATTGATGATAGAAAAATATTGAATCCAAAATTTCTAAAATTTATATACTTGCCTTTTTCATAAATTTCATGTCCAAGTAACTTAGCCATTAAAAAAAAAAACATACATAAGATTCTAAAGAAAATCTAGCAGAGTTCCTCCTTATAAAATTGACTGTTTAGACCAATCAAATGATCACATTACAACCCAAACTCATAGATATAGGAAAATATAGATAATAACATTGTCATATACCACAACCTAGGCATAACACATCAATTGAAACTAAATAACTCAAGTTGGAGTCATACATCACTATTTATAGTATGCTAGTGTACATAATACTTCATGATGGAGTTAAACGTAGTCCACATACATTCTTCATACATTACAAAAAGATTTAGATACAAAATATTCATATGATTCTACAAGTACAAACATCATTTTTTCTCTTTTCCTTTGTTGGCACTAGAGCTTCAACCTAACACTAGTTAGTGGAAAATATAGAAATAGGGGTGAGATTTAGGAGAATCTTGGTAGCTATACTCAAACTACCCAACATAAGCATGAGACAGTCAAGCAAGACCGATGCAATTATGTATGGTCATATAAACTAACATAAATGCCTTACATGTTTGCAATATACTCAATTATGGCCATGAAACTCTATTTAGTTTAGGCTTTTCTTAGGCTTGAGAGAACTACTACGTTCATTACCATGACCCCTCTTTATCTCTTAGCCTTATCTTATTAAATATGACATGCAAACATAACATATAACTTATTTAAAATGCAATAAAGCATATACTATAATAAAACAACTAATACAATACAATGCATATCAAACTCAAACAAGTCTGTATGTAACTAGATAGAGAAGAGTAAACTACCTTAGATATGTGATAAAAACCTAACTAAATCCCTTAATTTCCCACTCTGTTTCTAGCTTCATCTCTTTTTCTTTTTCAGCTCTACACTTACAATAGGCTGGAGCCTCACTAACTTGTCTTAAAATATCATATAAACATATCAAGAACATCTACTGCTTATATTTCTCTTAAATCTCTAAGACTTTTATCTATAATTTAGGCCATTTAAATGCATTTAAAACTCTCTTTATAGGTACTTTTTAAGACACAAGCTCACTGGGTGGCAATTATGCCTTCTAAATTCTTAAATTTTACCATATTTATAGGCCTAAATTTGAGAAAATCCCTTTTGACTTTAACTTCCCATGATTGGTTCAACACTTAGGCTTTAGGCTAGGGATTTCACTAAACTTAAATCCTAAGCCAATTTATACTTCTAGAATTCATATTTAAGGCCACAAATTCCACTTTTACTATTCATTTTATCATGGCACTATTCATTTGGTAATTTCACTTTTTCATATAATGGGATACATTATGTAACCTTAAGCATCAAGGGGTGATTTTAAAAATTTTGTAACGCCCGATATGTTGTAATAACACAGAAATGGGTCGGTTTGAAAAAATAAGTCCCCTGAGATGAGTGATTCAAGGCCAAATAAAATTTAGATAAAATATTAAATAATAGAATTTGAGAATTTGAGCCTTGAGTTACCCAGAAACTAGGGCCAAAGTAATTCAAAAAATTTGCCGAAAGGCCAGTGTTTTTTGGAAATAAGTGCAATTTTGGAAAAACACTTAGGAAGACTTTTTAAATGGAAATTTTCAGTTGTCTAAGGTTCTCAGAGGCCCCAAAAACCATGGGAAGCCCCGGGACCAGTAAAGCCCCTTCGGTGTACTCTTTTCGACTTCGGTTGGCCCAAACTTTGACTAGCTTGTTTGGGAAGGTTTTAGCTCCAATTTGAGTAATTCCAAAGGCATTTTATTAAATTTGGAATCTAAATTTTATAACGGAAAAGATGGTTCTAAAAAAGGAGCTAAAACGAAGGAGAAACAAAAATGCTAAAAACAAAGGGCAAAATTGGCATTAAAGTGTTAAAGGAATCTTCTTTCTTCTTCTTTATATGCCACGTTTTGCCTCCCCTTCTCTAAACCAACTTGCTTCTGCCTAATTGTAGAGGAGAACTCCAGCTTCTTAGGCGCACAAGAGGGGGAGGATTTTGGAGGAAGAAATTCAAGAAAAAGGTAAGAAACTTTAAGAGATTCCATATCCTTTCTTCTTGAAACTTACTCCTCTCCTCCCAAGCTTTCTTTCTATGGTTTTAATGGAGAGTTTTGTGCTGTTTTGGGGGCAAAACAGAGAGGGAAATTTCGAAAATTGAGAGAGTAAGCCAACCAAGTGGAAGAACAAGCCAAAAGAAGCAAGAAAACAAGGTAAAACTTCCATTCCTTGGTAGTTTCTCCCTCCCCCTTCCTCTTGCACGAATTTGGCCACCATGAGTCCACTTCTTAGGGGTTGTTTCCTATCCAATTTATAGAAGGATTAGAGGTTTTGGAGTGTAAGGATGAAGAATCTATCATTGGCAGTAAATAAAAGCCATTGAATTTCAAGTTGAAAAAGTGTAGGGTACTTAAACATAGTTTAAAATCTGGGTTGATTGAAGACTTCCCCATCATATGTGAGTATTTGTTTGAGTTTCTATGACTCCTAAGGAGCCTCCCATGTGCCCCATCCATCAAGGAAAAATCTCAAACTCCATAGGTCTTTAATTAAGGCATAAATCAATCAAAACCTTTAGAGATAGCTAGGGGATGTTTCAAAGAGTTTCAAGCTTGATTTGGGACTTTATATGATAAAAGAAGATAGGAGAAACCCTTGGGAAAAATTTAGAAGCCTTAGGTTGGGAGATGAGGCAATGGCTTCTATAATGTAACCTTATGAAGCAACATGGATTTGGGTATGTGAAAGTGAGTGTGTGATGGCTTCAAGGACTTTAAATGAGGTCAAGAGGTCTAAATATGACAAGAGAATGGAACCAAGAATTTTACTTATGGTAGTTGCTTCATTAGGTCATTAATGGAACCATATTATAACAAATAGAATAAAGTGTAGTTTTAAGAGTGAGTCAGGTGTTATAACTTATTCCAAGAGTATAATTAAGTGTTGTTTATTGTGAATAGGCCAAAGAAATCCAACCATACCTCCTTGTGTTTGTGGAACCGAAAAGGGGAAGGAATAAGCAAAGTAAGACTTGAATTTGCCCTAAGGTAGCTCTCCACCATAAATTGTAACACCATATATTTCTAGCTTACTTCTTATCATTTCTAAGTCTCACATGATGAATTGCACAAAAAGGGAATGGAAAAATGACATTAAAATAATGCCTTATTTCGCATTGCGCCGCGTATGAAAATTTCATTCAGTGTCACAAGGATCATATGAGCTTATACATCAGATTCTAATATTTAATTACATACATACAACTCATTTGCATCACCAAAATTGGCCCACAACTCATGGAATTCAGAAGGGAACATCAAATTCATTCTATTATTTTCGGCCAGAATCCTAGGTTTTCTGTCACAACTTCAGAAATTCAAAACTAAATCCAAAAAAATGAAAACCCAAAAAAAATTACCATTACAGAAAGCTCTGGATGTCTACCCCATACTAAAAATAATTTCAGCTCATGAATCATTAAGGGGAGAACTTTTGACATCCAAATATTCACTAGGGTCGCTGCTGTCTGGGCTACTAGTTCAGGTTACTGATATGAAGTTTCAAAATTCATAACTAAATATAGAAAAATGGCAGTCATGCATTCTTGGCCATTTTGGAAAGCTTCACATGTCTAAGTTATGAGAAAAATATTTCCATGCTATGAAACATAACACAGGAAGCGTTTGACATGCAAAAAGGGGCAAAGGTTCGGACTACTACTGGTACTGATGCAAGTGTCTGCTATAGAATTCGAAAATGTCCAATTAAGTACAAAAAAATCCATTCCATGCAAATGATACTAATTTGGAAAGCTATGAATTTTAAATTTATGGCAAAAATAGGCTCAGACCAGATAAATCACGTTTAGCTACTGAAACATAATGGAACAATAACTCAAGTCGTGCTACACTACTATTACTGTTCCAGAAATTCGAAAATTCATATCTCTTAGGTCAGACATCCAAATGAGATGCTTCTAGTTGCTACAAGTCATTCTAAATACCTAGTTTCTACCTACAAAATTTCGTAGCCATTGGACTACATTTGCCCTCGGATGACACAATTTCACAATTGACCAAATGAACAGTACTAGTGCAAATATGAAATTCTGATGCCAACTTTGAAAAATCATAGAAAATTTCACAGACCTCCAAATGACCTGATCTTTATCTTTTCAAAAATCTCTAGGCAAGATCTAAGTGCATGCAAAATTTCAAGTCAAGAAGAGGTTATTTGGTCAGACTTTGCCATAGCTTAAGATTATGGCAATTTGGTTCCAATAAAGGGGCAAATTTGGTTTAAATGGGTCATTCATTGTTCCACACACATTTGAATAACTTAGAAAGTATAAATATAGCACAAATAAGTCCCTTATAAGGTCTGAATCCTCATACAACTCAAATTCACCATGCCACTTCCATATACATACATGCACAAGAGGGCTCTCAAGTGGCCAAAATATACAATTCTATACATTAAACTCTATTCGTGATACATACACTAACTTTACATAGTTTTACACTTGTTCAAAGTGTCATGGCTAAAAAATAACATATAAATATATTCTTTGGCATCCTAGTACATCAAAACTAGCAAAATGTGCTAAAAGATAGAGATTAAGCTCCTTGGCCTCCATCATTTGGATCTTGGACTCTACCTAGATCATATGAGATGAAAGAAAGGAAGGGGTGAGATTCATTGAACCTCAATAGCTCATACACCTATTCAAGCACATTTTCAAGACATACAACATGTCAAAGGCACAAGTATGCAATCAATCAATTCATGAAGCAGTTTACTTTCACATTTTTGGGGTCACAAACTCATGTCAAGCATAAGAATGAGCTCTAAGGACTTTTGGTTTGACTTCATCCCATTTCTAGGACTTTTGGATTGCCTCACTCTTGATTCTTGGGACTTTTGACTTAGCCTCACCCATCTAAAGGACTTTTGGCCTTGTCTCACCCATGCTATGAGACTTTTGGCATCTCTTCACCCACATTAAGGGACTTTTGGCACTACCTCATCTTTGTGAGCTAATTCTACAATTTAAAGACATTTAAGAAAGCATATTGATACCAAAATAGAAACATAGCATCAAATGGCATGTCTCAAACATATAAATATACACATAAGCACACAATGACATATATGCAACAAGAAAATGCAACAAGAAAAGGTGAAGAGCTACCTTGGGGCAAATTCAAGTCTTACTTTGCTTGTTCCTTCCCCTTTTCAGTTCCACAAACACAAAGAGGTGGGGTTGGATTTCTTTAGCCTATTCACAATAAACAACACTTAATTATACTCTTGGAATAAGTTATAACACCCAACCCACTCTTAAGACTACACTTTGTTCTATTTGTTACAATATGGTTCCATTAATGACCTAATGAAGCAACTACCACAAGTAAAATTCTTGGTTCCATTCTCTTGTCATATTTAGACCTCTTGAGCTCATTTAAGGTCCTTGAAGCCATCACACACTCATTTTCACACACCTAGGTCCATGTTACTTCATAAGATTACATTATGGAAGCCATTGTCTCATCTCCCAACCTAAGGCTTCGAAATTTTTCCCAAGGGTGTCTCCTATCTTCTTTTATCATATAAAGTCCCAAATCAAGCTTGAAACTCTTTGAAATATCCCTTAGCTATCTCCAAGGGTTTTGATCAATTTATGCCTGCATTAAAGACCTATGGAGTTTGAGATTTTTCCTTGATGGATGGGGCACTTGGGAGGCTCCTTAGGAGTCATAGAAACTCAAACAAACACTCACATATAATGGGGAAGTCTTTAATCAACCCAAATTTTAAACTATGTTCAAGTACCCTACACTTTTTCAACTTGAAATTCAATGGCTTTTATTTATTGCCAATGATAGATTCTTCATCCTTACACTCCAAAACCTCTAATCCCTCCATAAATTGGATAGAAAACAGCCCCTAAGAAGAGGGCTCATGGTGGCCAAATTCGTGTAAGAGGAAGAGGGAGGGAGAAACTACCAAGGAATGGAAGTTTTACCTTGTTTTCTTGCTTCTTTTGGCTTGTTCTTCCACTTGGTTGGCATACTCCCTTAATTTTTGAAATTTCCCTCTCTGTTCTATCCCTAAAATAGCACGAAACTCTCCATTAAAACCATAGAAAGAAAGCTTGGGAGGAAAGGAGTAAGTTTCAAGAATACGAAAATGGCACTGGCCTTTCAACAAATTTTTTGAATTACTTCGGCCCTAGTTTCTGGGCAACTCAAGGCTCAAATCCTCAGTTTCTATTATTTAACATTTTATCTAAATTTTATTTGGCCTTGAATCACTCATCTCAAGGGACTTACTTTTCAAACTGGTCCATTTCTGTGTTATTACAACATATCGGGCATTACATTTTCCACCCCCCTTAAAATAAATTTTGTCCTTAAAATTTAAATACGTACCTCAGGGAAATAGCTCTAGATATTTTCGTTTCATGTCATCCTCTAGTTCCTAAGTTGCCTCTTCAAACGTCGGGCCCTTCCAGACCACTTTCACCAGAGGGATGCTCTTGTTTCTCAGTTGTTTCAATTTGGCATCCACAATCCTCTCTGGCCTCACTACATAGGAAAGATTTTTCTGCAATTGAATATGCTCATATTCTATGACATGTGAGGGGTCTGGTAAGTACTTCTTTAATTAGGAGACGTGAAAGACATTATGGATTTGGGCTAGGTTTGGAGGTAGGGCTATCTAGTAGGCCACAGGTATGATTTTCTCAAGAATTTCAAATAGACCAATATACCTAGGACTGAGCTTCTTTACCCTCATAAACCGACCTACCCCAGTCACTGGAGACACTCGGATGAATACGTGGTTTCCAATCTCAAACTCTAACAGCCTTCTTCTCTGATCGGTATAACTTTTCTGCCTACTCTAAGCTGTAAGGAGTTTCTTTTTGATCAATTCTATCTGCTGGGTAGTCTGATCCACTAACTCAAGTCCTAGCAAACTCCTCTCCTCTAGCTCAACCTAACATAATGGAAATCTACACTTTCTCCCATAGAGAGCCTCATAAGAGGCCATCTGAATACTGGAATGATAACTGTTATTGTATGTAAATTCAGCTAATGACATATATGCATCCCAGTTACCCCTTATCTCTAACACACATGCCCTCAGCATGTCCTCTAAGGTCTGGATGGTCCTTTCAATCTGACCATCTATCTGGGGGTGGTAAGCAGTATTAAACCGTAACCTGGTCCCTAAGGCATGCTGTAATGACCTCCAGAAGTTTGATGTGAACTTGGGGTCTCTATCTGATATGATGCTACTGGGTATTTCGTGAAGTCGCATTATTTCACGTATATACAACTAAGCTAATCTATCTAATGAATAAGTATCCCTCATTGCTATAAAGTGTGTTGATTTCGTCAATCTATCTACCACTACCCAAATAGCATCATGTCCAGAGGATGTCTTGGGTAACCCCATAACAAAATCTATAGCTATGCTATCCTATTTCCACTTGGGGATATCTAGGGGTTGCAGCAACCCAGCAGGTCTCTGATGTTCTACCTTAACCTTTTGGCACACTAAACATCTCACCACGTCATCTGTGACGTCATTATTCATTCTTGGCCATCAGAAGATTCTTTTTAGATCTTGGTACATCTTGGTGGCACCTGGGTGGATAGTATATTTGCTCTTGTGTACTTTTTCTAGAATTTTCTCTCGTAACTCATTGCTACTAGGTACACAGATTTTATCTTAGTATACTATCACGTCATCCTCAGATATCCCGAAATCTAAGGTCTTACCTTGGGAGATCTCGCTCCTAATCTGTCTCAAGAGTTCATCCTCTC
Organism: Erythrophleum fordii; assembly: GCA_032878935.1. NCBI lineage: Eukaryota > Viridiplantae > Streptophyta > Magnoliopsida > Fabales > Fabaceae > Erythrophleum > Erythrophleum fordii. The sequence continues at coordinate 13,071,562 of JAVQMF010000052.1, read as the reverse complement.
TCTGGGCAATTAAGATTTGGGTTCTCAACTCATTCTTAATTCGTGTCTCACTCAAAAATAGTCTACCCAATACCAGCTGGCAAGAGAGGTTCAAATTTCTAAATTTTTCTAGGAGCTCCTACTCCTGGATCATTATTTGGGCAGCGTGGATGGATTTCCTACTCAGGGCATCGGCCACCACATTGGCCTTCCCCGGATGGTATTTCAATACATATTCATAATCTTTTAGGAACTCCATCCATCTCCTCTATCTCATATTGAGTTCTTTTTTATCAAATAGGTATTTCAAACTCTTGTGGTCACTATAGATTTCTATAGTTGTACCATACAAATAGTGCCTCCAAATCTTAAGAGCAAACACTACTGCAACTAACTCTAGGTCATGTGTGGGATAATTCTCCTCATAAGATCTCAACTGTCTAGAGGCATATGCCACTACCCTTCCCTGCTACATCAATACACATCCTAACCCTCTTCTCGAGGCATCACTATATACCACAAATGGTAAATTAGGGTAATGAATGACTAGCACAGGGGCAGTGGTCAATCAAAGTTTAAACTCCTGGAAACTCCTCTCACATCTCTCATCCCACACGAAAGGGGTATCCTTCCGAGTCAACCTCGTAAGTGGCAAGGCCATCTGAGAAAAGCCTTGAATGAATTGTCGATAATATCTCGCTAAACTAAGGAAACTCCTAACCTCGGTGATCGTCCTAGGCCTATCCCACTGTAACACAGCCTCGACTTTATGGGGATCTACTGCGACCCCATCTCGTGAGATCACATGACCTAAGAATTGCACCTCAATTAGCCAAAACTCATATTTACTTAGTTTGACATATAATCTCTTATCTTTTAGAGTCTCTAGGGCTAATCTAAAATGCCTCTCATGCTCCTCAAAAGATCTAGAGTACACTAAGATATCATCAATAAAGACCATAACAAATTTATCTAGATACGGTCTAAAGACCCTGTTCATATAGTCCATGAATATCGCAGGCGCATTTGTCAGCTCAAAAGGCATTACAAGGAACTTATAATGCCCATATCTAGTTCTGAAGGCCATCTTTGGAATGTCTTCAGCTCTCACCCTCAGCTAGTGATATCCAGATCTAAGATCTATCTTGGAAAAGACAGATGCCCCAGCTAACTGATCTAACAAATCATCTATCCTAGGGAGAGGATACTTATTTTTTATGATAACCTTATTCAATTCTATAATCTATACACAATCTCAAGCTACCATCTTTCTTTTTCACGAATAGTACTGGAGCTCCCCAGGGTGACACACTAGGGCGTATAAATCCCTTTTCTAATAGCTCCTCTATCAGCTTTTTTAACTCAACAAGTTTGGCGGGAGCCATCCTGTACATAGCCTTGGACACCAGTCCAACCCCAGGCACTATCTCTATAGGGAACTCTATCTCTCTCTCAGGAGGTAGACTACTAAAATCAAAATCTTTAAGAAAAACCTCTGGAAATTCCTTAATGATCGAGATCTCCTCTATCCCTTCTTCTACCTCGGCTCGTATAGAGAAAAAGACTAAAAACTTCTGACACCCCTGCTCTGGGTATCTCTCAGCCTGGGCAGTAGTCATGAAAGATAGCTCGACTTCTATCCTAGGTATGGTCCCATAAGAAGGTACAGATATAGTACGGTGTTCACAATCAAAAACAACATTATTGGCAGTCATCCAATTCATACCCATAATCAAATCAATGTCATGGAATGGCATACAAATCAAGTCAATGATAGTCTGACACTGATTAAACTGGACAATGACATTTAAACAAGCATGGGAAGTAAGAATGTGGCCTCTAGTGGGTATGGTGATAGATAAATTAAATGGTAGAGTACTAATGGCCAGACCTAAATATCTCACACAGTCATAAGATATAAACGAGTGACTAGCACTCGAATGAAACATAGCAATCACAGGAAAATCATTCACTATAAGTGTACCTCGAATAAGACTGGGAGACGCACTAGCCTCCTGCTGAGAAAGGGCAAACACCCTGCCCTGGGTCTGTGGCCTGGGAAGAGGCAGTCTGAGAAGAGCTGCTAAACGTGCTTAAGAGCAGTTTCTGGTAATATGCCCCAGCTTCCCACACTTGTAGCAGATCACTGTAGACTGTGGGGCGATGGATGATTGAGTCCTCAGGGGCTGTGGCCTCTTCCCTTTTTGCAGTCTCCTACTCTACTGCACCTTACTCTTTTTCTTATTGGTAAGTGTAGAGCTAGCTCCCTCTTCAGGTCACGGCCTCTTCAATTCTGGAAGCCCTCTCTGACTAGACACTGTGGCAGCAGGCATAATGTCCCTCAAATTATTCTGAATCACTTTGCTGATCTCCACAAGGGCATTAAAATTTCTAATCCTCTGTAGAGTCACTCTGTCTCTGATCAGGGGCTTCAACCCAGTCTTAAACTATTCACATCTCCAGGGTTCATCATCATATCTCTGGATGTAGGAGGAGTACCGAGATAGATTAATAAATCAGGCCACATACTGATCAATTATCATATCATCATTCTGTCTTAGCCCCATGAACTGCATCTTCTTTTGTTTCCTTACTGAGCTGGGAAAGTATTTCTCATAAAATTGCACTAGAAAGTTCTCCCAGTTGATTTGCAAATTCTTCGTCTCCATTAGAGACTTTGTGCTACGCCATCATCTATCTGCTTCTTTTTGTAACATGAAGGTGGCTAACTGGGCCTTCTGCTCAGAGATGTAATCCATAACTGAGAATATCTTCTCAGTCTCCATCACCCAGGCTTCTGCCTTATCAGCATCTAACTCACCATCAAACACTGGCGGGTTGTTCTTCTGAATTGATTCAATTGTTTTTGGATAGATGGCAGAGCTTGAGCTAGTTTTTGGGGAGCTAGGGGTGGAGCACCGAAAGTGGAAGGCTAGGGTGCACTAGAGGTGGATGGCTGAGGTACACCAAAGGTGGATGGCTGAGGCAGAGGTGGCAGAGGAGCCCTCTCCTGGCTTCTTCTTGCCTAGCCAGGGCTTTCTGTAGCTGCATAATCATCTCATGCTACTACTGGATCATATATTGTTGCTGGGCTATGACGTTATCAAATTGCTCAATCCGCTCTTTAATAACCCGCATTGGATCCTCAGACTCAACCTTAGGTTCTTGAGGTGGTCTGCCTCTGCCTCTACCTCAGCCTTTTTGAGTTTCAACCATCTTTACTGAAAAGACAAACCACAGCCTTAGCATACAACATAATTTTACCACACATACATAGATATTCCACTTGAAAATCACCCAAAAACAAGCCAAATATACCATTCAGTAATCAAATGTCGAGCAAAAGTGCCTGAACCTTTGCTCTGATACCATAAAATGTAATACCATATATTTCTAGCTTACTTCTTATCATTTCTAAGTCTCACATGATGAATTGCATAAAAAGGGAATGAAAAAATGACATTAAAATAATATCTTATTTCGCATTGCGTCGCGTATAAAAATTCCATTCGGTGTCACAAGGATCATATGACATTGCGTCACGTTTGAAAATTCCATTCAATGTCACAAGGATCATATGCTTATATGATCCTTATGACACCGAATGAAATTTTCATATGCGACGCAATGCGAAATAAGGCATTATTTTAATGTCATTTTTCCATTCTCTTTTTATGCAATTCATCATGTGAGACTTAGAAATGATAAGAAGTAAGCTAGAAATATATGGTGTTACAAATTCCACTTCTAAGCTTCAAAAATCTTGTCACACATGTTCTATATAGTTATATTAGAATTGATTAGAAGCATTACAAGCTTGGTTACACCAACCTAATGCCAATTGTTTCCATAATGCTCTCTCTTAAACCATAATTTCCCACTTCCAAAATCTAGCTTCCAAATTCAATCTAATGCTTCTATAATTATTTTTATATCGTTTTAAGACTATCCATAGCCCAAGAATCCATTGAACAACTTTCAAATCCCTTAAAATTCATCTTGGCTGAAAATGGAACCATACAACCCTAACTTGTGCGTTTCAAAGTTTCAATCAATTCTAAGCTTAAATTCTTGTTACTTGCATCAAATAACATCTAATTATACTGATTAGGAATGGAAAATAACTTGATTAGCCATTAAAGAAGCCTAGGCCAAACCATTACACAATATGGTCTATCTTGATTTCTTTTGTGATTCAAGGGAAAATAATGTTAGATATGGAATCCTTGCATGCTAAAACCCTTGGTTCCATTAAGAATTCATGAAGAAAAACTCTCTTCCTCACTTTTTCTCTCTAGGTTGAACCATACATGGTCTACAAATATAGTTTGCAGATTTTTCAAGTAAAGTTTTACCTTAAAATGAAACTCTCTCCGCGTAGATTAATTTCTACCGATTGGCTTCTTGAAAAGAGTTCCTCTTTAATTTAGGTCAGACCTAAATCTTTAAGTTTTTATGAAAAGAAAACCACCATTATATAGCTCTTAGAGAGCGAAACAACTTTCCTAACTGGCGCGAGGTGAAATGGGGCCGTTTACTTACCTAAACAGAGGTTTAAACTTTTTCTTTCTCCCTTCCCTTAATGTGATGCCATGGATAAGCTTTTTTTCTGAAAATGGAAGCTTGGAGAAGATGATGAGGGGTATATTACTTAAGAAGCCTCTTTTTATAATTTTTCTAAATGCCTATTTTGCCTCTATGCTCCTATTTGCTTTGCTTGAACTCATCTTTTAGGCATTTCAGAGTTTAACTGCTCCTTATAGATTTTTAGATGCCATTTCACATAAAAAAATTATTTTTAGGGTTTGAATGGCTTAAAATGGTGAAGATAGGTAAATGTCTCACCTTTTTAGCACTTCGGAAGGGCCTTAATTGATACTAATCGATCCTATGATTTTTAAGACCTCTGAAAATCTTGTTGGCCTTAATTTTAGGCTTTAAAACTCTTTTCTTTAAGTTTCCTAAAATTTTCTTAAAATTACAATTTTACCATTGATAAGTTTAATACCTTAACCATTTAGCCTACTTGTTCTATTATAAAGCCTAGCTTCCATCACTTACATGCAAAAAATGCATAAATAATAGTATTAAATTGCATTACATAAGGCCTAAAAATTTCATTTCATGCTTCATAGACTATATGAACTCATCCATGTCATTTTCCATCCATAACAAATCTATACAAGTCAAACACATCACAAAACATTCCAAGAGTTTCATATTTTAGAACACATTCCACAAAATCCACATTTTTCTCTTAGGTTGTAGGGGTAGATTTCTAATATCAACTTTGAAAAATCATATTTAATTCTAAAAAAATTAAAACTAAGTAAATGATAGCTTTTTGGAAATCCTTGAATGTCACCCACAGGTTAAATATCATTTTAAACTACAAAATATCAATTAGACCACGATTGATAATAGAATAGCACCAAAAGTCCAATTGCCCAGGTTTGCTATCATAGGTTACTGATATAAATTTAAAAAATTCATAACTAATTATAAAAAATTTAAAACCTTGTAAACCATGCCATTCTAGAAATCTATGAATGTATACTAATTCCAAACCAATGTCGTGGCCTTTGACCTATGGATATTGATGGAATAGTAACCCAGGTCATGCTGCATTATTAGTACTATCATACAACTTTAAAAATTTATTTCTCCCTCTACAAAGCTCCAAATGAGATGATCTTAATGGCTATGGAAAGCTTATGGTGTCTAGTTTATCCCAATAAAATTTCATGACTATTGGATGTCATTTGGCCTACGTGTGACACAGAGACAAAATCTAAATATATAAATAGTACATATTACCATTTTACATAGTTTGACTAATTTTGAAAAATCATAATAAATTCTATAGAGCTTTAAATTGGGTTTTATTTAGCTTTGTGAAAAGCTCTTGATGAACCCTAGTTGTTGGCCAAATTTCATGTAGAAACTCATCCATTTGGTTAGACATTGGTTCAACTCATGATTTGGTCACTTTGGATGATCAAAGTGGATTCATGAGGCATCATTTGACCTTCTTCTTGTTCCATAGCCACTTGAGCATGTCCCATAGCACAAACATAGCCTAGAGAAACCTCTCAAATGGTCTCAAATATCATGGAACTCAAACTCACTATACCACTTGCTATCATACAGAAGTACATCATATCACATAAAGGCAAATGAGTGGCAAACTCTTATATTCTCATGCATCTAGCTTTTACATTGATACATACATTATTCATATATACATGAGAGCATGTTCAAGGGTTTACATCATGTATATATCTCATGGTTACAATTCTTGACATTATAATGCAATTACAAAGCTCATTTCTTTATCTATTTGTCAAAATCTTGCTTCTCATACTTGTTGACTTCTATTTCTTAGTCCACTTGGCTCACCTAGATATGGTTAGGCATATGTAGGGGAAAAGTGAGATTCAAAGAATCCTAATAGCTTTTAACACTTTCAAATATATCTAATGGATGCATCTACAAGTCAAAAAATACATGTATGACATTTAAGTTATTAATGAGTATACATAAAACATTTTCCTTGTCATATAAACTCATACATAGTATAATACCATAATTTCTAGCTCATCCCATTCCTTTAAATAACTCAATATCATCAATCATGTAAGCTTCCAATGGAAAACGTAATACAATAATGAATATTTTTGCATTGCATCGTGTATAAAAATTCCATTCAGTGTCACATGGGCTATGTGAGCTTATACTATACATTCTCATATTTAATTACATAAATGCAACTCATTTGAATCATAAAATATGACCCATAATTCAAGAAAACCTAAATGAAGCATAAAATATAGATATTTATTTTCGGCCAGATTTAGCTCTTTTTTTACTAAATTTTGGAAAATCATAACTAATTTTAGAAAAATCAAAATCATGCATTCTTGGCCATTCTCAAAACCTATGAATGTATAATTCATACTAAAAATATGTGCAGACCATACATCCATTATAGAGGATGTTTGACATGTAAAATATTCTAGAGGTCATATTGCCTTCGGATGCTATCATAGAATTTTATAGCAAATTTCAAAAATATCCAATTAATTTCACAAAAATTCAATCTATATAAATGATACCAATTTGGAAAGCTGTGGATGTTAGCTAGAGGGAAAAAATAATTCTAGACCGACTCAGGCACATCCAAACCTCGAAAATCGATGGAATAGTAACAGAGGTCTGCTAATATCCTTGATACTAGATAGAATTTTCAAAAATTTATATCTCTCACTTTAGCCATCCAAATGAACTGTTTCTAGTTAGTATGATGCATTATGAATGCCTAGTTTCTTTGGATAAAATTTCATGGCAATTGGACGTCATTTGAGTCCTGTGTGATAGATTTCATTTTTAGATCAAATGAATAGTGCAATAGATCAAAACCAGAAAATTTGCCAATTTTGAAAATTCATCAAATACTCTGTAGACCTCTAAAAATTATGTTCTTTAACTTTCCTATAAGTTCTCAATGAACCCTAATTGCATGCTAAATCTCAAATCAAGAAGAGCTCGTTTGGCTAAAAAGTGACATAGGATTCCATTATGGTCAATTTTGGCTCCATATAGAGTACCAAAATGTCCAAATGGCTTTCCTTTGGTTTAAGCACCTTTTGAGCAAGTCTAAAAGCATATTTAAGACTTGTGTGAGCTACCCAAATGGTCCTAAATCTCATGCATCTCATTTTGGCCATTTCATCCACACATATGCATAATTCTACAATGTCATTCATGAAGTTACATTACCATAATATGCTCAATTTACATTCCATCATTCACATGACACATTCTTTCATTTATACATCATATAATATCATAATTACATATGTCATAAAGGCCATAGATCATTTACATTATTGGATTACAACATTTGACACAAATATGGTCTTAAAGTAGCAAAACTCAACACTTTGTTGTCAAACTCTTTCCTTCAAGGTGATTGACTTCCATTACCTTGTCTACTTAGTCTACTTAACATATTAGATCATTAGAGAGGAGGGAATGAGATTCAAAGAATCCCAATAGCTCATTTCCCATTCAATCATACATAATATATACAAAGTAAGTCTTAAAAATGCATGCATGGATATCATGAAAGTCATGAACATTCAAAAAGCAAGCTTAGCATGTGAGCAGGTCATACAAGACATTCAAGAGCTCACAAAGTGTTTAGATTGGCCTCACCTTTTTCCTCGTGGATTTTGGATTTGCCTCACCCATTCTTTAAGAAATTCTTATACTCAACCATACTTTTGGGAGCCTACTTTGCTTTTAGGAGACTCTTTGCTTTGTCTCAACTAATCTTAAGAGTTCTTAGCTCATCTTTACCATGGTTAAGAGTTCTTGGCCTTTCCACACTCAAGCAAATTCAAACAAACATAATAGCATCATTTAAAACATAATATGTTATTATGAAATCATGGCATATAAAATCATGTTAGCATACTTTTCATGGTTTGAAGATACATATACACACATTCTAAGACAAGTTAAACATATATCTATGCATGAGAGAAGATGGAGAGAGTTACCTTGCACATAATCACACACTTTTTTTTTGGGATTTAAGCCTCCTCTTTTGGCCACACACACACAAACTTGTGGAGATGCTTTCTTTGGCCTAGACACAATTTATGGACGCCAATTAGGTTCATGAAATAATTTCTAAGGTCATACAACTTACTCAGATACTAGGTTGTTCTATAAACCCCATTATGGTCCATAAATGCACCTAATGAAGCAACACCCCTCAAATAATTTCTAGGCTCTATTCTTTTCTTTCAAATAGGATTCTTGACTCCTTTTAAGCCTCTTGGAGTCATCACACAATCAAAATAATTAGCCTAACTATATGTTGCTTCTTTAGGTTATAATATGGAACCTAAAGCACTAACTCACTTTCTATGAGTTCTAATTTTTTTCCAAGATCTCCCTCATATTCATTCATCAAATATGACATAAAAATGGGCTTGAAAAAATTTAAAACTCTCCCTAGCTACTCCATCCATGCTTGGTCGAGACATAGCCCCTCTTTGGCCTCCTTGGAATTCTCTTTATTTTCTTGAAGGAGGAAGCATGTGGGGAGCATCTTAGAGATCTTAAAAACTCATTTAAACTCTTAATTAGGCCTAGGAATCATCATATAAAATTATATTTTGGAAGGTGCACACAAAACCCCCAATTTGCATCTTGAAATCTAATGGTTATTTTGTTATTTCCTTTTATATTCTTGTTCTTTTCCCCCAAATACCTAAGATTCATACTTGTTTTAGCTTAAAAATTAGATCTTCTTATGGCTCCTAAGGTTAGGCAAAATGGAGAAGAAGGGAGGGTGAAGGTATCAACCATAGAAAAAGAAATTACCTAGTTTCCTTGCTTATTTTTGCTTGAATCTTGCTTTTTCCAAGTTCCTCTCTTCAAATCCGAAAATTCCCTTGAATTAGATTTATAAACTCCATTTCAATCAAAAGAACAAAGGAGAAGGGAAGAAAGGAGGTGTGGATGAAGAAAAGCATAAAAACTAGCAAATTTCCATACCTTAAGCTTGGATTTTCTTCACTTTTTCTTCTTCCCTTGGTTGCCAAAAACCCTAGCTCTTTCCTATGAAATTATGCAGAAATTTTTGATTCCAAATAGGGGAGAAAGTGGGGTGCCACCTATATATAGGGGTAGGAAAGTGACTTTTTCAAAAATTTCCATTTTACCCTTCGTTCTTTGCATTTTCATTTCTCCTTCATTTTAGCTCCTTTTTTAGAACTATCTTTTCTATTATAAAATTTAGGTTCCCAATTTAGTAAAATACCTTTGGAATCACTCAAATCGGAGCTAAAATCTTTCCAAACGAATCCGTCAAAGTTCAAGTACACTGACATTCGAAAACGTCTACTGGAGGGGATTTAACTGTCTCGAGGCTTCCCATGATTTTCAGGGCCTCTGGAAATCCCAAAAAACTCAAAAATTTCATTTAAAAAGCCCTCCTGTGTGAATTTCAATATTTACTCAAAATTACAAAAATGTCATTGCGTTTCGTAGGTTTTCTATCAAAAATTTGTTTCTTCATTCTAGCTCTGTCTTTCCTTCCATCTGAGACTAAAATTCTCATTTTTAGGAGTCTAGAATGTCATTCAAATTTTTTGGGATCTGAACTAATTCATTTCAGAGGACTTGCTTTGAAAACGCACTCGTTTCCGTCATTTAACAAAAACTAGACATTACACATAGCAAACATAAGCTCTTAAGGGCATTAGTCTAGCCTCATCTGCCTTTCTTGGGACTTTTAAATTTGTTTTATCCACTTTCAAGAGACTTTTAATTTAGTGTTACTTTTCTTGGAACTTTTGGCTTTGTCTCACCTATTTTTAAGGACTTTTGGCTCATCCTCACACTTGCTAAGGGACTTTTGGCATCACCAAACCCATGCAAGCTAAAACACATTCATAAAAAATATTTTAAGATTATTAGGGTACCATGGCATAAACCTACATACAAGCACTCAAAGGCAAGTAAACATCCAAGCCATACATAAGAGAAAGGTTAAAGAGCTATCTTAAAGTAAGAACATAAGACTTTCCTCTTGAAATTATTCCTCCTCTTTTTTGGCCAAGCTTTACAATTAGGTTGTCCTTGATTTTATTAGCATAGACACATCAAAAGAGACATACATCACTCATGGGAACAAACTTTGGCATTATACACATTCTATGTGAAGCTACTTTGTTCTATGGCTCCATTATGCTTCCATACAAGACCTTAAATCTATTTAGAGTCCTTGGAGTCATCACAAATTTGTTCTCAAGAGTCTAGATACAAATTGCTTCTTTAAGTCTCATTATGGCTTCTACACCTCTATCTCACAAACCAAGGCTTTTAAATTTTTTCTAAGGCTTCCTTTGATATTCTTCCATCATATTTAATCCCTTTCTAGCCTTAGAAAAATTTAAAACTCTCCTTAGGTGCATGAAGAGCTCTTGGCCAAGACTATACAAGAATATAGCACCTATGGATTTGCTTGCTTTCTCTTATGGAATTGCCACTTATGAAGCTTCCTAGATGTCTTGAGAGCTCATATATACCTTTAGACAACTTAAATTACTACTAGGAAGCTTTATTTTGGCCTAGGTGCAATTAAATCCCTAGGTTTGCTAACTTACAATCTAATACTTCTTATTCAATTTCAATGACGTCTTCTTAATCATTACACTCCATAACCCTTGGTTCCATCAAGAACACATGAAGAAAAACTCTGCTCCTCACTTTTTCTCTTTAGGCTAAAGCTTAAATGGCTTAGAAATATAAGATTTTGCAAGTGTTTTAAGTAAAGCCTTACCTTAAAATAAAGCTCTCTTTGCATAGATTATTTTCTACCAATTGTTTCTTGAAAAAAGTTCCTATTTGGTTTGGGTCTAACCTAAATCTTTAAGTTTTCAAGAAAACAAACCATCATTAGAGAGCTCATAGAGAGAGGAATAACTTTCTTAATTGGTAAGGGATGAAACGGGACTGTTTACTTACCTAATTGGGAGTTTAAACTTCTTTTCTCTCCCTTCCCTTAATGTCACACCATAGCTACTCAAAATTCTAAAAATGGAAACTTGGAAAAGGTGATGAGGTGTAATCTTATTTAAGAATCCTCTTTTACAATTTTTTAAAAATAACCATTTTACCCCTAATCAACTATTTGCTCCATTTAGGTTCATTTTAACTCCTTTTTTAGAATCGTCTTTTTTATCATAAAATTTAGGTCCTTTAATTAATAAAAATACTTTTAGTTTTATCTAAATTAAATTTAAAACTTTCTCAAATGAATCAGTCAAAATTCAGGTCAATTGATGCTCTAAAATATAAACTGGAGGGGTTTAAACTATTCTAAGGGTTCCTATGATTTGTAAGACCTATGAGAATCCTGAAAAACTCATTTTTGCCATTGAAAAACTTCTCCTTTGAGTTTTTTAAAAATTGTCTAAAATTACGAGAACGCTAATGTATCTTTGTTAATTTTGGCTGGTTATTCTATCTTCATTTTCAAGACACCTCTAGCCTTAGATTCTCATTATTTGAGGTCTAGATTATTACTCTAATTTTATTGGACTCAAATCATTCTATTTGAGGGACTTCTTTTACATCCAGTGAGTTTCGTACATTTACTGAGGAGTCAGACATTATGTTTCGCAAGTTTATGGAGGAATTGAATGTTACAATAAGCCCTTTTTTCTTTGTTTTTCTATTTTAGCTTTATTTTCTTTTTGTGTATGATTTCCTATCCTCATTTTTTGATGTGTTGATGAATATTTTACCCTTATTTAGTCTTAATTCAATTTACTTTAGAGTCTTCTTTTATTAACATATTGATCCCAGTTCAGTTGAAAAGCTAGTTGTTAAAGAAATAACAGGGCATTATGCAAAGTTTTATACTATTGGGTTATGTGCGATGAAATTGGTTATTTAAATTCAAAGCAATTCTAGAGATATTTCTTGGCATATGATGATGATATCTCTTAGTATTATTAGTGGCAAGGATAACATAATTAGTTTGTCTTTAAGCAATGGCCATAGATGTGGCTTGCTTTCATGAGAAGATGAAGCCAAGAAAAAGGGGAAAAAAAAAGAAAAGGAAAAAAAGCCTTTAGAAATAAGAATAAAAAGAAATGAACATGTAAAATTATTCAGAAAAAATTGAATTTCTAAGCCTTAAGGTGAATGGTGTATGATATCAATGTGAGATCAAGAGCTTAGGAGTAAATAAGGCTCCATCCTTAAAAAGAGTTAAGGTAAGAGTTGATGTAAATAGCTAAAGTTAAAACAAAAAAAAAAATACCTCAGAGAAACTATAGAGAGTTAATAACCAACTTGATTAGTAGATCCTAGAGCATGGATCAATAGTTGAGCAAGTTTAAGAGTTTCAAGAAAGATAAGTCATGTAGAGTAATAGTAGCAAGACATTTTTACAGAGTTGTCATGAAATCAAGGGAAGTGCAAAAGGCACATTTACACCCCTCATCCTCTATGGAATAGAATGAGATCAGATAGACCAATGAAGAAGGCCCAAGAAAAAGTGATAGCTTAATGCTAAAGACATAATGAAGTAAACAAACAAGTATAAAAGAGCAAAGATAAGAGCGTTAGAATAGACAAAGTCTTTACATGCTAGACATTGGATGTAGTTTAATGTTCTAAGGAAGATAGATCTGGCAAAAGAGGATGGTCCTGATATTTAATAAGGATTAGCAATATATGTTACTAAGGGTTTTCATTATTCTGTTATTGAATAACATAAAACCAAAAGTCATATAATAATGTAAAGGGCAGGATATTCTAGGTTTGTAGGGAGGCTTGTGATACATAAGTGACATAGCTTGAGCTCAGTCATAATGCACCTATGTACTAATGATTGATATTGTGATTTGCTTGTTATGGTAGTTACATGATATTAGGTCTGGTTAACTCGATAGTAATGTGAAAATGCATAGCAAATGATGGTATCAATCATACAAAGTTTCCTGAAGATTAAAGAGTATTCGAGTTAGCTAAGATAGAAATAAAGTTAAAGAGAAACAACTAAAGGATTCTTAAGTGACTAAATTTTAGAAAAGGATCACTAAGAAGCAGTCCAAACATAGAGATGACGTAGATAAAATGTGCTTGTGGTATAGTAGCTAAGGCTAAAATAGCATGAATTTTTCATGCTATTAACATAAGTCCTCAACAAAATCACAGTATCAATCATGATGCACTTGTGTATTGATGACATATTTGTGATTTGTTTGTTATGGTGGTCACATGATATTGGGTCTAATCAACTTAATAGTAATGTGAAAGTACACAGCAAATGATGGTATCAATCATACAAAGTTTCTTGAAGATAGAAGAGTATCCGAGTTAGTTAATAATTCATATATTTTCTATATTTTTACCCATTAACGATGGATTTTTTATTAATGATTTGATGATAATTGAACTTTGTTGGATATTATTTGAATTAGGAAGTGAAATTTCACCTTTTGGAATTTTATTGCATAAATTAGGCATTTTAATGATTTTATTTTCTAGGTGATAATTTTATTTCATGGGCCATTGATTTTATTTTATTTTGACTTAGAGAATTATGAAAAGGGGCTTAAGAGGCATGACATATAGTGTAAGGAGGGCCAATTGGCAAATCAAAGGTAAAGATTAAAAGCTAGGATTGAAAGTGAAGATTAATGGTGGATATTAAGTGCATAATTTTTATCTTATGTGGACTTGTTCTTAAGAATCTTATTTTTATTTTTTTATTTTCTATATTTGGTGATGGCAATTTTGTAATTAAGGGATTTTAGACTACATATTTTCACATACACACATAGGCTCATGTGGAAGCACGAATAGGATTACACTCTTGGGCACACACTTTCTCAATCATGCTACATGGCAATTCCCTTCAAATCACATGCACATATTCAAGTATGAAGAAGCATACATTCCATACCTCATGTTAATGCACATATACTCATGAGATAAAGGCACCAGATCATTAAGGCATGGGAGGCTCACATGCATACACGTATGAGAAGAAAAAGAAAGCGACAGATTCACATAGCTATGAATTGAAGGCATAGCTGGCAAATCTACTACAATATCTCAGGCTCTCTCATTCACATGCCTGACACTAGCTTCTCATGAAATCACACATATGACATGCACGAGTTTTTCACACGAGACATGTCCAGCTCATTTCATGACTTACATATAGGCACAGATATTACATGCTACATAATTGACTCACATGTAGGGTGATGTGAGACCTTTTAGGAACCTTCAACAAAATAACATTTTTCCCTGGACCGGCTAGAAAATAAGAATGTTAGTCAAAGAAAAGACCTTAAGAGAACTCATCTCTTAAAACCCTAGCCTCAAGATGCCACAAAGGATAACCAATCATTTGATAAGTCATGTGAACTCTCAAAGAATACAAAGAAGCAAAAGCCAAACCAAAAATTGAATAATACTCAAGTTCATTTATCTTCTAAAATAGAGTATAATAGGGAGCCTTTTATAGGCAAAGTTAAAAGTCTAAAATCCTAATAAAAGTAAAACACTAAAATCTGTTAGAAATATTTTAAATGTACCTAAAATCAAGAAATAAGATTAGGATACTAATTTTAACTTAATCTTAAAGATAAAATCTTTGACCAAGTCCTAAAAATAATAAAATAAATAAATAATGAAATTCATAAAGAATCCTAGCCTAAACTAATTAACTTCTTTAAGTAGTTACATAGGATGCTCATGCTTCATTAAAAATTACATGGTTCACACATGATTCTTAATCTCTTGCAATTGGTCTCCAATTAGGCCTTGGCATTCCTCTTGTATGTGTATAACAACATTGGGCCTTCAACATGTTGGATATTGACTTTAGTTGCTCCATGGACCTTCTTAGGACATTGGGCTTCCACTTGGACTTTCACTTTTGCATCTTTAAGGAGATCTCATGTCTATAGTCCAATTCAACTCTAAGATTAGCATGCTTGATGTGTGGCTTCTTACTAACTCTATCTTGTGTTTGGAAGTTTCAATAAGGATGATTCCAAAATAAGGTGAAATCTAAGAGTTTAAAATTCAAGATTAACCTATTAATCATTTGAAAACTCTGTGAAATAATGATGAAAGCATTCACCAAAATTGAGTGACGTCCAACATGTTTTGAATTGAACAAATATGGATCTTAGGCTTTAAATTTGGGTCGATGTCCAACATAAAGATTATCTTGAGCTCTTTGAAGTTCTTGGATGTATACTAATATAATTTAGGCCTCTTGAGCATGGGTCATCCCTTTATGAGCCATTCAGACCTAAATCATGCACTTTTGAATGATTTGGGTTTCTTGATAAATGAGGGCTTCTCAAACTTGTTGTGCTCTAATGGGCATGCCTACTAGTATTGTATCATAAGGGATATGGGATGTGGAGGAGGCACGAGATTAAGGGGGAAGACATCGAGAAGGGTATGGGGAGGATAAGGAAACACGCAGAAGGTCATTTTCATATATTTGTTCTCTTCTTAGAAGCTTGGATGGCTGTCGACCTATATCTCATTTTCCTCCATCATTTTCATTCCATGGAAGTTTAGATTCATCTTATGGCTAGCTTGGATAAAGATCTTGATGTAGAGCTTAAATCCATGAAGAACATCTAGGGATTTGGCTAAGATTTCTACACTTCATTTTCTATCTTTCTAGCACTTTTTCTTTTTCTTTTACTAGCTTCGTTAGGTTTGTATTTGATTAAGAAAGGTGTTGTTTATAATTGATGGCTAACTAGACATTAATTAAGAGATATTTTTTATTATTAATGGATCTATATTTTAATGTTTTAAGTGCTGTAATTTTCATATACCTAGAATTTTCATCTTATACAAGCACTGTGTTTGATGAAATCCTTGTTAGAATTTTGTACTTGAATGTTCAATTTAAAGTTTTCTTGGGATTTGATTGATTAATTGAATTTCCTAGGATGAAAGTTTAGAGGCTAATTCAATTGATTAATCATTCTTTTTGAATGTTCAATAAGCTTAATTACAATAATTAATGAATTAATATGAAATTAAGGTTTCAATCAACATTGATTTATTATTTTATTGAATTTTTTATGGTGGTTCAAGATAAATTACTATCAGCATATGTAGGAATTCTTAGACCAGAATCATTAACAATTGAATTAGGATAAACATAGTAAACATCAAGAGATAAATCTAAAGTTAGCCATACATCTATTACTTTCTTGTTTAATTCTTGCATCTTAGTTAGTAGTTTTCATTTTTAATTCATTTTAAAATTTAGATAATTGAATTCAATAAAAACCCATTAAATTTAGTAGCTTTTAAGTTTCTCCCAAAACTTTGAAAGCTCTTTTAAATAATTAAAATCCATTTATGTGGGAAACGATCTAGGTTACACCCTATATTACAAACTTTTATTCAACCTAGTTTATTTGAGGTTACTTGACATAACTTCATTAGTTAAGGTAGACACTAAATTAAAGAGAAAGCAACTAAAGGATTCTTGTATGACTAAATTTTAGAAAAAAGATCACCAAGAAAGAGTCTAAACATAAAGATGATGTAGATAAATTGTTTTTGTAGTATAGGAAGCAAGGTTAAAGTAGCATGAATTTATCATGCTATTAACATAAGTCCCTAACAAAATTTAGCTAATGACAAAGTGGTTATGTCTATGGGGACCAGCAAAGATGAGTATCCTATAAGACTAGTTTAAATGCACTTTGATACAAAAGACACCCAATGGGATAAGTGGCATATTGGTGCTAGAGGCACTTCAGTGCAAATGATCAAGCTTAAGGTTGTAGGATAAGAGTTATGTCAACTCAATGACATACTAGGTGTAAGTAAAGTAGCATGTCATTAGAGCAAAGCAAAAAGCAAGTAAGGCAAGTCAATAAGAGTAAAGTAAGGTTAGAAGTTGGTACCTAATGATACCATAGTTAAGCAATGAGTAAGTGACTTGAGACCACTACAATATAGGGATATTAAGAGAGAAAGAATGCTTTATAAGTCCCATTAGAAATAGATAGTGTCAAAAGTCTTATAAGAGCATTAAGAGCATATGAGAATCATGCTAGAGATTCCATGATATGGTTTACTAGCCTTAGTGAGCATGAATTTTATCTCATAGAAATTCATTTCCGTGGCTTTGATATCTCCTAGAGGAGGATCGTAGTAGATCCTATTAAAATATAAAAGGTTCATAATAGATCCTGATATAGTATAGAGGGTTCATAATTGATCTTGATACAATATAGAGGGATATAGTAGATCCTACAGAGATATAACACTCTTAGGGAAGATGATGGCCTAGGATAACCTTAGAGATTAGAGATATCTTAGGTTTAACAGATTGATTTAGGAATATTAACAAAGGATTTTCTTAGATAGCTAATCAACTCTTTAGACTCACCAAAAAGATAAGTTTTATAGGATGAGAAATATAAAGAATAGTTCAAGAGAAAAAGTTAAAGTTACCACTACCTAGTATTGATTATACCTAACTTAAGAAAAAGAAACTTTTATGCATATTAGTAATGTTTTTAAAGAAACATCTAGGTATATCCCTATGTGGCAAGGGAAGTGGTAGTATATGTCTCTAATAGTTAAGACTGGATGTGGAAAAATATCCCATATAGAATCTAGAGTTAGTTTTCAATGATGTTGCTTTTAAAAGATAAAGATATAGAGACCACAAAAGGTCTTAATAGTAAGGACTAGTGTAGTAGTACCCTTAGATAGATAGTTAGATTGATGGAATGGGCCAGACGCAGATAGCATGTTGAGGGCATGAGTAATAAGAAGCTAGGATCTTAAGTCAAAAGACTTTGAACTTAATGATCAATACTATCTTAGTACCTAATGGGTGTTTTCAAGGCCTTGTATGGGAAAAGGAAAGAGTCTAATTAATATGGGATGAGTTAAGTGAAAAAAAAAATATTAGCTAAGTAAATGGTATGAATTTTCTTATAGATTCAAAGAGTCAATAAAAAGCTTTTAACAGCCTGTAGTAGCCAAAGGAAGGTATACAAATAAGAAAAGAAGGCCTTTAGAAGTAGAAGTTGGAGATAATGTGTAACATTCGGTTATTTGAAAATGATAGAAAATGTGAGAAACATAATATATGATTTCTCCATAAATGAATAGAAGTCACCGGATACAAAAGCAAGTCCCTCAAAATGACTTAGTTAAGGTCCCAAAAAATTTGGTAA
Organism: Erythrophleum fordii; assembly: GCA_032878935.1. Taxonomy (NCBI): domain Eukaryota; kingdom Viridiplantae; phylum Streptophyta; class Magnoliopsida; order Fabales; family Fabaceae; genus Erythrophleum; species Erythrophleum fordii. The sequence continues at coordinate 13,052,801 of JAVQMF010000052.1, read as the reverse complement.
GTATTCTAGACTTCTAAAAATGAGAATTCCAAGCTCAGACAAAAAGAAAAATAGAGTTAGAATAAGAAATAAATTTGAACAAAAAGTTGACGAAACGTAAAGGCATTTTCATCATTTTGAACAAAATTTGAAATTCACATAGGAGAGATTTATAAATGAAAATTTTGAGTTCTCTAAAGTTCTCAGAAGCCCTAAAAACCATGGAAAGCCCCGAGATAGTTAAAACCTCTTTGGTGGACATTTTCCAACAACAGTGAACCTAAACTTTGACAGATCCTTTCGAGAAGGTTTCAGCTCTGATTTGAATGATTCCAAAGACATTTTATTAAATTTAAACTTAAATTTCATAATGGAAAAGAAGGTTCTCAAAAAGGAGCTAAAACAAGTCAAAAACGAAAATGCCAAGAACAAAAGACAAAATTGAAATTTTTAAGAAAGTGGAAGCTTCTTGAACATTCTTTTAAGTTTCTTATTTCTTCTCCCCCTTCATTTGTATGACCTATTCTGCCTAAAAACCAGAGAAAACACTAACTCTCTTTAGTGCACCATGGAAGAGAAGAAAGGAGAAGAAAAAGGAAGAAAAAAGGTAAGAAATTTTATGGATTTTTATGCTCATTCTTCTTCCAAACTTGTTCCTCTCCTCTTGAGCTTTCTTCCTATGGTTTTATTGAAATTTTTGGATATGTTTTGAGGGAAAAATAGAGGGGAAGGAAAGTGAGAATCAAGTAAGAAAATAAGGAAAAACAAAGTAAATCTTCTATCCCATGGTAGCTACTTCCTCCCTTTTCTTCTCCTTATTTTGCCCTATGTATGTAATTGTGGGAGGGGCTTGAATTTTGGGCAAAATCAAGAGTGATGATAACCTCCTAATTTAGGATTAAAAGGGCTAGATTTGACACTAAATTAGGGAGGTAAAATACTTTTCTCTTGATTAATATGATTAAAAGTGCATTCAATCAAACAAAACAAAGAAAGTATTATAATTATAATATTTCTATCAGTTTAAGCCTCATTTTATGTTAATTTCAATTTCAGGGAAAAGTGGCAAAACATAGAAAGAAATGAATATAAGAGAGGGAAGCTGAAAATGGCTGAAGCAGATTAAACAAGTCTTCTCGCCACAGCGAGACCAAATTTCGCGATAGCGAGATGGCACTTCCGCCGTAGCGAAGGGGAGTCTTCGCAATAGCGAATTCGTGTTGCATAGAAATTCCAGAGCAGATCGCTATAGCATGGGAGTAGCGAGCGCAGCGGAAACCTGAGCACCTATGAGACCTCGCTATAGCGAGAGACGCCCCTCGCCATAGCGAGATCGGACCTGAAACGCAGAGTTTTAATTTTCTGGCTTTAAAAGAAGTTTGCTGAGTTAGGGTTTGGGGTATTCGGCGGCAGAGGAAGTTCTGAGCGTCCAAGAGGCGATTTTGGGAGTTCTTGAAAGCTCTTAGTGCTTGGAGGGTGAAGGAAAAGAAGGAATCAAAGGAGGAGCTCTATTTTCTGCATCTCAATCTTCCCTTGTTTGCTTTCTGATTCTTTTCAATTTCTCCATGAATTTTGATTGGCAATTCTCTGTAGATTTAGCTATGTGTGGCTAAATTCTTTTTTTACCTAGAGTACTAGGAACTTGATGTGAACTGAATCTTTAATTATCTTATTAATTGTGATGATTGGAATCTTGTGTATCCTCTCTTGCTTAATGCTTTCTTAGGGATTGGCCACCTCTTTGATTTGATTTGGGAGATTAGAATTTACCTTGAAAAAGGGAATGCTAATTAGACCTAAGAGTTGGATAAATTAAGTTTAGAGTCATCTAATCTGTAATTAGGATAGACATATACCTGATTACCTTAATTGGTTTGTAGAGGGATATAGAATCTAATGCATTTTCACCTAAATCTAAGGACACTTAGAATTCAGGAGAGAATAGGGCTATAATTACATCGACAGACGGTTATAGCTTTTGAATCTCTTAACCCACAAGGTGAAAATAAATCGCAATTAAACAAGAGGTTAACTTCTAGTGAGCATCAAGGGAATAGTAACTCTAGGTAAATTCAAATCTTGGATTTTATCTTAACTGTCTGCGCCAACCCAATTCTCTTTTAAATTGTTTTGTTTTTAAGCATTAGTCTAAGTTCATAATTCAATTAATTGACAGTTTAACGTAGATGAAAACGGATTATACATTGCTTAATTGTAATTAAACCTTTCCTCGTGGGAACGATACTCATACTTATCACTGAACTATTTGGTCTGACCCGTGCACTTGCGGCACGCATAAAAATTGTGCGATCAAGTTTTCTGGCGCCGTTGCCGGGGAAAGGCTTAATTATTCAGTTAGAAGTGTGTAATCTTTAGTAGTCCTCGATTAAGCATTAGTAGTTGATTAGCTAGAATTTCTTTTATTTTGTTATTTGCTTTGAATTTGTTTTATTTAAAATAATACAGTGGGTTGAATTCTTCTCTACAGGTATCATAGTACATGCCGAAGCAAACTTCTACAACAAAGAAGCGCACAACGAAGAAAATCAGTGATCTTGTAGTGAACTTAAACTTTGAAGAAACTCCTTCTAAAACACCAATTCCTATGAGTGAAGAAATGGCTCAGGAAGGGAACCAAAATCAGTCTATAAAAGACTTTGTGGGTCACACTATGAAGGGCACACTATCCAGTATAGTAGTGCCAGACTGTCAAGCTGCTAACTTTGAATTGAAGCCGGTGATGATTTCCATGTTGCAGCTCAACGGACAATTCACTGGTGAAAGGTCCGATGAAGATCCTAACCGCCATATTCTGTCATTCTTGGGAGTGTGCGATTCATTCAAACAGAACGGGGTACCAAGAGATGTGCTAAGACTTCGACTATTCCCCCTCTCTCTACAAGGAAAGGCTAAGGAGTGGTTGTTGACTCTGCCTGAAGGTTCAATTGATACATGGGATAAGCTAGAGGCAAGGTTCAGAGCTCGCTTCATTCCAAATAATAAAATAGCAGATGCACGTCGTGAGCTCATCAACTTCAAGCAGGCTTCAGACGAGCACTTATATGCTGCATGGCAGAGGTACAAGCATTTGCTTCGTCAATGCCCAAGCCATGGGATGGATGACTGTGCTATCGTTCAGAACTTCTGTACGCGTCTAACTCCACAAACTGATACGATGTTAGATGCTATTCTGAATGGGCGTTAGGATGAAATGCCTGTAGATGATGTTATTCAGGCATTGGATACATTATCTGAGAGTTATGTACAAAGAGGAGGTGATAGAAGAGTGAGTGTCAATGTTGCCAATACTCAAGAAGACCCCTCTATTCCACTTGCCACTATTCTTTCTGCTCTAAATAAGAGATTTGATATGTTGGAATCTCAAGTGCAGCGAAATCAGTAAATGAATGTCTGTTCTGCTCAGGTGGCCCCAATTGCCTGTGACAACTGTGGGGATCTGCATTCAGTAGACTCTTGTCCTTTAGCACTTTCAGAACCAGTTAATTACGTGGGGAACTTTCCAAAGAATCAGAATCCATACTCCAATAATTACAATCCTGGGTGGCGAAATCATCCAAACTTCTCTTGGAAGCATGGACCAGCACTGAATCAACCAACATCGTCCTCAAGCATTAGGCCTACTCAACCACCAGGTTTTACTCAACCTGTAAGGCAAAATGCACCTATTCAAGAACCTAAGACTAACTTGGAAGATGCCTTGGCGAAATTCATTAGCATTCAAAGTAAGCAAAATGAAGAGCAAGCTCAAGTAAATGCTAGAGTTGATACCTCCTTGAGAAATCTAGAACTGCAGATGGGTCAACTAGCCTCAGCAATGAATTCATTTAGACAAGGGGGATTGCCAAGTGACACGGTGCCTAATCCCAGAGGTAAGGAAGAATGTAAGGCCATAACTCTTCGAAGTGGAAAAGCATTGCCAGATGATCAAACACCGAAGGTGGTTAGCCACACACTTGCATCAAAGGCTGTTGTAGAGGAAGAAAAAGGTGAAATTGCCATAGAGGAGACAAATAATGATAAAGGAAAAGGAGAAGAATGTATGGATGCATCAGTTAAAAAGAAGAAAAAAATGAGTAGTGAAGCAGTTAAAAAACAGGCAGATGTTGATAAGAGTGAGAAACAAGGAGAGAAACTACACACATCACCAAGGTTAATACCTCCACTACTATTTCCTCAAAGGCTTCAAAAGAAGGTGGAAGATAAACAGTATCAAAAATTCCTAGAAATATTCAAGCAACTTCATATCAATATTCCATTTTCAGAAGCATTGGAATACATGCCTAAATATGTCAAGTTCTTGAAGGAGATGCTGAGCAAGAAACGGAGATTTGGTGAATTTGAAACTGTGGCACTTACTGAAGAGTGCAGCAAAATAATCAACCCACGGATTCCAATGAAATACAAAGATCCGGGTAGCTTCTCTGTGCCTTGTAAGATAGGCACTCACTTTCAAGGTAAGGCTCTATGTGATCTTGGAGCAAGTGTTAACCTGATGCCTTTAACTGTTTTTGAGAAATTGCAACTTGGTGAGGCAAGACTTACCACAGTAACATTGCAATTAGCGGATCGGAGCTTAGTGTATCCATGAGGTATAATTGAAGATGTTCTAGTCAAAGTTGGTGAGTTCATATATCCAGCTGATTTCATTGTTGTGGATTGTGAAGAAGATAAGGATAATTCGTTAATTATTGGTCGTCCATTCCTAGCCACAGCCAGAACTCTTATTGATGTAGAAAAAGGGCAAATAGTGATGAGATTGGGGGATGAGCAAGTAATGTTTAACATGGATAAGGCACTGAAATATCCTAGAGATGCTAAAAATTGCTTCAGAGTTTCAGTAACGGATGAGTTAGCTCAAGAACAATTCAATTCAATGATCATCCAAGACCCTATTGAAGCATTATTAATGGGAGTGAAGCATGAGAACACTGAAACTAGCTATGAGGTAGCCCAAGTGCTGAATTTTTCAACCACTCGAGCCAAACAACATTGGCAAATGGAATCTTTAGATTTGGCATCCCGTTCAGCACCATCTCTTAAGCCTTCAATTGAACAACCTCCGATTTTGGAGTTAAAGCCACTCCCTATGCATTTGAAGTATGCGTATTTAGGGGATTCAGAGACTTTACCTGTCATCATCTCCACAGCATTAAGCTCTCATCAAGAGCAGAGACTAATTGAAGTACTAAAGAATCATAAAAAGGCTCTGGGTTAGACACTTGCTGATATTAAAGGGATAAGCCCTTCCATTGTAATGCATAAAATCCTGCTGGAGGAAAACCATAAGCCATCTATAGAGAATCAGAGGAGGTTGAACCCGATGATGAAAGAAGTTGTCAAGAAAGAAATCATCAAGTGGCTGGATGCAGGAATTATCTATCCAATTTTAGATAGTGCGTGGGTTAGTCCAGTACAATGCGTCCCTAAGAAAGGAGGGATGACAGTGGTGACAAATGAAAAGAAAGAATTAATTTCTACAAGAACTGTCACTGGTTGGAGAGTGTGCATGGACTATCGGAAATTAAACGCAGCTACCCGAAAAGATCACTTTCCCCTTCCCTTCATTGACCAAATGCTTGATAGGCTAGCAGGGAAAGAATATTTTTGTTTTCTGGATGGGTATTCGGGATACAATCAGATCTCTATAGCACCTGAAGACTAAGAGAAAACAACCTTCACCTGCCCCTATGGCACTTTTGCTTTCAGGAGAATGCCTTTTGGGTTGTGTAACGCACCAGCAACCTTTCAAAGATGCATGACGTCAATTTTTTCTGATTTCATCGAAGACATCATGGAGATTTTCATGGATGACTTTTCTGTCTTGGTGATTCATTCGAAGTTTGTCTGACGAATCTTTCTAAGGTACTTGAAAGGTGTGAGGAAACTGACTTAGTTCTGAACTGGGAAAAATGCCACTTCATGGTAAAGGAAGGAATAGTACTAGGACACAAGGTGTCTAAGGAGGGTTTGGAAGTAGATCGAGCCAAGACATCATTGATTGAGAGGTTGCCACCTCCTACTAGTGTCAAAGGAATCCGAAGTTTTCTTGGGCATGTGGGGTTCTATAGAAGGTTCATCAGAGATTTCTCAAAAATTTCAAAGCCCTTGACCAAGCTGTTAGAAAAGGATGCCAAGTTCCTTTTTGATGGTGACTGCTTAAAAAGTTTTGAAGAATTGAAACAGAGAATAATAACTGCACCTATAATAGTTGCTCTGGACTGGTCATTGCCTTTTGAGGTCATGTGCGATGCAAGTGACTATGCAGTAGGAGCTGTTCTTGCACAGAGGCGAGACCGAATTTTTCATCCTATCTATTATGCCAGTAGAACATTAATAGATGCTCAGGTAAATTACACTACCACTGAGAAAGAAATGTTAGCTATTGTTTTTGCCTTTGAAAAATTTAGAGTTTATCTGTTGGGAGTTAAGGTGGTAGTACACACTGATCATGCTGCTATTAAATATTTGTTGAGAAAGAAAGAGTCCAAACCTAGATTGATTAGGTGAGTTTTATTACTTCAAGAATTTGACTTGCATATAGTGGATAGGAAAGGATGTGAAAATCTAGTAGCTGATCATCTTTCTAGGTTAGATTCTGAGCATGTTAGTGATAGTAAGCTTGTGAATGATGTTTTTCCTGATGAATGCATAATGGCTGCTAATTTGTTACATGTACCTTGGTATGCTGATATAGCAAATTATATTGCTTGTGAAATTTTACCTCCTGATTTAAACTATTATCAAAAGAAGAAATTCTTGAATGAGGTTAAGTTCTACATTTGGGATGAACCTTATTTGTTCAAAAGATGTGTGGATGGAATTCTTAGGAAATGTGTTCCTGAGATTGAACAACATGACATTTTGATTGCATGCCATGCATCACCATTTGGAGGACATTTTAGTGGTCAGAAAACTGCCTTTAAAATATTGCAATCTGGTTTCTATTGGCCCACATTATTTAAAGATTCTCATTTGTTTGCTTCTCACTGTGATGCTTGTCAAAGATCCGGTAATATTCCTAAAAAGCATGAACTTCCTCAAACCGGTATCTTTGAAGTTGAATTATTTGATTTATGGGGGATTGATTTTATGGGTCCCTTTATTCTGTCTAGAGGCCAACAATACATCTTAGTGGCAGTTGAATATGTTAGTAAATGGGTTGAGGCGGTAGCTTGCCAACATAATGATGCTCAAACAGTGGTGCGATTTATAAAGAAGAATATTTTTTCTCGTTTTGGCACCCTTAGAGCCATCATTAGCGATGGTGGAACTCATTTTAATAATCGGTTGTTTAAAACTTTACTAGAAAAATATGGAGTTCATCACAAAATGGCTTTAGCTTACCACCCTCAAACCAATGGCCTTTGTGAAGTGTCTAATAGGGAGATAAAAAGAATTCTGGAGAAAACAGTGAGTGTTAATAGGAAGGATTGGTCTGATAAGCTAGATGAAGCTTTGTGGGCATATAGGACAGCTTACAAAACACCAATTGGTATATCTCCATATCAATTAGTTTTTGGTAAAGCTTGTCATTTACCTTTGGAACTTGAGTACAAGGCTTTTTGAGCCATAAAGAAGTTAAATCTAGATTATAAAGACGCAAGTGAAAAGAGGCTGTTAAACCTTAATGAACTTCATGAATTCAGATTTCGAGCTTATGAGAGTTCTAAGCTATATAAGGAAAAGACAAAGATTTGGCATGATAGAAAGATTTTGAAAAGGGATTTCATACCTGGTGACTTAGTGCTATTATATAACTCTCGTTTGAGATTGTTTCCAAGAAAGCTTAAATCCAGGTGGTCTGGTCCTTTCAAGGTGGTATCCACCACTGCCTTTAGTGCCATTGAAATTAAAGATGAGAAAAATGGAGAAACCTTTAAGGTCAATGGCCAACGCTTGAAGCATTACCTTGGTGGACCAGTGGACAGGATGAAGACAAATGTGCAACTCCAAGATTGCTCATAGAAGCATCATGATAGTCTGGCTGAAGACTTTAAACTTAGCGCTTCTTGGGAGGCAACCCAAGTTTTCTTTGTGTTCTTTTTGTTTGAATTTAAAGTCCTTCTCATTTTGGGTTTGATATTCTTTTTTTTGTTTTTTTATGTGTTTTACAGGTTAAAATGAAGATATCGAGAAGCTAAGAATTGGTAGGGAAGAGCCACATTGGACATGTTTACAGGGAATCTCTAACCATGCTTTGAATCTTACTTTATTATTGCATATGGTTGCATTTAAAAAAAAAAAAAATTATTCGCTATAGCGAGGCTCCATCTCGCAATGGCGAATCCACTCCTGGTACATACACGAGTCTCTCGCTATGGCTGGAATATGGCGAGTCTGCAGTTCTAAGTATTCTCGCCACAGCGAGAACATTACCTCGCCATAGCGAAGAGCTCTGCTGCATCTTGGTACAAAATCCAGAGAGGAGCTCGCTGTAGCCTAGTAATTGCGAGTAAATGTAGCATATAATTGTTGCCAAGTTTTCTCGCTACTGCGAGACATCTCTTTCGCTACAGCGAGCACAGCAGCCCACTTTCTGGTACAAAATCCAGAGAGCTAGTCGCTATAGCCAAGCTATAGCGAGATTCTTCGGCCATAAAAATTTAGCTAAGTTATCTCGCAATGGCGAGATTTAATTGCGCTGTAGTGAACATAGCAGCTTTGCTGTTGACATTAACTCCAGAGACGCTCTCGCTATAGCCCGGCTATAGCTAAGCGTCTTATATAAATATCTCCATTTCGTTTTTCTCTCTCGCCACTGCGACGAAGCTCCAAAATTCCTCCATCCTTAATCTCGCTACATTTTGTGCATCATAATCTCGCATTCCCCTCACACATCGCATCTCGTACATCAGGTAATTCCATTTAACTCTTTCCTCCCTAATTTGCTGGTTGATTTTGCTGATTATAGTCATATTAGGGTTCGAAAAGTTTTGCTTCGATCTGCATATTTAGGGGTCTATTTGGTTAGTTTTTCTGGATTGGTTAGGTTAGTCGACTATGTCTGTGCAGAAACACGGCTTCAATTTAGCTTTTCATCCGTTTAAACCTGGCTATGCAGATTTAGGTTCGAATTCGCTATAGCGAGTTCGATCTCGCTATAGCGAGTTCGACGCGTTTTCCAGAAACCTGGCTATTTTGAACCATTTTACTTGATTTGCTTCCTTATTCCTCCTTCCCTCATCCTTTGTAGACCTTCAATCGTGTCTTTCCTTATTAGAAACATGATGCATGTGATTGATTACTGCTGCTACTGATTTTTATCTCTTTCTTATTGAAATTTTGCAGGCATGGCTCCTAAAAAACAAACAAAGACTGCTGCAGCCTCCTCCTCAAAGCAAAAGAAGCAATCATACGATAAGGATCAGTTTGCTTCTGCTCGGGCAGAATTTTGCTTCGACAAACTCTTCGCAAACAGAGGGGTTGTAGAAGATCGTTACTATGCACCCACCGTCCGGGACCTGACTTTTCATGATTTTGAATGGCACGGGCTGCAAGGATTCACGAAAAAACTGGTGCATCGGATCCCCTTAATGATCCAAGAATTATATGCTAACTTTGAGGACACTGAGGAGGAAGATGATGAATACTTTTGCCGTTCGGCCTGGGTGCGCATAAATGAGAAAGTCTTCCAAGACTTTTATGAATTGCCGGATGTCCCAGAGTGTGCGTTTCAAGCATATTTGGAGAACCCTCAGTCCATTCCCTGGGAAGAAGTAGAGACCACCATTGCTGAAGAAAGAAGAGCTAGGTTAGTGAACAAGGTTTATCCGGTGAATCAGCTCAACAAACCAGCTCGTTTTTTGTTACAGTTCATTACAAGTAACGTCCTAACAAGCTCCCATGGATCCGACATGATCCAAGAACGAGCCACGCTTACATGGTGCTTTATGACCAGACAGCGGGTCAACATCCCTCGCCTCATGCACTTAAACTTCAAACAAGTGGCGAGGTCTGATAGGGTGAGCTTAGCATACCCTTATATGCTTACTGAATTGCTCACTATGGGGGGTAGCCGCGTCTCCAAGAATGACGCGCAGTTCAAACCGAAGGGGCCATTTAAATACGACAGTATGAAAGATACACCAGGGCAGCCTCGTAGGCAGAGAGCAGAGGCACAAGCACAGCCTGAGGCCTCTCTACCTCTTCCCTCATATCAGCACCGGGCTACTCCAGAGCCATCAGGACAGTATGCTCCATATCAGACGGACTTTGAGAGTTGGGCACGAGAATCCATTGATAGGCTGGAAGGTCATGTCCTATCAATGAAGGATCAGCTTCAAACACTTATGGACTACTTGATGCCTGCTCCTCCACCGCCACCGCCCGCAGCCCCGCAGTCACCGTTCATCATTATCCCTCAGGAGCCTGCACTTCAGGATCAACCTGGGCCGTCTGATTCTTAGGACTTTTCTATCCTGTTGCCATACCTTTTGTTTTGTTTTTCTTACATTTTGGATAACTGTATTATGGATAACTGTATCTATTATGCTCTCAAATCTTGAATTGGCTGTGCTCTTAAATTGTCTTATTAATGCTAATGCCAACTTACTATCTCCTATATGTATTTTGTCTGTTTTTGTCTCTCAGATGAAGGAGCTATTCACATGCATCCCTCGCTCTGTTATTCCTTCTTATCAGGGGAGTCTCGTCTATCCTTACATATTTTATCCCCACCCTTCTGCTTCTATTTTTTTTTTTGTCTACTTCTGCATTTCCCATTCTATACATTGAGGACAATGTAATTTCTAAGTGTGGGGGAGTTAAGGTAAACACTACAGACAAATATAAGATAAGTGAATATAAATTAACAATAACTTCCTCTTATTAACAATATTCAAGTGCTTATTCCTCATGCTCATATGTTAAATCAGATTCATCCCTTCTCACTTTAGATGAATATTAATTAAGGAATGTAGAGGTTAAGTGAGCTTGAAATGGATAAAGTAAGTAATGTAATTGTAGTATGCACCCTAAATAGGAGCACCTTCCAACAAGATGATTTTTGAAGTAATTCAAGTTTCTTATAATGAGCTTCGAGTCGTTTTAGATCTCCCCAATTTGCCTGTTCCTGATGGATACCTGATTGTTAGTTGAGAGGGATATCTAAAAAAAAAGAAAAAGCAAAAGATTCTCTACTCCAATGGTTGAAATCACCTAGTAACCAGGGGTTTGCACCAAAAAGTGTGAACTTTCGCGTCAAACAGTGATAAAGCTAAGAGTATGCTAGTAGCCCTCTGAAGATTTCATTAATCTGAGTAACCGGGTGGCTTCATCACCAATGTTGTCATTCGCGTCAAAAGGATTACGTAATTTGACGAGGAGAAAAAAAAAAAGAGAAAAAAAAAAATGGGGTGCTGAAAATAATTCTGCATTGAATAATAGAGACCCCTCTCAATGAGCTTTGATGATTGAAGTTAGTACAGATGATTGGGATAGGCTTTGAAACTGCTGGGAAGACTTATTTAGGATTTCTTGATTATTTCTTAACATCTCTTGTTGAGCACACACACACTTTAGGAATAAGGGTGTTACTATGAGTACATTGTTTTCAATTCCTATTCGAGTTTTGCTGAGTTTCTGCTTCTGAAGTTGGATTCACTATAAGTGTGGAAGGGAGGATATGAATTTTCTTGATTGCTTGAGCATGCTTCTCTCTAAGATTTGCTTGAGGACAAGCAAAGATTTAAGTGTGGGGGAGTTTGATAACCTCCTAATTTAGGATTAAAAGGGCTAGATTTGACACTAAATTAGGGAGGTAAAATACTTTTCTCTTGATTAATATGATTAAAAGTGCATTCAATCAAACAAAACAAAGAAAGTGTTATAATTATAATATTTCTATCAGTTTAAGCCTCATTTTATGTTAATTTCAATTTCAGGGAAAAGTGGCAAAACATAGAAAGAAATGAATATAAGAGAGGGAAGCTGAAAATGGCTGAAGCAGATTAAACAAGTCTTCTCGCCACAGCGAGACCAAATTTCGCGATAGCGAGATGGCACTTCCGCCGTAGCGAAGGGGAGTCTTCGCAATAGCGAATTCGTGTTGCATAGAAATTCCAGAGCAGATCGCTATAGCGTGGGAGTAGCGAGCGCAGCGAAAACCTGAGCACCTATGAGACCTCGCTATAGCGAGAGACACCCCTCGCCATAGCGAGATCGGACCTGAAACTCAGAGTTTTAATTTTCTGGCTTTAAAAGAAGTTTGCTGAGTTAGGGTTCGGGGTATTCGGCGGCAGAGGAAGTTCTGAGCGTCCAAGAGGCGATTTTGGGAGTTCTTGAAAGCTCTTAGTGCTTGGAGGGTGAAGGAAAAGAAGGAATCAAAGGAGGAGCTCTATTTTCTGCATCTCAATCTTCCCTTGTTTGCTTTCTTATTCTTTTCAATTTCTCCATGAATTTTGATTGGCAATTCTCTGTAGATTTAGCTATGTGTGGCTAAATTCTTTTTTTACCTAGAGTACTAGGAACTTGATGTGAACTGAATCCTTAATTATCTTATTAATTGTGATGATTGGAATCTTATGTATCCTCTCTTGCTTAATGCTTTCTTAGGGATTGGCCACCTCTTTGATTTGATTTGGGAGATTAGAATTTACCTTGAAAAAGGGAATGCTAATTAGACCTAAGAGTTGGATAAATTAAGTTTAGAGTCATCTAATCTGTAATTAGGATAGACATATACCTGATTACCTTAATTGGTTTGTAGAGGGATATAGAATCTAATGCATTCTCACCTAAATCTAAGGACACTTAGAATTCAGGAGAGAATAGGGCTATAATTACATCGACAGACGGTTATAGCTTTTGATCTCTTAACCCACAAGGTGAAAATAAATCGCAATTAAGCAAGAGGTTAACTTCTAGTGAGCATCAAGGGAATAGTAACTCTAGGTAAATTCAAATCTTGGATTTTATCTTAACTGTCTGCGCCAACCCAATTCTCTTTTAAATTGTTTTGTTTTTAAGCATTAGTCTAAGTTCATAATTCAATTAATTGACAGTTTAACGTGGATGAAAACGGATTATACATTGCTTAATTGTAATTAAACCTTTCCTCGTGGGAACGATACTCATACTTATCACTGAACTACTTAGTCTGACCCGTGCACTTGCGGCACGCATAAAAATTGTGCGATCAGGTGAATATTAGGAATTTAAGGGAGGAGAATAATAATATGCAAAGAAATTCAAGTAAAAGCAATGGAATTTCAAGATAGCAAACCTAAGGTTTTATGAGCTCTCTTAAAAATTTGATTTGATGTTATTATTCCTATACCTAAATGAGTTTTTGGATGAGCTCTTGAGATCCTTAAAAGGCTCCTCATATGCATCTTCCATCATGAAAACAAAGCAACCTTACTTAGTGTCTCCTTGATCCATAGCCATGGCCTAAAGAGTTTGGAGCACCAAAAGGAAGTTTTAATTTGTTTCAAGCTTAGTTTTAAGTCATATATGATGGAAGAGGATGAGAGAAAGCCTTAAAAAAATTTTAGAAACCATAGAAAGTGAGATGGCCTTGTATATTCTATATTATAGCTTAAAAAAGCAACACCTAGTTAATCTCCTTGAATTAATTACGTGATGACTTCAAGAGATTTAAATGGAGTCAAGAACTATGAATAGATGAAGAGAATAGAGCCAAGATGATATAGTCCTAAGGTTGCTTCATTAAGTGCATTATGGAACCATAAAAGAGCGTTATGAGTCACTTAGCTTTCCTAGTGAATATATGGTCTTAGAATGTGATTCAATATTGTAATTGACTTCTATATAATATATCTAGGCCAAGAGAAATGATCTCCACCTTCTTGGGTATATGAAGTCAAGGGACAGGACTCAAGACTGAAGGAAAAAGTGTATAAATGTAAGCAAAGTAGCTCTCTCTACCTTCTTTCATGCATAAGTATGTGCTTACATTGTTTTTGAATGTTTGTACATATGTTTTGAGCTGTGAAAAGTATTTTAGCATGAGTTTTTATTCTATGGTACCATGATGATGTTTTATGCATGTAAAATGATGTTTTATATGCTTACTTTAGTTTGTTTAAGTGTGGAGAAGCCAAGAACCCTCTAGCCATGGTGAGGATGAGCTGAGAACCTTTAAACTTAATTGAGACAAAGAAAAGAGTCTCCCAAGAGTGAGGTTGACTCCCAAGAGTAAAGTTGAGCCAAAACCTCTTAGAGAAAATGGGTAAGAAAAGTCCAAAATCCACAAGTGAATGGGTGAGGCTAATCCACTCACTTGGCAAGCCAATGTATGCTAAACATGACGTGTTCAAATACCAAGAATTTTTTATGAATACTCACATATGTTAATATGCCCATGCATGCATTTTCAAGGCTTGTATTACATACTTTAGTGTGATTGAAAGGTAGATGAGTTATTAGGATTTTTTGAATCTCATCCCCTCCTCTCCAATGTCTTAACATGCTAGGTGAAGCAATTGAGCAAGGTAATAGAGGCCACAAAGCCTAGAAGAAGGAGATTGATATCAAAATGAATGAAAAGGCCTAGTTTTTCCTCTCTTATAGCCATACAAATGGCATATGATGTAATCTCATGATGAAATTATTATGTAATTATATGAGCATATGTAAATACCCAAATGTATGATGTATAAATGAAATTTGATACCAAATGTATGAAATAACATATTTTGAGTATTGAATGGCAAGAGCTAGCCTGTGAAATCTTATGTATATCATGGGGTGGATGAGAGAGTTTGAGAAATCTGGGTTTATGCACCTTTAAGAAAATTTTAGAGAGTCATTTTGGTACATTCCCATGTGCTCAAGTGGTCATGGTTGCCTTAGAACTTGAAATAGACCATTTGGACCCTTTATATGACATAAAATGAGCCATTTTGTAACCTAATATCAAGATCTGACCAAATGAATGGATTTGTCTATGAAATTTGACACGATGTAGATATTATCTAAAGCTTTTTGGGAAGCTAAATAGTAGATTATTTAGAGCCCTGTGGAATTAATTATAAATTTCCAAATTTGCCATTTTTTTGTTGAACTAATATAGGTACTATTCATATGGTTAGAAACTTGGGCTATGTTATTTATAGGATAAATGATGTCCAATGCTCATGAACTTTTATAGACATAAAGTAGACATGATAAGCTTTCCATGACAATTAAGATCACCCTAATTAGACCTCTAAACAGGGAGATATGAATTTTTGAAGTTGGAGATCAATATTAGGAATGATAGCTAACCTCTAGTAGAGTTCTATCGATTTCTGGTGGCTAGCATCCTCTTTTGTGATCTGCAATTATTTTTACCATGAAGTAGACATCTTTACCTTTCTAAAAGGGTCTAGTGTGCCTAATTTTTATTTTTCTAAAATTAGCTATGATTTTTCAAAATTCAGGCACAGAATTTAAAAAGCTTATCTGAGGCTGCACTAGTATGTTTTGTGTAATTGCTCCCTTTGCTCGAGGTATGAACCATCTCTTGAGCTTCTTATGAGTTGTATTTAAGTATCTAAAGATATTTTTATATTTGTTCTAAAATACTAGATATAAACATTGATCTATTGTTGTATGAAGGAGAACAAATGCACAAAGCACCTCCTAATATGATTTACTCTTAAGACATTAATAGATGATTAGGTGCATCCTACATACAAAAGTAGAGATGATGGTTGAACAATTGAAAAAAAAAATGTGCAACTAGACAACTATTTTATGGTTTCTTACAATCCAACTCTACTATAACTTTTTAAGCTTACTTAAATGTTGAAAAATGCAACCAGTCAAGATTTACAAAATATTTATCCAAGTACATTAGCAAAGGAAGTGACCAAGTTATTACAACTTTGTTTGATAATTCTAATGATAATGGCATGCATTATTATGAATATCATTATATTTTAGCTTATGAAGTGTTATGGAGAATTTTTTTCTTTTGATATACATCATAGAAGACCTTCAATTGAAAGATTAAGCTTTCACTTGCCTCAAGAATAGTCAATTATCTTTCAAGATATTGATACAATTCAAAATATCTTGTAGAAGCTAAGAATTAAAGAAACAATGTTCCTATCCTGGATGGAACAAATAAAGAGTATCCAAAAGCTAGGAATTTTACATATACAAAGTTTCCTATGGATTTTCTCTTTAATAGCCAACTAAGAAAGTGGAGAGCAAGAAAAAAAAGCATTTGTCATTGGTAGATATACATTATGTTCCTCTAACTTAGAGTGAATTGTATTTTCTAATAGTAGTTTTCAAAAAAGTTCAAGGTGCTATTTGTTTGATGATATTAAGAAAGTTGGCATTACTTTTCATACATCCTTTTAAGCAACTTAAGGCTTTTTGATGATGATCAGGAATTCATCAATGCAATAGAAGGAGCATTTAGTTGGGGCAGTGAACATTTCTTAAGGAATCTTTTTGTGAGCATGCTATTTTGCAATAGCTTATCAAGACATGATATTGTTTGGGGCAAAACATTAGAACTTTTGTCTAAAGATCTCCTTTACAATTAATCTAAGGACATACGTGGCATAGGTTTTGCTACTAAATACTTAACTGTACCTAATGCTTAAATTATTTCTTTTCTACTTCTTATTCATGATTATAATTTACCATTTACACTTCAATGTCTTTTGTATTCCTAGCAAATTATTTTATTATGGCAACTTTTATATAAAATTTTGATATACAGATCCCAATATTTAACTTCTTTTCAGATTTTTATTACTCAAACTTAGTTTCTACATTATACTATTTAGGTTTTACTTTTATATTTCAACAATGCTAAAATTTATATTCTTCTTTTTGTATTTTATCACTTGGATTGATATTCCTACATCATTTATCAATTGTTCCCTAATTTATAGAACTATCCAAGCATTTTAACACTAAAAATCATTTATCAACTATTCTATAATTCATTGACATTTTGGTTTATGACACACATTTTATTTATGTTCTTATTATTGACAAGTAATTTTAGTTATATATCTTTTTGTTTCATCTTCATTAAGATCTGTTATATTCTTTAATGGTTACAATGTTTTTTTATCAATCTAACAATTACTAATTGCTATTGATGAAAGTGCTTTCTTGTATATTTTCTTTTCATTTAGGAAGTAATGTTTCTTCCCTAGATAAAATCAATGCTGCATTGATTGAGATAGAAAAACTCTTTATAAAATATAATGGAAGCTTAAATGACTATCCTTTAATGTCCAATCCATCCAACTCTTTAATGATTTCTCTAGATAACAAGCTTATACTGGAACGGTTGAGCTTCAATAAAGATGCCTTATTAGAAGAATGCACTATATTACTTTCCTCCATGACTTCTAAATAGTGGTTTGGACTTGATGAAATCATGAATTCAACTTTGAATAATGACACTACAGTTTTCTATGTCTACAATTATGGTTAAACTAGTAAGACTTATCTTTGGAATGCATTGACATTAGCAATATGATCAACAGGAGAAATTTTGTTTACTATTACATCTAATAGCATTGCAGCTACACTTCTTCCTATAGGGAGAAAAAAAAACTCACTCTAGATTTGCAATTCCTCTTGTCATAACATAAGATTCTACTTCTAATATCAAACAAGGATGCCCAACTATTGAGCTTTTATGCAAAATAATATTGATCATTTGACATGAAGTCCCCATGGTTCATAAACACTACTTTATGGCTTTGGATCAAACAATGAGAGATATTTTATAGGCGGACAACCTGAATAGTCACAATATTCAAAGGTAAATAAGTTGTAATGGAATAATATTTCCATAAAATGTTACTTATGGTTCCAAAAGGTACTAGGGCCAACATTGTGTCTTCTTGTATAAATTCATCCTATCTATGGAATCATTTTTGAGTTCTTACATTAATGTAAAATGTGAGACTCCAATCTAATCAACTTAATCATCGAATTCAAGAGCTGAAAAAATTCTTTGACTAGTTCTTACTGTTAGTGATGGTAAAATATCTAAACTATATAATAGAGATGCTTATATTGAGAGTTGCCTATTATTCATTACACTGGTCTTATTTCTACAATTGTCTTTTCAATATATCCATATCTAATCGAGAACTTCTTAAACCTAACTTACCTAAAAGATTGTGCAATTCTCACACCAACATTTCATATTGTTGAAAAAAGAAACAACTATATATTGTCGTTAATACTTGGAGAATAGCAAGAATATTTTATTTATAACATAGTTTTCCAATTAGATGCAAATAGTGATACATTTAACAATCTTTACACACCTGAGTTCTTGTTATAGTGTAAATTGGTTCGGCATCCCACCACACAGGCTGGCATTGAAAGTTAGAATTCCTATCATATTGTTCAGAAATATAAATCAATCCTTAAGCTTGTGCAATGGAGCTTAACTTATTCTTACATAAGTAAGGAAACATATCCTTGAATCAAACTAATTAATAGGAGCATGTTTGGGCAAATGGTGTTTATCCCAAATATGAGTATAACTTCATCTGACATAAGATACCCTTTTAAATTGAAAAGAAGATAGTTCCCTTTGGTCATGTCCTTCATGTAACACCAAAATTAATTAAGGTATTAATTATAGATTTAGACTAATTAAGAACAATTATTATAGAATAATTAGGCATGCTATGTGAATAGGAGTTTATGAAGAAATAAATAATTAATGTAGGTTTAAGATTCAATTAAGTTAAAACTTAATTTAGACCTATAATTAATTTAAGTAGGTCATGGATAGAGACTAATAGAGGCCTAATGATTTTAGGGGTAGACCCAACTTCCTATTGTGAGACTTGGCCCAAGAGAAACTACTTAGCAATGGCCCAATCTGGTTTAGTGAGTTAGAAGCCCAAAATTATACTAAAATGCTAAAAATTATATAGCCTAATTCTTAAAGTTTAGCCCAACAAGCAAAATCTGAACCCCAAATAGACTTAGGCCCATGGGTCAACACATAACCCAACTTAAACCCTAAACCTTCATCAGCCCCCTCCCCATTCTGCAAAAAAGAAACATAAAAGGCAAAGCAATTTTCGAAGGTTTTGGAGAGAGGTTAGGGTTTTCCACACATTTTACCGTTTCCCACTTCTAGACTTAAAATTAGCCAATGTAATGCTATATAACTTAATCCTTTCCTTTTTCTCTTTAATTTGATTCAATTAGTTTTTTTGGCTAGAGCATTTCACCCACACTTGAAATCTGGAACTTATTGTTTGATGTTTCCATGGTGAAATTTCAGAGGTTAGAGTTAGAGGTATTATTAGATAAGTATAAACTCCTCATTTTGATGCTCTTTCTGCTAGTTAGAGACCCCCATAGTTGATTTATAGTATAGGTATTAATTTTGAACGAATTTGCCCAGAGTTTAAGGTGATATTTTGAAGTTTCTAGTATGGGAACAATCAAATCCTAATTTCGTTCTTGTAGTAGTTGGATAAGTGTTTTCTAAGTAGTCCTTTGTAGTTTAACTCCTTGAGTAATGGGTTTGCTGATATACATGATGATTAAGGATAGTGATAGTTTGGTTTTGTGATTATAGGCTGAAGTAGCATTTTGTTAGCTATTAAAGAATTGTCTACAAGTGAGGTAATCAAGGTTTAATGTTAAATTCTATGCATATATCTACTTTAATTTTGTATCTACTAGATATGAATGATTTTGAAATGCATAACTAATGGTGGGCTATTTGATATATTATGTTTGGACCTTGCGAGTCATGGTGGAGCTATGGCATGGTTACTACTGGTGCATGTCTTTCAATTGGGCACTGAGTTATGATTAGACCTCAAATGTACTGAGCCTTAGTTGTACTTATTAGGGAGTAGGTGCTATAGATGGGCCTTTCTCGGTATGAATGGCTATTAACATGTGAAAATGTGATTGCTAGTATGGGCTAGTAATCACTAATAGCTTAATTATTTTATTTACTGATATGATTAGTATATTTTTTTATGCTTATTTGATTTTATGTATATATATTAATTAAATTAGAATATGATTGGGATTTGTCTTTAGTTACTGAGATTTATATCTCATCTCATTTCATGGTCTAACTATTTCAAGTGAAGGTTCTTTGGGTAAGGATAAAGGAAAGCAAATAGATGAATATCTTTGAGCTAAGACCATGTGTAGGAAGTTCTGCACTTGGATGGATCTACTTTAAGATAAATGCTAATTTTGTTATTCTTTTATATAGTATCATTATCATGTAATCATATTGTCAAGTATAGATATGTTGTGTTTTGTTAACCTATGATATATCTAATAGGGAGTTAGGTCTTAAACAAATCTGGTATATGGTGTATGTATTTATTTATATTTGATATGGAACCTCCTTAGTATGAATGTATGACTTCACTCTTGAGAGCATGCTTTTATATATCTATGAATGATAATATTAGTTGCTTATGGATCTTGTTGTTATTAAGACTTTATGAATTTATTGATGTATGATAGTTTAATAAGTAGCAATTAACTCTTAAGTCTCGAATTGGTAATGATTGATATGTTGGGTAAACTAGGTAGATAAAAGGTATTAGAGCCTCATAAATTAAGGCAGGGTGGCCTTAAAGTGTTACTAGATGGAGGGTGGGAGTGTGGGACAAAACTTAGGGAAAAATGGTACAAATAGGGTCATGCCATAGCCAAGTGGGCTAAGTCACAATCATGTGTCAGGTAGAGGCGCAGAACGCCATAGTGAGAGGTGTCTCACTATCGTGTAAAATGAAAATATTGCCCAGGGAGGATGACAAAAAGTAACCTCACCACAATGCAACAAGTTTTGCTATAGTGCAAGTCAAGGAAATTAGATGATAAGTGTCCCAATATCTAATTTCACCGCAGCTTAAGTATAGCCTGTCATGGCACAAATTATGAAAATTGCTACGATAGCTCCAGGATGCATTCCTACCGTAGTGCCACATAGGCTCACCATGTGAGATATGCAAAAATTTGGGAAGTTGAACCTAAGAGCAACTTCGCTATGGCGCAAGATGCAAAACTTGTTTTTTAGGTTCCAATAACCAATGTAGCTAGGGCAGAGAAGGTCTAAGTCACAGCAAAGGTTCCCAAACACTTATTTTTTACTTATAAACCTTGAATTTAACTATGTTAATGTTGTCCAATGATTTGGGAGTCTTTATATAAGGTTTTTGTGAGTTGAAATCAGTAACAAGATGAATCCAAAGTCTTAAATGATAACTATAAACACTTGTGAACTTGATTAGTTGTGGTTATATAGTTAATAATTCTAATGATATCAAGGTTCAAATTTTTTCCACTTTCTCCTATTTTAATTAATCATAATGACTTTAAACCTTGATTTGCTATTACTAACCATGCTATGAAGCTTAATTATGGTAATTAAGAATTAAAGTTGTTACACTTTCTTATATATACATGCTCTGACAAGTTAATTATGTTAGTTTATAGATGTCTTTTGATATGGATAAGAGTCGAATTAGGTTTGTACTTGGGACAATTGGCAAGGAATTATGAATGTTCTACTACATACTGAGCAGTAGATTCTTAAGAGATACTGATAGAAACATTCTTAACCATCCCCCTGAATTATTTCAAGCTATGGTAACTCAAGAGACTTAGGATACATTTATTAGTTGATGACAAGAGGAGTTTTTCCAAGTAATCATATTCTACAATATATAGTTGTTTATTTTAGTGTGCAATGATATGTATTGATTAGATTGTTATATCTTTTTATAGAAATTAAGTCAAGATAATCGAGAAAGAGCAAAGAATATTCAATACCTGTACAGGAAAAGTCGGTTAAGATACTTAGGCCTTGAACAACAAATGGTATGTGAATATATATGTTATCTATTTATGAGTATATAATGTGATACAATACTTACACCTTACCATTCAACATATTTTTTTCCAACTTTGAAAAATCATAATAAATTCTCCAGAGCTCCAAATTGGGTGCCCTTTATCTCTATGGAAAGCTCTAGCTGAGGCATACTTGTTGGTCAAATTTCATGGAAAAACTCACTTATTTGGTTAGATTTTGATTCCACATACAAAATGGTCAAATTTGATGTTTTCATTGGTTCAAAATGGGGTCAAATTACTTTCTTTATCATCTAAGGCCACTTGGGCACTCTCAAAACCACCATCACAGCCTAGGGAGGCATGCTATTTGGTTCAAAACCTCATGGAGCTCATTTTCACTATACCACTTATCATCATTCACATGGAAGTCAAGATGCATAAAGGGTCTTGGGTGACAAAATCATCCATGCTTATTTATATGAACCTAAAATCAATACATACATCATGTTTATGTATATTTGAGTGTGCTCAAGTATTTACATCACATATACAACTTATGTTTACAATTCTCGACATCAAAATACATTTACAAGGCTCTCTATACATATGCCAAAGTCTTTCTTCTTATGCTTGTTGGCTCCCACTCCTTGGTCCATTTGACTCACCTAGATATTGGAGGAAGAAAAGTGAGATTCCAAGAGTCCCAATAGCTTTAAACCCTTTCAATCATATATAATAGACATATTTTCAATTCAAAGAATGCATGTATGAAGATTTAGTTGCAAGTAGCTAAAACAATTTTTAAGTTTAAGCAGCTTACACACATCATACATTGGCTCTTAAGAGTATAGGTTTAGCCTCACCTCCTTTTCTTAGGACTTTTAACTAAACCTCACTCTTCTTGAGACTTTTAGTTTTATCTTACCTAGTCCAAGAGACTTTTGGTTCATCCTCACCTTTGTTAAAGGACTTTTGGCTTTACCAAATTCATTTAAGCGAAAACATAATTTGGGCACATAATGGTACCATGACATATAGAAAATAGCTATACACAATTCTCATGGCATAAACATACATACACACATTCAAAGATTAAAAAACTACTAAGAATGTATGAGAGGAGCTACCTTGAGTGCAAACACACACTTTTCCTTGATTTCTCTTTTCCTCTTTTGGTCACACATTTGCAAGTGGGTAGAGTATGATCCCTTTGGCCTAAACACATCAAATAAGACTCAATTATATTCTTGAAAGAAGCTTTCACACTACACATACCCAAGGGAAGCCTACTTTCTTATATGGTTCAATTATAGTTCCATAAAGCACCTAATGAAGCAACTACTAGAATTTAAGCTATTTCTCCTTTCTTTCCTTCAATATAGGTCTCTTGACTTCATTTATACTTCTTAGAGTCCTCACACAATCATTTTGAAGAGCATAACTCTATGTTGCTTTATTATGTCACATTATAGAACCTATATCTCCATCTCCCAATCTAGGCTTTCTAATTGTTTTCCAAGGCTTCCTTTCATATCCTTCCATCATATATAGTCCTAAACTAAGTTTAGAAGATTAAAAACACTCCCTAGGTATCCATGGAGGCCTTGGTTGAGAAACCTAAAGGATTTGGATCCCATGGAATTTTTAATTTTTCCTTGAAGGGGGAGACATTTGGGAGGCTTCCTAGGGATCTTAGGAACTCATTTTAACTCTTACATAACCTAGAAACACCCTTGGAATAAGTCAGATTTTTCAATATATTCATGAATCCCTAACTTTATTATCTTGAATTTCAATGGTTCTTTCTTGAATTTCATTGCATTATCTTAATTCCTACACTCTAAAACATAGGTTTCATACTTAGTTTAAGTCAGAATTTTTCACTTCTTATCAGTTCTCAAAGTAGCCAAACCAACCCACCAAAGAAGAGCAACAAAAGAAAGCAAGAAGGATAGGAAGTTACCTTGATTTTTTGGTTTCTTCAAGAGGTTTTGCACTTGGTGTAAACTTCTCCTTGAATTCAAACCCAACAATAGCCCCATATCACTAACCAAGACCATAGAAAGGAATGTGGGAAGGAGGAAAAGAGAATTTCTAAAGAGAAAACTAGGAAAAGCCTTAATTTCCATACATTTTCTCCTTATTTTTTATAACATCTGGTACCTTCATAAATGTGAGAAACGTAATGGTCGAATTTTCTATAAATATACATAATTCATTGGATACAAAAGGAAGTTTCCTAGATAAAATGATTTAAGGTCAAAAGTGTAATACCATAACTCATAAACTTACATATTACTTTCAGAAGGTCTTAGGCATGTGACTTCCTACATTGTGGCAAGAAAAATAATAAATTTAATGCCATATTTTTACGCTATGTAGAGCCTAAAATTTTGGTTTAATGCTACATAGGCCATATAAACCCATCTATATTATTCTTTACTTATAATTCCTCTATACAAGTCATAAACATCATAAATCATCTCATCAATTTTGGGTAAGAAGCCACATGAAAAAAAAAGGAGTTTTTGCCTCAGGTCCAAAATTCAAGTTTTTGTCATCAACTTTGGAAAATCATAATTAATTTTAGAAAAATCAAAATTAAACAAATGATAGCTTTCTGAAAAGCTCTGGATGTCAGCTATAGATCAAAAATCATTTCAAGCCATGAAAACATCATCTAGACCATGATTGGTAATAGAAAAATACTAAAGGTCTAGTTGCCTAAATTTGTTGTTATAGGTTACTGACATAAACTTTAAGAATTTATACCATTATGGAAAGCTACAGATGTTAAATTGAAGCTAAAAATAAGTCTAGACTAAAACAAAAAATTTTAGCTACTGGAAATCAATAAAACAATACCAAAGGTACTACTACATTACTAGTATTGACTCCAAATTTTAAAAATTCATATCTCTTTGCTCAAACCTTTAAATGAAGTGATCTTAGTGGTCACAAAAAGCTTATCATGTCGAGTTTATATTTATAAAATTTCATAGCTATTAAACACCATTTGACCCTTGGATGACACAGGAGAAACAATTGACTATATGAATAGTAACCATATCAGTACAATAAAAATTTGGCAACTTTGAAAATTCATACTTAACTATATAAAGATCTAAATAATTTGGTGTTTGGCTTCCCAAAAAGCTCTAAATGAGATCTATTTGCATGCCAAATTTCATAGGAAAATTCATCCATTTGGTCAATTTGTGACATAGGGTTACAAAATAGCACTTTTGGTCTTTTTAAGGGCCATAAATTGTCTAATTTGGCTTTTAGCATTTCTAGGACCCTGTGAACACGAGGGAAAGTATAAAAATGGCCTACTAAATTTGTCCAAAAGGTCCAACAACTTAAACCTCACAATCTCACTCTCCCATTTAATGATATACATAAAGAGCATACATGTGCATTCTTGCCACACAATGTTAACATACCATATCATTCATTTGCTTCTATATAATTACACATGTTCAAAAGCTTATACATTATATACATCATGAACATACATCATGTGATGCTATGTTTACAAAATGAACAATTATCAACTCCATGCTTTCAAGTATAGTGGCTCCCATTTCCTTGCTCACTTGATCTACTTAGGCATGTTAGGCAATGTGGAGGGAAGAGTGAGATTTTAGGAACCCTAATAGCTCTTCTTCCTTTTAAGCACACATAATGGATGAAAATTTAAGTCTAAAAATGCATGCATGGCTATCTTGAAATTAATAAATATACATGGAACATTTGTCGCATTCAAGAAGCCACATATATCATACATAGGCTTGTCAAAATAATAGTTTAGCCTTACCTATTCTTTTTAGGACTTTTGAACTTGCCTCACCTACTTTTAAGGGAGTTTTAATTAAGTCTCACTCTTTCTAGAGACTTCTAGCTTTTTCTCACCCACTCTTAGGGACTTTTGGCTCATTCTCACCCTAGTTAAGAGACTTTTGGATTCACCAAGCTCATACAAGCCAAAACATGTTCATAAAACATCATTCAAGTACATAAATCAAAGATCATGGTACCATGGCATATACATATTTGCCAAGAACATTTTTCATGGCTTAAACTTACATAAACACATTCAAAGACAAAAAACACCTAAGCATGCATGAGAGAAAGGGGAGAAAGCTACCTTGTATACAAAAACACACTTTTCTCACCTTTTCTTGGATTTCTCCTCCCTCTTTCTCCTTTTTTCTTGTGTGTTACTTTGGGTTAGAACCTCCTCTGGTTTGGGCAGCAACTAAGTTAGTTTAAATGGAGGAGAGGAATGGGACACTATATAAGAAGCCAAATGTCTTAAAATTGTTCATTAAAAATTTTATTTATGTCTCGCTTCTTGGCTTTTTTCATTTTAGGCTCATTTCAAATCCTTTTTGAGAACCATCTTTTTTATCATAAAATTTAGGTTCTCTAACTTATAAAATGCCTTTGACATCACTCAAATTGGATCTAAAATCTTTCTGAATAAAAGGGTCAAAGTTTAGTTAATCGATGTTCTAAATCATAAACTAGAAGGGCTTTAACTATTTTGACGGTTCCTATAGTTTTTAGAGCCTCTAAGAATCCCAAAAAGCTTTTTTTTTTTCCTTTAAAAATCTCTCCTTTGAGTTTTCCAAAAAGTGCTTGAAATTATGAAAATACCACTACATTTTCATTGAATTTCGTTTTAGTTATTTTGGCTTCATTTTCAAGGCTAGCCTTGTATCCTCATTATTTGAGGTCTAGGTTATTACTCTAATTTTATTAGACCTCAAATTATTCTATTTGGGGGACTTTTTTTTATATCCAGTGAATTATGTGCGTTTATGAAGAATCTGGGTATTGTGTTTCTCACGTTTAAGAAGGTACCAGATGTTACATCTTTCCTTCCACTTCTCTTTTTCCTTTTGGTGCATCTCTCTCTCTAGTCTCTTCTTTTAGTCAGGTAGAACAAATAGGTCAATTAGATGGGAGCCAAAAATGGGACACCACTTAAAAAGAAAAGGATCTTAAAATTGTTCTTGAAAATTGTAATTTGTGTCTCTTCGCTTGGCTAATTTATTTAAAGCTCATTTTAGCTCCTTTTTAAGAATCATATTTTTCATCATAAAATTTAGGTCCTCTAATTTATAAAATGACTTTGGAATCACTAAAATTAGATTTAAAACCTTTCCGAACAAAAGAGTCAAAGTACGGTTCAACTGATATTTAAAAACTTACACTAGAGGGGTTTTAACTGTCTCGAGGGTTCCCATGATTGTCAGGGCCTCTAAGAATCCCAAAAACTCAAATTTTCCATTTAAAATGCCTTTTTATGAGTTTTTCAAAAAGTATTCATATTTATAGAAAATGCCACTATACTTTCAATAATTTTATTGAACTACCCTGGCTGGAGTTTTTGGGCATCTTAAATATTGGATCCTTATTTTCCATTATTTAAAATTTTATTCTAATTTTATTTGGCCTTAAATCATTCATTTCAAGGAACTTGCTTTTCAAACTGACTCATTTCAATGTTTTTATGCAAAATTAGATGTTACATTCTCCCCCCTTAAATAAAATTTTATTCTCAAAATTGAAAATATATATCTCAAGGGAATAAGTCTAGATATCTCTTTCTCATCTCTTCCTTTAGCTCTCAAGTAGCTTCCTAAGGAGACGTCCCTTCCAAACCACTTTCACCAGCATAATCGTCTTATTCCGTAACTGCTTGAGTCTAACATCCACAATCTAATTTAATGATACTATATAAGGCAAATTGTCTTATAACTATATATTTTCATATTTTATGACATGTGAAGGGTCA
The DNA here is from genome assembly GCA_032878935.1 of Erythrophleum fordii. Classification (NCBI taxonomy): domain Eukaryota; kingdom Viridiplantae; phylum Streptophyta; class Magnoliopsida; order Fabales; family Fabaceae; genus Erythrophleum; species Erythrophleum fordii. Next base: position 13,025,209 of record JAVQMF010000052.1, on the reverse strand, counting down.
GTGTGACGACCCTAACTTTAATTATCGTTAATTAAGGTTAAATACATGATAAATAGTCAATGATCAAAGGTTTAGAGTTGCTATAATTAATTACTTTGCGGAAACATAGGAAATTTAAACCTTGACGCCGTTAGGGCCATCAACTAACAACCATTAATAGAAACATGCACAAAAGGTTTGTACCGTCGTTAAAGACCGGTGATTCATCCATTCATCACTTTCAACATACATAAACCTCCCACAAGTGTTCCTACACCATTCCCTAACATTTACATTCAAGAAATTAGGGTTTCTAGGTCAGATATGGGAGTTTAGGGACCTGCGCCGCGACTTGGTAATTTCCCGCCGCGGCTAAGTTCGGTCCTGGAGCTCAAAATTGAGTTTTTAACCTTGCGCCGTGGCCTAAAAATTCTGCGCCGCGGCCCAATTGCTCTCTGGAATCACTGGGGTATTCGCCGCGGCGATAGCCGCGGCGAGCCAGATCTGCGCCGCGGCCAACCTATGCGGCGCCGCGGCGAGCTTCGCCCCTGTAACTCCCCTAATTAATTTCCCTGACTCGCACCGCGGCCAAACTTCTTGAGCCACGGCGAGGTTCCATTCTGTCGCCCCCTGGGCGATATTTTTCACTCCGCGCCGCGGCCAGATTTCTCAAGCCGCGGCGTCCCTCGCCACTGTCACCCTTTAGGCCGCGGCGAAGCCTTCTTAGCCGCAGCGTAACTCCCTCCTGTAGCTATATTTTCTATATTTCGCCCCCTACACTTCATTTCTCTTCTTAGGGACACTCTAGGGTCCATTCCCCTCATTTTATATGGCTCTAATGACATTTATCTATCTCATTTACCTTGCTATTCTTTCATTACTGACTCAAGATTCAAATATAGACCCTTAACCCTCTAGCTACCATAAACTTGTGAGTTCATAGATTTATGACAGCAAATGTATTATGGTCACAAGGTACATGGGTCAATACTTAATGTTCATATAAAACCAAATCACTTGCCCATTATTGATCAATTACAATCATAATGTTCAGTTCATTTCCATGACTATCAATTTACATATACAATCTCTATGCTTGGCAACTCATGATGCAATGCAGCAATGATACAAAACTAGCAAATTAGTTACAATACATTTTGGCAAGCCTCCCCCAGCCTATGTGCTACCAATCCATTTAAGGATCTTCCATTAATTTTCTCCTTGCCACTAAGAGGTCCGGTCCCTGAAAATGTTAGCCCACAATGGGGTGAGATATACAATCTCAGTAACAAAAGGCAATTTTCCATATATATGCACAAGTCAATCAATCCAAGACAATCCCATGTCATCAATATCAAAATCATCAACTCAATTGGAAAATGAACTAGTTGAACTACTAATGACTACTGTCCCATACCAGCAATCATACATAACATGTTAAAGGCCATTAACACTGGGAGAGGCCCGTCCACGGCACCCACTCCCCATTGAGCACAACCAGGGCTCAGTGCATCTGGGGTTGATCATACCCGGTGCTCGATCGTAGCACATGCACGGGTGGCAGCCGCACCACAGCTCCACCATGGACTCACAAGGTCCAATACAATTACAATCAAGTAGTCAACCAGTCATTTAACATTTCAAAATCAAGCATGTGTAACAAATAGCAGATTAACATGAGCATAGACATGGAATCAGGAAAATAGCCCCAGTTACCTCATTGAAGCCAATTACTCTTGCCCTAGCTACCATAATGATCCAAGTGCACACCAAGCCTATAAGAAGCATAATTATCACCATTTCTAGTCATAATCAAATGTCCAAAGAGTTGAACTACTAATAACAACTAGAGGTTACTTACCTAATTACTAAAAGATTTAATTTCGGACTCTAATTTTCTCACACCAGAAATTGCCATGGTTCACTCTAATTTCTGGGTAATTTCACATGAAACCAAATCCCATATCATAGGTTAACTATAGGGTTCTCAAACTAACAGAAAATGCATTAAAATGGGAAGGAAATACTCACTTAATAACACCCATAGCCTCACCTCCGAAAATCCATCATGGAAGCACCAAAAATTCGTATTTCACTCATCAAGCCCAGAAAATTCCATTTTCCACCATTATCTCCTTGTAATCTCACACAATAAAAGAACCCATTATGATAATCCATCCTTAGGGACATTTTCCAGCAATGTAATACACATAATGGAAAGGATAAGCTTACCTAATCCTCCCTCTAACCTCCAAGTCTGAAAATCTTGCAAGGAGCTACCCAACACCAACTTCAGATTTGAGAAGAAGGTGAAAATGCTCAAACCCAGAAATTAATCGGACCAAAATGAAGAGGAGGATGAGAGGGTCAAGTTATATATAACTCACCTTGGCTAAATCATCCTCTAGAAGTGAGAAATGGAGCCTCCATGTTAGTAGAACCCTAGCCTCCCCCAAACCTCCGATTTTCTTCTTTGCCTCTTGTGTTTTCTGCTGAATGGGGAGGGAGGCTGCTGGCTCTTTAGGGTTTTTAATGAGAAATGGGCTGACCCATCAACCCAAGGTCCAATGGGCTCATCTCTAGTGATTGGGCCATGGTTTAAAGAATGGGCTGCAGAAAATTTAGAGCTACAAATAGAGTGTGCTGACCCAATGGCCCAATTCCTTGTGGGTTCAGATTTTTATTCTTGTTGGGCTTTGTTTCATGAGTTGGGCTACAGAAATTTGATTGGGCTAGGCCAAGTTCCAAGAGTCAATCCAACTTAGGTCTGCATAATGTGTGTTGGGCCTCTATTCTACTAAATTAAATTGGGCTATTGCTTGGTGACCTCACTTGGGCCAAGTCTCATGATAAGGAGTTGGGCTTGCATCTAGAATCATTGGGCCTTTATAAGCCTCTTCTTATGATTCCCCTACATTAATTTGGGCCTAGATGTAGTTTATATCCCAATTAATTCTCAACTCATATTATTAATTTATTTCTCAAATTTACCATTCACATAACTTACTCACTTACCCCATATTAATTATTTCTAATTAATCCAAATCCATAATTAACACCTTAATTAATTTTTGGGGTGTTACAGTCAGGCTGGTACTTTTTGAGCTGGGATACATAGAAGATATCATAGATTTGGCTCGATTAGGTTGGGAGGAAGGGCAAGTTATTAGGCCATAGGTCTAACTTTATTAAGAATTTGGATCCAAATTATGTACTTTAGATTGAACTTTCTACTCTTAATGGACCTACCTATTCGTATGACTAGAGACACTCTGATAAAGACATAGTTTCCAACCTCAAACTCTAATGGCTTCTCCTTCTATTTGCGTAACTTTTTTGTTTACTCTGCGCCATTAAAAGTGTCTTTCTTATGGTCTTTATTTGTCTAGAGGTCTAATCCATTAAATCTAGCTTATGAGGCTCCTCTCTCCAAGCTCAACCTAACAAATTGGGGACCTACACTTCCTCTCATACAATGCCTCGTATCATATGTAACACCATAAATTCTAACTCATTTTATATCATTCATAGGGTTTACATCATCATTCCCATGAGAGCATATGAAAGAGGGAGTGAAAATAATGTGCTTATTTCCATTATGTTATACTTTAAAATTTGCAATCAGTGTCACGTGGACTATATGAACTCATACTATACATTCTCATATTTAAATACATTATTACAACTCATTTTCATCACAAAATCATACCCACAACTCATGGAAATTGAAATGGAGTATGGAAAAAAGGAAGTTCATTCTCGGCCATAATTGGCCTCTTTTCTGGACAAATTTTGGAAAATTATAACTAAATCTAGAAAAAATCAAAATCATGCAATCTTCATCATTATGGAAATCTCAAGATGTATAATTCACACTAAAAATATTCCTAGACCATAACATCCATCATAGAGGACATTTGACATTCAAAAACCTATTGAGGTTGCTGTTACCTGAGCTGCTATTTTAGATTACTGATACAAAATTCTAAAATATATAACTAATTCTATAAAAATTGAAATCACATAAATTTTGTCATTCTAGAAATTTACAAATGTTAATTTGATACTAAAAATAATTCCAAAATAAAACAGATACGTTTAACCATGGGGAACCTATAGAACAGTAACTGAACTCCTGGACCGCCACTGGTACTGATAGTTAACTTCAAAAATGCATAACTCTCTGTTCAGACCCCCAAATAACGTAATCTTGTTGGCCATAGAAAGATTATAAGCTTTAGTTTGTTCTTATAAAATTTCACAAGTATTGGAAATCATTTGGAAATCGGGTAACACAAAATACAAAACTGCTAATATGAACAGTGCCCATATCAGAAACAATAGAAAATTCTAATTTTAAAAATTCATCGAATATTCTCTAGACCCCTAAAAATTATGTTCTTTAGCTTCCCAAAAATCTTTCAATAAGACATAATGGCATGCCAAATTTCAGAGCAAGACTAACTTATTTGGCTAAAAAGTGATATAAAGTTCCATTATGACCAATTTTTGGCTTTATATTGGGTACCAAAATTACCAAAAGGATTTCCCTTGATCTTGACACCTTTTGGGCAAATTTAAAAGCTTATTTGAGACTTGTATGAGCTATCCAAATAGTCCTAAATCTCATGCATCTCATTTTAGCCATTCAACCCATGCTTATACATATTTCCATTAAACTTAAATAATACATAATTGGACATTCAAAACTCAAATTGTATTCTAAAACTTATACATCATTTTCATGGCATTAAACATTACATAATAGTATATTTACATATGTCTCAAGGTTTATTGTACATATACAACATCATAGACAATATAAACCATCATTATGGTTCCAAAATAGACAAAACCATGTATAAGCTTGTCAATCTTTCCTCTTCATAGTTATTGGCTCCCTTCACTATAATAACTTGGTCCACTTAGTCTGTTAGATCATTGGAGAGAATGGGTGGGATTCAAAGAATCCCAATAGCTCATCTCCCATTCAATCATACATAATATATGCAAAGCAAATTTTTCAAATGCATGCATGGAGGAAATAGAAGTCATGGACATTTTAAAAGCAAACTTGGCATGTGAATCAATCATACAAGACATTTAAAAGATCATCAAGTGTTTAGATTGGCCTTACACTTCTTCTCATAAATTTTGGACTTGCCTCATCCATTTTTTTAAGAGCTTTGGACTCAAATATACTCTTGGAAGCCTACTTTGTTTTTGGGAGACTTTTTACTTTTTCTCAATCAAGTTCAAGGGTTATTGGCTCATCCTCATCAAAAGGAAGAGTTCTTGGCCTCTCCACACTCAAGCAAACTCATACAAACATAATGTAATCATTTAAAAATATAACATAGCATCAAGAAGCATAATATGTAAAGGTATGCTAGCATACTTTTTCATAACTTGAAAATATACATATACACATTCTAAAACAAGCTAAACACACATCCATGTATGAAAGAAGGTGGAGAGAGCTAACTTGCACACAATTACACACTTTTCCTTTTGGATTCAAGCCTTCTGTTTTGGCCACACACTCACAAATTGGTAGAGATAGTTTCTCTTAGCCTAGATACAATTTTTGGGAGCCAATTAGGTTCACGAAACATTCCATATAACTTGCTTAAGTACTAGATTGCTCTATAACCTCCATTATGGTCTATATTAGCCCCTAATGAAGCAACACCTCTCAAATAACTTCTAAGCCTAATTCTTTTCTTTCAAATATGATTCTTGACTCCTTTTTAAGCCTCTTGGAGTCATCATACCATTAAAACAAAGGGCTAGCATCATGTTGCTTCTTTAAGTCATAATATGGAACTTAAGACACTCAATCACTTTCTATGAGTTCTAAATTTTTTCTAAAACCTCCCCTCACTTTCATTCATCAAATATGACTCATGAATGACCTTAGAAAATTTTAAAACTTTCCTAAGCTATAAGAACCGTTCTTGGCTGAGACAATGAAGCATATTGGGTTCCATGGAGCTTTCTTTATTTTCTCAAGGGAAGAAGCATATAGGGACCCTCTTAGGGATCTTAAGAGCTCATTTAAACTCTTATTTAGGCTTTGGAATCATCATACAAAATCAGATTTTATAAGGTGCAATTGAAACCCTAGAACTTGCATCTTGAAATCTAATGGTTATTTTGTTGTTTTCTTTACATATTCTTAATCTCCACGCCCTTTTTCCTTAGACTCATGCTTGGTTCTGCCTAAAAATCATCTCTTCCCAGGGTTTTCTCAAGTAGGATGAAATAAAAGAGGAGGGAACTAAAGATGACAATCATAGGAAGAGAAATTACCTTATTTTCCTACTTTTTCTCACTTGAATCTTGTGTTCTTTGAGCTCCTCTCTTCAAATCCGAATTTTTTCCTTAATATCTCCCTTAAAATAGTTTTATAAACTTCATTATAATCATAGGAAAGAAAGGGGAATAGAGAAGGAGAGGTTTGGAAAGGTGAAAGCATGAAAAAACATGAAATTCCTTACATTTTCCTTGCTTTTTCTCCTCCTTTTCTTCCCCTTCTTATGAGCCTAAGAGAGCAGATCATATTTTGTATTTTGGGTAGAAATTTCATGCTTAAAAAGATGAGAGAAGAAAATATTTTGTATTTTGGGTAGAAATTTCATGCTAAAGAAGATGAAAGAAGAAAGGGGAAGTGTGTAAGAGCTTCTAGGAACACACTTTTTGAAAAATTCCAATTTTATCTTTCTATAATGGCAATTTCATTTCGGCTTTGTTTTAGGTCCTTTTTTAGAATCGTCTTTTTCATTATAAAATTTAGGTTCCCAATTCATGAAAAACCCTTAATTTGCATAAGACTAGAACGTATGGAGCCACGTCGATCAAGTATAGCGTGCTAGTGTGCATAGAGGTGTATAGGGGCCCACCACCTCCCATCCTCTACGCTCTTAACGTCCTGCTCAACATGAAGGTTTTGGCTCCTCGTTCAATTCTTTCAAAGCCATTGGATCCTTTTCCTCATTTAAGAATCTCCCTTCTTCTTCCACTCCGATTAGCGACGGTGATGGGATGTAATGGTTGGTACTTCCGAGATCCAGTGAAATAACCAAGCTTGTGATCTATCTTTTAGTCCTCCTAAACGCCTTTAGAATCGCTCAATTTGGAGCTAAAACATTACTGAATGAGCTGGTCAAAATTTAGGTCAACCGACATTAGAAAATGTCCACCGGAGATGATTTAACTGTCCTGGGCTTTCTATGGTTTTCAAGCCTCTGAGAACCTCAAAAAATGTACAACTTTCATTTAAGAATCCCTCCTGTGTGAATTCTAAAAATTGCTCAGAATTCCAAAAATATCATTACGCTTTGTAGGCATTTTGTAAGAATTTATTTTATCATTCTAGCTCTCTTTTCCTTAGACTCATGCTTGGTTCTACCTAAAAATCCTCTCCTCCTAGGGTTTTCTCATGTGGGGCAAAATGTAGGAAGAGGGAACCAAAGATGACAACCATCGGAAGAGAAATTACCTTATTTTCTTGTTTTTTCTCACTTGAATCTTGTCTTCTTTGAGCTCCTCTATTCAAATCCGAATTTTTCCCTTAATATCTCCCTTAAAATAGTTTTATAAACTTCATTATAATCATAGGAAAGAAAGAGGAATAGAGAAGGAGAGGTTTGGAAAGGAGAAAGCATGAAAAACCATGAAATTGCTTACATTTTCCTTACTTTTTCTACTCCTTTTCTTCCCCTTCTTGTGATCCTAAGAGAGCAAATCATATTTTGTACTTTGGGGTAGAAATTTCATGCTTGAGAAGATGAGAGAAGAAAAGGGAAGTGTGTGGCAACTTCTAGAAACACACTTTTTCAAAAATTTCAATTTTATCCTTCCGTAATGGTAATTTTTTTTGGCTTTGTTTTAGCTCCTTTTTTAGAATCATCTTTTTCATTTTAAAATTTAGGTTCCCAATTCATGAAAAACCCTTAATTTTTTTTAAGGATTTCTAAGGCCTTACCTAAAACTAGAAGGTATGGAGCCACGTCAATCAAGTGTAGCGTGCCAGTGTGCATAGAGGTGTATAAGGGCCCACCACCTCCCATCCTCTACGCTCTTAACGTCTTGCTCAACAGGAAGGTTTCGGCTCCTTGTCCAATTCTTTCAAAGTAATTGGATCTTTTTCCTCATTCAAGAATCTCCTTGTTCTTCCACTCTAGTTAGAGATGGTGATGGGATGTAATGATTGGTACTTCCGAGATCCAGTGAAATAACTAAGCTTGTGATCTAGCTTTTAGTCCTCCCAAACACCTTTAGAATCATCCAACTTAGAGCTAAAACCTTACCAAATAAACTGGTCAAAATTTGGGTCAACCGACGTTAGATAATGTCCATCGAAGGTGATTTAATTGTGCCGAGGCTTTCTATGGCTTTCAGGGCCTCTGAGAACCTCAAAAAATGTAAAACTTTCATTTAAGAAGCCCTCTTGTGTGAATTCTAAAAATTGCTTAAAATTACAAAAATATCATTACATGTTGCAGCCTTTTGTGAGAATTTATTTCATCATTCTAGCTTTGTTTTCCTTAGACTCATGCTTGGTTCTTCCTAAAAATCATCTCCTCTTAGGGTTCTCTCAAGTGGGGCAAAATGGAAGAAGAGGGAACTAAAGATGACAACCATAGGAAGAGAAATTACCTTGTTTTCTTGCTTTTTCTCATTTGAATATTGTGTTCTTTGAGCTTTTATCTTCAAATCCGAATTTTCCCCTTAATATCTCCCTTAAAATAGTTTTATAAACTTCATTATAATCATAGGAAAGAAAGGAGAATAGAGAGGGAGAGGTTTGGAAAGGAGAAAGCATGAAAAACATTGAAATTCCTTATATTTTCCTTGCTTTTTCTCTTCCTTTTCTTCCCTTTCTTATGAGCGGTAGAAATTTCATGCTTAAGAAGATGAGAGAAGAAAGGGGAAGTGTGTGGGAGCTTCTAAAAACATACTTTTTCAAAAATTCCAATTTTATCCTTCCATAGCGGCAATTTCATTTCGGCTTTATTTTAGCTCCTTTTTTAGAATTGTCTTTTTCATTATAAAATTTAGGTTCCTAATTCGTGAAAAACCCTTAATTTGCATAAGGATTCATGAGGCCTTACCTAAGACTAGAAGGCATGGAGCCACGTCAATCAAGTATAGCGTGCCAGTCTGCATAGAGGTGTATAGGGGCCCACCAGCTCCCATCCTCTATGCTCTTAATGTCTTGTTCAACAAGAAGGTTTTGGCTCCTTGTTCAATTCTTTCGAAGTCATTGGATCCTTTTTCCTCATTCAAGAATCTCCCTCTTCTTCCACTTCGGTTAGCAATAGTGATAGGATGTAATGGTTGGTACTTTTGAGATCCAGTGAAATACCCAAGCTTGTGATCCAACTTTTAGTCTTCCCAAACGTCTTTAGAATCACTCAATTTGGAGCTAAAACCTTACCAAACGAACCAGTCAAAATTTAGGTCAACCAACATTAGAAAATGTCCACTAGAGGCGATTTAACTATCCTGAGGCTTTCTATGATTTTCAGGGCCTCTGAGAACCTCAAAAAATGTAAAACTTTCATTTAAGAAGTCCTCCTGTGTAAATTTTAAAAATTATTCAAAATTACAAAAATATCATTATGTTTTGTAGGTTTTTTGTAAAAATTTATTTCATCATTCTAGCTCTGTTTACCTTAGACTCATGCTTGGTTCTGCCTAAAAATTATCTCCTCCTGGGGTTTTCTTAAGTGGGGAAAAATGGAGGAGGAGGAAACCAAAGATGACAACCATAGGAAGAGAAATTACCTTATTTTCTTACTTTTTCTCACTTGAATCTTGTGTTTATTGAGCTCCTCTCTTCAAATCCGAATTTTCCCTTCAATGTCTCCCTTAAAACAGTTTTATAAACTTTATTATAATCATAGGAAAGAAAAGGGAATAAAGAAGGAGAGGTTTGGAAAGGAGAAAGCATGAAAAACCATGAATCTCCTTACATTTTCCTTACTTTTTGTCCTCCTTTTCTTCCCCTTCTTGTGAACCTAAGAGAGCATATCATATTTTGTATTTTAGGTAGAAATTTCATGCTTAAGAAGATGAGAGAAGAAAGGGGAAGTGTGTGGGAGTTTCTAGAAACACATTTTTTTCAAAAAAATTCTAATTTTATCCTTCCATAATGGCAATTTTATTTCAGCTTTGTTTTACTTCCTTTTTGAGAATCGTCTTTTTCATTATAAAATTTAGGTTCCTAATTCATAAAAAACCCTTAATTTGCATAAGGATTCCTGAAGCCTTACTTAAGATTAGAAGGTATGGAGCCACGTCGATCAAGTATAGCGTGCCAGTGTCCATAGAGGTGTATAGGGGCCCACCACCTCCCATCTTCTACGGGCTTAACGTCCTGCTCAAGAAGAAGGTTTCAGCTCCTTGTTCAATTCTTTCGAAGTAATTGGATCCTTTTCCTTATTCAAGAATCTCCCCCTTCTTCCACTCTGGTTAGTGACGGTGATAGGATGTAATGGTTGGTACTTCCAAGATCCAATGAAATAACCAAGGTTGTGATCCAGCTTTTAGTCCTCCCAAACGCCTTTGGAATCACTCAATTTGGAGCTAAAACCTTACCAAACGAAATGGTCAAATTTTAGGTCAACTGATATTAGAAAATGTCCACTGGAGGCAATTTAACTGTCTTAGGACTTTCTATGGTTTTTAGGGCTTCTAAGAACCTCGAAGAATGTGAAACTTTCATTTAAGAAGCCCTCTTGTGTGAATTCAAAAAATTGCTCAAAATTACAAAAATATCATTACGTCTTATAGGCTTTTTCTAAGAATTTATTTCATCATTCTAGCTCTATTTTCCTTAGACTCATGCTTGGTTCTGCCTAAAAATCATCTTCTCTTAGAGTTTTCTCATGTGGGGCAAAATGGAGGAGTAGGGAACCAAAGATGACAAGCATAGGAAGAGAAATTACCTTGTTTTCTTGTTTTTTCTCACTTGAATCTTGTGTTCTTTAAGCTTCTCTGTTCAAATCCGAATTTTCCCTTAATATCTCCCTTAAAATAGTTTTATAAACTTCATTATAATTATAAGAAAGAAAGGGGAATAGAGAAGGAGAGGTTTGGAAAGGAGAAAGCAAGAAAAATCGTGAAATTCCTTACATTTTTCTTGCTTTTTCTCCTCTTGTTCTTTCTTTTCTTGTGAACCTAAGAGAGCAGATCATGTTTTGTATTTTCGGTAGAAATTTCATGCTTAAGAAGATAAGAGAAGAAAGGGGAAGTGTGTGGGAGCTTCTAGAAACACACAATTTTGTAAACTTCATTATAATCATAGGAAAGAAAAGGGAATAGAAAAGGAGAGGTTTGGAAAGGAGAAAGCATAAAAAACCATGAAATTCCTTACATTTTCCTTGCTTTTTCTCCCCCTGTTCTTCCCTTTCTTGTGAGCCTAAGAGAGCAGACCATAATTTGTATTTTTGGTAGAAATTTCATGCTTAAGAAGATAAGAGAAGAAAGGATAAGTGTGTGGGAGCTTCTAGAAACACACTTTCTTAAAAATTCCTATTTTATTCTTCCTTAATGGCAATTTCGTTTCAGCTTTGTTTTAGTTGCTTTTTTAGAATCATCTTTTACATTATAAAATTTACGTTCCTAATTCATGAAAAACCCTTAATTTGCATAAGGATTCTTGAGGCCTTACCTAAGACTAGAAGGTATAGAGCCACGTCGATCAAGTATAGCATGCCAGTGTGCATAGAGGTGTATAGGGGCCCACCACTCCCATCCTCTACGCTTTTAACGTCCTGCTCAACAGGAAGGTTTCGACTCCTCGTTCAATTCTTTCAGAGTCATTGGATCCTTTTCCTCATTCAAGAATCTTCCCCCTTCTTCCACTCCAGTTAGTGACAGTGATGGGATGTAATGGTCGGTACTTCTGAAATCCAATGAAATAACCAAGCTTGTGATCCAGTTTTAGTCCTCCTTAATGGCTTTAGAATTACTTAATTTGGAGCTAAACCTTATCAAATGAACCGGTCAAAATTTGGGTCAACAAACATTAGAAAATGTCCACCAAAGGTGATTTAACTGTCCCAGGGGTTTTTGGGGCCTCTGAGAACCTTAAAAAATGTAAAACCTTCATTTAAGAAGCCCTCCTCTGTGAATTCTAAAAATTGCTCAAAATTACAAAAATATCATTGCATGTTGTAGGCTTTTTATATCAATTTATTTCATCATTCTAGCTCTGTTTTCCTTATACTCATGCTTGGTTCTGCCAAAAAATCATTTCCTCCTGGGGTTTTCTCAAGTGGGGCGAAATAGAGGAGGAGGGAACCAAAGATGACAACCATAGAAAGAAAAATTACCTTGTTTTCTTGCTTTTTCTCACTTGAATCTTGTGTTCTTTGAGCTCCTCTCTTCAAATCCGAATTTTCCCCTTAATATCTCCCTTAAAACAGTTTTATAAACTTCATTATAATCATAGGAAAGAAAGAGGAATAGAGAAGGAGAGGTTTGGAAAGGAGAAAGCATGAAAAATCATGAAATTCCCTACCTTTTCCTTGCTTTTTCTCCTCCTTTTCTTCCTCTTTTTGTGAGCCTAAGAGAGCAAATCATATTTTGTATTTTTGTAGAAATTTTGTGCTTAAGAAGATTAAAGAAGAAAGGGGAAGTGTGTGAGAGCTTTTGAAAACATACTTTTTCAAAAATTTTAATTTTATCACTCTGTAATGGCAATTTCGTTTCGGCTTCGTTTTAGCTCATTTATGAAAACTATCTTTTCCATTATAAAATTTAGGTTCTTAATTTAATAAAATGCCTTTAGAATCACTCCATCTAGAGCTAAAATCTTACTGAACGAACCGGTCAAAATCTGGGTCAATTGACGTTAGAAAACATCCACCGAAGGGTATTTAACTATCCCGAGGCTTTCTATGGTTTTCAAGGTCTCTGAGAAACCCTGAAGAACAAAAACTTTCATTTAAGAAACCCTTCTTTGTGAATTCTAAAAATTGCTTAAAATTACAAAAATGTCATTACGTTTTGTAGGCTTTTTATAAGAATTGATTTCGTCATTCTAGCTCCGTTTTCTTTAGATTCATGCTTGGTTCTGCCTAAAAATCATCTCATCTTAGGATTTTCTCAAGTTGGGCGAAATGAAGGCGAAGGGAACCAAAGATGACAACCATAGAAAGAGAAATTACCTTATTTTCTTGCTTTTTCTCACTTGAATCTTGTGTTCTTTAAGCACCTCTCTTCAAATCCGAATTTTCCCCTTAATATCTCCCTTAAAATAGATTTATAAACTTTATTATAATCATAGGAAAGAAAAGGAAATGGAGAAGGAGAGGTTTGGAATGGAGAAAACATGAAAAACCATAAAATTTTTTACCTTTTCCTTGCTTTTTCTCCTCCTTTTCTCCCCTTCTTGTGAGCCAAAGAGAGCATATCATATTTTGTATTTTGGGCCGAAATTTTGTGCTTAAGAAGATGGGAGAAGAAAGGGAAAGTGTGTGGGAGCTTCTAGAAGCACACTTGTTCAAAAATTTCAATTTTATCCTTCTGTAATGGCAATTTCATTTTGGCTTCGTTTTAGCTCCTTTTTTAGAACTATCTCTTCCATTATAAAATTTAGGTTCCCAATTTAATAAAATATCTTTAGAATCACTCAATTTGGAGCTAAAATCTTACCGAATGGACTAGTCAAACTTTGGATCAACTGACATTAGAAAATATCTACCGGAGAGGATTTAACTGTCCCGGGGCTTTCTATCATTTTTAGGGCCTCTGAGAATCCTAGAGAACTCAAAATTTTCATTTAAGAAACCTTCCTGTGTGAATTCTAAAAATTACTCAAAATTATAAAAATGCCATTATGTTTCGTAGGCTTTTCGTAAGAATTTATTTCTTCATTCTAGCTCTACTTTTCCTTCCGTCTGATGCTACAACTCTTATTTTCAGAGTTTAGAATGCTTTTCAAATTTTTTGGGACCTTAACTACATCATCTTAGGGGACTTCCTTTTGTATTTGGTAAATTTCATTTGTTTATGGAGAAACCGCACATTACGTTTCTCATATTTTCTCTGCTTTTCAGAAAATCAGATGTTACACGGTGCTATCTGAATATTAGCATGATAATTGTTGTTATAGACAAACTCCACTAGAGGCAATTATATATCCCAATTACCCTTCAACTCTAACACATAAGCCCCCAACATGTCTTTTAGAGTTTGGATGGTCCTTTCTATTTGACCATCTGTCTGGTAATAGGCTATACTGAATCTTAATCTAGTTCCTAGGGCATCTTGTAATAATCTCTCAAAATTTGAAGTGAATCTAGGATCTCTATCTAATACTATGCTCCTAGGTACACCATGTAGTCTCATTATTTTCCTGATGTATAGTTAGGCTAACCCATCTAGGGTGTAAGTAACATTCATTGCTAGGAAATGTGCTGACTTTGTTAATTTATCCATCACCCATATGGCATCATGACCTAAGGATGTCTTGGATAAACCTATGACAAAATCCATAATTATGCTATCTCACTTCCACTCAGGGATATCTAGGGGTTAAAGTAACCCAACTGGCCTCTGGTGTTTTATCTTAACTTTTTAACATATTAGACATCAGGAGACATACTCATCTATATCTGATTTCATCCTAGGCCACCAAAACATCTTTTTGAAATCATGATACATCTTGTTACTACCTAGATGAATTGTATACTTACTCTTATGTGCATTTTCTAATATCCTTTCTCTTATCTCTAAATTTTTAGGTACATACAACATACTTCTATACCTTACTATCTCATCCTTAGATAGACTAAAGTTTGGAGTGCTACCCTAAGACATGTGGGCTCTAATCTTTCTTATTTGCTCATCCTTATGCTGGGCATCTCTAATATGGCTTCTAAAATCATTTTCTATCTAGGTTTCACTCATTAGCAATTTTCTTGAATGCATCTGACATGAGAGATTCAAATCCCTGAACCTCTCAATAAGTTCTTGCTCTTTAATCATTATATAGGCCATACATATAAATTTCCTACTCAATACATTTGCAACCATATTAGCCCTACTTGGGTGGCATTTTAGGGTGAAATCATAATTTTTTAGAAACTTTAACCACCTCCTCTACCTTATATTCAACTCTTTCTACTCAAATAAATACTTAAGGCTTTTGTGGTCACCGAAAATTTCTTTGGCTGCTTTATATAAGTAGTGTCTCCATATCTTAAGTGCAAATAGCATTGTCGCTAGCTCTAAATTATGTGTGGGATAGTTTTCCTTATGGGGTTTCAACTATTTATAAGTATAAGTTACCACTTTGCCTCCCTGTATAAGCACACATCTTAACCCCTTCTTTAAAGTATCACTATAGACTATGAAACTCTTTCTAAGGTCAAGAAGCACTAAAACTGGGGCTGTGGTTAACTTATGCTTCAACTCTTGGAAGCTTTGCTTGCACTTCTCATCCTACACAAATGCTACATTCTTTTTAGTAAGCCTAATAAGTGGCATTGCTATCTAAGAAAAACCCTAAATAAACCTCTTGTAATGCCTTGCTAAACCTAGGAAACTCTTGATCTTTGTCACTGTCCTAGGTCTTTCCCACTATAACACTGCCTCTACCTTATGGGGATCTATTGCAACCTCTGCCTAGGAGATCACATGGCCTGGGAATTATATCTTAGTAAGCCAAAACTCACATTTACTAAGTTTATCATATAACTACTTTTCTCTCAAGGATTTTAGGGCTAATCTCAGGTGCTGCTCATATTCTTCACTACTATTTGAATAGATGAGAATGTCATCTATGAAGACCATTACAAACCTATCTATGTATGGCCTAAACACCCTATTCATATAATCCATAAACATTGCAGGTGCATTCATCAACCCAAAGGGTATAACTAAAAACTCATAGTGCCCATACCTACTTCTGAAGGCTGTCTTAGGGATATACTTAACCTAGATCCTAAGCTGGTGATACCCTGCCCCGAGATCTATCTTGGAGAATACTGACACTCTTACTAGTTAATTTAGGAAGTCATCTATTCTGGAGAGAAGGTACTTGTTCTTGATGGTGAACTTATTCAATTCCCTATAATCTATACATAGTCTAAGGCTCCCATCCTTCTTCATGAATAAGACTAGAGCTCCACATGATGACACACTGGGTCTAACAAAACACTTTTCTAAAAGCTTTTCTATTTGTTTCTTTAACTTTGCTAGCTCGATAAGAGCCATCCTATACACGGCCTTAGACATTGGACTCGCCCTAGGTATAATGTTTATAGCAAACTCAACTTCTCTATCTGGGGATAGTCAGCTAATCTCCTTAGGAAAAACTTCTGGAAACTCTCTCACTATAGAGATCTCATCTATACCTTCTTCCACCTTAGCTTGAACTAAAAAGAAAATTAAGAATCTTCGACAACCATGTTCTAGAGACCTCTCAGTCTGGGAGGTATATATGAAACTTAACTCAGTCTTAATACTAGGCATAGTTCCACATTTAGGTAAAGAAACACATCTATGATAGAATCAAGTATGGCATT
Source organism: Erythrophleum fordii (assembly GCA_032878935.1). Taxonomy (NCBI): domain Eukaryota; kingdom Viridiplantae; phylum Streptophyta; class Magnoliopsida; order Fabales; family Fabaceae; genus Erythrophleum; species Erythrophleum fordii. Next base: position 13,008,686 of record JAVQMF010000052.1, on the reverse strand, counting down.
GTTTACAAACATCAGGTCATACCAATGATCAAATCAATATCAATAAGAGGCATGCATATCAAGTCAAGTGTAGTAAAATAGTAGTTAAACTAAACTACACAATTTAAACAAGCATGGGAGGTAATGGCTTTGTTTTCTTTTGGGGGTGGATACATGTAAGTCATAAGGTAAAGCATGTATACTCAGACCCAACGTCCTAGTATAGTTATAGGATATAAAAGAGTGACTCGCATTCAAATCAAATAATGCAAGTATCAAACAATCATTAATCTTAATAGTACATTGAATCTTGCTAGCCTCCTATTATATCAAGGCAAAGACTCTACCCTAGGTCTATGGTTTGGGTGTAAGAGTTACCTCCATCTGCTGAGCAGGCTATGTTCAGTCTCTGGCCATATGCCTTGGCCTACCACATCTGTAACAAATGTTTTGCCCTACATAGCATGGTTTGTCTCCATGATTCTTGCCACACTGACTATAAACCACTGGAGTGGAACTACGTCTGGTGAATTAAGCTGATCTCTTCTTACCTTTACCTCTTCTATGCCACTGACCTCTACCACGTCTCTTACTACTATCAATGACATGTGTCTCTTCTTAGGGTCTTTTACTCTCCGGGAGGGAAGGTTTAGCACTAGGGACTAGTTGCATCCTTCTCGGGTTTGCCTTTGTGACTCGACAAATCTCAATTAAGGCATTGAAGTCCCTAATCCCCTAAGGCATGATCTTATCTTTGATCTTAGGTAATAGTCCCTTCTTTAGCTTGTTTATTCATTACCTCTCATTATCATGCTTCTGAAGGTAGGAAGAATATTAGGAGAGCTCTACAAACTTCACCACATATTGATCTACCGATATCCTCTCTTTGTCTCAGGAGTACAAACTTTGACTCCTTCTGATCTCTAATAGAATTAAGGAAGTATCACTCATAGAAAGCTTAGAGGAATGCCTCCCAGGTGATTGAGAGGTTCCTTGACTTCAGTTTCCATTCAGTACTCTTCTACCAGTAATATGTTTCTTTCTCTAACTAAAAAATGGCTATTATGGCCTTCTACTTAGACATACACTCTATCACCCTAAAGATCTTCTTATTTAATCACCCATCAAAGGTAGAAAGCCCGAATTTCCTGAACTGGACTATGACTTGCCTTGTGGAAGGCTGTTCTGGGGTGGGAGGTGTCTAAACTAGTAGAGCTTGTAAGGTATGTAGGTCTTGGCCTGACAGGGTCGCCTCTGAATCCTCTGGACGGTCTGAGTGGTGTGGTGGGGTAGGGGTCTCACTATCTCTCTATGCAAGCCTCTCTTGTAATTGCATAATCATGGCTTGCTGTTGATCCAAGTGATCCATAATGGCCTACAGGGCTCCAACTGTTAGATCAGTAGGCTCAACTCTTTCTAGGCTTAGCTCTAGCCATTCTATGAGGCCTTTCTCTTACTCTTCGTTTGTTCACCATCTTTCTGAAATATTTTAAACTCAGTTTAGTATAAAATGAGAACACATGACACATTCTCACAATCGAATCATCCATATTCAATGCATAAACATATAACAAGTCACATTCTCAAGCCATAACCCATAATAAAGTGCTTGAACCAAAGCTCTGATACAAAAAATGTAACACCATGTTTCTCTAGCCCTTCCTCCTTACAAGTGAGCTTCATACATATGCATTCATAGAAAATGGAATAAAAATAATGCATTTAATTATGTTACATAAGCCCATAAATGCTTGTTTTTCATTCCATGGACCCTGTAAAATCCTTAATATTATCATCAACTCATAATCAATCCATACAAATTATAAATATCATAAAATAATCCATAAAACTTGGATTTTACACAATGCACAAGAAAAACACAAATCTGCTTTCGGGTTCCAATACCAAATTTCTAATGTAAACTTTGAAAAATCATAACTAATTCTAGTAAATGATAGCTTTTTGGAAAGCTATAAATGTCTACTATAGATTAAAAAGCATTCTAAGCCATGAAAATATCTACTAAACTATAATTGATAATAGAATAGAACCAAAGGTCTAGCTACCCAGGTTTGCTATTATAAGTTACTAATATAAATTGCAAACTTTATAACTAATTTTAGAAACATGAAAACCCATAAAAAAAATACCATTATGGAAAGCTATAGATGTTAACTAGAGGCTAAAAATATCTTTAGACCAAAATAGATGTGTTTGGCATATGAAAATTGATGGAATAATACTAGAGGTCCTACTACATCCCTAATACTATCATGAAACTTCAAAAATGTGTTTCTCCTTTTACGGAGCTCCAAATGGAGTGACCTCAATGGTCATGAAAATCTTAGCATGTCTCATTTATGCTTGTAAGATTTCATAGCCATTGGACACCATTTGACTCATGAGTGATAAGGAAACAAAATCTGACTGTATAAATAGTGCATTCTACCATTCAGCATATTTTTCCCAATTTTGAAAACTATAATAAATTATCTGGAGTTCTAAATTGGTTGATCTTTGACTCTATGGAAAGCTCTAGATGAGGCCTACTTGTTGGCCAAATTTTATGGAAAAAATCACTCATTTGGTCAAACTTTGGTTCTGTATACAAAATGGTCAAATTTGATGTTTCAATTGGTTCAAAATGGGGTCAAATTGCTTTCTTTATCATCCAAGGCCACTTGGGCACTCCCAAAACCACAATCATAGCCTAGGTAGGTATGCTATTTGGTTCAAAATCTTATGGAGCTCATTTTCACTATACCACCTATCATCATACACATGGAAGTCAAGATGCATAAAGGGTTTTGGGTGGCAAAAATCATCCATGCTAATTTATATGAACCTAAAATCAATACATACAGCATGTCTATGTATATTTGAGTGTGCTCAAGTATCTACATCACATATACAACTCATGGTTACAATTCTTGACATCAAAATACATTTATAGGACTCATTTCTATATACATGTGCTAAAGTCTTGCTTCTTATGCTTGTTGGCTCCCACTTCTTGGCCCATTTGGCTCACCTAGATATGGTTGGATATTGGAGAGGGAAGAGTGAGATTCTAAGAATTCTAATAGCTTTTAACCCTTTCAATCATACATAATAGACATATTTTCAAGTCAAAAAATGCATGCATAAAGATTTAGGTGCAAGTAGCCATTCATAAAACAATGTCTAGGTTCAAAAAGCTCATACACATCATACATTGACTCTCAAGAGTATAGGTTTAGCCTCACCCCTTTTTCTTAGGACTTTTGACTAAGCCTCACTCTTTTTGAGACTTTTGGCTTTGTCTTATCCAATCTTAGGGACTTTGGTTCATCTTCAACTTTACTAAGGGACTTTTAGCTTCACCAAATTCATTCAAGCCAAAACACATTTATAAAACACAATTTGTGCACATAATGGTACCATGACGTGTAGAAAATAACTATACATAATTCTCACAGTATTAACATACATACATACATCCAAAGATAAGAAAACAACCAAGAATGCATGAGAGAAAGGTTAGAGAGCTACCTTGAGTGCAAACACACACACTTTTCCTTGATTTCTCTTTCCCTCTTTTGGTCACACATTTGTAAGTTGGTAGAGTATGATCCCTTTGGCCTAGACACATCAAATAGGACGCAATTACATTCTTGAAAAAAACTCTCACACTACACATACACAAGGGAAGCCTACTTTCTTATATGGTTCAATTATGGTTCCATAATGCACCTAATGAAGTAACTACTAGAATTTAGGCTCTTGGCTTCTTCAATTTAGGTCTCTTAACTCCATTTATACTACTTGGAGCCTCACACCATCATTTTGAAAAGCTTAGCTCTATGTTGTTTTATTATGTCATATTATAGAACCTATACCTCCATCTCACAATCTATAATTCCTATTTTTTTTCCTAGGCTTTCTCTCATATTCACCCATCATATATAGTCCTAAACTAAGCTTAGAAGACTTCAAAACACTCCCTAGGTATCCATAGAGGTCTTGCCTGAGGCACCTAAAGGATTTAGAGCCTATGGAATTTTCAATTTTTCCTTAAAGGAGGAGACACTTAGGAGGCTTCCTAGGGATCTTAGGAACTCATTTTAACTCTCACATAACCTAGAACACCCTTGGAATAAGTCAAATTTTGCTATAAATCCATGAATCCCTAACTTTAATATCTTGAATTTTAATGGTTCTTTCTTGAATTTATTGCATTGTCTTAATTCTCACACTTTAAAATATAGGTTTCATACTTGGTTTAGGTCAGAATTATTCCCTTCTTATGAGTTCTAAAGTGGCCAAACCAACCTACCAAAGGAGAGCAATAAAAGAAAGGGAGAAGGATAGGAAGTTACCTTGATTTCTTAGTTTCTTCAAGAGCTTTTACAATTGGTGTAGACTTCTCCTTGAATTCCTACTCTTCTCCCTTTGATCCAAAAATAAGAATAGCCCCACATCACTAACCAAGAGCATAGAAAGGAAGGTAGGAAGGAAGAGAAGAGCATTTCTAAAGAGAGAACTAGGAAAAACCTTAATTTCCATACCTTTTCGCCTTGTTTTTCCTTCCTCTTCTCATCCTCTTTTGGTGTGTCTCTCTCCCTAGTCTCTTCCTCTAGTTGGGTATGACAAATAGATTAGTTAGATGGGAGCAAAAAATAAGACGCCACTTATAAAGAAAAGGATCTTAAAATTATTCTTAAAAAATGCCATTTATGTCCCTTCTCTTGACTAATTCATTTGAGGCTCATTTTAAATCATTTTCGAGAACCAAATTTTTCATCATAAAATTTAGGTCTTCTAATTTATAAAATAGCTTTGGAATCATTCAAATTGGATTTAAAAAGTTTCTAAATGAAAGGGTCAAAGTTCGAGTCAACTGACATATAAAAACGTACACTGGAAGAATTTTAACTATTTTGAGGACTCCAATGGTTTTTAGGGCCTCTAAGACCCCTAAAAAAAAATTAAATGTTGTCTTTAGAAAGCCCTCCTATGAGTTTTCTAAAAAGTGCTAATATTTACGAAAATGCCACTATACTTTCAGCGATTTTATTGAACTATCTTGGCTTGGGTTTTGGGCATCTGAGACCTTGGATCATCATTTTTTGTTATTTAAAATTTTATCATAATTTTATTTAGCCTCAAATCAGTCATTTCATATTACTTACTTTTCAAACTAACTCATTTCAGTGATTTTACGAAAAATCAAATGTTACAGGAAAAATTGACAATGAGCAAGTCCTTGAAATTTGGAACAAATATGTAAGTATTAATTGATTATCAAAAATTTCAATCAGTCTATTTTATTTTTCTACTTTCAATAACATTTGCCTTTTAATTTATGTGTCATAGGATGTTTTATCATAGACCCTCCTAAAAGGCAATGTATTCCCAAGGGGTGATGATATATTGGGTAAGGCACTCGTGTTAGGGGTGCCAGCTTCGGCATTAGTCAAAGAGACTATTTTTGGAGATAAAAGTACTTGAAGTTGCATTCTTCAACTGAGGTTGCCGAGTTGAGAAAGAAGGTGGAGAGATAAGAGCAAGAGCAATCTAAGTTGAGAAAGCAACTAGAGGACCAATGATGTCTTATTGAAAATTTGATCAAGATATAGATGATAAGGATGCAGGTAGCGGACGTTAGCCTTAGTAGTAAAGACAGCTGCACACTTGTCTCTCAGTATCTCTTTTAGGTAACTTTCTTTAATTAAGTTAACAGTTACATACTTTCACTACTTATCAATAATTTCTTTTAGTATGATTTTTCTAGGGCAAAGTAGACTATTTATTATGGTTAGGTACCCTTACTCGTCGTGTCGTTGCAGGGGATCACATGTATAATATTGCAGGAGATACACTTCACAATGCAATATTACTCACCGACCACATGAGACTAGTGGTTAATATCCTTATGGAGGAGAATGCTAAATTGCTTGTTCCTACTAAGGACATAAGAATGGTAAGACAACCAATGGGGAGCTTCATTGCATGGCCCACCAACCTTATTACAGTAGCTCCTTTAAGACAGGTTTGTTAGTTGACACTTCCTTATGATTCACTTCCTTATAATTCTTTATTGATTCTAAATTAACTGACTTACTTTATTGCACAATCCAAGGAAAAACATCTAAATGTGTCAAGACTTAGCAAGGAATCAATGACTCCACCATCAAAGCTAAAGCCTGACCTTCATGTTTCAAACAAATATAGATTGGCTCTTGAAGCATTAGCAGAACAAGTGTTAGAGAATGATAAAATGAAAATTGTAAATTTCAATAAAGAGATTTACAATAAAGAAACACATGATGTGCTTACAATAGAAATCATAAATGAGATCCTCTAATGTGAAATGATAGGGGTCATTGCTATTAATTTATATATCAGGTACTTCATCTACTGTACATGAACTATTCTTTGTTATGTTCATATCAGTTTATCATTAATCCATTAGTTTCTTCATCTCAAGTACTTGTACCATACATTCTTGGTCCTTGGTAACATTACAATAATGTTCATGTTTATCAATCCCCATGACATTGCTGCTTTTTCTCCATAGATGCTGCATGTTTATTACAAGAGGAAAAAATGATGTGTTGATGTTTTTCTAGCCTTTTACATACAAGGGGTGAGTCACTTGGTGCTGAACTTTTTAATTATATGTAATTTGAATATCAACTATTTAATTAGAATTTGCTAACATTGGTTAATTATCTTAGAGCACATTGGATGTTGATCGTCATTAATCCAGAGTTATTTAATAAGTAAATAGATGCATTTATTTTCTACATATTTCTATATAGTTGTGTGTTTTAATTTCAAAATAATTTTTTATATTAATTTTTTTTAATAGTGGTGATGTTCCATGCAAATCGCAAGTTCAAGGTACCAAAATCAAAAACACTCGTCACGTTATACAAATGGAACAAAGTAAAGGTATTTATCAATATTCAGACAATTATTGAGCACACCATTTCTTAAATTTGTTTTTTATTGGATTTTTAGTCTAAAACAACCAAACAACACAGATTGTGCGTACTACATGATGAGATTTTTGAAGGATATCGTCATACATGGATAGTCAACGATCCTAGACACAGTATGTAATTCAGTTCCTTTAAATGACTGGATGGTTTCTCTTGCCTCTTTGTTTCCTTTTGTAATAAAATTTAACTATATGATGGTATTAATTGTTGGTAATCTGCTATTACAAGTTATATTGGTGATATTAATGTGTTATTTGTTGCAAAAAGAGGGCCTAAGACTTGGGAAATTTCTATTTTTAAGCCGTCATACTACTGAATTTTTTTTAATTTAGAACTTACTTTAAAAAAAATACTAAAATTTGACTAAATTTTAGTAATCTAATTTCAAATCATTGTTATTTTATTTTGCAATACTTCATAGATGCATTTTGCAAAGAACATTCTAATGCTCAGATAAATGAACCTAGGGAAGAGTGGTCTCAATTTGTATTTCAATAGTATCTATTGATTTATTTAAAATTTACTTGTGTTAATTTCTAGTAGTAGTTTTATATTGTTTAGTAAAATTTGATTTATTGATTATAATTGTTATTTGATTGTTTTATAATTGTTCTTCTTGTTGGTTGTTATGAATGGGTGAATAATTGATGACTAGCAGAATTATCAAACAAAAACAAAATTAGGCGCTTAAACTGAAGCTAAAAAATGAAAAAAAAAGTTAGCAATTCTAAAATAGAATTGCTAACAAAAATCAATCTTTGTTGGCGGTTGTTAAATAATCACCAACAAAAGGCCACCTTTTGCCAGTGGTTATGAAATGATCACCAACAAGGACTAACTTTTATTGGTGGTTCAGTCCTTATTGGCGGTTTAGAACTACCAACAAAGGGTTGACTCTTTTGTTGGCATTTGCATTGTTGGCAATTAAAAATCGCTAATAAAAGGGAAAATAACTACCAACAAAGCCTTTTTTTGACTTAGTATTTTTAAAAATTACAATTTAATCTCTCATCTTGGTTTTGTATAATTGGGGCTCATTTTAACTCTTTTTTGAAAATCGTCTTTTCTATCATAAAATTTAGGTCCTCTAACTTAAAAAATGCCTTTGGTTTCATCCAAATTAGATTTGAAACTATTTCGAATTGTTCGATCAAAATTTTAGTCAACTGATGGCCTAAATCGTTCACCGGAAGGGTCTTAATTGTTCTATGGATTCTTATGATTTTTAGAGCCTCTGAGAATCCTAAAAAACTCAATTTTCTCAGTTAAAGATCTCTCCTTTGAGTTTTCTAAAAGTTTTCTGAAATTACGAAAATGTCACTAGATTTTGTCTAATTTAGCCATTCTAACTTTGATTTTGAGTCTTCTTTTATCTTGTATCCTCATTTTTAATTATTTATAATTTTGTTCTAATTTTGCTTAATCTCAAATCATTCAATTTAATGGACCTCCTTTTATATTTTCCTTGGTTTAGGACTTTTAGGACATGCCAGGTATTACACTTCTTCTTACTTATATGTTGACTTGACAAATGCTAGCAACCAAGCTCTAGATTCTTGTTTGATTACACCTTCGGACCAAGCTGCACTGTGCCTACTAATTCAATTCCTTCTACAAATGTTAGAGTTCATTCCACTTATTCCATGATTACCCAATCTTGAGTTGATATTCAAAACCAACTATAGTTGTTGAGGCCTTAAAGAGTTCAGCATGAAAACAAGCTATGGAAGAGGAGTACAAAGCCCTACAAAGAAATAATACATGGACTTTGGTATCATTACCACCCAATAATATTGCTATTGGCTACAAGTGGGTGTATCGAATTAAGTAAAATCCTGATGATAGCATTCAAAATTAGAAGGCACACCTATTTGCAAAAGGTTATCATCAAAAGTAAGGTTTTGATTATGTAGAAACTTTTAGGCCAGTTGTGAATCCAGCTACAATTCGATTGATTTTGTTTTTGGCACTTACCTTTAGTTGGCCCTTGAAGCAAATTAATGTTAATAATGCTTTTTTAAATGGTAAATTGAATGAAGTTGTTTACATGCAACAGCAAAGTGATTTTGAAGATAGGGATAGAAGTTTAGTTTGCAAACTCAATAAGGCTCTCTATGGGTTGAAGTAGGCATTAAGGGCTTGGTATGAGAAGCTTACTCTTATAATCAAGAAGTTTTGTTTTCAAGGGAACAAGTGCGATAGCTCCTTGTTTACACTGATTACTTCTCATTGTACAATATGTGCTCTTATCTATATAGATGACATTATAATCATAGGTTCATCAGCCACAACCATTTATAATTTAATAACAAAGTTGCATACTATATTTTCTCTAAAAGACTTAAGAAACTTGCATTATTTTCTTGGCATTGAAGTTAAGAGAACTATAGATGGGAGTTTATTATTGTCTTAAGCAAAATATGTGAAAGATTTACTTCTAAAAGCAAAAATGGATTATTCAAATAGTATTGAGACTCTTATGGTTTCTGGTCTATGGTTGTCTAAGTTTGGTAGTGATTACTTCAAGGATCTACAATTGTATCGATCTATAGTAAGTGGTTTGCAATATGCTACCATAACAAGACTTAAGATTACCTTTTCTGTAAACAAGGTGAGTCAATTCATGCAAAACCCTCTAAATTCTCATTGACTAATTGTGAAACATCTGTTAAGGTATTTTAAAGGTTCCTTACAGCAAGGTCTTCATTTAAAAAGGCTTCATTCAAGTGATCTTCAAATTAAAGCCTTCTATGATGTAGATTGGGCTTCTGATGTGGATGTTAGGTGAAGCACCTTAAGATTTTGTGTATACTTTGGTCATAACTTGATTTCTTGGTCATCTAATATATAACATATTATCTCATAGTCTTTAACAAAGGTTGAGTATTGCAGTATCGCTAATGGGGTTGTTGAGGTCACATGGTTATGGTCCTTACTATCTGAACTAAACTACAAGCCATCTTCTCCCATTATCTACTATGACAATAAAAGCACTAGTCTTATGTCAGCCTATCCAATCCTACATGCTAAAACTAACCACATCAAATTGGATCATTTTGTACAAGAAAAAGTCATTAATCTAGAAATTCAGTTAGTGCATATTCCTGCTTTGATCCAAGTTGCTGATCATTTTACAAAAGCCATTTTTAGCTCAAATTTGATAACTTCAAGTATAGATTAAATGTTACTGATTTAAATTGTATCAATTGCAGTAGGGGTGTAGATAAGAGGAGTTGTAATTTAAGGAAGATTTAGAGACTGAGAGGTTTTAATTGAGGGAAGGTATAAGTGCACGATGTAAATTAAGTATTAGTCTGGTGATGGAAGTCAATTAGCATCTAGTTTAGTTTGTATAGCCATTACAACTATAACCGTGTATATAAAGCAGTGTGTAAGTAAGATATTGTAGCTGGTCAATCGATTCTTTTGAAGTCATTCATTTCTGTTCAACTTTCTTCCTCCTTTCTCTGTTATTCAACTGCAACTCTGAAACTTTCATGCTAGATTGCCCTAAATCATGTGATTTTCAATATTCTTGGAGGCGCGGTGTCAATTATCAAGGAGAGAAGAGTGCAGTTCTAAATTTTGATTTCTACGTTTAGTGCTAAGAAGCTTCTTAATTAAAAATTGAGGTCGAAGTTATTTGGCCTATGTCATGATTTTTAACATGAAACAGTTGATTAGTTTCTTAAAATTAAGGAGCTTCGTAATGCTTTTTCGAATGAGTTACCTCGGTTAAAACATGGAATTGATATTGAGTTCTGTGTAAATTGTTTGTTAGGAACTCAAATATAGCTTATATATATATATATATATATATATATCTTATGGCGCAGCTGAATTAAAAATAATTCTTCATTAGTCATTGGACAAGAGGGCACATCTCAAATTTGACTAATGGAAAATTAGTGCGACCTTGAAGCATTATTGTTCCAGTTGCATAAATTTTAATATCAAAATCTGAGCTTATATATCATTTGTCATTGTAAAGTATGTTGGATATATCATTTTAATAAAAATAATTGTTATTCAATCAATTCTCTATACCTCGTCTCGAGTATGGCTTACCAAGTATAATTTTATTGATATGTAGTTATTTTTGTCAATTTGAAGATGGCGACAACAGTACATTTTAATTATTTTGAGACCAAGTGAAAGTTTACAAATTGAATGTGAAAACTATGCATGGGATCTTTTCTGGGTTGTTAATAAACTTAAATTACATACCTATTACTTCCAATTGTATAATTAATAAACAATGAAAGTCATATAATCAGTAACTTTCATTAGTGATGTAATATAATATTATATAATAACAAGTTCACACATTTTCCACTTTCATATTGCGAGTTTACTTTGAATGATATGTAAAAACAAAGAAAAGAATTCTGATTAGGTAATATATTCTAGTTATAAGCATAGACTAATTTAGCTCTTCGACATAGTCAAAATAAGTAATTCATATAGACTATCCACAAAAAATTTTCTCAAATTCAATTTACAATTTTGATAAAATTATTATTGAATTGAAATAATGCACCTAACGCAGAAAGAATATGAATAGTCAGTTTGTTGCATATTGTTACATTTTTATTAAAAGAAAAACAAAGTTCAATCATAGGATGTGTGGAAAAAATTAAACTCAATGAAATTAAAGCGTGGTCAAAAACCAGGAAAACAATTCGAGAAAACCACAAGTTCACTTTGGTGAAACTGGAATTGCAGTTTGACTAAATTTAAATGAGGTTGATAACTGCGATCAAGTTTATCAATAGGTAAAAAATTTCTTACTCTTCTAATGAATTTTATAGTTATATCAACACACCCTGACAGTTTATTTATTTACACTCCCTGATAGTTGGTTTTAGAAGTATAGTCTGACAGTCCTGTAAGAAGAACCAAGTTTAACAGTCATATTTCCAGACAATAAATGGCTGCTCCAGTCGTCCAAAATAGCTTACAACGCAAAATTATTGTTAGGTTTGGCTACCATTCAGCTTGAAAGAAGTAGCAACTAATGACTAATCAAGGTGGTCCTTTCAACCAAGTTTTGGTCTTTGGAATTCAACCATCCAGCTCAAAATGAAAGTGTTCATGTGTGAAAAGCATGTTGTTAGAATGCTCTACACCCACCAAGTTTTGAACAAGCACCAAATCTTTACACACTTTCAAACAATTCGCTGAAATTTATGACTTAGTCTCAATAAGCTAAACGAAACCCACGTTTACAATCCTGTTGAAGCAATCAACAACAAGGACTTCCACCTCAACTCCCCAAATAGACTTTCAAAACACAATCACTTTAAAAACAATGATTGATACAACGTCATTTGTGACTGCTAACTCAGTCTATCTCCATCCATTACCAAGCTTGCTTCCACGAGAATAGTTTGTCTCACTAAAATAGAGGCAAGCCTAGGGGTCTAGTGTAAGATGGATATCAAAGAGTTGCAAATTTAAATATCAAAGGGATAAGTCATATGATGGCAAAGATTTAAAGTAACTGCATATAAGTTTTTATTTATTTATTTATTTGCAATTGAGTGTATTCGAACTTTGGATGAGATTCTTTTTGAGAATTTGATTTGATTTTTCTGAATTTTTAGTGATTTAGGTTTGTATAGGTACATGAAGAATGAAGCCAATTAATTAAATTGGTTTAGTGGTTAAGTATACTTCCTATTTAATTATTCCAGTTTGGCCAGTACTAAAAAACTTCATTTTCTTAAATGCACAAGATTAATGTGAGAGGTGCGCCTTAAAATAGACTACAAAAGAAACCAATATCGATTAATATACAAACTAGTCCAAAGATATCCTTATTGTATACATAAAAAAAAAAAAAAAAAAGGAGTCATTTAGAAAGACATTCAATATTCTTTTGTGTGTTGATTTTTTTTGGGTTACTGTGCACTTTGAGTTTTTAATAATGTTTCCCAACACTACATGTCAGCTTATGAAAACAAATATCACAACGTGAATTTAATAAATTATTTTGAAAGTAGCATTTCAATGATAATATTTGAAAATTAAGTAATTATCGATAAGTAACGGATATTAACCCATTACAAATTATTTCTGCAAGCAATCAAGACTTTATGTTTCAGCATCTTCGAATCAATCTTCTCCCTTATAGCGCACATACTCTTCATCCTGGTCTTAGCTGTTGACTTGATATTTTGGACTCATAGATGATGATGATAATTGTGGCCCTGGGGATCATCGCGGGCTTTTTCATGTTTAATATTTCAACAAATGAATCAAGTTAGTTAACCGGAATTGAAATAAAAGAAAATATTAAAGAGGACCCAAGAAAAAAAGAAAAAAGAAAAAAAAAGTATGACAGTTAAAATTTATAAATTAAAAAGAGAAAAAGCATTTATTTTGTTTGAGGTATGATTGAATTACAGTACTTCTATATTTTTGGTATACTACTTACTGTTTATTATTATGTTACAAAACACCACGTGCAATGTTAATTTTACTTAAAAGCTACGGTCGGATAAACAATATAGCGAAAAAATGGAAGAGACGAGAAATTTAATATTGTTATTTTTTATTCAAATTTAAATAAATAATTTTTCTTTCGTTCTTATATATATATATTTTTTAATTCAAATATATTCTAAAAGAAACAAATATTAGATTTAAATTTTTAAAAAAATTACTGAATTAACTTTTTTTTATTCTTTTCTATTCTTCTCAATTCAAACATACCTTCATCGAAATTTCCACCCACCAATCACTCAAACTAGCTCCATATAAAACTTCTCTCCTGTGAAAACTCTAATAACTTCTTTTGAGAAATGTTAGTTTGATTTTAAAAAAAATTGACCAATTATCTTTGGGTATAAACGAGTTTTATCATTTGTTTCTTTTTTTCAAAAAAATAAAATATAGGCATCATGTATGTTATTTTGGTTGCACTTAAATCTATCAACCTCATATAACCGTAACTATACATGAAAAATTTATAACATTTTTGGATACAAATAATATTACCTAAATCCTATTGGTATGTATTTAGTTATAACTGATCTTACTTTAATTTCTATACATCTTTGTCCACACAGTTAAATAAATTAATTAGTTATTTATTGGAATACTTATTAATTTGTGGATTAGCATTAATTAATTATTGGGATAATTAACAAATTATGTATATTTTAAATAATATCAAATAATTAACTTTGTATTTATAATTGTCTAAATGGATTAAATTTTATGTGTTATAGATAACCTATAATAAGATGAGTTATCCATAAGTCTATTTAGGGAACAACTCCAACTTATAGCTTGTGTAAAGCTAATTATCATATTTAATACTATGAGGTGTTTTGATTAACTCAAGTTTAATTTCTGCTACTCAACCACGTTTCATAAAAGGAGTCGGAACGTTTTCTTATTCTTGAAGAAACATCTCACTTCATCATATATCTATATATATATATATATTACACACAAAAAATGACATAAATAAAGCCTAATTTTCATTCTATTCTTTTTTTATGTGGTTTTCGGCCAACTTACTTGTTATGTGAATCTTAGAAATCCCAAAGGGTTCCCTTGCAGCCGCTTTGATGGAGAAGAGAAGCACCAAAAGCAAAGCAATGCCGAAGAACACTAGCTTCTTCAGGTCACCCATCTTCAAGCAAATTAAAGCAAAATCGTTTAGCACACTTCAAAGCGAGCTGTTTTGAAAGAATACACATAAGTTAATTGATATGAGAATTCAAGTTTTGCCAATAGGTATATATAAGCACCTGATGACTGGCCAAGCGGGTAATACGCCATGGTTCTACTTGACCGCCATCTTTAATAGATCAATTCTTCGGCCTGGTTGAAAAATCTACATTGAACTAGTCATCACCTGAACGAATGGCACAGGCTTTCCGGATAAACGTTGTTTCTTTTGTTAACTTTTAATATAGAGTTAATGAGGAAACGCGTTCTTTGTTGAAATTCGGAGCTGAAAATATTGATTAATTAGCTTAACATAATTCTTTTGTATCATCAATCATTGTTTAAATTATAATTTGTCATATTCAAGGGCCTTGACTTAGTATCAGGAAAATCTAGCGTACCTAAATTCGAATCCTATCCACCTCGTTCCTCTTTTTGTAATAGAAAAAAAATAACTGAATTACGACTTGTAATTTCAATTTGACTTTGTTACTAAGATTTAGGCAACTATTCTAATCATGTTTTGTTTTATGTTATGATTCTGTTTCTTTTTACAATTGACTGTTAAATAATTTTAGATACTGTTGGGGGATACGTAGATAAATATATATACAGATGTTGAAGTTCTTACTGTTAGATGCATAGTTCAAGCAATTATTATTGTCATTCAACTACAAGAGCAATTCAAGACCTTATATATTTCCAAGAAATTATTATATTTTGTTTACACGAGATGATCAATGACTTTGATTATTAAGTCAAAGACACCAACTTAAGTTAATCATGAAAATCAAAGCGGTGGACTTTGTTGTTGCTAATTGTGGGCTGCAAAAACGTGTTGAGAAACGCACTTTTACTAAAATTTATAAACATGTTCCCAAGAGTTGAATAAGTTGTTGGATTATCTAAACATCATTCTCCGATTTTCTTCCCATGTTTGATAGTAAAGAAAGGTATTTTATGTTGGAATATTAATTGAATTGTAGATTAGTATTGATTATTTATTGGACTAATTAACATATTTAATTTTAATAATATGAAATAATTAAATTTTATATTTGATACTGTATAAATAAATTGAGTTTTTGTGTTATAGATAGCCTATAATAGGCTAGGTTATCCATAGAGAACAAACCCTAACTCATAACTTATTTAGTGTTAGTTATTTTATTTATACTAGTTAAGAGTTTGCCTTTTACCCTAGAGATTTGTACAAACTCTCTTACTTCCGAAGAGTATTGTGAGTTGTAACCTATTAATACTTTCTTCCTCGCTATATCTTCTACAATTGTCCTTTTCAATCTTTGGTATGATTATAGATTATAGCATCAAATTTGTTATAATCTAAACTTATATTCCAATTTATTTTTTAGCTATTGGTATCAAAGCCCTTAGTAGCTATAGCAAGGAATCTTCTTATCCTTTTACAAGCTCTAATATGATCTACTTCATGGTTCTTGAATCATACTATATTGGCTTTTTTAAAGAAGAATAAAAGTTTTCAAACCTTTAAACCAATTGAATTTGTATAGCGTTTCTAGTTTAATTTTTATGTGGCAAATTATCTTCACATGGTTGTACTGCCATTAGAGTCCCACTACCTGAGAAATAGGATATGTTAGCACACATTCATTGGCAACTCCATAAAAACCGCCAAAGAAACACTTTTATTAATGGTTATGAAAAAAAATGGCCAACAAAAACACTAGATATAGTTAGTGGTTCTCAACTATATTATTATAGTTGGTCGTCTTTAAAAAACCACCAACTATAATAATATAGTTGGCAGTTTATTCAAAACCGCCAATTATACAATTTTTTATAAAAAAAATATTTAAAAATGTAATTGAGTTTAGTTGGTAATTTTATTTTAACCATTAACTAAAACCTAATGAATGTTAACGGTTGTTTTATAACCATCAACTAAAATCATATTAAAGTTGACAATTCTTTATAGAATCACCAACTAAGGTTATTTTAAAATTATTTTTCTTGTCAAAATCCTCTTAGGGATCTCAGGAACTCAATTAAGGTCTCACATAAGTTAGGATATTCTTGGAAGGAACTAGATTTTGCTATACATTTAAGAATCCTTAGCTTTACTATCTTGAATTCCAATAGTTTTCCTTTAGGTTTCATTACATCGACTAGCTTCCCATGGTCTAAAACCTAGGTTCCTTACTTGCTTTTGGTTAGAAATTACTCCCTCCCACAAGCTCTCTACTTGGATGAACCAACACACAAGGAGAGCAACAAGAGGAAAGCAAGAGGGGTGTGATGTTTACCTTGTTTCCAAGCCTCCTCCAAGAGCTTTTTCACTTGGTATGAGCTCCTCCTTGAAACTCTAATCTTCTCCCTCTGTACCAAACCCAAAACATCCCTATATCATTCACCAAAACCATAGAAATGGAGGGGAGAAAGAGGAGAACAAAGTTACAAAAAGGAGAACTAAGAACACCTTCACTTTCCTTACCTTTTCCTTGGCTCATTCCTTCTTCTTAAGCCCTCCCTCTTGTGCATTATTTTTACTAGGTTCTCCTCTAGTTTGGACAAACACAAAGTTAATTAAATGGGGGAGGAGAGATGGGACGCTATATATGAAGCATATCTCTCAGAAATTTTTTCTTAAAAATGCCTTTTCTGTCCCTGTGTTTAACTTTTTCATTTTAAACTCATTTTAACTCCTTTTTAAGAACCGTCTTTTCCAACATAAAATTTAAATCCTCTAACTTATACAATAGCTTTGGAATTACTCAAATTGGATTTAAAACCTTCCCGAACAAAAATGTCAAAGTTTAGGTTAATCGACATTCAAAAATATACACCAGAAGGGGTTTGAACTAGTCCAAGAATTCTTATAGTTTTCGGGGCCTTTGAGAACCTCAAGAAACTCAATTTTTTCATTTAAAAAGCCTTCTTGTGAGTTTTCCAAAAAGTGCTCCTATTTACAAAAATATCATTTTGCTTTTGGCGATTTTATTGAACTACTTTGGCTTTAGTTTTTGGGCATCTTGAACTTTAGATCCTCATTTTGTATTATTTAAAATTTTATTCTAATTTCATTTGGCTTTAACTTGTTCATTTTAGGAGACTTACTTTTCAAACTGACTCATTTTTGTATTTTTACAAAAATTGGATGTTACACTAAAAGTCCTTAAGAATGGGTAAGACAAGACCAAAAGTTTCAAGAATAAATGAAACTAAGTTAAAAGTTCCTAAAAGTGGGTGAGACAAATTCAAAAGTCCCTATAAATTGGATGAGAAAAGACCAAAAGTCCCTAGAGGCTATTCTTGAATGAAATGAGTTTAAATGACATGAAATTACGTTTATGTATATTTACTATGAACATATAGAGCATACTTGCATTCATTGATATGAAAATGTGCCATATATGTGTGCTCGAAAAGGAGATAGCTATTGATATTCTTTGAATCTCACCCCTCCATATTATATCACTAATCATATCTAGATGAGCCATATGGAGCAAAGAAAGAGAGACAAGGAGCATAAGAGATGGTACTTTGACAATAAAATAGATTTATGTACAATTTGATGTCAAAGTATGTAATTATATAATGAACATGAGATGTGAATGATGGATCATATGTAAATGTATGTATAAATGTTGTACGTATCAGATTTGAGCTCATATGAATGTGAATGTATATTTTTGCCACCCTGAGCTTAGTTGCATAAGTGTATAAGTCCATGTGGGAGAGTGAAATTGAGTGCCATAATGATTTAGGCTGATTAGAATACTTATAAATGCTACATTGGTACTATGGGACATGCTCAAATGGCCATGGGTTATGAAGAAGGTAATTTGATACTCTTTAGGGCCATTTAGAAGCAAAATTTAACAATAAATTGAGTCTGAACTAAAATCTAACCAAATGGATTAGTCTTGGCATGAAATTTGGCATAGTTATAAAACTAATCTAGAGCTTTCCATAGAATTAAAGAGCAGCCAATTTGGAATCCTAGAGAATTTATTATGCACATTCAAAGTTGGCCAAATTATGTAGAATTATCAAGGTTACTATTTATATTGTTAGTTTGCATTCCTATGTCACTTGTAGGCCAAATGGACTCTAATGCTCAAAATCTTTTATAGGCATAAACTAAACATAATAAGCTTTCTATAGCCACTAACAGTACCTCATTTGGATCTGTATTGAGGGAGATATGAATTTTTAAAATGTGATGTCAGTTGTAGGATGCCACCCAAATTAGTGTTATTGTTCCATCAATTTTTGTGAGGTAAACCTAGTTGTTTTAACCTAAAATTTTTATGGTAGTTAGGAGATATAATGAGCTTTCTAGAATGCTATAATTTTCATGATTTTTATTTTTTAGAATTAGTTATGAATTTTTGAATTTCATATCAGATTATGGAACTAGAAAATCTATAGTAGTCTGAGAGCATGACCCTGTGTATTGTTCTATTGATTTTCATGGGTAAAGGTTTTTGTTTTGACTTAAAATTATTTTTATCATAATTTGAAATCTAGATCTTTCCAAAAAGCTATCATATACATGATTTGGATTTTCTTACAATTGGTTATGAATCTCTAAAGTGCATATCAGAAAATGAATGTTGCAACCTGAGAGCAACTTGTGGAATTTGTGATATATGGTTCAAAAGCTGAGAGGTAAGCCATGAATTATGGTATTTTTTATAGGAATGAGTATGTTATGGATGGAGGATAATTTGGGTAAGTTCAAATGCTTCATTTGCCTTAAATTGAATTAATTTGGCTTCTAAAAATGGTTAAAACTGTTGCCAAATGTGTGATTTTCATGCAAATGTATTCAAATGAGCATTTGTGATAAAAACTAAAGGCGAGGAAGCTAAGGTATTATACAAGCAAAGTCACTCTTGATAAGTATGCTCTCAATTCTGTCCTATCTATAGTATGCAAACCTTATGGATCTCTCATCATGCATATTTCCAATGATATTGATAAATGTGCAAAAAGTTCATTTCAAGTAGTAAGGGGGAGGATCATGGCTTGTGTGTAATTAATTGGGACAAGTTAATCACTACCAAAAATTTTAATTGAAGGTTTAAAGATAAGAAATATCAATTTGCAAAAACGAGAACAAGTTGCATGTGAATCTATTCAAAATCGATATCTTCATGGTAACCACAAAGTTATTTAAAAACATTGATAATGATGAAACATGTGCCGATGATAACTACAAGAAAAACAAAAATTTTTTAACAAAAGGAAGAGATAGCAATTCATAAAATTACCTTACCTTCTTTTTATACTAGGAATAAGGATGCTTCTTTCAACTTCTTAAGCAAAGTCAATATTTGTTGCAAAATCAACGATGAGAAAATATAAAACCCGAATTTCTAGTGGGTAATGTCAATTGTAGAATGCAATAAGATGCAATAACATTAGCTAAGAAAGATTTACCTCCTTTCCTCTACTCTCTATATATATTTCTGAAATATTTAGATTAGAGGTGCTTTTTTCAAATTCTGAGAAGGAGCAAAAAGATATGAGTACATGCAAAGAAAAGAAATTCAACACTAAAACTTTGGTTGGAGCAAGGGTACAAAGATGTCAATTGAAGATTATAACAAGTAGAAACATTATTCTATAATTCATTCATTAATATTTCCATTAGCCAAAAAAATATAAATTTAGAGAGTCCACTTTTGGCATTCTTATAGTACTCTGTATCTAACATTACTATCCCTTATCAATCACAATCCTATATATAATTTTAAATCATGGTTAAATTAGGTTCTAAATTTTAGTCCATAATTTAAATTTTCAAAATATAAAAGATGGTAGTATTGAATTTTTGTGCACTATGAAAATTAAAAAAAAAAATATTTCTGAGGGGAAAAAGGACCCAAAAAAAAAAGACATATAGATAACCCTCCTTTTTAGCATTCTCTTTACTATTGAAAAAGTTGAGATTAGGGATGCTTCTTTCAAATATTAGGCTAGAGTAAAAAGATTTGAGTAAATTAACACTTTAGTTTCTTAAAAAAAAAAACTTTCTTTTTACTTTAGACTTCTAAAAATGAAACATTTCAACTAAATATTTGAAAGATTACTCCCCTCTCAATTAAATTTTCTAAAGATAAAGTTTCTTAATTTAATTTGAAAGGACTATTTTGATTGAAAAATAAAATGTTGGAAGGATTAAATTAAAAAGACTTTATTTTTTATGACCAAATTGAGAGGTGAATGAGATTTTAAAGATTCAATTAAAAATGTTTATCTTTAGAGGTTCAAATTGAGGGAAAAATAATTTGTCAAGGATTAAATTATCACCTTACTCAAAAGATTTCCAATAAATTCATTAAGAAATAGAATAAACTAACAAATTAATTCCTATAAAATCATTTAGCTTTAGTTTTTGAATTTTTTGGAGCACAAGTTAGTTCCCTAAAATATCTAACTTGTAAGTTAGTCCTTCAATCGAGCATCCCATATCTATTATCTAAATTTTGTTATCATTAATGGATTCAGTTGGCACATTAAGGTTCCATGGCTTGTTAGAGTTTGCATAAGCCAAACTCGCCATTTTACATAAATTATGGAACTTTATAGTCCTTTTACTATATCTAATAAAACTAGAATTGAACAAATTTAAAATAAATTCATAATTCTTTTGTCCCAATTTAAAGCTATGAGGTGTCCAAAAGGAACCTTTTCCCTCAATACACCATATAGTAAACTAAATTTAGATCGCAATTATAGAACATTTTACAGTAGGACTAATTTACTAGAAGGAAGACATTTTCATGAATTAACTTGTGCATTACCAAAATTTCAAAAATTAAAACTAAATAGATTTTAAAATGTAGTGACTAAATTGTTAATTTACTTGAAAAAATAAACCAAGATTTATGTTGAATTCTATAAAAATAATTTTTTTATTTAAAGTAATTAATTTAAACAAAGACAAAGATTTACCTCCTTTTCAATATTCTTCGTCAGACTTGAAATATGTAAGGAATGCTTCATTTAACTTCAGAGAAATGAGATGGAGGGAAAAAGTATTTGGTAAATGCAAAGACAATAAAATTGCACAGTTTAATAAATATTTTCATATTTTTTGTTTATTAGCTTTTTAATTTTAAACCTCGAAATAAAGAGAAAGAAAATTATTATTGAATCATTCCTTCCTCTTCTTTCTCTTTTCTTCCTTATTTTTTTCCATTTTTTGGATCAATTCTTTCTCATCAATTCCTTGTGCCAACTCCCAAACATCCGTTCATCTAGCCTACTGAGACTACTAAGACAGGTGGTGACTCTTTCATTAAGGAAGAGAAGGGGCCTAAGCACGGCGTATTTGAAATATTATTAAAATTTTTTGATATCTTCAAAATATTTACAAAAATGTTTAAGAAGAAAAATAAAGACAAAACTGAAGAGATAACTAAATGTTAAGTAATTCTACTTTTTTTTCTTATTTATGGTTATCTACATATTTTTTTATTAATTCAATATTATATTTATTTTTATTTTTAGATTATTTATATTTATATATATTTTTTGTAGAAGTCATCTATGAGAAATGCTTGTTTGCATTTTTTTTTTTTAATGTAAGTATGATGACAATGGATCCCTGCCAAATGTGTTATTCCTTTTCTTGGGAATAGATTGTTTGATGGATGTTGCTCTAAGAGGAATAGATATGAAATGTTGAAATTTAATTTGATTGGTATAGATTTTAAATATTTTATTATTTTGAACTTTTTAAGAGAACAAAATTTAATATTAGGATAATTTTTTAATTTCTATTACATACATATTGTAACATCCGATTTTTCGTAAAAACAACGAAATAAGCCAGTTTTAAAATCAAGTTCCCTTAAATGAATGATTTAAGGCCAAATAAAATTAGGACAATAATCTAAATAATAGAAAATGAGAATACAATGTTTAAGATGCTTGAAAACCAGAGCCATAATAGTTTAATAAAATTGCTGAAAACATAATGGCACTTTCGTAAATATAAGTACTTTCTAGAAAACTTACAGGAAGAATTTTTAAATGGAAAATTTGAGTTTTTGAGTTTCTCAGAAGCCCTAAAAATCATAAAAACTCTAAAATATTCTAAACCCCTCTAGTTGACATTTTACACTAGTTGACTAGAACTTTGACTTTTTTGTTCAAGAAGGTTTTAAATCCAAATTGAGTGGCTCCAAAGGCATTTTATAAGTTAGAAGACCTCAATTTTATGATGAAAAATGTGTTTCTAAAAAAGGAGCTAAAATGTCTCTAAAACAAAAAGGCCAAACAAAAGGACTTGAATGGAATTATTAAAGAATAAATTTAAGACATATGCTCCTTATAAAGTGGTGTCCCACTCTTTCCTTCACCTTAACCGACCTTGTTTCTATCTAAATAGAGGAGAGTTCTTCCTAAGAAGCACACAAGAAGGAGGCCTTAGGAGGAAGAAAGGCTTAGGAAAAAGGTGAAAAAATTAAGGTTTTTCATGGTTCTTCCCTTAGAAACTTTGTTCTCCTCCTTCCCCTCTTTCTTTCTATAGTTTTCATGAATGATTTGCGACTATTTTGGGTCTGGTTTAGAGGAAGGAGACTTGAATTTGAAGGAGAGGATTATACCAAGTGAAAGAGCTCTTGGAACAAGCCTAGAAACAAGGTAACTTCATTGCTTTTCTTGCTTTTCTTCCCTTGTTTTTCCTACTGTATAGTTCGGCCACTTTGAGAGCTTGTAAAAGAGATTAATTTCTAACCAAGGCCAAGCAAGGAACCTAGGTTTTAGAGGATGGGAAACTATAAAATGCAATGAAATCCAAAGGAAAACCATTAGAGAACAAGTTATCAAACCTAGGGATTCTTAAACAAGTGACAAAATCTAATTTCTTTCAAGGATATTCTAGCTTATATGGGAACCTAATTAAGTTCCTAAGACATATAGGAAGCCTCCCAAGTGCCATCCCCTTCAAGAAAACAAAGCAAACTCCATGGGCTTTAAACCTTGTATATGTCTTAGCCAAACATAGATCATGCACCTAGGGAGTATTTTAAATTTTTATAAGGCTAGAATGGGACTAGATATGATAGATGAACATCAAAGGAAGCCTTAGAAAAATTTTAGAAAGCCTGGATTGTGAAATAGAGGTGTAGGCTCCATAATGAGACATAAAGAAATAACTCATAGCTAGGCTCCTTAAAATGAATGTGGGATGACTCCAAGGAGTCTAAATGGTGTTAGGAGACTTAGATTGAAGGAGAAAATAAAGCCAAGATCATAAATTCCTATACTTGCTTCGTTATGCCTTGTATGAAACCATAATTGAGCTATAGAACAAAGTAGCTTCACATAGAGTGTGTGTAATGCCAAAACTTATTCCAATGATGTAATAAGGTACCATTTGATGTATCTAGGCCAAAGGAATCAAGTTCCACCTTTTTGCAAATGTGTGGCCAAGAGAGGAAAAGAGTAATTAAGAAAAAAAGTTTTTTTTCTTGCTTCAAGGTAGCTCTCCAATCTTTCCCTCATGCATGCCTTGAATGTTTGTTTATCTTTGAATACTTGTATGTATGTTTATGCCATGAGAAATGCTTGTATGTATGTTTATGCCATAAGAAATATTTCTAACTATTGCCTATATGTTATAGTACCATAATATTTTTGAAATATACTTTATAAATGTATTTTGGCTTGAATAGGTATGGTGATGCCAAAAGTCCCTTAACAAAGGTGAGGATGAGTTAAAAGTTTCTAGGATTAGGTAAAATAAAGTCAAAAGTTTTAAGAAGAATGAGGCTTAGTCAAAAGTTCCTTGAAAATGGATGAGGCAAATCCAAATGTCCCAAGGAAAATGGGTGAGACTGAACCAATGCCCTTGATAGCCAATATATGATAGGTATGAGTTTACTGAACATGGTAAATGCTTTATGTATATTTACTGGTACCCTGAATTGCCATGCATGCATTCTTATATTTGAAAATACATCCATTATGTATGTTTGAAAGGGTAAAGAGCTATTAGGATTCTTGGAATCTCACTGTTTCCTCTCTAATATTTAACCATATCTAGGTGAGCCAAGTAGGCAAAGAAATAGAAACCAACAATCTTAAAGTCCAAGATGTTGACAAAGACTTTGATATTTAACCATTTTGTTGACATATTGATGTCAAATGATATAACCATATGATGTATATGTTATGTAGATGCTTAAGCATATTTAAATGTATATAAATATGATGTATGTACTTATTTTGGAACCATATGAATGAATATATATTCTTTTGCCACCAAGGAGCCCTTATGTGATATGATAAGCTTGTGTATGATAGCAAGTGACATAGTGAGAATTAGCTCCATAAGGATTTGGACTATTTGGCATGCTTCCCTACACTTTGTTTGTGCTGTGGGACATGTTTAAGTGGCTATGGAACATTAAAGGAGTCTTTTGGTGCCTTATGACCCATTTTCAACTTTAAAAAGTGACCAAATCTTGAGCTAAATCGCAAACTAATCAAATGGATAAATTTTCCCATGAAATTTGGCATGAATATAGGCCTCATCTAAAGCTTTTCATGAAGCTAAAAATCACTCAATTTGAAACTCTAGAGAATTTATTATGATTTTTCAAAGTTGGGAAATTTTTGTTGAAATGGTAACAGCAGTGTTCATATGGTTAGTTTATATTTTTGTGTCACATGTAGGACAAATGAAGTCCAATGCTTATGAAATTTTATGAGAATAAACTAGACATTATAAGCTTTCAATAGCCATTGAAATCACCTTATTTAGAGCTCTATAAAGGGAGAACCAAATTTTTTACAGTTGCATGATAGTACTAGTAATATAGTTTGACCTTTGGTACTGTTCCATCAATTTCTATGTGCTAAACACTAGTGTATTGGCCTGGAATTATTTTTAGTCATTAGTTAACGTCCAAAAATTTCTAGAATGGTATGGTTTTCTAGATTTCAATATTTCTAGAATTAGTTATAAATTTTCAAAATTTACACCAGAAAGCTAGACATGCCAACCCGAGAGCAAAACTTGATTTTTCTTATATGTGGCTTCAAAGCCAAAATATATGAGATGAATTATGATGTTCATAATTTGTATGGATATGTTATGGATTGAAAATAATATTCATAAGTTCATGTGGTCCATGGAACATAAGATGAATGTTTAAATCCTTACATAACACAATTTAATACTATTAAATATATTGATTTTCTTGCAAAGTGAATGAAGGTAAAGAGAAGGAAAGGCTGATGAGTTATAGTATTACACATATTGTCTTTCTAATTAAAATTAAATTTTTTTTATTTTATGCTTTTTCTTAAAATAAAAATATTAAAATAAAATATAAAATCTATACCATAAATCCTAAACTTTATATCAAATATAAATAGTTTAGATGTACTCAAAGAGGAAGAGCAGACCATCCACTCGCCATTTTCTTCCCTTAATCTATTTTTCTGTAACTTCACTATTCGAGTAGAATTAATGAAGAACAACAACATTTAGAATATTTAGTTTAAACAAATACTATGAAATTGAACAATAACAAGCAAATGGAAATTGTAAAAGTAAAATAGACCAACATATTATATTTGGCTTACCTCATTACATCCATAGTATCTTCAAGGGTGAAACGTCAAAGCAAAATGTAGATCTCTCTCCCTCTCTACTTTTTTTAAAGAAAAAAATCAAAATTAAAAGAAATTTGAATGAAGAATTATGGCTAGAGCGAAATAGCATAAATATTAACATTAAACAATACTAGCTTATCACTTAATAATATCATAAATCCAATTCCAAGTTGTAACCAGATTTAAACAAAGGAAAAGATTAAAGGCTTATAGAATTTTCTAGCCAAATAGAAAGAAAATTATGATATGCAACAATGCTAAACTTATTTAGAATTTTAAAAAAGATATGTAGCAAACATTTGAAATGACTGATCTAGGGGAGATGACTTACTTTCTTGGAATAAAGATCAAACAAAAAAAAGATGAGGTCTTCATTAGTCAGAAAAAGTATGCAAAAGAAATCCTAAAAAAATTCAAGATGAAGTAGTGCAAGAGTATAAGTACTCTAATATGTCAAAAGAAGAAGTTGAGTAGGCATGATGAAGTTGAGGGGCATATGAAACTTTATTCAAAAGTTTGGTTAGTCACCTAATGCACCTTACAACAAGAAGACTAGAAATCTTGCATGCTGTAAGTTTGCTATCAAGATTTACAAATTGTGCAACTGAAACTCATCTTAAGGCTGCAAAAAGATTAATAGAAGTCCCTCTCATTGTCTCATGAACTCATGGTTTTTGCTATCTTTTCAACATTTTCAATCTAATTAACTTAAGGCTACTATAAGTCCTTGTCATTATCTAAAATAACTTTTTTGTGACAGCTATAATATTTTTTGGCCACATTATGACATCCATATAAAGTATCAAGGTATCACAAATTTGTATTATGAAAGATAAGTCAATAACTTCTACAATCAACCCCTACTTCTACTTCTGACACAGTTTGCTAAAAATTTCAAAGGAAAAGAAATGAAGCAATGAGGCAAATGGAAAAATGGAAGAAAACCCACATACCTATGAAAAGGTTAGTAAGCCAGGGGAAAAAGCTAGATTCACACCCAACCCCCTCATATTCGAATAGATTATAGCAAGTTAAAATTAAAGCCATGGGTTACACAAATAACAAAATAAAGATGTAGAAAATAGAGGAGCAGAACTCACTAGTTGGAGGAATCAAAATGCAAAAGCCATGCAACTCAAAGACCCAAATGCTTTTTCTTAGGGTTTTTTTTTTAGGTATGACGAAAGAAATTTAGGTGCAGCTATAGTGGGAACTTTTTTTTTTTTTTTACCTCTTACTTGCTTAATGTAACAACCACTATCAAAGGAAAAGAAATGAAATAATAAGGTGAATGAAGAAATGGAAGAAAACCTACTCACCTATGAAGAAGTTAGTAAACCAAGGGAAGAAGCTGGATTAGCACCAAATCTCCTCAGATTGGAACAAATTACAATAAGCTGAAATTAAAGCCATGGGTTACAAGAACAAAATAGAGATGCAAAAAACAAAGGAGCAGAACTCACCAGTTAGAGGAACCAAAATGTAAAAGCCATGCAACTCAAAGACCCAAATGCTTCTTTTTAGGGTTTCTTTTTTAGGCGGGACGAAGTGTCTTTGGGTGCAGTTGTAGTGGGAACATGAGGATTTTGTACAACTCTTGCTTGCTTAATGTAACAAATATTGATGCAACTCAGTGTATAGAAAACTGGGTCATTAAGAAGTCTCCACTAAGTATTTTTCTAATCTATTAAGGGTAAATTATTAATGGATTTAGTCTTTGAAATATTTTTTGTATATATAATTTGATTTCAAAAGTTAATGCTTTTTAATTCAATTTTTTAAAGATTACTATTTTTCTAATTTGATTATTTAGGGTTTTCAATTTAATATTTCAAAAATTTTTTTAAATCAAAATAATCTATTTGAAAAGTATTTATACTCTCTAATGTATTAATATGGGTTAAGTTTTGGGTTGAAAGTATTGAATAGGTCTATATTATTAATTTATTGTCACATTTTATTTTGCTTTTAATCTAAATGAATTGAAGAGTGAAATAGAATTTCTTAAAACTTTCTACATTTCTGCAATTTCATTATTCATTATTGCGAGTAACCAGTTTTGCTATTGTGAGTGTTGCTTATTCTGAATCTTGGTATAAAACCCAAGGAGTTCCTCGCTGTGGCATGCGCAATGGTAAGAAATTTCACATTTCCAAAATATGCAAGTGTTCTCGCTATTACATACTTGTCTTTTTGCTATAGTGAGACAATAAGGTTTTTCTAACCTGGTACAAAATCCAAAGACTTTCTCACTATAGCCCCTGCTATAGCAAGACTCTATGGCTGACTAAAACATGTAAGTGTTCTTATGATTATGTACATGCCTTTTCACTATAGCAAGACAACAAGGTTTTCCAGCCTGGTACAAAATCTAGAGACTTTCTCGCCATAGCCCCAACTATAGCGAGACTCTATAGTTGACCAAAACATGCAAGTGTTCTCACTATTACATACATGCCTTTTCGCCATAGTGAGACAACAAGGTTTTTTCAGCCTGGTACAAAATCTAAAGACTTTTTCGCTATAGCCCCAGCTATAGCGAGATTTTATAGTTGACCAAAACATGTAAGTGTTCTCACCACTATGAGAGGATAACTTCACCATTGTGAAATAGGGCAATTTTGTTGCTTGGTCCATATATCATAGAACAGCTCACAACTACTTAAGCAATAGCGAGGTTCTCTAGTGGTTTCAAATTTTTGAAAATAAAATAATAATATAATATAATAATAATAATAATAAATGCCAAATACAATCAAAAAACAAATAAAATAAAATAAAATAAAAACAACAATGAAAAACAAAAAGTTTTCACTACCTTTTTTTCTTTGCTATAACATTTTTGCTCCTTTCCTCTTCTAGCTTCTTTTTCTCTATGAACTTTTACTTGCAATTCAACCATTTCTCATGCCATCTTCTTCATTATTTCAGTTAACGCAATAATCAGGTATGTCTTCATTGTTCCTTTCTATATTGTTTTGTACGAGTTTTGTGGCTTTGAGAACTTATGGTTAGAGTTGTGTGGCTTTGATTTGCTAATTGTAGGTTGCTATGATTATAATATTTTATTTTATTTTATTTATTAAATATAAATGAAATTATAAATTAAATAATTAGATTATATTAGATTTTTTTATATTATTTATTATATATTATATTTATATTAGATTATTATATAAATATATATAATATATTAGAATCTTTGTCTTGTTTTCCACATCTTGATTTTCTCCGTTGATATATATAAATTATCCTGCCATTTTTTTCTTTTTAGTTTCATATTGTATAACTTAATTATAATAATAAAAGACTTATATACATCTGACATCCGCCTAACAAAAAAATGAATATTTTTAGGGAATGCTCATATCTTGTTATGCATGTATTTTCAATTGTTCAAGTATTGTGGACTTAGAAATTTGATTTTTTGTTTTTTGTTCTTTCTCGCTATTGCAAGTATGACCTTGCTATAGCAAATATGATTACAAATTGCAAAAATTCATATTCCCATTCCATGCACTTTTAAATTTGTTCTATTTCATTTCCTCTTCTTTGAATAAGTCATTTACTCTTGTTTTATCCTTGACTAACTCATTTAAACATACGATTCTCTTTAGAATTCATTATCCTTGCCTAAAACATGATGTTTTTTTTTCATTTGCTTTACTTTCTTTTACTTTTAACCTTTTTAATATATGGGCTATTAGTTACATATCATTCACTGCTTCATTATTTTGCCAAGGATGCTTGTTTCTCTTCTCTATGCCTTACTATTCTTACATTGATTTTTCTATCACTTTTGCAAACCTCATGGCACCTAAGAAGCAAGCCAAGACAGCTCAAGCATCTTCCTCCAAATAAAAGAAAAAAAGTTATAATAAGGATAAATTTGCATCTGCCAGGGTTGAATTTCATTTTAAGCATAACTTTTCAGATCGAGGCGTCACTAAAGATTGATATTATAAGCCTCATTTCTTGGATCTCACTTTTAGTGATTTTGAATGGCATCATTTGCAAGGCTTTACTAAGAAGCCTATGCATTGCATTCCTATGATGATACATGAATTCTATGCAAATTTTGAAGACACTAAGAAGATGAAGACAAGTATTATTGTAGGATGGCATGGGTTAAGATTAAAGAGAAGGTCATTCAAGATTTCTATGAATTACCTTATATTGAGCATTGTGCCTATCAAGCTTATATGGAGGATAGGTAGTCTATTTCGTGGGAGGAGGTTGAAGTCATAATAACTAATGAAGGACGGGCTTAATTAACCAACGAAGTATATATTATAGCTTAGTTGAACAAACCTATTCACTATTGGCTTTAGTTCATTTCAAGCAATATTTTGACTAGCTCCCATAGATCAAACATGAATCAAGAGAGAACTCTTATTACTTATTGTTTTATGATGAGAAAGTGGGTGAATATTCCCCACCTCATGATTTTGAATTTCAAGCAAGTGGCATGGTTTGAGCGGGCTAGTTTGGCTTACCCACATATATTTACTGAGTTGCTTCAAAAGGGGGTAGTCGGGTGTCCAAAAATGATGCACAATTCAAGCGCAAAGGTGCCTTCAAATATGACAATATGAAAGATGAGATTAGGAGGCCTAGAAGGCCTTGAGCATAACAATAGTGTAACATTTAAGTTTTAGTAGAAACAAGGACTCAAGGTTTCAAAATCTATTCAAGTCTTCTCACTATAGTGAGGATGCCAGTTAGCTGTAGCAAGGCTAACAATTGACCATAGTGAGGAAGCCAGTTTACTATAGCAAGTTTGCCCATAAAAAATCTAGGAGACTTCTCGCAATAGCACCAGCTATAGTGAGAACAACAAGAAAGCTCTTGCAATAGCAAGTAGTGTCCCTCA
The DNA here is from genome assembly GCA_032878935.1 of Erythrophleum fordii. Lineage (NCBI taxonomy): Eukaryota > Viridiplantae > Streptophyta > Magnoliopsida > Fabales > Fabaceae > Erythrophleum > Erythrophleum fordii. The sequence goes on along the minus strand of JAVQMF010000052.1, from coordinate 12,977,543 downwards.
CTATAGTAAAACCTGTTTAAGCAAACACCAAGGAGGGATTTTAAATAAAAGATTTAAGTTGCTCGAGGTTCTCAGAGGCCCTAAAAATCATAGGTGCCCCAGGAATGGTTTAAACCCCTTCCGGTGTGCATTTTCTGACACCAATTGACCTAAACTTTAACCTCTTTGTTCAAGGAGGTTTTTAATCCAAATTGAGTGCTTCCAAAACTATTTCATAAAATTGAAGGCTATGTTTTATGATGGACAATACAGTTCTCGAAAAAGAGCTAAAAGGAGCCTAAAATAAAAAGGCCAAGAATAAAGGACTAATATGGAAATTCTTTTCAACAATTTTTACTTTTCCTTTTTAAGTGATGTGTCCCTCTTCTCTCCCAAATTAACCAACCTTTAGTTTACCTAAAATAGAGGAGAGAGGCTAAGGAGAATGGTGCACAAGGAGAGGCTTCAAGGGAGGAGAAAGAGCAAGGAGAAATGTATGTAAATTCAAGACTTTGTATAGTAGAACCTTTAAGAACCTTGCTCCCCTCTCTTCTTTCTTTCTTTTTATAGTTTTGGTTGGTGATATAAGTCTACTTTGGCCTTGATTCAGAAGGGGAAAGTTAGTCTTTGAAAGAGAAGGCCAAGGCAAGGAAAGAAGCTTTTGAGGAAAAGCTAGAAACCAAGGTAAACCTATTGCTTTTCATGCTTCTTCTCCCTTGCTTCTATGTGTGTGGTTTGGCCACTCATGGGATAGCCAAGGGGGAGTTGTTTTGAACTAAACCAAGTGTCAAACTTAGGATTTTGAGTATAAAAAACAAGGTGGTGCAAAGAAATCCAAGAAAGGACCCTTGAAATTGAAGATGCAATTTCTAGGGATTTTGTTGCATCATGGTTTGTGTGAAGCTTCCTAATAGCATTTCCAATTGTCTAAGAGTTGGTATGAATTCTTAAGACATCAAGGAAGGCTCCTACATGCATATCCCACTCAAGAAACAAAACAAAGTCGTTAGGTGTTATATGGAACCATAATTGAAGCAAATAAGAACTAAGCTTTTCTATAGTGTGTGTGTGCTGCTAAAGTTTGTTTTAAGAGTGTAATTAGATCCTAATTGATGTGTTTAGGCCAAAAGAATCCTAATCCACCCTCATGAAAGGGTGTAGTCAAAGGAAGGGAAAAGAAATCAAGTAAAAGTGTATGTGTTTGTACTTAAGTTAGCTCTCTAACCTTTCTTTTATGCATGCTTAGTTATTTTCTTGTCTCTGAATGTATGTATGTATTATTTACCATGAGAAATGTTTCCAGTGATTTTCTACCTACCATGGTACCATTGTGTGCATAATATATGTTTTAATATATGTTTTATGAATGATGGTTGGCTTGAATAAATTTGGTGAAGCCAAAAGTCCCTTAGCAAAGGTGAGGATGTGATGACCCTAACTTCTAATCATTGTAATTAAAGTTAAATATGTAATTAATAACCATAAATTAGGGTTACAAGACATTAAAGCTAATTACATTCAGAAAATATAGGAAAATTTAAACTTTTATGTTATTAGAGTTATCAACCCAATAATTACAAACATTCATGTACACAAGGGAAACAAACGCTCATTTATAGGCCTTTGGTTCTATTGCCCATTAATTCCAACTCTCAAGAATCTTCTACCAATGTTTCTAAGTCATCTTGAGGTTACCATATGAAAAACCAAGATTTCTAAGTTAGAATGAGAGTTTGGGACTGTTAGCCTCAGCTAAATGTTATCGCCACGGCTAACCTACATGGTGCTACGGTGAGGAAGCCTCTTGGAACCTACCTCCCTCGCCTCTCACTAATGCCTGTAGCCAATTCCCCTTTTCACCACGGCTAATTCCTCTCTACAACACCTATCACATTTTCACAAAAGTTCACTACCACCAATTCCCATTTAGCTGCAATGAATTACCCTCTACACGACTCCCAGTTTGGCCTCTCACATTTCGCAGCAGCGAATTGCTCTCTGGTACTCTCCCTAGGCAATTTCGCCTCTATTGGCTGTAACGAAATGCCTTCTGACCCTACAACTTCTACAACCTTGTCTCATACTCTCCACTCTCCCTCCAATGACACCCCAGGCTACTCCACTTTAATTGTAGGGCTTCAATAGCTTTCATTAGCCTAATTTACCCAACTAATCTATCATTACTAGTTCAAGACTTAAGTGTCAATTTCTACTCCTCCAACTACCCTATATCAGCAAGTTAATAGATTAATAACAACAGAATTTCATTAGCTTCCAACCATTATCATTCAAATATACATTCCATTAAGCATTTCATGTATCACTAATATCACATAATTACAATTCCTAAATGGTAAACCATATCACAAATTTAACAAGTTCACACATTAGATATTATAAATTCATACATCCAATACCAAGCTAAGATAAAGTCTAACTACTCAATAGATACATCCTAAGTAATCAAAATATAAAAGTCTACACTTGGCAACATGATTGCATGATGATGCTATATATAAACGAACAACAAAATTGTATCTATTCTATTCAGATCAGCCTAAGTGTAGCCTTTGCCATACATGGCTAGAGCTTATGGATTTTTATCTACTTACTTCCCCTTATCCTTACCCGAAGGGCCTTCACCTAAAAGTATGATCTCGTGAAATGGAGTGAGATGCAAATCTCAGTAACCAAGGTAAATTCCATTCATATATTTCAATTTAATTCACATATATGCATGATTTCATATAAGCATCATAAAATGTACTAGCCATATTAGTAAATGAACTAATTAGGCTATCTATGATTACTATCCCATACTAGCAATCATAATTCCACATGTTAACAGCTAATAACACCAGGAGAGGCCCGTCTACGGCACCCACTCCCTAATGAGCATAACCAAGGCTCAGTACATCTAGGTTTTGATCATAACCTGGTGCCTGAACGAAGCACATGCATAGGTGGCACCTGCACCATAGCTCGACCATAGACTCACAAGGTCCAATCATATAGAATAGATAACCAACCAATTCATTCAGTATTAAAATCATAATCGTGCAACAAATACAAAATTAAAACAGACATATGCATGGAATTAGCATGAACCTCGGTTACCTTACTCTGCTGACAATTGAAAAGCCACCGGCAGTGCCAAAATCTCCCTATAGCCATAACATCAGAAGATTACTACTTTAAATCATAATGTATAACATCAACAAGTACCTAGGGAATTAAAATACTAATGGCTACCCACAAGGCACTTACCCAGCCACTACAAATCCCAAATTCGGATTGAATAGGTCCTTTACCAGAAATTTCAATATATCACCCTAATTCCTAAGCAAATTTGTATATCATTAATACCTATACTATAAATCAACCATGGAGGTCTTAAACTAGCAGAAAATATATTAGAATGAAGAGTTTATACTTACCTAATAACACCCTTAACCCCAACCTACAAAATTTCACTAAGAAAATCCCAATCAACCATATTTCAAAATTTGGGTATAGTGAAAATGCTCCAAATGAAAAACTAATTAGGCTAAAATGAAGAGAAAGAGAAGGGAATTAAGTTATACAACTATTACCTTAGCTGAATCTTGCTCTAGAAGTGGGAAATGGTGGAAATACGTCAAGAACCCTAGCCTCCTCTTTGGACCTCTGAATTTTCCTTTTGTTTCTTGTGTTTCTGTAAAATGGGGTGGCCAAAGTGGTTTTTAGGGTTTTAAGTTGGATTCTATATGGGTAGGTCAACCCATCAGCCCAAGGACCTATTGGGCTCCCATTAATTATTAGGCTGAAGTTGTAATTTGTTGGGCTAGCTTCTAAAATTCAGATTTTAGTTAGGTCGGGCCAAGTTTTCAAGAGCCCACTTAGTTGAGGTCTGCATAAGGGGTATTGGGCCAATTACAAGGGCTTATGCAAATTGGGTCATGGGCATGTATCTCATTAAATTAGATTGGGCCCTTTATTAGTCTCTAACTATGGATTATTAAAATTAATTTAGGCCTAAATGAGGTTTCTAACCCAATTAAATCTCAACTCATATTAATAATTTATCTATCTAAAATTTTCATTCGTATAATTTACCCAATTAGTCCATATTAATTATTCTTAATTAACCTAAATCATGATTAATACCTTAATTAATTTTGGGGTGTTATAGAGGATAAGCTAAAAGTCTTTAAGATTAGGTCAGACAAAGCCAAAAGTCTCAAAAGAAGTAAGGCTTAGTCAAAAGTTCTTTGAAAATAGGCAAGGCAAGTCCAAACGTCTTAAGAAAAGGGGGTGAGGCTAAACCAATGTTCTTGAAGGCCAACATATGATGTATATAAGGTTCTTTTATATAAAAATGATTCTATGTATGATTATTAGTAGCAAAATATTCATATATGCATCCATTAGCTTGAAAACATGGCTATTATGTATGATTGAAAGGGTTACGAGCTATTGAGATTCCTAAATCTCACTCTCCCCTCTCCATTTCCTAAACATGCCTAGGTGGACCAAGTGAGCCAAGAGATGGGAGCCACCACACTTAAAGAGAAGAGATTGATAAAAGAATTATGTATTTAGCCATTTTGCAACCATTTTGTTGTCAAATGATATAGCCACATGATGTATATGATGTATAGGCATTTGAATACATGTATGTACATGGAAATATGATATATGTGTGAGATTTGAAAGCATATGAATGAGAATAGGTGCTTTTAACATTGAGATGCATGGGTGTACCTTTAAAAACTTGTGCATATGAACAAGTGAGTAGTGGTTTTGCAATGTACAGACATTTGAACTCTTTAGACAAGTTTAATAGCCTATTTTAAAACTTTCTTACATGCCCAAGTGGTCTTGTTTCTAGGGGAAAACCATTTGGCTCTTAAATGAATCATTTTGGGACAAAAAATGACCCATTTTGTGAGCTAAACCCCAACCTAGACAAATGAGTGATTTTGAGGCTAAAAGTTTGCACACATATAGATCTCATAAAGATATTTTTTTCTATTCCAAGAACCACATTATTTGGACGTCTATAAAATTTCTTATGATTTTTCAAAGTTTATATTAGAAATTGGTTTTGGTCTGGGCATTATTCACATGAGTAGATTCTATTTTTATGTCATCTGAAGGCTAAACAAGGTCTAATGGTCTTGAAACTTTATAAAGTGAAACTAGATATTCACAGTAAGATATAGCAACTAGAAGCACCTCATTTGGAGGTCTATAGAGAGAGAAATGAATTTTTGAAATTTTGCGTCAGAACCAATGATGCTAGCTACCTTGGGCACTGTTTCATTATAATTCAGTCCCTAAAATAGCTTAACATGGTATGAGCCTATTTTTCCTATAAAGTTGACATCCATAGATTTTCAGAATAGTATAGTTTTCTGGGTTTTAATTTTTCTAGAATTAGTTATAAATTTTCAAAATTCGCATTAGTAACTTGTGATAGCAAATCTAGACAACTAGACCTTTGGAGCTTTTCTGTTGTCAATCATAGTCCAACTGGGTTTTCATGGCCTAGAATTATTTTTACCCTATATTTGACATCTAGAGCTTTTTGGAAAGCTATATTTGCATAGTTTTGATTTTTCTAGAATTAATTGTAATTTTCCAAAATTGGTGGCAGAAGCTTGAATTCTGGACCTAGGGAAAAAACTCCAATTTTCTCATGTGTGGCTCTTAAACCAAAATGTATGGAATGTTTTACAATGGTTATGACTCATTTAGATGGAATATGAGTAAGGAATGATATTGGGGACTCCACGGGGTCCGAGAGCAAAATTTGAATAGTTAAAGTGCTATGCAATGATATAATATTCCATGATTTCATTTCATTTTCCTTGAAACTCATATATGAAACATGTATGGGGTATAATGCATGGGAAAGTGAGGCTAAACTAATATGGTGTTACAAACAACAGGAGATACATCCAGCTCCACCTCAACAAGAGGAGGCATTGGAGCCCATGATTCATAATACACCACCTCAGACACAGTTTGAGGGCTAGGTGAGGGAGTCCATTGAGAGATTGGAGGGTCATGTACTTTCTATGTAGGAGCATATGCAAAATGTTAGTAGATTATCTTACGCCCAACCCTCCACCACCATATCTAGAAGTTCCTCAGTCTAAAATTATTATTCCTCCACATGATCCGGCTTCCCAAGACATGCTTTGCTTATCTGACCTTTAGTGTTTAAACTTTCTAATTTCTTTATATTTCTTTTGGATAACTATACACTCTAATCTAACTCTTAAGATTTTCATTCACTATTTATATACTTGAATTCCTATATTTGAATTTCACTTACCCCCTGTTTAGTCTTCTATCTATTAACAATATCATTCTTTTACTACTTTCTAGAACAAGAATGACTTTGTTTCTCAAATGTTTGGTAGAATAAGTTGTCTTTCAAAAAAAAAATCGTGATTGAGTGCTTGTTTTAGGTACCTGCTAAGAGTTATTTTTGAAAAGAAAATTAAGATAGAATCAATCTTTTAAAAGAAAGCACATATGAAGTTAATTCATAACAAATAGATATATAAATATGTTAGTAAATTTTTACTAACGCTCATAATTAATATTATTGCATTTATTTATTCATATTAATTACATGTATTTATCTTTACTAGATGGAATTTATTTTAAAATTTTCAATACTTACTTTCTAACATTTAAAGTTAATTTTGTAACTCTTATTACAATGGTTTTGATATATAATAAATTAATATAAAATGAATTGGATATAATTCATTAAATGTTATAAATTTTAATTGTAGAATGCTAGTACATTGGTTTAAATAAAAATAAATAAATAATTTTTGATCAATTTAATGTAAAAATTAGTTAATATTAATAATTTTTAACTGATTCAATCAATTCTTGGCTAGTTTTCTTCTTGATCAATTTTGAGGATCAAATAAATTAAAATTATGAATACTTTTCTAATTTTTGGAGGAACCAGGTGGTCTAATCCTATTTTTTTAACCTATATGATTTATTTACAATTACCTCACAATCCCAACTCTACTTGTACTTAAACTTCAGTATTAGTCACAACTTCTAGGCCTTTTTTGAAGCAGAATATATAACTTACACTCTTTATCTATTTCAAAACATTTTAATTAAGATAGATTCGAATCAAACTAATTAAATACATAATTATATTATAAATGAATTTTATTAAATAATACATTTGATTTAATGTCTTTTTATAATGAATTAATTTTTAATAAGTTAAACTACCTAAAAATTTCTCATCCACTTCTATGTTAGGATTGTGGTCTAGGAAAGACCAAGGAAAAACATGCATCCTATAGCTTTGCAAATTTCATTTGCATTTCCATAAGTTAGTCACTATGTTACGAGTCAATAAGATAAATAATTCTTACCTTATTACCATTGACTAAGAGAGTCTATTTTTTTTTTTTTTTCTTTTTGTGAATCATTTTGCTTTTTTCTGTGAGTCCCTCTTTGCTTTGGTTTTGGACATGAACACTAATAAATGATCCTAATATGGTTGATCTCCAACAATGCAAGTCAAATCAATAACCAACTCACTTGTTAATCCAGTAAGTGCATGTAATTCTATTAATTAAAACTATGCTTGCATCTAAAAAAGTATTGTAATTTTTTTGTTGTATAATTAATATGCTCATTTAAAAAAAATTGATATGTAAGAATTGTTAAATATGGTAAGGATGAAAAAAGTATAAAATAAATTAGTATTATTCATTTCTTAATTTAAAACTTTTATCCTTTAAATCTCCAACAAAAAATCTTAAGAAACATTGACCAACGTTATCCAAATGTTCCAACTTCGTAGCAGTAAAGGCCCTATTGAAAAATTTTGTCTATTACCAATTGCTCTCAAATAAATTATACTTTTCTTTCTAAGGAAAATTTAAATTACACAATTTATTAGTATAAAAATATTACACAAATTTCTCTAAAATTAAAATATTACTACAATACCCTCAAGAATAATATCAATTTTTTTAAAAAATATATAACTTACAAAAACATATGTTTTAAACTTTTGTTTTCGATGTTATTTATTATGTTAAAAACTCTAAATTAATTTACTTTATATTTAAATAATTAATTATTTTTTTATTAGTCAAATACATAATTAATAATTATTATATTTCATAAATAATGGAGATAAAATTAATTTAGCTAAAATAAATATAATTATAGTTATTTTTTGTTATAAGAAAAATAAGTGTATCTTTTATTTTAAAAAATATTTATTTTTAAAATTAAAAATATATATAAAAAAAATAGTTTATCTACTTTTATTTGAAGTATGGAGATTGCTAATGCCAATCATGATGTCATATTATTATATGATAGCATTAAAGAGAAAAAAGTAACTTCTGCAAAATCCTACATACTGACATCTTAGAAACAGAGCAAAGAGGACCCCCACGTCCTGGACTAGGGACGATAGGTCATTTCATTGCTCCATTGAATAATCAAAATCAAAATATACAGTGAGAGGATAAAGACGCAAATGTGTCATATTGGAAGCATCCTGTCAACTTTGATGTATTGTCCCGCTTGACATCTTATGTGTCATTTATTTTGCCAATAAAAACATTAAATCTAACTTGTCAACTTTGATGTATTGTCCCGCTTGACATCTTATGTGTCATTTATTTTGCCAATAAAAACATTAAATCTAACATTAAGGATATCTAAGTTAAAAATAAATTTTAATATAAAATTAATTTTATTATTAAATAATATAATAATATACATCTATAGTTAAAATGATATTTGGACCCCAAAAAAACCACTTGCACACGTCACCATATATGCTCATACTATGGGCACTATGCCAGGGGTGATGCGGCTGAAAGCTCGACCACTATTTTCTGCTAGTGGATGGATGGATATCTTAACTTGGATATGTGTAATTTATCTTTTTTTATGTATATAGCATAATTTTAAACAGTTGTATAATATATATTATGTTAAAAATAGGAATGAATAAAATATTCAGGTTCTGTAAGAACATGTACAAATTATTTGCTAAGGTGTATATATGAAAAATGACTTTTAAGATGTTTTAAATGCATAGTTTTATTTATTTTATGTATTGGATATTGTAATTTTTTTTTAGAGATGATATTGTAATTTTAAATAATTAAATAATAAATATGTTATAGATGAGTAAGTTTCCTCATCTCTAAATCTGATGAGAACTTATAAAATTTGTTCAGAAATCTTTAAGTGTGAGAATAAAAATGAAAATTTTAAATTTTTATAAGGGTCTCAAAATTTATTTTTCATCCCCATTGAAATTTAAGTGAGTAAATTTTACAAATTTTCATAAGGCATGTAATATCATATTTGTCTATTTCAATACTTCAAAAAAAAAAACTACATAGTTAAAATACTCAAAAAAAAATTTATTTTTTATTTTTACAATTAAATTCAAACAAATAAAGTTTATAGGTATTCATAAAATTTAAATATTATACTTATTATTTATTTTTAAAATTATATATTATTTAATTATTTAAAAGTACACTATCTAATTCATAATACTAACATAAATTGGCCAAAAATATTAAAAACATATATAAATAAAAATTATAAATGGTTGATCCTATATATCATTATATCGCAGGGCAGCACTATAGTATTATGAAAAAAAAAATTAAAAACATAGAGTTTTTTAAAAAAACCCATGTATTAGGGGCACAACACATAGCAGATCCTCAGCACAGTAGTGAATAAAGGATTTATTGTAATACCTTCTCTCTCTAATATTTCCATTCCATTACAAGGCTAAAGTTCCACACACTTACAAAAAAATAATAGATTTAATCACATTGTGTGTTATGTAAGGCCCAGAAATTTCTTTGTGTAACACCATCATATCATAACCCATTTCACGTCATTTCTAGGTTCTATTTGTAACATCTGGTTTTCTAAAAATGAAAGAAAATGTAAGAAATGTAACGTACAGTTTTTTCGTTAATGAATGAAATTCACCGGACACGAAAGGAAGTCTCCTAAGATGATGTAGTTAAAGTCCCAAAAAAAATTAGCAAGCATTCTAGACTCCTAAAAATAAGAATCCTAGGCTCAAAAGAAAAGAAAAATGAAGTTAGAATGAAGAAATAATTTCTTATAAAAAAACTGACGAAACACAATGGCATTTTCGTAAATAAGTGCAACTTTTAGAAAAACTTATAGGAGGGCTTTTTAAATGAATAATTTGAGTTGCCCAAGGTTCTTAGAGACTCTAAAAACCATGGGAAGTCCCGGAATAGTTAAATCCCCTCCAGTAGATATTTTATAATATTAGTTGATCCAAACTTTGACTGATTTGCTCGGTAAGGTTTTAACTCCAAATTGAGTGATTTCAAAGTCATTTTATTAAATTTGAGAGCCTAAATTTTATAATGGAAAAGATGATTTTCAAAAAGAAGTTAAAACAAAGTCGAAACAAAATTGCCATTATGGAAGGACAAAATTAGATTTTTTAAAAAAGTGTATTTCCAGAAGCTCCCATACATTTCTCCTTTCTTCTCCTATCTTCTTATGCACGAAATTTCTACCCAAAAAAATAGAATATTATCTGTTCTCTTAGGCTCACAAGAAGGGGAAGAAAAGGAAGAGAAAAATCAAGAAAAAGTTATGAATTCTTGGTAGTTTTCTATGCTTTCTTCCATCCAAACCTCCTCTCCTCCATTCTCCTTTGTTTCCTTTGATTAAAATGAAGTTTTCAAATCCGTTTTAAGGGAGATATTAAGGGGAAATTTTGGATTTGAAGAGAGGAGCTTGGAGAAAATAAGATTCAAATGAGAAAAAACAAGAAAATAAAGTAATTTCTTCTTCCATGGTTGATATCTCTTCCTTCCCTTCCTGCACCATTTCGCCCAACTCAATAAACCCTAGGAAGGTTTGATTTTTAGGCAAAACCAAGGGTGATTCTTAAAAAAAAGGGTGTGGAGATTAAGAATATGCAAAAGGAATTAACAAAAAGTTAGTAGATTTCAAGATGTAATTTCTAGAGTTTCAATTGCACCTTATAGAATCTGATTTTGTACAATGATTCCTATACTTAAATAAGGGTTTAAATAAGTTCCTAAGATCCTTAAGAGGCTCCCCATGTGCATCTTCCCTTAAGAAAACAAAGAAAGCTCAATGGAACCCAATATGCTTCATTGTCTCGACCAAAAAGGGTTTCCATTGCTAGAAAGAGTTTTAAATTTTTCTAAACTTATTCTTGAGTCATATATAATGAATGAATATGAAGAGAAGTCCTAGGAGAAATTTAGAAACCATAAAAAGTGAGTTAGTACTTTATGTTCCATAATGAGACCTAAAGAAGCAACATATAGTTAGACTCTTAGTTTTGATTGTGTGATGACTTCAAGAGGCTTAAAAGGAGTCAAGAATTATGTTTAAAAGGAAAGAATGGAACCTAGAATTTAATTGAGGAGTGTTGCTTCATTAGGTACAATTATGAAACCATAATAAGGTTATAAGCTAACCTAGTGTCTAAGCAAATTGTATGGCTTTAGAATTGAGTTCATGAACCTAATTGGCTTCCATAAATTGTGTTTAAGCCAAGAAAAACTATCCCCACACTTTTGTGTGTGTGTGGCCGAAGCAAGGGAGGGAGATTCAAGAAGAACAGTGTGTAATTGTATACAAGATAGCTTTTTCTACCTTATCTTATGCATGAATGTGTGCTTAGCTTGTCTTAGAATGTGTGCATGTGTATTTTCAAACTATGAAAAGTGTGCTAGCATAATTTTATATGCCATGATTTCATGATGACATATTATGTTCTAAATGATGTTATGATGTGTGTCTTGTAACACCATAATATATTAACTCCATCTAGCCTCCTTCTGAGCTCGATTCTATATGATTTCCAAATATCCAGTATAAACCGTGGCATTTTTATACTAAAAACTGGGGTTTCAAACACTCATCTTTTGCCCCGTGGGTCCTGTGAACCCATCATTCACATTCTCTACTCAAACTCCATGTATATGACTCATACATATTATAAAACAAGCCATAAACCACGGATATGAAGCCAAAAACCAAGAAAGTACATTTTCTTAAATGGACCCAAAAGTTATATTTTTTGTTCTAATTTTGAAAAATCATAATTAATTATAGAAAAATGGAAATCTAGCAAATCATAGATTTCTGGAAAGCTCTAAGTGTTAACTTTACACTAAAAATAATTTCTAACCATCATCTCAGCGTTTGGACCATGTTTGACACTGAAAATGAGACAGAGGTCCGGCTGTCCTGGTTTCTAGTGTAGCTTACTGTCATAAACTTCAAAAATTCATAACTAAATACACAAAAATCCAATCTGGGAAAACCATACCAATTTGGAAAGCTACAAATGTTAGCTAGAGGAGAAAACTAAGTGCAGATCAGTTCAATAGGTCTTAGATCTCGAAAATGGATGGAATGATAACGGAGGTCAGATGGCTTCCTGATATTGATACAGAACTTCAGACGGTTCGTTCTCTCTCTACAGACCTCTGATTTAGGTGATTCCAGTTACTGTAGGTCATTGTGTAGTCTAGTTTATGCTTATAAAATTTCATGACATTTGGACTCCATTTGGTCTATGAATGACATGGATTTCTTTTCGGACTAATGAAACAATAACATGACCAAACTATCAAATTTTCTCAATTTCAAAACTTCGCCAAATATTCCCTAAACCTCCGAATATTACTCACTTTGGCTTTCCAAGAAGCTCTCTACAAAATCTAGAGGCATCCCAAATTTCATATTAAGAAGATCTTGTTTGGTCATACTTTGACGGAGCTCACAAAATTGATGGTTTTGGTACCCAAAATGGTTCAAAGTGGGTCCAAGTGGCCTCCCATATATTCTCACACCTCATCGACAAGTTTTAAAGCATGAAAATAGTATATATAACATGTCCAAGTGGTTCAAATTATCATACATTTCAAACTCACTATGCTACAGGCCAAAATACACTATCACATACAAGCCACAAAAAGGGCAAATCCCACATTTTCATTACTTTGGCTCTCTCTATAGTTTATACATCATATTTCCATACATTTACACTTGCTATAACATTTACATCTCAAAAATAGTAGGTGCATATTCATTTTAGCACCACTTTACATCAAAAGAATAAAAAATAAGCTAACATCTAGCTAAACATGCTTTAGGCTCCTTGGTATGCACATGAATCTCCTTGAGCTCTACCTAGAATGTTAAGATAGGGGAGGGAAGGAGGTGAGACTCATAGAATCTCAGTAGCTCATGCACTCATTCAAGGAAGCAATCAAGGCATATAACAAGTCAAAGTATGCAAATAATCATTTAACCATTCACAATCATACACTACATGATTCACATGCCATGAAAACCAAATCAATGTCAAGAATGAGCTTTAGGGACTTTTAGTTTAGCCTCACCCGAGTTTAGGGACTTTTGGATGGCCTTACCCAATTTTAGGGACTTTTGACTTAGCCTTACTCAATTATAAGACTTTTGGCCTTGTTTCACCCATCTCAAGGGACTTTCGACTCTACCTCACCCACCTCAAGGGACTTTTGGCATTATCTCACCCAAGCAATTCTCACAATCCAACACATAAGCATATTGGTACCAATGCATCAAGGCAATAACATATGGCATATCACACACAATAAGCATATACACAAATATACAATGACCATTACATCTAAGAATGCAATAAGAAAGAGTAGAGAGAGCTACCTTTTGAACTAACACAAGCCTTCCCTTTCAATTCTTCTTCTCCCTTCTTAGTTTCACACTCACACCTTGATGGAGGTGCTTCTTTTGAGCCTAGATACAACAAAAGCGTGGAATTACTCTCTCATAACTCAATAACTCTTAGGAGTTCTTCAGAGCAACCTTGCTAACATATAAGAATCTAGGGGTTCTCTCTCTCTCTCTAGAATGTCACCAACTCTTCCTCTCTCTCAAGCTGTCATGGTAGTAGAATCATCATATTCAAGGAAAACAAAGAAGTTCAAGAGTGTTTTCCACTTTCCCTCTTTTGACCCATGCCTAAAACCCTACTAATTTCATAAGCAAAACCATAGAAAGAGAGGGCAAAGAGAGGAGATCAAGATTCTAAGAAGAAAAGAGAGAAGCTTACTTATCTTTCCTTTGTTCTTCCTCCCTTCTCTTGGTCTCTCTCACTCCTCACTCCTCTTTTCTCTCCTTAGGTCGAAGTCTAAGTCAATTAAACGAGAAAGAATGGGTTGGGATGCTTCAAGATGTCAAAATCTCCCTTTTTATGCTTTTCCGGACTAATCCTCGCTGTAGCGAAAATTAACCTTCGCTACGACGAGCACGTATCAGTTCTAAACCCCCGTTTTCGTTATGGCGCGCGCTACAACAAGCAACTCCCTGGTTTTTGTATGGGATGCCTGCACTCTCTATAACTAGAAGCATTTTTGCTATAGCGAATAGGCACCCTCGCTATAGCTAGACCATTTCTCACTATAGCGAATAGGTACATTCGCTATAATTAGGCTATTTCTCGCTATAACTAGCAGACTTAGAAAAATTTTAGGATTTCAAAAATTTTCAACTTTCTTTTTTCTTTTCCTTTTCTTTTTCTGGTTGTTACATTTCCACCCCTCTTAAATGAAATTTCGTCCTCAAAATTTAAAGACATACCTCAAGGGAATAACTCTGGATATTTTTGCCTCATTTCATCCTCTAATTCCCAAGTTGCTTCCTCAGATATCAGACCTCTCTAGATCACTTTCACCAGCAGAATGTTCTTGCTTCTCAGCTGTTTCAGCTTAGCATCCATAATTCTCTCCGGACTACATAGGAAAGATCTTCCTGCAATTGTACATGCTCATATTCTATGACATGTGAGGGGTCTGGTAAATACTTTCACCTGGGAGACATGAAAAACACTGTGGATTTGGGCTAGGTTAGGAGGTAAGGCTATTCAGTAAGCCACGAGTCTAATTTTCTCAAGGATTTCAAATGGACCAATATACCTAGGACTGAGCTTCTTTACCCTCATTAACCAACCTACTCCCATCACTGGAGATACTCAAATGAACACATGGTCTCCAATCTCAAACTTTAACGACTTCCTTCGCTTATTAGCATAGCTTTCCTACCTCCTCTGGGCCGTGAGGAGTATCTTTCTAATCAATTCTATCTATCGGGTAGTTTGGTCCACAATCATAGGTTCTATCATACTCCTCTTACCTAGCTCAACCCAACACAGAATAGGCACCCTCGCTATAGCTAGACCATTTCTCACTATAGCGAATAGGTACATTCGCTATAATTAGGCTATTTCTCGCTATAACTAGCAGACTTAGAAAAATTTTAGGATTTCAAAAATTTTCAACTTTCTTTTTTCTTTTCCTTTTCTTTTTCTGGTTGTTACATTTCCACCCCTCTTAAATGAAATTTCGTCCTCAAAATTTAAAGACATACCTCAAGGGAATAACTCTGGATATTTTTGCCTCATTTCATCCTCTAATTCCCAAGTTGCTTCCTCAGATATTAGACCTCTCTAGATCACTTTCACCAGCAGAATGTTCTTGCTTCTCAGCTGTTTCAGCTTAGCATCCATAATTCTCTCCGGACTACATAGGAAAGATCTTCCTGCAATTGTACATGCTCATATTCTATGACATGTGAGGGGTCTGGTAAATACTTTCAACTGGGAGACATGAAAAACACTGTGGATTTGGGCTAGGTTAGGAGGTAAGGCTATTCAGTAAGCCACGAGTCTAATTTTCTCAAGGATTTCAAATGGACCAATATACCTAGGACTGAGCTTCTTTACCCTCATTAACCAACCTACTCCCATCACTGGAGATACTCAAATGAACACATGGTCTCCAATCTCAAACTCTAACGACTTCCTTCGCTTATTAGCATAGCTTTCCTACCTCCTCTGGGCCGTGAGGAGTATCTTTCTAATCAATTCTATCTATCGGGTAGTTTGGTCCACAATCTTAGGTTCTATCATACTCCTCTTACCTAGCTCAACCCAACACAGAAGGGATTTGCACTTTCTCCCACACAAAGCCTCACAAGGGGTCATCTGAATACTGAAATGGTAACTATTATTGTATGCAAACTCTGCTAATGGTAAATACGCATCCCAGTTATCCTTCATTTCTAACACACATGCCCTCAATATGTCTTCCAATGTCTGGATGGTCCTTTCAGTCAGACCATCTGTTTGGGGGTGATATGCAGTACCAAACCACAACCTGGTCCCTAAGGCATGCTGCAATGATCTCCAAAAGTTCAACGTGAACCTGGGGTCTCTATCTGAAACTATACTACTAGGGACTCCATAAAGTCGTGCTATCTCTCTGATATACAACTGGGCTAATCTATCCAGTGTATGAGTAGCCCTCATAGCTAAAAAGTATGTAGACTTCGTCAGTCTATCCATAATTACCCAAATAGCATCGTGTCTCGAGGATGTCCTGGTTAACCCCATAACAAAGTCTATGGCTATACTATCCCACTTCCACTCAGGGATATTTAGAGGTTACAATAATCCAGCCGACTTTTGATGTTCTATCTTTACCCTCTGACGCACTAGGCATCTAGCCACATAATCCATCATATCATTCTTCATTCTTGGCCACCAGAAAATTCTTTTCAAATCCTGATACATCTTGGTGGCATCTGGGTGGATAGTATACTTACTCTTATATGCCTCTTCTAAAATGCTTTCTCTCAACTTAGTCTGACCTGGCACATAGATTCTATCTCGATATACTATCATACCATCCTCAGACACCTTGAAATCTGAGATCTTACCTTGGGAAATCTCATTCCTGGTCTGTTTCAGGAACTCATCCTCCCTCTAGGTATCTAAGATCTGGGTTCTCAATAGATTCTCAACTTGGGTTTCACTCAGATATAATTTACCCGATACCACTTGACAAGAGAGGTTCAAGTTTCTAAACTTCTCTAGGAGCTCCTGCTCCCTAATCATCATATAGACTACATGGATGGATTTTCTACTCAAAGCATCTGCCACCACATTGGCCTTGCCTGGATGATATTTCAACACATAATCATAGTCTTTCAAGAATTTCATCCATCTCCTCTGTCTCATATTAAGTTCTTTCTGGTCAAACAGGTATTTCAAACTCTTGTGGTCACTATAAATCTCTATGGTAGCAACATACAGATAGTGTCTCCAAATTTTAAGAGCAAACACTACGGTGGCAAACTCCAGGTCATGGGTGGGATAATTCTCCTCATGAGGCCTCAACTGCCTAGAGGCATATGCCACTACTCGACCCTGCTACATCAACACACATCCTAACTCTTTGCCCGAAGCATAATAATAAACCATAAATGGCTCACTAAGGTCAGGGATAATCAATACAGGGGCAGTGGTCAAACAGAGTTTCAACTCTTGGAAACTTTTCTCACATCTATCATCCCACACAAAAGGTGTCTCTTTCCTAGTTAGCCTCATCAGTGGTAAGGCCATTTGAGAAAAGCCCTAAATAAATCGTCTATAATACCCTACCAAACCGAGGAAACTCCTAACCTCGATGATAGTTCTAGGTCTATCCCACTGCAACACAGCCTCAACTTTATAGGGATCAACCGCGACCCTGTCTCGTGAGATCACATGACCTAAAAATCTTACCTTGGTTAACCAAAACTCACATTTACTAAGTTTGACATACAACCTTTTCTATTTCAAGGTGTCTAGGACTAGTTTCAAATGCCTCTCGTGCTCCTCAAAGGATCTGGAGTACACTAAAATATCATCAATGAAGACCACCACAAACTGATCTAGATACGGTCTAAATACCCTATTCATGTAATCCATGAACACAGCGGGTGCATTCGTCAACCTAAATGGCATCACAAGGAACTCATATTGCCCATATCTTATTCTAAAGGCCGTCTTGGAGACGTCTTCAATTCTCACTCTCAACTGGTGGTACCCAAATCTAAGATCTATCTTGGAAAACACATATGCCCCAGTCAACTGATCTAAATCATTAATTCTAGGGAGAGGATATTTATTCTTGATGGTAAATTTATTCAACTCTCTGTAATCTATACACAAACGCAAGCTACCATCCTTCTTTTTTACAAATAACATCGAAGCTCTCCAAGGTGAAACATTAGGGCAGATAAACCCTTTCTCTAATAATTCCTCTATCTGCTCTTTCAACTCAGCAAGTTCGGCAGGAGCCATCCTGTAAGGAGCTTTGGACACCAGTCCAGCCTCAGGCACTATGTCTGTAAGGAACTCTAATTCTCTCTCAGGGGGTAGGCTACTAAAGTCAAACTCTTTAGGAAAAACTTTTGGGAATTCCCTGACAACTGAGATCTCCTCTATCCCTTCCTCTACCTCAGCTTGAATAAAGAAAAAGACTAGAAACCCTTGACATCTGCACTCTAAATATCTCTCAGCCTGGGCAGTAGTCATAAAGGATAACTCAGTTCTTATCCTAGGTATGGTCCCACAAGCAAGTAGGGAAATGGTTCGGTGTTCATAATCAAGTATTGCATTATTTACCGCTAACCAATTCATACCAATAATCAAATCAATATCATGAAAGGGCATACAGATCAAATCAATAGTGGTATGACAATAGTTAAATTGAACAGTGATATTTAAGCAGGTATGGGAAGTAACCACGTGGCCTCCAATGGGTGTAGTGACAGACAAGTCAAATGGCAAGATACTAATGACCAAACCTAATTGCCTCACACAATCATAGGATATAAACGAGTAACTAGCACCCGAATCAAATATAGCAACTACAGGAAAGCCATTCACTATCAGCATACCTCGGATCAAACTGGGGGATGCACTGGCTTCCTGCTGAGTGAGGGCGAACACTCCGCCTTGGGTCTGTGGCTTAGGAGGAGGCGCTGTATCTGTCTGAAGACAGTGTCTAGCAATGTGCCCTGGCTTCCCATACTTGAAACATGTCACCAAAGACTGTTGGAAGGATGATTGGCTCCGAGGAGGTGGCATACCCCGCTGCGGCCTTCTATTCTACGGCCCCTTGCCTCTCCTCTTGGTGTTAGGTGTCAAACTAGAACTCTCTTTTGGTTTTGGCCTTTTCAAATCTGAAACCCTCTTCTGACTAGCTCTAGTTGCAGCAGGCATGATAGCTCGCAAGTTAGTTTCAATCATCTTGCTGACCTTCACAAGGGTATTAAACTTCCTGATCTGCTGTGGAGTAACTCTATTGCTAATCAGGGGCTTCAACCCAGTTTCAAACTGCTCACATCTCCAGGGTTCATCATCATACCTCTAGAGGTAAGAGGAATACCGAGACAACTCAATGAACTTGGCCACATATTGGTCTACAGTCATCTCATCCGTCTGTCTCAAGCCCATAAATTCCAACTCTTTTTTCTTCCTCACCGAACTAGGGAAATATTTCTCATAAAACTTAACCAAGAAGTTTTCCCAAGTTATTTGTATGTTCTTGGTCTCCATCAAGGGTTTCGTGCTAAGCCACCATCTATCAGCTTCCTTTTGTAACATGAAAGTGGCTAACTGAGCTTTCTGCTCGATGGTACAATCCATCACCGAGAATATTTTTCCTTGCTACATAACCCAAGTCTCCGCCTTATCCACATCTAACTCCCCGTCAAAAGAGGGTAGATTATTCTACCTAAACTGCTTTAACACTTTCTGGATAGACATCTGGGTCTGAGGAGTAGCAGGTTCCTGGGAAGATGCAGGTGGAATGCTAGATATGGATGGTTGAGGTACAGGGCCTTCGCTCCTGGCTTCTTCTTGCCTGGCTAGGGTATCTTGTAAATGCATGATCATATCATGTTGTTGCTAGGTAATGTACCTTTGTTGTTCCAGCATCTCTTGGTGCTGGCCCATCATGGCCTCATACCGGTCAAGCCTCTCCATGATGGCTCACAGAGGATCCTCAAGCCCAACAGGAACCTTTGGCTCAGCTCTCTAAGCCCTGGGTAGTCTACCTCTACCCCTGTCTCGTCTAGTCTCAACCATGTCTGAAAAGAAGTAGCAACCCTCAGTTCACAATACTATCACAAGCATAAATGCATATAGATGCTACCACTTCCATAGCCATTCACACCAAACACAAGTAATTCACATCATTCGAGAGCTTAACATCGAGCAAAAGTACTTGAACCTTTGCTCTAATACCAAAAATGTAACACCATAATATATTAACTCTATCTAGCCTCCCTCTGGGCTCGATTCCATATGATTTTCAAAGATCCAGTACAAACCGTGGCATTTTCATACTAAAAACTAGGGTTTCAAACACTCATGTTTTGCCCCGTGGGTCTTGTGAACCCATCATTCATATTCTCTACTCAAACTCCGTGTATACGACTCATACATATTATAAAACAACCCATAAACCACGGATATGAAGCCAAAAACCAAGAAAGTGCATTTTCTTAAATGGACCCAAAAGTCAGATTTTTGGCTCTAAGTTTGGAAAATCATAATTAATTATAAAAATATGAGAATCTAGCAAATCATAGCTTTTTGGAAAGCTCTAAGTGTTAACTTTACACTAAAAATAATTCCTAACTATCATCTCAGTGTTTGGACTATGTTTGACATTGAAAATGAGACAGAGGTCTGGCTGTCCCTGTTTCTAGCTCAACTTACTATCATAAACTTCAAAAATTCATAACTAAATCCACAAAAATCCAATCTAGAAAAAACTATACCAATTTGGAAAGCTACAGATGTTAACTAAGGAGAAAAATAAGTTCAGATCAGTTCAGTAGCCCTTAGACCTCGAAAATGGATGGAACAGTAACGGAGGTCAAATGGCTTCCTGATACTGATACAGAACTTCAGACGGTTCGTTCTCTCTCTACAGACCTTCGATTTAGGTGATTCTAGTGTATAGGTCATTGTGTTGTCTAGTTTATGCCTATAAAATTTCATAACATTTGGACTCCATTTGATCTATGAATGACATGGATTTCTTTTTGGACTAATGAAACAGTAACATGACTAAACCATCAAATTTTTCCAATTTCAACAATTCGCCAAATATTTTCTGGACCTCTGAATATTACCCACTTTAACTTCCCAAGAAGATCTCTACAAACTCTAGAGGCATGCCAAATTTCATATCAACAAGAGCTCATTTGGTCATATTTTGACAGAGCTCACAAAATTGACGGTTTTGGCACCCAAAATGGTTCAACGTGGGTCCAAGTGGCCTCCCACATATTCTCACACCTCATGGACAAGTTTTAAAGCATGAAAATAGTCTATATAACATGTCCAAGTGGTCCAAATTATCATACATTTCAAACCTACTATGCTACAGGCCAAAATACACTATCACATACAAGTCACAAAAAGGGCAAATCCCACATTTTCATTACTTTGGCTCTCTCCATAGTTTGTACATCATATTTTCATACATTTACACTTGCTACAATATTTACATCTCAAAAATAGTAGGTGCGTATTCATTTTGGGACCACTTTACATCAAAAAAATCAAAATAAGCTAACATCTAGCTAAACATGCTTCTAGGCTCCTTGGTGTGCACTTGAATCTCCTTGAGCTCTACCTAGCATGTTAAGATGTGGGAGGGAAGGGGATGAGATTCATGGAATCTCAATAGCTCATGCACTTATTCAAGGAAGCAATCAAGGCATATAATAAGTCAAAGCATGTAAATAATCATCTAACCATTCACAATCATACACTACATGATTCACATGCCATGAAAACCAAATCAATGCCAAGAATGAGCTCTAGGGACTTTTGGTTTAGCTTCACTTGAGTTTAGGGACTTTTGGATGGCCTTACTCAATTTTAGGAACTTTTGACTTGGCCTCACTCGGTTATGGGACTTTTGGCCTTGTCTCACCCATCTCAAGGGACTTTTGGCTCTACCTCACCCACCTCAAGGGACTTTTGACATCTCACCTGAGCAATTCTCACAATCCAACACATAAGCATATTGGTACCAATGCATCAAGGCAATAACATATGGCATATCACACACAATAAGCATATACACAAATATACAATGACCATTACATCCAAGAATGCAATAAGAAAGAGTAGAGAGAGCTATCTTTTGAACTAACACAAGCCTTCCCTTTCAATTCTTCTTCTCCCTTCTTAGTTTCACACTCACACCTTGATGGAGGTGCTTCTTTTGAGCCTAGACACAACAAAAGCATGGAATTACTCTCTCATAACTCAATAACTCTTAGGAGTTTTTCAGAGCAACCTTGCTAACATATAAGAATCTTGGGGTTCTCTCTCTCTCTCTAGAATGTCACCAACTCTTCCTCTCTCTCAAGCTGTCATGGTAGTAGAATCATCATATTCAAGGAAAACAAAGAAGTTCAAGAGTGTTTTCCACTTTCCCTCTTTTGACCCATGCCTAAAACCCTACTAATTTCATAAGCAAAACCATAGAAAGAGAGGGCAAAGAGAGGAGATCAAGATTCTAAGAAGAAAAGAGAGAAGCTTACTTATCTTTCCTTTGTTCTTCCTCCCTTCTCTTGGTCTCTCTCACTCTTCACGCCTCTTTTCTCTCCTTGGGTCAAATTCTAGGTCAGTTAAAAGAGAAAGAGTAGGTTGGGATGCTTCAAGATATCAAAATCTCCCTTTTTATGCTTTTCTGAACTAACTCTCGCTATAGTGAAAATTAACCTTCGCTACGGCGAGCGCGTATTAGTTCCAGACGCCCGTTTTTGCTATGGCGTGCACTACAGTGATCAACTCCCTGGATTTTGTATGGGATGCCCGCACTCGCTATAGCTAGAAGTATTTTCACTATAGTGAACAGGCACCCTCACTATAGCTAGACCATATCTCGCTATAGCAAACAGGTACATTTGCTATAACTAGGCCATTTCTCGCTATAGTCAGCAGATATAGAAAAATTTTAGGATTTCAAAAATTTTTAACTTTCTTCTTTCTTTTCCTTTTCTTTTTCTAGTTGTTACATGTCTAGGTTTGCATGAGAATGGTGAGCCCAAGAACCCTTAACTATGGTAAAGATGAGCTAAGAATCCTTAAAATTGGTTGAGACAAGGTAAAGAGCTCCCAAAAGCAAAATGGGCTCTTAAGAGTATAGTTGAGTCCAAGAACCTCTTAAAGAATGGGTGAGGCAATTCTAATATCCATTAGAAATTAGGTGAGACCAATCTACTTACTTGGCAAGCCTTTATATGCTATGTACAACATTCTCAAATGATCAAAATGCTTCTTGAATGTTTATATATGTCAACATGACTATACATGCATTTATGAGACTTATTTGCATCCATTATGTATGATTAAATAGGAGATGAGCTACTGAGATTCTCTAAATCTCATCCCCTCTTCTCCAATATTTTAACATGCTAAATGGACTAAGAGAGTAAGGAGATGGAAGCTAACCACTTGAGAGATGAGAGTATGATATTGAAATGTATAAATTTTGCTTTTTTAAGGCTATCAAGGTGGCAAATGTTATCATTTTTAGTTGTATATGACCTATGACCTTTTGAACATATGTAATTATGATAATATATCATGTATGAATTAGAGAATATGTTATGTAGCCATTAGAATGTGAATTGAGTATATGATGGCAAATTAGCTTCATTGATGGCTTGATGTAATTGTGTATATGTGTGGATGAAATGGCCAAAATGAGATGCATGAGGTTTGAGACTATTTAGACAGCTCACACAAGCCCTAACTATGCTTTTAGACTTTCCCAAAAGGTGCCAAAATCCAAGGAAAGCCATTTGGATACTTTGATATCCTATATGAAGTCAAAATTGATCATAATGGAATCCTATATCACTTTTTAGCCAAATGAGCTATTCTTACTCTAAGATTTGGCATGAAATTAGATCTTGTTAAGAGATTTTTGCAAAGGTAAAGAACATAATTTTTGAAGGTTTACAGAATATTTAATGAATTTTCAAAGTTGGCAAATTTTTTGATTTTAGTCTGATGCACTGTTCACTTGGTCCGAAAATGAAATCTGCTCCACAGGACTCAAATGATGTCCAATTGTCACAAAATTTTATACAAAGAAATTAGACATTCCCAATGACTTGTGCACTTGGAAGCACCTCATTTGGAGGTCTAGAGAGGGAGATATGAATTTTTAAATATTCTATCCAGTATCAAGAACTTCACCCAATCTCAGTTATTGTTTGATTGAATTTCGAGATCTAGACATACCTAAGCTAGTCTGGAGTTACTTTTTCCCTCTAGCTAACATCCACATCTTTCTAGATTGGTATCATTTTCATGGATTGGATTTTTTTTGGAATTAATTGGACATTTTCAAATTTTTCTGCAGAAATCTCTAATAGCACCAGTGGACAATTTAGCCTCTAGAATTTTTCGAATGTTAAGCATCCTCTGTGAAAGATGTTATGATTTGGACACATTTTTAGTATGATATAGACATTTGTAGCTTTTCAGAATGGCTAAGAATACATGATTTCAATTTTTTTAAAATTAGTTATGATTTTCCAAAATTTGGATAGAAAAGAGCCAAATCTGGCTGAAAATGGATATGAATATTTCATACTTCCTTTCATGATTCTTGAGGTGTAGGCCACTTTCGATAATGAAAATGAGTTGTATTCATGTAATTAAATATGAGAATGTGATACGCGAGTCCATATGGCCCATAGGACTCTAAATGAAAATTTTAGGCATAGCGCAATGCTAAGAAATTCATTATTTTTTGTCATTTTTCCTTGCTCCTTCATGGAATGCATGATGTGAAGCATGAGAATGGCATAAGATAAACTAGGAAATTATGGTGTTACACTATTCCATTCTTTATCCATGATTGTGTATTACATTCTTTATGCATGATTGCATGGGAGATGAGCTATTGGGATTTTTTGAATCTTACTCCCTCCTCTCCAATATCTTAATATGCTAGGTGGAGCCAATGAACAAGAAAATGGAAGTCACCAAGATGGAAGATAAAGCTTGGGCCCTAAATTGCTTGATTTTTCCTATGTTGCAACTAGAGAAATGGTAAATGATATAATCTCTTGATAGAATGATTGTACAATGAATAGACCATATGTAAATATTCCCATAGTTGATATATGCATGATAATTGATGATAAATGAGAAGTGTTGGAATTTTTTGGTATTGTATGGCTACTTTAGATATATGTCTCCTTGCATATGACTTAGGGATGAAGGATGAGATTTTACATTTTGAGTTTCTACACCTTTAAGACAAGTTTAGGGAGTCTTTTTGGGCCATTCCCACGTGTCGAAGTGGTCACAAGGACCTTAGGAGCCATTTTGCCCATCTTTGAACCATTAAAAGGCATTAAATTGACCCAAATGGCACCTAATAGTATTTTCTGACCAAATGAAGAAGTTTTTCCATGAAATTTGGTAGACATATAAAGCTCATTAAGAGCTTTTTGGAAAGTTAAAGTGCAGAAAAAATGGAGCTCTACAGAATTATTTATGAATTTAAAAGTTGAGATTTTCAATTGGTTCTGGTATGCGCACTGTTCACATTGTCAATTTTGCGTTCTGTGTCATCTGATGGGCAAATGGTTTCCAATGCTTGTAAAATTTTACAGCTTTAAACTAGAGGTCATAAGCTTTCTATAGCCACTAAGATCACCTCATTTAGAGGTCAGAGTAAAGCATTATGTAATTTTGAAGTTTTCTATTAGTAGTAGTAGTCCCCTGAGTCCAGTTTCTATTCTATAGATTTCCAATGGCTAAAATATCTGTTCCATTTTAGAATTATTTTTCACATAAAGTTAACATCTTTAGCTTTCTAGAATGATGAAATTTTTATGATTTCAATTTTTATAGAATTAGTTATGAATTTTGAAAATTCATATTAGTAATCTGACCTAGTAGCCCAAACAACAGTGACCTCAGTGGCTTTTTGGATGTTAAATGTTTTCCCTTTAATGATTCTCTAGCTGAAATTATTTTTATCATGGGATAGACATCAGCTTTCTAGAATAGTAAAGTTTGTTGAATTTCAATTTTTGTGAATTTAGTTATGAATTTCTGAAATTGATATAGAAAAACTGAAAATCTGACCGTAGCTAATTCGTGGAAATTGGTGTGTTTCACCTACTTGTATGAGTTAAAAGGAAGTCTCTAAAATAGAAGGATTTATGGCCAACTAAAATTATGATAAAATTTTAAATATTAAAAAATAAAGATCTAAGGTTAAAGATGCCCAAAAACCAGAGCCAAAAGAGCTCAGAAAATTGTCGAAGAAAGTAGGGGCATTTTTGTAATTCCTAGAAAGTCTAGAAAACTCACAAAAGGGCTTTTTAAATAGAAAATTTAAGCTTTTCGGGGTTCTTAGTGGCCTTGAAATCCATAGGAACCCTTAGAATAGTTGAAACTCCTCAAATGAGTGATTTTAGCTATTAGTTGACTAAAACTTGACCGAATGGTTTAGAACGATTTTAGATCCTCTTCTAACGTTTATGGAGAAATCGAACATTGTGTTCCTCATAGAGGGATCCAATGTTACACTTTGCATGGCTTATGGGCTGTATGAATCCATCAATATCATCTTTTATTCATAACACATCCATAAAAATCATAACCATCATAAAACATCTCATGCTCTGTGAGCTTAGCATCATGCATTAGAAAAATAAAGGTTTGCTCTCAAGTTTTCCATGACAGCTTTTTGGTAGGAACTTTGGAAATTTATAACTAATTTTAAAAAAATTGAAATCAAGCAAATGATAGCTTTCTGAAAAGCCCTTAATGTCAACTAAAGATTAAAACTCATTCTAGACCACGACAACATCAATTGGATAATAAAAAATAACAAAACAATACCAAAGGTCTAGCTGTTAGGTCTGTTAGCATAGGTTTCTGATATAAATTTTGAAAATTCATAAATAATTCTAAAAAATTCAAAATCAAGCAAACCATAAAATTTTAGAAAACTCTAGATGTTTGATAAAGGCTAAAAATAATTCTAAATCATGTGGAAATCAATTGAACTGAGAAAACAATGGAACATTACCAAAGGTTTTCCTACACCATTAGTACTATCCTCCAACTTTGAAAATTTGATTCTCTTTCTACAAAGCTCCAAATAAGGTGATTTTGGGGGCTATAGAAAGCTTATGGTGTCTAATTTGTGGCTCACAAGAGACACAAAAACAAAATCTAACCGTATGAACAATACACATTATCATTCTACATAATTTGTCTAACTTTAAAAATCATAATAAATTCTCTAAAGCTTCAAATTGGGTACTCTTTGACTCTATGAAAAGCTCTTGATGAGCCCTAGTCTTTGGCTAAATTTCATATAAAACTCATCCATTTAGTTAGACTTTGATTTAGCTCATTATTTGGTCACTTTTGATTATCAAAGTGGGTTTATAAGGCACCATTTGACCTTCCTTTTATTCCATAGCCACTTGAGCACATCCCATAGCATAAACAAAGCCTAGGGAAGCAGGCCAAATGGTCTAAACTATTATGGAGCTCAAACTCACCATGCCACTTGCATTCATACATAAACACATACTAGCACAAGGGTGGCAAATTCTCACATTTCTATACATTTGGCTTCAAGATTCATACATACATCAAATATATATACATTCAAACTTGTTCAAATAGTTGCATCTCATATACACTATATGAATAAATTTCTTCACATCAATATGTCCTTAAAATAACTATTTAGCTACTTCTTTGTCAAAGTATTATGCTTCAAGGCACTTGGTCTCTTTTCCTTAGACTTTTTAGCTCACCTAGACATGAATAAGCATATGGAGGGGGAGGAGTGAGGTTCAAAGAATCTCAATAGGTCTTAATCCTTTCAAACATACATAATAGATATATTTACAAGTCAAAGAATGCATACATGGCTTTCAAGCTACTAGTGAACATATATATAGCATTTTCTATGCTCAAAAAACTCCTACATAACATACATAAGCTCTCAAGGCAATTAGTTAAGCCTCATCCATTTTTCTTAGGACTTTTGGATTTGTCTCACCCATTTTCAAGGAAACTTTGACTAAGTCTCACTCTTCTTGAGGCTTTTGGCTTTGTTTCACCCAATTCTAAAGACTTTTAGCTTATCCTCACCCTTACTAAGGGACTTTTTGCATCACTATGCTCATTCAAGCTGAAACATATTCATAAAACATATTTCAAGAATATCATGGTATCATGACATGTAAGAAATAGCTAGAAACATTTCTCATGGCATAAACATATATATATATATATATATGTCTAAAGACAAGAAAACACCTGAGAATGCATGAAAGAAACGTTAGAAAGCTATTTTGGAGCAAATGCACACACTTTTCTCTTAGGATTTTTCTTCTCTTCTTGGTCAATCCTTGCAACTAGGTGGCCCTTGGTTCTCTTGCCCTAGATATATCAAAAGAGACCTAAATCTTTCATGAAAACAAGATTTGGCATCACACACTCTATGTGAAGCTACTTTGCTCTATGGCTCCATTATGCTTCCATACAAAACCTTATGAAGAAACTATAAGAATTCATAACCTTGGCTCCCATTTCTCATTCATTTTAGGTCTCTTGACCCCTTTTAGACTCATTGGAGTCATCACATATTCATTTTAAGGTGCCTAGTTATAAGTTATTTCTTAACATCTTATTATAGAGCCTACACCTCCATCTCACATTCCAAGGCTTCTAAATTTTTTCCAAGACTTCCTTTGATATTTTTCCATCATATTTAGTCCCATTCTAAGCTTAAAGCAAATTAGAACTCTTCTTAGGTGGCCAAACTTGCTTAAGCTAAGACTATGGAGGCTTGGAGCATTCATGAAGTTTGTTTACTTCATTTCATTTAAGGAATTACCACTTAGGAGACTTCTTAGGCATCTTGGGAATTCATTCATACTCTTAGATAACCTAAATTATTCTTGAAAAGTCTCTTACATCTTAAGGTGTAACAAAATTGCTAACTTTACTAACTTGATTTCTAATTCACCTTAATTGGATTTCTTTGCATATACTTGTTTCTCACACTCCAAAACCTATGTTTATCTCTTGCTAGGACCAAAATTCATTCCCTCTTGGCTAGGCTCTAAATGGGACGAAACACACCCAAGGAGAATGAACAAAGGAGTGCAAGAAAAGAATGAAAGTTACCTCGATTCTAGGATTGTTTCAAGAGCTCTTTCACCTAGTGTAGTCCTTTCCTTCAAACTCCATCTTCTTCCCTCTGAAACAGACCCAAAATAGCCCTAAATCATTTGTGGAACCCATAAAAAGAAAGAGGGAAAGGAGGAGAACAAAGCTTGTGAAGGAAGAACCATGAAATTCCATACTTTTTCACATTTTTTCCTTGGCTTTTCTTCCTTTTCTTCTCCCCTTCTTCGATGCCTCTTGGAGTTGATCCCTCCTCTAGTTTTAGGCAGAAACAAAGTCAGTTAGGAAAGGGGAGGAAGGAGGACATGTTTTATATATAAGGAAGCTTTTTAAATTCTTTTGAAAAATTCCATCTATGTCCTCTTTTCTTACCCTTTTTTTTTATTTTATGCTCATTTCAACTCCTTTTTGAGAGCCAACTTTTCCATCATGAAATTTAGATTCTCTAACTTATAAAACGCCTTTGGAATCACTCAATTTAGATCTAAAACTTTTCTAAATGAAAGAGTTAAAGTTCAAGTCAACCGATGTTGTAAAATGTCAACCGGAGGGATTTGAACCATTCTGTGGGGTTCCTATAATTTTTAGGGCCTTTAAGAACCCTGAGAAACTCATTTTTTACATTTAAAAATCTCTCTTTGAGTTTTCTAAAAAGTGCTTGAAATTATGAAAATGTCACTATATGCTTGTTAAATTTCGTCTGGTTATTCTGACTTCGTTTTCAAGGCAACTCTGGCATTAGATCTTTATCATTCAAGCTTTAGATTATGGCTCTAATTTTATTAGACCTCCAATCATTCTATCTGGGGAACTTCCTTTTATATCTGGTGCATTTTGTATATTTATGAAGAAATCAGACATTACGTTTCTTACGTTTATGGAGAAATCAGATATTACATTTTCTCTTCCTTAAATAAATTTCATCTTTGAAATTTAGGGGTATAATCTTATCTTGTTTTTCTCATATTTTCATTAATTGGCCCTTTCTTTCCTTTCTTTGTGGCTCTATTTACTTCTTTTAGAAACTAAGCTCTTTTAAATTTCCTTTTTGCTAAGAAATTTTTGTTATGAGCTTACTGTATCTGATTCTCTTTCTCTGTACTATTACTATGGAGCATATGACTTGCTCTTATCATAAGGGAAATTAACCTCTATCATTAGGACATATTTTGATAACTTTGATCTATGTAATGGGAGAGCATACTATTTTGTATCTGATTAGTCTTAACCCATTCGTAGAGGTTAACTTCCCTGCTTAGTGGACTTACTTACATATGTCTTTAGAGATAAATTACTTAATATTAAATCTCCCTTATCATCTCTTAATGGCTTTTATAAAGTCTCATTATCCTCCTTTATTCATTAGTAGTCATTAGAGACTTCTATTTGCTTATATGACATACTTACTCAAGCGTTCAGTCCACTATTTAACTTTATTTATTTCCTCACTTGCTCATCCCATGGTCATGATTCATATTTCTTTATATCATAGGCTTCATACTCTAGCCATTTATTGGGATCATAGCTCTTTTAATGAGCTTCTATTTTTAACTATCCTAATTTCTCTACTTACTATCGCACTTACTTCTTTATGTCGGGATTTTTCTTTACTCTCTTTACTCACTAGAGAATAGGCATTATCCAGTCCCTCATCTTAATAGCGAATTGGCATACTAGTATAGAAGAGTAACTATCACTGACTAATGTTGAATACTTATGGGATGTTAACTTTTCTCATGATCTCTACTATTGGAGACATGGTTTACTACTTACCTCATCATAAAGAGCTGCACTTGACCTCTTTCTATATACATAGTGTAATACCTTAACCTATTTGCCCTTAGATAATTGCCACATAGGTTATCTTAATATATACTAGGCATGTGGACATACATTTACAAGGGAGCATACACTTTCAATCATACTTATTTGCATAAATAATTGTGTAATCGGGAAGCTATCTACATAATTTATGGTTTTACGGACCATATGAGCTCATCAATATCAATTTCCATCCATATCATATTCATATAAGTCGTAAACATCACATTTGATCTCATTCATTTTAAGTTTGGAACCATATATCAAAAAAATCAAGTTTTGCTCTCAGGTTCCTTGTTCTAGCTTTCTAATATGAATTTTGGAAATTCATAACTAATTCTAGAAAAATTGAAATCTTGCATATGATAACTTTCTGGAAAGCTCTGGATGTTAACTAATGATTACTTTTTAGAAAAATATGGATGTTAACTAATGATTAAAAATAATTCCAAGCTAATGCAATAGCATTTAGCCTTCGTAAATTGATGGAACAGTACCAAAGGTCTGGCTACGTTACTAGTACTATCACTGAATTTCAAAATTTTAGTTTTCCCTTTACAAACCTCCAATTGAGGTGATCTCAGTGGCTGTGAAAAAATTATTATGTCTTATTTATACTTGTAAAATTTTATAAGTATTGGACTTCATTTGACTTACGTGTGACATAGAAACATAAACTAACCATATAAACAGTGCACATACCATTTCTGCATAATTTGGCCAAATTTGAAAAATCATAATAAATTTTTTAGAACTCCAAATTAAGTTTTCTTTACCCTATGAAAAGCTCTAGATGATACCTACTTGCTGGCCAAATTTCATGGAAAAACTCACTTATTTGGTTAGACTTTGGTTCAGCATACATAATGGCCACTTTTGAAGTCCAATTTGGGTTCTTAAGGTACCAAAATGCTCTCTTCTTATTCCATAGCCACTTGGACATGTCCAAAAGCACAATTACACCCTATAGAAGCATGCTAAATGGTTCAAATCATCATGGAGCTAAATCTCAACATACCACATGCATCTATGCACATGAACATAAGGGTGCTAAGATGTCAATCTCCAACATATGCATTCATTTAGCTTCAAGATTGATATACACATCACAAATACATACATTTAAACTTGTTTAAGTGGTAACATCTCATATATATCATGTCTTTACAAACTTTGATATCAAATTACATTCAAAGCTATACTATTGTCAACGTGTTGCACAACATGTTCCTGGGCTCTCATTTTTGCTTCCTTGAGCTTCACTTAGATATGATTAGATAAAAAATGAGGAAGAGTGAGATTCAAAGAATCCTAACAGCTCTTTACCCTTTCAAACATACATAATAGATGTAATATCATGCCAAAGAATGCATGTATGACATTTAGGATACTAGTGAACATACATAAGCATTTTCCTTGTTATAAAAACTCATATATATCATACATAGGCTCTCAAGGGCAGTGGCCTGGTCTCACCCATTTTCTTTGGCATTTTTGGATTTGTCTCACCTGCTTTCAAGAGACTTTTGACTTAGCCTCACTTTTCTTGAGACTTTTGGCTTTGTCTGACCCATTTTTAGGAACTTTTAGCACAACCATACTCATTCAAGTCACTTTACAATCATAAATACATTTCAAGAAATATAATGGTACCATAACATATAAGCAATGGCTAGGAACATTTTTCATAGTTCAAACATACTCAAAGACAAGAAAACATCTAAGTGATGCATGAGAGAAAGGTTAGAGAGCTACTTTAAAGCAAAATCACAAGCTTTTCTCTTTTAATTCTTCTTCCCCTTTTCAACCAAGTGCATGCAACTAGGTGGCACTTGATTCTCTTGGCCTAGACATATCAAATGAGACATGATTTAATCATTGGAACAGGCTCTAGCTTTATATAAACTCTATAGAAGCTCACTTTCTCATATGACTCCATTATGGTTTTATATAAGACACAATGAAGTAACTATCATAATTCATAACCTTGGCTCCATTTTCTCCTTCTATTTAAGTCTCTTGACTCCATTTAGACTAATTGGAGTCATCAAAAATTCATTATAAGGACCATAGGTACAAGTTGCTTATTTATGTCTTAAAACCTACACTTTCATCCTAGAAACCATGGTTTCTAAATTCAATTTAATGCTTCCATTATTGTTCTTATATCATTTTAAGACTATCCATAGTCCAAGAATCCATTGAACAACTTCCTAACCCTTGAAAATTGCTCTTGGCCAAATATGGAATCATAAAACTCTAACTTGCACATCTAAAGCTTTAATAAATTCTAAGCTTAGATTCTTGTTCTTTACATCAAATAACATCTAAATATACTAATTAGGAATGAAAAATAACATGGTTAGCCATTGAAGAAACCAAGGCCTAACTATTATGCAATCATGGTCTAGATTGCATCTTTTCATGATTCAAGGAAAACTAATGGTAGATATGGAATCCTTGCATGTTAAAACCTTTGGTTTCATTAAGAACACATGAAGAAAAACTATCCTCCCCAGTTTCTCTCTCTAGGCTAAAGCTTAAATAGCTTGGAAACATAATATTTTTTTAAGTGTTTCAAGTAAAGTCTTACCTTAAAATAAAGCTCTCTTTGTGTAGATTATTTTTCACTAATTGATTTCTTGAAAAAGGTTCCTTTTTGGCTTGGGTCAAACCTGAATTTTCAAGTTTTCAAGAAAAGAAAACCACCATTAGAGAGCTCTTAAAAAGAGGAACAACTTTTCTAACTAGCGCGGGATGAAACAGGACTATTTACTTATCTAAATGGGAGCTTAAACTTCTTCTCTCTCCCTTCCCTTAATGTCACACCATGGCTACTCAAAATTCTAAAAATGGAAGCTTAAAGAAGGTGATGAGGTGTAATCATACTTAAGAAGCCTCTTTTATAATTTTTCAAAATAACCATTTTGCCCTTACATGCCTATTTGCTCTATTTAGGCTCATTTCAACTTTTTTTTTTTATAACTATCTTTTCTATCATAAAATTCAAGTCCTTTAATTCATAAAATACCTTTAGTTTAACCTAAATTAGATTTAAAATCTTTCTAAATGAATTGGCCATGGTTCAAGTCAACTAGCACTCTAAAACATAAACCGGAGGGGTTTAAACCATTTTTGAAGTTTCTATGGTTTTTAAGGCTTTTTAAGAATCCTGAAAAAACTCATTTTTCTCATTTAAAAATTACTCCTTTGAGTTTTCTAAAAAGTGCTTGAAATTATGAAAATGCCATTACGTTTTCATTAAATTTTGTCTGGTTATTCTAGCTTCGTTTTTAAGGCACCTCTGGGCTTGGATCCTCATTATTTGAGGTCTATATTATTGTTCTAATTTTATTTAACCTCAAATTATTCTATTTAGGGAACGTCCTTTTATAACCGGCTCATTTCTTTTGTTTTTATGAAAACCAGATGTTACATTTCCTCTCCCCTTAAATACATTTCATCCTCAAAATTTAGGGGTATAACATCACCTTGCTTTTCTTATATTCTCGCTAATTGGCTCTTTCTTTCCCTTTTTCCTTACTCTATTTACTTTTTTTAAAGATTAGGCTCTTTCAAATTTCTTTTCACCAATGAATTAATGTTATTAGCTTACTATATCTAATTCTCATTCTTTGTGCTATTGTTACAGAGCATATGGCTTATTCTTGTCATAAAGGTGACTAACCTTTGACACTGTAACATATTCTAGTACCTCTAGCTTATTTAATAGGAAAGCTTACTATTTCGTACCTGGTTAGTCTTAACTTGTTCATAACGAGTGAATTTTCCTGCTTAGTGGACTCCACTTGTATATACCTTTAGAGATATCTTCTTAATATTAAATCTCCCTTATTATCTCCTAATGGCTCTTTATGAAGTTTCATTATCTTTCTTTATTCATTAGCAGCCATCAGAGACTTCTATCTGTTCACTTAACTCACTTAAGTGCACATTCCACTATTTAATCATACTCTTTTCCATACTAGCATATCCCATAGTCACAACTCATATTTCTTTCTATCATAGGCCTCATGTCTTAATCATTTACTGGGATCATAGCTTCTTTAATGGGCTGTTATTCTCAATTATCCTAGTTTTATTACTCACTATTATACTTGCCTATTTAGGCCTGGACTTTTCTTTACTCTCTTTATCTACTTAAGAGTGGGCATCATTCAGTCTCTCATCTTAATAACTAACTAATATAACTCTTTAACCTTTCATACTAGCATTGAAGAGCAACTACCACTAACTAATGTTGAATTCTTGTAGGATACTAACTTTTCATAATCTCAGCTGCTGGAGACATAGTTTACCACTTATTCTATCAAGAAAAACTGCACCTGATCCCTCTTTGAATGTATAACTCTAACATATAAGGATCTCTCTATCCCTTAGTCAGGTCCAATATCTGCTGGATGGTGGTTCATCTAGTTATAACACTAGAAAGCTACTTTCTTACTTTTCTCATCCTACACACTATGTTTATCTCTCAAAGAGATCTAGTTAATAGTCTAACTATCTGAGTATAACCCTAATATCTCTATCGTAATAGTCTACCAGACCTAAGAAGTCTCTAATCTCTGAGATGAAAACTATCAGAAATTATATTAGCATCTAAGGCTAAATTGGTTTGTAAAACTATCTTATGCTGTCATCTCCCCCAAAGAACTACTTTAATGTAACTATGAGCTCTTTGTATCTCTATGGGATCTAGCACGACCCCTAGGTCTACTGTAATCTCTCAAAGCCCTACTAGGATCTATTGCAACCTACTATACTATATTAGGATCTACTGTGATCCATCTTTAAGGGATGTTAAAGCTTAAAATCACTATATTTGATAGTAAAATACATGCTTACTAAGTCTGGTAACCATCGCTCATAATCTGTAAGGCTGAACTCAAATATCTGCTATGCTTTTTATATGAAGTGGGTTCTGTATCATTTGCTTCTTTGTTGATCCCATAGTAAAAATACTTAGGAGTATTTTGGCTTTCACTTACTACTCCCTGTGGGGTCATCAAGTCCCACTTCTAAACTTTTCATCTTGCTTTCTTTCTCTACTCTTGCTAGCTTACTTTACTTTATCTATATTTATTCTGCCCTTTTCTATCTTATCCTGCAATTTTGACTATGCCTAGGTTCTACACTTAGGTGCCTTTAGCACTTAAGCATCTTACATCTCAAATGTGTCTAGCATCTCTTACACGATAGAGGTCATATACTGGTCCTTTTTCATTTAATTGAGTTATATTATAGGGAACTTATACTATACATCCTAAACTCTTGCTATCTAACTTTTAGCATTCTACTATTGCCAACACATTCCTTTTACATCATTTTATACTAGGGATTCATTCCTAATACTTTTCTTATAGTTCTAACATTATTAGAATCCTTTAGCTTCCTTTTTTCTTAAGCTTATCTCTTGATTTAACTAACTAGGATACTCTTTGATTATCAAGATGCTCTTTTATGGTTGATGCCATTTTTTGCCATACACTCAAGTTACATTACTATTAAGTTGGCCAGATTGGAAAGCTATTTCTATCTCTCCTCTTCCCACATACTGCACTCGTCTATCAAAGAGGTCTAGTAAATGGCTTAACTATTTGAATATAACCCTCATGTCTCTGGTGGCAATAGTCTACTAGGTTTAGGAGGTCTTTAGTCTTGACATAAAAACTATCTGAAACTGTATTGATTTTTGAGACTAACTATTCTAAAAAAAATTATCTTAGGCCATCATCTACCTGAAGAACTACAATACTGTAACCATAGACTTTATGTAACTTTATGGGATCTACTACGAACCCTAGGCTTACTACGACCTCTCAGAGCTCAGATAGGGCCTACTACAACCCACTACACTGTACTAGGATCTATTGACATCTATCTTTGGAAGATTTCCAAGCCTAAGATCACTATATTTGAGAATAAAACATGTACTCACTAAGTCCATAACCATCACCCATACTCTAAAGCTAACTAAGATATCTACTATACTCTTCACGTGAAGTGGGTTCTATATTATTTGCTTCTCTATTGATCCCATCGTAAAAATACCTAAGAGTAACCTAGGAGTATGCTAACTTTCACTGACTACTCCCT
The DNA here is from genome assembly GCA_032878935.1 of Erythrophleum fordii. NCBI lineage: Eukaryota > Viridiplantae > Streptophyta > Magnoliopsida > Fabales > Fabaceae > Erythrophleum > Erythrophleum fordii. The sequence continues at coordinate 12,940,465 of JAVQMF010000052.1, read as the reverse complement.
ATAGGATCCTTAAGTTCTCACTTCAAGCCTTTCCACTCAGGCTCTCTTTCTTTCTTCACTCTTACTAGGTTGCTTACTCTACCTATATTCATTCTATCTTTCCTCTCATATCCTACAATTCCTAACTATGCCTATGTTTTGCTTTTAAGTGCCTTTAGTACTAGGGCATCTTACACATAAAGTGTGTCTAATATCTCTCATAGGATAGAGATCATGTGCTGGTCCCTTTTCATTTTATTTAGTTATATTATACAAGACTCACACTATGCATATTGAACTCGTGCTATCTAACTTTTAACCTTCTAATATTGTTAGCACATTACCTTTACCTCATTTATACTGGGGATTCCTTTCTATATACTTTTCTTTATAGTTCTAACGTTACTAGAATCCTTTAATTTCTTTTTCTTTAGCTTATCACTGTGTCTCATATGACACTTGGAGAACAAGGAACTCTTTCTTTAATTTCTTACATCATTTATTATTCTATCCCAAAGTCATTTTCGTTACCCAATTATCTCTATTTAAGGCATCATATCATGCTTTATGGACATCTATACCAAGGACAACAATGCTTACTCAAGCACTTATCCATGTTATCTCCATATCTGTTCTTAGGTATTATGTCTTCAGTTTCGTCTTCATCACATATTCTAGGGTCATCTATCACTTGTTTATTCCTTTACTATTATTCTACTTCTTTATGCTTAAGAACATTTTTATTCTTCTTGGGTTCACCTCTACTAGCACACTTTTTATAACAATGAGGGAGGTCTAATTCCTCTCATTTTCTTATTGTATTATCAATTAGACCATTCCTTTGTAAGAGATTTTTATTTCATATGAACCCTAGAGTTTATCTCCTCTAAGACTCTTGAGCTTACATGTCTTCTCTGTATAGTACTAGAACTCACCTTCTTAGGTGACTTGTGACTTTCTCTAGCTTCCCTGAGAACACTAAAGCACTAATCGCTTGCCTTAGCTCATTTCTATAGTATAATGAGAGCTTAGTACTCTTTTTACTTTCATCTCTAGGAGCGTGGTCTATTGATTTCAAGGTTTTACTAACCCCATTCAGGCCACATATCCTCAATGTCTTGAATCTACATTACTGATAACTTTGTGCTCCACTTAGTGCTCTTACTACTTGTATGCTTTTATATTACACTAGTCTCATATCAAGGAAGCTCTTCTTGCTAAATACTAAACTCATATCTGTCTACATTTATTATACTTACTCTATCAACTCCCCCTTAGTCACTACTAAAGCAAGGACATCTCATTTTGTATGCTAGCTTCTCAACTCTTCCTCGCTTTCTCATATCTCTATAATCACGAAATCAGGGGTTTATCCCTTAGAAAGTTACTGACCACTAATTGGGTGGTTGTTTATCTCCTTACATTTTATTTTCTTCTTATTAAATTAGGGAGAACCTTCTTGTAGTTATCTTTCTAAATTTTTTTTTTGAATTTCTAACACCAAACTAGTCATCTTCATTTTAGGGTATCTGTAACGTCTAATTTTTTGTAAAATACTAAAATGAGTCAGTTTTCAATGCAAGTCCCCTGAGATGAGTGATTCAAGGCCAAATAAAATTGGGATAAAATTTTAAATAATAGAAATGAGGATTTGAGCCTTGAGTTATCCAGAAATCGAGGTTGGAGTGATTCAAAAAATTTGCCGAAAGGCTAGTGGCATTTTCATAAATAAGTGAACTTTTTGGAAAACATACAGGAGAGATTTTTAAATGAAAGTTTTGAGTCCTCCAGGGTTCTCAGAGGCCCTAAAAACCATGGAAAGCTCCAGGATAGTTAAATCCCCTCCAGTGAATGTTTTCCAATGTCAGTTGACTCGAATTTTGATCGATTCATTCGATAAGGTTTTAGCTCCAAATTGAGTGATTCCAAAGGATTTTATCAAATTGGAAACCTATTTGTTATGATGGAAAAAACAGTTCTAAGAAAGGAGCTAAAACGAAGTCAAACCGGAAATGCCATTGCGAAAGGCAAAATTGGAAACAATTTTAACAAGATGCTTCTTAAACTCACGCCCTCTCCTACCCTCATTTTCCTCCATCTTTCTTCTATACAAAATAGAGAGGAGAATTAGTTCTCTTAGGTGCACAAGAAGGAGCACTCTTGGAGGGAGGAAAAAGCTAAGAAAAGGTAAGAACTTCCATGGAAAATCTAACTTTCTCCTTAGCAAGTTACTTCTCCTTATTCTTGTCCTTATTTCTATGGGTTTGATGGTGTTTTTAAATCTATTTTGGGGGCAAAATAAAGATAAAAAATTCGTGTTTAAAGGGAGGTGACTAAGGAAACAGAAAAGCAACTAAGAGAAAGTAAGAAAACAAGGTAAAACTTTCATTCTTTGGTAGTCTCTTCCTCCCCCTTCCTCTTGCACGAATTTGGCCACCATAAGCCCAATTCTTAGGGGCTATTTTCTGTCCACTTTATGTAGGGATTAGGCGTTTTAGGTGGCAAAGATTAAAAATGAACCAATAAAATCAAGAAAGGAGCATTAGGAAATAAGATGGAACCATTAGGGATCCAGATGCTCCCTTGCAAATCTAATTTTATATGAATATTTTTAGGCTTAATTGAATGTTTAAACATGCTCTTAAGATCCCTAAGAGGCTCCCCACATGCTTCCTCCTTCAAGAAAACAAAGAGAATGCCATGGAAAGCCAATGCACCCATTGTCTCGGCCTAAGCAAGTTCCTATAGCTAGAGAGAGTTTTAAATTTTTCTAAGGCCATTCTTGAGTCATATGTGATGAGTGAAGATGAGTAGAGGCCTTGAAAAAAATTTAGAACTCAAAGAAAGTAAATTGGTGTCATAGACCCCATTATGTGACCTAAAGAAGCAATATATGTTTAGGCTCTTTATTTTAATCATGTGATGACTCCAAGAGGCTTAAAAGGAGTCAAGAATCATATTTGAAAAGAAAGAATAGAGCTTAGAATTTAATTGAGGGGTATTGCTTTATTAGGTGCCTTTATAGGCCATAATAAGATCTATAGGATAACCTAGTGTCTAAGCAAGTGGTGTGACTTTATAAATTGTTCCATGAGTAATTCATACTTCTTTTGGTGTGTCTAAGCTAAGAGAAATGATCTCCACCTTCTTAGGTGTGTGAGGTCAAGGGAGAGGAGTCAAGACTTAAGGAAAAAGTGTGTAAATACAAGCAAGGTAGCTCTCTCCATCTTCTCTTATGCATGGATGTATGTTTAGCTTGTTTTAGAATGTGTGTATGTGTATTTTCAAGCTTTGAAAAGTATGCTAGCATGCCTTTATATGCTATGATTCTTGATGCCATATTATATTTTCTAATGAGTGCATGATGTTTGTATGAGTTTGCTTGAGTTTGGAGAGGTTAAGAACTTTTCCCTTTGGTAACGATGAGCCAAAAACCCTTGAGTTTGGTTGAGAAAGCAAAGAGTCTCCTAAAAGCAAAGTGGGCTCCCAAGAGTATGGTTGAGTCCAAAGTGCTCAAAAAATAGATAAGGCAAGTCCAAAACTCATGAGGAGAAGTGTGAGGCCAATCCAAACACTTGGTGAGCTCTTGAATGATTTGTATGAGTTATTCGCATGCCAACTTTGCTTCTAAAATGTCTATGACTTTTAGTGTCTCCATGCATGCATTTGTAAAGTTTGCTTGCAGATATTATGTATGATTGAATGGGAGATGAGCTATTAGAATTCTTTGAATCTCACCCCCTCCTCTCCAATAATCTAACATACTAGGCGGACCAAGTAATTATAATGAAGGGTGCCAACAACTATGAAGAAGAAAGATTAACAAGTTTATGCATGATTTTGTCCATTTTGGAACCATAATGATGGTTCATACTGTATATGATATTGTATATGTACAATGAACCTTGAGACATATGTAAATATACTATTATGTAATGTTTAGAACCATGGATATGATGTATGAGCTTTAGAATACAATTTGAGTTTAGAATGTCTAATTATGCATTATGGAAGTTTGATGGAAACATGCATAAATGTAGGTTGAATGGCCAAAATGAGATACATGAGGTTTGGGTCCATTTGGGTAGCTCACACAAGTCTCAAATAAACTTTTAGACTTGACCAAAAGGTTCCAAGACTAAGGAAAATCTATTTAGCAATTTTGGTACCCTATATGAAGCTAAAATTGACCATTAAGGAACCCTATATCACTTTTTGGCCAAATAAGTTAGCCTTGCTTTGAAATTTGGCATACAATTAGGTCTCATTGAAATCTTTTTGAAAAGCTAAAGAATATAATTTTTTGAGATCCAGAGAATATTTGATGAATTTTCAAATTTGGGATTTTTATGGATTCTGGTCTGGACACTGTTCATACTGGTAGTTTTGTATTTTATGTCACCCGATGGTCAAATGGTGTCCAATGCTTGTAAAATTTTACATACATAAACTAAATATCATAAGCTTTTTGCGGCCCCAAGATCACCTCATTTGAAGGTTTGAGCAGAGCGTTATACATGTTTGAAATTGACTGTCAATCCCAATGGTGTCCCAGGAGTTCAATTACTGTTTCATAGAATTCCAATAGCTAAATGTATCTATTTCATTCTAGAATTATTTTTAGAATCAAGTTAACATTTTTATCTTTCCATAATGACTGAATGTATGTGATTTAGATTTTTATAAAATTAGTTATGAATTTCAGAAATTTGTATCAGTAATCTAAACAGCAGCCTAGGCAGCCAGCGACCTCTGTAATTTTTTGAATGTCAAACATCTTGTGTGATGAATTTTTTGACCTGTGCATATTTTTATTGTAAAGTAGACATCCTAAAATTTCCAAAATAATCAAGATTTCATGATTTCAAATTTTCTAGATTTAGTTATGATTTTTCAAATTTTGGTCAGAAAATGGAACAAATCTGGCCAAAAATATGCTTGCTTATTTTGAGCTCCATTTTGATTTCCATGAATTGTAGGCATGATTTTGTGATGTAAGTGAGTTATAATGATGGAATTAAATATGAGAATGTATAACTTGAGCTCACATGGTCCACGAGACACCGATTGTAAATTTGTAAGTATAGCGCAACGCAAATAAACCCATTATTTTCATTCCCTTTTTATATGCTCTTATAGAAATAATGAGGTGAAGCTTATAAATGTCATGAAATGAGTTAGAAGTTATAGTGTTATAGTATCACCCCTAAGGTATACCCTCCTTGTACACTCACTACATTTCTTGATACTGATAGCATTAAATCATGTGAATTTAAAGGCTATGAAAACATCCTATCACCAAGATCCAGGATCTTGTTGACAAGGTCTTGTATTTTGCAATGTAAATTTCGTAAGCTTGTCAATAAGGTTTTTCTAACAATAAGTACAAGGTCTTTTAACAGTGAGTTATAGCATATAATAGGTATTGGTATGACATTTGTTCTTTTCTATGATTATGTCCTTCCTTTACACATATACTCACAACATGATTTACATATCTTTAGCTCGCGATGTTAGCCTATCATTCACTAGCACACAGGGTAGCATCCTAGATTGGAGTCAACGCCTTATGGATGGGTCTGTACAACCTTACTACTCTTGTGCTTGATATTCTAGCTTTGGTTACTACTCAATCTTAAACATTCTAGGGCTAAGCCATAAGACATGTTAATCATTCTCTTGGACTCATACATTAAAGTCACTGCTCACTTTTACTTAGTGATTCTCTGTGTCTGTTAGTAGGTCATTTATTTCTCCTTCACTTTGTTCATATTAGGGCTCTCACTTTGCTATACTTTGATTGACCCCATAATAGTTCATTTCTCAAGTTAACCTGAATATGACCAACAAGGCCTTCTATATGGCAATACACTCCACCATAATTGGATACTTCTCCTCTAGCTATATGGTCTAAGCCTCATAGTCTCAGAATTTAGTCCACCATCAAGGCTAGAGAGTTCTGCCTCTTGCTTTATTCATTCATAGCCAATTAGTCTATTTAGGCTGTTAAGGTTCTATGGAGTGTTACCTATAGACTCTAGTCTTTGGCTTGAGGGAATAATTTTCTACGCTCCCTAATTTATAGAAATATCTAGGTGTCGTGTCTGAGGGAGTAACTCCTCTCATTATCCCTTTTAAATGGATTCCTATGTAGTCGCGGTTTCACCTCATACTATGCTGCCTCACTACCTACATTTGCCTCAAGCAAAACATCTTAGAATGGTGTGAGTGTGGTAATTAGGGAGAATTAGACCTCTTACAATTTCTCTAAGCAAGCTTCTCTAATAGCTACATAATAATCTCTTGCTACACGCACACACAGCTTTCTATTGATCACAATGAGCTACTATAACCTGTAGGGCTCTAGCCATGGAATCACTTAACTCTACTTTAGAAACTCTAGAGGCCAACCTCTTCTAATATTCACCACCTACTCAAGACCATCCTACATCTTACTTAACATAAACATAGACATTTGCCACATTCACACACCCAAAATGCCCCAAACAAGCTCATACATACTTGTACAAGCCTATACAAACTTGTAACATTACTTCCTCAAGCTATATACAATCTTAGAAGACCTAGAACTTTGCTCTAATACCAAAAATGTAATACCTTACTCTCTCTAGCATTTTCATTCCATTGCAAGGCTAAAGTTCCATACACTTATAAGAAAATAATGGATTTAATCACATTAAGTATGCGTCATGTAAGGCCCAAAATTTTTTTTACATGGTTTATAGGTATGAACCCATCAATATCATCTTTTATTCATAACATATCCATAAAATTCATAACCATCATAAAACGTCTCATGCTCCACAAGTTTAGCATCATGCATTAGAAAAATAATGGTTTACTCTCGGGTTTTCCATGACAGCTTTTTGGTAGGAACTTTGGAAATTCATAACTAATCTTTGAAAATGAAATTAAGCAAATGATAACTTTATGAAAAGCCCTGGATGTCAACTAAAGATAAAAATCATTCTAGGCCATGAAAACATCAAACAAACTATAAAAAATCATAGAACAATACCAAAGGTCAAGCTGCCTGGTCTATTGTCACAAGTTTCTGATATAAATTTTGAAAATTTATAAGTAATTATAAAAAATTTAAAATCAAGAAAACTACACCATTCTAAAAAGCTCTAGATATTTAATAAAGGCTAAAAATAATTCCAAATCATGTGGACATCAGTTAAAAAAGAAAATAATGGAATAATAACAAAGGTCTGTCTATACTACTGGTACTATCCTCTAATTTTAAAAATTTGGTTCTCTCTCTACAAGCTCCAAATGAGGCTATGGAAAGATTATGTTGTCTAGTTTATGCTTGTAAAATTTCATAACCATTGGACTTCATGTATCCTACAAACGAAACAGAAACAAAATTTGATCATATGAATAATACACATTACCATTATGCATAATTTATCCAACTTTAAAAAATCATAATAAATTCTATAGCACTCAAAATTAGGTGCTCTTTAACTTTATGAAAAGCTTTTGGTGAGCCCTAGTCATTGGCCAAATTTCATACAAAAAATCATCCATTTGGTTAGACTTTGGTTTAACTCATGATTTGGTCACTTTTGATTATCGAAGTGGGTTCATAAGGCACTATTTGACCTTCCTCTTATTCCATAGCCACTTAAGCATGTCCCACAACATAAACATAGCCAAGAGAAGCATGCCAACTGGTCTAAATTATCATGAAGCTCAAACTCACCATGCCACTTGCATTTATACACAAGCACATACTAGCACAAGGGTGGCAAATTCTCACATTTCTTCACATTTGGCTTCAAGATTCATACATACATCAAATATATACACATTCAAACTTATTCAAATGGTTACATCTCATATACACTATATGAATACATTTCTTGATATCAATATGTCCTTAAAACATTTAGCTACTTCCTTATCAAAGTATCATGCTCCAAGGCATTTGGTCTCTTTTCCTTGGATTTCTTGACTCACTTAGACATGAATAAGCATATGGAAGGGGAAGAGTGAGATTCAAAGAATCTTAATAGCTCTTAACCCTTCAAACATATATAATAGATTCAATTACAAGTCAAAGAATGCATGCATGGCTTTCAAGCTACTAGTAAACATATACATAGCATTTTCCATATTCAAAAAACTCCTACATAACATACAAAGGCTCTCAAGAGCATTGGTTAAGTTTCACCTATTTTCTTTGGGACTTTTGGATTTGCCTTACCTATTTTCAAGGGACTTTTGACTAAGTCTCACTCTTTTTAAGATTTTTTATTTTGTTTTACCCAATCCTAGAGATTTTGGCTCATCCTCACCCTTGCTAAGAGACTTTTGGCATCACCATACCCATTCAAGCCAAAATACATTCATAAAACACATTTCAAGAACATCATGTACCATGGCATGTAGAAAATATCTAGAAACATTTTTCATGGCATAAACATACATACACACATCCAAAGACAAGAAAACACTCAAGAATGCATAAGAAAAAGGTTAGAAAGATACTTTGGAAAAAATGCACACATTTTTTCTTAGGATTCTTCTCCCTCTTCTCGGCCAAGCCTTGCAACTAGGTGGGCCTTGGTTCTATTGGCCTAGACATATCAAAAGAGACATAAATTATTTATGGAAAACAAGCTTTGGTATCACACACACTCTATGTGAAGTTACTTTGTTCTATGGCTCCATTATGCTTCCATACAAGACTTATGAAGCAACTATGAGAATTCATGATCTTGGGTCCCATTTCTCATTCATTCCAGGTCTCTTGACTCCCTTTAAACTCCTTGGAGTTATCATACATTCATTTTAAGGAGCTTAGCTATAAGTTGCTTCCTAATGTCTCATTATAAAGCCTATACCTCTATCTTATTTCAAGGCTTTTAAATTTTTTTCCAAGATTTCCTTTTATGTTCTTCCATTATATGTAGTCCCATTCTAAGCTTGGAACAAATTAAAACTTTTCCTAGATGGCCAGACTTGCTTAGGCTGAGAGTATGGAAGCTTAGAGCATTCATAAAGTTTGCTTAATTTCCTTTAGGAAATTATCACTTAGGAGACTTCTTAGGTGTCTTGGGAACTTATTCATACTCTTAGACAACCTAAATTATCCTTGGAAAGTCTCTTACATCTCAAGGTGTAACAAAATTGCTAACTTTGCTAACTTGACTTCTAATTCACCTTAATTGGATTTGCAACACCCCAAAATTTATTAAGGTATTAATCATGGATTTAGATTAATTAGAAATAATTAATATGGGATAAGTGAGCAAGTTAAGTGAATGGTAATTTTGAGAAATAAATTAATAATATGAGTTAAGAATTAATTGGGACAAAAATTACATTTAGGCCCAAATTAATGTAGGAGGATCATGAGAAGAGGCTTATAGAGGCCCAATGATTCTAGATGCAAGTCCAACTCCTTATCATGAGACTTAGCCCAAGAGAGATCACTTAGCAAGAACCTAATTTAATTTAGTAGAATAAGAGCCCAAGACCCAATTTATGTGAGTTGGCCCAATACACACTATGCAGACCCAAATTAGATTGGCTCCTAAAATTTGGCTTAGCCCAATCAAATTTCTGTAGCCCAACTACAACCTTGAAACCCACCTCATGAGATTCAGCCTAACTTATGAGGTAAGGCCCAACAAGTATAAAAAATCTAAACCCACAAGGAATTAGGCCATTGGGTCAGCATGCTTTACTTAAACTTAAAATGTTCTTCAGCCCACCTCACCAAACAAAGGCCCAATGAGCACACATCTGAACCCAAGTGGATTTTGGGCTTTAGGGCTGACCCAAACTCATCTAAAACCCTAACCCTTCAGCCTCTTCCTCATTTTGCTGAAACTCAAAGGAGGAAATTCGGAGGTTTGGGGGAGGCTAGGGTTCCACCAACATGGAAGCTCCATTTTTGACTTCTAGAGGGTGATTTAGCTGATGTGAGTTATATATAACTTGACCCTCTCATCCTCCTCTTCATTTTGGTCTGATTGATTTCTGGGTTTGAGTATTTTCATCTTCTTCTTAAATCTGAAATTTGATGTTGGGTGGTTCCTTGCAAGATTTTCGGACTTGGAGGTTAGAGGGAGGATTAGGTAAGCTTTTCCCTTCCATTTTGTGTATAACCTTGCTGGAAAATGCCTCTAAGGATATATTATCATAATGGGTTCTTTTATTGTGTGAGATTACAAGGAGATAATGGTGGAAAACTGAATTTTCCGGGCTTGATGGTTGAAATGTGAATTTTGGTGCTTCTATGGTTAATTTTCGGAGGTGAGGCTATTGGTGCTGTTAAGTCAGTATTTCTTTCCCATTTTGATGCATTTTTTGTTAGTTGGAGACCCCTAAAGTTAACCTATGACATGGGATTTGGTTTCATGTGAAATTACCCAGAAATTAGAGTAAACTATGGCAATTTCTGGTGTGGAAAAGTTGGAGTCCGAAATTAAATCTCTTAGTAATTAGGTAAGTAACCTCTAGTTGTTATTAGTAGTTTAACTCTTTGGATATTTGATTATGACTAGAAATGGTGATAACTATGCTTGTTATAGGCTTGGTGTGCACTTGGATCATTATGGTAGCTAAGGGAACAGTAATTGGCTTCCATGAGGTAACTGGGGTTATTTTTTTGATTCCATATATATGCTCATGTTAATCTGCCATTTGTTACACATACTTGATTTTGAAATGCTAAATGACTGGTTGACTACTTGATTGTGATTGTAATTGGACCTTGTGAGTCCATGGTGGAGCTGTGGTGCGGCTGCCACCCGTGCATGTGTTTCGATTAGGCACTGGATTGTGATCAGACCCCGATGCACTGAGCCCTGGTTGTGCTCATTATGGAGTAGGTGCCGTGGACGGACCTCTCCTGGTGTTATTGGCCATTAACATGTTATGTATGATTGTTGGTATGGGACAGTAGTTATTAATAGTTCAACTAGTTCATTTGCCAATTGAATTGATAATCTTGATATTGATGACATGAGATTGCCCTATATTGATTGACTTGTACATATATATGGGATTTACCTTTTGTTACTGAGATTGTATACCTCACCCCATTGTGGGCTAACATTTTCAGGGACCGGACCTCTTAGTGGCAAGGAGAAAATTAATGGAAGATCCCTAAATGGTTTGGTAGCACATAGGCTTGGGAGGCTTGCCAAAATGTATTGTAACTAATTTGCTAGTTTTGTATCATTGCTGCATTGCATCATGAGTTGCCAAGCATAAGGATTGTATATGTAATTTGACTATTATAGAATTGAACTGAACATTATGATTGTAATTGTTTAATAATGGATAAGTGGTTTAATTTTATATGAACATTAAGTATTGACCTATGTACCTTGTGACCATAATACATTTGCTGTCATTAATCTATGAACTTACAAGTTCATGGTAGTTAAAGGGTCAAGGAACCATAATTGAATTTCGAATTTGATAATGGAAGAATAACTAGGTGGATAAGGTAGATAAATACTCTTAGAGACCTACAAAAAGGGAGAAAGTGACCTTAGAGTGTCCCTAAGAAGAGAAATGAAGTGTAGGGGGCGAAATGTAGAAAATATAGCTACAGGAGGGAGTCACACCGCGGCTAGGAAGGTCTCGCAGCGGCCTAGGGAGTAACAGTGGCGAGGGACGCCGTGGCTTGAGAAATCTCGCCGTGGCACAGAGCGAAAATAATTCCTAGAAGGGTGACAGAACGTAACCTCGCCGTGGCGCAAGGAGTTCCGCCACGACGCGAGTCAAGAAAATTAATTCAGGAGGTTACAATAGCAAAACTCGTCGTGGCGCCACATAGGTTGGCCGCGGCGCAGATCCAACTCGCTGTGGCAAGTCAAGAAAATTCCCGAGAGCAACTTGGCCGTGGCATAAGAGTCACAGGCCACAGAACAAGTCTAAAAACTTAGTTTTGAGCTCCAGAACCTAACTTAGCCGCGGCAGGAATGTTCTAGGTCGCGGCACAGGTCCCCAAACTCCCACCTTTGACTTAGAAACCCTAATTTCTTAAATGGAAACGATAGGGAATGAAGTATGAACACTTGTGGGAGGTTTGTGCATGTTAAAATCGATGAATGAATGAATTCCAAACCTTTAATGATGGTACAAACCCTCTTATACCTGTTTCCGTTATGGTTGTTTAGTTGATGACCCTAACAACATCAAGGTTCAAACTTCTCTGTATTTCCGTAAAGTAATTAATTGTAGCAATCCCAAACCTTGATCATTAATTATTAATCACGTACTTAACTCTAATTATGATAATTAGAAGTTAGGGTCGTCACAGTTGGTATCAGAGCAATGGTTCAGGACAACTGTTCTAATTTAAATTCTATAACTAGAAGCTTGGCAATCATGATGCATATTTGGCATGTTATTAGCTCATGAGAATAGCTAATTAGGCAAACATATAATTGATGTGCTTTATGTGCTGGAAGGAAGTATGGAGGAAGGATAATATTAAGCTTATAATACTTGATTGAAATTACTGTTTCTTGAATTTTATTTTAAGTATCACCTATCACAATAAGTATACCTCAGAGGATAATAGAGTATAGTTAGGTTTTATCACTTTAATAATGCTAAATTTTGAGACTTGAGGTTGTTAATGCCAATGAAAAGAGTAGAATTTTTCCTTCTTCTCTTCAGAGATTGGGTTACTAGTCTCAGTCTAGATAAATCACTGGTTGAGGCTTGTTGCCAACTGGCTACGCAATGGATGCACCAGTCACTCGCTGTGAGGCACCAGTTAACTAAATGAATGAGACCAAGTAACTGATAAGGATGATGAACAAAGCTACTAATAATGTTTAGGACCAGTTGACCACCATTTATTAAGCAAGCCAATTGGGTACGGCCGACCAATTGACTGGCCTATCGAAGTAGTCAACTGATCATAACAAGAGTAGCAATTATTTACCTAAGTGAAGTTCTAAGCTTTTCAAGGGCTATCTAGAGTGATGTTGAGAACTTAAAAGGCAAGGGTACAGAGTAAAACACTCAACTAGTTATAAGAACTTTACAAAGGGTAAGAGGTAGACTTTACTTGTAATCAGGAAATTGATAATGGAACTAGTGTGTGGTAAATAAATGTGATTGATTAAATATATGAAGTGATGTATAATCCCTAATGAGTTAGGCTTATGTAGACTTCAAGGGGTCCCTAAGGTTGAAGCTTTATAGGTACAGAGGTCCTAACCCACTTGGTTGGTTCCGATTAATAAAGGATACAATTACTCGATCCTAGCTACCGCAGTTTGATCCTAATAGATAAGGGTGATAAGAGCTAAAGAATGTTTCAAATAGTTTTATTCAAACTATTAGAGTGAGAAAGCCATCTTTAGTTAATGATGACAAGAAAGAAGACAAGAAAACCGTAGGATTGTCGAATCCACTCCTAAACGTTTATAGTGACTTTAAAGGAAGAGATTAAGGGAGATGATGTTCTGAAAGGAATCTTGAGAGCTTGGAGGCTCCTCCCTTAGTGTACTATGGCAAAAAGAGAGATTATGATAAGAGAAAAGACAACCCTTTAGCATGATAAGGGTGAGGTGCACCGGCACAGGGTGCTTGTGCATGTTATCTTTTGTGTAATTTAGTTTACTTATGCTATGTGTTGGCGTGCATTTGGGTGGTGGTTAGAGGCACTTTATGTGCGTAATACACTCGGGGAGTGTAAGATAAGATGCTACAACACTTTGGTGCTAGAGGCACGTGGGACGTGTTTATTTATTGGCACTTCGGTGCTAAGGGCATGCGGGACATGTCACTCTTCATACGATTTGATGAATTGCAACCACCAAATTGGCGTCAAACTAGGCTAAGTAGACTTTCTTCTTAGAAGGTAAAGAAGAGATCTTGATGGTAAAGACCCACCAAATAAAAAATAAAAAAATAAAATAAAATAATATTATACCTGTGTGAGTACAAGTGGTTGAGATATAGTCATCACGGGGTGATGAGCATGTGTATGACCATAGAAAAGCATTGCCTACTAATATTAAAGGCAAAGCCTAATTTTACCACTAGTAGTTTCATTCCTGTGTCACGTGTGGTGTGATTAAGGGGATAGAGACAACATTGAGAAATTGAGATGGACTAGTACTTATGATGGTAGTAAAACTCCCTAATTTTGAAAGAGGACTCTCTAATCTAGAATAATAACCTGGAAGGAAATGAATGAGAGGTGGCAACAATGCAATTAACTTATGTTATTACAATAAAACCTTAGTATAATGATTGATGAGGAAGGGTAAAACACTAGTAGTAAATGATACTTGAGTTCTCTCACTGGGAATCCCTACTTGATTTGTTAATAATTAGGGAATGCTTAATAATGAAAGGAGTTACTAAGTCTCCTTGCTATGTTAATTTAACTCCCAATAGTCAAGCATGAAATTGGGGCCTAAAAACTTTTAAAGGGAGTGAAAAAGTTAGTTGTGGTTGGCATAGGCCATTGTGTAAGAACGGGAACTATCATATCATCTCATATTGTATGCTATAATGTATGGTCAGAGGACCTTGTACTTATAGTCAGAGAACCTTATTGACAAGGTTTCAGATTTTACACTAATGAATACAAGATCTTGTAGATAGGATCTTAAACCTTGTTGATAAGATACTATTTCATTACTCTTTGGGGAATTATTATGAATTTCTAAACTAGAGAATATTAAAAAAAAAAAAAAAGAAGTACGCTAGTCGAAGAATAACTATACTTGTATGAAAATATCTTAGTTGGGGGTAGAAGATACGAGAGCGCAGCCCTATGGGACTATATAATGACACAAAACCCAAGGAGATGTTCAGTTGACATCAAATGAGTAGAGATGCCATTGAGTTGACTACTAAAGTTTGTAGTAACTGAGAGGTAAAATGAGACATTGTGATCTATTGATCATGGTAATCTTTAGAGTCACGTGTATGAAATTGTGGTAATGCCTTTGCAAGTGCCAAAAAAAAAAGAGAGAGAGAGGGAATATATCTATTAAGGATTTTCCTATGTTGGTTACCCTGAAGGGAGGGTGATTAGGTTGTCCATAATTAACCATCATCAGAAGCTAACAAGAAAATTCTTAACGTTGTGGGCAAGCGATGGGAATTGTGTTATCTAATAAACCACTCACTAAGAGTATGACTTGAAGATTTAAGGAAATTCATTCCTAAGTCCTACTGGATTACCTTGATGCTCTGGACAAGGTATTCTCACCCTTGAGATTAGGTCTTATTAGAAAATATAATCTAGACCTGGAATATCATGTTTATCTTTCACCTGACAGATTATGTTTAATTTCAACTATGTAGAAGGTGAATCTAAAGTGTTTAGGTGTCTTCAAGAGATTAGTGGTGAGATCAGACTTCATATTAGTTTTAACCCTCAGAAATCTCAAAAAAAAAAAAGAAAAAAAAATGAGAAAGAGTAATCTTAAGCACTAATTGGAAATGAAAGGGGAATTCTATATGTTTAACGGAAATAATGAACCATCTACTAATGGACAGTAAATGAAAATAATGTGTGCAATAATTTATGAGATGGATGAATATAAGACTTGGAAACTTAAACTAAATGAACCTGAAAGAGGTGAAACCTATTTTGGTTAAGAAAGTGGGGGTAATATAAGTGAAGGACAAATGGAACCTCATTATGAAATAAGGTCACTTACTTATGTTGCTATTGGTATAATAGAAACTAAAACAACCGACTAAGTAGAATTTCTTGTAGTTCTTGGTATCAACTATTAGGGAAAGTTAAGTTAAGGTATCTAGGAGTTATCTCTTAAACGGATTGAGAATTAAGCAGGAAAGGAAATTAACATGAATATTTAATGAATGGCTCTTAGAATGATAACCAAGAAAAAGAAAAAAAAAGAAGAGAGAGAAGAGAAAGAAGAAAAAAAAAAGAGAGAGGAGAAAAATATAAAATAAAGCTAAACAGAAGACTATGAAGGGAGAGAAAACTGGGATTTATTTGAGCTAGGTGTCTAAAGCTCGTTATAAGATGATCAAGTGTCACTTGGTCTGGATCTACTTAGCTACAGGCATAGAAGGAATACGACATGCTTAAATCAGAACGTTATTTGCCATAGGTAAACTAGAGGGGGTAGAATTATGGTAACCAAGTGAAGTGGTAGCATGGCAAGGATGTCCTCCTCAGGAGAGTAGTGAGAAGGAACTAGTCTCTGGTAAGACTATCCCAGTTATCAGGGAGGAAGTTATGAGGATTAATTGTCCGACGTTAAATGAGTAAGGTGTGACTAATTTTGAGGACAAAATTTCTAAAAGGAGGGAAGAATGTAACACCCCAAAATTTATTAAGGTATTAATCATGGATTTAGATTAATTAGAAATAATTAATATGGGATAAGTGAGTAAGTTAAGTGAATGATAATTTTGAGAAATAAATTAATAATATAAGTTGAGAATTAATTGGGACAAAAATTATATTTAGGCCCAAATTAATGTAAGAGGATCATGAGAAAAGGCTTATAGAGGCCCAATGATTCTAGATGCAAGTCCAACTCCTTATCATGAGACTTAGCCCAAGAGAGATCACTTAGCAAGAGCCTATTTAATTTAGTAAAATAGGAGCCCAAGACCCAATTTATGTGAGTTGGCCCAATACACCCTATGCAGACCCAAATTAGATTGGCTCTTGAAATTTGGCTTAGCCCAATCAAATTTCTGTAGCCCAACTACAACCTTCAAACCCACCTCATGAGATTCAGCCCAACTTATGAGGTAAGGCCTAACAAGTATAAAAAATCTAAACCCACAAGGAATTGGGCCATTGGGTCAGCATGTTTCACTTAAACTTAAAATGTTCTTCAGCCCACCTCACTAAACAAAGGCCCAATGAGCACACATCTGAACCCAAGTGGATTTTGGGCTTTAGGGCTGACCCAAACTCATCTAAAACCCTAACCCTTCAGTCTCTTCCTCATTTTGCTGAAACTCAAAGGAGGAAATTCGGAGGTTTGGGGGAGGCTAGGATTCCACCAACATAGAAGCTCCATTTTTGACTTCTAGAGGCTGATTTAGCCAAGGTGAGTTATATATAACTTGACCCTCTCATCCTCCTCTTCATTTTGGTCCGATTGATTTCTGGGTTTGAGTATTTTCATCTTCTTCTCAAATCTGAAATTTGGTGTTGGGTGGTTCCTTGCAAGATTTTCGGACTTGGAGGTTAGATGGAGGATTAGGTAAGCTTTTCCTTTCCATTTTGTGTATAACCTTGCTGGAAAATGCCCCTAATGATGTATTATCATAATAGGTTCTTTTATTGTGTGAGATTACAAGGAGATAATGGTGGAAAACTGAATTTTCCGGGCTTGATGGTTGAAATGCGAATTTTGGTGCTTCTATGGTTGATTTTCATAGGTGAGGCTATTGGTGCTGTTAAGTGAGTATCTCTTTCCCATTTTAATGCATTTTCTGTTAGTTTGAGACCCCTAAAGTGATGCGATAGCACCAAGAGACCTTGTTGAGCATAGAAGTGGACTTGATGAAGGATATGATGCAAAGTTTCAAGCCCAAGGACATGATTTGCAAATTAAAGCCCAAGAGTTCAAGTCAAATGTGCCTAAAGATCCATTGCAAGGCATGGGAGGCCCAATAACAAGAGCTAGGGCCAAAGCAATGAAAGAAGCCTTCAATTGTTTAATTTATAAGCTTCATAACTTAGAGCCCATTTATTTAAGTCAAGAGAAGGCCCAAGAAGATGTAAAAGGTGTGATCATGCTAACCATTCTACAAGAAGAGTGCCAAGGCCCAATTGGAGTCCAATTGCAAGAGATTAAGAATCATGTGACAACCATGTGATTTTTAATGAAGCATGAGCATCCCATGTGACAATTTAAAGAAGCTTATTAGTTTTGATTAGGATTTCTTTTGAAATTTCGTTTTTTATTATTTTACTATTTTTTGAACTTGGTCAAAGAGTTTATCTTGGAGATCAAGTTAAAATTAGTATCCTAATCTAATTAGGATATATTAGGTATCATTTAAAATAATTCTAATTAGATTTTAGAGTTTTACTTTAATTAGGACTCTAGAAAATTTTGCCTATAAAAGGTCCCCTATTGTACTCTATTTTACACATGAATGAATTTAAGTATTATTCAATTATCTATGAGGCTTTTGCTTCTTTGTGTTCTCTGAGAGTTCACGTGACTTATCAAAGGACTGGTCTTCCTTTGTGGCGTCTTGAGACTAGGGTTCTAAGAGACAAGTTCTCTTAGGGTCTTACCTTTGACCAACAATCTTATTTTCTAGCCGGTCTCGGGCAAAGTGTCATCTTGTTGAAGGTTCCTAGGACAAGGTTCCTAGAGGGTCTCTCATCATTTGGTATCAGAGCTTTGGTCACTAGTACAAGGTATATCTTTGTGTTTCTTTTTTTCCTTCCGGTGTTCTTCATATCTTCTTTCCTTCCATTTGTGTTATCTTTTCATCTTCATCTTTTTCTTCTATCTTCTTCTATCTTCCATTGTTGTGTTCCTCCATCCTAAAAAAAAAAAAAGTAGAGAGTGTGATACTCTAAAAAAAAAAAAAGAAGAAGAAGAGAGTGTGATACTCCAAAAAAAAAAAAGAGAAGAGAGTGTGATACTCCCAAAAAAAAATTCGAAAAAAAAAGAAACAAAAAAAAAAAAAAGAGTGAAAAAAAAAAGGGGAGTGAAAAAAAAAAGAAAGAAAAAAAAAAGAAGGGTGAAAAAAAAAAATTCAGATTGCAGAATTCAAAATTGCAAGTTGTGCCAATTCAAAATTAAAAGCAAGTTTGGAGTCAATTTCCTAGTTGGAATTAGTTTCCTAATTACAGACAATTTCCTAATTGGAGTTAATTTCCTAATTGGAGTCAATTTCCTAGTTGGAGTTAGTTTCCTAATTAGAATCAATTTCCTAATTGAAGTAAGTTTTCTAATTAGAGTCAATTTCCTAATTAGAGTTTGTTTCCTAATTTAATTGCATTAAGTAGCTACCAAGTTATCTACTTTCCTATTTGCATTCAAGAAAGGATATTGTTTCCTAATTGTTTGAAACTTGAATTGCAAGTGATTTTCTATTCTTAAGGTTTCTTATTTTCATATTTTTTCTTTCTTTCTCTTTCCTTCCAGACCTTCCCTTCCTCCTTCTTTTTCCTTTTTTTGTTACACATCACTTTTTCTCCTTTGTTTGATTCTTTGGGAATTTATATTTTAGGATTCTAGTTTCCTTGATTGCCACTAGTCTGATCTTTTCATTTGATTTACTTGTGACTTTCTTAGAACACTTGTAAGAAGCAAATTATTGAGTGGTAAAAGGCAAGAGGGTTAACATTAAAGAAAAAGCCAAAAAGAGAGTTAAACACGAGTGAAATTATCATCTTTTGAGTGTAAACACGTAAGCTAGTGAGTTGCGAGGTCCTATATCTTTCTTTGCTTATTTTCTGTACAAACTAATATTTCAGGATGTCTGGCGAATCTGAACATAGTGACTTTGACATGAAAGTCTGGGTTAGAGCCGTTCAAAGTACTCTTGAGAAACTTAGTGCCAGATTAGATGATGTGGAGTCTTCTTCCAATAGGAGGACCCATAGGAGGCAAGCTCATATGGAACCTGATGATGATGCTGAGTCTGACTTTGAGGAGTCCTATACTCGGAGAGGCAGACAATCATCATCCAATAAGGATGGTGGTATTGGAAACATCAAGATGAAGATCCCCTCATTCCCTGGAAAAAATGACCCGGACCAGTACTTAGATTGGGAAAGAAGAGTGGAGCATGTGTTCGAGTGCCACTCTTACACTGAGGTGAAGAAAGTAAAACTTATTGCAGTGGAGTTTACTAACTATGCTAGCATCTGGTGGGATCAACTCTTACTCACCAGAAAACGTACCGGTGAAGGTCCAATTCGTGATTGGCAGGAGATGAAAACTATCATGCGCAAACGATTTGTCCCTAGTTACTATTATAGGGAATTGCATAAGAGGCTCCAAAAGCTGAAACAAGGTTCTATGAGTGTGGAAGATTACTATCAAGAAATGGAGATTGCCATGATTAAGGCAAATGTGGACGAAGACCGTGAAGCAACCATGGCCCGATTCATTGAGGGCTTAAATCCTGAAATAGCTGCCCAAGTTGATTTATACAATTACCTGGATATGGAGGAGCTCTTACATAGAGCTATCAAGGTAGAAAAGCAACTAAGGACTTGACAAAAGCTAAAAGTGACATCTAGCTCGAGTTCTTGGAGGGATTCCAAAGTCTCCTTCAAGCCAAAGATTGATTTCAAGTCTAAAAAGGAAAGTAAAGTAAAACCCTTTCAGGTTAAGGGTAAAACTGATTCAAAACCTTTATCATCTTCTAACCCTACTGCTTCTTCCTCTAAGGTTAGATGTTTTAAATGTAATGGTTTTGGTCACATTGCTTCACAATGTCCTAACAAACGAACTATGATTATTCTTGAGAATGGTGATGTGACTAGTGCTAGTAGTGAGTCTGAGGAGGATGAGATGCCACCCCTGACTGATGACTCAGATTTAGAATTAACTGAAGCTGTAAATGGTGAAGCCCTTGTGGCTAGACGTGCTCTCAATATTCAACCAAAAGAAGATCTCAAGGTAGAGCAGCATGAGCATATTTTCCATACTCATTGCTTCATCCACAAGAAGGTGTGTAGTTTGATTATTGATAGTGGTAGCTGCACAAAGGTAGCTAGTACTTTACTTGTGGAAAAGCTGAACTTGCCTACTTTGAGGCACCCTACCCCTTATAAATTATAATGGCTTAATGATAGTGGGGAGGTAAAGGTAACAAAATAGGTGCTCATCTCTTTTTCTATTGGTAATTATTATGATGAGATTCTTTGTGATGTAGCACCTATGTATGCTGGTCACTTGTTACTTGGTAGACCATGGCAGTTTGACAGAAAGGTAAAACATGATGGATATAAAAATTATTACTCATTTGTTTTTAATGGTAAGACCATTGTGTTGACCCCTCTGCGTCCTGTTCAAGCATATGAGGATCAGTTAAAAATTGAAAGAGAGTGTAAAAATAAAGAGCAAGAAAAGAAAGGTAAAATGAGTGTGAGTGTTGAGAATGAGAAGAAGCAACAGAAAAGAGAGCTGAGTAGAAAGAAAATTGGAGAAAAACATGAGGAGAAAAAAGTGAGTTTATTTTCGAGTAAAAGTGAGATCAAGAGAGCTCTTATTAGTGAAAATGCTTTCTTATTGCTTTATAAAGATGTTTATCTTACTATCAACGATTTTGATAACTCATTGCCTACTAATGTTACATCGTTATTGCAGAAATTCTGTGACTTATTCCCAGAGGAAATACCTAATGGATTGCCCCCTTTAAGAGGTATTGAGCATCGCATAGACTTTATCCCAGGAGCATCTATTCCCAATAGACCTGCTTATCGAGCAAATCCAGATGAGACCAAGGAAATATAACATCAAGTGGAAGAGCTCATAAAGAAAGGCTTTGTTCGTAAAAGTCTAAGTCCATGTGCTGTCCCAGTGATTCTTGTGCCCAAAAAGGATGGCAAGTGGTGGATGTGTGTAAATTGTCGTGCCATCAACAAAATAACAGTAAAATATCGCTATCCTATCCCTAGGTTAGATGATATGCTTGACGAGTTGCATGGTGCATGTATTTTCTCTAAAATTGATCTTAGAAGTGGTTACCACCAGATTAGAATGAAAGAAGGTGATGAATGGAAAATTGCTTTTAAGACCAAGTTTGGGTTATATGAATGGTTAGTTATGCCATTTGGCTTGACTAATGCACCTAGCACTTTCATGAGTTTAATGAACCATGTCTTTAGACCTTTCATTGGTAGATTTGTTGTGGTTTACTTTGATGACATTTTGATTTACTCTAAAAGTCTAGAAGAGCATGTGAATCATTTGCATGATGTGTTTGTTGTGCTTAGAGAGAATAAACTCTTTGCCAATTTAGAGAAGTGCTCTTTTTGTTTAGATTCTGTGGTTTTTCTTAGATTTGTTGTAGGAGCTCGTGGCATACAAGTGGACAAGGACAAGGTCAAAGCAATCCGAGAGTGGCCAACTCCAAAGAATGCGAGTGAAGTAAGGAGCTTCCATGGATTGGCGAGCTTTTATAGGCAATTTGTTAAGGACTTCTCTACTCTCACTGCCCCTTTAAATGATTTGGTAAGAAACAATGTGGTATTCAAGTGGGGTGAAGCACAAGAGCGTGCTTTTAACATACTGAAGGACAAACTAACTAATGCCCCTGTACTTGTATTGCCTGATTTTACTAAGGTTTTTGAAATTGAATGTGACGCTTCTGGTATAGGTATAGGTGGTGTGCTGATACAGGATGCTAAACCTATTACATATTTCAGTGAGAAATTAAGTGGCCCTGCTTTAAATTATTCTACATATGATAAAGAGTTGTATGCTTTGAAACGTACTTTAGAAACTTGGCAACATTATTTATGGCCTAAAGAATTTATTATCCATTCTGATCATGAAAGTCTTAAGTTTCTTAAGTCCCAGGGTAAATTGAACAAAAGACATGCAAGATGGCTTGAATTTATTGAAACCTTCCCTTATGTGATTAAGCATAAGCAAGGAAAGGAAAATATTGTAGCAGATGCATTGTCTAGGCATTACACTTTAATTACTTCCATGCACGCTAGATTGATAGGATTTGAGATGTTAAAAGGCATGTATGAGTCTGATTTTGATTTTGCTGATATTTGGAAATCTTGTGAAAAGCATGGTGCTAATGACTATTACAGGTTTGATGGGTTCCTTTCCAAAAAGAATAAGTTATGTGTTCCTATGTGTTCCATTCGTGAGCTTCTTGTTAAGGAAACTCATGGCGGGGGATTGATGGGTCATTTTGGTGTCAAAAAGACTTTGGCTCTTTTGAATGAGCATTTTTATTGGCCTGGCATGAGAAAGGATGTGGTTGCTGTTTGTTCTAGATGTATTACTTGTAAGCATGCTAAGTCTAGAAATTCAATCACATGGCTTATATTCCCCTTTACCAGTTCCCTCTCACCCATGGACTGATATTTCTATGGACTTTGTTTTGGGTTTACCTAAATCTTCCACTGGGAAAGATAGTATCTTTGTTGTTGTGGATAGGTTTAGTAAAATGGCACATTTTATTGCTTGTTCCAAAACTAATGATGCTGTGTATGTGGCAGAATTGTTTTTCAAAGAGATTGTTAGGTTGCAAGGTGTGCCAAAAACTATTGTTAGTGATAGAGATGTAAAATTCTTGAGTTATTTCTGGAAAACGTTGTGGAATAAACTTGGCACTAAGCTTTTGTTTTCTACTACAGCACACACACAAACTGATTGGCAGACCGAGGTTGTTAATAGAACCCTCTCTATTTTATTAAGAGCTATCATTCAAAAGAATCTTAAGAATTGGGAGAAGTGTTTGCCCCATGTCGAATTTGCTTATAATTGTGCTGTTCATTCTGCTACAAAATTCTCTCCTTTTGAAATTGTTTATGGCTTTAATCCTTTAACACCATTAGATTTGCTTCCTTTACCTTCACATGAGTTTACTAACCTTGATGGTGCTAGGAAGGCTAAGTTTGTGCAGGATTTGCATACGAAGGTGAAAGCCAATATTGAAAGAAGGAATGAGTAAATTGCTAGCCAAGTTAATAAGGGTAGAAGGCGTGTGGTGTTTGAACCCGGTGATTGGGTGTGGGTTCACTTGCGAAAAGAACGTTTCCCAGAACAAAGAAAGTCAAAACTCCAACCTAGAGGAGATGGTCCCTTTCAAGTTCTTGAAAGGATTAATGATAATGCTTATAAAATTGACTTGCCTAGTTCTTATGGAAATATTAGTGCTACTTTTAATGTAGCTGATCTCTCTTCCTTTGATATTGCAGATTCGAGGACGAATCCTTTTCAAGAGGGGGGGAATGACGCGATAGCACTAAGAGACCTTGTTGAGCATAGAAGTGGACTTGATGAAGGATATGATGCAAAGTTTCAAGCCCAAGGACATGATTTGCAAATTAAAGCCCAAGAGTTCAAGTCAAATGTGCCTAAAGATCCATTGTAAGGCATAGGAGGCCCAATAACAAGAGCTAGGGCCAAAGCAATGAAAGAAGCCTTCAATTGTTTAATTTATAAGTTTCATAACTTAGAGCCCATTTATTTAAGTCAAGAGAAGGCCCAAGAAGATGTAAAAGGTGTGATCATGCTAACCATTCTACAAAAGGAGTGCCAAGGCCCAATTGGAGTCCAATTGCAAAAGATTAAGAATCATGTGACAACCATGTGATTTTTAATGAAGCATGAGCATCCCATGTGACAATTTAAAGAAGCTTATTAGTTTTGATTAGGATTTCTTTTGAAATTTCGTTTTTTATTATTTTACTATTTTTTGAACTTGGTCAAAGAGTTTATCTTAGAGATCAAGTTAAAATTAGTATCCTAATCTAATTAGGATATATTAGGTATCATTTAAAATAATTCTAATTAGATTTTAGAGTTTTACTTTAATTAGGACTCTAGAAAATTTTGCCTATAAAAAGCACCCTATTGTACTCTATTTTACACATGAATGAATTTGAGTATTATTCAATTATCTGTGAGGCTTTTGCTTCTTTGTGTTCTCTAAGAGTTCACGTGACTTATCAAAGGACTGGTCTTTCTTTGTGGCGTCTTGAGGCTAGGGTTCTAAGAGACAAGTTCTCTTAGGGTCTTTCCTTTGACCAACAATCTTGTTTTCTAGCCGGTCTCGGGCAAAGTGTCATCTTATTGAAGGTTCCTAGGACAAGGTTCCTAGAGGGTCTCTCATCATAAAGTTAACCTATGACATGGGATTTGGTTTCATGTGAAATTACCCATAAATTAGAGTAAACTATGGCAATTTCTGGTGTGGGAAAGTTGGAGTCCGAAATTAAATCTCTTAGTAATTAGGTAAGTAACCTCTAGTTATTATTAGTAGTTTAACTCTTTGCATATTTAATTATGACTAGAAATGGTGATAACTATGCTTATTATAGGCTTGGTGTGCACTTGGATCATTATGGTAGCTAGGGAAAGAGTAATTGGCTTCCATGAGGTAACTGGGGTTATTTTTTTGATTCCATGTATATGCTCATGTTAATCTGCTATTTGTTACACATACTTGATTTTGAAATGCTAAATGACTGGTTGACTACTTGATTGTGATTGTAATTGGACCTTGTGAGTCCATGGTGGAGCTGTGGTGCGGCTGCCACCCATGCATATGTTTCGATTGGGCACTGGGTTGTGATCAGACCCCGATGCACTGAGCCCTGGTTGTGCTCATTATGGAGTAGGTGCCATGGACGGATCTCTCCTGGTGTTATTGGCCATTAACATGTTGTGTATGATTGCTGGTATGGGACAGTAGTCATTAATAGTTCAACTAGTTCATTTGCCAATTGAATTGATAATCTTGATATTGATGACATGAGATTGTCCTATATTGATTGACTTGTACATATATATGGGATTTACCTTTTGTTACTGAGATTGTATATCTCACCCCGTTGTGGGCTAACATTTTCAGGGACCGGACCTCTTAGTGGCAAGGAGAAAATTAATGGAAGATCCTTAAATGGTTTAGTAGCACATAGGCTTGGGAGGCTTGCCAAAATGTATTGTAACTAATTTGCTAGTTTTGTATCATTGCTGCATTGCATTATGAGTTGCCAAGCATAGGGATTGTATATGTAATGTGACTATCATAGAATTGAACTGAACATTATGATTGTAATTGTTTAATAATGGATAAGTGGTTTGATTTTATATGAACATTAAGTATTGACCCATGCACCTTGTGACCATAATACATTTGCTATCATTAATCTATGAACTTACAAGTTCATGGTAGTTAGAGGGTCAAGGAACCATAATTGAATTTCGAATTTGATAATGGAAGAATAACTAGGTGGATAAGGTAGATAAATACTCTTAGAGACCTACAAAAAGGGAAGAAGTGACCTTAGAGTGTCCCTAAGAAGAGAAATGAAGTGTAGGGGGCGAAATGTAGAAAATATAGCTACAGGAAGGAGTCACGCCACGGCTAGGAAGGCCTCGCCGCGGCCTAGGGAGTGACAGTGGCGAGGGACGCCGCAGCTTGAGAAATCTCGCTGCGGCGCAGAGCGAAAATAATTCCCAGAAGGGTGACAGAACGTAACCTCGCCGCAGCGCGAGTCGAGAAAATTAATTCGGGAGGTTACAGTAGCAAAACTCGTCGCGGCGCCACATAGGTTGGCCGCGGCGCAGATCCAACTCGCCGCGGCAAGTCAAGAAAATTCCCGAGAGCAACTTGGCCGCGTTGCAAGAGTCACAGGCCGCGGCGCAAGTCTAAAAACTTAGTTTTGAGCTCCAGAACCTAACTTAGCCGCGGCGGGAATGTTCCAGGTCGCGGCGCAGGTCCCCAAACTCCCAACTTTGACTTAGAAACCCTAATTTCTTAAATGGAAATGATAGGGAATGAAGTATGAACACTTGTGAGAGGTTTGTGCATGTTAAAATCGATGAATGAATGAATTCCTAACATTTAATGATGGTACAAACCCTCATGTGCCTGTTCCCGTTATGGTTGTTTAGTTGATGACCCTAACAACATCAAGGTTCAAACTTCTCTGTATTTCCACAAAGTAATTAATTGTAGCAATCCCAAACCTTGATCATTAATTATTAATCACGTACTTAACTCTAATTATGATAATTAGAAGTTAGGGTCGTCACAGGATTTCTTTACATATACTTGTTTCTCACACTCCGAAGCCTATGTTTTTTCTCGCTAAGACCAAAATTCATTCTCTCTTGTCTGGGCTAAACACACCCAAGGAGAATGAACAAAGAAGTGCAAGAAAAGAATGAAAGTTACCTTGATTCTAGGCTTGTTTCAAGAGTTCTTTCACTCGGTGTAGTCCTTTCCTTCAAACTCCATCTTCTTCCCTCTAAACCAGACCTAAAACAGCCCTATATTATTCATGGAAACCATAGAAAGAAAGAGGGGAAGGAGGTGAACAAAGCTTGTGAAGGAAGAACCATGAAATTCCATACTTTTCTCACCTTTTTCCTTGGCTTTTATTCTTTTTCTTCTCCTCTTCTTGGATGCCTCTTGGAACTGGTCCCTCCTTTGGTCTTAGGCAGAAGCAAAGTTGACTAGGAGAAGGGAGGAAGGAGGACATGTTTATATATAAGTAAGCTTCTTAAATTCTTTTAAAAAAATTTCATCTATGTCCTCTTTTCTTAGCTTTTTTGTTTTAGACTCATTTCTACTCCTTCTTAAGAACTATCTTTTCTATCATAAATTTAGATGCTCTAACTTATACATGCCTTTGGAATCACTCAATTTAGATATAAAATCTTTTCAAATGAAACGGTCAAAATTTGAATCAATTGATGTTATAAAACGTCAATCGAAGGAGTTTGAACCATTATAGGGGTTCCTATGCTTTTTAGGACCTCTAAGAACCGCGATAAACATATTTTTTTCATTTAAAAATTCCTTCTTTGAGTTTTTAAATGTTCCTAAAATTTCAAAAATGCCACTCCATGCTTGTTAAATTTTGTCTAGTTATTCTGGTTCCATTTTTAAGACACCTTTAGCATCAGACCTTCCTCATTTGAGGTCTACTTCTGATTTTATTGGACCTCAAATCATTCTATTTAAATACTTCCTTTTATATCAGGTGCATTTCATACGTTTAGGGAGAAACTGGATAGCACGTTTCTTTTGTTTATGAGGAACCGGATGTTACATCTATGCTCAAAGATTATACATATTTCAAAGGAAAATATCAATCCTACTACTTTAAGTAGCATTGTCCAAATAAAGTTGGTCCCTATTAATATATAATAATTTTACGCTTGGTTTGGTATCCCTATTCTTTCATTTTATGTAATGTTAATTATGTTCTTGTAATTATCACTTGATAATTTTTATCTTTTTTTATTATTTTCCATAAAATAAAGTTACAAAAATCAATTTTTATCTTCAAAAATACTTTTTTTAATTTCATTTTTCATTCAATTCATTTTTATTTTATGTATTAAACAAGTCTTTGATCTGTCTTTTCCTCAACTTTTAATGTTAGTTGGCTAACTTTTTGGATAAGTTTCATTAGATTTTTTTTTTTTTATAAATGACTTTATTATGTTAACTATTTACTATATAAGGGAAGCACGGAAAAGCAAAAAAAGAAATGATGATTTTATGTTCTTAAAAACACAGATTTTTTTATATATGATATAATTAATTTTTAAATATATAGACCAATATTTTATCAGATCATTATCTAAAATTTTAACTTATTTAATAATTAATAGTTCTTAACAAAGTTAATTTGATTTTTGTATAATTAATTAATATAATTATAGTAATAAACCCTTTAAAATAAATAAAATATAAGTCTATATTTAATAATTAATTGTATCATAATTAATAAAACATGTATGCCCAAAAATATGAGATTATCACTGGGAGGAAAAAAGGGATATTCGAATCACTTTTCCATGCCTTAAGAGTTATGTCACAAAAATAAATAAATAAATAAAAGTCATTGATTTAAACCCTTTTTAAGTACCGCTTAATTACCACTGTTGATCCAATTGGAAAATTAAATCATTAATTTTCTTTAACTTTTAACAATACTAAAAGAAGCAAGAGAGAAAAAGAGAGATTTAATGGATACTAGTATTAAAAAGAAAACAAAACAAAAATTAAAAGGCGAAAAAAAAATGAGTGAAAAGAATTATTTGTATGTGATTTTTTTCCCATGAAATTGAAATTATTTATAATATCATGGGTACTAGTGAAAGTAAAATCAATAAAAAAATAATTTAAAAATTATCCAACATGCGGCTCCAATTTGGCAATTAAATTAGCAATTATCATCAATTGTATATCTTTATAATCACTCAATCTAAATTCTCTAATTTTTTTTATTATAACATTTTTATAAAGTTCAAAAACTAAAAAAAGAAAAAGAAAAAGAAGAGCATCTCATTTTCACTTTTTGTGCTACTCTCTCTTAACATTCTATAATAATTTAATACTAAACAATTTTAAAGGATTCTTACACATGATCACTTTCGATATAATTGTCTTCAGAAAAATATGTGCATATATATATATATACATATATTCAAACAATATATAGCATAACTATTTCTAACTTATTATTAACATATAGAACAACAAACTAAAGTTTGAGGTGATACTACTACTAGTTGCAGTTTTGTAAAACGTGGTGATAATTTGACATATAATGAAAACTCTTCGCAAATGTGGGACCTTACCAAATCATCTAAAGAATATCAACTCTTGAGGGAAAAAAACTAAACCATCAAAAAGGAAAGTTTGTAGTGAGACTACTAATTATGATAGGAAGGTTTATCAGAAAAATGAGTCCACTTCAGGTGGGGGCTCTACAAAGCAAGTTAATAATTTGACATCCAATAAAAACTCTTTATAGCTGTCGGACCATATCAAATCATCTTATGAACACTAATTCTTAGAAAAAAAAAATCTCAGTGCCCTAAAAACAAAGTTTGAAATAAGAATATTGAAACTTTTAGTAGCAACATAAAGTTGCCACTAAAGGCCCTTTAGTGGCAACAAGTGAAGGTTGTCACTAATTTTTTTGGCGTAACAATTTCATATATTTTTAAAAGCCCATGCCAAATGTTTTAGTGGCAACATTTTTTCTTGCCACTAAAACACTTTTAATGGCAACATATTATTATCATCACTAATAATTTTAGAGCAAAATTTTATAAAATATTAAAATTTTTGTGCCAAAACTTTTAGTAGCAACAAAATATTATTGCCACTAAAAGTTCTTTTAGTGACACCATAACAAGTCGCCACTAAAGGTTTGCCTCATTAATTTTCAACAATTTTGTGTTAAAATTTTTAGTGGCAACCTAATCTAGTCGCCACTTAAAAGTGTTTGTCTCCTCTTAATTATAAAAATAAATTTTGCCTAGACTTTTTAGTAGCATGTTGCTCGAACATTCTCATAAACTTTACATATTTTAATTGTTTGTTCATAGGTTCTTGTGGCAAGAGATAGTCACCACTAAAACATTTCTTTAGTGGTGACTACATCATGCGTGACTAATAGTTTGCAAAAACCATTATTGAAGAGTGGAAGCACTTTTGTCAGACATTCTGTGGCATCTTATGTCGCCACTAAATGTGTATTTATTCGCTACTAAACAACTTTTAGTGGCGCCACTAAATGTGTATTTACCAGCGACTTTATTTGTCTCCACTAAACAACTTTTAATGGCGACCTTTTGTTGCTATTAAAATTTTGCCATAACATTTTTATGCAAAAAAATTAGTTTCATCCTTTTGTCACCACTAAAGGTTGTTGTTAAATATTTACAGTGACAACACTTTTTGTTGCCACTATAAGTTCCTTCAAAATGATGTATTTTATTTTAAGGACAATCATTAGTGACAATCCTTTTATGTCATTGTTAAAAGTATACTTTTAGTGACAATAGTTTTCATTGCCACTAAAAGTTATCACAAAAAGGGTTTTTTTTTTTTTGGTGTGATTCCAAACCAAATTAATTGATCTTGTTGTCTTGTAATAGAAAAAAGGGGTTTGAAGAATTTATTGCACCATATTTGTGGGATAGTAGTGGTTAACTAGATGGCTATTCTAGCAACTCTAGGTAAGCAGTATAAGATACCCAACTATTTGTAGAGAAGTCGAAGGATTAGATTGCATCGGCCACCAATGATGGTTTAGAATGGGAATTGAGTAACCATCCCCTATAAGCCATTGTGGATGGTTAAAAATGATTGAGTTGGTCTTTTTTATTCCATTCCACATCCAACTCATTGCTGTGTGTGATGTTAAGCCACTATTCATCCTAGATTTGTAATACTTAAGCCTTAGCAATTACTAGAAAAGCAATTATTTGCCAGGCGCTATTATCTGCCAAATGTGTTTGGCAAGTAGAGCTTGGTTGAAACAACTAGTATATCTAAAGCTAAGTCTTCCCTCAGAACGAGGGAAACATAAGTTTGACCATTGAAGTAAGTGCATTTTAGGTTGTGCTTTTTTGAATCCCAAGAAGAAGTTAAAAATCTGCATATCAATTTGCTTGCAATACTTCTGAGGTAATTCAGAACACAACAACGGGTAGACAAGAGTAGAATTTAGGATAGAGGTAATTAATGTGAACCTTGCTGCTTGAGAAAAGAGAGCAGATTTCCTAGCTTGCAGTTTCTTATCAACTCTTGCCACTAATTCTTAGTAGATTTAAGTTTTTGGCTCGTTCAACGTCACACTATATACTAAGATATTTGCCTAATGTGGATTTAAAGGATACCCATAAGATGTTAGCATAGTTCTATTTCAAACGATATGAGATTTTTGGGTTGAAAACCATTTTTGATTTATTGGTATTAATAGTCTAACCCAAAAGCTTGCTATAAAGGTCTAATATCTC
Source organism: Erythrophleum fordii (assembly GCA_032878935.1). NCBI lineage: Eukaryota > Viridiplantae > Streptophyta > Magnoliopsida > Fabales > Fabaceae > Erythrophleum > Erythrophleum fordii. The sequence goes on along the minus strand of JAVQMF010000052.1, from coordinate 12,909,023 downwards.
ATTGACCTTTAGGCACATATGCTTCGTTGCTTGAAAAAAAAATTATATCATTAACATACATTAAATGTGATATTGCTAGAGCATCCTTGCCACTCTAATTCCCTTACATATTTTATGCTATTATTCCCTAAAAATCATGCATGATAGTATATTGGCACACAAAATAAAGAGATAAGGAGTAAAAGGGATCTCCTTGTCACAATTCTTGTTGAGGTGTGAAACATTCCATGACTTGCCCATTCACAAGAACTTGATACTTTATGGTTCACACACATTGCAAGATAACTTGTACCCAAAAGTCTAGGAAATTCATTTGCCTTAATACTGCCTTTACAAAGTTCCAAGAGATTTTATCATAGGCCTTGGCAATGTCTAGCTTATAGGCACACCAACCTTGCTTGTTTAATTTAGTATGTTGAATGTTATGCATGAGTTTGGGCACCATAATAATATTATCAGATATCAGCCTACCTAGTAAGAAAGTGTTATGATGTGACACAATGAGATCTCTTAGGATGATCTTTAGCCTAATGCATATGATTTTGGAGAGCAGTTTATAAATAACATTACACAAGTTAATGGGCCAAAAATTCTTAAGCGATTAAGGATGATCACATTTTGGAATGAGAATGATATAAGAATGATTCAAAACTTTTGGCATATATCCCTTCTAACAATAACCAAAAACCAAGCTACAAACCTCCTATTTAATAGTCTCCCAATAATGCTGAAAAAATCCAGCATGGTACTCGTCAGGGCTTGGGGGACTATCTAATTTTAATTGAGCAATTGCCTTTTCAATTTCTATCTCAAAAATTTCATGACAGAGAGACATCCAATGATTTTGAGTTAGCTTAGGAACATTCAAAGATTGTAGCTCCTATCTGATTTGATCCACTTAAAATGGAAAGTGATTGGCAAAGACTTAAGTAGTTTGTCACCAAGCACTCAATTTGTATTTAGTCTTGGATCCAATAACCATCATCCCCTTTAAGGCAGGGAATGAAGCTATTAATTTGCCTTTTATTGACCAAATTGTGAAAACATTTAGTATTTCTATCTCTGTATTGTAACCATTCTTGCCTAGCCTTTTGGGCCCGCAGTTACCATTTGAAGATTATATTGCAGAGTTCATTGTTTTTGCTTTCTTTTTTTTTTTCTTTCAATCATTCCTTCTAATTATTTTCCATTTTGCTGTTATATATGGCTCGCTGACTTGGTATGAAGGTTTACCAAATCGATTTTATTGAACCCTAAATAAATTTGCCAAGTTCATGTCAAGTGACAATCAGAATGATTGTTATCTTTTGATTGACAGATGGTGAAAATGGGGATGATCCCCACAATGACAGGGGACACAGACAATGAAGGAATTAATTGATGTCAAGGCAGAGTGATTGTGCGAAGCTGCCGATGAGGGAAACAAAGTGTGGAATAAAATCTTGCTTTGCAATGGATTTAAAGAGAAAAAAAAAGAACTAAAGAAATATATAGTTTGCACTTTGTAACGATTTCTGTAGAATAAATCACATCAATCTCTAAGGTTGTGTGATAACTAATAAAGAATTGATAAATTTTTGCTTTGTCAATGCTTCCTTCAAACTCATTCTCAACCAAACTTACCCAAATAACGATAGAATTCTAAAAGGTTACTCTTAACGTTCTTCCATTTTTGTCCATTATTGCTCTTATATTCCAGACGATCAGTTCTTGTTAATTCTACCTATTAATTAATTTTCTTTTTGTTGCATTATCCTCTTCTTCTCTACTAATTAAGGCCCTTTATCTAATCAAATTCTACAGATAAACAAATTATATGGTGTCCTTCCTTAAGGATGAGCACCAAAACATGGTTAGGTGGCTCAATAGAAACTCACCACGCGGAAGGAGGATGGGACTCTCAAAATGATTTCTGTAGAAAAGATAAATGATGATTTTGAAAGATGTCTCTATAAAATAATCATCTTCTTTCTTATGAAAATAAATATGCAGAGGTGAAGGCAACCCCAAATCTGCTTTGAGAATTAACTAAGATGTCTTCGAAGCTGCTGCTTTTAAATCCAGCCAATTTGTCCAATACATATATATATATATATATATAATTTACATAAGTATGAATATAACTAATAGTTACATAGTGATTTAATATATTTTATATTTGAAAAAATATCATTAATTGTTATTGTATATTTATGAATAACAATTTACTTTAATAATTTTATTAGTCTTTTAAAATAATAAAATTAAAAATGCCAAAATTCTAAGACATATCATATTAAAGTTTAGGAAATTGAAAAGTAAGAAAAAGCTTCCCTTTGTGCTTTTATATTCGTAGACTAAAATTAAAAAGTGAATATCACAATTTGTTTTCATCTTTATTGTATTTTATTTTCATTTCTTCATTCTTTCACTTTATTTGATATTCAATCTTTCTAATTTTTTCAATATATGTTTTTTTGTTTTTCAGATTTTCCTATTTTCCTTTACATTTACATTGTCTCTAACTCTTAGTTTCTTTCCACCTACAGGTTTGATAAATTGATTTACTTACCATTATTATAAAATTATCAATATAAGTTTATATTTGTCATTATTATCAATATATATAGACGTTTCACCTGAAATTAGTTTATAACTCAAATAAAGTTAGCCAATGAGATGAATCATATACAGTAGAACTTACTAAAAAAAATATGCTCAATTTCATGCATGTTTTATACAGTGGTGTTGCACAAACGATTATAATGACACATGTTACGTCTCGCTGTTATAATTTATTTAATTTTAATACAATTTATTATTTTATTTCATCATACAGTGTGTGTGTATTATAATGTACGTATAAATTTTTTATACAAAAAATATTATGTATTATAATTTACAATCTGAATCTCTTCTGAGATAAAATTCCTCCTTACGTTCACACACACACACACACACACACATATATATACACGGCCTTTTCATGAAACCCAATGATGCTCTTCGGTATTATATTATATATATAATAAAAGTTGGAACGCACACAGATCAATTGTGATGAGCGGATACTCCTAGGTCGCGTCGTTTGGTTAACTCTTCGTATATTACGCCATGTGGATGCCTTCATTGATGCTGCGGGCACGTCCATGTAAATATTGTTTAATGTTATATTATATTGAAAAAATGGTGCGCAAATCACATTACCTCCAAAATGTCTCGATTTATTGAAAAAGCTAATTTTCAAATCTCAATTTCTCAAAACTCTTCAAATAAAATTAGAGATTTTATTTAGGGACAAAATTTGGAAAGAAATATTATGTTGTATGAGTTAAATATAGAATTTTGATTGGCTAAATGCATAAAAAATTCGAAATTTTGAAAAGAAATTAAAAATTTTTCACAAAATTAGAGATAAAATTGGAGATTATGTTTATAGGCAAATTAGACATATGAATGCCATATCAGTTCTGTTAGTTAAGTCTGTTAATTTGCTTAACTGCGTTGATAGATTAGAGCTGCTATGAAACGAAATAAAATATAAAAAGATTAATTTGACACATTTCAACTTTAAGAGACAGATTTAAAATTATAAACGAAGTTGTATAATTAAAATACTAATTTAACAAAAAATTTAAGCAGACCCAAAAATTCCACGATATTTTAGTTTGTGGGTAAGTTTTACGTGGACCAAGCTTCATTTAACAAGTTAATGGCAGGCATACCACGACTCTAAGGTAACAAGGCGGAAAGCTACAGCTACCTCTATGAATTTGGCTTCATTACTATTATATAGATAGCTAAATTGATGTTATTAAACGTAATTATAAAATAATTAGAAACACTGCACAGGTAAAAAACCACGCAATATTGTATGCTTATGTTAACGTAAATGACTGTAAAAAGAAACTGCAATTTGTTTAGTTTCTAAATCAGACTGTATTCTTTTAAGTTGGATTGACTAATGCAAATTTATTACTGAGTGGTCTCTTTCATTTCGCTAATTTATACCTGACTGGAACTATGTGGAACTAGCAAAGTTAATTTCTCTCTTTGAACTAGTTGGTCATTTTTTCTTTTTAATATTAGATATTTTAATCCCACCTTCACTACTTGGTTAGCCAAAGTGGCCCTAATTAGCCATTTTTCAAAGTAAAGAAGAAAAAGTGCTACATATAAGATTTTCTGTTGCCGGGGAGGATAATAACTCTTACCTTGATATAAATTGGTATCTTAGGCTTAATAAATTATTGGGAAAACTAATGATTTGATCCATATAGTATGCCTTAATTTTTAATTTAGTCTCTATAATTTTTTTCTTTTAAAATCCATCCCTATACTTTTCAAATGTTTCAATCTTAGCTTCCGTACATTCTAGCAGTTAAAATCTATCCCTATACTTTTCAAGCGTTTCAATCTTAGCTCCCATACTTTCTAGCGATTAAAATCTAACTCCCTATCCTGTCACGTGGAATAATTGTTGTTAAATTTCATCTGACATGTCAAACGAAGGTTAGGTTGGCTGCTACATATGAGCTGCATATGATTGTATAGGCTTCAGGGTTTGGGTATAAGTGAAACGCAGAAGATGGTTAAAAATTGAAGAGTAAAACTGCAGAGCGGAAGCAGTTAAAATGCAGAGGTGTTGTGTCGCAGACAACAAGGCTCCATTCAGCCTTTTCTCTTCATAAATGCAGAGTCCGACGGGCAGAACAGAGGGTTAGGCTTCTTGTCTTCAATTCACTTCAAGTTGGCTTTCAATTCTTGTCCACTTCTTTTTCCTTAAGCTTTGCTGATGCATGGATAGGTTCTTCTTTTTCTAGTTGCTGTAGTTGTCCTAACCGCTGCTCTGCTCTGCTCGTCGAACTTTGCGTTTATGAAGAGAAAAAGCTTAATGGAGTCTGGCGTCTGCGACACAACCCCTTAACGTTGCTCCTGCTTAGCGTTTTTACTCTTCAATTCTTAATCCTCTTTTGCTGTCTCGGCCCAATTTTTGAACTGCTAAACTAATCTGATAGTTAGATTAGTCTAACAAACTTTATAAAATTTAAAATTAATTATTTTATTATATATTTGAACTAACCCATATAACCCACAAGTTTTAAAAAATTTAATATTCAATTCATTATGTTACCAAAGGCTACAAAAAATTTAGCAACATCTCTTCTAAAAATTGGATATACCATCCTAAAAAATAAATTAAACCAGTATCAGCACCAACAACAACAAGTTATATATAACCAAAATGCCTAATTAAGAAAGTATAAACAATATTTATAATTTATGGATAATTTTAAAATTCTTTCTCTATACCTAAATACCACCACATAATAGAATTTGACACAATCTCACAAAATTAAATACTTGTTCTAAGGGTCTAGTAGCTCAGGAGCTCCCAAATCATTTCACTTCTTTACTCGTTGGTCTAAAAAGTAAGGAACGAAGAGGATAAGTCTACCACTAGTTTATTGAGTGTATATATAATAAAGTGCATAGAGGAAAAACAAGTGTACACAAGAGTTTTTAGAAATCAATGATTATCAATTACTTTAGGCAATAAAATTTATAGTTGAAATGAAAAACAATTATTTAAATAAAAAGAAATTGTTTTAAAAAAATCCATATTTTTTAAATATAAAAAATATTACAAAAATGGATATCATAGAAAAGAACCAAATAATCAAACCACATCATCATATATCATGACATTTTTATGGATTCATCCCATTTTATCACTTTCACAATATACATCTTAGTATCTTAGATCATAGCACTGGACACATCACCTCGTAGTGTTATCATAATTTACAACTTATTCTAGGTACATTTATGTTGTTATCTCTATTAATGACTACGGGACTCTAATTAGATTCTCATTCATTATATAAAATAAAAATAATTAAAATAAAATCCCTTCAAATGCCATTTAGCTATCAAAAATAAATAAGGAAATAAATAAATAAATAAATAATTAATTAATTAATTAAAAAAGTTAACTTTCAATATAATCTCTGTAATATATGAGACCACAAAACAATATAAAATACTCTCTTCATAAATAAATATATACACACTACCACTTTCTTTCCAACTAATTCATTCTTTTGCATTTTACAAGGATATGTCACACCATATTTCCATTATCAATTTACTTTAATAAATTTATTGAATCATCATATGAATATATATATACTCATTTTAAAGTTTTGAAAACACTAATTTGTTTTCCCAAGAAATAGAGTACATAAATCACACAATTGAAATTTCTATCGTAAAAATATAAAATGGGATAAAATAGATATGTCACCCCATTATTTATATACTCACCGGTTGGGACTAATAGTATAAGTCTCAAATTTCTCTTGTTTAGTACAGAGTCCTAGTTGAATGAGTTTTCCTAATATTACCTAAAATTATAACCAATATAAATTACTTATGTTGACCACTCTAATAGCATTCATAATTATTTATATAACCTAATATATTCCTTAAAACATAAATCTCTAAATTTTTATACACTTTTTTATTTTAAATGCTAACCCTAAATTTGAAATTTTTTAATCTAAACTATGATAACTGAAATTAAATCCAAAACTTACTCTTGAAACTTTAAAGATGAATTTGAAAGTGTTAATTCATATTTAAATGTTGAAATTCAAGACACCCTCAAATTGGAAGCATACCCACGGCCAAATTGAGCAACAATAACTAAATATCCTTTTAAGCTTCAATAAGTCATAGAGAAAGACGAAAACTGATGGAAGATAATGAAAGAAAGATTGGAATGGCCAATCTTCACAAAACCCATAAAATTTCCATGGATGAACAGCAGAGAAAGAGAAGGAGAAAGGAGATGAAATCTTAACCAAATAAAAGTTTTATGGCAACTAAATTTGTCGAAGGTGAGTGGGTAACAGCATCTAACAAAAGAAGGTGATGTATCATTGTGGCTGGCCGAGATTCACGCTTCAATGGAGGTGTTACAGTGAGGGAAGGAGGGAACAACTCAAGCATAAGAAGAACTGGGCAAAAGTCACGAAAGAAGCAAGAAAAAGTGAAGTTCGGGAGAGAGAAAAAGGTGAAGCAAAGAAAGGACGTTGCATCATGTGGGAAAAATGGACGGAGAGTGTGCTTAAAGATTATTAAAATATTTTTGGCTTAATTTACACTTTTGCTCCCTAGAAAATTTAATATGCATTAATTGATATTTAAAAAGATTAAAAAAATTTTTTAAAAATTTTATGAACCCAACATAGATTTAAATTTTTTTATTTTAATAACTTAAAATATATTATTTATTTATCTATTCATTTATATATACATATATATATATATATATATTTGGTATTACATTTGCGTTTCACTTATACCCAAACCCTGAAGGCTGTACAATCAGATGTGGCTCATGTGGCGGCCAACTCAACCTCTGGTGAAATTGAACGACAATTATACCACCAGGATAGGATAATGAGTCAGATTTTATGTATAAGGACTAACATTAAAAGTTGAAAAATTATGTGGATGGTTTAGAAAAAATAAATTATATGTATCAAATTGAAAATTGAGACAAATTATAGGGTTTGATGGAGGAAGCTGTAGCATGTCAGGTTTGATGGAGGAAGAAAGAGGCAAATGAAAAATGGCTCTTTTTTGGACAATTTTGTTTTAATTTAATTTTTTTTATCTAATACATGAATTTTATATTTTTATTTTACTCCGTTAACTCATTTGTTTTATTATTTCTCATACTAAAAAAATAGACTTTTAATGGCTTAAAATTGTTAAATTTATCTCTATGTTACTGGATTCTTAAATATGCATGAAATTAGAATCTTGACTTATTTTAACTATTCTAGATCCACTGATAACTTTATTTGATGTTATGTTAAAAGAAAATAATTTACCTTTTTATCGTATTGCTACTTTTATATAATTATAATTTTACCTCTATTTTCTTGCAAAGTTTATTCAAACACCCCTTTGTAGGCTTTAGGTGACCTTTATCCCCTTTTTACTTATTTTAATTAAGCTTCTACTTTTTTTTATCATTTCTACTATCTTTTTGTTAAAGTTAGTCTATTGCAAAAGTTACCGGTTGTTACACCGTTTAGGAAAATGAAAAGATCACGGGCTTGGACAATTTCCAAAATTTGGCCACTAATCACATGGCAGCAAAGTCATGATATAAGTCCAGAAAAAGAAAAAGTAAAATTGGAAATGGAAAAAAGAATAAGAAAAAGTGATATGGATGGCTTCACCAAGACTAAAGCATAGGTCACTTGAGTCGAGGTGTGATATTGCCACTATAGTCAAGATACAACTAAAATCTAAACTCCTCCTATAATTTTTATTTTTACTCAAATTTCTACTTAATCTTCAATTAAAATTTCTCTAGCTAAATTATTTTTTATTTTTTATTTTTTGAATTTACTCTAGCTACCGCTATGATTCATGCATTTTGTTAAATATTTGAATCTTAAGGAGCCATTATGTATAATGATTTTCGAACCAGATTGAATACTTCGTTTATTTCTTAATTAATTTTCTTACCATGAAATTTTGAATCTCTAACTTAATTACTTGCCTATATTTATATTTTTAATTCCTAATTCATTAGGTTATTACAATTAACTTATCCTTTAATTAAGTTAATTTGACCTGTGAAAAATCATTGCTAACTATTCTCTTATGTACCTCCTAGTCATAGTCTATGTTAACTTGTCCTCTAAGTTAATCTGAACCAAACGATTTTTTGTTTGCCAAGAACAATTAAAATCAATTTCACACAGAATCAGCTTTTTTCTTTTGAATTACGTGAAATTTGATCTATTATAGCTTATGCAAGCTGTATTCACTTTCTCTATATATGTAAAGGATATAGATGGTGAGATGAGATATGAACCGTCCATATTTTATTTGAAAAGTACAAATTTCAAATTTTTTGTTTTTTGTATTAATTTAAGTCATCATTTTTAAGTTTACAATTGGAATTTTTATTTTTATTTTGCATTTTCCTTCTTTTAAAATTTAAAAAAATCAAATTTTTTAAAAAAATTAAATTATCTAAATTTGATTTAAATGATTCAAATCAAGATGTAGACTTTTTGCACATCTTTGGAGATGTGCATAGGTTCTTAATGCTATATAAGCTCTAAGTCTCTCAAAAAGTTTACTATTTATATATATATATATATATTATCCCTTGAGTTACTTTTTCTGTTATGCATTTTTAAAAATATTTGATAAAGATAATTAAATGAAATTTAAGCCTCTATTATGAAATCTTGCACAATTAGTTCACGCTAGTTATTCCTCACAACAATATTGTAGAATGCATGTATGTTTCTTGGCACTTAACTGAACTATTGAACACAATCTAATTTGTGAATCATTTAAGAAAAGAAAAAGAAGTTTTTTAAAGTTTGCAAACACTGACTTTATCATAGCCACTATCAATATTGACAACTTTAAGTTTCATATTATCTCTTTTCTGCAATATGGGGGAAATGTTTTACTAAATTTATACCCGACTTTATCATAGTCACTATCAATATTTAATTTATTTTGAGATAAAAAACTTTTAAAAAATAATTTTCGTCTCAACCCTGACTCATTGTGCAGAGTGGTTTTCACAAGTCAATCCTAATATAAAAGATACTATTTGTCTCATAAAATTAAAATATGTAGCACTTTCTCTTCAAAGCAAAATAGTGGTCAAATAGACCAAAGAGAGAATAGACTTTGCATTGTCACCATTTGGTCCAGTCTACAAATGTGATAGCCAAATATTGAAAGTGAGTTAATTAGAGAGATATTACCACAAGTGGATCCCGTTTTAGATAATAATTAAATTTTTTATTATTTCAATTTGTCTTTTGAAATAAGTTCTGCCATACCGTTTGTATTCGAAAATGAAAGAAACGTATGGTACATTATGTTGAAAAATAGCCTCGAAGCATTATAAAAGTTTTAAAATACCTTTTAAAAGTTAGCGTTATATATGGTGAAATATTTCTAACTAGGCTTTTAGGGTTTTGTTTGTTTCTGGTACAGAAATGATATTACTTTTCACACAGAAAAAAATGGTCTCATAAATATCCTTAAAGGGTTTCTTTTAAAGACATTTTTAGATTTTTTTTTTTTCATTTTGTTGAAAGAAAAAAGTTTTAAAAGCTGCATAAACTATTTTAGCTTCAAACAAAAACATTCCGTAATTAGATGCTATCACCAAATGGGGTCAGACACAACTTTTCTTATCAACGTAACTCAATCTTGATTGTTGAGCAAATCTCAAAGCAAAAAAATGTGTGTTTTAAGATGATTATTATTGGTGCCAGCTTTTGAAAAATAATGAAAATATATGATCTAATCTTTAAATATGTATTTGTTATATATAATATACCAGAATACAAACACTTGATTTGATGGTTATGCAAGTGTGCCTTCTATTTTGATTACGTGGGTTTCAATTTTTGGACCAACATTTAAGAGAATTTATTATTATTTTGGTAATGTCTAAAATCCACTTCATGCCTTAAGCAATGGAATAAATATCAACCTTAATGAGTTGGTCTAGTAGTTAATATGGTATGTTTCGTCCTTACCTACTTGGGCTCAAATTAATCACGGTGCTAGCATCTAGGAGAAATTTTTTCCCCCCTTAAGTGCACCTCGCTTATCTGGAGGGTGAACCCTTAAGGTTCATCAAGAAAGGAGCAAATTATATACGACAAATATTAATATAGAATTACTGCTTTAATCACTGCTCAACAAATCCACTCCAATCAAGAAAAGTTTGTATATGTACCGCAAACAAGCGTCTATATATGTAATATAACATGTGCTTCAGGCATTTTTTTATAGGTAGAGAAACCAAGCAAATACATTTCAATCATGTCTCATAAGCGGTTTCCATTTCAATCATATGGGCAATGCTTCGCATGGTTGGTCGAGATTGAGGGTTAATTCGTAAACATGAAAAAGCGAGATGAGCAATCAAGGCCCATTCCTTTAAATTCGGTGGCTTTGTTGCTGATAAACGAGGATCTAAAATCTCTTTGAAGTTGATACTTTGAATACCAGATGTGTGTATATGGGAAATTAAATCACCTGGATGCTTTCCCATAAGCACCTCTACAGCCAAGACACCAAAGCTATATACATCAATTTTCTCAGTCACTGCCATTGTGTATGCAAGCTCTGCATTAGCCAAAATGAAGCGATAATATGCCAATTTCAATAAGAAGCATATATTTGTTTTAGTCAATTGAAAAATAATATCCATAGTTAAACAAATTAAGCAAATTGACTTTTCTATAAAAAGTTTTAGCAGATTTTGTTTTATAAGAACTCCAAGGTCTTGCATAGAGTTAGATATGTCATATTAAAAGTTCACCTGGAGCAGCATAGCCATATGTGCCAGCAAAAGTTGTCCAAATTGATGAATTAGGCTTCAAAACCCTTGCTGTGCCAAAGTCTGAGACATGGGCTTCAAGATTTGCACACAATAAGATATTGTTACTTGATATGTCCCTATGAATAATTGGTGGATTACAATCATGCATATAAGATAAAGCCTGTGCTACACGCTTGACAATATCAACCCTCTTAGGCCAATCCAACTCTGAGGCTTCTTTATCATTTCTAAGCATATTAGCTAAGCTCCCTCTTTCCATGTACTCATAAACTAGAAATGCATGCAAACCTTGTGAGCAAAATCCATACAGCTTCACGATGTTCCGATGGCTTGTTTCCGTTAAGACTTGGATCTCACTTTCAAAGGCTTTTATACTCTCAATGTCTAAGTTGTCTTTAAACTTTTTTATAGCAAATACTTCATCCCCTTGCATTTCCATTTTGTAAACTTTCCCAGAAGTTCCCTCCCCAATGCAATACTTGTCGTTGAAGTTCTCAGTTGCTTTAATTATGTCTTCATACACAATTCTACTATCAAAAAGACATATCGAAAGTAGATTTTCACTCTTGCCTGCAAGGTTTTGTTCCAAACGTCTAGAGTTTCTTTTATATCGAATAACAACAATCCTAGTCATCACTAATGAAACAAATAGTGCACTTACTAAAAAAGCAACGATAGCTATCACAACTTTCTCTTTGTTACTTCCATCATGTGCTTTTACAATTGAGACATTGCAAGGTCTCAATCCTTGGATGCTCCCACATATATCTTTGTTGTTACTCAAATCTAGTGGATAAGATGAATTAAATACGCCACTTTTTGGTACAGGACCCTCCAAATTGTTGTAAGAGAGGTTGATGCTTGACAAGCTCAACATACTACTTAGGGAACCAGGGATAGAACCTGACAGATTATTGTGAGACATGTTTAGGCTTATCAAATTGTTGAGCTTACTTAAATCCATAGGGATTTCTCCATAAAGTGCATTATAACTCAAGTCCAAAAACTCTTGTAAGGCTGCAAGGTTTCCAATTTGGTATGGGACTTTGCCATTGAAGTCATTATTGCTCAAATTTAAATTTAGCAATTTGTAGCAATCCCCTATTTGATAAGGGATAGGTCCCCATAGCCTATTCATTGATAGGTCCAAAGACCGCAAATTAGCAAGCTTTCCAATGCTTACTGGTATCATGCCAGAAAGATTGTTGCTACTCAGCTTTAGCAGGTACAAGTTGGAGGCATTTCCAATTTGTGGAGGAATATCGCCGGATATTTGGTTTGAGGATAGGTCAAGCTTTTGTAATTGTTTCAATTGAAAGATCTTACCGTAAAGATTTCCACCTATTGAATTTCTAGCCATGATAATAGATTGCAAGCTTTGGCAAGCACCCCAATTTGTGGAGAGCTCACCTTGCACTCTATTGTAGCTTATGTCAATGTAAGTAAGATTAGGATAAACTCCAAAATCTTGGTCTGCATAACCTGTTAGTTGGTTATGTTCAAGTCGAACTCTGAATAAAGATGGGCAATTTCTTAGGCTTATTGGGATTGGACCAGCGAAATTATTGTAGGCTGCGGTGAAATTGACAAGCTTACCACCTTTGCAGACTTGCGGTGGTAATTGGCCAGTGAAGTTGTTTTGAGATAGAAGAAGGGTAGTCAAAGATGAAAAGTTTCCAAATTCTTGTGGCAAATGACCATGTAAGTTGTTTACGTGGAAGCGCACGTCAATAAGATTGGTCAATCTACCAATACCAGGGGGGATAATGCCTGAGAGATTGTTTTCAGACATTGTGAGAATGCCTAGAAGGGTACAGTTACCTAGAGATGGCGGAATAGGCCCATAAAAGCTATTTCCATCTAGAGCTAGAACTATCAAATTTTTTATATTCCCTACTTCATTTGGAATTCTACCACCAAGGAGGGTGTCCTGAAAAAAGAGATATTTTATCCCAATCAACCCAATTTTGGGTTGATTAGTGCCATCAGGGAATAGGTGAGGGTCTAATATTCCTGTTAGATCATTCTGTGAAAGATCAAGCTCATAAAGTTGAGTCAGATTAGCAAGAGAAAGAGGTATAGTACCATTGAAATGATTATGATTAAGGTCAAGAAATCGGAGTTTTGAGAGCACTCCAATGTTTTCTGTTATGGGGCCACTGAGTTCATTAAATTTGAGATTAAGAAGAAGAAGATTTCGGAAGGCAGAGAAGTGCAAGTTTTGAAGGGTACCTTTAAGACCGGTGTGATTCAAGTTTAGTTCAATCACATTTCCCCAAGAATCACATTTGATTCCACGCCATGAACATGGGGTTTGAGCTGCACTGGAGTTGGTGTGTGCCGGAGAGACCCATGAATCCAAAATTGGTTGGTTTGGGAGACTCTGTTTCCAATTGAGCAGAGCTTCAATTTCTGTGAGTCCTGAAGTGACTTGGCAAAGTGCCCACAAAACCAAGGTTGCTGGAATTGCAAGGAAGACAAAAACTTTATGCTGCGCCATTGTTCCAGTTTGCTTGTTTTTGAGATGAAGAGTTCTTTTTATATCCTATTTGAAGGAAGACTTTGGCATTGACCGCGTTGCAACTGGTGAGCAAAGAGTGGAAGACACTTCGTTAGATCAGCATTAGTCCAACATTAGATCAACTTTAGCCCTGAATCTCCACAAGTCAATCCAACTTAAAGGATGCGGTTTGGTTTAAAAACATAAAAAGATTAGCCCTATTTTTACAACAAAAACAATAGCACTATCATGCTTGACGTAAGAAAACGGCAATTAGAGAGGAAGAGACTTGCTAGATGAACAATAATCAAACGAAAGGGGCCTAGTTAGCCATAAATTTCCACAAGTCAATCCAACTTAATGGATACGGTTTGGTTTAGCAACATAAAAAATTAGCACTATCCTAAGACCAAAAGCAATAGCCAACTAGGCCGAAGGTAGAAACAGGGACTTTGCCAAGCAAATATGTGTCCTACGTAAGACTCCATAAAAATTCTCCAAGTTGTTTGTTTAACGTTTTTTTTTAGTAGGAATATGAGGTATTTTATTTATGTAGAAAATTATTAAAATGGATTACATATTTTACCTATGAATTAATGTTAAAAGGAACACAGTTTACAGATGTCAACCCTTTAAGTAGGCCTTGGAGACTTTGGAATATGTTCTCTCTGCCATTTGGGTCTTGTTAGAAAGAAGGGGGAGGAGAGAAAAAAATAAACTGTGTGTTGCTTAATAACATAGCACGTGCTCTAGGCACTTGTTTATAGCAAGCCCATAGAGAGAACAAGTAAACATACTTCAATCATGAGCACTATCCATTTAAATGATCTGATCTATCCTTTGCGTGATCGGTCGAGATAGAACGTTTGTTTGTAAACATAAAAGTTAGATTCCCACTGAAAGCCAATTCCTTTAACTTTTGTTCCTCTGTGGATGGTGATAGATGTGGGTCTAAAATCTCTTCAAAGCTAATGTTTTGGACACTAGATGTTTGTATATAGAAAATTAGATCACTTGGATACATTTCCATAAGAAGCCAAAACACTAAAACCAAACACATCACATTTGATTATGTATGCAAGCTTTGCAACAGCCAGAATGAAGTGATAATTTGCCATTTACAAATAACGGTGACAAGAAGCATGTATTTGTTTCGATCAACTGAAATAGCCCGACGAAGTTCAAGAATATCTTAGCCGGAATATATGTGTATGGGTGTCTCTGTATTTCCAAAGCAAAACGAATGAAGCAAAATAATTGCAATGTCTTTGCCTTATAAATCCAGTTTTTAATATTAATTTTTTACTTTGAAATCTCCCAAAAAAAAAGGATATGCTCTTTCTGTAATAGAAAAACTAACTTGAAAAATAAAAAGTTTTAATCCATCTATATTAATTCCAAAATTTTAGAACCACCAATCTTTCAAAAACATGAATGTTTAGAGCAGAGTTCGAGTTAACGTTTTGAGTAAATCATACCTTTTTTCTGAGATATTTAAATTAGATCATCATTTTTTTATTTTAAAAATGTACATTCCCTTTTCTTAAATTTTTTATGTAGCAAACAGTACCACGGAATTTCTTGGATCTCTTCGTTGATTAAGAGTTCTCTTTGCAATCTAGTGTAAAGATCATTCCCTTCCATTGAAGTCTTATCAGAAATATCCTCCCTTGACAACGGAGAAGAAGAAATCATCTGAAGACACAGATTTGCTTCAATGTATAGGAACAAGAAGATTAACAGAGGTGGCCTAATGCTCTGCTAGGAGTAAGAAAGGGATTGAGAAGAACAATCAAGAAACAACTTTCATTGAACCAAAAGCTATTTCACAGATTAGAATAGTTGCTATTTTTTCTTAGGCTCACTACCTTCCTTTCACATATTACTAGCTAGCTCATATACTGCTAAAAATCTTGTGCTGAGGCGTAACCAAAACAGCACATGCAGCTCATCACCACTAACTGACTTAACTGTCGTTCTAACTTCAGTACCTAACATTACTCCCTTAGCAATTCTTATCCACTAGCTATTTCCTCAGGAGATTCATTAGAAAACGTGGTAGTGTGAGTAGAACAATGATATTTAGTATGGTACCGCCATCTAGCAATTATTCATGCATATCAGATAAGTCTCTAAGGCAATTAGAGTTAAAGGCAAAAGTATTTATTTTGTCTTCGGGATCAGTTTTAATTTTGTCCCAAATTTTTTGTTGTCAATTTCATATCCCATATGTTTATAAAAATTCTTAATGTTTTCATAAATACTAATGCCAACCAAATTTTAACACAATTAGCAGTGAGATACACATGGATATTACATGTCAACATGAACATTTGTACTAATATCTCACTTACTAACCCGCAATTAAAAGGAAGGAAAGGGTTCGAAAATGCAAAATTACACGCTTTAGAATTTATTAGGTGAGACATATCCATGTTGGCAATAAAATATTCACATTTGTGTTCCCTAATGGTCAAGTGTTTAATAAGTTAGGTAATTCTATTAACAGTTTAGATAACGTCAGCAATAAAGAATATATTAAAAAAAATTTTTGAACATTTACAATGAAATTGAAAAAAAAAAAATTAGAACAAATTGAAACTAACCCCAAACTTGACTGAGAAAAAAAAAAAGGTAGGTGTACCTAGAGTTAATTGCAACAACTTATTTGCTGCACCACTTTCTCTTGACAATACATCTGCTGCTTGATTTCATTTGCCTTTCTTGCATGAAACTGATCTCATAATTATACTTCAAACAGTATGGTGACCCAATACTAGTTAAAAAAGGTATATATCTAATTTTGGAATCTACATCCTCTAGAATTCTTTATTGTAAAGTTTTTTTTTTGTTGGAAGAGATCAGAAGTGAGAAAAGAGGAAGTGAGAGGGAAAAAAAAAAGTTGACCCCATATACATTTTTACTCGTTGTGTCGCCATCTCTCTAAACTTTGCTAGAATTTGACAATAAAGAACTTTAAAAAATCTTTACACCTATTTTTTCCCCAGTGAATACTAACTTTGCCAGTCAATTCTTATCACAAATTGCCTACCCATGAAATATTGCTGCTATGATCCACTGCAAGAACTATGGCCAGCAACTCATTCTTATTAGCAGACATGCTGCATTGCTTAGGTGACAAAAGACTTACTAATAAATGCAATAAGATGAGTATCTTGCATAAGAACAACTACGTACAATACCCCTATTACTTAGAAGACTCGGTCTCCACCAATAAATTCATTGAAAAATATGGCAAAGGAATGAAAATCACGACCTGTTTGAGCTTATAAAAAAGCCTCTGTTCCCAAATCAAATCTTTACAACGAGTTAATTATAATTTTTTTAATTATAAAAGATTAAATAAAAATTTAAGTCAAATTATAGGAACTAATGAAATAATTTAATTTATATGTATAATATATGTATAAGAAATTAGTTAGAACATAAATATTGGAATTTTAAATTTTAGAATATGACAGATATAATATAAATTAATTCCGTCAGTAAATTCATCAACAATTATAAATAGGTTAGGGATATTTACGCCACTAAAATTATCATTATATTTTAAATTATTTTAATAGTAATATAACTAATAAACTTTGACCAATGACAGAAATTGAGAAATCGCAAGTTGTGCAATTTTATGACCGACAATCAAACTTATACCCAAAACAGAAAAAGAAAAAGAAAAAGTCATAGTGAAGCAAAGGTCAAAGTCAAAGAATTAAAAACTTAGTCAATTAACGGGAGAACTTACTGCGTGTTGAATTGAATGAATATGGTCGTATTGTTGACCGAAAAATGTTGAATACTATGACAGTACATGGGCAAAGTCAGACCAAATATCTAGTAGACCCGATATTATATCTAATTAAGACATCAAACTTATTTTTATATTTATAACCTAACTTGACCCGAACAATTCCAATTCTAGGACGAGTTAGAGTTGCTCAGACTTTTTTTTATCTTTTAATAAATTGATATTTGTAATATAAAAATATCTTTTTATATATTCATACGTATATATTTCAAAACAATAGACCTTTAAAATTTTTATATTTTTATTAGTGATAAAAAAATAGTCTAGTATTATCAAACAAAATATAAGTTATATTAACATAATTAGTTTTAAGTAAATATATGTATTTTTATTATTCAACAAAAGAAATATCAGGAAGTATACACATCAATACTGAAAACAATTAAGAAGTAGGGAAGGTTTACGTAGATAATAAAAACTACAATATATAGAGAAAATCTGATAAAATAAGAATTATATATATATATATATATATACATATAAGATGACAAAATATTAATAATTAAAAAAAGTAACTATTAGGGCAGGTTAGGAGTAACATGCCTTCGCCTGTAGTCCGATCCGATTTGATATAGTTTTGTTTAAAGTTTTATTTATTTATATTTTTAGCCACAAATAGTAAAATAAATAACCCGATAATGAAATTAAGCCTCAATTATAGCCAATGAGCACCCTTATTGGATACTTAGTATTATTATTTTAGAAAGAATCATATCATATGGCCAAAAGATATTGATTAAATATATTCTGATAATCAAGTTTGTGAATTTGGGTGAATGCAAATTTGTGGTTCTTTTTTAATTTCAACTTGGGAAAGCATATTCTATTTTGAAACCAAAATGCACAATATTGCTGCATTGGTAAATAAGATTATATTTCCTTTGGACTCGATTAAGATCTTAGATGAGAAATAATCTACAAAAAAAAATGTTATACAGAGTAATTAAAAAGTGATTAGCCAATACAAATAGATAAAATACATAAATAAAATTCACCTCAATTATACTAATAATAAACAATATCAAAATGTTAAGAAAAGAAGGTGATTCAGGTTAAAGCACACACGGATGAAATGCATACATGAAAAATAAGGGAAAAGAAGTGTGTGAAGCACTCGGCCGCTACTTGTATCGCAGAAGAATCTTCAAGCTTTCTATCCCATATCGATTCTAATCGAAATCACCAATAGAATCTCATTTTGTTTTCATAGCAGATGCACCGAAATTCAACATAATGAGAAGTATGGGTTCTTTCAAAGAGAGTCTCTATTCTCTCTGTTTTGTGTTCTTAGTGTGGGGAAGAAGTATGATAAAATTTTACAATAGTTTTCTCTATTCAGTTAACCCACACTATAACCTACCATTCTTTTAAAAATCGACCATAAGCACTTGAAACTCAAAAAATTAATGAGTTAATTAATTGTCTATTAATTAGTTAATTAATTAAATTTTAAATTATTAACTAACTAATTAAGCTGGATTATTGGGTTGGATCATGAGCATCGTGTATTCTAATATCTTTTACTTGCATATAATGGTATAAACAACACAAAATTTTTTACTCTTCTTGAACTTTCATGCAAGGTGCTTTGCTATAACTACTAGGGTACAATATTTTAGAGCTTTTATAATAGAAATCCAACTATAGAATTAACATAAAAGACTACTACCTTTAGATATATATCACACATTTATTTTTGTGCCTTAAATGTCTTAGATTTACCTCTATACACTCTACTCATTGCAAATTTAATCCCTCTCAAGCTTAATCTTAGATTGCCTTCTTCCATGTGTAATGTCTATGCTTATGATGCTATTAAAAAAAAAAAACTCATAATGTACATGTCTCAAGCACTAGCATAATTGTGTATATTTTAGATAATCATCTTTTTCCCAATTGCAATCATTAAACACATGCATTATGAAATGCATGCTAAAGTATTTCTCTTATTTATTTATCAATATTATATGATCTAAATCTACACACACACAATGCCTAACCTAAATTATACCATTCCACTCACCTCTCATGGCACCTAGAAAATAATTTGCACCTAGCTATAAGTATTATGGAGGGTGGGAATTCATAATTCAGACCGTTTAATTATATTTTCAAATTTTATCTATACCTTCCTTTTCTTTTTTTTCAAGGTAACATGTTTATTTTTTATGTTTTTTCTTTGCCAAATTAGATCTTCATGACCTCACATAACTAACACAAATGTCTTATCTTTGCTCACTCCCCATAAGTGCTAAAGGTGTTTACTTATATGAGAAAGCCAACCTTATCAACCTATTGTATGACATACTATCACACTATGCATGTGTTATCTATTCTTATGGCATAATATTGAGAACACAATGGATGCATTTATTCATTCAACAATCAAGTTATATATTGGGTGTGATGTTTGTGTCATATGCATACCAAGAAACTTTATATGTTCCATATACACATTTAATTATAGTTTTTGTCAAGGGATAAATTAATATCTTAGCATAGAGATATATTATAGAGTAACACTTTTCTGTGCTATCACATCTCTAACAAAATTATATCTTATGCCTATGTACTTAGTTTTACTACGATACTTAAGGTCTTTAGTGTAAGCTATATTTGCTTAACTATCACAAAAGATCAACACTTGACTTTATGTCACATCAGTGATCCCCAAGTGTTCATCGTACCTTTTTAGTCGCATAGGCTTCTACTATAAAATATACAACAAACTTTGCTTCTAGGTAGATAATGCTATGCATGTTATGTAATGTCCCATATCAGGTAAAAAAACCTTGGGCTAAGGCCTTATAAGTGGGAGTGGTGCTCTTCCTCTTGATGACGCACTTTTATGGGACAAAACCTAGGACCTAGATCACTCGCTGAGGCAAGGTGTCTAACTAGGGACAATACTGTCGAGGGCTCTGTGGAGAATTGGTGTCAGAGCTGGCCTAGCCGCGTGTGCAACTTAAGGATGAGGTGGCCCCAAAAGGGGTAGATTGTAATGTCCCATATCGGGTAGAAAGATCCTAGGCTAAGGCCTTATAAATGGAAGTGGTGCTCTCCTTCTTGATGGCGCACTTTTATGGGACAAAACCTTTAACCTAGATTGCTGGCTAAGGTAAGGTGTCTAACCGGGGATGTCCTAATGTGGGACATTACAATCCACCCTCCTTTGGGGCTATCTCGTCCTCGAGGTGCACACATGGGTAGGCTAGCTCTGATACCAATTCCCCATAGAGCCTTTGATGGTATTATCCTCGGTTAGACACCTTGCCTCAGTCGATGATTTAGGTCCAAGGTTTTGTCCCATAAAAGAGCGCCATCGAGAAGGAGAGTACCACTCTCACTTATAAGGCCTCAGCCCAAGGTCTTCTTATTTGATATAGGACATTACATGTTAGCCTCTTGTTGCTCCAAGATATGACATAATTATTCAGCAAGAAAGCATAACCAACAGTTGATTTTTATGCATTTAAATCTCTAACACAATTTGCATCAGAGTATCACATTAAAAGAAAATCACATCCTTAATAATACAACACATAGTTGGTTGTACCTTTTAATACTATTAATTTGGATTTGATAGTTTTCCAATGCTAGTGACTTAAATTTGATGTACCAACTTATAAGGCCAACTACATAACAAATATCTAGTCTTGTATATATCATTGCGTAAATTAAACTGCTAACAATGCTAGAGTAAGGGCTCTTTCCATGAATTTCTTTTCAAATTTAGTTTTAAGGACACATCACACAACTTAAGCTATTAACTTTTACTACAAGTGTATTAGTGGGTTTACAATCTTTCATATTGAATTACTCAAGAATTTTCTTAATATAATTCTCTTATGAAAGAGAAATTAATTTCTCTAGGCAATTCCTTTAGAGTTTAACACCAAAGATATACTCTACTTCACTCACATCCTTTATCTTAAAATTTGAGGACAGTTATTCATTGATGACTATAATAAAATCTAGACTATTTTAGCAAATTAATAGTATATAATTCACATAAAAGGATAATATTATGACATTTCCTTTAAACCTCTTAGTATAAACATAATGGTCTATTTGAAACTCAAATGAAGTTATTATTTGATGAAATCTCAAATCCATTATCTAGATGATTGTTTTAGTTCATAAATAGACCTTTGGAGAGTTTGCAAATTTATAATGTGTGCTTATGCCTCTAAGAAAGCGTTAGAATGTGTGCTTATATAAAAAGGCCAAGTGGTAGCTTATGCTTTTAGATAATTAAAACCTCATGAAGAAAATCACCCCACACACAACTTAGAGTTAGCTGAAGTGGTATTTGCTTTGAAAATATGGAGACACTACTTGTATGGGACAGCTATAGAAATCTATAGTGACCACAAGAGTCTTAAATATTTATTTGAACAAAAAGAATCAAATATAAGACAGCGGAGATGGTTAGAATTCTTAAAAGACTATGATTTCACACTGAAATACCATCCCGGTAAGGCTAATGTGGTAGCCGATGCCCTGAGTAGAAAATCGATACATATGACCTGTATGGTGATCTGAGAGCAAGAATTGATTGAGAAATTTAGAAATATGAGTCTCTCATATGAGGTGCATTCAAGTAAACTATTAATAAGTGAAACCCGAATAGAGAATAACATAAGGGATCAGATAAGAAAGGCCTAGTAGATAGATGATAATGTAAATAAGATTAGAGCCTAAATAGCCCAGGGTAGCATTTAGGAATTCAATCTGTCTGAGGATGACATAGTGAGGTACAAGGATAGGTTTTATGTGTCTAAAAACACAGAAATCAAAGAAAAAATATTAGATGAGGCACATAAGAGCAGATATACCATTTATCCAAGCAGTAATAAAATGTACCATGATCTGAAGAAAATGTTCTGGTAGCTTAGAATGAAAACAGATATAGCAGAGTATATCTCTCGATGTCTAGTATATTAGAGAGTTAAGATAGAGCATCGGAAACCAATTGGGTTACTTCAGCCCCTAGACATCCCGGAATAGAAATGAAATAGTATAGTGATAAATTTTGTCATGGGTCTATCTAGGACATCATCAGGGTATGATGCAATATGGGTAATAGTAGTTAAATTAACAAAATTAATACATTTTAGCCATGAAAGCCACTTATACTCTAGATAAATTAGCCTAGTTGTACATCAGAGAGATAGTTAGATTACATGGTGTGCTTAGGAGCATAGTGTCAGATAGAGATCCCAGATTCACTTTGAATTTCTAGAGATCGTTACAGGATACTGTAGGTACCCGACTCAGATTTAGCACGGTCTATCACCCCTAGATAGATGGCCAGATGGAGAGAACCATCCAGACCCTAGAGGACATGTTGAGGGCGTGTGTCCTAGAAATGAAAGGAAATTAAGATACATATTTGCCTCTAGCGGAGTTTACCTATAATAACAGCTATCATGCAAGTATACAGATAGCACCATATGAGGCATTGTATGGGAGGAAGTGTAGGTCTTCGATATGTTAGGTTGAGCTAAAAGAGTGGAGCTTGATAGGCCCAGAATTAGTGGACCAGACTTCTAGACAAATTGAAACCATTAGAAAGAACCTGCCGACGGCTCAGAGTAGACAGAAAAGTTATACAAATAAACATAGACGACTGTTAGAGTTTGAGATTGGAGACCATGTCTTCATTAGAGTGTCTCCAGTCATAGGGATAGATCGATCCATAAAGAGTAAAAAGTTCAATCCAAAGTACATAGGTCCATTTCATATTCTTGATAAAGTAGGACCTGTGGCCTACAGACTAGCCCTTCTCCCAAACCTTAGCCAAGTACATAATGAATTCCATGTTTCTCGGTGTAAAAAGTACCAGTCTGACCCCTCATATGTTATAGAGTATGAGAATGTATAGTTGTAGGATGAT
This sequence comes from Erythrophleum fordii, assembly GCA_032878935.1. Lineage (NCBI taxonomy): Eukaryota > Viridiplantae > Streptophyta > Magnoliopsida > Fabales > Fabaceae > Erythrophleum > Erythrophleum fordii. Next base: position 12,885,403 of record JAVQMF010000052.1, on the reverse strand, counting down.
CTATCATATATAATATTGTCAAATCGGATCGTGAATGTTAGACTCAAATAGTTACGGAATAAGATGATACCATTGGTGAAAGTAGTTTGGAAAAGAGTTATGTCCCGAAGAAGCTACCTGAGAGCTTGATGAAGAAATGAGAAAGAAACATCTAGAGCTTTTCTTATAAGGTAAGTTATTTAAATTTTGAGGATGAAATTTTTTAAAAAGGGGAGAATTGTAATATTCGATTTTTGTTAAACGACAAAAACGGATGCGTTTTCAAAGCAAGTCCTTTAAGATAAGTGATTTAAGGCCAAATAAAATATGAATAAAATTTTAAATAATGAAAAATGAGGATTTGAGCCTTGATTTACCTAGAAATCGATGCTGCAATGATGCAAAAAATTTACTGAAAGGGTAGTAATATTTTCGTAAATAAGTGCAATTTTAGAAAAACACATAGGAGAACTTTTTAAATGAAACTTTTCAATTATTTGGGGTTCTCAGAGGCCTTGAAAATCGTAAGAAGCTCAGGACAGTTAAAACCCCTCCAGTGTATGTTTCTCAATGTTGGTTGACCTAAATTTTGATCGATTCTTTTGGAAAAGTTTTAACTCCAAATTAAGTGATTACAAAAGCATTTTATAAGATTGAGAACCTAAATTTTATGCTAGAAAAGATAGTTCTTAAAAGGGAGTTAAAACGAATTAGAAACAAAAATGCCACGACAAAGGGATGTAATGGGAATTTTTAGTATACAATTTCATTTATTCTTCTTATAAATTACATCCAGAATTCTCTAACCCCTTTAACCGACTTTGTGGCTAGCCAAAATAGAGAAGAAGACCTGGTAGGAGGACGCACCAAACAAGGGAAGAGGAAGGAGGGAATAAAGACAAGAAAGGTGAGAATTTATGGAAATTTCTATTTTCCTCTATAGTAACTTTTCTCTCCTTTTTCCCCACTTCCTTTCCATGGGATTATTGGAGTCTTTAGTTCTGTTTTGAGTGCAAAATAGAAAGGGGAAGTTTGAAAGTTTAAAAAAGGACTAAAGAAGAAGAAAAGGCATTCAAAGAAAGTTAGGAAACCAAGGTAAAATGCTAGACTCCATACTTCTTCTTCCTTGTTCCCCTTCCTCTCCATTTTGCCTTATATATGGATCGCTAAGAAGGAGTAACATTTAGGCAGAACCAAAGATAAATCATGTGATTTAAGGTGTGAGAATTAAATAGATGTAAAGAAAACCAAATAAGAACTATTAATTTACAAGATGAAATGGTTAGGGACTCAAGAGTTCAATTGAAATTTTGTTTTGACATAAGTATTCCTAGGCCAAAGTGAATACTTGGATGAGCTTCTGAGACCCTTAGAGACCTCCCCATATGCTTCTTCCATCAAGAAAACAAAGCAAACCCATTGTTTCCTTTTTTCATACATCATTTTGGCCTAGGGTAGAACTATAAGTTAGGGATAGTTTTAATTTCACCCAAGCTCATTTTTTAGTCATATATAATAGGTGAAGATGAGAGGAAGCCTTGGAAAAAATTTAAAAACCATAAAAAGTGAGATGGCCTTATATGTTCCATAATATGACCTAAAGAAGTAATATATAGTTAGGCTTTTTATTTTAATAGGGTGATGACTCCAAAAGGCCTAAAAGGAGTCAAGAATCATAAATAAAAAGAACAAATAGAGCCTAGAACTCATTTGATGGGTGTTGCTTCATTTGATGATGTATTATATTTTTAAAGGATATTAATTAATTTGTTGGGTTTAAGCAGATGTGTAGCCTTAAAATTAGTTCATGGTGAGGATGAGCTAATTACCTTCTTAAATTGGTTTAGGCAAAGCAATCAATGTCTCCCTTGTGTGTTGAGCCAAAACCTCCTTGAGGAATTGGGTCAGGAAGTCCAAAATATGTGAGTGAACCAAAGAGTGAAGTTAATTCCACTTACTTATGTAAGCCTATGGATGTTTTGGCTTACTTTGAACATGCCAAGATTTTCTATGAAAAGTGTTCATGTCATTCATTATGTCCATGTATGCATTTTTTCTAAGGACTTGTTTACATCTTTTTATTTGATTGAAAGGGAGAAGCCAAGCTTTTAGCCAAGGTGAAGATCATTTCCTCCTCTCCAATGGTTCAGACAAAGTTAGTGGATCAAGTGGACAAGGTAAAGGAGCCAAAACTTCCTTGAAAAAATGAGTGAGGCAAATCTAAAACTATTTGCATAGAATTTTGAGGTTAATCACTATATGAATGGCAAATGGATGCCTTTTGACTTACTTTATGCCAAGATGTAAGCTTCTTAATGTTCATGTATTCATTATGCCTATGTATGCACTCTTGTATAGACTTGTTTGGCATGAATTCATGTGTGATAGAAATGGAAATTTTGGCTTCTTGAAAAGTTTAATGTATCAGTATATTTATGAAAGTAAAATGACCAAATTAAGATGCATGAGATTTAGGACTACTTGGGCAGTTCATACAAGTCATATTCATACTCTTAAACTTGCCCAAGAGGTGCTCAACATTAAAGGAGGCCATTTGGACATATTTGGTACCTCATATGAAGCAAAATTGACCATATTGGTGAGCTATACCACTTTTTATCCAAATGAGCTCTTTTTGATTTGAAAATTGGCATGTATCTAGACCTTATTGAAAAATTTTTATGAAACTAAAGTGTAGAATTTTTTGGAGGTCTATGAAATATTTGATGAATTTTCAAAATTGAAAATTTTTCTGGTTTTGGTTCAAGGCACTGTTCATTTTGGTCTGAAATGAAACTCCATCACTTATAGGGCAAATGATATCCAATTGCCACAAAATTTTATAGAAAGAAACTAGACCTTCCCAGCGACTTGTACCAACTGGAAGCACCTCATTTGGATGCCTAGAGAGGGAGATATAAATTTTTGAAATTTCTATCTAACATCAAGTATCTAGTCATACCTATTTTATTATTTGATTATTTTTCAAGGCCTGGACATACCTAGACTAGTTTGAAGTTATTTTGTTCCTCTAGTTGACATCTATAACTTTCCAGATTGGTATCATTTGTATATATTGAATTTTTGTAAAATGGACGTTTTTGAAGTTTATAGCAGAAATTTGTATCAGTACCAGTAGCCAGTTAGACCTTTGTGCTTTTTTCAATATCAAATATGGTCCAAATGCTATGTTATTGACTTGAAATTATTTTTATGTAAAGTTAACACTTAAAGCTTTCCAAGAAGCTATAGCATGACAGATTTTGATTTTTCTAGAATTAGTTATAATTTTTCAAAGTTGTGATAGAAAACACAAAATTCTGGCCGAGACTGCACTATAATGTTTTGTGTGTTTCTTTCACTTGCTCGAGTTCTAGGCCACTTTTGATGATAAAATTGAGTTATATCTATATAATCAAATATGAGAATGAGTTTAATAAGTTCATATGATCCACGGGATATTGAATTAAAAAAATTATATGTTATGCAACCCAAAGAAAATTTATTATTTTAATGTTATTTTTTTTACCCCATCATGAAATGCATGATATGAAACATAGAGGAAACATGAAATAAGTTAGAAAGTTATGGTATTACATAAATAAAGTCCAATACTTATGAAATTTTACAATAGATATTATAAGCTTTCCATAGCTACTGAGAGCACCTAATTTGGAGCCTCGTGGGAGAAATAAATTTTTAAAGTTCTAGGTCTACTATAGGACGACCATCAGACTCAAAAAACAATTCCATCAGATTTTGTGGGCCAAGCATGGTTGTTTTGATTTGAAATTTTTATGGAAACTAGATGACATATTGAGCTTTTTAAAAAGCTATAATTTGCATGATATGGGTTTTTTTAAAAAATTAGTTATGATTTTCCAAAATTCATATTAGAATATAAAATGTATGAACAAGTGCAAGAAAGATGCAATTTTGTGTTATATGCTCTGGACCCAAGTTTTGAGCTTCAAATTGTGATATTTCTAATTGAACAAATGTGTTAGGGATAGAAAATAAAGTTGTTAAGTTCACATAGTCCATTAAATCAAGAATCAATTAATTTAGCTTTCAATAATACAATTATTCGCTGCTAAAATAATTATTTCTTAAAAATAATTGATAATAAGCCATTTGTGCCATGAATTGAGATCTATATAAATATGGTGTTATAGATTACAATCCCCTTAAGCTCATGGAATAGAAATTTTCTTAGGTGCACATGGAGCATGGTGCACCTAAAAAAATCAAGAGTCAAAATTAAATTTGCATATGTGGAGTCCATGCGTAATACAGGTGGGATCCGTGTGTAGGATAAATCTGAACTGTTGAATGTACAGATGACGTGGCGCACCAGGTGTATGTAAGAATTGCTCCATAGGATAAGCTAAATAAAAATCTCTCTATCTCACAATATACAATTTACTATTCCAACCTCTCAACCACTGTCTTGCACTGTACATCTTAACGTTGCACATCTTATATTTAATCGTTGCATTACTATGAATTTTATTAAGGACTAAAATTAATTAGATGAAATTTTTTACATGTTTGTCATTGAGTTTTTTCAATAAAATTATGACATGTAAAAATATTTTTTTAAAAAAATCCATCACATGATACTTGGTTATAAAAGTCATGCATTCTTTTGCAAAATGTATATATTTATCATATTATTATTGAAAAACTTAATAGTAAAAATATCAAAAATTTTGGAAATCCTTGCTTCAATTATATTAATTTGTAGCAGTCTAAATTTATATGATTTATATTTTCAGTTTGAAGAATATTAATAGAATTAAGAGTAAATAATTGGCTGCTAGTTCCTTGCTCTCTCATTGCTTCTATTATATAACGTACAATCGTTACCTTAACAAATAAAATATGATAAATTGTAAATTTATTTACTTACACATTTCAAAATAAATTTTTTTTTTTTTACACTGCAAAAATGTTGATTTTCTTTCCAGATATATTGAATTACACTTTGTTAGCGGATGCGTTGCAGTTATGGCAATAATTATATAGATAACGCGCTGTTAAACAAAGCGAGAGCTTATATTATCAACACCCCCCCCCCCCCCCCCCCCCCCCCCCCCCAAAAAAAAAAAGGCTTAGAGTAAAGTCTTGATAATATATTATTTAATATATTATTTATTATAACTAGACCAGCTCTGAAGATCATACTGCTGAACAGATGAATCAGGCACCAAATCGGTCCCGGTGCTTCCAAGGGCCATCTTTGCAATCAATCCGAATCAGACCAGTTTGAACTAGAAACTTTTGGTGGTCCAATTACTCGTCTGAGCCAGTTGATCTGGTTACATGAAAAAGCCCATTCAAACGCAATATTTTGTTGGCAAAATTAGGGATCCAATTTGATTTTCATTCATTCTCTGTGTTTTGTTTGCTTGAGGTGCTGCTAAAGGGACAGATTTTCCACCTTCTCGATCTCACATGCGAAGGGATTTTCCTGCATGAGTTGTAGCCATAGCAGCTGCACTGAGTCTCTTGCAACAAAATGTTCAATTTCAAGCTTTATCCCTGCATTTAATTTACTGGTTCAAGCTTTCTCCCTTCATTAATGGTTTGAAGAACATTGAGGATTATATAGGGAAGAAGTTAGTAGATCTATTATTTTTTTGACATTTAGGATGATAATTTTTATTTTTTGAATTATTTATATATTATTTAATTATTTTATTGGTTCAACTGATTTACTTAATAACCAATGATTTGAACAATAAACCGATGAATTAGGATGATCTTTGGGTTGGGAAGGACCGGTCAATTGCTGATCTAGTTCTGGTAACTATACTATTTATCTCTAAAATAGTTTTATTTCACCCCGTCATCTTAATTGTTGGTGCTGTTGCAATAAGTTATGGGGATCTTCTTTTTGCTATTTCAATAAATTTATCTTTATTTTAGTTATAGATATATTATCCATATCAAGATTAATTGTTAATTCACCAAAAAAAAATTGTAATTTGACCTGAATAAATTGGCCTAACTCAAATTCAAACATGCTAATATTTAATACATGAATATAAGATTATAATATGAGCATTTAAGATAAACAATTTCATACCTCTTATAAATTAAGAAAGTTTATCATTTTTAAACGAAAGACTTAGTCAAACAAGATATCTTTATATATAAATACAACCAAGGCCAATTCTCAGAACAAGTGGCGCATATTTCCTTATAACAGTGGCACTTAGAAGTTTGCATAACCTTTTGCTTTGATCTCTTTAAAGATGACTAATTTGAAGAAGCTTATATGGAACTTTGTTTTGATTTTTGTGCTTCTCTTCTCCATTCAAGTCGCAGCAAGGGCACTCTTAGGGACTTCTTATGGCAGTATGGATTGTTAATTCATCTCTCGAGTGTTTTCGATTGTTTTTGTTTGTTATATTTGAAAATAATGGATTATCAATTGCCTCACCTACTTACCACTCGAAGATTATATTGCGGAGTTTATTTTATTACTCTTCTATTGTTCGTTCTAATTCTTTTCTATTTTTCATAATATATATATATATATATATATGGCTCGCTAATTTGATTGCTGTTTTATATAGCCCATGGCATCTCAAGTGGAGATGATCCCCACAATGACGGTGAACACGGACGATGAAGGAATTAATTGACGTCAAAGAAAAGAGTGGCAATGTTTTCAGGAAGAGTGATTGTGTGAAGCAGCTGAAGGGCGAAACAAAGCGTGGGATAAGATCTTGCTTTGTAATGAATTTAAAAAGTTAAAAAACATTAAGAAATTTATGGTTTGTACTTTGTAACGGTTTGCATAGAATAAATCACGTCAATCTCTTTGTGTGATAAATGATTAAGAATGGTCAAATTCTTGCTTTGTCAGTGATCCTTTCAAATCATTCTCGAGCCAAACCTATAAAATTCTGGAAGTTCGGTTCTATGTTTTTTCTACACCCCCCCCCCCCCCCCCCAGGACCACCACCCCCGGGGGTTTCTCCATTATTGCTCGTGTTTCAGACGATGAATTGGCTGCTGTGGATTGTGGCTGTCAAAGTAATCGGGGTATATTGGGCTCGGTTCTTATTAACTCTGACTATTAATTAGTTTTTTTTTGGGTTCTCTTATTCTGCGCTAATTAAGGTCTTCTGTTCAGACAAATATCTAAAAATACAATGGTAAATTCTACGGTGCCCACCCTCAAACATGAATTACTTTTCCTCTCATTAGATCACATGCTTTAATAATACGATCTTTTTCTCTTTCATATCTTATATAATAAAAGTTGGACGCACACATAATTATGATATATGGTTACTCTTCGGTCGCTCCTTTTGGTTAACTCTTCATATATTGGGTCTCATGGATGCCTTCACAGAGGTTACATATGAATGTCTACATAAATATTTTTTAATATTATATTATATAAACAAAATAAAATGTACAAGTCGGGGAACTCCTAAAAGCACCAATTAGACTAAATTTGATCTTTAGAAAATATAATTCTTAAATTATCCCAAATTTCCCGCAACTCTCAAGAAATTTGAGATTTTATAGAAAATTTGGATAAAATTAGGAATTTTGTTTTGGAAAAAAATTTTTGAAAAGAAATTGCATTGTGTGTCAAATATAGAATTTTGCTTAGCTAAGGAAGGAATTCTAATTTTTAGCGCATAGAAAATTATGAATTTTTGTAAAGAAATTAGAAATTTTTGACAAAATTTCGGATAAAGTTAGAGATCCTATTTATGAGCAAAACTTGGGGTATATATTGTATTCTATGTGTGGAATTTAAGATTTCAATAGGGATTTCAGTTTTGAACGCGCAAGAAATAAAAAATCTTATAAAAAATTAGGAATTTACTACAGAACTTCTGACAAAATTAGATATTTCATTTAGAGGTAAATTTTAAAAAATTTTATATTATGTGTGTTGAATTTAAGATTTTAATTGCATAAGAGAGGACAAAATTAGAAATTTCACAAGTCCACACGTTTAACTTTTCCTATCATTATTAATCGTTAGAAGAGGTGGAACAATCGTAAGGAGAGGGGTGTTGAATTCGTTAGCTTGATTTGAACCCAATGTATTATTTTTTAAGTTAATTTGAATTGTGGAAACTTATTGCCAACTAGTCTCTTATATCTGGCCTAGTCTTGGTCCATGTTAACTTGTCCTTTAAGTTAACTTGACTTGGGAACACTTATTACTAACTAGTCTCTTATTTGGGTCCATGCTAACTTGTCTTTTAAGTTAATTCGACTTGTGGAAACTTATTGCTAAATAGTCTCTTATAGTTGGTCTCGTATGGATCTCTTATATTATGCGCATGAAACTTAGGATTTCAAGAGAGGGAGTTTGGTCTTCAATACATAAGAAATTAAAAACTTCGTAAAGAAATTAAGAATTCGACACAAAACTTGGGACAAAATTAGATATTTCATTTAGAGATGAATTTTTAAAAATTGTATATTATAGGTGTTGAATTTAAGATTTTAATTGACTAAGAGGACAAAATCAAGAATTTCACAAGTCCACATGTTTAACTTTTTCTATCATTATTAATCGTTAGGTAACATGGAACAATGGTAAGGAGAGACGTGTTGAATTCGTTAGATAGATTTGAACCAAATGTCTTAGTCTTTAAGTTAATATGACTTGTGGAAATTTATTGCTAACTAGTTTCTTATATTTGGCCTTTTCTTGGTCCACATTAACTTGTTCTTTAAGTTAATTTGACTTGGAAAAACTTATTGCTAACCAGTCTTTTATATGGGTCCATCTTGACTTGTCCTTTAAGTTAATTTGACTTGTGGAAACTTATTGCTGGCTAATTTTTAATATTTCGTCTAGTTTGGGTCTCTTATATTATGCGTACAAAATTTAGGATTTCAATAAGCTATGAGAGAGGTTTTGGTCTTGAATGAATAAAAAATGAAAAGCTTCGTAAAAATACTAAGAATTTGACACAAAACTTTGGACAAAATTAAATATTGAGCTTTGAAAAATTTTATATTATGGGGGTTGAATTTAAGATTTTAATTGACTAAGAGGAAAAAATTAAGAATTTCACAAGTCCACATATTTAGCTTTTTCTACCATTATTAATCGTTAGGTAAAATGGAACAATTGTAAGGAGAGGGGTATTGAATTTGTTAGATAGATTTGAACCAAATGTAATTTGTCTTTAAGTTAATATAACTTGTGGAAACTTATTGCTAACTAGTCTCTTATGGTCAGTCTAGCTTGGATCTCCTATGTTATACGTGTGGAATTTAGGATTTCAATATGCTAATAGAGGGATTTTGGTCTTCAATGCATGAGAAATTAAAAACCTAATAAAAAATTTATGATTTTGAAACCAAATTTTGGACAAAATTAGATATTTCATTTAGAGATGAATTTTGAAAAATTTTCTATTATAGGTGTTGAATTTAAGATTTTAATTGACTAAGAGCACAAAATTAAGAATTTCACAAGTCCACTTGTTTAACTTTTTCTATCACTATTAATGGTTAAGTAACATGGAACAAACTTAAGCAGAGGGGTGTTGAATTTGTTAGATACATCTGAACCAAAAATGTATTAGCCTTTAAATTAGTTTGAATTGTGGAAGCTTATTGCTAACTAGTCTCTTATCTAAGTCCATGTTATCCTGTCCTTTTAAGTTAATTTGACTTGTGGAAACTTATTGCTAACTAGTCTCTTATATTTGGCTTAGTTTGGGTCTCTTATATTCCATGTGGAATTTAGGATTTCAATAAGCTAGAGGAGGGATATCGGTCTTCAATACATAAGAAATCAAAAAAATTGTCAAAAAATTAAGAATTTGACACAAAACTTTGGACAAAATTAGATATTTCATTTAGAGATAAATTTTGAAATATTTTATATTTTGGGTGTTGAATTTAAAATTTAAATTGACAAAGAGGACAAAATTAAGAATTTCACAAGTCCACTTATTTAACCTTTTCTATCATTATTAATCGTTAGGTATCGTGGAACAATCATAAGGAGTGGGGTGCTCAATTTGTTAGATAGATTTGAACGAAATTTGTTAGTATTTGATTTGACTTGTGGAAATTTATTGCTATTAGTCTCTCATATTTGGCCTAGTCTTGGTCCATGTTAACTTGTCCTTTTATGTTAATTTGACTTGTGGAACTTATTGCTAGCTAGTCTCATATATTTGGTTTAGTGGGTCTATCTTAACTTGTCCTTTTAAGTTGACTTGTGAAAACTAGTTGCTGCAAACTAGTTTCTTATATTCGCCTAGTATTGGTCCACTTGTTAACTTGTCTTTTAAGTTAGTATTCTCTGTTGACCCAAAAAAATTAAAATCAATTTCGAACAAAATTAGTATTTTCCTTGAATTACATGAAATTTAATTTGTTATAATTTGCATATGCTCTAAGTCTCTCGTCAACTATGCATTATATATATATATATTCTTGCTCTATCTTATCCTTTTATTTACTTTTTCTGTTATATGCATCTTTTTTTATATATTTGATAAAGATAATTAAACTAAGTTTGAACCTGTTAAAAAATCTTGCACAATTTGTTCTTGCTAATTATTCCTCAGAACCAATTGTGGAACGCAAGTTTCTCGATACTCAACCGAGTTTTGAACGAAGTCTAATTTGAGGATTTTTTTTTAAATGGTTTTTTCTTTAATTTTCATCTCTAAATGAATTAAATGTTGGTAGCGACTATGATAAAATCCATGTTTGAAAACTTTTAAAAATTAATTTTCGTCTCAACCCTGAGTTGCCGTGCACATTGGTTTTCACAAATCGATCCTAATATAAAAGATACAGTTTGTCTCATAAAATTAAAATACGGTTTGTATCCAAAAATGAAAGAAGCACATGGTACATTATATTGAAACACAGCCTTGAAGCATTATAAATATTTTAAAATATCTTTGAAAAGTTAGCGCTATACCCGTGAAATTTTTTTTATTAGGCTTTTAGGCCTTGTTTGATTACAAAAAAATATGCAGTGAAAAAAAATTAAAAAAAATTCATTGTATTTTTTGTTTGATTATAAAAAAATATAACCGAAAGGAAATCACTCAGGAAAATGGTATAAAAAGATGCAAAAAAATTACTTGAGTATTGTAGTATATGAAGAGAAAAAAAATTTTAAACCAAAAATTCAAAAAGTTCGTAATAGCCCTGTTTAAGTTAAAATTATGGGTATAGCAATATCTTATATTTTTTTCAAAATTTTAATTTATATATTTTTTAAATCATATAATTTTTAGTATTACTTTTAACTAATATATAATATTTTTATTTTTTATTTTAACAATACAGACCTTAAGGCAAAACAATATTATTATTTTTCCATTAATTGTTTTATAGTTAAAAAATAAGTAATACTAATTGTAAAAAGAAATAACATTACTTTTAAACATAACAATAAATAAAAAAATTTAAAATGTTATTATAATACCAATTAAAAATAAATATATTCTAAAAAACAATAGCATATTTTTTAATATTAAAATTAATAAATTATATATATATATATATATATTAAAAATAAAAAGCCACCATATGAAATTCAGTAAGTAGCTACGTGACCAATTAGCAATTAGTATAACATACCCACTGCTAATGAGTCAGATAAAGCATTGCCACATATATATATATATATATATAGGAATATATACTATTCATATATTAAAATATATATAATATTATAATATATAATAATCTATCATATATAATATATAAATATAATTAAAAAATATTTATTATATTTATATATACTATATTTAAATCAATTAAAATAATATCTATAAAATTTTAAAATAAATAATTATATTTATTGTATCAAAATAATAATTTATAAATATTTTTTAAAAACTTAATTAATGTAAAGAATGTATTTTTTAAAAATTCAATTTTCATTGAAGTATAAATTAAATTAAAATCATTTTATTATAAAAACATAGTTATATATAAAAAATATTTTGTTTAGAAATTTTATTAAAAGATGTATTACAAAAAACAATATACATATATATAATATATATAACACGAGGTGGAAGAGAATTATTTTGGTAGGGTATTTTGCTCTTTTTACTTTTATTACTTTTTATTCCATTCCTATTTTATCTAATCAAACATTCACATGCAAATATAATCTCTTTCCTTTTTCACTTACACCAAATACAAAATTTTCTAATACATTCCATTCATCTTTCTTTTTCCTTTTCAATCACTAAATTTATTCTATATCAAACGAGGTTTTAGAATTTTGTGTGCTTCTTTTGGTACAGAAAGTGATTTTACTTTTATTACACCCATAAAACACTTCAACATCCAAAATATTAGAGCTATATCTGCATCATTTTCTTAGTCACTACACTTGGGTATGCAAACCTTGCTAGTGATAATTTGCCAATTTCAATAAGAAGGATATATTTGTTGTGGTCAATTAAAAATGATATCCAAAGTTAAATGAATTGTCACATACCTAAACTGAAGACATGATCGACAATACGAGATGATCACACATTCATAACAAATCAAAGCATGCAAATACTTACTCTCATTTTATGCAAGATTATAGACGATGAACGACATAAAATAAGAACACTTGTGCAAGTAACATTTCCATTCAATCATATATCAAATTTTCATTCAATTTCATAATTTCATTTCAAATTTAGTTTTAAATATTGGGTAGAAATCTGACAGAGTGTCCCTTAAACTTGAAAATCCCGTATTATCTACAAATAGCCAAACTAATCATATACAACAAAGAGAGCTTTGCTCTCATCTTTCAAATACACAACATAACTAAAAGGGAATAGAGACCTTGCATGTGATTTGTGAAGCTAACGCTAAAGTATCAAAATACATAAAAATTATGTATAACAATCATCCAACAATTTTATGGCCGAACCAAACCAAATTTTGGGCTTACCACTAACAACACTTCTTGAGCGATGTCAAAAGAAGTAGATCAATTATGTATTGATAAATAACAAAGTGAGATATAAAACTTAGTTAGCATAATATAAACTACAATAATGACAAGTGGATATAGAGTTTTTATGATGAAAACAAGTTTTTGTTATAGTAACGTATAGCAAAATTTTAGATAAGGACATAAATGACTTTAATAAGAACAACCCTTTAGTGTTATAATAAGGAAATTTATGTAAAATATTGTTATGAAGTGGCTTAGTGTTACTGTATTAGAGAAAGAAGTAAAAGTATAGAATGCAATTATATACAAGATTAACCACATTATAAGATAATTGATTTATTAAAGAGGTTTTATAGGACAATTTTGGCATAAAAAAATGTAAATCAAGACTTGGTAAAGACTCTTTCTTATTAAATTGTCAACCGGCTGTAATAAGGAAATAACTACATAAGAATCACTAAGAACATACATAAATATGCAACTCCCTCAAGTTACATAAATGATAAAAAGCAATAGAATGGAGTTAATAGAGGTTAATCAATACATTTGACATGAATTTGTCAAAATATAATTAATGAAATACTAATACAAAAAAATAATTTTATATAATTACTCTTATTGAAAGGTCTGTGCAAATTTCAATTTGAAACATGGGCACATAGCCTATGAAATAAAAGCACCACATATTTTGAACATAGATATACAACCCGTGAGAGTACATAACCAAATCAAATAGGAGCACTCAACTCATGAACAATCAAAGAGCATCACCATCATTACCCTTTTGATACTCATTTACGAATTCATGTGAAATTATCTAAAACATACTGATGGCTAACAACATTAAGCACTATACTTATCATGTAAGATTTCTAAAATAATATAGTTCATTGTCATAAATCTTCCAAATATCATAATCCATATCAAAACTATATATGCCTTCACTACGTTTATATGGATAATTCATTTGAGCATTTATTGGCATACTCTTATTCACGTCAACCATTCAGAATCCAATATAATATACAGGCTTCCATATGAATTCATTCTTACACCAATAACATAATCATATTTAGCATTTCATCATTTGAAAGATTTCACTAACATATAACAGTTACTACTTAAGGAGCACATCCCAATAGACACATATGAGTGTACATAATAAATAGGATTAATTAAAAGAAACTAAACATGAAAGAGAAAGTAAAAAATGTATCATATTTTGTAATCTATTTATAGTGACTATCAAATGGCAGTGGTCCTTTGATACCAAACCACCATCAAATCCCTTCACAGGAAATATTCAAAGAAATTCTTAAAACACAAAATTGCAGCAATCCATTTGGATTCTCAAAACAAAAAAGAATTTTCTTTTACCCATATCATCTTATCAAATCACCCTATCCTAATTTAAATTCCACTCCTGCGCTAATTACTACCTAATTCACTTCTTCACTTAACCAAAGTTTTCCTAATCAGTTCCTACTCTAGTACCATTATCCACCCCCCCCCCCCCCAAAAAAAAAGCTTTAAATGTGATTCCTTTTTTTTTTTGGTTTAGCTATGGTTCAAATCACTGTCAAAAGGTTTATCTGCGGATTTATAAATTGCAATTAAATCCTCTGTCCAGGGTGGTTTAATTGCGTTTTTTTGTTAACTGCTGAGACTACCGTAATTAAACTATAGTTTAATAGTTAAACTATAATTAAACTATGATTTAACTGTGATTGATTGCTGCTAAATCCTTTTTTTTTTTAAATATCACATTAGATTTTTATCACTTGTTCTCGTCTCTGTCACTTGACGGTTAACATTTTGAAGCTAACGTGTTATATTGGACTTTTTATACAAACTCTTAAGATTTCAAAAGAAATAAAACAGCCCAGTGACTATAATTTCCAAAGCTGAGTTAATATGCGTACTCTTAACATTCAAAGATGTATCGTAGCAGGGGATGGCATATTTGGCTCACCTAAGATCATCAAATATGATATAGATCACGTAAGCATATGTTCAAAGAAACATAACTATATCCCGTAAGCTTAGCAATAATATTATGCATAGACACCAGAATGAAGTGTGAAAATTCAAAAATGCCATCAACCAACTTCGTCACACTTCAGATAGAGTCCACATCGTCTGATGCCTCCGATCATTCCTTCTCGATACTTTTGGTGTTAAACGTTCATCCTCAGAATCCAAAGCTAATAACTCCTCGTCATGCTCAAGTTCCTGCAAACGAAAGGTGCCTCATCAAATGAGGGAGAATCATTTAGATTTGCAGACCATTAATCATGAACGTTACGCAGTGAAGTCATCCATATGCAGTCATCTCCATATATTAAAATTTACAGTGATGACCGTTGCATAGGACAAGGACAACCTTATCTTGTATATAATTGAAGAACCCAAAGCAATACATTCACAATGGCATAAACAAAACAAAAGAAGGAACTGAATAAAATATGGAGTGTTAAAATAGCCACTAATGAAATCAGTACCTCTTTATTGGTACGTCTTTTCTGAACCCGCAATTCAGGAAATGCCACGTGACTAGTTCCACTATTAGACTTCTGGGCTTGAATTTTTCTCAATGCTCTAAACCTTATATGCCGAAGTTCATTTTCTGATGTCAAAGTTAAATGTTTATTTTTTATAACTTATCTCAGCATAATCAAAATGCAGGAACAACAACCCCTGGCAATCAGAAAGCATGTAATTTCAGGACAGAATGGATGGAAAAGTAGAAGTATTAACATGGATAACGAAGGCCTTATCTCAGCATTATCAAATGTGCCCACAAGGTATAGAAGCTCATCTACTTGTGGACTATTTCATGGTAATCCTTAATAAGAATGGTTACTATGGAAATAAAAAGATACGATAGATTATATTGAAATAGCATGAAAAACAGGGCAAACTCACTGACAGACTAATTCCAATCTACCAAAAGAAAAGAAAAAAAAAAAAAGCGATTATTTTAAAAACAAAGGTAACTAACCTAGCAATCCTGTCACAATTTCATCTATTTAATCAGTGGAACTCAACCCTCTCACTGCTTTAGTCACAGTTCCCAAAATTAAGGGGATTTCAAAATACCCTCAAGTCTCAGCTCTTATAGCTGCTCCCAATCCATTTTACCCACTAGTTGAGGTTAGAGGTGTGCCTCTGTCCACCCACATGGAACTCCAAGTCTTAATTCTGAAAACTTAGAAACACTTTACAGGGTCCTCTATAAACTATAATCAAGTAACACTTCAAAACCCATTTGTGTGCTGTAGTACATATCATTTTTGCTGCTAATTTTTCATCTGAATTTATTGAGAATTTTAGGGACAGGACTTTCGATGAAACATGTGGTTTAGAAAACTTTAAGCGTGCAAGGTACCAAAAAGCATATCTACAAAAGATGGACTAACCCTAGAACAATATGGCACTTGAATTCCCAATGTCATATAGTCAACAAAGCGGACTTATCTGGTATACTTCTAATATAACCTAGTGAGTTGAATACAGATCCCACTTGGATTAGCCATGATATAGAAGGTGCATTACAATTAAGTGAATTCAAGATTAATTATAATGATTAAAATCCTAATCGAACAAATCCAAGTATATTAATTTTAAGCTACACCCATTATAGATAATGGGTGATATACACTAATAATTAATCATTCATATGTATCAATTAACAATGCACACTTAAAAATATATTAACTCACTTGTAATATTATTCTAGACTGGGACTTATTACACCATTAAATTTAAAGCTTTTTTTCTTTGGTCTTCAAATAAAACCAGAAAGACTAAGCTAAAAAATAACTAATCTACATAAGGACTCATAGTCTTTTTGCTTAAATAGACATAACACTCAAGAATTAGTGCATCAGCAAATGATATTTAGGAAATAAACATTATGTAGCTAGTATCAAAGTCTAACAAATAATAATAAATCTCTCTTTACCCCTTATGTGAGTGTGTGTAACCGTGCATCAATCTAATTACTAGTTTTAGGATAAAATATGTATAATAGACTATACAAGAACTTTCTAGCCTAGAAGCTTCATATGCCTATTTCTCTACCTCCTTTCCACTAATATACATTATGCATAACCTACAAATCATCATATCTTTTTAGCTTGTAATGAAGCTAGAGGGTTAAGATAATCACAAAGAAAATGTATAGGAGAATAATGAACAAAGTTCAAGAGAGTACAAATGAGTATAAAAGTATAAAGTTAAACTCTCTTTCCCTCACATATACACTCACCTCTTCCTTACTCTTTCTTTTCCCCCAAACTATTTCTTCTTTTCCTTTTATTTTTATTTTTCTTTTGATTTCTTTTTTATTTTTATTTTTGTTTTTATTTTTTTAAATACCCCAAAACTTTGATTTTTCCAATATATCTTTTTCTTTTCCATGGGATATTTCTTTCTTTTGCTTTTTCATTTCTTTTTATTTATTCTTTTAAAATATAAAACAAAGCTTAAAAATTTAACCTGCCTAATATTTCTCCTTAAGAACACATATATGTCACTTAGCCATAATGTAAAACCCTCTCACAACTAATCATAAAACTCAATTGTAATCTCTTAAAAGAAAGGTCATAAACATGGTTTTTGGGGCTAGGTAAAATAATGCAAGTGAAATTTATCCCAAAAAAAAAAAATAATGCAAGTGAAAAAGAAGGAAATTCAATGCATCTCAAATTCATATATCATCGTTAGGTTTCAACAAAGAATTATGAATATTATGTTTTATCCAAACATTTTTTAAAATACAAAAATATACATGATCCCTGCCTTTTGTCATCAGCTGCAATTTCCCCCCTTGTCGTCGAGAGAAAATCTCCATTGAAAATGTAAACTCCATAGCTTGCGCACGAGGGAGAATGGAAAAGGAAACTTGGGCACCGTGATTCATGGCCAGATTTGAAGGGATTCAGATGGTCTTTAGGGTTTACTCCTCTGAGATGTAAAGAACCCAGGAGTTGAAAGGGGGGGCAATTTTGGAGAACAAGGAAGTTGAGGTTAAAATTTTTCAGAGACAAAGTGAAAGAGAGTGAGCCGACAGACAGTTTAGAGGGCGATTGGAAAAGGAGGAGCTCGAATTAGAGGTAAGCCACGATTTTGCTTGCTCAATCCATATAGTTTTCTATGCGGTGATGTGGCTAACATTGAATTGCTGATCTGTCCCCTCTTTCTTCCTTCAGTTTTGATGAGTATAATGCATTTTGTCATTTGAATATACGTGGTCAATGCTTGAATGTTGATTTAATTGAGCTTATATTGAGACTTGAGCTGCGCTATGTAACTGGGAATATGGGACTCTGATTGAAGCTGGTTGATTTGCTGTCATATGGCCTGTTTTTTGCCTCCGTTTTCCTCTCTTGTTTGGAGTCAAAGATGCTTGCATGGGGTAGCTTTACCTTGCCTTACTGCTAGATGTTTGAATTGTGAATCATGGTCCCTGTTATTGCGGTATGAAACGTTGATTATGGATTGCTTTTAGTGATGAAGTGAATTTTCAAGAGACTCGTTGCTTGAAGCGCTTTGGGCTTGCTATGTGCTATTTGGTATTGCTAACGTCTTTATGGGTCCACGGAGGTTGACAATACGGGCTGGGTATTTTGCTTGATTGGTATTAGTCACTAATTTATATTGCCACGCTCTCGATGGTAAATGAGTTATTGCAAATGTTAAAATTGATTGGTTGAGAAACTGGATTGTGTTTTCCATTGATTTTCACATTCCAACAATGAAAGTCAAATTCAAATGGGCCTGGGTGGTTTGGACTTTTTGGTAATATTATGCGTTTCGACGAATGGGCCTCTCTCTTGAACCATATTGTTCTAAGTTTGTTTTGATTGGCATGTATGGAGTTCTAA
The DNA here is from genome assembly GCA_032878935.1 of Erythrophleum fordii. Taxonomy (NCBI): domain Eukaryota; kingdom Viridiplantae; phylum Streptophyta; class Magnoliopsida; order Fabales; family Fabaceae; genus Erythrophleum; species Erythrophleum fordii. The sequence goes on along the minus strand of JAVQMF010000052.1, from coordinate 12,866,596 downwards.
TGATAAATCTACTTTGCATCTCTTTTGGTAATCTGTTTAGATGGATGATTGGATATCTTGGCTTTTATGAGTCCTGATTACTCAAGCAAATACAGATCGGAAACGTAGCAATGTTATTGTTTCATTTTGTGACTCTTTTTGTTTTGTTTACTTATTCATCTTTATATATATATATATATATATATATATTATTTTGAAAAATAAAAAAAGATGCAAAAAAATGAAGACAGCAAAAAAATAAATATTAACTTAAATTTCATGAATTAAAACACATCAACTAACTACAAGTTTGTTTTGTTTGTAAAAATTAAAACAACAACACAAACTAAGTGACACATATTTATAATTTAATTAAATTATGTGAACTTTGATTCTTTTATTGGTATGTTCACATTATTAGATCAAGTTTGTTTTTTTTGTAAATATCTTATTTTCTCTATTTTTATAAATTTTTATTTTATTTTATTTGCTTTTGTTAATATTTCATTTGCATTTTTCATTTTTTTCTTTTTATAAATATTTTAGCTTATTTGATTTTATTTCCCTTTTGTTATTTCTTCTCTCCTTTTATTTTGTATGTGCGTTGATTAGGATAGTTTAAATGAAATTAAAGCTGTATCAATTTTACATGGTTGATTTAAGGGTAATTGATTTGACAAATGAATACTGTGAGGTGTCTAATATTTTTTTTACCGTTAATTAACTCTTAAATTCATATTTAGTTTGTAGATCACCCCATTCTATCATTTTTTCTTGAGAAAAAAGTTTTTTTTTAAGGTTTCCTTTTTTATAACTAAAATTTTGGTAGTGATTTCAAAAAACTTAGTTTTTGAATTCATTTTTTACAATTAATTTATTTTCTATTTTCTTTTAATCATTTGTGTTGCACTTTATCATCATGGCTTGTCAAGTGTAACACAAATTAATGATAATATAAACAATAAAAAACTTATCAAGTTCAACATATCATATAAATCTTAAATCATACCTATAAATCATACACATAAATAAGACACTGGGGGCAGTGTCTCAACAATAAAGCACAAATAAGAGATTAAAGGTTAAGAATACTCCCTCTATGGACCAGTTCAATGGCATGGCTTGAAGGACCGCAATATTCCATTTACAGGTTTGGTCCTCAGCAGCTTGCAAAATACAAGAGACATCCTAAGTTACTGTGATGATTTATTCATTATTATTTTAAAGAAAAAAATAAAATTTATGCCCTCCACAATACTTCAAGGGAAAGAAGGTATAGGCTCCTCGAATATAATAGCACCATGGAACAATTGTTTTACTTAATATTTCTTGGTCAAAGGGCACAAAACAGCAATGCTGTAGCCTTTTGTTTTTGGTAATTTGATGATGATGATGATTATTATTATTGATTTTCTAAAACTCCTAAAAATTAAAACTTACTAACCTAAAATTCCTAAAATGTAAAAGTCCTAAAAATTTAAAGCGAATTTTAATTTGCTTTTTTTGAATTTTCTAATTTCTATGGCTTTAATTTTTTTAAAAATTGAAGGCTGTTTCAACCCCAAACTTACAAACTGAAAAAAAAAATAATAATCTAAATTAAAGAACACACAAGAGTATGGAACATCCTAGTTTTTTCAAAAGTTAACACTATGCAACCATCCTTCTTTTCTTGTCTACGATACTAAAGGCATCCCTTCTTATTAGAGACCCAATGCAAACCATTTCCTTGCGTATTTATTTACTTAATCTCAACCTAACAAACAAAAATGTAGAGCATACTAAAATAGCATATAAGCATTATGAAACAAGTCAAGTACAAAGTTGTGCTAAAATAGTGTTCTTTAATGTTTTGGTGAAATCCACCTAGTAAACGTCTAAGTAAGTGCATGACAAATTCGTGGGAACAGCTATACAAACTGATAAACAATATTGAGTTGAAATTAGAAATTACTAGCCAAAAAATTTTATCCAGGAAATTCATAAAAGTAACATATTAACCATAGAGTAGTATGCATTCAATAGTAGCTAGACAACTCATCCAGACTCCAAATAATGTGAACTAAATTGTTTTAGAAGCTAGCCAAGTAAAGGAAGAACTTGGCACTGGCTTTAGGTGAAAAATTGTCCAGATGTGTTTCCAGTAAAATTTCCTAGTTAGGTTAGAGATTGCATGCATCAAAACCGAGCATTGCCTAGAAATGTTACAAAATTGATTTAGCATATAAATTCATTTTTCTGAAAATTTTAGGGCTCAAATTAGACATCTCAATAGATAACTCCATAAAAATTCATAGTCAAATTTGCATTCAGATATTTATATATTTATATTTTTTTCACTAAATTTTCCAATATATGCATGACTGCACTCGATCAAAACAACACAAGGGGAAAATGTAAAAAGGAATAAGAAGCTTAAAGGATTTGTTTGGAAGTGTAAAGACTTAAAGAGAAACCAAATTATTGAGTGCACAATTTAATAAATTGTTGATATTGAAGTTAGATAGAATGAATGGTATTTTACATATTTTGTATCTCTTGAATTATCGAGATTAGTTCCAAGAGGATAAGTTTTGTCATATGGGTTAGTACTTGCATCTAAAAGTGAAGAACATGAAAATTTGAATTAGGTATGTACATTCTTTACTTATAATATATGGAAATATATATATATATATATATAAGTGGAAAAATAGGATAGATTTAAAAGTAGCGGCTTTGAAGATTTGGGGGCTGATCATAAACTCTTCGTTTCACATATAAGTCAAGGGCCATATATATATATAATCTCCTCATAAAAAATAAAACTTACAAGTGTATAAATATAACTAATAGTCACGTAGTGATTTAACATATGTCATATTTTAAATGACAAAATTTTAACTAATTGTTATTTAATATTTATAATTATCAATTTACTTGAATAATTTTATAAGTATTTTAAGATAATAAAATTAAAAATGACAAATTTCTAAGATAATATCTTATTAAAGCTTAGGAAATTGAAAAGTAAAAATAGCTTGTCTTTGCACTTTTTTGTTTGTAGACTAAAATTAAAGAGTCAAGATCACCATTTTCTCTCCATCTTTTTTGTATTTTATTCTCATTTTCTTCTTCTTTCACTTTTTTGATATTTACTATTTTTAATTTTTTGAATATATTTTACCACATTTGTTTCTTTTTATTTGTTAATTTACCCTTTATATTTGCATCATATCTAACTTGAGTCCCCTCCCATCTCTAGGTTTGATAAATTTATGTACTTATCATTATTATCAAATTATCAATAGATATCTCACGTGGAAGTAGTTTATAATTCATATAAAGTTAACTAATAAGATAAATCATATATAATAGAACTTATTAAGAAAATATGTTCTATTTCAAGGATGTTTTATGTTGTGGTATTGTACAAATAATTCTAGTAGCATGTATTATAGCGTGCTATTAACTTATTTGATTTTCATACAATGTATCATTTTATTTTCTCATATGGTGTATATGTGTGTATATATGTATTTATGTTGTAAAGTATTAAAAATTTTTTTACACAAAAAATATCATGCATTACAACTTACGATCGTGGGCCTTCTAAGAAAAAATTTCCTCCATCCACCGCTATATTTATGGCCTTTTCATTAAACCAAATGATGCTCCTCAATATTATATCATATATGATAAAAAGTTGGAATGCTCATAGATCAGTTGTGATAAGTGGATACTTTTAGTTTACTTCGTTTGGTTAACTCTTCATATATCACTCCACATGGTCATATATAGCGCCACATGGATGCCTTCGTGGGTACTATGTGAATGTCTATATAACTATATTTTTTATGTTATATTATATATTAATATAAAGAAAATGGCTTATGCAAATCACGTAACTCCTAAAATGTCTCGATTTATTAGAAAACCTAGTTTTCAAATTATCTCAATTTTCCAAAACTCTTTCAGTGAAATTAGAGATTTCATAAGGAATTTCAATAAAATTAGGGTCAAAATTAGAGATTTTATTTGGGGGCAAAATTTGGGAAGGAATATTATATTGTATGTGTCAAAGATAGGATTCTGATTAACTAAAAGCATAAAAAATTTAGAATTTTGTAAGAATTTTTTTACAAAATTTTAGATAAAATTGGAGGTTTTGTTTATAGGCAAAGTAAACATATGAGTGCCATATCAGTTCTATTACTCAAGTATGTTAATTTGTTTAACTGCCTCAATAGATTAGAGCTGCTATGCAAAATAAAATATAAAAGACTATTTTAACACATTTCAAACTTAAGAAGACAGATTTAAAATTCTGAATAAAGTTGTATGACTAAAATACTAATTAAACAAAAAATTAAGCACCTATATGCATTATCAAACCCAACAATCTTGTGGTATTTTAGATTACGGTTGAATTTTACATGGAACAACATAAAAACAAATAGGATAGATCAAATGACCCATGGCAACTTTATAGGAAGCTTCATTTAACAAAATAATGGCAAGCATACCACGACTCTTAGGTGACTTTGCGTAAAGCTACAGCGTTACCTCTATGAAATCGGCATCATTACTATTATATAGATATTCCAATCAAAGTTGTTCAACATAATTATAAAATAATTAGGAACACGGCACAGGTTAAAAAAAAACTACGAAATATTATATGCATATGGGTAACGTAAGTGACTGTAAAATGCGACTGCTATTTGTTTAGTTTCAAAATCGCACTGTATTCTTTTAAGTTGGATTGACTAGTGCAAATTTATTATTTTGTCTCTTTCATTTGGCTAATTTATACCTGACCGAAACTATGTTGAACAAGCAAAGTCAATTTCCCTTTTGAACAAGTTGATCGTTTTTTCATTTTAATATTGGAAGCTTTGAATATTTGATACGACTCATATTTCAATCCCACCTTCACACTTGGATTACCCCAGGTGGCCTTAATTAGTCATTTTTCGACGTAAAGAGGAAAGGGTGTTACCCAAGAGGATAATAACTATTACCTGGATATAAATTGTTATCTCAGTTTTAATAAATTATTCCTATTAAATAAAGGCTACTCGACTAAGTAGTTTCCTATAATATTTATATTTATATCTATACCCTGTAGTTTTTATAATTTGAGATAAGCATCATGATAGCTGTAAAAATAAGTTTAATTATTTTACAAAAGTTTATCAATTAAGTAAAACTTACTTCAATAATTTTTATGCAATTATTATTTTCGTCAAAAGTAATTATTTAGAATTTTATGATGAAACTTTTTCTGAGTTATGTATATAAATTAATTAAAAAATTACAATTAAAAAATTCAGCCGCATGATTTAGAAAGTATTACAAATTTATTTAGTTTAAAAACGTCAAGACTAATATAGAAAATGAATGGATTAAAATTTAATTAAAGATATAATATTTGAATTTAAAAAGAGTAAAACTAGTGCTTGAAATATTTATAAATACTTGAATGACAGAAACAATAAGTAATTGAAGTATTAATAACCTCAACCACAATCTCGCACTGTCCATCTTAGTTTTAATCGTTGCATTACTAGGAATTTTATCAGCCCAAATCATCGATTGATACATATTTTCATAAAAAATATCGAAAATCCTTGTATTATTTTTATTAATTTGTAGCAATCTTAATTTATATGATTTATATCTTTTAGTTTGAAAAAAGAGTAACAGAATTAGGTGTAAATAATAGACCATTGAATTCTTTCCTTTCACAATGCTCCTTTAACATAATATACAATCATTACCTTAACTATTATTAGTGTGTTTTGATCTGCTACAAAGTCGATGTGATCATTAAGCTCAAAAAATTAACTTTTAGTCCCTATTTTTAAATCAGTAGAGAAAATCAGATGCAATTCTCCTAAAAGAAAAGTCTTCTTAAGTCCTAAACCTAGTTAAGTTTAAGATAAAATAATCAATAATGTATAGGGATTGAGAATATATAGCTTGTAGACAAAAAATGAATATCAAACTAAATTGTATAAATGGTACAAGCTTTAGAATTGACAACAAAAGACCTTTAAAAGTAATTGAATACAACTTGATTGAAATTGGATTGAAAGCTGTAAATAAAACTTGTAAATAAAAGCTATAAATAAATCTTATAAAAAGCTAACTTAAAGAAGTTATAAAAGAAGTATCTTGAAACATTTTTGTGTAACACCCCAAAATTAATTAAGATGTTAATCATGAATTTAGATTAATTAAGAATAATTAATATGGGATAAGTAAACAAGTTAAGTGAATGGTAATTTTGAGAAATAAATCAATAATATGAGTTGAGAATTAATTGGAATAGAAACTACATCTAGGCCCAAATTAATGTAGGAGATCATAAGAAGAGGCTTATAAATGCCCAATGATTCTAGATGCAAGCCCAACTACTTATCATGAGACTTGGGCCAAGAGAGATCACCTAGCAATAGCTCAATTTGATTTAGTGAAATAGAGGCCCAAGACCCAATTTATATGAACTCTTATAGTTGGCCCAACACACATTATGCAGACTTAAGTTGGATTGACTCTTGGAACTTGGCCTAGCCCAACTACAACCCTGAAGCCCAACTCATGAGATTCAGCCCAACTTATGAGATAAGGCCCAACAAGTATAAAAATCTGAACCCACAAGAAATTGGGCCATTGGGTCAGCACATTCCACTTGTAGCTCTAAATTTTCTGTAGCCCATTCATTAAATAATGGCCCAATTACTAGAGATGAGCCTAATTGGACCTTAGGCTAATGGGTCAGCCCATTTCTCATTAAAAACCCTAAAGGGTCAGCAGCCTCCCTCCCCATTCAGCAGAAAACACAAGAGGCAAAGGAGAAAATTCGAAGGTTTAAGGGAGGCTAGGGTTCTACTAACATGGAGGCTCCATTTTTGACTCTTAGAGGATGATTTAGCCAAGGTGAGTTATATATAACTTGACCCTCTCATCCTCCTCTTCATTTTGGTCTGATTAATTTCTGGTTTTGAGCATTTTCATCTTCTTCTCAAATCTAAAACTTAGTGTTGGGTGATTCCTTGTAAGATTTTCGGAGTTAGAGGTTAGAGGGATGATTAAGTAAGCATTTCCCTCCCATTTTGTATATTACTTTACTGGAAAATGCCCCTAAGGATGGATTATCATAATGGGTTCTGTTATTGTGCGAAATTACAAGAAGACAATGGTGGAAAACTAAATTTTCTGGGCTTGATGATTGAAATGTGAATTCTGGAATTTTCCCATGGTGGATTTTTGGAGGTTGAGGCAATGGGTATTGTTAAGTGAGTATCTTCTTCTCATTGTGATGCATTTTCTGTTAGTTTGAGACCCCTATAGTTGACCTATGATATGGGCTTTGATTTCATGTGAAATTACCCAGAAATTAGAATGAACTATGGCAGTTTCTGGTGTGGGAAAGTTGGAACCCGAAACTAAATCCTTTGATAATTAGGTGAGTAACCTCTAGGCTATCATTAGTAGTTTAACTCTGTGGATATCTGATTTGTTGATTAGAAATGATGATAATTATGCTTGTTATAGGCTTGATGTGCATTTGGATTATTATGGTAGCTAGGGGAAGAGTAATTGGCTTCATTGAGGTAATTGGGCTTATTTTCCTAATTCCATGTATATGTTCATGTTAATCTGCTATTTGTTACACATGCTTGATTTTGAAATACTAAATGACTAGTTGATTACTTGATTGTATTGTGATTAGACCTTGTGAGTCCATGGTGGAGATGTGGTGCGGCTGCCACCCGTACATGTGCTTCAATCGAGCACTGGGTTATGATCAAACCCCAGATGCACTGAGCCCTGGTTGTGCTCATGATGGAGTAGGTGCCATGGACGCACCTCTCCCGATGTTATTAGCTATTAACATGTTATGTATTACTGCTGGTATGGGACAGTAGTTTTGGGTAGTTCAACTAGTTCATTTGCAAATTGAATTGATTATTCTGGTATTGATGACATGAAATTGTATTGGATTGATTAACTTGTACATGTATATGGAAGCTGCCCTTTTGTTACTGAGATTGTATATCTCACCCCATTATGGGCTAACATTTTTAAGGACCGAATTTCATAGTGGCAAGGAGAAAATTTATGGGAGCTTATTGAATGGGTTGGTAGCACTTAGGTTTTGAAATCTTGACAGATTGTATTGTAACTAGTTTACAAGTTTTGTACTATTGTTGTATTGCATCATGAATTGCCAAGTGTAGGAGTTGTATTTTATTAACATGGAATATAATCCTATGATATGTTCTTTATAGACTTGACTATTAATGCAAGAAATATCCAATGAAAGTGTGATTGAATGACCATTGTGGGAGATTTATAATTTGCTGACATAAAGTCCCATAGATGAGTAGGGAAATCCACATCTAAATGCTAAATGGGTAATGATAGATTAGCTGGGTAATTAAGGTACATAATTATCACTAGAGTTGCATAAATTAAGGTAGAATGACCCTAAAGTGGTATTGGAGGGAGATTGGAGAGTGTGAGATGAAATTGTAGGAGATATACCTACAGGAGGGAGTCACACCGTAGCTAGGAAGGCCTCGCCGCAGCCAGAAGAGTGACAGTGGTGAGGGACACCGCGACGCAGAGCGAAAAAAATCACCCAAGAGGGTGACAGAATGAAACCTCGCTGCGATGCAATAGGTTCCGCCACAGCGTGAGTCGAGGAAATTGCTTAAGGCGAGTACAGTAGCAAAACTAGCCGCGGGGCCATATAGGTTGGATGCAACACAAATCCAACTCGTAGCGGAAAGTCAAGAAAGTTACCCAGTGAGTCCCGAGAACAACTTAGCAGCGGCGCAAGGTTAAAAACTTAGTTTTCGAGCTCCAGGACCTAACTTAGCTGCGATGGGAAGGTTCCAAGTTGCGGTGGACGTCCCCAAACTCCCATCTTTGACCTAGAAACCCTAATTCGTTAAGGCTAATGTTAGGGCGTAACATGAGAACATTGGTGGGAGGTTTTTATGTGTTGAAATTGATGAATGGATGAATCACAAACCTTTAATGATGGTACAAATCCCTTTTATACATGTTCCCATTTATGGGTGTTAGTTGATGACTATAATAATATTGAGGTTTAAATTTTCCTATATTTTCTTAATGTAATTAATTGCAACGACTCCAAACCTTGATCATTATTTATTAATCGTGTATTTAATTATAATTACCGAGATTAGAAGTTAGGGTTGTCACATTTTGTATGTCCTTAATGGGAACCCTTGCTCCCAATTTATAGATTCCTTTGTTCTTGCATGTTCACTATTAAGCCATGCCTCCATTTGTGTTGTCATGCTTTCTTGTTATCTTAGGAGTGGGAGTCATGTCTTTTAACTGCATTTGAAAGTTGCTATTATGTTGGATTTATGCTTCTTTTTTCATCATTATTTTGTTATGTGTGGCCTGGGTCTTTAGCTAATGGTTAGAATTTGGCTAGTTGAGGAAATTTAATAAGCACGTGGCCCTCAGCTAATGCCTTGTATTAACTATTTCTCTTAAGTTCTTGACTAAATCTCATCCAGCTCTTTGTAGCCATTAATTGTTGGTAGTAGCCTTATGATTTTTAATGTTAGCATGTTTGCTCCCTTCTCCTTTCAATATGGATTAGCCATTATACAAAATATTAAGAGGTACAATATATGTTTAGAATTTTGATTATCCCTTGCTTTAGGCTATTCTTATGAATGCCATTTAACTAGTCATATAAAAAACTTAGTTATTTTGACTTTTTCTACTAAGCTGTCCTTGCTTTGTTCTTGCTCAATTAAAGTTGTTCTCTTTTAACTCAATCTTTCTAATAAGCCCCAATCTTGTGGCACATCTTGCAATTTTTTTATTTGAAGATGAAAGATGGTATTTTCTTTAGCGTTGGTTTCTTGCCTAAGGCTTATGCTTTGGGGCCTCTTCTTTTGGACACTAATGTGTTTTCCAGGCAATTACAATCTTTCTCAATTCCTCAAGATCATACTCATCTACTCCAAACATGCCCTTCGTTATTGACTTTGCCCTTTTCTTCTCAATCTTGAGCTATTTCCTTACTAACTTTCAAATCATAATTCTTTCATCTTGAACCTCATTTGGGTAAAGTATGGATGGAGGTAGGCACTTTAAACCCACTCTAACTGTTGATGATAGACATTTTGAGAGATATTACCTTCTTCTTGTAGCAATCCCATTCTGATCCCTTATTAACGGCACTTCTTTTTTCCTTTTGGTATAGCCATCCCCACCTTGTTAGATGTGGCAACTTTGATGACGTAACACCTAACTTTAATAGAGGTGGTCTAAGTGTGAAGAGTCTCACTATAGCTAAACTAACCAAAATCCATGCATAGAAAGAGTCCCAAAAACTATAGCTAAAACCATGAATTCATTAAAACTTTTTATGCTTAATTAAATTACTTGAACATGACATTAAGCACTCTTTAGTAGATCCTTTTATTTAATCTATCTTCATGTAGCTAAGGAGGGTGGTAGTTAACAAGAACTATATTAGTTAACTACAAGTGATGAGTCTATTTAGCTCACTGATCATACATTATATCATCTTAAAAATCCATTTAAAAGCTTAAGAAGATCTTGATTAAACATCCTTAGAAAACTTTCCTGCTAGAACCCCGAGGATTAAAACCAAAACTTAGTGAATTTCCTTAGTTTTCCCTATGCAAAAAAATTAGCATATGTGAGACCATAGCCATGAAGGCTAGGGCTAAGGCCCTAACTATTCAAGATAACCAAAAATAGAATTTGCATGGTTAGAGACGTAGCCTTAATAGGCTAGTTTCTATTTTTGCCTTGTTTTGTTGCAAAATTCACACCAAGACTTCCTAAACCTAACAAATGTAAGGATCATTTAGGATCAAGATATAAGCTATTCAAGGGTTTATAAATCTTCCAAAGAACATAAGTAATGAGGAAAACTAGTAAAAGGATTTCTTATATAAGGACAATCACAATTATTTCCTTGAATCAACTCAAAGGCAACCTATAACATCTAATTCTTAACCATTTGTCCTAAACTAATTGGAGCCTCTTACCATATCTTCTAAATATTAAGAAACATGGTTCAAGCCTATTCACCACTCTAGAAGCTTAATAAACTAAAAAACTATAAATTTTATATTTTGTAAATTAAAATAGTCCTTAAAAAATAAAAAAAGATTAATAAAAAACGATTACAAAGAAAGAAAAGGCTAGTTAAAGTTAAAAGAGCCAATTTAGGCCGAACCGATAGGAAAATTAGAGATTTTGAAAACATGAGAATTGGCTTGAGAAATGAATATCCTTGATCATAATATTCTAAAATAAAGTTAATAGAGTAACCAAATGAAGTTGGTTTGACTAAATTTCTGATGGTGTATGGTTTAGGATCCTAGGTTGTTATAACTTTGACTAAACTTTTTTATATTGTTTTAAATTTCTATAATCTCAAAGCAAGTATTTTTAATAAAAAAGAGAGTCAAAGTTTTAGCATGAAGTTGTTGGTAGAAATGAACTCAAATGATAGAATTAAAGTATAAAGGCAAAATCAATATTTTAGAAAAGTCATAAACCCTGGCTATATATATATAAGTGTGTGTGACACGCTGCTCATCTCCCCCCTCCTCATAAGTAACCTAGGGCAACACCAAATACTCTCTTAGAGGCATCAAAAAGGAAGAAGGAAGGAAGGAAGGAGAAAGTGTAATAACCAGTTTTCTAGAAACTAAAGTGAAACTGATAAAATGAGATAGGATCACTCTAAAGCAAAGCAAATTGAGACTAATTGAAATTAGAATAATAATTAAAACATCAAAAATATGGTTTAGAGTTTAAGGGTTACCTAAAAACAGAGCCAAAATTGTTAAATGAATTAAAGGAATAATATAGTGGCAAAATCATAATTTTGGGTAAATTTTTAAAAACTCAAAAGAAAGAGTTTTAAATGAAAAAATTGAACTTCTCAAAGTTCTTAGAGGCCTTAAAAATCATATGAACCCTTAGAATGGTTTAAATCATTCTAGTGTACATTTTAGGTTATTAGTTAATTGAAACTTTAATCAAATCATTTGGAGTCATTCTGAATCCAATTAATTTGAAATCAAAGGTATTATATAAATTAGAGGATCTAAATTTTATGATGAAAAAAATAATTCTCAAAAGGAAATTGAAATAAGTTTAAATGAAGAAAACAAAGTTCGAGGGGCATAGTTGAAATTTTGAAAATTGTCATAATAAGGCTTCACCCCTTCTTTTATCACTCCCAACTTCTTCCATTCATCTAAAACAACTTTCATCTAGTCTAAAATAGAACCTAACCCATCTTTAAATGGCGCACCAGAGAGGGAGCAAGGGAGAAGGAAACTAGGTTTGAAAAGATAAGAAATTGATACTTTTTCATGCTCTTCCATTTATAATGTTCTTCTTCTCTTTCTCCTTTCTTTCTCCATGGTCTTGAATCTCTAAATGGTACTAATTTGTGGCTCGTTCAGTAGAGGGAAGGGAGTGTTTGGAAAAAATCTTGGAAGCCTAAGAAAGTTCATCTTGCAACAAAGCTAACAAGGTATGCTTTCATGGAAAAACTTGCTTCCTTTGATTCCCTTCTTGCTTCACCATTTTGGCTAGTACAAGAGGACCATTGAGGGAGTTTGATTTTGGTCCAAACTTGATACGAAATGAGGTTTTGAAACATAAAGAATCATATGGAATAAATAAACTAAAAAAGAAGCTATAGATAACAAGTTATGAAAATTAGAGTTTTCATTACACCTAGGGAAATTTGAAGCTTTGAAATGATATTTTGAATCATGTAAGAGTAAGATTGAGTTAATAAGAGGTTAAGGAACTCATATAGATGCCAAATTCCTTAGAAAAGCAAGCAAAACTCTATAGGTCCTTTAAGGTCTAGGTGTCTAAGCCATGGATAATTTAAAGCACCTAGGGGAAGTTTTGTTTAATTTTAAGAATAAAAATGGTCTAGATTTGAATTATGAATACCAAAGGAACCATTGGATTGAATTTAGAAACTTTATTTTGTAAGGTGGAAGTTTAAGGTTTCATTAGGTATAAAGAAATAACTTAGTGCTAGGCTCCTTGATTTGAGTTTGTGATAACTCTAATGAGTTTAAATAGAGTCATGTAACTAAGATTGAGTGAAAAATTGGAGCCAAGATGATGAATTATATGAGTTGCTTCATTATGCTATTAAATGGAGCCATATAGAAGCCTAGAACTAAAAGTAGCTTGTGTAAAGCTTGTGTGAGGCTAAAGATGGTTCCATTGATACATTTGTGTCTTACTTGAAGTGTCTAGACCAAGTAAATCAAGCTCCTCCTAGGTGTGCTTATAAGGCCAAGGCAAGGAAGTAGGAACCAAGGAAGGAATTTTGTGCTTGTTAAGAAAGATACCTCATCATCCATTCTTGTATGCTGATCTTGGTTATTTGATTGTCATTGATTGCTTGTATGTGTATTTTGATTATGAACCATACCTATTGCTAATGGTTTGATATCATTATGCTTTTTGAATTGTTTTAGAAATGTGAGATGGTCTTAATGGGTGAAGTTGTGCCAAAAGTTTCTTAAATTGGGTGAGGTGAAGCCAAAAGTCTATAAGTAAGAGTGAAACAAGGCTAAAAGTCTCATAAAATGAGTAAGGCTAAATCAAAAGCCCTTAAAATAGGTGAGACTAATCCAAAAATTATAAATAATTAAGTGAGGTTAGATCAAAAGTCCTTAGACCTTGATTTTGACTTCCATGGATCCATATGATTTTATAATAAGATTATGTTTGATGTTTGAATGCATATGATTCATGCTTCCTTTCTTTGACATGATAACATATCATATAAAGTGTACTCGAAGGATGAATAAGTGATTGAGATTCTTATAATCTCAATCTCCCCCATATTATCTCTGACCATGTCTAAGGAACTCTTAAGAAGCCAAAGATGGAAGTTAACAAGCTTGACTTGAGTTACTTTGACAATGGATTGGCATTTGGTGTAATATAGTGTCAATGAGAATTTGTAATTGATATTTTGTAATATAAATGCTCCAACATGTGTAAAAGTATGAGATTATGTTGCAAATATCAATTTTAGTTGTGGAAATGCAAGAATATGTATTTTGGGTATATATGTGCTATAGAAAGTGTATGTATATTGGTAAGTGGATGAGTCATTTTAAGTTACATGTTTTGTAATTCATTTTGTATAGCATCATCATGTACTCGTATTGCTAAGTGTAGGTATTTTGATATTTTGTGATCAAGGATGTAATTATTGGATAGTTAGACTTGAAATAACATGAACTATGATGTACCTAGAAAATACTGATCTGGTATAAGTTGAAGTAGTGTATGGAGTTTGAATGTTTAGCTTATTGATGTTGTGATATATTATTATTTGGATATATGTTTGTAATTCCTACTTAGGAAGATACTTTGATATCATGAGGTTAAGAGTTGGTTCATTGTGGCTACTTTAACCTGATTAGGGTAGCTTAAAAAATTTTGGTAGGGGATTGAGCTCTTCAAAAGGGCCTTAGATCTTCTTTGCTACCACAATTCATAATTTGTTGATATATGGTAAATAGATGGGTTTGGATCAATACTTAAGTCCCTAAGTGGCTATGATAGGTATGATGAGTGATTTAAGAGGTTAGATGCCATTAAAACCCTACAAATTAAGGTATAATGACCTTAGAATACCATTAAAAGGAGAGTTGAATGTTTGGGACGAAAATTTAAGAGTTTAGAATCAGAATAGGGTTGAGTCATGGCCAAAACTACTTAAGTCATGGCCAGGGCTCTTCTAGGGGTCAGGAGCATCATGGTGTGAGATGTCTCGCCCTGGCATACAATAAACTTTCCACCCAAGAGTTAGACAAAATTGAACTTCATCGTGGCATAGTACTTTTCATTGTAGTGCAATTTGAGAAAAATAGTATGAGAGGATTCTAGAGAGTAACTTCACCATAAGGCGAGTAGGACTTATTGTAGTGAGAATCGAGAAGAACAAAAATACTGCTCCAGTAGTTTGTCTCATCGTGGCACAAGGGAAACCTATTATGGTGAGAATAGCCAAAAAAATTGAATAATGGAGTCCTAGAAGAGAGGTTTGCCACAACCTGGGAGTTTTAAGTCATGGCAAGAGTTACATATCTTAGAAAATTAGCTCCAGTAGCAAACCAAGTCATGGTGAGGAGTGTTTAAGTCGCAGCATAAGTGCATTCTAAAGCTTTAGGAGTTCCAGGGGCCAAGTTAGCCATGGCCAAACTTCTTTAAGTCACGCCCTAGGTCTCTAATCATCCATTTTAGCTCAAGAACTTTGGTTTTCACTATGGTAATGACATGTTTTGACTTGTAAACTAATGTGAATGAGTTTTATGCCTCTTACAAGTTAATGTGAATGGAATGGAAATTTTATAGGAGAACTTTTGTATCCTCCAGATATAAACATTTTTGCTTATTTATTTGGCATTTAGAAATAACTAAAAAGTTTAAAATTTCTCAGATTTTCACTTACTAACACACTATTATTGATGTTTAATCTTAAGTACCATGTTTAAGAGACTAATTAACCTTAATTAATGTGTTTAGTAGTCAGGGTTATCATAATAAGGAATTTAATTTATCATTTAAAATTTTTAATTCATTTACAATTGAATCTAAAAGTATAAAGTCCTGTATAATTATTTATAAGTTATTACTTATCATTACCATAGAGAAAAGTAGGACCTAGAAGCTAAAATGAGCGTTTAGGGACTTAGGTTGTAACTTGCAAGAACTCTATTGCGGCTATGTTGGCTATTGGAACCTCTAAAAATATTAGGATATACTTATGCCACACTCGACGCCTTGACTTAATTCAATTCTAAAACTTAAAATGCAAAATTTCCTGATCCTTACCACAACTCAAGTTACCCATCTGTGGTGAGTTTCTCCCCTGGGCCTCATTGTTCAAAATCTCCTGAGTCTTATCGCGATGAGCTTACATAGCACCATAGTGAGAGCGCCTACTAGGACACCTCCAACAAACTTGCCCAATTTTCGCCATTGTGAGATTACTCTCTGGAATACTCTCTCCTTACTTCTCTTTATTTGTGTCGTGGTGTACTTAGCTTTTGTTATCTCCTAAATACGTTTTGGCCATGGCTCTACTTCTCTCTAGTCTTAAACTCATTGATACTTGTCCTAATTCATCTACAACTCTCCCTGCTCCATCTTAAGACCCTTTTGGAACTAAAATACTATGCTTTTAAGGCTTATAACCTATATAACTTCCATATAGTTGATCTTATGTAATCCATGGACTCTAAAATCAATTACACCAATACAAACTCATATTATATTAGCACATAGACTATTATGATAGCTGGTAACCTAAAATACTCAATACACCTCCAAATATCTTATAACTACTTCGAGTAAGTTTCAATTTGCTAATTAAACATGACCCTACCCTTAAAGTTCTGAAGTAACCTCAATTGCAAAAGATAACTATGGCATTCCTCAGATCCACACACAGAAATATATAACAATAGAAGTTCACAAGTTAGAGTTTAAGTTAGACATTCATTTAATGATTTATCCATATCTTTGAAAATACATAATAGGTCCAGTACATCCATAACACTTCTTGTTTGCTCAACATCAAGTAGTTACATTAAATTTCATATAAGTCAAACCTAACCTACTAATGGTTAATCCATTAGTTATGAAAATATCAAGATACCTACACTTGGCAAAAATGAATGTATTATAATGCTATATTAGTTTGATTACAAAAAGAATAACATCTACATTAGGTTAAAACAGTCTAAGTGCAGAAAACCCCACATAAGGCCTAAGTCTAAGGATGGTTATCTATTTGCTTCCTTTTTTCTTTAGCTGAGAAACTTTCATATGAAATTGTTAGCCCATAAACGAGGGTGAGATATAAATCTCAGTAACCAAAGGAAAATTCCATATATATGTGCAAATTAATCAACATAAATGCATATTATATAAAAAACATTGAAAGCATCAATATACTCTAAAAAATAAACTAGTTGGATTACTAGTGACTATTATTCCATACTAACAATCACATATAACATGTTTGACGGTTGTGTCGAGCAACCTCAAAAAATTAGGTTGATTAAAGATATGTAACTAATGGTATAACCTAGGTCATTTCCCAAGGAATTTTTACTTCTAATTATTTATGAAAAAGTTCTCTTAGTGATAATAAATGAGAAGTGTTTAAGGAGGTTTTGAATTACTAAATTTTAATTGCATTAAAGAAAAATAACAAGAACTAAAAAAGCTTAAGACTAAGTGATGGCAACAATTAGGCAAAGTGAGGTAACTAGCTTTTGAATGGACTCCTTAGGATTCAATTATCTTTGCTCCTTTTTAATATGCTAAAACTTGGACTTAAATTCTTGTTTCTTAGTGTATTCTCTATAAAGATTCGTGAATTACCATCCAAGACTCAAACTATTAATGATCAAGGAATTTGTAACCACAAAGCACCATGAAAAGCAAGCAATTTGAGTTAGGAATAAAAACACACCAAAACAGTACCTAAATGCTTATCAAATTCATTAAACAATTTGTTTAAAGATGCTAATCAACTAATTAGATTAAATATTTCCTCAAGTACAAACATCACACAAAAGTCTAGCCACTTAATACAATAATCATTGGACTAAATAGCCTAAGAACAAGAGGAATTAACTGGCAAATTAGTTAGCCATTAAGTATGAAATTTTTACAAACACTTAGGCTTCATAATAAGCTCCAAAGGTGAAATTAAAATCAAAATACAAAGCAAATTAATCCAGTACATTCAACCACCAAATTCTCTATTTAATAGGCTAAAACTTGTTAAATTAAACAAAGATATTCATGATAAAAAGAAAAGGATGGAGAGAAGAGAATTTAGCCAATTTGGAGATGCATCTTGGAGCTTAAATTGTCATCCATGGAAGTCACATTCTCAGCTAGCTGCCTAAGCAAATTTAATCTTCCATTGAGGAGATGGATGGAGGAAATTAGGAGGAAGAACCCACGACCATTGAAGCTTAATGGATGAATAATGAATATATAACATTCTTCTTCACGTTTTTG
Organism: Erythrophleum fordii; assembly: GCA_032878935.1. Lineage (NCBI taxonomy): Eukaryota > Viridiplantae > Streptophyta > Magnoliopsida > Fabales > Fabaceae > Erythrophleum > Erythrophleum fordii. The sequence continues at coordinate 12,848,497 of JAVQMF010000052.1, read as the reverse complement.
GAGTTCCTAATCTGTAGCACTCTTTTTTTCTTTCTAGCCCCCCAGCACATTCTACTCGAGCTTCCTTTCTCAAATTCCCTCTCACGTGTTCTAATTTACTCTCTCTCATATAGTTCTTCCCTTTCTTTTTGTCTTACATGCTTTTTTTGCTCTTCATGTGTTCTACCATCTACGTGTGTGCTTTGTGTGAATGCTGGTGAGAAAGAGCCTGTGAGTGAGCTAGACATACTTCTCTTCATGCCTCTTTCAGCTCGTGCCACCTCTTCTCTTCACATGACTTCTTACTTGTTCATTTCTTCCTTCACTTCCATGGAAATGAGCTCGCTGCCTTATGTGATTTCCATGTGCTTCTTTCACTCCTTTCTCATGTGCTCTTTCTCTTGCTATGGACCTCCTAAATCTATGGCTTCTCCATGTACCTTTTATTGTAATGTCTGGTTCTCTGAAAAAGAGAGAATATGTAAGAAATATAACATACAGTCTCTGTAAATGTATGAAATCCACCAGATACAAAGGAAGTCCCCTGAAATGAATTAGTTAAGGTCCTAAAAAATTTAAATAGCATTCTAGACTCCTAAGATAGAATGAAGAAACAAATTTTAGAATTAGAATAGGAGAGCTTTTTAAATGGGAGTTTTTTGTTCTCTAAGGGCCTTGAAAACCATGGGAAGCCTTAGGACAATGAAAACCCCTCGAGTAGACATTTTACAACATCAATTAATCCAAACTTTGATAGATTTGTTCAAGAAGGTTTTAGCTCTAATTTGAGTAATTCCAAAGGCATTTTATTAAATTGGGAACTTAAATTTTATAATAAAAAAGATGGTTTCAAAAAGGCATTAAAACGAGTTAAAAACAAAAATGCCAATAACAAGGGGCAAAATTAAAATTTTTGAAAAACGGAAGCTTCTTAAAAATTGTTTAAGTTTCTTGTTTCTTTTCCCCCTTTATTTGCACAACTTGTTCTACCTAAAAACTAGAAAAATACTAGCTCTCTTAGGCACACCAAAGAGGAGAAGAAAGGAGGAGAAAAAGGTAAGGAATTTGATGGATTTTCATGCTCCTTTTCCTTCCAAACTTACTCCTCTCCTCTCAAGCTTCCTTTCCATGGTTTTAATGAAGTTCTGGTGCTATTTTGGGGGCAAAATAGAGAGAGGAATTTCATGTTTGAGGTGAGGAAGCCAAGAACTATGAGAAACAAGCAAGAAGAATCAATGAAAAAAGGTAAAATCTCACTTTTATGGTAGCTTCTTCCTCCCCCTCTCTTGTATGGTTCAGCCACCATGGAGCCCAATCCCTAGGGGATGATTTATGTCCAAATCAAAGAGGAACTAAAGGTTTTAGAGTATAAGGATTAAGAATATAAAATTGGAATCAAGTAAAAAGCATTAAAGAACATGATGCACCACTTAGGAATTTAAGTACTCCACCAAAAATATGATTTGATGTAATTGTTCCTAAGCCTAAATGAGTGTTTAGATGAACTCTTGAGATCCTTAGAAGGCTCTTCATATGCATCTTCCATCAAGAAAATGAAGCAAACCCACTTGGTACTCATATGAAGCATGATTTTAGCGTAGGCTAGAAAGAGTACCAAGGGGGAGTTTTAATTTGTTCCAAGCTTATTTTTTAGTCATGTATGATGGAAGTGGATGAGAGGAAGCCTTGGAAAAATTTTAAAAACCATGGATAGTAAGATGGTATCATAGGTTCCATATTATAGCTTAAAGAAGTAACACCTAGCTAGGCTCCTTGATTTGATTGTGTGATAACTCCAAGATGTTTAAATATAGTCAAGAATCATAAATGAATGAAGAGAATGGAGCCAAGATGATGTTTTCTTAAGGTTTCTTCATTAAGTGCATTATGGAACCATTAAAGAGCCAAATGAGTTACTTAGCTTTTCTAGTAGATGTATGGCCTTAGAATTTGATTCAAGAGTATGATTAGCTTCCTTATGATGTGTCTAGGCCAACAGAAATGATCTCCACCTCCATGTATGTGTGAGGTCAAAGGAGAGGACTCAAGACTCAAAGCTCAAAGAAAGAGTATACTTGTATGGCAAAGGTAGCTCTCTCCACTTTTCTTTCATTCATGAGTGTGTGCTTACTTTGTCTTTGAATGGGAGAGGTTGACTCGCAAGAGTAAGGTTGAGTCAAAAACCTCTTAAAGAAAATGGGTGAGACAAGTCCAAGATCCACAAGTGAATAGGTGAGGCTAATCCACTCACTTGACAAGCCTATGTATACTATGTATGACTTGTTCAAATGCCAAGGATGTTTCTTAAATGCTCATGCATTTCCATATGCCCATGTATGCATTTCCAAGGCTTGTATTGCATACTTTATATATAATTGAAAGAGAGATGAGCTATTAGGATTCTTTGAATCTCATTTCCCCTCCAATGTCTTAACATGCTAGGTGGAGCAATTGAGCAAAGTAATGGATGCCACCAAGCCTAGAAGAAGGAGATTAACATCAAAATGTATGAAAATGCCTAGTTTTGTTTCTTTTGTAGCCACACACATGGCATATGATGTAATCACATAATGAAATTGTTATGTAATCATATGAACATATGTAATTACCTAAATGTTTGGTGTATGTATGAGTTTTAGTACCAAATGAGTAGTAAAATGTATTTTGGGTAGTGAATGACAAGTTCAAGCATATGAAACCTTGTGTATGGCATGGGGTGAGAGAGTGAGTTTGACAAATCTGGATTTTTGCACCTTTGCAACAAGTTTAGAATTTCATTTTAGTGCATTCCCACGTGCTCAAGTGGCCACACAAGCTTTGGAAGCAAAATCAGACACTTTGATGCTAGAAGAAACCATAAAAATGACCAAACAAGAACCCTATAGCAAAAACTGACCAAATGGATGAAGCTTCACATGAAATTTAGTAGACCTATAGAACTCATTGAGAGCTTTTTGAGCAAATAAAGTGTAGAAAAATTAGAGCTCTATAGAATTAATTATGGATTTTCAAAGTTGGGATTTTTCTACTATTCTGATGCATGTACCATTTATATGGTCAATTTTGTTTTTTATGTCATTTGAGAGCCAATGGTGTCCAATGCTTATGAAATTTTACAGGAATAAATCAAAGGTCATAAGATTTCTTTGGCCACCAAGGTCACCTCATTTGAAGGTTTGAGCAGAGAGTTATGAATTTTGGATGTTTAATATCAATACCAATAGCACCATTTGACCTCCTATATTGTTCCATCATAATTCAGTTTCTAAATGAAGTTTGTGGTCTAAGGATATTTTTCTCTTATATTTAACATCTGTAGCTTCTCAAAATGACCAAAATTGCATGATTTAAATTTCTCTAGAATTAATTATGAATTTTCAACATTTATGACAATAACTTGTGACAGTAGCCTAGATAGCTAAGACCTTGGGTATTTTTCGAATGTCAAACATATTTTACTTGATGTTTCATGACCTGAAATTATTTTTAGCATAAATTATACATCTGTAACTTTCTAGAATAGTATAGTGTGTCTAATTTTTATTTTTTTAGAATTAGTTATGATTTTTCAAAATTTAGGCACAAAATCTAGAAATCTTACCCGAGGCTGCACCTAGTATGTTTTAGTACACCATTCATTTGCACAAGTTTTAGGCTACTTCTTAAGCTTGTTATGAGCTATATTTGTATATTTAAATATTAAAATGAAATGGATGAGTCCATATGGCCCACAGAACACTGAATGAAAAATTTATTCATGATGTAACGCGATTAAATGCATTATTTTAATGTTTTTTCCTTCTCTTTCTTGTATTTTTCATGGAAGAAATCCTAAAATGTATATGATACAAGTCCTATAACTATGGTGTTACACTACCTGTGTTCTGTCCCTGAGCTTCTTCTTTTATCTTCATGTGTTCTCTCATTCCTTCCCTACTGCACAAACTCGTAGCTCCCTCTATCACGTTCTCCCCATGCTTATTCCAAGTTAGCTCCTTCCTTTAGCATCAAACTCCTAGCTTCTTCCAGCCCATAGCTTACATGCATCCGTGTGTGTTTATGGAGTGGAAAAACAAGCGAGTAAAATGAGCTGCCCTTTGTATTGCTATGTGTTTACGTGCTGTGTGACATGGGAGAAGGCAACGCGAATGAGAAAATGGAATGAGTGTTATGTGTGAGAGTATATAATCCATTTATGAGTAAGGTTGTGAATGTGAAGGAGGGGATATGTAACACATGCATTATCATGTGAATGTGAAGCTACTGTGAAGTGGATGAAGGGATATGTGGAATATGCTCAAGTGAGGGGAAGGGGTGGTTGGACTCATGAAGTGTGTGTATAAGGGTGGGCTGGACGTGTGCATGTATTTATGAGTTAGAGCAGTGTTAACCATGTGGAAAATAAAAACAAAAACCCATGCATGCTACATGGACTATGTATAGATGCCGTGGATATGCATGTCATGTGATAGAAGAGTGTGTGAATATGTTGCAGCGTGAGAATGATTCCAAGAGTGAGGCCACATGAAAAAAGTGCATGTAGTTTGTGACTTCATGGAAGCAGCACATTCCTTCTGTTCATTCTTCTAACCACATGCATTTCTCCTTCAATTTATTTCCCATTTTTCTATTCTCTAAAATTCTTCCAAACTTGGTATTGCATATAGGGAGCTTTATCCTTAAATTTGTTAGCCTTTGATTCAATCTTGTGACCTCCACTTCTTTTCCAAACCAATTTTCATCCTTTGAATTCCAATTGTTCACAAAAAAATCTGCACAAAAAGAATAAAAACTATTAAGTAGAAATATTTACAAAATTATTTTAAAAGAAATTTAAGAATTAAAAACCAATAATTTGCAAATTAATTCCTAAGATGCAACCATGGCTAATAAAATCAAATTTCACCTAATTAAATCCATTAAGCCATAATCCATTTTCAAAAAGTCTAAAATAAGGGAAATAAAATATACAAAAATGGCATTTATCAATGTTAATGGCCAATAACAAAGGAAAAAGCTCGTCCATGGTGTCCATTCCCCATTGAGCATGCTCACAAGTCAGTGCATTCATTGAGTCTGATCACAACTTGGTACCTGATCGTAGCACAATGCATGGGTGGCAACATGATCATAGCTTTACCAAGGACATGCTCATGATCCAAAACAATAATTAAATAGCCAACCAATCATTTAGCATAAGAAAAAACATACATGCGTAGAAAATATCATATTAAAATGAATATATGTAAGGAATTAGAATTAAACCTCGGTTACCTCGCTTAATTGTGTCAATTCTTAGTAGTCAAGATCAATTTGCTAACACTTTAGAGGTCCTAAATTACTAAAAACCAAATTCTAAATCATCATCCATTATATAAATCAACTACTCATTCATTCCTAGTATTAAGAACTATTCAAGAATTACTTACCTAGTCTCCAATGAATTTCAAATTTAGACTTAGCATTTTAGCACCAGAAACTTCAATATCCCACTTCAAACTCTTGGTATTTTCGTAAAAATCAAAGCCCATTATATAAATTAGTCACTGGGGCTATCCACTAGAAAATATATCAAAATGAAGAGAAGATACTTATCTAATAGTCCCTTTAGCCTCAACTTTCAAAAAGCATGCAAGAAACCATTAAAACTTCTAATTTCATATTTGGTGATGAGGTGAAAAATCCATTAAACTAGAAACTAATTAGACCAAAATGCAGAGAAAGATGAGAGGATTAACTTCTATATGACTCATCTTGGTCAAATCTCCCTCTAAAAGTGCAAATCAGAGCCACAATGCAAAGAAACCCTAGCCTCTCCTTAAATGTACAAAAATAGAGTTTTCCCTTGGCGGAATGATGGTTTAGTCTACAAAAGATGGTAAAAAAGGTTGAATTTTAGATTTTTAGAGAGAATGGGTTAGTCCAATGGGTTTAGTTATCTAATAGGTTAGATTTTCCTAAGTGTTAGGCTAAAGTTAAGCTAGCCCAAATGCATTGGATCCTTAAAACAAAGATCGGGCCTCCACAATTAATCTTTAGTGTATTTGCGTTAATCCTGGGCCTGAATTAAATCTTTAATGCAATTAAATTCAAATCCATAGTATTATTTTATTTTTCTCTAAAAAATTTCACACTTGAGATAATCTTTTTCTTTAAATTTCCCTATTTCCTATAATATTCTTAAATTCCTTATAATAATTCCTTAATTCTTCATAATTACTCTTACTTAATTTTGAGATGTTATACCATACATGCTTCAATTACAACTTTCTTTCCCTTATTTTCTATATTTTCTATACTTTGATCAACTTTCAAATATGAAACTTTTTACCTTGGGGAAGTTAAAAATTTTCTCAAAAGTTAATGAAATTCCTAACTTAAAGTTCTTGGATTCCTCTTTATTTATAATAGAAATTTGCCAATATTTTAGGAGTTTAAAACATAAACAAAACAAAAGAAATAGGCAATAACAAGATATACAATTAATATGGCTTAAGACTACTTCTTCTCAAAATTCAAGGAATTATCCACAATAAACTACACCTATAATCCAAAATTTTCAACAACAATGCTTATAAGATGATGAAGTTTACTTGATATAACTATAAAGATGAAGGGCTCAATTGTTAACCTAAATCTATAATAGAAATCGCATAAAGGATTATCTACAATGGAGGACCAAGTGAAGGATGGAGCTTATTAAAATGTTATACTACTTCCCCTTCACTCCCTCGATTCCCCTCTCTAACTGAGCCATAACAATGAAATAGCCCAAATAGCACACCATTCATCCTTGCTTGGCTAAGAACTAGACCATAGAGAAAGTGTATAGAACCAATTTTAGAGTCAATGGAAGAACAAAATAATGCACCAAAAAGCCATGAAATTGAAGAAGTTTAAAGATACTTCCTAGCAACACAAAAGCTAAAATTTTAAATTTGAAAAGCATAAATCTTACACAAAGTTTGGTTGTGAAACATAAGAATTGAGCATGGGTACAATAGCCAAAACAAGCACCAAAACCAAAGCAAATAGAAAAGTAGAGTTGCTAAAAAATTGGAGCTAAAGGAAGGACAATTTTATTTGTTCTTTGCTTTGTCTTTGTTATCTGAAAAGAGTGGGTTTGCTAGAAGAAGCATGTAGCAAAAGATGAGCAATAGAAAAGACCACGAAGTCAGCTTTTTATTCATGCAAGTGGGGGCATTTTTGTTATAACATAAAAGTGGCAAGGGAAGAAGAAAAGAAATATTATTGGACAATGTGTGCTACTGAGGCTTGAACATGAGACATGAAAGGGGAGAATTTCTTTGGCTGCCATTAGATCCAAGCCTTATATTCAATTACTTCTACTATTGATTTTGTTTTTAAAGTATAGTCAAAATAATCTAGACAAACCAAGATAAAAGGAAGTGTTTCTAACTTAAAAATTTAAATGCACACCCATCCTAATATGGTCTTTATCATATTATTATATCATCATTTTCATTTTTTAAATCTTTATCTTTTTTTTGGAATAAAAATTTGGCTTTTTACATAGCCCCATATGTGTTTCAAATTGTATCAACAATCTAATATAAATAACAATTAATTATTCCAATTTCAAAAATATACTTTTATGGTCCCAACTATAACATCTGGTACCTCCGTAAACGTGAGAAATGTAATGCCTGGTTCTTCTATGAACGTATGTAATTCACCGAATACAAAAGGAATCTCCCAAATAGAATGATTTGAGGTCTAATAAAATTATAGCAATAATTTAGACCTCAAATAATAAGGATCCAAGGTCAAAGGTGCCTTAAAAACGGAGCCAGAATGACCAGACGAAATTCAACGAAGATGTAGTGGCATTTTTGTAATTTCAAGCACTGTTTAGAAAACTCATAGGAGGGATTTTTAAATGGAAAAAATGAGTTTTCTAAGGTTCTCAAAAGCCCTAAAAATTATAGGAACCCCCAGAATAGTTAAAATCCCTCCGGTTTACGATTTAGAACATTGATGGACCTAAACTTTGACACTTTTGTTTGGGAAGGTTTAAAACCTGATTTGAGTGATTCCAAACACTATTTAAAGATTATAGAATCTAAATTTGATGATGGAAAAGATGGTACTCGAAAAAGATTTGAAATGAGCCCAAAACAAAAAAGCCACAAATAGAAGGCAAAATTTAAAATGTCTTAAATGGGTCCCTAGCTTATATATAACATGCCCCACTTCTTCCTATCACCTTGGCTGACTTTTTTCTGCACCAAAATAGAACCTAAGCTCCTTGAAGTTGCACGCCAAGAGGGAGGAAGAAAGGAAGAGAAAACCAAGCAAAAAGGTAAGAAAATCCATGGTTTCCATGCTTCTTTCTTCATTAATCCTTCTCTTCTTCTTTCTTTCTATGGATTTAGTGATGTATTTGGGTCTGTTTGAGGTCAAACCAAGGGGGGAAATTTCTAATTTCAAGAGGAGAATCCAATCAAAGGAAGAAACATCTAAGAAAGGATAGGAAAACAAGGTATTTTGCTTCTTTCATGCTTGATCCTCCTTGTCCTTCTTCTTGAGTATTTCTTCCCACATATGGACAACCAAGAGGAAGTTATTTTTGAACCAAACCAAGGATGAATTCTAGGATTTAGATGTGGGAAACAAAAATATGCAAAGAAATCTAAGAAAGAACCATTGATTTGCATGATGTCTAGCCTAGGGTTTCACTTCGCCTTGGTTTGTAAAAAGCTTTCTATCCATGATTTAAGGTGTTTAAGAGTTTATGTGAGTTCCTAAGACATCAAGGAAGCTTCCCACATGGTTCTCCCATCAAAGAAATCAAACAAACTCTATTGGTGCCAATTGGAAGCATAACCTCAGCCTAAAAGGGTTCATGCACCTAGGGAGTGTTTTAATTTCTTCTAAGCTTAGTTTTGTATCATATATGATGGAGAATATAAGAGAAAGCCTAGAAAAAAATTTTAGAAGTCATGGATAGTGAGATGGTATCATGTGCTCCATATTATAACCTAAAGAAGCAACACCTAATTAGGCTCCTTAAATTAATTGTGTGATGACTCGAAGAGGTTTAAAAGGAGTTAAGGATCATAAAATGGATGGAAAGAATGGAGCAAGGATCATGTTTTCCTAAGGTTACTTTATTATGTTCATTATGGAACCATAAAAGAGCCATGTGAACCACCTAACTTTTCTAATCAATATATGGTTTTAGAATTTGTTTTAAGAGTGTAACTAGCTTCCATATGACATGTCTAAGCCAAAGGAAATAAGTCTCACATCCTTGTGAGTGTGTAACCATGGGAGAGGAAGCATTTCAAAAGGAAAAAGTGTGTTATTGTAATAAAGGTAGCTCTCTCTTCTTTCTCTCATACATAAGTGGATGTTTATCTTGTCTTTGAATGTGTGTATGAATGTTTTGAGCCACAAAAAATGTTTTAACATGTATCTAAATGCCATAGAATCATGATATTATGTTATGCATTGAAATGATGCTTTGTGAAATTACTTTGGTTTGTTTGAGTGTGGTGATGCCAAGAACCCTTTAGCAATGGTGAGAATGAGCCAAAAACCCTCAAGAATAGTTGAGACAAAGTCAAGAGTCTCCCAAGAATAAGGCTTACTTAAAAGCCTTTAAGAAAATGAGTGAAACAAGTCTAAAATCTCCCAAAAAGATTAGGTGAGGCTAAACTATTTGTTTGGAAAACCTATGTATGTTTTGCATGACTTCTTGAATGCTAAAGATGATCCATGAGTGATTATGAAAGCCATGATGTCTATGCATGTATTTTTAGAATTGAATTTGTATTTTTTATATATGGTTCAAAGGGAGAAGAGCTATTGGGATTCCTAAAATCTCATCTCTTCCTCTCCATTTGTCTAACATGACTAGGTGGTCCAAGTGAGCCAAGGAATGGAGCCATCAAGCATAAAGGAAGGAGATTGACAACAAAGTATGTGATTTTGCCATTTTGTGGCCATATGAATGACATATGATGTAATCCCTTATTGTATATGATGTATGACCTCATGAACAAACATAAATATATGAATATATTGTGTATGAATGAGATTTGATGTCATATGCATGATATAGCAATTTTTGGACATTAAATAGCAAGATGAAGCATATGTGTTCTTGTGTATACCTTGGGGTGAGAGTATAAGTTTGTGAAACTTGGATTTGTGCACCTTTGAGACATGTTTAATAGACCATTTTGGTGCTTTTCCACATGCTCAAGTGGCCATGGATGTCATGGAAGTGGAATTGGACCATTTGAGACCCTTATAAGATACAAAAGTGCCATTTTGTAACCCTATGACACATTCTGACTAAACGAACGAATTTGCCCATGATATTTAGTATGCATATAAATCTCATCTAGAGCTTTTTGGAAAGTTAGATAATAGATTATTTGGAGCTCTACAGAATTAATTATGAATTTTTAAAGTTGCCAAATTTTAGCTATTCTGGTATAGTTACTATTCATATGGTTAGTTTCTGGTGCTATATTACTTGAGGGCCAAATGGTGTCCAATGTTGATGAAATTTTACAAACATAAACTAGATGTGATATTCTTTTTAAAGTCACTAAGATCATCCTAATTGGATGTCTAACTAGGAAGATATGAATTTTTGAAGTTTAGTGGCAGTACTAGTAATGACAGGCAACCTTGGTTACTATTTTATCAATTTCTAGTGGCTAGACATCCCTGTTACCTGGCCTTATTTTTAGCATAGATTAAACATTTGTAGCATTCCAGAATAGTATAGTGTATTTGATTTTAATTTTTCTGTAATTAGTTATGAATTTTTGAAATTCCTATTAGTAATCTATGATAGTAAACCTGAACAAATGGACCTTTAGTGTTTTTCTATTGTCAAACATGGTCCCAATGATGTTTTCATGGCTTGAGATTACTTTTAGCATAAATTTAACATCTAGAGCTTTCTAGAAAGCTATGGGTTGCTTGATTTTGATTTTTTTAGATTTAGTTATAATTTTCCAAAATGGTACTAAAAATTTATCAAGCTGGACTCAAAATGAACTTGTATTATTTTGTGTATGTGTGCTATGAGCTTAGGTTGGGGGCCACATTTTGAGACGGTTTGAGTTGCATGCATGTATTTAAATAGGAGAATGAGATGGATGAGTTTATATGGTGCACAGAAGGCAAAATGAAAGATTTAAGTATAGCGCAATGCAAGATAATATAATATTTTAATCGAATTTTTCTGCTAATCTTGCTATGCCAAGGAAAAATGACTAGGAGTGAGATGGAGAGAGGCTAAATAAATATGGTGTTACAACAACAACAAAATTTTCCATCACATACATGCTTCTCTTAGCCAAACCATTCACTTTATCCTTTCATACTCCATTCTAAGTATAATCTTGGTAATAAGAAGATAAATGAGGGAAGGTTTAGTACAATTCCATTCTTGAACATAAACTCATTTCATTCCATAATCAAGTGTCAAGGCACCCTACTCTAGCATATCCATACATTTTCTTGTCTCTAGACATGCTTATGCTAAATTAAAGGCTTCAAAATAATACAATAGCAATCTTCCAATAAGGTTTAACATCTTAGTTACAATACATTACAAAAGAATAACATAAGCTAAGTAAACAACCCTAATATCATATCCATTACAAAAGACTATTCCAAAAGAGAACTCAATATACATGAAACTCCTCCAAGCTCTTAAGGGGACACTTGCTTGCCCTTATCCTTTGTACTACTATCATTGGGCATGGGTTAGATTACATATAAAGAATGAAATATATAATCTTGCAGCAAATTTTACCATTTAGAGCATACATAATATTACTAAAGTAAGGAACACAAGTATACATGAACATCATAATAAAGACACCTAGGTTGACAATCACATAAACTAGCTAATGGCCATTAACTCATGAACTTGTATACTTTTTCTTAGTTTGGGAAGAGCTACTATACTTAATTCCCTACCTTATTATACTTGATGCCATAAGGCATCCCTAACCATAAGGGCTTATGAAACATAAGATACATAGCCAACTCATGTCATAAAATATTATAATTGTAATATACATTCACGTACAAGTATTCCAATATCAAGTAACATATATGCATACAAGCAAGGATAGAATTGCTACCTTGGAGAATCACCATCCAAAGCCAAGCAAACTTTTCCAACTTCAACCCAAAAGGTTCTTTTCCTTGGCCTAAGGCCTCTTAAGTATTACCAATCAACTTAAAAAACCTAAAACACCATATTGGATAGCATAACAAGCAACTAGTCGTTTTAGCCATGTAAAACTCCAAACTTAACCTAAACTTAGCATGTAAAAGGAGCTTCTATACCATACTTTTGGTTCCAAAACATGATTTAACTTTCTAAACTCCTCCATTAATCATACCATGGTCTAAAACATGTCATTCCAAAGTTCAAACTAGGCTAAGACACATAAAGTTTTATTACCATCACACTTTTTGTTGTTTCTCGTATCATAGGCCAAAATTATGACTTTTAATAGGTGGAGTTTTTCACACATCTTAAGCTTTCTAAATTCCTTATATTAGCCCAAGTGAACACTTCAAATGTCCATTTGGTCCAATGCTACTACCATATGCATACATAACTTAAGTTGATCCTCTTTGGCTACAAAACAAAATATTGCATCAAATTTAGGGTCATTCCATTTTTTTAGTTCAAATTTTATTTTCACAATTCAAATGACATTCTTGGATCAAATAAATCACCTATGGATAGCCACAAAACCCATAGTTCAATCCCAAGCATTAAAAGTACCAATTTTTGCATCAAACAATGAAAATTCCTAAGAATGCATGAACTTAGCAAAAATTTAGCTTCATAATAACTCAAAACCATTTCTATTCATGTAATTAAGTTTTCAATATCACAATTTAAATTAAAGCATTCCAACAGCCCTAATTATGGCATTTGGCTGAGACACACACACACAAGGCTTACCATTGTAAAGTTTCTATTAAACCCATTCAAAGCTTCATCTAATCCATGTATTCTTACCACTAATTATCACTTTCATCTATGGAAAATAACATATCACAATTTGTTCATATTGGCGAAACAAACAACTCTCTAGGGTTCAACAAGAAACGAAATTTCAGGCTACCAAATTACATGGAAAGGGTTTATGATGTTACCTTAACTCCTTTGTCCAACTTTCTTCCTAAGATGAACATTTGATCAAGCACGACCAGCCACTTAACTTAACTTCAGTTTCTTAAGATAAAAATTACATCAACAGGAAGCTTTTGAGTAGAGAAAGAAAACTCTTAGCTATGAGGAGAGCTAAAAAGGTCAAGAATTTACTTAAAAACCAATAAATTACTACGTGAAATCATTAAATTGCATTTCAGGTATAAACTTCTACTTTTTTTAGCGATCTACCTCCATAGAATATTATCCAATAATAATTGCAAAGAAATACGGAAATGCATCCAATGAAGAAAAAGAAGAAGAAAAGATTAGAAATAGTTTAGTAAATCTTAATCGTGATGTCACAGTTGAAATTTAAAGTTATGATATGTCAATAGAAGTCTGTTAATCCTAACATATAATAATATCATAAGATGGCGGTCAAGCAAAACTTTGCTGGATCATTATCACCCTTTTGGCCAATCAGGGCCTATATATACCTAATTGACAAGACTCCAATTCTCAGATCAAGTTACGCAAATTGTCTTGCATTTGATGCTTGCATAACCTTTTTGCCTTGATGACTAACCTGAAGAAGCTAATAATTCTGAGCATTGCTTTGCGTGCTTCTCCTCTCCATTGAAGTGGCTGCAAGGGAACCCTTTGGGATGTCCAAGATTCACGTAACGGGTAAGTTAGCTGAAAAATGTATAAATTAATTTATTGTTCAATTTAAGTTTTGTCAGTTTTGAATAAAACCAGATTCCAATAAAAGCAAACTTTGCTTTATATGTTTTTATGGGAGTACAACATTTTCCTGTCATGGATGTTTAAATTAATTTAAAACATTAATTTTTTGAACGTGCAGAATGAAATTAGATACTTTTTCCGATAATATATAAGAAAATGACATCCCCCCTTTCACAAAAGCGAAAAACAAAATAAATTATGAGCTTCACTTAAGTCTTGTCCCTTATATGAAAATGTTTGAAAAATAATTTTAGAAAAAAATAATTATTGCTGAAAAGTTATACGGGTATAATTTTAAAAAGAAAAGTGATTTCTAAACAAATTCAATTAAAAAATTTAAAAATTCAAAAGCTATTGCTTTCTACAAATAATAAAAATAATAATTTCGACAGTGTGATTCTTAAAAAGCAAGGGCAGCCTTTCATGTGATTTTAAGTTCTCTGGCTCAACTCAAGCCTTCAAAATTTAACTCATATCCATTTAGAAAGTTCTTTACTATTTATAAACCTCTGAAAAATTCAAATCAGTATTAAATTTATTATATATGCAGTTAGTATCTTAGAAAAACTTACAATCCTGGAGTGTAATTGCTTAAATATATATTAAACGGATTTTTTTTTGACAATATAATTGATTTGTTAAATGTATCGACAAATGTAATTACCAAGATCTGTTGTACCCAAGGACAAACCAATAGGATTTAGGTATAATAAGTTGTATCCGGATTCTTTTTCCGACTATTTTTCTTATATATATATATATATATATCTGTGTGTGTATATATGATTACAGCTTTGACTTTTTAATGGAAAAAATTTGAGTTAAACAAACAATACAGATAAATATGTCATAGAAGTTGACATCTACATTTTTTTTAGCTACAGTCTATATCTACTTATAACTGATCTAATATTTGTTTAATCTCTAAGGAAATTGTTAATTATAACCTTCAAAAAATAACAACACGGGAAATTTGTTATGTAAAAATAAATTAACAATACTACAACAGTTAAGTGAAATATTGAAAAAAAAAATTGGATGAAAAAGAAAATTTTCTCTGACTATATATATATCCCTTAAACGAGGTAAACATAATTTCTGCTTTTTAATATATTGAAAGCTTGTTGGAAATATTAGTAAGTATGAGTATTTTCTTACGAAGGATCAGAAAGAGTAGCCAAAATAACAAATAAATAAGTAAATAAATAAATAAAACAAAAAACAAATGTGTTAATAAATGGACGATCCACATGGCTACAATTTGTTTAATTTCTGTACTAGCGTTTTATTTCTTTTAAATGCTTTCCTTTTGCCTATCAAGGTTAACTAACTAATGTAATTTTTTCTTGAAAAATTAAACAAAAAACTGCCCGCGATGATCCACATGGCCACAATTATCCTCATAATCCTAATCCTTGAGCACCCACAGGCCAATTCCAAATCAATTCAATAGTTAAGAGAAGGCTGAAGAGTATTATGTGTGCTTCACTTCTGAGTAATGCTGATGGTACTAGTTAATTATAGTAGGAATATTGTTTTGTGGAGTAATTTTAACTATCCGATTGGACAGGCAAATTTGTGTATGAGCTTGTTGTGTTAATTCATATATTTCCTCTTCCGCCAAAAAAAAAAAACGGTGTGTTTTATATGGGAGAAAGATGATTGGAAGGAGAAGAAATTAAAGTTTTTTGTGTACACATGTGATGTGTAATGGGTCAATTAACGGTAAATTATTTCCCAAAAACAAGCCTTAGCAGAATTGATTCATAAAAATTTATAAGTGTACATTTTAGATTTTGCTTTGCTTCTCTCTCTCTCTCTCTCTCTCTCACACACACACACACACACACACACACACACACACACACACACATATGGGATTTATACGGACTATGGGCTTTTCAATCTCAATAACCAACTTAGGTTTAGCTGCACTACAATAAAAACAGCAAATATCGGCTGAAGAATCACTTATATTAATGAATTAATTTCTATTGGAAATCAATGAATTTTAACTAAAATTTCAGTTAGATCAATAATTAATTTTTTTATTGTCGATATTTTATTCCAATAAAATTTATAATCACGTAACAATGATTCCATGCCACATCATTAGCTATGACTTTTTAAGTTCAATGACAACCTTTTCTAATATATAAAAAGTTTAGTTAACTTGCGCCTTTCAAATTTATATATATAATTTATTGATATACATTAAATAATAGTATTGTTAATAAAAATATAAATAATGAAACTTAATTATTAAATAATATTAATAAAAAATGATATAAATAATAAATAAAGACTTTTAATTTATTTATTTTAAAAAATAAATTTATAACTTTTTAAAAAATTTATGGTCAGAATACATGTTCCAAGAAAAATGTGGTCTGACATGTTGGAAACATTTCTGACAAATTAATAGTTAGATACACGTCCAACCACTAACTTGTAGGAAGCATGTATTTATATTTTAAAAATTTCTTAAAACCTTCTAATATTTATAAATTAATGTAAATCAATAATTAGTATATTACTTATCTATATATTTATTAAATCTCCAATCCTAAACACTATTCATTAGCACTACTCATACGCCGGTATTGTTACGCACGGCTTCCCCACGGCTCTATTGCCGATGCGATTTTACTGTAGTTCTTCCACTCCATATTTAACGATAACTAGCCAACACCCGCGCAATACACGAGATGTTTAATTTTTTTATTTCTGAAAATCTGAAATAAATAGTTGAACATATTATCAATACTTCGAGATTGGATCATCTCTCGCGCCAAAGCTGTGCAGTTCAACTCCTGTACGAAGCTTCCAGTCGTTGATCTCATCCTACGGCCCAGAGAGGAACACGTGTCTATTACATGAGTCCACTATTTTGAGATGGTCTAACTCCTAGCAACATAGAAGGAAAAAAGTATAGTTTTAAAAATTAGATTGGACCGACTAATTCGATTAAGAACCAATTTTTAGTTTAGTTCAATTGGTCCCAAAAAATGACTCATTAAAAAATTGGTCAAGAACTAATCAAATTGGTCAAAACTAAACCGATCAAAACCAATTTGAACTTATCCAAACTATTTTTTTTTCTTATATAATAAAATAATTTATTTCAAATAAATTTGACAAGTTAAAAATAAAAAGTAATAAAAATGATGAGAGAATTGAAATATAGAGAATTTTTTTAAGGAAAAGAGAAAATATAAGAAAAATAAAATGTGGATATTTGGTTATTTTGTATGCTTGCTTTTTATTACGTTTCATTTTCTAATCAGATTTCTCTCAAATATCAAGGTACTTAGGTAAAATTACTATTTAATTTTTATTTTTTTAATGATAAGTAGAATCTTAATATAATTTAGAACTCTACAAATTTAATATTAAATACTATTAACTTTTAATTATAGATAATTTTTGTTTTTTAATCAAAAATAAATTTTATAATATCTTAAGAAATATTGAATTAGTAATCAAATATTTAAAATTTATTAATATTTATTTTATATTAAAATTTTAATATATAAAATTTTTAAAAATATATTTAATTATAAGCAGTTTGATCATAGTTCAATTATGGTTATACTAATGAATTGTGAATCAATATTTTTACTGATTCAGTGACCGGTTCAATTTTAAAAACATTTGTAAAAAGCATATGCCTTCACTCTCTATTAGGTCATGGTAACGTGAGCATTTGACAAAAAATAATTTAATATTTTTTAAGTGAATTGATATTATAATATTTTAAAATTATTTTATTTTTAATATTATAATTATTTTGAATGACATGATATTTTGTTAAGATATATTTTAATAATAATTAAACATTTAATAATTACATTAATCTTATTTAAAATTAGGTGATCCACTTTTTTGATTCATTTTTATTAAAAAAATCTATATAAAAAGATGATATTAAAAAATAAAATATTTTAAAATTTAAAATAAGATAATTAAGTTTTAAAAAATTAATTAAAAAATTAAAGTAATAACTCAGTTTATACTTTTTACACAAGCAATTAATATTTGTATGACAAATTCACCTTTTGAAAAAGAAAACTATAAAAATAAAATTGAGAAATATATTTTTTTTTCTTATACCTACCCTAAGATGACGTGGTTTTCACTTGTTAATTCACCACCCATCCTTCTAAGACATTTTTCTCTTTATATTTTATTTTTACTTTTACTAATAAAATGTAAATTTTATTTTTACATTGTTCTTTATTTTAAAAAAATTGTCACATAATTATTAATTGTTTGTGTAAACAAGTACAGAGTAAATTAATATTTTAATTTTAAAAAAATTAATTAATTTTTTAAAATTTCACCATCTCATTTTAAATTTTAAAAATATTTTGTTTTTAAAATCATCTTTTTGTCAAGCTTTTTTAATAAAAAAAGAATCACGTAACTTAATGTGAGATTAGTCATTAAATGTTTAGTTATCATTAAAACAAAATTTGACAAAATACTACATCACTTGAAATAATCATAATACAAGTCTATTAATAAAAATGAATTACCTAATTTAACCTTAGATTAATGTAATTATTAATATTTAACTGCTATTAAAAAATATCTTAACAAAATATCATCTCGTTGTAAATAATTATAATATCAATTTTAATGTTGCATGTTTATGTGGTAATTTAACTATTTTAATGAGCTACAAAGGTAATATTACAAAAAATATTTTTTTTGATGAAGTGCTTATAATATCAATTCACTTTAAAATAAAAAATATATATTTTTAAAATATTATAATATCAATTCACTTAAAAATATTAATTTATTTTTGATGGTATGCTTATAACAATGTGACATAGTGAAGGGTGGGGACATATGCTATTGCCTTATATTTTGCTTGGAGTTACACTATCTGTATAATGGGCTTATGATGCGAGGGATGCGTGTTCCTTTCTAGATTATAGGATGAGATCAACGGCTAAAAACTTTGCACAAGAGACGCATTGCATGGCCTTGGCACGGGAGACCAATCTCTAACATTTCATATCTGTGCAATATGAATTTGGATCCTCTAAATTGGATCTCTCTGCATTCCCTCTAAATGTTTCATAAAACCAAATTTATTTTTTAAAACATATATTTTTTATATAAATCTTACCCTCCCTCTCTTGTATATCCATTGCAGGGGTACTGTATTGGGATTCTAGCTATGCAATACGAATTTGGATCCTCTAAATTGGGTCCCTCTGCATTCCCTTTGAAGTGTTTCATAAAACCAAATTTATTTTTTGAAACATATTTTTTCTAATATAAATCTCACCCTCCCTCTCTTGTATATCCCACTGCAAGGGCACTGGGATCCTCTTCAGTTCAAAAAGGGTCTCACAGTGCATGCTGTTCAATGTCAAAGTCACAGTAAATGGCTTCTAGAGGTTTTAATATAAAGTATTCACAACAAAACAGCTTACTACGTTAGATGAACTCTCATCATCTTTGTTTTTTTGTTTTATTGCATTAAATAGGCCAACTTCATCTTCTGCAAATTTGCTTTTGAGAACTCCTGGAATCGATTCACCATTTTACTCGGATGGGTTATTTTTCAATTTAGCCTTCCCAAGGCTTTTCTTTGGCCCTGCTTCCTCATTTCTTCCCCTCTTTCACTCATTCACTGTCTTCACTGCCACAGGCCACCATTGGCAACCGAATCATCGGGTATGAGACACCTACCACACTACCACACCGATTTCTGCTTGGGGCAACACCAAAAGGTTGGTCTTTTAACTCTTTCTTCTCCTCCCTACATGCAAAGCTTGAATTCTTGCTTCAATGGTGGTTTTGCTTCGGTCTCTCTCACTTCTCTGTTTTGGCCGAATATAATAAAGGAGGAAGAGGAATGTGGAGTGCTTTGGTGTTGTGGTCTGACCGAAAATGGATTGGGTGCCAATATCTAACTTTAGCCCAAAAGATCGGTCTTTTAACTCTTTCTTTTCCTCCTTGCATGCAAAGCTTAAATTCTTGCTTCAATGGTGGTTTTGTATGTTACTTCTATTTCTGCATTCATCTACATTAATGGTTACTGTTTAAGCATTCAAGGTACCATTTCATGCATTCATGGTGGTCTGTTACATTTGTCAGTTTCGCCCGTTACTCACCAGCGTCTTGATGGGGGCACTAGAGTTTCAGCCTATAAATAGGAATGCTAGGGTCCTTGGTTCAGAGCACAGAAAGGCTAGCACACCATCTAGAGCTGCTCTAGAACTTGGAAGACATCCAACGAACCAAAAGGAGTATTTTACGACAATGGCAGGAGGTAACCTTCACTTCCAATTAGATTTCATACATAAGTTTTAATGCTAACATTTGGTATCAGAACATCGGTTTTGCCTCTGCCTTGTATGAAAATAGCTTCTTTCATAGTCTCCAGTATGATTATTTTGGCCAAATTTTCTCATAAAAATTCAGATTCATTTTTGTGCATGTTTTGTAAAAATGAATTCATAGATTTGTTGGAAATTAAATTATGAGGATTTTGGCTTTTGAATCGCTCAAAAAGGAGTTAAAACAACTAAAATATGGCTGAATATCGAACTAGGTCCGACTTGGGTTAGGTCAACCTAAGATATACCTGGCTGGAGGTAGAAAACGCAATAAACGGTGCGTATCATGCTTTTTGTAACATTTGGTTTTCATTAAACGATATAAACGGGTATGTTTTCAAAGTAAGTCCCTTGAAATGAATTAGTTAAGGTCCCAAAAAATTTAAGTAACATTTTAGACTCTTAAAATGAGAATCCTAACCTCAGACGGAAGGAGAAAATGAAGCTAGAATGAAGAAACAAATTTTGACGGAAAGCTTATGAAACGTAATGGCATTTTCATAATTTTGAGCAAATTTTGTAATTCACATAGGAGGGCTTTTTAAATGAAATTTTTGAGTTTTTCAGGATTTTCAGAGGCCTTGAAAACCATGGGAAGCCCCGGGACAGTTAAATCTCCTCTAGTGGATGTTTTCCAATGTCGGTGTGTCCGAACTTTGACAAATTCATTTAGGAAGGTTTTAGCTCCGATTTGAGTGATTCCAAAGGAATTTTACTAGATTGGGAACCTATATTTTATAATGGAAAAGAAGATTTTCAAAAAAGAGCTAAAACGAAGGAGAAACAAAAATACTAAGAACAAAAGACAAAATGGAAATTTTTGAAAAAATGTTTCTTCCTCCCTTATAAATAAGTAGCGCCTCATACTTTCTCTCACTTAGTTTCAGATTATTCTACCCCAAATCAAAAGAAAAACCCTAGGAGAGTGGCGCACTAAGGGGAGAGAAGAAGGATGAGAAAATCCAAGCTTAAGGTATAGAAATTTACTTGTTTTTCATGCTTTCTCTTAGCCAACCTCTTCTCCTCTTTTTCCCTCTTCTTTTCCATGATTTTTTTGAAGTTTTAAGGGCTGTTTTGAAGGAAGAACAGAAGGGAAAGTTCAAAATTCAACGAAGGAAGCTAAGGAAAGCAAAGAATAAGTAAGAAAAATCAAGGAAATTAAGGTATCATGCAATCCCTCCACTTGATCTTCCTCCTCCCTTCTCTTGTGGGTATTTCGACCCATATATGGTCAGCCTCAGGGAGTTAAATTTTCAAACCCCCATAGTCTCGACCTAGGCAAGTCTCCATAGCTAGGAGAGTTTTAAATTTTTCTAAGGCCATTCTTGAGTTATATTTGATGAATGAATATGAGGAGAGGCCTTGGAAAAAATTTAAAACTCATAGAAAGTTATTTAGTACTTTAGGTTCCATATTATGACCTAAAGAAGCAACATGTTACTAGACTCTTTATTTTAATTGTGTGATGACTTTAAGAGGTTTAAAAGGAGTCAAGAATCATATTTGAAAGGAAAGAATGGAGCCTAGAATTTATTTGAGGGGTGTTGCTTCATTAGGTGCATTTATGAACCATAATGGGGTTTAGAGAACAACCTAATGTCTAAGTAAGTTGTGTGACCTTAGAATTTGTTTCATGAACCTAATTGACTTCCATAAATTTTGTTTAGGCCAAGAGAAATCTTCCACACACTTTTGTGGGTGTGTGGCCGAAGCAAGGGAGGGAATTTCAAGAGAAAAACTGTGTGATTGTGTGCAAGGTAGCTCTCTCTACCTTCTTTCATGCATGGATATGTGTTTGGCTTGTCTTAGAATATGTGTATATGTATTTTCAAGCCATAAAAAGTATGCTAGCATGATTTTATATGCTATGATTTCATGATGACATATTATGTTCCAAAATGATGTTATGATATTTGTTTGAGTTTACTTGAGTGTGGAGAGGCTAAGAACTCTTAACCATGGTGAGAATAAGTCAAGAACCCTTAAAATTGGTTGAGACATAGCAAAGAGTCTCCCAAAAGTAAGGTGGGCTCCTAAGAGAATGAGTGGGTCCAAGAATCTCTTAAAGAATGGGTAAGGCAAGTCTAAAATCCATGAGGAAAAGTGTGAGGCTAATCCATCCACTTGGCAAGCTTTTAAATGTTTTGTATGACTTGTTCACATGCCAAGCTTGCTTCTTGAATGTTCATGATTTGTATTATATCCATGCATGCATTTTCAAGACTTGCTTTGCATATGTTATGTGTGATTGAATGAAAGATGAGCCATTGGGATTCTTTGAATCTCATTCCCTCCTCTCCAATGATCTAATATGCTAGGTGGACCTAAAGAGCAAGGCAATAGGAGTCAACAACATGAGAGATGAAGCAATGACATTGAAATGTGGAAATTTTGTTACTTTAAGGCTATAAGAATGACAATTGATGTATGCAATAGATGTATATGTAGTATAATGTTATGAACATATGTAATTATGATATTATGACATGTATGAATGAGAGAATATGCTATTTGACCACTAGAATGAAATTTGGACATATTATGGCATTGTAGCTTCCTTAATGATAATATGAAATTATGCAGAAGTGTGGATGAAGTGGACAAAATGAGATGCATGGAGTTTGGGACCATTTGGGTAGCTTACACAAGTCTTAATCATGCTTTTAGACTTGCCTAAAAGGTGCCAGACCCTAAGAAAAGCCATTTGGTTACTTTGGTACCTTATATGGAGCCAAAAATAATTATAATAGAACCTTACATCACTTTTTAGCCAAATGAGCTCTTCTTGATCTGGAGATTTGGCATGAAATTAAAGCTTATTAAGAGATTTTTTAGAAGCTAAAAAATATAATTTTTAGAGGTCTACAGAATATTTGAAAATTTTCCAAAGTTGAAAATTTTTCTGATTTTGGTCTGCTGTACTATTCATTTGGTCCAAAAGTAAAATCTATCACACAGGGCTCAAATAATGTCTAATTGCCATAAAAATTTGATACAGAGAAACTAAACATTTGCAGTGACCTGTGCCAACTAGAAGCACCTCATTTGGAGGTATAGAGAGGGAGATATGAATTTTTGAAGATTCTATCTAGTATCTAGAGTTTTATCCGACTTTAGTTATTGTTCTATTAAATTTCGAGATCTGGGCTGCTTGAGCTAGTCTAGAAATATTTTTCCCCTCTAGCTAACAACCACATCTTTCCAGATTGGTATCATGTGGATAGATTGGATTTTTTTGGAATTAATTGGACATTTTTGAAGTTTTCTGTAAAAATCTATGACAGCATCAAAAGATAGTTTGACCTCTGGATTTTTTTGGATATCAAACGTCCTCTTTGATGGATATTATGGTTTGGAAGTGTGAAGTAGACATCCATAACTTTCTAGAATAACTAAGAATGCATGATTTTGATTTTTTTAAAATTAGTTATGAATTTTCAAAGTCTAATCAGAAAAGGGGTCAATTCTGGTTGAAATTTAATATGCCTATTTTATGTTTTCCTTTGAGTTTCATGAGTTGTAGGCCACATTTTATGATCTAAGTGAGTTATATTCATGTAATTAAATATGAGAATATATAGAATGAGTTCACATGATCCACGTGACACCGAATGGAATTTTCAAACATGACGCAATATGAAAATATTCATTATTTTATTCCTTTTTTCTTTACACTCATGAAATTGATGATATGAAGCATATGAATATCATGAAATAAGTTAAAAATTATGGTGTTACACTTTTGACATTTAAACAAAAATTGCATAGTAGCATGGCAGCGTGAGGAACCCTTTAGGATTAAAGGCAACACTTGCCATGCGTTCTAGCCACATATTTAGTCATTTTATTGCATCTATATATATATATATATATATATGTAAATGTGCTTCAAGTTATTTCTTAAATATTATTATTTTGGAATTTAGCATAGTACCTAATTTTGATATTAGATAATGATTCTTGGAATTATTTTAAAAATATATATTATTATTTATTTTTTAAATAATTTAAATTTACCTTATATATGCAATATATTTATTTCATTTTATTGCATATAATGAAAATTTTAAATAAATTAATAAATACACATGTTAACATTTTGTTAATTAGCATGTTGTTTATTTGTTTATTTATTTGCCTTATTTATATATTTAGGCAAAATATGTTGATCAAAATTCCAAAATGCCTAGTGATTAAAAATATGCTTAGTTAAATTAGAAATTAGTCATAGCATTTTTTATTTAGCTAAGTTATATATAGGGAATTAAATCACATAAAGAATAGGAAAAATTTGTAATTGATTCATTTAAATATAATGGATTTTATCCCATAGGAATTTCTATTATATTTAGATGGACAATTAGGGTGAAATAATAAATTACCTTTCTTAATTTACCCACAGGGATTAGGAAATGACAATAATTTGTTCGTTTCATCATACAGATTATTATTATTTAATAAAACTTAGCCTACAGGCAGTTTTATTCAATTTTGTAGCATGTTTTGCATAGGTAAAACACACAATTATGTATTAGTCTCATACTTGACGTAGCATGTATGTTTCATTTTTACAACTTTTTATCTTATTAATTTTCCTAACATCCAAAATGACATTCCTGATCTAAATGGTGATACTTATAAGATTTGGAAGGAGGGGATCCTCCTTCAATTAGGGTGGATGGACATAGACTATGCCATAAGGAAAGATGAACCACTAACACTGGATGATAATAGTACTGAGGTAGAATTTGACCTTTATGAGTGCTGAGAGCGATCTAATTGCCTTTGCATGATGTATATTCAAACCAAAATTTCGCCCAGCATTTGAGGTTCTATCGAAGAGCGTAGTAATGTAAGGAATTTACTGAAGACTATTGATGAACAATTTGAATCTTCAGATAAGGCCCTTGCCAGCACCTTAATGTCTTAATTATCATCAATGAAGCTAACTGAAATTAATGGTGTGCATGAGCACATCATGAAAATGAGAGACATTGCGGCATAACTTAAGGAACTAGAAGTTGAGATGTCTGAATCCTTTCTTGTGCACTTCATTTTGAACTCACTTCCTCAATAGTACGGACCTTTCCAAATCTCTTATAACACACATAAAGATAAATGGTCCATTAATGAACTTTTGACCATGTGTGTTCAAGAGGAAGGGAGACTATTGACAAGGCAAGGAGAGAGTTCTCATCTAGAAAGTGCATATCAGGTTATGAAGGGACGAAACAAACAAGCTAAGCAAAAGGAGAAGGGCAAAGCATCCTTCCAGTTAAACATCAAGAAGGAATCCAAGTGTTTCTTCCGTAAAAAGAAGGGACACGTTAAGAAGGATTGTGTTAAATTTAAGGCTTGGCTTATCAAGAAAGGTAATCCTATATCTCTAGTTTGTTATGAATCTCATTTAGCTAATGTTTGTCATAATTCTTGGTGGATTGACTCTGGTTCTACAATCCATATTTCAAATTCATTATAGGGATTTCTAGACCACAGGAAGCCAGTGGGTAGTAAGCTAAACATCTATTCAAGCAGTAAGATGGGCTCTACTATTAAGGCTATTGGAACTTGTCAATTAGTTCTTAGCACTGGCTATATACTTAATTTAAAAAAGACCTTCTATGTACCTAGTTTTTCTAGGAATTTAATTTTAGTTTCCAAAATTGTACCTTTCGAATATTCCTTTCAATTTTCAGATGTGAACTTTAAGTTATTTAATAAATCTAAATTGGTTGGGAATGGTATCTTTTCTGATGGTCTTTTTCAAATTAACTTGCAACCCAATACCCTATGTGCATTGAATATTGGACTTAAGCGAAATATGATAAACAAAAATTCCTCTATGTTATGGCATCGGAGGTTAGGGCATATATCCTTGGAAAGAATTAAGAGGTTAGAAAATGAAGGAATACTTAGTATCTTGGATTTCACTGACTTTCATACTTGTATTGACTGTATTAAAGGAAAGCAGATAAACAAGATTAAGAAAGGTGCTAAGAGGAGTTCAGATTTATTAGAGCTTATATATATAGATATTTGTAGTCCAAACATGGATTCACAAGGTCAAAAGTATTTTATCACCTTTATTAATGATTACTCATGTTTTATGTATCTTTACTTCCTTTATAACAAGAACGAAGCTTTAGATGCTTATAAGGCATTTAAAGCAAAAGTAGAGAAATAATGTGGTAAACTAATAAAGATTGTGAGGTCAGACAGAGGTGGTGAATACTATGGTAAATGCACTGAAGATGGACAAGCACTAGGTCCATTTGCAAAGTTTCTTTAAGAGCATGGGATAGTACCCTAATACACCAGGCCTGGTTCACTAAACTAGAATGGTGTGGCAAAAAGAAAAAATAGGACCTTGTTGGACATGGTGTGAAGTATGCTTAGCAACTCTAAACTTCCTAAATCCTTGTGGACTGAAGCACTTAAGATGGCTGTGTACATAACTAATCGGGTTCCATCTAAAGCTATTTCTAAAACACCTTTTGAGTTATGGAAAGGTTAGAAGCCTAGTTTGCAAATGTACGCATTTGGGGTTATCCGTCAGAAGTAAGGATTTATAATCCATAAGAGAAGAAGCTAGACTTTAAGACCATTAGTGGCTATTTCATTGGTTATGCTA
The DNA here is from genome assembly GCA_032878935.1 of Erythrophleum fordii. Lineage (NCBI taxonomy): Eukaryota > Viridiplantae > Streptophyta > Magnoliopsida > Fabales > Fabaceae > Erythrophleum > Erythrophleum fordii. The sequence goes on along the minus strand of JAVQMF010000052.1, from coordinate 12,821,613 downwards.
AAAGGTCAAAGGGATGTAGATTTTATTGTCCATCATATAGTACTAAGATTGTGGAATCAAGAAATGCTAAGTTTCTTGAGAATGACTTGATCAGTGGGAGCCATCAATTAGGAATCATAGTACCAAATGAAGAAAACTCTATTTCAAGTGATACTCTGGTTGGTATTAACAACATCGCTTAAGAACAAATGGGAGTTGAACAACCAACTGCTATAGTTCCACCTGCTGATGATGATCTAATAAGACCTTTGTACAGCCTTCTTCCTAGGAAAGTGTTGATACAACATTAAGAAGGTCACGTAGAGAAAAGAAGTTTACAATTCCTAGTGATTATTGTTACATATTTCATAGAGACTTAGAGATTAAAGACAAGTATATCTTATCTGACATTTAGGCAAAATAAAATTACTGCATGTCAATTTTTTTGTAAATCTCCTTTTAAATGTAAATGTGGCTTCTTAGATATCCATATGAAGACTACATATTTTGATGGAGTGATAGTAAATTGCAAAACAATTCCTATTCATTTGTTTGTGGGTCTAAAAGAAATTATGCTTTACACATTAACACTATTATACTTTTTTGGGAAGTATATCAAAGTGGATCATTTATACTTATGGCTACATAGTACTCAAGTTGCATGAAAGTCCTTTTTTTTTCCTATAGATTACACATGGTATTCTCCTCTTTAAGGTCTTTAATCATGATAGCTAGAGGATGCATCATTATAATGGACATTATGTATGTCACACCCTAAAACCAGGAGTGTGACCAGCATGAAAGATAAATAACCTACCTTTTCATAAGCTTGACAAAACTAGAATCTAGACACATATCATTGGGAACTTCCAATGTTTCAATACTTGATAGTAGAATTGTAACAACTCAAAATTAATTGAGAATAATTATGATGAATTAAGGAATTAATATGGGGGATTTGGAGAGATTATGGAAAATAAGGATTTCTAAAGAAATTGAATTATGTTAAACATTTTGAGATAATAATCATTTTTTGTCATTGTTAGGTGAAAATAGATTAATTATGGTTGTGGGTCTAATTAGTGAAACTAATTAAGTGAAGGTGGATATTTAATATTTGGACCTTATGATCAACTTATGTACGCTAAGGACCATTATTAGAGGCCTAACTTCATTGTAGTGTGATCGAACTCTATTAAACCCAATGACCCTTAGCCTAATACCATTGGACTTGTCTAGTTTTTGGCCATCACTTAGTAAAAATTAGACCATTTGGAAATAAGGCCTAATAGGCTAACCATTTGCTTTAAAACCTTAAGAAAACCTAATTTCCTTTCATTTTGGGTTCTAAAGACATATGTTCTGTAGAGACACAAAGCCATTTTCGCATCTGTGGGTGGAGGCTAGGGTTTCATCAAAGTTTAGCTCTTTTCTGCACTCTTAGAGGAAGATTTAGCTAAGGTAATCTATATTGAACTTGATCCTCTCATTCTCCTTTTATATTTTGGTCTGATTAGTTTCTACTTTAGTGGATTTTTTCCTTATTACAAATCTAAAAGTCGATATTGTGGTGGTTCCTTGTTGATTTTTGGAGATTGAGGCTAAAAAGATTATTATGTAAGTATCTTCTCCTCCTTTTGATGTATTTCATGCTAGAAATTGGCCCCAAGGACTGACTTATATACTGGGTTGTATTGACGTATGAAAATACTAAGGATTGGGAGAAGGACATTGAGGTTTTTAGTGTAAGAAGACCCAAGTCCAAATTTGAGTTCTTAGGAGTCTAGGTAATTTCCTCTTAGATAGTTTATGATGATAGAATGATGGGTAATTGATTTTTGTATTAGGTGTTGACTAATAAATTGGCATTGATAAATTAAGATCACTAAAGAGTTGGAAACTTATCTTGACTTTGGGAATTGATGAAATCAAGTGAGATAATTGGGGGTTTTTCTAATTCTATGCATATACTCATTTTAATCTTATATTTGTTGCACTTGTATGATTTTGAAATGCTAAATAATTGGTTAGCTACTTAAATTGTTGTTTTTGGGATTGTAAGTGAGTCTTAAGTGGAGCTGTGGTGTGGCTGCCACTTATGCATTGTGCTTCGATTGGGCATTGAGTTATAACCATACTCATGAATGCACCAAGCCATGAGCATCCTCGATAGGAAGCTGGTACCTTGGATGGGCCTTTTCCTTTATTCTTGGCCATTAACATGTTGTATGTGATTGTTAGTATGGGATAGTAGTCACCACTAGCTCAACTAGTTCATTTGCTTATTGAATTGATTATTTTAGTAATTGTTGATTATAAAAAAATGCATATATGTTGATTAATATGTCCATATGTATGGAATTTCCCTTTTGGTTATTAAGGTTCACATTTCACCCCATTTCATGGGCTAACAATTTCAAATGAAAGTTTTTCAAATAAGGGAAAAGGGAAACAAGTGGATGAACGTCCCTAAATTTAGGCCTAATGTGGGACTCCTGCACTTGGGAGACCTTTGAATTGTATAGGTGCTAATTTTTTTTGACTTTTATTATGTAGCATCATGATGCATTCATTTTTGCTAAGTGTGGGTACTCTGGGTATTCTGACATTTTGTAACCTGGGATGCATTCCCTAAGACTAGGTTTTAATTTACACGAATTCAGATATAATGTTATTATTGATCAATTATAGATTGGCACGTATGTATGAAGTTTAAATGGTATCTTACTTTATGTCTGAATTGAGTAGGATAGTATAGCCATTTGAGGTCAGAAGCAAGTCTACTTAATCCGTTAAAACATGTACAAAGTAGTTTGAGTTCAATTGGTATGGAATAACCCTATTTGAGATAATCACTTGAGACTTCACAATCCTTTTGTTATCATAGAGGGGAATATGCTAATAAAAATTGAGTTTTTAGTTGTTCCAATTCAATCCTAAGTCCTTAAGTTGTAAAGGTTAGTAAGTAAGATATATAAGAGGAACTATATCAATAAAATCATGTGTTTTGCCTTAGGGGAACCCTAAAACTCAAGTAGGGGAAGTTACAAGTGAGCTGGGGCAAACATGGAACAGTTTAGGAGCAGTAGACATCTAAGTCATGGCCAATACATCGTAAGTTACGGCTAAAAAGTGGATTTAGGGTAACAAGGACTAAGAGCACCGCGACTAAAGGACAACGAAGACTAAGAGCACAGTAGTGTAGGTCCCTTAGTCATGGTGCAACTTGAGGAAAATAAAGGGGGAGAGTTCCCGAGAGTAATCTCATCGTAATGTTAGTGAGGTTTATCATGGCCAGAATTAGGAAAAAGTGAGAATAGTGTTCCAGTAGCACATCTCGCTGCGGCATGGAATTCTTGAGTTGCGACAAGGATTGTGAATTTTGCCTAGTGAAGCTACAATAGGCAACCTCACCATGATGGGGAGAGTTTGAGCCGCGAGGGAGATGAGAGTTTTAACCTTCTAGTTTCAGGAGCAAGTTATGTCATAGCGTGGATACTCCGAGTCGTGACATAAGTCTAAAATTTCAGTTTTTAAATTATAAAAGCCAACTTGGCTGCAACTTAAGTCTTCAAACCCTTATTTTAGCCTATGAATCTTGGTTTTCTCTATAGGAATGAGTTTATAGGCTTCTCTAAATGACTAAGGATGTAGTGGAAGTTTAATGTGATGATTTATTTAACTACACACATGGATTCTTATGTTTCCTTAAATGGTGATTGGTATTGATTAAATAGGTTCAAATTCCTCTGTATTTTTATCCTAAAACAAATTATTAATGATGATTGACCTTTTGTACCAGTGATTAGGAACTCAATTATGATTCATTAACTTGATTAATAGTTAAGGTTGTTACAAGAATTAATTAGAACCATTATAATTACATTGGCATTGAACATCATTAATTACATATGGCTTTTATAGAAATTTTACAATTAGCTTGGCAAAACCAATACAATCAAAAGAAACTTCTATTCTCAGCATGATTCATCATACATCAATTTTTAGGGGTGGGTGATCTTATCTATGGCTCAGTGGAGCTACATATAAACATACTTTAGACAAAATAGATTTATGTAGATCATCAAAATATGCCTATGCAAACATATGTGGGGCTCACTAAAAAAACAAAGGAAGATAACGAATCCTAAGCCATAGAAGAGGGATTACTCAGTCCTATTATCTAAAAAAAAATTGAAAATAATGCTAACTATGAGACATAAGTAAAATTTTACATTAGGTTCTACTCAAAATAGTAATCCAACAATTGAAAATTTAATTATAGAGATTAATGTCTTTTTCCAATAAAATCATTTATCAAATACATTAGGAAGCATTTAATTAGTGCCAAATGTTCCTGAAGCAGAGCACACAGCTTGCCAGAGTAAATAACACAGACGCTGAGCTATCTACTCATGAAATTTATATTAGATCCATGTATGGTGGCCAACTACACAGGGCTAATAACACCCTTGCTAGTTGGGGTACTAATCATAGTGTACCATGCCTAACCTCTACTATAGTTCGTTATAGGGTCCTAAAATCGATAGTTCCTAACAAGAAAGCTCAAATTCAATTAGAATTCTTAATCATACTTGCCATCAGAGCATATAAATAGCATAGGTCATTAAATATTCAAGCTTACAAAAATTTAGAAAAATTTTAACTAACCCCCATATTTAATAGAAACAGTTTTCAAACTTTGGTGTGTTCCTCAATTACTATAATACTTAAGTGAGCATTCATAAACTAAATAAGAAGGAAAATAAAAAGTTAAGTAAGTAATAACTGAATAAATAATATTTAGATAAAAGAAATGAAGTGGAATTTGCATAGCATGTATTGTCAGCATTATCTACTCACCCATTCAATGTAACATAGAGAAGTTTCCTATGGTATTTTCCACTCACTTCTTAGCTATGACTAATTCTCTAAAATACCTTATAATACTAGTTCACAAGGTCTTAGTGCTTAGATAAGCTCAAGTTGCCTCATGAGGAAATTTATATTATTTATAATAAAAATTTTCGATATTTCAAGGGTTTGAGGCAAAGACTAAAAATGGACAAAGGCAAGATATATATTTAATGTGGCTTAAGACTACCCCTTAACATTTAGGGAATTTACCATATTACATTATGAGATATATAATCCAAAAATCTCTTGAAAATTTATGAAAATTGTCTAAAGTTAAAAACAAGATTAGAGAACTCGTTGCCACTTGAAACCATAATAGTAATGGCACTAAATTTATTACCAATGTTAGGGGGCCAAACTAAAAGTGTAGCTTATTTTATTCCTTCCATTTAGCTCCCCCTCCCTATGGTCATACAGCCAATAGAATCACCACAATGAGTAGCCCATACAATTACATATTTTGCTTTATTTGGTTAAGGTTCTTGAAAGGAAAGGAAAAAAAAATGCAAAATGAAAATTTAGAGCCAATTTGGAGGATTGGAAAAGACATTTATTTCAGTAAAAATTTAGATTGTGAATAAGTGCATATAATACAAGAGCATTATAACTTACTTAGGTAATTATATATTCAGCATTAGAATTATATTAGATAACACATTCTTATAGAGAAGACAATTCCCTAACCATATTGCAACACACTCATACATGCAAAAACACAATACTACTAGTACTAAAGTTTCTAACATTAAAAAGGGTCAAAATGAAAATATAACTTCACCAAATTTACACTAACCTCTTCCCCTTCCCTTGGATTATATCACCTAGCTGAGCACCCCAAAGAAAGAATGACTACATGCTCTTCTATGCTCTCTTCGTTAAGAATCAAGAAGGAAAAGTAGAGTTAATTGAAATCCTATGCAAGTCTCACTTCACACTCTTGGTTCCTCCCTCCCTTCAAGCCATAATCATAGAGCAACCTTCTACAATGCCATTCATCCTTGTTATGATTGAGAATTGTATCAGAGGAAAAGGAAGGTATAAAGCTAATGTCAGGGTCGAAAGAAGAATAAAGTAACACATCAGAATAGTGAGGAAAATTCAAAAGAAACTACAACCTCTTCCAGCCACTAAGAAGCTAAGTGTTATAGACCTGGGAAGGAAGAAGGTGCACAAATCTCTAGCTACCAAAAATGGAACAATGTAGCTCAGTTGCAATAGAACAAATTCATTGAAAATAAAGCTAATTAGAGGAGTAGTATTGCCATAAGAATAGAGCTAATGAAAGGATAACATTTTGTGGCCTTAGGTTTGTCACAACTGATTGAAAAAAAAATGAATTTGATGGAAGCATGTGTTATAGCAGCATAGCATCAAAAATTACTAAGAAAACCAGTTTTCAATTAGATAATAAGGGATGTTTTCGGCATCACAAAAAAAGACCTGAAAGAAAGGAAATATTGTTGAACTATATGCTCCATTGAGGCTTGAACCTGTTACATAGAAGGTGCAAATGGTGTAACACCTTAACCTCCTAGCCTTTACACAAGTATCACATAGGCTATCTCAACATAATCTCATGCATATTGAACACAATTGCAAGGAATAATACACTTTATACATGGATAATTGTGTAATGGAAGGCTTAAATAATTCATTTCATGCTGTAGGGACCATATGAGCTCATCCATATCACTTTCTATCTATAACATATCCATTCGAGTCATAAATATCATCATTTATCTCATGCATCACGGATTTGGAAACCATGCGCCAAAAAAATGGAAGTTGCTCTTGGGTTGGCATGTCTAAATTTCTTATATAAACTTTGAAAATTCATAACTAATTCTAAACAAATCAAAACCATACATATGATAGCTTTTTGAAAAGCTCTAAATTTTAACTAATGAATAAAAATAGTTCTAAACCAATGCCATGGCATTTAACTCATGGAAAATAATGGAATAGTACCAAGGGTTGAGGTGCATTACTAGTACTATCATACAATTTCAAAAATTTGATTCTCACTCTACAGAGCTCTAAATGAGGTGATCTCAGTGGCTATGAAAAGCTTATGATGTCTAGTTTATGCTTGTAAAATTTTATAGGTATTAGGCTTTATTTGGCCTATGTATGACATAGAGAAGAAAACTAACCATATGAATAATAAACATCCCATTTCTACATAAGTTGGCCAACTTTAAAAAATCATAATAAATTCTCTAGAGCTCCAAATTAGGTGATTTTGAGATACATGGTAAATGAGATCATTTGAGATGCTTTCATAGGCTGCATTTATGCTATGGAATGTGCTCACATCATTATGGAGTTATTAGAAAACCATTTAGTGTAACTTTGACCCATTTATTGTGTTAAAATTTGCATAATCTTAAGCTAAACTACAAACTAACTATAACGAACGTAATTTTCGTAAAATGACAAAATAAGCCATATAAAAGTAAGGCCTCTGAAATGACCTAGATAATGTTCCAAAAATTTGGGTTGAGTCCTAGACACCTAAAAATGATAATTCTAAGCTCAGATGGAAAGAAAAATGGAGTTAGGATAGAGAAACAATTTAAGATGAAAATTGATGAAATGTAATGGCATTTTTGTAAATAAATGTAGCTTTTGGAAAACCACATAGGACGACTTTTTAAATGAAAGTTTTGAGTTGCCCAAGGTTCTCAGATGCCCTAAAAACTATGGGAAGCCCCAAGACTGGTAAAGCCCTTCCAGTGTATGTTTTTCAACATCAGTTAACCTAAACTTTGACCAGTTCATTTGATAAGGTTTTAGCTCCAAATTGAGTGATTCCAAAGGTATTTCATTAAATTAGGAACCTAAATTTTATAATGGAAAAGACGGTTCTAAAAAAGGAGATAAAACAAAGCTAAAACGAAATTACCATTATGGAAGGACAAAATTAAAATTTTTGGAAAAGTATGCTTCTAGAAACTCCCACACACTTGTCCTTTCTTCTTCCACCTTCTTAAGCACGAAATTTTTTGCCCAAAATATAGAATTTGATCTGCTCTCTTAGGTGCATCAAAAGGGAAGAAAAGGAGGAGAAAAATCAAGGAAAAGAACTAAGGGGAGAATTTCCAATTTGCTAAGGAGAAGAGAACCAAGGAGAAAGACACTTGAAAGCTCACTTGAATCTTAGGCCAAGAGAACAATCAACCATCTAAGTGCTCTTATGAAATCAAGGAGGGAAAGGAATTGGCAAAGTAAGCTTGCATAAATTAAAAGGTAGCTCTCCATTTCATTCTCTTGCATTCTTGTGTGCATATGTATATGTTGTGTGCTTGTATATGCTCTTGTGATTTGAGAACATGCCACTTAATGTCTTGAGGTTGCATTAGTACCAATGTGTCTTCTTGAATAACTATGGTTATGGAAAGAGTTCATAAGGGTGAGGTGATGCTAAAAGTCCCTTAATGAAGGTGAGGAGATGCCAAAAGTCTTATGGCATGGGTGAGACAAGGCCAAAAATTCCTTGAATGGGTGAGGCTAAGTCAAAAGTCCCTAAACCAAGAGTAAGGAAAATCTAAAAGTCCTAAAAATGGGATGAGATTAAACCAAAAGTCCCTAGAGTATGAAAGTGGTCTTGACATGTTGATGTGGCATGAAATGGGATTTATTGCACATTTTATGCTTGTATATTCATATATTTGATGTATGTATGCCTTGAATGTCATATGAATGGGTGTGTAAGCTATTGAGATTCTTGGAATCTCACTCCCCTTTCCCTCTCATGCTTAAAATGTCTAGGTGGTGCCCAACGCCAAGGAAATGCAAGCCAAGAACATTAAATGGCTACACTTAGTTTAATTTATAGTTTAAATTGTAATGGAGTGTCAAGAAGCATTGTACATATTATTTTTGGTTATGTAAAACCTTAAATATATGTAATATGATGTGTAAACTATATGTATAATGTATGTAGTATTAAATCAATGAAATTATATAATTGAACCCTTAAATGGCATGTGTGTTTAGTGCATAAATGGATGTTGAGAGACCAAAATAAGATGCATAGGGTTTGGGACTATTTTGATAGTCTCTAAAGTCATATTTGTGCTTTGAAACTTGCCCAAGAGGTGCTAAACAATTAAGAAAGCTATTTGGACAAATTGGTAACCTATATGGAGCAAAAATTTACCATTTTAGGAGGCTATATCACTTTTTATCCAAATGAGCTCTTCTTGGTCTAAAATTTGGCATGCATTTAAAGCTTATTAAGAGCTTTTTGGATAGTTAAAGTTGGTAAATTTTGGAAGTTTGTGGAATATTTGGCGAATTGTTGAAGTTGTGAATTTTTCTGGTTTTGGTCATTGGTACTGTAGCACTAGTCCAAAATTAAATTCTATCACTTACAAGGAAAATGTTGTCCAATTACTATGAAATTTTATAAAAAGAAACTAGACATTCCTAGTTATTTGTAACAAGTAGAAGCACTTTAATTGGAGGTCTAGAGAGGGAGATATTAATTTTTGAACATTCTATCTAGTATCAAGAGTTTTGCCCGACCTAAGTTATTATTCTATTGAATTTCGAGGTGTGGGCTACCTAAGCTGGTCTAGAAATATTTGCTCCCTCTAGCTAACATCCACATATTTCTAGATTGGTATCATTTGCATGGATTGGATTTTTGTAGAATTAATTGGACATTTTCAAAGTTTGCTATAGAATTTTATAACAGTTCCAGAATGCAATTTGACCTCTGGACCTTTTTGGATGTCAAACATCCTTTGTGATAGATGTTATAGTCTAGACACATTTTTAGCATAAATTAGACATCTGTGGCTTTCCAGAATTCCAAGAATGTATGTTTTCAATTTTTTTAGAATTAATTATGATTTTTCAAAGATTGGACAAAAAAGAGGCAAAATCTGTCCAAAAATAAACACCCATATTTTATGCTTCATTTCGGTTTTCTTGAGTTGTGAGCCACATTTTATGATACAAATGAGTTGTATACATGTAATTAAATATGAGAAAATATAGTATGAGCTCACACGATTCACGTGACACTAAGTGGAATTTTTATATACGACGCAACACAAAAATATTCACTATTTTATTCCTTTTTTTCGTTACATTCTCATGCAATCGTTGATGTGAAGTTCACGAATATCATGAAATGAGTTAGAATTTATGGTATTACACTAACCTTATGGACTAGTCTTGGCACGAAATTTAGCCCACTTATAAATCTCATCTAGAGCTTGCCTTCATACACATAATCCTTAAGGCACATGGATGGTAAAAATTCATATAAATATACATTTGGTTCTAATTTCCATTCATACATGATATTCACATACTTTTATACATGCTCAATAATTTATATGCCATAAACTACTCATACATACATACTTTGAAATTACATTATATTAAAAGCTATTCTATTGTCAAAGTGTGGCAACTCATACTTCTTGGCCTCCATCCTTACTTCCTTGAACTTCACCTAAACATGGTTAGATGGAAAATGGGGAAGAGTGAGATTCAAAGAATCTTAATAACTCTTTACCCTTTCAAACATACAAAATAGATGCTAAAACATGTCAAAGAATGCATGCATGTCATACAAGCTTCTTATGAACATACATAAAACATTTTCTTAGTCATGTGAACTCATACATATCAAATATAGGCTTTTAAGGGTATTGGTATAGTCTCAGCCAACTTTCTAGGTCAGAATTTAGATTTATCTCATCCACTTTTAAGGAACTTTTGACTAAGCCTCACTCTTCTTGAGACTTTTAGCTTTGTCTTACCCAATCTTATGGACTTTTGGCTTATCCTCACCCATGTTAAAGGACTTTTGGTATCACCAAACCAATGTAAGCCACTTTGCATACATAAACACATCTCAAGAAGCATAATAGTACCATAGCTTGTAGGCAATAGTAAGAAACATTTCTCATGGTTCAAACATACACACAAGCACTCAAAGACAAGCACACATCCAAGCCATGCATGTGAGAAATGTTAAAGAGCTATCTTGAAGCAAGAAAGCAAACTTTTTCCTTTAGCACTTCTTCCCCTTTTTGGCCACACACTTGCAACTTGGTGGCACTTGATTCTCTTGCCCTAGACATATCAAATAGGACCCAGTTACATCATTGAAGCAAGCTCTAGCATCACATACACTCTATGGAAGCTCACTTTGGTCTAAGACTCAATTATGATTCCATACAAGATCTAATGAAGCAACTATGAGAATTCATGATGTTGGCTATATTTTTTCCTTCAATCTAAGTCTCTTGACTCTATTTAGACTCCTTGGAGTAATCACACATTTATTTTAAGGAGCCTAGCTATAAGTTGCTTCTTTATGTCTCATTATGGAGCCTACACCTCCATCTCACAAACTAAAGTTTCCAAATTTTTTTCAAGGCTTTTTTTGATGTTCTTCTATCATATCTAGTCTTATTCTAGGCTTAGAACAATTTAAAACACTCCTAGGTGCCCAGACCTCTCTTAACCTAGATACCTCCTTGATTAACGACTATGGACTTTGCTTCATTTTCTTTAAGGAATTACCACATAGGAGACTTCCTAGGTGTCTTGAGAACTTATTCATACTCTTAGACAACCTTAATTATCATTAGAAAGTATCCTACTCATCAAGGTATAACAAAATCCATAACTTTGCTAACTTATTTTCTAATGCATCTTAATTGCATTTCTTTGCATATTTTTGCTCCTCACGCTTTAAAACCTATGATTCTTCTGTAGTTAGGTCAGAAATTATCTCCTCTTCGATGGGCTATGGGCTGGCCAAAAATCACATGGAGGAAGAGCAAGTAAAGAAGCATGAAAGGCTAAGAAATTTACCTTGTCGCAAGACTTTTTCAACAGTTCCTTCCATTGCTTCAAGCTTTTCCTTGAAATTCTAAGCCCTCTCCTCTGGATCAGTCCCAAAATAGCCCCATATAAGTCATAAAAACCATAGAAAAGAAGAGGAGAAGGAAAGGAACAAGTTTGGTGAAGGAAGGAGTATGAAAAACTAAGAATTCCCTAGTCTTTTCCTAAGCTTTTCTTCCTTTCTTGGCTTTTCTTTTGTGCGTCCTCCATGTGGCCTCTCCTCTATTCTAGGTAGAAGCTAGGTCAGTAAGGAGAAAGAGCAAGGGTGTAATATCTTAACCGTTTAGCCTACTTATTCTATTTCAAAGCTTAGCTTTAATGCATAAATAATGGTATTAAATTGTGTCACTTAAGGCCTCATTAATTCATTTCATGCTTCATAGACCATGTGAACTCATCCATATCATTTTCTATATATAAAATATCCATAGAAGTCATACATATCACAAAACATCCCAAGAATCTTGAATTTTAGATTACATTCCATAAAATCAATGGTTTGCTCTCGAGTTCACTTTCTAGATTTCTGATATAAAATTTAAAAATTCATAACTAATTCTAAAAAAAATTGAAATCATGTATATAATAGTTTTCTAGAAATATATGGATGTTAACTAATCACTAGAAATAGTTCTAGACCAATGTCATGGCATTTAACTCATAGAAAATAATGGAACAATACTAAAGGTCAAGGTACATTACTAATACTATTATGCAACTTCAAAAGTTTGATTCTCCCTCTACAAAACTCCAAACAAGGTGATATTAGTGGTTATGGAAAGCTTATGATGTCTAGTTTATTCTTGTAAAATTTCATAGGCATTGGGATTCATTTGTCCTATGTGTGATATAGAGAAGCAAATTGACTAAATAAACAATAACTATATCATTTTTGCACAATTTAGCTAAATTTAAAAAATCATAATAAATTCTCTAGAACTTCAAATTGAGTGCTCTTTAGTTTTGTGAAAAGCTCTAGATAAGACCTACTTATTGGCCAAATTTTATGGAAAAAATCACTCATTTGATAAAACTTTGACTTAGCTCACCATTTGGTCAAATTTAAAGTTCAAAATGGGATTTTAAGACACCAAATGCTCTTCTTGACTTTCCACAATCACTTGAGCAAGTCTAAAAGTATAATTACAACATATAAAAGCATACCAAATGATCCAAAGCATACCAAATGATCCAAATCATCATGGAGTTCTAACTTGTAACATCCAGTTCTCTGAAAATGAGAGAAAACATGAGAAACATAACGTACGGTTTTTTCATCAACGAACGAAACTCACCGGATACAAAAGGAAGTCCCCTCGAAATGATGTAGTTAAGGTCTCAAAAAGCTTGGGAAGCATTCTAGACTCCTAAAAATGAGAATCCTAGGGTCAGCCAAAAAGAAAAACGGAGCTGGAATAAAGAAATAATTTCTTACAGAAAACTTATGAAACGTAATGGTATTTTCGTAATTTTGAGCAAATTTTGGAATTCACACAAGAGGACTTTTTAAATAAAATTTTTGAGCTCCCCAAGGTTCTTAGAGGCCCTAAATACCATGGGAAGGCCCGAGATAGCTAAAGCCCCTCCGGTAGATGTTTTCCAACATTAGTGTGTCCAAACTTTGACGGATTCGTTTGGGAAGGTTTTAGCCTTAATTTGAGTGATTCCAAAGGCATTTTACTAAATTGGGAACCTAAATTTTATAATGGAAAAGACAGTTCTAAAAAAGGAGCTAAAATGAAGGAGAAACGAAAATGCCAAGAACAAAGGGCAAAATGGGAATTTTTGAAAAGTGTAACTTCCTCCCACCTATATATATGATGCACCTTTCTTCTCCCTTCATTTTGCATGACCAATGTAACATCCAATTTTCTGAAAATGAAAAAAAATGTGAGAAATGTAATGTACAATTTCTCCGTAAATGAACGAAACTCACCGGATACAAAAGGAAGTCCCCCAAGATGATGTAGTTAACATCCCAAAAAATTTAGGAAGTATTCTAGACTCCTAAATATAAAAATCCCAGGCTCAGATGGAAAGAAAAATAGAGTTACAATGAAGAAACAATTTCTTACAAAAAGCCTACGAAATGTAATGGTATTTTCATAATTTTGAGCAAATTTTAGAATTCACATAGGAGGGCTTTTTAATGAAAATTTTGAATTCTTGAGGGTTCTCAGAGGCTCTAAAAATCATAGAAAGCCCTTAGACAGCTAAAGCCCCTCCGGTGGACATTTTCCAACATCAGTGTGCCTAAACTTTGACGGATTCATTCGGAAAGGTTTTAGCTCCAATGTGAGTGATTCCAAATTCATTTTACTAAATTGAGAACCTAAATTTTATAATGAAAAAGACGGTTTTAAAAAAGGAGCTAAAATGAAGGAGAAACAAAAATGTAAAGTATGAAGGGTAAAATGAAAATTTTTGAAAAGTGTAACTTATTCCCACCTATATATATGATACACCCTTCTCCTCCCTTCATTATGCACAACCATATTCTGCCTAAAACCAGAAGAAAACCCTAGGGGATGAGGCTCATAAGAAGGGGAAGAAAAGAAGGAGAAATCAAAGGCTTAAGGTATGGAAATTAGTAGTCTTTCATGCTCTTTCTCTTCCAAACCTCTTCTCCTCCATTCTCCTTTGTTTCCTATGATTATAATAAAGTTTGTAAATCTGTTTTAAGGGAAAAATTGAGGGAAAATTCGGATTTGAAGAGAGGAGCTCAAAGAACACAAGATTCAAGTGAGAAAAAGCATGAAAATAAGGTAATTTCTCTTCCTATAGTTGTCATTTTTGGTTCCCTTCTCCACCATTTCGCCCCACTTGAGAAAACCTTAGGAGGAGATGATTTTTAGATAGAACCAAGCATGAATCTATGGAAAAAGGGTGTGTAGATTAAGAATATGCAAAGAGAATTATCAAAAACCCGTTAGATTTCAAGATGCAAATTCTAGGGTTTTGTGTACACCTTCTAAAATCTGATTTCATATGATAATTCCTAGGCCTAAGTAAGAGCTTAAATGAGCACCCAAGATCCCTAAGAGGCTCCCCATATGCTTCTTCCCTTGAGAAAACAAAGTAAGTTCCATAGAATCCAATATGCTTCATAGCCTTAGCCTAGATGGGTTCTCATAGCTAGGGAGAGTTTTAAATTTTTCTAAGGCCATTATTGAGTCATATTTAATGACTGAAAATAAAGGGAGGCCTTGGAAAAAAATTTAGAACTCATAGGAATTGATTTAGTGTCTTAAGTTCCATATTATAACCTAAAGAAGCAACATGATGTTAGGCTCTTTGTTTTAATTGTGTGATAGCTCCAAGAGGCTTAAAAGGAGTCAAGAATTATATTTGAAAAGAAAGACTGAGGCCTAGAAATCAATGGAGGGGTGTTACTTCATTAGGTGCCAATATGGACCATAATGGAGGTTATAGAGTAATTTAGGGTTTAAGCAAGTTGCATGGCCCTAAAAATTGTTTCATGAACTTAATTGGCTCCCATAATTTGTGTCTAGGCCAAGAGAAACTATCTCCACTAACTTGTGGGTGTGTGGCCGAAAGAGGAGGCTTGAAAGCTAAGGAAAAAGTGTGTTTGTATACAAGGTAGCTCTCTCCACCTTTTCTCATGCATGGATGTGTGTTTAGCTTGTTTTAGAATGTGTGTATGTTTGTTTTCAAGCTTTGAAAAGTATACTAGCATGCCTTTATATGCCATGATGCTTGATGCCATATTATGTTTTGAAATAATTACATGATGTTTGTGTGAGTTTGCTTGAGTGTGGAAAGGCCAAGAACTCTTCCTTTTGGTGAGGATGAGCCAAGAATCATTGAGCTTAGTTGAGACAAAGTAAAGAGTCTCCCAAAAGTAAAGTGGGCTCCCAAGAGTATGGTTGAGTCCAAAGCTCTTAAAGAATAGGTGAGGCAAATCCAAAATCCATGAAGAAAAGTGT
Source organism: Erythrophleum fordii (assembly GCA_032878935.1). NCBI lineage: Eukaryota > Viridiplantae > Streptophyta > Magnoliopsida > Fabales > Fabaceae > Erythrophleum > Erythrophleum fordii. Next base: position 12,805,897 of record JAVQMF010000052.1, on the reverse strand, counting down.
CAGGCTAATCCAAGCACTTGGTGAAATCTTGAATGATTTATATGATGTGCTCACATGCCAAGCTTGTGTTAAAAATGTCCATGATTTCCATTTCCTCCATACATGCATTTAAAAGGCTTGCTTTGCACATATTATGTATGATTGAATAGGAGATGAGCTATTGAGATTCTTTGAATCTCATGCCCTCCTCTCCAATGATCTAACATGCTAGGTGGACTAAGCAATTATCGTGAAGGGAGCCAACAACCATGAAGAGGAAAGATTAACAAGCTTATGCATGGTTTTGTCCATTTTGGAACCATAGTGATGGTTCATATTGTATATGATGTTGTATATGTACAATGAACCTTGAGACATATGTAAATATACTATTATGTAATGTTTAGAGCCATGGATATGATGTATGAATTTTAGAATACAATTTGAGTTTTGAATATCCAATTACGCATTATGGAAGTTTGATAGAAATATGCATAAGTGTGGGTTGAATGGCCAAAATAAGATGTATGAGATTTGGGACCATTTGGGCAGCTCACACAAGTCTCAAATAAGCTTTTAAACTTGCCCCAAAAGGTGCCAAGACTAAGGGAAATCCATTTGGCAATTTTGGTACCCAATGTGGAGCCAAAATTGACCATAATGGAACCCTATGTCACTTTTTAGCCAAATGAGCTAGTCTTGATCTAAAATTTGGCATGAAATTAGGTATCATTGAGAGATTTCTGAGAAGTTAAAGATCATAATTTTCAGAGAAATAGGGAATATTTAATGAATTTTCAAATTTGGAATTTTTCATAGATTCTGGTATGGGTATTGTTTATACTGGTAGTTTTGTGTTCTGTGCCACCTAATAGCCAAATGGTATCCAATTATTTTGAAATTTTATATTTGTAAACTAGAGTCATAAGCTTTTTGTGGCCACCAAGATCACCTTATTTTGAAGTCTGAGCAAAGAGTTATGCATTTTTGAAGTTAACTATCAGTACTAGTGGTGCCCCAGGAGTTTAGTTACTGTTCCATAGATTCCTAATAGCTAAAGTATTTGTTTTATTCTGGAATTATTTTTAGTATCAATTTAACATTTGTAGCTTTTTAGAATGACTGAATGTGTGTGATTTTGATTTTTATATAATTAGTTATGAATTTGAGAAATTTGTATCAGTAATCTAAATAGCAGCCCAGGCAGCCAGCGACCTCTGTAGCTTTTTAGATGTCAAAAGTCTTATGTGATGAATGTTTTAACTTGGGCGTATTTGTATTGTGAATTATACATCCTAAGCTTTCCATAATGACCAAGATGACATGATTTCAAATTTTCTAAATTTAGTTATGATTTTCCAAAGTTGGGTCAAAAAATGGAGCAAATCTAGCCGAAAATGTGTTTGCTTATTTTGAGCTCCATTTCGGTTTCCATGGGTTGTAGGCATGTTTTTTGGATGTAAATGAGTTGTAATGATGTAATCAAATATGAGGATGCATACCATGAGCTCACACGATCCACATGATACCGAAATGAATTTTTAGATATAGCATAATACGAAAATAATCCCACTTTTTCTTGCTTTCCCATGGAAATCCTATATAGTTCATGACATTATGCCATTTTAAAGTGTGAGATGAGCTAGAATTCATGGTGTTACAACCAAGTTCTGCCCAAAACTAGAGGAAAATCCTAAGGAGAGTGGCGCACAAGAGGAAGGCAAAGAGGAGGAGAAATCAAAGGCTTAAGGTATTGAAATTTGTAGTTTTTCATGCTCTTTCTCTTCCAAGCCTCTTCTCCTTCATTATCCTTTATTTCCTATGATTATAATAAAGTATATGGATCTATTTTAAAGGAGAAATTGAGGGAAAAAAATCAGATTTGAAGAGAGGAGCTCAAAGAACACAAGATTTAAGTGAGAAAAGACATGAAAATAAGGTATTTTCTTTTTCCATGGTTGCTACCCTTTGCTCCCCTTCTCCACCATTTTCATGCCACTTGAGAAGACTTAAGAGGAGTTGATTTTTAGGCAGAACCAGGGTGATTCTAAGGAAAAAGGGTATGGAGATTAAGAACATGCAAAGAGAATTAACAAATAATCATGAAAATTTAAGATGCAAAGTCTAGGGTTTCATATGTTCCATACAAAATCTGATTTGAAACCTTGATTCCTATGTCTAAATGAGAGTTTAAATGAGCTCCTAAGATCCCTAAGAGGCTCCCCACATGCATTTTCCCTTGAGAAAATAAAGCAAGGTCTATGGAGAGCAAAAACCTTCATTGTCTTAGCCTAAGGGAGATGACATAGCTAGCGAGAATTTTAAATTTTTATAAGCCCATTCTTGAATCATATATAATGAATGAAAATGAGGGGAGGCCTTGGAAAAAATTTAGAACCCATAAAAAGTGAGTTGGTGCTTTATGTTCCATATTATGACCTAAAGAAACAACATGTAGTTAGGCTCTTGGTTTTAATTGTGTGATGACTCCAAGAGGCTTAAAAGGAGTCAAGAATCATATTTGAAAGGAAAGAATGGAGCTTAGAATTTATTTAAGGGTGTTGCTTCATTAGGTGCAATTATGGAACTATAATGAAGTTATAGACCAAGTTAGTGTCTAAGTGAATTGTGTGGCCTTATAATTAATTTTAAACCTAATTGGCTTCCATAAATTGTGTCTAGGCCAAGAGAAATCTTCCCCCACATTTTTTTGTATGTGTGGCCGAAGCAAGGAAGAGAGATTCAAGGGAAAAGTGTGTAATTGTATCCAAGGTAGCTTTCTTTACCTTCTCTCATGCATGGATGTGTGCTTAGCTTGTCTTGAATGTATGTATGTGTATTTTTAAGCCACGAAAAGTGTTCTAGTATGACTTTGATTCCATAGTGCCATGATGTTAAAAATATTCTTTTATATGATATTTTTGATGTGTGCTTGGGTTTGCTTAAGTGTGGTGAAGCCAATAACCCTTAACCATGGTGAGGATGAGCCAAGAACCTTTAAGATTGATTAAGACAAAGCAAAGAGTCTCTCAAAAGCAGAATAGGCTCCCAAGAGTATGGTTGACTCCAAGAATGTCTTAACAAATGGGTGAGGCAAGTCTAACATCTACAAGAAATTAGGTGAGGGCAATCCACTTACTTGGCAAGCCTTTGTATGCTATGTATGTTTTTCTCAAATGATGAAAATGCCTCTTGAATGTTTGCACATGTCAACATGACTATACATGCATTTATGAGACTTGTTTGCATCCATTATGTATGATTGAATGGGAGATGAGCTATTGGGATTCTTTGAATCTCATCCCCTCCTCTCCCATGTTCTAACATGCTAGGTAGACCAAGAGAGCAAGGAGATGGAAGCCAACCACTTGAAAGATGAGAGTATGACATTGAAATGTATGACATTTACTTCTTTAAGGCCATTAAGGTGGCAAATGTTGTCATCTATGGTTGTATATGACCTATGACCTCTTGAACATGTGTAATTATGTTAATAAGTGGTGTATGAATGAGAGTTAAAGTTGTATGTATGAATATGCACATTTTGGTTATGTATTGGCAAGTTTTCATTTTGGAAGTATGTGTATACTTGCATTTGGCATAACCAAAATAAGAGTCATGGAGTTTGGGACCATTTGGGCAGCATCCTAATTATACTTTTAGACTTACCCAAGAGGTGCTAAACCCTAAGGAAAGCCATTTGGACATTTTGGTATCTTATATGGAGTTAAAATTGACCATAATTGAACCCTATGTCACTTTTTATCCAAATGAGCTCTTCTTGATCTGAGATTTGGTATGCAATTAGAGCTTGTTGAGAGCTTTTTTGGAAGCTAAAGAACAGAATTTTAAGAAGTCTATAGAATATTTGATGAATTTCCAAAGTTGAAAAATATTTTGGTTTTGGTCATGTCTTTCATACTGGTCCAAAAATAAAATCTATCACATAGGGTTCAAATGATGTGCAATTGCCATGATATTTCATACAGAGAAACTAGACATTCCTAATGACTTGTACCAACTAGAATCACCCTATTTGGATGTCTAGAGAGGGAGATATGAATTTTTAAACAATCTGTCCAATACTAGGCACATCATCTGACCTCAGTTATTGTTTGATTAAGTTTCAAGGTTTGGACATGCCTAAACTAGTCTAGAGTTATTTTTTTCCTCTAGCTAACATCCACAGATTTCTAGATTGGTATTATTTACATGGATTGGGTGTTTTTGGAATTAATTGGACATTTTTGAAGTTTGCTGCATAATTCTATGATAGCATGACCATTTCAAATGTCAAACATCCTCTATGTTAGATGTTATGGTCTGAACATATTTTTAGCATAAAGTACACATATGTAGCTTTCCAGAATGGCAAAAAATGCATCATTTCAATTTTTATAAATTTAGTTATGATTTTTCAAAGTGGTGAAAAAAATGAGGACAAAGCTAGCCAAAATTATATATGTATATTTCATGCATTCCTTCGAGTTCCATGAGTTGTACACCACATTTCATAATGCAAATGAGTTGTATCCATGTAGTTGAATATGAGAATGTGATGTATGAGCTCATGTGGTCCACGTGACACTAAAATGGAATTTTTTATACATGACGCAATGCATAGAAAATATATTATTTTAATAGATTTTCTTACTTCCTTTATGGAATGCATCATATGAGCATGCAAATGTGATAGGAATGAGTTAGAAATATATGGTGTTACATAACTCACCATGCCACTTGCATTTATACACAAACACATACTAGCACAAGGGTGGCAATTTCTCACATTTTCATACATTTGGCTTTTATATTAATGCATACATCATATATACATACATTTAAACTTATTCAATGGTTCACATCATATATACATCTCATGGGTATAGTTCTTGACATCATAATGCAAATACAAAGCTCATTTCTCTATCCTTTTGTTAAAGTCTTACCTCTCATAGTTGTTAGCCACTATTTCTTGGTTCACTTGGTTCACCTAGATATGGTTAGGCATATGTAGGGAAAAAGTGAGATCCAAAGAAACCCAATAGCTGTTAACCCTTTTAAATATACATAATGGATATATATACATGTTAAAGAATGCATGCATAGCTTTCAAGCTACTAGTGAACATATATATAACATTTTCTATGTTCAAGAAACTCAAATATAATATATATAGGCTCTCAAGGGCATTGGTTTAGCCTTACCTACTTTCTTTAGGGCTTTTGGATTTGTCTCACCAATTTTCCAGGGACTTTTGACTTAATCTCACTCTTTTTAAGAATTTTAGCTTTGTCTCACCCATTTCTAAGAACTTTTGGCACAACTAAACCCATTCAAGCTAAAACACATTTATAAAACACATTTTAAGATCATCATGGTATCATGACATGTGTGCAATAGCTAGAAACATTTCTCAAGGTATAAGCATATATACACACATCCAAGGACAAGAAAGCATCTAAAAATGCATGAGCGAAAGGTTGGAGAGCTACTTTGAAGTAAGAACACAACACTTTCCTCTTGAACTCTTCTCCCTTTTCTCAGCCAAGCCTTGCAATTAGGTGGCCTTTAGTTCTCTTGGCCTAGACACATCAAAAGAGACATGCACCACTCATGGGAATAAGCTCTAGCCTTATGAAATTTCTATGGAGTCTTACTTTGTCCTAAGACACAATTATGGTTCCATAAAGGATCTAATAAAGCAACTATGGGAATCCATGATCTTGGCTCCTATTTCCCATTCATTCTAGGTCTCTTGACTTTATTTAGACTCCTTGGAGTCATCATATATTCATTTTAAGGAGCTTAGCTATAAGTTACTTTTTATGTCTCATTATGGAGCTTACACCTCCATCTCACATTCTAAGATTTTTAAATTTTTTCAAAGACTTTCTTTGATGTTCTTCCATCATAGCTAGTCCCATTCTAGGATTGGAACAAATTAAAACACTCCTTAAGTGCCTTAACCTTGCTTGGCCGAGACTATGGAGGCTAGGAGCATTCATGGAGTTTGCTTCATTTTCGTTAGGGAATTATCACTTAGGAGACTTCTTAGGTGTCTTGGAAACTCATTTATACTCTCAGAAAACTTAAATTATCACTAGGAAACTTCATACATGTCAAGGTGGAAGTGAATCCCTAACTTTGCTAACTTGATTTCTAATGCATCTTAATTGGATTTCTTTGCATATTTTTGTTCCTCACACTCTAAAACCTATGATTCTCCCTTGGTTAGGTTAGATTTTATCCTCCCTTGACTAGGCCTATGTTTGGCTGAACAAGTACCCATGGAGGACAAGAAGAAGAAAGTAAGAAGGTCCATGGAGTTTACCTTATTTGGCTTTCCAAGAGCTCTTCCCTTTGCACTAGGATTCTTCTTGAATTTTAAACTTCCTCCTCTTGAATATGACTCAAAATAGATCCAAATCACACACTAAAACTTTGGAAAGAAAGAGGAAAGCAAGTTTAATGAAGGAAGGAGCAAGAAATTCCTTAATTTTTCTTACATTTTCTTAGGCTTTTCTCCTCCCTTGAAGCTTCCTCTTGTGCGCCCTTCTTAGAAAACATTTCCTTGATTTTAGGCAGAAGTTAGATTAGCTAAATGTGGAGGAGAATAGGGATGCCTCATATATATGGTTAGGGAACCATTTAAGATATTTCAAAATGTCAATTTTGCCCTTCGTTTTTGGTTTCTTCTTTTAAGGCTCATTTCAACTCCTTTTTTAGAGCCATTGTTTCTATTATAAAATTTAGGTTCTTTAACTTATAAAATTCCTTTAGAATCATTCAAATTGAATCTAAAATCTTCTTGAATGAAAAGGTCAAAGTTTAGGTCAATCATCATTCTAAAACATAAATCGAAAGGGTTTTAACTATTTTGCAGGTTTTTATAGTTTTTAGGGCCTCTGAGAACACTGAGAAACTCATTTTTCCATTTAAAATCCCTCTTTTGAGTTTTACAAAAAGTGCTTGAAATTACAAAAAATGTCACTACATCTTCATTAAATTTTGTCTGATTATTCTGGCTCCATTTTTAGGGCACTTTTGGCCTTAGATCCTCATTATTTAAGGTCTAGATTATTACTTAAACTTTATTGGACCTTAAATCATTTTATCTAGGGGACTTCTTTTTATATTTGGTGAGTTTCATATATTTGTGGAGAAACTAGACATTATGTTTATCACATTTACAGAGGAACTGGATGTTACAAAGGGTAGAAGTTTTATAAACTCAAGACTTCTTAAATTCTTCTTTAAAAATTCCATTTATGTCCCCTTTTCTTAGCTTTTTTGTTTTAGGCTCACTTTAATTCCTTTTTGAAAACCACCATTTCTATCATAAAATTGAGATTCTCTAACTAATTAAATGCCTTTGGAATCACTCAAAAAGGATCTAAAACCTTCCTGAATGAAAATGTCAAAGTTTGGGTAAACTGTTATTCTAAAACATAAACTGAAGGGATTTTAACTATTCTAGGGGTTCCCATAGTTTTTAAGGCCTCACAAAATCCTGGGAAACTCATTTTTTCTTATTTAAAAATCTCTCTTTTGAATTTTCTAAAAAGTGCTCGAATTACAACAATGCCACTGCATTTCATTAAATTTCGTCTGGCTATTCTGGCTCCCTTTTAAGGGCACCTCTAGCCTTGGATCCTCATTATTTAAGGTCTAGGTTGTTGTTCTAATTTTTTTTAACCTCAAATCATTCTATTTGGGGAACTTCCTTTTATAGCTGGTAAGTTTTGTATGTTTATGGAGAAACTAGATGTTACATTTCTCTCCCTTTAAATAAATTTTGTCCTTGAAATTTAAGGGTATAACCTCATCTGCTTTTCTCATATTATTACTAACTGGCCTTTTCTTTTCCTTTTTCCTGGGTCTATTTACTTCTTTTAAAGACTAGGCTCTTTTAAGTTTCTTTCTGCTAAGAATTTACGTTACTAGCTTACTGTATCTGATTCTCTTTCTCTGTGTTATTACTATAGAGCATATAACTTCTTTTGACTATAAGGGAAATTAATCTCTATCACTTAAGTATATTCTAATAACTTTGGTCTATGTAATGGAAGAGCTTACTATTGCACATCTAATTAGTCTTAACCCTATTCATAAGGGTTAACTTTCCTACTTAGTAGACTTACTTGGATATGCCTTTGGAGATATCTTATTAATATTAAATCTCCCTTATCATCTCTCAATGACTTTCTATATAGTCTCATTATCTCTTTCTATTCATTAGCAGCCATTTAAGACTTCTATCTGCTTACTTAACTTAAGTGTACAATCCACCATTTACTCATACTTTCTTTCTTACTAACTCATCCCATAATCACGGCCTATCTTCCTTCTATCATAGGCCTCATATTTTTATCACTTACTAGAATCATAGCCCTTAAAAAGGTTGTTGTTCTCAATTATCCCAGTCTCATTGCTCACTATTATACTTGCCTCTATAGGTTTGGACTTTTTTTACTTTCTTTATCTATTTGAGAGTGGGATCATTCAGTTTTTGTAACACCCTAAAATTAATTGAGGTATTAATTATGGATTTGAGCTAATTAAAAATGATTATTATGAAATAATTAGACAAGTTATGTGAATAGGAGTTTATTGAGAAATAAATAATTAATGTAGGTTTAAGATTCAATTAGGTTAAAACTTAATTTAGACCCATAATTAATTTAAGTAGATCATGGATAAAGAGTAATGGATGCTCAATAATTTTAGGTGTAGACCCAACTTTCTATTGTAAAACTTGACCCAAGAGAAATCACCTAGTAATGGTCTAATCTGGTTTAATAAATTAGAAGCCCAAAGCTATACTAAAATGCTAAAAATTATGTAGCCCAATCCCTAAGGTCTGGCCCAATAAGCAAAATCTGAACTCTAAATGGAGTTGGACCTATGGGTTGACCCATAACCTAACTTAAACCTTAAACCCTCATCAGCCCCTTCCCCATTCTACAGAAAAGAAACACAAGAGGCAAAGCAATTTTTGGAGGTTTTAGAGATAGGCTAGGGTTTTCCACACATTCACACCATTTTCCACTTCTAGAGTTAAAACCAGCCAAGGTAGTTGTTATACAACTTAATCCTTTCCTTTTCCTCTTTATTTTGACCTAATTGATTTTTCATTTAAAGTATTTTCATCACACCTAAAATTTGACATAGATTGTTTGGTGTTTTCTCGGAGGATTTTCGAATGTTGAGGCTAGGAGGGATATTGGGTAAGTGTAAACTCCTTATTTTGATGCATTTTCTGTTGGTCTAAGACCCCCATAGTTGATTTGTAGTATGAGTATTAATTTTATACAAATTTCCTAGGATTTAGGGTGATACTCTGAAGTTACTGGTGGGGAAAACATCAATCTAAAATTGGAGACTTGTAGTGGCTTGGTATGTGTCCTCTAGGTAGCCATTAGTATTTTAATTCATTGGATACCTATTTGCTGCTATAAATTGGTGAGTAGGAATGGTAATGATTTGATTTTGTATTTATAGGCTGAGTAGCATTGTTATTGGCTTTCAAAGAATTGTCTACAAGTGAGGTAACTAGGGTTAATATTAAATTCTATGCATATATCTACTTTAATTTTATATCTACTATACATGTATGATTTTAAAATGCATGATGAATAGTTGGCTATCTGATATATTGTGTTTGGACCTTGTGAGTCTATAGTGGAGCTGTGGGATGGCTGCCACCTATGTATTGTGCTTCGATCAGGCACCAGATTATGATCAGACCTTTGTATGCATTGAGCCCAGGTTATGTTCATTAGGGAGTTAGTGCTATGGACCGGTCTATCTCGGTGTTAATAGCCTTTAACATATGGAAATGTGATAGCTAGTATGGGATAGTAGTCACTGATAGCCCAATTATTTCATTTATTGATATGACTATTATTTCTGAGGCTTATTTGATTAATTGCATATATGTTAATTAAATTAGAATATATGAATAGAATTTGCCTTTGGTTAATGAGATTTGCATTTCACCCCATTTCATGGGCTAACTATTTTAGGTGAAGGTCTTTCAAGTAAGGATAAAGGAAAGCAAGTGGATGAATATCCATAAGCTAAGACCATATGTAGGAAGTTTTACACTTGGATAGATCTAATTTAGGATAGATGTTAATTTTTGTTATTCTTTTGTATAGCATCATCATCATGTAATCATATTGCTAAGTCTAAGTATTTTGTGTTTTATTAACTTATGATATATCTAATAGGGAGTTAGGCCTTATACAAATCTAGTTTATGGTGCATGTACTTATTTATATATGATGTGGAACCTCCTTAGTATGAATATATGACTTGACTCTTGAGAGCATGCTTTTATATCTCCATGAATGTTAGTAGATTATAAATCCTTATACTATCATTAACTCATGAATCTACTGATGTATGAAAGTTTGGTGAATAGGAATTTACACTTAGGATTTGATTTGGCAATAAGAGACATGCTGAGTATGTAACACCATAAATTCTAGCTTATTTCATGATACTCATGTACTTCACATCATTAAATTCCATGAGGGAAGTAGAAAAGTCTATGGAAATAATGTATTTAATTGCACTATGTCATGTATAAAAATTCCATTCGGTGTCATGTGAACTGTGTGGGCTCATACTATACATTCTCATATTTAATTACATCAATACAACTCTCTTGTATCATAAAATGTGGCCCACAACTCATGCAAATCAAAGGAAAGCTCAAAATAACCATAATGAAATTCGGCCAGATTTAGCCCCTTTTCTAACTAAACTTTGAAAATTCATAACTAATTATAGAAAAATTAAAATCATACATTCTTAGCCATTCTGGAAAGCTACAGATGTCTACTTTATATTAAAAATGCCCAGACCATAACATTCATCATAGAGGACATTTGACATCCGAAAATGTCCAGAGGTCAAATTGCCTCCTGATGCTGTCACAGATTCTGCAACAAACTCTGAAAATGTCCAATTAATTCTACAAAAATCTAATCCATGCAAATGATATATCAATCTAGAAATCTATGGATGTTAGCTAGAGGAAAAAAAGATTTCTAGACTAGTTTAGGCATCCCAAACCTCAGAATTCAATGGAATTTCGGGTAAGGGTCTTGATATTGGATAGAATGTTCAAAAATTCATATCTCCCTCTCTAGACATCCAAATGAGGTGATTTTAGTTGCCATGAGTCACTGTGAATGTCTAGTTTCTCTGTATATAATTTCATGGCAATTGGACATCATTTGGGCCCTGTGTGATAGAATACATTTTTGGACCAAATGAATAGTATAGCAGACCAAAACTAGAAAAATTGCCAACTTTGAAAAATCATCAAATATTTTATAGACCTCCAAAAATTATAATCTTTAGCCTCCCAAAAAGCACTCAATAAGCTTTAAATGTCTACCAAATCTCAGATCAAGAAGATCTCATTTGGATAAAAGTGACATAGAGTTCCATGATAGTCATTTTTGGCTCCATATAGGATATCAAAGTGACCAATTAGTTTTCTCTTGGCCTTGGCACCTTTTGGGCAAGTCTAAAAGCACATTTAAGACTTATGTGAGCTACCCAAATGGTCCCAAATCTCATGCATCTTATTTTGGCCTTTTCATCCACACTTATGCATATGTCCATAAAGCCATTCATGAAGCTATAATGGCATAACATACTCAATTTACATTCCATCACTCACATAACACATTCTTTCATTACTACATCACATAATATCATAATTACATATGTCTCAAGGGTCATAAATCATTTACAACAAGAATATACATCATGAAGCATCATTATGGTTCTAAAAAAATAAAAGCTAGACATATTGATGTCAATCTTCCTTCTTCAAGGTAGTTGGCTCCCATTGCCATGTCCACTTGGTCCACCTAGCATACTAGATCATTAGAGAGGAGGGGATAAGATTCAAAGAATCCCAATAGCTCATCTCCAATTCAATCATACATAATATATGCAAGGCAAGCCTTAAAAATGCATGCCTGAATAAAATGGAGTCATGAACATTCAAGAAGCAAGCTTGTCATGTGAATAAGTCACACAAGACATTCAAGAGCTCACCAAGTGGATGGATTGGCCTCACACCTTTCCTCATGGATTTTGGACTTGCCTCACCTATTCTTTAAAAGCTTTGGACTCAACCATACTCTTGGGAGCCCACTTTACCTTTGGGAGACTCTTTGCTATGTCTCAACCAATCTTAAGGGTTCTTGGCTCATCCTCACCATGGTTAAGAGTTCTTGGCCTCTCCACACTCAAGTAAACTCAAAGAAATATCATACACTCATTTGAAAACATAATATGTCATCATGAATCATGGCATATAAAATCATTCTAGCATACTTTTCATGGCTTGAAATTACACATACGCAAATTTTAAGACAAGTTAAACACACATCCATGCATGAGAGAAGGTGGAGAGAGCTACCTTGCACACAATTATATACTTTTCTCTTTGGATTTAAGCCTCCTCTTTCGGCCACACACCCACAAACTTGTGGAGATGGCTTCTCTTGGCCTAGATACAATTTATAGAAGCCAATTAGGTTCATGAAACAATTTCTAAGGCCACACAACTTACTTAGACCCTAGGTTATTCTATAAACCCCATTATGGTCCATAAATGTACCTAATGAAGTAACACCTCTCAAATAATTTCTTGCCTTCATTCTTTCCTTTCAAACATGATTTTTGACTCCTTTTAAGCCTATTGGAGTCATTAAACCATTAAAATAAAGAGCCTAACATCATGTTACTTCTTAAGACATAATATGGAACCTAAGACACCAAATAACTTTCTATGAGTTGTAAATTTTTTCCAAGGCCTCCCCTCATTTTCATTCATCAAATATGACTCAAGAATGGCCTTAGAAAAGTTTAAAACTCTCCCTAGCTATAAGAACTCCCTTTGGCCAAGACATAGGGGGTTTTTGGCCTCCATGGAGATTTCTTTGTTTTCTTGAAAGAGGAAGCTTATGGGGAGCATCTTAGGGATCTCAATAACTCATTTAAACTCTTAATTAGACCTAGGAATCATCACACAAGATTAGATTCTACAAGGTGCACATAAAACCCTAGAATTTGCATCTTGAAATCTAATGGTCTTTTGATAATTCCCTTTGCATATTCTTAATCTCCACATCTTTTTTCCTTAGATTCATGTTTGGTTTTGCCTAAAAATCATCTCCCTCTAACTGATCCTTATGTAGCTGTAGTTTTACCTTATACTGTACTACACTGCTGCCTATCTTTGCATTAGGAAAAACATCTCAGAATAGTCTGAGTGTGGTGATCAGAGAGGATTAGGCCTTTCATAATCTTTCTAAGCAAGCCTCTCTTGCAGCTACATAATAATAACCTCTTGCTACTAATACAATGGCTTGCCACTAATCTTAGTGAGCTACAATAACTTATAGAGCTCTAGTTGTAGGATCACTCCTAAAACAACCCCATATAAGTCATGAAAACTATAGAAAGAATGAGGAGGAAAGGAACAAGTTTAGTGGAGGAAGGAGTATGTAAAATCAATAATTTTCTTGCCTTTTTCTAGGCTTTTGTTCCTTTCTTGGCTCTTCTTTTGTGCGTCTTCCATGGCTGGTCTCTCCTTTGTTTTAGGCAAAAGCTAGGTTGGGTAGGAGAAGGAGCAAGGGTGGGATATGTCTTATAAACTCAAAACTTATTAAATTCTTCTTTAAAAATTTCATTTATGTCCTCTTTTTTTGGCTTTTTTGTTTTAGACTCATTTTAACTCCTTTTTGAGAATCGTTTTCTCCATCATAAAATTTAGGTTTTCTAACTTATAAAATGCCTTTGGAATCACCCAAAAAGGATCTAAATTATTATAGGTGTTCTAATGGTTTTTGAGGTCTCTAAGAACCTAAAAAAACTCATTTTTTCTATTTAAAAATTCCTCCTTTGAGTTTTTTTAAAGTACCCGAAATTATGAAAATGCTACTACATTTCGTTAAATTTTATTTGGTTATTTTGGCTCCATTTTCAATGCACCTATGGCCTTGGATCCTTATTATTTGAGGTCTAAATTATTCTTCTAATTTTATTTAACCTCTAATCATTCTATTTGGGGAACTTCCTTTTTTATCTTGTGAGTTTCATATATTTATGAAGAAACCAGATGTTACAAATGGTCCATCTATGCCATCAAATCCCAAGCTTATTCATAGTTTCCTCTATAATTAAATTTTTATATATACAAGTTCTTATAGTGTACAAGATGGACTTATCTTTTTCGCTTCATGTTTTCTTACTCAATTTTTTGTTTTGATATGTCTTGCATTTGTTTTTTATGCTAAATGGTATTATCAGCTTTTTTAAAAAAAATTTCCAAAGATGAACAATTTATTAATATACCATCATGCCTTTGCTAAGATATATGTTGTTTGTTGCTCTGATGCATAGGTTAAAACTTGGCTTTACCTAATTTCCGTCCTCAAGTAAAAGTCACTTTCAGGAAAATATATTTGATCTCTTCTTTCTCTTCAGAAGTAACTTAGTTTATTATAACCTTATGCACTTATGCAAAAATTCTTGGTAACTTAATGCCTCTTCTTTTCTACTTTGATATACTTGAATTTCATTTTCCATTAATATTCATTTTTTCCCCTTTAAATCCCTAATTTCTTCCTTTCCTCTATCATTGTTTTACTCTATTATAGTCTGTTGGCCTTTTTCACAACCTCTTTAGGCAATAAAAAATTATAGTACCTATCATACTAGTTGATCTTTTAAAAAAAATGTATCCATTACTAAAGATTAATTACATTCAATAAATTAACACAGACATTTGGTGCTTGTTTATTTCATTCTAGGTCATGTTACTTCTATTTATTTGTACCCTTATTGCAAGTTTTGTTTCTGTTATGTTTTTATGGCTCCAATCAAGTTGTCTTAGAGAGAAGTACTCTATACTTCTCTATTGCCAAGTTTCATGTTTTTCTTTTTCTAAACTCCTTGAGCTTTATTCTTAAGCAAAAATTACGTTGCTTATACACACTTTAGAAGTTCTATGAGGAAGGAACACACTTACTCTTTCACTGTAGTTATTTTGCTTCTATTTCAACACTGACTCTCCACTTATTTTTTCTTATTTTCCTTTACACATACAAAAACTACAATTGATTATTTGATTAACTATTTTTCCTATCTCATGCTAGTTATGTAGGAAGCAACAAAATGGCATTGGAATCATGGATGGAGTTGTATTTCATCACAGGTAAAATTTTTCTTTCAGTGTCGCATGAGCCATATGGACTCATCCATCTCATTCTCACATTTAAATACACAAATAAAACTCATATTAAAAAGTAGCCTATACCTCGAGCAAGGGAAGCATTCACATAAAATTCATTAATGCAGCCTCAGGTAGGGTTTCAGATTCTGTGCCTGAACTTTGAAAAATCATAACTAATTTTAAAAAAATCAAAATTAGGCACACTATACTATTATGAAAAGCTACAAATGTCTACTTTATGCTAAAATAAATCCAGACCACGACAGAGGCTGCTAGCCACCAGAAATTAATGGAACAGTACCAGAGGTCGACTGTCATCCCTGGTATTGACCTCTAACTTCAAAAATTCATAACTCCCTACTCGAAGGTCCAACTGGGGTGATCTTGGTGGCCATGGAAAGCTTATCATGTCTAGTTTATTTTTGTAAAATTTCATGAGCATTGGATATAACACAATATATTTCTAGCTTATTTCATACTATTTCTATGCCTCATATCAAGCAACTCATACAAGAGGCAAGAAAATAGCATTATTTTAATGCATTTCTTAACGTTACGTTACGTATAAAAATTTCATTTAGTGTCATGTGAACCATATGAGCTCATGCAATACATTCTCATATTTAATTATAGGAATACAACTCATTTGCATCATAAAAAGTGGCCTATAACTCATGGAACTCGAAGAGAAGATTAAAATATACATACATATTTTCGGCCAGAATTTGGCTATTTTCTGTCACAACTTTAGAAAATCATAACTAATTCTAGAAATATAAAAATCACACATTCTTAGCCATTCTGGAAAGCTCCAAATTTATACTTCATACTAAAAATATTTCTAGACCATAACATTCAACATAAAGGAAGTTTAACATTCGAAATGGTCCAGAGATTAGGCTGTCCACTGGTACCATCATAGATTTTTGCAACGAATTTCAAAAATGTCCAATTAATTCCAAAAAATATAATCCATGAAAATAATACCAATATGGAAATATGTGGATGTTAGCTAGAGGGAAAAAATAACTCCAAACCTGTTCAGGCATGCCTAGACCTCAAAATCCAATCAAATAGTAACTAAAGTCAGGTGAAGTTCTTGATATTGGATAGATTCTTTGAAAATTCATATCTCTCTCTATAGACATCCAAATGAGGTGCTTCTAGTTGGCACAAGTCTCTAGGAATGTCTAGTTTCTCTAGACAAAATTTTATAATAATTGGACATCATTTGTGCCCTATGTGACATATTTCATTTTTGGACCAGTATGAATAGTGATATGACCAAAATCAAAAAATTTTCTAACTTTGGAAATTCATCAAATATTCTGTAGACCTCCAAAAATTATGTTCTTTATCTTTCCAAAAAGCTCTCAACAAGCTCTAATTTCACAAAAAATATCAAATCAGGAAGAGTTCATTTTGATAAAAAGTGATATAGGGTTCTATTATGGTCAATTTTGGCTCCATATGGGATACCAAAATGTCCAAATGGCTTTCCTTGGGGTTTGGCACCTCTTGGGTAAGTCTAAAAGCATAATTAAGACTTGTGTGAGCTGTCCAAATGGTCCTAAACTTCATGCATCTCATTTTGGCCATCTCATCCATACTTATACACATTTCCACAATGTCATCCAAGAAGCTCATTTGCCAAAACATGTTCAAATCACATTCTAATGGCTACATGACATATTCTCTTATTCATACATGGCATATTATCATAATTACATATGTTTAAGAGGTCATAGACCATATACAATAGTGGGCTACATCATTTGACATAAACATGGCCTTAAAGAACCAAAACCATGCATTATGTTGTCAAGCTTTCTTCTTCAAGGTGGTTGGCTTCCATTACCTTGTCCACTTGGTCCATCTAGCATGTTAGGACATTGGAGAGGAGGAGATGAGATTCAAAGAATCCCAATAGCTCATCTCCCATTCAATCATACATAAAGCATGCAACACAAGTCTCACAAATGCATGCATGCATATGGACATGTGCAATCATTCAAGAAGCATTCTTAGTATTTGAAAAAGTCATACATAACATACATAGGTTTGCTAAGCAAATGGATTGACCTCCCCCAATTTCTTATGGATATTGGACTTATCTCGCCCATTCTTTAAGAGATTTTTGGACTCAACCATGCTTTTGGGAGCCCATTTTACTTTTGGGAGACTGTTTACTTTGTCTCAACCAATTTCAAGAGTTCTTGGCCTCACCACACTCAAACAAATCCAAGCACACATCATAAACATTATATCAAACATAATATGTTATCATAAAACTATGGCATATGAAATCATGCTAATATACTTTTTTTGGCTTAGAAATACATATACACACATTTTAAGACAAGTTAAGCACACATCCATACATAAGAGAAGGTAGAGAAAGCTACCTTGGAAGCAATTATACACTTTTTCTCTTGAACCAATGCCACCTTCTTTGGCCATACATATAAAAAAGTATGGAGATGATTTCTCTTGGCCTAGACACAATTTATGGAAGCCAATTAGATTTATGGAATTAATTCTAAGGCCACATACTTGCATGAACTCTAACTTGATCTATAACCCTCATTATAGTTTCATAATTACACCTAATGAAACAATACCCTTCAAATAAATTCTAGGCTCCATTCTTTCCTTTAAAATATGATTCTTGACTCCTTTTAAGCCTTTTGGAGTCATCACACAATCAAAACCAAAAGCCTAACTACATGTTGCTTCTTTAGGTATCATTATGGAACATAAAGCACTAACTCACTTTCTATGGTTTCTAAATTTCTCTTAAGGCTTCCTTTCATATTCATTCATCATATATGACTCAAAAATGGACTTAGAAAAATTTAAAACTCTCCTTAGCTACACAAACCCCTTTAGGCTGAGGCTATAAAAGAAATAGGATTTTTTAGAGTTTGCTTTGTTTTCTCAAGGGAGGATGCATATAGGGAGCCTCTTAGGGATCTTGGGAGCTCATTTAAACTCTTATTTAGGCTTAGGAATCATTGTAACACCCCAAAATTAATTAAGGTGCTAATCATAGAATTAGAGTAATCAAGAGTAATTAACATAGGATGATTGGGCAAGTAAATTGAATTGGTTATCTTAGAGAGATAAATTATTAGCATGGGTTTAAGAATTATTGAGGATGGAAATTTGCATCTAGACCCAAATTAATAAATCATGACAAGAGGCTAATGGAGGCCCAATGAATTAGGGGTAGACCCAATTAATCTAATGAGATAGAGGCCCAAGATTTACCTTGTATGAACTCTTATAAGTGGCCCAATTACCCTTGTGCAGACCCAAGCCTCTGAGCTTTTCAAATTAGGCCCAAATCCCTTTAAACTTCAGCAACCCAATGTATTAAAATTGGCCTAATAAAATGGTGCAGCCCAACAATTGAAAACTGGCCCAATAAGCAAAAATCTGAAACCCAATTGGATTTGGACTTGGAGCAACCCATGACCCAACCCCTTGACCCAACTTAAACCCACCTAAAACCCTAATGCTTCAGCCACCTTCCCCCCATTTGCTGAAACACAAAAAAATAGAAGAGAAATTCGGAGGTTGAGAAGGAGGCTAGGGTTAGAGGCAAAGATTCTGCATTTTCTCTAACTTAGAGCAAGATTTGGCCAAGGTAATAGTTATACAACTTAATCCCCTCATCTTTCTCTTTAACTTCGTCTAATCAATTTTTCATTTGGAGAGTTTTCATTATACCCAAAATCTGAAATGTGAGTGTTTGGGGGTTTTCTTGGTGAAATTCGTAGGTTGAGGTTGGGGTTGGTATTAAGTGACTTTAAACCCCCCATTTTGATGCTTTTTTTGTTGGTTTGAGACCCCCATAGCTGATTTATATTATGGGTACTAATTTTATGCGAATTTACTTAGGATTTTGGGGGAAACATTGAGATTTCTGGTGGGAGATACTTGAATCCGAATTTGGGACTTGTAGTGACTGGGTAAGTGTTATTTAGGTAGTTGATAGCATTTAAATCCTTTGGGTACTTGTTGTGACTGTTAATGATGGATTAGAGTAGTAATTATCTGATGTTATGGTTATAGGGAGATTGTGTACCTGTGGTGGCTATTGCAAAATTGTCTACAAGTGAGGTAAGCGGGGTTTACATTAATTCCATGCATGTATCTATTTTAATTTCATATTTGCTATATATGAATGATTTAAAATGTGGAATGAATTGGTTGGCTATCCATTGTATGATGATTAGACCTTGTGAGTCCATGGTGGAGCTGTGGTGCGGCTGCCACTCATGCATGTGCCACGATCGGGCACTGGGTTATAATCAAACCCCAGATGCACTGAGCCCTGGTTGTGCTCAATGGGGAGTAGGTGCCGTGGACGGGCCTCTCCCAATGTTAATGGCCTTTAACATGTTATAATATGATTGCTAGTATGGGATAGTAATCATGATAGCCTAATTGTTTCATTTACTGATATGATTATGAAAGATGATTTGATTCTTGCTTATATGGTAATTAAACTGGATTATATGATAGAATTGCCTTGGTTACTGAGATTTATATCTCACCCCATTTTATGGGATTACAATTTCAGGTGAAGGTTTATCGGGTAAGGATAAGGGTAAGGATAAGGGTAAGCAAGTGAATGAAAATCCATGAGCTCTAACCTATGGGGAGAATGTTACACTTAGGCTAACTTACTTAGTGTAGATGCTAATTTTGTATTCCCTATTGTATAGCATCGTCATGTATTCATGTTGCCAAGTGTAGGAGTCTGTATTTTGATAATATAATGTATACCTATTGTGTAGAAGGTCTTGCTTTAAATTAGTGTTTGATGTATGGATTCATATTATCTGCTGTAAACTTTGTTGACCTATAATTTGGATTACCAATTGAAATGCAACCCTTAAGGTGGTGATATGAACCCCTAATGTATGGAACCCCCATTAATTGGGTATTAAAGGATAGATGCTGGTAGTTCATGTATATTTTGTTGTTGTTACTTTATAAACTTGTTGATAGAGGGTAGTTGGGGAAAAGAAATGGACACATAAGTTTTGAATTGGTAATGGAGGAATAGCTAAGTAAATAAGGTAGTTAAATGCCATTAGAGCCATACGAAATGAGGGGAAGTGACCTTAGAGTGTCCCCAAAGAGTGAAATAGAGTGTAGGGGGCGAAATATAGGGAAAACAGCTACAACAGGGAGTCACGCCGCGGCTAAGAAGGCTTCGCTGCGGCCTAGGGAGTGACAGTGGCAAGGGACGCCGCAGCTTAAAAAATCTCGCCGCGGCGCAAAGCGAAAATAATCACCCAGGGGGTGACAGAACGTAACCTCACCGCGGCGCAAGAAGTCCAGCCGCGGCGTGAGTCAAGGAAATAAATTAGGGAGGTTACACTAGCAAAACTCGCCGCGGCGCCACATAGGTTGGCCGCGGCGCAGATCCGACTCCACCCGGTGATTCCCGAGAGTAACTTGGCCATGACGCAATTGTTCTGGGTTGCGGCGCAAGGTTAAAAACTTAGTTTTTGAGTTCTAGAACCCAACTTAGCCGTGGCGGGAAAGTACCACGTCGCACCGCAGGTCCCCAAACTCCCACCTCTGACCTAGAAACCCTAATTTCTTCAATGCAAATGATAGGGAATGACGTAGGAACACTTGTGGGAGGTTTTTGTGTGTAAAAAAAAAATGATAGATGGACAAATTACAAACCCTTAATGATGATACAAATGCTTTTATACATGTTCCCATTTATGGTCGTTTGGTTGATGACCTTAACACATCAAGGTTCAAATTTCTCTATATTTCCGCAAAGTAATTAATTGTAGCAACCCCAAACCTTGATCATTAATTATTAACTAGGTATTTAACCATATTTTCATGGACTAGAAGTTAGGGTTGTCACAATCATCATATAAAATCAAATTTTACAAGGTGCACTTGAAACCCTAGGTTTGGTACCTTGAAATTCTATGGCCTTTTCTTGAATTTCTTTGTATATTCTTACTCTCCTCTTATAAATTCATGTAATTCACCCTTGGTTCCCCTCAAAATTGTAGCCCTCTAACATCTACATACATGGGGCGAAATATGGAGAAGAAAGGGGGAGGAGTAGCTACCATGAGATGTAAGATTTACCTTATTTTCTTACTTTTTCTCACTTGAATCTTATATTCTTTGAGCTCCTCTCTTCAAATCCGAATTTTTCCCTCAATTTCTCCTTTTAAAACAGATCCATATACTTCATTATAATCATACAAAATAAAGGAGAATGAAGAAGAAGAGGTTTGGAAGAGAAAGAGCATAAAAAACTACTAAATTTCCATACCTTAAACCTTTGATTTCTCCTCCTCTTTACCTCCCTCTTGTGCACCACTCTCCTTAGGGTTTTCCTCTAGTTTTGGGCAGAACTTGGTCGTGCAAAATGAAGGGAGAAGAAAGGTGCATCATATATATAGGTGGGAGGAAGTTACACATTTCATAAATTCTCATTTTGCCCTTTGTTCTTGGCATTTTCGTTTCTCCTTTATTTTAACTCCTTTTTGAGAACTATCTTTTCTATTATGAAATTAAGGTTCCCAATTTAGTAAACTACCTTTGGAATCACTTAAATCAGAGCTAAAACCTTCCTGAATGAATCTGTAAATTTTAGGCACACTGACGTTAGAAAACATCTATTGGAAGGGCTTTAGCTGTCTCGGGGCTTCCCATGATTTTTAGGCCTTTGAGAACTTTGGAGAACTCAAAATTTTCATTTAAAAAACCCTCTTATGTGAATTCCAAAAATTATGAAAATGCCATTACGTTTTGTAAGCTTTTCGTAAGAAATTGTTTCTTCATTCTAGCTCTGTTTTTCTTTCCGTCTAAGCCTGGGATTCTTATTTTTAGGAGTCTAGAATGCTTCCTAAATTTTTTAGGACCTTAACTATCTCATTTCGAGGGAATTCCTTTTGTATCTAGTGAATTTTGTTCATTTACGGAGAAACTATGCATTACGTTTCTCATGTTCTCTCTCATTTTTTGATAACTGGATGTTACATTGGACCCACGAATAACACAGCCCAAGTTTCTGACCATATGAACAGTGTCTACATTAGTTTAGCAAAAAAATGCCAACTTTAGAAATTCATAATTAATTCTACAAAGCTCCAAATAATTTGGCCTTTAGCTTCCCAAAAAGCTTTGGATAAGATCTACATGTGTGCCAAATTTCATGGGCAAATTCATTCATTTGGTCAGATCTTGAGATTGGGTTGCAAAATGGCTCATTTTGTGTCATATAAGGGGTCCAAATGGTCCATTTCAAGTTCTAAGGCAATCATAACCACTTGAGCACGTGGAAATGCACCAAAATGGCTCTTTAAACTTGTCTTAAAGGTTTATAAACCCAGAAATCAAAAACTCACTCTTTCACCCTAAGCCATACACAAGGTTTCACATGCTAGTTCTTGCCATTTCATACCCAAATTATGCTATATCATGTATATGGCATTAATTCTCATTCATACTTCATATATATGAGTATTTACACATATTTAGATAATTACAATACAATTCCATCATGAGATTACATCACTTGCCATACATATGGCTATAAAGAAGCAAAACTAGGCATTTTTCATACACTTTGATGTCAATCTTCTTCTCCTTAGCTTAGTGGCTTCCCTTACCTTGCTCAATTACTCCACCTAGTGTATTAAGACATTGGAGAGGAGGGGATGAGATTCAAAGAGTCTCAATAGCTCATCTCCCTTTCAATCACATGTAAAGTATGCAATACAAGCCTTGAAAATGTATGTATGGGCATATTGACATATGTAAGCATTCAAGAAACATCCTTGACATTTGAACAAGTTATACATAGCATACATAGGCTTGCCAAGTGAGTGAATTAGCCTCACCCATTCACTTATGGATTTTGAACTTGCCTCACTCATTTTCTCTATAAGGTTTTGACTTAACTTTACTCTTAAGAGTCAACCTCACTCTTGGGAGACTCTTTACGTTGTCTTAACCAATTTCAAAGGTTTTTAGCTCATCCTTACCATGGTTAGAGGGTTCTTGGCCTCTCCACACTCAAGCAAACCCAAGCAAGCATATAAAGTATCCTTTGAAAACATAATACAACATCATGGTACCATGGAATAAAAGCTCATGCTAGAACACTTTTCATGACTTAAGACACACATACACACATTCAAAGACAAGTCAAGCATACATTCATGCATGAGAAAAGGAGCAGTGAGCTACCTTTGCCACACAAACATACTCTTTCCTTGAGCCTTGAGTCCTTTCCCTTGACGTCACACACCCAAGGAGGTAGAGATCACTTCTCTTGGCCTAGACATATCATATCGAAGCCAATTATACTCTTAAATCAACTTTTAAGGCCATACATTCACTAGAAAAGTTAGGTGGTTCATATAACCCTTTTATGGTTCCATAATGCACTCAATGAAGCAACCCTAAGAAAACATCATCTTGGCTCTATTCTCTCAATCTATTTATGATTCTTGACTCCATTTAAACCTCTTGGAGTCATCATACAATCAAATCAAGGAGACTAGCTAGGTGTTACTTCTTTAAGCCATAATATAGAACCTATGATACCATCTCACTATCTATGGCTTCTAAAATTTTTCCAAGGCATCCTCTCATCCTCTTTTATCATACATGACTCAAAACTAAGCTTGAAACAATTTAAAACTTCCTTTTGCTGCTCCAAACTCTCAAGACCGTGGCTATGGACCAAGGAGACACCAAGTGAGGTTGCTTTGTTTTCTTGATGGAAGATGCACAAGAGGAGACTTCTAGGGATCTCAAGAGCTCATCCAGACACTCATTTAGGTCTAGGAATAATTACATCAAATCATATTTTCAAAGGAGCTCATGAAACCCTAGGTTTGCTATCTTGAAAATCCACGACTTTTACTTGAATTTCTTTTCATATTCTTATTCTCCTCCCATAAATTCTTAAGATTCATCCTTGGTAAAATTCAAGCCCTCCTATAGCTACATACATTGGGCAAAATAGGGAAAAGAAGGGGGAGGAAGTAGCTACCATGGGATGGAAGATTTACCTTGTTTTTCCTTATTTTCTTGCTTGATTCTCACTTTCCTTAGCCTCCTCTGTTCAAATTGTCACACCCGAAAATGCGACCGCGTGGCGCCTTTCCAAAAAGAAATCAAAGAAATTATTATGGTAAAAATGGTTCGAATAAATAGGGTTCAAGGAGTCGCCACCAAAATTTTATTTTTGAAAAGGCAAAACTTTGGAAAAGCCTTTTTAATTCAGAAAATGGTCTACGAATCAGAAGATGGATTCGGGAGTCGATTGTGAGTGGGGAAGGTGTTAGGCACCCCACTACACCCATTCCTAAGAACGGTTACCCTAAGTCAGTTGTGCAAAATTAATATGGTCTCTATTATATTGTAATTCTCCCTAACCAATCACATGCAAAGAACAGAAGAAAAAATTTAAGGAAATAAAATTTAAGAGAAGAAAAACAATTAAAAGCAAAATAAAAAGAAATTCAAAGAATAAATTAAAGAAAAGGGAATAAAATAAATTAAAAGAAAATAAAATTAAGAAAAAATACTTATTTACAAGGGCGGACTTGACCTAGGATGAAAGCCTAGGGCCTACGTACCCTTCGAAGGGGATCAAAGTCCACGTAGTTCGATCAGGGATTATATTTATTAGTTGGTTTTGTTTTTCTTTGTTTCATGTTTTGTTTTTGTTTTTTTCTTGGTTGTTTTGTTTTGTTTTTGTTCTTTCTTTATTTATTTTTAATTTTTTGGGTTTGGGTTTGGGTATTATATGTTTTTTTTTTTTGGGAAAAGACAAAGAAAATACACTACTTTTTCTTTTAACAAATAAAACAAGTTTTGAAATTGGTTAAGGTGTTTTAATTTGCTAAAGGAAAATATAATTTTACTTTTCTTTGTATTTTCAATTTTTTCAATTTTTCTTTTTTTATTTTAAACTTAATTTTGTTAATTTTAATTTTTAGAATTTTTCTTATATTTTTCCTTTCCTTTTTATAATCCTATTTATTTAAAGGAAGCTCCTTATTTTTACAAGATATATTTTTATTAGGAGGAATCTTCACTTACCTTTTTGTTTGTTGATTTAATCTATCTCTTTTTTCTTTTTTTTGTTTGTTGATTTAGTCTATCTCTTTTTTCTATTTTTATTTTTTGTTTTTTAACTTTTGTCTTTTTCTTCATTTTTTCTTTTCCCTTTTCAAAAGATCTAGTCAAAGATCTAATCAAAAGAGAAATAACTAACTTTAAAATTTCTTTTAAAGTACTAATTTTCATATATTTTTTTAAAAAGAAGAAAAGACTTTTTTTTAATTAGTAATTTATTGTCAAGAAAGATTTTTTTTGGTTTTTTTTTACTTTATTTTATCTAAAACAAAACTATATATTTTCCAAAAGCTCCATCTAGCCTTTTGAACCCTTTTTTTTTTTTTTTTTTTTTTGAATCATGTTTTAATAATTTGAAATCTTTTTTTTATTTTAAGCACACTTTCTTTTTCTTAAAATTTTCTTTTGGAAACAAAATTAATTTTGTAAGAAGATTGGAACACAAAATTTGCAGATGTATGAAACCAAATACCAACAAGCATCAAGGAGACTTATTGCCACACGTGACACTCTGGTTAATCCTATGCGCCTAAGGAGATATAAAATCCCACACGGCAATGCTAGGAATACGTTATTTAGGAAAGAACATAAAAATATAAAACTTTACGTGCATACATCAATCTGTGACAACATGTGTGCCTTGTGTTTAGTGATCATTCATTTCAGAAATAATACATTACATCTGAATTTGAAACAAACCATACTGTTCTTGTCTTCAACTTTTTTTGTTTTTATGCTCTCTGTCAAAGGACTCCCAGACGTTCCTCCCACCAATTCTTGGGCCTGTGTTTCTCGCATCTCCCTTTTGAGCACTCCTAAGTAACCTCTCAGTCCATTCATGTAAGTTTCCACCATCCAGCAGCAAGAGGAAAGAATGCAAAGAGATTAAAAAAAATTATTCAAAGCGTTGTAAAACACTCATATATACATATATGCATATATAAATACACAACTCGATAAGATCGAATAAACATGACCTGTCAAGTTCGTCTAGCACCTAATCTCTTATAACATGTTCAAATTAGGTATGCAATTTAAAACAATATAAAACATGCTTTCAAGTCTATCCCGCATCAGATTCTCATTTTAAGCACCAACAGAAATCAACATCATGCTTTCATATACACTATATGGCATTAAGATATATACAAAAAAAACATTTGTATTTTTAAAAGAAACATGATGCAATCATCATCTCAAAACCAATTTCAGAATGAACCTTTACTTTCTGCAAACAACTCCATTGGAATATGAAATTAAGATCACCTCAGTTATTCCAAATAACCCCGCCCAGAAAGAAACCAACCAGCCCTGAGATAAATACCTGATTCAGCAAGGCCCTTACATGACTCCCCAGCACTTTTAATACAAACCAACGTGGATGAAAACACGCATTAATTTCACACACCCTTTCTATCGTTACTCCCTCAAATTTCAAGCCATACGAGATTTTGACATACAACCACACAAACAGTATGAGATGAGGGACACATGACCCCGAGACTAAAATGCAGTCAAGAAGAAAAATTTGTCCAATGACACAAAGAGCGCCCTCACAGTGAGATATCAAGCATTTTATGTAATGAAAATAACATGTCAGAGCAGGATACACAACATGAGTGAACCAAGCATAAACCCAATTTCCTTACAGCCAATTCAAAAGGCTCTATTCGCTTAATTTTAGTAAGAACAAAGGCTATGAAATCACTGTACACTTTCAACACGACCATGAAACCCGAAGAGTCAATCACAACTGCAGGACAACTGCAGGGCATTTTTGGTCCAGATAGAAAGAGATTAACATGGGGAATATACGAAGGTTTCCGAGAAACTCTTTCAGGTTTACACATTTATCAAGTTAACTCGAGATTTAGGCCACACAATAAGAAATAGAAACAACAATCGAGGTAATGAGAGACAAACCAGAATCAAAATCAAGGCACTTGTTAAGAAATTTAATTAACACATCCAAATCAAAAGGAGATACTAGGTAGGAAATTCAATGAAACTTCAACTCAATATCAGATTCTATGTTCAAACAGGATGGGATGCAGGATTACCCAACTAATTGCTTAATCATCCTTGAGCGAAACAAGAATTAGCAGAGCTAGAAGATGGAGAAAATTACCTGCTGGCTATCCTCCTTCTCTGTTTTCCTTCACCTTGTGGCTTCAGTGTTCCCATTTCCTAGCTCCATCACCGTCCTTTTTTGGAACGCAGAACCTTCGGAATCCCATATTCGCTTCTGATTCTTCGACCTCCAAGTCCTCTCTTCGAATCCTTTCTCCCGGTTCAAAAACCCTCAACTTTTTCACTCCCTCTATCCTTCCTTCTCTCCCTCGCGTTTTCCGCCTCTTTTCTCCGTCGATCTCTCGCTTCCTCCCTTTCTCGATTTTTCGGTCTCTCCCCTCGATTCTCCTTCTCTGATCCTTCTCCCGATTTCTCGCTCGCGCTTCCCCTCTCTATATTCCTGAATCAAGAAAACCTCCTTCAGACCTCCCCCTCCTTCTCTCTCGAATCCCCTTTCTTGTCCGTCACTCCCTCTTTTGTTTCTGTCCCCCTTTTTTTCTCTGCGTTTCTAGCGTCTCACCACCATCCTGACCCTCTGTCCGTCTCCCCTCTGTCTTTCTGACCCCTTTTTCCTCTTGCCTCTGTCTCTTCCCCCTTTTTGTTTGTGCGTCTCTGTCCTCTTTTTGTGTGTGGTCCTACTGCCTGCTTTTTGTCTCTCCCCCTCCATCAGAAGCGTGCCAGGAAAAAGGAATGGGTAGGGTTTGTTTGAGGAAAGATGGGTTGGGCTTCTGGTTTTGGGGCCTCAAACTTGGGTTAGTGCGTTTGAGAGGTTGTTGGGCTCGAAGGAATGGGCTCTGCCATTTTCTGGGCTTTGTTTTATTTTGTTTTATTTTTTTGTTTTTTTTCATTTTTTTTTAGCTCATTTTCCTCTTTTCACATTTGGATCTTTGAATCTAAAAGAAATAGGCTGAAACTATTTTTGTTTGCTTTAGTTTTTTTTTCTTTTTTGGGATCAAGTTTTTTTTTGCTTTCATTGAGAGAAAAGGAAACAAAGTTAAGACTCTTTTTTTTTTTTTTTTTTGATTTTGCTTTGTTTGTCTTTTTTAGTATTGGGTTAGTGGACTCTTGTTTGATTTTTTTTTTTTTAAGCAATAAACTCTTATATGTTTTTTTTTTGTTTCTCTTCTTTTTTTTTTTTTTTATGATTTGGACTCTCCTAATTTTTTTTTATTTTTGTTTCGGGCTTCCCCTTCTTTTTTAAAACATATATCTTTTTTTTTTTACTTCCTCTTTTTTTTTATATCTTTTTTTTTATGGATTTTTTCCTTTTATTATTATTTTCTTTTAATTATCTTATTTTATTATTTTCTCTTTTTTTTAAAAAAAAAATTAACTAGTTTTTAGTCTTTTCCCTCTCTTTTTTTTTTTTGGGTTTTACTTTTTCTCCATTTTTCTTTTTAGATTTTTGTTACTCCCTGTTTGATTTGTATTTGTATTCTTATTATTATTACTTTTTCCTTGTTGAGCTAAAGGACCTATTTTTCTTTTTTTTTTGTTTTCTAATTGTTTTATTTTTATCTCTTTTCTTTTTTCTAATTTTGTTTTTATCTTTATTTTTGTTTCGTCTGGACAAAATACGGTGTTCACACAAATCAGAATTTTCCCCTTTTGGTTTGACCTTAAATCAACATTAAAAACCTTAATAAAATCATGGAAAAGAAGCTTGAGAGGAGAGGAACAAGTTTAAAAGAAGAAAGAGCATGAAAATCCATGAAATTCTTTACCTTTTTCTTGCTTTTTCTCCTCCTTTCTTCTCTTCTATGGTGCACCTAAGAGAGTTAGTGTTTTCTCTGGTTTTTGGGCATAACAGGTCATGCAAATGAAGGGGAGGAAGAAACAAGAAACTTAAAGAGTGCTCAAGAAGCTTCCATTTTCCAAAAATTCTATCATTTTTAACTCGTTTTAGCTCCTTTTTTAGAACTATCTTTTCCATTATGAAATTTGGTCCTTGATTTAATAAAATTCCTTTGGAATCACTCAAATCAGAGCGAAAACCTTCCAAAATGAATTTGTCAAAGTTTGGGCTCACTGCGGTTAAAAAATGTCTATCATAGGGGCTTTAGCTGTCCCAAGGCTTCCCATGATTTTTAGGGCCTCTGAAAACCTTGGGGAACTTAAAATTTTCATTTAAAAAGCCCTCCTATTGAAATTCCAAAATTTGCTCAAAATTATGAAAATGCCATCATGTTTCGTCAACCTTTCGTTTAAATTCGTTTCTTCATTCTAGTTCCGCTTTTCTTTTCGTTTGAGCCTGGGATTCTCATTTTTAGGAGTCCAAAATACTATATAAATTTTTGGGGACCTTAAATCACTCTATTTGAGGGACTTCCTTTTGTATTCGATGAATTTCGTTCATTTATGGAGAAACCGTACATTACGTTTCTTGCATTTTCTCTTATTTTTGAAGAACTGGATATTACATTTGGTATTTTGTATGATCATTGAGGTTAAATAGAACTACTTTTGATGAATTTTGACATTTCAATCCATTGTCCAATCAAATTACCCCTTATAAAAAATTATTTACATCACTATGTTCCAAATTTATTAATTTCATAACTTTAAAAGGAAAACAACATCAAACTAGTCTTGGTTCAAAAAATTAGAAAAAAAGGAATACTTGTTTTAGTGAAATACCATTTTATTCTCTTTCATTTACACAGTGTCACACCATACATATCTAGCATTGGTTTCATATTAAAACTAGGTAGAAGTATTATATTCATTTTCATAAATTCACATTTTTAGTAATGGAAATAACTAACATTAAAAGCCAAATTGATGTAATCTTGGCTTAATAGACCATGTGTGTAACATCTGGTTTTTCTAAAAATAACAAAATATGCCAATTATAAAAGCAAGTCCTCTGAAATGAATGATTTAAAAGCAAATAAAATTAGGATAAAGTTCTAAATAATAGAAAGTGAGGATTTGAGATTTGAATTGCCCAGAAATTTGAGCGTGATAAGCAAAAGAAGTTGGTGAAAGAAAGTTAGGGCATTTTTGTAATTTTGCAATTTTTGAAAACTTATAGAAGGGCTTTTTAAACAAAAAAATTGAGCTTTCCAAGGTTCTCAAAGGCCTTGAAAACTATAGAAACCCCTAGAACAGTTGAAACCCTTATGGTGGGTGATTTTAACTATCAGTTGACTAAAATTTTGACAGAATAGTTTATAATAGTTTTAAATATGATTTGAGTGAAACCAAAGCCAATTTATAAGTTTAAGAGCCAAAATATTATGATGGAAAAGAAAAATTTTGAAAAGAGGTTGAATTAAGCCTAAATGAAAGGAACTAAGAAAAAGGACTAAAATGCAAAGTAGAAAAGTGCATAAAGTGACTCCTCTCCTTCCATATAGCACGTGCTCTTTCTCCCATCTGGTTAATTGACTCATTTTTGTCGAAAACATAGAAAAAATGTAGAGGGGAGGACACACCAGGAGGGAGGAAGAAGAGGAAGAAAAATTCAAGAAAAGGTAAGAACAAGTGTAAAATTTTATGGTTCGTCCTTTACAAAAAATGTTTTCCTCCTTATCCGCTTTCTTTCTATGGTTTTGCTAACTTACATAGGATTGTTTGACCAGCTCAGAGGAGAAAAGTTAGAGTTTAAAGGAGAAGATTTTACTAATTGAAATGTGATGACCCTAATTTCTAATTACAATGGTTAGACTTAATTATGTAGTTAATAATAATAAATTAAGGCTTAAAGTCATATTACAATTAATTAGATTAGGAAAAAGTGAAAAATTTTAAACCTTGATATCATTGGTCATCAGCTAAACAACTACAACTAATCAAATCCACAAGTGATCATAAAAAACAGTTAAGACCTTGTATTCATCTTACTACTGATGTCGACTTACAAAACCTCTTATAAATATTTCTAATTTAAACTAAGATTTTAGGGACCTTTTGTTCACATTTTCACGTTTCTTGCCCTCATGATAGCTGTGGTGAGTTGGACTCTCGCTGCGGCTAACATCCCTTGTGCCATGGCTAGTGACTCGAGTCTTGCTGCTGCTAACTTATGTAGCATTGCAGCGAGATACCTCTTAGTATTCACCCAAAAATGCTTTGAATTTCACTGCGGCAAAATACCTCCTAAGCGGTGGCAAATTTAGTTTTATTACCCTCCCTAGGTATAATTTTGCCTCACATTGTGGTGAAATTTCCTCATGCAGTAGCGAATTCACTTCTAACTGACCCCTTGGTTGCAACTTGTGATATTTGGTCGTGGCTCATCCCCCTATTGCACTTATAGTTCCCAAATTTTGTCCCAAATACTCCAACACTCCCTCTGGTAGTGCTCTAAGGGCACTCTATATTAATTTCTGGGGCTCTAATGGCATTAGTATACTAATTTATCTAACCTACCTGTCATTACTACTTCAAGACTTGAGGCCTAATTCCTACTCATCAAACTATCATGCATCAATAATTTATATATCAATGATAGTAAGAAGGATTCCTGACTATTAACAAATATAATCCAATTATAAACTCCAATATAGGTTCCCTACAATACTAGCTTAAGCCAACAATTAAGGTGTCACATGATTACATTCTCAAATGATGAATCATATCTCAAAGTTAGCAAGATTTCATATCAAATGTAAATAAGCGCATACATCAAATTCTAAGTTTTATAAAGCCTATCTCCTTATTAGATACACCATAGTTCACCAAAACATAAAAACTCCTACACTGGGCAATATGATTACATGATGATGTTATACAAAAGAATAACAAAAATTATTTTCTATCCTAAGTTAGGTTCTAATGTCCAATTTTCGTTAAATGATGGAAATGAGCACGTTTTCAAAGCCAGTCCCCTAAAATGAATTAGTTAAGGTCCCAAAAAATTTGAGTAACATTTTAGATTCCTAAAAATGAGAATCCTAGCCTCAGACGGAAGGAAAAATAGAGCTGGAATGAAGAAACAAATTATGACGAAATACTTACGAAATGTCATGGCATTCTCGTAATTTTGAGCAAATTTTGGAATTCACATAGGTGGGCTTTTTAAATAAAAGTTTTAAGTTCTTCGGGGTTCTCAAAGGACCTAAAAACCATAAAAAGCCTTGGGATAGTCAAATCCTCTTCTGGTAGATGTTTTCCAACGTTGGTACACCCAAACTTTAACAGATTCATTCAAGAAGGTTTTAGCTCTGATTTGAGTGATTCCAAAAGCATTTTACTAAATTGGGAACCTAAATTTTATGATAGAAAAGACGGTTCTAAAAAAGGAGCTAAAATGAAGGAGAAATGAAAATGCAAAGAACGATGGGCAAAATGAGAATTTTTGAAAAATGCTTCCTCCTCCCCTTGTATATAGGTGGCACCCCACTTTCCCCCTCATTTAGACTCAGAATTTTCTGCCTAATTTTAGAGAAGAGAGCTAGTGTTTTGGGCACACAAGAGAGGAAAAAGAAGAAGGGGAAATCCAAGCTTAAAGGTATACTTCCATGGTAGTTTTTCATGCTTTCTTCCATCCACACCTCCTCTCCTTCCTTCTCCTTTATTTCCTTTGATTAAAATGGAGTTTACAAATCTAATTTAAGGGAGAAAATTAGGAGAAATTTTAGATTTGAAGAGAGGAGCTTGGAAAAAGCAAGATTTAGGCAAGAATAAGTAAGGAAACTAGGCAATTTCTTTTCCAATGTTTGCTATTTTCATCCTCCCTCCTTCTCCATTTTGCCTAACCCTAGGAGGATCTGAATTTTAGGTAGAAACAAGTATGAATCTATGGAAAAAGGATGTGGAGATTAAGAATATGCAAAGAGAATTAACAAAAAGCCATTAGATTTCAAGATGTAAATTCTTGGGTTTCAAGTGCACATTGTAAAATCTGATTTTGTATGATGATTCTTAGGCATAAATAAGAGTTTAAATG
This sequence comes from Erythrophleum fordii, assembly GCA_032878935.1. Taxonomy (NCBI): domain Eukaryota; kingdom Viridiplantae; phylum Streptophyta; class Magnoliopsida; order Fabales; family Fabaceae; genus Erythrophleum; species Erythrophleum fordii. The sequence continues at coordinate 12,772,535 of JAVQMF010000052.1, read as the reverse complement.
AGCTCCCAAGATCCCTAAGAGGCTCCTTATATGCTTCTTCCCTTGAGAAAACAAAGAAAGCTCCATGGAACCGATTAAAGCCCTATGCCTTGGCCAAGCAAGGAAAGCATAGCTAGGGAGAGTTTTAAATTTTTCTAAGCCCATTCTTGACTCCTATATGATGAATGAAAATGAGGGGAGGCCTTAGGAAAAATTTAGAACCCATAGAAAGTGAGTTAGTGCTTTAGGTTCCATATTATGACCTAAAGAAATAACACGTAGTTAGGCTCTTGGTTTTGATTATGGGATGACTCCAAGAGGCCTAAAAGGAGTCAAGAATCATATTTGAAAGGAAAGAATGAAGCCTAGAATTTAATTGAGGGGTGTTGCTTCATTGGGTTCATTTATGGACCATAATGAGGTTATAAGCCAACCTAGTGTCTAAGTAAATTGCATGGCCTTAGAATTGAGTTCATGAACCTAATTAGCTTCCATAAATTGTGTTTAAGCTAAAAGAAATCTTCCCCACACTTATGTGGGTGTGTGACAAAAGCAAGGAAGGGATTTTCAAAAGAAAAAGTGTGCGATTGTGTACAAGATAGCTCTCTCCACCTTCTCTCATGCATGGATGTGTGTTTAGCTTGTCTTAGAATGTGTGTATGTATATTTTCAAGCTATGAAAAGTATGCTAGCATGATTTTATATGCCATGATTTCATGATGACATATTATGTTTCTAAATAATGTTTTGATGTTTGTTTGAGTTTGCTTGAGTATGGAAAGGCCAAGAACTCTTAACCATGATGAGGAAGAGCTAAAAACCCTTAAGATTGGTTGAGACAAAGCAAAGAGTTTCCTAAAAGTAAAGTGGGCTCTCAAGAGCATGGTTGAGTCCAAGAATCCCTTAAAGAATGGGTGAGGCAAGTCCAAAATCCATGAGAAAAAGGATGAGGCCAATCCATCTACTTGGCAAGCTCTTGGATGTCTTGTATGATTTATTCACATGCCAAGCTTACTTCTTGAATGTTCATGACATCTATTATATCTATGCATGGATTTCAAGACTTGCTTTACATCTATTATGTATGATTGAATAGGAGATGAGCTATTGGGATTCTTAAAATTTCATTTGCTCCTCTCCAATGATCTAACATGCTAGGTGGACCAAGTGGACAAGGTAATAGAAGCCAACCACCTTGAAGAAGAGAGCTTGACAACATAATGCATGGTTTTTAGTTCTTTAAAGCCATATTTATGTCAAATATTGTAATCCATGCTTGTATATGGTTTATGACCTTTGGAACATATGTAATTATGATAAAATACGATGTAGAAATGAGAGAATGTGTTATGTGAATGATAGAATGTAAATTGAATATGTATGGACAATGTGGCTTCATGAATGGCATTATGGATTTATGCATATGTGTGGATGAAATGACCAAAATGAGATGCATGGAGTTTGGGACCATTTGGACAGCCTACAAAAGTCCTAATTATGCTTTTAAACTTGCCCAAGAGGTGCCAAATCCTAAGAAAAGCCATTTGGACATTTTAATATGCTTTGTGAAGCCAAAATTGACCATAATAGAACCCTATATCACTTTTGCCCCAAATGAGCTTTTCTTGATTTGAGACTTGGCATGCAGTTAGAGCTTGTTGAGGGCTTTTTGAGAATTTAAATAACATAATTTTCGGAGGTCTACAGAATATTTGATGGATTTTCAATATTGGCAAATTTTCTGCTTTTGGTCATGTCACTGTTCATACTGGTCTAAAAATAAAATCTATCACATAGGGCTTCAACAATATCCAATTGCTATGAAATTTTATACAATGAAACTAGACATTCCTAGTGACTTGTGTCAACTAGAAGCACCTTATTTGGAGGTCTAGAGAGTGAGATATAAATTTTTAAATATTCCATCCAGTATTAGGAACTTCACCTGACCTCAGTTATTGTCTGATTAGATTTTGAGGTCTGGGTTTGCTTGAATAGGTCTAGAGTTATTTTTCTCATCTACATGACATCCACAAATTTCTAGATTGGTATTATTTACATGAATTGGATTTTTTTATAATTAATTAGACATTTTTGAGTTTTGTTGTAGAAATCTGTGACAACACTAGTTGGCAGTTTGACCTCTGAACCATTTCGAATGTCAAACGTCCTATGTGATTGATGTTATGGTCTTAACATATTTTTAGCATGAAGTAGACATCAGTAGCTTTCTGGAATCACCAAGAATGCATAATTTTGATATTTTTAAAATTAGTTATGATTTTTTGATGTTGGGATAAAAAAGGGGCAAAAGCTGGCTGAAAATATATGTGTTTATTTTATACTTCCCTTTGAGTTTCTTGAGGTGTAGGCCACTTTTGATGATCCAAATAAGTTGTATCCATGTAATTAAATATGAGAATGTATTGTAAGATCTCACACGGTCCACATGACGCCGAATGAAATTTTTATACACGATGCAACGCAAAAAAATATATTATTTTAATAGATTTTTCTTGCTTCCCTCATGGAATGTATCATATGAGTATACAAATGTGATTGAAATGAGCTAGAGATTATGGTGTTACATTTATTGGTATCAAAGCAAAGGTTTAGGCTTATGATGTGGGTTGTTGCTTGTGTTTATGAGTTGCCTAGATTATATGAGCTATATTGTGGATGAATTGAGTGTGTTTGATGATGGAAGTGTTCTCTTTTATGTTAAAGTTCATTATGATGTTTCAGCAAGATGGTGAACATTAGGAGAGATTGGACCTCTAGAGAGGCTCATGCTGATGACGCTGAGCCTAGTGATCCAGTTGTTGGAGCCTTATAGTCCATCATGGCTCGCTTGGATTAGCAGCAAGCTGTTATCATACAGTTACAGGAACAACTTGCTGAGAGAGATAGCTAGGGCCCTACACCTACTGTGACGACCCTAATTTTTCATCTCGATAATTAAGGTTAAACATGTGATTAATCATCATAAGTCATGAAAATATGAAAAAATTTAAACCTTAATGTAATTAGAGTCATCAGTCTTACAATCACATACTCCTATGTTCACAAGGAAATTAAACACCCATTAATAGGCCTTGGATTCTATTACTCATCATTTATGACTCATCCTAGTGACTCTAGATCATCCCTTATGATTATCCTATGGAAACTAAGGTTTTCTAGCTAATATAGGCGTTCTGGCATGTTAGCCGCGGCCAATTCCTTTCTGTTTTACCCCTATCGCCGCGGCGAGTTGGACCTTTGCCGCGGCCAACCTACATGGCACCGTGGCGAAGAAGCCTCCTGGAGCTTCCTCGCTCGCCTCTCGATATTGGCCGCGACCAATTACTCCTTATGCCGCGGCCAATTCCTCTCTGGAACACCAGGGACATTTTCCTCGAAAGTTCGCTGCGGCCAATTCCCTAATTTGCTGTGGCGAATTTCCCTCTGGATGACTTCCAGTTTGACCTCTCAAATTTCGCCGTGGCCAATTAATATTTAGCCGCGGCGAATTACCCTCTGGCACTCTCCCTGGGCAACTTTGCCTCTATTGACCACGGCCAACTCCATTTTAGCCACGGCTAAATTCCTCTGATCCTATAACTCCAAAATTCTAGACTTATATTCTCCTTTCTCCCTCCAATCTTATCTTAGGGCCTCTCTACCTTAATTGTAGGGCTCAATTAGCTTTCATTAACCTAATTTATCTGACTAATCTATCCTATATCAGCAAGTCCATGGAATAACAGCAACAAAGATTCATGCATCATTAACATTCAACATTTTACACACTTTTCCATTTGAGGTTCCATACATAAGTAATTCATATCAATATCTCCAGATTACATTTCTAAATGGTACGCCATATCGTAAGTTCAATAAGATTCATTACAGATATCATAATCTATACATCAATACCATTTTAAGTAAGGCCTACTCCTCCATAAGTACACATTATATTGTCAAAATATAGACCCCTACACTTGGCAATGCAGATACATGATGATGCTATATAAGTATTACAAAATTAGCATATACTCTATTACAATTAGAATGAGTATAGCTCCCTCACACCGGGCCTCAGCTCATGGATGTTCATCCACTTGCTTACCCTTATCCTTACCCGAAGCACTTTGACCTAAAATATTAATCCCATAACACGAGGTGAGATTATAAATCTCAGTAACTAAGGCAATTCCAGCATATAATCCAGTTTAACTAACATATAAGCAAGAATCAACATCATCATTCAGAATCATATCAGTCATCTCAGTAAATGAAATAATTAGGCTATCATGATTACTATCCCATACTAGCAATCATATTATAACATGTTAAAGGCCATTAACACCGGGAGAGGCCCGTCCACGGCACCTACTCCCCATTGAGCACAACCTGGGCTCAGTGCATCTGGGGTTTGATCATAATCCGGTGCCCGATCGCAGCACATGCACAGGTGGCAGCTGCACCACAGCTCCACCATGAACTCACAAGGTCCAATCATCATACAATGGATAGCCAACCAATTCATTCAGCAATTTCAAATCATTCATATATAGCAAATATGAAATTAAAATCGATACATGCATGGAATTAACATAAACCCCGGTTACCTCACTTGTAGACAGATTTGTAACAGCCACCAATGGTACAGAGCCTCCCTATAATCATAACATCAAATAATTACTACTCTAATCCATCATTGACAGTTATAACAAGTACCCAAAATGTTTAAATGCTAATGACTATCTAAAGAACACTTACCCAGCCACCATAAATCCCAAATTTGGTTTTTAGTGTCCTTTACTAGAAATCTCAATATTCTACCCAAAAATCCTAAACAAATTCGTCTAAAATCTGTACCCATAATATAAATCAGCTATGGGGGTTTCAAACCAGCAAGGAAAGCATCAAAATGGGGGGTTTAAGCTTACCTAACACCAACCCTAACCTCAACCTACGAATTTCACCAAGAAAACCCCCAAACACTCACATTTCAGATTTTGGGTATAATGAAAACTCTCCAAATGAAAAACTAATTAGACCAAATTAAAGAGAAAGATGAGGGGATTAAGTTGTATAACTATTACCTTGGCCAAATCTTACTCCAAATGTGAGGAAATGTGGAATTAAGCCAAGAACCCTAGCCTCTCCTCCTTACCTCCGAATTTCTCTTTTATTTTTTGTGTTTCAGTAAATGGGGGGAAAAGTGGCTGAAGCATTAGGGTTTTAGGTGGGTTTAAGTTGGGTCAAGGGGTTGGGTCATGGGTTGCTCCAAGCCCAAACCCAATTGGATTTCAGATTTTGCTTATTGAGCCAGTTTTCAATTGTTGGACTGCATAATTTCATTAGGTTGCTGAAGTTTAATGGGTTTTGGGCCTAATTTGAAGAGCTCAAAGGCTTGGGTCTACACAAGGGTAATTGGGCCACTTATAAGAGTTTATACTAGGTGGGTTTTGGGCCTCCATCTCATTAAATTGGTTTAGGTCTGCATCTAATTCATTAGGCCTCCATTAGTCTCTCATTCATGATTCATTAATTTTGGCCTAGATGAAAATTCTATGCCAAATAAATCTTCAAACCCATGTTAATACTTTATCTCTCTAAAATTTCCATTCAATTAACTTGCCCAATCATTCCATATTAATTACTCTTAATTACTCTAAATCTATGATTAGCACCTTAAATAAATTTTGGGATGTTACATCTACTCCTCCTCAGCCACCTCCACACTCAGATCATCCCAAGCATTCAGGGACAACTCACTTAGATCCATAGCCACATGCATAGATGGTTGCCCCTATTCCACCAGCTCAAATGCCTCCTGTACAGCAACTGCCTTCGACCAGAAAATTCATTACCTAGTTCAGAAAATTTGGGCCTCTCACCTTTGATTATGAGATGAACTCAGATAAAGCTGAGGCCTAGATTATGAAATTAGAGAAGATATTGACGATTGTGTTATGCAATCTCAAATAAAACTAGGTGGCAAAATAAATTTGTAGATAATGGTGCAACCTAGGTCATTTTCCCAAGGAGTTTGTGCCTCAATTTGTTTATGAAAGAGTATTCTAAGTATTACTAATTAGGACTTGTTTTGGGGGGTTTTGAAATGCTAGAATTTATGTGAACTAAAGTTGATTGACAAGAATTAAAAACTTAAAACTAAGTTGAAGTAAATAGTCAAGCAAATGTGGTAGCTAGCTTTCAATTGGATTCCCTAGAGTTCAATTATCCTTGCTCTTTTTAGTTTACTAATTTTGGATTAAGTTCTTGCTCTTTAGTGCATTCCTTATAAGGCTCTTGAATAACCATCCAAGATTCAATTTATCAATTATTCAAGGAATTTTGCAACCACAAGAAACCTTGAACAACTAATTAATTGAATTAAAAATAAGAACATACTACAACCAATTTTGATTGATTAATGAGATCTTCTGCACAATCTACTCAAGATGCTAATTCACCAATTAGATTAATTAATCCCTCAAGCAATTAATTGCACAAAAATTTCAGCTAACTAATCCAATAACCATTGCATCAATTAGCCTAAAATTAAGAGGAATTTAGAAGTCAATTGTACAGCACTAATTCTGGAATTTTTACAAGCATATAATGATCACAAATAAAATTCCAAAATTCAAATTAAGTTCAATCCAAGAATTAATTCAATCCAGTAATTCCAGCAATTAAATTCCTAAACCAATAAGCTAAACCTAGTCAAATTAATAAAGGAAATAATGCTGAAACTAAAAGATTGAGCAAGAGAGTTTTATCCAAATTGATGAGGAGTTGTGGAGCTCAAATCTTCATCTAGGAGAATCTTATCTTCAGCTAGCCACCAAATGGAATTCAAGTTGCCATGGCAAAATCAATCGGAGGAGAATCGATCAAGGAAGCTGCAGCCATCAAGAATTCAATGAAAATTTCTTCCTCTTTCAGCATTGGAGCTTGTCGCTATTTTCATGTCGTCTCTCTTCTCTGGAACCTGATGTATTCCCAACATTCTTCTCACATGCCCAGTCACGTTCTACCCGAGTCCTCCCTTGAACATTTTTTTTTTCTCTCCTTCTCATTAATTCATCACGTGCCGCTCAGCTCTTCACTTTACATACTAAAGTCATGCCTTTTTTTCTCATTTCCCAGCTCATTTACCATGTCAGCCCATAGCCCTCTCACGCTGTACACATTTTTTCCTTCAGCTTCTTATACATGCTCCAGTCAGCTTATGATTCATTAATCCACGTGATTTCCAGCTTTCTTTAATTCCACGTGCTCAACTCCACATTTAAATGCTGCCTCATCATTCTTCCCTTACCCGAATGTGTTTTTCTTCTTTGCTTATGTGAGTGTGGGCCCCCTTAAATATATTAATCACCTTCCACGTTGCTTTCTCATGCAGCTCTTCGTGTTTCTCAAACAAAGGCTGCTTCTTCTTCTTACTTCATCCACCCAAGTTCGAGCTTCTTACGTGGTTGCTCTTTGTTCTGGAGTTGTTTCTTCTTCGTCCAGCTGCAGCTTTTCCTCTCCATGCAAGCTTCTTTCTTTCGTGTTTCTTCTTCAAACTAGAAACCATAGCTTCTCTCGCCTTCTCCTTCAACATAAACCCAAGCTCATTCATGTTACTTCATCATTCTCCGCTCAGCGTTGTTCTTCTTGTTGCTTTCCACGTCTCTAGGTTCCACATTGACCCAACTCTTCTAGCTTCAGCTTCCTAACTCGCTGAATACTCTCTGCTTCTTATAATTGCTGCAGCTCGTGGCATTCCACGTGAAGATTCTACATATATGGCTTTTCTTTTGCTCATTCCACATCAAAACCTTGCTTCTTTCTCTTGATTTTCTGCTGGTTGTGTTTTGTTTCTTCTCCATATCAAAACCAAGAACTCGAGCTTCTCTTCTGTTCTGCAGCTACTGGATGGAAAAAAATGGATGAAGGGATCATGTGTGCATGTGGCAGCCTCCTTCATGTAGCTCAACGTCTTCATGCATCTACGTTGTGGCTTCGTTGCTTCCAAATCTGCCTCCTTCCAAGTAACTTCTACTGCCTTTTTAGTTGCTTCTTTCATTTCCACGTGAAAGCTTCCAATCCAGCTCAGCAAGCTTCCTTCGTTCTTACTTTCACACACACACTCTGCTTCATCTTCTCCACATGTTTGCTTAGTTGCCATGAGCTTATCTATGTTATGCATATGTGTGTATTTGTATCCAGGCTCTAAACCCGTGGCTTCTTCCTCACACACACATGTAACTTTTCTCCTTTCCATGCAATTGAGGAAGCCTAATTAAATCTGCACCCAAGGAATGGAAGCAATTAAGTAGGAACAAATTACAAAATTATTTAAAAAGAGATTTATATATTTGAGAATTCAAAATTTTGTAAATTAATTCCTACATTGCAAACATGGTCAATAAAATCAAACTTCATTCAATTAGATTTCTTAAGCCATATTTAATTATTAAAATGCCAAAATTAGGAGAATTAAAAGGTATAGAAATCATGCTTATAAGATATTCAAGGTGATGGAGTGCACATCTAAGCAAAAAGCCAAGATGGCTGTATTTCAGTTATAGAGAGAAGCAAACTATTGGTGGAAAGGCACCGAGCCTATTTTGAGAGCGAGGAACTTCCCAATTATGTGGGGAGCATTCCTCTAGGCATTCCACAAGAAATATTTCCCTAGCTCAATTAGAGATGAGAAAGAATTAGAGTTCATTCTTTTAAAGCAGACTAAGAGGATGTCTATAAACCAATATATGATGAAGTTTGTAGAGCTCTCCTGATACTCTTCTTACTTATAGAGGCATAATGATGAGAGATGGAGAGCAGATAGATTAGAGAAAGGCCTGCTCCTTGAGATCAGAGACAGGTTAGTGTCATAGAGAATTAGGCACTTTAACACCCTTGTCAAGGTATGTAGAGTGACTAAGATGAACCTCAGAATGATGCAGCCTACTTCTAGTGCCAGACCACCCCTCCTTGAGCCTAAAAGACCTAGAGAGGGATCACAAGTTGCAGTTACTAGCAGGAGAGGTGGTAGAGGCCAGTGGGGCCGAAAGGGAAAGAGACAAAGGACTTAGTCTAGCAAAGACAGTTTCACACCAATCACATGTCCTCAGTGTGGCCAGAATCATGGCAACAAAATGAATGTTTTAGGTGTGGTAGGCCAGGATACATGACCAGGGATTACACATAGGCTCCTCCGCTGATTCCACAACAAAAAGAGATGGCTCCTCCTCCCAGACCTTAGACCCAGGGTAGAGTCTTTGCCCTATCACAATAGAAGGCTAGTCGATCCTCGAGTCTGATCTAAGGTACTATTAGAATAAATGATTTACTTGTAACTACATTATTTGATTTGGGTGTTAGCCATTCTTTTATATCATATGACTGTGTTAGGAGGTTGGGTATGAGCATGTATACACTTCCATATGATTTGCATGTATCTACCCCTACAGGAAACTGAGCTATTACCTCCTATACTTGATTGAATTATGTGATCTAGTTTAATCATTGCCTTACCACCCTTGATTGATTTGTATGACCTTTATTGATATTGATGTGATTATTGGCATGAACTGGATGTCTACAAATAATGCCACACTAGATTCTAGCCACAGATGTATTATTTTACTTGAGTGTGGGACTATACCTAGTATAAGGGCTGAGTTATCTGTCATGACCACCTCCCAGATTGAGAGATCTCTAGGGCATAGTTGTCAGGGGTATCTAGTTTTCTTTTCAGTCTAGACTGAGGTAGAAGAAGGTATAGATGAAATTCTTGCAATGAGGGAGTTCCCAGAGGTATTCCCTAGAGAGATTAGTGGACTACCCCTAGAGAGAGAGGTAGAGTTTCCTATAGACATTATACCTAGGGTAGGTCCAGTGTCTAAAGCTTCGTATAGGATGGCTCCCACCAAGCTAGTTGAGTTTAAGAAATAGATAGAAGAGATTTCAGACAAGGGTTTTATCAGACCAAGTGTCTCGCTGTAGGGAGCTCCAATCCTATTTGTAAAGAAGAAATATGGGAATCTTAGGCTATATATATATTACCAGAAACTTAATAAAATTACCATTAAGAATAAGTACCTTCTCCCTTACATAAATGACCTCTTAGATCAGTTAGTAAGAGCGTCAGTATTGAGTAAAATACATCTCAGGTCAGGATATCATCAGCTTAGAATAAAGACTGAGGATATTCCTAAAACAACTTTTAAAACCAGATACGAGTATTATGAATTTTTAGTTATGCCTTTTGGGTTGACGAATGCACCCACAGTATTCATAGATTACATGAACAAAGTTTTCAGGCCATATTTAGATAGATTCATAGTTATCTTTATAGATGACAATCTCATCTACCCAAAAAGTAGAGAGGAACATGAGCAGTACCTAAGACTAGCCTTGGAGACCCTGGAAGAGAGATAGTTGTATGCTAAACTTAGTAAATGTGAGTTCTGGCTCAATGAGGTTCAGTTTCTAGGTCATATGATCTCCTAGGCAGGGGTCATAGTAGATCCTCATAAGGTAGAGGCAGTGTTATAATGGGAGAGACCTATGACAGTGATAGATATCAGGAGCTTCTTAGGTTTAGCAAGTTATTATAGAAGGTTCATTTAGGATTTTTCTCAGATAGCGATGCTACTGACCCGACTTAGTAGAAAGAATGTTTCATTTATGTGGAATGAAAAATGTGAAAGTAGTTTTTAGGAATTGAAGCATAAGCTAACCACGGCTCTAATTTTTGTACTCCTTGACTCTAAAGAGAATTTTATAGTTTATAGTGATACCTTTAAGAAAGGGTTAGGATGTGTGCTTATGCAGAAAGGCCGAGTGGTAGCTTATGCTTCTAGATAATTGAAAGCTCATGAAGAAAACTACCCCACACATGCTCTAGGTACCAGACTCAGATTTAACACAGCCTATCACCCTCAGACTGATGGACAGATAGAGAAAACCATCCAAACCCTAGAAGATGTGTAGAAGGCGTGTGTGTTAGAGATGAAAGGAAACTGGGATACATACTTGCCTCTAGCAGAGTTTGCTTATAATAATAGTTATCATGCAAGCATACAGATGGCATCATATGAGGCATTGTATGGGAGGAAGTGTAGGTCTCTGATGTGTTGGGTTGAGCTAGGAGAGCGGAGCCTTATAGGCCTAGAGTTAGTGGACTAGACTTCCAAACAAATAAAGACCATTAGAAAGAAACTTCTAACACCCCAGGGTAGATAGAAAAGCTATGCAGATAGACATAGACAACCGTTAGAGTTTGAGATTAGAGGCTATGTCTTCATTAGAGTGTCTCTAGTCACTAGGATAGGTCGGTCTATAAAAAGAAAAAGGCTCAGTCCAAAGTACATAGGTTTTTTCTAAATTCTTGATAAAATAGGACCTATGGCCTACAGACTAGCCCTTCCCTCAAACCTAAGCTAAGTACATAATGTATTCCATGTTTCCCAGCTTAAAAAGTACCAGCCCGACCCCTTACATGTCATAGAATATGAGAATGTGTAGTTATAGGATGATCTATCATACATAATATCACTAGAATAGATCTTGGATGTTAGACTCAAGCAGTTACGGAATAAAACGATACCGCTGGTGAAAGTGATTTGGAAGGGGTTATCTCCTAAAAAGGCTACCTGGGAACTAGAGGATGATATGAGGAAGAAATATCCAAAACTCTTTCTATAAGGTATGCTATCTAAATTTTGAGGACAAAATTTTTAAAGGGGGGAGAATTGTAATATCTGATTTTCTTTAAATGACAGAAATGGGCACATTTTCAAAGCAAGTCTCTTGAAATGAATTAGTTAAGATCCCAAAAAATTTAAGTAACATTCTAGACTCTTAAAAATGAGAATCTTAGCCTCAGATGGAAGGAAAATGGAGCTAGAATGGAGAAACAAATTTTAACGAAAAACCTACAAAACGTCATGGCATTTTCATAATTTTGAGTAAATTTTGGAATTCCCATAGGAGGGCTTTTTAAACGAAAGTTTTAAGTTCTTTGGGGTTCTCAGTGGCCCTGAAAATCATGGGAAGCCTCGAGACAGTTAAATCCCCTCTAGTGGACGTTTTCTAACATCAATGTACCCGAACTTTGACGAATTCATTTGGGAAGGTTTTAGCTCTGATTTGAGTGATTCCAAAGGCATTTGACTAAATTGGGAACCTAAATTTTATGATGGAAGAGATGGTTCTCAAAAAGGAGCTAAAACAAAGGAGAAATGAAAATGTAAAGAATGAAGGACAAAATAGAAATTTTTGAAAAATGCTTCCTCATCCCCTTATATATAGGTGGCACCCCACTTTCTCCCTCATTTAGACTTAGAATTTTTTGCCTAATTTTAGAGGAAAGAACTAGGGTATTAGGTGCACAAGAGAGGAAGAAGAAGAAGAAAGAGAAATCCGAGCTTAAACGTATGCTTCCATGGTAGTTTGTCATGCTTTCTTCCATCCACACCTCCTCTCCTTCCTTCTCCTTTGTTTCTTTTGATTAAAATGGAGTTTACAAATGTAATTTAAGAGAGAAACTCTGGGAAAATTTTGGATTTGAAGAGAGGAGCTTGGAGAAAGCAAGATTCAAGCAAGAATAAGCAATGAAACTAGGTAATTTCTCTTCCTACGGTTGCTATCTTCATCCTCCCTCCTTCTCCATTTTGCCTAACCTTAGGAACCATAGGAGGATCTGAATTTTAGGCAAAACCAAGTATGAATCTAAGGAAAAAGGGTATGGAGATTAAGAATATGCAAAGGGAATTAACAAAAAACTATTAGATTTCAAGATGCAAATTCTAGGGTTTCAAGCACACTTTGTAAAATCTGATTTTGTATGATGATTCCTAGACACAAATAGAGTTTAAATGAGCTCCTAAGATCCCTAAGAGGCTTCCCATATGCTTCTTCCTTAAGAAAACAAAGAAAGCTCCATAAAATCCATTAAAGCCTTATGTCTTAGCCAAGCAAGGAAAGCATACCTAGTGAGAGTTTTAAATTTTTATAAGCCCATTCTTGAGTCATATATGATGAATGAAAATGAGGGGAGGCCTTGGGAAAAAATTTAGAACCCATAGAAAGTAAGTTAGTGCTTTAGGTTCCATATTATGACCTAAAGAAGCAACATATAGTTAGGTTCTTAGTTTTGATTATGTGATGACTCCAAGAGGCTTAAAAAGAGTGAAGAATCATATTTGAAAGGAATTGAGGGGGTGTTGCTTCATTAGGTGCATTTATAGACCATAATGAGGTTATAACCTAACTTAGTGTCTAAGCAAATTGCATGACCTTAGAATTGAGTTCATGAACCTAATTGGCTTCCATAAATTATGTTTGGGCCAAAAGAAATCTTCCTCACACTTTTGTGGGTGTGAGGCCAAAGCAAGGAAGGGATTTTCAAGAGAAAAAGTATGCGATTGTGTACAAGGTAGCTCTCTCCACCTTCTCTCATGCATGGATATGTGTTTATCTTGTCTTAGAATGTGTGTATGTGTATTTTCAAGCCATGAAAAGTATGCTAGCATGATTTTATATGCCATGATTTCATGATGACATATTATGTTTCTAAATGATGTTATGATGCTTGTTTGAGTTTGCTTGAGGGTGGAAAGGTTAAGAACTCTTAACCATGGTGAGGAAGAGCTAAGAACCTTTAAGATTAGTTGAGACAAAGCAAAGAGTCTCCCAAAAATAAAGTGGGCTCCCAAGAGAATGGTTGAGTCCAAAAATCTCTTAAAGAATAGGTGAGGCAAGTCCAAAATCCATGAGAAAAAGGGTGAGACCAATCCATCCACTTGGAAAGCTTTTGGATGTCTTATATGATTTATTCACATGCCAAGCTTGCTTCTTGAATGTTCATGACATCTATTATATCCATGCATGCATTTTCAAGACTTGCTTTGCATCTATTATGTATGATTGAATGGGAGATGAGTTATTGGGATTCTTGGAATCTCATTTGCTCATCTCCAATGATCTAACATGCTAGGTGGACTAAGTGGACAAAGTAATGGAAGCCAACTACCTTGAAGAAGAGAGCTTGACAACATAATGCATGGTTTTTAGTTCTTTAAAGCCATATTTATGTCAAATGTTGTAATCCATGCTTGTATATGGTTTACGATCTTTGGAACATATGTAATTATGATAACATATGATGTAGAAATGAGAGAATGTATTATGTGAATGATAGAATGTAAATTGAGTATGTATAGACAATGTGGCTTCATGAATGGCATTATGGATTTATGCATGTGTGGATGAAATGGCCAATGTGGATGAAATGACCAAAATGAGATGCATGGAGTTTAGGACCATTTGGACAGCCTATACAAGTCCTAGTTATGCTTTTAGACTTGCCCAAGAGGTGCCAAACCCCAAGGAAAGCCATTTGGACATTTTTGGTATCCTTTATAGAGCTAAAATTGACCATAGTGGAACCCTATATCACTTTTTTCCTAAATGAGCTCTTCTTGATCTGAGACAGGCATGCAATTAGATCTTATTGAGATATTTTTAGAAAGGTAAAGAACATAATTTTTGGAGGTCTACAGAATATTTGATGAATTTTCAATATTGGAAAATTTTTTGCTTTTGGTCATGTCACTGTTCATACTAGTCTGAAAATAAAATCTATCACACAGGGCTTAAATGATGTCCAATTGCCATGAAATTTTATACAAAGAAACTAGACATTCCTAGTGGCCTGTGTTAACTAGAAGAACCTCATTTGAAGGTCTAGAAGGGGAGATATGAATTTTTAAATATTCTATCTAGTATTAGAAACTTCACTCGACATCAGTTACTATTTGATTGGATTTCGAGGTCTGGGCATGCCTAAATTAGTCTAAAGTTATTTTTTTCCTCTATCTGACATTCGTAGATTTCTAGATTGGTATCATTTGCATGAATTGGATTTTTTTGAAATTAATTAGACATTTTTTGGTTTTGTTGCAGAAATCTGTGACAGCACTAGTGGGCAATTTGACCTTTGGATTATTTCGAATGTCAAACATCCTTTGTGATGGATGTTATGCTCTAAACATATTTTTAGTATGAAGTAGACATTTTTAACTTTCTACAATGGCCAAGAATGTATGATTTTGATATTTTTAGAATTAGTTATAATTTTCTGAATTTGGGATAGAAAAGGGGCAAAAGCTGGCCATAAATATATGTATTTATTTTATACTTCCCTTTGAGTTTCTTCAGGTTTAGGCCACTTTTGATTATCTAAATGATTTTTATCCATGTAATTAAATATGAGAATATATTGTAAGATCTCATATGGTCCACGTAACAGCGAATGAAATTTTTACGCACGATGTAATGCAAAAAAAGTATTATTTTAATAGATTTTTCTTACTTCCCTCATGGAATATATCATATGAGCATGCAAATATGATAGAAATGAGCTAGAGATTATGGTGTTACATAGGTCAATCCAAGTACAGCTTCCCCACACATGGTTTCAGCTCATGGATGCTTATCTACTTGCTTACCCTTATCCTTATCATAAGATCTTTCATGTGAAATAGTTAGCCCATGAAACTGGATGAGATGCAAATCTTAGTAACCAAAGGAAAATTCCATTGATATATTCTAATTTAATTAGCATATGTGCATTTAATCATTAAGCATAAGAAATATCAGTTATATCAACAAATGAAACAATTAGACTATCTATGATTATTATCCCATACTAAGAATCACATTTCCATATGTTAAAGGCTATTAACATTGGGAGAGGTCTGTCTATAGCACTAACTCCCCAATGAGCACAACCTGGGCCCAATGCATATAAGGGTCTGATCACAACCCAGTGCTCGATTGAAATACGATGTATAGGTGGCAACTGTACCATAACTCCTCTATGGACTCACAAGGTCCAACCACAAAATATCATATAGGCAACTATTCATTTAGCAATTTAAAATCATTCATTTTCAGCAAATATAAAATTAAGGTAAACATATGCAGGGAATTAATAATAACCTAGGTTACGTCACTTGTAAACAATCCTTTAAGAGCCAGCAAAATGCTACTTCAGCCTATGGATACAAAACCAAACCATTACTATCCCTAATCATCATTTATATCAACAAACCTATTACTCAAAGAGTTAAACTACAAAGGATTACTTAAAAAACACTTATCCAACTATTACAAGAACTAAATTTAGATTTGATTATTCCTACATAAAAAACTTTAGAATATCACCTTAAACTCTAAGCAAATTCGCACAAAATTAATGCCTATACTATAAATCAATGATGGGGGGTCTCTAACTAGCAGAAAAGCATCAAAATGAGGAGTTTATATTTACTTAACAACACCTCTAGCTCTAACATCTGAAATTTCACTATGTAAACATCAAACAATAAGTTTCAGATTTTGAGTGTGGATAAAATGCTCCGAATAAAAAACTAATCTAGTCAAATTAAAGAGAGAGGAGAGAATTAAGTTATATGACAATTACCTTAGCTAATTTTGAGTCTAGAAGTAAGAAATGATGGATTTGTGCTAAGAACCTTAGCCTCTCTCCAAGACCTCTGAATTTTGCTTTGCCTCTTATGTTTTTTTGTAGAATGAGGAGGAGGCTGAGGGTATTTAGGGTTTAGATGGGTTTAAGTTAAGTTGTAGACTAACCAAAAGGTTTAATTCCAAGTGGGTTCAGACTTTTGGTTGGGTTTGGCCAAGGTTTAGGTATTAAATGGGTTAAATGTGAGTTGGGCCTGCACAAGGTAAATATTGGGCTTCTAAGAAAATGAAATAGGGTCTCCCTAAGACTAAGATTAGGTTTCTACATTTTACCCAAGGCATAATTAAGCTAATCTTTAGGCCTAATTATAAATGTCTAAATTAATTATGAGCCCAATTAAATCCCTTTCTTGATTGAATTTTAAATCCACATCAATAATTTATTTATCTATAAGTTCCACTCTCCCTTTCCACTTTCTTAGTTTTACTAATTACCTAGATTAATTCCTTAATCATTATAATTAATTTTGGAGTGTTACAGAAAGAGCTCTTGAAACAAGCCAAGAAACATGGATTTTCATGCTTTTCTTTCCTTATTTTCCTTAGTGATGGTTCGGCCACTTAGAGAGCATGTAGAAAGGAACTAATTTTGACCTAAACTAAGTATGAAACCTAGGTTCTAGAGTGTGGGAAACTAGAAAATGAAATGAAATTCAAAAGAAAACCCTTAGAGAACAAGTTGTCAAAGTTAGGGATTCACTTGCACCTTGACATGTATAAAGTTTCCTAGGGATAATTCAAGTTATCTAAGAGTTTGAATGAGTTCCTAAGACATTTAGGAAGCCTTCTAAGTGTCATCCCCTTCAAGAAAACAAAAAAAATTCTATGGGCTCCAAACCTTAGGCATAGTCTCAGCCAAACACACTTGATGCACCTAAGGAAAGTTTTAAATTTTTTTAAACTTAGAATGGGACTAGATATGATGGAAGAACATCAAAGAAAGTCTTGAAAAAAATTTAGAAGCCATGGATTGTGAGATGGAGGTTTAGGTTCCATAATGAAATAAAATGAAGTAACTTATAGCTAGGATCCTTAAAATGAATGTGTGATGACTCTATAGAGTCTAAATAGAGTCAAGAGTCAGAGATTGAAGGAGAAAATGGAGCCAAGATCATGAATTTCCATAGTTGCTTCCTTAGGTCTTGTATGGAACCATAATTGAACCATATGAGAAAGTAAGCTTCCATAGAGTGTGTGTGATGCTAAAGCTTGCTTCAATAATGTAATGGTGTCTTATTTTGTGTTCTAGGCCAAATGAATCAAGCTCTACCTCATTGTAAGTGTGTGGCTAAGAGAAGGAAGGAGTAATCAAGGGAAAAGCTTGTGTTTTTATTTCAAGGTAGCTCTCTAACCTTTCTCCTATGCATTGTTAGTTGTTTTCTTATCTTTGGGTGCTTATATGCTTGCTTGTGCCATGAGAAATGTCTCTAGCTATTGCCTATATTTTATGGTACCATGATGTTCTTGAAATGTATTTTATGAATATTATTTGGCTTACATGGGCATAGTGATGCCAAAAGTCCCTTAGCAAATGTAAGGATTGTAATGTTTGATTTTTGTTAAACGACAGAAATAGGCATGTTTTCAAAGCAAGTCCCCCAAAATGAATTAGTTAAGGTTCTGAAAAATTTGAATAACATTCTAACCTCCTAAAAATGAGAATTGTAGCCTTAGATGGCAGGAAAAATAGAGCTAGAATGAAGAAATAAATTTTGACAGAAACCTTACAAAATGTAAGGACATTTTTGTAATTTTAGGTAATTTTTGGAATTCACATAGGAGGGCTTTTCAAATCAAAGTTTTGATTTCTTCAGGGTTCTTAAAGGCCCTAAAAACCATGGGAAGCCCTAAGATAGTTAAATCCCCTCCGATGGACGTTTTCCAATGTTGGTGTGCCTGAACTTTGATGGATTCGTTCGGAAAGGTTTTAGCTCTGATTTGAGTGATTCCAAAGCCATTTTTCTTAATTGGGAACCTAAGTTTTATAATGGAAATGATGGTTCTAAAAAAGGAGCGAAAATAAAGGAGAAATGAAAATGCAAAGTATGAAGGGCAAAATTTAAATTTTTGAAAAAGTCACTTTACCCTAGCTATATATAAGTGGCACCTCACACTCTCCCTCATTTCACTTCAGTTTTTCTAGCCCCAAATCAGAACCAAGGCCCTAGGAGAGTGGCACACCAAGATAAGGGAAGAAGGAGGAAAAATTCAAGTCTTTAAGTATGGAATTTTGCTTGTTTTTCATGCTTTTTCTCCACCAATCTCTTCTCCTCTTTTTCCCTCTTCTTCTCCATGATTTTTCTGAAGTTTTGAGGGCTTTTTTGAAGGAAAAACAGAGGGGAATTTTCGGATTTAAATAGAAGAGCTTAGAGAAAGCAAGATTCAAGCCAAACTAACTAAGGAAATAAGGTAAAAATACATTCTATGGTAGCTATGTTGATGTTCCTTTCTTCTCCATTTTGAACTAGCCTAAGAACCCTGGGAAGATCTGATTTTCAAGCCCAACCAAGCATGATTCTTAGGTATTTGATGGAGAGGAATAAGAATATGCAAAGAAAACCATGAAATAGGCATTAGGATTCAAGATGCAAAACCTAGGGTTTTTAGTGCACCTTTAAAATTTTGAATTTATGTGATGCTTTCTAGGTCTAATTTAGAGTATAAATGAGTTATTGAGGCACCTAAGATACTCCCCACAAGCTTCTTCCTTTAAGAAAATCAAGCCAACTCCAAGAAGCCCTAAACCTAGGCATATCTCGGCCAAAGAGGGTTTGAGTACTAGAGGAGATTTTAAATTTTTCTAAAGTCATTCTTAAGTCATATTTGATGAATAAAAATGAAGAGAGGCCTTGGAAAAAATTTAGAACTCATAGAAAGTGATTTGGTGCCTTAGGTTCCATATTATGACCTAAAGAAATAACATGGTGCTAGGCCTTTTGTTTTAATAGTGTGATGACTCCAAGAGACTTAAAAGGAGTGAAGAATCATATTTGAAAGGAAAGAATGGAGCCTAGAAATAAATTGAGAGTTGTTGCTTCATTAGATGCAATTATAGACCATAATAGAACCTATAGAGCAATCTAGTATTTCATTAAGTTATATAGCCTTAGAATATGTTTCATGAACTTAACTGGCTCCCATAAATTGTATCTAGGCCAAGAGAAACCATCTCCACCAATTAGTGGGTGTGTGGCCAAAAGAAGAAGCTTGAATTTCAAGAAAAAAGTGTGTGAGTGTACATAAGGTAGATCTCTCCACCTTTTTTCATGCATGGATATGTGTTTGGCTTGTTTTAGAATGTGTGTATGTGCATTTTCAAGTTATGAAAAGTATATTAGCATGCCTTTATATGCCATGATTCTTGATGCTATGCTATGTTTTTAAATGGGTACATGATGTTTGTATGATTTTTCTTGAGTGTGGAGAGGCTAAGAACTCTTCCCTTTGGTGAGGATGAGCCAAGAACCTTTGAGCTTGGTTGAGACAAAGTAAAGAGTCTCCCAAAAACAAAATGGGCTCCTAAGAGTATGGTTAAGTCCAAAGTTCTTAAAGAATAGGTAAGGCAAGTCCAAAACCCATGAGAAGAAGTGTGAGGCTAATCCAAACACTTGGTGTGCTCTTGAATGTCTTGTATGATTGATTCACATGCCAAGTTTGCTTTTAAAATGTCCTTGACTTCAAGTTTCTCCATGTATGCATTTGTAAAGCTTGCTTTGCATATATTATGTATGATTAAATGGGAGATGAGCTATTGGGATTCTTTGAATCTCATCCCTTCCTCTCTAATAATCTAACATGCTAGGTGGACCAAGTAATTATGGTGAAGGGAGCCAACAACAATGAAGAAGAGAGATTGACAAGCTTATGCCTTATTTTATCTATTTTGGAACCATAATGGTAGTTCATGATATATATGATGTTGTAAATGCACTATGAACCTTGAGACATATGTAAAAATACTATTATGTGATGTTTAGATGTATGAATACGATATATGACCTCTAGTATATATTTTGAGTATGTAATGCCAAAGTGTGCAATGTGGAAGTTTGATGGAAATGTGCATAAGTATGGGTTGAATGGCCAAAATGATATGCATGAAGTTTGGGACCATTTGGGTAGCCTACACAAGTCTTAAATATGCTTTTAGACTTACCCAAAGGGTGCCAACACTAAGGGAAGGCCATTTGGCAAGTTTGGTACTTCTTATAGAGTGAAATTTGACTATAATGGAACCCTATGTCACTTTTTAGCCAAATGAGTTAGTCATGATATAAAATTTGGCATGAAATTAGGTCTCATTGAGAGCTTTTTGGGAAGCTAAAGATCATAATTTTTGGAGGTCTACAGAATATTTGATAATTTTTCAAAGTTGGAAAAATTTATGGTTTTGGTCTGCTGCACTATTCATTTGGTCTAAAATTATTTTCTATCACACGAGGCTCAAAATGATGTCCAATTGCCATGAAATCTTATACATAGAAACTAGACAATCATAGTGACTCTTTCTAATTAGAAGCACCTCATTTAGAGGTCTAGAGAGGGAGATATAAATTTTTGAAGTTTCTATCCAGTACTAGTAATTTTACCCGACCAGAAGTACTGTTCCATTGAATTTTGGAGCTTGGACTTGATGAAATGATCTAGAGATATTTTTCCTCTATATTTAACATCCACAGATTTCCAGATTTGTATCATTTTCATAGATTGGATTTTTTTGGAATTAATTGGATATTTTCAAAGTTTTCTATAAAATCTGGTGACAATTCCAAAATTCAGTTGGACCTTTGGATCATTTTAGATGTCAAATGTCCTCTCTAATAAATTTTATGCTTTGAACGTATTTTTAATGTGAATTAGATATCCTAATCATTCTAGAATGAGTGAGATTGCATAATTTCAATTTTTCTAGATTTAGTTATAATTTTCCAAAATTTGCCTAAAAAAGAGGCCAGCTCTGGCCGAGAATGAACTTCCATTTTTCATGCTCCATTTCAGTTTTCATGAGTTGTAGGCATGCTTTTGTGATGCAAATGAGTTGTAATGATATAATTAAATATGAGGATGCATAGCATGAGCTCACAAGGTCCACGTGGCACCGAAATGAATTTTTAAATATGAAGCAAAGAGAAACTAATCCCATTTTCCTTGCCTTTCTATGGGAAACCTATATGGATCATGATATAATGCTTCATATTGACATGAAATGAGCTAGAATTTATGGTATTACAAGGATAAGACAAAAGTTCCTAAGATTAAGTGAGATAGCCAAAAGTCTTAAGAAGAGTGAGGCTTAATCAAAAGTCACTTGAAAATGGGTGAGGCAAGTCCAAAAGTTCTAAAGAAAATGGGTGAGGCTAAACCAATGCCCTCGAGAGTCAATGTATGATATGTATAAGTGTTTTGAACATGGAAAATGCTTTATGTATATTTACTAGCAGGTCAAGTTGCCATGCATGTATTCTTGGACTTGAAAATTCATCCATTATGCATGTTTGAAAGGGAAAAGAGCTATTGGAATTCTTGGAATCTCACTCTTCCCTCTCCAATGTTTAACCGTGTCTAAGTGAGCCAAGTGGTCCAAGAAATAGAGGCCAACAACCTTGAAGACCAAGATTTTGACAATGATTTTGTTATTTAGCCATTTTATAGACACATGGATGTTAAATGATGCAACTATAAGATGTATATATGATGTAGATACTTAAGCACACTTAAATGTATGTAATGATTTTGGAGTCATATGAATGAGTATGTATGTTTTTGCTACCAAAGGGTCTTTATGTGTTATGACTTCCATGTATATATTTGCAACAGCATAGTAAGAATGAGATCCATGATATTTTGAACCAATTGGCATGTCTCCCTAGGCTGTGAATGTGGTTTTGGATGTGCTCAAGTGGCTATGGATGGTTAAGAAAGCAATTTGACACCTTAATGAACTATTTTGGACCTCAAAAGTGACTAAAACATGAGCTGAACCCCAAACTGACCAAATGGACGAATTTTCCCATGTAATTTGGCATGAATATAAGTCTCATATAGAACTTTTCATGGGTCCAAAGAGCACCCAATTTGAAGCTCTAGAGAATTTATGATTTTTCAAAGTTGGAAAATTTTTGTTAATATGGTAACAACACTATTCATATGATCAGTTTATATTTCTATATCACATATGGTCCAAATGATATCTAATACTCATGAAATTTTACAATAATAAACTAGACATGATAAGCTGTTCATAGCCACTACAATCACCCCATTTGGAGCTCTGTAGAGAAAGTTCCAAATTTTTGAAATTGTATGTTAGTACCAATAATATAGCTCGAGCTTTGGTACTATTCAATCAATTTTAGTAAACTAAATGTTTTTTTTTGGTCTAGAACTACTTTTAGTCATTAGTTAATATTTTTAGAATGGTATGGTTTTCTTGATTTTGATTTTTCTAGAATTAGTTATGAATTTTCAAACTTCATATTAGAAACCTGGAATGGGAACCTGAGAGCAAACCTATATTTTTCTGATGCATAGTGTAAAATCTGAGAGTCTTAGGATGTTTTATGATGTTATGACTTGTATAGATGTATTATGGGTAAAGAATCATATTAAAGAGTTCATGTGATCCATGAGGCATAAGATGAATTTTTAAAGTCTTACGTAACGCAATTTAATGCATTAAATATATTGATTTTTTTATAAGACATGTATGAAGCTAAGCTAAATTTTGGGAATAAGAAGGCTATAGGTTAAGGTATTAGAATGTGAGTTTACCAAATTTATTTTCCATCCTCAACACATTTGTTCAATTAGAACTAACATAATTTGGAGCTCAAAAGTCGAATCCAAAGCATACATATCAAAATCACATACACTTTGCAATTTTCCTTAACTTCCATAATCTAACATAAACTTTGAAAAATCATAATTAATTCTAGAAAAATTAAAATAATGTATACTATAGTTTTTTGGAAAGCCCAAGATGTGCTCTAACTATCATAAACATTTCAAATCAAAACAACTAGGTTTGTCTTATGAAATTCAATGGAATAGTAACACTAATCATTGATGCATCTTGCAGCTGAACTCAAATTTCAAAAATTCATATATCCCTCTATAGAGCTCTAAATGAGGCGCTCTCAATGGCTATGTAAGTTTTAAGATGAGACCTAATTGTTGTAAGGGGTTTCAAGGGCATATGAGTTCATTTGACGTACAAAATCCATTGCATATTAGAAGCTATTATAGTATTCAAGCACCACCAGACCTCTAACTTCAAAAATTCATAATTCTCTCTATACAATCCCTTTTCATGCAAACTCGATGGCGTTAGAAAGCTTATAATGTTAGCTATATCTTTGTAAGATTTCATATGTATTAGATTTCATTGGCCCCTTAAATGACATAGAAATACAAACTGACCATATGAATAATTACTGATGCAACTCTACATAGTTTGGTCAACTTTGAAAATTCATAATAAACTTTCTAGAACTCCAAATTAGGTGCTTTTTAACTCTGTGAAAAGCTCTAGATGAGACTATAATCATGCCAAATTTCATGCACAAAATCTATAATACCTTAACCTTTTAGCTATTATACTATGGTCTCATTGTCCATTTCAATGCATTTCATATGGATTGGAGCATAAATGCAAGAAACTATACACTTCACATGAGAAAATAATGAATATTTAAAGGTATTTATTTGTGTTACATAAGATCTCATTTATTCATTTTATGCTCCATGGACCATGTGAACTCACCAATATCATTTTCTAGTCATAACACATTCTCTCATTCATTTTAGGTTTAGAACTACATCTCACAAAGTCTATGGTTTGCTCTTGGGTTGAATGTCCAACTTTCTGATATAAATTTTGAAAATTCATAACTAATTTTAAAAAAATCAAACTTAAGCAAACTATAATATTCTAGAAATCTATGGATGTCTACTTTTAACTAAAAATAATTCTAGACCAATACCATAGCCTTTAGCTACCAGAAATTGATGGAATAGTAACTCAGGTTAAGCTGCATTACTAGTACTATCATGCAACTTCAAAAATTCATATCTCTCTCTATGGAATTCTAAATGAGGTGATCTCAATGGCTATAGAAAGCTTATGATGTCTAGTTTATACATATAAAATTTTATTCACATTGGACTTTATTTGTTCTATGTGTGACCTAGAGAAGCAAACTAACTATATGAACAATAATTATATCATTTCTGCATAATTTAACCAACTTTGAAAAATGATAATAAATTCTCTAAAGCTTCAAAATGAGTACTCTTTTACTCTATGGAAAGCTCTAGATGAGATCTATTTGCTGGCCAATTTCATGGAAAAATTCACTTATTTGGTCACACTTTGGTTTAGCACACAAAATGGTCAAATTTGAAGTCTCAAATGGGATTTTAAGACACCAAAAGCTCTTCTTAGTTTCCACAACCACTTGGACAAGTCTAAAAGCATATATACCATATATAAAAGCAAGCCAAATGATTCAAATCATCATAGAGCTCAATCTCACCTTGCCACTTGCATACATACACATGAACATCACACATCATAAAGGCTTTTTGTTGGCAAGAACATACATACTCATTCATCTAGCTTCCATATTAATACATACACCCTTTATACATACATTAGAACATGCTTAAGGGTTTACACCATGTATACATATCATGGTTACATAGTTTGATATCAATTTACCATTAAAATACTTATTTTTCATAACCATTTGTCAAAGTCTTGATCTTCAAGGTTGTTGGCTTCTATTTATTTGTCCATTTGGCTCACCGAGACATGGTTAGGTATATGTGGGGGAAGAGTGAGATTCAAAAAATCCCAATAGCTCTTAATCCTTTCAAACATACATAATGGATGCATATACAAGTCAAAGAATGCATGCATGATATTCAAGCAACAAGTTAATATGGATAAGACATTTTCCTTGTCACATAAGCTCATATAATAACATAGGCTCTCAAGAGCATTGGTTTAACCTCACCTATATTTCTTAGGACTTTTGGATTTGCCTCACCTACTTTCAAAGGACTTTTGACTTAGCCTTACTTTTCTTGAGACTTTTGGCTTTGTCTCACCCACTTTCAAAGGACTTTTGACCTAGTCTCACTTTTCTTGAGACTTTTAGCTTTATCTCACCCATCTTTAGGGGCTTTTGGCTCATCCTCACCCTTGGTAAGAGACTTTTGGCATCACCAAGCCCATGCAAGCCATGAAGCAATCATAAACACATTTCAAAGAATATAATGGTACCATAATATGAAAGCATTTACTAGGAACATTTCTCATAGCTCAAACATACACACAAGCTCTCAATAACAAGAAAATAACCAAGCTATGCATGTGAGAAAGGTTAGAGAGCTACCTTGAAGCATGAACTCATCACCTTTTCCTTAGTTATTCCTCTTTCTTTTTGGCCACACACTTGCAATTAGGTGGAGCTCAATTCTTTTAGATTAAACACATTAAAGAGGACACAATTACATCATGGAAGCAAGATCTAGCATCACACACTCTCTATGGAAGTTCACTTTGTTCTATAGTTACATAATAGTATCATATAAGACCTAATGAAGCTAGTGTTAGAATTCAAGATCTTGGCTTTATTTTCTCCTTCCATCTAGGTCGCTTGACTCCATTTAAGCCTTTTGGAGTCATCACAAATTCATTCCTAAGAGCCTAAACACAAGTTGTTTCTTTAAGTCTTATTATGTAACCTATACCTCCATCTTACAAACCAAGGTTTCTAAATTTTTTCCAAGGCTTCCCTTGACATTCTCTTATCGTGTTTAGTCCCTTTCTACCTTTACAAAAATTTAAAACTCTCTCTAGCACATGATCCATGCTAAGCTATGACAATGGAGACCTTTTAAACCCATTGAGCTAGCTTTGTTTCCTTAAAGGAAATGGCACATGTGAGGCTTTCTAGGTGTCTTAAGAACCCATATATACTCTTAGATAATTAGAAATACTACTAGAAAGCTTTATACATACCAAGGTGCAATAAAAACGCTAGGTTTTAGAAACTTATTTCCCAATGCTCCTTTTTGGAATTTCTTTGCATCTACTTGTTTCTCATACTTAAAAACCTAGGTTTCATGCATGGTTTAGGTCAGATTTTTCTCCCTCTTGGTTATTCTATATAAGGCTGAAACTACCTCTTAAGGAACAAGATAAAGAAAACATGGAAAGCTAGGATACCTACCTTAATTTAAGCCTTCTCCAAGAGTCTTTACTTTTCTTTAGCTCCTTCTTGGAATTTCAAACTTCTCCCCTTTGAAAATGGCTCAAAATAGATCCAAATTACACACCAAAACCATGGAAAGAAAGAGGGGAAGGAGGAGAACAAGTTTGCTAAAGGATGGAGTTTGAAATTTCAAGGATTTTCTTACCTTTTCTTAGGTTTTTCTCCTCCCATGAAGCTCCCTCTTGTGTGCCCTTCTTAGCAGAACTTCTCCCTAGTTTTAGGTAGAATTTAGGTCAATAAATGTGAGGGAGAAGTGGGGCCCTACCTATATATAGCTACGGATCCTTAAAAAGCTTTTCAAAATATCAATTTTGCCCTTCATTTTTGGCTTTTTTTATTTTAGGCTCATTTCAACTCCTTTTTTAAAAATCATCTTTCCCATCATAAAATTTAGGTTCTCTAACCTATAAATGGCCTTTGGAATCACTTAAATTGGATCTAAAACCATCCCAAATGAAAGGATCAAAGTTTAGGTCCACTAATGTTCTAAAACATAAACTAGAGGGGTTTTAATTGTTTTAGGAGTTCCCATAGTTTTTAAGGCTTTTGAGAACTCCAGGAAATTCAATTTTCCATTTAAAGATCCCTTCTTTGAGTTTTCTAAAAGTTACCCAAAATTACAAAAATGACACTGCATTTTGTCAAATTTTCTTTAACCACTTTAACTTCTATTTTTGGACATCCTAAGCCTTGGATCCTTGTTTTCTAATATTTAAAATTTTATTGTAATTTTATTTAGCCTTAATCGATTCATTTTAGAGGACTTTTTTTTATATTTGATCTGTTTCCATCATTTTTATGAAAATCGAGTGCTACAAATTCATTCATTTGATTAGTTTGTGGTTTAGCTCAAAGTTATGTTAAATTTGGAACCACAGAGGGGTTAAGATTGCACCAAATGGTCTTCTAATTATTCCACAACCATTTGAGTACATCCAAAAGCATAAACACAACCTATGTGAGCATTTCAAATGGTCCAAATCATCATACACCTCCAAACTGCTTTCTTACATGACAATATGAATACATATATCATGGCTTCGTGATGTCAAATTCTCACATACTCATTCATTTGACTTCAAAATTGATACATACATCATAGGTACATAATACATGTTCAAAAGTCTACATCACATATATATCATATGGTTACAAACTTTGACATCAAAATACATAATTTTATATTTTATTCTCAAAGTCTTGTTCTTTAAGATGTTTGGCCTCTATTTCTTGCTTCACTTGGCTCACCTATACATGGTTAGTC
The DNA here is from genome assembly GCA_032878935.1 of Erythrophleum fordii. Taxonomy (NCBI): domain Eukaryota; kingdom Viridiplantae; phylum Streptophyta; class Magnoliopsida; order Fabales; family Fabaceae; genus Erythrophleum; species Erythrophleum fordii. The sequence continues at coordinate 12,744,470 of JAVQMF010000052.1, read as the reverse complement.
ATAATATGGGAAAAAAGGAGATTCAAAGAATCCCAATAGCTTTTTACCCTTTCAAACATATATATATGATGCATTTACATGTCAAAGAATGCAAGTATGCCATAAAAGCTTCTAATGAACATACATAAATAATTTTCCATATCACATAAACTCATACACATGAAACATAGGCTCTAAATGATGTTGGTCTAGCCTCATCCAATTTTCTTGGGATTTTTGAATTTGTCTCACCCACTTTAAAGGACTTTTGACTTAGCCTCACTCTTTCTTGAGACTTTTGGCTTTGTCTCACTCATTTTTAGAGACTTTTGGCTCATCCTCACCTATTCTAAGGGATTTTTAGCACCACCACACCCATTTAAGCCATCTTGCACTTAAAACATATTTCAAAAAAAGCATCATGGTACTAAGATGTTCAATCAATGGCTGTAAACATATCACATGGTTCAAAAAACACAAAAACATCCAATGACAATAAAGCATCCATGAAATGCATGTGAAAAAGGTTAGAAAGCTACCTTGTGCCAAGAAACATAACTTTTCCCTTTGCTTCCTTACTTCCCCTTTTCGGCCACACACTTACACCTAGGAGAATCTTGATTTGCTTGGCCTAGACATAAAATAAAACACAATTCAATCATTGAAACTAATCTTAGCTTTACATAAACTCTATGTAAACCTACTTTCTCTTATGACATTAATATGGTTCCATATAAGGGCATAATGAAGGAACCTTTAAAATTCATGATCTTTGCTCTAATTTCTCATTTAATCTAGGTCATATGACTCTATTTAAACTTATTAGAGTCATAGCCAAATCAATTCAAGGAGGCTAAACTCATGCTACTTCTTTATGTCCTAAAATGTAGCTTAAATTGTCATCTCATAAACTATGGCTTCTAAATTCAAACCCATGGTTTCCATGGTATTTTCTAATCATATCTAGACCATTCCTATCTTTAGAACTAAAGAAAATTTTTCCTAAGTGCTTGATCTTCTCCAGGCTAAGACACACCACTAAGGAAGAGCCATGGAATTTCATTTATTTTTATTAAGAAATTGGCACTCGTTAAGCTTTCTAGATGTCTCATGGACTCTTACATACACTTACATAAGCCAGATTACCTTAGAAAGCTTCAAAATTTGCTATGTGCAACTAAATCCCTAACTTTCATATCTTGAATCCTAAAGCTTGTTAATTGATTTTAATTGCATATTATTGTTTTTTATACCTCTAAACCTCTAATTCAACCATATTTTAGCCACAAATATATTCCCTTGAACATTTCCATAGGGAGGCCGAACCAACAAAGAGAGAAAACACAAAGGAAGAGCATGTATTCTAGTTGGTATTTTACCTTACTTGATTCCTTATTCCACTGAGAATTTGGTGCTATCAATAGTTTTCTTAAATCCTCCCCTTCTTCTAAGAGACCAGCTATAAAAGTGTTCCTTTCAAGAAGCTAAAACCACCATTGGAGAGGGCTTAGAGAGAAGAAGAAGATTTATGAAGGCAAGACCATGAAATTTTATAAATTTTCATTGCCTTGTTCTTCCTTCTCTCTCCTCCTCCCTTTGGTTGCCATTTCAGACCTATTTGGAGCTGCTTTAGGTCACTTTAGGAGGTGGCAAGATGTGGATGGTTTGATTTAAGAAGGAAAGAAGATATTTTAAACATTTAGCTAAATTCTTGTTATGTCCTACAATTGTGATGCTTCATGTGGGCTCATTTTAGCTCTTTTTTTAGAACCATATTTTCCATCATAAAATTTAGGTTCTCTAATTCATAAAATGCCTCTGGTTTCACCCAATTTAGATTTAAAACCTTATTGAATGATTTGGTCAAAGTTTTGGTCAATTGATAACCAAAAATGTAAATCAGAGGGGTTTAGACCATTTTAGGGGTTCTTATGATTTTTAGGGTCTCTGAGAACTCTGAGAAACTCATTTTTCCTATTTAAAGATCCCTCCTTTGAGTTTTTCAAAATTTGTCCAAAATTACAAAAATACAATTGGCCTTTGTGGCTCTCTATTTAGACATTTTGGCTCTAGTTCTAGGCTAGCCTTAGTTTTGTATTCTCATTTCTTGGTGTCCAGATTATTTCTCTAATTTCATTGGCCTCTAATCACTCAATTTAGGGAACTTCCTTTTATAATCTCCTTAGTTTCGGGCCTTTTTAGAACAACTGAGTATTACACATTGGATCATTTTTCCCTATTTACTTGGCTTACAACTAATATTATGACGCCTATATTGAGTTAGTGGATGTGGAATTGGAAAATATATAGCTTTATTTATGATTTTGCCTTACTCTTCTTCTACTTAACTTCTTAGCTTTAATGTATTGGAAGGAAATGTTAAGTGGGGTTCCCTAATTTTATTTTAGAATGCTCTAAGGTGATCCATAGTCTCAAGATCCAATCGTATATGATAATGGTATATCCTACATGTTTATATAGCATAGCAATATTTGCTTCATCATATCAACCAGACAAAATTATAATACCGCTAACCTTGTTTTCTTTTTACATTTTGTAGTTAATGTAAAGCATTATTAGTACTTATGCTTTAAACCTTTTGCATTGAGAATTTGTAAAAATTTTAGTTGTATTAATAATATGATGAACCTAATTCATACCTTTATGCAAGTAGTTAAGCATTATTTCAAAGAATTGGAAGAGGAATCTCTTAGGGATGACTTTATTGTTATGGTAAATTTCCAATAGACCTTTAGATTTAACTCTATACAAATTATAGAATGGTAATGTACCATAATAAAGCTCGTATACTAGATACAAATAAATTGAAAGGAAAGTTCTCACAAAGGCACATAATAATAAATATGTCATGTGCTTAGTAGTCACCAAAGTGTGCTAGAATTTGAAAAGATTAGTTGGTGACTGAAAATGAAGACAAACTAGCCAAGATGTGGTTAGATGTTTAATGTGATAGAAAGTTGTGACTAATTGCCAGGGATAAGTTGAGTCATTATGAATATCCCTAAGTGAGACAAAGAGATGATATGGGTATGGACGCATTTTCCCAGTGATAGGAGGAATGAAACCTAGAGAGATGTGACTAATTGAGGTGCCTCCAGTCCAGGACAATATCCAGAGATATGGATGCTATTATAGAGTTACCCAAAACATCATTTAAATGTTATGTATGTATATGTGGGTAACTAAAAGTGTGATAATAGGATTGTGCAATGTTATTGATTAAGCCTATGAAAGAGCTAAATAAATTACCCTGTTATGTTGAAAAGAATTAATGTGATCTCATTGAGTACTGAATAAATGTTGTATCTAATATAGACCTCAGGTAGAGGTTAGTCTGAATTTCAATACTACCATTGACTATCATCCCCAAATAAATAGTCTGGTAGAAAAGACAATTTAGATTCCAAGTGATATGTTGAGGGGATATGTACTGAGAAATAGAAAAAAATCAGAATGCATGAGTATTTATATTTGTGTTTGTGTGAATGATTATTAACATTCTAGTATTTGAATGAGTCTATAAAGAACCTTACATGGGAGAAAATATGAATTTCCTTGTATTGAGTTGAGTTGGGTGAAAAGGCTTAATGTTAGTTACTGAAGCACTTGAGAGAGCTAGACCAATTGATTATTACATTGCCTTATCTTCTCACTAACCTAGCTAGAATGATGTTGATCTTTAAGTCTCCCATAATTACTTATTAATCCCCTCACTTGTTATAAAGTGTGAGAACCTCAGTGGTAGTATAATTTTTATGGTAGCAATACCAGAGACTAGTTGATGCCATGATCATAATGGTATAATTGATGTAGGCCCCAATTTTTTAGGACAAAATTTATTTTAGGGGGTGAAATGTAATATCCTATAATTTAGAAATCCAGAATCATTCTTAAAAAGTAGAATGAATTACTTACAGGGGTCACGGCCCTAGCGAAAGCTAATAAGAACTAGAAGAAACCGAAATTGGAATTGTTTGATTAATGAATAAGGACCCCAAAGTAAAGTGAATTGAGGCTATTTTGAGATATGGATGTTAATTAAAATATCTAAACATGTAGTTAAGAGCCTCTAGAGAGCTTAAAGTTGGAGCCAAAACGGCAAACAAAGAGTTGCAAGGCTAGTGGGATTTTCGTAATTTTGGATAACTTTTAGAAAACTCAAAGAGTTAAAACCTTCCTAGTGTGCATTTTTAGCAAAGATTTTATTGAAACTTTGACCGAATAATTTGAGATGGTTTCAAACTCTATAAAATTAAAAGAGCATATTTTTATTAAACTAGAGGACCTAAATTTTCATATGGAAAAAATAATTCTAAAAAAGGAGCTAAAACAAGCCCAAACGAAGAAATGGAAGTGGAGGGATGTAGTTGGTATTTGGGAATTGTTATAAAAATCTTTCTCCACCTTTTAGTATAATTAAGTCAGCCCCTCCACCCTTCTAAAATGACACTTGATCTCAGAAACAGACCAGCTATGGCATCTAAGAGAGATAGAGGAGAGAGAAAGGAAACTAAGGCAAAAAGGTTTGAAAATACATGGAATTTTGCAACTAGCTAGTTATGAAACTTTCTCCTATCTTCATTCTCTTTATTTTGATAATTTTAGATTCTTGAAAGGGGGAGTTTGATGATTGACCTCTTAAGGAAAAGTGAAAGTTTGAAGCAAACAACTATGGCATAAGGATCACCACTTAATAAGCTTTCAAATGAGGTCTGATGTAAGCTATGATATTGCCATTTTCTTGGTCTTCTTTTTCTTCCATAATTCAGCCCAGAGAAAGAGAGTAAGAAGAAAGCTTTTGTTTGATGAAAATTTAATAGAAACAAGTGCTTAGAAGTGTGGAGAGTAAGATTATGCAGAAAGAAAGCCATGAGAGGCTATGGGTTTCAAGTTCTATACCTAGGGTTTCACTTGCACCTTAGAAAATATAAAGCTATAAAATGATATTTTAGACCATCTAAGAGCATATTTGAGTTCATAAGAGGTCTAAGAAGCTTCATGGATATCAAATTCCCTAGAAAAACTAAGAAAACTTCATGGGCTCCTTTATGTGTACATGTCTCGGCCAAGGGGGGAAAGTGCACCTAGGGAGAGTTTTCTTTGATTCCAAAGATAGAAATGGTCTAGATATGAATAATAAACACTAAAGAAACCATTGGTTTGAATTTAGGAACTATAGTTTGAAAGTTGGAAGTTTAGATTCCATTATGCATAAACAAGTAACTTAGTGTTAAGCTCTTTGATTTAAGTTTGTGATGACTCTAATGAGCTTAAATGGAGTCATGTGCCTTAGATGGAGTGAGAAATTGGAACCAAGATAATGAATTGTGTGAGTTGCTTTATTATGTTACTATATGGAGCCATATGGATGCCTAAAGCTAGAATCAGCTTATATAAGGCTTGTGTAAGGTTAGAAATGGTTCCATTGATATCTTTGTGTGTTGTTTGATATGTTTAGGCCAAGTAAATCAAGTCTCTCCCAAGTATGCTTGTGAAGCTGAGAGAAGAGAAGTTAGAAACCAAGGAGAAACTTGGTGCATTCTTGAAAAGGTAGCTCTCCATCCTTTCTTGTATGCATTTCTTAGTTGTTGAATTGTCATTGAATGCTTGTATGGATGTTTGAATCATGAAACATGTTTCTAGCTGTTGGTTTAATGTTATGGTACCATTATGTTTCTTGAATTGTGTTTGGAATGTGATTTTGCTTTTGATGGGTACGATAATGCCAAAAGTCTCTTGGACTTGGTGAGGTGAAGCCAAAAGTCCCTAGGAATAGGTGAGACAAGGCAAAAAGTCTCTTGAAATGAGTGAGACTAAGTCAAAAGTCCCTAGAAAATGGGTGAAGCTAATCCAAAAGTCTCAAATAATTGGGTAAGGCTAAACCAAAGGTCTTTAGAGCTTGATTTTGATATTAACATGTCTATGTGATCCTGAAAACATGTTTCTATTTGATTCTTGGAAGCTTTTGGTGCATGCCTGTGTTCTTTGACATGATAATTTGCCATGTATACATACTTGAAGGGTGAAAGAGCTATTGGGATTCTTTGAATCTCACTCTCCCCCACTTTCCATCTAAGTTTGTCTAGGTGAAACCCAAGGAGCAAAGAATGGGAGCTATAGAGCATGAATGATGATACTTTGATAATAGAATAAGATATTATGTAACTTGATGTCAAAGTATGTATGTATAAATTAATTATCAGTTGTAAACCCTTTAGTATGTGTAAAAGTATATAAATATGTCATATATAATGAATATGAAGCCAAATGTATGAGAATGTAGGATTTTGACATCCTTGAGCCATGATGTCTATGTGTATTTATATTTGTGGGATAGTGAATTTGAGTTTCATGATGATTTGGACCTACTATAATGCCTTTATATATTGTATTTGAACTTTTGGACTTGCCTAAATGATCATAGTTCATGTAGAGAGCCATTTGGTACCATTTGGACTCATATGATTACTATTTTGAGCCATATCTTTCCTCTGAACAAAATTGGACCAAATGAATGAGTTTTGGCATGAGATTTGGCAAACATATAAATATCATTAAGAGTGTTTCATAGAGCTAAACATCAGAATTTTTGGAGCTCTGTGGAATATCTTATAACTTTTCAAAATTGGCCAAATTATGCAAAAACTATCATGGTACTGTGCTTCTTGATAGTCTACTTTTTGGTATTTTTAGGGGGACAAATAAAGTCCAATACTCATGACATTTTACTTCCATATAGTTGGCATTATAAGCTTTCCATAGCTACCAAGAGCACTTCATTTGGAGCTTTGTACAGAGAGAACTGAATTTTTAAAATTGTATGACATTACCAATAATATAGCTTGACCTTTAGTATTGTTCCATCAATTTTCATAGGATAAACATTCTTTTATTAATCTTTATTTATTTTTATTGTTAGTATACATCTAGAGCTTTCCAAAAAGCTATCATATGCATGATTTCAATTTTTCTAGAATTAGTTATAAATTTTTAAAGTTAGTGTAGAGTTTATGTGCATGTTGTCAATTCGAGTCCTATGAAGATTTTGTGCATTCCTTGAGCTAAATATGCTAAAATGAGTATAAATAAAATTTTTATGATGAAAATGAATTAAGGAAAATAAAAATTAAAGTCTAGACCCTTATAGCTCAAGATGAACCATATGTGGCCCAAACTAAATGTTGAAATCTTAATTGAAGATGTGAGTTGCATGGAATGACTTGTGATGCTTGATCTTAAACTTGAATTCCATGCTTCTTTTGTGATGTTTCTGGTTGGGCAAGTATATTGAGGATGAGTTAGCATTGAACTATATCAAATGAAAGGCTGAGATAACATCTTGTAGATAAGACCTAGGATTTTGTTGGCAAGATCTTGCAATTTACACTATGAAATCTGAGACCTTGTCAACAAAATTTTTAGCCAGCAGTACAAGGTCTTTTAATTTAGTAAGTTGTAGCCTTTGACATGTGATGGTGTGACAAGATGGAAGCATATTACCCCATGAATTCAATAGCACTTGAGATAGGTTGAGTCATTTGAACTCCCAAATCCTTCACAAGGTTATCAATCATCTGTTGGTTTGAAAGATGTATTTGTTCATTCTCCTATTGGAGTTAAAAATTAAAGGCATCTAATTACCTCATCCTCTCTTCCTAACTTGGTTCTTTTTGGAGCTTTTATTGCATATATCCCTCATGATAGTTGTAGGCTTAATACTCTGGCTCTTGGATATGAAAATTGTGGTATGGCTCAATGTAATGGGGGTGAACCTCATAAGGATAATGGTAAGGTTGGTAGCATAGCTGTTGGTATTGTTGTGCTTGTCTTTATTACTTGAGTATGCCATGAAGCATTGATATAGCTTCATCTATTTTCTTAATAATCCTATCATTCGCATAAGAATCATAGACATTTTGATTAGACATATAATAGCCATCCATTTTACACAAAAAAGTATGAGAAGCACAATTACCTTAAGTATAAAAGAAATTACTAACAAACTATACTAATATTAACTTAAAATCAAGAAAATTAAAATAAAACGAAGTTAACAACTTCTTAACAATAAAAAACACTAAAAAATATAGAAGAATCACACAAACTGAACTCACAGAAAATAAAAAAAATTAAATCCAAAAAAATTGAAAAAAACCTTAAAAATTCAAGAAAATACTAAAAAATTCGAAAAGTGCCTTAAACTTTGGAATTTTGCCTAAAAATAGTGCACCAAATAGCTTTGCTATTGCTTTTGCTTAAAACACCCAAAAACCTTGGAAAACAAAGTTTGAGAATTTTTTGGGTACATCAAACAAAAATTCCGACAAGCAAAGCAGTTGTTATGCAACACCGAAAAGACCAAAAATAAATAGGAAAAACTTTACAAAAACATAGCTAAAATGCCTAGAAAACCTTTTCAAATAATTGAGAATCCAATTTCTCCAGCAACGGTGCCAAATTTGACGAATGTGTCGAGTAACCTCAAATAAATTAGGTTGAATAAAGATTTGTAATTAGTAGTATAACCAAGATCGTTTCCCTTGGAAATGGATTCAATATTTAAAAGAACCCTTTTAAGTATGAGATGAATCTAAAAACTACCTAATTAAAGGGGGATTTGATTTAATTAAACTAACTAAAATTAGATTGAAATAAAGTTCCTTACTACTAACTAAGCGCATGAATTAAGAAGTAACTAATGGACATGTGACTAATTTTAAATTCATCCCTTGATATCCACTATCCTTATCCTAATTCAATTATTAATAGTTATGGTCTCAGAGTCCTTATTTGTGTTCATGGCAATGTATCTTGAGTTACCACACAAGATTCAAGAGATTAACAATTTAATGTTGAATTGAAATCTCAACTCTGCATTGAATCATTAATTCTTGTCATTAGGATCAAGGAAAACTAAATTTGAATGATTAATCCATTAATTTAGCCTTTGAATTATCATCTTAGGATGTTCAATTAACCAATTAAATTCTAAGAAGACTACAAATTAGACATTCAAGTATACAATTTCTCATATGCATTTCATCAAACACCTTGACTGTATACATAGATAATTGAAGGTTAATGAAAAATCTAGCATTTAAATCAATCCATTAATCATTATTTACTTTCCTAATTGATATCTAACTAGCTATCAATTACAAACCACACCAATTTTAGTCAATTACAAGCTCAACCAAGCAAGTTTAAGAATAAGAATTGATGTAGAAAGAGAGAAAAAAAATGAAATAGGAATCTTAGCTAAAATTCCTTGCTAATCTCCATGTTTTCAAGCTTCAATCCAAGGTATTTCTCCTAGCTAGCCACCAAATCAATTAAGCTTTCATGGAGTGGAGAGTGATGAGGAAATGAGCACGACTTGAATGGAAATAAAACTGGACGATGATGATGCGTGAATGAATAATGCATGCTCTCTTTCTGCCTATTGCTCGAGCCTCCTTTTTCTTTTTACCTCTCACGTGTTCCTTTCCTTTAAAATTAGTGGGGCCCCTTCTTTTGTTTCTTAGCAGTTTATGTGCTCCGTTAAGCCTCCCCTTCTCTCACATTCTTTCTCTCTTTCACGTGCTTCGTGTATGCATGATGGAATGAACTGGCGGAATGTAAATGGCTGGATGTGGCTCAAAGTGGAAATTGTTCCTATTTTTAATCACATGGAATATGCTCTGGTGGCAACTCGTGACCTAGACTCATAAGTCCTTGGCTTCCTATTCTTTCTCCCTAGCCCGTGTACTGCGTGTGATTAAATGGAAAGTGTGGTGTGTCTATAAGTGAGTGGACCATAGGAATGTATCATATGGAGAAGCTGCCTATGTGTGTGTACCATGGCATAGTGCATGATGTGAGTTCATGATGATGGAGTGACGTAGTGCTTAGTGTACTTCCTTCAAACTTGAGACTCATATACTGCTTCTTCTCCTCTTCATAAACCACATTCTATCTAACTCCCCTGTGAGTGTATCTTCCCCAAGCTTCCACCTTCTCTATCCTTCCTACTACTTGTGTGTGAAATGAACTAAGTAATGAGTGATTGGCTATGTGTATGGATAGACTAGTGAGCTGGACGTGCTACTTGGAAGGACCTATGTTTTTCCACATTAGTTATGTGTATGTGAAAGAGAGTTTGTGAGATAATGCAATGTGTATGAATATCCAAGACAAACTTGTGGCTTTTCATCTCACGTAGCAGTTGCATAGAGGAACTCCTGCCTATGAGAGAGTGCCACATGAAGGTAGAAGTGCCTATGTGTGTGAAGGGAGGCTTCTATGCAAGAATCAAGTGTTGAATATTCTAAGATGGAAATTTTGCTTTCAAATTTATCTAAAATGGAGCTAGGTTACATTATGACCAAAACGTGTTGTTGGGGCTAGAATTTGATAATTTTATCCATTCCAATGGATTCAAAAGGGTGCCTTTAGTGAGGAATACCTATTGTAAAGCCCCCAAAACTTATAGAATAAAATTTCTAAATTTTGGCCAAGAAATGCACACTATTTGGCCATAATGGATTAGAAGGAAAGGAGCTAGATTTTTCCAATTCCAATGATTCCAATGAATTTAAAAGGGTCATGCTACTTTAGAAGTTAAGGTTTATATATTGATTATAATGAATTATCATTATAATTATAGGGTTTTATATTTGTTTGCGAACTCCGAAAGTAAGTAAATCGAGTTCCAAGGCTTAAGAAGCAAAGTTTGGTAAGGTAGTAGTTTTTCTTTCTCTTTCTTTAAGCTTGTATGTTTGTATAATGCTAAGTGTTATGCTATATCAAGTTGTCATTTATGCTATAAGATGAGACATGCATGCTTAGATTGTACTTGGCCTTGTATTAAATTCCTTGTATTACTATGTGGTATGTGACACCTTAATTGGCATTGTGTTATGTACTTACATGCTTACTTGTGAATGAGACTAGTTTACTACTATTGAAATTTCATAATCTCACCCCAAATATAACCCATGCTAGGTCTGAGTTTAAGCAAAGAAAGAGCAAAGAGTGTGAAGGCATAAATTGAGGACCTTACTTTTATGTATCACATTTTGTCATATAATTAAATATATTTGGATTATGGTATGTATGAGTTGTGTTATAATGCTATATGATAATAGGACATGTAACAGAAAGCCATGTATATACCCAACCCTAAAGTAAAAGAAAATTTTAATAAGTTTAGGTTTCCATTGACTCCTCTAAGTTCTATATGAGGTATTTGTAGTAGGAAAAGGTTTATATAATAAGGTGTGACATTATTGGTATCGAAGCAAAGTTCCAGGCTTTCTAAGGTTGTATATGGCTTAAGGATGTGGCTATAAGGCTATGTGAAGGTTTAAAGAGTTATGAAAAGCCTTGTATGAGGTATCTTGGGTGCGTAGCAGTGATTTATGTTTTTATTTATACTAAGTGAGTTGTGAATGGTCATGAGTAGGTGGTAAGTTTTGAGTGAGATTGGCCTCTAGTTTTAAAACAAAGTTAGGTGATCCAATGGCTAAAGCTCTATAATTTATAGTAGCTCACCAAGATTAGTGGCAAGCTCTGTGTATTAGGCAACAAGAGAGGATTGTGTAACTACTAGAGAGGCTTGCCTAGAGAGGTTATGAGAGGCCTAATTTGCCTAAGTGCCACACTCAGACCATTCAGGGATGTCTTGCCCCATGTAGGAGAAAGCAGTGAGGCAGCACAGTATGTGGTAAAGTTGCTACTACACAGAATGAGGGTTAAGAGAGTTATTTCCCCTTAGCCATGACATCCAGATATTATGACGATGTAAAGAGCCAAAGAAATTTCATCAAGCCCGAGATTTGAGTTATAAGTTACACTCCATAGAGCCCCGACAGCCTAGAGGTAGTTTTTAGTTATGTATGTATACAAGTAAAGCAAGAGATGGAATCCTCTAACTTGTTGATGGGCTGCAAACAGAGATGGTGAGGCTTGGATCACATAAATAAAGAAAAAGCTCTTAGTTATAGCAGAGGGTACTATGACATGAAAGGCCTTGTTAGTCATATTCAGGCCAACCTGAGGAATGAGCTACTATAGGGTCAATTGATACACAAAGAGTGGGAACCCCTAGTATAAATAAAGAAAAATAGTAGTAATTGGTTAAAGAAAAATTAGTAAGTAATATATGATTAATGGGCTTAGTAGTTGAAATTAAGAAGGGAACTCTTAAAAAATGTCAGACATAAGAATAATAAAGTTGTTGAGACCCACCTATAAGGCGTTGATTCCAACCTAGAATGCTACTCCATGAAACACTAAATGATAAGCTAATATGATGAGTTTAAGATATTGTAAACTTTGTCAGGAAAACTTGGTTAACAGGGTCTTAAATTTTGCATTACAATATATGAGATCTTGTTGTCTTGGACCTTGTTGACAAGATGTTAATGTAGCCTTAAAATTAACATAAGGTAAGGCTACCAATAGTGAGAAATATAATGAGCACTCTAGAAAAGTGTACCTTATGGGTAATGCCTAAAGATTAGTATGAGTAAACCAGTCATAGAGATCAAGAAGAGAATAAGAATAGTTTAAAAAGTACCAATTTATTATAAGCCTATATAAGATAATGGGGCTTATTGTGAGCTACAGATCTAATGAGAAAGGAAGCTCAGACTAAGTGTAAGCTGAAGCCTATAGGAAGTGATTAGTAGCATCATCCAAGTGAGATGTGTAAAAAGAGAAATTAATTTAACTAAAAGTTCAGTGTAAAGTTCTCCCTGGATCGAGAAAGGAAATAATATGAGCCAGACTCATGTGGAGAAGGACTTAGTGATAGATGGCCCAATGATAAGAGGAAGAGTTGAGCATGTACAAAGAGCAATTGGACTTCAATTTGCTGAATTAGAAGCCCATAATGTTAGTGCAAGCATTGAGGAAGCAAATGGATCCTTAGGCATGCTTATTTAAGCCCAAGTTGATCTTAAAGAGAGCCCATTGAAGTTAGAGGACATGAATAGTACTTCAAATGCAAGATGTCCAGCCCATTGTATTGATTAGTTTCTATTTTAGTGATTTGAATAAGGCCATGTGGTCAATTAAGTTTTTAGAAAGTTTTATTTCCTTATTATTTCATAATTATTTGTTTCCATTTCTTTTAAGGGCAGATTTGTTTCCATTTATTTAGGTTATGTTCTTTCTACTTTTGGATGAACAGTGCATGTGAATAGTGCACAACCTTGGGAATTATGTCTTAGAAAGTTTCTTAAGTCTTACTTTTATAGGAGATTCGTGAGGGACTTCAACTCGTTGGTAGCCCCTTTGAATGAGTTGACAAAGAAGAATGTTCCATTCATGTGGGGAGAAGCTCAAAAGAAAGCCTTCCAAACCATCAAGGAGAGGCTCATACATGCACCTTTATTAGTCCTTCTAGATTGTGGTAAGATTTTTGAGGTTGAATATGATGCTAGTGGAATTGGCATAGGAGGTGTACTCATGCAAGAAGGTAAGCCCATTACATATTTTAGCGAAAAGCTAAGTGGTCCTACTCTTAACTATCCTACATATGATAAGGAGCTATATGCTTTTGTTAGAGTGTTAGGAACTTAGCAACATTATTTGTGGCCTAAGGAATTTGTCATACATTCTGACCATGAGGCTCTAAAACATATTAAGAGCTAAAACAAATCAAATCAAAGACACACTAGTTAGGTTGAATTCATTGAATCTTTTCCATATATGATTAAGCATAAGCAAGGTAAGGAGAATATTGTTGCTAATGCACTTTCACGAAGGTATGTTCTTCTTTCCATGTTAGACTTTAAGGTTCTTGGTTTTGAGTTCATCAAGGAATTATATACTAATGATGTTGATTTTGGTGAAGCTTTTAACTATTGCAAGCCTGGAGTTGGTTGGCACAAATTTTACTTGCATCAAGGATTCTTGTTTCTTGTTGATAAGCTTTGCAATCCTAATTGCTCTATGCACATGTTATTAATGAAGGAAGCACATTCAGAAGGTTTAATGGGACACTTTAGCATTGTTAAAAACCTTTGATGTTTTGAATGAGCATTTTTATTAGCCTAAGATGCGTAGGGATGTTCAAAAGCTTGTGGAGAGATGCATTGTATGTCATTGATAAGCATGATTTTTATATGTTTTAATTCTCTTAACTTAAGCATTTTAATGAGCAAATATAGCTTGAGGAGTTTAATTAGGTAAAATTTGATGTTAGTAGCCATTTGTGCACTATAGGAATTTAATTGCAAAATTAATGAATTTTAATGCATAATTTTATCTTAAATAATTCATTCTTTTGTGCAGATTTTAATGGGCAAATGATGTTTGAATGAAAATTTGATTTAAAGAAGAGAAGAAGAAGAGATAAAGGCTTTATGTGTACAATTTGAGGGAAAGAATAAATGGTTCATGTCTTTAATGAATTTTTAGAAAATGAAAAAAATAAAAAATAATAAAAAAAGAAGAAAAATGTGGTAGGAAAGCAGCACACTTACTTGAAGCCCATTCTCCAATACTTATACTCATTCACATACAAGGGAAGCTCCCACACACTCATACATGGACGGCCACTAAATCACATGTATGCATGCAAGCCACGGGAAAAAGTTATGTGAGAAGCTCGAGTTTTGTGTGATGTGAGCAAGAACGTGGACAACGTGAAGAAGCAGCTGAAACAAGAAACAAATGAAGAATGAGCTAAGAGAACTAGCTACGGGTTGGGCAGAATGAAAAGAAGAATCAACGTGGAAGCAAGGGCTGGAAAGCAACATGCAGATCCTACGGGAAGAAGCAAACAGAGGAGAAACACATATATAACTTTCATACAGCCACACTACAAACACAAGTAGGAACAGAGGAAGCAATATGTGGTATGAAGAGAAGGCTCAAGCTGAATGTGAACAAATGAAGGAAGAATGTGAGCTCTGGTTTAAGAAGAAACTAGCCATGGTTCTGGTAGAAAAATGAAGGAAGAAAGCCACAGTTTTGGTGAGAAGAAGAAGCTACGTTTAGATTCGAAGGAAGCATGCAGAAGCTATGCAGCTTGAGTTTTACGTGGAATATTATAATACAAAATAAAGTGGGGTCTATATTCATATATAATAAAAGAGAAAGGAGATGCAAGGAATTGAAATAAAAGAGCAAGCACGTGAAATCATTAAAATTCACGTAAAAAGGGCATCCAAGATACACTCGGGCAGAGAGTATCCATTTACACGTAAGTTAGGCGCTCATTTGGGGGATCCATCACACATTCCATTATTCATTCCATACGCATTCACTCCATCATTCCATTTGCATGCCCTTCATCCACACTTCGTCCAACAACCCTCATCTCCCATTTCCACTCCATTTTCCTTCCACATCCATGAGAGCTTAATTGAAGATTGTGATTAGCTTAGAAGACAACCTTGGTTGAAGCTTGAGTCCATGGAAAAGGAAAGGAATTTTGGCTAAGATTTCCCCTTTTTCTTGCATTTTCCCTTTTCTTGTATTATCTTGGTCAAAGTTATATTTGATTGGGAATTTGTATTGTCTACAATTAGTGGCTGGTTAGACACTAATTAAGATATTGTTTAATTGATTATTTGATTAATTTCAGTGCTGGATTTTCATTTTCCTACCATTGTCCAAGTATGCAATTAAGGTGTTTGATGAAATGCTTGTGAGAATTGGTGTGCCTAATTGTCTAATTTAAGGATTCATTAGAGTTTGATTGGTTAATTAAACATCCTATGGTGTTAATATAGAGGCTAATTGGTCCATTAATCAATCAATTTAAGTGTTCATTGAGCCTAATGACAAGAGTCAACGATTTAATGCGGGGTTGAGATTTCAATTCAATATTAGATTGTTAATCTCTTAATTCTTGCATGATAACTCAAGATACATTTGTCGTGAACACAATTAGGGACTCTTAGACCATAATTAATTACAATTGAATTAGGATAAGGATAGTGGATACCAAAGGATGATTCCAAAACTAGTCATAAGTCCATCATTCAACCATAATCCATACAATTAGGTAACAATTAGGAATTTTAATTCAATTTCATTTTACTTAGTTTAATTCAATCAAAAAACCCCCCAAATTAGGTAGTTATAGGATCTTTGAACACTTAGAAAACCCAATTGAATATTGAACTCTATTTCTAATGGAGATGACCTAGGTTGTGCCACTAGCTACATATTTAATCCAACCTAATTTTATTTTGAGGGTTACACAGAACTCTCAGTCATAAAGCAAAATCTAAATTAAATCCCCATGGACTGTATACTCCCCTCCCTATTCCTAGTGTACCTTGGGAAGATATTTCTATGGATTTTATTGTGGGATTACCTTGGTCTAAGAGGGGGAGGGACTCTATTTTTGTTATGGTGGATAGGTTTTCTAAAATTGCACACTTCATTGCATGTCATAAGGTTGATAATGCTTCTAATATTGCTAATTTGTTCTTTTAGGAAGTTGTGAGGCTTCATAGGATTCCGAGGACTATAGTGTCAGATCGTGATGCTAAGTTTCTAACCTATTTTTGGAATAATTTATAGAGCAAGCTTGAAACTAAATTGCTATTCTTTACTACTTGTCATCCGCAAACTGATGGGCAAACTAAAGTTGTTAATAGCACACTATCTTTTTCATTACAAACTGTGGTAAAAAAGAACTTGAAGAATTGGGAGGAGTGTCTACCATATGTCGAGTTTGCATACAATAGGGTTGTTCATTCTACTACTAAATATTCACCATTTGAGATTGTATATGGTTTTAATCCTCTTGCACCCATTAACTTAATTCCATTTCCTTTGCAGGAAAGAATTAATATGGATGGACAGAAATTTGCTGAGTTTGTTAAGTAAATCCATGAGAAAGCAAAACAAAACATTGAGAGGATGACTCAACAATATGTAAAATGTATGATGGGATCCTAAAGAATTAGATGATATAAGACCCACTTCGTATGAAAGAGCATGAGAGACATCTGAGTTGAGCCTTAAAAATTTAAAGCGACAGTTACCAGACTTAGTGAGCATATATTTTTATTTTCAGATATAGTAATCTAAGGCTTTGATGTCTCCCAAACATGGATCACAGTAGATCCTAACATAGTACAATGGGTCACAATAGACCCTAGCAGGGCTCTGAGAGGTCACAGTAGACCTAGGGGTCATAGTAGACCTAGGGGTCACAGTAGATCCGACAAAGTTATAGAGAGCCCCCAGTTACAGCATGATAATTCTCTGATGAGATGATAGCCTAAGATAGTTTTTACAAAACAGTTAGTCTCAGATACCAGTATAGTTTTAGTTAGCTTTTGTCTCAGAGACTAAAGATCTCCTAAGTCTGGTAGACTATTATCATCAGAGACAGCGAGGCTATACTCAAATAGTTAAACCACTAACTATACCCTTGCTGGATGAGCATAGCATATGCAATGAAGAGAGCAAGAAAGTAGTTTTCTAGAGCTAAAGCTAGATGAACAACTACCCAGCAGATATTAGCCCTGATCGAGAGATAAAGAGATCCCTATATACTAGACTATGTATTGAAAAAGGGGTTAAGTGCAGTTTTAAATAAGGTAAGTGGTATAATATGTCTCAAATGATCGAGACTATTAGTATAGTTAGCATCCCACCAGAATTCAGCAGTAGTCAATGGTAGTTTCTTTTTTATGTTAGTATAGGAAAGAGTAAGAGCATGATGATCAGTCATTAAGCCGGAGAGTTATATAAGCCCTCTCTCGAGTGAATAAAGAAAGTAAAACACAGTTCAGACCTGAAAAGGCAAGGGTAAGAAAAGATTAGCTAGCAAGGATATAAGCAAGGTCAGATGAGAATGTATCCCAAAATTTGAGGACAAAATTTATTTAAGGGAGGAAGAATTGTAATATCCAGTCCTTCAAAAATATAAGAAAATGTAAGAAATGTAACATACAGTTTCTCCGTCAACTTATGAAATTCACTGGATACAAAAGGGTGTCCCTTGAATAGAGTAAATTGAGGTCCAATAAAATTAGAATAATATTCTAGACTGCAAATAATGATGAGTCAATGCTAGAGGTACCCTAAAATTGGGGGCAAAATAGATGAAAAAAAAAAGATCAAAAAAAGGTCCCAAAGAGTCTCTAAGGTTAAGTATAAAGGAGCCAGGGACTAAAATGCAAAGAAAAGTTATGTGCCAGGCAAAATATATAAATTGCCCAAAAGTTTCGAGAACCTTAGTTTCACCCTCTATTCGTGGCTTTAGGCACAAATATCAAAAAAATTGAGCAAGAATATAAGAAATCTATAACCCACAGTTAAACTTCATTTAATGAGACGGATTCGATGATGCCACGTTTTTCGAATGGCCGGATGGGATCCGGTTAGCCCAATCAGTAGCCATGAGCAAAACAAAAAAAGGAAGTTATAACAACTATAGAAATAGAAATAGATAAAGGGCTAAGAAACCCTGAAAGAGTTTCAAAGACTAAATTGTAATAAATGAAAATTTTAGAGCACAATCATAATACAGAACAGTGAAAATTACACCTAAAGACTCGGATGTCCGGTTGACACTGAAATTTATGAGGATCGAGCTTGAGGGCCCTTGATCCATGTTTGAGGCTCAGTATGACTAGAAAGTAGAGGAAATAATATTTATAAATTTTAAAAAGTCTAATGGTATGTATTGTACTGTAAAACTTTAATCGGGCTCGGACACCAATTTTTAGATTGCTGTAAGGCCTAATAGCCGATTCTAAAGGCCCAATAAGAGAAAAGAAGATACAATTAGGGCTTTAAAAAAGATGAGACCCAAATATAAATATAAAATAAAAAGGAAAGAAAGGAAGGATTTTAGTTAGTTTAAAGAATTAATCATGATTAGGTTAGAAATTAACTATAGTTGAGTTAGAAAAATTAACCATGGTTCATAACCATCAAATCACCATAACTTAAGGGCTAAGAATAAGCATCCAAGTGTTTGGCCAAGGAATTTTGGGAAGAAGATATTTATTCATGAAATTAAAAAATCAAAAGAAAAAAAAGAATGGAAGGCTAAGATTTGATCTTGAAAAGGTTGATCCAAGGGTCCAAATTTGGTACGACCATTTAACTTCATTTAAGTTCATCTCCTTCACCTCCATTCCACCATTTTCAAGCCACATAAAAGGGAGAGGGAGACAAAAACATGAAGAGAGCAAGAGAGGGAGGACAAGTGGAAGCAGAATTGAAATTAAGCAAAACTATCACTATTCTTCACCAAATTTCTTCATCTTCTTCATCCTCCAATCATTTCCTCCAAAGAGCAACTGCATCTTCATCCTTTCTTCAACGTGGCATGTTGCTCTAAGTGGGAAAAGAAGGAATTTTAGTGTGGGAAAAGAAGGAAGCAAGGATTAAGCTTAAAGAGTAAGTTTACTCCACCTTGCACTTGAAAATCACATGGTTTAAGTTAGTTTTGTTAAACCTTAGCTACGGGACACTTTTGGACAGCATATAGATGATTAAAAATGGAGTTTATATGTTGAATATGAAGGCCTAGGAATGAAGTTTATATGTTGAACATGAAGGCCATATGAGCTTAGTCATTATTGTTAGTGCGGGACTTTGAAAAACACAAAGATTGTAACTTTTGGGAAAATAGAAATTATGGGGAAATGCTGTCCGAATTTCCTCAAACCTTTTAGGGTGTTTTCTTAATTTCCTAGAGTCATATATACCAAATTTCAAGTCCTAAAACATAAAGAAAAAGGCTATGGAATTTTTAGAGCTATAGAAAATCACTTTTGGCCCTAAAATAGAGCTAGGTTATGTTATGACCAAAACGTGTTGCTGGGCTGGAATTTGATAATTTTATCCTTCCAATGGATTCAAAAGGGTGGTTTTAGCTAGGAATACCTATGCCAAAGCCCTAAAAACTCATGGAATAAAATTTCTAAATTTTGGCCAAGAAATACACACTATTTAGCCATAGTGGATTGGAAGGAAAAGAGCTGGATTTTTCCAATTCCAATGGTTCTAATGAGTTTAAAAAGGTCATGCTACTTTAGAAGTTAAGGTTTATGTGTTGATTATAATGAATTATCATTATGATTATAGGGTTTGATATTTGTTTGTGAATTCCGAAAGCAAGTAAACCGAGTTCCAAGGCTTGAGGAGCAAAGTTTGCTAAGATAGTAGTTTTCCTTTCTCTTTCTTTAAGCTTGTATGTTTGTATAATGCTGAGTGTTATGCTATATCAAGTTGTCATTTATGCTATAAAATGCGACATACATGTTTAGATTGTGCTTGGCCTTGTATTAAATTCCCTGTATTACTATGTGGTATGTGGGACCTTGATTGGCATTGTGTTATGTGCTTACATACTTGCTTGTGAATGAGACTGGTTTACTACTACTAAGATTTCATAATCTCATCCTAAATATAACCCATGCTAGGTCTAAGTTCAAGCAAAGAAAGGGCAAAGATTGTGGAGGCATAATGGAGGACCTTACTTTTATGCATCACATTTTGTCATGTAATTAAATATCTTTGGATTATGGTATGTATGAGTTGTGTTTTAATGCTATATGTGTAACACCCTAAATTTTAATTAGGGTACTAATCATAGATTTGGTTACTTAAGAATAATTAATATGGAATAATTAGGTAAGTTAAGTGAATGAAAATTTTAAGAGATAAATTAATAATATGAGTTAAGAATTAATTAGGATAAAAACTTCATCTAGGCCCAAATTAATGTAAAAGATCATGAGAAGAGGCTAATGGAGGCCTAATAAGTTAGGTGTAGACCCAATCTGATTTAATGAGTTAAAGGTCTAAGACCTAATTTCTATAAGCCCATGTAATTGGCCCAATAACCCTTAAGCAGACCTAAATTAAATGAGTCTTTCAAACTTGGTCTGACCTAATTGAATTTTAGCAACCCAATACAAGAGAGCTAGCCCAACAAAGCTAAAATCTAAAGCCCATTAGGAGTTGGATCTTGGAGCAGCCCATAACCCATGGAAAATCCAACTTAAACCCTAAAAACTGACCTAGCCACCTCCCCCTTCTGCAGAATCATAAGAGACACACACAAAATTCGGAGGTCCAAAGGAGAAGCTAGGGTTCTTGGCATATTTCCACATTTTCCCACTTCTAGAGTAAGATTTAGCCAAGGTAATAATTATATAACTTAATCCTCTCATCTTTCTCTTTAATTTGAACTAATTAATGTTCCAATTAGAGTATTTTCACCTACACCCAAAATCTGAAACTTGCCATTTGGTGTTTCTATGGTGAAAATTCGTAGGTTGAGGCTAGGGCTGATATTAGGTAAGTATAAATTCTTTTTTTTTGAGGTATTTCTATTGGTTTGAGATCCTAATAATTGGATTATAGTATGGGTATTAATTTTGTACAAATTTGCTTAGGATTTTGGGTGAAATATTGAAGTTTTCGGTGGAGGACATTTCAATCTGAATTTGGAGACTTGTAGTGGCTGGGTAAGTGTTCCCTAGGTGGTCATTAGCATTTTAAATTCTTTGGGTACTTGTTGCTACTGTAAATGATGAATTAAAGTAGTAATTCTCTGATGCTATGGTTATAAGGGGATTTTTGTACCATTGGTAGCTATTGCAAATTTATCTATAAGTGAGGTAATCAGGACTATATTAATTCCATGCATATATTTATTTTGATTTCATATTTGCTGTACATGAATGATTTGAAATGTTGAATGAATTGGTTAGCTATCTATTATATTATGATTGGACTTGTGAGTCCATGGTGGAGCTATAGTGCAGCTACCACCCGTGCATGTACTTTGATCGGGCACTGGGTTATGATCAAACCCCAGATGCACTGAGCTGTAGTTGTGCTCAATAGGGAGTAGGTGCCGTGGACTGGCCTTTCTCAGTGTTATTAGCCTTTAACATGTGAAAGTATGATTACTAGTATGGGATAGTAATTGATAAATATATATTTTATCTATTTTATTCTCCTAAACTTGGACATTTTAATGATCAAATGTGGCTTTAGAGGTTTATGATAAGCATGATTTTTATACAATTTATCCCTCCTAACTTAGTCATTTTAATAAATAAATGTGGGTTAATGAATGCAATTGAATGGAAATTGATTTTAAGAGCTATTTTTGCACTTTAGGAATTAATTTGCAAAACTTTGAAATATTAATGCTCAATTTTATTTTAAATGATTTTATGAATTTTCCTATTGAATTATTTTTATTATTTGTGCAGACTTGTGAAGGACAAATAGCTTAAATGAGTATTTGATTTAAAGAAAAGAAGAAGAAGAGATGAAGGCATGTATATATGGGAGGAAGAAGCTTCGGTTCCAATGTTACAAGCTGAAGAGAAGGCAAGACGTGAACATGAATGCAGAAACTACAGTAGCCAACGTGAGAAGCTCGAGTTTAGTTGCTGTCAATAGAAGTTTGAGCTTGGGTTTACGCTGAAGCTAAGGGCAGCAACACGAGAACCAGCAGATGCATTCAGGAGCAACACAGAATAAATGAAGAAGCTATGGGTTCTGGTTCGAAAGAGCAGACAGCAACAAGAAAAGAAGCTCCAAATACATGCAGACGAAATATACAGGGGCTGAAATATGAAGCCACGGGCAGAACAGAGCAAACAAGCTGGAGCTTCGTGCTTAGCTGAGCAGAACAAAAGAGAGGCAACGAAAGAAGAGAACATGCACAGAGACTGGACGCTGGACTCGAACTGGACAGCTGCTGCATGAAACGAGTTGAAGGCTGGAATGAGCTGCAGAATGAAAGAGCTAAACATTGGAACTCAAGGAAACAAGCAGATATGAAGTCCTGCAAATGAAGCTAATCACGTGGAACCACTCTCGGGTTGGTTTGTAAGTATGAACAGTGGGAAGGAGTTTTCGAGCAAGCAAACAGCAGCTGTCATGCAAGTTCAACAGCAGAAACAGAGGAAAAGACGCTGGAGCTGGAGGCTTGGGATGAAGGAGCTTGCCACGAGTTGGAGAAGAAATATAAACGCATGAAGAAAACGAGCAGAACGACGAGGCAGAACCAGAGAAACGCATGAAGAAGAGGGAGCTGGAGATCACGTATGGACAGAACATGCAGAAGCTACAGTGGAAATCACATAGATTATAATAAAATAAGAGCACTGGGACCCACACCTTATATCACATGCATTTAACTTCAGATAATGGGAAGAGGCAGCACTTGAACGAAGAAAAACACGTGGAATTAATAAAAGATCCACGTGAGAATGAGGCTGAAGGCAGAGGAGAAATACACGCCCATTCAATTCGCACACTCCAGCCCATTCACGTCTTCTCCCAATTCCTTCATCCATTCACACAAACCCTAGCCGTCTTTTATTAATTCACGCCTTCACTCTATAAAAGGGGCATCCATCATTCATTTGGCACACACAAAAACGCCTCCAGCCATCCATCCACACACATCCATTCTCCATTCCATCTCCATCTCCATTCCACGCCAACATGAAGATCTAATCCATCTTGAGGCTAGCTAGGAGGAAGATCTTGGGTTGAAGCTTGAATCCATGGGGAAGAAGCAGAATTGTAGCTAAGATTCCTTAATTTTCCTATACTTTTCCTTTTTCTTGTATAATCTCGGTTGAGTTATGTTTGATTAGGAATTTGTGTAATTAATTAGTGGCTGGTTAGACACTGATTAGGAACCCTTTTTTGTTAATTAATTGGTTGGATTGGAATCTGATTTTTCATTATTCTCTCTAATCTCCCATGTATGCCATGAAGGTGTTCGATGAATTACATGAGTGAGGTTATGTGTTTAAATGTCTATTTGAGAATTCCTTGGTGTTTAGTTGGTTAATTAAACATTTTTGGATGATAAATCAGAAGATAATTAATTAGTTAATCAATCAAATTGGATGTTCATTGATCTTAAGGACAAGAGTTAACGGTTTAATGCGGGATTGAGGTCTCAATTCAACATTAGATTATTAATCTCTTGAATCTTGAATGGTTATTCAAGATCATTTGCTAATGAACATAATTAGGATTTCTTAGGCCATAATTAATCATAATTAGAATAGGATAAGGATAGTGGATACCAAGAGACGATTCCTATGCTAGTCACAAGCCCATCATTCACCATAATTCATCTAATTAGATAGAATTTAGGAATTTTAACTCAATTTAGTTTTAGGTTAGTTTAATTAAATCAAAAACCCCCCAAATTAGATAGCTTTTAGGATTCTTTAAAACTTGGAAACTTAATTAAGCATTGAATTCCAATTCCAAGGGAGATGACCTAGGTTGTGCCACTTACTATATTTAATATCCAACCTAGTTTTATTTTGAGGGTTGTACGACAAGCCCGTCAGTTTAATTAGTTGAAATTTGATTTTAATAGCCATTCTTTGCATTCTAGAAAATAAGTCAAAAAATCTTGGATTTTTAATGCATAAATTTCAATAAATAATTCTAAAGCTTTTCCTACTTAATCTTTCTTTCCTTTCTTGGTGTGCAGATCATTGGGTCTTCTTAGTTTCATGCATGGGATGGACTTCCACATGTGGCTCCATTTATAGAATCACACATCAAAACAGAGGAGAAGAAAGAAACCACATAAAAGCTGCAGTAAAAATAAGAAGTTGAACTTGAGAATGAGTTAGATAAGAGAAGCAACGTGGAAAAGAGCCAAGTTAAATGAAAGAGCAGCTGCATGGGACGTGAAAAACAGCACACAGAAGCTACATGAAGAAAAACTCAGGCAGAATGAAGGGCTTCTCAAGAAGAAAACGAAGTAATACAAGCTACAGACTGGGCACTCTATGAAGGAAGTAACCTCTGTTTGGAGAGAAAACTGGGAGCTACGTGCTGTAACACCCCAAAATTAATTAAGGTGTTAATCATGGATTAAGGGTTAACTAAGGATAATTAATGGGGGATAATTGGAAAAGTTAGTGAAGAGGTAATTTAGATAAATAAATTATAAATATGGGTTTGAGAATTATTGAGGATAGAAGTTTATATCTAGGTCCAAACTAATGAATCATGATAAGAGGCTAATGGAGGCCCAATGAATTAGAGGTAGACCCACTTAATTTAATGAGTTAGAGGCCCAAGATTTACCATGAATGAACTCTTATAAGTGGCCTAATTACTCTTGTGCAGACCCAAGCCCTTAAACCCTTCAAATTAGGCCCAAATTGCATTTGATTTCAGCAACTTAGTGTATTAAAACTGGCCCAATGAAGTGGTGCAGCCCAACAATTGAAAACTGGCCCAATAAGCAAAATCTGAAAACCCAAGTGGACCTGGACCTGGAGCAACCCATGACCCAACTCTTGACCCAACTTAAACCCATCTAAACCCTAATGCTTCAGCCACACTTTCATTTTTCTGAAACTCAAGAGGCAAATTCGGAGGTTGAGAAGGAGGCTAGGGTTTGGGGCAAAGATTCTGCATTTCCACACACTTAGAGCAAGATTTGGCCAAGGTAATAGTTATAGAACTTAACCCCCTCATCTTTCTCTTTAATTTGGTCCGATTAGTTTTTCATTTGGAGAGATTTCATTATACCCAAAATCTGAAAAGTGAGTGTTTGGAGGTTTTCTTGGTGAAATTCGTATGTTGGGGTTAAGGGTGGTGTTAGATGACTTTAAACCCCCCATTTTGATGCTTTCCTTGTTAGTTTGAGACCCCCATAGCTTATTTATATTATGGGTATTGATTTTACACGAAATTGATTAGGATTTTTGGATGGAACATTGAAATTTCTGGGTTAGGACACTAAAAACCGAATTAGGAATTTGTGGTGGCTGGGTAAGTGTTCTTAGGTAGTTAATGGCATTTAAATCCTTTGGGTACTTGTTATAACTGTCAATGATGGATTAGAGTAGTAATTAACTGATGATTATGATTATAGGGAGATTTGTGTACCCGTGGTAGCTGCTGCAAAAATTTGTCTGCAAGTGAGGTAACCGGGGTTTAATTAATTCCATGCATGTATCTATTTAATTTCATATTTTGCTGTATATGAATGATTTGAAATGTTGAATGAAATGATTGGCTATCTGTTGTATGATGATTGGATCTTGTGAGTCCATGGTGGAGCTGTGGTGCGGCCGCCACCCGTGCATGTGCCGCGATCGGGCACCGGGTATGATCAACCCCAGATGCACTGAGCCCTGGTTGTGCTCAATGAGG
The DNA here is from genome assembly GCA_032878935.1 of Erythrophleum fordii. Classification (NCBI taxonomy): domain Eukaryota; kingdom Viridiplantae; phylum Streptophyta; class Magnoliopsida; order Fabales; family Fabaceae; genus Erythrophleum; species Erythrophleum fordii. The sequence goes on along the minus strand of JAVQMF010000052.1, from coordinate 12,718,328 downwards.
AGTAGGTGCCGTGGACGGGCCTCTTCCGGTGTTAATGGCATTTAACATGTGATTATATGATTGCTAGTATGGGATAGTAATCATGATAGCCTGATTAATTCATTTGCTGAGATGACTGATATGATTCTGAATGATGATTTTGATTCATGCATATATGTTTGTTAAACTGGATTATATGATGGAATTGCCTTGGTTACTGAGATTTGTATCTCACCCCATGTTATGGGATTAATATTTCAGGTGAAGGTTCATCGGGTAAGGATAAGGGTAAGCAAGTGGATGAGAATCCATGAGCTCCAATCTCTGGGGAGATGGTTATACTTAAGCTGACTTAGTTAGTATAGATGCCAATTTTGTATAGATGCTAATTTTGTAATCCTTATTGTATAGCATCATCATGTATCTGCATTGCCAAGTGTAGGCTGAACATTTGATTTATTGAGGATGTATGTAATGAGGGGTTAGGCCCCATCTTAACTTAGTATTTGATGTATGGATTCATAATCTTCTGTTGTAAACTTGTTGATCTATAATATGGTTGTTAATGGAAATGTAACTCTTGTGAATATTGGTGTGAACCCCTATTGTATGGAACCCCATTGATATAGTATTAAAGGATAGCTACTGGTAGTGCATGTGTGATCTAGTGTTATTGCCTTATAAACTTGTGGATAGAAGGAAAATAAAGGAAAGAAATAGACACATAAGTTTGAAATTGGTAATGGAAGAATAGCTAAGCAAATAGGGTAGTTAAATGACACTAGAGCTATATAAAACAAGGGGAAGTGACCTTAGAGTGACCCTAGGAAGGGAAATGGAGTGTTGGGGGCGAAATGTAGGGAAAACTGCTACAGAAGGGAGTCACGCCGCGGCTAGAAAGGTCTCGCCGCGGCCTAGGGAGTGACAGTGGCGAGGGACGCCGCGGCTTGAGAAATCTGGCCGCGGCGCAGAGTGAAAAATGTCGCCCAAGAGGTGACAGAATGAAACCTCGCCGCGGCGCAAGAAGTCATGCCGCGGCGCGAGTTGAGAAAATTAATTAGGGAGGTTACAGTGGCAAAACTCGCCGCGGCGCCATATAGGTTGGCCGCGGCGCAGATCCGACTTAGGCCGCGGCGCAAGGTTAAAAACTCAGTTTTGAGCTCTAGGACCTAACTTAGCCGCGGCGGGAAAGTACCAGGTCGCAGCGCAGGTCCCCAAACCCCTATAATTGACCTAGAAACTCTAATTTCTTTAATGTAAATGTTAGGGAATGGTGTAGGAACACTTGTGGGAGGTTTATGTATGTTGAAAGTGAAAGATGGATGAATCACCGATCTTTAATGATGGCACAAATCTTTTTATGCATGTTTCTATTTATGGTTGTTAGTTGATGGCCCTAATAGTATCGAGGTTTAATTTTCTCTGTATTTCCGCAAAGTAATTAATTGTAGTAACCTCAAACCTTGATCAGTAACTATTAATCAGGTATTTTACTATAATTACCAATATTAGAAGTTAGGGTCGTCACACGTGCTGTGGCTAGGCTACGTCTGGACAGCATGCAAAACAAAGCAGAAGAATCACATTTGGTCACACACAAGAGCCACGGGTTGAAGGAGCTGGAAATCACGTCTGGACAGCAGCAAAACGAAGAAGAAAGCTACGTAAAGAGACATGCAGAAGCTACAGTTTGCATATGGATTATTATATCCACAATGGGGCCCACACTCAATAATAAAAAAAGAAGAATACATACGGGCAATTGGAACAAAAGGAAGAATGAGTTAGAGTCTGGACAGTAGCTGCAGAACAAGGAAAACGAGCAGAAACACACACGCATGCAGAACCGAGAATGAAAGCCATGAGCTCGAGTTAATGGAAGCAACGCGCATGAACTGGGTTTTAAGTGTGAGAAAAGGAGCTGAGAAACGAACAGAACAAGCCACGGTTTTGTGCAGACGAGGAAACTCATGGAAAAGCTGCTGGAACAAAACAGCAGCTGCATGAGAGCAGTTTCAACGTAGAAAAATGACGGGATTAAAGCTAGGAACAGCAGCAGAATAAATGAGAAAGAAAAGCAACGTGAATATCACAAACTCCAGTAGAAACAGAGTTGGAGAACGCTGCAGTAGAAAACGAATGCAGAACTGCACGTGGAGATTTAAATGAAGGAAGAAAGCTTGCATGGAAGAGGCTGAACTCGAGTTGCATGGATCGAAGAAAGTAACGTGGTTTTAGCGTCCAGAGTGAAGGCTGAAGCAAGCACGTGAATCATTAAGTGTGCACGTGAAAGAGGGCAGTTTCAATGAGAACCATCCAGCGTCCAGAATGAAGAACTGAAGAAGAAAGCCACGGTGCAAGTCTGGTTTGAGAAGGAAAAATGCTTCAGACTTGGCACAAAGGGAGAGCACGTGAAGTCATTAAAGGATTCACGTGAGAAGGGGATCACACCATTCATTGACTCATTCCGTAAAATTCCAGTACGTCATTCAGCCCAGCCCATTAAACATGCATCATCCCTACGCCTTATTAATCCTCAAGCCCTAGCCGTCATGGAGATCATCATTCATTCACGAGAGAGGGAACGTGAGAGGAAAGACGGCAGAAACAAAAGGGAGGTTCAGCACTGAAGAAGAAGAGTTCTTTCTTTCTTGATGGCTGCCTCTTTGATTGATTCTCCTTCATTTGATCCCTCCATGGCAGCTTGAATTCCTTGTGGTGGCTAGCTGAAGATTGAATTCTCCTAGATGAAGATTTGAGCTCTACATCTCATATTGAATTTGGATAAAACTCTCTTGCCCAATCTTTTGATTTTAGCATTATTTCCTTCATTAATTTGTCTAGGTTTAGCTTTTTGGTTTAGGAATTTAATTGTTGGAATTACTGGATTGAATTAATTTTTGGATTGAACTTAATTTGAATTTTGGAATTATTTTTTATCATCATGTGTTTGGAAAAAAGTTCCAGAATTAATGCTGTGCAATTGAACTCTAAATTCCTCTTGACTTTAGGCTAATTGATGCAATGGTTATTGGGTTAGTTAGCTGGAACTTTTGTGCAATTAATTGCTTGAGGGGTTAATTAATCTAATTGGTGAATTAGCATCTTGAGTGAATTGTGCAGTAGCTTTCATAAATTAATCAAATTTAGTGTAGTGTGTTCTTATTCTTAATCCAATTAATTAGTTGTTTAAGGTTTCTTGTGGTTGCAAAATTCTTTGAACAATTGATGAATTGAATCTTGGATGGTTATTCAAGAACCTTATGAGGAATGCACTAAAGAGCAAGAACTTAATCCTAAATTGGTAAGCTAAATAGAGCAAGGATAATTGAACTCTAGGGAATCCAATTGAAAGCTAGTTACCTCATTAACTTGATAAATCACTTGAACTAGTTTTAGATTTCTAATTCTTGTCAATTAATTTTAGTTTAATTAAATTCTAGCATATCAAACCCCCAAATTAAATCCTAATAGTAATACTTAGAATATTCTTCCATAAACAATTTAAGGCACAAACTCCTTGGGAAGATGACCTAGGTTGCACCATTAGCTACAAATTTATTTTGTTACCTAGTTTTATTTGAGATTGCACGACACGATCATCAAATTTGGCGCCGTTGCCGGGGAGTTTAGTTTCTTAATTGTTTAAGAAAGTTTTCTAGGTGTTTTTGTTTTGTTTTATCTCTGTTTTGATTTTATTTTAGCTGAATTTTTGCTCTGTTTCGAGCTTGGAATTGGGTAATTTCGGTGTTGCGTATTAAATTGCCTGCTTGCTGGAATTTTCGTTTAAAGTGCCCAGAAAATTCTCATACTTTGTTTTTCAAGGTTTTTGGGTGTTTTGAGCAAAAGTAATAGCAACGCTATTAGGTGCACCATTTTTTGGCCAAATTCCAACGTTTGAATCACTTTTTCGATTTTTTTAGTATTTTCTCGAATTTTCTAGGATTTTTCTAATTTTTCTAGATTTTCTGTTTTAATTTTTCTTTGTTGATTTTTGTGTTCCTTCTTAATTTTTGCTTGTCTAATTGGTGTATGACAAGAAGCTCTGGTGAAAAATTAATTGATTTGGATCCAGAAATTGAAAGAACCTTTAGAAGACAAGAAAGGATTAAGAAAAACAAGGATAGTGTAGGAATTAATAGCTCTAATTCGTCTGCTTTTGATTCTGTGCAAGGAATTGACTGTGCACTTCGATTTGCTAGTGATAATATGGCTGAACAAGATCAAATAAATGCTAACAGGAATATGCATGTTCAAGCTAACTTGAATGTGAATGCAAATTTGAATAATAACATGCATGCTAGAACTATTAGAGAATTGACAGCTCCTAATGTGCATTATCAAAATTTTTGCATACAATATCCAGAATTAGATGCAAATTTTGAGCTTAAATCTGGATTGATTCACTTACTTCCTAAGTTTCATGGACTTGCAGGAGATGACCCTCACAAACATCTAAAAGAATTCCATGTGATATGCTCTACAATGAAGCCACAAGGTGTCTCAGAGGAACAAATCAAACTCAGAGCATTCCCTTTTTCCTTGGATGGTTTAGCCAAGGATTGGTTGTACTATCTACCCCCCGGTGCCATTACTTCTTGGGACCAACTGAAGAGGCTATTCTTAGAGAAATTCTTTCCTGCATCTCGCACTGCATCAATAAGGAAAGAGATATGTGGGATCAGACAAAATAATGGAGAGACTTTATATGAGTACTGGGAAAGGTTCAAAAGATTGTTGGCTAGTTGCCCTCACCATCAAATCTCTGATCAGTTGCTTATACAGTACTTCTATGAGGGGTTATTAATCATGGACAGAAATATGATTGATGCTGCCTCTGGGGGAGCCTTAGGTGACCTGACACCTACAGGAGCTTGGGAGTTGATTGATAAGATGGCTCAGAATGCTCAACAATTTGGGTCCAGATCAATGCAAACGGCAAGAGGAGTCAATGAATTGTGTGCTCCAGATTATGGTCAGAGAATTGAGAGCAAACTTGAAGTAATGTCTACTGTGCTCCAAAAGCTTGCTTTAGATCGGCAGCAGTCATCCTCCGCCCCTTCCCAGACTTTTACACCACAGTCCTACCCTGCTCAGACATATTCTTATCCACAGTGTTATGCGTCTGGACAGACATCTTCCTCTACTACCTTGGTAGGACCCCTGTGTGATATATGCTCTTTGGCCACACATACTACTGATCAGTGCCCTATGTTAGAGGACAGGGTAGAGGCTTGTGCTGGGATGTTTCCAGTTAGGCCAATGCAACAAGGGCAACAAAAATATGATCCTTATTCCAATACATACAATCTAGGATGGAGGGATCACCCTAACCTGAGATATGGGGGAGGACAACAGCAAAATAGATACAATGTTGTAGGACCTACTGCACAGTCCTCCCAGCCTATTAGGCAGCCAGTCCCTATACAGGAGGAATCAAAGAAAGGGGATAATATGGATGACATGATGAAGCGTATTATGGAGAGTCAAACACAAATCACACAAATGATGCAAAATTTAGAGAGGAGGGTTGATACTCAGTTAGGCCAGTTTGCTACTTCTCTTAGTGAGGTGAAATCTCAGGGTTCAAGCCAATTAGCCTCACAGACAATTGTTAATCCGAGGAATAGTAGCAATGTCAGTGCCATCACTCTTAGGAGTGGAAAAGAAGTTCAGGGATCCTCAGATACCACCACTATGGATAAGTCGGCGTCATCAAAAACACACGTCGCACCAAATGAGCCTAATAATGAAGAGGAACCAAAGAAAATTTTGCCTTTCCCACATAGACCTACCTTGGGAAAGAAGCAAACTGAAGCAGATGCAGAAAAAGAGATTCTTGAGACTTTTAAAAAGGTTGAAGTCAATATACCCCTGTTGGAAGCAATCAAGACCATTCCTAAATATGCCAAGTTTCTCAAGGAGATATGCACCAACAAGAGGCGTCTGAGAGGGAATGAAAAAGTTAATTTTGGCAAGAATGTTTCAGCACTCATACAACCAACAATGCCCACTAAGTGTCAAGATCCGGGCGCTTTTACAATCCCATTCACCATTGGAAATTTTGAGTTTGTTGATGCTTTAATTGATCTTGGTGCTGCTATAAATGTTATGCCTAAATCTGTGTATTCATCTTTGCAGGTGGGAGAGCTTAAACCTACCGGAGTGGTTGTGCAGCTGGCAAATAGGAGCATTGCTTATCCTTCAGGAGTGTTGGAGGATGTTCTGGTTAAGGTAAAGGATTTAATTTTTCCAGCTGATTTTTATGTCCTTAATATGGAAGATGATAGATATAGATCTAGTAGACATGCCCCACTCATTTTAGGTAGACCTTTCCTGAAAACTGCTAAAACAATTATAAATGTGCATGAGGGTACTCTTCAAATGGAGTTTGCTGGCAATGTGATACAATTTAATATATTTGATGCCATGAAATATCCTTGTGATGATAACTCTGTTTTTAATATCAGCCTGATTGATATGTTAGTTGATGATGCCAGTGCTGATTTTAGGGATAGTTTGTTGACTGAATCCTATGATATTGCTGATCTTGATGATTCTTTGAAACATAATTGTGATGACTCTCACTCTTGCACTATATGTAGAGAAATTGATGAATTTTTGAGCCTGTATGATGAGATTAACTCTACAGAATCTATTACTAATCAGATTGATTCTATTTCCCCTAGAACATCTATTGATTTTACTGGTCTTGTTGATCTTTCTGGTACTGATAAGTCTTTGCATGTTGATATGGATAATTTAGGGAATCATGATACTGATATTCATTTGACTACTGATTCTTTTGATTCTTCCCATACTCCTTCTACTGATAGTCCCAAAGATGGGAAAGTTGTTTCTTCTGTCTGTGAGTTGTCTAAACAGGTATTTAGCATGGAAGAAATTGAAATCAAAAAACTCATTCCTTCGGTCGAGCAAGCTCCCACCTTAGAGCTCAAACCGCTTCCAGACAATCTCAAATACACCTACTTGGGGGAAAATGAGAAGCTTCCAGTAATTGTAGCTAGTGACATTATTCCAGAGGAGGAAGAGAAGCTTCTGGAGGTCTTAAGGAGGAGAAAACAAGCAATAGGGTGGACCTTAGCTGACATACCTGGCATTAGCCCTGATACATGCATGCACAGAATTTTGTTAGAAGATGGGGCAAAACCAGTAAGGCAACCTCAAAGGCGACTGAATCCACTTGTTCTGGATGTGGTTAAAAAGGAAGTTTCTAAACTTTTATCTGTTGGTATCATATATCCTATTTCTGACAGTCAGTGGGTTAGTCCTGTGTAGGTAGTTCCAAAGAAATCAGGGATCACAGTGATCCGAAATGAAAATAATGAATTGGTGCCCACCCGTGTACAGAATAGTTGGAGGGTTTGCATTGACTATAGGAGGCTAAATTTAGTCACTTGAAAAGATCATTACCCTCTCCCATTTATTGATCAGATGCTTGAGCGTTTAGCTGGTAAATCTCACTACTGTTTTCTGGATGGATTTTCAGGATACTTTCAGATATGCATAGCCCCGGAGGATCAAGAAAAGACAACATTCACATGCCCATTTGGAACATATGCCTATAGACGAATGCCTTTTGGTCTTTGCAATGCCCCTGGGACCTTCTAGCGGTGCATGGTTTCCATTTTTAGTGATTTCCTTGAACATTGTATAGAAATTTTTATGGATGATTTCACTGTATATGGGAACTCTTTTGATGATTGCTTATGTAGTCTGGATAGAGTCCTAGCTAGATGCATAGAGAAAAACCTTGTACTTAATTTTGAAAAGTGTCATTTTATGGTTCGAAAAGGCATTGTATTGGGTCATATTATATCTGAACAGGGCATAAAGGTAGATAAAGCTAAGATAGATGTTATAACCTCTCTACCATACCCGACATGTGTTCGGGAGGTCTGATCTTTTCTAGGTCATGCAGGTTTTTATAGAAGATTCATTTAGAACTTTAGTAAAATTGCTTTGCCATTGTCTAAGTTATTACAAAAAGATGTTGATTTCCAATTTGATGATGCATGTAAAACAGCTTTTGATGAACTTAAGAAATGCTTGACTTCCCCACCCATTATCCAACCCCCTGATTGGACCCTCCCATTTGAGCTTTTATGTGACGCATCTAATTTTGCTGTAGGTGCAGTCTTGAGCCAGATAGTGAATAAGCGGTCCCATGTGATTGCTTATGCATCCAAGACTTTAGATGGGGCCCAAGCAAATTATACAACCACTGAAAAAGAGCTTCTTGCTGTTGTTTTTGCTTTAGATAAATTTAGATCATATTTGCTTGATACTAAAGTCATTGTTTTTACTGATCATGCAGCCTTAAAATACTTACTGAAGAAGCCTAATGCAAAGCCAAGATTGATCAGATGGATGCTTCTACTTCAAGAATTTGACATTGACATCCAGGATAAAAGTGGAGCTGAAAACTTGGTGGTAGACCACTTGAGCAGAATTGAAGCTTCAAAGGTAAATTCCTTACCTATTGATGATGATTTCCCTGATGAGCATTTATGTGCTGTGCATAGTTTTTATCCATGGTATGCAGACTTAGTGAATTATCTAGCTGCTTCTGAATTACCTGTTGATTTGACTAAACATCAGTTGAATAAATTTAGGAGTGAAGCTAGGTATTATATTTGGGATGATCCATATTTGTGGAGATTATGTAGTGACCAAGTGATTAGACGTTGTGTGCCTGATATAGAATTTGATTCTGTTTTAAATTTTTGTCACACACTAGCATGTGGAGGTCACTTTAGTTCAAAACGCACAGCTAGGAAGGTTCTAGATAGTGGATTGTACTGGCCTACCCTGTTTCGTGATGCCTTTAATTTTTGTAAAAGATGTGTTCGGTGTCAACAAACAGGTAGCATATCTAGGAGAAATGAAATGCCACAACATTCCATCTTATTTTGTGAAGTCTTTGATGTGTGGGGCATTGATTTTATGGGACCTTTTCCCACTTTTTTTGGCTTTTCATACATTTTATTGGCTGTTGATTATGTTTCGAAGTGGGTAGAAGCCAAACCCACTAGGACTGATGATTCGTCTGTGGTTGTAGAATTCGTTCGCTCTCACATTTTCTGTAGGTTTGGTATTCCCAGAGCCATTATCAGTGACCAGGGCACTCACTTTTGTAACCGGAGTATGCATAGCTTGCTTAGCAAGTATGGTGTTGTGCATAAAGTAGCTACTCCATACCACCCTCAGACAAATGGCCAAGCAGACATTTCTAACCGGGAGGTGAAGCAAATTTTGGAGAAAACAGTGCAACCGAATAGAAAGGATTGGAGCAAGAGGCTGGATGATGCACTTTGGGCTTACAGAACTGCCTACAAGACCCCTATTGGCATGTCACCCTATCGGCTGGTATTTGGAAAAGCATGTCACTTACCGGTGGAAGTGGAGCACAAAGCTTACTGGGCCGCAAAGAAATGTAATTTGGAAGTGAATGAAGCAGGATCTCACAGAAAATTCCAACTCCAAGAGCTTGAAGAGATCAAATTGGAAGCCTATGACAATGCAAGAATCTATAAAGAGAAGACAAAGGCATTCCATGACAAGATGATTGTAAGGAAAGAGTTTGTTGTCGGCCAAAAAGTCTTACTCTATAAATCCCGTCTGAAGCTTATGCCAGGTAAACTTCGTTCTAAATGGGAAGGTCCTTATATAGTTTTTAATGTTTTCCCTTTTGGTGCAGTTGAACTTTTGGATGAGCATACGGGAGCTAAATTCAAAGTTAATGGACATCGGCTCAAACACTTTTATGAAGGAGTTCCACGGGATAACAAGGAGGAGCTCCAACTTCATAACCTACTCTGAATCCCGGTTGTACTCTTTCCCTTTTCCCTTTTATATTGTGTTGTCTTTATCTGTTTTCTGGATTGTGTGCTGGCATTGAGGACAATGCAATGTTTAAGTGTGGGGGGGATAGATACAAATAAATTTTTAGTTTTGTTTTATTTTAGTGATTTTTCTAGTTTCTAGGTTTTTAGTTAGTTTTGTGTTATTTTCCAGTAAAAAAAAAAAAACTAACCAAAAACTATGCTTCGTGTAAGTTGCTAGCATTAAGGGGATCCTGGCTTTGATATATCTTGATTTAACAAGGATTTGACCTTGCATTAAGAATACAAGTTAAGTGGCAATTAGCTTTGCTTTAATGAAATTTGATAGTCAAATTACCCTGTGAGATTTTTGAACCTATTGCTTATTCATTTATAGTGTGTATCTCCTATCTTACTTTTACTATAGAACTTGGCTTGAATCTTATTCAAGGCCACATTTATTCATTTGCCATGATGAAAAGGATTAAGGCATTCATTGTTATTTTGTTTTAGCCAGAGCCAAAAAGCTAACCGATATGAGTTTAATCCATTTGTTTTTCCCATTTGGGCTTTATATTTTTCCTTGTTAGCCTTCTAGCCATGAAAATCAAATCAATGTTCTTCCTACCTTGATTAGGATGCTTTCGATTATTAAGAGCATTATATCTTGTTAAGGTAGATGGAGGTGTATTTCGCACATCATTTATAGGCCATTTGTTCCTTCTTCTTCAAGAGTATTTCCCAAAAAAAAAAAAAAAGAGAAGCAGTTGAAAAAAAAAATGAATGATAAAAAAAAATGATGAAAAAAAAAAGAGAAAAGAAAAAAAAATTTTTTGAAAAGGGAAATAAAGTTGTTCTCTTAGTACATATTTTTCTGTTTGTGGTTAAAAGGGCCTTAAAATGCATTTTTACCCCATCCTTATTCTTATTTTAATGCTCTTGATGATTTTAAGCATCCGATTTGCTTTTGAATTTCCTTCATTTTTCTGTTTACCGCTTGTTTCATACCTTAGCCTACATTACAACCATAATAAAGACCTTTTGATTCATTCATTGGCATTTGATTTTAGTGGTGGAGATGTAGATGATTGCCAAGCTTATGGTAGTAAGGTTGGATAGGATGGAATTTGAGAGTAAGCACTTCATCCTAAACATTAAAGAGGAGAGTGATAAACACAAATCCAAGTGAGGGAATGTCATTGCATTTCATTTTTGATAAAGTGTATTGCCATAGTACTTGTTGCATTAATGCAAGGGACATGACTTGGAGAATTGAGTTATTGATTCGCTTTGAGCTTCCTTGTGCTAAGTGACTTATATAGCCCCATTTCTTTTAATTTTCTTTCCACTATCTCTTCCTTGGAGCTTTAATTTTCTTTTGCCCAGGAGTGCAAAGGTTTAAGTGTGGGGGAATTTGATAAATACATATTTTTATCTATTTTATTCTCCTAAACTTGGACATTTTAATGATCAAATGTGGCTTTAGAGGTTTAATTAGTTGAAATTTGATTTTAATAGCCATTCTTTGCATTCTAGAAAATAAGTCACAAAATCTTGGATTTTTAATGCATAAATTTCAATAAATAATTCTAAAGCTTTTCCTACTTAATCTTTCTTTCCTTTCTTGGTGTGCAGATCATTGGGTCTTCTTAGTTTCATGCATGGGATGGACTTCCACATGTGGCTCCATTTATAGAATCACACATCAAAACAGAGGAGAAGGAAGAAACCACGTAAAAGCTGCAGTAAAAATAAGAAGTTGAACTTGAGAATGAGCTAGATAAGAGAAGCAACGTGGAAAAGAGCCAAGTTAAATGAAAGAGCAGCTGCATGGGACGTGAAAAACAGCACACAGAAGCTACATGAAGAAAAACTCAGGCAGAATGAAGGGCTTCTCAAGAAGAAAACGAAGTAATGCAAGCTACAGACTGGGCACTCTATGAAGGAAGTAACCTCTGTTTGGAGAGAAAACTGGGAGCTACGTGCTGTGGCTGGGCTACGTCTGGACAGCATGCAAAACAAAGCAGAAGAATCACATTTGGTCACACACAAGAGCCACGGGTTGAAGGAGCTGGAAATCACGTCTGGACAGCAGCAAAACGAAGAAGAAAGCTACGTAAAGAGACATGCAGAAGCTATAGTTTGCATATGGATTATTATATCCACAATGGGGCCCACACTCAATAATAAAAAAAGGAGAATACATACGGGCAATTGGAACAAAAGGAAGAATGAGTTAGAGTCTGGACAGCAGCTGCAGAACAAGGAAAACGAGCAGAAACACACACGCATGCAGAACCGAGAATGAAAGCCATGAGCTCAAGTTAATGGAAGCAACGCGCATGAACTGGGTTTTAAGCGTGAGAAAAGGAGCTGAGAAACGAACAGAACAAGCCACGGTTTTGTGCAGACGAGGAAACTCATGGAAAAGCTGCTGGAACAAAACAGCAGCTGCATGAGAGCAGTTTCAACGTAGAAAAATGACGGGATTAAAGCTAGGAACAGCAGCAGAATAAATGAGAAAGAAAAGCAACGTGAATATCAAAAACTCCAGTAGAAACAGAGTTGGAGAACGCTGTAGTAGAAAACGAATGCATAACTGCACGTGGAGATTTAAATGAAGGAAGAAAGCTTGCATGGAAGAGGCTGAACTCGAGTTGCATGGATCAAAGAAAGTAACGTGGTTTCAGCGTCTAGAGTGAAGGCTGAAGCAAGCACGTGAATCATTAAGTGTGCACGTGAAAGAGGGCAGTTTCAATGAGAACCATCCAGCGTCCAGAATGAAGAACTGAAGAAGAAAGCCACGATGCAAGTCTAGTTTGAGAAGGAAAAATGCTTCAGACTTGGCACAAAGGGAGAGCACGTGAAGTCATTAAAGGATTCACGTGAGAAGGGGATCACGCCATTCATTGACTCATTCCGTAAAATTCCAGTACGTCATTCAGCCCAGCCCATTAAACATGCATCATCCCTACGCCTTATTAATCCTCAAGCCCTAGCCGTCATGGAGATCATCATTCATTCACGAGAGAGGGAACGTGAGAGGAAAGACGGCAGAAACAAAAGGGAGGTTCAGCACTGAAGAAGAAGAGTTCTTTCTTTCTTGATGGCTGCCTCTTTGATTGATTCTCCTTCATTTGATCCCTCCATGGCAGCTTGAATTCCTTGTGGTGGCTAGCTGAAGATTGAATTCTCCTAGATGAAGATTTGAGCTCTACATCTCATATTGAATTTGGATAAAACTCTCTTGCCCAATCTTTTGATTTTAGCATTATTTCCTTCATTAATTTGTCTAGGTTTAGCTTTTTGGTTTAGGAATTTAATTGCTGGAATTACTGGATTGAATTAATTTTTGGATTGAACTTAATTTGAATTTTGGAATTATTTTTTATCATCATGTGTTTGGAAAAAAGTTCTAGAATTAATGCTGTGCAATTGAAATCTAAATTCCTCTTGACTTTAGGCTAATTGATGCAATGGTTATTGGGTTAGTTAGCTGGAACTTTTGTGCAATTAATTGCTTGAGGGGTTAATTAATCTAATTGGTGAATTAGCATCTTGAGTGAATTGTGCAGTAGCTTTCATAAATTAATCAAATTTAGTGTAGTGTGTTCTTATTCTTAATCCAATTAATTAGTTGTTTAAGGTTTCTTGTGGTTGCAAAATTCTTTGAACAATTGATGAATTGAATCTTGGATGGTTATTCAAGAACCTTATGAGGAATGCACTAAAGAGCAAGAACTTAATCCTAAATTGGTAAGCTAAATAGAGCAAGGATAATTGAACTCTAGGGAATCCAATTGAAAGCTAGTTACCTCATTAACTTGATAAATCACTTGAACTAGTTTTAGATTTCTAATTCTTGTCAATTAATTTTAGTTTAATTAAATTCTAGCATATCAAACCCCCAAATTAAATCCTAATAGTAATACTTAGAATATTCTTCCATAAACAATTTAAGGCACAAACTCCTTGGGAAGATGACCTAGGTTGCACCATTAGTTACAAATTTATTTTGCTACCTAGTTTTATTTGAGATTGCACGACACGATCATCAGTAATCATGATAGCCTAATTATTTTATTTACTGATATGACTGATATGATTCTGATATTGATTTTGATTCATGCATATATGTTAATTAAACTGGATATAATGAATGGAAATTTTTTTCGTTACTGAGATTCATATCTCACCCCATTTCATGGGATTAATATTTCAGGTGAAGGTTCTTCGGGTAAGGATAAGGGGAAGCAAGTGGATGAAAATCCATGAGCTCCAACATGTGGGGAGAAGGCTACACTTAGGCTGATTTATTTAGTATGGATGCTAAATTTTGTATTCCTTATTATATAGCATCATCTTGTATTCATGTTGCCAAGTGTAGGCTCTTATTTTTGATTACTTAGGATGTATTTAATGAGGAGTTAGACCTCATCTTTACTTGGTATTAGATGTATGAACTTATAGTATCTGATATATAAACCTTGTTGAACTTATGATATGGCTTACCATTTGGGAATTGTAATCATGTGATGCGTTAGATATTGATATGAACCATGGATGTATGAAACCTCTAACGGAATGTGCATCAAATGTTAATGGTCAATTGTGCATGAATTCTTGTTGCTATTACTCTGTGGATTTGCTTATATAGGGTAGTTGGAGGAGTGGAAATTACATTTAAGTTTTGAATTGGTAATGGTAGAATAGCTGGGTGAATAGGGTGGATAAATACCATTAGAGTCATATAAAATGGGAGGAAGCAGTCCTAAGGTATTCCTAAGGAGAGAATTGGAGTACATAGGACGAAATGTAAGAGATAGAGTTATAAGAGGGAGTCATGCTGCGGCTAGGAAGGCCTTACCGTGGCCTGAATAGTGATAATGACAAAGGACGTCGCGGCTTGAAAAATATCACCACAGCATAGTAAGAAAAAAATTGCCTAGGAGGGTGACAGAATGAAACCTTGCTGCGATGCAATAGGTCCTACCGCGGCGCAAGTCAAGGAAATTAGTTAAGGAGAGTACAGTAGCAAAACTAGCCACGACACAAGTTTATTCTGCCAAGGCAAGAATTGTGGGACTTCAAATAGTAGCTCCAGGAGGCATCTCTGCCGCAGTGCCATGTAGGTTAGCCGTGGCGCAGGTCCAACTCGTTGCGGTGAGAAAGTTACCCAATGATTCCCGAGAGCAACTTAGCCGTGGTGTGAAAGGTTAAGGCCGCGACGCAAAGTGACAAACTTAGTTTTCGAGCTCCAAGACCTAACTTAGCCGTGGTAGGAAGGTTCCAGGTCACGGCGTAGGTCCCCAAACTCCCACCTTTAGCTTAGAAATCCTATTTTCTTTAATGGTAATGCTATGAAATGGTATAGGAACACTTGTGGAAGGTTTTTGTGTGTTGAGGGATGAATCATAAATCCCTAATGATAGTGCAATTCCTTTTATGTGTTCTCCCATTTATGGTTATTTAGTTGATGACCCTAATAACATCAAGGTTCAAGTTTACTTATATTTTCTTAATGTAATTAATTGTAATGACTCCAAACCGTGATCATTAATTATTAATAATTAATCATGTAGTTAACCATAATTACTGGGATTAGAAGTTAGGGTTGTCACAATATGATAATAAGGCATGTAATAGAAAGCTATGTATATACCCAACCCTGAAGTAAAAAGAAAATTTTAATCAGTTCAGGTTTCCATTGACTCATCCAAGTTCTATATGAGGTATTTGTAGTAGGAAAAGGGTTATATAATAAGGTGTGATAGAAAGCACACTTGTCCAGCATAGATGCCTTTCTAACATGACACTACTCAAAGTAAAAATAGTTAGGCAATGTAGAGGGATCTTAAAATGTAGTAAAGGAAGAATCTTTCCTTCCCCATGCACTTTACGAGAATAGGGTAGATAGAGAAAAATAAAAGAAGGATACTTTAGATTATTGGAAAAGTTGTAATATACAGGTGATAGTGGCTTTGAGCTTGGTCATGAGGTGCCCGTGTATTAGTGTTTGATGTTATGATTTGCTTGCAACAATAATTACATGACATTAAGCCTGATCAACCTAATAGTAGTGTGACTAGAGTGTGTAGCAAACGATGACATCAATCACCAAAGTGTCCCAATAATCGAAGAGTATCATAGTTAGTTAAAGAATGAGATAAGTCAGAAAAGAAAGGTAAATGGATTCCAGTAATATCAAAATAGTAAGGAAAGCATGCAAAAAGGGATCCCTAGTAAAGAATGTTTAGATCCAAATAGCATGAGTTCAGTATGTATGATCTGAGTCCCTTATAGTACATGTAAATAAAATAAATAGGGACCAATGTATAACCTCTCTCCTACCATAAATGTTAACTACACTCAAAGTGTGAGATGCATCAGTGCCAAGGCATTCAAAAGTAGAGTATGGGCATAGTTGGAAATTGTAGGATATGGAAAGAAAAGACATACGAGTATAGTTAGAGTAAGAAAAAAAAGCCTAAGTAAAGAAAGCTGAAGTAGGAATTTGAGGATCCTATGAAGAGCGATGAGTGAAAAATTTAAAATGCTCCCTAGTATCAATATGACGGGATCTTAGAGAATCAGATGACATAGAACCTACTTCGCACGAAGAGCATGATGTATTTTTGAGTTTAGCTTTAGCTATTATGAGCAATGGTAATCGAACTTAGTAAGTATGTATTTTACTATTAGATACAGTAATCTTAGGCTCTGATGTCTCCCAGAGATAGATCGCAGTAGATCCTAACATAACACAGTGGGTCGCAGTAGATCTTAACAAGGCTCTCAGAGGTCACAATAGACCCAAGGGTCACAATAAATCACACAGAGTTACTGAAAGCCCTAGCCATAGTATGATAGTTCTCTAATGAAATGATAGCCTGAGATAGTTTTACAGAGTAGTTAGTCTCAAAGACTAGTACAGTTTTGGCTAGCCTTTGTCTCAGAGGCTATAGACCTCCTGAGTCTAATAGACTGTTGCCATAGTGATATAAAGGCTTTACTCAGATAGTTAAACTATTAACTAGCTCTCTTTAGAGATAAGCATAGTGTATAGGATGAGGAAAGTAAGAAATTAGCTTTCCAGTGTTAAAGCAAGATGAACCACTACCCAGTAGATATTAGTGTTGACCGAGGGATAGAGAGATTCCCCCCACATTCTAGCTTATGTATTCAGAAAAGGGTCAAGTGCAGTTTTACATGAGATAAGTGGCACAGTACATTTCCAGTAAGCAAAACTGTGAGTATAACTAGCATCCCACCAGAGTTAAGCAATAGTCAGTGGTAGTAGCTCTTCAGTGCCAATATGAGACACGTATGTTAGGCCTATCAGTATTGAATTGAAGGACTATAAAATCCCACTGTAAGTGAGCAAAGAAAGTGAGAAAAAGTTCTGGCCTATAGAGACAGATGTAGTAGTAAACAGAGAAGCTAGGATTATTGAAAATGAAAACCCCTTGAAGGAGTTGTAATCCCAATAAGTAACTATGATAGAAAGAAATGTGAATTGTAATCATGGAATGAGCTAGTGAGAAAGAATGCAAAGATGAACCGTGGATGATACTTGTAAATAAATAAATAGATAGATAGAAACCTCTGATGGCTCTAATGATTAGAAAAGGATGATGAGATTTTATGAGGAGCCATTAGGAGAGGATATGGGAGACATAATATGAAATAAGTCAACTCCTGAGATATGTAAATGAGTCCATTGAAGGAAACGTTAATCCTCCGAACAGGTTGACATTAACTCGATATGATTAGTAAGCTCTCCCAAGATAGGCCTCTAGAGTTAGAAATTTCTTTCCATTATGAGCAAGAATTAGCTAGTACATCATGGAAATAAAGCCCTCATTAAAGACTAGTAATGAAAAAATTCCTTGGCTGAGAGAAAAATTTAAACTAGTGAAATCGCTAAGAAAAGTATATAGAGCTAGGAAGAAAGGAAAGAAAAGAACAGTTAACTAGAAAAGAAAAAAGAATAAGAAGAAAGTATACCCCAAATTTTGAGGATGAAATTTATTTTAGAAGGGAGAAATGTAACATCCAGTTCTCTGAAAATGAGAGAAAATGTAAGAAACGTAACGTATGATTTCTCTGTCAATTAATGAAACTCACTGGATATCAAACGAAGTCCATTGAAATGATGTAGTTAAGGTCCCAAAAAATTTGGGAAGCATTCTAGACTCTTAAAAATCAGAATCCCAGGCTTAGATGGAAAGAAAAACGGAGCTAGAATGAAGAAACAATTTCTTACAAAATGTAATGACATTTTCGTAATTTTGAGCAAATTTTGGAATTCACACAAGAGAGCTTTTTAAATGAAATTTTTGAGTTCCCCAAGGTTCTTAGAGGCCGTAAAAATCATGGGAAGGCTCGAGATAGTTAAAACCCCTCTGGTAGACATTTTCTAATGTCAGTGTGCTCAAACTTTGACGGATTCGTTCGGAAAGGTTTTAGCTCCTATTTGAGTGGTTTCAAAGGCATTTTACTAAATTGGGAACCTAAATTTTATAATGGAAAAGATGTTTCTAAAAAGGAGCTAAAATGAAGGAAAAACAAAAATACCAATAACAAAGGGCAAAATGGAAATTTTTGAAATGTGTTACTTCCTCCCACCTATATATATGATGCGCCCTTCTTCTCCCTTCATATTGCATGACCAAGTTCTGCCTAAAACCAAAGGAAAACCCTAGGGAGAGTGGGGCCAATAACAAAAGGCACAAGAGGAAGGCAATGAGGAGGAGAAATCAAAGGTTTAAGGTATGAAAATTTAGTAGTTTTTCATGCTCTTTCTCTTCCAAACCTCTTTTCCTTCATTCTCCTTTATTTCCTATGATTATAATAAAGTATATGGATCTATTTTAAAGGAGAAATTGAGGAAAAAATTCGGATTTGAAGAGAGGAGCTCAAAGAACACAAGATTCAAGTGAGAAAAAACAAGAAAACAAGGTAAATCTTGCATCCCATGGTAGCTACTCCTCCCCCCATCTTCACCATATTTTGCCCCATGTATGTAGATGCTTAAGGGCTAGAATTTTGAGGGGAACCAAGGGTGAATTCCATGAATTTAAGAGAGGAGAGTAAGAATATGCAAAGAAATACACAAAAAAGTCATGGATTTTCAAGGTAGCAAACTTAGGGTTTCATGGGTTCCCTTGAAATTTTGATTTGATATAATTATTCCTAGGCCTAAATAAATGTTTAAATGAGTTCCTAAGATCCCTAGGAGTCTCCCTGTATACATCTTCCATGTAGAAAACAAAACAAACTCCATAGAGGCCAAAAGGAGACATAGGCTTAGCCTAAAGGGGATGAGACACCTAGGGAGAGTTTTAAATTTTTTCAAGCCCATTTTGAGTCATATATGATGAATAAAAATAAGGGAGGGCCTTGGGAAAAATTTAGAACCCATAGAAAGTGAGTTGGTTCCTTAAGTTCCATATTATGACCTAAAGAAGCAACATGTAGTTAAGCTCTTAGTTTTGATTGTGTAATAATTCCAAGAGGCTTAAAAGGAGTCAAAAATCATATTTGAAAGGAAATAATGGAGCATAGAATTTATTTGATAGGTGTTGCTTCATTAGGTGCATTTTGGAACCATAAAGGAGTCATTAGATCCAGTTAGTATTTAAGAAGGATGTGTAGCCTTAGAATTAATTCCATGAGCCTAATTGGCTTCCATATGATGTGTCTAAGACAAGAGAAATCTTCCCCACACTTTTTTGTGTGTGTGTGTAGCTAAAGCAAAGGAAGGGAGATTTAAGGGTAAAAATTGTGTAATTGCTTCCAAGGTAGCTTTCTCCACTTTCTCTCATGCATGGATGTGTGCTTAACTTATCTTAAAATGTGCTTATGTGTATTTTCAAGTCATGAAAAGTATGATAGCATGATCTCATATGCCATAGTTTTATGATGACATATAATGTTTCATATAATATTTATGATATGTGCTTGGATTTACTTGAATGTGGTGAGGCCAAGTGTAACGAACGTAACTTTTATAAAATGATGAAATGAGTCATATAAAAATAAGTCCTCTAAAATGACCTAGATAATGTCCCAAAAATTTTGCGTTGCGTCCTAGACTCCTAAAAATGATAATTCTAGGTTCAAACGAAAAGAAAAACAGAGTTAGGATGGAGAATAATTTGTGACGAAAACTGACAAAATGTAATGGCATTTTCATAAATAAGTGAAACTTTTGGAAAACCATATAGGAGGGCTTTTTAAATGAAATTTTTGAGTTGCCCAAGGTTCTTAGAGGCCCCAAAACCATGGGAAGCCCTAAGATTGGTGAAGCCCCTCCGGTGTATGTTTTTCAATGTTAGTTGACCCAAACTTTGACTGATTTATTTGGTAAGGTTTTAGTTCTAAATTGAGTGATTCCAAAGGCATTTTATTAAATTAGGAACCTAAATTTTATGATGGATAAGATAGTTTTAAAAAATGAGCTAAAACAAAGCTGAAACGAAATTGCCATTACAGAAGGGCAAAATTGGAAATAAATGCTTCTAGAATGTCCTAAACACTTCCACACTTTTCTTCCATCTTCTCCCTTTTATTGAGCACAACTTCTTCTGGCCAATTTACAAAAAAATAGTAGCTCCTTAGGTGCATCAAAAGGAGGAGAAAAAGAGGAAGAAAACCAAGGAGAAACTAGGTAATTTTATGGATTTTCTTGCTTCATCTTCCTCCAATCTTGTTCTCCTCTCTTCCTCCTTTTCTTTCCATGGATTTTTTGAATGATTTGGTTTTGTTTTTGGTCCAAACCTAAGAGGGAAAATTTAAATTTGCCAAGGAGGAGGGAACCAAGGGAGAAAAGCTTTGAAAACAAGCTTGAAACTAAGGTATTTTTCCATTCTTGATACTTCATCTTGGTTGCTCCTCCTTGTGGTAGTTTTGGCCAACCTAGAGGGGATAGAAGGAGATGAATTTTGGATAGAACCAAGGGAGAAACCTAGGAAAAAGAGTGCAAGGATTAAGAATATGGCAAGAAATTCAAGTAAAAACTAAAGGAAATCAAGATAGAAAAGTGTAGGCTTTCTTAGGGTTTTGTAAAATATGATTTTGTGTGAGAGTTTCTTTTGGCTATTTAAATGTTCCCTTGAGCTCCTAAGACCCCTAGAAACCTCCCTAAGTGGCTCTCCCATCAAGGAAAAATCACAAAGTCCATGAACCTCCATTATGGTGCATATTTCGACTAAGCTAGGTTCATTAGGCTAGGGGATGTTTTAATTTGTTCTAACCTTGGTTTGAGACTTTATATGATGTTAGAAGATGGGAGGAACTATTGGGAAAATTTAGGAGCCATAGGTTGGGATATGGGACAATGGTGTCCATAATGGTGCCTTATGAAGTAACTTGGTCTTCCAATGGTGCAATTGAATATGTGATGGCTCCAAGGACCTTAAATGAGTCCAAGAAGTCTAGAAATAATAGGAGAATGGAGCCTAGAACTTGAAAGATATGAGTTGCTTCAATGGACCATTTATGGAACCAATATGCCCATCATGGAACCAAGTGTGTGTTTAAGAGTAAACCTAGTGTCTTAGCTTGCTTCAAGTGTGTAATTGTGTGATGTTTGTGATGTCTAGGTCAAGAGAACCCAACTCCACCTAAGTGCTCTTATGAGACCAAGGAGGGAAAGGAATTGGCAAAGTAAGCTCCCATTCTCTTGCATTCTTGTGTGCATATGTATATGTTGTGTGCTTGTATATGCTCTTATGATTTGAGAACATGCCATTTGATGTCTTAAGGTTGCATTGGTACCAATGTGTTATCTTGAATGCCATTGATTGTGAGAATGGCTCTCAAGGGTGAGGTAATGCCAAAAGCCCCTTAAAGTGGGTGAGGATGTACCAAAAGTCTCATAGCATGGGTGAGACAAGGCCAAAAGTCCCTTGAACGGGTGAGGCTAAGTCAAAAGTCCCTAGGCTAGGAGTAAGGTAAATCCAAAAGTTCTAGAAATGGGATGAGGCTAAACCAAAAGTCTCTAGAGTATGAGAGTGGTCTTGACACGTTGATGTGGCATGAAATGAGATTTATTGTATACCTTATGCTTGCATATTCATATATTTGATGTGTGTATACCTTGAATATGGTGTGAATGGGTGTGTGAGCTATTGTGATTCTTGGAATCTCATCTTCTCTTTCCTCTCATGCTTAAAATGTCTAGGTGGTGCCCAAGGCCAAGGAAATACATGCCAAGAACACTAAATGGCTACACTTTGTTTAATTTGTAGTTTAACTTGTAATGGAGTGTCAAGAAGCATTGTACATATTATTTTTGGTTGTGTAAAACCTTTAGCATGTGTAACATGATGTATAGACCATATGTATAATGTATGTAGTGTTAATTCAATGAAGTTATGTAAAAGGACTCTTGAATGGCATGAGTGTTTAACGCATGAATGGATTTTTAGAGATCAAAATAAGATGCATGGGGTTTAGGACTATTTGGGCAGTCTCTACAAGCCATATTTGTGCTTTGAAACTTGCCCAAGAGGTGCCAAACAATTAAGAAAGCTATTTGGACAAATTGGTTACCCATATGGAGCAAAAATTTATCATTTTAGGAGGCTACACCACTTTTTGTCCAAATGAGCTCTTCTTGGTCTAAAATTTGGCATGCATCTAAAGCTTATGAGAGATTTTTGGAAAGCTAAAGTTGGTAATTTTTGGAGGTCTGTGGAATATTTGGTGAATTGTCAAAGTTGAGAATTTTTTTGGTTTTGGTCCTTGGTACTGTAGCACTGGTCCAAAATTAAATTATGTCACTCATAGGACAAATGATGTCCAATTACCATAAAATTATATATAAAGAAATTAGACATTCCCAGTGACTTGTGCCAACTAGAAGCACCTCATTTGGAGGTCTAGAGGGGGAGATATGAATTTTTGAACATTCTGTCCAGTATCAGGACCCTTATCTGACCTAAGTTACTATTCTATTGAATTCTGAGATTTGGGCTACCTAAGCTGGCCTGGAAATATTTTTTACTCTAGATACAATCTGCAGCTTTTTAGATTGGTATCATTTGTATAGATTGGATTTTTGTGGAATTAATTGGACATTTTCAAAATTTGCTTCAGAATCTGTGATAGCATCAGGAAGCAGTTTGACCTATAGAACTTTCCAAATGTCAAATGCCCTTTGTGATGGATGTTATGATCTGGGCCCATTTTTATATGAAGTAGACATCCGTAGCTTTCCAGAATGACCAAGAATGTGTGATATCAATTTTTCTAGAATTAGGTATGATTTTTCAAATTTGGCTAAAAAAGGGGCCAAATCTGGCCAAAAATAAACTTCCATATTCTAGGTTCCATTTTGGTTTTCATGAGTTGTTAGTATGATTTTATGATGCAAATGAGTTGTATACATGTAATTAAATATGGGAAGGTATAATATGAGGTCACACAGTCCACGTGACACTAAACAAAATTTTTATACGCAAGCAATCAAAAAATAATCAATATTTTAATACCATTTTATTGCCTCTCATATGTATTGATTGATATGAGATAGAAAGATAGCATGGAATGAGCAAAAAAAGTATGGCATTACACCAAGAACCCTTAGCCATGGTGACGATGGGCCAAGAACCCTTAAGGTTTGTTGAAGCAAAGCAAAGAGTCTCCCAAAAACAAGATGGGCTCCCGAGAGTATGGTTGAGTCCAAGAATGTCTTAAAGAATAGGTGAGGTAAGTTTAAAATCCATAAGTAAATGGGTGAGGAAAATTCCCTTGTTTGGCAAGCCTTTGTATGCTATGTGTGACTTTCTCAAATGATGAAAATGTCTTTTGAATGTTTGCACATATCAACATGACCATACATGTATTTATGAGACTTGTTTACATTCATTATGTATGATTGAATGGGAGATGAGCTATTGGAATTCTTTGAATCTTATTCCCTCCTCTCCAATGTTCTAACATACTAGGTGGATCAAGAGAGCAAGAGAATGGAAGCCAAGCACATGAGATATGAGAGGACGACATGAAAGTGTTTGAATTCTTCTACTTTAAGGCCATGTGAATGGCAAAAGATGTAACTAATGGATGTATATGTATTATGATGTCATGAACACATGTATTTATGATAACATGTCATGTTGACCATTAGATTATGATTTGAGCATGTTATGGCATTGTAGCTCCTTGAATGCTATTATGGAATTATGCATCTGTGTGGATGAGATGGCCAAAATAAGATGCATGGAGATTGGGATCATTTGGGCAGCTCATACAAGTCATAATTATGCTCTTAGACTTGCCCAAAAAGTGCCAAAACCCAAGAAAAGCCATTTGAACATTTTGGTATCCTATATGGAGCCAAAATTGGCCAAATTGGAATCCTATATCACTTTTTATCCAAATGAGCCATTCTTGATCTGAGATTTGGCATAAAATTAGAGATTATTGAGAGCTTTTTGGGAAGCTAAAGAAAAAATTTTTTAGAGGTCTACAGAATATTTGATGAATTTTCAAAATTGGAAAATTTTCTAGTTTTATCATGTCATTGTTCATACTAGTCCGAAAATGAAATTTGTCACACAACCTAAATGATGTCCAATTGTCACAAAATTTTATACAGAGAAACTAGACATTCCTAGTGATTTGTATCACTTAGAAGCATCCATTTGGATGTCTAGAAAGGGATATATGAATTTTCAAAGAATCTATCTAATATTAAGAACTTTAGCCGACCTCTGTTTTTGTTTGATTGAATTTTGAGGTTTGGGCATGCCTGAGCTGGTCTGGAGTTAATTTTTCCCTTAGCTAACATTTATAGCTTCTAAATTGATATCATTTTCATGGATTGGATTTTTTTGAAATTAATTGGACATTTTTTAAATTTGCTGTAGAAATTTATGACAGCAATAGTGGACAGTTTGACCTCTAGACTTTTTCAAATGTCAAACATCTTCTATGATGGATGTTATAGTCTAAACATATTTTTAACATGAAGTCGACATCTGTAGCTTTCTAGAATGGCCAAGAATTCATGATTTCAATTTTTCTATAATTAGTTATGATTTTCTAAAATTGTGACAGAAATGAGGACAAATCTGACTGAAATTATATATGTATATTTTGTGTATTCGTTCGAGTTTCTTGAGGTGTAGGTCACTTTTGATGATGCAAATGAGTTGTCTTCATGTAACTAAATGTGATTTACAAGTCCATATGGCCCATGGGACTCTGAAAGAAAAGTTTTTGTATAGTGTAAGCCAAGAAATGTATTATTTTTATGCTATTTCCCACTTTCTAGTGTAATTCATGGTATGAGACTTA
This sequence comes from Erythrophleum fordii, assembly GCA_032878935.1. Lineage (NCBI taxonomy): Eukaryota > Viridiplantae > Streptophyta > Magnoliopsida > Fabales > Fabaceae > Erythrophleum > Erythrophleum fordii. The sequence continues at coordinate 12,693,195 of JAVQMF010000052.1, read as the reverse complement.
GAAGTAATATGAGCCAAGACTATAAATGTATGGTGTTACACTCTTCGCACTCTTCCACCAAAATTTAGCTTCTCCTTCAAACATATAAGTGGCTAGCAGGGCTTTTTGTTCTGAGGTGCAATCCATAACCCTGAATATTTTTTCTAACTGCATAATCCATCATTTCACCTTAGTGGGATCATACTCTCTTTGAAATGTTGGGGCATGGGCTTTTCTGAAATGGGATAAAATTGATAGTATACAATTGGACCCAGGTTCCCTTTCCTGATGTAACACCATATATTTCTAACTCATTTCATAATATTATCATGCTTTACATTCATAAACTCCATGAAAGAGTAAGAAAAGGGAATAAAAATAATGCATTTTCCTGCATTGTGTCGTGTATGAAAATTCCAGTCGATGTCACGTAGACCATGTGAGCTCATACATCATATTCTTATATTTAATTACATGAGTACAAATCATTTGCATCATCAAAAGTGGCCTACATCTTAAGGAACTCGAAGGAATGCATGAAATATAAATATATAATTTTGGCCAGATTTGCCCTCATTTCTATCACAATTTTGAAAAATCATAACTAATTCTAAAAAAAATCAAAATCATACATTCTTAGCTATTCTAAAAAGTTATAGATGTCTACTTCATACTAAGAGTATGTCCAGACCATAACATCCAACATAGAGGACGTTTGACATTCAAAATGGTCTAGAGGTTAGATTGTCCACTGGTGCTATTATAGAATTCTGTAGCAAACTTCAAAAATGTCCAATTAATCTCACAAATATCCAAGCTATGCAAATGATACCAATCTAGAAACTTTTTGATGTTATCTAGAGGCAAAAAAAAAACTCCATACCAGTTCAGGTATGTCAAACCTAGAAATCCAATCAAACAATAACTGAGGTTAAGTGAAGTTCCTGATACTAGACAGATTCTTTGAAAATTTAGATCTCCCTCTCTGGACATCCAAATAGGGTGCTTCTAGTTGGCACAAGTCACTGGGAATGTCTCATTTCTTTATATAAAATTTTGTAGCAATTGGAAATCATTTGAGCCCTATGTGATAGATTTCATTTTCGGACCAGTATGAATAGTGACATGACCAAAGTCGAAAAATTTGTCAGCTTTGAAAGTTCATCAAATATTATGTAAACCTCTAAAAATTCCATTCTTTAGCTTCCCAAAAAGCTCTAATTGCATGCCAAATCTCAAATCAAGAATAGCTCATTTTGACAAAAAGTGACATAGGGTTCTAATTTGGTAAATTTTGGCTCCATATGGGATACCAAAATGTCCAAATAGCTTTCCTTGGGGTTTGGCACCTCTTAGGTAAGCCTAAAAGCATAATTAGGACTTGTGTAAGCTGCCTAAATAGTTCCAAACTCCATGTATCTCATTTTGGCCATCTCATCCACACTTATGCATAATTCTATAAACTCATTCAAGAAGCCACATTGTCCATAACAAATGGCATTCTAGTGGTCACATAATACATTCTCTCATTCATACACAACATATTAGCATAATTACATATGTTCATGGTATCATAATACATATACATTCATTGGTTACATCAATTGCCTTTTTTCATGACTTTAAAGTAACAAAACTCAAGCACTTTGTTGTCAAACTCTTTTCTTTGAGGTGGTTAGCTTCCACTACCTTGCTTTCTTGGTCCACCTAGCATGTTAGAACATTAGAGAGGAGGGAATGAGATTCAAAGAATCCCAATAGCTTATCTCCCATTCAATCATACATAATGAATGCAAACTAGTCTCAATAATGTATGTATAGTCATATTGATATGTGTAAACATTCAAGAGATATTTTCATCATTTGAGAAAATCATATATAGCATATAAAGGTTTGCCAAGCAAGTGGATTGGCCTAACCTAATTTCTTATGGATGTTGGACTTGCCTCGCCCATTCTTTAAGACATTTTTGGACTCAACAATGCTCTTGGGAGTCTATCTTGCTTTCAGGAGACTCTTTGCTTTGTCTCAATTAATCTTAAGGGTTCTTAGCTCATCCTCACCATGGCTAAGGGTTCTTGGCCTCACCACCTCAAGCAAACCCAAGCACATATCATAAACATCATATGAAAGCATATTGTAACATCATGGCACCATGGAATCAAAGTCATGCTATAACACTTTTCATAGCTTAAAAATACACATACATACATTCAAAGACAAGCTAAGCACACATCCATGCATGAGAGAAGGTGGAGAGAGTTACCTTGGGTACAATTACACACATTTTCCCATGAATTTCCCTTCCTTGCTTCATTCACACACACACAAAAGTGTGGGAAAGATTTCTCTTAGCCTATACATAATTTATAGAAGCCAATTAGGTTCATGGACTCAATTTTAAGGCCATAAAATTTGCTTAGACACTAGCTTGGTCTATGACCTCATTATGGTTCCATAATTGTACCTAATGAAGCAACACCCTTCAAATAAATTCTAGGCTCCATTTTTTCCTTTCAAATATGATTCTTGACTCCTTTTAAGCTTCTTGGAGTCATCACACAATTAAAACCAAGAGCCTAACTACATATTGCTTGTTTAGGTCATAATATGGAATATAATGCACCAACTCACTTTCTATGGGCTTTAAATTTTTTTCAAGGCCTCCCCTTATTTTCATTCATCATATATGACTCAAGGATGGGTTTAGAAAAATTTAAAATCTCCCTAGTTATGAGAACCTCCTTAGGCCGGGACAAGGAGCATTTTTGGCTTCCTTGGAGCTTTCTTTGTTTTCTCAAGGGAAGAAGCATATGGGGAGCCTCTTAGAGATCTTAGGAACTCATATAAACCCTTATTTATACCTAGGAATCATCATACAAAATCAGATTTTACAAACTTGAAATCCTAGAATTTGCATCTTGAAATCTAATGGTTTTTTGTTAATTCCCTTTGCATATTCTTAATCTCCACACCCCTTTTCCTTAGATTCATCTTTGATTCTGCCTAAAAATCAAGTCCTCCTAAGGTTTCTCATAAGAAGAAAAATTACCTTGTTTTCTTACTTTTTCTCACTTTAATCTTGCTTTCTCCAAGCTCCTTTCTTCAAATCCGAAATTTCCCTTAAGTTTCTCCCTCAAGTCAGATTTGTAAACTTCATGTTAATCAAGGGAAACAAAAGAGAATGGAGGAGAGGCAGTTTGGATGGAAGAAAGTGTGAAAAACTACCAAGAAACCATACCTTAAAGCTTGATTTCTTCTCCTTTTCTTCTTCCCTTGGTGCGCCACTCTCCTAAGGTTTTTCTTCTGATTTTGGGCAGAAAAATCTAAAGCTAAATGAAAGGGAGAGTGAGGCCCCACCTATATACATCGGAAGGAGGATGTATTTTTCAAAAATTCTCATTTTGCCCTTCATTCTTTGCATTTTTGTTTCTTCTTCATTTTAGCTCCTTTTTTAGAATTGTCTTTTCTATTATAAAATTTAGGTTCCCAATTTAAAGAAATGTTTTTGGAATCACTCAAATCAAAGCTAAAACCTTCCTAAATGAATTCATCAAAGTTTAAGTACATCGACATTGGAAAACATCTACTGGAGGGGTTTTATTGTCTCGGGGCTTCCTATGGCTTTTAAGGCCTTTGAGAACTCTAGAGAACTCAAAAATTTCATTTAAAAAGCCCTCCTATGGGAATTTCAAATTTTGCTCAAAATTGCGAAAATACCATTATGTTTTGTAAGATTTTTATTAAAATTTATTTCTTCATTCTAGCTCTATTTTTCCTTCCATCTGAGCCTAAAATTATCATTTTTAGGAGTTTAGAATGTTACTCAAATCTTTTGGGACCTTAACTAATTTATTTCAGGGGACTTGATTTGAAAATGCCTCCGTTTATATTGTTTAACGAAAACTAGACATTACACCTGACGTGTCTCATAGTTTTCTGTTAGCTCATCTACTTTAATAGGGTTTTTCTCCATATTTCTACCTTTATCATTCTTCCTCAAGGTTTTCTACACCTGTTCCAGTGTCGCAGTAGCAGCAGCTTACTTAACTGCCTGTTCTTTTTACTTATTTGACATAAACTGTATAGTGGCCGTTAACTCTTATAGGATCTCAATTTGTGTTCTTCTTAAGGCCATGTTAACCTACCACACATAAATTCATACACAGAGTAAACAATAAAACCAAGTGAGTTACTTAGTCCATAATGCCTAAAAAGGAGAACCTATATAAACCAAAGATTTAACCTATAAAAAGGTCACAATAATGTCTCCTAATCAACACAAGTTTCCTGAATCATTGCTCTAATACCAAATTGTCATACCTAGATAACCTATATCATTTTCACAAGAAAGACCATGAGCTGATAATGTTATTATTCTAATTAGCCTACAAGTTCTTACTTCATTGTGGGGAAAATGAAATTACTGAAACTTCAGCTTACTCATAAGGCACAACCATACACCAATACATATCACGTATGTTCTATCATTTCAATCCACTCAAGAAACCTTTGTACAAGCTTAACCACAGTTACCTACTATTATTCTAGAATTGCTTCAAAGATTATGATAATCAGTTTCATGCAAACACAATTATAAGAGATTATTTGTACATAGAGTTTAGTAGCCCTAATAAACGTCATTGCTAACTTAAGGTAAATTCCTCATATGTAATATTTGTACAAAAACCAATGAGAGATTAGTAAATAACACTAAGTATTCAACTAAAGTCATACTCTTAGCATTTAACATTATTCATGGAAATGACAATGAACTACAGTCAATACAGTCTTCAAATGGGTTCAGTTATCCTCCATCAGTTAGATTCCACCTGCAGTATGGATATTACCTAAAAAATAGTTAGCTTTATAATGAGATATAATCCTATTAGATAATAATGGATTCATGGTTTACATATGTAAAGAACACTGAATAAGAATACTTTGATGCACCATTCAGTGTAGGAGCATGCAAATCCCAAGGTAGCAGGGTACATTCATTCGTTAGGCTATTATACTTCGATCATTGGCCAATATGTAACGTCCCATTTTTCATAAAATACTGCAATGAGTCAATTTTCAAACCAAGTCCCCTAAGATGAGTGATTCAAGGCCAAATAGAATTTGAATAAAATTTTAAATAATAAAAAATGAGGATTTGATCCTTAAGTTGCCCAGAAACCGAGGTCAGGATGATTCGAAAAATTTGCCAAAAGATCAATGGCATTTTCGTAAATAAGTGGACCTTTTGGAAAACATATAAAAGGGCTTTTTAAATGAAAATTTTAAGTTCTTTGGGGTTCTCAAAGGCCCTGAAAATCATGGGAAATCCCGGGGCTGGTAAAGACCCTCTGGTGTAATTTTTTCAACGACGATTGACCCAAACTTTAACAAATTCGTTCGGAAAGATTTTAGCTCTGATTTGAGTGATTCCAAAACTATTTTTCTTAATTTAGAACCTAATTTTTATAATGGAAAAGATGGTTCTCAAAAAGGAGCTAAAAGGAAGGAGAAATGAAAATGCAAAGTATGAAGGGCAAAATGGGAATTTTTGAAAAAGTCACTTTCTCCTCCTTATATGTAGGTGGCGCCCCACTTTCCTCCCCATTTGGAATCAGAAAATTTTGCATAATTTCAGAAGGGAGAGCTAGGGTTTTGGGTGAACCAAGAGAGAAGGAGAAGGAGAAGGAGCAGAAATTCCAAGGTAAAGGTAAGTTTTTATGTATGTTTTCATGCTTTTTCTCTACCACTTTCTTCTCTTCTTTTTCCTTCTTCTTCTCCATGATTTTTCTGGATTTTTGAGGGCTTTTTTGAAGGGAGAACAGAGGGGAAAGTTCAAAATTCAAGTAAGGAGGCCAAGGAAAGCAAGAACAAGCAAGGAAATTCAAGGTATTTTGTAATTCTTCGACTTGGTCTTCTTCCTCCCTTCCTTGAGCATTTTGACCTAGACTTAGACAAACCTAAGGAGTTAGATTTTTAACCAAACCAAGGATGATTCTTAGGTATTTGATGGAGAGGAATAAGAATATGCAAAGAAAACCAAGAAATAGGCATTAGAAATCAAGATGCAAAACCTAGGATTTCAAGTGCACCTTCCAATTTCTAAATTTGTATGATGATTCCAAGGTCTAAGTAAGAGTTTAAATGAGCTCTTGAGACACCTAAGATACTCCCCACAAGCTTCCTCCTTCAAGAAAACAAAGACAACTCTAAAAAGGCTTAAACCTAGGCATGTCTCAACCAAGAAGAGTTCTAGGTGTGGGGGAGAGTTTTAAATTTTTCTAAGGCCATTCTTAACTCATATTTGATGAATGAAAATAAGGGGAGGCTTTAGAAATTATTTAGAACTCATGGAAAGTGATTTGGTGTCTTAGGTTCCATAATATGACCTAAAGAAGCAACATGGTGCTAGGCCTTTTGTTTTAATGATGTGATGACTCCAAGAGGCTTAAAAGGAGTTAAGAATCATATTTGAAAAGAAAGAATGAGGCCTAGAAATCATTTGAGGGGTGTTGCTTCATTAGGTGCCAATATGGACCATAATGGAGGTTGTAGAGTAATCTAGGGTTTAAGCAAGTTGTATAGCCCTAGAAATTGTTTCATGAACTTAATTGGCTCCCATAATTTGTGTCTAAGCCAAGAGAAACTATCTCCACTAACTTGTGGGTGTGTGGCCGAAACAGAAGGCTTGAAAGCTAAGCAAAAAGTGTGTGTTTGTATACAAGGTAGCTCTCTCCAACTTCTCTCATGCATGGATATGTGTTTAGCTTATTTTAGAATGTATGTATGTGTATTTTCAAGCCTTGAAAAGTATGCTAGCATGCCTCTATATGCCATTATGCTTGATGCCATGTTATGTTTTCAATTGATTACATGATGTTTATATGAGTTTGCTTAAGTGTGGAGAGGCCAAGAACTCTTCTCTTTGGTGAGGATGAGCCAAGAACCCTTGAGCTTGGTTGAGACAAAGTAAAGAGTCTTTCAAAAGCAAAATGGGCTCCCAAGAGTATGATTGAGTCCAAAGCTCTTAAAGAATAGGTGAGACAAGTCCAAAATCCATGAGGAGAAGTGTGAGGCCAATCCAAGCACTTGGTGAGCTCTTGGATGTTTTGTATGATTGATTCACATGCTAAGGTTGCTTTTAAAATGTCCATGACTTCCATTTTCTCCATGCATGCATTTGAAAAGCTTGCTTTGCAAATATTATGTATGATTGAATGGGAGATGAGCTATTGGGATTCTTTGAATCTCATCCCCTCCTTTCCAATGATCTAACATGCTAGGTAAACTAAGTGGATATGCTAATGGGAGCCAACAACACTAAAGGAAGGAGATTGACAAACTTATGCCTTGGTTTTAGCCATTTTGAAACCATACTTATGTATCTTAATGTCTATGATGTTGTATATGTACTATGAACATTGAGACATGTGTAAATAGACTAGTATGTGATGTTGAGATGTATGATTATCATATATGACCACTAGCCCATGTTTTGAGTATGTAATGCTATAGTATGAAAGTTTAAAGTTTGATGAATATGTGTATATATGTAGGTTGAATGGCCAAAATGAGATGCATGAGGTTTATGACCATTTGGGCAGCTAACACAAGTCTCAAATAAGCTTTAAAACTTGCCCAAAAGGTGCCAAGACCAAGGGAAATCCATTTGGCAATTTTGATACCCAATATGGAGCCAAAATTAACTATAATGAAATCCTATACCACTTTTTAGCCAAATGAGCTAGTCTTGATCTGAAATTTGGCATGCAAGTAGGTCTCATTGAGATCTTTTTAGTAAACTAAAGATCATAATTTTTTGAGGTCTAGAAAATATTTGATGAATTTTCAAAATTGGTATTTTTCATAGATTCTGGTATGGGTACTGTTCATATTGGCAGTTTTGTATTTTGTGTCACCCGATAGCCAAATGGTGTCCAATGCTTGTAAAATTTAATATGCATAAACTAGAGGTCATAATATTTTTGTGACCACTAAGATCACCTCATTTGGGGGTCTGAGAAAAGAGTTATGCATTTTTGAAGTTGGCTGTTAGTGGTAGTAGCCCCCCAAGAGTTCAGTTATTGTTCCATAGGTTTTTGATAGATAAACGTATCTGTTTCATTCTAGAATTATTTTTTAGTATCAATTTAACATTTTTAGATTTCTAGAATGACCAAATTTATATGATTTCAATTTTTATAAAATTAGTTATGAATTTTAGAAGTTTGTATCAATAATCTGAACAGTAGCCCAGGTAGCCAGCGATCTTGTAACTTTTTGGATGTCAAACGTCTTGTGTGATACATGTTGTGACTTGGGCATATTTTTAGTGTGAAGTAGACATCCTATGATTTCTAGAATGACCAAGATTTCATGATTTTGATATTTATAGATTTAGTTATGATTTTCCAAAGTTGGGTTTGGAAATGGAGCAAATCTGGCCGAAAATATGCTTGCTTATTTTGAGCTTCATTTCAGTTTCCATGAATTGTAGGTATGTTTTTGTGATGCAAATGAATTATAATGATGGAATTAAATATGAAAATGCATAACATAAGTTCACACGATCCACGTGACACTGATTGCAAATTTTTAAGTGTAGCGCAACACAAAAAAACCTATTATTTTCATTCCCCTTCTTATATGCTCTTATGGAAATAATAAGGTGAAGCTTATAAATGTCATAAAATGAGCTAGAGGTTATGGTGTTACACAATAAAAGTGATCTAGTACTCAAGAGAGTCACATTAGTAGGTATATATGTAACCGTGCATAGCATACAAAATTTAAAAAATCATTCAGTGCAATTATATATGTAAACAGACAAAATTCCATGTTAACTACCTGTTTCATCACTGTCATTCTATCATGTTATTCCTTAGCTCTTGCTGTCCCAATTACCTTCCTAAATTTCAATCATGCATTGTCTTAATTAAGAATGAGTCATGGTTAATATTTATATTGCAATTAAGTTACTAACCCCCCCGTATGAAATTCCTAAACCCCTTTCGTTAGTTGAAGATTGAAATTCCTAATTGTAAACAATCACATCCTTGTTTTCTTTTCCTTCTCATTAATTAGTCACTATCTAAGTTGTTCATGTGTGGTCCAGTGCTTTGAAGTTAAGTTCTTAGTCCTTATTTTCAAGCTTGATTCTCTAATTTACCATACAAAATCACATTACAATAACAAGAAACAAAACTATCATAGTCTCAATTTAACTACATTTTTTGACCTATTTTCATGAAATTTATTTCCTCCTTTAAATGACCTCTAAAAATCATAAACTTTGGTAGGATGATCCCTTATTATGTTAACTATAAGCCGCCAAAATATTTTTCAAGAATTCCTAAGGATAGCCCCTAAACTCCTACTATTTTAGCGACTACCTCAGTTGTGCTCGCTATACACTGCCCTTGCAATTTCTGGCTTTGTTATGATACCAAATGAGCTCAAAAAATTATAATAATTTTCAGACATAAAGTGATATATCTTAGTTACGTTCCTTCCAAATTTCATGCACTAATTCCTTCATTTACCCATTTAACAAATTTTTTTATGAAATTAGCCCCGAGTTGTCCCATCCAAAAGCTAAATTGAATTAGTGTGTTGTTTCTTTAATCTACCTTGTTCCAAAAATTCTATAATTTTTCAGATTTCAAGTATAAGGAATGGGAAACTTATTATAAAAATTTTGGCTTCAAAATCCTTTTCTAACTAATTCCTTAAAAGGCAAAATTTTCTAGGTCCAAAATTTCGACTAGGTAAAAGAAGGAAGTAACTTAGGACATTCTAAATCTTCTACTTACCTTTATGGAGTCCTTGTACCTTGGTTCATCTTCCCATTTCTCCTCTTCTATGGTTTGCTGAGTTGTTCTTCTCTCCTCTTGCCATTACTTCCCTCAACCTAAAGTGAATTACGGTGATCATCATCATAATAGGCAGCTCATGCTTCTCATCTTCCATTCGGTGCAAGTTTAGGTGTCCTTATTCTAAATTACTTAAGCTATTCATTTACATGAAAATTTTCATCCCTAGCTTCTCCCCAGCTGAATGCACTACCTAAGGTAATCAAATGTCATCTACCACATATACTCACATGCCTTACACAAGGAAGCATAAGGTGTCATTGGTATTTAATTCCCACATCCAAGGAAGAAGAAAGCTGTGGTCAATTACCATTTATGTATATGAACACACCACTTAAGGTAATGAAATGCCATCTACCACATATACTTACACATCTTACACAAGGAAGTATAAGGTGTAATTGGCATTTAATTCCCATATCCAAGAGAGAAGCAAGCCATGGTCAATTATCATTTATATATATATATATATATCTCTTGCATGGGTAATACATAAGATATGGATCTGCTTATTAAAGTTCATTTCCTCTGTGGCCCACTCCACCATTTATGCTTAATGTTTTATTCCTATCTTATTTCCTTAGATGAAACCTATAACAGTCCACATGGCTAATTATTTTAAATAGCAAAACCACACAAGGATACATATATTTTGATGAGTAATGGCTTCATAAAATGTTTGGTTCTAGCATCCTAAAGCACTATTTAATGACGTATATATGTATATATTTTTATGGTAGACACTCTAAGATGTTAAACTATCCCCTTTCCTATATGTCTACATCTTTTAATGCCTACACCATTAATCCAAGGGAGCTCCATGGCAAATTTTTATTCTATGGCTAAGTTAAGGTTCACTACCATGTTTAAATATGATCATCTAGGTAAAAATTTAATAGGATGTTAAGGTGGCATTGTCTTGTCCTCGTTACCCCATGTTTGTTTGCTTGATCCTACCACTTCTTATTTGGCCATGCATGTGTTAGAAATATCAAAACTCATTCTGAGGTTTATGTAAGTTTTGTCTCGTACTATCCATAGTTAATAAAAAGGATTGTCACTCGACCAACCACCCATGCTTAGATGTATTCCAAGATGTGAAAATAATGAAGATGTTTTGATAGGAATGGTTGTAAGTTCATCTTGCTTCATGGTCATATGCTTCCATGCTAACTAGGTGGTCAAGTTGATGTCTTAGTTAGGCTTCCTAATACATGTCCACCTTTCTAGTCCTCATTAGGTTCTTTAGTTCTTAAATAACTTTGGTTAGTTCTCTAACGTTTTCATTGAGGTTCTTCTTTAGCTAATTTGGTTACGTTACCATTTATAGCAATTTAGAGTGTGACACTTGGATTGGGTGAGGTGAAGCCAAAAGTCTCAAAAGTAAGGAAGGTTAAGTCAAAAGTCTCTAGAAAGTGGATGAAGCTAATCTAAAAGTCCTAAAAATATAGGGTGAAGCTAGACCAAAAGTCCTTAGAGCTTGATTTTGATTTTGATATATTTATGTGATCTTAAAAACATGTTTATGTTTGGTTCTTAGAAGCATTTAATGCATGCTTGTGTTTTTTGACATGATAACATGCCATATATGCCTGTTTGAGAGGGTGAATGAGCTATTGCAATTATTTAAATCTCACTCTCCCTCATTTTCCATTTAATCTTGTCTAGGTGATGCTCATGGAAGCAAGAATGGAGGCAAAAGAATGTAATTTGCATTACTTTGATAATAGGATAGCTTTTGATGTAAATTAATGTCAAAGCATGTATGTATAAGTTCTTTATAAGTTGTAAACCTTTGATCATATGTAAAAGTATATGGATATGTTGTATATAATGGATATGGAGTTAAATGTATGAGAATGTGAGTTTTTGACATTCTTGAGCAATGTTATGCATGTGTATATGAATAAGTGGGATGGTGGATTTGAGTTCCATAATGATTTAGACCTATTATGATACTTTTTATATGTTGTGTTTGAGCTTTTGGACATGCTCAAATGGCTATGGTTCATGTAGGAAGTCATAATAGGCAATTTGATGCTATCTTGACACCATTTTTTTACCATAGTCTTGCCTTGAACCAAAACTAGAACAAATAGATAAATTTTGGCATGAAATTTAGTAGACAAGTAGATCTTATCTAGATCTTTTCACAAAGCCAAAGTGTACTATTTTTTGAGCTCTATAAAATTGATTATGATTTAAAGTTGGCTAAATCATACAAAAACTGTCAAGTATTGTTCATTTGCCTAGTCTAGTTTTTAGTGCCATTGAAGGAGCAAATGAAGTCCAATACTTATGTCATATAGTTGGTATCATAAGCTTTCTATAGCCACCAAAATTACCTAATTTGGAGCTCTGTAGAGTGAGATATGAATTTTTAAAGTTCATGTCTATTGTAGGATGAGAATCAAACATAGTTACTATTCCGTTAGCATTTTATAGGCCAAATGATATTGTTTTAATCTAAAAGTGTTATAGTAGTTAGTTTATGTCCTGAAATTTCCAAAGAGTTTGAGTTTACATGATTTGGATTTTTCTAGCTCAAGTTATGAATTTCTAAAATTTGTGACAGAATATGGAACCTATGGAAATTAAGAGAGTGTGATCATGAATTTGATATGTATGGCTCAAACCTGAATTACATGCATCAATTTGTGATGTTTCTACTTGAATAAGTGTGTTAAGGATGGAAGATGAAGTTGGTAAGCCCAAATGGTTCATTTAATTAGAAATGAATTAATTTGGCTTTTAATGACAACATTTTATGTTGCTATAAATGATGAATATGAGAAAATGGATACATTAAACTATGTGTAATGCAAAATAAGTGTTAAAAATTCACCTAAGGTAATAGCAATTCATTAAAAGAGTTACCTTTAGCTATTTAATAAATAAAAATTTGTATTTAAATAGTAGGCTTTTCTATTTCTATTTATTTTATTTGGGTTAGAATTAACTATTAGGATTTTATCCTTCTCCTATCATCTTTTTTAATTCAAAACAATGAAATAAATGAGACCACTAACAATATTCCACTAAATAATGATTTTCCAATATTTCCTAATTGAATAAATATTAATTGTTTACTAAATCCCCAAATATCCATGAATAAAATTAAGTCCTAATTACCCACTAAACGCCCAAGTCTTCATGCCTAATAATATAACCTTATTAATAATTTCTCATCAATAAAATACATACTAATAATCACTTTAACGTATCCCAATAAGCTATATTATAATTAACTACTCTTTAACTTAATTATTAATTTAGGATGTTATATAGTTGATATAATGAATGTAATTTTCGTAAAACGATGAAATGAGTCGTATAAAAGTAAATCCTCTGAAATGACCTAGATAATATCCCAAAAAATTTGTGTTGAGTCCTAGACTCCTAAAAATGATAATTCTAGGCTCAGACGGAAAGAAAAATAGAGTTAGGATGGAGAAACAATTTGCGACGGAAATTGAAGAAACATAATGGCATTTTCGTAAATAAATGCAGCCTTTGGAAAACCACATAGAAGGGCTTTTCAAATGAAAATTTTGAGTTGTCCAAGGTTCTTAGAAGCCCCAAAAACTATGGGAAGCCCCAAGATTGGTAAAGGCCCTCTGGTGTATGTTTTTCAAGGTCAGTTGACTTGAATTTTAACCGGTCCGTTTGGTAAGATTTTAACTCCAAATTGAGTGATTCTAAAGGCATTTTATTAAATTGGGAAAGAAAGTTCTAAAAAAAGAGCTAAAATGAAGCCAAAACAAAATTTCCATTTACGGAAGGGTAAAATTGGAAATAAAAGCTTCTAGAATGTCCTAAACACTTCCACACTTTTCTTCCACTTTCTCCCTTTTATTGAGCACAAAATTTTTTGCCCAAAACACAGAAGTTTTCTGCTCTCTTAGGTGAACAAGAAGGAGGAGAAAAAGAGGAAGAAAATTAAGGAGAAACTAGGTAATTTCATGGATTTCCTTGCTCCATCTTCCTCCAATCTTGTTCTCCTCTCTTTCTCCTTTCTTTCCATGGATTTTTTGAATGATTTGATTCTATTATTGGTCCAAACCTAAGGGGGAAATTTTGAATTTGCCAAGGAGAAGGGAATCAAGGAGGAAAAGCTTTGAAAACAAGCTTGAAACTAAGGTATTTTTTCATTGTTGATGCTTCATCTTGGTTGCTCTTCTTTGTGGTAGTTTCAGCCAGCCTAGGGGGGGATAGAAAGAGATGAATTTTAGGCAGAACAAGAGAGAAACTTAAGGAAAAGAGTGCAAGGATTAAGAATATGGCAAGAAATTCCAAGAAAAACTAAAGGAAAATAAGTTAGAAAAGTGTAGTGTTTTCTAAGGTTTTGCAAAATTTGATTTTGTATGAATATTTCCTTGACTTTTTTTGAATATTCCCTTGAGCTCCTAACACCTATAGAAAGCCTCCCAAGTGGTTCTCCCATCAAGGAAAAATCACAAGTCCATGAACCTCCATTATGGTGCATATTTCAGCCAAGCTAGGTTCATTAGGCTAGGGGATGTTTTAATTTGTTCTAGCCTTGGTTTGAGACTTTATATGATGTTAGAAGATGGGAGGGAAAATTTTAAGAGCCATAAGTTGGGAGATGGGACAATGGTGTCCATAATGGTGCCTTATGAAGCAACTTGGTCTTCCAATAATGCAATTGAATATGTGATGGCTCTAAGGACCTTAAATAAGTCCAAGAAGTCTATAAATAATAAGAGAATGGAGCCTAGAACTTAAATGATATGAGTTGATTCAATGGACCATTTATTGAACGAATATGCCCATTATGGAACCAAGTGTATGTTTAAGAGTAAACCTAGTGTTTTGGATTGCTTCAAATGTGTAATTGTGTGATGTTTGTGATGTCTAGGTCAAGAGAAATAAGTGCTCTTATGAGACCAAGGAGGGAAAGGAATTGGCAAAGTAAGCTTGCATAAATTAAAAGGTAGCTCTCCACCTTATTCTCTTGCATTCTTGTGTGCATATGTATATGTTGTATACTTGTATATGCTCTTGTGATTTGAAAACATGCCACTTGATGTCTTGAGGTTGCACTGGTACCAATGTATCTTCTTGAATAACTATGGTTGTGGAAAGAGCTCATAAGGGTGAGGTGATGCCAAAAGTCCCTTAATGATGGTGAGGAGATGCCAAAAGTCTAATGGCATGGGTGAGACAAGGCCAAAAGTCCCTTGAATAGGTAAGGCTAAGTCAAAAGTCCCTAGGCCAAGAGTGAGGTAAATCCAAAAGTCCTCGAAATGGGGTGAGGCTAAACCAAAAGTCCCTAGAGTATGAAAGTGGTCTTGACATGTTGATGTGGCATGAAATGGGATTTGTTGCACACTTTATACTTGCATATTCATATATTTGATGTATGTATGCCTTGAATGTGGTGTGAATGGGTGTGTGAGCTATTGAGATTCTTGGAATCTCAATCCCTTTTCCCTTTCATGCTTAAAATGTCTAGGTAGTGCCCAATGGCAAGGAAATGCAAGCCAAGAACACTAAATGGCTACACTTTGTTTAATTTTGTAGTTTAAATTGTAATGGAGTGTCAAGAAGCATTGTACATATTATTTTTGGTTATGTAAAACCTTGAGCATATGTAATATGATGTATAGACTATATGTATAATGTATGTAGTATTCAATCAATGAAGTTATGTAATTGGACCCTTGAATGGCATGTGGGTTTAGTGTATAAATGGATGTTGAGAGACCAAAACAAGATGCATGGGGTTTGGAACCATTTGGACAGTCTCTACAAGTCATATTTGTGCTTTGAAACTTGCCTAAGAGGTGCCAAACAATTAAGAAAGCCATTTGGACAAATTAGTAACCCATATAGAGCAAAAATTTACCATTTTAGGTGGCTATACTACTTTTTATCCAAATAAGCCCTTCTTCATCTGAAATTTGGTATGAATCTAGAGCTTATTGAGAGATTTTCGGGAAGCTAAAGTTGGTAATTTTTAGAGGTCTATGAAATATTTGGCGAATTGTTGAAGTTGAGAATTTTTCTAGTTTTGGCCCTTGGTGCTGTAGCACTAGTCTGAAATTAAATTCTGTCACTCATAAGGAAAATGATGTCCAATTGCCATAAAATTTTATACAAAGAAACTAGACATTCCTAGTGACTTGTGTCAACTAGAAGCACCTCATTTAGAGGTCTAGAAAGGGAGATATGAATTTTTGAACATTCTGTCTAGTATCAGGACCCTTACCCGACCTGAGTTATTATTCTATTGAATTCTGAGATTTGGGCTCCCTAAGCTGGTCTAGAAATATTTGTTTCCTCTAGCCAACATCCAAAGCTTTCCAGATTGGTATCATTTATATAGATTGGAGTTTTTTGGAATTAATTGAATATTTCCAAATTTTGCTGCAGAATCTGTGACAGCATCAGAAGGCAATTTGACCTCTAGAAATTTTTGGATGTCAAACACCCTCTGTGATGGATGTTATGGTCTGAGTATATTTTTATTATAGACATCTGTAGCTTTCCATAATGGGTAAGAATGTGTGATTTTGATTTTCTTAGAATTATTTATGATTTTTCAAAGTTTGGCCAGAAAATGGGCCAAATTTGACAAAAAATAAACCTCCATATTCTATGCTCCATTTTCGGTTTTCATGAGTTGTAGGCATGATTTTATGATGCAAATGAGTTGTTTACATGTAATTAAATATGAGAAAATATAATATGAGCTCACTCGGTCCACATGACACTGAACAAAATTTTTATACGTAACGCAACGCAGAAATAATCAATATTTTAATGTCACTTTCTTGCCTCTCACATGAATTGATTGATATGAGGTATAAAAAGAGCATGGAATGAGCTAAGAAATTATGGTATCATAGTTGATGTCAATGTAAGTAAGATTAGGATAAACTCTAAAATCCTAGTTTTCATAAACTTTTAGTTGGTTTATGTTCAAGTTGAATTCTACATAAAGATAGGTAGTTTCTTAGGCTTACTAGGATTAGAGCAACGAACCTATTGTAGGAGGTAGTGAAATTGATAAGCTTACCACCTTTGGACATTTGTGATCATAACTGTTTGGTGAAGTTGTTTTAAGATAAAAGTAGGATAGTCAAAGATGACAAGTTTCCAAACTTTTAGGGCATGTGACCATGTAAATTGATTTTGTCAAGGTGAATATCAATTAGATTGGTCAATCTACCAATACTAGAGGGAACTTTGCCTAAGAGATTGCTTTTAGACTTTGTGAGAATGCTTAGAGATGTACAATTACCTAGAGATGGTGGAATAGGGCCATATAAGTGACTTGCATCTAGAGAAAATATAGTCAAGCCTCTTATATTTCTTACTTCATTTAGAATTCTACCATTAAGTCGGGCTTCTAAAAGCATGATATATCTTATTCCAACTAGGCCATTTTTAGGTTGAGTGGCAACATTAAGGAATGGATAAAGTTCTAATGAACTTGTTAGCTTGCTTACTAAAACATCAAGCTTAAAAAATTAAGTTAGATTAGCATGAGAAAAAGGTATAATTGTAATACCTTAATCATTTAGCCTACTTATTCCATTACAAGGCCTAGCTTTCATCACTTACATGAAAATAATGCATAAATAATAGTATTAAATTATGTTACGTAAGGCCCAAAAATTTCATTTCATGCTTCATGGACTATATGAACTCATTCATATCATTTTCTATCCATGACATATCCATACAAGTCATACACATCTTAAAACATCCAAAGAGTTTCAGATTTGGAACCATACTTCACCAAAAACTAGAATTTCACTTAGGTTACAGGGGTAGATTTCTGACATCAAATTTGAAAAATTATAATTAATTCTAAAATAATCAAAATCAAGCAAATGATAAGTTTTTGGAAAGCGTTGAATGTCGACCATAGGTTAAAAATCATTTTAGACCATAAAAACATCAACTAGGTAATGAGTGACAACAACATAGCACCAAAGGTCTAGCTGCCCGGGTTTTCTATTATAGGTTTCTGATATAAATTTCAAAAATTCAAAACTAATTCTAGAAAAATTAAAATCTTACAAACCATACTGTTCTAGAAAGCTGTGGGTGTCTACTAAAGACTAAAATAATTCTAAACTAATGCTATGGACTTAACTTATGGAAAGAGATGGAACAGTACACATGTGCGACATAGAGAAGCAAACTGATAAAATGAACAATAACCATACCATTTCTGCATAATTCAGCCTATTTTGAAAAATCATAATATATTATCTAGAGTTCCAAATTGAGTACTCTTTAGCTCTGTAAAAGCTATAGATGAGACCTACTTTCTAGCCAAATTTCATGCAAAAATTCATCTATTTGGTTAGGCTTTAGTTCAGCTCACCATGTGGTCAATTTTAAAGTCCAAAATGGGATTTTAAGACACCAAATGCTCTTATTAACTTTTCATAACCACTTGAGCAAGTCTAAAAGCATAATTATAACATATAAAAGCATGCCAGATGATTCAAATCATCATAGAGCTCAAACTCACCATGCCACTTGCATTTATACACAAGCACATGCTATCACAAGGGCAGCAAATTCTCACATTTCCATACATTTGGCTTCAACATTGATACATACATCATATATGCATACATTTAAACATGTTCACTAGTTCACATTATATATACATTTCATGAGTACAATTCTTGACATCATAATGCAAATAAAAAGCTCATTTCTCTATCCTTTTTGTCAAAGTCTTGCCTCTCATAGTTGTTGGTCACCATTTCTTGGTCCATTTGGTTCACCTTGACATGGTTAGGCATATGTAGGGGAAGAGTGAGACTCAAAGAATCCCAATAACTCTTAACCCTTTCAAATATACATAATGGATGGTAAAACAAGTCAAAAAAAGCATGCATGGCTTTCAAGCTACTAGTGAACATATACATAACATTTTTTTATGTTCAAGAAACTCATACATAACATACATAGGCTCTCAAGGGTAGTGGTAGCCTGACCCACTTTCCTTGAGGCTTTTGGATTTGTGTCACCCATTTTCAAGAGACTTTTGACTTAGTTTCACTCTTCTTGAGACTTTTGGCTTTTTCTCATCCATTTCTAGGGACTTTTGGCTCATTCTCATCCTTGCTAAGGGACTTTTGACACAACCTAACCTGTTCAAGCCATATTGCAAACGTAATCACATATCAAGAAACATAAATGGCACCATAGCTTGTAATCAAATGCTAGAAACATTTCACATGGTATAAATATACATACAAGCACTCAAAGACAAGCAAACATCTAAGCCATGCATGAGAGAAAGGTTACAGAGCTACCTTGAAGCAATCGCATAGACTTTTCTCTTGGAATTCTTCTCTCCTTTTCTTGGCCAAGTTTTACAATTAGGTGGCCCTTAGTCCTCTTGGCCTAGACACATTAAAAGAGACATACATCACTCATGGGGACAAGCTTTGAGTCACCTACAGAGCCTCCAAGGATATTGTCCCTTTCTTCTGGGTTTGAGGGTCACGGACCCAACCTTCCCCGTTCAGTTGGGTTTTGCCTCCCCTGGGTAGGACATTTAACCACATTCCTAGAAAAATGTATCCTTGGTGGAGAGCGCTTTGCACCCCTTTATAAGCACTTAGCACAAGCCCCTTCTAGTCGATGTGGGACTTTACACCATTCAATGCCAAAAACATTCTATCTCATTAATATACTACCAATTCTCATACACACATCACATATCCATATAATTACACATGTTTAAGAGGTTATACATCATATACATCATGGGAATACATCATTTGACAATGTTATGGTTACAAAATGAACAAATAGCAACTCTTTTGTCAATCTTCTTGCTTTCAAATGTGGTGGCTTCTATTTCTTGGTTCACTTGGTCCACCTAGATATGTTAGGACAATGGAGAGGGAAGAGTGAGATTCTGGAAAATTCAATAGCTCTTTACCCTTTCATACGTACATGATGGATGCAAATTCAAGTCCAAAAATGCATGCATGACTATCTTGAAATTCATACACATACATGGAACAATTCTCGCATTCAAGAAGATATATTTTTTTATGCATAAGCTTACCAAGACAATAGTTTAGCCTTACCCATTTTTCTTTCGGATTTTTGGACTTGCCTCACCCATTTTCAAGGGACTTTTGACTAAGCCTCACTTTTTCAGAGACTTTTGACTTTGTCTCACTCACTCTTAGAAACTTTTGGCTTATCCTTACTCTTACTATGGGACTTTTGGCCTTAACAAGCTCATGCAAGCCAAAACACATTCATAAAACATCTTTCAAAAACATATACAAAGTATTATGGTACCATGACATGTAAACATTGGCTAGAAACATTCTTCAAAGCATAAGCATACATACGCACATTCAAAGACGAGAAAACGCCTAAAGATGCATGAGATAAAGGAGAGAGAGCTACCTTGAATGTAAAAACACATTTTATCCTTTGGAATTCCTTCCTCTCCCTTAGCCAAATGCCTACAAGAAGGTGGAGTTTGATTCCTTTAGCCTAAACACATCAAATGGAATCTAATTACACTCTTGAAAAAATCTCTAATGCCAAACACACTCTAGAAAAACTTTAGCACTTATATAGTTCAATTATGGTTTTATAAAGCACCTAATGAAGCAACACCAAGAATTCATGATCTTGGATCCATTCTTTCCTTCCATCTATGGTTCTTGACTTCATTTAGAGTCCTTGGAGCCATTACACAATTAATTTGAGAAGTCTAGCTATATGTTTCTTCTTTAAGTTACTATATGGAACCTACACCTCCATTTCACTTTTTAGGCTTCCTAAATTTTCCCAAGGCTTCCTCTCATACTTTCCCATCCTATATGATGCAAATTTAAGCCTGGAAGAAATTAAAACACTCCCTAAGTGCTTCCCCTCTTCTTGGCCGAGACATAAGTTTCAATTGCACCCATAGAAGTTGTTTTGCTTTCTTTGATAGGAGATGCATATGGGAGGCTTCCTTGATGTCTTAGGAACTCACACAAACTCTTACACACCTTAAATTATGGCTAGAAACTTTCCTACAAATTAAGGTGCAAATAAAGCCCTAGGTTATGTATCTTGCAAATTTATGGTACTTTCTTTGTTCTTTTTGAGTATTCTTGTTTCTCACACCCTAATTCTTATGTTTCACTCGTGGTTTTATTCAAAACTCATCTCCCCTTAGCTATCCTAGGAGTGGTCAAACCATACATCTATGGAGGCAAGAAGAAGCAAGCATGGAAACAAGAAATTTACCTTAGTTTTCTAGCTTTTCTTAAGAGCATTTTCCTTTGTTTTGGTCCTCCCCTTGAAATTTGAACTCATCCCTTTTAATTAGAGCTTAAAATAGAACCAAATACTTCAATAAAACTATAGAAAAAAAGAGGAGAACAAGCTTACTAAAGGAGAGACCAAGAAATTCCATCATTTTCATACCCTTTTGCCTTGGTTTTCTTCTTCTTCTTCTCTTCTCTTGTACGCCTCTCTCCCTTGGTCTCACTTTCTATTTTGGGTAGCAATAAGGTTGGCTAAATCAAGGGAAGGGAGAGTCGTACCATATATAAGAAAGAAATTAAAAATTATCTCTTAAAAATTTCTCGTTATGTCCTATTTTCTTGGCATTTTCGTTTCTAATTCATTTTAACTCCTCTTTTAGAATTGTCTTTTCTATCATAAAATTTAGGTTCTCAATCTTATAAAATGCCTTTAGAATTATTCAATTTAGAGCTAAAACCTTAGTCAAAGTTTAGGTTAATCATTGTTAGAAAATGTATGCTAAAGGGGTTTTAACTATCCCGTAACTTCCCATAGTTTGCAAAGCCTCTAAGAACCTAAAAAAGATCAAATTTTTTATTTAAAAAACCCTCCTATGAGTATTCCAAAAATTACCTAAAATTACAAAAATGCCATTCTGTTTTGTGACTATTTTGTTAAATTCTGTTTGGTCATTTTAGCTCCGGTTTTAAGGTACCTCTAGCCTCCTATTTTCATTATTTGATATGTAGATTATTATCCTAATTTTTTGAAGACCTTAACTCTTTTGTTTTAGAGGACTTGCTTTTAATACTTATTTGTTTATGTCATTTTTATGAAACTGAACATCACAAAAGGGGAAATAGAACTTATGGAGGCATAAATTGTTAATATGGGTTTAAAGATTTAATTAGGTTAGAAACTTAATATAGGCTAAAGTAATTTAAGTATGTCATGGATAAATAATAATAGAGGCCCAATTATATTTTTGAGCAGACCTAACTTCCTATTGTGAGACTTAGCCCACAAGAGACTACTTAACAATGGCCCAATTTGGTTTAGTGAGTTAAAAGCCCAAAATCCCATTAAAAATCCTAAAAGTTCTATAGCCTAATTCATCAAACCAAGGCCCAGCAACTAGGAAGGAGCCCAATTAGACATTAGGTTGGTAGGTCAACCCATTTCTCACTTAAACCCTAAGAGAAACTCCTTGCCATTCACTTGAATTTAGAAACACAAAAGATACAAAGCATTTTCAGAGGTTTAAAGTGTAGGCTAAGGTTTTTGGCAAAAATTCATCTTCTCCCTCTCCTAGAGTCAAAATCAACTAAGGTAATTATTATATAACTTGACTCTCTTCTCTTCATCTTCAATTTAACCCGATTGGTTCTTCATTTAGAGCATTTTCATATACACCTCAAATCTGATCTGGGCTATTTTGTGTTTTCTTGAAGCATTTTCAGAGGTTAAGGCTAGGAAGGATATTGGGTAAGTATAAACTTCTCATTTTGATGCATTTTTTGCTAGTTCAGGATCACTATATCTGATTTATGAGATGAGTGGTGATTTTATGTAAATTTGCCTAGAATTTAAAGTATTATTCTAAGGTTATTGGTGTAGGTACAACTAAATCCGAATTTGGTTCTTAAAGTGGCTGGGTAAGTGTTCTCTAGATAGTCTTTTATGGTTTAATTCTTTGAGTATTGGGTTTATTGTTATAAATGATGATTAGAAATAGTAATGGTCTAGTTTTGTGTCTATAGGTTGAAGTAGCATTATGGTTGGCTCTCAAAGAATTGTCTATAAGTGTGGTAACTGGGATTAATGTTAAATTCCATATATATATATATATCTACTTTAATTTTATATCTACTGCATAAGTATGATTTTGAATATATAATGAATGGTTGGTTATTTGAATTGTATGTTTAAACCTTCTGAGTCTAAGGTGGAGTTGTGGTGCGGCTGCTACCCATACATCGTGCTTCGATCAGGCATCGAGTTTTGATCAGACCCTTATATGCATTGAGCCTAGGTTGTGCTCATTGGGGAATTGGTGCCGTAAATAGGCTTTTCCCAATGTTAATAGCCTTTAAAATGTAAAAATATAATTGCTAATATAAGATAGTAGTCATTAATAGTCTAATTGTTTCATTTGCCAATATGACTGGCATATTTTCTAATGCTTATCTAATTTCATGCACATATGTTGATTAAATTAGAATATATGAATGGAATTTGCCTTTGGTTACTAAGATTTGCATCTCACCCCATTTCATGGGCTAACTATTTCAAGTGAAGGTCCTTCGGGTAAGGATAAAAGGAAACAAGTAGATGAACATAACCATGAGCTAAGACCATGTGTGGAAAATTCTACACTTAGATGGATTTAATCTAGGATAAATGCTAATTTTTGTTATTCTTTTGTATAGCATCATTATCATATAATCATGTTGCCAAGTGTAGGTATTTTTGGTGTATTAGAAAATATGATGTAACTAATAAGGAGTTAGACTCTTTACAACTTAAAATTTAATGTATGCACTTATATATATGATGTAGAACCTTGTTGACCCTAAGATATGATCTATTATCTCATAATGTAATCATGTGATACCTTGATTGTTGACTTAGACTAGTAATGCATGAAGCCTATATTGGAACTTATATTTGGATGATAATGTTAGTAGTTAAGAATCCTTCTTTCTATCATTGATATATAAATTACTAAGGTATGATAGTAGATGAGTAAGAATCAACATCTAGGATTTGAGTTGGTAATGGCAAGTATGCTAACTAAATTAGGTAGTGTACTGCCATTAGAGCCTTATAAACTAAGGTAGAATGGCCCTAGAGTGCTACTAAAGGGAGAGTTGGAGTGTATGGGACAAAATTTGAGAGGTATAAGTGTAGAAGAGAGTTGAATCATGGCCAAAAGGCAATCAGAGGCGAGCAGCACTACAATGTGTGACATCTCATCACAGCACAAAACAAAAAAATTCACCTAGGGAGAGTAACAAAGAGTAACCTCACAATGGTGCAAGATGTTTAGCCACAGTGCAAGTTGAGGATTTCAGGTAGGGAGTGCTCCAGAGAGTAGATTCACTATGGCTCAAGAGGATCAAGTCACGACAAGAATTAAAGGAGGAAAATCCTAAGTTCCAGTAGCTAGTTTCATCACGGTACAGGTATAGTCTGTTGTGAGACGAATCATGAAATTTTCTATAGTAGGTTTCGAGATGCTCTACTACCGTGGTGCCACATAGGCTCACCACGATGATTAAATTTGTATAGTAGTTCCTAAGAGCACTTATGTCGTGGCATGGATACACCAAGTCAAGACAAAAGTCCCTAAACTTGGTTTTTAGGTTTTAGTAACTGACTTAGCCATGGCGGGGAAGGTTAAAGTCTCGACAAAGGTTCCCAAACTCTTGTTTTTGACTTAGAAACCTTGAATTTTACTATGTTAAATTTATGTAATGACTTAGGAACATTATAAGAGGATTTTGTGTAATATCTTATCTACCTAGCTCATTTCATTCATTGCTAAGTTCATTCCTCTTTGGTCTCATAAATTCTATTAGAAAAGGCATTAAAATATTAAGTTACTTGTGTTGCATTATGCATAAAAATTCCCTTTTGTGTCATGTGGACCATATGAACTCATCCACACCCTTCTATAATTTATTTCCACATATACAATTCAAATTCATCTTAAATATAACATCTGTAGATTTTCAAATTAGCATAGTTTTCCCAGATTGGATTTTTTTGTAGTTATGAATTTTTAAAATTTATAACAGTAACTTATATTAGAAATGCTGGACATCCTGACCTTATTGAAATTTGATGAAATAGTGACTAAACTCCTCTGGCATCCCTGATACTATCTTCAAACTTCAAAAACTCATAACTCTTTTTCTAGACCTCCAAACGAAGTGATATTAGTGGCCACAAAAAGCTCATGACCTATAGTTTATGCCTGTAAAATTTCACAAGCATTGGACACCATTTGACTCTAGAATGACACAACTCAAAAAACTAATCATATGAATAATGCTTCTATCAGTATAGCAGAAAAATTCCAACTTTGGAAATTTATAATTAATTTTGTAGAGCTCAATTTTTTTTGAAATTTAACTTCTAAAAAAACTCTCAATGAGCTCTACATCCTGCCAAATTTCATGGAGAAATTCATATATTTGGTTAGATCTTGACATTGTGTTCTAATTTGGTCATTTTTATGGTTTCGAATGGCATCAAAGTGTCCAATTTTGCTTCCAAGGCTTGTGTGGCCACTTGTGTAACACCATATTTATCTAGCTTGCATCATTTTATTTCTAGATCTTGTGGCATGTATTTCATAAGGAAGCAAGAAGGATAGCATTAGAACAATGAACAGACTTGCATCATGTCACGGATGATTTTTTTTTCTTTCGTAGTCCCATGGGCCATATGGACTCATCCATCTTATTCTTATATTTAAATATACAATTACAAATTATAATAAGCTCAAAAAGTAGCCTATACCTCGAGTAAAGGGAGCAAATACACAAAACACAATAGTGCAGCCTTGAATGGATTTCCAGATTCTATGCCTAAAATTTAAAAAATCATAACTAATTCTAGAAAAATTGAAATCAAACACACTATATCACTCTAGAAAGATATAGATGTCTACTTTATGTTAAAAATAAATATAGACCATAACTGAGGTTGCTAGCTACCAAAACTAATGTAATAGTGTTAGAGGTCGACTATCATCACTAATACTGACCTCTAACTTCACAAATACATATCTCCCAACTCAGAGGTCCAATTAGGGTGATCTTAGTGGCTAAGGAATGATCATTATGTGTAGTTTATTCTTGTAAAATTTCATAAGCATCAGACATTATTTGGCCCATGAATGACACAGCCCCAATTTTTGACCATATGAACAGTACTTGTATTAGTTCAGCAGAAAAATGGCAACTTTGGAAATTCATAATTAATTCCACAAAGCTCTAAATAATCTGGTTTTTTACTTCCCAAAAACATATAGATAAGATCTACATGTGTGCCAATTTTCATGGGTAAATTCGCTCATTTGATTAGATCTTGACATTAGGTGCAAATTGGCTCATTTTGTGTCATCAAATGGGTCCAAATGGTCCATTTCAAGTTCTAAGGCAACCATGACCACTTAAGCATGTGAGAATGCACCAAAATGACTCTCTAAACTTGTCTCAAAGGTGCATAAATCTAAAAATCAAAAACTCACTCTCTCACACCATGCCATGGCAAGAATGTACATGCTAGTTCTTGCCATTCTATACCAAAATCATGTTATTTCATACATTTGGCATTAAACCTCATTCATGTAACACCCCAAAAATTAATTAAGGTGTTAATCATAGATTTAAGTTAATTAAGCATAATTAATATAGGATAATTGGGCAAGTTAAATGAATAAAAATTTTAGAGAGATAAATTATTAATATGAGTTTGAAAGTTAATTGAGTTATAAACCCTATCTAGGCCCAAATTAAATAAAGTAGGCCAAGGTTAGGGGCTAATGGAGGCCCAATAATTTTAGATGGAGACCTAACCTTTTATTGTGAGACTTGGCCCAAGAGAGAGCACCTAATGATGGCCCAATTCAATTTAATGAATTAGAAATTCAAGATCCAACTTGCATAAGCCCTTATAAATGGCCTAATAACCCTTGTGCAGACCCAAGTCAATTGAGTTCTTCAAACTTGGTCTAGCCCAATTAAATTTCTGCAGCCCAACACATTAAAGCTGGCCCAACAAGGCTTAAATCTAAAACCCACTTAGTATTGGATCTTTGGATCAGCCTATGACCCACATTAGACCCAACTAAAACCCTAAACACTTTAGCCCCTCCATATTTTGCTGAAACACAAACACATAACTCATTTTCAGGGGTTTGGAGGGAGGCTAGGGTTTAGGGCAAGAAATCTACCATTTATCACTTCTAAACTTAAAATTAGCCAAGGTACTTGTTATATAACTTTGGATCTTTGGATTAGCCCATGACCCACATTAGACCCAACTAAAACCCCAAACACTTTAGCCCCACCACATTTTGCTGAAACATAAACACACAACTTATTTTCAGAGGTTTGGAGGGAGGCTAGGGTTTGGGGCAAGAAATCTACCATTTCTCACTTCTAAGCTCAAAATCAGCCAAAGTACTTATTATATAACTTAATCCCTTTCTCTTTCTCTTCATTTTGGCTCGATTAGTTTTTCATTTGGAGCATTTTCACCATACCCAAAATCTAAAATATGGTTGTTTGGGATTTTCTGGGTGAAATTTCGTAGGTTGGGACTAAGGATGTTGTTAGGTAAGAATAAACTCTCTATTTTAATACTTTCTCTACTAGTTTGAGACCTCTATAGCTGATTTATAATATGGGTATTGTTTTTATGCGAATTTTCTCAGAATTTGAGGTGTTATTTTGAGATTTTGAGGGTAGGCTCCACCAAATCTGAATTTGGTTTTAGTGGTAATTGGGTAAGTATTTTTGAATAGTCCTATATAGCTTAATTCTTTAAGTGATGGGTTTGCTTATACAAATTGTGATTAGGGATAGTAATGGCTTGGTTTTGTATCTATAAGTTGAAGTAGCATTCAATTGGCTCTTAGAAGATTGGCTATAAGTGAGGTAACTGGAGTTCATGCTAATTTCATGTATATATCTATTTAATTGTGTAATTGCTGCATGATTTTGATTTTGATGATAAATGAATTGGTTGGCTATCTGTTATATGTGATTGGACCTTGTGAGTTTATGGTGGAGCTGTGGTACGGCTGCCACCCGTGCATGTGATTCGATCGGGCACGGGATTATGATTAGATCCCAGATGTACTAAGCCCTGGTTATGCTCAGAGTGGGTGCCACGGATGGGTCTCTTCCAATGTTATTAGCCTTTAACATATGGAATTATGATTACTAGTATAGGATAGTAATCATAGATAGCTTAATTGCTTCATTTACTAATATGGCTGGTATGTTTTCTAATGCTTATATGAAATCATGCATATATATTAATTGAACTGGAATATACGAATGGGATTTGCCTTGGTTTCTGAGATTTGCATCTCACCTCGTTTCATAGGATTATACTTTCAGGTGAAGGCCCTTCGGGTAAGGATAAGGGGAAGTAAGTGGATGAAAATCCATGAGCTCCAACCATATGTAGAGGAGGCTACACTTGGATTGATCTGAGTATTATATATGCAATTTTGTTATTCGTTTATATAGCATCATCATGTAATCATGTTTCCAAGTGTAGGTGTTTACATTTTGATTAGTTGGAATATATCTATTAAGGAGTTAAGTCTTATTATAGCTTGGTATTGGATGTATGAACTTGTAGTATCTGATGTATGAGTTTTGTTGAATTCATGATATGGTCTATTATTGGAAATGTCATCATGGGATATATTAGATTGTTGATTTGAATCAGTGATGTATGGAATCTCTAATGGAACATGTATTGAATGATAATGGTTGATAGTTCATGAACTCTTACTATTATTACTCTATGGACTTGCTGATATAAGGTAGTTAGAGGAGTAAAAATTGACTCTTAAGTCTTAAACTAGTAATGATAGATTGTGTGGAATGTGAACTTAAAGTATTTGGGTGCCTTCAAGAGATTAGTTGTGAGATCAGGCTTTATATTAGTTTTAACCCTTGGGAATCTCAACAAATGACGAGGAGGAATCTTAGGCACTAATTGAAAATGGAAAGGGAATTCTATACATCTAATGGAAATAATGAACTGTCTACTAATGGACAATAAATAAGGATAATGTGTGTAATAATTTATGAGATAGTTGAATGTAAGACTTGAAAACTTTAACTAGATGAACCTGTAAGAGGCGAAACCCATTTTGGTTAAGGTTAGACTAAAGAAATGTGGGGGTAATCTAAGTGAAGGACAAATGGAACTTCATTATGAAATAAGGTCATTTACCTATATTGCTATTAGTGGAATGGATATTTAAATGACTAACTAAGTGAAATTCCTTGTAGTTCTTGGCATCAACTATTAGGGAGAGTTAAGCCAAAGTATCTAAGAGTTATCTCTTAAATGAATCGAGAGTTAAGAAGGAAAGGAAGTTAACCTGAACATTCAATGATCGACTATTAAAATGACAACAAAAAAATGAGAGAGGGGAGAAAGAAGAAGAAAAAAAAAAGGGAGATAAATATAAAATGGAACTAAACAAGAAGCTATGAAGGGAGAGAAAATTGGGATTTATTTGAGCTAGGTGTCTAGAGCTTGCTATAAGATGATCAAGTGTAGCTTGGTCTGGATCTACTTAGTTGCAGACACAGAAGGAATACAACATGCTTAGATTGAAATGTTATTTGACATAGGTAGACTAGAGGGAATAGAATGGTCATTACCAAGTGAAGTAGTAACATGATAAGAACGCCCTTTCTTGGAAAGTAGTAAGAAGGGACTAGTCTCTGGTAAGACTATTTGAGCTATCAAAGAGGAGGTTAAGAGGAAGAATTGTCCAACATCAATTAAGTAAGATATAACTAATTTTGAGGACAAAATTTCTAAAAAGAGGGGAGAATGTAACACCCCAAAATTAATTAAGGTGTTAATAATATATTTAGACTAATTAAAGATAATTATTATGAAATAATTGGGTAAGCTATATGAATAGAAATTTATAGAGAAATAAGTTATTAATATGGATTTAAGATTTCAATTAGATTGAAGTTTAATTTAGGCCCAAAAATTAATTTGAGTAAGACATGGATAAGGATTTACGGAAGCCTAATTATTTTAGGTGTAAGCTCAACTCCTTACCATGAGACTTAGGCCAAGAGAGTTCACCTAGCAATGACCCAATCTGACTTAGTGAAATAGAGGCCCAAGACCAAATTTATGTAAGCCCTTACAGTTGGCCCAACACACATTATGCAGACCCAAATTAGATTTGATTCTTGAAATTTAGCCTAAACTAACTACAACTTTAAAGCATAATTCATGAGACTTAGCCCAACTAACACCAACCTTTGAACCCACTAGAATTTGGGCCTTAAGGTTAGCACACTTCACCTTAATTCAAAGTGTTCTGTAGCCCATCTTACCTAGCACTAGCTACTTGAAATAATAGGCCTATTGGATCAGCCCATCTTTACTAAAACACTAAGAAGTCTTATCTCCACCCATTTGGCTGCCAAGGAATTCATGTTCTGTAGACATAGAAAGCTATTTTCGCACTTGAGAAGAGGGGCTAAGATTTTTCTGCATTCCTCCACCATTTCTCACTTTTAGAGGAAGATTTGGCTAAGGTAATCTATATCAAACATATCCCTCTCATTCTCCTCTTCATTTTAGTTCGATTAATTTTTTGTTTTAAGCATTTTCATCTTCTTCTCAAATCTAAAATTTGGTGTTTGGGTATTTCCTTGTAAGATTTTCGAAGTTAGAAGCAAGAGGGGTGATTGGGTAAGTATTTTCCTTTCATTTTGTGTATTATTTTGTTGAAAAATATCCTCAATGATTGGTTTTCATAATGGGTTCTGCTATTGTGTGAAATTACAAGGAGATAAAGGTGAAACAATGAAAATTCTGGGCTTAATGATTAAAATCCAAAATTTTAGAATTTCCCACGGTGTGTTCTTGATAGTTGAGGCTTAACTCAGTCTATTTAACCTCTTAGGTATATGGGTAAATGCTCCCTTTTCTCTTATGTGGTATATAACCTAAATTTTCATCATTTAGGCTGACTTTTAATGCATGGCTTTTACATGTGTGAAAATGGAGATGTTAGGAGTGACCAAGGTAATTGAGGTTATTTTCCTAATTCCATGTATATGCTCATGTTAATATGATATTTGTTACACATGCTTGATTTTAAAATGCTAAATGATTGGTTGACTACTTGAATTGTTATTGTGATTAGACCTTATGAGTCTATGGTGGAGTTATGGTGTGGCTGCCACCCATGTATGTGCTTCGATCGAGCACTGGGTTGTGATCAAACCCCAGATGCACTGAGCCCTGGTTGTGCTCATTATGGAGTAGGTGCCATAGACGGACCTTTCTCAGTGTTATTGGCCATTAACATGTTATATATGATTGCTGGTATGGGATAGTAGTCATTGGTAGCTCAACTAGTTCATTTGTAAATCAAATTGATGATTCTGGTATTGATGATATGAAATTGCATTATATTGATTAATCTGTACATATATATGGAATTTACCTCTTATTACTGAGATTGTATATCTCACCCCAATTGTAGGCTAACATTTTCAGGGACCAGACCTCTTAGTGGCAAGGAGAAAATTAATATAAGCTTATTATATGGTTTAGTAGTAGGTAGGTTTGGAAACCTTGTCGAATTGTATTCATATAACTAGACTACTGGTTTTATGTAATTGCCACATTACATCATGAATTGTCAAGCATAGGGACTGTAATCATTTCATACATCAGATGTCAATTTAAACTAGTGATGTATGAAATCCTAATGTGACTTATGTTTGAATGGAAATGTGAGTAGTGTGTAAACTATTTGCTATCATTGATCTATGAACTCACTGATTTATAGTAGCTAGAGGGTTAAGGATCTATATTTGAGTTTTAAATGGGTAATGATAGATGTGTTAAGTAGATTAGGTAAAAGAAAGACATTAAATCTTCATAAACTAAGTTAAAATGGCCTAGAGGGTTGCTAGAGGGAGAATTGGAGAGCATGAGATGAAATCTTGGGAGTTATAGGAACAAAAGGGAATTGGCCATGGCTAACATTTAATTGGCCTTGGTCAAATGGTAACAAAGAGGAATTGGCCGCGACCAACATTTAATATTGGCCTCAGCCAAATGTGGCGAACCTGTCAAGGAAGAAAACAGAGAGAAATTGGCCGCGGCGAATAGTGAGGTTAGCTGCGACTAAGTCTGAAAAGCAAGTCTGGGGGTATTCCAGAGGGCATTTGGCCATGGCGAAAGGGGTATTTGGCCACGGTGAAATGTGTGAAATTTGTGGAGGCATAAGAAGTTGAACTTGAGAGTAATTAGCCACAGCGAAAGGGAATTTAGCAGTGGCAAAAGTGCTTAATTTCTCATATTCACCTAGAAACCTTAGTTTCTTTTATGGTAATACTAATGAATGATTTAGAAACACTTGTAAAAGGTTTTTATGAGTTGGAATTGATGGATGGAAAAAATCAAAGGCTCCTTATTAATGATTAAATTCACTTGCCCATTTGAATAATTGTGGTTGTCTAATTAATGACCCTAATAACATTAAAGTTCAAATTTCCCAGCATTTTTCGAATATAATTAGTTGTAATGACTTTCAACCCTAATTTAAATTTTATAGTTATTAATCATGTACTTAACCTTAATTATGATGATTAGAAGTTAGGGTCGTTACAACCCAAGTGTAGCCTTCTCCACAGATGGTCAAAGCTCATGGATTTTCATCCACTTGCTTCCCCTTATCCTTACCCGAAGAGCCTTCACCTGAAAGTATAATCCCATGAAATAGGGTGAGATGCAAATCTTAGTAACTAAAGGAAAATTTCATTCATATATTCTAATTTAATTAACATATATGCATGGTATTATATAAGCATCAAAATATGTACTAATCATATCAGTAAATGAAACAATTAGGTCATTAATGATTATTATTCCATACTAGCAATCATATTTTGATATGTTAAAAGCCAATAATACTAGGAGAGGCCCGTCCATGGCACTCACTTCCCAATGAGCACAACCAAGACTCAATGTGTAACACTTTCTAGAATCATTTCATACTATCTCTATGCCTCATATCAAGCAACTCACAAAGTGGCAAGAAAAAGTAGTATTAAATAATGCATTTCTTAGCATTACGTTGTGAATAAAAATTTCATTTAGTGTCACATAGATCATGCAAGCTCATACATCATATTGTCATATTTAATTACATGAATATAACTCATTTACATAATTAAAAGTGGCTTACATCTCGTGGAACTCAAAGGGAAGCATGAAATACATACATATATTTTTGGCCAGATTTTCCACATTTCTATCACAAATTTTGGAAAATCATATCTAATTCTAGAAAAATTAAAATAATACATTCTTAGCCATTCTAGAAAGCTACACATGTCTACTACATGCTAAAAATATGTCTAGACCATAGCATCCATCACAAAAGGTGTTTGACATTTGAAAAAGTCCAGAGGTTAGTTTGTTCACTAGTGCTGTCACAGAATTCTGCAGCAAATATAAAAAATGTCCAATTAATTTCAAAAAAATTCCAATTCATACAAATAATACAAATATAGAAAGCTGTGGATATTAGCTAGAGGAGACAAATAACTCCATACTAGCTTAGGCACGCTTAGATCTTGAAAATCAATCAAATAGTACTTGAGATCAGTTGGAGTTCCTGATACTGGATAGAATATTTAAAAATTCATATCTCCCTCTCTAGACATCCAAATAAGGTACTTCTAGCTGGCACAAGTCACTAGGAATGTCTAGTTTCTTTTTATAAAATTTTTTGGCAATTGGACATTATTTGTGCCCAGTGTGATAGATTCTATTTTAAGACCTGAGGGAACAGTGACATGACCAAAATTAGAATTTTTGCCAAATTTGAAAATTCATCAAATTTTCTCTAGAACTCCAAAAAAAATTTTCTTTAGCTTTCCAAAAAGCTCTCAAAAAGCTCTAATTTTATTCCAAATTTTAGATCAATAAGAGTTTATTTGGATAAAAAGTAATATAGGGTTCCATTATGGTCAATTTTGGCTCCATATAGGATGCCAAAATGTCCAAATAGCTTTCCTTGGGGTGTGGCTCTTCTTGGACAAGTCTAAAAGCATGATTATGATGTGTGTGAGCTGCCCAAGTGATCCCAAACCTTATACATTTCATTTTAGATATTCCACTTCCATTCATACATGAAATTCCATAATGCAAAATTGCCACTACATGACCAAAATGAGTATTTCCGTATATATAACCCTAGTTCTCATTTATACACAATAGATTAATATAATTATGCATGCTCATAATATCATAGGTCATATACAACTAGGGATTTCATCAATTGCTATCCATAAGGCCTTAAAGTAATAATTCCAAGACACTTTGATGTCATGGTCTCATTTTCAAGATAGTTGGCTTCCATTACCTTGCTCTCTTGGTCCACCTAGCATGTTAGAACATTGGAGAGGAGGGGATGAGATTCAAAGAATCCTAATAGCTCATCTCCTATTCAATCATACATAAAAGATGCAAAACAAATCTTATAAATGCATGCATGACATGTGGACATGTGCAATCATTCAAGGAGCATTCTTAGCATTTAAAAAAGTCATACATAGCATACAAAGACTTGCTAAGCAAGTGGATTGGCCTTACCTAATCACTTGTGGATGTTGGACTTCCCTCACCCATTCTTTAAGAGGTTCTTAGACTTAACCATACTCTTAGGAGTTAACTTCACTTTTGGGAGACTCTTTACTTTGTCTCAACCAATCTTAAAGGTTCTTGGCTCATCCTCACCATAGCTAAGAGTTCTTGGCCTTACCACACTCAAGCAAATTCAAGCACACATTATAAATATCATATGAAAACATATTGTAACATCATGGCACAATGGAATCAAATTCATGCTAGAACACTTTTTCATAACTTAAAAATACACATACACACATTCAAAGACAAGTAAAGCAAATAATCATGCATGAGAGCAGGTGGAAAGAGCTACCTTATTAACATTTGTACACTTGTCCCTTAAGCCTTGAATCTTTTCCCTTGATCTCACATACCCAAGAAGGTGGAGATCATTCCTTTTTGGGCTAGATACATGATATGGAAGCTAATTAAGTTTATAGAATTCATTTTAAGGCCACACAACTTGCCTAGATACTAGCTTGGCTCATTAGCCCCTTTATGTTTCCAAGAATGCACCTAATGAAGTAACACCCATCAAATAAATTCTAAGCTCTATTCTTTCCTTTCAAATATGATTCTTGACTCCTTTTAAGTGTCTTGGAGTCATCACATAATTAAAATAAAGAGCCTAATTACATGTTGTTTCTTTAGGTCATATTATAGAACATAAAGCACCAACTCACTCTCTAGGCTTCCTAAATTTTTTCCAAGGCTTTCTCTCATATTCATTCATCATATATGACTCAAAAATAGGTCTAGAAAAATTTAAAAATCTCCCTAGGTATGCTAACCTCTCTTGGCCAAACTTGGGAAACATTTTACTCTCTATGGACTTTGCTTTGTTTTCTTAATGGAGGAAGCACATGGGGAGACTTCTAGGGATCTTAGGAGCTCATTTAAACTCTCACTTTGACATAGGAATCAAGTTATCAAATCAGATTTTACAAGGAACATATGAAACCCTAGACTTCACATCTTGAATTTTGATAGTTATTTGTTAATTCTCTTTGCATATTCTTAATCTCCACACCATTGTTCCTAAGAATCACCCTTGGTTCTGGCTAAAAATCAAACCCTTTTATTTCTGAGTGTGGTGAAATGGTGGAGGAAGAAGAGCAAGGGTAGCAACCATGGAAGAAGAGATTATCTTGTTTTCTTACTTTTTCTCACTTGGATCTTGTCTTCTTAAGCTCCTCTCTTCAAATCCAAAGTTTCCCCTCAATTTCTTCTTTAAAAAGGATTTATAAAATTCATTATAATCAAAGGAAGAAAGCTCAAGAGGAGAAGAACAAGTTTAGAAGAAGAAGGAGTATGAAAATCCATGAAACTCCTTACCTTTGCCTTACTTTTTTTCCTCCTTTCTTCTCTTCCATGGTGCACCTAAGAGAGTTGGTGTTTTCTCTGGTTTTTGGGTAGAATGGGTCATGCAAATGAAGGGGAGAAGAAATAAGAAACTTAAAGTATGTTTAAGAAGCTTCCACTTTCTCAAAAAATCTAATTTTGCCCTTCGTTTTTGGTATTTTCGTTTCTAACTTATTTTACCTCCTTTTTTAGAACCATCTTATCCATTATGAAATTTAGGTTCCTAATTTAGTAAAATTCCTTTGAAATTACTCAAATCAAAGCTAAAATCTTCCCGAACGAATCAATCAAAGTTCAAGTTAACTGACATTAAAAAAAGGTTCACTGAAGGGGTTTTAACTGTCTCGCGGCTTTTTATGGTTTTTAGGGCCTCTGAGAACCCTGGAGAACTCAAAACTTTCATTTAAAAAGCCTACCTATGAGACTTCCAAAATCTACTCAAAATTATGAAAATGCCATTACATAAGTTTTTCATAAGCAATTATTTCTTTATTCTAGCTTTATTTTTCTTTCCGTCTGAGCCTGAGATTCTCATTTTTAGGAGTCTAAAATGTTTCTGAAATTTTTTAGGACCTTAACTACATCATTTAGGGGGACTTTCTTTTGTATCGAATGAGTTTTATTCATTTATGGAGAAATTGTATATTACGTTTCTCACGTTTTCTCTTGTTTTTAAAAAATCAGATTTTACATATTGCATCTGGGGTTTGATCATAACCCAGTGCCTAATTGAAGCACATGCACAGGTGGTGACCCCACAATAGCTCCACCATAGACTCACAAAGTCTAAACATAATACAATAGATAGCCAACTAATTCATTTAGTATTTTAAATCATTTATGTGCAGCAAATATGAAATTAAAGCTGATATATACATGGAATTAATATAGTTCCCAGTTACCTCACTTGTGGCCAATCCTCTAAGAGCCAACTGAATGCTACTTTAGCCTATAGACACAAAACAAACCATTACCATCTCTAATCACAATTTATAGTAGTAAACTCATTACTCAAGAAGTTAAGCTATATAGGACTACTCAGAAATACTTATCCAATTGCCATAAGAACCAAATTTGGATTTCGTTGAGCTTACCCCAGAAATCTCAAAACAACACTTCAAATAGGAGTCCCAAATTAGCAGAGAAAGCATCAAAATGAAGAGTTTATACTTACAAAATTTCACTAAGAAAATCCCAAACAACCAAATTTCATATTTTGGATGTAGTGAAAATGCTCCAAATGAAAAACTAATCTGGTCAAAATGAAGAGAAAGAGAAGGGAATTAAGTTATATAACTATTACCTTAGCTGAATCTTGCTCTAGGAGTAGGAAATGATGAAATTTTGCTGCTAACCCTAGCTTCCCCTTTGGACCTCTGAATTTGTGTTTGTGTTTCTTGTGACTCTGCAGAATGAAGGGTGGTTAAAATGATTTTTAGGGTTTAAGTTGGGTCCTAAATGAGTTATATGTTGACCAAAAGGCCTAAGTCTATATGGGTTCAAATTTTAAGTTAGTTTGAGCTGAGTTTCATAAGTTGGGCTACAGAATCTTATTTGGGTTAGACCAAGTTTTAAGAGCTCAATTGATTTAGGTCTATACAAGGGTTATTGAGCCAATTATAAGAGCTTATGTAAGTTGGGTCTTAGGTCTCTAACTTATTAAACCAAATTGGGCCATAGCTAGGTGGTCTCTCTTGGGCCAAGACTCATAATAGGAAGTTGGGTTTACATCTAAAATTCTTGGGCCTCTATTAGTTTTTAATTGTGGCCTAATTAATTTAATTTAGGCCTAGATGAGGTTTCTAACCTAATCAAATCTTAAACCCATATTAATAATTTATCTCTCTATAAATCCCATTCATATAACTTGTCCAATTATTCAATATTAATTATTTTTGATTAACCCAAATCCATGATTAACACCTTAATTAATTTTGGGGTGTTACAATTCCAAAGGTATTTTATAAGTTAAAGAACTTAAATTTTATGATGGAAAAGATGGTTTTTGAAAAAGAATTGAAATGAGCCTTGAGGGAAGAAACCAAGAATGAAGGACAAAATTGGCATTTTAAAAAGCTCTTAATGAATCCTTTTCTATATATAGCTGGTGCCCCACTCTTCTCCTCATTTTAGCCAACCTAGTTTCTACCCAAAATAGAGGAAAACTCAGCAAGAAAGGACACACAAGAGGAGGGGAAAAGGAAGAAGAAAAAGTCTAGGAAAAGGTAAGAAATCCTTGGTTTTTCATACTCTTTTCTTTAGTAAACTTGTTCTCCTTCTTCTCCTCTCTTTTCCTATAGTTTTGGTGTGTGATTTGGGACTGTTTTGAGTCTTCTTCAAAGGGAGAAGGTTTGAAATTCAAGGAGAAGCCTATAGTAAAGGAGAGAGCTCTTGAAAAGGCTAAGAATCAAGGTATGTATCATGACTTTCCTTGCTGCCTTCTCCTTGTTCCTCCATAGGTGAATTTTAGCCCATATAGAATAACCAAGAGAGAGTAAATTCTAACCTAAACCAAGTATGAAACCTATATTTTTGAGTGTAAGAAACAATTAGATGCAAAGAAATTCCAAAAAGAAGCATTGGAAAACAAGTTTCCAAAACCTAAGGATTTTATTGCACCATGGTATGTATGAAACTTTCTAGTGGTATTTTTAATTGTCTAAGAGTGTATATGAGTTCTTGAGATAGCTAGAAAGCCTCACATGTGCCATTTCCTTCAAGCAAAGTTGCATAATCCATGGGTGCTCATAGGTGTGCATAGTCTTGGCTTAGGCAAGAAGA
Source organism: Erythrophleum fordii (assembly GCA_032878935.1). Lineage (NCBI taxonomy): Eukaryota > Viridiplantae > Streptophyta > Magnoliopsida > Fabales > Fabaceae > Erythrophleum > Erythrophleum fordii. Next base: position 12,654,493 of record JAVQMF010000052.1, on the reverse strand, counting down.
AGCATTTAAAGAGAGTTTTAACTTTTTCTAAGGCTAGAAAGAGACTAAATATGATGGAAGAACATCAAGGGAAGCCTTGGAAAAAATTTAGAAACCATATCTTGTGAGATAAAGGTGTAGGCTACGTAATGAGACTTAAAGAAGCAACTTGCATCTAGTTCCTTGAGAATGAATTTGTAATGACTCTAAGGATTCTAAATGGAGTCAAGAGACCTAGATAGAAGGAGAAAATGAAGCCAAGAGCGTAAATTATAGTAGTTGCTTCATTAGCTCTTGTATGGGACCATTATGTAGCCATGTGAGAAAGTAAGCTTCCATAGAGTCTGGGTGATGCTAGAGCTTGCTTCCATGATGAAATTGTGTCCCATTTTATGTGTCTAGGCTAAAGGAATCAAGCTCCACCTAGTTGTGTAAAGTCTCATATTTGCTGGAAGGGGCCTGTAGCTAGCCCATATAAGTGAGGGCAAAGCTCCCCTTCATGAGGTGCCTTTTCCTATGAGTTAAGTGAGAGAGGACAAAACCCTACTAAACCCAGAAGGAAGGGGACAATACCTCGTGAGGCTCTGTATGTGTTGGTATCAGAGCAATCCTGGCCCATGTGTGACCTGAGGATGGGTCAACCCAAAAGGGGGGTGGATTGTAAAGTCCACATCATCTAGAAGGGGCCTGTGGCTAGCCCATATAAGTGGAGGCAAAGTTTCCCCTTCACGAGGCGCCTTTTCCCATGAGCTAAACGGGTGGGAACAAAACCCCACTGAACCAGGAAGGCAGGGCTAAAGGCCCATGAACCAGGAAGGAAGAGGATAATACCTCATGTTGGTACCATACTTCTAGGACTCAATTTATGCAATTCCCATGCCTCATCTTATGTTTGTTATATGGAAACAATATAGTGGCATAGGGAGTCATGAATTAAAATGCATTTCTCTATAGGTAAAATTTTTCTTTCAAAGTCCCGTAGGCTATATGAATTCATCTATCACATTCTCATACTTAAACACATAAATACAACACATTTCCATCATCAAATTTGGCCTCCAACTCGTGGAAAGCAAAGGATCACATAAAACACATGTTTGCATTTTCAGCTAGAATTTTCTCTTTTCTATCACAAACTTTGGAAAATCATAACTAATTCTATAAAAATCAAAATCATGTGTTCTTAGTCATTTTGAAAATTTTTAGATGTTTACTTTATACTAAAAATATGTCCAGATTATAAAATTCATCATAGATGACGTTTAACATCTAAAATGCTCCGAAGGTCTGACTGAATTCTGGAACTATCACAGAATTCTGCAGAAAACTTTGAAAATATCCAATTAATTCTACAAAAATCCAATCTATTTAAATGATACCAATCTGAAAAGCTATAGGTTAAATAGAGAGAAAAAATATCTCTATATCAATTCATCAAGCCCAAACCTCTAAATTCAATGGAACAGTACTTCTAGTTAGGCAAAATTACTAATACTGGGTAGAAATTTCAAAAATTTATATCTCTCTCTTTAGACCTCCAAATGAGGTGCTTCTAGTTGGTATGAGTCATTGTGATTATCTAGTTTCTCTATATAAAATTATGTGGCAATTGGACATCATTTTCCGCTTGAGTGATAGATTTCATTTTTGGATCTGAGTGAACAGTACACCAGACTAAAACCAAAAAATTTCTCAACTTTGAAAATTCATCAAATATTCTATAGAGCTCCAAAAATTCTGTACTTTAGCTTCACAAAAAGCTCTCAACAAGCTCTAAGTGTATACCAAACCTAAGATCAAGAAGAGCTCATTTGGGTAAAAAGTGGTATAGGTTTCCAATATGATCAATTTTGATCCATATTAGAGACCAAGTGTGCCCAAATGATCTTGCTTAGTGTTTGGCACCTCTTGGGCAAGTTTAAAAGCATAAATAGGACTTGTATGAATTGCCCAAGTGGTCCCAAATCTTATGCATCTAAATTTGGCCATTCCACTTCCATTATTACACTAATCTATCTAGCCATTCAAGAGCTAAACTTGCCATTCAATACCCAAAACATGCTATCTCATACATTTGGCACCAAATTTCATTTATACATCATACATTTAGGTATTTAGATATGTTCATATGGTTACATAATAATTTCATTAGGAGATTACATCATATACCATGTATATGGCTAAAAAGAAGGCAAAACTAGGCATATTCATATACTTTGATGCCCATCTTCTTTTTTTAAGCTTGGTGGCCTCCAATACCTTGCTCAATTATTTCACCTAGCATGTTAAGACATTGGAGAGGAGGGGATGAGATTCAAAGAATCTCAATAGCTCATCTTCCATTCAATCATACATAGTATGTGCAAAGTAAGCCTTACAAATGCATGCATGGAGAAAAATGGAAATCATAGACATTTTAAAAGTAAACATAGCATGTGAACAACTCATACAAAACATTCAAGAGTTCACCAAGTGCTTGGATTGGCCTCACACTTCTCCTCATGGATTTTGGACTTGCCTAACCCATTCTTTAAGAGCTTTGGACTCAACCATTCTCTTGAGAGCCCACTTTGCTTTTAGGAGGCTCTTTACTTTGTCTTAACCAAGCTCAAGGGTTCATGGCTCATCCTCACTAAAGGGAAGAGTTCTTGGCCTCTCCACACTCAAGCAAATTCAAACAAACATCATGTACTCATTTAGAAACATAACATGGCATCAAGAATCATGACACATAAAGGCATGTTAGCATACTTTTCATACCTTGAAAATACACATACATACATTCTAAAACAAGCTAAGCACACATCCATGCATGAGAGAAGGTGGAGAGAGCTACCTTGCTTGCATTTGCAGACTTTTTCCTTAAGTCTTGAATCCTCTCCCTTGACCTCACACACCTAAGAAGGTGGAGATCATTTCTCTTGTCCTATACACATCATATGGAAGCTAATTACACTCTTGAAGCAAAGTTTAAGGCCACACATTCACTAAAAAAGCTAAGTGACTCATAAAACTCTTTCATTGTTCCATAATGCACTTAATGAAGTAACCTTAAGAAAACATCATCTTGGCTCCATTCTATCTATTGATTCATAATTCTTGACTCCATTTAAACCTCTTGGAGTCATCATATAATCAATTCTAGGAGCCTTGCTAGGTGTTGCTTCTTTAAGTCATATTATGGAACATATAAGGCTATCTTATTTTCTATGGTTTCTAAACTTTTCCCAAGGCTTCCTCTCATACTCTCCCATTATACATGATACAAAACTAAGCTTGGAAGGAATTAAAACATTCCCTAGGTGCATGGACTCTCCTCGGCTGAAACTATGCTTCCATAAGGCACCAATGGAGTTTCCTTGCTTCCTGTGATGGGAGAATCATGTAGAAAGCTCTCTTGGTGTCTTAAGAACTCATATGAACACTTAAACATCATAAAATATGGCTAGGGTTCATGATAGAGCTCAAGGTGCAAGAAAAATCCTAACTTTTCTATCTTGCAAAATCATGGTTGTTACTTGGATTTCTTTGCATATTCTTACTTTCCTCCTTCAAATTCATGGAATTCACCATTGGTTCTCCTCAAAATTCCAGGCCTCTTACATTTACATACATGGGGTGAAATAGGAAAAAGAAGGGGGAGGAAGTATCTACCATGGGATGGAAGAGTTACCTTATTTTTCCTTATTTTCTCACTTGCTTCTCACTTTCTTTGGCTTCCTCTCTTCAAATCCGAATTTTCCCTCCCTGGTTTGACCTTAAAATAGCACCAAAAACTCTAAGAAAACCATATGGAGAAAGGGGAGAAGGAGGAGAAGAGATTTCCTAAGGAGAAGACAAAGAAATTCTAACAAAAGAAATTCCAACAAATTCTTACATTTTCTTGAAAATTTCCCTTCTCCTTTGCCTTAGTCTTGTACACCTCCTTCCCTTGAGCTTTCTCTAGTTTTTAGGTAGAGTTTGGTTAATCTAAATGTGGGGAGCAAAAGGACACTTCATATATATATGTATATAGGTTTAAGAAGAACTTTTTCAAAAATTCCTATTTTATCTTTTGTTCTTGGTAGTTTCGTTTTTAACTCGTTTTAGCTCCTTTTTGAGAACTGTCTTTTCCATTATAAATTTTAAGTTCCTAATTTAGTAAAATACCTTTGGAATCATTCAAATCAGAGTTAAAACCTTCCCGAATAAATTTGTCAAAGTTTGGATACACTGAAGTTGAAAAATATCCATCGAAGGGGCTTTAGTTGTCTCGGACTTCCTATAGTTTTTAGGGCCTCTAAGAACCCTGAAGAACTCAAAAATTTTATTTAAAAAGCCCTCTATACTCAATTCTAGACCACACAAGTTTTAACACATTATGTAAAAAGACCTTGTACTTGCTGGTGAAAACCTTGTCGATAAGGTCTTAAAAATTGTACTACAGATTATAAGATCTTGTCAACAAGATCTTCAACCTAGGTGATGAGATGTTATTTCAGCCCTTGAATTAACTTGGTCTATTACCATACTTCATGATCAATATACATTCTAATGGTCACATAACATCATCTCTCATTTTCAAAGAATTGGATATTACAAGTTGCAAGTATGTGATGGAGAAAAGGGAAGACAAGTTCAAGAGAAAAGTGTAACACCATAATTTCTAGCTCATTTCATGGCATTAAATGATTCAATTTCATAAATCATATAAGTTTCTAATGAAAAAGGCAATAAAAATATTGATTATTTTTGCCTTGCGTCATATATAAAAATTTCATTCGATGTCACGTGAATCACATGAGCTTATACATCACATTCACATATTTAATTACATGAATACAACTCATTTCCATCATAAATAGTAGCCTACATCTCAAGGAACTCGAAGGGAAGCACGAAATGTACATATATACTTTCGGCTAGATTTTTCCAATTTTCTGTCATAAAATTTGGAAAATCATAACTAAATATAGAAAAATAAAAATCATGCACTCTTGGCCATTTTGGAAAGGTACAAATGTCTAGTTCATAGTAAAAATATGTCCAGACTATAACATCCAACACATAGGGCGTTTGACATTCGAAAAGGTCCAAAGATCAAGCTATTCATTGGTGCTATCACAGATTTCTATATCAAATTTAAAAAATGTCCAATTAATTCCAAAAAAATCCAATCCATGTAAATGATACCAATCTAGAAATTGATGGATGTTAGCTAGAGGGGAAAAATAACTCCAGACCAGCTTAAGTATGCTCAGACCTTGAAATCTAATCAAATAATAACTGAGGTTGGGTGGAATTCCTGATACTAAATAGATTTTTTAAAACTTCATATCTCCCTCTTTAGACCTCCAAATGAGGTGCTTAGTTGACAACATCACTAGGAATGTCTAGTTTCTCTGTATAAAATTGTGGCAATTGGACATCATTTGTACCCTGTGAGATAGATTACATTTTCAAACCTGAGTGAACAGTGACATGACCAAAATTAGAAAATTTGCCAACTTTGAAAATTCATCAAATATTTTATTGACCTCAGAAAATTATGTTCTTTAGCGCTCTCAAAAAGCTCTAATTTCATGCTAAATCTTAGATCAAGAAGAGCTCATTTGGATAAAAAGTGACATAGGGTTTTAAATTGGTCAAATTTAGCTCTATATAAGATACCAAATTGTCCAAATAGCTTTCTTTGGGGTTTGACACCTCTTGGACAAGTCTAAAAGCATAATTAGGACTTGTGTAGGCTGCCCAAATGGTCTCAAACTCCATGCATCTCATTTTGGTCATTTCATCCACACTTATGCAAAATTCCATAATGCCATTCATGAAGCCACATTGTCTATACATACCCAATTTACATTCTATCATTCACATAACATATTCTTTCATTTCTACATTATATATTATCATAATTACATATGTTCTCAAGGTTATAAACCATATACAAGCATAAGTTATATCATTTGACATGAATATGGCTTCAAACAACCAATAACCAAGCATTATGTTGTCAAGCTCTCTTCTTCAAGGTGGTTGGCTTCCATTACCTTATCCACTTGGTCCACCTAGTATGTTAGATACATTGGAGAGGAGGGAATGAGATTTAAAGAATCCCAATAGCTCATCTACCATTCAATAATACATAATGGATGCAAACAAGTCTCATAAATGCATGTATGGTCATGTTGATGTGTGCAAACATTCAAAAGACATTTTCATCATTTGAGAAAGTCATACATAGCATACAAAGGCTTCCCAAGCAAGTGGATTGGCATCACCTAATTTCTTATGGATGTTGGACTTGCCTCACCCATTCTTGAAAAGATTCTTAAACTCAACCATGCTCTTAGGAGTCCATCTTGCTTTTGGGAGATTCTTTGTTTTGTCTCAAGCAATCTTAAGGGTTCGTAGCTCATCGTCACCATGGCTAAAGGTTCCTAGCCTCACCACACTCAAGTGAACCCAAGCACACATCATAAATATCATATGAAAGCATATTGTAACATCATGGCACCATGGAATTAAAGCCAAGCTAGAGAACTTTTCATGGCTTAAAAATTCACATACACACATTCAAAGACAAGTAAAGCAAACAATTATGCATGAGAGAAGGAGGAGTGAGCTACCTTGTACACAATCAAATACTTTTTCTTTTGAATCCAAGCCTCCTCTTTTGGTCACACACACACACAATTGTGGGGGTGGTTTCTCTTGGCCTAAACACAATTTATGGAAGCTAATTAAGTTCATGAACTCAATTCTAAGGCCACACACTCACTTAAACACTAGCTTGGCTTATAACCTCATTATGGTTCTATAATTGCATCTAATGAAGCAACACCCCTCAAATAATTTCTAGGCTTCATTCTTTCCTTTCAAATATGATTCTTGACTCCTTTTAAGCCTCTTGAAGTCATCACACAATCAAAACCAAGAGCCTAACTATATGTTGCTTCTTTAGGTCCTATTATGGAACATAAAGTACTAACTCACTTTCTATGGGTTCTAAATTTTTCCCAAGGCTTCCCCTCATTTTCATTCATCATATATGACTCAAAAATAGGTTTAAAAAAATTTAAAACTCTCCCTAGCTAGAAGAACCCCTTTAGGCCGAGACATAGAGCATTTTTTGCCTCCTTGGAGTTTTCTTTGTTTTCTTAAGGGAAGAAGCATATAAGGAGCATCTTAGGGATCTTAGGAACTCATTTAAACTCTTATTTAGGCCGAGGAATCATTACAAAAAATCAGATTTAAAAAGGGACATTTGAAACTCTAGAATTTGCATATTGAAATCAAATGGTTGTTTGTTAATTTTCTTTGCATATTCTTAATCTCCACACCCTTTTTCCTTAGATTCACCCTTGGTTCTACTTAAAAATCAAATACTCCTAGAGTTCCTAGGATTAGGCAAAATGGAGAAGGAGGAGGAACCAAGATAACAACCATAGGAAGAGAAATTACCTAGTTTTATTGCTTGTTCTTGCTTAAATCTTGCTTTCTGCAAGCTCCTCTCTTTAAATCCAAAATTTCCCCTAAGTTTCTCCCTTAAATAAGATTTTTAAACTTCATTTTAAACAAAGGAAATGAAGGAGAATGAAGGAGATGAGGTTTGGATGGAAGAAAGCATGAAAAACTACCAAGAAAGCATACCTTAAAGCCTGGATTTCTACTTCTTCTTCTTCCTCTCTTGTGCACCTAAAACCCTAGCTCCCTTATTTGAAATTGGGCAGAAACTTCTGAGTCTAAATAAAGGAGAGAGTGGGGCACCACTTATATATGGGGGGAGGAGGAAGCATTTTTCAAAAATTCCTATTTTGCCCTTCATTTTTTGCATTTTTGTTTCTCCTTCATTTTAGCTTCTTTTTGAAAACTATCTTTTCTATTATAAAATTTAGGTTCCCAATTTAATAAAATGCCTTTGGAATCACTCAAATTAGAGCTAAAACCTTTTCGAATGAATCTATTAAAATTTGGGTACTCTGACATTAGAAAACATCCACTGGAGGGGATTTAACTGTCCCAGGGCTTCCCATAATTTTTAGAGCCTCTAAGAACCCTAGAGAACTCAAAAAATTTATTTAAAAAGCCTTTATGTGTGAATTTCAAATTTTGCTCAAAATTATGAAAATACCATTATATTTCGTAAGATTTTTGTCAAATTTTGTTTCTTTATTCTAGCTCATTTTTTCCTTCCTTCTGTGGCTAAGATTCTCATTTTTAGGAGTCTAGAATGTTACTTAAATTTTTTGGGACCTTAACTATCCATTTCAAGAGACTTGCTTTGAAAATGCACCCGTTTTCGTCATTTAATGAAAATTGGACGTTACAAAAAGTGTGATGTTCTTGCTTCAAGGTAGCTCTCTAACCTTTCTCTAATACATAGCTTGGATATGTAATGGTATTTAAGTGTTTGTGTGTATATTTGAACCATGAAAAATGTTTCTAGCTATTTCTTACAAGTTATGGAACCATTATGCTTTTTGAAATGTGTTTATGTATGCATTATAGCTTAAATGGGTTTGGTTGTGCCAAAAGTCCCTTAGCAAGGGTGAGGATGAGCCAAAAGTCCCTAGAAATGGGTGAGACAAAGCCAAAAGTCTTAAGAAGAATGAGGCTAAGTAAAAAATCTCTTGAAAGTGGGTGAGGCAAATCCAAAAGTCTCAAGAAAGATGGTTGAGGCTAGACCAATGCCCTTGAAAGTTTATGTTTGCTATGTATGAGTTTATGTGCCAAGGAAAATGATTTATATATGCTTATTAGTAGCTTGAATATCATGCATGCATTCTTTAACATGTATATGCATCCATTATGTATGTTTGAAAGGGTTAAGAGTTATTAGGATTCTTTGAATCTTATTTTTTCCCACATATGCATAATCATGTCTAGGTGAGCCAAGTGGGCCAAAGAATAGAGGCCAAAGGTCTTGACGCATGGTACTTTGATAAAGGAGTAGAGAAATGGACATTTTAATAGCATATTGATGCCAAGAATTGTATTCATGTAATGTATATGAGATGTAACCATTAGAACAAGTTTAAATATATACAATTATGATGTATGTATCAATCCTAAAGCTAAATGAATGTATACATGGAAGATTGACATCCTAGTACCATGGTACACATGTGTATAAATGTGAGCGGCATGGTGAGATTGAGCTCCATAATTATTTGGATCATTTGGCATGCTTTTATATGTTGCATTTATGCTTTTGGATGTGTAATATTTGGTTCTTTGAAAGTATGAGAAAATGTGAGAAATGTAACTGTAGTTCTTCCATAAATGTATGAAATTCACTGGATACAAAGGACAATCCCCCGAATAGAGTGATTTGAGGTCCAATAAAATTAGAACAATATTCTAGACCTCAAATAATGAATTTAGGAAGCCAAAGGTGCCTTAAAACAGAGGCTAAAATAGTTAAACAAAATTTAATGAAATTGTAACGAAACGTAATGGTATTTTCCTAATTTTGAGCACTTTTTGGAAAAGTCACAGGAGGGCTTTCTAAATGGAAAATTTAATTTCTCTGAGGTTCTTAGAAGCCTTATAAACCATGGGAAGCTCTGTGATAGTTAAAATGCCTCCAGTATACACTTTTTAATGGTGGTAAGCCTGAACTTTGACCAATTCATTCGAAAAGGTTTTAGCTCTAATTTGAGTAATTCCAAAGGCATTTTATAAAATTGGAAACTTAAATTTTATGATAAAAAAGACAGTTTTAAAAAAAGAGCTAAAATGAAAATGCCAAGATCAAAGGATAAAATTTGAATTTTGAAAAAAAAGAAGCTTCTTGAAGACTCTATATTTTCATGCCATTTCTCCTCCTCCTCATTCCACAATTTCTACCCCAAAAATAGAGAAGGAAGCCAACTCTCTTGGCACACCAAGGAGAAGGGAAAGGGAGGAGAAGAAGCAAGGAAAAGGTAGGAAAATTCATGAAAATTCAAGCTTTCTGTTTAACAACTTGTTTCTCCTCCTTCTTTTCTTTATTTTCATGGATTTAATGATGATTTTGGGTCTATTTAAAGGGCAGAACAGAGAGAGAAATTTCATGTTTGAGGAGAGGAAGCCAAGTAAAATCAAGAGCAAGCAAGGGAAGCTAAGAACACAAGGTAAAACTTCATTCCATGGTAGTTACTTGTTCCCTTCTCCTTTTAGGTTTGGCCAGCCAAGGGAACTCCAAGAAGGCATGGATTCTAGGTTTCTCCAAGGGTGAATTTTAGGAAATTGAGTGTGGAGAATAAGAATATGCAAAGAAAATTAACAAAGAACCATTAGGTTTCAAGATAAGAAGGTTAGAGTTTTAATTGCACTTTGAACTATACCATAAATCCTAGTCATATTTTATGATGTCTAAGAGTTCATGTAGGCTTCTAAGACACCAAGAGAGCTTCCTACATGCTTCTCCCACCAAAGAAAACAAAGAAACTCCAAGAGTAGCCTAAAGAGTATATATCTCAGTTTAGAGTAGTTAAGGCACTCAAGGTAGTTTTAATTTGTTCTAAACTTGATTTTGAGTCATATATGATGGGAGAAGATGAGAGGAAGCCTTGGAAAAATTTTAGAAGGCCTAAGAATGAATTGGTAGTATAGGTTTCATATTATGGCCAATACCTAGTTAGGTTCCTTGATTTAATTGTGTGATGACTCCATGAGGCTTAAAAGGAGTCAAGGATTATAAATGAATGAAGAGAATAGAGCAAAGGTCATGTTTTCATAAGGTTGCTTCATTAGGTGCATTATGAAACCATAAAAGAGCCATATGAACTACCTAGCCTTTTTAATGAATATGTAGTCTTAGAAATGATTACAAGAGTCTAATTGGCTTCCATATGATGTTTCTAGGCCAAGAGAAACGAGCTACACCTTCCTCTGTGTGTGTGGCCGAGGAAGAGAAGCTAAATCCAAGAGGAAAATGTGCTTGTGTAACAAAGATAGCTCTCTCTTCTTTCTCTCATGCATGAATGGATGTTTGCCTTGTCTTGGATGTATGTATGTATGTTTTGAGCCATTAAAAATGTCTTAACATGTATCCAGAAGCCATGGTATCATGATGTTGCATTATGTATTCAAATGATGTCTTGTGACTTTGCTTTGGTTTGCTTGAATATGGTGAAGCCAAGAACCCTCTGGCCATAGTGAGGATGAGCCAAGAACCCTTAAGAATGATTGAGACAAAGCTAAGAGTCTCCCAAGAGTAAGGTCTAGTTTAAAGCCTTAAAGAAAAACAATGAGGCAAGTTCAAGATCCTTGAAGAGAATGGGTGAGGTGATAAAGGCTATTTTTATATATTGTAATCCTCCTAACTTGGACATTTTAGTGTCCAAATATGGCTTTAGAAGTTTAATTAAGTAGAATTTGATTTTAATTGGCTATTTTCGACATTTTAGGAATTAATTTGTAAATAATTGGTTTTTAATGCTTAAATTTCTTTTAGAATAATTCTACAAATATTTCTACTGAATAGTTTTCATTCTTTTATGCAAATTTTATGGGCAATGGAAATTCAAAGAAGTGAAAACCATATGATTGAATCAAAGAGGCCAAAAAGTTGAAGATGGAAGCTTTATATGTTTCATCGTGTCTTAGAAAATAAATTTTGAAAATGGGAAATGAGTGGCAAAAGAATAACACACATAGAAGCATTTCACTCACATATTTTCACACTTAGCAAACATTCTACGTAGTAGCTCACCCAACGTCACAATCAGCATTCCTTTATCCATATAAGAGCTCACTTGTACATGGTTTCATGCATAAACATGTGGTCACACTTGCACAGCACTTAAAAGCAAACCATAGCTTACACTAACACATATGGGTCCAGTCCTTTTGTCATTTACACCATACTCACTTCATCCACACACGAGCCCACTTTTCCACATAAGTAGCTCCATCTTTATTCACACCACATTAAACATTCATAAGTCCAGCTTTCAAAGAAATAACACGTTAGAAGTAATGGGTTCTTGATGAGAAGGCTTGGGTTTTATATGCATGGAGGCTCGAGTTGATGGTTTATAGGGAAGAAGGAACAAACTCACAAAGAGAACACACACTCGAGCAAAATAGAGGAAAAGCCATGGTTTTGTGGGAAAAGGAAGCTGTGGAGCTAATGTGAGAAAGGAATAATAAAAGCATGGTGCTATTTGAAGACGTCGAGAGGTAGCCCTGACCTTGTTAGAAAAAAGAAACTTTAAGCACTTACAGGTTGACATGGAAATTACGTAAGGAGCAGCTACATATGAGAGAAGATTTCCATGTGAGAAAAGAAAAGGAGTTGTAGCTTCAATGTGAAAGAGCTGAGAAGAAGAGGAGAGAAGGGTTGCCAAACACACATATGCAGAAATAGGGACTGAAGCTACTACATAGAGCCACAGGTTGTTTATGGGAAGAAAGAGATACGTGCTGGGTTGGATGAAGAAGCAACACGATAAACAAAAATGCCACAGGTTGAACATACTGACTAGGGGCATAACACAATAGAAAGGGCAAACCAAAAAGGCGTCAAAATATAAGAGAACTTGGCTAGAGAAGAGCAGAAGCAAGAGAGTAGTTACTACAAGTTTTTGAGAGAAGGAGAAGCCACAGGCAAAAACAAAGAAAGTATGAGTTGTTGTGGAAAGAAGAAGCTACAGTTTTAATATGAAAGAGTTGAGTTAAATAAAGGAGAACATGGAAGAAATAGGCTGGATAGGAGAGTGAATGAAGGAAGAGTTGAAGGAGCTAAAGATAAAATGCATGAAGAAGCAAAGGACATTGGAAAGAAGAAGAAGCTATGGGCAGAAGTGTATGAGGAGCTGAGCAAAGAAAAGCTAGAAGCTGGATAGAATGTGGAAGATGATTATTATATTTGTTTTGTGAGGTCCACACTTATACACAAAAGAAAGAAGCTATAGGCAATGAGAAGGAATGAAGAGAGCACGTGAATGAACAAAAATGAAGTATGTGAGGGGGATTAAAAACACACTCAGGCAGCACGTCACAGGAGGCATCATCCATCGAATAAAATGACCCATCCAAAGACGGTTCATTGTCATTTTTTTCCACACACCCTTTTCACCATGCAGAGCCATCCCTCATTCCATTCCTCTATTCCTTCACCACTATGAAGCATTAATTCTCCTTTATGGCTAGCTTGGAGGAAGGCTCTTGGAGGAGCTTGAATCCTTAGGATAAACAAGAGATTTTAGGTTAAGAGTTTCATTTTATTTTCTTCTCTTTCTATATCAATTTTAATTATTTTATCTACTTGGTTAAGCTTGTAAGTGATTGAAATTGATGTAGTTTATGATTGATGGCTAGTTAGACATTGATTAGAAGAGTATTGAATGATTAATTACATGAATTAAGTGCTAGATGTTCAATTTCCTACAATTATCCATGTGTGCAGTTAAGGTGTTTGATGAAATGTATATGAGAGGTTGAGTGCTTGAATGTTTAATTTGAGAATTCCTTGGAGTTTAATGGATAATTACACATCCTGAGATGAAAATTCCGAGGCTAATTGTAACACCATAAAATCTAGCTCATTTCATGACATTCATAAGCTTCACATCATCATTTCCATGAGAGCATATGAAAAAGGGCATGAAAATAATGAATTTATTTGCGTTGTGTTATACCTAAAAATTTGCAATCGCTATCACGTGGACCGTGTGAGCTCATGATATGTATTCTCATATTTAAATACATCATTACAACTCATTTTTATTACAAAATCATGCCCATAACTTATGGAAACCGAAATGGACCTCAAAATAAGCAAGCATATTTTCAGCTAAGTTTGCTCCATTTTCTGACCCAAATTTGGAAAATCATAACTAAATCTATAAAATTCAAAATCATGCCATTTTGGTCATTGTGGAAATATTAGGATGTATAATTCACAATAAAAATATTCCCAAGTCACAAAATTCATTACACAAGACGTTTGACATCCCAAAAGCTACAGAGGTTACTAGCTGCTTGGGCTGTTGTTCAGTTTACTGATACAAAATTTTGAAATTCATAACTAATTCTATAAAACTAGAAATCACATACATGTGGTCATTATGGAAAGCTAAAAATGTTAAATTGATACTAAAAATAATTCTAGAATGAAACAGGTACATTTAGCTAGCGGGAACCTACGGAACAGTAACTGAACTCCTGGGGCACTACTGATACTGACAGTTAACTTCAAACATGCATAACTCTCTGTTCCAACTTCCAAATGAGGTGATATTAGTGGCTACAGAAAGATTATGACCTCTAGTTTATGCATATAAAATTTCACAAGCATTTGAAACCATTTGGCCATCGACTAATATAGTACACAAAACTACCAGTATGAACAGTACCCATACCAGAATCCATAAAAAATCCTAACTTTGAAAATTCATCAAATATTCCCTAGACCTCAAAAAATATGATCTTTATCTTTCCAAAAAGCTCTCAATGAGAATTAATTGCATACCAAATTTCAGATCAAGACTAGCTCATTTGGCCAAAAAGTGATATAGGGTTCCATTATGGTCAATTTTGGCTCTATATTGGGTACCAAAATTGCCAAATGGATTTTCCTTGGTCTTGGCACCTTTTGGGCAAGTTCAAAAGCTTATTTGAGACTTATGTGAACTGCCCAAATAGTCTCAAACCTCATACATCTCATTTTGGCCATTCAACCCATACTTATGCATATTTCCATCAAACTTTAAACTTTTATAATATGACATTACATACTCAAAACATGAGCTAGTGGTCATATATGAGAGTCATACATCTCAACATCACATATTAGTATATTTACATATGTCTCAACATTCATGGTACATATACAACATCATATACATGATAAACCATCATTATGGTTCCAAAATGGCTAAAACCAAGGCATAAGTTTATCCATATCCTTCCTTTTGGGTTGTTGGCTCCCATTAGCATATCCACTTGGTTTACCTATCATGTTAGATCATTGTAGAGGAGGGGATGAGATTCAAAGAATCCCAATAGCTCATCTCCCATTCAATCATACATAATATGTGCAAAGCAAGCTTTTCAAATGCATGCATGGTGAAAATGTAAGACATGTACATTTTAAAAACAATCTTGGCATGTGAATCAATCATACAAGACATCCAAGAGCTCACCAAGTGCTTAGATTGGCCTCACACTTCTCCTTATGGATTTTGTACTTGCCTCACCCATTCTTTAAGAAATTTGGATTCAACCATACTCTTGGGAGCACACTTTGCCTTTAGGAGACTCTTTACTTTGTCTCAACCAAGCTTTGCGGTTCTTAGCTCATCCTCACCCAAGGGAAGAGTTCTTAGCCTCTCCACCCTCAAGCAAACTCATACAAACATCATGTAATCATTTGAAAATATAACATGGCATCAAGCATCATGGCATATAAAGGCATGCTAGCATACTTTTCAAAGCTTGAAAATACACATACACACATTCTAAAACAAGCTAAACACATATCTATGCATGAGAGAAGGTGGAGAGAGCTACCCTGCACACAATTACACACTTTTTTTTCCTTTGGACTCAAGCCTCCTCTTTCGGCCACACACCCACAAATTGGTGGAAATGGTTTCTCTTGGCTTAGATACAATTTATGGGAGCCAATTAGGTTCATGAAATAATCTCTAAGACCATACAATTTATTTAGATGCTAGATTGCTTTATAAGCTCCATTATGGTCCATAAATGCACCTAATGAAGCAACACCCCTCGAATACCTTCTAAGATTCATTCTTTCCTTTCAAATATGATTCTTGACTCCTTTTAAGCCTCTTGGAGTTATCACATCATCAAAACAAAAGGCCTAGCACCATGTTGCTTCTTTAGATTATAATATGGAACCTAAGACACCAAATCACTTTCTATGAGTTCTAAATTTTTTCCAAGGCCTCCCCTCACTTTCATTCATCAAATATGACTCAAGAATAGCCTTAGAAAAATTTAAAACTCTCCCTAGCTAGGAGAACCCATCTAGGCCGAGGCTATGAAGCATATTGGGTTCCATGGAGCTTTCTTTGTTTTCTTAAGGGAAGAAGCATATGGGGAGCCTCTTAGGGATCTTGGGAGCTCATTTAAACTCTTACTTAGGCCTAGGAACTATCATACAAAGTCATATTTTACAAGGTGCAATTAAAACCCTAGAACTTGCATCTTGAAATCTAATAGTTTTTTGTTAATTTCTTTTGCATATTCTTAATCTCCACAGCCTTTTTTCCTTATATTCATGCTTGGTTCTACCTAAAAATCATCTCCTCCTAGGGTTTTCTCAAGTAGGGCAAAATGGTGGAGAAGGGGACCAAAAATGACAACTATAGGAAGAGAAATTACCTTGTTTTCTTGCTTTTTCTCATTTGAATCTTGTGTTCTTTGAGCTCCTCTCATCAAATCCGAATTTTCCCCTGAATTTCTCCCCTAAAACAGATTTATAAACTTCATTTTAATTATAGGACACAAAGGTGAATGGAGGAGAAGAGGTTTGGAAGAGAAAGAGCATGAAAAACTACTAATTTCCATACCTTAAGCCTTTGATTTTTCCTCCTTTTCTTCCCCTTCTTGTGAGCCTCTTCCCCTAGGGTTTTCTTCTAGTTTTAGGTAGAAGATGGTCATGCATAATGAAGGGAGGAGAATGGTGCATCATATATATAGGTGGGAATAAGTTACACTTTTCAAAAATTCCTATTTTGCCCTTTATACTTTGCATTTTTGTTTCTCTGTCATTTTAGCTCCTTTTTTAGAACTATCTTTTCCATTATAAAATTTAGGTTCCCAATTTAGTAAAATGTCTTTGGAATCACTCAAATTGGAGCTAAAACCTTTCCGAACAAATCTGTTAAAGTTTAGACACATCAATGTTGGAAAGCGTCCACCAGAGGGGCTTTAGCTATCTTAGGGCTCCCCATGGTTTTCAGGGCCTCTGAGAACCCCAGAGAACTCAAAAATTTCATTTAAAAAGGCCTCTTGTGTGTTTTTCAAAAAGTGCCCATATTTACGAAAATACCATTGGCCTTTTGGCAAATTTTTCAAATCATTCTGGCCTTGATTTCTGGTCAACTCAAGGCTCAAATCCTCATTTTTTAATATTTAAAATTTTATCATAATTTTAGTTGGCTCCAATTCCTTCTATTTCAAGGACTTCCTCTTGTATCTGGCCTATTTTTACCGATTACGGAGAAAATGAACATTGCGTTTCTCACATTTACGGAGGGACCGGATGTTACACTAATTGATTGATTAATTACTCATCTAAGTGTTCAAAGATCTTAATCATAAGAATTAGTAATTTAATGGGAGTTAAGATCACAATTGACATCAAATTGCTAGTTTCTTGAATCTTGAGTGGCAATTTAAGATCCCTTCCTAATGAACTCAATTAGGGACTCTTAGACCAGAATAAATGATAATTGGATTAGGATAAGGATAGTAGATGCCAAGGAATAAATCCAAAGCTAGTTGCAAGCTCATTATTTACCTTTAACTCATGCAATTAGATAGAATTTAGAAACTTTATTTCAATTTCATTTTAGATAGTTTAATTAGATAAAAAATCCCCCTAAATCAGATAGTTTTAGGATCCTTTAAAACTTAAAAACCCAATTAAATGTTGAATTTCATTTTCAAGGGAGATGACCTAGGTTATGCCATTAACTATAAAATTTAATCTAACCTAGTTTTATTTTGAAGGTTGTGCGACATGACCTTTTATGAGGCCAAACCACTTGTTTGGCAAGCCTATGAATGTTTTATGTGACTCTTTGAATGCTAAGAATGCTTCCTGAATGATCATACTCTATGGCAGTCATGCATACATTTCTAGACTTGGTTTTGCATTCTTTATGTGTGATTGAAAGGGAGAAGAGCTATTGGGATTCCTAAAATCTAATTCCTTCCTCCCTATGTGTCTAACATGTCCATGTGGACGAAGTGAGAAAAGAAATGGGAGCCACCACACTTGAAGAGGGAAGTTTGACATTTAAGTGTGAGAAAATGTAAATTTATGGCCATATGAGTGGCAAATGATGTAAACTCTTGTTGTATATATTGTATGACCTTATAAACATATATAATTAAGTAAATATATGATATATGAATGAGATTTAATATCATATGTATGAAATAGCATGATTTAGACATTGGATGGTAAGGTTTGACATTATACTCTTATGTACATCATGGGGTGAATGAGTGAATTTGTGAAATATGGGTTTGTGCATCTTTGAGACAAGTTTAGTAGACTATTTTAGTGCTTTTCCACATGCTCAAGTTGCCATGGTTGTCATAGAAGCAATTATGGACCATTTAGACCCCATGTAAGACACAAAATGAGCCATTTTGCAACTCAATATCAAGATCTAACCAAATGAATGAATTTGCACATGAAATTTTGATACATATAGATCTCATGCAAAGCTTTTTGGAAGCAAAGACTAAATTATTTGGAGCTCTATGGAATTAATTATGATTTTTCAAAATTGGCATTTTTTTGTTGTTCTGATGCAAAACTGTTCATATAGTTAGTTTCTTGGGCTATGTCATTTGAGGGCCAAATGGTGTCCAATGATCATGAAATTTTACAAACATAAATGATACATAATAAGATTTCCATGGCCACTGAGATCACCCCAATTGGATATCTAAGCAGGGAGATATGAATTTTTGAAGTTAAGGAATAGTATTAGTAGTGACAGACAACCTTTGGTACTATTCCATTGATTTTCAATAGTTAAAAGTCTCAGTTGTGGTCTAGACTTATTTTTAGCACAAATTAGACATCTGTAGCTTTACATGATGGTGTAGTGTGCTTGATTTCAATTTTTCTAGAATTAGGCATGATTTTTCAAAATTGAAGATAGAACTCTGGAATTTCAATCTGAGGCTACACACTTTATTTCCATGTATATACTATATTTGCTTGAGATCTAGGCCACTTCTTAAGATGGTTTTGAGTTGTATTTGTGTAATTAAATATGAGAATAAGGTGGATAAGTTTATATGATCCACAGGACATGAAACAAAAAATTTATACGTGACGTAACATAATTAAATGAATATTTTAACAGCTTTTCTTTGAGAATTTTATGTAATTCATAGAGATGAGCCTACAAGTGTTATGAGATTAGTTTAGTAAATATGGTGTGTAATATTCGGTTCTCTAAAAATGAAAGAAAACATGAGAAATATAATGTATGGTTTCTTAATTAATAAACCAAATTTACCAGATGCAAAAGCAAGTTCCCTAAAATGACTTAGTTAAGATCCAAAAAAATTTGGAAAGTATTCTAGACTCCTAAAAATAAGAATCCCAAGCTCAGACGGAAAGAAAAACAAAGCTAAAATGAAGAAACGAAATGTAACGAAAGAGTGACAAAATGTAAGAGCATTTTCATCATTTTGAGTAAATTTTTGGAATTCTCATAGGAGGGATTTTTAAATGAAAGTTTTGAGTTCTCTAGGGTTCTCAGAGGCCCTAAAAACTATAGGAAGCCCTAGGACAGTTCAAACCCCTCCAGTGGATGTTTTTCAATGTTAGTTGACCTTAACTTTGACTAATTCATTCGGGAAGGTTTTAGTTCCGATTTGAGTGATTCCAAAGACATTTTATTTAATTGGGAAGCTAAATTTTATGATGGAAAAGATAGTTCTAAAAAAGGAGTTAAAATGGGCCTAAACAGAGCAAATAGGTGTGTAAGGGCAAAATGGTCATTTTGAAAATTGTAAAACAGGCTTCTTAAGTAAGATTACATCTCATCACCTTCTCCAAACTTCCATTTGTAGAAAAAGGGGCAGCAATGGCATGACATTAAGAGGGGGGAGAGAGAAGAAGTTTAAACTTCCGTTTAGGTAAGTAAATGGCCCTGTTTCATCCCGTGCTAATTAGGAAAGTTATTCCTCTCTCTAAGAGCTCTCTAATAGTGGTTTTATTTTCTTAAAAAATTGAAGATTTAGGTCTAATCTAAGCAAAAAAGGAACTCTTTTCAAGAAATCAATCGGTGGAAAATAATCTATGCAAAGAGAGCTTCATTTTAAGGTAAGACTTCACTTGAAACATTTACAAAATCTTGCATTTTCAAGCCATTTAAGCTTAGGTCTAAAGAGAAAAAGTGAGGAGGAGAGTTTTTCTTTATGTATTCTTGATGGAACCAAAGGTTATGGAGTGTAAGGATTAAGAATATATAACTAGAATTGAGAAGGGAGCTTTAGAATGCAAATTATGGAATTTAGGGATTTGGTTGTACCTAGGCTAAGATGAAGCTTCCTAGTAGTAATTTAAGTTGTCTAAGAGTATATATGAGTTCCTAAGACACCAAGAGAGCCTCCCATCTGCTTCTCCCATCAAAGAAATTAAAACAACTCCATTGGTGCCATATGGAAACATAGCTTCAACCAAGGAGAGTTCATGCACCTAGGGAGTGTTTTAATTATTTCCAAGCTTAGTTTTGTATCATGTGTGATGGGAGAATATGAGAGGAGGACTTGAAAAAATTTTAGAACCATAGATAGTGAGAGGACCTTATATGTTCCATAATATGGCTTAAAGAAGTAACACCTATCTAGGATCCTTGATTTGATTGTGTGATGACTCCAAGAGCTTAAAAGGAGTTAAGAATCATATTTGAAAGGAAAGAATAGAGCCTAAAATTTGTTTGATAGATGTTGCTTCATTAGATACATTTTTGGAACCATAAAGGGGTTTATAGATTAAGCTAGTATCTAAGCAAGTTGTATGGCCTTAGACTTTACTTCAAGAGTATAATTGGCTTCCATATGATGTGTCTAGGCCAAGAAAAATGATCTCTACCTCCTTAGATATGTGAGGTTAAGGGAGAGGACTCAAGGTTCAAGGGAAAAGTCTGTGAAAGTAAGAAAGGTAGCTCTCTCCACCTTCTCTCATATATGGATGCATGCTTACATTATTTTTGAATGTGTGTATATATGTTTTAAGCTATGAAAAGTATTTTAGCATGAGCTTTTATTCCATGGTACCATGATGATGCTTTATGCATTCAAATGATGTTTCATATGCTTGCTTTAGTTTACTTAAGTGTGGAGAAGCCAAAAACCCTCTAATAATGGTGAGGATGAGCCAAGAACCCTTAAAGTTGGTTAAGACAAAGTAAAGAGTTTCCCAAAAGTGAGGTTGACTCTCAAGAGTAAGGTTGAGTCTAAGAACCTCTTAAAGAAATGGGTGAGGCAAGTCCAAAATCCACAAGTGAATGGGTGAGGCTAATTCACTTACTTGGCAAGCCTATGTATGCTATGCATAACTTATTCAAATGCCAAGAATATTTCTTGAATGCTCACACATGTTAATATGTCCATGCATGCATTTTTAAGGCTTGTTTGCATACCTTTTATGTGATTGAAAGAGAGATGAGTGATGGGTTGTATCATGTAACCCTCAAAATAAAACTACGTTGAAAAATATATAGCTAGTGGTGCAACTTAAGTCATCTCCCTTGGAAATGGAGTTCAATGCTTAATTGGATTTTCTAAGTGTTAAAGGATCCTAGAACTACCTAATTTAGGGGGGTTTCGGTTGACTTAAACTAACTAGAATTAAATTGAAATAAAATTCCTAATTGCTACCTAACTGTATGAATTATGGTTGAATGATGGACTTGTGACTAGCTTTGGTTTCATCCCTTGGTATCCACTATCCTTATCCTAATCCAATTGTGATTAATTCTGGCCTAGGAGTCCTTAATTATGTTTACGGCAAATGTATCTTGAGTTACCACGCAAGAATCAAGAACTTAGCACTTTAATATTAATTGAGACCTTAACTACCATTAAATTACTAATTCTTATGCTTAAGATATATGAACAATTGAATTGAATAATTAATTGATCAATTAGCCTCTGAATTAACACCTTAGGAGATTCAATTGACCAATTAAACTCTAATGAATCCTCAAATTAGACAATTAAGCATACCAATTCTCACAAGCATTTCATCAAACACCTTGATTGCACACTTGTAAAATGGTAGGAAAATGAAAATCTAGTACTAAAATCAATCAATTAAAGCATTAATTGCTCTCCTAATTAGTATCTAACTAACTACTAATCATAAATTACATTAATCTAGTCAATTACAAGCCTAACCAAGAAAATAAAATAACAAAAATCAACGTAGAAAGAGAGAAAATAAAATAGGAAGCTTAGCCCAAAATTCTGATTCTAATCCTTGGATTCAAACTTCAACTTAAGAGGCTTTCTCCTAGCTAGTCACAAGGTGGATTAGAGCTTCATTTGAGTGGAGATGAAATGGGAGAATGGATGGGAAATGGCATGGAGTGTGCTCTGTGAATGAGATGATGGAATGGACAAAGGAGCCAATGAATGTGTATGGAATGACGGACTATGGATTGTGCTGAATGCCTTCTTTGAATGAACGATGGATACGTGATTTTATTCCTCACGCGGCCTTGCATGTGCTTCATTTAATCCATTAATTGATGTGTTCTCCTGCCTAGCCAAATTCATATGTTCTTCTTCTGTATTTTCCATGTCAGCTCCACGTGTTCCTTTATGAGTGTATAAATGTGGGTCTGCATGTTCTATTCTCATGTTTCATTAATCAAATAAGCCCATAGCTCTGTCTTTCATCATTTTTTGCATTGCTGTCCAGCCCTCAGCTCACGTTATTATTTTTCTCCCAGCTCTAGCCTTTTCTCATCTCACTCAATGTCTGTTCTTGGCACGTGCTCTTCCTCTCCACTTCAACTGTGCATGTTAGCTCTTCTTCTAGCTTGTGCAAGCTTCGTACACCTCACGTCATCTTCCACATCATTTCTTTTCTTCAGCCAGCTTTAAGTTCTACCTCTGCATGTGTATGTATTTGAACTTTTGATTCCTCCCATATGACTGCTCCCTCTTCTCTTTATCCTTACATTCTTTTTCACATCATTTTCAGCTCACACTTCTTCTTCGCATGTTCCTTCCCATTCTTCAACTCATGGCTTTACCTTCAACTCTTCTCATTCCACATGCAGTTTTATATTCGAGTTTGTCTTCCACGCACATCTTTTCTTGCATGGTTCTATGGCTTCTTTGTGCTGTTGACATTAATCCCTTTGACCACATGTTGTAGCTGGTTCTTTATAATCATGTGAGAAACCTCCAGCTCACTAACTCGAAGCTTCCTTCTCTTGTGTGTTTAACATGATTGCTACTCCTCTTTTCGTGTTTTTGACATCTTTTTCTTTCATTCATTTGCTCGAGTTTGCTTCTTCATTTGTTTTTGTGGCTGTGTGAATTGAAACATAGTCTTCCTTGTAAGCTTTTTCCATTGCTGCATGCTTTGCTCTCAGCTCTAGCTTGTTACTTCATCTTACGTGGACTCTTATACATGTTGCCTTAGACGTGAAAGCTTCTCTATCTAGAACATGGCTTTTTTTCTTCATGTAGCTGCATTGTAGTGTGTTTGGCAACCCTTCTCTCCTTTTCGTCTTAGCTTTTCCACGTTAAACCTAAGCACTTTCACTCCACAACAACTCGTGCTTACTCCTCTGTTTTCTCCTTGCTTCTTTCTTCAACTCCATTGCATGAGTGTGATGAATATCATTTATTCTTTCCCTCAAATTCACACATAAAGTCTTCATCTCTTCTTCAATTCAATTTCCCACTCACGCTATTTGCCCATCAAAAATTTTACACAAAAAAATGGAAAATATTAAATAGGATTATCCATAAAATTATTTTAAAAAAATACATGCATTAAAACTCAATAATTTTTCCAATTAATTTATAAAGTGCATAAATGGCTAATGAAATCTATCTAATTAAACTTTTACATATTTCATTATTAAAATGCCTAAGTTTAGGAGAATAAAATATATTGAAAAATGTGTTTATCAATGAGCTATTGGGATTCTTTGAATTTCATCCCCTCCTTTCCAATGTTCTAACATGCTAGATGGACCAAGAGAGAGCAAGGCAATGGATGCCTACACCTTAGAGGATGAAATTATGACAAGAAAGTGTTTGAATTTTGTTACTTTAAGGCCATATGAATGACAAATGTGGTATTCTATTGTTGTATATATCCTATGATGTTATGAACATATATAATTATGTTATTATATCATGTATAATTGAAAGCTAAGGTTGTATGAATGGAAATGCACATTTTAGCCATGTAATGGCAAGTTTATATTATGAAAGTGTATGTATAAATGTAAGTGAGATGGTCAAATTGAGATAATGAGGTTTAAGATCATTTGGGCAACTTACACAAGTCATATTTATGCTTTTAGACTTACCCAAGAGGTGCCAAACAGAAAGGAAAGACATTTGGACATTTTGGTATCTTGCATGGACCAAGAATTGACTAATTTAGAACCCTATACCACTTTTTATCCAAATGAGCTCTTCTTGATCTAAGATTTTGGCATGCAATTAGAGCTTGTTGAGAGATTTTTGGAAAGCTAAAGAATAGAATTTTTAGAGGTCTAGAGAATATTTGATAAATTTTCAAAGTTGGCAAAAATTCTAGTTTTGGTTTGATGCACTGTTCACTTGGTCCAAAAATAATTTCTATCACACAGGGCCCAAATGATGTCCAATTGCCACAAAATTTTATATGGAGAAATTAGATATTCCCAGTGACTTGTGTCAACTAGAAGCATCTCATTTGGATGTCTAGAGAGGGAGATATGAATTTTTAAAAATTATGCCCAATATTAGGTGCCCTAACTGACCTCAGGTATAGTTTGATTGGGTTTCGAGGTCTAGGTGTGCCTAAAATCTATTTTTGAAGTTTGTTGTAGAATTCTATAGCTAACATCCACAGCTTTTTATATTGGTATTATTTGCATGGATTGGATTTGTTTGGAATTAATTGGACATTTTTGAAGTTTGCTGCAGAATTCTGTGACAGCACAGTGGATAGCCTGACCTCTGGACTTTTTTGAATGTCAAACAGCCCCTGTGTTGGATATTATGGTCTAAACTATTTTTAGCAATAAGTAGACATGTGTAGCTTTCTAGAATAGCCAAGAATGCATGATTTTGATTTTTATAGAATTAGTTATGATTTTCCAAAGATTGTGATAGAAAAAAGGAAAATCTGGCTGAAATTATATACATGTATTTTATGCTTCTCTTTGGTTTCGATGAGATGCAGGGCACTTTTGATGATGCAAATGAGTTGTATTCATGTAATTAAATATGAGAATGTGAGGTATGAACTTATATGATCCACGTGACACTAAATGGAATTTTCATACATGACGCAACGTAAAAATATTCATTATTTTTATGCTATTTTCTTAGTTCTTCCATGATATGCATAATAGAAAGCATAGATATAGAATGAAATGAGTTAGAAATTATGGTGTTACATGGCGTTACACTTTATTGGTATCAAGGAAAAGTTCCAGGCCTTTTAGGGTTATATATGGCTTAAGGAGGTGGCAATGAGGCTATAGAAAGGCTTGTACAGTTATGTAAAGCCTTGTATGAGGCATTTTGGGTGTGTGAAGGTAGTTCATGGCTATGTTTATGATAAGTAAGTTGTTGAATGATCTTAGAGTAGATAGTGAACATTGGGAAAGGTGGGCCTTTAGAGTAGAATAAGTGGAGTCAAGAGATCTAATAGCTAGAGCTTTATGAAGTATGATAGCTCGGGGGGATCAATAACAAGCCTTGGGTATGAACAATGAAAGTTGATCTTGTTGATACAAAGAGGCTTGCCCAGAAAGAGTATGTGAGGCCTGATTTTTCCTAGTGATCATACTTAGACCATTCCAAAATGTCTTGTTTGATGCAGAGACAAGCAGTGATGCAGTGCAGTAGAGGGGAAATGAGAAAAAGAATACTCCCTCTAGCCACAACACCCAAGTGTCTTAGTGAATTTTAGAACTTGAAAGGTTATTCCTTTAAGCCAGAAGTTGAGTTACAAAATACACACCATAGAGCCTCGATAGCCTAAAGGTGATAGCTAATTATCCATGAATGAAGCAAAAGGTAGAACCCTCTAACTTTGATGATAGGTTGCATACAGAGGCAGTGAGGCTTAGATTAAGTAGCTAAAGAAACTTCCAGTTATAGTAAAGTGTATTGTAGTATAAATGGCCTTGTTGTTCATATTCAGGCCAACTTGAGGAATGAGCTGCTATTAGATTGATCAACCCATAAATAGTGGAGACCCCTGGTATAAATAAAAGAAAGAGTAGTAAATGGTCATGGAAGATCATTAAGTAACATGTGATCAGTGGGCCTAGCAGTTAAGACTAGGAAAGAACTTAACGTTAGAGAATGTTAGACACAAGGACAATAAAGTTATTGAAACTCGCCTATAAGGCATTGACTCCAACCTAGAATGCTACCTTATGAAACACTAAATGACGAGATGATGAGTTAAAGATCTAGTAGACACTGTCAAGAAAACCTTGTTGACAGGGTCTTGAATTTTGCACTGCAATATATGAGATCTTATCAACAAGATCCTGGACCTTGTTGACGAGATGTTAATGTTGCCTTGAAATTAACATAAGGTAAGGCTGCCAACAATGAGGAATATAGGGAGTGCTTTAAAAGGGTGTACCTCATAAGTAACACCTAAAGATGAGTATGATTAGCCCAGTAATAGAGGTTCAGAAGGGAATGAGAATAGTTTAAAAAGTACTAAGTTCATCGTAAGCCCATATGAGTTAATGGGGCTTATTATTAACTATAGGTCTGATGAGATAGGTAGCCCAGGCTAAGTATAAGCTGAAGCATAATAAAAGTGACCAGTAGCATCTTCCAGGTGAGATGAGATGTGTAGAAAGAGAACACAATGTAAAGGAAGAAATTAATTTGAAAGCTCAGTGAAGTTTCTCCCTAAAATGATAAAGGGAAGATAAGATATCCTAAGTCAGGGAGACAACCCAGTAATAGTTAGCAAATCCCCTTAGATAGATCCCTTGAATTATAGGGTATAGTAATAAGGGAAAGCGAGGAAGAATTAAGAAGTTAGTCCATATAAGAGATGCCCTCATTTTAGTAATGATTAAATGAATAGACTGAGCATAAAAAAGTAAATTGATAGGGGTTAATAGTTAGTTAGACGAGCTCTTTAATATGAGAACAATGTAAGGTTAAGGCATGTGAATAATTAGAACACCCAGTGAAGTATAAATCCTCAGTAAGGTAAAATCCAGACATTAAGAGTATGTGTCTAGGATTGGGTTAGTAAAATCCTGAAATCAATAGACTATGCTCCTAAAGAAGAGAGTAAGAAGTTAAACAAATAGAAAGCCTAGATTTGATTCAAAAGTAGAAACGAGCTGAGACAAATAATTAGTGCCTTAGTACCCTCAGGCAAGCTTGAGGGAGGTAGAGACTATTTAAGGACGTGAGTTTTTGCATTATACAGAGAAGAAGTATAAGCCAAGAGTACTATAGAATGCAAATTTTTGAGTTATATAGGATAAAACTTACCCTATAGAAGGATAGCTTATTAAGGGTATAGTAAGAGTATAAGAGGAATTAGACCTCCCTTGATGTTATAGAAAGTAAGAAAGTAAAAGAACCCAGAAAGAATGCAGATGCTCTTGAGCATAAAGAGATACGAAATAGCAAGGGAATAAATAAGTAATAGAATATCCTTTTTCCTGAGTAAAAGGATAATAAAGGTAAAAAAGAAAAAGAGAGTATGTAATGATGTTCAGGCTGAGGACATGGTTGAGTGCTTGAGAAAGCATGATTGTCCTTGGCATAGATGTCCTTTTTACATGATAATGCCTGAAATAGAAGTAGTCGGGCAATGTAAAGTATCCTCAAGATGAAGTAGAGAAAGATTCTTATTTTCCTCGAGTATCCTTATGATTTGTATGGATTTTTTATGAATAGAAAATGATATTGATGAGTTTACATGGTCCATGAAGCATAAAATGGAGAAACGAGGCCTTACATAATGCAATTAAATACTATCAAATGTATTGTTTTTCTTGAAAGTGTATGAAGCTGAGCATGTTTCATGAAACATGAAGGCTAAAGGTTATGATATTACAGCTTGGATGACATATTATTGTGATATTTTAATATAATTTTCTTTAGATACCCACTAAAAGATGCCTTAGTAAAGAAAGCAGGGGTGAGCTTGCTAAATCATGATAGTGTAATATGATCTAGGTATTGAGCCTAATGGTCAAAATAATATTTAGAAATTAATCTTTGAATTCATTACTTGATTTATTATGCATACGTCTATTTATTTGTGCCATGTAAATCTTGATTCCATTAATTTTATTTATTTATTTAATCCCTAATTTAATTGAAATATTAAGTATGTTCAAAATTTATATGATATTTTCTATTTATTAAATTATGTAAAAATCTTCATTATTCTTTCCATATGTTATTTTCTATTTTATGTTGCATATTTTGTAATTTTACATTATTTCCTATTGACAATATTTTTTGTTTGATAATGAAATACTTGACTTTTCTTTATGATTATTAAATTATATTAATCCTATGTATATTACTAAGAAAAATTATTTCTTACTTTATTCTGGTTCATATTATTTTTCTTAGATGCCTATTTAGAAAGTGACATTAGAACTCTAGGTGGATCCAACTCCCTTTATGGGAATGGACGTACGTGATCCATAACATATAGATCACATCATATGAGGAAATGGTTCGTTCTGTTCCAATTGTTTTTGTGGCAATAGGAGAGCAGGAATCACCTCCGTATCCTACGGGAGGGATGTCTCCTCCATTCCTATAAAATGGAGACCTGTGCCACTGGTATTTTCTTTTTGTGAATAGGAGACTAAGTGATAACTATTGTTGAATAGTTCCAAATAACTTGGTTGTGAAAATAAGTTTGTAGATAGTGATGCAACGAAGATCGTCTTCTATAGAAATGGATTCCAATTACTAAAGAAAGCTTTTTAAATGTCAAAGGCAGCCTAAGAACTAAAAATTTTAAAGATTTTTCAAGGGTTTAATGATTGAAATTAAAAATGTTTTAAAGAATAAAATGTAACTACTTGCTAAAATCAAAGAAAGTAACAACAATCAAGCATTTAAGTGTAGCTAACAATGAGTGAATTCTTCGAAGTTCAATTATCATCATCCAAATTATATTTCACTAAGCTTTGGACCTAATCTATAACACCATATTCATTTAACTTATCCCATGTCATTTCTAAGCATAGCTTCTAGTATAACACAAGTTCATAGAAAAATCTATTAAAAAAGTGGATATTTCCATGTTACATCGTGGATAAAATTTTCATTTCATGTTCTGTGGACCATATGAACTCATCTATCTCATTCTCATATTTAAATATACAAATATAACTCAACCATCTTAAGAAGTGACCAAGAGCTTGATCTCATGGACCATATACACAAAAATTGCATGTGCAGCCTCAAGTTAGTGTGCTAGTTTTCTGTCGTGAATTTTGGAAAATCATAACTAATTTTAGAAAAACTAAAATCAAGCATGCTATACCATTTTGGAAAGATACATATGTCAAATTTATGATAAAAATAAGTTCAAACCATAACAGGGACGTCTAGCCATTAGAAATTGATGCAACAATAACCAAAGTCTCCTGGTGCTACTAGTATTGCCATAGAAATTTAAAAATTCATATTTCCTTACTCAAACATCCAATTGGGGTGATCTTGGTGGCCATAGAAAGCTTATCATGCTTAGTTTACATTTGTAAAATTTAATGAGCATTGGACTCCATTTGGTTCCTGAATGATGCAGGAGAAGAAACTAACCATACGAACAGTAACCATACTAGAATAGCTAAAATTTGGCAACTTTGAAAAATCATAATTAATTCCACAGAGCTCCAAGTAATTGAGTATTTATCTTCCCAAAAAGCTCTATATAATATCTATATGGATACCAAATTTCATGGGTAAATTCGTTCATGTCGTCAGATTATGTTATAGGGTTGCAAAATAGCACTTTTGTGTCTTATAAGGGTATCAAATGGTCCAAATTCACTTCTAAGACATCCATGGCCACTTGAGCATGTAGGAAAGCACCAAAATCATCTACTAAACATGTCTCAAAGGTGCACAAATCCAGATTTTACAAACTTACACTCTCACCCCAAGGTATGCACAAGAACACATAAGCTCATCTTTGGCATTCAATGTCTAAATCGTGCAATATCATTCATATGGCCTTAATTCTCATACATAGACAATATATCCATGTATTTGCAAGTGTCCATAAGCTCATACATCATATACAATAGTGGATTACATCATATGTCATTTATATGGTTACAAATGGATAATTCCCACCTGGACAATATTGGATACTATTTCTACATTCTTTCTTTTCTAATGAGCACACATGAAGGACATATTCTTTAGTTACATACTGTGGTTCTTCCTTTATAACTAGGTTTTTGGTCAATGTCTATTTAAAGGTTTATGTTTGGGATGGTACCTATGATAAGGTTGCATAATATGAGGGTTTAAGATTCTTGCTGTATGTTTACTAGGTGTGGTTGGCTATATGGTTCCTTTATCTTTATCTCTCCCTCCTTCTCTGGAGGAAGATCCTTTTCGAATGGAGCTCATTTTGAAAAATCTTTTGCTTGTAAAAATTCTCTTGTAAGGAAATTTGTAAAGAATTGTTTTTACCTTTGATAATTGGATGTCAAAATCAAAATATAATAAAATTGCTTGCCATTTTGCAAAAATCTATTTTGGAACTAAATTTTTTACATCCTTTTGTAAAACTTCTCTTGCTGCTTTGCAATTTATTTGTAGTAAAAATTTTTGATTTATTAAATCATCTTAAAACTTTGAAATATATAAAACTATTGATAAAACTTCTTTTTTAATGGTGGAATATTTCTATTAGGCATCTACCCAAACTCCTAAATAATATCTCACAATTTGTTCTTTTCCTTCTTTCTTCTACTTTAGCATTCCTCTAAATCCTACTTCCAAGGCATCTGTTTCTACTATTTTGAAGGTTTTATGGTTGGGTATACCTACACAAGGTAATTTTTAACTTGTCCTTTAACTTTCTTAACTATAGTTGTCAACTTAGGGGCCCAATCTATTGGGTTTTTCTTCAATCTTATGAATAAAGGTTGTAACTTTATTCTAAGATTAGGAATAAAATCTACTACATAGTTTAAACATCCTAAAAATCATTGTAATTGATTTTTATCTTGAATTTCACCTGGGAATTTATTAGTAAATTCTATAACTTTACTAGTTGGAGTTATAGTTCCTTGATATATTTCTATTCCTAAGAATCTTTGTCTAATTTCATTTTCATAGTGGAAATTACTAATTTTTTTTTCTTTGTTATTTCATAAAATTCTTGTAAATGTTTAAAATATTGCTTTATTGAGTTTGAAAATACTAATACATTGTCTATATAGACTATAATGAACTTGGTATGTAGGGTAAATATTTTATTCATTATTTGTTAAAATTATGAAGTGCATTCTTTAATCTAAAATGTAATACCTTAAACTCTTAGCTTTTACATAATGGTCCCCTTGTTTATTCGAATCCATTTTAAGCATATTAGACAACATTTGTAAGGAAACATATACTATAAGCATGGATAATTGCATGATTGGGAGACCATATTCATGATTCATGGCTTTAAGGACTATGTGAACTCATCCACATCATTTCCTATCTATAACATGTCCATTCAAGTCATAAACATAATCATTTATCGTATGCATCATGGATTTGAAGCCATACATTTCAAAAACCAAAATTTGGTATCTGGTTGGCATGTCTAGATTTCTGATATGAACTTTGAAAATTCATAACTAATTTTAAAAATATCAAAATCATGCTTATGATAGCTTTTTAGAAAGCTCTAAAATGACTAAAAAAATTTCCAAACTAATGCAATGGCATGTAGCTCGTGGAAAATAATGGAACAGTAACTCAGGTCGAGTTGCATTACTGGTACGATCATGCAACTTCAAAAATTTGTTTCTCCCTCTAAAGAGCTCTAAATGAGATGATCTCAGTGGCTATAAAAATCTTATGATGTCTAGATTATGCTTGTAAAATTTCATGAGCATTAGACTTCATTTAGCCCATGTGTGACATAGAGAAGCAAATTGATCAAATGAACAATAACCATACCAATTCCACACAATTTGGCCAACTTTGAAAAATCATAATAAATTCTCTAGAGCTGAACTGGTGTGCTCTTGGTCTCTGTGAAAATTTTTAGATGAGATTTACTTATTGGCCAAATTTCATAGAAAAACTCACACATTTGGTCAGACTTTAGTTTAACACACATAATGGTTAATTTTGAAGTCGAAATTGGTAACTTAAGGCACTAAAAAGCTTTCGTCTCATTCCATAGGTAGTTGGGCACATCCAAAAGCATAATCACAATAGATAAAAGTATGCCAAATGATCCAAATCACCATGAAGCTAAATCTCATCATGCTACTCACATCTATACACATGTATATTGTGGTGCTAGGATGTCAATCTCCAACATATGCAATCATTTAGCTTCAAAATTGATATAAGATTGATGTACACATTGTGAATACATACATTTAAACTTGTTAAAATGGTTATATCTCATATACATCATATGGATATAATTCTTGACATCAATATGCTATTAAAATGTCTATTTCTTGACTCTTTTGTCAAAGTGCCATGCTTCAAGACCTTTGGCTTCCATTTTTTGATCCATTTGGCTCACTTAGACATAATTAGGCATATGGGGGGAAGGAAGAGTGTAACATTCAACTTTTGTAAAAACACTGAAACAAGTCAGTTTGAAAAGCAAGTCCTCTGAAATGAATGATTGAAGGCTAAATAAAATTAGGATAAAATTTTAAATAATAGAAAATGAGGATCCAAGGCCTAAGATGCACAAAAACCCAAGTCAGGGTAGTTCAATAAAATCATTGAAAGTATAGTAGCATTTTTGTAAATATGAGCACTTTTTAGAAAACTCATAGGAGAGCTTTTTAAATAAAAATTTTGAGTTTTCTAGGATTTTTAGAGGGCTAAAAAATCATGGGAACCTCTATGACAATTAAAACCCCTCCGGTGTACGTTTTTGAATATCAATTAACCCAAACTTTGACCTCTTCGCTCAGGAAGGTTTTTAATCCAGTTTAAGTGATTCTAAAGCCATTTTATAAATTAAAGAACCTAAATTTTATGATAAAAAAGATAGTTCTAAAAAGGAGGTAAAATGAGCCTAAATTGAATTAGCCAAGAGAAGGGACATAAATGGCATTTTTTAAGAGTAATTTTAAGATCCTTTTCTTTATAAGTGGCATCCCATTTGACCGACCTATTTGTTTTGCCCAACCAGAGGAAGAGACTAGAGAGAGAGATGCACCAAAGGAGGAAGAGAAAAGGAAGGAAAAATAAGGAGAAAAGGTATAAAAATTTAAGGCTTTCCTAGTTTTCTCTTTAGAAATTCTCTTCTCCTCCTTCCCACCTTCCTTTTTATAGTCTTGGTTGGTGATGTGTGGCTATTCTTAGGTTTGGTTCAAAGGGAAAAGAGTAGCAATTCAAGAAGAAGTCTACACCAAGTGCAAAAGCTCTTGAAGAAACCAAGAAATCAAGGTAACTTCCTATCCTTCTTGCTTTCTTTTGTTGCTCTCCTTTGGTGGGTTGGTTCAGCCACTTTAAGAACTCATAAGAGGGGAATAATTCTGACCTAAACAAGCATGAAACCTATGTTTTAGAGTGTGGGAATTAAGATAATGCAATAAAATTCAAGAAAGAACCATTAAAATCGAAGTTAATAAAGTTAGGGATTCATGAATGTATTGCAAAATTTAACTTATTCCACGGGTGTTCTAGGTTATGTGAGAGTTGAAATCAGTTCCTAAGATCCTTAGGAAGCCTCTCAAGTGTCTCCTCTTTCAAGAAAAAATTGAAAATTCCATAGGCTCTAAATCCTTTAGGTGTCTCAACCGAGACCTCCTTGGATACCTAGGGGGTGTTTTAAAATCTTCTAAGCTTAGTTTGGGACTATATATAATGGGAAAATATGAGAAAAATTCTTGGAAAAAATTCAAAAGTCATAGATTAAGAGATGGAGGTATAAGTTCCATAATGTGACATAATAAAACAACATATAGTTAAGCTCTTCAAGATAATTATGTGAGGGCTCCAAGAAGTTTAAATGGTGTCAAGAGACCTAGATTGAAGGAAAGAATGGAGCCAAGATCTTAAATTCTAATAGTTGCTTCATTAGGTGCCTTATGGAACCATAATTGATACATATGAACAAGTAGGCTTCCCTTAAGTGTGTGTGGTGTGAGAGCTTGTTTCAAGAATGTAATTGGGTCCTATTTGATGTGTCTAGGCTAAAGGAATCATACTCCACCCACTTGCAAGTGTGTGGCCAAAAGAAAGAAAGAGCAATCAAGGAAAAATATATGTGTTTGCATTCAAGGTAACTCTCTAACCTTTCTCTCATACATTCTTAGTTGTTTTCTTGTCTTTGGATGTATGTATGTATATTTATGCCATGAGAATTATGTATAGCTATTTTCTACATGACATGATACCATTATATATACAAATTGCGTTTTAGCTTGAATGAGTTTAGTAAAGCTAAAAGTCCTTTAGCAAAGATAAGGATGAGCCAAAAGTCCTTAGGATTGGGTGAGACAAAGCTAAAAGTCTCAAGAAGAGTGAGGCTTAGTCAAAAGTCCCTTGAAAATAGGTGAGACATGCGGTATATGATTATGAGTAGCTTAATGTTCATATATGCATTCTTGGACTTGAAAATATGACTATTATGTATGATTGAAAGGGTTAAGAGCTATTGGTATTCTTTGAATCCCACTCTTCCCCCTTCAATATCTAATCATGTCTAGGTGAGCCAAATGGGCCAAGGAGTGGGAACCAATAAGCATAAAAAGTAAGGCTTTGGCACATGTATAGTGAAATGAGGCTTGTAAATATATCTTCGTGTTAAGAATTGTAACCATGAGTTGTATATATGAGGTAGACATTTGAGCACACTTAAATATATGTAGACATGATGTATGGAATGGTTTTGGGTTCATATGAATGAGTATGTATGATTTGGCCACCAAAGACCCATTACGTATTATGCTTCCAATGTGTATGATTGCATGTAGCATAGTGGAAATGAGCTCCATGATATTTTGAACCAAATGAGTTGTCTCCCTAGGCTATGAATGTGATTTTGGTTGTGCCCAAGTGGCCATAGATAAGAAAAAAGCAATTTGACCCTATTTTGAACCAATTAAAACATCAAATTTGACCATTTTCTATACTGAACCAAAATATGACTAAATGAGTGAGATGAAATTTAGCCAACAAATAGGCCTCATCTATAGCTTTCTACGAAGCAAAATAGCACCTCATTTGGAGTTCTAGAGAATTTATTCTTATTTTTCAAAATTGGGAAAAAATACTAAATGGTAAGATGCATTGTTCATTTGGTCAATTCTTTTCCCTGTGTCAGCTGTGGGCCAAATGATGTCCAATGGCTATGAAATTTTATAATCATAAACCAGATATAACAAGATTTTTGTATCACTCAAGAGTACCCCATTTGGAGGTCTATAGAGGAAGCACCAAATTTTTGAAATTTTATAACAGTATCAAGGATGCAGTAGGACCTCTAGTATTGTTCCATTAATTTTCATCGGCTAAACACATTTGTTTTAGTTTGTAGTTATTTCTTCCTCTAGTTAACATCCATATATTTATATAGTGGTATGGTTTGCTAGGTTTTAATTTTTTTAGAATTAGTTATGAATTTTTGAATTTTATATCAAAAACTTATGATAGCAAACCTGGGCAGCTAGATCTTTGGTGCTTTTCTATTCTCAATCATAGTTCAGTTGATATTTTCATGGCCTGGAATGATTTTTAACCTATAGTTAAAATTCATAGATTTTCTAAAAGCCATCATTTACTTGATTTTGATTTTTCTAGAATTAGTTATGATTTTTCAAAGTTTGTAAAAAAATTTGGTGCTGGAACCCAAGAGCAGATTTGTGTTTTTCTTATGCATGGTGTAAAATTCGAGTTGTATGGATTATTTTATAATGTTTATGACTTATATAGATGGATTATGAGTAGAGGATAATATTGAGGAGTTCACAAGGTCCACATAACGAGAAACAAAAATTTAAAGGCTTACGTAATGCTATTAAATGTATTATTTTTATTTCATTTTCCATGAATGCACATGTATGAAGCTTACTTGTAAGGAAGAATGGCTAAAGAAATATGGTGTTACAAAGAGTGAAATTCAAAGAATCTTAATAGCTTTTTACCCTTTCAAACATACATAATGGATGTACATACATGTCAAAGAATGCATGCATGGCACTTGACCTAGTAGTGAACATACATAAAGCATTTTTCTTGTCATAGAAACTCATACATAACAAACATAGGCTCTCAAAGGTATTGGTCTAGCCTTACCTATCTTACTTGGGACTTTTGGATGTACTTCACTCACTTTTAAAGGACTTTTGACTTAGCCTCACTCTTCTAGGGACTTTTGGCTTTGTCTCACCCATTCCTAGGGACTTTTGGCTCATCCTCACCCTTGCTAAAGGATTTTTGGCATCACCAAACCCATTTAAGCGATATTACATGTATAAACACATTTTAAGAAACATAATGGTACCATAACATGTAAGTAATGGCTAGGAACATTTCTCATGGTTCAAACATATATACAAGCACTCAAAGACAAATAAACATTCAAGCAATGCATGAGAGAAAGGTTAGAGAGCTACCTTAGGGCAAGATTACAGCACTTTTCTCTTGAACTTGCCTTCTTCTTTTTATCCAAGCTCATAGAATTAGGTGGCACTGAATTCTCTTGGCCTAGACATATCAATTAAGACATATTTAAATCATTGGAACAAGCTCTAGTATCACACAATCTTTATGGAAGCTTATTTTGTTCTAAGACTCAATTATGGATCCATACAAGACACAATGAAGCAATTATGATAATTCAAGATCTTGGCTTCATTTTCTCCATCAATATAAGTCTCTTGACCCCATTTAAACTCTTTGGAGTCATCACAACTTCATTTTGAGGAGCCTAGGTATAAGTTGCTTCTTTATGTCTAATTATGGAGCCTACACCTTCATCTCATAAATCAAGGCTTCTAAATTTTTTTCAAGGCTTTCTTTGATGTTCATTTTTCATATCTAGTCCCATTCTAGCCTTATAACAATTTAAAACACCCCCTAGGTGGCCAGACCTCTCTTGGCTGAGACACTAGCATCCTTAATGCACCCATAGAGTTTGCTTCATTCTCTTTAAGGAATTGCCACATGGGAGACTTTCTAGGTGTCTTAAGAACTCATTCATACTCTTAGGTAACTTAAATTATCATTAGGAAGTCTCCTACCTATCAAGGTGCAATAAAATCCCTAACTTTGCCAACTTGTTTCCTAATGCATCTTATTTAAATTTCTTTGCATTTTCTTGTTCCTCATACTCCAAAACCTATGATTCTTCCTTAGTTAGGTCAGGAATTATCTCCTCTTACTTGGGCCTATAGTTGGTCGAAATACTCAAGGAAGAGAAGTAGTAAGGAACTGTAAGAAGGGCCATGATTCTGACCTCATTTCAAAGCATTTTCAAGATGCTTTATTATGGTTCTAGCCTTTCCTTGGAATTCTAACTTCCCTCCTCATGACTAGCCATAAACTAGTCTCATATGAGTCATAAAAACCATAGGAAGGAAGAGGAGAAGAAGAGGAATAAAATTAAGGAAGGAAGGAACATGAAAAATTAGACATTTT
Organism: Erythrophleum fordii; assembly: GCA_032878935.1. Classification (NCBI taxonomy): domain Eukaryota; kingdom Viridiplantae; phylum Streptophyta; class Magnoliopsida; order Fabales; family Fabaceae; genus Erythrophleum; species Erythrophleum fordii. The sequence goes on along the minus strand of JAVQMF010000052.1, from coordinate 12,616,762 downwards.
CTTACATTTTTGCAAGTTTTTCTTTCCCCCTTTTACTCCCTTCTTGGATGCTCTTGAAGCTAGTCTCTCCTTTGGTCTTAGGTAGAAGAAAGTTGGTTTAGTGGAGAGGAGAGGGACGTGTAATATAAAGGAAGAAGCTTCTTACAATTCCTTTTTTAAATCCCACCCATGTCCTTTTTTTTGGCTATTTCCTTTTGGGCTCAATTTCACTCCTTTTTTAGAACCGTCTTTTCCATCATAAAATTTAGATTCTTTAACTTATAAAATGCCTTTAGAATCACTCAAAATGGATCTAAAACTTTCTGAATGAAAAGGTCAATGTTTAAGTCACCTGTAGTCTTAAAACTTAAACCAGAGGAGTTTTAACAGTTCTGGGGGTTCCTATGCTTTTTAAGGCTTCTGAGAATCCCAAGAAACTCATTTTTCTTATTTAAAAATTCCTTCCTTGAGTTTTTTAAAAAGTGTTTGAAATTACAAAAATGCCACTACATTTCATTAAATTTCGTTTGGTTATTTTGGCTCCATGTTTAAGCCACCTTTACCTTGAATCCTCATTATTTGAGGTCTAGATTATTAATATAATTTATTTGACCTCAAATCATCCTATTTAGGGAAGTTTCTTTTATATTTGGTGAGTTTCGTATGTTTACGAAGAAATCGAATATTACACAAAAGGCATTATGTTCCACTCATAATGTCTAAATGGTACTATAAATGCAGTTTTATATCTATCTTTTTCTTTTGTCTATATTTGATAATATCTAGACTTCATATCAAATTTTGAAAATATTGATGCATTAGCTGTTTTTCCTATTAAATCTTTCTTATTAGGTATTAGATACCTTGTCCATTTTAAGACTCCATTTAAGGGTTTATAATTTATTACCAATCTTTGTGCTCCTCTTTCTATTTTTGCATGATTTTGTACATAAAAGACTAGGCAACTCCAAGGGGATTTGCTGGGCCTAAAAAGATTTTTATCTAACAATTTTTGTATTTCTTTTTTGCAATATTCCATTAATTCCTCATTTATTTGTATTGGTCTGGCTTTCATTGGCATGTTCTTTTCTTTAAAATCTTCTTCATATGGTAATTCTACTATATGTTTTTTCCTATTCCAAAAAGCATTGGGCTGATTAGAACATATCTCTTTTTTAAACTTTTCTTTGACTTCTTGTATCCTTCTTTGTATATTATTATTATTTATCTATTCTTCTATTCTTTTATAATGTAATTCCTTTTAAAGATAATTGATATGGCTTTGTTTACTTTTTATTTGATTTATTCTATAAATAGAGTCTTTTTTTAATAAATTATTTATTTAATTACCAGTGGCTTTATCCATTCAAAAATTATTTCTTTTCCTAATACTTTAGTGGTTATTCCTATAGGGGTTACCTTAAATGGCATTATCTACTGTAAAAAGGACATACCTAATATTACTGGTTCATTTAAATCTTTTACTAATATAAAGATATTTTTAAAAGATATCCTTTTATTGCATATATGAGTATTAGATAATTTATATTGTGTTTTCAATTTTAAGTTGTTAGCTATCGATAAGCTTTCCAATATCTTTTCATAATATTTAGTAGGGATTAGTTCTCCTTACATACAATTCATATCTGCTCCTGAATTTATTAGTACTACTAAATTTCTTGAATATTCATTATTTACTACTAAATTCACTTGGAAACACCATTTTTGATAGGTTGTTTTCAGTATTTTTTTGTATAAACCATTCTTGAGGTATTTCTTCTAATTTAAGGATTTCTTTTATCTCCTGATTTTCTTCTTGCAAGTTTTTTAGTCTATTTCTTCTAATTTTGCCTTAATTTCTAATACTTCTAGTTCCCTGTATATTTGTTTCTCTTTTAATTCCCTTCTTTATGCTTTGATGTTTTTTATTTCTTTTTGTAATTCTTTTATTTCTATTAGAGGCTGTTTTTTTTCAAATTTACTTAATATATCTTTCATTGTTATAGGTGACCTTTCTTCTTTTTTGTTTGCCTTATCTAATATATTGTTTATTTTTAACAGATATCGTTCTTTTACGTCTTCATCATTAATTTTATCTATCATTTCTATTAGAAAGTAGATATTTTCTTTGATATTACATTAATATTACTTTCTTTACAATCCTAACAACTACATCTACTTGTGTTTTGACACCCTTCTAAATCTATAGTGGATTCATCTATGCTAATTTCTTCTTGTATTTGATAAATATGGTCTTTTTCACATTTTAGAGCATTGTCTTCTTCAGATTCTAAAGTGAAATCTTTGTTTATTAATATATTAAAAAGATTTTGCTTATTTTCTTCACTTATATTTATTTCTCTAATTTTCTTTTTTGTTTTGCATTTATTAGAATAATGACCAAATTGTCCACATTTGTAGCAAACTATGTCTTTGTTATCTTTCTTTTTATTTTTTTTACTCCGAAAGTTCTTCTTAGGCTTACTCTAATATCTACTATTTTTCTTATTTCTTTTTACAAAAAGATTTATTTTTAAAATTTGACTTATTTTCTTTTTTCTAGATGGAGCTTTTATTTTTTTCGAATCCATATTGTTCACAAAAATTTCCTAGTTCTAATTTTTCTTGTTTTCCATCTATATACATCTTTCTTTGCATTTTTATCTCATTACATAATCTTAACCCTACTGTGCTTATAATATTTATTATATGTCCATAAGTCATTAGGTTAATATTTATTGATCCATTTTGTCTACTTCTGATTTCATCTCTTACTTTTTTAGCAAACAATCAAGGTAATCTTGAGATAAATTTTTCTTTCCAAAAATATGAATTTCCATCTTACCTTTGAAACACCTTAGGAATAAAATTATCTTTATACCATCTAAAATTTGCTAAAGTCAGGCATCTCAAATTTATTAGTTCTTCCAAATATCTTTTTTGTATTCCTATGGGTTCTCCTATAAAAGATTTCATTATTGTATATGCTAGTTCAGCTATGTTATCTAAATATTTTTCTTCTTGCCCATGTGCATTTATTCTTGTCTGGTGAAAGGATCTTATTTCTTGCCTATTTGATTCATTCAATATATTTTCCCATTATCTTTTCCCACTATCTTTTCAAACTTCTTGTAAATCCTTGAATTATTATATCAAATATATTCTTGTCATTATTGGTTTCTATTCTATAGGCTGCTACAACCATCATCATCTCTTGAACTACATTCATTATTTCATATTCATTGTATCTATCTATATTCCATTCATAAATAGACCTTCCATCATATGATGAAGCAGCTATAGTGTATCTTTCTTCAAATCGTAAATCGGGCATAGTCAGTGTTGGGTAATAAATTTTTGTGCATTATAATAATAATTATAATTATACCTTTTTATTTTATGTAGAGTTATATCTTTATCATCTTTAAATTGTTGTTCTAACCTTTTATAGTATTAATTCTTGTTGCATTTTTTTCTTTATTTCCTATATCTAGTTTTTCTAATTTTTCATTTATTTCCCTTTAAAATATTTTTTGTTCCTTTATCTTCTTTTATATTTGTCTTTCCTAACGTAATTCTTTTTACTTCTTCTATGGGCATGGCTTCATACATAAATATGGGTTTTTTTGGATCTAATTGTTTTTCTTCTAGGAAAGCCTTTTGAATGTCTCTATCTTCCAATTTATTTTCTACTATATCTAACTGTTGGCTTATATTGTATAAAATTTGATTAGAGAAATTATTTTGTTGTTGTATTTTCTATATGCCTTTATTTTCTTAGGAGTTTATTATCTTTAGTGGTGATGCTATTACTTCTGTTCCTACCCTTATACCTATTTCATCTAAGGGTGGATGCGTTGTTGTAATTACAATATTATTTCTATAATTCCAATTTTTAGTTCTAACTGGGGTAGTTTTTATCAAAGGATGATTTTTTGCAAAAGGATTAAATATTTGATTGTTATATGTATACATTTTAAACTACTTAAAGAAATATATGTCTTCTCTAAGCTTTGTCATTTCGCTATACCATTCTTCTCTAATTTTGTCTTACTTTTCTTTTGTAAAACTAGAGAAGAACCATTTTCTCTCTGTATCATGTGTTTTTAACTTAAATTCTTTTCTTAATAAGTCTCTATTCATTTCATAATTCTTTTTTCTTATTACTCTTAATGATTGGTTTAAAGACTGATAGTCCGAAGGTTGAAATTCTCTATCTATTTTAGACTGTGTTTCTAAGTTTCTAGTATCCTATTCATATATAGGTTGTGGTATGTGAGGTTCAAAGTTTACTACTTTAAGCTTATTCCTATACTTGAGTTATCTATAGAATTTTTAGCTTTTACATAATAAGTTGAATGCCTAGATCCAATAGATCCAGTTGAGGATAATAACCTCTTGAGCATTCTATAAGATATATCTCTCTATATTGTCTATTTCTAATTCTTTTAATAGTACTAGGGTTGCTAATTTTAGAAACTTCCAATTAGTAGGAAATTCTATTTCTTCATGTTTTAATAGTTTTGGTACTAGTATGGTTGTTTTGGATGGATCTCCTATTTCTATAAGTATAGTTTCTCTTTTTGGTGATTCCTTTATGGCTTTAAAGTTTTGATGAGTTTTTGTCATCTTACAAGTTATTCTATATTGTATTCATATTAAGGTGGTTCCTTTTTCCTAACTATTATTAAATCCTATTTCCATTACTAACCCATTTCTAGCATTAAGAGCTTTTATATTTACTGGGTAATTAGGAAACTAGTTAAAATAGACTGTTCCTCCATGAAGATTTGTCTGTGTAACTCCTACTATAGATTCTTTAAAGTTTTCTTACTGTCTTCTATCTCTTAGACATATTAGGATGGGTTTGTTTAGTCCTAACCTAAAGCATGGCTTTACTACTACTTGAATTAGTCTTATATGCATCCAAGTATATCTTTCTTTATACTTTTTTACAATTTCTTTTAGTATCATAAGTATGACTTGTCTACTTTTCTTTATTCCTACTTCCCTTTCTATGGTTTGGGTTATATATGAGAAATCAAATGTAGTTTTCTTATAGACTTCTTTTGTCTTAAAGGTTGGCATTGACCAATTTGTTAGCCGTTCTTATAGGTTATGACTAGTTACCTCTCGTTCATTTAATACTTGATTCTTAGTTATTTCTTTAATCTCATTGTCTTAAGTATGATTACATTCTCCTCTATTTGATATAAAATTACAACTTTTCTAGCTTAGACTTCTACTTCTTCTACTATCTAAATCTAATATTTTCTTAAACTAGCTCATTATGTTATATTTATTTGATCTTATGCTAACATGGGTGTCTCCTTACTCCAGGTTTGACGAGAACACCACTGGGCTAAACCAACAGACTTACTCTTACTGCCAGGACCACCCTCACAGGCTTACCAATGTTTTTACCTAAGTAAGAAAATAAACAAATTGTAATAAAATAAAACATATATAGTATAATTCTACCAATTTAAGAAAACCTTATGGCTTTGATACCATTCTTGGAAGCTATTTAAATAATGGAAATTAATTTTGAGGAGAATTGAAGATTGAATCAAGGGTCAAGATTTTAAGATGGAAGTTACATGTGTGCAGCTTAAAAGAGAGAATAATTGTGTAGATTTTTTAAAGATTTTTATAAAATAGAAATTGAAAAAGAAAAATTTAAAGAAAAAAGGGTGCTGCTTTTTGACACAATCACATGCATGGGCATAACACATCGGGTTCTAATTCACACATTCAAGGGAATGTATAGGCTTTTTCACATAACAAATAGGCACAAATCCAATCTACATGGCAATTCCCTCCATTCACACACTCTCGGCCCTGCACACAATCACATTCACATGCATATGTTGCTATACACTTTATGATTCACATATACACATGGCAAACACACGAAGCTTGCACTAGATTTCACGTTAAGACATGGTTTTCCACTCACACGTAACTCTCACGTGGATGCACATACACTCATAAGATGTGAAGGCTACACTCTATTAATGTAGTAGATCCACTATACACATTCACATACTCTTGCATGAATAGCTCAGCATGAATCCATTCCTGTCTCATTATCCTTGAACTTGGGATATTACCACCACATCATAGGGAAGGAATAATTCTTCTTTTGACAATCTTGTAAAATTGATTACTACGAAATGAATGAACAATCTAGAATGGATAACTATTCATAGGGAATAAGGCACTGTTCTGTCTATCATATCATACTATAATTGCAATTAATTTATACTTTAAAGTGCGTATAACATCCATTTTCATATTTTAAACACTTTTAGCAGTGGACAATACCATTATTAAAGGTGCAAAATTTTCAATTTAACTTAAATGCACCATTTCAACTTACCAATCTCAAAATAAAACCATAATATATTTGCTCAACCAAAACTATCACATAAAGAAGCAAGACATTTTAGGTTTAGGCCATGCACTACAAACTATCATTATAGCATTATTTTCCATGGTTCCATAATTCTGTCACAATCTTCAAAAATTCATATCTTAAGCTAGAGAGCTCCAAATCATGCAAATTAGGATTTATGGAAAGTTTAGGACATAAACTACATGCTGTAAAAATTGTAAATGAAAACAAGTTTGTTTGTGTTATGAAAATCTAATGGAATAGTAACACTGTCAAATTTTCATGCATATGGTGACCTAAAACTTCAAAAATGCATATCTTTAGCTACACAATTTCAAATTGAGTGATCTTGGTGGCTATGGAAAGCTTATAATGCTAAATATATGCATGTAAAATTTCATGAGTATTGAAGTTCATTTGGCCCCTTAAATATATAGAAAACCAAAACTAACCAAATGAACAGTATCAGGCAGTTTCTGCATTTTCTAGCCAACTTTGAAAAGTCATAAGAAATTTTATAAAGCTCTAAAAATTGTGTTCTTTAGCTCTGTGAAAAGATCTCAATGATTCCTACCAAGTTTCATGCCAAAATTCATTCATTTGGTCTAATTTTGGCTGAGGGATAATTTATGGCTCAAAGTAGCACCAAAAGGTTTAAAATGAATTTCCTTAGTGCAAGTGACCATTTGAACACGTCTAAAACATAAATTGTAGCATATACTGCCATCTCAATAGGTCCTAAATATCATGGAACTAAAAATCACTCCCTCACTTGGCTTTACTTACACACTTTTCATGCTACCCACATACTCAAATCACATGTTCTTACACATATACATCTATAATGGGTGTTTATACCATAATCATATACTTTTACACATAAGTGAACGTTTACATTACAAAAATAACAAGTACAAGCTCTCTTTGACAATATATTACAAAAAAAAATACTACTCTATTGTCAAAGTAAAACAAATCAAGTTTGTTGGTCTCCATCCTTGACCTCTTGAGATTTCCCTAGATATAGTTAGAGATAATATGGGGAAAAGTGAGATTTTAAGAATCCCAATAGCTCAATTATCCTTCAAGTGCACTTATATGACATAATTTTATGTTAAAGAAAGCAAGCATGTATCATATTCATCCAAACATCAAACATAATCATATTTACAAAATCAAATAGATCCATGAAGTCAAAATCAAGCTTTAAGGACTTTTGGTCTAGCCTCACCTAATTATTTAGGACTTTTTGATTAGCTTCACACATTTGAGGGACTTTTAATTTAGCCTCATTTGTTTTATGAGACTTTTGACCTTGTCTCACCCTTACTTAGGGCCTTTTGTGTAATATCTAATAATCTAGAATTGAACTAAACCCAATAAACTGAAAAGAAAACACCTTACAGCAAGGCAAATTAAGTCTAAATGGGATTAGGATGTTAATTAGAGCATCTTAAAATATAGTTTAGAGCCTAACATTAGCCCAAAACTAGATCCAAATGTAACATCTGGTACTTCCGTAAATGTGAGAAACATAATGCCTGATTTCTTCATAAATGTGTATAATTCACTAGATACAAAAGAAAGTCCATCGGATAGAATAATTTGAGGTTTAATAAAATTTGAGTGATAATCTAAACCTCAAATAATGAGGATCCAAGATTAGAGGTGCCTTGAAAATAGAGCCAGAATAACCAGAAGAAATTCAACAAAGACATAATGGCATTTTTGTAATTTTGGGCAATTTTTAGAATACTCATAAGAGGGCTTTTTAAATGAAAATTTTGAGCACTTGAAGCTTCTCAAAGGCCCTGAAAACCATAAGAAGCCTCGAGACAATTAAAACCCCTCCGATGTATATTTTCTAACGATGGTTGACCCAAACTTTAACCCTTTCATTCACGTAGGTTTTAGCTCCAAATTAAGTGATTTCAAAGGCATTTTATAAGATTGGGGACTAAATTTTATGATGGAAAATATAGTTTTAAAAAAGGAGCTAACCCGAACCTAAAACAAAAATGCCACGATAAAGGGATGTAGATGGAATTTTTCTTAAACAATTCTTAATTCCTTCTCTTATAAAACTCACGCCCTACTCTTCTCCCACACTAATTGACTTTGTGGCTGGCCAAAATAGAGAGGGAGACCTAGAAAGAAAGATGCACAAGAACAAGGGAAAAAGGGAGAAGAAAAGCTAAGAAAAAGGTGAGAATTTCATGGAATTTCCTAGCTTTCTCTTTAACAAACTTCTTCCCCTCCTTCCCTTCTTTCTTTCTATGGTTTTGTTTATGTATTTGGGTTTATTTTGAGCTTAGACCAGAGGGGAGGAGTTCAAGTTTTTGGTGAAGAAGCCAAGCAAAGAGAAGAGCATTCATTCAAAAGAAGCTAAGAAACTAAGGTAATTTGCTATGTTTCAAGCTTACCCTTTCCTTGATCTCTTCTTATGAATTTTGACTTATGTATGGACAGCCAAGAGGAGTTGGATTTTAAACCAAACCAAGGGTGAATCTTAGGAAAATGAGTGAGGAAAATAAGAACATGTAAAGGAAATAAATAAAGAACTATGAAATTGCAAGATAGAAAAGCTAGGATTTTAGTTACATCTTGATTTGTAAGATGAGTTCTAGCCATAAATTAAGAGGTTTAAGAGTTTATATGAGTTTCTAAGACACTAAGAGAGCCTTCCACATGTTTCTCCCATCAAAGAAATCAAGGCAACTCCATTGGTGATCCAAAGAGACATAACCTCGGCCTAGCATGGAAGGAGAAACCAAGGAGTGTTTTAATTTCTTCCAAGATTGGTTTTGCATCATATATGATGGGAAAGGATGAGAGGAAGCCTTGGAAAAATTTTAGAACTTATGGATAGTGAGAATTAGCTATAGGTTTCATATTGTGATTTAAAGAAGCAACACCTAGCTAGGGTCCTTGAAATAAATGTGTAATGGCTCCAAGGATTTTAAATGGAGTCAAGAGTCATAAATTAAGGGAGATCATGGAGCCAAGATTATATTTTCCTAAAGTTGCTTCATTAGGTGCATTATGGAACCACGGATGAGCCATAGGAACAACCTAGTTTTAAAATGAATGTGTGGCCTTAGTAATTGTTCCAAGAGTGTAATTAGCTTCCATATAACGTGTCTAGGCCAAAGGAATCAAATCTAACATCCTTGTGAGTGTGTGACCAAGGGAGAGGAAGAGTTTTCAAGGAAGAAAGTGTGCATTGGTAACCAAGGTAGCTCTCTCTTCTTTCTTTCATGCATGAGTGGATATTTATCTTATCTTTGAATGTGTGTATGTATGTTTTGAGCCATGAAAGATGTTTTAGCGTCTATATGCCATGGTACCATGATGTTGTGTTATGCATTTAAATGATGCTTTATGAACATGTTTTGGTTTACTTGAGTGTTATGATGCCAAAAGTCTCTTAGCTAGGGTGAGGATAAGCCAAAGGTTCTCAAGAATGGATGAGATAAAGCCAAAAGTCTCTAAAGAGTGAGACTTAGTTAAAAGTCCTTTAAGAAAATCGGTGAGGCAAGTCTAAAATCCCTAAAGAGAATGGGTATGGTTAAACCACTTGCTTGGCAAGCCTATGTATGTTTCATATGACTTCTTGAGTGCAAGAAATGTTCCGTGTATGATTATGCACTCTGTGATATCCATGCATATATTTTAAACTTGAATTTGCATCTTTCATGTATTGTTGAAAGGGAAAAGAGTGATTGAGATTCCTAGAATCTCATTCCTTTCCCTCTATTGTCTAAGATGTCTAGGTGGACCAAGTGAACTAAGGAATAGGTGCCACTAAGCATAAAGGAAGGAGATTGACATAGAATTGTGTAAATTGTCTATTTTGTAGCCATATAAACGGCATATGATATAATCCAATGTCGTATATGATGTATGAGCTCATGAATACTTGTAAATGTATGGATATAGTGTATATGTATAAGAATTAGAGCTATATCAATGATATTACATGATTTTGTCATTGAATGCCAAGGATAAGCTGATGTATTCTTGTGTATACCTTAGGGTGAGAGAGTGCGTTTGTGAAATCTGGGTTTGTGCACATTTGAAACATGTTTAATAGACTATTTTGGTGCTTTCCCATGTGCTCAAGTGGCCATGAAAGCCTTAGAAGCAAATTTGACCCTTTGGTGATCCTTTAAGAAGCTTAAAAGAGCCATTTTGCAACCCTATAGCACAATCTGACCAAATGAATGAATTTTCCCATGAAATTTGGCATGCATATAGATCCTATCTAGATATTTTTGTAAAGCTAAAGAACAAATTATTTGAAACTCTATGAAATTAATTATGAATTTTTAAAATTGTTAAATTTTAACTATTTTGGTATGTTTATTGTTCATATGGTCAGTTTTTTCTCCTATGTCATTTAAAGGCAAAATGGTATCTAATTCTTATGAAATCTTACAAGCATAAACTAAAAATGATAAGATTTCTATGACCATTGAGATCACCCCCAATTGGATGTCTAAGTAGGGGGATATGAATTTTTGAAATTCAGTGATAGTACTAGTAGCGCCAGATGAGTTTGGGTACTATTCTATCAATTTCCATAGCTAGATGTTCTTGTTTTGGTCTCAAATTATTTTTAGCATAAAGTAGACATTTATAGATTTCCATAATGGTATAGTATGCTTAATTTTGATTTTTTTAGAATTAGGTATGATTTTCCAAAGTTGATGATAGAAATTTGGCCTATGAATCCGAGGCTGAACTTGTGATTTTTATGTATATGGTTTATGAGCTCGAGCTTTTGGCCACATTTTGAGATGGTTTTAAGTTGTATGTGTATATTTAAATAGGAAAATGAGATGGATGAGTTCATATGGTCCACGGGACATGAAATGAAAATTTTATTCACAACGTAATGCAAACTAATTGAATATTTTGATAGTATTTTTCTTGGGAAATGATGCTTAGCCAAGGTAATGAACTTAGAATAAAATGAAATAGCCTAGTTAAATATGGTGTTACATTTATTGGTATTAGAGCAAAGTTTTAGACCTTTTAGGATTGTATATGGCTTGAGGAAGCAATGTTACAAGTGTGTCTGAACTTGTTTTAGGCATTTTGGGTATGTGAATGTGGTATATGTCTATGTTCATGTTGAATAAGTTGTTAGAATGGTCCTTGAGCACGTAGTGAACATTAAGAGAGGTAGGCCTCTAGGGTTAAGCCAGTAAGGCTAGAATAGAGTAGATTGATCCTATAGCTAGAGCTCTATAGGCTATGATAGCTCGCCAGGATCCATGGCAAGCTGTGTGTGTTGGCAGCAAGAGGTTATTATCATATAGCTGCAAGAAAGGCTTCCTTAGAGAAAGATCATGAGAGGCCTAATCCTCTTTGATTGTCACCTTTGACCATTCTGAGCTGTTTTGGCTGAGGTAGAGACAAGCAATGATATAGTGCAATATAAGATGAAATTGCTATTGCCCAAAAATCAGTTAGAGAAGAAATGAGAGAGAGCTATTCCCCCCAACCATAACCCCTAAATGTCTAGATGAATTAGAAAGTTTAAAAAGTTATTCCTCAAGCCAGAGGCCAAAACCTATAAGTGAAACACCATAATTTCCTAGCTCAATCTATGCTACTTTCATGTCTCATGTCATGAATTGTGCAAGAGGATAGGAAAAATGACATTAAAATAATACATTATTTAGCGTTGTGTCATGTATAAAAATTTCATTAAGTGTCACGTGGACCATATGAGCTCTTGTACCATATTATCATATTTAATTACATAGATACAACTCATTTTCATCACAAAAAATGGCTACAACTCATGGAAACCAAAGATGAGCATAAAACATATATATATATATATTGCCAGAATTTCCTCACTTCTGTCATAAATTTTGGAAAATCATAACTAATTATAAAAGAATCAAAATCATATATTCTTGGCCATTCTGGAAAGCTACACAAGTCTACTTTATGATAAAAATATGTTAGGCCATGAAACACAACACAAAAGACATTTGACATTCAACAATATCTAGAGGTCTAGCTGTCTACTGGTATTGTCATAGGTTTCTGCAGCAAATTTTAAAAATATCCAATTAATTTCACAAATATCTAATACATGCAAATGATACCAATATGGAAAGCTACAAATGTTAGCTAGAGAAAAAAAATAACTCTAGAATAGTTCAAACATGTCTAGACCTCGAAACTCAATCAAAGAATACCTGAGGTAAGCTTGAGTGCCTAAAATTGGGTAGGATTTTTAAAAATTCATATCTCCCGCTGTAGATATCCTAATGAGGCACTTCTAGCTGGTATAACTCACTAGAAATGTCTAATTTTTTTATATAAAATTTTATGGCAATTGGACATTATTGGCCCCCTGAGTGACAAAAATCATTTTTGGACTTGAGTGAACAGTACATCATATCAAAACCAGAATTTTTCCTAACTTTGAAAATTCATCTAATATTCTCTAGACCTCCAAAAATTCTATTCTTTAGCTTCTCAAAAAGCCCTCAACAAGCTCTTATTACATGCCAAATCAGAGATAAAAAAGAGTTTAGTTGGATAAAAAGTGATATAAGTTTCTAATATGGTAAATTTATGCTCTATATAGGATACCAAAGTGTCCAAATGATTTCTCTTGATGTTTGGCAACTTTTAGGCAAGTTTAAAAGCATAATTATGACTTTTTTGAATTGCCCAAATGGTCCAATATCTCATGCATCTTAATTTGGCTATTCCACTTACGATTATACACTAATGCATCAAACTTCCAAGAATCAAAATTTACTATTTCATACTAAATTTACATTCTAAGGGCCACATAATATAATCTCTCATTTATACATCACATATTAACATAATTATATATGTTCAAGTAGTCATAGGTCATATACAATAATGGAGTACATCAATTTCCATCCATAAGGCCTTAAAGTAACAAAATCTAGGCATTTTGAAGTTAAGCTTTCATCTCTCATATGGTTGGCTCCCATTTCCTTGATCTCTTGATCCACCTAGCATGTTAGATCATTAGAAAGGAGGGGATAAGATTCAAAGAATCCCAATAGCTCATCTCCCATTCAATCATACATAAATGATGGCAAACAAGTCTCACAAATGCTTGCATGAGTATATGGATATGTGCAACCATTCAAGAAGCATTCTTGGCATTTGAAAACGTCATACATAGCATACAAAGGCTTGCTAAACAAGTGGATTGGCCTCACCCATTTACTTGTGAATTTTGGGCTTACCTCACCCATTCATTAAGAGGTTCTTAGACTTAACTTTGCATTTGGGAGTCAACCTCACTTTTAGGAGACTCTTAACTTTGTCTCAACCAATCTGAAGGGTTCTTGGCTCATTCTCACTATGGCTAAGGGTTCTTGGCCTTGCCACACTCAAGCAAACCAAAACAAATATCATGAATATCATTTAAAGACATAATGCATCATCCTGGTACCATGGAGTAAGAGCTCATTCTAGAACATTTTTCATAGCTTAAAATACACACACACATTCAAAGACAAGTAAAGCAAGCAATCATGCATGAGAGAAGGTGGAGAAAGCTACCTTGGATGCAACTATACCTTTTTTCTTGGATTTCCTCTCCCTTCCTTGATCTCACACACCCAAAGGAGTGGAAATGATTTCTCTTGGCCTAAACACAATTTATGGAAGCTAATTAGGTTCATGAAATTAGTTTTAAGGCCACACAAGTTGCTTAGACTTTAGCTTAACCTATAAACCCCTTTTTGTCTCTAAAAATGCACTTAATGAAGCAACACCCCTCAAATAAATTTTAGGCTCCATTCTTTCTTTTCAAATATGATTCTTGACTCCTTTTAAGCCTCTTGGAGTTATCACACAATTAAAATAAAGTACCTAACTATATGTTGCTTCGTTATGTCATATTATGGAACATAAAGCACCAACTCATTCTCTAGGCTTACTAAATTTTTCCCAAGGCTTCCTTTCATATTCATTCATCATATATGGCTTTAAAATGGACCTAGAAAAATTTAAAACTCTCCCTAGGTATATGGAACTCCCTTGGCCGAACCTATACATGGTTTTGGGCTTCATAGACTTTGCTTTGCTTTCTTAATGGAGGAAGTACATGGGGAGACTTTGAGGAATTTTAGGAGCTCATTTAAACTCTCATTTAGGCATGGGAATTAAGAGATCAAATCAGATTTTGTAAAGAACACTTGAAACCTTAGAATTTGCATCTTGAATTTCCATGGTTTTTTGTTAATTCTTTTTGCATATTCTTAATCTCCACACCCTTTTTCCTAAGAATCACCCTTGGTTCTGCCTAAAAACCAAGCCGTCCTAGGACTTCTTGAGTGGGGTGAAATAGGTGGATAAGAGGAGCAAGGGGTAGAAACCATAGAAGAAGAAATTACCATGTTTTTTCTTATTTTCTTACTTGAATCTTGTCTTCTTTGAGCTCCTTTCTTCAAATCTGAATTTTTCCCTTAAAATAGATTTATAAACTTCATTATAATTATAGGAAATAGAGGAGAATGGAGGAGAAGAGGTTTAGAAGGAAGAAAGCATGAAAAACTACTAAAATTCCTTACCTTCAAGCCTTGATTTCTCTTCTCCTTCTTCTTCCCTTGGTGCACCACTCTCCGAGGGTTTCTTCTAAGGTTTAGGGCAGAAAAATATGAGACTAAATGAATGGGAAAGTGGGGCACCTCATATATATAGGTAGAGGAGAATGGTTTTTTTAAAAATTCTCATTTTGCCCTTTGATTTTGGCATTTTCATTTCTATTTCGTTTTAGTTCCTTTTTGAGAACCGTCTTTTCCATTATAAAATTTAGGTTTCCAATTTAGCAAAATGCCTTTAGAATCATTCAAATTAGAGTTAAAACCTTTCCGAATAGATCCATCAAAATTCGAGCACACTGACATTCGAAAATGTCCACTGAAGGGGATTTAACTGTCTTGGGGTTTCCCATGGTTTTCAGGGCCTCTAAGAATCCTAAAAAACTCAAAAATTTCATTTTGAAAGCCCTCCTTTGTGAATTTAAAAAATTGCTCAAAATTACAAAAATACCATTACGTTTCGTAAGTTTTCTATAAGAAATTATTTTTTCATTCTAACTCTATTTTTCTTTTCGTCTGAGTTTAGAATTTTCATTTTTAGGAGTCTAGAATGTTATTCAAATTTTTTGGGACCTTAACTAATTTATTTAAGGGGACTTGCATCTATTTTCATTTTTTAATGAAAATTAGACATTATAATTCTCCCCCCTTTAAAAATTTCATCCTCGAAATTTAGATAAAATACCTCATGGGAAGAGCTCTGGATGTTTCTTGCTCATTTCTTCCTCTAGCTCCCAGGTAGCCTCTTCAGGAGATAATCCCTTCCAAACTACTTTCACCAATGGTATCGTTTTATTCCATAACTGCTTAAGTCTAACGTCCATGATCCGATCTGGTGATACTATGTATGATAGATCATCCTGTAACTGCACGTTCTTATATTCTATGACATGTGAGGGGTCGAGCTGATACTTTTTTAGCTGTGAAATAAGGAATACATTGTGTACTTAGCTCAAATTTTAGGGAAGGGCTAGTCTGTAGGCCACAGGTCCTACTTTATTAAGAATCTAGAAATGACCTATGTATTTTGGACTGAGCTTTTTACTTTTTATGGATTGACCTAGCCCTGTGACTAGAGACACTCTAATGAAGACATGTTCTCCAATCTCAAACTTTAGCAGCCGTCTATGTTTATCTTGCATAACTTTTCTATCTACTCTAAACCGTCAAGAGTTTCTTTCTGATGGTCTAAATTTATCTAGAAGTATGGTCCACTAATTCTAGGCCAATAAGGTTCTGCTCTTCTAGCTCAACCCAACACATCAGAGACCTACACTTCCTCTCATATAATGCCTCATACAGTGCCATCTGTATACTTGCATGATAACTATTATTATAGGCAAACTCTACTAGAGGCAAGTATGTATCCTAGTTTCCTTTCATCTCTAAGACACACGCCCTCAACATGTCCTCTAGGATTTGGATGGTTCTCTCTGTCTGTCTATTTGTCTAGAGGTGATAGACTATGCTAAATCTAAGTTTGGTACCTAGAGTATCTTGTAAAGATCTCCAAAAATTTGATGTGAATATGGGATCTCTATATGAAACTATGCTCTTAGGCACACCATGTAATCTAACTATCTCCCTTATGTACAACTGAGCTAATTTGTCTAGGATATAAGTGGCTTTCATGACTAGGAAGTGTGTTGAC
Source organism: Erythrophleum fordii (assembly GCA_032878935.1). Classification (NCBI taxonomy): domain Eukaryota; kingdom Viridiplantae; phylum Streptophyta; class Magnoliopsida; order Fabales; family Fabaceae; genus Erythrophleum; species Erythrophleum fordii. The sequence goes on along the minus strand of JAVQMF010000052.1, from coordinate 12,600,117 downwards.
TTTATTAATTTATCCACTATTACCCATATTGTATCATGTCGTGATGATGTCCTGGGTAATCTCATGATAAAATCTATAGTTATGTTATCCTATTTCCACTCCGAGATATCTAGGGGCTGAAGTAACCCAGCTAGTTTTTGGTGTTCTATCTTTACTCTTTGACATACTAGACATCGGGAGACATACTTTGCTATGTCTATTTTCATTTCAGGCTACCAGAACATTTTCTTTAACTCCTGATACATTTTATTACTGCTCGGATGAATGGTATATTTGGTCTTATATGTCTCATCTAATATTTTCTCTCTGATTTCTATATTTCTATGTATCCCTGTATCTTACTATATTATCCTTAGGCAGATTAAACTCCTAAATGCTACCCTGAGCTATCTAAGCTCTAATCTTATTTACATGGTCATTTGTCTACTAGACCTTTCTTAGTTGATTCCTCAGGTCATTTTCTATTCGGGTTTCACTCATTAATGGTTTCCCTAAATACACCTCGTAGGAAAGACTCATATCTCTGAATCTCTTAATCAATTCTTGCTTTCAAATCATCATACAGGTCATGTGTATAGATTTTCTACTTAGGGCATTAGCTACCACAGTAGCCTTATTGGGATGGTATTTTAATGTAAAATCATAGTCTTTCAAAAATTCTAACCATCTCTGCTGTCTCATATTCAACTCTTTCTATTCAAATAAATATTTAAGGCTCTTATGGTTGCTGTAAATTTCTATAGCTGTCCCATACAAGTAGTGTCTCTATATTTTCAAAACAAACACCACTATGGCTAATTCTAAGTCATGTGTGGGGTAGTTTTCCTCATGGGATTTCAACTATCTAGAAGCATAAGCTACCATTCGGCCTTTCTACATAAGTATGCATCCTAACCCTTTCTTTGAGGCATCACTATAAACTATAAAAGTTTCTCTAGGGTCAGGGAGTACTAGGACTGGGGCTGTGGTTAACTTGTGCTTCAACTTTTGAAAACTACTCTCACATTTTTCATTCCACACAAATAGTACATTCTTTCTAGTAAGCTGGATCAATGGCATTGCTATTTAAGAAAAGCCCTGAATGAACCTTCTATAATAACTTGCTAAACTTAGGAAGCTCCTGATCTCTATCACTATCTTAGGTTTCTCTTACTATAATACTTCCTCTACCTTATGGGGATTTACTGCGACCCCTGCCTGGGAGATCACATCACCTAGGAATTGAACTTTAGTGAGCCAGAACTCACATTTACTAAGTTTAGCATAGAGCTATCTCTCTCTCTCAGGATTTCCAAGGCTAATCTCATATGTTGTTCATGTTCCTCTCTACTTTTTGAGTAGATGAGGATGTCATCTATAAAGACAACTACAAATCTGTGTAAGTATGGCTTGAAGACTCTGTTCATATAATCCATGAACATTGTGGATGTATTCGTCAACCTGAAAGGCATAACTAAAAATTCATAATGCCCGTATCTAGTTCTGAAAGCTATTTTGGGAATATCCTTAACCTTTATTCTAAGCTGGTGGTATCCCGACTTGAGGTCTATCTTAGAGAATACGGACGCTCCTACTAACTGGCCTAGGAGGTCATTTATGTGAAGGAGAAGGTACTTATTCTTAATAGTTATCTTATTGAGTTCCTGGTAATCTATACATAGCCTAAGGCTCTTCTCTTTCTTCTTTATGAATAGGACTGGAGCTCCCTATGGTGATACACTAGGCCTAATAAAACCCTTCTCTAAGAGCTCTTCTATTTATTTCTTAAGCTCAACTAGTTCGATGGGAGCTATCCTATATGGGGCCTTAGACACTGGACTTACCCCAGGTATAATGTCTATAAGAAACTCTACTTCTCTCTCTGGGGGTAGTCCATTAATCTCTCTAGGGAATACCTCGGGGAACTCTTTCACTATGGGAATCTTATCTATATCTTCTTCTACCTCAGCCTAGACTGAAAAGAAAACTAGGTATCCTTGGCAACCATGCTATAGAGATCTCTAAGTTTGAGGGGTGGTAATAACAGATAACTTAGCCCTCATACTAGGCACAATCACACACTCAGGTAAAATAATATATCTGTGACTACAATCTAGTGTGGCATTATTTGTAGACATCTAGTTCATGCCAATAATCACATCAATATCAATAAGGGGCTTATAAATCAAATCAAGGGTGGTAAGGTAATGATTAAATTGGATCACACAATTCAAACAAACATGGGAGGTAATGGCTCAGTTTCCTATAGGGGTGGATACATGAAAATCATATGGGAGTGTATGCGTACTCAAACCCAACCTCCTAGCACAGTCATATGATATGAAAAAATGGATAGCATCTAAATCAAATAATGCAATTACAAAAAAATTATTTATTCTAATAGTATCTTGAATCAGACTCGGGGATCGGCTAGCCTCCTACTATGACAGGGCAAAGACTATACCCTGGGTCTGAGGTCAGGAAGCAGGAGCCATCTCTCTTTGTTGTGTAATTTATGGAGGAGCCTGGGTGTAATCCCTGGCCATGTGTCCTAGACTACCACACTTGAAATATACATTCTGCCCCGCATAGCACGATCTGGTTCTATGGTTTTTGCCACACTGGGGACATGTGATAGGTGTGAAGCTACTTTTGTTAGACTGAGTCCTTCTTCTCTTGCCTTTTCTGATCCACTAGCCTCTGCCACCTCTCCTGCTAGTAATTGTAGCCTGTGATCCCTCTTTAGGTCTTTTAGGCTCAAGGAAGGGTGGTCTGGCACTGGAGGTAGGCTGCATCATCCTGAGGCTTGCCTCCGTCACTCTGCATATCTTAACTAGGGTATTAAAGTGCCTAATTCTTTGTGGCACTATCCTGTCTCTGATCTTAGGGAGCAAACCTTTCTCTAATTTGTCTACTCTTCACCTCTCCTTATCATGTCTCTGTACGTAAGAGGAATATCAAGAGAGCTCTACAAATTTCAGCACATATTGGTCCATGGACATCCCCTCTGTCTGTTTCAAGAGAATAAATTCTGACTCCTTCTCATCCCTGACTAAGCTAAGGAAATATTTCTCATGGAATACCTGAAGGAATTCCTCCCATGTAATCAAAAGTTTCCTCACCCTCAGAATAGGCTCGATGCCCTTCCACCAATAATCTACTTCTTTCTGCAACTGAAAAATAGCCATCTTAGCTTTTTGCTCAGACATGCACTCCATCAACTCAAAGATCATTTCTAGCTATGTAATCCAGGCCTTGGCTTTTTCTAAATTCATCTCATCATCAAAGGTGTGAGACTCGAACTTTCTGAACTGGGTGATGATTTTTCTAGTACAGAGCTGCTCCTGAGTTAGAAGCATCTGAGCTGGTGGAATAGGAGCAACCATTTGGATATATGGCTGTAGATTTGGGTGAGTTACCCCTAAATGCTTCGGACAATATGAGTGGTGAGGTGGCTATGGAAGAGGAGGCATGGGCCCTGGCTATCTCTCTTAGTAAGCTATTCCTGTAACTGCATAATAACAGCCTGCTGCTAATCTAAGCGAGCCATGATGGACTGTAAGGCTCCAGCAACTGGATCACTAGGCTCAACTCTATCATCTGTATGAGCCTTTCTAGAGGGTTGACCTCATCTATTGTTTACCATCTTACTGAAACATCATAACAAACTTTAACATGAAAAAGGGAACACTTCCACCATCAACACACTCAATTCATACACAAACAAGCTCATATACATCTAGGCAACTCATAAACACAAGCTCTAACCTACATTAAGAGCCTAAACCTTTGCTCTGATACCAATAAAATCTAACACTATAATTTCCTAGCTCAACGTATGCTACTTTCATGTCTCATGTCGTGAATTGTGTAAGAGGGTAGAAAAAATGATATTAAAGTAATACATTATTTAGCGTTGCGTCACATATAAAATTTTCATTCGATGTTACGTGGACCATATGAGCTCATGTACTACATTTTCATATTTAATTACATGGATACAACTCATTTTCATCACCAAAAGTGGCCTACAACTTGTGGAAACCAAAGGGGAGCATAAAACACATATATGTATTTTTGGCCAGAATTTCCTTACTTCTATCACAAATTTTTGAAAATGATAACTAATTTTAAAACAATTGAAATCATTCATACTTGGCCATTATGGAAAGCTACACATGTCTAATTTATGATAAAAATATATCCAGACCATGAAATACAATATAGAAGACGTTTGACATTCGAAAAAGTCCAGATGTCTGGCTGTTCATTAGTACTATCACAGGTTTCTATAGCAAATTTAAAAAATGTCCAATTAATTCCACAAATACCCAATCCATACAAATGATATCAATCTAGAAAAAAATGTTAGCTAGAAGGGAAAAATAACCTCAGACCAGTTCAGGCATGTCTAGACCTCGAAACTCAATCAAAGAATACCTGAGGTCAGCTTGAGCACCTGATATTGTGTAGGATCTTCAAAAATTCATATCTCCCTCTCTAGATATCCAAATGAGGTGCTTTTAGTTAGTGTAAGTCACTAGAAATGTCTAGTTTCTCTATATAAAATTTTGTGGCAATTGGACATCATTTGACCTCTGAATGAGTAGTACATCGACCAAAACTAGAATTTTTCTCAACTTTGAAAATTCATCAAATATTCTCTAAACCTCAAAAAATTCTATTCTTTAGCTTCTTGAAAAGCTCCCAATAAGTTCTAATTTCATGCCAAATCTCAGATCAAGAAAAGTTCATTTGGATAAAAAGTGGTATAGGTTTCCAATATGATTAATTTATGCACCATATAGCATACCAAAGTGTTCAAATGATTTCCCTTGATATTTGGCACCTTTTGGGCTAGTCTAAAAAAAAAATTATGACTTGTGTGAACTGCCCAAATGGTTCCAAATCTCATGTATCTCAATTTGGCTATTCCACTTCTAGTTATACACTAATGCATCAAACTTCCAAGAATCAAAATTTGCCATTTCTTACTCAATTTACACTCTAACGGTCACATAATATAATCTCTCATTTATACATCACATATTAACATAATTATATATGTTCAAGTAGTTATAGGTCATATACAATAATGGAGTACATCAATTGCCATCCATAAGGCCGTAAAGTAACAAAATCTAGGCATTTTGAAGTCAAGCTTTTATCTCTCATGTGATTGGCTCCCATTTTCTTGATTTCTTGGTCCACCTAGCATGTTAGATCATTGGAGAGGAGGAGATAAGATTCAAAAAATTCTAATAACTCATCTCCTATTCAATCATACATAAATGATGGCAAACAAGTCTCACAAATTCTTACATGAGTATATGGATATGTGCAACCATTCAAGAAGCATTCTTGACATTTGAAAAAGTCATACATAGCATATAAAGGCTGGCCAAGCAAGTGGATTGGCCTCACCCATTTATTTATGAATTTTGGGCTTGTCTCACCCATTCTTTAAGAGGTTCTTAGACTTAACCTTATTTTTAGGAGTCAACCTCACTTTTGGGAGACTCTTTACTTTGTCTCAACCAATCTTAAGGATTCTTAGCTCATCCTCACTATGGCTAAGGGTTCTTGGCCTCACCACACTCAAGCAAAACAAAACAAATATCATGAACATCATTTAAAGACATAATGCATCATCATGGTACCATGGACTAAGAGCTCATGCTAGAACATTTTTGATAACTTAAAATACACATACACACATTCAAAGACAAGTAAATCAAGCAATCATGCATGAGAGAAGGTGGAGAAAGCTACCTTGGATGCAACCACATACTTTTTCTTTTGGATTTCCTCTCCCTTCCTCGATCTCACACACCCAAAGTTGTGAGAATGATTTCTCTTGGCCTAAACACAATTTATGGAAGCTAATTAGGTTCATGAAATTAGTTCTAAGGCCACACTACTTGCTTAGACTCCAGCTTAACCTATAAACCCCTTTATGTTTCCAAAAATACACCTAATGAAGTAACACCCCTCAAATAAATTTTAGGCTCCATTCTTTCCTTTCAAATATGATTTTTGACTCTTTTTAAGCTTCTTGGAGTTATCACACAATTAAAATAAAAAACCTAACCATATGTTGCTTCTTTATATTATATTATGGAACATAAAGCACCAACTCATTCTCTAGGCTTCCTAAATTTTTCCCAAGGATTCCTTTCACATTCATTCATCATATATGGCTTAAAAATGAACCTAGAAAAATTTAAAACTCTCCCTAGGTATGTGGAACTCCCTTAGCCGAACCTATATATGGTTTTAGGCTTCATGGACTTTGCTTTGTTTTCTTGATGGAGGAAGTACATGGGGAGACTTTTATGGATCTTAGGAGCTCATTTAAACTCTCATTTAGGCATGGGAATTAAGAGATCAAACCAGATTTTGTAAGGAATACTTGAAACCCTAGAATTTGCATCTTGAATTTTCATGGTTTTTTGTTAATTCTTTTTGTATATTCTTAACCTTTACACCCTTTTTCCTAAGAATCACCCTTGGTTCTACCTAAAAACCAAACCGTCCTTGGACTTCTTGAGTAGGGTGAAATGGGTGGACAAGAGGAGCAAGGGGTAGCAACCATGGAAGAAGAAATTACCTTGTTTTTCCATGTCTTCTTACTTAAATCTTGTCTTCTTTGAGCTCCTTTCTTCAAATCAAAATTTTTCCCTTAATTTATCCCTTAAAAAAGATTTATAAACTTCATTATAATTATAGGAAACAAAGGAGAATGGAGGAGAAGAGGGTTGGAAGGAAGAAAGCGTGAAAAACTACCAAAATTCCTTACCTTCAAGCCTTAATTTCTCTTCTCCTTCTTCTTCCCTTGGTGCGCCACTCTCCTATGGTTTCTTCTCTAGTTTGGGGCAGAAAAACATGAGCCTAAATGAATGGGACAGTGGGGCACCTCATATATATAGGTAGAGGAGAATGGCTTTTTCAAAAATTCCTATTTTGCCCTTTGTTTTTGGCATTTTCGTTTCTACTTCGTTTTAGCTCCTTTTTTAGAACTGTCTTTTTCATTATAAAATTTAAGTTCTCAATTTAGTAAAATACCTTTGGAATCACTCAAATTAGAGCTAAAATCTTCTTGAACAGATCTATTAAAGTTTAGGTACATTAACATTAGAAAACGTCCATTGGAGAGGATTTAACTGTTCCGAGACTTCTCATGGTTTTCAAGGCCTCTGAGAAACTAGGAGAACTTAAAACTTTCATTTAAAAAGCCCTCCTATGTGAATTCCAAAAATTGCTCAAAATTATAAAAATACCATTACATTTTGTAAGCTTTTCATAAAAAATTGTTTCTTCATTCTAGCTTTGTTTTTCTTTTTGTTTGAGCCTATAATTCTCATTTTTAGTAGTCTAGAAAGTTACTCAAATTTTTCAGGACCTTAATTAATTCATTTCGGGGGACTTGCTTTGAAAACCCGTCTATTTCTGTTGTTTAACAAAAACTAGACTTTACAATAAGCAACACTCTACTTAGCCTAGCAGCCCAGATGTACCAGTTTGCTACACATGAATAATGCAAGGGGCAGAATTCTTTAGCCTTAATGAAGGGCTGAACACAAAGGTAGTTGAGGCTCAAATCATGTAGCCAATCTGAAAGTATGTTTAATGACAGAGTTTATTGTTATATAGGAGGCCTTATTGGTCACATTTAAATTAATATGAGAAAGGAATTGTTAAGGGGTCAGATAGAGTACAAAGTAAAACCCCTAATGTAAACGAGATAAAGAGAGATAAACAACCCATTGGTAGATGTTGAGAATAATTAAGCAATAGATGAGCAGTGGGGTGAGTATATGAGTCTAAGAAAAAGACTAGTCGAGCTTGTATGTTTAAGATTGAATAGAACCCAGAGTTAACCAATTAGACATGCTAGTAGTAAGGTTATTGAGATCCATCTACAAGGCGTTGACTCCAACCTAAAATGCTATTTTATGTGCTAGTGAATAATGGGTTTTTACTATGAGCTTCAAATATCTAAAGTATACTATGAGTATAGGTGTAAAGTGAGGATACATCTATGTAAGAGAACAAGTGTCATATCCTCACATATAATATGCTGTTACTCACTGTTAAAAAATCTTATACTTACTAGTAGGAAAACCCTATTGATGAAGTCTTAAAATTTATATTGTAGAATACAAGACCTTATCGACAAGATCCTAGATTTTGGTGACAAGATGTCCTTGTAGCCATTGAATTGATATGATTTAATGCTGATAGCATTAAGAATGTGATGAGTTTATGAGAAAGGCATACCTCAAGGATGATACCCTAGAGCAAAAATGAGACATAATGAGATAGAGGACCACTCAATTAGTGGTTAGTGACTCTCCAAGAGGAAAAGCCCAATTTGGTAATTACAATGATAGGGGAAAGGTGTAACATTTGGCCTTTTCCATAAACGTGAGAAATGCAATGTTCGGTTTCTCTGTAAATGGTAGAAATGGGCCAGATACAAAAGGAAGTCTTTGAAATAGAAGGAATTAGGGCCAAATAAAATTATGATAAAATTTTAAATATTAGAAAATGAGGATTTGAGCCTTGAGTTGCCTAAAAATCAAGGCTAGAGTGATTCGAAAATTTTGCCAAAAGGCCAATGGTATTTTCGTAAATAAGTGGACCTTTTGGAAAACATACAGAAGGGCTTTTTAAATGAAATTTTTGAGTTCTCCGGGGTTCTCAGGGGTCCTAAAAATCATAAGAAGCCTCAGGACCGGTAAAGACCCTCCAGTGTAAGTTTCCCAATGTTAATTGACCCGAACTTTGACCGATTCGTTTGGAAAGGTTTTAACTCCGATTTGAGTGATTCCAAAGCCATTTTTCTTAATTGGGAATCTAAATTTTATAATGAAAAAGACAGTTTTAAAAAAGGAGCTAAAACGAAGGAGAAACAAAAATGTAAAGTATGAAGGGCATAATGGGAATTTTTGAAAAGTGTAACTTATTCCCACCTATATATATGATGCACCCTTCTCCTCCCTTCATTATGCACGACCATGTTCTGCCTAAAACTAGAAGAAAACCCTAGGGGATGAAGCTTACAAGAAGGGGAAGAAAAGGAGAAGAAATCAAAGGCTTAAGGTATGGAAATTATTAGCTTTTCATGCTCTTTCTCTTCCAAACCTCTTCTCCTCTATTCTCCTTTGTTTCCTATGATTAAAATGAGGTTTATAAATCTGATTTAAGGGACAAATTGAGGGAAAAGTTCGGATTTGAAGAGAGGAGCTCAAAGAACACAAGATTCAAGTGAGAAAAAGTAAGAAAACAAGGTAATTTCTCTTCCTATGGTTGTCATTTTTGGTCCCTTTCTCCACCATTTCGCCCCACTTGAAAAAACCCTAGGAGGAGATGACTTTTAGGCTGAACCAAGCATGAATCTAAGGAAAAAGGGTGTGAAGATTAAGAATATGCAAAGAGAATTAATAAAAAACCATTAGATTTCAAGATGCAAGTTCTAAGGTTTCAATTGCACCTTGTAAAATCTGACCTTGTATGATGATTCCTAGGCCTAAGTAAGAGTTTAAATGAGCTCCCAAGATCCCTAAGAGGCTCCCCATATGCTTCTTCCCTTGAGAAAACAAAGAAAGCTCCATGGAACCCAATATGCTTTATAACCTCGGCCTAGATGGGTTCTCCTAGCTAGGGAGAGTTTTAAATTTTTCTAAGGCCATTCTTGAGTCATATTTGATGAATGAAAGTGAAGGGAGGCCTTGGAAAAAATTTAGAACTCATAGAAAGTGATTTGGTGTCTTAGGTTCCATATTATGACCTAAAGAAGCAACATGGTGCTAGGCCTTTTGTTTTGATGATGTGATGACTCCAAGAGGCTTAAAAGGAGTTAAGAATCATATTTGAAAGGAAAGAATGAAGCCTAGAGAGTATTTGAGGGGTGTTGCTTCATTAGGTGTATTTATGGACCATAATAGAGCTTATAGAGCAATCTAACATCTAAGCAAATTGTAGGGTCTTAGAGATTGTTTCATGAACTTAATTGGCTCTCATAATTTGTATCTAGGCCAAGAGAAACTATCTCCACCAATTTGTGGGTGTGTGGTCAAAAGAGGAGGCTTGAGTCCAAAGGACAAAGTGTGTAATTGTGTGCAAGGTAGCTCTCTCCACCTTCTCTCATGCATGAATGTGTGTTTAACTGCTTTTAGAATATGTGTATGTGTATTTTTAAGCTTTGCAAAGTATGCTAGCATGCCTTTATATGCCATGATCCTTGATGCCATGTTATGTTCTTAAATGATTTCATGATGGTTGTATGAGTTTGCTTGAGTGCGGAGAGGCCAAGAACTCTTCCCTTGGGTGAGGATGAGCTAAGAACCCTTGAGCTTGGTTGAGACAAAGTAAAGAGTCTCCCAAAGGCAAAGTGGGCTCCCAAGAGTATGGTTGAGTCCAAAGCTCTTAAAGAATGGGTGAGGCAAGTCCAAAATCCATGAGGAGAAGTGTGAGACCAATCCAAGCACTTGGCGAGCTCTTGAATGTCTTGTATGATTGATTCACATGCCAAGGTTATTTTTAAAATGTGCATGTCTTACATCTTCACCATGCATGCATTTGAAAAGCTTGCTTTACACATATTATGTATGATTGAATGAGAGATGAGCTATTAGGATTCTTTGAATCTCATCCCCTCCTTTCCAATGATCTAACATGATAGGTGAACAAAGTGGATATGCTAATGGGAGCCAACAACACTAAAGGAAGGAGATTAACAAACTTTTGCCTTGGTTTTAGCCATTTTGGAACCATAATGATGGTTTATCATGTATACGATGTTGTAAAAGTACCATGACCCTTGAGACATGTATAAATACACCATTATGTGATGTTTATATGTATGGATATGATGTATGACCTCTAGCATATATTTTGAGTATCTAATGCCAAAGTATGAGAATTGAAAGTTTGATGGATATGTGTATAAGTGGGAATTGAATGGCCAAAATGAGATGCAAATGGTTTGGGACCGTTTGGGCAGCTTCCCCAAGTCTTAAACATACTTTTAAACTAGCCCAAAAGGTGCCAAGACCAAGGGAAATCCATTTGGCAATTTTGGTATCCAATATGGAGCCAAAATTGACCATAATGGAACCCTATATCACTTTTTAGCCAAATGAGTTAGTCTTATACTGAAACTTGGCATACAATTAGGCCTCATTGAGAGATTTCTGGGAAACTAAAGATCATAATTTTCAGAGACCTAGGGAATATTTGATGAATTTTCAAAGTTGGGATTTTTCATGGATTCTAGTATGGGTACTATTCATATTGGCAGTTTTGTATTCTGTGTCACCCGATAGCCAAATGGCATCCAATGCTTATAAAATTTTATATGAATACACTAGAGGTCATAAGATTTCTGTAGCCACCAAGATCACCTCATTTAGAGGTCTGAGCAGTGAGTTATACATGTTTGAAGTTACTTGTCAGTATCAGTAGCGCCCCAGGAGTCCAGCTACTGTTCCATAGGTTCCAGCTAACTAAACGTATCTGTTTCATTCTGAAATTATTTTTAGTATCAAGTTAACATTTGTAGCTTTCTAGAATGACTGAATGTGTGTGATTTCAATTTGTATATAATTAGTTATGAATTTCAGAAATTTGTATCAGTAAACTAAACAACAGCCTAGGCAGCCAGCAACTCTGTAGCTTTTTGGATGTCAAACGTCCTGTGTGATGAATTTTGTGACCTGGGTGTATTTTTAGTGTGACGTAGTCCTAAGCTTTCCATAATGACAAAGATTTTATAATTTAAAATTTTCTAAATTTAGTTATGATTTTCCAAAGTTGGGTCAGAAAATGGAGCAAATCTGGCTGAAAATGTGCTTGTTTATTTAGAGCTCCATTTCTGTTTCCATGAGTTGTAGGCATGTTTTTGTGATACAAATGAGTTGTAAAAATGAAATTAAATATGAGGAAGTATAGTATGAGCTCACATGGTCCACGTGACACCGAATTTAATTTTTTAGATATAGCGCAACGCAGAAAAAGTCTATTATTTTTATGTTCTTTCTCATATGCTTTTGTGGGATTGATAATACAAAGCTTATAAATAGCATGAAATGAGCTAGAAGTTATAGTGTTACAAAAAGCAAGGAAGTGTTCATAAACAAGCACTTAGTAGAAGACACCCTCGCCTTAGTAGTGACTAAAGGAGAGTTAATAGAGTAAGTATAGTAAAGATAGTCAGGTAAGAGTTGAGTGCTTAGTTAGATGAGTTTCCCTAGTATAAGACTCGTGTAATGTAAAAGTTCATGAGTAGTAAAGTACTAAGTGGAGCATAAAGTTACTAATAAAGGAGATTCAGGATATTGAGAAAATGTGTGACCTGAATCGGGTTAGTATAACCTTGTAATTAATGAAGCATGCTCCTAAAGATGAAGGCAAAAAGTCTAAATGAAAAGGGGAGAGAGAGAGAGAGAAAAGCTGAGATAAGTAGTTAGTACCTTAGTACTTATAGGGAAACTAGAGAAATTGAAAAGCCACCTAAGAAGGTGAACTCTAGGATTATGTAAAGTAGTAAAGTAAGCCATCAGTTTTAAAGAGAGCAAACTCTAGGGTTCATAGGAAATAATTCCTTATGGAAGAATGATTTAATTAAGAATAAAGCAAGAGAATAAAGGGAATTAGACCCTTCCCCCACTTTATAGAAAGTAAGTAAGTAAGAGTGAACCCCAGAGGAATAAATATGATTTTAAGAATAAAGAAAATATGTGATATTATCAGAACCAAGGACACAATGAATCCAAAAACAAATAAATGGATAATATGAATGAATGTACTAGTCAATACATTGTCCTTAGTATAGATGTCAGTGAAACATGATGGAATGCCCTAATAAAGGTAATTGGCAATATGAATGACCTCAAGGTAGTGTAGTAAATGACATGAGAAATTATAAGAAGAGTTTCCTTTCCTCAAGCGTCATTTGAAATAAAGAGAGATATAGCATGGTAACAGGAGGGTATTTTAAATTGTTGGAAAACTCATAATATACTGGTGATAGCGACTTGAGCTCAATCATGATGTGCCTATGTATTAGTGATTGATGCTATGGTTTGCTTGCAATGATGGTTACATGATTTTGAGTCTGGCTAACTTAGTAGTAATATAACTTGAGTGCATAGCAAATGATGGCATCAACCATAAAAAGTGTCCCAATAATCAAAGAGTATCCTAGTTAGTTAAATCAAAAGATAAGTTAAGGAAAGAGACAAAAGGGATTCCAATAATATCATAATAATAAGAAAAGTATGTAGAAAGGAACCCCAGTAAAGAATAATGATGCAAAAGGGAATGTGCTAACAATAGTAGAATGTTAAAGGCCAGATAGCATGAACTTAAAATGTATAAGAGGAGTCCTTTATGATATGGCTAAATAAAGTGAAAAGGGATTGGCCTATGACCTCTATTGTATGAGAGATGTTAGACCTACCAACATGTGTGATGCCCTGGTGCTAAAGGCACTTGAAAGTAGAACAGGGGCATAGTTAAAAATTGCAGAATATGAGAGGAAAGACAGAAAGAGTATAGGAAAAGTATAGTAAGCCTGTAAGAGTAAAGAAAGAAAGCCTAAATAGAAAGACTTAAAGTAGGAATCCGAGGATCCCCAGTGAAAATCAGAATACTCCTACGTATTGTTTTAATGGGATTAACAAAGAAATAGGTGACGTAGAACCCACTTCACATGAAGAGCCTAGTAGATATCTGATTTTAGCCTTAGCCATTATGAGCAATAGTTGTTAGACTTAGTGAGCATGTATTTTACTATCGAATACAACATCCCCTAGAGATGGATTGTTGCAGATCCTAGTATAGTATAGTGGGTTGTAGTAGATCCTAACAGGGCTCAAAAAGGTTGCAGTAGACCTAAAGGTCATAGTAGATCCTACAGAGATATAGAAAGCCCACAGTTACAGCACAACAATCCTCTAAGAGATGATGGCCTGAGATAGTTTTCCTAGATCAGTTAGTCTCAGGGACCAATATAGTTTAAATAATTTTGTCTCAGAGACTAGAGATCTCCTAAGTCTAGTAGACCATTGCCACAGAGATATAAAGGCTTTTACTCAGGCAGTTAGACTACTGACTAGATCTCTTGAGAGATGAGCATAGTATGTGAGATGAGGAAAGCAAGAAAGTAGCTTTCTAATATTATAGCTTGATGAACCACTACCCAGTAGACATTGGACCTGACTCAGGGATAGAGAAATCCTTATATACCAGAGTAGTATATTTCAAAGAGGGGTCAGGTATAATTTGTCTTGATGGTGTAAATGGTAAACTATGTCTCCAGCAGTAGAGATTATAAAAAATTAGCATCCCACGAGAATTTAACAATTGTTAGTGATAGTTGCTCTTCAATGTTAATACAAGAAAGAGTAAGAGTATGATGATCTGTCATTAAGCCGAAGAGTTATATAAGCCCTCTCTCGAGTGAATAAAGAGAGTAAAACATAGTTTAGGTCTAAAAAGGAAAGGGTTAGAATAAGAAATGAGATTGGGATGATTGAGAATAATAGCCCTTTGAAAATGAGCTATGATCCTAGTAAGTGATACAACAATGAGACCTATGATAGGAAGAAATATGATGATAAACCATGGGATGAGATAATGAGAAAACGAATAAGATTAAATAGTGGACTGATATTTAAGTAAGTTAAATAAGCAAACAGAGGCCTCTAATGGCTCTTAATGACTAGAGAAAGGCAATGAGATCTTATAGAAAGCCATTAAGAAATGATAAGGGAGATTTAATATCAAGTACGCTATCTCCCAAGGCATATGTAGTAAGTCCACTAGACAAGACACATGAAAGTAAGTTCACTAGGCAGGAAGTTAATCTCTATGAATAGGATAAGCTTAATCATATATGAAATAATAAGCTATCCTAGGAGATAGGCCAGAGTATTAGAGTATATGCAATATCAGAAATTGCTTTCCCTTATGATAAGAGCAAGTCAAAGGCTCTCTAGCAATAGCATAAAAGAAGAGAAGAAAATACAGTAAAGTAGCGACATAAATTGTAACACTATATATTTATAACTCATTTCATACATATTTGCATGCTCACATGAAACATTCCATGAAGGGAGTGAGGAAAATCCATCAAAATAATATATTTCTTTGTATTGCGTCGTGTATAAAAATTCTATTCAGTGTCACGTGGACCATGTGAGCTCATACAACACATTCCCATATTTAATTACATGAATACAACTCATTTACATCATGAAAAGTGGCCTACAACTCATAAAACTTGAAAGGAAGCTCAAAATATACATATTCATTTTCGGCCAGAATTTGGTTCTTTTTTGCCACAAGTTTGGAAAATCATAACTAATTCTAGAAAAATAAAAATCATGCATTCTTAGATTTTGGAAAGCTACAGATGTCTAATTCATAAAAAAAAAATTTCTAGACCATTACATCCATCACAAAGGACGTTTGACATTCAAAATCATCCAGAGGTCAAATTGTCCACTGGTGCTGTCATAGATTTCTACAGCAAATTTCAAAAATATCCAATTAATTCCACAAAAATTCCACCTATGTAAATGATACCAATTTAGAAAGATGTGGATGTTTAGAGGGGAAAAAATAACTCTAGACTAGCTCAAGCACGTCTAGATCTTGAAATCCAATCAAATAGTAACAGAGGTCGACTGGAGTTCTTAATACTGGACAGAATCTTTAAAAATTCGTATCTCCCTCTCTAGACATCTAAATGAGGTGTTTCTAGTTGTCATAAGTCACTATAAATGTCTAGTTTCTTTGTATAAACGTTTGTGGCAATTGAACATCATTTGAGCCCTGTGTGATAGAATTCATTTTTGGACCAAGTGAACAGTGCATCAAACCAAAACCAAAATTTTTACCAACTTTGGAAATTCATCCAATATTCTCTAGACCTCTAAAAATTCTATTCTTTAGTTTCTTGGAAAGCTCTCAATAAGATCTAATTGTATGTCAAATCTTAGATCAAGAAGAATTCATTTGGACAAAAAGTGATATAGGGTTCTATTATGGTCAATTTTGGCTCTATATAAGATACCAAAATGTCCAAATGGCTTTCCTTTGGGTTTGACACCTCTTGGGCAAGTTTAAAAGAATAATTAGGACTTTTGTGAGCTACCCAAATGGTCCTAAACTCCATGCCTCTCATTTTGGCTATGCCACATGCAATTATACACATACTTCCATAATAAAAACTTGCCAATATATAACCAAAATGTGCATATTCATACATACAACTTTAACTCTCATTCATACATCACTTATTAACATAATTACACATGTCCAAGAGGTTATAGGTCATCTACAACCATAGATGACAACATTTGCCAGCTTGATGGCCTTAAAGAAGCAAATTTCATACATTTCAATGTCATACTCTCATCTCTCAAGTGGTTGGCTTCCATCTCCTTACTCTCTTGGTCCACCTAGCATGTTAGAATATTGTAGAGGAGGGGATGAGATTCAAAGAATTCTAGTAGCTCATCTCCCATTCAATCATACATAATGGATGCAAACAAATCTCATAAATGTATGTATAGACAAGTGGACATGTGCAAGCATTCAAGAAGCATTTTCATCATTTGAGAAACTCATACATAGCATACAAAGGCTTGCCAAGCAAGTGGATTGGCCTCACCCAATTTCTTATGAATATTAGACTTGCCTCACTCATTCTTTAAGAGATTCTTGGACTTTACCACACTTTTGGGAGCCCATCTTGCTTTTGGGAGACTCTTTGCTTTGTCTCAACTAATTTCAAGGGTTCCTGGTTCATCCTCACCATGGCTAAGGATTCTTAGCCTCACCACACTTAAGCAAGCCTAAGCACACATAAAAAATATCATATAAGAGCATATTGTAACATCATGGCACCATGGAATTAAAGTCATGCTAGAACACTTTTCATGGCTTAAAAATTACACAAACATATATTCAAGACAAGTTATGCACACATCCATGCATGAGAGAAGGTAGAGAGAGCTACCTTGGAAGCAATTACATACTTTTTCCCTTGAATCTCCCTTCCTTGCTTCAACCACACACATACAAAAGTGTAGGGAAGATTTATCTTGGCTTAGACACAATTTATGGAAGCCAATTAGGTTCATGAAACTAATTCTAAGACCACACAACTTGCTTAAATGCTAGGTTGATTTATAAACCTCCTTATGGTTCCATAATTGCACCTAATGAAGCAATACCCTTCAAATAACTTCTAGACTCCATTCTTTCCTTTCAAATGTTTCTTGACTCCTTTTAAACCTCTTGGAGTCATCACACAATCAAAACTAAGAGCCTAACTACATGTTGCTTCTTTAGGTTATAATATGGGACATAAGGCACTAACTCATTCTCTAAGCTTCCTAAATTTCTCTTAAAGCCTCCCCTCATTTTCATTCATCATATATGACTCAATAATGGGCTTAGAAAAATTTAAAACTCTCCTTAGCTATGCTATCTCCCTTAGACCAAGACAATGGGGGTTTTTGTTCTCTATGGACCTTACTTTGTTTTCTCAAGAGGAGATGCATGTGGGGAGCCTTTTAGGGATCTTAGAAAATTATTTAAACTCTTATTTAGGCCTAGGAATGATCATACAAAATTAGATTTTACAAGATACAATTGAAACCCTAGAAATTGCATCTTGAAATCTAATAGCTTTTAGTTAATTTCCTTTGCATATTCTTAATCTCCACACCCTTTTTCCTTAGAATAACCCTTGGTTCTACCTAAAAATCAAATCCTCTTAGGTCTTCTCAAGTGGGGCAAAATGGTGGAGAAGGGTAGCAAGGGATATCAACCATGGAAGAGGAAATTACCTTATTTTCTTATTTTTTTCTCACTTGAATCTTATGTTCTTTGGACTCCTCTCTTCAATTCCAAATTTTTTGCTTAATTTCTCCCTTAAAACAGATTTATATACTTCATTATAATAATAAGAAATAAAGGAGAACGAAGAAGAAGAGATTTGGAAGAGAAAGAGCATGAAAAACTACTAAATTTCCATATCTTAAGCCTTTGATTTCTCCTCCTCTTTGCCTCCCTTTTGTGCACCACTCTCCTTAGGGTTTTCCTCTAGTTTTGGGCAAAACTTGGTCGTGCAAAATGAAGGGAGAAGAAGGGCACTTCAAATATATAGGTGGGAGGAAGAAATACTTTTCAAAAATTTTCATTTTGCTTTTCGTTCTTGGCATTTTCGTTTCTCCTTTGTTTTAGTTCTTTTTTGAGAATTGTCCTTTCCATTATGAAATTTAGGTTCCCAATTTAGTAAAATGCCTTTGGAACCACTCAAATCGAATGAAAAACCTTCTCGAATGAATCCGTCAAAGTTTAGGTACACCAACATTGAAAAATGTCCACCGAAGGGGCTTTAGCTGTCTTGGGCCTTCCCATGGTTTTTAGGGCTCTGAGAACCTTAGGGAACTCAAAAATTTCATTTAAAAAGCCCAACTATGTGAATTCTGAAATTTACTCAAAATTACAAAAATGCCATTACGTTTTGTAAGCTTTTCGTAAGAGATTGTTTCTTCATTCTATCTCCATTTTTCTCTATGTCTAAGCCTGGGATTCTCATTTTTAAGAGTCTGGAATGCTACCTAAATTTTTTGGGGTCTTAACTACATCATTTCAAGGGACTTCCTTTTTTATCCAGTGAATTTTGTTCGTTTATGGAGAAATTGTATGTTAAGTTTATCACGTTTTCTCTCATTTTCAGAGAATCAGATATTACATAAATTCCATGGCAGAAGAGCTTAGTCTGTAAAGGAAGTAAATAGAGCTATGAAGAAGGAAAAGAAAGGGCCAATTAGTGAGACTGTGAAAAAACTAGATGAGGTTATACCCTTAAATTTTAAGGATGAAATTTATTTAAAGGGGGAGGAAATGTAACAATCAATACCTCCGTAAATGTGAGAAACATAATGCCCAGTTTCTCTGTAAACATGCATAATTCACTAGATATAAAAGGAAGTTTCCCAAATAGAATGAGTTGAGGCCCAATAAAATTAAAGTGATAATCTAAACCTCAAATAATGGGAATCCAAGGTTAGAAGTACCTTGAAAATGGAGCTAGAATAACCAGACGAAATTCAATGAAGATGCAGTGGCATTTTTGTAATTTTAGATAATTTTTTAAAGACTCATAAGAGGGCATTTTAAATGAAAAATTTGAGCACTATGGGTTCTCAGAGGCCTTGCAAACCATAGGAATCATCGGGACAGTTAAAACCCCCTGGTGTATGTTTTCTAATGACAGTTGATCCCAATTTTGATTTTTTCATTTAGGAAGGTTTTAGCCCTAAATTGAGTAATTCCAAAGGCATTTTATAAGATTGAGGGCCTAAATTTTATGATAAAAAAGACAGTTTTAAAAAAAGAGCTAAAACAAACCTAAAACGAAAATGCCACGACAAAAGGACATAGATGGAAATTTTCTTGAACAATTCTTAATTCCTTCTCTTATAAAACTCATGCCCCACTCTTCTCCCACACTAACAGAATTTGTGGCTGGCCAAAATAGAGAGGAAGACCTAGAGAGAAAGGCACACAAGAACAAGGGAAAAAGGGAGAAGAAAAGCCACGAAAAAGGTGAGAATTTCATAGAATTTCCTAGCCTTCTCTTTAGTAAACTTCTTCCCCTCCTTCTCCTCTTTCTTTCTATGGTTTGTTGATGTATTTGGGTTTACTTTGAGCTTAGACTGAAGGGAGGAGTTTAAGTTTTTAGAGAAGAAGCCAAGCATGAGAAGAGCATTTAAAGAAAGCTAAGAAACCAAGGTAATTTCTTATATTTCAAGCTTGCCCTTTCCTTGTTCTCTTCTTATGAATTTTGATCTATGTATGGACAACTAAGAGGAGTTAGATTTTAAACCAAACCAAGGGTGAATCTTAGGAAAATGAGTGAGGAGAATAAGAACATGCAAAGGAAACAAAGAAAGAACCATGAAATTGCAAGATAGAAAAGCTAGGGTTTTAGTTGCACCTTGGTTTGTAAGATGAGTTCTAGACATAAATTAAGAGGTTTAATAGTTCATATGAGTTTCTAAGATATCAAGACAACTCTATTGGTGATCTAAAGAGACATAGCCTCATCCTAGCATGGAAGGAGCACCAAGGGAGTGTTTTAATTTCTTCCAAGCTTAGTTTTGCATCATATATGATGGGAGAAGATGAAAGGAAGCCTTGAACAAATTTTAGAAGTTATGGATAGTGAGATGTAGCTATAGGTTCCATATTGTGACTTAAAGAAGCAACACCCAGCTAAACTCCTTGAAATAAATGTGTGATGGCTCCAATGAGTTTAAATGGAGTTAAGAGTCATAAATTAAATGAGAGAATGGAGCCAAGATTATGTTTTCCCAAGGTTGCTTCATTAGGTGCATTATGGAACCATAAATAAGCCATAGGAACAACTTAGTTTTAAAATGAATGTGTGGCCTTAGTAATTGCTTTAAGAGTGTAATTGGCTTCCATATGATATGTCTACGCCAAAGGAATCAAGTCTCACATCCTTGTGAGTGTGTAGCCGAGGGAGAGAAAGAGTTTTCAAGGAAGAAAGTGTGCATTTGTAACCAAGGTAACTTTCTCTTCTTTCTTTCATGCATGAGTGGATTTTTATCTTATCTTTGAATGTGTGTATGTATGTTTTGAGCCATGAAAGAAGTTTTAGCATGTATCTATATGCCATGGTTCCATGATATTATGTTATGCACTTAAATGATGCTTTATGAACATGTTTTAGTTTGCTTAAGTGGTGAAGCCAAAAGTCCTTTAGCTAGGGTGAGGATAAGCCAAAAGTCCCCAAGAATGGATGAGATAAAGCCAAAAGTCTCTAAAAAGTGAGGCTTAGTCAAAAGTCTCCTAAGAAAATGTTAGAGATTGTGCCTTAGGCCAATCATTGTATTGCAAACATTGTGCTTTATTAAAATAAAATCTGAACTAGCTAAAGGTGGCACACCAAAGAGGAAGCAAAGGAGAAGGAAACCAAGCTTGAAAAGTGTAAGAAATTATCTTTTTTTCATGCTTCTTCTTTCACTAAACTTCTTCTCCCCCTTCTCCTCTCTCTTCCTATAGTTTTGATTATTTGTTTGGACATGTTTTATGATGGAGGAGTTTAAAGGGAAGCTTTGAAGCATAAGAAAGCTCTCTTGAAAAATTTGCAAATACAATAATATATGATGGCCTATGTAGCTTCTTCTTGGCTCCTTCTTATCTTCTTCATTTCGACCAGAACATGGGTCATGTGTAGAGACTTTATTTTGATCTAAACTTGATAGGATATAGGGTTTTGGAGAATAAGGAATAAGAATATGTAATTGGAACTAAAAGAAAAGCTTTAGAAATTAAGTTATGGTAATAAGGGTTTTGGTTGTGCCTAGGGATTTATGGAGCTTTCAAGTGATAATTTAGATTGTGTAAAAGCATGTTTGAGTTCTCAAAATATCTAAGAAGCTTTATGGATGGCAAATTCCCTAAGAAAACTAAGACAACTCCATAGGCTCTTTCCCTTAGTGAGTGAGTCAACCA
Organism: Erythrophleum fordii; assembly: GCA_032878935.1. Taxonomy (NCBI): domain Eukaryota; kingdom Viridiplantae; phylum Streptophyta; class Magnoliopsida; order Fabales; family Fabaceae; genus Erythrophleum; species Erythrophleum fordii. The sequence continues at coordinate 12,578,568 of JAVQMF010000052.1, read as the reverse complement.
AGAAGGAGTCCATGCACCTAGCGAGAGTTTTCTTTGATTCCAATGATACAAATGGCCTAGAAATGGATAATAGGCACCAAAGGAACTATTGGTTTGAATTTAGAAACCATATCTTGAAAGTTAGAAGTTTAAGTTCCATTATGCATAAAGAAGCAACTTGTTGTTTGGCTTCTTAGATTAAGTTTGTGATGGCTTCAATAAATTAAAATAGAGTCATGTGACTTAGATTAAGTAATAAATTGGAGCCAAGATCGTGAGTTATATGAGTTACTTCATTATGCTTTTGTATAGAACCATAACTATGGCATAAACTAGAAATGGCTTATGTAGAATTTATGTGAGACTAGAGATGGTTCCATTGATGTGTTTATGTCTTGTTTGATGTGTCTAGACTAAGCAAACCAAGCTCCTCTTAGGTGTGGGTGTAAGGCTGAGAAAGGGAGGTAGAATTCAAAAAGGAAATTATGTTTTTTGAACCAAGGTAGCTCTCTATCCTTTCTTATATGCATTTCTTAGTTGTGTTGATTGTCATTGAATACTTGTATGTGTGTTTGAATCATAAGACATACCTATAACTATTGGTTTGATATTATGGTACCATTATACTTGAATTGCATTTTGATTGTTAAATTGCTTTTTATAGGTAAGGTTGTGCTAAAAGTCCCTTAGAATAGGTGAGAATAAGCCAAAAATCCCTAAGAATGGGTGAGACAAGGCCAAAAGTATTAAGAGTGAGTAAGACTAAGTCAAAAGTCTCTAGAAAGTGGATGAGGCTAATCCAAAAGTCATAAATAATAGGGTGAGACTATACCAAAAGTTCCTAGAACTTATTCTTGATTTGATATGTTTATATGACATAGGAAATATGATTTGAATGATTCTTGAAAGTGTTTGGTACATACATGTATTCTTTGACATGATTATATGCCATGTATGCTTACTTAAAGGGTGAAAGAGCTATTGAGATTTTTTGAATCTCACTCTCCCACACTTTCCATCTAACTTTGCTTAGGTGAAGCCCAAAGAGCATAATTTGTAATACTTTGAAAATAGTATAAATGAATGTCAAAGTATGTATGTACAAGTTATATATGAGATGTAACCCTTTGGGCATATGTAGAAACATATAAATATGTTGTATGTAATAAATTTTGAGCCATATGCATGAGAATGCATGATTTGGGCATTTTAGAGCCTTTACATGAATGTGTATATATACAAGCAAAATGGTGAATTTTAGCTCCATGATTGAACCATTTGAGGCATTTCTTCATGCTATGTTTATGCTTTTGGACATGCTCAAATGGTCATGGTATGTTTGGAAGGCCATTTGGTGCAATTTGACCCCATTATGGTCCCAAACTAAGTTATATTTTTCCTTTGTACCAAAACTAGACCAAATGAAGTAGTTTTTGCATAACATTTGCCAGACATATAGATCTCATTGAGAGTGTTTCATAAAGCTAAAGATCATAATTTTTTAAGCTCTGTGGAATATCTTATGATTTTTCAAATTTGGCTAAATTATGCAAAAATTATCATGGTACTATGCTTTTAGATAGTCTAGCTTTTGGTTTCTTTAGAGGGAAAAAGGAAGTCCAATGCTCATGAAATTTTACAAAAAAGTAATTGGCATTATAAGATTTTTGTAGCCACTAAGACTACTTAATTTGGAGCTCTGTACAATGAGATATGAATTTTTAAAATTATATGTCTGCTGCAGTATCAAAAATAGACCTGAGTTATTATTTCATAATATTTCTAGGGCCAAATGTTATTATTATGATTTGAAATTTTGATGATAGTTAGAGGACATTCTAAGCTTTCTAGAAAGTCATATTTTATATGTACAAATTTTTTAAGTTCTAGATAGATTATGGAATGATATGGAAGTTTGTAAGCTTGTCCCCTTAACTAGTGTTAATGTATAAACTCCAAATCCAAATTTTATGCCTTTTTAGGTGATACTCTAATTGGGCAAACATGTTATGACTAAATTGGCATTAAACCATGTTGATACAGAGGCTAAGATAACATCTTGTAGACAAGGTCAAGGATCTTGTTGACAAGATTTTTTATTTTACACTATGAAATCCAAGACCTTGTCAACAAGGTTTTTTGTTAGTAGTACAAGGTCCTCTATTTTAGCATGTTCTAGCATATGATATATGGTAGTGTGACATTTTTTGTATTAGAGCAACAGTTCAAGCATTGTTGTTCTATTATTGGCTTTTGAATTGTATGATTAGCTTGTGTTGTGGTGTGATTTGCCAAAGAATATGTGAGATGCATATGTATATGTGTTGAATCGTGATTATGGTTGTTTTTAGATAAAATGGTAACCACTAGATGGGGTAGGCTAGCTAAGGCTAAGAGGGTTGAGGTTGAGGACCTTTTATGTATCATCATGGAGCAATTAGATAGACATGAAGCTATGATGTAGAAGCTACATGAAATGATAATGCAGTTGCAGTATACCATAGCTAGTGTAACACCATACTTCTAGGACTTAATTCATGCAATTCCCATGCCTCATCTTATGTTTGTTCTATGGAAACAATATAGTAGCATAGAGAGTATGAATGAAAATGTATTTCTCTACAGGTGAAATTGTTCTTTCAGAGTCCCATGGGCCATATAAATGTAGTTATCACATTCTCATACTTAAACATATGAATGTAGCTCATTTCCATCATCAAATTTGGCCTACAACTCGTGGAAAGCAAAGGAACACATAAAATCCATATTTGCATTTTTGGCCAAAATTTCCTCTTTTCTGTCATAAAATTTGGAAAATCATAACTAATTCTAGAAAAATCGAAATCATGTGTTCTTTGCCATTCTGGGAAGCTACAATGTCTAATTTATGCTAAAAATATACCCAGATCATGAAACACCACACAGAAGACGTTTGACAGTAAAAAAGCTACAGACTCGCTGGCTGTCTGGGCTGTGATTCAAGTTACTGATGTAAACTTCTAAAATTCGTAACTAATTCTAAAAAAATTGAAATTACACAAATTTAGTCATTATGGAAAGATACAAATGTTAACTTGACACCAAAAATAATTACAGAATGAAACAGATACGTTTAGATATCTGAAACTGATGAAACATTGATTGAGCTCTGGAGATGCCACTGTTACTGACAGCAAACTTCAAAAATTCATAACTCTCTGCCCAGACCTCCAAATGAGGTGATCTCATGGGCCACAGAAAGATTATTACCTCTAATTTATGCATATAAAATTTCATAAGCATTGGACACCATTTGGCTATCAAGTGACATGAAAATCAAATCTGCCAGTATGAACAGTGCACATACCAGAAACCATGAAAAATGCCAACTTTGAAAATTCACAAAATATTCCCTAGGTCTCCAAAAATCATTATCTTTAGCTTCTCAGAAATATCTTAACAAGACCTAATTGCATGCCAAATTTCAGGGCAGGACTAACTCATTGGGCTAAAAAGTGGCATAGGGTTCCATTATGGTCAATTTTGGCTCCATATTGGGTACCAAAATTGCCAAATGCATTTCCTTTGGTCTTAGCACCTTTTGGGAAAGTTTAAAAGCTTATTTGAGACTTGTGTGAGCTGCCCAAATGGTCCCAAACCTCATACATCTCATTTTGGCCATTCAACCCACACTTATACACATAATCACCAAACTTTACATTCTCATATCATGGCATTTCATACTCAAAACATGTGCTATTAGTCATACACCATACTCATTCATTTATCTATCACATAATATTATTTTTACATTTGTCCAAGGGGTCATAGACTATTTACAATAATAATATACATCATGAAGTCTCCTTATGAATCAAAAGACCAAAAATCAAGCATAAGGATGGCAATCTTCTTTCTTCAAGGTGGTTGGCTCCTATTGCCATGTCCACTTGATCCACCTAGCACATTAGGACATTTAAGAGGAGGGGGTGAGATTCAAGAATCTCAATAGCTCATCTCCTATTCCATCACACATAATATGTGCAAGCAAGTTTTACAATTGCATGCATGGAGAAAGTAGAAATCATAGGCATTTTAAAAGCAACCTTGGCATGTGAATCAATCATACAAGACATTCAAGAGCTCACTAAGTGTTTGGATTGGCCTCACACTTCACCTCATGGATTTTGGACTTGCCTCACCCATTCTTTGAGCACTTTGGACTCAACCATACTCTTGGAAGCCCACTTTGCTTTTGGGAGACTCTTTACTTTGTCTTAACCAAGCTCAAGGGTTCTTGGCTCCTCTTCACCCAAGGGAAGAGTTTTTGGCCTTTCCACACTCAAGTAAACTCATACAAACATCATGGATTCATTTAAACATAACATGGCATCAAGGATCATGACATGTAAAGGCATGCTAGCATACTTTTCAAAGCTTGAAAATACACATACAAGCATTCTAAAACAAGCTAAACACACATCCATGCATGAGAGAAGGTAGAGAGAGCTACCTTGTATACAAGCACACACTTTTTCCTTATCTTTCAAGCCTCCTCTTTTAGCCACACACCCACAAGTTGGTGGAAATAGTATCTCTTGGCCTAGACACAAATTATGGGAGCCAATTAAGTTCATGAAACAATTTCTAGGGCCATGCAACTTGCTTAAACCCTAGATTACTCTACAACCTCCATTATGGTCCATATTGGCACCTAATGATGCAACACCCCTCAAATGATTTCTAGGCCTCATTCTTTACTCTCAAATATGATTCTTGGCTACTTTTAAGCCTCTTGGAGTCATCACATCATTAAAACAAAGGGCCTAACATCATGTTGCTTCCTTAGGTCACAATATGGAACCTAAAGCACTAACTCATTCTCTAAGCTTCCTAATTTTTTTCCAAGGTTTCCCTCACATTCATTCATCATGTATGACTAAAAAATGGGTTTGAAACAATTTAAAACTCTCCCTAACTATGCCATCCCTACTTGGCCGAAAGTTAGAGCATAAATGGGATTTCATGGCTTCTTGATTTTTCTTTGATGGGAGAACCATTTAGGGAGGTTGTTAAGAGTTGTAGGAGGTCAAGGAAACACTTAAACAACCAAGAGAACTTATGGATTAAATCAGTTTTTACAATCCCCTTAAGTGCTCTACACTTTTCCAACTTTTAGGTTCATGACTTTCTATGGGGTTTTGTTCATTTTCATGGAGGAAGAGGCATATGGGGGACCTCTTAGGGATCTTAGGAGCACATTTAAATATTCATTTAAGCTTAAAAATATTTATATAAAATCAGATTTGTAAGGGAGCATTTGGATCCCTAATGATTCCATTTTGTTTCCTAATGCTCCTTTCTTGATTCTATTGGTTCATTCTTAATCCTTGCCATCTAAAACCCCTAATCCCTCCATAAATTGGACAGAAAACAGCCCATAAGACTTGGGCTCATGGTGGTCAAATTCGTGCAAGAGAAAGGGGGAGGGAGAAACTACTAAAGAATGGAAGTTTTACCTTGTTTTCTTGCTTCCTTTGGCTTGCTCTTCCACTTGGTTAGCTTACTCCTTCAATTTTCGAAATTCCCCTCTCTGTTCTGCCCCAAAAACAGCACCAAACTCTCCATTGAAACCATAGAAAGAAAGCTTGAGAGGAGAGGAGCAAGGTTCAAGAAGGAAGGATATGGAATTTCTTAAAGTTTATTATCTTTTTCTTGAATTTCTTCCTCCAATATCTTCCTCCTCTTGTGCGCCTAAGGAGCTGGAGTTCTCCTCTAAAAATGGACAGAAGAAAGTCAGTTTAGAGAGGAGAGAAAGAACGTGGCATATAAAGAAGCTTCCTTTAACACTTCAATGCCAATTTTGCCCTTCATTCTTAGCATTTTCGTTTCTCCTTCGTTTTAGCTCCTTTTTGAGAACCGTCTTTTTTATCATCACAAATAGGTTCCCAATTTAATAAAATGCCTTTGGAATCACTCAAATCAAAGCTAAAACCTTTCTAAATGAATCGGTCAAAGTTTAGGTCAACCGACATCAGAAAGAGCACCGGATGGGCTTTATTGGTCCCGGGGTTTCACATGGTTTTTGGGGCCTCTGAGAACCCTGGGCAACTCAAAATTTTCATTTAAACTGGCCTTTTAGCAAATCTTTTGAATCCCTTTGGCCTTCGTTTCTGGGCAACTCAAAGCTCAAATCCTTATTTTCTAATATTTAAAATTTTATCATGATTTTAGTTGGCCCCAATTCCCTCTATTTGAAGGACTTCCTTTTGTATCTGGCCTATTTCTGCCATTTACGGAGAAACTGAACATTACGTTTCTCACGTTTACGAAGGGACTGGATGTTATAACTAGCCAAGAGAAGATGAGAAGAGAGGCCCCTATACCACAGCCATCTACCTCTGGCATTCCACCTACACCCCCTTAAAAGCCAGTTCAAACCCAAATACCTATCCAGAAGTTGCTCAATCAGTTTAGGAAGAATGGTCCACCCTTATTTGATGGGAAGTTGAATGCAGATAAAGCTAAGGCATGGCTTAAGCAGCTAGAGAAAATATTCATAGTGATAGATTACACATCAGAATAGAAACTCAGCTTGCCACTTTCATGTTAGAAAAAAGTTGATAAATGGTGGCATAGCACAAAATCACTAATGCAAACTAAGAATATCCCAACTAACTGGGAGAACTTCTTGGTGGAGTTTTATGAGAACTACTTTTCAAGCTCTTTGAGAAATCAGAAGGAAATGGAATTCATGGGGTTGAAATAGACAGATGAAATGTTAATAGATCAATATATGGCCAAGTTTCTTGAGTTGTCTTGGTATTCTTCCTATCTTTAGAGGTATGATGATAAACCCTAGAGATGCAAGAGATTTGAAAATAGGTTAAAGCCTTTAATCAGAGATAAAGTTACTTAACAAAGAATTAGAAATTTTAATGCTATTATGGAGATTAGCAAGATGATTGAAAACAATTTGCAAGATATCTTACCTGCAATGATTATAGTGAGTCAAAAAAGGGCTTTAGAACCAAAAAGACCGAGACAAAAAGACACTACGAGTGTAGCACCTATCAACAAGAGAACAGGCAAGGTGCCATGGAATAAAAGGCCATAGAAGGGCAAAAAAGTAGAGCCTATAGAGCCCAGTCATATCTAGTGACATGTTTTAAGTGTGGGAAGGTGGGGCACATTGCCAGAAAATTACCCACAAACAGAGACAATGCCTCCATTCAGGCCACAGACCCAGGGTAGAGTGTTCGTCATTACTTAGTAGGAGGCCAGTGCATCTTTTAATTTGATTCAAGGTAGGCTCATAATGAATGATTCTCCTATGATTGCTATGTTTGATTTGAGTGCTAGTCACTCGTTTTATATCTTATGATTGTGTGAGGAAATTGGGTCTAGCTATTAGTACTTTACCTTTTAATTTATCTATTACTACACTTACTGGAGGCCATATTGTTACTTCCTATGCATGAATAAATGTCACTATATAGTTTAATCATTGTCATACTACTATTGATTTGATTTGTATACCTTTCCATAACATTGACTTGATTGTTAAAGAATGATCACTACTCTTCAACACTTTAACAATCAAAGTTAACTTCACTTGCATCAAGAAAGCAAATTTTGTGGCAATTTCATTTGAAAAGAATGAATTAAAGTGCATAGCCCCTCACATAGATTATTGTTTACTCTCAACTTTCAAGTGTTTAGGCAATGTAGATCACTCAAATTCCACCTATCAAAACCTCACTACCATAGGCTTTTCTAAGTTCTAAATCTCCACCACTTATGCCAAATGCAAAGCATAAATCAAAAGGACTTTTATTCAAGGTTGTAATGGGGCAAAGGGATGAAATGAATGGATATACAAAAACAAAGAAAAAAAACAAATAACAAATGGAATGCCTTAAAACCTTAAAAGTAATGAATGAGACCTATGATAGGGAAGAATGTGTTTCAAGGACCTACTCCCAACAAGTACAACAAATTTTTTTTTGAAAAAAAAAAGCTTCTTTCCTTGATTTTCTATTGCTTTTAATCATTTTTTTCCATTTCTTTTTTTTTCTTTTGCTTTTCTATCTTTTCATTTTTTTTAGAAAATCTTCCTAAACTTTTAATAGCAATGGCTTAAATTGATGCAAAGCACACATTCACCTATCTTAATTACATATAATGCCTCTTGAAATCCACAAGGTATCTTAAAATAAGGTGGGAAATATTTTTTTTTTCTTTTCATGGCTGTGGGCTTAATAAAAAAAATAAAAAAGGTTCAAAATGGCTAAAAAATAGAAAGAATGCATGTAGAGGTTAGCTTTTGGCTAACTAGCTATAAAAGAAGAATGCCTTATCATTTTTATGCATGCAAATGCAATTATGGTTTCAACAAAGAATCAAGACAAGTTCTAGAGTGAAAGCAAAGATAGGTGAATATATACTAGAAATGGACAAATAAGGCTAAAATCCTAACGAGTTAATGCCTATCAAAATAATTCATTGAAATCAAATTCATTGCCACTTCACTTAAATCAAAATGCAAGATCCATCATTTATCATGTTAAAGTGAATCCAAGCTATAATCATCTTAACTTGCAACTTCCACAAATTTTTTTTTTTAAATTACACTATTTTTCAATTTCTTTTTAAAAAATTTTCATTTTTTTTTAACAAAACAAAGGAAAGATGAAATAATGGTTCTCCCCCTAAGACATAAATATTGTATTGTCCTCAAAGCCAAAACAAAATCTAATCAACAGATTGACAACATAATATAAAGAGTAGAACAGAAAGTGTACAACCAGATGAAGTTGAATTAATGATCTCAAAGGTGGCTCAGATTTTCATTTTGCTGGTTAGCAACCATTTATTACCTACAAAATAGAACAAAATAAATAGTAATGTAGAAAAGAAAAGATAACTACATCCTAGACTAAAAAGAACACTATCAAAGACCAACTAATCATATATATCAAAAATCAAAATTAAAACAGCTTCATTTCTCTGTAGTTGAACAATTTTAAGTCTAACCACTTTGAAGCATTTTGTTTGATCATTCAAGGATGATGCATGGACTTCCTTAACCATAAGTAGTTTTGGAAAGTCAAATTTAGCATGTTTAGAAGCAATAAAAGAAGAAAAATCAAATTTTGTATGTTCAAAGCTAAAGAAAGAGAATCTAAAATCAAGTTTATGAACACTAAACACTAGACCCTATAAATATCCATCAAAGCCAATAAAGTCAACTAGACTCTCATCAGTAAGAGTCACTACATCAATGGAAAAGTTTAATTGCAACTTCCCACAGTCTTTTAAGTGAAAATCCTTTAAGGTATTTGGCAATTGCTTCATCTCAATTGGGAGAGTTTGTTGCTTATTGGGAACTAGTTCACCAACTTCTTGAACCTGTTCAGAAACCTCAACAAGAGAAATAATATCCTTCCTGACCAAAGAGATATCTGTAGACTCACAAGATTCTATACAATGATCAACAACAAAGTCTAGTCTCTCACTAGTGTCAACAATAGCATAAGGATCAAACGGATTTTTAGTATCAACACTATCTTTATGCATGCTCTTATTAATACTAGTATGATCAGTGGAATCAATTTTATCAACAGTTTCAGTACAAACACAAGAATCTTTAGATTTAATAGAATCATCAGGCCTAAAAAACTCATCTATCTCAACACATACAGGACATCTATACAAATCATCACATAAGCATTTCAAAATAAAGTCTGAATTATCAATAACAAGCTGCTCAACAATTGTATCATTTATATCCTTATCATATGCTACATCTACCATTTTATCAGTCATATCATCACATGCTACGTCACCCTCACACTTATTTACTAACCTAGACTTAAAAGAATCATCATTAACTGGCTTAGAAATGAAATCATCACTATGGTCATAGCTAGGAGTAGAAAAACTAAATGCATCAGTACACAAGGACTTATTAACATCTATAAATGTATCATTTTTGCTCAATGCATTGCCACAATTAACCATATTAGGGTATTCAACAACAATTTCCTCATCTACATTATCATCATGCAATTCAGAATCAACAACATCATGTGCATTGGTGTTCACTATGCTATCAAGTATACTAGAGTCATTCCCAATAAAATGTAAAGTTTTAGAAGATGGAAGCATATTACTTGGTGAACAAAACTCTTTTCTCTATACATTCTCTTCTAATTTGCTTTTCTTTCAATTTAGTAGCACTTGAGGTGGATTGATTTATTTGAACTCCTGAATCTTTCATGAGGTTATCCATCATCTGTTGGTTTTAAAGATGAAACTATTCATTTTCTTGTTAGTGTTAAAGATTAAAAGCTTATAGTTGTTCCCTCATCCTCTCTTCACAGCTTGGTTCCTACTATGGCTCTTGTTGCATGTATCCCTCAGGATAGTTGTAGGCATGATACTCTGGCTCTCGCAAATGGAAATTCTGGTATGGCTCAATGTAATTAGGGTGAATCTCATATGGATGGTGGTATGATTGGCAGCATGGCTGTTGGACTTGTTGTGCTTGTCTTCGTTGCTCAAATATGCCATAAAGCATTGATATAGCTTCATCCATCTTCTAGAGAATCCTATCATTTGCATAAAAATCATAGACACCTTGATTAGACATATAATATGTAATACCTTATATTTCTATTATCATACTCTTCCATTTAGGACAATTAGTGCATATTCATAAGACAAAAGTAAGGAAAAGTATGAAAATAATACACTTTTAACGCATTATGTCAGGGTAAAATTTTTTAATTCGTGTGACGTGGGCCCTGTGGATTATCCAACAACATTCTCTAGTCATTTATCACTTATACAACTCATACATGACTCAAAATTTCACACAATCCATAGACTTTAAGGTACAAACCCCAAATTTTCACTTCATCTCGCGACAGCATAAGGCAAATTTCAGAGGCAACTGTGAAAAATAATAACTAAATGTAGAAAAATTGAAATCATACAAACCATAACTTTCTATAAAGCTTGGGATGTTAAATTTACAATAAAAATAAGCCCCACCCATGAAATTCTCATCTAGACCACATTTGGCAATAGAAAATGCAGGGAGGTCGAGCTACCTAGAAATCTAATGCAACTTACTAATATAAATTTTGGAAATTCATAATTAATTCCACAAAAATCCAATCTATATGATCTATACCAATTTAGAAAGCTACAGATGTTAACTAGAGGGAAAAAATAGTTTTAGTATAATCCAAGAGCATTCAGACCCCGAAAATCAATTAACTAGTAACACGAGTTTGACTGGGCACCTTGTACTAGATAGCAACTCCAAAAATTAATATTGCTCTCTCTCTCTACACATCTAAATGAAGTGCTTCTAATTGGCACAAGTCACTAGGAAGGTGTAGTTTCTCTTTGTAAAATTTGATGGCAATTAGACATTGTTTGCCTTATGAATAAAGCAGAGCAAATTTTATACTAGATGAACAATATTAGTGGCCAAACTAGAAAATTTTTCCAACTTCATAAATTCGCCAAATATTCCATAGACCTCCAAATAATAACCGCTTTAGCTTTCCAAAAAGATATCAACAAGCTTAGATGCATGCCAAATTTAGATCAAGAAAAGTTCATTTGGAGAAAAGTGACATAGCTTACCAAAGTGGCCATTTTTGCTCCATATGAGATACCAAATTTGTCCATATGGCCTCCTCTATTGTTTGGCACCTCTTGGGCAAGTTTAAAAGCATGAATATGACTTGTGTGAACTGACTAAGTAGTCTTAAACACCATGCATCTCAATTTGGCCATTCCATACCCAAGAATACATTATATATATAAGCCATTCAAGAAGCTAAATCCTACATTTGCATTGGTTTCATGCTACATGTGCTCCATACAAGATTTATACATCATATTACAATTATTTGTGGTCTTACATAATAACATATACATAATCACTTTGCCATTCAATTACAAAGTAAGCTACATAATGGTTCAAATATAGCCTTTTAAGGTCCTTAGCTTGCACTTCTCCCATCTTGTGTGCCACCTAGACATTTTAAGATGAAGAAGGGAAAGGGGTGAGATTCCTAGAATCTTAATAGTTCACACACCCATTCACGCACATTCAAGGCATAGATACATCAAGTATGCAATAAAGCTACTAGAACCATAAATACTCATTTATAAAATATTCATGCCACACTTTCACAATCAAGCCATCAAGAAGCTTTAGGGACTTTTGGTTTTGCCTCACCCTTAGCCTAGGGACTTTTGACTTGGCCTCACTCATCCAAGAGACTTTTGACCTAGTCTCACCCATGCCATGAGACTTTTGGCATTTTCTCACCCACATTAAGGGACTTTTAGCATCATCTCACCTTTATGAGCCATTCTCACTATCAATGGCATTCAAGACAACACATTGGTACCAATGCAATCTTAAGACATCAAGTGGCATGTTCTCAAATCATAAGAGCACACATGTAAGTACACAAATAGATACATATGCACACAAGAATGCAAGGAGAATGAGGTGGAGAGCTACCTTGAATTTATGCAAGCTTCCTTTGTCTTATCCTTCCTTCTTTTTGGCCTTACAAAGACACCTAGGTGGGTTGGTGTTCTCTTGGCCTAAAAACCATAAATAACACACAATTACACACTTAAAGTAAGTTAAGACATTAAACTCACTCTTAAACACACACTTAGTTCCATAAGTGGCATAATGGTTCCATAAATGGCCTATTGAAGCAACCTTCACAATTCAAGCTCTAGGCTTCCAATTTTTTCCATTTCTAGGTCTCTTGGCCTCATTTAAAATCCTTGGAGCCCTCACACAATTATTTGCACAAGCTTAGAATAAAGTTGCTTTACAAAGCACCATTATGGACAACATTATCCCGTCTCCCAATCCATGGCTCCTAAATTTTTTCCAATGATTTTTCCTATCTTCTAACATTATATAAAGTCATAAACCAAGGCCAGAACAAATTAAAACACTCCCTAGTCTAATGAACCTAGCGTGGCTGAAATATGCACTATAATGAAGGTTCATGGAGTTCTTGATTTTTTCTTGATAAGAGAACCACTTGGAAAGGTTTCTAGAGATCTTAGGAGCTCAAAGAAACATTCAAATAGCCAAGAAAATACTCACAAAAAATCAGATTTTCCAAAACCCTAAGGAAGCCTACACTTTTCTATCTTGATTTTCTATTGGTTTTCTTTGTAATTTCTTGCCATATTCCTCTTCATCATGGTCTAAAACCCTAGTTCCTCTCTTGTTTTAGAAAAAAAAAACACCCCCTCATATGGTTCTGTATAGGGCCGAAACATACACCAAGAAGAAGCAAGAGAAGAAAACAACATAAGCAAGAAGTTACCTTAGATTCAAGTATGTATTCAAGGCTCTTCCTTTTTGGTTTGCTCCATCACAAGGAATTCGAACTCTTCCCTTAGGCTCTAATCCAAAAATAGAACCATTCATCTCAAATAAACCATGAAAAGAGAGGAGGAAAGGAGAGGAACAAAATTGGAAGAAGATGGAGCATGAAATTCCTTAGATTTCCTTACCTTTGTTGTCTTTTTTCTTCCTCTTTTTCTCCTTCTCTTAGTGTGTCTAAAGGAGTTGAAAATTTTCTATATTTTGGGCAAAAAGGGTTGTGTAACACCATAATTTCTTAGCTTATTTCATGCTATTCTTAAGCTTTAAACCATGTGTGACGACCCTAATCTCTCTCATCACAATAATTAAGGCTAAACATGCTATTAATCATCATAGGTAATGAAAATATAGAGAAATTTAAACCTTGATATCATTAGGGCCATCAATTAATAACCATAAATGGGAACATGCATAAAAGGTTTGTACCATCATTAAAGATCGGTGATTCATCCATTCATCACTTTCAACATACATAAACCTCCTACAAGTGTCCCTACACCATTCCCTAGCATTAACACTTAAGAAATCAGGGTTTCTAGGTCAATTATAGGGGTTTGGGGACCTGCGCCGCGACCTGGTACTTTCCCGCCGCGGCTAAGTTAGGTCCTGGAGCTCAAAACTGAGTTTTTAACCTTGCGCCGCGGCCTAAAACTTCTGCGCCACGGCCCAATTGCTTTCTGGGATCACTGGGTAATTCGCCGCGGCAATAGCCGCGGCGAGTCGGATCTGAGCCGCGGCCAACCTATGTGGTGCCGCGACTAGTTTTGCTACTATAACTCCCCCAATTAATTTTCTCAACTCGCGCCGTGGCGAGGTTGCATTCTGTCACCCCTGGGCGATATTTTTCACTCCACGCCGCAGCCAAATTTCTCAAGCCGCGGCGTCCCTCGCCACTGTCACTCCCTAGGCCGCGGTGAGACCTTTCTAGCCGCGGTGTGACTCCCTTCTGTAGCAATTTTTCCTACATTTCGCCCCCTACACTCCATTTCTCTTCTTAAGGACACTCTAAGGTCACTTCTCCTCATGTTATATAGCTCTAATGTCATTTATCTATCCTATTTACTTAGCTATTCTTCCATTACCAATTCAGAACTTATGTGTCCATTTCTTTCCTCTAATTACCTTCTATCCGCAAGTTTATAAGGTAACAACAATAAACCATTCATGATCTACCAGTAGCTATTCTTTAACACTAAGTCAAGAGGAGTTCCATACAATAGGGGTTCACACCAATATTCTCAAGAATTACATTACCATTAACAACCATATCATAGCTCAGCAAGTTTACAACAGAAGATTATGAATCCATACATCAAATACTAAGTTAAGATGGGGCCTAACCCCTCATTACATACATCCTTAATAAATCAAATGTTCAGCCTACACTTGGCAATGCAGATACATGATGATGCTATACAATAAGGATTACAAAATTAGCATCTATACAAAATTGGCATCTATACTAACTAAGTCAGCTTAAGTATAACCATCTCCCCAGAGATTGGAGCTCATGGATTCTCATCCACTTGCTTACCCTTATCCTTACCCGATGAACCTTCACCTGAAATATTAATCCCATAACACGGGGTGAGATACAAATCTCAGTAACCAAGGCAATTCCATCATATAATCCAGTTTAACAAACATATATGCATGAATCAAAATCATCATTCAGAATCATATCAGTCATCTCAGCAAATGAATTAATCAGGCTATCATGATTACTATCCCATACTAGCAATCATATAATTACATGTTAAAGGCCATTAACACCGGAAGGGGTCCGTCCACGGCACCCACTCCCTATTGAGCACAACCAGGGCTCAGTGCATCTGGGGTTGATCATACCCGGTGCCCGATCGCGGCACATGCACGGGTGGCAGCCGCACCACAGCTCCACCATGGACTCACAAGGTCCAATCATCATACAACAGATAGCCAATCATTTCATTCAATATTTCAAATCATTCATATACAGCAAAATATGAAATTAAACAGATACATGCATGGAATTAATTAAACCCCGGTTACCTCACTTGCAGACAAATTTTGCAGCAGCTACCACGGGTACACAAATCTCCCTATAATCATAATCATCAGTTAATTACTACTCTAATCCATCATTGACAGTTATAACAAGTACCCAAAGGATTTAAATGCCATTAACTACCTAAGAACACTTACCCAGCCACCACAAATTCCTAATTCGGTTTTTAGTGTCCTAACCCAGAAATCTCAATGTTCCATCCAAAAATCCTAATCAATTTCGTATAAAATCAATACCCATAATATAAATCAGCTATGGGGGTCTCAAACTAACAAGGAAAGCATCAAAATGGGGGGTTTAAAGTCATCTAACACCACCCTTAACCCCAACATACGAATTTCACCAAGAAAACCCCCAAACACCCACATTTCAGATTTTGGGCAAGATGAAAATCCTCCAAATAAAATTCTAATCAGACCAAATTAAAGGAAAAGATGAGGGGATTAAGTTATATAACTATTACCTTGGCCAAATCTTGCTCCAAATGTGAGAAAAGGTGGAATTAAGTGAAGAACCCTAGCCTCCTCTCCTCACCTCCGAATTTCTCTTCTTTTGTTGTGTTTCAGCAAATGGGGGGAGAAGTGGCTGAAGCTTTAGGGTTTTAGTGGGTTTAAGTTGGGTCAAGAGTTGGGTCATGGGTTGCTCCAGGTCCAAGTCCACTTGGGTTTTCAGATTTTGCTTATTGGGCCAGTTTTCAATTGTTGGGCTGCACCACTTCATTGGGCCAGTTTTAATACACTAAGTTGCTGAAATCAAATGCAATTTGGGCCTAATTTGAAGGGTTTAAGGGCTTGGGTCTGCACAAGAGTAATTAGGCCACTTATAAGAGTTCATTCATGGTAAATCTTGGGCCTCTAACTCATTAAATTTGGTGGGTCTACCTCTAATTCATTGGGCCTCCATTAGCCTCTTATCATGATTCATTAGTTTGGACCTTGATATAAACTTCTATCCTCAATAATTCTCAAACCCATATTTATAATTTATTTATCTAAATTACCTCTTCACTAACTTTTCCAATTATCCCCCATTAATTATCCTTAGTTAACCCTTAATCCATGATTAACACCTTAATTAATTTTGGGGTGTTACACCATGCATCTCACATAAGGAGTAAGAAAATGGAATTAGAATATTGCATTTCTTTGTGTTGTGTAGCATATAAATTTTTCTTTCGGTGTCCCATGGACCATGTAAGCTCATGTATCATATTCTCACATTTAATTACATGGACACAACTCATTTCCCTCACTAAAAGTGGCCTAGAACTCGTGCAAGGCAAGGGACTACACAAAAATCATAGTTAGAACCTCGGCCAAAATTTCTCACTTTCTGTCACAAATTTTGAAACATCATAACTAATTCTAGAAAAATCAAAATCATGCATTCTTTACCATTCTAGAAAGCTACAGATATATAATATATACTAAAAATATGCCTAGGCCATGAAATATCAAGCAAGAGATGTTTGACATTCAAAAAGATATAAAGGTCTGACTGGTTACTGGTACTGATACAAATTTCTACTATGAACTTCAAAAATGTTCAATTAATTCCAAAAATATCCAATCCATGCAAATGATATCAATATGAAAATATATAGATGTTATTTAGAGGGAAAAATCATTCTAGATCATTCCAAGTTCATTTAGATCACAAAAACCAATCAAACAATAACATGGGTTTGTTTGGACACCTAATACTAGACAGAAATTTCAAAACTTTATATCTCCCTCTCTAAACATCCAAATGAGGTGTTTCTAGTTGGCACAAGTCTCCAAGAATGTCTAGTTTCTTTCTACAAAATTTTGTGGCTATTAGACATCATTTGCCCTATGAATGACAAAATTTAATTTCATACCAGAATGAACAGTACACTGAACCAATTTCAAAAAATTTCCCAAATTTAAAAATTCATCAAATATTCCATAGATCTCCAAAAATTCTATACTTTAGCTTTCCAACAATATTTCAATAAGATCTAAATGCATGCCAAATATTAGATTAAGAAGAGCTCATTTGGATAAAAAGTGGTATAGGTTTCCAATATGGTCAATTTTGTTCCATATTAGATACCAAATGGCTTCCTTTGATTTTTGGCACCTCTTAGGCAAGTTTAAAAGCATGAGTATGACTTGTATGAACTACCCAAATGGTTCCAAACTTCATACATTTCAATTTGGCCACTTCACTTCCATTTATGCATACATTTCCATAATGATAGTTTGCCATTACATACTTAATTTACATTTTAGTATTCACATAATATAATTTCTCATTTATATACATAACATATTAACATAATTAGACATGCTCAAGAGGTCATAGGTCATATACAATGATAGGTTACAACATTTGCCACTTATATGGCCTTAAAGAAGCAAATTCCATGCACTTCAATGTCACACTCTCATCTCTCAAGCGGTTAGCTCCTATTGCCTTGTCCCCCTGGTCCACCTAGCATGTTAGAACATTAGAGATGAGGGAATGAGATTCAAAGAATACCAATAGCTTATCTCCCTTTCAATCACACATAAAAGATGCAAAACAAGTCTTGAAAATGCATGCATGGACATATTAAAATGTGTAAGCATTCAAGAAACATCCTTGGCATTTGAATAAGTCATACATAGTGTATATAGACTTGCCAAGTAAGTGAATTAGCCTTACCCATCCCCTTGTGGATTTTGGACTTGCCTCACCCATTTCTTTAAAAGATTTTTGACTCAACCATACTCTTGGGAGTCAATTTCACTCTTAGAAAACTCTTGGCTTTGTCTCAACCAACTTTAAGGGTTCTTGGCTCATCCTCAACATGGCTAAGGGTTCTTGGCCTTTCCACACTCAAACAAATCCAAGCACACATAATAAACATCATATGAAAACATAATGTAATATCATGGCACCATGGAATAAAAGTCATGCTAGAGTACTTTTCATGGCTTAAAATACATATTCACACATTCAAAGACAAGCCAAGCATACATTCATATATGAGAGAAGGAGAAGTGTGCTACCTTGGTTATACAAGCACACTTTTTCTTTAAATTTTCCTTCCTTCTTCTCGGCCTAACTAAAAGCTTAGGGAGTATTAACTTCTCTTAGCCTAAATACACCAAAAGAAACATGAATTACTCATGAAAACAAGCCTTGGCATTATACACACTTTACATGATGCTACTTTAGTCTATGGCTCCATTATGCTTCCATAAGGCACTTAATGAAGTAACTACAAAAATTCATGATCTTGGCTCCCTTTTCTCCTTCAATCTATGATTCTTGATTCTATTTAGACTCCTTAGAGTCATCACACAATTATTTTAAGGAGCCTAGCTAGGAGTTGCTTCATTATGCTACATTATGGAGCCTACACCTCCATCTCACTATCTATGGCTTCTAAAATTTTTCTAAGGCTTCCTCTCATCCTCTTCCATCATAAGAAGTCCCAAACCAAGGCTAGAACAAATTAAAACCCTTTCTAACCTATTCAAGTAGCCTAGGCAGAGACATAAGGGGGAAGAAGAGTTCATGGCCTTCTTGATTTTTCCTTGGTGGGAGATGTAACACCATAGATTCTAGTCCATCTCATACATTTGAATGGCATAATATCATGACCTGTATAGGATTTCCATGGAAAAAGCAAGAAAAAGTGGGATTATTTTCGCATTGCACTATATCTAAAAAATTCATTTCAGTGTCACGTGGACTGTGTGAGCTCATGCTATACATCCTTATATTTAATTGCATCATTACAACTTATTTACATCCCAAAAACATGCCTACAACCCATGGAAACCGAAGTGGAGCATGAAAATTGGAGATTCATTTTCGACCAGAATTGGCCTCTTTCTTGGGTAAACTTTGGAAAATCATAACTAAATCTAGAAAAATTGAAAACATGTGTTCTTGGTCATTCTCGAAAGCTTAGGATGTCTAATGTGCACTAAAAATATGCCTAGACCATAAAATCCATCATGGAGGATGTTTGACATTCAAAAAAATACTGAGATCGATGGCTACCTAGGTTGCTATTCAAATTACTGATACAAAATTCTAAAATTCATAAGTAATTCTATAAAAATTGAAATCATACAAATTTAGTCATTCTGGAAACCTAAAAATGTCAAATTAATGTTAAAAATAATTCTAGAATGAAACAGATACATTTAGCTATCAGGAACCTATGGAGCATTAATTGAACTCCTGGGGGGCTATTGGTACTAACAGCCAACTTCAAAAATATATAACTCTTTGCTCAGACCTCCAAATGAAGTGATCTTGGTGGCTATAGAAAGCTCATGAGCTCTAGTTTATGAATATAAAGTTTACAAGCATTGAACACCATTTGGCCATCAAGTGATCCAAAACACAAAACTACAAGTATGAACAGTGCCTATACCAGAATCAATAGAAAATCCCAACTTTGAAAATTAATCAAATATTCTCTAGACCTCTAAAAATTATATTCTTTAGCTTTCAAAAAAGCTTTCAATGAGACCTAATTGCATGCCAAATTTTAGAGCAAGACTAACTCATTTGGCTAAAAAGTGACATAGGGTTCCATTATGATCAATTTTAGCTCCATATTGGGTACCAAAGTTGCCAAATGGATTTTCCTTGGTCTTGGTACCTTTTGGGCAAGTTTAAAAGCTTATTTGAGACTTGTGTGAGCTTTCCAAATGGTCCCAAACCTCTTACATCTCATTTTGGCCATTCAACCCACACTTATACATATTTCCATCAAATTTCCACAATGCATAATTGGACATTCAAAACTCAAATTGTATTCTAAAGTTCATACATCATATCCATGGCTCTAAATATTACATAATAGTATATTTGCATATAACTCAAGGTTCATTGTACATATACAACATCATATACAATATGAACCATCATTATGGTTCTCAAATGGATAAAACCATGCATAAGCTTGTCAATCTTTCCTCTTCATAGTTGTTAGCTCCCTTCACCATAATTACTTGGTCCATCTAGCATGTTAGATCATTGGAGAGGAGGGGATGAGATTCAAAGAATCCCAATAGCTCATCTCCTATTCAATCATACATAATATGTGCAAAGCAAGCTTTTCAAATGCATGCATGGTGAAAATGTAAGACATGCACATTTTAAAAATAATCTTGGCATGTGAATTAATCATACAAGACATCCGAGAGCTCACCAAGTGCTTAGATTGGCCTCACACTTCTCCTCATGGATTTTAGACTTGCCTCACCCATTCTTTAAGAGCTTTGGACTCAACCATACTCTTGGGAGCCTACTTTGCTTTTGGGAGACTCTTTACTTTATCTTTACTAAGCTCAAGGGTTCTTGGCTCATCCTCACCCAAGGGAAGAGTTCTTGGCCTCTCCACACTCACGCAAACTCACACAAATATCATATAATCATTTGAAAACATAACATGGCATCAAGCATCAGGGCATATAAAGGCATGCTAACATACTTTTCATAGCTTGAAAATACACATACACACATTCTAAAACAAGTTAAACACACATCCATGCATGAGAGAAGGTGGAGAGAGCTACCTTGCACATAATTACACACTTTTTCCTTGGAATTCAAACCTCCTCTTTCAGCCACACACCCACAGATTGGTGGAGATGGTTTCTTTTGGCCTAAATACAATATACGGGAGCCAATTAGGTTCATGAAATAATTTTTAGGGCCATGCAACGTGCTTAAACCCTAGATTAGTCTACAACCTCCATTATGGTCCATATTGGCACCTAATGAAGCAACACCCCTCAAATAATTTTTAGGCCTCATTCTTTCCTTTCAAATATGATTCTTGACTCCTTTTAAGCCTCTTGGAGTCATCACATCATTAAAACAAATGGCCTAGTACCATGTTGCTTCTTTAGGTCATAATATGGAACCTAAGACACCAAATTAATTTTTATGAGTATTAAATTTTTTCCAAGGCCTTTCTTCATTTTCATTCATTAAATATGACTCAAGAATGGCCTTAGAAAAATTTAAAACTCTCCTTAGCTATGAGAACCCTTCTAGGCTGAGACAATGAAGCATATTAGGTTCTATGGAGCTTTCTTTGTTTTCTCAAGGGAAGAAGCATATGGGGGCATCTTAAGAATCTTAGGAGCTCATTTAAACTGTTATTTAGGCTTAGGAATCATCATACCAATTCAGATTTTACAAAGTGTAATTGAAACCCTAGAATTTGCATCTTGAAATCTAATGACTTTTTGATAATTCTCTTTGCATATTCTTAATCTCCACACCCTTTTTCCTTAGATTCATGCTTGGTTCTGCCTAAAAATCATCTCCTCCTGGGGTTTTCTCAAGTGGGGTGAATGGTGGAAAAGGGAACCAAAAATGACAACCATAGGAAGAGAAATTACCTTGTTTTCTTGCTTTTTCTCACTTGAATCTTGTGTTCTTTGAGCTCCTCTCTTCAAATCCGAATTTTCCCCTCAATTTCTCCCTTAAAACAGATTTATAAACTTCATTTTAATCATAGGAAACAAAGGAGAATGAAGGAGAAGAGGTTTGGAAGAGAAAGAGCATGAAAAACTATTAATTTCCATTTCTTAAGCCTTTGATTTCTCCTCCTTTTCTTCCCCTTCTTGTGAGCCTCATCCCCTAAGGTTTTCTTTTGGTTTTAAGAAGAACTTGGTCGTGCATAGTGAAGGGAAAAGAAGGGTGCATCATATATATATAGGTAGGAGTAAGTTACACTTTTCAAAAATTCCCATTTTATCCTTCATACTTTGCATTTTTGTTTCTCCTTCATTTTGCTCCTTTTTGAGAACCATCTTTTCCATTATAAAATTTAGGTTCCCAATTTAGTAAAATGCCTTTGGAATCACTCAAATTGGAACTAAAACCTTCATGAACAAATTCGTCAAAGTTTGGGCACACCAACATTAGAAAACGTCCACCAGAGGGGCTTTAGCTGTCCCGAGGCTTTCCATGGATTTTAGGGCCTTTGAGAACTCTGGGAAACTAAAAAATTTCATTTAAAAAGCCCTCCTGTGTGAATTCCAAAGTTTAGTCAAAATTACAAAAATACCATTACGTTTCGTAAGTCTTTCATAAGAAATTGTTTCTTTACTCTAACTCCATTTTTCTTTCTGTCTGAGCCCTGATATTCTCATTTTTAAGAGTGTAGAATGCTTTCTAAATTTTTTGGACCTTAACTATCTCATTCTGGGGGACTTCCTTTTGTATCTGGTGAGTTTCGTTCGTTTACGGAGAAACCGTACATAACGTTTCTCACATTTTCTCTCATTTTCAAAAAATTGGATGTTATAGGAGACACACTTGGGAGGCTTCCTAGATGTCTTAATAGCTTAATTAAACACTCACACATGCAAGGAAATTCAAGAATCAAATCAGTTTTTCCATTGTGTTCATGAGTTCCACACTTTCTAAACTTAAAATTCATTAGACTTGCTTGTAATTTCTTTACATAATCCAAGTTCCCATAGCCTAATTCATATGATTCATTCTTGGTTTTACCTAAAAACACTCTCCCCTTAGCTAGCTATGGGGAGGACGAATCGCACATAAGAAGAACAAGAAAAGTGAAGCATGGGGACTAAAAATTTCACCTTATTTTTAAGCTTTCCTTGAATGCTTTCCTTTTCTTCTAGCTCTTATCTCCAAATCTGAATTATCCACCTCTGTTCTGCCCTCCATATAGACCCAAAAATGTCATCAAATTCATGGAAATAGAGAGCAGAAGAAGGAAGAGCAACTTGCAAGAGAAAAAGCTTGAATTTCCATAAATTTTCCTACCTTTTCCTTGCTTTTTCTCTCTTCAAAATCTCCTCTCCTTGTGTGCCTAAGAGAGCTGGCTTCCTTTTCTATTTTTAGGGTTGAAATAAATCATAAGAATGAGGAGCTGTTGGAACATGGATAAGAAGAAGCTAAAAGTCACCTTATGTAACTTTTTACTTTTGTATTTTAGTCCCTTTTCTTGGATTTTTTATTTTAGGCTCATTTCAACTCATTTTTTAAATCCATATTTTCCATCATAATATTTGGGCTTTCTAACTTATAAAATGCCTTTGAAACCACTCAAATTGGATTTAAAACCATTTCGAACCGTTCGGTCAAAGTTTCAGTCAACTGATGGCTGAAATAGCTCAGTAGAGGGGTTTCAACAGTTCCAGGGGTACTTATGATTTTTAGAGCCTCTGAGAACCATAGAAAACTCAATTTTCTATTTAAAAATTCCTCTTGTGAGTTTTTAAAATTTTCCAAAAATTACAAAAATGCCCCTACTTTCTTCGGTAAATTTTTTGAGCTCTTTTGGCTTTGGTGTTTGGGCGTCTTAAACCTTAAATCCTCATTTTCCAATATTTAGAATTTTATCATAATTTTAGTTGGCCACAAATCCTTCAATTTCGGGGACTTCCTTTTATATCCGGCCCATTTTTTACATTTACGGAGAAACCGAACATCGCACTTCTCACGTTTACGAAAGGTCCGAATGTTATAAGGTCATGCTTAAGAAGCTGGGAGAAGAGACAAGAAGCTTATGGAACATTCAAGAAGCTAGCTTTTTCCAAAATTCTAATTTTATCCTTCCGTAATGGCAATTTTGTTTCGCCTTTGTTTTGGCTCCTTTTTTAGAGCTATCTTTTCCATTATAAAATTTAGGTTCTCAATTTAATAAAATATCTTTGGAATAACTCAAATTAGAGCTAAAATCTTATCAAATGAATCCGTCAAAGTTTGGGCTTACCTACGTCGAAAAATGTACACCGTAGAGGTTTTTCAAGTTCTAAGGCTTTCCATGATTTTTGGGGCTTTTGAGAACCTTGGGCAACTCAAATTTCCCATTTAAAAATCCCTCCTAGGTATTTTTCCAAAATTTACACTTATTTACCGAAATGCCATTAGATTTTGTTAGTTTTCGTCACAATTTGTTTCATCGTCTTAGCTCAATTTTCTTTCTGTTTAAGCCTAGAATCATCATTTTTTGGAGCGTAGGACTCCACCCAAATTTTTTCAAGCATTATCTACCTCATTTTAGAGAACTTGCTTTTATACAACTCATTTCATCATTTTACAGAAGTTACATTCGTTACATAATATGGATCCATTTTAAAGCATTGAGTATGAGAAGCACAATTACCTTAAGCATAAAACAAATCACTAACAAACTATAACTAAAATTAATTCTTAATCAAGAAAATTAAAATCAAATGAAGCTAACAACTACCTAACAATAAAAAACACTCCAAAATAGAAAACAATCACAGAAAGTAAACTCACAAAAAATGAAGAAATTAAATGTGGAAAAATTAAAAAATTCCTAAAAAAATTGGAGAAAATACTAAAAAAATTAGGAAACTTGCCTTAAACATTGGAATTTGGCTTAAAAATGGTGCACCTAATAGCTTAGCTAATACTTTTGCTCAAAACACCTAAAACCCTTGAAAACAAAGTTTAAGAATTTTCTAGGCATGTTGAACAAAAATTCCAACAAGTAGAACACTTGTTACACAACACCGAAATGTCCAAAAACCAATTTTAAAATAGAAAAAAAACCACACTAAAATAGAGCTAAAACGCTTAGAAAAACTTTTCAAATAATTAAGAATCCAATTTCCCTTACAATGGTGCCAAATTTTGATGCGGTTGTGTCGTGCAATCTCAAAATAAACTAGGTTGGATAATATTTTGCAATATAGGATGCAACCTAGATCATTTCCCTTGGAAATGGATTTCAATATTTAATTGAGTTTTTTAAACGTAAGAGGATCTTAGAATTACTTAATTTAAGAAGGGTTTGATCTAATTAGACTAACTAAAATTAAATTGAATAAAGCTCCTAGTTACTACCTAAATGCATGAACTAATAAGCAACTAATGGACATGTGACTAGCTTTAGTTTCATCTCTTGGTTTCCACTATCCTTATCCTAATTCAATTGTCAATGTTTTGTCTAAGAGTCCCTAGTTGTGTTCATGGAAAGTGATCTTGTGTTACCATTAAAGATTCAAGAGACTAGCAATTTGATATTAATTGACACCTCAACTT
Source organism: Erythrophleum fordii (assembly GCA_032878935.1). Lineage (NCBI taxonomy): Eukaryota > Viridiplantae > Streptophyta > Magnoliopsida > Fabales > Fabaceae > Erythrophleum > Erythrophleum fordii. Next base: position 12,553,078 of record JAVQMF010000052.1, on the reverse strand, counting down.
CCATTAAATTACTAACTCTTGTGATTAAGATCTTTGAACACTTAAATAAATGATTAATCAATTAATTAACCTCTGAATTTTCATCAAAAGAGGTTCAATTAACCAATTAAATTCTAAGAAATCCTTAAACATTCAAGGACTCAATTTCTCATATGCATTTTATCAAACACCTTGACTGCACACATGGATAATTGTAGAAAAATGAAAATCTAGCACTTAATTCAATCTAATAATAATTCAATTAGTCTCCTAATCAGTGTCTAACTAGCCATTAATTATAAACTACACCAATCTCAGTCAATTACAAGGTCAACCAAGCAAATAAAGTAACAAAAATTAATGTAGAAAGAGAGAAAATAAAATAGAAATCTTAGCCAAAATCTCTTGATTATCTCCATGGATTCAAGCTTCTCCAAGGTTTTCCTCCTAGTTAGCCATAAAGGGAATTAGTGCTTCATAAAGATGGAAGGAAATGGAGGATAATGGAATGGAGGTAGCTATGCCAAAATGAGGAGGAGAATGGATGTTTCTCGTGAATGGAATGATGGATGAATTATTTCATGGAATGGATGATCTGGATTCTCTAATGAATGATGAGATGATGTGTGATGATTCCTCGTGGATCATATGAAGCCTTCATTTTTCCCTCCCGTCACACATGTTCTCACACGCCTTTTTTAATGATCAGATGTGTTGCTTTCCAAATCAGAGCCTTGCTTCTTTGTCATGAATGAATCGCATGCCTCTTTTATTCTTTTTTATGTGCTGCCTACTTTTTAATAATCATGCGCTCGCTTGGTTCTGCCTATGTATGTAAGCTGGTGCCTCGTTTATCTTGGAGCTGCTTCTTCTTATTTAGCTTCCTCCAAACCCTTACTATGTGAGACCTTCTTCTCCTTTTTCTATTCATGTTGCCTATTCAACTTGTGCTTCTTCTTCATTATTAACTGCCCTCTCTTCTTCATGCTGTTGTATGTTTCCTAGTGCTGTCTCATGAGTGTTTATGAGGTTCCGCTTCTCCATGCTTCTTCCTCTCTTCACCAACCTAAGAATACTCTCTCGTGGCTTTATTTCTCCTACTTTCACTTCTTTATTTCTCTTATTCACTACTACCTAAGCCTATAATCCTCTCCAAGACCCTAAACCTATGGCTTCTTCTGTTATGCTCTTGAGAGTCTTCCTTCACCCTTTTCAAAATAGAACTATTGTGTGCTACGTGTGGGTGTGTTAACTTGGTTAGACAATGAGTGTGGAGTGTCTAACCTAGAGCTACGTGGAATTATATGGAGGCTGGACTTGTGGCAACGTGCCGGCTGTGTTCCTGGATGTGAATGTCGTGTTTGGAGTTGCTGGAACTCATGCCATACATGTATATGATGGTGTAAGTGAATAGCAATGTGAGCCCAGCCCGTAGCTTTTGTGAATGAGAAAGCTAACCATATATATGTGCATGAGCTGCTCCTTCTACATGCTTTCAAGTGTGTCTTATGTGTGTTGCTTCTTGGATTTAGAAACCTTCCCTTGCATTGCTCTTGTGCATGTGAGTTTAGTGTATGTGAAGTTATGTGAGCTGTTACATTCATTTATGCTTGAAACCATGGCTAATCCTTGGTGCAGTGCGTGTGAATGATGAGGGAAAGAATACTGTAGGTGAATGAGAGAATGGATGAGTCAATGCATGGAAGGTGCTTATATGGATGTTGCATGGTTTTGTGTATGATGTTGTGTGTTACTGAGAAGCTTCTACGTGTACATGGTCCAAACCCAAATTCCCATCCAACTTATTTATTTTATTTTATATTCTAGAAAAATTTACATTAAAATTGTGGCACTTATTCTCTCCTTGAGATTGCATACTTGAAACTTCCATCTTTTCTCTAAATCAATCTCCCATTCAAATTCTATTTGCCCATCAAAAGGTCTGCAAAAATAATAAACAATATTAAGTAGAACAAATTTTACAAAATTATTTAAACAAATTTATGTATTAAAACTAATAATTTTGCAAATAAATTCCTAGAGTGTAGAAAAGGCCAACAAACTCAAATATCCTTCAATTAAAATCCTTTAAGCCTTAATTCATTATTAAAATGCATAAGTTTAGGGGAATTAATATATATAAAATTAGCAATGATCAAGGACCAAACCTAGGATAGGGGCTAAGTTATCCTTTTGACTATCGTTTAGGTTGAGAGATACTTAGAACATGGATGTCAAGGGTTTCTAGTCTTTTTCTCCATACAAGCTAAGGTAGATGAAGAGATAGAGGAGATCTTTGTGGTTAGAGAATTCCTGGAGGTTTTCCCTAAGGATTTTAATTTTAGTGGCCTAGCTACCTATAAAAAGATAAAGTTTCCTATAGATATAGTGCCTAGGGCTAGACCAGTATCTAAAGCTCCTTATAAGATGGCTCTCATCGAGTTTATAAGGTTGAAAAAGTAGATAGAGAAATTGTTAGAGAAAGGGTTTATACGCCCTAGTGTGTCACCCTGAGGAGCTTATGTATTGTTTATGAAAAAGAAATATGGTACCTTGGGATTGTGTATAGATTACATAAAATTGAATAATGTGACCATCAAGAATAAAATATCCTCCCTAGAATAGATGATATATTAATTAGTTAGTTGGGGCATCTGTATTTTGTAAGATAGACCTTAGATCTAGGTACCATCAGTTGAAGGTTAAAATTGAAGGCGTCCTAAAGATGGCCTTCAAAACTAGATATGGCCATTATAAGTTCCTAATGATGCCATTCAGTTTAACAAATGCGTCAGCAATGTTTATGGATTATATGAATAGTGTACTTAGACCACATTTAGATAAATTTGTTGTAGTTTTTATTGATGATATTTTGGTATACTCCAAATCATTTGAGGAACATGAAAGACATTTGAGAATAGTCTTATAAACCTTGAGAGATAACAGGTTGTATGCCAAACTTAGTAAATATGCATTTTTGCTAACTAAAGTGAAATTCTTAGGTCACATGATATCATAAGCAGAGGTCGCGGTTGATCCCTATAAAGTAAAAGCTGTATTACAGTGGGATAGGCCTAAGACCATCACTAAGGTTAGGAGCCTTTTAGGTTTGGTAAAGTATTATAGATGATTTATTCAGGGCTTTTCTTATATAGCCTTACCACTGACGAGGCTGACTAGGAAAGAGATACCTTTTCATGTGGGATAATAAATGTGAGAAAAGTTTCTAAGAGTTGAAATTTTGGTTAGCCACTATCCCTATTTTGATTATACCTGACCCTAGTAAACCATTTGTGGTTGATAATGATACCTTGAGAAAAAGGTTAGGATGTATGTTGATGTAGTAGGGTAGAGTAGCGGCGTATACCTTTAGGCAGTTGAGGCCTCATGAGAAAAATTATTCTACAAATAACCTAGAGTTAGTTGCAATGGTATTTGCTCTGAAAATTTAAAGGCATTATCTGTATGGCATGACTGTAGAGATCTATAGTGACCATAAGAGCTTGAAATACTTGTTTAACTAAAAAGAACTAAATATAAGACAAAGAAGATGAATGAAATTTCTAAAGGATTATGATTATACATTGAAATACCATCCATGCAAAGCCAATATGGTGGTTGATGCCTTGAGTAAAAAATCCATCCATGCAGTCTACGTGATAATTAGAGAACAGGAACTCATAGAGAAATTTAGAGATATGAACATATCTTATCATATGGTATCGGGTAAATTATATTTAAGTGAAACCCAAATAGAAAATGATTTAAGAGTATAGATCATAAATGCCCAGAGGGAGGATGGATTCTTGAAACAAATTAGGAGTGAGATTTCCCAAGGTAGGACCTCAGATTTCAAGATGTCTGAGAATGGTATGAGAGTATACAGGGATAGAATTTAAGAGCCCAACCAAACTAAATTGAAAGAAAAGATTTTAGAAGAGGCGTATAAGAGTACGTTCACTATCCATCAGGTGCCATTGAGATGTATTAGAATTTGAAAAGAGCATTTTGGTGACCAAGAATGAAAAATGATATATCCCATTATGTGGCTAGATGTTTAGTATGTCAGAGGGTAAAAGTAGACCATCAAAGACTAGTTGGATTATTACAATCCCTAAATATTCCTGAGTGGAAGTGGGATAGTATCACCATAGATTTTATCATAGGGTTACTCAGGATAACCTCTAAACACGATGCTATCTGGGTAGTTGTTAATTGATTAACGAAATTTGCATACTTTTTGGCTATTAGGGCTATTTACATACTAAATAAACTAGCCCTGTTGTACATAAAATAGATAGTGGACTTCATAAAGTACCCAATAGCATAGTATCAAATAGAGACCCTAGGTTCATATCAAACTTTTAGAGGTCATTACAGAATACTTTAGGGACTCGATTGTGGTTTAATACTACATATTACCCCTAGATAGATGGTCAGACTGAGAGGATCATTTAGACCCTAGAAGACATGTTAAAGGCATATGTGTTAGAGATGAGGGATAAATGGGATGCATATTTGCCATTAGTTGAGTTTTCATATAATAATAATTACCATTCTAATATTTAGATGGCCCCTTATGAAGCTCAGTATAGGAGAAAATGTAGATCCCCTTTGTGTTAGGTTAAGTTAGGTGAAAGGAGTTTGATAAGACCTAAGATAATAAACCAGACCACCAGGCAGATGAAATTTATTAGAAAGATACTTCTTATGGCCCAGAGTAGACAAAAAAGCTATGTTGATAAGAGAAGGAGATCATTAGACTTTGAGACCAAAGACTATGTATTCATTCAGGTGTCTCCAGTTACTGGTGTAGGTTGGTCTATTAAAGTAAGAATGCTTAGTCTTAGGTATATTAGTCTATTTGAAATCCTTGATAAAGTTGGACCTCGTGACATACCATATTACTTTACCTCCTAACCTAGCCTAGATCCACAATGTATTCCATATCACCAATATAAAAAAGTACTTACCAAACCCCTCACATGTCATAAAATATAAGCATATTAAATTACAGGATGACTTTTCTTATGTGGTGACACTAGAGAAAATTGTTGATGCCAAGCTTAAAAAGTTGAGAAACAAGAACATTCCTCTAGTGAAAGTAGTATGGAAGGGTTTGTCATATGAAGAGGTAACTTGGGAACTGGAGGATAATATGAGAAGATGGTATCCTTAGCTCTTCAGCTAAGATATGTGTAATGTCCAGTTTTCGTTAAACGACGAAAAATGGCACGTTTTTAAAATAAGTCCCCTAAAATGAGTGATTCAAGGCCAAATAAAATTTGGATAAAATTTTAAATATTAGAAAATGAGGATTTGAGCCTTGAGTTGCCTAAAAATCAAGGCTGGGGTGATTCAAAAAATTTACCCAAAAGGCTAGTGGCATTTTCGTAAATAAGTAGACTTTTTGAAAAACATACAGAAGGGCTTTTTAAATGAAAGTTTTAAGTTTTTCGAGGTTCTCAGAGGCCCTAAGAGCTATGGAAAGCCCCGGGACCGGTAAAGATCCTCTAGTGTAATTTTTCCAACATCAGTTGACCCAAACTTTGACCGATTCATTCGGAAAGGTTTTAGCTCCGATTTGAGTGATTCCAAAGCCATTTTTCTTAATTAGGAATCTAAATTTTATAATGGAAAAGACGGTTCTCAAAAAGGAGTTAAGACGAAGGAGAAACAAAAAGGCAAAGTATGAAGGGCAAAATGAAAATTTTTGAAAAAGTCACTTTACCCTAGCTATATATAGGTGGCACCTCACACTTTCCCTCATTCACTTCAGAATTTCCAGCCCCAAATCGGAAGCAAAACCTTTGGTGAGTGGCGCACAAAGAGAAGGGAAGAAGGAGGAAAGATTCAAGACTTTAGGTATGGAATTTTGCTTATTTTTCATGCTTTCTCTCCACCACTTGCTTTTCCTCTTTTTCCCTCTTCTTCTCCATGATTTCTCTGAAGTTTTGAGGGCTGTTTTGAAGGGAGAACAGAGGGGAAAGTTCGAATTTCAAGTAAGGAGGCTAAGGAAAGCAAGAACAAGCAAGGAAATCCAAGGAAAACAAGGTATTTTGTGATTCTTTCACTTGGTCTTCTTCCTCCCTTCCTTGAGCATTTCGACCTACACTTGGACAGATCTAAGGATTCAGATTGTTAACCAAACCAAAGGTGATTCTTAGGTATTTGATGGAGAGGAATAAGAATATGCAAAGAAAACTAAGAAAAAGGCATTAGAAAGCAAGATGCAAAACCTAGGGTTTTAAGTGCACCTTTCAATTTCTGAATTTGTATGATGCTTCCTAGGTCTAAGTTAGAGTATAAATGAATTCTTGAGACACCAATGATGCTCCCCACAAGCTTCCCCCTTCAAGAAAACCAAGCAAACTCCATGAAGGCCATTAAACTCCATAGCCTCGGCCTAAAGAGTTTCTCATAGCTAGAGAGAGTTTTAAATTTTTCTAAGGCCATTCTTGAGTCATATTTGATGAATAAAAATGAGGGGAGGCCTTGGAAAAAAATTAGAACTCATGGAAAGTGATTTGGTGTCTTAGGTTCCATAATATAACCTAAAGAAGCAACATGGTGCTAGGCCATTTGTTTTAATGATGTGATGACTCCAATAGGCTTAAAAGGAGTCAAGAATCATATTTGAAAGAAAAGAATGAGGCCTAGAAGTCATTTAAGGGGTGTTGCTTCATTAGGTGCCTTTGTGGACCACAATGAGGATTATAGAGCAATATAGTACTTAAGCAAGTTGTATGGCTTTAGAGAATGGTTCATAAACTTAATTGGCTCCCATAAATTGTATTTAGGCCAAGAGAAACCATCTCCACCAAATTGTGGGTGTGGCCAAAAGAGGAGATTTAAAAGCTAAGGAAAAAGTGTGTACTTGCATACAAGATAGCTCTCTCCACCTTCTCTCATGCATAGATGTGTGTTTAGCTTATTTTAGAATGTGTGTATGTGTATTTTCAAGCTTTGAAAAGTATGCTAGCATGCCTTTATATGCTATGATCCTTGATGCCATGTTATATTTTATAATGAGTGCATGATGTTTGTATGAGTTTGCTTAAGTGTGGAAAGGCCAAGAACTCTTCCCTTGGGTGAGGATGACCCAAGAACCCTTGAGCTTGGTTGAAACAAAGTAAAGAGTCTCCCAAAAGCAAAGTGGCCTCCCAAGAATGTGGTTGAGTCCAAAGTGCTCAAAAAATGGGTAAGGCAAGTCCAAAATCCATGAGGAGAAGTGTGAGGCCAATCCAAACACTTGGTGAGCTCTTGGATGTCTTGTATGATTGATTCACATGTCAAGATTGTTTTTAAAATATGCATGTTTTCCATTTTCACCATGCATGCATTTGAAGAGCTTGCTTTGCACATATTATGTATGATTGAATGGGAGATGAGCTATTGGGATTCTTTGAATCTTATTCCCTCCTCTCCAATGATCTAACATGCTAGGTGGACCAAGTAATTATGGTGAAGGGAGCCAACAACCATGAAGAGCAAAGATTGGCAAGCTTATGTCTTGTTTTGTCTATTTTGGAACCATAATGATGGTTCATAATGTATATGAGGTTGTATATGTATTATGAACATTGAGACATATGTAAAGATACTATTATGTGATGTTTAGATGTATGGAAATGATATATGACCACTAGCACATATTTTGAGTATGTAATGCCATAGTATGCAAGTTTAAAGTTTGATGAATATATGTATAAATATGGGTTGAATGGCCAAAATGAGATGCATGAGGTTTGAGACTATTTGGACAGCTCACATAAGTCTTAAATGTGCTTTTAGACTTGCCCAAAAGGTGCCAATACCAAGGGAGGACCATTTGGCAAATTTGGTACCTCATATGGAGTCACATTTGACCATAATGGAACCCTATTTCACTTTTTGGCCAAATGAGCTAGTCTTGATCTGAAATTTGGCATGCCATTAGATCTCATTAAGAGCTTTTTGAGAAACTAAAGATCATAATTTTTAGAGGTCTACAGAATATTTGATGATTTTTTAAAATTGGTAAATTTTATAGCTTTGGTATGCTGCACTATTCATTTGGTCCGAAATTATTTTCTATCACATGAGGATAAAATAATGTCCAATTGCCATGAAATACACAGAAACTAGGCAATCACAGTGACTCATGCCAACTGGAAGCACCTCATTTGGAGGTCTAGAGAGAGAGATATGAATTTCTGAAGTTTTTGTCCAGTATCAGTGAAATTGCCCGACCAGAAGTACTATTCTATTGAATTCCAGAGTCTGGACTTGATAAAGTGATATAAAGATTTTTTTTCTCTCTAGTTAACATTCACAGCTTTCTAGATTGGTATCATTTTCATGGATTGGATTTTTATGGAATTAATTGGACATTTTCAAAATTTTTTACAGAATTCTGTGATAATTCCATATTTCAGTCAGACCTCTGTAGCTTTCTAGATGTAAAACATCTTGGGTGATACATATTGTGACCTGTACATATTTTTAGTGTGAATTAGACATCCCAAGCTTTCTAGAATGACCAACATTGCCTAGTTTTAATTTTTCTATATTTAGTTATGATTTTCCAAATTTGGGTTAAAAAATGGAGCAAATCTGGCCGAAAATATGCTTGTTTAGTTTGAGTTCCATTTCAGTTTCCATAGGTTGTAGCCATGTTTTTGTGATGCAAATGAGTTGTAATAATGGAATTAAATATGAAGAAGTATAGTATAAGCTCACACAGTCCACGTGACATTGAATTGAATTTTTTGATACACGCAACACGAAAAAAGTCTATTATTTTCATCCCCTTTTCCATATGATCTTGTGAGATTGATCATACTAAGCTTATAAATGGCATGAAATGAGCTAGAAGTTATGGTGTTATAGTATGTATTTCAAATTTAAAGGACAATTTATTTTTAGGGCAGTGAAATGTAATATCCAGTAATCCAAAATTGAACTGAACATGATAAACTAAAAAGAGAACACCTTAAAGTAAGACAAATTAAGTCTAAATGGGATTAGGATGTTAATTAGATCATCTTAAAATGTGGTTTAAAGCCTAAGGTTAACTTGGAACTAGAGCTAAAACGGCTAAACGGAAAGCTACAGAGGCCAGTGGTATTTTTGTAATTTTGGGCAACTCTTAGAAAACACAAAAGAGGGACCTTTAAATGGGAAAATTGAGTTTTTCAGGGTTCTTAAAGGCCTTAAAAACTATAGGAATCCTTAGAATGGTCAAAACCCTTCCAGTTTATGTTTTAGAGTGTGGATTGACTAAAACTTTGACTAGATCGTTTAGTAAGATTTGAAATCCAATTTGGATGAAACTAAAGGCATTTTATGAATTAGAGGATCTAAATTTTATGATAGAAAAAATGGTACTAAAAAAGGATGCGAAATGTGCTTGAATGAAGGAACTAAAATGTAGAAACATAGTTGGAATTTGAAAATTGTTATAAGTGAGCCTCCACCTTTATATAGCACATCCCATTCTTTTCCATTTTCTTAACTGACTCATTTCCACTCCAAAATAGAATATGAACTAGCTAAAGGTGGTGCATCAAAGAGGGAGCAAATGGGAAGGAAACCAAGCTTGAAAAGTATAAGAAATTGTTTCTTTTTCATGCTTTTCCTTCCACTAAACTTCTTTTCCTCCTTCTCCTCGCTCTTCCTATAATTTTAATGATTTGTTTGGACATGTCTTATGACTAGTTCAGTAGAGAAGAGGGAGAGTTTGAAGGGAAGCTTTGAAGCATAAGAAAGCTTCCTTGAAAAGTTTGCAAATAAGGAAATATATCATGGCCTATGTTACTTCTTCTTGGCTCCTTCTTGTCTTCTTCATTTTGGCCAAAACAACGGTCATGTGTAGAGACTTTATTCTGATCTAAACTTGATAGGATATGGGATTTTAGATTATAAGGAATAATAATATGCAATTAAAACCAAAAGAAAAGTTTTAGAAATTAAGTTATAGTAATAAGAGTTTTGGTTACACTTAGGGATTTATGGAGCTTTCTAGTGATGATTTAGATTGTGTAAAAGCATGTTTGAGTTTTCAAGACATCTAGGAAGCTTTATAGATAGCAAATTCCCAAAGAAAACCAAGACAACTCTATGGGCTCTTTACCTTAGTGAGTGTCTCGGCCAAGAGGAAGTCTATGTGTAACATCCCTAAAATTAAGATTTTCTAATTATTTAGTATTTTATGTAATGAATTTATTAAGCTTTAATAAAAATAATTTGAACAAAATAGCTTTATATATGAGAAGTATAAGTTGAATAGGACTTATAGGAATTTTTAAGATTTTAAGGGGCCCAGGGGCAAAATTGTCATTTGTCACCTAGACAAACTTTGATAACTTTTTTAGAAGGAAGGGAATTCAGAACTAGTCCAATATATATCAATAAAGAGGAATAGTGTGTAGAAAATTATAAAATTCATTGCATGAAATTCTGGATTCGTTAGGGCCAGAAAATAGACTAAAACGATTATAAGCTTATACGGAGACAAACTAAAACCTTAAACCTGTGTTAGCTATCTCAGAAAATTTTATGCAAAAAAATCTACTAGGAAGTGGAGATAGAATCTAGAAATATGGAGTTATGGAGAAGAAATAAGTGAAAAACAAACAGAGGTGCTTATTTGTCATGTCACTACTAGGGGCAAAACGGTCATTTGGACCCTAAAATAATACAATAGTAGAGAAATAAATAATATTTAAATATATGGTTGGAGACATTACATGGGACCCACATTGGGTCAAATAATATTAAAATATAGTAGGAAACTTAGAAAATGCAGATTAAATAAGATATTATGAAAACCTAGGAAAACAGTGGCAATTGTGTAAGTCTAACTGAGAAAGAGCTGATGTGGCACCAGGGAGCTGGGAAGGTGATGATGTGGTACCATGGAGGAAAGAGAAAGGGATGATGTGATGCCATGTGTGAAGAAGAGACTAGAAGTTGGAAGAGAATTCTGTAAGCTGCACGAGCTACGAAGTGATTGCACAGGCTTGTGTCAGCAAATCTTAAAAATCTCACACATTCCAAAAAGTTACCACTGACTTTAGTATGACATAGACATTGACTTAAGTAGCATTAAATGTAATCTTATCTTCACACATTATGAAAAAGTAACTAGGGTAATCCAATGGCTAATATTCGTCTATAAAACGTGATACGATCTAAACTGTTGATGCAATCCAATGGCTTAGATTTCTTTACCTTTTTAAGATCAAACCACAACCTTTGATCTAATCCTAAGGCCTACACTTATCTCTTATTTCATGGTTAAATCTTGATCATTCATGTAATCGAATGGCCAAGATCTTCCACCTTAAATTTAATTAAATCTTAATCATTCATAACTAATATATATATATGAACCACACACACACTTTCATGCCATTCTCACACACAAAATACACACATCAAATTCAGCCAAGACAAAGAGAAGGAAAAAGGGAAGGAGCTCGGCCTAAGGAAGAAGAAAAGGGAGGAGGAACAAAAAAAGAAAAGCCACCGAGGAAAATCAAACATCGTGGAACTAAGGTGACATAGATAGACTTTCTTCTTCTTAGTTTTTCTTTTATTTTTCTCCAAGAACTTTCTCTTCTCTTTTTCTCCAAATTTCATCCATGGCAGGAGGAGATAGGAAATTTTGTTGTTTCCATGAACTCTAACCAAGAAAAGATGGAAAAATCATATATATGGCTTTATGGATTCATGTGATTCAAGAAAATTCCTATTCTTGACAATTTTTCTACAAACCAAGAAGCTTTATATTCCAAGATGCCATAGGAGAAATTGAAGGGAAAATAAAGAGAGAAATGATGGAAGAAAGTCTAAGGAAGAGGAAGATTAATACAACTTTGATTTTCATGAAGAAAATGGCAAGCAACCCTTGAACTTTAACTTGAAAAAATTATCGAATACATATGAAACCGATAGAATTTGATTGAGGGATTTTGTTTATCATCCTTGAATATGTATGTGTGGCTATTTGATGACATGAAAATGAAGCAAAATCACATGTCTTCTTGGATGCATAGATTCAGCCAACACATGTACATACACCTAGGGAAGAGTTTTCTTAAATCCAACTAAATAAGGTTAATCTACATAAAAAAATAAGGTTAGTAAAAGTGTTAACCAAGAAATTCTTGAATTTTTCCTAATGTTATTTGATATGTTTTGGATGATCATTGTGGCCTAATGTGTTCTATGTATTATCTGGATTATGTTGATATTTATTTTGTGAATTTTAGAGCCCATTTATGATAATTGCAAAATTACACACGTTATCTTAAGAATGGAATATGTGATAACATATGTTCTAGAATTGCACTATTTACTATGCTAATATACCATTTGATTTCTTGACATGGATAATATGTTGTTTATTGCTTGATTCTATAAGTATGGGTTATTTGGTAAAGGACTGACCAATATATATACGGCGGAGTAGCCTTATCTAGGGGATGAGCCCTGTGTGTGCTAGAGTTGGCCATTAGGTAGCTACTGTTGTGTTGGATGTCCAATCTTAAAGATACTTAAAAATACCTAAACTATAATTTTTTGAACTCCAATACACTGTTACACTATTGGGATTATTTGCAAGGTAGTTCTTTTCCAAATATACCTATCATACCTTGATCAAATGATGGCTTGGATGACATATTATTGTGATATTTTATATAACTTTCCTTGAGTACCTACTGGGGGACGCCTCAGTAAAGGAAGCAGGGATGAGCTTGTTATATCATGGTAATGCAACATGATCTAGGAATTGAGCCTGGTAGTCTCTAAGGCCTAATGGTCAAGAGAGAATAAATATTGTTTGTTATATATTCTATATTCTATGCATGCCGAAATCTTGTGAATGCCTTGTAGCTGCTGAATATTAATTACATTGAGATAATTCTTGTGTTCATTCATGTCCTATCTTTAGATGTAATATGATTGTTCACCTTGCTATTTCATATTCATGTTAGATAGTGCTAACAAATATATTTTTCTATTTATATTGGTTAGTAAATTAACTGTCTTACCATCAAAATACTTGTTGTCTATTAAAAGTACTTTACTCTTCTTCATGGATGTTATATGGTATTAATCCTATCTATGTTACTAAGAGAATTATTTTCTCACTCTATTGTGGTTTATACTTTTCTTAAATGCCGAGTTGTCAAGTAACCCTAGAACCCTAAGTGGAGTAGATCCAGTTCCCACTCTGGGAATGTGTCTTTGTCATCTATAATATACATATCATATCATGTGATAACATTGTTCATGCTGTACCAGTATACTTTGTGTCCCCAAGGGAGCTAGAGTCCCACACATTCCCAGTGGGTGGAGTTAACCCTCTTGCTCCTCCATTTGCATAAACAGAGGCCCAGTTGTTGATACTGACCCTTTTGTTATCTGGGGATTTTCTTTTTGGATAGTTATAGGATAGATTCCCTTTAATGTGATATGATTTGTATGACCCTATTGCCTTATAATGGGACTCTTAAACTAGTTTGAATGAATTATAGTATCTTCTCGTCATTATCATATTCCACTATGCCATTAATTAGATTTTATTGTGAAGAAATAATTAAACTAGAGAAAAGTAATTAAACTCAAATAAGCAATTCCTCAAAAATATATAGCTAAAGAAGGGTATTAGAAGAGAAGTTACACCATGCACCTAGGGAGAATTTTCTTTGATTCCAAAAATACAAATGGCCTAGAAATAAATAATAGACACCAAAGGAATCATTAGTTTGAATTTAAAATCCATATCTTGAAAGTTGGAAGTTTAGGTTCCATTATGCATAAAGAAGCAACTTGTTATTTGGCTCCTTAGATTTAGTTTGTGATGGCTCTAATGACTTTAAATGGAGTCATGTGACTTAAGTTGAGCAAAAAATTGGAGCCAAGATCATAGGTTATATAAGTTGGTTCATTATGCTCTTGTATGGAACCATAACTATGGTATAAACTAGAAATGGCTTATGTAAAATTTATGTGAGACTAGAGATGGTTCCATTGATGTGTTTATGTCTTATTTGACATGTCTAGGCCAAGCAAACCAAGCTTCTCTTGGGTGTGGGTGTAAGGCCGAGAAAGGGAGGTAGAATTTAAAGAGGAAATTGAGATTTGTGAACCAAGGTAGCTCTCCATCCTTTCTTGTATGCATTTCTTGGTTGTTTATTTGTCATTGAATGTTTATATGTGTGTTTGAATCATGATACATGCCTATAATTATTGGTTTGATGCTATGGTACCATTATACTTCTTGAATTACATTTTGATTGTGAAATTGCTCTTTATGGGTGAGGTTGTGCCAAAAGTCCCTTGGAATGAGTGAGGAGAAGCCAAAATTCCTTAAGAATGGATGAGACAAGACCAAAAGTCTTAAGAGTGAGTGAGACTAAGTTAAAAGTCCCTAAAAAGTGGATGAGGCTAATCCAACAGTTCCAAATAATAGGGTGAGACTAGATCAAAAGTCCCTAAAGCTTATTCTTGACTTAATATGCTTATATAACATGGAAAATATGGTTTGAATGATTCTTGAAAGTGTTTAGTGCATACTTGTATTCTTTGACATGATTATATGCCATGTATGCTTACTTGAAGAGTGAAAAAGCTATTGAGATTCTTTAAATCTTATTCTCCCGCACTTTTCATCTAACTTTGTCTAGGTAAAGCCCAAGGAGCAAAGAATGGGAGCCAATGAGCATAATTTGTAATACTTTAACAATAGTATAGTTTTTTATGTAAATGAATGCCAAAGTATGTAGGTATAAGTTATATGTGAGATGTAACCCTTTAAGCATATGTAAAAATATATAAATATGTTATATGTAATGAATTTGGAGCCATATGTATGAGAATACATGATTTTGGCATTTTGGAGCCTTTACATGAAAGTGCATATATGCAAGTACGATAGTGAATTTGAGCTCCATGATTATTTGAACCATTTAGGGTGTTTCTACATGTTGTGTTTATGCTTTGGATGTGCTCAAATGGTCATGGTATGCTTGGAAAGCCATTTGGTGCAATTTGACCCCATTATGGTCTCAAACTAAGCCATATTTTGCCCCTGAACCAAAACAAGACCAAATGAATGAGTTTTTGCATAAAATTTAATAAACATATAGATCTCATTTAGAGTTTTTCATTGAGCTAAAGACTATAACTTTTAAAGCTATGTGAAATATCTTATGATTTTCTAAAGTTGGCCAAATTATATAGATATTGTCATGATAATGTGCTTCTAGATAGTCTGGTTTTTTATGTCTTTGGAGGAACAAATAAAGTCCAATGCTCATAAAATGTTTCAACTATATAGTTGGCATCATAAGCCTTCCACAGCCAGTGAGGGAACCTAATTTAGAGATCTGTACAATGAGATATGAATTTTTAAAGTTGTATATTTGTTGTAGTATCAAAAATAGACCCAAGTTACTATTTCATTAGATTTCGTAGCCCAAATGTTATTGTTATGATCTAAAACTTTTATGGTAGTTAGAAGACATCTTAAGCTTTCTAGAAAGTCATATTTTATATATTTGGATTTTTTTGGATTTAATTATAATTTTTCAAAGTTCTAGACAGATTATGGAATGACATGGAAGTTTGTATGCTTGCCTCCTTAACCAATGTTGATGTATAAGCTCCAAATTCAAATGTTATGCCTTGTTTGGTGATGCTTCTAGTTGGACAAACATACAATGATTGAATTGGCATTAAACCATGTTGATATAGAGGCTGAGATAACATCTTGTAGACAAGATCTTGGTTTTTATCGACAAGATGTTATATTTTACACTATGAAATCCGAGACCATGTCAACAAGGTTTTCTATTAGTACAAGATCCTCTTTTTTAGCATGTTCTAGCTTATGATATGTGATGATGTGATATTTTGGCTTCACCTCACCCATTTAAGGGACTTTTGGCATAACCTCACCTATCAAGAGCCATACACTTTCTAAAGGCTTTCTAAGAACCATAATGATATTATATCATCAAACCAATAGCAATAGGCATAATCGATGGTTTAAGCATACATATAAACAATCAATAACAATCAAACAATCAAGATAAGTATACAAGAATGGATGAAGAGTTACCTTTCTCAAGAATACAGCAAGTTCCTCCTTGGTCTCTCACTTTTCTCTCTCTCAGCCTCACAAGTATACTTGGGAGAGACTTCATTTGCTTGGCTTAGACACATCAAACAACACACAAAGGTATTAATGGAACCATCTTTTGTCTCACATAAGCCTTATATAAGCTACATCTAGTTCTAGGCTCTTATGTGGCTCCATATTATAACATAATAAAGAAACTCATATAATTCATCATCTTGGCTCTAATTTTTCACTCAATATAAGTCACATGACTCTATTTAAACTCATTAGAGTCATCACAAATTCAAATCAAGGTGCTTAACACAAAGTTGCTTCTTTATCCATAATAGAACCTTAAACTTCCAACTTTCAAAATATAGTTCCTAAATTCAAACTAATGGTTCCTTTGGTATTTATTATTCATAGTTAGACTATTCATAACCTTAGAATTAAAGAAAACTCTCTAACTATATGAATCCCACTTTGGCTGAGATACTCACATAATGGAGCATCCATGGAGTTTTGCCTGCTTTCCTAGAGAATTTGGCACCCATGAAACTTCATAGGTCTCTTATTATTGGGATTTGTATGTACACTCATAGCAGAAAAATTACAAAATCAAAACAAGCAAAATCCCTCCATAGATCCATCATTTTTGCTTACTAAAATAAGATAGAAGAAATATACCTCTAGTATAGATGAGATACGCTTATGACCTAGTCTATGTAGCTATATCACGATAGGTTGGTCCAGCACCTTGGTCCCTAACAAGTGCTTATGACTTTGATTTGTATATGCATATATGATCATCACATGATCAAAAATCATACTAGCCTTAATTCATTATTGTTTCCACAATGATGATTGACTAGGGGCATCTAAGATAACTATAATTACCCAAGAATCTTATTATATGGCAAATATACAAATAATATAATAATAATAAAACTCTTTATTAAATCAATATAATGTTCACAATACATTGATAGGCCTAGGGCATAATCTTTAACACTTACGAACTTAAATATACTTTTACATAAGTGGAATCATCATTAGAAAGCTTCATAAATCCTTAGGTGCAATCAAAATCCTAACTTCTCTACTTTGTTTCCTAATGCTCATTTCTTAATTCTAATTGCATATTTTAATTCTCCATGCTTCATAACCCTTATTTCTCTCAAGTTTTCATTAAACAAAAAACTTCCTTTTCACTCTCTCTCTAGGGATAATTATGGAAGAAAAAGAAGACCAAAGAAATGGCAATTTCATGGCTTAAACCATACCTCATTTAAAAGTTTGCTAAATGGTGATTCTTGTGGCATAGTTGTTTGCTTTAAACCCTTACTTTTTCTCAAGAGGTCAGCCACCAAAATCATCCTTTCAAGAAACTAATAACACCATTAAAAAGAGCACAATGAGTAAAGCAAAGTTTCTAACTACCATGGAATAAGATTTGGGATATTTCGTTACCTTTTTTGCTTCTTTTTCTTTTCTCTCTCCTCCTCTCTCTTGGACACCATAGCCACTAAATTTAGAGGTCTCCAAGTCAGTTTGAAGGAGAAGGGGACGTGGCTTGGTCATAAAAAAAGGTTGAAGAAGATATTTTATCATTTTTCATAATTACACTTTTGCCACTATACTTTAACTACCCTATTTGAGTTCATTTTAAATCCTTTTTTAGAACCATTTTTTCTATCATAAAATTTAGATCTTTCAATTCATAAAATGTCTTTAGTTTCACTGTCAATTAGATTTAAAATCTTATAAAACTATTTGGTCAAAGCTTTGGTCAATCGACGACCAAAAAAGTATACCAAAGGTGTTTTAATCATTTTAAGGGTTCTTATGATTTTTAGAGCCTCTAAAAACCCTAAGAAAGTCAATTTTTCCATTTAAAGCTTTCTCATTTGAGTTTTCAATAAGTTGTTTGAAATTACAATTTTGCCACTAGGTTTTAATTCACTTTGTCTAGCCATTTTGGCTCTAGTTTTGGACTATTCTTAGGCTCTTAACCACATTTCTAGATTTTCTAATTAACATCCTATTCTTAGTTAGTCTTAATTTATTTTACTCTAGGGTCCTCTTTCATTAACTGTACAAGTCAAATTTTGGTTTTTATTAATTTGTACAGCCCTTCTCTAATCCTGTAACCTCACTTGAGTACTTTGTCCCACTCTTTAAAGACCTTTATGAATTCTCAAATCATGGGATATTACACTCTTTACTTTCACACACACGAGACTTGCATAGCATTCCACTCATACAATTACATAAAAGCATTCATGGATGAAGCACATAGGAGGAGAAAGGCACACATGATAGAGTCTCGGGACATACAGGAAAGGAGGGAAGCACACAAAACATGAGATACAAATCTATTCTCCATTCTTCTTGGAAGTTCTCATGGCTATATACTTGCATATGGATTTCCTCCATTATTCTCAATTAATGAGAGCATAATTCCATCTTGTTGCTAGCTTGAATGAAGACCTTGATGTAGAGCTTGAATCCATGAAGAACATCTATAGATTCGACTAAGATTTCTACACTTCCTTTTCCCTCTTTCTAGCACTTTTTCTTCTTCTTCTTCTACTAGCTTTGTTAAGATTTATTGGATTAAGAATAATGTTGTTTATAATTGGTGGCTAGTTAGACATCGAATAAGAGAGATTTTCAATGATTAATGGATCAATACTTTTTTGGTTTAAGTGCTAAAATTTTCATATACCTCTAATTTTTAGCTTGTGTAATCAAGGTGTTTGATGAAATGTATATTGAAATTTTGTGCTTAAATTTTTAATTTAAGCCTTCCTTGGAGTTTGATTGGCTAATTTAACCTTATAAGATGAAAGTTTAAAGGCTAATTTGATTGATTAATCATTCTTTTTGAGTGTTCAATAAACTTAATCACAAGAACTAATGAATTAATATGAAGCTAAGGTTTCAATCAATATTGATATGTTAAGTTCTTGAATCTACCACTCAAGATAAATTAGTATGAACACATGTAGGGAGTCTTAAACCAAAACTAATAGCAACTGAATTAGGATAAGGATAGTGAACATCAAGGGATAAATTCCATCTTAGCCACACATCCATTACTTACTTGTTCAATCCTTCTGTTGTAGTTAATAGTTTACATTTTTAATCCATTTTAAATTTTAGCTAATGGAATTCAATCAAAAGCCCCTTAATTTGGTAGCTATTAGGTTTCTCTTAACACTTAGAGAGCTCTTTTAAATAGTTAGGATCCATTTCCATGGGAAACGATTTTGGTTGCACCCTATATGGCAAATTTTAATTCAACTTAGTTTATTCAAAGTTTCTTGGCACAACTATCAAATTTGGTCCCGTTACTGGGGCTAATTGGATGGATGCTTTTGCTTCAAGAGTTTGACATTAACATTTAAGATAAAAGTGGAATGAAGAACTTGTTGGCTAACCACTTAAGCTGAATTGAGGCTCTAAAGATATAAATTGGGTAAATTAAGTAGAGAAAAGCCATTAGAGCCTTACAATTTAAGGTAGAATGACCTTGGGGTGTCACTAGGGGGAGAATTGGAGTGTATAAGATAAGATTTAGAAGTTGTAGGATCAGAAGACATTTTGTTGTGGCCAAATAATCTTAACTGCGGCCAATAAAGGCGAAGTTGCCCAGGGAGAGATCCAGAGAGTAATTCGCTATGGCGAGAACTGGAATTTGTAGCAGCAAAATGTGAGATACCAAACTGGAAGTCGTCCAGTAGGTAATTCGCCATGGTTAAATGGGAAATTGGCTACAGCGAACTTTGTGAAAATGTCCCAGGTGTTCCAGAGAGGAATTAGCTACAGTGAACATAGGAATTAGCCGTGGCCAATAGTGAGAGGAGAGTGAGGTAGGCTCTAGGATGTCCTCTTGTCACGGCACCATATAGGCTCGCCGTGGCGAAGATCCAACTCACCGCGGCGAATTTGTGATGATGTAAAGAGTGAACTCGAGAGCAATTGGCCACGGCGTGAAAGTATTTAGCCACGATGATGGTCCTAAAACTCTTATATTAACCTAGAAACCTTGGTTTTCCCTATGGCAATATCAAGGGATGACTTAGAAGTACTTGTAAGGGGTTCTTGAGAGTTGAAAATAAATGGGTAATAAATTTAAAGGCTTTTAATTAGAGATTTGTTTCACTTATATATATGAATTCTTGTAAATGTTTGGTTAATTATTCTAATAATATTAAGCTTCAAATTTCCTCACTTTTTCCTAAATTAATTAATCTCTATGGTGCTACACCTTGATTTATAACCATCAATTGTGTAACAAACGTAATTTTTATAAAATGATAAAATGAGCTGTATAAATGCAAGTCCTTCAAAATGACCTATATAATATACCAAAAAAATTTGGGTAAAGTCTTAGACTCCAAAAAATGATAATTCTAGGCTCAGATGGAAAGAAAAATGGAGTTAGGATAGAGAAACAATTTGCAACAGAAACTGACGAAACGTAATGGCATTTTTGGAAAAAATGAAACTTTTGAAAAACCACATAAGAGGGCTTTTTAAATAAAATTTTTAAGTTTCCCAAGGTTCTCAGAGTCCCCAAAAACTATAGGAAGCCCCGGGACTGGTAAAGCCCCTCTAATGTATGTTTTTCAACGTCGGTTGACCCAAACTTTGACCAATTCATTTGATAAGGTTTTAGCTCCAAATTGAGTGATTCTAAAGGCATTTTATTAAATTGGGAACCTAAATTTTATAATAGAAAATACGGTTCTAAAAAAGGAGCTAAAAGAAGTTGAAACGAAATTGTCATTATAGAAGGATGAAATGGGAATTTTTGAAATTATATATTTCTAGAAACTCCCACACACTTCTCCTTTCTTCCTCCATCTTCTTAAGCACGAAATTTTCTGTCCAAACTTCAGAAATGAAAGCTCTCTTCTAGTCTCACAAGAAGGGAAGGAAAAGGAGGAGAAAAATCAAGGAAAAAGTAGGTAAATCCATAGAATTTCATGCTCTTTCTTCCTCCAACCTTGCTCCCCTCCTTCTTTGCTTTCTCTCTATGATTTTCTTGAGATGTTTGGTTCTATTTTTGGTCCAAAAGTTAGAAGGGTAATTCAAATTTTTCAAGGAGAAGAGAACCAAGGAAGAAAGGCATTGGAAGAAAACTTGAACCAAGGTAACAAGTTATTGTTGTTACTTCTCCTTGTTCCTTCTTTCTTGGGGGATTTTCGGCCTAGATCAGAAACAAAGGAGGGGAGGATGTTCTGTTCAAATACAAGGAAGGAACAAGGGTTTTAAGCCATGGGGAGATGGAATATGGTAAGAAATTCTAAGAAAAACCAATAGAAAACAAGTTAGAAAAAGTGTAGTGTTTTCTAGGGTTTTACAAAATCTAATTTTGTGTGAATGTTTTCTTGGCTATTTGAATGTTTCCTTGAGCTCTTAAGACCTCTAGAAAGCCTCCCAAGTGGCTCTCCCATCAAGAAAAAATCACAAAGTCTATGAACCTCTATTATTGTGCATATTTCGGCCAAGCTAGGTTCATTAGACTAGAAGATATTTTAATTTTTTCTAGCCTTAGTTTGGGACTTTATATGATATTAGAAGATGGGAGAAATCATTAGGAAAAATTTAGGAACCATAGATTGGGAGATGGGACAATGGTATCTATAATGGTGCTTTGTAAAGCAACTTAGTTTTCCAATTGTGCAATTGAATGTGTGATGGCTCCAAGGACCTTAAATGAGTCCAAGAAGTCTAGAAATAACAAGCCTAGAATTTAAAATGTAAGAGTTGCTTCATTAGGCCAATTATGGAACCATAATGCCAAGTATGAAACTAAGTGTCTTACTTCAATTATGTGATTGTGTACTCCTTCTGATGTTTAGGCCAAGAGAACAATCAACCACTTAAGTGCTCTTGTGAAATCAAGGAGGGGAAGGAATTAGCAAAGTAAAGCTTGCATTAATTAAAAGGTAGCTTTTCACCTCATTCTCTTGCATTCTTGTATGCATATGTATGTTTTTTTGTGCTTGTGTATGCTCTTGTGATTTAAGAACATACCACTTGATGTCTTGAGGTTGCATTGGTACCAATATGTTGTCTTGAATGCCATTGATTATAAGAATGGCTCTCAAAGGTGAGGTGATGCCAAAAGTCCCTTAAAGTGGGTGAGGATGTGCCAAAAGTCTCAAGGCATGGGTGAGACCAAGGCCAAGAGTGAGGCAAATCCCAAAGTCCTAGAAATGAGGTGAGGTAAAACCAAAAGTCCATAAAGCATGAAAATAGCTTGATGTGGAAATGTGGCATGGAAATGTGGTATTATACAGTTTATGTTTGCACACTTGAGATTTTGATGTATGTATGTTTTGAATGTATGTGTGAATGTGTGAACTATTGAGATTCTAGTAATCTCACTCTCCTTCCCTCCATTATCTTGAAATGCCTAAGTCATGTTCAAGAAACAAGGAGTGCAAGCCAAAAACCTTGAGAGATTACATTTTGTATATTATGTAACCTTATTTGTATTTGAATGTCAAAGTGAGCTTATACATATTATTTTTGTGATGTAAGACCATGAACAAAGGTTAAATGATGTATGAATATGATGTAGACCTTATGTGACACTAAATCTATGGAATTATGCAAATTGGCTCTTGGATAGCTTGATGCAACTATGCATTCTTAGATGTGGAATGACGAAATTTAGATGCATAGGGTTTGGGACCATTTAGGCAATTTCCACAAGTCATAATTATGCTTTTAAACTTGCCTAAGAGGTGCCAAACTCAAGAGGAGCCCATTTGGACCAAAGTGACTCTTGGTAGGGAGTAAAATGACTATTTTATGAGGCTATATCACTTTTTGTCCAAATGAGCTATTCTTAGTCTGAAATTTAGGATGAATCTAGAGCTTATTGAGAGATTTTTGGGAAGCTAAAGTTGGTAATTTTTAGAGGTCTGTGGAATATTTGGCGAATTGTTGAAGTTGGGAATTTTTCTGGTTTTGGTCATTGGTATTGTAGCACTAGTCTGAAATTAAATTCTGTCATTCATGGAGCAAATGATGTCTAATTTTCACAAAATCTTATACAAAGAAACTAGACATTCCCATCGACTTCTGCCAATTGGAAGCACGTCATTTGGAGTCTAGAGTGGGAGATATGAATTTTTAAATATTTTGTTTAGTATCAGGAACTTCACCCGAACTCAATTACTATTTAATTCGATTTCGAGATCTGGACATGCCTGAGCTAGTCTAGAGTTATTTTTCCCTCTATCTAACATCCATAGCTTTCCAAATTGATTTGCATAGATTGGATTTTTGTGGAATTAATTGGATATTTTCAAATTTTGTTGCAGAAATCTGTGATAACACCAGTGGATAATTTGACCTCTAGATATTTTTGGGTATCAAACGTCTTCTATGATGGATATTATGATCTGGACATATTTTTAATATGAATTAGACATCTGTAGCTTTCCATAATAACTAAGAATGAATGATTTCAATTTTTCTAGAATTAGTTATGATTTTTCAAATTTTGTGACAGAAATGAGCCAAGGCTGGCCGAAAATGAATGTCCATATTTTATGCTTCATTTCGAGTTTCTTGAGATGTAGGCCACTTTTGATGATCCAAATGAGTTGTATCCATGTAATTAAATATGGGAATGTATTGCATTAGCTTACACAGTTTACGTGACATCGAATAGAATTTTTATATGCGACACAACGCAAAAATAATTAATATTTTAATGTTATTTTCTTGCCTTTCATATGATTGATTGATATGAGGTATAAAGATAGCATGGAATGAGCTAAAAAATTATGGTATTACAAATTGCATGTTTAAGCTTAATTACCATGATTAGAAGTTAGGGTTGTCACATTTGGTATCAGAGCAATTGTTCAGGCAATTGTGTTTGATTTACAACTTTGCAGTTAGAAAACTTGGCAATCATGATGCATATGTAACACCATAACTTCTAGCTTATTTCATGCCATTCTAGCTCGTTTCATGCTATTTATAAGCTTTGTATTATCAATCCCACAAGAGCATATGAGAAAGAAGATAAAAATAATAGACTTTTTCCGCATTGCGCTATATCTAAAAAATTCAATTCGGTGTCACGTGGATCGTGTGAGCTCATATGGAGCCAAAATTGACCATAATAGAACCCTATGCCACTTTTTGGCCAAATGAGTTAGTCTTGTCCTGAAATTTGGCATGCAATTAGGTCTTATTGAGAGCTTTCTAGGAAGCTAAAGATCATAATTTTCGGAGACCTAGGAAATATTTGATGAATTTTCAAAGTTGGGATTTTTCATGAATTCTGGTATAAGTACTGTTCATACTAGCAGTTTTGAATTCTGTGTCACCCGATGGCCAAATGGTGTCCAATGCTTATGAAATTTTATATGCATAAATTAAAGGTCATAAGCTTTCTGTGGCCACCGAGATCACCTCATTTGGAAGTCTAAATTTTCTAGATTTAGTTATGATTTTCCAAAGTTGGGTCAGAAAATGGAGTAAATCTGGTCGAAAATATGATTGTTTATCTTGAGCTCCATTTTGATTTCCATGGGTCGTAGGCAAGCAAATACCACTGCAGCTAACTCTAAGTCATGTGTGGGGTAGTTTTCCTAATGAGGTTTCAACTGTCTAGAAGCATAAGCTACCACTCAGCCCTTCTGCATAAGCACACATCCTAACTCTTTCTTTGAGGCATCATTATATACTACAAAAGTTTCTTTAGGGTCAGGGAGTATTAAAATTGGGGCCATGGTCAGCTTGTGCTTTAGCTCTTGGAAACTACTCTCACATTTCTCATTCCACACAAACGGCACATTCTTTCTAGTAAGCCGGGTCAGCGGCATTGCTATCTGAGAAAAGCCCTGAATGAATTGCCCATAGTAGCCTGCTAAACCTATGAAGCTTCTAATCTCTGTCACTGTCCTAGGTCTCTCCCACTGCAATACTGCCTCTACCTTATGGGGATCTACTGTGACCCCTGCCTGGGAGATGACATGACCTAGAAACTGAACCTCTGTGAGCCAAAACTCACATTTACTAAGTTTAGCGTACAACTGTCTCTCTCTCAAGGTCTCCAAGGCTAATCTCAAGTGGTGCTCATGTTTCTCTTTACTTTTTGAGTAGATAAGGATGTCATCTATAAAGACTACTACAAATTTATCTAAGTATGGCCTGAAGACTCTGTTCATGTAATCCATAAAGACTACGGGTGCATTCATCAAACCAAAGGGCATAAATAGAAACTCATAGTGCCCATACCTAGTTCGAAAAGCTGTCTTGGGAATATCCTCAGCCTTTATTCTAAGCTGATGGTATCCCAACCTGAGGCCTATCTTTGAAAATACTGACGCTCCTACTAATTGATCTAGGAGGTCATCTATGTGAGGGAGAGGGTACTTATTCTTAATCGTAATCTTATTATGTTCCCGGTAATCTATACATAGCCTAAGGCTCTCATCTTTCTTCTTTAAAAATAGGACTGAAGCTCCCCACGGTGAGACACTAGGTCTAATGAAACCCTTCTCTAGCAGCTCTTCTATCTGTTTCTTAAGCTCTGCTAGCTCAGTGGGAGCCATCCAATACGGGGCCTTAGACACTAGACCTACCCCAGGTACAATGTCTATGGGAAACTCTACCTCTCTCTCTGGGGGTAGTCCACTAATTTCCTTAGGAAATACCACTGGGAACTCCCTCACTATGGGAATCTCCTCTATACCCCTTTCTACCTCGACCTGTACTGAAAAGAAAACCAGATACCCCTGACAACCATGCCCTAGAGATCTCTTAGCCTAGGAAGTGGTCATGACAGATAACTCAGCCCTAGTACTAGGCACAGTCCCACACTCAAGTAAAGTAATGCACCTGTGGCTACAATCTAATGTGGCATTATTTACAGACATCCAGTTCATGCCAATAATCACATCAATATCAATAAGGGGCATATAAATCAATCAAGAGTGGTCAGGCAATGGTTAAACTGGATCATACAATTCAAAAAGCATGGGAAGTAATGGCTTGGTTTCCTGTAGGGGTCGATACATGCAACTCATATGGCAATATAGACATACTCAGACCTAACCTCTCAGCACAGTCATATGATATAAAAGAGTGGCTAGCACCCAAATCGAATAATGCAGTCATAGAAAAATCATTTATTTTAATAGTACCTTGAATCAGACTCGAGGACCCACTAGCCTCCTGCTAGGATAAGGCGAAGACTCTACCCTGGGTTTGTGGTATGGGAGGAGGAGCCATCTCCCTTGGCTGTGTGATCTGCAAAGGGGCCTGTGGAGGAGTCTGGGTGCAATCTCTAGCTATGTGCCCCAGCCTGCCACATCTGAAGCACACATTCTGCCCTGCATAACACGGTCTGGTACCGTGATTCCTACCACACTAGGGACAAGTGATAGGTGGAGCACTACCTTTATTGGACTGAGTCCTCCTTCTTTTACCTCTCTGGTTCCACTGGCTTTTTCTACCTCTCTGGCTAGTCACTGCAGGCTGGGAACCCTCTCTAGGTCTCTTGGGCTCAGGGAGGGGAAGAGGTGGTCTAGCACTGGAGATAGGTTGCAATCTCTTGAGGTTCGTCTCTGTGACTCTGCATACCTCCACAAGGGTATTAAAGTGTCTGATCCTCTATGGCACCACCCTATCTCTGATCTCAGGGAGCAAGCCTTTCTCTAATCTATCTGCCCTCCATCTCTCATCATCATGTCTCTATAGGTAAGAGGAATATCTGGAGAGCTTAACAAATTTCGCCACATATTGGTCCACAGACATCCCTAGAGTCTGCTTAAATAGAATGAATTCTGATTCTTTCTCATCTTTGATAGAATCGGGGAAATATTTCTCGTACAACACCTCAAGGAATGCCTCCCATGTAATCGGGGCGTCCCTCGCTCTCAAAATTGGCTCAGTGCCCTTCCACCAGTAAATTGCTTCCTTCTGTAATTGGAATGCAGCCATCTTGGCTTTCTGCTCAGACGTGCACTCCATCACCTCAAAGATTTGCTCTAATGCCATAATCCAGGCCTCAGCTTTATCTGCATTCATCTCACCATCAAAGGTAGGAGGCCTGAATTTTCTGAACTGGGTAATCACCTTTCTGGTCGAGGGTTGCTGTACAGGAGGCGTCTGAGCTGGTGGAATCAGGGCAACCATCTGCGTCCATGGCTATGCATCTGGGTGAGCCACCCCTAAATGCTCGGGATGATTTGAGTGTGGAGGTGGCTGAGGAGGAGTAGGTGTAGGGCCCTAGCTATCTCTCTCAGCAAGCCGTTCCTGTAACTGCATAATAACGGCCTGCTGCTGATCCAGGCGAGCCATGATAGACTGGAGGGCTCCAGCAATTGGATCACTAGGCCCGGCTTCATCAGCACGAGCCTGGCTAGGGGGCCGACCTCTCCTAGTGTTCACCATCATACTGAAATATCATAACAAACTATAACATAAGCTAGGGAACACTTCCACCATCATACACACTCAATTCATCCAAACAAGCTCATATGCATATAGGCAACTCAAAAACACAAGCCACAACCCACAATGAGAGCCTGAACCTTTGCTCTGATATCAATAAATGTAACACCATAACTTCTAGCTCATTTCATGCCATTTATAAGCTTTGTATTATCAATCCCACAAGAGCATATGAGAAAAAAGATAAAAATAATAGACTTTTTCCGCGTTACGCTATATCTAAAAAATTTAATTCAGTGTCACGTGGACCGTGTGAGCTCATACTATACTTCCTCATATTTAATTTCATTATTACAACTCATTTGCATCACAAAAACATGCCTACAACCCATGGAAACCGAAATGGAGCTCAAGATAAACAAGCATATTTTCGGCCAGATTTGCTCCATTTTCTGACCCAACTTTGGAAAATCATAACTAAATCTAGAAAATTCTACATCATGCAATATTTATCATTCTGAAAAGCTTAGGATGTCTAATTCACACTAAAAATACGTCCAGGGAATAAAATGGATCACACAGGAAGTTTCACATCCAAAAAGCTACAGAGTCACTGCTGCTTGGGCTGTTGTTCAGTTTACTGATGCAAATTTCTGAAATTAATAATTAATTCTATAAAAATAGAAATCGTACAAACTTGGTCATTATGGAAATCTAAAAATGTTAACGTGATACTAAAAATAATTCCAGAATGAAATAGATACGTTTAGATATCTGGAACTGATGGAACAGTAACTGAGCTCCTGGACGCTACTGATACTGACAGTTAACTTCAAACATGCATAACTCTCTGCTCAGACCTCCAAATGAGGTGATCTCGGTGGCCAAAGAAATCATATGACCTATAGTTTATGAATATAAAATTTTATAAGCATTGAAGACCATTTGGCTATCAGATGACACAGAATTTAAAACTACCAGTATGAACAGTACCTATACCAGAATCCATAAAAAATCCCAACTTTGAAAATTAATCAAATATTCCCTAGGTCTCTGAAAATTATGATCTTTAGCTTCCCAGAAAGCTCTCAATAAGATCTAATTGAATGCTAAATTTCAGGGCAAGACTAACTCATTTGGCTAAAAAGTGGCATAGGATTCCATTATGGTCAATTTTGGCCCATATTGGGTACCAAAATTGCCAAATGGATTTCCTTTGATCTTGGCACCTTTTGGGCAAGTTTAAAAGTATGTTTAAGACTTGGGGGAGCTGCCCAAATGGTCCCAAATCATTTGCATCTCATTTTGGCTTTTTCACCCTCACTTATACACATTACACCAAGCTTTTCTCAAATGCATACATTGGCATAAATACTCAATTAATGTTCTAGAATACATACACTATACTCATTCATTTATCTATCACATAATATCATTTTTACATTTGTCCAAGGGGTCATAGACTATTTATAATAATAATATACATCATGAAGTCTCCTTGTGACTCAAAAGACCAAAGATCAAGCATAAGGATGGCAATCTTCTTTCTTCAAGGTGGTTGGCTCCCATTGCCATGTCCACTTGGTCCACCTAGCATATTAGGACATTTAAGAGGAGGGAGTGAGATTCAAAAATCTCAATAGCTCATCTCCCATTCCATCACACATAATATGTGCAAGCAAGTTTCACAAATGCATGCATGGAGAAAGTAGAAATCATAGGTATTTTAAAAGCAACCTTAGCATGTGAATCAATCATACAAGACATTCAAGAGCTCACTAAGTGTTTGGATTGGCCTCACACTTCTCCTCATGGATTTTGGACTTGCCTCACCCATTCTTTAAGCACTTTGGACTCAACCATACTCTTGGTCGCCCACTTTGCTTTTGGGAGACTCTTTACTTTGTCTCAACCAAGCTCAAGGGTTCTTGGCTCATCGTCACCCAAGGGAAGAGTTCTTGGCCTCTCCACACTCAAGCAAACTCACACAAATATCTTGTAATCATTTGAAGACATAACATGGCATCAAGCATCATGGCATATAAAGGCATGCTAGCATACTTTTCAAAGTTTGAAAATATACATACACACATTCTAAAACAAGCTAAACACACATTCATGTATGAGAGAAGGTGAAGAGAGCTACCTTGTATACAAGCACACACTTTTTCCTTAACTTTCAAGCCTCCTCTTTTAGCCACACACCCACAAGTTGGTGGAAATAGTGTCTCTTGGCCTAGACATAAATTATGGGAGCCAATTAAGTTCATGAAACAATTTCTAAGGCCATACAACTTGCTTAAACCCTAGATTACTCTACAACCTCCATTATGGTCCATAAAGGCACCTAATGAAGCAGCACCCTTCAAATGACTTCTAAACCTCATTCTTTCCTTTCAAATATGATTCTTGACTCCTTTTAAGCCTCTTGGAGTCATCACATCATTAAAAAAAATGGCCTAGCACTATGTTGCTTCTTTAGGTCATATTATGGAACCTAAAGTACTAACTCATTCTCTAAGCTTCCTAAATTTTTCCCAAGGTTTTCCCTCACATTCATTCAGCATATATGACTCAAAGATGGGCTTGAAACAATTTAAAACTCTCCCGAACTATGCCATCCCTACTTGGCCGAAAGTTAGAGCATAAATAGGATTTCATGACTTCTTGATTTTTCCTTAATGGGGGAACCATTTAGGGAGGTTGTTAAGAGTTGTAGGAGGTCAAGGAAACACTTAAACAGCTAAGGGGACTTATAGATTAAATCAATTTTTACAATCCCCTTAAGTGCTCTACACTTTTCCAACTTTTAGGTTCATGACTTTCCATGGGGTTTTGTTCATTTTCATAGAGGAAGAGGCATATGGGGGACCTCTAAGGGATCTTAGGAGCATGTTTTAACATTCAATTAAGCCTAAAAACATTCATATAAAATCATATTTGCAAGGAAGCATTTGGATCCCTAATAATTCTATCTTATTTCCTAATGCTCCTTTCTTGATTCTATTGTTTCATTCTTAATCCTTGCCACCTAAAACCCCTAATCCCTCCATGAATTGGGCAGAAATCAGCCCATAAGACTTTGGCTCATGGTGGTTAAATTCATGCACGAGGAAGGGGGAGGGAGAAACTACCAAAGAATGGAAGTTTTACCTTGTTTTCTTGCTTCCTTTGGCTTGTTCTTCCACTTGGTTGGCTTACTCCCTCAATTTTCGAAATTCCCCTCTTTGTTCTTCCCCCAAAACAGCACCAAACTCTCCATTAAAACCATAGAAAGAAAGCTTAGGAGGAGAGGAGCAAGTTTCAAGAAGGAAGGATATGGAAGTTCTTAAAGTTTCTTACCTTTTTCTTGAATTTCTTCCTCCAAAATCTTCCTCCTCTTGTGCGCCTAAGAAGCTGGAGTTCTCCTCTTCAATTGGACAGAAGCAAGTCGGTTTAAAGAGGGGGAGGCAGAACGTGGCATATAAAGAAGAAGAAAGAAGCTTCCTTTAACACTTTAATGCCAATTTTACCCTTCGTTCTTAGCATTTTTGTTTCTCCTTCGTTTTAGCTCCTTTTTTAGAACCATCTTTTCCATTATAAAATTTAGATTCCCAATTTAATAAAATGCCTTTGGAATCACTCAAATTGGAGCTAAAACCTTTTCGAACGAACCGGTCAAAGTTTGGGTCAACCGACATCGGAAAGAGTACACCGGAAGGGCTTTACCGGTCTCGAGGCTTCCCATGATTTTTGGGGCCTCTGAGAATCCTGGGCAACTCAAAATTTTCATTTAAAAAGCCCTCCTAGGTTCTTTTCCAAAATTACACTTATTTACGAAAATGCCACTGGCCTTTCAGCAAATTTTTTGAATCACTCCGACCTCAGTTTCTGGGCAACTCAAGGCTCAAATCCTTATTTTTTATTATTTAAAATTTTATCTAAATTTTATTTGGCCTTGAATCATTCATCTCGGGGAACTTGCTTTGAAAGCATGTCCATTTCCATCATTTAATGAAAACGGGACATTACAGCATGCATGATAGGAATAGGAACATTGTGACCTAGGGATAACTCTTATAATTATATATACTTGCAATGGGGTGGAGTTGTGTTTTATTTGCCTTAGGCTGTAGCTTAATGGGGGATGCTTGTGATTGTGCTTGTGGCATTGCAGAGTGAGATGGCTACACGTAGAGAAACAGCTGAGATGTTAAGAGAGATGCAAGAGGCTATGGCTGCAATGGGCAACTAAATGGGAGAACAAGCTAAGACTTATGAAACTATAGTTAGGGTAATGACTGACTGGCTTCAAAAGCAAGCCAAAGCTCATACAGCAACTGTTCAAGTGCTGCAACAGCTACATGAAAACATGAATAAGCAGAATCAGGAGGTGCCATTGGAGAACCGTGTTGGTGCTGGTTAGAACCTTGGTGTGGGACACCAAAGGAAGGATGGTGACCTC
Organism: Erythrophleum fordii; assembly: GCA_032878935.1. NCBI lineage: Eukaryota > Viridiplantae > Streptophyta > Magnoliopsida > Fabales > Fabaceae > Erythrophleum > Erythrophleum fordii. The sequence continues at coordinate 12,521,102 of JAVQMF010000052.1, read as the reverse complement.
TTTGTTATGTTGGCCAAGTTTAAAAAGGCTAGTCCTCCTCATTTTTGAGGGAGTTGGACACCGAGAAAGCTGAGAGGTGGCTGATGCAACTAGAGAAGATTTTTGAGGTCATGACTTGCACTATGGAGCAAAAGGCAAAGTTAGCCACATACAAGTTAGAGGGTAAGGCTAAGCATTGGTGGAGGAATGCCTTTAGATTGTTGATTACAAAGGGGATACCCTTGACTTAGGAAAGCTTCCAAACCGCCTTTGAGAGCAAGTATTTCCCAACATCAATAAGGGTTGACAAGGAAGTCGAGTTTAACTTCCTTGAACAAGGGGACATGAATGTGGATCAATATGCAGCCAAGTTCATTCAATTGTCTCGCTTCTCCTCCTACTTGAAATGATTTGATAATGAGCCATAGAAGGTTGAAAATTTTGAAAGAGGCCTAAAACTAAAGATTAAGAACAAAATTGTATCTCTACAAATTCACAATTTTGATGAATTGGTGGAGAAGTGTAGAGTAACGAAGAACGCCATGATGAAAAGTGAGGCCAAGAGGAAGAAGACCTTGGAAGATAAGTGTGACTGGGGCATAGAGCCCTTTAGGGTCGGAAGTAAGAAGGGAGCTAATAGCGGGAGTGACTCTTGGTGTAAGAGACCACCCCCAAGGAATGTCCCTCAATGAAGAAGCATGAGACCCCTAAGAAGTGCAGTGAGTGCTTGATAAACACGTTTTTCTATATATTTTATTCGCCTAAACTTGGGCATTTTAATAATGAATTATGGCTTTAAGACTTTAATTAGATAAAATTTTATTTTAATAGCCATTTATGCACTCAAGAAATTTATTTACAAATTCTTGAATTTTAATGCATAATTTTCTTCTAAATAATTGTGTGAATTTTTCCTACTTAATTTTTCTTATTTTTATGTGTAGATTTTTCAATTAGCCATTGGAGCTTGAATAGAAGGTTGGTTTGGAGAAGGGGTAGCATGTATGGGTTTTTTGTTTTTCTAACATCTTGGCATTGTTGCAGCTCATTCCATAATTTTCATACATTCTACATGATTAAAAGAAGCACATAGAAGCAGGGAAGGAAGGAGAACTATGAGTGAAGGGAAGAACAACCACATGCACTACTCACGTCACAAGAAGCAACACAACATAAGCCATGTGCTAACACATAGATGCAAGCTACGAGTTCAAAAGTAAGTAGCTGTATGAAGTAGGGTTGTAAACAAAAGCAAGCAAGCAACTTAGCTGAAACAATAAGCCATGGTCACGTGAAGAATGAAGATTTAGAGCCACGTGATTAGAGGAACATACGAATGCATAACTACACGTGGAATGAGAAGAAAGGAAGGTTTTCATGTTGAAGCTAAGAATGAGGAAGTAGCTTATGGGTTGAATGGGCTTGGAGCTGATGTAAAACCATTTACTCGTATAACAGCTAAAGAAAAGACATCCATGTAGCTTGTTTGCTTGATTTACATGTCCAGTAACTCACAACAGACACAAGTTTAGCATACAATGCCACGGTCTAGCTACTGCACAATAACTACCAAGAGACTTGAGTCTTACGTGGTTGTAAACAGAAGTGTAGAAGAATCACATGGAAAAGAGACAGAATATGTATTTGAGAGAAAAAGTGTGAGCTGGAAATTAAAGAGAAGAAGCCTCAAGCACATTCATATAAACAAATAAAGGAACATGTAAGGAGGATTAAAAAAAATGTTGGAACAGAAGTGTGGAGGCTACGAATGAATGAAGCATGTAAGCAAAATGGAAAGGAGCTTGCATGGAGAAAACACGAAGAAGCTACAGGCAGAACATGGTTTATAAAGAGAGGAAGAAGCTCACGAGGAAGATATGGCTGAGGCAGAGGAAAGTTACATGGAATGTGAGTAAAACAGAGGAGACGAATATCATAAAGAAGCCATAATTTTGTGCAGAAGGTGAAAGAGAAGGAAGCAATGGTTTACAAGGCATAAATAGAGGAAGGAGAGCCACAAACTAAAAGGATTGAAGCCACATAATGAAGAAACAATGAGCTGGGCATAAGGTTTTTAAATGAAGAAGTTTCATATGGAGAACATGTAGAAAGATAAAGAAACAAGCATACAGAAGCTGTGGGTTGGAATCCACGTGGAATATTATAAAAAAAAATGAAGTGGGACCTACACTTATACACAAATGATGTGGCTATGGGCAATGAGAAGGAATGAGAGGGCTGAGCACGTGAAAAATAAAATAAACCATGTGAGAAGATTAAAATACACTTGAGCAAAGACAGAATGGGGGAATTCATCGAATAAAAAATACTCATTTCCACGCTATTCAGGGGGTCATTTCATTCACAATTCATCGTCCATTTATACTCCATCCAGAGACCATCCACCACGCTATATTCACACACCAGGCCATTTCCTCTATTTTTCTCACCTTCATCCATTCTCCAATGAAGCTGCTTGGAAGAAGCCCTTGAAAAAGCTTGAATCCATGGAGAAGAATACAGAATTTTGGTTAAGAATTTCTACTTTCCTACACTTTTTCTTTTTCTTGTACAAGTTTGGTTAAGTTGTATTTGATTGGGAAATTATGTAATTGCAATTAGTGGTTGGTTATACACTAATTAAGATATTGTTTGACTGATTATTTAATTGATTTAGTGTTAAATTTTGCATTTCCCTTTAATTTTTGATATATGCCATGAAGGTGTTTGATGAAATGCATGAGTAAAATTACATGCTTAATTGTTTGATTTGAGGATTCCTTGGTGTTTGGTTTGTTAATTAAACATCCTATGGTGTTAATTCAAAGGCTAATTGATCAATTAATCAATCAAATTGAGTATTCATTGATCCTAAAAATAAGAGTTAGTGATTTAATACAGAATTGAGGTTTCAATTCAATGTTAGATTATTAATTTCTTGATTCTTACGTGGTAACTCAAGATACATTTGCTATGAACACAATTAGGGACTCTTAGACTGGAATAATCACAATTGAATTAGGATAAGGATAGTAGATACTAAGGGACGAATCCAAAGCTAGTCACAAGCCAATTATCAACCATAATTCATCAATTAGGTAGCAATTAGGAATTTTAATTCGGTTTCATTTTAATTAATTTAAATCAATCAAACCCCTCTTAGTTAGGAAAATTTTAAATTCTTTTAATACTTAGAAAACCCAATTAAACATTGAATTCCATTTCTAATAGAGATGACCTAGGTTGTACCACTAACTATAGAAATTTAATTTAACCTAGTTTTATTTTGAGGATTAAGCGACACGACCCATCAAAATTTGGCACCGTTGCCGAGGAATTGGATTCTCAATTGTTTGAGAAAGTTTTCTAAGTGTTTAACCGCTATTTTGGTTTGATTTTTGCCCTGTTTTAAACTTGAATTTTGCTAATTTTGGTGTAGCTTGACAAGAGTATACTTGCTGGAATTTTTGTTTGAAGCGCCTAGAAAATTCTAAAACTTTGTTTTCCAAGGTTTTTCAGTGTTTGAACAAAACTAATAGCTTAGCTATTTGGTATACCATTTTTTGGCCAAATTCCAACTTTTAAGGTATTTTTTCTAATTTTTTTAGTATTTTTTCGAATTTTTTAGGAATTTTTCATTTTTTCTACATTTAATTTCTTTATTTTTTGTGAGTTTATTTTGTGTGATTAACCCCTGTTTTAGAGTGTTCTTGATTGTTAGGAAGTTGTTAACTTCATTGGAATTTTATTTTCTTAATTCAAACTTAATTTTAGTTATAATTTATTTGTGATTTTTCTTATGCTAAAATTAATTGTGCTTCCCATATTCTTTATCTAAAATGGATCCATATTATTATTCTAATCAAAGTGTTTATGATTCTTATGCAAAGGATAGGATTTCCTGAAAGTTGGATAAAGCCATGTCAATGCTTCAAGGCCAATAATACCAACAAGTCTAACAACTATGCTACCAATCACACCATCATCCCTATGAAGTTCACCCCAGTTATGTTGAACCATACCGCCATTCATATGAAGTACACCTAAATTACCACCATCATTATGAGCTATACCACAACTTCCATGTGTAAGAGCCAGAGTATCATAATTACAATTATCATGAGAGATACATGCAACAAGAGGTCCAGAAGGAACCATGTTAGGAAGAGAGAATGATGCAGCAAATGGAAGCCTATAATATTCAAAACCAACAAATGCAGCAAATGGTCTAACAAGAAATTGAACAGTTGTATCTTAAAAATTAACAAAAGTTTAACAACCTTATGAAGAATTTGGGAATTCAAACGAATCAACCCACTTCAAGTGCTATTGAATTGACTGAAGAGCAAATTAGAAGGGAATGTATAGAGGAGGAAGAGTCCTATTCATTTGGTAATATCCTTCTATCTTCTAATACTTTGCAATTTGTTAGAACTGAATCTAGTTTGCTTGATAGCACTATGACTACTAATGCACATGATTGTGTTGATTTTGAATTGTATGATGATGATGTTGATGAAGAAATTATTATTGAATCTTCTAACACAATTGATTGTGGTAGTTCATTGAGCAAAAATGATACATATGTTGATGTTCATGAACCCTTGTGTACTGATGCACTTGTTATTTCTACACCTAGCTATGACCATAATGATGAATTCATTTATGAACCTATTAATGATGAATCTATTGAGTCTATGGTAGTAGATAAGTGTGAGGGTGACTTAGAATGTGATGATTATTCTGTTATTGGTATGGAATTGGTTGATAAGCCCATTGTTGATGCATCTTCTGAATTTAGGGACAGCATACCATCTGGACCATATGACATAGCTAATTTGAATAATTCTCCTAATTGTGTGTGTGAAGAATCCATTATATGTGATAGATGCTTCCAGATTAATGCTTTCATTGAGACTAATGAGTTCATCACATATACTAATCATCATGATTCCTTACTAGTCTGTGATGATAAAACTAATGCAAGAGTAAATGTAGCATGTGAAAAGGACATAGACATGAAATTGTTAAGCAACTTGTTGTTGATAATTCAGATCCCACTCTTAGATGCTTATGTGATGATATGCATACATGTCCTATGTGTATTGAGATTAATGAGTTTCTAAAGTCTGATAAGTCCATTGAATCCATGAATTTCTTTGTTTGCACTAAAATTATTGATAAGATTGATTCTACTGATCATGCTAGTATTGATGAGAGCATGCATAATGATAGTGCTAATATTGAACACCCTATTGATGCTTGTGCTGTTATTGATACTAGTGAGAAACTGGATTTTGTTATTGATCATTACTTAGAATCTTATGAGCCTACTAATGTCTCCTTGATTAGGGAAGATATTATTTCTCTTGTTGAAAGTCCTGAACAGATTCTTGAAGTTAGTGAAGTAGTTCCCAACAATCCACAGATTCTCCCAACTGAGAAAAAGCAATTGCCAGATGCCTTGAACTTAAAGGATTGTGAGAAGCTGCAATCAAATTTTTCTATTGATGTAGTGACTCTTATTGATGAAAGTCTAGTAGATTTTATTGGCTTTGATAGATATTTAGAGAGTCTAGAGTCTAGTATTTTTAAAATTAATTTTAAATTTTCTTTCTTTAGTCTTAATTGTCCTAGATTTGATTTTTATTCTTTTCTTGCTCCTAAAATTGTTGACTTTGACTTTCTAAGACTACGAATGGTTAAGGAAGTCCATGAGTCAACACTAAATGATCAATCAAAATGCTTTAAACTAGTGAGACTTAAAGTAATTCAATTAAAAAGGAATAAAGCTGTTTTAATTTTGATTTTTGATACTTATGATTTGTTAGTCTTTTATGCAGTTCTTTTTAGTTTAAGATTTAGTTTTTCTTTTTCTTTTTTGCATTAATGTTTGTTTTGTTCTATTTTGTAGGTAATAAAAGGATTGCTAACTAGCTACATGGAAATCTGAGCCACCTTTGGAATTTTCATTTTCAAGTTCATCTGGTTGTATACTTTCCCTTTCTACTCTTTATATTGTGCTGTTTATTTGCTTACTAGATTGTGTGCTAGAATTGAGAACAAGGCAACATTTAAGTGTGGGAGGGAGATTCATTTCATTCCATCTCCATCCATCTTTTCCTTGTTTAAAAAAAATGAAAATTTTTGAAATTTTTGAGAAAATTTTGGAAAAATAGCGTGATTTTTTTTTTCAGTTTTTCTGTGAAATTTGTAAGTTGAGATGATTGTAGCTTGGATTCAGTTAGACATGATAAGCAATGAATCTTTTGTTTCGATTCAAGTGAAGTGGCAATGAATTTGATTTCAATGAATTATTTGATAGCCATTAGCTGGTGAGGATTTGAGCTGTATTTGTTCGATTCTAGTGTGTTTTCACCTATCTCTGCTTTCACTCTAGAACTTGTCTTGATTATTTATTGAGACCACATTTGCATTTGTATGCATAAAAGTGATAAGGCATTCTTTTCTTTTATAGCTAGATAGCAAAAAAGCCAACCCTACATGCATTTTATCCATTGTTTAGCTATTTTGAACCTTGTTTTATTTTCTTGTTAGCCATAGCCATAAAATGAAAAAGTTTTCCACCTTGTTTGAAGATAACTTTTGGATTTCTAGGAGTATTACACTTGTTTAGGATGAGAGAATGTATGCTCTACATCATTTAGGCCATTGATGTTAAAAGTTGAGGAAAATTTTCCAAGCAAAGAAAAGTAACGATAAAAAAGCAAGGGAAAAGTAATGAAAGAAAAAAAAAAGAAAAGGAAACATTTGAAAATCCTAAGAAAGAAGTGTTTCAAATTGAGTTTGTAATTGCCTATACTGATAGGAAATAAGGCCTTGAATGCACATTCTTCCTTATCTTAGATTTTCATTGATTGCTTTTGAGGTTCTAAGGTATCCATTTATTTGTCTTTTCTTGTTATCCATTCATTTCATTTCCTTAACCCCATTACAAACTTGAATAAAGTCTTATTGATTTGTGCTTTGCATTTGGCATGGGTGGTGGAGATTTAAGAACTTGACAAGCATATGGTAGTGAAGCTTTAATAGGTGGAAGCTTGAGTGAAATACATTCCCTTAACACTGGAAGGTTAAGAGTAAATACTAACCTATGTGAGAGGCTATGCATTTCAATTCAGTCTTTTCAAATGAAATTGCCATGGAATTTGTTTTCTTAATGCAAGTGAAGTTAGTTTGGATTGTTGAAGTGATGAAAAGTTGTGATTAGTCTCTAGCTTATGATTTTTACACTTTCTTTTCCATTTTTATTTTCCACTTGCCATTTTACTAACTGGTTGTTTCAATTCATTTTTTTTATTTTGGATTTTAAGTTTTTCCTTAAAGTGCAAAAGTTTAAGTGTGGGGGAGTGCCCCACCAACTTGTGCCAAGTGTAGGAAGAACCATGGTAATGGGTCATGCCCAATGTGCTATAATTATGTGAAGCCCAGACATTATGCATAGACTTGCACGGTGTCATGAGAGTTGGCCTTATCTCTTAAACCACCTACCCAGGGAAGGGTGTTTGCACTTAAGCAGCAAGAGGCTGATAGATCCCCTAGTCTGATTCGAGGTACTTTACTTGTTCATAATCATGTCATAAATGCATTGTTTGACTCAAGTGTGACCCACTCATTCATCTCATATGACTATGTTAAGCATCTAGGTCTTAAAATTAGCTTGTTGCCATTTGAACTATCTATGTCCACCCTTACTGGATATTCTATGATTACATCTTATAATGCTTAAATTGTACTATATAATTGGATAGTTATTGTACTACCATTGACTTGTTTTACATTCTTTTATGTGATTTTAATGTAATCATTGGTATGGACTAGCTGTTGGCTAATAATGTAAAACTTGATTATAATTGTAAGATTGTTTCCTTACCTACAACCTGAAACTTGTCCTGTGACTGAGGTTACTTATATGTCTGCTGCCTAAGCCATGAGATACCTTAGGCTTGGTTGCCAAGGGTTTCTAGTATTCCTTTTATTACATGTTGAGGTTGATGATGAGTTAGAGAATATACCTATGATTAGGGAGTTTCCTGAAGTTTTCCCTAAAAAGTTTAGTGGACTACCTTTTGGAGAGAGAGCTAGAATTTTCCATTGAATTAGTACTTGGTATAGGTATGATTTCTAAGGCCCCATATAGAATGACACATGCTGAGTTAGTTTATTAGGCCAAGTGTGTCTCCGTGGGGAGCACTAGTGTTGTTTGTCAAGAAGAAAGATAGTAGCCTTAGGCTTTGTATTGATTATAAGCAACTAAACCAAGCGACCATCAAGAATAATTATCCTTTGCCTAGAATTGATAACTTTCTTGGCCAATTAGCTAGAGCGTCGATCTTTTCAAAAATTAACCTTAGATCGGGCTATCATCAACTTAGAGTTATGGTTGAAGATGTACCTAAAATTGCCTTGAGGACTCGATATGGCCATTATGAGTTCCTAGTTATGCCTTTTGGGCTAACCAACGGCCCTGCCATTTTCATGGATTACATGAATAGGATTTTCAGGCCCTATCTTGACTAGTTTATGGTAGTGTTTATTGATGACATCCTTATCTACTCTAAAAGTAGTGAATACTATAAAGAGCATCTTAGGATAGTTCTTTAAACATTGAGAGAGCATCAATTGTATGCTAAGTTGAGCAAGTGTGAGTTTTGGTTGTGGGACGTCAAATTCCTAAGTCATATGATATCAGAATAAAGGGTAGTGGTAGATCCTAGTAAGGTAGAAGTGGTACTAAGTTAGGAAAAACCCAAGATAGTGACCTAAATCCATAGCTTCTTAAGTCTAGCTAGCTATTATAAAAGATTCATTAAGGGATTTTCTCAATTAGCTATGCCTTTGACTAAATTGACTAGGAAGGACCAATCATTTGTGTTGGATGTCAAGTATGAGAATGCCTTTCAAAAACTTAAGGATAGACTTACCACCACACCTATATTAGTGATACCTGACCCTAAAGAGACATTCACAGTCTATAGTTAAGCTTCTAAAAGGAGATTAGGGTATGTTTTAATGTAATGAGGTAAGGTGATAGCCTATGCTTCTAGGCAACTTAGACCTTATATGGAGAATTACCCCACTCATGACCTAGAGCTAGTGGCTGTAGGTTTTGCCCTTAAGATTTGGAGGCACTATCTCTATAGTGTACAATTTGAGATGCATAGTGACCACAAGAGTATGAAGTATATATTTAATCAAAAAGAGTTAAACATGTGGCAAAGAAGATGGATGGAATTTCTTAAGGACTATGACTTCTCCTTAAAGTATCATCCAAGGAAGGCGAATGTGGTCACTGATGCCTTGAGTAGGAAACATATTCACATGGCAATGATGATGCTTAGGGAGTAAAGGTTGATTAAAAAGTTGAGGGATTTGAATTTATCAGTTTCAATAAATTCTAGTAGCCTTCTTTTGGGAGAATTGAGGATAGAAAATGGCCTTAGGAAGAGTATGACAGAGGCCTAAGAGCCAGATAAATACTAAGGAAGAATTAGAAAGCAATTGGGAAGTGGTAACGTCAAAGATTTTAACTTATCAAAAAATGGCTTAGTGAGGTACTAGGGTAAAGTGTGCATACCTAAGGATGTAGAGTTAAGGAACATAGTGTTGTCAGAAGCTCATAAGAGTAGGTACACCATTCATCCAAGCACTACTAAGATGTATAGGGATCTTAAGAAAAGCTTTTGGTGGCCTGGGATGAAGTCAGACATAGTAAAGTTTATTGCTAAATGTCTAGTTTGTCAAAGGGTTAAGATTTAACACTGAAAACCTACAGGTTTGTTACACCCTTTAGAGATCCTAAAATGGAAATAGGATAGCATATCCATGGATTTTACAATGGGCTTGCCTAGAACATCCTCAGGTTATAATGCTATTTGGGTCATTGCGGATAGATTAATGAAGTCTGCCTACTTTCTACCTATTAAAACCAGTTATCCTCTAAATAGACTAGCCTAATTATATGTTCATGAGATTGTGAGATTACATGGTGTCCCCAATAGCATTGTGTCAGATAAAGACCTAAGATTCACATTAAAATTTTAGTGGTTTCTACAAGAAGCTTCAGTACTAGTCTTAACTTTAGCACTGCCTATTATCCTCAATCTAATGGACAGACTGAGAGGACCATTTAGACCCTAGAGGACATGTTTAGGGTTAGTGTACTGAAGTTAAATGAGAATTGGAATGTGTACTTGCCTTTAGTTGAGTTTACTTACAATAATAGTTACCATTCCAGTATCTAAATGGCCTCATTTGAGGTCCTTAATGGAAGGAAGTGCTGGTCACCCTTGTGTTGGGTAGAAATTGGCGAAAGGAGTCTCTTAGGTCTAGACATAGTGGACCAAACCACCCACTAAATAGAACTCATCAGAAAGAATTTATTGGCTACTCAGAGTAGGCAAAAGAGTTATGCGGATAAGAGAAGGAGACCCTTAGAATTTGAGGTAGGGGACTATGTGTTCCTTAAGGCTACTCTGGTAATGGGTGTAGGACAGTCTATTAGGACAAGAAAGCTCATTCCTCATTATCTTGGTCCTTTCCAAATTCTTGAAAAGATAGGACCCATGGCTTATAAAGTTGTTTTACCTTTAAACCTGGCTAGATTGCATGATGTGTTCCATGTGTTCTAACAAAAAAAGTATCACCAGGACCCTTTACATGTCGTTGAGCATGAGAATATATATCTATAAGATGATTTATCTTATGTGGTTGAGCTGAAAAAGATTGTGGACTCAAAATTCAAATGGTTGCATAACAAGGACATCCTCCTGGTAAAGGTGGTATGGAAAGGACTTACTCCAGATAAAGCAACTTGGGAGACAGAAGAGGCAATGAAGAGGGACTATCCTACATTATTTAAGTAAGATATGTCCAATTTTGAGGACAAAATTTCTAAAAGGAGGGGAGAATGTAACACTTCAAAATTAATTAAGGTATTAATAATTGATTTGGTTAGTTAAGAATAATTAATATAAGATAATTGGGCAAGTTATTTGAATGGGAATTATAAAGAGATAAATTATTAATATGGGTTTGAGATTTAATTACGTTAGAAACCTCATCTAGGAAAAAATTAAATTAAGTAGGTCATGGTTAGAGACTAATGGAGGCCCAACGATTTTATGAGCAGACCCAACCTCTTATTGTGAGACTTGGCAAGAAAGACCACCTAGTGATGCCTTAAGTTGATTTAGTGAGATAGAGGCCCAAGACCTAACTTACATAAGCTCTTACAATTAGCCTAACAACCCTTATGTAGACCCAAATCAAGGAGCTCTTAAAAATTGGCTTAACCTAACTATAATTCAGTAGGCCAACTTATGAAATCTAGCCCAACAAGCATAAAATCTAAACCCATATAGACCTAGACCTCTGGGTTAACCCATAACTCATTCAAGACCCAATTTAAACCTTAAAAATCATTATAGCCACCCTTCATTCTGTAAAACCATAAGAAACATAAACACATTTTCGAAGGTCCCTTGCAGGATAGGTCTTCTCCCACCTTCTTGGCCCTATTTCTCACTTCTAGGCTCAAAATCAACCAAAGTACTTGTTATATAACTTAATCCCCTTCTCTTTCTCTTCATTTTAACCTAATTAGTTTGTCATTTAGAGCGTTTACACCATACCCAAAATCTGAAATATAGTTGTTTGAGATTTTCTTGGTGAAATTTCGTAGGTTAAGGCTAGGAGTGCTGTTAGGTAAGTATAAACTTTTCATTTTGATACTTTCTCTGCTAGTTTGGGACCCCTATAGCTAATTTATGATATGGGTATTATTTTTATACAAATTTACTCAGAATTTGAAGTGTTGTTTTGAGATTTCTGAGGTAGGCTCAACTAAATATGAATTTAGTTTTGTGGTAATTGGCTAAGTGTTTCTGAGTAGTCCTATATAGCTTAACTCCTTGAGTAATGGGTTTGCTAATATAAATTATGATTAGAGATAGTAATGGCTTAGTTTTGTATCCATAGGCTAAAGTAGTATTCAGTTGGCTCTTAGAGGATTGGTTACAAGTTAGATAACTAGGGACTTTAGTAATTCCATGCATATATCTATAATTTCATATTTGCTACACATGAATGATTTTGCTGATATAAATTGTGATTAGGGATAGTAATGGCTTGGTTTTATGTCTATAGGCTGAAGTAGTATTCAGTTGGCTCTTAGAGAATTGGCTACAAATGAGATAACTAGGGACTTTAGTAATTCCATGCATATATCTACTTTAATTTCATATTTGCTTCACATGAATGATTTGAAATGCTAAATGAATTGGTTAGCTATCTATTATATTGTATTTAGGCCTTGTGAATCCATAGTGGAGCTGTGGTGTAGCTACCACCCATACATGTGTTTCAATTGGGCATTAGGTTATAAACAGACCCCAGATACACTGAGCCCTGGTTGTGCTCATTGGGGAGTGGGTGTTGTAGACGAGCCTCTCTCAATGTTATTGGCCTTTAACATGTAGAAATGTGATTGCTAGTATGGGATAGTAATCATTAATAGCCTAATTGTTTCATTTACTGATATGGTTGGTATATTTTCTTATGCTTATATGATATCATGCATATATGTTAATTATATTGGAATATATGAATCGAATTTTCCTTTGGTTACTAAGATTTGCATCTCACCCCATTTCATGAGATCATACTTTCAGGTAAAGGCTCTTCGAGTAAGGATAAAGGGAAGCAAGTGGATGAAAATCCATGAGCTCCAACCATGTGTGGAGAAGGCCACACTTAGACTGATCTGAATAGAGTAGATACTAAATTTTGTATTCTTTTATATAGTATCATCATGTATTCATATTGCCAAGTGTAGGTGTTTATATTTTGATTACTTAGAATGTATCTATTGAGGAGTTAGGCTTTATTTTGGTTTAGTATTGGATGTATGAACTTATAACATCTGTTATGAACTATGTTGAACCTAAGATATATTTTACTATTTGGGAAATGTAATTATGTGATACATTGGATGTAGACCTAAACTAGTGATGTATGAAATCTCTAATGGAATATGTATTTGAATGACAATTGTTGGTAGCTTATGAAATTCTTGCCATCATTAATCCATGAATTTATTGATATATGATAGTTGGATGAGTAGGAGTTAACATTTAAGTCTTAGATTGGTAACAATAGATAAGTTAGGTAAATTACATAGAGGAAAGCCATTAAAGCCCTACAATTTAAGGTATAGTGACCCTGGGGTGTCACTAAAAGGAGAATTGGAGTGTATGAGACAAGATTTAAAAGTTGTAGAATTAGAAGGCATTTTGCTGCGCCCAAAATATTCTTAGCCATGGCTAATAGCTGTGAAGTTGCCTAGGGAGAGGTCCAAAGAGCAATTGACTGTGGCAAGAAGTGGAATTAGCCATAGCAAAATGTGAAAGGCCAAACAGGAAGTCATTCAGAGAGTAATTCACCATGGCTAAATGAGGAATTAGTTGCAGTAAACTTTGTGAAAATGTCCCAGGTGTTCCAAAGAGGAATTAGCCATGGTGAATATGGGAATTAGCTGCAGCTAATAGTGAGAGGTGAGTGAAGTAGGCTCTTGGAGGTCCTCTCGTCGCAGCGCTATATAGGCTCACCATGGCGAAGATTCAACTCGTCGCTGTGAAATCTATGGTAATGTAAGGAGTGAACCCGACATGAAAGTCTTTAGTTACGGTGAAGGTCCTGAAACTCTTATATTAACCTAGAAACCTTGGTTTTTCCTATGGCAACATCAAGGGATGACTTAGAAGCACTTGTAAAGGGTTCTTAAGAATTGAAAATGAATGGGTAATAGATTTAAAGGCTTTTAATTAGAGATTTATTTCACTTATGTACATAAATGCTTGTAAATGTTTGGTTAATTATTCTAATAACTTTAAGCTTCAAATTTTCTCACTTTTTCCTAAATTGATTAATCTCAATGGTGCTAGACCTTGATTTATAACCATCAATCAGATATTTAAGCTTAATTACTATGATTAAAAGTTAGGGTCGTCACACTTGACACTACAAAAAAAAGGATCAAAATCATACTTTTTATTATAGAATTTGAGAGTCAAAGGTAAAATAAGTTTTAAAGAAGATGGATAATGGAAGAGCAGTAGGACCAGATAATATACCTATTGAGGTGTGTAAGGGTTTAAAAATGTGATAAGCACAATAACATTTTAATGATCAAATATGGCTTTAGGAATTTAATTAGGTGGATAATTAATTTTAGTAGCCATTTTTACATTTTAGGAATTATTTGTAAAATTATTGAATTTTAATGTATAAATTTCTTTTAATAATTTTGTGAATTCTTCCTATTGAATTATCTTTTTTATTATTATTATTTATGCAGAATTTGTATCTTGCTATGGTTTTGAAGTAGAGAAAAAAGCAAAATTAAATTATGAAGCATTTAAGAAGCCATAAGTCAGTTCTAGCACCCTCGACTTCATTCATTCACTCATGCTTGCTTCGTTCACTTCCCTCCAGTAAGCATAGCATCCACTCCCTTGAAGTACACACTAACACATAGCATCTCACTTAGAAACACTCACATGCACTCCAGCTTACATTGATTCATGCATGTCACTCATCTAACATGACCATATGGTAGCCTTTTAATCCATACACTCTTACATTGCACTCACTCTTACTACACTTCACTTCCATATAGCTCTAGCTTAGGCACTTCACACACACAAGTTCAGCTTCACCTCATCATATGCACACACACTTCCACATAGCTCTCATACCTCCAGCCATGTACACTCACTCATATAATTACATGCACAATAAACACCACATTAAACACATCCATTCACCTACATTCCAACCACTACACTAACACACACATGCATAAGTAGGCCATAGTTTAAGTAAGGAGTCATCTCTAAGGGAAGAAGTAAATGAAACTCAAATACACACATGCAGAAATAGGGACTAAAGCTACAAAAATGAAAATATATACATAGAAAGTATGCATGTAGCCATAGGTTTGCTAGAGTAGAGGTTTAGAGGCATGAAGACGTTGGAATGAGTAGGAAGGAGGTTAAGGAGTTAGCACACTTGAGTAAATGGAGAGAAAGGAACAAACACGATAGAAAAAGAAGCTATAAGCTAGAATTTTGGTAAGGAGAAGAAGCGTATATGCAGGCCACATGATACATGGAGAAGTTGGAGATTAAAGAGAGCAAGTGATACGTAAATGGAGAGTAACACAAGAAAAGAAGAAGCTAGAGCTGAATGAAAGAAAAGAAATGATATGGCTGAAATAGAACATAAAGTAAGAGACGGATTGAGATGAGGAAACACATGAAACCATACATGCGTGGATGGAACAAGAGCTATAGATTGTCTTATGCAGAACTACATATGGAAGAACATTCAAATCTAGCTCTTTTTTTGCACAAGGGAAGCAAGTGAACATCAAGAAGAAGAAGCTGTTGAACAAGGAGGAGATTTATGTAATGAAGGCTTCAAATACCCATACAAAGCTAACCAGAAGAGAAGTCCATGTGAGCAGCAGCAAAGCTGAGAATAAAAGCATTAAGAAGCCACGTAAAGAAGAAACATGAGTTGGGAAGAACTGGAAGAAGCCACGGGTTAGAGAGTTAAATAGAATAGAAATTAAATACATTTAAAGCAAGCAAGAAAAAAGAGCATGTAAAGATCAAGTGGAGAGGAAGGTACGTCTAGATTTGAAGAATAGCACGAAGCATGGATGAATTTTTTATTATATTTTAACATTTCAACATAACAAGTTAGGGCCTACACTCATATACATAAGAGAAGGCACGTGGTTCATTTGGCAAGAGAAAGCTACAGGCAATTTAAAAAAATAAGGGGCTGAGTATGTAAAAAATAAAAGAAACGCGTGAGGGAGGATTAGAAGAAGGGGGCATTCATTCCACACATCATATTATTCAACCATATTCCATCAATCCATCATCATTCCACATCGAGAGGCTCCATTCACCCCCATCCACACCGTAGCTACCTCTTCCATTTTCCCATTCCATTTTCCTACATCTTTCCATATCAAATGAAGCTTTAATTCTCTTGAGTGGCTAGCTTGGAAGAAGGCTCTTGGAGAAGCTTGAATCTATGGATTATAAATAGAATTTTAGCTAAGATTTTCTTAATTTCCTACACTTTTTCTTTTTCTTGTACATGCTTGGTTGAGATGTATTTGAATAGAAATTTGTGTAGTTATAATTAGTGCTTGGTTAGACACTACTTAGGATACTTTTTGTTGATTAATTGATTGAATCAAGTGCTGAATTTTTCATTCTCCTCCAATTTCCCATGTATGCAGTCAAGGTGTTTGATGAAATGCATGAATAAAATTGAATGCTTAATTGTCTAATTTGAGGATTTATTAGAGTTTAATTAGTTAATTAAACATCTTAGGGTGATAATTCAGAGGCTAATTTGTAACACCCCAAAACTAATTAAGGTATTAATCATGGATTAAGGTTAATTAAGGATAATTAATAAAGGATAATTGGGCAAGTTAGTGAATAGGTATTTTAGATAGATAAATTATTAATATGGGCTTGAGGATTTATTTGGGATAGAATTTTTATATAGGCCTAAATTAATGAATTATGAATGAGAGACTAATGGAGGCCCAATGAATTAGATGCAGACCCAAACCAATCTAATGAGATAGAGACCCAAAACCCACTTTGTATAAACTCTTATGAGTAGCCCAATTACCCTTGTGCAGACCCAAGCCCTTGAACTCTTCAAATTAGGCCCAAATCCCATTAAATTTCAGCAACTCAATGTGTGAAAACTGGTCCAACAGAATTATGCAGCCCAACACTTAAAAACTGGCCTAATAAGCAAAATCTGAAACCCAATTGGATTTGGACTTGGAGCAACCCATGACCCAACCCCTTGACCCAAATTAAACCCACCTAAAGCCCTAATGCTTCAGCCACCTTCCTCCCATTTGCTGAAACACAAAAAATAGAAGAGAAATTCGGAGGTTGAGAAGGAGGCTAGGGTTAGAGGCAAAGATTCTGTATTTTCTCACACTTAGAGCAAGATTTGGCTAAGGTAATAGTTATACAACTTAATCCCCTCATCTTCCTCTTTAATTTGGTCTAATTAGTTTTTCATTTAGAGAGTTTTCATTATACCCAAAATCTGAAATGTGAGTGTTTGAGGGTTTTCTTGGTGAAATTTGTAGGTTGAGGTTGAGGCTGGTGTTAGATGACTTTAAACCCCCTATTTTGATGCTTTCTTTACTGGTTTGAGACCCCCATAGCTGATTTATATTATAGGTATTGATTTCATACGAATTTGCTTAGGATTTTTGGGTGGAATATTGAGATTTCTAGGTTAGGACAGTAAAAATCGAATTTAGGATTTGTGGCAGCTGGGTAAGTATTCTTTAGGTAGTTAATGGCATTTAAATCCTTTAGGTACTTGTTATAACTGTCAATAATGGATTAGAGTAGTAATTATCTGATGTTATGGTTATAGGGAGATTGTGTACCCGTGGTAGTTGCTGCAAAATTTGTCTACAAGTGAGGTAACCGGGGTTTAATTAATTCCATGCATGTATCTGCTTTAATTTTATATTTGTTATATATGAATGATTTGAAATGTTAAATGAATTGGTTGGCTATCTATTGTATGATGATTGGACCTTGTGAGTCCATGGTGGAGCTGTGGTGCGGCTGCCACCTGTGCATGTGCCGCGATCGAGTATCGGGTTATGATCAAACCCCAGATGCACTGAGCCCTGGTTGTGCTCAATGGGGAGTAGGTGTCGTGGACGGGCCTCTCCCAGTGTTAATGGCCTTTAACATGTGATAATATGATTACTAGTATGGGATAGTAATCATGATAGCCTGATTATTTCATTTGCTAAGATGACTGATATGATTCTGAATGATGATCTTGATTCATGCATATATGTTTATTAAACTGGATTATATGATGAAATTGCCTTGGTTACTAAGATTTATATCTCACCCCGTTTTATGGGATTACAATTTCAGGTGAAGGTTCCTCGGGTAAGGATAAGGGTAAGCAAGTGGATGAAAATCCATGAGCTCCAACCTATGGGGAGAATGCTACACTTAGGCTAACTTAGTTAGTATAGATGCTAATTTTGTATTCTATATTGTATAGCATCATCATGTATCTGTATTGTCAAGTGTAGGCTTTCATATTTGATTTATTGGGGATGTATGTATTGAGGGGTTAGACCCCATCTTAACTTAGTATTTGATGTATAGATTCATATTATCTGCTGTAAACTTTGTTAACCTATAATATGGTTGTCAATGGAAATGTAACTCTTGAGATATTGGTATGAACCCCTATTGTATGGAGCCCCTATTGATTGAGTATTAAAGGATAGCTACTGGTAGTTCATGTATAATCTGTTGTTGTTACTTTATAAACTTGCTGATAGAAAGTAATTAGAGGAAAGAAATGGACACACAAGTTTTGAATTGGTAATCAGCAAAATGTAAATAATATAGCTACAGAAGGGAGTCAAGCCGCGGCTAGGAAGGCCTCGCCGCGGCCTAGGGAGTGACAGTGGTGAGGGACGCCACGGCTTGAGAAATCTCGCCGCGGCGCAGAGTGAAAAAAATTGCCCAGGAGGGTAACAGAATGCAACCTCGCCGCAGCGCAAGAAGTCCTGCTGTGATGTGAGTCAGGAAAATTAATTTAGGAAGAGACAGTAGTGAAACTCGCCGCGGCACCACATAGGTTGGCCGCGGCGCAGGTCCGACTCGCCGCGGTGAATCACCCAGTGATTCCGGAGAGTAATTGGGCCACGGCGTAAGAGTTATAGGCCGCGGCACAAGGTTAAAAACTCAGTTTTTGAGCTCTAGAACCTAACTTAGCCACGGCAGGAAAGTACCAGGTCGCGGCGCAGGTCCCTAAACTCTCATAGTTGACCTAGAAACCCAAATTTCTTTAATGCAAATGTTAGGAAATGGTGTAGGCACACTTGTGGGAGGTTTTTGTGTGTTGAAAGTGATGGATGGATGAATCACCAATCTTTAATGATGGTACAAACCTTTTATGCATGTTTCCATTTATGGTTGTTAGTTGATGGCCCTAATAATATCAAGGTTTAAATTTTCCTATATTTCCACATAGTAATTAATTGTAGCAACCCCAGAACCTTGATCTTTAACTATTAATCATGTATTTAACCATAATTACAGATATTAAAAGTTAGGGTCGTCACATAATTGATCCATTAATTAATCAAATTTAGTGTTCATTGATCCTAATGACAAGAATTAATAATTTGATATGGGATTGAGGTTTCAATTCAATATTAGATTGTTAATCTCTTAATTCTTGCATGGTAACTCAAGATACATTGTTATGAATACAATTAGGGACTTTTAGGCCAAAATTAATTATAATTGAATTAGGATAAGGATAGTGGATACCAAGGAATGAATCTAAAGCTAGTCACATGTCTATCATCCATCTCATAATTCATGCAATTAGGTAGGAGTTAGTCATTTTATTTCAATTTAATTCTAGTTAGTCTAATTAGATCAAAAACCCCTCTCAAATTAGGTAGTTCTAGGATCTTTTTACACTTAGAAAACCCAATTAAAATTAAATTCTATTTCTAAGGGAGATGACCTAGGTTGTGCCACTAACTATAAAATTTAATCCAACCTAGTTTTATTTTGAAGGTTGTGTGACACGGCCTCTTAAAATGAAAGGTGTAAGTTAGCTTACTAAGTTGTTTAATAAGATTATGAGATCAAAGAGAATGTCAAATGAGTAGAGGAGAAGCACTTTAATTTCTATTTATAAGAACAAGGGAACATACAAGACTATGTAAATTATAGAGGCATTAAACTCATGTGTTACATTATGAAATTTTAAGAGAGGGTTATTAAGCAGAGATTAAGTCAAGAGACTAAAATTATAGAGAATTAATTTAGTTTATACCTAGAAAGTCAACCATGGAAGCTAAATACTTGCTATGAAGATTGATGGAGAAATATTGAAAGAATAAAAAAGACTTACATATGGTGTTCATCAATTTAAAGAAGGCATATGATAGGGTGCCAAAAGATGTTTTATGAAAGGCTCTGAAGAAAAAAAGAGTTTGCATTACTTATATTTGATTAATTCAAGATATGTATGATGGGGCTACAATGAGTATAAGAACACAAGGTGGACCCATTGAAGATTTTCCCATAACTATTGGGCAATACCAGGGGTTAACTTTGAATGCGTATCTTTTTACTTTAGTCTTGGATGTACTTACTGAACATATCCAAGAGCTAGTGCCATAATGTATACTCTTTGCAAATGATATAGTCCTAGTTGGAGAGTTGAGAGAGGAAATAAATGAAAAGTTAGAGATGTAGGGACTAGCCTTGGAAGCACATAGATTTCGTTTATGTAGAAGTAAAATGGAGTATATGGAATGTAAGTTTAGCATGAGGCATACTAATTGTAATATAGAAGTGAAAATCAGAGAACATATCATACCACAAATTAATCAGTTTAAGTATTTTAGATCTATCATATAAAATAATAAAGAAATAGAGGAAGATGTAAATCATAGGACTCAAGGTGAGTGGATGAAATGGAGGAGTACTTCAAGTATTATTACATATAGAAGAGTACTATTTAAGTTTAAGGGTAAATTTTACCAAACAACTATAAAACCAATAATGTTGTATGAGATTAAGGGTTGGGCAATAAAAAGCTAACAGGAGTATAAGCTTAATATTGCAAAAATGAGAATGTTGTGTTGAATGAGTGGGTATACCAAACAAGATAGAATTAGAAATGAATACATTAAAGAGAAAGTTAGAGTTACACTAACTGTGGAAGAGATTGTTGAATAGTGTCTTAGATGGTTTGGATATGTATGAAGAAGACCTATATAAGCCCTAATAAAGAGAGCAAATCAAATGGAAAATAGTATAAAGAGAGATCAAGAAAAATTATAAATGAAACCATTAGGAAAGATTTAGGCTTAAATAGTTTATCTGAAAACATGATTCATAACAAAACTTTATAGCATCATTTGATCCATGTGATCGACTCCACCTAGTGGGAAAAGCCCTGTGTTGTTGTATCTATTGATTCTCCTTATTCTGAGGCTAAAATGGAAGATAATGAGGGAAATATAAATAATTAGGCACAAATAGAGCCTGCTAATGTTAATGCTGATAATGATGTTCCCATTAGGACCATTAAAGAGTTATTTTCACCTGATCTGCACTTTCAAAATTAGTGCATTAATATTGATCTTGAGTTAAAGCTTGGATTTATATACTTACTTCCTAAATTTAATGGCCTTGTAGGTGAAGATCCATATAATCACTTAAATACTTTCCAATAGTTTGCACTGTTATGAGACCTAATGGTGTGTCTGAGGATCAAATTAAAATGTGTGCCTTCCATTTTTCTTTAGAGGGATATGCTAAGAATTGGTTGCTCTAACTATCCTCTAGAGTCATCACTACATGGGACCAACTTATGAAATTGTTTTTAGAGAAATGTTTCCTAGCACATTGCACTTCCTTTATCAGGAAGGACATTTGTGGTATTTAGTAAACTTTGGGGAGTCCTTCTATGAGTATTTAGATAAATTTTTTATGGTTTTTATTGATGATGCTCTTGTATACTCTACGTCACTTGAGGATCATGAGAGACATCTAAGAATAGTCCTAGAAACCCTAAGAAATAAAGAGGTTGTACACTAAACTTAGTAAATGTAAGTTTTGGCTAACCAATGTAAGATTTTTAGGTCATGTATATCATGGGCGGCGGTTGCAATTGATCCCTATAAAGTAGAAGCCATGTTACAGTGGGATAGGTTAAGACTATCATTGAGGTTAGGAGTTTTCTAGGTTTGGTAAGGTATTATAGATAATTTATATAGGGTTTTTCTCATATTGTCTTATTACTGATAAGGTTAATTAGGAAAGAGCAACCTTTTGTGTGGGATGATAGATGTCAGATGAGTTTCCACGAGTTGAAACTTTGATTGACCACTGCTTCTGCACTAATTATACTTGACCCTAGTATACCATTTACGATTTATAGTGATGCCTCAAGAAAGGAGTTAGGATGTGTATTGATGCAACAAGATAGAGTAATGGTGTATGTCTCTAGGCAGTTGAGGCCTTATAAGGAGAACTACCCCACACATGATTTAGAATTAGTTGCAGTGGTGTTTTCCTTCAAAATCTATAGGCATTACCTATATGGTGCTATAGTGAAAATCTATAGTAATCATAAAAGTTTGAAATACATGTTTGATAAAAAAGAATTGAATATGTGACAAAGAAGATGGATGGAATTCCTGAAACATTATAATTATACCTTGAAATATCATCTAGGTAAAGCCAATATGGTGGTTGATGCCTTAAGTAGAAAATCCATCCATGCATCTTTCATGATGATTAGAGAATAAAAACTTATAGAGAATTTTAAGGACATGAATATCTCCTGCCATATTGTATTGGGTAGATTATTTTTAAGTGAGACCCAAATAGAAAATGATTTGAGAACCCAAATCATAGATGCCTAGAAGGAGGATGAGTTCCTGAAATAAATTAGGAGTGAGACTTCCTAAGGAAGGACCTCAGAGTTTAAGGTATTTGAGAATGGTATGGCAGGATACCAGAATAGAATTTGAGTGCCCAACAAAACTAAATTGAGAGAGAAAATTTTAGAAAAGGCACAAATGAGCAAGTATACCATCCATCTAGGTGCCACCAAGATGTATCAGGATTGGAAAAGAATATTCTGGTGGTTGGGTAGGAAAAATGACATGGCCAATTACATGACTAAGTGTTTGATATGCCAGAGAGTTAAAATAGAACATCAGAGATTGGTTAGGTTATTGCAACCCCTAGATATCCTTGAGTGGAAATGCAATAGTATAGCAATGAATTTCATTATTACCTAAGGCATCCTTTAGACATGATGCTATTTGGGTTATAGTGGATAGATTGATGAAGTATACACAAATTTTGCCTATTAGGGCTACACATACATTAGATAAGTTAGCTCAATTGAATATAAGAGAAATAGTGCGATTCCATGGAGTACCTAATAGGCCATGTTTAGAAAACCGGACCAGACCGGCCGGTTCGACCGGGAACCGGTTCCTGATCCAGTTCGGTTGAGTTAGAAAACTGGTCAAGCAAAAAACCGGTCAAGAACCGGTCAAACCGGTAAAAAATCGAACAAAAAAATCGATCAAACCGGTTTAACCAATTTTTTTTTATATAACAGAATAATTTATTTTAAATAATTTTAATAAATTAAAAATATAAGGTATTAAAAAAGATGAGGGGTTGAAATATGATTTTTTTTTAAAAAAAAAGAGAATATAAAAGAAATAAAATGTGTATAATTAATTGTTTTTTATACTTACTTTTTATCATATTCAATTTCTTAATAATATTGCTCTCAAATATTAAGATACTTAGCAAAAATTATTATTTATTATTTTATTTTATAATAATAAGTAGAATCTTAATATAATTTAGAAATTTTAAAAATTTAATATTAAATATTCTTAATTTTTAATCATAAATAATTTTTATTTTAAACTAAACATTAATTTTTGTAATATCTTAAGAAATGTTAGCTTAGTAATCACATATTTAAAATTTACTAATATTTATTTGTTATATTAAAATTTTAATACATAAAATTTTTTAAATAATATATTTAATTATCACCGGTTCGACCACGGTTCGACCAATGAACCATGAACCAGTACCTCCACCGGTTCAATGACCGGTCCGGTTTTAAAAACATTGCTAATAGGATAGCATCAGATAGAGACCCCAGCTTCACATTAAAATTCTGGAAGTCATTATAGACTGCTTTAGGGACTAAATTGAGGTTTAGCACTGTATATCACCCCTTAAACAAATGGTCAGATTGAAAGGATCATCTAAACCCTAGAAGACATGTTGAAGACGTGTATACTCGAGATGAAGGGGAATTGGGATGTATACTGTAATACCCCAAAATTAATTAAGACTAATTATAATGATTAAGGAATTAATCTAGGTAATTAGTAAAACTAAGAAAGTGGATAGGGAGGGTGGAACTTATGGAGAAATAAATTATTGATGTGGACTTAAAATTCAATTAGGATGGGGATTTAATTGGGCTCATAATTAATTTGGATATTTACAATTAGACCTCAAGATTAGTTTAATTACGTCTTGGGAAAAATGTAGAAGCTCAATCTTAGCCTTAGGGAGGTCGCATTTCATTTTCTTAGAAGCCTAATATTTACCTCGTGCTGGCCCAACTCATATTTAACCTATTTGACACCTAAACCTTGTCCTAACCTAACTAAAAGTCTGAATCCACTTGGAATTGGGGCTTTGGGTCAACCCACAACCTAACTTAAACCTATCTAAACCCTAAATATACTCAACCTCCTTCCTATTCTACAGAAAAAACACAAGAGGCAAAGCAAAATTCAAAGGTTTTAGAGAGAGGCTAAGGTTCTTTACACAAATCTACTATTTCCCATTTCTAGACTTAAAATCAACTAAGGTAATTGTCACATAACTTAATCCTCTTCTCTTTCTCTTCAATTTAACCAAATTTTAATCATCTCTTCTTTCCCTTTAATTTGACTAAATTGGTTTTTCATTTGGAGCATTTCACCTATACCTAAAATCTAAAACTTATTATTTGATGTTTCCAAATTTCAGAGGTTGGAGCTAAAGGTGTTATTAGGTAACTATAAACTCCTTATTTTAATGTTTTTCTGCAAGTTAGAGAACCCCCATAGTTGATTTATAATATGGGCATTAATTTTGTGCGAATTTGCCTAAAGTTTAAGGTGATATTCTGAAGTTCTCGATGTGGGAACAATCAAATCAGAATTTGGTTCTT
Source organism: Erythrophleum fordii (assembly GCA_032878935.1). Lineage (NCBI taxonomy): Eukaryota > Viridiplantae > Streptophyta > Magnoliopsida > Fabales > Fabaceae > Erythrophleum > Erythrophleum fordii. The sequence goes on along the minus strand of JAVQMF010000052.1, from coordinate 12,496,202 downwards.
ATAGTAGTTGTATAAGTGTTTTCTAAGTAGCCCTTTATAGTTTAACTCCTTAAGTAATGGGTTTGCTAATATAAATGATGATTAGGGATAGTAATGGTTTAGTTTTGTGTCCATAGACTGAAGTAGTATTTTGTTGGCTCTTAAAAGATTTTCTATAAGTAAGGTAATCAAGGTTATTGTTAATTCCATGTATATGTCTACCTTAATTTTATATTTGCGGAAAGTAAATGATTTTGAATTTCTAAATGAATGGTTAGCTATTTAATTCTTTATTGTTGGACCTTGTGAGTCCATGGTGGAATTGTGGTGTAGCTAACCCCTATGCATTATGCTTCAATCGGGCACTAGGTTGTGATCATACCCTTATGTGCATTGAGCCCAGGTTGTACTCATTGGAGAGTTAGTGCTATAGATGGATCTCTCCCAGTGTTAAAGGCCTTTAATATGTGGAAATATGATTGCTAGTATGAGATAGTAATCATAGATAGCCTAATTGTTTCATTTGCTAATATGACTGATATTTCTTATGCTTAATGATCAAATGCACATTTGTTAATTAAATTAGAATATATGAATGAAATTTCCCTTTAGTTACTGAGATTTGCATCTCACCCCATCTCATAGGCTAACTATTTTAGGTGAAGGATATTCTAGTAAGGATAAGGGTAAGTAAATGGATGAGCATCCATAAGCTGAAACCATGTGTGGGGAAGTTGCACTTAGATTGACCTAACTCAGGATAAATGCTAATTTTTGTTATTCTTTTGTATAGCATCATCATGTAATCATATTACCAAGTGTAAGAGTTTTTGTGTTTTAGTGAACTATGATGTGTCTAATAGGGAGATAGGCTTTATAAAACTTGGAATTTGATGTGTGCACTTATTTACATTTAATATGAAATCTTGCTAACATTGAGATATTATTCATCATTTAAGAGTGTAATCATATGATACCTTAGTTGTTGGCTCAAACTAGTAATGCAAGGAACCTATATTGGAGTTTATAATTGGATGATAATTATTAGCAATCATGAATCCTTCTTACTGTAACACCCTAAAAATTAATTAAGGTATTAATTATAGATTTGGGTTAATTAAGAATAATTAATATGGAATAATTGGGTAAGTTAAATGAATGAAAATTTTGAGAGATAAATTATGATATAAGTTGAGAATTAATTGGCATAGAAACTTCATCTAGGCCCAAATTAATGTAGGAGATCATGATAAGAGGCTAATGGTGGCCCAATAAGTTAAGTGCAGACCCAATCTAATTTAATGAATTAAAGGCCCAAGACCCAACTTCCATAAGCTCTTATAAATAGCCCAATAAACCTTGTGCAGACCCAAGACCATGGAGTTCTTAAAACTAGGTCTGGCCCAATGAAATTCTGCAGCCTAGCACCTTAAAACTTGCCCAACAAAGCTAAAATATGAAGTCCATTTGGAGTTGGATCTTGAAGCAGCCCATAACCCATAGAAAACCCAACTTAAACCCTAAAAACTGACCTAGCCACCTCCCCCCTTCTGCAGAATCATAAGAGACACACACAAAATTCAGAGGTCTAAACGAGAGGCTAGGGTTCTTGGCATATTTCCATATTTTCCCACTTCTAGAGCAAGATTCAGCCAAAGTAATAGTTATATAACTTAATCCTCTTATCTTTCTCTTTAATTTGAACCGATTAATGTTCCAATTAGAGTATTTTCACCCACACCCAAAATCTGAAACTTGTATTTGGTGTTTCTATGGTGAAAATTCGTAGGTTGAGGCTAGGGCTGAAATTAGGTAAGTATAAACTCTTCTTTTTTGAGGTATTTCGGTTGGTTTGAGACCCCAATGATTAGATTATAGTATAGGTATTAATTTTATATGAATTTGCTTAGGATTTTGGGTGAAATATTGAAGTTTCTGGTGGAGGATGTTTCAATCTGAATTTAGGGACTTGTAATGGCTGGATAAGTGTTCCCTAGGTAGTCATTAGTATTTTAAATTCTTTGGGTACTTGCTGCTACTATAAATGATGAATTAAAGTAGTAATTCTCTGATGCTATGGTTATAGGGGGATTTTTGTACCATTGGTGGCTGTTACAAATTTATCTACAAGCGAGGTAACTGGGGTTTACATTAATTCCATGTATATATCTATTTTAATTTCATATTTGCTATATATGAATGATTTGAATTGCTGAATGAATTGGTTAGCTATCTATTGTATTGTGATTAGACCTTGTGAGTCCCTAGTGGAGCTGTGGTGCAGCTGCCACTCGTGCATGTATTTCTATCAGGCACTAGGTTATGACCAAACCCCAAATGCACTGAGCCCTGGTTATGCTCGATGGGGAGTAGGTACCGTGGACGGGCCTCTCCCAGTGTTATTAGCCTTTAACATGTGAAAATATGATTGCTAATATGGGATAGTAATCATGATAGCCTAATTGTTTCATTTATTGATGTGACTGATATGATTCTGATGTTGATTTTGATTCATGCATATATGTTAGTTAAACTGGATATAATGAATGGTAATTTTCTTGGTTACTGAGATTCATATCTCACCCCGTTTCATGGGATTAAATATTTTAGGTGAAGGTTCTTCGGGTAAGGATAAGGAGAAGCAAGTGGATGAAAATCCATGAGCTCCAACCGTGTGGGGAGAAGGCTACACTTAGATTGGTCTATTTAGAATAGATGCTAAATTTTATGTTCCTTTTTGTATAGCATCATCATGTAATCATGTTGCCAAGTATAGGCTTTTATATTTTGAATACTTAGGATGTATTTATTGATGAGTTAGGCCTCATCATAACTTGATATTGGATGTATGAATCCCATAACACCTTATGTATGAATTTTACTAAATTTATGGTATGGTATACTATTGGAAACATAATTATATGATGTACTAGATATTGATATGAATCATTGATGTATGAAACCTCTAACAAAATGTGTATCGAATGTTAATTGTCAATAGTGCCTGAATTCTTGTCGCTATCACTCTGTGGATTTTCTAATATAGGGTAGCTGGAGGAGTGGAGATTACATTCAAGTTTTGAATTGGTAATGGTAGAATAACTAGGTGAATAGAGTGGATAAATACCATTAGAGTCATATAAAATGAGAGGAAGTGGTCCTAGGGTGTTCCTAAGAAGAGAATTGGAGTGTATGGAATGAAATGTAGGAGCTATAGTTACAGGAGGGAGTCACGCCGCAGCTAGGAAGGCCTCGTCACGACCTAAAGAGTGACAGTGGTGAGGGATGCCACGACTTGAGAAACATTGCCACAGTGCAGTGCAGAAAAAATTGCCCAAGAGGGTGATAGAATGAAACCTCACCGCGGCGCAATAAGTCCTATTGTGGCGCAAGTCGAGGAAATTAGTAACGGAGAGTACAGTAGCAAAACTCGCATGTGACGTAAGTGTATTCCGCTGAGGCAAAAATCGTGGGATTTCAAACAGTAGCTCCAGGAGGAATCTCCGCTACGGCAAAATTCATGTAAGTTACCCAATGGTTCCCGAGAGCAACTTAGCCACAGCATGAAGGGTTGGGGCCGCGACGCAAAGTGAAAAACTTAGTTTTCGAGCTCTAGGACCTAACTTAGCTGTGGTAGGAAGGTTCTAGGTCACGACATAGGTCCCCAAACTCCCACCTTTAGCCTAGAATTCCTAATTTCTTCAATGGTAATGCTAGGAAATGATATAGGAACACTTGTGGAAGGTTTTTTTATGTTGAAACTGATGGATGAATGAATTATAAACCCCTGATGATAGTGCAATTCTTTTTATGCATTCTCCCATTTATGGTTGTTTAGTTAATGACCCTAGTAACATCAAGGTTCAAATTTCCCTATATTTTCTTAATATAATTAATTGTAATGACTCTAAACCTTTATCATTAATTATTAATCGTATAGTTAACCATAATTACTGGGATTAGAAGTTAGGGTCATCACACTTGCCATCATTGATATATAAATTACTAATACATGATAGTTTAATGAGTAGGAATTAACGCCTAAGTCTTGAAGTAGTAATGATAGGTAGGTTAGGTAAATCAGGTAGATTAATGCTATTAGAGTCTCATAATTTAATATAGAGTGGCCTTGGAGTACTACTAGAGGGAGTGTTGGAGTGTTTGGGATGAAATTTGGAAACTACAGGTGCAATAAGGGGATGAGCCATGACCAAATATCATAAGTCACGGCCAAGGTGTCAGTCAAAAGTGAATTTGCCATGGCATAAGGAAATTTTCCCTTAGTGCAAGGCAAAATTTTAGCCAAGGATGGTAATAGAATTGAATTCGTCGCGACTCAGGAGGTATTTTGCCACGATGAAATTTAAAGCATTTTTGGGTGACTACTATGAGGTATCTCACCGCAATGAGACTCGAGTCACTAGCCACAGCGCAAGGGATACTAGTTGTGGAGAGGGTCCAACTAACGTGAAAACGTGAACAAAAGGTCCCTAAACTCTTAGTTTGACTTAGAAATATTTATAAGAGGTTTTGTGAGTCGAAATTAGTAGTAAGATGAATACAAGGTCTTAACCACTATTTATAATCACTTATGGATTTGATTAGTTGTGGTTGTTTAGTTGATGACCCAAATGATATAAAGATTTAAATTTTCTTACTTTTTCTTAATCCAATTAATTGTAATATGACCTTAAGCCTTGATTTATGATTATTAACCACATAATTAAGTTTAAACATAGTAATTAGAAATTAGAGTCATCATATTTGGTATTAAAGGAATGATTCAAGAAATTATATCAGATTTAGAACTTTGTGGCTAGTAAACTTGGCAATCATGAGGTATGCGTATTAGGAATAGGAACATTATGATCTGGTGATGACTCTTATACTTGCGTATACCTGCTATAGGTAGAGTTATGTTTGGATTGCTTTTGGATTATAGCTTAATAGGGGGATGCTTTTGGTTATGCTTGTGGCATTGCAGAGTGACATGGTGTACGTAGAGAAATTGCTAAGATACTAAGAGAAGTGCAAGAAGCCAAGACTGCAATAGCCAATCATATGAGAGAACAAGCTGAGGCCCATGAAGTTAAAGTTAGGGCAATGATTGACTAACTTCAGAAGTAAGCTATGGCTCATATAGCCATTGTTCAAGTGCTGCAACAATTACATGAGATGATGAATAAGCAAAATCAAGAGGTACCGGTTAAGGACTGAGTTGGTACTAGTCAAAACCATGGTGTTAGTCAGAACCTTAGTGTGGGACACCAAGGGAAGGATAGTGACCTCTCTATTATGTTAACCAAGTTTAGAAAGGTTGATCCTCTATCATTTTTAGGGGAGTTGGACACTAAGAAAGCTGAAAGGTGGTTGATACAACTAGAGAAGATCTTTCAGGTCATGACATGCACCATGGAGCAAAAGGCAAAGTTGGCCATTCAAGGGTAAGTATTGGTAGAGGAGTACCTTCACACTGCTGACTTCAAGGGGGATACCCTTAACTTAGGAAAGTTTCCAAACCATCTTTAAGGGTAAGTATTTCCCACCTTTACTAAAGGTTGACAAGGAAGATGAGTTTAACTTTCTTGGATAAGAAGACATGAATATGGATCAATACGTAGCTAAGTTCATCCAATTATTTCACTTTTCCTCTTACTTGAGACAGTATGATGATGAGCCATAAAAGGCCAAGAAGTTTGCAAGAGGCCTAAAACCGAAGTTAAAGGATAAAATAGTATCCTTACAAATTTGCAACTTTGATGAATTAATAGAGAAGTGTAGGGTGATGTAGAAAGCCATGATCAAAAGTAAAGCTAAAAGGAAGAAGACTCTGGAGGGTAAGCATGACAAAGGCATGGAGCCTTTTAGGTGGAGAAGTAAAAAGGAAGCTAGCAGTGATAGTGGCTCTTGGGATAGGAGACCACCCCTAAGAAATGTTCCTCAAATAAGAAGTATAGGACCTCTAAAGAGCACGGCTAATGTTCCATTAGTTTGTGGCAAATATAGGAATGGACCATGCCCTGTATGCTACCATTGTGGGAAGCTTGGATACTATGCATATACTTACATGGTGTCAAGGGAGTCGGCCTCATTGTTAAACCACCTACACAAGGAAGCATGTTTGCACTTATGTAACAGAAGGCTAGTAGATCCCCTAGTCTAATCTGAGATGCTTTACATGTCTATAGTCATGTTGTAGATGCATTGTTTGATTCAGGTATGGCCTACTCATTCATCTCATATAAATGTGTTAAGCATCTGAGTTTTAGAATTAGCCTATTGCCATTTGAACTATCTATGTCCGCCCCTACTAAATATTCTATGATTACATCTTATGTGTGCTTGAATTGCATTGTACAATTGGATAACCATTATACTACCCTTAACCTAATTTGTATTCCTTTGTGTGACTTTGATGTAATCATTAGTATGGACTAGTTGTTAGCTAATAATGTGATACTTGATTATAACTATAAGCCTGTTTCCTTACCTACAAATATACCTAAAACCTGTCTTGTGACTGAGCTTGCTTGTGTGGCTATTGCCCAGGCCGAGAGGTATCTTAGGCATGATTGCTAAGGGTTTCTAGTATTCTTTTCATTATATGTTGAGGTTGATATTGGGTTGGAGGATGTACTTGTGATTAGGGAGTTTCCTGAAGTTTTCCCTAAAGAGTTTAATATACTACCTTCTGAGAGAAAGCTAAAGTATTTCATTGATTTGGTACCCAGTACAGGTCTAATTTCTAAGGCCCTATATAAAATGATGTCTACTAAGTAGGTTGAGTTGAAGAGTTAATTAAAGGAGTTACTTAAGAAAGAGTTTATTTGGCCAAGTGTGTCTTCATGGGGAGCACCGGTATTGTTTATCAAGAAAAAGGATGGTATCCTTAAGCTTTATATTGACTATAAGTAATTAAACCAAGTGACCATCAAGAATAAATACCCTTTGCCTAGAATTGATGACTTACTTAATGAATTAGCTAGAGTGTCTGTCTTTTCAAAATTGACCTTAGATTAAGATATCACTAACTTAGAGTTAGGGCTGAGGATGTATCTAAAACCACCTTTAAGACTCGATATGGCCATTATGAGTTCCTAGTCATGCCTTTTAGATTAACCAATGCCCTCATTTTTTTTCATGAATTACATGAATAGGATCTTTAGGCCATACCTTGACTGGTTTATGGCAGTGTTCATTGATGAAATCCTTATCTATTCTAAGAGTAGTAAGGAGCATGAAGAGCATCTTAGGGTAGTTTTTAAGACTTTGAGGGAGCATCAGTTGTATGCTAAGTTGAACAAGGATGAATTTTGGTTGCGAGAAGTTAAGTTCTTAGGTCATGTGATATCAGAACAAGGGGTAGTAATAGATCTTAGCAAGGTGGAAGTGATACTGAATTGGGAGAGACCTAAGATGGTGATCAAAATCTGTAGCTTCCTAGGTCTAGCTGGTTAGTATAAGAGATTTATTAAAGGATATTCTCAGTTAGCCATGCCTTTGACTAAGTTAATTAGGAAAGACCAACCTTTTGTGTGGGATGCCAAGTGTGAAAATGCCTTTCAAGAACTTAAAGATAGGTTAACCACCGCACCTGTGTTAATGATTCTCGACCTTAAAGAAACCTTCATGATCTATAGTAATGCATCTAAGAAGGGATTAGGGTGTGTTTTAATGTAACAAGGCAGAGTGATAGCCTATGCCTCTAGACAACATAAACCCTATGAATAAAATTACCCACCCATGACCTAGAGTTAGCAGCCGTTATTTTTGCTTTTACGATTTGAAGACACTACCTCTATGGTACACAATTTGAGATGTACAGTGACCATAAGAGTTTAAAGTATTTGTTTGACCAAAAGGAGTTGAACATGAGGCAAAGGAGATAGATGGAGTTTCTTAAGGACTATAACTTCTCCTTAAGATATCATTCAAGAAAGGCAAATGTGGTCACTAATGCCTTGAGTAGGAAATCTATTCATATAGCAATGATGATACTTAGGGAGCAAAAGTTGATTGAGGAATTGAGAGATTTGAATTTGTCCATTTTAATACATCTTAATAGCCTTATTTTGGGGGAATTGAGGATAGAAAATGACTTTAAGAAGAGAATTAGAGAGGCTCAAGAGCTAGATGAACATTTAAGAAGGATTAAAGAGTAGTTAGGAAGTGAAGTTAGACATTTTGACCTATCAGAGGATGACTTAGTAAGATACCATGGTAGAGTGTGCAAACCCAGGGATGAAGAATTAAGGAACATATAGTCAGAAGCTTTTAAGAGTAGGTACACTATTTATCCAGGCACCACAAAGATGTATAAAGATCTTAAGAAAAGTCTTTAGTGGCCTAGGATAAAGTTAAATATAGCTGAGTTTAGTGCAAAGTTTCTAGTTTGTTAGAAGATTAAGATTGAGCATTAAAAACTTACAAGTTTGTTACACCCTTTAGAGATTCTAGAATGGAAATAAAATAGCATATCCATGGATTTTGTGATGGGTTTGCCTAGAACATCCTTAGGTTATGATACTATATGGGTAATTGCAGATAGGTTGATAAAGTTTGCCCACTTTCTACCTATTAGAGCCATCTATCCTCTAGATAGACTAGCCCAATTGTATGTTCGTGAGATTGTGAGATTACTTGGTGTCCCCAATAGCATTGTGTTAAATAAAGACCTAAGGTTCACATCAAAATTTTAGTAATCTCTACAAGAAGTTTTAGGTACTATTCTCAATTTTAGCACTACCTATCATCCTCAGTTAGATAGATAGACTGAGAAAACCATTTAGACCCTTAAGGACATGCTTAGAGCTAGTGTGTTAAAGTTGAAAGGGAACTAGGATGTGTACTTATCTTTAGCTAAGTTTGCCTACAAAAATAGTTACCATTCCAATATCCAGATGGCACCTTTTAAGGCATGTTATGGGAGAAAGTGTAAGTCACCCTTATGTTGAGTAAAGCTTAGTGAGAGGAGTCTCTGACGGTCATGTCGTGCAACCTTCAAAATAAAACTAGGTTAGATAATATATGTAATATAGGGTGCAACCTATATCATCTCCCTAAGAAATGGAATTCAATGTTTAAATGGCTTTTCCAAATGTAAAAAGATCCTAAAACTATCTAATTAAAGGGGTTTGATTGAATTAAAGTAATTAAAATGAAATTGGAATAAAGTTCCTAATTACTACCTAATGCATGAGTTAAAAGGCAAATAATGGACTTGTGACTAACTTTGGGTTTGTCTTTTGGTATCTATTATCCTTAGTCTAATTTAATTATAATTGGTTTTGGTCTAAGAATTCCTTTTTGTGTTCACAATAAGTTATCTTGGGTTACCACTCAAGATTCAAAGGACTAATAATTTAATATGCAATTGAAACCTTAACCCCACAGCAAATCACTAACTCTTGTCATTAGGATCAATGAACACTAAATTTGATTGATTAATTATTGAATTAGCCTTTGAATTATCACCCTAAGATGTTCAATTAACCAATTAAACTCTAAGGAATCCTTAAATCAAACAATTAAGTACTCAATTTTACTCATGCACTTTATCAAATACCTTGATTGTATACATGGGAAATTAAAGGAAAGTGAAAAATCTAGCACTTATCCAATCAATTAATCATTCAAAAAGTCTCCTAATTAATGTCTAACCAGCTACTAATTATAACTACACCAATCTCAATCTAACACATCTTAACCAAGCATGTATAAGAAAAAGGAAAAGTAAAGAAAGAAAGGAAATCTTAGCCTAAAATCCCTTGTTAATTCCTTGGATTGAAGCTTCCTTAAGGTCTTTTTCTAAGCTAGCCACTCAAATGAATCAAGCTCTCATGGAAGTGGAAGGATAATGGAGTGGAAATGGAGATGGAAGGCTCATGGGTTGAATAAGGGAGTGAATGGTGTATGCGTGTGAGTCTGATGAATTATACAATGCAATGATGTATTTTTCTTTTTCCTCTTCTGAATGATGCCCCAAACCTTTTATTAAATCACTTGCCTTCCATGTGAGCTTCATTTAATTTTGTTTCTTCACTTCTCACGTGCTATTCCTTTTATTCTTCATATGTTCTGCATGGATAATGGATGTGATGGACGAATGCTACCGCATGAATGGAATATGGATGATGTGTATCCGAGAACTTGCTTGAGTGTGTTTCTCTCGTGCTTCTCACATGCTCCCTTTTTATTTTTTTATTCTTTCACGGCATCTTATTTCATCTGCCCGTGTCTTCATCTTCCACTTGATTGTTCATGTGTTTTTTTCTTCTTGTGTAGTTCATGCTTTTTCTTTTCTTTCCTACTCATTCTCATGCTAGCTTGATGCATCCATAGCTTCATTTTCATATACCCAAGTCAACTTTTTCTTCTCACCAAAACCATGGCAGACTCCTAGCTTTTGTACTGGTGCTTACTCATGTTTCTTGTTAATTCTCAAACCCATGGTTTCTTCCCTATTTAGTTGCTTCTTCTTCTTGATGTTCACATGCTTCCCTTGTGTAACTTCCTTCATGCAGTTGCTATGCTTCCACTTCATACTCACATGTTTCTTTATGCCTCCTTCAGCCCAGCTATTCACGTGAAACTTAGTGAACTCGTAAGTGTGGATGCTTGCTGGATGTGAGAGAAGCTATAGCACCATGTGTTTAAGTGTGCGAAAGAAGTGGCTATTGCATGGTCTTGTCTCATGAGTGTTTCCAAGTGAGGTGCTACATGTGAATATGTGATTACATGTGGAGAAACTACCTACGTAGGATGTTTGTGGCTTCTTGCATGCAAACAAGAGAGCTAGACGAGCGTTAGTGCTGTGAGTAAATCAATGTGAGATATGGAATGTGTGATTAATGGCTGGGCTCATGTGAAGTGAATGAGCTGCTTCTTTAATCCATGCCTCTTCAATGGGTGGGTGGCTTGGTTAAATGACATGGGATCCATGGTGGCTTGAGTGTATAGAGTGTCTATGTCAATGTGAGAGAAACCTTGCATGAAGGTGTGCTTAAGCATAATGGATGTAAGTGTATAAGTGAATGATTAAATATGAATATGGAGTATTTCCACGTGATAGCCTAAGACTCCACCTTCTTGTATCTCTCTTCTTGACTTCCTTTCATCCCATGTGCATTTCTCCTTCATGAAATTCCCTTGATTCAATCCTTAATTCTTCTCCAAATAAATTTCCTCCTTTAAATTCCATTTTTCCATTAAAAATCTACACAAAAGAGTGGAAAAAATCAAATAGAAATATTCATAAAATTATTTAAAGAAATTTATGAATTAAAATTCAAAAATTTTGTAAATATATTCCTTGAGTGCAGAAATGGCCATTAAAATCAATTGTTAACTAACAAAATGCAATAAAACCTTATTTAATTATTAAAATTCTTACATTTAGGGGAATTAATATATAAAAATTAGCAATTATCAAATTCTTCCACACTTAAATCTTTGCACTTCTAGGAAAAACTCAAAATCCAAGGAAAGGCTAGTGGAGAGTGAAAATGCAAAAAGAGAGTGAAGTGTAAAAATCACAACCTAGCGACTAATCACAACTCTTCAACACTACAATAATTAAAGCGAACTTCACTTGCATCAAGAAAACAAATTCCATGGCAAATTCATTTGAAAAGAATGAATTAAAATGCCTAGCCCCTCACATAGATTTGTATTTACTCTCAACTCTCAAGTGTTTAGGCAATGTGCATCACTCAAGTTCCACCTATCTATACCTCACTGCCATAGGCTTGTCTAGCTTATAAATCTTCACCACCTATGCCAAATGCAATGAATAAATCAAGAGGACTTTATTCAAGGTTATAATGGGGCTAGGGAATGAAATGAATGGATATACAAGAAAAGACAAACAAATGGATACCTTAGAACCTTAAGAGCAATCAATGGAACTTATGATAGGGAATGATGTGCATTCAAGGCCTTATTTCCAACTAGTATAAGTAACTACAAACTCAATTTAAAACACTTTTTTTTTTCAATTGCTTTCATTTTTTTTTTTCATTTTTCTTTTCATTGCTTTTCTTTTACTTTTATTGATTTTCTTTTTTTTTTTGAATATTTTCCTTAACTTAATGGATACAAAGCATATATTCTCTCATCCTAATTGGATGTGATACTCTTTGAAATCCCTAAAGTGTCTTAAAACAAGATAGGAATATATTTTCATTTTTTATGGCTATGGGCTCAACAAGAAAAAAAAAAGGTCTAAAGTGGCTAAACAATGGATAAAATGCATATAAGGTTAACTTTTTGGCTATCTAGCTATAAAAGAAAGGAATGCCTTATCATTTTCATGTATACAAATACAAATGTGGTCTCTACAAAGAATCAAGACAAATTCTAGAGTGAAAGCAAAGATAAGTGAATACACACTAGAAATAAATAGATAGGGCTCAATTCCTTACTAGCTAATGGTTATCAGAATAATTCATTGAAATCAAATTCATTGTCACTTCATTTGAATCAAGACACAATATCCATCACTTATCATGTCAAAGTGAATCCAAGCTATAATCATCTTAACTTGCAATTTTCATAGAAAATTAAAAAAAAAATCACATTATTTTAAAAATTTTTCTCAAAAATTTTTAATTGTTTTAAACAAAATAAAAAAGGGATGAAGATGAAATGGAATGGTTCTCCCCCTACAATTAATATTACATTGTCCTTAATACTAGCACAAAATTTAGTTAACAGATAAACAACACAATGTAAAGAGTAGAAAGGGAAAGTGTACAACCAGATGAAGTTAAAAATGAAGATCTCAAAGGTGGCTCAGATTTCTATGTAGCTGGCTAGCAACCATTTATTACCTATAAAATAGAACAAAATAAATAGTAATGCAAAAAAGGAAAGATAACTACATCTTAAACTAAAAAAAACTTTATAGAAAAAACCAACTAATCATAAGTATCAAAAACCAAAAATATAACAACTTCATTTCTTTTCAAATCAATAAATTTAAGTCTAACCACTTTAAAGCATTTTGATTGATCATTCAGTGATGATCCATGGACTTCCTCAACCATCAGTAGTCTTAGAAAGTCATATTCAACATTTCTAGAAGCAGTAAAATAAGAAAAATCAAATCTAGGACATTCAAAACCAAAGAAAGAAAATTTGAAATCAAGACTATCTAGATATCTTTCAAAACCAATAAAATCAATTGGACTCTCATTGATAATAGTCACTGCATCAATAGAAAAATTAAATTACAACTTCTTATAGTCTTTTGAGTAAAAATCCTCCAAGGTATCTGGCCGTTGCTTTATCACAGTTGAAGAAGTCTGTGGCTTGTTGGGAACTAGCTCACTAACTTCATGATCCTGTTTAGAAACCTCAGCAAGAGAAATAATATCCTCCTTGACTAAAGAGACATCAGTAGGCTCATAAGATTCTAAACAATGATTAACAACATAATCAAGTCTCCTACTAGTATTAACAACAGTATAAGGATTAACAAGATTTTCAAAATCAACACTATCTCTATACATACTCTCATCAGTACTAATATGATCAGTAGAATCAATCTTATCAATAGTTTTAGTGCAAACAAAGGAATCCATGGATTCAATAGACTTGTCAAACCTCAAAAACTCATCTATCTCAACACATACAGGACATGTATGCATATCATCACATAAGTAGCTGAGAGTAGAGTCTGAATTATCAACAACAAACTATTCAACAATTGTAGTATCTTTATTCTCATCACATGCTATATCCACTATTTCACTAATCATATCATCATATTCTAAGTCACCTTTACACTTATCTACTACCCTAAACCCAATAGAATCATCATTAAATGGCTCACAAATGAATTCATCACTATGGTTACTGCTAGGAGTAGAAATACCAAGTGCATCAGTACACAAGGACTCATTAACATAAAAAATTGTATCATCTTTGTTCAAGGCATTACCACAATCAATTGTATCAGGGGATTTAACAACAATTTCCTCATCTACATCATTATCATGCAATTTAGAATCAACATTTTCACATGCATTAGTAATCACAGTGCTATCATGCAAACTAGAGTCAGTCCTAACAAAATGCAAAGTATTAGAAGATGAAAGGATATTACCCAATGAATAGGGCTCTTCCTCCTCTAAACATTCTTTTCTAATTTGTTCTTCTCTCAATTCAATAGCACTTAAGGCAGATTGATTCATTTGAGCTTTTAAATCCTTCATGAGGTTATTGATCATCTGTTGGTTTTAAAGATGTAACTGTTCATTCTCCCCTTGGAGTTAAAGATTATAAGCATCTAGTTGTTGCCTCATCCTCTCTTCCTAACTTGGTTCCCAATTAGGCTCTTGTTGCATGTATTCCTTATGATAGTTGTAGGCATAGTATTCTGGTTCTTGCACATTGTAATTGTGGTGTGGCCCATAATGATGGTGGTAATTAGGGTGAATCTCATATGGATGGTGATACTATTGGTAGCATGGCTATTGAACTTGTTGTGCTTATCTATGTTGTTCAAGAATGCCATGAAGCATTGATATGACTTCATCCATCTTTCATACAATCCTATCATTTGCACAAGGATTACAGACACCTTAATTAGACAAATAATACGGATTCATTTAAAGTAAAGAAAATGAGAAGCACAATTAATTTTAGCACAAAGTAAATCACTAGCAAACTACTACTAAAATTAACTCTAAATCAAGAAAATTAAGTTCAAATGAAGCTAACAACTTCCTAATAATAAAAAACACTACAAAATAGAGGACAAACATACAAAATGAACTCATAAAAAATAATGAAATTAAATCTAGAAAATTTGAAAAATTCCTTAAAAAATTTGAGAAAATACTAAAAAAATTTGAAAAAGTACCTTAAACATTGGAATTTGGCCAAAAAATGGTTCACCTAGCATTGCTATTAGTTTTGCACAAAACACCTAAAAACCATGGAAAACAAAGTTTGAGAATTTCTTGGGCACATCAAACAAAAAATCCAATAAGCAAGATAATTGTTATGCAACACCAAAATGTCCAAAAACCAATTCTAAAGTAGAATAAAAACCAAACAAAAATAGAGCTACAATAGAGTAAAAACACTTAAAAACCCTTTTCAAACAATTGAGAATCCAATTTTCCTAGCAACAATGCCAAATTTTTAATAGTCGTGTTGCGCAACCTTAAAAATAAAACTAGGTTAGATAATATATGTAATATAAGGTGCAACCTAGATCATTTTCCTAAGAAATGGAATTCAATGTTTAAATGGGTTTTTCAAGTGTAAAAGGATCTTAAAACTATCTAATTAAAGGTGGTTTAATGGAATTAAAGTAATTAAAATGAAATTGAAGTAAAGTTCTAAATTACTACCTAAATGCATAAGTTAAAAGGAAAATAATGGACTTGTGACTAGCTTTAGATTTGTCCCTTGGTATCCACTATCCTTATCCTAATTGAATTGTAATTGGTTCTATTTTAAGAATTCCTTTTTGCGTTCACAACAAGTTATCTTGGGTTACTACTCAACATTCAAGGGATTAACAATTTAATATGCAATTGAAACCTCAACCTTACATCAAATCACTAACTTTTGTCATTAAGATCAATGAACATTAAATTTGATTGATTAATTGTTCAATTATCCCCTGAATTATCACCTTAAGATATTTAATTGACTAATTAAACTCCAAGGAATCCTTAAATCAAACAATTAAGTACTCAATTTCACTCATGAATTTTATCAAACACCTTGATTGGATACATGGGAAATTAAAGAAAAGTGAAAAATCCAGCACTTATCCAATCAATTAATCACTCAAAAAATCTCCTAATTAGTGTCTAACCAGCCATTAATTATAACTACACCAATCTAAATCTAATGCGTCTCAACCAAGCATGTACAAGAAAAAAGAAAAGTAAAGAAAGAAAGGAAATCTTAGCCTAAAATCCCTTGCTAATTCCTTAGATTGAAGCTTTTTAGCCACTCAAATGAATCAAGCTCTCATGGAAGTGGAAGGATGATGGAGTGGAAATGGAGATGGAGGGCTCATGGATTGAATGGGGGAGCGAATGGTGTATGCGTGTGAGTTAGATGAATTATACAATGGAATAATGCATTTTTCTTTTCCTCTTCTGAATGATGCCCCAGACCTTTTATTAAATCACATGCCTTTTATATGAGTTTCATTTAATTTTGTTTCTTTGCTCCTCATGTGTTATTCCTTTTATTCTTCACATGTTTTGCATGGATGATGGATATGATGGACGAATGCTGCAGCGTGAATGGAATATGGATTATGTGTATCCTGGAACTTGCTCAAGTGTGTTTCTCTCATTCTTCTCATATGCTCCTTTTTTATTCTTTTATTCCTTTATGTGCATCTTATTTCATCTACCTGTGTCTTCATCTTCCATATGATTGTTCATGTGTTTTTTTCTTCTTGTGTAGCTCATGCTTCTTCTTTTCTTTCCTACTCATTCTCGTGTTAGCTCGATGAATCTATAACTCCATTTTCATATACCCAAGTTAACTTCTTCTCCTCACTAAAGCCATGGTAGACTCCCAGCTTTTGTACTGGTGCTTTCTTGTGTTTCTTGTTCATTCTCAAACCTGTGGTTTCTTCCCTATTTAGCTACTTCTTCTTCTTAATGTTCACATGCTTCCCTCGTGTAACTTCCTTTGTGCAGTTGTTATGCTTCCACTTCCAACTCATGTGTTTCTTCATGGCTCTTTCAACCTAGCTATTCACATGAAACTTAGTGAACCGTAAGTGTGGATGCATGCTGGACATGAGAGAAGCTATGGCATCATGTGTGTGAGTGTATGAAAGAAATGGCTACTGCATGGTACTGTCTCGGGAGTGTTTCCAAGTGAGGTGCTATATGTGAGTGTGTGATTACGTGTGGAGAAATTGCTCACGTGGGATGTTTATGGCTTCATGCATGCGAACAAGAAAGCTGAACGAGTATTAGTGCTGTGAGAAAATCAACATGAGTTAGGCAATGTGTGATTGATGGCTGGGCTTATGTGAAGTGAATGAGTTATTTCTTTAATTCATACCTCTTCAATAAGTGGGTGGCTTGGTTAAATAACATGGGATCTATGGCAGCTTGAGTGTGTGGAGTGTGTGTGTCAATGTGAGAGAAACCTTGCATGAAGGTGTGCTTAGGTGTGATGGATATAAGTGTATGAGTGAATGATTAAATATGAATATGGAGTGTCTCCACTTGATAGCCTAAGACTCCGCCTTCCTGATTTCCTCTCATCCCATGTGCATTTCTCCTTCATGAAATTCCCTTAATTCAATCTTCAATTCTTTTCTAAATAAATTTTCTCCTTTAAATTCCATTTGGCCATTAAAAATCTACACAAAAGAGTGGAAAAAATCAAATAGGAATATTCACAAAATTATTTAAAAGAATTTATAAGTTAAAATTAAAAAATTTTGCAAATAAATTTCTTGAGTGTAGAAATGGCCATTAAAATCAATTATCAACTAATGAAATGCAACAAGACTTATTTAATTATTAAAATGCTTAAGTTTAAGGGAATTAATATATATATATATATATAATTAGCAATTATTAGTCTCTAAGGACTGGACATAGTGGACCAAACCACTCGCCAAGTAGAACTTATCAGAAAGAAGTTATTTGTTGGCCAAAGTAGGTAAAAGAGTTATGCAGATAAGAGGAGACCCTTAGAATTTGAGGTAGGAAATTTGACGATTGTGTCGCATAATTTCAAATAAAACTAGGTTGAAAAATAAATTTATAAGTAATGGTGCAACCTAGATCATTTCCCAAGGAGTTTTTTTTTTTTTGCCTCTAGTTGTTTGTGTAAGAGTATTCCAAGTATCACTAATTGAAAATTGTTCAGGAGTTTTTGAATTACTAAAATTTATTTAATCTAAATTTGAAAAAACAAGAATAAAAAACATAAGACTAAGCGAAGTAAACAATTAAGAAAATGTGGTAGCTAGCCTTTAAATGGACTCCCTATAATTCAATTACCCTTGCTCTCTTTTTAGTGTACCAAAATTGGATTTAAATTCTTGCTCATTAGTGTATTCTCCATAAAAACTCTTGAATTACCATCCAAGACTGAATTCACCAATAATTCAAGGATTTTGCAACCACAAAATACCTGAAGAATTAATCAATTGAGTTTAGAATAAGAACATACTAAAACTAATCCTAAATGCTCATAAAAATTTACTGCACAATCCACTTAAAATGGTAATTAACTAATTAGATTAATGCATTCCTCAAACATATCAATTACTTAAGAATTCTAGCCACTTAATTCAATAACCATTACATCAATTAGCTTATAATCAAGAGGAAATTAAGAGCAAATTGCACAGCCACTAAATCGGGATTTTCCACAAATATGTAGAGATCAAAATTAATATCCAAATATCAAATTACAATCATTCCACAATTCAAATCAATCTAGTAATTTCTAGCAATTAAATCCCTAAATTAATGAGCTAAACCTAGTCAAATTAATAAGAGAATCAATGCTGAAATTAAAAGATAAGTGAGGAAAAATTTATCCAAATTGGAGAAGAAATTTAGAGCTCAAATCTGCATCTAGGAAGGTCCATTCTTCAGCTAGCCACCAAAAGGAAATTAAGCTGCCATGGAAGAGATAAATAGAGGAAATTTGATGGAAGCAACTACAGCTATGTGAGTAGATGATGGATGATTTCTCTTATTCACGTTTTGGAGCTCCCTTCTTCACGTCATGTTATTCTCCTTCTATCTAGCTTGCGCCCCTCATGTTATTCTCTTTCACATTCTTTTCATCATGTCCTTCTTTACCTTCCCCTTATGTCGCTTTTTCTCTTTAGCAAGCACTGCTCAGCATGGAAAATGGATGGAATGGATGTTGATAGAGTATAGTGTCTAGATGTATTCTTCTCTAGATGGGTCAATTAATCTGTGGACCCTCCTTTCCCTGAGCGATTAAATCTTAAACTCCCTCACGTGCCCTTTTTTTAATGATCACGTGTATTCTCCCTGGATGCTACCTTCCCTGAAACTTTATTCCTCTCTTCATGTATCCATTTTTAAAAAATCCATGCACGTGCTCCTCTTAGATGGATGGACGAGATGATAGAAAGCATGGATGAATGGTCTAGATGGATTAACGTGTTGCCCTGTGGCTGGTTCTCTTGTTTCTTAGCTTCATCTTCCATATGAAACTCTCCCATGTAACTTCTCATCCTCTGTTTCAACCACATTCAGCTTAATGAACCAGTGCTCTATGCTTTTCTCCCTAGACTTGAGTTGTATGTATGTGTTTTTTCTTCTTTCATGTTGCTACTTCAATGTTCAACTTAGCTTTCATTCCATATTCTATCTAGTTATTGTAACATTGTATTCTTCATGATGATGATCTGCTGCCATTTGAGCTTCTTCCTTCATTCCAACATGATTCCTTTACTCGTCTCATAGCTGGTTCTTCATGCTTCCTTGAGATCAAATGAGTGTGTGCATGTGGCAGCCCCTTTCTCACATTTAAAACCCATGCTCTTCTTCTTTAAAAACTAGAGACTACATCCCCTATTTCTAGTCCTTGCTTCTCCTTCTTTAAACCCAACTCGTGGCTATACATGTGTATGTATATAAAAAGGATGTGTGTTGCATGTGAGTGTATGTGGCATGCTTGCTACGTGGAAGAGTATATGATGTCCCATGAGTGGAGAAACCGTGGCATTTATGGGTGTTAAATAAGAGTTTATAGAAGTGCAACCATGCATAAGCTAAGGGAGAGGGAAGTGTATGGAGAAACAGTGGCTTCATGCAACACGTGAACATTAAAAAGTGAAAAGCTCTTGAATGAGTGTTAATATAATAACTCACCTCATGTGTTAGTGTATGGATTGTGTGTGTGCATATGTATAAGTGTTGTAGACGTTAAGTGTATGAGTGAATGATTAAATATGAATATGGAATGTCTCCACGTGATAGCCTAAGACTCCACCTTCCTATTTCTCTCATTTTAACTTCTTCTCATCCCATCTACACTTCTCCTACATAAAATTCCCTTAATTCAATCTTCAATTCTTCTCCAAATAAATTCCTCTTTTAATTTCCATTTGCCCATTAAAAATTTGGACAAAAGAGTGGGAAAAATAAAATAGGAATATTACAAAATTATTTAAAAGAAGTTCATGCATTAAAACTCAATAATTTTGCAAATTAATTCACAAAGTACACAAATGGCTAATGAAATCAAATTCCACTTAATTAAACCCCAAAAGCCCTATTCACTCATCAAAATGCCTAAGTTTAGGAAGATTAGTGTGTCTAAAATTTGCATTTATCACCATGTGTTCCTTAAGGATACTCTGGTGATAGGTGTAGGGTAGTCTATCAAGACAAGATAGCTTAGTCCTCATTATCTTAGTCCTTTCCAAATCCTTGAAAGGATAGGACCTATGGTGTAACATCTGGTTCTTTGAAAATGAGAGAAAACATGAGAAACATAACGTACGATTTCTCTATAAATGAATGAAACTCACTAAATAACAAAAGGAAGTCCCCCGAAATGAATTAGTTAAGGACCCAAAAAACTTGGGAACCATTCTAGGCTCCTAAAAATAAGAATTCCAAGCTTAGACAGAAAGAAAAATAGAGCTAGAATGAAAAAATAATTTCTTATGGAAAACTTACAAAACACAATGACATTTTCGTAATTTTGAGCAATTTTTGAAACTCACATAGGAGAGCTTTTTAAATGAAAGTTTTGGGTTCCTCAGGGTTCTCAGAGGCCCTAAAAACTATGGAAGACCCGAGATAATTAAAACTCCTCCAATGGACATTTTCCAATGTCAATATACCTAAACTTTAACAGATTCATTTGGGAAGGTTTTAGCTCTGATTTGAGTGATTCCAATGGTATTTTACTAAATTAGAAACCCAAATTTCATAATGAAAAAGGCGGTTCTCAAAAAGGAGTTAAAACGAATTAGAAATAAAAATACCAAAAGCGAAGGGCAAAATAGAAAATTTTGAAAAGTATAACTTCCTTCCACCTGTAAATAGAAGGCGCCCCACTCTCTCCTTCACTTAGTCTCAGATTTTTCTGCCTAAATTCAGAGAAGAACCCTAGGAGAGTGGCGCACCATTGGAGGAAGAAGAGGAAGAGAAATCCAAGCTTTAAGGTATAGTTTCTTAGTTGTTTTTCATGCTTTCTTCCATCCAAACCTCCTCTCCTTCATTCTCCTTTGTTTCCTTTCATTAAAATGAAGTTTACAAATATGTTTTAAGGGAGAAACTTAGGGGAAATTTCAGATTTAAAGAGAGGAGCTTGGGGAAAGAAAGATTCAAGTGAGAAAAAGCAAGAAAACAAGGTAATTTCTCTTCTTATGTTTGCTACCTTTGCTCACCTTCTCCACCATTTTACCCCACTTGAGAAGACCTAGGGAGATTTGACTTTTAGGTAGAACCAAGGGTGATTCTTAGGAAAACGGGTGTAGAGATTAAGAATATACAAAAAGAATTAACAAAAAGCCATTAAATTTCAAGATGTAATTTCTAGGGTTTCAATTGCATCTTGTAAAATTTGACTTTGTATAATGATTCCTAGGCCTAAATAAGAGTTTAAATGAGTTCGTGCTTCTTCCCTTGAGAAAACAAAGCAAGGTCCATGGAGAGCAAAACCATGCATTGTCTCACCCTAAGGGAGATGGCATAGCTAAGGAGAGTTTTAAATTTTTCCAAGCCCATTTTTGAGTCATATATGATGAATGAAAATGAGGGGAGGCCTTGGAAAAAATTTAGAACCCATAGAAAGTGAGTTGGTACTTTATGTTCTATAATATGACCTAAAGAAGCAATATGTAGTTAGGCTTTTAGTTTTGATTATGTGATGACTCCAAGAGGCTTAAAAGGAGTCAAGAATCATATTTGAAAGGAAGGAATGGTGCCTAGAATTTATTTGATGGGTGTTGCTTCATTAGGTGCATTTTGGAACCATAAAGGGGCCATTAGATCAAGTTAGTGTTTAAAGAAGATGTATGGCCTTAGAATTAATTCCATGAACCTAATTGGCTTCCATATGATGTGTCTAGGCCAAGAGGGATGACCTCCACCTCATTGTGAGTGTGTGGCCGTGGGAGAGGAATTAAGTCCAAAGAAAGAAAATATGCAAATGTGACAAAGGTAGCTCTTTCCACCTTCTCTCATGTATGGATGTGTGCTTAGCTTGTCTTAGAATGTGTGTAACACCCTAAAAATTAATTAAGGTATTAATCATGGATTAAGATTAATTAAGAATAATTAATAGGGGATAATTGGACAAGATAGTGAATAGAGAATTTAGAGAAATAAATTATTAATATGGGTTTGAGAATTTATTTGGGATAGAAACTTCACCTAAGCCCAAACTAATGAATCATGATGAGAGGCTAATGGAGGACTAATGAATTAGGGGTAGATCTAAACTAATTTAATGAGATAGAGGCCCAAGATCCACCTTGTATAAACTTTTATAAGTGGCCCAATTACCCTTGTGCAGACCCAAGCCCTTGAGCTCTTTAAATTAGGCCCAAATCCCATTAAACTTCAGCAACCCAATGTATGAAAGCCGGCCCAAAGAAATTTTGCAGCCTAACACTTAAAAATTGGCCCCATAAGCAAAAATCTAAAACCCAATTGGATCTGGATCTTGGAGCAACCCATGACCCATCCCTTGACCTAACTTAAACCCATCTAAAACCCTAATATTTCAGCCACACTCTCATTTGCTGAACCACAAAGAAAAATTCAGAGGTTAAGAAGGAGGCTAGGGTTGGGGGCAAGAATTCTGCATTTTTACACACTTAGAGCAAGATTTAGCAAGGTAATAGTTATACAACTTAATCCCCTCATCTTTCTCTTTAATTTGGTCCGATTAGTTTTTCATTTAGAGAGTTTTCATCATGCCCAAAATCTAAAATGTGGGTGTTTGGGGATTTTCTTGGTGAAATTCATAGGTTGAGGTTGGGGCTAGTATTAGGAGAGTTTAAACGCCCCATTTTGATGCTTTCTTTGTTAATTTGAGACCCCCATAGCTGATTAATAAAATGGGTATTAATTTAATACGAATTTACTTAGGATTTTGGGTGGAATATTGAGATTTCTGGTAGAGGACACTTGAATCTAAATTTGGGATTGGTGGTGATTGGGTAAGTGTTCTTTAGGTAGTTATTAGCATTTAAATCCTTTGGGTACTTGTTGTAACTATTAATGATGAATTAGAGTGGTAATTATCTGATGCTATGATTATAGAGAGACTTTGTACCATTAATAGCTGTTGCAAAGTTGTCTACAAGTGAGGTAACTGGGGTCTACATTAATTCCATGCATGTATCTATTTTAATTTTATATTTGCTCTATATAAATGATTTGAAATGCTGAATGAATTGGTTAGCTATCTATTGTATTATGATTGGACCTTGTGAGTCCATCGTAGAGTTGTGGTGCGGTTGCCACCCGTGCATGTGCTACGATCGAGCACCGGGTTATGATCAAACCCAGATACACTGAGCCCTGGTTGTACTCAATGGGAAATAGGTGCCGTGGACGGACCTCTCCTAGTGTTAATGGCCTTTAACATGTGATAATATGATTGCTACTATGGGATAGTAATCATGATAGCCTAATTGCTTCATTTACTGATAAGGCTGAGATGTTTCTGAATATTGATCTTGATTCATGCATATATGTTTATTAAACTAGATTATATGATGGAATTGCCTTGGTTACTGAGATTTATATCTCACCCCGTTTTATGGGATTACAATTTCAGGTGAAGGTTCCTCGGGTAAGGATAAGGGTAAGCAAGTGGATGAAAATCCATGAGCTCTAACCTATGGGGAGATGGCTACACTTAGGCTGACTTAGTTAGTATAGATGCTAATTTTGTATTCCTTATTGTATAGCATCATCATGTATCTGTATTGCCAAGTGTAGGCTTGAACATTTGATTTATTAAGAATGTATGTACTGAAGGGTTAGACCTCATCTTAGCTTGATAATTACTATATGGATTCATGATATCTGTTGTAAATTACGTTGACCTATAATATGGCTTATCAATGGAAATGTAATCCCTTGAGATATTGATACAAACCCCTAATGTATGGAACCCCCATTGATTAAGTATTAAAGGATGGATGCTGGTAGTTAATGTATATTCTGCTGTTGTTACTTTATAAACTTGCTAATAGAGGGTAACTATAGGAAAGAAGTGGGAACATAAGTTTTGAATTAGTAATGGAAGAATAACTATGTAAATAAGGTAGGTAAATGCCATTAGAGCCATATAAAATGAGGGGAAGTGACCTTAAAGTGTCCCTAAGAAGAGAAATAGAGTGTAGAGGGCGAAATATAGGGAAAACAGCTATAGAAGGGAGTCACACTGCAGCTAGGAAGGCCTCGCCGCGGCCTAAGCAGTGATAGTGGCGAGGGACGCCGTGGCTTAAGAAATCTGGCCGCGACACAGAGTGAAAATAATCACCCAAGAGGGTGACAAAACGTAACTTTGCCGCGGCTCAAGAAGTCTTGCCGTAGCGCAAGTCGAGAAAATCAATTAGGGAGGTTACAGTAGCAAAACTCATCGTGGCAAAAGTCAGGAAAATTTCCAGTGATTCCTGAGAGCAACTTGGCCGTGGCGCAAAAGTTTCAAGCCGCAGCGCAAGGTTAAAAACTTAGTTTTTGAGCTCCAGAACCTAACTTAGCCGCAGCGGGAAAGTACCAGGTCGCGGCGCAGGTCCTCAAACTCCCACCTTTTATCTAGAAACCCTAATTTCCTCAATGCAAATGATAGGGAATGATGTAGGAACACTTGTGGGAGGTTTTTGTGTGTTAAAAATGATAGATGGATGAATTACAAACCCTTAATGATGGTACAAATGCTTTTATACATGTTCCCCTTTATGGTTGTTTAGTTGATGACCCTAACAACATCAAGGTTCAAATTTTCTTATATTTTCGCAAAGTAATTAATTATAGCAACCCCAAACCTTAATCATTAATTATTAATCAGGTATTTAACCATAATCTCATGGATTAGAAGTTAGGGTTGTCACAATGTGTGCATATGTATTTTCAAGCCATAAAAAGTATGATAGCATGATTTCATATGCCATGGTTTCATGATGACATATTATGTTTCATATGATGTGTTCTTAGGTTTGCTTGAGTGTGGTGAGGCCAAGAACCCTTAGCCATAATGAGAATGAACCAATAACCCTTAAGATTGGTTGGGACAAAGTAAAGAGTCTCCTAAAAGTGAGGTTGACTCCCAAGAACAAGGTTGATTCTAAGAACCTCTTAAAGAATGGGTGAGGCAAGTCCAAAATCCATAAGTAAATGGGTGAGACCAATCCATTTGATTGGCAGGCCTTTGTATGCTATGTATGATTTTCTCAAATGATGAAAATGTCTCTTGAATGTTTGCAAATGTCAACATGACCATACATGCATTTATGAGACTTGTTTACATCCATTATGTATGATTGAATGGGAGATGAGCTATTGGGATTCTTGAATCTCATCCCCTCCTCTCTAATGTTCTAACATGCTTGATGGATCAAGATAGCAAGGAGATGGGAGCCAATCACTTGAGAGATGAGAACATGACATTGAAATGTATAGAATTGGCTTCTTTAAGGCCATCAAAGTGGCAAATGTGTAATCTATGGGTGTATATGACAAATGACTTTATGAGCATGTATAATTATGATAATATGTCATATATAAATGAGAGATTATGTTATGTGACTTTTCACATGTATATTGAGTATGAAATGGCAAATTTTACTTCTTGAAAGTTTGAAGCATTAGTGTGTAATTGGAAGTGGAATGGCCAAATTGAGATGCATGGAGTTTGGAACCATTTGGGTAGTTCATACAAGTCATAATCATACTTTTAGACTTGTCCAAGAGGTCCCAAACTCTAAGGAAAGCCATCTGGATATTTTGGTATCCCATATGGAGTCAAAATTTACCAATTTAGAACCCTGCATCACTTTTTGTCCAAATGAGCTCTTCTTGATTTAGGATTTGGCATATAAGTAGAGCTTGTTGAGATCTTTTTAGGTAGTTAAAGAATAGAAAATTTGATGAATTTTCAAAGTTGAAATTTTTTTTGGTTTTTATCATGTCACTGTTCATACTGGTCCGAAAATGAAATTTGTCACTCAAATGATGTCCAATTGCCATAAAATTTTATACAAAGAAACTAGACATTCCCAATGACTTGTGTCAGCTAGAAGCACTCCATTTGGATGTCTAGAGAGGGAGATATAAATTTTTAAAGATTCTATCTAGTATCAAGAACTTTACCCAACCTCAGTTATTGTTTGATTGGATTTCGAGATCTAAGTATACTGACGGGCTCATCGCGCAACCCTCAAAATAAAAATAGGATGACTAAAAATACAGCTAGTGGCACAACCTAGGTCATCTTCCTTGGAAATGGAGTTCAATGTTCAATTGAGTTTCTAAGTATTAAAGAATCCTAAAAGCTATCTAATTTGGGGGGTTTTTAATTGAATTAAACAAATCTAAAATGAAACCAAATTAAATTTCCTAATTTCTACCTAATTGGATGAATTATGGTTGATAATGGGCTTGTGACTAGCTTTGGAATTGTCCCTTGGTATCCACTATCCTTATCCTAATCTAATTGTAATTAATTCTGATATAAAAATCCCTAATTATGTCCACGATAAATGTATCTTAAGTTACCACGCAAGAATCAAGAAATTAACAAGTTAATGTTGAATTGAGACCTCAATCCTACACCAATTCATTAACTCTTGCCTTTAAGATCAATGAACATCCAAATTGATTGATTAAATGATTAATTAGCTTCTGAATCACCATCCAAAAATGTTTAATTAATCAACTAACACCAAGGAATCCACAAATAGACAATTAGGCACATAATCTCACTCATGCATTTTATCGAACACCTTCGTGGTATACATGGGAGATTAGAGGAAATTGGAAAATCCAGTACTAAATCAATCAAGTTATTAGTCAATCAACATCCTAATTAGTGTCTAACCAACCACTAATCATAATTACACAATTTCCTAATTAAATACAACTTAACCAAGATTGTACAGAAAAAGAAAAAGTGTAGGAGAATAGAAATCCTTAGCCAAAATTCTGAGTTCTTCCCCATAGATTCAAGCTTCTCCAAGATCCTTCTTCCTTGCTAGTCACTGATGGAGGCTTAGAGCTTCATTGGAGGTGGAATGGAGATGGAAAAAATTGCGTGGAGGGTTCTGGATGAAGGGATGGAGTGACGATGGGATGGAGTGAATGGATGAAGGAAGGTGAATGAATGAAGTCTCTAACGCCGTGAATATGGAGTGAATATGAGTGCTGATGGCGTGATTCTACTTTCACGTGAGTATTTTATTTTTCAAGTGCTCCCCCTTGCATCATTTCCACGTGATTCCTTTTTAATGATTCCATGTGCTACATCAGCTTTTATTTCAAGCTTCTTCTCACGTGGATTTCTTTCAATTCTGCCCGTAGCTTTCTTTTAATCTTTGTTTATGTGATTGTGGGCCCTATTCCTCATTCAGCTCATGCATCCACATTGCTTCTGCATGCTTGAATGCCAATCAACATGCTCATTCTCTTTGTGCAGTTCCACGTTAGCTCTTGTAAGTGCTGCAGCTTCTTTTAATTCTCATGCAAATCCACATCATCTTCCACGTTGCCTGCTATTCTTTCTTGCCACGAGTCTTCTTCACGTTGTCTCACATGTCCAGCTTAAAGCTTCTGTTCATGGACTTCCCTATAGCTTTACTCGAGCTTCAGTTGGTACTGCCTAGCCTGTCACAAGCTTTTCTTCATCGTGTAGCTCATGCTTCATGGCGTCCTATGTTGTTCTTCAGCTCATTTTCTCGTTTCTTCCTCAGCCAAGCACAAAGCTCCCAGCTCGTTGCTTTTTGTTTCTCAACTAAGTGCTGCTGCTCATGCTCTTTCTAAGCTTCTCACGTGTTTTCTCCTCTGTTTCTGCTGGTTTGCTACTGAACCTCCAGCTCATGTTTCCTCGTCTGGTCATTCGTGTTCTACACCTTAATGAATTACACACTACCTCCCACATGTTTTCTTTTCTTCAACTTACAGCGTTGGAACCTGAAGCTTCTTTCTCTCGATGTTTGCAGCTCGCATGTTTGCTCTGTTCTACCCCATGGATTCTTCCCTTGTGCCCAGATTTTCTTGTTTCAGCTGCTCGAGTTTGTTCTCCACATGGTTGCTTCTCTTAAATAGCTCATTCCAACCCTCGAGTTCAGCCTCTACATGTGTGTGAGTAGTGCTTTGTTTTTGTTTGTATACCTTGCTTCTTCCTCGTTCTGCAGCTGTTGTCCAGACGTGATTCTGCATGCTTATGTTTCCAGAGCGTGGCTTCACCTTCTCTTCAAGCTCAAATTCTTCTTCAACCCAGCTTGTGTAACTTGCATGACATCTGCCCAAGCTCGAGGATACACTCTCTTTTTCCTTAGCTCCCTCACATTGCTTCTTTAATCACATTGTGTGTCTTTGAGCTTCTACTTTCCATTCATTATCATGAACTTGATGTATATGGATAGTTGTGGCTACCTCTGCTTCACAAATCAGTGGCTTGCTCTGTTCGTCACTTCCCTCAAACAAAATTCACGTGTCATGTGCTGGATATGGGAGGTTCTTCTCTTCTTTAACCCAAATTCTCATCAAGCATCATTTGCTCATTAAAATCTGCACAAAAAGCATGGAAAGTATTTAGTGGAAATATCCAAAAATGATTTGAGATACATTTAAGCATTAAGAATTAATAATTTGCAAATTAATTCCTCAAATGTAAAAATGACAAATTAAAATCAAATTCCACTTAATTAAATTCCTAAAGCCATATTTGGACACTAAAACGCCTAAGTTAGGGAATTAAAATATATAAAATATCATGGTTATCAAATTCCCCCACACTTAAACCTTTGCACTCTTGGGTAAAGCTTAAAATCTAAAGAAAAGCTAGTGGAATGATCAATGGAGAATGAAAAAGAAAATGTAAAAATCACAAGCTAGAGACTAAGACTCTTCAACACTTTAACAATCAAAGATACTTTCACTTGCGTCAAGAATTAAGCTTCATGGCAATTTTATTTGAAAAGAATGAATTAAAATGCATAGCCTCTCTCATGGTTAGTGTTTACTCTCACTCTCAAGTGTTTAGGCAATGTGTATCACTCAATTTCCACCTATCAAGGTTCACTACCATAGGTTTGTCTAGCTTCTAAGTCTCCACCACTCATGCTAAATGCAATGCACAAATCAATTAGGACTTTATTAAGGGTTGTAATGGGGCTAGGGAAATGAAATGAATGGATACAAAAACAAGGGTAAAACAAATAGATACCTTAGAATTTCAAGAGCAATAAATGGAACCTAAGATAGAGAATTTCTAGGCCTTATTTCCCACAAGCAATAGGCAACTACAAACTCAATTTGAAACACTTTTTTCTTTTGATTTTCAATGGCTTCCTTTTCTTTTTCTTTTCCTTTTTTTCCATTGACTTTCTTTTTCTTTTCTATCTCTCTTTTCTTTTGCAATTTTTTTTTTCAAGACAATTTCCTCAACTTTTACTATCAATGGCCTAACTTGATGTAAAGCATACATATTCTCATCCTAGTTAGATGTAATGCTCCTTGAAATTAGCTAAGGCATCTTCAAACATGGTGGGAATATATTTAATGGCTATAGGCCAAACAAGAAAATGAAAACAAGGCTCAAAGTGGCTAAACAATGGATAAAAATGAATGTATGGTTGGCTTTTTGGCTTACTTTCTATAAAAGAAATTAATGCCTTATCATTTTCATGCATGCAAATGCAAATGTGGTCTCAATAGAGAATCAAAACAAGTTCTAGAGTGAAAGCAAAGATAGGTGAAAACACACTAAAATTGAACAGATATGGCTCAATTTCTCACCAGCTAATGGCTATCAAATAATTCATTAAAATTAAATTTATTGCCACTTTACTTGAATCAAAACACAAGATCCATCACTTGTCATGTCTAAGTGAATCCAAACTAATAATCATCTCAAGTTGCAACTTTTACAGAAAAACTAAAAGAAAATCACGCTATTTTTTAAAAATTTCAATTTAAAAAAAAAAACAAGGAAAAGATGGATAAGATGGATACAAGAAAAAGTGGAAAAGATGGATGGAATGAAATGATTCTCCCCCCCAACACTTAAATATTGCATTGTCCTCAATGTCAGCACACAGTCCAGTAAATAGATAAACAACACAATATAAAGAGTGAAAAGAGAGTGTACAACCGGATGAAGTTGAATCTGGAAGATCTCAAAGGTGGCTAAGATTCCCTTGTAGCAAGTTAGCAATTTATTTCCTACAAAACAAAAATAAAAGAAACTGTAATGTGGAAAAGACAAAGAAAAATACATCCTAAACTAAAAAGAACTCTATAAAAGACTAACTAATCATAAGTATCAAAAACCAAAATTAAAACTAGTTTATTCCTTCTTAGCTTAGGAAATTTAAGTCTCACTACTTTAAAGCATTTGGATTGATCATGCAGTGATGACTCATGGACTTCCTCAACTATCAGTAGTTTAGGAAAGTCATATCAGCATATTTAAAAACAAGAAAAAGAAGAAAAATCAAATTTAAGACAATTAAAACTAAAGAAAGAAAACTTAAAATCAAATTGAAATTTTGAGCTTCCTAAAAATCTATCAAAACCAATAAAATCTACTTGACTCTCATCAGTAAGAGTCACTACATCTATAGAAAAATCTAATTACAACTTCTCATAGCCTTTTAAGTTTAAGTTCTCCAAGGTATCTGGCAGTTGCTTCATCTTAGCTGGGAGAGTCTGTGGCTTGTTGGGAATTAGGTCACCAACTTCATTAATCTATTCAAGACTCTCAATAGGAGAAACAACATCTTCCCTGACCAAAGAGACATCAGTAGGCTCACAAAATTCTAAACAATGATTTACAACAAAATCTAGTCTCTCACTAGTATCAACAATAGCACAAGCATCTACAAAATTTTCAATATCAACACTATCTTTAAGCATACTATCATCAATACTAGTATGATCAGAAGAATCAGTCTTATCAATAATTCCAGTGCAAACAAAGGAATTTATGGATTCAGCAGACTTATCAGACTTCAGAAACTCATTTATCTCAGCACATATAGGACATGTATGCAATTCATCACACAAGCATTTAAGAGTTAAGTCTGATTCATCAACAAGCTGTCCAACAAATTCAATGTCTATATCATTTTCACATGCTACATTTATCGCTTTCTCAGTCATACCATCATAGGCCAGTGAGGAATCATGATGATCAAAATATGTGAGAGGCTCACTAGTCTCAATGGAAGAATTAATTTGGGAGCATCTATCACATATAGCAGATTGAACACACATACAATCAAGAGATGCATCCAAATCAGTTATGTCACATGGTCTAGATGGTATGTTGTCCCTAAATTCAGAAGATGCATCATCAACAAACTTCTTAACCAATTCTAGACTAGGAATATCATGATCATCACATTTTAAGTCACCCCCACACTTATCTTCTACCCTAGACTCAAGAGATTCATCAATTGGTTCATACATGAATTCATCACTAAGGTTACAGCTAGGTGTAGACATCCTAAGTGCATCAGTACACAAGGGTTCATGAACATTAATAAATGTTTCAATTTTGTTCAATGAGCTACCACAATCAACCAAATCAGGAGATTCAACAATTATTTCCTCATCA
This sequence comes from Erythrophleum fordii, assembly GCA_032878935.1. Classification (NCBI taxonomy): domain Eukaryota; kingdom Viridiplantae; phylum Streptophyta; class Magnoliopsida; order Fabales; family Fabaceae; genus Erythrophleum; species Erythrophleum fordii. The sequence goes on along the minus strand of JAVQMF010000052.1, from coordinate 12,464,423 downwards.
ACAACATCATTATGCAATTTAGAATCAACAACATTGTGTGCATCAGTAATCACAGTGCTATCATGTACACTAGAATCAGTTCCAACAAATTGTAAAATATTAGAAGATGGAAGGATATTACCCAATGAATAGGATTCTTCCTCCTCTATAGATTCCCTTCTAATTTTCTCTTCAATTGATTCATTAGCACTTGAAGTCGGTTGATTCAATTGAATTCCTGAATCCTTCATCATGTTGTTAAGCCATTACTACATTTCAAGATACCACCGTTCCTGTTCTTGTTTAAATTGAAGATGGTCGGCATCCCTTTGTTGGATTCGAAGATCTAAGGCTTCCATTAGCTGCATCATCCTCTCTTTCAAACTTAGTTCCCTCTGAGGCTCTTGTTACATGTATCCCTTATAATAGTTGTAAGGATGATGGTTTGGCTCTTGCATATTATAATTATGGCATGGCTTATAATAATGGTGGTAATTGGGGTGAATCTCATATGGATGGTGGTACAGTTGATAGCATAGTTGTTGGACTTGTTGGTATTGTTGGCTTTGTTACTCTTGTCTTTGTTGTTCAAGACAGCCTTGAACTATTGTCATGGCGTTATCCAACTTCTGAGAAATCCTATGCTCTGCATAAGAGTTATAAATACTTTGATTAGAATAATAATGATCCATTTAAAGTAAAAATAAAATGAGAAGCACAAAGCAAATCAGAAACAAACAATAACTAAAATTAATTCAAAATTAAGAAAATAAAATCAAATGAAGATAAGAAGTTCCTAACAATCTAACACACTCTAAAACAAAGGCTAATGACACAAAACAAACTCACAAAAAATAAAGAAATTAAATCCAGAAAAAAATTGAAAAATTCTTTAAAAAAAATTCGAGAAAATACTAAAAAATTCGAAAAAGTGCTTCAAATGTTGGAATTTGGCCAAAACATGGTGCACCATATAGCTTTGCTATTACTTTTGCTCAAAACACCCAAAACCCTTAGAAAAGAAAGTTTAAGAATTTTTTGGACACTTTAAACAAAAATTCCAGCAAGCAGGCAAGTTAATGCGCAACACCGAAATTACCCGAGTCCAAGTTCAAAACAGAACAAAAACTAAGCTAAAACAGAACCAAAATAGAGATAAAATAGAACAAAAACACTTAGAAAACTTTCTCAAACAATTGATGACTCCAAATCCCCGGCAACGGTGCAAAATTTTGACGGGCTCATCGCGCAACCCTCAAAATAAAACTAGGTTGACTAAAAATATAGCTAGTGGCACAACCTAAGTCATCTCCCTTAGAAATAGAGTTCAATGTTCAATTGAGTTTCTAAGTATTAAAGAATCCTAAAAGCTATCTAATTTGGGGGGTTTTTAATTGAATTAAACAAATCTAAAATGAAACCAAATTAAATTTCCTAATTTCTACCTAATTGGATGAATTATGGTTGATAATGGGCTTGTGACTAGCTTTGGAATTGTCCATTGGTATCCACTATCCTTATCCTAATCTAATTGTAATTAATTCTGATCTAAGAATCCTTAATTGTGTCCACGACAAATGTATCTTGAGTTACCATGCAAGAATCAAGAAATTAACAAGTTAATGTTGAATTGAGACCTCAATCCTACACCAATTCATTAACTCTTGTCTTTAAGATCAATGAACATCTAAATTGATTGATTAAAGGATTAATTAGCTTCTGAATCACCATCCAAAAATGTTTAATTAATCAACTAAACACCAAGGAATCCACAAATAGACAATTAGGCATATAATCTCACTCATGCATTTTATTGAACACCTTCGTGGTATACATAGGAGATTAAAGAAAATTGGAAAATCCAATACTAAATTAATCAAGTAATCAGTCAATCAACAGCCTAATTAGTGTCTAACCGACCACTAATCATAATTACACAATTTCCTAATTAAATACAACTTAACCAAGATTGTACAGAAAAAAAAAAGTGTAGGAGAATAGAAATCCTTAGCAAAAATTCTGAGTTCTTCCCCATAGATTCAAGTGTCTCCAAGATCCTTCTTCCTTGCTAGTCATTGATGGAGGCTTAGAGCTTCATTGGAGGTGGAATGGAGATGGAAAAAATGGCGTTGAGGGTTCTGGACAAAGGGATGGAGTGAATGGATGAAGGAAGGTGAATGAATGAAGTCTCTGACACCGTGAATATGGAGTTAATATGAGTGCTGATGGCATGATTCTACTTTCACATGAGTATTTTATTTTTCACGTGCTCCCCCTTGCATCATTTGCACGTGATTCCTTTTTAATGATTCCATGTGCTACATAAGCTTTTATTTCAAGCTTCTTCTCACGTGGATTTCTTTCAATTCTGCCCGTAGATTTCTTTTAATCTTTGTTTATGTGATTGTGGGCCCTATTCCTCATTCAGCTCATGCATCCACGTTGCTTCTGCATGCTTGAATGCCAATCAACGTGCTCGTTCTCTTTTTGCAGTTCCATGTTAGCTCTTGTAAGTGCTGCAGCTTTTTTTAATTCTCATGCAAATCCACATCATCTTCCACGTTGCCTGCTATTCTTTCTTGCCACGAGTCTTCTTCACGTTGTCTCACACGTCTAGCTCAAAGCTTCTATTCATGAACTTCCTTGTAGCTTCAGTTGGTTCTACCCAGCCCGTCACAAGCTTTTCTACATCGTGCAGCTCATGCTTTGTGGCTTCCTATGTTGTTCTTCAACTCATTTTCTCGTTTCTTCCTCAGCCAAGCACGAAGCTCCCAGCTCGTTGCTTTTTGTTTCTTAGCTAAGTGCTGCTGCTCACACTCTTTCTAAGCTTCTGCTGGTTTGCTATTGAACCTCTAGCTCATGTTTCCTCATCTGGTCATTCGTGTTCTGCACCTTAATGAATCACACACTGCCTACCACGTGTTTTCTTTTCTTCAGCTTGCAGCGTTGGAACCCGAAGCTTCTTTCTCTCAATGTTTGCAACTTGCATGTTTGCTCTGTTCTGCCCTGTGGATTCTTCCCTTGTGCCTAGATTTTCTTGTTTCAGCTACTTGAGTTTGTTCTCCACATGGTTGCTTCTCTTAAATAGCTCATTCCAGCCCTCAAGTTTAGCCTCTGCGTGTGTTTGACTAGTACTTTGTTTCTGTTTGTATACTTTGCTTCTTCCTCGTTCTGTAGCTGCTGTCCATATGTGATTTTGCATGCTTGTGTTTTCTTCTTCATTCCATAACGTGGCTTCACCTTCTCTTCAAGCTCAAATGCTTCTTCAACCCAGCTCATGTAACTTGCATGACATCTGCCCAAGCTCGAGGCTACACTCTCTTTTTCCTTAGCTCCCTCACATTGCTTCTTTAATCACATTGTGTGTCTCTGAGCTTCTACTTTCCATTCATTATCATGAACTTGATGTATGTGGATAGTTGTCGCTACCTCTGCTTCACAAATCAGTGACTTGCTCAAACAAAATTCAAGTGTCATGTGCTGGATATGGGAGGTTCTTCTCTTCTTTAACCCAAATTCTCATCAAGCATCATTTGCTCATTAAAATCTGCACAAAAAGCATGCAAAGTATTAAGTGGAAATATCAAAAAATGATTTAAGATACATTTAAGCATTAAGAATTAATAATTTGCAAATTAATTCCTCAAATGTAAAAATGACAAATTAAAATCAAATTCCACTTAATTAAATTCCTAAAGCCATATTTGGACACTAAAACGCTTAAGTTAGGGGATTAAAATATATAAAATATCATGGTTATCACATACCTGAACTGGTCTAGAGTTACTTTTCCCCTCTATCTAATATCTATAACTTTCCAGATTGGTATCATTTGCATGAATTGAATTTTTTTGGAATTAATTGGACATTTTTGAAGTTTGCTGCAGAATTCTATAATAACACTAGTGGATAGCCTAACTTCTAGATTGTTTTGAATGTCAAACATCCTCTATGTTGGATGTTATGGTCTAGAAATATTTTTATATATATTAGACATGTGTAGCTTTCCAGAATAACTAAGAATGCATGATTTTGATTTTTCTAGAATTAGTTATGATTTTCCAAAGTTTGTGATAGAAATGAGCAAATTATAGCCGAAAATGTATATATGTAATTTATGCTTCCCTTTGGTTTCTACGAGTTATAGGCCACTTTTGGTGATGCCAATGAGTTGTTTCTATATAATTAAATATGAAAATGTGATGTATAAGCTCACATGGTCCACGTAACATCGAATAGAATTTTTATACGTGACGCAACGCTAAGAAATGCATTAAAATAATGTCATTTTCTTGCCTCTTATATGAATTGCTTGATGTGAGGCATAGATATAGTATGAAATGAGTCAAAAAATTATGGCATTACACATGGCCTATAAAGTCGCTTTACCTCCAAACCTGACTAAATTGAATGATGCATTCCATGTGTCCCAATTGAAAAAGTATCACCCAGACCCTTCATGTAACACGATGTTCATACAACTCATCTCATTTAAATTCTAGGCATAGCTTCTTGCATAACACAAATTCATCGAAGGAATCCATAAAAAAGTGGATTATTTTTGCATTATGTTATGTATAAAATTTTCATTCGATATCGCGTGGACCATGTGTAACACCATAAATTCTAACTCATCTCATACCTTTACATAACTTAATATCATGAATCATATGAGTTTTATATGAAAAAGGCAAGAAAAATAATGCTCATTTTGCATTGCATTGGGTCTAAAAATTCATTTCAATGTCATAAGGACCGTGTGAGCTCATGTTAGGCATCCTCATATTTAAGTACATCAATACAACTTATTTGCATCATAAAATCATGCTTATAACTCATGGAAACCGAAATGGAGCAAGGAAAATGGAAGTTCATTCTCGGCCATAATTGGCCTCTTTTTAGGAAAACTTTGGAAAATCATAACTAATTCTAGAAAAATCTAAATCATGCAATTTTGGTCGATCTGGAAATCTTAGGATGTCTAGTTCACATTAAAAATATGCCTAGACCATAACAGACATCTTAGAGGATGTTTGACATCCAAAATTGTCTAAAGGTTTGACTAAAGTCTAGAACTATCATAGAATTTTGCAGAAAAATTTGAAAATGTCTAATTAATTCTAAAAAAATCTAATCTATGAAAATAATACTAATCTAGAAAGCTGTAGATGTTAACTAGAAAGTAAAAATATCTCTAGATCAGTTAATTAAGCCTAGACTTTGAAATTCAATGGAATAGTACTTTTGGTGGAGCAAATTTATTGATACTCGACAGAAACTTCAAAATTTCATATCTCCCTCTCTAGACCTCCAAATATGGTGCTTCTAGTTAGCAGGAGTCACTATGATTGCTTAGTTTCTCTATATAAAATTTTGTGGTAATTGGATATTATTTTAGCCTCGAGTGATATAAAACAATTTCAGACTAAATGAATAGTACAACAGACCAAAACTATAAATTTTTACCAACTTTGAAAAATCATCAAATATTTTATAGACCTCCAAATTATAATATTTAGCTTCTTAAAAGACAATCAATGAGATCTAATTGCATGCCAAATTTCAGATCAAGACTAACTCATTTGGCCAAAAAGTGACATAGGGTTTTATTATGGTTAAATTTAGCTCCATATGAGGTACCAAACTTGCCAAATGGCCTTCCCTTGGTGTTGGCACCTTTTGGGCAAGTATAAAAGCATATTTAAGACTTGTGTAGGCTGCCCAAATAGTCCCAAACCTCATGCATCTCATTTTGGCCATTCAACCTACACTTATGCACATTTCCATTAAACTTCCGCTTGCATATTTAGGCATTACATACTCAAAATAAATGTTATAGGTCATATATCATATTCATACATCTAAACATTACATAATAGTGTATTTACATATGTCTCAAGGTTCATAATACATTTATAACATCATAAACTATCATTATGGTTCCAAAATAGACAAAACATGGCATAAGCTTGTCAATCTCTCCTCCTCTTTATTGTTAGCTCTCATTGGCATATCCACTTAGTCCACCTAGCATGTGAGATCATTGGAGAGGAGGGGATGAGATTCAAAGAATCCCAATAGCTCATCTCCCATTCAATCATACATAATATATGCAAGTAATCTTTTTAAATGCATGCATGGGAAAATAGATGTCATGGACATTTTAAAAGCAAACTTGGCATATGAACAAATCATTCGAGACATTCAAGAGCTCACCAAGTGTTTGGATTGGCCTTACACTTCTCCTCATAGATTTTAGACTTGCCTTACCCATTCTTTAAGAGCTTTGGACTCAATGATACTCTTGGGAGCCCACTTTGCTTTTGGGAGACACTTTACTTTGTCTCAACCAAGCTTAAGGGTTCTTGGCTCATCCTCACCAAAGGAAAGAGTTCTTGGTCTCTCTACACTCAAGCAAACTCAAACAAACATCATGTACTCATTTAAAAACATAACATGGCATCAAGACTCATGGCATATAAAGCCATGCTAACATACTTTTTATAGCTTGAAAATACACATACACACATTCTAAAACAAGCTAAATACACATCCATGCATGAGAAGATGGAGAGAGCTCCCTTGTGTACACTCAGACACTTTTCCCTTGAAATTAAAGCCTCCTCTTTCGGCCACACCCCCACAAAGTGGTGGAGATGGTTTCTCTTGGCCTAGATACAATTTATGGGAGTCAATAGGTTTATGAAACACATTGTAAGGCTACATAACTTAATGAAACACTAGATTGCTCTATAGGTTCCATTATGGTCCATAATTGCACTTAATGAAGCAACACCCCTTAAATAACTTCTAGGCCTCATTCTTTCCTTTCAAATATGATTCTTGACTCCTTTTAAGCCTCTTGGAGTCATGATACCATTAAAACAAAGGGCCTAGAATCATGTTGCTTCTTTAAGTCATAATATGGAACCTAAGGCACCAAATCACTTTCTATGAGTTTTAAATTTTTTCCAAGGCCTTCCCTCACTTTCATTCATCAAATATGACTCAAGAATGGTCTTAGAAAAATTTAAAACTCCCCCCACCTACAAGATCCCCTCTTGGCCGAGACATAGACACCATTTGGGCCACATGGAGGTTTCTTTGCTTTCTTAAAGGAGGAAGCTTGTAGGGAGCATCTTAGGTGCCTCAATAACTTATTTATACTCTAAATTAGACTTAGGAAGCATCATATAAATTTATAATTTGAAGGGTGCACTAGAAACCCTAGGTTTTGCATCTTGAATCCTAATGCCTATTTCATGGTTTTCCTTGCATATTCTTATTCCTCTCCATCAGGTACCTAAGAATCATGCTTGGTTGGGCTTGAAAATCAAATCTTCCTATGGTTCTTAGGCTAGATCAAAATGGAGAAGAAAGGCACATCGACATTGCTACCATAGAATACATTTTTACCTAGTTTCCTTAGTTTGGCTTGAATCTTGCTTTCTCCAAGCTCTTCTCTTCAAATCTAAAAATTCCCCTCTGTTCTTCCTTCAAAATAGTCCTCAAACCTTTAGAAAAATCATGGAGAAGAAGAGGGAACAAGAGGAGAAAATATTGGTAGAGAGAAAGCATGAAAAACAAGCAAAATTCCATATCTAAAAACTTGAATTTTTCCTCCTTCTTCCCTTCTCTTGGTGTGCCACTCTCCTAGAGCTTTGCTTCTGATTTAGGGCTGGAAAAATTGAAGTAAAATGAGGGAGAGTATGAGGCACCACCTATATATAGCTAAGGCAAGGTGACTTTTTCAAAAATTCTAATTTTGCCCTTCAAACTTTGCATTTTTATTTCTCCTTCGTTTTAGCTCCTTTTTGGGAATTGTCTTTTCCATTATAAAATTGAGTTTTCTAATTAAGAAAAATTCCTTTGGAATCACTCAAATCGGAGCTAAAATCTTTTCAAATGGATCTATCAAAGTTTGGACATACTGACGTTGGAAAATATCCACCAAAGGAGATTTAATTGTCCTAGGGTTTCCCATGGTTTTTAGGGCTTCTGAAAACCCCGAAGAACTTAAAACTTTGGTTTAAAAAGCCCTCTTGTGTGAATTCCAAAAATTGCCCGAAATTATGAAAATACCATTGAGGTTTATGTCAAAATTTGTTTCTTTATTCTAGCTCTATTTTTCCTTCTATTTGAGGCTAGAATTCTCATTTTTAAGAGGTTAAAATGTTACTCAAATTTTCCAGGACCTTAAGTAATTCATTTTGGAGACTTATTTTAGAAACACACCCATTTCCGTTGTTTAATGAAAATCAGACATTATAATTCTTCCCTTTTAAAAAATTTCATCCTTAAAATTTAGATAACATATCTCATGGGAAGAGTTTTGGATATTTCTTCCTCATATCATCTTTTAGTTCCCAGGTGGCTTTCTTGGGAGATAACTCCTTCCAAACCACTTTCACCAGTGGTATCATCTTATTCCGTAACGGCTTGAGTCTAACGTCCACAATTTGATCTGGTGATACTATGTATGATAGATCATCTTGTAACTACACATTCTCATATTCTATACCATGTGAGGGGTCGGGCTGATACTTTTTTGACTGGGAAACATGGAAGACATCATGAACTTGGGTTAGGTTCGGAGGAAAGGCTAGTCTGTATGCCACAGGTCTTACTTTATCATGAATCTAGAAAGGACCTCTGTACTTTAGATTGAGCTTTTTACTTTTGATGGACCGACCTATCCCTGTGACTGGGGATACTCTAATGAAAACATTATCTCTAATCTCAAACTCTAACGGCGACCTACGTCTATTTGCATAAATTTTCTGTCTACTCTGGGCCGTCAGAAATTTCTTTCTAATTGTTTCTATCTGTCTGAAGGTTTAGTCCACTAATTCTGGGCCTACAAGGCTACGCTCTCCTAGCTCAACCTAACACATCGGGGATCTACACTTCCTCCTATATAATGCCTCATATAGTGCCATCTGTATACTTGCATGATAACTATTATTGTAGGCAAACTCTACTAGAGGCAAGTATGTATGCCAGTTCCCTTGCATTTCTAATACACACGCCCTCAACATGTCCTCTAGGGTTTGAATGGTTCTCTCCATCTGTCTATCCTCCTAAGGGTGATAGGTTATGCTAAATCTAAGTCTGGTGCCTAAAGCATCCTATAAAGATCTCTAGAAATTTGATGTGAATCTGGGATCTTGATCTGATACTATGCTCCTAGGTACGCCATATAGTCTAACTATCTCCTTGATGTATAGCTAGGCTAACTTATCTAGGGTATAAGTGACTTTCATAGGTAGAAAATATGCTAACTTTGTTAGCCTATCCACTATTACCCATATAGCATCATACCCTGATGATGTCCTGGGTAAACCCATGACAAAATCCATAGTTAAGCTATCCCATTTCCTTTCTGAGATATTTAGGGGCTGAAGTAACCCAACTAGCTTCTGATGTTCTATTTTTACTCTCTGGCATACTAGACATCGAGAGATGTACTCTGCTATATCTGTTTTCATTTCAGGCCACCAAAACATTTTCTTCAAGTCCTGGTACATTTTATTACTACCCAGATGAATGGTATATTTACCCTTATGTGCCTAATCTAATATCTTCTCTCTGATTTCTATGTTCTTAGGCACATACAGCCTATCCCTGTATCTCACTATGTCATCTTCAGATAGATTGAACTTCTACTACCCTGGGCTATTTGGGCTCTAATCTTACTTACTTGGTCATCTGTCTACTGGGCCTCTCTTATCTAATCTCTCAGGTCATTTTCTATTTGGGTCTCACTCATTAACAATTTTCCCAAATACACCTTGCAGGAGAGACTCATGTCTCTGAATCTCTTAATCAAATCTTGCTCTCAGATAGTGTATGGATTTTTTACTCAGGGTATCATCTACCACATTACCCTTACTGGGATGGTATTTCAGTGTAAAATCATAGTCTTTTAAAAATTCTAACTATCTCAGTTTCCTCATATTCAGCTTTTTCTGTTCAAATAAATATTTGAGGCTCTTGTGATCGCTGTAAATTTCTATAGCTGCCCCATATAAGTAGTGTCTCCATATTTTCAAAGAAAATACCACTGCAGCTAATTCTAAGTCATGTGTGGGTAGTTTCCCTTATGAGGCTTCAACTATCTAGTAGTATAAGCTACCACTCGATTGTTTAGCATAAGCACATATCCTAATCCTTTCTTTGAGGCATCACTATATACTACGAAAGTTTCTTTAGGGCTAGGGGGTACTAAAACTGGGGCCGTGGTTAACTTGTGCTTCAGCTTTAGAAAACTACTCTCACATTTCTCATTCCACATAAATGGCACATTCTTTCTAGTAAGCCGGGTCAGTGGCATCGTTATCTGAGAAAAGCTCTGAATGAATCTCCTATAATACCCTAATAAACCTAGGAAGCTCCTAATCTTTGTCACTATCCTAGGTCTCTCCCACTATAATACTACCTCTACTTTATGGCGATCTACTGCGACCCCTACTTGGGAGATCACTTAACCTAGAAACTGAACCTTAGTAAGCCAAAACTCATATTTACTAAGTTTAGCATATAACTATTTCTCTCTCAGGGTCTCTAAAGATAATCTCAGGTGCTGCTCATGTTCCTTTCTACTTTTTGAGTAGATGAGGATGTCATCTATGAAGACTACTACAAACCTATCTAGATATGGCCTAAAAACTCTGTTCATATAATCCATGAAGGCTATGGGTGCATTCGTCAACTCGAAGGGAATAACTAGAAACTCATAGTGCCTATATCTAGTTCTAAAAGCTGTCTTAGGAATATCCTCAGCCTTTATTTTGAACAATGGTATCTCGACCTGAGGTCTATCTTGGAAAATACTGATGCTCCTATTAACGGATCTAAGAGGTCATCTATGCGAGGAAAAGGGTATTTATTCTTAATGGTGATCTTATTGAGTCCCTGGTAATTTATACATAGCCTAAGGCTCACGTCTTTCTTCCTTACAAATAGGACTAGAGCTCCTCACGGTGAGACACTAGGTCTGATAAAACCCTTCTCTAAAAGCTCTTCTATCTATTTCTTAAGCTCTGCTAGCTCGGTGGGAGCCATCCTATACAAGGCCTTAGACGCTGAACCTGCCCTAGGTGCAATATCTATAGGAAACTCTTCCTCTCTCTGGAGTAATCCACTAATTTCCTTAGGAAATATCTCTAGGAACTCCCTCACTATAAGAATCTCATCTATACCCTTTTCTACCTCAGCCTAGACTAAAAGGAATACTAGATACCCTTGATAACCATGCCTTAGAGATCTCTTAGCCTTAGAAGTGGTCATGATAGATAACTCAGCCCTAGTACCAGGCACAATCCCACACTCAGGTAAAGTAATACACCTGTGGCTACAATCTAGTGTGGCATTATTTGCAGACACCCAGTTCATGCCAATAATCACATCAATATCAATAAAAGACATACAAATCAAATCAAGGGTGGTCAGGTAATAATTAAACTGGATCACATAATTCAAACAAGTATGGGAGGTAATGGCTCGGTTTCCTATGGGGTAGATACATGCAATTCATATGGATAACATCCACTGGATGAGATTTAATTGTCTTGGGGTTTCTCGTGGTTTTCAAGGCCTCTGAGAACCCTAGAGAACTTAAAACTTTGTTTTAAAAAGCCCTCTTATTTGAATTCCAAAAATTGCTTAAAATTACAAAAATGCCATTACATTTTGTAAGGTTTCCATCAAAATTTTTTTCTTCATTCTAACTCTGTTTTTTCTTTCATTTGAGGCTAGAATGTTACTTAAATTTTTCAAGACCTTAACTAATTCATTTTGGGGATTTGCTTTGAAAACGTGCCTATTTCTATCGTTTAACGAAAACTGGACATTACACCATGTAAATTCATTCACCTTATTCTCATATTTAATTACATAATTACAACTCATAACTATCTCAAGAAATGGCATAGAACTCGTGCAAGTGGAGGATAAATATGAAAATCAATGATGCAGCCTTAGGTTGAATTTCAAGGTTACTGTCATAAACTTTAAAAAATCATACCTAATTCTAGAAAAAACAAAATCAAGCATACTTTATCATTATGGAAATCTACAGATGTCTACTTTATAAAAAAAGTAAATCTAGACATAACCAAGACTGTTAGCCACCAAAAATGGATAGAATAGTACCAGACGTTAACTATCATTACTGGTACTGTCCTCTAGATTTCAAAATTTATATCTCTCTACTTAGAGGTCCAATTGGGTTGATCTTAGAGGACATGGAAAACTCATTATGTCTAGTTTATGAATATAAAATTTTGTGAGCATTGGACATTATTTGGTCCTCGACTGACATGGCCAAAGCAACTGACTAAATGAATAGTGTCTGCATTAGCTCAACAGAAAAATGTCAACTTGATCCAAATAATTTGTTCTTTGGCTTCCTAAAAAGATAGATAAGATCTATTTGCATGCCAAATTTCATGGGCAAATTTTTTCATTTGATTAGATTTTGACATTAGGTTGCAAATTGGTCACTTTTAAGTCTCATAAGGGGTCCAAATGGTCCATTTTAGTTTCTAAGGCAACCATGGCCATTTGAGCACGTGGGAAAGTACCAAAATGGTCTACTAAACATGTCTCAAAGGTGTATAAACCTAGAAATTAAAAAATCACTCTCTCACCCCCATGTCATACACAAGAATACATACACTTGAAATTGCCATTCACTACCCAAAATGTACATTACCATTCATTTGGCTCCAAAACTCATGCATACATCAAACATTTGGGTAATTACACATGTTCAAATGATTATACAACAATTCCATCATAGGATTACATCATATACCATACATATGGCTACAAAAGAAGCAAAACTAAGCACTTTATTGTCAATCTCTCATCTCCTATCTTGGTGGTTTCCATTACCTTGCTCATTTAGTCCACCTAACATGTTAAGACATTAGAGAGGAGGGAATGAGATTCAAAGAATCCTAATAGCTTATCTCCCTTTCAATCATACATAAAGAATGCAATTCAAGTATTAAAAATACATGTATGAGCATAATGGAAGGTGTGATCATTCAAAAAGCATTCTTGGCATTTGAACAAGTCATACAAAGCATACATAGGCTTGCCAAGTGAGTGAATTAGCCTCACCCATTCTCTTCAAGGTTATTGGACTTGCCTCATCCTTTTTTCTTACAGGCCTTAAACTAAGCCTTGCTCTTGGGAGACACTAGACTTGGTCTCAACCATTCTCAAGAGTTCTTGGCTCATCCTCACCATGGCTAGAGAGTTCTTGGCTTCACCATACTCAAGCAAACTAAAGCAAACATGGTACCATGGGATATAGGCATATGCTAGAACACTTTTCATGGCTTAAAACACACATATACACCTTCAAAGACAAGGTAAGTACACATTTATGCATAAAAGAAAGTGTAGAGAGGTACTTTTCTTACACTTGCAAACCTTTCCCTTGAATCGTGAATCCTCTCCCTCAACCTCACACACACAAGGGTGTGGGGTGTCATACCTTATATTTTTATTACCATACTCTTCCATTTAGGGCAATTGGTGCACATTCACAAGGCAAAAGTGAGGAAAAATATAGAAATAATACACTTTTATTGCATTACGTTGAGGTAAAATTTTTCAATTCACGTTACACGGGCCTTGTGGATTATCCAACAACATTTTTTAGTCATTATCAGTTATACAACTCATACATAACTCAAAATGTCACACAATCCACGGACTTGAAGTAAAAACCTTGGATTTTTCACTCCATTTCGTGGACAGCAAAATGCAGATTTCAAGGGCAACTTTGAAAAATTATAACTAAATGTAGAAAAATCAAAATCATACAAACCATAGCTTTTTGGAAAGATTGGAATGTTAACTTTGTACTAAAAATAAGTCCTAGCCATAGGAATTCCATCTGGACCACTTTTGACAATAGAAAAAGTAGGAAGGTCTAGTTGCCCTCTGATACTGATATAGATTACTGATGCAAACTTTGAAAATTCATAATTAATTCCACAAAAATCCAATTCATGCAATCTATACCAATTTGGAAAGCTACAGATGTTAACTAGAGGAAAAAGTTAGTTCTAGACCATTCCAAAAGAATTTGGACTCTGAAATTCAGTCAAATAGTAACATAGGTCTGACTGAGGGCCTAGCACTAGATAGCAACTTCAAAAAATTATATCTCCCTCTCTAGACATCCAAGTCAGTGCTTCCAATTAGCACAAGTCACCGAGAGGGTCTAGTTTCTTTGTATAAAATTTCATGATAGTTGAATGTAACACCATAACTTCCTAACTTATCTCATGCCACCTCCATGTCTCATATCATACATTTCAAGAAGGAATGAGAAAATGACATTAAAATAATGAATTTTCTTACGTTGCGTAATATATAAATTTTTTCATTCGATGTCCCGTGGATCATGTGAGCTCATGTATCACATTATCATATTTAATTACATAGATACAACTCAATTTCATCACCAAAAGTGGCCTAGAACTCTTACAAGTGTAAGAAACACATAAAATACCATAGTGTAGCCTTGGCCAGAATTTCATGCTTTCTGTCACAAACTTTACAAAATCATAAACAATTCTAAAAAATATAAATCATGCATTCTTTAGCATTCTAGAAAGCTACAGATGTCTAATTTATGCTAAAAATAGCTCCAGGTCCTGAGACATCATGTAGAAGATGTTTGACATTTGAAAAGCATCTAAGGTCTTAGTTGCCTGGGCTACAATCATAACTTACTATCATAAATTTTGAAAATTCATAACTAATTTCAAAAAAATCCAAATGATGCAAATTCTATCAATCTAAGAAGCTACGGATGTTAAATTTAAGAGAAAAATATCTCTAGACCATGCCAAGACCATCTAGGAACTGAATAATGATGGAACAATACTGGAGGTCCAGTGGCACTATTGGTATTGACAATAAATTTCAAAAATTCATAATTCTCTGCTCAGACCTCCAAATGAGGTGATTTTGGTGGCCTTAGGAAACTTATAACTCTAGTTTATGCTTTTAAAATTTTAAAAGCATTAGACTCCATTTGACCATCATATGACATAGAACACAAAATTGACCATATGAATAATACATGTACTAGAACAATAGAAAAATATCAAATTTGAAAATTCATAATTAATTCTATAAAGCTCTAATTTTTCTACTCTTTAGCTTCTTAAAAAGCTCTCAATGAGCTCTACATATCTGCCAAATATCATAGGAAGATTCATCCATTTGGTCAGTTTGTGCCTTAAGATTTTGATTTGGTCTTTTTTATGGTCTCAACTAGCATCAAAGTGTCCAATTTTGCCTCCCAAGCTTGTGTGGCCACTTGAGCACGTGGGAATGCACCAAAATGACTCTCTATACTTGTTTCAAAGGTGCATAAACCCATATTTCTCAAACTCACTCATCCACCCTATGATATATAAAGATTACACATGCTAGCTCTTGTCATTTAATACCCAAAACATGCTACCTCATACATTTGGCATCAAATTCCATTCATACATCATACATTGGATAATTACATATGTTCATATGCTTACATAACAATTTCATCATGGAATTACATCATATGCCATGTGTGTGGCTACAAGAGAGACATAACTAGGCCATTCCATATATTTTGATGTCAATCTCCTTTTCCTTAACTTGGTGGCTTCTATTACCTTACTCAATTGATTCACCTAGCATGTTGAGACATTGGAGAGGAGCGGATGAGATTCAAATAATCCCAATAGCTCTTCTTCCTTTCAATCACACATAAAGTATGCAATACAAGCCTTGAAAATGTATGCATGGACATATTGAAATATGTAAGCATTCAAAAAACATTCTTGGCAGTTGAACAAATCATATATAGCATATATAGGCTTGCCAAGTGAGTGGATTAGCCTCACCCATTCACTTATAGATTTTGGACTTGCCTCACCCATTTTTTCTAAGAGATTTTGACTCAACCTTACTCTTGGGAGTCAACCTCACTCTTAAGAGGCTCTTTACTTTATTTCAACCAAGTTTAAGAGTTCTTGGCTCATCCCCACCATGGCTAGGGGGTTTTTGGCTTCTCCACACTCAAGCAAACCAAGGAAAGTATATAAAACATTATTTGAATGCATAAAATATCATTATGGTACCATGGAATAAAAGTTCTTGCTAAAATAATTTTCATAGCTCAAAATATCTATACAAACATTCAAAGACAATGTAAGCACATATTCATGCATAAGAGAAGGTGGAGAGAGTTACCTTGCTTGCATTCTTACACTTTTTCCTTGAGCCTTGAGTCCTCTCCCTTGACCTCACACACCCAAAAGGTAGAGATCATTTCTCTTGCCCTAGACACATCATATGGAAGCTAATTACACTTTTGAATCACATTCTAAGGCTACACATTCACCAGAAAAGCTAGGTGACTCATAACACTCTTTTATAGTTCTATAATGCACTCAATGAAGTAATCTTAAGAGAACATCATCTTGGTTCCATTCTCTCTATCTATTTATGATTCTTGACTCCATTTAAACCTCTTGGAGTCATCACACAATCAATTCAAGGAGCCTAGCTAGGTGTTGCTTTTTTAAACCATATTATGGAACATACAAAACCATCTCACTATTCATGGCTTCTAAAATTTTTTTCAAGGCTTCCTCTCATCCTCTTCAATCATACATGACTCAAAACTAAGCTTAGAAAAAATTAAGACTACCCCTTGGTGCTTCATCTAGCCTAGGCTGAAATTATGCACTATATGAATACCAAATGGGTTTGCTTCACTTTCTTGATGGAAAATGCATATGAGGAGCCATCTAGGGATCTCAAGAGCTCATTCAAATACTCATTTAGGCTTAAGAACATTTACATCAAATCATATTTTCAAAAGAGCTTATGAAACCTTAGGTTTGCTATCTTGAAAATCAATGGCTTTTACTTGAATTTCCTTGCATATTCTTACTCTCCTCCTTAAATTCATAGAATTCACCCTTGGTTCTACCCAAAATTCAAGCACTCTTGTAGCTACATATATGGGGCAAAAAAGGGAGAAGAAGAGGGAAGGAGTAGCTACCATGGGATGAAGATTTTACCTTGTTTCAATGGCTTTTCTTGTTTGTTTCTCACTTTCCTTGGCCTCTTTTCTTCAAATCCGAATTTTTCCCTCTGTTGTTCCCACAAAACAGATCCATATACTTCAATAAAATCATAGGAAAGAAAGGGAAATGGAGGAGAAGAGGTTTGCTAAAGAGAAAGCATGAAAAAACTAAGAATTCTATACCTTTCTTACATTTTTCTTCCTCCTTTTCTTCCTCTCTAGGAGAGCCTCAAGGAGCTGATATTTTTCTACAATTTATGTAAAGGAAGTTGTGCTTAACAAGGTGGGAGAAAAAGGGAAAAGTGTGTGGGACCTTCTAGAAACACACTTTTTCAAAAATTCTAATTTTGTCCTTCCATAATAGTAATTTTGTTTCAGCTTCGTTTTAGCTCCTTTTTTAGAACTATTTTTTCCATTATAAAATTTAGGTTCCCAATTTAATAAAATACCTTTGGAATCACTCAAAACCTTACTGAACAAATCTATCAAAGTTTGAGCTCACTAACATTAGAAAACATACACCGAAGGGATTTTACTTGTCTTAGAGCTTGTCATGATTTTTGGGGCCTCTAAGAACCTTGGACAACTCAAACTTCCCATTTAAAGCCCTCTAATATCTTTTCCAAAAATTACACTTATTTATGGAAATGCCATTACATTTTGTCAGTTTTTGTCACAAATTGTTTCACCTCCCTAGCTTCGTGTTTCTTTCGGTCTGAGCCTGGGATTCTCATTTTTACAAGTCCAGAATGCTTACCAAATATTTTGGGACTTTAACTAAGTCATCTTGGGGGACTTACTTTTGTATTTGGTAAATTTTGTTAATTTACAGAGAAGCTGTACGTTACATTTTTCACATTTTCTCTCGTTTTCAAAGAACTGAATGTTACATTGGACATCATTTACTATACGAGTGACAAATTTTCATTTTGGATCAGAATGAATAGTGCACTGACCAAAACCAGAATTTTTGCCAATATTAAAAATTTGCCAAATATTCTATATACCTCCAAATAATACCCACTTTAGTTTTTCAAAAAACTCTCAATAAGCTCTAGATGTATGCTAAATTTTAGATCAAGAAGAGCTCATTTGGAAAAGCTCACCAAAATGGCCATTTTTATTACATATAGGATACCAAATCTGTCCAAATGGCCTCCTTTGATATTTGGCACCTCTTGGACAAGTTTAAAAGTATGAATATGACTTGTGCGAACTGCTCAAGTGGTCCCAAACCTCATGCATCTTAAATTGGTCATTCCACCTCCATTAATACACTAATACATAAAGTCATCAAGAAGCCAAAATTTTCATTTCTCTTGATTTCAAGCCACCTATGGTCTATACAAGAGTCATACATCATATTACAATTGTTCATAATCTTACATCACAAAAATAATATGTACAAAGCAACTTTGGCATTCAATTACATATCAAGCTGTATAACTATCAAGACTTGGGTTTTCAACTCCCTTGGCTTGCATTCTTTATTTCTTAAGCACCACCTAGTCATGTCAAAAGGAAAGAGGGATGGGGAGTGATATTCTTAGAATCTCAATAGCTCACATATCCATTCACACACACATTCAAGGCATATACACATCAAAGCAAATGTATGGGAGGTTTAACAACCATAAAGTATATAAAGTCACAATTTCCATGCCACTTATTCACATTGAACCCAAGAACATACTCTAGGAACTTTTGGTTTTGCCTTACCCTATTTCTAGGACTTTTGGATTTGCCTCACTCTTAGGCTAGGGACTTTTGACTTGGCCTCACCCTTCCAAGAGACTTGTGGCCTTGTCTCAACCATGCCATAAGACTTTTGGCATCTCTTCACCTTCATTAAGGTACTTTTAGCATCACCTCGCCTTTATGAGCCAATTCCACAACCAAAGCCATTCAAGGAAACACATTGGTACCAATGTAATGTCAAGGCATCAAGTGGCATATCATCAAGTCACAAGAACACACACAAGCATACAAATTCATACATATGCATATAAGTATGCAAGGAGAATGAAGTGGAAAGCTACCTTGGATTTATGTAAGCTTTTCTTGTTCCTTTTCCTTCCCTTTTTTAGTCCCCAAGCACAGCTAGGTTGATGTATGTCCTCTTGTCCTAGACACCATAAAGAGCACATAATTACACACTTGAAGTAAGCTAAGAAACTAAACTCACTCTTAAACACACACTTGGTTCCATAAATGGCAATATGGTTCTATAATGGCCTATTGAAGTAACCCTCACAATTCAAGCTCTAAGCTCCCATCTCTTTTCATTTCTTGGCCTCTTGGCCTCATTCAAAGTCCTTCGAGCCTTTACACATTCACTTGAACAATTTGAAAACTAAGTTGCTTTATAAGGCACCATTATGGACACCATTGTTCCATCTTCTAATCCATGTCTCCTAAAACTTTTTCCAAGGTTTCTCCCATCTTCTAACATCATATAAAGTCCCAAACTAAGGCTAAAACAAATTAAAACACTCCCTAACCTAACTAACCTTCCTTGGCTGAACCTAGCTCCCTAATTCTTAATTTTCTTTGATAGGAGAGTCCACTTAGGGAGGATTCTAAAGGTCTTAAGAGTTCAATGGAGCATTTTAATGGCCAAGGAAATTTATAGATTAAATCAATTTTTACAATACCTTCAAAAGCACTACACTTTTCCAACTTAGTTCCTACTAGCTTTTCATGCAATTTCTTGGTGTTTTCCTAATTCCCACACTCCAATTTCATAGTTTCTCATTAGTTTTGGGTCAAAATCTTCCACCCTTAATTGGTTTTGTATTGAGGTGTCACACCTATAAGAAGAAACAAGAGGGAAGAAGCCATAAAGATAGGAAATCACCTTAGATTCTAGCTTGCTTTTAATGGTCTTTCTCCTTAGTTTACTCCTTCTCACAAATTTTGAACTCCTATTTCTCTATTCTGGAACAAAATAAAACTAAATGACTTAAGAAATCATGGAAGGAAAGCATAGAAGGAGAGGAGCAAGGTTGGAAGAAGAAAGAGTATGAAATTATCTAACTTTCCTCACCTTTCTTGGCTTTTCTCCCTCCTTCTTCTCCCTCCCTTTTTGCACCCAAAGACGCTCCTTCCTTTCTATATTTTGGTCAAAATAGAATCATGTGGGAGAGAGGAGAAGAATCATAAGTTTTAAAGAGGGTTCAAAAAGCTTCTTTTCTTGAAAAATTTTCCATTTTGCCTTTTCGTAATGGCATTTCTAGTTTGGTTTCGTTTTAGCTCTTTTTCTAGAACCATTTTTTACATTATAAAATTTAGGTTCCCAATTTCATAAAATACCTTTGGAATTACTCAAATCAAAGCTAAAACATTCCTGAATGAATCCGTTAAAGTTTTAACTCCCTGTTGTTGGAAAAAGTACACTGAAGGGGCTTTGTCAGTCTCGGGGCTTCCTATGGTTTTCGAGGCCTCTGAGAACCCTAGGTAACTCAAAATTCCTATTTAAAAAGCCCTCTTATGTGGTTTTTCCAAAATTACACTTATTCATGAAAATGCCACTAACCTTTCGACAATTTTTTTAAATCACTCCAGCCCCTGTTTCTAGGCAACTCAAGGCTCAAATCTTCATTTTTCATTATTTAAAAATTTATCAAATTTTTGTTTAGCCTTGGATCACTCATATCCGAGGACTTGCTTTTTAAACTAACTCATTACGGTGTTTTTACAATGTGCTAGATGTTACATTTTCCACCTTCTTAAAATAAATTTCATCTTTGAAATTTAAATAGGTACTTTAGCGAAATAGCTCTAGATATTTCTATCTTATCTCATCTTCTAGCTCCCAGGTTGCCTCCTCGAATGTCAAACCCTTCCAAACAACTTTCACCAAAGAAATACTCTTATTTCTCAACCGTTTCAGCTTAATGTCCATAATCCTCTCTAGTTTCACTACATAGGAAAGATTTTCCTGCAATTGAATATGCTCATATTTTATGACATGTGAGGGGTCTGGTAAGTACTTTTTCAATTGAGAGACATGAAAAACATTATGAATTTGAGCTAGGTTTGGAGGTAGGGTTATTCAGTAGGCCATGGGTCTAACTTTCTCAAGGATTTCAAATAGACCAATATACTTAGGACTGAGCTTCCTTACCCTCATAGACTGGCCTACCCTAATCACTAGAGACACTCGGATGAATACATGGTTTCCAATCTTAAACTCTAACGAACTTTTTTTTCTATTGGAATAACTTTTCTACCTACTCTGGGCCGTAAAGAGTTTCTTTCTAATCAATTCTATCTGCTGGGTGGTCTGGTCCACTATCTTAGGGCCCTATCAGACTCCTCTCACCTAGCTCAACCCAACATAATGAAGATCTACACTTTCTCCCATATAAAGTCTCATAAGAGGCCTTCTAGATATTGGAATGGTAGCTGTTATTGTATGCAAACTCTGCTAATGGCAAATATGCAACCCAGTTACCCCTTATCTTTAACACACATGCCCTCAACATATCTTCTAGGGTCTGGATGGTCCTCTCAGTCTGACTATCAACCTAGGGGTGGTAAGCAATAGTAAACCGCAACCTAGTCCTAAAGGCATGCAGTAAAAACCTCTAGAAGTTTGACGTGAACCTAGGGTCTTTATTAGATACCATGCTACTGGGTACTCCGTAAAGTCACACTATCTCACGTATATACAACTGGGCTAATCTATTTAATGAATAAGTAGCCCTAATTGCGAAAAAGTATGCAAACTTTGTTAATCTATCTACAACTACCCAGATAGTATCATGTCCAAAGGATGTCCTAGATAACCCCATAACGAAATCCATAACTATACTATCTCATTTCCACTCAAGGATATCTAAGGGTTGCAACAACCCAACCGGTCTTTGGTGCTCTATCTTATCCCTCTAGCACACTAAACACCTTCCCACATAATTTGTGGGGTCATTCTTCATTCTTAGCCACCAAAAAATTCTTTTCAGATCTTGATACATTTTGGTGGCACCTAGGTGGATAGTATATTTACTCTTATGTGCCTCTTCTAAAATTCACTCTCTCAAATCATTATTACTAGGTACACAGATTCTATTATGATATACTATCATACCATCCTCAGATATCCTGAAATCTGAGGTCCTATCTTGGGAAATTTCGCTCCTAATCTGTCTCAAAAACTCATTCTCTCTCTTGGAATCTAAGATCTAGGCTCTCAACTTATTCTCAATCCCAGTCTCACTTAAATATAATCTACCTGATACTAGCTGACAGGAAAGATTCAAATTTCTAAACTTCTTTAAGAGCTCCTGCTCCCTAATCATCATATAGGCAGTGTGGATGGATTTCCTACTCAATGCATCGGCCACCACATTGGCATTACCCAAATGATATTTCAACACATAATCATAATCTTTCAGGAACTCCATCCATCTTTTCTATCTCATATTATGTTCCTTATGATCAAATAGGTATTTTGGGCTCTTGTGGTCACTATAAATCTTTATACTAGCCCCATACAAATAGCGCCTCCAAATCTTGAGAGTAAAAACTTCTACGGCTAACTCTAGGTTATGTGTGGGGTAATTCTCCTCTTAAGGCTTCAGCTGCGTAAAGGCATATGCCAGTACCCTACCCTGCTACATCAGCACACATCCTAACTCTCTCCTCGAGGCATTATAATATATCACAAATGGTAAGCTAGGGTCAGGAATAACTAGTATAGGGGCAGTGATCAATTAGAGTTTTAACTCTTAAAAACTTCGTTCACATCTATCATCCCACACGAAAGGCATATCCTTCTGAGTCAGCCTCGTGAATGGCAAGGCCATATGAGAAAAACCCTGAATAAATAATCTATAATATCCTACCAAACTAAGGAAGCTCCTAACCTTGGTGATAGTCCTAAGTCTTTCCCACTATAACACAGCCTCAACTTTATAAAGATCTACTGCGACCCTATCTCATGAGATCTCATGAGATCACATGACCTAAGAATTTTATCTCGATCAATTAAAACTCACATTTACTTAATTTGGTATACAATCTTTTATTTCTTAGAGTTTCTAGGACTAATCTCAAATGCCTCTCATGCCCCTTAAAAGATCTGGAGTACACAAAGACATCATCAATAAAGACCATGAAAAATTTATCTAAATAGGGTCTGAATACCCTATTCATGCAATCCATAAACACCATGGGCGCATTTGTTAGCCTGAATAGCATCAAAAGGAACTCGTAATGCCTATATCTAGTCCTGAAGGCCGTCTTTGGGATGTCTTTAGCTCTTACTCTCAACTGATGATACCCAGATCTAAGGTCTATCTTAGATAATACAGATGCCCCATCTAATTGATCTAATAAATCATTTATTCTAGGGAGAGGATACTTATTCTTGATGGTAACTTTATTCAATTCTCTATAATCTATACAAAGTTTCAAACTACCATCTTTCTTTTTCACAAATAGCATTGGAGCTCCTTAGGGTGAAATGCTAGGGCATATGAACCCTTTTTCTAACAACTCCTCTATTTACATTTTCAACCCAGCAAACTTAGTAAGAGCCATCCTGTAGGGAGCCTTAAACATTGGTCCAGCCCCATGCACTATATCTATGAGAAACTCTATCTCTTTCTTAGGGGGTGGGCCATTAAAGTCAAAATCTTTAAGAAAAACCTCCAAGAATTCCCTAACTATCGGGATCTCCCCTATCCCTTCTTCTACATTGGCCTGAATAGAAAAAAAGACTAAAAACCCTTGACACTTATTCTCTAAGTGTCTCTCAGCCTGGGCAGTAGTCATAAAGGATAACTCAGCCCCTATCCTAGGTATGGTCCCACAAGAAGGTACAGATATGGTGTGGTGCTCGCAATTAAGGACAGCAATATTAACAGTCATCTAGTTCATGCCAACAATCAAATTAATATCATAAAAAGGCAAACAGATCAAATCAATAGTAGTGTAATAATGGTTAAACTATATAGTGACATTCAGGCAAGTATGGGAAGTAATTACGTGGCCTCCAATGGGTGTAATGACAAATAAATCAAAGGAAAAGTATTGATGGCCAAACTCAAATGTCTCACACAATCATAAGATATAAATGAGTAACTGGCACCCAAATCAAATATAGCAATCATAGGAAAATCATTCACTATAAGCATACCTCAAATAAGATTGAGAGACGCACTAGCCTCCTGCTGAGAAAGGAAGAACACCTAGCCTTGGGTCTATGGCCTGGGAGGAGGCAGCTTGAACGGAGGTGCTGGATCTGCCTAAGGATAAATTTTGGCAATGTGCCCTGGCTTCCTACACTCGTAACATGTCACTGTAGATTGCTTTAAGGATGACTGATGTAATATCCGGTCCCTCAAAAATGCAAGAAAAAGTGAGGAAACACAAGAAATGTAACATACGATTTCTCTGTCAATGTACAAAATTCACTAGATATAGAAGGAAGTCCCCCAAATAGAGTAAATTAAGGTCCAATAAAATTAGAATAATATTCTAAACTGCAAATAATAATGAGTGAAGGTCAGAGGCACCCTAAAATTGGGGCCAAAATAGATGAAAAAAAAGGGATTAGAAAAAGGTCCCAAAGAGTCTCCGAAGTCAAGTATGAAGGACCCAAGGACTAAAATGCAAAGAAAAGTTATATGCGGGGTAAAATGTATAAATTACCTGAAAGTTCAGAGAACTCTAGTTTCACCCTCTATTTGTAGCTTTAGGCACAAATATCAAAAAATCGGGCAAGAATCTTAGAAATTTGTGATCTACGATTAAACTCAATTTGATGAGACAGGTCCAATGACACTATGTTGTCTGGATGGCCAAGCGGGATCCGGTTTGGGATCTAGTTAGCTCGATCAATAGCTATGAGCAAAATAGAAAAAAGAAGTTGTAACAACTATAGAAATAGAAATAGCTAAAGGGCTAAGAAACCCTAAAGGAGTTTTAGGGACAAAATTGCAGTAAGTGAAAATTTTATAGCATAATCATAATACAGAACGGTGAAAATTACACCTATAGACCCGGATGTCCAATTGACACCGAAATTTATGAGGATTGAAGTTAAGGGCCCCTAATCCATGTTTGAAACTCAGTATGGCCAGAAAGTAGAGGAAATAATATTTATAAATTTTAGAAAGTCTAAAGGTACGTATTGTACCATAAAATCTTTATCGAGCTTGGACACCAATTTTTAGACTGCTGTAAGGCCCAATAGCCAATTCTAAATGCCCAAAAGAGAAAAGAAGATGAAACCCAAGTATAAAAATAAAATTAAAAGGAAAGAACAAAAGAATTTTAGTTATTTTAAAGAATTAACCATGGTTAAGTTAGAAACTAACTATGGTTGAGTTAAGAAAATTAACCATGGTTACTATCCATAACTTAAGGGTTAAGAAAAGATATCCAAGTGTGTAGCCAAGAATTTTTAGAAGAAGATATTTATTTATGAAATTAGAAAATTAAAAAAAAAAAGGAATGGAAGGTTAAGATTTGATCTTGAAAAGGTTGATCCAAGGGTCCAAATTTAGTATGACCATTTAACTTCATTTAAATTCATCTCCTTCACCTCCATTCCACCATTTTCATGCCACACACAAGGGAAAAGAAGAGAAAAACATAAAGAGAGAGAGAGAGAGGGAGAAAAAGTGGAAGAAGAAGTGAAACCAAGCAAAACTACTATCATTCTTCACCAAATTTCTTCATCTTCTACATCCTCCAACCATTTTCTCCAAAGGGCAGCTGCATATTCATCTTTTCTTCAAGGTGGAATGTTGCTTTGAGTGGGAAGAGAAGGGATTTTAGTGTGAGAAAAGCAAAGGAAGCAAGGATTAAGCTTAAAGAGTAAGTTTTCTTTACTTTACACTTGAAAATCACATGGTTTAATTTAGTTTTGTTAAACCCTAGCCATGAGTCACTTTTGGACAGCATATGGATCATTAGAAATGGAGTTTATATGTTGAATATGAAGGCCTAGGAATGGAGTTTATGTATTGGTTATGGAGGCCATATGAACTCATCCATTTTTGTTGTATGCTAGAACCTTGAAAAACACAAAGATTGTAATTTTTGGGAAAATGAAAATGTTAGGGAAATGCTGTCCAAATTTTCCCAAACTTTTTATGGTTTTTTGTTAATTTTTTGAAGTCATGTATACCAAATTTCAAGCCCTAAAACGTAAAGGAAGAGGCTATGGAACATTTGGAACTAAAAAAACTCACTTTTGGGCCTAAAACAGAGCTAGATTATGTTATGACCAAAACGTGTTATTGGGGCTGGAATTTGATAATTTTATCCTTTCCAATGGATTCAAAAGGGTGTTTTTAGCTAGGAATACCTATAGGAAAGTCCCCAAAACTCATGGAATAAAATTTCTAAATTTTGGCCAAGAAATGCATATTATTCGGCCATAGTGAATTGGAGGGGAAAGAGTTAGATTTTCCCAATATCAATGGTCCTATTAAGTTTTAAAATGGTATATTACTTTAGGATTTTGGGTCTATATGTTGATTGTAATGAATTATCATTATGATTATAGGGTTTGATAATTATTTGGAAACTCCAAGAGCAAGTGGACCGAGTCTTAAAGCTTGAGGAGCCAGATTGATAAGGTAGTAGTTTTCCTTTCTCTTTCTTTAAGCTTGTATGTTTGTATAATGATGAGTGTTATGCTATATTAAGTTGTCACTTATGCTATAAGAAGAGACATGTATGCTTAGATTGCGCTTGGCCTTGTATAAAATTCCTTGTATTACTATGTGGTATGTGGCACCTTGGTTGGCCTTATGCTATATATTTACATGCTTGCTTATGAATGAGATTGGTTTACTACTACTAAGATTTATAATCTCACACTAATCATAACCTATGTTAGGTCCAAGCTCAGGCAAAGATAGGGCAAAAGGTATGAAGGCATAAACCGAGGACCTTACTTTTATGTATCACATTTTGGTCATGTAATTAAGTATCTTGGATTCTTGTATGTATAAGTTATGGTATGGTGTTGTAAGGTACTCAGGTATGTAATAGAGAGCCATGTATATACTTGACTCTTAAGTAAAGAAAGTATGACTAGCGTGCCTAGAATGCAAGGATACATGCACTTATGTAAGGACAAATCAATATAAATATAATAATATGTTAAATGAGGGGGTAAAAATCATCTGATTCTTGTAAAGAAATTTTTATATGAATTCATATGTATTTTGTTGAGTAAGTATTTTTTCCTTGTAAAGAACTTAGGGAGCTTGAATTAGAATCTTAAACTGACCTCATACGATTTTTCTATAATTAATTGCTTATTTTCAATGTTGGACAATATTTTGGGAATGACCAAATGAATAGTAAAATTGTATAAGGAAGCTCTTTAAAAAAAAAAAAGAAAAGAAAATTTTCATTAGTTTAGATTTCTAGTGGCTCTTCTAAGTTCTATATGAGGCATCTGTAGTAGGAGAGGCATCATATAGTGAGGTATGATATTTGTGGCATTAGAGCAAAGGGTTCTAGCATTGTATACAGCTATGATATGTGACCTTTTGCTTAGGAAGAGTTGTAAGTTTAGTGTTTTTCCTCTATTCAAGTTAGTTCTCCTTTATTAAGTTTAGTTACTTGCTTAGACTTACCTAGTCCCATTTGCAAAGGATGTCCGAGAGGAGCATAAAGATATCTTAGGAGCGCCGATCAGAGGACACAATTCAGGGTTTAGAAAGAGACTATTCCTCCAAGGATTCTAGCGACTCCTGTGCCGATGATGAGACTGCTTGGAAATTACGGAGGTAGAGTGACCTTTTATTTAAAAAAAGGATGGTTCGAGATCCTAGATTAGATAAGTTTTAAGCTATGCTAGCAGTACAGGAGGAGCATGATGTTATAGAAGAGGGCCCAGAGGAGGATCCAGAAGAGGATCCTAACTATGATAGTGTTACATATATGGACTCTGCAGATATAGTACCACCTAAAATCCTAGATGAGGATAGGGAATCAATGTCTTCCAATAATATTTTGGTGAGAGAGTAGTTGACAAAGTGGGAGACAGAGCTCATTTAAAGAGCTCTTATAGAGGTACATGGCAGGTATAGTATAGACTCAATATATGAGATCAGAGCTAAGTTTAAGTTGATCTCTGAGGAAGCAGTCACGAAAAATGATTTTCCTTTAGAGAAGTATTACCATTATAATGGGAGGCACACACTATCTATGTTGCCACTATTATGGATCAAAAGGATTATGAGGAATATGAGTGGGTAGATGCCTTACTGAGTTATCTCCCAGAGCAAGGTGATATTGGAAGTTACATCAAATCAAATATTAGAGCAAGATTTTTTGATAGGGTTTTTAACTTATGCTACAAGGAGATTGACACCCTTTCTTGCATCAGAATCTTAGGCCATAATAGTCCCTAGAGATGGCAGTCAGCTAGGAATGGTTATGACTAATATATTATTGTACATATGACTAATGACGAATAGAGCTAGTCATTGATGTTTTGATGATGTATAAATGATAGGTTATAATCATTAGTTAGTCGTACAATATTTTGATTTGTAATGACTATGACTAATATGATGTAATTAAATGCAACAAGAAATATATGTGCATATTAGACATGATAATTTGAGCATGCCTTATCATACCTTTGCCCATTTGTTCTTATTAGACAAGAATAAATAGATAAATAAATGTTAATGTCTGTTTTCGTTCTCTTGATGAAGAAATTCTTAAAATGGTGAACACTCAGAGAGGTAGGCCTTATAGAGAGACTCAAGTAGAAGCTGAGTCTAATGATCCAATGGCTGGAGCCTTTCAGGCCATTATGGCTCACCCGGATCAGCAGCAGGCCATGATTATGTAACTTTAGGAATGGCTTGCTCAGCGAGACAGTGAGAGCCTTACTCCTCCCCCACCCCAGCCACTACAACATACAGATCATCCCAAGCACTTAGGGTCACTCACTCAGACCCACAGCCCCAGATACAGCAAACGCCACAAACTTCCCTAGCTTAGATGCCTCTAGTCCCTAAACAGCATTCTGTGAGGCAGGTCATAACACAATTTAGAAAGTTTGGGCCTCTCACCTTGATGGTGAGTTGAGTATAGAAAAAGTTAAGGCCTGGATTATGTAGCTAGAGAAAATATTCAGGGTCATAGAGTGCACATCTGAGTATAAGGCCGTGATGGCCATTTTTCAATTAGAGAAAGAGGCAGACTATTGGTGGAGAAGCATTGAACCTATCATTAAGCCAAAGAATCTCTCAATTAATTGGGAAACATTTTTATAAGTATTCTATGAGCAGTATTTTCCCAGTTCTATTTGAGATGTGAAAGAGTTTGAATTTGTACTTCTAAGACAAACTGAGGGAATGTCTGTGGACCAGTACATGACAAAATTTGTAGAGTTCTCCAGATATTCCTCTTATTTGCAAAAACATGAAGATGAAATGTGGAGAGTGGATAAATTAGAGAAAGGACTCCTACCAAAGATCAGAGATAGAGTGGTGCCCCGAAGAATCAGGAATTTTAATGCCCTCGTGGAGGTATGTAGAGTCACCAAGGCGAATTTGAGGACAATGCATCTCGCCTCGAGTGCTAAACATCCCCTTTCAGAAAGTAAGAGGCCACGTAAGGAGACATCCATTATTGGTAGCAACAAAAGAAGGGGCAAAGGCCAGTGGGACAAGAGAGATAAGAATATAAGGAAACTAACTCAGTTTAGTAGAGTTAGTTCCACGCTAATAGCCTACACTCAGTGTGGCAAGAATCATGGGAATAGACCATGCTACGCCAGTCAGAATGTATATTTTAGATGTGGTAAGCTGGGGCACATGGCCAAAAATTACACACAACTTGCACCTCAGAAAGAGGTAGCCCCTGCACCCAGATTACAAACCCAAGGCAGAATTTTTTCCTTGACATAACAAGACACTAACGGGTCCCCAAGTCTAATGTAAGGTACTATTAAAATTAATATTCATTTGATATTTTCATTGATTGATTTAGGTGCAAGCCATTTTTTTTATGTCCTATGACTGTGTGAGAAGGCATGATCTGAGTGGAATTGTCAGAGGTTCTTAGTATTCTTTTCCCTATCGGCTAAAATAGAATAAGAATAAATATTAAGTTGATGTACTTGAGAAGACACACTTGTCCTTGGCATAAATGCCTTTCTAACATGATAGTGCCCAAAATAAAAGCAGTAAAGTAGAGAAAGAGTTCTCTTTTCCCTTAGTGTTTTATAGAAATAAAGAAGATAAAGAATAGTGAGAGAGGAATACTTTAGATTATTGGGAAACTTGTAATATATAGGCAATAATAGCTTTGAGCTCGGCCATGAGACACCTGTATATTAGTGTTTGATGTTATGATTTACCTGCAACAATGGTTACATGATATTAGGTCTGGCCAACCTAGTAGTAATGTTACTTGAGTGCATAGCAAACAATGGCATCAACCATAAAAAGTGACCCAGTAATCGAAAAGTGTCTTAGTACTATGATGGGATCATAGAGAATTAGAGGATACAAAACCCACTTCATGTGAAGAGCATGAGAAACATCTGAGTTAAGCCTTAAAATTATGATCGATAATCACTGGACTTAGTAAGCATGTGTTTTATTTCCAAATATAGTAATCTTAGGCTTTGACGTCTTCCAGAGATGGATTGTAGTGGATCCTAGCATAGTGTAGTGGGTCACAGTAGACCTTAGTAGGGCTCTGAAAGGTCGCAGTAGATCCTATAAAGTTACAGAGAGCCTCCATTTATAGTATGATATTTCTCTAGTAAGATGATAGCCTGAATAGTTTTTACAAAGCAGTTAGTCTCAGAGACTAGTACACTTTCAGTTAGCTTTTGTCTTAGAGATTAGAGATCTCTTAAGTCTGGTATACTATTGCCATCAAAGACAGCAAGGCTATACTCAGATAGTTAGACCACTGACTATACCCATATCAGATGAGTGTAGCATGTGGAATGAAGAAAGTAAGAAAGTAGCTTTTCAGAGCTAAAGCCAAATAAACCACTACCCAACAGATATTAGCCCTAATTGAGGAATAGAGAGATCCCCATATACTAGACTATGTATTCAGAAAAGGGTCAAATGCAGTTTTAAATAAGGTAAGGGGTATAGTATGTCTCCATTAATCGAGATTGTGAGTATAGTTAGTATCCCACTAGAATTTAACAATAGTCAGTGGGAGTTGCTCTTCGATGATAGTACAGGAAAAAGTAAGAGCATGATGATTAGTCATCAAGTCAAAGAGTTATATAAGCCCTCTCTCGAGTGAATAAAGAGAGTAAAACACAGTTCAAACTTGAAAAGGTAAGGGTAAGAAAAGATCAGTTAGCAAGGATATAGGAAAGGTCATATGAGAATGTATCCTAAATTTCAAGGATGCAATTTATTTAAGGGGGAAAGAAATGTAATATTCGGTTCCTCGAAAATGCAAGAAAAAGTAAGGAAACACGAGAAATGTACCATACAGTGTTTTTGTCAATGTACAAAATTCATTGGATACAGTAAGGAGTCCCCTAAATAGAGTAAATTAAGGTCCAATAAAATTAGAATAATATTCTAAACCGCAAATAATGATGAGTCAAGGCTAGAGGTGCCCTAAAATTGGGGCCAAAATAGATGAAAAAAAAAGGATAAAAAAAAGGTCCCGAAGAGTCTCCGAAGTCAAGTATGAAGGAGCCAGGGACTAAAATGCAAAGAAAAGTTATATGCAGGGCAAAATGTATAAATTGCCTGAAAGTTTAGGGAACTCTAGTTTCACCCTCTATACGTGGCTTTAGGCATAAATATGAAAAAATTGGGCAAGAATCTCATAAATCCGTGACCCACAATTAAACTGAGTTTGATGAGATGAGTCCAATGACGCCACATTGTCCGAATGGCCGGACGGGATCCAGTTCGAGATCCAGTTAGCTTGATCAGTAGCTATGAGCAAAATAGAAAAAAATTTGTAACAACTATAGAAATAGAAATAGCTAAAGGGCTAAAAAACCCTAAAGGAGTTTCAAGGACAAAATTGCAGTAAATGAAAATTTTATAGCACAATCATAATATGGAATGGTGAAAATTACACCTATAGACTCGGGTGTCCGATTGACATTGAAATTTATGAAGATTGAGGATAAGGGGCCTTGATCCATGTTTGAAGCTTAGTATGGCCAGAAAGTAGAGGAAATAATATTTATAAATTTTTAAAAGTCTAAAGGTGTGTATTGTACTGTAAAATCTTTATCGAGCTTAGACACTGATTTTTATACTGCTGTAAGGCCCAATAGCCAATTCTAAAGGCCCCAATGAGAAGAGAAGATATAATTAGGGTTTTAGAAAAAATGAAACCCAAATATAAATATAAAATGAAAAGGAAAGAAGAAAAGAATTTTAATTATTTTAAAGAATTAACCATGGTTAAGTTAGAAACTAACTATGGTTGAGTTACGAAAATTAACCATGGTTACTATTCATAACTTAAGGGCTAAGAAAATGTATCCTAGTGTGTGGCCAAGAATTTTTGGAAGAAGATATTTAGTTATGAAATTAGAAAATAAATAAAAAAAAAGGAATGGAAGGTTAAGATTTGATCTTGAAAATGTTGATCCAAGGGTCTAAATTTAGTATGACCATTTAACTTCATTTAAATTCATCTCCTTCACTCCATTCCACCATTTTCACACCACACACAAGGGAGAAG
Source organism: Erythrophleum fordii (assembly GCA_032878935.1). Classification (NCBI taxonomy): domain Eukaryota; kingdom Viridiplantae; phylum Streptophyta; class Magnoliopsida; order Fabales; family Fabaceae; genus Erythrophleum; species Erythrophleum fordii. The sequence continues at coordinate 12,431,656 of JAVQMF010000052.1, read as the reverse complement.
AAGGGAAAAACATAAAGAGAGAGAGAGAGAGAGAGGGAGGGAGAAAAAGTAGAAGAAGAAGTGAAACCAAGCAAAACTACCACCATTCTTCATCAAATTTCTTCATCTTCTTCATCCTCCAACCATTTGCTCCAAAGGGCAGCTGCATATTCATCTTTTCTTCAAGGTGGAATGTTGCTCTGAGTGGGAAGAGAAGGGATTTTAGTGTGAGAAAAGCAAAGGAAGCAAGGATTAAGCTTAAAGAGTAAGTTTTCTCCATTTTTCACTTGAAAATCACATGGTCTAAGTTAGTTTTGTTAAACCCTAGCCATGAGTCACTTTTGGACAGCATATGGATCATTAGAAATGGAGCTTATATGTTGAATATGAAGGCCTAGGAATGGAGTTTATGTATTGGCTATGGAGGCCATATGAGCTCATCCATTTTTGTTGTATGCTAGAACCTTGAAAAACACAAAGATTGTAATTTTTGGGAAAACGAAAATGTTAGGGAGATGCTGTCCGAATTTTCCCAAATTTTTTATAGTGTTTTCCTAATGTTTTAAAGTCATGTATACCAAATTTCAAGCCCTAAAACTTAAAGGAAGAGGCTATGGAATTTTTAGAACCAAAGAAACTTACTTTTAGGCTTAAAACGGAGCTAGATTATGTTATGACCAAAGCGTGTTGTTGGGGCTGGAATTTGATAATTTTATCCTTTCAAATAGATTTAAAAGGGTGTTTTTAGCTAGGAATACCTATAGGAAAGCCCCCAAAACTCATGGAATAAAATTTCTAAATTTTGGCCAAGAAATGCATGCTATTCGGCCATAGTGAATTGGAAGGGAAGGAGTTGGATTTTCCCAATTCCAATGGTCATATTAAGTTTAAAAATGGCTATATTACTTTAGGATTTTGGGTCTATATTTTGATTGTAATGAATTATTATTATGATTATAAGGTTTGATAATTGTTTGGAAACTCCAAGAGCAAGTGGACCGAGTCCTAAAGCTTGAGGAGCCAGATTGCTAAGGTAGTAGTTTTCTTTTCTTTTTCTTTAAGCTTGTATGTTTGTATAATGATGAGTGCTATGCTATATCAAGTTGTCATTTATGCTATAAGATGAGACATGTATGCTTAGATTGTGCTTGGCCTTGTATAAAATTCCTTGTATTACTATGTGGTATGTGGCACCTTGGTTGGCCTTATGCTATGTATTTACATGCTTGCTTATGAATGAGATTGGTTTGCTACTACTGAGATTTTATAATCTCACACCAAAATAACCTATGTTACGTCCAAGCTCAGGCAAAGATAGGGCAAAAGGTGTGGAGGCAGAAACCGAGGACCTTACTTTTATGTATCACATTTTGTTCATGTAATTAAGTATCTTGGATTCTTGTATGTATGAGTTATGGTATGGTGTTGTAAGGTACTCAGGTATGTAATAGAGAGCCATGTATATACTCGACTCTTAAGTAAAGAGAGTATGACTAGCGTGCCTAGAATGCAAGGATACATTCACTTATATGAATTCATTTGTATTCTATTGAGTAAGTATTTTTCTCTTGTAAAGGACTTAGAGAACTTGAATTAGAGACTTAAACCGACCTCATACAATTTTTCTATAATTAATTACTTGTTTTCAAAGTTGGACAATATTTTAGGAATGACCAAATGAATAGTAAAATTGTATGAGGAAGCTCTTTATAAAAGGAAAAGAAAATTTTCATTAGTTTAGATTTCTAGTGGCTCTTCTAAGTTCTATATGAGGCATCCATAGTAGGAGAGGCAACATGTAGTGAGGTATGACAACTGAGTCCTTGAGTCCCTTTTTGTGGCCTCCTACTCCACTGCACCTTGCTCTTTTTCTTGCTAATAGGTGCAGAGTTGGCTCTTTCCTCTGGTTTCAGTCTCTTGGACTCTTAGACCCCTCTCTGGCCAGACATGGTAGTAGCAAGCATAATATCTCTCAAATTATTTTCTATTACCCTACTGAACTACACTATATCATTGAAGTTCTGAATCTCATATGGAGTCACTCTATCTTTAATCTGGGGCTTCAACCTGAGCTCAAATTACTCGCACCATCAGGGCTCATCATCATATCTCTGAAGGTAGGAAGAATACCGAGACAGCTTTATGAATCTGACCACTTACTGATCTACCATCATATTATCAGTCTGCTTTAACCCTATAAATTCTACCTCTTTCTGTTTTCTTACAGAACTGGGGAAATACTTTTCAAAAAATTGTACCAGGAAGTTCTCATAGGCAATCTACAAATTTTTAGTCTCTATCAAGGACTTCGTACTGTGCCACCACTTGTAAACTTCTTTTCGTAGCATAAAGGTGGCAAGTTGAGCTTTCTGCTCTGAGGTGCTATCTATTACTATGAAGATCTTCTCTATCTCCATCACTCAGGTCTCCACCTTGTCCCCATCTAATTCCCCATCAAACATTGGCTGATTATTCTTTCTGAATTGATTTAATTGATTTTGAATAGATGGCAGAGACTGAGCTGGCTCCTAGGGAGGTGAGGGTGCAGCACCTAAGGTGAAAGGCTGTGGAGTATCGAAAGTAGAAGGCTACGACTGAGATGGAGGGGCCTCTCTCCTGGCTTTTTCTTGTCTAGCTAGAGATTCTTATAATTGCACGATCATCTCATGCTATTGCTGGATCATGTACTATTGTTGGGCCATCACATTCTCAAATTTGTCAATCCGATCCATGACAACCGACAAAAGGTCTATAGACTCCACTTCTAGTTCTCTAACTAGTCTGCCACTGCCTCTGTCACTTCTTGTTGCAACCATTTTCATTAAAAAACAATCACAATCTTAGCCCTACAAACACAATTTAAGCATAGACACACAAAAATTCCACCAAAAAATAACTAAATACACCACTAAAGAGCCAAATATTAAGCCAAAGTTCTTGAACCTTTGCTCTGATACCAATAAATGTCATACCTTATATTTCTATTATCATACTCTTCCATTTAGGGTAATTGGTACACATTCACAAGGCAAAAGTAAGGAAAAGTATGAAAATAATACACTTTTATTACGTTATGTCAGGGTAAAATTTCTCAATTCACGTTACGTGGCCCTCGTGGATTATCCAACAACATTATTTAGTCATTTATCACTTATACAACTCATACTTAACTCAAAATTTCCCATAATCCACGGACTTGAAGTAAAAACCCCAGATTTTTCACTCCATTTCGTGAACATCAAATTGTAGATGTCAGGGGCAACTTTGAAAAATCATAACTAAATGTAGAAAAATTGAAATCATACAAACCATAGCTTTCTAGAAAGCTTGGAATGTTAAATTTACATTAAAAAGTAGTCCAAGCTAGAAAATCCCATTTAAACCACGTTTGATAATAGAAAAGCTAGGAAGGTCTTACTGCCTTCTGATACTGATATAGATCACTATTACAAATTTTGGAAATTCATAATTAATTCCAAAACAATCTAATTCATCCAATCTATACCAATTTGGAAAGCTACAGATGTTAACTAGAGGAAACAAATAGTTTTAGAGCATTCCAAGAGCATTCAAACCCCAAAATTCAATCAAACAATAACATAGGTTTGACTAAGTGCCTAGTACTAGACAACAAATTTAAAAACTTATATCTCCCACTTTGGACATCCAAATGGGGTGCTTCTAATTGGCACAAGTCATTAGGAGGTCTAGCTTCTCTATATAAAATTTCATACCAATTGGACATCATTTACCCGTGAGTGACAGAATTTCATTTTGGATCAGAATGAATAGTAAACTGACTGAAACCAAAATTTTTGCCAATTTAAAAAATTCACCAAATATTCTGTATACTTCCAAATAATATCCACTTTAGCTTCTCAAAAATCTCTCAATGAACTCTAGATGAATGCCAAATTTTAAACCAAGAAGATCTCATTTGGATAGAAAGTGACATAGCTCACCAAAATAGTCATTTTTGTCCTATATGGGATACTAAATCTATCCAAATGGCCTCCTTTGATGTTTGGCACCTCTTAGGCAAGTTTAAAAGCATGAATATGACTTGCGTGAATTGTCCAACTAGTCCCAAACCCCATGTATCTTAAATTGGTTATTCTACTTCTATTAATACCCTAATACATCAAGAAGTCAAAATTTCCATTTCTCTTGATCTCATGCCACCTATGGTCTATACAAGAGTCATACATCATATTACAATTGTTCATGATCTTACATCACAAAAATAATATTTATAAAGAAACTTTGGCATTCAATTACATATCAAGCTATATAACTATCAAGACTTGGCTTTTCAACTCCCTTGGCTTGTATTTTTTGTTTCTTGAGCACCACGTAGTCATGTCAAGAGGAAAAGGGGAAGGTGTAATGTTCGATTTTCGTTAAACAATAGAGATAGATGTGTTTTCAAAGCAATTATCTTGAAATGAATTAGTTAAGGTCCCGAAATATTTGAGTAACATTCTAGACTCCTAAAAATGAGAATTTTAGGTTCAGATGGAAAGAAAAATAGAGCTAAAATGAAGAAACAATTTCTTATGAAAAACTTACGAAACGTAATGGCATTTTTGTAATTTTAAGCAATTTTTAGAATTCACATAGGAAAGCTTTTTAAATAAAATTTTTTTGTTTTCTGGGATTCTTAGAGGCCCTAAAAACTATGGGCAGCCCTGGACAGTTAAAACCCTTCTGCTGGATATTTTCCAAAGTCAATGTACCCGAACTTTGATGAATTTATTGAGAAAGATTTTAGCTCCGATTTGAGTGATTCCAATGGAATTTTACTAAATTAAGGATCTAAATTTTATAATGAAAAAGACGGTTCTAAAAATGGAACTAAAACAAAGTAGAAACAAAAATACCAAGAACAAAGGGCAAAATATGAATTTTAGAAAAAGCTATTCTCCTCCACCTATATATATGAGGCACCCCACTCTCCCATTCATTTAGTCTCATATTTTTTTGCCCCAAACCAGAGAAGAAACCCTAGGAGAGTGGCGCACCAAGGGAAGATGAAGGAGAAGAGAAATCAAGGCTTGAAGGTAAGGAATTTTGTTAGTTTTTCATGCTTTCTACCTTCTAAACCTCTTCTCCTCTATTCTTTTTTGTTTCCTATGATTATAATGAAGTTTATAAATTTGATTTAAGGGAGAAATTAAGGAAACAATTCAGATTTGAAGAGAGGAGCTCAAAGAACACAAGATTAAAGAGAGAAGTCAAGGAAAAATAAGGTAATTTCTCCTTCCATGTTTGTTACCCCTTGCTCCTCTTCCTCCACCATTTCACCCCACTTAAGAAACCCTAGGAGAGCTTGGTTTTTAGGTAGAACCAAGGGTGATTCTTAGGAAAAAGGATGTGGAGATTAAGAATATATAAAGATAATTAACAAAAAATTATGGAAGTTCAAGATGCAATTTCTAGGGTTTCAAATGTTCCTTCTAAAATCTGATTTGATCTCTTAATTCTTATGCCTAAATAAGTGTTTAAATGAGCTCCTAAGATCCTAGAAGTGTCCCCATGTGCTTCCTCCATTAAGAAAACAAAGCAAAGTTCATGAAGCCTAAAACCTAACATAGGTTTAGCCAAGAGGAGATACCATAGCTAGGGTAGGTTTAAATTTTTCTAAGCCCATTTTTGAGTCACATATGATGAATGAATATGAGAGGAAGCCTGGGAAAAATTTAGGAAGCTTAGAGAATGAGTTGGTGTTTTATGTTCCATAATATGACTTAAAGAAGCAACATGTAATTAGACTCTTGATTTTGATTGTGTGATGACTCTAAGAGGCTTAAAAGGAGTCAAGAATCATATTTGAAAGGAAAGAATGGAGCCTAGAATTTATTTGATGGGTGTTGCTTCATTAGGTGCATTTTGGAACCATAAAGGGGTTTATAGGTCAAGCTAAAGTTTAAATAAGTTGTGTGGCCTTAGACTTAATTTTATGAATCTAATTAACTTCCATAAATTGTGTTTAGGCCAAGAGAAATTATCCCCACACCTTTGTGTGTGTGAAGCTGAGAAAGGGAGCATTGATTTAAGAGAAAAAGTGTGTGTTTGCTTCCATTGTAGCTCACTCCTCCTTCTCTCATGCATGATTGTTTGCTTTACTTGTCTTTGAATGCGTGTATGTGTATTTTAAGCCATGAAAAAATGTCTTAGCATGAGCTCTTACTTCATGGTACCATGATGATGCATTATATTTCTAAATGATGTATATGATATTTACTTTGGTTTGCTTGAGCATGGTGAGGCCAAGAATCCTTAGCCATGGTGAGGATGATCAAAGAATCCTTAAGATTGGTTGAGACAAAGTAAAGAGTCCCCTGATAAGCATGATTTTTATACACTTTAATCCTCTTAATTTTGGCATTTTGATGATGGAATATGGTCTTAAGGGTTTAATTGGATTCAATTTGAATTCATCAGCTACTTATGCACTTTGTGAATTAATTGGCAAAATCATTGAGTTTTAATGCATAAATTTCTTTAAATGATTTTGTGAATTTTCCTATTGAATTGTTCTTATTATTTGTGCATAATTTTTTATAGGCAAATAGCTTGAGTGTGGGAAATTGAATGGAGGGTGAAAATTGAGCTTCAAGTGTTCTTTTTATGGAGCTAAAAATTTGAGAAAGTGAAGCAAAACAAAGGAAGAAAGCTAGCAAAAGAAAAATGAACATGTGAGCACAACAACTACAGAAGGAGGCTCGAGTTTTGGTTTGTGAAGAGAAAAGCTACATGCAAAACAAAGAAGAGAGCTGGAGCTACTAGAATAAAAATGCAAGAAGAAAACCATGTAGAAGCAACATGAAAAGAAGATGCAGCAACTGTAACATAAAGCTCGAGCTTTATGTGCTGTGAATAGAAGCTGGAAGACATGCCATAGGTGGAGAGTTTTAAGCTTGAATGGAGGTTGGTTTGGAGAAGATGTAGCACGCAACGAGTTGAGTTTCCATGGGTACAGAGCTTGGGCAGCTGCCATGCAAGTTACACGAGCTGGGTTGAAGGAGCTTGGAAGCAAATGAAGAAGAAACATGCAAAATTTCGAGCAGAAGTAGACTAAACTTAAGAAAAGAAAAGCATGCAGCACGAGTTCTACATACCCCAAGCATAAGATAAAGCTGTGCTAGCAGAAACAGAGAGAAGAACCACGCAAAGATGAAGCATCGAGAGAAGGAAGCTATAGGTTTGATGCAAAAGGAATGAAGCAATGCAGAGCAAGAATTATCTACGGGGCAGAACCAAAGCAGCACGAAGAAGCTCACATGTAGAGAGAGGAACATGAAGCCAACGTGGAAAATAGAGGAAGAAGTAATATGAAGCATGGCTGGATAGAGGAAGCAATGTGAGATTTATAAGGAATATTATAATAATGCAAAACAAAGTGGGTCCCACCTTATATCACATGCAAGCTTCAGACAATTGAAATGAGAAGGGGGAGCACGTGTTTCTCACAAGGGAATTAAGAAAATGCCTTCAAGCAATTAAGCTGAGCAAGCACGTGGAATCATTAACATTATCACGTGAAAGGAGGCTGGAAGCAGAAGGGGAATCATGCCATCAGCATTCAACGACCCCGTCATTCCATCATCACGTGTTACACATCATTCACGTCATTACACATGCCCTTCCTTCATCTTTTCCACACACAGAACCCTCCATGCCATTTTTCCATTCCATTCTCCACCTTCAACCACCGTAATATGAAGCTCTAATCCACCTTGAGGCTAGCTAGGAGGAAGCTCTTGGAGAAGCTTGAATTCTTGGAGAAGAATGCAGAATTTTGGCTAAGATTTCTCAATTTCCTACACTTTTTTTTTTCTTGTACAATCTTGGTTAAGTTGTATTTGATTAGAAATTTATGTAATTATAATTAGTGGCTGGTTAGACACTAATTAGGATGTTAATTGACTGACTACTTGATTGATTTAGTACTGAATTTTTCAATTTCGTACAATTATCCATATATGTAGTCAAGGTATTTGATGAAATGTATGTGAGAAATTGAGTGCTTAATTGTTTGAATTAAGGATTTCTTGGTGTTTGGTTAGTTAATTAAACATTTTTAGATGGTGATTCAAAGGATGATTAATCATTTAATCAATCAATTTAGATGTTCATTGATCTTAAAAATAAGAATTAACGATTTAATGAGGGATTGAGGTTTCAATTCAACATTAGATTGGTAATTTCTTGATTCTTGCATGATAACTCAAGATACATTTGTTGTGGACATAATTAGGAACTCTTAAGCCAGAATTAATCACAAGTGGATTAGGATAAGGATAGTGGATACCAAGAGATGATTCCAAAGCTAGTCACAAGCCCATTATCAACCATGACTCATCCAATTAGGTAAAAATTAGGAATTTTAATTCAATTAGATTTTACTTAGTTTAATTCAATCAAAACCCCCCCAAATTAGATAGTTTTAGGATCCTTTAACACTTAAAAACTTAATTGAACATTGAATTCCATTTTCAAGGGAGATGACCTAGGTTGTGCCACTAGCTATATTTTTAGTTCAACCTAGTTTTATTTTGAGGGTTGCGCGACAAGCCTTTCATCCCCCAAAAGTGAGGTTGACTCCTAAGAGCATGGTTCAGCCCAAGAACCTCTTAAAGAATGGGTAAGGCAAGCCCAAAATCTACAAATGAATGGATGAGGCTAATCCCCTTGCTTGGCAAGCCTTTGTATGCTATGTATAACTTTTTCAAATGCCAAGAATGCTTCTTGAATGATTGCACATGTCCATATATCCATGCATGCATTTTGTAAGACTTGTTTTGCATCTTTTATGTATGATTGAATGGGAGATGAGCTATTGGGATTCTTTGAATCTCATTCCCTCTTCTCCAATGATCTAACATGCTAGGTGGACCAAGTGGGCAAGGTAATGGAAGCCAATCACCTTGAAGATGAGAGTATGACATTCAAGAGCATGATTTTTGCTTCCTTAAGGTAACACAAGTAGCAAATGTTGTAATCTAATGTTGTGTATGACCAATGACCTCATAAATATATGTAATTATGCTAATGTATCATGTATGAATGAGAGTTCAAGTTGTATGTATGGTTATGCACATTTTGGTTATGTAATGGCATATTTTCATTGTGGAAGTATGTGTATAAATAGAAGTGGAATGGTCAAATTGAGATGCATGAGGTTTGAGACCATTTGGATAGTTCATACAAGTCTTATTTATACTTTTAGACTTGGCCAAGAGGTGCAAGAGGTGCCAAACACTAAGGAAAGCCATTTGGACATTTTGGTATCCCATTTGGAGTTAAAATTGACCATAATGGAACCCTACATCACTTTTTATCCAAATGAGCTCTTCTTGATCTGAGATTTTTCATACAATTAGAGCTTATTGAGAACTTTTTGAGAAGCTAAAGAACATAATTTTTGGAGGTCTAAAGAATATTTGATGAATTTTTAAAGTTGGCAAAAATTTTGATTTTGGTCTGATATACTATTCACTTAGTCCGAAAATGATTACCATCACACAGAGCCCAAATGATGTCCAATTACTACAAAAATTTATATGGACAAACTAGGCATTCTTAGTCACTTGTGCCAACTAGAATAACCTCATTTGGATGTCTAGAGAGGGAGATATAAATTTTTGAAGTTCCTGCCCAGTATTAGATGCCTCAAATGACCTCAAGTACTATTTGATTGGGTTTTGAGGTCTAGGCATGCCTGGACTGGTCTAGAGATATTTTTCCCATCTAGCTAACATCTGTAGCTTTCCATATTCATATTTTTTGCATAGATTGGATTTATTGGAATTAATTGAATATTTTTTAATTTTATTACAGAAACCTATGATAGTATTAGTAAATAGCAAGACCTCTGGACATTTTTGAATATCAAACGTCTTCTGTGTTGGATATTATGGTCTAGATATATTTTTAGCATATATTAGACATTGTGGCTTTCTATAATGGCCAAGAATGCATGATTTCAATTTTTTTAGAATTAGTTATGATTTTCCAATCTTTGTGACAGACTAGGGAGAATTCTGGCCGAAAATATATTCATGAATTGTATGCTTCTTCTTGCTTTCCACAAGTTGTAGGCCACATTTGGTGATGAAAATGAGTTGTATCCATGTAATTAAATATAAGAATGTGATGATTAAACTTACATGGTCCACATGACACTGAATGAAATTTTTATATGTGATGCAATGCTAAATAATGTATTATTTTAGTATCATTTTTCCATTCCCTTTATACAATTCATCATGTAAGACTTAGAAATGATAAGAAGCAAGCTAGAAATTATAGTGTTATAGAAGGGGAGTGAGATTTCTAAAATCTCAATAGCTCACACACCCATTCACATATTCATTCAAAGCATATACACATCAAAGCATATGTATGGAAGATTTGGCAACCATAAAGCATGCAAAGTCACAATTTCCATGCTACTTAAACACATTGAAGCCAAAAACATGCTCTAGGGGCTCTTTGTTTTGTCTCACTCCATTTCTAGGACTTTTTTATTTGTCTCACTCTTGGCCTGGAGACTTTTGACTTGGCCTCACCTTTTCAAAAGACATTTGGCCTTGTCTTACCCATGTCATGAGACTTTTGGCATCCCCTCACCTTCATTAAGGGACTTTTAGCATTACCTCACCTTTATGAGCCAATTCCATAACCAAAGCTATTCAAGGAAACACATTAGTACCAATGTAATGTCAAGGCATCAAGTGGCATATCATTAAGTCACAAGAACACACACAAGCATACAAATATATACATATGCACACAAGAATGCAAGGAGAATGAAGTAAAGAGCTACCTTGGATTTATGCAAGCTTTTCTTATTCCTTTTCCTTCCCTTTTTTGGTCCTACAAGCACACTAAGGTTTATGTATGTCCTCTTGTCCTAGACACCATAAGGAACACACAATTACATACTTGAAGCAAGCCAAGACACTAAACAAACTCTTGAACACATACTTGGTTCCATAAATGGCAATATTGTTCCATAATGTCCTATTGAAGCAACCTTCACAATTCAAGCTCTAAGCTCCCATCTCTTTCCATTTCTAGACCTCTTGGTCTCATTCAAAGTCCTTGGAGCCCTCACACATTCACTTGAACAATTTGAAAACCAAGTTGCTTCATAAGGTACCATTATGGACAACATTGTTCCATCTTCCAATCCATGGCTCCTAAAATTTTTTCCATGGTTTCTCCCATCTTCTAACATCAAACAAAGTTTCAAACCAAGGTTAGAACAAATTAAAACACTCCTTAACCTATCTAACCTTACTTGGCCGAACTTAGCTCCCTGATAGACATTGATGGAGTTCTTGATTTTTCCTTGATGGGAAAGCCACTTAGGGAAGATTCTAAGGGTCTTAGGAGTTCAATGGATCATTTAAATGGCCAAGGAAATTTATAGATTAAATTAGTTTTTACAATCCCTTCAAAAGTACTACACTTTTCTAACTTGGTTCCTACTAGCTTTTCATGCAATTTCATGGTGTTTTCCTAATTCCCACACTCTAATTTCATAGTTTCTCATTAGTTTTAGGTCAGAATCTTCCTCCCCTAATTGGTTCTACATTAAGGCATCACACCCACAAGAAGAAATAAGAGGGAAGAAGCAACAAGGATAGGAAATCACCTTAGATTCTACCTTACTTTTAATGGTCTTTCTCCTTAGTTTACTCCTCTTCATAAATTTTGAACTCCTCCCTCTCTATTTTGGACCAAAACAAAACTAAATGACTCAAATAAATCATAGAAGGAAAGCATAGAAGGAGAGAGCAAGGTTGGAAGAAGAAAAAGTATGAAATTCTCCAAGTTTCTTTACCTTTCTTGCCTTTTCTCCCTCCTTCTTCTCCCTCCCTTTGTGCACCTGAAGAAGCTCCTTCTTTTCTATATTTTGGCAGAACAGAATTGTGTGAGAAAGAGGAGAAGAATCATGAGTTTTAAAGAGGGTTTAAGAAGCTTTTTTTCTTGAAAAAATTTCCATTTTACCCTTTCGTAATGTCATTTTCGGTTTGGTTTTGTTTTAGCTTTTTGAAAACTGTCTTTTTCATAATAAAATTTAGGTTTCTAATTTAATAAAATACCTTTAGAATCACTCAAATTGGAGCTAACCTTCTTGAATGAATCTGTCAAAGTTCAGGCTCACTGCCATTAGAAAAAGTACATCAAAAGGGCTTTACCAGTCCCGGGGCTTCCCATGGTTTTCAGGGCCTCTGAAAACCTTGGGCAACTCAAAATTCTCATTTAAAAAGCTCTCTTATGTGTTTTTTCCAAAATTGTACTTATTTATGAAAATGCCACTAGCCCTTTGGCAATTTTTTTGAATCACTTTGGCCCTGGTTTTTAGGCAACTTAAGGCTCAAATCTTCATTTTTTATTATTTAAAATTTTAGCAAATTTTTATTTAGCCTTGAATCACTCATCTCAGAGGACTTGCTATTCAAACTGACTCGTTACTATATTTTTACAATGTGCTAGATGTTACATTTTCTACTCCTCTTAAAATAAATTTCATCCTCAAAATTTAAATATGTACCTTAAGGAAATGGCTCTTGATATTTTTGTCTTATCTCATCTTCTAGCTCCCAGGTTGCCTTCTTGGATGTCAAACCCTTCCAGGCAACTTTCACTAGAGGAATGCTCTTATTTCTCAGCTATTTTAGCTTAATGTCCACATTCCTCTCTAGTTTCACTATATAGGAAAGATTTTCCTACAATTGAATATGCTCATATTCTTGACATGTGAGGAGTTTGGTAAGCACTTTTTCAATTGAGAGACATGAAAAATATTATAGATTTAGGCTAAGTTTGGAGGTAGGGCTACCCGATAAGCCATAGGTCCAACTTTCTCAAGGATTTCAAATGGACCAATATACTTAGGACTGATCTTCCTTACCCTTATAGATCGACCTACCCTAGTGACTAGAGACACTCAAATGAATACATGGTTTCCAATCTCAAACTCTAACGGCCTCTTTCTTCTATTAGCATAACTTTTCTGCTTACTTTGGGCCATAAGGAATTTCTTTCTAATCAATTCTATTTGCTAGCTGGTTTGGTCCACTATCTCAGGGCCTATCAGACTCCTCTCACCTAGCTCAACCTAACATAATGGAGATCTATACTTTCTCCCATATAAAGCCTTATAAGGGGCCATTTAGATACTGGAATGGTAACTGTTATTATATGCAAACTCTGCTAATGGCAAATATGCATCCTAGTTACCCCTCATCTCCAACATATATACGCTCAACATATCTTTTAGGGTCTGGATGGTCCTCTCAGTCTGACCATCGGTCTGCGGGTGGTAAGCAGTACTAAATCGCAACCAGGTCCCTAAGGCATGTTGTAACAACCTCTAAAAGTTCAACATGAACTTGGAATCTCTATTAAATATTGACGATTATGTCATGTAATCTCAAATGAAACTCGGTAGAAAAATAAACTTGTAGGTAATGGTGCAACCTAGATCATTTCCTAAGGAGTTTTTGCTTTTTATTGTTTGTAAAAGAGCATTCCAAGTATCACTAAATGAAAATTATTTAGGGGATTTTGAATTACTAAAATTTAATTGAATTAAGTTTAAAATGGTAAGAGCTAAAAGCTTAAGACTAAATGAAGCAAACAACTAAGAAAATGTGATAGCTAACCTTTAGATTGACTCCCTAGAATTCAATTATCCTTAGTCCTATTTTAATATACTAAAATTAGATTTAAACTCTTGCTCATTAATGTATTCTCCATAAGAACTCTTGAATTACCATCTAAGACTCAATTCACCAATAATTTAAGGACTTTGCAACCACAAGAAACCTTGAAAAATTAATCAATTAAGTTAGGAACAAGAATACACTAAAACTAATCCTAAATACTTATAAAAATCTGCTGCACATTCCACTTAAAATGCTAATTAACCAATTAGATTAATGAATTCCTCAAGCACATCAATTGCACAAAAATTCCAGCCACTTAAGTCAATAATCATTGCATCAATTGGCCTATAATCAATAAGAAATTAAGAGCAAATTGCACAGCCACTAAGTCTAGATTTTCCACAAACATGTAGAGATCAAAATTAACATCCCAATATCAAATTACAACTAATCCACAATTCAAATCAATCCAATAAGTTCTAGCAATTAAATTCCTAAATTAATGAGCTAAACCTAGTCAAATTAATAAAGGAAATAATGTTGAAATTAAAAGATTAAGCTAAGAGATTTTATCCAATTGGAGAGGCAATTTGAAGCTCAAATCTGCATCCAGGAAGGTCCACTCTTTAGCTAGCTTCCAAAGAGATTTCAAGCAACCATAAATGAGATGGATGGAGGAATTTTGATGGAAGGGTGAGCCATGTGGAGAGGATGATTGAAGAAATTCCTTTTTGCTCGCATACTAGAGCTCATAGTCTCTTTCCCATCATATTTTCACATTCCCCCTAGCCCGCACTTTGCATTATTCTTCTTCCCCCCAGCCTCCAGACCTTCTCACATGCTTCATTAATCATTTCATATGCTTACAAGTTAACTTATAGCTCATTTTTTATGCCTCATGTGGTTGCTTCTTTTCCTTTTATATCACGTATTTAGCTCGTAGCAATCCATGTTGATTTCTTCTCCTTCCATGTTAGAGTCTTGCTTATTTGTTTCTCCTTGTGCAGCTGTGTTTCTTCCCTCTCAAACTATGGCACATTCTGCCTCTTAAACCCATTGCTTCTAACATATTGTTTCCATGTAAGTTTTTTCTCTATTTCAGCTACTTTTCTCCATATTAGCACCTTCACATCAAACCAATCCTTCTTTCATGTAGACTTGACTCCACGAGCTTCCCAATTTGGTGCTATGTTACATGTGTGAGTCCATGAACATGTAAGTTATGTGTAATATGGAGCTATAAGCCTTGTTTTGTTGCTACCATGTGATACTTCTTCCATGTAATAACATGTTCTAAACACGTCATCTCCACGTTCCACCTACGCTTCTTTTCCAGCTTAGCTTTATAATCTCGTGGCATCGTTATCACGCATTTTGCTTCTACTCAAGCTGCATGCCTATTTTTTAGCTCTTTCTCATGTGGTTCTAAATCCTCAGCTCTATTCCACGTATCTTCCATGCTAAACCCATAGTTCCTTCCTTCATAAGCAACTCATGCTTCCTCCTCTTCTTAAACACATAGCTTCCTATTCTGTTTTAGCCATGTTAGCTCTTGCTAACCTGTGGCTGCTTTTTTGTAAAAACTAGACTTTGCTGCATGTTGCTGTGTTCGTGGAATGCAACTGGCATGAGTGTTTGACATGGTGTGTGAGTGAAGTGGCAACAACATATTAGTGTGTTACGTGGAATATAAGACGTGGAAGTGTGCTTGTAAAGCTACTTTACTATTTTTCATTTGTGTGATGGTAACGTGACCTCTTGTAAGTGTGTGGACTACATGTAGATGAAATTGTGTTCATGTGGGTGAACGAGATGTGTGATTCGTGTGTGTATGAAGGTGCTGTAAATGAGTGGAAGCTACTAGATGAGTGTTAGTGCATTAACTTAAGTGAATGGAGTGCCTGGAGCTAGCTTATAAATGGAGCTAGAGAGACTCATGAGTGACATGTGAGTTAGTAGACCTTAATTAAATGTGCAGCCTTATTCCTCCTTCCTCTATTGAAGTGGTCTTTTAAGATGTATGAATCATATACTGCACATTCCTTCTCTTGTAATTCCCTAAAAAATGCAATAAAAATCAAAACTCATGAAATAAAATTTTCATCTAAAAATTAAATCATTAAAATACTCAATTCATTCAATAAAATTCTAAAAGATGAGAATTTATTTCCTAAACTAAATAACATCCACTAAAACTCAACATATCATTCATTCATGAATAAGAAAGTCCAAAATTAGTAGATAAAAATATAGAGAATAATTAAGTTATCAGATACTATGCTATCAAGTACTTTGTGAAGTCACACTATCTCACGTATATATAATTAGGCTAATCTATCTAATGAATAAGTAGCCTTAATCACTAAAAGTGTACAGACTTCATCAATCTATCTACAACTGCCCAGATAGCATCGTGTCCAGAGGATGTCCTGGGTAACCCCATAATGAAATTCATAGCTATACTATCTCATTTTCACTCAAGGATATCAAGGGGTTGTAACAACCCAACCAGTCTTTGGTGCTCTATCTTAACCTTCTGGCACACTAAACACCTTGCCATATAATCTGTGATGTCATTCTTCATTCTTGGCCACCAAAAAATTCTTTTCAGATCTTGATACATTTTGGTGGCACCTGGGTAGATAGTATATTTTTTCTTATGTACTTCTTTTAAAATTCTCTCTTTCAAATCATTATGACTAGGTATACAGATTCTATCCCGATATACTATCACACCATTCTCAGATATCCTGAAATCTGAGGTCTTATCCTGGGAAATTTCACTCTTAATCTATCTCAGAAACTCATCCTCTCTTTGGCCATCTAAGATCTGGGTCTTAACTAATTGTCAATCCTAGTCTCACTCAAATATAATCTACCTGATACTAGCTGATAGGAGAGATTCAAATTTCTAAACTTCTTTAAGAGCTTCTGCTCCTTAATCATCATATAGGTAGCATGGATGGATTTCTTACTTAATGCATCGGCCATCATGTTGGCCTTACCTAAATGATATTTCAACAAATAATCATAATCTTTTAGGAACTCCATCCATTTCCTCTATCTCATATTAAGTTGCTTTTGATCAAATAGGTATTTCAAACTCTTGTGGCCACTATAAATCTTTATACTAGCCTCATACATATAGTGCCTCCAAATCTTGAGAGTGAAAATTACTGTGGCTAACTCTAGCTTATGTGTAGGGTAATTCTCCTCATGAGGCCTTAGCTTCCTAGAGGCATATGCCACTACCCTATCCTGCTGCATTAGCACACATCCTAAACCTCTCCTGGAGGCATCATTATATACCATAAACAGTAAGCTAAGGTCAGGAATAACTAGCATAAGGGCAGTGGTTAGTCAAAGTTTTAACTCTTAGAAACTCCTTTCACATCTATCATCCTACACAAAATGTGTATCCTTCTGAGTCAACCTCCTAAGTGGTAAGGCTATCTGAGAAAAACCCTAAATAAATAATCTGTAATATCTTGCCAAACCAAGGAAACTCCTAACTTCGATAACAGTCCTAGGTCTATCCCACTGTAACACAGCCTCAACTTTATGGGGATCTACTGTGACCCTATCTCATGAGATCACATGACCTAAGAATTTCATCTCGATAAGCCAAAACTCACATTTACTCAGTTTAGCATACAATCTCTTATTTCTCAGAGTCTCTAGGACTAATCTCAGATACCTCTCATGCTCCTCAAAAGATCTAGAGTACACTAAGATATCATCAATAAAGACCACAATAAATTTGTCTAGATAGGGCTTGAATACATTATTTATGTAATCTATAAATATTGTAAGCACATTCGTCAGCCTGAATGGCATCACAAGGAACTCGTAATGCCCATATCTAGTCCTGAAGGCTGTCTTTGGGACATCTTCAGCTTTCACTCTCAGCTGATGATGCCCAGATCTAAGGTCTATCTTAAAGAATACAGATGCTCCAACTAACTAATCTAACAAATCATCTATTCTAGGGAAAGGATACATATTCTTAATGGTAACTTTATTCAATTCTCTTTAATCCATACACAATTTCAAACTACCATCTTTCTTTTTCACATATACCACTGGAGCTCCCTAAGGTGAAACACTAGGGTGTATGAATCCTTTTTCTAACAACTCCGCTATCTGCTTTTTCAATTTAGCAAACTTGATGGGAGCTATCTTGTAGGGAGCCTTGGACACTAGTCTAACCCCAGGCATTATATCTATAAGGAACTCTATCTTTCTCTCAGGGGGTGGGTCATTAAAGTTAAAATCTTTAGGGAAAAACTCCGAGAATTCCATAACCATTGGGATCTTCCCTATCCCTTCTTCTACCTCAGCCTAAATAGAGAAAAAGACTAAAAACCCCTGACACCTATGCTCTAAGTATCTATCAGCTTGGGTAATAGTCATAAGGGATAACTCAGCCCTAATCCTAGGTATGGTCCCATAAAAAGATACATATATGGTGTGGTGCTTGCAATCAAGGATAGCATTATTAGCAGTCATCTAGTTCATGCTAACAATTAAATCAATATCACAAAAAGGCATACAAATCAAATTAATGGTAGTGTAACAATGGTTAAACTATACAGTAACATTCAGGCAAGTATGGGAAGTAATCACGTGGCCTCCAATAGGTGTAGTGACAGATAAATTAAAGGGCAAAGTACTGATGGCCAGACCTAAATGGCTCACGCAGTCATAAGATATAAACGAGTAACTAGCACCCAAATCAAACATAGCAATCATAGGAAAATCATTCACTATGAGCGTACCTAGAATAAGACTGGGAGACGCACTAGGCTCCTGTAAAGAATGGGTGAACACCCAGCCCTAGGTCTGTGGCCTGGGAGGAGGTGGCTTGAACGGAGGTGCTGGATCCACCTAGGGACAATTCTTGCAATGTGCCCTAGCTTCCCATACTTGTAACATGTCACTCTATATTGCTGTGTGGATAACTAAGTCCTCAGAGCTGCACCTTCTTCCCTTTTTATAGCCTCTTGCTCCACTACATCTTACTTTTCTTCTTACAAATAAGTGTGGAGCTGGCTCCTTCCTTTAGTGTCAGTCTCTTGGACTCCTGGGCCCCTCTCTAGCCAAATATGATAGTAACAGGCATAATATCTCTCAAATTATTTTCTATTACCCTACAAATCTCCATAATAGCATTAAAGTTCCAAATCTTGTGTAGAGTCACTCTGTCTCTAATCTGGGGCTTTAACTCGAGCTCAAATTACTCGCACCTTCAGAGCTCATCATTATATCTCTAAAGGTAGGAAGAATACTAAGATAGCTCTATGAATCTGGCCACGTATTGATCTATAATCATATCATCAGTCTGCTTCAACCTTATAAATTGCACCTCTTTCTATTTTCTTGTAGAATTGGGAAATACTTCTTCAAAACTGTACCAGGAAGTTCTCCCAGGTAATCTGAAAATTTCTAGTCTTCATCAGGGACTTCATACAACGCCACTTGTCAGCTTCTTTCTGTAGCATAAAGTTAGCAAGATGAGCTTTCTGCTCTAAGGTGCTATTCGTTACTGTGAAGATCTTCTTTATCTCTACCTTCAAGGATCATTATCATATCTTTAAAGGTAGGAAGAATACCGAGACAACTCTATGAATCTGGCTACATACTGATCTACCATCATATCATCGGACTGCTTGAGCCCCATAAATTGCACCTATTTTTGTTTTCTTATAGGACTGGGGAAATGCTTATCATAAAACTATACTAGGAAGTTCTCCTAGGTAATCTAGTCTCCATCAGGGACTTCATACTGCGCCACCACTTGTCAACTTCTTTTTGTAATATAAAGGTGGCAAGCTGAGCTTTCTGCTCTGAGGTGTCATCTATTACTGTGAAGATCTTCTCTATTTCCATCACTTAGGCCTCTGCCTTGTCTACATCTAATTCCCCATCAAACACTGGCTAGTATTCTTCTTGAATTGATTTAATTGTTTCTGAATATATGGCTAAGATTGAGCTTGCTCTTGGGGAGGTGGAGGTGAAGCACCTAAGGTGGAAGGCTATGGAGTACCAGAAGTAAAAGGCTGAGACTGAGGTGGAGGGGCCTCTCTCCTGGCTTCTTCTTGTCTAACCAGGGATTCCTACAGCCACATGATCATCTCATGTTGTTACTGGATCATGTACTATTACTAGGCTATCATGTTCTCAAATTTGTCAATTCAATCTAGGATAGCCTGCAAAGGGTCGGTAGACTCAACTTTTGGTTCTCTTGCTGGTCTACCCCTGCCTCTGCCTCTTTTTGTTTCAACCATGTTCACTGAAAAATAATCACAATCTTAGGCCCACAAATACAACTTAAGCACAAAGACACAGAAATTCCACCTAAAAACAACTAAATACACCACTTAAGAGCCAAATACTGAGCAAAAGTGCCTGAACCTTTGCTCTGATATCAATAAATGTCATACCTTATATTTCTATTATCATGCTCTTCCATTTAAGGCAATTAGTGCAAATTCACAAGGCAAAAGTAAGGAAAAGTATGGAAATAATACACTTTCATTGTATTACGTTAGGGTAAAAATTTTTAATTTATGTTACGTGGGCCCCATGGATTATCGAATAACATTCTTTAGTCATTTATCACTTATACAGCTCATACATAACTCAAAATGTCACACAATCCATGGACTTGAAGTAAAAACCCTAGATTTTTCACTCCATTTCGAGAACAGCAAAATTCAAATTTCAAGGGCAACTTTGAAAAATCATAACTAAATGTAAAAAAATTGAAACCATACAAACCATAGCTTTCTAGAAAGCTTGGAATTTTACACTAAAAATAAGTTCTAGCTAGAAAATCCCATTTGGTCCATGTTT
Source organism: Erythrophleum fordii (assembly GCA_032878935.1). NCBI lineage: Eukaryota > Viridiplantae > Streptophyta > Magnoliopsida > Fabales > Fabaceae > Erythrophleum > Erythrophleum fordii. The sequence continues at coordinate 12,411,137 of JAVQMF010000052.1, read as the reverse complement.
GACGATAGAAAAGATAGGAAGGTCTAGCTGCCCTATGATATTGACACAAATTACTAATACAAATTTTGGAAATTTATAATTAATTGCAGAAAAATCCAATTCATGTAATCTATACCAATTTAGAAAGTTATAGATGTTAACTAGAGGTGAAAAATAGTTCCAAACCATTCTAAGGGCATTCAAGCCCTAAAATTCAATCAAACAGTTACATAAGTCTAATTGAGTACTTGGTACTAGATCACAACTTCAAAATATTATATCTCCCTCTCTAGACATCCAAATGGGGTGCTTCTAGTTAGTGCAAGTCACTGGGAGGGTCTAGTTTCTCTATATAAAATTTCATGCTAGTTAGACATCATTTACTCCACAAGTGATAGAATTTCAATTTAGATAAGAATGAATAGTGTACTGACAAAAACTAGAATTTTTTCCAACTTCAAAAATTTTTCAAATATTTTGTATACCTCCAAATAATACCCACTTTAGCTTTCCAAAAATATCTCAATAAGCTTTAAATTCATGCCAAATTTTAGACCAAGAAGTGCTTATTTGGATAGAAAGTAACATAACTCACCAAAATGGCCATTTTTGTCCCATATGAGATACCAAATCTGTCTAAATGGCCTCCTTTGATGTTTGGCACCTCTTGGGCAAATTTAAAGGTATGAATATGACTTGTGTGAACTGCCCAAGTGGTCCTAAACCCATGCATCTTAAATTGGTCATTCCATTTCCATTAATACCTGAATACATCAAGTCATCAAGAAGCTAAATTTTCCATTTCTCTTGATTTCATGCCACCTATGGTCTATACAAGAGTCATACATCATATCACAATTGTTCTTGATCTTACATCACAAAATAATGTGTACAAAGCAACTTTGGCATTCAATTACATATCAAGCTATATAACTATCAAGACTTGGCTTTTTAACTTCCTTGGCTTGCATTCTTTGTTTCTTAAGCACCACGTAGTCCTGTTAAGAGGAAAGAGGGAAAGGAAGTGAGATTCTTAGAATCTGAATAGCTCACATATCTATTCACACACACATTTAAGGCATATACATATCGAAGCATATGTATGAAAGGTTTGGTAACCATAAAGTATGCAAAGTCACAATTTCCATGTCACTTATTCACATTCAAGCCAAGAACATACTTTAGGGACTTTAGATTTTGGCTCATCCCATTTATAGGACTTTTGGATTTGTCTCACTCTTGGCTAAAGGACTTTTGACTTGGCCTCACCATTCCAAGACACTTTTGGCCTTGTCTTATGCATGCCATAAGACTTTTGGCATGTCTTCACTTTCATTAAGGGACTTTTGGCATTACCTTACTCTTATGAGCCAATTGCACAACTAAAGCTATTCAAGGAAACACATTGGTACCAATGTAATGTCAAGGCATCAAGTGGCATATCATCAAGTCACAAGAATACACATAAGCATACTAATACATACATATGCACATAAGAATGCAAGAAGAATGAAGTGGAGAGCCACCTTTAATTTTTGCAAGCTTTTCTTATTCTTTTTCCTTTCCTTTTTTGGTTCCATAAACACACCTACATTGATGTATATCTTCTTGTCCTAGACACCATAAAGAACACACAATTATACACTTGAAGCAAGGCAAGTCACCAAACTCACTCTTGAACACACACTTAGTTCCATAAATGGTAATATGGTTCCATAATGGCCTATTGAAGCAATCCTCACAATTCAAGCTCTGGGCTCCCATTTCTTTCTATTTCTAGGCCTCTTGGCCTTATTCAAAGTCCTTGGAGCCCTCACAAATTCACATGAACAATTTGAAAACTAAGTTGCTTCATAAGGCACCATTATGGACACCATTGTCCCATCTTCCAATCCATGGCTCCTAAAATTTTTCTCATGGTTTCTCTCATCTTCTAACATCATATAAAGTCCTAAACCAAAGCTAGAATAAATTAAAACACTCCCTAACCTATCTAACCTTGCTTGGCTGAACCTCACTCCCTAATGAAGGTTCATGGAGTTCTTAATTTTTTCTTGATAGGAGAACCACTTAGGGAGGATTTTAAAGGTCTTAAAAGTTCAATGGAGCATTTAAATGGCCAAGGAAATTCATAGATTAAGTTAATATTTACAATCCCTTCAAAAGCACTACACTTTTCCAACTTGGTTCCTCCTAGCTTTTTCATGCACTCTCTTAGTGTTTGCCTAATTCCTAGACTCCAATTTCATAGTTTCTCATTAGTTTTAGGTTAGAATCTTCCTCCCTTAATTGACTCTGTATTGAGGCGTCACACCTACAAGAAGAAATAAGAGGGAAGAAACAACAAGGATAGGAAATTACCTTGGATTCTAGCTTGCTTTCAATGGTCTTTCCCCTTCGTTTACTCCTCCTCACAAATTTTGAACTCCCCCCTCTTTGTTCTAGACTAAAATAGAACTAAATGACTCAAATAGATCATGGAAGGAAAGTATAGAAGGAGAAGAGCAAGATTGGAAGAAGAAAGAGTATGAAATTCTCCATGTTTCCTTACCTTTCTTGGCTTTTCTCCCTCCTTCTTCTCCCTCTCTTTGTATGCCCAAAGAAACTCCTTCTTTTGGGTAGAATAGAATTGTATGGGAGAGAGGAGAAGAATCGTAAGTTTTAAAAAGGGTTCAAGAAGCTTCTTTTCTTGAAAAAATTCTCATTTTGCCCTTTTGTAATGCCATTTCTGGTTTGGTTTTGTTTTAGCTCCTTTTTGAGAACCGTCTTTTTCATTATAAAATTTTGATTCCCAATTTAATAAAATACTTTTGGAATTACTTAAATTAGAGTTAAAACCTTCCCAAATGAATCTATCAAATTTCAGGCTCACTGTCATTGGAAAAAAAGTACACTAGAGGGGCTTTGTCGATCCCGAGACTTCCTTTGGTTTTTTAGGCTTCTGAGAATCTTGGGCAACTCAAAATTCTCATTTAAAATACCCTCCTATATGTTTTTTCAAAAATTACACTTATTTATAAAAATACCATTAGCCTTTCGATAATTTTTTTGAATTACTCTGGCCCTGGTTTCTGGGTGACTTGAGGATCAAATCTTCATTTTTCATTGTTTAAAATTTTTTAAAATTTTTATTTAGCCTTGAATCGCTCATCTCTGGGGACTTGCTTTTCAAACTGACTCATTACATTATTTTTACAATGTGCCGAATGTTACACAGGATTTGTTTCTCTTGGCCTAAACACAATATAAGGAAACTAATTAAGTTCTTGGAATCATTTCTAAAGCCATACATCTTCTTTAAAAACTAACTTAGTCTAATAGCCCCTTTATAGTTCCAAAATGCACCTAACGAAGCAACATCCATTATTTGAGTTCTAGGCCCTATCCTTTCCTTTCATTTATGATTCTTGACTCCTTTTAAGCCTCTTGGAATCATTACAAAATTAAAACAAAGAGTCTAACTAGGTGTTGCTTTTTTAGGTCATATTGTGGAACTTATACTACCAATTTATTCCCTAGGCCTCTTAAATTTTTTCCAAGGTTTCCCCGCATCTTCACTCATCATATATGACTCAAAAATAGGCTTGGAAAAATTTAAAACTATCCCTAGGTGTCTTCAACCCTTTAGGCCGAGGCTATACTTCTTCTTGGCACCCATGGAGTTTGCTTTTTTTTCTTGGTAGAAGATGCATATAGGGAGCCTTCTAGGGATCTTAGGAGTTCATCTAAACACTCATTTAGGCCTAGGAATTATTGTATTAAATCAGATTTTGCAAGGGATACTTGGAACCCTAGGTTTTCTATCTTGAAATCTAATAGCTAGTTTGTTATTTCCTTTGCATATTCTTGTTCTCCCCCCTTAAATTCCTAAGATTCATCCTTGGTTTAGCTAGAAACTCAACCCTTTAAGGTTGGCCTTATGTTAGTTGAACCACCCACATGAGAAGGAGGGACAAAGATTAAGCAAGGAGATGATAAAATACCTTGATTTCCTTAGTTCTTCTTGCTTGTTTATCACCTTCCTTGGCTTCCCCACCTTAAATCCAAAATATCCCCTCTATTCTGTCCTCAAAATAGATTCAACAACTTCAATAAAATCATAAGAAAGAAGGGAAGATGGAGGAGAAGGAGTTTACTGAAGAGAAAGCATGAAAAACCAAGAAAATCCATACCTTTTCCATGTTTTTATCCTTCCTTTCTTCTCCTCCTTATGCGCCTCAAACCCTATCTCTCTTTTCTAGTTTAGTGCAGAAACAAAAGTGGCTAAATGAAGGAGAAGGTATGGCGTGACATATTTATATAGCTAGGTTAAGAAGAAATTTTCAAATATTCTAATTTTATCCCTTTGTCTTGGCATTTTTGTTTCTGGTTTGTTTTAGCTACTTTTTTAGAATCTTCTTTTTTATCATAAAATTAAGGTTTCCAGTTTTATAAAATACTTTTAGAATTACTCAAATTAGAGCTAAAACCTTCTCAACAATTGACGTTAAAAAATGTCTACCAGAAGGGTTTTAATTATCCTGAGACTTCCTATGATTTTCAGGGCTCCTGAGAACCTTGGAGAACTCAAAATTTTCATTTAAAAAGCCCTCCTATGAGAATTCTAAAATTTATTCAAAATTACGAAAATATCATTACATTTCATCAATGTTTTGTTAAAATTCATTTCTTCATTCTAGCTCTTTTTTTTTTCTGTCTGAGCTTGAGATTCTCATTTTTAGGAGTCTAGAATGCTACTTAAATTTTTTGGGACCTTAACTAAGTCATTTCAGGGGACTTACTTTGAAAACATATCAATTTCTGTAGTTTTGACAAAAACTAGAAATTACACTTCACATGTCATTGAACATGAGAATGTGTATCTACAAGATGATTTGTTGTATATGGTTAAGCTGGAATGAATTATGGACTCAAAAGTCAAACAACTGCATAATAAAGACATCTTCCTGGTAAAGGTGGTATGGAAGGGACTTACTCCGGATGAAGCAACTTGGGAGACGAAAAAAGCAATGAGAAAGGATTATCAAGTACTATTCAAGTAAAGTATGTCTAATTTTAAGGACAAAATTTCTAAAAGGAGGGGAGACTGTAACACCCCAAAATTAATTAAGACTAATTATGATGATTAGGAAATTAATCTAGGTAATTAGTAAAACTAAGAAAGTGGAAAGGGAGGGTGGAACTTATAGAGAAATAAATTATTGATGTGGACTTAAAATTCAATTAAGATAGGGATTTAATTGGGCTTATAATTAATTTAGGCATTTACAATTAAACCTTAAGATTAGCTTAATTATGCCTTGGGCAAAATGTAAAAGCCTAGTCTTAGCCTTAGGAAGACCCCATCTCATTTGCTTAGAAGCCTAATATTTACCTTGTGCAAACTCAACTCATATTTAACCCATTTGACACCTAAACCTTGTCTCAACCTAAACAAAAGTCTTAATCCACTTAGAATTAGGGCTTTGGGTTAGCCCACATCCTAACTTAAACCCATCTTAACTCTAAATACACTTAGCCTTCTCCCTATTCTGCAAAAAAAACACAAGAGGCAAAGCAAAATTTAGAGGTCTTGGAGAGAGGCTAGAGTTCTTGGCACAAATCCACCATTTCCCACTTCTAGACTCAAAATTAGCTATGGTAATTGTTATATAACTTAATCCTCTCCTCTTTTCTCTTCAATATGACCTAATTAGTTTTTCGTTTAGAGCATTTTACCCACACCCAAAATCTGAAACTTGTTGTTTGATGTTTTCATAGTGAAATTTCAGAGGTTGGAGCTAGAGGTGTTGTTAGGTAAGTATAAACTCCTCATTTTGATTCTTTTTTGCTAGTTAGAGACCCCCTATAGTTGATTTATAGTATGGACATTAATTTTGTGTGAATTTTCCTAGAGTTTGAGGTAATATTTTGAAGTTTTCAATGTATGAACAATCAAATTCGAATTTGGTTCTTGTAGTAGTTAGGTAAGTATTTTTTGAGTAGTCCTTTGTAGTTTAACTCCTTCAGTAATGGGCTTGCTAATAGAAATGATGATTCGGGATAGTAATGGTTTGGTTTTGTGTCCATAAATTAAAGTAGTATTTTGTTAGCTCTTTGGCACCTTAAACCTACAATTAACGCGAAACCTCGCCACAGCTCTATCAAGCAAGTAGAAAAAAAAAACTTAATATAAGAAATTATTTTGAAATTAAAACACACAAATATATAGGAATACATAGAAAATAAATGTATATGCTTACTGATTAAATAACTCCTGCATCGACTCACGATTTGTTAGGTCACCATTCAAAGGATCCATAAAATATATCTTAGAAGCACATGGATTGATGACAATCAATATCTAGTGTGCCCTTTAACAATTAACCAATGTCAGTAAATTCTAATTAATTAGTTGTCATTCAAATTACATATAATTAAAAAGTTCAGTACTAAGTGACTCTCCCTTACATGTAAGGGGCCAAGAATAACACCTCATTATCGACTCTTGCAATGAACAGATCCGTTACTTGTTATGATTGACCTGTAAGCTAGTTATGCAAAATTAGTGGAAAAAAAATGGCAACGTCATGGGAATTAATGAACACGAACCTCCTCGTAATGTTTCCAGGGACCAAGAATGTATGTTACAAGTATTTGAGATGAAGAAACAAATGGATTAATGATAAACTAATATGAATATAGCAAAAACTAGGTTATTTACAATAAATGAAATACCTGATATATAAATTAATAACAATGGCCCCTATCATTTTACACCGAAGGATATCAGTTATTACTTCTATTCTAAACACATTCTGTGTTTCTCTATTGTAAATCTTTATATTGAAATTTACAACTTTTATTTTATCATCCCCTAACATCTATTCAACCAATGCTTTAAGTGCTAATCTATATTTGTTTGAAATCTAAAGGTCGAGCTTTAGCTTCAATGGTGCAATCATTGATTCCTTGCTACTACTCAGCCTAAAGCCTTAATCATTGTACAGGGATGTGCTGTAGGAGTAACCCATTACCTTCTGGGTGGAATTGCCATAACATGGATGTGCAATCATTGATTCCTTACTGAGTCCCAATACTTTCAGTGTTTCAACTTAGACTGTGCAACAAAGTGAGTTAGTTTAATTTAAAACCAATAAAGAATTATAAGGAATTGAACCAGTGTCAACTAAAAACCTATCTTGATAGAGCTACCGTAATGAGATTGGTGGGCTATGCAATGAAGGTCCCTACTGCTTGTCCTACTGCTCTTATGTTCTCGATAGAAATAAGCAATTTAGCATTCTCCTCCATAGAGATATTAACCATTACTCTTGCGTGGTTAGTGTGTATTATTGCATTGTGAAGTGTATCTCCTACAATGTTATACATACAACCTTCTGCAACCACACAATGAGTAGGGGTGTTTAACCATAATGGATAGTCTATTTTGCCCTAAACAAATCATAACATAAGAAATCACTGATAAATAATGAAAGCACTCAACTGTTGACTTAGTTAAAGAAAGTAATTACCTCAGAGAGATACTGAAAGGGAAGTGTGTAGCTGTCTTTACTATTGGGGCTGGCTTCCACTGCATGCGTCCCCATCATTTGCATCTTGATCAATTTCTTAATGAGCCATCATTGATCCTCTAGTTACTTTTTCAACTTAAATTTCTCTTGCTCTTGTCTCTCCACCTTTTCTCTCAACTTGGGAACCTCAGCTGAAGAATGAAACTTCAAATGCTTTTATGTCCCAAAATAGTCTCTTTGATTGACACCAAAACTAACACCCCTAACATGACTGAGGTGTTCCAAGACACCAAGCACCTTGCTTAATATATCCTCACCCCCTAAGAATATATCACCTTGTACGAGGGTCTGTGATGAGATGTCCTATGACACATAAATTAAAAAGCAAATGTTATTAAAAGTAGGAAAATGAAATAAAATGATTGAAAATTTAGATAATCAATTAATACTTACACATTTATTCTAAACTTTAAGGACACACTCATTATCAATTTTGCTCGTTTTATTGACTCAAACTACCTCTTAAAGAATATGATGGGATACTATGCTAACTTCTGATTCCTTTTACTCAATCTATGTATTAGGACAAAGAACCAGTGCATAAGTATTATATTACATTACATTTTCATAAATAGATAACATATATATTCACATACCATCTATTGATCAAGGCCTGAGTATCACAATCGCCCTTTCTTGTACAGGTATTGAATATTTTTTACTTTTTCTTGAATCATCTAACTTAATTTCTGTTAAAAGACATAATAATCGAAGCAATACATATTGTTGCACACTAAAATGAAAAACTATATATTGTTGAATATGATTACTTGGAAAGACTCCTTTTGGCATTTGCTGGTAAAAGCATCCCAAGCCTCCTAAGTTATCATAGCTTGAAATAATTCAGGGGGATGCTCAAGGATGTTCCTGTCGACATCTCTCAAGAATCTACTACTAAGTAATGTACTAGAATGATCATAGTGCCTTACCAACTGTCCCAAGTACATTCCTTGTAACACTATAATCTCTAGCTCATTTCATGACATTTATAAGCTTCACCTTATTATTTCCATAACAGCATATAAAAAGGGGAATGAAATAATGGGTTTATTTGCGTTGCTCTATACTTAAAAATTTGCAATCTGTGTCACGTGGACCGTGTGAGCTTATGTTATGCATCCTCATATTTAATTCCATCATTATAACTCATTTACATCACAAAAACATGCCTATAATTCATGAAAACCAAAATGGAGCTCAAAATAAGCAAGCATACTTTCGGCCAGATTTGCTCCATTTTCTGACCCAAATTTGGAAAATTATAACTAAATCTAGAAAATTCAAAATCATGAAATCTTAGTCTTTTTGGAAAGCTTAGGATGTCTACTTTACACTAAAAAAATGCCCAAGTCACAACATTCATCACCCAGGACGTTTGACATCCAAAAATCTATGTGGTCGCTGGCTGCTTGGGCTGCTGTTCAAATTACTGATACAAATTTCTAAAATTCATACCTAATTCTATAAAAATTGAAATTACACAAATTTGGTCATTCTGGAAAGATAAAAATGTTAAATTGATATTAAAAATAATTCCAAAATGAAACAGATACGTTTAACTATCGAGAACCTATGGAATAGTAACTCTACTCTTGGGGCGCCACTACTACTGACAGCAAACTTCAAAAATGCATAACTCTTTGTTCAGACCTCCAAATTAGGTGATCTTGGTAGCCACAAAAATCTTATGACATCTAGTTTATGCATATAAAATTTCACAAGCATTGGTCACCATTTGACTATCAGGCGACACAAAAAACAAAACTGCTAGTATGAACAGTACCCATACCAGAATCCATAAAAAATATCAACTTTGAAAATTCATCAAATATTCCCTAGACCTCCAAAAATTATGATCTTTAGCTTCCCAAAAATCTCTAAATGAGACCTACTTGCATGCCAAATTTCAAATCAAGACTAGCTCATTGAGCTAAAAAGTGATATAAGGTTATATTATGGTCAATTTTGGCTCCATATTGGGTACCAAAATTGCCAAATAGATTTCCCTTGGTCTTGACACCTTTTAGGCAAGTTTAAAAGCTTATTTGAGACTTTTGTGACTTGTCCAAATGGCCCCAAATCTCATACACCTCATTTTGGCCATTCAACCCACACTTATGCATATTTCCATCAAACTTTAAACTTTCATACTATGGCATTACATACTCAAAACATGGGCTAGTGGTCATATATGAAAATCATACATCTCAACATCACATATTAGTATATTTACATATGTCTCAACGTTCATAGTACATATAAAACAACATATACATGATGAACCATTATTATGGTTGCAAAAAAGACAAAATAACACATAAGCTTGTCAATTGTCCCTCTTCATGGTTGTTGGCTCCCTTCACCATAATTGTTTGGTCCACCTAGCATGTTAGATCATTGGAGAGGAGGGGATGAGATTCAAAGAATCCCAATAGCTCATCTCCCATTCAATCATACATAATATGTGCAAAGTAAGCTTTTCAAATACATGCATGGAGGAAATAGAAGTCATGGACATTTTAAAAGTAAACTTGGCATGTGAATCAATCATACAAGACATTCAAGAGCTCACCAAGTGCTTAGATTGGCCTCACACTTCTCCTTATGGATTTTGGACTTGCCTCACCCATTCTTTAAGAACTTTGGACTCAACCATACTCTTGGGAGCCCACTTTGCTTTTGGGAGACTCTTTACTTTATCTCAACCAAGCTCAAGGATTCTTGGCTCATCCTCACCAAAGGGAAGAGTTCTTGGCCTCTCCACGCTCAAGCAAAATCACACAAACATCATGTAATCATTTGAAAACATAATATGGCATCAAGTATCATGGCATATAAAGGCATGCTAGAATACTTTTCAAAGCTTGAAAACATACATACACACATTCTAAAATAAGCTAAATACACATTCATGTATGAGAAAAGGTGGAGAGAGCTACCTTGTATACAAGCACATACTTTTTCCTTAGCTTTCAAGCCTCCTCTTTTGGCCACATATCCACAAGTTAGTGGAGATGGTTTCTCTTGACCTAAATACAATTTATGGGAGCCAATTAGGTCCATGAAACATATTCTAAGGCTATATCACTTGGTAAAACACTAGATTGCTCTATAACCCCCATTATGGTTCATAAAGGCAACTAATGAAGTAACACCCCTCAAATGATTCTTTCCTTTCAAATATGATTCTTGACTCCTTTTAACCCTATTGGAATTATCACATCATTAAAATAAAAGGCCTAGTACCATGTTGCTTCTTTAGGTCATATTATGGAACTTAAGACACCAAATCACTTTCTATGAGTTCTAAAAATTTTTTCAAGGCCTCTCTTCATTTTCATTCATCAAACATGACTCAAGAATAGCCTTAGAAAAATTTAAAACTCTACCCTACACCTAGAACTCTTATTGGCCGAGACATGCCTAGGTTTAGGGCTTTTTAGAGTTGTCTTTGTTTTCTTAAAGGAGGAAGCTTGTGGGGAGCATCTTTGGTGTCTCAAGAACTCATTTATACTCTTATTTAGACCTAGGAAGCATTATACAAATTTAGAAATTGGAAGGTGCACTTAAAACCCTAGGTTTTGCATCTTGATTTCTAATTCCTATTTCTTGGTTTTCTTTGCATATTCTTATTCCTCTCCATCAAATACCTAAGAATCACCTTTGGTTTGGTTAAAAATCTGACTCCTTGGGTCTGTCTAAGTCTAGGTCGAAATGGAGAAGAAGGGCCATGGAAGATATGAACCATAGGATGCATTTTTACCTTGTTTTCTTGCTTAGTTTGGCTTGAATCTTGATTCTCCAAGCTCCTCTCTTCAAATCCGAACTTTCCCTTGAATATCTCCCTTGAATCAGATTTGTAAACCTCATTTTAATCCAAGAAATAAAGGAGAAGGGAGGAGAGGAGGTGTGGATGAAGAAAAGCAAGGAAAATCACCATGAAAACATACCTTAAGCTTGGTTTTCTTCCTCTTTCTTCTTCCCCTCTTGGGCGCCTCTCCCTTAGGGTTTTGCTTCTGATTTAGGGCTGGAAAATCTGAAGAGAAATGAGGGCAAGTGTGAGGCACCACCTATATATAGGTAGGGAAAAGTAACTTTTTCAAAAATTCCAATTTTGCCCTTCATACTTTGTATTTTTGTTTCTCCTTCGTTTTAGCTCCTTTTTGAGAACTGTCTCTTCCATTATAAAATTTAGGTTCTCAATTAAGAAAAATACCTTTAGAATCACCTAAATCGAAGCTAAAACCTTTCCAAACGAATCGGTCAAAGTTCGGGTCAACCGACATTTGAAAAATTAAACCAGAGGGTCTTTACTGGTCTCTGGGCTTCCCATGGTTTTCAGGGCCTCTGAGAACCCTAGAGAACTCAAAACTTTCATTTAAAAAGCCCTTCTGTATGTTTCCTAAAAAGTCCACTTATTTATGAAAATACCACTGGCCTTTTGGCAAATTTTTTGAATTACCCCAACCCCAAATTCTGGGCAACTCAAGGCTCAAATCCTCATTTTCTATTATTTAAAATTTTATCCAAATTATATTTGGCCTTGAATCACTCATCTCAGGGGACTTACTTTGAAAACGTGCCCGTTTTTGTCGTTTAACAAAAATTGGACATTACATTCCTCATCCGACTCTAATCAATATCAAAAGACATCTGTAAACTAATATAATATACTTTTCAAAGCATGTATATATAAGAAATAATATAAACAAAGTGGCAGAGTATGTTACCGCTATTTCATCCCAAATGGCATTCTTCATGGCTCTGTCGACCTTTTGCCAATCACTTATAATGATGGGCACATTCATCCAAGCCACAATTCCAATATAGCTTATCAAATTTTTATTGTTTTTCCTAATTGGTTGACCCTTAGCATTCCATTGAACTTCAAATGTTTTTATAATGCTTCTTGCGCAAGTCACCTCTTTCAGGACAGTCAAATCGCATTTAATCTGGTTGATCTCCTTTGTAACATCATTTGGAGCACTATCATGACCACTTAGAAAAGCCATTCACTTATAATGAAATTTAAACACATAAGTTAGAAAAATAAGTAAAATTAATTTAGAGATTAAAAGCAAAAATATTTAAGAAATTCAAGGGGATACATAAGAAAATTAAAGAATAAAATGAATCATACATGTTTAAATTAATCTTTTTCTTTTTCTTGTCTGATTTAGACTTCTTTATCCCTCCTTTGGAATCCAAATACCTTCTTTATAATCATCTCTCATATATAGGGCATCATTTTTTATGGAATCACTTTCAAGCAATGTCCCAAAAAAGGGATCATCCTCAACATTGGTATATTGACCGTATTGGATATCATCTTTGTCCTCATTTATTTTGTTTGTCAACAGAACAATAGACAACTTCTTACTAATAGGATAGATCACTTGTTAAGCTTAGGATGCAAAAATAAAAAGCTCATCTTTATCCCATCTTATTAATATCTACCTGGATAAACCCTGACTTATCAATCTAAAATTGTTCTTGTTGTCAACCCCCTTATAATCGAAGACTAGCACCTAAAACAATATGTAGTCCAACTTCTCTATGCATTCAATTATCTTAAAGTATGACATGTTTACACAGATAGGGTTTTTGTCTTTAGCACTAGAAACATGCATAGATTGGGCTAGAAGAGTTACATCACTATTTTGCATTATGCTTTGATCATTTTGCACTTTTGTATAGAATGTGTAGTCGTTGAAGAGATAATCGGTGTAAGAGAGGACATATAGGCTTAGACCTTTTACTAACCATCTCAATTTTTTAGAAATTACACCAAGATTCATATCTAACTCTAAGAAAATATGACTATGTATAAAAAGCTAATTATATTCTTTCAATATCCAACTTTCATTCTTATTAGGGTTCAAGCTTATAAGTATCTTCTTGTGCTTTCACACATATGGCTCAATCTCATCAAAGTTGTGTAAAACATATAGGTGTGCTTACTCCCACTTTGTTCTTGTGATGATAACTATTTCATTTCCCATAATCCCTTCCCCAGTAATTTTTCCCATGTGTCGAGATATCGGAAGCCCAATATTATTGACATTGGATAGGTATTCAGTACAAAATTCAATAGTTCCTTCGACTATGTACCATTCAACAATGCAACCCTATGGTCGACTTCTATTTTTAACATGCCCTTTTAATATCTTCGTGTAATGCTCAGTTAGAGACATCCACCTCAAATAAGCTAAGCCACACATCTATGTCTCCTTAACCAAGCAAACGATTAGGTGAACCATCATGACAAAGACCGAAGGTAGGAAATACATCTCAAGTTCACAGAAAGTGACCACAATTTGTCTTTGCAATGCTGATAATTTCGTAAGGTCAATTACTTTGCTGCAAATGGGCTTGAACAAGAAGTATAGTTTAGTGATTGTCCCTCACACTTTTTTAGGCAAAATGGAACGTATAGCCATTAGAATCAAATGCTCCATCAAAATATGGCAATCATAAGACTTGAGATCCTTCAACTTTAGATCTTTCATTGATATAAGTTTTCTAATGTTCGGAGAATGCCCCTTTGGAACCTTAACTCTATCAAGAAATCAACAAAAAATAATTTTTTTTCTTTCCTAGATAGAGTATAAGCTATTGGAGGTAGATAAGTACGACATTCCTATTTCATCGGTGCCAATTCTCCTCTTATTCCCAAAGTAACCAAGTCCAACCTCACTTTGATCCCATCTTTAGTTTTTCCAGGTACATTAAGTAATATACTAATTACTAATTACACTATCACTTAAATTTTTCTCAATATGCATTACATCAAGGAAATGCCTCATATACAAGGACTTCCAATATGGCTGTTCAAAGAAAATAGATATTTTCTTTTGCTCACTTGTCCTAAGGTGTCTTATAAAAGGTTTGTCAAAGTTGTTATGCAAATTCTTTACCTTTTCATATAGTTGCTCACCAGTTAATGGCAAAGGTGCATTACCTTCCTTTATCATCCCATTGAAAGCTTTTCTCTACCATTGGTAATGACGTTTCGAAGGCGAAAACCTATGATGCCCAAGGAAGACATTCTTTATACAATGTTCCAAAGGCATGGAATGTGTGCCCTGCTCACAAATATGGCATGTGCTGTAATGTCCAGTTTTCGTTAAATGATAAAAACAGGTGTATTTTCAAAACAAGTCTCCCAAAATAAATTTGTTAAGGTCCCAAAAAGTTTGAGTAATATTTTAGATACCTAAAAATGAAAATCCTAGGCTCAGATGGAAAGAAAAATGGAGCTAGAATGAAGAAATGAAATTTAATGAAAAACTTACGAAACGTAATACTATTTTCATAATTTTGAGCAAATTTTGGGATTCACACAGGAAGAATTTTTAAATGAAAGTTTTGAGTTCTTTGGGGTTCTCAAAGGCCCTGAAAATCATAGAAAGTCCCAGGACAGTTAAAACTCCTCCGGTAGATGTTTTTCAACATTAGTGCACTTGATCTTTGACGGATTCATTTAGGAAGGTTTTAGCTCCGATCTGAGTGATTCCAAAGGTATTTTACTAAATTAGGAACTTAAATTTTATAATGAAAATGATAGTTCTAAAAAAGGAGCTAAAATGAATTAGAAAAGAAAATGCCAAAAATAAAGGGCAAAATAGGAATTTTTGAAAAGTCTTCCTTCCTCCACTTATATATATATAAGGTGCCCCCACTCTCCCATTCACTTAACCTCATATTTTTCTGCCCTAAATTAGAGAAAAACCCCCAGGAAAGTGGTGCACAAGAGGAAGAGGAGGAGGAGGAGGAGGAGGAGGAGAAATAAAAGCTTGAAGGTATGGAATTTTGATAGTATTTCATGCTTTTTCCTTTCCAAACATCTTCTCTTCCATTCTCCTTTATTTCCTATGATTATAATGAAGTATATAAATCTATTTTAAGGGAGAAATTAAGGGAAAATTTTGGATTTGAAAAGAGGAGGCTAAAGAAGACAAGATTCAAGTGAAAAAACAAGGAAAAAGAAGGCAATTTCTTCTTCCATGGTTGCTACCTCTTACTCCTCTTCTCTCTATGTTTTGCCTCACTGAAGAAGTCATAGGAGGGCTTGATTTTTAGGTAGCACCAAGGGTTATTTTTAGGAAAAAGAGTGTAGAGATGAAGAATATGCAAAGAAAATTTACAAATAATTATGGAAATTCAAGATGCAAATTCTAGGGTTTTATATGCTCCTTGTAAAATCTGATTTGATACCTTGATTTCTATGCCTAAATGAGAGTTTAAATGAGCTCCTAAGGTCTTTAGAAGTCTCCCCATGTGCTTCCTCAATCAAGAAAACAAAGCAAAGTCCATGAAGGCCAAAACCATGCATAGGTTCGGCCAAGTAAGTTCCATATACATAGGGATAGTTTTAAATTTTTCTAAACCTATTTTTGAGTCATATATGATGAGTGAAGATGGGGGGAGGCCTTGGGAAAAATCTAGAAACTATAAAAAGTGAGTTACCTTATATGTTGCATAATATGACCTAAAGAAGTAACATATAATTAAGATATTTATTTTAATTGTGTGATGACTCCAAGAGACTTAAAAGGAGTCAAGAATCATATATAAAAGTAAAGAATAGAGCCTAGAATTTATTTGATAGGTGTTGCTTCATTAAGTGTATTTTTGAAATAATAAAAGGGTTTATAGACAAAGTTGGTGTCTAAGCAAGATGTGTGGCCTTAGAATTAATTCCATGAACCTATTTGGCTTCCATAAATTGTGTTTAGGCCAAGAGAGATCATTCCCACACCTTTGTGTGTGAGCCCAAGGAAGGGAGAACAAATTCAAGAGAAAAAGTATGTGGTTGCTTCCAAAGTAGCTTACTCCTCCTTCTCTCATGCATGCATGTATGCTTGGCTTGTCTTTGAATGTGTGTATATTTATTTTAAGTCATGAAAAGTATTCTAGCATGATTTCATATGCCATAGTACTATGATGATCCATTATGTTTTCAAATAATGTTTGTTATGTGTGCTTGGGTTTACTTGAGTGTGGTCAGGCCAAGAATCCTTAGCCATGGTGAGGATGACCCAAGAACTCTTAAAGTTTGGTTTAGATAAAGTAAAGAGTCCCCCAAAAGGAGGTTGATTCCTAAGAGCAAAGTTGAGTCTAAAAACCTCTTAAAAAAAGGGTGAGGCAAGTCCAAAATCCACAAGTGAATAGGTGAGGCTAATCCACTTACTTGGCAAGCATTTGTATGTTATGTATGATATGCTTAAATATTGAAAATGCTTCTTAAATTTTTGCACATGTTAATATGCCTATACATGCATTTGTAAGGTTGGTTTTACATCTTTTATGTGTGATTAAAAGAGAGATGAGTTATTAGGATTCTTTGAATTTCATTCCCTCCTCTCCGATGTTCTAACATGCTAGGTGGATAAAGAGAATAAGGAAATGGAAGCCAACCTCTTGAAAAATGAGAGTATATCATCCAGGTGCATCGAAATTGCTCTTTAAGACCACATAGATAGAAAATGATATAATCTATGGTTGTATATGTCCTATAATGTTATGAACATATATAATTATGTTAATGTATCACGTATAAATGAGAGCAAAGATTGTATGTATGGGAATGCTCATTTTAGACATGTAATGGCAATTTTGCATTATGGAAATATATGTATAAATGGAAGTGGAATAGCCAAATTGAGATGTATGAGATTTGGAACTGCTTTGGTAGTTCATATAAGTCATATTTATGCTTTTAAACTTGCCTAAGAGGTGTCAAATACCAAGGGAAGTCATTTGGATACTTTGGTATCCTATATGGAGCAAAAATTGACCACATTGGAAACTTATACCACTTTTTTGTCCAAATGAACTCCTCTTAATTTGAGATTTGGCATGTATTTAGAGCTTTTTGAGAAGCTATTTTGGAGGCCTAAGGAATATTTGATGAATTTTCAAAGTTGGGAAATTTTTTGAAATTGGTCAGGTTACTATTTATACTAGTCCAAAAATGAATTCTGTCACTCAATGGTCAAATGGTGTCCAATTGTCATGAAATTTTATAGGGAGAAATTGAACATTTCTAGTGACTTGTGCCAACTAAAAGTACCTCATTTGGATGTCTATAGAGGGAGATATGAACTTTTAAAGTTTCTACCTAGTATCAGGCGTTCAGATTGACCTCAAGTATTGCTTGATGTGTTTTCGAGATCTGGATGTTCCTGGACTAGTCTAGAGTTATTTTTCCCTCTAGTTAACATCAGTAGCTTTCTAGATTTGTATCATTTGCATAGATTGGATTTTTTTCGAATTAATTAGATATTTTTGAAATTTGTAGCAGAAACTTGTGATAATACCAGTAGCCAGCCAGACCTTTACATTTTTTTGAATGTCAAACATTTTTTGTGTGGTGTGTCATGGTCTGGACATATTTTTAGAATAAGGTATACATTTTTAGCTTTCCAGAATGGCAAAGAATGCATAATTTCAATTTTTCTAAAATTAATTATGATTTTTCAAAATTTGTGACAAAAGTGAGAAAATTTTCGCCAAAATTGCATTTATGAATTTTATGTATCCCTTTGCCATACATGAGCTCTAGGCTAATTTTGGAGATGGAAATGAGTTGTATCTATGTAATTAAATATGAGAATATGATACATGAGCTCACATGGTCTATGGGACACTGAATGAAAATTTTATACGCGACATAACACTAAAAAATATATTTTTTAATACCATTTTTCTTGCCTCTTATATGAATAGCATGGCTTTAGGCATGCGAATCGCATGAAATAAACTAAGAATTTATGGTGTTACATGTGCAACATCCTTTAATACTATATCCTGACAAATTACTGTATGTTAGAAGGTCATTGATTGTCTGAAACAATATAGCTCACAAGTTGAATCTTTCCTCCCTATACCCATCATATACCTCCACTCTCATCTCCCACATTAGTTTCAAATCTTCAATCGGAGGAGCTAAGTATACGTTTATATCATTTCTAGGTTGCTTAGGTCTAGAAATTAGCATAGACAACATCATACATAGCCATGGAGGTAGGTTATAAATCACCAAATTCACTGATTATGTATGGTGGATACTACTTTGGACACCATACAGGTTCACTCTATCGATAGCTAATGCAAGGTGTAGGTTTTTATCTTCTTACCAAAAGTTAGGGTACTTATGATCAATTCTTTTCTACTAAGGAGAATCTGCATGATGCCAAACCTTGCCATCTTGAATCCTTTCATCCACTTGCCATGTTAAGTGTTTCACATCTTCTGCACTATTGTACATGTGTCTGAATCTAGGTATGATGGGAAAATACCATACCACCTTTGCTACACTTGATTCTTTTTTCTTAAATCATAAGGCATTGCACTTAAAACACTTCTCTAATGATGCATATCCATTTTGAAATAAAATGCAATCATTAGAACAAGTATGTATGCTCTCATAGCTTATACTGATAAAGCATAAAATTTTCTTAGCCTCATGTTCGGCTAAGAAGCTCATTATCCTTCGGCAGCATATCTTTCGAAATTGTAAGAAATTCTATAAAGCTCTTATCACTCTATCGATTCTCACTTTCAAATTGTACAACTTCAACACCACTAACAATCTTGTAAGTTTATTATAGCTAGAATATAATGATTTTTCTACAGCACTTTTCAACCTCTCAAACATTTGAGAATAATTCTGAAAATCCCCTTCAACAACATTTGCTATCTCTTCAAGACAATTAGCCTCGTATATACTTGTGCCAAAATCATTTAAAGCACAACTTCTACTATACTCCCAGTTACTATACTCATCCTTTGTCTCACCATGCTTTGTCTAACATGTACTATTTTGGTCAATTCCATTACACACTAAATGTAATACCTTTTAAAAAAGTATATATATATATATATATAATAATAATAATAAAATAAATTATTCTAGGATATTAAAATAAAGATTTCATATTTTTAAATTAATTCTAGAGTTTAAATAATTCTTATAGATTTTTTTTTATATTTTAAGGATTTTATTGAAGTGCATAAAAACCTTTGAGGCAAAAGAGTAATTTTAGCTTGGGGCAATAGTGCAATTTGAGCTAAAGAATAAAATAATCCTCCACTAACTCTGTCTCTTTAATCTCCTTCAGCTTTTCTTCCTGATGCAACGTCTCCCATTCCACGAAGCTCTTTTTCTTCTTTCTTCTTCTTCTTTCTTCTCCATTTCCCACGAAGCTTGTGCATTTTCCTTCCATCTCATTTTGCATCAACTTCTCAACGCGATTTCACCATCTTCTTCCCATTTTAGTGATTTGCTTCTCCTTCTTTTTCAGTAGGATTCCATGGCTGAAGGTTAGTGAGTTATTAATATTTGCATAATTTCATTTTATCCATTTCTTCCTCTATTTGGTGCTAATTTTTGGATGTTTTATAATACCTATTTCTCACTTAGCTTCTTTGGTTTCTCTTCTGTAATTTCTTATCTTCTTCCATTATTATTGAAGCTAATAGGATATTCAATTTTTGTTGCTCAAGTTGTCATAGGTGAGTTTCCAATTTGGGGGCTTCTTGAATTTCTACATTTAAGTGTAAATAAACACTTCATATTTCATCTTTGAAACTTCAAGAAGTGAATTTTAAATTTAATTTGAATTATAAAAACTTAGGTTGAAAAATCCCAAATTTAGGGATTTATGTTTTAGAGAGTATATCAGGTTATATAAATAATTATGGATATTATTGGAGTAGTTAATATAATTAATTTATATTGGTTATAAATTTTAGGTGATACCAGGGAAACTCATTCAACTGAGACTCAACATTAAACAGTAAGGAATAAAGACTTATACTATTAGTCCCAACTGGTGAGTGTGTAGTTAATAGAGTGGTTTATCTATTTTATTCCAATTTATATTTTCCATGGTGAAATTTTCAATTGTGTGATTTATGTGCTCGATGTTTTCAAAACTTCAAAATGGATGTACATATATATATATATATACATTCTTATGATCATTTAATAAATTTATCAAAAGAAATTGATAGTTGAAATGCGGTGTGATATATTCTTGTGAACCGCAAAAGAATGAATTGGATGGAAAGAAAGTGGTGGTGTGTTTATGTTTATTTATGAGAAAGTATTTTATGTTGTTTTGTAATCTCATATATTATAGAGATTATAATAAAGGTTAACTTGCTTTAGTTAATTATTTATTTACCTTTTAATTCCTTATTTATTTTTGATAGCTAAATGTTATTTGAATTATTTTTATTTTATATAATGAATGGGAATCTAGTTAGGATGCCATAGCCGTTAGCGGAGATAACGGCCTAGGTGCACCTAGAATAATTTGTGAATTGTGATGGCACTACGATGTGATATATCCAATGCTACGACCTAGGGTACTAGATGTATATTGTGAAAGTGATAAGATTGGATGAATCCAAAGAAATGCCATGATATATGATGATGTGGTTTGATGATTCGATTCCTCTCTATGATACCCATTCTTAGAATATTTTTCTTATATTTAGAAAATATAGATTTTATCTAAAGGTTTCTTTTTATTTAAATAATTATTTTTCATTTCATCCATAAACTTTATTGCCTAAATTACTTGATAATCATTGATTTTTAAGAACTTTGGTATGCACTTGTTTTCCCTTTATGCACTTTATTATTTATACATTCACTAAGCTAGTGGTAGGCTTATCCCTTTTGTTTCCTTATTTTTCAGACCAGCGAGTAAAAAAGTAAAGTGATCTAGGAGCTCGTGAGCTACCAGACTCTTAAAGTAGGTGTTTAAATTTCGTGAAATTGTGTCAGACTCCATGATGTGGTGGCATTTAGGTGTAGAGAAAATTTTTTTTTTTTTGGAATTGTCCATGTTATATGATCACTTATAATATGTAAATATTGTTTATACTTTCCTAACTAGGTATTTTGATTATATGTGATTTGTTGTTGTTGGTGCTAGTGCTGGTTTAGTTTATTTTTTTCAGGATGGGATATCCAATTTTTAGAGGAGATGCTGCCGAATTTTTGGTAGCCTTTAATGATATAATGAATTGAATATTAAAATTTTCAAAAACTTGTGGGTACATGGGTTAGTTAAAATATATGATATAGTAGTTGACTTTAAATTTTGTAAGGCTTGCTAGGCTAATCCAAATTTCCAGATTAGTTTAGCCTATGCGCCGGTTATAGCTCAGAATTTAGGTCGTGACACTAAATGATCTTCCAACTCAACTACATTAATTCACTTCAAATGGCAGCACTTTAAACAAGGGCATATAATTTTACTAGGGTATTTTGCATGCTCAACTATAAACCTAATAAACTCTTTTACTCCATCCTCATATTCCCTAAACAGACAATTAGCAGGCATCCATTTTCGATTCATACCTCTTCAATCTAACAAGAACCAATTTAAGAGAAATGCGGTTAGTGACTCTTAATTTGTTTAGGCTCCTACCTATTACTCTACTAAATATTGCCCCATGATACTCTATTTAATTATTCTTTTTTTAAATCTATATCTCAAAGAAAAACTAGCAGTATGATGGCATAAAAATGAAAGTCTCCCAGGTCTTTAGTCCTTCTTCAAACTAAAATAAAATAATATTCTAGTAGCCCATAATCTAAAAACAATAACAGCAAGTGTTAAAAGAAACAAGTATAATAATTTTTCTATTCTTTTATGTAAATTATAATTTAGCTATATTATATTTTGTACACTACTACATAATATGTCTTGTTATAATAGGCTTAAATTTTGTTTTGGCACTTTATGCATGTATAAAGATGGTGTACCTATCAATTCACATCATTTTGCACATTTGTGAGGAAACATTATAACCCATAAGCACACACAGTCATGGATAAATATATTTGTGTGTGACAGTTGAATATTTAAGTTTTTCTTTTTTGTCATACCAAATGAATTAAATTGTAAAAAAATCTTGATACATCACAAAAAGAAGAAATAGTTCGTTTAAAAAAAGAAGAAATAAAGGAATGAAGGATAGGAACAAAAAATGGAGGAATATAACTAGCAATTAATTTGTTTAAAGAAAAAATGCATTGATTAAAACAAATTATTTTATGAAAAAAATTAAAAAGTGGGATGAACTTATAGCAAAATGGAAGGGGAGATTCAGAGAGATAGAGCAACACAAAAATGGAGGGTGGATAGAGCAAATTTAGTAGAGATTTTAAATGGACAATGACTAAGGAGAGAAGCAGGCGTCAACTGTAAATAAGGGAGTGAACACGAAAATGGAGAGAACTAGGCACCGACTATAAAGAGGGGGGCAGATGCGAAAATGGAGAGTTTACACTGCAAAGACGATGGCAGAGGTTCTTCTTTCTCACAAAGCTCAACTTTGACGATGTCGGGGGTGTTGGATAGCTTTTTGCACTGTTTGACGATGCTAGCCAAGGGTGGGATTAGTAGGGGTAGTTAATGACCTAAGACCTCTAACCAACTCTAGGGAAGGGATAACAAAGGAGGGAAGGGAGGCTCATTGCAAATAGAGACTGAATGCGAAAGTAGGTTTTTGTAAGAGTTTAAAATTAAATTAGTTGGCGGTCACAAAAAAAAAAAACAACCAACTAAAGTCATATATAGTTGGGGGTTCATAAGAACCACCAACTATATCGAAGCTTTTGTTGGCTATTCGTAAAATTATAGTTTTTGTTGGCGGTTATTAAGAGCCACCAACTATATTTATTTTTTTTTGGCAGTTTTTAAGAACTGCTAGCTATATCATAGTTGTTGTTGGCGATTATTCTCAATTTTGTTGGTGGTTTTTTAATAATCACCAACTATATATTTATAGTTGGCGGTTTTATAAGAACCGCCAACGGATGTTAATCAATATATTCTATTTCTGTGGTAGTAAGAGTTTAGATCCCTTTCCTCTCTCAAAATATTGCTTTCTCTCAATCCTTTATAGCCAAAATTAATTAGAGTATTCTTTTTTAGGATGGAAAAATAAATAAGATAAAAGATGATATAGGTAAAAGATATTAGGTGAGTCTATTCCATAGGTTTTGGGTCAAGTTTGCTTAAAAGTTACTATTAGGCTTTAGTAATTCCAATAAATTGTTGGGCTCTTCATCTTTTGATTTTAACTATCTACACCTTTGGGCTTTTTATTTAATTCTTATCATCATCTAAACCTAAATAATATATTAATGCATCTATCTCGATTCCCAAATATATTAAATTCTTATCATTTAACTTAATCTTTAACATGGTCACCACAATAATAAAATTCCAAATACTTAATTCCTCATAATAATATGCCATTTTTACTAAATACTAGATAATTATTATAAATTCTTCAATAAATAAATTCCAAGTAAATCAAGACTCCTAGTTTCTTTTTACAAATAATTGATATAAAATTTCCAATTAAACCTGATAACCTCCCTAATTATTGAAATAATAAATTAGCTCCTAGATCAGTAAATTCCAAATTAATTATATAATTAATAAATACTCCAATATTAATATTACATGCCTTTCACCTTCGAGTACCAATTGAATTCTTAATAATTCTCCAGTTAGTTATTCTAGCTAAAATTTATTGATTTGGGATGTTACATGTATCTGGTGGTAGTAAAAGAGATTATGTAAATTACTTTTTCGATTATTGAATAGCGTAGTCAATTGGTATGGTGTGGCAATCAGTTTGGACAATACACATTGCTTATGGTTATCGACTTTTGACTAATCGTCCTTCAAGAAATATTAACGCTCCTTTTTAAGCTTGGAATTGATTATGGAAGACAAAGTTTGTCACAACCCAAAAAGTTGAACCATGATCGGTGCATAAATTAAGCCAATGGCTAACCTAATCTAACAAGCCTGAAAACTTGAACAACCAAATACCACAATAAGCCATAAACATGAAAATAATAATAATAATAATACCACTCTTTAGTTTCTCATATTTCACTCTTTAATCACTTGGAGATTGCTTAAAATCCAACAGCACTCCTCCTGCAAACTAACCATATCCCAAATTGTACAATTAGTCACAGTTCTAGTAATCCATCGAATTTGAATCCAACCTAGTTTCGTAATGCTATACCTTCCAGCAGTTGCAATTGAGACCTTGAGACCTTGACAATGTTTCGTGACCAAAAGAAAATATGTAATACACTGCAATTAATATAATTACAATTAATTTCATAATTCAAAATATGGATTTAGCATATCAAGAATTTCAAATGAAAGAATCAATCAATATAAATATAATTAATTTTGTAATTGTTAGTTGAAAATTGAAGGATAAAAACGAGAGAGAAAATTTTGGTTTGGCCTAGGGGTTATTCAAACTTGTGTCCTAATAAATTTTATTTTGCACCCCACAAATTTAATTTAAATTAACTTATTATTGTCTTTGGTATTACTTTATAGCCTTATTATTTCTTACTTGTCTGAGTCTTTAATTTTGGCAGGCATTACATCTCAATTATTTAAATTATTAATTTTAATGAGCATCACAACTTGGTGACTGATTTAAATTAATTTCTTTATTATTTTAAATTTTCAATTTATTAGATTGTTACATTAAACTCTTTAAATATATATGTGTGTATATACACATATACACATGTGTGTGTGTGTATATATATATATATGGAATTAGATCTTCTACTCATTTTAATTCAAGTCGTCCAAATCAAATCAGGATAGTTCAGATTTGATGTTTTTAATTTGTGTATTTTAACATTTTTTTATTTAAAAGGATGCAAGATGCAGAATAAAAATGACCTTCTAACTGACAACTTTAAAAAATTGATAATTTAAGTCAAAAATTAAAAAATAAATATCAAATTTATATCTTCTAGATTTAAAAAAACACCTAGTTATCCTTTGCATAGTAGGTGATATAAACTCATATAATAAGGATGTTGATGATGATAGATTTGGCGACATAAATCCAGCCTTGGAGGAATAAAAAGAACTAATACCCGCAAACTTTCACTAGCAAATTAGATAAATGAACACGGTTTGGTTCAAAATCAAACATAAGAAATTCAGAAAGCCTCATTTTGCAATTGCTCTACATTGCCTAAATATTACCAATCAATGATAAACCAATTAAAAATGTGGACTCTGACTGGATATAATACGACTGAAATTGGTATTAAAAAATCGGCACAGTCGTTTGACTAAGTAATATATCTTCATGCAGTGAAAAGGCATAAATGTGGTTGGTGATCGTAAAGAAAATTGGTAGAGAATTTTTATGCATAAAATATGATAAGAGATTTGAAAAAGATAATTTTTCTTTTTCCTTTTTGTACAAAAGGGTATCTTTGGACTAGTTTATCTGTTAATTGAGGTTGGGTGGGTTAAATTTGAAATTAATGTTGGGGAGTAGAAAAACGAAATTCCCGGGTGATGGATAAAGTGTCCAAAATTTATTTCGTGGACTGTATAATATGTCCAACAATTATAAGTCATAAATATAAAATTGAACTAAATACTTGTCTGGGGACGGCCGGATTCCTTACACAAAGGAATTTTATTGTACTGTGTATAGACGAAAATTGTTTTTGTTTTGAATTTAAGTTTTGATAGAAAAAATAAAAATTATAATTATGAGAACAAAATTTTTAATTGTGAAAGAAAATTGTCCTTTCTTATCAAATTATAAACCCAAAAATAAAATAAAAATGAAATAAAATAAGGCCCAAAACGCCTTACTGCACTGTGCAATAAGATCCCCGCATCCAGGCGCTGCGCTAGGTGGGTAAGAATTTAGAAAAAGGGTCAAACTCGATTTTTCTTCTATGCCCAAAATACAAAAATTGAATCAAATGTATGCATGTGAAGGAATATTTATGAAGGAGCTGTGGTGGAATTTCCAATAACAAACTTGTCGATGCCGCACGGAGGAACATGTTTGAATTATGAGCTCACGCTTTAGAAATTTTAAAAAGTTTAGTCTTATAATCTTGGTAAAATTGCATATAATTCTCTTAAATTTTGAATTATGTGCAAATAACCCCCTGAATTTTAAAAGTTGACAAAGAATCCCCATAAATTTTGAATAATGTGTAGATAACTCTTCTAAATTTTGGATATGTACATATAACCTCTTTAAACTTTAGAAATGTGCAAATAACCCCTCTAAAATGTGTAACAAATGAGAAGGATTATTTGTAAATAATTCAAAATTTAGGAGATTATTTGCAAATAATTCAAAATTTAAGGAGATTATCTGCACATATCCAAAATTTAGGGGGTTATTTATAAATTATTAAAAGTTCATGAGGATTTATTGCAAATATTGAAAGTTCATAAGAGTTTTTTGTATATGACCCAAAATTTAGGGGGTTATATGTAATTTAGCTGATAATCTTTATGTCAGACTTCAATGCATCATTAGATTATGAGTAAATTAATAATTGAGTTTTTGAGCAATTGTTGTCATCTTGATTTGATTTTTTTAAAATAATATTTTTTAAATTTAATCCCTTTAAGATTTCTCTCTAATAAAAATGATTCCTTTGTTAACGTAAATATCTTTCAATTAATAAATAGAAGTTTACATAATAATTAACTTATGAATTAAACTTTAAGTAGTATATACCCCCGCTCCAAAAGCATTGCTCAAGCAAAATTTTTCCCAAAACGCTGTCATTTTGATAATTATTTATCCTTGTAAAATTTGCTACAACATAATTTTAGAAAAAATGCCACATCAGCAAATTCAATTCACAAAGTTAATAGCTATGTTAGCTTTCATTTATTACTTAGAAGAAATTTGCTTAACCACCATTTTTATTGAAGAAAATCTTTAGGAGTTTAAATTCAGATATTTTATTTTTAAAAGATCAATTTTTTTTTAAAAGGTGATCAATTGAAAATTAAATCAACAATTTACTCTTAAACTATATAGTGCAATATTAAAATATTCGAGCTTCTCAACTTTTGAATTGGCTTGGAGTCAATACCATGATGGGTAATTTTTTACCCATAAATTGTCTTCGTTGACGTAGGAAAACGCTGGTCAAAGAGAGTATGAGACTTTGCTAGATCAACGTTAGCCCAACATCGGTTCAACATTAGCCAAGTGGAAAGGGTCTAGTTAGCCATAATTTTCCGTAAGTCAATTCAACTTACAGGATACGGTTTGGTTTAGAAGCATGTATTAATGTTTTCCCTACAAATTAATGTTAAAAGGAACATAGTTCACAGATGGCAACCCTGTCATTAGGCCTGATAGACTTTGAAATATGGATCTTGTTCAAAAAGGGAAAAAAATAAACATAATTATTTGTTGTTTAATAACATAACATGTTCTCTAGGCACTTCTTTATAGCAAACCCATTGAGAAAACAAGTAAACATACAAAGCATGTGCTCTAGGCACTTCTTTATAGCAAACCCATAAAGAAAACAAGTAAACGTACATAGCATGTGCTTTAGGCACTTTTTTTAATAGAAAATCCACGGAGAGAACAAGTAAACATCCTTCAATCATGAGCACTGCAAATCATCTGAGCTATGCTTTGCATGGTTGGTCGAGATGACGGGTTTGTTTGTAAACATGAAAGAGCTAGATTCCCAATCAAAGCCAATTCCTTCAACTTTTGTTGGTTTATAGGCAACGATAGACGTGGATCTAAAATTGCTTTAAAGCTAATGCTTTGAAAACCATATGTTTGTGTATGGGAAATTAGATGACCTGGATGCTTTCCCATAAGAACCTCAAAAGTCAAAACTCCAAAGCTAAACACATCACATTTCTCAGACATTGCCATTGTGTATGCAAGCTCTGCAATAGTCAGAATGAAGTGATAATTTTCCCTTTACAAATAATGATAACAAGGAGCATGTTTTGGTCAATTAAAATAGCCTAGATAAAGTCGGAACACACCCTCACCATAACACACCCACACATACTTATACATATATCTGTGTGCGTGTTTGTGTTTGTGCATGTATTGAAAGAAAAACAAATGAAGCATAATAATAGTAATGTCCTTGCCTTATAAATCAATTTTTTAATATTATTATTTTTTTTACTTTGAAATCTCCAAAAAAAGAAAAAAGAAATAAAACATATGTTTCTCTATAATAGAGAAACAAACATGGAAACTAGAAAGTTTTCATCCATATTAATGTGAAAAGTTTTAGGACAACTTATCTTTCAAAAACTTGAAAGGTTTTGAAAAGAGTTAGATAGGGTTTAATATTAAACTCACCTGGAGCAGCATAGCCATATGTACCAGCAAATGTTGTCCAAATTGATGAATCAAGCTTCAAGAACCTTGCTGTGCCAAAGTCTGAGACATGGGCTTCAAGATTTGTGGACAATAAAATATTGTTGCTTGATATGTCTCTGTGAATAATTGGTGGATTGCAATCATGATGCATATAAGATAAAGCTTTTGCTACACCTTTGACAATATCAACCCTTTGAGGCCAATCTAACTCTAAAGCTTCCTTTTCATTTCTAAGCAAATTAGCCAAAGTCCCTCTTTCCATGTACTCGTAAATCAAAAATGTGTGCAGCCCTTGTGTGCAAAATCCATATAGCTTCACAATGTTCCGATGGCGTGTTTCTTTTAAGGCTTCAATCTCACTTTTAAAGGCTTTTATACTCTCAACGTCTAAGTCATTTGCTTCATATCTCAACTTTTTTATAGCAAATACTTCACCTGCCGGCATTACCACTTTGTAAACTTTTCCAAAAGCTCCCTCCCCAATGTAGTACTTGTCATCAAAGTTCTCAGTTGCTTTAATTATGTCTTCATACACAACTCTACCATTGAAGTGCCATATTGAAAATGGATTTTGTTTCAAGGCCACAGAGTTCTGGTTTAAAACTCTTGAGTTTCTCTTATAGTGGGTAACAAATATCCCAATTAACATGAAGAAGACAAACAATGCACCTCCCACAGAAGCAACAATAGTTATTACAACTTTCTTGTTACCTTCACTAGGAGGTTCTATGACTAAGACATTGCAAGGTTGTAAGCCTTGGATCATTCCACATAAATTATTGTTGTTACTTAAATCCAGTGGATAAGAAGAATTAAATATGCCATTATTAGGTACAGGGCCCTCCAAATTATTGTAAGAGAGGTTAATGCTTGACAAGCTCAACATTTGACCAAGGGAATTAGGAATAAAGCCTGATAGATTATTGTGAGACATATTTAAGCTTTCTAAATTGTTGACCTTACTGAGATCAGCAGGAATTTCTCCAGAGAGTGAATTATAACTTAGGTCCAAAAAATATTGTAGGGCTACAAGATTTCCAATTTGGTAAGGGATTATGCCATAGAAGTCATTGTTGCTCAAATTTAGACTTATCAATTTGTAGCAATTCCCTATTTGAGAAGGGATTGGTCCCTTTAGCTTGTTCGTTGATAGGTCTAAAACCTGCAAATTGGAAAGCCTTCCAATGCCTAAGGGTATTGCACCTAAAAGATTGTTGCTACTTAAATATAAAAAGTACAGGCTTGGGGAATTTCCTATTTGTGGAGGAATCTCTCCTGTAATGTTGTTGTAAGATAGATCAATCTTTACTATATTGTCCAATTGAAAAATCTCACCAGGAATAGTGCCGTCAATTGAATTTCCAGCCACATTAAAAAGTTGCAAGCTCTTGCAAGCACCCCAATTTGCAGAGAGCTTACCTTGCACTCTATTGTAGCTTATGTCAATGTAAGTAAGATTTAAATAAACTCCAAAATCCTGATCAGCAAAACCTGTAAGTTGGTTATGCTCAATTTGAAGTTTGTATAAGGCAGGGCAGTTTCTTAGGCTATTTGGGATTGGACCTGTGAATCTATTATAACTTGCTGTGAAATTGACAAGCATACCACCTTTGCATACTTGTGGTGGTAGTTGGCCAGTGAAATTGTTGTTCTCAAGTTTCAAGACAACTAAAGATGAAAGGTTTCCAAACTCTTGTGGCACATGACCATGTAAATTGTTTTTGTGAAGGCGAATATCAGTTAGATTAGTCAATCTACCGATAGCAGGGGGAATTATGCCTGAGAGATTGTTTTCAGACATTGAGAGAACATTTAACTGTGTACAGTTGCCTAGAGATTGTGGAATGGGCCCATAGAAGCTGTTCCCATCTAAAGCTAGAATAGTTAAACCTCTTATATTCCCTATTTCTTTTGGAATTCTGCCACCAAGCAAGGTGTCTTGAAAGAGGAGATTTTGGATCCCAATCAGGCCAATTTTGGGTTGATCAATGCTATCAGGGAATAAACGAGGGTCTAATATTCCTGTGAGATCATTTTGTGAAAGATCAAGCTCATAAAGTTGTGTAAGATTAGCAAGAGAAAGAGGTATAGTACCAATGAGATTATTATGATTAAGGTCAAGGAATTGGAGTTTTGAGAGCACCCCAATGCTTTTTGGTATGGGACCACTGAGTTCATTAAATTTGAGATTAAGAAGAAGAAGATTTGGAAATGCCGAAAAGTTCAAGTTCATAAGGGTACCTTTAAGACCAGTGTGGTTCAAGTTTAGTTCAACCACATTTCTTGAAGAATCACATTTGATTCCACGCCATGAACATGGGGTTTGAACTGCACTCGAGTTGGTGGGTGATGGAGAGACCCATGATTCCAAAATTGGCTGGTATGGGAGACTTTGTTTCCAGTTGAGCAGAGCTTCGGTTTCTGTAAGTCCTAAAGTGGCCTGACATAGTGCCCACAAAATCAAGCAAGTAGGTGGAATTGCAAGGAAGATAGAAATTTTATGCTGGGCCATATTTCAAAATATGCTTGTTTGTTCAAAGCAGAGTTCCTTTTTATAGCCCATTAGCAGGAAAACTTTGGCTACCATCAATGAATTGTGCATCTCTTTATTTAGATTCATTTCACAACAAGTTTAAGTCGTAAATTATTGTGAGGGCTGCTTATCATCAAGAGCTGCGTGTAGTTAAAGTTTTTAGATTTTGATAGCATTGACCATGTTGCAACTAGTGAGCAAAGAGATGAAAAAACTTTGCTAGATCAACATCAGCCACAAATTTCCACTAGTCAATCCAACTTAAAGGATACGACATGATTTAGAAAAATAAAATAATTAACACAATCTCCAGGTCAAAAGTAGCACTATTTCATGAGTTCTATGCCTTTATTCTATTCCTTGGGCTTGGTAAATAATATGACTCTGGGCTAGTTAACCCATATGACACGGTAAAATTGATGGTCCCTACGAGAATAGTATTCAATCCAACTTAAAGGATACGCTTGATTTAGTTAAAGGGAGGAAGAGACTTTGACAGATCAACATTAGTCCAACATTAGATCAACATTAGCCCTAAATTTCCAAAAGTCAATTCAGATACAGTTTGATTTATAAATATAAAAGAATTAACACTATTTGCAGGTCAAAAGTAGCCCTATTTCATGAGCTCTATGCCTTTATGCTATTACTCGGGCTTCATAAATAATATGATTCTAGGCTAATTAACCCGTATGACACGATAAAATTGATGGTCCTTATGAGAATATATACTATTCAATTCAACTTAAAGTGTACGGTTTCATTTAGTCAAGGAGAGAAAGAGGCTTTGCTAGATCAACATTAGTCCAACATTAGATCAACATTAGCCATAAATTTCCACAAGTCAATCCAACTTGAAGGATACGGTTTGATTTGGAGACATAAAAGAATTAGCACTATCTTCAGACGAAAAACAATAGCCAACTATGCCAAAGGTAGAAGCAGGGACTTTGCTAGGCAAATATTGGTCCTACGTAGGATAGTGTTAAAATGCTCTGAATTGTTTGTTTCCCTTTCTTTTGGAAGGCAGATGAGGTATATTATTTGTGTAGAAAATTATTAACACGGATTACATGCTTTACCTAGGAATTAATTTTAAAAGCAACATTGTTTACAGATAACAGCCCTTTCATTAGGCCTGGTAGACTTTGGAATATGTTCTCTGTTACATGGGTTATGTTCAAAAAGGGAAAAAAAGGAAAAAAAAAAAACATAATTGTGTGTTACTTAATAACATAGCATACGCTCTGGGCACTTGTTTATAGCATGCCTAATGAGAGAACGAGTTAACAGACTTGGATCATGAGCACTATTCATTTAAATAATTTGAGCTATGTTGCGCAAGCCCACTTCATAGACTAAATAGAGCTATTCATTTAAATTGGCCCAAGTCCAGAGGGAATTGCATTCTTGCAAAAATACGAAAATTTATTTTACAAAATGTTTTCAGAAAACATCTCTTCCTAGACTCGATCAAGGATATTTTTACTTATCGTTCGTCTTTTAATGAAAATTAAAAGAAGAAATGGAAAACCCAAAGGCACTTTAAATTACCAAATACCTTGAATTTTCTTGGATCTATTCCTTGATTAAGAGTTCCATTTGCAATCTAGTATAAAGATTTCATTCCCTTCAATGAATTGAGCATCTCTTTATTTAAATTCATTTCACAACTTAAAATCATAAATTACTGTTGACCTGCTCATCGTTTGGAGGCGCGTGTAATTAAAGCTTTTGGATTTTGATGGCATTGACCGTGTTCGAACAGCTGAGCAAAGAGAGGAAGAGACATTGCTAGATCAACATTAGCCATAAATTTGCACAAGTCAATCCAACTTTAAGGATACGGTTTGATTTAGAAGCATAAAAAAATTAGCCCTACCTTTAGACCAAAAGCACAAAAACAAAACATATTACATTTTTTAGACACTGCCATTGCATATGCAAGCTCTGCAGTAGTTGAATTAAACTATAGGTGTTTGCTCCATAAGAGTCCAACAGGAGGTTGAATTAAACTTTTAAAAGATTATTCCTGTTTTGTAAATTGCTTCGCAAAATCTTTTGGGTCCTATCTGAAAATCACCTTTCTAAAGTGCATTGTCAATGTTAAAATCATGATTTTCAAAAAATCCAATTTAAAAACATTTGTATGAAATATAATTTCTCTTTATCTTTCAAAAACATGAAAGATAAAAACAGAAAGTATGAAGAAAACCGATCCTTAAAAAAAAAATCAGCTTCCTAAAAACCTCTTCTGAAAATCAATAAAACTCAAGAAGCATGGGTTTCCGCAAAATAATAAAGCCAAGTTATTGAAAATAATTTGCCTTGTGAAATCCTAAGTTATGGAAACCAAACTTAATCAAGACTTTAAAATAGAATTCCTCAGTATGATAGGAGGTTAAGGAACCTTGACCTCAAGCCTCGGATTTATGAAAACTTGTATGAAAGAACATGTTTATGAAAACAATGTCATTTTCGAAACAACGACAATAAAACTCTTTAAGAACCTTTTTCAAAAATTCAAGACGTTCAAAAATTGAAAAACATAAGAGTGTTGGGTAAAGAGAAAACTCAACAGTCACTCAAAAAAAAAACTTTTAATGCAACTCTTAGTGGCAATTTAAAAAGGTTCTAGGTAAAAATATAATTTTAGTGGCAACAAACTTAGGCTGTCGCTAAAAGTGATTGCTAAATGCTATTCCATAATTTAGCAAGAACCTTGAGCAGCAACAAGAGAAAATTGCCACCAAAATTCTTTTGTGGCATAAAAAACAACACCACAAAATATAATTTATTGGTAGCAAAGAAATGGTTGCCACTAAAACTAACTTTTAGTGGCAACTTTTTGTCATCACTAAAAGTTTGACAAATTTTTTGTACCAACCTACCATTGCTACTAAAAGTGATTTTTAATAGTTTTAGTGGCAACTTTTTGTCACCACTAAAACTTTGACAAAATTTTTGTACCAAAACCTTTTGTAGCAACCCGCCATTGCTACTAAAAGTGATTTTTAGTGGCAACATCCTTACATCTTGATTAAAAGTTATTTTTAATGGCAATATAAGCTCCCTACTAAAGGTTTTGCAATTTTTTTTTTTTCGAGAAGCAAAAGTTTTGGTTCTAAAAAGCATAATCACTTTTAGTGATGGCATCCATTTGTCAAAATTAAAAGTTTTTCAATTTTTCTTTCTTGAGAAGCAAAAACTTTGTCTTGAAAAAATATAATCACTTTTAGTGAGGAATCCATTTGTTGACACTAAAAGTGACATTTAGTGGTAACCTTTTTGCAAACTTTTTTCAAGAAGCAAAAGTACATAATCACTTGAAAAAATAAAATCACTCTTAGTGAGGACATCCATGTGTTGGCAAACTTTTTCCAACTTTGTAAATTTTTTTAACATGGTAGGATTCAAACCTGGGCCATGTATGTAAATGTTAGAGTGCTTAACCATTGCTCCAAAGATGCACCTTTGATACTTTAGTGCACACTATGTTGTATAAAAACATGTGAATGATAATATGTAATATAAATATATTTTTAATACGAATAAATTTTAAATATTTATTATTGATTTTATATTTCATTAAAACAATTTGAGAAGTATTAATAAATTATTCTCATAAACAAAAAAAAAATTCTATATTTAAGAGGAATTTTCTAAGCAAAAAATTAAAAAATAATAAAACAAAATTTTAATAAAAATATATTATAATTAATAAATAAATAATCATTTATTAAATGAAAAATTGAATAGAAAGTCAAAACTTCAACCAAATCAAATCAAATCCTCGTTTGAATAAGAAATAAGAACCATAATGCTACATGTTTCTCTATAACATATCAGATTTTCATCCTTCACTATATCAAATCTTCAAAGGATCATAATATATCAAATCCTTTTCTTCGTTGTAACAAATCCCTTTCAGCATATCATAGTTGCATTGTCTCACACTCTCTTTTAGTTCTTTAGTTCTTCATATGATCTAAGTGTAACATCCCAAAATTAATTAAGTGAAGTTATTGAAATTAATGATTTAATTTGGAAAAAATAAAGAATTATTACGAAAATTAAGGAAAATTATAAAAATAAAAAATTTTAAGGACAATAATTATTTTAGCCATTTTTAGGCAAATAATAATTATTTGGCAATTTGTGGCGAGAAATAAAATTAATTAAAGAATTTTAATTTAATTATGAGAAATTAATTAGTGGAGTTTGGAAAATTAAATCAGAGCTTAATAATTTGTGTGACTCTACTAAGAATTAGTTTTTGGAGCCTAAATTAAGTTATAATAGAAACTCAGCCTAATTAAACTTATCTGACCATGGCCTAACACTTAAAAATAAATTAAATTTGACAAAATGCCCTTAGGTTAGCTACACTCCCACTAAACTCTAAAATAAGTGCTGCACAACTCATTTTCTTAAATTGAAGCTTTTGAATAGCCCAGGAAGAGGAGAAAAATGCACAAGTGAGAGAGAGCTAGGGTATACTAACCTTGTGGCCCTTATCTATCATACCATAAAGGATCTAGCATCACATTCCTTTATTCAAGATGACTTGCAAGTGTTATCAAAGAAACTCCAAGAAAAGACAATAAAAATAATGAATTTAATTTCGTTACGTCGAGGTTTAAAAATTTATCTTGCTTTTCGTGGGGCTCGTGAATTTACTAGCACCATTTTCTATTTATTTTTCATCCATTCAAATCATAAACATCCCAAAACTTTGTTTAAACCATGGAGCAAGAGCTAAAAGCCAGAAAAATGGCTTATTTATCTTAGGTCAAAGGTAACGGATTTTTTGGCAATTTTAAAAAATCATCACTAAATGTAGAAAAATCAAAATCTACTGAACCATAGCTTTTTAAAAAGCTCCAAGTGTTAACTTTAAGTTAAAAATAATTTCAAGCCATGAAAACATCATTTGGACCACATTTGACCACAAAAAAGTGGCAAAGGTCAAGATGTCCAGCGTTTCTAATATAGGTTACTAATATAAATTTTAAAAATTCATAATTAATTTCAAAAAAATATAATTCATGCAAACTATAATAGTTTAGAAAGATATAGATGCTAATTAGAGGGAAAAAATAGTTCCAGATCAATTCAAAAGCATCTATACCCCAAAAATAGATGGAACAGTGATAGAGGTCTGACTGTGTGCCTAGAATAGAATAGAAAATTTAAAAATTTATACCTCCCTCTCTAGACATCCAATTTAGGTGATTTTAGTTTAAGTTTTCCTGGGTTCCTAGAGGCCCTAAAAACCATAGAAAGCCTCGGGACAGCTAAAGCCCCTCCGGTGGATGTTTTTCAATGTTAGTGTACCTGAACTTTGATGGATTCGTTCAAGAGGTTTTCGCCCCAATTTGAGTGATTCCAAAGCCATTTTACTAAATTGGAAAGCTAAATTTCATAATGGAAAAGACAATTCTCAAAAAGGAGTTAAATCGAAGGAGAAACAAAAATACCAAGAACAAAAGGCAAAATGGAAATTTTTGAAAAGTGTAACTTCCTCCCACTTATATATATGATACACCCTTCTTCTGCCTTCATTATGCACGACCAAGCTTTGACTAAAACCAAAGAAAGACCTTAGGGAGAGTGGTGCACAAGAGGAAGGCAAAGAGGAGGAGAAATCGAAGGCTTAAAGTATAGAAATTTGTAGTTTTCATGCTCTTTCTCATCCAAACCTCCTCTTCTTCATTCTCCTTTGTTTCCCTCTATTAAACTAAAGTTTACAAATCTGTTTTAAGAGAGAAATTGAGAGAAAAATTCTGATTTAAAGAGAGGAGCTCAAAGAACACAAGATTCAAGTGAGAAAAGCCATGAAAACAAGGTATTTTCTTCTTCCATGGTAGCTACCCTTTGCTCCCCTTCTCCACCATTTCACCCCAGTTGAGAAGACTTAAGAGGAGTTGATTTTTAGGAAGAACCAAGGGTGATTCTAAGGAAAAAAGGATATGCAGATTAAGAATATGCAAAAAAAATTATCAAAAAACTATTAGATTTCAAGATGTAAATTCTAGGATTTTGTGTGCACCTTCCAAAATCTGATTTTATATTATGATTCCTAGGTCTAATTAAGAGTTTAAATGAGCTCTTAAGATCCCTAAGATACTCCCCACATGCTTCCTCCTTCAAAAACATAAAGAAATCTCCAAGGAGGCCAAAAACCCCCACAGTCTCGACCAAGCAAAGTTGGGGTAGTGATAAACATGTATTTCTATCTATTTTATTCTCCTAACTTAAGTATTTTAATGTCCAAATATGACTTTAGGGGTTCAATTAGATGGAATTTTGTTTTAGTAACCATTCTTTACACTTTATGAATTAATTGGCAAAATAATTGATTTTAAATGCATAAATAATTTTAAATGAATTTTATGAATATTCATATTTCACTTTTCCTACTCTTTTATGCAGAATTTTAATATGAATTGGGAGATTAAACAAGCATTTGATTTAAAGAAGAGAAAGGAATGATTAAAGAAGCATGAGCTTGAGCTAAAGAGAAACTTAAGAGCAAAATGAGAAGAAAATCACGTGGAGAACATGCAGAAACAGAGGAAGGAGCTTGCCACGGGTTCTGCACTCACACAAGAAGATGCAGCTGAACGAAGGAAGCATGAAACAGCCACGGGCAAAGCCACGTGAACAGTAAACAAGATGGAGAAAATGAAGAGAAACAGCCACTGGTTTGGGAGGTCCATGAGAGAACACACACATGCAAAAATAGAAACTAAACTCGAGAGCTGTGTTAAATGAAGGGAGCAACAAGTTGAAGTCTGGTTTGAAAGAGAGAATAAACAGAAGCTGCACGAAGGAAGCAGAACCACGTAAAGAAGCTGCAAAACTGGGGAGAAGTAACGTGACAGCAAGCGAATGATGAAGCACAGCAGCAAAACGAGGAAGAGAAGCAGAAACAAATACACATGAGCTGCAACATGGAACCAGACGTGAACATGAATGAAAAGGATGCAGCAACGTTCCAAACACGAGCAGAAACTGAAGCAGAACGTGAAAAGTGGGAAGTTTGCATGAATTGGAATATTATAATAAAGAAAATGAGCTGGGACCCACACTTTATCCCACATACATTTAGCTACGGAGAATTGGCACCAGAGACAGCAGCAGAATAAATGAGAAAGATAAAAAAAGCAACGTGAAGAAGAGCTGCTGAACAGAGATGAAGAATGTGAGAAACTCTAGCTGCAGATGAAGCCACTCTCTGGAACGAAGAACAAAAACACTGGAGCTGGAATGCATGTGGATTACTATATTCACATTGGGGCCCACACTCATGCATAATAGAAGAAAATCTAAATGTGGTTTCAGCATCCAAAATGAAGAGCTGAAGAGAGCACGTGAAAAATTAAATATTCACGTGAATGGAGAAAACACGACGTCGCACGCTCCATATAATTCAATTCGTCCATTCCGTCAGGATCAGCAAACATTATATATCCACTTGCACACTCCAGCCCATTGACGTCTTCTCCCATATATACATCGTCTATTTATTCACGTTAAAAAACCCTAGCTGTCACACCCACAAATCCATCATTCACCCACGCCGTCATTCGCCTTCATCCATCTCTCCATTCTTTCCATCTTCATCCACCGAATGAGGCTTTAATTCGTCCATCTTGAGGCTAGCTAGGAGGAAGCTCTTGGGCTGAAGCTTGAATCCTTGGGAATAATGCAGAATTATGGCTAAGATTTTCTTATTTTTCCTACACTTTTTCTTATTCTGTACAATCTCGGTTGAGTTGTATTTGATTTGGAATTTGTGTAATTAATTAGTGGCTGGTTAGACACTGATTAGGAACCCTTTTTTGTTGATTAATTGGTTAGATTTGAATCTGATTTTTCATTATTCTCTTTAATCTTCCATGCATGCCACGAAGGTGTTCGATGAATTGCATGAGTGAGGTTATGTGCTTAAATGTCTATCTGAGAATTCTTTGGTGTTTAGTTGGTTAATTAAACATTTTTGGATGATGAATCAGAAGATAATTAATTAGTTAATCAATCAAATTGGATATTCATTGATCTTAAGGACAAGAGTTAACGGTTTAATGCGGGATTGAGGTCTCAATTCAACATTAGATTATTAATCTCTTGAATCTTGAATGGTTATTCAAGATCATTTGCTAATGAACATAATTAGGAATTCTTAGGCCATAATTAATCATAATTAGAATAGGATAAGGATAGTGGATACCAAGAGATGATTCCTGAGCTAGTCACAAGCCCATCATTCACCATAATTCATCTAATTAGGTAGAATTTAGAATTTTTAATTCAATTTAGTTTTAGGTTAGTTTAATTAAATTAAAAACCCTCCAAATTAGATAGTCTTAGAATTCTTTAACATTTAGAAAACTCAATTGAACATTAAATTTCAATTCCAAGGGAGATGACCTAGGTTGTGCCACTTACTATATTTAATATCCAACCTAGTTTTATTTTGAGGGTTGCACGACAAGCCCGTCAGGTAGCTAGGGAGAGTTTTAAATTTTTCTAAGGCCATTCCTGAGTCATATATGATGAAAGAAGATGAGGGGAGGCCTTAGAAAAAATTTAGAACTCATAGAAAGTGATTTGGTGCTTTAGGTTCCATATTATGACCTAAAGAAGCCAAATGTTGTTAGGCTCTTGGTTTTGATTATTTGATGACTCCAAGATGTTTAAAAGGAGTCAAGAATCATATTTGAAAGGAAAGAATGGAGCCTAAAATTTATTTGAGGGGTGTTACTTCATTAGGTGCATTTATAGACCATAACGGGATTTATAGAACAACTTAGTGTCTAAGCAAGTTGTGTGACCTTAAAAATTGTTTCAAGAACCTAATTGGCTTCCATAAATTATGTTTTGGCCAAGAGAAACCTTCCCCACACTTTTGTGGGTGTGTGGCCAAAGCAAGGGAGGGCAGTTCAAGAGAAAAAGTGTGTGATTATGTCAAGGTAGCTCTCTCCACCTTCTCTCGTGCATGGATGTGTGCTTTAACTTATCTTAGAATGTGTGTATGTGTATTTTCAAGCAATGAAAACTATGATAGCATGATTTCCTATGCCATGATTTTATGATGACATATTATGTTTATATGATGTTTTTGATGTATGCTTGGGTTTGCTTGAGTGTGGTGGAGCCAAGAACCCTTAGCCATGGTGAGGATGAGCCAAGAACCCTTGAGATTGGTTAAGACAAAGCAAAGAGTCTCCCAAAAGCAAACTGGGCTCTCAAGAGTATGATTGAGTCCAAGAATCTCTTAAAGAATGGGTGAGGCAAGTCCAATATCCATAAGAAATTGAGTGAGGCCAATCCACTTGCTTGATAAGCCTTTGTATGCTATGTATAACTTTCTCAAATAATAAAAATACCTCTTGAATGTTTGCACATGTTAACATGACCATACATACATTTATGAGACTTGTTTGCATCCATTATGTATGATTGAATGAGATATAAGCTATTGGGATTCTTTGAATCTCATCCCCTCCTCTCCAATATTCTAACATGCTAGGTGGACCAAGAGAGCAAGGTAATAGAAGCCAACCACCTTGAGGATGAGAGGATGACAACAAAGTCCTTGAATTTTGTTACTTTGAAACCATACAATTGGCAAATAATGTAATCTATAGATGTATATGTATCATGATGCCATGAACAAATGTAATTATGATAATATGTTATGTATGAATGAGAGAATATGTTATGTGATCATTAGAATGTCATTTGAGTATATTTTGGCAAATGAGCTTCTTAGATGACATTATGGAAATATGTATAAGTGTGAATGAGATGACCAAAATGAGATGCATGGAGTTTAGGACCATTTGGGTAGCTTACACAAGTCTTAATCATGCTTTTAGACTTGCCCAAAAGGTGCCAAACTCTAGGAAAAATCATTTGGTTACTTTGGTACCCTATATGGAGCCAAAAATGACATAATGGAACCCTATATCACTTTTGGTCAAATGAGCTCTTCTTGATTTGAGATTTGGCATGAAATTAGAACTTATGAAGAGCTTTTTGGGAAGCTAAAGAACATAATTTTTGAAGATCTATAGAATATTTGATGAATTTTCAAATTTGGTAAATTTTTAATTTTGGTCTGCTACACTATTCATTTGGTCCAAAAATGAAATCTGTCATATAGGGCTCAAATGATGTCTAATTGCTATGAAAGTTTATACAGAGAAACTAGACATTCACAGTGACTTCTACCAGCTAGAAGCACCTTATTTGGAGGTCTAGAGAGGGAGATATGAATTTTTGAATATTCTATCCAATATCAGGAGCCTTACCTGACTTCGGTCATTGTTCCATTACATTTCAAGGTCTGGGCTACCTACACTAGTATGGAAATATTTTTTCCCTCAATCTAACATCCAAAGCTTTCTAAATTGGTATCATTTGCATTGATTGGATTTTTGTGGAATTAATTGGACATTTTTTAAGTTTGCCACAGAAATCTGTGACAGCATCAGTGATAGTTTGGATCTCTAGACATTTTCAGATGTCAAACATCCTTTTTGATGATGTTGTAGTCTAACAATATTTTTAGTATGAAGTAGACATTCGTAACTTTCTATAATGACCAAGAATGCATGATTTCAATTTTTCTAGAATTAGTTATGATTTTCCAAAGTTTGGTAGAAAAGGGGTAAATTCTGGCTAAAATTTAATGTGCTTATTTTAAGCTTTTCCTTGAGTTCCATGAGTTTTAGGCCATATTTTATAAGGAAAATGAGTTGTGTTCATGTAATTAAATATGAGAATGGATGATATGAATTCACACGGTCCACGTGACACCGAATGAAAATTTTATACAAATGCAGTGCAATTAAATACCTTATTTTAATGGACTTTTCTTATTGCCCTCATGTAATGCACTATATTAGCATGCAAATGTGATAGAGATAAGTTAGAATTTATGGTGTTACATCTTGGATATGTATAATTATGATAATATGTGATGTATAAATGAGAGGATATGATATGTGAATGGTAGAATGTAAATTGAGTATGTAATGCCAAGATATGCTTCTTGAAAGTTTGATGGGAATATGTATAATTGCATGTGACATAGCCAAAATGAGAGGCATGGAGTTTGGGACCATTTAGGCAGCTCATAGAAGTCCTAATCATAACATCTAGTTCTCTGAAAATAAGAGAAAATGTGAAAAAGGTAATGTACGGTTTATCTGTAAACGAACAAAATTCACCGGATACAAAAGAAAGTCCCTCAAAATGAGATAGTTATGGTCCCAAAAAATTTGAAAAGCATTCTAGAGTCCTAAAAATGAGAATCCCAGGCTCATACAGAAAGAAAAATGGAGCTAGAATGAAGAAAAAATTTCTTACGAAAAGCTTACAAAAATGTAATGGCATTTTTGTAATTTTGAGTAAATTTTAGAATTCACATAAGAAGGTTTTTTAAATGAAAATTTTGAGTTCTCCGAGGTTCTCAGAGGTCCTGAAAACCATGGGAAGCCTCGGGATAATTAAATCTCCTTCGGTAGATGTTTTCTAATGTCGATGTGCCCGAACTTTGATGGATCCATTTGAGAAGGTTTTAGCTCTGATTTAAGTGATTCCAAAACTATTTTATTTAATTGGGAACCTAGATTTTATAATAGAAAAGATGGTTCTAAAAAAGGTGTTAAAATGAAGGAGAAACGAAAATGCAAAGTATGAAGGGCAAAATTAGAATTTTTGAAGAAGTCACTTTCCTACATCTATATATAGGTGGCGCCCCACTTTCCCCTTCATTTGGAATAATTTCAGAAGTGAGAGCTAGGGTTTGGGTGCATAAGAGAGGAAGAAGAAGAAGGAGAAAATCTAAGCTTATGGTATGGAAATTTGCTTATTTTTCATGCTTTTCCTTAGCCAATCTCTTCTCCCTTTTTCCCCTCTTCTTCTCCATGAATTCTCTAAAGTTTTGAGGGCTGTTTTGAAGGAAGAACAAAAGGGAAAGTTCAAAATTCATGGGAGGAAGGTAAGGAAGGCAAAGAACAAGCAAGAAAATCAAAGAAAATAAGGTATTATGCAATTCTCCCACTTGACCTCCTTCCTCCCTTCTCTCATGGGTATTTTGACCTAGGTAAGGGCAGCCTTAGGGAGTTAAGTTTTCAACCAAACCAATCATGAATCTTAGGTATTTGAGGGAGGAGAACAAGAATATGCCAAGAAAACAACAAGCTAGCCATTAGAATTTAAGATGCAAAACTTGGGGTTTTAAGTGCACCTTCTAAAATTTGAGTTTGTATGATAATTTCTAGATTTAATTAAGAGTTTAAATGAGTTCTTGAGACCCCTAAGATGATCCCCACAAGCTTTCTCCTTCAAGAAAACTAAGAGAACTTTAAGAAGGCCAAGGAAGCCCATGATCTCAGCGAAGATAAGATGTCATAGCTAGGGAGAGTTTTAAATTTTTCTAAGGCCATTCTTGAGTCATATTTGATGAATGAAAATGAAGGGAGGCCTTGGAAAAAATTTAGAACTCATAGAAAGTGATTTGGTGCCTTAGGTTCTATATTATGACCTAAAGAAGTAACACGATGTTAGACTCCTTGTTTTAATTGTGTGATGACTCCAAGAGGTTTAAAAAGAGTCAAGAATCATATTTGAAAGGAAAGAATGGAGCCCATAGTTCATTTGAGGAGTGTTGCTAAGCAAGTTGTA
The DNA here is from genome assembly GCA_032878935.1 of Erythrophleum fordii. Taxonomy (NCBI): domain Eukaryota; kingdom Viridiplantae; phylum Streptophyta; class Magnoliopsida; order Fabales; family Fabaceae; genus Erythrophleum; species Erythrophleum fordii. The sequence continues at coordinate 12,367,121 of JAVQMF010000052.1, read as the reverse complement.
TGACCTTAGAGTTTGTTTCATGAACCTAATTCGCACCCATAAATTGTATCTAGGCTAAGAGAAACCATCTCCACCAATTTGTGGGTGTGTGGCCGAAAGAGAAGGCTTAAATCCAAATGAAAAAATGTGTAATTGTGTGCAAGGTAGCCCTTTCCACCTTCTCTCATGCATGGATGTGTATTTAGCTTGTCTTTGAATGTGTGTATGTGTATTTTCAAGCCATGAGAAGTATGCTAGTATGATGTTATATGCCATGATTTCATAATGTCATGTTATATTTTCAAATGAATGCATGATGTTTGCTTGAGTTTGCTTGAGTGTGGAGAGGCTAAGTACTTTTTACCATGGTGAGGATGAGCCAATAACCTATGAGCTTGGTTAAGACATAGCAAAGAGTCTCCCAAAAGTGAAATGGGTTCCCAAGAGTATGGTTAAGTCCAAAGAGCTTAAAAAATGGGTGAGGTAAGTCCAAAATCCATTAGGAGAAGTGTGAGGCCAATCTAAACACTTGGTGAGCTCTTGAATATTTTGTATAACTTGTCCATATGCCAAGCTTGCTTCTTGAATGTTCATGACTTCTATGATAACCATGCATGCATTTTTAAGGCTTGTTTTGCATATATTATGTATGATTGAATGGGAGATGAGCTATTGGGATTCTTTGAATCTCATTCTCTCCTCTCCAATGATCTAACATGTTAGGTGGACTAAGTGGACGTGGTAAAAGGGAGCCAACAACATTGAAGGAAGGAGATTGACATGAATATGTCTAGCTTTTACTTTTTAGGACCATAATGATGCTTCATGATGTATATTATTATTGTAAATGGTCTATGACCCTTGAGACATATGTAATTATGATATTATGTGACATAGAAATGAGAGAATGTGTTATGTGAATGATGGAATGTGAATTGAGTATATATGGTAAAGATAGCTTTATGAATGGCTTAATGGAAATATGCACAAGTATGGGCTAAATGGCCAAAATGAGATGCATGGGGTTTGATACCATTTGGACAGTCCACACAAGTCTCAAATGTACTTTTAGACTTACCCAAAAGGTACCAAAGCCAAAGAAAGTCATTTGGTAATTTTGGTATCTCATATAGAGCTAAAATTGACCATAATGGAATCCTATGTCACTTTTTGGCCAAATGAGTTATTCTTGATCTAAGATTTGGCATGCAATTAGGTATTGAGAGTTTTTTGAAAAGTTAAATATCACAATTTTCAGAGGTCTACAGAATATTTGAGAATTTTTCAAAGTTGGCCATTTTTCTAGTTTTGGCCTGCTACATTATCGATTTGGTCCAAAATTGAATTCTGTCACACGAGGCTCAAATGATGTCCAATTACCATGAAATTTTATACAAAGAAACTAGACATTCACAGTGACTCATGCCAATTAGAAGTACCTTATTTGGAGGTCTAGAGAGGGAGATATGAATTTTTGAACATTTTATCCAATATCAGGAATTTTGCCGGACCTGAGTTATTATTCCACTAAATTCCAAGATTTGGACTTGATGAACTAGTTTGGAGATATTTTTGCTCTCTAGATAACATCCACAAATTTTCATATTGATATCATTTGCATGAATTGGATTTTTATGAAATTAATTAGATATTTTCAAATTTTTCTGCAAAATTTTATGACAACATCAGAATGCAGTCTGACCTCTGAACCATTTTAGATGTCAAACGTCATTCGTGATGGGTGTTATGACTTAGGCATATTTTTAATGTGAAATAGACATCCAGAATGGCCAAGATTGTATGATTTTGATTTTTCTAGAATTAGTTATGATTTTTCAAAGTTTGATAAAAAAGAGGGCCAAATCTGGTCGAAATTAAATAGCTACATTTTATGCTTCATTTCAGTTTCCATGAATTGTGGTCATGATTTTATGATGCAAAAGGAGTTGTATTGATGTAATTAAATGCAAAAAAGTATAGTATGTGCTCATACAACCCACGTGATATCGAATGAAATTTTTATATGTAGCGCAACGTAAATTTAATCTATTATTTATATCCCATTTTCTTACAACTCCTAAGCAATGCATGTTGTGGAGCATGTGAATTGCATGAGGAAGGCTAGAAAGATATGGTATTACACTAATTATGCTTTTTGGCTTGCCCAAAAGGTTCCAAGCCCCAAGGAAAGCCATTTGGACATTTTGGTATCCCATATGGAACCAAAATTTACCAATTTAGAACCCTATATTACTTTTTGTCCAAATGAGCTTTTCTTGATTTGAGAATTGACATGAAATTATAGCTTGTTGAGAGCTTTTTAAGAAGCTAAAGAACATAATTTTTGAAGGTCTGTAGAATATTCGATGAATTTTCAAAATTGAAAAATTTTTTAGTTTTGGTCATGTCACTGTCCACTTAGGTCAAAAAATGAAATCTGTCACACAGGACTCAAATGATGTCCAATTGCCACAAAATTTTGTATAAAGAAACTAGAAATTTCCAGTGACTTGTGTCGATAGAAGCACCTCATTTGGAGGCTTAAAGAGGGAGATATAAATTTTTAAAGAATCTATCCAGTATCAGAAACTTCACCTGATCTCAATTACTATTTGATTGGATTTCAAGGTCTGGGTGGACCTGCGTTGATCTGGAATTATTTTTTCCCCTATCTAACATCCATAAATTTTTAAATTGGTATCATTTTGCATAGATTGGATTTTTGCAGAATTAATTGGACATTTTTGAAGTTTACTGTAGAAATCTGTGACAGCACCAGTGAGCAGTTTGACCTCTGGACCAATTCGAATGTTAAAAATCCTCTGTGATAGATGTTATGGTTTGGATATATTTGTAGTATAAATTAGACATCTGTAGCTTTCCATAATGACCAAGAATGCATGAGTTCAATTTTTCTAGAATTAATTATGATTTTCCAAAGTTGGGTTAAAAAGGGGCAAAAGCTAGGCAAAAATATGTGTTTTTTTCATACAATCCTTTGAGTTTCTTGAAGTGTAGGCCACTTTTGATGATTCAAATGAGTTGTATCCATGTACTTAAATATGTGAATGTGTTGTATGAGCTCACATGGTTCACGTGACACAGCACGAAATTTTTATACATGACGCAATGTAAAAAAATGTATTATTTTAATGGATTTTTCTTACTTCCCTCATGGAATGTATCATATGAGTAGGTAAATGTGATAGAAATAAGCTAGAAATTATAGTGTTACAGTATTTGTTCTTCCATTTGCCTTCTCATGCGAGAGTCTTCATTTATTCTAACATGTTTTAACCTCTCCAGCTCATGGCTTCACCTTACACAGACTTCTCTTTCATTTGTTGCTCCACATATTTTCCATGTAATCTTCTCTTCATTCTTAGCTACTCACTTGCTTCTTCTTTTCACATATTTGTTCCTTCCTCTTCATTTGCTCAAGTGTAATGTTAGAGCTAAACCATGGCTACTTCCATCTTCTTTCTTTATTCATTCATGTTGCTTCCTGAACCCATTGCTTCTAACATGTTTTAACCTTTCCAGCTCATGGCTTCACCTTTTGTGGACTTCTCTTTCATTTGTTGCTCCATGTATTTTCCACATAATCTTCTCTTCATTCTCAGTTACTCACTTTGCTTTCTTTTCATGTGTTTATTCCTTCCTCTTCATTTGCTCAAGTGTAACGTTAGAGCTAAACTGTGGCTGCTTCCAGCTTCTTTCTTCATTCATTCATGTTGCTTCTTGAACCCATTGCTTCTAACATGATTTCAACCTTACACTTTTCACGTCAGCTCCACGTGGTTGCTGCATGCTTCTTCTTATCTCAAAGTCTTGCATGATGTTTGTTGCTCTTCTCTGCATGATGTTTGTTGCTCTCATTTCTCTTCATTCCCACGTCAAAGTCTTGCTAACCCATTCTTCTCTTTCATTCTGCTCGTGTTGCTTCATTCCTTTTGCATTAGACCCATGGCTTCCCTTCTCTCACATGTAGCTCATTCTTCCTCCTCTGTTTTGTGCTGCTACCCCACATGTTTATTTGCTTTGTTCTTAGCTCTACCTCGCTTTTTCTCAAGTCCCTCATTCCACGTAACTTCCCTTCCACCAACTCTCCATTTGCCTATGTGCTATGAGCGTGTGTGAAGGGATGGGTTGGAAGTATGCATAGAGTGAGTGTATGAGGTGCAACTACAACTTGGACTTTGGAGTGTATTATGGCTCAATGAAGTTGGAATACATGACTAATGCATATGGTTTCATGCATGTGAACAAGGGAGCTAGACATGTGTTAGTTTGTATCAAGTAAGCTAATGAACGAAGCAAGCATGAGTGAATTGATGTGAGTGTTTAATGTGGTTGGATCATGAGTGTGTGAAATTACATAATGATTTGATGGGTTACTACATGGAATGTGTGTTTATGTGTTGCTGCAACATGGAGGATGGTTCAATGTGAAAATTGTGTAGCATGATTCATCCATTCCTTCATCAACATGAAAGATGATTTGCCCAAAATCTGCATAAAAACAAAGGAGAAAAATTCACAAAATTCATTTAAAATGATTTATGCATTTAAAATAAATTATTTTGTAGTTAAATTCTTAAAGTGCAAAAAATAGCTATTAAAATCAATTATCCACCTAAGTAAATCCCTAAAGTCATTTTGATCATTAAAATGCCTAAGATAAGGAGAAATAAATGTATAAAAAATCATGTTTATCACACCTCCTTTTAGAACATCAAAACCATCTAAAGAGAGAAGAGAAAGAGGAGAAGAATTGTAGTAAAGGGAAGAGTATGAAAAAGTAGCAAAATCTTACCTTTTGGCTTTGTTTTCTTCCTCCTTTTTCTCCCTCCTTGGTGCACCACTTAAGGCTGGTTCTGTTTCTATTTTAGAGTGAAAGTGAGTTAGTTTAGATGGATGGCAAAAGTGGGGTGTGATATAAGGGGGTGGAGGACCTTCTATAACAATTTCTAAAATTTCAACTATCTCTCTAAAGTTGTTTCTCTGTTTGAGCTCATTCCAAATCCTTTTTGAAAGATGTCTTGTCCATCATAAAATTTAGTCCCCTAATTCAGAAAATGCCTTTAGTTTCACCCCAATTAAATTTAAAACTTTGCTGAACTATCTAATCAAAGTTTTGGTTAACTGATAACCTAAATCGCACACCAGAGAAGTTTTAACCATTTTATTTTTGGGGTCTTTGAGAACCTTGGAAAACTTAATCTTTTTATTTAAAACTCCCTCCTTTGAGTTTTCAAAATTACTCGAAATTACAATTTTGCTACTGTCCATCATATCATTCCATTTTGCTATTTTGGCTCCAATTTTGGGCTAGCCTTAAACTCTTAACCACATTTTTAGATGTTCTAATTAGCATCTTAATCCCAGTTAGCCTTAATTCACTTTACTTCAAGGTCCTTATTCATTAAGTAAACGATTCTAATTTTGATTTCTTGTACTTTAGACTTGCCTTTACTAGGCCCGTGACTGTTCGTAAGTAATTCATTCCATTCTTTATGAATTATTTTGAATTTCTAAATAATAGGATATTATATTTAATGTTTATAATTCTTATCTGGACCACTTATAACCTTAGAATCAAATAAAACTTTTCCTAGATACTTTAACTTGCTCATGGCCTAACCTATGCTTCATGGGAAGCTAATGGAGTTTTTGTTACTTCTTTTAGGAAATGGGAACATATTAAGGTTCCTTGGTTCCTTTGTAATTTAGATATGATCTTACATAGCTTTAAATGCCTCCCTAAAGTTCCAAAACTTCCAAGGTGCAATTTAAACTCTAGGTGGTCTAACTTGAGTTTTATAGCTTTGCCTAGTATTCTAATTGCATAAACTTACTTTACACCCTTCAAAATCCCTTATTTCTATTAAGTTTTTCATCAAACAAAAGCTCCCTCATTTGCCTTTCTCTCTAACTAAACTGAGAAGGGTGAAGAATCCAAATGAAAAGTAAGTTTTTCATCTCAAATCATACCTTGCTTGAAAGCTCTTCTAATAGGGATTCTTGTGGTATGGTTAGTTACTCCAAAGTTCCTCTTTTCTTTATGAGGTCAACCATAAGCTACATCCTTTCAAGAAACTAAAACTACCATTAGAAAGAGCATGATGAGAAGAGAAGGTTTCATAACTAGCATACCATGAAATTGTGCAAATTTCCTTACCTTATTAGCTTTTCTAATATCTCTCTCTCTCTCTCTCTCCTTTCATATTTGGATGCCATGGCTACTACTCTGGTGGCCTCCAAGTCAAGTTTGGCAAAGAGGATGAGGTGGCATGGCTATAATAAGAAGGAGAATGGATATTTTAAATAGTTTCAAATTTCCATTTACATCCTTGCACTTTGAGCCTGTTTTGTTTCCTTTTCCAAAATTATCTTTTCCATATGAAAAGTTAAGCTCTCTACTTTATTAAAGGCATTTACTTTGAAATTTTTTAGATTTAAAACCATCTTAAAAAGTCAGGTCAAAGTTATGCTCAAATAAAGTTTCAAATTATACATTGGAAGTGTTTTAGCCATTATAATGATTCCTCTGATTTTTAAGGCCTTTAAGAATCCTAATAAGCTCAATTTTACCATTTAAAGCTCCTTCCTTAAAGTTTCTAAAATTTTGCTCAAAATTATGATTTTGCCATTACAATTTCAGTTCTTTTTGTTTAGCCGTTTTGGCTTTAGTTTCAAGCTATTCTTAGTTTCTAAATCTCATTTATAGATGCTTTATGTAGTATTTTACCCCTAATTTGCCTCAATTCATTTTTATATAGGGTTTTCATTGATTAAAAAAGTAGTTTTGATTTGGTTCTTTCTCAATTCTAACCACCACTCTCTTGCCTTAGCACCCTACTCTAAAGAGTTTATTCTGCCTTTTAGGGGCTATTTTAGTTACCAAATTATAGGATATTATATACTATGATCCTTCTATACTCTATAAGGATCTATTATGATCCTTCTCTAGAAAGACTCAAGCCTAAGGACATCTCATCAATAAAAGGACCTTTAACTTACTCAATCTTGCAACTATAACCCACCATCTCTAAGATTGGTCTCAGATATCTTTAGTGCTTTTCTAAGTGCTGATTAAGTGTGTAATACCTAATCTTCTTAAAATTGAATTAAAATCGATGAGATCATGAAGGAAAACCCTATAATAAATGAATTAAGATTAAGGAATGTTAGAATAATAATCTAAGTATCTAGAAATGAGGATACAAGGTTAAAGATTACCCGAAATTAAAGCCAGAATTGGTAAATAAATTTAACTGAGCTTTGACTAGCTGATTTAAGATAATTCTAAACCCTATAAAATTGAAAGTAAATGTTTTTAATAAACTAGAGAGCCTAATTTTCATATGAAAAAGGAAGTGCTCAAAGAAGAGCTGAAATGAGCCTAAAGAGAGGAATTGAAATGGAGGGGCATAATGGAAATTTAGGAAATCATTATAAACCACCTCTTTTCTTCCTTATATCAGCCACGCCACCTCTGTAGTGCTCCAAAATTAATAACTTAAGTTTCTTAAAAGGGAAGAGGAAGAAAGTGAAAGAAAAGCTTAAATAAGTAAGCATTTTTGCTCTTTTTTATGGCACTTCCTTTACCAAACTTATTTTCCTTTCCAAGCTCTCTTTCTTAGTAGTTTTAGTTTCCTAAAAGAAGGTTTTTTATGGCTAAACTTTTGGAAAAAGGAGAGGATTTAAGAAAACCAAGCATAGCATCATATTCTTCTCATAAAAAGCTCAAGACAAAGTGTGATTTATGGTGGAAAGATGGCTTTATCTTGTCTTCTCCTTCACCTTTATGGTTGGGCAACCCTAGCACCATAGGAAGGGAATATGTTTTGCATGGAAACAAGGCAGAACTAGGGGTTTGGAAGTGAGAGGAACAAGATAGAACTAATAGAATTCATTAAAAACTTTTAGATTGCAACTTATGGAAATTAGGCTTTTTAATTCACCTATGGAGTTTTAGAATTATTTAGAGACATTTTGAATTATATGAATTAATGATTAGGTAAAAGAATAACCAAGGAATGTTGCCATGCATCAAAATCTTAGAAAGTATCAACAAAACTCCCATGGGCTTTCAATTGAGCATAGGTTCAACCAAGAGGGATTAAGGAACCTAAAGAGTGCTTTCTTGAGTTCTACTAAATTTAAGGACTTAGATGAGATGAATAAATAATTTTAGAGTTATTGGATTGAATTTAGGAGCCCTAGAATGAAAGTTGAATTTTTAAGACCTATATTAGGTTAAAGAAGCAAGTTAGTCCTAAACTCCTCTAATTAAGCATGTAATGATTTAAAGGAGATTCCTTGGAGTTATAAAACTTATAGTAAGTAATAGTTTGGGGTTCAAAAATTAAAAATCAAAAGTTGTTTCATATTGGACCTAAACTAGCCCTAAATCTCACCTTAGACTTTAATGGGATTAAATGAAGATAATGAGGCATAAAATGAGTTTAAATGGTTTGATTTATCTTGTAATTACTATGTATAGGCCCATCTAGTTCAAACTCCCCTAAGTGTGAGTGTCAAGTGAAAGAAAGTCAAGAGAAAATTGAAGACCAATAGAGTTAGTGGTAATTGAAGCTCTACAAGTCCTAGGTAGTTTCATCTCCTTTTCTTACATGCATTTAAATATTTGATTGAGTTTAAATGCTTGTATGTAGTTGCTTGATGCTTTCATGAACTATGTTTTGTTATGTTTTCTAAAATGAGCTATATGTGTATGAAAAGGCAATGTCATAGCTCTTCATGCCCTATGGCATGAAATTGAGTGCAGTAACTCTTCCTTGGCTCCAAGTTGAGTTTAGTTAAACCTAACTTGCTTATGTTAATGCCATGGCTTGAGAATGAATGAGTTTTTATGCTATATAATGTATTAGAGCTACATGATGCATGTAACACCATGAATTCTAGCTCATTTTAACTTATCTCATGCCTTTACATAACTTAATATCATGAATCATGTGAGTTTTACATGAAAAAGGCAAGGAAAATAATGCTCATTTTAGTATTGTGCTGGGTCTCCAAATTTCATTCAGTGTCACGTGGGCCATGTGAGATCATACTATACATTTTTATGTTTAATTTCATCATTATAACTTAAATGCAACACAAAAACATGCCTGCAACTCATGAAAACTAAAATGGGGCATGAAAATTGGGGATTCATTTTCGGCCAAAATTGGCCTCTTTTTTGGGCAAAATTTGGAAAATCATAACTAAATCTAGAAAAATTGAAAACATGCAATCTTGGCTATTATAGAAAGCTTAGGATGTCTATGTCACACTAAAAATATTTCCAGACCATAAAATTCATCATGTAGGATGTTTGACATCTGAAAAGATATTGAGGTCGCAGGCTACCTGGGCTGCTATTCACATTACTGATACAAAATTCTAAAATTCATAACTACTTCTATAAAAAAATGAAATCACACAAATTCAGTCATTCTAGAAATAGAAAAATGTTAACTTGATGTTAAAAATAATTCCAAAATGAAATAGATATGTTTAGCCATTGGAATCATATGGAACAGTAACTGAACTCCTAGGGCGCCATTACTACTGACAGCTAACTTTAAAAAATCATAACTCTTTGGTCAGACCTCCAAATGAAGTAATCTCAGTGGCTATAGAAAACCTTATGACCTCTAAGTTGTGACTATAAAATTTCATAAGCATTGAACACTATTTGACTATTGGGTGACACAAAACCCAAATCTGTCAGTGTGAACAGTGCACATACCAGAAACAATAGAAAATCCCAACTTTGAAAATTCAAATATTCTCTAGACCTCTGAAAATTATGTTCTTTAGCTTCCTAAAAATCTCTCAATGAGACCTAATTGCATGCCAAATTTTAGAGCAAGAATAACTTGTTTGGCTAAAAGTGACATAGGGTTCCATTATGGTCAATTTTGACTCCATATTGGGTACCAAAGTTGCCAAATGGATTTCCCTTGGTCTTGGCACCTTTTGGGCAAATTTAAAAGCTTATTTGAGACTTGTGTGATCTGTCCAAATGGTCCCAAATCTCATGCATCTCATTTTGGCTATTTAACCCACACTTATGCATATTTCCATCAAACTTCCATAATGCATAATTGAGCATTCAAAACTCAAATTGTATTCTAAAGTTCATACATCATATCCATGGCTTTAAACATTACATAATAGTATATTTACATATGTCTCAAGGTTCATTGTACATATACAACATCATATACAATATGAACCATCACTATGGTTCCAAAATGGACAAAACCATGCATAAGCTTGTCAATCTTTCCTCTTCATGGTCGTTGGCTCCCTTTACCATAATTACTTGGTCCACCTAGCATGTTAGATTATTGGAGAGGAGGGGATGAGATTCAAAGAATCCCAATAACTCATCTCCCATTCAATCATACATCATATGTGCAAAGTAAGCTTTTCAAATGCATGCATGGAGGAAATAAAAGTCATGGACATTTTAAAAGCAAACTTGGCATGTGAATCAATCATACAAGATATTTAAGAGCTCACCAAGTACTTAGATTGGCCTCATACTTCTCCTCATGGATTTTGAACTTGCCTCATCCATTCTTTAAGAGCTTTAGACTTAACCATACTCTTGGGAGCCCGCTTTGCTTTTGGGAGACTCTTTACTTTGTCTCAACCAAGTTCAAGGGTTCTTGGCTCATTCTCACTAAAAGGAAGAGTTCTTAGCCTCTCCACACTCAAGCAAACTCATACAAACATCATGTAAATATTTGAAAATATAACATGGCATCAAGAAGCATAATATGTAAAGCCATGCTAGCATACTTTTTCATAGCTTGAAAATACAGATATACACATTCTAAAACAAGCTAAACACATATCCATGCATGAAAGAAGGTGGAGAGAGCTACCTTGCACACAATTACACACTTTTCCTTTTGGATTCAAGCCTCCTCTTTTGACCACACACTCACAAATTGGTGGAGATAGTTTCTCTTGGCCTAGATACAATTTTTGGGAGGCAATTAGGTTCATGAAACATTCTCTAAAGCTATACAACTTACTTAAGTACTAGATTGCTCTATAACCCCCATTATGGTCAATATTGGCACGTAATGAAGCAACACCTCTCAAATGACTTCTAAGCCTCATTCTTTTCTTTCAAATATGATTCTTGACTCCTTTTAAGCCTCTTGGAGTCATCACACCATTAAAACAAAAGGGCTAGCACCATGTTGCTTCTTTAGGTCATAATATGGAACCTAAGGCACCAAATCACTCTCCATGAGTTCTAAATTTTTTCTAAGACCTCCTTTAATTTTCATTCATCAAATATGACTCAAGAATTACTTTATAAAAATTTAAAACTCTCCCTAGCTACCCCAACTTTGTTTGCCCAAGACTATGCCCCTTTTTGGCCTCCTTGGAATTCTCTTTGTTTTCTTGAAAGAAAAGGCATGTGAGGAGTATCTTAGGGATCTTAGGAGCTCATTTAAACTTTTAATTAGGCCTAAGAATTATCATATGAAATCAAACTTTGGAAGGTGTACACAAAACCCTAGAATTTGCATCTTGAAATATAATATGTTTTTGATAATTTCCTTTGCATATTTTTAATTTTCACACCCTTTTTCCTTAGATTCATGCTTGGTTCTGCCAAAAAATAATCTTCTCCTAGGGTTTTCTCAAGTGGGGCGAAATGGTGGAGAAGGGAACCAAAAATGACAACTATAGGAAGAGAAATTACCTTGTTTTCATGCTTTTTTTCACTTAAATCTTGTGTTCTTTGAGCTCCTCTCTTCAAATCCGAATTTTCCCCTCAATTTCTCCCTTAAAATAGATTTAAAAACTTCATTATAATCATAGGAAACAAAGGAGAATGGAGGAGAAGAGGTTTGGAAGAGAAAGAGCATAAAAAACTACTAATTTCCATACCTTAAGCCTTTGATTTCTCCTCCTTTTCTTCCCCTTCTTATGAGCCTCATCCCCTAGGGTTTTCTTTTGGTTTTAGACAGAACATGGTCGTTCATAATGAAGGGAGGAGAAGGGTGTATCATATATATATAGGTGGGAATAAGTTACACTTTTCAAAAATTCCCATTTTGCCCTTCATAATCTGTATTTTTGTTTCTTCTTCATTTTAGCTCCTTTTTGAAAACCATCTTTTCCATTATAAAATTTAGGTTCCCAATTGAGTAAAATGCCTTTGGAATCACTCAAATTGGAGCTAAAACCTTCCCAAACAAATCTGTCAAAGTTCAGGCACACTGACGTTAGAAAACGTCCATCGGAGGGGCTTTAGCTGTTCTGGGGATTTCCATGGATTTTAGGGCCTCTAAGAACCCTGAAGAATTCAAAATTTTCATTTAAAATGCCCTCTTATGTGAATTCCAAAATTTACTCAAAATTACAAAAATGTCATTATGTTTCATAGGCTTTTCATAAGAAATTATTTCTTCATTATAGCTCCATTTTTCTTTTCGTCTAAGCCTGAGATTCTCATTTTCAAGAGTCTAGAATACTTCCCAAATTTTTTGGGACCTTAACTATCTCATTTCGAGGGACTTCCTTTTGTATCTAATGAGTTTCATTCGTTTACGGAGAAATCGTATGTTACGTTTATCACATTTTCTCTTATTTTCTGAAAACCAGATGTTACAATGCATATGCATAGCATCCTTGTACCACATGCATCATATTTACTCATGGTATTCATGTATGCATTGATTGGATGAGATTAGCTACTTGTATTAAATTTTGGTGTATGTACTAGTATGACACTCTTTTGTATCATTAAAGACTCTTAATGTAAAGTGATATAGATAACCCATGTTTTATGATGATACCATATGCAAAAGCATGAGAATGTGAATGTATGGCAATTTATGGTGATATATGGGTATTAGTGTAGTAAATGGCATATATGGTGCCATTATGTACATGTTCATACTTGGGTACAAGGGGGTCATATTTTCATCTAATTTTTTTTTTTTGTATTCAATGAAATGGTTGGAAATGATGTTTATGATGATTAAATTTTGCTCAAAGTGGAAGAATTCAATTTGGACATCAAATGGACCATTTTGGACCTAAAAATGGCTTCGAAAAGAACCTAAACAACTCCTACATCAAAAGTGATGCAAATGACCTAGTTTGAATCTAAAATTTTACATGCAATTAGACCCTTAGTATAGATTTCTAATAATCTAAGAATTATAATTTTTGGACCTCTACAAAATATTATATGAATTTTCAAAGTTAGCAAATGATGTAGTTTGGTCCCTAGTATTGTTCCTTTTATCCAGTTCTGGTTTTTTGTATCTTTAAGGGACTAAATGAACTTAGATGCTCATGAAATCTTACAAGAATTAAGTTTACATCATAAGCTTTCTGTGGCTATTGAGTTTACATAAATCAAAGTTTTGTAGCCAAAGTTATGCATTTATGAGATTTAGGATCTAATTATGTGTTAGTTTGTTGCTATCTATACTATACAATCTCGGTTCTTCAGGGTTTAAGGGAACAAATGGTTTCAATTGCATTTGAAATTCTTATAGCATGTAGTTTACATCTTAAGTTTTCCATGGACACCTAAGTTGCATGAATTGGAATTATATAGCCCATGATAGGCCTTTCTAAAGTCTGATGCAGATTATGTGCATGGTCTATTTTGGGTTATGTGTACTCCTAGGACTTCCACTGTATATTTTCTAAATTAATAGGCCTAAACAAGTAAGTTTATGATAAATATCAATAAAGGAAAAGAAAGAATCATTTTGATACATAAACAGACAATTTTGCTAATGAGTGTGTGTAATTGGTTATGGATATTAAGATAAATGCTAAGAGGAATGGAAATGATTGAATTTTAGCTAGGTATGGCAAAGTGAAGTAGGTCCTATAAACATTCTCATCTCTTTTAACATCCCTCTATATGGAAAAGCTACTCATAAGCATTTAGCTTTTACTCATTACTTACTATGGGATTATCATTACCCATCTTTAGCTTCGTCATGTTTATCTTTCTTTACTATTACTGACTTACTTTACTTTCTTTACTCAATGATGTAAACTAAGCTTACACTTTACATGTATTCACTCTTACTTTTGTCTCTTATCCTGCAATCTCTAACTATGTCCATTTCTTACATCCATGTGCCCTTAGTACCAATGTACTCTGTGCCTTATAAGGTATCTCACACCTTAAAGTGCATTTAGCTTCTCTAACAAGATAAGTGCCATATGCTGTGGCTTTAACATTTTATGCTTGTTATTTCATTTTCATATGGAACTTATGTAAATCATATAAAACTTGTGCTGTTTAAATCTTAAAGCTCTAATGCCTTAGGCACTTTCAATTTACATTACTTTATACTTAGGATTCCTTCTCAATAATCTTTCTTAAAGTTTTAACATTTTAGGAACCCTTTAACTTATTCTTTAGCTTATTTATTAACCTAGCTAACTTGGATACTCTTTGATTGTTGGGAAAACCCTTTACGATGGATATCTAGGGCACCCTTATTTACTTTTCTTTAACTTCTCCTTTATATCATGTGGCAAGTGAGGGAGAAAAGAAACTCTCTTTAATCTTTTCTATTGATTATTGTACTACCCTATAGCTATCTTCTCCTGCCCAGTTATCTCTACCTAGGGCACTATATCATACTTTATAGGCCATTATACCAAGTATAATACTTTCTAGTACACTCAGATATGTTACCTCTTTATCTATCATTAACTTTATTAAGTCCTTGGCTTTAAAGTTGCCATATTCTTTCTCTTTTACTTTTGCTATTACTTTACTCATATTAAGTGGTTGTATATCTCACTTATCCAATTTTCTTTACCCCTTTGCTTATCCTTAACCTAGAGTATTCTTATTCTTCTCATAGGTTCACCTTAACCTACTTACTTTTTATAAAAAATGAAAGGGGCCTTATCTTTTCTCAATCTCATTCTCTAATTTCTTATTAAACTCCTTTTCTTAGAGGAGGGTGGGTCTTATCCTAAGTGAATCTCATAGATTACTTTTCTATGTACTAAAATTCACAAATTAAGTTGGCTTTTAACTTTCTATAGCTTCCTTGGAAACATTAAGGCAATGGCTACTTGTCTTAATTTCCTTTTGGTTCCTAACAAAGGTTGAATCTCATCCTACTTAAACTTTAGACTTTTATCATTAGTAGCACACTCTACTATTCTTACGATCTTATCTACCCCATCTAAGTCACACACTCAAAGGTGACCTAGCTTTGGTTTACTAACAACTCTATGCTCTAACCTACAGACTTTATTATTAATGTTCCTTTTACCTTAAACATGATTCATGCTAGGGAAACTCATCTATCTTAGAGGCAAATTCTTATTTCTCAAACTTATTATGTTCTAACTTCTTATTCTGGGTCTGTTTTTACTATACTTGATCTATTAACTATCCTTTAATAACTTTTAAAGTAAGGGCATTTCTCTTTGTGTTCTAGCTTCTTAACCTTTCTTCACTTTCCCTATGCCCTTATAATTACTAAATCAGGGGTCTTATTTGTTGAAGAGTTATTAATTGCCAGCTGAACAGTCTTCTAAGTCATTATATCTTACTTTCTTTTTATCAAATTAAAGAGAACCTTCCTTTTCTTAACTCTCTAAGCTTTTTCCTCTTTAGATTGAGATTCTTTCTTTTCTACTCATTTATCACATAGTCAGGTCATATCTAATCTAGGTTTTTACTTGTTACCTTTCTTAGGCTTCAACTTACAATTTAGGCTAAGATATTTCTTTTAGCTAAGGTTTCTCAAAACTTCCTTAGTAACTACTTACTATAGATCCAGGTATCTCATATCAGCTTAATACATGGCTATTAATGGATCCTCTAGGTTTTCCTTTTCAAATCTTAATTACTCTTTCTAGACATAATTATAAACCTTAGCAATTTCAATGTCTCGTTAGATAACTAGATCTTCTTTTTAGGGTTCATCATTTTAGAGTACACACTTTTTTTGTACTTTTGACATTCTCAATATATCTTAAGCCTAGGCTCATGGCCTGTAACATCTGACTTTTTAACTGAACTAAGACCAAAATTTAAATAAAAATATACCCTTAAGTAAATTGAATTAAGGTTAAATAACAATAAAATATTAATCAATATATCATGAAACGAGGTTAGGAAATCATATATGGAAAGAAAAACGAAGCTAGAATAGTAAAACAGAAAAAAAAAGAGTATATCAATGGCAAAATTGTAATTTTAAGTAAATTTTAGAAAACTCAAGGGAAAAAGTTTTAAAGCCCAAAATTATGCTCACTAAGGTTTTCAAAGATCCTGAAAACTATAGAGATAATTGGAATCAGATAAGACCCTTCCAATGTGCTGAAAGTGTCCAATAGTGCTGGGACTTTAGGTGGAGCTATTTTTTACCATTTTATGCCATCTAAACCATAAAAATAATGTTTTTATGTGAAAGAGCACCCAAAAATTTATAGGAAGCATTCAAAATCTAAAAGCCCTAAAAAACAGGTCCAAACAAATATACAAATAGGGGCAAAACGGTCATTTAGAAAAAGTATAAAATAAGGCTTCTTAAGTAAGATACATATCACCATCTTCTTCAACCTTCCAATTTCAAATTTTGAGACCAACCATGGCATCACACATGAGGGAGGAGAGGGAGAAAGTTTAAACCTCTGTTTAGGTAAGTAAACAATCCCATTTCACCTCGTGCTAGTTAGAAAAGTTGTTTATTTCTCTAAGAGCTCTCTAATGGTGGTATTTTTTTTTTTGAAAACTTAAAGATTCAAATCTGACTAAGCCAAAAGGAGTTCTTTTCAAGAAATTAATCGGTGGAAATTAATTTATGTGGAGAGTACTTCGCATTGAGGTAAGATTTCACTTGAAACAATTGCAAATCCTTATGTTTCTAGACCATGATAGCTTCACCCAAGAGAGACAAAATAAGGAGGAGAGTTTTTCTTCATGAATTCTTGATGGAAGTAAGGGTTTTAGCAAGCAAGGATTTCATATCTAACATTAGTTTTCCTTGAATCATGAAAAGAAGCAATTTAGACCATGTTATGTAATGGTTTGACCTAGGCTACTTCAATGGCTTACCATGTTATTTTTCATTACTAATTAGTATATTTAGATTATTTATGATGCAAGGAACATGAATCTAAGCCTAGATTGATTGAAAACTTGAAATACCCTAGTTAGGGTTTTATGGAACCTAATTTGGCCAAGGTTGAGTTCAAGAGGTGAAGAAGTTGTCTAATGGATTCTTGGACTTTATGTAGTCTTAAAAGGATATAAGAACAATAATGGAAGTGTTAGATTGAATTTAGAAGCTAGATTTTAAAAGTTAAAAATTTAGAAGTCAAGAAATAACAAAATGGAACTAATTGATGTTTAGTTTGTGTGAACAAGATAGTGATATTTCTAATCAATCCTAATCTAGCTATATAGATTATACATGGCAAGATTTTGAAACCTAGAAGTTGAATTTTTGAAGTTACCCCTTAGGGCTTAAGGTTCCATAATGTAGGAAAGTGAAAATACCAAACGAATAGTGCAAATGACCAAATCAATAGTGAATGTAGAATTTGTAGCTTGAATTATGAATTCTAGAAGCATAAGTTGGTCTAGGATTTAAGCTTAGTGAAATCCTTAACCTGAAGCCTAAGTTTGAACCTATCATGGGGAGCTAAAATGTAACACTATAACACCATATGTTTCTAGCTTATTTCATACTACCTTCATATCTCATGCCATAAATTCCATGAAGGGACAAGGAAAATGACATTAAAAAGTGAATGTTTTAATGTTACGTAGGGGATGAAAATTCCATTCGGTGTCATGTGGATTGTGTGAGCTCATGTATCATATTCTCATATTTAATTATATAGATACAACTCATTTCCATCACCAAAATTGGCCTAGAGCTCGTGTATGGCAAAGGAACACATAAAATTCATAAATACAATTTCATCCAGAATTTTGCCTTTTATGTCACAAATTTTGGAAAATCATAATTAATTCTAGAAAATTTGAAATTATGCATTCCTTACCATTCTGGAAAGCTGCACATGTCTACTTTATGATAAAAATATGTTTAGCCATGAAACAGAACATAGAAGATGTTCAATATTCAAAATAGTGTAGAGGTCTGATTGACTACTGGTAGTGTCATAGGTTTCTGCTACAAATTTCAAAAATGTCTAATTAATTCAAAAAAAAAATCCAATCCATAAAAATGATACTAATATAGAAAGATACTGATGTTAGATAAAGGAAAAGAATAACTATAGATCAATCCAGGTACATCCAGACCTCGAAACCCAATCAAAAAGTACTTGAGGTCAATTTGGGCACCTAATAGTGGATAAAAACTTCAAAAATTCATATCTCCCTCCTAGACATACAAATGAGGTGCTTCTAGTTGGCATAAGTCAGTGGAATGTCTGGTTTCTCTTTATAAAATTTTGTAATAATTGGACATCATTTGCCCCCTAAGTGACAGAATTCATTTTCAGATCAGTATAAACAATACCCTAGACCAAAATTAGAAAATTTTCCAACTTTGAAAATTCATCAAATATTCTATAGGCCTTCGAAAATTGTGATAACCCTAATTTCTAATCATGGTAATTATGGTTAAATACATGATTAATAATTAATGATCAAATTTTAGAGTTATTACAATTAAATACATTGTAAAAATATAAGAGAATTTGAACCTTGATAATATTAGAGTCATTAACTATACAACAAAAAATGTGAAGATGCACAAAAGAAATTGTACTATCATGAGGGGATTGTGATTCACCCATCCATCAATCCCAATTCACAAAAACCTCCTACAAGTGTTCCTACTTTATTCGCTAGCATTACCATTGGAGAAACTGAGGTTTCTAGGATAAAGGTAGGAGTTTGGAAACCTTCACCACAGCTAAGTTAGTTATTGGAGCTCAAAAAATAACGCGGGCCTGACCTTCTATGTCACAATAAGTTACTCTCAAGAACCTTACCAGGCAACTCATGTGAATCTTGCCATGGCACCCTCATCGTGACGAGCTTACGTGGCACTGCGATGGAAATACCTCTTGGAGCTATTGTTTGAAGTCTCGCGATTCTCGCCTTGATAGGATACGCTTGCACCACAGTGAGACTAGCTACTGGACACTCGTTACCTAGTTTCCTTGACTTAAGCCATGGTGGGACATGTTGTGCCACAGTAAGTTTACTCTCTGTCACCCCCTGGGTAACATTTTTGCTTCAAGTTACGATAAGATTCCTTGTGATGTGGCTCTCTTCGCCTCTGTCACACTCCTGCCACGGCAAAACCTTCCTAGCCATGGCATAACCCCCTCCTACAACTACATCTTTCAAATTTCATCCTATGCACTCAAATTCTGCCCTTAGAGACACTCTAGGACCACTTTAACTTAATTTGTGGGGCTTTAATAGTTTTTATTCACCTAATTTACCTAACTTATCTATCATTACTAGTTCAAGATTTAAGCATTAACTCTTACTAATCTAATTACCCTACATCAACAAATTCATAGATTAATCATAGCAAGAATTGCATAAGCTACCAACAATTATTATTCAAATATATATATTCCATTAAAGATTTTATGCATCACTAGTTCAAGTCTACATCCTATGTATCACATAATTACATTTCCCAAATGGTAAATTGTATCATGGGTTTAACTAAGTTCATAATAGATGTTATAAGTTCATAAATCTAATACCAAATTAAAATGAGCCCTAACTCCTCCATAGATACATTCTAAGTAATCAAAATACAAACACCTACACTTGGCAATATGATTACATGATGATGCTCTACAAAAAGGAAACAAAATTTAGCATCTACTCTATTTAATTTAGACTAAGTGTAGCCTTCTCCACACATGGTTGAAGCTCATGGATTTTCATCCACCTGCTTCCCTTTATCCTGACCTGAAGAGTCTTTACCTGAAAGTATGATCCCATGAAATAGGGTGAGATGTAATCTTAGTAACCAAGGCAAATTACATTCATATGTTCTAGTTTAATTAATATATATGCATGATTTCATATAAGCATCAAAAAATATACCAACCATATCAATAAATGAAACAATTAGGCTATCTATTATTACTATCCCATACTAGCAATTACAATTCCACATGTTAAAAGCCAATAACACTGGGAGAGGCCTATCCATGGCACCTACTCCTTAATGAGCATAACCAGGGCTCAGTGCATCTGGGGTCTGATCACAACCCAGTGCCCGATCGAAGCATATACACTAGTAACAGCCACACCTAGCTCCACCATGGACTTACAAGGTCCAATCACATATAACAAATAGCCAACCAATTCATTTAGCATTCAAAATCATAATCATGCAGCAAATACAAAATTAAAGCAGACATATACATGGAATTAGCATGAACTCTGGATTACCTCACTTGTAGACATGTTGGGAAGCTAACAGTAGTACCAAAATCCTTTTATAATCACAATACTAGAAAATTATCACTTTATATCAGTCCATTGCTATCTCATTCATCATTTATGGTAATAACCCAATGCTCAAAAAATTAAATTACTAATAGTTACCTAAGGGACACCTACCCAATCACCAATAGCCTCAAATTTTGGGTTTTGCCTTCCCTAGACTAGAAACATCAAAATATCACTTGAAACTATAATGTAACATCCCAAAATTAATTAATGTGTTAATTATAGATTTGGATTAACTAAGAATAATTAATATGGAGTAATTAGGCAAGTTACGTAAATGAAAATTTTAGAAAGATAAATTATTAATATAAGTTTAAGATTTAATTGGGTTAGAAACCTCATCTAGGCCTAAATTAAAATTTAATAGGCCATGTTAGAAACTAATGGAGGCCCAATGATTTTAGGTGCAAACCCAACCTTTTAATGTGAGACTTCGCCCAAGAGAAAGTATCTAGTGATGGTCCAATATGATTTAGTGAGATATGAGCCCAAGACCTAACTTACATAAGTTATTGTAATTAGCCCAATATCCCTTATGCAGACCTCAACTAAGACTCAACTAAAAGTTTAAATTGTTGAAATTGGTCTAACAAATTAAAACTTTAGCCCAACAACCAGTGGGAGCCCAATAGGTCCTTAGGCTAATGGGTTAACCTATAACCCATTTAGAACCTAACTTAAAACCCTAAAAACCAGTTTAGCCACCCCATTTTGCATAAACACATGAAACAAAAGGGAAATTTGAAGGTTCAAAGGGGAGGCTAGGGTTCTTGACACATTTCCACCATTTCCCATTCTAGAGCAAGATTCAGCTAATGTAATAATTATATAACTTAATCCTCTCCTCCTCCTCTTTAATTTACCCATTGGCTTCTCATTTGGAGCATTTTCACCATATCTAGAATCTAAAATGTGATTGTTTGGTATTTTCTTAGAGGATTTTTAGAGGTAGAGGCTAGGAGGGACATTGAGTAAGTGTAAACTCTGCATTCTAATGTATTTTCTGTTGGTTTAAGACCCTCATAGTTGATTTATAGTATGGGTATTAATTCTGTATGAATTTGCTTAGAAATTAGGGTGATATATTGAAGTTTCTGATAGAGGACATATTCAATCCGAATTTAGGGATTTATAGTGGCTGGGTAAGTGTCCTCTGGGTAACCTCCCCTATAGTTGATTTGTAGAATAGGTGTTAATTCTATATAAATTTGCTTAAGAATTAGGGTGATATATTGAAGTTTTTGGTAAAGGACATATTCAATATGAATTTGGGGATATATAGTGGCTGGGTACGTATCCTTTAGGTAGCCATTAGTATTTTAATTCGTTGGGTACTTGTTGCAGCTGTACATGATTATTTTAATTAGTAATCTTCTAATGTTATGGTTATAGAGAGATTTTGGCACTACTAGTGGCTTTTCAATTGTCTGCAGAGTGAGGTAATAGGGGTTCATGCTAATTCTATGCATATGTTTATTTTAATTTTGTATTTGATGCATGATTATAATTTTAATGCTAAATGAATTGGTTGGCTATCTGTTATATGTGATTAGACCTTATGAATCCATGGTGGAGTTATGGTGTGGTTGACACCCGTGCATGAGCTTCAATCAGGCATCAGGTGGTGATCAGACCCCAGATGCACTAAGCCCTGGTTATGCTTATTAGGGAGTAGGTGTCATTGACGAGCCTCTCTCGGTGTTACTGGCCTTTAACATGTGAAATTATGATTGTTAGTATAGGATAGTAATCATAGATAGCCTAATTATTTCATTTACTGATATGGTTGATATATTTTCTGATACTTATATTAAATCATGCATATATGTGAATTAAACTGGAATATATAAATGGAATTTATCTTGGTTACTGAGATTTGCATCTCACCCTTTTTTGTGGGGTCATACTTTCAGGTGAGGGCCCTTCGAGTAAGGATAAGGGGAAGCAAGTGGATAAAAATCTATGAACTCTAGCCATGTGTGGAGGAAGCTACACTTGGGCTGATCTGAGTAGAGTAGATGTAAATTTTGTTAATCTTTTTATAGCATCATCATGTAATTATATTGCCAAGTATAGGTGTTTGTATTTTGGTTACTTAGAATGTATCTATTGAGGAGTAGGCCTCATTTTAATTGGGTATTGGATGTATGGACTTATAATATCTGTTATGAATTTTGTTGGATCTATGATATGGTTTACCATATGGGAAATGTAATTATGTGATACATTGGATGTAGACTAGAACTAGCGATGCATGAGATCTTTAATAGAATGTATATTTGAATGATAATTGCTGATAGCCTATGAAATCCTTTTTGTTATTAATCTGTGAACTTGCTAACATATGTTAGTAGGATGAGTAGGAATTTACACTTAAGTCTTAAATGGGTAACAATAGATAAGTAGGGTAAATTAGGTAGAGGAAAGCCATTGGAGCCTCACAAATTAAGGTAAAGTGGTCCTAGGGTGTCATTGGAGGGAGAGTGGTGAGTAGGAGACAAGATTTTAGAAGTTTTTGGATTATAAGGCATTTTGCTATGGCCAATAGAGGCAAAGTTGCCTAGGGAGAGTACCAAAAAGCAATTCGCCACGGCAAGAAGTGGAATTAGTCACAGCAAAATATGAGAGGCCAAATTAGAAGTCATCCAGAGGGTAATTCGTTGCAGCTAAAATGGGAATTGGCTGTGGCAATCTTTTGTGAAAATGTCCCAATTGTTCTAAAGAGGAATTAGCCGCAGCAAAAGTGGGATTTGGCCATAACCAATAACGAAAGGCGAGTGAGGTAGGCTCCAAGAGGTTTCCTCGTTGTGGCCCCATGTAGGCTAGCTACAACGAAGCTCCAGCTCACTACAATAAAACCTATGAAAATAAAAGAGTGAACCTGAGAGCAATTGGCTATAGCGTAAAGATATTTAGTTACAGCTAACAGTCCCAAACTCTCATTTTAACCCAAAAACTTTGGTTTTTCCTATGGTAACCTCAAGAGATGACTTATAAACATTGGTAGAAAATTCTTGTGGTTTGGAATTAATGAGTAATAGAATCAAAAGCTTATAAATGAGGGTTTGCTTCTCTTCTGTACATGAATGCTTATAATTATTTGGTTGATGACTCTAATAATATTAAGGCTCAAATTTTCCTACCTTTCCTGAATGTAATTAGTCATAATGACCTTTAACCCTGATTTATGATTAGTAATCGCATATTTAGCCTTAATTATAATGATTAAAAGTTAGGGTAGTCACATATAACACCATAAATTTCTAGCTCATTTCATACTGTATCTATACCTCACATGCAACTCATATAAGAGGCAAAAATAATGGCATTAAAATAATGCACTATTTAGCATTGTGTCGCATTATAAAAATCCCATTAGGTATCACGTGGATCATATGAGCTCATGAATCATTTTTTCATATTTAATTACATGGATACAACTCATTTTTGTCACCAAAAGTGGCCTACAACTTGTGGAAAGCAAAGAGAAGCATAAAACACATATATGCATTTTCGGCCAGAATTTGCTTACCTCTATCACAAACTTTAGAAAATCATAACTAATCCTATAAAAATAGAAATCATGTAATATTTTCCTTTAGGAAAGATACACATGTCTAATGTATGCTAAAAATATTTTCAGACTATGGAACACCACACAAAAGATGTTTGACATTCGAAAATGTATAGAGGTTTGGCTAGCTACTATACTATCACAGCTTTTCGCTACAAAATTAAAAAATATCTAATTAATTCCACAAAAATAAAATCAATGCAAATGATACCAATCTAGAAAGCTACAAATTTTAACTAGAGGAAAAAAATAACTCTAGACTAGTTTAGGCACGCCCAAACCTCGAACCCAATCAAACAGTACCTGAGGTCAGTTTGAGCACTGACACTGGATAAAATTTTTAAAAACTTATATCTCCCTCTCTAGACATCCAAATGAGGTGCTTCTAGTTGGCACAAGTCACTAGGAATGTCTAGTTTCCTTCTTTAAAATTTTGTGATAATTGGACATCATTTGAGCCTTGTGTGACAAATTATTTTTAGACTAGTATGAACAGTAACATGACCAAAATCAAAATTTTTCTCAACTTTGAAAATTCATCAAATATTCTATAGATCTATAAAAATTTTTCACTTTAGCTTCCCAAAAAGCTCTAATTGTATGCCAAGTTTCAGATCAAGAAGAGCTCATTTGGACAAAAAGTGGTATAGGTTTCTAAAGTGGTCAAATTTTGCTCCATATGGGGTATCAAAATGTTTAAATGGTCTTCTTTGATGTTTGGCACCTTTTGGGCAAATTTAAAAGCATGAATATGACTTTGTGAACTGATCAAGTGGTTTCAAACCTCATACATCTCAATTTGGCCATTCCACTTCCATTTATACATGCATTTCCAAGATACTAATTTGCCATTACATATCCAAATGGTACATTTTCATACATTTAACCTTAACTCTCATTCATATATGATACATTAACATATTTACACATGCTCATATGGTTACATAACAATTTTATCAAGGGATTACATCATATGCCATGTGTATGGCTAAAAAGGAAGTAAAACTAGGCATATTCATATATTTTAATACTAATCTTCTTCTTCTAGGCTTAGTGGCCTCTATTACCTTACTCAATTATTTCACCTAGTGTGTTAAGACATTGGAGAGGAAGGGATGAGATTCAAAGAATCCCAACAGCTCATCTCTTGTTCAATCACACATAAAGCATGCAATACAAGTCTTACAAATACATGCATGGACATATTAACATGTACAATCATTTAAGAAGCATTTTTGGCATTTGAAAAAGTTATACATAGTTGATAAGCATGATTTATATATATTTTATTCTCCTTATCTTAAGCATTTTAGTGTCCAAATATGGCTTTAGGTGTTCAATTATATAAGGTTTCATTTTAATAGCCACTTTGCACTTAAGGAATTTATTTACAAAATTATTGAATTTTGTTGCATAATTTTCTTTTAATTAATTTTGTGAATTATTCCTACTTAAAATTTCTTATTTTTGTGTGTAAATTTTTCAATTGGCAATTGGAGCTTGAATAGGAGGTTGGTTCGGAGAAGATACATAAAGGAACACATGAGAAGGGGGCTGACACATGCACACACTCAAGCAAATGGAAAGGAATGATTAAAGAAGCAACATGAGCAAAATAGAGCATGTAAGTGATTGAAGCTACATGAGAAACTCAAGTAGAACATGGGGCTGGAAGATACAAAAAGCAACACAAAAAAAGGAGCAAGAATGCCACGCATACATGCACATGCAAAGCCACAGGTTCCAGCAAGAAAAGCCACATGGGATGGTGTGATGAGAGCTAGAGGTTTTTCACGTGATTATGAAGAGCCAGCCAACATGGAAAAAAGTGTAAAGCATAACAAATAAAGAAGCCACTAGCTAGAATTGGAGAATAATGCATGAGTAGCTTGCATGTTGAGAACGTGGATGGAGGAAAAGCTAAAGTGGAAAACATAAAGAAACTCAAGGAGAAGAAGAAGACACGAATGAATGAAAGGCTCGAACATGCAAGGAAGCAACAAGTTAGTGAGTAGAAAAACACACACACATAGCACGAATAAAATGTAACAACATCTAGCAGAAATGTGCATGAAAGGAGAAGCTTGAGAGGAGTATGGGCTGGAAAGATAGAAGATTCAAAAGCCATGTGTTAAGTGAATGACAAAGTAACCATGGGTTGCACGAGGCCAATAGCTAAAGGAGTTTTTTTGAGCAAATGAATGAGAGAAAAAGACGTCAAAAACATGAAAAGAGTAGCTACATAAGGAAGGAGCAGTACAAGCTACAGTTTTACATGGAATAAAAGTGTGAACCATACAAAATGAGTTGAAAGAGCATGGGATTTACATTGAACAAACACACACATGCAGAAACGAAGAATAAAGCCATAGGTTCAAAACATGAAAAAGGAATAAATGAGCACATGATGAAGTGGCTAAAGAAGACGAGAAAAACGTAGCTCATGTGGAATATTATATTTAGCTTCAAAGTAAGGCCCACACTTATACATACATGAAAGGAGTGTGACACATAAAAAGGAGAAGCTGAGCACGTGGAAACAAGGCACAAGGGAAGCATGTGAATCATTAAAATACATTTCATACATAGAATCATGTCGTCATTCACCACATCGAGAATCTAGACTCCATCTTTCATCCAGCATTCATCCACTCCATTCATTCATATTTAGTCATCTAAGGGCTGAGGAGCTAGGAGTATAAAGCACGTGAAAAAAAAAGAGTGAGGAAGGCTGGAGGAGAGGGCTATTGATTCATCCATCGTATTCATTTGAGAAGATACAATTCATCAAATGTCATTCCATTCATTCATGCCCCTTCATCCAGAGACCATACTCCATGCCATTTTCATCCACTTCCTCCATCTCCTTCCATTCAAATGAAGCTCTAATCCTCCATTTGTGACTAGTAAGGAAGAAGGACCATGGAGAAGCTGGAATCCATGAAATTACAAGCAGAATTTTGGCTAAGGATTTCCACTTTCCTACACTTTTTCTTTTTCTCATACAAGCTTGGTTAAGTTGTATTTGATTAGGAATTTGTGTAATTATGATTAGTGGCTGGTTAGACACTAATTAGGAAGTCTCTTTGTTGATTGATTGATTGGATTAAACACTGAATTTTACACTTTCCTTTAATTTTCCATGTATGCCATGAAGGTGTTTGATGAAATGCATGAGTGAAATTATAAGCTTTATTGTTTGATTTAAGGATTCTTTGAGTTTGGTTAGTTAATTAAACATCCTAAAGTGTTAATTTAGGGGCTAATTGATCAATTAATCATTCAATTCAAGTGTTCATAGATCTTAATCATAAGAATTAGTAATTTAATGGTAGTTGAGGTCTCAATTAACATCAAATTGCTAAGTTCTTGAATCTTGAGTGGTAACTCAAGATACATTTGCCGTGAACACAATTAGGGATTCTTAGACCAAAATTAATCATAATTGGATTAGGATAAGGATAGTGGATACCAAAGGACAAATCCAAAGCTAGTCACAAGGCCATCATTCACCCATAATTCATACAATTAGGTAGCAATTAAGAATTTTATTTCAATTTCAATTTACTTATTTTAATTAGATTAAAACCCCCTTAATTAGATAGTTCTAGAATCCTTGAACATTTAGAAAACTCAATTGAACATTGAACTCCATTTCCAAGGCAGATGACCTTGGTTGTGCCACTAGGTACATATTTAGTCCAATCTAGTTTTATTTTGAGGGTTGCGCGACAGACCCATCAATAGCATACATAGACTTGCTAAGTAAGTGAATTAGGCTCATCCATTTACTTGTGGATCTTGGACTTTCCTCACCTACTTCTTTAAGAGGTTCATGGACTCAACCTTACTCTTGGGAGCCAACCTCACTTTTGGGAGACTCTTTACTTTGTCTCAACTAGTTCTAAGGGTTATTGGCTCATCCTCACCATAGCTAAGGGTTATTGGCTT
This sequence comes from Erythrophleum fordii, assembly GCA_032878935.1. Lineage (NCBI taxonomy): Eukaryota > Viridiplantae > Streptophyta > Magnoliopsida > Fabales > Fabaceae > Erythrophleum > Erythrophleum fordii. The sequence goes on along the minus strand of JAVQMF010000052.1, from coordinate 12,339,105 downwards.
CATCACACTCAAGCAAACCAAAGTAAGCATTATAAACATCATTTAGAAACATAATGCATCCTCATGGTACCATGGTATATAAAATCATGCTAGAATACTTTTCATGGCTTAAAACATACATACACACATTCAAGACAATGTAAGCACACATCTATGCACGAGAGAAGGTGGAGAGAGCTACCTTGCTTGCATTTACATACTTTTTCCTTAAGTCTTGAATCCTCTCCCTTGACCTCACACACCCAAGAAGGTGGAGATCATTTCCCTTAGCCTAGACATATCATATGGAAGCTAATTAAGTTTATGAAATTAATTCTAAGGCCACACAACTTGCTTAGACTCTAGCTTAACCTATAAATCCTTTATGGCTCCAAAAATGCACCTAATGAAGCAAAATCCATCAAATAAATTCTAGGCTCCATTTTCTCCTTTTAAATATGATTCTTGACTCCTTTTAATCCTTTTGGAGTCATCACACAATTAAAATAAAGAGCCTAGCTACATGTTACTTCTTTAGGTCGTATTATGGAACATAAGGCACCAACTCACTTTCTATGATTTCTAAATTTTTCCCAAGGCTTCCTCTCCTACTCTCCTACCATACATGATGCAAAACTAAGCTTGGAAGGAATTAAAACACTCCTTAGGTGCATGGACCCTCCTTGGCCGAGGCTATGCTTCCATATGGCACCAACAGAGTTATTTTAATTTCTTTGATGGGAGAAGAATATGAGACGCTCTCTTGGCATCTTAAGAACTCATATATACTCTTAGACAACTTAAATTACTACTAGGAAGCTCCATCTTAGCCTAGGTGCAACTAAATCCCTAAATTCCATAACTTGCATTCTAAAGCTCCCTTTTGAATTCTGGTTGTATATTCTTAATCCTCACATTCCATAACCTTTGGTTCCATCAAGAATACATAAAAAGAAACTCTCCTCCTCACTTTCTTTCTCTAAACCTAAGCTTAAGTGGCTTGGAAACACAAGATTTTGCAAATGTTTCAAGTGAAATCTTACCTTAAAATGGAGCTCTCTTCGCGTAGATTATTTTTCACTGATTGATTTCTTGAAAAGAGTTCCTTTTTGTCATAGGTTAGACCTAAATCTTCAATTTCCCAAGAAAACATAACCACAATTAGAGAGCTCTTAGACAGAGGAATAACTTTCCTAACTGGTGCATGATGAAATCGGGTCGTTTACTCACCTAAACGGAGGCTTTAACTTCTTCTCTCTCTCCCCTCTCAATGTCACACCATTACTATCCATTTTTCTGCAAATGGAAGCTTGAAGAAGGTGATGAGGTGTAATCTTACTTATGAAGCCTCTTTTATAATTTTTCAAAATGACTATTTAGCCCCTACACACATGTTTACTCCGTTTAGGCTCATTTTTACTCCTTTTTTAGAACCGTATTTTACATCATAAAATTTAGGTTCCAATTAAATAAAATACCTTTGGAATTACTCAAATAAGAGGTAAACCTTTCTAAATGAATCAGTCAAAATTCAGGTCAACTAAAGTTCGAAAACATCCACCAGAGGGGCTTTAGCTATCCTGATCCTTCCTATGGTTTTTAGGGCCTCTCAGAACCCTAGGGAACTCAAAATTTTTATTTAAAAAGCCCTTCTATGAGAATTCCAAAATTTGCTCAAAATGACAAAAATGTTCTTACATTTCCTTAACCTTTCATTGAAATTCGTTTCTTCATTCTAGCTCCATTTTTCTTTCTGTCTGAGCCTGAGATTCTCATTTTTAGGAGTCTAGAATACTTCTCAATTTTTTTGGGACCTTAACTAAGTCATTTTGGGGGACTTCCTTTTGTATCCGATAAATTTTGTTCATTTACAAAGAAATCGTCTATTACATTTCTCACGTTTTCTCTTGTTTTAGAGAGCTGGATATTACACAAACTCTAGGCAAATTCGCACAAAATTAAGGCCCATACTATAAGTCTATTATGGGGGTCTTAAACTAGTAGAAAATACATCAAAATGAAGAGTTTATACTTACCTAACACCCCTAGCCTCAACCTATGAAATTTCACCATAGAAAAATCAAATAGCAAGTTTCAAATTTTGGGTGTGGGTGAAAGTACTCTAAATGAGAAGCTAATCGGATCAAATTGAGGAGACAGAAGGGAGGATTAAGTTATATAACTATTATCTTGGCTGAATCTTGCTCTAAGAGTGGGAAATGATAGAATTTTGCTACTAACCCTAGCCTCCCCTTTAAACCTCCGAATTTGTGTTGTGTTTCTTGTGGTTCTGTAGAATGCGGGGTGGCCAGAATGATTTTTAGGGTTTAAGTTAAGCTCTAAATGGGTTATAGGTTGACCTACAGCCCAAGGACTTATTAAGCTCCCACTAGTTGTTGGGCTAAAGTTTTAATTTATTGGGCCAATTATAAGAGTTCAGACTTTTAGTTGGGTTAGTCAAATTTTAAGAGCTCATTTGATTTGGGTCTGTGTAAGGATTGTTGGGCCAATTATAAGAGCTTATACAAGTTGGATCTTGGGCCTCTATCTCACTAAATCAGATTGGGCCACCACTAGGTGTTCTCTTTTAGGCCAAGTCTTACAATAAAAGTTTGGGTCTGCACTTAAAATTATTGGGCCTCTATTAATCTCTAACCATGGCCAAATTAATTTAATTTAGGTCTAGATAAGGTTTCTAGCCTAATTAAATCTCAAACCTATATTAATAATTTATCTCTCTATAATTTCCATTCACATAACTTACCTAATTATTCTATATTACTTATTCTTAATTAACCCAAATCCATGATTAACACTTTAATTAATTTTGGGGTGTTACAAAAATTCTGCACTTTAGCTTCCCAAAAATCTCTTAACAAGCTCTAATTGCATGCCAAGTCTCAGATCAAGAAAAGTTCATTTGGACAAAAAGTGGTATAGGTTTTCAATATGGTCAATTTTTTCTCTATATATGATACCAAAGTGTCCAAATGACTTCCCTTAGTGTTTGGTATCTCTTGGGCAAGTTTAAAAGCATGATTATGACTTGTATGAACTGCCCAAATGGTTTCAAACCTCATGCATCTCAATTTGGCCATTCCACTTCCATTTGTATATAATTGCATAAAGCCATTCAAGAAGTCAATTTGCCATAACATACTCAATTTACATTCTAATGGTTACATAACACTCTCACTTATACATAACATATTAATATAATTACACATGCTCAAGAGGTCATAGGCCATATACAATAATAAGTTACAACATGTATCACTTAAATAGCCTTAAAGAAGCAAATTCCATACAATTCATTGTTATACTTTCATTTATAATGTGGTTGGCTTCCATTTCCTTGCTCTCTTGGTCCACCTAGCATGTTAGAATATTGGAGAGGAGGGAATGAGATTCAAAGAATCCCAGTAGCTCATCTCCCTTTCAATCACACATAAAAAATGCAAAACCAATCTTACAAATGCATGCATGGGCATATTAACATGTGGAAATATTCAAGAAACATTTTCAACATTTGAGCATGTCATACATAGCATACAAAGGCTTGCCAAGTAAGTGGATTAGCCTCACCCATTCACTTATAGATTTTAGACATGCCTCACCTATTCTTTAAGAGGTTCTTGGACTCAACCTTACTTTTGGGAGTCAACCTCACTTTTTGGAGACTCTTTACTTTTTTTCAACCAATCTCAAAGGTTCTTGGCTCATCTTTACCATTGCTAAGGGTTCTCGGCTTCACCACACTTAAGCAAACATTATAAACATCATTTAGAAACATAATGCATTATCATGGTCCCATGGCATATGGAATCATGCTAGAATACTTTTTATAGCTTAAAATGCACATACACACATTCAAAGACAAGCCAAGCATACATTGATGCATGAGAGAAGGAGGAGTGAGCTACCTTGGAAGTAACCACACACTTTTTCTCTTGAATTTGCTCTCCCTTCCTCGGCCTCACACACACAAAGGTGTAGGAATGATTTCTCTTGGCCTAAACACAATTTATGGAAGCCAAGGTTCATGGAATTATTTCTAAGACCACACAACTTGCTTAGACACTAATTTGGCTCATTAACTCCTTTATGTTTCCAAGAATGCACCTAATGAAGCAACACCCATCAAATAAATTCTAGGCTCTATTCTCCCCTTTCATATATGATTTTTGACTCCTTTTAAGCCTCTTTGAGTCATCACACAATTAAAATAAAGAGCCTAACTACATGTTGCTAACATATAAGGCCAACTCACTTTTTATGGTTTCTAATTTTTTCCAAAGGCCTCCCCTCATCTTCACTCATTATATATGACTAAAAAATGGGCTTAGAAAAATTGAAAACTATCCTTAGGTATATGGAACTCACTTGGCCGAACCTATGCATGGTTTTAGCCTTTATGGACTTTGCTTTGTTTTTTTGATGAAGGAAGCACATGGAGAGACTTCTAAAGACCTTGGGAGCTCATTTAAACTCTTATTTAGGCATAGAAATCAAGGTATCAAATCAGATTTTACAAAGTACATATGATACCCTAGAATTTGCATCTTGAATTTTCTATGGTTCTTTTTGTTGTTTTCTTTGCATATTCTTATTCTCTATACTCTTTTTCCCAAGAATCACCCTTGGTTATGCCTAAAAACCAAGCCCTCCTATGACTTCTTGAGTGGAGGGAAATAGGACGAGAAGAGGAGCAAGGGGTAGCAACCATGGAAGAAGAAATTACCTTGTTTTTCCTTGTTTTCTCACTTGAATCTTGTCTTCTTTGGCCTCTTAACTTCAAATCCGAAAATTTCTCTTAATTTCTCCCTTAAAACAGATCCATATACTTCAATATAATCATAGGAAATAAAGGAGAATGGTGGAGAAAAGGTTTGGAAATGAAAAAGTATAAAAAACTATCAAAATTCCATACCTTCAAGCTTTGATTTCTCCTCCTCTTCCTCTTCCTCTTGTGTGCAACTCTCCTAGGATTTCTTCTCTGGTTTAGGGCAGAAAAATATGAGGCTAAGTGAATGGGAGAGTGGAGCGCCCTATATATATAGGTGGAGGAAGGAATACTTTTCAAAAATTTCTATTTTGCCTTTCGTTTTTGGCATTTTCATTTCTAACTCGTTTTAGCTCTTTTTTGAAAACCATCTTTTCTATTATAAAATTTAGGTTCTCAATTTAATAAAATACCTTTAAAATCACTCAAATTAGAGCTAAAACCTTTCCAAATGAATCTGTCAAAGTTTGGGTGCATCAACATTAGAAAACATTTACTGGAGGGGTTTTAACTGTCTCAGGGCTTCCCATGGTTTTTAGGGCCTTTGAGAACTCTGAAGAAGTAAAAAATTTCATTTAAAAAGCCCTCCTATGTGAATTCCAAAATTTTGAGAATACCATTACGTTTCATAAGTTTTTCATTAAATTTTGTTTCTTCATTCTAGCTCCATTTTTCTTCCTGTTTAAGTCTAGAATTCTCATTTTTAGGAGTCTAAAATGTTACTCAAATTTTTCAAGACCTTAACTAATTTATTTCGGGGGACTTTCTTTGAAAATGCACCCATTTCCATCATTTAATGAACATTAGATATTACAAACACCATATTACTTTAGCCTCTCTAGATGCTCTTTAGATATTTATGTGCTTGATTTCATTAGAGAATAAGGCAAAGTCCATTAAAATAATAGATTAAATTGTGTTATGTGGTGCTTAAAATTTTCATCTCATGTTTTGTGGCTCATATGAGCTTACTCCTATCATTCTCTAATTAAAACACACTTATACAACTCAAAGCCATCACAAAATAGCACATGAATCCCAAGTTCATATCATTCATTCATTAAAACTTCATGTCCAGCCTCAGGTTGATGTGCTAGATTTCTGGTGCAAATTTTGAAAAATTATAACTAATTTTGGCAAAATTGAAATCAAGCAGACTATACCATTCTAGAAATCTACAGATGTCTAATTTATGTAAAAAAATAAGTCCAGACTAAAACAAAAACATTTAGCTATTAGAAATGGATAGAAAGTACCAAAGGTACTGCTACATACTGGTACTAACTCTGAACTTCAAAAATTCATATCTCTCTACTCAAATATCTAATTGGGGTGATCTTGGTGGCCATTGAAAGCTTATCATGTTTAATTTTTGCTTGTAATATTTCATGAGCATTGGAAGCCATTTCAGCCTAGAATGACACAAAAGAATAAACTAACCATATTAGTTCAGTAGAAATTTGGCAACTTTGAAAATTCATAATTAATTCTAGAGCTCTAAATAATGTTGTCTTTAGCTTCCCAAAAAGCTCTAGATGAGATATATAGACATGACAAATTTCATGGGAAAATTCGTCCATTTGGTTGGTTTGTGTTATAGGGTTGCAAAATGCCACATTTGGCTCCATAAAGAGTCCCAAATAGTCTATTTTTGCTTCTAGCTATTCTAGGGCCACTTGAGCATGTAGGAAAGCATTAAAATACCTCACTAAACATGTCTCAAAGTTTTAAAAACCTAGATCTCACAAACTCATACTCTCACCCCTAGGTATACATAAGAGCATACATGAGTAATACTTGCCATTCATTGTCAAAAACATGCAACATCATACATTTTCTTCCAATTCTCATACATACCTCACATATTCATATAGTCATACATGTTCAAGAGCTTATACATCATTTGACAACCATATAGCTATAATACAAACATTTTATAACTCCATTGCTAATCTTCATGTCTTCAAGTGTGGTGGCTTCCATTTTCTTGCTCTCTTGATTTACCTAGACATGTTAGGTAATGGGGAGGAAAGAATGAGATTCCAAGAATTCCAATAGCTCCTTTCCTTTTCAAGCACACATAATAGATGCAAAAATGCATACATGGCTATCTTGAATTGCATAAAGATACATGGAATATTTCTTGCATTCAAGAAGTCACATATAACATACATAAGCTTGCCAAGGCAATGGTTTAGCCTCACCTATTCTCTGTGGGATTTTTAGACTCTTCTTACCCATTTTCTCAAGGGAATTTTGACTAAATCCCACTCTTTAGAGATTTTTCGCTTTGTCTCATCCATTCTTAGGGACTTTTGGCCTATTCTCACCTTAGCTAAAGAACTTTTGGCTTCACCATACTCAAGCAAACAAAAACATGTTCATAAAACATCATTCAAGTGCATAACAAAGTATCATGGTACTATGGCATATAGATACATGCTAGAAATATCTTCTATGGCTTAAAGATACACACACACATTCAAAGACAAGAAAAACACCTAATCATGCATGAAAGAAAGAAGAGAGAGATATCTTGCATACAAGAACACACTTTAACCTCTTGAAATTCCTTCCTTTTCCTTAGCCAAATAGTCACAAGGAGATGAAGCTTGATTCCTTTGGCCTAAACACATGAAATGGGATCCAATTACACTCTTGGAACATTCACTAAAGCCGTATACACATTGGAATGACTTAGGCATTCATATGGTTCAATTATGGTTCCATAAGGCACCTAATGAAGCAACCTTGGGAATTCATGATCTTGGCTTCATTCTCTCCCTTAATCTATGACTCTTAACTTTATTTAAACTCCTTGGAGTCATCACACATTCATTTCAAGGAGCTTGGCTAGGTGTTGCTTCATTATGCTACAATATGGAACCTATATCTCCATTACACTTTCCAGGCTTCCTAATTCTCATACTTTCCCATCATATATGATACAAAAATAAGCTTAGAAGAAATCAAAATATTCCCTTGGCGTCCCATCATATATGATAGAAAACTAAGCTTGAAAGAAATCAAAACATTCCCTTGGTGCTCCTTCCAAGCTAGGTTGAGACGTAGCTTCTTCTTGGCACCAAGTATGTTCTTTTGTTTTCTTTTATGGAAGATGCATGTGGGAGGTGTAACATTCAGTTTTCTGAAAACGTGAGAAATGTAACATACAGTTTCTCTGTAAACGAATGAAATTCACCAGATACAAAAGGAAGTCCCCCAAGATGATGTTGTTAAGGTCCCAAAAAATTTGAGAAACATTCTAGACTTATAAAAATGAGAATCCCAGGCTCTAATTGATAGAAAAATGAGAATCCTAGGGTTCTCAGAGGCCTTAAATATGATAGGAAGCCCCCGGACAGCTAAAGCCTCTCTGGTAGAGATTTTTCAATACCGGTGTACCTGAACTTTAATAGATCCATTTGAGAAAGTTTTAACTCTGATTTAAGTGATTCCAAAGGTATTTTACTAAATTGGGAATCTAAATTTCATAATGGAAAAGAAGGTTCTAAAAAAGGAGCTAAAATGAAGGAAAAACAAAAATGCCAAGAATGAAGGGTAAAATGAGAATTTTTGAAAAGTATAACTTCCTCCCACCTATATATACAATGCACCCTTCTTCTCCCATCATGTTGCATGATCAAGTTTTGCCTAAAACTAGAGGAAAGCCCTAGGGAGAGTGGCACATAAGAGGGAGGCAAAGAGGAGGAGAAATCAAAGGCTTAAAGTATGGAAATTTAATAGTTTTTCATGCTCTTTCTCTTCCAAACCTCTTCTCCTTCATTCTCCTTTATTTCCTATGATTATAATGAAGCATATGGATCTGTTTTAGAGGAGAAATTGAAGGGAAATTTCGGATTTGAAGAGAGGAGCTCAAAGAACACAAAATTCAAGTGAGAAAAGGCAAAAAAATAAGGTAATTTCTCCTCCTATGGTTGTCATCTTTGGTTCCCCCCTCCTTCATTTTGACTAGCATGAGAAACCCTAGGAGGATTTGATTTTTAGGTAGAACCAAGGGTGAAGCTAAGGAAAAAAGATGTGAAGATTAAGAATAAGTAAAGAGAATTAACAAAAAACCATTAAATTTCAAGATGCAATTTCTAGGGTTTCAATTGCACCTTATAAAATCTGATTTTATATGATGATTTCTAGGCCTAAATAAGAGTTTAAATAGGCTCCTAAGATCCTTAGAAATCTCCCCGTGTGCTTCTCCCCTTGAGAAAACAAAGCAAAGTCCATAGGTGCTAAAACCTAACATAAGTTCACCCAAGAGAGGTTCTTATAGCTAGGGAGAGTTTTAAATTTTTCTAAGCTCATTCTTGAGTCATGTATGATGAATGAAAATGAGGGGAGGCCTTAGAAAAAATTTAGAACCCATAGAAAGTGAGTTGGTGCTTTAGGTTCCATATTATGACCTAAAGAAGCAACATGTAGTTAGGCTCTTTGTTTTAATTGTGTGATGACTCCAAGAGGCTTAAAAGGAGTCAAGAATCATATTTCAAAGGAAAGAATGGAACCTAGAAATTAATTCAGGAGTGTTGCTTCATTAGGTGCATTTATGGACCATAATGAGGTTTATAGAACAACTTAGTATCTAAGTAAGTTGTGTAGCCTTAAAATTTGTTTCATGAACCTAATTGGCTTCCATAAACTATGTTTAGGCTAAGAGAAAGCATCTCCACAAGTTTTTGTGTGTGTGGCCAAAAAGAGGAGCTTGAATCCAAGAAGGAAAGTGTGTGATTGTGTACAAGGTAGCTCTCTCTATCTTCTCTTATGCATGGATGTATGCTTAGCTTGTCTTAGAATGTGTGTATGTGTTTTTTTAAGCCATGAAATGTATGATAGCTGATTTCATATGCCATGGCTTTATGATGACATATTATGTTTCATATGATGTTTTGATATGTGCTTGGGTTTGCTTGAGTGTGGTGAGGCCAAGAACCCTTAGCTATGGTGAGGATGAGCCAAAAACCCTTAAGATTGGTTGAGACAAAGCAAAGAGTCTCCCAAAAGCAAAGTGGTCTCCCAAGAGCATGGTTGAGTCTAAGAATGAATTAAAGAATGGGTGAGGCAAGTCCAAAATTCACAAGAAATTGGGTGAGGCCAATCCACTTGCTTGGCAAGCCTTTGTATGCTATGTATGACTTTCTTGAATGATGAAAATGATTCTTAAATGTTTGCACATGTCCACATGCCATGCATGCATTTATGACACTTATTTGCATCCAGTATGTATGATTGAATGGGAGATGAGCTATTAGGATTCTTTGAATCTCATTCCCTCCTCCCCAATGATCTCACATGCTAGGTAGACCAAGTGGATAAGATACTGGAAGCCAACCACCTTGAAAAGAAGAGTTTGACAACAAAGTGCTTGAGTTTTGCTACTTTAAGACCATAATTATGTCAAATGTTCTAACCCATGCTTGTATATAGTCTATGACCTCTTAGACATGTGTAATTATGATAATATATGATGTAGAAATGAAAGAATGTGTTATGTGAATGATAGAATGTAAATTGAGTATGTATGGACAATGCAGCTTCATGAATGGTATTATGGAATTATGCATATGTGTGGATGAAATGGCCAAAATGAGATTCATGAGGTTTGAGACCATTTGGGTAGTTTATACAAGTCATAATTATGCTTTTATACTTGCCCAAAAGGTGCCAAAACCAAAGGGAAACCATTTAGACATTTTGGTACCTTATATGGAGAATTGACTATAATGGAATCCCATATCACTTTTTGGCCAAATGAGCTCTTCTTGATCTGAGATTTAGCATGCCATTAGAGCTTGTTGAGAGCTTTTTAAAAAGTTAAAGAACATAATTTTCAGAGGTCTATAGAATATTTGATGAATTTCTAAAGTTGGCAAATTTTCTGATTTTGGTCTGATGCACTATTCATCTGGTCCAAAAATGAAACCTGTCACTTAGGTCTCTAATGGTGTCCAATTGTTATGAAATTTTATATAGAGACACTAGACATCCACAATGACTCAGAAGCATCTCATTTGGATGTCTAGAGAGGGAGATATGAATTTTTGAAGATTCAATCCAGTATCAGGGATTTTAGCTGACCTCTGTTACTATTCTATTGAATTTTGAGATCTGAGCATGCCTGCACTATCTAAAGTTATTTTTTCCCTCTAACTAACATCCACATCTTTCTATATGGGTATCATTTGCATGGATTGGAGTTTCGCAGAATTAATTGGACATTTTCAAATTTTGCTGTAGAAATCTATGACAGCATCAGTAAGAAGTTTGACCTTTGGGCCTTTTTGGATGTGAAACGTCCTCTGTGATAGATGTTATGATCTGGACATGTTTTTAGTATGAAGTAGACATTCGTGGCTTTCCAAAAGTGCTAACAATGCCTAGTTTCTATTTTTCTAAAATTAGTTATGATTTTCCAAAATTTGGTTAGAAAAGAGCTAAATTTTGACCGAATATATACATGAGTATTTTGAGCTTCCCTTTGAATTCCATGAGTTGTGGGCCACATTTTATGATACAAATGAGTTTTATTCATGTAATTAAATATGAGAATGTATTGTATGAGATCACACGGTCCATGTGATACTGAATGGAGTTTTTATACACGACGCAACTTAAGAAAATGTATTATTTTAATAGACTTTTCTTACTTCCTTCATGGAATGCATCATATAAGTATGCAAATGTGTTAGAAATGAGCTATAAATATGAGGTGTTACATTTATTGGTATTAGAACAAAGTTGCAGGCTCTCTCAAATTGGATTTGGCTTGAGGAAGTAGCAACAGGGCTATGTAAAAGACTTGAATGGATAGGTAAAGTCTTAGATGAGACATGTTGGGTGTGTAATAATAGTTTGTGGCTATGTTCATGATGAGTAAGTTGTATGATGGTCTTAGAGCAGTTAGTGGAAACAAAAAATGAGTGGCCTTTAGAGTAGCTTAAGCAGAGCTAAACTTAAGCAAGGTTAAAGGATCTAACGACTAGAGCTTGATGAGATGTGATAGCTCATCGAGATTAGTAGCAAGCCCTAGATATAAACAATGAGAAATGATCTTGTTGATAGGAAGAGGCTTATTAGAGGCCGAATTCTCCCTGGTAGTCATACTCAGGCCATTCCCAGTTGTCTCACGTAATGCAGCATAATATGAGATGAGACTACGACTGCATAAGACTAGTTTAGAAAGGAAATGAGAAGAGAGTTACCCTCTAGCTATAACACCCCAAATGTCTAGATGAGTATTAGAGCTCAAAAGGTTAATTCCCTCAGGCCAGGAGTTTGGATTACAAGTTACACCCTAGAGCCCTGACAGCCTAGAGGTAATAGCCAGCCATGCATGAATGAAATGAGTGGTAGAAGCCTCTAGTTTGATGATGAGCTAGACATAGGGGGTATGGGGCTCGGGTAGGTACCTAAAGATGAAAATCTCAATCCTTGAAAAAGCAAGTCAATTAGAGGCCATTAGCTGCAGCTAATTAATTGCTTAGCTGCGACTAATTATTCTTTGAAGCAACAAGGTAATCCAGAGAGTTCCCCATCATGGCCAATACTCAGACAAGAAAACTAGGGTGAATCTGAGGCTAATTAGCTGCTGTGAATGATATATTAGCCACAGCGAATGGCACCATGAATGCCTTATTGGTCATATTCAAGCTAACTTGAGGAATGAATTGATAAGGGATCAGTCAATCTGTGACGACCCTAAGTTCTAATATTGGTAACTATAGTTAAATACACGATTAATAAATAATGATCAAGGTTTGGAGCCGTTGCAATTAATTACATTAAGAAAATATAGGGAAATTTAAACCTTGCTACTCTTAGGGTCATCAACTAACAACCATAAACGGAAATATGTATACGAGGGTTTGTACCATCATTAAAGGTTTGTGATTCATCCATTCATCATTTTCAACCCACAAAAACCTCCCACCAATGCTCTCATGTTATTCCCTAACATTAGCCTTAACAAAATTAAGGTTTCTAGGTCAAAGATGGGAGTTCGGGGACCTCTGCCGCGATATGGAGCCTTCCCGCCGCGGCTAAGTTAGGTCCTGGAGCTCGAAAACTAAGTTTTTAACCTTGCACCGTGGCCCAGACCTTTTGTGCCGTGGCCAAGTTGCTGTTGGGAATCATTGGGTAACTTACTCAAATTTCACCGTAGCTATCGATCTCAGCCATGGCCAACCTACGTCGTGCCGTGGCAAGATTTGCTACTGTAACCTCTTTAATTAATTTTCTTAACCCGTGTCGCGGCAAGACTTGTTGTGCGGCAGCAAGGTTTCATTCTATCACCCTTCTGGGCAATTTTTTTCGATCTGCGCTGCGGCGAGATTCCTCAAGCCTCGGCACCCCTCGCCACTGTCACTCTTCAGGCTGCGGCGAGGCCTTCCTAGCCGCGGTGTGACTCCTTCCTGTAGCTATATTCCCTACATTTCGTTCCCTACACTCCATTTCTCTTCTTAGGGACACTTTAAAACCCTTTTCCCTCATTTTATATGGCTCTAATGGTATTTATCTACCTTATTTACCCAGCTATCCGACCATCACTAACTCAACACTCAGAATTCTCACTCACCCAACTACCATATGTCAGCCTTTTTCATTGGTTAATGATGGCAAGGATTCATATACTATCAACAATTAACATCTCATACACAATTTGCTAGAGGTTTCATGCATCAATAATCCATATCAATTTCCAACAGTATACTATACCATAATTCATAAAAATTCATACATCAGATACCATAAGTTCATACAACTTAAACCAAGCCATACTGAGACTTAACTTCTTATGAATACATTCCAACTAATCAAATTATAGACTCCTACACTTGGCAATATGAATACAAGATGATACTATACAATAAGGAATACAAAATTAGCATCTATACTAGCTAAGTCAGCCTAAGTGTAGCCATCTCCTCACATGTTGGAGCTCATGGATTTTCATCTACTTACTTCCCTTTATCCTTACCCGAAGAACCTTCACCTGAAATATTAATCCCATGAAACAGGGTGAGATATAAATCTCAGTAACCAAGGCAATTCCATCATGTAATCCAGTTTAATAAACATATTTGCATGAGTCAAAATCAACATCAAAATCATATCAGCCATATCAGTAAATGAAGCAATTAGGCTATCATGATTACTATCCCATACTAGCAATTATATTATCACATGTTAAAGGCCATTAACACTGGGAGAGGCCCATCCATGGCACTTACTCCCCATTGAGCACAACCAGGGCTCAGTGCATCTGGGGTTTAATCATAACCCGGTGCTCGATCGAAGTACATGCACTGGTGGCAGTCGCACCACAGCTCCACCATGGACTCACAAGGTCCAATCATAATACAATAGATAGCCAACCAATTCATTCAGCATTTCAAATCATTCATATATAGCAAATATGAAATTAAAACAGATACATGCATGGAATTAATGTAAACCCTGGTTACCTCACTTGTAGACAATTTTCAATAGCCACCAATGGTATAAAAATTTTTATAACCATAGCATCAGAAAATTACCACTCTAATTCATTATTAATAGTAGCAACAAGTACCCAATGAATTTAAATGCTAATAACTACTTAAGTAACACTTACCCAGTCACTACAAATCCAAAATTCAGATGAAAGTGTCATCTACCAGAAATCTCAATATCTTACCTAAAATCCTAAGCAAATTCGTACAAAATTAATACCCATATTATAAATCAGCTATGGGGGTCTCAAATTAGCAAAGAAAACATTAAAATAGAGGGTTTAAACTTACCTAATGTCAGCCCTAGCCTCAACCTACGAATTTCACCAAGAAAACCCCAAATAACCACATTTCAGAATTTGGGTAGGGTGAAAATTCTCCAAATGAAAAACTAATTAGACCAAATTAAAGAGAAAGATGAGGGGATTAAGTTGTATAACTATTACCTTAGCTGAATCTTGCTCTAAGTGTGAGAAAATGCAGAATTCTTGCCCCCAATCCTAGCCTCCTTCTCAACCTTCGAATTTTGCTTCTTGGGTTTTAGCAAATGAGAAAGTGGCTGAAGCATTAGGGTTTTAGGTGGGTTTAAGTTAGGTCAAAGATGGGTCATGGGTTGCTCCAAGGTCCAACTCCAAATGGGCTTCAGACTTTAGCTTGTTGGGCTAGTTTTAAAGTGTTGGGCTACAGAATTTTATTGGGCCAGTTCTTATACATTAGGTTGCTGAAGTTTAATGAGATTTGGGCTAAGTTTGAAGAGCTTAAGGGTTTGGGTCTGCACAAGGGTTATTGGGCCATTTATAAGAGTCTATACAAGGTGAATCTTGGGCCTCTATCTCATTAAATTAGTTTGGGTCTGCACCTAATTCATTAGGCCTCCATTAGCCTCTTATCATAATTCATTAATTTGGGCCTAAATGAAATTTCTATCCCAAATAATTCTCAAACCCATGTTAATAATTTATCTCTCTAAAATCCCCATTCACTTAACTTGCCCAATCATCCCATATCAATTATTCTTAATTAATCTAAATCCATGATTAACACCTTAATTAATTTTAGGGTGTTACACAATCCATAGAGAGTGGGAAACCCTAGTATAAGTGGAGAAAAAGAGTAATGAATAGTCACGATGGGTTAGTAAGAAATTCGTGGACCTAGTAAATGAGACTAAGAAAAGAGCTCAGCATAGAGAAAGTTAGACACAGGGATGATAAGGTTGTTGAGACCCACTTTTAAGGCATTGATTCCAACTTAGGATGCTACCCTGTGAAACACTGAATGATAGAATGTTAGTGTAGCCTCAAAATAATGTAAGATAAGACTACTAGTAGTAAGGCATATATAGTGTGGCCTAGAAAGGTGTACCTCTTAGGTAACACCTAGAGGTAAGTATGAGTAGCCCAAAAACAGAGAATCAGAAAAGAATGAAGATAGCAAGCTATAGGTCTGATGAGATGGCTAGCCTAGGCCAAGCATAAGTTGAAGCTCAGGGAAGATGACCAGTAGCATCATTCCAAGTGAGATATGTGAATGAAAAGCTCAGTGAAAATTCACCCTGGATTGAGAAAGGAAAGATAAGACATTCTAAGTCGAGGAAACCACCCAGTAGTGGTTAACAAATTCCCCTAGATAGACCCTCTTGAGTCATAAAGTATAGTAATAAAGGAAGTGAGGAAGAGTTGAGAAGCTAGCTACAGAAAAGATGCCCTCATTTTAGTCCTGAATAAAAGAGTAAACTCAGCCAGAGAGGTAAACAAATAGGGGTCTAATAGTTTGTTAGATGAGCTCCCTAATATGAGAATGATATAGGGTTAAGGCATATATGTGATTAGAGTACCCAGTAGAGTATAAGCTTTCAGTAAGGTATAATCTAGACATTGAGAGTATGTGTCTTGGATTGGGTCAATAGAACCTTGAAATCACTATACTGTGCTCCTGAAGATGAGCCTAAAGAGATTAAATGAAGAGAAAGCCTACCTCTGATTCGAGCATAGAAATAAGCTGAGACAAACAGTTAGTGTCTTAGTACCCTCAGAGAAGCTCGAGAAAGTTAGAGACCGCCTCAAAAGGTGAGTCTTATATTATATAGAGAAAGAGTGTAAGTCAAGAGTGCCATAGAATGAAATTCCAAAGATTATATGAAATAGAATCCTTCTTACCAAGGGATGGTCTAGCTAAGAGTAGAGTATGAGTATGAGTAAAAAATTAGACCCCCTTGATGTTATAGAGAGTAAATAAGTAGAGGAACTCCCGAGAAAATGTAGGTGCTCTTGAGCATAGAAAAACCTAAACTGGCAACATAAACAGCCAGTAGTAAAACCTCATTTTGCCTAAGTAAAAGGATAAGAAAGGTATAAAAAGGAGATATGATAGTATTCAAGCCGAGGACATATTAGATTGAGAATAGAAATTCAATTAATGTGCTCGAGTACTTAAGAAAGCACATCGGTCCTTGGCATAGATGCCCTTCTAGCATGATAGCATCCGAAGTAAAAATAATCAGGCAATACAGAGAGATGTTAGGATGAAATAGAGGAAGAATCCTATTTTCCCTGAGCACTCTACGAGAATAGGGCAAATAAAGAAAAGTAAGAAAGGAATGCTT
The DNA here is from genome assembly GCA_032878935.1 of Erythrophleum fordii. Classification (NCBI taxonomy): domain Eukaryota; kingdom Viridiplantae; phylum Streptophyta; class Magnoliopsida; order Fabales; family Fabaceae; genus Erythrophleum; species Erythrophleum fordii. The sequence goes on along the minus strand of JAVQMF010000052.1, from coordinate 12,322,235 downwards.
TAGATTTTCAGAAAACTTGTAATATATAGGCAATAATGGCTTTGAGCTCAGTCATGAGGTGCTTATGTATTAGAGTCTGATGTTATGATTTTCTTGCAACAATGGTTACATGATATTGGGTCTGGCCAACCCAGTAGTAATGTGGCTTAAGTGCATAGCAAATGATGATATCAATCACCAAAGTGTCCCTGATCATCAAAAGGTATCCTAGTTAAAGAACGAGATGAGTAGATAAAGAACGAGATGAGTCAGAAAAGAAAAATAAAGGGATTCCAGTAATATCATAATAGTAAGGAAAGCATGCAAAAAGGGATCCTTAGTAGAGGATGTTCAGATTCAGTATGCATAGCCTGAATTCCTTATAGTATATATAAATGAAATAAATAGGGACTAGTGCATAGCCTCTGTCATGCCAGAGATGTTAACCACACTCAGTGTGAGATGCCCTAGTGCCAAGGCATTTAAAAGTAGAACGTGGGCATAGTTAGAAATTGCAAGATATGAGAGGAAGATTAGAATGAGTACACGTAAAGTAAGTAATCAATAGAGTAAGAAAAGAAAGTCCTAACAAAAAGGGGCTGAAGTGGGAATCTGAGATCCCATAAGGAGTAATGAATGAAAATTAAAATCTTCTTGAGTATCAGTATGATGTGATCCTAGAGAATTAGATGACGTAGAACCTACTTCACACGAAGAGCATGATGCACCTCTAAGTTTAGCCTTAGCTATTATGGACGATAGTTACCGAACTTGGTAAGCATGTATTTTCTGTCAGATACAATGATCTCAGGCTTTGACATCTCTCAGAGATGGATCGTAGTAAATCCCAGCATAGCACAAAAGGTTGCAATAGACCCTAGCAGGGCTCTGAGAGGTCGCAGTAGACCCAAGGGTCATAGTAAATCCCACAAAGTTACAAAGAGCCCTAGCCATAGCATGATAGTTCTTTGGTGAGATGACAGCCTAAGATAATTCTACAGAGTAGTTAGTCTCAGAGACTAGTACATTTTTAGCTAGCTTTTGTCTCAAAGACTATAGATCTCCTGAGTCTGGTAAATCGTTGCCACAGAGATGTGAAGGCTTCACTCAGATAGTTAGACCACTGACTAGCTCTCTTTAGAGATAAGCATAATATATAGGATGAGGAAAGCAAGAAATTAGCTTTCCAAAGTTAAAGCCAGATGAGCCACTACCTAGCATATAGCAGCCCTGATCGAAGGATAGAAAGATCCCCATATGCTAGCTTATGTATTCAAAAAAGGGTCAAGTGCAATTGTAAATGAGGTAAATGGTATAGTATATCTCCAGTGAGCAAAACTATGAGAATAGTTAGCATCTCATCAAAGCCCAGTAGTAGTTAGTGGTAATAGCTCTTTGGTGCCAGTATGAGACACACATGTTAGGCTTATCAATATTGAAATGAAGGACTATAAAATGCCACTATAAGTAAGCAAAGAAAGTGAGAAAAAAATCCTAGCCTATAGAGATAGATGTAATAATAAATAGAGAAACTAGGATCATTAAAAGCAAAAACTTCTCAAAAGAGTTGTAATCCCAGTAAGTAATTGAGAAGTGAGGCCTGTGACAGAAAGAATGTAAATTTTAATCATGGGATGAGCTAATAAGAAAGAATGTAGAGATAAATAGTGGATGGAAATATAAATAAGCAGATAGATAGAAACCTCCGATAGCTCTAATGATTAGAAAAGATGATTAGATGTTATGAGAGGCCATTCAGAGAGGATACGGGAGACATGATATGAAATAAGTTACCTCCCATGATATGTAAATGAGTCCAATAAAAGAAACGTTGATCTTGCAATAGGCTAACATTAACTCGATATGATTAGTAAGCTCTCTCAGGATAGGCCTCCAGAATCAAAAATTTCTTTCCCTTATAAGAGAGAACTAGCTAGTATTTTATAGCAATAGAACCCTTATTAAGAGCTAGTAATAAAAGTTCCCTGCTTGAGAGAAAATTCAAAAGAATGAAATCACTGAGAAAGCATATAGAGCCAGGAAGAAGGGAAAGAAAGAGTAGTTAGCCAGAAATGAAAAGAGTAAGAGAAAAGTGAGAGGTTCTGTCGCATAACCCTCAAAATAAAACTAGGTTGGATATTAAATACAATATAGGGCACAACCTAGGTCATCTCCTTTGGAAATAGAGTTCAATGTTTAATTGAATTTCTAAGTGTTAAAGAATTCTAAAACCTATCTAATTTGGGGGGTTTTTTCATTGAATTAAACTAATTAAAATGAAACCAAATTAAAATTCCTAATTGCTACCTAATTGGATGAATTATGGTTGATAATGGGTTTGTGACTAGCTTTGGATTCATCTTGTAACATCCTGAAATTAATTAAAGTGTTAATCATGGATTAAGGTTAATTAAGGATAATTAATAGAGGATAATTGGACAAGTTAAATGAATGGTAATTTTGAGAAATAAATTAATAATATGAGTTGAGAATTAATTAGGATAGAAACTACATCTAGGCCCAAATTAATGTAGGAGATCATGAGAAGAGGCTTATGGAGGCCCAATGAGTCTAGCTGCAAGCCCAACTCCTTATCATGAGACTTGACCCAAGAGAGATCACCTAGCAATAGCCCAATTTGATTTATTAGAATAGGGGCCCAAGACCCAATTTATGTGAGCTGGCCCAAAACACATTATGCAGACCCAAATTTGATTGGCTCTTGAAATTTGGCCTAACTCAACTACAACCTTGAAGCCCAGCTCATGAAATTCAGCCTAACTTATGAGATAAGGCCCAACAAGTATAAAAATCTGAACCCACAAGGAATTGGGCCATTGGGTCAGCATACCTCACTTAAACTTAAAATGTTTTTCAGGCCACCTCACCAAACAAAGCCCCAATAAGCACACATCTGAACCCAAGTGGATTTTGGGCTTTAGGGTTGACCCAAACCCATCTAAAACCCTAACTTACTCAGCCCTTTATCCCCTATTCTGCAGACCAACTCAATCTAAGGCAAAGGAGAACTCCATTTTCGTATAGGAAGAGAGGAGGCTAGGGTTTTCTGCATTCCTCCACCATTTCTCACTTCTAGAGGAAGATTTGGCTAAGGTAATCTATATAAAACATGTCCCTCTCATTCTCCTCTTCATTTTGGTCTGATTAATTTTTGGTTTTGAGCATCTTCATCTTCTTCTCAATCTGAAACTTGGTGTTGGGTGATTGCTTGCAAGATTTTCGGAGTTGGAGGTTAGAGGGATGATTAGGTGAGCATTTCCCTTCCATTTTGTATATTACTTTGTTGGAAAATGCCCCTAAGGATGTATTATCATAATGGGTTCTGTTATTGTGTGAGATTACAAGGAGATAATGGTGGAAAACTGAATTTTCTAGGCTTGATGATTGAAATGCGAATTTTGGTGCTTCCATGGTAGATTTTCGGAGGTGAGGCTATGGGTGCTGTTAAGTGAGTATCTCCTTCCCATTTTGATGCATTTTTTGTTAGTTTGAGACCTCTATAGTTGACCTATGATATGGGCTTTGGTTTCATGTGAAATTACCTAGAAATTGGAGTGAAATATGGCAATTTCTGGTGTGGGAAAGTTGGAATCCGAAATTAAATCCCTTGGTAATTAGGTAAGTAACCTCTAGTCCGTCATTAGTAGTTCAACTCTTTGGATATTTGATTGTGATTAGAAATGATGATAATTATGCTTGTTATAGGCTTGGTGTGCATTTGGATTATTATGGTAGCTAGAGGAAAAGTAATTGGCTTTAATGAGGTAACTGGGGATTATTTTCCTAATTCCATGTATATGCTCATGTTAATCTGCTATTTGTTACATATACTTGATTTTGAAATGTTAAATGACTGGTTGACTATTTGAGTGTAATTGTGATTGGACCTTGTGAGTCCATGGTGGAGCTGTGGTGCAACTGCCACTCATGCATGTGCTTCGATCGGGCATTGGGTTGTGATCAGACCCCGATGCACTGAGCCCTGGTTGTGCTCATTATAGAGTAGGTGCCGTGGACGGACATCTCCTGGTGTTATTAGCCATTAACATGTTGTGCAATGATTGCTGGTATGGGACAGTAGTCATTAGTAGTTCAACTAGTTCATTTGCCAATTGAATTGATGATTTTGATATTGATGACATGAGATTGCCTTAGGTTGATTGACTTATACATATATATGGAAATTACCTTTTGTTACTGAGATTGTATATCTCACCCCATTGTGGGCTAACATTTTCAGGGACCGGACCTCTTAGTGGCAAGGAGAAAATTAATGGAAGATCACTAAATGGTTTGGTAGCATATAGGTTTGAGAGCCTTGTCAAATTGTGATGTAACTAATTTACAAGTTTTGTACCATTGTTGCATTGCATCATGAATTACCAAGTGTAGAAGTATTTCGTTAACATAGAATGTAATCCCATGGTATGTCCCTTATAGACTTGACTATTAATGCAAGAAATACCTAATGAAAGTATGATTGAATGACCATTATGGGAGATTTATAATTTGCTGACATAAAATCCCATGGATGATTAGGAAAATCCACATCTAAATGCTAAATAGGTAATGATAGATTAGTTGGGTAATTAAGGTACATAATTACCATTAGAGTTGCATAAATTAAGGTAGAATGGCCCTAGAGTGATATTGGAAGGAAATTGGAGAGCATGAGATGAAATCTTGAGAGTTATAGGAACAGAAGGGAATTGGCCGCAGCCAACATTTAATTGGCCTAGGCTAATTAGAAACAGAAAAGAATTGGCCGCGGCCAACAATTAATTGGCCTCGGCCAAATGTGGCGAACCTGCCAGGGAAGAAAACAGAGAGAAATTGGCCGCGGCGAATGGTGACGTTAGCCGCAGCTAAGCCTGGAAATCGAGTTTGGGGGTGTTCCAGAGGGTATTTGGCCGCGGCGAAAAGGGTATTTGGCCGCGGCAAAATGCATGAAATTTATGAAGGTGTAAGGACTTAAATCCGAGAGTAATTAGCAGCGGCGAAAGGGTATTTAGCCGCGGCAAAGGTGTTCAATTTCGTATATTCACCTAGAAACCTTAGTTTCTTTTATGGCAATAATAAGAAATGATTTAGAAACACTTGTAAGAGGTTTTTATGAGTTGGAATTGATGGATGGGAGAATCAAAGGCTCCTTATTAATGATTAAATTCACTTGCACATTTGTAGAATTATGGTTTTCTAGCTAATGACCCTAACAACATTAAGGTTTCAAATTTTCTCATTTTTTTCTCGATGTAATTAATCTTAATGACTTCAAACCTTGATTTATGATTATTAATCATGTACTTAACCTTAATTATGATGATTAGAAGTTTAGGGTCGTTACACATCTCTTGGTATCCACTATCCTCATCCTAATCCAATTATGATTAATTTTGGTCTAAGAGTCCCAAATTGTGTCCACGATAAATGTATCTTGAGTTACCATGCAAGAATCAAGAGATTAATAATCTAAGTTTGAATTGAAACCTTAACCCTGCATTTAATCATTAATTGCTGTCTTTAAGATCAATGAACACCCAATTTGATTGATTAAATGATTAATTAGGCTTTGAATCATCACTATAAGATGTTTAATTGACCAACTAAACACTAAAAAATCCTTAAATCAAACAATCAAGCACATAATCTCACTCATGCATTTCATCAAACACTTTCATGGCATACATGGGAGATTAGAGAGAAATGCAAAATTTAGTATCCAATCTAACCAATTAATCAACAAAAAGGCTTCCTAATTAGTTTCTAACGAGCCACTAATTATAATTACATAAATTCTCTATCAAATACAACTTAACCAAGACAATATATGAAAGAGAAAAAAATGTAGGAAAATAGAAATCCTTAGCCAAAAATTCTGAGTTCTACCTCATAGATTCAAGCTTCTCCAAAGTCTTTCTTCCTTGCTAGTCACAAATAGAGATTAAAGCTTTATGGAAGTGGAATGGAGTGGGAAGGGAATGGAAAAATGGCATGGTGTGTGTTCTGTGAATGTAAAAGATGAAGGGGGCGTGAATGAAGTCCTAGTGAATGGAATGGATATGGTATGACGAACTGTGCGTCAATGACGTTGGATCAATTTTTGTGATACGATGGATGATTTCTCATGTGATTTCTTTTGTTTTTCACATGCCTAGTTTAATGTAACATCCTGTCCTTCCGTAAATATGAGAAACACAATGTTCGGTTTCATGCCCTTTTTCATGTACTCTCATGGAAATGATGATGTGAAGCTTATAAATGTCATGAAATGAGCTAGAATTTATGGTGTTACATTTTTCACATGCTTGTAGCTTTATTCTCTTTTATTTTATTTGAATGTGGACCCTACTTGTCATGCTGAATCCATGCTTCATGCTTCTTTTATCAATGGGCAGTTTGACCTTTGGGCTTTTTCAGATGTCAAACATCCTCTGTGATGGATGTTATGGTTTGGACATATTTTTAGTATGAAGTAGACACTCATAGATTTCTAGAATCACTAAGAATTCATGGTTTCTATTTTTCTAGAATTAGTTATGATTTTTCAAAATTTAGTTAGAAAAGAGCCAAATTCTAGCCGAAAATATATATGAGTATTTTTAGCTTCCCTTTGAATTCCATAAGTTGTGGCCCACATTTTATGATGAAAATGAGTTGTATTCATGTAATTAAATATGAGAATGTATTGTATGAGCTCACACGGTTCATATGATACTGAATGAAATTTTCATACACGACGCAATGCAATAAAATGTATGATTTTAATAGACTTTTCTTACTTCCTTCATGGAATGCATCATATAAGTATGCAAATGTGTTAGAAATGAGCTATAAATATGAGGTTTACAGGAGGCTTCCTTAATGCCTTAGAAACTCATATGAACTCTTAGACACCTTAAATTATGGCTAGGAATCATTACAAACCAAGGTGCAACTAAAACCCTAAATTCTATAACTTGCATTCGAAAGCTTGCTTTTCAATTCTAGTTGTATATTCTTAATCCTCACACTCCATAACCCTTAGTTCCATCAAGAATACATGAAGAAAAACTCTCCTTCTTGCTTTTTCTCTCTAAACTGAAGCTTAAATAGCTTGAAAATACAAGATTTTGCAAGTGTTTCAAGTAAAGTCTTACTTTAAAATAAAGTTTTTTTTTTTCGTATAGATTATTTTCTATCGATTAGTTTCTTGAAAAGAGTTCCTTTTTGGCTTGGGTCAGACCTAAATATTCAAATTTTCAAGAAAAAAATCACCATTAGAGAGCTCTTAGAGAGAGAAACAACTTTCTTAATTGGCACGGGATGAAACGGGGCCATTTACTTACCTAAATAAAAGCTTAAACTTCTTCTCTCTCTCTCTCCCTTATCAGTATCATGCCATAGCTTTCTAAAAATCTAAAAATGGAATCTTGGAGAAGATGATGATGTGTAATCTTACTTAAGAAACCTCTTTTATAATTTTTTAAAATGGTCATTTTGCCCCTACACACCTATTTGTTCCTTGTAGGCTCATTTTAGCTTCTTTTTGAAAACTGTCTTATCCATCATAAAATTTAGGTCCTCTAATTCATAAAATGTCTTTGATTTCATCTAAATTAGATTTGAAACCTTTTCGAATGAATTGGTCAAAGTTTGAGTTAACTATCATTAGAAAACATACACTAGAGCAGTTTTCACTATCTCGGGGATTTCCATGGTTTTTAAGGCTTCTGAGAACTCTGAAGAGCTCAAATTTTCTATTTAGAAAGCCTTCCTATGATTATTCTAAAAATTGCCCAAAATTAAGAAAATTTCATTTTGTTACATAACCATTTCATTAAATTTTATCTGGTTATTTTGGCTCCAGCTTCAGAGTACCTTGAGCCTTAGATCCTCCTTATTTGAGGTTTAGATTATTGTTCTCATTTTGTTAGACCTCAAATCATTCTATCTAAGGAACTTCCTTTTGCACCCGATGAATTATGTACATTTACAGAGAAATTGAGCATTATGTTTCTCACATTTATAGAAGTATCAGATGTTACATTTCCTCTCTCCTCAAATAAATTTCATCCTTAAAATTTGGAGGTGCAACCTCCTCTCACTCTCATGTATTCTCGCTAACTGATCCTTTCTTTCCCTTTTTCTTGACTCTATTTACTTCTCTCAGAGACTACGCTTCTTTTAAGTTTCTTTCTGCCCAAGAACTTTCATTGCTGGCCCTTAATGAGAGCTCTTCTTTTCCTGTACTATCATATATTCCATGAAGAAGTAAGAAAAAGAGGATTAAAATAATACATTTTTTAACATTGCATTGCGTATAAAAATTCTATTCCGTGTCACGTGTACCATGTGAGCTCACATATCACATTCTCATATTTAATTACATGGATGTAACTTATTTGCATCACCAAAAGTGGCCTACAACTTGTGAAAATCAAAAGAAATCATAAAATACATACATATATTCTCGGCCAAATTCTCCTCATTTCTATCACAAATTTTGGAAAATCATAACGAATTCTAGAAAAATTGAAATCATGCATTCTTGGCTATTTAGGAAATCTACACATGTCTAATTTATGCTAAAAATATGTTCAAACCATAACATCCAACACAAAAGTCGTTTGGCATTCAAAATAATCCAGAGGTCAGGTTGTCAAGTGGTGCTATCACAAAATTCTATAGTAAACTTCAAAAATGTCCAATTAATTCCAAAAAAATTTAATCCATGTAAATGATACCAATATAGAAATTTGGGATGTTAGCTAGAGGGAAAAAATAACTCTAGACTAGTTTAGGCACGCCTAAATCTCGAAACCTAATCAAACAGAACCTAAGGTCAGTTGGAGTGCCTAGTATTAGATAGATTTTTGAAAATTCATATCTCCCTCTCTAGACCTGCAAATGAGGTGATTCTAGTTGCACATGTCACTGGGAATATTTAGTTTCTCTATACAAAATTTCATGACAATTGGATATCATTTGGGTCCTATGTGATAGATTTCATTTTCAGACCTGAGTGAGCAGTGACATAACCAAAACTAGAATTTTTATCAACTTTGAGAATTTATCAAATATTCTCCAGACCTCCAAAATTTCTATTCTTTAGCTTCCCAAAAAGTTCTCAACAAACTCTTATTACATGCTAAATATCAAATCAAGAAGAGCTCATTTGGATAAAAGGTAGCATAGGGTTCCAATATGGTCAATTTTAGCTCCAGATGAGGTACCAAAATATCCAAATAGCTTTCTTTGGAGCTTGGCACCTTTTGGGCAAGTCTAAAAGCATAATTTGGACTTATATGAGTTGCCCAAATAGTCTCAAATCCCATACATCACAATTTGGCCATTTCACTTACACTTATACACATTTACATAAAACCATTCAAGAAGCTACATTACCATAACATACTCACATTGTATTCTAATAGTCACATAATGCATTCTCCCATTTACACATGACATATTATCATAATTACATATGTTCATAACATTTTAATACATATACATGCATTGATTACATCATTTTCCAGTTATATGGCCTTAAAGTAGCAAAAATCATGTTCTTGAATGTCATGCTCTCATCTTCAAGGTGGTTGGCTTCCATTATCTTGCCTAATTGGTCCACCTAGCATGTTATATCATTGGAGAGGAGATATGAGATTCAAAGAATCCAAATAACTCATCTCCTATTCAATCATACATAATGGATACAAAACAAGTCTTAAAAATGCATGCATGGCATATGGACATGTATAATCATTCAAGGAGCATTCTTAGCATTTAAGAAAATCATACATAGCATACATAGGCTTGCCAAGCAAGTGTATTGGCCTCACCTAATTACCTGTGAATGTTGGACTTGCAAAGTATGAAGGGCAAAATGGAAATTTTTGAAAGGTGTAACTTATTCCTACCTATATATATGATGCACCCTTCTCCTCCCTTCATTATGCACGACCATGTTCTGCCTAAAACCAAAAGAAAACCTTAGGGGATGAGGCTTACAAGAAGTGAAAGAAAAGGAGGAGAAATCAAAGGCTTAAGGGAGATATTCAAGGGAAAGTTTGATTTGAAGGGAGGAGCTTGAAGAAATCAAGATTCAAGCCAAATTAAGCAAGGAAACAAGATAAAAATGCATCCTATTGTTGATACCTTTCATCACACTTCTTCTCCATTTCGACCTAGACTTAGACAGACCTAAGGAGTTAGATTTTTAACTAAACCAAAGGTGATTCTTAGGTATTTGATGGAGAGGAATAAGAATATGCAAGAAAAACCAAGAAATAGGCATTAGAAATCAAGATGCAAAACCTAGGGTTTTAAGTGCACCTTCCGATTTTTGAATTTGTATGATGCTTCCTAGGTCTAAGTAAGAGTATAAATGAGTTCTTGAGACACCAAAGGTGCTCCCCACAAGCTTCCTCCTTTAAGAAAACAAAGAAAACTCCATGAAGCCCAAAACCTAGGCATGTCTCAGCCAAGTAGAGTTCTAGGTGTGGAGGAGAGTTTTAAATTTTTCTAAGGCCATTCTTAAGTCATATTTGATGAATGAAAGTGAGGGGAGGCCTTGGAAAAAATTTAGAACTTATAGAAAGTGATTTGGTGTCTTAGGTTCCATATTATGACCTAAAGAAGCAACATGGTGCTAGGCCTTTTGGTTTAATGGTGTGATGACTCCAAGAGGCTTAAAAGGAGTTAAGAATCATATTTGAATGAAAATAATGAGGCCTAAAAGTTATTTGAGAGGTGTTGCTTCATTAGGTGCCAATATGGACCATAATGGGGGTTATAGAGCAATCTAGTACTTAAGCAAGTTGTATGGTCTTAGTGATTGTTTCATAAACTTAATTGGCTCCCATATATTGTATTTAGGACAAGAGAAACCATCTCCACCAATTTTTAGGTGTGTGGCCGAAAGAGGAGGCTTGAATCCTAAAGGAAAAGTGTGTGTTTGTATACAAGGTAGCTCTCTCCACCTTCTCTCATGCATGGATGTGTGTTCAGCATGTCTTAGAATGTGTGTATGTGTATTTTCAAGCTATGAAAAGTATACTAGCATGCCTTTATATGCCATGATTCTTGATGCCATGTTATGTCTTCAAATGAGTACATGATATTTGTTTGAGTTTGCTTGAGTGTAGAGAGGCTAAGAACTCTTCCCTTTGGTGAGGATGAGCCAAGAACCATTGAGCTTGGTTGAGATAAAGTAAAGAGTATTCCAAAAGCAAAGTATAACACCATAGATTCTAGTCCATCTCATACATTTGAATGGCATAATATCATGAACTATATAAGATATCTCTATGGGAAAAGCAAGAAAAGTGGGATGATTTTCGCATTGCGCTATATCTAAAAATTTATTTCGATGTCACGTGGACCGTGTGACCTCATGCCATGCATCCTCATATTTAATTTCATCATTACAACTCATTTACATCCCAAAAACATGCCTACAATTCATGGAAACCGAAATGGAGCTCAAAATAAACAAGCATATTTTTGGCCAAATTTGCTCCATTTTCTGACCCACTTTGGAAAATCATAATTAAATTTATAAAATTCAAAACTTTGTAATCTTGGTCATTCTGGAAATCTTGGGATGTATACTTCACACTAAAAATATGTCCAGGTCACAATATTTATCACCCAGGACGTTTGACATCCAAAAAGTTACAGAGGTCCAACTGAAATCTGGAACTGTCATAGAATTCTACAGAAAACTTTGAAAATGTCCAATTAATTCCACAAAAATCCAATCCATGAAAATGATACTAATCTAGAAAGCTATAATGTTAACTAGAGAGGAAAAAATATCTCTAGATCAGTTCATCAAGCCCAAGCTCCGGAATTCAATAGAACAGTACTTCTGGTTGGGCAATTTCACTGATACTGGACAGAAATTTCAAAAATTCATATCTCCCTCTCTAGATCTCCAAATGAGGTGCTTCTAGCTGGCATGAGTCACTGTGATTGCCTAGTTTCTGTGTATAAAATTTTGTGGCAATTAGACATCATTGGGGCCATGTGTGATAGAAAATAATTTCGGACCAAATGAATAGTATAGTAGACCAAATCCATAAAATTTGCCAAATTCGAAAAATCATCAAATATTCTGTAGACCTCCAAAAATTATGAGCTTTAGCTTCCCAGAAAGCTCTCAATGAGATCTAATTTCATGCCAAATGTTAGATTAAGACTAGCTCATTTGGCTAAAAAGTGACATAGGGTTCCATTATGGTCAAATTTGGCTCCATATGAGATACCAAATTTGCCAAATGGTCTTCCCTTGGTATTGGCACCTTTTGGGCAAGTCTAAAAGTACATTTCAGACCTGTGTGAGATGCCCAAATTGTCCCAAACCTCATGCATCTCATTTTGGCCATTCAACCCCCACTTATACACATATCCATCAAACTTTCAATTCTCATACTTTGGCATTAGATACTCAAAACATATGCTAGAGGTCATACATCATATCCATACATATAAACATCACATAATGGTGTATTTATACATGTCTCAAGGGTCATGGTACTTTTACAACATCATATACATGATGAACCATCATTATGGTTCCAAAATGGCTAAAACCAAGGCATAAGTTTGTCAATCTCCTTCCTTTAGTGTTGTTGGCTCCTATTAGCATATCCACTTGGTTCACCTATCATGTTAGATCATTGGAGAGAAGGGGATGAGATTCAAAGAATCCCAATAGTTCATCTCCCATTCAATCATACATAATATGTGCAAAGCAAGCTTTTCAAATGCATGCATGGTGAAAATGTAAGACATGCACATTTTAAAAACAACCTTGGTATGTGAATCAATCATACAAGACATTCAAGAGCTCACTGAGTGTTTGGATTGGCTTAACACTTCTCCTCATGGATTTTGGACTTGCCTCACCCATTCTTTAAGAGCTTTGGACTCAACCATACTATTGGGAGCCCACTTTGCTTTTGGGAGACTCTTTACTTTGTCTCAACCAAGCTCAAGGGTTCTTGGCTCATCCTCACCCAAGGGAAGAGTGCTTAGCCTTTCACACTCAAGCAAATTCACACAAACATCATGAAATCATTTGAAGACATAACATGGCATCAAGCATCATGGCATATAAAGGCATGCTAGCATACTTTTCAAAGCTTGAAAATACACATACCCACGTTCTAAAACAAGCCAAACACACATCCATGCATGAGATAAGGTGGAGAGAGCTACCTTGTATATAAGCACACACTTTTTCCTTAACTTTCAAGCCTCCTCTCTCAGCCACACACCCACAATTTGGTGGAGATAGTTTCTCTTAGCCTAGATACCAATTATGGGAGCCAATTAAGTTCATGAACCACGCTCTAAAGCTACACAACTTAATGAAACACTAGATTGCTCTATAGGTTCCATTATGGTCCATATTGGCACCTAACGAAGCAACACCCCTCAAATGATTTCTAGGCCTCATTCTTTCTTTTCAAATATGATTCTTGACTTCTTTTAAGCCTATTGGAGTCATCACCTCATTAAAACAAATGGCCTAGCACCATGTTGCTTCTTTAGGTCATCATATGGAACCTACGACACCAATTCACTTTTTATGAGTTTTAAATTTTTTCCAAGGCCTCCCCTCACTTTTATTCATCACATATGACTCAAAATGGCCTTAGCAAAATTTAAAACTCTCCCTAGCTACCCAACCTTGCTTGGCCGAGACTATGCCCCTTTTTGGCCTCCTTGGAATTCTCTTTGTTTTCTTGAAGGAGGAAGCATGTGGGGAGCATCTTAGGAACCTTAGGAGCTCATTTAAACTCTTAATTAGGCCTAAAAATTATCATACAAAATTAGATTTTACAAGGTACAATTGAAACCTTAGAATTTGCATCTTGAAATCTAATGGCTTTTTGATAATTCCTTTTGCATATTCTTAATCTCCACACCCTTTTTCCTTAGATTCATGCTTGGTTCTGTAATGTCCAGTTTTCGTTAAACGATGGAAATAGGCATGCTTTCAAAACAAGTCTCTTGAGATGAGTGATTCAAGGCCAAATAAAATTTGTATAAAATTTTTAATAATAGAAAATAAGGATTTGAGCCTTGAGTTGCCCAGAAACTGGGGTTGGAGTGATTCGAAAAAATTGTCGAAAGGCCAGTGGCATTTTCATAAATAAGTGCAATTTTGAAAAAGCACCTAGGAGGGCTTTTTAAATGGAAATTTTGAGTTGCCCAGGGTTCTCAGAGGCCTAAAAAACCATGGCAAGCCCTAGGAGCGGTAAAACCCCTCTGGTGTACTCTTTTCCGATGTCGGTTGATCTGAACTTTGACTAATTCGTTCAGGATGGTTTTAGCTCCTATTTGAGTGATTCAAAGGCATTTTATTAAATTGGGAACCTATTGTTATGATGGAAAAGACGGTTCTAAAAAAGGAGCTAAAACAAAGGAGAAAAGAAAATGCTAAGAACGAAGGGCAAAATTGGCATTAAAGTGTTAAAGGAAGCTTCTTTATATGCCACGTTCTTTCTCTCCTCTCTAAGACCGACTTGCTTCTGCCCAATTTCAGAGGAAAACTCTAGCTTCTTAGGCGCACAAGAGGAGGAGGATTTTGGAGGAAGAAATTCAAGAAAAAGGTAAGAAACTTTAAGAAATTCCATATCCTTCCTTCTTGAATCTTGCTCCTCTCCTCTCAAGCTTTCTTTCTATAGTTTTAATGAAGAGTTTGGTACTGTTTTTGGGGCAGAACAGAGAGGAGAATTTCGAAAATTGAGGGAGTAAGCCAACCAAGTGGAAGAACAAGCCAAAGGAAGCAAGAAAACAAGGTAAACCTTCCATTCTTTGGTAGTTTCTCCCTCCCCCTTCCTCTTGCATGAATTTAACCACCATAAGCCCAAGTCTTATGGGCCATTTTCTGTCCAATTTATGGAGGGATTAGGGGTTTTAGGTGGCAAGGGTTAATAATGAACCAATAGAATCAAGAAAGGAGCATTAAGAAACAAGATGGAATCATTAGGGATCCAAATGCTCCCTTGCAAATATGATTTTGTATGAATGTTATTAGGCTTAAATGAATGTTTAAATGTGCTCCTAAGATCCCTAAGAGGTCCCCCATATGCCTCTCCCTCCATGAAAATGAACAAAACCCCATGGAAAGTCATGAACCTAAAAGTTAGAAAAGTGTAGAGCACTTAAGGGGATTGTAAAAACTGATTTAATCCATGAATTCCCTTGGCTATTTAAGTGTTTCCTTGACCTCTTACAACTCTTAAAAACCTCCCTAAATGGTTCCCCCATCAAGGAAAAATCAAGAAGCCATGAAATCCTATTTATGCTCTAAGTTTCGGCCAAGTAGGGATGGCATAGTTAGGGAGAGTTTTAAATTGTTTCAAGCCCATATTTGAGTCATATATGATGAATGAATGTGAGGGAAAATCTTGGGAAAAATTTAGGAAGCTTAGAGAATGAGTTGGTGCTTTAGGTTCCATAATATGACCTAAAAAAGCAACATGGTGCTAGGCCATTTGTTTTAATGATGTGATGACTCCAAGAGGCTTAAAAGGAGTCAAGAATCATATTTGAAAGGAAAGAATGAGGCCTAGAAGTCATTTGAAGGGTGTTGCTTCATTAGGTGCCTTTATGGACCATAATGGAGGTTGTAGAGTAATCTAGGGTTTAAGCAAGTTGCATAGCCTTAGAAATTGTTTCATGAACTTAATTGGCTCCCATAATTTGTGTCTAGGCCAAGAGACACTATTTCCACCAACTTGGGGGTGTGTGGCTAAAAGAGGAGGCTTGAAAGCTAAGAAAAAAGTGTGTGCTTGTATACAAGGTAGCTCTCTCCACCTTCTCTCATGCATAGATGTGTGTTTAGCTTGTTTTAGAATATGTGTATGTGTACTTTCAACCTTTGAAAAGTATACTAGCATGCCTTTATATGCCATGATGCTTGATGCCATGTTATGTCTTTAAATGAATCCATGATGTTTGTATGAGTTTGCTTGAGTATGGAGAGGCCAAGAACTCTTTCCTTTGGTGAGGATGAGCCAAGAACCCTTGAGCTTGGTTGAGACAAAGTAAAGAGTCTCCCAAAAGCAAAGTGGGCTCCCAAGAGTATGGTTGAGTCTAAAGTACTTAAAGAATGGGTGAGGCAAGTCCAAAATCCATGAGGAGAAGTGTGAGGCCAATCCAAACACTTAGTGAGCTCTTGAATGTCTTGTATGATTGATTCACATGCTAAGGTTGCTTTTAAAATGCCTATGATTTCTACTATCTCCATGCATGCATTTGTGAAACTTGCTTGCACATATTATGTGTGATGGAATGGGAGATGAGCTATTAAGATTCTTGAATCTCACTCCCTCCTCTTAAATGTCCTAATATGCTAGGTGGACCAAGTGGACATGGCAATGGGAGCCAACCACCTTGAAGAAAGAAGATTGCCACCCTTATGCTTGATTTTTAGTCTTTTGATTCACAAGAAGACTTCATGAAGTATATTATTATTGTAAATAGTCTATGACCCCTTGGACAAATGTAAAAATGATATTATGCGATAGATAAATGAGTGAGTATGGTGTATGTATCCTAGAACATAAATTAAGTGTCTATGCCAATGAATGCATTTAAGAAAAGCTTGGTGTAATGTGTATAAGTGAGGGTGAAAAGGCCAAAATGAGATGAAAATGATTTGGGACTATTTGGGCAGTTTTCCCAAGTCTTAAACATACTTTTAAACTTGCCCAAAAGGTGCCAAGACCAAGAGAAATCCATTTGGCAATTTTGGTACCCAATATGGAGCCAAAATTGACTATAATGCAACCCTATGCCACTTTTTAGCCAAATGAGTTAGTATTACCTTGAAACTTGGCATGAAATTAGAGCTCATTTAGAGCTTTTTGGGAAGCTAAAGATCATAATTTTCGGAGACCTAGAGAATATTTGATGAATTTTTAAAGTTGGGATTTTTCATGGATTCTGGTATGGGTACTATTCATACTGGCAGTTTTGTATTCTGTGTCACCCGATGGCCAAATGGTGTCCAATGCTTATGAAATTTTACATGCATAAACTAGAGGTCATAATATTTCTGTGACCACTGATATCATCTCATTTGGAGGTCTGAGCAGTGAGTTATGCATGTTTGAAGTTAACTGTTAGTATCAGTAGCGCCCCATGAGTCCAGTTACTGTTCCATAGGTTCCACCTGACTAAAAATATTTGTTTCATTCTAGAATTATTTTTATATCAAGTTAACATTTGTAACTTTCTATAATGACTAAATGTGTGTGATTTTGATTTTTATATAATTAGTTATGAATTTCAAAATTTTGTATCAATAAACTCAACAACAGCCTAGGTAGCCAGTGACTCTGTAGCTTTTTAGATGTCAAACATCCTGTGTGATGAATGTTATGACCTGGGCATATTTTTATGTAAAATAGACATCTGAAGCTTTCCAGAATGACAAAGATTTCATGATTTAGAATTTTCTAGATTTAGTTATGATTTTCCAAATTTGGGTCAGAAAATAGAGCAAATCTGGCCGAAAATGTGCTTGTTTATTTTGAGCTCCATTTCGGGTTCCATGAGTTGTAGTGATACAAATGAGTTGTAATAATAAAATTAAATATGAGTAAGTATCGTATAAGCTCACACGGTCCATGTGACACCGAATTAAATTTTTTTGACATAGCGTAATGCAGAAAAAGTTTATTATTTTCATCCCCTTTTTCATATGATCTTGTGGGATTGATAATACAAAACTTATAAATGGCATAAAATGAGTTAGAAGCTATGGTGTTACAGGTTCTGCCTAAAAATCATCTCCTCCTAGGGTTTTCTCAAGTGGGGCAAAATGGTGGAGAAGGGGACCAAAAATGACAACCATAGGAAGAGAAATTACCTTATTTTCTTGCTTTTTCTCACTTGAATCTTGTGTTCTTTGAGCTCCTCTCTTCAAATCTGAACTTTTGCCTCAATTTCTCCCTTAAATCAGATTTATTAACCTCATTTTAATCATAGGAAACAAAGGAGAATGGAGGAGAAGAGGTTTGGAAGAGAAATAGCATGAAAAACTACTAATTTCTATACCTTAAGCCTTTGATTTCTCCTCCTTTCCTTCCCCTTCTTGTGAGCTTTATCCCCTAAGGTTTTCATCTAGTTTTAGGCAGAAGATGGTCATGCATAATGAAGGGAGGAGAAGGGTGCATCATATATATAGGTGGGAATAAGTTACACTTTTCAAAAATTTCCATTTTACCCTTCATACTTTGCATTTTCGTTTCTCCTTCGTTTTAGCTCCTTTTTTAGAACTGTCTTTTTCATTATAAAATTTAGGTTCCCAATCAAGTAAAATGTCTTTGGAATCACTCAAATTGGAGCTAAAATCTTTCCAAACGAATCCATCAAAGTTTGAGCACACTAATGATGGAAAATGTCCACCGAAGGGACTTTAGTTGTCCCGGGGCTTTCCATGATTTTTAGGGCCTTTGAGAAGGTCGAAGAACTCAAAACTTTCATTTAAAAAGCCCTCCTGTGTGTTTTTCAAAAAGTACCCATATTTACGAAAATGTCACTGACCTTTTGACAAATTTTTCAAATCACTCTGGCCTTAATTTCTGAGCAACTCAAGGCTCAAATCCTTATTTTCTAATATTTAAAATTTTATCATAATTTTAGTTGGCCCCAATTCCTTTTATTTCAAGGACTTCGTTTTGTATCTGGCCTATTTTTGCCATTTACGGAGAAATCGAACATTGCGTTTCTCATGTTTACGGTGGGACCGGATGTTACATTCCTCCCCCCTTAAATAAATTTTGTCCTTGAAATTTAGGATACACTTCCTCTTACTCTTTTCTTTTCTGGCTAACTGTTCTGTTCTTTCCCTTCTTCCTGGCTCTATACGCTTTCTTAGCAATTTCATTCTTTTGAATTTTCTCTTAGCCAGGGAACTTTTATTACTAACTCTTAATGAGGGCGCTACTGCTATAAAATACTAGCTAGTTTTCTCTCTCATAAGGGAAAGAAATTTTTGACTCTGGAGGCTTATCTTGAGAGAGCTTACTAATCATGTCGGGTTAATGTTAACCCGACCGTAAGATTAACATTCTTTCAGTGGACTCATTTACACATCTCGAGAGGTAACTTATTTCATATCACGTCTCCCATATCCTCTCTGAATGACTTCTCATAACATCTCATCATCTTTTCTAATCATTATAGCCATAAGAGGTTTCTATCTATCTGCTTACTTACATATTTCGTCCACTATTTATCTCTGCGTTCTTTCTCACTAGCTCATCCCATAATTATAATTTGTATTTCTTTCTGTCATAGGTCTCACATCTTAGTTACTTACTAGGATTACAACTCCTTTAAAGAGTTTTTGCTTTTAATGATCCCAATTTCTCTGTTACTACAACTGTATCTATCTTTGTAGGCCGAGACTTTTCTCGCTTTCTTTACTCACTTGCTGTGGCATTTTATAGTCCCTCATTTTAACACTGATAGGCCTAACTTGTATGTCTCATATTAGCACTGAAGAGCTACTACCACTGACTACTGCTGGGCTCTGATGGGATGCTAGCTAGTTTCACAGTTTTGCTTACTAGAGACATACTATACCACTTACCTCGTATAAAAACTGCACCTGACCCCTTTTCTGGATACATAAGCTATCATACAGGGATCTCTCTATCCCTTGGTCAGGGCTACTGTCTGCTAGGTAGTGGTTCATCTTTTTTTAACTCAGAAGGCTTATTTCTTGCTTTCCTCATCCCATATACTATGCTCATCTCTGAAGAGAGCTAGTCAATGGTCTAACTGTCTGAGTAAAGCCTTTGTATCTCTGTAGCAATGGTCTACCAGACTTAGGAGATCTGTAGTCTCTGAGACAAAGGCTAGCTGAAACTGTACTGGTCTCGAGACTAACTGCTCTGCAAAAACTATCTCAGGCTGTCATCTCTACTAAAGGTCTATCATGCTGTGGCTAGGGCTCTCTGTAACTCTGTGGGATCTACTGTGACCCCTAGGTCTACTGCAACCTCTTAGAGCCCTGCTAAGGTCTACTGCAACCCGCTATACTATGGTGGGATCTACTGCAATCCATCTCTGGGAGATGTCAAAGCCTAAGATTACTGTATCTGACAGTAAAATACATGCTCACTAAGTCTAGTTACCATCGCTCATAATAGCTGAGGCTAAACTCAGAAGTACATCATGCTCTTCGTGCGAAGTGGGTTCTGTGTCATCTCATTCTCTAGGATCCCATCATACTAATACTAGGGAGTGTTTTAATTTTTATTTACCACTCCTCATAGGATCCTCAGATTCCCCTTCAGCCCCTTTTTTACTTGGGCTTTGTTTTCTTACTCTATTAACTTACTTACTTATATATACTTGTTTTAGCTTTCCTCTCATATCCTGTAGTTCTCACTATGCCCACGTTCTGCTTTTAAGTGCCTTGGCACCAGGGCATCTCACACACTGAGTGTAGTAAACATCTCTGGCAGGAGAGAGGCTATACACTGGTCCCTATTTATTTCATTTACATATACTATAAGGGACTCGGGCCATGCATACTGAATCTAAACATTTTCTACTAGGGATTCCTTTCTGCATGCTTTTCTCATTATTCTGATATTACTAGAATCCTTTTACCTTTCTTTTCTAACTCTTCTCTTTCTCTAACTAGGATACCTTTTGATTATCGAGATACTATGGTGATTGATGTCATCATTTGCTACGCACTCAAGTCACATTACTACTGGGTTAGCCAAACCTAATATCATGTAACCATTATTGCAAGCAAACCATAACATCAAACACTAATACACGGGCACCTCATAACTGAGCTCAAAGCCATTATCGCCTGTATATTGTAAGTTTCCCAATAATCTAAAGTACCTCTCTCTTACCTTTTTTTATCAGCCTTATTCTTGTAGAGTGCTCAGGGAAAGTAGGATTCTTCATCTACTACATCCCGAGATTTCTATGTATTGCCTAGCTACTTTTCTTCGAGCGTTATCATGCTAGAAGGGCATCTACGCTAAGGACAAGTATACTTTCTTAAGTACTCAAGCACATTAACTGAATGTCTATTCTCAATCTAATATGTCTTCGATTTTAACATGGTCATATCTGCTCTTTTTACCTTTCTTATCCTCTTACTTAGGTAAAAGAATATTCTACTACTGGCTATTTCTGTTGCTAGTTTAGGTTTCTTTACGCTTAAGAGCACTTGTATTTTCCCAAGGTTTCTCCACTTAATCACTCTCTGTAACATCAAGGGGGTCTACGTTTTACTCATACTCATACTTTGCTCTTAGCTAGACCATCCCTTGGTAAGGAGGATTCTATTTCATAAAATCCTAGGAATGTCATTCTATAGTGCTCTCGGCTTACATTCTTTCTCTACATAAGATGGGGCTCGCCTTCTTAGGTGGTCTCTAGCTTTCTCAAGCTTCCTTGAGGGTATTAGGGCACTAACTGTCTATCTTAGCTTATTTCTACATTTGGATTAGAGCTAGGCTTTTTCTTTGTTCAACCTCTATAGCCTCATCCCTAGGAGCACAATATGCTATTTCTAAGGTTCTGCTAACCCAATCTAGATCATATATTCTTAATGTCTAGATTCTACCTCGCTGAAGCTCATGCTCTACTAAGTGCTCTGACCATGTATGTGCCTTAACCCTGTACTATTCTCATATTCAGGAGCTTGTCTAACTAACTATCAAACCCCTATCCGTCTACCTTTCTGAGCTTAATCTGTACATTTAGTTGTTACTAAAGCGAGGGCATATCTTCTATGGTTAATTTCTTAGCTCTTTCTCGCTTCTTTGCTCATTATACTCTACAATCAAGGGGGTCTATCTAGGGGACTTTACTAACCACTACTAGGTGGTTTCCCTGACATGTGGATGTCTCATCTTTCCTTTTTTGATCAAGGGAGAACTTTTATTGAACCTTTCATTCCCATATCTCACCTGGATGATGCTACTGGTCATCTCCTCTAGGCTTTAGCTTATGTTTAGCCTAAGCTAGCCATCTTATCGGACCTATAGCTTATTAACTATCCTCATTCTTCTCTGGGTCTCTGTTACTAACTACTCATACTTACTTCTAGGTGTTACCTATGAGGTACACCTTTCTAGGCCACTCATTATGTGCCTCATTGCTAGTAGTCTTATCTTACATTATCTCGAGGCTACATTAACATTTTATTATTTAGTGTCTCACTGGGTAGCACTCTAAGTTGGAGTCAACGCCTTAAAGGTGGGACTCAATAACCTCATTATTTTTGTGTCTAACTTTTGTATGTTGAGCTCTTTTTCAGTCTCAACTACTAGGCCCACAGACTTCTTATTAACCTTTTGTGACTATTCACTATTCTTTTCTCTATTTATACTAAGGGTTCTCGCTCACTGTGGGTTGTCTTACCCCTTATCAACTCCTTTCTCAAGTTGGCCTGAATATGACCAACAAGGCATTTACATTGCCATTCACCATGGCTAACACATCATTCGCCACAGCTAACGGCCTCTGATTGGCTTACTATTCTAGAGATTGGATGTTTATCTTTAGCTACCAACCTGAGCCTTACCGCCTCTATAATTGGCTCATCATCAAGCTAGAGGGTTCTACCTCTCGCTTCATTTAGGCATAACTAGCTATCACCTTCGGGCTATCAGGCTCCAGGGTATAGCTTATAATTCAAACTTTAGCCTGAGGAGACTAACCTTTCGGGCTCTAATACTTATCTAGTCATTTGGGTGTTGTAGCTAGGGGTGACTCTTTTTCTCACTTCCCCTCTAGACTGGTTCGGAGCAGTCATAGTTTCATCTCATACCATACTGCATCATGACTTGTCTTTGCGTTATGCGAGATAGCTGGGAATGGCCTAAGTATGACTACCCGAGAGACTTAAGCCTCACATATTCTCTCTAGTAAGCCTCTTCCTATCAATGAGATCATTCTTATCATTCATATCTAGGGCTTGCCACTGATCCTGACGAGCTATCATATCTCATTAAGCTCTAGCTGTTGGATCCCTCAACTCTGCTCAAGCTACTTTAGAAGCCACTCTTCCCGGTGTCCACTAACTAGTCTAAGACCATTCTACAACTTACTTATCATGAATAAAGCCACAAACTACTTTCACACACCCACAATGTCTCATAGAGGACTTTTTATAGTCATACAAACCTTTTACAAAGCCCAATGGCTACATCCTCAAGCCAAATCCAATCCAAAAGAGCATAGAACTTTGCTCTGATACTAATAAATGTAACACCAAAGATTCTAGTCCATCTCATACAATTGAGTGGCATAATATCATGAACTATATAAGATATTTCCATGGGAAATGCAAGAAAAGTGGGATGATTTTCGCATTGCGCTATATCTAAAAATTCATTTTAGTGTCACGTGGACCATGCGACCTCATGCCATGCATTCCCATATTTAATTGCATCATTAAAACTTATTTACATCCCAAAAACATGCCTACAATTCATGGAAACCAAAATGGAGCTCAAAATAAACAAGTATATTTTCGGCCAGATTTGCTCCATTTTCTTACCCAATTTGGAAAATCATAATTAAATCTAAAAAATTCAAAACTTTGTAATCCTGGTCATTCTGGAAAGCCTGGGATGTCTACTTCACACTAAAAATATTTCCAAGTCACAATATTTATCACCCAGGACGTTTGACATCCAAAAAGCTACAAAGGTCCGACTGAAATCTGGAACTGTCAGAGAATTCTGCAGAAAAATTTGAAAATTTCCAATCAATTCCACAAAAATCCAATCCATGAAAATATTACCAATCTAGAAATCTGTGAATGTTAACTAGAAAGGAAAAATATCTCCAGATTAGTTCATCGAGCCCAATCTCTGGAATCCAATAGAATAGTACTTCTAGTCGGGCAATTTCACTGATACTGGACAGAAACTTCAAAAATTCATATCTCCCTCTCTAGACCTCCAAATGAGGTGCTTCTAGTTGGCACGAGTCATTGTGATTACCTAGTTTCTGTGTATAAACTTTTGTGGCAATTGGACATCACTGGGGCCATGTGTGATAGAAAACAATTTCGGACCAAATGAATAGTGCAACAGACCAAATCCATAAAATTTGCCAATTTTGAAAAATCATCAAATTTTCTGTAGAGCTCCAAAAATTATGAGCTTTAGCTCCCCAGAAAGCTCTCAATGAGATCTAATTGCATGCCAAATTTCAGATCAAGACTAGCTCATTTGGCTAAAAAGTGACATAGAGTTCCATTATGGTCAAATTTGGCTCCATATGAGGTACCAAATTTGCCAAATGGTCTTCCCTTGGTATTGGCACCTTTTGGGCAAGTCTAAAAGTACATTTAAGACTTGTGTGAGCTGCCCAAATAGTCCCAAACCTCATGCATCTCATTTTGGCCATTCAACCCCCACTTATACACATATCCATCAAACTTTCAATTCTCATACTTTGGCATTAGATACTCAAAACATATGCTAGAGGTCATACATCATATCCATACATATAAACATCACATGATGGTGTATTTATGCATGTCTCAAGGGTCATGGTACTTATACAACATCATATACATGATGAACCATCATTATGGTTCCAAAATGGCTAAAACCAAGGTAAAAGTTTATCAATCTCCTTCCTTTAGTGTTGTTGGCTCCCATTAGCATATCCACTTGGTTCAGCTATCATGGTAGATCATTGGCAATGAGAGGATGAGATTCAAAGAATCCCAATAGCTTATCTCCCATTCAATCATACATAATATGTGCAAAGCAAGCTTTTCAAATGCATGCATGGTGAAAATATAAGACATGCACATTTTAAAAACAACCTTGGCTTGTGAATCAATCATACAAGACATTCAATAGCTCACTAAGTGTTTGGATTGGCCTCACACTTCTCATGGATTTTGGACTTGCCCTACCCATTCTTTAAAAGCTTTAGACTCAACCATACTATTAGGAGTCCACTTTGCTTTTGTGAGACTCTTTACTTTGTCTCAACCAAGCTCAAGGGTTCTTGGCTCATCCTCACCCAAGAGAAGAGTTCTTGGCCTCTCCACACTCAAGCAAACTCACACAAACATCATGTAATCATTTGAAGACATAACATGGCATCAAGCAACATGGCATATAAAGGCATGCTAGCATACTTTTCAAAGCTTGAAAATATATATACCCACATTCTAAAACAAGCCAAACACACATCCATACATGAGAGAAGGTGGAGAGTGTAACAACCGAGGAAAAGGGAAAAGAAAGAAATAGAAAGCTGGAAATTTTCGGAATCCAGGATTTTTGCTAAGTCTTCTCGCAATAGTGAGAAATGGTCTCGCCATAGCGAGATTGCCTGTTCGCAATAGCGAAGGTGATTCTAGCTATAGCGAGTGCTAGCAGTGCTAGTATTCCATATAAAATCCAGAGGGTAGCTTGCTGTAGCGCAGCTATAGCGAGAGTGGGAGTCTGGAACTGGCGCGAGTTCGCCATAGCGAAGGTTAAATCTCGCCATAGCGAAGGGAACTGAGACGAGCTCGCCATAGCGAAGGTTACACCTCGCCATAGCGAAGCCAGATAACACGAGCTCACTATAGCGAAGGTTAATTTTCGTCGTAGCGAGGGTCGGTCCGGAAGAGAGTAAATAGCGAGATTTAGACTTCATTAAACGCCCAAACTCATTTCTTCTCTCATATCTGCCCTAAGCTTCGACCCAAAGAGAGAAAAGAGGTGAGGAGAGTGTGAGAGATCAAGAGAAGAAGGAAGATTAAAGGAAAGGTAAGGTAACTTCTCCCATTTCTTCTTAGAACTCTGATCCCCTCCCTTTGCCCTTTCTTTCTGTGATTTTATTTGTGAAAATGGATGGATTTTGGGCATGGGTCAGAAGAGGGAAAGTGGAAAAACACCTTTGAATTCTTGTGTTCTCTTTGAAAATGTGGTTTCCACTACCATGGGAGCTTGAGAGAGAGAAAGGGTTAATGGCATTCTAGAGAGAGAACCCTAGGTTTGTATGTGATAGAAGGGTTGCTCTAAATTAAAGTATAAGAGAGTAATTACATGCTTTTGTGTGTCTAGGCTCAAGAGGAACACCTCCAACAAGGTGTGATTGTGGACCTAAGGAGGGAGAGGAGACATTGAAAGGAAAAGCTAGTGTTAGCTTTGGCTCCAAAGGTAGCTCTCTCTTCCACTCTTTCTTGTTGCATTCTTGGATATGATAGTCATTGTATGATTATGTATATGCTTGTCGTATAGAATATGCCATATGCTATTGCTTTGGTGCATTGCATGCCAATATGCTTGTATGTTGAAATGTGAGATTGCTAGGGTGAGGTAGTGCTGAAAGTCCCATGAGATGGGTGAGGTGAAGCCGAAAGTCCCTTGAGATAGGTGAGACAAGGCCAAAAGTCTCTAACGAGTGAGGCCAAGTCAAAAGTCCTTAAACTCAGGTGAGGCCATCTAAAAGTCCCTTAAGCTCGGGTAAGGCTAGACCAAAAGTCCCTGGAGCCCATTTTTGGCATTGTTGTGATTTCCATAGCATGTACATTATGTGTTGGATGTTTGAGAATAGCTAAATGCTTACTCACATGCCTTGACTTGTTATATGCCTTGATTGCTTACTTGATTGAGTGCATGAGCTACTGAGGTTCCATGAATCTCACCCCTTCCCCTCCCAACTAATATGCTAGGTGGAGCTCAAGGAGAACCGAGCACACATCAAGGAGCCTAGGAGCATGCTTAGTTAGCTAGTTGCTAGCTTTGTTTTGGTATTTTGATGTAAATATGATGTCAAGTGGTGCCAAATGAAGATGTGCCCGCTATTTTTGAGTTGTAAGGGTTGTAACTAATGTAAATGTATGAAAGGATATTGTATGAACTATGTTTATAGCTAAATGAATGGAAATGAGGGTTTTACCCCTTTTGTTGCATGTATGGAATAGTGCATAATTGGCCATAGCATAGTGAGATTTGAATGTATGATGATTTGGATCATATGGACATGATAGATATACTAGTTTTATGCTTTTAAACTTGTCCATGTGGAGTGAGAGTGTGTGAGAGGCTTTTTGGACCTATTTTGGACCTCTTGGGTGCCAAAACTAATATTTTTAGAGCTCTGTCGAAGTATGACCAAACGAGCTCATCTTGCCATGAGACTTGGCATGCCTCTAGAGTTTGTAGAAAGAATCTTGAGAAGTTAAATTTGGTAATATTCAGAGGTCTAGAGAATATTTAGCGAATTGTCGAAATTGGGAAAAATCCATGGATTGGTCATGTACTGTTCATATAAACCAGAAATGAAATCTGTGGCATTCATAGACCAAATGGAGTCCAAATGTGGTGAAATTTTATACACATAAACTAGACAACCACAGTGACTTATAGGAATTGGAATCACCTTAATCGGAGGTCTGTAGAGAGAGATTGACATGTCTGAAGTTCTGTATCAGCATCAGGGAGCTTATCCGACCTCAATCACTGTTTCATCGGTTTTCAGGGTCTGAGGGCTACTGAACTGATCTGAACTTATTTTTCTCCTCTATTAGATATCTGTAGCTTTTCAAATTGGTATAGATTGCCCAGATTGGATTTTTTTGGATTTAGTTATGAATTTTCGAATCTCATGATAGTAATCTGCACCAGATACAGTGACAGCCGGACCTTCTTCCCATTTTCGATGTCAAACGTGGTCTAGAATCTGAATTTATGATTGGGAATTATTTTTAGTGTAAAGTTAACATGTGGAGCTTTCTAGAAAGCTAGATTTTGCTGGATTCCCATTTTTCTATAATTAGATATGATTTTCCAAAGTTAGAGCCAAAATATGACTTTTGGGCCCAAGTGAGAAAATGCATTTTTCTGGTTTTTGGCTCCATACCCGTGGCTTATGGCTGGTTTTATGCTATGTTTAAGTTGTATAAATGAAGTGTGAGTAGAAAAAGTGGATGATGGGTTCACAGGACCCAAGGGGTAAGAAGACGAGGGTATGAAACCCCGTTTTCATAGCATGAAAATGCCACGGAATGGTAGTGTGTCTTTGGAAATCATATGGAACCGAGCCCAGTAAGAGGCTAGGTAGCAGTAGTAGATTAAGGTGTTACAGAGAGAGCTACCTTGTATACAAGCACATACTTTTTCCTTAACTTTCAAGCCTCCTCTCTTAGTCATACACCCACAATTTGTTAGAGATAGTTTCTCTTGGCCTAGATACAAATTATGGGAGCCAATTAAGTTCATGAACCACCCTCTAAAGCTACACAACTTAATGAAACACTAGATTGCTCTATAGGTTCCATTATGGTCCATATTAGCACCTAACGAAGCAACACCCCTCAAATGATTTCTAGGCCTCATTCTTTCTTTTCAAATATGATTCTTGCTTTTAAGCCTCTTGGAGTCATCACCTCATTAAAACAAATGGCCTAGCACCATGTTGCTTCTTTAGGTCATCATATGGAACCTACGACACCAATTCACTTTTTATGAGTTCTAAATTTTTTCCAAGGCCTTTCCTCACTTTTATTCATCACATATGACTCAAGAATGGCCTTAGCAAAATTTAAAACTCTCCCTAGCTACCCCAACCTTGCTTGGCCGAGACTATGCCCCTTTTTGGCCTCCTTAGAATTCTCTTTGTTTTCTTGAAAGAAGAAGCATGTGGAGAGCATCTTAAGGATCTTAGGAGCTCATTTAAACTCTTAATTGGCCCTAGGAATTATCATACAAAATCAGATTTTACAAGGTGCAATTGAAACCCTAGAATTTGCATCTTGAAATCTAATGGCTTTTTAATAATTCCTTTTGCATATTCTTAATCTCCACAGCCTTTTTCCTTAGATTCATGCTTGGTTCTGCCTAAAAATCATCTCCTCCTAGGGTTTTCTCAAGTGGGGCGAAATGGTGGAGAAGGGGACCAAAAATGACAACCATAGGAAGAGCAATTACCTTGTTTTCTTGCTTTTTCTCACTTGAATCTTGTGTTGTTTGAGCTCCTCTCTTCAAATCTGAGCTTTCCCCTCAATTTCTCCCTTAAATCAGATTTATAAACCTCATTTTAATCATAGGAAATAAAGGAGAATGGAGGAGAAGAGGTTTGGAAGAGAAAGAGCATGAAAAACTACTAATTTCCATACCTTAAGCTTTTGATTTCTCCTCCTTTCCTTCCCCTTCTTGTGAGCCTTATCCCCTAGGGTTTTCATTTGGTTTTAGGCAGAAGATAGTCGTGCATAATGAAGGGAGGAGAAGGGTGCATCATATGTATAGGTGGGAATAAGTTACACTTTTCAAAAATTCTCATTTTACCCTTTATACTTTGCATTTTCGTTTCTCCTTCGTTTTAGCTCCTTTTTGAGAACCTTCTTTTCCATTATAAAATTTATCAAGTAAAATGTCTTTGGAATCACTCAAATTGGAGGTAAAACCTTTCCAAACGAATCTGTCAAAGTTCAAGCACACTGACGTTGGAAAATGTCCACCGGAGGGGCTTTAGTTGTCCTAGGGCTTTTCATAATTTTTAAGGCCTCTGAGAAGGCCGAAAAACTCAAAACTTTCATTTAAAAAGCCCTCCTATGTGTTTTTCAAAAAGTGTCCATATTTACAAAAATACCACTAGCCTTTTGAAAATTTTTTTAAATAACTTTGGCCTTGATTTTTGGGCAACTTAAGGCTCAAATCCTTATTTTCTAATATTTAAAATTTTATCATAATTTTAGTTGGCCCTAATTCCTTCTATTTCAAGGACTTCTTTTTGTATCTGGCCTATTTCTGCCATTTACGGAGAAACCAAACATTGCGTTTCTCACGTTTACGGTGGGACCGAATGTTGCACAAAGTGGGCTCCCAAGAGTGTGGTTGAGTCCAAAGCTCTCAAGAATGGGTGAGGCAAGTCCAAAATCCATTAGGAGAAGTGTGAGGCCAATCCAAACACTTGGTGAGCTCTTAAATATCTTGTATGGTTGATTCACATACCAAGGTTATTTTTAAAATATGCTTGTCTTCCATTTTCACCATGCATGCATTTAAAAGCTTGCTTTGCACATATTATGTATAATTGAATGGGAGATGAGCTATTGGGATTCTTTGAATCTCATCTCCTCCTCTCTAATGATCTAACATGATGGGTGAACCAAGTGGATATGCTAATGGGAGCCAACAACCTTAAAGGAAGGAGATTGACAAACTTATGCCTTGGTTTTAGCCATTTTGGAACCATAATGATAGTTAATCATGTATATGATGTTGTATATGCACTATGAATGTTGAGACATATGTAAAGATACTATTATGTGATGTTTAGATGTATAGAAATGATATATGACCACTAGCACATGTTTTGAGTATGTCATGCCATAGTATGCAAGTTTAAAGTTTGATGAATATGTGTATAAATATGGGTTAAATGGACAAAATGAGATGCATGAGGTTTGGGACCATTTGGGAAGCTCACACAAGTCTTAAATGTGATTTTAGACTTGCCCAAAAGGTGCCAATACCAAGGGAAGACCATTTGGCAAATTTGGTACCTCATATGGAGCCACATTTGACCATAATAGAATCTTATATCGCTTTTTAGCCAAATGAGCTAGTCTTGATCTGAAATTTGGTATCCAATTAGATCTCATTGAGAGCTTTCTAGGAAGCTAAAGATTATAATTTTTGGAGGTCTACAGAATATTTGATGATTTTTTGAAATTGGCAAATTTTATGGATTTGGTCTGCCACACTATTCCTTTGGTTCGAAATTATTTTCAGTCACACGAGTCCCAAATGATGTCCAATTATCATAAAATTTTATACATAGAAACTAGCAAATCACAGTAACTCGTGCCAACTAGAAGCACCTCATTTGGAGGTCTAGAGAGGGAGATTGGAATTTTTGAAATTTCTGTCCAGTATCAGTGAAATTGCCCGACCAAAAGTACGGTTCTATTAAATTCTGGAGTTTGGGCTTCATGAACTGATCTAGAGATATTTTTCTTCTCTAGTTAACATCCACATATTTCTAGATTGGTATCATTTTCATGGATTTTATTTTTTTGGAATTAATTGAACATTTTCAAAATTTTCTGCAGAATTCTGTGATAGTTCTAGATTTCAATCGAACCTCTGTAGCTTTTTGGATGTCAAACATCCTAGGTGATGAATATTGTGACCTGGGCATATTTTTAATGTGAAGTAGACATCCCAAGATTTCTAGAATGACTACGATTGTATGGTTTTTATTTTTCTAGATTTAGTTATAATTTTCCAAAGTTGCCCAGAAAAAGGACCAATTCTGGCCGAGAATAATCTTTAAGTTTCCATGCTTCATTTCGGTTTCCGTGAGTTGTAAGCATGTTTTTGTGATGCGAATGAGTCGTAATGGTGAAATTAAATATGAAGAAGTATAGTATGAGCTCACATGGTCCACGTGACACCGAATTGATTTTTTTTTTTTTAGTTATAGCACAATGCGAAAAAGTCTATTATTTCTATCCCTTTTTTCATATGCTCTTGTGGGATTGATAATACAAAGCTTATAAAATGGAATGAAATGAGCTAGAACTTATGGTATTATAGTGGGGATGATTTCTCTTGGCCTAAACACAATTTATGGAATCTAATTAGGTTTATGGAATTAATTCTAAGGCCATACAACTTGCTTAGACACTAGCTTGATCTATAAACTTCATTATGGTTCCATAAATGCACCTAATGAAGCAACACTCCTAAAATAAATTCTAGGTTCCATTCTTTCCTTTCAAATATGATTCTTTACTCCTTTTTAGCCTCTTGGAGTCATCACACAATCAAAACCAAAAGCCTAACTACATGTTGCTTCTTTAGGTCATATTATGGAACATAAGGCACCATCTGACTTTCTATGTTTTTTAAATTTTTTCCCAAGGCTTCCTCTCATATTCATTCATCATATATGACTCAAAAATGGACTTAGAAAAATTTAAAACTCTACCTAACTATATAGACCTCTCTTGGGCGAACCTATGTTAGGTTTTAGGCTCTATGGACTTTGCTTTGTTTCCTTGATGGAAGAAGCACATGGGGAGACTTTTAAGGATCTTAAGAACTCATTTAAACACTTATTTAGGCATAAGAATTAATAGATCAAATCATATTTTAGAAGGAACACTTGAAACCCTAGAAATTGCATCTTGAAATTCTATAGTTTTTTGTTAATTCTCTTTGCATATTCTTAATCTCCACACCCTTTTCCTAAGAACCACCCTTGGTTCTACCTAAAAACCAAGTCCTCTTAGGGTTTCTTAGGTGAAGTGAAATGGAGAAAGGAGAGGAACAAAAGGTAGCAACCATGGGAGAAGAAATTACCTTGTTTTCTTGCTTTTTCTCACTTGAATCTTGTGTTCTTTGAGCTCTTCTCTTCAAATCCGAAATTTCCCCTTAACATCTCCCTTAAAACAGATTTGTAAACTTTATTTTAATCAAAGGAAACAAAGGAGAATGGAGGAGAGAAGATTTGGATGGGAAAAAGCATGAAAAACTACCAAGAAACCATACCTTAAGCCTTTGATTTCTCCTTCTTCTTCTCTCCCTTTGGTGTGCTTAAACCCTAGCCTTCGTCTCTGAATTTGGGCAGAAAAAATTGTGTCTAAATGAGTGAGGAGGGGTGGCGCCACTTATTTATAGGTGGGAGGAAGAAACAATTTTCAAAAATTTTCATTTTGCCCTTCATTTTTGGCATTTCTGTTTTTCAATCGTTTTAGCTTCTTTTTTAAAACCACCTTTTCCATTACAAAATTTAGGTTCCTAATTTAGCAAAATGCCTTTTTAATCACTTAAATTAAAGCTAAAACCTTTCCAAATAGATCTGTTAAAGTTTAGGTACACCAATGTTGTAAAACATCCACCAGAGGGCATTTAACTGTCTTGAGGCTTCCCATGGTTTTCAGGGCCTCTAAGAACCTTGGAGGACTCAAAATTTTCATTTAAAAAGCCCTCCTGTGTGAATTCCAAAATTTGATCAAAATTATGAAAATGCCATTACATTTCATAAGATTTCTGTTAAAATTTGTTTCTTTATCCTATCTCCATTTTCCTTTCCATCTGAGCCTAAAATTCTCATTTTTAGAAGTCTAGAATGTTACAAAAATTTTTTAAAACCTTAACTAATTCATTTCGAGGGACTTGCTTTGAAAATGCCCCCATTTTCGTCATTTAACGAAAGCCGGATGTTATAGAGTACGTGCTAGTTCTCCTTATGAGGGAAAGAAGTTCTGACTCTAAATCATACTCTTATGATTTTGGCCTTATCCTGGGAGAGCTTATTAGTCATATCTGATTAGTTTTAGCCCATGCGTAAGGGTTATTATTCTTCTCTGTGGACTCATTTACATACCTCGAGAGGTAATTCATTTAGTATCAAGTGTCTTGTATCATCTCTTAATGGCTTCCCATAAGACCTTTCTCTGTTTATTAGAGCTATTGGAGATTTTCTCTATTTACTCATTTATTTCAATATACTGTCCACTGTTCATTTTTGTGCTCTTTCTTACTAGCTCATCCTATAATCACAATTCATATTTCTTGCTATCATAGGCCTTATATTTGTATCACTTATTGCGATCATAGCATCTCTAAAAAAGGCTATTATCCTCAATTGTCTCAATCTCATTTCTTACTCTGATCCCTTGCCTTTTTAGGCCTGAACTGTGCTTTACTCTTTTTATTCACTTGAGAGTGAGTCTTATTTAACTATTCAGTTTTATAGCTAGTTATCATAACTTATTCTCTTTTCTGTATTAACATTGAAGAGTAACTACCACTAATTATTTCTAAATTCTTATGGGATGCTAACTTTTCATATTCTCAACTGTTAAAGACCTAGTCTATCACTTACCCCATCATGACAAACTATACCTGACCCCTCTCTGAGTGTATAGCTCTGGTGTATAAGGATCTCTGTAACGAACGTAATTTTCGTAAAATGACAAAATGAGCCATATAAAAGTAAGTCCTCTGAAATGGCCTAGATAATATCCCAAAAAATTTAGGTTAAGTCCTAGATTTCTAAAAATGATAATTCTAGGCTCAGACAGAAAGAAAAACAGAGTTAAGACGGAGAAATAATTTACGATGAAAACTGACGAAACATAATGGCATTTTTGTAAATAAGTGCAAATTTTAGAAAACCACATAGGAGAGCTTTTTAAATGAAATTTTTGAGTTGCCTAAGGTTCTCAGAGGCCCTAAAAACTATGGAAAGCCTCGAGACTGGTAAAGCCTCTTCGGTGTATATTTTTAATGTCAATTGACCTGAACTTTGACCGATTCATTTGGTAAGGTTTTAGCTTCAAATTGAGTGATTTCAAAGGCATTTTATTAAATTGGGAACCTAAATTTTATGATGGAAAAGATGGTTCTAAAAAAAGAGCTAAAACGAAGCCGAAACAAAATTGCCATTACGAAAGGACAAAATTGGAATTTATGGTTTCTTGAATGTTCTAAAGAGTTCCACACTTTTCTCCCTTCTTCTCCTCTTTAATAAGCACCACCCTTTCTGCCCAAAATACAAAAAATCTTTAACTCTCTTAGGCACACAAGAAGTAGGAGAAAAAGAGGAAGAAAGCCAAGGAGAAACTAGGTAATTTCATGGAATTTCTTGCTCCATCTTCTTCCAATCTTGTTTTACTCTCTTCCTCCTTTCTTTTCATGGATTTTTTGAATGATTTGGTTCTGTTTTGAGGTCAAACCAAGGAGGGAAATTTCATCTTTGGAGAAGAGAAGCCAACCAAGGGAAGATACATCCAAGAAACTAAGGAAAAACAAGGTAAAATCTCCTTCCTATGGTAGCCTCTTCTTGTCCCTTCTTCTTGTATGTTTCGGCCAACCTAGGATGGGATAGGAGAGTGGGTAGAACCAAGAGAGAAACTTAGGAAAAAGAGTGCAAGGATTAAGAATACGGCAAGAAATTCAAGTAAAAACTAAAGGAAAACATATTAGCAAAGTGTTGTGCTTTCTAGGGTTTTGCAAAATTTGATTTTGTGTGAATGTTTCCTTGGCTATTTGAATGTTCCCTTGAGCTCCTAAGACCTCTAGAAAGCCTCCCAAGTGGCTCTCCCATCAAGGAAAAATCACAAAGTCCATGAACCTTCCTTACGGTGCATATTTCAGCCAAGCTAGGTTCATTAGGCTAGGGGATGTTTTAAATTGTTTTAGCCTTAGTTTGGAACTTTATATAATGTTAAAGGATGGGAGAAACCATTGGGAAAAATTTAGGAGCCATAGATTGAGAGATGGGACAATGGTGTCCATAATGGTTCCTTATGAAGCAACTTGGTCTTTCAATGATGCAATTGAATATGTGATGGCTTTAAGGACCTTAAATGAGTCTAAGAAGTTTAGAAATAACAAGAGAATGGAGCCTAGCACTTGAATGATATGAATTGCTTCAATAGGTCATTTATAGAACCAATATGTCCATTATGGAACCAAGTATGTGATAAGCTTAAGTTTAATGTCTCGGCTTACTTTGAAGATGTGATTGTATGTTATTTGTGATGTCTAGATCAAGAGACTTACTTTGAAGATGTGATTGTATGTTATTTGTGATGTCTAGATCAAGAGAACTCTACTCCACCTAAGTGCTCTTGTGAAACCAAGGAGGGGAAGGAAATTGCAAAGTGAGCTTGCATAAATTAAAGGTAGCTCTCCACCTCATTCTCTATGCATTTTTCTGTGCATATGTATGTCTTAGTGTGCTTGCATGCATTATTGATGCTTGATACCATGCCACTTGATCCTTGTTGTGCATTGGTACCAATGTGTTTTCTTGAATGACCATGAATGTGGAAAGAGATCATAAGGGTGAGATGATGCCAAAAGTCCCTTAATGAATGTGAAGAGATGCCAAAAGTCTCATGGCATGGGTGAGACAAGGCCAAAAGTCCCTTGAATGGATGAGGCTAGGTTAAAAGTCCATAGGCCAAGAGTGAGACAAATCCAAAAGTCCTAAAAATAGGGTGAGGCTAAACCAAAAGTCCTAGAGTATGAAAGTGGTCATGACATGTGAATGTGGCATGGAATGGAATTTATTGCACACTTTATGCTTACATAGTATGAATTTGATGTATGTATGCCTTAAATGTGATGTGAGTGGGTGTGTGAGTTATTGAGATTCTTGGAATCTCACTCCCCTTTCCCCCTCATCCTTGAATTGTCTAAGTGGTGTTCCAAGTCAAGGAGATGCAAGCCAAGGATATTGAGCATCTTTATTTTGGTGTATTATGTACTTTAAGTAATGGTTGAATGTCAAAGTAATAATGCATGTAATGTTTTTGTGATGTAAGACCATGAACAAGTGTAGAATGATGTATGAACATGATGTAGACTTTATATGACACTAAAAGTAATGGAATTATGCAAATTGGCTCCTTAATGGTTTGATGTAACTATGCACAAATAGATATTGAGAGACCAAAACGAGATGCATGAGGTTTGAGATCACTTAGGTAGTCTCTACAAGACATATTTGTACTTTGAAACTTGCTCAAGGGGTGCCAAACTCAAGAAGAGGCCATTTGGTGCAAAGTGACTCTTAATAGGAAGCAAAAATGACCATTTCATGAGGCTATATCACTTTTTATCCAAATAAGCTCTTCTTGGTCTGAAATTTGGCATGCATCTAGATTGTATTGAAGTTGAGATTTTTTCTAGTTTTGGTCCTTGGTACTATAGCATTGATCCAAAAATAAACTCTATCACTCATGGGGCAAATGATGTCCAATTGCCATGAAATTTTATAAAGAGAAACTAGACACTCCCAATGACTTTTTCCAACTAGAATCACCTCATTTGGGGGTCTAGAGAGGGACATACGATTTTTCAAAGATTCAGTCCAGTGTCAGGCTTCCAACCAGACCTTAATCACTGTTTGATCGAAATTCAGCATCTTGGCGAGCTTGAACTAGTCTAGAGTTATTTTTCCCCTCTATCTAACATCATCATCTTTCCATATTGTATATTCACTCAATTTGGAATTTTGTGAAATTAATTGGATATTTTTGAATTTTTGTTTCAGTAAACTGTGATAGCATCAGGACCCAGTCCAACCTCTAGACAATTTTGCATGTCAAACGTTCAGTTTATGGGATTTTATGACTTGTTCCTATTTTTAACATACGATAGACATCCTAAGCTTTCCAAAATGACCAAGATTATATGATTTTGATTTTTCTAGATTTACTTATGATTTTCCAAAGTTTTGGACAGAATGGTGGCAAACCTGACCAAAATTCAATGAGTTTCATTCATGCTCCATTTCGGTTTCCCTGAGTTATGAGCAAGATTTTGTGATGCAAATGGGTTGTAATAATATATTTAAATATGAGGATGCATGGTATGAACCTACACAGTCCATGTGTCACCGATTTAAAATTTTTAAGCATAACGCAATGCGATTAAATCCATTATTGTTGGTCAATTTTCCATTTACTCTTGTAAAAATGATGATAGAGAGCTTATGAATGCCATGAGTGGGGTTAGATATATATGGTATTACAATCTCTCTATCCCTTGGTCAGGTTTAATATCTGTTAGGGTAGCGGTTTAGCTAGCTATATTATTGGAAAGCTACTTTCTTGCTTTTCTCACCCCACACGCTATGCTCATATCTTAAAGAGGTCTAGTCAGTGGTCTCACAATTTGAGTATAGCCTTCATATCTCTATGATAATAATCTACCAAACTTCAGAGATGAAAACTATCTAATATTATACTGGTCTTCAAGACTAACTGAGCTAGAAAAACTATCTTAGGTTGTCATCTCCCCAGAGAACTGCTGTGCTATAACTGTGGGTTCTTTGTATCTTTGTGGGATTTACTACGACCTCTTTGAGCGCTGCTAGGATCTATTTTAACTCATTATACTGTGCTAGGATCTACTATGATCCATCTCTAGGGGATGTTAAAGCCTAAAATCACTGTATCTGACAGTAAAATATATACTTACTAAGGCCGGTAACCATTGCTCATAATGGCTAAAGCTTAACTCAAATGTCTACTTTGCTCTTTATGTGAAATGGGTTCCATATCGCTTATTTTTCTATTGATCCCATTGGAACAATACTTTGGAGTATTTTGATTTTTCACTTACTACTACTTATGGGATCCTCAGGTTTCCACTTCAAGCTTTCTTTCTTCACTTTTACCGATTTACTACACTTTACTAGTACTCTTTCTATCTTTCCTCTCATATCCCATAATTTCTAACCGTGCTCCTACTTTGCTATCAAATGCCTCCTGCACCAAGGCATCACACACACCGAGTGTGTTTAACATCTCTCATAGGATAAAGGTTAAACACTAATCCCTTCTCATTTGTTTATGTATACCATAAGGGACTCATACTATGCATATTAAACTTATACCATCTGAATCTAAATGTTTTATACTGTTAGTATGTTCTCTTTTACATTGTTATTTTTTACTAGGGATTCTTTTCTACATGCTTTTCTTACTATTCTAATATTATTAGAATCCCTTCACTTCTTTTTCTTATCATTTAACCAACTAGGATACTCTTTGATTATTAGGACACTTTGTATGATTGATGCTATTGTTTGCTATGCACTCAAGTCACATTACTTCTCAGTTGGCCAGACCCAATATTATGTAACTGTTGTTACAAGCAAGCCATAGCATCAAACACTAATACACAGGCACATCATGACTAAACTCAAAGCCACTATCGCTAGTATATTACAAGTTTTTCAATAATCTAAAGTATTCTCTTGTTACTTTTCTTTATCTACCTTAACTCCATAAGACACTTGAGGAAAAGAGGACTCTTCCTCTAATTCTTTACAAAATTTGCTACTCCATCCCGAAGTCACTTTATGTTACCCGATTGTCTCTGTTTCAGGCGGCGTCATGCTAAATGGATATCTATGCTAAGGATAATTGTGCTTTCTCAAGCACTCAACCACATCAACTTGATATTTATTCTTAATTGATTATGTCCTCGGCTTAAGCATCACTACATATCTTTACTCTTTTTACTTTTACTATCCTTTTACTCAAATAAAAGGATGCTCTATTACTTATTTATTCTCTTACTATTTCTTGTTTCTTTGTGCTCAAGAGCATTTACATTCTTTCTGGGTTTCTTTACTTTCTTGCCTTCTGTAACATCAAGGGAGGTCTGATTCTTCTTATTCTCTTACTTTACTCTTAACTAGACTATCCTTCTGTAAGAAAAATTTTATTTCATATAATCCTAGGAATTGTTTTCTATAGTGCTCTTGGCTTACACTTTTTCTCTATATACTGCATGGACTCACCTTCTTAGGTAGTCTTTGGCTCTTTTGAGCTTCTCTGAGAGTACTAAGGCACTAATTATTTGCCTAAGCTTATTTCTAAATTTGAATTAGAGCTAGGCTTTCTCTCTATTTAATCTCTTTACTCTCATCTCTAAATGCATAGTATACTAATTTTAGGGTTTTACTAACCCACTCCAGGACATGTACTTTCAACATTTGGATTCTACATTATCGAAGACTTATGCTTTACTGGGTGCTCTAATTACTCATATGCCTTAACCCTACATTAGGGAACTCCTCTAGCTAACTACTGGAACCCTATTGTTTACTTTTTATGTGCTCAGTCTATCCATTTAGTTATTACTAAAACAAGGGCATCCCTTTTATAAACTAACTTTTTAATTCTTCCCTGCTTCCCATTATCACTATATTTTACAGTTCATGGGTCTACGGGGATTTTTACTAACCACTACTGGGTGGTCTCCCCAATTTAAAATATCTTATCTTCTATTCATCATCCTAGAGAGGACCTTCACTGAGTTTTCAATCGGATCATTTTCTTCTTTTACATTGTGCTTTCTTTTTGCTCATCTTATCTTACCTAGGAGCCTCTACTTATTACTTTTTTTAAGCTTTAGTTTATACTTAGCCTGGGCTACCTATCTCATTAAAGCTATAGCTTACAATAAGCTCCATTAACTTATATGGGCTTACAATGAACTTAATGCTTTTAAATTGTTCTCGTTCTCTTATCTGGACTTCTGATACTAGACTAATCATACTTATCTTTA
Organism: Erythrophleum fordii; assembly: GCA_032878935.1. Lineage (NCBI taxonomy): Eukaryota > Viridiplantae > Streptophyta > Magnoliopsida > Fabales > Fabaceae > Erythrophleum > Erythrophleum fordii. Next base: position 12,282,180 of record JAVQMF010000052.1, on the reverse strand, counting down.
GGTGTTACCTATAAGGTACACCCTACTCATATATTCACTATATACCTCACTGTTATTAACCTTATGTTATATTAACATCCTATCAACAGGGTCTTGAACTCATCATATTAGCCCATCATCCATGACTACAAAGGGTAGCATCCTAGGTTTGAATCAATGCCTTGTAGGTGGGTCTCAATAACCTTACTATTCCTGTTTCTGACATTCTCTGACTTTAATTGCTACCCACCTACAAACATTCTTGGGCTAAGACCCCTTTTACCTTAGACTTTTTCTCAATCTCAATTACTAGGTCCACTACTCATCTGGTACTTACTAGTCCTCCGTGTTCACTAATGGACAATTTACTACTCTTTTTTCTTTATTTATACTAGGTGTCCCCATTCTCTAGACTTCGATTGACCCTAAAGCAATTCATTTCTTAGGTTACCCTGAATATGACCAACAAGGCCTTTTATACTACAATACACTATGCCATCACTGGAAGCTCTTTCTTTAGCTACGTAATCTGAGCCTCACTACTTTTGGATATAGCTCGTCATCAAAGCTAGAAGGTTCCACCTCTTGCTTCATTTGTCCATAACTAACTACCACCTCTGGGCCATGAAGGCTCTATAGAGTGTAGCTTTTAACTCAAACTTGTAGCTTGAGGGAATAGCTTGCTAGGCTCTTCAGAGGTTGTGTCGCGTAACCTTCAAAATAAAAATAGGTTGGGTTAAATTTTATAGTTAGTGGCATAACCTAAGTCATCTCCCTTGGAAATAAAATTCAATGTTTAATTCGATTTCTAAGTATTAAAGGATCCTAAAACTATCTAACTTAGAGGGGTTTTGTCTAATTAAACTAACTAAAATTTAATTGAAATAAAGTTCCTAATTGTTACCTAATTACATGAACTAATGGGTTAATGATAGACTTATGACTAGCTTTGGATTCATCCCTTGGTATCCACTATCCTTATCCTAATCCAATTATCATTGATTCTGGTCGAAGAGTCCCTAATTGTGTTTATGGCAAATGTATCTTGAGTTACCATGCAAGAATTAAGATATTAACAATCGAATGTTGAATTGAAACCTCAATCTTGCATTAAATTATCAATTTTTACCTTTAAGATCAATAAACACTCAAATTTGATTGATTAAATGATTAATTAGCCATTGAATCATTGCCCTAAGATGTTTAATTAACTAATCAAACTCAAAGGAATTGCCCAATTAGACAATTAAGTGCTCAATTTTATTCATACATTTCATCGAACACTTTGACTACATACATGGGGAATTGTAAGAGAATGAAAAATTCAACACTTGATTCAATCAATTAACCGACAAAAAGTATCTTAATTAGTGTCTAACTAGCCACTAATTATAATTACATAAATTTCTAATCAAATACAACCTTAACTAAGATAATACAAGAAAGAGGAAAATGCATTGAAAAAGAGAGAATCTTAGCCAAAATCCCTTGTTTTTCTCCTTGAATTCAAGCTTCCACCAAGGATCTTCCTCCTAGCTAGCCACAAGGGGGATTAGAGTTTCATTTGAATGGAGATAGAAGTGAGAAAAATTGAGAATGTGCTACTGCATGGATGGGGTGGACGAAGGATGAATGGAGTGTTCTACGATTGGAATATTTATTCGATGGAATAAGTGTCTTAACATGAATGCCTCCTCTACCTCGAGCTTCCAGATCTTTTCATGTGCTTCATTAATCATTTCATATGCTTACAAGTCAGCCTATAGCTCATTTTTTATGCCTCATTTGGTTGTTTCTTTTCTTTTTGTATCACATGTTTAGCTCGTATCAATCCATATTCTTTAATCACATATGCTGCTCCATTTAATTCTTTCTCACGTGGTTCTCATCTCCCTTGCCACGTACTCCTCACATGTAAGCTGACATGGTCATCTCATAACCCATAGCTTCTCCTTAATCATGTGAGAAATGTCCAACTCACTTACTCGAAGTTTTATGCATTATTCCAATATAATTTCTCTTCTTCTCTGGTTCTTCACATGTTCTACAACCCATAGCTAGTGCAACCCGTGTGCATTTTTATTAATCCTCCAATATGGCTTTTCTTCCTCCTTTTGTGTATGTCATGTGCTCCTTTAAAATCTGCTTATGCTTCTACAACCAGTAGCTCGAGCTTCACCTTCTCATGTAGCTTTAATCTCTATTTCTGCATGTGTAGCTTCTTCTTCAACTCAGATCCTCCTTGTATAGCTACCATCCACAATTTTCCACATCCTATGCTTCTTCATGCATTCTATCTTCATTTAAACTTCAGCCTAAGCTTCCCCACATTAGACCTAAGCTCCAGTCTCTCTTCTTTTTCTGCATGAGTGTGAGTTCACATTGAAAGTCTTTCATCTTATCATGTACTACTTTTTGTCTCTTTTCTTTACATATTTATTCTGCCAGCTCCCAACTCATTCAGCTTTAATCATTCTTATGTGGCTCCTTTGATTCTCAACTTCTTCATGTTATCCACATTTTGCTCTTCTCCTCTACACGTGTAGCTTATGTCTTATGTGTTTGTGCCATATGAATGATGTGAGGCCTCCTCCTTGAGTGTGAACTCGTGAGTGGTGGTGTGCTCGAGTGATTTATGAGTGAAGGTGTGATAGTGTGTTGATGCATGCTTCTTGTGTGAAGGTGCTACAACGTGGGCCATGCATGCATGTATGAATGGATGATGCTTATCTGTGTTGGAGCTGCTGGAAGTGAAGTGCAATGAGTGAAGTGAGCTGGTTTCATGGATGCACAAGCTATGAGCCAAAGTGGATGTGAGTGCCTTGTATGGAATAAAGTTGAAGCTTCCAAATCCTTCACAAACCCGTTGCTCTAGCTTCTTCTAGCTCCACGTGTTTTCCTCTCTTGTTTAAGCTATTGCCTTCTTAAATCCATGCTTGCTCCTTGTGCCATTCCCTTCATATATCCATTTCTTCTCAATTTTTTTTTTAATTTTTCATTAAAAATTCTGCACAAATAATAGAAGTATTGAGTAAGAAAATTTACAAACTTATTTTAAAAGAAATTTGTACATTAAAGTCGAATAATTTTGTAAACAAATTTCTAGAGTGCAAAAATTGCCAATAAAATCAAATATTATCTAATTAAATTCCTAAAACCATAATTCATTATTAAAATACTCAAATTAAGGAGAATAAAATATATATAAAATGTGTTTATCAACTCTTCATGTCATTATAACATCTGAGTGTCATAGCTAGGGGGAATAACTCTCTCAACACTTATGTTGTGCAATGGCAGTTTCACCTCACATTGTGCTGCATCATTGCTTGCCCCTACAACATGGCAAGACATCCCTAAATGGTTTGAGTATAGAAATTAGGGAGATTAGGTGCAACACCATATATTTCTAGGTCATTTCATAATATTCACATGCTTCCCATTCATAATTTCCATGAAAGAACAAGAAAAGAGAATTAAAATAATGCATTTTCTTGTGTTGCGTCGAGTATAAAAAATCCATTCGGTGTTACATGGATCATGTGAGTTCATACAATACTTTCTCATATTTAATTACATGAATACAACTCATTTTCATGATCAAAAGTGACATAAACCTTAAGGAACTCGAAAGGAAGCATAAAATATACATACTTATTTTCGGCCAGCATTGGCTCAATTCTGTCACAAATTTTGGAAAATCATAAATAATTATAGAAAAATAGAAATCATACATTCTTGGTCATTCTAGAATGATAAGGATGTCTACTTCATACTAAAAATATGTCCAGACTATAACATCCACCACAGAGGCCGTTTGACATTCGAAATAGTCTAGATGTTAGGCTGTCCACTGGTGCTGTCACAGATTTCTACAGTAAACTTTGAAAATGTCCAATTAATTCCACAAAAATCCAATCCATGCAAATAATACCAATCTAGAAATTTGTAGATGTTAGTTAGAGGGAAAAAATAACTCTAGACCAGCTCGGGCATGATCAGACCTTGAAATTCAATCAAACAGTAACTGAGGTCAAGTGAAGTTTTTAATACTGGACAGAATCTTTAGAAATTCATATCTCCCTCTCTAGAGCTCTAAATGAGGTGCTTCTAGTTTCTCTGTATAGATTTCATTTTAGGACCAGTATGAATAGTGACATGACCAAAACTAGAAAATTTGTCAACTTTGAAAATTCATCAAATATTCTATAGACCTCAGAAAATTATATTCTTTAGCTTTCTTAAAATTTTTCAACAAGCTATAATTGCATGCCAAGTCTCAAATGAAGAAGAGTTCATTTGGACAAAAAGTGACATAAGGTTCCATTATGGTCAATTTTGGCTCCATATAAGATACTAAAATGTCCAAATGGCTTTTCTTGGGATTTGGCACCTCTTGGGCAAGTCTAAAAGTACATTTAAGACTTATGTGAGCTACCCAATGGTCCCAACCCTCTTACATCTCATTTTGGTCATTTAATCCACACTTATACATAATTGCATCAGACTATCAATGAAGCTAATTTGCCATCATATACTCAATTCACATTCTAATGGTTACATAACATATTTTCTCATTCATACATGACATATTATCATAATTACATATGTTCAAGAGGTTATAGGTCATATACAACCATAAATGACAATATTTGCCACCTTGATGACCTTAAAGAAGCAAATTTCATACATTTAATTGTCATACTCTCATCCCTCAAGTGGTTGGCTTCCATCTCCTAGCTCTCTTGGTTCACCTAGCATGTTAGAACATTAGAGAGGAGGGGATGAGATTCAAAGAATTTCAATAGCTCATCTCCCATTTAATCATACATAATAGATACAAACAAGTCTCATAAATGCATGTATGGTCATATGGACATGTTCAAACATTTAAGAGACATTTTCATCATTTGAGAAAATCATACATAGCATACACAGGCTTGCCAAGCAAGTGGATTAGCCTCACCTAATTTCTTGTGGATATTGGACTTACCTCACCCATTCTTTAAGAGATGCTTGGACTTAACCATGCTTTTGAGGGTCCACTTTGCTTTTAGAAGACTCTTTACTTTGTCTTAACTAATCTTAAGGGTTCTTGGCCTCACCACACTCATGCAAACCCAAGCACATATCATAACATCATTTAGAAATATAATATGTCATCATAAAACCATGGCATATAAAATGATGCTAGCATACTTTTCATGCCACACATTCTAAGACAAGCTAAGCACACATCCATGCATAATAGAAGGTAGAGAGAGCTACCTTGGATGCAATTACATACTTTTTCCCTTGAATCTCTCTTCCTTGCTTCGGCCACACACACACAAAAGTGTGGGGAAGATTTTTCTTGGCCTAAAAACAATTTATGGAATCCAATTAGGATCATGTACTTAATTCTAAGGCCATATAACTTGCTTAGACACTAGGTTGCTCTATAAACCCCATTATGGTTCTATAATTGTACTTAATGAAGCAACACCCCTCAATTAAATTTTAAGCTCCATTTTTTCCTTTCAAATATGATTCTTGACTCTTTTTAAGTGACTTGGAGTCATCACACAATCAAAACTAAGAGCTTAACTACATGTTGCTTCTTTAGGTCTCATTATGGAATATAAAGCATTAACTCACTTTCTATGGCTTCTAAATTTCTCCCAAGGCTTTCCCTCATATTCATTCATCATACATGACTCAAAAATGGGCTTAAAAAAATTTAAAACTTCACCTAACTACAAAAATCCCTTTAGGCCGAGGCTATAGAGGAAATTGGGTTTCTTGGAGTTTGCTTTGTTTTCTCAAGGGAGGATGCATGTGGGGAGCCTCTTAGAGATCTTGGGAGCTCATTTAAACTCTTATTTAGGCCTAGGAATCATCATAGAAAATCATATTTTACAAAGTACAATTGAAACCCTATAAATTGTATCTTGAAATCTAATGAGTTTTTGTTAATTCCCTTTGCATATTCTTAATCTTCACACTCTTTTTTCTTAGATTAATCCTTGGTTCTTCCTAAAAATCAAGTCCTCCTAGGGTATCTCATGTTAGGCAAAATGGAGGAGGAGAAGAACCAAAGGTAGTAACCATAAGAAGAGAAATTACCTAGTTTTCTTGCTTTTTCTCACTTGAATCTTGCTTTCTCCAAGCTCCTCTCTTCAAATCCGAAATTTCCCTTTAATATCTACCTTAAAAAAGATTTGAAAACTTCATTTAAATTAAAGGAAATAAAGGAGAATAGAGGAGAGGAGGTTTGAATTGAAGAAAGCATAGCAAACTACCAAGAATCCATACTTTTTTCTTGATTTTTCTCTTCTTTTCTTCCTGTTCTTGTGAACCTAAGAGAGCATATCATATTCTGTATTTTGGGCAGAAATTTCGTGGTTAAGAAGATGGGAAAAGAAAGGAGAAGTGTGTGGGAGCTTTTAGAAATAGACTTTTTCAAAAATTCAAATTTTAACCTTCCGTAATGGCAATTTCATTTCAGCTTCGTTTTAGCTCCTTTATGAGAAGGTCTTTTCCATTATAAAATTTAGATTCCTAATTTAATAAAATACCTTTGGAATCACTTAATTTGGAGCTAAAACCTTACTGAATGAATTGGTTAAAGTTTGAGTCAACCAACGTTGAAAAACATCCACCAGAGGGAATTTAACTGTCCCGGGGCTTCTCATGGTTTTTAGGGCCTCTGAGAACCCTGGGCAACTCAAAACTTTCATTTAAAAAGTCTTCCTATATGTTTTTCCAAAAAGTTGCACTTATTTATGCCATTACGTTTCATCAGTTTTTGTCATAATTTTGTTTCTTTATTCTAACTCTATTTTTCTGTCCGTTTGAGCCTAGGATTCTCATTTTTAAGAGTCTATAATGCTTCCTAAATTTTGTGGGACCTTAACTACATCATTTTGGGGGACTTCCTTTTGTATCTGATGAATTTCATTCGTTGATGAAGAAACTGTATGTTATGTTTCTCACGTTTTCTTTCGTTTTCAGAAAATCGAATGTTACATTGGGCCTCTTATAACCTTTTTGAGCAAGCCCCTCAAGTAGCTACACAATCACCTTTTACTACTAATACACAAAGCTTGCCACTAATCTCAGCGAGCTACTATAACACATAGAGCTCCAACCATTAGATCACTTAACTCTATTCTAGGAACTTTAGAGGCCAACCTCACCTACTTAAGACCATTCCACATCACACCTATCATAAACAAAACCATAAGCCACTTTCATACACTTAACATGCCTCATACAAGACTTTACATAGCTATACAAGCCTTTACATAGCCTTATTGCCATATCCTCAAGCAATAAACATCCCAAAAAGGCCTAGAACTTTGCTTTGATACCAATAAAGTGTAACACCATATTACTCTATGCCCTTTGGATCCTCTTTGGATATTGATGTGCTTGATTTTATTGGAGAATAAGGCAAAGTCCATTAAAATAATATATTAAATTACGTTACATAGTGCTTAAATTTTCACTTCATGTTCCATGGCTCATATGAGCTCACTCCTATCATTCTCCAATTAAAATACACTCACACAACTTAAAACCATCAAAAAATAACACAAGAATCCCGAGTCATATTATTGATTCATCAAAACTTTGTGTCCAGCCTCGAGTTGATGTGCTAGGTTTCTAGTGCTAACTTTAGAAAATCATAACTAATTCTAGAAAAATTGAATCAAGCACATTATACCATTCTGGAAAGCTATAGATGTCTTTATAAAAAAAGTCTAAACCAAAACAGAAATGTTTAGCTACTAGAAATGGATGGAACAATACCAAAGGTACTGGTACTAACTCTGAACTTCAAAATTTCATATCTCTCTACTCAAATATCCAATTGGGGTGATCTCAGTGGCCATAGAAAGCTTATCATGTCTAGTTTTTTCTTATAATATTTCATAAGCATTGGACACCATTTGTACCTAGAATGACATAGGAGAAGAAACTAACCATATAAATAGTAACTATATTAGTTAAATAGAAATTTGGCAAATTTGAAAATTCATAATTATTTTCATAGAGCTCCAAATAATGTGGTCTTTAGCTTTCCAAAAAGCTCTAGATGATATCTATATGCATGCCAAATTTCATGAGAAAATTCGTCCATTTGGTCAATTTGTGCTATAGGGTTGCAAAATGCAACATTTTGGCTCCATAAAAGGTCCCAAATGGCCCATTTTTGCTTTTAGCTATTCTAGGGCCACTTGAGCAGGTGGGAAAGTATCAAAATACCTCATTAAATGTGTCTCAAAGTTTTGGATGGAAGAATATGTATATAGTTAGGTTTTTAGGATAGTTTTAGGTCTTTCTAATTTTATTTCATCATTATCAAAAGTTACTGCAGCTTTTTTACATGATGTTGTGGTTTAAGAGTTCAATCTAAAACAAAAAATGCAAAAAAAAAATATATATATATATATATATACAAGAAGAAGAGGGAAAGAGAGAATAAAGGCCCAACCCAAGTTTTGTTTTATTTCTTTTATCCTATACTATTTATTGTGATAATGCTTTTCACTTACCTAAGGTATTCACTTTTGTTTTTCCATTTCATTTATCCTTTCCTTCTTATCCTTAGCCCCATTACAACCCTAATAAAAAGTCCTTTTGATCTATATTTTACATTTGCTTGTTAGTAGTGAAGAACTTAGATGATAGTCTAGCTTATGTAAAGAGGATTGGATAGGTTGGTTTTGAGTGAAAACAAGCCTATATGCTTTTGAGTGATGAGTTGCTTATACACTACCTTTGGTGAGGGATTCCTAATCTTGGTTTACCTTTGTCAAGTTAATTGCCATAGCATTTTTAATCTTAATACATGTAAGGATTACCTAGATAAGAAATATGTTGAAATGCCTTAGTTTACTTTTGGCTTGAGATTGGAAAATTCATTTTTGTAGTTTTAATTTTTTTTTCTTTTATTTTCCCTTGATTTTGGTTAGCTTTGCCTATGAGTGCAAAGGATAAGTGTAGGGGAATTGATATGTCCTAATTTTTATATGTTTTATCCCACTTTATCTATGCTTTTGATGATGATTTTGAGCTAATTCAAGTCCTTTATGCATTATTTGAATTATTGGACATTTTTTAGAAAGAGTATAAATATTATAAATTTTGGAGCAAAAGTGTAAACATTTGAGAGTTTCTAATTTTTGGTTGATAATTAATATTCTCTATTCTTTGATTTACTTCCCATATTTTGAAATTTACTTTTGGAGAATTTAATTTAGAAATTGCAAATGTTATTTGGAGGAATTTTGAATTTAAATAAAATACTAATGTTTTTCCACTCATTCTCTCCTCCAAGTAGCAAGCTCTTGTTAATTCTCATTATATTTTATTTTGTAATTTTTTCTCCTTCTTCCTCTATATATGGCACCACAAAATACCTTTCGTTTTATCCAAATTAAATTAAAAACCTTCCCGAGCAAACTAGTTAAAGTTTAGGTCAACCGTTATTAGAAAACATACATCATAAGGGTTTTTAACTATCTTGGGGTTTCTCCTAGTTTTCAGGGCCTCTGAGAACCCCAAAAAGCTCAAATTTTTCATTTAGAAAGCCCTTTTGTGAATATTATAAAAATTACTTGAAATTACAAAAATGTCATTATGTTACGTAACCATTTCGTTAAATTATGTCTAGTTATTTTGGCTCCAATTTCAGGATGCCTCTAGCCTTAGATCCTCCTTATTTGAGGTCTAGATTATTGCTCTTATTTTGTTGGACCTCAAATCATTCTATCTAGGGAACTTCCTTTTGTATTCGGTGAACTACATATATTTATGGAGAAATTGGTCATTACGTTTCTTAGGTTTACAGAAGTACCATATGTTACATAAAATCCAAAAGGAATTTCAAACATTTAATCCCTTGAATATGGCAAAATTTGAGCACTTTAGATGGTTGAATTGCCACCTAATAGGCATGCATTTTTGAAAGGGTTTAAAAGAGGGTTTTAAGTGCACTTATGTGGCTTAAAGTATAGATAAATGTCATAGAGATTTAAGATAAGTAGTTATGAGCATTAGATGTTGATGACAAGTTTATGTGATATTTTTAGGACAAGCTAGTGAGGCTCTATCCTATTGTAAGTGTAAAGCTAGAAAAGAAAAAGAGATAAAGCTTGAAATAGAGTGGGAAATTTAGAGATTTATTTGGGTTTTTATCACTTACCGAAGATAGATTACTCTTCCTATCTAGTTGCATGCAAACTTGTTTGAGCTTGATATGCATTGTATTCTATTGATTATGACAGTATATGTTATATTGCATTGCATCAGTTATATGTCATGTTTCACATGCTATGCTTAATAAGCTAAGGTTAAGAGCTATAAAGAGGTAATGGGAATGAACACAGTAGTTCTCCCAAGCCCAAGGGAAAAGCCTAAGCTAAGTTATATATATTTATGTTAGTTATCATATGACCATGCATACTTGCATTGGTCTTGCTTGACTATCTCATGCATATTATGGGTGATTTGAGTGTAGCTATTAAGATTCTCTAGAATCTCATCCCTATCTCTATTTTCCTACTAACCAATTCTAGGCAAAAGTTCTAGTGTTAGCAAAGGAAAAGAGAAAGACTGATGTTTGAATTTGTAGAATTTTATGAATGTTTTGTATTTAAACTTTGTTGTAATATACAATGTATACTGGTATACTATAAATAGTGATGTGTAACTCCAGCTTGAGTTATTTAATTTCAGTTGATGTTTTATGCCCAAGTTATGGTATATAACACTCTTATTATTTGTATTTTTCTATGTCTGTGACATTGGGCTATAATGTGACCATTTGATTGGGCTGGATGGTCAATTTTATAAGGGGAAACTTTGTCAAATTTTCCATAGAATATTATCTACATTTGCTTTTGATAGTTAAATTGTTTAGATGTTATGAAAAAGGCAAGGATGTGAATTTTAGAAATTCTAGATTTAGTATTTTTCTTTCATCAAAAAATGGGCTTGATATTGAACCATAGAAATTAAACAAAAGCTAGATAGCTAAGATGTTACATGGCCCATCCACTACTATTCACAGGGTAGCAATTTACACTGGATTCAATGCCTTAAAGGTAGTCTCTGTAATCATCACTACTCTTGTGTACTAATATCATCATTCCAAGCTACAATTCAATCTTGTACCCTTAGGCTCAATCATAAGGCATCTTAATCTCTTTTCTACAAGCATACTAAGCCTATTAATTCTCTATCCTTCAGCTTTTCCTTACTGTGGATCTCTAACTTTCTCTTTTATACTTCTCCACTAATGGTCCACTTCTTCTATGGGCCTAATCCCATCTAACATAAGTTCCTACTTTGAAGTGCACCCCTCACCTCTAGACATCTTCTATAACTACATAATCTAAGCCTTAATCTTTCTTGTTTTAACTTACAATCAAGAGCAAGTGCCTAACTCTTTCTAAGCTAGTATGGTACTTGTTACTCAGTTTCTAAGTGCAAAGAAACTTTAGAAAGGTGCCTATATATTGGGGATTGGTGGATTAAAGTTTGAGAGGTTTATGAGAGGAATAGCTAGCTATAATGGGAATTAAGAGGACTCTTTCTCTAATTTCTTCTTTTGGCTAGGGTTTTCTATAATTATTGGATAGAAACCTATTACTAAAAGATATCTTCTTGTTGCTAGTCCACTTATGCTTAATAACTTGTAGAATCACTACTACTAGCCCTGCATTACCTTCTTTTAGCGAATATGTCCTTCCTAATGTTCACCATTCACCTTTTATTAAAAAGAATAACAAACTTCAATGGCTCTTTTAAAATTCTTTTTTAAAAAAAATTATATTGAATTGTGATAATAAATGTGCTGCTCTAATTTACTAGAAGTCTAGATGATAAGCTAAACTAGAGTTAATGCTTGAAGCAAATATTAACAATGTGCACTTATGGTAGGGTATCTAACTAACTCATTTAATATGTGGGTTCATAACTAACTGCATTTCATCATTATGTTTCTTATATTTCATATAGGTTTCTCATACATAGGTTTAGGCACATAACATCACTGAAAATTTTAACAGCATAACTATAACAACCCTATCTACTACTCAAATTAATTAATTGTAATTAAGTTCCTAATCACTAGTACTAAAGGTCAATCGTCATTCATGATTTGTTTGAGGATGAAAATATCGAGGAATTTGAACCTATTTAATCAATACCAATCACTAATTAAAGGAGCAAGAGAATTCATGTGTGGTTAAATAAATCCTCATATTAGACTTCCATTTCGTTCCTAGTCACTTAAAGAAGCATACAACTCATTTACATTTGTTTTTGAGACCATAGATGTCATTACTATAAAGAAAACCAAGATTCATAAGTTAAAATAGGGATTTGAAGACTTAGGCCTTGACTTGGGAAGATTTGGTCAAGGACAAGTTTGCTTTTGTAACACAAAAACTAAAATTTTAGACTTATGTCGCAACCAGGTGTAATGACCAGTAATCTAGAAATTAAACTAAACCCGACAAATTAAAATAGGAACACCCTAAAGCAAGGCAAATTATGTCTAAATAAGACTACAATATTAATTAGAACATTTTAAAATGTGGATTAGAGTCTAAGGTTAGCTTGTAATTGAAACTAAAATAGTTAAACGAAAAGCTACAAAGGCTAGTAGCATTTTTGTAATTTTGGACAAGTTTTAGAAAACTCAAAGGAGGGATTTTTAAATAGAAAATTTGAGTTTTCCAGGGTTCTCAAAGGCCCTAAACACTATAAAAACCCCTAAAATGGTCAAAACCCCTTCGGTTTACATTTTAGAGTGTTGGTTAGCCAAAACTTTGATTAAATATTCAATATGATTTTAAATCCAATTTGGATGAAACTAAAGGAATTTTATGAATTAGATGACTAAATTTTATGATGAGAAAGACAGTTCTAAAAAAAGAGTTGAAATGAGCCTAAATAGAAAGAACTAAGATGAGGGACTAAATTGAAATTTTGAAAAAATGCATAAATGAACCCTCATCCCCTTAAATCATGACCCACTCTATCTAGCCCTCTTAATCAACATTCCTTTGGTCTAAAATGGATTCAAGAGCTACTTAAGGAGGCACACCAAGTGAGGGAGCAAGGAGAAGGAAATTCAAGCCCAAAAGTGTAAGAATTCCTTACTTTTTCATCTTTCTCCTTCACTGAATCTCTTCTCCACTTTCTCCTCTCTTCTCCCATGGTTTTGATGATTAATTTGGAGATGTTTCATGGCTAGTTCAATAGGAGGAAGAGAGAAATTGAAAGAGAGAGTGGAAGCATATAAAAGCTCTCTTGAAAAGCTTGTAAATAAGGTAAGGAAACCATGAACTAAGTGCTTCTTCTTAGCTCTCATCCCTCTCCTCATGTTTGACCAAATTAGGGATCATGTATTAGGGGCTTATTCTGATCTAAACTTGATAAGAAGTGGGGCTTTGAGGCATGAGAAATCAAATGGAACAATTAGAATTCAAAAGAAATCAATAGATAACAAGTTATGGTATTTAGGGTTTTCTTTGTACGTTGGGAATTATGAAGCTTTCTAATGGTAATTTAGGTTGTCTAAGGGTATGTATGAGTTTATAAGATATTTAGGAAGCTTCACAAGTGGCAAATTCTCTAGGAAAACCAAGAAAACTCCATAGGCTCTAAGTGTGCATGTGTGTCTTGGCCTAAGAAGGGAGTGTGCACCTAGGGAGAGTTTTCTTTAATTTTAAGGTTACAAATGGCCTAGAAATGAATAATAGATACCAAAGGAACCATTAGTTTGAATTTAGAAGCCATATCTTTAAAGTTGGAAGTTTAGGTTCCCTTTTAGGTATAAAGAAGAAACTAGATGTTAGGCTTCTTGAACTAAGTTGGAGATGACTCTAATGAGTTTGAATGAAGTCATATGACTTAATATAAAGGAGAAATTGCAGCCAAGATCTTGAATTATATGAGTTGCTTCATGATGTCCTTGTATGTGATCATAACTATGGCATAACCTAGATGTAGCTTGTGTATAGATTATATGAGGCTAAAGATGGTTCAATTGATGTGTTTATGTCTTGTTTAATCCATTTAGGACAAGCAAACCAAATTTCTCCTAAGTGTGGATGTGAGACCGAGCCAAAGAGATAAGGAATCAAAGGGGAAATTGTGCTTCTTGAACCAAGGTAACTCTCCATCCTTTCTTATGTGCATTCCTTAGTTGTATAATTGTCATTAAATGCTTGCATATATATTTGAATTATGAGACATGCCATTTCCTATTAGTTTGTTACTTTGGTACTTACATGCTTCTTGAATTGCATTTTGATTATGAAATTGCTCTTTATGGGTGAGGTTATGCTAAAAATCCCTTGGAATGGTGAGGTGAAGCCAAAAGCCCCTAAGGATGGGTGAGACAAGATCAAAAGTCTCAAGAATGAGTAAGGCTAAGTCAAAAATCCCTAAAAGGTGGGTTAGGTTAGACCAAAAGTCCCTAAAGCTTGTTCTTGACCTTGATATGTTTATGAGACATGAAAAATATGATTTAAATGATTCTTAGAAGTATTTGATGCATACTTATATTATTTGACATGAATATATGCCTTGTATGCTTACTTGATAGGGTGAAAAAGCTATTGGGATTTTTTGAATTGCACTTTCCCCTACTTTCCATCTAACCACGTCTAGGTGAAATCCAAGGAGCAAGGAATGGGAGCCAAAGAGCATAAATTGTATTAGTTTGACAACAAGATAGTTTTTTATGTATATTGATGTCCAAGTATGTATGTATAAGTTGTTTATGCATTGTAAACCCTTGAACACTTGTAGAAGTATGTAAATATGGTGTATGATTCAAATTTGGAGCCATATGTATGAGAATGCATGCATTTGGCATTTTGGAGCCTTAACTTGAATGTGCATATATGCAAGTAGGATAGTCCATTTAGACCAGGTAGGATTTGGCATTTTAAGCTCTATGATGATTTAGACCATTTAGGATGTTTCTATATGCTATGGTTATACTTTTGGACATGCTCAAATAGTCATTGTATGTTTAAAAGGCCATTTGGTGCAATTTGACCCCATTATGGTCCCAAAGTTTGCCACATTCTTGGCCTAAACTATAAACTGACCAAATGGATGAATTTGTGCATGAAATTTGGCAAGAATATAGATTGCATCTAAAGCTTTTCATAGAGTTAAAGAGAACTATTTTTGGAGCTTTAGAGAATTTATTATGATTTTTCAAAATTGGCCAAATTATGCAAAAACTGTCACTGTCACTATTCATATGGTCAATTTGCTTTTTAAAATCACTTAGGAGCCAAATGGAGTCCAATACTTATAAAATTTTATAGAAATATAATAGACATCCTAAGCTTTCTATAGCCATTGAGAGCACGCCATTTGGAGCTCTGTAGAGAGAGATATGAATTTTTAAAGTGTTTGGTTTGTTGTAGAACATCCTCTATATCCAAATCACTGTTCCATTAGATTTCATAGGCCAAATAATGTTATTTCGATCTAAATTTTTTTTGGCAATTAGGGATGTCATGAGTTTTCCATAAAGGTATAATTTGCATGATTTGGATTCTTCTAGAATTAGTTATAAATTTCCAATATTTATGTCAGAATATGGAACCAAGGAAAAAATGCAAGTTTGCTTCTTGATATGGTGTTGCTTAGTCCAACCTAAATTTCATGCTTCCAATTGTAATATTTCTAGTCCAATAAGTATGTTACGGATGGAAGATGATATTGATAAGGCCAAATGGCCCATTTAACCAATATTAAATTATTTTGACTTTTAATAATAGTTATCGTCGCTACTAAAAGTGAAAATTTGAGGCAAATGGATGTTTTATGTCATTTGTAGTATAATTTGAGGAATACCTTGATATGGTGTGACACTTGGAGTACACACACTGTGACTTAACTTAGTATTAGAACAAAAGGTACAAAAATTCTCTTTCTCCACTATGACTCAAGCTCTCTGCACTATAGCAAGGTTGTCTACTATAGCTCTACTGGGCAAAATTCACAATCCTCATTGCGACACAAAAATTGACTAGCCTTAGTCTTGTTCGCTATCAATTATCTAGGTCCAAATTAATTTTGTAATTAAGGTCAACCTAGGTCATTACTTCCAGAGAGCAAGTTGTGGATTTTCGTACGTTCAAATTGTTTTTTAAGTGATTGAAGATGTAAAAAAATGGACCTAAACTAAAAGGAAACATACTAAACTCTAAATATAACTAAATTAGTTAGAATGCACATTAAACACTACTATGCTTATGTAGATGCCATGCACTAACTCTAAAATCTATTAATTGAATGCAAAATGACTATGATTTAACTACTAGACAAAACATAGAATATACGCAATTGTAAATGAAAAATATCCAAGATGATAAACTAATTATGCACTAACTAACCTATATGATGATGACCTAATTGTACTATCAAAGGACTTAAAAACTATATAAAATGTAATATGATAAATGCAATTCTAATATAATGAATGCAAATGCAATTTGAGGGGGGGTTTAGTTGCAAGGAAATTAAATTAGAAATTTAATGAATTAAACTAAGTGAAATTAACTAAGTTAACTACTAATTTTGAAATTGGGAATTTTTTGTTTTCTGTTTTAATTCAATTATGTTAAGGGGCAATTAAGGGTTGGCTAAAGAGAGTTGGCTTTCTTAACTCAATTTCAATTAATTAGACTTAGGGCAAATGAATTAAAGTACACTAATAGATTTGATTAAAAAGTAAGGACTTAGGGAACCCTAAGTACAAGTAAGTGTAATTTAGCCTATCCAAAGAATTCTAGTATATATTGACTTATAAATACTTGTTAATGGAAATCAATCCTATTAATCTAAATGCAAATTAGACCCTTTAAATTTGGCTTGGTTAGACCTAAATCTTTAGGTTTTCAAGAAAAGAAAACCACCATTAAAGAGCTCTTAAAGAGAAAAATAGCTTTCCTAGCTAGCACGAGATGAAACAGGATTGTTTACTTACCTAAACGGGAGCTTAAACTTCTTCTCTCTCTCTTCCCTTAATGTCACACAATGGCCACTCTGAAATGCTAAAAATGGAAGCTTGAAGAAGATGATGAGGAATAATCTTACTTAAGAAGCCTCTTTTATAATTTTTCTAAATGACCATTTTGCTCCTATGCACCTGTTTACTCTGTTTAGGCTTATTTCAACTCCTTTTTAAGAACCGTCTTTTCCATCATAAAATTTAGGTCATCTAATTCATAAAATATTTTTGGTTTTACCCAAATTGGATTTAAAACCTTCTCAAACAAATTACTCAATGTTTTAGCCAACTGATACTCTAAAATGTAAATCAGAGGGGTTTTCGCCACTTTAGGGGTTTCTATGATTTTTAGGGCCTTCGAAAATCATAAAAAATTCAATTTTTCCATTTAAAAATCTCTCTTTTGAGTTTTCTAAAAGTTGCTTGAAATTACAAAAATGTCACTACCTTTTCAGCCTCTTCATTTGGCTATTTTTGTTTTGATTTTGAGCCATCATTAGCTTTGTATTCTCATTTCTAAATGTCTAGATCATTATTCTAATCTTATTTAGCCTCTAATCATTTTATTCTAGGATCCTGCTTTGTAATCTCCTTAATTTCAATCCAGTTCTGGAGAAACCAGATATTACAATATGTAGGGTATAGGAGAGATGCAATCACTTCTATTTTAACCCTATCAACCTTAATACGATGCTCATACACAATGTGACCCAAAACAATACCCCTATGCACCATAAAGTGACATTTCTCAAAATTCAAAATAAGTTTTTTATCAATACATCTTTTTAAAACTTTATCTAAACTATGCAAGCATGCATTAAAACAATTGCCATATAGAATAAAATCATTAATAAACACCTCTATGCAATCCTCTAGAAAGTCACTAAATATGGAAAGCATGCACTTTGAAATGTGTTAAGGGCATTACAAAGTCCAAAGGCATACATCTATTACAAATGTTCCAAAAGGACATATAAAAGTGGTTTTATCTTGATCTTTAAGGGCAATCACAATTTGAAAATAACTAGAAAATCCATCAAGAAAATAATAATAAGATCTAGTATCCATTCTCTTTAACATTTGATCAATAAAAGGGAAGGGATAGAGGTCCTTCCTGGCCACTTCATTTAACTTCCTATAATCAATGCAAACACGCCAACTATTTTGGACTCTAATAGGCACACTAAAACAAGAAGAAATTCACAAGAAACACCAACCAAAAATTCAAATGAAAGTTCACAAGAAATTGCAAAAATAAAGAAAAAAAATCTCAAGAAATGTAAAAGAAAAATAAAAAAGTGCCTTAAACCATAGAATTTGGCGTAAAAATAACAAACCTAATAGCTTTGCTTTTTTTTTTTGTTAACTCACCAAAAGCCTTAAGGATTCCAAGTTTCACAGATTTCTAGGCAAATTACACAAAAATTTGAGCAAATGCACAATTGAAAGCAACAACTGATGAGCACAACTTCCAATGCTTAAAACAGAGTATGAATGTAATACTTGATCTTCCTAAAATTGAACTGAAATGTATGAGATATAAAAGGAAGACCCTAGAATCAAATGACTAAAGGCTAAATAAGATAATAATAATAATCTAAACATTTAGAAATAAGGATACAAAGCTAAAGATAGCTTGAAATCGGAGCTGAAGTGATTAAATGAAATAGCGAAAAAATCAATGGCAAAATTGTAATTTTGAGAAATGTTTTAGAAACTCAAAGGAGGAAGTTTTAAATGATAAAATTGAATTTCTTGGGGTTCTTAAAGGCCCTAAAAACTACCCTCAAAATGGCAAAAACACTTCCAGTGTACATTTTTATCCGTTGACCCAAACTTTGACTAGCTAATTCAAAATGTTTTTGAACCCCATAAAATTAAAAGTAAATTTTTAAAATAAACTAGAGAGCTTAAATTTTCATATGGAAGAGATAGATCTTAGAAAGGATTTAAAATGAATTTAAACAAGGCAGTTAATGTGGCGAGATGTAATGGGAATTTTATAATTGTTTGAAAACCTTTTTTTTTTCCTTCATATAAGTGTAGCCATATCACCCCAGCCCTAAAACCAACCTAAGACACCACTAAATCAGTTCTCAAAGCCACATAAGAATGAGGAAGAAAAGAGAGAAATAAAAGGCAAAATGGGTAATTTTTAGCCACTTTTTCATGAGATTTCCTTCACCAAACTTCTTCTTCTCTCAAAGCTCTCTATTGATTGTTTTAGCTTCTAGAAAAGATTATTTTTATGGATAAACTTTGGAAAGAAGTTGAAGAATTAAAGAAACAAGTTGTAGCACTAAATTCTCCTCTTGACAAGCTTTAAGACAAGTTATGCATCTATAGTTAAAACTTGCTCCTTCATAGTTTTCCTCTTGTGTGTGTGTTCAGCCTAGCTAAAGGGATAGAGAAGGGAGATTATATATGACCAAAAAAGATTAGGAACAAAGGTTTTAAGGCACAGAGAAGTAAAATATGCAATTAGAATCAAGAAAGGACATTAGAAACCAAGATAGGGAAATTAGGGTTTCAATTTCACCTTAAGGAATATGGTGTATGTGCCAAATTTCCAAAGAAAAGAAACAAAACTCCATATTGCTCTCCTTGAATAGGTAGTTCGGCCAAGATGAGAATAGGCAACTGAGGGAGTGTTTCTTTAAGTTCTAATGAATTTAGAGGATTAGATATGATGAATAAATAATTATGGAAGCATTGGATTAAAATTAAGAACCTTAGAATGAAAATTGAAAATTTAAAGGCCTCAAAGAGATTAATGAAGCAAATTGGTTCCAAACATTTCTAACCAAGCATGTAGTGATTCAAATGAGTTTCTTGAAAGTTATAAGACTTGTAGCAATCAAGAGTTTAGGGTTTAGAAAGCAAGAAATAAAGGTAGCTTCATTGTGGACCTAAAATTAGCTTTATGTATCACATTGAGCTCTAATGAGATTCAAGAAAGATTATGAAGCCAAGAATGACTTCTATAAGGTTAATTTTCCTTGAAATTGTTATATGTAGATTCATCTAACTCAAACACCCTAAAGTGTAAGTGTCAAGAGAAGGAAATTCAAGAGAAGAGCTAAAATCAAAGGGGTTAGTGGCTATTTGAGTTCTTGCAAGCCTTAAGGTACCTTTATCTCCCTTTCTTGCATACATTTGAGTACTTGAATGAGTTGAAATGTTTGTGTGTGTTGTTGCTTGATGTTTTCATGAGAAATATTTTATTATGTTTTGCATATGAACCATATAAGTACTATATATGTATGAAAGGCAATGAAATGGCTTATAGCTCCCCTAAAGCATGGAATTAAACATAGTAGCTCTTCCTTTGCTCTAGGTTAAGAAGAGTTAAGCCTAACAAGTTTATGATGATGCCATGGCTAAGAAATGAATGAGTTTTCATATTTTATGATGCATTTGATTCATATGAAGCATAAGCATAGCATTCTTGCACCACAGGCATGGCATACACTCATGTCATTCTTGCATGTATTGAATTGATTGAGATTAGCTATTGAGATGTTCCTAAATCTCATCTTTAGGCTTTTACTAACCATTTCAGGTTCATTAAGCCAAAGCCAAGACCATAAAAAGACTTAGATGTTAAAGATATGGTGTATTAACAATCTTATAATATTGAACTCTGTCATATATATCTATATCACACCTTATGTAACATCCTTAAAATTAGAATTTTTTAATTATTTAGTATTTTATGTAATGAATTTATTAAACTTTAATAAGAAGAATTTGAATAAAATAGCTTCATATATGAGAAGTATAAGTTGAATAGGACTCATAGGAATTTTTGAGATTTTAGGGGGGTCCATAGGGGGCCTAGGGGTAAAATTGTCATTTGTCACCTGAATGAACTTTGATAATTTTTCTAGAACGAAGGAGAATTTAGAACTAGTCTAATATATATATCAATAGTTAGAAAATAATGTGTAGAAAATTATAAAATTCGATGCATGAAATCCTGGATTCGTTAGGGCCAGAAAATGGCCTAAAATGATTATAAGCTTATACGAAGACGAGTTAAAACCCTAAACCCGTGTTAGCTATCTTAGAAAATTCTATACAGAAAAATCTACTAGAAAGTGGTGATAGAATCCAAAAATATGGAGTTACAAAGAAGATATAAGTAAAAAACGAACAGAGGTGCTTGTCTGTCATGTCACTACTGGAGATAAAACGGTCATTTAAACCTTAAAATAATAAAATATTTAAAAAATAAATAATATTTAAATATATGATAGGAGACATTAAATGGGACCCACATAGGGCCAAATAATATTAAAATATAACAAAAAACTTATAAAATGTAGATTAAATAAAATATTATAAAGAACCTAAGAAATAGTGGTAATTTTGTAAGTCTAACTAGAGGAAGAGCTGACATAGCACTAGGGAGTTAGGAAGGTGCTAATGTAGCACCATGCAGAAGGGAAAGAGATGATGTGGTGCCATGTGTGAAGAAAAAGCTAGAAGTTGGAAGAAATTTTTGGAAGTTGCATGAGCTATGAAGCGATTGCGCAGGCTGGCATAAGCAAATCTTAGAAATCTCACACATTACAAAAAATTTACAGCTGACTTCAGCAGATAGACACTAACTTAGCGACATTAAATGCAATTTTATCTTCACACTTTATGAAAAAGTAACCATAGTAATCCAATGGCTAATATTCGCCTATGAAATGTGATGCGATCTAAACCATTCAACAATCCAATGGCTTAGATTTCTTCACCTTTTCAAGATCAAACCACAACCTTTGATCTAATCCTAAGGCCTACATTTTATCTCTTACTTCAAGGTTAAATCTTGACTATCCATGTAATCCAAAGGCTAAGATCTTCCACCTTAAAGTTAATTAAATCTTAACCATTCTTAACTAATATATATATGAACCCCATACACACTTTCATGCCATTCTCACACACCAAATTTGGCCAAGGCAAGGAGAAGAAGGAAGAGAAGAGAGCTTGGCCTAAGGAAGAAGAAAAGGGAAGAAGAAGAAAGAAAGAAAAGCCACTGGGGAAAATCAAATACTGCAGAGCTAAGGTAACATAGATAGACTTTCTTCTTCTTGGTTTTCTTCTATTTTTCTCCAAGAATTCCTCTCTTCTCTTTCTCTTTAATGTTCGTCCATGGCAACAGGGGCTGGGAAATTTTTTTGTTTCCATGAATTCTAGCTAAGAAACGATGGAGAAAAGATAGAGAAATCATATATATGGCTTATGGATTGATGTGATTCAAGAAAATTCCTATTCTTATCAATTTTTCTACAAATCAAGAAACTTTGTATTCCAATATGCCATGGGAGAAATTGAAGGGACAATAAATGGGGAAGTGATGGGAAAAAGCCTAAGGAAGAGGAAGATTAATACAACTTTGATTTTCATGAAGAAAGCAGCAAGAAACCTAAGAATTTTACCTTGAGAAAATTATAGAATACATATGAAATCTCTAGAAATTGATTTAGGACTTTTATTTAGCTTCTTTGAATATGTTTGTGTGGCTATTTGGTGACATAAAAATGAAGCAGAATCATATGTCTTCCTTGATGTATAGGTTCGGCCAACACATATACATATATCTAGAGAAGATTTTTTCTTAAATCCAACTAAATTAGGTTAATCTACATCAAAACTAAGGCCTATGGTGAAAGTTTGGTGAATTATGGATCATTATATAAAAAGTCAAATTCTTGAGAAAAAGTGTTGACCAAGATGTTCTTGAATTTTCCTTGATGTTATTTGATATGTTCTGGATAACTTTTAAGGTCTAATATATTATACATGTTGCCTGGGTTATGCTGATATTTATTTTGTGAATTTTGGAGCCCATTTATGATAGTTAGAAAATTACGCAGCGTTATGTCAAGAATGGAATGTGTGATAACATGTGTTTTGGAATTGCACTGTTTGCTATGCTGATATATTATCTGATTTCTTGACATGGATAATATGTTGTTTACTACTTGATTCTATAAGTATAGGTTATTTGGTAAATGACTGACCAACATATATGGTGAAGTAGCCTTATCCAGGGGATGAGCCCTATGTGTGCCAGAGTTGGCCATTGGGTAGCTGTCGTTGTATTGGATGTCCAATCTTAAAGATACTTAAAAATACCTAGACCACTAATTTCCAGACTCCAATACACTGTTATGCTATCGAGATTATTTATTGATGCATAGAATTGTGCAAGGCAATTCTTTCCCAAATATACCAATATGCCTTGATCAAATGATGGCTTGGATGACATATTATTGTGATGTTTTATATGACTTTTCTTGGGTACCCACCGGGAGACGCCTCAGTAAAGGAAGCAGGGGTGAGCTTGTTATGTCATGGCAGTGCAACATGATCTAGGTATTGAGCCTGCCAAAGCTAGTGCAACATGATCTGGGTATTGAGCCTGGTAGTCTCCAGGGCCTAATGGTCAAGAGGAAATAAATATTGTTTGTTATATGTTCTGTATTCTATACATGTAGAAAGTTTGTGAATATCTTACAACTGCTGAATATTAATTATATTGAGATAATTCTTATGTTCATTCATGTTCTATCTTTAGATGTAATATTCTTATTCATTTTTCTATTTCATATTCATGTTAGATATTGCTAACAGGTATATCTCTCTGTTTATATTGTTTGGTAAATTAACTGTTTTGCTATTATATTACTTGTTGTCTATTAAAAATACTTGACTCTTCTTCATGCATATTATGTGGTATTAATCCTATCTATGTTACTGAGAAAATCATTTCTTACTCTATTATGGTTTATACTTTTCTTAGATACTGATTTATCGAGTGACCCTAGAACTCCAAGCAGAGTGGATCCAGTTCCTACTCTGGGGATGGGTCTTTGTCATCCATAATATATGCATCATATCATATGATGACATTGTTCATGCTGTACCAGTATACTTTGTGTCCCTAGAGGAGCTAGAGTCCCACACATTCTCAATGGGTGGAGTTGACCCTCTTGCTCCTCCGTTTGCATGAACAGAGGCCTCGTCACTGACACTGACCCTTTTTATGAATATAGGGGACTGACCTTTTTGGTCCTTTTGTTATCTGGGGACTTTCTTTTTGGATAGTTATAGGATAGATCCCTTTTTAATGTGATATGACCTATATGACCCCACTCCCCTATGAAGGAACTCTTAAACTAGTTTGTATAAATTATAATTTATTTATGTGATTATCGTAGTCCGTTATGGCATTAATTGGATTCTATTATGAAAGGATAATTACCATAAAAAAAGTAATTAAAATTAAATCAAAATTTTGAAAAAATTTATAGTAAAAAATGAGTATTTAGAATAGGAGTTCCACCTTACAAGCACCTTTATGGCTTTATAATGTATATGATAATCATATTTCATATTTTATGGTGGAACCATATGTAAAAGTATAAGATTAGCAATGTAAGACCATTGGTAGCAATATATATGCATTATGGTAGATTTTGATATATGAGATGATATGATGGATGTATGTAATCTTATGTATCAAAGGGTCAAATATTGATCTAGTCATTTTAGCATGCTATGGAATGATTAGAAATACCATTTACAATGAAAGAAATGTGTTCAAAGTGAAAGAAAACTAATTGAACACCAAATGGTCAAAATTAGAACCAAAATTGGTCTTAAATTTCCCACAAATAACTCCTATGTCAAAGTAGCATAAATGATATAGTTTGAGCCTAAGATTTGGCATGCATTTAGACTCCTCCTAAGGCTTTCTAACAACCTAAGAACCATAGCTTTTGTTATTGTACAGAATATTTTATAAATTTATGAAATTGTGTCGAATTTCTAAAATAGTCCTGGTACTGTTCATACTACATAGCTCTAATGTTTCACGTCTTTCAAGAGTCAAATGAACTCTAATACTCATCAAATGTTATAGACATATAGTTGCCATTATAAGCTTTCCATAGCCATTAAGATCACCTAATTTGGTATTCTATAGCTCAAGATAGGCATCTTTAAATTTTTGGATCTATCATATGCCTTCCATTTCGACTAAGTTATATTCCATTACATTTGGCAAGGAAAATCAACTTAATTTTGCCTAAAATTTTTATAACTTGTAGTTCACATCTTATCTTTCTATAAATACCTAATTTTCATGATTTGGAGTTGTATAACCTAAGTTATGAATTTTCAAAATTAGTGTAAATTTTTAAGCCATGCTATCATTTTGGGTCCTATGTGCTTCTAAGGTGTCCCACACGCTAAACATGATAAAATGAGTATGAGCAAAGTTGTTTAAGATAAAAATGAATTAAGGAAAAGAAAAAAATCAAGTTTACACCCTATAGCTCAAAATGACCCATAAATGGACTAATTTTGGCATTAAAAAACTTATAGACAAAGATGAACTTTGCTACTATCTTCATATATTATATGAATGAGTTAGTGAAAGTTAGGTATGATATTTTAGAAAATAGAACAAAAAAAAAAGAGAAAAATGGCAAGGGAAACACTTGAAAACCATAACTTAAGCATAACCGTTACTCCTCGACAACAGTGCCAAAAATTGACTAGCCTTAGTCATGTAAACTATCGATTAACTAGGTCTAAATTAATTTTGTAGTTAGGGTCGACCTAGGTCATTACTTCCAAAGAGAAAGTTGTAGGTTTTCTTGTAAAGTCTCACATTAGGTTGGAAACCCTGGGGCTAAGGCCTTATAAGTGGGAGCAAACCTCTCCCCACCAGTGATGTGTTTTCTTAAGGGGAAATGAGAGTACCTGGGAGGAACAAAACCCCACCACGTGGGAAATGAGAGTACCACGGGGTGCCATAATAAGGACAATATCACTGGAGGCGCTGTGGGGAATTGGTATTAGAGCTCTCCCCACCCCACAGAGCCTTCAATGATATTGTCCCCATTATGGCATGCCGTGGTACTCTCATTTCCCACATGGTTGGGGTTTTATCCTGAGGGAGTCCCACTGACCTCAAGAATGCATTGCTAGTAAGGAGAGCTTTGCTCCCACTTATAAGGCTTTAACCCCAAGGTCTCCTACCCGATGTGGAACTTTACATTCCACCCTCTTGGGGCCAACCCATCCTTGAGTTGCATATGCGGCTAGGCCAGCTCTGATACCAATTCCCTACAAAGCCTCTAGTAATATTGTCCCCATTATGGCACCCGTGGTACTCTCATTTCCCCTTGGGAAAATGCGTCGCTAGTGGGGAGAGCTTTGATATGAATTCCTCACAGAGCCTCCAGTGATATTGTCCCTGTTACGGCACCCCATGGTACTTTCATTTCCCATGTGGTGGGGTTTTGTTCCTCCTAGGTACTCACATTTCCCCTTGGGAAAATGAATTGCTGGTGAGGAGAGCTTTATATTTCTTAGGTTCAATTTTTTTTAAGTGATTAAAGATGCAAAAGAATGGACCTAAACTAAAATGCAAGATACTAAACTCTCAATACAACTAAATTAGCTAAAATGTACATTAAGCACTACTATGCTTATGCAGATGCCACGCACTGACTCTAAAACCTATTAATTAATGAAACTAACTTAATTGAATGCAAAATGACTATGATTTAACTACTAGACAAAATATAGAATATATGCAATTTTAGATGAAAAATGTATAAAATGCAATGAAATTGCTATGAAATTAGACCTAAGATGATAAACTAATTATGCACTAACTAACCTATATGATTATGACCTAATTATACTACCAAAGGACCTATAAACTATGAGAAATGCAATATGATAAATGCAAATGCAATTTGAGAGGGGATTTCATTACAAGGAAATTAATTTAGAAATTTAATGAACTAAACAAAGTCAAATTAACTGAGTTAACTACTAATTCTGAAATTGGGAATATTTTTCCTAATTCAATTATGTTAGGGGGTAACTAAGGGTTGGCTACGGAGACTTGGCTTTCCTAACTTAATTTTAATTAGTTAAATTTAAGGGAAGCAAGTTAAAGTAGACTAATGGATTTGATTGGAAAGTAAAGACTTAGGGAACCCTAAGTATAAGTAAGTGTAATTTAACCTATCTAAAGAACTCTAGTATATGTTTACTTACAAATGTAACACCCAATTTTCATGAAAACAACATAAAAGGGCAAGATATAAAATAGAGTGCTTTAAAATGAATCAGTTAAGGCCCAATAAAATTAGGATAAAATTCTAAATAATAGAAAGCAAGGATCCAAGGCTTAGGATGCCTAAAAACTAGAACCAAAGTGACTAAAGAAAATTTAACGAAATGTAGTGGCCTTTTTTGTTACTTTAGGTAATTTTTAGAAAACTCAATGGAAGGATCTTTAAATGGAAAATTGGAGTTTTCCAAGATTTTTAAAGGCCCTAAAAAGTATAGGAATCCCTAAAATAGTTAAAATCCCTCTAGTTTACGTTTTAGAATGTCAGAGGACCTAAACATTAACCTTTTTGTCCAGGAAGGTTTTAGACCCAATTTGAGTGATTGCAAAGGCCATTTATAGGTTAAAGAACCTAAATTTTATAATGGAAAAGATAAATTTCAAAAAGGAGTTGAAATGAGCCTAAAACGAAAAAGCCGAGAATGAAGGGCAAAATTGGCATTTTGAAAAACTTCTAATAGATCCCTAGCTATATATAGGTAGTGCCCCACTTCTCCCTCACATTTAGCAAACATAGTTTCTGCCTAAAACAAAGGCGCACAAGAGGGAGCTTGACGGGCTTGTCGTACAACCCTCAAAATAAAACTAGGTTGAATAAAAATATAGCTAGTGGCACAACCTAGGTCATCTCCCTTGGAAATAGAGTTCAATGTTCAATTGGATTTTCTAAGTGTTCTAAGATCCTAGAACTATCTAATTTGGGGGTTTTTTGATTGAATTAAACTAATCTAAGACTAAATTGAATCAAAATTCCTAAATTCTACCTAATTATGTGAATTGTAAATGATAATGGCTTGTGACTAGCTTAGGAATCATCTCTTGGTATCCACTATCCTTATCCTAATCCAATTATGATTAATTCTGGCCTAAGAATTCCTAATTATGTTCATTAGTAAATGATCTTCAATAACCATTCAAGATTCAAGAGATTAATAATCTAATGTTGAATTGAGACCTCAATCCCGCATTAAACCGTTAACTCTTGTCCTTAAGATCAATGAACATCAAATTTGATTGATTAACTAATTAATTAGCCTCTGATTTATCATCCAAAAATGTTTAATTAACCAACTAAACACTAAGGAATTCTCAAATCAAACAATCAAGCACAAAATCTCACTCATGCAATTCATCGAACACCTTCGTGGCATACATAGGAGATTAGAGAGAATAATGAAAAATCAGATTCAATCCAACTAATTAATCAACAAAAAAAGGTTTCCTAATCAGTGTCTAACCAACCACTAATTAATTACACAAATTCCTAATCAAATACAACTTAACCAAGATTGTACAGAATAAGAAAAAGTGTAGGAAAATTAAAGAATCTTAGCCAAAATTCTGCTTCTTCTCCAAGGATTCAAGCTTCAGCCCAAGAGCTTCCTCCCTTGCTAGCCTCAAGTTGGAGATTAGGTCTTCATATTAGCGTGGTTGGAATGGAGAATGGAATGGAGATGGCGTCGTGTGGAGAGTGCTAGACGAAGGGATGGATGTGTGGATGGAGGCGTGGGTATGCGAATGATGGCTAGGGTTTTAATGGAATGCGTGGAGTGTTTTTTGAATAAAAGACGGAATGTCTGTTCAAAGGCGTCGTGAATGTTGTTACCCTTTCCACGTGCTCAGCTTTAATTTTCACGTGCTCTCTTCATTCTTTCTCAAACCAGACTTGCATCGTGGCTCTGCATGTGTTTTAAGTGTGGGCCCACTTCATCTTATTTTATAATATTCCATGTGCATGCTGTAGCTTCTGCATGTCTTTTCATGTAGCTTTCTTTGTTTTCTCCACGTTTTGCTCGAGTTGTAAGCTGCTTCTACTCTGTTTTGCCTCTGTGTGCATGGATCTGCTCTTGCTCATTCCTCATGTTGTAGCTGGTTCTCTGATCAGCAGCTCTTCTTCACAGACCACGAGTTGCTTCTGGTTTTCTTCTCTGTTTCTGCTGGTGAACTTGCATGACAGCTGCTGTTTGCTTGCTCAAAAGCTCCTTTCCACTGTTCCAACAGCTTTTCCACGAGTTTTCTTCCTCTGTTCAGACTTACAAACCAACCCGAGAGTGCTTCCACATTCTGCAGCTTTACCACATGATTAACTTCATTTGCAGGACTTCATATCTATTTCTTCATGAGCTGCTTCTATTTTTTTCTTATTCACATAGAACTCGAGCTCAAGTTTGCTTCATCTGCTTGATGTGGTCCTGGACTTCTCTTTGCTTCATTCTTTTAAACCTAGTCCACGTTGCTTTCTTTTCTTTATGATTGCTTCATTCTTTTCGTGTTTTACTCCATTTTCTATTCGTATGTATTTATGCAGATTCTGCTCACTTGTTCTGGACATGTTGCTTCGTGCTACTTCATTGGGAATGTCTTCTTCGACTTCAGAACTGCATGTGTGTTTAGCAACCCCTCTTTCTTCTTCAAAACAAATTCTCATTCAAGCTCCAAATTCATATTAAAATTCTGCACAAAAGTGTGGGAAAAATCAAATAGGCATATTCATAAAAATTATTTAAGATAAAATGAGCATTAAAAACCAAATTTTTGCAAATTAACTCCTAAAATATAGAAATGGCTATTAAAATGAAATCTTATCTAATTAAAGTCTTAAAGCCATATTTGGACACTAAAATGCCTAAGTTAGGAGATTAAAATATATAAAATGTCATGCTTATCAGAGCTTCAAGGGAGGAGAAAAACTTAAGAAAAAGTAAGAAAGTCCTTGAAATTTCAAGCTCCTTCCTTTCGCAAACTTGTTCTCCTCCTTCTCCTCTTTCTTTTCATAGATTTGATGTGTGATTTGGATCTATTTTGAGCCATGTTCAGAGCGAAGAAGTTCAAAATTCCAAGTAGGAGCCAAAGCAAAGGAAAAGACTTGTGGAAAAGGCTTGAATCAAGGTAGGGTCAACCTAAGAGAGGCATTAGGTAAGTATAAACTCTTAATTTTGATGCATTTTGTATTGGGTTAGGACTCCTATAGTTGATTTATAGTATGGTTATTAATTTTGTGCTAATTTACCTAGAATTTGAAGTGATATCCTGAAGTTACTGGTGTGAGAACAATCAAATCTGAAATTAGAGACTTATAGTAGCTGGGTAAATATCCTTTAGGCAGCCATTAGTATTTTAATTCTTTACGTACCTATTTGCTGTTATAAATTGATTAATAGGAATGGTAAGGATATGATTTTGTGTTCATAGGTTAATTAGCATTGTTGTTGGCTTTCAACAAATTGTCTACAAGTGAGGTAATTGGGCTTAATGTAAAATTTCATGCATATATCTACTTTAATTTTATATTTTCTGTACATATATGATTTTGAAATGCATAAAGAATCATTGGCTATCTGATATATTGTATTTGAACCTTGTGAGTCTATGGTGAAGCTGTGTTATAGTTGCTATTCATGCATCATGCTTCGATTAGGCACCGGGTTGTGATCAAACTTTTGTATACACTGAGCCCAAGTTGTGCTCATTGGGGAGTTGGTGCCATAGACAGACCTCTCCCAATATTAATGGCCTTTAAAATGTGAAAACATTGTTAGTATGGGATAGTAGTCACTGTTAGCCTAATTATTTCATTTGTTAATATAACTAGCATATTTTTCTAATGCTTATTTGATTTCATGCACATATGTTAATTAAATTGGAATATATGAATGAAATTTGCCCTTGGTAACTAAGATTTGCATCTCACCCTGTGTTATGAGATAATACTTTCACATGAAGGCTCTTCAGGTAAGGATAAGGGAAAGCAAACAGATGTATATCAATGAGCTGAAGCCTTGTGTAGGAAGCTACACTTGAGCTAAGTTCATTTATGGTAGATGTTGATTTTGTTGTTCTCTTGTATAACATCATCATATAATCATATTGCCAAGTATAGGTATTTTGTGTTTTAGTAAACAATGATGTAACCAATAGTAAGTTAGGCTTTACACAACTTAGAGTTTAATGTATGCTTTCACTTACAATCTGATATAGAACCTCTTTAGTATGAATGTATGACTTGACTCTTGAGAGTATGCTTTTATATTTTCATGAATGATAATATTAGTTGCTTATGGATCTTGCTACTATCAATACTTTATGAATTTACTAATGCATGATAGTTTGATGAGTAGGAATCAACCCTTAAGTCTTGAATTGGTAATAATAGGTAAGTTAGGTAAATCAAGTAGATGAAAGCTATTAGAGACTCACAAATTAAGGTAGAGTGGCCTTAGAGTGTTATTAGAGGAAGAGTTAGAGTGTATGGGATGAAACTTAGGGAGAAATGGTGCAAAAGAGGGTCACACTATAGCCAAAATAGTTTGAGTTGCAACCAAGAAAGGTGAG
This sequence comes from Erythrophleum fordii, assembly GCA_032878935.1. NCBI lineage: Eukaryota > Viridiplantae > Streptophyta > Magnoliopsida > Fabales > Fabaceae > Erythrophleum > Erythrophleum fordii. Next base: position 12,250,675 of record JAVQMF010000052.1, on the reverse strand, counting down.
GAGTGCCACAGTGTGAGGTGTCTCACTACAACACAAAATGAAAAGGTTGCCCAATAAGGGTTATAGAGAGTAACCTCACTGTGGCACAGATCGAGGGAATCAGGGGATGAGTGTTCTAGTAGCTAGTTTTACCATGACGCAAGTATAGCCTACCATGATACGAATTCAAAAATTTTCTATAATAAGTTCCAGGGTGTTTTTCCACCATGACTCCATAAAGACTCATTGTGGCAAGGCTAAGAATCGCGAAAAAGTGAATAGTAAGTCCCCAAGAGAACTCTGCCAAAGCCCAAAAAACCAAAGTCACGATGCAAAGTGTGAAATTTCAATTTTGAGCTATAGTAGTCACTTACGCCACGGCGCAAATATATCAAGTCATGGCAGGAGTCAACAAACTTGGTTTTTAGGTTTCGATAACCAAGTTAGTCGGGGTGGGAAATGTAACATCCAATTTTCTAAAAATGAGAGAAAACGTGAGAAACATAACGTATGGTTTCTCCGTAAATGAACGAAATTCTCCAGATACAAAAGCAAGTCCCTTGAAATGAATTAGTTAAGGTCCCAAAAAATTTGGGAAGCAATCTAGACTCCTAAAAATGAGAATCCTAAGATTAAGCAGAAGGAAAAATGAAGCTAGAATGAAGAAACAAAATGTAATGAAAGATTAACAAAATGTAAGGGCACTTTTGTCATTTTGAGCAAATTTTGAAATTCTCACAAGAGGGCTTTTTAAATGAAAGTTTTGAATTCTCTAGGGTTCTTAGAGGCCCTGAAAACAATGGAAAGCCCCAAGATAGTTAAAACCCCTCCGGTGGATGTTTTCTAACGTCAATTGACCTAAACTTTGACTAATTCGTTCAAAAATGTTTTAACTCTGAGTTGAGTGATTCCAAAAGTATTTTATTTAATTGGGAACCTAAATTTTATGATAGAAAAGACAGTTTTAAAAAAGGATTTAAAATAAGCCTAAACGGAGCAAACAGGCTTGTAGGGGCAAAATGGTCATTTTGAAAAATTACAAAAGAGGCTTTTTAAGTAAGATTACACCTCATCACCTTTCAAAGCTTCCATTTGTAGAAAAATGGACAGCAATGGTGTGACATTAAGAGGGGAGAGAGAGAATAAGCTTAAGCTTCTGTTTAGGTAAGTAAACAGCCATGTTTCATCCCGCACCAATTAGGAAAGTTATTCCTCTCTCTAAGAGCTCTCTAATAATGGTTTTCTTTTCTTGAAAACTTGAAGTTTTAGGTCTAACTAAAGTCGAAAAGGAACTCTTTTCAAGAAATCAATTAGTGAAAAATAATCTATATGAAGAGAGCTCCATTTTAAGGTAAGACTTCACTTAAAACACTTGCAAAATCTTGTATTTCCAAACCATTTAAACTTAGGTCTAGAGAGAAAGTAAAGAGGGGATTTTTTTCTTTATGTATTCTTGATGGAACCAAAGGTTATGGAGTGTGAGAATTAAGAATATACAACGAGAATTGAAAAAAGGAGTTTTACAATGTAAGTTATGGAATTTAGGGATTTGGTTGCACCTAGACTAAGATGAAGCTTCCTAGTAGTAATTTAAGTTGTCTAAGAATATATATGAGTTCCTAAGATACCAAGAGAGCCTCCTATATGCTTCTCCCATCAAAGAAATTAAAACAACTTTATTAGTGCCATATGAAAGCATAGCCTTAGCCAAGGAGGGTTCATGCACCTAGGGATTGTTTTAATTTCTTCCAAACTTAATTTTGTATCATGTATGATGGGAAAATATGAGAGGGAGCCTTGAAAAATGTTTAGAAGCCATAGAAAGCAAGATGGACTTATATGTTCCCTAATATGACTTAAAGAAGCAACACCAAGCTAGGCTCTTAGAATTGATTATCTAATGACTCCAAGAAGTTTAAATGGAGTCAAGAATCATGAATGAATAGATAGAGTGGAGCCAAGATGATATTTTCTTAAGGTTACTTCATTAAGTGCACTATGGAACTATAAAAGAGTCTTATGAGTCACTTATCTTCTCTAGTGATCGTGTGGGCTTAGACCTTGCTTCAAGAGTGTAATTAGCCTCCATATGATGTGTTTAAGCTAAGAGAAATCATTCCTACACTATTGTGTATGTGAGGCCAAGAAAGGGAGCCTTGATTCAAGGAGAAAAGTGTGTGTTTACTTTCAAGGTAGCTCACTCCTCCTTCTCTCATGCATGATTTTTTGCTTTACTTGTCTTTGAATATGTGTATGTGTATTTCAAGCCATGAAAATTGTTTTAGTATGAGCTCTTACTCCATGGTACTATGATGGTGCATTATGTTCTCCAAATGATAGTTATGATGTTTGCTTTGGTTTGCTTAAGTATGGTGAAGCCAAGAACCCTTAGCTATGGTAAAAATGAGCTAAGAACCCTTAAGATTGGTTGAGACAAAGTAAAGAGTCTCCCAAAAGTGAGGTTGACTCCCAAGAGCATGGTTGAGTCCAAGAACCTCTTAAAGAATGGGTGAGGCAAGTCTAAAATCTACAAGTAAATGGGTGAGTGAGAGGTTCTGTTGCGCAACCCTCAAAATAAAACTAAGTTGGATATTAAATGCAATATAAGGCACAACCTAGGTCATCTCCCTTGGAAATGGAGTTCAATACTTAATTGAGTTTCTAAATGTTAAAGGATCCTAAAAGCTATCTAATTTCGGGGGCTTTTGATTGAATTAAACTATCTAAAATAAAATTGAAATAAGATTCCTAAATTCCTAATTGCATGAACTTAAGAGGTGAGTGATGGATTTGTGACTAGTTTTGGATTCGTCCATTGGTATCCACTATCCTTATCTTAATTCAATTGTGATTATTCTAGTCTAATAGTCCCTAATTATGTTCAATACAAATGTATCTTGAGTTATCACGCAAGAATCAAGAGATTAACAATCTAAAGTTGAATTGAAACCTCAACCCCGCATTAAATCGCTAATTCTTGTTATTAAGATCTATGAACACTTAAATTGAATGATTAATTGATTAATTAACCTCTGAATTATCATCCAAAGATGTTTAATTAACCAACTAAATACCAAGGAATCCACAAATAGACAATTAGACATACCAATTCTCACAAGCATTTCATCAAACACCTTGATTGCACACTTAGAAAATAGAGTAAAATGAACAATTCAGAACTAAAATTAATCAATTAAAATAATAATTGCTTCTATAATTAGTACCTAACCAGCTACTAATCAATTACATAAATTCTCAATCCAATACTACTTAACCGAGCTTGTACAAGAAAAAAGAAAAAGTGTAGGAAAATTAAGAAAGTCTTAGCCAAAATTCTGTATTCTTCTCCAATAGATTCAAGTTTCCACCAAGGATCTTCCTCCTAGCAAGCCACAGATGGAGATTAAAGCATCATTGGGTGAAGATGGAGTGGGAATGGAAGAGATGGCATGGTGGATGGCTCTGGACGAAGTGAATGGGCGAAGGGTGAGAAGAAGGGAATGTGTATAGAATGGACGAAGTATTGTGAATGGATCGTAGTGTTTTTTTCATGTGCTCCCCTTGCTTTTTTCCTTATGTATTTTTTAATTCAATCACGTGCTCAACCCCTATTCCTTCATTGCTTGTAGCTTGCATGTGATTATACGTATGAGAGTGGGCCCCACTTCATTTTATTTTATTATATTCCACATGAATTCTAGCCCAAGCTCTTTTCTGACATCATTTTTCTCATGTTTGCTCCTAGCTCATGCTTCGTCTTTTCTTTGAATCTAAACATAGCTTCTTCTTGTTTTGGAGTTGCTTCTTCCTTGTTTAGCTACTGCCCCACATGATTTTCTTCATGCAGCTACATCAAAACCAAGCTCCTTAAGTTTTTTTTTTTTTATTTCGCTACTGTCCAAACGTAGTTTCTCGCTTCTTCTCTACATTCTTCATGTGGCCATGGCTTCTTCATGCAGCTCGATTGTGTGTTTATGTTGGAGTCCTCTCTTCCTTCTCATTCTTCTTGCTAGAATCCTTCGTTAATTCTTCATTGTTCTCTTCATACATCTTTTACATATTTTGCAGCTTGTGTGTGAATCATGAAGCTCTTTGCTCTGTTCTCATCTCTAGCTCGCTTTTCTCCATGTCAGTCTTAGTAAACTCATGCAAGTTGCTGCGTCTACATGGAGTTCCATGGCTTTATGCTTCTCATTCATACAGTAGTTGCTCATTGACCTGTGGCTTGTTTATTCCTTTTTAGTCCTTCATTTCTTCATGTTCAGGTCAAGCCCTCCCTTTATACCACATATTGCTTCTGTGTGTTGTTTTACCTCTGCATGTGTGTGTTTAGTAGCTTCTACTCACCAGAATAGAGCATCGTGAAGACGTGGCTGGTCATGAGAGTGAATGCATTAACTCGAGCAATTGTAGTAAGCTGAAACCTTTTCTCTAGCCCACGTTCTGCTCTTGCCATGCTTTCATTCCCTGTAGCTACATGCAAGACAAAAGAGAAAGTTCTGCACACAAGCCTCCTTCAAGCAGCCTCTTTTCCATATGATCTCTTTCCATGCATATCCCTTTCCATCTTTTTCTCTGAAGCTTCTTTCCTTCATAGACCCTATGGCTAATTCATATAATTCTTCCATGCTAACCCTTGCTTCTTCCTCCCATACATACATGCCTTCATCTCTTCTTCTTCTTTTCTTTAAATCAAATGCTCATTCAAGCTATTTGCCTTTCAAAAATTCTGCACAAAAGAATGGAAAATATAAAACAGAATTATCCGCAAAATTATTTAAAAGAAATTCATGCATTAAAACTCAATAATTTTGCAAAATAATTCATAAGCTGCAAAAATGGCTACTAAAATCAATTATCCACCTAAGTAAATCCATTAAGCCTTATTTAACTATTAAAATGCTTAAGCTAAAGGAAATAAAATGTATAAAAGTCTTGTTTATCAAATTCCCCCACACTTAAACCTTTGCACTCCTAGGCAAAACTCAAAATCCAAGATAAAAGAATGAATTGAAACACCAGGCTAGTAGAATGGCAAGTGGAGAATGAAAAATGGAAAAGAATGTGTAAAACCACAAGTTAGATACTAATCACAACTTTTCATCACTTCAACAATCCAAACTAACTTCACTTGCATTAAGAAATCAAATTCCACGGCAATTTCATTTGAAAAGAATGAATTGAAATGCATAGCCCCTCACATAGATTAGTGTTTACTCTCAACTCTCAAGTGTTTAAGGAATGTGAATCACTCAAACTTCACGTATCAAAGCCTCACTACCATAAGCTTGTCAAGCTTCTAAATCTCCACCACCCATGCCAAATGCAAAGCACAAACCAACAGGACTTTATTCAAGGTTGTAATGGGGCTAAGGGAGTGAAATGAATGGATATAAAAACAAGGGGAAAAACTAAACAAATGGATACCTTGGAACCTCAAGAGCAATCAATGGAAATCTAAGATAGGGAAGAATGTGTTTCTAGGCCTTATTTCCAACTAGTAATAGGCAACTACAACTCAATTTGAAACACTTCTTTCTTTTGATTTTTTGTTGCTTTTCTCCTTTTTTTTATTGCTTTTCTTTTGCTTTTCCATCTTTTGTTTTCTTTAACTTTGAACATTTTCCTTAACTTTGAATAACAATGGCCTAACTTGATGTAAGATATACATTCATCATCCTAATTAGATGTAATGCTCCTTGAAATTCCTAAGGCATCTTAAAACAAGGTGGGAATATATTTTTAACGGCTATGGTTCAACAAGAACAGAAAATCAAGGTTCAAAGTGGCTAAAACAATGGAAAAAAAAATGTATGTAGGTTGGCTTTTGGCTATCTAGCCACAAAAGAAATGAATGCCTTATCACTTTCATGAATGCAAATGCAAATGTGGTCTCAATAAAGAATCAGGACAAGTTTTAGAGTGAAGGCAAAGATAGGTGAAAACACATTAGAAATGAACAAATATGGCTCAAATTCTCACTAGCTAATGGCTATCAAATAATTCATTGAAATCAAATTTATTGCCACTTCACTTAAATCAAAACACAAGATTCATTGCTTATCATGTCTAAGTGAATCCAAACTATAATCATCTCAACTTGCAACTTTCACAGAAAAATTGAAAAGAATCATGCTATTTTTCAAATATTTTTTCAAATATTTTTTTTTCAAAGCAAGGAAAAGATAGATGGAATGAAATGAGTCTCCCACCCACACTTAAATGTTGCATTATCCTCAATGTTAGCACATAATCCATTAAATAGATAAACAGTACAATATAAAGAGTGTGAAAGGAAAGTATACAACTAGATGAACTCGAATCAAAGATTTCAAGGGTGGCTCAGATTCCCATGTAGCTGGTTAGCAGCCTTTTATTACCTATAAAATAGAAACAAAACAAATTGTAATGCAAAAAAGAAAATAAAACTAAATCCTAAGCTACAAAGAACTCTATCAAAGACTAACTAATCACAAGTATCAAAAACTAAGATTAAAACTACTTTATTCCTTTTTAATTGAACAAATTTAAGTCTAACCACTTTAAAATATTTTGATTGATCATTCAATGTTGACTCATGAACTTTCTCAACCATCAATAGTTTAAGAAAGTCAGATTCAACATATTCAGAAACAAGAAAAGAAGAAAAATCAAAATTAAGACATTTAAAACTAAAGAAAGAAAACTTAAAATCCAATTTAAACTTTGAACTTTCTAAAAATCTATTAAAACCAATGAAATCTACTAGACTCCTATGAGTAAGAGTCATTGCATCCACAGAAGAATTTAATTTCAACTTCTCACAGTCCTTTGAGTTCAAGGTATCCAAGGTATCTGGCAGTTGCTTCATCTCAGCTAGGAGAGTCTGTGATTTGTTAGGAATTAGCTCACTAATTTCAGGAATCTGTTCCAAACTCTCAACAAGAAAAATAGCATCTTCCCTGACCAAAGAGACATCAGTAGGCTCACAATGTTCTAAATAATGATCAACAACAGAATCTAGTATCGCACTAGTATCAATAACAGCACAAGGATTAACCAAATTTTCAACATCAACACTATCTTTATGCATGTTCTCATCAATACCAGTATGATTAGTAGAATCATTTTTATCAATCATTTCAGTGCAAGCAAAGGACCCTATGGACTGAACAGACTTATCAGATTCTAGAAACTCATTAATCTCAGTACACACAGGACTTGTTTGTATATCATCACATAAGCATTTAAGAGTGGGGTCTGAATTATCAACAAGCTGTCCAACAATTTCATTGTTTATGTCCTTCTCATCACATGTTACATTCACTGTTTCATCAGTCATATCATTACATGCTAGTGAAGAATTGTGTTGATTAGTATATGTGAGGAATTCATTAGTCTTAATGAAAGAATAATCTGTGAGCATCTATCACATACAGTGGATCCAACACACATACAATCAAGAGATGCATCTAAATTAGCTATGTCACATGGTCTAGATGGCATGTTGTCCCTAAACTAAGAAGATGCATCAACAACAGGCTTATCAACCAATCCTAGACTAGGAATAGCATGATCATCACATTTTAAGTCACCCCTATACTCAAATACTACCCTAGACTCAAGAGATTCATCATTAATAGGCTCAAAAATGAAATCATTGTGACGACCCTAATTTCTAATCTCAATAATTAAGGTTAACCATATGATTAGTAATTATAGATTGGGGTTACAAGGCATTATGACCAATTACATTATGAACATACAAGGAAATTTGAACCTTAATGTGATTAGAGTCATCGATCATACAATTACAAGCACTTATATTCATAAGGGAGATAAACATTTATTTATAAGCCTTTAATTCTATTACCCATCAATTATAACTCATCCCTATGTCTTTAAATCATCCCTTGAGATTACCATATGAAAAACCAAGGTTTCCTAGGTATTATAAGTTTTTCAGCGTGTTCGCCGCGGCTTAAGTACTCTTAGCCGCGGCCAACCTACATGGTACCGCGGCGAAGAAGCCTCTTGGAACTTCCTCGCTCCCCTCTCGATATTGGCTGTGGCCAATTCCTCCTTCCGCCGCAGCCAATTTCTCTCTAGAATTCTGGGGACATTTTTTTAAAAGTTTGTCGCAGCCAATTCCCTAATTCATCGTGGTGAATTTCTCTCTGGATGACTCCCAGTGTGACCTCTCATATTTTGTCGCGGCGAATTCCTCTCTGGCACTCTCCCTGGGCAACTTCGCCTCTATTGGCTACAGCCAACTCTATTTTAGCTGCAGTGAAATTTCTTCTAATCCTATAACTCTGAAATTCTTATCTCCTACTCTCTACTCTCCCTCCAATATCACCCTAAGGCCATTCTACCTTAATTTATGCAACTTAAGGGTAGTTATGAACCTCATTCACCCAGCTATTCTACCGATACCAACTCAAAACTCAAATGTAAATTTCCATTCCTCCAACTACCCTATATCAGCAAGTCTATGGAATAACAGCAACAAAAATTCATGCACCATTGACACTTAACATTTGATACATTTTCCATTAAAGGTTCTATACATTAGCGATTCATATCAATATCTCAAGGTTACATTTCCAAATGGTAAGTCATATCACAAGTTCAATAAGGTTTATAGCAGATATCATAAATCCATACACCAAATGCCAAATTAAGATGAGGTCTAACCCCTCAATGAGTACATCCTAAGTAATCAAAATATGAAAGCCTACACTTGGCAATACAGATACATGATGATGCTATACATAGGTTAACAAAATTTAGCATCTACCCTATTACACTCAGACCAAGTGTAACTTCCCACACTAGGCCTCAGCTCATGAATGTTCATCCACTTGCTTGCCCTTATCCTTACCCGAGGAACCACCAGCTGAAATTGTAATCCCATAAAACTGGGTAAAATATAAATCTCAATAACCAAGGCAATTCCATCATATAATCCAGTTTAATTAACATATATGCATGAATCAAAATCAACATCAGAATCATATCAGTCATCTCAGCAAATGAAACAATTAGGCTATCATGATTACTATCCCATACTAGCAATTATATTTTAACATGTTAAAGGCCATTAACACAGGGAGAGGCCCATCCACGACACCTACTCCCTATTGAGCACAACTAGGGCTCAGTGCATCTGGGGTTTGATCATAACCCGGTGCCCAATCGAAGCACATGCACGGGTGGCAGCCGCACCATAGCTCCACCATGGACTCACAAGGTCCAATCACAATACAATAGATAGCCAACCAATTCATTCCACATTTCAAATCATTTATGTACAGCAAAATATGAAATTAAAACTGACATATGCATGGAATTAATGTAAACCCCGGTTACCTCACCTGTAGACAAATTTACAAAAGCCACCAATGGTACAGAGTCTCCCTATAATCATAACATCAGATAATTACTACTCTAATTTATCATTAACAGTTACAACAAGTACCTAAGGAATTTAAATGCTAATAACTACCTAAAGAACACTTACCCAGCCACCACAAATCCCAAATTCGGATTAAAGTGTCCTCTACCAGAAATCTCAATATTCCACCCAAAATCCTAAGTAAATTCGTACAAAATTAATACCTATATTATAAATCAGCTATGGGGGTCTCAAATAAGCAAAGAAAGCATCAAAATGGAGGGTTTAAACTCACCTAATGTCAGCCCTAACCTCAACCTACGAATTTCACCAAGAAAACCCCAAATAACCACATTTCAGATTTTAGGTAGGGTGAAAAATACTCCAAATGAAAAACTAATCGGACCAAATTAAAGAGAAAGATGAGGGGATTAAGTTGTATAACTATTACCTTGGCTGAATCTTACTCCAAATGTGAGAAAATATGGAATTCTTACCCCAAACCCTAGCCTCCCTTTCAACCTCCGAATTTTGCTTCTTAAATTTCAGAAAAATGAGAAAGTGGCTGAAGCATTAGGGTTTTAGTTGGGTTTAAGTTGGGTCAAAGATGGGTCATGGGTTGCTCCAAGGTCCAATTCCAAATGGGCTTCTGATTTTTAGCTTGTTGGGCCAGTTTTAAAGTGTTGGGCTGCAGGATTTTAATTAAGTTTAGGCCAAGTTTGAAGAGCTCAAGAATTTGGGTTTGTACAAGGGTTATTTGGTCACTTATAAGAGCTTATACAAGGTGGATCTTGGGCCTCTATCACATTAAATTGGGTTGAGTTTGCACCTAACTCATTGGGCCTCCATTAGCCTTTTATCATGATTCATTAATTTAAGCCTAGATAGAATTTCTATCCCAATTAAATCTCAAACCCATTTTAATAATTTATCTGTCTAAAATCTTCATTCACTTAACTTGTCAATTACCCCATATTAATTATTCTTAATTAATCTAAATCCATGATTAACACCTTAATTAATTTTGGGGTGTTACAATCATCACTATGGTCACAGCTAGGTGTAGACATACCTAGTGCATCAGTACACAAGGGTTCATAAACATCAACAAATCTATCAATTTTGCTCAATGCATTACCACAATCAACCATATTAGGAGATTCAACAACAATTTCTTCATCAACAACATCATCATACAATTCAGAATCAACAACATTATATATATCAGTAGTTACAGTGCTATCAAGCAAACTAGATTTAATTCTAACAAATTGCAAAATATTAGAAGATGGAAGGATATTACCCAATGAATAGGATTCTTCCTCCTCTATGCATTCCCTTCTAATTTGCTCTTTAGTTAATTCAGTAGCACTTGAAGTCGGTTGATTCATTTGAATTCCCAAATTCTTCATAATATTGTCAAGCCTTTGTTGACTTTCAAGATGCCACCATTCATGTTCTTGTTGGGATTGAAGATAGTAGGCATTGCTTTGTTGAATTCAAAGATCCAAGGCTTCCAAATGGTGCATCATCCTCTCTTCCTAACTCGGTTCCCTCTGGGGCTTTTGGTGTGTGTATCCCTCATGATAATTGTAAGGATGATATTCTAGCTCTTGCCTATGGTAATCATAGTATGGCTCATAACGATGGTGGTAATTGGGATGGGTTTCATATGGATAGTGGTATGTTTCAATCAAATTAGTGTGAACTTCATTGGGATGGTGGTATGGTTGGTAGCATAGTTGTTGGAATTGTTGATATTGTTGTACTTGTCATTCTTGTCTTTGTTGTTCAAGAATACTATGACACATTGACTTTTGGGAAATTCTATCCTTTGCACAAGAATCATAGAAACCTTGATCAGAATAATAAGGATCCATTGAAAGCAAAGAAAAATGAGAAGCACAATTAATTTCAGTATAAACAAATCGCTAACAAATTATAACTAAATTTAATTCTAAATCAAGTAAATAAAATTCAAATCAAGATAAGACTTACCTAACTATCAAAAACACTCCTAAACAGAGGTTAATGACACAAAACAAACTCACAAAAAATAAAGAAATTAAATCCATAAAAATTAAAAAATTTCTAAAAAATTTGAAAAAATACTAAAAAATTCAAAAAAGTGCCTCAGACTTGATTTGAAAAAATCTGTTCAGGACTCTCAACAATAGAGACAGCATCTTCCCTGACCAAAGAGACATCAATAGGCTCATAATATTCTAAACAATGATCAATAGCAAAATCAAGTCTTTCACTAGTATCAACAAAAGTACAAGAATCAACAGGATTTTTAATATCAATAGTATCTTTAAGCATGCTTTCATCAATACTAGTATGATCAGTAGAATCATTCTTATCAATCATTTCAATGTAAGCAAAGGATTCCATGGATTCAGTAGACTTATCAGACCTCAAAAACTCATTAATCTCAGCACATATAGGACATGTATGCAATTCATCACACAAGCATTTAAGAGTTAAGTCTGATTCATCAACAAGCTGTCCAACAAATTTAATGTCTATATTATTTTCACATGCTACATTTACCATTTCATCAGCCATATTAGCACATGCTAGTGAGGAATCATGTTGACCAGTATATGTGAGAAACTCACTAGTCTCAATGAAAGAGTTAATCTGGGAGCATCTATCACAGACAATGGATCCAGCACACACACAATCAAGAGGTGCATCCAAATCAGCTATGTCACATGATCCTGATGATTGGCTATCCTTAAACTTAATAGATGCATCATTAATAGGCTTCTCAACCAATTCCACACTAAGAACAGAATAATCATTACATTCCAAGTCACCCCCACACCTATCTACTACCCTAGGCTCAACAGATTCATCAATTGGTTCAGATATGAAATTTTCACTATAATCGCAGCTAGGAGTAGAAATTCCAAGTGCATCAGTACACAAGGATTCATGAACATCAACAAATATATCAGTTTTGCTCAATGAGCTACCACAATCAACCAAATCAGGAGATTCAACAACTAATTCCTCATCAACATCATCATCATCATGTAATTCAGAATCAACAACATTATTTGCATCAGTAGTCATAGTGCTATCAGGCAAACTAGAATCAGTTCCAACAAATTCCAAAACATTAGAAGATGGAAGGATATTACCAAGTGAATAAGACTCTTCCTCCTCTATACATTCCCTTCTAATTTGCTCTTCAATTGATTCATTAGCACTTGAAGTCGGTTGATTCGATTGAATTCCCAAATCCTTCATTTGTTGGTCAAAGAGTTGCAACCGTTCAGTTATCCGTTGGGCTGTTTGCTGCATTTACTGCATTTGTTGGTGTTGAATATCATAAGCTTCCATTAGCTGCCTCATCCTTTCTTCTGAACTCGATTCCCTCTGGGGCTCTTGTTGTATGTACCCCTCATAGTAATTGTAAGGATGATAGTTTTGCTCTTGCATATAGTAGTCATGGTATGGCTCTTGCATATGGAAGTTATAATATGGCTCATAATGATGGTGGTAATTCAGGTGGGCCTCATATGGATGGTGGTATGATTGGTAGTTAGGGTGAACTTCATAGGAATGATGGTGTGGTTGGTAGCATGGTAGTTGGACTTGTTGGTATTGTTGGCTTTGTTGATTTTGTCTATCTTTCAAGCACGCCTTGAAGTATTGTCTTAAGATCATCCAATTGCCTGGAAATCCTATTATTTGCATAAGAATCATAAGCACTTTGATTAGAATTATAATATGGATTCATTTAAAGCAAAGAAAAATGAGCAACACAATTAAATTCAATACAAAACAAATCACAAACAAATTATAACTAAAATTAACTCAAAATCAAGAAAATAAAATTCAAATGAAAACAAGACTTACCTAACAATTGAAAACACTCCTAAATAGAGGTTATTGACACAAAATAAACTCACAAAAAATAAAGAAATTAAATCTAGAAAAATTGAAAAATTTTTAAAAAATTTGAAAAACTGCTTCAAACGTTGGAATTTGGCCAAAAAATGGTGCACCCAATAGCTATGCTATTATTTTTGCTCAAAACACCCAAAAACTTTGGAAAACAGAGTTTGAGAATTTTCTGGGCGCTTTGAATGAAAATTCCAGCAAGCAGGACACTTAACGCGCAACACCAAAATGAACTAATTCCAAGTTCGAAATAGAATAAAAACTAAGCTAAAACATAACTAAAACAGAGAAAAAACAGAACAAAAACATTTAAAAAAACTTTCTCAAACAATTGAAACTCCAAATCCCCGGCAACGGCGTTAAATTTTGACGGGCTTGTCGTACAACCCTCAAAATAAAACTAGGTTGACTAAAAATATAGCAAGTGGCACAACCTAGGTCATCTCCCTTGGAAATGGAATTCAATGCCTAATTGGGTTTTCTAAGTGTTAAAAGTCCTAAAGGCTACTTGATTTGGGGGGTTTTTTTAATGAATTAAACTAACCTAAAACTAAATTGAAGCAAATTTCCTAATTTCTACCTAATTGTGTGAATTGTGAGTGATAAAGGCTAGTGACTAGCTTAGGAATCTGTCTCTTGGTATCCATTATCCTTATCCTAATATAATTGTGATTAATTCTGGCCTAAGAGTTTCTAAATGTGTTCATTAGCAAATGATCTTGAATAACCATTCAAGATTCAAGAAATTGACAAGTTAATGTTGAATTGAGACCTCAATCCTATACCAATTCATTAACTCTTGTCTTTAAGATTAATGAACATCTAATTTGATTGATTAACTGATTAATTAACCTCTGATTCATCATCCAAAAATGTTTAATTAACTAACTAAACACTAAGGAATTCTCAAATCAAACAATCAAGCACAAAATCTCACTCATGCATTTCATCGAACAACTTTGTGGCATACATAGAAGATTAGTGAGAATAATGAAAAATCATATTCAAATCCAACCAATTAATTAACAAAAAATGTTTCCTAATCAGTGTCTAACCAGTCACTAATTAATTACACAAATTCCTAATCAAATATAACTCAACCGAGATTATACAAGAAAAAGAAAAAGTGCTGAAAAAAAAGAAAATCTTAGCCAGAATTTTGCATTCTTCTCCATGGATTCAAGCTTCTCCAAGAGCTTCCTCCTAGCTAGCCTCAAGTGAGAATCAGAGCTTCATTATGGCATGAAATGGAGGTGGAGAAGTGGATGGCTGGTTTTGGACACTAGATGGAGAGAATGGACGGTGGAAGGGGGCGCGTGCTGAATGGGTATGACGATGGGATGAAATTCACGTGAAGGAAGGGGGTTCTGGCGTCATGTATCCTTTTCTCACATGTTTTTTAATGACTTCACGTGCTTAGCTCATTAATCTCCAGCTCTCTTCATGTGTTCTCCGGATGGATTTTCTCATGTGCTCAGCTCTTCCTTTTCTTTTATTTTTATTGATTTATTTCCTTGTGCTTTCCACGTGTAGCTCTTTTCTAGTCAGCCCACAGCTTCTTCCAGGTGGTTTGGATGAATAATTTTTGCTTTTGCCTGAGCTTCAGCATTTCTTTCTTAATCAATCACATGCTCCCTCTCTTATTCCAAGTCTGAAGCTCCTTATTTTAATCTTTGTTTATGTGATTGTAGGCCCCATTCCTTATTCAGCTCATGCACCCATGTTGCTTCTTCTTTGCTGATTCATGCTTCCCACGTTGTTCTTCCCAGCTCTCCAGACTCAGATATCAGCTCCTTTCTTCTTCATTCAGCCCGCTTTTCTCCTCCATCTCAGAACCAAAACTCGAGCTTCTGTTTACAGACCACGAGCTGCTTCCTCTCTTTTGTTCTTCATGACCAGCTCTGTAGCTTGTGCTTCATTTCCACATGAATTCCATGCATAGCTCCAGTCTCTTTCATCGTGATGTTCTCCACGTTGGCTGCTGTCTACATGTCTTTTCATTCATGTTCATGTCGGGTTCTACGTTGCTTCTCTTCATTTTGCTGCTATCCAGACGTGATTTCCAGCTTCTCTTCGAAACAGAACCATGGTTTTCTTCATTTTTCAGCTCGTTCCAGCCATTTTCTCTTCTGCTTCTTCGTCTTCTGGAGCTTCTTCCAGACTTCAACTCGTTGCTTTTTCTGCTGGCCCGAAGCTTCTTCTACACATTCTGTAATCATGTTGCTGTCCAGACGTGATTCTGCATGTTTCTTTTTCCTTCACCACGTGCAGACGCTCACTAGCTTCTCACGTCTTCATTTGTTCCAGCCAGTCCAGCCCTTCATTGTTCAGATCAACGTCTATTCCTGGCTTCAGCTTGTGGCTTCTTCCTTCTCCTCTGTTTTGGTGTGTGATTGCTATAAATGGAGCCACATGTGAAAGTCCATCCCATGTATGAAACTAAGAAAACCCAATGATCTGCACACCAAGAAAGGAAAGAAAAATTAAGTAGGAAAAAGCTTCAGAATTATTTATAGAAATTTATGCATTAAAAATCCAAGATTTTGTGACTTATTTTCTAAAATGCAAAGAATGGCTATTAAAATCAAATTTCAACTAATTAAACCTCTAAAATCATATTTGGACACTAAAATGCTCAAGTTAGAAGAATAAAATATATAGAAATACGTGTTTATCAGTCACCCGGGCCAAATGTTGTCTAATACTTGTGAAATTTTATATGCATAAACTATAGGTCATAGGCTTTTTGTGGCCACTAAGATCACCTCATTTAGGGTCTGAGCAAAAAGTTATGTATTTTTGAAGTTGGCTGTCAGTAGCAGTAGTGCCCTAAGAGTTCAGTTACTATTCTATAGGTTTCCAATGGCTAAACGTATCAGTTTCATTTTAAAATTATTTTTACTATCAAGTTAACATTTGTAGCTTTCTAGAATGAATGAATTTATGTGATTTCAATTTTTATAGAATTAGTTATGAATTTTAGAAGTTTGTATCAGTAATTTGAACAGCAGCCTAGGCTGCCAGCGACTTTGTAGCTTTTTAGATGTCAAACGTCCTGTGTGATGAATGTCGTGACTTCGGCATATTTTTATGTGAAGTAGATATCCTGCACTTTCCAGAATGACCTAGATTGCATGATTTCAAATTTTCTAGATTTAGTTATGATTTTTCGAAGTTGGGTCAAGAAATGGAGTAAATCTAGCCGAAAATATGCTTACTTATTTTGAGCTCCATTTCAGTTTCCATGAATTGTAGGCATGTTTTTGTGATGCAAATGAATTATAATGATGGAATTAAATATGAGAATGCATAATATAAGCTCACACAGTCCACGTGACACCGATTGCAAATTTTTAAGTATAGCGCAACGCAAATAAACCCATTATTTTTATTCCCCTTTTTATATGCTCTTATGAAAATAATGAGGTGAGGCTTATAAATGTCATGAAATGAGCTAGAGGTTATGGTGTTACATGGAATGCCCAAAATGAGATGCATAAGATTTGGAACTCCTTGGGCAGCTCACTTCAGTCATATTCATACTTTTAGACTTGCACAAAAGATGCCAAACCCCAAGGAAAGCCATTTGGACATATTGGTATCTTGTATAGACCAAGAATTGACCAATTTAAAACCTTATGTCACTTTGTATCTAAATGAGCTCTTCTTGATCTGAGATTTGGCATCCAATTAGAGCTTGTTGAGAACTTTTTGAGAAGTTAAAGAATAGAACTTTTGGAGGTCTATAGAATATTTGATGAATTTTCAAAATTGGCAAATTTTCAAGTTTTGGTTAGGTTACTATTCACTTAGGTTTGAAAATGGAATCTATCACACAGGGCCCAATGATGTCCAATTGCCACAAAATTTTATACAGAGAAACTAGACATTTCCAATGACTTGTGCCAACTAGAAGCACCTCATTTGGATGTCTAGAGAAGGAGATAAGAATTTTTAAAGATCTATCTAGTATCAGGAACTTCAGTCAACCTTAGTTACTGTTTGATTGGATTTCAAGATCTAGACATACCTGAACTGATCTAGGGTTATTTTCTCCCTCTAGTTAACATCCACAGCTTTTTCTAATTGGCATCATTTGCATAGATTAGAGTTTTGTGGAATTAATTAGACATTTTTTAAATTTGCTGCAAAATTCTGTGACAGCACTAGTGAATAGCCTGACCTCTAGATCATTTTGAATGTCAAACATCCTCTGTGTTAGATATTATAGTCTAGACATATTTTTAGCATAACGTAGACAAGCATAACTTTCTAGAATGGCCAAGAATATATGATTTCTATTTTTCTAGAATTAGTTGTGATTTTCCAAAGTTAGTGACAGAAAGTGTAACGACCCTAACTTTAAATTATAGTAATTAAGGTTAAAGACGTAATTAATAATCATAAATCTAGATTAAAAATCATTAAAACTAATTATATTCGAAAAATATAGGGAAATTTGAACCTTGATATTATTAAGGTCATTAATTAGATAACCACAATTATTCGAATGTCAATGAATTTAATCGTCAATAAGGAGCCTTTGATTCTTCCATCCATCAATTCCAACTCATAAAAACCTTCTACAAGTGTTTCTAAATCATTCCTTAGTATTACCATAAAAGAAACTAAGGTTTTTAGGTGAATATGAGAAATTAGAAACCTTCGCCGCGGCTAAATTCCCTCGCGCTGCGGCCAATTACTCTCGGGTTCAACTTCTTACACCTTCACAAATTTTTGCGCATTTCACCGTGGCCAAATATCCTTTCACTGCGGCCAAATACCTTCTGGAACACCCTCAGACTAGCCTCTCAGACTTAGCTGTGGCTAACGTCACTATTCGTCGCAGCCAATTCCTCTTTATTTTCTTTCCTGGCAGTTTCGCTACATTTGACTGAGGCCAATTAAATGTTAGCCGCAGGCAATTACCCTCTGTCA
This sequence comes from Erythrophleum fordii, assembly GCA_032878935.1. Lineage (NCBI taxonomy): Eukaryota > Viridiplantae > Streptophyta > Magnoliopsida > Fabales > Fabaceae > Erythrophleum > Erythrophleum fordii. The sequence continues at coordinate 12,232,467 of JAVQMF010000052.1, read as the reverse complement.
CCATTTGGCCAAGGCCAATTAAAATTTAGCTGTAGCCAATTAAAATTTGGCCACAGCTAATTTCCTCCTGTTCCTATAACTTTCAAGATTTCATCTCATGCTCTCCAATTCCCCCTCTAGCAACACTCTAGGCCACTTTAACTTAGTTAGTGAAAATTTAATGTCTTTCTTTTACTTAATCTACCTAACACATCTATCATTGCCTATCCAAAACTCAAATGTGGATCATTAACCCTCTAGCCACCATAAACCAATGAGTTCATAGATCAATAATGGCAAAGAGTTTATACACTACTCACATTTCCATACAAACATAAGTCCCATTAAAAATTTCATACATCACTAGTTTAAGTTGACATCTGATGTATCAAATGATTACAGTCCCTATGCTTGGTAATTCATGATGCAATGTGGCAATTACATAAAGTTAGTAGTCTAGTTATATAAATACAATCAAACAAGGTTTCTAAACCTACCTACTACTAAACCATGTAATAAGCTTCCATTAATTTTCTCTTTGCCACTAAAAGGTTCAGTCCTTGAAAATGTTAGCCCACAATCGGGGTGAGATATACAATCTCAATAATAAGAGGAAATTTTCATATATATGTACAGATTAATTAATACAATGCAATTTCATATTATCAATACCAAAATCATCAATTAAATTTGCAAATGAACTAGTTAAGCTACCAATGACTACCGTTTCATACTAGCAATCATACACAACATGTTAATGGCCAATAACATCAAGAGAGGTCTGTCCACGGTACCTACTCCATAATGAGCACAACTAGAGCTTAGTACATCTGAGGTTTGATCATAACCTGTTGCTTGATCGAAGCACATGCAGGGGTGGCAACTACACCACAACTCCACCATGGACTCACAAGGTTCAATCACAATAATAATTCAAGTAGTTAACCAATCATTTAGCATTTCAAAATCAAGTATGTATAACAAAAATCATATTAACATGAGTATATACATGGAATTAGGAAGATAACTCCGGTTACCTCAATAAAGCCAATTACTCATCCTCTAGCTACCATCATGATTCAAAGCACATCAGGCCTAACATAAGCATAATCATCAGTATTCAACTACCATTAGTAAGGAATTTCCCTATCCACAGATTAATCTTTACAAGAGTACATTAAGAACTTCTTACCCAAGCTTCTTAAGGGTCTACAACACTAATTCAAGGTCACAACAACAAGAACTCACAAATGGGTCACTCTTAATATCTCCATTTTCGCACATGTAAAAGCTATGCACTAAAGGTCAGTCCAATGATGGAAATTTAGTATATATACCACATAAGAGAAGAGGCAACACTTACCCATATACCTAAGGGGTCAAATAGACTGAGTTAAGCCTTAACTATCAAGAACACATCATGGGAAATTTTAAAATTCAGATTTCAGTCATTAAGCCCAGAATTTTCATTGTTTCACCTTTATCTCCTTGTAATTTTGCACAATAGTAGAAACCATTATGAAAATCAATCCTTGAGGACATTTTTCATCAAAATAATACACAAAATGAAAGGGAAGTGCTTACCCAATCACTCTTCTAGCTTCTAACTCCAAAAATCTTACAAGGAAACACCCAAACACCAAATTTCATATTTGAGAAAAAGATGAAAATACTTAAAACCAGAAACTAATCAGACCAAAATGAAGAGGAGAATGAGATGGTTAAGTTATATATAACTTACCTTGGCCAAATCATCCTCTAGGAGTCAAAAATGGAGCTGCAATGTTGGTAGAACCTTAGCCTCCCTTAAACCTCTAAATTTCCTCCCTTGCCTCTTGTGTTTCTGCTAAATAGGGAGGGACACTACTGAACCTTTAGGGTTATTAGGGGGAAATAGGCCAACCCATTAGCCTAAGGTCCATTTAGGCTTATTTATAGTCATTAGGCCTTTGTTTGGTGAGGTGGGCTGCAGAACACTTTGAATTAAGGTGAAGTGTGCTGACTTTAAGGCCTAAATTCTAGTGGGTTCAAAAGTTGGTGTTAGTTGGGCTAAGTCTCATGAGTTGGGCTTCAAAGTTGTAGTTGGGTCAGGCCATATTTCAAGAGTCAATCTAATTTGAGTATGCATAATGTGTGTTGGGCCAACTATAAGGGCTTATGTAAATTGGGTCGTGGGCCTCTATTTCACTAAATCAAATTGGGCCATTCCTCGGTGATCTCTTGGCCTAAGTCTCATGATAAAGAGTTGGGCTTGCACCCAAAATTATGAGGCCTCCATAAATCCTTACCCATGGCTTACTCAAATTAATTTTGGGCCCCAAATTAAGCTTTAATCTAATTGAAATTTTAATCCCATATTAATAACTTATTTCTCTATAAATTCTCATTCATATAGCTTACCAATTATTCTTAATTAGTCTAAATCCATGATTAACTCCTTAATTAATTTTGAGGTGTTACAGAAAGGAATAAAATCTGGCCGAAAATATACATCTGTATTTTATGCTTCCCTTTGAGTTCCACGAGATGTAGGCCACTTTCGATGATGCAAATGAGTTATATTCATGTAATTAAACATGGGATGTGTTGTATAAGCTCACATGGTCCACGTGACATTGGATGAAATTTTCATACATGATGCAACGCAAAAATATTCATTATTTTTATGCTATTTTCTTGATTCTTTTATGAGATGCATAATGGGAAGCATAGATATAGTATGAAATGAGCTAGAAATTATGGTGTTATAGGAAAAGTCCAAGTCGCGGCAATGGTTCCCAAACTTCTATTTTTGACATAGAGACCTTGAGATTTACTATGATAATATTGTGCAATTACTTGGGAATATTTATAAGAGGTTTTTGTGAGTTGAAATCAATAGCAAGATGAATCAAAGGTCTTAAATGATAATTATGATCACTTGTGGATTTGATTAGTTGTGGTTGTTTAGCTAATGACCTTAATGATATCAAGGTTCACATTTTCTCCACTTTCTCCTATTTTAATCAATTATAATGACTTTAGATCTTGATTTACGATTTATAATCATGCTATTAAGCCTAATCATAGTACTTAAGAATTAGGGTTATTACAGAATGGATGATGGTCAGGAAGAGAAGAGAAGAGAAGAGAGAGGAGGGGGCAGTTAGGGAAGAAAAGAGAAAAGGAGCTTTGATCTAATGGCTATAAAAGTGGATAGAGAGTTTTAGAGAAATCTTAGCCATCAAGTTCAAAATAGACCAATAAGATAAAAGATAAAAAGCAAAGAACAATTCCCTTGATTTTTTCATAAAGTGGCTTACCCATTATATCCTTAATGATCTTCCAGAATGCCTTTCAAAATCTTAACCATTAGATGACTTTTGGAGCCCAAGACTTAATCTCCACTGTAGGATTTCATTAATTGTACTTCCATGACCTAAAAAGTCAAAGTGTACCCATTAGTGTAAGTTATGTCCAAAATATATTCATGTCACATGCAACATAACCTTGGCCTAAAAATAAAATAAAATCTTAGAATGCTTAAGAAGAGGCCCTGTGGCACCATATAAGGAGGGGCAAAGGACAAAAATAAAAAATTGCAAAATAAAATATAATAGGAACTAACAAGAGCTTGCCACTTAGAGGAGAGAATGAGTGGGGAAATATTAGTATTTTATTTAAATTCAAAATTCTTCTAAATAACATTTGCAATTTTTAAATTAAATTCTCCAAAACTAAATTTCAAAATTTGGGAAGTAAATCAAAGAATAGAGAATATTAATTCTCAACCAAAAATTGGAAACCCTAAAATATTTATACTTTGCCCAAAAATTTCAATATTTATACTTTTTCCTAAAAATGTCTAATAATTCAAATAATGTATACAAGAACTGAATTAGCTTAAAATCATCATCAAAATCATAGATAAATGTGAGATAAAATATATAAAAATTAGGATTTATCAATTGATAACTCTTATACTCTCATCATTTTTATCTATTATTCTTAGTGATTTTAACATATAGTTTTGGCTAATTAATTTTTTTTAGATGATTTTCATGATTTTGTCTAAATTTTGGATTTAATGGTTCTTTTGGCTAATTTTTTGAAATTTTATTCATTTTGTGTATATTGTGTGATTCCATTAATCTTAAGGCTTAATTCTTCCCATATTGCCTAATCCATGTATTACACTGTGATTTCATGCCTTATTATGCTTCATTGGGTGATGAATTATAAAATTTTATATGTTTTCTAATGAGTTTCTTTCAGGGCGTGTCTATTCCTTCATATGTTTGATGATTCCCTCCATCTTATATCAATAGTTTTCATTTCATGTTGAACCTAAAATTTTATTAGCTCTACCATTTTTCACTTTCCAAAAAATACCCCTACATAGGCACCCACTTGGATTTTTCATTACTGAATTTTGATTAAATCATTCCATATGATTATTAGGCAATTAATCTTATGAAATTAATGGTTAAAGTTAGGTCATTTGATCAAGGATGTAATTAGTAAAAGTGATTAAAGTTAATCTAACTAAGGGTAAAATGGTCATTTATAGATAAAATCATTTATTCTTGTGAATTTCTTATGGTTTTTTGTTGCGTTCTTTCTAATAATTTTAGTACAATATTCTCTCCATTTGTGTTTAATTTTCATTCCTCCATTAGTCTTCAATAGGGCTTCATTGGATTAATTTATTTAGTTAATGATTAATGCTGCCTAGTTTTGTGATTAATCTTTTTTTTTTTTACTACATAATCTATTTTGGTGTCACATTTTTATAGGTTGCATGGCTCAATGGAAGGCAATTTGATCATTTAAATGGAGGACAAGCTTGACTTTTCATGGGATGATGACATGGCATGCTTATGTGACACTTACTAATCCATATTATCAACTTATTTCAATCCTATTGGTCCATCTAAGCCTTTATTTATCCACCTCACAACCATAGCTACCTAAGCATCTACTTGGACTTACAAATCCATCTTACCATTCTCTTAAGGTTCTTTTGGTCTAAGTGTCTCAAGCCTTCTCCCTATTGGTCCATTTCACACTTACTAATCCACATCACTTCCTAAACCCTACTTTAATTCACTAAGTCACACAAACCAAGGGGAGGGAACAATAATTCTTCTTGGCCGAGAAACACGTTCTTCCATCTCTTGAAGGTGTTCTTCCATTCTTTCACTGTTCTCTTCCATTCTTCCCATTCTTCATTTCTTCACCATTTTTTTCCATTCCACCTCCATTCTTTCACTTGTCTTCCATGTTTTTCTTATAACCCTTTTGGTGGATGGTGATTGAAAACTACTTTTGGTTTGTTTAGGACACTTATGTTTTTGGGCACTTGTTAATAGCTTTTAAGGAATTGGCATATAGGTAAGGTAACTAGGGATTTTATATTCCATGTATATGTTAATGTTAATCATATATTTGTTACACATGTAAGTTTTCCATCATAAATAATTAGTTTGACTACTTGTTGTTATAGATTATGATTATGTCTTTTTATGGAGCTATGATCATGTTTCTTATAACAATCTTAACTATTAATTAAGCTAATTATGCATAATTGTATTTTTAGTCAATCACAAATAAGATTAAATTTAAATAATTAATCACAATAGTTGAAAGTATGGAAAAATTTGAACCTTCATACCATCTATATTCACCGTTAAGGCATACAAAAGGATTTATATTCATAGGAAATCAACATTTTTGTTAACACTTTTTATCTCATTCAAATTACATCTAGAAAGCATCAAAACTCTTATATATTGGACTACTCACCATTACTTATCACTAACATGTTAGAAACCATGTTTTTATAGTTGAATTGGAGGTTCCAAGACTTAGACCACAATTTTGAATGGTTAGGCTATGGCTAATTTAGCCTCTAGAACTTAAAAAAGCTTAATTTTACACTTATGCCATAACTTGAAGAACTTGCACTATAGCTAAACTTATGTTTGAATCAATTTTTCCACACAGACGTGATTTGCACCATGCCAAAATACTTACATCATAGCCAAAATATTTATGTTGTACCTAAATTAGCTACTGGATCACTTTTGCGACATGGTAAAAATTGTTTATTCTGTGGCCAAAAACTTCTATGCCATGGCCAAATTTACTGTTGGAACATTACTAGCTCATTTTAGTTGCAACTTGAATATCTACTACACCTAAATACTTAAATGAGAAAGCCAACACATTACTACCACCTCAAGATCAATCTTATCATCTTTTAATGGCTAAAAAGCAAGGTTTTTAAAGGGCTTTCATTGCTATAATCTCATCCAAATACCTTACATAGCTTAAGGATTTAAAAGCTAATCATAATAACCAAAATACATATCATATCAATACAAGATTCATTTATGATGGCAAGACAAGATATAACCCTAAGTGGCAACCCTAAAGTCCTCAATACACTAGCCAATGTCTCTAAACCTCTTTAAGGAAACTTCAACTAGCTAATTAGACTTATGTATAGCCTCGAAACCTTGACACCTTCCCAATTCCAAAATATGACTATGGTACTTCCTAATGTCACACATAAGGGCCTATGATAGCAAATGGTATGATATATCTTCTAATGACAACCTAAAATCCTCATTACAGTACCTAAGATCGTCAAGCCACTTTAAGCAAGTATTAATTGATAAATTAAACTTATCCATATCCCTTAACACTTGGTACAATCCTATATTCAAAATATAACTGTACCACACTCCAAAATCACCAATAATGACTCATGATAGCAAAATATGCTATGTAACACAAAAGAGATAAACCATCTCACTTTCCACACGATCAAGGCAATAAAAACACATTGCTAAGGTGCCTAAACCACAACCAAACTTAAAACCACCATTTTCCAAGCATTGATGTCCACTTTACACCTTATATGACAACAAAATCAAAGAGTTACTTCTAAAACTTTTAAGTGACAATTCAAAATCCAAAATATGTCTCCTAAATTCCTCTAAACATTTGGAGCAATGGTAAAGTACATATTTAAAATAGTTCAAACATCTAAACCTTTTATGATAATAGTTCAAACATTGATTTCATAATACTAAATATTAAGAGGTCATATAATTTTAAGGTGCACATTAAGAATCATCCAAAAACAATTACGAGTACAAATTCCTTGATGACTCAAATTATATAATCAGTCCTTATATTTGGCAATCCATAATGCAATGTGGCAATTATCGTCACACCATATCAAGATCTCCCATAATTTATACCACAATTGGCAAATATGTTCATTTTCATGAGATTCACACTTTTAGCAGCAAAAATAACTGTCATCATAAGGCAAAATAATTCAATTTTTTGTTAAATGGGCCATATGGGCTTACCAAATCATCTTCCATCCATAATACACTTATTAGACTAGAAACATCACATTTGGCAGCATGAAATTTGGGTAACAAAATTTCAAGAAGCAAACTTGCATTTTTCCTTAGTTCCATATTCTAATATAAACTTTGAAAATTCGTAACTAATTTCAGAAAATTCTAAATCATGCATATTATGCCTTTCTAGATAGAATGTCCCTTAACTATCATAAAAATTTTAAATCAAAACAATATCATTTAGATCACAAAATCTAATAGAACAATGATCTGGGTCTAGAGGACATTTTGCAACAAACTAGAAACTTAAAAAAATTCATATCTCCTTCTATAGATCTCCAAATGGTATGCTCTTAATGGATATAGAAATTTTAGGATGCCTACTATATGTCTGTAAACTTTCATGAGCATTGGATTCCATTTGTGCCTTGAGTGACACCAAAAAGCAAACTAACCACATGAACAGTGACAATGCCAATTTCTACATAATTTGACCAAGCTTGAAAAATTATAATAAATTCTCTAGAGTTCCAAAAATAGTGTTCTTTGACTTTGTGAAAAGCTATAGATTAGATCTATATTATTGCCAAATTTGATGCACAAATTCATCCATTTGGTTAGTTTCTAGTTTAGGTCAATAATATGGCAAATTTTGGAGTCAAAGTGGTATGAAATGGTGTCAAATGGCCTTCCACACATTTTATAACCATTTGAGCACATCCAAAAGTATAAACACAGCATATAGAAGCTTTCCAAATAATCTAGATCATCATGGAGCTCAATTCTACTATTGTACTTGCATATATACACATTCACATCAAGGCTCCAATGTGTCAAAATCCTCCATTCTCATTCATTTGGTCCCACATTTGGTTCATACAACATATTTACATTCTTTTACAATTGCTCAAGGGTTTAGATCTAAAAAATAACTCATACATATATAATTTAACATTAAATTACATTAAAAACTATTCTATTATTAAAGTATAGCCATTCATACTCCTTGGTCTCCATTCCTTGCTTATTGGGTTTCACTTAGATATAGTTAGATGGAAAGTGGGGGAGAGTGAGATTCAAAGAATCCCAATAGCTCTTTCACCATTTTAAGTAAGTATACAAAGCATATATTCATGTCAAAGAATACAAGTATGCACCAAACACTTTTAAGAATCATTCAAATCATATTTTCCAAGTCACATATATATATCAAAGTTAAGAAGAAGCTCTAAAGAATTTTGGTCTAGCCTCACCCTATTATTTGAGACTTTTGGATTAGCCTCACTCACTTTCTAAGGACTTTTGACTTAGCCTCATTCCTTCTTAAGACTTTTGGCCTTGTTTTATCTATACTTAAGGACTTTTAGCTTTACCTCACCCATTCCAAGGGACTTTTGGCACAACTTTACCCATAAAGAGCAATTTCATAGTTCAAAAGCAATTCAAGAAGCATAATGGTACTATAGCAATAAACTAATAACAAATGGCATGTCTTATAATTCAAAAATACATACAAGCATTCAATGATAATCATAAAACAAAGAAATGCACATAAGAAATGATGAAGAACTACCTTGGTTTAAAAAGCACAAATTGTCTTTGATTCCTTATCTCTTTAGCTTGGCCTCACACCTGCACCTAGGAGAAACTTGGTTTGCTTAGCCTAGACACATCAAACAAGAAACAAACACATCAATGGAAGCATCTCTAGCCTTATATAATCTCTACTCAAACTACATCTAACTTATGACAAGGTTATGGTTCCATACAAAGGCATAATGAAGCAACCTATATAACTCAAGGTCTTGGCTCCCATTTCTCACTCATTCTAAGTCACTTGACTCCATTGAAAGTCATTAGAGCCATCACAATTTCAATCTAAGGAGCCAAACATCAAGTTGCTTCTTTATGCCTAAAAGGGAATCTAAACTTCCAACTTTCAAAATATGGTTTCTAATTTTAAACTAATAGTTCCTTTGGTGTTTATTATTCATCTCTAGGTCATTTGTATCCTTGGAATCAAAGAAAACTCTCCTTAGGTGCATCATCTCCCCTTAGGTCAAGACACACACACACACACACTTCTTAGTTTTCCTAGGAAGTTTGCCATCCATGAAGCTTCCTAGATGTCTTGAGAACTCAAACATAATCATAGATAGTCTAAATTACCATTAGAAAGCTTTATAAACTCCTAGGTGCAATCGAAACCATAAATACCATAACTTGTTATCTATAGGTTCTTTTAGAATCCTAGTTGCTTTATATGATTCCTTATGCTTCAAAACCCCAATTTCTATCAAGTTTGAATCAAAATAAGGTACCTTAGATATGGCTTTTATTCTGGCCAAACACATAGAGGAGGAGGAGAGCCAAGAAAAGCAAGATGATCATGGTTTCTTACCTTGTTTACTAGCTTTTCAAGAGCTCTTTCTTATGTTTCAATACTTCCCATCAAACTCTCCCTCTCCTCTACTGAACTAGTCACAAAAAATGTCAAAATAAATCATCAAAACCATAAGAAATGGGAGGAGAAAGAGGATAAGAGATTTAGTGAAAGAGAAGATATAAAAAAGTGATGATTTCGTACACATTTTGGCTTGAATTTCCTTCCCCTTGTTCCCTCACTTGGTGCACATCCTTGAGTAAAGCTTAGATATGTTTTAGACAAGAGAAAGATAGTTATGAAGGCTAGAGAAGAGAGGGACATGATTTAAAGAGGTAGGGGCTTTATTAATACACCTTTTCAAAATTCTAATTTAGTCCCTTATCTTAGTTCTTTCCATTTAGGCTCATTTCAAATCTTTTTTTAGAAACATCTTTTCCATGACAAAATTTAGCTCTTTTAATTCATAAAATGTCTTTGGTTTCATCCAAATTAGATTTAAAATCTTACCGAATGATTTCGTCAAAGTTTTAGTCAACTAACACTCTAAAATGCAAACTAAAAAGGTTTTTACCTTTTTAGGGGTTCCTATGATTTTTTAAGCCTCTAAAAATCCCAAAAAAAACTTAAATTTTTCATTTAAAAATTTCTCTTTTGAGTTTTCTAAAATTTGCCCAAAATTACGAAAATACTATTGGCCTTTGTAGCTTTCTATTTAGCCATTTTGGCTTCAGTTCTTAGCTAAACTTAGGCTTTAATCCACATTTTAAAATGTTATAATTAACATCCTAACCTCATTTAGACTTAGTTTTCCTTGCTTTTGGGTGTTCCCATTCCAATTTATTGGGTTCAATTCAAATTATGAATTACCGATTATTACAATTATGTAACATAATAAGTAATACTTACATGCCTATTATACAAACCCAATTAAACAAGGCATTTAGGCCTATGCACTACTAGACTATTATGCTAGAATTTCATTAGCTTCTTCTTGATACTAAGAGGTCCAATTGTTGAAATTGTTACCCTATGAAACAAGATGTCTAATATCTAGTTCTTTTGAAATTGATTCAGAACTAACATGATAATGAGAGAGGACTCTAAAGCAGGATAAATTGACTATAAGTAAAAATTACACAATAATCAAAGCACCTAGAGATGAGCATATAAAGATTTGGATGTCTCGAAATTAGACCCAAAATGTCTAAACAAAGAAACTAATGTACTAGTGGCAAAATCATAATTTTGAGCAACATTTTATAAACTTAAAAAAGAGAGATTTAAATGGTAAAATTAAGTTCTTTAAAGTTCTTAGGGGCCCTAAAAACCATAAGAACCTTCAAAATGACTAAAACCTTTCTAGTGTACAATTTAGGCCTAGTTGCCCAAAACATTGACAAATCTATTTGGGATGGTTCTAAACCCCATAAAATTGAAATTAAATGTTTTTAATAAACTAGAGGACCTAAATTTTTATATGAAAAATATAGTTCTAAAAAAGATTTAATATAAGCCCAAATGGAGTGGCTAAAGTCTGTAACACCTCGAAATTAATTAAGACTAATTATGATGATTTAGGAATTAATCGAGGTAATTAGTAAAGCTAATTAAATGGAAAGGGAAAATGGAACTTATGGAGGAATAAATTGTTAATGTGGGTTTAAAGATTCAATTGGGTTAGGAACTTCATCTAGGTCTATAATTAATTTAAGTATGTCATGGATAAAAATTAATAAAGGCCCAATATTTACTTGTGCAACCTCAAGCTAAATGGACACTTAAAGCTTGGCCCAACCTAACTAAAAATCTGAACCACTTAGACTTGGGCCTTTGGGTCAGAACAAAACCCAACTACGATCCAAAATTAAACCCTAAACCTTTAATAGCTATTCCCCATTCTGTAGAAAAGAAAAACATAAAAAGTAAAGCAATTTTCAGAGGTCCCTTGGAGGCTAGGTTTTCCATCATCTTCTTGACCCTATTTTCCACTTCTAGAGTCAAAATCAACCAAGGTGATTGTTATATAATTTAATTCTCTCCTATTTCTCTTCAATTTGACCTAATTAGTTTCTCATTTAGAGTATTTTCACTGCACCTTAAATATGATATGGGCTATTCGATGTTTTCTTGGAGGATTTTCGGAGGTGGAAGTTAAAGGTGTTGTTAGGTAAGTATTTCCTTCCTAATTTGAGGTAGTTTCATTTGGTTTAGAACTCCCATAATTGATTTATAGTAGTGGTATTAATTTTGCATGAATTTACTTAGAATTTAAAGTGATATTCTGAAGTTACTAGTGTGGGAACAATTAAATCCAAAATTAAAGACTTGTAGTGGTTGGGTAAGTGTTCTCTCGATAGCCATTAGTATTTTAATTCTTTGGGTACCTATTTGCTACTATAAATAATGATTTAGAGTAGTAATTTTTTGATGCCATGATTATAGAGAGATTTTGGAACACTGGTAGCTTTCCAATTGGTCTACAGAGTGAGGTAACTAAGGTTAAATGTTAAATTTCATGCATATGTCTACTTTAATTGTATATCTGCTACACATGTATGATTTTGAATATTAAATGAATAGTTAGCTATCTAATGTGTTGTGTTTAGACCTTGTGAGTCTATGGTGGAGCTGTGATATGGTTACTATCCATGCATTATACTTCGATCGGGCACCTGGTTCTGATCAGACCCTTATATGCACTAAGCCCACATTGTGCTCATTGGGGAGTCGATGTTATGGATAGGCTTCTTCCAATGTTAATGGCTTTTAACATGTGAAAATGTGATTGCTAGTATGGGATAGTAGTAACTGATAGCCCAATTGTTTCATTTGCTGATATGGCTATTATGTCTTATGCTTATTTGATTAATTACATATATATTAATTAAATTAGAATATATAAATGGAATTTACCTTTGGTTACTAAGATTTGCATCTCACCCTATTTCATAGGCTAACTATTTCAGGTGAAGGTCCTTCGGGTAAGGATAAAGGTAAGCAAGTGGATGAACATCTTTAAGCTAAGACCATGTATAGGAAATTCTACACTTGGATGGATCTAATCTAGGATAAATGCTAATTTTTTTTATTCTTTTGTATAGCATATTCAACATGTAATCATATTGCCAAGTGTAGGTACTTTGTGTTTTGGAAAACAATGATGTAACTAATAGGGAGTTAGACTCTTTGCAACTTGGAATTTAATGCATGCACTTATATATCTGATATAGAACCTTATTAATCCTAAGATATGGTCTATTATCTGAGAATGTAATCATGTGATACCTAAATTATTGACTTAGACTAGTAATGCATGGAGCCTATATTGGAATTTAAATTTGGATGATGATGTTAGTAGTTATGAATCCTTCTTGTTGTCCTCGATATATATAAATTATTGACACATGATAGTAAATGAGTATGAATCAATACCTAGGATTTGGTTTGGTAATGAGAGACAAGCTAAGTATATTAGGCAGATGAATGCCATTAAAGCCCTACAAATTAAGATAAAGTAGCCCTAGAGTGCTGCTAAAGGGAGAGTTAGAGTGTTTAGGACGAAATTTGGGAGGTATAGGTGTAAGAGAGAGTTACGCCATGGCCAAGGTTAGCTTAAGTCATGGCTAGGAGTAGTCAGAAGTGAGGAGTGTCGTGGCATGGTATGTCTCACCATGGCGCAAGACAAAAATTGCAACAAACATAATTTCCATAAAACGATGAAATAAGCCGTATAAAACCAAGTCCTCTGAAATGAGCTAGATAATAATGGAAAAAATTTGGGTAGAGTCCTAGACTCCTAAAATTGATAATTCTAGGCTCAGACGGAAAGAAAAATGAAGCTAGGATGATGAAACAAATTGTGATGAAAACTGACGAAACGTAATGGCATTTTCATAAATAAGTGTAACTTTTAGAAAAACACATAAGAGTGCTTTCTAAATAGAAAACTTGAGTTGCCCAAGATTCTTAGAGGCCCTAAAAACTATGGGAAGCTACAAGACTGGTAAAGTCCCTCTGGTGTACGTTTTCCAATGGCGGTGAGCAAAAATGAAGTCGAAACGAAATTGTCATTACAGAAGGACTAAATTAGAATTTTTGAAAAAGCTAGTTGTTTGAATGTTCCATAAGCTTCTTGTCTCTTCTCCCACCTTCTTAAGCATGACCCTTTCTGCCCAAAATACAAAAAGTTTTCAACTCCTTTAGGTGCACCAAGAGAAGGAGAAAAAGAAGGAAAAAAAAAAAGGAAAGAAAGGTAAGGAAATCTAAGGAATTTCATGCTCCATCTTCTTCCAATTTTGTTCCTCTCCTTTCCTCATCACTTTCCATAGTTTATTTAAGATGAATGGTTCTATTTTTAGACCAAAACCTAAGGGAAGAGTTCAAATTCCTTGTGGTGGAACAAACCAAGGAGGAAGAGCCTTGAATACATACTTGAATCTAAGGTAACTTCTTGCTTATGTTGCTTTCTTCTCTTACTTCTTCTTGGTGTATGTTTCAGCCCTATAAAGAAACATATGAGGGGGAGGTTTTTTTTTCCAAAACAAGAGAGGAATTAGGGTCTTAGACCATGAGGAAGAGGAATATGACAAGAAATTGCATGAAAAACCTATGGAAAACAAGATAGAAAAGTGTAGGCTTCTTTAGCGTTTTGTGAAATCTGATTTTGTGTGAGTAATTTCTTGGATATTTGAATGTTTCCTTGAGCTTCTAAAACCTCTAGAAACCCTCCCAAGTGGCTCTCCCATCAAGGAAAAATCAAGAACTCCATGAACCTCCATTATAGTGCATATTTCGGTCAAGCTAGGTTCATTAGGCTAAGGAATGTTTTAATTTGTTCTATCCTTGGTTTAGGACTTTATATGATGTTAGAAGATGGGAGAAACCATTGGAAAAAATTTATGAGCCATGTGTAATGTCCGATTTTTGTTAAACAACGAAAATAGGCACGTTTTCAAAGCAAGTCCCCTAAAATGAATTAGTTAAGGCCCCAAAAAATTTGAGTAACATTCTAGATTCCTAAAAATGAGAATCCTATCCTCAGATAGAAGGAAAAATAGGGCTAGAATGAAGAAACAAATTTTAACGAAAATCTCACAAAACATAATGGCATTTTCGTAATTTTAAGCAAATTTTGGACTTCAAACATGAGGGCTTTTTAAAATGAAAGTTTTGAGTTTTCTGGGATTCTCAGAGGCCCTGAAAACTATGGAAGGGGTTCTTAAAGGCCCTGAAAACCATGAGAAATCCCGAGATAGTTAAATCCCCTCTAATGGATATTTTTCAATGTCGATGTACTGAAACTTTAACAGATTCATTCGGAAAAGTTTTAACTCTGATTGGAGTAATTCCAAAGATATTTTACTAAATTGGAAACCTAAATTTTATAATGGAAAAGATGGTTCTAAAAAAGGAGCTAAAACGAATGAGAAACGAAAATGCCAAGAATGAAGGGCAAAATGGAAATTTTTGAAAAAGTCATTCTCCTCCACTTATTAATAGGTGGCGCCTCATTCTCCCCTTCATTTAGTCTTAGATTTTTCTACCCAATTTCAAAGAAGAAGGTTAAGGTTTAGGCACACCAAGGAAAGAAGAAGGAGAAGAGAAATTCAAGCTTTAAGGTATGTTTTCTTGGTAGTTTTTCATGCTTTCTTCCATCCAAACCTCCTCTCCTTCATTCTCTTTTATTTCCTTTTATTAAAATGAAGTTTAAAAATCTGATTTAAGGGAGAAACTTATGGAAAATTTTGGATTTGAAGAGAGGAGTCTGGAGAAAGCAAGATTCAAGTGAGAATAAGCAAGAAAACAAGGTAATTTCTCCTCCCATAGTTGCTACCTTTGGTTCCCTTCTTCTCCATTTCACCTAACCTAAGGAACCCTAGGAGGATTTGATTTTTAGGTAGAACCAAGGGTGAATCTAAGGAAAAAATGTGTGGAGATTAAGAATATACAAAGGGAATTAACAAAAACCTATTAGATTTTAAGATATAAATTCTAGAGTTTCAAGTGTACCTTATAAAATCTGACTTGGTATAATGATTCCTAGGCCTAAATAAGAGTTTAAATGAGCTTCTAAGATCCTTAAAAGTCTCCCTATATGCTTCTCCCATTGAGAAAACAAAGAAAGCTCTATGGAACCTAATAAGCTTCATTGTCTCGGCCAAGAAGGGTTTCCATAGCTAAGGAGAATTTTAAATTTTTCTAAGCCCATTTTTGAGTCATATATGATATATGAATATGAGAAGAAGCCTTGGAAAAAATTTAGGAAGCTTAAAGAATGATTTAATGCTTTATGTTCCATAAAATGACCTAAAAAAGTAACATGTAGTTAGGCTCTTGGTTTTGATTGTGTGATGACTCTAAGAGGCTTAAAAGGAGTCTAGAATCATCTTTGAAAGGAAAGAATGGAGCTTAGAATTTATTTGATGGGTGTTGCTTCATTAGGGGCAATTATGGAACCATAATGATGTTTATAGATCAAACTAGTGTCTAAGCAACTTGTGTGGCCTTGAAATTAATTTCATAAACCTAATTAGCTTCCATAAATTGTGTTTAGGCCAAGAGAAATAATTCCCACACCATTGTGTGTGTGAGGCCAAAAAGGGAACCTTAATTCAAGAAGAAAAGTGTGTGTTTGCTTCCAAGATAGCTCACTCCTCCTTCTCTCATGCATGATTATTTCTTTACTTGTCTTTGAATGTGTGTATGTGTATTTTAAGCCATGAAAAATATTTTAACATAAGCTCTTACTCCATGGTACCATGATGATGCATTATGTTTTCCAAATGATGTTTATGATGCTTGCTTTGGTTGCTTGAGTATGGTGAGGCGAAGTACCCTTAGCCATGGTGAAGATGAGCCAAGAACCCTTAAAATTAGTTGAGACAAAATAAAGAGTCTCCCAAAAGTGAGGTTGACTCCCAAAAGCAAGGTTGAGTCTAAGAACCTCTTAAAGAATGGGTAAGGCAAGTCTAAAATCCACAAATAAATGGGTGAGGCCAATCCACTTAATTTGCAATCCCTTGTATGCTATGTGTGACTTATTCAAATGTTGAAAATGCTTCTTGAATGTTTACACATGACAATATGCCCATGCATGCATTTATAAGACTTGTTTTGCATCCTTTATATATGATTGAATGGGAGATGAGCTATTGGGATTCCGTGAATCTCATTCCCTCTTCTCTAATGATCTAACATACTAGGTGGACTAAGGGATTATGGAAATAGAAGCCAACCACATGAGAAATGAGAGCTTGATATCAAAGTGCATAGTTTTTGGTTCTTTAAGGCCATATTGATGTCTAATGATGTAATCCATTGTTGTATATCATCTAAGACCTTTGGAACATGTATAATTATGTTAATATGTGATGTAGAAATGAGAGAATATGTTATCTAAATGATAGAATGTAAATTGAGTATGTTATGGCAATTTGGCTTCTTGAATGGCTTTATGTAAATGTGTATAAGTGCAGATGAGATGGCCAAAATGAGATGCATGGAGTTTGGAACTATTTAGCCAGCTCATACAAGTCTTAATTATGCTTTTATACTTATCCAAGAGGTGTCAAATCCTAAGAAAAGCCATTTGGACAATTTGGCATCCCATATGGAGCTAAAATTTACCATAATGGAACCCTATGTTACTTTTTGTCCAAATGAGCTCTTCTTGATATGAGATTTGGCATACAATTAGAGCTTGATGAAATCTTTTTGAGAAGCTAAAGAACAAAAATTTTGAAGGTCTAAAGAATATTTGATGAATTTTCAAAATTGAAAAATTTTCTGGTTTTGGTCATGTCACTGTTCATACTAGCCCGAAAATAAAATTTGTCACATAGGGCCCCAATGATGTCCAATTGACATGAAATTTTATACAAAGAAACTAAACATTTCCAATGACTTGTGATAATTTGAACCACCTCATTTGGATGTCTAAAGAAGGAGATATGAATTTTCAAAGAATCTATCTAGTATCAAGAACTCCAGCCGACCTCTGTTACTATTTAATTGGATTTTGAGGTTTGGACATATCTCAACTAGTCTAGAGTTATTTTTCCCTCTATTTAACATTCACATCTTTCTATATTGATATCATTTGCATGGATTGGAGTTTTATGGAATTAATTGGATATTTTTGAATGTTGCTGCAGAATTCTATGATAACACTAGTGGATAGCCTAACCTTTAAACCATTTCAAATGTCAAACGTCCTCTATGTTATACATTATAGCCTAGACATATTTTTCGTATGAAGTAGACATCTAGAGCTTTCCATAATCGCTAAGAATGTATGATTTCAATTTTTCTAGAATTAGTTATGATTTTCCAAAGTTTGTGACAGAAATGAGCCAAATCTAGCCAAAAATGAATATGAATATTTTATGCTTCCCTTCGAGTTCCTTGAGATGTATGCCACTTTTGATGATTCAAATGAGTTGTATTCATATAATTAAATATGGGAATGTGTTGTATGAACTCACATGGTCTATGTGACACTAAATGAAGTTTTTATATACAATGCAACGCTAAAATAATCAATATTTTTATTTCCTTTTTCATTGGAAACTTATATGATTCATGGAATTGAGTTATCTAAAGGCATGAGATAAGCTAAAAATTATGGTGTTACACCATAGATTGGGACAATGGTGTCCATAATGGTACTTTGTGAAGAAACTTAATTCTAAGATTATGCAAACAACTATGTGAGGGCTCCAAGAACTTTGAATAAGGCCAAGAGGCTTAGAAATGGAAAGAAATAGGAGCCTAGAGCTTGAATTGTGGAGGTTGCTTCAATAAGCTATTTATGAAATCATTATGCCATTTATGGAACTAAGTGTGTGTTCAAGAGTGAGTTTAGTGTCTTGGCTTGCTTCAGGTGTGTAATTCTGTGTTGTTTATGATGTTTAGGCCAAGAGAACACCAACCTACTTAGGTGCACTTGTTAGGCCGAAAGGAAGGAGGAATAAGACAAAGGAAAGCTTGCAAGATTCAAGGTAGCTCTCCACCTTATTCTCCTTGCATTCTTGTGTGCATATATATGTATTTGTGTGCTTGTGTGTGCTCTTGTGATTTAAGAATATGCCACTTGATGTCTTGAGATTACATTGGTACCAATGTGTTGTCTTGAATGCCATTGATAGTGAGAATGACTCATAAGGGTGAGGTGATGCCAAAAGTCTCTTGATATGGGTGAGGAAGTGTCAAAAGTCTCATGGCATGGGTGAAACTAGGCCAAAAGCCTCTTGGATGAGTGAGGCCAAGTCAAACATCCTTAGACTAAGGGTGGGGCATATCCAAAAGACCTAGAAATAGGTGAGGCAAAACCAAAAGTCCCTAGAGCTTCTTGATGACTTGATTGTGAAAGTATGGCATGAATATCTTATAAATGAGCATTTATGGTTATAGTAGCTTAGTTATTTGTACACTTGATGTATATATGCCTTGAATATGTGTGTGAATGGGTGTGTAAGCTATTAAGATTCTAGGAATCTCACTCCCCTTCCCTCCACTATCTTGAAATGCCTAGGTGATATTCAAGACGTAAGGAAAGCAAGCCAAGCACCTTGAGAAGTTGTATTTTGTTTATTATGTAACCTTGCTTGTAATGGAATGCAAAGAGGATATGTACATCATATTTTTTAGTTTTACATTGTTGAACAAGTGTAAAGTGATGTAGACCTTATGTGACACCAAATCAATGGAATTATGCAAATTGGCTCTTGGATGGCTTGTATGTAACTATGCATTAATGGATGTGGGATAGCCAAATTGAGATGTATGGTGTTTTAGATCACTTGGACAGTTCCTAAAAATCATATTCATGATTTAAAACTTGCCTAAGAGTAGCCAAACATTAAAGAAAGCCAAAGTTAGTACCTCATATGGAGCAAAAATGAGCATTTTGGTGAGCTATACTACTTTCTATCCAAATGAGTTCTTCTTGATCTAAGATTTGGCATGCATCTAGACCTTATTGAAAGCTTTTTGGGAAGCTAAAGTGGGTATTATTTAGAGGTCTACAAGATATTTGATGAATTTTTGAAGTTGGCTAAAAATTCAGAAATTGCCACTAGTACTATTCATCTGGTTTGAAATTTCTCTTTATCATTCATAGAGCAAACGGTGTCCAATTGCCACGAAATTTTACAAAGAGAAACTAGACCTTCCCAGTGACTTGTGCCAATTGGAAGCATCTTATTTGGATGTCTAGAGAGAGAGATATGAATTTTTGAAGTTGCTATTCTATTATAAGCGCACCTTTAGACCTGTGGTACTATTTGATTAATTTGTAGGGTCTGAATGCTCTGGTATGGAACTATTTTTTTCCTATATTTAACATCTATAGCTTTCCAAATTGGTATAGATTGCATGGATTAAAGTTTTTTGGAATTAATTAGGAATTTTCAAAATTTATATTAGTAAGTTGTATTAGATTTATAGACAGCTCAACCTCTATATCTTTTCTATTATCAAACATGGTTCATATGAGATTTTAGTGGTCAGGGCTTATTTGAAGTGTAAATTTAACATCTAGAGCTTTCCAACAAGCTATGGTTTGTATGATTTTGATTTTCTTATATTTAGTTATGATTTTTCAAAGTTTCCCCTGAAATCTGTCACTGTATAGCCACGATGAATGAAGAAAATTTTAGGGTTTTTGGCCCTTGTTCCGTGATTTGTGCTAAGTTTTGAGAATTTTATGATTTGTATGAATGGAAAATAATTAGATAATGTTGTTGGTGAGTTCATGGGGTCCTAGAAACAAAATGAAAAATTTATCCGTTACATAACGTAATTTAATTTATTATTTTAATGCATTTTCTTGGGATTTCTACAGTGAATTGTATAATCCCACTTACAAGAAGGGGATCAAAGTTAAAAATAATATGGCATTACAAAAATTTTACCCAAGGAAAGTAACAAAATAAAACTTCGTCATGGCGCAGATACTTTCGTCACAGTGCAATTTGAATACTTTGGGTTAAGAGTTCCAGGAGGCGTACCCCTCGTAGTGCCACATAGGCTAGCTGCAATGAGAGCCCTACTTGTCATGGTGAATCACAGAAATGTGAACAGTAGGTCCCCGAGAACACTTTGCTGTGACTTGAAAGACCCAAGTCACAATGCAAGATGCGAAATTTCAATTTTGAGTTACAATAGTCACTTAAGCTACAGCGTGGGTATACCAAGTCATGGCGGGAGCCCCCAAACTTGGTTTTTAAGTTCCATTAACCAACTTAGCCGTAGCAGGGAAGGTCCCAGTTACAGAGAAGGTTCCCAAACTCCTATTTTTAACTTAAAGTCCTTGAGATTTATTATGATAATATTATACAATGACTTAGGAATATTTATAAGAGGTTTTTGTGAGTTGAAATTAGTAGCAAAATGAATCAAAGGTCTTAAATGATAATTATAATCACTTGTGGATTTGATTAGTTGTAGTTGTTTAGTTAATGACTCTAATGATATCAAGGTTTAAATTTTCCTCACTTTCTCCTATTTTAATTAATTATAATGACTTTAAAACTTGATTTGCGATTACTAATTATGTTATTAAGCCTAATTATAGTAATTAAGAATTATGGTTGTTACAAAGTTGCTAGACATAATCAGTGTTACAAAGTTGCTAGACATAATCAGTATTTTTGCAATTGTTATAAAACACCCCTTTTCACCTCATATAAGGCTGGCCACATCCACCTACCTCCCCAACCAACCTAGAACAACTCTAAAATGGATTAAGAAGGTCACACAAGGGAACAAAAAAAGAGGAAGAAGAAAAAGCAATCTAAATAAGGAATCTTGCTCTTTTCCATGGTTTTGCCTTCACCAACTTTGTTCACCACTTTATGCCCTCTTTCTTGGTAGTTCTAATTTCTTAAAAGGAAGGTTTTTATGGCTAAACTTTTGGAAGAAGGAGATGATTTGAGGAAACCAAGCATAGCATCAAATTCCTCTCTTGATAAGCTTTAAAACAAAGTATGAATCATGGTGGAAAGATGGCTTCTTCTTATCTTCTCCTTCCTCTCCATGTTTGACTAGCCATAGAACCATGAGAAGGGATGTTTTGAATGAAAATAAGGGAGAACTAGGGGTTTGGAAGTAAGAAGAACTAAATGGAATCAATAAAATTCATTAAAAGCTTATGGAATGTAACTTATGGATATTAGAGTTTTTATTACACCTAGGGAGTTTTGGAACTATTAAAAGGTATTTTGAACCATATGAATTCATGATTAAGTTAAAGAGAAACCAAGGAATATTGATATGCATCAACATCCTAAAACAAACAAAGAAAACTCCATGTTGCTCTTCTATGGGTGTAGGTTCGACCAAGATGAATATGAAGCATCTAGGAGTGTTTTTTAAGTTTTAATGAATTTAGAGACTTAGATATGATGAATAAATAATTATGAAATATTAGATTGAATTTAGGAGCCCTAGATTGGAAGTTAAACTTTTAAGACCTAAATTTGGTTAAAGAAGCAAGGTGGCTTTAGACCCCTTTAATCATACGTATGATGATCCAAATGAGTTTCCTTAGAGCCATGAGACTTATAACAAGCAAGAGTTTGGGGTTTAGAAGGTGAAAACCTATGGTTACTTCTTGTTGATGTCTGTAGGCCAAGCTAATTCAAATGGATCAGTTTGCTTTATGAATTGATGTCTGTAGGCCAAGCTAATTCAAACCCATCAAATTATGAGTGTCAAGCCATAAAGAACCAAAATAAGTGAAATAAGAAGTGGGTTAGTAGCATTTTGAGTTTCTATAAGTTCTAAAGTAACTTTATCTCCCTTTCTTGCATACTTATGAATGCTTGAATAGTTGAAATGCTTGTATGTATTATTACTTGATGTATTCATGTGATATGTTTTAGTATGACTTCCATGATGAGCTTTATGTATGAGATTGACATGCTTTTTGGCTCCTATCTCCCTAAGACTTTAAATTGAGTATAATAGCTCTTCCTTGGCCCTGGGTTGAGATTATTTGGGCCTAAGTAGTTTATAATGATGCCATGACTTAAGAATGAATGAGTTTTTATGCTATATGATGCATTTGAGTTATATGAAGCACATTCATATCATCTTTGCACCATATGTATTGCATTTACTCATAGTATTCATGTATGCATTGATTAGATGAGATTGGTTACTGAGATTCTTTCCAGAATCTCACCCCTATGTTTCCATTAACCATTTTCAGTTTACTAAGCCAAAGCAAGGATGTTGAAAAGAGTTACATGTTTGAAATGATTTATTAGAAATGTTACATATACGAAGTTTGATAAATGTACTAGTATGACGTACTTTTGTATTAAAGATGGTTGATGGGTCGTGTCGTGTAACCCTCAAAATAAAACTAGGTTGAAAAATATATAGCTAGTGGTGCAACCTAGGTCATTTCCCTTGAAAATGAAATTCAATGTTTAATTAGGTTTTCTAAGTGTTAAAAGATCCTAAAGCTATCTAATTAAAAGGAAGGTTTTGGTTTAATTAAACTAACTAAAATTAAATTGAAACAAAATAACTAACTACCTAATTAGATCAATTAATGGGTGAATGATGGACTTGTGACTAGCTTTGGATTCATCCCTTGGTATCCACTATCCTTATCCTAATTCAATTGTGATTAATTCTGATCTAAGAGTCCTTAATTGTGTTCATAACAAGTTATCTTGGGTTACCACTCAAGAATTAAGAGATTAACAAAGTAATGTTGCATTGAAACTTCAATCCTGCATTAAATCGTCAACTCTTGTCGTTATCAATGAACACTTAATTTGATTGATTAACTGATTAATTAGCCTCTGAATCATCACTCTAAGATGTTTAATTAACTAACTAAATACCAAAGAATCCTCAAATTAAACAATTAAGCACATAATCTCACTCATGCATTTCATCAAACACCTTGATGGTATACATGGGAAATTAGAGAATAATGAAAATCCAGCACTAAATCAATCAAATAATCAGTTAAATAATATCCTAATTAGTGTCTAATCAGCCACTAATTACATCTACACATTCTTAATCAAATACATCTCAACCAAGAATGTACAAGAATAAGAATAAGTGTAAAAGAATTAAGAAAATCTTAGCTAAAATTCTGTGTTCTTCTTCATGGATTCAAGCTTCTCCAAGAGCCTTCTTCCTTGATAGTAGCAAATGGATGGAAGAATGGAGGAAATGGGATAAGGAATGGCATAGAGGTGTTCTCTGGATGGAGTGTAGTGTGGAATGGACGAAGGGTTTGTGAATAGAATGATGGAGTGTTGTTTATTCAACTAGATGGAATGTCTCCAATTAGAATATTTATTTGATGGATTCAGTGTTGCCTCCAGCCTTCTCATTAGAAGTCACGTGCCTATCTCCTTTTTCTTTTCTTTTAATAAATGAACATATGCTACTTTTATTCTTCACGTGCTCAGCTCTTTTTTTCGTGTGTCACGCTTAGCCCACATATTCTCTTGTGTGTGCATGACTCCTTTACATTATTTCCATTGATTGATCACTTGTGCTGCCCTTTTATGTGTTGCCTCAGCTACACATGAATAGACTACATCAACCCATAGTCACATTCATTATTTCCACATCATTTATATTCTCACATTCTTCTTTATTCTGCTCATTCTCAGCTTCTTCATGTCATCCCATGGCTTTATTTACTTCATTTCCACGTGAAATTTCTTCATTACAATAACATGCTTTGCACACGTAAGCTTTAGCTCACTTTTATCCTCACTAAATCGTAGCTTTTGCATGTTTCCATATGAGATTTCTTCATTTAAATCTTTCCTCATTAACCCGAAGCTTCTTCTTCTCCAAGCTACCTTTATGTTTTGTTTCATATGAGAAGTTAATGCTTCTGATTACATTCTCCGTCTCATTCTTCCTCCTCTTTACTTGCTTCTCCTCTTTTGTGTTGCTTCCAAGCTCCTTCAACCCAGCCTCCTTTTTCTCATGCTCCAGCTTCTTTTACGTGAAACTCGAGACCTCTCTCCTTTAGCATCAGACTCATGGCATGTTCATATGATTCTTCCATATGTTTTCCTTCACTTTTCTTCCATGCTCGAGGCTACATTCTCTATTTTCTCAGCTCCCTCTACATGAGTTCCTTCTTTTTCATATGTTTCTTCCTATTCTCCAGCTCATGGCTTTACCTTCAGCTTTCATCACACCATCCTACGTGGCTTTTCTTTTGCTGGAACCCGTGGCTATGCATGTGTATGTATATGAAAAGGACGTGTGTGCATGTGAGTTTATGTGGCATGCTTGCTATGTGGAAGAGTATATGTTGTACCATGAGTGGAGAAACCATGGCATTTGTGAGTGCTAAATGAGAGTTTATGGAGGTGCAACCATGCATGTGCTAAGGGAGAGGGAAGTGTGTGATGTTTGTATGGAGAAACAATGGCTTCATGCAACATGTGAACATCAAGAAGTGAAGAGCTCTTGAATGAGTGTCAATCACCTCATGTGTTAGTGTATGGATTGTATGTGTGCATATGTATGAGTGTTGTGGATGTAATTGTATGAGTGAATGATTAAATATGAATATGGAATGTCTCCATGTGATAGCCTAAGACTCCACCTTCTTGTATCTCTCTTCTTGACTTTTTCTCATCCCATGTGCACTTATCCTACATAAAATTCCTTTGATTCAATCCTTAATTCTTCTCCAAATAAATTCCTCTTATAAATTCCATTTGCCCATTAAAAATATGCACAAAAGAGTGGGAAAAATCAAATAGGAATATTCACAAAAATTATTTAAGATAAGATTGAGCATTGAAAACCAATAATTTGTAGATTAATTCCTATAATGTAGAAAATGACTAATTAAAATCAAATTCTATTCAATTACATCCATTAAACCATATTTAATTATTAAAGAGCCAAAATTAGGAGGATTCATGTATATAAAACTAGCATTCATCAATGGCTATGATGTAAAATGATATAGTTATTCCATGTTTTGTGTTGGAACCATGTGTATGAGTATGAGAATAGAAATATATGACATTTGATGATGAAATATGACCACTTATGCCTATATTGTGCAATGTTGTATTTGTGCATATTTGGGTGCAAGGGGGTCATATTTTGATCCAAACCTCTTTGCACATAAAGAAATGGATGAAATTAATGTTTAGGATAATTGAAATTTGTTCAAAGTAGAAGAATCCAATTTGGATACCATTTAGGTCTCTTGGAACCCAAAATTGATCTTAAAAATGGCCTAATTTGTATTTATGTCATAAGTGACAAAAATACATAGTTTGCATCTAAGATTAGGCATGCAATTAAATCTCTAATATAGCTTTCTAGCAAGCTAAGAATGAGAATTTTTGGAGACCTATAGAATATTTCACAAATTCCCAAAGTTTAAAAAGTTATACAGTTTGGCCTTTGTACTATTTATACTATCTAGTTTTGGTATTTTGTGTCTTTAAGGAATCTAATAAGGTCTATTGCTCATGAAATTTTACAAGCATGAAGTTGACATTATAAGCTTTTTGTTGCCACTGAGTTTGCATGAATTAGAGTTATGTAGCAAAAAGTTATGAATTTTTAAAGTTTAGGGCTGGTTATGTTAGGCTAATGTTGTAAAATTTTGGACAGATTCTATTCTTTGTGGGTTCTAGTGGGCGAAATGGATTCATTTGCATTTAAAAATTTTTATAGCATATATTTCACATTATTAGCTTTCTATAGACATGTAATTTGTGTGAATCATGGTTTTGTAGCCTGAGATATAAATTTTAAAATTTGTGCAAAATTATGGTTTCTATGTCATTTCGTGCTAAGGCTACCCCTTAGGTCTCTCATGTGTAACTCCTAACCAAATGGACTAAACCAAGTTTTTTTATGATACATAAAAATAAAGGAAAAAAAAGAACTGAATTTTGATCCCTATATATGGCATGTAATCAGGCTGTTTTTAGTGTTAAAAAACTTAAAAATGATTGTGAACCTTGTTCTTAATTTCATAAATTTTATGAATGAGTTAGATAAAGCTAAGTATGATAGGGTGAGATATGAATCTCAGTAACCAAAAGGAAATTCATTTATATGTGCAATTTAATCAACATAAATGCATTTTATATAGAGAAATGCCAAAAATATTAATATAATTAGTAAATGAACTATTAAACTACTAGTGACTACTAGAATTCATATGCAACATGTTAAAGGCCAAAATTAGAAGGAAAGGCCTGTCTATCGCACTAACTCTCTATTAAGCACACTCATAGGTATGATCATGACTTAGTGTATGATCATGACACAATGCACAAGTGGCAAATGATCACAACTCCACTAAAGACACAATCAAGGTCTAAAATATCGAGTAGCCAACCAATCAATTAGCATAAAAAACATATATGTATAACAATTATAAGATTAAAATGAATATACATATAGAAATAAAAACCCTTGGTTACCTTAATAAAACCAATTACTCTTCCTTTAGCTTCCATATGTTCCAAAAGACCCACCAAGCATAAGACAAGCATTGTTACCATCATTTAACCATCATTAGCAAAAGAATTTCACACATATTGAAAAATTTCATCAAGAATTCATTAGAATCACTTACCCAAGTTTCTAAAGAGTCCATTGCTCTAATTTAAAGTCAAACCACTAAGAACAAACCATGGGTCACTCCCAACATCTTTATTTTCACACATGTCATAGCTAGTTCAAAGATCAACCTAAAAAAATGGAATTTCAACACATACACATCACAAAATGGCAGGAGGCACTTACCTAATTTTTTATATAACTAATAGTACTGATTTGAGACCAAAACAACTTAAGGCTACAATTGGTCACTTCCAACATCTCTATTTTCACACTAACATCTAGCAATAAGCTAAAGTTAGCATATAACATGAAATTTAAGCAATGTTACACTACAAAATAAAGGTAAACACTTACCCAATGGTTCTCCTAATTCCAAGCTCTAAAAATCTTGCATTATAACACCAAGAACACATTTTAAACCTAGACTTTGGGTGAATCTCCACTGAATTGGAAAGCTAATTGGACTAAAATGAAGATGATGGTGAAAGGATCAACTTCTGTATAATTTACATTAGCTAAATCTCTCTATAAGTGTGCAAATCAGAGCCAAAATGGTGAGAAACCCTAGGTGTCATACCACAATAACATAGCACAAAATTTACACTTCAATATGCTTATAACATCAATTTCTCATTTTTATTACTTTCAGTAGTGAAAAATATCAACATTAAAGCTCAAATTCTCTATTTAAGCCTAGATATATAACTTTTGAATATAGATTTCAAAATTCATCCTTAACATTCTTGCTCAACAAGAAACATCACAAAAAGGAGCAAGAAATTCTGGTTCCAAGCCATGCACTTCAAAATGTCAAAATTCCAAAATTTACTAACTTTAAAAATTTATATCTTAAGCTAGAGAACTCCAATTCATGCAAATTAGGACTCTATAAAAAGCTCATAAATGAACTACATGCTGTAAAAATTTTAGATCAAAACAAATTTGTTTAGTCTATGAAAATCTAATGGAATGGTAACTGCATCAAAATTTTAGACCCAACCCAGACTTGAAATGTAACACCATATTTAACTAACTTGCCTTATTCATATCTTAGCTTCTTTCCGTTGATATCACAAGTTTTCCAAGAAAACTTCATTAAAATATTATATTATTTTTGTGTTATATCGTGGATAAAAGTTTCATTTCATGTCCCGTGGACCATATGCACTCATCCATCTCATTCTCTTATTGAAATACATTTATACAACTCAAAACCATCTCAAAATGTGTCCAACAACTCAAGCTCATAACTTATATACACAAAATATTACATAGTTGTCTCAGGTTCTGCTACTAGCTTTTGAGTGCCAATTTTGAAAAATCATAACTAAATCTAAAAAAATCAAATCATGCACACTATATCATCTTGGAAAGCTAGAGATGTCTATATTATGCTAAAAATAAATTTAGACCAAAAAAAGAACGACTAGCTATTGGAAGTCGATGGAACAATATATAAACTCAGTTGGCATTATTGGTACTACCATAGAATATCAAAAATTCATATCTCCCTGCTCAGGTATCCAATTGGGGTGATCTCAATATCCATAGAAAGCTTATCATATCTAGTTTATGCTTGTAAAAGTTTATGAGTTGTGGACACCATTTGTCCCTTGAATGACATTGGAGAAGAAACTGACTATATAAACAATAACTATACCAGAATAGCAAAAATTTAGCAACTTTAAAAATTCATAATTAATTCCATAAAACTCCAAATAATATGGTCTTTAGCTTCCCAAAAAGCTATAGATGATATCTATAGGCATGCCAAATTTCATGAGGAAATTCATTCACCTGGTCAGATTCATTCGAAAAGGTTTTAGTTCCAATTTGAGTGATTCCAAAGGCATTTTATTAAATTAGGAACCCAAATTTAATAATGGGAAAGATAGTTCTCAGAAAGGAGCTAAAATGAAGCCGAAAGGAAATTACCATTATGAAAGGACAAAATTGAAAAATTTGAAGAAGTGAGTTTGTTGAATGTTCCATAAGCTTCTTGTCTCTTCTCCCTCTCGTATAACACAACTTTCCTCTACCCAAATTACACAAAATGACCAGCTTCTTGAGGCACACCAAGAGAGGAAAAAAAGGAAGAGAAAAATTAAGGAAAGGGTAAGGAAATTTGTAGAATTTCATGCTCTTTCTTCCTCCAACCTTGCTCCCATCCTTCCATACTTTCTTTTTATGGTTTAATTAAACTTTTTGGTTCTATTTTGAGTCCAAAACTAAAAGGACTAGTTTGAATTTCTTGAAGAGGAGCAAACCAAGGAGAAAGGCACTTGAAAGCTAACTTGAATCCTAGGTAATCTTTGCCCTTTGTTGCTTCTTCTTCTTACTCTCCCTTTGTGTGTATTTCATCCAAGAATAGAACCAAGGGAGGGGAGGATTTTCTACCCAAAAATAAGAGAGGAACTAGGGTTTTAGGCCATGGAGAAGAGGAATATGGCAAGAAATTCTAAGAAAACCAATAGAAATTAAGATAGGAAGGTGTGGTATTCTTTAGTGTTTGGAAAAATCTTATTTTGTGTGAGTATTTTCTTAGCTATTTGAGTGTTTCCTTAAGCTTCTAAGACCTTTAGAAACCCTCCCAAGTGGCTCTCCCATCAAGGAAAAATTTGAAACTCCAAGAAAATTTTCCATGGTACATATCTCAGCCTAGGCTAGTATAAGTAGTTAAAGAGTGTTTTAATTTGTTCTTGCTTTGGTTTAGGACTTTATGATGTTAGAAGATGGGAGAAACCATTGCAAACAATTTAGGAGCCATGGATTGGGAGATGGGACAATGGTGTCCATAATGGTACTTTGTAAAGCAACTTAATTCTAAGCTTGTGCAAACAATTGTGTGAGAGGCCAAGAAGCCTAGAAATGAATAGAGATGGGAGCCTAGAACTTGGACTATGAAGGTTGTTTCAATAGGCCATTTATAGGGCCATTATGAAACTTATAAAACCAAGTGTGTGTTTAAGAGTGAGTTTAATGTCTTGGCTTGTTTCAAGTGTGTAATTGTGTATTGTTTATGGTATTTAGGCCAAGATAACACCAACCCACTTAGAAGTGCTTGTGAAGCTGAAAAAGGGAAGGAGAAAGACTAAAGAAATCTTGTAAGATTCAAGATAGCTCTCCACCTCATTCTCCTTGCTTTCTTAAGTGCATATGTGTGTCATTGTATACTTGTGTCTATTCTTATGACTTGATGACATGCCACTTGATGTCTTGACATTACATTGGTACCAATGCATCTCATTGAATGGCCTTGGTTATGGTAATAGCTCATAAGGGTGAGGTGATGCCAAGAGTCCCTTAATGAAGGTAAGGAGACAAAGTCTCATGGCATGGGTGAGACAAGGCCAAAAGTCTCTTGGATGGGTGAGACCAAGTTAAAAGTCCTTAGGCCAGAGTGAGGCATATCCAAAAGTCCTAGAAATGAGGTAAGATAAAACCAAAAGTCCCTAAAACATATTCTTGGCTTGAATGTGAATAAGTGGCATGGATATTGTGACTTTGTGTAACACCATAATTATAGCTCATTTCATATCATTTATAAGCTTTGTATTATCAATCCCACAAGAGTATATGAAATAGGGGATGAAAATAATAGACTTTTTCACATTACGCTATATCTAAAAAATTCCATTTGGTGTCACGTGGACCGTGTGAACTCATACTATACTTTCTCATATTTAATTTCATTATTACAAGTCATTTAAATCACAAAAACTTGCCTACAACTCATGGAAACCGAAATGGGGCATGGAAATATAAAGAGCATTCTCGGCCAGAATTGGTCTCTTTTCTAGGCAAATTTTGGAAAATCATAACTAAATTTAGAAAAATTGAAACCATGTAATCTTGGTCATTCTAGAAAGCTTAGGATGTCTACTTCACACTAAAAATACTCCTAGGTTACGATAGTCATCAACCAGGACGTTTGATATCTAAAATAATCCAAAGGTCCGACTGAAATCTGGAACTATCACAGAATTCTACAGAAAACTTTGAAAATATCCAATTAATTCCAAAAACATCTAATTTATGCAAATGATACCAATATGGAAATCTATGGATGTTAACTAGAGAGTAAAAATATCTCCATATCAGTTCATCAAGCCCAGAATCCAGAATTCAATAGAATAATACTTTTGGTCGGGCAATTTCACTGATACTGGACAGAAACTTCCAAAATTTATATCTCCCTCTCTAGACCTCCAGATGAGGTGCTTCTAGTTGTTACGAGTCACTGTGATTGCCTAGTTTTTGTGTTTAAAATTTTGTGGCAATTGGACATCATTTCGGCCTCGTGTGACAGAAAATAATTTTGGACCAAATGAATAGTGTAGCAGACCAAATCTATAAAATTTTCCAATTTTGAAAAATTATCAAATATTCTATGGACCTCCAAAAATTATGATCTTTAGCTTCCTAGAAAGCTCTCAATAAGACCTAATTTCATGCCAAATTTTAGATCAAGACTAACTTATTTGGCCAAAAAGTGGTATAGGATTCCATTATAGTCAAATTTGGCTCCATATGAGGTACCAAATTTGCCAAATGGTCTTCCCTTGGTATTGGCACCTTTTGGACAAGTCTAAAAGCATATTTAAGACTTGTGTGAGCTGTCCAAGTGGTCCCAAACGTCATTATTTTCATTTTGGCCATTCAACCCACACTTATGCATATTTCTATCAAATTTCTACATTGCACACTTTGGCATTTCATACTCAAATTGTATTCTAAAGCTCATACATCATATTCATAGTGATAAACATTACATAATAGTATATTTATGCATGTCTCAAGGTTCATTGTACATATACAACATCATAGACATTAAGATACATAAGCATGGTTCCAAAATGGCCAACATCAAGGCATAAGTTTGTTAATCTCCTTCCTTTAGTATTGTTGGCTCCCATTAGCATATCCACTTAGTTCACCTATCATGTTAGATCATTGGAGAGGAGAAGATGAGATTCACATAATCCTAATAGCTCATCTCCCATTCAATCATACATAATATATGCAAAGCAAGCTTTTCAAATGCATGCATGGTGAAAGTGAAAGACATGTATATGTTAAAACAAGCTTGGCATGTGAATCAATCATACAAAACATCCAAGAGCTCACCAAGTGCTTAGATTGGCCTCATACTTCTCCTCATGGATTTTGGACTTGCTTCACTCATTCTTTAAGAGCTTTGGACTCAACCATACTCTTGGGAGCCCACTTTGCTTTTGGGGGACTCTTTACTTTGTCTCAACCATGCTCAAGGGTTCTTGGCTCATCCTCACCCAAGGAAAGAGTTCTTGGCCTCTTCACACTCAAGCAAACTCACACAAACATCATATAATTATTTAAAAACATAACATGGCATCAAGCATCATGGCATATAAAGGCATGCTAGCATACTTTTCAAAGCTTGAAAATACACATACACACATTCTAAAACAAGCTAAATACACATCCATGCATGAGAGAAGGTGGAGAGAGCTACCTTGCACACAATTACACACTTTTTCCTTTAGACTCAAGCCTCCTCTTTCGACCACACACCACAAATTGGTGGAGATGGTTTCTCTTGTCCTAGATACAATTTATGGGAGCCAATTAGGTTCATGAAATAATCTCTAAGACCATACAATTTGCTTAGATGCTAGAGTGCTCTATAAGCTCCATTATGGTCCATAAATGCATCTAATGAAGCAAAACCTCTCAAATACTTTCTAGGCTTCATTCTTTCCTTTTAAATATGATTCTTGACTCCTTTTGAGCCTCTTGGAGTCATCATATCATCAAAACAAAAGACCTAGCACCATGTTGCTTTTTTAGGTCATAATATGGAACCTAAGACACCAAATCACTTTCTATGAGTTCTAATTTTTTTCTAAGGCCTCCCCTCACTTTTATTCATCAAATATGACTCAAGAATAGCCTTAGAAAAATTTAAAACTCCCCCCACCTACACAATCCCTTCTTGGCCGAGACATAGACACCATTTGGGCCATATGGAGTCTTCTTGGTTTTCTTGAAGGGAGAAGCTTGTGGGGAGTATCTTTGGTGTCTCAAGAACTCATTTATACTCTAACTTAGACCTAGGAAGTATCATACAAATTCAAAAATTGGAAGGTGCACTTAAAACCCTAGGTTTTGCATCTTGATTTCTAATGCCTATTTCTTGGTTTTCTCTGCATATTCTTATTCCTCTCCATCAAATACCTAAGAATCACCTTTGGTTTAGTTAAAAATCTGACTCCTTAGGTCTGTCTAAGTCTAGGTCAAAATGAGGAAGAAGGGCCATGAGAGATATGAGCCATAGGATACATTTTTACCTTGTTTCCTTACTTAGTTTGGCTTAAATCTTGATTTCTCCAAACTCCTCTCTTCAAATCCGAACTTTCCCTTGAATATCTCCCTTGAATCAGATTTATAACCCTCATTTTAATCATAGAAAACAAAGAAGAATGGAGGAGAAGAGGTTTAGAAGAGAAAGAGCATGAAAAACAACTAATTTCCATACCTTAAGCCTTTGATTTCTCCTCCTTTTCTTCCCCTTCTTATGAGTCTCATCCCCTAAGGTTTTCTTCTGGTTTTAGGTAGAACATGGTCGTGCATAATGAAGGGAGGAGAAGGGTGCATCATATATATAGGTGGGAATAAGTTACACTTTTCAAAAATTCCCATTTTACCCTTCATACTTTGCATTTTCGTTTCTCCTTTGTTTTAGCTCCTTTTTGAGAATTGTCTTTTCCTTTATAAAATATAGGTTCCCAATTAAGAAAAATACCTTTGGAATCACTCAAATTGGGGCTAAAACCTTCCTGAATGAATCTGTTAAAGTTCAGGCACACTGACATTGGAAAACATCCACCGGAGGGGCTTTAACTGTCCTAGGGCTTTCTATGGTTTTTAGGGCCTCTGAGAACCCTGAAGAACTCAAAATTTTCATTTAAAAATCCCTCCTGTGTGTTTTTCAAAAAGTGTCCATATTTACAAAAATGCTATTGGCCTTTTGAAAAATTTTTCGAATCACTATAGCCTTGATTTCTAGGCAACTCAAGGCTCAAATCCTTATTTTCTAATATTTAAAATTTTATCATAATTTTAGTTGGCCTCAATTCCTTCTATTTCAGGGACTTCCTTTTGTATCTGGCCCATTTCTACCGTTTACGGAGAAACCAAACATTGTGTTTCTTATGTTTACAGAAGGACTGGATGTTACACTTTGCATACTTTATAATTGTCAAACTTTCCACACATATGCTTTGATGTGTATATACCATGAATGTGTGTGTGAATAGATGTATGAGTTATTGAAATTCTAGGAATCCCAGCCCCTTCCCTTCCTTATCTTAAAATGTTTAGATGGCACATAAAAAGGGAGAAATGCAAGCCAAAAGCCTTGAAAAGCCATATTTGAGCCATTATGTAGCTTACTTTGTAATTGAATGGCAAAGTGATTATGTATATGTTATTTTTAAGATGTAAGACCATGAACAATTGTAATATGATGTATAAATCTTGTATGGACCACATGTGGCATGAAATCAATAGAAATGTGGATTTTGGCACTTTGATGACTTATAGTTACATGTGTATTCTTGTCATATCATACTCTTCCATTTAGGGTAATTGGTGCACATTCATAAGACAAAAGTAAGGAAAAGTATGAAAATAATACACTTTTATCGTGTTACATCGGGGTAAAATTTTTCAATTCACGTTACATGGGCCCTGTGGATTATGCAATAACATTATATAGTCATTTATCACTTATACAACTCATACATAACTCAAAATGTCACACAATCCATGGACTTTAAGGTAAAAACCTTGGATTTTCACTCCATCTTGTGGACAACATAAGGTAGATTTCAGGGGCAACTTTGAAAAATCATAACTAAATGTAGAAAAATTGAAATCATACAAACCATAGCTTTCTTGAAATCTTTGGATGTTAAATTTATATTAAAAATAATTCCCAACTACAAAAATCCAATCTGGACCATGTTTGATAATAGAAAATGCAGGAAGGTCTAGCTACCCTCTGATACTAATACAGATTATTGATATAAATTTTGAAAATTTATAATTAATTCCAAAAAAATCCAATCCATACAATCTATACCAATTTGGAAAGCTACAGATGTTACTATAGGGGAAACATTGTTCTAGACCAATCCAAGAACGTTCAGACCCTAGAAATCAATCAAACAATACCATGGGTCTGACAATGTGCTTGGTACTATATAGCAACTTTAAAAATTAATATCTCCCTCTTTAGACATCCAAATGAGGTAATTCCAACTGGCACAAGTCACTGGGAAGGTCTAGTTTTTTCCATACAATTTCATGTCAATTGAGCATCTTTTGCCCGCACAATACTAGTGGCCAAACTAGAAAATTTTTCCAACTTCAAAAATTCACCAAATACTCCACAGATCTCCAAATAATACCCACTTTATCTTCTTAAAAATCTCTCAACAAGTTCTATATGCATGCCAAATTTTAAACCAAGAAGAGCTCATTTGGATAGAAAGTGATGTAGCTCACTTAAATGATCAATTTTGCTTGGGTCAACTTTGTCCAAATGGCCTTTCCAATGGTTTGGCTCCTCTTGGGCAAGTTTAAAAGTATGATTATGAGTTGTGTGGACTGCCCAAGTGGTCCCAAACCTCATGCATCTTAATTTGGTCAGCCCACATCCATTAATGCACTACACACATAAACCATTCAAGAAGTCAATTTCCACATTTGCATTGATTTAATGTCACATAACATTCATACATCATACAACATTTACTCAAGGTCTTACATTACAAAAATAAGTTGTACAGGTTCATTTTGACATTTATGCACAAAGAGAACAACAAAATATTCCAATTGTAACTCTTCAACGCTCTTGGCTTGCTTTCCTTGTATCTTAGGAGCCACCTAAACATATCAAGATGGAAAGGGGAAGGGGAGTGAGATTCTTTGAATCTCAATAGCTCATACACCTATTCACACACACATTCATGACAATACACATCAAAGCATATGTATGGAAGGTTTAACAACCATAAAGTATGCAAGGTCACAATTTCCATGCCACTTATTCATATTCAAGCCAAGAACATAGTTTAGGGGCTTTTGGTTTTGCCTCACCCTATTTCTAGGACTTTTGGATTTGCCTCACTCTTAGCCTAGGGAAATTTGACTTGGCCTGACCCTTCTAAGAGACTTTTGGCCTTGTCTCACCCATGCCATGAGACTTTTGGCACCTTCTCACCTTCATTAAGGGACTTTCGGCATCACCTTACCCTTATATGTCATTTCCACAACCAAGGCCATTTAAGGAAACACATTTGCACCAATGTAATGTCAAGATATTAAGTGGGATATCATTAAGTCACAAGAACACACATAAGCATACAATGACACACATATATACTCAAGAATGCAAAGAGAATGAGGTAGAGAGTTACCTTAGATTTATACAAGCTTTTCTTAATCTTTTCCTTCCCTCTTTTTAGCCTCATAAGTACACCTAGATGGGTGGATTTTCTCTTGGCCTAGACACCATAAACAACACACAATTACATACTTGAAGCAAGCCAAGACACTTAACTCACTCTTGAATACACACTTGGTTCTATAAGTGGCATAATGGTTCCATAAATGGCCTATTGAAGCAAACTTCCTAATGCAAGCTCTAGGCTCACATCTCTTTCCATTTCTAGGCCTCTTGGCCTTATCCAAGGTCCTTGGAGCCCTCACACATTCATTTGCACATTTGGAAAATCAAGTTGCTTCATAAGTCACCATTATGGATACCATTGTCCCATCTCCCAATCCATGGCTCTTCAATTTTTCCCAATGGTTTCTCCTATCTTCTAACATCATATAAAGTCCCAAACTAAGGCTAGAACAAATTAAAATTCTCTACCCTATCCACCTTAGCTTGGCTGAACCTATAGGCAATAATAGGGTTCTTGGAGTTTCAAAATTTTCCTTGAGGGAGAGCCACTTGGGAGGGTTTCTAGAGGTCTTAAGAGATTAAGGAAACATTCAAATAGCCAAAAAATTATTCACACAAAATCAGATTTTATAAAACCCTAAAGAAGCCTACATTTTTCTATCTTGTTTTCCATAGGTTTTTCTTGTAATTTTTGACCATATTCCTCTTCCTCATGGTCTAAAACCCTAGTCCCTCTCTTGTTTTTGAACAAAACATCTTCCCCTAATATGTTTTTGGTTTGTCCAAAATCATACACAAGGAAGACGCAAAGAGGAGTGAAAGGTTTTATCACGCAACCCTCAAAATAAAACTAAGTTAGATTAAATTTTATAGTTAGTCGCACAACCTAGGTCATCTCTCTTGGAAATAGAATTCAATGTTTAATTGGGTTTTCTAAGTATAAAAGACTCTAAAAATTTCCTAACTAAGGGGGGCTTGTGACGGGTTGTGTCACGTAACCCTAAGGGGGGCTTGTGACGGATCGTGTCACGTAACCCTCTAAATAAACTAGGTTAGATTAAATTTTATAGTTAGTGACATAACCTAAGTCATCTCCTTTAGAAATGGAGTTCAATGTTTAATTGGGCTTTCTAAGTATATAAAAGCTCTACAAATTTTCTAACTAAGGGGGGTTTGATTGACTTAAACTAA
Organism: Erythrophleum fordii; assembly: GCA_032878935.1. Lineage (NCBI taxonomy): Eukaryota > Viridiplantae > Streptophyta > Magnoliopsida > Fabales > Fabaceae > Erythrophleum > Erythrophleum fordii. The sequence goes on along the minus strand of JAVQMF010000052.1, from coordinate 12,194,495 downwards.
TTAAAATGAAACGAAATTAAAATTTCTAATTGATACCTAATTGTATGAATTATGGTTGAATGATAGACTTGTGACTAACTTTGGATTCATTCCTTGGTATCCACTATCTTTATCCTAATTCAATTGTGATTAATTTTAGTCTAAGAATCTCTAATTATGTCCATTGGCAAAGATCTTGAATTACCACCTAAGATTCAAGAACTTAGCAATTTGATGTTAATTGAGACCTCAACTACAATTAAATTACTAATTGTTATGATTAAAATCTATGAACATTTGAATTAAATGATTAATTGATCAATTAGCCTTTGAATTAACACCCTGGGATGTTTAATTAACTAACCAAACTCCAAGGAATCCTTAAATCAAACAATAAAGCTCATAATTTCACTAATGCATTTCATCAAATACCTTCATGACATACATAGGAAATTAAAGGAAGATGTAAAATTCAGTACTTAATTCATGCAATTAATTAGTCAATATCTCTCCTAATAAATGTCTAACTAGCCATCAATCATGAACGACATCAATCTCAATTATTTAGAAGCTTAACCAAGCAAATAAAATAATTAAAATTAATATAGAAAGAGAGGAAAATAAAATGAAATTCTTAGCCCAAAACTCTAAATTTAATCCTTGGATTCAAGCTTCAACTTAAGAGCCTTCCTCTTAGCTAGTCACAGATGGAATTAAAGCTTCATTTGAATGCAGATGGAATAGGAATAGAAGAGATGAAGCAAGCCTATACAATGCCACAGGTCTGATGATGTGGGAGAAATGAAACTCAGGTAGAACGTGGGGTTGGAAGACACAAGAAGCAACATGAGTAGGATGTAGAAAAGTGGAGGAATCATATGGAAGAATGCACACTCGAGTAGAACACTCACACACAGAGTACAAGAGGCACGTTTAGCTCACAAACATGTTCACACATGCTTTTCTCCATGCAGCTCTCACATTTTTCTCTCCACATAATGAATGGCATCAATATCACGATGGAATAGTGTGTATTTAATGCTTTTCTCATGTGAATTTTAATAATTTCATGCTGCCTCTCATTCCTTTTCATTGCCTGTAGCCATATGCATGTGTGTGTAAGTGTGGGCCCTAGTTCATTTTGTTTTATAATATTCCATGTTGCTTCTTCTTTGTTCGCCTAAGCTTCTACATGATTTAGCTCTCTTCTCACATCATTTTTCACGTTACTGTCCACCCCTTAGCTCCGGCATCTTCTTTTTGATGTTCTCCATGACTTGAGCTACATCTTCTTTAATTCTCAGCCAAAGCTTCTTTTACTCATTGATTCTCTTTCATTCTGATCAGAGTTATTCTCCAGCCTCAACACCTAAGCCATTTCACTTAGCTTCTACTATTTCTGCAGCTTCTTCACGTTATCCACATTCCTATTCACAACACATAAAACTCAATACTTACTACGTGGAGGAGTATGTTCTATCCCATGAGTGGAAAAATCCCTTGGCAACTTTTTGTTTTGTTTCATCCTTCCATCAAACTAGTGGCTTTGTGTTTGATAACATGTGCCTCCCAAAGAGCCTTCCACATGCCATTAATTCATCTTTATTTTAAATCTTTTTCCATTAAAATCTACACAAGAAAAATAAAATAAAATGAAATAGAATGAAACCAAACAAAATATTAAGAAAGAAGAATTCACAAAGGAAATATTTCAGTGAAATTTGTGCATTAAAATTAAAAAATTTGCAAATAAATTTCTAAAGTGCAAGTAATGGCCAATAAACTCAATTATCCACCTAATAAAGTCCATTAAACCTTATTCAATTATTAAAGTGCCAAAATTAGGAGGATTCATGTATATAAAACTAGCATTCATCAGTTTGACTTAAACTAATTAAAATGAAATTGAATTAAAACTCTTAATTACTACCTAATTACATGGATTAAAGAGTGAATGTTAGACATGTGACTAGCTTTAGATTTGTCTCTTGGTATCCACTATCCTTATCCTAATCCAATTATCATTGATTTTAGTCTAAGAGTCCCTAATTGTGTTCATGGCAAATGTATCTTGAGTTACCACGTAAGAATTAAGATATTAACAATCTAATGTTGAATTGAAACCTCAATCCCATACCTAATTATCAATTCTTACCTTTAAGACCAATGAACACTCAAATTTGATTGATTAAATGATTAATTAGCCACTGAATCATCACTTTAAGATGTTTAATAACCAATTAAACTCAAAGAAATCCTCAAATTAGATAATTAAGCACTCAATTTCATTCATGCATTTCATCAAACACCTTGACTGTATACATGGGGAATTAGAAAATAATGAAAATTTCAGTGTTTAATCTAATTAATTAATCAACAAAAAGGTTTCCTAATTAGTGTCTAACTAGCCACTAATTACAATTACACCAATCTTAATCAAATACATCATAACTAAGCATGTACAAGAAAAAGAAAAAGTGTAGGAAAGTAGGAAATTCTTAGCCAAAATTCCTTTAATATCTTCATGGATTTAAGCTTCTCCAAGGTTCTCTTCCAAGCTAATCATAAGTTGAGAGAATTAATGCTTCATGGAGGTGGACGAATGGTAGAGAATGGAGATGGAATGGCTATAATGTGGTGTGGATGAGTCTTTGGATGGAGTGTAAATGACAATGGATAGAATGTGTGTTTAGATTCGATGGAATGATGATATAACATGAATGCCCCTTCTACCTCTAGCCTCCAGCCTTATCAAGTGCTTCATTTATCATTTCACGTGCTTACAAGTCAGCTCCACATTCTTTAATCACATGCTCCTCATTTTACTCTTTTTCCCGATAATGAATCACGTGTTCATTCATGCAGCTATTGTGCTAGAACTCATTGCTCTAATATGCTATGTCCATGTAAGCTTCTTCATATTAATATAATCCCATGCTTCTGCTCACATGCCTCACATGCTCTTCCTTTCATTCTACCCGTAGCATTCCATGTCAACTTCTATGTTTTACTCATGTGTGTTTTCTTCAGATGAAGTAATGTCCAATTTTCATTAAACGATGAAAATGGACAGGTTTTTAAAGCAAGTCCCCTGAAATGAATTAGTTAAGGTTCCAAAAAATTTGAGTAACATTTGAGACTCTTAAAAATAAGAATCCTAGCCTCAGAAGGAAGGAAAAATGGAGTAAGAATGAAGAAACAAATTTTAATAGAAAAACTTACGAAACATAATGGCATTTTTGTAATTTAGAGTAAATTTTGGAATTCACAGAAGAGGGCTTTTTAAATGAAAATTTTAAGTTCTTTGGGGTTCTTAGAGGCCTTAAAAATCATGAGAAGCCTTAGGATAGTTAAATCCCCTCTGATGGACGTTTTCCAATGTCGGAGTACCCAAACTTTAACAGATTCATTCGAAAAAGTTTTAGCTCCGATTTGAGTGATTCCAAAGGCATTTTAACAAATTGGGAACCTAAATTGTATAATAGAAAAGATGGTTCTAAAAAAAGGAGCTAAAACAAATGAGAAACAAAAATGCAAAGAACGAAAGGCAAAATGGAAATTTTTGAAAAATGCTTCCTCCTTCCCCTATAAATAGGTGGCGCCCCACTCTCTCCTTCATTTAGACTCAAAATTTTTTGCCAAATTTCAGAGAAGAAGGCCAGGGTTTAGGCACATCAAAGGGAGAGAAGAAGAAAGAGAAATCCAAGCTTTAAGGTATGGGTTCTTTGTAGTTTTTCATGCTTTCTTCCATCCAAACCTCCTCTCCTCCTTTTTCCTTTGTTTCCTTTGATTAAAATGAAGTTTACAAATCTGATTTAAGGGAGAAACTTAGAGGAAATTTCGGATTTGAAGAGAGGAGCTTGGAGAAAGCAAGATTCAAGTGACAAAAAGCAAGAAAATAAGGTAATTTCTCCTCCCATAGTTGCTACCTTTGGTTTCGCTCCTTTTCCATTTTGCTTAACATAAGAAACCCTAGGAGGACTTGATGTTTAGGCAAAACCAAGGATGAATCTAAGGAAAAATGGTGTGGAGATTAAGAATATGCAAATGGAATTAACAAAAAATCATTAGATTTCAAGATGCAATTTCTAGGGTTTTAATTGCACCTTATAAAATCTGATTTTGTATGATGATTCCTAGGCCTAAATAAAAGTTTGAAAGAGTTCCTAAGATCACTAGAAGTCTCCCCATATGCTTTCTCCTTTAAGAAAACCAAGCAAAATCCATGAAGGCTAATAAGCTTCATGGTCTCAGCTTAAGGAGGTTGAGGTAGAAAGGGAGAGTTTTAAATTTTTCTAAGCCCATTCTTGAGTCATATATGATGAATGAAAATGAGAAGAGGCCTTGGAAAAAATTTAGAACCCATAGAAAGTGAGTTGGTGTCTTATGTTTTATATTATGACCTAAAGAAGCAACATGTAGCAGACTCTTTATTTTATTTGTGTGATGACTCCAAGAGGCTTAAAAAGAGTCAAGAATCATATTTGAAAGGAAAGAATAGATCCTAGAATTTATCTAAGGGATGTTGCTTCATTAGGTATAATTATGAAACCATAATAAGATTTATAAATCAACCTAGTGTCTAAGCAAGTTGTGTGGCCTTAGAATTAATTTCATGAACCTAATTGGCTTTCATAAATTGTGTTTAGGCCAAGAGAAATCAACCTTACACTTTTATGTGTGTGTGGCCGAAAAGGGGAGCTTGGATTCAAGGGAAAAAGTGTGTAATTATATCTAAAGTAGCTTTCTCCACCTTCTCTCACACATGGATATATCCTTAACTTGTCTTAAAATATGTGTATGTGTATTTTCAAGTGATGAAAAGTATGCTAGCATGATTTCATATGCCATAGTTTTATGATGACATATTATGTTTCTAAATAATGTTATGATGTGTGTTTGAGTTTGCATGAGTATGGTGAGGCCAAGAACTCTTAGCCTTGGTGAAGATGAGCCAAGAACCCTTAACATTGGTTGAGATAAAGCAAAGACTCTCCTAAAAGCAAGATGGGCTCCTAAAAGCATGGTTGAGTCCAAGAATCTTTTAAAGAATGGGTGAGGCAAGTCCAATATCCATAAGAAATTAGGTGAGACCAATCCACTTGCTTGATAAGCCTTTGTATGCTATGTATGACTTTCTCAAATGATGAAAATGCCTCTTGAATATTTACACAGGTCAACATAACCATACATGCATTTATGAGACTTGTTTGCATTCATTATGTATGATTGAATGGGAGATGAGCTATTGGGATTCCTTGAATCTCATTCCCTCCTCTCCAATGATCTAATATGCTAGGTGGACCAAGGAAGCAAGGTAATGGAAGCCAACCACCTTAAAGAAGAGAGCTCAACAATATAATGCATAGTTTTTTGTTCTTTAAGGCCATATTTATGTCAAATGTTGTAACCCACATATGTAAATATGATAATATGTTATGTATAATTAGAAGAATATGATATGTAACCATTAGAATGTGATTTGGGTATGATATGGTAATGTGGCTTCTTGAATGATGTTATGGAATTGTGCATAAGTGTGAGTAAGATGGCCAAAATGAGATGCATGAGGGTTAGGACCATTTGGGCAGCTCACACAAGTTTTAATTATGCTTTTAGACTTGCCCAAGAGGTGCCAAACACCAAGGAAAGCCATTTGGATATTTGGGTATCCTATATGGAGCCAAAATTAACCAATTTAAAATCCTATGTCACTTTTCTATCCAAATAAGCTATTCTTGATCTAAGATTTGGTATGTAATTAGAGCTTGTTGAGAAATTTTTGGAAACCTAAAGAACAGAATTTTTGAAGGTTTAGAGAATATTTGATCCATTTCCAAATTTGGCAAATTTTCTAATTTTGGTCATGTTTCTGTTCACTCAAGTCCAAAAATAAAATCTATCACAAGACACAAATGATGTCCAATTGCCATGAAATTTTACATAGAAAAGTTAGACATTTCTAGTGACTTATGGCAACTAGAAGAACCTCATTTTGATGTCTGAGGGAGATATGAATTTTTAAAAAATTCTGTCTAGTATTAGGAACTGCAGCCGACTTCAGTTATTGTTTGATTAAGTTTCAAGGTCTGGGTATGCCTAATTTGGTCTAGAGTTATTTTTCCCCCTATTCAACATCCAATTCTTTCTAGATTAGTATCATTTGCATAGATTGGATTTTGTTGGAATTAATTGGACATTTTTGGAGTTTGCTACAGAATTCTGTGACAGCACCAGTGGACATCTTGACCTTTAGATCATTTCTAATGTCAAACATCCTCTATGTTGGATGTTATAATCTGGACATATTTTTATCATAATTTAGACATGTGTTGATTTCCAAAATGATCAAGAATGTATGATTTTAATTTTTTTAGAATTAGTTATGATTTTCCAAAGTTGTGGCAGAAATGAGTGCAAATCTGGCCAAAAATGAATATGTATATTTCATGCTTCCCTTCAAGTTCCTTGAGATGTAGGCCACTTTTGATAGTGCAAATGAGTTGTATTCATGTAATTAAATATTAAAATATGATGTATGAGCTCACATGATCCACGTGACACCAAATAGAATTTTTATACACGACACAACATAAAGAAATGTATTATTTTAATCCCTTTTCCTTACTCCTCATGGAATTAATGATATAAAGCATGGGAATGTCATGAAATGAGCTAGGAATATATGGTTTACAGATGAGGTGTGGGGAATGGAGTATGTGGCATGGATGGGTCTCTCGATAGATTAACATGCTGCCCCATGGCTAGTTCTCTTGCTTACATGTTGCTCAACTTGAGAGTGCTTCATGCATGGTTCTGTGGTTTCTCTTCTTGCTTCATTCATTCCTTAGCTTCTTCATCACGAATGAATCACATGTTCCATACTAGTGCTTCCTTCTCTTTCTTTTCTAAACAAAACTGTGGCTTCTTCGTGTTATTTTTCTCCTCTATTTCAGCCACTTGACCTCAAGTTTGCTTTTTCCCAAAAGCTTAAAACTGCCTTTTCTTCTGCTCAGCTAGTTCTTCATTTGCTCATAGCTTGCTTCCTCTTTTTCTCTTCACACATGAGCTGCCTGTAGCTAGTTCTACCTCTTGTTTCATCCACCCAAGCCCCTTTTCATTCTTCTTTCTCTTCAAATGCTTCTTCATTTGTGTTTTCTCAAAGTACCAAAACTAGTGGCTGCATACTTCTTGCTTTGCCTTCTTCCAGCCCCTTTCTTACACTTTAAACCCATGCTCTTCATTTTCTTCCCGTTCACGTGCTTCTTAATTGAATTTCTTCCATGTTAGATCCTTATTGAGTGTGAACCCATGAATGGTGGTGTGGTTGAGTGATTTATGAGTGAAAGTGTGAGAGTGTGATGATGCATGCTTCTTCTGTGAAGGTACTGCAACCTGGGTTGTGCATGCATGTATGAATAGATGATGATTATGTGTGTTGGAGCTGCTGGAAGTGAAGTATAATGAGTCAAGTGAGTTGGTTTAATGGATGCACAAGCTATAAGCCAACATGGATGTGAGTGCCTTGTATGGAATGAATTTGAAGCTTCCAAATCCTTCACAAGCCCATTGCTCTAGCTTCTTCTAGCCCCACGTGTTTTCCTCTCTTGTGTTGAGCTATTACCTTCTTAAATCCATGCTTGCTCCTTGTGCCATTCCCTTCATATATCCATTTCTTCTCAATTCAATTTTTTTTTTCATTAAAAGTTCTGCACAAATAATAGAAGTATTGAATAAGAAAATTTACAAACTTATTTTAAAAGAAATTTGTACATTAAAATCCAATAATTTTGCAAACAAATTTCTAAAGTGTAGAAATTGCCAATAAAATCAAATATTATCTAATTAAATCCTAAAGCCATAATTCATTATTAAAATGCCCAAATGAAGGAGAATAAAATATATAGAAAATGTGTTTATCAAGGAGAAATAACAGAACCATGAAATACCTTAGATTCAAGCTTGGTTTCAAGACTTTTTCTCCTTGGTTTTTTTCCCCTCAAGCAATTCAAACTGCTCTTCCTTGACTCAAAATAGCACCAATTCACTTAAATAAAACCATGAAAAGAGAGGAGGAAATGAGAGAAATAGAATTAAAAGAAGATGGAACATGAAATTCCTTAGATTTCTCAACCTTTCTTGCCTTTTTCTTCCTCTTTTTCTCCTTCTCTTGGTGTGTCTAAAGGAGCTAAAAATTTTCTATATTTTGGGCAGAAAGGGTCATGTTTAAAAAGGTGGGAGAAGAGACAAGAAGCTTATGGAACATTCAAGAAGTTAGCTTTTTCAAAAATTTCAATTTCGTCCCTCCATAATGGCAATTTCATTTCATCTTCATCTTAACTCCTTTTTTAGAACTGTATTTTCCAATATAAAATTTAGGCTCCAAATTTAATAACACATGTTTAGAATCACTCAAATTGAGGCTAAAATCTTCCCAAACAAATCTATCAAGGTTCAAGCTCACCGCCATTGGAAAACATACACTAAAGAGGCTTTACTAGTCCTGGGGCTTCCTATGGTTTATGGGGCCTCTGATAACCCTGGTCAAGTCAAATTTCTCATTTAAAAAGCCCTCCTATGTATTTTTTCAAAAGTTGCACTTATTTACAAAAATACTATTATGTTTCGTTAGTTTTTGTCACAAATTGTTTCACCATCCTAGCTCTATTTTTCTTTCTGTTTGAGCCTAGAATTATCATTTTTAGGAGTCTATGACTTGACCCAAATTTTCTAGGACATTATCTAACTCATTTCAGAGGACTTATTTTTATACGGCTCATTTCGTTATTTTACAAAAATTATATTCGTTGCAATTGAGTGTGGGATAGCCAAATTAAGGTGCATGGGGTTTAGGATCAGTTGGGTAGTTCCTACAAGTCATATTCATAGTTTTAAAATTTCCCAAGAGGTTCTAAACATCAAAGAAGGCCAATTGGACAAAGTTGGTACCTCATATGGAGCAAAAATGGCCATTTTGATAAGTTGTACCATTGTTTGTCCAAATAAGCTCTTCTTGATCTGCAATTTGGCATGCATATAAAGCTTGTTGAGAGATTTTTGGAAAGATAAATTGGGTATTATTTAAAGGTCTACAGAATATTTGGCAAATTTTTGAAGTTGGCGAAGAAGTTGGCAAAATTTCTAGTTTTGGTCAATACACTAGTCATCTGGTCTGAAATTTGTTATGTGTCTATCATAGGGCAAACGATGTCCAATTGCCATGAAATTTTACAGGGAGAAACTAGACCTTTCCAATGATTTATACAATTGGAAGTAACTCATTTGGATATCTAAAGAGGGAGATATAAATTTTTGAAGTTGCTATTCAGCACTAGGGGCCAGTTAGACCCGTATTATTGTTTCATTAATTTTCTAGGTCTGAATGCTCTTGGAATGGTATGGAACTATTTTTTTCCTCTAGTTAACATCTGTAGCTTTCCAAATTTCTACATATTACATGGATTGGATTTATTTGAAATTAATTATGAATTCCCAAAATTTATATCAATAAGCTATATCAGATTTCTAGATAGCTCGACCTCCCTACCTATGCTATTGTCAAACATAGTCTAAATGAGATTTTTGTGACTGGAAATTATTTTTAGTGTGAGTTAGCACCCAGAGCTTTCCAAAAAGATATAGTTTTCTTGATTTTAATTTTTCTAGAATTAGTGATGATTTCTCAAAGTTGCCTAAAATTCTGCCACCTTGGAACTCGAGGCAAAATGTGATTATTTTGGATTTTTGACTCTTGATCCGTGGTCTGTGCTAAGGTTTGAGAATGTTATGATTTGTATGAATGGAAAATAATTAGACAATGTTGTTGGTGATTCATGGGGTCCCAAAGATGCAAAATAAAAAATTTATCCGCTATGCAACACAATTTAATTCATTATTTAAATGCATTTTCTTGGAATTTCTTTGAAGAATTGTATAATCCCACTTGCACATAAGAGGATCAATGTTAGAAATAATATGGTATTACATTCATCATGTAGGCCATATGTATGGATTTCATATTCAAGGTATCAGCGACTACATTAGCCTTACTAGGATGGTATTTTAGGGTAAAGTCATAATCCTTTAGAAATTTCAACGATATCCTCTGTCTCATATTTAATTCTTTCTGCTCAAATAGGTACTTAAGGATTTTATGGTCACTGTAAATTTTTATGGCAACCCCATATAAGTTGTGTGCCTCTATTTTTCTGAGCAAACACTATTCTAGCTAACTTTAAATCGTGTGTGGGGTATTTCTCTTCAAGAAGCTTTAATTGTCTAGAGGCATAAGCTACCACTCGGTCTTTCTATATAAGTACACATCCTAACCCTTTCTTAGAGGCATCACTATAGACTAGAAAAGTCTTTCTCAGGTCAAGAAGTACTAAAACTAAGGCCATGGTTAACTTATATTTTAACTCAGAGAAATATTTCTCTCATTTCTCATCCCATACGAATGGCACATTCTTTTTGGTGAGCCTAGTCAGTGGTATTGCTATCTGAGAAAAACCCCGAATGAACCTCCTATCATAACCTACTAAATTTAGAAAGCCCCTGATCTTTGTCACTATCCTAAGTCTCTCCTATTATAATACTGCCTCTATCTTATGGGGATCTACTATGACCTCTACCTAGGAGATCACATGGCCTAGGAATTGAACTTCAGTAAGCCAGAACTCACATTTACTAAGTTTAACATATAACTATCTCTCTCTCAAGGTCTTTAGGGCTAACCTTAAGTGCTACTCATGTTCTTCCCTACTCTTAGAAGAGATGAGAATATCATATATGAAGACAACTACAAATTTGTCTAGGTATGGCCTAAACACTCTATTCATGTAATTCATAAATACTGCAGGTGCATTCGTTAACCTAAAAGGTTTAACTAAAAACTCATAATACCTATACCTTGTTCTAAAGGCTATCTTAGGAATATCTTCAACCTTAATCTAGGGTTGATGATATCCTGACTGAGGTCTATCTTAGAGAAGACTGATGCTCCTACTAACTGATTTAGGAGGTCATCTATTTGGAGAAGAGGGTATTTATTCTTAATAGTTATCTTATTGAACTCGCTATAATCTATACACAGTCTAAAGCTCCTGTCTTTTTTCTTTACGAATAAGACTGGAGCTTCCCACAGTAAGACACTAGGTCTAATGAAACCCTTCTCTAAATGCTCTTCTATCTATTTCTTAAACTTAGCTAGCTCGGTGGGAGCCATTCTATACAGGGCCTTATGTGACATCCCTAAATTCTAATCATGATAATTAAGCTTAAATATGTAATCAACGATTATAAATTAAGGTCTTTAATCACTATTGATCATCAATTCTATGAAAAAGTAAGAAAATTTGAACCTTAATGTTATTAGAGTCATTAACCAAATGATTACAACCATTTATGTACATAAATGAATCAAATCCTCAATTAAAAGCCTTTAAATATATTATTCATTAATTTTAATTCTTAAGAACCCCTTACAAGTGTTTCTAAGTCATTCCTTAGTATTTCCATAAGGAAACCCCAAGTCTTTTAAGTTAATATAAGAATTAGAGCACCTTCACTATGGCTAAATGCTTTTGTGCCATAGCTAATTTTTCTTGGGTTCAGCTTCTTACATTTTCACAAATTTCATCATGATGATAGCTGCGACAAGTTGGAGCCTCACTGCAATGAGAGGACCTCTTGGAGCCTTTCTAACTCGTCCCTTGATATCGGCTGTGGCCAACTCCCTTTTACACCACGGTGAATTACTCTCTGGAACATAACCAAACTGACCTCTTGATTCTCACTGTGATGAATTACTCTCTGTTACCCTCCTTGGGCAACTTCATTGCTTTTCACTGCTGCTCAACCTATTTTGGCTGCGGCAAAATCCCTTCTGTACCTAAAACTCCTAGAACCACTCATCCCATATACTGCAACTCTCCCTTCAGGAACACTCTAGAACCACTCTCCCTCAATTTGTAAGACTCTAATGACATTTATCTGCTTGAGTTTCCCAGCAAATCTAACCTTACCTACTTTAAGATTTAAGTATTGATTCCCACTCATCAATTTACCATATATCAGCAAGTACCATGTGATATTAATAAATAACCAGATTTATAAACAACTACTATAATTATTTAAATAGCAATCCCAATAAGGTGCCATGTATCACCAGCCTAAATCATCATTTAAGTGAATACATGCTTACATTTCCAAATAGTAAACCATGTCATAGGGTCAACAATGGTCTCATATTAGATGTCATAAGTTCATACACAAACACCAATTTAACATGAGGTCTAACTCCTTAATAGATATATTCTAGGTTATCAAAACATAATCTCCTGCACTTGGCAATATAATTACATGATGATGTTATATAAAAGAATAACAAAATTTAGCATCTATCCTAAGTTAAAGCAATCCAAGTGCAACATCCCCCATACTAGATCTTAACTCATAGATGTTCATTCACTTACTTGCCTTTATCCTTACTTGAAGGACCTTCACCTAAAATAGTTAGCCGATGAAATGGGGTGAGATGCAAATCTCAGTGACCGAAGGCAAATTTCATTCATATATTCCAATTTAATTAACATATACGCATATTATCATATAAGCATTAGAAAATATACTAATCATATCAGCAAATGAAATAACTAGGCTATCAATGATTACTATCCCACACTAGCAAACACATTTCCACATGTTAAAGGTCAATAACACTGGGAGAGGCCCATCCACAACACCTACTCCATAATGAGCATAACCAAGGGTTAGTGCTTTTGGGGTCTGATCATAATCTGGTGCCTGATTGAAGCACATACACAGGTTGCAGCTATACCATAGCTCTACCATGGGCTCACAAGGTCTAATCACAATACAATAGATAGCCAACTAATTCATTATTATTTTAAAAACATAATTATGCAGCAAAGATAAAATTAAATTGGGCATATGCATGGAATTTAACATAATCCTTGGTTACCTTACTTATAGACAAGTTAGAAAGCTAACAATAGTACTAAAATCCTCTTATGATTACAATTTCAGAAAATTACCACTCTAAGTCAGTCCATTACCATCCCCATTCATTAATTATGGCAACAACCTAATGCTCAAAGAATTAAACCACCAATAGTTACTTAGGGGATACTTACCCAACCACCAAGAGACTCTAAATTCGGATTTTGCCTTTCCTAAACTAGAAACTTCAAAATATCACCTTACATTACAAATATTTTCGCATAGAAAAAAAGCCCATATCATAAGTCAGCTAATAGGGTCTCTAACTAGTAGTAAATGCATCAAAATGAAGAGTTTATACTTACCCAATATCCCTCCTAGCCTCAACCTCTGAAAATCCTCTGAGAAAATACCAAAAACACATTTCAGATTTTGGGTGTAGTGAAAGTGCTCCAAATGAGAAGCCAATCAGGTCAAATTGAAGAGAAAGAGAAGAGGATTAAGTTATATAATACTCACCTTGGTTGATTTTTACTTTGAAAGTGAGAAATAGGACCAAGAAGGTGATGGTTTCAGATTTTAGGTGTAGTGAAAGTACTCTAAATGAGAAGCCAATCAGGTTAAATTGAAGAAAAAGAAAAGAGGTTTAAGTTATATAATACTCACCTTAGTTGATTTTGACTCTAAAAGTGACAAATAGGGCCAAGAAGGTGATGGAAGACCTAGCCCCCAAAGGACCTCTAAAAATGTGTTTATGTTTCAGCAAAATGGTAGGAGGGGGGGGCTACATGTGTTTAGGGTTTAAATGGGTTTAAGTTGGGTCTTAAATGGGTTATGGGCTGACTCGATGGCTCGATTCCAAGTGGGTTTCAGATTTATGTTTACTGGGCTAGCTTTCATGGGTTGGGTGGTAGGATTTTTTGATTGGGTTAGGCCAAGTTACAAGAATCAATCTAATTTGGGTCTGCATAATGAGTGTTGGGTCAACTATAAGGGTTCATGAAAATTGGGTCTTAGGCTTCTATCTCATTAAATAAGATTGGGTCATTGCTAAGTGGTCTATCTTGGGCCAAGTTTCATAATAAGAAGTTGGGTCTGCACCTAAAGTCATTGGGCTTCCATAAAACCTTATCTATGGCCTAACTAAATTAATTTGGGCCAAAATGAAGTTCTTAACCTAATTAAATCTTAAACTCATATTAATAATTCATTTCTCTATAAATTCCCATTCCCATAGCTTGCCCAATTATTCCATAATAATTATTCTTAATTAGATTAAATCCATGATTAATGCTTTAATTAATTTTAGGGTGTTACATCTTAGACATTAGACCCACCCTAGGTACAATGTCTATGGAAAACTTAACTTCTCTCTCTGGGCTTAGTCTACTAATCTCTTTAAAAAACACTTTTGAAAACTCTGTCACTATTAGGATTTTCTCTATCCCCCTCTTCTATCTCAACCTAAAATGAAAAGAAAACTAGGTATTGCTGACAACTATGCTCTAGAGACCTCTTAGCCTGGGAGGTGGTCATAAGGGCTAGCTTAGTCTTAATGTTAGGCACAATCCCACATTTAGGAAAAGTAATACATCTATAGAAACAATCAAGTGTGATGTTATTTATAGACATCCAATTCATATCGATAATCAAATCAAGGGTAGTGTAACAATGATTAAATTAGACCACACAGTTAAACACACATGTGAGGTAATGGCTCTGTTTCCTATGAGGGTAGAGACATGCAAGTCATATGGCAAGGTATGCATACTCAGATCTAACCTCTTAGCACAGTCATATGATATGAACAAGTGGCTAGCACCCAAATTAAATAAAATATTCATAGAAAAATCATTAATCTTAATAGTACCTTGGATCAGACTCAAGGACCGACTAGCCTCTTACTGTGTCAGGGCAAAGACTCTATCTTAGGTCTGAGGTCTAGGTGCAAGAGCCATCTCCCTTTGTTAGGTAAACTACTAAGGAGCCTGTGTACAGCCCCTGGCATTGTGCCCTAGTCTACCACATCTATAACATACATTCTGCCTTGTATAACACAGCCTATTCCCATGATTTTCTACCACCTTCGATACATACTATAAGTGTAATGTTTAGCTTTCATTAAATGATGGAAACGGGTGCATTTTCAAAGCAAGTCCCCTGAAATGAATTAGTCAAGGTCCTGAAAATTTTGAGTAATATTCTAGACTTCTAAAAATAAGAATCCTAGCCTCAGAAGGAAGGAAAAATAGAGCTAGAATAAAGAAATAAATTTTGACGAAAAACCTACGAAACATAATGGCATTTTCATAATTTTGAGTAAATTTTGGAATTCACGTAGGAGGGCTTTTTAAATGAAATTTTTGAGTTCTTCGGGTTTCTCAGAGGTCCTGAAAACTATGGGAAGCCTTGAGATAGTTAAATACCCTCTGATGGATATTTTTCAACGTCAGTACACCCGAACTTTGATGGATTCATTTGGGAAGGTTTTAACTCTGATTTAAGTGATTCTAAAGGCATTTTACTAAATTGGGAACCTAAATTTTATAATAGAAAAGACAGTTCTAAAAAAGAAGCTAAAATGAAGGAGAAACAAAAATGCAAAGAACGAAGGGCAAAATTGAAAATTTTGAAAAAGTCACTTTCCTACCCTATATATAAGTGGCGCCCCACTTTCTCCCTCACTTAGACTTAGAATTTTTTGTCTAATTTCAGAAGAGGGAGCTAGGATTTTGGGTGCACAAGAGAGGAAGAAGAAAAAGGAAGAATTCAAGCTTAAAGGTATGTTTCCATGATAGTTTTTCATGCTTTCTTCCATCCACACCTTCTCTCCTTCATTCTCCTTTATTTCCTTTGATTAAAATAGAGTTTATAAATCTGATTCAAGGGAGAAACTTAAGGGAATTTTCGGATTTGAAGAGAGGAGCTTGGAAAAAGCAAGATTTAAGCAAGAATAAGAAAGAAAACTAGGTAATTTCTCTTCCTATAGTTGTTATCTTCATCCTCCCCCTTCTCCATTTCACCTAACCCTCGGAACCATAGGAGGATCTAAATTTTTGGCAAAACCAAGCATGAATCTAAGGAAAATGGGTGTGGAGATTAAGAATATGCAAAGGAAATTAACAAAAAATCATTAGATTTCAAGATACAAATTCTAGGGTTTTATGTGCACCTCATAAAATATGACTTTGTATGATAATTTGTAGGCCTAAATAAGAGTTTAAATGGGTTCCTAAGATTCCTAAGATGCTCCCCACATGCTTCCTCCTTCAAGAAAACAAAGAAAACTCCAAGAAGGCCAAACTTCTCTGTCTCGGCCAAGCATGGGTGGGATAGCTAGGGAGAGTTTTAAATTTTTTTACACCCATTCTTGTGTCATATATGATGAATGAAAATGAGGGGAGGCCTTGGGAAAAATTTAGAACTCATGGAATGTGAGTTGGTGCTTTAGGTTCTATATTATGATCTAAAGAAGCAATATGTTGTTAGCTTCTTGGTTTTGATTGTGTGATGACTCCAAGAGGCTTAAAAGGAGTCAAGAATCATATTTGAAAGGAAAGAATGGAGCTTAGAATTTATTTGAGGGGTGTTGCTTCATTAGATACATTTATAGACCATAATAAGGTTTATAGATCAACCTAGTGTCTAGGCAAGTTGTATGACCTTATAAATTATTTCATGAACCTAATTGCCTTCCATAAATTGTGTTGAGGCCAAGAGAAACCTTCCTCACACTTTTGTGGGTGTGTGGTTGAAGCAAGGGAGGGCATTTCAAGAGAAAAGGTGTGTGATTGTGTGCAAGGTAGCTTTCTCCACCTTCTTTCATACATGGATGTGTGTTTAGCTTGTCTTAGAATGTGTGTATGTATATTTTCAAACAATGAAAAGTATGCTAGCATGATTTTATATGCCATGATTTCATTATAACATATTATGTTTCAAAATGATGCTATGATATTTGTTGAGTTTGCTTGAGTATGGAGAGGCCAAGAACTCTTAATCATGATGAGGATGAGCCAAGAACCCTTAAGATTGGTTGAGACAAAGCAAAGAGTCTCCCAAAAGCAAAGTGGGCTCCCAAGAGCATAGTTGAGTCCAAGAATCTCTTAAAGAATGGGTGAGGCAAGTCCAAAATTTATGAGGAAAAAGGTAAGGCCAATCATCCACTTGGCAAGCTCTTGAATGTCTTATATGACTTATTCACATGCCAAGCTTGTTTCTTGAATGTTCATGACATCAATTATATCCATGCATGCATTTTTAAGGCTTGCTTTACATATATTCTGTATGATCGAATGGGAGATGAGCTATTGAGATTCTTTGAATCTCATCCCCTCCTCTCCAATAATCTCACATGTTAGGTGCACCAAGTGGATAAGGTAATGGAAGCCAACCACCTTGAAGGAAAGAGTTTGACAACAAAATGCAAAGTTTTTAGTTCTTTAAGGCCATAATTGTGTTAAATGATGTAATCCAATGATGTATATGGTCTATAACCTCTTAAGCATGTGTAATTGTGATATTATGCTATGTGTGAATGAGAGAATATGTTTTATAGTCATTAGAATGTGAAATGGTATATGGTGGCAAATTAGCTTCCTCCGTGGTTTGATGGAATTATGCATATGTATGGATGAAATGGCCAAAATGAGATGCATGGAGTTTGGAACCATTTGGACAGCTTACACAAGTCTTAATCATTTTAGACTTACCCAAAAGGTGCCAAACCCTAGGGAAAGCTATTTGGTTACTTTGGTACCTCATATGGAGCCAAAATTGATCAAAATGAAACTCTACGTCACTTTTTAGCCAAATGATCTCTTCTTGATCTAAGATTTGACATACAATTAGAGATTTCCTTCGAGTTCCATGAGTTGTAGCCATATTTTATTATGTAAATGACTTTTATTCATGTAATTAAATATGAGAATGTATGGTATGAGCTCACATGATTCACGTGACACTGAATGAAATTTTTATATACGACGCAACATGAAAATATTTATTATTTTTATTGCCTTTTTCATTAGAAACTCATAGGATTCATGGAATTGAGTTAAAAAAAGGCATGAGATGAGTTAGAAATTATGGTGTTACAATAAGCGTGGAACTAACTCTAGTAAACTGAACTCTGCTTCTCTTACCTCTTCTGTTCCACTAGCCTCTGCCACCTTTCCTGCTATTGACCGTGGCCTGTGTCTCATCTCTCGATCTCTGAGGCTCAGGGAAGGGAGGTCTGGCACTAGAAGTGGTCTACATAGTCTTGAGGTTTGTTTTTGTAACTTTATAAACCTCTACTAAGGCATTAAATTCCCTAATCCTCTGTGGGACCACCTTGTCTCTAACATCTAGCAGCAGCCCCTTCACTAACTTATCTATTCTCCAGCGCTCGTCATCATGTCTTTATAAATATGAAAAACATCTGGAGAGCTCAACTTAGCTACATACTGGTCTACGGACATTCCCTCAGCTTGCCTCAAGAATACAAACTCTGACTCCTTCTGATCTCTAATAGAGCTGGGAAGTATCTCTTATAAAAAGCCAAGAGGAATGTCTCCCAAGTGAGAGAGAGATTCCTCGATCTCAGAGTCAGCTCAATACTCCTCTATTAGTAATCTGCCTCTTTTTCTAATTGGAATATGGCCATCGCGGCCTTTTACTTAGAGGTACACTGCATCTCCCAAACAATCTTCTCAATCTATATAATCCAGACCTCAGCTTTCTCTGTATTCAACTCACCATCTAAGGTGAGAGGCCCAAATTTCCTAAACTGCGCTATAGTCTGTCTGATAGAAGGTTGTTCCAGGGCTAGAGGTGTTTGAAAGGGTGGAGTCTAAGAAGTCTATTGTATCTGTATATATGGTTGTGGATTAGAATGAGTTACTTAAGAATGCTCAGGATGATCTAAGTGCTGTGGTAGCTATAGGGGAGGAGGTGTAGGGCCCTCACTATCTCCCTGTGCAAGCCATTCTTGTAATTGCATGATCATAACTTACTGTGATCCAAGCGAGCCATAATAGCCTGAAAGGCTCCAGCCATGGGATCACTAGGCTTGACTATATCCTCAACACAAGCCTCTCTGGAAGGCCTACCTCTCTACGTGTTCACCATCATTATGAAATAATACTAGCAAACTTTAGCATCACATAGGAACACACCCACCACCATCACACTCAATTCACCCACAACATGTTCATACATAAAGGCAAACTCATATTCACAAGCCATAACCCACATCAAAATGCCTGAACCCTTGTTCTAATATCAATAAAGTGTAACACCATATTTAACTAACTTGCCTTATTCATATCTTAGCTTCCTTCCATTGATATCACAAGTTTTCCAAGAAAACTCCATTAAAATATTACATTATTTTTGTCTTATGTTGCAAATAAAAATTTCATTTTGTGTCCTGTGGACCATATGTACTCATCCATCTTGTTATCCTATTTAAATACATATATACAACTCAAAACTATCTCAAAATGTGGCCAACAACTCGAGCTCATAGCATATATACACAAAATATTACATAGTTGTCTTGGGTTCTGCTACCAGCTTCTAAGTGCCAACTTTAAAAAATCTTAACTAAATATAAAAAAAATTGAAATCATGCACACTATACAATTCTAGAAAGTTACAGATGTCTACTTTATGCTAAAAATAATTTCAAACCAAAACAGGAATGTCTAGCCACTAGAAATTGATGGAATTATACATAAACTTAGCTAGCACTACTAGTACTAACATAGAACTTCAAAATTTCATATCTCCTTACTTAGACATCCAATTAGGGTGATCTCAATGGCCATAGAAAGCTTATCATATCTTATTTATTCTTGTAAAATTTTATAAGCATTGGACACCATTTGACTCTCAAATGATGCAAGAGAAGAAATTGACTATATGAATAGTAACTATACTAGAATAGCAAAAATTTAGTAACTTTGAAAATTCATAATTAATTTCACTAAGCTCCAAATAATCTAATCTTTAGCTTTCTAAAAATCTCTAGATGAGATTATATGCATGCCAAAGTTCATGAGGAAATACATTCATTTGGTTAGATTGTGCTATAGGGTTCCAAAATGGCTCTTTTTGTGCTTCTTAAGGGTCATAAAGGGTCCAAATTTGCTTTCAAGGCTTCCAAGGCCACTTGAGCACGTGGGAAAGTATCAAAATGGTCTATTAAACATGTCTTAAAGGTTCATAAACCTAGATTTCATAAACCCATTCTCTCACCCTAAGGTATACACAAGAACATACAAGCTTTATCTTGCCATTCAATGTCAAGAACTTGCTATATCATTCACATCGCACCAATTCTCATATATACATCAAGTATCTATGTAATTACATATATACATCAAGTATCATTCATCATAAGGTTACATCATATGCCATCAAAATAGTTATAAAGTGAACAAATTAGCACATTTCTTTGTCAATCTTTCTCCTTCAAGCTTAGTGGTTTTCATTCCTTTGTTCACTTGCTCCACCATGGTGCACAACAACACACTTTTTCCTTTGAAAATACTTCCTCTCCTTTGGCCACACACTAACAAGGATGTGAGACTTAATTTCTTTGGCCTTGTTTTCCTAGCCTTTCTTAGATGCTCTTCCTTTTGCTTGGATTCTCCTCTTCAAATTTGAAATTTCCCCCTGGTCTTTCTTGCCTTGTTTTTCCTCTTTCTCTTCCCTTCTCTTGTGTGCCTTTCTTCTTAGGTCTCACTTCTATTTTAGGGCAAAAATAAAAGCCAGCCAAATAAGGAGAAGAGTGGGGCACACCATACTTATAGGGAGGCTTAGAAGTTGTTTTAGGAAAATTCCATTTATGTCCCGTAAACTTGGCATTTTTGTTTTCAGTTTATTTTAGCTCCTTTTCTATAACTATCTTTTTTATCATAAAATTTAGGTTCTCAATCTTATAAAATACTTTTGGAATCACTCAATTTAGAGTTAAAACCTTTTCAAACAAAACAGTTAAAGTTTGGGTCAACTAACGTTAGAAAATGTATACAAGGGGTTTTAATTGTCTCATAGATTCTCATGATTTTCAGGGCCTCTAAGAATTTCAAAGAACTCAAATTTTTCATTTAAAAAGCCTTTATGTAAGTATTTTAAAAATTGTCAAAATTACGAAAATAGTATTACATTACGTAACAATTTCATTAAATTCCGTTTGATTATTTTATCTTCTATTTTAGGGCACCCTTGGCCTCCTATTTTCATTACTTAATATCTAAATCATAATCTTAATTTTTCTTAGGCCTTAACCAATTCATTTTAGAGGACTTACTTTTAAAACGTACCTATTTCTGTTGTTTTTACAAAAATTAAACATTACATGAAACTTTGAACATGCATATTTCTGGCTACATAGCTCCAATTTAAGTGATCTTAGTGTCTATGGAAAGCTTTAATTCTAACTATATACCTATAAAATTCCATGATCATTGGAATTCGTTTGATCGCTCAAAGACATGAAAATAAAAAATGACAAAATGAATAGTTCCTAAGTAATTCTTCATTTTTTTAGCCAATTTTGAAAAATAATAATAAATTCTACATAACCCTAAAATTTATATTCTTTCACTCCATGAAAATTTGTAAATGAGATCTAAATTTTTGCCAAATTTTATTCCAAATTTCATTCATTTGGCTAGATTTTGGTTAAAATGGTGCACCATGAGCATCAATGGTTCAAAATGGCCTCTTTCAAGACTTGTAACCATTTGTGTAATATTCTGTTATCCTAAAAACCTTAAAACTAAGGAAATTACTAAAAGAGGTCCCCTAAATTGAATGATTAGAGGCCAAAAAAATTAGAGCAATAATTTAAACAAATAAAAATGAAGATACAAGGCTAAAGATGCTAAAAAAATGGAGCCAAAATAGTTCAATAAAATTATACGAAACGTAATGGCATTTTCATAATTTTTGCTAAATTTTAGAAAATTCAAAGGAAGTATCTTTAAATGGGAAAATTGAGTTTCTAGGGGTTCAAAGTAGCTCTAAAAACTAGAGGAGTCCCTAGAATAGTCAAAATCCCTCAAGTATACATTTTAGAGTGTTAGTTGACCAAAACTTTGACCAGATGATTTGGTAATGTTTTAAATCCAATAAGAGGGAAACCAAATGCATTTTATAGACTAGAGGACCTAAATTTCATGATGGAAAAGAAATTTCTCAAAAAAGAGTTGAAATTAGCCTAAATGAAATGAACCAAGAAAAAGGACTAAATTGGAATTTTGAAAAAGTGTCTTAATGAAGCCCCTACCTCCTTAAAACATGTCCCACTTCTTCTCCTCCTCATAATCAACTTTGCTCTACCTCAAATAGTATTCTAAGACACCTTGAAGTGGTGCACCAAGTGAAGGAGAGAAGAAGGAGAAAAAACTAAGAAAAAAGTGTATGAAATCCAAGACTTTTCATGCTTTCTCCTTCACCAAAATTCTCCTCCTCTTTCTCCTCTTTTCTCTCAAGGTTTTGATGACTTATTTGGAGCTATTTTATGGCTAGTTTAGTAGGAGGAATAGAAAATTCAAAAGAGACATTGGAAGCTTTAGAAAGCTCCTTGGAAAAGCATAAAAACAAGATATCATGGCTTTCTTGCATCTTCTTGGTTGCTTCTTCTCTTGTGTGTTTCAGCCAAATCTAGGCCTATCTAGGAGAGGATGATTTTTGGTTATAACAACATAGGAACAAGGGTTTTCAAGCATAAGGAGTAAGAATATGCAATTGGAACTAACAAAGAAGATTTAAAAATTAAGTTATGTCACCTAGGATTCTTGTTGCACTTAACAATTTTAGAAGCTTTCTAATGATAATATAACTTATCTAAGAGTATGTATGAGTCCATAAGAGGTCTAGAAAGCTTCATGGATGCCAAAACCCCTAGGAAATTGAATGAAACTCCAAGGGTCCTTCACCTTAGGCTATGTCTCAGCCAAGAGAGGATTATACACCTAAGGAGAGTTTTCTTTGATTCTAAGGATAAAAATGGTCTAGATATGATTAATAAATACTAAAGGAGCCATTGGTTTGAATTTAGAAACCATAATTTATAAGATGGAAGTTTAGGTTTCTTTATAAGGCATAAAGAAGCAAATTAAAGTTTAGCTCTTTGAATTAAGTTTGTGATGACTATAATGAGTTTAAATGGAGTCATGAGACTTAGATTGAATGAGTAACTGGAGACAAGATCATAAATTCTATGGGTTGCTTCTTTATGCTCTTATATAGAGCCATAACCATGCCTTAAGATATAATAAGCTTGTATAGAGTTCATGTGAGGCTAGAATTTGTTCCAAATGTATTTCTATCTTATTTGATTTATCTAGGCCAAGCAAATCAAGATCTTCCTAGGTGTGTGTGTGAGGTCGAAAGGGGGAAGTAAACTACAAGTAAGGAAGCTTGTGTTTCTTGACTTAAAGTAGCTCTTTATCCTTTCTTATATATATTTCTTAGATGTTTGATTGTCATTGGATGCTTGTGTGCATGTTTGAGCCATAAGATATGTTTATAGCTAATGATTTAATGCTTTTGGTACCATTATGCTTTTTGAAACATGTTTTGAATACAAGATGGCTCTTAATGGGTGAGGTTGTGCTAAAATCCTCTAGAATGGATGAGGAGAAGCCAAAAGTCCTTAAGAATGGGTGAGACAAAGCCAAAGGTCTCAAGAAAGAGTAAGGCTAAGTCAAAAGTCCCTAAAAGTGGGTGAGGCATGTAAGGGCCTAGTTTTCCTAAAAACATTAGAAACAGATCAATTATAAAAGGAAGTGCCCTAAATAGAAAAGATTTAAGGCCAAATAAAATTAGGACAATAATCTAAAAAATTGAAAATGAGGATACAAGGCTTAAGATGCTTAAAAATTAGAACTGGAGCAGCTAAATAAAATTAGACGAAAACTAGTGGCATTTAAGTAATTTTGAGCATTTTTTAGAAAAACTCAAAGGAGTGATTTTTAAATGAAAATTTTGAATTTCTTAGAATTCCTACTCAGAGGTCCAAAAAATTATAGGAACCTCTAGAATGGTTCAGATCCCTCCAGTTTACGTTTTAGGATGACGGTTGACCCAAACTTTGATCAGTTCATTCAATAAGATTTTAAATCTAATTTGGGTAAAACCAAAGAAATTTTATAAGTTATAGGACCTAAATTTGGGTGAAACTAAAAATGGTTCTCAAAGAGAAGTTAAAAGA
Organism: Erythrophleum fordii; assembly: GCA_032878935.1. Lineage (NCBI taxonomy): Eukaryota > Viridiplantae > Streptophyta > Magnoliopsida > Fabales > Fabaceae > Erythrophleum > Erythrophleum fordii. Next base: position 12,170,347 of record JAVQMF010000052.1, on the reverse strand, counting down.
AGTCTAAAAGGAGTTAAGAGACTTGGATTGAATGAAAAATAAGAGCCAAGATCATGAATTCCAAGAGTTGCTTTATTGTATCTTGTATGGAACCATAATGGAATCATATGAGCAAGTAGGCATGCATAGGGTTTCTACAAAGTTAGAGCTTGTTTCAATGATTAAATTATGTCTCATTTAATGTGTCTAAGCTAAGGGAATCAAGCCCTATCTAGTTACATGTGTTTGGCCAAAAAGGGGAAGAAATAATTAAAGAGAAAAGCTTATTTTCTTACTTCAAGGTAGCTCTCTAACCTTTCTCACATGCTTTGTTTAGATGTTTGCTTGTCATTGAGTGCTTATGTGTATGGTTGAACTTATAAGATATGTTACTAGCTATTAGTTACTTGTGATGGTGCCATTATGCTTCTTAAAAAATATTTATGAATGCAAAGTGGCTTGCATGGGTATGGTTATGCCAGAAGTCCCTTAGCATGGTTATGGATGAGCCAAAAGTCTCTAGAAATAGGTGAGATAATACCAAAAGTCTCAAGAAGAGTAAGGCTAGGTCAAAAGTCCCTTGAAAGTGGGTGAGATAAATCCAAAAGTACCAAAGAAGTTGGGTAAGGCTAGACCAATGCTCTTGAGAGCCTATGTTTAATATGTATGAGTTCATATGACAAGGAAAATAGTTTATGTATGTTCATTAGTGACTTAAATGCCATGCATGTATTCTCTGACATATAAATGCTCCTTTTATGTATGTTTGAAAGGATAAAGAGCTATTGAGATTCTTTGAATCTCACTCTTCTCCTACATATGTCTAACCATATCTAAGTGAGTTAAGTGGACCAAGAAATGGAGGCCAAACATTTTAAAGAGTAAGACTTTGACAATAGAATAGATAATTAGGCATTTTGATAGCATTTTGATGTCAAGATTTGTAGCCACATCATGTATATGTGATGTAAACCTTTAAGCATGTTCAAATATATGTAAATATGATGTATGTATCTATTTTGAAGGCAAATGAATGAATATGTGAGTTTTTACCATCCTTATACTATTATGCTCATGTGTATGAATGTAAGTGGCAAGGTGAGAATGAATTCCATGATGAAGTGAACCATTTGGCATGCTTCCATAGGTTGTAGTTATACTTTTAGACTTGCTCAAGTGGTTGTGGAAAGATGAGAAAGTCCTTTGGTGCATGTTGATCCTTTTATGGATTTCAATTTTGACCATTTCTTGAGTTGAGTCAAAGTCTGACCAAATGGATGAGTTTTTACATGAAATTTTGCTAGCAAGTAAGTCTCATCTAGAGCTTTTCATAAAGCTAAATAGTACTCAATTTAAACTCTAGAAAATTTATTATGATTTTTCAAATTTGGCTAAATTTTGCAGAAACTGTTAAGGGTATTGTTCATATAGTCAGTTTGTTTTCCAATGTCATTAGTGGGCCAAATGAAGTCTAATACTTATGAAATTTTACATGCACAAACTAGACATCACAAAATTTCTATAGCCACTGAGAGCACCTCATTTGGAGCTTTCTAAAGGGAGAAACAATTTTTGAAGTTCCAAGACCTGCAGCTATCTGAAAGCATGACCTGATATATTATTCCATTATTTTTCAATGATACTGTCTTAATCTAGAACTATTTTTATTTATTATTTACCATCTAGAGCTTTCCAGAAAGCTATCATATACATGATTTCAATTTTTTTAGAATTAGTTATAATTTTCCAAAATTCATATCAGAAATTTAGAATACCAACTCGAGAGCAAAATTCTGGTTTTGTGAAATATGGTTCTAAATCTAAAATTCTTGAGATGAATGGTGATATTCCTGGTATGAATGGATATGTTATGGATAAAAAATGAAAATTTTCAGTCCACATGATCCTTAAATCCAAGAATGATGTAAATGAGTTTTCAATTATGCAATTTCCCCTAACCAAAAGTGTTATATTCATGTAATTGTATTACGATAAGCCTTTATGATAAAATGTAAATGCTAGGAAGCTAAGGTATTACATTTTTAGTATCAAAGCAAAGGTTCAGGCATTCTAGTATGCCTTATGGCTTGAAAGTGTGACTTGTTAGTTATGTATGAGCTGTTTATGGATGAAATGAGTGTGATATTATGACGTGTGTTCATATTTTATACTGAACTATGTTTATGATGTTTTCAAAAAGATGGTGAATACCCAAAGAGGTAGGCCCTCTAGAGTGGCTTAAGTAGAGCTAGAGACTAGTAATCTAATGGTTGGAGCCTTGTAGGCTATTATGGCTTTCCTGGATCAGCAGCAGGCCATGATTATGCAGTTGCAAGAATGGCTTGCCCAGAAAGATAGTGAGAGGCCTACTCCTCCTCTGCCACAGCAGTTAGATCATCTTGAGAATTTAGAGATGGTCCCCTTAGGCCAGCACCCACATACTTCATAGACTCCACTAGCTCAGACACCTCCTATTCTTGAGCAGCCCTTTACTAGACAGATCATAGCCTAATTTAGGAAATTCGAGCCTCCTACCTTTGATAGTGAGTTGAGTACAGAGAAAGTAAAGGCTTAGATTATGCAGTTAAAGAAGATATTCAAGATAATAGAGTGCATGTCTGAGTAGAAGGCTGTGATGGCCATTTTTTAGTTAGAAAAAGAGGTAGATTACTAGTGGAGGAGCACTAAATTGATAATAAAACCAAAGAACCTCCCAATTAACTGGGAAACATTTCTATAGGCATTCTATAAGTAGTACTTTCCCAGTTCCATTCAGGATGTGAAGGAGTCAGAGTTTGTACTTTTTAATGCCCGATTTTCAACAAAATGATGAAAATGAACTAGTTATAATAGGAAGTCCATTAAAGAAAAAATTTTATGGTCAAATAAAATTAAAACAATAATCTAGACCTTAATTAATGAGAATACAAGGCCCAAGATGCTCTGAAAATAGGGCCAGAATAGCTAAACAAAAATTGACAGTAGTGTAATGGCATTTTCATAATTTTAAATGCTCTTTAGAAAACTCAAAAAATAGATCTTTAAATGGAAAAATTGAGTTTCCTAGGATTCTAAGAGGTCTTAAAAACTATAGGAACCCCTATAATGGTTTAAACTCCTTTGGTGTACATTTTAGAATGTCAATTGACTTAAACTTTGACCGGTTTATTTGGAAAGGTTTTTAATCCAATTTTGATGAAACTAAAGGCATTTTATAAGTTAGAAGACTTAAATTTTACGATGGAAAAGAAATTTTCAAAAATAAGTTAAAATAAACTTAAATAGCAATAGCTAAGAAAAGGAGACAAAATAAGAATTTTTGAACAGTGCATTAAGTGACCTTGCTTCTTATATGTCATGCCCTGTCTCTCCCTCATTTTAACCAACCTTGTTTCTGTCCTAAACTAGAAGAGAGACTAGTTGAGTGAGGTGCATAAGAAGGGAGCAAAGGAGGAATATTTCTAACTCATTTCATACACATTTGCATGCTCATATGATAAATCCCATGACGGAAGTGAGAAAAATCCATTAAGATAATACATTTCTTTGCGTTGCGTCGCATATAAAAATTCTATTCGATATCACGTGGACCATGTGAGCTCATACATCACATTTTCATATTTAATTATATGAATACAATTCATTTGTATCATTAAATGTGGCCTACATCTCAAGGAACTCAAAGGGAAGCATGAAATATACATACTTATTTTTGGCCAAATTTTTTCACTTTTCTATCACAACTTTGAAAAATCATAACTAATTCTAGAAAACTTTAAATCATGCATTCTTGGCTATTATGGGAGGCTACAGATGTCTAATTTATACTAAAAATATGTCCAGACCATAATATCCAACATACAGGACATTTGACATGCGAAATGGTCCAGAGGTAAGGCTGTCCACTAGTGCTATCACAAATTTCTATGGCAAATTTTGAAAATGTCAAATTAATTTCACAAAAATACAATCCATACAAATGATACCAATCTAGAAAGTTGTAGATGTTAGCTAGAGGAAAAAAATAACTCTAGATTATTTCAGGTATGCTTAGACCTCGACATCTAATCAAACAATAATAGAGGTTGACTAGAGTTCCTGATACTAGATAGAATCTTTAAAAATTCATATCTCTCTCTCTAGACATCCAAATAAGGTGCTTCTAGTTGACATAAGTCACTGTGAATTTTTAGTTTCTTTGTATACAATTTTATGTCAATTGGACATCATTGGGGCCCTATGTGATAGACTTTATTTTTGGACCAATGTGAACAATGACATAACCAAAACCAAAAAATTTTTTAACTTTGAAAATTTATTATATAGTTTCTAGAGCTCCAAAAATTTTGTTCTTTAGTTTCCTAAAAAGCTCTCAATAAGCTCTAATTGCATGCCAAATCTTAGATCAAGAAGAGCTTATTTAGATAAAAAGTGACATAGGGCTCTATTATGGTCAATTTTGGCTTCATATGGGATACCAAAATGTCCAAATAGCTTTTCTTGTGGTTTGGCACCTCTTAGGTAAGTCCAAAAGCATAATTAAGACTTGTGTGAGCTGACCAAATGGTTCTAAACTCTATGCCTCTCATTTTGGCTATGCCACATGCAATTACACACATACTTTCATAATGAAAACTTGCTAATACATAACCAAGATGTGCATATTCATACATACAACTTTAACTCTCGTTCATATGTCACTTATTAATATAATTACATATGTTCAAGAGGTTATAGGTCATATACGACCATAGATGACAACATTTGCCACCTTGATGGCCTTAAAGAAGTAAATTTCATACATTTCAATGTCATACTCTCATCTCTCAAGTGGTTGGCTTCCATCTCCTTGCTTTCTTGGTCCACCTAACATGTTAGAACATTAGAGAAAAGGAGATGAGATTTAAAGAACTCCAATAGCTTATCTCCTATTTAATCATACATAATGGATGCAAATAAGTCTCATAAATGCATGTATGTTCATGTGGATATGGGTAAACATTTAAGAGACATTTTCATCATTTGAGAAAGTCATACATAGCATACAAAGGCTTGCCAAGTAAGTAGATTGCCCTCACCCAATTTCTTATAGGTATTAGACTTGCCTCACCTATTCTTTAAGAGATTCTTACACTCAACCATACTCTCGGGAGCCCATCTTGCTTTTAGGAGAATCTTTGCTTTATCTCAACCAATCTCCAGGGTTCTTAGCTCATCTTCACTATAGCTAAGGGTTCTTGATCTTACCAAACTCAAGCAAACCCAAACACACGTAAAAAATATTATATAAGAGCATCTTGTAATATCATGGAACCATGGAATTAAAGTCATGCTAGAACACTTTTCATGGCTTAAAAATACACATACATACATTTAAGACAAGCTAAGCACACATCCATGTATGAGAGAAAGTGGAGGGAGCTACCTTCTACACAATTGCACATTTTTTCCTTTGAATCTAAGCTCCCCTTTTTGGCCACACACACACAAAAGTGTGGGGAAGTTTTCTCTTGGCCTAAACACAATTTATGGAAGCCAATTAGGTTCATGAACTCAATTCTAAAGTCATACAATTTGCTTAGACACTAGGTTAGCTTATAACCTCATTATGGTTCCATAATTATACCTAATGAAGCATTACCCCTCAATTAAATTCTACACTCCATTCTTTCCTTTCAAATATGATTCTTGACTCCTTTTAAGCCTCTTGGAGTCATCACACAATCAAAACCAAAAGCCTAACTACATATTGCTTTTTTAGGTCTCATTATAGAACATAAAGCACTAACTCACTTTCTATGGTTTCTAAATTTCTCCCAAGGCTTCCCTTCATATTCGTTCACCATATATGACTTAAAAATAAGCTTAGAAAAATTTAAAACTGTCCCTAGCTACACAAATTGCTTTAGGCCAAGGCTATGGAAGAAATAGGGCTTTTTGGAGTTTGCCTTGTTTTCTTAAGGGAGGATGCATATGGGAAGCTTCTTAGGGATCTTGGGAGTTCATTTAAACTCTTACTTAGGCTTAGGAATCATCATACAAAATTAGATTTTACAAGGTGCACTTGAAACCCTAGGTTTTGCACCTTGAAATTCCATGGCCTTTTCTTGAATTTCTTTGCACATTCTTACTCTGCTCCCTTAAATTCATGGAATTCACCCTTGGTTCCCCTCAAAATTCCAGCCCTCTAGCATCTACATACATGGGGTGAAATATGGAAAAGAAAGGGGGAGGAGTAGCTACCATGAGATGCAAGATTTACCTTATTTTTTTACTTTTTCTCACTTGAATATAGTGTTCTTTGAGCTCCTCTCTTCAAATCCGAATTTTTTCCTCAATTTCTCCTTTAAAATAGATCCATATACTTCATTATAATCATAGGAAATAAAGGAGAATGAAGGAGGAGAGCTTTAAAAGAGAAAGAATATGAAAAACTATTAAAATTCCATACCTTAAACCTTTGATTTCTCCTCCTCTTTGCCTTCCTCTTGTGTGCCACTCTTCTAAGGGTTTTCCTATGATTTTTCACAGAACTTGGTCGTGCATAATGAAGGGAGAAGAAGGGCATATCATATATATAGGTGGAAAGAGGTTACACTTTTCAAAAATTCCCATTTCACCCTTCATTCCTGGCATTTTTGTTTCTCCTTTGTTTTAGCTCCTTTTTGAGAACCGTCTTTTTCATTATGAAATTTAGGTTGCCAATTTAGTAAAATGTCTTTGGAATCACTCAAATTGGAACTAAAACCTTTTTGAATGAATCCATCAAAGTTTGGGTACACTGATGTTGAAAAATATTCACCGGAAGGGCTTTAGCTATCTCAAGACTTTTTATAGTTTTCAAGCCCTCTGAGAACCCCTAAGAACTCAAAAAATTTATTTAAAAAGCCCACCTGTGTGAATTCCAAAAATTGCTTAAAATTACAAAAATGCCATTAGTTTTGTAAGTTTTTCGTAAGAAATTGTTTCTTTATTCTAGCTCCATTTTTCTTTCTATTTAAGCCTGGGATTCTCATTTTTAGGAGTCTAGAATGCTTTCCAAATTTTTTGGGAGCTTAACCACATCATTTTGAGGGACGTCCTTTTATATTCGATGAGTTTCATTCGTTGACAGAGAAATCATATGTTACATTTATCACATTTTCTCTCATTTTTAGAAAATCAGATGTTACAGAAAGCCTAGGAAAAGGTGAGAAAAGTATGGATTTTCATGCTCCTTCCTTCATTAAACTTGTTCTCCTCCTTCTCTTCTTTCTTCTAATGATTTTAGTGTTTTATTTGGGAATGTTCTGGGTTTGGTTCAGTGGGGGTAGATTAGAAATTGAAGGAGAAGCTTGAAGCAAGTGGAAGAGCACTTAAAAAGCCTTGAAACCAAGGTATGAATCATGGCTTTTGTTACTTCTCCTTTGTTGCTCTTCAAGGGGTGAATTTAAGCCAAGTTTAAAGCACCTATAAGGGATGGAGTTCTTATTAAAACCAAGCAAGAAACCTAGGTTTTAGAGTGTGGGAAACAAGAATATGCAATTGGAATTAAAAAAGAAGCATTATGACTTAAATAAGCAACATATTGTTAGGCTCTTTGTTTTAATTGTGTATGACTCCAAGAGGCTTAAAGGGAGTCAAGAATCATATTTGAAAGGAAAGAATGGAGCCTAGAATTTATTTGAGGAGTGTTGCTTCATTAGGTGCATTTATGGACTATAATGGGATTTATGGAACAACCTAGTATCTAAGCAAGTTGTGTGGCCTTAGGAATTGTTTCATGAACCTAATTGGCTTCCATAAATTGTATCTAGGCCAAGAGAAACCATCTCCACAAGTTTGTAGGTGTGTGGCCAAAAGAGAAGGCTTGAATTCTAAGAAAGAAGTGCGATTGTATAGAAGGTAGCTCTCTCCACCTTCTCTCATGTATAGATGTGTGTTTAGCTTGTCTTAGAATGTATGTATGTGTATTTTCAAACCATGAAAAGTATGCTAGTATGATTTTATATGCCATGATTTCATGATGACATAATATGCTTTCAATTGAATGTATGACATGTGTTTAAGTTTTCTTGAGTATGGAGAGGATAAGAACTCTTAACCATGGTAAGGATGAGCCAAGAACCCTTGAGATTGGTTGAGACATAGAAAAAAGTCTCCCAAAAGCAAAGTGGACTCCTAAAAGCATGGTTAAGTCTAAAGCTCTTAATGAATGGGTAAGACAAGTCCAAAATCCATGAGGAAAAGTGTGAGGCCAATCCAAACACTTGGTGAGCTCTTAAATGTCTTGTATGACTTGTTCATATGCCAAGCTTGCTTTTTGAATATTCATGACTTCCATTTTATTCATGCATGCATATATCATATATGATTGAATGGCAGAGGAGCTATTGGGATTCCTGGAATCTCATCCCCTCCTCTCCAATGATCTAATATGCTAGGTGGACTAAGTAGACATGGCAATGGAAGCCAACTACCTTGAAGAAAGAAGATTACATCAATATGTCTAGCTTTTGCCTTTTTAGAACCATAATGATGCTCCATGATGTATATTATTGTTGTAAATGGTCTATGACCTTTGAGACATGTGTAATTATAATATTATATGATGTAGGAATGAAAGAATGTGTTATGTGAATGATGGAATGTAAATTGAGTATATGACATTGTAGCTTCATGAATGGCTTTATGGAAATATGCATAAATATGGATGAAATGGCCAAAATGATATGCATGAGGTTTGGGACCATTTGGGTAGCTCACACAAGTCCTAAATGTGCTTTTAGATTTGCCCAAAAGGTGCCAAGGCCAATGGAAAATCATTTGGTCACTTTGGTACCTCATATGGAGCCAAAAATGACCATAATGGAACCCTATGTCACTTTTTAGCCAAATGAGCTCTTTATGATCTAAGATTTGGCACATTTAGAGCTTTTTGAGTGCTTTTTGGGAAGGTAAATACATAATTTTCAGAGGTCTATGGAATATTTGATGATTTTTCAAAGTTGGCAATTTTTCTAGTTTTAGTTTGTTGCACTATTCATTTGGTCCGAAAATAAATTCTATCACATAGGACTCAAATGATGTCTAATTGCCATGAAATGTTATACAAAGAAACTAGACATTCACAGTGACTCATTTCAACTAGAAGCACCTCATTTGGAGGTCTAGAGAGGGATATATGAATTTTTGAACATTCGATCTAGTATCAGGACCCTTACTTGACCTAAGTTACTGTTCTATTAAATTTCGAGGTTTAGGTTACCTGAGCTTGTTTGAAAATATTTTTTTCCCTCTAGCTAACATCCACATCTTTCCAAATTGGTATCATTTACATGGATTGGACCTTTTTGAAATTAATTGGATATTTTCAAAGTTTACTACAGAAATCTATGATAGCATCAGGAGGCAGTTTGACCTCTGGACATTTTTGGATGTCAAACGCCCTCTGTGATGGATGTTTTCATCTGGGCATATTTTTAGTGTGAATTATACATCTGTAGATTTCTAGAATGGCTAAGAATGTATGATTTCAATTTGTTTAGAATTAGTTATAATTTTCCAAAGTTTGGTCAGAAAAGGGGCCAATTCTGGCAAAAAATACACTTGATTATTTTGATCTCTCCTTTGATTTCCATGAGTTGTGGCCATAATTTTATGATGTAAAAGAGTTGTATTGATGTAATTAAATATAATAATATATAGTATGAGCTCACACGGTCCATGTAACACCAAATAAAATTTTTATACACGATGCAGCATAATTAAATGCATCATTTTAAGAGACTTTTCCTACTTCCTTCATGGATTTGATGATGTAATACATAAGAATGTTATGAGATGACCTAGAAATTATGGTGTTATAGGTTTCATTATAAGACATAAAGAAGTGATCTATACCTAAGCTCCTTGAAATGAATTTGTGATGACTTCAAGGAGTCCAAATGGAGTCAAGAGACTTTGATTGAAGGAGAAACGGGAGCAAAGATCATGGATTCCAAGAGTTGCTTCATTAGGTCTTATATGGAACCATTATGGAGTCATATGGGAAAGTGAGTTTCCATGGAATGTGTATAAGGTTAAAGCTTGTCCCAATGATTGAATCATGTCCTATTTGTTGTGTTTAGGCTAAGAGAACTAAATATCACCTAGTTGCAAGTGTGTGGTCAAGAGAGGGAAAGAATAAGCAAAGGGAAGAGTTGTATGCTTGCTTCAAGGTAGCTCTTTAACCTTTCTCCCATGCATTAGATGGATATTTTCTTGTCTTTAAGTGCTTATGTGTATTTTTGAACTATGAGAAATGTTTCTAGTCATTACTTACATGTTATGGTACCATTATGTTTCTTGAAATGAATTTATGAATGCACAGTGGCTTGAATGGATATGTTTATGCCAAAAGTCCCTTAGCATAGGTGAGGTTGAGCTAAAAATCCCTAAGAATGGATGAGACAAAGCCAAAAGTCTCAAGAAGAGTGAGGCTAAGTCAAAAGTCCCTTGAAAATGGGTAAGATTAGACCAATGCCTTTGAGAGCCTATATATGATATGTATGAGTTTCTATCACAACGTAAATGCTTTATGTATGTTCACTAGTAGCCTAAATTCCATGCATGCATTCTTTAACATGTGAAAGCATCATATATATATGTTTGAAAGGGTAAAGAGCTATTGAGATTATTTGAATCTCACTCTTCCCCATTTTCCATCTAACCATGTCTAGGTGAAGCTCAATGAAGCAAAAATGGAAGCCAAGGAGCATGATGTGCAACACTGTAGCAATAGAATAATCTCTAATGTAATGTAATGTCCAAGTATGTTTTTATGAATTAGTTTATGACATATAAACTATTGAGCATGTATAAAAGTATGTGAATATCATGTATGATTGGAAATTGGAACCAAATGTATGTTTATATGAATTTTTGCCATCCATGTGCCTTAATAATTATGTGTACAAATGCAAGTGGTAAGATGAGAATGAGCTCTATGATGAATTGGACCATTTGGCTTGATCATATATGTTGTAATTGTGCTTTTGGATGTGCCCAAGTGGTTATAGAATGTTAGGAAAGTCATTTGGTGCCTTATGATACCATTATGAACTTCAAATTGACCAATTCTTAAGCTGAACCAAAGTCTGACCAAATGGATGCATTTTTACATAAAATTTGGCTAGCAAATAGGTCTTATCTATAGATTTTTATAGAGATAAAGATCACTTAATTTGGATCCCTAGAGAATTTGTTATGATTTTTCAAAATTGGCCAAATTATGCAAAAATGGTATGTGTACTATTCATATGGTCAGTTTGCTTCTCTATGTCACACGTGAGACAAATGAAGTCCAATTCTTATGAAATTTTACAAGCATAAATTATACATCATAATCTTTCCATAACCATAAGATCACCTAATTTGGAGCTCTGTAGAGGGAGAATCAAATTTTTGAAGTTCCAAGTCCTAATTGTGTCTTAGGTATGACCTAAGTTACTATTCTATTATCTTTTATGGGATAACTTCTTTCTTGATTTGAAACTATTTTTAATCATTAGTTAACATCTAGAGATTTCTATAAAGCTATCACATTCATGATTTTGATTTTTCTAGAATTAGTTATGAATTTTCAAAATTCATATTAGAAACTTGTGACAACAAACATGAGACCAATTTTGGTTGTTTTTCAAATTTGTTCCAAATCTATGGTATATGAGATGAGTTGTGATGTTTATTATATGATTGGATGTGTTATGGATGAAAAATGATATTAATGAGTTCACATAGTCCTTACAGCCATGAATCATGTATATAGCTTCCCAATTACACAATTATCCATGTATAAAAGTACATGTTTTCTTATAAATGTGTCCTAATATGCATGAGATATATTGAGATAGCCTACATGACAATTGTGTAAGAACTAGGAGGTTATGGTGTTACATACTCTTGAGGCAAAAAGAGGGGATGTTAGTGGACCAATATGCAGTGAAATTTGTAGAGCTCTCAAGATATTCTTCTTACCTTCAGAAGCATGATGATGAGAGATGGAAAGCAGATAAATTAAAGAAGGGGCTTTTACTAGATATTAAAGACAGAGTGGTGCCCTAGAGAATGAGAGACTTTAATGCCATAGTTAAGTTTTGTAAAGTCACAAAAGCAAACTTAAGGACAATGCATACAGCCTCGAGTGCCAAACCTTCCCTCCTTGAGAACAAAAGGCTATGTAAGGAGTTACCGACCACCAGTAGTAGTAAAAGAGGTGGCAGAGGTTAGTGGAACATAAGAGGTAAAGGTAGAAAGAGATTAGCTCCATCCACCAGAGCTAGTTCCATTTCAACAGCCTACAGTCAGTATAGCAGGAACTATAAAGGCAAAACATGTTATGCGAGCCATAATGTATGTTGCAAGTGTGGTAGGTTGGGGTATATAGCCAGAGACTGCATATAGCCTACATAGCAAAGGGAGATAACTCTTGCAGCCAAACCATAGATCTAAGGTAGAGTCTTTGCCTTGACACAATAAGAGGTAGCAGATCCCTAAGTCTAATTCAATGTGCTATTAAGATTAATGATTATTCTATAAATACTTTATTTGATTTGGGTGCTACTCATTTTTTTATATCCTATGACTGTACTAGGAGGTTGGGTCTGAGTATGCATACTTTACCCTACAATTTACATATATCCATCCTTATAGAAAACTGAGCTATCACCTCCCATGCTTGCTTGAATTGTGTAGTCCAATTTAATCATTGTTGAGAGGTCGTGTTGCACAACCTCCAAAGTAAAACTAGGTTGAGAAAATATATATAGTTAGTGGCACAACCTAGGTCATCTCCTTTGAAAATAGAATTCAATATTTAATTAGGTTTTCTAAGTATAAAAAGATCCTAGAACTACCTAATTTAGACGGGTTTAATGAATTAAACTAGCTAGAATTAAATTGAATCAAAATTCCTAATTACTACCTAAACACATGTACTATGAGGTGAATGGTAGACATGTAACTAGCTTTGGATTCATCCCTTGGTATCCACTATCATTATCCTAATTCAATTGTAATTAATTTTGGTTAAAGAGTCCCTAATTGTTTGCATAGCAAATGATCTTGAATTACCATTCAAGATTTAAGAAATTAATAACTTAATATTGAATTGAAACCTCAATCCCATATTAAATCACTAACTCTCATCATTAGGATCAATGAACACTAAAATTTGATTGATTAATGATTAATTAGCCTTTGAATTATCATCATATGATGTTTAATTAACCAATCAAACTCTAAGGAATCCTCAAATCAAGTAATTAAGCACACAATCTCACTTATGTAGTCTATCGAATACCTTGATTGCATCATGGGAAATTGAAGAATAATGAAAACCCAATACTTAATTAATTAATTAATCACTCAAAAAGGTCTCCAAACTAGTGTCTAACCATCCACTAATTATAACTACACCAATTTCAATCAAATACATATCAACCAAGCATGTACAAGAAAAAGGAAAAGTGTAGAAAAGTAAGAAAATCTTAGCCCAAAGATCTGTTTATAATCCATGGATTCAAGCTTCTCCAAGAGTCTTCTTCTAAGCTAATCACAAGATGAGAATTAAGACTTCACTGGAGGTAGAATAGTGGAGGAAATGGAAGATGGAATGGCTATAGCATTGTGAAGTGTGGTGAAAATGACGATGGAATATTGTGCGTGTATTCTCCTTTTTATGAATCTAGCTCCCACATGCTTCTTATTTTTCTCTTTCACGTGTTACATCCTTTATTTCAATTGCCCATAACTACCTTCTTATTAAATGAATCACATGCTTCCTCTTGTGTATATGAGTTTAGGCCCCATTATGATGGTGATGCATTGGAATATAATATAGAATTTGTCCATGCTTTTTGCTTTTCTTTAAATCCAGAATATAGCTTCCTCTCTTTCTTAGCTCATGTTGCTCTTTATTTACATATCACTTCCTCTCTTTAATCTCCAGCTTCTTCAAGTATCATGTGGCTTATATGTGTGCTTCTTCTCCTTACTAAAATTCCAGCTTGTAGCTTTTTTTTTATCATGTTACTTCTCCTCTGTTTCAGTTACGTCAACTCTTGCTAACCCATAACTGCTTCTTTGTGTGAATATATGAAGAGTGTGGACTAGTGCTATGTGGAATTGCTGCTGGACCTAATGACTTGAATAAAACAATTTGTGTGGATGAATGGAATGCTTTGCTACATGATCTATGTGTAAGGGAGCTATAAGCTTTGTTTAGTTACTACCACATGATGCTTCTTCCTCATTTATTTCATTCTTTCCTCCCATAACCTATAGCTTAAGTGAGTACTGCCCAGCTTCTTCATTTAACTCAACTCCTCCTTCTTCCTTTCAAGCTTCTTCATGTCTTGTGTTGCCTCTTGAACCCATTGCTTCTAATGTGTTGTTTCCATGTAAGCTTTTTCTCTATTTCAGCTTCTTTTCTCCATGTTAGCTCCTTGCATTTCTACTAGATGTTGCTGCATGGTTTGGTGCCTTGTGCTTATATGGAAGGAGAGGAAGCTCCTGTAAGGTTGTATTATTCACAGTGATGCTCTACTGCCTCATTCTTATTTTTTTCACCTTAAAACCGTAGCTTTGCCTCTTCATTTACTTTTTCATTCCTCTCTACACATTCTATTCATAGCCTTGTTCACTTGTTTTGTAGGTTAATGAGTGAAGTGTGCTATGTAAATGAATGTGATATGGATGCAACGTGAGAGTGTATAGAGGTGCAACCACGCATAAGCTAAGGGAGAGGGAAATGTGTGATGTTTGGAGGTGTGCCTTCTTATGTTTGCATGCATATGTGTATGGTAAGTCTAGAACCCATGCATCAATGTGTGAGAAAACCTAAGTGTTTGTATGGAAATGAAACTTATGACATGCTAGATAAGTGCTTTGTGCGAGTGACCATGTGGAAAAACAAGAAACCATGTATGCTATATGGAGATGAAGGTGTAAGAAAGAGAAAGAGCTTAGTGAAGTGGATGAGAGTGTTTCTTCTTTAATCAAAATGTTGTGCACATGTTAGCAAGAAAGTTCCTCTTATATGATTCATCCCATCCCCATTTCTTTTCTTTTCATTTTAAATTTTCTCATATTTCATTAAACATGTAAACCATCATTCTTTCCTTCAAGTTGCACACTTTTAGCTTTCAATTGAATTTCTTATTCAAGCTCTAATTTCCATTAAGAATCTGCACAAAAGAGTGAGAAAAGTCAAGTAGAAATATTCACAAAATTATTTAAGAGAAATTTATGCATTAAAATTAAACAATTTTGCAAATAAATTCCTAAAGTGCAAAAATGGCTACTAAAATCACTTATCCAGCTAATTAAATCCCTAAAGCCTTATTTGATCATTAAAATACCTAAGTTAAGAGAATTAAAATATATAAAAATAGCCTTCATGAATTGTTTTACCATACTTGACCTAATATTTATGCCCTCGATTGATATTGACCTAGTAATTAGAATGAACTAGATGTCTGCAAATAATGTCATGCTTGACTGTTATCACAAATGTATTACTTTGCCTAAATATGGAACTATGCCTAGTATTAGGACTGAACTAGCTTTTATGAACAACTTTTAGGCTAAGAGGTCTCTCGAGTATGGTTGCCAGGGGTTTTTAGATTTCTTTTCAGTATAAGTAAAGGTAGAAGAGGATATAGATGAAATCCTTGTAATGAGAGAGTTCACAAAAGTTTTCCCTAAAGAAATTAATAGACTACCCCAGATAGAGAAATAGAGTTTACTATAGATATTGTACCTAAAGCAAGTCTAGTGTCCATGACCCCATATAGGATAGTTCCCACCAAGCTAATAAAATTAAAGAAATAAATAGAAGAGCTCTTAGAGAAGGGTTTCATTAGACCCAGTGTTTCATCATGGGGAGCTTTAGCCCTATTCGTAAAGAAGAAATATGGGAGCCTTAGATTATGTATAGATTATAGGAAACTCAATAAGATCACCATTAACAATAAGTACCCTCTTCTCAAGATAGATGACCTCCTAGATCAACTAATAGAAGTGTTGGTGTTTTCCAAGATTGATTTCAGGTCAAGATACCATTAGCTTAGGATTAAGGCTAAGGATATTCCTAAGACAGCCTTTAGAACTAGGTACAGGAATTATAAGTTTCAAGTTATGCCCTTCGGGTTAACGAATGCACTGGCAATATTTATGGATTATATGAACAGAGTGTTTAGGCCATACTTAGATAGATTTGTAGTTATCTTCATAAATAACATTTTCATCTATTCTAAGAATAAAGAAGAGCATGAACAACATTTCAGACTAGCCTTAGAAACCCTAAAAGAAAAGTAGTTATATGCTAAACTTAGTAAATGTGAGTTTTGGCTCACTGAGGTGTAATTCCTAAGCCATGTGATCTCTCAGGCAAGGGTCACAGTAGATCCCCATAAGGTAGAGACAGTACTTCAATAGGAGAGACTTAGGATGGTAATAGAGATCAAAAGCTTTTTAAGTTTAGCAGGTGATTATAGAAGGTTTATCCAAGACTTCTCTTAGATACTGATGCCACTGAATAGGCTCATTAGAAAGAATGTGCCATTTGTGTGGGATGAGAAATGTGAACAGAGATTTCAAGAACTGAAGCATAGCTTAACCACATCCTTAGTTTTAGTGCTTCCTGACCTTAAAGAGACTTTTATAGTCTACAATGATGCCTCAAAGAAAGGGTTAGAATGTGTACTTATGCAGGGAGGTAGAGTGATAGCTTATGCTTCTAGACAATTGAAGCCACATGAAGAAAACTATCCCACTTATGATCTAGAGCTAGCAACACTAGTGTTTGCTCTGAAAATATAGAGACATTACCTATATGGAGTAGCCATAGAAATATACAGTGACCATAAAAGATTTAAGTATCTATTTGAACAAAAAGAGCTAAATATAAGGCAAAGAAGATGGTTAGAATTCCTAAAAGATTATAGTTTTACTCTAAAATACCATCTAGGTAAGGCTAATGTGATTGCAAATGCACTGAGTAGAAAATCCATACATATGGCCTTCATGATGTTGAGAGAGCAGGAACTCATTGAGAGATTTAAGGATATAAATCCTTCATGTCAAGTGCATTTGGAAAACTGTTGATGAGTGAGACCCAAATAGAGAATGACCTAAGGTGCTAAATAAGAGAAGCCTAGCAAGAAGATGAGCATGTAAGAAAGATTAAAACCCAGATGTCCCAGGGTAGCACTCCAGATTTCAATCTATTTGAGGATGGAATAATGAGGTATAGGAATAGACTATATATGTCAAACACCATAACTTCTAGCTCATCTCATCATATACACATGCCTCACATCATTGTATTCACGAAAGTATAAGAAAAAAGGGGAATAAAATTATAGATTTCTTTGCGTTGCGTCATACTTAAAAATTCCATTATATGTCACGGGGACCATGCTCATACTATATATTCTTATATTTAATTACATTAATATAACTCATTTTCATCATAAAATCATGCCCACAACTCATGGAAACCGAAATGAAGCATAAAATAGAGGTTTAATTTCGACCAAGTTTTCTGGCCAAATTTTGAAAAATCATAACTAATTCTAAAAAAATCAAAATCATGTGTTCTTAATCATTTTGGAAAGATACAAATGTCTACCTCACATTACAAATATTACCAACCTATAACATCCATCATAGAGGGCATTTGACATCCGAAAACATCCAGAGGTTAAGCTACCACCTGATACTATCATAGATTTTGTAGCAAATTTTGAAAATGTCCAATTAATTCCAAAAAAATACAATCTATGCAAATGATACAAATCTAGAAAGTTGTGGATGTTAGCTAGAGGGATAAAATATTTCTAGACCAGTTCAGACAGCCTAAGCTCAAATATTAATGAAACAATAACTCAGGTCGGGTAAGGGTCTTGATACTTGATAGAATGTTCAAAAATTTATATCTATCTCTTGAGACCTCCAAATGAGGTGCTTCTAGTTGGAAAGAGTCACTGTGAATGTCTAATTTCTTTTTATAAAATTTCATGTCCATTGGACATCATTTGAGTCCTATGTGACAGAATACATTTTTGGACCAAATGAATAGTACAACAAACCAAAATTAGAAAAATCCAACTTTGAAAAATCATCAAATATTCTGTAGACCTCTAAAAATTATAATGTTTAGCTTTTCAAAAAGCTCTCAACAAGCTTTAAATTTTTACAAAATCTTAGATCAAGAAGAGCTCATTTGGCTAAAAAGTGATGTAGGGTTCCATTATGATCATTTTTGGCTCCATATAGGGTACCAAAATGACCAAATGATTTTTCCTTAGTTTTGGCACCTTTTAGTCAAGTCCAAAAGCACATTTAGGACTTGTGTGAGCTGCCCAAATGGTCCCAAACCTCATGCATCTCATTTTGGCATTTTCATCCATATTTATGCATATTTCCATAAAACTATTCATGAAGCTATAATGTCATAACATACCTAATTTACATTCCATCATTCATATAACATACTCTTTCATTCCTACATCATATAATATCATAATTATATGTGTCTCAAGGGTCATATGCCATTTACAACAACAATATACATTATGACGCATCATTATGGTTCCAAAAAGGCAAAAGCTAGGCATATGGTTGTCAATCGTCTTTCTTCAATGTTGTTGGCTCCCATTACCATATCCCCTTGGTCCACTGACCATGTGAGATCATTGGAGATGAGGGGATGAGATTCAATGAATCCCAATAGCTCATTCCCATTCAATTATACATATGCAAAGCAAGCCTTAAAAATGCATGCATGCATGAATAAAATTGAAGTCATGAATATTCAAGAAGCAAGCTTAACATATGAACAAATCATACAAGGCATTCAAAAGCTCACCAAGTGTTTGGATTGGCCTCACACTTTTCCTCATAGATTTTGGACTTGCCTCACCCATTCTTTAAGAACTTTGGACTCAACCATACTCTTGGGAGCCCACTTTGCTTTTGAGAGACTCTTTACTTTCTTTCAACCAATTCTAAGGGTTCTTGGCTCATTCTCACCATGGTTAAGATTTCTTGGCCACTCCACACTCAAGCAAACTCAAACAAACATCATATATTTATTTGAAAACATAACATGGCATCATAAAATCATGCTAGCATACTTTTTATGGCTTAAAAATATACATACACACATTCTAAGACAAGCTAAACACACATCCATGCATGAGAGAAGGTGGAGAAAGCTATCTTGCACACAATTACACACTTTTTTCTTGGAATTCAAACCTCTTCTTTCTACCACACACCCAAAAACTTGGGGGGATGGTTTCTCTTGGCCTAGATACAATTTATGGAAGCTAATTAGGTTCATGAAACAATCTCTAAGGCCATACAACTTGTTTAGATACTAGATTGCTCTATAAGTTCTGTTATGGTCCATAAATACACCTAATGAAGTAACACCCCTTAAATAAATTTTAGGCTCCATTCTTTCTTTTCAAATATGATTCTTAACTTCTTTTAAGCCTTTTGGAGTCATCACACAATTAAAAAAAAAAGCGTAGCATCATGTTGCTTCTTTAGGTCATAGTATGGAACCTAAGGCATCAAATCACTTTCTATGAGTTTTAAATTTTTTACAAGGCCTCCCCTCATTTTTATTCATCAAATATTACTCAAGAATGGCCTTATAAAAATTTAAAACTCTCCCTAGCTATATGAACATGCTTTGGCCTAGACATAGGGGGTTTTTGGCCTCTTTGGAGATTTCTTTGTTTTCTTGGAGGAGGAAGCTTGTGGAGAGCATCTTAGGGGTCTCAAGAACTCATTTAAACTGTAACATTCAGTCCCTTCATAAACGTACTGGTCCCTATTCATTTCATTTACATATACTATAAGGGACTCGGGTTATGCATACTGAATCTGAACATTTTCTACTAGAGATTCCTTTCTACATGCTTTTCTTATTATTCTAATATTACTGGAATCCCTTTATCTTTCTTTTCTGACTCATCTCTTTCTCTAACTAGGATACCTTTCGATTATCGAGACACTTTGGTGATTAATGTCGTCGTTTGCTATGCACTTAAACTACATTACTACTAGGTTGGCCAGACCTAATATCATGTAGCCTCTGTTGTAAGCAAACCATAACATCACACATTAATACACGGGCGCCTCATGACTGAGCTCAAAGCCATTATCACCTATATATTGCAAGTTTCCTAATAATCTAAAGTACCCTTCTCTTTTCGTAGAGTACTCGGGGAAAGTAGGATTCTTCCTTTACTATATCCTGAGATTTCTCAGCATCGCCTGGCTATTTATACTTTGGGCAATATCATGCTAGAAGAGCATCTATGCCAAGGACAAGTGTGCTTTCTTGAATACATAAACTAGCATGTGGGGATCTCTCTTTCCCTTGGTCAGGGCTACTGTCTGCTAGGTAGTGGTTCATTTGGCTCTAACTCTGGAAAGCTTATTTATTGCCTTCCTCATCCCATATACTATGCTCATCTCTAAGGAGAGATAGTTAGTGGTCTAACTGTCTGACTAAAGCCTTCATATCTCTGTGGCAATGGTCTACCAAACTCAGGAGATTTGTAGTCTCTGAGACAAAGACTAGCTAAAACTATGCTGGTCTCTGAGACTAACTGCTCTGTAAGAACTATCTCAGGCTGTCATCTCTACCAGAGGTCTATCACATTGTGGCTAGGGCTCTTTGTAACTCTATGGGATTTACTGTGACCCCTAGGTCTACTGCGACCTCTCAGAGCCCTGCTAGGGTCTATTATAACCCGCTATGCTATGCTGGGACCTACTGTGATCCATCTCTGGGAGATGTCAAAGCCTAAGATTACTGTATCTGATAGTAAAATACATGCTCACTAAGTCTAGTTACCATCGCCCATAATAGCTGAGGCTAAACTCAGAAGTACATCATGCTCTTCGTGCGAAGTAGGTTCTGTGTCATCTCATTCTCTAAGATCCCGTTATACTAATACTAGAGAGGGTTTTAATTTTCGTTCATCGCTCTTCATTGGATCCTTAGATTCCCACTTCAGCCCTTTTTCACTTGCACTTTCTTTTCTTACTCTATTGACTTACTTACTTTTACATATGCTCATTCTAGCTTTCCTCTCTCATTTGGAGGTCTGAGCAGAGAGTTATGGATTTTTGAAGTTTGCTGTCAGTAACAGTGGCTGCTCCATAGCTCAATCACTTTTTCATCAATTCCAGATATCTAAATGTATCTGTTTCATTCTGTAATTATTTTTAGTGTCAAGTTAACATCTGTAGCTTTCCAGAATGACTGAATGTGTGTGATTTATATTTTTTTAGAATTAGTTATGAATTTCAGAAGTTTGTAGTAGTAAATTGAATCCCAGCCCAGGCAGCCAGCAAGTCTGTAGCTTTTTGGATGTCAAACATCCTGTGTGATGAATTTTGTGACTTGGACGTATTTTTAGTGTTAAGTAGACATCCTAAGCTTTCTATAGTGACAAAGATTGTGTGATTTCGAATTTCTAGATTTAGTTATGATTTTCCAAAATTTGTGACGGAAAAGAGGAAATTCTGGCCGAAAATGCAAACATGGATTTTATGTGTTCCTTTGCTTTCCACGAGTTGTAGGCCAAATTTGATGATGGAAATGAGCTACATTCATGTGTTTAAGTATGAGAATGTGATAACTACATTTATATGGCCCATGGGACTCTGAAAGAATAATTTCACCTGTAGAGAAATGCATTTTCATTTATACTCCCTATGCCACTATATTGTTTCCATAGAACAAACATAAGATGAGGCATGGGAATTGCATGAATTAAGTCCTAGAAGTATGGTGTTACATAAACTCTTAATTAGACCTAAGAATTATCACACAAAATTAGAATTTGGAAGGTGCACACAAAACCCTAGAATTTGCATCTTGAAATCTAATGGTCATTTTGTTATTTTCTTTGCATATTCTTGTTCTTCTCCTTCAAATACCTAAGATTCATGCTTGGTTGGGCTTGAAAATCAGATCCTCCTAAGGTTCTTGGTGTGTGTCAAATTGGAGAAGAAGAGAAAATCAAAATAGTAACCATAGGATGAAATTGTACCTACTTTCCTTACTTATTTTGGCTTGAATCTTGCTTTCTCCAAACTCCTCTCTTCAAATCCAAAATTTTTCTTGAATTTCTCCTTTAAGCTTGGATTTCTTCCTCCTTCTTCTTCCTCTCTTGTGCGCCTCTCTCCTAGGGTTTTGCTTTTGGTTTGGGGCTAAGAAATCTGATGCTAAATGAGGGAGAGTGTGAGGCGCCTCCTATATATAAGTGTAGGAAAGTGACTTTTTCAAAAATTCTAATTTTTCCCTTCATACTTTGCATTTTTGTTTCTCCTTTGTTTTAGTTCCTTTTTAAGAACCGTCTTTTCGGTTATAAAATTTAGGTTCCCAATTAAATAAATGCCTTTGGAATCACTCAAATTAGAGCTAAAACCTTTCCGAACGAATCCATCAAAATTCAGGTGCACCAATATTGAAAAACATCCACTGGAAGTGATTTAACTATCCCAGGACTTCCTATAGTTTTTAGGGCCTCTAAGAACCCCGAATAACTCAAAAATTTCATTTAAAAAGACATCCTATGTGAATTCTAAAATTTGCTCAAAATTACGAAAATGTCATTACGTTTCGTAAGGTTTCTATCAAAATTTGTTTCTTCATTCTAACTCAATTTTTCCCTTTATCTAAGGCTAGGATTCTCATTTTTAGGAGTCTAAAATATTACTCAAATTTTTTGGGATCTTAACTAACTCATTTTAGGGGACTTGCTTTGAAAATGTGCTCGTTTCCATCATTTAACAAAAACTAGACATTATAATATGCTTAGGAATTTAGAGATAAAAGAAAGAATATTAAAAGAGGCACATAAGAGTAAATACACAATTCCTCCAGATAGTAACAAGATGTATCATAATTCAAAGAAAATTTTTAGTAGCCTGGAATGAAAACAGATATAGCTAAGTATGTCTCCCAATGTTTGATATGTCAGAAGGTTAAGATAGAACACTAGAGGCTAGTTGGGTTACTTTAGACCCTAGATATCCCTTAGTAGAAATGGGATAGCATAGTTATGGATTTTTTCATAGGTTTACCTAGGACATCATCGGCACATGATGCCATATGAGTGATAGTGGATAGATTAATCAAGTCAACTCATTTCTTAGTAATGAAAGCCACTTACACCATGGATAAGTTAATCTAGCCGTACATTAGGGAGATAGTGAGACTACATGATGTACCTAAGAGCATAGTATTAGATAAAGAACCCAAATTCACTTTGAAATTTTAGGGATCATTACAAGATGTCCTAGGAACTAGACTGAGATTCAGCACAGCCTATCACCTTCAGATAGATGGCTAAATAGAGAGAATCATCTAAACCCTAGAAGACACATTGAGGGCTTACGTCTTAGAGTTAAAGGGTAACTGGGATACATATGAGGCATTATATGGGAGGAAGTATAGGTCTCTAATATGTTGGGTTGAGCTTAGACAAAGGAGCCTTATGGGCCCAGAACTAGTGGACTAGACCTCTAGATAGATAGAAACTGTAACATCCAGTTCCTCTATAAACATATAAAACTCACTAGATATAAAAGGAAGTCCCATAAATGGAAATATTTGAGACTAAATAAAATTATAACAATAATCTAGACCCCAAATAATGAGGATCCAAGGGCAAAGGTGCCTAAAAAACGGAGCCAGATAAGCTAGAAAGTTTATGAAAAAAAGTTAAGGCATTTTCATAACTTTTAGAAATTTTAGAAAACTCATAAGAGAACTTTTTAAATAAAAAAATTGAGTTTTCCAAAGTTCTCAAAGGTTTTGAAAACCATGGAAACCCCTTAAACAATTGAAATCCCTCCGGTGAGTGATTTCAACTATCAATTGACTAAAATTTTGACTAAGCAGTTAGGATTGATTTTAAATCTAATTTGGGTGAAACCTTATAAGTTAGAGAGCTTAAATTTTATGATGGTAAAGATAGTTCTTGAAAAGGAGTTGAAATGAGGCAAAATGGAGAAACCATGGTTTAAGGACTAAAATGAAAAGTGAAAAAGTTACAAAAAGTGACTTTTGGCTTCTGAAAGGACATCCCCTTCTACCTTCTCTCTTCTCCCACATTTTTTGACATATGAAAACAAAGGAGAGTGTTGGAGATTATGCACTAGGCCAATCATTATATTATGAACATTGTATCTCATTAAAGAAAAGGAGTTTCTCTTTTATTACATTTATTATATTGTTTGCATGTTTTCAATAATAATAATATCATTGGATAAATCATATTGATTATCCTAAATATCCCTAGTCAATCATCTTTGTGGGAACAATGATGAACTAAGGCTAATATGATTTTGATTGATGATTATGTGTTAATCATGTATGAAGATATAAATCAAAATCATAGGCACTTGTTAGGAAATAGGGTGCTGGATTAACCTACCATGAGATAACTATATGGATCAAGTCATAAGTATATCTCATATATAACTGTGTCACTAAACCCTTAGACCTGAAATCACCATAGAAACCTACATGAGGAACAATGTGCTTTGACATACTCAAAAGTTACCTTTAACTGGGTGATCATAAAGGCTGTGATTGGACATAGTAGAATCCATGAAGAGGAAGATGAGTGGTTAAGATGGAATTTGTCCCTCTCATTAGTAGAGAGATATCTCTAAACCACTTAATGAGTGAGACTGAAAAATGCATGGCTATGCTTAGTTAAAAGGGTTTTCTATTTGTTCTATCAATCTGCTTGAAGATCGAGAAAGAAACGGTCGAGTAACATAATGATGATATTTCCATGCCTCATACTTAACCTAGATATTGTGTGACAAAATGGTTATGACAGAGTTGTATGATAGGTTGCATCGGATCACTGATCAGCATATGATTTAGGTAGTCATAATGTCTTGCTAGAGGCCACTTGTGACTTGTGGTTAAAATAGCATTACTGGCCTACTACCAATGTCATATGGGCCTACAGGGTCATACACAAGAATAGACTAACTCGAGCTAGAATGTCCAGACTCATTAAACCTAAAAATGTGTCTAGATTTAATGAATGTAACATTCCACATGCCCCCTTTGTCCACACCACGCAGAACCACCCTGTAGCCATTTTCATCATCCATTTCTTACATTTTCCTTCCACCTCCATGAAAGCTTAATTGAAGATTGTGATTAGCTTGGAAGACAACCTTGGCTAAAGCTTGAATCCATGGATAAGCAACATTTTTTGCTAAGATTTTCTTATTTTTCCAGCACTTTTCTTTTTTTATATTCTCTTGGTTAAGATTGTATTGGGTTTGGAATGTGTATTATCTATAATTAGTGACTGGTTAGACACTAATTAGGATGCTTTTTATTGATTAATTGATTAGTTTAAACATTGAATTTTGCATTTTCTTACCATTATCCAAGTGTGCAATCAAGGTGTTTGATGAAATACTTATGAGAGTTGGTGTGCCTAATTGTCTATTTGTGGATTCTTTTGAGTTTAGTTGGTTAATTAAACATCTTTGGATGATAATTCAGAGGCTAAATTAATCAGTTAATCGATCAATTTGAGTGTTCAAAGATCTTAATCACAAGAATTAGTAATTTAATGGGAGTTGAGGTCTCAATTAATATCAAATTGCTAGTTTCTTGAATCTTGAATAGTAATTCAAGATCATTTGCCAATGAACACAATTAGGGACTCTTAGATTAGAATAATCACAATTAGATTAGGATAAGGATAGTGGATACCAAGGGACAAATCCTAAGCTAGTCACAACCCTATTATCAACCATAATTCATCCAATTAGGTAGAATTTAGGAACTTTATTTCAATTTTATTTTAGATAGTTTAATTCAATCAAAAAAACCCTAAATTAGATAGCTCTTAACATTTAAAAAACACAATTAAGTATTGAACCCTATTTCCAAGGGAGATGACTTAGGTTGTGCCACTAGCTACATATTTAGTTCAACCTAGTTTTATTTTGAGGGTTGCACGATGAGCCCATCATGCTTCCATACAAGACACAATGAAGCAACTAGTGGAATTCAAGATCTTAGCTTTATTTTCTCCTTCAATCTAGGTCTTTTGACTCCATTTAGACTCCTTGGAGTTATCACAAATTTATTTTAAGGAGCCTAGCTATAAGTTGTTTCTTTGTCTCATTATGGAGCCTACACCTCCATCTCACAAACCAAAGCTTCTAAATTTTTTCCAAGGTTTCCTTTCATGTTTCTCTATCATATCTAATCCCATTCTAGGCTTAAAATAATTTAAAACACTCCCTAGGTGCCCAGACCTCTCTTGGATGAGATTATGCATTAGTTTTGGACCCATAGAGCTTGCTTGATTTTCTTCAAGGGAATAGCTCATATGAAACTTCCTAGAGGTCTAACAGACTTATACCATGTCATATATAAGTCTAATTGCCCCTAGGGAAAATCAAACTTCAATGTTTCTCTCAAAACCCCTAAGTTGTGCAACTTCAATTTTAAGGCTCCCTTTTTGTTTTAAATTGCATAGTCTTAATTCTCACACTCCATAATTTACCTTAATTTGGACAAAATTCATCTCCCCTTAGTTGGGTCCATGGCTAGATGAAAATCACCCAAGAGAGATAGACAAGAAGATGCAAGGAGAACAAGGAAAGTTACCTTGATTCTAAGCCTTTTCCATGTGTTCTTTCACTTGCTACACGCTCTTTCTTCAAATTATGAGTTCTTTTCTCTAGACCAGCCATAGACCTATCCCATATAAGTCTTGAAAACCATAAAAAGGAAAAGGAGGAGGAGAGGAACAAGTTTGGTGAAGGAAGGAGTATGAAAAACCAATAATTTCCATACCTTTTGGCTAGTCTTTCCTCTCTCCTTAGCTCTTCGCTTATACATCCTCCATGGCTAGTTTTTTTGTTGGGATGCTTGGAACATGCACAATGAAAAATTAGAAAAAAAAACTTTGAATCTCCCTATGGATTTATCAATGTCATTTAAATAGAGTAAAGCTAGAGACTTTTACCTTTGTCATGTGATTCTTCAGGTTCTCTTTCTATCGTCAGATCTCAGGAACTAATGCTTCAGATCAGTTCCCTCTATCGATATCCACATGAAAGATCACTGCAACTAGAACGGTGTGCCAGTGCCACTAAACACAAATGTCTGCATGTTCAAGAACAAAAGGCATTCTTCTCTTTCTCTCTCTAAGAGTTTATATGCTTTCTTTCTCTAAGTGTCCTATCACATTCTAGAATTTCCATAACTATTAACGTAACCCACATTAATTAAAGAGTTAACTCATTTAAATAAAGCAGAAGAAGGAGGATCAAGGTGAATAAAACACTTGCACCTCACACTTGCACCATGTATATATATAGTACTTAGTTAATGCACACATTTTATTAGCCGTAGAAAAGTTATAGTTTTATAGATGGTAATAGATGGGAAAGAACCACCAATTGGCTACCACATTATCTAGCACAAAATAAGAACTAGAAGGAAGGGATTTTAATGATTTTAATCACATCCCTTTGACATCGTCACCACACGAGAGTATAGGCATTCACTTGGTTACTTGGAATTATATTCAGCTGTGGGAATTAGTAAGACATTGCATGAGATTAACTATAGCTTAAATAATATAAGAAGGAGAACTTAGTGGGATGTTGGAGTGGGGCTATGAAAGAAAGATAGTTAATGAACAACAAGGACACCTCATGCTTTACTATGCAAACCATATATATATATGGATGTCATTCGAATGGTTTTAAATTGTGTTTAGTAATGGGATAACTAGGAGGTGGTGGAGAATGTAATGTTAATTTGTAATCAAGGAGAGGAAGCCACCTAGCATGGTAACCAGACAAGAAATGAAGTAGGAAGAATTAAATTAAACAAACCTCCTTGCCACCTCATGCTTACACCCTCCACCCACATATGCATATTCAGTTGGTATGTGATTAGTGCTCTAAGTTCTGTAATTACCATGGGAGTCAAATGCTATATGCAATATATGTATTAGGTGGGAATGAGATGGAAGGGACACTACCATATAGCTTGCACTGAACAAGAAGTAGGTGGGAGGAGTATTTAATTATTTCAATCACTTCCAATTAATACCATTATCATGCAAGTGTGTATATATTCACTTGGTGTCTAGTTGTGGGAATCATGTAGTTCCAATTAAGGACATGACTTGGAAGGGAAGATATATATTTATGCTACCACCTAGCCTTGCACTGAATAGATAATGAAGAGAGGAAATTTTAAATTAACTTAATGACATTTAAGGGCGGTGAGAAGCATGAGCTGTCCATTGGGATAATCATCATCCATCTAAATTCAATTAGGTGGAGAGAAAAGGGAGAGAAGGAAGTGGATATCCTAGGTAAGCCATTAAGAGGAAGAAGACCAAGGTTTGAGTACGTTAGGGTAGGCTACAAAACAAGGGGAGAATGGTAAGGATAGAAAAAGAGTACAAAGAGGTTTGTTGGAAGGTAAGTATAGGGAAGCATCCATCTTTAATTGACTTTCATTCCCTTTTTATTAAAATTTTGAAAGAGAGTACTTGCCTTGAGGGATAGCCACAGAACACTAAGGAATCAACCACTAAAAGAATTTGGGAGAAGGAGCCTCGAACAATTCAAGGCAAATGCTTAAACAATCCCTTTAAAACCATGTAAGCCGAGAATAGGAACGGAGTGGATAGAAAATTTTGTATATTTAATAGATATGGGAATAACACCTTGAGAATGGTGTGAATTGAATAAAATGAATAGCACAAAAGAGCAGAACATACTATGGGTATTTAGGCACTAAATAGAATAGTATAACTGGCTATTAGACAATGAACACACATATGTATTGACATAAGTTAAAATGCCAAGAATAGCAAATTTAAGAATTTCATATAAGGAACTAGTAACTTAATTGAAATGTAAATAGTAACCAAGACTTGTTCCTAATTAAGATAATGCATGATTGGAATTTTAGGGAAACACTTAGGCAACAGGAGCTAAGGAACAACTTGACTAAACAATAGTGATGAAACAGGTAGTTAACACTGTATGCATTTTGCTATTTACGTAATTGCATTGGATGAATTCTGGAAGTTCCTAATCTTGTATGGTTACATGTATGTCTACTAAGGTAACTCTTATGAGCACTAGATTACTATTATTGGCCAATAACTGAATTATGGTAGCTTAACGAATGAGAATATGCTACTACCCAGACATTACGTGCTCCGGCACCGAAGTATGCATCGAATGTATCCTAGATAGTAATTTGTGCTATCTATATGTATGTTTCTTGAATATATTGTAATCTATTGGGATTTCATCTCATTATGAAGCTAACCAATTTTAGATATCACTTACACCTCAGACGAAGCTATACTTGCAGAAACTGAACAAGCTGGATAGCAAACTAACATGTTGTCCTTATGACTAGTTTATGAATTTTCTGTGTAATACCAAATGCTAAATCATGATTGTAGTTTTGAGGGTGTGAAGTTTTTTTGTAATCCTCTATCATGCATTTGTAGGATAATTATATGGGTATGACTTTTGGTGTAAGCTAATGACGACATTTAGTTAAACTATTGCTTCATGTATAAGAGTAATTTTAATTTCTGTTCGTAAGAAACTGATTATCATTATCATGGGATACTTATGTCCAAATTCTCATAATTAGTTCTCTATTCTATAGACTAAAAGTCTAGGAAGTTATAGGATTTTTGGAATAGGTTAAACTAAGGAAACAATGTACTAATTTTACTTAGCTTCTATGTGGGACAGCTTTGAGCAGGTTTTGTGATAAATTTTGTTAAATAGGTAAACGAGGGAATTAATGCATCAAATTTTATAGGAAGGTATCTAAGACATACAAACTTATATCTAGAAAGTTTCAAAATTTCTAAAGTTGGTTTACTAAGTCAACTAAGTCAAAAACATAATAGATAGTGTGCAGTGAGTTCAACTGAGGTAGTGGTCTAAACAGTAGTGGTTAAAAGGTTATTTATAAGAGTTTTCAAAAACTATGTAGTTGGCTTATAATTAACATAATAAGAGATATTCTACCAGTTTTTATGACTTTTAGACATCATTTGATAGGGGGAAGAAATTTCACAAAACAAGTTCAAAAATGCAGAAAAATTGTAACCATGGTAACTTCTGTTTCTTCACTATATACATAGGTCCATTCTAAATTCTTGATAAAGTTTGACCTGTGGCCTACAAACTTGCCCTTCCCCCAAAATTTGAACCAAAAACATAATGTCTTCTATGTATCCCACCTTAAAAAGTACCAACTCAACCTTTCACATGTCATAGAATACAAGAATGTGCAATTACAGGACTATCTATCTTATATAGTTTTACCAGATTGCATCGTGGATGTTAAGCTCAAGCAATTAAGGAATAAGATGATACCATTGGTGAAAGTAGTTCAAAAGGGGTTATCTCTTAAGGAAGCTACCTGAGAGCTAAAAGAGAAAATGAGAATGAAGTATCCAGAACTCTTCCCATAAGGTATGTATTTAAATTTTGATGATGGAATTTTATTTAAAGGGAGAGAAATGTAATGTCTGGTTTTCCTAAAAACATTAGAAACATATCAATTATAAAAGGAAATTCCTTAAATAGAAAGATTTGAGACTAAATAAAATTAGGGCAATAATCTAAAAAATTAAAAATGGGGATACAAGGCTTAAGATGCCCGAAAACTAGAGTCGAAGTAGCTAAATAAAATCATATGAAAACCAGTGGCATTTTCATAATTTTGAGCATTTTTTAGAAAAGTCAAAGGAGAGATCATTAAATGGAAAAATTGAATTTTTTGAAGTTCTTAGAGGTCTTAAAAATCATACAAACCCTTAGAATGATTCAGATCCCTCTGGCTTATGTTTTAGAGTGTTAGTTGACTCAAACTTTAATTGATTCATTTAGAAAGGTTTTAAATCCAATTTGGGTGAAACCAAAAGCATTTAATAAGTTGGAGGACCTAAATTTTATGATAGAAAAGACAATTCTCAAAAAGGAGTTGAAAAAAGTCCAAAAGGAGTCAAAAGACTTGGATTAAATAAAAAATGGGAGCCAAGATCATGAATTCCAAGAGTTACTTCATTGTGTCTTGTATGGAACCATAATGGAATCATATGAGCAAGTAGGCATGCATAGGATTTCTACAAAGCTAGAGCTTGTTCCAATGATTAAATTATATCTCATTATATTTGTCTAGGCCAAAAGAATTAAGCCCTACCTAGTTACATGTGTTTGACTAAAAAGGGGAAGAAATAATTAAAGAGAAAAGCTTGTTTTCTTGCTTCAAGGTAGCTCTCTAACATTTCTCACATACATTGTTTGGATGTTTGCTTGTCATTGAGTTATGGTGTGCATGTTTGAATAATGAGATATGTTTCTAGCCATTAGTTACTTGTGATGATACCATTATGCTTCTTGAAAAATATTTATGAATGCAACGTGGCTTACATGGGTATGGTTATGCCAAAAGTACCTTAGCATGGATGAAGATGAACCAAAAGTCCTTAAGAATGGGTGAGACAATACCAAAAGTCATAAGAAGAGTAAAGCTGAGTCAAAAGTCCCTTGAAAATGGGAAGGCAAATCCAAAAGTCCCAAAGAAATTGGGTGAGGCTAAACCAATGCCCTTGAGAGCCTATGTTTGACATGTATGAGTTCATATGACAAGGAAAATGGTCTATATATGATCATTAGTAGCTTAAATGCCATGCATGCATTCTTTGGCATATAAATGCACTTTTTATGTATGTTTAAAAGGAAAAAGTTATAACATCTGGTTTTCTTAAAAATGACAAACAGATACATTTTAAAAGTAAGTCCTCTAAAATGAATTGGTCAAGGCCCAAAAAAAAAGTAGGATAATGATCTAGACATTAAGTAATGAAAATAGGAGGCCATAAATGCCTTAAAATATAAGCTAAAATAACCAAATAGAATTTAACAAAATAGTTACGTAACATAATGGTATTTTTGTAATTTTGAATAATTTTTAGAATATTCCTAAGAGGGCTTTTTAAATGGAAAATTTGAGTCCTCTGAGATTCTTAGAGGTCCTGAAAATCATAGGAAGTCTCAAGACAGTTAAAACCTCTTTGGTGTATGTTCTTTAATGTCAGTTGACCTGAACTTTGACCCTTTCATTTGGGAAGGTTTTAGCTCTAAATTGAGTGATTCTAAAGGCATTTTATAATATTGAGAACCTAAATTCATGATGGAAAAGACGGTTCTAAAAAAGGAGCTAAAATGAACCTAAAACGTAAATGCCAAATTTACGGGACATAAATGAAATTTTCTTGAAGCAACTTTTAACCCTTCATATATATATGGTGTACCCCACCTTCTTCTCATTTAGCTGGCTTTATTTCTACCCTAAAATATAAATGAGACCTAGGGAGAGAGGCACACAAGTGAAGGGAAGAGGAATAGGAAAAACAAGGCAAAAAATGTATGATTTTCATGGAATTTCCTAGTTTTATCTTTAGTAAACTTGCTCTCCTCCTTCTCCTCCTTCTTTCTATGGATTTATTGGTGTATTTGGGTTTTTTTTAAGGTTGGGACCAGAGGAAGGGAAATTTGAATTTGGAGAGGAGAATCCAAGTAAAAGAAAGAGCATCTAAGAAAGGCTAAGAAAACAAGGTAGTTTTACTACTTTCATGCTTCTCTTTCCTTGTTCTTCTTCATGAGTATTTCACCCCATGTATGGATAGCTAAGAGAAGTTGAATTTTGAACCAAACCAAAGATAAATCTTAGGAATTAGAGTGTGGAGAATAAGAATATGTAAAGGAAACAAAGAAAAAACCATGAATTTGCAAGATAGAAAAACTAGGGTTTTAGTTGCACCTTGGTTTGTAAGATAAGTTCTAGCCATAAATTAAGACGTTTAAGAGTTCATATGAGCTCCTAAAACATCAAGAGAGCCTCTCACATGCTTCTCCTATAACACCATATTTATAGAAGTTCATCTCTCATCATTTCTAGTCTCACTTCCTTGGATCATACAAGCTTGCCAAGGAAAACTATTAAAAATATTCTTTTATTTTGCATTATGTAGCAGATAAATTTTTCATTTTGTGTCCCGTGGATCGTATGAACTCATTCATCCCATTCTCATATTTAAATACACAAATACAACTCAAACTCATCCCAAGAAGTGGCATAGAACTTTAGCTAATGGAGTATGTGCATAAAAATAATGTGTGCAGCCTCAAGTTGATTTTCTAGCTTTCTGTCATGAATTTTGAAAAATCATAACAAATTCTAGAAAAATCAAAATCAAGCATATTATACCATTATTGAAAGCTACAGATGTCTACTTTTATGAAAATAAATCTAGACCATAACAGGGATGTCTAGCAACTAGAAATTGATGGACTAGTAACCAAGATGGCCTATCACTACTAGCACTATCCCCGAATTTCAAAAATTCATATCTCCTTGCTCAGATGTCCAATTTGGGTGATCTCAGTGGCCATAGAAATCTTATCATGTCTAGTTTATTCCTGTAAACTTTCATAAGCATTGGACACCATTGGCTCTCTAATGACACAGCACAAGAAACTGACCATATGAACAGTACTTACACCAAAATAGTAGAAAAATGCCAAATTTGAAAATTCATAATTAATTTCATAGAGCTTCAAATAATCTAGTCTTTGTCTTTCCAAAAAGCTCTAGATGAGATCTATATGCATGCCAAATTTCATGAGCTTCGTTCATTTGGTCAGATTTTGATATTGGGTTACAAATATGTCATTTTAGTGTCTTCTAAGGGTCTCAAATGGTCCAAAATTGCTTCTAAGACAACCATGGCCACTTGTGTAACATCTGATTCTCTAAAAACAAGAGAAAACATGAGAAATGTAACATAAGATTTCTCTGTAAACAAATGAAACTCACTGGATACAAAAGGAAGTCCCCCGAAATGATGTAGTTAAGGTCCCAAAAAAATTTAGGAAGCATTCTAGACTCCTGAAAATGAGAATTCTAGGTTTAGACGAAAGGAAAAACTGAGCTAGAATGAAGAAATAATTTCTAACGAAAAGCTTACGAAACGTAATGACATTTTCGTAATTTTGAGCAAATTTTGGAATTCACACAGGAGGACTTTTTAATTGAAAGTTTTAAATTCTCCAGGGTTCTTAGAGGCCTTGAAAACCATAAGAGGCCCCGAGACAGTTAAATCCCTTCCGGTGGATGTTTTCCAACGTCAGAATACCTGAACTTTGACAGATCTGATCAGGAAGGTCTTTAGCTCTGATTTGAGTGATTCCAAAGGTATTTTTCTTGATTGGGAACCTAAATTTTATAATGAAAAAGATGGTTCTCAAAATGGAGCTAAAACAAAAGAGAAACGAAAATGCAAAATATGAAGGGCAAAATGGGAATTTTTAAAAAGTGTAACTTATTCCCACCTATATATACGATGCATCCTTCTCTTCCCTTCATTATGTACAACCATGTTCTACCTAAAACCAGAAGAAAACCCTAGGGGATGAGGCACACAAGAGGAGGAAGAAAAGGAGGAGAAATTCAAGGTAGAAAGGTATGGATTTTCATGCTCTTTCTCTTCCAAACCTCTTCTCCTTCATTCTTCTTTATTTCCTATGATTATAATGAAGTATATGGATCTGTTTTAAAGGAGAAATTGAGGGGAAAATTTAGATTTGAAGAGAGGAGCTTAAAGAACACATGATGTTCAATTCCATGATAATCAAATTACATATACAATCCCTATACTTGGCAACTCATGATGCAATGCAGTAATGATACAGAACTAACAATTTAGTTACAATACATTTTGTCAAAGCTCCCAAGCCTATATGCTACCAAACCATTTAATGATCTTTTATTAATTTTCTCCTTGCCACTAAGAGGTCCGGTCCCTGAAAATGTTAGCCCACAACGGGGTGAGATATACAATCTCAGTAACAAAAGGTAATTTTCATATATATGTACAAGTCAATCAATCCAATGCAATTTCATGTCATCAATACCAAAATCATCAATTCAATTCGCAAATGAACTAATTAAGCTACTAATAACTACTGTCCCATACCAGCAATCATACACAACATGTTAATGTCCAATAACATTGGGAGAAGCCCGTCTACGACACCTACTCCATAATGAGCACAACTAGGGCTCAGTGCATCTGGGGTTTGATCACAACCCGGTGCTCGATCGAAGCACATGCACGGGTGGCAGCCACACCACTGCTCCACCATGGACTCACAAGGTCCAATCACAATAACAATCGAGTAGTCAACCAGTCATTTAACATTTCAAAATCAAGCATGTGTAACAAATAGCAGATTAACATGAGCATATACATGGAATTAGGAAAATAACCCAGTTACCTCAATGAAGCCAATTACTCTTCCCCTAGCTACCATAATAATCCAAATGCATACCAAGCCTATAACAAGCATAATTATCATCATTTCTAATCACAATCAAATATCCTAAGAGTTGAACTACTAATGATAGACTAGAGGTTACTCACCTAATTACCAAGGGATTTAATTTCAGATTCCAACTTTCCCACATCAGAAATTGCCAAAGTTCACTCCAATTTCTGGGTAATTTCACATGAAACCAAAGCCCATATTATAGGTCAACTATATGGGTCTCAAACTAACAGAAAATGCATCAAAATGGGAAGAAGATACTCACTTAATAACACCCATAGCCTCACCTCCGAAAATCCACCATGGAAGCACCAAAATTCGCATTTCAATCATCAAGCCCAGAAAATTCAGTTTTCCACCATTATCTCCTTGTAATCTCACACAATAACAGAACCCATTATAATAATACATCCTTAGGGGCATTTTCCAGCAAAATGATACACAAAATGGAAGGGAAATACTTACCTAATCCTCCCTCTAACCTCCAAGTCCGAAAATCTTGCAAGGAATCACCCAACACCAAATTTCAGATTTGAGAAGAAGAATGAAAATGCTCAAACACAGAAATTAATTAGACCAAAATGAAAAGGAGGATGAGAGGGTCAAGTTATATATAACTCACCTTGGCTAAATCATCCTCTAGGAGTCAAAAATGGAGCTTCCATGTTGGTAGAACCCTAGCCTCCCTTGAACCTCCAAATTTCCTCTCTTGAGTTTTAGCAAAATGAGGAAGAGACTGAAGAGTTAGGGTTTTAGTTGGATTTAAGATGGGTCATGGGTTGCTCCAGGTCCAACTCCAAATAGGCTTCAGATTTTTGCTTTGTTGGGCCAACTTTTATGTATTGGGCTGCTGAATTTTAATTAAGTTTGGGCTAACTTTGAAGAGCTCAAGGATTTGGGTTTGTACAAGGGTTATTGGGCCACTCATAGGAGCCTATGCAAGGTAGATCTTGGGCCTTCATCATATGGAATTAGATTGGGTCTGCACCTAACTCATTGGGCCTCCATTAGCCTCTTCTTATGATTTATTAATTTGGGCCTAGATGAAGTTTCTATCCTAATTAATTCTCAAACCCATATTAATAATTCATCTCTCTAAAATCTCCATTCACTTAACTTGCCCAAGCATCCCATATTAATTATTCCTAATTAATCTAAATCTATGATTAACATCTTAATTAATTTTTGGGGTATTACATGCTCCCCTCCTTTTAAAAATTTTGTCGTCAAAATTAGTTATACCTTACCCAATTGATGTTGGACAATTCATCCTCATAACCTCCTCCTTGATAGCTCAGATAGTCTTACTAGAGACTAGTCCCCTCTTACTACTTTCCTGGGGAGGACGTTCTTGTCATGTTACCACTTCACTTAGTAACCACTATTATATTCCCTCTAGTTTACCTACGTCGAATAACATTTCAAATCTAAGCATGTCATATTCCTTCTGTGTCTGCAGCTAAGTAGATCCAGACCAAGCTAAACTTGATCATCTTATAACAAGCTTTAGACACCTAGCTCAGATAAATCCCAATTTTCTCTCCCTTCATAACTTTTTGTTTAATTCTATTTTATATTTTCCTCCCCTCTTTTTTTTCTCTTCTTTCTCTCCTCTCTCATTTTTTATAGTCGTTCTAATAGCCGATTATTACATGTTCATGTTAATTTCCTTTCCTGCTTAACTTCCAATCCGTTTGAGAGATAACTCTTAGATACTTTAGTTTAACTCTCTCTAATAGTTGATACCAAGAACTATAAGGGATTCCACTTAGTCAATTGTTTTAGTATCTATTCTACTAATAGCAACATAGGTAAGTGACCTTATTTCATAATGAAGTTCCATTTGTCCTTTACTTAGATTACCCTTACATTTCTTTAGTCCAACGTTCTGAACTAAAATGGGTTTTGCCTTTTACAGGTTCATCTAGTTTAAGTTTTTAAGTCTTACATTCAACTATCTCATAAATTATTACACACATTATCCTCATTTATTGTCCAGTAGTAGACAGTTCATTATTTCTATTAGACGTAAAGAATTCCCCTTTCATTTCCAATTAGTGCTTAAGATTACTCGTTCTCATTTGTTGAGATTCCTGAGGGTTAAAACTAATGTAAAGTTTGATCTCACAACTAATCTCTTGAAGGTACCTAAACACTATAGGTTCACCTTCCACATAATTGAAATCAAACATGATTCTGTCAGGTGAAAATAAACATGATATTCCAGGTCTAGATTATATTTTCTAATAAGACCTTATCTCAAGGGTGAGAATACCTTGTCCAGAGCATTGAGATAATCCTTCATGACTTAGGAATGAGTTTCTTTAAATCTTACAAGTTGTAATTTCAGTGAGTGGTTTATTAGAGAACATAATTTCCATCACTTGCCCACAACATTAAGAATTTTCTTTTTGGCTCCTGATGATGGTTAATTATAGACAACCTGATCATTTTCCCTTAGGGGTAACCAACATAGGAAAATCCTTAATAGATCTCTTCCCTCTCTCTCTTTTTCTTGTTTTTTTTTTTTTGTTTTCCTCTCTTTTTTTTTTTTTTACACTTGCAAAGGCATTACCACAATTATATACATGTGACTCTAAAGATTGTCATGATCAATAGATCCCAATCTCTCATTTTAATACTCAGTTACTAGAAGCTTTAGTAGTCAACTTAGTGGCATCTACACTTGTTTGAAATCAACTGGACATCTGCTTGGTTTTTATGCCATTATATAGTCCCAAAGGACTGCGCTTTCATATCTTCTACCCCCAACTAAGATATTTTCATACTAGTATAGTTATTCTTCAATTAGCATACTTTTTACCCTTTTTTTTAATTTCCTCTAGTTTGGAAATTCATAATAATTCCTCAAAGAGTAATGAAATAATATCTTATCAATAAGGTTTAAGATCCTATCAACAAGATCTTGTACTCATTAATGTAAAATTCGAAACCTTGTTAATAAAGTTCTCTGACTGCAAGTACAAGGTCATTTAACCATACATTATAGCATATAATATGAGATGGTATGATAGTTTTCATCCTTACACAATGGCCTATGCCAACCACAACTGACTCTTTCACTCCCCTAAAAGTTTTTAGGCCTCAATTTCATGCCTAACTATTAGGAGTTAAATTAACATAATAAAGAGACTCAGTGAGTCTTTTCATTGTTAAACATTCCCTAATTATCAATAGATCAAGTAGGGATTCCCAGTGAGAGAACTCAAGTGTCATTTACCACTAGTGTTTCATCCTTCCTCGTCAATCATTATACTAAGGTTTATTGTAATAACATAAGTTAGTTGCATTGATGCCATCTTTCATTCATTTTCCCCGAGTTATTATCCTAGATTAGGGAGTTCTCTTTCAAGATTAGGGAGTTTTTCTACCACAATAATCATCAGTCCATCTTGAATTCCCAATGTTACCTCTGCCCCCTTAATCACACCACACGTGATACATGACAATAGAATTACCAGTGGTGGAATTAGGGTTTGCCTTTTTAATATTAGCAGACAATGCTTTGCTGTGGCCATACATATGTTCATCACCCTGTGATGACTATATCTCAACCACTTGTACTCATACAAGTTATTCTATTTTTAGGTAGGTCTTTACCATCAAGATCTCCTCTTTACCTTCTAGGAAGAAAGTCTACTTAGCCTAGTTTGACGCCAATTTGGTGGTTGAAATTCATCAAATCATATGATGAGCAACATGCCCCGCATGCCCTTAGCACCGAAGTGCCGATAAATGAGCACGTCCCACGTGTCTCCAGCACCAGAGTGCTGTAGAATCTTATCTTACACTCCCTGAGTGTATCATGCACATAAAGTGCCTCTAACCACCACCCAAATGCACGTCAAAACATAGCATAAGTAAACTAAATTACACAAGAGACAACATGCACAAGCACCCCGTGCTGGTGCACCTCACCTTTATCACGCTAAAGGGTTATCTTTCCTCTTGTCATAATCTCTCTTTTTGCCTTAGTACACTAAAGGAGGAGCCTCAAAGCTCTCAAGATTCCTTTTGGAACATCATTCCCTTAATCTCTTGCTTTAAAGTCACTATACACATTTAGAAATGGATTCGACAATCCTAAGGTTTTTCTTGCCCTATTTCTTATCATTATTAACTAAAGATGGCTTACTCACTCTAATAGTTTGAATAAAACTATTTGAAACATTCTTTAGCTCTTATCACCCTTATTCATTAGGCCAAATTGCGGTAGCTAGGATTGAGTAATTGCATTCTCTGTTAACTGGGATCAAGCAAATGGGTTAGGACCTCTGTACCTATAAAGCCTCAACCTTGGGGACCTTTCGAAGTTTACGTAGTCCTAACTCATTACGAATTGTGCATTACTTCATATATTTAATCAATCACACTTATTTATTACACACTAGTTCCATTATCAATTTCCTGATTGCAAGTAAGGTTTACATCTTACTCTTCTGTAAGGTTCTCATAGCTAGTTAAGTGTTTTACTCTATTTTGTTACCTCCTAAGTTCTCAACATCACTCTAGATAGCCCTTGAAAAGTTTAGAATTTCACTTAGG
The DNA here is from genome assembly GCA_032878935.1 of Erythrophleum fordii. Taxonomy (NCBI): domain Eukaryota; kingdom Viridiplantae; phylum Streptophyta; class Magnoliopsida; order Fabales; family Fabaceae; genus Erythrophleum; species Erythrophleum fordii. The sequence continues at coordinate 12,130,300 of JAVQMF010000052.1, read as the reverse complement.
TAAAGAATTACTACTCTTGTTGTGATCAGTTGACTTCTTCGATAGGCCAGTCAATTGGTCGGCCGTACCCAATTGACTTGCTTAATAAATGGCGGTCAACTGGTCATAAACACTATTAGTAGCTTTGTTCATCATCCTTATCAGTTACTTGGTCTCATTCATTCATTCAACTGGTGTCTCACAGCGAGTGACTAGTGCATCTATTACGTAGCCAGTTGGCAACAAGCCTAAACCAGTTCTCTATCTAGACTGAGACTAATAACCTAATCTCCAAAGGAAAGAAGGGTAAAATTCTAATCTTTTCATTGGCATTAACAACCTTAAGTCTCAAAATTAGCATTACTAAAGTGTTATGAGGTAAAATCTAACTATACTCTATTATTCTCCAAGCCATACTTATTGTGATAGGTGATGCTTTAAATAAAATTCAAGAAACAGTCATTTCAATCAAGTATTACAAGCCTTATCTCATCATTCCTCTATACTTCTTTCCAGCACATAAAGCACATCAATTATATATTTGCCTAATTAGCTATTCTCATGAGCTAATACCATGCCAAATATGCATCATGATTGCCAAGCTTCTAGTCATAGAATTCAAATTAGAACAGTTGTCCTGAACCATTGCTCTGATACCAACTGTAATGACCTTAACTTCTAATTATCATAATTAAGGTTAAGTACATGATTAATAATCATAAATCAAGGTTTGAAGTCATTAAGATTAATTACATTGGGAAAAAGTGAGAAAATTTGAAACCTTAATGTTGTTAGGCTCATTAGCTAGAAAACTATAATTTTTCAAATGTGCAAGTGAATTTAATCATTAATAAGGATCCTTTGATTCTCCCATCCATCAATTCCAACTCATAAAAACCTCTTACAAGTATTTCTAAATCATTTCTTATTATTACCATAAAAGAAACTAAGGTTTCTAGGTGAATATGAGAAATTGAGCACCTTCGCCGCGGCCAATTACTCTAGGATTCAAGTCCTTACACCTCCATAAATTTCACGCATTTTGCCGCAGCCAAATACCCCTTTTGCCATGGCCAAATGCCTTCTGGAACACCCTCAAACTTACTTCCCAGGCTTAGCCGTGGCCAACATCACTATTCATCGCGGGCCAATTTCTCTCTGTTTTCTTCCCTGGCAGGTTCGCCACATTTGGCCAAGGCCAATTCTTCTCTGTTTCTATTTGGCCTAGGCCAATTAAATGTTAGCCGCGGACAATTCCCTTCTGTTCCTATAACTCCCAAAATTTCATCTCATGCTCTCCAATTCCCCCTTTAGCAACCCTCTAGGCCACTTTAACTTAGTTTGTGAAGATTTAATGTCTTTCTTTCACCTAATCTACTTAACACATCTATCATTACACATTTAAAATTCAAATGTGGATCCTTAACCCTCTAGCTACTATAAACTAGTGAGTTCATAGATTAATGACAGCAAATGTATTATGGTCACAAGGTGCATAGGGTCAATGCTTAATGTTCATATAAAATCAAATCACTTATCCATTAGTAGCCAATTACAATCATAATGTTCAATTCCATAATAAGCAAATTACATATACAATCCCTATACTTGGCAACTCATGATGCAATGCAGTAATGATACAGAACTAACAATTTAGTTACAATACATTTTGTCAAAGCTCCCAAGCCTATGTGTTACCAAACCATTTAATGATCTTCTATTAATTTTCTCCTTGCCACTAAGAGGTCCGGTCCCTGAAAATGTTAGCCCAGGATGGGGTGAGATATACAATCTTAGTAACAAAAGGTAATTTCCATATATATGTACAAGTTAATCAATCCAATGCAATTTCATGTCATCAATACTAGAATCATCAATTTAATTCGCAAATGAACTAGTTAAGCTACCAATGACTACTGTCCCATACCAGTAATCATACACAACATGTTAATAGCCAATAACACCAGGAGAGGCCCGTCCATGGCACCTACTCCATAATGAGCACAACTAGGGCTCAGTGCATCTAGGGTTTGATCATAACCCGTTGCTCGATTAAAGCACATGCACGGGTGGCAACCGCACCACAGCTCCACCATGGACTCACAAGGTCCAATCACAATAACAATCAAGTAGTCAACCAATCATTTAACATTTCAAAATCAAGCATGTGTAACAAATAGCAGATTAACATGAGCATATACATGGAATTAGGAAAATAACCCAGTTACCTCAATGAAGTCAATTACTCTTTCCCTAGCTACCATAATAATCCAAATGCATACCAAACCTACAACAAGCATAATTATCATCATTTCTAATCACAATCAAATATCCTAAGAGTTGAACTACTTATGACAAACTAGAGGTTACTCACCTAATTACCAAGGGATTTAATTTCGGATTCCAACTTTCCCACACCAGAAATTGCCAAAGTTCACTCCAATTTTTAGGTAATTTCACATGAAACCAAAGCCCATATCATAGGTCAACTATAAGGGTCTCAAACTAACAGAAAATGCATCAAAATGGGAAGAAGATACTCACTTAATAACACCCATAGCCTCACCTCCGAAAATCCACCATGAAAGCACCAAAATTCGCATTTCAATCATCAAGCCTAGAAAATTCAGTTTTCCACCATTATCTCCTTGTAATCTCACACAATAACATAACCCATTATGATAATACATCCTTAGGGGCATTTTCCAGCAAAATGATACACAAAATGGAAGGGAAATGCTTACCTAATCCTCTCTCTAACCTCTAAGTTCGAAAATCTTGTAAGGAATCACCCAACACCAAATTTCAGATTTGAGAAGAAGAATGAAAATACTCAAATCCAGAAATTAATTAGACTAAAATGAAAAGGAGGATGAGAGGGTCAAGTTATATATAACTCACCTTGGCTAAATCATCTTCTAGGAGTCAAAAATGGAGCTTCTATGTTGGTAGAACCCTAGCCTCCCTTGAACCTCCGAATTTCCTCTCTTGAGTTTCAGCAAAATGAGGAAGAGGCTGAAGAGTTAGGGTTTTAGTTGGGTTTAAGTTGGGTCTAAGATGGGTCATGGGTTGCTCCAAGGTCTAACTCCAAATGGGTTTCAGATTTTTGCTTTGTTGGGCCAGCTTTTATGTATTGGGCTGCTGAATTTTAATTAAGTTTGGGCTAACTTTGAAGAGCTTAAGGATTTGGGTTTGTACAAGGGTTATTGGGCCACTCATAGGAGCCTATGCAAGGTGGATCTTGGGCCTCCATCATATGGAATTAGATTGGGTCTGCACCTAACTCATTGGGCCTCCATTAGCCTCTTCTTATGATTTATTAATTTGGGCCTAGATGAAGTTTCTATCCCAATTAATTCTCAAACCCATATTAATAATTTATCTCTCTAAAATCTCCATTCACTTAACTTGCCAAATCATCCCATATTAATTATTCCTAATTAATCTAAATCCATGATTAACACCTTAATTAATTTTTAGGGTGTTACAATAGGAGTACTCTTCAAACTTGCTATTTGTTATGGATGAAGAGGAAAATCATATTTTTCTCCCCATAGGTAACCAAATTTTCCCCTATTATGAATAGTAAATTTTAAGCAAAATATACTTTACCCTTCATGTATGTGTTTTAAAAGAATTTTAAGCAAAATATACTTTACCCTTCATGTATGTGTTCTAAAAGAATTTTAAGCAAAATATCCTCTACCAACATTTCAACTTCTGCCATAACTATGGTGTTCTAAAAGAATCCAATAATTATCTTGTTTTGCTTGTCAAAGAAACTAATAATATTACATGCTTATTTTTTTGGGGGTTTGAATTGTTATATGAGCTCTGATGTAGGAATTAATAAAAGATTATGAGTATACAATAAATCCATCTTCGTCATCTTGCACCAAAGTCCTCCAATCACTTAGCAACAAACTAACAACTAACAAGACATGAATTATACTTATACTTTATGTAACATCTAGTTCCTCCATAAACATACAAAACTCACTGAATATGAAAACAAGTCCCCTAAAATAAATGATTTAAGGTCAAATAAAATTAGGGTAAAATTTTAAATAATAAAAAATGAGGATCCGAGGCCTAAGGTACTTAGAAACTAGAGCCATAAGAGTTCAATAAAATTGTAGAAAGTATAATGGCATTTTCATAATTTTGAATACTTTTTAGTTTGAACACCGTATTTTGTCTGGGTATGCTCCAAAAATAATAATTAAATTAAATTAAAAAATATAAAAATAGTTAGTTTGAGTCATATTTGAAAAAAAAATTTTAAGTTATTAAAAAGGTGAGTATGGGTTTCTTTTCCCTAAATTTCAAGGAAATCTAGTAACCCAATCCTCTTAAGAAGGAAAAGTAATGAAAAGAGAAACGAAAGAAAATTCAAAAGGTAAACTTAAAAGAAAGAGAAAAAATAAATAAAATAAATAAATAAAAGAGAGGAAAAAAGAGAAAGTTTCATTTCTTTTCCCAATCAAAAATTAAAAATATTAAAAAAATAATAAAAAGGTGATATCCTTATCCTTTCCCCTCAACCCAAAAGAGAGAGAGAGAGAGAGAGAGAGAGAGAGAGAGAGATATCCTTATCTTTTCCCCTCAATCCAAACAAAAATAAATAAATGGAAAATTGAGAATCAAATTAAATAATAATAATGAAAAAATGAAAAAGAAAAAACCAAAAAAAAAGAAGAGAGAAAATAATCAAAATCCAAAAATAATAATAAATTAAAGAACCAAAGAAAATGAAAAAATAAAATAAAAGCCCAAAATCTTTAAAAAAAAAAAAAAAGAAAAACAAATGATAATAACAATAAACAACAAATAAGAACAAAACAAAAAAAAAGTCAAGCTCGTATGATAATCTATGGACCCAATACCAATTACCATAAATACACCTTATATAAAAAAAAAAAGGGTTCTTAGGGCTCGAGCAGATGACACCTCCAGGGAGCAATATCTTGCATGCATGATGGAGACAAGCAGAGTAGGATCGTGGAGCAGACACCTTGGATGAAAGAGAGAACCAAAAGGAAGATGAGGGACAACCTTTTGGAGGGCATAGAGCATCACGCACCCACATAAAAGGGAAACCTTTCAAAGGTGTAGGGTAACTGGACCTTTCTAAAGACATGGGGAACACTAGAAAAGAACAAAAAAAAGAAGGGAGGCACGCACACCCATTCATTTTTTCTCTGCCAAGAAGAAAGGAAAAAGCAAAGTACACAGACACAAAAAACACCACACTCATACGCACATAGAAGAGAAAGGACAAAGGAGGAGCACCACTGACACATGGATAAAGGGAGCCTCCCTCATACCCAAGAGAGAGGGTGAGAGAGGCTGAAAGAGAGGTTGGGAACTAAAAGAGGGGATGCTGCACACAAATCTGAGGGCTAGAGCTACAAAAGGAGAACGAGAGGCGAGGGTTTGGGAGGAGCACGCAAAGAAAGAGAAGGGAGGAGGTTTTCGGGCTTAGAAAATTTAAGAGGGGTTGCTGAGAGTCCGAGAGAGAATAAGGGAGGAAGTAACACACGTAGCAGTAGGCAAGGTTTTAAATTGTGGGCCGCATTGCAAAATACGGCTACAATATTACGAATGCGGCCCAACCAGCATCCGCATCAGCCCGCAATTGTAGAGGATTTAGAAATCACAATAACAGACTGCAAGATAATGATGTTGCAGCCGCAATAGAATGGTGTTGCGGTTCCGTTGCAGTGCATCATATAAAGCCAGAAACACAATAACACACAAAGCTCTAAACAAGTAGTTGGCTGGCCCTAGCTTTACTTTCCCAAATCCAAGCAACAAAAGAGAAAAGCCAAGAAGCAACAACAGGCCAATAGCAATCAGTAGAGAGAGCTTCGATTTGATGAATCTGAAGTTTTGAGATCTAAAACCATACCTGAAGGTTGAAGCACCCAAAGCGAAGCTGGTGATATCACCCAAAGCGGAGCCAGTGAGATTTGAAACCATACTCTAAAGCCAAAGAAGCGCCCAAAGGTATGCATATCTTCTTCTTGCTTCGCTTTGCTCTTTTCTTCATTTTGGTTCCTTTTCTAGCTGCAGAGTTGGAAGTTGAAGCATTAAATAAGGGAGGGGAGTAGTTTGATATTTTTATAACTTTTTTCTTCTATTATTTTTTATCAATAAAAATGTGAGACTTTGTTTTTTAATACTTTCTCTCACACCAGAAAACGAGATTGGACAAATGAAGTGAACTGACTTGGACTAGAATATTATATGTTGAATTTGGCAATTGTGCTTTTAGATTGAGCTTGCTATATGAATTGATTAAATTATTAAATCAGTGACCACGTGTCTTAAAGGATATATGTTGAGATTTGTGTGAAATTTGCTGCTTCTTGTGATGGCAGAACCATCCCATCCTAATGTGAAATTTGCTAGAGTAGACCTTCACATGATGAAGATGCATTGAAGATTTAGACATGATAAAGAAGCTTTGAACAGATTCAGACATATGAGGGATAGGATATTTTATTTTTGCATTTATTGTAGATGATACAATTGAAGGTAAGAAAAAAAGAATGAAAATTTTTTAATGTTAAAAGCTTCTATTTTACATCTTCACTTATTTTTATTTTTATTTTGATTTTGAATTTTTTTATTTTTGTTTTAATTTTTCTTAATTTTAAAAAGATATAAATACAAAATATATCAATTACTTAAGTGATAATAAATGCAAAATATATAAACTACTTAAGTAATAAGTCTTACATAATATATTTATTTAAAAAAATGATAAAAACTAAATTAAAAAAATAAAGAGATTCAAATTTATTTATTTCTTTTGAATTATATGTTATATAATTGATTAGAGGATTTGAATTTCGTGCCCCATTAGTACAAGTGCTAAGATATCTCTTCTTGAATTCTTATGACTGATAGGATATCTTTTATTAGGATGGGATGGTTCTGCCAAAATTAAAGTAGGTATAATATATATTTCTTTATTGGTTTCATATATATATATATACATATAATATATATGGTAATCAATGAAATCACAATCCATAACTCATTAAAGAATAATATATATTCATTTCTTAGATATCAAAATTAGCATGTAAAATGTGAATTCTGCATGAAACTATATTAATAATTCTAAAATAGAATGATTTCTGATGTCGACGTTGTTAGCATATACAAGTTTATATGCTTTTCGTGCTCTGGGTTAAGTGTATGATGGTGGTCCATAATTTATATATATGCTCTAATTGATAGTTGCAACTTGCAAGCTAATGAGTAGTTGATCCACATTTGAATTCAATGTATATTTCAGAGTTAAGAACAAATATATTTAAGATATACAGAAATAAATTAAAAGAAAAAAAAAAGATAAGAGGGGGTTTTAAATTATGATAATTCTTTGTTTAGTCATTAGAATATGTTTAAAATAAATAAAAATATATTAGAGAACCAATAGAAATAAACACAAATGAATTATTATACAATTTTTAAGAAAATAACTATTAATGAAGTGATTAATTATAATAGTTTATTTGTAATAGTCAAGTTATCATAAAATAATGCAATAACAATAGCGCATTATCTATACTATTATATATGTATTTGGGATCTTTGCTTTCTTTTGTCTCCCAAAGTAAAATAAAAAAGTAATTTTTTTAAAACATGTAGATATAAATTATTATCGAAGAAGAAAACGTTAAAAATGCTAAAGATTTAAATTCCTACAACTTCTCCTTTTATTATTTAAAATTTGAAAAAAATTATAATTTAATTTTATATTTTAAAAATATTAAAAATTTAATTAAAAGAATATTTATATACACTTAAGTACATGTCTAGTTCATCCTTCTAAACTCTTGCACCAAAAATAAAAATTTATCCTTCTAAACCTTCATTTTTGTCCATTCTTACTCCAAAAAAAAAAAACAAGAAAGAAAATTTTCCTGCTTCCCTATAATGGCATTATTTTTAAAAAAAAATGAAATTTTAACATGTGTATATATAATAAGTATGGATTTCATTGATTGCTAATTAATATATACATATGTTAAAATTTGCTAATTAATTAAAATGGGATTATTTAAAAAGGTAATATTAAGATATTTTTTTATAAATTTAAAAAGATACTATAGTTGAAAAAATATTAAGATATTTTTCATGAATTTATTAATAATGCCTAAAAATTATTGCCATTTTCTATCAAGAAAATAAAAAAATTAAAATATTGCCCCAAAATCCAAAAAAAAGTTAGATGATAAGAGATTGGCACTATTCATCAATTTATGAAAGTTTAAAAACATACTTTTCTTGAGAGAGAGAGGTGAAATATTTGAACTTTGAAAAATAGTAGTGTTAGTTTAGGATGAGATCATGGACCCAACTGAATAACTATGATTGTTAATTAATTATTATCTAAGCTTGATCTCATTTTATATTACAGTTAGCATGCAAAAGTAAATTACAGTTAGCCACTCTACTGCAATTAGGCCCAAATCAGGTTTCGCTTTAGTTGCAGAGGTTTATAATTAGAATCAGATTTTGATACACTCTTTTATATCTATATTATAAAAATTTTTAATAAAAATATAATATTTGTAAAAGAATTTTATCATATAATATTGAATTGTAAAAATTGTTATATTTATCTATAATTTATTATGTTTTTATAAAAGAAACTTATAACAAAGATATTAAAATTAAACTAAGTTTTTTTTTCTTCATACTTATTCGTGGAATTAAATTACTCAAAAAAAGTGTTTGCATTGGTGGTTAAATGTAATCATTAAATAAACCTTTTAAGCATAGATTTTAGTAAATTACCTCATGACAGATTAATCATTGACCCACTATTTATTTTATTATTCTTTAATATAACTTAACCCAATCATGATTAATTTATTATTAATCTACTTTATATTAACTGGGGACTAATTTGAACAATCATGAAATATAATAAGAAACATTAATTTTTTTTTTTGGTTCTTATAGTCTACATGATTTTTTAATTTGATTCTTATAGTTTATTTTTTTAAAAAAATTAAAGTTTTTAATATTTTCCAAACATTTAAAAATAAATTATTACCCTTATAACTCTATTAGTATTTTATTGATTAGGCTAAGGAAATTTAGATGCATACAAAATGAACTATATTGGAAGGCTGAGGTGAGAAATATAAAATATATATAAGGTAAAAATATTTATATTAAAAGATATTAAATTTTAAAATTATTGTGAAAGACCAAAGATAAAAAACTTAAACAAATTATAGTTCAAAAATTTTAATTTAACTTTTTTATTCTTAAATCATTCAAAATAATTTTAAAATTTAAAAATGCACCATTGTAATTTTCCCAAATATCTCACTCTTATTCTCATTAATTTATTTATAAATAGTAAACAAATAATATAATAAGAGATATCTTACCATATATAGAACAAAACAAATTTAAAACACATACTTATTATGTATTGAATATGGATTTAATTATAGACAAAATTTCTAATGGATAACCAGTCTTTCAAATATAATAAACTCATTAATATTTATTCCTATGATTATACTCTATAATCTTTTTTTTTTTGGGGAAAATTTTAATATTTATTCCTAGGATTAAATTTTCTTGTCAACAAATTAATTGGAAACTATAATAGCAAAGATAGAGAAAGGATTATATCATAAACATATAATATTTTTATAGGGAAATGTGAGCATTGCATATTTTTCCTTAGATTACTAAGCCATGCATCTTTCTATTATATCCAATATTTAGGCCTTTGTCATTTAGCCTATAAACTCATTAAATTTTGAATGTTTAGTGTATCAAAAGAGAAAATAAAAATGCTAACCATTGAGAATAAGACATCTATATATTTATGAACCTATATATGATTTACTGATTGATACCTATCATTATACGAGCACTCAAAAAAGAGTCATTAATGTTGGTGGTGGAACTGAGATTATTATTACTGAACTTTGAATTTTTATTCTGATTTTGTTTAATTGATTAATTTTTTTAATTATTCAATTGTGCTTTTAGTTTTGTTATATTATATTATATTACCAACTGCATTTGATCAGCAGGTACTATAAAATATAAACAATGTTGCCAAGAGAAGAATTCCAACAAGAAGATTAGAAGGTGCTCTTAGTGATGATATCAGTTGGCATTTTGGAATACCTGTAGCTGGAAATCGAAACAACATAATTTGCAAACTCTATGGGAAAGTAATAAAGGGTGGAATTACTCGATTGAAGCAGCATATTGCTCATTTTTAAGGACAAGTAGCTGGTTGTCCTAGAGTTACAACTACTATTTAGGAAGGTATGATGAAACTCCTTTTAAATAATAAAGGAAAAACAAATGATTCAAAAAAAGGAAATAAGGAATTTGAAGCATGGTTGAGAGGTGATGAAGATGATGAAATGGAAGCATTTGTTGATGAGGAAATGCAAATGAGGCATGTGACCTAAGAAAGTATCAGATCACATCATGAATGGGAAGAGAGATAATAATTTAGACTACAAATCAAAGGAGGACAAAATGTGTATGAAGAGGGTGGAAGCTCTCATGCAAGAGCAAGAGGATCAAAAGATATTGCCTTTAGTTTAAAATCTTCAAATATTGATCTTGTGAGGAGTAAAAGCATGAAACAACCAAAAATTTCTGGTGGTTTGATGAAAATATTGAGGAAGAAATTAGGAGAAGTAGTATCAAAGCTTATTAAATATGAGCGTCTTCCAATGAATTTATCTAATTCTCCTTGATTGCATAATTTAATTACTACAACTGCTGAGATAGGTACAACAGGGGTTAAATTCCCTACTCCTTATGAGATTTCATATTTGTATTTTGAAGCTAAATACCAATCTATAAGGGAATGAATAAATGGGTTGAAAGGTGCATGGAAGGAAAGAGGTGTTACAATAATGTGTGATGGTTAGACTAATAGCATTAGTCACATGCATATAATGAATTTTCTTGTCTATTGCAGTAGGGGAACTATTTTTTTAAAATCAATAGATATTTATTCTATTGCTAGCAGAAATAATGATTACTACCTTCAATTACTTGATCAAGTGATAGACGAAGTTGGAGAAGAATATGTAGTCCAAGTGGTTACAAATAATAAGGGAGTTTTTAAAGGCAGCTAGAAAAAAATTAATGGAAAAAAGACCACATCTCTATTGGTCACCTTGTGCAGCTCATTGTTTAGATCTATGTTTAAAAGATATTGAAAAAAAGAGCAATGTACAAAAGGTGTTAGAGGATGCAAAGTTAATAACATCCTTTATATATAACCACATTTGGACTGGGAATTTGATGAAAGAATATACTAGATGTAGAGATATTATTAGTCTAGCCATTACTTGCTTTGCTACACAATTCTTACAACTATAATCTCTTATGAAGCAAAAGCAGGCTTTGAAAAATATGTTCAACTCTAAAAAGTTTAAGAAGTCTAAATTTGGCAAGGAAAAATCTGGACCAGCACATGATGCAAGAAAAAAAATTTTGGATAATGACTTTTGGATCAAAGCTAATGAAATACTAAAAGTATTTGAGCTAATTGTTAAAGTGTTAAGACTGGTTGACGGTAATGAGAAACCAACTATGGGTTTTATCTATGAAACTATAGATAGAGCAAAGCTATTTATATACAAAACTATCGTTATCACTTAACTTATAACAACATGATATATAAAAGGTAGAAATTTTTACATACTGATTTACATTCTGCAGGTATGTCTATATATATATTATGTTGTTATAAAAAAAGAATGTTTGTGTACTAACTAATTAAGTCTATTTCTTTTTTTTTTCTAGGCTATTTTCTTAATCCTTAGTTTCAATTTGGAGTTGAGCATGGTCATTCAGTTTATAAAGAAACATTTGATGGAACCAGAAGTGCAATCACCAAATTAGAATGAAAATATGGATGTTGCAATTAGAGCATTAAATCAGGTTAGTCATTTTTTGTATAATGAATATTTAGAATATATTATTATATATTTATATTAAATTTAATATGATGTTGCATAGTTAATACTTTTTCGAGACAAGAGAGAGAACTTTGGAATGCCACAAGCTCAAAGGGCATGGTCTCAAATGGATCCCGATAAGATATAATTTATTTTTTATCTATAAGTATACATGGTACAATATGTGACTCTATCAAAATGATTATTTTTGTTTATAATTCAAAGTTGACTAAATTTTTGTATTATTTGTTTAAATAGCTAAATTGTAGATGATATATGGTTCGTGTGTTCCTAAACTTTAAAGCATTGCAATAAAAATTTTGAACCAAACAACTTCAACTTCAAATTGTGAAAGAAATTGGAGCGCATTTAGCTATATTCATACAAAGACAAAAAATAGACTCAAGTATAAAAAATTACAAAAGCTTGTGTTTACCTTTTACAATATGAAGCTAAAAATAAGGGAGAATAAGAGGTGTAGTCAAGAAGAGATAGAAAATAGTTTCAATCTAATTAATCTTAATTACATATTCCAAGAAGATGATCCCTTGTCTCCATGGATTGAGGAGAGAGAAGGCCCATTATTGGATGGACTTCAAAATTCAGAATGAATCCCAAGAATGGATACTGATGATGAAGAGGTAGAGGCTAATGATGATTCAAGTTCCCATGAAGGTCATAGTTAGGGTGTGATGGTGGTTTGAGTCCACTAAGCAATAATAGTGGTAGTGATGCAGTAGAAAGTGATCATGACATAGATGAAGAAAGGGAACAAGATCCATATCAAGACATTCCATATACTATGCGTGATTTGGGTTTTGTTGTTGATATGACAACTTTTTAGGATAGAGGCTCTGGTGATAATAGAAGAAGTGGTCATCAATCTATAAGAGGTGGAAGACAGCAAAGTGGTGTACCAAAAGATATTTCTTCCTCTAATTTTTTACAAAGTTTTATTGATTTTGGCATTGGTGGCTCATCTCAAAGTAGTCAAAGTTAGTATCCCTCATTTTATCAATAACCTTCTCATATGTCACATGATCATTATCTAATGATTCAAGTCCCACCATATTATCAACTTTCAATAAATTATCAAGAGCCTTATTATCACCAAGCACTAAATTTTCCTTATCAGCAAATGGAGAATACAGGTGGAGGATTCTTTGATTATGTTTTTGGACAGGGAGCAAGATAAGGTGATAATGAAAGTGAAAGTGGGAACTATGATCCTCCACGACATTCTACAATGTGGTGATTCTAATTATTTCTTTGTAATAAGAATGTAAGTATACTTTTATACTATCTGACTTTTTCCTTTAATTTTCTCAAGTAACATTGATATGCTTATTCAAAATAATGATTTATTTAATTAATATTGATGTTAGGCATGATATATTTATATATATGAAAGTTATAATGATTATATATATTTTTAAAATAATTTGTGTAACTTCAAAAAAAAATCATGGTCGTAATGACCGCAACCCGCATTATAGCACCCGCAGTGTCCACAACCGCAGTAATTGTAACACAACCGCAACTGCAACCACAACCGCAATTTAAAACCTTGGCAGCAGGGAACACATACACAAAAAACATGAGACACACGCTCAAAAAAGTGGGAGGAGATAGCAGTGGCCATAAATCATGAGAGAACATAAGAACAGAGGGACTGAGGGGAAGTCACGCGTGAAGGAGAGAAAAAGTTAAAGGAGAGAAGGGGTCTAAGTCAACAATGAACTGAGCTATTAGAATGGAGGAAAAAAAGAGAAAGAAGGAGGAGCTAGAGGTTTTTGATTCAAGAACAAGAGAAAAGGAGGAGAGGAGAGAGCGAGAAAAAGTGATGTGCATGGGGAATTAATGCTGGCCGATGGTAACTGTTTGTAGCATATCAGCTTTCAAAGCCAGATAGGACCAAGAATGATGTACAACCATAGAACAGGAGGAACCAGAACTAAAAAGGTGAGCTCCTTTGAATCTCTACTCTCTTATTTTCAGATATTTACGTGGATGGAGTAGCATGTGATGTTAGATTCATTTTGAATGGAGGTGTATGTGAGCCCTTGGTGCTTGCTAGACATGCTTCTCTGTTATCCTGTTATTACTGTGCTTTAAAGTTCCAAATAATTCCCATAATCTGATTTCTCTTAGTCTTCTAATTGTGTAAGTTTTCCTTGATTTTATTTTAAGGTGTAGCCCATGCCACTTATATTTGATTTTGTACCCATTTGTGATCATGAATTAGTTGATTTGACTCCAATTGTTTTGATCAAAATTTGCCATTATAATGATTCATAATTGTGGTTAATTTTGATTTGCATTCAAAGAGACATTTAAATGCATGGTATATTTCAACTGACAATCCCATTTATATCTGGGTGCCCTCTGCTCTTGAGTTGATGTGTAGTCTTAATACACTATATATGATGGTTTGTGGAGAATAAGTAATCTTTTAGGGAATGTGTTGTGTCATGTTGGTTCACTCTCACTCTATTCTTTTTGTGTGGCTAGAATATAAAAAGAAGGAATTCAAAGTTTGTCCCAAATCTAGTGATCTTAGTCTTGGATTTACTTGGAATGATTTGTTATTCATTATGTTAGTTGAATGTGGTTAGTGTATGAGTTTAACCATTTTTCCTTGTATATGTATTCACAGCAAACGCAAACTGGGCTTCCATTTTTACTTAATTATGGAATCGTGGGGATGAACGTATGATTTTGTAGATTGAACTTTTGCTAGACTTATAGATACATATTTGGAAGCAAGATCTTGATTTCAATTAAGACTTTTATCCCTTAATCATTGTTATATTCATGATGTGCTTGTAGATGGGTCGACATTTGGTGCACATTTGAGCAGAGATGTTAATGAATTTTAAGAATGAACACCAATTCCAAAGAGTTTATATTAAGCTTAAATATGTGACTTTTATTCTTCAACTATGATGGACTATGGTTTAACCTTTTTGTCTTCCTTTTCCTCCTATTAATGAATCTTACTGCTGCAAATTCATGGAGCTTGAGCATGGAAGTTCATGTACAGAATTTACCAATACCCACATAAAGGAGTGCGCCGTAACTATGTTAAAAATCACTTCTGGATCTTTGTTCAAAAAAAGGAAGGCAGCTTGACGATTAGAAAAGGCTTAGAAAGAAGCAATTACTATTATGTTTTCATTTTTTTGCACCTGGAAATATAAGACTAAGTGTGTTATTTAAACACAAGGCACACACACACAAATATTTTATGCTTGTAAATATTTTTATTTTTATTTTTATCCTATTTTTGTTTCATGCATATTTATAGTAGCCGTGTGACATTTAGTGTCTCCTCAGGCACATAACGCATAAGACATCATTAGGATCATGTTTGACAAAAAAGTCTCCATAGGTGCCTAGGACATGCAATTAATGGAACTTTGGTTTTGATAGAATTAGGTCTATTCTTAAAAAAAAACTTCGGGGAAAAGAACAACCAGACACATATTAAAGCTTTTTTTTCTTTTTCTTCAAAAATAAAGAAATTTTTATTAAAATAATAAGCTTGAAAGCTTCAAAGTAAAAAAAAAAAAAAGAAGAAGAAGAAAAGACAAAACCAAACAAATAAAAAAAACATGAAAAGTATGTAAGAAATTAATTTTTAAGATTTACAAACTTTTCTCAAAATTTATTTTAATAAAAATATATTTCATAGAAATGGAAAGATCTTTTTTTTTTTGCTTAAATAAATGAGATATAATATATATATATATATATTAAAAATCAAAAAATCAAAAATCAAATCAAATAAAATTTTAAAAAGAAAAAAATCCTTGTTAATGTCATAAAAAATTAAAGAAAATCATGAAAGTGCAAAAAAACAAAACAAAACAAAACAAAAGAAAAATAAAACAAAAAGAAACAAAAAAAAGTATAAATTAGAAAAGAAAAAAAAAGGAGTAAAAATGTGAAATTAACTTAGTTTTTGTAAATTAAAACTTATCAGCCAATTTTAAAATTGCTTTATTTGCGAAAGTTAAAGTTATTTTTTAATATCTTTTTCTTTTCATTAAAAAACAAAAATAAAAACAACAATAAAAAATAAAAACAAACAAAAAACACAAACAAAAAACAAAAGCAAAACAAAACAAAACACAAATAATAATAATAAAAACACAACAACTAAAAAAATAAAAAAAAACAAAAAGAATAAAAGAGAAAAGAAAAGGAGAGAGTAAAATTAATTTTGTCTTTTGTGAATAAAAACATATCAACCAATCTCAAATTCATTTTGTTTGAAAAAATCCAAATGATTTTTACTCTCTTTCTCTTACCTTTTAAAAAAATCAAACAAAAGCCCAAAGAAAAAGAGAAAAAAAAAAACAAAAAGCAAAAGACAAATATAACAAAAACAACAAAAACAAAAACAAAACCCACCACCGAAATATAGTTTATAATTTCGAATTACGTAGACTTTGATATCTCTCGAATGGTACGTAGGCCCTAAACTCTCATCCTAAGTCAAGTTCACTCGTGTAAATAAATATTTTCTTCCAATTTCTATTCCCTTAATTTTTCTCCTTTATTTTGAGCTAAATTTTATTTCTTTAATTTCTTTTCCTTCTTTTTACTTTTAATTTTATTTTCTTAACTTCTTTCTTTCTTATTTCACATATGATTTGTTAAGGGAAATTAAAATAGATTGAAGACCATATTAATTTTGCACAACTAACTTAAAAGTGTAGTAGGGTATCTAACATCTTTTCCACTCATAGTCAACTCCCAAATCCATTTTCTGGTTCACAGACTATTTCTGTTTTTCTTAAAAAAAAATTTCCAAAATTTTGCCTTTTAAAAATAAAAATTTTGGTGGCAACTCTTACTACTTTTAATTTTGATTTCGATTTTCACTTTCCTTGAAAATCAAAATTTCTTTTTTGAAAATTTTTCTCTTTTAAGGCATCACATGGTCATATTTTTGGATGTGACATTTAAAAAATTCAAATGAGGGATTTTTAAATGGGAAAAATGAGTTTCTCAGGATTCTTAGAGACCCTAAAAACTAGAGGAATCCCTAATGTCGATTGACTTGAACTTTGACCGGTTCATTTAAGAAGGTTTTTAATCCAATTTGAGTGATTTTAAAAGCATTTTATAAGTTAGAGAATCTAAATTTTATGATAAGAAAGATGGTTATTAAAAAGGAGTTAAAATGATCCTAAAACGAAAAAGTCAAGAAAAGGAGGACATGGATGAAATTTTTTAAAAGAATTTAAGAAGCACTCCCTTATAAAAAATGCCCCACCTCTGCTTAGACCTCTTAATCGACTTCCACACATGTTGAAATAGAAGCAAAGAGGGCCGAGAGTGGTGGACAAGAGGGAGAGCTAAGGGAGGAAGAAGAAGCTTATAAAGTGTAAAAAATTCTTACATTTTCATGTCTCTTCCTTCATTAAACTTCTTCTTCTCTTTCTCCTCTCTTTTTCTATGGTTTTAACAATTTGATTGGTCTTGTTTGGTGGCTAAATCAGTGGAGAGAAGGGAGGATTTGAGAAAGCTTTTGGTAGCATAAGGAAGCTCCCTTGAAAAAGCATTGAAACAAAGGTAAGAACGATGGCCCTTTTTGCACTTTCTTATTGTTGTCCTCCATATGAATTTCGTGCAACCTAAAGCCCATCCAAAGGGAGTTGAATTCTAACCATATCAAGGGAAGAACAAGTGATTTAAAGTATGGGAATTTAGAATAAACAAGTGGAAACAAAAAAGGAGCCTTAGAATTCAAGTTAGCACAATATGGGACTTTGAAATAAATGATGAAATCTGATTTTTCTTAGAGGTATTCTAGCTTATGTAAGACATGGTATGAGTCCCTTAGGCCCCTAAGATACTTTACATGAGCCATCCCCTTTAAGAAAATAAAGCAAACTCCATGGGTGCCAAATCATAATCATGTATTGGCCTAGGCTATACTAAGTGCCTAAGAAGTGTTTTAATTGGTTCTAAGGCTAGAATGAGACTAGATATGATGAAAGAACATTAATGGAAGCCTTGGAAAAATTTTAGAAGCCATGAAATGTGAGATGGAGGTGTAAGTTCCATAATATGACATTAGGAAGCAACTTATAGTTAGACTCCTTAAAATAAATGTGTGATGACTCCAAGGAGTCCAAATAGAGTCAAGAGACCTAGAATGAATGGGAAATGGGAGCCAAGATTATGAATTTGAAGAGTTGCTTCATTGTGTCTTATATGAAAGCATAATGAAACTATATAAGAAAGTAACAATGTATAGCACTTGAGAGAAGTCAAGGCTTATTTCTCATTCCCCTTTTTATATACTTTTATGGAAATAATGAAGTGAAGCTTATAAATGTCATGAAATGAGCTAGAAGTTATGGTGTTACATTTCCCATGACCTAAATATGTCTCATTTGATGTGTCTAGACCTAGGAAACCAAGGATTACCTAATAGCAAGTCTTGGCCAAGAAGAAGGAGGAAGATTTTAATGGAAAAGTATGTGGCATTGGCTACAAGATAGCTCTTTAACCTTTTTGTCATACATTCTTGGTTGTTTTCTTGTCTTTGGATGTGTGTATGTATGTTTATGCCATGAAAAATGTGTATAGCTATTTTCTACATGCCATGGTACCTTTATGTGCTTAAAATATGTTTTATGAATGTGTTATGGCTTGAATGAACTTGGTCAAGCCAAATATCCCTTAGCAAAGGTGAGGATGAGCCAAAAGTCCTTAGGATTAGGTGAAACAAAGTCAAAAGTCTCAAGAAGAGTGAGGCTTAGTCAAAAATCTCTTGAAAATGGGTGAGGCAAGTCCAAAAGTCCTAAGGAAAAGGAGTGAGGCTAAACCAATGCTCTTGAAAGCCAATGTATGACATGTATGAGCTTCTTGCACATGAAAATAAATTTATATATGGTTACTAGCAGCTTAATGTTCATATATGCATTCTTGGATTTGAAAATATGACTATTATATATGATTGAAAAGGTTAAGAGCTATTGGAATTCCTAGAATTTCACTCTTCCCTCTCTAATGTCTAACTATGTCTAAGTGAGCCAAGGAATGGAAGCCACCACTTATAAAGACAAAGACTTTGATAAGGAATTTGCTATATAGTCATTTTGTTGACATATTAGTGTCAAATGACATAACCATATATTGTATATGATATGTAGACACTCGAACACATGTAAATGCATGAATATAACATGTGTATTGGTTTTGGAACCATAGGAATGAGTATGCATATTCTTGACATCCTTATGCCTAATATAGGTTATGAAATCTTGTATATATGAACAAGTAAGGAAGTGATTTTGTGATATATGAATAATTAGACCTCTTGGACAAGTTTTTCATGTTGTTTTTGACCATTCTCATGTGCTCAAGAGGTCATGGCCAAGGTAGAAGAGTATTTGGTATAAATTTGACCCTATTTGGTGCCTAAAAAGCCTATTTTGGCTTCCTTTGTCACAAACTGACCAAATGAATAAATTTTCTCATGAAATTTGGCCTGAATAGAGGTCTCACTTAGAAATATTTTAAGAGCCCAAGACCACATTATTTGGAGCTCTAGAAAATTAATTATGAATTTTCAAAATTGGGAAAAAGTTGCTGAAATGGTAACAACATTGTTCATATGGTTAGTTTCTTCTCCTACATCATCTGAGGAACCATTGTTATCCAATTCCTATGAACTTTTACGTGCATAAATTAGACATGATAAGCTTTCTGTATCCATCAAGATCACCTCATTTGGACTTATATTGAGGGAGATATGAATTTTTGAAGTTGGTGGTTAGTACTAGTAATGTAGTAGAACCTCTAACGTTATTCCATCAATTTCCATAGGTAAATGGTTCTGTTTTGGTATGGAAATATTTTTGACCTCTAGTAAACATTCACAAAGTTCTAGAATGACATGCTTTTTTGGGTTTTGATTTTTTTAGAATTAGTTATAAATTTTTGAAATTTATATTAGAAACCTATGATAAGAAACCTAGGTAGCTAGATCTTTGGTGTTATTCTGGTGTCAATCATAGTCTAGTTGATGTTCTCATGGCCTAAAATGATTTTTAACCTATAGTCAAAATTCAAGAATTTTCAGAAAACTATCATTTTCTTGATTTTAATTTTTTTTAGAATTAATTATGATTTACTAAAGTTGATGTCAGAAACTTGGAAGCTGAACCCGAGAGCAACTTTTAATTTTTCTAATGTAGGGCTTTCAATCTGAATTGTATATGATGTTTTATGATGTTTATGACTTTTATGGATAGATTATGAGTAGAGGATAATATTGAGGAGTTCACGGGATCCATAGAGCTTAAGATGAATTTTTAAAGCCCTACATAACGCAATATAATGCAAGCAAATAATTGATTTTGTGGGATGTGACTTAAAAATCGAGATTCTTAAGATGTTTAACATGTTTTATGATTTGTTTGGATATGTTATGGATGGAGAATGATGTTGGTAAATCCACATGGTCCATGGAGCATAAAATGAAGTAATGAGGTCTTACATAATACAATTTAATACCATTATTTATGCATTATTTTCATGTAAAGTGTATGATTCATCACACTTATGCTCCAATAGGTATGAAATGTATTGAGATAAACAATGGGACCATTATGTAAGAGCTAAGAGACTAAGGTATTACACTTTAGATCTACCAACATAAAGTATGCTAGCAAATGTTATTATTCCTCATCCAAGTCAGTAGGGGTCAAGATGAATTCACAAACAACCATTCAAACAAACACACCAAGACATTGGAATTTGAGATCTTTAATTAAGTGAACATAAGTTATGAGATAAGATTTATCTGTAGTCAAGCACACTAATCATGAAGGACATGACACCACTTGATTTACAATTAAAGCAGATTTCATTCTCAAGTGTTCCCACCTTTTAAAAACTATTGGATAAGATAAAAAATAAATAAATCACAACAACTCTCTATATGCCTTACCATGCTTAAGTTGATTTAGACTCATTTGTATTGATATAGGTGAAAGGGTATGATCTATGTGCACCATAACCAAGGCACCTAAAAGCATTAGAGTCAGGGTTTGAAACAATTGTATAGCATAAATTTAGTAATCCTATCTAAAAAATGTTTAACTAAAATGCAAATAGAATTCATTAAAGTAGAAAAATAATACATAGGAAGAAGCCAAAATACCTAAAAAAAACTAAAAGGACAATTTTAAGATAGCTTAATGGGTGACAAATTTACAAGTATTCATCGTCAAGGTGTAATTAGTAACATCTGCTGGCAACTGGCAACTCATGGTGCTTGTTTACCAACATATTAGCTAAAAATTACTAGTACATCATCCCCTTTAGTGCTAATCATGCTTTGGTCATTTAAATTTGGTTTGTTTTTTGGCATGCCATTTCATATTCCCATTCCATTAGATTGCAAGTCAAAGGAACAAATAATACTACATGTTTGGGATTCATGAAGTTTGAATTGTTGTATGAGTTCCAATGTAAGAAATGATGAGATTATGACATTCCAACAAATTTTAAGTAAAATTTTAAGCAAATTTCCTTCATCATACACCTTAAATCTTAAGCAAAATGGAGATTAGTAAATTTCAAATCAAATTTGTTCACTCTTCCTATATGAATCCCAAAAACTAACAAAAATTTGCCTATACACGATTAGATATGGAGAGGAATTTTATATCTAATGAGTAAGTTTCTAACTTAATAAATTGGTATAAGCCTTAGTGAATTTCTTTATCAATCCACAACTTCTTATTGGAAATGAGATTAGTTATTGTATACATAGTTTTGTTATGGATAATCCTTTTCTAATTGGAACAATTATAAATATGATAATCAGGCCATAAGTTGCAAAAGCTACTTTGCACTAAGGTGATAATTCAAATATTTATATATTTTATATTCCTCATCTTTAGTTTTATAATAATTCATTGAGATTAAATAGATGACCTTGGGTTCATTTTGTATAAATTAAATTAAATTGGATTAATGAGTTTTAATTTAGTGAATTTGGGTTTAAATTGCTATTATTATAATTTTCCCAACAAAGGCCTAATTATTCGTATTTTGTTTTGCTAATAAGATAAACCAACATATTGGATTGGACACTTTGTAATTGGGCCAAAGAAACTAGCTTATTTTATTTCATAATAAGTATTTTATTTCTAAGATTTTGGATCATTAGATGTATCCAACCCATATGATCCCTTAGATTCCTCTTAGGTCATCTTAGTTAGATTATTCTTCTTTTATTAACTATCATATTTAGAGAGGCTCTTCAATTGTATAGACATATTTTCCTTTAGAGCAATTTTCTATACTGGCTTTCTAAGTTTGTTGTATAATTAATCCAGGACTTGAACTTGATATTAGACTAGAGTCTCTGTTATGATATTATAGACTAGTTTGATTTTAGTTACATTATGAAATTTTGTTTTTGTTTCTCTTTGTTTTCATGAGGTTGCATGATTACTGATTCGTTTACATTATCTGAAAGCTAAGTTTGATTTAATTAGTTAATTGATCAAATAAATTCATTCTGTTACTGCGTTGAGTTCTCTATGTGCATATCCAGGTTGTGAGCAAACAAAGATTGTTTCGTGTTGTTAAATTGAGTGCAATTGCATTAGGATTAATGATATGAGCCGATCAAAATCCTAGGTAGTAGCTTAGAGGTATTAGATATCAATAACTAGGGGATTAAAATGAACTAGAAGAATTTTAGATGATAAGGAAGAGAAGATATAAGGGAAAGGATCCAGGGATTGATTACGTTATGATAAATTACTTAATTTTTAGTAGTTGATTTTCTGTATCTGTTTATTCCTTCAATTTTGTATACAAACCCCATTTAATTCAATTCTATTTCTGCAAATTCTTAATCTAATTGATTTGATCAAAGGTTCATTGAAAGATGACTTAGTAGGCACTCTACTACAAATTAGTAAATTATTATTAATCTTGGCTGATTTAATAGCCCGAAGTGAAATTTTGTTTACCATAAGGATAGAGAGGAATTCCAGCACTATCACAACACAATATCAACGCAAGAGAAGAATTGATTGCTAAGGCTCTTTTGTAACCAGTAGCAATAACAATGTCACAACTCCAGCATTGAAGAGCTACGTTTTTAACCAAATTTAATGTTTTTGTCAATGTTTCCTTCAGCATCTACTCAGTAGTAATGTCCTTCCACTCAATCTTCCCTTTAGCGTCTTTTCTCCTTTAATTTCAAAAATTTGGCAACTCTCCTTGAAAAACCCCAAAACCTTACTGCTAGAGAACATTTATCATCCCTTTCTCGTCTTGTTGCTAGAAGCCATGACTGAAGGGAAAAGGTTAGGTTTTTTTGTTCCGTTTTCTGCCACTTTTTTAATTATTTCATTAATTTGGTTTTATTGTTTTGCTCTATCAGTCGCAGCTTTGTTTCATTGTTTTATTGTTTTATTAATTCTTTGTTTTATTATTTTGCTCCATACTTTTTTCCTTGTGCTTTTAATTTTATTTTTGTTATATTATTTTTATTATTCTTTTTTAGTTCAAATTTTTCTTCTTTCTTGTAATATTTTCTTTTTCTTTATTATTTTGTTGTATTTTTGTAACCATTTTTTTAAGGTTAAAAATATTACTCAAACTAAAAGTGTAAGGACACCCTTTATGACTCTAATGATTTTTTTTTTAATTTTATTCTAAAGAAGTTATATATAATATTTTAAAATTATAATCTAATTGTATAATTTTATTCTTTTTTATTACTTCATTAATAGTTCTTATTAAACTTAGCATTTTAAAAAGCTACTAGTTTTAAAATTTTTAAAATTTAAGATATCATTTTATCTTTTTTGTGCATTTATAGTTTTTATTATATAATTATTATATTTATATAAATATTTTTTATTTTTGAATACTTTTTTTCACTATTTATGTTATATATTGGTTTTGACATACTAAAAAAGTCACAAAAAAATAAATCACAAGTTTGGTTTAATTTTCCTTTTATTATTTTTATTATTATAATATTTATTATTATTATTTATGGAATTTCTATTATTATTTATTTTCATTTATTTTTATATTTATTAATAATTAGATAACTCATAAAACTGGATTAAATTTGAATAAGTAAAAATTACCCATGCTTTTTTTTGTTAGATAATTATGAAAAATTTAATAAGTAATTATAATATAACAAATAAATATTTAATTACTAATTGCATGCTTTTTAAAATGTTAAAAACGTATTTTTTTAATTAAAAATAAAATTACCCATGATTAAAATTTAAGAATATTTAATACTTCTAGTGTTTCCAAATTATATTAAGATTCCACTATCATTAAAAAATAAAAAGCAAAGGGCTAAGAAATATCAAATTACAAAAGATTAAAATTGAAATGAGAAAAACTTAACTAAATTATAAACATATTTATAATTATAAATAATATATATAGTTTTGTTATTTTCTTATATTATATATGTATGACATATATAATTTTTTGTTATATTATTATCTTTAGAAGTATATATATATATATATATATATTAAACAGTGCATAAAATTACTACAACTAATTTATGGTACAATAAACTAAAGCGTTAATAACATGTTTTAAGGTATTTGATCCAAGTCTCAATGATGCCATAACTTTTAAGTAGGGTTCAAAAGTTAGTGATTTCACTGTTGAAGAGCTTGTCAAATCACTGATCAACACTAACTCTTGGAGGAAAAAACCTAAGTCTCTAGAAAATGAAGTTTGAGATAAGGCTACTAGTTGGGATAGGAAGTTTAATTAGAAAAAATAAATCTACTTTTGGTTGGGGTTCTGCAAAGCTTGGTTATCATTTGACATCTCATGAAAAGTCTTCCCAAACATGGGAGCATACCAAATCATGTAATGAACACTCTTGGGGGAAAATCCCTAAATGCCCAGAAAACAAAGTCTGAGGTGACACTATTAGCTAAGATGGGAAGGTTAATTAAAAAAATGAGTCTACTTCTAGTTGGAGTTCTATAAAGCTTGGTGATAATTTGACATCTAATGAAAACTTTTCCCAGATGTAGGACCATATCGAATCATTTGATGAACTCTCTTGAGGGAAAAAACCTAAGTTTCTAGAAAACAAAGTATGAGGTGAGACTACTAGTTGAAATAGGAAAGTTAATAAATAAAAAAGTTCATTTTTGATTGGGATTTTGCAAAGCTTGATGATAATTTGACATCTAATGAAAACTCTTCCTAGACGTGGGATCATACCAAATCATCCAGTGAATACTCTTGGGGGAAAAGACCTAAGTCCTCAAAAAATAAAGTACAAGGTGAAACTACTAGTTGAGATGGGAAGGCTAATTAGAAAAATGAGTGTACTTCTAGTTGGAGTTCTACAAAGCTTGGTGATAATTTGACATCTAATGAAAACTCTTCCCAAATATAAGACCATACCAAATCATCTAATGAATAGTCTTGGGAGAAAGAAACGAGGTCCCCAAAAAAAAAGTTTGAGGTAAGACTACTAGCTAGCATGAGATGGTTAATCAAAAATTTAGTTTATTTCTGTCAAAACTTTTAGCAGCGACCATAAGTTGCCACTAAAAGTTCCTTTTAGTGCCGACCAATAGTCACCAATAAGCTTTAGCGTAAAAATTTTTAATTTGCAAAAATTTTGCTACTAAAACTTTTAGTGCTGACAAGAAAATGTCACCACTAAAAAATACTTTTAGTTTTGGTACAAAAATTTTTAATTTGCAAAAAATTTTGTGTCAAAACTTTTAATGGTGACCTATTCCTACCGCCCTTAAAATGTACTTTTAGTGGTGACCTATTCTTGTTGCTACTAAAAGTTTTGGCATAGAAATATTTAAATGTACAAAATTTTGTCTAAAAACTTTTAGTGGCGACTACATGTCACTATTAAGAGTTATTTGTAGTGGCAACAACTTAAGTTGTCACTAAAAGTTTGACAAAATTTTTTAAAAAAATTTAAAAAATCCTATCAAGGTTTTGGTATCGACCTTACTAAAAATTTTCTTTATTGGCAACTATAACTGATCACCACTAAAAGGATTTTTAGTGGCAATTGTTTGTCACTAGTAAAATTTTGGCATACAAAATTTTTTTCACTCCAAAAATTTTTGTGCAAAGGCTTTCAATAGCGACCATATGTTGCCACTAAATAGTTTTAGTGACAACCATTTTTTTGTCACTACTAAAAATTATGTCAAAATTGGATATACTATTTTAGTGACAATGTTTAACAACGATCTATTTATGTCATCACTAAAAATATACTTTTGGGAATAACCTTTTTTAGTCGTCACTAAAAGTCGTCATTAAAAGTATATTTTTTGTTGTTGGAGTAGAATATGATTTTTAAGATAAAAAAAAAGCATAATATAACCAAATCCCAGCTAGTATTAAATATTATTTATTTATTTATTTATTTATTTTCTTAAGATTTTAAACCTTATCGTATCCTTTAATTTGGATTGACTTATGAAATTTATAGCTAGCTAGTTACTGTCATTTGACATTTGACATGCTGGCTAGACAAATGTTGGCATGTCAAAGTCCATTAACTACTCTTTGCCTTAGTTGGCCTTGATTTTCATTTGGAGAAATTGCTAAGTATGATCAATTTATCAATGATTTAAATATTTAAATAATAATACTAACATTTATGATAATCAATTTCATTCCTCTTCAAAATTAAGAAAATTTAACCTTTCTAAATAATAGACAAAAAATCAAATGGAGAAAAAGGCTGGGAGAGGAGTTGAATGTAATTTTTTTTATGAACAAAAATAAGTATAACGTAACAAAATCTTACCTAGAATTAAATATTATTTATTTACTTATTTTTTTAAGATTCTAAACCTTGCCGCCTCCTTTAAGTTGTACTGACTTGTGAAATGTATTGTCATTTGACATGCTGGCTGGGACAACTGTTGACATGTCCAAGTCCATTAACTAGTCTTTACCCTAGCTGGCCGTGATGTTCATTTAGAGAAATTGCTAAGTATGTTCAATCAATGATCTAAATATTTAAATAATAATATTAGCATTCATGATAATCAATTTCATACCTCTTCAAAATTAAGAAAATTTAACATTTCTAAATAATAGACAAAAAATCAAATGGAGAAAAAGGCTGGGAGAGGAGTTGAATGTAATTTTTTTTATGAAAAGAAAAATAAGTATAACGTCACAAAATCTTAGATAGAATTAAATATTATTTATTTACTTATTTTTTTAAGATTCTAAACCTTGCCGCCTCCTTTAAGTTGTACTGACTTGTGAAATGTATTGTCATTTGAGATGCTGGCTGTGATTTTCGTTTGGAGAAATTGCTAAGTATGTTCAATTTATCAATGATTTAAATATTTAAATAATAATACTAGCATTCATGATAATCAATTTCATACCTCTTAAAAATTAAGAAAATTTAACCTTTCTAGATGATAGACAAAAAATCAAATGGAGAAAAGGAACGGGAGAGGAGTTGAATGTAATTTTTAAGATAAAAAGAAAAATAAGCATAATATAACAAAATATCAGCTAGAACTAAATATTATTTATTTACTTATTTTCTTAAGATTCTAAACCTTGCCGCCTGCTTTAAGTTGGACTGACTTGTGAAATGTATAGCTATCTAGTTACCGTCATTTGACGTGCACCAGACAGACGTTGACATGTCACAGTCCGTTAACTACTCTTTGCCCTAGTTGACCAGGATTTTTCTTTTGGAGAAATTGCTAAGTACGTTCACTTTATCATAAATTTAAATATTTAAATAATAATATTAACATTTATGATAATCAATTTCATACCTCTTAAAAATTAGGAAAATTTAACCTTTCTAAATAATTGACTTGGTCGAATTGGATACCCCATATATACAGGTACAACGTCCAATTCTCAGAACACAAGTGATGCATATTTCCGCGTAACAGTGGCACTACGAAGTTTGTATAACCTTCTGCGTGGATCTGTTTGGAGACGACTACGATGAAGAATCTTATATGGATCATTGTCTTTATTTTTGTGCTTCTCTTCTCCATTCAAGTCGCAGGAAGGGCACTCCTTGGGACTTCATATAACAGTATGAATTATTAATTCATCTTTTTAGTGTTTTCCATTGTTTTTGGCTTGTTATATTTGAAAAGAATGGACTATTAATTCATCCTTAATATATATCTTGGTTATTTATTAATTGCTTTATATAGCCCTCAGTTATGGAGATGATAGGCACAATCATGGTAGTCCATAGTGACTGAAATTGAAGGCGATGATCATGTGAAGCAGCTGAAGAGCGAAATAAAGCGTGGAACAAGATATTGTAATGGATCTTTTTTTTTTTTTTTTCCTTAGTTAAATGTAAGCTTCTAAAGTGTGATATTCACACACCTAATCTTTAATATTTAGTTTCTTGAGGTAATCTCTAAGTTCAATTTGAAATTTGAAAGCTCAACTATATCACTTTGATCTTGAATGCTAAATTCCTAACTCATCAAAGTGTTGGTTATGCTACAAATTTATTATCTATTACTAATTTAGAAATTAATAATTAAATTTGCAATTTTAGTTTCTCACATTTTATTTAAATAATATACTGTAAAAATATAATTTTGTTTAATACGATATGAAATTTCTAATGAAAAAGTTGACATCCAAGCAACAATTTTCATTTAGACATCATAAATCTAATTTTCGGCATTAAGATTAATTTAAAAGATTGATCATCACATCTAAAAAACAAATTAAAATTTTAGCATATCATCCTAATAATTGAGATAAGATACAAAAAGCACATTTACAAAATAGACCATTTTAACTTCATCTCCTTATCCTGATGTTTTGGTTTGGTCACTTATCACAATGTTCTAGAACATTAATCATGATATAGAGAAGAGAAAGGAAAAAAAAAAAAAAAGTAAATTTTAGTCATGGGAGTGAGGGGAGAAGAGGAAGGAGAGGAAGAGCAAAAATTTATTTCTGAAGGAAGAAAGGACATGAGAGAAAGTTAAATTTTCAAGGCGCAGCAATGGTGTAATGTTCGATTTTGTTAAACGATAGAAACGGTGCATTTTTAAAGCAAGTTCCCCAAAATAAATTATTTGAGGCCCCAAAAATTTAAGTAACATTTTAGACTCCTAAAAATAAGAATTCTAGGTTCAGACGGAAAGAAAAATAGAGCTAGAATGAAGAAACAAAATTTAATGAAAAAATTACGAAACACAATGGTATTTTCATAATTTTGAGTAAATTTTGGAATTCACATAGGAGGGTTTTTTAAATAGAAGTTTTGAGTTCTTCTAGGTTCTTAGAGGCCCTAAAAACTATGGGAAGTCTCGGGATAGTTAAAACTCCTCCGGTTGATGTTTTCTAACGTCGGTGTACTCGAACTTTGATAGATTTATTCGAGAAGGTTTTATCTCCGATTTGAGTGATTTTAAAGGTATTTTAATAAATCAGAAATCTAAATTTTATAATGGAAAAGACAGTTCTTATCATGATATCTGAAGAGAAAGGAAAAAAAAAAAAGAAAAGTAAATTTTAGTCATGGGAGTGAGGGGAGAAGAGGAAGGAGAGAAAGAGCAAAAATTTATTTCTGAAGGAAGAAAGGACATGAGAGAAAGTTAAATTTTCAAGGTGCAGCAATGGTGTAATGTCCAATTTTGTTAAACGATGGAAACGGTGCATTTTTAAAGCAAGTTCCCCAAAATAAATTATTTGAGGCCCCAAAAATTTAAGTAACATTTTAGACTCCTAAAAATAAGAATTCTAGGCTCAGATGGAAAGAAAAATAGAGCTAGAATAAAGAAACAAAATTTAATGAAAAAATTACGAAACACAATGGCATTTTCATAATTTTGAGTAAATTTTGGAATTCATACAGGAGGGCTTTCTAAATAGAAGTTTTGAGTTCTTCTAAGTTCTTAGAGGCCCTGAAAACTATGGGAAGTCTCGGGATAGTTAAAACTCCTCCGGTTGATGTTTTCCAACGTCGGTGTACTCGAACTTTGATAGATTCGTTCGGGAAGGTTTTATCTCCGATTTGAGTGATTCTAAAGGTATTTTAATAAATCAGAAATCTAAATTTTATAATGGAAAAGACAGTTCTTATCATGATATTTGAAGAGAAAGGAAAAAAAAAAAAAGTAAATTTTAGTCATGGGAGTGAGGGGAGAAGAGGAAGGAGAGGAAGAGCAAAAATTTATTTCTGAAGGAAGAAAAGACATGAGAGAAAGTTAAATTTTCAAGGCACAGCAATGGTGTAATGTTCGATTTTGTTAAACGATGGAAACGGTGCATTTTTAAAGCAAGTCCCCCAAAATAAATTATTTGAGGCCCCAAAAATTTAAGTAACATTTTAGACTCCTAAAAATAAGAATTCTAGGCTCAGATGGAAAGAAAAATAGAGCTAGAATGAAGAAACAAAATTTAATGAAAAAATTACGAAACACAATGGCATTTTCATAATTTTGAGTAAATTTTGGAATTCATACAGGAGGGCTTTCTAAATAGAAGTTTTGAGTTCTTCTAAGTTCTTAGAGGCCCTGAAAACTATGGGAAGTCTCGGGATAGTTAAAACTCCTCCGGTTGATGTTTTCCAACGTCGGTGTACTCGAACTTTGATAGATTCGTTCGGGAAGGTTTTATCTCCGATTTGAGTGATTCTAAAGGTATTTTAATAAATCAGAAATCTAAATTTTATAATGGAAAAGACAGTTCTTATCATGATATTTGAAGAGAAAGGAAAAAAAAAAAAAAGTAAATTTTAGTCATGGGAGTGAGGGGAGAAGAGGAAGGAGAGGAAGAGCAAAAATTTATTTCTGAAGGAAGAAAAGACATGAGAGAAAGTTAAATTTTCAAGGCACAGCAATGGTGTAATGTTCGATTTTGTTAAACGATGGAAACGGTGCATTTTTAAAGCAAGTCCCCCAAAATAAATTATTTGAGGCCCCAAAAATTTAAGTAACATTTTAGACTCCTAAAAATAAGAATTATAGGCTTAGACGGAAAGAAAAATATAGCTAGAATGAATAAACAAATTTTAATGAAAAAATTACGAAACACAATGGTATTTTCATAATTTTGAATAAATTTTGGAATTCACATAAGAGGGCTTTTTAAATAGAAGTTTTGAGTTCTTCTAGGTTTTTAGAGGCCCTGAAAACTATGGGAAGTTTTGAGATAGTTAAAACTCCTCCGATTGATGTTTTCCAACGTCAGTGTACTCGAACTTTGATAGATTCATTTGGGAAAGTTTTATCTCTGATTTGAGTGATTCTAAAGGTATTTTAATAAATTAGAAATCTAAATTTTATAATGGAAAAGACGATTCTTAAGAAGGAGCTAAAACGAATTAGAAACAAAAATACCAAAAATGAAGGGCAAAATGAGAATTTTTTAAAAGTCATTCTTCCTCCACCTATATATATAGGGCGCCCCACTCTCCTATTCATTTAGCCTCATATGTTTCTACCCTAAACTAGAGAAAAAGCCCTAGGAGAGTGGCGCACAAGAGGAAGAAGAAGAGGAGGAGAAAGCAAAGCTTGAAGGTATAGAATTTTGGTAATTTTTTATACTTTTTCCTTTCCAAACTTCTTCTTCTCCATTCTTCTTTATTTCCTATGATTATATTAAAGTATAAGGATCTATTTTAAAGGAGAAATTAAGAGAAAAATTCGGATTTGAAGAGAGGAGGCCAAAGAAGACAAGATTCAAGTGAGAAAATAAGGAAAAATAAGGTAATTTCTTCTTCCATGGTTGCTATCTCTTGCTCCTTTTCTCTCTATATTTCACCCCACTCAAGAAGTCATAGAAGGGCTTGGTTTTTAGGTAGAACCAAGGGTGATTTTTAGGAAAAATAGTGTGGAGATTAAGAATATGCAAAGAAAATTAACAAATAACCATAGAAATTTAAGATGCAAATTCTAGAGTTTCATATGTTCCTTGTAAAATTTAATTTAATACCTTGATTTCTATGCCTAAATGAAAGTTTAAATGAGCTCTTAAGATCCCTAGAAGTCTCCCTATGTGCTTCCTCCATCAATAAAACAAAGCAAAGTCCATTGATGCCATAATGCTTCCTAGGTTTGGCCAAGAGGGGTTTAGGTACCTAGGGATAGTTTTAATTTGTTCCAAGTCCATTTTTGAGTCACATATGATGAGTGAAGATGAGGGGATGCCTTGGAAAAAATTTAGAAACCATAGAAAGTGATTTGGCCTTATATATTCCATAATGTGACCTAAAGAAGCAACATGTAGTTAGGCTCCGTATTTTAATTGTGTGATGACTCCAAGAGGCTTAAAAGGAGTCAAGAATCATATAGGAAAGGAAATAATGGAGCTTAAAATTTATTTGATGGGTGTTGCTTCATTAGGTGCATTCTTGGAAATATAAAGGGGTTAATGTACTAAATTAGTGTCCAAGCAAGTTGAGTGGCCTTAGAATTAATTCCATGAACCTA
Organism: Erythrophleum fordii; assembly: GCA_032878935.1. Classification (NCBI taxonomy): domain Eukaryota; kingdom Viridiplantae; phylum Streptophyta; class Magnoliopsida; order Fabales; family Fabaceae; genus Erythrophleum; species Erythrophleum fordii. Next base: position 12,097,854 of record JAVQMF010000052.1, on the reverse strand, counting down.
ATTGGCTTCCATAAATTGTGTTTAGGCCAAGAGAAATCATTCCCACACCTTTGTGTGTGTAAGGCCGAGGAAGGGAGAGCAAATTCAAGAGAAAAATTGTGTAGTTGCATCCAAGGTAGCTCACTCTTCCTTCTCTCATGCATAAATGTATGCTTGGCTTGTCTTTGAATGTGTGTATGTGTGTTTTAAGCCATGAAAAATATTCTAGCATGATTTCATGGTACTATGATGATGTATTATGTTTTTAACTGATGTTTATGATGTGTGCTTGGGTTTGCTTGAGCGTGGTGAGGCTAAGAACCCTTAGCCATGGTGAGGATGAACCAAGAACTCTTAAAGTTAGGTTGACTCCTAAGAGCAAGATTGACTCCCAAAAGTAAGGTTGACTCCTAAGAGCAAGATTGAGTCCAAAAACCTCTTAAAGAATGGGTGAGACAAGTCTAAAATCCATAAGTAAATGGGTGAGGCTAATTTACATACTTGGTAAGCCTATGTATGCTATGTATGACCTTTTCAAATGCCAAAATGCTTCTTGAATGTTTACACATGTTAATATGCCCATACGTATATTTGTAAGATTGGTTTTGCATCATTGAAAGGGAGATAAGCTATTGGAATTTTTTGAATCTCATTCCCTCATTTCCAATGTTTTAACATGCTAGGTGGACAAAGAGAACAAGGAAATGGAAGCCAACCTCTTGAAAGATGATAGTATGCCATCAAAGTGCATGAAATTTGCTTTTCAAAGACCATTTAAGTGGCAATTGTTGTAACCTATTATTGTATATGACCTACCTCTTGAGCATGTGTAATTATATTAATATGTTATGTATAAATGAGAGATTATGTTATGTAACCATTAAAATGTAAATTGAGTATGTTATGGCAAATTAGCTTCTTGAATGACTTTGTGCAATTGTGTACAAATAGAAGTGGAATGGGCAAATTGAGATGTATGAGGTTTGGAACTATTTGGGTAGTGCATACAAGTCATAATCATACTCTTAAACTTACCCAAGAGGTGCCAAACATTACGAGAAGTCATTTGGACACTTTGGTTACCTATATGGAGCACAAATTTACCATATTGGAAACCTATACCACTTTTTGTCTAAATGAACTCTTTTTGACCTGAGATTTGGCATGCAAGTAGAGCTTGTTGAGAGCTTTTTGGGAAGCTAAAGTACAAAATTTTGGAAGGTCTATAGAATATTTGATGAATTTTCAAAATTGAGATATTTTTTGATTTTGGTCAAAGGAGGCAAATGATGTCCAATTGTCACAAAATTTTATAGAGAGAAACTAGACTTTCCAGTGACTTGTGCCAACTAGATGCACCTCATTTTGATGTCTAGAAAGGGAGATATAAATTTTTAAAGTTTCTGCCCAGTATTAGGTGTTTAGACTGACCTTAATATTGTTTGATTAGTTTTCGAGGTCTGAATGTACCTGGACTGGTCTAAAGTTATTTTTTTCCTCTAATTAACATCTGTAACTTTCTAGATTGATATCATTTGTATAGATAGGGATTTTGTGGAATTAATTGGACATTTTTGAAATTTATAGTAGAAACTTGTGATAGTACCAATAGCCAGTCAAACCTCTGCATCTTTTTGAATGTAAACATTTTCTGTGTTGTGTTTCATGGTCTGAACATATTTTTAGCATAAAGTAGACATATGTAGTTTTCCAAAATGGCAAAGAATGTCAATTTTTGATTTTTTAAAATTAGTTATGATTTTTCAAAATTTGTGACAGAAGTGAGGAAATTCTGGCCGAAATTGCATTTATGAATTTTATGTATCCCCTTACCATACACGAGTTCTAGGCCAATTTTGGTGATGAAAATAAGTTGTATCTATATAATTAAATATGAGAATATGATACATGAGTTCACATGGCCCACGGGACACCGAACAAAAATTTTCTACGCTATGTAATGCTAAAATATTTATTGTTTTACATCATTTTTCTTGCTCCTTCATGAATTGCATGATGTGAAGCATGAGAATAACATGAAATAAGTTAGGAATTATGGTGTTACAAATGGCACACTGCCAGCTTATTTACGATTACTTCCAAACGGTAAGGATTGTTAATTCATCATTTAAGTGCTTTCAATTTTTTTGTTAACATTTCCGTGTTTTCAATTTTTTGTTTACTATATTTGGACATAGTGGATTATTAATTGCCATTGCCTTCCCTACATTCCATGGTTCAGTATTTTTACTTCTATTGTTCCTTCTAATTCTTTTTCATTTTTCTATTATATATGGCTCATTGATTTGATTGTTACTCATTACAATGGACGCTGGCGGAGGGGTTGATTTAAATACTTAGATTAATGTTATGGGTCAAGAAAAGCTACGTAATAATAAATGCTTCTGGGTAGCGTAAGATGACTGTGAAGACTAAAGGAAGGGTGCCAATGTTTGTTTCCTAGACCAAATCGCATTCTTAAGTTGGATTGACTTGTGGAAATTTTACAAAGGACCTGTTAATGTTTTTTTGAAGGTATGTTTGGGAGAGGGAAAATCAAGGAAAAAGAAAAAAAAATGATAACTTTCTTGTATGACAAGGAATTAAGGAATTTGAGTTAATTTTTTTTAATAACTTCTATCCTTCAATATTTTTTATTTTCTTAAATTGAAGAATTTTAGGAGAATTTTTAACCAAAATAACAATTATACCTTTTATATTAAAATATTATACACACACACACGTGCACATATATATAAGACTAAATTACAAAGATTTATTTTGAGTTTCATTAATATTATACTGATCTTTCTTTTATTTTAAAAAATATATACAAATTTACCTAAAAACAAAAGTTTATATTTTAAATTAAAAGATTTTGAGAGAGATTCTAACCATAATGACAATTATATGTCCTTTCTATATTAAAGTACTACATACAACGGACACATACATGCACACACACATGCACATATATATACTTATGCATGTAAGTATATGAACACAAATATGTATAGGTATATATATACATACATAAACACGTGCACACACATATATGTTTAAGTGTGCCCTTGCCTATATACTCACATGCACATATGCATATACTTACAATAATTCAAATGTGTAGATAAACAAATGCAGGACACATACACACATCTATGTATACATAAGCACATCGCACTATATATATACACATATATAAACATGCATATGCACATTTATAAAGTTATGTTAATTTGTATAAAATTATCAAAATCTAAAATTTATATTGCTTCCCTTTTTCAATAATAACCAATAAATTATGGAAATCAACATTAAGCTCTATATATGTTTCATTTGCTCGTATGTCCTGATGCTTGGAAGAAGATGATAAAATTACACTATAACTAATCATTTAATATTTTATTTCCTTTGTTTATTTTGGACATTCAAAACAAAGAGAATAAAAAATAACTACTAACTTTTTCTTTGATTTCCCTATAATTTATTCACCCATCTTTTTTTGCCTAACTTTCAGACATACTCCAAGAAAGATACCTTAAAGGAGTTTGGTAAGTTGTTCGGTCTCTTTGCAAACAACTAAATTAGACTTGTGGAAGTATATAACTAATATTAGTCTCTTTCATTGGTCAATTCTTCATGAGAAGTGAAATTGGTGCACAGATTGAATGAACGACTATTATTAATAAAAGGCCACTTCACTAAGCTGTTTCCTAAGATATTTGTATGTTATGGCTCATAATTTTTATAATTTTAGAAAGGCATCATGATAGCTGTAAAAATCATTTTAGTCAAACGAAACATTCATAAATATTTTTAAACAATGCTTATATTTCTTAAAAAAATTATTTTAATTTTTAATGATGTAAAGATTGTTTAACAATAAACTAAAAAAGATAAAGAAAGTCTGATAAATTATTTGGTATAAAAACGTTAAGACAAATGTAGAATATAAAAAGGTTTAAATTAAGTAAAAATGTAATATGTGAATAAAAAAGAATACAACAGCTGGAAATGATTACGACTTGAATATTGCATAAGAAAAAATAGGAAGAAGGTTAAAAATGAAATGGAAAAATATATATATAAAGAACCAAATCATCCCAAACTCTCCAATTTAAAGTATCTGAAAATTAAGGCGTGGGGTGGGTAAGATAGTTTAGTTGGGATGATTTCTGAACTACTTTAACCCACGCCACCTCCATTAGCTTTTAAACATTCAATCAATGATCAAGATGCTAAAACCATCCCACTCCATTTTACCCCACCTCCAAGCCATCCTCTCAATCAAGTTTTAAAGGATTCACCATAAGTCTTTTTTACAACTTCACTCCAATAAGTTGACTTAACTAAAATTCAAATATGTTAATACTTGATCCACCAGCATTTATAATAATCAACTTCATACCCCTTAAAAAGAATATGATAATTTAACATTCATGAATTTGTCAAATTAGATACCTAACCCCCCGCCCTGTGGCGGGGAAAAAAAAGGGCCCAATTCACAGGACAATTGGTGCGTATTTCCTTATAACGGTGGGAGTTTGAAGTTGGCATAATATTTTTCTTTGATCTGTTCAAAGATGACTAACTTGACGAATCATATATCGAAACTTGTTTTGATTCTTGTGTTTCTTTTCTCATTCAAGTTGCAGCGAAAGGTACGGATTATTAATTCATCCTTTAAGTGTTTTTAATTGCTTTTGTTTGTTATATTTGGAATGAATGGATTATTAATTGCCTCACCTACTTACCATTAGATGATTATGTTGGAGAGTTCACTGATTTTACCTGTTTACTGTTCCATTTTTCTATTATATGTGGCTTGCTGATATGATTTTTGTATAGACCCTAATGCTTAATGTGGAGATGATCCCCACAATGAAGGACATGAATGGTGAAGGAATTAATTGAGCAAAGAGTGGCACCATGTGGGAATTACAAGTTATGGAACATAAACGAAAGGCAAGAAAATTTTGAGGAGAAGAATACGTGTGCTTTATTTTATTCACTATTTTATAGTTACATGTGCTTTATTTATTCACTATTTTATAGTTTGAAACTATTATAACTTGATTAAGCAACAATAAATGCTTGATTATTCTCTTAAAAACTAGAAATCATGATCCTAAAGTGCTAAAAACAACAAACTAACATGTCTTGAAAAGAAGCACCATTATCTTTTAGCTTTTCATGGGCCAACCAAATGAGTTCTATTGCAAAAAATGGAAATGAGCGAAACAAAAGATTTATGCTAAACTTGTCAAAAATTGTGCTTAACTACACTCTAAACACGTAACTTTGGTTGCTAAACATAACATAAGGACCTTAACTTTGGTTTTACTCCCAAATTTCACCCATAATGTGGTTAATTCTCCTTGAGCTCGTTGATGGTTGTATTGAGCAATCTCAAATAAACTAGGTTGAGTAAAATTTTGTAGTTAGTAGATGCAACCTAGATCGTATCCCTTAGAGTTGGAATCTAATTGTTGCAAAACAGTTCTTAGGTGTGAAAACAAAATAAAAACACAAGATAAGAGGAATTGAAGGGATTTAATTTCTAGAATTTAATTGAATCAAAATAACAACAAGAAGTTAAAGCTGCACTAAGTGGTTGAATCAACTAACAATGCAAAGTAGCTAACCTTGGACTCACTTCCTTGAATTCAATTATCATTGCTCTCCTTAGATTAAGATTAGAACTATTCCCTTGTTGGGTGCATTCATTTAAAAAATTCCCAATTAACTAATTGAGATACAAGTGCTAAACCAATTGGAAACTTGTGACCACAACATTATCAATTGATTAGTGCTTGCATAAAAGGATAAGAACACACCTAAATATGAGCTTAATCATTCTTTTAAGTGGCTATACATTCCATTTAAGAGTCTAAATTACCACTCAAACTCCTAGAAGTCTCAATTATACTAATAAAGAATAAATTCCAGCATCAATCACATAATAAACATTGCACAACTAAGCTAAAATTTGCAAGCAAAATTAATGGAAATGTACAACCATTCAAGAACAATTCATCGAATGCCTCAAGTGTAATGATACATCTCCAATTCTTTAAATAAAATTCAGAGGATTAACTAAGCCAAATTTGTAACAACCTTAATTTTTAATTACCATGATTAAGCTTAATTAACTGGTTAATGATTGTAAATCAAGGTCTAAAGTTATTGCAACTAATTAGATTAGGAAAAAGTGAGAAAAATTGAACATTGATATTATTAAAGCTATTAGCCAAATCATCACAACTATTTAAGTCCACAAATAATTCTAGTTATCAATCAAGAACCTTTGATACATGATACTACTGGTTTCTGATTTGCAAAATCCTCTTATAATGTTCCCAAGTCATTACATAACCTCAATATATAGAAATTCAAGGTTTCTAAGTCAAAAACAAGAGTTTGAGAACCTTCACCGAGACTTGGACCTTCTTTGCCATGGCTAAATTAGTTACTAAAACCTAAAAACCAAGTTTTAGGACTTTTGCTTTGATTTGGTGTATCCGTGCCACGACGTAAGTGCTCTCGTGAACTATTATTCATGCTTATCGTTGCAACGAGCCTATGTGGCACCACGGTGATAGAGCATCTCGGAACCTACTGTAGAAAATTTCATGATCCGTGCCGCAATAGACCATACCTATGCTGCAACGAAACTAGCTACTAGAACTTAAGATTTTCCTCCCTCAATTCTTGCTGCAACTTAATCCTCTTATGCTACAGTGAATCTACTCTCTGGAGCAGTCCCTACCTAAATTCCTTGACTTGCGTTGTGGCTAAACATCATGCACTGTAGCAAGGTTACTCTTTGTTACTCTCCCTAACTGAATTTTTTTGTTTTGCTTCGTGACGAGATGTCACATGCTACGGTGCTTCTCGCCTCTGACTTCCTCTTGGCCACATCTCAACTCTCTTTTGCACCTATACCTCTCAAATTTTGTCCTATACACTCTAACCCTCCATTTAGTAGCACTCTAGGGCCATTCTACCTTAGTTTGGGAGGCTTTAATTGTAACACCCCAAAATTAATTAAGGTGATAATCATGGATTTAGAGTAATTAAGAGTAATTAATATGGGATGATTAGGCAAGTTAATTGAATGGAAATTTTAAAGAGATAAATTATTAGCATGGGTTTGAGAATTATTGAGGATAGAAATTTGCATCTAGGCCCAAATTAATGAATCATGATAAGAGGCTAATGGAGGCCCAATGAATTAGGGGTAGACTCAACTAATTTAATGAGATAGAGGCTCAAGATTTATCTTGTATGAACTCTTACAAGTGGCCCAATTACTCTTGTGCAGACCCAAGCCTTTGAGCTCTTCAATTTAGGCCCAAATCCTATTAAATTTCAGCAACCCAATGTGTGAGAACTGGCCCAACAGAATTATGCAGCCCAACACTTAAAAAACTGGCCCAATAAGCAAAATCTGAAACCCAATTGGACTTGGACTTAGAGCAATCCATGACCCAACTTAAACCCATCTAAAACCCTAATACTCCAGCCACTTATCCCATTTGCTGAAACTCAAGGAGTGAAATTCAGAGGTTGATAAGGAGGCTAGGGTTGGGGGCAAAGATTCTACATTTTCTCACACTTAGAGCAAGATTTAGCCAAGGTAATAGTTATACAACTTAATCCCCTAATCTTTCTCTTTAATTTGGTCTGATTAGTTTTTCATTTGGAAAGTTTTCATTATACCCAAAATCTGAAATGTGAGTGTTTGGGGGTTTTCTTGGTGAAATTCGTAGGTTGAGGTTGGGGCTAGTATTAGGTGACTTTAAACCCCCTATTTTGATGCTTTCTTTGTTGGTTTGAGACCCCCATAGCTGATTTATATTATGAGTACTAATTTTATGCGAATTTACTTAGGATTTTAGGGGAAACATTGAGATTTCTGGTGGGAGATACTTGAATCCAAATTTGGGACTTGTAGTGACTGGGTAAGTGTTATTTAGGCAGTTGATAGCATTTAAATCCTTTGGGTACTTGTTGTGACTGTTAATGATAAATTAGAGTAGTAATTATCTGGTGTTATGATTATAGGGAGACTCTGTATCATTGGTGGCTGCTGCAAAATTTGTCTACAAGTGAGGTAACCGGAGTTTACATTAATTCCATGCATGTATTTGTTTTATTTCATATTTTGCTGTATATGAATGATTTGAAATTACGGAATGAATTGGTTGGCTATCTGTTGTATGATGATTGGACCTTGTGAGTTCATGGTGGAGTTGTGGTCCGGCTGCCACCCGTGCATGTGCTACGATCGAGCACTGGGTTATGATCAAATCCCAGATGCACTAAGCCCTGGTTGTGCTCAATGGGGAGTGGGTGCCGTGGACGGGCCTCTCCCAGTGTTAATGGCCTTTAACATGTGATAATATGATTGCTAGTATGGGATAGTAATTATGATAGCCTAATTGTTTCATTTACTGATATGGCTGAGATGATTTTGAATATTGATCTTGATTCATGCATATATGTTTATTAAACTGGATTATATGATGGAATTGCCTTGATTACTAAGATTTATATCTCACCCCGTTTTATGGGATTATAATTTCAGGTGAAGGTTCTTCGGGTAAGGATAAGGGTAAGTAAGTGGATGAGAATCCATGAGCTCCAACCTATGGGGAGATGGCTACACTTAGGCTGACTTAGTTAGTATAGATACTAATTTTGTATTCCTTATTGTATAACATCATCATGTATCTGTATTGCTAAGTGTAGGCTTTCATATTTGATTTATTGGGGATGTATGTATTGAGGGGTTAGACCCCATCTTAACTTAGTATTTGATATATGGATTCATATTATCTACTGTAAACTTTGTTGACCTATAATATGGTTGTCAATGGAAATGTAACTCTTGAGATATTGGTATGAACCCCTATTGTATGACACCCTTATTGAATGAGTATTAAAGGATAGCTACTGGTAGTTCATATATAATCTATTGTTGTTACTTTATAAACTTGTTGATAGAAGGTAACTAGAGGAAAGAAATGGACACATAAGTTTTGAATTGATAATGGGAGAATAGCTAAGTAAATAGGCTAGATAAATGCCATTAGAGCCATATAAAAGGAGGGGAAGTGACTTTAGAGTGTCCCTAAGAAGAGAAATAGAGTGTAGGGGGCAAAATATAGATAATATAGCTACAGAAGGGAGTCACGCCGTGGCTAGGAAGGCTTCGCCGTGGCCTAGGGAGTGACAGTGGCGAGGGACGCCGCAGCTTGAGAAATCTCGCCACAGTGCAGAGCGAAAAAGTAGCCCAGGAGGGTGACAGTAGCCAAACTCGCCACGGCGCAACAAGTCTTGCCGCGACGCGAGTCGAGAAAATAAATTAAGGAGGTTACAGTAGCAAAACTCGCTGTGGCGCCACATAGGTTGGCCGCAGCACAGATCCAACTCGTCGCAGCGAATTACCCGGTGATTCCAGAGAGCAACTTGGCCGTGGCGCAAGATTAAAAACTTAGTTTTCGGGCTCCAGAACCTAACTTAGCCGTGGCGGGAAGGTTTCAGGTCGCGGCGCAGGTCCCCAAACTCCCATATTTGACTTAGAAACCCTAATTTTATTGAGGTTAATGTTAGGGAATGACAGGAGTACATTGAGAAGAGGTTGTTGTGGGTTGAAATTGATTAATGGATGAATCATAAACCTTTAATGATGGTACAAACCCTTTTATGCATGTTCTCGTTATGATTGTTAGTTGATGACCCTAATAGTATTAAGGTTTAAATTTCCCTATATTTTCCTAATGTAATTAATTGCGATGAATCCAAACCTTGATCATTATTTATTACTTGTGTATTTAACTATAATTACCAATATTAGAAGATAGGGTCGTCACACTAATGGCATTCCACTACCTAATTTACTTAGCATATTCGCCATTACCAATTCAAATCTTAGATGTTGATTCTTACTCATCTACTATCATACCTTAGCAATTTATATATCAATGATAGCAAGAAGGATTCTTAGCTATTGACATTATCATCCAAATATAAATTCCAATATAGGCTCCATGCATTACTAGCCTAAGTCAACAATTAAGGTATCACATGATTACATTTTGAGATAATAGATCATATCTTAGGATCAACAAGGTTTCACGTCATATATACAAGTGCATACATCAAATTTTAAGTTGTAAAGAGTTTAACTCCCTATTAGTTACATTATTATTTTCCAGTACACCAAAATACCTACACTTGTTAACATGATTACATGATGATGATGCTATACAAAAGAATAACAAAAATTAGCATCTATCATAGATTAGATCCATCCAAGTGTAGAATTTTCCATACATGGTCTTAGCTCATGGATGTTCATCCACTTTGTAACACCATATATCTCTAGCTCCTTTCATACTATATCTATGCCTCACATCAAGCACTTCGTACAAGAGGCAAGAAAATGACATTGTTTTAATGCATTTCTTAGCGTTACGTCACGTATAAAAATTTCATTCGATATCACGTGGATCATATGAGCTCAAACATCACATCCCCATATTTAATTACATGAATATTACTCATTTGCATCATGAAATATGGCCCACATCTCAAGAATCATGAAGGGAAGCTCAAAACATGCATATTACAATTTGGCCAGAATTGGCCCCTTTTCTGACCAAACTTTGGAAATTCATAATTAAATCTATAAAAATCAAAATCATGTGTTCTTAGTCATTTTGGAGAGCTATGGATGTATACATCATACTAAAAATATGCTTAGACCATAGTATCTATCACAGAGGGCGTTTGAGATCCAAAAAGGTCAAGAGGTCAAACTACCTCTTAATGCTGTCATAGATTTCTGCAGTAAAATTTGAAAATATCCAATTAATTCCAAAAAAATTCAATCCATGCAAATCATATCAATATGGAAATATAAGAATGTTAGCTAGAGGGTAAAAATATTTTCAAGCTAGCTTAGGAAACCCAGACCTCAAAATTCAATAGAACAGTAACTCAAGTCGGGTAAAACTCTTGGTATTGGACAGAATGTTCAAAAATTCATATCTCCCTCCCTAGACCTCTAAATGAGGTGCTTCTAGTTGTCATGAGTCACTATGAATGTTTAGCTTCTCTGTCTAAATTTTTGTGGCAATTGGACATCATATGACCCCTATATGACAGATTTCATTTTTGGACAAAATGAATAGTGTAGCAAGCCAAAATTAGAAAAATTGCCAACTTTAAAAATTCATCAAATATTCTGTAGACCTCTAAAAATTTTTGTCTTTAGCTTCCCAAAAATCTCTCAACAAACTCTAAATTTATACCAAATCTCAAATCAAGAAGAACTCATTTGGCTAAAAAGTGACATAGGGTTCCATTATGGCCATTTTTGGCTCTATCTGGGGTACCAAAGTGACCAAATGGTTTTCCCTTGGTCTTGGTACCTTTTGGACAAGTTTAAAAGCACATTTAGGACTTGTGTAAGTTGCCCAAATGGTCCTAAATCTCATGCATCTCATTTTGGCCTTTTCATCTACACATATACACATTACATTAAACTTTCCAAAATGCATACCTTGGCACCATATATCCAAATTCTATTCTAGGTCATAATATGGAACCTAAAGCACCAAATCACTTTCTATGGGTTCTGAATTTTTTCCAAAGCCTCCCCTCATATTCATTCATCAAATATGACTCAAGAATGGCCTTAGAAAAATTTAAAACTCTCCTTAGCTATAAAAACCCCCTTTGGCCGAGACACAGGGCTTTGTTGGCCTTCATGGAGATTTCTTTATTTTCTTGAAGGAGGAAGTATGTGGGGAGCATCTTAGGGATCTTAAGAGTCCATTTAAACTCTTAATTAGGCCTAGAAATTATCAAATGAAATCAGATTTTGGAAGGTACACACAAAACCCTAGAATTTGCCTTTTGAAATCTAATGATTTTTTGATAATTCCCTTTGCATATTCTTAATCTCCATACCCTTTTTCCTTAGATTCATGCTTGGTTTTGCCTAAAAATCATCTCCTCCTAGGGTTTTCTCAAGTGGGGCGAAATGGTGGAGAAGGGAACCAAAGATGACAACCATAAGAAGAAAAGTTACCTTATTTTCTTGCTTTTTCTCACTTGAATCTCGTGTTCTTTGAGCTCCTCTCTTCAAATCTGAATTTTCCCTTGAATTTCTCCCTTGAATCAGATTTATAAACTCCATTTTAATAAAAGAAAACAAAGGAGAAGGGAGGAGGGGAGGTGTGGATAAATAAAAGCATGAAAAACTACCATGGAAACATATCTTAAGCATGGATTTTCTCCTCCTTTTCCTTTCCCCTTGGTGTGCCACTCTCGTAGGGTTTTTCTTCTGATTTGGGGTAGAATAATCTGAAGCTAAGTGAGGAAGACTGTGAGGCATCACCTATTTATAAGGGAGGAAGAAACACTTTTTCAAAAATTCCAATGTTGCCCTTTATTTTTGGCATTTTTGTTTCTCCTTTGTTTAGCTCCTTTTTTAGAGTCATATTTTCCATTATAAAAATTAAGTTCCCAATTTAATAAAATTCCTTTGGAATCACTCAAATCGGAGCTAAAACCTTCCCAAATGAATCCGTCAAAGTTTGGTGCACTGACGTTGGAAAATGTCCATCGGAGGGGATTTAACTATCCCAGGGCTTTCCATGATTTTCAGGGCCTCTGAGAACCCTAGAGAATTCAAAAATTTTATTTAAAAAGCCCTCCTGTGTGAATTCTAAAATTTTCTCAAAATTACGAAAACGCCATTACGTTTCGTAAGCTTTTTGTAAGAAATTGTTTCTTCATTCTAGCTCTAATTTTCTTTCTGTCTAAGCCTGGGATTCTCATTTTTAGGAGTGTAGAATGCTTCCCAAATTTTTGAGGACCTTAACTACATTATTTCAGGGGACTTCCTTTTATATCCGATGAGTTTCTTTCATTTACGGAAAAATCATACGTTATGTTTCTCACGTTTTCTCTCGTTTTCATAGAACTAGATGTTACACACTTGCTTCCTTTTATCTTTACCTGGAGGACCTTCATTTGAAATAGTTAGCCCATGAAATGGGGTAAGATACAAATCTTAGTAACCAAAGGCAAATTCCATTCATATATTCCAATTTAATCAACATATGTGCATGAAATTAGATAAGCATCAGAAAATATATCAGTCATATCAACAAATGAAACAATTAGGCTATTAGTGACTACTATCTCACACTAATAATCACATTTTCACATATTAAAGGCTATTAACACCAGGAAAGGCCCATTTACGGCACCAATTCCCCAATGAGCACAACCTAGGCTCAGTGCATATAAGGGTTTGATCATAACTTGATCCTTGATCAAAGCACAATATATGGGTAGCAGCCGTATCACAACTCTACCATAGACTCACAAGATCTAAACATACAATTTAGGTAGTCAACTATTGATTATGTATTCAAAATCATACTTATGCAATAGATATAAAATTAAAGTAGGCATATGCATGGAATTTAACATTAACCCCAGTTACCTTACTTGTAAACAATTCTATGAGAATGTAAAGAAAAATATACTAGAATAATGAGTATGTTTGCGTTGCGTCATGTTTAAAATTTTCATTCGGTGTTACGTGGATTGTGTGAGCTCATACTATACATTTTCATATTTAATTATATCAATACAACTTATTTGCATCATAAAATTATGCCTACAACTCATGGAAACCGAAATGGAGCATAGAATATAGAGATTCATTCTCGGCCAGATTTGGCCTCTTTTCTGGCCAACATTTGAAAAATCATAACTAATTCTAGAAAACTTGAAACCACACATTCTTACCCATTCTAGAAAGCTACAGATGTCTACTTCACACTGCAAATATGCCTAGACCATAACATTATCAAAGAGAGTGTTTGACATCTAAAAAATTCTAGAGGTCAAGCTACCTCCTGATGCTATCAAAGATTCTGCAACAAATTTTAAAAATGTCCAATTAATTCCAAAAAATTTCAATCCATACAAAAAACACCAATATAGAAAGATAAATGTTAGCTAGAGAGAAAAAATATTTCTAGACCAGCTCAGGCAATGTAATCCTCAGAATTCAATGGAACAGTAACTTAAGTCGGATAAGGGTCTTGATTCTAGATGGAATGTTCAAAAAATCATATCTCCTTCTCTAGACCACCAAATGAGGTGATTCTAGTTGACACGAGTCATTGTGAATATCTAGTTTCTTTGTATAAAAGTTCATGGCAATTAGACATCATTTGAGCCCTGTGTGACAGAATACATTTTCGGACCAAATGAATAGTATAGTAGACCAAAATCAGAAAAATTGCCAACTTTAAAAATTCATCAAATATTCTATAGACTTCCAAAAAGTATGGTCTTTAGCTTTCCAAAAATCTCTCAATAGGCTCTAAATGTCTTACAAAACTTAGATCAAGAAGATCTCATTTGGCTAAAAAGCGATAAAGGGTTTCATTATAGTCATTTTTGGCTCTATAGGGGGTACCAAAATGACCAAATAGTTCTCTCTTGGCCTTGGTACCTTTTGGACATGTCTAAAAATATATTTAAGACTTGTGTGAGCTACTCAAATGGTCCCAAATCTCATGCATCTCATTTTAGCCCTTTCATCCACACATATGCACATTACATCAAACTTTCCAAAATGCATACCTTGGCATTACATACTCAAATTCTATTATAGGGTTCATAAATCATATCCATACATTTATACATCACATAATATCATAATTACACATATCTAAGAAGTCATAGACCCTATACATCATTAAATTACAATATTGGACACAAATATGGCCTTAAAATGACAAAACTCTAATACTTTGTTGTCAAACTCTTTCCTTCAAGGAGGTTGGCTTCCATTATCATGTCCATTTGGTTCACCTAGCATGTGAGATCATTGGAGAGGAGGGAATGAGATTCAAAGAATCCGAATAGCTCATCTCCCATTCAATCATATATAATGAATGTAAACAAGTCTCATAAATGTATGCATAGCATGTAGACATGTGCAAACATTCAAGAATCATTTTCATTATTCAAGAAAGTCATATATAACATACAAGGCTTGCCAAGCAAATGGATTAGCCTCATCCAATTTCTTGTGGATTTTGGACTTGCCTCACCCATTCTTTAATGCATTCTTGGACTCAACCATACTTTTGGGAGCCCACTTTGCTTTTAGGAGATTCTTTGCTTTGTCTAAACCAATTCTAAGGGTTATTGGCTCATCTTCACTATGGCCAAGGGTTCTTGACCTCACCACACTCAAGCAAACCCAAGCACACATCAAAACATCATATGAAACATAATATTTCATAATGAAATCATGGTATATAAAATCATACTAGCATAATTTTCATAACTTGAAAATACACATACACACATTCTAAGACAAGCTAAGCACACATCCATGCATGAGAGAAGGTGGAGGAGCTACCTTGCACACAATCACACACTTTTTCTCTTGAAATTCCCTCCCTTGCTTTGGCCACACACCCATAAAAGTGTGGGAAAGATTTCTCTTGGTCTACACACAATTTATGGAAGCCAATTAGGTTCATGAAACAATTTTTAAGGTCACACAACTTGCTTAGACACTAGGTTGTTCTATAAACCCTGTTATGATCCATAAATGCACCTAATGAAGCAACACTCCTCAAATAAATTCTAGGCTCCTTTATTTCCTTTCAAATATGATTTTTGAATCCTTTTAAGCCTCTTGGAGTCATCACACAATTAAAACAAAGGGCCTAACTATATGTTGCTTCTTTACGTCATAATATGGAACCTGAAGCATCAACTCACTTTTTATGAGTTTTAAATTTTTTCCAAGGCCTCCCCTTATTTTCATTCATTATATATGACTCAAGAATGGACTTAGAAAAATTTAAAACTCTCCCTAGCTATGCTATCCTTGCTTGGTCGAGGCTATGTAGGAAATAGAGCTCATTGGAGTTTGCTTTGTTTTCTCAAGGGAAAAAGTATATGGGGAGCCTCTTAGGGATCTTAGGAGCTCATTTGAACTCTTATTTAGGCCTAAGAATCATTATACAAAATCAGATTTTATAAGATGTAATTGAAACCCCAGAACTTGCATATTGAAATCTAATGGTTTTTTGTCGATTCCCTTTACATATTCTTAATCTCCACACCCTTTTTCCATAGATTCACCCTTGGTTTTTGTAACACCATAAATTCTAGCTCATTTTATGTCATTTATAGGCTTCACATCATCATTCCCATGAGAGCACATGAAAAAAGGAACAAAAATAATAGGTTTATTTGTGTTACGTCATAGTTAAAAATTCATTTTAGTGTCACATGGACCATGTGAGCTCATACTATGCATTATCATATTTAATTACATCATTACAACTCATTTGCATCACAAAAAAATGCCTACAACTCATGGAAACCGAAATAGAGCTCAAATTGACTAAGTGTAATTTTGGCCAGATTTGCTCCTTCAAACTTTGGAAAATCATAACTAATTCTAAAAAAATCAAAATCATGTTTTCTTGGTCATTTTGGCTCTGGATGTCTACTTCACACTAAAAATATGTACAGACCATAACATCCATCAAAGAGGATGGTTGACATCCAAAATGGTTCAGAGGTCAAATTGCATTCTAAAACTATCACAAAATTTTGCAGAAAAATTTGAAAATGTCTAATTAATTCTACAAAAATCCAATCCATGCAAATGATACCAATATAGAAATCTGTGATGTTAGCTAGAGGGGAAAAATATCTCCATACTAGTTCATCAAGCCCAGACCTCAGACTTTAATGGAACAGTAATACAGGTTAGGCAAAATTCCTGATAATGGATAGAATATTCAAAAATTCATATCTCCCTCTCTAGACTTCCAAATGAGGTGCTTTTAGTTGATACGAGTCACTGTAAATGTTTAGTTTCTTTGTATAAAATTTCATGATAATTGGATATCATTTGGGCCTCGTGTGACAGAATGCCAATTCGGACCAAATGAATAGTGTAGCAAACCAAAAACCATGAAAACTGCCAACTTTGGAAAATCATCAAATATTCTGTAGACCTCCAAAAATTATGACCTTTAGCTTCCCAAAAATCTCTCAATAAGCTTTAATTACATGCTAAACTTCAGAGCAAAACCAACTCATTTGGCCAAAAAGTGACATAAGGTTCCATTATGGTCAAATTTGGCTCCATATGGGGTACCAAACTTGCCAAATAGCTTTCACTTGGTGTTGGCACCTTTTGAGCAAGTCTAAAAGTATAGTAAAAACTTGTGCGATCTGCCTAAATGGTCCCAAATCTCATGCATCTTATTTTGGCCATTCAATTCACACTTATGCACATTTCCATCAAACTTCCACATTGCACACTTTGGCATTACATACTCAAAATAAATGTTAAAGGCCATACATCATATTCATACACCTAAACATCACATAATAGTATAGTTACACATGTCTCAGGGGTTGTAGACCATTTACAACTTCATATACATCATATGGTGCAATCATGGTCTTAAAGTAACAAAAGCTAAACATATGATTGTCAATCTCCTCCCTTTAGTATTGTTGGCTCCCATTAGCATATCCACTTATTTCACCTAGCATGTTAGATCATTGGAGATTCAAAGAATCCCAATAGCTCATCTCCCAATCAATCATGTATAATATATGCAAAGCAAGCTTTTCAAATGCATGCATGGAGAAAATGGAAGTCATGGATATTTTAAAAGCAAACTTAGCATATGAACAAATCATACAAGACATTCAAGAGCTCATAAAGTGTTTGGATTGACCTCACACTTCTCCTCATGGATTTTGGACTTGCCTTACCTATTCTTTAAGAACTTTGGACTGAACCATAGTCTTGGGAGCCCATTTTACTTTTGAGAGACTTTTTACTTTGTTTCAACCAAACTCAAAGGTTCTTGGCTAATCCTCACTAAAGGGAAGAGTTCTTGACCTCTCCACACTCAAGCAAACTCATACAAACATCATGTGCTCATTTGAAAACATAACATGGCATTAAGAATCATGTCATATAAAGGCATGCTAGCATACTTTTCATAGCTTGAAAATACACTTACACACATTCTAAAACAAGATAAACACATAGCCATGCATGAGAGAAGGTGGAGAGAGCTACCTTGTGTATACTCACACACTTTTTCCTTGGAATTTAAGCCTCCTCTTTTGGCCACACACCCACAAATTGGTGGAGATGGTTTCTCTTAGCCTAGATACAATTCATGGGAGCCAATTAGGTTCATGAAACACATTCTAAGGCTACATAACTAAATGAAACACTAGATTGCTTTATAGGTTCCATTATAGTCCATAATTGCACCTAATGAAGCAATACCCTTCAAATAATTTCTAGGCCTCATTCTTTCCTTGCAAATATGATTCTTGATTCCTTTTAAGCCTCTTGGAGTCATCACATCATTAAAACCAAAGGCCTAGCACTATGTTGCTTCTTTAGGTCATAATATGGAACATATAAGGCTATCTTACTTTCTATGGTTTCTAAACTTTTCTCAAGGATTCCTCTCATACTCTCCCATCATACATGATATAAAACTAAGCTTGGAAGGAATTAAAACATTCCCTAAGTGCATGAACTCTTCTTGGCCGAAGCTATGCTTCCATAAGGCACCAATGGAGTTTCCTTGCTTTCTTTAATGGGAGAATCATGTAGAAAGCTCTCTTGGTGTCTTAGGAAATCATATGAATACTTAAACATCATAAAATATGGCTATGGTTCATAATAGAGCTCAAGGTGCAATCAAAACCCTAACTCTTCTGTCTTGCAAAATTATGGTTTTTACTTGGATTTCTTTGCATATTCTTACTCTCCTCCCTTAAATTCATAGGATTCACCCTTGGTTCTTCTTAACATTCTAGCCCTCTTGCATCTACATATATGAGGCGAAATATGGAGAAGAAGGGGGAGGAAGTATCTACCATGGGATGGAAGATTTGTCTTATTTTTCCTTGTTTTTTCACTTGATTCTCATTTTCTTTAGCTTCCTCTCTTCAAATCCGAATTTTCCCTCTTTGGTCTGACCTTAAAATAGCACCAAAAACTCTAAGAAAGCCATAGGGAAAAAGGGGAAAAGGAGGAGAAGAGATTTCCTAAGGAGAAGATTAGGAAATTCAAACAAATTCTGACATTTTTCTTAAAAATTTCCCTTCTCCTTTGCCTTAGTCTTGTACGCCTCCTTCCCTTGAGCTTTCTTTGGTTTTTAGGCAGAGTTTGGTTGATCTAAATGAGAGGAGTAGAAGGACGCTTCATATATATATAGGTTTAAGAAGGACTTTTTCAAAAATTCTTATGTTGTCCATTGTTCTTAGTATTTTTGTTTCTAACTCGTTTTAGCTCTTTTTTGGAACCGTCTTTTCCATTATAAAAATTAGGTTCATAATTTAGTAAAGTTGCCTTTGGAATCAGTCAAATCGGAGCTAAAACCTTCCCGGACGAGTCGATTAAAATTCAGATCAACTAACATTGGAAAACGTCCATCGAAGGGGCTTTAGTTGTGCCTGGGCTTCCTATAGAGTTTTTAGGGCCTCTGAGAATGCCAAATAACTTAAAACTTTCATTTAAAAATCCCTCCATAGTCAATTCTAGACCACATAAGTTTTAACACATTAGACAAGAAGACCTTGTACTTACTGGTGAAAACCTTGTCGACAAGGTCTTAGAAATTGCACTACATATTACAGGATCTTGTCGACAAGATCTTCGACCCAGGTGATGAGATGCTATTTCAACTCTTAAATTAACTTGGTCTGCTACCATACTTCATGATCAATATACATTCTAATGGTCACATAACATAATCTCCTATTTTCAAAGAATTGGATATTACATTTTTCCCCCTTAAATAGATTTTGTCCTTGAAATTTGGGATACACTTTCTTCTTACTCTTTTCTTTTCTAGCTAACTGCTTTTTTCTTTCCCTTCTTCCTAGCTCTATACACTTTCTCATCGATTTCATTCTTTCAAACTTTCTTTCAGCCAGGGAACTTTTATTACTAGCTTTTAATAAGGGTTCTATTGTTATAAAATACTAGCTAGTTCTCTCTCTCATAAGGGAAAGAAATTTTATATTCTGGAGGCCTATCTTGGGAGAGCTTACTAATCATAACGGGTTAAGGTTAACTCATTCGTAGGATTAACATTTCTTTTAGTGGACTCATTTACACATCTTGGGAGATAACTTATTTCATATCACGTCTCCCGTATCCTCTCTGAATGGCTTCTCATAACATCTCATCATCTTTTCTAATCATTTGAGCCATTGGAGGTTTCTATTTGTTTACGTATTTACATGTTTTATCCATTGTTTATCTTTACGTTCTTTCTTACTAGCTCATCCCATGACTACAATTCATATTCTTTTTGTTACAGGCCTCACATCTCAATTATGTATTGGGATTACAACTCCTTTGAGGAGTTTCTACTTTTAAGATCCTAATTTCTTTGTTTACTACTACATCTATTTGTGTAGGGTGAGACTTTTCTCACTTTCTTTGCTCACTTGCAGTGGCATTTTGTAGTCCCTCATTTCAACACTAATAGGTCTAACTTGTAGTCTCATACTAGCACTGAAGAGCTATTACCACTGACTACTGCTGGGCTCTAATGGGATGCTAGCTATTTTCACAGTTTTGCTCACTAGAGGCATACTATACCACTTACCTCATATAAAACTGCACCTGACTCCTTTTTGAATACATAAGTTAGCATACAGGGATCTCTCTATCCCTCAGTAAGAGCTACTGTCTGTTAGGTAGTGGTTCATCTGGCTCTAACTTTGATAAGCTAATTTCTTGCTTTCTACATCTTATATACTATGCTTATCTCTAAAGAGAGCTAGTCAGTGGTTTAACAGTCTAAGAAAAGCCTTTATATTTCTACAGTAATGGTCTACCAGACTCAGGAAGTCTCTAGTCTCTGAGACAAAAACTAATTGAAACTATACTGGTCTTTAAGACTAACTATTCTGTAAAACTATCTCAGGCTGTCATCTCTACCAGAGATCTATCATGCTGTGGCTAGGGCTCTCTGTAATTCTGTCGGATCTACTGTGACCCCTAGGTCTACTGCGACCTCTTAGAGCCCTGCTAGGGTCTACTGCAACCTGTTGTGCTATGCTGGAATCTACTATGATCCATCTTTAAGAGGTGTCAGAGCCTAATATTACTGTATCTGATAGTAAAATATATGCTCACTAAGTCCGGTTACCATCATTCATAATAGCTAAGGCTAAACTCAGAAGTACATCATGCTTTTCATGCAAAGTGGGTTCTATGTCATCTCATTCTCTAGGATTTTGTCATACTAATATTAGGGAGCATTTTAATTTTCATTCATCGCTTCTCATAGGATCCTCAGATTCCCACTTCAGCCCTTTTTTTCACTTGGGCTTTTTTTTCTTACTTTATTGACTTACTTACTTATATATACTCGTTTTAGCCCTCCTCTCATATCTTGCAGTTCTCACTATGCCCATGTTCTGCTGTTAAGTGCCTTGGCACTATGGTATCTCATACACTGAGTGTGGTGAACATCTCTAGTAGGAGAGAGGCTATACACTGGTCCCTATTCATTTCCTTTACATATACTACAAGGGACTCAGGCTATGCATACTGAATTTGAACATTTTCTACTGGGGATTCCTTTTTACATTCTTTTCTTATTATTCTGATATTACTCGAATCCCTTTACCTTTTTTTCTGACTTATCTTGTTATCTAGCTATCTAGGATACCCTTCAATTATCAAGACACTTTGATAATTGATGTCGTTGTTTGCTATACACTTAAGCCACATTACCACTAGGTTGGCCAGATCTAATATCACGTAGCCTTTGTTGCAAGCAAACTATAATATCAAACACTAATACACAGGCTTTTCATGATTGAGCTCAGAGCCACTATCGCCAGTATATTACAAGTTTCCTAATAATCTAAAGTATTCCTTTCTTACTTTCCTCTATCGGCCCTATTCTTGTAACGTAATCGAGAAAAGTAGGATTCTTCCTCTACTACATCCCGAGATCTTTTTATATCGCCCGACTATTTTTACTCTGGGCAATATTATGCTACAAGGGCATCTATGCCGAGGGCAATATTATGCTACAAGGGCATCTATGCTGAGGACAAGTGTGCTTTCTTAAGTACTCAAGCACATTAACTAAATATCTATTTTCAACCTAATATGTCCTCGGCTTAAACACTGTCATATCTTCTCTTTCTACCTTTCTTATTCTCTTACTTAAGTAAAGGGATATTCTATTACTGGCTGTTTTTGTTGCCAGTTCAGGTTTCTTTACGCTTAAGAACACTTGTATTTTCCTAAGGTTCCTCTATTTATTCATTCTCTGTAACATCAAAGGGGCCTACTTTTCACTCATACTCTTACTCTGCTCTTAGCTAGACCATCCCTTGGTAAGGAGGATTCTATTTCACATAATCCTAGGAATGTCATTCTATGGCGCTTGTAACATCCAGAGAAAAGAAAAGGAAAAGAAAGAAGGAAGCTAGAAAATTTCAGAATCTTGGAAATTTTCTAAGTCATCTCGCTACAGCGAGAAATGGTCTCGCTATAGCGAGATTGCCTGTTCGCTATAGCGAAAATGCTTCTAGCTATAGCGAGTGAGTGAGGGCATTCCATGCAAAAACCAGAGAGTAGCTCGTTGTAGCGCCGCCATAGCAAAAACGGGGGTCTGAAACTAATACGAGCTCGCCATAGCGAAGGTTAAATCTCGCCATAGCAAAGGGAACTGATACGTGCTCGCCGTAGCGAAAGTTATACCTCGCCATAGCGAAGGTAGCTGATACGAGCTTGCCGTAGTGAAGGTTAATTTTTGCCATAGCGAGGGTCAGTTCGGAAAAGAGTAAAGAGCGAGAATTGGACTTCTTTAAACGCTCCAATTCATTATTTCTCTCTTATTTGCCCTAGACTTTGACCCAAGGAGAGAAAAGAGGCATGGAGAGTGAGAGAGACCAAGAGAAGGAGGAAGAACAAAGGAAAGGTAAGCAAATTTCTCTCTTTTCTCTTTAGAACCTTGATCTCCTCTCTTTGCCCTCTCTTTCTAAGTTTTGTTTGTGAAATTAGTGGGGTTTTAGGCATGGGTTAAAAGAGGGAAAGTGGAAAACACTCTTGAACCTCTTTGTTTTCCTTGAATGTGTTGATTTTATTAACATGAGAGCTAGAGAGAGAGGAAGAGTGGATGAAACACTAGAGAAAGAGAGAGAACCCCTAGGTTCTTATAAGTTAGCAAGGTTTACTCTGAAGAATCTTGGATAGTTATTGAGTTACATTCTAAGAGAGTAATTCCATGCTCTTGATTGTATCTAGGCTCAAAGGAAGCACCTCCATCAAGGTGTGAGTGTGAAACTAAGAAGGGAGAAGAGGAAGTGAAAGGAAAAGCTTGTGTTGACTCCTAAGGTAGCTCTCTCCACTCTTTCTTGTTGTATTCTTGGAATGTAATGATCATTGTATGCTTGTGTATATGTTTATTGTGTGAAATATGCCATATGTTATTGCCTTGATGCATTGGTACCAATATGCTTATGTGTTGGATTGTGAGAATTGCTCGGGTGAGGTAGTGCCAAAAGTCCCTTGAGATGGGTGAGGTAGAGTCGAAAGTCCCTTGAGATGGGTGAGACAAGGCCAAAAGTCTCATAACCTAGTGAGGCCAAGTCAAAAGTCCCTAAACTCAGGTGAGGCCATCCAAAAGTCCCTAAACTCGGGTGAGGCTAGATTAAAAGTCCCTAGAGCTTACTTGTGGCATTGTTGTGATTTTCATGGCATGAGATTTATGCATGATATGATTAAGAATGGTTTGATGCTAAATTTCATGCTTGATTGTTATATGCCTTGATTGCTTCATTGATTGAGTGCATGAGCTACTGAGATTCCAAAAATCTCACCCCTTCCCCTCCCTTCTTAACTTGCTAGGTGGAGCTCAAGGAGATACAAGTACACACCAAGGAGCCTAGGAGCATGTATAGATAGATGCTAGTTTATTTTGACTCTTTTGATGTAAAGAGGTGCCAAAATGAATATGCACCTTCTATTTTTGAGATGTAAATGTTGTAACAAGTGTATATGTATGGAACAATGATGTATAACCTATGTAGAGAGTTAAATTAATAGAAATATAGGTTTTGCCCTTTTTGTGGCTTGTAAGTGATAGTGTATTTTGGCCCGTAGCATAGTGAGTTTGGAATGTATGATGATATGGACTACTTGGACATGTTATATAGACTATTTTCATGCTTTTAAAATATGTAAGAGGTCATTTGGACCCATTTGAACCATTTTGGGTGCCAAAACTGCCTAATTTGTGAGCTACGTCAAAGTATGACCAAACGAGTTCTTCTTGCTATAAAATTTGGTGTGCCTCTAGAGTATGTAGAGAGCTTCTTGGGAAGATAAAGTGGGTAATATTCAGAGACTTAGGGAATATTTGGTGAATTGTTGAAATTGGGAGATTTTGATGGTTTGGCCATGGTACTGTCTCATTAGTCCGAAAATGTTTCTGTGTCATTCATAGACCAAATGGAGTCCATATGTCATGAAATTTTATACACATAAACTAGACAATCACAGTGACCTATAACAACTAGAATCACCTGAATCGGATGTCTGTAGAGAGAGAATGAATGTTCCGACATTTTGTATCAGCATCAGGGAAGCCATTCGACCTCTGTTATTGTTCCATCAGTTTTAGGGGTCTGAGGGCTGCTGAACTGATCTGGAATTATTTTTTCCTCTAGTAGACATCTGTAGCTTTCTAAATTGGTATATTTTGCCCAGATTGGATTTTTTTGGATTTAGTTAGGAATTTTTGAAGTTCATGACAGTAAACTGGGCCAGAAATAGGGGCAGTCGGACCTTTATCTGATTTTCAATGTCAAACATGGTCCAAACGCTGAGATTTTGGTTGGGAATTATTTTTAGCATAAATTTTACACCTAGAGCTTCCTATCAAGCTATAGTATGTTTGATTCCCATTTTTCTATAATTAGTTATGAGTTTCCAAAGTTAGAGCCAAAAATCTGACTTTTGGGTCCATTTAAGAAAATGCAATTTCTTGGTTTGTGGCTTCATATCCGTGGTTTATGGTATGTTTTATGATGTGTATGAGTCGTATAAATGGAGTTTGAGTAGAAAATGTGCATGATGGATTCACAGGACCTACGGGGCAAAAGATGAGTGTTTGGAACTCCAGTTTTTAGTAGGAAAATGCCACAGTTTATACTAGTTCTTTGGAAAGCATATGGAATCGAGCCCAGAAGGAGGCTAGATAGTGTTAATATGTTAAGGTGTTACATTTTTTGTATCAAAGCAAAGGTTCAGGCTCTCATTGTGGGTTGTGGCTTGTGTTTTTGAGTTGCCTATATGCCTATGAGCTTGTTTGGATGAATTAAGTGTGTATAATAGTGGAAGTGTTCCCTAGCTCATGTTATAGTTTGTTATGATATTTCAGTAAGATGGTGAACACTAGGAGAGGTCAGCCCCTTAGCCAGGCTCGTGCTGATAAAGCTGGGCCTAGTGATCTAGTTGCTTGAGCCCTTCAGTCCATCATGGTCGCCTGGATCAGCAGCAGGCCGTCATTATGCAGCTTCAAGAACGGCTTGCTGAGAGAGATAGTCAGGGCCCCACACCTACTCCTCCTCAGCCACCTCCACACTTAGATTGTCTCGAGCATTCAGGGGCGACTCACCCAGATGCATAGCCACACACACAGATGCTTGCCCCGATTCCACCGGCTCAGACGCCTCCTGTACAGCAACCCTCGACCAAAAAGGTGATTATCTAGTTCAGGAAGTTCAGGCCTCCCACTTTTGATGGTGAGATAAACGCAGACAAAGCTGAGGCCTGGATTATAGAATTAGAACAAATATTCGAGGTAATGGAGTGCACGTCTGAGCAGAAAGCCAAGATGGCTGCATTTCAATTACAGAAAGAAGCAATCTACTGGTGGAAGGGCACAGAGCCGATCTTAAGAGCGAGGAACGCCCCAATCACTTAGGAGGCATTCCTCAAGGTGTTCTGCAAGAAGTATTTCCCTGATGGTAGCCTTTCTGAACTAGGTAATCTAAAGAGTGGGCTAGAAAGGTACACCTTTCTAGCCCACTTGCTATGTGCCTCATTGCTGGTAACCTTATCTTACATTATTCGAGGCTATACTAACATTCTATCATTCAGTGTCTCACTGGGTAGTACTTTAGGTTAGAGTCAATGCCTCATAGGTGGCTTTCAACAACCTTATTATCCATGTGTCTAACTTCTTCTGTGTTGAGCTCTTTCCTCAGTCTTATTTACTAGGCCTATAGACTTCTTACTAATCTTTCATAACTATTCTTTTCCTCTATTTATACTAGGGGTTTCCACTCTTTGTGGGTTATCTAATCCCTTATCAGTTCCTTTTTCAAGTTAGCCTGAATATGACTAATAAGGCATTCATGGTGCGATTCACCACAGCTAACACATCATTTGCCATGGCTAATCAACCTCGGGTTCGCCTTAGTTTTCCTATCTGAGTATTGGCTGCAACTAACTTCTTAATTGGCCACTGCAAAGAACTCTTTAGATTACCTCGCTGCTATCTAAAATAATTAGCCGCAACTAACAGCCTCTGATTAGCTTGCTTTTTCAGGGATTGGATTTTCATTTTTAGCCATTAACCTAAGCTACATAGTCTTTATATCTAGCCCACCATTATGTTAGGGGTTTTACCTCTTACTTCATTCATACATAGCTAGTTGTTACCGCTGGGCTATCAGGGCTCTGGGGTGTAGCTTGTAACTCAACCTCTGGCCTGAAGGAATTAGCCCTTTGGGCTCTAAAATTCATCTAGACAATTGGGTGTTGTGACTAGGCGATACCCTCTTTCTCATTCCCTTTTAAACTAGTCTGGTGCAATTACAATCTCATCTCACATCACGCTGCATCATTACTAGTCTTTGCATTAAGCAGGACACCTCAGAATGGTCTGAGTATGACTACTAGGAAGAATTAGGCCTCATATATTCTCTCTAGTAAGTCTCTTCATATTAACGAGATTATTTCTCATTGTTTTATGTCTAGGGCTTGCCACTGATCCCAACGAGCATCATGTCTCATCAAGCTCTAGCCGTCGGATCCCTTAACTTTGTTTAAGCTTAACTCTACTCTAACTACTCTAGAGGCCACTCTTTCCCGGTGTCCACTAACTACTCTAAGACCATTCTACAACTTACTTATCATGAATAAAGCCACAAACTACTTTCACACACCCACAATGTCTCATACAAGGCTCCACCTATCCATTCAAGCCTTTATATAGCCCTTTACGTAGCTTTATTGCTATATCCTCAAGCCAAATCCAATCCAAAAGAGCCTGAAACTTTGCTTTGATACCAATAAATGTAACACCATAAATTCTAGCTCATTTTATGTCATTCATAGGCTTCACATCATCATTCCCATGAGAGCACATGAAAAAAGGAATGAAAATAATGGGTTTATTTGCGTTACGTCAAACTTAAAAATTTATTTCGGTGTCACGTGGATCGTATGAACTCATACTATGCATTCTCATATTTAATTACATCATTACAACTCATTTGCATCACAAAAACATACCTATAACTCATGGAAACCGAAATGGAGCTGAGATTCACTAAGTGTAATTTCGGCTAGATTTGCTCCTTCAAACTTTGAAAAATCATAACTAATTCTAGAAAAATCAAAATAATGTGTTTTTGGTTATTTTTGAAAGCTTTGGATGTCTAATTCACTTTAAAAATATGTACAGATCATAACATCTATCAAAGAGGACGTTTGATATCCAAAATGGTTCAGAGGTTAGACTGCATTATGGAACTATCACAGAATTCTGTAGAAAATTTTTAAAATGTCCAATTAATTCCACAAAAATCCAATACATGAAAATGATACTAATATGGAAATATGTGGATGTTAGCTAGAGGGAAAAATATCTCTAGACTAGTTCATCAAGCCCAGACCTCGAACTTTAATGGAACAGTAACACAGGTCAGGAAAAATTCTTGATATTAGATAGAATATTCAAAAATTCATATCTCCCTCTTTAGACCTCCAAATGAGGTGCTTCTAGTTGATGCAAGTTATTATGAATGTTTAGTTTCTTTGTATAAAATGTTATGGCAATTGGACATCATTTGGGCCTCGTGTGATAGAATGCAAATTCGAACCAAATGAATAGTGCAGCAAACTAGAAACCATAAAAATTGTCAACTTTGGAAAATCATCAAATATTCTATAAACCTCCAAAAATTATGATCTTTAGCTTTCCAAAAAGCTCTCAATGAGACCTAATTGCATGACAAATTTAAGATCAAAACTAACTCATTTGGCTAAAAAGTGATATAGGGTTCTATGATGGTCAAATTTGGCTCCATATGGGGTACCAAACTTGCCAAATGGCTTTCTCTTCATGTTGGCACCTTTTGGGCAAGTATAAAAGTATATTTAAGACTTTTGTGAGCTACACAAATGGTCCCAAACCTCATATATCTTATTTTGGCCACTCAATCCACACTTATGCACATTTCCATCAAACTTCCACATTGCACACTTTGGCATTATATACTCAAAATAAATGTTAGAGGTCATACATCATATTTATACACCTAAAGATCACATAATAGTATATTTACACATGTCTCAGGGGTTGTAGACCATTTACAACTTCATATACATCATATGGTATAACCATGGTCTTAAAGTGATAAAAGCTAAATATATGATTGTCAATCTTCTCCCTTTAATGTTGTTGGCTCCCATTAGCATATCCACTTAGTACACCTAGCATGTTAGATCATTGGAGAGGAGGGGATGAGATTCAAAGAATCCCAACAGCTCATCTCCCATTCAATCATATATAATATGTGCAAAGCAAGCTTTTCAAATGTATGCATAGAGAAAATGGAAGTCATGGATATTTTAAAAGCAAACTTGGCATATGAACAAATCATACAAGATATTGAAGAGCTCATAAAGTGTTTGGATTGGCCTCACACTTCTTCTCAGGGATTTTGGACTTGCCTCACCCATTCTTTAAGAACTTTGAACTCAACCATACTCTTGGAAGCCCACTTTGCTTTTGGGAGACTCTTTACTTTGTTTCAACCAAACTCAAGGGTTCTTGGCTAATCCTCACCAAAGGGAAGAGTTCTTGGCCTCTCCACACTCAAGCAAACTCATACAAACATCATGTGCTCATTTGAAAACATAACATGGCATCAAGAATCATGTCATATAAAGGCATGCTAGCATACTTTTCATAACTTGAAAATACACATACACACATTCTAAAACAAACTAAATACACATCCATGCATGAGAGAAGGAGGAGAAAGCTACCTTGTGTACACTCACACACTTTTTTCTTGGAATTCAAGCCTTCTCTTTTGGCCACACATCCACAAATTAGTGAAGATAGTTCTCTTAGCCTAGATACAATTCATGGAAGCCAATTAGATTCATGAAACACATTGTAAGGCTATAACTTAATAAAACATTAGATTACTCTATAGGTTCCATTATGGTCTATAATTGCACCTAATGAAGCAACACCCCTCAAATGATTTCTAGGCCTCATTCTTTCCTTTCAAATATGATTCTTGACTCCTTTTAAGCCTCTTGGAGTTATCACATCATTAAAACCAAAGGCCTAGCACTATGTTGCTTCTTTAGGTCATAATATGGAACATATAAGGCTATCTTACTTTCTATGGTTTCTAAACTTTTCTCAAGGCTTCCTCACATAATCTCCCATCATACATGACACAAAACTAAGCTTAGAAGGAATGAAAACATTCCCTAGGTGCATGGACTCTGCTTGGCCGAAGCTATGCTTCCATAAGGCACCAATGGAGTTTCCTTGCTTTCTTTGATGGGAGAATTATGTAGGAAGCTCTCTTGGTGTCTTAGGAACTCATATGAATAGTTAAACATAATAAAATATGGCTATGGTTCATAATAGAGCTCAAAGTGCAATCAAAAGCCTAACTCTTCTATCTTGCAAAATCATGGTTTTTACTTGGATTTCTTTGCGTATTCTTACTCTCCTCCCTTAAATTCATAGGATTCACCCTTGGTTCTTCTCAAAATTCTAGCCCTCTTGCATTTACATATATGAGGCAACATATGGAGAAGAAGGGGGAGGAAGTATCTACCATGGGATGGAAGATTTACCTTGTTTTTCCTTGTTTTCTCACTTGATTCTCACTTTCTTTGGCTTTCTCTCTTCAAATCTGAATTTTCCCTCCTTGGTCTGATCTTAAAATAGCACTAAAAACTCTAAGAAAGCCATAGGGAAAAAGGGGAGAAGGAGGAGAAGAGATTTCCTAAGGAGAAGATTAGGAAATTCAAACAAATTCTGACCTTTTTCTTGAAAATTTCCCTTATCCTTTGCCTTAGTCTTGTATGCCTCCTTCCCTTGAGCTTTCTCTGGTTTTTGGGCAGAGTTTGCTCGATCCAAATGAGGGGAGTAGAAGGATGCTGCATATATATATATATAGGTTTAAGAAGGACTTTTTCAAAAATTCCCATTTTGTCCATTGTTCTTGGTATTTTTGTTTCTAACTCGTTTTAGCTCCTTTTTGAGAACCGTCTTTTCCATTATAAAAATTATGTTACCAATTTAGTAAAATGCCTTTGGAATCACTCAAATCAGAGCTAAAATCTTCCCAGATGAATCAGTGAAAATTTGGGTTAACTGATGTTGGAAAACGTCCATCGGAGGGGCTTTAGTTGTCCCAAGGCTTCCCATAGTTTTTAGGGCCTCTTTAAATTTCCTTGGAATTCAAGCCTCCTCTTTTGGCCACATACCCACAAATTAGTGAAGATGATTTCTCTTAGTCTAGATACAATTCATGGAAGCCAATTAGATTCATGAAACACATTGTAAGGCTACATAAGTTAATGAAACACTAGATTGCTTTATAGGTTTCATTATGGTCCATAATTGCACCTAATGAAGCAACACCCTCAAATGATTTCTCGGCCTCATTATTTCCTTTCAAATATGATTCTTGACTCCTTTTAAGCCTCTTGGAGTCATCACATCATTAAAACCAAAGGCCTAGCACTATGTTGCTTCTTTAGGTCATAATATGGAACATATAAGGCTATCTTACTTTCTATGGTTTCTAAACTTTTCTCAAGGCTTCCTTACATACTCTCCCATCATACATGATAAAAAACTAAGCTTGGAAGGAATGAAAACATTCCCTAGGTGAATGGACTCTGCTTGGCCGAAGTTATACTTTCATAAGGCACCAATGGAGTTTCCTTGCTTTCTTTGATGGGAGAATTATGTAGGAAGCTCTCTTGGTGTCTTAGGAACTCATATGAATAGTTAAACATAATAAAATATGGCTATGGTTCATAATAGAGCTCAAAGTGCAATCAAAACCCTAACTCTTCTATCTTGCAAAATCATGGCTTTTACTTGGATTTCTTTGCATATTCTTACTCTCCTCCCTTAAATTCATACGATTCACCCTTGTTTCTCCTCAAAATTCTAGCCCTCTTGCATTTACATATATGAGGTGAAGTATAGAGAAGAAGGGGGAGGAAGTATCTACCATGGGAATGAAGATTTGCCTTGTTTTTCCTTATTTTCTCACTTAATTCTCACTTTCTTTGGCTTCCTCTCTTCAAATCCGAATTTTCCCTCCTTGGTCTGACCTTAAAATAGCACCAAAAACTCTAAGAAAGCCATAAGGAAAAAGGGGGGAAGGAGGAGAAGAGATTTCCTAAGGAGAAGATTAGGAAATTCAAACAAATTCTGACCTTTTTCTTGAAAATTTCCCTTATCCTTTGCCTTAGTCTTGTACACCTCCTTCCCTTGAGCTTTCTGTAGTTTTCGGGCAGAGTTTGCTCGATCCAAATGAGGGGAGTAGAAAGACGCTTCATATATATATATTGTTTTAAGAAGGACTTTTTTAAAAATTCCTATTTTGTCCATTGTTCTTGGTATTTTTGTTTCTAACTTCTTTTAACTCCTTTTTGAGAACCGTTTTTCCATTATAAAAATTATGTTACTAATTTAGTAAAATGCCTTTAGAATTACTCAAATAGGAGCTAAAATCTTCCTAAATGAATCAGTCAAAGTTTGGGTCAACTAATGTTGGAAAATGTCCATCGAAGGGGCTTTAGTTGTCCCAGGGCTTCTCATAGTTTTTAAGGTATCTGTGAACTCTGAAAAACTCAAAACTTTCATTTAAAAAGTGCTCTATACTCAATTCCAAAGCACATAAGTTTTAACACATTATACAAGAAGACCTTATACTTGCTGGTGAAAACCTTGTCAACAAGGTCTTAGAAATTGCATTACAGATTACAGGATCTTATCAAAAAAATCTTTGACCCAGGTGATGAGATGTTATTTTAGCTCTTAAATTAACTTAGTTCACTACCATACTTCATGCTCAATATACATTCTAATGGTCACATAATATAATCTCCTGTTTTCAAAGAACTGGATATTATAGTTTTACCTAAAAATGAAGTCCTTCTAGGGTTTTCTCATGTTAGGCATAATGGAGGAGGAGGGAACCAAATATGACAACCATAGGAAGAGAAATTACCTTGTTTTCTTATTTTTTCTTACTTGAATCTTGTGTTCTTTGAGCTCCTCTATTCAAATCTAAAATTTCCCTCAATTTTTTCTTTAAAATAGATCCATATACTTCATTATAATCATAGGAAATAAAGGAGAATGAAGGAGAAAAGGTTTAGAAGAGAAAGAGCATGAAAAACCATGAAAATCCATACCTTTCTGCCTTGAATTTCTCATCTTTTTCTTTCTCCTCTTGTGCACTTCATCCCTTAGGGTTTTCCTCTAATTTTAGGTAGAACATGGCTGTGCATAATGAAGGGAGAAGAAGGGCACATCATATATATAGGTGGGAGGAGGTAACACTTTTCAAAAATTTTTATTTTGCCCTTCATTCTAAGCATTTTATTTCTCCTTTGTTTTAGCTCCTTTTTTAGTACCGTCTTTTCTATTATAAAATTTAGGTTCCCAATTTAGTAAAATGCCTTTGGAATCACTCAAATCGGAGCTAAAACCTTCTCAAACAAATTTATCAAAATTTGGGTACACCGACATTGAAAAACATCCATTGAAGGGGTTTTAACTATCTTGGGGCTTTCCATGGTTTTTAGGGCCTCTGAGAACCCTGGGGAACTCAAAACTTTCATTTAAAAAGCCCTCTTGTGTGAATTTCAAAATTTACTCAAAATTACAAAAATGCCATTATATTTCATAAGCTTTTGCAAGAAATTATTTCTTCATTCTAGCTCCATTTTTCTTTTTATCTGAAGGATTCTCATTTTTAGGAGTCTAGAATGCTTCCCAAAATTTTCAGGACCTTAAATATCTCATTTTGGGGGACTTCCTTTTGTATCCAGTGAATTTTGTTCATTTACGAAGAAACTGTACGTTACGTTTCTCATATTTTCTCTTCTTTTCAGAGAACCATATGTTACAAAACCAAGAATAAAACATAAGAGTTAGAGTGTGGGAAACAAGAATATGCAAAAAGAATAAAGAAAGAACCATGAATTTGCAAGATACATAACCTATGGTTTTATTTGTACCTTGGTTTGTAGGAAAGTTTCTGGCCATAATTTAAGGTGTGTAAGAGTTTGTATGGGTTCCTAAGATATCAAGGAAGCCTCCCACATGCATCGCCCATCAAAGAAAGCAAAATAACTTCCATGGGTACAATTGAAAGTTATGTCTTAACCAAGAAGAGGGGAAGCACTTAGAGAGTGTTTTAATTTCTTCCAGGCTTAAATTTGCACCATATAGGATGATGTAGTATGAGAGGAAGCCTTGGAAAAATTTTAGGAAGCTTAGAAAATGAAATGGAGGTATAGGTTCCATATTGTAACTTAAAGAAGAAACATATAGCTAAACTCCACAAATTAATTGTGTGATGGCTCCAAGGAGTCTAAATGGAGTCAAGAACCATAGATGGAAGGAAAGAATAGAGCCAAGATCATGAATTCTTGGTGTTGCTTCATTAGGTGCTTTATGGAACCATAATTGAACCATATGAGTGCCAAAGTTTTTTTAGAGTGTGTGTGGCATTAGAGATTGTTTCAAGAGTGTAATTAGATCCCATTTGATATGTTTAGGCTAAAGGAATCAAGCTTTACCCTAACATTTGTTCATTTTGTAACCATAACATTGTCAAATGATGTATTCCTATGATGTATATGATGTATAACCTCTTGAACATGAAATTATATGGATATGTGATGTATGTATGAGAATTGGTAGTATATTAATGAGATAGAATGTTTTTGGCATTGAATGGTAAAGATGAACATGTAAGATCATTATGTGTGTCAACAAGTGAGAGAGTGATTTTGTAATGTATGGATATCTAGAACCTTTAGACATGTTTAGAGGTCTATTTTGATGTTTTTCCACGTGCTCAAGTGGTCTTGAAAAAGATAAAAGCCAAAA
Source organism: Erythrophleum fordii (assembly GCA_032878935.1). NCBI lineage: Eukaryota > Viridiplantae > Streptophyta > Magnoliopsida > Fabales > Fabaceae > Erythrophleum > Erythrophleum fordii. Next base: position 12,063,313 of record JAVQMF010000052.1, on the reverse strand, counting down.
TGGACCATTCTTGACCCTTAAAGAGGCATAAAAATGCAATTTTGTAACCCTCTGTCACAAACTGACCAAATGGATGAATTTTCCCATGAAATTTTGCATGCATATAGTTATCATCTAAATCTTTTTGGAAGCTAAAAACTAGATTATTTGGAGTTTTAGAGAATTAATTATGAATTTTCAAAATTGCCAAAAAGCTGCTAACTAGTTTGGTTATTGTTCATATGGTTAGTTTCTTTTCCTAGGTCATTCAAGGGCCAAATGGTATCCAATGCTCATGAAGTTTTACAAGAATAAATGAGATATAATAAGATTTCCATGACCATTAAGATCACTTTATTTGGAAGTCTGAGTAGAGAGATATGAATTTTTGAAATTTGAAGTTAGTATCAGTAATACAGTAGTACCTTTGGTACTATTCCATCAAGTTCCCATAGCTAAACATTTCTGTTTTGGTCTAAACTTATTCTTAGTCTAAATTTAACATCTGTAGCTTTTTAGAATAATATAGTATGCTTGATTTTCATTTTTATAGATTTAGTTATGAATTTCCAAAATTTGCACTAGAAATCTGGCACAGCAACTTGAGACTGATTTGATGATTTTATGTATGTATGCTCCAAACCCGAGTTTTATGGAACATTTGATAATGGTTAAGTTATATGAATGTATTTTAATTAGATAATGATGTCGGTGAGTTAGTATGGTCTATAGAATGTGAAATGAAAATTTTAAGTTTGACATAATGTAAAATAATCTATTATTTTAATTGAATTTTTCTTGAAATCTTGCTATGCAAAGAAAATGTAACTAGAAATGAGATGGGGAAAGGCTAGATGAATATGATGTTACACCTTTCCACTTAATTATTTTCCTTAACTACCTACACTAATTCCCTAACTCATCATAATTATTCTTAAACAAGTTTTTGGGTGTTACAAAATTAGTCACTACAATCAAGTTTCCATTAACTAAACTTAGTCAATAGAACTTTGAATAAAGTGACATCAAAATTAGAAAACGAGATGATAAAATTAGCCTAGTCTTGATTGGTAAGAGCTCAAGTTTCCATCAAGGAGTTGCATCCCAGATTAGCCACCAAGAGGGTTTAAGCTCCCATTGATTTCAAGAATTGAAGGATGAAGTTGAAATTGAGAGCCATAGTTCTACATCTTCCTCTGATGATGGAAAGAATAGATGATTCTTCAATTCATTCCCCTGTGCTCTCCTTCTTTGTTCCTAAACCTTAGACCCCATGCCTTTTTTTTTTTCTTTCTTCCCTATGTGTTCTCCCTAATCACGTGCTGCTTCCTTCAATCAAACCATCCCTCTTGAGCCTTATCTTCCACATGCTTCTATTCATTCTTTCCACATGACTTAGTGAACACAGATGTCTCCCCTAAGCCTCCACATAACCTGGTACATGAAGGTTGAATGCCATGGATGTGTGAAAGCTATCCGTGTGCATCAAGTGAGGGAGAGAATGGTGTAATTGAGCCGTAAGAGAATGCCTCGTATATGTGTATTGCTACATGGAATAAAACCCATGAGTGATGAGGGTGATTTATGTGAGCTTCCTATTTGTATAATTCATGCCTTGCATTAGTGAATGTGAGAGTAAGGTCTGAACATGATTCCATGTACATGAGACATAAAGAACATGAACGTCCACATGAGAGAGAATGGGTGCCCACATTAATTTGACTTATAGCTTCCATTATGTGAAATGCCTAAATGCATGTGACCTGGTGTGAGAGAGAGAGAGAGAGAGAGAACCAGAGGAGAATGAGTGGAAGTGCCAACTCGTGCTTCACTATTTCCATGAGTGGAATGCATCACATCCATGTGTCACATGAGAGTCCTCCAATCCATGTGTCAATATGAGAATTGGTGTTGCATTATTCTCATGTGAATGGAAGGTGTGAGGCTATGCAACAATGTTAGAGAATAGAGTGAATCTATGTGAACCTTGTTAACCTGTGAGTGCATGATGGTGTGCATGAAATGAATGCTATGCATCCTGGTAAGAATGGAGTGTTACATGTGAGAGATATTCTTCCAACCCGTGGCTTCATGTGTGTGAGTATAGGGAGTGAAAGTTGTGTATTAGCCATGAGTTAGTGGAGTGTGGATGGATGAGAGCCTAGACCTATTTGCATGTGGACTATGTGTATATGAGGAAGCCATGGATGAGTGAATGAATCTAATCCTTTGCTGCATTGATTGTCTGTGGCTTCATTTCCCTTTTTCTGATTTTTATTTTTAACTAGTCCTCCTTGCACCATATGTCATGCCTCTTAAGCCCACTTTCCATGAAATTCCCTAAGTCAAAATGAGATAAAATCAATGTTCATGAAATAAAACTGTCATCTAAGGAATAAAATTATTTAAATGCTTAATTTACGCAATAAAATTCCAAAAGGTGAAGTTCCACTTCCTAATCCAAATAATATCCAATAAAGCCCAAAGTATCATCAAATCATTAATAAAAAGCCCATAATTAATGGGTAAAATATAGAAAATATATGAATGATCAAATTCCCCCATACTTGGACTTTTGCACTTTGGGCAAAATAAAGGCGAAAGAATAAAAGAGAGAAGGTAAAAATTCCAGGAAAACAAGGTACAAGCATGAAAGATCACCAATCATATCAACACATAGGCTATCCAATTCATATCACCCACTTTGATTCACTAGCACCATGGTAAACAGATTGGCAAGCATGTAATACAACATTGAATTCCCTCACAAGTCATAGTGCTTACTCTCTACTCTTGGTGTTTGAGGGTTAAGTTCTACACTCATCATCTAACTTTCCAAACTCACGTTCTATAATCTTGACAATGATCTAGGCACTCCACCTGTAATGTCCCGTTTTCATTAAATGATGGAAATGGGCATGTTTTCAAAGTAAGTCCCTTGAGATGAGTGATTTAAGGCCAAATAAAATTTGGATAAAATTTTAAATAATAGAAAATGAGGATTTGAGCCTTGAGTTGCCCAGAAACTGGGGTTGAAGCAATTTAAAAAAATTTGCCGAGAGGCTAGTGGCATTTTCGTAAATAAGTGTAATTTTGGAAAAGCACCTAGGAGGGCTTTTTAAATGGAAATTTTGAGTTGCCCAGGATTCTCAGAGGCCCTAAAAACCATGGGAAGCCCCGGGACCAGTAAAGCCCCTCCGGTGTACTCTTTCCGATGACGGTTGACTTGAACTTTGATCGATTCGTTCGGGATGCTTTTAGCTCCAATTTGAGTGATTCCAAAGGCATTTTATTAAATTGGGAACCTAATTGTTATGATGGAAAAGACGGTTCTCAAAAAGGAGCTAAAACGAAGGAAAAACGAAAATGCTAAGAACGAAGGGCAAAATTGGCATTAAAGTGTTAAAGGAACTTTCTTTCTTCTTCTTTATATGCCACGTTCTGCCTCTCCCTCTCTAAACCAACTTGCTTCTGTCCATTTTCAGAGGAGAACTCCAGCTCCTTAGGCGCACAAGAGGAGGAGGATTTTGGAGGAAGAAATTCAAGAAAAAGGTAAGAAACTTTAAGAAATTCCATATCCTTCCTTCTTGAACCTTGCTCCTCTCCTCTCAAGCTTTCTTTCTATGGTTTTAATGGAGAGTTTGGTGCTGTTTTTGGGGCAGAACAGAGAGGGGAATTTCGAAAATTAAGGGAGTAAGCCAACCAAGTGGAAGAACAAGCCAAAGGAAGTAAGAAAACATGGTAAAACTTCCATTCTTTGATAGTTTCTCCCTCCCCCTTCCTCTTGCACGAATTTGACCACCATGAGCCCAATTCTTAGGGGCTGTTTTCTGTCCAATTTATGGAGGGATTAGGGGTTTTAGATGGCAAGGATTACGAATGAACCAATAGAATCAAGAAAGGAGCATTAGGAAACAAAATGGAATCATTAGGGATCCAAATGCTCCCTTGCAAATCTGAGTTTATATAAATGTTCTTAGGCTTAAATGAATGTTTAAATGTGCTCCTAAGATCCCTAAGAGGTCCCCCATATGTCTCTTCCTCCATAAAATGAACAAAACCCCATGGAAAGTCATGAACCTAAAAGTCGGAAAAGTGTAGAGCACTTAAGGGGATTGTAAAAACTGATTTAATATATAAGTTTCCTTGGTTGTTTAAGTGTTTCCTTGACCTCCTACAACTCTTAACAACCTCCCTAAATGGTTCCCCCATCAAGAAAAAATCAAGAAGCCATGAAATCCCATTTATGCTCTAACTTTCGGCCAAGTAGGGATGGCATAGTTAGAGATAGTTTTGAATTGTTTCAAACCCATTTTTTAGTCATACATGATGAATGAATGTGAGGGGAAACCTTGGGAAAAATTTAAGAAGCTTAGAGAATGAGTTGGTGCTTTAGGTTCCATATTGTGACCTAAGGAAGCAACATGATGTTAGGCCCTTTGTTTTAATTATGTGATGACTCCAAGAGGCTTAAAAGGAGTCAAGAATAATATTTGAGAGTAAAGAATGAGGCCTAGAAATCATTTGAGGGGTGTTGCTTCATTAGGTGCCTTTATGGACCATAATGGAGGTTGTAGAGTAATCTAAGGTTTAAGCAAGTTGCATGGCCCTAGAAATTGTTTCATGAACTGAATTGGCTCCCATAATTTGTGTCTAGGCCAAGAGACACTATTTCCACCAACTTGTGGGTGTGTGGCTAAAAGAGGAGGCTTGAAAGATAAGGAAAAAGTGTGTGCTTGTGTACAAGGTAGCTCTCTCCACCTTCTTTCATGCATGGATGTGTGTTTAGCTTGTTTTGGAATGTGTGTATGTGTATTTTCAAGCTTTGAAAAGTATGCTAGCATGCCTTTACATGTCATGATCCTTGATGCCATGTTATGTTTTAAATGACTCCATGATGTTTGTATGGGTTTGCTTGAGTGTGGAGAGGCCAAGAACTCTTCCCTTTGGTGAGGATGAGCCAAGAACCCTTGAGCTTGGTTGAGACAAAGTAAAGAGTCTCCCAAAAGCAAAGTGGGCTCCCAAGAGTATGGTTGAGTCCAAAGTGCTCAAAGAATGGGTGAGGCAAGTCCAAAATCCATGAGGAGAAGTGTGAGGCCAATCCAAACACTTAGTGAGCTCTTGAATGTTTTGTATGATTGATTCACATGCCAAGGTTGCTTTTAAAATGCCTATGATTTCTACTTTCTCCATGCATGCAATTGTGAAACTTGCTTGCACATATTATGTGTGATGGAATGGGAGATGAGCTATTGAGATTCTTGAATCTCACTACCTCCTCTTAAATGTCCTAATATGCTAGGTGGACCAAGTGGACATGGCAATGGGAGCCAACCACCTTGAAGAAAGAAGATTGCCATCCTTATGCTTGATTTTTGGTCTTTTAAGTCATAAGGAGACTTCATGATGTATATTATTATTGTAAATAGTCTATGACCCCTTGGACAAATGTAAAAATGATATTATGTGATAGATAAATGAATGAGTATGGTGTATGACTAATAGCACATGTTTTGAGTATGAAATGCCATGATATGAGAATGTAAAGTTTGGTGATTATGTGTATAAGTGTGGGTTGAATGGCCAAAATGAGATGCAAATGGTTTGGAACCATTTGGGCAGCTTCCCCAAGTCTTAAACATGCTTTTAAACTTGCCTAAAAGGTGCCAAGACCAAAGGAAATCCATTTGGCAATTTTGGTACCCAATATGGAGCCAAAATTGACCAAAATGGAACCCTATGCCACTTTTTGGCCAAATGAGTTAGTCTTGCCCTGAAATTTGGCATGCAATTAGGTCTTGTTGAGAGATTTCTGGGAAGCTAAAGATCATAATTTTCGGAGACCTAGGGAATATTTTGTGAATTTTCAAAATTGGCATTTTTCATGGTTTCTGGTATGTGCACTGTTCATACTGGCAGATTTGATTTTCGTGTCACTCGATGGCCAAATGGTGTCCAATGCTTATGAAATTTTATACACACAAACTAGAGGTCATAAGCTTTCTGTGGCCACCGAGATCACCTCATTTGGAGGTCTGGGAAGAGAGTTATGAATTTTCGAAGTTTGCTGTCAGTAACAGTGGCATCTCCAGAGCTCAATCACTGTTTCATCAACTCCAGTTATCTAAACGTATCTGTTTCATTCTGGAATTATTTTTAGTGTCAAGTTAACATCTGTATCTTTCCAGAGTGACTGAATGTATGTGATTTCGATTTTTTTAGAATTAGTTATGAATTTCGGAAATTTGCATCAGTAACTTGAATCACAGCCCAGGCAGCCAGTGAGTCTGTATCTTTTTGGATGTCAAACGTCCTGTGTGATGAATTCTGTGACTTGGACGTATTTTTAGTGTGAAGTAGACATCCTAAGCTTTCCAGAATGACCAAGATTACATGATTTCGAATTTGCTAGATTTAGTTATGATTTTCCAAAGTTTGTGACAGAAAAGAAGAAATTCTGGACGAAAATGCAAACATGAATTTTAATGTGTTCCTTTGCTTTCCACGAGTTGTAGACCAAATTTGATGATAGAAATGAGCTATATTCATGTATTCAAGTATGAGAATGTGATAGATGCATTTATATGGCCTACGGGACTCCGAAAGAAAAATTTTACCCCTAAAGAAATGCATTTTAATTCATAACTCCCTATGCCACTATATTATTTCCATAGAACAAATATAAGTGTGAGGCATGAGAATTGCATGCATTGAGTCCTAGAAGTATGGTGTTACACCACCACTCAAAAGTTAAGTGCAAACATAGATCACAAGGGCTTTTATTAGGTAGTAGTGTGGGTCTAAGCTATAAACAAGGATTAATGAAAGGAATGATGAATCAAAAATCAAAATAAGCATCTTAAGAAACTAGGAGCCATAAGGTTAAAAGATAGAGTGGGAAACCATGCATAATTTACTCAAAAAGGCCTTATTACCATAATGTAAAGAGCAAAAGCAAGTGATCATAAAACAAAGGCAACTTTCTTTATCTTTGTATATTTCTCTTTTTTTCAATTTTTTTTTATATGTATATATACTTCCCTTTGTTTTTTTTTCTTTCAACTTTTTTTTTAATTAAAAATACTTTTTTTTACTTCTTTTTTTTCCAAGAGCATCATTTTTTTTCTTTATACAACAAAAAGACAAGATTAAAATCAATTGCCAAAAGAGCAAGAGTATGCATAACTAACCAATCTAAGAAATAAAATGTGAGGCTCCTTTTTTTACTTCTTTTTTTTTCAAGAGCATCATTTTTTTCTTTATACAACAAAAAGACAAGATTAAAATCAATTGCAAAAAGAGCAAGAGTATGCATAACCAACCAATCTAAGAAATAAAATGTGAGGCTCCCAATCCCCTAGACATCCTAAAATAAGGTGGATATTTATTTACATTTTCTTGTGGTCTATGGGGTAAGAAAGTAACATAACATAGCTTAATGGGGTGAAACAATAGATATATCATATGTAAGGTTGGCTTTTTGGCGTTAGGTGAATAGAAAAATGAAAAATGAATGCCTTTATCACTTCTATGTAAGGCAAATGAACACAAAATGTGGCCTCAAGCAAGATAAAAGCCAAGTACTATATTAGGTGAAAGGTAAGTGGTACACTAATGAAATGAAGTGTTATAACAATAGCTCAAAGTCTTCATTAGGTTTATATCAACATTATCACATTGCAATCAAGCTAATCAACTTACCACTTAACTAGAATCATCAAGCAAGTTCAAATCATCTTTAAGCTTATGTATTTCAGTATCATGGTATTACCTCAATGCAAGCAACATGTACAAAACAAAAGCTTTTTTTTTTCAAAACACATAAACAACACAAAACAAAACTTCATACAAAAATTGAAAATCAACTAACACAACAAATAAAACAAATTTTGTTTTTGAAATACTACTCCCCCTAACACTTAAACATTACATTGCCCTCAATGCTAGCACAAGATCCAATCAAAAGATAGACAACCCAATATAAAAGGTGAAAAGGGAAAGTATAAAACCACGTAAACAAGGTGGGTCTTGAAGTTGGAGTTCCTTTCAAAAGTTCCTCATGAACAGTGCTTGAGCTTATGTTCATTGACTTTGAATTTAGCTCTAGTCCACTCATCTACTAATTCAATTGCACCAAAAGGGAAAACATCAGAGACGACATGAAACATTCCTAAAAATTAAGATTTTCTAATTATTTAGTATTTTATGTAATGAATTTATTAAGCTTTAATAAGATTAATTTGAATGAAGTAACTTTGTATATAAGAAGTATAAGATGAATGGGACCTATAGAAATTTTTGAAATTTTAAGGGGGTCCAGGGGCAAAATCGTCATTTGTCACATAGACAAACTTTGATAATTTTTCTAGAAGAAAGGGGAATTCAGAACTAGTCTAATATATCAATAGTAAGGAAATAATGTGCCAAAAATTATAAAATTTGTTGGATGAAATTCTGAAAATCGTTAAAACCAGAAAATTGCCCTGAATGATTACGAGCTTATATGGACACGAACTAAACCCTTAAGCTCAAGTTAACTATCTCAGGAAATTTTGTGTAGAAAGATCTACCAGATGGTGGTGACAGAATCTAGAAATATGGAGTTATGAAGAAGATATAAGCAAAAAATGAACAGAGGTACTTATTTGTTACGTCATTACCAGAGGCAAAATAATCATTTGGACCCTAAAATAATAAAATATATAATTAGAGATGTTAAATAGGATCCACATAGGCTTAAATAATATTAAAATATAGCAAAGAACTTAGAGAATGTAGGTTAAATAAAATATTATGAAGAACCTACAAAACAATGGAAATTTTGTAAATTCTAATTGGGGAAGAGCTGACATGGCACCATGGAGCTGGGAAGGTGTTGATGTGGTGCCATGAAGTAGGGAGAATGATGATGTGGTGCCATGTGTGAATAGGAGATTGGAAACTGGAAAAAAGTTCTAGAGACTGCACAAACTATAAAGCAATTACGCAAGTTTACGTCAGTAAATCTTAGAAAATCTCACATTTTACAAAAAAAGTTACCAATGACATCAACATGACACAGATGCTGACTTAAGCAGTATTAAATGCATTGCTATCTTCACACATTATGAAAGGATGGCCATGGTCAAAAGTTAATCGCGGTTAAAATCCAATGGCTAATATTTGTCTGTAAAATGTGATGCGATCTAAACTATTGATGCAATCCAATGACTTAGATTTTCTTACATTTTTAAGATTAAATCACAACCCTTGATCTAATTCAAAAGCCCATATTTATTTTCTCATTTTAAAGTTAAATCCTAACCATCCATTTGATCTAAAGGCCTAGAACTTCCATCTTAAAAGTTGATTAAATCTTAAACATTCATTTCAAAATAAAATGTACAAAACACACACACACAATTTCATGCCACACTCACACACAAAATTTGGCCAAACAAGAAGAAGAAGAAGGAGGAGAAGCTCAGCCTAAGGAAGGAGAAAAAGAGAAAGAAAAGCTATTGGAAAAAATCAAAATCGCGAAATCAAAGTAACATAGATAGACTTTCTTCTTCTTGGTTTTTCTTTTATTTTTCTCTAAGAATTTTTCTGTTCTCTTCCTCTCTAATTTTTGGCCATGGCAAGTAAGATAAGAGATTTTGTTATTTCCATGAATTCAAGCTAAGAAAAGATGGAGAAATCATATATATGGCTTATGGATTCATATGATTGAAGAAAATTCCTATTCTTGGCAATTTTTCTACAAACCATGAAACTTTGTATTTCAAAAAGCCATGGAAGAAATTGAAGAGAAATTAAATGGGAGAATAATGGAAGGAAGTCTAAAGAAGAGAAAGATGAATATAACTATGATTTTTATGAAGAAATTGGCAAGAAACCCTTGAATTTTGACTTGAGGAAATTGTAGAATACATATGAAATCTCCAGAAATTGATTTAGGACTTTTGTTTATCTTCCTTGAATATGTATGTATGGCTATTTCGTGACATAAAAATGAAGCAAAATCATATATCTCCCTTGGTACATAGCCTCGACCTAAACCTGGGGAAGAGTTTTCCAAAACTTAACTAAATTAGGTTAATTTATATAAAAAATAAGGCCTACAATGAAATTTTGGTAAATTATGGATCATTATATAAAAAATTAAATTTTTGAGAAAAAGTATTGATCAAGAAGTTCTTGAATTTTTACTTATCCTATTTGATATGTTTTAGATTAATTTTTATGGCCTAATATGTTCTACATGTTGTCTAGATTATGCTTATATTTGTTTTGTGAATTTTGGAGCCCATTTGTGAAAATTGGAAATTCATGAAGCATTGTGTCAAGAATAGAATATGTAATAACATATGTTCTAAATCTGCACTATTTGCTATGCTAATATACTGTCTGATTTCTTGACATAGACAATATGCTATTTACTGTATGATTTTATAAGCATTGGTTATTTGGTAAAGGATTGGCCATTATATATATATATATATAATATGGCAAAGTAGCCTTATATTGGATAGATGCTGTTATGCTAAATGTCCAATTTTAATTAAGAAAGATATTTAAAAATATCTAAACTACTAATTCTTATTGCTATTTTTACATTTAATATGGTGGCCGATGCCTTGAGTAGAAAATCCATCCACGTAGCTCATATGATGATTAGGGAGCAGGAGCTCCTAGAAAAGTTCAAAAATTTAAGCCTCTCTTGCCAGGTGGTATTAGGTAGATTATATTTGAGTAAGACACAGATTGAAAATGAATTGAGAACTCAAATTTTAGATGCCTAGAGAGAGGATGAATTCTTGAGACAGATCAAGAATGAAATTACCCAGGGTAGGACCTCAGATTTCAGAATATCTGAGGATAGTGTGATAGTATACTAGAATAGAATTTGTGTACCTAGTAGTAATGAACTAAGAGAGAGAATTCTAGAAGAGGTACATTAAAGTAAATATACTATCCACCCAGGTGCCATCAAGATATATTAGAATTTGAAAAGAATATTTTGGTGGCCAAGGATGAAAAATGATATAACAAATTATGTAGCTAGGTGTTTGGTGTGCTAGAGGATTAAGATAGAACATCAGAGACTAGCTAGGTTATTACAACCCCTAGATATCCCGAAGTGGAAATGAGATGGCATAGCCATGGACTTTATTATGGGGTTACCCATAACATCCTTTAGACATGATGTTATCTGGGTGATTGTAAATAGATTGATGAAGTCTACGTACTTCCTAACAATTAAGGCTACCTATACATTAGATAAATTAGCCCAATTGTACATAAGAGAGGTAGTGTGACATCACAAAATACTTAGTAGCATAGTATCAAATAGAGACCTTAGATTCATATCGAACTTTTGGAGGTCATTACAGCATGCCTTAGGGACCAAGTTATGTTTTAGTACTACTTATTACTCCCAGACAAATGGTCAGACTGAGAAGACCATCTAGACTCGAGAAGACATGCTGAGGACATGTGTATTAGAAATCATGGGTAACTGGGATGCATATATGCCATTAGCAAAATTTGTATATAACAATAGTTATCATTCCAATATTCAAATGGCCCCTTATGAAGCTTTATATGGGAGAAAATGTAGATCCCCTCTATGTTGGGTTGAGCTAGGTGAGAAGAGTTTGATAGAACCTCAGATAGTGGACCAGACTATTCAGCAGATAGAAATGATTAGAAAGAAACTTCTTACAGCCTAGAGTAGGTGAAAAGTTATGCTGATAAGAGAAGGAGGCCATTAGAGTTTGAGATTGGAGACCATGTATTCACTTGAGTGTCTTCAGTGATTGGGGTAGGTCAGTCTATGAGGGTAAGAAAGCTCAGCCTTAGGTATATTGGTCCATTTAAAATCCTTGAGAGAATTAGACCAGTGGCCTACAGGATAGCCCTACCTCCTAACCTAACCCATCTCCATAATATTTTCTATATCTCGTAATTGAAAAAGTACTTACCAGACCCCTCACATGTTATAGAATATAAGCATATTCAATTGCAAGAAAATTTTTCTTATGTAGTGAGACTAGAGAGAATTATGGATGCTAAGCTAAAATAGCTGAGAAACAGGAACATTCCTCTGGTGAAAGTGGTCTAGAAAGGTCTGACATTTGAGGAGCCAATCTGGGAGTTGGAGGATGAGATGAGATAAAAATATTCAAAGCTATTTCCCTAAGGTACGTATTTAAATTTTGAGGATGAAATTTATTTTAAGGGGGTGGAAAATGTAACAAATGATAAATTTTGTAAAATGACAAAATGAGCTCTATAAAAATAAGTCCTCTGAAATGAGCCAGATAATATCTTAAAAAATTTAGGTAGTGTCCTAGGCTTTTAAAAATAATAATCCTAGGCTCAGATAGAAAGAAAAACGAAACTAGGATGGTGAAATAAAATTATTATGAAACTAATTAAATGTAGTGGCATTTTTGTAATTACGTGAAATTTCTAGAAAAACTCATAAAAAGGCTTTTTAATTGGAAAGCTTGAGTTGCCCAGGGTTCCCAGAGGCACTAAAAATCATAAGAAGCCCTAAGACAGTTAAAGCCCCTTCGGTATATGTTTTCCAATGACGGTGGACTCGAATTTTAACGGATTTATTTATAAAGGTTTTAGCTTCAAATTAAGTGATTCTAAAGGTATTTTATTAAATTGGGAACCTAAATTTTATAATGGAGCAGTCGGTTCTAAAAAAAGAACTAAAATGAAGCTAAAATGAAATTATCATTACGAAAAGATGAAATTGGAATTTTTGAAAAAAGTTACATCTTGAATGTTCCATAAATTTCACGCCACTTCCTCCCCTTCTTTAGGCTGACACTCTTTTGCCCAAAAAGAGAAAAAAGAAGCAGCAATTTAGGTACACCAAAAGAGGAGACAAAGAAGGAAGAAAACAAGGATAAAGGTAAGTAAATTTAAGGATTTTTACGCTCTTTCTTCTTCCAATCTTGTTCCTCTTCCAAACTTTCTTTTTATGATTTTATTGAATAAATTGGTTCTATTTTGAGCTTAAAATAGGGGGGCAATTTTCAAAAAATTGAGAAGAGGATTCAAGTAAAAGGAAGAATCATTAAAAGAGAGCTAGAAATGCAAGGTAATTTCTTGTTTTGGTTACTTCTTTCTCTTGCTCCTTCCTTATATGTATTTCATCCTAAACTAGAACTAAAGGAAGGGAGGATTTTTTGCCCAAAAAAAAGAGAAGAACTAGGGTTTTAGACCACAAGAAAGTAGAATATGCCAAGAAATTGCAAGAAAAACCATTAGAATTCAAGTTAGCAAAGTGTAGGATTCTTGAAGGGTTTGTAAAATCTGTTTTGATTCATGAATTTCTTACGCTATGTAAGTGTTTAATTGAGCTCTTAAGACCTCTAGGAAGACTCCTAAATGGCCTTCCCATTAAGAAAAAATCAAAAGCTCCATGAAACTCCCTTAATGTGTATATCTCGGCCTTGGCTAGTAAGAGAAGTTAGGGAGTGTTTTAATTTGTTCTAGCCTTGATTTAGGACTTTATATGATGATAAAAGATGGGAGGAACCTTTAGAAAAAAATTAGAAGCCATAGTTTGGAAGATGAAGCAAGGGTTCAGATAATGGAGCCTTATGAAGCAACACATGTATAGGCTCTTGTAAGTGAGTAGATAATGGATCCAAGGACCTTAAATGAGGTTAGAAACCTAGAAATAAGAAGAGAATGGAGTTTAGAACTTGAATTACAAGGTTTACTTCAATAGGCTATTTATGGAACCATTATGTAACCTATGGAACTAATTATGTTCTTAAGAGTATATGTAGTGTCTTGTGTAACAAACGTAATTTTCATAAAATGATGAAATGAGCTATATAAAAGCAAGTTTATTGGAATGAGCTAGATAATGTCTCAAAAAATTTAGGTAGAGTCCTAGGCTCTTAAAAATAATAATTCTAGGTTCAAACAGAAAGCAAAAGAGAGCTAGGATGGTGAAATGAAATTAGGACGAAAAATGACGAAATGTAATGACATTTTTGTAAAAATATATAATTTTTGGAAAACTCATAGGATGGCCTTTTAAATGAAAAATTTGAATTGCCCAGGGTTCTCAAAAGCTCATAAAATCATAGGAATTGCCTAGGACTGGTAAAGCCCCTTCAGTGTATGTTTTCCAATGGTAGTAAGCCCGAACTTTGACGAATTGGTTTAGGAATGTTTTAGCTTTAATTTGAATGATTCCAAAGATATTTTATCAAATTGGGAAATAAATTTTATAATGGAAAAGATGGTTCTAAAAAAGGAGCCAAAACGAAGCCACAACAAAATTGCCATTACGGAAGAATGAAATTAAAATTTTTGGAAAAGTTTGCTTCTTGAAGCTTCCACACACTTCGAGCCTTTTCTCCTCTCTTCTCTAGGTTGACCCCCTCTGTCCAGAAAATAGAAAAAGACTTGCTCTCTTAGGCACACCAAGAGGAGGAGAGAAAGGAGGAAGAAACTAGGGAAAAAGTGAGGAATTTTATAGAATTTCATACTTTTCCTTCTTCCAATCTTATTCCTCTCCTCTTAGCTTTCTTTCTATGGTTTATTTAAATGAATTGGTTTTATTTTGAGTCCAAAATAAGGAGCAGCAGCTCAAATTGCTTGAGGAGAAGAAAACCAAGGAGAAAAAGTCATGAAACCAAGCTTGAATCTAAGGTATTTCATGGATTTGTTATTTATTCTCTTTACTTCTTCCTTGTGCACATTTTTGGCCAAACTAGAACTAGGAGAGGGGAGGGAGTTTTGTCCGAAAACAAGAGAGGAACTAGGGTTTTAGACCATGAAGAAGTGGAATATGCCAAGAAATTGCAAGAAAACCCAATGGAGATCAAGTTAGGAAAGTGTAGGGTTCTTTAGGATTTTGTGAAATATGATTTTGTGCATGAATTTCCTTGGCCATTTGAGTATTCCATTGAGCTCCTAAGACTTCTAGAAAGCCTCCCAAATAACTCCCCCATTAAGGAAAAATCAAGAACTTCAAGAACTCCATTCTTGTCCATAGTTTCGGCCATGGCAAGAGCACTAGGTTAGGGGATGTTTTAATTTGTTCTACCCTTGGTTTGGGACTTTATATGATGTTAGAAGATGGGAGGAACCATTGGAAAAAATTTAGGAGCCATGGATTGGGAAATGGGACAATGGTGTCTATAATGGTGCTTTGTGAAGCAATTTGGTTTCTAGCTTGTGTGAATGAATGTGTAATGGCTCCAAGGACCTTGATGAGATCAAGAAGCTTAGAAATGGGAAGAGAATGAAGCCTAAAACTTGAATTGTGAAGGTTGCTTCAAGGGGCCAATTATGGAACCATTATGTCACTTGTAAAATTAAGTGTGTTCTTAAGAGTAAGTGATAATTGCTAATTTTCGTACACTTTATTCCTTCCAATTTTGGTACTTTAATAATTGAATATGGCTTATTGCATTTTATTAGATGATAATTGAATTTAATGGCCATTTTCTACACTTTAGGAGTCAAATTGCAAAATGATTGATTTTAATGCATAAATTTCTTTAAATGATTTTGTGAATTTTCCTATTGAATTATTCTTACTATTTGTGCAGATTTTTTGTTGGGCAATTGGTGCTTTAAATGATAAATTGATTTAAAGTAAAAATGGAAAAAAGACATGGAAAGGAGCTGGGCTTTGAACACACTCATGAGAACCACAGGTTGAAGGGATTAAAGAAGAAGCTGATCTACATTACACACTCATGAGACAGTAGTTCCAGCTCTCTTATTGCATGTGCATGAGGCCACAAACATTCCACTCACATGAGGATTAGCCATAGTAGATCACATTGATTGGCATGAGTAGAGCAGAGCTATGAATTCATACAGCTAACTTGGGAAACTCGTGGAAAAAGAAAACAAAAATGTGAGGCTCCAGAAAGGAAGAAGCTCCACATAGAGAACAACACACACATGCAGCAGCTAGCCATGGGTTCTAGCTAAGAAGCAACGTGGGGTAGTGTGAAAAGAAATAAGCTGAATGAAGGGAGAGGAAGCACGTGATAGCATTTGAAAGAAGGAAGCAACCTTTATTTTGGAGAGTTGGATGAAGAAAAGAAGATAACGATGAAGTGAAGCTAAACACGAAGCATACAAGCTTGGGTCTAATGTGGGAAGCTTAGGCTGAAGTTTAAATGAAGATAGAACACATGAAGAAGTTGAAGCTAAATGAAGAATTAACAAGGGCTGACGTGGCTATTACAGAGGAAGGAAAAAACTCGATAGAAAGATATAAGCTACATTCTTGATTAGAGAATAAGTGTGAGCTGGAGATGAACATGAAAAAGAACATAAGAATAACTTAAAGAGGGAGCAGCCATGTGGGAGGAATAAAAGAGTTCAAATACACACACATGTAGAGGTAGAACTTGAGGGCTAGAATGAGCTAAATAAGAAAAGCAATGTGATTTCGAAGAAGAAAAAAGCCACAGGTTTTGAAGGGTTGCACAACACAATTGTCAGTAAGATTAATGTCTTGGCTACTTTAAGTGTATTATTATATGTTGTTTATGGTGTTTAGGTCAAGAGAATCCCATCCCACCTAAGTACACTTGTGAGACTAAAAAAGGGAAGGAACAAACAAAGTAAAACTTGTCCAAGATTCAAGGTAGCTCTCCACCTCATTCTCCTTGCATTATTGTGTGCATATGTATGTCATTATGTGCTTGTATGTGCCCTTATGACTTGATAACATGCCACTTGATGTCTTGATATTGCATTGGTACCAATGTGCCTTTTTGAATGGCTTTGATTGTGGAAATGACTCATGTGCATATGTATGTCATTATGTGCTTGTATGTGCCCTTATGACTTGATAACATGCCACTTGATGTCTTGATATTGTATTGGTACCAATGTGCCTTTTTGAATGGCTTTGATTGTGGAAATGACTTATAAGGGTGAGGTTATACTAAAAGTCCCTTAGTGAAGGTGAGGAGATACCAAAAGTCTCATGGCATAGGTGAGACAAGGCCAAAAGTCTCATGGCATAGGTGAGACAAGGCCAAAAGTTTCTTGGATGGGTAAGGCCAAGTTGAAAGTCCCTAAGCCAAGGGTGAGACAAATCCAAAAGTCCTTAGAGTATGTTCTTGAATTGAAAATGAATTGGTGGCATGAAAGTATGTGTTCTTGCATGTTTATGTTGAGACATGTTCCAAAAGTGTGCCTTTGATGTATGTATGCCTTGAATGTGTGTGTGAATGGGTGTGTGAGCTATTGAGATTCCATGAATCTCATTCCTCTTCCCTTTTCCATCTTAAAATGTCCAGGTGGCACCCAAGAAGGGAGAAATGCAAGCCA
Source organism: Erythrophleum fordii (assembly GCA_032878935.1). Taxonomy (NCBI): domain Eukaryota; kingdom Viridiplantae; phylum Streptophyta; class Magnoliopsida; order Fabales; family Fabaceae; genus Erythrophleum; species Erythrophleum fordii. The sequence goes on along the minus strand of JAVQMF010000052.1, from coordinate 12,046,009 downwards.
AGAATCTTGAGAAGTTACATTTTGTCAATTATGTAGTTATAATTGCAAATGAGTGTCAAAGTGAACTTGTACATATTATTTTTGAGTTGTAAATAATTAAAAAAATGTAAAATGATGTATGGACATTGTGTAGACCTTATGTGACACTAAATCAATGGAATTATGAAGTTGGTTCTTTGATGGCTTATATGTAACTATGTATTAATGAATGTTGGAGGATCAATTTGAGATGCATGATATTTGGGATCACTTGGGCAATTCTTACATATTCATACTTCTAAACTTGCTCAAGAGGTGCCAAATCAAAAAAGAAGCCATTTGGACCAAAGTGACGCCTTATGAAAAGCAAAAGTGACCATTTGGGTGAGCTATGTCACTTTTTGTCTAAATGGTCTCTTCTTGGTTTGAGATTTGGCATGTATCTAGAATTTGTTGAGAGCTTTTTGGGAAGCTAAAGTGTAGATTATTTGAAGGTCTATGAAATTTTTGGAAAATTTTTGAACTTGGTTGAAAAACCAAAATTTACTGATATTATTGTTCATTTGGTCCAAAATCGATCTCTATCATTCATGGGGCAAAAAATATCCAAATGCCATAAAATTTTACATGGAGAAACTAAAACTTCTCAGTGATATATGTCAATTGGAAGCCCTCATTTGGATATCTAGAGAGGGAGATATTAATTTTTGAAGTTGCTATTCTATTATAGGCACACCTCCAAACCCTCAGTATTGTTCCATTGATTTTTTGGGTCTGAATGCTCTTGAATTGATCTAGAACTATTTTTTTTTCTCTAGTTAACATTTGTAGATTTCCAAATTGGTATAGTTTGCATGGATTGGATGTAACGACCCTAACTTCTAATCATCATAATTAAGGTTAAGTACGTGATTAATAATCATAAAATTTAAATTAGGGTTGAAAGTCATTACAACTAATTATATTCGAAAGATGTTGGGATATTTGAGCCTTAATGTTATTAGGGTCATTAATTAGACAACTATAATTATTCAAATGTGCAAGTGAATTTAATTATTAATAAGGAGCTTTTAATTCTCCCATCCATCAATTCCAACTCATAAAAACCTCTTACAAGTGTTTCTAAATCATTTTTTAGTATTATCATAAAAGAAACTAAGGTTTTTGGTTGAATACGAGAAATTGAGTACATTCACCGCAGCTAAATTCCCTTTTGCCGCAACCAATTACTCTCAGGTTCAACTCTTTACACCTCTATAAATTTCACATATTTCACCGCAGCTAAATACCCTTTTTGTCGCGGCCAAATACCCTCTGGAACACCCCTAGACTTGCTTCTCAAACTTAGCCGCAACTAACTTTACTATTCACCGTGGCCAATTTCTTTCTGTTTTCTTCCCTGGCAGGTTCGCCACATTTGGTCGGGGCCAATTAAATGTTGGCTGCGGCCAATTCCTCTCTGTTACCATTTGGCCGAGGCCAATTAAATATTGGCTACGGCCAATTCCCTTCTGTTCCTATAACTCCTAAGATTTCATCCCATGCTTTCCAATTCCCCCTCTAGCAACACTCTAGGCCACTTTAACTTAGTTTGTGAAGATTTAGTGTCTTTCTTTTACCTAATCTACTTAACACATCTATCATTACCCATTCAAAACTCAAATGTGAATCCTTAACCCTCTAGCCACCATAAACCAGTGAGTTCATAGATCAATGACAGCAAAGAGTTCATACACTATTCACATTTCCATTCAAACATAAGTCCCATTAGAAATTTCATACATCACTAGTTTAAGTTGGCATATGATGTATCAAATGATTACAGTTCCTATGCTTGGCAATTCATGATGTAATGCGGCAATTACATAAAACTAGTAGTCTAGTTACACAAATACAATTTGATGAGATTTCCAATCCTACCTACTACTAAACTATATAATAAGCTTCCATTAATTTTCTCCTTGCCACTAAGAGCTCCAGTCCTTAAAAATGTTAGCCCACAATTGGGGTGAGATATACAATCTCAGTAACAAGAGGAAAATTCCATATATATGTACAGATTAATCAATACAATGTAATTTCATATCATCAATACTAGAATCATCAATTCAATTTGCAAATGAACTACTTGAGCTACCAATGACTACTGTCCCATACCAGCAATCATACACAACATGTTAATGGCCAATAACACTGGGAGAGGTCTGTCCACAACACCTACTCCATAATGAGCACAACCAGGGCTCAACGCATTAAGGGTTTGATCACAACTCGGTGCTCGATCGAAGCACATGCACGAGTGGCAACCATACCCCAGCTCTACCATGGACTCACAAGGTCCAATTACAATAACAATTAAGTAGTCAACCAATCATTTAGTATTTCAAAATCAAGCATGTGTAACAAATATCAGATTAACATAGCATATACATGGAATTAGAAAAATAACCCCAGTTACCTCAATGAAGCCAATTACTCTTCCCCTAGCTACCATAATAATCCAAATGCACATCAAGCCCATAACAAGCATAATTATCATCATTTCTAATCAATAAATCAGATATCCAAAGATTTGAACTGCTAATGATAGCCTAGAGGTTACTCACCTTATTACCAAGGGATTTAATTTTGGGTTCCAACTTTCCCACACTAGAAACTGCCATAGTTCACTCCAATTTCTGGGTAATTTCACATGAAACCAAAGCCTATATCATAGGTCAACTATAAGGGTCTCAAACTAATAAAAAATGCATCAAAATGGGAAGGAGATACTCACTTAACAACACCTATAGCCTTAACCTCCGAAAATCCACCATGGGAAATTCCAAAATTCGCATTTTAGTCATCAAGCCCAGAAAATTCAGTTTTCCACCATTATCCCCTTGTAATTACACATAATAACAGAACCCATTATAATAATCAATCCTTAGGGGCATTTTCTAGCAAAATAATACACAAAATGGAAGGGAAATGCTTACCGAATCATCCCTCTAACCTCCAACTCTGAAAATCTTACAAGGAATCATCCAACACCAAGTTTCAGATTTGAGAAGAAAATGAAAATGCTCAAAACCAGAAATTAATTAGACTAAAATGAAGAGGAGGATGAGAGGGTCAAGTTATATATAACTCACCTTGGCTAAATCATCTTCTAGGAGTAAAAAATGAAGCTTCCATGTTGATAAAACCCTAGCCTCCCTTAAACCTCCGAATTTCCTCTCTTGAGTTTCAGCAAAATGAGGAAGAGGCTAAAGAGTTAGGATTTTAGTTGGGTTTAAGTTGGGTCTAAGATGGGTCATGGGTTGCTCCAAGGTCTAACTCCAAATGGGCTTCAAATTTTTACTTTGTTGGGCCAGCTCTTATGTATTAGGCTGCTTAATTTTAATTAAGTTTAGGCTAAGTTTGAAGAGCTCAAGGATTTGGGTCTGTACAAGGGTTATTGGGCCACTTATAAGAGCCTATACAAGGTGGATCTTGGGCCTCTATCACATTGAATTGGATTGGTTCTGCACTTAACTCATTAGGACTCCATTAGCCTCTTCTCATGATCTCCTACATTAATTTGGGCCTAGATGTAGTTTCTATCCAATTAATTCTCATCTCATATTATTGATTTATTTCTCAAAATTACCATTCACTTAACTTGCCCAATTATCACATATTAATTATTCCTAATTAATCTAAATCTATGATTAATACCTTAATTAATTTTGGGGTGTTACATTGGATTTGTTTGGAATTAATTATGAATTTCAAAATTTTGTATTAGTAAACTATATTAGAATTCTGGACAGCCTGACGTTTGTGCCTTTTTTGATGTCAACCATGATCCAGATGAGATTTTCATGGCTGGGAATTATTTTTAGTGTAAAGCTAACATTCATAGCTTTCCAACAAGCTATGGTTTGCTTAATTTTAATTTTTCTAGATTTAGTTATGATTTTTCAAAGTTGCCACAGAAATCTACCACCATGAATCAGAGGTAAAACGTGATTATTTTGGATTTTTGACTCTTGATCCGTGGTTTATGCTAAGTCTTAGGATGTTTATAACTTGTATGGAAGGAAAATAATTTGAAAATGATGTTATAAAGTTTTCAGGGTCCACGTATCAAAATTTGAATGTTTGGACACAATGTAATGCAAATAAATGATATTATTTATTCCCATTTCTTGGGAATTCTTGCTTGTATATGAAAGTTTCCTTAAATATAGGAATATAGAGTATGATAAAGCATGGTGTGACATCTTGGCTTGCTTCAAGAGTATAATTGTATGCTATTTATGATGTTTAGGCCAAGAGAACACTAACCCACTTAGGTGTACTTGTAGAACCAAAAAGGGGAAGGAGAAAGACCAAGACAAGCTTGCATAATTTCAAGGTAACTCTTCACCTAATTCTCTTTGCATTCTTGGTTGTATATATGTCTTTGTGTGCTTATGGATGCTTTTGTGATTTGAGAACATGCCAGTTAATGCTTTGAGATTGCATTGGTACCAATGTGTTGCCTCGAATCTGATTGATTGTGGAAGATAGCTCATAAGGGTGAGGTGATGCCAAAAGTCCCTTAATGAAGTTGAGGAGATGTCAAAAGTTTCATGGTATGGGTAAGACAAGGGCAAAAGTCTCTTGGAAGGATGAGGCTTAGTCAAAAGTCCCTAAGCCAAAGGTGAGGCAACTCCAAAAGTCCTAGAAATGGGGTGAGGTAAAACTAAAAGCCCCTAGAGTATATTCTTAAAATTGATGTGAATTGGTTGCATGGAATTGTGATTTTGCATACTTTATGGTTGTGCTACTTTCCATACTTGTGCCTTTGGTGTGTATATGCCATGAATGTGTGTGTGAATGGATATGTGAGCTATTGAGATTCTAAGAATCTCACTCCCCTCCCTCCTTCATCTTAATATGTCTAGGTGGTGTTCAAGAACCAAAAGATGCAAGCCAAGGGACATAAGAGACCATCCTTTGATCATTATGTAGCTTTCTTTGTATCCAAATGTCAAAGTAAATATGTACATGTAATTTTTGGTTTGTGAACACTTGAACAAATGTAATATTATGTATGAATGATGTATAAACCATAGTTGGTACTAAATCAATGCAATTATGCAATTTGACTATGTAATGGTTTGCAATTATTAGTGTATTCTTAGATGTGGAATAACCAAAATAAGATGCATGAGGTTTGGGACCACTTGGGCAGTTCACATAAGTTGTATTTATGCTTTCAAACTTGCCCAAGAGGTGTCAAACACAAAGAAAAGTCATTTGGACTAAGTTGGTGCCTTATAAGATGCAAAATTGACCATTTTGGTCAGCTATGGAAAAATCTGCCCAAATGAGCTCTTCTTGGTCTGAAATTTGGCATGCATCTAGACCTTGTTAAGAGCTCTTTGGAAAGCTAAAGTAAGTAATATTTAGAGGTCTATAGAATTTTTGATGAATTTTTAAAGTTGGCAATTTTTCTAGTTTTAGCTCTGATACTATTCATATAGTTCAAAATTTGATCTTTGTCATTCATGGGGCAAACAATATTCAATTGTTGTAAAATTTTACAAGAAGAAACTAGACCTTAGCACCTCATTGGGATGTTTAGAAAGGGAGATATGAATTTTTGAAGTGGTTATTTTGTTCCAGGGGCACAGTCTGACCTCTACTACTGTTCCATCAATTTTTGGGATATGAATGCTCTTAGATTGCTCTGGAACTATTTTTTTCCTCTAGTTAACATCTGTAACTTTCTAAATTGGTACAGTTTGCATGGATTGGATTTTTTTCAAAATTACTTGTGCATTTTCAAAATTTATATTAGTAAGTTGTATTAGTGATTCTAGGTAGTCTAACTTTTGTGACTTTTCTATTGTCAAACGTGGCTTAGATGAGATTTTTGTGGCTTGAAATTATTTTTATTATAAATTTAACACCCAGGCCTTTCCAAAAAGCTATAGTTTACTTAAGTTGGAATTTTCTAGATTTAATTATGATTTTTCAAAGCTGCTAACAGAACACTGAAATTCTAACTCGAGGCAAAACGTGATTATTTCTAGTTTTTAGCTCTTAATCCTTGGTTTATGCAAATTTTTAAGATGTTTATGATTAGTATGGATGAAAAATAATTAGGGGATGTTGTTGGTAAGTTTAAGGGGTTCACGGATTAAAATTTGAATTTTTAAACTTTGATGTAACGCAATTAAATTCATTATTTTAATGTATGTTCTTGAATTTCTCTTGATAACATGTGACATCTCCCTTGAATGAGTAAGATAAGAGTAGAAATGATATGGTGTGACAATATGCCATTCCTTCTCTTGGCCATGTTTCAAATGACAAATGGATCATGTATGGTAGGTTCAACATGTCACAATTACCATACAACTCAAAATCACCTTCCCACTTGTAATGATATGCACATTCATTTAAGGATTCAAGGTACTAAATTACATTCTATCACATGTTGCATCTCACAAATGGTCCCTACATATAGTCTAGTACTTTTAAATGTGTTTGCATGTCCATACATCAAAATATACATGTACATATCCATATATTAAAGAATATACTTTTAAAACAAATCTCATTATTAAAGTAGTTCTTTTTAGGCTTTTTTGTTTATCATTCTTATTTCCTTGAAAACCACATAGCCATGGTTAGTAGAAATAGGAGAAAAGTGAGATTTAAAGAATCCTAATAACTAATACAACATTCAAGTCATACATATATGGCTCACTTAAGTTCAAAGAATGAAAGCATGCATGTCATACAACCATATATAATTCATATTCTTGCATTAGGGATCCCATGGCTCTATCAAGAGCAATCTTAAGCTCTAGAGGCTTTTGGTTTAATCTCACCTAATATTTAGGGAGTTTTGATTTAGCTTTACCTTTTTTTAGGGACTTTTAACTTAGCCTCACCACAATTAGGACTTTTGGCCTAGTCTTACCCACATTTAAGGACTTTTGGCTTCACTTCACCCATTTCAAGGGATTTTTAGTGCAACCTCACCCATTAAGAGTCAAACCAAATCCAAATGCAATTAAATGCTATGCAATCACATATAATCATCAAACAATCAATAATATACATAATTTGCAACCATTACACAAGTAATATAAGACATTCAAGCAAACCAAGCATACAAACATAATAATCAAGGAGAAGCTACCTTGATCAAAGAATTACAACTAGTTCTCTTTTGTTTCTTTCCCTTATTCCATGCTATACACCCACACTTGAATGAAATCTCACTTGCTTAGCCTCGACACATCAAATGAAGCACAAAATTAACAATGCAACCATGCTTATACTCATTTAGCCTTATATGTTCAAGTTAAGGTTTTAGGTGCAACTAATGGCTTCCTTCATTGTCCTAAGAAGCAACTCTTGAAATTCAAGCTCTTGGTTCCAAAACCTCACTTAATATAAGTTATATGACCCTAATAGAATCCATTAAAGCTATCACATGCATGATTTAAGGAGTCTAGCACCAAGTTACTTTTTAGCCACAATTAAACCTTGAATTTTCACCTTTTAAAATAAGGCTTCTAAATTCAATCTAATGGTTCCATTAGTGTCTATAATTCATATCTAGACCACTTATAACCTTAGAACATCAACAATCCCCCAGGTACCAAGACCATAGCTTGGCCAAAACTAGGTCCATAGAGAAGGGGAAAGGATTTTGCCATTTCTTTTAGAAAATTTGGCACATTTAGAGGTTCCTTAACTTCTCTCTAGTTTCATTATGATCTTACATGACTTAAAATATTTTGCTAAAGTTCTAAACTTCCTAAGGTGCAATCAAAATCCTAATTACCATATCTTGCATCTTATTGGTTCTTAATTGTTCTCTTGGTTCCATCTTAATCTCTATACTCCAAAATCCTTAACACTACCATGTTTAAGTCAAAATCAATCTTTCCTTAGAACATGGAAGGACACGGAAAGGCAAGAAGAAACAAGTTTCTTATACCATGTTGTATACCATTAAATAAGGCTTTGAATGAAGATTATTATAGTCTAATTAGTTTCCTTAGAGGAGATTCTTCTTCCATGAATTTAGCCATAAAACACTCTTTTTTAGAAAACTAAAACCATAGAAACACAGAAGAGAAAGAGTAGAAAAAATTTTACAAGAGCAACATAGGCAAAATCTCCATATTTTCTTGCCTTTGGATGGCTTTTTCCTCCTTTCCTCTTAGTTCTTCTTCATGACTCTTGATTCTATTTTGAAGCAAAAGAAAGCCAGTATAATGGTAGGGAGAAGGTGGCATGCTTAGAAGAAGGAAAAGGGGTGATTTTATAATAATTTCAAAAATTTGCGTTACATCCCACAACTTGAATTAAAAACATTGAGTTTTAAAATTATGGAATTTAGAGCAACTTCAAATAGTCTAATTAAAGTTCAGGATGACATAAATCATTCACTAGAAGGGTTTTAACTATTATGATGATTTTTATGGTTTTCAAGGCCTTTAAAAATCTTAGTGAGCTTAATTTTACCACTAAAAACTTCTTCTTTTAGGTTTCTAAAATTTTGCCTAAAATTACGATTTTGCTACTATAATTGCAGTTCATTCTGTTTAGAGGTTTTAGCTCCGACTTCAAACCATTCTTAGTTTTTTAACCTTATTTCTAGACACTCTAATTAGTATTCTACCTTTAATTTTCCTCAATTCATTTTACTCAGGGATCCTGTTCCATTAAACAAGCAATTTTGATTCGGTTCTTTTTCAGCTCTTACCACCTTTTTCTTGTCCTGTGACTTCGTTTATATAACACCATATATTTCTAGCTCATTTCATACTACCTCTATGCCTCATATCAAGCAACTCACAAAGAGGCAAGGAAAATAGCATTAAATAATGCATTTCTTAGCATTGCATTGCGTATAACATTTTTTTTTTAGAGTCCCATAGGCCATATGGACTCATGTATCATATTCTCATATTTAAATACATAGATACAAGCCATTTCCATCATCAAAATTTTCCTAAAGGTCATGCAAAGCAAAAGGGAGCATGAAATCTCATGGAATAATTTCAGACAAAATTTTAGCTTTTCTATCACAAATTTTGGAAAATCATAATTGATTCTAGAAAAATCAAAATCATGCATTCTTTGCTATTCTAGGAAGCTACGCATGTCTAATTTATGCTAAAAATAGTTTTAGATTATAACATCTAACATAGAGGATGTTTGACATTCAAAAAGGTTCAGAGGTTAAGCCGTCTATTGGTGCTGTTATAGAATTCTATAGTAAACTTAAAAAATGTCCAATTAATTCTAAACAAATTCAATCCATGCAAATGATACCAATCTGGAAATTTATGGATGTTAGCTAGAGGGGAAACATAACTCTAGATTAGTTCAGACATGCCCAGATCTCGAAACTTAATTAAATAGTACCCGAGGTTAGTTGGAATGCCTAGTACCAAATAGAATCTTTGAATATTCATATCTCCTTCTATAGACATTCAAATGAGGTGATTCTAGTTCTTAAAAATCACTAGAAATGTCTAGTTTCTCTGTATAAAATTTTGTGGCAATTGAACATCATTTGGGCCCTGTGTGATCGAAATCATTTTTGGACTAGTATGAACAGTGGCATGATTAAAACCAAAAACTTTTCCAACTTTGAAAATTCATCAAATATTCTCTAGACCTCCAAAAATTTTATTCTTTAGCTTCTAAAAAATCTCTCAACAAGCTCTAAATTCATGCCAAATATTAGATCAAGAAGAGCTCATTTAGATAAAAAGTGATATAGGGTTCTATTATGGTTAATTTTGACTCCATATGAGATATCAAAATGTTCAAATGGCTTTCCTTGAGGTTTGACATCTCTTGGGCAAGTCTAAAAGCATAATTAGGACTTATGTGAGGTACCCAAGTGGTCCCAAACCTCATATATCTTAATTTAGCCATTCTACTTCCATTCACAAATGACATTCCATAATGCAAAATTGCCATTACATAACCAAAATGAGTATTTTCATATATATAACCCTAGCTCTTATTTATACACAATACATTAACATAATTATACATGCTCATAACATCATAGGTCATATATAACTAGGGATTTCATCAATTGCTATCCATAAGGCCTTAAAGTAACAATTTTAAAACACTTTGATGTCATGCTTTCATCTTTAAGGTGGTTGGCTTCTATTACCTTGCTCTCTTAGTCCACCTAGCATGTTAGAACATTGGAGAGGAGGGGATGAGATTCAAAGAATCCTAATAGTTCATCTCCCATTCAATCATAGATAATAGATGCAAACAAGTCTCATAAATGCATGTATGGTCATGTTGACATGTGTAAACATTCAAGAGGCATTTTCATCATTTGAGAAACTCATACATGGCATACAAAGGCTTGCCAAGCAAGTGGATTGGCCTCACCCATTTACGTGTGATTTTAGACTTGCCTCACCCATTCTTTAAAAGGTTATTGGACTCAACCATGCTCTTAAGAGTTAACATCACTTTTGGGAGACTCTTTATTTTGTTTCAACCAATCTTAACAGTTCTTGGCTTATCCTCACCATGGCTAAGGGTTCTTAACCTTACCATATTCAAGCAAACTCAAGCATACATCAAAATTATTATATAAAAGCATATTGTAACATCATAACACCATGGAATCAAAGTCATGCTGGAACACTTTTAATGGCTTAAAAATACATATACACACATTTAAAGACAAGTAAGGCAATCAATCATGCATGAGAGAAGGTGAAGTGATCTACCTTGGATACAATCATACACTTTTTCTCTTGAATCGAAGCTCCTTCCTTCGGCCACACACATACAAAAGTGTGAGGATGATTTCTTTTGGCCTAAACACAATAAGCCAATTAGGTTCATGAAATTAATTCTAAGTCCACACAACTTGCTTAGATACTAGCTTGACTTATAAACCTCATTATAGTTTTATAAATGCACTAAATGAAGCAACACCCATCAAATAAATTCTAAGCTCCATTCTTTCCTTTTAAATATGATTCTTGACTCTTTTTAAACCTCTTAGAGTCATCACACAATAAAAACTAAGAGCCTAACTACATGTTGCTTCTTTAGGTCATATTATGGAACATAAAGCATCATCTCACTTTTTATGATTTCTAAATTTTTTCCAAGGCTTCCCCTCATCATATATGACTCAAAAATGGGTTTAGAAAAATTTAAAACTCTCCCTAACTATGGTAACCCTTCTTGTCTGAGACAATGAAGCATAATGGCCTTCATGGACTTTGCTTTATTTCCTTGATGGAGGAAGCACATGGGGAGACTTCTAGGGATCTTAGAAGCTCATTTTAACTCTCATTTAGATATAGGAATCAAGGTATCAAATCCAATTTTACAAGGAACATATGAAACCTTAGACTTTGCATCTTGAATTTCCATGGTTATTTGTTAATTCTCTTTGCATATTCTTAATCTCCACACTCCTTTTCCTAAAAAGCAACCTTGGTTCTACTTAAAAATTAAACCCTCCTAGGGTTTCATGAGTGGGGTGAAATGGTGGAGGAGGGGAGGAAGAGATAGCAACCATGGAAGAAGAAATTACCTTGTTTTCTTGCTTTTTCTCACTTGAATCTTACTTTCTTCAAGTTCCTCTCTTCAAATCCAAAATTTTCGCCTTAATTTCTCCTTTAAAATATATTTGTAAACTTCATTTTAATCAAAGAAAACAAAGGAGAATGGAGGAGAGGAGATTTGAATGGAAGAAAGCATGAAAAACTACCAAAATTTCATATCTTTTAACTTGAATTTCTCCTCCTCTTCTTCTTCCTCTTGTGCACTTCATCCTAGGGCTTCCTTCTCTGGTTTAAGGCAGAAACATATGAGGCTACATAAGGGTGAGAGTGGGGCACCACCTATATGTATAAAAGAGGAAGAAGAACTTTTCAAAAATTCCTATTTTGCCCTTTGTTCTTGGCATTTTCATTTCTAATTCGTTTCAGTTCTTTCTTGAGAATTGTCTTTTCCATTATAAAATTTAGATTCCCAATTTAGTAAAATATCTTTGGAATAACTTAAATCAGAGCTAAAACCTTCCTGAATGAATCTGTCAAAATTTGGGCACACTAATATTGGAAAACATCCACCGAAGGGGATTTTGTAACACCATATATTTTTAGCTTGCTCCTTATCATTTCTATGTCTCATATAATGAATTGCACAAAGGGAATGGAAAAAATGGCATTAAAATAATGCCTTTTTTGCGTTGCGTTGCGTATGAAAATTCCATTCGGTGTCACGAGGACCATATGAGTTCATACATCACATTCTCATATTTAATTACATACATACAACTCATTTGCATCACCAAAATTGGCCCACAACTCATGGAATTCAAAAGGGAACGTCAAATTCACTCTATTATTTTCGGCCAGCATTTCAGTTTTTCTGCCACAACTTCAAAAATTCATAACTAAATCCACAAAAATCAAAACCCAACAAACTTTACCATTACAGAAAGCTATGAATGTCTACCCCATGGTAAAAATAATTTCAGCTCATGAATCATTAAAGGGAGAACGTTTGACATCCAAAAAGTCACTAGGGTCGCTGCTGTCTGGGCTACTGGTTTAGGTTACTGATATGAAGTTTCAAAATTCATAACTAAATCTAGAAAAATAGAAATCATGCATTCTTAGCCATTTTGGAAAGCTACACATGTCTACTTTATGAAAAGGGGCAAAGGTTCGGACTGCTACTGGTACTAATGCAAGTGTTTGCTATAGAATTCAAAAATGTCCAATTAATTCCACAAAAATCCAATCCATTCAAATGATATCAATTTGGAAAGCTATGAATGTTAGATTTATGGGAAAAATAGGCTGAGACCAGATAAAGCACATTTAGCCACTGAAACTTAATGGAACAGTGACTCAGGTCGTGCTACACTACTGTTGCTGTTCCAGAAATTCAAAAATTCATATCTCTTAGCTCAGACCTCTAAATGAGGTGCTTCTAGTTGCTACAAGTCACTCTAAATGCCTAGTTTCTACCTACAAAATTTTGTAGCCATTGGACCATGTTTGCCCCTCGGATGACACAATTTCATAACTGACCAAATGAACAGTACTGGTGCAAATCCGAAATTCTGATGCCAACTTTGAAAAATCATAGAAAATTCCACAGACCAAATGACCTGATCTTTAGCTTGCCAAAAAGCTCTAGGCAAGATCTAAGTGCATGCAAAATTTCAAGTCAAGAAGAGGTCATTTGGTCAGACTTTGCCATAGCTCAAGATTATGGCAATTTGGTTCCAAGAAAAGGGGCAAATTTGGTTCAAATGGGCCATTCATTGTTCCACACACATTTGAGCAACTTAGAAAACATAAATATAGCACAAATAAGTCTCTCATAAGGTCTGAATCCTCATACAACTCAAATTTACCATGCCACTTCCATATACATACATGCATAAGTGGGCTCCCAAGTGGTCAAAATACACAATTCTATTCATTAAACTCTATTCTTGATACATACACTAACTTTACATAGTTTCACACTTGTTCAAAGTGTCATGACTCAAAAATAATATATACATATATTCTTTGACATCCTAGTACATCAAAACTAGCAAAATGTGATAAGAGATAGAGATTTAAGCTCCTTGACCTCCATCCTTTGGATCTTGGACTCCACCTAGATCATATGAGATGATAAAAAGGAGGGGGTGAGATTCATTGAACCTCAATAGCTCATACACCTATCCAAGCACATTTTCAAGGCATATAACATGTCAAAGGCACAAGTATGCAATCAATCAATTCATGAAGCATTCCACTTTCACATTTTTGTGTCACAAACTCATGTCAAGCATAAGAATAAGCTCTAGGGACTTTTGGTTTGGCCTCACCCCATTTCTAGGACTTTTGGATTGCCTCACTCTTGGTTCTTAGGACTTTTGACTTAGCCTCACCCATCCAAGGGACTTTTGACCTTGTCTCACCCATGCCATGAGACTTTTGGCATCTCCTCACCCATATTAAGGGACTTTTGGCACTACCTGTGATGACCCTAATTTCTAATCTCGATAATTAAGGTTAAACACGCGATTAATCATCATAGGTTATGAAAATATGGAAAAATTTGAACCTTAATGTGATTAGAGCCATCAATCATATGATTACATACACTTATGTTCATAAGGGAATTAAACATCCATTTATAGGCCTTGGATTCTATTACTCATTAATTATAACTCATCCTAATGACTATAGATCATCCCTTGTGATTAACATATGGAAAACTAAGGTTTTCTAGTTAATATAAGTAATTCAGCATGTTAGCTGCGGCCAATTCCTTACTATTTTTACCCCTTTCTTCATCACTAGTTTTGCCGCGGCTGGGCCTTTGTCTTGGCCAACCTACATGGCACCGCGGCGAAGAAGCCTCCTGGAACTTCCTTGCTCGCCTTTCGATATTGGCCGCGGCCAATTCCTCATTCCACTGCGGCTAATTCCTCTCTCGAATGTCGGGAACATTTTCCTAAAAGTTCGCTGCAGCTAATTCCTCTCTGGAATGTAGGGAACATTTTCCTAAAAGTTCGCCACGGCCAATTCCATAATTCGCTGCGACGAATTTCTCTCTGAATGACTTCCAGTTTAACCTCTCACATTTCGTTGCAGCGAATTCCTCTTTGGCACTCTCCCTAGGCAACTTCGCCTTTATTGGCCGCGGCCGACTCCATTTTAGCCGCGGCTAAATTCCTCTGATCCTATAACTCTGAAATTCTTGCCTCTTACTCTCCACTCTCCCTTCATTAACACTCTAGGATCCCTCTACCTTTATTGTGGGGCTCAAATATCCTTCATTAGCCTAATTTAACCAGTTAATCTATCATTACTAGCTCAAGACTCAAGGGTCAATTTCTTTTCTCTAATTACCCTATATCAGCAAATCCATATATTAGCAAGTTTGTAATACAACAATAAAAAGAGTTCATAAACTATCAACAGCTAACACTTGATACCCAATCAATGGGGGGTTCAAAGCAATATGTCAAGATTTCATTTCCAATAATCAGCTATATCAGAGTTCAACAAGGCTCATTGTAGATATCATAATCTATACATCAAATGCCAATTTAAAGTAAGGCCTACTCCTCAATAAGTACACATTGCATTATCAAAATACAAACTCCTACACTTGGCAATACAGATACATGATGATGCTATACAAGACTTAATAAAAATTAGCATCTACCCTATTACTCTCAGACCAAGTGTAGCTCCCCCACACAAGGCCTCAGCTCATGGATGTTCATCCACTTGCTTGCCCTTATCCTTACCCGAGGAACTTTCACCTAAAATTGTAATCCCATAAAACAGGGTGAGATATAAATATCAATAACCAAGGCAATTCCATCATATAATCTAGTTTAATAAACATATATGCATAATCAAAATCAACATTCAAAATCAGCCATATCGGTAAATGAAGTAATTAGGCTATCATGATTACTATCCCATACTAGCAATCATATTATAACATGTTAAAGGCTATTAACACCGGGAGAGGCCCGTCCACGACACCTACTCCCCATTGAGCACAACCAGGGCTCAGTGCATCTGGGGTTTGATCATAACCCGGTACTCGATCGAAGCACATGCACGGGTGGCAGCTGCACCACAGCTCCACCATGGACTCACAAGGTCCAATCATCATACAATAGATAGCCAACTAATTCATTCAACATTTCAAATCATTCATATACAGCAAGTATGAAATTTAAACTGACATATACATGGAATTAATGTAAACCCTGGTTACCTCACTTGTATACAGATTTGCCACAGCCACCAATGGTACAGAGTCTCCCTATAATCATAGCATCAAATAATTACTACTCTAATCCATCATTAACAGTTACAATAAGTACCCAAGGGATTTAAATGCTATTAACTACCTAAAAAATACTTACCCAGCTAACACAAATACTAAATTCGGATTTAAGTGTCCTCTTCCAGAAATCTCAATATTCCACCCAAAATCCTAAGCAAATTCATATAAAATTAATACCCATAATATAAATAAGCTACGGGGGTCTCAAACCAACAAAGAAAGCATCAAAATGGGGGGTTTAAACTTTCCTAATACTAGCCCCAACCTCAACCTACGAATTTCACCAAGAAAATCCCCAAACACCCACATTTCAGATTTTGGGTATGATGAAAATACTCTAAATAAAAAACTAATCGGGCCAAATTAAAGAGAAAGATGAGGGGATTAAGTTGTATAACTATTACCTTGGCTAAATCTTGTTCTAAGTGTGTGAAAATGTAGAATTCTTGCCCCCAACCCTAGCCTCCTTCTCAACCTCCAAATTTTCTTTGTGTTTCAGCAAATGAGAAAGTGGCTGAAGCATTAGGGTTTTAGGTGGGTTTAAGTTGGGTCAAGGGATGGGTCATGGGTTGCTCTAAGTCCAAATCCAATTGGGTTTCAGATTTTAGCTTGTTGGGCTAGTTTTAAAGTGTTGGGCTGCAGAATTCTATTGGGCCAGTTTTTTTATGCATTAGGTTGCCAAAATTTAATGGGATTTGGGCCTAATTTGAAGAGCTCAAGGATTTGGGTCTGCACAAGGGTCATTGGGCCACTTATAAAAGTCTATACAAGGTGAATATTGGGCCTCTATCATATTAAATTGGGTTAGGTCTGCACCTAGCTCATTGGGCCTCTATTAGCCTCTCATCATGATTCATTAATTTGGGCCTAGGTGAAGTTTCTATCCCAAATAAATTCTCAAACCCATATTAATAATTTATCTCTCTAAAATTTCTATTCACTAACTTACCCAATTATCCTCTATTACTTATTCTAAATCCATGATTAGCACCTTAATTAATTTTGGGGTGTTACACTACCTCTCCCCTGTGAGCTATTTTCACAATTCAAAGACATTCAAGAAAGCATATTGGTACCAAAATAGCAACATAGCATCAAGTGGCATGTCTCAAACATACAAATATACACACAAGCACACAATGACATATATGCAACAAAAAAATGCAACAAGAAAAGGTGGAGAGCTACCTTGAGGCAAATTTAAGTCTTACTTTGCTTGTTCCTTCCCCTTTTCAGTTCCACAAACACAAGGAGGTGGGGTTGGATTTCTTTGGCCTATTCACAATAAACAACACTTAATTATACTCTTGGAACAAGTTATAACACCTAACTCACTCTTAAGATTACACTTTGTTCTAGTTGTTACAATATAGTTCCATTAATGACCTAATGAAGCAACTACCACAAGTAAAATTTTTAGTTCTATTCTCTTACCATATTTAGACCTCTTGACCTCATTTAAGGTCCTTGAAGCCATCACACACTCACTTTCACACACCTAAGTCCATGTTGCTTCATAAGGTTACATTATGGAAGCCATTGTCTCATCTCCCAACCTAAGGCTTCTAAATTTTTTCCAAGGGTTTCTCCTATCTTCTTTTATCATATAAAGTCCCAAATCAAGCTTGGAACCCTTTGAAACATCCCTTAGCTATCTCTAAGGGTTTTGATCGATTTATGCCTCCATTAAAGACCTATGGAGTTTGAGATTTTTCCTTGATGGATGGGGCACTTGGGAGGCTCTTTAGGAGTCTTAGAAACTCAAACAAACACTTACATATGATGGGGAAGTCTTAAATCAACCCAGATTTTAAACTATGTTCAAGCACCCTACACTTTTTCAACTTGAAATTCAATGGCTTTTACTTGCTTCCAATGATAGATTCTTCATCCTTGCACTCTAAAACCTCTAATCCCTCCATAAATTGGACAGAAAACAGCCCCTAAGAAGTGGGCTCATGGTGGCCAAATTCATGCAAGAGGAAGGGGGAGGGAGAAACTACCAAAGAATGGAAGTTTTACCTTATTTTCTTGCTTCCTTTGGCTTGTTCTTCCACTTGGTTGGCTTACTCCCTCAAGTTTTGAAATTTCCCTCTCTATTTTGCCCCTAAAATAGCACCAAACTCTCTAATTAAAACCATAGAAAGAAAGCTTGGGAGGAGAAGAGCAAGTTTCAAGAAGGAAGGATATGGAATTTCTTAAAGTTTCTTACCTTTTCCTTGAATTTCTTCCTCCAAAATCTTCCTCCTCTTGTGCGCCTAAGAAGCTGGAGTTCTCTTCTATAATTGGGCAGAAGCAAGTCAATTTACAGAGGGGGAGGCAGAACGTGCCATATAAAGAAGAAGAAAGAAGCTTCCTTTAACACTTTAATGCCAATTTTGCCCTTCGTTCTTAGCATTTTCATTTCTCCTTTGTTTTAACTCATTTTTTAGAATCATCTTTTCCATTATAAAATTTAGATTCCAAATTTAAAAAAATGCCTTTGGAATCACTCAAATTGGAGCTAAAACCTTTCCGAATGAACTAGTCAAAGTTTGGGTCAACTGACGTCGGAAAGAGTACATTGGTGGGGCTTTACCAGTCCCGGGGCTTTCCATGGTTTTTGGGGCCTCTGAGAACCCTGAAA
Source organism: Erythrophleum fordii (assembly GCA_032878935.1). Taxonomy (NCBI): domain Eukaryota; kingdom Viridiplantae; phylum Streptophyta; class Magnoliopsida; order Fabales; family Fabaceae; genus Erythrophleum; species Erythrophleum fordii. The sequence goes on along the minus strand of JAVQMF010000052.1, from coordinate 12,027,537 downwards.
AACTCAAAATTTCCATTTAAAAAGCCCTCCTAGGTGTTTTTCTAAAATTACACTTATTTACGAAAATGCCACTAGTCTTTCGGCAAATTTTTTGAATTACTCCGACCCTAGTTTCTGAGCAACTCAAGGCTCAAATCCTCATTTTCTATTGTTTAACATTTTATCCAAATTTTATTTGACCTTGAATCACTCATCTCAGGGGACTAACTTTTCAAACTGGCCCATTTCTATATTGTTATAACATATTGGGCGTTACAGATTTAACTATCCCAGGGCTTTCCATAGTTTTTAGGACCTTTAAAAACCTTGGAGAACTCAAAACTTTCATTTTAAAAGCACCCTTGTGTGAATTCCAAAATTTGCTCAAAATGATGTAAATGCCTTTACGTTTCGTTAATGTTTCATTAAATTTTGTTTCTTCATTCTAGCTTTATTTTTTTCCATCTGAGCTTGGGATTCTCATTTTTAGGAGTCTAAAATGCTTGCCAAATTTTTTGGGACCTTAACTACGTCATTTTGGAGGACTTCCTTTTGTATTCAGTGAGTTTTGTTCGTTTATGAAGAAACTGTACGTTACGTTTCTCACATTTTCTCTTATTTTTAGAAAATCGGATGTTATAGTTTACATAATTTATTTTGCTCTTTAGAGGCTATTTTAATTACCAAAACATAGGATATTATAGATGTGGACAAGCTTTGTTTGTCAATTGAAACTTGCTTCAAGTGGTTTGATGATTTTAGGTGTCGTATTGTGGATTTTAGGTTACCACTCAAAGTTAGTCCCTACCATTTGCTGTTATAGAAGAGTCTATGTTATCACATTAATGTTTGATTGGTTTGGTTAGCTTCTAAATCCTTGAGCTTGATAAGACCATTAAATGGGGATTATGGATAGATAAATCCTTTAAAAACCTTGCATTTTAGCCATAGGAAGGTCCTAAGATTGAGTTTAAGGTGATAACAATTTGTTAGTTCACATATCTTAGTGTTTAGGGTTAGTATACATTTAAGCCATTGCTAAATCTGTAACACCATATTCATCTAACCTTATTCTTATCTCATTTCTAGCTCTTTCCCTTAGGATAGCAACTTTCAAGGAAATACTCAATTAAAATAATAGAATATTTTGTGTTGTATAGTACTTAAATTTTTTGTTTCACATTCTGTGGTCTATATTAACTCATCCCTATCATCCTCCAATTAAAACACATTTATACAACTTAAAAGCATCTTAAAATGTCACAAGAATCCTGAGTTTGGTTCATACATACATAAAATAACACAATTAGCCTCGAGTTCTGCTGCCAGATTTTGTATACCAATTTTGAAAAATCATAAATAAATATAGAAAAATCAAAATTAAGTAAAATATACCATTGTAGAAAGCTACAGATGTTAAATTTATGTTAAAAATAAGTCTAGACCAAAATAAGAATGTTTAGCTATTGGAAATTGATAGAATAGTACCAAAGGCACTTCCACATTACTAGTACTAACTCTAAACTTCAAAAATTCATATCTCTCTGCTCAGACATCCAAATGAGGTAATCTTAGTAGCCATATAAATTTTATTATGTCTAGTTTATGCCTGTAAAATTTCATAAGAATTGGACACTATTTGGCTTTCAAATGATACAAGAGATGAAACTAACCATATAAACAATAACCATATCAGTTTAGCAGCTTTTTGGCAATTTTGTAAATTCATAATTAATTCTATAGAGCTCCAAATAATCTCATCTTTAGCTTTCCAAAATTTTCTAGATAAGATCTATGCATATGCCAAATTTCATGAGGAAATTCGTCCATTTGGTTAGTTTGTGATAGAGGGTTGCAAAATGCCATAATTTGGCCTCTTTAAGGGTCATAAATGGTTCCATTTAGTTTCTAGCTTTTCTAGGGCCACTTGAGCATGTGAGAAAGCACCAATATAATCTACTAAACATGTCTTAGGTCTAAAAACCTAGATCTCACAAATTCACTCTTCCACTTGATGATACACATGGAACATACAAGCTCTACCTTGCCATTCAAAGTAAAAAACATGCTATTCCATTCGTTTGCTTCCAACTCTCATATATACATCACATATTCATGTATTTATACATGTTCAAAAGGTTATGCATTATATACATTATTGAATTACATTTTGTGACAACAAAATAGTTATAAAGAGAGCAATTAACATATTTCTTTGTCAATCTCTCATCTTCCAACTTGACGGCTCCCATTTCCTTGCTCACTTAGTCCACCTAGACATCTTAGGAAATGGGGAGGGAAGAGTGAGATTCTAGGAATCCTAATAGCCCTTCTCCCTTTCAAACACATATAAAGGATACAATTTCAAGTCTAAAAATGCATACATGGCTATCTTAAAATCCATAAACATACATAGAACATGTTTCACATTCAAAAAGACATACTTATCATGCATAGGCTTATCAAGATAATGGTTTAGCCTCACCTATCTTCTTTGGGGCTTTTGGACTTATCTCACCCACTTTCAAGGGACTTTTGACTAAGCCTCACTCTTTCTAGAGACTTTTGGCTTTGTCTCATCCAACCTTAGGGACTTTTGGCTTCACCACACTCAAGCAAGCCAAACACATTCATAAAAACATCATTTAAGCATAAAAGCAAAGTACCACGGTACCATGGCATATAAATACTTGCTAGAAATATTTTTCATGGTTTAAACATATACATACACATTCAAAGACAAGAAAACATCCAAAGATGCATGAGAGAAAGAAGAGAGAGCTACCTTGTATGCAAGAACACATTTTCTCTCTTGGAAATTCTTCCTCTCCCTTGGCCAAACACTCACAAGGAGGTGGGACTTAATTCCTTTGACCTAAACACATCAAATGGGATCTAATTATACTCTTGAAATATCTACTAAAGCCTTACACACACTATAAGAACTAGGTTACTCACATGGTTCAATTATAGTTCTATAAAGCACCTAATGAAGTAGTACTAAGAATTCATGATTTTGGCTTCATTCTATCCTACCATCTATGACTCTTGACTCTATTTAGACTCCATGGAGCCATCACACAATCAATTTGAGGAGCCTAGCTATATGTTGCTTTTTTAAGCTACAATATGAAGCCTATATCTTCATCACACTTTCTAGGCTTTGTAAATTTTTTCCAAGGCTTTCTCTCATGCTCTCCCATCATATATGATACAAAATGAAGCTTGGAAAAAATTAAAACACTCCCTAGGTGCATTAACCCCTTTAGGCTGAAGCTATACTTCCATTTGGTACTAATGAAGTTTGTTTAATTTCTTTGATGGGAGAAGCATGTGGGAGGCTTCCTTGATGCTTATGAACTCATATGAACTCTTAGACACCTTAAATTATGGCTAGGAATCATTCTACAAACCATGGTGCAACTAAAACCCTAGGTTATGCATCTTGAAAAATCATGATTCTTTCTTTGTCTTTTTTACATATTCTTGTTTCTCAAAATTTAATTCCTAAGATTCATCCTTGATTTAGTTCAAAATTCAATCCCACTGGGCTATCCATATAGTGGTCAAAATCTACAAGGAGGAGCAAACATGGAAATAACAAAACTACCTTAGTTTCCTAGCTTTTCTTGGATGCTCTTCCTTTTGCTTTGATTTTCCTCTCCAAATTCAAAATTCTTTCCTCTGGTCTAAGCTCAAAATAGCACCAAAAAATTCAATAAAACTATAGGAAGAAGAAGGATAAGGAGGAGATTAAGTTTACTAAAGGAAAGACCAAGAAAATCCATGAATTTCATACCTTTCTTGCCTTTGTTTTCCTCTTCCTCTTCCCTTCTCTTGTGCACCTCTCTCCCTTGGTCTCACTTCTGTTAAGTGAGCGAGAGAAAGGGGTGTCCATGTATAAGAAGAAGGAATAAAAATTTGTTCATTAAAAATTCCCTATTATGTCCCATCTTTTTTCCATTTTTGTTTCCAATTCATTTTAGCTCCTTTCTGAGAATCATCTTTTCCATCATTCTCTAACTTATAAAATACCTTTGGAATTGCTCAATTTGGAGCTAAAATATTCCCAAATGAAAAGGTCAAAGTTTGGGTCAATCGTCATTAGAAAATGTACACTGAAAGGAGTTTTAACTGTCCTAAGGCCTCTCATAGTTTTTAGGGCCTCTGGAACTTTGAAAAGCTCAAATTTTTCATTTAAAAATCCTCCTATAGTATTCTAAAAATTTTCCAAAATTACGAAAATGCCATTACGTTCTGTAACTATTTTGTTAAATTTTGTTTGGTTATTTTGGCTCTGATTTTAGGATTCCTTTGGCCTCCTATTTTCATTACTTCATGTTTAGATCATTATTCTAGTATTTCTAGACCTTAACTAATTCATTTAAAAGGACTTACTCTTAAAAAGTATTCATTTCCATTGTTTTTATGAAAACTGGACATTATAAAATCCCTTTAAGTTATGACCAAGATGCATAAGGTATGCTCTAGAGATGAATCTTGCCACAGTGGAACTAGTGAAACATAATAAATTTTAGCATTCAAGAGCAATCTTGTCGCATAGCCACAATGAGAATTGTGCAAGAGCGTTTTTATTGAACTCGAGAGTGATCTCATCATAGTGTGGGCAGCTTGAGGCATAGTGAGAATCCTAACTTTGCTAGAAAATGTACCCAAACTTGTGTCTAGCTACAGTGTGAGTCTTCTAGGTCAGAACAAAAATGCTTATGTGAGGTTTTATGAGTTCCAAAAGATCATTTGAGCTGTGACCTAACCTTTTTAAGTAGCAACTTAAATCCTAAAGCTCACATTTCACCTCTTTGGACTTGTTCTCCTTATGTTAGTCATGAATAATGGTTAATAGCTCAACATTAATACTTCTTAAAGGTGTTTTTATTATGGTAACTAGATTTAATGGAAATTTATTGGTCATATGGATATAAACTTTCTTGTATAGCCTTGGTAGCATAGTTTGCTAATATAAAAGTTTAAATTTACCTATATTTTTGTATGTTAGTAATCCATTATCCAACTTTCATACATTAGTTACACCTAATTTAGAGTTTAATTATGTTGTTTAGCTTAATTGGATATTAGGGACATTGCATTCTACAAATTTTAAAGCTTGGAGAAGTTTTAACACTTATCATTCATAATTTGCTAAAGATCCTTGCAACGCTTGCCTAAGATTAGCTAGTGATGGCTTTAATCCATATGGCACAATGCAAAGTGTTTATAATACATGGCTAGTGATTTTAACGCCATATAATCTTCCACCTTGGTTATGTATAAGGTAAGAATTTTCCACTCTGTCTTTACTTATTCCTAAAGCAATAAGGCCTATAAATAACATTAATGTTTTTTTAGAACTTTTAATAGAAGAGTTGAATAAATTATGGGATGTAAGATTAGAAACCTACGATGCCTCTAGTAAGAAGACATTTAAGATTTGAGTAGTTCTTATATGGACTATAAATGATATGGTAATTTATCTAGATAGTGCATTTATAGTCAATTTTTATGCCTTGCTTGCAATATAAGAACTTAATCTTAAAGAATCAAACATGGTAAAAAATTTTGCTACAAGGGCTATAAATGTTTCTTGAAGCTAAGGCATAAATACTAAAATAATGCAAAGTTATTCAATGGGATGAAGGAATTTAGTCTTACACCTTGTCCAATATCTGGTTTATTAGTTCTAAATCAAGTTAATGACATAAAGTTCACTTTTGGCAAGTTGATTGAGTAGGTTAGGAGGGTGACAAAAAGCATATAGAAAAAATGGAGTATTGTTTTCAATTTGCGTTATTGAGAGTACAACTTAGTGTGCTAAAACCTTAATGTGATGCACATAGAAAAAATGTGTGTGATAACTTAATTTACACATCGTTGAGTCTTGTTAAAAAGGAAAAAGACAACTTAAAAGTTTGGTTAGACTTGATGTTGATGAACAAAAGCCCATGCTTATGGCCTCAATAATGAGCTAATGGGAGGACATATCTCCTTCCCACTTTTTTTGTAATGTCTTCAGACAAAAAGAAGTTCCTTTACAAAGTACTAGAAAATGCTAAGTTTCCATATGACCATTCATCTAGCATTCATAAACAGAAAATATATATGTTGAAAACTAATGTTTGCCATGTTATATTGTAAGAATTTATTCCTCTTGCATTGTAAGTGACAATAAACCCAAAGGCGAGTACAATTTTGATTGAATTATACATATTCATTGGGGTACTTTGTATTAAAGTGCTTAAAATCGAGGAGTTAGAGTTACTTGAAAAAATTGCACTAAGTATTTGTCACATAAAGAAACTCTTCCTTCCATCATTTTTTATAATCATGATAAATTTAGTAATATACTTGACAATTAAGGCTAAAATTATGAGGCCTATACATTATCATTAGATGTATCCAATTGAGAGGTGAGAATAATCAAAGTAAGTTTATTATATATCATAAGTTGTACTTAATAACTATAATACTATATTGCTAACATTATTTTATACTACAACTATATCTATTTTAAAGTCAAATGTTCATAATTGTGCATACCAAGAATGTTCAATAGCAAAAGCATATCATGTAAATGAATGTTTAATATTTTGCCTAAGACATATGGAAGGTGGAGATTCAAGGTCTTATTGATTAAGAAACCATAAAAATGAACTTCAACATGAGACTAATAAAGAAGGATGCCTTTTCCCTATTGTTAGGCTACATATGGCAAAATTGAAGCATTCATGATGGATGAGAAAACATGGTTGCAAGCATATTGATATTTGTTATTCAATTGTGAATATGATGTGCTTGAAAATTATAAAAGGTGAGGAGTTTGTGTCTATGTTATTGATTGTATTTAACTTTATATGATAACTATATTGATATATGAGACTTACATATGTAGTGAACATTTTGCTGAGATCAAGAGATCACATCATAAGCTTTGCCTTACACAATATCAACTTGATTGCTTACATTTTGATACATTTCATGAATAGTTAAAGGAGTAAGTAAGTAGAAGGATTTAGCCATTATTTACTTTAAGTTGGTACTTATATTACGAATTAGCTAGGTTAAGGATTTGGACCCCACATTTAATACCTAAAATGTTTTAAAAGCCCTTGCAAAAGGTGCAATAAGATTCAAAGCATTCAATGTTAATAATGGTAATGATTTTGAACAAAAAAATATGAAGAGTTCATGGAAACATATAATAGTGGTGTTTGGTTGATTCAAGGACTAAGAGATATGCAAGTACAAGTGACAATACTATAAAGTTCACAAATATTGCCTATTATGGCAAATAAAAAGATATTGTGGAGTTAAATTATTTTGAAAATTTTAAAGTTGTTTTATTTTAATATGATTTGATTGATGTAACCTAAGGTAGAGGAGTTAAGGAAAATGATTTAGGTTTATGCTTGTGAACTTTACACACTTAATACAATTTAGTGATCGATAAAGTCATAAACCTTTTATGTTTGTAGACTAAGCTTAACAAGTGATATTTATGCAAGATTCTTGAGATCATCCATGGTTTGTCCTTTGGCCAATTAAACCTTAAGACATTTTTTATATAGGACTAAAAATGCACATGTAGTTTGAGTCATCAATGTAGTATGAACCAATTAATTTATGGTGCTTGGAAAATATTTGTGATTCAAAACATGACAATAATGAGTGTGTAAGAAGTGGTGTTGATAGGATAGTCATTGACTTAAGGCAACTTTCTAACCCTCACCCAAATGATAGACAAAATGGAAATGTGTACAATAGTGATTCTAAATAAGGTAGGGAATACCTTGAAAATATTTCATTCTTGTGTCAAGTTTTATATTTCTTATAATTGCAATTTCTCTCATTAATAGTGAAAACATGTTAATTTCCTAATTTAATTTTATAATACTTTTTTTTTACAATTTTACAGGGATAAAATTGATATATTATCATGACTAGGTAAAATAGCCTCCAGTTTGTCACCAAACAATGTAACACCCTAACTTTTAGAGTGTTACTAAACCTATTCTTTCATTAAAGTAGCAAAATTCTAGTGCAAATTAAACTTAAGAAATTGTAATAATTTAATTTCTCTTTTCATTTTCCAATTAAGCATTTGGGTTATCTCTAAATATGGACATTATATAAATGAGTTCATACATCCCATACTACTTAATTACAAATAATGTTAACAATATTTTAGTAATAGTGCATAGCTCATGTCTGACTATAAGCTGATTATTGCTACTATAGACATTTAACTAGTAAAGTTCTTATGTCTTTATAATTCAACTTTCTAGACATAGAAAGATTGGGCTACTCTAAAGTGTCATAATTCATTAATAGTGTAAGATCCTCAAAACCAAATTTTGTGTCCAAACACATTATCAAGTGCAGTGAGAATTTACATTCTTAGTAAGAATACAATTAATTTGAAAAATTAATAATGGTATAGCTAACACGGGTGCATAAAAACATTTTTCTCTTTGTCCTCTTCTCTAAGGCATATAAAGATAGCAATATATCATAACATATGGGAAATATTCAACATACAAATACATAAGGAAACACATTTGTGTATTATCTGATTCTCTTGAAATTGAACTGGCTCTGATAAGATAATGAAAGAAGACCTTAAAGCAAGATAAATTAAGGACAATTATAGATAAAATATAATTAGAGCATTTTGAGATAAGGTTATAAAGCTTTGGATGGCTCAAAATCAGAGCCAAGACGTCTAAACGAAGAAACAGACATACCAATAGCAAAACCATAATTTTAGGAAAAACTTTGGAAACTCAAAGAAAGAAGTCTTAAATAATAAATTTAACCTCACTAGGGTTTCTAAAGGCCCTGAAAACTATAGGAACTATCAAAATGCCTAAAACCTTTACGGTGTATGATGTATGATATCGATTGATCGTAACTTTGACTAGAATGTTTATGATGGTTTTAAATCCTAAAAATCACAAAGTAAATGATTGGGATAAAGTAGAGAGCCTAAATTTTCATATGGAAAAGATATTCTAAAAAAGATTTAAAAAGAGATCAAATGGAGGAATTAGAATGTTGGGATGTAATTGGTATTTTAGAAATTGTTATAAAATCTCCCTTCCTTTACATGTGGCATGCTAGCCTTCTTCCTCCTTATAATTGACTTAATTTCTACTTTAAATTAGTATCTATCCCATCTATAACATCCAGTCTTCTAAAAAAAAGAGAAAATGTGAGAAACGTAATGTACGGTTTCTTCGTAAACGAACGAAACCCACTGGATACAAAAGGAAGTCCCCCAAGATGAGACAGTTATGATCTCAAAGAATTTGAAAAGCATTCTAGACTCCTAAAAATGAGAATTCCAGGCTTCGATAGAAGGAAAAACAAAGCCAGAATGAAGAAACAATTTGTGACAAAAGCCTACGAAACGTAATGTCATTTTTGTAATTTTGAGCAATTTTTGGAATTCACACAGGAGGGCTTTTTAAATCAAAGTTTTAAGTTCTTCGGGGTTCTCAGAGGCCCTAAAAATCATAGAAAGCCCCGAGACAGTTAAATCCCCTCCAGTGGATATTTTTCAACATCGATGTGCCCGAACTTTGACGGATTCATTTAGAAAGGTTTTAGTTTTGATTTGAGTGATTCCAAAGGAATTTTTCCTTTTTATTAATTGGGAACCTAAATTTTATAATGGAAAAGATGGTTCTAAAAAAGGAGCTAAAATGACGGAGAAACGAATATGCAAAGTATGAAGGGCAAAATTGAAATTTTTGAAAAAGTTACTTTTCCCTACCTATATATAGGCGGCGACCCACTTTCCTCCATATTTGGAATCAGAAAATTTTTCATAATTTTAGAAGGGAGAGCTAGGGTTTTAGGCGCACCAAGAGAGAAGAAGAAGAAGAAGAAGAATTTCCAAGCTTAAGGTATGATTTTATGGTTGTTTTCCATGCTTTTCTCCATCTCCACCACCTCTCCTTCATCCTCCTTTCTTTCCTTAAATTAAAATGAAGTTTACAAATCTAATTCAAGGGAGAAATCAAGATTCAAGCCAAACTAAGCAAAGAAACAAGGTAAAAATACATCCTATAGTTGGTATATGTCATGACCCTTTTTCTCCATTTCGACCTACACTAAGAACCCTGGGAAGATCTGATTTTCAAGCCCAACCAAGCATGATTCTTAGGTATTTAATGGAGAGGAATAATAATATGCAAAGAAAACCATGAACTAGGCATTAGGATTCAAGATGCAAAACCTAGGGTTTCTAGTGCACTTTTCAAATTCTGAATTTATGTGATACTTCCTAGGTCTAAGTTAGAGTATAAATGAGTTCTCGAGACACCAAAGATACTCCCCACAAGCTTCTTCCCTCAAGAAAACAAAAGAAAACTTCAAATGGCCCAATTGATGCCTATGTCTTAGCCAGGAGGGGATCTTGTAGGGGGAGTTTTAAATTTTTCTAAGGCCATTATTGAGTCATATTTGATGAATGAAAATGAAGGGAGGCCTGGAAAAAAATTTAAAACTTATGGAAAGTGATTTGGTGTCTTAGGTTCCAAATTATGACCTCAAGAAGCAATATGGTGCTAGGCCTTTTTTTTCAATAATGTGATGACTCCAAGAGGCTTAAAAGGAGTTAAGAATCATATTTGAAAGGAAAGAATGAGACCTAGAAATCATTTAAGGGGTGTTGCTTCATTAGGTGCAATTATGGACCATAATAGAGCCTATAGAGCAATCTAGTGCTTCATCAAGTTATGTAGCCTTGGAATGTGTTTTATGAACCTAATTGGCTACCATAAATTGTATCTAGGCCAAGAGAAACCATCTCCACCAATTTGTGGGTGCATGACCGAAAGAGGAGGCTTGAAATCTAAGGAAAAAGTGTGTGATTGTGTGTAAGGTAGCTCTCTCCACCTTCTCTTATGCATGGATGTGTGTTTAGCTTGTTTAGAATGTGTGTATGTGTATTTTCAAACTATGAAAAGTATGCTAGCATGCCTTTATATGCCATGATCCTTGATGCCATGTTATGTTTCTAAATGAGCACATGATGTTTATGTGAGTTTACTTGAGTGTGGAGAGGCCAAGAACTCTTCCCTTTGGTGAGGATGAGCCAAGAACCCTTGAACTTGGTTGAGACAAAGTAAAGAGTCTCCCAAAAGCAAAGTGGGCTTCCAAGAGTATGATTGAGTCTAAAGCTATTAAAGAATGGGTGAGGCAAGTCCAAAACCCATGAGGAGAAGTGTGAGGCTAATCCTAACATTTGGTGAGCTCTTGAATGTCTTGTATGATTGATTCACATGCCAAGGCTGCTTTTAAAATGTCCATGCTTTCCATTTTCTCCATGCATACATTTGTAAAGCTTGCTTTACATATATTATGTATGATTGAATGAGAGATGAGCTATTGGGATTCTTTGAATCTTATATCCTCCTCTCCAATGATATAACATGTTAGGTGGACTAAGTAACTATGGTGAAGGAAGTCAACAACAATGAAGGGGAAAGATTGACAAGCTTATGCTTTATTTTGTCCACTTTGGAACCATAATGATGGTTCATGGTGTATATGATGTTGTAAATATATTATAAACCTTGAGACATGTATAAATATGCTATTATGTGATGTTTATGTATATGGATATGATGTATGAGCTTTAGCCCATATTTTGAGTATGTAATGCCAAAGTGTGCGATGTGGAAGTTTGATAGAAATATGCATAAGTGTGGGTTGAATGGCTAAAATGAGATGCATGAGGTTTGGGACCATTTGGGCAGCCTACACAAGTCTTAAATATAATTTTAGACTTGCCCAAAAGGTGCCAATATCAAGGGGAGGCCATTTGGCAAGTTTGGTATCTCATATGGAGCCAAATTTGACCATAATAGAACCTTATGTCACTTTTTAACCAAATGAGTTAGTCTTGATCTGAAATTTGGCATACAATTAGGTCTCATTGAGAACATTCTGGGAAGATAAAGATCATAATTTTTTAAGGTTTACAAAATATTTGATGATTTTTCAAAATTGACAAAATTCATGGTTTCTGGTTGCTGCACTACACATTTGGTCCGAAATTATTTTCTATTACCTGAGTCTCAAATGATGTCCAATTGCTATGAAATTTTACACATAGAAGCTAGAAAATCACAGTGATGTGTGCCAACTAGAAGTACCTCATTTGGTGGTCTAGAGAGGGAGATATAAATTTCTAATGTTTCTATCCATTATTAGTAATTTTGCTTGACCAGAAGTACTGTTCCATTGAATTCAAAGTCTAGGCTTGATGAACTGATCTGGATATATTTTTCCTCTCTATTTAACATCCACATCCTCTAGATTGGCATCATTTACATGGATTGAAATTTTGTCGAATTAATTGAAAATTTTCAAATTTTTCTGTAGAATTCTGTAATAGTTCCAAAATTCAGTCAGACCTTTGGATCGTTTAGGATGTCAAACATCGTCCATGATGCATGTTATGGTCTAAACATATTTTTAGTGTGAGTTAGACATCCTAATATTTCCATAATGACTAAGATTCCATGGTTTCAATTTTTCTAGATTTAGTTATGATTTTCCAAAGTTTGGTCAAAAAATGGAGCAAATCTGGCCGAAATTAAACAAACCTATTTCATGCTTCATTTTGGTTTCCATGAGTTGTAGGCATGATTTTGTGATGCAAATAATTTGTAATGATGTATTTAGTTATGAGAATGTATAGTATGAGCTCACACAGTCTACGTGATACTGATTGCAAATTTTGAAGTATGACGTAATGCAAATAAGTCTATTATTTTCACTCCTTCTTTCATATGCTCTCATGGGAATGATGATGTAAAGCCTATGAATGACATAAAATGAGCTAGAATTTATGGTGTTACATTTATTGGTATCAGAGCAAAGTTTCAAGCTCTCTCGGATTAGATTTGGCTTAAGGATGTAGTAATAGCGCTATGTAAAAGGCTTGAATGGATAAGTAGAATCTTGTATGAGACATGTTGGGTGTATGAGTATAGTTTGTGGCTTATTCATGATGAGTAAGTGGTAGAATGGTCTTAGAGTAGTTTGTGGACACTGAAAAAGAATAGCCTCTAGAGTAGCTTGAGCAGAATTAAGTTTGAGCAAAGTTAAGGTATCTGATGGTTAGAGCTTGATGAGATATGATAATTCGCACGAGATTAGTGGCAAGCCCTAGATATGAACAATGAGAAATAATCTCATTAATAGGAAGAGACTTTCTAGAGAGAGAGTACTTGAGGCCTAATTCCCTGATAGTTATACTCAGGGCATTTCTAGTTGTCTCGCGTAATGTAGAGACAAGTAATGATGCAATGCGATGTAAGATTAGACTGCGATTTTGCAGGACCAGTTTAGAGGGGAAGTGAGAAAAAGAGTCACCCCCTAGCCACAACACCCAAATGTCTAGATAAGTGTTAGAGCCTGAAAGGTTAGTCTCCTAATAAAAGGGTAGTGTAGCCTCAAAATAATGTAACATAAAACTACGAGTAGTAAGGCACATAATGAGTATCCTAGAAGGGTGTACCTCATAGGTAACACCTACAGGTAAGTATGAGTAGTCTAGTAATAGAAGCTCAGAAAAGCATAAGGATAATTCATAAGCTACGCATCCAATGAGATGGCTAGCCCAGGCTGAGTCTAAGCTAAAGCCTAGGAGAGACAACTAGTAGCATCATTCCAGGTGAGATATGTGAATGAAAGGTTCAATGAAAGTTTTCCCTGGATTGAGAAAGGAAAGATAAGACATCCTCATGTCAGGTAAAACCACCCAGTAGTGGTTAGTAAGACTCCCTTAAGTCATAAAGTATAGTGGTAGGAGAAGCGAAGAAGAGTTGAGAAACTAGCTATGAAAAAGATACCCTCACTTTAGTAATGATTAAATGAGTAAGCTAAACCCATTAAAGTAAATAGATAGGGGTTCAATAGTTAGTTAGATGAGCTCCCTAATATGAGAATGCAGGGGTTAAGGCACATGCATAAGTCGAGCACCTAGTAGAGTACAAATTTTTAGTAAGATAGAATCCAAACATTGAGAGTATACATTTCAAATTAGGTTAGCAAAACCCTAAAAATAGTATACTGTACTCCTGGGGTAAAGCTAAAAAGGTTGAATAGAGAGAAAGCCTAGCTCTAATCTAAACATAGAGATAAATTGAGACAGATAGTTAGTGCCTTAGTATCCTCAGGGAAGCTCGAAAGAGCTAAAGACCGCCTAAAAGGGCAAGCCTCATGCTATGTAAAGAAAGAAGATAAGCTGAAAGCGTCATAGGATGAAATTCCTAGAATTATATGAAATAGAATCCTTCTTACCAATGGATGGTCTAAATAAGAGCAGAGTAAGAGTATGAATGAAAAATAGACCCCCTTGATGTTATAGAGAGTGATTAAGGGGAGGAACCCTGAGAAAATGTAGGTGCTCTTGATCATAAAGAAACCTGAACTAGCAACAGAAATAGCCAGTAGTAGAATATCTTTTTACCTAAGTAAGTTGATAAGAAAGGTAGAAAGAGAAGATATGACAGTGTTCAAGCCAAGGACATAGTAGATTGAGAATAGATATTCAGTTAATGTTCTTGAATACTTGAGAAAGCACACTTGTCCTTGGTATAGATGCCCTCCTAGCATGATATTGCCTGAAGTAAAAATAGCCGGGTAATACAGAAAGATCTCAGGATGTAGTAAAGGAAGAATCTTACTTTCTCCAAGTACTTTATGAAAATAGGGCAGATAGAGAAAAGTAAGAAAAGGATACTTTAGATTATTGGGAAACTTGTAATAGACAGGTGATAGTGGCTTTAAGCTCGGTCATGAGGCACTTGTGTATTAGTGTTTGATGTTATGGTTTGCTTGCAACAATGGTTACATGATATTGGGTTTGGCTAACCTAATAGTAATGTTATTTGAGTGCGTAGCAAACAATGACATCAATAACCAAAGTGTCCTAATAATCAAAAGGTATCCTAATTAAAGAATGAGATAAGTCAAAAAAAAAGGTAAAGGGATTCCAGTAATATCATAATAATGAGAAAAGCATGCAAAAAGGAATCCCCAGTAGAAAATGTTCAAATTCAGTATGCATAGCCTGAGCCCCATATAGTATATGTAAATGAAATGAATAAGGACCAGTGTATAGCCTCTCTCCTGCCAGAGATGTTCACCACACTCAGAGTGTGAGATGCCTTAGTGCCAAGGCACTTAACAGCAAAATGTGGGCTTAGTGAGAACAACAAGATATGAGAGGAGGGCTAAAATAACTATATGTAAGTAAGTAAGTCAATAGATTAAGAAAAGAAAGCCCAAGTGAAAAAGGGGCTGAAGTGGAAATTTGAGGATCCTATGAGGAATGATGAATGAAAATTAAAATGCTCCCTAGTATCAGTATGACGAGATCTTAGAGAATCAGATGACACACAGAATCCACTTCGCATGAAGAGCACAATGTACCTCTAAGTTTAGCCTCAGCTATTATGAGCGATAGTTACCAAACTTAGTGAACATGTATTTTACTATCAGATATGATAATCTTAGGCTTTTTTCATCTCCCAGAGATGGATCACAATAGATCCCAGCATAGCATAGCGAGTTGTAATAGACCTTAGTAGGGCTCTGAGAGATTGCAGTAGACCCAGGGGTCATAGTAGATCACACAGAGTTATAGAGAGCCCTAGCTACAACATGATAGATCTCTGGTAGAGATGATAGCCTGAGATAGTTTTTATAGAGTAGTTAGTCTCAAAGACTAGTATAGTTTTAGCGAGCCTTTGTCTCAGAGACTAGAGACCTCCTGAGTCTAGTAGACTGTTGCCATAAAGATATGCAGGCTTTACTCAGATAGTTAGACCATTGACTAGCACTCTTAGAGATGAGCATAGTATATGGGATGAGGAAAGTAAAAAAATAAGATTTCCAGAGTTAGAGTTAGATAAACCACTAGCTAGCAGGCAGTAGCCCTGACTTAGGGAGAGAGAGATCCTTGCATGCTAGCTTATGTATTTAGAAAGGAGTCAGGTGCAGTTTGTATAAGAGGTAAGTGATACAGTGTGTCTCTAGTGAGCAAAACTGTATGAATAGCTAGCATCCTATCAGAGCCTAGTAGTAATCAGTGATAGTAGCTCTTTAATGCCAGTATGAAACATACAAGTTAGGCCTATCAGTGTTGAAATGAGGGACTATAAAATGCCACAACAAGTGAATAAAGAAAGTAAGAAAAAGTCCTTGCCTACAAAGATAGATACAGTTGTAGTAATAGAGAAACTGAGATCATTAAAAGTAGAAACTCCTCAAAGGAGTTATAATCCCAGTAAGTAACTAAGATATAAGGCCTATGATAAAAAGAAATGTAAATTATAATCATGGGATAAGCTAGTTAGAAAGAACGCAGAGGTAGACAGTGGACGGAACATGTAAAACCTAGGGTTTCTAGTGCACCTTTCACATTTTAAATTTATGTGATACTTTCTAGGTCTAAGTTAGAGTATAAATGAGTTCTTAAGACACCAAAGATACTCCCCACAAGCTTCTTCCCTCAAGAAAACAAAAGAAAACTCCAAATGGCCCAATTGATGCCTATGTCTCGGCCAAGAGGGGATCTTGTAGGTGGAGGGAGTTTTAAATTTTTTTAAGGCTATTTGTGAGTTATATTTGATGAATGAAAATGAAGAGAGGCCTTGGAAAAAAATTTAGAACTCATGGAAAGTGATTTGGTGTCTTAGGTTCCATATTATGACCTAAAGAAGCAATATGATACTAGGCCTTTTATTTTAATGATGTGATGACTCCAAGAGGCTTAAAAGGAGTCAAGAATCATATTTGAAAGGAAAGAATGAGACCTAGAAATCATTTGAGGGGTGTTGCTTCATTAGGTCCAATTATGGACCATAATGGAGCTTATAGAGCAATCTAGTGCTTTATCAAGTTATATAGCCTTGGAATGTGTTCATGAACCTAATTAGCTCCTATAAATTGTATCTAGGCCAAGAGAAACCATCTCTACCAATTTGTGGGTGCGTGACCAAAAGAGGAGGCTTGAAATCTAAGGAAAAAGTGTGTGATTGTGTGCAAGGTAGCTCTCTCCACCTTCTCTCATGCATGGATGTGTGTTTAGCTTGTTTTAGAATGTGTGTATGTGTATTTTCAAGCTATGAAAAGTATACTAGCATGCCTTTATATGCCATGATCCTTGATGCCATGTTATGTTTCTAAATGAGCACATAATGTTTGTGTGAGTTTACTTAACTATGGAGAGGTCAAGAACCCTTCCCTTTAGTGAGGATGAGCCAAGAACCCTTGAACTTGGTTGAGACAAAGTAAAGAGTCTCCTAAAAGCAAAATGGGCTCCCAAGAGTGTGGTTGAGTTTAAAACTCTTAAAGAATGGGTGAGGCAAGTCCAAAACCCATGAGGAGAAGTGTAAGGCTAATCCTAACACTTGGTGAGCTCTTGAATGTCTTGTATGATTGATTCACATGCCAAGGTTACTTTTAAAATGTCCATATTTTCCATTTTCTCCATGCATGCATTTGTAAAGCTTACTTTGCACATATTATGTATGATTGAATTGGAGATGAGCTATTGGGATTCTTTGAATCTCATCCCCTCCTCTTCAATGATCTAACATGCTAGGTGGACAAAGTAACTATGGTGAAGGGAGCCAACAACAATGAAGAGGAAAGATTGACAAGCTTATGCTTTGTTTTATCCACTTTGGAACCATAATGATGGTTCATGATGTATATAATGTTGTAAATATATTATGAACCTTGAGACATGTATAAATATATTATTATGTGATGTTTATGTATATGGATATGATGTATGAGCTTTAGCTCATATTTTGAGTATGTAATGCCAAAGTGTGTAATGTGGAAGTTTGATGGAAATGTGCATAAGTGTGGGTTGAATGGGCAAAATGAGGTTCATGAGGTTTGGGACCATTTGGGCAGCCTACATAAGTCTTAAATATACTTGTAGACTTGCCCTAAAGGTGCCAATATCAAGGGAAGCCATTTGGCAAGTTTGGTATCTCATATGGAGCCAAATTTGACCATAATGGAACCCTATGTCACTTTTTAGCCAAATGAGTTAGTATTAATCTAAAATTTGGCATGAAATTAGGTCTCATTTAGAAATTTCTGGGAAGCTAAAGATCATAATTTTTGGAGGTCTATAGAATATTTGATGATTTTTCAAAATTGGTAAAATTCATGGTTTCTGGTTGCTGCACTAATTCATTTGGTCCGAAATTGTTTTTCTATCACCCAAGGCTCAAATGATGTCCAATTGGCATGATATGTTATATATAGAAACTAGACAATCACAATGACTCGTTCCAATTAGAAGCACCTCATTTGGATGTTTAGAGTGGGAGATATGAATTTTCAAAGTTTCTGTCCAGTATCAGTAATTTTGCCTGATCAGAAGTACTCTTCCATTTAATTCTAAAGTCTGGGCTTGATGAATTGATCTAGAGACATTTTTTCTCTCTAGTTAGCATCCACAACTTTCCAGATTGGTATCATTTGCATAGATTGGGTTTTTGTGGAATTAATTGGACATTTTCAAAATTTTCTGTAGAATTCTATGATAGTTCCAAAATTCAGTAAGATCTTTGGACCATTTTGGATGTCAAACGTCCTCCATGATGCATGTTATGGTCTAGACACATTTTTAATGTGAGGTAGACATCCTAAACTTTCTAGAATGACCAAGATTCCATGCTTTCAATTTTTCTAGATTTAGTTATGATCTTCCAAAGTTTGGTCAGAAATGGAGCAAATTTGGCCGAAATTAAACAAACCCATTTCATGCTGCGTTTCAGTTTCCATGAGTTGTACGCATGATTTTCTGATGTAAATGAGTTGTAATGATGTATTTAATTATGAGAATGTATAGTATGAGCTCATACGGTCCACATGATACTGATTGCAAATTTTGAAGTATGACGTAATGTAAATAAGTCTATTATTTTCACTCCCTCTTTCATATGCTCTCATGGGAATGATGATGTAAATCCTATGAATGACATAAAATGAGCTAGAATTTATGGTGTTACACCATTTAAGAGAAGGGAGGAGAGAACGAGGAAAAAGGAGCTAAAAAATGTAAGAAAATATGCAAAATTTCACGCCGTGGTAGTTAGCAAACTTCCTCTACTATTCATGCTCTTTCTAATGATGATCTTAGCTTCATGAAAGGACCATTTTAGTGGTTGAACTCTTGGAGGAAGAAGGGAATTTAAGGCAACTATTTATGCCATAAAAATCCCTATGGGGTAAGGATTCAAACAAGGTATGTATTGCTTAAAGAAAATTGATTTTCTTTGAATCCTAAGGCTATGATGGGTGTGAACTAGAGAGAAAAAAGGAAGAGAAGATCTTAGCTTGACAAAAGTTTGAGAGAAAGGAAGGTTTTGAAGCGCGTAGATTAAGTTTATGTAATTGAAATGCCATGAAAAGTTATAGAACACAAGATAGACAACCTAGGGTTTGTATTGCACCTTGAGAATTTTAGAACCCTTGTAAGATGTTTCAACCAATTTAAGATCACCCTTCAGCTAAAAAGAAATCAAGTAGGTTCCACATGAATCAAATTCCTTAGAGAAATAACAAAATTCCATTAAGATTACATTATGGGCTAGGTCCAGCCAAGGCATACTTAGAGTAGCTAGGGAGTGCTTTAATAGATTCTAAGGTTTCAAGAGTCCTAAATGTGAGAAATAAACACTAATGGAACTATTAAATTGAATTTAGAAGCCTTATTTTAAAAGATAAATTTTTAGAGCACATAAAGAGCCTAAAAGAACAAGTTGGCTCTAGACTTATGTAATCATGTAGAGGGTCCAAATGAGTTTCATTAAAGTAATATGGCTTATAGAAAATGAGATTGTGGAGCCGAGAAAGTGAAATCCAAGAAAGGCCTTTTAAGGAACATAAAATGGCTTAAGTTGAATATTAGGTTCTAAGGACGTTAAATATCAATAACAAGACTTAGAATGGATCCTAATAAGCTAATTGGCATTGCACATTACTATATGTAGGCTAAGCAAATGCAAGCCCATTTGATAGAGGTGTGAACTTGAGGAGGATGAAGTAAGGAATCAAACAAAAGAGAGGAACTTTAGAGATAGTGGTAGCTTGAGGCTCTTAGCTCCACAAGGTAGTTCAATCTCCTTATCTTGGATGCATTTGAATGCATATGTGGTGGCTTGATATATTCATGAGTTATGCCTTGATATGCTTTCTATTATGAGCTTTATGTTTAAGTTTGATATGTTTTTGGCTCTTAGCTCCTTATAGCATGGAATTGAGCATAGTAGCTCTTCCTTAGCTTTGGGTTGAGATTAGTTGAGCCTAGCTAGTACATTTAGATGCCATGGCTTAATAAGAAATGAGTTTTCATGCTAAAAGTATGTTTGAGATGCATGATGCATATGAATCATATGTTTATATCACATGCATTGCATTTCCTCATGACATTTATATATGCATGGATATGGTTGAGATTAGCTACTGAGATTAGACTTTAGGAATGGCACATTAGAAGCATTTGTTGTAAAGAACACATATGTTGTTGTATAGGATGTATTAGTAATGGAATATGTTATATATGACACTAATATGGAATGTTAACCTATGTATGAGTTTAAGGACATGAATATATGTCATTTTGGTTCATAATATGGTCATTAGTACATACTTTGCATCTTAGAAACCATGGAATTGTATATGCTTGAATGGATGTGGAATGGTCAATTTTTGAGCCAAGCCTTATTGCATGCAATGAACCCTATAGAATTGATGCTTGGAATGATGAAAACTTGCTAAAAGTGAGAGAGTGTAAATTAGAGGCCAATTGAGCCACTTTAGAACCAAAATTTGGTCTAAATGTGCCATAAATTGCTTTTCTACCTTGAAGGCCCAAATGACCTAGATTATGGCTAAAATTTGGCATGCAATTAGAAATTTATAGAGCTTTCTAACAAATAAAAAATGGGAATAGTTAGAGTTATACATAACATTTTATGAATTTTCAAAGTTGGCAAAATTATGTAGAATTGGCATGTACTATTCACATTGATGCAGTTACTGTTAATGCAATTTTTAATGAGTCAAATGAATTCAATTTTACTTGAAATTTTCCTAGCATTAAGTTCACATCATAGGCTTTCCATAGCCGTTGAGTTTGCATAAATCAAAGTTACATCGCCTAAGTTATGAATTTTTTAATTTTAGGGTTTTATTATGTCAAAGAGTCAATAATAGGATATGTGGCTTCGATATGCAAATGGGTTTTGCATCTTGGCTTTATAGATCCAAACAACTTGTCTATGGCAAATTTGATTGAAAAAGGTGAGGAATTAAAAATTTGACCCTATAACTTAGGTTGATGCTTTAAACAGATAAAAAATCACCTCCTTAAATGTAGTAATGGTAAAATTTTTGTTGCTATTTATCTGTATTGATATGAAAATGTACATATAGAGTATGTTATGACAATTTGCATATAGATGTATCAGTATACTAAACATGTTCCCACTATATATTATTAATAGGATCATTTTTGGATATGGAGAAACATGCTAAACTTAACACATTTGAGTACCATGCATTCATGATAGTTAATACAAAATTGCATGCAAATATTATAACACATATAAGAAGCATGTAACCTTATGCTTTCACAAAGGATTTCCCAGGCAATATTGATTCAACTTGATCATATTAAGCTCAATACATCATATCTATTATGCCACATAAACTTGGTACATAATGGCATGCTTTATCATTATATTTGTAAGACCTTACTAGGGTTTATAACATAGTACTCTAACGAGTACATTATAATATTATCCTATTGTATCACTATGTGTGCCCTATAAATAGATGTAGATATCCTGCCTTGGACACATTAGTCATATAGCAACCAATTTTCTAAGTACCATACCAAGCATCTTATTCTACTTGATACAAATATAGGTTTTTGTAATCATAGGTAAGCCACCAAGCATCCCATACTACTTAGTCTGAGACCTAGGCTTTCAGTGCCATCAAGGAGGAATACTATTTCCCTAGCCCTTATAGTCATTAGAACATAGCATCTTCATGTATAAGAGTCAACATAATTTGGCCATACCCTAGTGTGGATCCACAAATCATAACCTAAAACCTAAAACCTAAAATCACATGAAGGACTCCCACCTTTTAGTGATCCCTTATCATAACCTTGTCCCTAGAAAATTGAGACATAAATTTCAAAAGGGACTTTATCCTCCTGTTATTTCCATATGATTATATCCTTCCTTCTACATAGATAAAAATTTGTCTCTTTCTATATAGATTATCTTCTAGTTGATAAAGAACATCTTATTCATATTCATCTAACCATTTATGTATAGTCCATGTTATCTAAGTCAAATCTTATAGCAAACAAGTAGAGTGGTACTAGCAAGCATAATTAAGAGCCTATATTTTACTAAACATATAAAGTCCATAGGTAACACGTTCAAAACTCATGTGCCATAATAGTAACAAAGATATTTAGTAAAAAGGAGAAAATGTATGGATGAAATGGCCAAAATGAGATGCATGGAGTTTGAGATCATTTGGGTAGCCTACACAAGTCTTAATCATTATTTTAAACTTGCCCAAAAGGTGCCAAACCCTAAGGAAAGCCATTTAGTTACTTTGGTACCTCATATGAAGCTAAAAACGACCATAATGGAACCCTATGTCACTTTTTGGCCAAATGAGCTCTTCTTGATCCAAGATCTGGTATGCAATTAGAGCTTGTTGAAAGCTTTTTGGAAGCTAAAGAACATAATTTTTGGAGGTCTACAGAATATTTGATAAATTTTCAAAGTTGACAAATTTTCTGATTTTGGTCTACTGCACTATTCATTTGGTTCGAAAATGAAATCTGTCACACAGGGCTCAAATGATGTCTAATTGCCATGAAATTTTATACCGAGAAACTAAAAATTCACAATGACTTCTGCCATTAGAAGCACCTCATTTGGAGGTCTAGAGAGGGAGATATGAATTTTTAAAGATTCTACCCAGTATTAGGACCCTTACCTGACCACAATTACTGTTCCATTGAATTTCGAGGTCTGGGTTGCCTAAGTTGGTCTGAAGCTATTTTTTCACTCTATCTAACATCCATAACTTTCTAGGTTGGTATCATTTGCATGGATAGGATTTTTTGGAATTAGTTGGACATTTTTAAAATTTATTGTAGAAATCTGTGACAACATCAGTGATAGTTTGACCTCTAGGTCAAATGTCCTCTGTAGTGGATGTTATGATTTGGACATATTTTTAGTGTGAAGTAGACATTTGTATCTTTCCATAATGGTTAAGAATTCATGATTTCAATTTTTTTAAAAATTAGTTATGAGTTTCCAAAGTTTGGATAAAAAAGGGGCAAATTCTGGCTAAAATTTAATGTGCTTATTTTAAGCTTTCCCTTGAGTTCCATGAGTTGTGGGCCATATTTTATGATGCAAATGAGTTATATTCATGTAATTAAAAATGATAATAGATAATTTGAGCTCACACAATCCAACGTGATACTAAATAAACATTTTACATATGACGCAACGCGAAAATATTTATTATTTTTATGCTATTTCTTTGGTTCTTCCATGAGATGTCTAATAGGAAGCATAAAGATAGCAGGAAATGAGCTAGAATTTATGGTGTTACAACTTGAGCACATGGGGATGTACCAAAATGACCTTCTACATTTGTCTCAAAGGTGCACGAACCCAGAATTTAAAATCTCACTTTCTCACCCCTTGCCATATACAAGATTTCATAATGCTAGTCTTGCCATTCCATGCTTAAAATACACTATACCATTCATATAATATTAAATCTCATTTATACATGATAAATTAGAATAATTATATATGTTTATAAGTTTATAGGACATATACAACCATGGATTACAGTATTTACAACTCATATGGCCATAAAGAAGCAAAATCCATGCACTTTGTTGTCATACTCTCATCTTCGAAGTTGTTGGCTCCCATTACCTTGTTCACTTGATCCGCATAACATGTTAGGACATTGGAGAGGAGAGAACGAGATTCAAAGAATTCCAATAGCTCATCTTGTAACATTTGGTTCTCTGAAAACGAGAGAAAACATAAGAAATGTAATGTACGATTTCTTTGTAAATGAACGAAACTCACCGAAGATAAAAGGAAGTCCCCTTAAATGATTTAATTAAGGTCCCAAAAAAATTAAGAAGTATTCTAGACTCCTAAAAATAAGAATCATAGGCTCAGACAGAAAAAAAAAAAGAGCTAGAATGAAGAAACAATTTCTTACGGAAAACTTATGAAACGTAATGGCATTTTTGTAATTTTGAGTAAATTTTAGAATTCACATAGGAGGGCTTTTTAAATGAGAGTTTTGAGTTCTCTAAGGTTCTCAAAGGTCCTAAAAATCATGGGAAGCCTTAGGACAGTTAAATCCCCTCCGGTGGACATTTTAGTTCTGATTTGAGTGATTCTAAAGGTATTTTACTAAATTGGGAACTTAACTTTTATAATGGGAAAGATGATTCTAAAAAATGAGCTAAAACAAATGAGAAACAAAAATGCCAGAAACAAAAGGCAAAATGGAAATTTTTTAAAAGTATTTCTTCCTCCCACCTATAAATAGGTGGTGCCATCCTTTCTCACTCATTTAGACACAATCGTTTCTGCCCAAATTCAAAGAAGGAAGCTAGGGTTTAGGCACACCAAAGGGAGAGAAAAAAGAAAGAAAAATCAAAGTCTTAAGGTATGGTTTCTTAGTAGTTTTTCATGCTTTCTTCCATCCAAACCTCCTCTCCTCCATTCTCCTTTGTTTCCTTTGATTAAAATGAAGTTTTCAAATCTGTTTTAAGGGAGATATTAAGGGAAAATTTCGGATTTGAAGAGAGGAGCTTGGAGAAAGCAGGATTCAAGTGAGAAAAAGCAAGAAAATAAGGTAATTTCTTCATCCATGGTTGATATCTATTCCTTCCCTTCCTCCACCATTTCGCCCCACTCAAGAAACCCTAGGAAGATGTGATTTTTAGGTAGAACTAAGGGTGACTCTAAGGAAAAAGGGTGTGGAGATGAAGAATATGCAAAGGGAATTAACAAAAAATCATGGAATTTCAAATGCAATTTCTAGGGTTTCAAGTGCACCTTGTAAAATTTCATTTTGTACAATGATTCCTAGGCTCAAATAAAAGTTTAATTAAGCTCCTAAGATCCTTAGAAGTCTCCCCATGTGCTTCCTCCCTTGAGAAAACAAAATAAAGTCCATGGAGCCTAAAACCTAACATAGGTTCGACCAAGAGAGGTTCTTATAGCTAGGGAGAGTTTTAAATTTTTCTAAATCCATTTTTGAGTCATATATGATGAATGAATATAAGAGGAAGCCTTGGGAAAAATCATGAATGAATATAAGGGGAAGCCTTAGGAAAAATTTAGAAATCATAAAAAGTGAAATGGTGCTTTATGTTCTATAATATAATTTAAAGAAGCAACATGTAGTTAGGCTTTTGGTTTTAATTATGTGATAACTCCAAGAAGCTTAAAAGGATTCAAAAATCATATTTGAAAGGAAAGAATGGAGCCTAAAATTTATTTAAAGGGTGTTGCTTCATTAGGTGCATTTATGGAACCATAATGAGGTTTATAGGTCAAGCTAGTATTTAAGCAAGTTGTGTGACCTTAGAATTAATTCCATGAACCTAATTGGCTTCTATAAATTATGTTTAGGCCAAGAGAAATCATCCCTACACTTTTGTGTGTGTGTGGCCGAAGGAGGGAGCCTTGATTCAAGAGAAAAAGTGTGTAATTACTTCCAAGGTAGCTCACTCCTCCTTCTCTTATGCATGATTGTTTGCTTTACTTGTCTTTGAATGTGTGTATATATATTTTTAAGCCATGAAAAGTATTCTAGCATGGCTTTGATTCCATGGTGCGATGATGTTACAATATATTTTTATATGATGTTTATGATGTGTGCTTGGATTTGCTTGAGTGTGGTGAGGCCAAGAACCCTTAACTATGGTGAGGATGAGCCAAGAACCCTTAAGATTAGTTGAAACAAAGTAAAGAGTCTCTCAAAAGTGAGATTGATTCCTAAGGGTACAGTTAAGTCCAAAAACCTCTTAAAGAATGGATGAGGCAAGTCCAAAATCCACAAGTAAATGGGTGAGGTAAATCCACTTGCTTGGCAAGCCTTTGTATGCTATGTATGACTTTTTCAAATAATGAAAATGTTTCTTGAATGTTTACACATATCAACATGACCATACATGCATTTGTGAGACTTGTTTTGCATGCTTTATTTATGATTAAATGGGAGATGAGCTATTGGGATTTTTTGAATCTCATCCTTTCCTCTCCAATGATCTAACATGCTAGGTAGACCAAGTGGGCAAGGTAACAGAAGTCAACCACCTTGAAGATGAGAGAATGACATTCAAGAGCATGATTTTTCCTACTTTAAGGCCATACAAATGGCAAATAGTGTAACCAATAGTTATATATGTACTATGATGGTATAAACATATGTAATTATGATAATATATCATGTATAAATAGAAGAATATGATATGTGATCATTAGAGTATGATTTAGGTATGTTATGGCAAAGTGGCTTCTTGAATGGTATTAGGGAAATGTGTATAAGTGTGAGTGAGATGGCCAAAATGAGATGCATGAGGGTTAGGAACATTTGGGCAGCTCACACAAGTCCTAATTATGCATTTAGACTTGCCTAAGAGGTGTCAAACCCTAAGGAAAGCCATTTGGACATTTTGGTATCTTATATGGAGCTAAAATTGACCATAATGGAACCCTATATCACTTTTTGTCCAAATGAGCTCTTCTTGATCTAAAACTTGGTATGCAATTAGAGCTTTTTAGAAAGCTAAAGAACAAAATTTTTGAAAGTCTAGAGAATATTTGATAAATTTTCAGAATTGGCAAATTTTTTAGTTTTGGTCATGTTACTATTTACTTAGGTCTGAAAATGAAATATATCACACAGGGCTTAAATGATGTCCAATTATCATGATATTTTATACAAAGAAACTAGATATTTCTAGTGACTTGTGCCAATGGGAAGCACCTCATTTGGATGTCTAGAGAGAGAGATATGAATTTTTAAAGAATCTATCAAATACCAAGCACTCCACCTGACCTCAGTTATTGTTTGATTGAGTTTCTAGGTCTAGGCGTGCTTGAACTAGTCTAAAGTTATTTTTTCCCACTAGCTAACATTCATAACTTTCTATATTTGTATCATTTACATGGATTGGATTTGTTTGGAATTAATTGGATATTTTTGAAATTTACTACAGAATTCTGTGACAGCACCAGTGGACAGCCTAACCTCTAAACCTTTTCGAATGTCAAACGTCTTCTGTGCTAGATGTTATGGTCTAAACATATTTGTAACATAAATTAAACATGTGTAGCTTTCCAAAATGTCCAATAAGACATGATTTTGATTTTTCTAGAATTAGTTATAATTTCCAAAGTTTGTGATAGGAATGAGGAAAATCTAGCCAAAAATATACATATATATATATTATGCTTCTCTTTGGTTTTCATGAGATGTAGGCCACTTTTGATAACGCAAATGAATTGTATTCATATAATTAAATATGAGATTGTGAAACATGAGTCCACATGGCCCATGAGACTCCCAATGAAATTTTTATACATGACACAACACTAAGAAATTCATTATTTTAATGTCATATTTCTTACACTCTTATGGATTGCATGATATGAGACATGGAAGTAGTATGAAATAAGCTAGATATATATGGTGTTACATTTATTGGTATCAAAGCAAAGTTTCAGGCTCTTTTAGATTGGATTTAGCTTGAGGATGTAGCAACAGAGTTATGTAAAGGGCTATATAAAGGCTTGAATGGACAGGTAGAACCTTATATGAGACATGTTGGGTATGTGAAGATAGTTTGTGGCTTGTTTCATGATGAATAAGTTGTAGAATAGTCTTAGAGTAGTTAGTTGAAACTAAGAAAGAGTGGCCTTTAGAGTAGCTTAAGCAAAGTTAAGGGATTCGATGGCTAGAACTTGATAAGATATGATAGCTCACCGGGATCGGTGGCAAGCCCTAAATATAAACGATGAGAAATAATTTTGTTGATAGGAAGAGGCTTGCTAGAGGGAGTATGTGAGGCCTAATTCTCCTTGGTAGTCATATTCAGGCCATTCAGGGATGTCCTACTTAATGCAGAGACAAGTAGTGATGCAATGCAGTATGAGATGAGACTACGGCTGCACAGGACCAATTTAGAGGGGAATGAGAAAGAGAGTTACCCTATAGCCATAACACTTAAATGTCTAGATAAGTATTAAAGCCAAAAAGGTTAATTCCTTCAGGCCAAGAGCTTAAGCCACAAGCTACACTCCTTAGAGCCCTAACAGTCCAGAGATGGCAGTTAGATATGTATGAATGAAGCAAGAGGTAGAACCCTCTAGCTTAATGATGGGCTGGGTATAGAGGCAATAAGGCTCGGGTTAGTAGCTAAAGATGAAAATCCAATCCCTGAAAAAGCAAGCCAATCAGAGGCCGTTAGCTGCAACTAATATTTAGATAGGAAAACTGCAATGTCCAGTTTTTGTTAAACGACAGAAACAGGCGTGTTTTCAAAGCAAGTCACTTAAAATGAATTAGTTAAGGTCCCAAAAAATTTGAGTAATATTCTAGACTCCTAAAAATGGGAATCTCAGCCTCATATGAAATGAAAAATGAAGTTAGAATGAAGAAACAAATTTTGACAGAAAAGCTACGAAATGTAATGGCATTTTCATAATTTTGAGCAAATTTTGGAATTTACACAAGAGAGCTTTTTAAATGAAAGTTTTGATTTCTTCGAGGTTCTCAGAGGCCCTAAAAACTATAGGAACCCTAAGACAGTTAAATCCCCTTCGGTGGACATTTCTAATGTCGGTGTGCCTAAATTTTGACAGGTTTATTCAGGAAGGTTTTAGCTCCCATTTGAATGATTTCAAAGGTATTTTACTAAATTGGGAACCTAAATTTTATAATAGAAAAGATGGTTATCAAAAAGAAGCTAAAACAAAGGAGAAATGAAAATGCAAATAACGAAAGGAAAAATTAGAATTTTTGAAAAAACCACTTTCCTACCCCTATATATAGGTGATGCCCTACTTTCTCCCTCACTTAGACTTAGAATTTTCTACCTACTTTTAAAAAAGGGAGGTAGGGTTTTAGACGCACAAGAGAGGAAGAAGAAGAAGGAAGAATTCAACCTTAAAGGTATGTTTCCATGGTAGTTTTCATGCTTTCTTCCATCCACACCTCTTCTCCTTCATTCTCCTTTGTTTCCTTTGATTAAAATGGAGTTTATAAATATGATTCAAGGAAGAAACTCAAGAGAATTTTTGGAATTAAATAGAGGAGCTTGGAGAAAGCAAGATTCAAACAAGGAAACTAAGTAATTTCTCTTCCTATGGTTTGCTAACTTCATCTTCCCTCCTTCTCTATTTCACCTAACCCTAAGAACCATAGAAGGATTTGAATTTTTGGTAGAACCAAGTATGAGTCTAAGGAAAAAGGGTATAGAGATTAAGAATATGCAAAGGAAATTAATAAAAAATTATTAGATTTCAAGATGCAAATTCTAGGGTTTCATATTCACCTTGTAAAATCTGATTTTGTATGATGATTCCTAGGCCTAATTAAGAGTTTAAATAAGCTCCTAAGATCCCTAAGATGCTCCCCACATGCTTTCTCCTTCAAGAAAACAAAGAAAACTCCAAGAAGGCCAAACTTGCTCTATGTCTTGGCCAAGCATGGATGGGATAGTTAAGGAGAGTTTTAAATTTTTCTAAGCCCATTCTTGAGTCACATATGATGAATAAAAATAAGGAGAGGCCTTGGGAAAAATTTAGAATTCATAGAAAGTGAGTTAGTGCTTTAGGTTCCATATTATGACCTAAAGAAGCAACATATTGTTAGGCTCTTGGTTTTGATTGTGTGATGACTCCAAGAGGCTTAAAAGGAGTCAAGAATCATATTTGAAAGGAAAGAATGGAGCCTAGAATTTATTGAGGGGTGTTGCTTCATTAGGTGCATTTATGGACCATAATGGGGTTTATAGAACAACCTAGTATCTAGGTAAGTTGTGTGACCTTAGAAATTGTTTCATGAACCTAATTAGCTTCCATAAATTGTGTTTAGACCAAGAGAAGCCTTCCCTCCACTTTTGTGGGCGTGTGGCCGAAGCAAGAGAGGGCATTTCAAGAGAAAAAGTGTGTGATTGTGTGCAAGGTAGCTTTCTCCACCTTCTTTTATGCATAGATGTGTGTTTAGCATGTCTTAAAATGTGTGTATGCATATTTTCAAACTATAAAAAGTATGTTAGCATGATTTTATATGCCATGATTTCATGATGACATATTATGTTTCTAAATGACACTATAATGTTTGTTGAGTTTGCTTGAGTGTGGAAAGGCTAAGAACTCTTAACCATGGTGAGGATGAGCCAAGAACCCTTAAGATTGGTTAAGACAAAGCAAAGTGGGCTCCCAAGAGTATGATTGAGTCCAAGAATCTCTTAAAGAATGGGTGAGGCAAGTCCAAAATCCATAAGGAAAAGGGTGAGGCCAATCCATCCACTGGGCAAGCTCTTGAATGTCGTGTATAACTTATTCACATGCCAAGCTTGTTTCTTGAATGTTCATGACATCAATTATATCCATGCATGCATTTTCAAGGCTTACTTTGCATATATTATATTTGATTGAATGGGAGATGAGCTATTGGGATTCTTTGAATCTCATCCCCTCCTCTCCAATGATCTCACATGCTTGGTGGACTAAGTGGACAAGGTAATAGAAGCTAACCACCTTAAAGGAAAGAGTTTGGCAACAAAATGCAAAGTTTTTAGTTCTTTAAGACCATAATTGTGTCAAATGATGTAATCCAATGATGTACATGGTCTATAACCTCTTGAACATGTGTAATTATGATATTATGCTATGTATGAATGAGAGAATATATTTTATAGTCATTAGAATGTGAAATGGGTATATGGTGGCAAATTAGCTTCATTAGTGGTTTGATGGAATTATGCATATGTGTGGATGAAGTGGCCAAAATGAGATGCATGGAGTTTAGAACCATTTGGGCAACTTATAGAAGTCTTAATCATGCTTCTAGACTTGCTAAAAGGTGCTAAACCCTATGGATAGCCATTTGGTTACTTTGGTACCTTATATAGAGCTAAAATTAACCAAAATGGAATCTTATATCACTTTTTAGCCAAATGAGCTCTTCTTGATCAGAGATTTGACATGCAATTAGAGCTTGTTGAGAGCTTTTTGGGAAGCTAAAGAACATAATTTTTGAATATCTACAGAATATTTGATGAATTTCCAAAGTTGGCAAATTATTTGATTTTGGTCTGCTGCACTATTCATTTGTTCTGAAAATGAATTCTGTCACACAGGGCTTAAATGATGTCCAATTGCCATGAAATTTTATATAGAGAAACTACTCATGTCAACCAAAAGCACCTCATTAGGAGGTCTAGAGTGGGAGATATGAATTTTTAAAGATTCTATCCAGTATTAAGAACTTTACACGACCTCAGTTACTGTTCTATTGAATTCTGAGGTCTAGATGTGCTTGAGCTGGCCTAGAAATATTTTTTTCCTCTAGCTAATGTCCACAGCTTTCTAAATTGCTATCATTTGCATGGATTGGATTTTTCTGAAATTAATTGAATATTTTTGAAATTTACTACAGAAATCTATGATAGAACCAATGGGTAGTTTGACCTTTGGACTTTTTTGGATGTCAAACATCCTTTGTGATGGATATTATGGTCTGGAAATATTTTTAGTATGAAGTAGACATTTGTAGCTTTCCAAAATGGCCAAGAATCTATGATTTCAATTTTTATAGAATTATTTATGAATTTCCAAAATTTGGTTAGAAAAGAGCCAAATTCTAGCTGAGAATATACGAGTATTTTGAGCTTTCCTTTGAGTTCTATGAGTTGTGGCCATATTTTATAATGTAAATGAGTTGTATTCATATAATTAAATATGAAAATGTATGGTATGAGTTCATATAGTCCATATGACACCGAATAGAATTTTTATATACGATGCAACGCGAAAATATTCATTATTTATATTGCCTTTTTCATTGGAAACTCATATGATTCATGGAATTGTGTTAATGAAAGGCATGAGATGAGCTAGAAATTATAGTGTTATATTTATTGGTATTAAAGCAAAGGTTCAGGCTCTTGATGTGGGTTGTGACTTATGTTTATAAGTTGCCTAGGTGCATATGAGCTTGTTTTCGGATGAATTGAGTGTGTTTGATGGTAGAAGTGTTCCCTTTTTCCATGTTAAAGTTTGTTATGATGTTTCAGCTAGATGGTGAACACTAAGAGAGGTCAGCCCTCTAGAGAGGCTCATGCTAATGAAGCCAGGCCTAGTGATCTAGTTGTTGGAGCCTAACAGGCTATTATGGCTCGCTTGGATCAATAGCAGGCTATTATCATGCAGTTGCAGGAATGGCTTGTTGAAAGAGATAGCCAAGGCCCTACACCTACTCCTCCTCAGCCACCTCCATACTCAGATTATCCCGAGCACTTAGGGGTGACTCCTTCAGATCCATAGCAACATGCATAGATGGATGCCCCTATTCTACCAGCTCAGACGAGCAGTGTAACATCCAGTCCCTCCGTAAATGTGAGAAACGCAATGTTCGGTTTCTCCGTAAACGGCAGAAATGGGCCAAATATAAAAAGAAGTCCTCAAAATAGAAGGAATTGGGGCCAAATAAAATTATAATAAAATTTTAAATATTAGAAAATGAGGATTTGAGGTTTAAGATGCCCAAAAACTAGAGCCAAAAGAGATCAGAAAATTTACCGAGGGAAGTAGGGGCATTTTTGTAATTTTTGAAAAATTTGGAAAACTCATAGGAGGGCTTTTTAAACAAGAAATTTAAGCTTTCTAGGGTTCTCAGAGGCCCTAAATACTATGGGAACCCCTAGAACAGTTGAAACCCCTCCGGTGAGTGATTTCGGCCGTCGATTGACCAAAATTTTGACCGAATGGTTCGGAACGGTTTTAGATCCTTTTTGAGTGATTCCAAAGGCAATTATTATGATTAAGAGCCTAAGTAATATGATGGAAAAGACAGATTTCAAAAAGGAGTTAAAACAAGCCCAAACGAACAAAACTATGAAGAGGGACTAAATTGCAACTTTTAAAAGTTGCTTAAATGAATCCCTAGCTTATAAAAACGCCCCTCCTTTGCTCAGATCTCCTCACCCACTCTCTCACACGTTAAAACAGAAGTAAGAAGGGCTGAGAGTGGCGCACAAGAGGGGAGGCCAAGGAAGGAAGAGGACTTTGAAAAGTGTAAGTTTTAGCCACTTTTTCCTACTCCTTGCCTTGCTAAACTTCTTCCCCTCCTTTCCTCCTCTCTTCCTATGGATTTAGTGAGATGTTTGGTTCTGTTTTGAGCCCAGAACTGAGGGGGAAATTTTGAAATTCAAGGAGAGGGTTGAAGCAAGGAAGAGAACTCTTGAGAAAAGCTTGGAATCAAGGTGATTTTTCTATCTTGGTTGCTTCCTTTTTCTTGCCCTTTGTGTATGGAGTTCTGCTAGAACAGAACCATCTTGGGGGGAGGATTTTTGTCCAGAAATAAGAAGGAATTGTGGGTTTTAGACCATGAGGAGTTAGTAGATGCAAGGAAATTGGAAGAAAGGCTAATGAAAATCAAGTTAGAAAAGTGTAGAGCACTTAAAGGGATTGTAAAAAATAATTTAATCCATGAGTTCCCTTGGCTATTTAAGTGTTTCCTTGACCTCTTGCAACTCTTAACAACCTCCCTAAATGGTTCCCCCATCAAGGAAAAATCAAGAAGCCATAAAATCCTATTTATGCTCTAACTTTCGGCCAAGTAGGGATGGCATAGTTAGGGAGAGTTTTAAATTGTTTCAAGCCCATTTTTGAGTCATACATGATGAATAAATGTGAGGGGAAACCTTGGGAAAAATTTAGGACGCTTAGAGAATGAGTTGGTGCTTTAGGTTCCATATTGTGACCTAAGGAAGCAACATGATGTTAGGCCCTTTGTTTTAATGATGTGATGACTCCAAGAGGCTTAAAAGGAGTCAAGAATCATATTTGAGAGTAAAGAATGAGGCCTAGAAATCATTTGAGGGGTGTTGCTTCATTAGGTGCCAATATGGACCATAATGGAGGTTGTAGAGTAATCTAGGGTTTAAGCAAGTTGCATAGCCCTAGAAATTGTTTCATGAACTTAATTGGCTCCCATAATTTGTGTCTAGGCCAAGTGAAACTATCTCCACCAACTTGTGGGTGTGTGGCTAAAAGAGGAGGCTTGAGTCCAAAGGACAAAGTGTGTAATTGTGTGCAAGGTAGCTCTCTCCACCTTCTCTCATGCATGGATGTGTGTTTAGCTTATTTTAGAATGTGTGTATGTGTATTTTCAAGCTTTGAAAAGTATGCTAGCATGCCTTTACATGTCATGATCCTTGATGCCATGTTATGTTTTAAATGAATCCATGATATTTGTATGAGTTTGCTTGAGTGTGGAGAGGCCAAGAACTCTTCCCTTTGGTGAGGATGAGCCAAGAACCCTTGAGCTTGGTTGGGACAAAGTAAAGAGTCTCCCAAAAGTAAAGTGGGCTCCCAAGAGTATGGTTGAATCCAAAGTACTCAAAGAATGGGTGAGGCAAGTCCAAAATCCATGAGGAGAAGTGTGAGGCCAATCCAAACACTTAGTGAGCTCTTGAATGTCTTGTATGATTGATTCACATGCCAAGGTTACTTTTAAAATGCCCATGATTTCTACTTTCTCCATGCATGCCATTGTGAAACTTGCTTGCACATATTATGTGTGATGGAATGGGAGATGAGCTATTGAGATTCTTGAATCTCACTCCCTCCTCTTAAATGTCCTAATATGCTAGGTGAACCAAGTGGATATGCCAATGGGAGCCAACAACACTAGAGGAAGGAGATTGACATTCATGTGTCTAGTTTTTGCTTTATGGAACCATAATGATGTGCAATGATGTATATGAGTATTGTAAATGGGGTATGACCCTTGATACATGTGTAAATATGATATTATATGATGTTTAAATGTATGGATATGATGTGTGACCTCTAGAACCTATTTTGAGTATGTAATGTCAAAGCATGCAATATGGAAGTTTATTGGAAATATGCATAAGTGTGGGTTGAATGGCCAAAATGAGATGTATGAGGTTTGGGACCATTTGGGCAGCTCACACAAGTCTCAAATAAGTTTTTAAACTTGCCCAAAAGATGCCAAGACCAAGGGAAATTCATTTGGCAATGTTGGTACCCAATATGGAGCCAAAATTGACCAAATTGGAACCCTATGTCACTTTTTGGCCAAATGAGTTAGTCCTGCTTTGAAATTTGGCATGCAATTAGGTCCTGTTGAGAGCTTTCTGGGAATCTAAAGATCATAATTTTTGGAGACCTAGGGAATATTTTGTGAATTTTCAAAGTTGGCATTTTTCATGGTTTCTGGTATGTGCACTGTTCATACTGGCAGATTTGATTTTCGGGTCACTCGATGGTTAAATGGTGTCCAATGCTTATGAAATTTTATACACACAAACTAGAGGTCATAAGATTTCTGTGGCCATTAAGATCACCTCATTTGGAGGTTTGACCACAGAGTTATACATTTTTGAAATTTGCTGTCAGTAACAGTGGCATCTCCGGAGCTCAGTCAATGTTTCATTAGTTTCAGATCCCTAAACGTATCTTTTTCATTCTGGAATTATTTTTAGTGTCAATTTAACATTTGTAGCTTCCCATAATGACTGAATGTGTGTGATTTCGATTTTTTTAGAATTAGTTATGAATTTCAGAAGTTTGCATCAGTAACCTGAATCACAGCCCAGGCAACCAGTGAGTCTGTAGCTTTTTGGATGTCAAACGTCCTGTGTGATGAATGTTGTGACTTGGAAATATTTTTAGTGTGAAGTAGACATCCTGAGATTTCCAGAATGACAGAGAACACATGATTTCAATTTTTATAGATTTAGTTATGATTTTCCAAAATTTGTGACAGAAAAGAGGAAATTCTGGACGAAAATGCATACATGAATTTTAATGTGTTCCTTTGCTTTCCACGAGTTGTAGACCAAATTTGATGATGGAAATGAGCTATATTCATGTATTTAAGTATGAGAATGTGATAGATGTATTCATATGGCCTACGGGATTTCGAAAGAAAAATTTTAGCTATAGAGAAATACATTTTAATTCATAACTCCCTATGCCACTATATTGTTTCCATAGAACAAACATAAACTGAGGCATGGGAATTGCATGAATTGAGTCCTAGAAGTATGGTGTTACAAGCAGCCCTCGACTAGAAAAATTATCCCTCAGTTCAAAAAACTTAGGCCACCCACCTTTGATGGTGAGATGAACTTAGATAAAGCTGAGGCCTGGATTATGCAGTTGGAGAAAATATTCAAGGTAATGGAGTGTACATATGAGTAGAAAGCCAAGATGGCTGTATTTTAGTTGCAGAAAGAAGTAGACTATTGGTGGAAGGGCACTAAGCCTATTTTGAGAGCGAGGAATTCCCTAATCACATGGGAGGCATTCATTCAGGTATTCCACGAGAAATACTTCCCCAATTCAATTAGGGATGAAAAAGAGTTAAAGT
This sequence comes from Erythrophleum fordii, assembly GCA_032878935.1. Classification (NCBI taxonomy): domain Eukaryota; kingdom Viridiplantae; phylum Streptophyta; class Magnoliopsida; order Fabales; family Fabaceae; genus Erythrophleum; species Erythrophleum fordii. The sequence goes on along the minus strand of JAVQMF010000052.1, from coordinate 11,990,769 downwards.
TCATTCTTTTCAAACAGACTGAGGGGATGTCTGTGGAACAATATATGGCAAAGTTTATAGAGCTCTCTAGATACTCCTCTTACTTATAGAGGCATGATGATGAGAGATAGAGGGCAGACAGATTAGGGAAAGGCCTACTCCTTGAGATTAGAGACAGGGTAGTGCCACAGAGAATTAGGTACTTTGATACCCTTGTTAAAGTATGCAGAGTAATAGAGGTGAACCTCAGGATGATGCAGCTTACCTCCAGTGCTAGACCACCCTTCCCTGAGTCCAAGAGACCTATAGAGGGATCATAGGCTGTAGTGACTAGCCAGAGAGGTGGCAGAGGCCAGTGGGGTAGAAAGTGGAAGAGACAGAAGACTCAATCTAGTAGAGGTAGCTTCAAACCTATTACATGTCCCTAGTATGGTAAGAACCATGGCATCAGACCATGTTACGTGGGGCAGAATGTGTGTTATAGGTGTGGTAAGCCAAGACATATGGCCAAAGATTACACATAGGCTCCTTCACTGATTCCATAGCGGAGGGAGATAGCTCCTCCTCTCAAACCTTAGACCCAGGAAAAGTCTTTACCTTATCATAATAGAAGGCTAGCTGATCCCTAAGTCTAATTTAAGGTGCTATTAGAATAAATGATTTTTTTATAATTGCATTATTTAATTTGCGTGCTAGCCATTCTTTTATATCATATGACTATGTTAAGAGGTTAGGTCTGAGTATGCATATATTGCCATATGATTTGCATGTATCTACCCTTACAGGAAACTGAGTCATTACCTCCCATGCTTGTTTAAATTGTGTGATCCAGTTTAATCATTGCCTTAATACCCTTGATTTGATTTGTATGCCCCTTATTGATATTGATGTGATTATTGGCATGAACTGGATGTCCGCAAATAACACCACACTAGATTATAGCTATAGATGTATTACTTTACTTGAGTATGGGACTGTGCCTAGTATAAGGACTAAGTCATCTGTCATGACCACCTCCCAAGTTGAGAGATCTCTAGGGCATAGTTATCAGGGGTATCTAGTTTTCTTTTTAGTCCAGGCTAAGGTAGAAGAGAGTATAGATGAGAATCCCATAGTGAGAGAGTTCCCAAAGGTATTTCCTAGGGAGATTAGCAGACTGCCCCTAGAGAGAGAGGTCGAGTTTCTTATAGATATCATACCTGGGAAGGTCTAGTGTTTAAGGCCCCATATAAGATGGCTCCCACTAAGCTAGCTGAGCTTAAGAAATAGATAAAAGAGCTCCTAGAGAAGGGTTTTATCAAACCCAATGTTTTTTCATAGGGAGCTTTAGTCCTATTCATAAAGAAGAAAGATGGGAGCCTTAGGCTATGTATAGATTACTGAGAACTCAATAAAATAACCATTAAGAATAAATATCCTCTCCCTCGCATAGATGACCTCCTAGATCAGTCAATAGGAGTGTCAGTATTTTCAAAGATAAACCTCAGGTTGGGATATCACTAACTTAGAATAAAGGCTGAGGATATTCCCAAAACAGTGTTTAGAACTAGATATGGGCACTATGAATTCTTAGTTATGCCCTTCGGGTTAATGAATGCACCCGCAGTATTCATGGATTACATGAATAAAGTCCTCAGGCCATATTTAGATAGATTTGTAGTTGTCTTCATAGATGATATCCTCATCTACTAAAAAAGTAGAGAGGAATATAAGCAGCATCTGAGATTAGCCTTGGAGACCTTGAGAGAGAGACAATTGTATGCTAAACTTAGTAAATGTGAGTTTTGGCTCTCTGAAGTTTAGTTTCTAAGTCATGTGATCTCCCAGGTAGGGGTCGCAGTAGATCCCCACAAGGTAGAGGTAGTATTACAGTGGGAGAGACCTAGGACAGTGACAAAGATCAGGAGCTTCCTAGGTTTAGCAGGTTACTAGAAAGAATGTGTAGAATGAAAAATGTGAGAATAGTTTTCAAGAATTGAAGTACAAGTTAACCACGACCCTAGTTTTAGTACTCCCTAACCCTAAAGAAACTTTTATAGTATATAGTGATGCCTCTAAGAAAAGGTTAGGATGTGTGCTTATGCAGAAAGGCCGAGTGGTAGCTTATGCTTCTAGACAATTGAAATCTCATGAGGAAAACTACTTTACACATGACCTAAAATTAGCTGCAGTAGTGTTTGCTTTGAAAAATATGGAGACACTACTTGTATGGGGCAACAATAGAGATTTATAGTGATCACAAGAGCTCAAATATTTATTTGAATAGAAAGAGCTGAATATGAGGCAACGGAGATGGTTAGAATTTTTGAAAGATTATGATTTCACGTTAAAATACCATCCCAGTAAGGCTAATGTGGTAGCTAATGCCCTGAGTAGAAAATCCACACACATGGCTTGTATGATGATCCGAGAGTAGGAATTGATTAAGAGATTCAGAGACATGAGTCTCTTCTACGAGGTGTATTCAAGAAAGCTATTAATAAGTAAGACTCGAATAGAAAATGACATAAGAAATCAGATAAGAGCCCAGCAGACAGATGATCATGTGAATAAAATTAGAGCCCAAATAACCCAGAGTAGTATTCAGGAATTCAATCTGTCTGAAGATAACATAGTCAGATACAGGGATAGGCTGTATATGCTTAGAAACACAAAAATTAGAGATAAGATATTAGATGGGGCATATAAGAGCAAATATACTATTCATTCAGGCAATAACAAAATGTACCAGGATTTAAAAAAAATGTTCTGGTGGCTTGGAATGAAAACAGATATAGTAGAGTATGTCTCCCAATGTCTAATATGCTAGAGAGTGAAAATAGAGTATCAGAAGCTAGTTGGATTATTTTAGCCTCTAGATATCCCAAAGTGAAAATAGGATAGTATAGCTATAGATTTTGTCATGGGATTACCCAGGACATTATCGGGGTATGATGCTATATGGGTAATAGTGGATAGGTTAACAAAGTCAGCACACTTTTTACCTATGAAAGCCACTTATACCCTAGATAAATTAACCCAGCTGTACATCAGGGAGATAGTTAGACTGCATGGTGTGCCTAGGAACATAGTATTAGATAGAGATCCCAGATTCACATCGATTTTCTGGAGATCATTACAGGATACTCTAGGCACCAAACTCAGATTTAGCATAAACTATCACCCTCAAATAGATGGATAGATGGAGAGAACCATCCAGACCCTAGAGGACATGTTGAGGGCATGTGTATTAGAAATGAAAGGGAATTAGGATACATACTTGCCTCTAACAGAGTTTGCCTATAATAACTATTATCATGCAAGTATATAGATGGCATTGTATGAGGCATTGTATGGGAGAAAGTGTAGATCCCCAATATGTTGGGTTGAACTAGGAGAGCAGAGCCTTATAGGGCCAAAGTTAGTGGATCAGACCTCTAGACAGATAGAAACCATTAGAAAGAAACTTTGAACAGCCTAGAGTAGACAAAAAAGTTATGCAAATAAACGTAAACAACCATTAGAGTTTGAGATTGAAGACCATATCTTTATTAGAGTATCTCCAGTCACAAGGATAAGTCACTCCATCAAGAGTAAAAAGCTTAGTCCAAAGTACATAGGTCCCTTTCAGATTCTTGATAAAGTAGGACCTATGGTATACAAACTAGCCTTTCCCTCGAACCTAAGCCAAGTCCACGATGTATTCCATGTTTCCCAACTTAAAAAGTACCAACCCAACCCCTTACATGTTATAGAATATGAGAATATACAATTATAGGATGATCTATCATATATAGTATCACCAGATCGAATCGTTAGACTCAAGCAGTTACAGAATAAGACAATACCGCTGGTGAAAGTGGTTTAGAAGGAGTTATCTCCCTAGGAAGCCACCTGAGAATTAGAGGATGATATGAGGAAGAAACATCCAAAACTCTTCTTATGAGGTATGTTATCTAAATTTCGAGGATAAAATTTTTAAAAAGGAGGAGAATTGTAATGTCCAATTTTTGTTAAACGACGGAAATGAGCTCATTTTCAAAGCAAGTCCCTCGAAATGAATTAGTTAAGGTTCCAAAAAATTTAAGGAATATTCTAGACTTCTAAAAATGAGAATCCTAGCCTCAAGTGGAAGGAAAAATGGAGCTAAAATGAAGAAACAAATTTTAACAAAAAACCTACGAAACGTAATGGTATTTTCATAATTTTGAGCAATTTTTGGGAATTTAAATAGAAGGGCTTTTTAAACCAAAGTTTTAAGTTCTTCAGGATTCTCAAAGGCCCTGAAAACCATGGGAAGCCCCAAGACAGTTAAATCCCCTTTGGTGGACGTTTTCCAGCATCAATATGCCTAAATTTTGACGGGTTCATTTGGAAAGGTTTTAGCTCTGATTTGAGTGATTACAAAGGCATTTTTTCTTAATTGGGAACCTAAATTTTATAAAGGAAAAGAAGATTCTCAAAAAGGAGCTCAAACAAAAGAGAAACAAAAATGCAAAGTATAAAGGGTAAAATTAGAATTTTTGAAAAAGTCACTTTGCCCTAGTTATATATAGGTGGCACCTCACACTCTCCCTCATTTCACTTTAGATTTTCTAGCCTCAAATCAGAAGCAAAGCCCTATGAGAGTGGTGAACCAAGGGAAGAGAAGAAGGAGAAAAAATTCAAGTCTTTAGGTATGGAAATTTGCTTGTCTTTCATGCTTTCTCTCCACCAATCTCTTCTTCTCTTTTTTCCTCTTCTTCTCCATGATTTTTCTGAAGTTTTGAGGGCTGTTTTGAAGGGAGAACAGAGGGAAAATTTCAAAATTCAAGTAAGGAGGCCAAGGAAAGCAAGAACAAGGAAGGAAATTCAAGGAAAATAAGGTATTATGCAATCCTTCCACTTGGTCTTCCTCATCCCTTCCTTTGAGCAAGTTTTGACCTAGATATAGATAGCCCTAGGGAGTTAAATTTTCAACCAAACCAAGGGTGAATCTTAGGTATTTAATGGAGGAGAATAAGAATATGTAAAGAAAACCATGAAATATGTAACATCCAGTTCTCTGAAAATAAAAGAAAACATGAGAAACATAACATACAATTTCTCCGTTAACGAACAAAACTCACCGGATATAAAAGGAAGTCCCCCAAAATGAGATAGTTAAGGTCTTAAAAAATTTAGAAAGCATTCTAAACTCCTAAAAATGATAATACTAGGCTCAGACAAAAAGAAAAATGGAGCTAAAATGAAGAAACAAAAGGTAATGAAAGGTTGAAAAAATGTAAGGGCATTTTCGTCATTTTGAGAAAATTTTGAAATTCTCATAGGAGGGATTTTTAAATGAAATTTTTGAGTTTCCCAGGATTCTTAGATGCCCTGAAAACCATGGGAAGGTCCGAGATAGCCAAAACCCCTCTGGTGGACGTTTTCCAACATCAGTTGACCCAAACTTAGACTAATTTGTTGGGAAAGGTTTTAGCTTTGATTTGAGTGATTCCAAAAGCATTTTATTTAATTAGAACCCTAAATTTTATGATGGAAGAGACAGTTCTAAAAAAGGAGCTAAAATGAGCTCAAACGGAGCAAACAGGCGCGTAGGGCAAAATAGTCATTTTGAAAAATTGTAAAAGAGGCTTATTAAGTAAGATTACACCTCATCACCTTCTCCAAACTTCCATTTGTAAAAAAAGGGGCAGCAATGGTGTGACATTAAGAGGGGAGAGAGAGAAAAAGTTTAAGCTTCCGTTTAGGTAAGTAAACGGCCCTATTTCATCCCACGCCAACTAGGAAAGTTGTTCTTCTCTCAAAGAGCTCTCTGATGGTGCTTTTCGTTTCTTGAAAACTTGAAGATTCATGTTTAACCTAAGCCAAAAAGGAACTCTTTTCAAGAAATCAATCGGTGAAAAATAATCTACGCGAAGAGAGCTCCGTTTTAAGGTAAGACTTCACTTGAAACACTTGTAAAATCTTGTGTTTCCAAGCCATTCAAGCTTAGGTCTAGAGAGAGAAAGTGAGGAAGAGAGTTTTTCTTTATGTGTTCTTGATGGAACCAAAGGTTAAGGAGTGTGAGGATTAAGAATATACAATTAGAATTGAAAAGGGAGCTTTAGAATGAAAGTTATGGAAGTTAGGGTTTTGATAGCCATCATGAACCCTAGACATATTTTATGATGTTTAAATGTTCATATGAGTTCCTCAGACACCAAGAGAGCTTCCTACATGATCCTCCCATCAATGAAAGCAAGCAAACTCCATTGGTGCCTTATGGAAGCATAGCTTAGGCCAAAAAGAGTTCATGCACCTAGAGAGTGTTTTAATTCCTTCTAAGCTTAATTATGCATCATGTGTGATGGGAGAGTATGAGAGGAAGTCTTGGAAAAATTTTAGAAACTATAGATAGTAAGATGGACTTATATGTTCCATAATATGGCTTAAAGAAGCAACACCTAGCTAGGCTCCCAGAATTGATTGTGTGATGACTCCAAAAGGTATAAATAGAGTCAAGAATCACAAATAGATGGAGAGAATAGAGCCAAGATGATATTAAGTGCATTATGGAACCATAATGGGGTTTATAGAACAACCTAGTGTCTAAGCAAGTTACATGGCCTTAAAATTGAGTTCATGAACCTAATTAGCTTCTATGAATTTTGTCTAGGCCAAGAGAAAGCATCTCTACACTTTTGTGTATGTGTGGCCGAAAGAGGGAGCCTTGATTCAAGAAGAAAAGTGTGTGATTGTGTACAAGGTAGCTCTCTCCACCTTCTCTCATGCATGGATATGTGTTTAGCTTGTTTTAGAATGTGTGTATATATATTTTCAAGCTATGAAAAGTATGCTAGCATGCCTTTATATGCTATGATTCTTAATGCTATGTTATGTTTCTAAATGAGTACATAATGTTTGTTTGAGTTTGCTTAAGTGTGGAGAGGCCAAGAACTCTTCCCTTTAGTGAGGATGAGCCAAGAACCCTTGAGCTTGGTTGAGACAAAGTAAAGAGTCTCCCAAAAGCAAAGTGGGCTCCTAAGAGTATGGTTGAGTCCAAAGCTCTCAAAGAATAGGTGAGGCAAGTCCAAAATCTATGAGGAGAAGTATGAGGCCAATCCAAACACTTGGTAAGCTCTTGAATGTCTTGTATGATTTGTTCACATGCCAAGCTTGCTTTTAAAATGTCCATGTTTTCCATTTTCTCCATGCATGCATTTGTAAAGCTTGCTTTGCACATATTATGTTTGATTGAATGAGAGATAAGCTATTGGGATTCTTTTAATATCATCCCCTCCTCTCCAATGATCTAACATGCTAGGTGGACTAAGTAATTATGGTGAAGGGAGCCAACATCAATGAAGAAGAAAGAATGACAAGTTTATGTCTAGCTTTAGCCATTTTGGAACCATAATTATGTTTCTTGATGTATATGGTGTTGTAAATGTATCATGACCCTTGAGACTTATATAAATATGATATTATAGGATGTTTAAATGTATGAATATGATGTATGACTTCTAGCCTACATTTTGAGCATGAGATGCCAAATTATGCAATATGAAAGTATGATGGAAATGTGCATAAATATGGATTGAATGGCCAAAATGAGATGCATGAGGTTTGGGACCATTTGGGCAGCTCACACAAGTCTCAAATGTACTTTTAGACTTGTCCAAAAGGTGCCATAACCAAGGGAAGGCCATTTGGCAAGTTTGTTACTTCATATGGAGCCAAATTTGACCATAATGAAATCCTATATCACTTTTTCACCAAATGAGTTAGTCTTGCTTTGAAATTTTTCATTCAATTAGGTCTCATTGAGAAATTTTTGGAAAGCTAAAGAACATAATTTTTAGAGGTCTAGAGAATATTTGATGAATTTTCAAAATTGGGATTTTCTATTGATTCTGGTATGTGCACTATTCACTTTAGCAGATTTGTGTTTTGTATCACCTGATGGTCAAATGGTGTCCAATTCTTGTGAAATTTTATAGGAACAAACTATAGGTCATAAGCTTTCTGTAGCCACTGAGATCACCTCACTTAGAGGTCTGAGGAAAGAGTTATACATTTTTTAAATTGGCTATTAGTAGCAGTGGCGCCCTAGGAGTTCAATTAATGTTCCATAGGAGTCTAATGGCTAAACGTATCTATTTCATTTTGGAATTATTTTTAGCATCAAGTTAACATTTTTAGATTTCCAGAATGACTGAATTTGTGTGATTTTGATTTTTATAGAATTAATTATGAGTTTTAGAGGTTTGTATCAGTAATCTAAATAGCAGCCCAGGTAGCCAGTGACCTCAGTAGCTTTTCAAATGTCAAAAGCCGTCCATAATTTGTGTTATATCTGGGCTTATTTTTAGTATGAAGTAGACATCCTAAGCTTTTCAGAATGACCAAGATTGCATTGTTTCAATTTTTCTTAATTTAGTTATGATTTTCCAAAATTTGCCTAGAAAAAAGGCCAATTCTGGGCAAGAATGAGTTCCCATTTTTCATGCCCATTTTGGTTTCCATGAATTGTAGGCATATTTTTTTGATTCATTTGAGTTATAATGATGTAATTAAATATGAGGATGCATAGTATGATTTCACATGGTCCACGTGACACCGAATGAAATTTTGAGACCCAGCGCAACGCAAAAATGAGCATTAGTTTCCTTGCCTTTTTCATGCCAAACTCACATGATTCATAATATTAAGTTATGTAAAGGCATGAGATGAGTTAGAATGAGCTAGAATTCATGGTGTTACAAATATAGCCATTAGAAATCAAGATGCAAAACTTAGGGTTTCTAGTGCACCTTCTAATTTTTGATTTTGTGTGATGATTCTTAGGTTTAATTAAAAGTTTAAATGAGTTCTTGAGACACCTAAGATGCTCCCCACAAGCTTCCTCCTTCAAGAAAATAAAGATATCTTCATATAGCCCAAATGATGTCTATGTCTAGGCCAAGGAGGGTTCTAGTAGTGGGGGAGAGTTTTAAATTTTTCCAAGGCTATTCTTGAGTCATATTTGATGAATGAAAATGAAGGGAGGCCTTGGAAAAAATTTAGAACTCAGAAATTGATTTGGTGTCTTAGGTTCTATATTATGACCTAAAGAAGCAACATGATATTAGACCCTTTGTTTTAATGGTGCGATGACTCCAAGAGGCTTAAAAGGAGTCAAGAATCATATTTGAAAAGAAAGAATGAGGCCTATAAATTATTTGAGGGGTGCTACATCATTAGGTGCATTTATGGACCATAATAGAGCTTATAGAGCAATCTAGTGTTTAAGCAAATTGTGTAGCCTTAGAATATGTTTCATGAACCTAATTGGCTCCCATAAATTGTATCTAGGCCAAGAGAAACTATCTCCACCAATTTGTAGATGTGTGGCCGAAAGAGGAGGCTTGAATTCCAAGAAAAAAGTGTGTGATTATACATAAGATAGCTTTCTCCACCTTCTCTCATGCATGGATGTGTGTTTATCTTGTTTTAGAATGTGTGTATGTGTATTTTCAAGCTATGAAAAGTATGCTAGCATGCCTTTATATGCCATGATTCTTAATGTCATGTTATGTTTCTAAATAAATACATGATGTTTGTTTGAGTTTGTTTGAGTTTGTTTGAGTGTGGAGAGGCCAAGAACTCTTCACCATGGTGAGGATGAGCCAAGAACCCTTGAGATTGGTAGAGATAAACCAAAGAGTCTCCTAAAAGCAAAGTGGGCTCCCAAGAGTATGGTTGAGTCCAAAGCTCTTAAAGAATGGGTGAGGCAAGTCCAAAATCCATGAGGAGAAATGTGAGGCCAATCCAAACACTTAGTGAGCTCTTGAATGTCTTGTATGATTTGTTCATATGCTAAGCTTGCTTTTTAAATGTCCATGACTTCCATTTTCTCCATGCATGCATTTGTAAAGCTTGCTTTGCATATATTATGTATGATTGAATGGAAGATGAGCTATTGGGATTCTTTAAATATCATCTCCTCCTTTCCAATGATCTAACATGCTAGGTGGACCAAGTAGCAATGGCAATGGAAGCTAACAACAATGAAGAAGCAAGATTGACAACCATATGCCTAGTTTTATTCTTTTTGGAACCATCATATTGCTTCATAATATATATGATGTTGTAACTAGTCTATGACCCTTGAGACATGTGTAAATATTATATTATGTGATGTTTGAATGTATGGACATGATGTATGAGCTCTAGCATAGATTTTGGGTAGGTAATGCAAAAGTATACAATTTGGAAGTTTGATGTAAATATGCATAAGTGTGGGTTGAATGGCCAAATTGAGATGCATGAGGTTTGGGACCATTTGGGCTGCTCATACAAGTCTTAAATTTACTTTTAGACTTGCCCAAAAGGTGCCAAGACCAAGGGAAATCCATTTGGCAACTTTGGTACCCTTTGTGAAGCCAAAATTGACCATAATGAAACCCTATATTACTTTTTAGCCAAATGAGTTAGTCTTGATCTAATATTTGGCATGCAATTAGGTATCATTAAGAGCTTTTTAAGAAGCTAAAGATCATAATTTTTGGAGGTTTACAGAATATTTGATGAATTTTCAAAGTTGGCAAATTTTATAGTTCTAGTTTGTTGCATTATTTATTTGGTCTGAAATTGCATTCTATCACACAAGGCACAAATGATATCCAATTGCCATGAAATTTTATATAGAAAAACTAGACAATCACAGTGACTCGTATCCTAGAAGCACTTCATTTGGAGGTCTAGAGAGGGAGATATGAATTTTTGAAGTTTCTATCCAGTATCAAAAATTTTGCTCGACCAAAGTTACTGTTCCATTGATTTCCGAGGTATGGACTTAATGAACTGATCTAGAGATATTTTTCCTTTCTAGTTAACATTCATAGCTTTTCAAATTGGTATCATTTTCATAGATTGGATTTTTTTTGGAATTAATTAGATATTTTAAAATTTTTCTATAGAATTCTATGATAGTTCCAGACTTTAGTCTAATCTCTAGACTATTTTGGATGTCAAACGTCCTCTATGATGCATGTTATGATCTAGGCATATTTATAATGTGAATTAGACAGCCAAAGATTTCCAAAATGACCAAGATTCTATGATTTCAATTTTTTTAGATTTAATTATGATTTTCCAAAATTTGGTTAGAAAATAGAGCAAATCTGGCTGAGAATGAACCTCCATATTCCATGCTCCATTTCAGTTTCCAGGAGTTGTGGACATAATTTTATGATGTAAATAAGTTGTATTGATGTATTTAAATATGATAATGTATAGTATGAGTTCACACAATCAACGTGACACTAAACAAAATTTTTAGATACGATGCAATGCAAAAATATTCATTAATTTCCTTGCCTTTTTATGAGGAATTTACATTTTTCATGATATGAAGTCATTTAAAGGCATGAGATGAGCTAGAATTTATGGTGTTACAACTTTCCTACCCCTATATATAGGTGGTGCCCCACTTTCTCCCTCACTTAGACTCAGAATTTTCTGCCTAATTTCAGAAGAGGGAGCTAAGGTTTTAGGCGCACAAGAGAGGAAGAAGAAGAAGGAAGAATTCAAGCTTAAAGGTATGTTTCCATGATAGTTTTTCATGCTTTATTTCATCCACATCTTCTCTCCTTTATTCTCCTTTATTTCTTTTGATTAAAATGGAGTTTATAAATCTGATTCAAGAGAGAAACTAAAGGGAATTTTCAGATTTGAAGAGAGGAGCTTGGAGAAAGCAAGATTCAAGCAAGAATAAGCAAGGAAACTAGGTGATTTCTCTTCCTATGGTTGGTATCTTCATCCTCCCTCCTTCTCCATTTCGCCTAACCCTAGGAACCATAGGAGGATCTGAATTTTTGGTAGAACTAAGCATGAATCTAAGGAAAAAAGGTGTGGAGATTAAGAATATACAAAAGAAATTAACAAAAAACTATTAGATTTCAAGATGCAAATTCTAGGATTTTATGTGTACCATGTAAAATCTGATTTTATTCCTAGGCCTAATTAAGAGCTTAAATAAGCTTCTAAGATCCCTAAGATACTCCCCACATGCTTTCTCCTTCAAGAAAATAAAGAAAACTCTAAGAAGGCCAAACTTGCTCTATGTCTCAACTAAGCATAGATTGGGGTAGCTAGGGAGAGTTTTAAATTTTTCTAATCTCATTCTTGAGTCATATATGATGAATGAAAATGAGGAGAGGCCTTGGGAAAAATTTAGAATTCATAGAAAGTGACTTGATGCTTTAGGTTCCATATTATGATCTAAAGAAGCAAGATGTTGTTAGGCTTTTGGTTTTAATTGTTTGATGACTCTAAGAAGCTTAAAAGGAGTTAAGAATCATATTTGAAAGGAAAGAATAGGGCTTAAAATTTATTTAAGGGGCGTTGCTTCATTAGGTGCATTTATAGACCATAATGGGGTTTATAGAACAACCTAGTATCTGGGCAAGTTGTATGACCTTAGAAATTATTTCATGAACCTAATTGGCTTCCATAAATTGTGTTTAAGCCAAGAGAAACCTTCCCCACACTTTTATAAGTGTATGGCCAAAGCAAGGGAGGGCATTTTAAGAGAAAAAGTGTGTGATTGTGTGCAAGTTAGGTCTTTCCACCTTCCTTCATGCATAAATGTGTGTTTAGCTTGTCTTAGAATGTATGTATGTATATTTTCAAACTATAAAAAGTATGCTAGCATGATTTTTGTAACATTCGGCCTTTCCATAAACCTGAGAAATACAATGTTCGGTTTTTTTTGTAAACGGCAGAAATAGGCCAGATACAAAAGGAAGTCCCTGAAATAGAAGGAATTGGGGCCAACTAAAATTATTATAAAATTTTAAATATTAGAAAATGAGGATTTGAGCCTTGACTTACCCAGAAATCAAGGCCAGAGTGATTCAAAAAATTTGCCAAAAGGCCAGTGGCATTTTCGTAAATATGAGCACTTTTTGAAAAACACACAAGAGGGCTTTTTAAATGAAAATTTTAACTTCTCTGGGGTTCTCAGAGGCCCTAAAAATCATGGAAAGCCCCGAGATAGCTAAAGCCCCTCCGGTGGATGTTTTCTAATGTCAGTGTGCCTAAACTTTGACAAATTCATTCGAGAAGGTTTTAACTCCAATTTGAGTGACTTCAAAGGCATTTTTCTTAATTGGGAACCTAAGTTTTATAATGGAAAAGATAGTTCTCAAAAAGAAGCTAAAACAAAGGAGAAACAAAAATGCAAAGTATGAAGGGCAAAATGGGAAATTTTGAAAAGTGTAACTTATTCCCACCTATATATATGAAGTACCCTTCTCCTCCCTTCATTATGCACGACGATGTTCTGCCTAAAACCAGAAGAAAACCCTAGGAGATGAGGCTTACAAGAAGGGGAAGAAAAGGAAGAGAAATCAAAGGCTTAAGGTATGGAAATTAGTAGTTTTTCATGCTCTTTCTCTTCCAAACCTCTTCTCCTCCATTCTCCTTTGTTTCCTATGATTAAAATGAGTTTTATAAATTTGATTTAAGGGAGAAATCGAGGGGAAAGTTCGGATTTGAAGAGAGGAGCTCAAAGAACATAAGATTCAAGTGAGAAAAAGTAAAAAAAACAAGGTAATTTCTCTTCCTATGGTTATCATTTTTGGTCCCCTTCTCCACCATTTCGCCCCACTTGAGAAAACCCTAGGAGGAGATGATTTTTAGGCAGAACCAAGCATGAATCTAAGGAAAAAGGGTGTGTAGATTAAAAATATACAAAGGGAATTAACAAAAAACCATTAGAATTCAAGATGCAAGTTCTAGGGTTTCAATTGCACCTTGTAAAATCTGACTTTGTATGATGATTCCTAGGCCTAAGTAAGAGTTTAAATGAGCTCCCAAGATCCCTAAGAAGCTCCCCATGTTCTTCTTCCCTTGAGAAAACAAAGAAAGCTCCATGGAACCCAATATGCTTCATAGCCTCGGCCTAGATGGGTTCTCTTAGCTAGGGAGAGTTTTAAATTTTTCTAAGGCCATTCTTGAGTCATATTTGATGAATGAAAGTAAGGGAAGGCCTTGGAAGAAATTTAGAACTCATAGAAAGTGATTCGGTGTCTTAGGTTCCATATTATGACCTAAAGAATCAACATGGTATTAGGCCTTTTATTTTGATGATGTGTTGACTCCAAGAGGTTTAAAAGGAGTCAAGAATCATATTTGAAAGGAAAGAATGAAGCTTAGAAAGTATTTGAGGGGTGTTGCTTCAATAGGTGCATTTATGGACCATAATGGAGCTTATAGAGCAATCTAGCATCTAAACAAATTGTAAGGTCTTAGAGATTGTTTCATGAACTTAATTGGCTCCCGTAATTTGTATCTAGGCCAAGAGAAACTATCTCCACCAATTTGTGGGTATGTAGCCGAAAGAGGTGGCTTGAGTCCAAAGGACAAAGTGTGTAATTGTGTGCAAGGTAGCTCTCTCCACCTTCTCTCATGTATAGATGTGTGTCTAGCTTGTTTTAGAAAGTGTTTACGTGTATTTTCAAGCTATGGAAAGTATGCTAGCATGCCTTTATATGTTATGATTTTTGATACCACATTATGTTGTAAATGAATCCATGATGTTTGTATGAGTTTTCTTGGGTGTGGGGAGGCCAAGAACTCTTCCCTTGGGTGAGGATGAGCCAAGAACCCTTGTGTTTGGTTGAGACAAAGTAAAGAGTCTCCCAAAAGCAAAGTGGGCTGCCAAGAGTATGGTTGAGTCTAAAGTGCTTAAAGAATGGGTGAGGCAAGTCTAAAATCTATGAGAAGAAGTGTGAGGCCAATCCAAATACTTAGTGAGCTCTTGAATGTCTTGTATGATTGATTCACATGCCAAGGTTGCCTTTAAAATGTCTATGATTTCTATTTTCTCCATACATGCATTTAAAATGCTTGCTTTGCACATATTATGTATGATTGAATGGGAGATGAACTATTGGGATTCTTTGAGTCTCATCCCCTCCTCTCCAATGATCTAACATATTAGGTGAACCAAGTGGATATGCTAATGGGAGCCAACAACCCTAAAGGAAGGAGATTGACAAACTTATGCCTTGATTTTAGCCATTTTGGAACTATAATGATGGTTTATCATGTATATGATGTTGTATATATACTATAAACATTGAGACATATGTAAAGATACTATTATGTGATGTTTGGATGTATGGAAATGATATATGACCACTAGCACATGTTTTGAGTATGTAATGCCATAGTATACAAGTTAAAAGTTTAATGAATATGCATATAAATATGGGTTGAATGGCCAAAATGAGATGTAAATGGTTTGGGACCATTTGGGCAGTTTCCCCAAGTTTTAAACATACTTTTAAACTTGCCTAAAAAGTGCCAAGACCAAGGGAAATCCATTTGGCAATTTTGGTACCCAATATGGAGCCAAAATTGACCATAATGGAACCCTATGCCACTTTTTGGCCAAATGAGTTAGTCTTGCCTTGAAACTTAGCATACAATTAGGTCTCATTAAGAGCTTTTAGAGAAGCTAAAGATTATAATTTTCTGAGACCTAGGGAATATTTGATGAATTTTCACAGTTGGGATTTTTTATGGATTCTGGTATGGGTACTGTTCATACTGGCAGTTTTGTATTCTATATCACCCAATAGCCAAATGGTGTCCAATGCTTATGAAATTTTATATGCATAAACTAAAGGTCATAATATTCTTTTGGCCAGCAAGATCACCTCATTTGGAGTCTAAGTAGTGAGTTATTCATGTTTGAAGTTACCTGTCAGTATCAGTAGCACCCCAGGAATCCAGTTACTGTTCCATAGGTTCCAGCTGACTAAACATATCTGTTTCATTCTAGAATTATTTTTACTATCAATTTAACATTTGTAGATTTCTAGAATGACTAAATGTGTGTGATTTAGATTTTTATAGAATTAGTTATGAAT
Organism: Erythrophleum fordii; assembly: GCA_032878935.1. Lineage (NCBI taxonomy): Eukaryota > Viridiplantae > Streptophyta > Magnoliopsida > Fabales > Fabaceae > Erythrophleum > Erythrophleum fordii. The sequence goes on along the minus strand of JAVQMF010000052.1, from coordinate 11,974,924 downwards.
TTCAGAAGTTTGTATTAGTAAACTAAACAACAGCCCAGGCAGCCAGTAACTCTATAGCTTTTTGGATGTCAAACGTCCTGGCTGATAAATATTGTGACTTGCACGTATTTTTAGTATGAAGTATACATCCCAAGATTTCCATAATGACCAAGATTGTATAGTTTTGATTTTTCTAGATTTAGTTATGATTTTTCAAAGTTTTCCTAGAAAAAGGACCAATTCTAGCCGAAAATAATCTTTAAGTTTCCATGCCCCATTTCGGTTTCCATGAATTGTAGGCATGTTTTTATGATGTAAATGAGTTATAATGATGGAATTAAAAATGAGAATGCATAAGATGATCTTACATGGTCCATGTGACACCAAATGGAATTTTGAGACCCAGCGCAATGCTAAAATAAGTATTATTTTCCTTGCCTTTTTCATGCAAAACTCACATGATTCATGATATTAAGTTATGTAAAGGCATGAGATGAGTTAGAATGAGCTAAAATTAATGGTGTTACAATTTTATATGCCATGATTTCATGATAATATATTACGTTTCAAAATGATGCTATGATGTTTATTGAGTTTGCTTAAGTGTGGAGAGGCCAAGAACTCTTAACTATGGTGAGGATGAGCCAAGAACCCTTAAGATTGGTTGAGATAAAGTAAAGAGTCTCCCAAAAGCAAAGTGGCCTCCCTAGAGTATGGTTGAGTCCAAGAATCTCTTAAAGAATGGGTGAGGCAAGTCCAAAATCTATGAGAAAAAGGGTGAGGCCAATCCATCCACTTGGCAAGCTCTTGAATGTCTTGTATGACTTATTCACATGCCAAGCTTGTTTCTTGAATCTTCATAACATCAATTATATCCATGCATGCATTTTCAAGGCTTGCTTTGCATATGTTATGTATGATTGAATGAGAGATGAGCTATTAGGATTCTTTGAATCTCATCCCCTCCTCTCTAATGATCTCACATGCTAGGTGGACTAAGTGGACAAGGTAATGGAAGCCAACCACCTTGAGGGCAAGAGTTTGACAACAAAATGCAAAGTTTTAGGTTCTTTAAGGCTATAATTATGTCAAATGATGAAATCCAATGATGTATATGGTCTATGAACTCTTAAACATGTGTAATTATGATTTATGCTATATATGAATGAGAGAATGTTTTATAGTCATTAGAATGTGAAATGGGTATATGGTAGCAAATTAGCTTCATTGGTGGTTTGATGGAATTATGCATATGTGTGGATGAAGTGGCCAAAATGAGATGCATGGAGTTTGAAACCATTTGGATAACTTACAGAAGTTTTAATCATGCTTTTAGACTTGCCCAAAAGGTGTCAAACCCTAGGGAAAGTCATTTGGTTACTTTGGTACCTCATATAGAGCCAAAATTGACCAAAATGGAATCCTATGTCACTTTTTAGCCAAATGATCTCTTCTTGATCTGAGATTTAACATGCAAGTAGAGCTTGTTGAGAGTTTGTTGGAAAGCTAAAGAACATAATTTTTGAAGGTCTACAAAATATTTGATGAATTTCAAAAGTTGACAAATTTTCTAATTTTGGTTTGCTGCACTATTCATTTGGTCCGACAATGAAATCTTTTACACAGGGTTCAAATAATGTCTAATTGTTATGAAATTTATATAGAGAAACTACTCATGCTAACTGGAAGCACTTCATTTGGAGGCCTAGAGTGGGAGATATGAATTTTTAAAGATTCTATTTAGTATCAGGAACTTCACCCAACCTTAGTTACTGTTCTATTGAATTCTGAGATTTGGGTGTGCTTGAGCTGGTCTGGAAATATTTTTTTCCTCTAGCTAACATCCACAGCTTTCTAGATTGGTATCATTTGCATAGATTAGATTTTTGAGGAATTAATTGGACATTTTTGAAATTTGCTACAGAAATCTATGACAAAACTAGTGGGCAGTTTGACCTCTTGACATTTTCGGATGTCAAACATCCTCTGTGATGGATATTATGGTTTGAAAATATTTTTACTATAAATTAGAAATCCATAGCTTTCCAGAATGGCTAAGAATGTATAATTTCAATTTTTCTAGAATTCGTTATGAATTTCCAAAGTTTGGTCAGAAAATATCCAAATTCTAGCAGAGAATATACATGAGTATTTTGAGCTTTCCTTTGAGTTCCATGAGTTGTGGGCCATATTTTTGTCACATTCTGAACTTTTCATAACTGTTAACATAACCCATGTTAATTAAAGATCTAATTCAGTCAAATAGCATGGAAGGAGGAGGATCAAGGTGAATAGAACACTTGCACCTCACACCCGTACCATGTATATATGTAGTACTTAGTAAATGGGCACATCTTATTAGCCATAGAAAAGTTATAGTTTTACATATGGTATTAGATGGGAAAGAACCACCAATAGGCTGCCACATTATTTAGCACAAAATGGAGAATGGAAGGAAGGGATTTTAATCATTTTAATTACACCCATTTGACACCATCACCACACAAGAGTACAAGCATTCACTTGGTTACTTGGAATTATGTTTAGTTATGGGAATTAGCAAGGAAAGTGCATGTAAAGAAATAGCTTATATGATCAAAAATGGGGACACCTATCCTACTCGATGGAGAAGTAAGTGGAGGAGAATAATTAAGAATAAAAACCCTTACACCTCATGCTTACACTATATGTATATGTGTCCATAAATTATACTCTAATCTTGCTCACAATCTGAATTGCCATGGGGGTAGGTACTGTATGCAATATATGCATTAGAGGGGAGTAAAATGTAGATGTAGAATGTTGCCACCTAGCTGCACCAAATAAGAATGGGAAAGAATAAAAATCCAACACAAAAATGAGACACCTCATGCTTCCACTGCCCAAGTTATATACATGTGTAGGTAAATAACATTCAGCCATTGTTTTCACCTTTCTAGCTGTGGGAATTAAAGGTCAGCTACACCTCATGCTTAAAATGGGATGGAAGAGTATCTATATGTGCTGCCACCTAGCTTGCACTGAACAAGAATGGAAAAGAAGAAAAGCACAAATAAGACACCTCATGCTTGCACTATTCACCCACCTACACACACACACACATATATATATTCAAATGGTGTTAGTTATGGCTCAAACCTTCCAGCCGTAGGAAATTATATAATGTAATTAAAGATGTAATGTGGGAAGGATATGGAAAGGATGACACTTGCAATGCCACTAACTGGTGAAAAGATAAAAATTGATCAACTATATCCACTTCCATTTAATTGTCTCAGTTTAGGGAGCATGTGATGGCATTACAAATACCTTCTTCACCTTAGCTTCACTTGTGATGACCCTAACTTCTAATATGGGTAATTATAGTAAAATATATGATTAATAGTTACTGATCAAGGTTTTGGGGCTACTACATTTAATTACTATATGGGAACATAGGGAAATTTAAACCTTGATATTATTAGGGCCATCAACTAACAATCATAAATGGGAACATGCATAAAAAGGTTTGTACCATCATTAAAGATCGATGATTCATCCATCCGTCGCTTTCAACATACATAAACCTTCCACAAGTGTTCCTACACCATTCTCTAACATTTACATTAAAGAAATTAGAGTTTCTAGGTCAATATGGGAGTTTGAGGACCTGCGCCGCGACCTGGTACTTTCCCGCGTGCGGCTAAGTTGGGTCTTGGAGCTCAAAAATTGAGTTTTCAACCTTGCACCGCGGCCTAGAATTCCTGAGCCGTGGTCCAGTTGCTCTCTGGAATCACTGGCCGCGGCGAGTCGGATCTGTGCTGTGGCCAACCTATGTGGCGCCGCGGCGAGTTTTGCTACTGTAACCTCCCTAATTGATTTTCTCAACTCGCACCGCGGCGAGGTTTCATTCTGTCACCCCCTGGGCGATATTTTTCACTCCGCGCTGCGGCCAGATTTCTCAAGCCGCGGCGTCCCTCGCCACTGTCACACCCTAGGCCGCGGCGAGGCCTTCCTAGCCGCGGCGTGACTCCCTTCTGTAGCAGTTTTTCCTACATTTCGCCCCTTACACTCCATTTCTCTTCCTAGGGACACTCTACAGTCACTTCCCCTCATTTTATATGGCTTTAATGTCATTTATCTACCCTATTTACTTAGCTATTCTTCCATTACCAATTCAAAACTTATGTGCCCATTTCTTTCCTCTAATTACCTTCTATCCGCAAGTTTATAAGGTAACAACAATAGATTATAAATGAACTACCAGTAGCTATCCTTTAATACTAGATCAATAAGGGTTCCATACAACAGGGATTCACACCAATATCTTAAGAGTTACACTTCCATTAACAACCATATTATAGATCAGCAAGTTTACAGCAGATAATATGAATCTATACATCAAATGCTAAGTTAAGTTGGGGTTTAACCCCTCAATACATACATCCTTAATGAATCAAATGTTCAAGCCTACACTTGGCAATACAGATACATGATGATGCTATACAATAAGGAATACAAAATTAGCATCTATACTAGCTAAGTTAGCCTATGTGTAGCCATCTCCCCGTAGGTTGAAGCTTATGGATTTTCATCCACTTGCTTACCCTTATCCTTACCCGATGAACCTTCACCTGAAATTGTAATCCCATAAAACGGGGTGAGATATAAATCTCAGTAACCAAGGCAATTCCATCATATAATCCAGTTTAATAAACATATATGCATGAATCAAAATCATCATTCAGAATCATATCAGTCATCTCAGCAAATGAAATAATTAGGCTATCATGATTACTATCCCATACTAGCAATCATATAATCACATGTTAAAGGCCATTAACATTGGGAGAGGCCCATCCACGGCACCTACTCCCCATTGAGCATAACCAGGGCTCAGTGCATCTGGGGTTTATCATACCCGGTGCCCGATCGCGGCACATGCACGGGTGGCAGCCGCACCATAGCTCCACCATGGACTCACAAGGTCCGATCATGACATAACAGATAGCCAACCAATTCATTTAACATTTCAAATCATTCATGTACAGCAAAATATGAAATTAAACAGATACATGCATGGAATTAATGTAAACCCCGGTTACCTCGCTTGTAGACAACTTTACAACAGCTACCACGGGTACACAATCTCCCTATAACCATAACATCAGATAATTACTACTCTAATCCATTATTGATAGTTATAACAAGTACCCAAAGGATTTAAATACCATTAACTACCTAAAGAACACTTACCCAGCCACCACAAATCCCAAATTCGGTTTTTGGTGTCCTAACCCAGAAATCTCAATTTTCCACCCAAAAATCCTAAGCAAATTCGTATAAAATCAATACCCATAATATAAATCAGCTATGGGGGTCTCAAACCAGCAAGGAAAGCATCAAAATGGGGGGTTAAAGTCATCTAACACCAGCCCCAACCTTAACCTACGAATTTCCCCAAGAAAACCCCCAAACACTCACATTTCAGATTTTGGATAGGATGAAAACTCTCCAAATGAAAAACTAATCAGACCAAATTAAACAGAAAGATGAGGGGATTAAGTTGTATAACTATTACCTTGGCCAAATCTTGCTCTAAGTTAGAGAAAATGTAGGATTTTTGCCTCTAACCCTAGCCTCCTTCTCAACCTCCGAATTTTACTTTGTGGTTCAGCAAAAATGAGGGTGTGGCTGAAGCATTAGGGTTTTAGATGGGTTTTAGTTGGGTCATGGATTGGGTCATGGGTTGCTCCAAGTCCAAATCCAATTGGGTTTCAGATTTTTGCTTATTGGGCCAGTTTTAGAGTGTTGGGCTACAGGATTTTCTTTGGGCCAGTTTTATACATTAGGTTGCTGAAGTTTAATGGAACTTGGGCCAAATTTGAAGGGCTTAAGGGCTTGGGTCTGCACAAGAGTAATTGGGCCACTTATAAGAGTTTATACAAGGTAAATCTTGGGCCTCTATCACATTAAATTGGGTGGGTCTATCTCTAATTCATTGGGCCTCCATTAATCTCTCATCATGATTCATTAATTTGGGCCCTAAGAAAGTTTCTATTCCAATTAATTTTCAAACCTATATAAATAATTTATCTATCCAAAATACCTATTCCCTAACTTGCCCAATTACCCTTTATTAATTATCCTTAATTAACTTTAACCCATGATTAACACCTTAATTAATTTCTGGGTGTTACATCACTTTTGGTTGAGAGAAGTAGTGGTAAGAAGGGAGAAGAAAACTTGGACAGCCATAGAAGAGGAAAGATGAAGAGATAAACCAAAGTACAAGCAAAAATTTGTATAACATGTTGTCCATTCCTTATACTTGAAATCTGGAAAATTACATAATTTTTGGAACAAGGTAGATCAAAAAAACAACCCACTAATTCAATTTAGCTTCTGGACAGGGCAGCCCCAGAAGGGTGTTACATCATAAAGAATTTTGTTAAATAGGTAAATGAAGGAATTAGTGCATGAACTTTGGTGAGAAGGTACCTAAGACATATAAATTTAGGTCTCCAAAGTCTTAGAATTTTCTGGGCTCATTTGGTAGGATAACAAAGCCAGAAACAGCAAGGGCAGTGTACAGCGAGCTCAACTGAGGTAGTGACCAAAACAGTAGGAGTTTAGGGGCTATCCTTGGGAATTCTTGAAAACTGTTTCTGCATCTTACAAGTAACATAATAAGGGGTCACTCTACAAATTTTTATGATTTTTGGAGGTCATTTAGTGGAAGAAAGAAATTTCACAAAAAACAGGTCCGAAAATGTAGTTAAATTGAGACTATGGTAGTTTTTGTTTTTCGCTATTGTGGTGTGAATTTGGATGATAAATTAGAGAATCAAGCTTGAAAATAAGGACTAAGGACTTAACTTCAAAGCGCTGGACAACACACGAATAACTTAGATAGTAACTAATTAATGAGAAGGAAAAGAAAACAAAGACGTGATTGTTTACAATTACGAATTCCAATCGTCAACTAATGAAAGGGGTTTAGGAATTTCGTATGGGGGGATTAGTACCTTAATTACAATGTAAATATTAACCATGACTAGTCCTTAATTAAGGCAACGCATGATCAAAATTTAGGAAGGCAATTGGGACAGCAAGAACTGAGGAATAACATGACAAAATGACAATGACGAAACAGGTAGTTAACATTGTACTCATTTTGCTATTTATGTTAATGCACTGGTTGAATTCCCGAAGTCCCTATGCTGTGTTTGGTTGCATGTATATCTACTAAGATGACTCTTTATGAGTACTATATTGCTGTTATTGGCCAATAACTGAAGCACAGTAGCTTAACAAATGAGAATATGCTACTACCTAGCCTAGCGAATGAGAATATGCTATTACTTATATATTACTTGCTCCAACATCGAAGTATGCATCAAATGTATCCTGGATAGTAATCCGTGCTATCTATATGCTATCTATATGTGTGTTTATTGAGTACATTGTTAGCTACTGGGATTTTATCTCATTATAAACTGACAATTTTACAGGTATTAAATATGTTACAAATGGAGCCAGACAAATAAAGAACGAACAAATCGACTAATAGGTTACATACTGACTGTAATTGGTCTTATGAATCCTTTGAACAAGTGTTGAATGTAAAGTCTAACTCCAGTGAGGATGTAACATTGTCGTGTTAATCTCTCTTTTGATCTGTATGAATATAGTACATGAGTAACTTTTCGTAGGACCTAACGATTACATTTAACAGAAGTGTTTAACGTTACATGAAAGTAAATTTTGATTATTATCTTTACATGAAAAGATGATAGGATATACTTGGGTTAGTGTTAGAAACTCTCTAGATAGGTCAATATAAATCTCCTAAGTCTAGGATCTTTTTAACAAGATCTTGGACTCTACACTATGGACTTAAAAACCTTGTCGACAGGATCTCGGATTTTTCTTTGTAAAACTTAAGACCTTGTCAACAGGGTCTTCTGTTAGTAGTACAAGATCCTTCCATATAGTAAGTTATAGCACATGCAAAGTGTAGGTGTGACAATTTTATGATGTAAATGAGTTGTATTCATATAATTAAATATTAAAATGTATGGTATGAACTCACACAGTCCATGTGACACTGAATGAAAATTTTATATACGATGCAACACAAAAATATTCATTATTTATATTGCCTTTTTAATTGGAAACTCATATGATTCATGGAATTGAGTTAATGAAAGGCATGAGATAAGTTAGAAATTATGGTGTTACAAAAACTAAGGTGAACTCGAGGCTAATTAGCCGCAGCAAATGACAATATGAATGCCTTGTTGGTCATATTCAGGCCAACTTGAAGAATGAACCGGTAAGGGTATAGACGACCCATAGAAAGTGGGAATTCCTAATATAAGTAGAGAAAAAGAGTAATGAATAGTCATGAAAGGTTAGTAAGAAATGAAAGAAACATGCTGTACACATAACAGAAATTTTATTTCGTTTCCTCCCATGGACTCGTTGACTTGATTAAATTGAGTATGAGATAAAATATTAACTTTGTAGCGTGCTTTGTCCTTTCCGATCTCAAGAATTGACGTCAATGCGTAGCCCCCTTTACCGGTATCCATACGAACGATTTGGCAACTTGAAAGGCTTGCTAGCACCTTCATTCACCATGTCCGTATGCGAATTGACGAGAAGACGATCTTTTCTCTCTAGTCGTCCGTACACTTTCTCTCTCTAGGTGTACAGCCACGTTCTCTCTCTCTAGGGTGATAGCTTAGGGTTTTAGAAAGCTGATTCTTTTATGTGTATCTAAACCCTAGCCTACCTCTCCTTTTATAGAAGTATATTTTAGATTAAATTAGTTAATTTAAATACATTATTTAAATTAATCCAAATTAATCTTAAACAAATTAGTTGAAATTCTAATTTATATCATAAATTCTATTTTAACTAATTCATTTATAAATAAATATATATATATATATATATATTCATATCAAATATAAATATATGTATTTTGAATTTCAATATATATATATGAAATATATATGTTATATATATATATCAAATAATATATATATACTTATATTTTGAATTAATTACATATATATATATCATATGTATACATATATAATTATCTCATCCTAATTAAGCGTAACATTCATCGAATCTAGACACAATTCTAGGTTCAATGAATTTGGACATTCTTGTTCAAGTTGATTCATTTTTGTGTGCAACCCTTTAGGCCTATATGATATTGGCAGTGGGCCAACAACGTTATTGCACCCATAAGTCACCAGTAACCTCTAGCAAGACATAGTGACTACCTAAATCACATAAGGTTAGGTGATCCGATACAGCTTATCGTATAACCCTATCACATCCGTTTTATCACACGATATCTTGATCAAGCATGAGGCATGGAAATGTCATCCTTATCTTGCTCGATCATTAGTTTCTCGATTTGCTTGCAGATTGACAGAACGAATAGGAAAACCCTTCCATCCAAGCATGGCCATGCATTTCTCAGTCTCACTCATCGAGGGGCCTAGAAATATCTCTCTATTAACCAAAGGGACAAATTCTATATTGACCACTCATCATCCTCTACATGGAGTCCACTATACCTAACCATAGCCTTTATGATCACTCGGTCAAAGGTGACTTTTGATAATGCCAAAGCACAGTGTCCTTCATGTTGGAATCTATGATGATCTTAAGTATGAGGGATTAGTGACACATTTACATATGAGGTATGCTTATGACCTACTCCATGAAGCTACTTCATGACGGGTCGATCTAGCGCCCTGTTCCCAATATGCGCCTATGATTTTGATTTGTATCTCCATACATGATTAACACATAACCATCAATCAAAATCATACTCGTCTTAATTCATCATTGTTCCCACAATGATGATCAACTAGGGATATTTAGGATAACTAATATAATTTATCCAATGATATAATTATCATAGAAATATGCAAATATAATAATTGTAACAAAAAAACTTTTATTTTTAATGAAGCACAATGTTTACAAATAATTGGCCTAAGGCATAATCTCCAATAAAAAATCCATGGGCCTAGTAAATGAAACTGAGAAAAAAGCTCAGTATAGAGAAAATTAGACACAAAGATGATAAGGTTGTTGAGATCCGCCTTCAAGGTGTTGACTCCAACCTAGGGTGCTACCCTATGAGACACTAAATGATAGAATGTTAGTGTAGCCTCGAAATAACGTAAGATAAGACTACTAGCTATGAGGCATATAATGAGTGGCCTAGAAAGATATACCTTATAAGTAATATCTAGAAGTAAGTATGAGTAATCCAGTGACAGAGGCTTAGAAAAGAATGAAGATAGTTCAAAAAGTACTAAGTTATCGTCAGCGTATGAGTTAATAGGGCTTATAGTAAGCTACAGGTCCAATGAGATGGCTAGCCCAGGCTGAGCATAAGTTAAAGGTAATATTTGGTCCCTCAAAAATACAAGAAAATGAAAGGAAACGCAAGAAATGTAACATATGGTTTCTTCGTTAATGTACGAAATTTACTGGATACAATAGGAAGTCAATAAAATTTGAATAATATTCTTGACCACAAATAATGATAAGTCAAGGCTAGAGATGCCTTAAAATTAGGGTCAAAATAGATGGAAAGAAAAAAGGGTCCTGAAGAGTCTTTGAAGTTAACTATGAAGGAGCCAGGGACTAAAATGCAAAGAAAAGTTATGTGCGAGGCAAAATGTATAAATTGCCTGAAAGTTCAGGGAATCCTAGTTTCACCATTTATTCGTGGCTTCAGGCACGAATATCCAAAAATTGGGCAAGAATCTCAAAAATTCGTGACCCACAGTTAAACTCTATTTGATAAGACGGGTTGATGAGACAGGTCCAAAAATGCCAAGTTGTCTGGATGGTCGGGCGGGATCCAGTCCAGGATCTAGTTATCCTGATTAGTAGCCATGAGCAAAATAGAAAAACAAATTTGTAACAACTATAGAAATAGAAATAGATAAAGGGCTAAGAAACCCTAAAGGAGTTTCGGATATTAAATTGCAATAAATGAAAATTTTATAGCATAATCATAATATAAAATGGTGAAAATTACACCTAAAGACCTGGGTGTCCGATTGACACCAAAATTTATAAAGATTGAGGTTAAGGGCCCCTGATCCATGTTTGAAGCTCATTATGGTCAGAAAGTAGATGAAATAATATTTATAAATTTTAGAAAGTCTAAAGGTATGTATTGTATCGTAAAACCTTAATCGGGCCCAAACACCAATTTTTAGGCTACTATAAAGCCCAATAGCTGATTCAAAAGGCCTAAAAGAGAAGAGAAGATATAATTAGGGTTTTAAAGAAGATGAAATCCAAATATAAATATAAAATGAAAGGGAAAGAATAAAAGGATTTAAGTTATTTTAAAGAATTCACCATGGTTAAGTTAGAAACTGATTATAGTTGAGTTAAAAGTTGACCATGGTTGAGTTAAGAAAATTACTCATGGTTACTATCCATAACTTAAGGGTTAAGAAAAGGCATCCAAGTGTGTGGCCAAGGATTTTGGAAGAAGATATTTAGTCATAAAATTAGAAAATCAAAAGAAAAAAGGAATGGAAGGCTAGGATTTGATCTTGAAAAGGTTGATCCAAGGGTCCAAATTTGGCATGACCATTTAACTTCATTTAAATTCATCTCCTTCACCTCCATTCCACCATTTTCATGCCACACATAAGGGAAAAGGAGAGAAAAACATGAAGAGAGAGAGAGAGAGAGAGAGGGAGAAAAAGTGGAAGAAGAAGTGAAATGAAGCAAAACTACCACCATTCTTCACCAAAATTTCTTCATCTTCTTCATCCTCTAACCATTTTCCCCAAAGGGCAGCGGCATATTCATCTTTTCTTCAAGGTGAAATGTTGGTCTAAGTGGGAAGGGAAGGGATTTTAGTGTGAGAAAAGTAAAAGAACCAAGGATTAAGCTTAAAGAGTAAGTTTTCTCCACCTTGCACTTAAAAATCATATGGTTTAAGTTAGTTTTGTTAAACCCTAGCTATGAATCACTTTTGGACATCATATGGATCATTATAAATGGAGTTTATATGTTGAATATGAAGGCCTTGAAATGAAGTTTATATGTTGAACATGAAGGCCATATGAGCTTAGTTATTGTTGTTATGTGCTAAGACTTTGAAAAACACAAAGATTGTGATTTTTGGGAAAATGGAAATGTTGGGGAGATGCTGTCCAAAATTTTCCAAAACTGTTATAGTGTTTTCTTAATGTCTCAAAGTCATTTATGCCAAATTTCAAGTCCTAAAACATAAGGGAAGAGGTTATGGAATTTTTAGAACCAAAGAAACTCACTTTTGAGCCTAAAATGAAGCTAGGTTATGTTATGACCAAAACATGTTGTTGGGGCTGGAATTCGATATTTTTTTCCTTTCCAATGGATTCAAAAGGGTGTTTTCAGATAGGAATACCTATGGGAAAGCCCCAAAAATCATGAACTAAAATTCCTAAATTTTAGCCAAGTAACGTGTACTATTCGGCCATAGTGAATTGGAAGGGAAGGAGTTAGATTTTTCCAATTTCAATGGTCCTATTAAGTGTAAAAAGGGCTATATTACTTTAGGATTTTGGGTCTATATGTTGATTGTAATGAATTATTATTATGATTATAGGGTTTAATAATTGTTTGGAAACCCCAAGGGTAAGTGGACCGAGTCCTAAAGCTTGAGGAGCAAGATTGCTAAGGTAGTAGTTTTCCTTTCTCTTTCTTTAAGGTGTGTTGGTATAATGATGAGTGTTATGTTATACCAAATATCATTTATGCTACAAGATGAGACATGTATGCTAGGATATTGCTTGGCCTTGTATGAAATTCTGTGCATCACTATGTAGTATGTGATACCTTGATTGGCATTATGTTATGTACTTACATGCTAGCTTATGAATGAGATTAGTTTATTAATACTAAGATTTCATAATCTCACCCCAAATATAACCTATGTTAGGTTTGAGCTCAGGCAAAGAAAGGGCAAAAGGTGTGGAGGCATAAACCGAGGACCTTACTTTTATGCATCACATTTTGTTCATGTAATTAAGTATCTTGGATTCTTGTATGTTCGAGTTATGGTATGGTATTGTAAGGTACTCAGGTATGTAATAGAGAGCCATGTATATACTTAACTCTTAAGAAAAAAAATGGCTAGCATGCCTAAAATGCAAGGATGTATGTGCTTATATAAAGGCAAAGTAATAATACTATCACAAATGAGGGGTATAATCGCCTTGTTTGTTTTAAGGGCAACTTTATATGAATTTATATGTACCCCACTAAGTAATTATTTTTCCATTATAAAGGACTTAGAGAGCTTGGAGTATAGCACTGAACCAACCTCATATGATTTTTCTAAAATTAATTATGTATTTTCAAGGTTGGACAAAATTTTATGAATGACCAAATGAATAGTGAAATTTTATGAGGAAGTTTTTAAAAAGAAAATTTTAATCAGTTAAGGTTTCCATTGACTCATCTAAGTTCTATAAGAGGTATTTATGGTAGAAAAGGTGTTATATAGTAAGGTATGACATTAAATCTTAGGGGAGATGACCAGTAGCATTGTTCCAGGTGAGATATGTAAATGAAAGGCTCAGTGAAAGTTCTCCTTAGATTGAGAAAGGAAAGCTAAGATATCCTGAATTAGGGAAACCACCCAGTAGTAGTTAGTAAATTCCCCTAGATAGACCCTCCCTAAGTCATAAAGTATAGTGATAAGGGAAGTGAGGAAGAACTAAAAAACTAACTAAAGAAAAGATACCTTTGCTTTAGTAATGACTAAATGAGTGAGTTGAGTTAGAGAGGCAAATGGATAAGGGTTTGATAGTTAGCCAAACAAGCTTCCTAATATGAAAATAATATAGGATTAAGGTACATGAGTGATTAGAGCACCTAGTAGAGCATAAGTTTTAGTAAGGTAGAATCTAGACATTGAGATTACCTGTCCTAGATTGGGTGAGCAGAACCCTAGAAATAGTATACTGTGCTCTTGGGGATGAGGCTAGAGAGGCTAAATAGAAAGAAATCCTAGCTCTAATCTAAACATGGAAATGAGATAAGATAAACAACTAGTGCTTTAGTACCTTCAGAGAAGCTCGAGAAAACTAGAAACCACTTGAAAAGGCGAGTCTTGCATTATGTAGAGAAAGCAAGTGAGCTGAGAGCGCCATAGAACGTAATTCTTGGGATTTTATGAAATAGAATTCTTTCTACTGAGGGATGGTCTAGTTAAGAATAGAGTAAGAGTATGATCAAAAAGTAGACTGACGGGTCTATCGTGTAACCCTCAAAATAAACTAGGTTGGATATTATATGCAATATGGGGCACAACTTAGGTCATCTCCCTTGGAAATGGAGTTCAATGCTTAATTGGGTTTTCTAAGTGTTAAAAGATCCTAAAAGCTATCTAAATTCAGGGGGTTTTTGATCTAATTAGACTGAGTAACATGAAATTGAATTAAAGTTCTTAAATTCTACCTAATTAGATGAATTATGGGTGAATGATGGTCTTGTGACTAGATTTGGATTTGTCCCTTGGTATCCACTATCTTTATCTTAATTCATTTGTGATTAATTCTAGTATAAGAGTCCCTATTTGTGTCCAATACAAATTATCTTGAGTTACCACGCAAGAATCAAGAGATTAACGATTTAATGTTGAATCGAAACCTCAATCCCGCATCAAATCACTAACTCTTGTCATTATGATCAATGAACACTTGAATTGAATGATTAATTGATCAATTAGCATCTGAATTAACATCTTAGGATATTTAATTAACTAATCAAACTCCAAGGAATGCTTAAATTAGATAATTAAAACTCATAATTTCACTCATATATTTCATCGAACATCTTCATGGCATACATGGGAAATTAAAGGAAAGTGTAAAATTTAGTATTTAAGCCAACCAATTAATCAACAAAAAGGCTTTCTAATTAGTGTCTAACCAGCCACTAATTACAATTACACAAATTTCCTATCAAATACAACTTAACCAAGATAACATATGAAAGAGAAAAAGTATAGGAAATTAAGAGAATCTTAGCCAAAATTCTGTGTTCTTCTCTAAGGATTCAAGTTTTTCTAAGGACTTCTTCCAAGCTAATCACAAGATGGAGGACTAGAATTTCATTGGAGGTGGAATGGAGTGGGAATGGAGGATGAGAGGTTGTTGGACAAAGTGTGGACGAAGGGCATGCAAATGGAATGATGAAATGTATGCGTCCCTTGAGATGAATGAATAGAATGGATATAACGTCAATCCTCCTCTGCTTCTAACCTCCTTTCACGTGCTATTCATGTGCTTCATTTATTCTTTTTCCACATGATCAGCTTCTCCTTTTAATAGATCATGAGCTTGCATGTGTATATGAGTGTGGGCCCTAAATTGTTATGCTAAAATGTTAGAATATAATAAAATAAAATCCATGTTTCGTGCTTTCTTCGAATCTAGATGTAGCTTATTCTTCTTCTCGTTCAGCTCACTTTTCTCTTGTAACCCATAACAAAATTCTAACTTCTTCTTCATATAGCTTCCTCTCAAATGCATGTTCTGCCCATCACGTGATTTTGTTTATGCTACATCATCGTTCTCTCATTCAACTCCAGCATGAAAACCTTCCTCTCTTGATGAATGGATGAGATGGAATGTGTATTCTGGATAGTAGTGTGGAATGATCTCTACCTACCAGCTTCAGCTCATAGCTTCTTCTTTCTTAAACCAGAAACTCGAACCTCTTAAAATCATGTTACTTCTTAGCTAGAACCTATCGTTCTCCATGTGTTTCTTTATGTGTTTGCAGCCCCATGTTAGCTTCTATGTTACACTTTTCCCTTCTTGTAGCTACTGTTATACTAATTCTCTTTATGCTTCATGCAGATCCCTTCTTCACATTTTAACATTCTTTTCTTTTCATCACGTTATTATTCACGTCAGCTCCACATGCTTCTTTCACTTACTCTGCTTAGTGTTGTTCTCTAGCTTATTTTCTTGTTTCTTCTTCAACTCGAGCTACATGCTTCATGTTTCTTCTCTAGCTAAGCATGAAACTTCATCTCTTTCTATCATATTTGTTCCTTCCTTTGTAACAGCCACGTTTAACACTTGCTAACCCATAGCTATTCCTTTTGTGACGACCCTAACTTCTAATCTTGATAATTATAGTTAAATACACGATTAATAAATAATGACTAAGGCTTGGAGTCGTTACATTTAGTTACATTAAGAAAATATAGGGAAGTTTAAACCTTCATTTTATTAAGGTCATCAACTAAACAACCATAAATGGAAAAATGTATAAAAGGATTTGTACCATCATTAAGGGTTTGTAATTCATCTATTCATCAATTTCAACATACAAAAACCTCCCACCAATGTTCTCATGTTATTCCCTAACATTAGCCTTAATGAAATTAGGGTTTCTAGGTCAAAGATGGGAGTTTGGGGACCTCCATCGTGACCTAAAACCTTCCTGCCATGGCTAAGTTAGGTCCTGGAGCTCGAAAACTAAGTTTTTAACTTTGTGCGCGTGGCCTAAACCTTTTGCGTCGGGGCTAAGTTGCTCTCGGGAATCACTGGGTAACTTTCTTAACTTTCACCGCAGCAATAGCCGCAGCAAGTTGGATCTGCATCGCGGCTAACCTACGTGGTGCCGAGGTGAGTTTTACTACTATAACCTCCTTACTTAATTTCCTGGACTTGCACTATGACCAGACTTGTTGCACCGCGGCGAGGTTTCATTCTATCACCCTCTTGAACAATTTTTTTTCACTCTGTGCCGCGGCGTCCCTCGCCACTGTCACTCTTCAGGCTGTGGTGAGGCCTTCCTAGCCGCAGTGTGACTCCCTCCTGTAGCTATATCTCCTACATTTTGTCCCCTACACTCTAGTTCTCTTCTTAAGGACACTCTAACATCACTTTCCCTCATTTTATATGGCTCTAATGGTATTTATATACCTTATTTACCCAATTATTCTACCATTACCAACTCAACACTCAAGTACAAATTCTCACTCACCCAGCCACCACATGTCAGCCTTTTCATGGGTTAATCACAGTAAGGATTCATATAATGTCAACAATTAATATCTCATATGCATTTCATTGGAGGTTTCATACATCAATGATCCATATCAATTTCTAATACACCACATAATTATGTTTCCAATAGTAAACCATACCATAGGCTTAATAAAATTCATACATCAAATACTATAGGTTCATACAACTTAAACTGAGCCATATTGAGACTTAAATCCTTAACGAATACTGTAACACCCCAAAATTAATTAAGGTGTTAATCATGGATTAAGGGTTAACTAAGGATAATTAATAGGGGATAATTAGAAAAGTTAGTGAAGAGGTAATTTAGATAAATAAATTATAAATATGGGTTTGAGAATTATTGAGGATAGAAGTTTATATATAGGTCCAAACTAATGAATCATGATAAGAGGCTAATGGAGGCCCAATAAATTAGAGGTAGACCCACCTAATTTAATGAGTTAGAGGCCCAAGATTTATCATGAATGAACTCTTATAAGTGGCCTAATTACTCTTGTGCAGACCCAAGCCCTTAAACCCTTCAAATTAGGCCCAAATCCCATTTGATTTCAGCAACCCAACATATGAAAAACTGGCCCAACAGAATTATGCAGCCCAACACTTTAAAGTGGCCCAATAAGCAAAATCTGAAAACCCAAGTGGACTTGGACCTGGAGCAACCCATGACCCAACTCTTGACCCAACTTAAACCCACTAAAACCCTAAAAATCTGACTAGCCACCTCCCACATTCAGCAAAACACAAAATAGAGGAGAAAATCGGAGGTGAGGAGGAGAGGCTAGGGTTCTTCACTTCATTCCATCTTTTCTCACATTTGGAGGAAGATTTGGCCAAGGTAATAGTTATACAACTTAATCCCTCATCTTTTCCTTTAATTTGGTCCAATTAGAATTTTATTTGGAGGATTTTCATCTTACCCAAAATCTGAAATGTGGGTGTTTGGGGGTTTTCTTGGTGAAATTCGTATGTTGGGGTTAAGGGTAGTGTTAGATGACTTTAAACCCCCCCCCCCATTTTGATGCTTTCCTTGTTAGTTTGAGACCCCCATAGCTGATTTATATTATAGGTATTGATTTTATATGAAATTGATTAGGATTTTTGGATGGAACATTGAAATTTCTGGGTTAGGACACTAAAAACCGAATTAGGAATTTGTGGTGGCTGGGTAAGTGTTCTTAGGTAGTTAATGGCATTTAAATCCTTTGGGTGCTTGTTATAACTGTCAGTGATGGATTAGAGTAGTAATTAACTGATGATTATGATTTTAGGGAGATTTGTGTAGCCGTGGTAGCTGCTGCAAAATTTGTCTGCAAGTGAGGTAACCGGGGTTTAATTAATTCCATGCATGTATCTGTTTAATTTCATATTTTGCTGTATATGAATGATTTGAAATGTTGAATGAAATGATTGGCTATCTGTTGTATGATGATTGGACCTTGTGAGTCCATGGTGGAGCTGTGGTGCGGCTGCCACCCGTGCATGTGCCGCGATCGGGCACCGGGTATGATCAACCCCAGATGCACTGAGCCCTGGTTGTGCTCAAGAGGGAGTGGGTGCCGTGGACGGGCCCCTCCCAATGTTAATGGCCTTTAACATGTGATTATATGATTGCTAGTATGGGATAGTAATCATGATAGCCTGATTAATTCATTTGCTGAGATGACTGATATGATTCTAAATGATGATTTTGATTCATGCATATATGTTTGTTAAACTGGATTATATGATGGAATTGCCTTGGTTACTGAGGTTTATATCTCACCCCGTTTATGGGATTACAATTTCAGGTGAAGGTTCATCGGGTAAGGATAAGGGTAAGCAAGTGGATGAAAATCCATAAGCTTCAACCTACGGGGAGATGGCTACACATAGGCTAACTTAGCTAATATAGATGCAAATTTTGTAATTCCTATTGTATAGCATCATCATGTATCTGCATTGCCAAGTGTAGGCTGAACATTTAATTTATCAAGGATGTATGTATTGAGGGGTTAGGCCCCATTTTAGCTTAGCATTTGATGTATGGATCCTTATTATCTATTGTAAACTTGTTGATCTATGATATGGCTGTTAATGGAAATGTAACTCTTGGGAATATTGGTGTGAACCCCTAATGTATGGAACCCCCATTGGTATAGTATTAAAGGATAGTTACTGGTAGTTCATGTGTAATCTAGTGTTATTGCCTTATAAACTTGCGAATAGAAGATAAATAGAGGAAAGAAAGGGACACATAAGTTTTGAATTGGTAATGGAAGAATAGCTAAGTAAATAGGGTGGATAAATGACACTAGAGCCATATAAAATGAGGGGAAGTGATCTTAGAGTGTCCCTAGGAAGAGAAGTGGAGTGTAGGGGGCGAAATGTAGGGAAAACTGCTACAGAAGGGAGTCACGCCGCGGCTAGGAAGGCCTCGCCGCGGCTTAGAGAGTGACAGTGGCGAGGGACGCCGCGGCTTGAGAAATCTGGCCGCGGCGCAGAGTGAAAAATATCGCCCAGGAGGTGACAGAATGAAACCTCGCCGCGGCGCAAGAAGTCATGCCGCGGCGCGAGTTGAGAAAATTAATTAGGGAGGTTACAGTGGCAAAACTCGCCGCGGCGCCACATAGGTTGGCCGCGGCGCAGATCCGACTCGCCGCAGCGATTCCAGAGAGCAACTGGGCCGCGGCGCAGGAGTTTTAGGCCGCGGCGCAAGGTTAAAAACTCAGTTTTGAGCTCCAGGACCTAACTTAGCCGCGGCGGGAAAATACCAAGTCGTGGCGCAGGTCCCCAAACTCCCATATTTGACCTAGAAGCTCTAATTTCTTTAATGTAAATGTTAGGGAATGGTGTAGGAACACTTGTGGGAGGTTTATGTATGTTGAAAGTGAATGATGGATGAATCACCGATCTTTAATGATGGCACAAATCTTTTTATGCATGTTTCTATTTATGGTTGTTAGTTGATGGCCCTAATAGTATCGAGGTTTAATTTTCTCTGTATTTCCGCAAAGTAATTAATTGTAGTAACCTCAAACCTTGATCAGTAACTATTAATCAGGTATTTTACTATAATTACCAATATTAGAAGTTAGGGTCGTCACAAATACATTCTGACTAATCAAAATATAGACTCTTACACTTGGCAACATGAATACAAGATGGTGCTATACAATAAAGGATACAAAATTTGCATCTATACTAACTAAATCAGCCTAAGTGTAGCCTTCTCCCCACATGTGGGAGCTCATGGATTTTTATCCACTTGCTTTCCCTTATCCTTGTCCGAAGAACCTTCACCTGAAATATTAATCCCATAAAACAGGGTGAGATATGAATCTCAGTAACCAAGGCAATTGCATCATATAATCCAGTTTAATTAGCATATATGCATGAATCAAAATCAATATCAAAATCATATCAGTCATATCAGTAAATGAAACAATTAGGCTATCATGATTACTATCCCATACTAGCAATCATATTATCACATCTTAAAGGCCATTAACATAGGGAGAGGCCCATCCACGGCACCTACTCCCCATTGAGCACAACCAGGGCTTAGTGCATCTGGGGTTTGATCATAACCCGGTACCCGATCGAAGCACATGCATGGGTGGCAACCGCACCATAGCTCCACCATAGACTCACAAGGTCCAATCATAATACAACAGATAGCCAACCAATTCATTCAGCATTTCAAATCATTTACATACAACAAATATGAAATTAAATTAGATACATGCATGGAATTAATGTAAACCCCGGTTACCTCACTTGTAGACAATTTGCAGCAGCCACCAATGGTACAAAAATTCCTATAACCATAACATCAGAGAATTACCTCTCTAATTCATCATTAACAGTAGCAACAAGTACCCAAATAATTTATAAGCTAATAACTACCTAAATAACACTTACCTAATCACCACAAATCTCCAAATTCAGATTGAGTATGTCCTCTACTAGAATTTCACTATATCACTTAAATTTCTAAGAAAATTCGTACATAATTAACACCCATACTATAAATCAACTATGGGGGTCTTAAATCAGTAGAAAATACACTAGAATGGGTAGTTTTCACTTACCTAATGCCAGCCCTAGCCTCAACCTACGAATTTCCTCTAGAAAAACACCAAACAACTTTATTTCAGAATTTGGGTATGGTGAAAATACTCCAAATAAAAAACTAATTAAACTAAATTAAAGAGAAAGATGAGAGGATTAATTTGTATAACTATTACCTTGGCTAAATTTTGCTCTAAATGTGAGAAAATGTGGAATTATGCCAAGAACCCTAGCCTCTCCCTCTCACCTCCGAATTTTCTTTATGTCTTTGTATTTTACAGAATGGGGGAGGTGGTTGGTTAGTTCTTAGGGTTTTAGTGGAGTTAAGTTGGGTCAAGGATGGGTCATGGGTTGCTCCAAGGTCTAACTCCAAATGGGCTTTAGACTTTAGCTTGTTGGGCCAATTTTTTAAAGTGTTGGGTTGCAGAATTTTATTAGGCCAACTTTTATGTATTGGGTTGCTGAAGTTTAATTAGGTTTGGGCCAAGTTTGAAGAGCTCAAGGGTTTGGGTCTACACAAGGGTAATTGGGCCACTTATAAGAGTCTATACAAGGTGGATCTTGGGCCTCTATCTTATTAAATTGGATTGGGTCTACACCTAACTCATTGGGCCTTCATTAGCCTCTTATCATGATTTATTAATTTGGGCCTATATGAGGTTTCTATCTTAATAAATTCTCGAACCCATATTAATAATTTATCTCTCTAAAATTTCTATTCGCTAACTTGCCTAATTATCCTCTATTAATTATTCTTAATTACTCTAAATCTATGATTAATACCTTAATTAATTTTGGGGTGTTACACCTTCTTCCTCTTCACACGTTAAAACCTTAGCTTTGCCTTTTCTCGTCTCTACCCATAGTTTATCCATGCAGCTCGTGCAAGCTTCTTCTCTCTTTTTTTGCTCGTTTTCTACCGTTCACAAGTTACTCTGATTTTATTCCACGAGAAAAACAAGGGAGCTAGAGCTTACTTCTTCTCAAAACCCATTGGTCCTATTCAAATGTTATTTTATTCTTCCATTCCAATTCCATTACCCATAAAAAATCTACAAAAATAATAGCAAGAATATTCACAAAATTATTTGAGATAAAATTGAGCATTAAAAACCAATAATTTGTAAATTAATTTTAAAATGTAGAAAATGGCTACTAAAACCAAATTCTATCTAATTAGACCTCTAAGGCCATATTTGGATACTAAAATGCTTAAGATAAGGAGAATAAAATATATAAAAATCATGTTTATGAAATTCCCCAACACTTAAACCTTTGCACTCCTGGGCAAAACTCAAAATCCAAGATAAAAGAATGAATTGAAACATAGGGATAGTAGAATGGCAAGTGGAAAGTGAAAATGAAAAAGAAGAGTAAAAATCACAAGATAGAGAATGATCACATCTCTTCAGCATTTCAACAGTCAAAGCAACTCTACTTGCATCAAGAAATAAGCTCTACGGTAATTTCATTTGAAAAGAATGAATTGAAATGCATAGATCCTCACATAGGTTTGTGTTTACTCTCAACTCTCAAGTATTTAGGTAATGTGGATCACTCAAGTTCCACCTATCAAAGTTCACTACCAAAAACTTATTAAGCTTCTAAGTCTCCACCACCCATGCTAAATGCAATACACCAATCAAAGGACTTTATTTAAGGTTGTAGCAGGGTTAAGGGAATGAAAAAAATGGACATTCAAGGAAAGATAAACAAATTGATACCTTAGAACCTCAAGAGCAATCAATGAAAATCTAGGATAAGGAAGAATGTGTTTCAAGGCCTTATTTCCTATCAGTATAGGCAACTATGAATTCAATTCAAAAGACTTCTTTCTTTTGATTTTCAATTACTTCACTTTTTTATTTTTTTTCAATACTTTTCTTTTGTTTTTTTCTTTCTCTTTTCTTTTCTTTTGCAAATTTTTTTAAGACAATTTCCTCAACTTTTAATAACCATGGCCTAAATGGATGAAAAACACACATTCTCTCATCCTAAACAAGTGTAATGCTCCTTGAAATTCCCAAGGCATCTTAAAATAAGGTGGAATGCATTTTTAATGGCTATGGTTCAACAGCAAAACAAAACAAGGTGCAAAGTGGCTAAACAATGGATAAAATGTATGTAGGCTGGCTTTTGGGCTATCTAGCTACAAAAGAAATGAATGCCTTATCATTTTCATACATGCAAATGCAACTGTGGCCTCAACAAAAAATCAAGACAAGTTCTAGAGTGAAAGTAGTGATAGCTAAAAACACACTAGAAATGAACAAATATGGCTCAAATTCTCACCAGCTAATGGCATCAAATAATTCATTAAAATCAAATTTATTGCCAATTCACTTGAATCAAGACACAG
This sequence comes from Erythrophleum fordii, assembly GCA_032878935.1. Lineage (NCBI taxonomy): Eukaryota > Viridiplantae > Streptophyta > Magnoliopsida > Fabales > Fabaceae > Erythrophleum > Erythrophleum fordii. The sequence goes on along the minus strand of JAVQMF010000052.1, from coordinate 11,951,449 downwards.
GATTCATCACTTATCATGTTAAAACAAATTCAAGCTATAATCATCTTAACTTGCAACTTTTATAGAAAAAATGAAAAAAAAAAATCACGCAATTTTTTTAAAAGTTTTTTTTCAAATTTTCTCTTTTTTTTTCCTTTAAAACAAAGCAAAGAGATGAAGATGAAATGGAATGAAAAGACTCTCTCCCCCACACTTAAATGTTGCATTGTCCTCAATGCCAGCACATAATCTAGTAAACAAATAAACAACACACGATAAAGAGTGAAAAGAGAGTGTACAACTGGATGAACTTGAATCAAAGATCTCAAGGTAGGCTCAAATTCCCTTTTGGTAATTGGTTAGCAATTTATTTCCTATAAAACAAAACAAAAAAAAAACTATAATGTGAAAAAGAAAGGAAAAACTAAATCCTAAATGATGAAGAACTATATCAAAGACTAACTAATCATAAGTATCAAAAACTAAAATCAAAATTGCTTTATTCCTCCTTAGCTGAATAAATTTAAGCTTCACTACTTTAAAGCATTATGATTGATCATGCAGAGATGATTCATGGACTTCTTCAACTATCAGTAGTCTAAGAAAGTCATTTTCAGCATATTCAAAAACAAGAAAAGAAGAAAATCAAAATTAGGACATTTAAAACTAAAGAAAAAAAACTTAAAATCAAACTTAAACTTTGAACTTTCTAAAAATCTATCAAAACCAATGAAATCTACTAGACTCCCATCAGTAAGAGTCATTACATCCATAGAAGAATTTAATTTCTACTTCTCATAGTCCTTTGAGTTCAAGGTGTCTAACAGTTGCTTTTTCTCAGTTGGGAGAGCCTGTGGCTTGTTAGGAATTAGCTCAACAACTTCAGGAATCTGTTCCAGACTCTCAACAAGAGAAACAATATCTTCCCTGATCAAAGAGACATCAGTAAGTTAACAAAATTCTAAACAATGATCAATAACAAAATTTAGTCTCTCTCTAGTATCAATAAGAGTACAAGAATCAATAGGGTGTTCAATATCAGCATTATCACTATGCATGCTCTCATCAACACTAGTGTGATCAGAAGAATTAATCTTATCAACAATTTCAGTGCAAACATAGGACTTTTTGGATTCAGCAGGCTCAACAGACTTTAGAAACTCATTTATCTCAGCACGCACAGGACTTGGATGCAATTCATCACATAAGCATTTCAAATTAGAGTCTGAATGATCAACAACAAGCTACTCAACAATTTCATTGTCTATATCATTATCACATGCTACATTCATTGTTTCATCAGTGATACCACCAGAGGCTAGTGAGGAATCATGTTGATTAGTACATGCAAGGGACTTACTAGTTTCAATGAAAGAATTAATCTGGGAGCATCTATCACATATAGTGAATCCAGTATACACACAATCAATAGAATCATTTAAATCAACTATGTCACATGGTCCAGATGATATGGTGTCCCTAAACTCAGAAGATGCACCATCAACAGGCTTATCAACCAATCCCAGACTAGGAACAGAATGATCATCACATTCTAAGTTACCCCTACACTTATCTACTACCCTAGACTCAATAGATTCATCAATTGGTTTAGAAATGAAATTTTCACTATAGTCACAGCTAGGTGTAGACATACCAAGTGCATTAGTACACAAGGATTCATGAACATCAACAAATGTGTCAATTTTGCTCAATGAGTTACCACAATCAATCAAATCAGGAGATTCAACAATAATTTCCTTATCAACGACATCATCATACAATTCAGAATCAACAACATTATATGCATCAATAGTCACAGTGCTATCAAGCATACTAGATTTAGTTCCAACAAATTGCAAAGTATTAGAAGATGGAAGGATATTACCCAGTGAATAGGATTCTTCCTCCTCTATACATTCCCTTCTAATTTGCTTTTCAGTCAATTCATTAGCATTTGAAGTCAGTTGATTTGTTTGAAGTCCCAAATCCTTTATAATGTTGTTAATCTTTTATTATTTTTCAAGATGCCACTGTTCAGTTTCTTGTTTGAATTGAAGATGGTGGGCATCCCTTTATTAGATTTGAAGATCAAAGGCTTCCAATTGCTGCATCATCCTCTCTTCCCAACTTGGTTCCCTTTGGACCTCTTGTTGCGTGTATCCTTCATGATAATTGTAAGGATGATATTTTGGCTCTTGCCTATGGTAATCATGGTATGGCTCATAATGATGGCAGTAATTTGGGTGTACTTCATATGGATGGTGATATGGTTAGTAGTTGCGGTAAACTTCACAGGAACGATGGTGTGGTTGGTAGCATGGTTGTTGGAATTATTGGTATTGTTGGCTTTGTTGCTCTTGTCTTTGTCTTTTAAGAAGGCCTTAAAGCATTGTCATGGCTTCATCCAACTTTTAGGAAATCCTATCATTTGCACAAGAATCATAAACACCTTGATTAAATAATAATATGGATCCATTTAAAGCACAAAGTATGAAAAGCACAATTAATTTTAGCACAAACAAATCACTGACAAATTATAACTAAAATTAATTCTAAATCAAGAAAATAAAATTTAAATGAAGATGAGACTTACCTAACTATAAAAAATACTCCTAAATAAAGGTTAATGACACAAAACAAACTCACAAAAATAAAGAAATTAAATCTAGAAAATTTGAAAAATTCCAAAAAAATTTGAAAAAAAACTAAAAAATTAGAAAAAGTGCCTTAAACATTGGAAGTTGGCCAAAAAATAGTGCACCTAATAGCTAAGCTATTACTTGGAAAATAAAGTTTGAGAATTTTTTAGGTACTTCAAACAAAAATTTCAGCAAGCAGACAAGTTGATGCGCAACACCGAAATGATCCAAATCCAAGTTCAAAACATAACAAAAACTAAGCTAAAACAGAACCAAAACAAAGCTAAAATAGAGTAAAAACACTTAGAAAACTTTCTTAAACAATTAATAATCCAAATCTCAGGCAACAGTGCCAAATTTTGATAGTCTGTCGCGCAACCCTCAAAATAAACTAGGTTGGATATTATATGTAATTAGGGCACAATCTAGGTCATCTCCCTTGGAAATAGAGTTTAATACTTAATTGAGTTTTCTAGGTGTTAAAGGATCCTAAAAGCTATTTAAATTTAAGGGGTTTTTTATCTAATTAAACTGAGTAAAATGAAATTGAATTAAAGTTCCTAAATTCTACCTAATTGGATGAATTATGGGTGAATGATGGTCTTGTGACTAGCTTTGGATTCGTCTCTTGGTATCCACTATCCTTATCCTAATTTATTTGTGATTAATTCTGGTATAAGAGTCCCTATTTATGTCCAATACAAATTATCTTGAGTTACCACATAAGAATCATGAGATTAACAATTTAGTATTAAATCGAAACCTCAATCCTGCATCAAATCGCTAACTCTTGTCATTAGGATTAATGAACACTTGAATTGAATGATTAATTGATCAATTAGCCTCTGAATTAACACCCTTGGATGTTTAATTAACTAATCAAACTCCAAGGAATGCTCAAATTGGACAATTAAAACTCATAATTTCACTCATGCATTTCATTGAACACCTTTGTAGCATATATGGGAAATTAAAGGAAAGTGTAAAATTCAGTATTTAATCCAACCAATTAAGCAACAAAAAGGTTTCCTAATTAGTGTCTAACTAGCCACTAATTACAATTACACAAATTCCCTATCAAATACAACTTAACCCAGATAATATATAAAAGAGAAAAAGTGTAGGAATTAAGAGAATCTTAGCCAAAATTCTATGTTCTTCTCCAAGGATTCAAGCTTCTCTAAGGACTTCTTCTAAGCTAATCACAAGATAGAGGACTAGAGCTTTATTAGAGGTCGAATGGAATGGGAATGGATGATGAGAGGCTGCTGGATGAAGTGTGGACGAAGGGCGTGCGAATGGAATGACGGAATGTATGCGTCCCATGAGATGAATGAATCGAATGGATATAACATCAATCCTCCTCTGCTTCCATCCTTCTTTCATGTGCTATTCATATGCTTTATTTATTCTTTTTCCACGTGCTTAGCTTCTCCTTTTAATGGATCATGAGCTTGCATGTGTATATGAATATAGGCCCTAAATTATTATGCTGAAATGTTAAAATATAGTAAAATAAAATCCATGTTTCATGCTTTCTTCAAATCTAGATGCAGCTTATTCTTCTCGTTCAGCTCACTTTTCTCTTCTAACCCATAACAAAATTCTAACTTCTTCTTCGTGTAGCTTCCTCTCAAATGCATGTTCTGCCTATCATATAGTTCTCTTGATGCTACTTCATCGTTCTCTCATTCAACTCTAACATGAAAACCTTCCTCTTTTAATGAATGGATGAGATGGAATGTGTATTCTAGATAGTAGAGTGAAATGATCTCTGCCTACCAGCTTTAGCTTGTAGCTTCTTCTTTCTTAAACCAGAAACTCAAACCTCTCAAAATCACATTGCTTCTTAGCTAGAACTTGCCATTCTCCATGTGTTTCTTTATGTGTTTACAGCCCTACATAAGCTCTTACATTACACTTTTCCTTTCATGCAGCTATTGTTCTATTGATTCTCTTCATGCTTCATGCAGATCCCTTCTTCGCATTTTGACATCCTTTTCTTTTCATTAAGGTATTATTCACGTTAGCTCCACATGCTTCTTTCACTTACTCTACTCAGCGTTGTTCTCTAGCTCATTTTCTAGTTTCTTCTTCAACTCGAGCTACATGCTTCATGTTTCTTCTCCAGCCAAGCACGAAACTTCATATCTTTCTATCATGTTTGTTCCTTCCTTTGTAACAGCCACGTTTACAGTTAACACATGCTAACCCATAGCTGTTCCTTCTTCCTCTTCGCACATTAAAACCTTAGCTTTGCCTTCTCTCGTCTCTACTCGTAGCTTGTCCATGCAGCTTGTGCAAGCTTCTTCTCTCTATTTCTACTTATTTTTTACTGTTCACAAGTTACTCTATTTTTATTCCATGAGAGAATCAAAGGAGCTAGAGCTTACTTCTTCTCAAAACCCATTGCTTCTATTCAAATGCTATTTTATTCTTCCATTCCAATTCCATTACCCATAAAAAATCTGTAAAAATAGTAGGAAGAATATTTACAAAATTATTTGAGATAAAATTGAGCATTAAAAACTAATAATTTGTAAATTAATTCTTAAAATGTAGAAAATGGCTACTAAAACCAAATTCTATCTAATTGGACCCCTAAAGCCATATTTGGATACTAAAATGCTTAAGATAAGGAGAATAAAATATATAAAAATCATGTTTATCATAGACCCCCTTAATGTTACAAAGAGTGAACAAGTAGAAGAACCCAGGAAAAATGTAGGTACTCTTGAGTATAAAGAAACTTGAACTAGTAATAGAAATAGCCAGTAATAGAACATCCTTTTACCTAAGTAAGAAGATAAGATAGGTAGAAAAAGAAGATATGACAGTATTCAAGCTGATGACATATTAGATTGAGAATAGAGATTCAGTTAATGTACTTGAGTACTTAAGAAAGTATACTTGTCCTTGGCATAGACACCCTTCTAGCATGATAGCGCCTGAAGTAAAAATAGCCAAGCAATATAGAGAGATCTCAGGATGAAATAGAGGAAGAATCCTATTTTCCCCAAGCACTCTACGGGAATAGGGTAGATAGATAAAAGTAAGAAAGAAATACTTTAGATTGTTGGAAAACTTGTAATATACTAGTGATAGTGACTTTGAACTCAGTCATGAGGCTCCCGTGTATTAGTGTTTGATGTTATGGTTTGCTTGTAACAGAGGCTACATGATATTAGGTCAAGCCAATATAGTAGTAATGTGGCTTAAGTCCATAGCAAACTACTACATCAATCATCAAAGTGTCCTGATAATCAAAAGGTATTCTAGCTAGGAAAATAACAAGATAAGTCAGAAAGAAAGGTAAAAGGATTCCAGTAATATCATAATGATAAGAAAAGTATGTAGAAAGGAATCCCCAATAAGGAATGTTCAGATTCAGATAGTATGAGTTCAGTATGTATGATCTGAGTCCTTTATCATGCATATAAATGAAATGAGTAAGAACCGGTGTATAGCTTCTTTCTTACCATAAATGTTAACCACACTTAGAGTGTGAGATGCCCTAGTGCCAAGGCATTTAAAAACAAAATGTGGGCATAGTTAGAAATTGCAGGATATGAGAGGAAGATTAAAATGAATATACGTAAAGTAAGTAAGTCAGTAGAGTGAGAAAAGAAAGCCTAAGTAAAGAGAGGCAGAAGTGGGAATCTGAGAATCCTATGAGAAGCGATGAACAAAAATTAATAAGCTCCTAATTATCAGTATGATTGGATCCTAGAGAATTAGATGATACAAAACTCACTTCGCATGAAGAGCACAATATACTTCTAAGTTTAGCTTTAGTTTTTATAAGCGATGGTAACTAGATTTAGTAAGCATGTGTTCTACTATCAGATACAGTGATCTTAGGCTTTGACATCTCCTAAAGATGGATCATAATAGATCCTAGCATAGCACAGTAAGTCATAATAGATTGTAGCAGGGCTTTGAGAGGTCGCAGTAGACCTAGGGTCACAATAGATCCCATAGAGTTATAGAGAGCCACAACATGATAGTTCTCTAGTGAGATGATGGCTTGAGATAGTTTTACAGAGCAGTTAGTCTCAGAAACTAGTACATTTTCAGCTAGCTTTTGTCTCAAAGACTAGAGACCTCTTGAGTCTGGTAGATCATTACTACAGAGATATGAAGGCTTTACTCAGATAGTTAAACCACTAACCAGATCTCTTTAGAGATAAGCATAGTGTATGGGATGAGGAAAGTAAGAAATTAACTTTCCAAAGTTAAAGCCAGATGATCCACTACCCAATAGATATTAGCCCTGACCAAGGGATAGAGAGATCCCCCACATGCTAGCTTATGTATTCAGAAAGGGGTTAGGTATGGTTTTACATGAGGTAAGTGGTACAATATGTCTCCACTGAGCAAAACTGTGAGAATACCTAACATCCCACCAAAGCTCTATAGTAGGCAATGGTAATTGCTCTTTGGTATTGGTATAAGACACACATGTTAGGCATAACAATGTTGAAATAAGGGATTATAAATGCCACTGTAAGTGAGTAGAGAAAGTAAGAAAAAGTCCCAACCTATAGAGACAGATGTAGTAGTAAATAGAGAAATTAGGAATATTAAAAGTAGAAACTCCCCAAAGGAGTTGTAATCCCAATAAGTAACTGAGATGCGAGGCTTATGATAGAAAGAAATATATATTGTAATCACGGGATGAGCTACAGTGGACAATATACTTTAAATGAGCAAACAGACATAAACCTCTAATGGCTGTAATAATCAGAAAAGATGATGAGACATTATGAGAAGCCGTTGAGAGAGGATATAGGAGATGTGATATAAAATATGTTACCTTCTGAGATGTGTAAAAGAGTCCACTGAAAGAAACATTAACCTTTGTAGACGGGTTAATACTAATCCGATATGAATAATAAGCTCTCCTAAGATAGACTACTAGAGTTAGAAATTTCTTTCTCTTATAAGAAAATAGGCATGTACCCTATAATGGTAGAGCTCCCATTAAGAGCTAATGATAAAAGTTCCCTAGTTGAGAGAAAATTCGAAAGAATGAAATCGCTAAGAAAGCATATAGAGTCAGGAAGAAGGGAAAGAAAAAAAGCAATTAGCCAGAAAGGAAAAAGTGTAGAAGGAAAGTATACCCCAAATTTTAAGGATGAAATTTATTTAAAGAGAGAGAAATGCAACATTTGGTTCTCTGAAAACGAGAGAAAATGTGAGAAACATAATATATGGTTTCTCCGTAAATGAACAAAACTCACTGCATACAAAAGGAAGTCCCCTAAAATGATATAATTAAGGTCTTAAAAAATTTAGGAAGTATTCTAAACTCCTAAAAATGAGAATCACAGGCTCAAACAGAAAGAAAAATATAGCTAAAATGAAGAAACAATTTTTTACAGAAAACTTACAAAATGTAATGGTATTTTTGTAGTTTTGAGTAATTTTTGGAATTTACATAGGATGGCTTTTAAAATAAAAATTTTGAATTCTCTAAGGTTCTCAAAGGGCCCTAAAAATCAGGGGAAGCCCCGGGACAGTTAAATCCCCTTCGGTGGATGTTTTCCAACATCAGTATACCTGAACTTTGACGGATCTGTTCGGAAAGGTTTTAGCTCTGATTTGAGTAATTCCAAAGGAATTTTACTAAATTAGGTGCCTAAATTTTATAATGGAAAAGACGGTTCTAAAAAAAGAGTTAAAACGAATGAGAAACAAAAATGCCAAAAACAAAGGGCAAAATGAAAATTTTTGAAAAGTGTTTCTTTCTCCCATTTAAAATAGGTGGCGCCACCCTTCCTCACTCATTTAGACACAATTTTTTCTGCCCAAATTCAGAGAAGGAAGCTAGGGTTTAGGTGCACCAAAGGGAGAGAAAAAGAAGGAGAAATCAAAGGCTTAAGGTATGGTTTCTTAGTAGTTTTCATGCTTTTTTCCATCCAAACCTCCTCTCCTTGATTCTCCTTTGTTGCTTTGATTAAAATGAAGTTTTCAAATCTGGTTTAAGGGAGATATTAAGGGAAAATTTTGGATTTGAAAAGAGGAGCTTGGAAAAAGCAAGGAAACAAGGTAATTTCTTCTTCCGTGGTTGATATCTCTTCCTTCCCTTCCTCTACCATTTTGCCCAATTCAAGAAAGCCTAGGAGGGTGTGATTTTTAGGTAGAACCAAGGGTGATTCTAAGGGAAAAGGGTACGTAGATTAAGAATATGTAAAGGGAATTAACAAAAAAAATCATGAAATTTCAAGATGCAATTTCCAAAGTTTCAAGTGCACCTTGTAAAATCTGATTTTGTACAATGATTCCTAGGCTTAAATAAGATTTTAATTGAGCTCCTAAGATCCCTAGAAGTCTCCCCATGTGCTTACTCCCTTGAGAAAACAAAGCAAAGTCCATGAAGCCTAAAACCTAGCATAGGTTCGGCCAAGAGAGGTTCTTATAGCTAGAGAGAGTTTTAAATTTTTCTAAACCCATTTTTTAGTCATATATGATGAATGAATATGAGGGGAAGCCTTGGGAAAAATTTAGAAACCATGGAAAGTAAGATGGTGCTTTATGTTCTATAATATGAGCTAAAAAAGCAACATGTAGTTAGGCTCTTGGTTTTAATTGTGTGATGACTCCAAGAGGCTTAAAAAGAGTCAAGAATCATATTTGAAAGGAAAAAATGGAGCTTAGAATTTATTTAAGGGGTGTTGCTTCATTAGGTGCATTTATGGAACCATAATGAGGTTTATAGGTTAAGCTAGTGTCTAAACAAGTTGTGTGACCTTAGAATTAATTCCATAAACCTAATTGGCTTCCATAAATTGTGTTTAGGCCAAGAGAAATCATCTTCACACTTTTGTGTGTGTGTGGCTGAAGGAGGGAGCTTTGATTCAAGAGAAAAAGTGTGTGATTATATCTAAGGTAGCTCACTCCTCTTTCTCTCATGTATGATTGTTTGCTTTCCTTGTTTTTGAATGTATGTATGTGTATTTTTAAGTCATGAAAAGTGTTCTAACATGACTTTGATTCCATGGTACCATGATGTTATATTATGCTTCCATATAATGTTTATGATGTGTGCTTAGATTTGCTTGAGTGTGGTGAGGCCAAGAACCCTTAGCTATGGTGAAGATGAGCCAATAACCCTTAAAATTCGTTGCGACAAAGCAAAGAGTCTCTCAAAAGTGAGGTTGACTCCCAAGAGTATGGTTGAGTCCAAGAACCTCTTAAAGAATGGGTGACACAAGTCCAAAATCCACAAGTAAATGGATGAGGTCAATCCACTTGATCGGCAAGCCTTTGTATGCTATGTATGACTTTCTTAAATGATAAAATGCCTCTTGAATGAGAGATAAGCTATTGGGATGCTTTAAATCACATCCCCTCCTCTTTAATGATCTAACATGCTAGGTGGACCAAGTGGGCAAAGTAATGGAAGCCAACCACCTTGAAGATGAGGGAATGACATTCAAGAGCATGATTTTTGCTACTTTAAGGCCATACAAATAGCAAATGGTGTAGCCAATAGTTGTATATGCACTATGATAGTATAAACATATGTAATTATGATAAATCATGTATAAATAGAAGAATATGATATGTGACCATTAGAGTATGATTTAGGTATGTTATGGTAATGTGGCTTCTTGAATGGTATTAGGGAAATGTGTATAAGTGTGAGTGAGATGGCTAAAATGAGATGCATGAGAGTTGGAACCATTTGTGCAGCTCAAACAAGTCCTAATTATGCTTGTAGACTTGCCCAAGAGGTGCCAAACTCCAAGGAAAGCCATTTGGACATTTTCGTATCCTATTTGGAGCCAAAATTGACCATAATGGAGCCCCAAGTCACTTTTTGTCCAAATGAGGTCTTCTTGATTTGAAACTTGGTATAAAATTAGAGCTTGTTGACAACTTTTCAGAAAGCTAAAGAACATAATTTTTAGAGCTCTAGAGAATATTTGATGAATTTTCAAAATTGACAAATTTTCTAGTTTTGGTCATGTTACTATTCACTCACGTCCGAAAATGAAATCTATCACATAGGGCTTAAATAATGTCCAATTGCTATGAAATTTTATACAAAGAAACTAGATATTCCCAGTGACTTGTGCCAATAGGAAGCACCTTATTTGGATGTTTAGAGAGGGAGATATAAATTTTCAAAAAATCTATATAGTATTAGAAGCTCCACCTGACCTTAGTTACTGTTTGATTGAGTTTCTAGGTCTAATCGTGCCTGAACTAGTCTAGAGTTATTTTTTTTCCCCTCTAGCTAACATTTACATCTTTCTATATTGATATCATTTGCATGGATTGGATTGTTTTGGAATTAATTGGACATTTTTGAATTTGCTATAAAATTCAGTGATAGCACCAATGGATAGTCTGACCTTTAAATCTTTTTGAGTGTCAAACGTCCTCTGTATTGGATGTTATGGTCTAGACATATTTTTAACATAGAGTAGACATGTGTAGCTTTCTATATTGGCCAAGAAGATATGATTTCAATTTTTTTGAAATTAGTTATGATTTTTCAAAATTTGTAACAAAAATGAGGAAAATCTGGCCGAATATATATATATATATATATGTATTTTATTCTTTCCTTTGGTTTCCATGAGATCTAGGCCACTTTTGATGATGAAATGAGTTGTATTCATATAATTATATATGAGATTGTGATACATGAGTCCACATGGACCACGAAATTTCGAATGAAATTTTTATACACGATGCAACATGAAGTAATGCATTATTTTAATGCCATATTTCTTACACTCTTATGGATTGCATGATATGAGACATAGAAGTAGTATAAAATAAGCTAGAAATATATAGTGTTACCATCTCCCTTTCATTCATACATAAAATGTGCAAAACAAGTCTTGAAAATACATGCATGGGTATAATGGAATGTGCAATCATTCAAGAGACATCTTTAGCATTTGAACAAGTCACACAAAACATACATAGGCTTGCGAAGCAAGTGGATTAGCCTCACCCATTCTTCTCATGGTTCTTGGACTTGCCTCACCCTTTTCTTAAAGGCTTTGAACTATGCCTTGCTCTTAAGAGACACTAGACTTTGTCTCAACCATTTTTAAGGGTTTTTGACTCATACTCACCATGGCTGGAGGGTTCTTGGCCTCTCTACAGTCAAGCAAACCTAAGCAAGCATATAAAGCATTCTTTAAAAAAAAAATACAATGTCATGGTACCATGGAATAAAAGCTTATGCTAGAACACTTTTCATGGCTTAAAACACACATACACACATTCAAAGACAAGTCAAGTATACATTCATGCATAAGAGAAGGAGGAGTGAGCTACCTTTGGTACAACAATGCTCCCTTCCTTGAAACAATGCTCCCTTCCTTGGCCTCACATACATAAAGGTGTGGAATTAGTTTCTCTTGGCCTAAACATAATTTAGGGAAGCCAATTTGGTTCTTGAACTCATTTTTAAAGCTACACATCTTCCTTAAACATTAACTTGGTCTAATAACCCCTTTATGATTCCAAAAATGCACCTAATGAAGCAACATTCATCAAATGATTTCTAACCTCCATTCGTTCCTTTCATTTATGATTCTTGACTCCTTTTAAGTCTCTTGTAGTCATCACACAATTAAAACAAGGAGCCAAACTAAGTGTTGCTTCCTTAGGTTATATTATGGAACATATAAGGTGTAACACCATGAATTCTAGCTCATTCTAATTCATCTCATACCTTTACATAACTTAATATCATGAATCATGTGAGTTTTGCATGAAAAAGGTAAGGAAAATAATACTCATTTTAGCATTGCGCTGGGTCTCAAAATTCCATTCGATGTCACGTGGGCCATGTAAGATCACCTTTTGCATTCTCATATTTAATTCCATCATTATAACTCATTTATATCACAAAAATATGCCTACAATTTATAGAAACCGAAAAGGAGCTCAAAATAGGCAAGCATATTTTCGACCAGATTTGCTCCATTTTCTGACCCAACTTTGGAAAACCATAACTAAATCTAGAAAATTCAAAATCCCTTGGTCATTTTGGAAAGCTTAGGATGCCTACTTCACTATAAAAATATGCCCAGGTCACAAAATTTATCACACAGGACGTTTGACATCCAAGAAGCTACAGAGGTCGCTGGCTGCTTGGGCTGTTGTTCAGTTTACTGATACTAGATTCTAAAATTCATAACTAATTCTATAAAAATTGAAATCAAACACCCATTTAGTCATTCTGGAAAGCTACAAATGTTAACTTGATATTAAAAAGAATTCCAGAATGAAACTGATATGTTTAGCTATTTGGAATCTATGGAGCAGTAATAGAGCTCCTGAGCGCTACTAATACTGATAGTTAACTTTAAACATGCATAACTCTCTGCTCAGACCTCCAAATAAGGTGATCTTGGTGGTCACAGAAAGCTTATCACCTCTAGTTTATGAACATAAAATTTCATAAGTATTGGACACTATTTGGCCATCGGGTGACACAGAATACAAAACTGCCAGTATGAACAGTACCTATACCAGAATCCATGAAAATTCCAACTTTGAAAATTCATCAAATATTCCCTAGATCTCCAAAAATTATAATCTTTAGTTTCATAAAAAGCTCTCAATGAACCCTAATTGCATGCCAAATTTTAGGGCAAGACTAACTCATTTGGCTAAAAAGTGATATAGGGTTCCATTATGGTCAAATTTAACTCCATATGAAGTACCAAATTTGCCAAATGGCCTTCCCTTGGTTGTGGCACCTTTTGGGCAAGTTTAAAAGCAGATTTAAGACTTGTTTGAGCTGCCCAAATGGTTCCAAACCTCATGCATCTCATTTTGGCTATTCAACCCACATTTATACACATATTCATCAAACTTTAAACTTGCATACTATGACATTACATACTTAAAACATGTGCTAGTGGTCATATATCATTTCCATACATCTAAACATCACATAATAGTATCTTTACATATGTCTCAACGTTCATAGTACATATATAACATTATATACATAATAAACCATCGTTATGGTTCCAAAATGGCTAAAACCAAGGTATAAGTTTGTCAATCTCCTTCCTTTAGGGCTGTTGGCTCCCATTAGCATATCCACTTGGTTCACCTATCATGTTATTAGAGAGGAGGGGATGAGATTTAAAGAATCCCAATAGCTCATCTCCTATAATCATACATAATATGTGTAAAGCAAGTTTCACAAAAAATGCATGGAGAAGGTAGAAATCATAGACATTTTAAAATCAACCTTAGCATTTGAATCAATCATACAAGACATTCAAGAGCTCACTAAGTGTTTGGATTGGCCTCACACTTCTCCTCATGGATTTTGGACTTGCCTCACCTATTCTTTGAGCACTTTGGACTCAACCATACTCTTGGGAGCCCATTTTGCTTTTGGGAGACCTTTACTTTGTCTCAACCAAGCTCAAGGGTTCTTGGCTCATCCTCACCTAAGGGAAGAGTTCTTGGCCTCTCCACACTCAAGTAAACTCATACAAACATCATGTAATCATTTGAAAACATAACATGTCATCAAGCATCATGGCATATAAAGGCATGCTAGCATACTTTTCAAAGCTTGAAAATACACATACACACATTTTCAAATAAGCTAGACACACATCCATGCATAAGAAAAGGTGGAGAGAGCTACCTTGCACATAATTACACACTTTGTCCTTTGGACTCAAGCCTCCTCTTTCGGCCACACACCCACAAATTGGTGGAGATAGTTTCTCTTGGCCTAGATACAAATTATGGGGGCCAATTAAGTTCATGAACCACACTCTAAGGCTACATAACTTTATGAAACACTAGATTGCTTTATAGGTTCCATTATGGTCCATATTGGCACCTAATGAAGCAACACCCCTCAAATGATTTCTAGGCCTCATTCTTTCTTTCCAAATATGATTCTTAACTCCTTTTAAGCCTCTTGGGGTCATCACATCATCAAAACAAAAGGCCTAGCACCATGTTGCTTCTTTAGGTCATAATATGGAACCTAAGGCACCAAATCACTTTCTATAAGTTCTAAATTTTTTCTAAGGCCTCCCTTCATTTTCATTCATCAAATATGACTCAAGAATGGCCTTAGAAAAATTTAAAACTCTCCTTAGCTATCCTAACCTTACTTGGCTGAGACTATGCCCCTTTTTGGCCTCCTTGGAATTCTCTTTATTTTCTTGAAGGAGGAAGTATGTGGGGTGCATCTTAGGGATCTTAGGAGCTCATTTAAACTCTTAATTAGGCCTAGAAATTATCATACAAAATCAGATTTTACAAGGTGCAATTGAAACCCTATAATTTGTATCTTGAAATCTAATGGCTTTTTGATAATTCCCTTTGCATATTCTTAATCTCCACACCCTTTTTCCTTAGATTCATGCTTGGTTCTATCTAAAAATCATCTCCTCCTAGGGTTTTCTCAAGTGGGACGAAATGGTGGAGAAAGGGACTAAAAATGACAACCATAGGAAGAGAAATTACCTTGTTTTCTTACTTTTTCTCACTTGAATCTTGTGTTCTTTGAGCTCCTCTCTTCAAATCCGAACTTTCCCTTGAATATCTCCCTTGAATCAGATTTATTAACCTCATTTTAATAATAGAAAACAAAGGAGAATGGAGGAGAAGAGGTTTGGAAGAGAAAGAGCATGAAAAACTACTAATTTCCATACCTTAAGCCTTTGATTTCTCCTCCTTTTCTTCCCCTTCTTGTGAGCCTCATCCCCTAGGGTTTTCTTCTGATTTTAGGCAGAAGATGGTCGTGCATAATGAAGGGAGGAGAAGGGTGCATCATATAGATAGGTGGGAATAAATTACACTTTTCAAAAATTCCCATTTTGCCCTTCATACTTTGCATTTATGTTTCTCCTTCGTTTTAGCTCCTTTTTTAGAACCATCTTTTCCATTATAAAATTTAGGTTCCCAATCAAGTAAAATATCTTTGGAATCACTCAAATTAGAGCTAAAACCTTTCCAAACGAATCCACCAAAGTTCGAGCACACTGACATTGGAAAACGTCCACCAGAGGGGCTTTAGTTGTCCTGGGGATTTCCATAGTTTTTAGAGCCTTTGAGAACCCTGGAGAACTCAAAACTTTCATTTAAAAAGCCCTCCTGTGTGTTTTTCAAAAAGTGCCCATATTTACGAAACTACTACTGGCCTTTTGACAAATTTTTTGAATAACTCTGGCCTTGATTTCTAGGCAACTCAAGGCTCAAATCCTCATTTTCTAATATTTAAAATTTTATCATAATTTTATTTGGCCCCAATTCCTTCTATTTCAGGGATTCCTTTTGTATCTGGCCCATTTTTGTCGTTTATGGAGAAACCGAATATTGCGTTTCTCATGTTTACGGAAGGATCGGATGTTACATTAGGCCATCTCACTTTCTATGATTTCTAAGTTTTTTCCAAGGCTTCCTCTCATCTTCACTCATTATATATGACTCAAAAGTGGGCTTAGAATAAATTAAAACTATCCCTAGGTACCCTAACTCCTCTTGGGCAAAACTATGCTTGATTTTAGCAACTATGGACTTTACTTTGTTTTCTTGATGGAAGATGCATATGGGGAGCCTTCTAGGGATCTTAGGAGCTCATTTAAACATTCATTTAGGCCCAGGGATCATGGTATCAAATAAGAGTTTTCAAGGAACATTAAAAACCCTAGGTTTGCTATCCTGATTTTCCATGGTTCTTTTGTTGTTTTCTTTGCATATTTGTATTCTCCTCCCTTAAATTCCTAAGATTAATCCTTGGTTTAGCTAGAAATTCAACTCCTTAGGGCTGGCCATATGTAGGTCGAACCAAGGAAGAAAGGGGAGAGGAAGTGGCTACCATGGGATGGAAGTTTTACCTTGTTTTTCCTTGTTTTCTTACTTGATTCTTCCTTTCTTTGGCCTCCTCTCTTGAAATCCAAATTTTCCCCTTTGTTCTTCCTTTAAAACATATCCAAAAACTTTAATAAAATTATAAGGAAAGAAAGGGGAATAAAGGAGAAGAGGTTTGCTAACGAGAAAGCATGAAAAAAACCAAGAAATCCATACCTTTCCACCTTACTTTTTTCCTTCTCTTCTCTTCCTCTTGGTGTGCCTCACTTTTATGGTTCCTCCTCTGGTTTAGGGCAGAAACATATGTGGCTAAGTGAATGAGGAGGTGGGGCACCTTATATACATAGGTGGGGTTTAAGAAAAACTTTTCAAAAATTCTAATTTTGCCCTTTCATTTGGGCATTTTTGTTTACAATTATTTTTAGCTCTTTTTGAAAACTGTCTTTTCTATTATAAAATTTAGATTTCCAATCTAGTAAAATGCCTTTGAAATCACTCAAATAGGAGCTAAAACCTTCCCAAATAAATCCGTCAAAGTTTGGGTCCACTGTCATTAGAAAGTGTCCACTGGAGGAGTTTTAACTGTCTCGGGACTTCTCATGGTTTTCAGGCCTTTGAGAATCCTAGAGAACTTAAAACTTTCATTTAAAAAGCCAACCTGTGTGAATTCCAAAATTTACTCAAAATTACAAAAATGCCATTACGTTTCGTAAGTCTTTTGTTCAATTTTGTTTCTTCATTCTAGCTCCATTTTTCTTTCTGTCTGAGTTAGGGATTCTCATTTTTAGGAGTCTAGAATGTTACTTAAATTTTTTCAAGACCTTAACTAACTTATTTTGGGGGACTTGCTTTGAAAATGTATTCATTTTCGTTGTTTAACGAAAATTAGACATTACATCTAGGCTCCATTCTTTCCTTTCATTTATGATTCTTGACTCCTTTTAAGCCTATTAAAATAAGGAGCTTAACTACATGTTACTTCTTTAGGTCATATTATGGAACCTATAATGCCATCTCACTTTCTATGGTTTCTAAAATTTTTCCAAGGTTTCCTCTCATCCTCTTCCATCATATATGATTAAAAAATAAGTTTGGAACAAATTAAAACTACCCCCAGGTGCTTTAAGTACTTTAGGCTGAGGCTATGCTCCTTCTTAGTACCTTTGGAGTTTTCTTTATTTTCTTAATGGAAGATGCATGTGAAGAGCCTTCTAGGAATCTTAGGAGCTCATTCGAACACTTATTTTGGCCTAGGAATTATTGTATCAAATTAGATTTTACAAAGGATACTTAAAACCCTAGGTTTTCTATCTTGAATTCTAATGGCTAGTTTGTTGTTTTCTTTACATATTCTTATTCTCCACACTTAATTCCCTAAGATTCACCCTTGGTTCAACCCAAAATCCATGCCCTCTTAGAGCTCCCTAGGCTGGACGAACTAAGGAGAAGAAGGGAAGAAGGAGTAGCTACCATGGAATGAAGATTTACCTTATTTTTCCTTGATTTCTTGAATGATTCTTCCTTTCCTTGGCCTCCTCTCCTTAAATCTAAAAATTCCACCTCTATTCTACCCTTAAAATAGATCCAAGAACTTTAATAAAATCATGGGAAAGGAGGGAAAATGGAGGAGAAGGAGTTTACTAAAGAGAAAGCATGAAAAACCAAGAAAATCCATACCTTTTTCCTTGTTTTTCTCCTCCCTTTCTTCTCCTTCTTGTGTGCCTCAAACCCTAGCTCTCTTCTCTGGTTTTGGATAGAAACAAAATGAGCTAAATGAAGGAGGAGGTGGGGCGTGGTCTATATATAACTAGGTGAAGAAGAAATTTCCAAAATTTTAATTTTGTCCCTTCGTCTTCACATTTTTGTTTTTAGTCTATTTTAGTTCCTTTTTGAGTCATGAAATTTAGGTCCTCAATTTCATAAAATGCCTTTAGAATCACTCAAATCGGTGGTAAAACCTTCTCCAATGAATCCATCAAAGTTTGAGTCAACTGATGTTAGAAAATGTCCACCGAAGGGGTTTTAATTGTTTCGGGGCTTCCCATGGTTTTCAGGGCCTTTGAGAACGTTGAGAACTCAAAACTTTTATTTAAAAAGCCCTCCTATGAGAATTCTAAAATTTGCTCAAAATTATGAAAATGCCATTACATTTCGTCAACATTTCGTTACAATTTGTTTCTTCATTCTAGCTCCATTTTTCTTTCTGTCTGAGCTTAGGAGTCTAGAATGCTACATAATCTTTTTAAGACTTTAACTAATTCATTTCAGGGGGCTTACTTTAAAAACATATCTATTTCCATTATTTTGACGAAAACTGGACATTACACTATGGGAATGAGAATTTATAGAGAAATAATTATTAATATGGGTTTAAGATTTAATTGGGTTAGGAGCTTCATTTAGGCCCAAATTAATTTAAGTAGGCCATGGATAAGGTTTTATGGAGGCCCAATGACTTTAGGTGCAGATCTAACTTCTTATTATGAAACTTGGCCCATGATAGACCACCTAGCAATGCCCCAATCTTATTTAGTGAGATGAAAGCCCAAGACCCAATTTACATGAACTCTTATAGTTAGCCCAACAATCATTATGCAGACCCAAATTAGATTGATTCTTGGAACTTGGCCTAACCCAATCAAAAACTTCTGTAGCCCAACTCATGAAAGCTAGCCCAATAAGCATAAATATGCAATCAATGATTATAAATTAAGGTCTTTATCACTGCTGATCATGATTAGAAGTTAGAGACGTCACAATATATATGAAATGTAAACCATTAAGCACAAGTAAAAGTATGTAAATATAATGGATGAATCTATTTTGGAACCAAATATATGATTATATGAGTTTTTGACATCTATGAGCATTGATATGCATGTGTACAAATTCAAGTGGAAGGGTGAGAATGAGTTCCATGATGATTTGGATCATTTTGCATGCTTTTATATGTTGTATTTATGCTTTTGGACATGCCCAAATGGTTTTTGAATGATAAGAAAGCCATTTGGTGCATCTTGACCCCTTTATGGACTCCAAATTAGCCATTTTCTTAAGCAAAACCAAAGTTTGAATAATGCATACATTTTTGCATGAAATTTGGAAATCAAATAGCTCTTATCAAGAGCTTTTCATAGAGCTAAAAGAGCACCATTTTTGGAACTCTAGAGAATTTATTATAATTTTTCAAAGTTGGCCAAATTATGCAAAATCATCACTGTTACTATTTTGTGGTTAGTTTGCTTTTCTATGTCATTCAAGTGCCAAATAAAGTACAATACTCATGAAATTTATAGACATATAGTAGACATTATAAGCTTTTCATAGCCACTAAGAGCACCTCATTTGGAGCTCTGTAGAGGAATAATTGAATTTTTGAAATTTAGGTTCTGTTGTAGGATGCATCAGTGACTAGTATTACTATTCTATTACATTTTGTGGGGCAAACCTAGCTATTTTGATCTAAAATTTTTATGTGGGCTAGTTCACATCTAGAGAATTCTAGAAAGCTATTGTTTGTATGATTTCAATTTTTCTACAATTAGTTATGAATTTTCAAATTTTCATATCATATTATAGAAATCTTGGAAATTGCCAAATGAGATGCCATTTCGTGTTGCATGGCTTGTTGATAAAGGCCATTTTTCTACATCTTATTTCCCTTTTATTTGGATATTTTGATGATTAAATATTGCTTTTTGGTTTTAATTTGATGAGATTTTATTTTATTAGCCATTCTTTGCACTTTAGGAATTAATTTACAAAATTTTGGCTTTTTAATGCATAAATCTCTTTTAAATAATTTTGTGAATTTTTCATATTGAAAATTCCTTATTATTTGTGTAGATTTTTTTTGGGCAATGGGAATTTTAAGGATGAAAATTAATTTGGAAAATGATTAAAGCTTCAAGGTTGAATCAAGAGCTAAACTTCAAGGAGGGAACCTACATTTTGTAACTATAAATGAGGGAACATGCAGTGGGAACCTTTGGTCTAGGAAGCACGCATTAGACACAAATGGATTCATGTATTTCAGCTTCATTTAGCACATAGCTATCCACATTAATCCATTACACATACTCCTTCACTCATTTACCAGCTCACACACCCTCCACGTGGCTCCACTTGTAGTAAACACACACTCACACATGAAGGGAAAAGGCAACTCTCTGAAACATACACCATCATGCAGCAACAACCTTATTCCTATGTCACACAAGCTTTCCCTCTCATATCACTCATAGGTCATCATGTAAATAGTAACACACCATCACATAAGAAACACACACATGTAGCAGCTCACCATGGGTCCATCTCATGTTAAACGCATGCACACAAGCTTCCATATCACACACATTTCAATTCACACAGAAAAGAAAAGGCAACACAAGTCAAGGACATCACTAACACAACATACTCACAAGCTCTCTCACTAAGTCACGTGAAGGAGATACAAATGAAGCCATAAACTGGAGAGGAAAAGTGAGCGAGAGAACACATGAGCAGAGGGTAATGAAGAAGCTTGTGAGGAAGCTCGAGTTTTACATGCATGGAGAGGAGAAGGAAGACTCTCAAGTTAATGGCTTGAACAGAGAAAGTTATGTTTCGAAAAGAGGAAGAAGTAAAGTGAGCCGAATGAGCAGAAGAAGAAGTACATAAAGAAGCATGGAAAAGGCTTGAGTTCAAGGCAATTAAATAAGCTAAAGGCTTACGTGGGATGTGACATGGGATAAATTAAAAAAAAACCACGTAAGTAGTGCAAAGAGATGCTATGAGATTATGAGTAGATTCTTAAATGTAGCACGTGACCATTAAAGGAAGAAAATACACACGGGTAGCATGTGATGAAGGGAGACCAACGTGGGAAAAACATAAGAAAATGATAAACTAAAAAAATGTGAAAAAAGGGGGAAAAAGGATGAATAAGAATGTAAGAAATGATGGAAGAAGAATGTTAGGTTGCTGACCTCCAAAGATGTGAAAAGGGGAGAAGAAATTGATTCATTCAAGCTTGATGACATTAGCTTCTTCTGTAATATCCAGTTCTTCGAAAACCAGAGAAAACGTGAGAAACATAACGTACTATTTCTCGGTCAACAAACAAAACTCGCCAGATACAAAAGGAAGCCCCCCAAGATGATGTAGTTAAGGTCCCAAAAAATTTGGGAAGCATTCTAGACTCCTAAAAATTAGACTCCCAGGCTCAGACAAAAAGAAAAACAGAGTTCGAATGAAGAAACAATTTTTTACAAAAAGCCTACGAAACATAATGGCATTTTTGTAATTTTGAGCAAATTTTAGAATTCACATAGGAGGGCTTTTTAAATGAAATTATTGAGTTCTCTGGGGTTCTCAGAAGCCCTGAAAACCATGGAAACCCCTGGGACAATTAAAACCCCTTCGATGGACGTTTTCCAACATCGGTTGACCTAAATTTTGACTGATTCGTTCAAGAAGGTTTTAGCTCCAATTTGAGTGATTCCAAAGGCATTTTAATAAATTAGGAACCTAAATTTCATAATTGAAAAGATGGTTTTCAAAAGAGCTAAAATGAAGGAGAAATGAAAATGGTAAGAACGAAGGGCAAAATGGAAATTTTTGAAAAGTGTAACTTATTCCCACCTATATATATGATGCACCCTTCTTCTCCCTTCATTATGCACGACCTGTTTTGCCTAAAACCAGAAGAAAACCCTAAGGGATGAGGTGCACAAGAGGAGGAAGAAAAGGAAGAGAAATCTAAGGTAGAAAGGTATGGATTTTCATGGTTTTTCATGCTCTTTCTCTTTCAAACCTCTTCTCCTTCATTCTCCTTTATTTCCTATGATTATAATGAAGTATATGAATCTGTTTTAAAGGAGAAATTGAGGGGAAAATTCGAATTTTGAAGAGAGAGGCTTAAAGAACACAAGATTCAAGTGAGAAAAAGCAAGAAAAGAAGGTAATTTCTCTTCCTGTGGTTGTCATCTTTGGTTCCCTCCTCCTCCATTTCGCCCCACTTGAGAAAACCCTAGGAGGAGATGATTTTTAGGTAGAACCAAGCATGAATCTAAGGAAAAAAGGTGTGGAGATTAAGAATATGCAAGGAAAATAACAAAATAACCATTAGAAATCAAGATGCAAATTTTAGGGTTTTATGTGCACCTTCTAAATTCTGATTTTATATGATGATTCCTAGGTTTAATTAAGAGTTTAAATAAGTTCTTGAGACACCTAAGATACTCCCTACAAGCTTCCTCATTCAAGAAAATCAAGAGAACTCCAAGAAGGCCAAGGAAGCCTATAGTCTCGGCCAAAGAGGGTTCTTGTAGTGGGGGGAGTTTTAATTTTTTCTAAGGCCATTCTTGACTCATAGTTGATGAATGAAAGTAACGGGAGGCCTTGGAAAAAATTTAGAACTCATAGAAAAGTGATTTGGTGTCTTAGGTTCTATATTATGACCTAAAAGAGCAACATGATGCTAGGCTCTTTGTTTTAATGGTGTGATGACTCCAAGATGCTTAGAAGGAGTCAAGAATCATATTTGAAAGGAAAGAATAAGGCCTAGAAATTATTTGAGGGGTATTGCTTCATTAGGTACATTTATGGACCATAATGGGGGTTATAGAGCAATCTAGTATTTAAGCAAGTTATATGGCTTTAGAGAATGTTTCATGAACCTATTGGCTCCCATAAATTGCATTTAGGCCAAGAGAAACTATCTCTACCCATTTGTGAGTGTGTGGTTGAAAGAGGAGGCTTAAATCCAAAAGAAAAAGTGTGTAATTATGTGCAAGGTAGCTCTCTCCACTTTCTCTCATGCATGAATGTGTGTTTAGCTTGTTTTAGAATGTGTGTATGTGTATTTTCAAACCATGAAAAGTATGCTAGCATGCCTTTATATGCTATGATTCTTGATGCCATGTTATGTTTCTAAATGAGTACATGATGTTTGTTTGAGTTTGCTTAAGTGTGGAGAGGCCAAGAACTCTTTCTTTTGGTAAAGATGAGCTAAGAACCTTTGAGCTTGGTTGAGACAAAATAAAGAGTCTCCCAAAAGCAAAATGGGCTCCCAAGAGTATGGTTGAGTTCAAAGCTCTTAAAAAATGGGTGAGGCAAGTCCAAAATCTATGAGGAGAAGTGTGAGGCCAATCCAAACACTTGGTGAGCTCTTGAATGTCTTGTATGATTTGTTCATATGCCAAGTTTGCTTTTAAAATGTCCATGACTTCCATTTTCTTCATACATGCATTTGTAAAGCTTGCTTTGCACATATTATGTATGATTGATAGGAGATGAGTTATTGGGATTCTTTGAATCTCATTCCCTCCTTTCCAATGATCTAATATGCTAGGTGGACCAAGTGGCTATGGTAATGGGAGCCAACAACATTGAAGGAAGGAGATTGACATCAATATGTCTAGCTTTTACCTTTTTAAACCATAATGATGCTTTATGATATATATTATTGTTGTAAATGGTCTATGATCCTTGAGACATATGTAATTGTGATATTATGTGATAGAGAAATGAAAGAATGTGTCATATGAATGATAGCATGTAAATTGAGCATGTATGGGAAAGGTAGCTTCATGAATGAGTTTATAGAAATGTGCATAAGTGTGGGTTAAATGGCCAAAATGAGATGCATGGGGTTTGGGACCATTTGGGTAGCTTACACAAGTTTTAAATGTGCTTTTAGACTTGCCCAAGAGGTACCAACGTCAAGGGAAAGCCATTTGGCAATTTTGGCATCCCATATGGAGCCAAAAATTGACCATAATGGAACCCTATATCACTTTTTAGCCAACTGAATTAGTCTTGATCTGAGATTTGGCATGAAATGAGGTCTCATTAAGAGCTTTTTGGAAAGCTAAAGATTAAAATTTTTGAAGGTCTACAAAATATTTGATGATTTTTCAAAGTTGGTAATTTTTATAGTTTTGGCCTGTTGTATTATTCATTTGGTTTGAAAATGAATTCTATCACACGAGGCCCAAATGATGCACACTTGCCATGAAATTTTATACAAAGAAACTATACATTCATAGTGACTCGTGTCAACTAGAAGAACCTCATTTGTAGGTCTAGAGAGGGAGATATGAATTTTTGAATATTCTATCCAGTTTCAAGAATTTTGCCTAACCTGAGTTATTGTTCCATTATATTCTGAGGTTTAGGCTTGATGAACTGGTCTGGAGATATTTTTGCTCTAGCTAACATCCACAAATTTCTAGATTGGTATCATTATATGGCTTGGATTTTTTTGGAATTAATTGGACATTTCTAAATTTTTCTACAGAATTTTGTGATAGCTTCATAGTGTAGTCTGACCTCTGGATCATTTCAGATGTCAAAAGCCTTCTGTGATGGATGTTATGGTCTGAAAATATTTTTAGTATGAAGTAGACATCCAAGGCTTTCCAGAATAACCAAGATTGTATGTTTTTGATCTTTTTAGATTTAGTTATGATTTTCCAAAGTTTGGTCAGAAAATGGAGCAAATCTGGCTGAGAAAGAACCTTCATATTCCATGCTCCATTTCGGTTTCCATGAGTTGTGGACTAGTTTTTGTGATGCAAATGAGTTATAATGATGTAATTAAATATGAGAATGAATAGTATGAGCTTACATGGTCCACGCGACATCGATTGCAAATTTTTAAGTATAACGTAACACAAATAAGCCCATTATTTTCTTTCCCTTTCTCATGTGCTCTCATGGGAATGATGATGTGAAGTTTATGATTGGTATGAAATGAGCAAAAATTTATGGTGTTACATCTTCCCTCCTCTAGCTTCTTCTATTCATCTTCTCCATGGTAGTTTGATTTTCTCTTGGTAGCTAGCTAAAGATTAGATCTCCCTTGATGTAGATTTGAGCTTGAAAATTGCCTTTCCAAATTGGATAAACTCTCCTTCCTTTATCTTTTAATTTTAGCATTGATTCCTTTGTTAATTTAACTAGGTTTAGCTTATTAATTTAAGGAATTTAGTGGCTGGAATTTATTAGATTACTTTAAATTTTGGTTTGATTGTAATTACATAATTGAATGTTAATTTTGATCCTTAAGTGTTTATAGAAAGTCTAGACTTAATGGCTATACAATTTGCTACTAAATTCCTCTTGTTTTTAGGCAAACTGATGCAATGGTTATTGAATTAAGTGTTGAAATTTTTGTGCAATTATGGTGCTTGAGGAATTCATTAATCAAATTGGTTTATTAGCATTTGAAGTGGATTGTTTAGTAGATTTTAGTGAGCATTTAGGATTTGTTTTGGTGTGTTCTTGTTCTTAACTCAATTGATTAATTATTCAAGGTTTCTTGTGGTTGCAAAGTCCTTGAATCATTAGTGAATTGAGTCTTAGATGGTAATTCAAGAGTCTTTATAGAGAATACACAAAGAAGCAAAAGTTTAAATCTAATTTTGGTCATTAAAAAAAGAGCAATGATAATTGAATTCTAGGGAGTCCATTTAATGGCTAGTTACCATACTTTCCTAGTTATTGACCATACTTATTCTTAAGCTTTTAGTTCTTGTTATTTTTCATTTAATTCAATTAAATTTCAATAATTTAAAACCCCTTAAACACTTTTCATTTAATGTACCTAGAGAAATCTTTCACAAGTAATTAAAGGCATAAGCTCTTTAGGAAATGACCTAGGTTGTATCATTAGCTACAAACCTTTTCCAACCTAGTTTTATTTGAGGTTGCACAACACAATCATCACTTGGACCCAAATTTTGAGCTTTAAATTGTGATAATTCTGGTTAAACAAATGTGTTATGGATAAAAAATGAATGTGGTAAGCTCATATGGTCCCTAAAGCCAAGAATGAATTAATTTAGCTTTCAATGTCAGTTATTTTCGTTGCTAAAAGTGTGATTTTTGTAACATCCGATTCTTTGAAACTGTGAGAAATGTAACGTATGGTTCCCCCGTCACTGAATGAAACTCATCGGATATAAAAAGGAAGTCTCTAGAAACGAAGTAGTTAAGGTCCTAAAAAATTTAGGAAGCATTATAAACTCTTAAAAATGAGAATCCCAGGCTCAGACAGAAAAAAAAAAAAATAGAGCTAAAACGAAGAAAAAATTTCTTATGAAAAGCTTATAAAACGTAATGGTATTTTTGAAATTTTGAACAAATTTTGGAATTCACACAGAAGGACTTTTAAAATGAAATTATTGAGTTCTCTGGGGTTTTCAGAGGCCTTGAAAACCATGGAAAGCCCTAGAATAATTAAAACTCCTTCAATGGACTTTTTCTAATGTTGATGTACCCAAATTTTGACGGATTCATTCGAGAAGGTTTTAATTTCGATTTGAGTGATTCTAAAAGCATTTTACTAATTGGGAACCTTAATTTCATAATGGACAAGGCGGTTCTCAAAAAGGAGCTAAAACGAAGGCGAAACGAAAATGCCAAAAATGAAGGGCAAAATGGTAATTTTTTAAAAGTGTAACTTATTCCCACCTATATATATGATGCACCCTTCTTCTCCCTTTATTACGCATGACCATGTTCTACCCAAAACCAGAGAAAAAACCTAAGGGAGGATGAAAAGGAGGAGAAATTCAAGGTAGAAAGGTATGGATTTTCATGGTTTTTCATGCTCTTTCTATTCCAAACCTCTTCTCCTTCATCCTCCTTTATTTCCTATGATTACAATGAAGTATATGGATCTGTTTTAGAGGAGAAATTGAGGGAAAAATTCGGATTTGAAGAGAGGAGCTTAAAGAACACAAGATTCAAGTGAGAAAAAGCAAGAAAACAAGATAATTTCTCTTCCTGTGGTTGTCATCTTTAGTTCCCTCCTCCTTCATTTCGCCTAACATGAGAAAAACCTAAGAGGACTTGATTTTTAGGTAGAACCAAGCATGAATCTAAGGAAAAAGGATGTCGAGATTAAGAATATGCAAAGGAAATTAACAAAAAATCATTAGATTTCAAGATGTATGTTCTAGGGTTCTAATTACACCTTGTAAAATATGATTTTGTATGATGATTCCTAGGCCTAAATAAGAGTTTAAATGAGCTTCTAAGATCCCTAAGAGGCTCCCCATATGCTTCTTCCCTTGAGAAAATAAAGCAAACTCCAAAGAGCTCCAATTTCTCCATAGCCTCGACCAAGCAAGGATAGCATAGCTAGGGAGAGTTTTAAATTTTTTTAAGCCCATTCTTGAGTCATATATGATGAAGAAAAATGAGCGGAGGCCTTGGGAAAAATTTAGAACTCATAGAAAGTGAGTTGGTGCTTTAGGTTCCATATTATGACCTAAAAAAGTAACGTATAGTTAGGCTCTTGGTTTTAATTGTGTGATAACTCCAAGAGGCTTAAAAGGAGTCAAGAATCACATTTGAAAGGAAATAATGGAGCCTAGAACTTATTTGAGGGGTATTGCTTCATTAGGTGCATTTATGGACCATAATGAGATTATAAGCCAACCAAGTGTCTAAGCAAATTGTATAGCCTTAGAATTGAGTTCATGAATCTAATTGGTTTCCATAAATTGTGTCTAGACCAAGATAAAGCATCTCTACAAGTTTTTGTGTGTGGACGAAAGAGGAAGCTTTGATTCAAGAAGAAAAGTGTATGATTGTGTACAAGGTAGCTCTCTCCACCTTCTCTCATGCATGGACGTATACTTAGCTTGTCTTAAAATGTGTGTATATGTATTTTCAAGCCATAAAAATTATGATAGCATGATTACATATGCCATGGTTTTATGATGACATATTATGTTTCATATAATGTTTTGATGTGTGCTTAGGTTTGCTTAAGTGTGGTGAGGCCAAGGACCTTTAGCTATGGTGAGAATGAGCCAAGAACCCTTAAGATTGGTCAAGACAAAGCAAAGAGTTTCCCAAAATCAAAGTGGGCTCCCAAGAGTATGGTTGAGTCCAAGAATACATTAAAGAATGGGTGAGGTAAGTCCAATATCGACAAGAAATTAGGTGAGGCCAATCCACTTGCTTGGCAAGCCTTTGCATGCTATGTATGACTTTCTCAAATGATGAAAATGCCTTTTGAATGTTTACACATGTCAACATGACCATACATGCATTTATGAACTTGTTTGCATCCATTATGTATGATTGAATGGGAGATGAGCTATTAGAATTCTTTGAATCTCATTCTCTCCTCTCCAATGATCTAACATGCTAGGTGGACTAAGTAGATAAGGTAAGGGAAGCCAACCACCTTGAAGAGAAGAAATTGACACCAATATGTATGGCTTTTACTCTTGAAGCCATAATGATGCCTAATGATGTAAATTGTTGTTGTAAATAGTCTATAGCCTTTGGAACATATGTAATTATGATAATATGTTATGTATGAATGAGAGAATATGTTTTATAGTCATTAGAATGTGAAATAGGCATATGATGGCAAATTAGCTTCATTGGTGGTTTGATGGAATTATGTATATGTGTGGATGAAATGGCCAAAATGAGATGCATGGAATTTGGGACCATTTAGGTAGCTTACACAAGTCTTAATCATGCTTTTAGACTTGCCCAAAAGGTGCCAAACCCTAAGGAAAGCCATTTGGTTACTTTGGTAATTCATACCGAGCCAAAATTGATCATAATGGAACCCTATGTCAATTTTTAGCTAAATGAGTTCTTCTCAATCTAAGATTTGACATACAATTAGAGCTTGTTGAGAGATTTTAAGAAAGCTAAAGAACATAATTTTTGGAGATCTACAGAATATTTGATGAATTTCCAAAGTTGGCAAATTTTTGGATTTTGGTCTGCTGCACTATTTATTTGGTCCAAAAATGAAATATATCACACAGGGCTCAAATGATATCCAATTACCATGAAATTTTATATTGAGAAACTAGACATTCACAATGACTCGTAATGATAGAAGCACCTCAATGAGAGGTTTAGAGATAAAGATATGAATTTTTAAAGATTCTATCTAGTATTAGGAGCTTTACTCGACCTCAGTTATTGTTCTATTAAATTTTGAGGCTTGGGCTACCTAAGTGGGTTTGGAGTGATTTTTCCCTCTAGCTAACATCCACAAATTTTGAGATTGGTATCATTTGCATAGATTGGATTTTTTTGAAATTAATTGGACATTTTTGAAATTTGCTGTAGAAATCTGTGATAGCACCAGTAGGCAGTTTGACCTCTAGATCATTTCAAATGTCAAACATCCTTTGTGATAGATATTATGATATAGACATATTTTTAGTATGAATTAAACATCTGTAGCATTCTATAATGACCAAGAATGCATGAGTTTGATTTTTCTAGAATTAGTTATGATTTTTCAAAATTGAGACAAAAAAGGGCTGGCTAAAAGTATATGCGATTATTTCATGCATTCCCTTGAATTCCATGAGTTGTAGGTCACATTTCATGATGTAATTAAGTTTTATCCATGTAATTAAATATGAGAATGTGTTGTATAAGCTGATACTATCCATGTGACACCAAATGAAATTTTTATATACGATGCAGCGTAATTATATACATTATTTTAATGGACTTTTCCCACCTTCTTCATGGAATTGATGTTGTGATACATGAGAATGTTATAAAACAAGCTAGAAATATATGGTGTTACAATTTTCATACAAATAAATGCTATAGGTTATTTGTACCATGAATTAAGTCCTACATAGTTATGGTATTACAAAGTTGATCCTATATCTTAACCAATAAGAGAGCATAAAGGGATTTTTTTCCTTAAACTATAGTGAATGGTAACATTTGTAAGAACATACCGATTACCCTCGAAGCCTAAGATGATTCCCACATAGCCAAATGCATAACTTCACTAAGAACCCTTAATATAAGCTCAAATTCAAATATAGACTTCAAAGATCAAACTTGGTAGTGAGGAAATGCAATGCATTAAGCTGTTGAATTTTGAATAAGGAGAGTCGAAGATTGAAATCAATCAACCAAGGAGTTTTTGAAATTACACTATTATTGAGAACTTTGAAACAGATAAAATGAGTTTGATAAATAGAAAGGATGAAAGAAATGAAGTGAAGCTTCAATTGCAAAGATAGCACTAAACACAAACAAAAAGATATACAGAAACATAGGAGAAAAATCATGAACCATTAAGCTAAGAATGAAGCATGAAAGAGGCTAATTAACTATGAATTTCTTTAATTAAAGTTGCAAGAATTGAACCTTTCAATCTACACAAGTTTAGGTCAAAAGGTGATAGCACAACAAAAATACAAGATAGATTACTAAAGGATGAGCTGCTGCATGGAACAAAGAAAAGGAAAAGAAAACAAAGGCATGCCAGAAGGTGGGTGAAGGACAAAAATAACAATCAAAACCTAGTTAAAAGCTTAGAGATGGGAGATAAAAGATTTAAGCTCCAAGAAAGCATTTGAGTAGCTTAAGCCATGAAGAGAAGATGCATGAAAAAATAGAGAAGAAGAAAATAGTTTTGGTCAACAAAAGAAAGAGGAAGGATAAACAAATTGCAAAACACAACAGGTAAAATGGCATGAAGCTTTATGCATACTCTTTAAAACCATAACAAAATGGAAAATAAGTACTTAGGAAGGGTAAGAGAGAATCTAGGAGGAACATGTAGGCTCTTCTGGATACTTCTTTAAGAAAATATCTAAAGAGAGCTAATAACAATTTGAAAAAATATAATAGCTAAAGAAAAAATTCAGATGTTGCACTTTTAAGACCATCACTGATGTTAGGCTAAAAGATAAAAAAGAATTTAAAAGAAAAAGATAATAATGGAATGGTCCTACCTAAATTGAACTTAAGTTTTATAAGTAAGTGATTGTAAGGTTCAACAATTATAACTACAATTCAATCTTGAGTCTCAGTTTTGCTTACTCAAAAAAAAAAATATTTCATTTAATTTTATTTGAATAAATTGATACCATTGCTATAATTGTTGGTCATTATTATAATTTTTTTCATTTTGTTGTAATTATTTAATTAATCCTTTTCATTTTCACAAGTTTAGTTTTACTTTGATTATTATTTAATTATTGGTTTTAATTAATTTCCTATTCTTTAAATTTCTTATTTATTAAATCATTACAATTTATCCCATTATGGGCATATAAATCTAATATCATTATTATAACATCCAGTTCCTTTGTAAAAATGAGAAACATAATGCCTGGTTTCTCTATAAACATATGAAACTCGCCAGATACAAAAGGAAGTTCTCTAGATAGAATAATTTGAGGTCCAATAAAATTATAGTAATAATTTAGACCTCAAATAATAAGGATCCAAAGGCAGAGGTGCCCTGAAAAAAGAGCCAGAATAACTAGATGAAATTTAAGGAAGATACAGTGGTATTTTCATAATTTCGTACAATTTTTAGAAAACTCAAAAGAGGGATTTTTAAATGGAAAAAATGAGTTTCCTAAGGTTCTTAGAGGTCATAAAAACTATAGGAACCCTTATAACAGTTAAAACCCTTTTGGTTGACCTAAACTTTGACCTTTTTGTTCGAGAGTGTTTTATATTCAATTTGAGTGATTCGAAAGGCAATTTGTAGGTTTGAGGACCTAAATTTTTTGATAGAAAAGATAGTTTTTTAAAAGGAGTTGAAATGATTCTTAAAGGAAGAAGCCAAGAACGAAAGCAAAATTAACATTTTGAAATGTCTTAATTGGTTCCCTAGCTATATATATGCAGCATCCCATTTCTTCCTCACATTTAGCCAACCTAAATTTTGCCTAAAACTAAGGAAATGTTCTACTAAATAGGTTGCACAAGAGGGAGCTTCAAGGGAGGAGGAAAGCCTAAGAAAAGGTAAGGAAAATTAAAGAATTTCTTGCTCCTTCGTTCACTAAACTTGCTCTCCTCCTTCTCCAATTTCTTTCCATGATTTTGGTATGTAAATTGGATCTATTTTGAGTGATGTTTAAAGGGAGGAAGTTCAAAATTCCAAAGAGAAGCTATAGCCAAGTTCATGGCTTCCCTTGCTTCCTTCTCCTTGTTCCTCCATGGATGAATTTCGACCTCATATAGAACAACCAAGAGGGAGTAAATTCTAACCTAAACCAAGCATGAAACCTAGGTTTCTAAGGGTGAGAAACAAGCAGATGCAAAGAAATTTCAAAAAGGAGCATTAGAAAATAAGTTTCCAAAACCTAGGGCTTTTGTTGCACCATGGTATGTATGAAGCTTTCTAGTGGTATTTCTAATTGTCTAAGAGTATATATGGGTTCTTAAGACACTTAGAAAGCCTCACATGTGCCATTTCCTTCAAGAAAAATTACGAAAGTCCATGGGTGCACAATACTCTTCATGTTTCAGCCTAACCTATTCCAAGTACCTTAGGAGTGTTTTAAATTATTCCAAGCCTAGAATAGGACTAAATATGATGGAAGAACATCAAAGGAAGCCTTGAAAAAAATTAGAAACCTTAGAATGTAAGATAAAGGTGTAGACTCCATAATGAGACTTTAGGAAGTAACTTATTGATAGGCTCCTTAAAATGAATGTGTGATGACTCCAAGGAGTCTAAATGGAGTCAAGAGACCTAGAATGAATAAGAAATAGGAGCCAAGATCATGAATTCTCCTAGTTGCTTCATAAGGTCTTGTGTGGAAACATGATGGAGCCATAGAACAAAGTAACTTCACATAGAGTGTGTATGATGCCAAAGTGTAATATCCAGTCCTCCGAAAACCAGAGAAAATGTGAGAAACGTAATGTATGGTTTCTCTGTAAACAAATGAAATTCACTAGATACAAAAGGAAGTCCCCCAAGATGATGTAGTTAAGGTCCCAAAAAATTTATGAAGCATTTTAGACTCCTAAAAATGAGAATCTCAGGCTCAGATGGAAGGAAAAATAGAGCTAGAATGAAGAAATAATTTTTGATGAAAAGCTTACAAAACGTAATGGCATTTTTGTAATTTTGAGCAAATTTTGGAATTCACATAGGAAGGCTTTTTAAATGAAATTTT
Organism: Erythrophleum fordii; assembly: GCA_032878935.1. Lineage (NCBI taxonomy): Eukaryota > Viridiplantae > Streptophyta > Magnoliopsida > Fabales > Fabaceae > Erythrophleum > Erythrophleum fordii. The sequence continues at coordinate 11,918,076 of JAVQMF010000052.1, read as the reverse complement.
TGAGTTTTTTAGGGTTCTCAAAAGCCCTAAAAATCATAGAAAACCCCGGGACAGTTAAAACCCCTTCGGTGGATGTTTTCTAATGTCGATTGACCTGAACTTTGACTGATTCTTTCGGGAAGGTTTTAGCTCCAATTTGAGTGATTCCAAAGCTATTTTTCTTAATTGGGAATCTAAATTTTATAATGGAAAAGACAGTTCTCAAAAAGGAGCTAAAACGAAGGAGAAACAAAAATGCAAAGTATGAAGGGCAAAATAGAAATTTTTGAAGAAGTCACTTTGCCCTAGCTATATATAGGTGGCACCTCACACTCTCCCTCATTTCACTTCAGAATTTCCATCCCCAAATCAGAAGCAAAACCCTTGGAGAGTGGTGCATAAAGAGAAGGAAAGAAGGAGGAAAGATTCAAGATTTTAGGTATGGAATTTTGCTTATTTTTCATGCTTTCTCTCTACCAATCTCTTCTCCTCTTTTTCCCTCTTCTTCTTCATGAATTTTCTGAAGTTTTGAGGGCTGTTTTGAAGGAAGAACAGAGGGGAGTTTTTGAATTTGAAGAGAATAGTTTGGAGAAAGCAAGATTCAAGCCAAACTAACCAAGGAAACAAGGTAAAAATGCATTCTATGGTAGCTATGTTGATGTCTCCTTCTTCTCCATTTCGACCTAGCCTAAGAACCATAGGAAGATCTGATTTTCAAGCCCAATCAAGCATGATTCTTAGGTATTTGATGGAGAGGGGTAAGAATATGCAAAGAAAACTAAGAAATAGGCATTAGAAATCAAGATGCAAAACCTAGGGTTTCAAGTGCACCTTTCAAATTCTGAATTTATATGATGCTTCCTAGGTCTAAGTAAGAGTTTAAATGAGTTCTTGAGACACCTAAGATGCTCCCCACAAGCTTCCTCCTTCAAGAAAACAAACACAACTCCAAGAAGCCCTAAGCTTAGGCATGTCTCGGCCAAGAAGAGTTATAGGTGTGGGGGAGAGTTTTAAATTTTTCTAAAGCCATTCTTGAATCATATTTGATGAATGAAAATGAGGAGAGGCCTTGGAAAAATTTTAGAACTCATAGAAAGTGATTTGGTGCCTTAGGTTCTATATTATGACCTAAAGAAGCAACATGATGTTAGGCTCTTTGTTTTAATTGTGATGACTCCAAGAGGCTTAAAAGGAGTCAAGAATCATATTTGAAAGGAAAGAATGGAGTCTAGAAATCATTTGAGGGGTGTTGCTTCATTAGGTGCATTTATGGACCATAATGGAGCTTATAGAGCAATCTAGCATTTAAACAAATTGTATGGCCTTAAAGATTGTTTTATGAATCTAATTGGCTCCCATAAATTGTATCTAGGCCAAGAGAAACCATCTCCACCAATTTGTGGGTGTGTGGCCAAAAGAGGAGGCTTGAGTCCAAAGGAAAAAGTGTGTAATTGTGTGCAAGGTAGCTCTCTCCACCTTCTCTCATACATGGATGTGTGTTTAGCTTGTTTTAGAATGTGTGTATGTGTATTTTAAAGTTTTGAAAAGTATGCTAGCATGCCTTTATATGCCATGATATTTGATGCCATGTTATATTTTCAAATGATTACATGATGTTTGTGTGAGTTTGCTCGAATGTGGAGAGGCCAAGAACTCTTTCCTTTGGTAAGGTTGAGCCAAGAACCCTTGAGTTTGGTTGAGACAAAGTAAAGAGTTCCTAAAAGCAAAGTGGGCTCCCAAGAGTATGGTTAAGTCCAAAGCTCTTAAAGAATGGGTGAGGCAAGTCCAAAATCTATGAGGGGAAGTGTGAGGCCAATCCAAGCACTTGGTGAGCTTTTGGATGTTTTGCATGATTGATTCACATGCCAAGATTTTTTTTAAAGATGCATGTCTTCCACTTTCACCATGCATGCATTTGAAAAGCTTACTTTGCACATATTTTGTCTAATTGAATGGGAGATGAGCTATTGGGATTCTTTGAATCTCATTCCCTGCTCTCCAATGATCTAACATGCTAGGTGAACCAAGTGGATATGCTAATGGCAGCTAACAACAGTAAAGGAAGGAGATTGACAATCATGTGTTTAGCTTTTGCCACTTTAAGACCATGATTATACCATATGATATATATGATGTAGTAAATAGGCTATGACCCTTGAGACATGTGTAAATATGATATTATACGATGTTTAAATGTATGGATGTGATGTATGACCTCTAGAACCTATTTTAAGTATGTAATGCCAAAGTGTGCAATATAGAAGTTTGTTGGAAATATGCATAAGTATGGGTTGAATAGACAAAATGAGATGCATGAGGTTTGGGACCATTTGGGAAGCTCACACAAGTCTCAAATAAGCTTTTAAACTTGCCTAAAAGGTGCCAAGACCAAGGGAAATCCATTTGGCAATTTTGGTACCCAATATGGAGCCAAAATTGACCATAATGGAACCCTACATCACTTTTTAGCCAAATGAGTTAGTCTTGCTCTAAAATTTGGGATGCAATTAGGTCTCATTGAAATATTTTTTATAAGCTAAAGAACATAATTTTTAGATGTCTAAATAATATTTGATGAATTTTCAAAGTTGGGATTTTCTATTGATTCTGGTATGGGTACTGTTCATACTGGTAGTTTTGTATTTTGTCACCTAATGGCCAAATGGTATTCCATGCTTGTGAAATTTTGTATGCATATACTAGAGGTCATAATATTTCTATAGTAATTCAGATCACCTCATTTGGAGGTCTGAGCAAAGAATTATGCATTTTTGAAGTTGGCTATTAGTAGTAGTGGCACCCCAGGAGTTCAGTCATTGTTCTATAGGATTCCAATGGCCAAACGTATTCATTTCATTCTGGAATTATTTTTAGAATCAACTTAACATTTTTAACTTTCTATAATGACTAAATGTGTGTGATTTCAATTTTTATAAAATTAGTTATGAATTTTAGAAATTTATATTAGTAATCTGAATAGTAGCCTAGGCAGCCAACGACCTCAGTAGCTTTTCCGATGTCAAACGTCTTACATGAGGAATGTTATGGTCTGACCATATTTTTATTGTGAAATAGACATCTAAGATTTCTAGAATGACAAAGATTACAAGTTTTCTATTTTTCTAGAATTAGTTATGATTTTCCAAAGTTTGCCCAGAAAAGAGGCCAATTCTGGCTGAAAATGAATCTCCAATTTTCATGCCCCATTTAGGTTTCTATGAGTTGTAGACATGTTTTTGTGATGAATTTAAGTTATAATAATGTAATTAAACATGATGATGCATAGCATGAGCTCGCACGGTCCATGTGACACCGATTGCAAATTTTTATATATGACGGAACGTAAATAAATTCATTATTTTCATGCCCTTTTTCATGTGCTCTCATGGAAATGATGATGTGAAGCTTATGAATGCCATGAAATGAGCTAGAATTTATGGTGTTACAAATGGAAAAGATGAGCATGTAAGATAATTGTGTGTGTCAACAAGTAAGAGAGTGATTTTGCAATGTATGGATATCTAGAACCTTTAGACATGTTTAGAGCTTTGTTTTAATGCTGCTCAAGTGGTCTTGGAAATAGCTAAAAGCTAAAATGGACCATTCTTAACCCTTAAAGAGGCATAAAAATGCTATTTTGTAATCCTATGTCACAAACTAACTAAATGGATGAATTTTTCTATGAAATTTGTCATGCATATAGTTCTCATCTAGAACTTATTTTCATATAGTTAGTTCTTTTTCCTATGTCATTCAAGGTTCAAATGGTATCCAATGCTCATGAAATTTTACAAGAATAAACTAGACATAATAATATTTCCATGGCCAATGAGATCACTTCATTTGGAGATCTGAGCAGAAAGATATGAATTTTTGAAATTTAGAGTCAGTACCAATAATGTTGTAGTATCTTTGGAACTATTCCATCAATTTTCCATAGCTAAACGTTTCTATTTTGGTCTAACCTTATTTTTAGTCTAAATTTAACATCTATAGCTTTCGATAATGGTATAGTGTGCTTAATTTAGATTTGTATAGATTTAGTTATGAATTTCTAAAGTTTACATCAGAAATCTAGCACAGCAACCCGAGACTGATTTGATGATTTTGTGCATGTATGCTCCAAACTTGGGTTTAATGGAACATTTGGTAGGTTTTAAGTTATATAAATATATTTTAATTAGAGAATGATGTTGGTGAGTTAGTATGGTCCACAGAATGTGAAATGAAAAATTTAAGTCTAATGTAATGCAAAATAATCCTTTATTTTAATTAAATTTTTCTTGAAATCTTGCTATGCCAAGGAAATGTGACTAGAAATGAGATGGGGGAAAGGCTAGATGAATATGATGTTACATCTTTCCACTTAATTATTTTCCTTAACTACCCATACTAATTCCCTAACTCATCATAATTATTCTTAAATAAATTTTCAAGTGTTACAAAATTAGTCACTACAATCAAGTTCCCATCAACTAAACCTAGTTAATAGAACTTTGAATAAAATGACATCAAAATTAGAAAACGAGATGATAAAATTAGCCTAGTCTTGATTGGTAAGAGCTTAAGTTTCCATCAAAGAGTTACATCCAAGATTAGCTACTAAGAGGCTTTAAGCTTCCATTGATTTCAAAAATTGAAGGATGAAGTTGAAATTGAGAGCCACAGTTCTACATCTTCCACTAATGATGGAAAGAATAGATTATTCTCCAATTCGTTCCCCCGTGCTCTCCTTCTCTATTCCTAAACCCTAGACCCATGCCTTTTCTTTTCTTTTTTCTTTCTTCCTTACGTGTTCTCCCTAATCACGTGTTGCTTCCTTCAATTAACCATCCCTCCCGAGCCTCATCTTCCACATGCTTCTATTCATTCCTTCCACATGACCTAGTGAACACATATGTCTCTCCTAAGCCTCTATATAACCTGGTACATCAAGGTTGAATGCCGTGGATGTGTGAAAGCTATCCACGTGCATTAAGTGAGGGAGAGAATGTTGTAATTGGGCTATGAGAGAATGCCTTATGTGCATGTATTGCTACATGAAATAAAACCCATGAGTGATAAGAGTGATTTGACATGAGCTGCCCATTTGTATAATTTGGGCCTTACATTTGTGAATGTGAGAGTGGGGTCTGAACATGATTCCATGCATATGAGACACAAAGAACATGAACATCCACATGAGAGAGAATGGGTGCCCACATTAATGTGACCTATAGCTTTCCTTATGTGAAATGCCCCAATGCATGTAACCTGGTGAGAGAGATAGAGAACTAGAGGAAAGTGAGTGGAAGTGCCAACCCGTGCTTCGCTATTTCCATGAATGGAATGTATCACATCTATGTGTTACATGAGAGTCCTCCAATCCATATGCCAATATGAGAATTGGTCTTGCATTACTCTTGTGTGAATGGAGGATGTGAGGCTATGCAACAATGTTAAAGAACAGAGTGAATCTACGTAAACCTCATAAACCTGTGACTGCGTGATGGTGTGCATGAAATGAATGCTATGTATCTTGGTGAGAATGAAGTGTTATGTGTGTGAGATATTCTTTTAACCTGTGGCTTCATGTGTGTGAGTATAAGGAGTGAAAGCTATGTATTAGCCATGAGTTAGTGGAGTGTGGATGGATGAGAGCCTGGACCTATTTGCATATGGACCGTGTGTATATAAGGAAGCTATGGATGAGTGAATGAATCTAATCCTTTGCTGCATTGATTGTCTATGGCTTTATCTCCCTTTTTCTGATTTTTATTTTCAATTGGTCTTGCTTGCACTATATGTCATGCCTCTTAAGCCCACTTTCCATGAAATTCCCTAAGTCAAAATGAGATAAAATCAATGTCCATGAAATAAAATTGCCATATAATAAATAAAATCATTTAAATGCTCAATTTACGCAATAAAATTCCAAAAGGTGAAATTCCACTTCCTAATCCAAATAATATCCAATAAAGCTCAAAGTATCATCAAATCATTACTAAAAAGTCCATAATTAATGGGTAAAAATATAAAAAATATATGAATTATCAAATTCCCCCACACTTGGACTTTTGCGCTCTGGGCAAAATAAAGGCCAAAGAATAAAAGAAAGAAGGTAAAAATTCCAAGAAAACAAGGTACTAGCATTAAAGATCACCAATCATATCAACACATAGGCTATCCAATGCATATCACCCATTTTGATTCACTAGCACCATGGTAAAAAGATTGGCAAGTGTGTAATGCATCAATGAACTCCCTCATAAGTCATAGTGCTTACTCTCTACACTCAGTGTTTGAGGGTTAAGTTCTACACTCATCATCCAACTTACCAAACTCCGTTGCATAATGTTGACAATGATCTAGGCACTTCACCACTTAAAAGTCAAGTGCAAACATAGATTATAAGGGCTTTTATTAGGTAGTAGTATGGCTTTAAGGTATAAACAAGGATTAATAAAAGGAACGATAAATCAAAAATCAAAATGAGCATCCTAAGAAACTACGAGCCATAAAGTTAAAAGATAGAATAGGAAACCATGCATAATTCACTCAAAAAGGCCTTATTACCATAATGTAAATAGCGAAAGCAAGTGATCAGAAAGCAAAGACAACTCTCTTTATCTTTGTATATTTCTCTTTTTTTTCAACTTTTTTTTATATGTACATATACTTCCCTTTATTTTTTTTAGTTTCAACTTTTTTTTATTAAAAATACTTTTTTTTTCAAGAGCATCATTTTTTTCTTTATACAACAAAAAGACAAGATTAAAATCAATTGCCAAAAGAGCAAGAGTATGCATAACTAATTAATTTAAGAAATAAAATGTGAGGCTCCCAATCCCCTAGACATCCTAAAACAAGGTGGATATTTATTTACATTTTCTTATGGTTTATGGGGTAAGAAAGAAACATAACATAGCTCAATGGGGTGAAACAATGGATATATCATATATAAGGTTAGCTTTTTAGCTCTAGGTGAATAGAAAAATGAAAAAGGAACACCTTGATCACTTCTATGTAAGGTAAATGAACATAAAATGTGGCCTTAAGCAAGATAAAAGCCAAGTACTAGATCAGGTGAAAGGTAAGTGGTACACTCATGAAATAAAATGTTATAACAATAGCTTAAAGTCCTCACTAGGTTTATATCAACATTATCACATTCCAATCAAGCTAATCAACTTACCACTTAACTTGAATCATCAAGCAAGTTCAAATCATCTTCAAGCCTATGTATTTTAGTATCATGGTATTACCTCAATGCAAGCAACTTGTACAAAACAAAAGCTTTTTTTTTTTTCAAAGCACATAAACAACACAAAATAAAACTTCATACAAAAATTGAAAATCAACTAACACAACAAATAAAACAAATTTTGTTTTTGAAATACTACTCCCCCTAACACTTAAACATTGCATTGTCTTCAATGCTAACACAAGATTCAATCAAAAGATAGACAACACAATATAAAAGGTGAAAAGGGAAAGTATACAACCGGGTAATTAAAGTGGGTCTTGAAGTTGGAGTTCCTCCTTGTCCTCTCTCGAAAGCTCCTTATGAAAAGTGCTTGAGCTTATGTCCATTGACTTTGAATTTAGCTCTAGTCCACTCATTTACTAACTCAATTACACCAAAAGAGAAAACATCAGAAACTATATGAAACATTCCTAAAAATTAAGATTTTCTAATTATTTAGTATTTTATGTAATGAATTTATTAAGATTTAATAAGATGAATTTGAATGAAGTTGTAACACCTCAAAATTAATTAAGATGTTAATCATGGATTTGAGTTAATTAAGAATAATTAATATGGAATAATTGGGCAAGTAAAGTGAATGAAAATGTTATAGAGATAAATTATTAATATGAGCTTGAGATTTAATTTAGTTATAAACCCCATTAGGGCTCAAATTAAATTAAGTAGGCTAAGGTTAGAGGCTAATGGAGACCCAATAATTTTAGGTACAGACCCAACCTTTTAATGTGAGACTTGGCCCAAGAGAGAGCACTTAAGGAGGGCCTAATCTGATTTAACAAATTAGAGACCTAAGACCCAACTTGCACAAGCTCTTATAAATGGCCCAATAGCCCTAGTGCAGACCCAAATTAATTGAGTTCTTTAAACTTAGTCTGGCCTAATTAAATTTCTACAGCCCAACACATTAAAGCTAGCCTAACAAGGCTTAAATCAGAACCCACTTACAATTAGACCTTTGGGTCAGCCCATGACCCATATTAAAACCCAACTAAAACCCTAAACACTTCAGTCCTTCCACATTTTACTGAAACACAAACACAACTCATTTTCAGAGGTTTAGAGGGAGGCTAGGGTTTGGGGCAAGAAATCTATCATTTCTCACTTCTAAGCTCAAAATCAGCCAAGGTACTTATTATATAACTTAATCCCCTTCTCTTTCTCTTCATTTTGGCCTAATTAGTTTCTCATTTGGAGCATTTTCACCATACCCAAAATCTAAAATGTAGTTGTTTAGTATTTTCTTAGAGGATTTTCAAAGGTAGAGGCTAGGAGGGACATTAGGTAAGTATAAACTTTCCATTCTAATGTATTTTTTACTGGTTTAAGACCCTCATGGTTGATTTGTAGTATAGGTATTAATTATGTACAAATTTGCTTTGGAATTGGGGTGATATATTGAAGTTTCTGGTAGAGGACATATTCAATCCAAATTTGGGGATTTATAGTGGCTGGTAAGTGTTTTCTAAGTAGCCATTAGCATTTTAATTCCTTAGGTACTTGTTGCCGCTATACATTATGATTTAAAGTAGTAATCTTTTGATGTTATGGTTATAGGGAGATTTTGACACTGTTGGTGGCTTTTCAATTGTTTGTAGAGTGAAGTAACTGGGGTTTATGCTAATTCCATGCATATGTTTATTTTAATTTTGTATTTACTGCATGATTATAATTATGATGCTAAATGAATTGGTTAGCTATCTGTTATATGTGATTGGATCTTATGAGTCCATAACATGTGCTTCGATTGAGCACTAGGTTATGATCAAACCCCAGATGCACTGAGCCTAGGTTGTGTTCATTAGGGAGTGGGTGTCGTGGATAGGCCTCTCTCGATGTTATTGGTCTTTAATATGTGGAATTGTGATTGCTAGTATAGGATAGTAATCATAGATAGTCTAATTGTTTCATTTACTGGTATGACTGTTATGTTTTCTGATACTTATATGAAATCATGCATATATGTTAATTGAACTGGAATATATGAATGGAATTTGCCTTGGTTATTGAGATTTGCATCTTACCTCATTTCATGGGATCATACTTTCAGGTGAAGGCCCTTCGAATAAGGATAAGGGGAAGCAAGTAGATGAAAATCCATGAGCTTTAGCCATGTGTGAAGGAAGCTACACTTGGATTGATCTAAGTAGAATAGATGCAATTTTGTTATTCATTCATATAACATCATTATGTAATCATGTTGCCAAGTGCAGGCATTTATATTTTGATTAGTTAGAATGTACTATTAAGGAGTTAAGTCTCATTATAGCTTGGTATTGGATGTATGAACTTTGTTGAATTAATGATATGGTCTACTGTTAGAAATGTCATCATGGGATATATTAGATTGTTAATTTGAATCAGTAATGTATGGAATTTTTAATGGGATGTATATTTGAATGATAATTGCTGGAAGCTTATAAAATTATGTTATTATTAGTCTAGGAACTTGTAGATATAGGGTAGTTGGAGGAGTAGAAATTGACTCTTAAGTCTTGAACTAGTAATGATAGATTAGTTAGGTAAATTAGGCTAATGAAAGCTATTGGAACCCCATAAATTAAGATAAAGTGGCCTTAGAGTGTCATTGGAGGGAGAGTGGAGAGTATGAAACAAGATTTTAGGAGTTGTAGGATCAAAAGGCATTTCGCCACAACCAAAATGGGCTTAGCCAAGGCCAATAGAGGCGAAGTTGCCCAAAGAGAGTACCAGAGAACAATTCACCATGGCAAAAAGTGGAATTAACTACAGCGAAAAGTGAGAGGCAAAACTAGGAGTTGTCCAGAGGGTAATTCGCCGCAGCTAAATGGGAATTGGCCGCAGCAAAATTTTGTGAGAATTTGTTAGGCGTTCTAAAGATGAATTAGCCACATTGAAAGGAGGAATTGGCTGCGGCCAATAGCGAGAGGCGAGCGAGGTAGGTTCCAGGAGGCTTCCTTGCCCAACACCATGTAGGTTACCTGCGGCAAAACCTGTGAAGATAAAGAGTGAACTCGAGAGTAATTGGTCATGACGCAAGGACATTTAGCCGAGGTTAATGGTCCCAAACTCTTATTCTAACCTAGAAATCTTGGTTTTGCATATGGTAACCTCAAGGGATGATTTAGAAATATTGGTAGAAGATATTTATGAGTGGGAATTGATGGGTAATGGAGTCATAGGCTTATGAATGAGTATGTGTTTCCCCGATGTATAGGAGTGCTTGTAATTATATGGTTGATGACTCCAATAACATTAAGGTTCAAATTTTTCTGCATTTTCAAAATATAATTAGTGGTAATGTCTTGTGACCCTAATTTATGATTATTAATCACATATTTAAATTTAATTATAATGATTAGAAGTTAGGGTCATCACAGAAGTAACTTCGTATATGAGAAGTATAAGATGAATGAGACCTATAAAAATTTTTGAAATTTTAGGGGGGTCCAAGGGCCCAAGGGCAAAAGCATCATTTGTCACCTAGACAAACTTCAATAATTTTTCTAAAAGAAAGGGGAATTCAAAACTAGTTCAATATATCAATAGTTAGGAAATAATGCATAAAAAATTATAAAATTTGTTGCGTGAAATTTTAAAATCATTAGAACTAAAAAATGGGCTCAAATGATTACGAGCTTATATGGACACGAACTAAACCCTTAAACTCGAGTTAACTATCTCAAGGAATTCTATGCAGAAAGATCTATTGAATGGTGGTGATAGAATCCAGAAATATAGAGTTACAGAGAAGATATAAGCAAAAAATGAACAGAGATACTTGTTTGTTACGTCACTATCTGGGGCAAAATAGTCATTTAGACCCTAAAATAATAAAATATTAGGAAATTAAATAATAATAAAATATATTTTTGGAGACATTAAATAGGATCCATGCAGGCCTAAATAATATTAAAATATAGTAGAAAACTTAGAGAACACAGGTTAAATAAAATATTATGAAGAACTTACGAAACGATGGTAATTTTGTAAATTCTAATTGGGGAAGAGCTAACATGGCACCATGGAGCTAGGACGGTGTTGATGTGGCACCATGGAGTAGGGAGAATGATGATGTGACGTTATGTGTGAAGAAGAGATTGGAAACTGGAAAAAATTTCTAGAGATTGCATGAACTATGAAGCAATTATGTAGGCTTATGTCAGCAAATCTTAGAAAATCTCACATTTTACGAAAAAGTTGCCACTGACATCGTATGACACAGATGCTTACTTAAGCAATATTAAATGCAACGCTATCTTTACACATTACGAAAAGGTGACCATGGTTAAAAGTTAATTGCAGTTAAAATCCAATGGCTAATATTTGTTCGTAAAATGTGATGCGATCTAAACTGTTAATGCAATCTAATGGCTTAGATTTTCTCACCTTTTAAAGATTAAATCACAACCCTTAATCTAATCTAAAGGCCCATATTTAATCTCTCATTTCAAGGCTAAATCCTAACCATCCATTTGATCTAAAGGCCTAGATCTTCCATCTTAAAAGTTAATTAAATCTTAACCATTCATTTGAAAATAAAATATACAAAATGCACACACACTTTCATGCCACACTCACACACAAAACACATACAAAATTTAGCCAAACAAGAAGAAGAAGAAAGAGGAAAAGCTTGGCCTAAGGAAGGAGAAAAAGAGAAAGAAAAGCTACTGGAAAAAATCAAACACCGTGAAATCAAGGTAACATAGATAGATTTTCTCCTTCTTGATTTTTTTTTTTATTTTTCTCTAAGAATTTTTCTCTTCTCTTCTTCTCTAATTTTTGGTCATGGTAAGTAAGATAGGAGATTTTGTTATTTTCATGAATTCAAGCTAAGAAAAGATAGAGAAATCATATATATGGCTTATGGATTCATGTAATTCAAGAAAATTCTTATTCTTGGCAATTTTTCTGCAAACCATGAAGCTTTATATTTCAAGAAGACATGGGAGAAATTGAAGAGAAATTAAATGGGAGAATAATGGAAGGAAGTCTAAAGAAGAGAAAGATTAATATAACTGTGATTTTCATAAAGAAATTGGTAAGAAACTCTTGAATTTTAACTTGAGAAAATTGTAGAATACATATGAAATCTCTAGAAATTGATTTAGGGCTTTTGTTTATCTTCCTTGACTATGTATGTATGGCTATTTGGTGACATAAAAATGAAGCAAAATCGCATGTCTCCCTTGGTACATAGCCTCAGCCTAAAACACCTCACACACCTAGGGAAGAGTTTTCTAAAATTCAACTAAATTAAGTTAACTTATATAAAAAATAAGGCTTGCAATGAAATTTTGGTGAATTATGGATCACTATATAAAAAATCAAATTTTTGAGAAAAAGTATTGACCAAGAAGTTCTTGAATTTTTACTTAAGCTAATTGATATGTTTTGGGTGATTTTTTATGGCATAATATGTTCTACATGCTATCTAGATTATGCTTATATTTATTTTGTGAATTTTGGAGCTCATTTGTGAAAATTGGAAATTCATGAAGCATTGTGTCAAGAATGGAATATGTGATAACATATGTTCTGAATCTGTGCTATTTGTTGTGCTGATATACTGTCTGATTTCTTGACATAGACAATATGCTATTTATTGTTTGATTTTATGAGTATTGGTTATTTGGTAAAGGACTGGCCATTATATATATAATATGGTGAAGTAGCCTTATATGGGATAGTTGCTATTGTGCTAAATGTCCAATTTTAATTAAGAAAGATATTTAAAAATATCTAAACTACTAGTTAGGACTGATGAGGGTCATTCAGATATTTGGGACTTATTTTGGACCTATTGGGCTTTATTGAGCCTTTCGTATACCTAAACGAGCATTTTATGACTATAGTGGACTTTATTCTATACCTTGACATTGGACCCTAATTTATGAATTATTTTGGACACTGGATGGGTCTCAAGACAAATTTAGACTTAGAAAATGAAAAGATAATTTTAATTATTTAAATATAATATTTTTGGACTCCAATATGCTATTACGCTATCGGGTTTATTTAATTACGTACAGAGTTGTGAAAGGTAGTTTTTTCCCAAATATACCTATTATGTCTTAATCAAATGATGACTTGGATAACATATTATTATTATATTTTTATACAACTTTCCTTGGGTACCCACTAAGAGATGCTTCAGTAAATGAAGTAGGGGTGAGCCTATTATGTCATGGCAGTGTAATATGAGTTGGACTTGAGCCTACCAAAGCTAGTGCAACATGATCTGCGTATTGAGCCTAGCAGTTTCCAAGGCCTAATAGTCGAAAGAAAATAAATATTATTTGTCATATTCTCTATATTTTATGTGTATAGAAATCTTGTGATATCTTGCATTTGCTAAATATTAATTCCATTGATACATCACTTGTATTATATTTTTATATGCAATATATATGTTCACTTTGTTACTTCATATTCAAGTTAAATATTGCTAAAAAGTATGTCTCTCTGTTTATATTATTTGGTAAATTAATTTTCTTTGTATGCCTTTCGTTTATATTACTTATTGTCTGTCAAAATTATTACTTGACTTTTCTTCATGGATATTATTTCATATTAATCCTATCTATGTTACTAAGAAAATTATTTCTCACTCCATTGTGGTTTATATTTTTCTTAGATGCCAATTTACTGTGTGACATTAGAACTCTAGGCATAGTGGATCCAATTCCCACTTTAGGGATGGGTCTTTGTCAATCATAATATATGGATCATATCATGTGATGACGCCATTCATGCTATGTGTAACATCTGGTGTTCTGAAAATCGTAACATATGGTTTCTCTGTAAACTAATGAAATTCACTAGATAAAAAATTTGTGAAGTATTCTAGACTCCTAAAAATGAGAATCTCAGGCTCAGACAGAAAAAAAAATGGAGCTAGAATAAAGAAATGAAATGTAATGAAAGGTTGACGAAACATAAGGGCATTTTCATCATTTTGAGAAAATTTTGTAATTCTCATAAGAGGACTTTTTAAATAAAAGGTTTGAGTTCTCCAGGGTTCTCAGAGGCCTTAAAAACCATAGGAAGCCCTAAGACAGTTAAAACCCCTACAGTGGACGTTTTTCAATATCAGTTGACCTGAACTTTGACTGATTCATTTAGAAAGGTTTTAACTCTGATTGGAGTGATTCCAAAGGCATTTTATTTAATTAGGAATCTAAATTTTATGATGGAAAAGAAAGTTCTCAAAAAGGAGTTAAAATGAGTCTAAACAAAGTAAACAAGTTCGTAGGGGCAAAATGGTCATTTTGAAAAATTGTAAAAGAGACTTCTTAAGCAAGATTACACCTCATCACCTTCTCTAAACTTCCATTTGCAGAAAAATGGGCAGCAATGGCATGACATTAAGAGGGGAGAGAGAGAAGAAGTTTAAGCTTCAGTTTAGGTAAGTAAATGGCCTCATTTCATCCTGCGCCAATCAGAAAAGTTACTTCTCTCTCTAAGAGCTCTCTAATGGTGCTTTTCTTTTCTGGAAAACTTGAAGATTTAGGTCTAACCCAAGCCAAAAAGGAACTCTTTTCAAGAAATCAATTGGTGGAAAAATAATCTACACGAAGATAATTCCGTTTTAAGGTAAGACTTTACTTGAAACACTTGCAAAATCTTGTGTTTCCAAGCCATTTAAGCTTAGGTCTTGAGAGAAAAAGTGAGGAGGAGAGTTTTTCTTCATATATTCTTGATGGAACCAAAAGTTATGGAGTGTGAGGATTAAGAATATACAACTAAAATTGAAAAAGGAGCTTTAAAATGCAAGTTGTGGAATTTAGGGATTTGGTTGCACCTAGGCTGAAATGAAGCTTTCTAATAGTAATTTAAGTTGTTTAAGAGTATATATGAGTTCCTAAGATACAAAAAGAGCCTCCCATATGCTTCTCCCATCAAAGAAATTAAAACAACTCCATTAGTGCCATATGGAAGCATAGCCTCAGCCAAGGAGGGTTCATGCACCTAAGGAGTGTTTTAATTCCTTCCAAACTTAGTTTTGCACCATGTATGATGGGAGAGTATGAGAGGAAGTTTTGGAAAAATTTTAGAAACCATAGATAGTGAGATGGTATCATAGGTTTTATATTATGGCTTAAAGAAGCAACATATAGCTAGGCTCCTTGATTTGATTGTGTGATGACTCTACGAGGCTTAAAAGGAGTCAAAAATCATAAATAAATTGAGAGAATGGAGCCAAGATGATGTTTTCTTAAGGTTGCTTCATTAAGTGCATTATGAAACCATAAAAGAGCCTTATGAGTTACCTAACTTTTCTAATGAATGTATAGCCTTAGAATGTGATTCAAGAGTATAATTGGCTTCCATATGATGTGTTTAGGCCAAGAGAAATGATCTCCACCTCCTTGGGTGTGTGAGATCAAGGGAGAGGATTCAAGACTTAAGGAAAAGGTGTGTAGATGCAAGTAAGGTAGCTCTCTCCACCTCCTCTCATGTATAGATGAGTGCTTACATTATTTTTGAATGTGTGTATATATGTTTTGAGCTATGAAAAGTATTTTAGCATAAGCTTTTATTTTATGGTACCATGATGATGTTTTATGCATTCAAATAATGTTTTATGTGTTTGCTTTAGTTTTCTTGAGTGTGGAGAAGCCAAGAACCCTCTAGCCATGGTGAAGATGAGCCAAGAATCCTTAAAGTTGGTTGAGACAAAGTAAAGAGTCTCCCAAAAGTAAGGTTGACTCCCAAGAGTAAGGTTGAATTTAAGAACCTTTTAAAGAAATGGGTGAGGCAAGTCCAAAATCTACAAGTGAATGAGTAAGGCTAATTCACTTACTTGGCAAGCCTATGTATACTATGTATAACTTGTTCAAATGCTAAGAATGTTTCTTGAATGCTCACATATGTTAATATGTCCATGCATGCATTTTTAAGGCTTGTTTGCATACTTTATGTGTGATTGAAAGGGAGATGAGCTATTGGGATTCTTTGAATCTCATCCCCTCCTCTCCAATGTTTTAACATGCTAGGGGACCAAGAGAGAGCAAGGCAATGGAAGCCCACACCTTAGAAGATGAAATTGTGATAAGAAAGTGTTTTAATTTTGTTACTTTAAGGCCATATGAATGACAAATGTGGTATTCCATTGTTGTATATGTGTTATGGTGTTATGAATATGTATAATTATGCTAATGTATCTTATATAAATGAGAGCTAAGGTTGTATGTATGGAAATGCTCATTTTGGACATGTAATGGCAACTTTACATTATGGAAATGTATGTATAAATTGAAGTGGAATGACCAAATTGAGATGCATGAGGTTTGGAACCATTTAGGCAGTTCATATAAGTCATAATCATGCTTTTAAACTTGCCCAAGAGGTGCCAAACATCAAGAGAAGTCATTTGGACATTTTGATATCTTGTATGGAGCAAGAATTAACCATATTTGAAGCCTATACCACTTTTTATCCAAATGAACCCTTCTTGACATGAGATTTGGCATGCATTTAGAACTTGTTGAGAGCTTTTTGTGAAGCTAAAGAACATGATTTTTTGTGGTCTAGAGAATATTTGATGAATTTTCAAAGTTAAAAAAAAATTCTAATTTTGGTCATGTCACTGTTCATATTGATCTGAAATTAAAATCTATCACTCAGAGGTCAAATGATGTCTAATTACTACAAAATTTTATAGGAGGAATGAGACACTCCCAGTGACTTGTGCTAATTGGAAGCACCCTATTTGAATGTCTAAAGAGGGAGATATAAATTTTAAAAAATTATGTCCAGTATCAGGCACTCAAGTTGACCTCAGGTACTGTTCGATTGGGTTTCAAGGTCTGGGTGTACTTGAATTGGTTTGGAGTTATTTTTTTCCCTCTAGTTAATATCTGTAGCTTTCTATATTGGTATTATTTGCATATATTGGATTTTTGTAGAATTAATTAGACATTTTTGAAATTTGTAGCAAAAAGTTGTGACAGTACCAGTAGCCAGCTAAACCTCTGCACCTTTTCAAATGTCAAACATCTTCTATGTTGTGTTTCATGGCTACATATTTTTAGCATAAAATAGATATGTTTAGCTTTCCAGAATAGCCAAGAATGCATGATTTTGATTTTTCTAGAATTAGTTATAAATTTCTAAAGTTTGTGACAAAAAAGGGCAAATTCTAGCCGAAAATGTATATATGAATTTTATACTTCCCTTTGCCATTGATGAGTTGTAGGCCACTTTTGGTGATGAAAATGAGTTATATCTATGTAATTAAATATGGGAATGTATTACATAAGCTTATATGGTCCATAGGACACTGAAAGAAAAATTTATACGCAACGTAACGCTAAAATACTCATTATTTAATGCCATTATTTTTGCCTTTTATGTGAGTTATGTAATACCATATATTTTCTAGCTCATTTCATAACATCCTCATTCCTTACAACATAGATTCCATGAAGGAAGTAAGAAAATCCATTAAAATAATACATTTCTTTGCATTGCGTCGTGTATAAAAAATTTTCTCTCAGAGTCCTGTAGGCCATATGGACTCATACATTATATTCTCAGATTTAGTCATATGAATACAACTCATTTGAATCATCAAAAGTGGCCTACAACTCATAGAACTCGAAGGGAAGCATGAAATGCATATATATAATTTCGGCTAGATTTGCCCTCATTTCTATCACAAGTTTGGAAAATTATAACTAATTTTAGAAAAATTAAAATCATACATTATTGGCCATTCTAGAAAGCTACAAATGTCTAATTCATATTAAAAATATTTCTAGGCTATAACATCCATCATAGAGGACGTGTGACATTCAAAATGGTCTAAAGGTCAAACTGCCCCTTGGTGCTGTCATAGATTTCTATAGTAAACTTCCAAAATGTGCAATTAATTCTACAAAAATCTAATCCATGCAAATGATACCAATATGGAAATATGTGGATGTTTTGTAGAGGGAAAAAATAACTCCAGACCAGCTAAGGCATGCCAAACCTCGAAATCCAATCAAATAAAAACTAAGGTCGAGTGAAGTTCCTGATACTAGGAAGATTCTTTGAAAATTCATATCTCCTTCTTTAGACCTCTAAATGAGGTGCTTCTAGTTGTTACAAGTCACTATAAATGTATAGTTTCTCTATATAAAATTTTGTGGTAATTGGACATCATTAAGCCCCTGTATGATAGATTTCATTTTTGGACCAGTATGAACAGTGATATAACCAAAACCAGAAAATTTGCCAACTTTAGAAATTTATCAAATATTCTGTAGACCTCTAAAAATTTTGTTATTTATCTTCTCAAAAAGCTCTCAACAATTTCTAATTGCATGCCAAATCTCATATCAAGAAGAGCTCATTTGGATAAAAAGTGACATAGGGTTCTAAATTGGTCAATTTTGGCTCCATAAGGGATACCAAAATGTCCAAATTGCTTTCCTTGGGGTTTAACATCTCTTGGGTAAGTCTAAAAGCATAATTAGGACTTGTGTAAATTGCCCAAATGGTCCCAACCCTCATGTACCTCATTTTAGCCATCTCATCCACACTTATACACATTTCCATAATGTCATCCAAGAAGCTCATTTGCCAAAACATGTTTAAATCACATTCTAATGGCCACATAACATATTCTCTCATTCATACATGACATATTATCATAATTACATGTGTTCATGACATCATGATATATACACATCCATGGATTACATAATTTTCCAATGATATGGCCTTAAAGTAGTAAAAATCACATTCTTGAATGTCATACTCTCATCTTTAAGGTAGTTGGCTTCTATTACCTTACTCTCTTAGTCCACCTAGCATGTTAGAACATTGGAGAGGAGGGAATAAGATTCAAAGAATTCTAATAGTTTATCTCCTATTCAATCATATATAATGGATGCAAACAAGTCTCATAAATGTATATATGGTCAAGTTGATATGTGCAAACATTCAAGAAGCATTTTCATCATTTGAGAATGTCATACATAGCATACAAAGGTTTGCCAAGTAAGCGGATTGGCCTCACCCATTTACTTGTGGATTTTGGACTTGCCTCAACTATTCTTTAAGATATTCTTGGACTCAACCATACTCTTGGGAGCCCATCTTGCTTTTGGAAGACTCCTTGCTTTGTCTCAACTAATCTTAAGGGTTCTTAACTCATCCTCAACATGGCTAAGGGTTCTTGGTCTCACCACACTCATGCAAATCTAAGCACACATCATAACATGATATGAAACATAATATGTCATCATGAAACCATGGCATATGAAATCATGTTAACATACTTTTCATGGCTTGAAAATACACATACACACATTCTAAGATAAGCTAAGCACACATCCATATATGAGAGAAGGTAAAGAGAGCTACCTTGTACACAATTACACAATTTTTTCCTTTGAATGCAAGCTCCCTTTTTTGGCCACACACACATAAAAGCATGGGGAAGATTCCTCTTGGCCTAGACATATCATATGGAAGCCAATTAGGCTTATGGAATTAATTCTAAGGCCACACATCTTTCTTAAACACTAACTTGATCTAATGACCCCTTTATGGTTCCAAAATATATCTAGTGAAGCAACACCTATCAAATAAATTCTAGACTCTATTATTTTCTTTCAAATATGATTCTTGACTCCTTTTAAGCCTCTTGGAGTCATCACACAATCAAAACCAAGAGCCTAACTATATGTTGCTTCTTTAGGGCTCATTATGGAACATAAAGCACTAACTTACTTTTTATAGTTTCTAAATTTCTCCCAAGGCTTCCCTTCATATTCATTCATCATATATGACTCCAAAATGGGGTTAGAAAAATTTAAAACTCTCCCTAGCTACATGAACCCTTTTAGGCCAAGGCTATGGAAGAAATGGGGCTTTTTGGAGTTTGCTTTGTTTTCTTAAGGGAGGATGCATATGGGGAGCCTCTTAGGGATCTTGGGAGCTCATTTAAACTCTTATTTAGGCTTAGAAATCATCATACAAAATCAGATTTTACAAGATACACTCGAAACCCTAGGTTTTGCACCTTGAAATTCCATGGCCTTTTCTTGAATTTCTTTGCATATTCTTACTCTCCTCCCTTAAATTCATGGAATTCACCCTTGGTTCCCCTCAAAATTTCAGCCCTCTAGCATCTACATATATAGGGCAAAATATGGAGAAGAAGGGGGGAGGAGTAGCTATCATGGAATGTAAGATTTACCTTGTTTTCTTGCTTTTTCTCACTTGAATCTTGTGTTTTTTGAGCTCCTCTCTTCAAATCCTAATTTTCCCCTCAATTTATCCTTTAAAATAGATCCATATACTTCATTATAATCATAGGAAATAAAGAAGAATGAAAGAGAAGAGGTTTGGAAGAGAAAGAGTATGAAAAACTACTAAATTTCCATACTTTAAGCCTTTGATTTCTCCTCCTCTTTGCCTCCCTTTTGTGTGCTACTCTCCCTAGGGTTTTCTTCTGGTTTTGGGCAGAACTTGGTCGTGAAAAATGAAGGGAGAAGAAGGGCACATCATATATATAGGTGGGAGGAGGTTACACTTTTCAAAAATTCTCATTTTGCCCTTCGTTCTTGGCATTTCTCATTTCTCTTTTGTTTTAGCTCCTTTTTAAGAACTATCTTTTCCATTATGAAATTTAGGTTTCTAATTTAGTAAAATTCCTTTGGAATCACTCAAATCAGAGCTAAAACCTTCCTGAATGAATCCATCAAAGTTCAAGTACATCGATATTGGAAAACGTCCACTAGAGGGGTTTTAGCTGTCCCAGGGCTTTTCATGGTTTTCAGGGGCTCTGAGAACTTTGGAGAACTCAAAACTTTCATTTAAAAAGCCCTCCTATGTGAATTCCAAAATTTGCTCCAAATTACAAAAATATCATTACGTTTCGTAAGCTTTTCGTAAGAAATTATTTGGTGCCTTAGATTCCATATTATAACCTAAAGAAGTAACATGATGCTAGGCTCTTTATTTTAATGGTATGATGACTGAAGCTTAAAAGGAGTCAATAATCATATTTGAAAGGAAAGAATGGAGCCTAGAATTTATTTGATGGGTGTTTCTTCATTAGGTACATTTATGGACCATAATGGAACTTACAGAGCAATCTAGCATTTAAGCAAGTTGTATGGCCTTAGAGATTGTTTCATGAACCTAATTGGCTTCCATAAATTGTATCTAAGCCAAGAGAAATCATCTCCACAAGTTTATGGGTGTGTGGCCGAAAGAGGAGGCTTGAAATCCAAGGAAAATGTGTGTAATTGTGTGCAAGGTAGCTCTCTCCACCTTCTCTCATGCATAGATGTGTGTTTAGCTTGTCTTAGAATATGTGTATGCATATTTTCAAGCCATAAAAAGTATGCTAGCATAATTTTATATGCCATGATTCATAACTGCATAATATATTTTCAAATGAATGTATGATATGTGTTTGAGTTTTCCTGAGTGTGGAGAGGCCAAAAACTCTTAACTATGGTGAGGATGAGCCAAGAACCCTTAGAATTGGTTGAGACAAAGTAAAAAGTCTCCCAAAAGCAAAGTGGGCTCCCAAGAGTATGGTTAAGTCTAAAAGCTCTTAAAGAATGGGTGAGGCAAGCCTAAAATTCATGAGAAAAAGTATAAGGCCAATCCAAACACTTGGTAAGCTCTTGAATGTCTTGTATGACTTGTTCACATGCCAAGCTTGCTTCTTGAATATTCATGACTTCTATTTTATTCATGCATGCATTTTTAAGGCTTGCTTTGCATATATTATGTATGATTGAATGGGAGATGAGCTATTAGGATTCTTTGAATCTCATCCCTTCCTCTCCAATAATCTCACATGCTAGGTAGACTAAGTGGATATGGTAAGGGGAGCCAACAACATTGAAGAAAGAAGATTGACAACCATATGCCTAGTTTTTACCTCTTTAGAACCATAATGATGCTTCATGATGTATATTGTTGTTGTAAATGGTTTATGACCCTTGAAACATGTATAATTATGATATTATGTGATGTAGGAATGAAATAATATGTTATGTGAATGATGGAATGTAAATTGAGTATGTTATGGCATTATAGCTTCATTAATGGTTTTACGAAAATATGCATAAGGGTGGATGAAAAGGCCAAAATGAGATGGATGAGGTTTGGGACCATTTGGGTAGCTCACACAAGTCCTAAATGTGCTTTTAGACTTGCCCAAAAGGTGCCAAGACCAAGGGAAAACCATTTAGTCACTTTGGTACCCTATATGAAGCTGAAAATGATTATAATGGAACCCTATATCACTTTTTGGCCAAATGAACTCTTCTTGATTTTAGATTTAGCAAAAATTTAGAGCTTGTTGAGAGCTTTTTGGAAAGCCAAAGATCATAATTTTCGGAGGTCTACAGAATATTTGATGATTTTCAAAGTTGCCAATTTTTCTAGTTTTAGTTTGCTACACTATTCATTTGGTCCAAAAATGAATTCTATCACATAGGGCTCAAAAGATGTCCAATTTCTAGAGACACTAGACATTCACAGTGACTTGTGCCAACTAGAAGTACCTCATTTGGAGGTATAGAGAGGGAGATATGAATTTTTGAACATTCTATTTAGAATCAGGACCCTTACCCAACCTAAGTTATTGTTTTATTGAATTCCGAGATTTGGGCTGTCTAAATTGGTCTAGAAGTATTTTTTCCCTCTAGCTAACATCCACAGCTTTTGAGATTGATATCATTTGCATGGATTAGGGTTTTGTAGAATTAATTGGACATTTTCAAAGTTTGCTGCAGAATCTGTAACAGCATCAAGAGGTAGTTTGACCTCTGGGCCTTTTTGATATTTTTAGAATTAGTTCCAAAATTTGGTTTAAAAATAGGGCAAACCTGGCCAAAAATACACTTAAGTAATTTGAGCTCTCCTTTGATTTCCATGAGTTGTGAGCATAATTTTATGATGCAAAAGAGTTGTATTGATATAATTAAATATGAGAATGTATAGTATGAGCTCACATGGTCTACGTGACACCGAATGGAAATTTAAACATGACACAACTCGAAAATAATCATTATTTTATTCCTTTTTTCTCTACACTTTTCATGGAATTGATGATCTGAAGCCCATGAATGTCATGAAATGAGCTAGAATTTATAGTGTTACAAGTTTTATATTTACTTTAAGTCAAAAACTTCTCCCCCTCTTAAGTTCCTAAGTTGGCCGAGACATACAAATAAAGAGAGGAAGAAGAAGAAGCAAGAAGGAGTTGAAACTACCTTGAATTCAAGCCTTCTTCAAGAGTGTGTTGCCTTGCCTTAGCCTTTTCTTTGAATTCCTAATCTCCCTCCTCTGAACTAAGGCCAAAATAGATCCATATGAGCAGCCAAAACCATGGAGAGAAGGCTTGGGAGAAGGAGAATAATATTAAAGAAGAGAAAACCATGAAATTCCTTAGTTTTCTATACCTTTTCCTTGCTTCTTCCTCCTCTCTCTTGGTTCTTCTTGTGCGCTGCTCTCTTCTAGTAGTCCTCTCTATTTTGGAGAAAGCTCAAGGTCGGTTAGAATAGGCTAGAAATGGGATGCCTCTTTTAAAGCCAATGGAAAAGAAATTGTTTTATTAAAAATGATGTTTAAGCCCCGTGTTTATGACATTTTTGTTTTAGCTCTTTTTTTAGAATTGTCTTTTTTATAATAAAATTTAGGTCCTCAAACTTATCAAATCACTTTGGAATCATTTAATTTGGAGTTTAAACTTTCTGAACCTAAACAGTTAAGATTTGAGTCAACCAACATTTAAAAACATATACCAGAGGGGTTTTAACTATCCCGAGGCTTCCTATAATTTTTAAGGCCTCTAAAAACCCCGAAAAACTCAAATTTTTCATTTAAAAAGCCCTCCTATAAGTTTTCCAAAAAGATTCTATATTTACAAAAATACCACTAGATTTTCAACAAATTTTTTGAACTACTATGGCCCCAATTTCTAACCAACTCAAGACTCAAATCCTCATTTTTCATTATTTGAAATTTTATCCAAATTTTATTTAGCCTTAAATCATTTATGTCAGGGGACTTGCTTTTCAAACTGACTCATTACAGTGTTTTTACAAAATATCGGACGTTACATTTCTCCCCCCTAAATAAATTTTATCCTCGAAATTTGAATACATAAATGCATAGATATATACCTCTAGGGAATAGCTTTAGATATTTCTAACTCATCTCATCTTCCAATTCCCAGGTTGCCTCTTTAGATGCTAGACCCCTCTAGACCACTTTCACCAGGGGAATGTTTTTACTTTTCGGTTGTTTTAGCTTTGCATGCACAATTCTCTCTAGTGTCACTACATAAGAAAGGTTTTCCTGCAATTAAATATGCTCATATTCTATGACATGTGATGGGTCTGATAAGTGCTTTTTCAACTAAGAGACATGAAAAATATTATGGACTTGGGCTAGGTTAGGAGGTAAGACTATATGGTAGGCCACAGGTCTAATTTTCTCAAGGATCTCAAATAGACCAATTTACCTAGGACTGAGCTTCTTTACCCTCATAGATCAACCTACCCTAGTCACTGGAGACACTCAGATGAATACGTGGTCTCTAATCTCAAACTCTAACGGCCTTCTTCTCTTATCAGTATAACTTTTTTGCCTACTTTGAGCCATTAAAAATTTCTTTCTAATCAGTTCTATCTACTGGGTGGTTTAGTCCATTATCTCAGGTTCTATCAAGCTCCTCTCACCTAGCTCAACCCAATACAAATGGGATCTACACTTTCACCCATATAGAGCCTCATAAGGGGCCATCTAGATACTGTTATAGTAACTGTTATTATATGCAAATTTTGTTAATGGTAAGTGTAGATCCCAGTTACCCCTCATCTATAACACACACGCCCTCAACATGTCTTTAAGGGTCTGGATAGTTCTCTCAGTCTGACTATCTGTCTAGAGGTGATAAGTAGTACTAAACGGTAACCTGGTCCCTAAAGCATATTGTAATAACTGCCAGAAGTTCGATGTGAACCTGGGGTCTCTATCCGATACTATACTACTGTGTACTCTGTGAAGTCCCATTATCTCTCTTATATATAACTGGGCTAATTTATCTAGTGTATGAGTAGTCCTGATAACTAAAAAATGTACAGACTTCGTCAGTCTATCTACAACTACCCAAATAGCATCGTGTCTAGAGGATGTTCTAGCTAATCCTATAATAAAGTCTATAGCTATATTATCTCACTTCCACTCGAGGATAATTAAGGGTTATAGCAACCCACCTAGTTTCTGATATTCTATCTTCACCTTTTAACATACTAGGCATCTAGCCACATACTCAACTATGTCATTTTTCATTCTTAGGCATTAACAAATTCTTTTTAGATCTTAATACATCTTGGTGGCACCTGGATAGATAGTATACTTGCTTTTATATGTCTCTTCTAAAATTCTTTCTCTCAATTTATTCTAACTAGGCATGCAGATTCTGTCCAAGTATAACATCATACAATCCTCAAATACCTGAAAATATGATATTCAACCCTTGGATATCTCACTCCTGACCTGTCTCAGGAACTCATTCTTTCTCTGAACATCTATGATATGGGTTTTCAACTCATTCTTAATTCGGGTTTCACTTAGATATAATCTACTCGATATCACCTAACAAGAGAGGTTCATATTTCTAAATTTCTTTAGAAGTTCCTGTTCCTTAATAATCATATAGGCTGCATGGATGGACTTCTTACTCAGGGTATCAGCCATTATATTGGCTTTGCTTAGATGATATTTCAATACATAATCATTATCCTTCAGGAATTCCATCCATCTCCTTCGTCTCATATTCAGTTCCTTTTGGTCAAACAAGTATTTTAGACTCTTATGGTCATTATAAATTTATATAGTAGCACCATATAAATAGTGCCTCTAGATTTTAAGAGCAAACAATACCGTGGCTAACTCCAAGTCATGTGTGGGATAATTCTCCTCATGAAGCCTCAACTGCCTAGAGGTAATTAACACATAATCTAACCCTTTTCTCGAGGCATCACTATAAACCATAAAGGGTTTACTAGGGTTTGGGATAATAGTACATGAGCAGTGGTCAAATGGAGTTTCAACTCTTGGAAACTCCTTTCACATCTATCATCCCAGGCAAAATGTGTCTATTTCCTAGTCAGTCTCATAAATGGCAGAGCTATCTGAGAAAAGCCTTGAATGAACCATCTATAGCACCCTACCAAACCTAGGAAACTTTTAACCTCAATAATAGTCTTAGGTCTATCCCACTGTAACACAACTTCTACTTTATAAGAATCTATTACAACCCCTTCATATGATATCACGTGACCTAAGAACTTCACCTCGATTAGCCAAAACTTATATTTACTAAGTTTGGCATACAACGTCTTATCTTTTAGAATCTTTACAACTAGTCTCAGATGCCTCTCATGCTCCTTAAAGGCTCTGGAGTACACTAGGATATCATTGATAAAGACCACCACAAACTAATCTAAATACGGTCTAAATACCCTATTCATATAATCCATGAGCACAACAGGTGCATTCGTAAGCCCAAAAGCATCACAAGGAACTCATAGTACCCATATCTAGTACTGAAGGCCATATTGAGGATGTCTCTAGTTTTTACCCTCAGTTGGTGGTACCCAGATCTAAGATCTATCTTAGAAAATACAGATACCCTAGCTAACTAATCTAACAAGTCGTTTATTCTAGGGAAAGGATATTTATTCTTGAGGGTAATCTTATTCAACTCTCTATAATCTATACACAATCTCAAGCTACCATCCTTCTTCTTCACAAATAACACCGAAGCTCCCTAAGGTGAAATACTAAGGCATATAAACCCATGCTTTAATAACTTCTCTATTTGCCTTTCAACTCTGCAAGCTCGGTGGAAGCTATCCTATAAGGTGCCTTGGACACTGGTCCAGCCCTAAGCACTATGTCTATAGGGAGCTCTATCTCTCTTTCAGGAGGTAAACCACTAAATCAAAATCTTTAAGGAAAATCTCTAGGAATATCCTGACAACTGGGATCTCTTCTATCTCTTCTTCTACCTTAGCCTAAATAAAGAATGATAAGCACGATTTTTATACATTTTAATCCTCTTAACTTAGGCATTTTGATGATAGAATATGGCTTTAGAGGTTTAATTAATTAGAATTTCATTTTAGTAGCCATTCTTTGCATTTTAGAAAATAATTCACAAAATCTTGGATTTTTAATGCATAAATTTCTATAGAGAATTTTGTAGTTTTTCCTACTTAATTTTTCCTTCCATTCTTGGTGTGTAGATCATTGGGTTTTCTTATTCTCATACATAGGATGGACTTCCACATATGGCTTCACTTGTATCAATCACACACTCATACGTGGAGAAGCGAAATGAATGAAAAGAAGGTATATGAAGATGCATGAAGGGAAGCTAGGGGAGAATGTGATTACAAGATGAAAGAACATGGATGAACCAAGATGCAGAAACAGAGAATGGAGTACATAATAAAACACGTAGAAGAGGCTTCAAGCACTCATGGGTTGGCCCTAAACAGAGAAGGAGACCCTATGGAAAGGAGCTAAGAATTAAATAAAGCAACACACTCTCTTGGCTAGAGGAGTTGTTAGGAAGAAACATGCAAAGAAGAAGTGTGAGATGAAAATAACTAAAAAAGAACATAAGATGGAAGCACATGGAATGTAAAATGAAGTGGGAGTAGTCATGTGGAGGAAAACACGAGACAACACGAGACTCACATGCACAGTAGCTCGAGTAGATAGAAGCTAATGTAGTGAATGAGCTGGAGAATGGGAAGCAACACGAATGAATAAGTAAGGAGGTTGGAAAAAAGAAGTAGCTACAGCCTATAGTTGAAATAGAGGTTCAAAAGCAAGATGAATGAATAAAGAAGCAACCACATAGGAATAATTAAGGATGTATGAGCTGGAAGGAGTTGAAGTAATGAGCATGCACGTCTACTTAAGGAGAAGAGTTATACGTCAAACTCATGTGGAGCTGAAACGAAGAAACACTGCTAAAATAGAGAAGAAGCTTTTGAGTAGAACAAACATACGAGCAGAACAAAGATTTACATGGAGAGGAAGTTTAAGCTAGAGTAAAAATGAAGAACACTAAACCATGTAGAATTTTACATGAGAAATTACATGCAGAATTAAGAAGCATGAAAAACGTGAAAAGCAACAGGTTTAAAGCATGAGAAGAGAGGAAGGTCTTACAGGTTGAATGGGCTGGGAGTTGATGCAGAATCATTTTCTCGTGCAACAGCCACAGTTTAGCAGCAAAAACAAAAGGCTGAGCATGTGAAAAGAATGTGATTAGAAGGCTGAAGGCAGAGATCATTCCACGTGTTAGGGCCCACACTCATATAACAAAAGAAGAAGCAACATGGATTGCTACAAGGAATTAACAAAGGAAATAAGAAGCTCATGTGAAGGCTACATATGATCCATTAAAGAGCACGTGAAGAACAAATAGGAAGCACGTGATAAGGGCTAAACTTGAGAAGAGGCAAAATAACACAACCAGATGCTATACATTCATCCAACACACCATCTAGAAGAGCGTCCATTCTATTCGCACATTCATTCACACCCCTTCGTCCATTCCACATCCAGAGAGCAACTCCACGCCATTTTTCCCATTCCATCATCTTGCATTCCACCTCCAATGAAGCTTTAATCTCCATCTATGACAAGTAAGGAAGAAAGGCCTTAGAGAAGCTTGAATCCATGGAATTACAAGCAGAATTTTGGCTAAGAATTTCTACTTTCTTACACCTTTTCTTTTTCTTATACAAGCTTGGTTAAGTTGTATTTGATTAGGAATTTGCATAATTGTAATTAGTGGCTGGTTAGATACTAATTAGAAAGCCTTTTTTGTTGATTAATTGGTTGGATTAAACATTGAATTTTACACTTTCCTTTAATTTCTCATGTATGCCATGAAGGTATTCAATGAAATGCATGAGTGAAATTATGAGCTTTATTGTTTGATTTAAGGATTCTTTGGAGTTTGGTTGGTTAATTAAACATCCTAGTGTGTTAATTCAGAGGCTAATTGATCTTTTAATCATTCAATTTAAGTGTTCATTGATCCTAATAACAAGAATTAGCAATTTAATGCGGGATTGAGGTTTCAATTTGACATTAAATTGTTAATCCCTTGATTCTTGTGTGATAACTCAAGATAATTTGTATTGAACACAAATAAGGACTCTTAAACTAGAATTAATCACAAATTAATTAGGATAAGGATAGTAGAAACCAAGAGGCGAATCCAAAGCTAGTCACAAGACCATCATTCACCCATAATTCATACAATTAGGCCGTAATTAGGAATTTTATTTCAATTTCAATTTACTTAGTTTAATTAGATCAAAAAATCCCCCTAAATTAGATAGTTCTAGGATCCTTCAACACTTAGAAAATCTAATTAAACATTGAATTCCATTTCCAAGGAAGATGACCCAGGTTGTGCCCTATATTGCATATAATATCCAACCTTGTTTTATTTTAAGGGTTGTGCGACACGACCCATCAAAATTTGGTACCGTTGCCAGGGAATTGGATTCTTAATTATTTGAGAAAGTTTTTTAAGTGTTTTGGTTCTATTTTAGCTCTATTTGGTTCTATTTTAGCTTAGTTTTTGTTTTGTTTTGATCTTGGATTTAGACAACTTTGGTGTTGCGCATCAACTTGTTGCTTGTTGGAATTTTTGTTTGAAGTGCCTAGAAAATTCTTAAACTTTTTTTTTGAAAGTTTTTGGGTGTTTTAAGCAAAATTAATAACAAATTTATTAGGTACACCATTTTTTGGCCAAACTCCAACGTTTAAGGCAATTTTTCTAATTTTTTAGTATTTTTTAGGAATTTTTCAATTTTTTTAGATTTAATTTCTTTATTTTTTGTGAGTTTATTTTATGTGATTAATCTCTATTTTAGAGTGTTTTTTATTATTAGGTAAGTCTTAGCTTTTTTGAATATTTATTTTCTTGATTTTGAGTTAATTTTAGTTATAATTTGCTGATGGTTTTTCTTATGCTGAAAGTGATTGAACTTCTCATTTTATTTGGTTTAAATGGATCCATATTATTATTCTAATCAAGGTGTCTAAGATTCTTGTGCAAAGGATAAGATTTCCCAGAAGTTGGATGAAGCCATGTCAATGCTTCAAGGCCTTCTTGAACGACAAAAACAAGAACGACAAGCACAACAATATTAACAATTCTAACAACCATGCTACCAACCACACCATTATTCCTATGAAGTTCACCCCAGTTACATTAAACCTTATCACCACCCCCATATGAAGTACACCCTAATTACCACCATCATGATGAGCCATACCACAGTTACAATTTGCAAGAGCCAGAATATCATCCTTACAATTATCATGAGGGATACACGCAACAAGAGGTCCAGAGGGAACCAAGTTAGGTAGAGAAAATGATGCAGTAATTGAAAGCCTTTGATCTTTGAAACCAAGAAAGGGATGCCTACAATCTTCAATTTGAACAAGAAACTAAACGGTTGCGTCTTGAAAATTAACAAAAAATTGACAACATTATGAAGGATTTAAGAATTCAAATGAATCAATCTACTTCAAGTGCTACTGAATTGACTAAAGAGCAAATTAGAAGGGAATGTATAGAGAAGGAAGAGTCCAATTCACTGGGTAATATCCTTCCATCTTCTAATACTTTGTAATTTGTTAGAACTGAATCTAGTTTGCTTGATAGCACTGTGACTACTGGTGCTTATAATGTTGTTGATTCTAAATTGCATGATGATGTTGTAGATGAAGAAATTGTTGTTGAATCTCCTGATATGGTTGATTGTGGTAACTTATTGAGCAAAATTGATACATTTGTTAATGTTCATGAATCCTTGTGTATTGATGCACTTGGTATGTCTACACCTAGCTGCGACCTTAGTGATAATTCTATTTCTGAACCTATTACTATAGGAGTGACCTATAATGTGATGATCATTCTGTTCCTAGTGTTAAATTGGTTGATAAGTTTGTTGATGATGTATCTTCTAAGTTTAGGGATAGTACACCATCTAGACCATGTGACATAGTTGATTTAGATGATTCTGTTGATTGTGTGTATGCTGGATCCACTAAATGTGATAAATACTCTCCTAGATTAATTCTTTCATTGAGACTAGTGAGTTCCTTACATATATTGATCAACATGATCCCTCACTAGTATGTGATAATAAAATTGATGAAACAGTGAATATAGCATGTGATGAGAATATAGATAGTAAAATTGTTAGACAACTTGTTGTTGATGAATTAGACTCTACTCCTAGATGCTTATGTAATTATATGCATACATGTCCTATGTGTGTTGAGATTAATGAGTTTTTAAGGTTTGATAAGTCTGTTGAATTTATGAATTCCTTTGTTTGCACTGAAATTGTTGATAAGAATGATTCTACTGATTATACTAGTATTGATAAGAGTATGCATAGTGATAATGCTGATGTTGAAAATCTTACAAAACCTTGTGATGTTATTGATACTAGTGAGAGACTAGATTTTATTATTGATCATTGTTTAGAATCTTCTGAGCCTACTGATGTCTTTTTAGTCAAGGAAAATACTATTTCTCTTGTTGAGAGTCTAGAACTAATTCTTGAAGTTGGTGAGCTAATTCTCAACAATCAACAAACTCTTCCAACTAAGAAAAAGCAACTGCCAGATGCCTTGAACTCAAAAGACTGTGAGAAGTTGCAATTAGATTTGTCTATTAATGTAGTGACTCTTACTGATGAGAGCCCAGTTGATTTCATTGGATTTAATAGATTTCTAGAGATTTCAAAGTTTAAATTTGATTTTAAATTTTCTTTTTTTAGTTTTAAATGTCCTAAATTTGATTTTTCTTCTTTTATTGCTCCTGAAAATGCTGAATATGACTTTCCAAAACTACTGATGGTTGAGAAAGTCCATGAATCATCTTTGCATGATCAATAAAAATGCTTTAAAGTAGTGAGACTTAAATTTGTTGAATTGAAGAGGAATACAGTAGTTCTAATTCTAGTTTTTGATACTTGTGATTAGTTAGTCTTTGATAGAGTTCTTCTTAGTTTAGGATTTAGTTCTTTTCTTTTCTGCATTATAATTTTCTTTATTTCTACTTTGTAGGAAATAAGTTATGAACTAGCCACGAAGGAAATTTGAGCCACCCTTGAGATCTCTATTTTCAAGTTCATCTGGTTGTATTCTCTCCTTTCACTCTTTTATATTATGATGTTTATCTGTTTACTAAATTGTGTGCTGATATTGAGGATAATGCAATATTTAAATGTTAGAGGGATAGTCATTTTCCATTTCATCTTCTCTTTGCTTCCTTTTTTAAAAAAAAGAAAAATTGAAATTTTTTTTGAAAAATAGTGTGATTTTTTTTTTAAATTTCCTGTGAAAGTTACAAGTTGAGATAATTATAGCTTGGATTCACTTAGATAAGATAAACAATGAATCTTGTGTTTTGATTCAAGTGAAGTGGCAGTGAATTTGATTTCAATGAATTATTTGATAACCATTAGGTGGTGAGGAATTTGAGCCGTATCTATTCGATTCTAGTATGGATTCACCTATTAGTGCTTTCACTCTAGAACTTGTCTTGATTCTTTATTGAGACTACATTTGCATTTGCATGCATGAAAATAATAAGGCATTCATTTCTTTTATAGCTATATAGCCAAAAAGCCAACCTTAACATACACTTTTTCCATTGTTTAGCCACTTTGGACTTGATTTCATTTTCTTGTTAGCCATAGCCATTAAAAATGTTTCCCACCTTGTTTTAAGATGCCTTAAGAATTTTAAGGAGCATTACATCTAAATAGGATAGGTGAATGTGTGCTTTGCATCCATTAAGGCCATTGTTATTCAAAGAATTTATTTTAAGAAAGAAAAAAAAATTGGAAAGAAAAGAAAAGATAGAAAAGCAAAAAGAAAATAATGAATGAGAAGTTAAAAAAAAAAAAGAGGAAAAGTCATTGATAATCAAAAGAAATAAGTTTTTTGAGTTAGTATTGCTTATATTTGTTGGAATTAAGGCCTAGAAATTCCCTATTCTACATTTTCATTGATTGCTCTTGAGGTTCTAAGGTATCCATTTGTTTATCTTTCCTTGAATGTCCATTCATTTCATTTCCTTAGCCATATTACAACCATAAATAAAGTCTTCTTGATTTGTGCTTTACATTTGGCATTGGTGGTGGAGACTTAGAAGCTTGACAAGCTTATGGTAGTGACCTTTGATAGGTGGAAATTGAGTGATATACATTACCCTTAAACATTTGTGAGTTGAGAGTAAACACTAACCTATGTGAGGGGCTATGCATTTCAATTCATTCTTTTCAAATGGAATTGCCATGGAGCTTATTTTTTGATGCAAGTAAAGTTAATTTTGATTGTTGAAGTGTTGATAAGTTGTGATTATTCTCTGTCTTGTAACTTTCTATATTTCCTTTCCATTTTCATTCTCCATTGGTCATTCCACTAGCTTTTCTTTAAGATCTTGAGTTTTGCTCAGGAGTACAAAGGTTTAAGTATGGGGGAATTTGACAAGCATGATTTTTATACATTTTAATCCTCTTAACTTAGGCATTTTGATGATAGAATATGGCTTTAGAGGTTTAATTAATTAGAATTTGATTTTAGTAGCCATTCTTTGCATTTTAGAAAATAATTCATAAAATCTTGGATTTTTAATGGATAAATTTTTAAAGATAATTTTGTAGTTTTTCCTACTTAATTTTTCCTTCCATTCTTAGTGTGCAAATCATTGGGCTTTCTTAGTTTCATACATGAGATGGACTTCCACATGTGGCTCCACTTGTAACAATCACACACTTATACGTGGAGAAGAGAAATGAATAAAAAGAAGGTATATGAAGATGCATGAAGGGAAGCTAGGGGAGAATGTGATTACAAGATGAAGGAACGTGGATGAAGCAAGATGCAGAAACAGAGAATAGAGCACACAATAAAACACGTAGAAGAGGCTTTAAGCATTCACGAGTTAGCCCTAAACAAAGAAGGAGATCACGTGGAAAGGAGCTGAGAATTAAATGAAGTAACACACTCTCTTGGCTAAAGGAGTTGTTAGGAAGAAACATGCAAAGAAGAAGTGTGAGCTGAAAATGACGTGGAAAAGAACATAAGATGGAAGCATATAGAACGTAGGATGAAGTGGGAGCAGTTATGTAGAGGAAAACACAAGACAACATGAGACTCACATGCACAACAACTTGAGTGGATAGAAGCTAATATAGAGAATAAGCTAGAGAATGGGAAGGAACACGAATGAATAAGCAAGGAGGTTGGAAAGAAGAAGTAACTATGGCTACAGATGAAACAGGGGTTCAGAAGCAAGATGAATGAATGAAGGAGTAGCCATATAGGAATAATTAAGGATGTATGAGCTAGAAGGAGCTGGAGTAACGAGCATGCATGTCTACTGAAGGAGAAAAGTTATATGTCGAACTCACATGGAGCTGAAATGAAGAAACACTACTAAAATAGAGAAGAAGCTTTTAAGCAAAATAGAGATTCACGTGGAGAGGAAGTTTGAGCTAGAGTAAAAATGAAGAACACTAAACCATGCAGAATTTTACATGAAAAATTAGGTGCAGAATTAAGAAATGTGAAAAATGTGAAAAGTAACAGGTTTAAAGCGTGAGAAGAAAGGAAGGTTTTACGGGTTAAATGGGCTGAGAGCTAATGTAGAATCATTTACTCGTGCAGCAACCACGGTTTAGCAACAGAAACAAAAGGCTGAGCACATGAAAAGAATATGATTAGAAGGTTAAAGAAAGAGATCATTCCATGCATTGGGGCCCACACTCATATAACAAAAGAAGAAGCAACGTGGATTGCTACAAGGAATTAACAAAGGAAATAAGAAGCTTATGTGAAAGCTGCATGTGCTTCATTAAAAAGTAGGTAAAGAACAAATAGGAAGCACATGATAAGGGATGAACTCAAGTAAAGGCAAAATAATATAACCTGATGCTATACATTCATCTAACACACCATCCAGAAGAGCGTCCATTCCATTCGCACATTCATTCATGCCCCTTCATCCATTTCACATCCAGAGAGCAACTCCATGCCAGTTTTTCCTATTCCATCATCTTGTATTCCACCTCTAATGAAGCTATAATCTCCATCTGTGACTAACAAGGAAAAAGGACCTTATAGAAGCTTGAATCCATGGAATTACAAGCATAATTTTGGCTAAGAATTTCTACTTTCCTACACTTTTTCTTTTTTTTATACAAACTTGGTTAAGTTGTATTTGATTAGGAATTTGTGTCATTGTAATTAGTGGCTAGTTGACACTAATTAGAAAGCCTTTTTTGTTAATTAATTGGTCAAATTAAACACTGAATTTTACACTTTCCTTTAATTTCCCATGTATGTATGCCACAAAGGTGTTCGATAAATTGCATGAGTGAAATTATGAGCTTTATTATTTGATTTAAGGATTCCTTGGAGTTTGGTTAGTTAATTAAACATTCTAAGGTGTTAATTCAAAAGCTAATTGATCAATTAATCATTTAATTCAAGTGTTTATTAATCCTAATGACAAGAATTAGTAATTTGATGTGGGATTGAGGTTTCAATTCGACATTAAATTGAGGTTTCAATTCAACATTAAATTATTAATCCCTTGATTCTTGCGTGATAACTCAAGATAATTTGTCTTGAACACAAATAGGGACTCTTAGACCAAAATTAATCACAAATGAATTAGCATAAAGATAGTGGAAACCAAAGGGTGAATCCAAAGCTAGTCACAAGACCATCATTCACCCATAATTCATACAATTAGGTAGCAATTAGGAATTTTATTTCAATTTCAATATACTTAGTTTAATTGGATTAAAAATCCCCCTATATTAGGTAGTTCTAGGATCCTTTAACACTTAGAAAATCTAATTTAACATTTAATTCCATTTCCAAGGGAGATGACCTAGGTTGTGCCCTATATTGCATATAATATCCACCCTAGTTTTATTTTGAGGGTTGCGCGGCATGACCTATCAAAGAAAATACTAGAAACCCTTGACATCCATGCTCTAAATGTCTATTTTCCTGGGCACTAATCACAAAAGATAACTCAGCTCCTACCTTAGGTATGGTCCCACAAGTCGGGACAAATATGGTTCAGTGTTCATAATCAAGCATAGCATTATTGGCAGTCATCTAGTTCATACCAATAAACAAATTAATATCATGGAAGAGCATACAAATCAAATCAATAGTGGTATAGAAATGATTGAATTAAATAGTGACATTCAAACAGGTATGGGAAGTAACTACATGGCTTTCAGTGGGTGAGGTGACAAAAAGATCAAATGGTAAAGCACTAATGATTAGACCCAATCATCTCACACAATTATAAGATATGAATGAGTGACTAGCACCCAAATTAAATATGGCAACTCCAGGAAAACCATTCACTATAAGCATACCTCGCATCAAACTAAGTGATGTAGTGGCTTCCTATTGAGAAAGGGCAAACATTTTGCCTTGAGTCTGAGGCCTAGGAAGAGGCACTGTATCTATTTGGGGGCCATTTGTGATGATGTGCCTTGGCTTCCCACACTTGAAACACGTCACTGTGGACTGCTGGGAGGATGACTGAGTCCAAGGAGGCTACACTTTCTTGCCCTTCTGTGGCCTTCTATTCTACTACACCTTGCTTCTCTTTTTATTGCTAGGTGCTGTGCTAGAACCCTTTTCTGGTCTCAATTTCTTCAATTCTATAGCCCTTTTCTGACTTGATGTAGTCACAATAGGCATGATAGCTGATAGAGGGTCTGTCACTAATCAAGGGCCTCAACCCAGTCTCAAACTACTCACATCTCTAGGGCTCATCATCATAGCTCTAGAGATAAGAAGAATACTGAGACAGCTTGGTAAACTTGGCCACGTATTGGTCCACTGTCATCTTCTTGGTCTGGTTTAAACCTATAAATTCCATCTCTTTTTGCTTCCTTACTGAACTAGGAAAATACTTTTTATAAAATTCTACTAGGAAGTTCTCCCAGTTGATCTGGATGTTCTTGGTTTTGTATCAGAGGTTTTGTATTGTGCCACCATCTATCTACTTTTTTCTATAACATAAAGATGGCAAGCTGGTCCTTTTGTTCTAAAGTTCACTCTATCACTGTAAAGATCTTTTATATTTCTATAACCCAAGCCTTTGCCTTATCCGCATCTAGTTCTCCTTCAAATGTAAGAGGACTGTTCTTTCTGTACTAATTCAACAACTTCTGAATGGTTGGCAAAGTTTGAACTGGCCCTTAGGAAGGTGGAGGTGGAACGCTAAAAGTAGATGGTTGAGGTATAGGGGTTTCTCTCCTAGCTTCTTCTTACCTAGTCAGGGTATCTTGCAACTGCATTATCATCTCATGCTATTATTAGGCAATATATCTTTGTCGTTCTAACATCTCCTATAGCTGGCCCATCATGGTCTCATATCTGTCAAACCTCTCCATAATGGTTCACAGAGGGTCCCCAGGCTCAACACTCAGAGCCTTAGGTGGCCTACCTCAGCCCTTGCCTTGTCTAGTCTCCACCATCTTATCTTAAAAGAGTAGCACCTTTTAGTACACAATTGTATCTTAAGCACATATGCATGAGCATTTCATCCGTTCCATGGCAATTCATACCAAAACATAAGCTATTCACACTATTCAAGAGCCAAACACTAAGCAAAAGTGCATGAACCTTTGCTCTAATACCAAAAATCTGACACCATGATTTATTAGCTCCATACAATCATATTGAAGGTTAATCTCACAAGAATTTCTACAATTCTAATAAAAAGGAATAACAATAATACATTTTTATTGCATTACGTAGGCCCAAAATTTACATTTCATACTATGTAGACCATATTGTAACATCCAGTTTTCTAAAAACAAGAGAAAACGTGAGAAACATAACATATGGTTTATCTATAAACAAACAAAACTCATGGGATACAAAAGAAAATCCTCAGAAATGATGTAGTTAGGGTCCCAAAAAATTTAGGAAGCATTCTAGACTCCTAAAAATGAGAATCCCAGGCTCAGATGGAAAGAAAAATAGAGGTAGAATAAAGAAACAATTTCTTATGAAAACCTTATAGAACATAATGGTATTTTTGTAATTTTGAACAAATTTTGGAATTCACATAGGAGGGTTTTTTAAGTGAAAGTTTTAAGTTCTCTAGGGTTCTTAGAGGCCCTAACAACCATGGGAAGGCCTGCGACAGCTAAAGCCCCTTCAGTGGATATTTTCTAATGTCAGTATTTCTAAACTTTGATGGATTCTTTCAGGAAGGTTTTAGCTTCGATTTGAGTGATTTCAAAGGCATTTTACTAAATTGGGAACCTAAATTTCATAATGGAAAAGACAGTTCTCAAAAAGGAGCTAAAACAAAGGAGAAACGAAAATGCCAAGAACGCAAGGCAAAATGGGAAAATTTCAAAAGTATTTTTTGCTCCCACCTATATATATGATGCACCCTTCTTCTCCCATCATGTTGTATGACCAAGTTCTGCCCAAAACTAGAGGAAAACCCTAGGGGGAATGGCGTACAAGAAGAAGGTAAAGAGTGTAACACCCCAAAATTAATTAAGATATTAATCATAGATTTAGATTAATTAAGAATAATTAATATAGGGTAATTGGGCAAGTTAAGTGAATGGAGATTTTAGAGAGATAAATTATTAAAATGGGTTTGAGATTTAATTAGGATAGAAATGTTATCTAGGCCTAAATTAATGAATCATGATAAGAGGTTAATGGAGGCCCAATGAGTTAGGTGTAAACCCAACCCAATTTAATGTGATAGGAGCCCAAGACCCACCTTGTATAGGCTCTTATAAGTAGCCTAATAACCCTTGTGTAGACCCAAATCCTTGAGCTCTTCAAACTTGGCCTAAACTTAATTAAAATCCTACAGCCCAACACTTTAAAACTGGTCCAGCAAGCTAAAATCTGAAGCCCATTTGGAGTTGGACCTTGGAGCAACCCATGACCCATCTTTGACCCAACTTAAACCTAACTAAAACCCTAATACTTCAGCCACTTTCTTTTGTAAATATAATAAATGTTGATAGTGACTATATTAAAACCAATGCTTGAAACTCAACCAATTATTGAACTATTGAACACAACCTAATTCATAGATCATCTTGCTACTTTGAAAAAGTTTTTCTTTTCAATTTTTCTTCTCAAAATAAAATAAATGTTGATAGTAATTGTATTGAATCATTGTTTGAAACTCAACTAATTATTTAACACAACCTAATTTGTAGATTATCATGCTTCTTTAAAAAAGATTATTTTTTTCAATTTATTCTTCTCACAATATAAAAAATGATGATCGTAACTATATCAAAATTGACATTGAACATAGCCTAATTTATGGATCATCTTTTTTCTTTGAAAAAGATTTTTTTTTTATCAATTTTTCTTCTCAAAATATGATAAATGTTAATAGTGACTATATTAAATTTGATGTCTAAAACCTAACTAACTATTAAACATAGCCTAATTTCTAGCTTATGTAGCTTCTTTGAAAAAGTTTCTTTTTTTCATTTTTTTCTCAAAATATAATAAATGTTCATAGTGACTATATTAAAATTGATGTTTGAAAACTTTTAAGAATTTATTATGCACAATGGTTTTCCTTGCATGTCAATTGCGACACCAATCGAATCAACCCAATTGCATTATGTGTATAAAATATAAGATTTTGATTAGTCAATAAAGGAATTGTAATTTTCAGTATATAAAAAATTAAGAGTATTTTTTTTACAAAATTAAAAATTTATGGCAACATTAGGAGTAAAATTGGAAATTGTATTTATGTGCAAAATTTAGGAAAGATATTATATTATATGTGTGTTGAATTTAGGATTTCAATAAGTTAATAAAAAAAAGTGTTGATCTTCAATGCATAAAAAAGTTAAAAACTATGTAAAGAAGTCAAGAATTAAGAATTTAGGATAAAATTTAAGACAAAATAAAAATTATATTTAAGGACAAATTTTGAAAAAAAATATATTATTTGTGTTAAATTTAGAATTCTAATTAATCAAACAAGTACAAAATTAGGCATTTTGTGAGTCCGCATGCATTTTGTGAGTCCACATGCATAACTCTCCCTATCATAGTTTTATAGAACAACCATGAAGAGAGTAGAGGTTTATACCAAATCTAATAATATTTAAGTTAAATACTTGTGAAAATTTATAGCTGACTAGCCCTTTTTATTTGGCCTAGTCTTGGTTTATGTTGACATGTCTATTAAGTTAATTTGAAGAAAACTATTCTTTGCCAAAAATAATTAAAATCATTTTCACACAAAATTAGTATTTTTAATTATTTAAAATTTAATTTATATTATAATTTGCATAAGTTATAGGTCCGTAGGCAAGTTTGCATTGTAAATATTGTTTTCTTTTAATTTTTCTTCCTTTTTTAAGATTATCCCTTTAGATACTTTTTCTATTTTACATTTTTTATATTTGATAAAGATAGTTAAAATAAATTTAAGCTTATATTGAAATATAATATACATCCAGCTTATGCTAATTATTCCTCTGGACTAATATTGTGGAATGCATGTATCTCACTGCTCAACTATTGAACATAACTTAATTGGTGGATCATCTTACAACTTTGAAAAAGATTTTTTTTTTCAATTTTTCTTCTCCAGATATAATAAATGTTAGTAAATATATTAAAATCCTTGTTTAAATCTCAACTAGCTATTAGACATAGCCTAATTTGTGGATCATCTTGCTTCTTTAAAAAAAGATTTTTTAATTGAATTTTTTCTTCTTCAAATATAATAAATGTTGATAGAAACTAGATTAAAATTGATGTTCAAAACATAACTAACTATTGAACACTTGTAATTTTTGGATCATCTTGCTTCATTGAAAAAGATTTGTTTTTTAATTTTTCTTCTCAAAATATAATAAAATGTTGATAGTGACTATCTATACGTATATATATTGATGTTTGAAAACTTTTAAAATTTTTCTGTACACATTGGTTTTTCTTGCATGTCTATTATCACAATAATCCATTTAGCCCAATTGTGTTATGTGGATAGAATATGAGATTTTGATTAGCTAAGAAAGGAATTATGATTTTCAATTTGTAAAAATTGGGAATTTTGTGGGGAAATAGAAATTTATGCCAAAATGAGAAATAAAATTAAAGATTGTATTTATGTGCAAAATTTGGGAAAGATATTGTATTGTGTGTGTTGAATTTAAGATTTTAATAAATTCATGAATGAATTTTAGTCTTCAATTGTAACATCCAGTCCCTCTGTAAGCGTGAGATACGTAATGTTTGGTTTCTCCGTAAACGTCAGAAATGGGCCAAATACAAAAGGAAGTCTTTAAAATAGAAGGATTTGGAGCCAACTAAAATTAAGATAAAATTTTAAATATTAGAAAATAAGGATTTGAGATTTAATATGCTTAAAAACCAAAGTTAGAAAAGCTCATAAAATTTGCCAAAGAAAGTAGGGGCATTTTTATAATTTTTGGAAAATTTTGAAAACTCATAGGAAGGCTTTTTAAATAGAAAATTTAAGCTTTCCAAGGTTTTTCAGAAGCCCTGAATACCATGGGAACCCCTAGAACAGTAGAAACCCCTCCGATGAGTGATTTCGACCGTCAGTTAACTGAAATTTTGATCGAATGGTTTGGAATGGTTTTAGATCCTTTTTGAGTGATTCCAAAAGCAATTATTATGATGAAGAGCCTAAGGAATATGATGGAAAATACAGATTTCAAAAAGGAGTTGATATGAGCCTAAAATAAAAAAAGCCAAGAAAAGGGACTCAAATGCAAAAGTAAAAAGTTGCATAAAGTGACTTTTAGCTCCTTCTTATCCACGTTCCAGCAGATCCTCATTTCTATGATTTGTTTCTACCCTAAAAATAGAGAAGGAAGCTAGTTCTCTTGGGTGCACAAGGAGAGGGGATTTTGAAGAGAGAAAAAGCAAGGAAAAAGTAAGAAAAGTATGGAATTTTATGCTCTTCCCTAAGGTAAACTTGTTCCTCTCATTCTCCTCTTCATTTCTATGGTTTCATTTATGGATTTGGTGATGTTTTATGTCTAATCTAGAGGAGGAATAACAAAATTTAAAGGAGGGGAACTTACCACTTGGAAGAGCACTTGAGAAAAGCTAGGAAATCAAGGTAAGTTATTGTCTTCCATACTTCTTCTTCCCTTCTCCTTGTGATAATTTCATCCCATATAGGGCCCAACCAAAGGGAGATGAATTCTAGTCCTAGCAAGGGAGATTCATAGATTTTGGAGTGTGAGAAGCAAGTAGGTGCAAAAAAATCAAAGAAAGAAGCATGAAAACACAAGATCAAAAAGTTAGGGATTCATGGAGATATTGTGAAATCTGTTTAGATCTATGAATTCCCTAGCTTAGATGAGTGTTTTCTTGAGTTCCTAAGATCCCTAGAGACCTTCCCACACACCTCTTCCATCAAGAAAATAAAGCAAACCCATTACTTCCCTTTTTCATATGTCATTTCGACCTAGGGCAGAACTATAGGTTAGGGATAGTTTTAATTTGTTCCAAGCTTATTTTTGAGTCATATATGATGGAAGAGGATGAGAGGAAGCCTTAGAAACATCTTAGAAACCATAGATATTGAGATGGAGGTGTAGGCTTCATAATGTAGCATAATGAAGTAACTCTTAGCTAGGCTTCTTAAAATAATTGCGCGATGACTCCATGGAGTCTAAATGGAGTCAAGAATCATAGATTGAAGGAAAGAAGGGAGCCAAGATCATGAATTTTTGTAGTTGCTTCATTAAGTGCCTTATAGAAGCATAATGAAGCCGTAAACCAAAGTAGCATCATGTAAAGTGTGTATAATGCCAAGGCTTGTTCCCATGAATAATTCATGTTTCTTTTGGTGTGTCTAGACTAAGAGAAATGGTCTCCACCTTCTTGAGTGTGTGAGGTCAAAGGAGAGGACTCAAAGTTTAAGGAAAAAGTGTGTGAATGCAAGCAAGGTAGCTCTCTCTCTTTTCTCCCATACATGAATGAATGTTTACATTGTCTTTGAATAGGTGTATGTGTATTTTAAGCTATAAATTATATTTTGGTATGATGCCTATGTTCCATGGAACAATAGTGTTGCATTATGTATTCAAATGATGCCTAGAATGTTTGCTTTGGTTTGCTTGAATATGGAGAGGCCAAGAACCTTTTATCTTCGGTGAGGATGAGTCAAGAACCCTTAGAAGTAGTTGAGACCAAGTGAAAGTCTCCCAAGAGCAAGGCTTTAAGAAAAAGGGTGAGGCAAGTTCAAGAACTTTAAAGAAAGTGAGTGAGGCTAATCTATTCATTTGGCAAGCCTAAATATGTTATGTGTGCTTTGTGTAAATGCCAAGAATGTATTTGCACTATTTTCAATGTTAGCATGCATCCTTAAGGCTTGTATTACATTCTTTATGTATGGTTGAGTGGGAGATGAGCTATTGGAATTCTTTGAATCTCACTTCCTTCTATCCAATATCCTAATATGCTAGGTGGAGCCAATGATCAAGGAAATGGAAGCCATCAAGTGGGAAGATGAAGCCTTGACCATAGAGCTCTTAATTTTGCTTATGTTATAACCAAAGGAATGGCATGTGATGTAATCTTTTGATAGAATTGATAGACAATGAATGGAACATGTGTAATTATCCTAATAGATTATGTATGTATGAAATTTGATGATAAATGGAATGTATTGCAATTTTTGGGTATTGAATGGCCATTTCAAGTACATGTTTCTTAGCATATGGCTTGAGGATGAAGGATGATATTCTATTTTTGAGTTTCTACACCTTTAAGACAAGTTTAGGGAGTCTTTTTGGGCCATTCCCACGTGCCAAGTAGCCACAAGAACCTTAGGAGCCATTTTGCACACTTTTGCACCATTAAAAAGCATTAAAGTGACCCAAATGGCACCCTATAATACAATCTGACCAAATGAAGGAATTTCTTCATGAAATTTGGTAGACATGTAGAGCTCATTGAGATATTTTTAGGAAGCTAAAGTGCAGCAAAAATAGAGCTCTACAAAATTAGTTGTGAATTTTCAAAAGTTGGGATTTTTAATTGGTTCCGGTATGTGCACTATTCACATTGGCAGGTTTGTGTTCTGTGTTACTCAATGGGCAAATGGTATCCAATGCTTGTGAAATTTTACAAACATAAACTAGAGTTCATAAGCTTTCTATGGCCACTAAGATCACCTCATTTGGAGGTCTAAGCAGAGAGTTATGCATTTTTGAAGTTTCCTGTCAGTAGTAGTAGCGTCCCCTGAGTCCAGTCACTATTTCATAGATTTCCAATAGCTAAAAGTTAACATCTATAGCTTTTCAGAATGACCAAATTTGTATGATTTCAATTTTTATAGAATTAGTTATGAATTTCAAAAATTCATATTAGTAATATGAACTAGTAGCTTAAATAGCAGCGACCTCAGTGGCTTTTTGGATATCAAACATTTTCCCCTTAATGATTTATGAGCTAAAATTATTTTGAGCATGGGGTAGACATCTAGAGATTTTTGGAATGATAAATTTTATTGGATTTTGATTTTTTTGGATTTAATTAT
This sequence comes from Erythrophleum fordii, assembly GCA_032878935.1. NCBI lineage: Eukaryota > Viridiplantae > Streptophyta > Magnoliopsida > Fabales > Fabaceae > Erythrophleum > Erythrophleum fordii. Next base: position 11,873,197 of record JAVQMF010000052.1, on the reverse strand, counting down.
AAATTTTCGAAATTGTGATAAAAAAAATTGAAAATCTGGCCAAAAATATATATAAGTATTTTATGCTCCCCCTTAGTTTCCACGAGAGGTAGGCCAGTTTTGATGATGCAAATGAGTTGTATTCATATACTTAAATATGTAAATGTGATGTATAAGCTTACATGGTTCATGTGACACCGAATGAAATTTTTATACACGATATAACGTAAAGAAATGTATTATTTTTAATCCCTTTTCCTTACTCCTTCATGAAGTTGATGATGTAAAGCATGGGAATGTTATAAAATAAGTTAGAATATATGGTGTTACATAAATATATAAGAAATTACAAATTTTGTATGGAAATTAAGAATCTAGGATAAAACAAAATTAAAAATTATATTTAAGGACAAAATTTTAAAAATATTATAGTGTGTGTTAAATTAATTCTAATTAAGTTCTAATTAACCAAACTATTCTTTGTTTGGTAAAAATAATTAAATTTATTTTCACACAAAATTGGTTTTTTTTAAATTACATAAGCATTAATTTATATTATGATTTACATAAGTTATAGGTCCTTAAGCATGTTTGCAATGTAAATATTTTTTCTTCTTTTTATTAACTTATCCCTTTATTTAATTTTTCTAATTTACATTTGTTCATATTTGATAACAATAATTAAAATAAATTTGAGCTTACATTGAAAAATAATGCACATCTAGCTCATGCTAATTAAACCTCAAAACCAATATTGTGGAATACATGTATTTCTTCACTCAATTAACTATTAAATACATTTTAATTGGTAGATCATCTTGCTTATTTGAAAAAGATTTTATTTTTTCACGTTTTCTTCTCAAAATATAATAAATGTTAGTGACTATATTAAAATTGGTGTTTGAAACTCAACTAATTGTCCAATCCAACCTAATTTTTGGACCATCTTACTTCTTTAAAATGATTTTTTTTTCAATTTCTCTCTCAAAACATAATAAATAAATGATTATATTAAAACCTATGTTTGATTCCTAGCTTAGTATTGAACACAGCCTAATTTGTAGATATTCTTGCTTCTTTGAAAAAAAAAATTTTATCAATTTTTCTTTTCATAATATAATAAATGTTCATAGTAATTATATTAAAATTGATGTTTGAAAACTTTTTACAAATTTGCCATGCACATTGGTTTTCCCTGCATGTCAATTGCAATACTAATCCAATCAACCTAGTTATGCTGTGTATATAGAATATGAGATTTTGATTAGTTAAGAGTGAAATTATAATTTTTAGTGCATAAAATATTAGGAATTTTGTGAGAAAATTATAATTTTATGGCAAAATTAGGAATAACATTATAGAATGCATTTATGTGTAAAATTTAAGAAACATTTTGTATTATATATATCAAATTTAGGATATCAATAAGTTAATAATAGAATTTCAATATAGAAAATAATAGACTTTTAAATTTAGGAATTATAATTTTTAGTGCATAAAATAATAGAATTTCAATATTCAATACATACGAAATGAAAAGCTTTGTAAGGAGCTTAAGAATTTAGGATAAAACTTAAGACAAAATTAAAATTGATATTTGAGGATAGAATTTGAAGAATATTATATTGTTATGTTAATTTTAAAATTCTAATTAATCAAAGGAGGATAAAATTAGGAATTTTTTGAGTCCATATGGTTTAACTCTTCCTATGATAGTTTACAGGACACCATGAAGGGTGGTGTAATATGCGATATTTCATAAAAACACCAAAATGAGTCAATTTAAAAAGTAAGTCCCCTTGATTGAATCATTTAAGGCCAAATAAAATTAGGATACAATTTTAAATAATGAAAAATGAGGATCCAAGGTCTAAGATACTTGAAAACCCAAGCCAACATAGTTCAATAAAATTGCCAAAAGTGTAGTGGCATTATCATAAATATAAGCATTTTTTTAAAAAATCACATGAGGGCTTTTTAAACTGAAAATTTGAGCTTTTTGAGATTTTCAAAGGTCCCAAAAACTATGGGAACTCCTGCGACAATTAAAACCCTTCTGGTGTGCCTTTTTTAGTGTTGGTTAATCTAAACTTTGACTTTTTTGTTCGGAAAGGTTTTAAATCGAAATTGAATGATTTCAAAGCCATTTTATAAATTATAGGATCTAAATTTTTTTTATGGAAAAGACAGTTTTAAAAGTGGAGCGAAAATGAACCTAAAATGAGAAAGCCAAGACAAGGGGCAAAAAATGGCATTTTCAAAGAACCATTCCTTTCTATTTGCTTCATATATAGCGTCCCATCTCTCCTCCCTCATTTAACTAACTTTTTCTCTACCCAAACCAAAAGAAAAGCCAGCAAAAATAATGCACAAGAAGGAGGCTCAAGAAGGGAGAAAAAACAAGGAAAAAGGTATGGGAAATCAAGGTATTTCATTGCTCTCCCTTTTGTAACTTTGTTCTCCTCCTTCTCCCCTTTCTTTCCATGGCTTTGTTGAATTTGTTGGAGATTGTACCCTAGGCTAATCATTAGATTGTAAACATTGTACTTTATTAAGAAATAAGAGTTTTCTTTTATTACATTATATTGTTTACATGTTCTATATAATAATATCCTTGGATAAATCATATTGATTATCCTAAATATCCCTAGACAATCATCATTATGGGAATAATGATGAACTAAAACTAGTATGATTTTGATTAGTGATTATATGTTAATCATGTATATAGATACGAATCAAAATCATAGACACTTGTTAGGAAACAAAATACTAGATCGACCCGTTATTTGATAGCTACATGGATTAAGTCATAAACTTATCTCATATATAACCGTGTCATTGAGCCCTTAAACTTGAGATCACCATAGTTTCCAACATGAGGAACACTATGTTTTGGCATAGTCAAAAATCATCTTTAACTTGGTGATCATAAAGGCTATGATTGGGCATAGTAGAATTCATGTAGAAGAAAATGAGTGGTCAAGATAGAATTTGTTCCTCTGATTAATAGAGAGATATCTCTAGGCCTCTCAATGAGTGAGACTAAGAAATACATGGGCATGCTCAAATGGAAGGGTTTTCATTTGTACTGTTAGTTTATACATAGATCGAGAAAAGCAACGATCGAGTAAGATGAGGATGACATTTTCATGCCTCATACTTGATCTAGATATCGTGTGACAAAAGAGATGTGATAGGGTTATATGACAGGTTACATCATATCATCGATCCCTATATGATTTGGGTAGTCATAGTGTCTTGGTAGAAACCACTTGTAACTTGTGGGTCAAATAGTGTCATTAGTCTACTGCCAACGTCATATGGGCCTATAGGGTCACACACAAGAATAGGTTAACTCAAGCTATAATGTCCAAATTTATTGAATCTGAAATTACATCTAGATTCAATGAATGCCACATTTAAAAAGTAAAAGAATTTTATAAATAAATATATATATTTGATATATAAATATATATATCCTTTAGTTAATTTAAATGAATTAGTTTTAAATTTAAGTCTATATGATAGATTTAAATTTAAACTAATATGATAATTTAAATTTAATTTATGAGATAAATTAAATTTGAATTTAGTTCTAAATTTAAATTAAATAATTGGTTAAATTTAATCTATTAGATAAACTTAAATTTAAACTAATTTATTTAATTAAGATTTGATTTAATTTAAAATAATGTATTTTAAATTAATTAATTATATCTAAAACCCTAATGAGATACCTCTATAATAAAAAAGAGGCTAGGGTTTCCTAGAATGATAGAGAAAACACAACTCTAAAAAAAAAGCCTAGAGAGAGAAAGCATACTGACATTGTATGGACACTGTATGGATGCCTAGAGAGAGAAAAAGGAGAGTGTCTTTGACGGGTTTGTCGTGCAACCCTCAAAATAAAACTAGGTTGGATATTAAATGCACTATAGGGCACAACCTAGGTCATCTCCCTTGGAATTGGAATTCAATGTTCAATTGGGTTCTTTAAGTGTTCTAAGGTCCTAGAACTATCTAATTTGGGGGTTTTGGAATTAATTAAACTAACCTAAAACTAAATTGAATTAAAATTCCTAAACACTACCTATTTGGATGAATTATGGGTGGAGAATGGTCTTGTGACTAGCTTAGGAATCATCTCTTGGTATCCACTATCCTTATCCTATTCCAATTGTAATTAATTCTGGCCTAAGAACTCCTAATTATATTCATTAGCAAATGATCTTGAATAACCATTCAAGATTCAAGAGATTAATAATCTAATGTTGAATTGAAACCTCAATCCCGCATTAAACCGTTAACTCTTGTCCTTAAGATCAATGAACATCCAATTTGATTGATTAACTAATTAATTATCTTCTGATTCATCATCCAAAAATGTTTAATTAACCAACTAAACACCAAGGAATTCTCAGATAGACATTTAAGCACATAACCTCACTCATGCAATTCATCGAACACCTTCGTGGCATGCATGGGAGATTAGAGAGAATAATGAAAAACCAGATTTAAATCCAACCAATTAATCACACACAAAAGGTTTCCTAATCAGTGTCTAACCAGCCACTAATTAATTACACAAATTCTAAATCAAATACAACTCAACCGAGATTGTACAGAATAAGAAAAAGTGTAGGAAAAATAAGAAATCTTAGCCATAATTCTGCATTATTCCCAAGGATTCAAGCTTCTCCAAGAGTTTCCTCCCTTGCTAGCCTCAAGGATGAATCAAATCTTCATTCGGTGGATGGAGATGGAGAGAATGGATGTGTGGATGGAGGCGTGGAGTGAATGGCCGAATGAATGACGGATTGAATGGAGGTGAGCGTGTGACGGCTAGGGTTTGAGGATTAATAAGGCGTCGGTATGAGAGAATGGGTGTAAATCAGCGTATATAACGTCGTCCAGTGAAAGGCATAAATATAATGGAATGAGCCAATCACGTGATGATGGAATGACGGGGTGAAGCGTGGAAAATGAATGTGTATGACGTGGCTGGGTGAAGACGTGGAATGACGACGTGAAAAAATTCGAATAACCATGTGAAATCCGACGGATGATGAATACAGCCTCCCCCTCGTGCTTCATTTGTTTTTCACATGCTTCCTTTGTTCCAATTGCTCATATGTATTCTCCTTTATTTTATTTGAATGTGGACCCTTCTTAAAGCTAAATATAATATTCCTACTCATGCAAGCTTCCCACTTTTACGTAGCTTTCTCCTTCCATGCTCTCCATTTTCTGTTCGTATGTATTTGTGCAGATTCTGCTCACTTGTTCTGGACATGTTGCTTCGTGCTACTTCATTAGGAATGTCTTCTTCGACTTCAGAACTGCATGTGTGTTTTGCTTTGGTTCTGCCCTGCTGCTGCTCCATGTGTTTCTTCATTTTTCAGCTCAAAGCTTCTACATGTGTTCTGTGTTTGTGTTGCTAACTCGTAGCTCTATTCTTCCTTGTTTCTGCATGTGGCTTCTTCTCTATTCTGCAGCTTTTACGTGGTTCTGCAACTCATTTTCTCGTTACTTCCTCAGCCAAGCACGAAGCTTCCAGCTCTGTGTGCTCTTCGTTTTGCTCCTCTATTTTGCTCTTTCATTCTACTTAGCTGCTGGTTTGTGTGTTGCTCGAGTCTGCTGCCATGTGTTTTCTGTTCATGTTCTCTTCTTCGTTCCAACTACTCTTCAAGCTCTTTCCTCCATTTCTGCTTCTTCATGTTGCTTTTACGTGGAACTCATACAGCTTTTGTTTTCACGTTGCTGTCCAGTTGCTTCTCCACGACTTCATATCTGCATGAGCTACTTCTGTTTTGTTCTGCTCAGCTCGTGTAACTTGCTCTTCCAGCCCTGTAGCTTCATCTTTGTAGCTTCCACGTCTTCTTGTTGCTGCCAGCCCAGATTTCCTTTCTCCTAGCTTCAGTCTCCCAACTTGTGGCTATCTTAACATTGTTTCAGCTTGCTTTTCTCCCATATATACATGCCTTCATCTCTTCTTCTTCTTTTCTTTAAATCAAATACTCATTTAAGCTATTTGCCATTCACAAATCTGCACAAATAATAAGAACAATTCAATAGGAAAATTCACAAAATCATTTAAAACAGAATTGAGCATTAATATTTCAAAATTTTGCAAATTAATTCCTAAAGTTCAAAAATGGCTATTAAAACTAATTTCCATTCAATTGCATTCATTAAGCCACATTTAATTATTAAAATGACTAAGTTAGGAGGAATAAAATGTATAAAAATCATGCTTATTAGTCTTCTCTAGCAAGACCATATATGGATGTTGGTTAGAGGCGTTAGCATGCCGTTCAAGTTGAGCAACTGTTCATGTGAATATCGGTAGAAGGAGCAGATCTGAAGATTAGTTCCTGAGATCTAACGGTGAAAGAAGTATCACATAACAAAGGTAAATATTTCTACATATACTTGATTTAAACAACATTGATGGATCAATGGGAAGGGATTCAAGGTTTATAAATTTTTAATTTTTTGTTGCATGTCCTGAAATTCCTAACAGACTCAAGTGGTGCTATTTTGGGTCTGGTACAAAGGGGGAAGATTAGAAATTGAAAGGCAGGCTTAAAGCAAAGGAGAAAGCTCCTAGAGAAAGCTTGGAATCAAGGTAGTTTCAATATTCTTCTTACTTTGTTCTTGTTGCTTTCTTTGGTGTGAGGTTTGGCCAAGAAACCTAGGATTTAGACTATGGGAAGCTAGGAAATGCAAAGAAACCTAAAGGAAAACCATTGAAATATAAGATAACAAAGTTAGGGATTCATGAATGTATTGCAAAATCTGATTTTGTCCAAGGGTGTTCTAGGTTATGTGAGAGTTTAAATAAGTATCTAAGACTCCTATGAAGCCTCCTAAGTGTCTTCTCCTTCAAGGAAAGATTGAAAACTCCATGGATACAAATGAGAAGCATAGGCTTAGCCAAGCTTGGAGCTGATACCTAGGGAGTGTTTAAATTTTTCTAAGCTTAGTTTAGGACTATATATGATGGGAGAATATGAGAGGAAGCCTTCAAAAAAATTTAGAAGCCATAGATTGAAAGTTAAAGCTATAGGTTCCATAGTTTAACATAATGAAGCAACATATAGCTAGGTTCTTCAAAATATTTGTGTGAGGGCTCCAAGAAGTCTAAATGGAGTCAAGAGTCATAGATTAAAGGAAAGAATAGAGCTAAGATCTTAAATTCTAGTAGTTACTTCATTACATACTTTATGGAACCATAATTGATACATATGAATAAGTAGGCTTCCTTTAAGAGTGTGGTGTTAAACTTTGTTTCAAGAATATAATTGGGTCCTATGTGGTATGTCTAGGCCAAAGGAATCATATTCCACCCACTTGCAAGTGTTTTACCAAAAGAGGGGAAAAGCAATCAAGGAAAAGTGTGCGTATTTGCATTCAAGGTAACTCTCTAACCTTTCTCTCATGCATTCTTAGTTGTTTTCTTGTCTTAGATGTGTGTATGTATGTTTTATGACATGAGAAATGTGTATAGCTATTTTCTACATGCCATGGTACCATTATGTCCAAAATATGTGTTTTATGAATGTTATTTGTCTTGAATGAGCTTGGTGAAGCCAAAAGTCCTTTAGCAAAGATGAGGATAAGCTAAAAGTCCCTAGGATTGGGTGAGACAAAGTCAAAAGTCCTAAGAAAAGAGGGTGAGACTAAACCAATACTCTTAAAAGCCAATATGGGATATGTATGAGTTTCTTGAACATGAAAATAATTGTATATATGATTACTAGTAGCTAAAGATTCATACATACATTCTTGGACTTGAAATGATGGCTTTTATGTATGATTGAAAGGGTTAAAAGTTATTACGATTCTTGGAATCTTACTCTTCCCTCTCCAATTTCTAACCATGTCTAGGTGAGCCAAGTGAGCCAAAGAGTGGGAGCTAACAAACCTAAGAAACAAAACTTTGACATGTATATAGCAAAATGGACTTTGTATATATATTTTGATGTCAAGAATTGTAACCATGAGTTGTATATGTAATGTAGACACTTGAGCACACTCAAATATATGTAGGCATAATGTATAGAATGATTTTGTAGTCATATGAATGATGAGGTGTGATTTTGCCACTCAAGACTCCTTTTTATGTATAGCTTCTATGTGTATATGAACAAGTATCATAGTGAAAATGAGTTCCATGATATTTTGAACCAAATGGCATGTCTCCCTAGGCTGTGATTATAGTTTTAGATGTGCCATGTGGCCTTGGACAATGAAGAAAGCCATTTGACCCCATTTTGAACTAATTGAACCATCATAATTGACCAAATTATGTGATAAATCAAAGTCTAAACAAATGAGTGAGTTTTTACATGAAATTTGGCCAACAAGTAGGCCTCTCCTATAGCTTTCTACAAAGCCAAAGAACCCCAATTTCAAGTTCTATAGAATTATTTATGATTTTTCAAAGTTGGGAGAAAAATGTTGAATGGTAGGATGTACTATTCATTTGATTAGTTTCTTTCTCTTTGTCATCCCTGGGCCAAATCGTGCCTAATGGCTATGAAATTTTAAAGAAATAATTAGACATGATAAGCTTTCTATAAGCACTAAGATTACCCTATTTGGAGGTCTGTAGAGGGAGAACCAAATTTTTGAAATTTCATGATAGTATTAGGGATGTAACAGAACTTTTGGTACTGTTCCATAAATTTTTCTGAGCTAAACGCATCTATTTTGGTCTAGATTTATTTTTAACCTCTAATAGACATCAATAAATTTTTCAAAATGGTATGATTTGCTAGGTTTGATTTTTCTAGAATTAGTTATGAATATTTGAAGTTTATATCAGTAACTTGTGATAGCAAACCTAGGCAGTTAGACCTTTGGTACTTTTCTATTGTCAGTCATGGTCCAGTTGATGTTTTCATGGATTGGAATGATTTTTAACCTATAGTTGACATTCAAAGATTTCCTAAAAACCATCATTTGCTTGATTTCATTTTTTTATATTTAATTATAATGTTCCAAAATTTGCATAAAAAATCTAGTACTAGAACCCGAGAACAACCTTTGAATTTTCTGATGTGTGGCTTGAATCTCGAGTTGTATGGCTTCTTTTATGATGTTTATGACTTATATGGATAGATTATGAGTAGAGAATAGTGTTGAGGAGTTCACGAGGTCCACAAAACTTTAAAATGAATTTTTAAGTCCTATGTAACGCAATTAAATGCATTATTTTTATTCTATTTTTCATGAATACACATGTATAAAGCTCCCTTGTAAGGAAGAAGGGCTAGAGAAATATGATGTTACAAGAGGGGTGTTGAATTTTTCATATAGGTTTGAACCAAACCAAATAGTATTTAAGTTAAATTGGCTTGCATAAACTTATCGCTGGCTAGTCCCTTTTATTTGGCCTCATCTTGGTCTATGTTGACATGTTTGTCAAGTTAGTTTGAACTAGAGTATTCTTTGTTTGCCAAAAAATAATTAAAATCATTTTTATGCAAAATTAGCTATTTTCTAATTACATAAACTCTAATTTATATTGTAACTTACATAAGTTATAGGTCCTCAGGCAAGTTGGCATTGTATATTTTGTTTTCTTTTTTTTAAAAAAAAAACGTATCCCTTTCTTTACTTTTCTATTTTACTTTTTTTTAATATTTGAAAAAGATAATTAAAATAAATTTGAGCTTATATTGAAAATTAATGCTCATCTAGCTCATGCTAATTATTCCTAAGAACCAATATTGTAAAATTCATGTATCTCTACACTCAATTAACTATTGAACATGGTTTAATTCATGGGTTATCTTACTTATTTGCAAAGGAATTTTTTTATTTTTCTTTTTAAAATATAATAAATGTTTTCAATTTTTCTCCTCAAAATATAATAAATATTGATAATGGCTATATTAAAATCAATGTTTGATAACTTTTAAAAATTTGCCATGCTTATTTGTTTTCCCAACGTGTCAATGGCGACAATAGTCCGATGTGATATAGGCTATAAAGATGAATACTTTGCCACATTTTCACAAATCGATCCTAATTTCAAAGCTATAGTTTTTTTCATAAATTTAAGTATTTATCTCTTTCTCTTCAAAGCAAAATAATGGCCAAATAATTCAAAAAGAGAATAGACTTTGTACTATTAACAAATTCTATTTGTAGCCGTTATACTTGGTTGCCTTTGGAATAAGTTTTCTATTATATGGTTCATATTTAAAAAATGAAAGCAACAAATGGTATATTATGCTAAAACACAACCTCAAAGCATTATAAAGGTTTTAAAATACCTTTTTGACCTAGAATAAAATGGTTTCATAAATTTCCTTAAAAGGTTTCTTGTAAGTACATTTTTAGAAACTTTTTATTTTGATAAAGAAAAAATTTTAAGACTTAACTCCAAACCAAAATACAGCATAATTAGATGCTATCACCAATCAAAATTGCACATAACTTTTCTTGTCAATGCAAGTTTATTGACCTGACCCTTGTTAACAAAAAGAACTTATGTTTTAAGATGACTGTTTTTGGTGAGCAACTTAATTTTTAAAAAATGATGATAATATATGATTATATTTTTTAATATGTATTAGTTATATATAATTTGCTTAAATGCAAACACTTTATTTCATAGCTATAGAAGTGTGCATTTTACTTTTATATATGTGTGTACAAACTTTGGACCAACATTTAAGAGAATTTATTATTATTATTATTATTTATTTTAGTATACAAAGTTTAAAATGTAATACTTTATCTCAAAATCTATAGCAAAATGTGAAAATGTCACATACTAGTTAAGATTAATGTATAAAAACTACATGACACTTTAAGCAATGAAGGAAATATTAACCACAAGGGGTTGGTGTAGTGATTGTGTGTTTCCTAGCTTGACTACTTGGGTGCATTAGATAAGTATGGAGGGTGAGCCCTTAAGATTCATTAGGAAGGGACTAAGTCTCAATTGACACATAAGTTGATTTGAAGATACCCTTGTTATGTAACAAAAGAAATAACTTTTTAACAGAAAACATTCTCGCCTTTCCATTAATTATGAAACCAATTAACTTATTTATTGGCCAAAAAAAAAACTTGCATATGACCAACATTACTATAATCACAGCTCAACAAATACACTACAATTGAGAAAAGCTTGTATATGTATGACACGCAAGCATTTGTATGTAACATAACATATGCTTTCAAGCACTTGTTGTAATATCTAGTTTTTGTTAAATGACGGGAAATGGCACATTTTCAAAGCAAGCCCCCTGAGATGAGTGACTCAAAACCAAATAAAATTTGGATAAAATTTTAAATATTAGAAAATGAATATTTAAGCCTTGAGTTACCTAGAAATCAAGGTCGGGGTGATTCAAAAAATTTACCCAAAGGGCTAGTGGCATTTCGTAAATAAGTGGACTTTTTGGAAAACCTATAGAAGGGCTTTTTAAATGAAATTTTTGAGTTCTCCGGGGTTCTCAGAGGCTCTGAAAACCATGGGAAGCCTCGGGACCGGTAAAGATCCTCCGGTGTAAGTTTTTCAATGTTAGTTGATCCAAACTTTGACCAATTCATTCGGAAGGGTTTTAGCTCCGATTTGAGTAATCCCAAAGCCATTTTTCTTAATTGGGAACCTAAATTTTATAATGGAAAAGACAGTTCTAAAAAAGGAGCTAAGACGAAGGAGAAACAAAAAGGCAAAGTATGAAGGGCAAAATGGAAATTGTTGAAAAGTCACTTTACCCTATCTATATATAGGTGGCACCTAACACTCTCCCTCATTCACTTCAGAATTTCCAGCCCCAAATCAGAAGCAAATCCCTTGGAGAGTGGCACACAAAGAGAAGGGAAGAAGGAGGAAAGATTTAAGACTTTAGGTATGGAATTTTGCTTGTTTTTCATGCTTTCTCTCCACCACTTTCTTCTCCTCTTTTTCCCACTTCTTCTCCATGATTTCTCTGAAGTTTTAAGGGCTGTTTTGAAGGGAGAATAGAGGGGAAAGTTTGAAATTCAAGTGAGGAGGCCAGGGAAAGCAAGAACAAGTAAGGAAATCCAAGGAAAACAAGGTATTTTGTGATTCTTCCACTTGGTCTTCTTCCTCCCTTCCTTGAGCATTTCAACCTACACTTGAACAAATCTAAGGATTCAGATTTTTAACTAAACCAAAGGTGATTCTTAGGTATTTGATGGAGAGGAATAAGAATATGCAAAGAAAACTAAGAAATAGGCATTAGAAAGCAAGATGCAAAACCTAGGGTTTCAAGTGCACCTTTCAATTTCTGAATTTGTAGGATGCTTCCTAGGTCTAAGTTAGAGTATAAATGAGTTCTTGAGATACCAAAGATGCTCCCCACAAGCTTCCCCCTTCAAGAAAACTAAGCAAACTCCATGAAGGCCATTAAGCTCTAAAGCCTTGGCCTAAAGAGTTTCTCATAGCTAGGGAGAGTTTTAAATTTTTCTAAGGCCATTCTTGAGTCATATTTGATGAATGAAAATGAGGGGAGGATTTGGAAAAAATTTAGAACTCATAGAAAGTGACTTGGTGTCTTAGGTTCCATAATATGACCTAAAGAAGCAACATAGTGCTAGGCCTTTTGTTTTGATGATGTGATGACTCCAAGAGGTTTAAAAGGAGTCAAGAATCATATTTGAAAAGAAAGAATGAGGCCTAGAAATCATTTGATGGGTGTTGCTTCATTAGGTGCCAATATGGACCATAATGGAACCTATAGAGCAATCTAGTGTTTCATTAAGTTGTATAGCCTTAGAGTGTGGTTCATAAACTTAATTGCCTCCCATAATTTGTGTCTAGGCCAAGAGAAACTATCTCTACCAAATTGTGGATGTGTGGCCAAAAGAGGAGACTTGAAAGTTAAGGAAAAAGTGTGTAGTTGTACACAAGGTAGCTCTCTTCACCTTCTCTCATGCATGGATGTGTGTTTAGCTTATTTTAGAATGTGTGTATATGTGTATTTTCAAGCTTTGGAAAGTATGTTAGCATGCCTTTATATGCCATGATGCTTGATGCCATGTTATATTTTTAATGAATCCATAATGTTTGTATGAGCTTGCTTGAGTGTGGAGAGGCCAAGAACTCTTCCCTTGGGTGAGGATGAGCCAAGAACCCTTGAGCTTGGTTGAGACAAAGTAAAGAGTCTCCCAAAAGCAAAATGGGCTCCCAAGAGTATGGTTGAGTCCAAAGTGCTCAAAGAATGGGTGAGGCAAGTTCAAAATCCATGAGGAGAAGTGTGAGGCCAATCCAAATACTTAGTGAGCTCTTGAATGTCTTGTATGATTGATTCAAATGCCAAGGTTGCTTTTTAAAATTTCTATGATTTCTATCTCCTCCATGCATGCATTTTATGAAACTTGCTTTGCACATATTATGTATGATTGAATGGGAGATGAGCTATTGGGATTCTTTGAATCTCATTCCCTCCTCTCCAATGATCTAACATGCTAGGTGGACCAAATAATTATGGTGAAGGGAGCCAACTACCATGAAGAGCAAAGATTGACAAGTTTATGTCTCGTTTTATCTATTTTGGAACCATAATGATGGTTCATAATGTATATGAGGTTGTATATGTACTATGAACGTTGAGACATATGTAAAGATACTATTATGTGATGTTTAGATGTATGGAAATGATGTATGACTACTAGTACATATTTTGAGTATGAAATGCCATGGTATGAGAATGTAAAGTTTTGGTGATTATGTATATAAGTGTGGGTTGAATAGCCAAAATGAGATGCATGAGGTTTGGGACCATTTGGGCAGCTCACACAAGTCTCAAATATGATTTTAGACTTGCCCAAAAGGTGCCAATATCAAAGGAAGACCATTTGGCAAGTTTAGTACCTTAAATGGAGCCAAATTTGACCGTAATGCGACCCTATATCACTTTTTGGCCAAATGAGTTAGGCTTAATCTAAAATTTGGTATGCAATTAGGTCTCATTGATAGCTTTCTGGGGAGCTAAAGATCATAATTTTTGGAGGTCTATAGAATATTTGGTGATTTTTCGAAATTGACAAATTTTATGGATTTGGTCTACTGCACTATTCATTTGGTCTGAAATTGTTTTCTATCACAAGAGGCCCAAATGATGTCCAATTGCCATGAAATTTTATACACAGAAACTAGGAAATCACAGTGACTTGTACCAACTAGAAGCACCTCATTTTGAGGTCTAGAGAGGGAGATATGAATTTTTGAAGTTTCTATCCAGTATCAGTGAAATTGCTCGACCAGAAGTACTGTTCTATTGAATTCCGGAGTCTGGGCTTGATGAACTGATCTGGAGATATTTTTTCTCTCTATTTAACATCTATAGATTTCCATATCAGTATTATTTTCATGGATTGGATTTTTTTGAAATTAACTGGATATTTTCAAAGTTTTCTGCAGAATTCTGTGATAGTTCCAGATTTCAGTCAGACCTTTGTAGCTTTTTGGATGTCAAACGTCCTGGGTAATGAATATGGTGACCTGGGAATATTTTTAGTGTGCATTAGACATCCTAAGCCTTCCAGAATGACCAAGATTGCATAGTTTTGATTTTTCTAGATTTAGTTATGATTTTTCAAAGTTTGCCCAGAAAAAAGACCAATTGTGGCCGAGAATGATCTTTAAGTTTCCATGCCCTATTTCGGTTTCCATGGGTTGTAAGCATGTTTTTATGATGCAAATGAGTTGTAATAATAGAATTAAATGTGAGAAAGTATAGTATAAGCTCACACAGTCCACATGACACCGAATTGAATTTTTTAGATACGACACAACGCGAAAATAATCATTATTTCTTTAGCATTTCTATGGAATATCAATATGATTCATGATATTATGCCACTTGAAAGTATGAGATGAGCTACAATTTATGGCGTTACACTTGTTTAGTAGATAAAGAAATCAAGCAAATGTACTTCAATCATATCTCATAAGTAGTGTCTTTTTCAATCATCTAGGCAATAGTTCACATGGTTGACTGAGATTGAGGGTTTGTTTATAAACATGAAAGAGCTAGATGCCCAATCAAAGCCAATTCCTTTAAATTTTGTTGCTTTGTTGGTGACAAATGAGGGTCTACAATTTCCTTGAAGTTGATCTCTTGAACACCAGATGTTTGTATATGGGAAATTAAGTCATCTATATGCTTTCCTATAAGCACCTCAATAGCCAAAACACCAAAGCTATACACATCAATTTTCTCAGCCACTACTATTGCATATGCAAGCTCTACACCTAACTACAGTGAAGTGATAATTTGCCAATTACAATAAGAAGCATATATTTGTTTTCATCAATTGAAAAATGATATCCAAAGCTAAAAAAATTAATTTCTTTTCTATCAAAAGTTTTGACATAATATGTCCTTTAAGAACTTCAAAGTTTTGAATAGAGTTAAACAAGGCATATTAAAAGCTTACCTAGAATAGCATAGTCATTTATACCTACAAATGTTGTTGAAATCAATGGATTAGGCATCAGGAACCTTGTTGTGCCAAAGTCTAAGAGATGGGCTTTAAGATTTTTGGACAACAAACCATTGTTGCTTGATCTGTCTTTGTGAATAATTGGTAGGTTACAATCATGTTGCGTAGAAGATAAAGCTTGTGCTACGCCCTTGAAAACATCGACCCTTTTAGGCCAATCCAACTCTCATGCTTCTTTTCATTCTTAAGCATATCAGCTAAGCTCCTTCTTTTCATGTACTCATAAATCAAAAATATTTGCAACCCTTGTGAGTGAAATCTATACAAGTTCACAATGTTCTAATTGCATGTTTTTGTCAAGGCTAATCTCGCTCTTAAAGGCTTTTATACTCCCAATGTCTAAGTTGTCTACTTTACATATCAACTTTTTATAGCAAATACTTCACCTGTAGTATTTTTATTTTGAAAACTTTTCCAAAAGTTCCCTTCCCAATGCAATACTTGTCATCAAAGTTCTCAATTGATTCAATTATTTCTTCATACACAATTCTACCATTAAAGTACCATATTGAAAATAGATTTTCTCTCTTAGCTCCAAAGTTCTATTCTAAAGCTCTTAATTTTCTCTTATAGCAAATTACAAAAATCCCAACTAACACTAATGAAAGAAGTAGTGAACCTACTAAAGAAGTAGCAATAGCTATCACAACTTTCTCATTGTTACTTCCACCATATAGTTTTATAGTTGAAACATTGTAAGGTCTTAAACCTTGGATCCTCCCACATAAATCTTTGTTGTTACTCAAATCCACTAGATTAGAAGAATTAAATATACCACTCTTTGGTACAGGACCCTTTAAATTATTGTAAGAGAGATTTATGGTTAACAGGCTTGGCATTGTAGTCAGGGAATCACGAATAGGACCTAACAAATTATTGTAAGACATATTCAACTTATCAAATTGTGGAGCTTACTAAGATCCACAGGGATTTCCCAAGAAAGTGAATTATAACTCAACTCTAGAAAATCTTGTAATGCTATAAGATTTCCCATTTCGTGTGGGACTTTGTCATTAAAGTCATTGTTGCTTAAATTTAAATTCACTAACTTTTAGCAATCCTTTATTTGATAAGGGATAGGTCCCCTTGGCCTATTCATTGACAAGTCTAAAGACTCTAAATTAGAAAGATGTCTAATGCCTACTAGTATCACACCTAAAAGATTGTTGCCATTCAACCGTAGAAGGTACAAGCTAGAGGAATTTCCAATTTGAGGAGGAACCTCACCAAATATTCTATTTAAGGATAGATCAAGCTTTTGTAGTTAATTCAACTGAAAGATCCCACCATGAATATTTCCCTTTATTAAATTACCAATCATGATAAGAGCTTGCAACCTTTGGCAAGCACCCTAATTTGCAGATAACTTACTTTGCACTTTATTGTAGTTGATATCAATGTATGTAAGTTTAAGATAAACTCCAAAATCCTAGTTTTCATAGCTTGTTAGTTAGTTATGTTCAAGTTAAAGTCTGTATAAAGATGAACCATTTCTTGAGCTTATAGGGATTTGACTAGTGAAACTATTGTACTTTTTTGTGAAATTGAGAAGCTTACCACCTTTGCAAACTTGTGGTAGTAACTGGCCAGTGAAGTTATCTTAAGATAGAAGCAGGATAGTCAAAGATAAAAGATTTCCAAATTCTTTTGGCAAATGACCATAAAAAGTGTTTACTTGGAAGCAAACATGAGTTAGATTGGTAATCTACCAAAACTAGGGGAAATTATGCCTGAAGATTGTTTTCAGACATTGTGAGAATGCTTAGATGTGAATAGTTACCTAGAGATGGTGGAATAGGCCCAAAAAGTTGTTTCCTTCTAGAGATAGAATAGTCAAATATTTTATATTCCCTATTTCATTTGGAATTCTACCACCAAGAAAGGTGTCCTAAATTAGGAAATTTTGCATCCCAATTAGGCAGTTTTGGGTTGATTAATGTCATCAAGGAATAGAAGAGGGTCTAATATCCCTATTAGATCACTTTGTGAAAGATCAAACTCATAAAGTTAAGAAAGATTAGTAAAAAAAAGAGGTATAGTATGTAATACCATAGCTATCTTAGTTAGCCTCCTTATATACATAAGTCTCATACATGGATTTCTCCAAGAAAACAAAGAAAATAATATAATTTGATTGCGTTACATTATCTATAATTTCTTCGTTTTGGCTCCGTGGGCCTTGGGGACTCTCTCATATCATTCTCAAATTTAATTACACTAATACAATCCAAAACCATCTCAAAACATTGCCAAAAACCTGAGCTTACATCAATCATATATAATTAATAATGGTTCTACCTCAGGTTCAATCTACAGATTTTGTGCATCAAATTTGAAAATTTGTAATTAATTCCAAAAAAATAAAAATAAGCATACTATAGCATTCTGGAAAGCTAAAGATGTCTACTTTATGCTAAAAATACTTTTAGGACATGAAACACAACACAAAAGATGTTTGATATTTAAAAACATGCAGAGGTCTGGTTAGCCACTGATACTATCATAGCTTTCTGCTACAAATTTAAAAAATATCTTAATTTTACAAAAATACAATCTATTCAAATAATACCAATCTAGAAATTTGTGGATGTTAGCTTTATGGTAAAAATAAATTTAGACCAAAAAAAAAACATGTCTAGCTACTAGAATTCAATGGAACAATGAGCAAAGTCATACTGCACTACTAATGCTATTCCAAAATTTCAAATATTCATAACTCTTAGCTCAAACCTCCAAATAAGGTGGTTCTAGTTGCTACAAGTCACTATGAATGTCTAGTTTATGCCTACCACATTTTGTATCCATTGGACCACATTTGCCTCTCAGATGATACAAAATCACAACTGACCAAATGAACAATAATTCTACAAATTCGAATTTCTAATACCAACTTTGAAAAATCATAAAAAATTCCATAGACCTCCAAATGACCTAGTTTTTGGCGTTCCAAAGAAGCTCTAGGAAAGATCTAATTGCATGCCAAATTTCAAGTCAAGAAGAGGTCATTTGGTCAGGCTTTGCCATAGCTCAAAATTATGGCACTTTTGGCTCTAAAAAGGGGGCAAATTTGGTCCAAATGATCCATATCTTTTCCCACACCCATTTGAGTAATTTAGGAAGCATAAATACAGCACAAATAAGTCTCTCATAAGGTCTGGACCATCATGCAACTCAAATTCATCATGACACATCCATAAACATACATGCACAAATGGACTCTCAAGTGGTCAAATTGCACATTTTTATTCATTTAACTCCATTCTTGATACATACACCATCATTATATAGTTTTACACTTGTTCAAGGTTTCATGGCTCAAAAATAATATATACATATATACTTTGACATTCTAATATATAAAAAAATAGCAAGATTGCCAATAGATGGATATCTAAGCTACTTAGTTTCCATCCTTTGGATATTGAACTCCACCTAGGCCATATAAGATAAGAGAAAGGAAGGGGTGAGATTCATTAAGTCTTAATAGCTCATACACCTATTCAAAGTACATTTTCAAGGCATATAACATGTCAAGGGTACAAGTATGTAACTAACTAATCTATGAGACATTCAATTTCACATTTTTATGCCATAAACTCATGTCAAGCATAAGAATGAGCTCTAGGGACTTTTGGTTTGGCCTTACCCCATTTCTAGGACTTTTAGATTTATCTCACTCATGCCATGAGACTTTTGGCATCTCCTCACCCATATTAAGGGACTTTTGGCACCACCTCACCCTTATGAGCTATTTCCACAATTCAAAGACATTCAAGGAGACATATTGGTACCAAAATAACAACATAGCATCAAGTGACATGTCTCGAAAATATAATTATACACACAAGCACACAGTGATACATATGTAACAAGAAAAGGTTGAAAGCTACCTTAGGGAATTTTCAAGCTTCACTTGGCTACACCTTCCCTTTCTTGGCTACACACTCACAATGAGATGGAGCTTGACTTCCTTGGCCTAAATACCATAAATAACATTCAATTACTTTCTTGAAGCACGCTAAAACATCAAACTCACTCTTGAGACACACACCTTGCCTAATGGTTACATAATGGTTCTATTATGGCCTAATAAAGCAACTATCATAATTCAAGTTCTTGGCTCCAATTTCTTCCCTTATCTAGGCTTTTTGACTTCATTTAAAGTCCTTAGAGCCATCATACACCTACTCTCCCAAGCCTAGATATATGTTGCTTCACAAGGCTACATTATGGAAACTATTATCTTATCTCTCAACCTAAGGTTTCTAAATTTTTCCCAAGGGTTCCTCCCACCTTCTACCATTATATAAAGTCCCAAACCAATGCTTGAATAAATTAAAACACTCTATAACCCCGTCATCTGTCCTAGGCCGACATTATGGAAGTGTTTGGGGTTCAAGGGGTTTCCAATTTTTCCTTGATGGGAGAGCCACTTAGAAGGCTTCTTAGAGGTCTTAGGAGCTCAATGGAACATTTAAATGGCCAAAGAAATTCACAGATTAAATCAATTTTTATAATTCCTTCTAAAGTACTACACTTTTCCAACTTGGTTTCTATTAGTTTTTCTTACAACTTCTGGTATTTTCCATCTTCCCATAGCCTAAAACACTAGTTCTTCCCTTGTTCTTCTCTTGTTTTGGACAAAAATTCCTCTCCTCTTCATGGTTCTATTTTGGCCAAACATACACCCAAGAGGAGAGCAAAAGAATAAAGCAAGTAGGAATAAGATTTACCTTATTTTCAAGCTTACTTCCAAGGCTTCTCTTTCTTAGTTCTTCCTTTCTCAAACAATTCAAACTCCCCCTCTAAATTCTAGACCAAAAATAGAACCAACTATTTCAAGAAAGCCATAAAAAGAGAGCATAGAAGGAAGGGAGCAAGAGTGGAAAAGAAAGAACATGAAATTTTCCAAGATTCTATACTTTTCTTAGCTTTTCTCCCTCTTTCTTCTCCCCCTCTTTGTGCTCCCAAGACAACAACTCCCTTTCTAAAATTTGGGTAGAAGGAAAGTCAGTCTAAGTGGGAGGAAAGGGAACATGACTCTTAAAGAAGGACCAAGAAGCTTCTTTTAAATATTATTTCATTTTTGCCCTTTTGTAATGGCATTTCCGATTTCATTTTGTTTTAGCTTCTTTTTTAGAACCATCTTTTTTATTATAAAATTTAGGTTCCCAATTAATAAAATGCCTTTAGAATCACTCAAATCAAAGCTAAAACCTTCTTGAACAAACCAGTCAAAGTTTGGGTCAACTAATATTAGAAAAAGTATACCAGAAGGGTTTTACTAATCCCAGGGCTTCTTATGGTTTTCGGGGCCTCTGAAAACCCTGTGTAATACAAAATTTCCATGTAAAAAGACCTCTTAGGTATTTTTCCAAAATTACACTTATTTACGAAAATGCCACTGGCCTTTTGGCAAATTTTTTGAATCACTCAAGGCCCTGTTTTAGAGAAACTCAAGGCTTAAATCCTCATTTTCTATTATTTAAAATTTTATCCAAATTTTATTTGGCCTTGAATCACCCATCTCAAAGGACTTGCTTTTCAAACTGGCCCGTTCCAGTGTTTTTACAACATATCAGATGTTACATAGTACCACTAAGATGATTATGATTAAGGTCAAGGAATTGGAGTTTTGAGAGCACCCTAATGCTTTCAGGTATAGGGCCCTGTAGTTTGTTAAATTTGAGATTAAGAATAACAAGATTTGGAAATGATGAAAGGTTTAAGTTTTTAAGGGTTCCTTCAAGACTAGTGTGATTCAAGTTTAGTTTAATCACACTTCCAAAAGAATCACATTTGATTTCACACCAAGAACATAGGGTTTGAGCTATACTAGAGTTGGTTTGTGGCAAAGATACCTATGAATCCAAAATTTGTTGGTTTGGGAGACTCCATTTCCAGTTGAGTAAAGCTTCAGTTTTTATAAGTCGTAAAGTGGCTTGGCATAATACCCACAAAACCAAGGTAGTTGAAATTGCAAGAAAAACAAAAATTTTAAACTAGACCATTGTTTAGAATATGTGATAAACACATATTTTATCTATTTTATTCCTCCTAACTTAACCTTTTAAATAATTAAATGTGGCTTAATGAAGGCAATTGAATGGAATTTGATTTTAATTGACTATTTTTACATTTAAGGAATTAAGTTGCAAAGTATTGGTTTTTAATGCATGAATTTCTTTTAAATAATTTTGTGGATAATTCCATTTGATTTTTACCATTCTTTTGTGCAGAAGTTTTGATGGGCAAATAGCTTGAATGGAAATAGAATTAAAGAAGAAATGATGGCTTCATGTGTACAAATTGATAAGAAAAAAAGTACAAGCTAGAGCAATGGGTTGTCTCATGCAGAACTGTGCGTGGAAGCAAGAAGCAAACTCAAGACAGAGGAGAAGAACACAAAGAAGCTTGCATGGAGAATAAATGAAGGCAAGAACATGAAGAGAAAGAGGCTGCCACGAGATGAAATAGAGTAGAAGCAGCTTATACAACTCGAGCAAAACGTGGAGAAAATGGAGAGGAGCTGTGTGAAGAAAGCAACGTGGGAAGCTTAGGCAAAACAGAACAATTATGCACACGTCATATGTAAGCAGCCAAATGGGAATGAAGTGTCAGCTGAACCATATGAAGAGGGCACGTAAAAGCTGCATAGGACGTGGAAAAACACATGAAGAAACAAGCAAAACAGAAGAGCAAAACGAAGAGCACACAGAGCTGGGAGCTTCGTGCTTGGCTGAGGAAGAAACGAGAAAATGAGTTGCAGAACAACGTAAAAGCTGCAGAATAGAGAAGAAGCCACATGCAGAAACAAGGAAGAATAGAGCTACGAGTTAGCAACACAAACACAGAACACATGCAGAAGCTTTGAGCTGAAAAATGAAGAAACACATGGAGCAGCAGCAGGGCAGAACCAAAGCAACACACATATGCAGAGTGAGAACTTGGAGCTGGCCGAAGCAGTTCTGAAGTCACAAAATGGACACTGCAGGCAACGAAGAAGAGAACAACACGAGAGCCAGCTGCTGCATGAAGGAGCCAACGTGTTCAAGAGATAACGCGAGACCAGTAGTGTGGAGTTGATGTAATTTCTGATGCTTTGAAGAAAAGAGGGCTCGAGCTACTGATTCCGGAATGAAGAAGAAAACACGAAGCAACACGAGGCAGAATGAAGAGCTGCATGAGAAAGCAACGTGTGATTAATATATCCACAATGGGGCCCACACTCAATAATAAAAGAAGGAAAATACATTCAGGCAAATGGAACAAAAGCTGAGCACGTGAATTGATAAATGAAGCACATGAATAACACGTGAGAAGGTCTGAGGCAGCGGGGGATTCACGTTAAAAATCCATACACTCCATTCTCACGAGGGGATTCACGGGCCCATCCATTCGTCCCTCACATACACACAGAACCTTCACGCCTCCATCCACATCTCCACCTCCATTTCTCCACGCCATAATGAAGCACTAATTCATCCATCTTGAGGCTAGCTTGGAAGCATCCTTGGTGCAAGCTTGAATCCAAGATTTGGAGTGCAAAATTCTGGCTAAGAATTTCTTCTATTTTCTTACATTTTTTCTCTTTCATCTATTGTTTTGGTTAAGCTGTATTTGATAGAGAATTTATATAATTGTAATTAGTGACTGGTTAGATACTAATTAGAATATTGTTTGACTGATTATGTGATTAAATTAGTACTGGATTTTCCAATTTCCTACAATTATCCATGTATGCAGTCAAGGTGTTTGATGAAATGCATGTGAGAAATTGAGTGTTTAATTGTTTGAATTAAGGATTCCTAAATGTTTAGTTGGTTAATTAAACATTTTTGAATGGTGATTCAGAGGCTAATTAATTAAGTAATCAATCAATTCAAGTGTTCAAAGATCTTAATCACAAGAATTAGTAATCTAATGAGAGTTGAGGTCTCAATTAACATTAAATTGCTACTTTCTTGAATCTTGGATGGTTATTCAAGATCATTTGCTAATGAACACATTTAGGAACTCTTAGGCCAGAATTAATCATAATTGAACTAGGATAAGGATAGTGGAAACCAAGAGATGATTCCTATGCTAGTCACAAGACCATTCTCCACCCACAATTCATCCAATTAGATAGAATTAGGAATTTTGTTTCAATTTCATTTTAGGTTAGCTTAATTCATTCAAAAACCCCAAACTAGATAGCTTTTAGGATTTTTAACATTTAGGAAACTTAATTGAACATTGAATTCCAATTCCAAGGGAGATGACCTAGGTTGTGCCACTTGCTATATTTTTAGATCAACCTAGCTTTATTTTGAGGGTTGCACGACAAGCCCGTCAATATGCTTGTTTGTTCAAAGCAGAGTTCTTTTTTATAGACTATTTTCATTTCACAACAATTTAAAATCAAAAAGTTTTTGAATTTGATGGCATTGACTGAGTTACAACCGAGGTCGTTGGAATTGCAAGGAAGATAATAATTTTATATTGGGCCATTGTTCAAAATATGCTTGTTTGCTCAAAATAGAGCTCTATTTTTTTTATAGACAATTGGGCATTTCTTTATTTAGATTCATTTTGACAACAATTTAAAATCATAAAGTCAAAAGTTTTTGGATTTGATGGCATTGACCATGTTGGAACTGGTGATAAATGAATTCTAATTTCTTTTAGGCCCCGTTTGTCAGAGCTATGGAAACTAAAACAAAAAAGGATTCCATTACAAAAATATGTTTGATACACGTTAATGATATAGAATGGAAACACATATAGAAGGTAGGGACACTATACATTTTCCTTTCAAAATCGTACAATTTTCGCCCACCATCTTTTAAATGAAAACATTGTGATAATTTTACCCTTTTACATATATCCCATTTAGCTCACCCTCAACCTTAAAAATCTTTCAACTTGTTATAGCAATGTAAAAAAATAAAAAATTATATCGATTGAGTTCAAAATTTTCCACTCTAACCAAGTTATCAATCAAAAATTTCTAAGTGTTTTTTTGACTAAATTTCAAACACCATCTATCAAAATTCTGATTGAATAAAAATAGTGTTTTAGAAATTTTTGATTGAATTTTAGTTGGAAATCAATGTTTCCAATTGAATTTGTTCGACCAATTATTCAGTTAAAAATTTCTGACTAAATTTCAATCAAAAAACAATTTTGACTGAAACTTAGGTAGAAATTGTCCAATCAATTTTTCAATTAGAAATTTCTGACAGAGTTTCAGTTAGAACATTTCAATCAGATTTCAAATTAATTAATTAATTAATTATATTATTTTTTTCCAAAATAATATATTATTTTATTATATATTCAATATATATATTTAAATATATTAATAAATATTAAATTAATATATGTAAAATATTAAGATAAATAGTTATATGTGAAAAAAAAAATCTCCAAACAATCCATTTTTTCACAAGGTAAGGACATTTTTGTTATTTCATTCTCTTTACTTTTCATTCCATTCTACTTTCATCCAACTAAACAATCTAATACAAACATATTTCCTTTCTTTTTCCACTCTTACCAAACAAATTTTTTTTCATTACAACATCTTTATATTTTCATTTCCATCACTGAAGAATTTGCATACCAAACGAAGCCTTAGAATTTTCGAGACAAGTGGGTTAAACTCTGTAGTAGTGGAAATAGATGCAAAATTTCAATGCAAAAGAAAAGTGGGCTCCACAAACCCACTTCATAAACTGCTTATAAATTGGTCCTAGAGGGAACTACATTTTGTTAGCCAACCATATACAAGAAGGAGGTCTTTTTAGTCATTAGTATAGTTTAAAAAATTGGATTAAAGTGGTCAAATCAAAGAAGTCACTATTACTCTAATCTAATTGATCTAGAGATTCAATTAGATAAAAAAATTAGTTAAAAATTGATTTTAAAAATTGCAAAAACCAGTTGGTTTAGTATCAAGCTAGTTAAAAACTAATTTTTTTATTTCTTTATTTTTTGTTTAAATTATAAATTTGATATTCTATAATAGAGATTTATAATATTTATTGGAGTTTACTCAAATCCTTTATTTTTTGTAAAATACTTCAACTAGATTTAGATATGTGTGGAGAAAACTTATAAAAGCCTTAATAAGAAGAATAGATCAAATGAAGGGTATTACTCTTATAGTTAAAATAGAGAGAGACCTAGAAAAATGATAAGCAAAATAATTAAGAAGGATTTAAACTTAAATGATTTGTCTAAAAATATAATTTATGATAGAATTTTATAACATCGTTTGATTTATATAGCTAACTCTACTTAGTAAGAAAAGGCTTATTATTATTTGTTGTTTTGTAAAATACTTCAATTAATTTTTGTATTTTAATTATTTATATTTATTTTAGATATTATTTTACAATATATATTAATTTTATTGTAAAATATTATATATTTATACTTTTTATACATTTTTTTACGAAATGATTGGACTCAACTATGATCATACTATTGAACCGTGAATTGTTCCTTATTCTAATTCAATAACTAGTCCATTTTGTAAAACATTACTCATACGTTTAAGCATGAAATTTGTAAATTATAAATACTTGAATGGTGATTGATAAATGGATATATTAATTGTTAAAATCCTTTAAAAATATTTATAAAACTTTGAGCTTACAAACATTAAAAAATTTTATTATTTAAATATTATATAAAAGACATACAATAAGTAAATTTTAAATTTTTCATATTCTCAAAACATTATAAATATATTTTTCAATATTTGATAAATTAGTATTGTGTTTGGTTATTGAAAATATTTCTAGTTATCATTCTCCATTTTCATTTTTTTAAAAATTTAATTTCATTAGGAAGTTTTCAATATTTAAAAAATATTTTTGTTACATGAAGTTAAAAACTTAATTATCTTTGTCTTCAAATGAAACTGATTATATGAGCATAAATTTTATTTTTTTATTTTGACCATTAATAAATTATTGTTAAAGTATCTATTTATTTATTTTTGCAAAACTACAAAAGGTGGAAACATTGAAAACTTGATTTAAATGTTTTCTTTTTTCAGCCTCTTTTAGAAAATATTTTGAAAATACTTCCTCCTTAGCTCTATCAAACACATTTTCACTTATGTTATGGTTTTTTAATGAAAATAAAAACAAGAAATGGAGAAACCAAAGGCTCCCTAAATTTTCCATATGCACCAAATAAAACCTTAGAACTTCCTTGATCTCTTCCTTGAATATGAGTTCTATTTGTAATCTAATATAAAAATTTCATTTCCTTCCCTTCAAGTCTTATTAGAAATAACCTTCATAATTTGACTATCTAAATTCATATTCATATCTTCCAAGCAAATCAATTTACTCATATTTGTAAACACACTATCGTCTTTATAGTATAATTCTAAATTTTTTTTTCAAGTCAAATCCATTCAATTGGAAATCAATCAATTGAAAACATTCAGAACAAAGTTAAATAAACATTTCATGACATTAATTGCAACTAAAAAAGAGTAATAAAATGCTAATTAAATCTATCGTAAACCTAGAACAATGAGATTAACTCTCCATTACAAAGTATATCGCAATACAAGGAAAGAAAAATGAAGATAAGCCATGAGATTAGCTCAAAATTAGCCTTAGACCTCCCAGAACATTTAGGTTATGTTTGGTATATGGGAGAGTTGAATGTTGGAAAAAGAAAGGAAGTGACATTGAGATAAAAGCATGTTTGGTACATGGGAAAGTTCTTTTAGGGGTAAGTTGTCTCCCACTAACATGGGAGAATCTAATCCTTTACTTTGGGGTAGGAGAAAAATTTACTGAGTAGGAGAATAAAAATTAAGACTATTTTGTCATTCCTCAAATAATTTTTTTTATTAAAGGTAATCAAAAATAAAATTTTAAATTAAAATATTATTTTATTATTTTTTATTGTTATTGATAATTAAAAATAATTACTTTATTATTTTATTATTATTAGTAAAAAAATAGTTAAAGGTATTTTGATCTTTTAATTCTCTTCTCATTTTATTTTTATGTCATTCCTATCCAACTTAATATAAAAAAGTAAAAATATTCATATTTCTTCTTCCATTTTACTAAACAGAATTATGGGATACAAGATTCCTTTCTATTCCTATTTCATTTCTCATTTTTATTCCATCAAAAACTAATTCTCTGTACCAAATGAAACCTTAAAGAGACTTCCCCTTTCGGCCGACCTTGAACCCTTATTTATAGCCATTTTTACTTGTGTTGTTTGGTAGAGATAAAAAGATGTCGTGATTTGGTGGAGGAGTTGACCTTCATCAAACAAACAACTGTTAAAATTGAGAGTGGTCTTCAAGGCTACCTCTTCGCAATATGGGAAGATGACCTTCCTTACCAATCTAAATACCCCCTTCAACAGCCTTTAAACCTTAGGTTAATAAAATTTTGAATACTAGCTCAAATCCACCTAAAAACTTTTTGTCATCATTCCTGATTAACTAGTTATGTTCAAGCTCTAAGAGATGAAGGGTGGGAAACAAACTTTGACCAAGGAATGTCCCGTGTGTTGTCTGACAAGGATACATGAATGCTTAACTGGGTAAGTCATACACCGTGACATACTAATAGATACATGAATGCCATGTCATTTTTATTAGTCAAGTTTATATTAGTTTGCTTACTGGCTTAACATATTAGAACAATTATGAAACAAAGTAAAAGATGAGGGATAAGTTTGTCACATTTAAATTTAAGGGATTGATTAGAAATTTTAAATAATTGAATGACCATAATAATAATTTAATAAAAATTAAAGTAGCTATACATTACCAAACCTTATAATCTTGATATTTTAGCTTATGATTAAATTATATGTATATATAGAACAAAATAACAACAAAACTATAATCTTAAACAAATCTTGTCAAAATGGGACAGATCAAATGACACATGGCAACTTTATAGCAAGTTTCATTTAACAAATTAATGACGAACATCCCTTGACTCTAAGCTGACAAGCCATAGAAAGCTACAGCATCACTTCTATGAATTTGGCTTCATTACTATTATATAGATGTTTAAATTGAAGTTGCTAAACAAAATAATAAAATAATTAAGAACACCACATAATTCAAAAAAACTAGGCTCTATTATGTGATTTTGGATAATGTAAATGACTGTAAAAGGGAACCATGTTTGTCTAGTTTATAAATCAAACTGTATTCTTTAAGTTGGATTGACTAGATCAAATTTATTACAGATTATTCTCTTTCATATGGCTAATATATACTTGACTTGAGCCATGTTGAATTATCAAAGTCAATTTCTCTCTTTGAACAAGTTGGTCATTTTTTGTTTTGATTTTAAAGGGGTTGAACCTTTGACCTGAGTTACGCCATGTAACACCTCAAAGTTAATTAAAGATTAATCATAGATTAGACATAATTAAAAATAATTATTAGGGAATAATTGGGCAAATCATGTGAATGAAAATCTAAAGAGAAATAAATTAATAATATGGTTTTAAGATTTAATTGGGTTAAAAACTTCATTTAGGCCTAAATTAAATTAAGTAAGCCATAGTTAGAGACTAATGGAGGACCAATAAATTTAGGTGTAGACCCAACTTCCTATTGTGAAAAGAGGCCACCTAGCAATGGCCCAATTTGGTTTAATGAGTTAGAGGCCCAAGACCTAACTCACATAAGCTCTTATAATTGGCTTAACAACCCTTATGCAGACCCAAATCAAATGAACTCTTAAAATTTGGCCTAACTCTACTATAATTCTACAGCCTAACTCATGAAGTTTAGCTTAACAAAGCTTAAATCTAAAACTTACTTAGAATTGGACCTTTGGGTCAACCCATAACCCATTTTAGATCCAACCTATACCTAACTAAACTCAAAAAACATGCAGCCCCTCCCATATTCTACTGAAACACAAATACAAGAAGCATTTTCGTACCTTGAGAGAGAGGCTAGAGTTCTAAGCAAGAAATCTACCATTTCTTACTTCTAGGCTCAAAATCAGCTAAGGTAATTGTTATATAATTTAATCCTATCTTCTTTCTCTTCATTTTGACCTGATTAGTTTTTTATTTAAAGCATTTTCACCATACCCAAAATTTGAAATGTTGTTGTTTGGGATTTTCTTGGTGAAATTCCATAGGTTGAGGCTAGGGGTGTTATTAGGTAAGTATAAACTCTTCATTTTGATGCTTTTGCTGCTAGTTTGGGACTCCTATGGTTGATTTATGATATGGGTGTTGTTTTTATGCGAATTTACTTAGAATTTGAGGTATTGTTCTAAGATTTCTAGGGTAGCTCAACCAAATCCGAATTTTGATTTTTGTGGTAATTAAGTAAGTGTTTATGAGTAGTCCTTTGTAGTGTAACTCCTTGAGTGATGGGCTTGCTAATATAAATGATTATTAGGATTAGTAATGGCTTGATTTTGTATCCATAGGCTAAAGTAGTATTCGGTTGGCTCTTAAAGAATTGGGTACAAATGAGGTAACTAGGGACTATATTAATTCCATGCAAATATCTGCTTTAATTTCATATTTGCTGTACATGAATGATTTGAAATGCTAAATGAATTGGTTGGCTATCTATTATATTGTGTTTGGACCTTGTGAGTCCATGGTGGAGCTGTGATATGGCTGCAACCCGTACATGTGTTTTGATTGGGCATTGGGTTATGATCAGACCCCAGATGCACTGAGCTCTAGTTGTGCTCATTAAGGAGTGGGTGCCATGGACGGGCCTCTCCCAGTGTTATTGGCCTTTAACATATAGAAATGTGATTGCTAGCATAGGATAGTAATTATTGATAGCCTAATTATTTCATTTGCTGATATGATTAGTACATTTTCTGATGCTTATATGATATCATGCATATATATTAATTAAATTAGAATATATAAATGGAATTTGCCTTTGGTTACTGAGATTTGCATCTTACCCTATTTCATGAGATCATACTTTCTGGTGAAAGCTGTTCGGATAAGAATAAGGGGAAGCAAGTGGATGAAAATCCATGAGCTCCAACCATGTGTGGAGAAGGCTACACTTAGACTGATCTAAATAGAGTATATGCTAAATTTTATACTTTTTTTGTATAGCATTATCATGTAATCATGTTGCCAAGTGTAGGTGTTTGTATTTTGATTACTTAGAATGTATCTATTGAGGAGTTAGGCTTTATTTTAGCTTGGTATTGGATGTATGAACTTATAACATCCGTCATGAACTTTGTTGAACTTATGATATGATTTACTATTTGGGAAATGTAATTATGCGATACATTGGATGTAGACCTAAACTTGTGATGCATGAAATCTCTAATGGAATATTTATTCGAATGATAATTGTTGGTAGCTTATGAATTTCTTGCTGTCATTAATCCATGAACTTGCTGATATATGGTAGTTGGATGAGTAGGAATTAACACTTAAGTCTGGGATTAGTAACAATAGATAAGCTGGGTAAATTAGATAGAGAAAAGCTATTAGAGCCCCACAATTTAAGGTAGAGTGACCCTAGGGTATCACTAGAGGGAGAATTAGAGTATATGAAACAAGATTTAGAAGTTGTAAGATCAGAACGCATTTCGCTGCAACCAAAATAATCTTAGCTGTGGCCAATAGAGGCAAAGTCACCCAGAGAAAATACCAGAGAGCAATTCATCATGGTGAGAAGTGGGATTAGCCATGGCAAAATGTGAGAGGCCAAACTGGAAGTCATCTAGAGGGTAATTCGCCGTGGTGAAATAGAGAATTGGTCATGGCAAACTTTGTGAAAATGTCCTAAGTGTTCCAGAGAGGAATTAGCCACGGCGAAAATAGGATTTGGCTATAGCCAATAGTGAGAGGCGAGTGAGGCAAGCTCCAAGAGGTCCTTTCACTTTTAATTAGAGATTTGTCTAACTTATGTACATGAATACTTGTAAATATTTGGTTAATAATTTTAATAATATTAAGGTTCAAATTTTCTCATTTTTTCCTAATTTGATAATTTGAGATGAGTCTTGCTGGGGTTATGATTTATGACCATGTGTTTTAACTTAATTACTATGATTAGAAGTTAGGGTTGTACATGCTAAGTGTCACACCATACTGTATTAGACTCCATATTCCCATATTCAAGGTGACTTTCATGTGTTATCAAGAAACTCCAAGAAAAGACAACAAAAATAATGAATTTAATTGCATTACATCGGGGTTTAAAAATTCATCTCACGTCTTGTGGACCCCATGAACTTACTAACAACCTTCCCAACTTATTTTCCATCCATACAAATTATAAACATCCAAAAAATTTGCGTAAACCACTGATCAAGAGTTAAAAACTAGAAAAATGGCTCATTCATCTCGAGTCCAAGGTAGCAGATTTCTGAGGCAGTTTTGAAAAATCATAACTAAATGTAGAAAAATCAACATCAATTGAACCATAGCTTCCTAGAAAGATCTGAGTGTTAAATTTAAGTTACAAATAATTTCAAGTCATCAAAACGTCATTTGGACTAGGTTTAATAATAGAAAAGTGGCAAAGGTCAAACTATCCAGCCTTTCTAATGCAACTTACTAATATAAATTTCAAAAATGCATAATTAATTCCATAAAAATTCAATTTGTGTAAAATATACCAATTTGGAAAGTTAAAGATGTTAACTAGAGGAAAAAAATAGCTTCAGATCAATTCAAAGTGTCTAGACCCCAAAAATTGATGGAAAAGGGATAGAGGTCTGACTGTGTGCCTGGAACATAATAGAAATTTTAAAAATTTATATATCTCTCTCTAGACATCAAATTAAGGTGATCCTAGCTAGCATAAGTCACTGGGAATATCTAATTTCTCTTTATAAAATTTCACGACCATTGGACACCGTTTACCACATGAATGACAGAGGTAAACTTTCAGACCATATGAACAGTGCCACTGCCATTTTTTGAATTTTTAGCGAATTTTAAAAATTCACCAAAAATTATGTAGACCTCTAAATATTATGCATTTTAGCTTTCCAAAAAGATCTCAACAAGATTTATGGGTATGCCAAATTTCATATCAAGAAGATCTCATTTGGACAGATTTTGCCATAACTCAGCATTATGGTCATTTTAATACCATTTAATGGTTCAACTTGGTCTAAATGGCTTTCCATGTGTGCTAGCATCTCTTGGGCAAGTTTGAAAGCATAAATACAATTTATATGAACTGCCTAAGTGGCCCCAAACATCATGCATCTCATTTTGGTCATCCCACATCCAAGAATGCACTAGCATTTGTAGGCCAAGCAATATGCAAATCTCACAATTACATTACTTTAGTGCTAAACATAATTCATACATGTTATTACATTTGCTCATTGGTTTACAACTCAAAAATAACATGTATACAATTAGTTTGACTTCTAGTTATAAGAAAGGGTACACATATGTCAAGACAATATCTCTCAAGCTCATTGGCTTGCATTTTTCTCTTCTTGGGCACCACCTAGACCATAAGGGATAAAAGAGGGAAAGGGTGAGATTTATGAAATCTCAATAACTCATACACCCATTCACATGCACATTCATGGCATATACATGTCAAAGGCATAAGTATAGATGTTCACATAACCATAAAGCATTCAAATTCACTTTTTCATGCCACAAATTCACATCGAAGCCAAGAATGAGCTCTAGGGACTTTTGGTCTTAGCTCACCTCATTCTTAGGAATTTTAGATTTGCCTCACCCTTAGCCTAGGGACTTTTGACTTGGTGTCACTTATCCATGAGACTTTTAGCCTTGTCTCACCCATGCCTTGAGACTTTTGGCATCTCCTCACCCATATCAAGGGACTTTTGGCAACATCTCACCCTTTTGAGCATTTTTCACAAACCAATGAGGTTCAAAAAAACATATTAGTTCCAATGTAACATCATAGCATCAAGTGGCATGTTCACAAATCACAAAAACACACTGATAAGCATGATTTTTATACACTTTAATTCTCCTAATTTTGGTATTTTAATAATTAAATATGGCTTAAGGAATCTAATTGAATGAAATTTGATTTTATTGACCATGTTTGCAATTTAGGAATTAATTTACAAAATTTTGAATTCCCAATACATAAATCTCTTTTTAAATAATTTTGTAATTTGTTCTTACTTAATTGCTTCCATTCATTGGGTGCAGATTTAATTGGGCTTCCTCAATTGCATGGAAAGGACAAAAGTTACGTGTGTGTGTGAGGAAGAAGCCTCGAGCAACAACTCACAAACTCGAGCAAAACAGAAGCTACTCATGTGGGAAGAGACGTGGTTGGACAGAGGAAAGGGAGCTACACAAAGGAGAAGCTACAAGAAGAGAAGCCATTTTCTGGATTCAAAGAAAGCAAGAAGCAACGGGTTGGGCAACAGAGGTGTAAAATGAAGCAAAGCCATGCATGCAGAAATAATGTGGAAAACACGTGAAGTCTGGGTAAAGAAAAAAGAAGAAGAGCTCAAGTTCTGCGTGAAACATTCAAGTGGCAAAATAGAGGAAAGCAAACAAGAATGAGCAGAGGAGGAAACATAAAATAAACATAGAAGCTAGAGGATGAGAAGGACGTGTATAAGAAGAAGAAGCAACATAGAATGAAAGAAGGAAAGAAAGGCTCGAGTTGGGTTCTACATGAGGAGAAGCCATGGGTCCTACTACAGAATCCATAAAATAGAGGAGAAGCAATGCGAAGGGTTGCTAAACATAAGAACATGCAAAAAAAAAAGGCTACGGTTTAGTGAGGATACTCGGTGAGGCTTGTATAGAAGCTGTATGAGGAAAACACGAAGTAAGGCTTGCATGAGCTAGATGCAGAACCATTTACTCGTACAGCAGCTAAAGAATAGAGTTGAGTCTTACGTGGTGGTGAACAGAAGTAGAGAGGAAGTGCAGCAACTAAATAGAGAAGAACAATGAGGAAAATGAGCTAGAAGAGCGTGGGATTTATGTGATGAAGGCTCCAAACACACAGTAGCTAACGTGGAAGATAAAGAAGCCTGTGAGCAGAATCTACACGAAGGTGAAACGCATGAAAAGAAGCTGAGAATTAAATGAAACAACGAGCTAAGCTAGAAGCTGTGTTAAATAAAGAAGTAATGGGTTCAAGAGGCAACACACAGAGGCAGCTCGAGTCGAGGAGATCATCAAGAAGAACAACACTGCAGGCAAAGAAATGGAAATAGAGAAAACAACGAAATGGAACTACTATTAATGAAGTGAGCTAGAGCTAAGTTTGAATGATCTCACGTGGAAATTGATACACGAAGAAGCAACTTCAACAAAAGAACACGTGAGCTGAAGGAAAAAATACGTACAACGTGAAGAGTAATTGAAGCATGTGAATGAGCTAAGTCACTCAGGCAGTAGCATCCATTCACCATTTTATCCAGATGCTACATTTGACCATTACTTTTCCATCCAAGGGCTGATGTGAAAGAGGCGTGACTTTAGCTGAGGGGCACGTGATTAATTAATGAAAAAGAGAGTGAAAAATGCTGAAGTAATCATCAGGCTAGAGAGAGCAAGGTGTGGGTTCTAGAGGTGAGAAAAAGATGACGTAAATAACGTAAGCTTGAGAGCTAAAGGAGGAGGCAATTCTCGTTGATCTATCCATGGCTGTAGCTACCTTGATCAATTTTCCTCCGATTAAAACCTCCATGGTAGCTTGAATTCCCTTTGATGGCTAGCTGAAGATAGGATTCTCTTAGATGAAGATTTGAGCTCCACATCTTCTCACCAATTTGGATAAAAACTTTTTTGCTCAATCTTTTAATTTTAGCAATATTTCCTTTATTAATTTGACTAAGTTTAGCTTATTGGTTTAGGAATTTAATTGCTAGAAATTACTGGATTGAATTGACTTTTGGATTGAGCTTAATGTGATCTTTGGAATTTTAATTGTGATCATTATATATTTATAAAAATTCCAGAATTAATGTTGTACAATTTACCTCTAAATTCCTCTTGATTTTAGGCTAATTGATTTAATGGTTATTAGATTAGTTAGCTAGAATTTTTGTGCAATTAATTGTTTGAGGAATTAATTAATCTAATTGGTGAATTAGAATCTTGAGTGGATTGTGCAGTAGATTTTATTAATCAATCAAAATTGGTTGTAGTGTATTCTTGTTCTTAATTCAATTAATTAGTTGTTCAAGGTTTCTCGTGGTTGCAAAATTCCTTGAATAATTGATGAATTAAATCTTAGATGGTTATTCAAGAGCCTTATAAGGAATACACTAAAGAGTAAGAACTTAAATCCAAATTTGGTAAACTAAAAAGAGCAAGGATAATTGAATTCTAGAGAGTCCATTTGAAAGCTAGCTACCACATTTGCTTGACTATTCATTTCAATTTAGTCTTAAGTTTTTACTTCTTGTCATTAAATTTTAGTTCAATTAAATCTTAACATTTTAAAACCCCCTAAACTAGTTCCAATTAGTAATACTTAGAATCCCTCAATGAACAAATTTAGGCATAACTCCTTGGGAGATGACCTAGGTTGCACCATTATCTATAGAACTTATTTTGCTTCCTAGTTTCTATTTGAGATTGTACGACACAATCGTCACATACACAAGTACACAATGACATATATAAAACCAAGAATGCAAGAAGAATGAGGTAGAGAGATATCTTGGTGAAAATGAAAGCTTTACTTTGCTGGTTCTTTCCCCTTTCTGGTTCCATAAGCACAATGAGGTGTTGTTGGATTTCCTTAGCCTAATCACAATAAACAACACTCAATTATACTCTTGGAACAAATAAGGACATCTAACTCACTCTTAAGAATACACTTTGTTTTATTTGTCACAACATGGTTCTATTAATGACTTAATGAAGCAATTATCATAATTCAAATTCTTGGCTCCAATCTCTTGCCATATCTAGGCCTCTTGACCTCATTTAAGGTCCTTGAAGTTATCACACACTCACTTTCACAAACCTAGGTATATGTTGCTTCATAAGGTTACATTATGGAAACCATTACCTCATCTCCCAATCCATGAATCCTAAATTTTTCCCAAGGGTTCCTCTTACCTTTTACCATCATATGAAGTTTCAAACCAAGGTTAGAACAAATTAAAACACTCCCTAACCTAATCATCTATGCTTGGCTGAACCATGCACACTATTTGGAGCCCATGGAGTTCTTGATTTTTCCTTGATGGGAGAGACACTTAGGAGGCTTCCTAGAGGTCTTAGGAGCTCCATTAACCATTTACATATGCAAGAAAATTCAAGAATCAAATCAATTTTGGCATTACGTTTAAGAGCTTTACACTTTTCATTCTTGTATTTCATTGATTTTTCTTGCAATTTCTTGGCATATTCCAAGTTTCCACACTTCAATTTCATGGTTTCTTATTAGTTCTAGGTCAGAACTTTCCTCCCCTAGATGGTTCTATTTTTAGGCATTACACACACATGGAAGAGCAAGAAGGAAGAAGTAACAAAAAGCAAGAAATTACCTTGGATTCAAGCTCTTTACAAGAGGTTCATCCTTTGCTCTATTCTTCTCCTTGAATTTTTAACCTTTCCCTTCTAGTTCAAGGCCAAAATACAACCATTTTATCCGCCAAAAACATAGAAAGATGAAGCAAGAAGAGGAGAGTAAGATTTTAAGAAGAAAGATTATGGAAGTACTTAAATTTTCCTACCTTTTGGTAGCCTTTTCTTCCTTCTCTTGAGCTCTCTTGGTGCATCTCTTATAGGCACTTCTTCTCCTTAGTTTGGATGAAGCTTAAGTCAGTTAGAAGAGGCCACAATTTTGGATGCCTAATATAAAGCTAAAAGGAAGAGAATTGTTTTGAAAAATTCCATTGATGTCTTTTGTAATTGGCATTTTCGTTTTGTCTTTATTTTACCTCTTTTTTTAGAACTGTCTTTTTTATCATAAAATTTAGGTTCCCAATTTTATAAAATGCTTTTAGAATTACTCAAATTAGGGCTAAAACCTTCCCGAACGAATCAATCAAAGTTCAAGCTCACTACCATTGGAAAACGTACATCCGAGGGTTTTTAACTATCTTGGGGCTTCCTATGATTTCCAGGGCCTTTAAGAACCCTAGAAAGCTTGACTTTTTCATTTAAAAAGTCCTCCTTAAGTTTTCCAAAAAATGTCCATATTTACGAAAATGCCACTAAACTTTCAGCAAATTTTTTGATTCACTCTGACTCTAGTTTCTGGGCAACTCAAGACTCAAATCCTTATTTTTTATTATTTAAAATTTTGTTTAAATTTCATTTGGCCTTAATTCACTCATTTAAGGGGACTTACTTTTCAAACTGACTCATTACAGTGTTTTTACGTAATATCGGACGTTACATTTTCCACTCCCTTATAATAAATTGTGTCCTTGAAATTTAAATATGTACCTCAGGGAAATAGCTCAAGATATTTTTGTCTCATCTTTTTCTCGAGCTCTCAGGTTGCCTCCTCAAATGTCAGACCCCTCTAGACCACTTTCACCAGAGGAATGTTATTGTTTCTCAGCTGTTTCAACTTAGCATCCACAATTCTCTTTGGTTTCACTACATAGAAAAGATTTTTCTGTAATTGAATATGCTCATATTCTATGACATGTAAGGGGTCTGGTAAGTACTTTTTCTTTGTAGATTTGGGTTAGGCTAGAAGGTAAGTTATCCGATAAGCTATAAGTCCAATTCTTTTAAGGATTTCAAATGAACCAATATACCTAGGACTGAGCTTCCTTACCCTCATAAACCAACCTACCTCAGTCACTAGAGACACTCAAATAAACACATAGTCTCTAATCTCAAACTCTAACAGCCTCCTCCTTTTATCGGTGTAGTTTTTCTACCTACTTTAAACCGTAAGGAGTTTTTTTCTAATTAATTCTATTAGCTGGGTGGTTTAGTCCACTATCTCAGGTCTTATGAAACTCCTCTCACTTAGATCAACCCAACATAGAGAGGATATACATTTTCTCCTATACAAAGCTTTATAAGGGGCCATATAAATATTGGAATGGTAGCTGTTATTCTATGCAAATTCCACTAATGGTAGGTGCATGTCCCAGTTAACCCCCTGTCTTTAATACACATGCCCTCAATATGTCTTCTAAGGTCTGGATGGTCCTCTCAGTCTGACCATCTGTCTAGGGGTGATAGGTAGTACTAAAATGCAACCTGGCCTCTAAGGCATATTGTAATAACATCCAGAAGTTCGATGTAAACCTAGCGCCTCTATCTAATACTATGCTACTAGGTACTCCATGAAGTCGCACTATCTCTCTTATATACAACTAGGCTAATCTATCTAGTGTGTAGGTAGCCTTGATAGTTAAAAAGTGTGTTGACTTCGTTAATCTATCCATAATTACCTAGATAGTATCATGTCTAGAGGATGTTTTGGGTAACCCTATAATAAAATCTATAGCTATACTATCCTATTTCTACTTGGGAATATCTAGGGGTTGTAACAACTTAGTTAGTCTTTGGTGTTCTATCTTCATCCTCTGACATACTAGGCATCTAGCTACATACTCAGTTATGTCATTTTTCATTCTTTGCCACCAAAAAATTCTTTTCAAATCTTGATATATCTAGGTGGCACCTGGGTGTATAGTATATCTACTCTTATGTGCCTCTTCTAAGATTTGTTTTCTCAGTTCATTCTAGCTACGTATGTAAATTCTATCCTAGTACACTATCGCCTTATCTTCAGATATCTGAAAATTTGAGGTCCTACCCTAAGAAATCTCATTCTGAATTTGTCCCAGGAATTCATCCTCTCTCTGGGTATCTAAGATCTAGGTTCTTAACTCATTTTCAATTTGAGTCTCACTCAAATACAGTCCACCTGATACCACTTAATAGGAGAGGTTTAAATTTCTAAAATTTTTTAGGGGCTTTTGCTCCCTGATCATTATATCGGCTATATGGATGGACTTTCTACTTAGGGTATTAGCCACTACATTGGCCTTACCCGGATGATAGTTCAATATATAATCATAGTCTTTTAGGAATTCCATCTATCTCCTTTGTCTAAGTTAAGTTCCTTCTGATTAAATAGGTATTTCAGACTTTTGTGGTCACTATAAATCTCTATGGTTGTACCATATAAATAGTGCCTCTAAATCTTAAGAGCAAACACCATGGTGGCTAACTCTAAATCATGTGTGGGATAATTTTCCTTATCAGGCCTCAACTACCTAGAGGCATATGCCACTACTTTACCCTACTGCATCAACACACATCCTAATCCTTTCCTCGAGCCATCACTGTAATGAACGTAAATTTCATAAAACGATGAAATAAGTCATATAAAAGTAAGTCCTCTGAAATGACCTAGATAATATCCCAAAAAATTTGGGTTGAGTCCTAGATTCCTAAAAATGATAATTCTAGGCTTAGACGAAAAGAAAAATGGAGTTAGGATGGAGAAATAATTTGCAACGGAAACTGATGAAATGTAATGGTATTTTCGTAAATAAGTGTAACTTTTGGAAAACCACATAGGAAGGCTTTTTAAATGAATGTTTTAAGTTGCCCAAGGTTTTCAAAGGCCCCAAAAACTATGGGAAGCCCAGAGACTGGTAAAGCCCCTCCGATGTATATTTTTCAATATCAGTTGACTTGAACTTTGACCAATTCGTTCGGTAAGGTTTTAGCTCCAAATTGAGTAATTCCAAAGGAATTTTATTAAATTGGGAACCTAAATTTTATGATGGAAGAGATAGTTCTAAAAAAGGAGCTAAAACGAAGCCGAAACGAAGTTGCCATTACAGAAGGGCAAAATTGGAATTTATGGTTTCTTGAATGTTCTAAAGAGTTCCACACTTTTCTCCCTTCTTCTCCTCTTTAATAAGCATGAACCTTTTTGCCCAAAATACAGAAAATCTTTAGCTCTCTTAGGCACACAAGAAGGAGGAGAAAAAGAGGAAGAAAGCCAAAGAGAAACTAGGTAATTCCATGGAATTTCTTGCTCCATCTTCCTCCAATCTTGTTCTCTTCTCTTCCTCCTTTCTTTCCATGCATTTTTGAATGATTTGGTTTTGTTTTGAAGTCAGACCAAGGAGGGAAATTTCGTGTTTGGAGAGGAGAAGCCAACCAAGGGAAGAAACATCCAAAAAACTAAGAAAAAACAACATAAAATCTCATTCCTATGGTAGCCTTTTATTGTCCCTTTTTCTTGTATGTTTTGGCCAACATAGGATGGGATAGGAGGGGTTGGATTTTGGGTAGAACCAAGAGAGAAACCTAGGAAAAAGAGTACAAGGATTAAGAATATGGCAAGAAATTCAAGTAAAAGCCAAAGGAAAACAAGTTAGAAAAGTGTAGTGCTTTCTAGGGTTTTGCAAAATCTGATTTTGTGTGAATATTTCCTTGGCTATTTGAATGTTCCCTTGAGCTCCTAAGACCTCTAAAAAGCTCCCAAGTGGCTCTCCCATCAAGGAAAAATCACAAAGTCCATGAACCTTCCTTATAGTGCATATTTCGGCCAAGCTAGGTTCATTAGGCTAGGGGATATTTTAAATTGTTCTAACCTTGGTTTGGGACTTTATATGATGTTAGAAGATGGGAGAAACCATTGGGAAAAATTGAATAGCCATAGATTGGGAGATGGGACAATAGTGTCCATAATGGTGCCTTATGAAGCAACTTGGTATTTCAATGGTGCAATTGAATATGTGATGGCTCCAAGGACCTTAAATGAGTCCAATAAGTCTATAAATAACAAGAGGATAGAGCCTAGCACTTGAATGATATAAATTGCTTCAATAGGTCATTTATGGAACCAATATGCCTATTATGGAACCAAGTATGTGATAAGCTTTAGTTTAATGTCTTGGCTTGCTTCAAGGATGTGATTGTGTGTTATTTGTAATGTCTAGGTCAAGAGAAACTTACTCCACCTAAGTGCTCTTGTGAAACTAATAAGGGGAAGGAAATTGCAAAGTGAGCTTGTATAAATTAAAAGGTAGCTCTCCACCTTATTTTCTTTGCATTTTTGTGTGCATATGTATGTTTTAGTATGCTTGCATGTATTCTTGATGCTTGATAACATGCCACTTGATCCTTGTTGTGCATTGGTACCAATGTGTCTTCTTGAATGACTATGGTTGTGGAAAGAGCTCATAAGGGTGAGGTGATGCCAAAACTCCCTTGATGAAGGTGAGGAGGTGCCAAAGGTCTCATGGCATGGGTGAGACAAGGCCAAAGGTCCTTTGAATGGGTGAGGCTAGGTCAAAAGTCTCTAGGCCAAGAGTGAGGCAAATCCAAAAGTCCTAAAAATGGGGTGAGGCTAAACCAAAAGTCCCTAGAGCATGAAAGTAGTCTTGACATGTGAATGTGGCATGGAATGGAACTTATTACACATTTTATACTTACATAGTATGAATTTGATGTATGTATGCCTTGAATGTGATGTGAGTGGGTGTGTGAGCTATTGAGATTCTTGGAATCTCACTCCCCTTTCCCCCTTATCCTTGAATTGTCTAGGTGGTGTTCCAAGTCAAGGAGATGTAAGCCAAGGATATTGAACATCTTTATTTTAGTGTATTATGTACTTTAAGTAGTGGTTGAATGTCAAAGTAATGATGCATGTAATTTTTTTGTGATGTAAGACCATGAACAAGTGTAAAATGATGTATGAACATGATGTAAACTTTATATGACACTGAAAGTAATGGAATTATGCAAATTGGCTCCTTGATGGTTTGATGTAACTATGCAAAAATGGATGTTGAGAGACCAAAATGAGATGCATGAGGTTTGAGATCACTTGGGCAATCTCTACAAGTCATATTTGTGCTTTGAAACTTGCTCAATGGGTGCCAAACTCAAGAAGAGGCCATTTGGTACAAAGTGACTCTTGAGAGGAAGCAAAAATGACTATTTCATGAGGCTATGTCACTTTTGTCCAAATGAGTACAAAATTTGGCATGAATCTAGATCTTATTGAGAGATTTTTGGAAAGCTAAAGTTTCTAATTTTTGGAGGTCTGTGGAATATTTGGCGAATTGTTGAAGTTGATATTTTTTCTAGTTTTGGTCCTTGGTACTGTAGCATTGGTCTGAAATTAAACTTTGTCACTCATGGGGTAAATGATGTCTAATTGACACAAACATTTATATAGAGAAACTAGAAATTCCCAGTGACTTGCTCCAATTGGAAGCACCTCATTTGGAGTCTAGAGAAGGAGATACGATTTTTCAAATATTCAGTCCAATGTCAGGCATCTAACTAGATCTTAGTCAATGTTTTATCAAAATTCAGGCTCGGATGAGCTTGAACTGGTCTGGAGTTATTTTTCCCCTCTAGCTAACATCCTCATCTTTCTAGATTGGTATCATTCACTTGATTTGGAATTTTTTGGAATTAATTAGACATTTTTGA
This sequence comes from Erythrophleum fordii, assembly GCA_032878935.1. Lineage (NCBI taxonomy): Eukaryota > Viridiplantae > Streptophyta > Magnoliopsida > Fabales > Fabaceae > Erythrophleum > Erythrophleum fordii. Next base: position 11,830,345 of record JAVQMF010000052.1, on the reverse strand, counting down.
AATTTATATCAGTAAACCGTGATAGCATCAGGACCCAGTCCGACCTCCAGACCATTTCATGTGTCAAACATTCGGTGTGTGGGATGTTATCACTTATACCTATTTTTATCATAAAGTAGACATCCCAAGCTTTCCAAAATGACCAAGATTATATGATTTTTATTTTTCTAGATTTACTTATGATTTTCCAAAGTTTTGGATAGAAGGGTGGAAAATTTGGCCGAAATTTAATGAGTTCCATTCATGCTCCATTTCGGTTTCCTTGAGTTATGAGCAAGATTTTATGATGAAAATGGGTTGTAATAATGTATTTAAATATGAGGATGTATGGTATGAACCTACACGATCCACGTGTCATCGATTTAAAATTTTTAAGCATAACGCAATGCGATTAAATCCATTATTGTTAGTCTATTTTCCATGTACTCTTATGAAAATAATGATAGGGAGCTCTTGAATGCATGAATGGGGTTAGATATATATGGTAGTACAATCACTATAAATCATAAATGGTGCACTAGGGTTAAGGATAATAAGTACAAGGGTAGTGGTCAATTAGAGTTTCAGCTTTTGGAAACTTCTTTCACATCTATCATCCTACACAAAAGAGATATCTTTCCTAGTCAGCCTCGTAAGTAGCAAGGCTATACGAGAAAAGCCCTAAATGAAAATTTATAGTACCCTACCAAATCTAAGAAACTTCTAATCTCAGTGATAGTCCTAGGTCCATTCTGCTGTAACACAGTCTCTACTTTATAGGGATCTACTGCAACCCCCTCATGTGATATTAGGTGACCTAAGAATTTCACCTTGGTTAGCCAAAACTCATAATTACTAAGTTTAACATACAACCTCTTATCTCTTAGAGTCTTTAGGACTAATCTCAAATGCCTCTTATACTCCTCAAAAGATCTGGAGTACATTAGAATGTCATCAATAAAGACCACCACAAACTAATCTAAATATGGTCTAAATACCCTGTTCATGTAAACCATGAACATAGCGAGCGCATTTGTCAGCCCGAATGGTATCACAAGGAACTCATAGTGCCTATATCTAATTCTGAAGGTTATCTCTGGGACGTCTCTAGTTTTCACTCTTAATTGGTGTTACCCAGATCTAAGATCTATCTTAGAGAACACAAATGCCCTAGCTAACTGATCTAATAAGTCATCTATTCTAGGGAGAGGATATTTGTTCTTGATGATAACCTTGTTCAACTCTCTGTAATCTATACACAATCTTAAGCTACCATCATTCTTTTTCAAAAATAATACCGGAGCTCCCCAGGGTGAAACACTAGGGTGTATGAACCCTTTTTGTAATAATTCTTCTATATATTTTTTCAGCTCAGCAAGCTCAGTGGGAGCCATCTTATAAGGAGCTTTGGACACTGGTCTAGCCCCAAGCACTATATCTATAGGAAATTTTGTAATATCCTAAAATTAATTAAGGTGCTAATTGTGAATTTGGGTTAATTAAGAATAATTAATATGGAATAATAGGGTAAGTTAAGTGAATGGAAATTTTGAGAGATAAATTAATAATATGAGTTGAGAATTAATTGGGATAGAAACTTCATCTAGGCCCAAATTAATGTAGGAGATCATGATAAAAGGCAAATAGAGGCCCAATGAGTTGGGTGCAGACCTAATCCGATTCAATGTGATAAAGGCCTAAGATCCAACTTGTATAGGCTCTTATAAGTGGGCCAATAAACCTTGTGCAGACCCAATACTGTGGAATTTTAAAACTAAGTCTGGCCCAATAAAATTCTGTAGCCCAACACCTTAAAATTGACCCAACAAAGCTAAAATCTGAAACTTATTTAGAGTTAGATCTTAGAGCAACCCATAACCTCTGGAAAACCCAACTTAAACCTAACTAAAATCTTAAACATTTGACCTTCTTCTCTATTTTGCTGAAATACAAGAGAGAAAATTCAGAGGTTTGGAGGGAGGCTAGGGTTTGGGGTAAGAAATCCATCATTTCCCACTTCTAGAGCAAGATTCAGCCAAGGTAATAGTTATACAACTTAATCCTCTCATCTTTCTCTTTAATTTGAACCAATTAATGTTCCAATTAGAGCACTTTCACCCATACCCAAAATTTGAAACTTGCCATTTGGTATTTCTATGGTGAAAATTCGTAAGTTGAGGCTAGGGCTGACATTAGGTAAGTATAAACTTTTCTTTTTGAGGTATTTCTATTGGTTTGAGACCCCAATGATTGGATTATAGTATGGGTATTAATTTTGTATAAATTTGCTTAGAATTTTGGGTGAAATATTAAAGTTTCTGGTGGAGGATATTCCAATCCGAATTTAGGACTTGTAGTGGTTGGGTAAGTGTTCCCTAGATGGTCATTAGCATTTTTAAATTCTTTGGGTGCTTGTTGCTACTGTAAATGATGAATTAAGGTAGTAATGCTCTGATGCTATGGTTATAGGGAGATTTTTGTACCATTGGTGGCTGTTGCAAATTTATCTACAAGTGAGGTAACTGAGGTTTACATTAATTCCATGCATATATCTATTTTAATTTCATATTTGCTGTATGTGAATGATTTGAAATGTTGAATGAATGGGTTAGCTATCTATGTATTGTGATTAGACCTTGTGAGTCCATGGTGGAGCTGTGGTGCAGTTGCCACCCGTGCATGTGCTTTGATCAGGCACTGGGTTATGATCAAATCCTAGATGCACTGAGCTGTGGTTATGCTCATTAAGGAGTGGGTGCCGTGGATGGGCCTCTCCCAGTGTTATTGGCTTTTAATATGTGAAAATATAATTGCTAGTATGGGATAGTAATCATAATAGCCTAATTATTTTATTTACTGATATGACTAATATGATTCTGATGTTGATTTTGATTCATGCATATATGTTAATTAAACTGGATATAATGAATGAAAATTTCCTTGGTTACTAAGATTCATATCTCACCCCGTTTCATGGGATTAATATTTCAGGTGAAGGTTCTTTGGGTAAGGATAAGGGGAAACAAGTGGATGAAAATCCATGAGCTCCAACATGTGGGGAGAAGGCTACACTTAGGCTGATATATTTAGTATAGATGCTAAATTTTGTATTCCTTATTGTATAGCATCATCTTGTATTCATGTTGCCAAGTGTAGACGTTTATATTTTGATTAGTTGGAATGTATTTATTAAGGAGTTAAGTCTCAATATAGCTTGGTTTAAGTTGTATGAACCTATAGTATTTGATGTATGGATTTTGTTGAATTCATGATATGGTTACTATTGGGAATGTCATCTCGGTATCTATTAGATTGTTGATTTGAATTAGTGATGTATGGAATCTTTAATGAATATATACTTAAATGGTGATCACAGGAAGTTTATGAAATTATGCGGTTATTAATCTATAAACTAGTTAATATAGGGTAGTTGGAGGAGTAGAAATGAACACTTAAGTCTTAAACTAGTAATGATAGATTAGCTGAGTAACTAAGGTACATAAGTACCATTAGAGTTGTATAAATTAAGGTAGAATGGCCCCAAGATGATATTGGAGGGGGATTAGAGAGTATGAGACCAGATTTTTAGAGTTATTGGATCAGGAGGAATTTCGCCACGGCCAAACTAGGATTAGCCGTGGCCAATAAAGGCAAATTTGCCCAGGAGGAGTCTAGAGAGAAATTTGTCGCGGCGAAATGTGAGAGGCTAAACTGAGAGTTGTCTAGAGGGAAATTCGCCGTAGCGAAAAGAGTAATTAGCCTTTATGAATGTTCTGAAACCCTTATATTAATTAGGAAACCTTGGTTTTTCATATGAACCTCAAGGGATGATTTAGAGACATTGGGATGAGTTATAATTGATGGAAAGTAGAATCAAAGGCTTAAAAATAAATGTTTATTTCCCTTATGTACATAAGTTCTTGTAATTATATGGTTGATGACTCTAATAACATTAAGGTTCAAATTTCCTCATATTTTCACAATGTAATTGGTCTAATGCCTTGTAATCCCAATCTATGATTATTAATTACGTATTTAACCTTAATTACAATGATTAGAAACTAGGGTCGTCATAAATTCTATCTTTCTCTTACGGGGTCGACCATTAAAATCAAAATCCTTAGAAAAAACCTCCAAGAATTCCTAACTGTAGGGATCTCCTCTATCCCTTCCTTTACCTCAGCCTGAATAGAGAAAAAGACTAAAAACCCTTGACATCCATGCTCTAAACGTCTCTTAGCTTGGGCAATACTAATAAAGGATAACTCAGCCCCTATCTTAGGTATGGTCTCATATAAAGGTACATATATGATTCAGTGTTCATAATTAAGAACAACATTATTGACAATCATCTAATTCATACCAACAATTAAATCAATATCATGGAAGGGCATACAAATCAAATCAATAATGGTATAGTAGTGGTTAAACTTTATAATGACATTCAAGCAAGTATGAGAAGTAACAACGTGGCCTCCAGTAAGTGTAGTGATAGACAAGTCAAATGGTAAAGTACTAATGGCCAGATCTAAATGTCTCACATAATCAAAAGATATGAATGAGTGACTAGCACCTAAATCAGATATAGCAACTACAAGAAAACCATTCACTATAAGCATACCTTGGATCAAATTGGGTGATGCATTAACTTCCTGTTGAGAAAGGGTGAACACCCTACCCTAAGTTTACGGCTTAGGTAAAGGCATTATATTAATCTAGAGGCAAATCCTGGCAATGTACCCAGCTTCCCACACTTTTAGCACATCACTAGAGGCTACTGGGTGAAGGACTGGCTCTGAAGAGGCTACATCTTCTTCCCTTTTATGGCCTTCTATTCCATGGTGCCTTGCCTCTCCTCTTACTACTGGGTGTCACACTAGAGCCCTCCTCAGGTCTTGGTCTCTTCAGTTTTGGAGCCCCCTTCTGACTAGCTGACATTGCAGGAGGCATGATAGCTCACAGATTATTCTCAATCACCCTATTGACCTCTACGAGGTTATTGAAGTTCCTAATTCATTGTGGAATGACTCTATCTCTAATCAGGGGCTTCAACCCTATCTCAAATTACTTACACCTTCATAGCTCATCATTGTATCTTTGGAGGTAAGAAGAATACAAAGAATACCAAGACAGTTCTATGAACTTGGCCACATACTGGTCCACTATCATCTCCTCGGTTTGTTTCAAACTCATAAATTCCATCTCCTTCTGCTTCCTTACTTAACTGGAAAAATATTTTTCATAAAACTCTAAAAAGTTCTCCTAGGTAATCTGTATATTCTTGGTTTCCATCAAAGGTTTTATGTTGCGCCACTATCTATCAGCTTCTTTCTTTAGTATGAATGTGGCAAGCTGAGCTTTTTGCTTTAATATGCAATCCATCACCGTAAAGATCTTCTCTATCTCCATCACCTAGGCCTCCACCTTATCTGCATCAAGTTCCCCATCAAATGTAGGTTGTAACACCCCGAAATTAATTAAGGTGTTAATCATGGATTAAGGTTAATTAAGGATAATTAATAAAGGATAATTGGGCAAGTTAGTGAATAGGTATTTTGGATAGATAAATTATTTATATGGGTTTGAGAATTGATTGGGATAGAAACTTTCTTAGGGCCCAAATTAATAAATCATGATGAGAGATTAATGGAGGCCCAATGAATTAGAGGTAGACCCACCCAATTTAATGAGATAAAGACCCAAGATTTATCTTGTATAAACTCTTATAAGTGGCCCAATTACTCTTGTGCAGACCCAAGCCTTGGAGTTCTACAAATTAGGCCCAAAACCCATTAAACTTCAGCAATTTAATGTGTGAAAAACTGGCCCAACAGAATTATGCAGCCCAACATTTTAAAATGGCCCAATAAGCAAAATCTGAAAATCCAAGTGGACTTGGACTTGGAGCAACCCATGACCCAACTCTTGACCTAACTTAAACCCACTAAAACCCTAAAGCTTCAGCCACTTCTCCCCCCATTTGCTGAAACACCCAAAATAGAAGAGAAATTCGGAGGTGAGGAGAGGAGGCTAGGGTTCTTCACTTAATTCCACCTTTTCTCACATTTGGAGCAAGATTTGGCCAAGGTAATAGTTATACAACTTAATCCCCTCATCTTTTCCTTTAATTTGGTCCGATTAGAATTTTATTTAGAGGATTTTCATCTTGCCCAAAATCTGAAATGTGGGTGTTTGGGGGTTTTCTTGGTGAAATTCGTATGTTGGGATTAAGGGTGGTGTTAGATGACTTTAAACCCCCCATTTTGATGCTTTCCTTGCTGGTTTGAGACCCCCATAGCTGATTTATATTATGGGTATTGATTTTACACGAATTTGCTTAGGATTTTTGGGTGGAAAATTGAGATTTCTGGGTTAGGACACCAAAAACCGAATTTGGGATTTGGAGTGGCTGGGTAAGTGCTCTTAGGTAATTAATGGCATTTAAATCCTTTGGGTACTTGTTATAACTGTTAATGATGGATTAGAGTAGTAATTAACTGATGATTATGGTTATAGGGAGGTTGTGTACCTGTGGTAGCTGTTGCCAAGTTGTCTACAAGTGAGGTAACCGGGGTTTATATTAATTCCATGCATGTATCTGTTTAATTTCATATTTGCTGTATTTGAATGGTTGGAAAATTGTTGAATGAAATGATTGGCTATCTGTTGTATGATGATTGGACCTTGTGAGTCCATGGTGGAGCTGTGGTGCGGCTGCCACCCGTGCATGTGCCGCGATCGGGCACCGGGTATGATCAACCCCTGATGCACTGAGCCCTGGTTGTGCTCAATGGGGAGTAGGTGCCATGGACGGGCCTCTCCCAATGTTAATGGCCTTTAACATGTGATTATATGATTGCTAGTATGGGATAGTAATCATGATAGCCTGATTAATTCATTTGCTGAGATGACTGATATGATTCTGAATGATGATTTTGATTCATGCATATATGTTTGTTAAACTGGATTATATGATGGAATTGCCTTGGTTACTGAGATTTGTATCTCACCCCGTTTTATGGGATTACAATTTCAGGTGAAGGTTCATCGGGTAAGGATAAGGGTAAGCAAGTGGATGAAAATCCATAAGCTTCAACCTACGGGGAGATGGCTACACATAGGCTAACTTAGATAGTATAGATGCTAATTTTGTAATCCTTATTGTATAGCATCATCATGTATCTGTATTGCCAAGTGTAGGCTTGAATATTTGATTTATTAAGGATGTATGTATTGAGGGGATTGACCCCATCTTAACTTAGCATTTGATGTATGGATTCATATTACCTGCTGTAAACTTGTTGATCTATAATATGGTTGTTAATGGAAATGTGACTCTTGAGAATATTGGTGTGAACCCCTATTGTATGGAACCCCTATTAATATAGTAATAAAGGATAGCTACTGGTAGTTCATGTGTAATCTAGTGTTATTGCCTTATAAACTTGTGGATAGAAGGAAAATAAAGGGAAGAAATAGACACATAAGTTTGAAATTGGTAATGGAAAGAATAGCTAAGTAAATAGGGTAGATAAATGACACTAGAGCCATATAAAACAAGGGGAAGTGATCTTAGAGTGACCCTAGGAAGAGAAATGGAGTGTTGGGGGCGAAGTGTAGGAAAAACTGCTATAGAAGGGAGTCACGCCGCAGCTAGGAAGGCCTCGCCGCGGCTTAGAGAGTGACAGTGGCGAGGGATGTCGCGGCTTGAGAAATCTGGCCGCGGCGCGGAGTGAAAAATATCGCCCAGGAGGTGACAGAATGAAACCTCGCCGCGGCGCAAGAAGTCATGCCGCAGCTCGAGTTGAGAAAATTAATTAGGGAGGTTACAGTAGCAAAACTCGCCGCAGCGCCACATAGGTTGGCCGCGGCGCAGATCCGATAGCCGCGGCGAATTACCCAGTGATTCTAGAGAGCAACTGGGCCACGGCTCAGGAGTTTTAGGCCGCGGTGCAAGATTAAAAAAACTCAGTTTGGAGCTCCAGGACCTAACTTAGCCGCGGCGGGAAAGTACCAGGTCGCGGCGCAAGTCTCCAAACCCCCATATCTGACCTAGAAAACCTAAATTCTCTAATGTAAGTGTTAGGGAATGGTGTAGGAATACTTGTGAGAGGTTTATGTATGTTGAAAGTGAATGATGGATGAATCACCGATCTTTAATAATGGCACAAATCTTTTTATGCATGTTTCTATTTACTGTTGTTAGTTGATGGCCCTAATAGTATCAAGGTTTAATTTTCTCTATATTTTCATTACCTATGATGATTAATCGCATGTTTAACCTTAATTATTGAGATTAGAGATTAGGGTCGTCACATAGGTGAGTTATTCTCTCTGAATTGATTCAATAATTTCTAAATGGTTAGTAGAGTCTGAGCTGGCTCTTGGAGAGGTGGGGGTGGACCACCGGAGGTGGATGGCTAAGGTGTAGGGGCTTTCCTTTTGGCTTCTTCCTATCTAGCCAAGGCATCCTGCAGATGTATAATCATCTCATGCTACTGCTACACCATATATGTTCTAACATCACCTGCTGCTGGCCCATCATTGCCTCATATTTGTCTGGTCATTCCATAATGGTCTACAAAGGGTCCTCAGGCTCAATTTTTAGCCCTAGTTGACCTATCCATGCCCCTGCCTCACCTAGTCTTAACCATTTTATCTGAAAAGAACCAAAATGTTAGCTCACAATTATGTTTCAAGTATACATACATAGGCAGTCAACCACTTCCAAGGTAGTTCACACCCAAATATAGACCATATACATCATTCAAGAGCTAAACATTGAGCAAAAGTGCTTGAACCTTCACTCTGATACTAATAAATGTCACACTATACTTTATGAGACTGCATATTCCTATATTCAAGGTGACTTTCAAGTGTTATCAAGAAACTCCAAGAAAAGACAATAAAAATAATGAATTTAATTAAGTTACGTCGGGGTTTAAAAATTCATCTCGTGTCTTATGGGCCTCGTGAACTTACTAACAACCTTCTCTACTTATTTTCCATCCATATAAATCATAAACATCCTAAAACTTTGCATAAACCACGGATCAAGAGCTAAAAACCAGAAAAATGGCTTATTCGTCTTGGGTCTAAGGTAGCAGATTTCTGAGGCAATTTTGAAAAATTATAACTAAATGTAAAAAAATTAACATCTATTGAACCATAGTATCCTAGAAAGCTCTAAGTATTAACTATAAGTTAAAAATAATTTCAAGCCATGAAAACAACATTTTAACCACGTTTGATAATAGAAAAATGGCAAAGGTTAGACTATCTAGCGTTTTTAATGCAACTTACTGATATAAATTTTAAAAATGCATAATTAATTCCACAAGAATTCAATTCATGTAAACTATACCAATTTGGAAATCTAAAGATGTTAACTAGGAGAAAAAATAGCTCTAGATCAATTCAAAAGTGTCTATCCCCTAACAATTGATGGAACAATAGTACAAGTTTGACTGTGCGCCTAGAATGGAACATAAATTACAAAAATTGATATCTCCCTTTCTAAACATCGAATTGAGGTGATTCTAGTTGGCACGGGCTCTAGGAATGTCTAGTTTCCCTCTATAAAATTTCATAACCATTGAACATCGTTTGTCCTATGAATGACAGAGGTGAATTTTTAGACCATATGAACAGTGCCACTATCATTTTCTAAATTTTCAGCCAAGTTCAAAAATTCTCAAAAAATTCTATAGACCTCCAAATAGTATGCATTTTAACTTCCCAAAAAGCTCTTAACAAGATCTATGGGTATGCCAAATTTTAGATCAAGTAGATCTCATTTGGACAAATTTTGTATAGCTCAACATTATGGTCATTTTAGTACCATTTAATGGTTCAACTTGGTCTCAATGGCTTTCCTTGTGTGCTAGCATCTCTTGGGCAAGTTTGAAAGTATAAATACAATTTATAAGAACTTCTCAAGTGGTCCCAAACATCATGCATCTCATTTTGGTCATCCCACATCCATGAATGCACTAGCATTTGTAGGCTAAGCAATATGCAAATCTCACAATTACATTGCTTTAGTGCTAAACATAATTCATACATCATTCATACATGTTATTACATTTACTCATTGGTTTACAACTCAAAAATAATATGTACACAATTACTTTGACATCTAGTAAAAGAAAGGGTACACATTTGTCAAGACAATGTCTCTCAAGCTCTTTGGCTTGCATTTTTCTCTTCTTAGGCACCACCTAGACCATATGAAATAGAAGAGGGAAGGGGGTGAGATTCATGGAATCTTAATAGCTTATATACCCATTCATACACACATTCATGGCATATACATATCAAAGGCATAAGTGTAGAAGTTCACATAACCATAAAGCATTCAAATTCACTTTTTCATGCCACAAATTTACATCAAAGCCAAGAATGAGCTCTAGGGACTTTTGGTCTTGCCTCACCCCATTCCTAGGACTTTTGGATTTGCCTCACCCTTAGCCTAGGGACTTTTGACTTGGCCTTACTCATCCATGAGACTTTTGGCCTTGTCTCACCCATGCTTTAAGACTTTTGGCATCTCCTCACCCATATCAAGAGACTTTTGGCAACACCTCACCCTTTTGAGCATTTTTCACAGACCAATGACATTCAAGAAAATATACTGGTACCAATATAGCATCATAGCATCAAGTGGTATGTTCACAAATCATAGAAATATACATAAGCACACAATAACATATACAAAACTAAGAATACAAGAAGAATGAGGTAGAGAGCTACCTTGTTGAAAATCCAAGCTTTACTTTGCTTGTTCTTTCCCCTTTCTAGTTCCACAAGCACAATGAAGTCGGGTTGGATTTCCTTGGCCTAGTTACAATAAACAACATTCAATTATATTTTTGGAATAAACTAGGACATCCAACTCACTCTTAAGAACACACTTTGTTTTATTTGTCACAACATGGTTCCATTAATGACCTAATGAAACAATTACCATAATTCAAATTCTTGGCTCCATTTTCTTGCTATTCTAGACCTCTTGACCTGCAGCCATCACACACTCACTTTCACAAACCTAGGTACATGTTGCTTCATAAAGTTACATTATAGAAGCCATTGCCTCATCTCCCAATCCATGAGTCCTAAATTTTTCCCAAGGGTTCCTTCTACCTTCTACCATTATATGAAGTCCCAAACCAAGGCTAGAACAAATTAAAACAATCCCTAACCTAATCATTTATTCTTGGCCGATCCATGCACACCATTTGGAGCCCATGGAGTTCTTGATTTTTCCTTGATAAGAGAGTCACTTGAAAGGCTTCTTAAAGGTCTTAGGAGCTCCATTAACCACTCACATATACAAGGAAATTCAAGAATCAAATCAGTTTTGGCATTACATTTAAGAGCTTTACACTTTTCATTCTTACATTTCATTAATTTTTCTTGCAATTTCTTAGCATATTTCATGTTCCCACACTTCAATTTCATGGTTTCTAATTAGTTCTAGGTTAGAACTTTCCTCCCCTAGATAGTTCTATTTTTAGGCATTACATACACAAGGAAGAGTAAAAAGGAAGAAGCAACAAAAAACAAGAAATTACCTTGGATTTAAGCTCTTTCCAAGAGTTTCTTCCTTTGATCTATTCTTTTCCTTGAATTTCTAACATTTCCCCTCTGATTTAAGGCCAGAATAGAACCATTTTATCCCTTAAAACCATTGAAAGATGAAACAAGAAGAGGAGAGCAAGGTTTCAAGAAGAAAGACTAAAAATCCTTAAATTTTCCTACCCTTTGTTAGCCTTTTCTTCCTCCTCTTGAGCTCTCTTGGTGCCTTTCTCTTAGGTAGTTCTTCTCCCTAGTTTAGACAAAGCTTGAGTCTATTAAAAGAGGCCATAATTTTGGACACTTAATATAAAGCCAAAAGGAAGAGAATTAAAAATTCCATTGATGTCCTTTGTAATTGGCACTTTTGTTTTAAATTCATTTTAGCTCTTTTTTTAGAACTATCTTTTCCATCATAAAATTTTGTTTCCTAATTTTATAAAATGCCTTTAGAATCATTCAAATTGGAGTTAAAACCTTCCCAAATGAATCATTTAATGTTCAAGTTCACCGTCATTGAAAAACATACACCGGAGTGGTTTCAACTGTCATGAGGTTTTTCATGGTTTTCAAGGCCTCTAAAAATCCCAGAACGCTCAAATTTCCATTTAAAAAGCCCTCATGTAATTTTTCCAAAAAGTGTCTATATTTACGAAAATATCATTAAACTTTCGACAAATTTTTTTAATCACTCTGACCATGGTTTCTGGGCAATTCAAGACTCAAATCCCTATTTTCTATTATTTAACAATTTATCTAAATTTCATTTGGCCTTAATTCACTCATCTCAAAGGACTTACTTTTCAAACTAACTCATTACAGTGTTTTTATGTAATATCAGACATTACATCAAGGGTCCCTAATTGGTCACTTTTTCTTACTGTACAAGAAAGTGCTAATTGCTGCATATAATGAAAATATTATATTCAACAATTAAAGAACATGATTTGACCCTAATAGTATGTAAAATTTATACACTTTTAATAGAATAAGATAATGAAAATATAACAACTGATAAAATAAAATTGTTAAAAAACCTATCATGTAATGCTTTATTACAAAAGTTATATACTTCTTTGAAAAATTTATACTTTTTTATTATTATTAAAGAATATGATAATGAAAATATAAAAATTATAGCTAAACCTTTTCCTTTTATCAACTCAAATGACTGGCTGATAAATACTTTTATAAAAAATTTCATAACTCCTTGTATCAATTATATTAACTTGTAGCAATCTTAATTTGTATAATTTATATCTTTCAATTTGAAAGGAGTAATATAATTAATTGTACATAATTGACCTCTAATTTCTTTACTTTCATAGTGCTCCTATTACATAACGTACAATCATTATCAGAAAGAGTTTATATGTTCAAGTTGTGTTAACAAAATTAAAACAAAAAAGAAGTCACAAAAAGAAAAAGGACAATAATAAAAGGGAAAAATTATGTTTAAGGACCAAGAAGGGAAAAAATTTATTTTTAAGAACCTGTTACTACTAGGTTCAACTGTTTGTTGCTAAACTCAATAGTAATCATCCTAAAACAAGTGGTAATAGATCCTTAAAAATAAATTTCTTCACTTTTTGGTCCTTTATTATAATTCTCCCTAATAAAAGAGCTAGTTTAACTTAGTACTCACCAAAATGGCAGGGAGAAATAACAGCTACAAGCCCATTTAAACACTCAAGCTTCAAAAGAAACATAAGCACCTCTGTAATAATTAACCAACGAAGGAACATTATTTTAAATTTAAACATAAAAAAGTTAAATGAAGGTATAAAGAGCTGAGGAAAGTGATTTTGTGAATACCCAAAACAAATTCATAAACATAAGAGACATAACAAGCAGATTAAAGTGCAAATGTAACCACTTAATCCCCTGTAAAATGCACTCAAATTGAACAGCAAAATCCCCAAACATATTCATGTCTATGAAACAAAAAAAAATTAAAGAGTAAATTTAGCCAAGCACTAAGTTATGCACGATTTTAGCTCTGAAAACAGTACCATAATATGCAAAATTTTAGCCCCCAAAGTAGTACCATATTATGCAGAATTATTTAAAAAAAATGTATCAAATTCAGCTTAATAAAACGATTAATCAAAGAAGCAAGATGACAAAGTGATAAGGCAAATTCCTAATCAAAACCTAACAATATCAGGACCCGAAATCAACCCATGAAAGAGTGAAATATCATATCAGAAAGCAATACCTCCACTTTCTGCATTCTGGGGCTATATTTTTGTCCTCTTTTTCACCTCTCAATTTTCAGCGTCAACAAGTGAGGAAGAAAGGAAAGGATAGAAGCAGAGGGAGGAAAGATTAGAGTGCAAACAAGACTGGAAATCACAAAGAAAGAACTTATAAGAGGGAACTAAGGTGTGGCAATTTCTGGTAGAAAGAGCTTCAAATTTGGATGTTTTTGGCCACAGAAACCAACTCACATCTGGACGTTCATGGCTAAGAAAAGGATAGCAAAATTGATGAGCAAAAACTAGCAAGGAGATTTTCGCTATGTGTGACTGGCCAGAGTTGGTGGATTTTGGCAAGTCTTTCCCGGTTAGGCAGAAACACAGTGATGGGTAAGGAAGTTGAAGACATATGGGAGCGAATGAACAATTGAGAGGGAGATTTTTATTGTTAGATTTGTTTCTCTCTCTGATTCCTTCTTTTCTTTTTCTTAGGAGGGAAGCCAAAAATAAGGAAGGGATCATCAGCAGTAACATTACCCTGCATGGTTTTTAAAAAGTTTATTTTTTAAATGCCTGTCCCACTTATACAAATGACATTGCAAAGGAATTTGTGGGAATTTTCATTGCAAAGAATCCCCATCCAAAATTGAAGGAAAGGAAAAGAGAATTAGAAAAAAAGAGAGAGAGGGAATGTGATGTGAAAATGAATTAAAGAGAAACTTTTATTAAAAAAAATTGAGAGGGGATAAGATTAAAATAATTAACTTTGGATTTTGCATTCTGTAATACACATATCAATTCAATTGATAAATGCATTATCTAATTGGAAAAAAGAATAAAGATATACACATTATTTAATATCTTGTTTGTTATAATTATATTATTTCATATTGTTAAATTCACATGACCTGTTACTCAAACGCACTACTTTACACCCAGGCTCTAATGAAATATTTCACTCCGTCGTTGCTAGCATAGTCGTGCTAATCCGGGAAGTCTTGCTCAGAAATTTGCTTGAAATAGAGGGAAAACCATTGGACTTCTTCTTGATTTGCTTCACACTTGATAGAAGCACTAGTCTTGCATGGCAGCATGTCTGCTGCACGCAGTGCTCTTAGCTTCTTTGAATTGACTAAAGTTGAATGAGTGTTTTCATCCGAGTCTCATGCCTTATAGGCTTTTCATTTTTGAAGAATAAAATATGGCACGAAGATGGCGTAGGTTATTCAATACTAACGCTGTATCTTTTTCTTTTCAATTCGATTCCTACTGAAACATTCTATTTCTTACATGTAATTATTCTCTTATAGTGTTCGTGACCAATACCGATTGGGCCTCCCTCTTTGCTTTGCCCCCTTTTCATAAAAATGAAAAGCTTTCAGCGGTAAGGGATTCGCTAAAGAGGTACTTTGGTTTGTCGTAGTCGGGCCTAGAGGTGCCTGCCCCTTTCTTTGGGCTTTTTGACTGTCCAACTCAATATCTGAAAAGAGAACTTTCTTCAAAGGCCGTTGACTCTGCTTCCTTGATTGAATAATCGAAGGTGAATCAATCAAACAAGACAGGATTGGACGTGTAATAAAAAGACTTACTTTTGTGCTGGAATTCCCCTTGGCATCATTCACCTCTCTTTCCTTTGCTCATGTCTACCACAATGGTTGTCTCGCTGTCTACTAGAGCTCAAATCCGACTAAAAGTGGGTTCGTGTGTATGCACCCTTCCTAAAGCTAGCCTGACAGAAAGTTCAATAAAAATGATTGACATTTGAAAGTAAGGTGAAGACTCTTTCCCCATCCATGAATTTACTTTTTAGCTAAGAAAGCCTCTACTGGATAGGCTACTCCAAGAATGACTTTTTTTTTGGGTTCTTTCAGAAAGTCATCCAAACACTTTTAGCTTTTTTTTTTTATTAATTGTGGCAATCTCCTTCTTCTATTCTTGACTTGTACTTGAAGCTAAGCTGAACTCAAGGAGGTGTCAAAGCTAGACAAATTTTCTAATTTAATATAGAAAGGCCATCTCACGTTATCCCATTTTTTGCTTGAATTCAGCCTTTTCAACTGCTAATGCCACTGACCTATGTACTCTTCCTTTCTTTTGCTTCAGGCGCCCTTTCCCCTTCTCCACACTCAAGTGGCTATCTTTCCAATGGCTTGGTCCCTTTCCGCACCTTTGAGATCCTTTCCTGGGTTGATCGAAGAGCTGTTAACAAAAGGGCAAAGGCAGGATTGACAATAAAATAGCCATGGATGGATGGGGAAAGCAGAGATCGAAATAAAACATCTATCTTTTTGAAAAGACACAAAGATGAATATAGACAGAGCATAGACTGAAGACCGATCGATTAAACCTATTATAGTTGAGTTTATCGGGGAAGTCTTGAATGACTTTCATTCATGTGTACCGATTTCCTTATGGTTGACTTAACAATTGGGATACTAGTTTCATCGTACAATACATCCTTCATTATAGGCTAATTTCAATCTATTAGTTCATAGCAAAGCTTAGCTGAAGGGACTTCACTTTACTCTCCTTGAAGAAAGCAAGTTTGCGATTACGTAGATGACAACCAGCCTATAAGAAAGTTTGTTTGTTGGAATCTTCTTCTATTAGACTCTTTTGGGAGGCCTTGATGGTCTCATATTATCTAAAAAAGTTTATAAAAAGCTATTCCTACAAGGAAAGGTCTCCTTTCTTTCATCTAAAGTGGGCCCTTTTGATTGACCGAGATGTCGTGTTCGATCAATAGTTATATGCTTAGATTTGAAAGAACGCGATGCTTAACACATGTAATTGGACTCTGTTTTCTTGGAGAAGATTTATAAGAGAAAAGTTCCCCATCTCTCTTAGGCCTCCTGTCTTTTGAAAATCTTGTATGATAATGTTCGAGATTGCCTCCATGTGATTCATCCTAAGTAGCTAACCGAATCGGAACTGACTAAAAGGACTGATAAGAGGCAAAAACTGTTTAAAGCCAGAACCTTAGAAGCTAAGAATCCGCTGTTCTCATGTAAGCTGACACAGCCCTTGCCTAGGATATTTTTTTTTTTAGAATCTGATCTTTCTTTTTGAACCTATGAGTTATTCGACTCAATCCAAGGAGATGCATGAAGTATTTTAGTCAGCAGTCCCCCTGGGCGGCGCTTGGCTCTAAAATGGGGCAAATCATTAGAATTTCATAGTCAAGAGATGGCGACACCAGCAGATAGATTCTCAGGGAGGAGAAAGAGCTAGAACAAGGATTTCTTGGGTATCTAAACTACCGATCTTGTTTTTTCAATTCACGAAGGGGAGTTGAACCAATCTCTATAGTAGTCGTAGTACTAGTTTCTCAACCATCAGCCAAAGAATCCACCTCTGAAAGTAGGAGCCACGGAAAGATGACATGAGCTTAAAGGAGTCGAATTGCCCCAGCCTCCACCTATATTCGATGCTGGTTTTTATTCGTTAGGATAAACTAGGCATAGAAGAGCTGGCTAGACTATTAAAAAATTGTGTAAAGAGGACTCGTTTGTTTTATATGTAGATCAAATGTTTTCTTTTTTTATTTTAATTTCAAATTTGTGTGGTCCCACCTCGAATAATGTGAGCTACTTTTATGCCCAAAAAGTCCCCTTCCCTTCTTAGTTGGTAAACCTAACAAGTGATTTACAATTAGTCTTTTCGATTCTTTTCTTTCATCAAAGTCAAGTAAGAAATGGAGGAATCTCTCTATCCAACCTAAGGTAGGCCCTTAATCCATTCCTACCGTAGCCTTAAGTTGTCTAAGTTTCAACAGTTACCTCGAAGTAAGGTTTCTCGTAGCGAGTTCAGTGACTGACGTTCTTTTGTCATGAGTGATCTACATCTTTCTTGCTTTAGTTGTTGTCGTATAGCAAGTGTATGTTCTTCCTGGTGTAGGGCCATCCCCCTACATCTTATAGGTCTAGGGTTCCCTCTTCTTTTTGAGACTCTTTACCCGGTCAAATCAATTTTAGAAAAGTAGTCTCTAAAGACTGCATATAAGATTATTGAAAATACCATAACTCTTAGTTCGTACGCTTTCCATTAGCCTGACAATCCAGCTCAGTCTTTCTGTTTTCTAGTTTTTCACTTGTGTCTAATGGCATTTATAATAGGAAAAGACTCACAGGCATTAGCTTTCTAGTGGTGGAAGCTTTAAATTCTCTCTCTCATTCTAAGGTAGGGAAGGTAGGCACTTAGTCTTTTATAGACCTCCTCATAAAGAACTTCATCTTTTTAAGAAGGCAAAGTTGAGGAAGTATAAAGGTGGGGTCTAGGTTTTCCTAAGTCCTGTAGTTAACCCCTTTGTCTAAGTCATTGAAGTTGGATTTGCTTTTGTTTAAGAATGTGTAAGAGCCATCAAGGACTGAGTTTTCTTTGCTTTTGTTCCCTGAGCTTGAAACTATATAAACAGCTGCCCTGGACAAATTCCTTATTGTATTGTGCAAATCGGAGAAAGGTACTCAAGAAAAGGTGTGATCGAGTTAATGTGCTTTCCTGGTGGATCATCATCCCTAATGCTTTCTTCTGTGTATGGTAGGTATTCTTGTTTTTTCGATTAACGTAAAGAAGGCACTTCTCCATCTTTCTTGTGGAATGGAGAAAAAGGGGCTTAACTTTAGAGCAAAGATTAGGCGAATCAGCTATTGCCTTTGGGCTTGGTTCAGAGTTCTACCTTCTAGGCTTCTTCCTTAATCAGGAAAAGCCTTTACACTTTGAGCAACTCTACGTGAGCATGCACAATCGTAATCATAAATGAGAGGGACTTTCTAATAGTGCCTTAACCAGCCCTTGGCCTAATGGACTTAGCACGAGAAGAGAAGTCCAGACCATAGAATTCTGGCTAACGTAAGGTTAATGGCTAAGGAGGTATGTGCCAAAGTGATTGAACGTGATGAGCTATTGAAGAAGTGGAGTGTCATTCTCATGACACTGGGCTAGTCACACAGACTAAGAACGGACTTGGCTCTTATCGAGGCAGCTAACCACTGGCTGCACATAATAGTTAGACTTTTCTTCTGTGTCAACAAGACAAGCTAGAGCGGAATAGGCCTTAGGCTTTGCTAGAAGCCTTGGCCTTACCACACTCCTAAAGAATTCTTCACTCACGTGATCTCAATGCCAGGAACAAAGTGATCTAAGGCAGTCTTCCTGCATATGGCTTGGTGGTTCAAGTTCCTTACCCTGTAGTTAGAAAGGATAGCTATTCAATCACAATCAGTTTGTCGCACTGGTGCTTGTCTTGCATTGAGGTATATCGAAGATATGAGTCAAAAGTAGATAAGGCCTTTAGGGCTTACTTACTTAGTGCTTGTGCTAAGGAATATGGTAAGGAAGGGAAACTAAGGCAGCTAAGCCACTACATTAGTACAAAGGAGCAAGCTCTGGCCCCTGTTCTATCCACTAACCATGTAAAAAAATGATGGGTGGAATGGCGCAGCACTGTAGTGTAGGAACCGGTTGAATTTGAACTGATGAATAGAAGTTTTGTAGACTCATGCCTTAGCCACTTGGCTATGGTTCCAGCCTAGAAATAGTGAAATAGATTTTCATTGACTAAGCTTGAATGGGCTACTCCTGCTCTTGGTCCCTTGGGAAAATAGGGTGACAAAGAGATGTTGCTTCACCTGGGTTGGTTGGCCTCCTAGCTCGTAGGTACCGCTCATTTCATTGTTGGAAGTTTAGATTCAATAGTTATTAGTTATTTTGGAGACTCCACCAGTTAGAATAGCCATTCCTTAATTAATAGTAGTTGGGAAGGTCTCTTTTCTCCCTTAGTGGGATCATCCTTGCTGGTTTTGACTTGGCCATTCTTAGGAGTTGTAACGAGACCCACCTTTCAGGATAGAAGAAATCCCAAGTGGCTTCTTGTTTGGGATATCTAAACCCAGTTGATATTCTTATTCGAATGCTTAAATTGAACTCATCTATTTATTTATGGCAAACCTTGACCATCGTTCCCAAGGGAAATTGATTGAATGAATGATCATGAGCCATTCCCACCGACTGATCCGGAG
This sequence comes from Erythrophleum fordii, assembly GCA_032878935.1. NCBI lineage: Eukaryota > Viridiplantae > Streptophyta > Magnoliopsida > Fabales > Fabaceae > Erythrophleum > Erythrophleum fordii. The sequence goes on along the minus strand of JAVQMF010000052.1, from coordinate 11,810,577 downwards.
AACGGTCATAGATCACTTTCGAAGGTGAGTGTTGTTAGTGAACCATGGGAGTAGAAAAGTTAGAATAGAGCTTATAGCCTATTATGAGGTCTAATCTCATGAGTCTATTGTGCCAAAGCTACTAATGCTAAGAATGCTTTGTTTGCCCTTACTAGCTAGTAAAGGAAGGTAGGTAAGTAAGAGGTAGATCTAGGTTAGGTTGAAGGGAGTGAAAATTTTGGCAAAAGATATATGAAAGCAAAATTAGGTATAAGAGGGAATATTTGGAAAAAATATTAAGGAAAGAAAAAATTGAAAAAATTTTGAGAGAAGAGAAAAAATTGTAAAAGAAACAATAATAAATTAATAGGAAGTGGATATTAATATTATAAAATGTATTTATTAAAATAATATGAAAACTAATTTTGAGTCCTATACATGTGTACATGGGAGCCTTTGGTAATATATATACATATATATATGTGTGTGTGTCAGCTATACTTGAGTGAAAGTTAGGTAAAGATTACAATGCTTAATTATTTAAATTTAAAGTGGGCTGCTTGATCAGAGACAATGAAATAAAAATTAGTCAAGGAGTAGCTTAAATAGCATAAGTAAGAATCAAGGGATATGCACATGAATCAGTCAAAAAGTCAGTGATATAACTAACTACATACAAAGGCTAAAGTTAGTAGGCATTGTTGCAACTTACACTGATAGTCGGTCTATACGAGAATTATGATATTATTTGACAGACATCAACCCAATTGTTGAGAATTTCGAAAAGTACTTATACTGCACTCAAGATTATATTAGTCTTCAATATTAAATGTACTAAAATCTATTTGTAACAATCATAACTCTTAATTAGGCTAATTACGCATAATTATATTTTTGATAATCAATACATAAGGTCTAAAACTAATACTAGTTATTAATGGATGAAGATATGAAAAAATTTAAACCTTTTAATCATTAACAATCACTATTTAGACAAGTAAGAAGACTTGAACCTATATGGAATTTAAATCCTTATTTAGAACTTTCAACTTATTTTTAAATGGATCTAGAAACTTAAAACTCCTATATATTGGTTTACAAATTATCGCTTATCATTAGCATAGTAAAAACTAAAATTTATAAGTTAAAATGGGGGTTTGGGAACTTAGGCCGGGACTTAGAAGGACTTTCTACGCCTAAGATGATTACTGGAACCTCTAAAAGTCTTAGGATATACTTAGACCGCGACTTGAGTACTCCTGCCATGACTAAATTTGATTAGGTAACTTTAGAACTAAAACATTGGACTTATGTAGTGACTTAAAGGACCCACACTATAACTCAACTTGCTATTAGAACTAAAAGCACAAAATTTCCCGATCCTCACCGTGTAATGTTCGGTTTTTGTCAAACGATGAAAACAGATGCATTTTTAAGGTAAGTCCCTTGAAATGAATTAGTTAAGGTCTCAAAAAATTTAAGTAGCATTCTAGACTCCTAAAAATGAGAATCTCAGGCTCAGACGGAAAGAAAAATAGAGCTAGAATGAAGAAATGAATTGTAACGAAGTGTTGACGAAACGTAATGGCATTTTTATAATTTTGAGCAAATTTTAAAATTTTTATAGGAGGGCTTTTTAAATAAAAGTTTTGAGTTCTCCAGGATTCTCAGAGGCCCTAAAAGCCATAGGAATCCCCGGGATAGCTAAAACTCCTCCAGTGAACGTTTTCCTATATTGATTGACCCGAATTTTGATAGATTCATTCGGGAAGGTTTTAGCTCCGAATTGAGTGATTCTAAAAGGATTTTGTTAAATTGGGGACCTAAATTTTATGAAGGGAAAGATGGTTCTCAAAAAAGGAAAACAAGGTAGTTCTTCATTCCAAGACAAAAGGACAAAATTAGAATTTTTGAAAAGTCCTTCCTAACTTATCTATATATATATGTCATGCCCCACCTCCTCATTCATTTAGCCATATTTGTTTTTCCCTTACACCAAAAGAGAGAGTTAGGATTTGAGGGGCACAAAGAGAAGAAGAAACGAAGGGAAAAAACAAGGAAAAAGGTATGGATTTTCTTGATTTTTCATGCTTTCTCTTGATCATCCATCTTCCCTTCTTTCCCATGATTTTATTGAAGTTCTTGGATCTATTTTAAGGGCAAAACAGAGGTGAAAAACTCAATTTGAGGATAGGAGGCCAAGCAAAGTGAGAAACAAGCAAGAAAAGCTAAGAAAACAAGGTACATCTTCATTCCATGGTAGCTACTCCTTCTTCCCTTCTTCTCCTTGGTTCATCCCACCTAGAGAGCTTCAAGAAGACATGGATTTTAGGTAGAACCAGGGGTGAACCTTAGAGAATTGAGTGTGGAGAATAAGAATATGCAAAGAGAATTAACAAACGACCATGAAAAATCAAGATAGCAAAGTTAAGGTTTCAAGTGTTCCACCAAAATCTGATTTGATACAATAATTTCTAGACCTAAATGAGTGTTTGGATTAACTCCTAAGATCACTAGAAGGCTTGTAACATCTGGTTCTTTGAAAACCAGAGAAAATGTGAAAAATATAATGTACGGTTTCTCCATAAAAGAATCAAATTTACCGGATACAAAAAGAAGTCCCCCAAAATAATGTTGTTAAGGTCCCAAAAATTTAGGAAGCATTCTAGACTCCTAAAAATAAGAATCTTAGGCTCAGATGGAAAGAAAAATAGAGCTAGAATGAAGAAATAATTTCTTATAAAAAGCTTATGAAATGTAATGGCATTTTTGTAATTTTGAGTAAATTTTGGAATTCACACAGGAGGGCTTTTCAAATGAAAGTTTTGAGTTCTTTAGGGTTCTCAGAGGCCCTAAAAATCATGGAAAGTCCCGAGACAGCTAAAACCCCTCTAGTGGATGTGTTACAATGTTAGTGTACTTGAATTTTGACAGATTCGTTCGAGAAGGTTTTAGCTCCAATTTACTAAATATAGTTCTTAAAAAGGAGCTAAAATAAAGGAGAAACAAAAATTCCAAGAACGAAGGGCAAAATGAAGATTTTTGAAAAGTGTAACCTCCTCCCACCTATATATACGATGCGCCCTTCTTGTCCCTTCATTTTGCATGACCAAGTTCTGCGCAAAACCAGAGGAAAACCCTAAGGAGAGTGGCATACAAGAGGTAGGCAAAGAGGAGGAGAAATCAAAGGCTTAAAGTATGGAAATTTAGTAGTTTTTCATGCACTTTCTCTTATAAACCTTTTCTCCTTCATTCTCCTTTATTTCCTATGATTATAATGAAGTATATGGATATATTTTAAAGGAGAAGTTAAGGGAAAAATTCGGATTTGAAGAGAGGAGCTTAAAGAACACAAGATTCAAGTGAGAAAAAGTAAGAAAACAAGGTAAATCTTGCATCCCATGGTAGCTACTTCTCCTTCCTTCTTTTCCATATTTTGCCCCATGTATCTAGATACTAGAAGGCTGGAACTTTAAGGGGAACCAAGGGTGAATTCCATGAATTTAAGGGAGGAGAGTAAGAATATGCAAAGAAACTCAAAAAAGGCCATGGAATTTCAAGGTGCAAAACCTAGGATTTCAAGTGCACCTTGTAAAATTTGATTTTGTATGATGATTACTAGGCCTAAATAAGAGTTTAAATGAGCTCCCAAGATCCTTAAGAGGCTCGCCATATGCATCCTCCCTTGAGAAAATAAGGCAAACTCTAAAAAGCCCCATTTCTTCCATAGCCTCGGCCTAAAGGGGTTTGTGTAGCTAAGGAGAGTTTTAAATTTTTATAAGCCCATTTTTGAGTCATATATGATGAATGAGTATGAAGGGAAGCCTTGGGAGAAATTTAGAAATCATAAAAAGTGAGTTAGTGCTTTATGTTCCATAATGAGACCTAAAATAGCAACATGTAGTTAGGCTCTTGGTTTGATTGTGTGATGACTCCAAGAGGCTTAAAAGGAATCAAGAATCATATTTGAAAGGAAAGAATGGAGCTTAGAATTTAATTGAGGGGTGTTGCTTACCATAATAGGGTTATAAGCTAACTTGGTGTCTAAGCAAATTGTATGGCTTTAAAATTGAGTTCATGAACCTAATTGGCTTCTATAAATTGTGTTTAGGCTAAGAGAAAACTTTCCCACACTTTTGTGTGTGTGTGGCCAAAAGGGGGAGCTTGGATTCAAAGAAAAAGTGTGTAATTGTGTATAAGGTAGCTCTCTCCACCTTCTCTCATGCATGGATGTGTGCTTAGCTTGTCTTAAATGTATATATGTGTATTTTTAAGTCATGAAAAGTGTTCTAGCATGACTTTAATTTTATGGTGCCATGATGTTACAATATGCTCTTATATGATGTTTCTATATGTGCTTGGGTTTGCTTGAATGTGGAGAGGCTAAGAACCCTTAGCCATGGTGAGGATGAGCCAAAAACCCTTGAAATTGGTTGAGATAAAGCAAAGAGTCTCTCAAAAACAAGATGGGCTCCCAAGAGTACAGTTTCAGTCCAAGAATCTTTTAAAGAATGGGTGAGGCAAGTCTAATATCCACATGAAATTGGGTGAGGCCAATCCACTTGCTTGGCAAGCCTTTGTATGCTATGTATAACATTCTTACATGATGAAAATACTTCTTGAATGTTTGCACGTGTCAACATGACTATACTTGCATTTATAAGACTTGTTTGCATCCATTATGTATGATTGAATGGGAGATAAGCTATTGGGATTCTTTGAATCTCATTCCCTCCTCTCCAATGATCTAACATGCTAGGTGGACTAAGTGGACAAGGTAATGAAAGCCAACCACCTTGAAGAGAAAATATTGACATCAATATGTATGATTTTTTCTTTTTGAAGCCATAATGATGCCTAATGATGTAAATTATTATTGTAAATGGTCTATTTTGGAACATATGTAATTATGATAATATGTTATGTTTAAATGGGAGAATGCATTATGTGACCACTAGTATGCAAATTGAGTATGTATGGGCAATGTAGCTTCTTGAATTAGTTTATAGAATTATACATATGTATGGATGAGATGGCCAAAATGAGATGCATGAGGGTTAGGACCATTTGGGTAGCTCACACAAGTCCTAATTATGCTATGCTTTTGGACTTGCCCAAGAGGTACCAAACCCTAAGGAAAGCCATTTGGATATTTCGATATCCCATATAGAGCCAAAATTGACCATAATGGAACTTTATATCACTTTTTATCTAAATGAGCTCTTTTTGATCTAAGATTTGGCATGCAATTAGAGCTTGTTAAGAGCTTTTTAGGAAGATAAAGAGCATAATTTTAGACGTATAGAGAATATTTGATAAATTTTCAAAGTTAAAAAATTTTCTAGTTTTGGTTAGGTCACTATTCATACTGGTCTGAAAATGAAATCTATCACACAAGGCTCAAATGATATCCAATTGCCATGAATATACATAGAAACTAGACATTCATAGAGACTTGTGCCAACTAGAAGCACCTCATTTGGATGTCTAGAGAGGGAGATATAAATTTCTAAAAATTCTGTCCAGTATCAGAAACTCTAGCCAAGCTCTATTACTCTTTGATTAGATTTCAAGGTCTAGGCATGCCTGAACTAGTTTGGAGTTATTTTTTTTCCTCTAGCTAACATCTATAGCTTTCTAGATTGGTATCATTTGCATAGATTGGATTTTTGTGAAATTAATTGGACATGACCTGGGACAGCACTAGTAGACAGCCTGACCTCTTGACAATTTTGTATCTCAAATGTCCTGTGTGTTAGATGTTATGGTCTGTAAATATTTTTAGTATGAATTAGATGTTTGTAGCTTCCCAGAATGACCAAGAATGCATGATTTCGATTTTTCTAAAATTAGTTATGATTTTCCAAAGTTGTGACAGAAAAGTGGAAAAATCTGGTAAAAAATATGTATGTATATTTTATGCTTTCCTTCAAGTTCCTTGAGATGTAAGCTACATTTGATCATGCAAATGAGTTGTATTCATGTAATTAAATATGAGAATGTAATGTATGAGCTCACATGGTCCACGTGATACCAAATAGAATTTTCATGCACGACGCAACGCAAAGAAATGTATTATTTTAATAGATTTTTCTCACTTCTTTCATGGGATGTATCATATGAGCATGCAAATGCGTATGAAATGAGTTAGAAATATAACATATTACAAGGCTCCCCATATGCAATTTCCACCAAGAAAACAAAGCAAACTCTATGGGTACCAAGAAGAAGCATAGCCTCGGCCTAAAGGGTTTAAGGCACCTAGGGATAGTTTTAAATTTTTTCAAACCTATTTTTGAGTCATATATGATGAATAAAGATGAAGGGAAACCTTAGGAAAAATTTAGGAGGCCTAGGGACTGAATTGGTAGCATAGGTTCCATAATATGACCTAAAAAAGTAACATATAGTTAGGCTCCTTGTTTCAATTGTATGATGACTTTAAGAGGCTTAAAAGGAGTCAAGAATCATAAATGGAAAGAAAGAATAGAGCCTAGAACTCAATTGATGGATGTTGCTTCATTAGGTGCATTTAGGAACCATAAATGAACCATAAGACAAAGTTAGAGTTCCAAGCAGATAAGTGGCTTTGAGAATGATTCCAAGAGCATAATTGGTTCCTATTTTATGTGTTTAAGCTAAGAGAAACAAGTCTCCCATCATTGTGAGTGTGTGGCTGAGGAAAGGAGTATAATTCCAAAGAGAAAAAGTGTGCTTGTATGGTAAGGTAGCTCTCTCCACTTTCTCTCATGCATGGATGAATGTTTGCCTTGTCTTTGAATATGTGTATGTATATTTTAAGCTATAAAAAGTGTTCTAGCATGTGCATATGTATTATGGTACCATGAAGCGATATTATGTTTTCAAATGATATTTTATATGCTTGGCTTGGTTTGCTTGAGTGTGGAGAAGCCAAGAGCCTTCTACCCATGGTGAGAATGAGCTAAGAACCCTTAAGAGTGGTTGAAACAAAGTTTAGTGTCTCCCAAGAACAAGGCTTAGTTCAAGGCCTTTAAGAAAAAGGGTGAGGCAAGTCCAACAACCTTGAAGAGAATAGGTAAGGCCAATCCACTTACTTAGCAAGCCTATGTATGATTTGTATGACTTGTTTAAATGCCAAGAATGCTTCTTGAATGATCATATATTCCATTGTGCTCATGTATGCATTTTTAAGACTTAAATTACATTCTTTATGTATGATTGAAAGGGAGATGAGCTATTGGGATTCTTTGAATCCATTCCCTCCTCTCCAATGTCTTAACATGTTAGGCAAATCAAATGAGTAAGATAATGGGAGCCACTAAGTTAGGAGATGAAAGCTCGACAACAAAGTGCCCAGTTTTGTCTCTTTTGTAGTCATACAAATGGCATATGATGTAATCCGATGATAGAATTATTGTTTAATCATTTGAACATATGTAATTACCTAAATGTTTGATGTATGTATGAGTTTTAATGCCAAATGAATGATAATGTACATTTTGGGTAGTAAATGGCAACTTAAAGCATATAGATTCTTATGTATGACATGGGGTGAGAGAGTGAGTTTTTAATTTTTAGGTTTATGCACCTTTAAGACATGTTTAGTAGACCATTTTGGCACTTCTCACGTGCTCAAGTGGTTATGGGTGTATTAGAAACCAAAATGGACCATTTGGAGCCCTCTTGTGACATAAAAGTAACCATTTCACATCCTAATATCAAAATCTAACCAAATGAATGAATTTGCTCATGAAATTTGGCATTCATATAGATCTCATCTAGATCTTTCTAGAAAGTCAAAGACCAAATTATTTGGAGCTCTGTGTAATTAATTATGATTTTTCAAAGTTGGCATTTTTTGCTGAACTGATAAAGACACTATTCATATGGTCAGTTGCTTGGGTTGTGTCATTCAAGCACCAAATGACATCTAATACTTATTAAATTTTACAAGAATAAATTAGACATGATAAGTTTTTTATGGCCACTGAGATCACCTTAAGTGAACCTCTGAGCAGGGAGATATGAATTTTTGAAGATGGAGGATAGTACTAGTAATGACAGTCAACCTCTGGTACTGTTCCATCAATTTTTGATAGCTAGAAGCCCCTGTTGTTGTCTAGATATATTTTTAGCATAAATAGCCATCTGTAGGTTTATAGAATAGTAAAGTATGCTTAATTTATATTTTTTTAGAATTAGTTATAATTTTTCAAAATTTATGATAGTAACTTGGAAAATTGACTTGAGGTTGCATCATTGATTTTTATATATACCATCCACTTGCACGAGTTCTAGGTCACTTCTTAAGATGGATTTGAGTTTTTATTATGTAATTAAATATGAGAATGAAATGGATGAGTTCATATGATCCATGAAACATTGAATGAAAAATTTATCCACTACACAATGTAAATTTATTCATTATTTTTAATGTCTTTCTTTTGCCTTCTTGTGAAATGCATGGGATAAGGCTTGGAAATAGCATGAGACAAGTTAGAAATTTATGGTGTTACATACTGCGACTCAAGCTACCCATGCTATGGTGAGGTTCCCCCTTGGTGTCACTATTTAAAGTCTTTCAAGTCTTGTCACAATGAGTTTACACACCGTAACTCCCCTGGCTAAAAATTCATGACTCATGCCACAATGGAACATGCTACGTCATGACATGGCTTGATTTTGTAATCTCCTGGGCTAAACTTTTGAGTTTCACCATAATGAATCATCTTGTGCCATGTGTAACAACCAGAAAAAGAAAAGAAAAAGAAAGAAGGAAGCTGAAAATTTTCGAAATCCTGAAATTTTTCTAAGTCTGCTAGCTACAGCGTGAAATGGCCTAGCTATAACGAATATACCTGTTCGCTATAGCGAGAAATGGTCTAGCTATAGCGAATGTACTTATTAGTTATAGCGAGAATACTTTTAGCTATAGCGAGTGCAGGCATCCCATACAAAAACTAGGGAGCTGCTTGCCGTAGCGCACCGTAGCAAAAATAGGGGTTTGGGACTGATACGTGCTTGCCGTAGCAAAGGTTATTTTTCACTATAGCTAGGGTTAGTCCGAAAAAATGCGAAAAAGGAGAATTTGACTTCTTACAGCATCCAAATTCATCCTTTCTCTTTTAACTGACCTAAGCTTCGACCAAAAGAGAGAAAAGGGGTGTGGAGATAGAGAGAGAGACCAAGAGAAGGAAGGAAGAACAAGGAAAAGGTAAGCAAGTTTGAGATTTCCCTATCTTTTCTTTTTAAAATCTTGTTTTTCTCTCTTTGCCCTCTCTTTTTATGGTTTTGGTTATTGAATTAGTTGGGTTTTAGGCTTGGGTTAGAAGAGGGAAAGTGGAAAACCACTCTTGAACAAGGCTAGAATTCATGTATCTTTACTTCTTTTTCTTTGCTTTCCTTGAGTATGTTAGTTCTACCAACTTGAGAGGTTGAGAGAGAAGATGAGTTAGTGAAATTCTAGAGAGAGAGAGAGAACCCCCTAGCTTTGTGAATACTTGTTGAGTTATGAGAGAGTAATTCCATGCTCTTTGTTGTGTCTAGGCTCAAGAGAAGCACCTCCATCTAGTTGCGATTGTGAAACCAAGAAGGGAGAAGAGAAATTGGAAGGGAAGGCTTGTGTTAGCTTATAAGGTAGCTCTCCACTCTTTCTTGTTGCATTCTTGGATGTATATAGTCATTGTATGCTTATGTATATGCTTGTTGTATGAGACATGCCATATGTAATTGCCTTGATACATTGGTACTAATATGTTTATATGTTGGATTGTGAAAATTGCTCGAGTGAGGTAGTGCCAAAAGTCCCTTGTGATGGGTGAGGTAGAGCTGAAAGTCCCTGAAGATAGGTGAGATTAGGCCAAAAGTCTCATAATTAAGTGAGGCCAAGTTAAAAGTCCCTAAACCAAGAGTGAGGCCATCCAAGAGGCCTTAAAAATCGAGTGAAGCTAGATCAAAAGTCCTGAGAGCTTATTCTTAGCATTGATGTGATAGTCATGGCATGTAAATCATGTATTGTATGATTGTCAATGGTTAGATGCCTATTTGCATGCTTTGACTTATTTATATGCCTTGATTGCTTCCTTAAATGAGTGCATGAGCTATTGAGATTCCATGAATCTCATCCCTTCCCTCTCCCATCTTAACATGTTAGGTGGAGCTCAAGGAGATTCAAGTGCACAAGGAGCCTAGTTGAGCATGTTTAGATGGTTGTTAGCTTATTTTGGTTCTTTTGATGTAAAAAAGTGCCAAAATGAGTATGCACCTATTATTTTGAGATGTAAATGTTGAAGCAAGTGTAAATATATGGAAAAATGATGTATAAATTATGTAGAGAGCCAAAGTAATGAAAATATAGGATTTGCCCCTTTTGTGGATTGTATGCGATAGTGCATTTTGGCCTGTAGCATAGTGAGTTTGAAATGTATGATGATTGGGACCACTTGGAAATTTCATAAATAATATGTTTATGCTTTAAAACTTATCCATGAAGTGTGAGAATATGTGGTAGGCCATTTGGACTCACTTTGAACTGTTTTGAGTGTCAAAACTGCCAAATTTTTGAGCTCCATCAAAGTATGACAAAATGAGCTCTTCTTGATATGAAATTTAGCATGCCTCTAGATTTTGTAGAGATCTTCTTAGGAAGTTAAAGTGGGTAATATTTGGAGGTCTAGGAAATATTCGGCGAATTGTTGAAGTTAGGAAATTTTGATGATTTTGGTCATGGTACTGTGCAACTAGTCTGAAAATGAATCCATGTCCTTCATGGACCAAATGGTGTCCAATTGTCATGAAATTTTATGGGCATAAACTAGACATCCACAGTGACATATACCAACTAGGAAAACCTTAATCAGAGATCTGTAGGGAGAGAACTAACCTTCTGAAATTCTGTGTCAGCATCAGGGAAGCCATCCGACCTTCATTACTGTTCCATCAGTTTTTGATGTCTAAAGGCTGCTAAACTGACCTAAAATTAATTTTTTTCCTCTATTTAACATCTGTGGCTTTACAAATTGGTATATTTTTCCTAAATTGAATTTATTTGGAATTAGTTATGAATTTTTGAAATTCATGACAGTAAGCTACACCAGTACCAGGGACAGCTGGACCTCTATCTCTTTTTCGATGTCAAACATGGTCAAAACGCTGAGATTGTGGTTGGAGATTATTTTTAGTGTAAAGTGAACACTTAGAGATTTCCAGAAAACTATGGTTTTTTTTATTTTCATTTTTCTAGAATTAGTTATGATTTTCCAAAGTTAGAGCAAAAAATCTGACTTTTGGGCTCATTTGAGAAATTGCACTTTCTTGGATTTTGGCCTCATATCCATGGTTTATGGGTTGTTTAAGGCTATGTATGAGTTGTATAAATGGATTTTGAGTAGAGAATATGAATGATGGATTCATAGGACCTATGGGGCAAAATATGAGCGTTTGAACCCCGATTTATAACATGAAAATGCCACGACTTTTGTCATTTTTTTTGAAAATCATATGGAATCGAGCTTAAGTAGAGACTAGTTGGAGTTAATTATTATGGTGTTACACCATGCCCATCCTTGGTTTTGTATAAGCTCTAGTCGCGACTTAAGTAGTTTTGGCCACGACTTAACTAACCTCTGATCCTAAGCTCTTTGTTTTATGTTCCTAACTATTTACCACTAACTTTAATTGAATCCTAGGGCCCTTCATGGGTAAAATACATGGTTTTATTATCACATAATTTCTCATAGACCTCAGAATATGGCATTATTTCACTTAATGGTCTAAGGACTAATTGAATCCATCAAATCAAATATTTTATTAGCAACCTCACCAATATGGTAATAAAATGGCTTATAAGCCCTCAAGTGGCAATGTCAAATGCATAACTCCAAACCAACTAACCTAAAACCATTTTGAACAAATTACAATGGACTAACTAAACATGCTTCTACCCTTAAAGCTCTAGGAAAACCTTAAATGCAAATTTTGAATGTGGCATAACTCAATTCCTCCTACTAGGCATATTTGTAGATGTATACACATATCAACAGAAACTTCATATAACAATATTCAAGAAATTGTTAGCCTATGAAATGGAGTGAGATATGAATCTTAGTAACCAAAAGAAATTCTAACATATGTGTGAAATAATCAACATAAATACCATTTATACAGACAACTACCTAAAGTATCAATATAATTAGCAAATGAACTAGTTGGGCTACCAGTGATTATTATCTTACACTAGTAATCACACACAATAGGTTAATGGCCAAAAACAGAGGGTAGGGTTCATCCGCAGTGCTAACTCCTGAGTGAACACACTCACGACTAGGTGTACTCCATTAAGTTTGATCATAAAACAATGCATGATCATGGCACAATGCACGGGTAGCAGGTAGACTACAACTCCACTAAGGATACGATCATGGTCTAATATAATTAAGAAGCCAACCGATCATTTAATGTAGAAATCATATAAGTGTAGCAATTATTAGATCAAAATGAACATATATAAGGAATTAGAATTAAACTCTGGTTATCTCACTTAGTTGTGTCAAATTCTCAGATGCCAAGATTAATTTCCAACCCTATAAAGGTTTTACATTATCAAACTAAATTCTAAATCATCATCCATTACAAAAATAAACTATTCATTCATTTCTAACATTAAGAACCACTCAAGAATCACTTACTTAATCTTCAATAAATTTCAAATTTGGTGTAACACCCCAAAATTAATTAAGTTGTTAATTATGGATTTTAGTTAATTATGAATAATTAATATGGAATAATTAGGTAAGTTAAGTGAATGAAAATTTTAAAAAGATAAATTATTAATATGAGTTTGAGGTTTAATTGGGATAGAAACTTCACCTAGGCCCAAATTAATGTAGTAGATTATGATAACAGACTAATGGAGGCCCAATAAGTTAGGTGCAAACCCAATTTAATTCAATGTGATAGAGGCCTAAGATCCACCTTTTATAGGCTCTTATAGTTGGCCCAATAACCCTTGAGCAGATCCAAAACAATTGAGTTCTTCAAACTTGGTTTGGCCTAATTACATTTCTATAGCCCAAGAGATTAAAGCTAGCCCAACAAGGTTTAAATCAGAACCCATTTGCAATTAGACCTTTGGGTCAGCCCATGACCCATCTTTGACCCAACTAAAACCCTAAACACTTCAGTCGCTTCCTCATTTTGCTGGAACACAAGAACGCAACCTATTTTCAGAGGTTTTAAGGGAGGCTAAGGTTTGGGGCAAGAAATCAACCATTTTTCACTTCTAAACTCAAAATCAGCCAAGGTAATAGTTATATAACTTAATCCATTTCTCTTTCTCTTCATTTTGGCCCTATTAGTTTTTCCTTTGGAGTATTTTCACCATACCCAAAATTTGAAACTTGCCATTTGATATTTTCATGGTGAAATTTCGTAAGTTAGGACTAAGGGTGTTGTTAGGTAAGTATAAACTCTCCATTTTAATGTTTTCTTTGCTAGTTTGAGACCCTTATAGCTGATTTATAATATGGGTATTGTTGTTATGCGAATTTACTCAGAATTTGAGATGTTGTTTTAAGGTTTTTGGGTTAAGCTTAACCAAATCTGAATTTGGTTTAGTGGTGATTGGGTAAGTGTTTCTGAGTAGTCCTATATAGTTTAACTCTTTAAGTGATGGATTTGCTGATACAAATTGTGATTAGTGATAGTAATAGCTTAGTTTTGTGTTTATAGCCTAAAGTAACACTCAATTGGCTCTTAGAGGATTGACTATAAGTGAGGTAACTAGGTTTACATTAATTCCATGCATATATCTGCTTTAATTTTATATTTGTTGTACATAAATGATTTGAAATACTAAATGAATTGGTTAGCTATCTATTATATTATGATTGAACCTTGTGAGTCCATGGTAGAGCTGTGGTGCGGCTGCCACCCATGCATGTGCTTCGATCGGGCACCGAGTTAAGATCAAACTCCAGATGCACTGAGCCCTGGTTGGTTTCAATAGGGAGTAGGTGCCGTGGACGGGCCTCTATCAGTGTTATTAGCCTTTAACATGTGGAAATATAATTGCTAGTATGGGATAGTAATCATAATAGCCTAATTGTTTCATTTACTGATATGATTAGTATGTTTTCTGATGCTTATGGGAAATTATGCATATATGTTAATTAAATTAAAACTTATGATGGAATTTACCTTGATTATTGAGATTTGCATCTCACCCCGTTTCATGGGATTACAATTTCAGGTGAAGATTCTTCAAGTAAGGATAAGGGCAAGCAAGTGGATGAACATCCATGAGTTAAGGCCTGGTGTGGGGAGCTAAATTTGGTATGATTATAATAGAGTAGATGTTAATTTTGTTAACCTCTATATAGCATCATCATGTATCTATATTACTAGGTGTAGGAGTCTGTATTTTGATAATATAGCATATATCTATTAAAGAGTAGGCCTTACTTTAGTTTGGTATATGATGTATGGATTTATGATATCTGATGTGAACTTTGTTGAATCATGATATGGCTTACTAATGGAAATGTAATCATATGATATTTTAGATGTTGATTTGAACCATCAATGTATGAAACCCCGCTGATTGTGTATCAAATGATAACTGCTGATAGTTCATGAATTCTTGCTATTGTTACTCTACAAACTTACTGATAGAGGGTAATTGGAGAAAAGAAACTGACTCTTAAATCTTGAATTAGTAATGATAGATTAGCTAGGTAAATTAGGCTAATGAAAGCAATTGGAACCCCACAATTAAGGTAGAGTGGCCCTAGAGAGCCTCTAGATGGAGAATAGAAAGCATGAGACAAGATCTCAGGAATTGTAGGATCAAAAGGCATTTAGTCACGGCCAAAATAGAGTTAGTCACGACCAATAGAGGCAAACTTGCCTAAGGAGAGTACCAGAGAGTAATTCACCGTGGTGAAAAGTGGGGTTAGCCGTGGCGAAATGTGAGAGGTAAAATTGGGGGTCATCCAGAAGGTAATTTATCGCAACTAAATGGGAATTGGCCGTGGCGAACTTTTATGAGAAATTATTGGGCATTCCAGAGAGGAATTAGCCACGACGAAAGAAGGAATTGGCTGCGACCAATAGTGAAAGGCGAGCGAGGTAGGTTCCAGAAGGCTTCCTCACCGCGGTGACATGTAGGTTAGCTACAGCGAAGGTCAAAAAATAGCCATGGCGAAATTAGGGACAATGTAAGGAGCAAACCTGAGAGGAATTGGCCACGGCTAAGTGGGAATTAGTCGCGGTGAATGTCCTGAAACCCTTATATTAACTTAGAAATCTTAGTTTTTTATATGTTAACTTCAAGGGATGCCTTAGAAACATTGGTAGAAAATTCTTGTGAGTGGGAATTAATGGGTAATAGAATCAAAGGCCTATAAATGAGCGTTTGTTTCCTTTGTGTACATGAATGCTTGTAATTAGTTGGTTGATGACCCTCATAATATAAAAGTTCAAATTTCCCCGTATTTAACCAATGTAATTAGTCTTAATATTTTGTAACCCTGATTTATGGTTATTAATAATGTATTTTACCTTAATTACATAGTTAGAAGTTAGGGTCGTCACATTTGGACTTGAGTCTTCTAACACCAGAAATCATAATGTCCCACTTCAAAATCTTAGTATTTTTGCACAAAATCAAAACCCAACATATAAATCAGTACTTGGAGCCAATTTCTAACATAAAACACATCAAAATGAAGAGACAATACTTACCTAATAATCTTTCTAGCCTTAACCTCAGAAAATCATGCAAAAATAATCAAACACCAACTTTAAGATTTTGAGATAAGATGAAAAGTTCACCAAACACAAAACTAATAGAATGAGAGGATTAATTTCTATATTACTCACCTTGGCTAAATCTTTTTCCAAGTATGCATATCAGAGCCACAAAATGAAGAAACCTTAGCCCCCTCTTCAAATGTGCAAAAATGCTCTCCTTGCTCTACAGAACATGTGTTTTGCCTCAAAGATTTTAGGGTGGCTACAAATGGTATTAAGGTTTTTAGTTTGAAATGGGTTAACACAAGAGTCCATGATCCAATTGGGCCTATTTTCTAAGTATTTGGGCCAAGGTTAAATAAGTTTATTTGGGTTGGGTCTAGTTAGGCCTTTAATAATGGTTCTTAACATAGACAAATTATCCATAAGGCCGAAGCATTTAATGTTTCCTTTCACTTAATTAATTTTTTTAGTTATGAGTAAATCCATAATTTAATTTATTTTCAATGTAGAGTGGCCAATTATTATTATTTATCTCAAGATGCCTAAAATAATGGTTTCTTATAATTAAATCCCAAAATTCCATAATAATTCCTTATTCTCCCCTAGTTAATTGCTTAATTCTCTATTAGTTTCCTTAATAAATTTTCAAATGTTACATGTAACACCAAAATTTCTAGCTTTTTCATAACATTCCCATGCTTTACATTATACATTTCATGGAGGAGCAAGAAAAAGGGTATTAAAATAATATATTTCTTAGCGTTACATCATGTATAAAAATTTCATTCGATTTCACGTGAATCATGTGAGCTCATACATCACATTTTCATATTTAATTACATGGATAAAACTCATTTGCATCACCAAAAGTGGCTTATGACTCGTGGAAACCAAAAGGAAGCATAAAATACATATATGCATTTTTGGCTAGAATTTTCTCATTTCTGTCACAAATTTTGAAAAATCATAACTAATTTTGAAAAAATAAAAATCATGTATTCTTAGGCATGCTAGAAACATGTCCAGACCATGAAACACAACACAAAAGACGTTTGCATTTGAAAAGGTGCAGAGGTCTGGCTGTCCACTGGTGCTATCATAGGACTCTGCAACAAACTTCAAAAATATCCAATTAATTTCACAAAATTCCAATCCATGAAAATGATACCAATATAGAAAGTTGTGGATGTTAGCTAGAGGAAAAAAATAACACCAGACTAGTTCAGGCATGTTTAGACCTCGAAACCCTATCAAATAGTATCTGAGATCAGTTGGAGCACCTGATATTGGGCTGGAACTTCACAAATTTATATCTCCGTCTCTAGATATCCAAATGAGGTGCTTCTAGTTGGTAAAAGTCACTAGGAATGTCTAGTTTCTCCATATATAATTTCATATAATTAGATATCATTTGAGCCCTTTGTGATAGAAATCATTTTCGGACCAAGTAAATAGTGCATCAGACCAAAACCAGAATTTTTGCCAAATTTGAAAATTCATCAAATATTCTTTAGACCTTCAAAAATTTTATTTTTTAACTTCCTAAAAAGCTCTCAACTAGCTCTAATTGCATGCCAAATCTCAAATTAAGAAGAACTCATTTGGGTTTAAAGTGACATAGGGTTCCAATTGGCCCATTTATGCTCCATATAGGATACCAAAATGTCTAAATGATTTCTCTTGATGCTTGGCACCTCTTAGGTGAGTCTAAAAACATGATTATAACTTGTATGAGCTCCTCAAATGGTCCCAAACCTCATGCATCTCATTTTGGCCATCCCACTTGCATTTGTACATACTGGCATCAAACTTTCAAGAAGCACAATTTGCCATTACATACTCAAATTACATTCTAGCATTCACATAACATATCTTCTCATTTATACATCACATATTAAGATAATTATACATGTTCAAGAGGCCATAGACCATATACAACCATGGATTACATCATTAGACATCAATATGGCCTTAAAGAACAAAAACTATACACTTTGATGTCAAGCTCTTATTTCTCATGTGGTTGGCTTCCATTCCCTTGGTCTCTTGGTCAACCTAACATGTTAGAACATTGGAGAGGAGAGGATGAGATTTAAAGAATCCCAATAGCTCATTTCCCATTCAATCATACATAAAAAGATGCAAAACAAGTCTTACAATTGCATGCATGGTATAAGGACATGTACAATCATTCAAGGAGCATTTTTTTGGCATTTGAAAATGTCATACATAGCATACAATGGCTTACCAAGCAAGTGGATTGGTCTCACCCATTTACTTATAGATTTTGGACTTGCCTCACCCATTCTTTAAGAGGTTCTTAGACTCAACCATGGTCTTAGGAGTTAACCTCACTTTTAGGAGACTTTTTAGTTTGTCTCAACCAATCTTAAGGGTTCTTGGCTAATCCTCACCATGGCTAAAGGTTCTTGGCCTCACCACACTCAAGTAAACCAAAACAAATATCGTGAACATCATTTAAAGACATAATGCATCATTATGGTACCATGGAGTAAGAGTTCATGCTAGAACATTTTTCATGGCTTGAAATACACATATACACATTCAAAGACAAGTAAAGAAAGCAATTATGCATGAGAGAAGGTGGAGAGAGCTACCTTGGATGCAACCACACACTTTTCTCTTGAATCAATGCTTCCATTCTTGGCCTCACATACACAATGGTGTGGGAATGATTTCTCTTAGCCTAAACACAATTTATGAAAGCTAATTAGGTTTATGAAATAAATTCTAAGGCCATACAACTTGCTTAAACTCTAGCTCAACCTATAAACCCCTTTATGATTTAAAAAATGCACCTAATGAAGCAACACCCATCAAATAAATTCTAGGCTCCATTCTTTCCTATCATATATGATTCTTGACTCCTTTTAAGCCCCTTGGAGTCATCATACAATTAAAACAAAGAGCCTAACTTCATGTTGCTTCTTTAGATCATATTATGGAACATATGGCACCATCTCACTTTCTATGGTTTTTATATTTTTCCCAAGGCTTCCTTTTATATTCATTCATCATATATGACTCAAAATGGGCTTAGAAAAATTTAAAACTATCCCTAGCTATGCTATCCCCTTTTAGCCGAACCTATGGAAGGTTTTAGGGTTCATGGACTTTGCTTTGTTTTCTTGATGGAGGAAGCACATGCGGAGACTTCTAGAGATCTTAGGAGCTCATTCAAACACTTATTTAGGTATAGGAATTAAAAGATCAAAATAGATTTTAGAAGGAACACTTGAAACCCTAGAATTTGCATCTTGAATTTCCATGGTTGTTTGTTAATTCTCTTTTCATATTCTTAATCTCTACATCATTTTTCCTAAGAATCACCCTTGATTCTACATAAAAACCAAGCCCTCCTAGGGTTTCTTGAGTGGGGCAAAATGGGTAGAGAAGAGGAGCAAGGCGTAGCAACCATGGAAGAAGAAATTACCTTATTTTTCTTATTTTTCTCACTTGAATCTTGTCTTCTTTGAGCTCCTCTCTTCAAATTTAAATTTTTCCCTTAATTTCTCCCTTAAAATAGATTTATAAACTTCATTATAATCAAAGGAAACAAAGGAGAATAGAGGAGAAGAGGTTTAGAAGGAAGAAAGCATAAAAAACTAGCAAATTTCCTTACCTTCAAGCTTGGATTTCTTCTCCTCTACTTCTTCCCTTGGTGCGCCACTCTCCTAGGGTTTCTTCTCTTGTTTGGGGCAGAAAAATATGAGACTCAATGAATGGGAGAGTGGGGTGTCTCATATATATAGGTGGAGGAGAATAGCTTTTTCAAAAATTCTCGTTTTGCCTTTCATTTTTGGCATTTTTGTTTCTACTTTGTTTTAACTCCTTTTTTAGAACTGTCTTTTCCATTATAAAATTTAGATTCCCAATTTAGTAAAATGCCTTTGCAATCACTCAAATTGAAGCTAAAACCTTTCCAAACAGATCCATCAAAGTTCGGGTACACCGACATTGAAAAACATCCATCGAAGGGGATTTAACTGTCTTGGGGCTTCCTATAGTTTTTAGGGCCTCTTAGAACCCTGAAGAACTTAAAACTTTCATTTAAAAATCCCTCCTATATGAATTTCAAAAATTACTCAAAATTACAAAAATACCATTATGTTTCATAAGTTTTTTGTAAAAAATTGTTTCTTCATTCTACCTCTAACTTTCTCTTTGTTTAAGCCTAGAATTCTGATTTTAAGAGTCTAGAATGTTACTCAAATTTTTTGGGACCTTAACTAATTCATTTAGGGGACTTGGTTTGAAAATGCGCTCATTTCCGTCATTTAACGAAAATCAAACATTACAATTCTCTCCCTTTTAAAAATTTTATCCTCGAAATTTAGATAACATACCTTATGGGAAGAGTTCTAGATATTTCTTCCTCATATCTTCCTCTAGTTCCTGGGTAGCTTCTTTAGGAGATATCCCCCTCCAAACTACTTTCATCAGCGATATCGTCTTATTCTATAACTACTTGAGTCTAACATCCACAATCTGATCTGGTGATACTATATATGATAGATCATCCTATAACTATGCATTCTCATATTCTATGATATGTGAAGGGTCAGTCTGATACTTTTTGAGCTGTGAAGCATGAAATACATTGTTTACTTGGCTTAAATTTGGGGGAAGGGCTAGTCTATAGGCCACAGGTCCTACTTTATCAAAAATATGGAAAGGACCTATGTACTTTGGACTGAACTTTTTACTTTTTATGGACCGACCTATTCTTATGACTGGAGACACTCTAATGAAGACATGGTATCCAATTTCAAACTTTAACGACTGTCTACATTTATCTGCATAATTTTTCTGTCTACTTTAGGCCATCAGGAGTTTCCTTCTAATGGTTTCAATTTGTCTAGAAGTTTGGTCCACTAACTTTGGGCCTATAAGGCTCTGTTCTCCTAGCTCAACCTAACATATTGGAGACCTACACTTCCTTTCATACGGTGCCATCTGTATACTTGCATGATAACTGTTATTATAAGCAAACTCCACTAGAGGCAAGTATGTATCCTAGTTTCCTTTCATCTCTAAGACATATGCCCTCAACATGTCTTCTAAGGTTTGAATGGTTCTCTCTGTCTAACTATATATCTGTGGATGATAGGCTGTACTAAATCTGAGTCTAGTACCTAGAGCATCCTATAATGATCTCTAGAAATTCAATGTAAATCTGGGATTTCTACCTGAAACTATGCTTCTAAGCACACCATATAATCAACTATCTCTCGTATGTACAGCTGGGCTAATTTGTCTAGGGTATAAGTGGCTTTCATAGCTAAGAAGTGTACTGACTTTGTTGACCTATCCACTATTACCCACATTGCATTGGGCCCTGATGATGTCCTAGGTAAACCTATGACAAAATCCATTGCCATACTATCCCATTTCCACTCTGGGATATCTAGAGGCTGAAGTAACCTAGCTGGTTTCTGGTGTTCTATTTTCATTCTCTAGCATACTAAACATTGGGAGACATATTCTACTATGTCTATTTTCATTTTAGGCCACCAGAAATTTTCTTTAAGTCCTGATACATTTCATTACTATCTGGATGAATGGTGTACTTACTCTTATGTGCCTCATCTAATATTTTCTCTCTAATTTTCATATTTCTAGGCACACACAGCCTATCCCTGTATTTGACTATGTTATCCTCAAACAGATTGAACTCTTAGATGCTACCCTAGGCTATTTGGGCTCTAATTTTATTTACATAGTCATCTATTTATTGGGCCTCTCTAATCTAATCCTTCTGGTCATTTTCCATTCAGGTTTCACTTATTAATAACTTTCTCGAATACACCTCATAGGAGAGTCTCATATCTCTGAATCTCTCAACCAATTCATGTTCTCGAATCATCATGCAGGCCATGTATATAGATTTTCTACTTAGGGCATCAACTACCACATTAGCCTTATCAGGATGGTATTTCAATGTGAAATCATAGTCTTTCAAAAATTATAAACCATCTCCGTTGTCTCATTCAGCTCTTTCTGTTTAAATAAATATTTAAGGCTCTTATGGTCACTATAAATTTCTATAGTTGCCCCGTATAAGTAGTGTCTCTATATTTTCAAAGCAAATGCCACTGCAGTTAACTTTAGGTCATGTGTGAGGTAGTTTTCTTCGTGAGATTTCAACTGTCTAGAAACATAAGCTACCACTCAGCCTTTCTGCATAAGCACTTATCCTAACCCCTTCTTTGAGGCATCACTGTAAATTATAAAAGTTTCTCTAGGGTCAGGGAGTACTAAAACTAGGGCTGTGGTTAACTTGTGCTTTAACTCCTGAAAACTACTCTCACATTTCTCATTCCATACAAATGGTACATTCTTTCTAGTCAGCTTGGTCAATGGCATCACTATCTGAGAAAAGCCCTGAATGAACCTTCTATAGTAACTTGCTAAACCTAGAAAGCTCATGATCTTTGTCACTGTCCTAGGTCTCTTCCACTGTAACACTACCTCTACCTCATGAGGGTCTACTATGACTCTGCCTACGAGATCACATGACTTAGAAATTGAACTTTCGTGAGCCAAAACTCACATTTACTAAGTTTAGCATACAATTATCTCTCTTTTAAGGTCTCCAAGGCTAATCCTAGGTGTTGTTCATGTTCCTCTCTACTTTTTGAGTCGATAAGGATGTCACCTATGAAGATAACTATAAATCTATCTAAGTATAGCTTGAAGACTCTGTTCATATAATCTATGAATATTGCAGGTGCATTCATTAACCCGAAGGGCATAACCAAAAATTCATAATGCCCATATCTAGTTCTAAAAGCTGTTTTGGGAATATCTTCAGCCTTTATTCTGAGTTAGTGATATCCCGACCTGAAGTCTATCTTAGAAAATAATAATGCCCCGACTAACTAATATAAGAGGTCATCTATGCGAGGGAAAAAGTACTTATTCTTAATAGTTATCTTATTGAGTTCTCAATAATCTATTCATAGCCTAAGACTCCCGTCTTTCTTCTTTACGAATAAGACTGGAGCTCCCCACAATAAGACACTGGGTCTGATAAAACCCTTCTCTAAGAGCTCTTTTATCTACTTTTTATGCTCAGCTAGCTTGGTGGGAGCCATCCTATACAAAGCCTTAGACACTAGACTTACCTCAGGTATAATGTTTATAGGAAACTCGACCTCTCTCTGGGGTTAGTCTGCTAATATCCCTAAGGAATACCTCTGGGAACTCCCTTACTATAGGAATCTCCTTTATACCCTCTTCTATTTTAGCCCGAACTGAAAAGAAAACTAGATACCCCTGATAATCATGCCCTAGAGATCTCTCAGCCTAGGAGGTAGTCATGACAGATAACTCAATCCTCATATTAGGTATAGTCCCACACTCAGGTAAAGTAATACATCTATGGCTATAATCTAGTATGGCATTATTTACAGATATTTAGTTCATACCAATGATCACATCAATATCAATAAAGGGCATACAAATCAAATTAAGGGTGGTAAGGTAATGATTAAACTAGATCACACAATTCAAACAAGCATGTGAGGTAATGGCTCATCTTCCTGTGGGGGTAGCTACGTGCAAATCATATGGTAGTGTATGCATACTCAGACCCAACTTCCTAGCACAGTTATATGATATGAAAGAATGGCTAGCACCCGAATCAAATAATATAGTTACAAGAAAATCATTTATTTTAATAGTACCTTGGATCAGACTCGGGGACCGGCTAGCCTCCTGCTGTGATAGGGCAAAGACTCTACCATGGGTCTGAGGTCTAGGAGGAGGAGACATCTCCCTCTACTGTGTGATCTGTGGAGGAGCCTGGGTGTAATCCCTGGCTATATGTCCTGGCCTACCATGTAATGTCCGATTTTCATTAAATAATGGAAATAGACGTGTTTTCAAAGCAAGTCCCCCTAAATAAATTAGTTAAGGTCCCAAAAAATTTGAGTAACATTTTAGACTCCTAAAAATGAGAATTCTAGGCTCAGATGGAAGGAAAAATAGAGCGAGAATGAAGAAACAATTTCTTATGAAAAACTTATAAAACATAATGGCATTTTCAAAATTTTGAGTAATTTTTGGAATTCACATAGGGGGAATTTTTAAATGAAAGTTTTGAGTTCTCTGGGGTTCTTAGAGGCCCTAAAAACCATGGGAGCCCCGAGACAGTTAAATCCCCTCCGGTGAATATTTTCTAACGTTGGTATACCAGAACTTTGATGAATTCATTCGAGAAGGTTTTAGCTCTGATTTGAGTGATTCCAAAGGCATTTTACTAAATTGGGGACCTAAATTTTATAATAGAAAAGATGGTTCTAAAAAAAGAGCTAAAACAAAGTAGAAACAGAAATGCCAAAAAACAATGGCCAAAATGGAAATTTTTGAAAAAGCCATTCTTCTCTACCTATATATATGAGGTGCCCCACTCTCCTATTCATTGAGTCTCATATTTTTCTACCCCAAATCAGAGAAGAAACCCTAGGAGAGTGGTGCACCAAGGGAAGAAGAAGGATGAGAGAAATCAAGGCTTGAAGGTAAGGAATTTTGGAAGTTTTTCATGCTTTCTTCCATCCAAACCTCTTCTCTTCTATTCTCCCTTGTTTCCTTTGATTATAATAAAGTTTAAAAATATGTTTTAAGGAAAAAATTAATAGGAAAATTCGGATTTAAAGAGAGAAGTCCAAAGAAGACAAGATGCAAGTGAGAAAAAGCAAGAAAATAAGATAATTTCTTCTTCCATGGTTGCTATCCCTTGCTCATCTTCCTTCACCATTTTGCCCTACTCAAGAAACCCTAGGAGGGCTTAGTTTTTAGGAAGAACTAAGAGTGATTCTTAGAAAAAAAAGTTGTGGAGATTAAGAATATGCAAAAAGAATTAACAAAAAATCATGAAAATTCAAGATGCAAATTCTAAGTTTTCAAGTGCTCCTCCCAAAATTTAATTTGATCTCTTAATTCCTAAGCCTAAATAAGTGTTTGAATAAGCTCCTAAGATCCCTAAAAGTCTCTCCACGTGCTTCCTCCATCAAGAAAATAAAGCAAAGTCCATGAAGCCTAAAACCTTCCATAGGTTCAACCAAGAGGGGATAGCATAGCTAGGGATAGTTTTAAATTTTTCTAAACCCATTTTTGAGTCATATATGATGAATGAATATGAGGGGAAGCCTTGGGAAAAATTTAGAAACTATAGAAAGTGAGATGGTGCTTTATGTTCCATAATATGACCTAAAGAAGCAATATGCAGTTAGACTCTTTATTTTAATTATATGATGACTCCAAGAGGCTTAAAAGGAGTCAAGAATCATATTTGAAAGGAAAAAATGGATCTTAGTATTTATTCAAGGGGTGTTGCTTCATTAGGTGTATTTTGGAACTATTAAGAGGTTTATAGGTCAAGTTAGAGTTAAAGTAAGTTGTGTGGCCTTAGAATTAATTTCATGAACTTAATTAGCTTCCATAAATTATGTTTAGGCAAAAAGAAATCATTCCCACACCATTATGTGTGTGAGGCCAAAAAAAGGAGAAAAAATCCAAGAGAAAAGTGTGTGGTTACATCTAAGGTAGCTCTCTCCACCTTCTCTCATGTATGATTGCTTGCTTTACTTGCCTTTTAATATGTGTATGTGTATTTCAAGCCATGAAAAAAAGTCTAGCATGAACTCTTACTCCATAGTACCATGATTATGCATTATGTCTTTAAATGATGTTCATGATGTTTGTTTTAGTTTGCTTGAGTGTGGTGAGGCCAAGAACTCTTAGCCATGGTGAGGATGAGCCAAGAACCCTTAAAATTAGTTAAGACAAAGTAAAGAGTCTCTTAAAAGTGAGATTGACTCCTAAGAGCATGATTGAGTCCTAGAACCACTTAAAGAATGGGTAAGGTAAGTCCAAAATCTATAAGTAAATGGGTGAGGGCAATCCACTTGCTTGGCAAGCCTTTGTATGTTATGTATGACTTTTTCAAATGCCAAAAAATGCTCCTTGAATGATTGTACATGTCCATATGCTATGCATGCATTTGTAAGACTTATTTTATATCTTTTATTTATAATTAAATGGGAGATGAGCTATTGAGATTCTTTGAATCTTATTCCCTCATCTCCAATATTCTAACATACTAGGTGGACTAAAAGACCAAGGGAATGGAAGCCAACCACATGAGAAATAAGAGCTTGACATCAAAGTGCAATTTTTGTTCTTTAAGGCCATATTGATATCTAATGATGTAATCCATAGTTGTATATGGTCTACGACCTCTTAAACATATATAATTATATTAATATATGATGTATAAATGAGAGGATATATTATGTGAATGCTAGAATGTAATTTGAGTATATAATGGTAAATTGTGCTTCTTGAAAGTTTGATGCAAGTATGCATAAATGCAAGTTGGATGGCCAAAATGAGATGCATGAGGTTTGGGACCATTTTATAAAATAGAAGACCTAAAGTTTATGATGGAAAAGACAGTTCTTGAAAAGGAGCTAAAATGGAGCTAAAATGAAAATGCCATAAATGCGAGACGTAAATGTCTTTTTTTGGACAATTTCTTCTCCATTCTTCTTTATATTAGGCATCCCACATGCTCCTCCATTCTAACCAACTTTGTTCTATCTAAGAGAGAGAGAGAGGCTAGGTGAAATTGATGCACAAGGAGAAGTTTCAAGGAGGAAGAAAGAGTAAGGAGAAGGTATGGAAAATGGAAGATTTTCATGGTTCTTCCTTCTTTGATATTGTTCCCTTTCTTTTAACCTTTTCTTTCTATGGTTGTGGCTAGTTATTTGGGGCTATTTTGGCCTTGATTCATAAGAGGAAGATTAGAGATTCAAATAGAAGGCTAAAGCAAAGAAAGAGGCTCTTCAAGAAGCAAGGAATTCAAGGTAATTTACCTACTTTTGTTGCTTACTTTTTTCTTGCTTCTTGAGCGTGAGGTTCAGCCAAGGGGAGAGCTTGTAGGGGTAAGGAGGTTCTAACCTAGAACTAGCAAGAAACCATTGATTTAGAGTGTGGGAACCTAGGAAATGCAAAGAAAGTGGAAGAAAAACCATGGAATTTTAAGATAGGAAAGTTAGGGGTTCTTGAACACCTTGTAAATTCTATTTTGATCCATGAATTCTCTTGGCCAAAATGATTGTGATTATTTAGTTAATGACTTTAATTTTAAGATCTAGATACTTAACACAGTCATAAGAGATAAATGAGTGGGTCACACCTAAGTCAAACAATACATTTACAACATGATTATGGATAAGTAAGGAACCTCAGATTAGACTAGGGGATCTACTAGCCTCTTGCTGCGTAAGTGTGAACACCCTTCCTTGTGTAGGTGGTTTAATAGATGAGGCCGACTCTCGTGACACTGTGCATAGTGTCCAAGCTTCCTACAATTATAGCACACTAGGTATAGTCCATTACCATGGTTCTTCCCAAACTTGGCCAAGAGAATGCATGTTATTAAAGTTATTAACCAAATAATCATTATCATTTCTATGGATAAGAGAAATCAACCCCCAATTATAAGCCTTCAATACTATTACCCATTAATTCTAACTCATAAGAACTTAACCATCTACAAGTGTTCCTAAATCATTCCTTAACATTTCCATAGAGAAAACCAAGGTTTCTAGGTTATCATAAGGAATTAAGTACCTTCGCCGTTGCTAAATACCTTTTGTGCTATGGCTAACTACTCTTGGGATCACTTAACACATTTTCATAAAATTTGCTGTGGCCAAATATCCTTTATGCCATAGTGAATTACCTTCTAGAACTCAACCAGACTCGACTCTCACATTTTGCTGTTGCTAACTTCACTTCTCGCCCTGGTGAATTCCTCTTTGTTACCCTCCCTAGGTAACTTTGCCTCTATTGGCCACAACTAAGAATATTTTGGCCGTGGTGAAATATCTTATGGTCCCATAACTTCTAAAATTTTATCTCATACAATTTAACTCTCCCTCTAGTGACACCCTAGAACCATTCTCCTTCAATTAGTGAGACTCTAATGGCATTTATCTACTTGATTTACCTAGCTAATCTATCATTATCCACTTCAAGATTTAGGTATTGAATCTTACTCGTCAATCTACCACATATAAGCAAGTTCCATGTGATACTAATGAACATCCAAATTCATAAACAACCAATATTATCATTCAGATACATATCTCATTGGAAGTTTCATACATCATTAGTTTGAGTTAGCATCAAGGCATTACATGATTACATTTCCAAATAGCGAACCATGTCACAGGGTCAACAAGGTCTCAAATCAAATACACAAGCACATACATCAAATACTAGATTGTATGAGGCCTAACTTCCTATTAGATACATCATAAGTTACTGAAATGTAAAGCTTCTACACTTGGCAATATGATTACATGATGATGCTATACAAGGAGAAATACAAAACTTAGTATATACTCTACTAAACTTAGCTCAAGTGTAGCTTCCCCCATACATGGTGGAGCTTATAGATTCTCATCCACTTATTTTCCTTTATCCTTACATGAAGGACCTTCACCTGAAATGGTTAGCCTATGAAATGGGGTGAGATGCAAATCTCAGTAATTGAGGTAATTTCCATTCATATAATCCAATTTAATTAACATATATGCATGAATCAAAATAAGTATCAAAATTATATCAGTCATATCAGCAAATGAAATAATTAGGCTACTATGATTACTATCCCATACTAATAATCACATTTCCACATATTAAAGGCAAAAAATACTAGGAGAGATCCAATCATGGAACCTACTTTATAATGAGCACAACTAGGGCTCAGTGCATCTGGGGTTTGATCATAACCCAATGCCCAATCAAAACATATGTATAGGTGGCAACTGCATCCCAGCTCCACCATGGACTCAAGGTCCAAACACAATATAATACATAGCCAACTAATTTATTTAGCATTTCAAATCATTCATGTGCAGTAAATATATAATTAAAGTAGATATATGTATGGAATTAATATAATCCCTAGTTACCTCACTTATAACCAATTTAGGAAGTTAACAGCAGTACTAAAATCCTCCTATAATCACAATATTAGAAAATTACCACTCTAAGTCAGTCCATTACCATCCCCATTCATCAATTATGGCAACAATCTAATAATCAAAGAATTAATCCATCAATACTTGCCTAAGGGACACTTACCCAGCCACCAAGGGAATTAATTTTAGATTTCACCTTTCATAGACCAAAAATTTTAAAATATCATCCTACATTATGAATATTTTCACATAGAAATAAAGTCTATATCATAAGTCAGCTAATGGGGCCTCTAACTAGCAGAGAAAGCATCAAAATGAGGAGTTTATACTTACTTAACAACACCTCTAACCTCAACCTACGAAATTTCACCATGAAAATACCAAATAAAAAGTTTCAAATTTTGGGTATGGGTAAAATGCTCTAAATAAAACATTAATCTGGTCAAATTAAAGAGAAAGAAGAGGGGATTAAATTATATAACAATTACCTTAGCTGATTTTGAGCTTAGAAGTGAGAAATGGTGAAAATGTGTTAAGAACCCTAGCCCCTCTCCAAGACTTCTGAATTTTGCTTTACCTCTTGTGTTTTTTCTGTAGAATGGGGAGGAGGCTGAGTTTATTTAGGGTTTAGTTAAATTTAAGTTAGGTCTTAAATGGGTTATGGGTTGATCCAAAGGCCCAAATCCATATGGGTTCATATTTTATGCTTGTTAGACCAGATTTCATGAGTTGGGTTGTAGAAATTTGATTAGGTTAGGTTAAGTTCTAAGAGTCAATCCAATTTGGGTTTGTATAATGTGTGTTGGGTCAACTATAAGGACTCATGTAAATTAGGTCTTGGGCTTCTATCTTGTTAAATCAGATGGAGTCATTGCTAGTTGATCTCTCTTGGCCCAAGTCTTATAATAAGGAGTTGGATCTACACCTAAAATTATTGGGCCTTCATTAATCCTTACCCATGACTTACTAAAATTAATTTAGGCCTAGATGAAATTTTTAACCTAATTAAATCTTTAACCCATATTAATATTTTATTTCCCTATAAATTCCCCTTCCTATAGCTTGCCCAATTGCCCCATAATAAATTATTCTTAATTAACCTAAATCCATGATTAACACCTTAATTAATTTTGGGGTGTTACAAAAAACCCTAGGCATCATAACTGGAATTCTAAAGCTTTTCTTTAAATTCCAATTGCATATTCCTATTCCTTATACTCTAAAACCCTTGTTCCTACTTTACTAGGACTTGAATTTCTTCTCCCCTTAGTGGGCTTGGGTCTGGCCAAAACTTACAAGAGAAGAAGCAACTAAGAAGATGCAAGAAGGCTATAGTATTTTACCTTGTTTTCTAGCCTTTCAAAGGAGCTTTCTAAAGGTTCCAATATCTTCTTGAATTTCTCTCTTCCTCCTACTGAGCCAGTCATGAAATAGCTCCAAATAAGTTATCAAAACCATGAGAGAAAAGAGAAGAAAGAGGAGAAAAAGTTTGGTGAAGAAGAAGGCATGAGAAAGTGGCCATTTCTTACCTTCTCTACTTAATTTTCTCCTCCCTTCTTCCTCCCTCTTGGTGCACCACTTAAGTCGGTTCTAGTTTTATTTTAGCCCAAAGAAAAGTCAGTTTAGGTACAAGGGAGAAGTGGGGCGGCATATATAAGAAGCTAGGCCAAGTTATAACACTTTTTCAAAATTCCAATTTAGTCATTTTTCTTGGTTCTTTCTATTTAGGCTCATTTGTACTTTTTTTTTAGAATTGCCTTTTCCATCATGAAATTTAGGTCCTCTAATTCATAAAATACCTTTTGTTTTACCCAAATTGGATTTAAAACCTTATTGAATAATTTGGTTAAAGTTTTAGTCAATTGACACTCTAAAATGCAAACTAGAGGGATTTTAATTATTATAAGGGTTCCTATGATTTTTAAGGCTTCTGAGAACCCTGAGAAACTCAATTTTCTCATTTAAAGATTCCTCTTTTGAGTTCTCTAAAAGTTGTCTAAACTTATAAAAATACCATGCCTTTTTGTCTAATTTTATTTATTTATTTTGGCTCCAATTTTTAGGCATCTTTAGCCTTGTATTCTCATTTTTAGATGTCTAGATTATCACTCTAATTTTATTTGGCCTCTCATCATTTAATTTAAGGGACTTCCTTTTGTAATCTCCTTAATTTTAGAACTTTTAGAACAAATGGGTATTATACATACACAATTCTCTTTTGAAACATGTAATGTTAGACTTGGATTATGTTTAGATGGATTCACTCCATATGATCAATCTGGTTTGCAATATTCATATTGGCCGATAATTGTTACTCCTTATAACCTTCCTCCTTTAATGTGTGTGAAAGTTACTTTAATGTGGATAATTAATTATTTTCTTGCTTATGGAATGTTGTTAGGCTAGATGACAGTAGGGAAACTAGCATGCCTATATTGTATGGAGAATTCAAAGGCCTTTTAATTAAGGCACGAGGGAAAGACATCATGGTTTGATTGTCATCGTTAGTTCTTATCGAATGATCACATGTTTAAGAGAAACTCCTTTTAGGTTGACTAGAGAGTAAATATGGCATAGAGTTTGTAAGTATCCTAAGATAATTGATTTATTTCTAATTTAAGTACTAGAATATGAAATCACTTGTAAGTGCATAATTGGACAAAACAAAGTATATTTTGGGATTTGCCTTATTAGAGCACTAATTTAATTCACCATAACCTTGATCTCATGCATATTGAGAAGAATGTATTTGACAATATATTTAACACTATTGTGGATATCAAAGGCAAAACTAAATATAATGTAAAGGCAAAAGTGGATTTGAAAGAGCATTGTAAATGTAGGATTTAGAATTACAATAATTAAGTAGCGAGAGAGTTTTAAAACCTAAGGAAAACTACACATTTACCATAAAATAGAAGAGAGAAATTTGTGAAGGGTAAAAAACTTTAAAATGCTAGATAGGTATGCATCAAATTTAGCAAGATGTGTGGACATGAAAAGGAGAAAATTATATGGAATGAAAAGTCATGACTATCACGTGTTCATGGAGTGTTTGCTTTCTATTTCATTTAGTTCATTGCCAAAGCAAATATGGAAGCCTTTAACTAAGCTTAGTTAACTCTTTAAAGATTTGTGCTCAACATTAGTCCAAGAATGTAACACCTCAAAATTAATTAAAGTGTTAATCATAGATTTGGGTTAATTAAGAATAATTAATATGAAATAATTAGGCAAGTTATGTGAATGAAAATTATAGAGAGATAAATTATTAATATGAGTTTGAGATTTAATTGGGTTATAAACCTCATCTAGGACTAAATTAAATTAAGTTATCCATGGTTAGAGATTAATTGAGGCCCAATAATTTTAGGTGCAGACCTAACCTTTTATTATAAAACTTGGCCCAAAGGAGAGCACTTAATGGTGGCCTAATCTGATTTAGTGAAATAGAAGTCCAAGACCCAACTTGTATAAGTTCTTATAATTGGCCTAACAATCCTTATGCAGACCCAAATCAAATGAGCTTTAAAAAATTAACTCAACCTAACTAAAAATCTAAACTCTTGTAATTGGCCCAACAAATTAAAACTTTAGCCCAACAACTAGTGGGAGCCCAATAGGTCCTTAAGCTGGTGGGTTAACCCATAACCCATTTAGGACCTAACTTAAACCCTAAAAATCATTTTAGCCACCCCACATTCTGCATAACCACAAGAAACACAAACACAAATTCGGAGGTCCAAAGGGGAGGCTAGAGTTAACAGCAAAATTCCATCATTTTCCACTTCTAGAGCAAGATTTAGCTAAGGTAATACTTATATAACTTAATCATCTCCTCTTTTTCTTTGATTTGACCTGATTGGCTTCTCATTTAGAGCATTTTCACCCACACCCAAAATCTAAAACTTGCTATTTGATGTTTCCATGGTGAAATTTCGTAGGTTAAGGCTAGTGGTGTTATTAGGTAAGTATAAACTCTTCATTTTGATGTATTTTCTACTAGTTTAAGACCCCCATAGTAGACTTATAGTATGGGCCTTAATTTTATGCAAATTTTCCTAGAGTTTAAAGTAATATTTTGATGTTTCTGGTTTAGGGAAGGCAAAACCCGAAATTTAAAGCTCTTGGTGATTGGGTAGGTGTCCCTTAGATAACTATTGGTAATTTAACTCTTTGAGCATTGGGTTATTACCATAAATGATGAATGGGATAGTAATGGACTAATATAAAGTGATAATTTTCTAGTATTGTGATTATAGGAGGATTTTGATACTGCTATTAGCTTCCCAACTTATCTACAAGTGAGGTAACCAGTGTTCATGCTAATTTCATGCATACGTCTACTTTAATTTTGTATTTGTTGCATGATTATGATTTTGAATGCTAAATGAATTAGTTAGCTATCTGCTATATGTGATTATGAGTCCATGGTGGAGCTATAGTGTGGCTGCCACCCGTACATGTTCTTCGATCGGGCACCAAGTTGTTATTAGACCCCAGATGCACTGAGCCTTAGTTGTACTCATTAGGGAGTAAGTGCCGTGGACAGGCCTCTTCTGGTGTTATTGGCCTTTAACATGTAGAATTATGATTACTAGTATGGGATAGTAATCATAGATAGCCTAATTATTTCATTTACTGATATGGTTAGTATATTCTCTGGTTCTTATATAAAATCATGCATATATGTTAATTAAACTGGAATATATGAATGAAATTTGCCTTAGTTACTGAGATTTGAATCTCACCTCATTTCATGGGATCATACTTTCTGGTAAAGGCCCTTCGAGTAAGGATAAGGGGAAGCAAGTGGATGAAAATCTATGAGCTTCAGCCATGTGTGGAGAAGGCTACACTTAGACTAATTTGAATTGAGTATATGCTAAATTTTGTATTCTTTTGTATAGCTTCATCATGTAATCATGTTGCCAAGTGTAGGTGTTTGTATTTTGATTACTTACAATGTATCTATTGAGGAGTTAGGCCTCATTTTGGTTTGGTATTGGATGTATGAACTTATAACATCTATTATGAACTATGTTAAACTTATGATATGGTTTACTGTTTGGGAAAAGTAATTATGTGATAAATTGGATGTAGGCCTAAACTAATGATGAATGAAATCTCTAATGGAATATATATTTGAATATTAATTGTTGGTAGCTTATGCAATTCTTGTTGTGATTAATCTATGAATTTGCTTATATATGGTAATTGGATTAGTAGGAGTTAATGCTTAAGTCTTGAATTATTAATGATAGATAAGTTAGGTAAATTAGATAAATAAAAACTATTAGAGACCCACAAATTAAGGTAGAGTGGTCCTAGAGTGTCTCTAGAGGTAGAATTAGAGTGCATGGGATGAAATTTGGAAGATGTAGTTGTAGGAGGGGTTTACGCCATGGCCAAGAGTGTGACAGAGATGAATAGAGCCGTGGTGTGAGAAATCTTGCCATAGCACAAAGCAAAAATGTTACTCAGGAAGGGTGACAGAGAGTAAACTTACCACAGTGCTACATGTCCCACTACGGCTCAAGTCGAGGAAACCAAGTAAGGAGTGTCCAGTAGCTAGTCACACACGCGGTGCAAGTGTATCCCACTAAGACAAGAATCACAGAACTATGAATAGTAGCTCCAAAAAGCATTTCTACTGCGGCACCACGTAGGCTAGTCACGGTGAGGGTCTAACTTGCTGGGGTGAGATTCGAGTGAGTTGCCTAATAAGATTCCTGAAAGTAACTTAGTCGCAGTACGAAAGGTCGAGGCCATGGTGCAGAGTAAAAAACTTAGTTTTTGAGCTCCAGTAACTAACTTAGCCATGGCGGGAGAGTTTCAAGTTGCAGTGAAGGTTCCTAAACCCTTACCTTTAGCCTAGAAACCTCGGTTTCTCTAATAGTAGTGCTAAGGAATGATGTAAGAACACTTGTAGAAGGTTTTTGTGCGTTGGAATTGATGGATGGGTGAATCACAAACCCCTCATAATAGTACAATTTCTCTTGTGCATTCTCACATTTGTGGTTGTATAGTTAATGACTCTAATATTATCAAGGTTCAAATTTCCTTATATTTTTACAATGTATTTAACTGTAATGACTCCAAACCTTGATCATTAATCATTAATCACATATTTAACCATAATTACTATGATTAGAAGTTAGGGTCATCACAAGGTAGATGAGTTAACTAAACTTGAATAAAATATTCCAATTGTCTTATGTAAATTAGAATGCATTTTTCCTTCAAGTTTTTTTGACTCAATGGAAAATTTTACCTGTTCATTTGCCATGTGAAGCATTGGTTGTTGCTCCTGTACAATATTAATAGATGTATCCTTTTATAAGGTATTCTTTAATTTTTCTTTTTAAATCTTTATTTTGATCTTGGAGCCAATCACTTGTGAAACTCTTTTAATCTCACAAGTTCCTTCATCACCTTAAGAAGAAGGTTAAGAACAATACTCGTGTTGAAGGATCTATAATTCAAGCATACGTCACTAAGGAGATTTATCACTTTACTTCTATTTTAAGCCACACATCCACTACCATCGAACTAGAGTTAAAAGAAATGATGATGGGGGTGAAAATGATTTAGTCCAACTAACTTTATCCATTTCAATTTGCCTAGTCAACTTGCTAGTGAATGTAAGACTCTTTTTTTAGATTCAAGATAATTTAATACTACCATGAATCATATATTAATCAATTGTGATAAGGTTCAACCATATATAAAATGAGTTTTTTTTTTAATTTGTACATTATCATTATTGTATGCTTAATTTTATGGAATTTATTTTATCCACTATTATATGTAGGATATATGTGGAGACATTGTGAATAGATCAACCTAATTTAAGTGATAAATGTGTTAATAGACTTATTGAAGAAAACTTTGCAGTATGGTTAAAATATTATGTAAGTCTATAAATTGAAATGCTTTACGATAGATACTCATTTTTAAATTATTTCTATTAACCCCCACTCCTTAATGATGTTACATAGGTAAACAATCCTGCAAATCATGTGCTAGATCCTAATATGCATGTATTAGCATGGGGTCCTTTAAGAATTATGAAAATTTAGCCTATTTGCTTTGTAAATGGATTCAAGTTTTATACAAAAGCAAGCTCATCTTGAAAGTCCACCATTAATTCTAGTATATGTGTTAAAAGAATAGGATTCGGTGAATATAAAGATGACTTCTATGTCCAAGTTGAAGAAATTATTCAAATTGAATATCCTAGATTACCATTAAATAGGGTAGTATTATTCAAATCTAAGTGGTTTAATCCTACAATTGTTAGAGGAACAAAGGTTAATAAACAATATGGAATCATTTGGGTTCGATATACTAAGTCTTATGGCAAGTACGATCCATTTATTACTGCACAAAAAGCAATTCAAGTGTATTATGCACCATATCCAATAAACACAAGGGACAAAGCATAGTGGTGGCTTGCTATCAAACTAAAGCGAGTGGCATAATTAAGCAAGAGCATAAGGGTTACTTTGCTTATCTAAAGGATTACATGGGTCAAAA
This sequence comes from Erythrophleum fordii, assembly GCA_032878935.1. Classification (NCBI taxonomy): domain Eukaryota; kingdom Viridiplantae; phylum Streptophyta; class Magnoliopsida; order Fabales; family Fabaceae; genus Erythrophleum; species Erythrophleum fordii. Next base: position 11,774,305 of record JAVQMF010000052.1, on the reverse strand, counting down.
TATTAATGACTTCACAATTGACCTTGATCTACCTAATACTTTACTAAACAATGATGGAAGGTTTGATGAAGTTGATGCAATTAATGATGGGCACCAGAGATTTGTTCATGAGAAAGAGGAGGAGGAGGAAGAGGAAGAAGAAGAAGAATTAACTAATGATGAATAATTAGACCATAACAATTATCATATAGACAAGGATGATTAAACTAAATTGATTGCAAGAGTTATTTATGTTGTCTTCCTTGAGTTATCCTTGCTACATCTTTCTTTTTTAGTTTTTATGTAATTTGAAATATTGTACTTATTTTTTAATGTATTATACCTAAATACTTCAGTTAGTATTTTGAATTTGTATCTCTTAATTTGTATTTCAGTCCTTAGGTAATATTAAATTTTGTACATGCCTTAAATGTTATTAATATAAGCAAAGGTAGAGGTACAATTAAGGGTGGGAAAACCTCATTATTTGAAGGTCAATGCTCATCTAATAAAAGGGAGAAGGTCTCATATCTATTTAGTTTTCTCCAAATGTCTCACCTATACAACCACTAATCGCATCAATTAGACTAGTACTTGTAGATCCACCATTAGATATATCATCTACATAATCATCACATGTCCCACCTACACTTATACCTAGACCATTACTAAATGTCCCACCTACACCTACACCTATGCCTACACCTACACCTACACCTACTGTAATGTCTAGTTTTTATTAAACGACGGAAACAAATACATTTTCAAAAGCAAGTCCCTTGAGATGAGTTATTTAAGACAAAAAAAAAGGAATAAAATTCTAAATAATAGAAAATGAGGATTTGAACCCTGAGTTGCCTAAAAACCAGAGCCACAGTGATTCAAAAAATTTGCTAAGAGTGTGATGACCTTAACTTCTAACCATTGTAATTAAGGTAAAATACATTATTAATAGCCATAAATCAGGGTTACAAGACATTAAGGCTAATTATATTCGAAAAATGCAAGGAAATTTGAATTTTAATGTTATTAAAGTCATCAACCAAATAATTACAAACATTCATGTATACAAGAGAAACAAACACTCATTTATAAGCCTTTGATTCTATTACCCATAAATTCCAACTCACAAGAATCTTCTACTAATGTTTCTAAGTCATCCCTTGAGGTTAACCATAGGAAAAACCAAGATTTCTAGGTTAGAATGAGAGTTTGGGACCATTAGCCATGGCTAAATGTTCTTGTGCCGTAGCCAATTACTCTCGGTTCACCCTTATATCTTCATAAATTTCACCACGGCGAGGAGACCTCCTGGAGCCTACCTCACTTGCCTCTCTCTATTGGCTGCAACTAATTCCCCCTTTCATCACAATTAATTCCTCTCTGGAATGTTTGACACATTTTCACAAAATTTTACCATAGCCAATTCCTATTTAGCTGCGGTGAATTACCCTCTGGATCACTCCTAATTTGGGCTATCACATTTCATCATGGCTAATTACACTTCTCACCATGGCGAATTGCTCTCTGGTACTCTCCCTGGGCAACTTCGCCTCTATTGGCTATGGCTAAGACTATTTTGGGTGTGGTGAAATGCCTTTTGATCTACAACTTCTAAAGTCTTGTCTTATACTTTCCACTCTCCCTCCAATGACACCCTAGGGTCACTCTACCTTAATTTGTGGGACTCCAATTGCTTTCCTTAGCCTAATTTACCCAGCTTATCTATTGTTATAGTTCAAACTTAAATATTAATTTTTGATGCCCCAACTACCCTATATCAGCAAGTTCCTAGGGTAATAATAGTAAGAGTTCATGAACAATCAATAATTATCATTCAATATATATTCCATTAGAGATTCCATACATCACTGGTTCAAATTAAAATCTAATGTATCATATGATTATATTTCCAACAGTAAACCATATCATATGTTTAACATAGTTCATAACAGAGGTTATAGGTTCATACATCCAATACCAAACCAAAATGAGGCCTAACTCCTCAATAGATACATTCTAAGTAATGAAAATACAAATACTTATACTTAGCAATATGATTACATGATGATGCTATACAAAAAGAATACAAAATTTAGCATCTATTCTAATTAAACTAGTCTAAGTGTAGCTTTCTCCACATATGGTTGGAGCTCATAGATTTTCATTCACTTACTTCCCCTTATCCTTACCCGAAGGGTCTTTACCTGAAAGTATGATCCCATGAAATAGGGTGAGATGCAAATCTCAGTAACCAAGGCAAATTCCATTCATATATTTCAGTTTAATTCATATATATACATGATTTCATATAAGCATCAGAAAATGTATTTGCCATATCAGTAAATAAAATAATTAAGCTATCTATGATTACTATCCCATACTAGCAATCATAATTCCATATGTTAAAGGCCAATAACACTGGGAAAGGCTTGTCCACGGCACCCACTTCCTAATAAGCACAACCAGGGCTCAGTGTATTAGGGATCTGATCATAACCTGGTGCTTGATCGAAACAAATGCACGAGTGATAGCCACACTATAGCTCCACCATAGACTCACAAGGTCCGATCACATATAACAGATAGCCAACCAAATCATTTAGCATCAAAATCATAATCATGCAGCAAATATAAAATTAAAATAGACATATGCATGGACTTAGCATGAACCCTAGTTACCTCACTCTACAGACAATTGAAAAGCCACTAGTAGTGCCAAAATCTCCCTATAACCATAACATCAGAAGATTACTACTTTAAATCATAATGTACATCAGTAACAAGTACCTAAGGAATTAAAATACTAATGGCTACTTGGAAGACACTTACCCAGCCACTAGAAATTCCTAAATTCGGATTGAATATGTCCTTTACCAGAAACTTCAATACATTATCCAAATTTTTAAGTAAATTCATATAGAATTAATACCCATACTATAAATCAAGCATGGGGCTCTTAAACCAATAGAAAATACATTAGAATGGGGAGTTTACACTTATCCAATATCTCTTCTGGCCTTTACCTCCGAAAATCCTTTAGGAAAATACCAAATAACCACATTTTAGATTTTAGGTATAGTGAAAATGCTCCAAATGAGAAACTAATTAAGCCAAAATGAAGAGAAAGAGAAGGGATTAGGTTATATAACAAGTATCTTCGCTGATTTTGAGCTTAGAAGTGAGAAATAGTATATTTCTTGCCCTAAACCCTAGCCTTCCTCTCATGGTGCGAAAATCCTCTTATGTTTATGTTTCAGCAAAATTTGGAGGGGCTAATGTGTTTTAGGTTTTAGTTGGGTTTAAGTTGGGTCTAATATAGGTCATGGGCTAACCCAAAGGTCCAACTCTAAGTGGGTTTTAGATTTAAGCTTTATTGGGCCAGCTTTCATGTGTTAGGCTACAGGATTTTAATGTAACGCTCGATATGTTGTAATAACACAGAAACGACCCAGTTTGAAAAGTAAGTCCCCTGAGATGAGTTATTCAAGGCCAAATAAAATTTGAATAAAATGTTAAATAATAGAAAATGAGGATTTGAGCCTTGAGTTGCCCAGAAACTGAGGTCAGAGTAATTCAAAAAATTTGCCGAAAGGCCAGTGGCATTTTCGTAAATAAGTGTAATTTTGGAAAAACACCTAGGAGGGCTTTTTAAATGGAAATTTTAAGTTGTCCAAGGTTCTTAGAGGCCCCAAAAACTATGGGAAGCCCCGGGATCCGTAAAGCCCCTCCGGTGTACTCTTTCCGACGTCAGTTTACCCAAACTTTGACCGGTTCGTTCGGGAAGGTTTTAACTCCAATTTGAGTGATTCCAAAAGCATTTTACTAAATTTTGAATCCAAATTTTATAATGGAGAATACAGTTCTCAAAAAGGAGATAAAACAAAGGAGAAACAAAAATGCTAAGAACGAAGGGAAAAATTGGCATTAAAGTGTTAAAGGAAGCTTCTTTCTTCTTCTTTATATGCCATGTTCTGCCTCCCCCTCTCTAAACTGACTTGCTTCTACCCAATTGCAGAGGAGAACTCCAGCTTCTTAGGCGCACAAGAGGAGGAAGATTTTGGAGGAAGAAATTCAAGAAAAAGGTAAGAAACTTTAAGAAATTCCATATCCTTCCTTCTTGAAACTTGCTCTTCTCCTCCCAAGCTTTCTTTCTATGGTTTTAATGGAGAGTTTGGTGCTGTTTTGGGGGTAGAATAGATAGGGAAATTTCTAAACTTGAGGGAGTAAGCCAACCAAGTGGAAGAACAAGCCAAGGGAGGCAAGAAAACAAGGTAAAACTTCCATTCTTTGGTAGTTTCTTCCTCCCCCTTCCTCTTGCACGAATTTAGCCACCATGAGCCCACTTCTTAGGGGCTATTTTCTGTCCAATTTATGGAGGGATTAGAGGTTTTGGAGTGCAAGGATGAAGAATATATCATTGGAAGTAAGTAAAAGCCATTGAATTTCAAGTTGAAAAAGTGTAGGGTGCTTGAACATAGTTTAAAATCTGGGTTGATTTAAGACTTCCCCATCATATGTGAGTGTTTGTTTGAGTTTATAAGACTCCTAAGGAGCCTTCCAAGTGCCGCATCCATCAAGGAAAAATCTCAAACTCCATAGGTCTTTAATGGAGGCATAAATCGATCAAAACCCTTAAAGATAGCTAGGGGATGTTTCAAAGAGTTCCAAGCTTGATTTAGGACTTTATATGATAAAAGAAGATAAGAGAAACCCTTGGGAAAAATTTAGAAGCCTTAGGTTGGGAGATGAGGCTTCCATAATGTAACCTTATAAAGCAACATAGACCTAGGTGTGTGAAAGTGAGTGTGTGATGGCTTCAAGGACCTTAAATGAGGTCAAGAGGTCTAAATATGGTAAAAGAATGGAACCAAGAATTTTACTTGTGGTAGTTGCTTCATTAGGTCATTAATGGAACCATATTTTAACAAATAGAACAAAGTGTAGTCTTAAGAGTGAGTTGGGTGTTATAACTTGTTTCAAGAGTATAATTAAGTGTTGTTTATTATGAATAGGCCAAAGAAATCCAACCCCACCTCCTTGTGTTTGTGGAACCAGAAAGGGGAAGGAACAAGCAAAGTAAGACTTGCATTTGCACTAAGGTAGCTCTCCACCTTTTCTTGTTGCATTTTCTTGTTGCATATATGTCATTGTATGCTTGTGTATATATTTGTATGTTTGAGACATGCCACTTGATGCTATGTTGCTATTTTGATACCAATATGCTTCCTTTAATGTCTTTGAATTGTGAAAATGGCTCACAAGGGTGAGGTAGTGCCAAAAGTCCCTTAATATGGGTGAGGAGATGCCAAGAGTCTCATGGCATAGGTGAGACAAGGCTAAAAGTCCCTTGAATGGGTGAGGCTAAGTCAAAAGTCCTAAGAACCAAGAGTGAGGCAATCCAAAAGTCCTAGAAATAGGGTGAGGCCAAATCAAAAGTCCCTAGAGCTCATTCTTATGCTTGACATGAGTTTATGACACCAAAAATGTGAAAGTGGGATGCTTCATGAATTGATTGATTGCATACTTATGCCTTTGACATGTTGTATGTCTTGAAAATGTGCTTGGATAGATGTATGAGCTATTGAGGTTCGATGAATCTCACCCCCTCCTTTCTCTCATCTCACATGATTTAGGTGGAGTCCAAAATCCAAAGGATGGAGGCCAAGAGCTTAAATCTCCATCTCTTGGTACATTTTGCTAGTTTTAATGTATTAGAATGTCAAAGAATATATGTATATGTTATTTTTGAGCCATGACACTTTGAACAAGTGTAAAACTATGTAAAGTCAGTGTGTGTATCAAGAATAGAGTTTAATATATAGAATTGTGTATTTTGGCCACTTGAGAGCCCACTTATGCATGTATGTATATGGAAGTGGCATGGTGAAATTGAGTTGTATGAGGATTTAGACCTTATGAGGGACTTATTTGTGCCATATTATGCTTTCTAAGTTGCTCAAATGTGTGTGGAACAATGAATGACCCATTTGAACCAAATTTGCCCCTTTATTGGAACCAAATTACCATAATCTTGAGCTATGGTAAAGTCTGACCAAATGACCTCTTCTTGAATTGAAATTTTTCATGCACTTAGATCTTGCCTAGAGCTTTTTGGTAAGCTAAAGATCAAGTCATTTGGAGGTCTGTGGAATTTTCTATGACTTTTCAAATTTGGCATCAAAATTTCAGATTTGCACCAGTACTGTTCATTTGGTCAGTTGTGAAATTGTGTCATCCGAGGGGCAAACGTGGTCCAATGGCTACAAAATTTTTTATAGAAACTAGGCATTCAGAGTGACTTTTACCAACTAGAAGCACCTCATTTGGAGGTCTGAGCTAAGAGATATGAATTTTTGAATTTCTGGAACAGTGACAGTAGCACAGCACAACCTGAGTCACTGTTCCATTGAATTTCAGTGGCTAAACGTGCTTTCTATGGTCCAAGCCTATTTTTACCATAAATTTAACATTCATAGCTTTCTAAATTGGTATAATTTGCATAGATTGAATTTTTGTGGAATTAATTGGACATTTTCAAAGTTTATAACAGACACTTGCATCAGTACCGTAGTTGTCTGAACCTTTGCCCCTTTTCACATGTCAAACGCTTCCTGTGTTATGTTTCATAGCATGGACATATTTTTCTCATAAATTAGACATGTGTAGCTTTCCAAAATGTCCAAGAATGCATGATTTCAATTTTTGTGGATTTAGTTATGAATTTCTGAAGTTGTGGCAGAAAAATTGAAATTTTGGCCGAAAATAATAGAGTGAATTTGATGTTCCCTTTTGAATTCATTGAGTTGTGGGCCAATTTTAGTGATGCAAATGAGTTGTATGTATGTAATTAAATATGAGAATGTGATGTATGACCTCATATGGTCCTTATGACACCAAATAGAATTTTCATACGCTATGCAACAGGAAATAAGGCATTATTTTAATGCCATTTTTCCATTCCCTTTTATGCAATTCATCATGTGAGACTTAGAAATAATAAAAAGTAAGTTAGAAATATATGGTGTTATATTAATTGGGTTAGGCCAAGTTTTAAGAGCTCAATTAATTTGGGTCTACACAAAGGTTATTGGGCCAATTATAAGAGCTTATATAAGGTGGGTCTTAGGCCTCTATCACATTAAATCAGATTGGGCCCTCCCTAGGTACTCTCTCTTAGGCCAAGTTCCACATTAAAATGTTGGGTTTGTACCTAAACTCCTTAGACCTCCAATAATCTTTAATTATGGCCTATTTAATTTAATTTAGGTCTAGATAGGGTTTCTAACTCAAATAAATCTCAAACTCATATTAATAATTTATCTCTCTAAGATTTCTATTCACTTAACTTGCCTAAATTATCCTATATTAATTATTCTTAATTAACCCAAATCCATGATTAACAATTAATTAATTTTGAGATGTTACAGAAAGGCCAATGATATTTTTGTAAATAAGTGCAATTTTGGAAAAACACATAGGAGGGTTTTTTAAATAAAATTTTTGAGTTCTCTGGGATTCTCAAAGGCCTTGAAAACCATGAGAAGTCCCAAGATAGTTAAAACCCCTTCAGTGTATGTTTTCCAACGTTAGTTGACTCGAATTTTGACTAATTCATTTAGAAAAGTTTTAGCATTAATTTGAGTGATTCCAAAGGCATTTTTCTAAATTGGGAATCTAAATTTTATAATGAAAAAGACAGTTCTAAAAAAGGAGCTAAAATGAAGCTAAAATGAAATTTTCACGATAAAGGGACGAAATGGGAATTTTTAGAAATTTTTGTTCTTGAAGCTTCTTAAACTCATGCCCTCTCTTGCTCTCATTTACCACCATCTTTCTTTTGCCCAGAATAGAGAGGAGAACCAGCTCTTTTAGGCACACAAGAAGAAGCAATCTTGAAGGGAGAAAAAGCTAAGAAAAGGTAGGAAATTCCATGGAAAATCTAGCTTTCTCCTTATCAAGTTACTTCTCCTCCTTCTCCTCCTTATTTCTATGGGTTTGATGGTGTTTTTAAATCTATTTTGAGGGCAAAACAGAGGTGGAATTTTCAGATTTGATGAGGGGAGGCCAACCAAGTGAAGAACAAACTAAGAAAAACAAGAATCTAAGGTATTTTTGCCACTTTCTAAGCTTAAGTCTCCTTGCTCCTCTTCTCTTCATTTCCCCACATGTAAGACTAGCCATGAGGGATTAAATTTTTGGCCAAACCAAGAATGAATCATATGAATTAGGGTGTGAGAATTTAGAATATGCAAAGAAAATCAAGGAAAAGCCATTGATTTTCAAGTTAGCAAAGTGTAGGATTCTTAGAGAGTTTGTAAAATTTGTTTTAATTCATGAATTTCCTAAGCTATGTAAGTGTTTGATTGAGCTTCTAAGGCCTCTAAGAAGCCTCCCAAGTGTGTCTCCCTATCATGGAAAAATCAAGAAGTCTATGAACCCTTCCTCCCATTTATGTTTTGGCCTAGGCTAGTTAAATAAGTTACGAAATGTTCTAATTTGTTCTAGCCTTGGTTTGGGACTTTATATGACAGTAGAAGGTTGGAGGAAGCCTTGGAAAAAAATTAAAAAACTTAAAGAATGAGTTGGTACTTTATGTACCTATAGAAGCAACATGTAGTTAGGCTCTTTATTTTAATTGTGATGACTCTAAAAGGCTTTAAAAGAGTCAAGAATCATATTTAAAAGGAAAGAATGGAGTCTAAAATTTATTTGATGGGTGTTGCTTCATTAGGTACATTTTTGGAAACATAAAGGGGTTTATAGGTTAAGCTAGAGTCTAAATAAGTTGTGTGGCCTTAGAATTAATTTCATGAACCTGATTAGCTTCCATAAATTGTGTTTAGCCAAGAGAAATCATTCCCACACCTTTATGTGTGTGAGGTCGAAGAAAGAAGAGGAAATTCAAGAAAAAAAAGTGTGTGTTTGCTTTCAAGGTAGCTCACTCCTCTTTCTCTCATGTATGATTGCTTGCATTACTTGTCTTTGAATGTGTGTATGTGTATTTTAAGCTATAAAAAATGTTCTAGCATGAGCTCTTACTCCCTAGTACTATGATGATGTATTATATTTTTAAATGATGTTCATGATGTTTCTTTTAGTTTGCTTAAGTGTAGTGAGGCCAAGAACCCTTAGCCATGGTGAGGATGAACCAAGAACCCTTAAGATTGGTTGAAACAAAGTAAAGAGTCTCCCAAAAGTGAGGTTGAGTCCCAAGAGTAAGGTTGAATCCAATAACCTCTTAAAGAATGGGTAAGACAAGTCCAAAATCGACAAGTGAATGGGTGAGGCTAATCTACTTACTTGGCAAGCCTTTGTATGCTATGTATGACTTGTTCAAATGTTGAAAATGTTTGTTGAATGTTTACACATGACAATATACCAATGCATGCATTTGTAAGACTTATTTTGCATCTTTTATATATGATTGAATAGGAGATGAGTTATTGGGATTCTTTGAATCTCATCCCCTCCTCTCCAATGTTCTAACATGCTAGGTGGACTAAGAGAGCAAGGAAATGAAAGCCAACCACATGAGAGATGAGAGTTTGACACTAAAGTGCATGGATGTGACTACTTTAAAGCTTTATGAATGATAATTAATGTAATCTATTATTGTATAAGACCTATGATCGCTTGAGCATATGTAATTATGTTATATGTGATGTATAAACGAGAGATTATGTTATGTGACTATTAGAATGTATATTGAGCATGTAATGACAATTTTTGCTTCTTGAAAGCTTGATGCAAATGTGTATAAATGGAAGTGGAGTAGGCAAAATGAGGTTTGGAACCATTTGGGGAGTTCATACATGTTATAATCATGCTTTTAAACTTGCCCAAGAGGTGCCAAACACCAAGGAAAGTCATTTGGATACTTTGGTATCCTGTATGGAGCAAAAATTGACCATAATGGAAACCTATACCACTTTTTGTCCAAATGAACTCTTCTTGATCTGAGATTTGACATCAATTAGAGCTTGTTGAGATATTTTTAGGAAGCTAAAGTGTAAAATTTTTAGAGGTCTATGGAATATTTGATGAATTTTTGAAGTTGGAAAAAATTTTGGTTTTGGTCTCATGTACTGTTCACTCAGGTCCGAAAATGATTTTTGTCACTTAGGGCACAAATAATGTCCAATTGTCACAAAATTTTATATGAAGAAACTAGACATTCCTAGTGACTTGTGTCAATTAGAAATACCTCATTTGGATGTCTAAAGAGGGAGATATGAATTTTTAAATATTCTGCCTAGTATCAGGCGCTCAAACTGATCTCAGGTATTATTTGATTGGATTTCGAGGTCTGGGCATATATGAACTGGTCTAAAGTTATTTTTTCCCTCTAGCTAACATCTATAGCTTTCTAGATTAATATATTTGAATGGATTGGATTTTTTTTATAATTAATTGGACATTTTTGAAATTTGTAGTAGAAAGTTGTGATATTACTAATAGCTAGCCAGACCTCTAGACATTTTCAAATGCCAAACATCTTCTGTGTTGTGTTTCATGGCCTAGATATATTTTTAACATAAAGTATACATGTGTAGCTTTCTAGAATGGCAAAGAATACATGATTTCAAATTTTTTTGAATTAGTTATGATTTTTTAAAATTTATGATAGAAAGAGGAAAATTTTGGCTGAAAATACATGTATGAATTTTATGCTTCCTCTTGCCATACATGAGCTCTAGCCCAATTTTGGTGATGGAAATGAGTTGTATCTATGTAATTAAATATAAGAATGTGGTGTATGAGCTTACATAGTCCGCAAAGACATCGAATGAAAATTTTATGTGACGCAACATTAAGAAATGCATTATTTTAATGTCCTTTTTTCTTGCTCCTTCATAGAATGTGTAATGTAAAGCATGGGAATGTTATGAAATAAGCTAAGAAACTATGGTGTTACACCTACATCATCACATATGCCTTCTGTATCATCGCCAACTTTGCCACTTACTTAATCATCAATAGCTAATTCTCAAGAAGAAATAAGAAGGGCTTCCAAAAATAGAGCCTTATGGAAATGAGTATGTTTTTGGACACAATTATATTTAGAAATCTATTTTATTTACTACATGCATGCATATATCTTTCTTCATAATATTTGTTAATAGGTTTAATCCATCAATTACTGTGCACTTTTTGACCTTTGCTATAAAGAGCAAATTTGATTGGTTTTATCCAACTTAGAAAGAAACAACTAAGGATATGCAAGACTTATGGTTTGAGGAATTTAATGTAAAAATAATATTTAATGATAAATCTTATTGCTATTATGTGCATATGTGTATATATGTAACTTTTGTTAATACTTGTAAAAGTATTGTACATGGAAACCTTAATATACTGCAAGGACTCACCAAATTTTTGACTATATCATTAAGCATAAGACAACAAATTCAAGAATTTGTCAATAGCAATTATAGCAAATCGTCCTTTAAGTCAAGGTGGCTCCTTGCATATAGGTGATTCTATAGCTGTAGGTGAGCATGCACATAGCATGGTAAGAAAGACTATAATTTGCTTATGTGATGTTAATTTTAAGTATAAAATATTGTGAATTTACTTGTTTAACTTATGAAAAATGCAGAAAAAAGTTATAGGAGTGGATCTTGATATTGTAGAGGTGTTTACTAAAACTCATATAAGAAAGGATAAATCTTAGGTTGATGAGCAATCTAAGAATGCCATAGTATATTATGCTAACTAACTTATAATTTTTTATAAATCCTTTTTTTGCTAAATGTTTGATTAATCATACTTAAAATGACATGATTTTATAGGAGAACTTTAAAAAAAAGGAGGATAGAGATTTCACATATGGCCTTATCTAATTATGATGTAGAAGGAAAAGGGTTATCCAATGCAAGCCAACTATACCAGATGACTTAAGCATTTAGAAAGAGGTAGTCCCTAGAGGGAAGAAAGGGGTTGTCCATGGCTTAGGATCTATGGGATCGTGTGTTAGTGCAAAATCTTCTATTGGAACATTTTCTTGAACATTATATGTAGATGAAACCATACAGCAGGAACTTTGAATGTGGCAAAAAAAAATGAGGATCAAGAGTGAATCAACAATAAGCAGGCACGTAAGATAGCTAAGCAACACCAGAAAATAGTTAAACAAGAAAAGAAAATGTTGTTAAATGAAAAAAGACTTGCACTAGTATTACAAACATTGAACATTCCACCAGTTGTGGAGGAGGATAAAGGTAACGAGGATGATAAGGGTGATTTACATTGACTAGTTTATATTTTCTTTCACTTTGTTTTTATTGGACTGATATTTTGACATTATTATATTTTATATTCCCTATATTTAGTCTTAATAATATTTCATTGTGATGATTTTGAATTTATTTTATATTAAGTGGGCTCAATTTATATTAATGAATTATAATCGTATTTTTATTATATTTTTCCAATAAAGGCCTAATTATTTTTATTTGTATTTTGTAGGTTAAATGAGCCATTAAAGGGATTTGAATATTTTCTTATTGAGCCAAAGATGCAGGCTTTGTAGCTTTAAGATTAGTATTAGATTTCTTTCAATGTGAACAATTCTAGACTGTTGGATGCCCTCAACCCATCTTAGCCTTTCAATTTTTCTTAGGGAAGAAGGCAACATCATCTATTTAAGGAGGAGAAGTCATCACCATAGAACACACTCCATCTTCTCTATTTCTCATTCTTGTTTTCGTCTTTTCATGGCTTTCTAATTTTTCTTGGTGATCAATCTAGAGTTTGAACATGATAGCGAACTTGAATCCATGGTTGTATAGAACACTAGTTTGGATTTTAATTTTAAAGGAATTTTGTTTTTGTTCTCTTTGTTTTCACGTAATTTATATCATTCTAGTTAGATGATTTTTATTGCATTAATTTTGATTCATTTGAGCTATCTAAGAACATAATTTGATTTAATCGGTTAATTAATCAAATAAATTTATTCTAAACCACGTTAGGATTCTGCATGCGTATCTAGTTAAGTGCGAAATAGTTTGACTTTGTATTATTGACAGAAGTGCGATTGCATTCTAATTAGCAATACAAACTAATAAAAATCCTAAATAGTAGTTTATGAACATTAATCAAAAATAGACAAAGAATTAAAATCAAATCAGAGGTATTTTTAGGTGACAAGGATAGGGAGATATCAAAGAAAGGATTCTAAATTAGTTACATTTCACTCTGATTGATTTTTGTTTCATTTCATTTTTTATAATTGATTTACTATTTAGTTTAATTAGTACGACTGTATATTCAAATCCCTAATCATCATAATTCTAGTTTTGTGGTTCCTAAAACTAATTGATTTGATTAATAGCTGCTTAGGAGATAACCTGGTAGACATTATACTATAAACCAATAAAAAATTCACTAATCTTAGCCACTTTGATAACTGCAAGTGAATAGTTTTTCTTTACCATAGACACATATTGTACTTGAACTTTTATAGAATATGCCATGTTTTTAATCTTCTTGTTAGTAATTTTGTATGGTAAGGAATTATTTTTCAAACTTGTTTATTACCTTTATGGATGCGAGACTCATCTTGTACCTATGCTGGTCACACCTTTAGGCTCGAGGTGAGACAAGTTAGTGTCAAAGTTTTGGTTTTCCTATGGCATGTGGAACAAGTGTTCTCTAATAGAACTTTAGTCATTATTATGGAACCCAAGCATAATCACAACTAAGATATCATTAAATGCCTTATAGGATGTTAAACTTCCTTCTCTTTTAGTGTACCACTTGAAAAGTATCTAGGTGGTTGTATATTACAATTTGTAGTCTAGGAGTTATTCCTCAGCTACAACTAATAAGTTTAATTGTGTCTAGGGCTTATTTGAAATTTGGAAAAAAAACTAAAATGGTGTTGAAATATCCTTATTGGGTGATAAGTCATTGCACTCTAATCTTAGTACCACCTGTGTGGAAGTTGCATGAATTTTTTATTTAGATTAAGTACAAGTTACTAGGTTGGAAAATATTTAAGAAGGCTAGTTTGTACTACTCATTTATTCTAAAAACAACCCTAATTACTAAAGGAGCTCCCTAAAATAGAAGAATTTGAAGCCAAATAAAATTAGGATAATAATATAGAAAAATGAAAATGAGGATACAAGATTAAAGATGCCAAAAAACTAGAGCCAAAATAGTTAAATAAAATCAGACGAAAATTAGTGGCATTTTTGTAAGTTTGGGCACTTTTTAGAAAACTTAAAGGAGGGATGTTTAAAAGGAAAAATTAAGTATCTCAAGGTTCTTAAAGGCTCCAAAAACAATAAGAACCCCTAAAATAATCAAAACCCCTTTGGTTTGAATTTTAGAGTATTGGTCAACTAAAACTTTGACTGAATCATTTGGTAAGATTTTAAATCTAATTTGCGTGAAATCAAAGTTATTTTATAAATTAGAAGACTTAAATTTCATGATGAAAAATATGGTTCTAAAAAAAGAGTTGAAATGTGCCTAATTAGACAAACCAAGAAGGGGGACTAAATTGCAAACTTGAAAAGTTGTAAAAAATGAATTTTTAGCCTCTTAAAAATGTCCCACATTTGCTCTCTCTCTCTTGACAGACTTATCTTCACTCTAAAATGGATCCAAGAGCTACTCTCTAAGGTGCACAAGAGGGGAGGCCAAGGAAGGAAGAAGAAGTTTTGAAAAGTGTAAGAATCTTTTAGTTTTCCATGTCTTCTTCTTCACTAAACTCCTTCTCCTCTCTGCTTCCATGGTTTTAATGGTTTGTTTGGTCATGTTTGGTGGTTGGTCTAGTAGAGATAAGAGAGGAATTGTAAGAGCTCTTGGAAGTATAGGAAAGCACCTTTGAAAAGCTTCCAAATCTTATAGTCCTTATTGCTTCGTCTTGCTCCTTCTTCTCTTATGCAATTCAGCCAAAATTGAGACCATATGTTAGGGTCTTATTTTGATTGGTACTTCATAGGAAGTGAGGCTTTGAGGCATGGAAAACCATAAGATTCAAAAAGAACCTTTGGATAGCAACTTATGGCACTTAGGGTTTTGGATGCACCTTGGCAAATATAAGACTTTCTAATGGTAATTTAGGATGTATAAGACTATATATGAGCTCATAAGACATCTAGAAAGTTTCACAGATGGCAAATTCCCTAAGAAAACTAAGAAGATCCTATAGGCTCTAAGTATGGTATGCATTTCAGCCTTAAGGGGGAAGAGACACCTAGGAAGGGTTTTCTTTAATTCTAAGCTTAGAAATGGTCTAGATATGAATTATAGACACCAAAGGAACTATTAGTTTTAATTTAGAAACCATATTTTGAAAGTTGAAAGTTAGATTCCCTTTTTAAGACATAAAGAAGCAACTTGAGTTTGGCTCCTTAGAGTGAGTTTATGATAACTCTAATAAGTTTGAATAGAGTCATATAACTTAAATTGAGTGAGAAATTGAAGCCAAAATCTTGAATTATAGAAGTTGCTTCATTATGCCTTGTATGGAACTATAACGGTGGCATAAACTAAAGATAGCTTGTGTAATGTTTATGTGAGGTTAGATGTAACATCCAAGTTTTCATAAAAACACTAAAATGAGTCAATTTTAAAAGCAAGTCCCCTAAAATGAATGAGTTAAGGCTAAATAAAATTTTAAATAATGGAAAATAAGGATCCAAGGTCTAAAATGCCCAAAAACCAGAGCTAAAGTAGTTTAATAAAATTGTTGAAAGTATAATGGCATTTTCATAAATATAAGTACTTTTGGAAAAACTCATAGGAGGGCTTTTTAAAGGAAAAAATTGAGTTTCCTAAGATTCTCAGAGGCCCTAAATACCATAGGAATCCCTAGACTAGTTCAAACCTGCTCCGATGTACATTTTTTAATGTCAATTAACCCCAACTTTAACCTTTTTCATTCGTGAAGGTGTTAAATCCAAATTGAGTTATTCTAAAGCCATTTTATAAGTTAGAGGATTTAAATTTTATGATGAAAAAGATGGTTCTAAAAAATGAGCTAAAATGAGTCTAAAATGAATTAGCCAAGAAAAGGGATATAAATAGGATTTTTAAAGAGCAAATTTAAGAAGCCTTTGTCTTATAAGTGGCGTCCTACCTTGCTCCCTCTTCTAACTGACCTTGTGTCTACCCAAAATAAAGGAGAGCTCTGCCCAAGAGTAACACATAAGAGGAGGAGAAGAAGAGGAAGAAAAACCTAGGAAAAAGGTAAGGAAAATGAAGGTTTTTCATAGTTGTCCCTTTAGTAACTTTGTTCTCCTCCTCCTCCTCTTCCTTTCTATGGTTTTGGTAAATGATATGGGGTTGTTTTGGGTTTGATTCAGAGGGAGAAGGTTATACTTTGAAGGAAAAGGCTATAGCAAAGGAGAAAGCCCTTGAAGAAGCTAAGGAAACAAGGTACATATCACACTTTTCTTGCTTTCTTCTTGTTGCTTTCCTTGGTATGTTGCTCGACCTTGAGGAGAGCATGTAGTAGGGAGTTAATTCTGATTAAGAGCAAGCAAGGAACTTGGGATTTAGTGTGTGGGAAATAAGACTTTGCAATAAAACCTAAAGGAAAACCATTAGAATTCAAGATAGCAAACCTAGGGATTCTTGAACATATGGAAAAATCTGAATTCTTCTAAGAATATTCTAGCTTATATGAGAGTTCAATTGAGTTCCTAAAACTCCTAGGAAGCCTCCCAAGTGTCTCTTCCTTCAAGGAAACAAAACAAACTCCATGGGCTCTAAACCTTACACATGTCTTTGCCAAGAGAGCTTGAAAGACCTAGGGAGTGTTTTAAATTTTTCTAAGCTTAGATTGGGACTAAATATCATGGAAGAACATCAAAGGAAGCCTTGGAAAAAATTTAGAAGTCATAGATTGAGAGTTGGAGGTGTAGGTTCTATAATGTGACCTAAAAAAGCAACATATAGCTAAGCTCCTCAAATGAATGTGTGATAACTCCAAGGAGTCTAGATGGAGTCAAGAGTCATAGATTAAAGGAGAAAATAGAGTCAAGATCAAGAATTATCATAGTTGCTTAATTAGGTCCCTTATAAAGACATAATGGTGTCTTAGAACTAAGTAAATTCATCTAGTGTGTGTGATGCTAGAGTTGGCTTCAAGAATGTAATTGGACCCTTTTTGATGTGTTTAAGTCAAAGGAATCAAACTCCACCCACTTGCAAGTGTGTAACCTTGAGAGGGGAAGAATAATCAAGAGAAAAGCTTATGTTTTGTTCCAAAAGTAACATTCTAACCTTTCCCTCATGCATTCTTGGTTGTTTTCTTATCTTTGGATGTGTGTATGTATGATTATACCATGAGATATATTTATAACTATTTCCTACATGCCATGGTACCATGATATTCTTAAAATACATTTTATGAATGTGTTTTAACTTGAATGGGTTTAATGAAGCCAAAAGTTTGATAACAAGGGTGAGGATGAGCCAAAATTCCCTAGGATTGGGTGAGGTAAAGCCAAAAGTCTTAAGAAAGTGAAGCTTTGTCAAAACTTCCTTCAAAATGGGTGAGGCAAGTCGAAAATTCTAAGAAAAAGGGGTGAGGCTAAACTAATGCCCTTGAGGGCCAATGTATGATATGTATGAACTTCTTGAACATGAAAACTATTTTATGTATGGTTACAAATAGGTTGATCTTCATGCATGCATTCTTTGACTTGAAAATATGTCCATTATGTATATTTGAAAGGATTAAGAACTATTGGGATTCTTAGAATCTCACTCTTCCCTCTCCAATATCTAACCATGCCTAGGTGAGCCAAGTGGGTCAAGAAGTGGAAGCAAACAACCTTGAAGAGCAAGAACTTGGCAATAAAGTAGTTAAATAGTCATTTTGATAGCTTTTTGTTGTCAAGAATTGTAACTACATATTGTATACATGATGTAGACACTTGAGCACACTCAAATGCATGTAAACATGATGTATGTAATGATTTTGAGATTATATGAATGAACATGCATGATTTTGCCACTAAAGACCCTTTATGTGCCTTGATTCCTATATGTATGATAACAAGTAGCATAGTAAAAATGAGCTTTATGATATTTTGAACCAAATGGCATCTCTCCCTAGGCTGTGAATGTGATTTTGGACATGCCCAAGTTGTAATATCCAGTTCTTCAAAAGTATAAGAAAACGTAAGAAACGTAACGTACAACTCTTTTGTAAACGTACAAAATTCACTGGATATAAAAGAAAGCCCCCTATATGGAGTGAATTAAGGTCCAATAAAATTATAATAATATTCTATACCTCAAATAGTGGTGACTCAAGGCCAAAGGTGCCTTGAAACTGAAGCCAGAATAGCCAAACGAATTTTTACAAAAATGCAATGAAACATAATGGTATTTTTGTAATTTTGAGCACTTTTTAAAGTTCTCACAGGAGGGCTTTTTAAATGAAAAAATTTTAGAAGCTATGGATAGTGAGTTGGTATCATAGGTTTCATATTATGGCTTAAAGAAGCAGCACCTAGCTAGGCTCCTTGATTTGATTGTGTGATGACTCCAAGAGGCCTAAAAGGAGTTAAGAATTATAAATGAATAAAGAAAATGGAGCAAAGATCATGTTTCCATAGGGTTGCTTCATTAAGTGTATTATAGAACTATAAAAGAGCTGTTTGAACTACCTAGTCTTTCTAATGAATATGTAGCTCTAGAAATTAGTTCAAGAGTATAATTGGCTTCCATATGATATGTCTAGGCCAAGAGAAACAAGCTAATCTTATTGTATGTGTGTAGCCGAGGAAGAAAAGTCAATCCAAGAGGAAAAGTTTGCATTTATAACAAAGGTAGTTCTCCCTTCTTTCTCTCATGTATGAGTAGATGTTATCTTGTCTTTGAATGTGTGTATGTATATTTTAAGCTATAAGAAAATGTTTTAGCATGTATCTAAATGCCACAGTACCATGATATTGCATTATGTCTTCACATGATGTCTTGTGACTTTACTTTGGTTTGGTTAAGTATGGTAAAGGCAAGAACCCCCTAGCCATGGTGAGGATGAGCCAAGAACCCTTAAAAATGGTTGAGACAAAATCTAGAGTCTCCTAAGAGTAAGGCTTAGTTCAAGGCCTTTAAGAAAACCCTAGGCCTAGGTATGAAAATTTGCTTGTTTTTCATGCTTTCTCTTAGCCAATCTCCTCTCCTCTTTTTCCCTCTTCTTCTCCATGAATTCTCTGAAGTTTTGAGGGCTGTTTTGAAGGAAGAATAGAAGGGAAATTTTGAAATCAAGAAAATTAAGGAAAACAAGGTATCATGCAATTCTTCCACTTGATCTTTTTCCTCCTTTCTCTCATGGGTATTTTGACCTAGGTAAGGGTAGCCTTAGGGAGCTAATTTTTCAACCAAACCAAGGGCAAGTCTTAGGTATTTGAGGGAGAAGAATAAGAATATGCAAGGAAAACAATAAACTAGCCATTAGAATGCAAGATGTAAAACTTAGGGTTTCAAGTGTACCTTCTAAAATTTGAGTTTGTATGATAATTCCTAAGCCTAAATAAGAGTTTAAATGAGCTCCTAAGATCCCTAGAAGTATCCCCATATGCTTCTCCCCTTGAGAAAACAAAGCACACTCCAATAAGCCCTAAACCATGCATAGGCTCGACCAAAGGGAGTTCATATAGCTAGTGAGAGTTTCAAATTTTTCTAAGGCCATTCTTGAGTCATATTTCATGAATGAAAATGAGGAGAGGCCTTGGAAAAAATTTAGAACTCATAAAAAGTAATTTGGTGCCTTAGGTTCCACATTATGACCTAAAGAAGCAACATGATATTAGGCTCTTTATTTTAATTGTGTGATGACTCCAAGAAGTTTAAAAGGAGTCAAGAATTATATCTAAAAGGAAATAATGAAGACTAGAATTTATTTTAGGGGTGTTGCTTCATTAGGTGCAATTATGAACCATAATAGAACATATAGAACAATCTAGTATCTAAGTAAGTTGTATGGCCTTCAAGAAAACCCTTCTTCTCCTTCCATTTTGCATGGCCAAGTTCAGCCCAAAACCAGAGGAAAATCATAGGGAGAGTGGCCACAAGAGGGAGGCAAAGAGGAGGAGAAATCAAAGGCTTAAGGTATGGAGATTTAGTAGTTTTTCATGCTCTTTCTCTTCTAAACCTCTTCTCCTTCATTCTCCTTTATTTCCTATGATAATAATGAAGTATATGGATATCTGATTTGAAGAGAGGAGCTTAAAGAACACAAGATTCAAGTGAGAAAAGCCATGACAATAAAGTATTTTTTTCTTCCATGGTTGCTACCATTTGCTCCTTTTCTCCACCATTTCGCCCCACTTGAGAAGACCTAAGAGGATTTGATTTTTAGGCAAAACCAAGGGTGATTCTAAAGAAAAAGGGTGTGGAGATTAAGAATATGCAAAGGGAATTAACAAAAAGCCGTTAGTTTCAAGATGCAATTTCTAGGGTTTTAATTGCACCTTGTAAAATCTGATTTTGTATAATGATTTCTAGGCCTAAATATGAGTTTAAATGAGTTCCTAAGATCCCTAAGAGGCTCCCCACATGCATCTCCCCTTGAGAAAACAAAGCAAGGTCCATAGAAAACAAAAACCTCCATCATCTCGTCCTAAGGGAGATAGCATAGCTAGGGAGAGTTTTAAATTTTTCTAAACCCATTCTTGAGTCATATATGATGAATGAAAATGATGGGAGGCCTTAGGAAAAATTTAGGAGGCTTAGAGAATAAGTTAGTGCCTTATGTCCTATATTATGACCTAAAGAAACAACATGTAGTTAGGCTTTTGGTTTAAATTGTGTGATGGCTCCAAGAGGCTTAAAAGTAGTCAAGAATCATATTTGAAAGGAAAGAATGGAGACTAGAATTTATTTGATGGGTGTTGCTTCATTAGGTGCAATTATGGAACCATAATGAGGTTATAGGCCAAGTTAGTGTCTAAGCAAATTGTATGGCTTTAGAATTGAGTCCATGAACCTAATTGGCTTCCATAAATTGTGTCTAGGCCAAGAGAAATCTTCCCCACACTTATTTGTGTGTGTGGCCAAAGCAAGGAAGGGAGATTCAAAGGAAAAGGTATGTAATTGCTTCCAAAATAGCTCTTTCCATCTTCTCTCATGCATGGATGTGTGCTTAGCTTGTCTTTAAATATGTGTATGTATATTTTTAAGCCATGAAAAGTGTCCTAGCATGACTTAGATTCCATGGTGCCATGATGTTATCATATGCTTTCATATGATGTTTATGATGTGTGCTTGGATTTGTATGAGTGTGGTGAGACCAAGAACGCTTAGCTATGGTGAGGATGAGCCAAGAATCCTTAAGATTGGTTTAGACAAAGCAAAAAGTCTCCTAAAAGCAAGATGAGCTTCCAAGAGCATGGTTGAGTCCAAGAAGCTCTTAAAGAATGGGTGAGGCAAGTCCAACATCTCCAAGAAATTGGGTGAGGGCAATCCACTTACTTGGCAAGCCTTTATATGCTATGTATGACTTTCTTAAATGATGAAAATACCTCTTGAATGTTTGCATATATCAACATGACCGTGCATGCATTTAAAAAACCTGTTTTACATCCATTATGTATGATTGAATGGGAGATGATCTATTGAGATTCTTTGAATCTCATTCCCTCCTCTCCAATGATCTCACATCTAGGTGAACTAAGTGGATAAGGTAATGGAAGCTAACCACCTTGAGGATGAGAGGATGACAACATAATGCAAAGTTTTAGTTCTTTAAAGCCATACCCATGTCCAATTATATGGCTTATGCTTGTATATGGTCTATGACCTTCGGAACATGTGTAATTAAGATAACATGTGATGTATAAATAAATGAATATGATGTGTGAACCCTAGAATGAAATTTGGGTATATAATGTCATTATATGCTTCTTGAAAGTTTGATCTGTGTAAGTATAATTGCATGTGGCATAGCCAAAATAAGAGGCATGGAGTTTGGGACCATTTTCGTAGCTCACACAAGTCCTAATTATGCTTTTGGACTTGCCCAAGAGGTGCCAAACCCCAAGGAAAGCCATTTAGACATTTTAGTATCTCATATGGAGTTAAAATTGACCATAATGAAACATTATGTCATTTTTATCCAAATGAGCTCTTCTTAATTTGATATTTGGCATGCAATTAGCACTTGTTGAGAGCTTTTTGGAAAGATAAAGAATGTAATTTTCATAGCTCTACAGAATATTTCATGAATTTTCAAAGTTGGCAAATTTTCTAGCTTTGGTCATGTCACTGTTCATATTGGTCCAAAATTGAAAACTATAACATAGGGCTCAAATGATATCCAATTGCATGAAATATTATGTAGAGAAACTAGACATTCCCAGTGAGTTGTGCCAACTAGAAGCACCCCATTTGGAGGTCTAGAGAGGGAGATATGAATTTTCAAAGAATCTGTCTAGTATTAGGGACTTCACCCAACCTCAGTAATTGTTTGATCAGAATTTGAGGTCTAGGTGTGCTTGAGCTGGTCTAAAATTATTTTTCCCCTCTATCTAACATCCACATCTTTTTATATTGGTATCATTTTCATGAATTTTATTTTTTTGGAATTAATTAGACATTTTTCAAGTTTGCTATAGAAATCTATGATAGCACCAGTAGGCAGTTTGACCTCTAGACTACTTCGCATGTCAAACATCCTATGTGTTGGATGTTATGGTCTAAACATATTTTTAGTATAAAGTAGACATCTGTCACTTTCTAGAATGGCCAAGAATGTATGATTTTGATTTTTTTAAAATTGGTTATGAATTTCCAAATTTGTGACAGAAAAGTGGAAAAATCTGGCAGAAAATATGTTTGTATATTTTGAGCTTCCCTTTGAGTTCCTTGAGATTTAGGCCACTTTTAATGATGCAAATGAGTTGTATTCATGTAATTAAATATGAGAATGTGATACATGAGTCCATATGACCCATGAGACTCCAAATGAAATTTTTATACACGACACAACGTGAAGAAATCTATTATTTCGATGGATTTTTCACACTTCCTTAATGGAATGTTTCGTGTGAGCATGCAAATGTGTATGAAATGAGTCAAAAATATATAGTGTTACATTTATTAACTCCAAGAGGCTTAAAAAGAGTGAAGAATCATATTTGAAAGGAAAGAATAGAGTTTAGAATTTATTTGAGAGTGTTGCTTCATTTGGTGCATTTATGGACCATAATAAGGTTATAAGCTAACCTAGTGTCTAAGCAAATTGTATGGCATTAGAATCAAATTCATGAACCTAATTGGCTTCCATAAATTGTGTCTAGGCCAAGAGGAACCATCTCTACAAGTTTGTGTGTGTGTGGCCGAAAAGAGGAGCTTGGATTCAATGGAAAAAGTATGTGATTGTGTGCAAGATAGCTCTCTCCACCTTCTCTCATGTTTATCTTGTCTTAGAATGTGTGTATGTGTATTTTAAAGCCATGAAAAGTATGCTAGCATGATTTTATATGCTATGATTTTATGATGATATATATGTTTCTAAATGATGTTATGATGTTTGTTTGAGTTTGCTTAAATGTGGTGAGGCCAAGAACTCCTAACCATGGTGAGGATGAGCCAAGAACCCTTAAGATTGGTTAAGACAAAGCAAAGAGTCTCCCAAAAGCAAAGTGGGCTCCTAAGAGCATGGTTGAGTCCAATAATCTTTTAAAGAATGGGCGAGGCAAGTCCAAAATAAATGAGGAAAAGGGTGAGGCCAATCCATCCACTTAGTAAGCTCTTGGATGTCTTGTATGACTTACTCACATGCCAAGCTTGTTTCTTGAATGTTCATGACATCTATTATATCCATGCATGCATTTTCATGACTTTTTTTGCATATATTATGTATGATTGAATGGGAGATGAGCTATTAGGATTTGTTGAATCTCGTTCCCTCCTCTTCAATGATCTCACATGCTAGGTGGACTAAGTGGACAAGGTACTGGAAGCCAACCACCTTGAAGGAAAAAGTTTGACAACAAAATGTAAAGTTTTTGGTTCTTTAAGGCCATAGTTATGTCAAATGATGTAACCCATTGATGTATACGGTCTATGACCTCTTAGACATGTGTATTTATGATAACATGTAATGTATAAATGAAGGAATATGATGTGTGAATGCTAGAATATAAATTGAGTATGCAATGCCAAATTATGTTTCTTAGAAAGTTGATGTAAGTGTGCATATGTCTAGATGAAATGGCCAAAATAGGATGCATAAGGTTTTGGACTATTTGGGCAACTTACACAAGTCCTAATTATACTTTTAAACTTGCCCAAAAGGTGCTAAAACCTAAGGAAAGCCATTTGGGCATTTTGGTATCTCATATGGAGTCAAAATTGACTATAATGGAACCCTATATCATTTTTTGGCCAAATGAGCTCTTCTTGATATGAGATTTGGCATACAATTAAGGCTTGTTGAGAGCTTTTTGGGAAGCTAAATAATGTAATTTTTAGAGGTCTACAAAATATATCATGAATTTTCAAAGTTAAAAAAATTTCTGGTAGTGGTCATGTCACTGTTTATACTGGTCCAAAAATGTCACTGTTCATACTCCTCAAAGGAGTTATAATCCCAATAAGCAGTTGTGATATGAGGCCTGTGATAGAAAGAGATGTGAATTATAATCATGGGATGAGCTAGTAAGAAAGAACGCAGGAATAAACAGTGGACAAAACATAAATAAGTAAGCAGATTGACAGAAGCCTATGATGGTAAGGCACTCATTAAGGACTAGTAATGAAAATTCCCTGGCTACAAAAAATTTAAATGAGCAAAATCACTGAGAAAAGCACACAAAGCCAAGAAGAAAGGAAAGAAAAGAGCAGTTAGTAAGAAAAGAAAAAACTACAAAGAAAGCATACCCCAAAATTTAAGGACAAAATTTGTTTAAGGGGGGAGAAATGTAATATCCGATTTTCTGAAAATGAGAGAAAATGTGAGAAATGTAATGTATGGTTTCTCCGTCAATGAGCGAAACTCACCGGATATAAAAAAAGAAGTCCCTCAAAATGATGTAGTTAAGGACCTAAAAAATTTGGAAAGCACTTTAGACTCCTAAAAATGAGAATCCTAGCCTTAGACGGAAAGAAAAATAGAGTTAGAATGAAGAAATAGTTCCTTACGAAAAAGCTCATGAAACATAATGACATTTTTGTAATTTTGAGTAAATTTTGGAATTTACACAAGAGAGCTTTTTAAATGAAAGTTTTGAGTTCCTCAGGGTTCTCAAAGGCCCTAAAAACCATGAGAAGGCTTGAGACAGCTAAAGCCCCTCCGATGGATGTTTTTCAACATCGGTGTACTTGAACTTTGACAAATTCATTTAGAAAGTTTTTAGCTCCAATTTGAGTGATTCTAAAGGTATTTTATTAAATTGGGAACCTAAATTTTATAATGGAAAAGATGGTTCTAAAAAAGGAGTTAAAATGAAAGAGAAACGAAAATGCTAAGAATAAAAGGCAAAATGGAAATTTTTGAAAAGTGTAACTTCCTCCCACCTATATCTATGATGCACCCTTCTTCTCCCTTCATTTTGCACGACCAAGTTCTACCCAAAATCAAAGGAAAACCCTAGGGGGAGTGGTGCACAAGAGGAAGACAAAGAAGAGGAGAAATCAAAGGCTTAAGATATGAAAATTTAGTAGTTTTTCATGCTCTTTCTCTTCCAAACCTCTTCTCCTTCATTCTTCTTTATTGTCTATGATTATAATGAAGTATATGGATCTATTTTAAAGGAGAAATTGAGGGATAAATTCAGATTTGAAGAGAGGAGCTCAAGGAACATAAGATTCAAGTGAGAAAAGCCATGAAAATAAGGTATTTTCTTCTTCTATGGTTGCTACCCTTTTCTCCCCTTTTCCACCATTTTGCCCTACTTGAGAAGACCTAAGGATTTGATTTTTAGACAAAACCAAGGGTGATTCTAAGGAAAAAGGGTGTGTAGATTAAGAATATGCAAAGGGAATTAATAAGAATTAATAAAAACCCATTAGATTTCAAGATGTAATTTCTAGGGTTTCAATTGCACCTTGTAAAATTTGATTTTGTATGATGATTCTTAGGCCTAAATAAGAATTTAAATCAATTCCTAAGATTCCTAAGAGGCTCCCCATATGTATCTCCCCTTGAGAAAATAAAGCATGGTCCATAGAGAACAAAAACCTCTATTGTCTCGGCCTAAGGGAGATAGCATAGCTAAGGAGAGTTTTAAATTTTTCTAAGCCCATTCTTGAGTCATATATGATCAATGAAAATGAGGGGAGGCCTTAGGAAAAATTTAGGGAGCTTAGAGAATGAGTTAGTGCCTTATGTCCCCTATTATGACCTAAAGAAGCAACATGTAGTTGGGCTTTTGGTTTTAATTGTGTGGTGACTCTAAGAGGCTTAAAAGGAGTCAAGAATCATATTTGAAAGGAAATAATAGAGCCTAGAATTTATTTGAGGGGTGTTACTTCATTAGGTGCAATTACAGAACTATAATGAGGTTATAAGCCAAGCTAGTGTCTAAGCAAATTATATGGCTTTAGAATTGAGTCCATGAACCTAATTGCTTCAATAAATTATGTCTAGGCCAAGAGAAATCTTCCCCACACTTTTGTGTGTAGGTGACCGAAGGAAGGAAGGGAGATTCAAAGGAAAAAGTATGTAATTGCTTCCAAGGTAGCTCTCTCCACCTTCTTTCATGCATGGATGTGTGCTTAGCTTGTCTTTAAATGTGTGTATGTGTTTTTTTAAGCCATGAAAATTATCCTAGCATGACTTAGATTCCATGGTGCCATGATGTTACCATATGCTTTCATATGATGTTTATGATATGTGCTTAGGTTTGCTTGAATGTGGTGTGGCCAAGAACCCTTAGCCATAGTGAGAATGAGCCAAGAACCCTTAAGATTGGTTGGGATAAAGCAAAGGGTCTCCTAAAAGCAAAGTTGGCTCCTAAGAGCATGGTTGAGTCCCAGAATATTTTAAAGAATGGGTGAGGCAGGTCCAAAATCCATGAGGAAAAGGGTGAGGCCAATCTATCCACTTGGCAAGCTCTTGGATGTCTTGTATGACTTACTCACATGCCAAGCTTGTTTCTTGAATGTTCATGACATCTATTATATCCATGCATGCATTTTCATGACTTGTTTTTCATATATTATGTAGATTGAATGGGAGATGAGCTATTAGGATTTGTTGAATCTCATTCCCTCCTCTTTAATGATCTCACATGCTAGGTGGACTAAGTGGACAAGGTAATGGAAGCCAACCACCTTGAAGGAAAGAGTTTGACAACAAAATGTAAAGTTTTTGGTTCTTTAAGGCCATAGATATGTCAAATGATGTAACCCATTGATGTATACGGTCTATGACCCCACAGACATGTGTAATTATGATAATATGTGATGTATAAATGAAGGAATATGATGTGTGAATGCTAGAATATAAATTGAGTATGTAATGCCAAATTATATTTCTTGTAAAGTTGATGTAAGTGTGCATATGTGTAGATGAAATAGCCAAAATGGGATGCATAAGGTCTGGGACTATTTAGGCAGCTCACATAAGTCCTAATTTTACTTTTAGAGTTGCCCAAAAAGTGCCAAAACCTAAGGAAAGCCATTTGGGCATTTTGGTATCCCATATAGAGCCAAAATTGACTATAATGGAACTCTATATCACTTTTTAGCCAAATGAGCTCTTATTGATCTGAGATTTGGCTTGAAACTAAGGCTTGTTAAGAGCCTTTTGGAAAGCTAAAGAATATAATTTTTGGTGGTTTACTGAATATTTCATGAATTTTCAAAGTTGGCAAATTTTCTAGTTTTGGTCATGTCATTGTTCATACTAGTCCAAAATTGAAAACTATCACATAGGGCTCAAAAGATGTCCAATCGCCATGAAATTTTATAGAGAAACTAGACATTTCCAGTGACTTGTGCTAAATAAAAGCACCTCATTTGGAGTCTATAGAGGGAGATATGAATTTTTAAATATTCTATCCAGTATTAGGAGTTTCACCCAACCTCAGTTATTATTCTATTAAATTTTGAGGTTTGGGCTACTTGAGCTAGTCTAAAGTTATTTTTTCCCTCTAACTGACATCCATAAATTTCCATATTGGTATCATTTGCATATATTAGATTTTTTTTGGAATTAATTTGACATTTTTTACATTTACTATAGAAATTTGTGATAGCACCAGTGGGCAGTTTGACCTTTAGATTATTTCAAATGTCAAATTTCCTCTATGATGGATGTTATAGCCTAGACATATTTTTAGTATGAAGTAGACATCTGTAGGATTCCAAAATGGCAAAGAATGTATAATTTTGATTTTTCTAGAATTAGTTATGAATTTCCAAAGTTTGGTAAGAAAAGAGCTAAATTCTAACCGAAAATATACATGAATATTTTGAGCTTCCTTTTGAATTCCATGAGTTGTAGGCCACTTTTGATAATGCAAATGAGTTATATTCATGCAATTAAATTTGAGAATGTGTTGTATGAGCTCACAAGGTCTACATGACACTAAATAGAATTTTTATACATGATATAATACAAAGAAATACATTATTTTAATGGATATCCTTACTTCCCCTCATGGAGTGTATCATATAAGCATGCAAATGTGATAGAAATGAGATAGAAATTATAGTGTTACATGTTCCATGTGTCCCAATTGAAAAAGTATAGCCCTGACCTTTCACATGTCATTGAACATGAGAGTGTGTATCTACAAGATAATTTGTCTTTTGTGGTTAAGCTGGAAAGAATTATGGACTCAAAAGTCAAATAGCTGCATAATAAGGATATCCACCTAGTAAAGGTGGTATGGAAGGAACTTACTCTGGATGAAGCAACTTGAGAGCAGAGTAAGTAATGAAAAAGGATTATTCTACATTATTTGAGTAAGATATGTCTAATTTTGAGTTCTAAAAAGAGGGGAGAATGTAACACCCTAAAATTAATTAAGGTATTAATTATGGATTTGGATTAATTAAGAATAATTATTATGAGGTAATTAAGCAAGCTATAGGAAGGGGAATTTATAAGGAAATAAACTATTAATATGGGGTTAAATATTTAATTGGGTTAGAAATTTTTTCTAGGCCCAAATTAATTTTAGCAAGTCATGGGAAAGGATTAATGGAGGCCCAATGATTTTAGGTGTAGACCCAACTCCTCATTATAAGACTAAGGCCAAGAGCGAATGACTAGCAATGACCCTATCTAATTTAATGAGATAGAGGCCTAATGTAACACCATAACTTCTAGCTCTATTACATGCCATTTATAAGCTTCACATCATGATTTCCATGAGGGCACATGAAAAAGGGGATAGAAATAATCGACTTTTTCCGCATTGCGCTATATCTAAAAAATTCAATTTAGTGTCATGAGGACCATGTGAGCTCATACTATATTTCCTCATATTTAATTTCATTATTAAAACTCATTTGCATCACAAAAACATGCCTCTAACCCATGAAAACCGAAATGGAGCTCAAATTAAACAAGCACATTTTCGGCCAGCTTTGCTCCAATTTTTGACCCAACTTTGGAAAATCATAACTAAATCAAGAAAATTCGAAATCATACAATCTTTGTCACTCTAAAAAGCTCAGGATGTATAATTCACAATAAAAATACGTCCAAGTCACAACAATCATTACACAGGACGTTTGACATCTGAAAAGCTACAGACTCACTGGCTGCCTGGGCTGTGATTCAGGTTACTGATGTAAATTTTTGTAATTCATAACTAATTCTACAAAACTTTAAATCACACACATTCAGTCATTCTGGGAAGCTAAAAATGTTAAATTGACACTAAAAATAATTCCTGAATGAAACAGATACGTTTAGGCATCTGGAACTGATGGAACAGCGATTGAGCTCTGGAGTAGCCACTGTTACTGACAGCAAACTTCAAAAATCCATAACTCTCTGCTCAGACCTCCAAATGAAGTGATCTCAATGGACATAGAAAGCTTATGACCTCTAGTTTTTGTGTATAAAATTTTATAAGCATTGGACACCATTTGGACATCAAGTAACACGAAAATCAAATCTGCCAGTATGAACAATGCACATACCAGAAACAATGAAAAATGCCAACTTTGAAAATTCAGCAAATATTCTCTAGGTCTCCGAAAATTATGATCTTTAGCTTCCCAGAAAGCTCCTAATGAGACCTAATTTTATACCAAATTTCAGGGCAAGACTAACTCATTTGGCTAAAAAGTGACATGGGTTCCATTATGGTAAATTTTGGCTCCATATTGGGTACCAAAATTGCCAAATAGATTTCCCTTGGTCTTGGCACCTTTTGGGCAAGTTTAAAAGCATATTTAAGACTTGGGGAAGCTGCCCAAATGGTCTCAAACCATTTGCATCTCATTTTGGCCTTTTCACCCTCACTTATACACATTACACCAAGCTTTTCTCAAGTGCATACATTAGCATAAATACTCAATTTATGTTCTAGAATACATACACCATACTCATTCATTTATCTATCACATAATATCATTTTTACATTTGTCCAAGGGGTCATAGACTATTTACAAGAATAATATACATCATGAAGTCTCCGTATGAATCAAAAGACCAAAAATCAAACATAAGGATGGCAATCTTCTTTCTTCAAGGTGGTTGGCTCCTATTGCCATGTCCACTTGATCCACCTAGCACATTAGGACATTTAAGAGGAGGGGGTGAGATTCAAGAATCTCAATAGCTCATCTCCCATTCCATCACACATAATATGTGCAAGCAAGTTTCACAATTGCATGCATGGAGAAAGTAGAAATCATAGGTATTTTAAAAGCAACCTTGGCATGTGAATCAATCATACAAGACATTCAAGAGCTCACTAAGTGTTTGGATTGGCCTCACACTTCTCCTCATGGATTTTGGACTTGCCTCACCCATTCTTTGAGCACTTTGGACTCAACCATACTCTTGGGAGCCAACTTTACTTTTGGGAGACTCTTTACTTTGTCTCAACCAAGCTCAAGGGTTCTTGGCTCCTCCTCACCCAAGGAAAGAGTTCTTGGCCTCTCCACACTCAAGCAAACTCATACAAACATCATGGATTCATTTAAAACATAACATGGCATCAAGGATCATGACATGTAAAGGCATGCTAGCATACTTTTCAAAGCTTGAAAATACACATACAAGCATTCTAAAACAAGCTAAACACACATCCATGCATGAGAGAAGGTGGAGAGAGCTACCTTGTATACAAGCACACACTTTTTCCTTATCTTTCAAGCCTCCTCTTTTAGCCACACACCCACAAGTTGGTGGAAATAGTGTCTCTTGGCCTAGCACAAATTATGGGAGCCAATTAAGTTCATGAAACAATTTCTAGGGCCATGCAACTTGCTTAAACCCTAGATTACTCTACAACCTCCATTATGGTCCATATTGGCACCTAATGAAGCAACACCCCTCAAATCATTTCTAGGCCTCATTCTTTACTCTCAAATATTATTCTTGACTCCTTTTAAGCCTTTTGGAGTCATCACATAATTAAAACAAAGGGCCTAACATCATGTTGCTTCCTTAGGTCACAATATGGAACCTAAAGCACCAACTCATTCTCTAAGCTTCCTAAATTTTTCCCAAGGTTTCCCCTCACATTCCTTCATCATGTATGACTAAAAAATGGGTTTGAAACAATTTAAAACTCTCTTTAACTATGCCATCCCTACTTGGCTGAAAGTTAGAGCATAAATTAGATTTCATGGCTTCTTGATTTTTCCTTGATGGGGGAACCCTTTCGGGAGGTTGTTAAGAGTTGTAGGAGGTCAAGGAAACACTTAAACAAGCAAGGGAACTTATAGATTAAATCAGTTTTTACAATCCCCTTAAGTGCTCTATACTTTTTCAACTTTTAGGTTCATGACTTTCCATGGGGTTTTGTTCATTTTATGGAGGAAGAGACATATAGGGGACCTCTTAGGGGTCTTAGGAGCACATTTAAACATTCATTTAAGCTTAAGAACATTTATACAAACTCAGATTTGCAAGAGAGCATTTGGATCCCTAATGATTCCATTTTGTTTCCTAATGCTCCTTTCTTGATTCTATTGGTTCATTCTTAATCCTTGCCATCTAGAACCCCTAATCCCTCCATAAATTGGACAGAAAACAGCCCCTAAGAATTGGGCTCATGGTGGTCAAATTCGTGTAAGAGAAAGGGGGAGGGAGAAACTATCAAAGAATGGAAGTTTTACCTTGTTTTCTTTCTTCCTTTGGCTTGCTCTTCCACTTGGTTGGCTTACTCCCTCAATTTTCGAAATTTCCCTCTCTGTCCTGCCCCAAAAATAGCACCAAACTCTCCATGAAAGCCATAGAAAGAAAGCTTGAGAGGAGAGGAGCAAGGTTCAAGAAGGAAGGATATGGAATTCCTTAAAGTTTCTTACCTTTTTCTTGAATTTCTTCCTCCAAAATCCTCCTCCTCTTGTGCGCCTAAGGAGCTGGAGTTCTCCTCTGAAAATGGACAGAAGCAAGTCGGTTTAGAGAGGAGAGAAAGAACGTGGCATATAAAGAAGCTTCCTTTAACACTTTGATGCCAATTTTGCCCTTCGTTCTTAGCATTTTTGTTTCTCCTTCATTTTAGCTCCTTTTTGAGAACCGTCTTTTTTATCATCACAAATAGGTTCCCAATTTAATAAAATGCCTTTAGAATCACTCAAATCGAAGCTAAAACCTTTCCGAACGAACCGGTCAAAGTTTAGGTCAACCAACATCGGAAAGAGTACACCGGAAGGGCTTTACTGGTCCCGGGGCTTCCCATGGTTTTTGGGGCCTCTGAGAACCCTGGACAACTCAAAATTTCCATTTCAAAAGACCTCCTAGGTGCTTTTCCAAAATTACACTTATTTACGAAAATGCCACTGGCCTTTCGGCAAATTTGTTGAATCCCTTTGGCCTTCGTTTTTGGGCAACTCAAAGCTCAAATCCTCATTTTCTAATATTTAAAATTTTATCATAATTTTAGTTGGCCCCAATTCCCTCTATTTCAAGGATTTCCTTTTGTATCTGGCCTATTTCTTCCATTTACGGAGAAACTGAACATTGCGTTTCTCACGTTTACGAAGGGACTGGATGTTACACCTAAGACCCAATTTACATGAGCCCTTATAGTGAGCCCAACACATATTATGCAAACTTAAATTTGATTGACTCTTGGAACTTGGCCTAACCCAATCAAATTTCTATAGCCTAACTCTTGAAATCTAGCCCAACAAGCATAAAATCTAAACCCATATGGATTTAGGCCTTTGGGTTAACCCATAACCTATTTAGGACCCAATTTAAACCTAACTAAACCCTAAATACACTTAGCCTCCTCCCTATTCTATAGAAAAAACACAAGAGGCAAAGCAAAATTCAGAGGTCTTACAGAGGGCCTAGGGCTCTTGACACATTTTTACCATTTCTCACATCTGGGCTCAAAATCAATTAAGGTAACTATTATATAACTTACTCTCCTCCCCTTTCTCTTCAATTTGACCTAATTAATGTTTCGTTTAGAGTATTTCACCCACACCCAAAATCTTAAACTTGTTATTAAGGCTAAGGGTGTTGTTAGGTAAGTATAAACTTCTCATTTTGATACTTTCTCTGCTAGTTAGAGAGCCCATTAGCTGACTTATGATATGGGATCCATTTTTCTGTGAAATATCCATAATGTAGGGTGATATTTTGAAGTTTCTGGTCTAAGGAAGGTAAAATCCAAAATTGAGTCTCTTGGTGGCTGGATAAGTGTGCCTTAGGCAAGTATTAATGGATTAATTCTTTGATTATTGGGTTGTTTGCCATAATTGATGAATGAGGATGGTAATGGAATGACTTAGAGTAGTAATTTTCTAATGTTATGATTATAGGAGGATTTTGGTACTGATGTTAACTTCCCACATGGGTTACAAGTGAAGTAACTGGGGATTATATTAATTCCATGCATATATATGCTTTAATTGTATATTTACTACACATGAATGATTTGAAATGCTAAATGAATTGGTTAGCTATCTCTTGTATTGTGTTTAGACCTTGTGAGCCTATGGTGGAGCTGTGGTGAGGCTACCACTTGTGCATGTGCTTCGATCGTGCATCGGGTTATGATTAAATCTTAAATGTACTGAGCTTTAGTTGTGCTTATTATGGAGTAGGTGCTGTGGACGGACATCTCCTGGTGTTATTGGCCTTTAACATGTGAAAATGTGATTGCTAGTATGGGATGATAATCACAGTAGCCTAATCATTTCATTTCCTAATATGACTCATATAATTTTGATGCTTATTTTGATTCATGCATATATGTTAATTAAATTAGATTATATGAATGGAAATTACCTCGGTTACTGAGATTTGCATCTCACCCCATTTTATGGGCTAACCATTTCAGGTAAAGTTCCTTCGGGCATGGATAAAGGGAAACAAGTGGATGAGAATCCATAAGCTCCACCATATGTGAGGGAGGCTACACTTGGACTAAACTGATAGAGTAGATGCTAAGTTTTGTATTACTTCTTGTATAGCATCATCATGTAATCATGTTGCCAAGTATAGGAACTTTACATTTTGGTAACTTATGATATATTTAATAGGAAGTTAGGCCTTATAAAATCTGGTATTTGATATATGTGCTTATGTATTTGATTTGAGACCTTGTGAACCCTGCGACATGGTTCGCTATTTGGAAATGTAATCATATGATGCCTTGATGCTAACTCAAACTAATGATATGTGAAACTTCCAATGAGATATGTATCTAAATGATAATATTGGTTGTTTATAAATCTGGATGTTCATTAATATCACATGGAACTTACTTATATGTGGTAGATTGACAAGTAGGAATTACTACCTAAATCTTAAAGTGGATAATGATATATTAGCTAAGTAAATCAAGTAGAGAAATGCCACTAGAGTCTCACTAATTGAGGGAGAATGGTCCTAGGGTGTCACTAAAGGGAGAGTTGGAGTGTATAAAATAAAATTTTAGAAATTTTAGAAATTATACCTCTCACAAAATAGTCTTAGCTATGGCCAATAGAGGTGAAGTTGCTCAGGGAGGGTAACAAAGAGAAATTCACCACAGCGAGAAGTGAAGTTAGCCACTACAAAATGTGAGAAGTAAGTCTGGTTAAGTTCCAGAGGGTAATTTACTGCAGCATAAGGGATATTTAACCTGACGAATTTTGTGAAAATGTGTCAGGTGATCTCGAAAGCAGTTGGCAACAATGAGAATAGTATTTGGCCGCAACGAAGGTACTTAATTTCTTTTGCTAGCCTAGAAACCTTGGTTGTCTCGACAAAAATGTTAAGGAATGATTTAGGAATACTTGTAGAAGGTTTTTATGGGTTAGAATTAATAGGTAATAGTATTGAAGGCTTATAATTAGGGGTTGATTTCTCTTATGCATAGAAATGATTGTCATTATTTTGTTAATGACTTTAATAACATTAAGGATCAAATTTTCTCATTTTTTCCTAATTTGATATCTGTAATGGTTCTAGACTTTGATATATGATTATTAATCGCATTTTAACCCTAATTATCATAATTAGAAGTTAAGGTCGTCACATTTTTATTACACCTAGCAATTTTTAGAGCTTTTCAATGATAATCTAACTTATATAAGAGTATGTATGAGTTTATAAGAGGTTTAGAAAGCTTCAAGGATGCCAAAACCCTTAGGAAATTGAATGAAACTCCATGGGTTCTTCACCTAGGGATATTTTTCTTTGGTTCCAAGGATAAAAATGTTCTAGATATAAACAATAAACACCAAATGAACTATTAGTCTAAATTTAGAAACTATGGTTTGAAAGATGGAAATTTAGGTTCCTTTTTAGGCATAAAAAAGCAACTTGGTCTTTGACTCCTTGAATTGAGTTTGTAATGATTCTAATGAGTTTAAATGGAGTCATAAGACTTAGGTTGAATAAGAAATTGAAGCCAAGATCATGAATTATGTAGGTTGCTTCATTGTGCCTTGTATGGAGCCATAACTATGCCATAAGCTAGAATATGTTTGCAAAGAGTTTATGTAAGGCTATAATTGATTCCAATGATGTACTTGCATCTAAATGGAGTCATAAGACTTGGGTTGAATAAGAAATTGAAGCCAAGATCATGAATTATGTAGGTTGCTTCATTGTGCCTTGTATGGAGCTATAACTATGCCATAAGCTAGAATATGTTTGCAAAGAGTTTATGTAAGGCTATACTTGGTTCCAATGATGTATTTGCATCTTACTTGATGTATCTAGGCTAAGCAAATCAAGCACCTCCTAGGTGTGTGTGTGTGTGTGGCCAAAAAGGGGAAAGAGAATCCAAGGAAGAAAGTTTATGATTCTTAACTCAAGGTAGCTCTTCATCCTTTCTTATATATATTGCTTGGTTGTTTGATTGTCATTAGATGTTTGTATGTATATTTGAATCATGAGATATGCCTATAGTCATTAGTTTAATACTTTGGCACCATTATGCTTCCTAAATGACAATTTGAATGTGTATAGCTCTTAATGGGTGAGGTTATGCCAAAAGTCCCTTAGAATGGGTGAGAAGAAGCCAAAAGTCCCTAAGAATGGGTGAGAAGAAGCCAAAAGTCCCTAAGAATGGGTGAGATAGCCAAAAGTATCAAGAGTGAGTGAGACTAAGTCAAAAGTCTCTAAAAATGGGTGAGGTTAATTCAAAAGTCCTAAGAAATTGGATGAGGTTAGATTAAAAGTCCCTAGAGCTCATGTTTAAATTGAAATGAATTCATATGATTTGAAAATGTAATTATGTATGTTTACTAGAAGCATTTGTAGCATGCTTGCATTCTTTGACATGAAAATGTGCCATATATTCATACTTGAAAGGGTAAAAGAGCTATTGAGATTCTTTGAATCTCACTCTTCCTCACTTTATGTCAAATCATGTCTAGGTGAGCCTTATGGAGCAAGAAATAGAAGCCAAGGAGCTTGAATGGTGAGACTTTGACAATAGAATAGGATTTTGTGTAATTTAATGTCAAAGTATGTTTGTATATGATATTTATGAGATGTAGACCTCTGATCATTTGTAAAAGTATGTAATTATGTTGTATGAACTAAGGTTAAAGTCAAATGTATGAAAATGTAAGTTTTTGACACCCTTGAGCCTTGATATGTTTGTGTATAAGAACAAGTGACATGATGGTTTTGAGTTCCATGGTAGTATGAACCTGTTATGATGCTGTGCTTGAGCTTTTAGATGTGCTCAAATAGTCATGGTTCATGTGGGAAGCCATTTTGAACCATTTGATGGTATTATGAGACTATTTTGAGCTATAATTTTGCCCTAAATCACAACCAGACCAAATGGATGAGTTTTGGCACAATATTTGGCCAATATGTAGATCTTATCTAGAGCTTGTCAGAAACCTAAAGAACATAATTTTTTCAGCTCTAGAGAATTTATTATGATTTTCAAAAATGGTCAAATTATGCAGAAATTATCACCATCATTATTTATATGATCAATTTGATTGTCAGTGTCATTCAGAGGGTAGATGAAGTCCAATGCTCATGAAATTTTATAGACATATAGTAGATCATAAGCTTTCCATAACCACTGAGAACATCCAATTTGGAGTTCTGTAGAAGGAGAAATGAATTTTTGAAGTTATAAGTCTGTTGTTGTCTAAACCAGTGATCCGTTACTATTCTATTACCATTTTGAGGGCTAAATGTTATTTTTTTTATTTGAAATTTTTATTGCAATTAAAAGAAATCCTAAGCTTTCTAGAAAGTTATAATTTGTATGATTTGAAATTTTCTAAAATTAGTCATAAATTTCCAAAGTTTATATCAAAATATGGAGCATGTGGAAAAATTGCAAGTGTAATGTGATTTTGTGATGTATGACTTGGACCTAAATTGAATTGTGATATTTATGATTGAACAAATGTGTTATGGATGGAAAATGAGTTTAGTAAGTCCATGTGGTCCATTTAGCCAAAGATAAATTATTTTGGCTTTTAATAACGGTAAATTCTGCTACTAAAGGTAATTTTTTTGTAAAAATTGATTTTTTTAGCTACTATGATACAAATTAAATGCTAGCTATATATGGTGTGACAAAGTGCATTCTATCAAAATGATTCCATACTTCTTGACACAAGCATGCTAAAGAAGATAATCTAGGACCTAAGTCTATGACATTCTACATCGGTTGGGTGTTCAATGACGCCTTGAACTTATTGGTGCTTGAGGTGCCATCTTATATGAGGGGCAGAATTCATGGAAGTATACAATCTTTTTAACCAAGGTATGAGAGGCAAATAGTACATTTGCTTCAAAGGCACCTCCTTATGCCCTTTACTTGTCTCACATACCCTATACATTGCAACCTGACAAAACTTACATTCCTTTTCTATATCATAATCTTTATACTATAACATGCAACCATTAATGCAACAATCTATTTTGGTACTTCCCAACCTAAGTTTTGACACTAACTTCTTTGTTCTACAAAAACTAGACACTAGCACATTATCCTTAGGCAAACACTCTTTCATAGCTTAAAGTACATCATCAAAGCATTGTTGTGACATATTATAGTTAAATTTAATACTCAAATTCTAACTGCCATACATAACTTTGAATGGCCAACACACCCATCCTATAGCGGTCATTGTGTGGAGTGCAACATATTATAAAATTTTTTAGCTTCCATATTCAGAGGCTCTTCCATGTGTTGTTCAAAATGACCCCTAAATTCTAGCCCATCAATATAAAAAAGCATAGATTCATATAGATTTCTTTGTGGATCACCATCTAATGCATGACCACTAGTGGCTTCTAAATTTACACTATTAGCACTGTTGTTATTGAAACTTAGGGGATTTTCCCCATGTGAATCCTAACACCAATATCTTGGATGAAACCATGCTTATATAGATCAACCATAACCTCATGTGGAGTTAACAAATCTCTATTTCTATGTTTTGCATAAAGATATTTAAGTATATAGCCATCATGAGCGAATTGAGGTTGGTTTATTAGATGATTAATGAACCCTTTAACCCCTTCTACATATTCCCTTTTTAATCCTCCTTTGGTTTGGAAGAAGTCTATCATTTATCTACTTTCGATGTTTTGGAATTTTCATATTTTGAATCAAGTAAAACAATATATTACTAGACACTAGCACATAATGACAACATTATTTTTATGCACACCTGATGATCATGTTAATTAATAAATTGAAAAGTTAAAAAAAAAGAAAAAAAACTCATTTATTGAAAATTTTTTAAAATGAAGTCTATTTAAAATAAAAAGGTTGATTAAATTAATCATAAACAACAAAAATAAATAAATAAATTTGAGAAATAGTAATTAGTTAAACATATATATATTCATAATTTATTCATAAGAACAAAGTACCTCTACCACCGATGCAGATAACTTAAGTATGACACTTCTTTTTGGGTCATAGTTGATGAAATTTTCTATCAATATCCATGCTACCAAAAATTTCTTAAAGTCATCAATTTCACTACCACATTATGTAACATCATAATGTATTATTCTCAACAAATCTCCACTTAAGCTTGATTCTATATAATTCCCAAAGAAAAAAAGTAAAATCGTGGTAATTATTACGTTACACCGGGCGTTTATATGGTCATTCTTTGCCCCGTGGGTCTTGTGAACCCATCAATCACATTCTTTACTCAAAATTCATTCATACAATTCATATATACTATAAAACAACCCATGAACCATGGATATGAGGCTAAAAATTAGAAAATTGCAAATTTTCTCATGGGCCCAAAAGTCAAAATTTTGGCTCCAACTTTGAAAAATCATAACTAATTTTAGAAAAATGAGAATCAAGTAAAGCATAGGTTTCTGGAAATCTCTAGATGTTAAATTCACATTGAAAATAATTATAGGACATGAATATAGACTTTGGACCATGTTTGACAATGAAATAGCCACAAAGATCCAACTATCCCTGGTACTGATACAGTTTACAGTCATAAATTTCAAAAAATGTCTAGTTAATTCCAAAAAATCCAATCTAGGTAGAGTATATCAATTTGGAAAGATATGAATATTAATAGAGGGAAAAAATCATTTTAGACCATTCTAGGTTCATTTAGACCACGAAAACTAGTCAAATAGTGACATAGGTCTAAATGGACTTAGTACTAGACAGCCATTTCAAAAATTCATATCTCCCTCTCTAGACATCCAAATGGGGTGATTCTAGTTGGTACAAGTCATTGGAAGGTTTATTTTTATTTTTTATAAAATTTCATAACAATTGGACATTGTTTACCCTATGTTTGACATAGATTCATTTTCGAACTATTGGAATTGTAACAGTAACCATATTAGAAATATTTCTCTACTTCAAACATTCATCAAATATTTTATAAACTTCCAAAAATTATCTACGTTAGCTTCCCAAAAAGATCTCAATAAACTCTAGATGCATGCCAAATTTTAGATAAAGAAGAGTTCATTTGGATAAAAAGTGACACAACCTACCAATATGGTCACTTTTGCTTCCCATAATGTAACTCTTTAGTCCAAATGGCTCCTTTTAGTGTTTGGCACCTCTTGGGCAAGTTTAAAAGTACTAATACATCACATATGAATTTTTCAAGTGGTCAAAACCATCATGCATTTCAAACTCACTATGCTACACATAAGAACACACATCTAGGAATGGGCTACCAAGTGACCAAATCTCATATTTCCATTGCTTTAGCTCTATACATGGTTCACACATCATTTATACATACTTCTACACTTGCTCAAATATTTACATCTAAAAAAAACATTTACAAATGAATATTGACATCTCTTTACATCAAAGGCCATACAAAACTATACAAAGTGGCAAGAAGTAGCTTTTCAAGCTCCTTGACTTCCACTTTGGTCTCCTTAAGCTCCACCTAACATGTTAAGATGGGAGAGGAAAGGGGTGAGATTCATGGAATCTTAATAGCCCATACACTTATTCAAAGAAGCAATCAAGGCATATAAACATGTCAAAGCATGCAAGTAGGTATCCATCCGTTTAAAATCATACAACATATGATTTACATGTTATGAAAATCATATCAATGCTAAGAATAAGCTCTAGGGACTTTTGGTCTAGTCTCACCCTATTTTGGGGACTTTTGGATTAGCCTCACCCTTGTTCTAGAGACTTTTGAGTTGGCCTCACTCATCTATAAGACTTTTAGCCTAGTCTTACTCATTTTTAGGGACTTTTGGCTTTACCTCACCCATCACAAGGGACTTTTGGCACCACCTCACCCTTTAAGAGCAATTTTCCATAACCCAAACATAAGTATATTGGTATAAATGCATCAAGGCAATATCAAATGGCACGTCTCACAATATAAGTGCACACACAAGCATACAATGATCATCATATATCCAAGAATGCAATAAGAAAGAGTGAAGATCTACCTTGCAAGCCAACACTAGCCTTCCCTTTTGATTTCTCTTTTTCTTTCTCAATCTCACAACCATAACAAGATGGAGCCGATTCTTTTAGGCCTAGACACAACAAGTAGCATGCAATTACTGTCTTAGAACTCAAACAAATACTCACAAAGGCTAGGGGATTCTTACATTAAAATAAACTTTACAAAATGTTTAAGAATCCCTAGTTTCTCCCTCTTGAATTTCACTAGCTCTTCTTCTAATTCCTTTGCATTTCCTAACTTTCCACACTCTAATTCAAGGGTTTCATACTTGTTCTAGGTTGGAACTTCCTCCTCTCTCAAATTCTCAAGTTGGTAGAACCAACATACACAAGAAGCAAAGAAGAAGAAGTAAAGATATATAGGAATCTACCTTGAGTTCTAGCCTTTTTCAAGAGTGGTTCCCTTTGCCTTCACCTTCCCTTTAAATCTCCACTCTCCCTCTTTTGAACCAAACTCAAAATAAAGCTAATTCAACAACCAAAACCATAAAAAGAGAGGGCAAAGAGATAAGAACAAAATTCTAAGGAGGAAAGTTATGGAAATCTCAAGTTTCTCTCACATTTTCCTTGATGTTTCTCCCTTCTTTCTTGGCTTCTCTTGGTCTTTCTCTCTCTCTCTCTAGTCAAGCAAAAGTTAGTTGAAAGAAAAGAGAAGATCTAGACTCTTTAAAAAGCAAAATTCTCTTTTTTTATGCTTTTTTTGGACCAACCCTTGATATAGTGGAAAATAACCCTTGCTACGGTGAGCACTTATCAATCCTAGGCCCTTGTTCTTACTACGGTGCTATTGCAAGAAACTCTTTAGTTTTTTTATAGGATGCTTGAACTCGCTATAGCTAAATGCATTCTCACTATAGCAAACTGGTACATTCACTATAGCTAGCTGGCTTCTTGCTATAACGAACAGGTATATTCGCTATAGCCAACAGGGGTCTTGGTTATAGCTAATAAACTTAAAAAAATTTCAAAAATTCTAGTTATTACACATTACATATAATCGCTTAATGATATCTTATTTTTAGATCCATTATAATGATTTCCATATGATGAAAATGATAAAACCTATGAATGCTAACGATAAACAATTAATCTTTGATTATGTTATGTTGTATGTCAAAGAAGCAATCAAAATTAGCTAATAATCATAGTGATGCTGAATATGAATCACTTAACTTTTTCAATTGTTGTAGCCTAGTATTGTATTTCTTTTATTCTATTAAATTAATATTGGAACTCGAACCCGTAACCCCAAAAAGTCCAATCCATCTAACATAATTTGTTGTTTAGCTAATTCTTGACTTATTTTAATAATAAAATTCTATGATATAACTTCTAATTTATTTTGGTGATGTTTCTTAAATCATGATCATTGATTTTAAAAAAAAATGATGAATACCTATTATTCTCCATCAAAATTTACTATCAAATCTTATGTTGCATAACACAAGTCCAAAATTATTAAGCATGCACTCAACTTACTTTGTACTTAATTCAATTCTTTAGAAGTTGTCAAAAGATTGATCAAGAACAGAAATAAACAATCATATACCATTCCATAATTTGTT
This sequence comes from Erythrophleum fordii, assembly GCA_032878935.1. NCBI lineage: Eukaryota > Viridiplantae > Streptophyta > Magnoliopsida > Fabales > Fabaceae > Erythrophleum > Erythrophleum fordii. The sequence continues at coordinate 11,731,276 of JAVQMF010000052.1, read as the reverse complement.
CATTTTAGTATGTAGTCTTTTTTGGTACATTTTTAAATTTAAGAATCTAATTTAAAACAATATAAAAGCAAGGGATCAAAATACTAGTTTAAAGAAAAAAACAAATCAATTAAAGTTGACCACATGGACAGATGCTTCAGCAACTGATACTTGGCAATAATCATTGACAATTTCAAATTAGAGGCTAATACAACTTATTTGAAGTGAATTATTAAATAATACATATAGAATAAATTATGTTAAGTTTTGTAGAAGTTTGGCGATATTAAATCATCTACCTTATAGCATAGATAAACACTCACCTTTTATATAGTTACAAAATGAATATATTTTTAATACAAGTGGGTAACTAATACTTTCTATCAGGAAAGGAATTTCACTGTACCAATATGTTTCTTCATTCTTTCTTATTCCCTTTCCTTCACATTCTCTTCTTTTTCAACTCTACCAATTAACATTCAATGATAAAAATACCACATAAATTATAAGTTGCCAACCTCCAAAAACAACCTTCAATTAGCACATTAATAGGAACATAACCCAAGCATAGCTTAGGCCAGAGCGGGATAAAGCAAAGCAACCCAAGAGACAAGGGAGTTCAATCCATCCTTAGAGAGCTACATGGAGGAACTCTAAAGCCGGACCACAAAGTTTTGACAGGGAAAGAAAAAACCTTTTAAACCAGTAAAAAAATAGGGGGAGATGAGATGAGTAAGAGAGAGATTGACCAAAAAATGGGAAGGAGAAGATGGGCTCTTTATGTTGATTATTTTGTAACGTACATGCTTAGGAATTTTACAAGGAAGAAGAAAAAGGTTCACATGTAACATAGAAATGGTAAGGGAAAGGGAAGATTTTTACAAGGAGGAAGAGAAGGGTTTAGCTCTATGAAAAAAGTATAGAAAACACTGGATAAACCAAATATGAAGGAGCAAATCCAAAAAAGACTTAATCATTACATACCTTCTACAAATTAGATCTAAGTATAAATAAGATCTTTATACATCCATTGCATCCCAGCAAATCCATTGCAATTTCTTCAAGCGAATCCAAAACTTTAGAATGATAAACCCATGAAACCAACACCAATTTTGTAGCATTTGGAAACAAAATTTTGCAAATGAAAACACATCAGATTTTGACCTTTTACAGTTCAGATTTCACACCTTTAGATTTAGGCATTGTTAGTGTTTGAATCTCCTATGGTTGAATCATGAGGAAGCTCAACTCTACTATTCAGACAAGATCTCCCATCTATATCACATCCCACCTCTCAAGGCTGAGCTTTAAATCCTTTATGTTTGAAGTTCTTGTGAGAGACCTACAAATACTCCTTTTTGTAACACCATAAAGGGTTAACCTCAACCAACTTCCTCTTATGCTTGATTCCATATGATTCCGAAAGAAAAGGAGTAAACAGTGGCATTTTAATGCTATATGTCGGGGGTTTAAATGCTTATATTTTGCCCCGTAGGTCCTGTGAATCCATCAATCACATTCACTACTCAAAATTTATTTATACAACTCATACATAGCATAAAAAAATTCATGAACCATGGATATGAAGCCAAAAACCAGAAAATACAATTTTTCAAAATAGGCTTAAAAGTCAGATTTTTTACTCCAACTTTGAAAAATCATAACTAATTCTAATTTTTAAAAAATAAGAATCAAGCAAACCATAGCTTTTTGGAAACCTCTAAATGTTAAATTTATAATAAAAATAATTTTATGACATTAATATAGCCTTTAGACCATGTTTGACATCGAAAAAGACACAAAGGTCCAGCTGTCCTTAATGCTGATATAATTTATTGTCATGAACTTAAAAAATTCATAACTAATTCCACAAAAATCCAATCCTGGCAAACTATAACAATTTAGAAAGCTACAGATGTTAAATCGAGGGTAAAAATAAGTCCAGATCATTCAAATAGCCTTTAGACCTCAAAAACTAATAGAACAGTAACGAAGGTCGGCTAGCATCCCTGATGCTGACACAGAACTTCAAAAAATTATTTCTCCCTCTACAGACCTCCAATTGAGGTGCTTCTAGTATAGGTCACTGTGGATGTCTAGTTTATTCCCATAAAACTTTATAACAATCAGACACCATTTGATCCATGAATGACAGAATTTCATTTCAGACCAGTGGTAATAGTACACTAACCAAAACTAGAAAATTCTCCAACTTCAATAATTTGCCAAATATTCCCTAGACCTCTAAATATTTTGTACTTTAGCTTCCCAAGAAGCTCTTAACAAATTCTAGATGCATGCCAAATTTCATATCAATAAGAGCTCATTTGGTCATATCTTGATAGAGCTCACAAATTTAGCAAATTTGACTATGTATATGGTTCAAAATGGGCCTAAATGGCCTCCTACATATTCTAACACCTCTTAGGCAAGTTTTAAAGCATAAACATAGCATATATGAATTGTCCAAGTGGTCCAAATCGTCACACATCTCAAACTCATTATGTTATGGGCAAAAATGCACTACTACATACAAGCCACTAAGTGACCAAATCTCATATTTCTATTACTTAAGTTCTATACATGGTTTATACATCATTTATACATACTTTTACACTTGCTTAAATATTTACATCTCAAAATAAATATGTATACATAAGCACTTTGACTTTTCTATACATCAAACTATGCATAATTGTGCAAAAGTGTCAAGAAATGGCCATCTATGCCTCATAGCCTCCGCTCTTTAGCTCTTCAGCTCTACCTGGACCATATAAGATGGGAGAGGGAAGGGGGCGAGATTCATGGAATCTTAATAGCTCATATACTCATTCAAGGAAGCAATCAAAGTATATAAACATGTCAAAGCATGCAAGTAGGTATCCAGCCATTCAAAATCATACAACACATGAATTACATGCCGTGAAAATCATATCAATGCCAAGAATAAGCTCTAAGGACTTTTGGTCTAGTCTCACTCTATTTTAAGGACTTTTGGATTGGCTCACCCTTAGTCTAAGGACTTTTGACTTGGCCTCACTCATTCTTGAGACTTTTGGCCTTATCTCACCCACTTCTAGGGACTTTTGGTTTCACCTCACCCATCACTTAGGACTTTTGGCCTTACCTCACCCTTTAAAAGCAATTTTCATAACCCACAACACAAGCATATTGGTACCAATGCATCAAGGCAATATCAAATGGCATGTTTCATAATACATGTGCACACACAAGCATACAATGACCATCACACATCTAAAAATGCATCAAGAAAGAGTGGAGAGCTACCTTACAAGCCAACACAAGCCTTCCCTTTCAATTTCTCTTCTCCTTTCTTAGTCTCACAATCAAAACTAGATGAAGCTTGATCTTTTAGGCCTAGACACAACAAATAACATGCAATTAATCTCTTATAACTCAAATAAACACTCACAAGGCTAGGGGGTTCTTACATCAAGGCAAACTCTATAAAATATTTAAGAATTCCTAGTATCTTCCTCTAGAATTTCACTACTTCTTCTAATTCCCTTGCATGTCTAAACTTTTCACACTCTAATTCAAGGGTTTCATACTTGTTCTAAGTTAGAACATAGCCATACTACTCAATGACCCATGAAAAAGGGAGCTTAGAAGGAGAAGGACAAAGTCTCAAGAAGCAGAAGAAGCATGAAAATCTTTAAAGATTCTTACCTTTCTTCCTTAGTTTTCTTCTTTCTCTCTCCTTGAATTTCTCTTGTCTTTCACTCTCTCAAGCCCCTTTTCTCTGTTTTAGTCGAAGCTTAAGTCAATTAAAGAGGAAGAGAAGCTTATGGGGCCTTTAAAAAGCAAAAATATACTTTTTCATGCTTTTCCATACTAACTCTCACTATAGCAGAAAATAACTCTCACTACGACAAGCACGTATCAGTCCCAGACCCCTGATCTCGCTACGGCACACGCTATTATGATCAACTCTCTGGTTTTTGTATGAGATGCCCGAACTCGCTATAGCGAATTAGTATATTTGCTATAGCTAGCTAGATTCTCGTTATAGCGAATAGGTACATTCGCTATAGCCGAGTTGTAACCAGCAAATTTAGAAAAATTTTAGAAATTTTGTTCATTACATTTTTCATTTTGCTTCATCTACAGTGCACACTTGGTAGCATGGTGCTCATCCAATTATATATATATTGAAAAGGAGTATAATATATATAATATATTATGACTAATAAAACATAATAAGTTCTTTAATTGGAATAGTAAACAATATATAAATATACAATAATTAATAACAAAAATTATTTCATTTGATTAGTTTTTTTAAAAAAATAAATAATATTACTCATATAAAAAATATAGGAATATGAAAACTTTAATTTAATTAATCTAAATATATAAATATACCAAAAAAATCCAAATTTTTTTTATTTCATGTGATTACTTGTTTAAAAATTAAATAATATTTGAGCATTTTACAATAAAAGATATTACATAATTATTCAAAGGTTTACAAGCTTTTATTATTATATCCTTAAAATAAAGATTAATTAATTAATGTGCACCATATTATTAAAAAGATATGTTAAAAATCTTATAAACTTATTATTTTGCCATTTTATAAAAAAATCAAGCAAAATTTATTAGGTGGCATATATTGCATATCAATGTTACTTGCACAATTGTAGCCATTTTATTAAAATAGGAGTTTGGAAAAAAAGGGAAAAAATTAATGACTTTGTATTTATTGCACTTGAGAAAATATCTAATGTCATTGGAGTTATTATTATTATTATTATTATATTACAATTAAAGACACTTTCTTGCTATTTTCTTTATACATTTTTTCTTTATTTTGAGCTTTTGTGATTTTAAAAAAATTCTCCTCATTAATTTGTTACTATATAAATTTTATAAATTATTCCATCTCATATTTGTCTAAAACTTCATATGTATTTAGATAGCTTAGCTTTTATACAAGTATAATGTTAATTTATATAACCTTCCTTCTCTAAATTTAGAAGAATTTTTTAATAAACAAATCTTACAAAACAATATTAAAATTATATTGTATTCTATCCCTAATTTGTCTCAAATTAGAGACGAATTTTATATATAAAAAATTTTTTAAAAAATATTTTTGTCCTTATATAATATTCTGTTTGAAGATCATCTCAAATTTAAGACAGATTTAGGACAAATATTGTGTGACAAATATTTCTTCACAAATTTGTCTGAAAGCCAAAAAACATTTTTTGGCCCCAACTTGGCATGAACTGTTAAGATGAAATTTAGACATATTTCAGACAAAAATCTTTGTTTATATTTAGTGCTTTATTTCATGGGAAATCATTTTGAAATTTGCTTGTAATTTCAGATAGAATATATTTTGTCCAAAAATTCTATTTGAAATTTACAAATTTCTAGTAATGTAAGCAAAAGAGAGCTTGACTTTCAATCACTATCAATTATACCATTTACACTGGGGTGAGGGATCCTACTTGTCGATGTCGTGGAACTAAATCTAGGTTACACAATACATTCATATACAAACATTTCAAAATGATAAATACTATAAAGGATTTCAAAATCACATTTTCTTAAAAATCTTTTTGTTGGAAGAACTTTCTTCAGAATGATATAGCCATCATGGGTATATTGTAACATTCGGCTTCTCCATAAATGTGAGAAATGTAATGTCTAGTTTTTTTATAAATGTGCAAAATACATCAGATATAAAAGTAAGTCCTCTAAAATGAATTATTTAAGCCCAAATAAAATTAAGATAAAATTTTAAATAATAGAAAATGAGGATCTAAGGCCCAAGGTGCCCAGAAACCAGAGCTAGAATAGTTCAATAAAATTGCCGAAAGTATAATGGCATTTTCATAATTTCAGGCACTTTTTAGAAAACCCAAAGGAGAGATTTTTAAATAGGAAAAATGAGTTTCTCAGAGTTCTTAGTGGCCTAAAATACTATAGGAATCCTTAGAACAGTTCAAACCCCTCCGATTGACGTTTTATAACGTCAATTGACCCAAACTTTGACCAATTTGTTTGAAAAGATTTTCGACCTAATTTGAGTGATTCCAAAAGTATTTTATAAGTTAGAGAACCTAAATTTTATGATAGAAAAGGTGGTTCTCAAAAAGGAGCTAAAATAGGTATAAAACTAAAAGGCCAAGAAAGCAAGTCGTAAACGAAATTTTCAAGCAACAATTTTAAGATTTCTTTTCCTTATATGAGGCGTCCCATTTCTATCCCATTTAACTAACGCTCTTTTTTTCCCAAAATAGAGGAAAAGACCAGGGGAAAAAGGCACACCATAGGAGGAGAAGAAGAAGGAGAAAAACAAGGAAAAAGGTAAGAAAAAACTTATAATTTCAACCTTCTCCCTTCTTTAAAGTTGTTATCCTCCTTCCCACCCCTCTTTCCATGGTTTTAGTTATTCATTTGGGGCTGTTTTGGGTTTGATCTAGAGGAGGAAGATTGGATTTTGAAGGAGAGGAATTCACCAATTAAAAGAGCTCTTAAGATAAGCTAGAAACCAAGGTAATTTCATTGTCTTCCATGCCCTCTTCTTATTGCTTCCTTTTGTGTGAGTTTTGGTCTCATATAGAATAACCAAGAGGGAGTTAATTTTGTCCATAACCAAGTAAGGAACTTATGTTTTAGAGTGTAGGAAATAAGATAATACAAAGAAATTCAAGAAAGAACCATTAGAATTCAAGATGGCAAAACTAGGGATTCAAAGACATATGCTAAAATCTAATTTTGTCCAAGGACCGTCTAGCTTACATGAGAGTTTAATTGAGTTTCTAAGATCCCTAGGAAGTCTCCCAATTGCCTCTTCCTTCAAGGAAAAATTGAAAACTCCATAGGTCCCTAAACACTATGCTAGTCTCAGCCAAGACCTCTATAGATACCCAAGGAGTGTTTTAAATTTTTCTAAGTTTAGTTTGGGACTATATATGATGAAAGAATATGAGAGGAAGCCTTAGAAAAAATTTAGGAAGCCTAAATGGTGAGATGGAGGTGTAGGTTCCATAAGTGATGTAATGAGTAGCATATAGCTAGACTCTCCAAAATGATTGTGTGATGGCTCCAAGGAATCTATATGAAGTCAAGAATCATAGATTGAAGGAAAGAATGGAGCTAAGTGTAACACCATATATTCTAGCTTATTTCATAACATTCCCATGCTATACATCGTCAAGTCCATGAAGGAGTAAGGAAAAGGGATTAAAAATAATACATTTCTTTGCGTTGCGTTATGTATAAAAATTCCATTCAATGTCACATGGACCATGTGAGCTTATACATCACATTCATGTATTTAACTACATGAATACAACACATTTTTATCATCAAAAGTGGCCTACATCTCGTGGAAACCAAGGGGGAGCATAAAATACTTATACATATTTTCAGCCAGATTTTCCATTTTTTTGTCACAAATTTTAAAATTCATAATTAAATCCATACAAATTGAAATCCAAAAAAATTTACCATTCCAGAAATCTCTGGATGTCTACCCCATGGTAAAAATAATTTTAGCTTATGAATCATTAAGAGGAAAATGTTTGACATCCAAAAAGTCACTAAGGTTGCTATTGTCTAGGCTACTGGTTCAAATTACTGATATGAACTTTCAAAATTCCTAACTAGTTCTATAAAAATTGAAATCATACACATTCAGTCATTCTAGAAAGCTAAAGATGTTAAATTTGTGATAAAAATAATTCTAGAAAGAAACAAATGCTTTTAGCTATTAGAAATCTATGGAACAGTAACTAAACTCAGGGGATGCTATTGTTACTAACATCAGAATTCAAAAATGCATAACTCTTTGATCAGACCTCTAAATGGGGTGATCTTGGTGGAAATAGAAAGCTTATGACCTCTAATTTATGTATATAAAATTTCACAAGCATTGGACACCATTTTCCTATCGAATGATGCAGAACACAAACCTGTAGTATGAATAGTACACATACCAGAACTAATTGAAAATCTCAACTTTGAAAATTCATAACTAATTCTGTATAGCTCCATTTTTACTAAAATTTAGCTTCCAAAAAATCTCTTAATAAGATCTACATTTTTGCCAAATTTCATGGATAAATTCCTTCATTTGCTTAGAATGTGCCATAGGGTGTCATTTGGGTCATTTTGATGCATTTTAATGGTGCAAAAGTGTCCAAAATGGTTCCTAAGGCTCTTGTGGCCACTTAGGCACGTGGGAATGGCCCAAAAAGACTCTCTAAACTTGTCTTAAAGGTGTAGAAACTCAAAACACAAAATCTCATCCTTCATCCCCAAGCCATATACTAAGGAACATGTACTTGAAATGGTCATTTAAGACCCAAAATTTGCAACACATTCTATACATCATCAAATTTCTTACATACATCATCTATTAGGATAATTATGTAAAACCATATATTTCTAGTCCATTTGATCATGTTTCTTAGCTTTTCTTATGCTATTCTTATGTTTCACACCATGTAACTCATAAAAGAGCAAAGAAAATAGCATAAAATAATGAATAATTTAGCATTATGTCGCGTATGAAAATTTCATTCGGTATCATGTGGACCGTGTGGGCTAATATCATACATTTTCATATTTAATTACATAAATGTAACTCATTTACATCATAAAATGTTACTCACAACTCAAGAATCATGAAGGGAAGCTTAAAATATGTATATTAAAATTCGGCCAGAATTTGCCCCTTTTCTGACCAAACTTTGGAAATTCATAACTACTTCAAGAAAAGTCAAAATCATGCCTTCTTGGCCATTCTGGAAAGCCATGGATGTCTAATTCATACTAAGAATATGTTCAGGCCATAACATCAATCATAAAGGATGTTTGATATGTCTAGAGGTCAAACTGCCAATGATACTATCATAGATTTCTGCAACAAAGTTTGAAAATATCCAATTAATTCCACAAAAATCCAATCCATGCAAATGATACCAATCTAGAAATTTGTAGATGTTAGTTAGAGGGAAAAAATAACTTTAGACCAATTTAGATAACCCAGACCTTGGAATTCAATAGAACAATAACTAAAGTCAGGTAAGGCTCTTGATACTAGATAGAATTCTTAAAAATTCATATCTTCCTTGCTAGACCTCCAAATGAGGTGCTTCAAGTTGGCAAAGTCACTGTGAATGTCTAGTTTCTCTATATAAAATTTTGTGGCAATTAGACATCATTTGAGCCCTGTGTGACAAATTTCATTTTTAGACAAAATGAATAGTGCAGTAGACCAAAACCAAAAAATTTGCCAATTTTGAAAATTCATCAAATATTCTGTAGACCTCTGAAAACTAAGTTCTTTAGCTTCCCAAAAATCTCTCAACAAGCTCTAATTGCATACCAAATATCATATCAAGAAGAACTCATTTAGATAGAAAGTGATATAAGGTTCTATTATGGTCAATTTTGGCTCTATATAGGGTGCCAAAGTGACCAAATGGCTTTTCTTATGGTTTGGCACCTTTTGGGTAAGTCTAAAAGTATAATTAGGACTTGTGTGAGCCATCCAAATGGTCCCAAACTCCATTCATCTCATTTTGCCCATTTCATCCACACATATACATATTTCCATAAAACCATTCATGAAGCTAATTTGCCATCATATACTCAATTCATATTCTAGTGGCTATATAACATATTCTTTCATTCATAAATGCCATAATAGCATAATTATATATGTTTAAGAGGTCATAAACCATATACATCATGAGATTATATTCTTTGACACAAATATGGCCTTAAAACCAAAAACTATGCATTAAGTTGTCAATATCTCTTCTTCAAGGTGGTTGGCTTCCATTACCTTGTCCACTTAGTCCACTTAGCATATTAGATCAATGGAGAGGAGGGAATGAGATTCAAAGAATCCCAATAGCTCATCTCCCATTCAATCATACATAACATATGCAAAGCAAGTCTTGAAAATGCATGCATGGATATGATGGAAGTCATGAACATTCAAGAAGCAAGTTTAGCATATGAATAAGTCATACAAGACATTCAAAAGCTTGCCAAGTGGATGGATTGGCCTCACCCTTTTTTTCATGGATTTTGAACTTGCCTCACCCATTCTTTAAGAGAATTCTTAGATTCAACCATACTCTTAACAGCCCACTTTGCTTTTGGAAGACTATTTGCTTTGTCACAACTAATCTTAAGGGTTCTTGGCTCATTCTCACCATGGTTAAGAGTTATTAGCCTCTCCATACTTAAGCAAACTCAAATAAACATCATAGCATCATTTGAAAACATAATATGTCATCATGAAATCATGACATATAAAATCATGCTAGCATACTTTTCATGGCTTGAAAATACATATACACACATTCTAAGATAAGCTAAACACACACTAATGCATGAGAGAAGGTGTAGAGAGCTACCTTGCACACAATCACACACTTTTCCTTTTGAAATTTCCTTCCTTGCTTTAGCCACACACACACAAATTTGTGGAGATGCTTTCTCTTGGCCTAGACATAATTTATGGAAGTCAATTAGGTTCATGAAACAAATTCTAAGGCTACACAACTTGCTTAGACACTAGGTTGTTCTATAAATGCCATTATGGTCCATAAATGCACTCAATGAAGCAATATCCCTCTAATAATTTCTAGGCTCCATTCTTCCCTTTCAAATATGATTCTTGACTCCTTTTAAACCTCTTGAATTTATCACACAATTAAAACAAAGAGCCTTACTATATGTTACTTCTTTAGGTCATAATATGGAACCTAAAGCATCAACTCACTTTCTATGAGTTCTAAATTTTTTCTAAGGCCTCCCCTCATATTCATTCATCATATATGACTCAAGAATGGGCTTAAAAAAATGTAAAACTCTCCCTAGCTATGTTATCCTTGCTTAGCCGAGGCTATGGAAGAAATAGACCTCCTTGGAGTTTGCTTTGTTTTCTTAAAGGAAGAAGCATATGGGGAGCCTCTTAGGGATCTTAAGAGCTCATTTAAACTCTTATTTAGGCCTAATAATCATCATACAAAATCAGATTTTATAAGGTGCAATTGAAACCCTAGAACTTACATCTTGAAATCTAATAGTTTTTTGTTGATTCCCTTTGTATATTCTTAATCTCCACACCTTTTTTTTCTTAGATTCACCCTTGGTTCTGTTTAAAAATCAAGTCCTCCTAGGGTTTTTTCATGTTAGGCAAAATGGAGGACGAGGGAAATAAAGATGACAACCATAGGAAGAGAAATTATGTTGTTTTCTTACTTTTTCTCAGTTGAATCTTGTGTTCTTTGAGCTCCTCTCTTCAAATCCGAATTTCCTCCTCAATTTTTCCTTTAAAATAGATCCATACACTTCATTATAATCATAGGAAATAAAGGAGAATGAAAGAGAAGAGGTTTGGAAGAGAAAGAGCATGAAAAATCATGAAAATCTATACCTTTCTACCGTAAATTTCTCTTCCTTTTCTTCCTCCTCTTGTGCACCTCATCCCCTAAGGTTTTCCTCTGGTTTTGGGCAAAACATGGTCATACATAATGAAGGGAGAAGAAGGGCACATCATATATATAGGTCGGAGGGAGTTATACTTTTCAAAAATTTCCATTTTGCCCTTCGTTCTTGGCATTTTCGTTTCTCCTTTGTTTTAGCTTCTTTTTAAGAACTATATTTTCCATTATGAAATTTAGGTTCCTAATTTAGTAAAATGCCTTTGCAATCACTCAAATTAGAGCTAAAACCTTCCCAAACGAATATGTCAAAATTTGGGTATACCAACGTTAGAAAATGTCCATCGGAGGGCCTTTAGCTATCCTGGGGCTTTCCATGGTTTTTAGGGCCTTTGAGAACCCTGGAAAACTCAAAAATTTCATGTAAAAAGCCCTCTTATGTGAATTCTAAAATTTACTCAAAATTACAAAAATGTCATTACGTTTCATAAGCTTTTTGTAAGAAAATTTTTCTTAGCTCTGTTTTTCTTTCCATCTGAGCCTAGGATTCTCATTTTTAAGAATCTAGAATGCTTCTCAAATTTTTTAGAACCTTAACTACATTATCTTGGGGGACTCCCTTTTGTATCCAGTAAATTTTGGTCGTTTACGGAGAAATCGCATGTTATGTTTCTCACATTTTCTCTAATTTTCAAAGAACCAAATGTTACATTTCTCCCCCCTTTAAATAAGTTTCGGCCTCAAAATCTGGAGTACACTTTCTCTTACTTTTTTTTTCTTTTCTGGCTAACTACTCTTTTCTTTCCTTTCTTCCTGGTTCTATACACTTCTTAGCGGTTTCATTCTTTCAAATTTTCTTTTAGCCATGGGATTTTTCATTACTAGTACTTAATAAGGGCTCTATTGCTATAAAATACTAGTTAGTTCTTTCTCATAAGGGAAAGAAATTTATGACTCTAGAGGCCTATCTTGGGAGAGCTTACTAATCATGTCGGGTTAATGTTAACCTATTTGCAGGATTAACATTTCTTTTAGTGGACTCATTTACACATCTCGAGAGGTAACTTATTTCATATCATGTATCTTGTATCCTCTCTGAATGGCTTCTCATAACATCTCATCATCTTTTCTAATCATTAGAGTTATCGGAGGTTTTTTTTTTTTGCTTATTTACATGTTTCGTCCATTGTTTATTTCTGCGTTCTTTCTTACTAGCTCATCCTATGATTACAATTTACATTCTTTCTATCACAAGCCTTACATCTTAATTATTTATTGGGATTATGGCTCTTTTGAGGAGTTTCTGCTTTTAATGATCCTAGTTTCTCTATTTACTACTATATATGTCTCTGTAAGCTCGGACATTTTCTTACTTTCTTTGCTCACTTACAGTGGCATTTTATTGTCCCTTATTTTAATATTGATTAGCCTAACATATATCTCATACTGGTACTAAAGAGCTACTACCACTAATTACTACTAAGTTTTAGTAGAATGCTAGCTATTCTCATAGTTTTGCTCACTGAAGATATCCTGTACCACTTACCTCATATAAAAATTGCACCTGACCCCTTTCTGAATACATAAGCTAGCATGCGAGAATCTCTCTATCCCTTGGTCAAGGCTACTACCTGCTAGGTAGTGATTCATTTGGCTCTAACTTTGGAAAGCTAATTTCTTGCTTTCCTCATCCCATACACTATGCTCATCTCTAAAGAGAGCTAGTTAGTGGTCTAATTGTCTGAGTAAAGCCTTCATATCTCTGTAGCAACAGTCTATCAGACTTAAGAGATCTCTAGTCTTTGAGACAAAAGCTAAGTGAAACTGTACTGGTTTCTAAGACTAATTACTTTATAAAATTCTCTCAGGCCGTCATCTCACCAGAGAACTATCATGCTGTGGCAAGGGCTCTCTGTAACTATATAGGATCTACTGCGACCTCTCAGAGCCCTGCTAAGATCTATTGCAACTTGTTGTGCTATGCTGGGATCTACTGCAATCCATCTCTGGGAGACGTCAAAGCCTAAGATCACTATATCTGATAGTAAAATGCATGCTCACTAAGTCCGGTAACCATCACTCATAAGAGCTGAGGCTAAACACAGAGGTACATCATGCTCTTCGTGCGAAGTGGGCTCTATATCATCTAATTCCCTAGGATCCCATCATGCTGATATTAGGAAGCATTTTAATTTTCTCTCATCGCTTTTCATAGGATCCTCAGACTCTCACTTTAGCCTTTTTTTCTTGGGCTATCTTTTCTTCCTCCATTAACTTACTTACTTTGCATGTACTCATTTTAACCTTCCTCTCATATCCTGTAACTTCTAAATATGCCCACATTCTACTTTTTAGTGCTTTGGCACTAGGGCATCTCACACTCTAAGTGTGGTTAACATTTATGGCAGGAGAGAGGCTATCTACTGGTCCCTATTCATTTCATTTACATATACTATAAGGGACTCAGGCTATGCATACTGAATCTGAACATTCTTTACTGGAGATTCCTTTCTGCATGCTTTTTCTCATCATTATGATATTACTAGAATCTCTTTACCTTTCTTTTCTGACTTATCTTGTTATCTAGCTAACTAGGAAACTCTTTGATTATTGGGACACTTTGGTAATTGATGTCGTCATTTGCTATGTACTTAAGCCATATTACTACTAGGTTGGCTAGACCTAATATCATGTAACCTCTGTTATAAGTAAAACATAACATCAAACACTATTACACCGGTGCTTCATGACTAAGTTCAAGGCCACTATTGCCTGTATATTGCAAGTTTCTCAACAATCTAAATTATCCCTCTCTTACTTTTCTCTATCTGCCCTATTTTCATAGAGTGCTTGAAAAAAATAAGATTCTTTCCCTATTTCATCCCAAGATCTCTCTGTATCGCTCGGCTATTTTTTTTTTTACTTTAGGCACTATCATACTAGAAGGGCATCTATGCCAAGGATAAATGTGCTTTCTTAAGTACTCAAGCACATTAACTGAATATCTATTCTCAATCTAATATGTCCTCGGCTTAAACACTGTCATATCTTCTCTTTCTACCTTTCTTATCCTCTTACTTAAGTAAAAGGATGTTTTATTACTAGTTGTTTCTATTGCCAGTTTAGGTTTCTTTATACTCAAAAGCACTTGCCTTTTCCTAGGGTTCCTTTACTTATTCACTCTCTGTAACATCAAGGAGTCTACTTTTCACTCATACTCTTACTCTATTTTTAGCTAGACCATCCCTTGGTAAGAAAGATTTTATTTCATATAATCCCAAGAATTTCATTCTATAGCATTCTTGGCTTACACTCTTTCTCTACATAACATGAGGCTCGCCTTCTTAAGCAATCTCTAACTCCTTCGAGCTTCCCTGAGGGTACTAAGGCACTAACTATCTGTCTTAACTTATTTTTATGTTTAGATTAGAGTTAGGCTTTTTCTCTATTCAGCCTCTTTAGTCTCATCCCTAGGAGCACAGTATACTAATCTCTAGGGTTTTTCTAACCCTATACAGGACATGTGCTCTCAATGTCCAAACTCTATCTTACTAAAAATTTATGCTCTATTAGGTACTTTAATCACTCACGTGCCTTAACCCTATATCATTCTCATATTAGGGAGCTCATCTAACTAACTATTCGGCCCTTATCCGTTTATCTCTCTGGCTCAGTTTACTCATCTAATCATGACTAAAGTGAAAGCATCTTTTTTGTAGCTAATTTTTTAACTCTTCTTCGCTTCCTTTTATCACTATGCTCTGTAGTCAGAGGGGTCCATTTAGGGGAATTTGCTAACCATTTCTGGGTGGTTTTCCTGACTTAGAATGTTTTATCTTTTCTTTCTCAATCTAGGGAGAACTTTCACTAAGCCTTTCATTTATATATCTCACCTGGAACAATGCTACTAGTCATCTCCTTTAGGCTTTAGCTTATGCTCAGCCTGGGCTAGCCTTCTCATTAGACCTATAGCTTACCAACTATCTTCATTCTTTTTTAACCTCAATTATTAGACTACTCATACTTACTTCTAAGTGTTACCTATGAGGTACACCTTTCTAGGCCACTCGCTAGTAGTCATATCTTACAGTATTTCGAGGCTACACTAACATTCTATCATTTAGTGTCTCACAAGATAGCACCCTAGGTTGGAGTTAACGTCTTAAAGGTGGATCTCAACCTGTGTCTAATTTTCTCTATGCTGAGCTCTTTTTCAGTCTCATTTGCTAGGCCTAGGGATTTCTTACTAATTTTCCATGACTATTCACTACTTTTTTTTTATACTAGGGGTTCTCGTTCTTTATAGGTTATCTGATCCCTTATCAATTCATTCCTCTAGCTGACTTGCATATGACCAACAAGGCATTTATACTGCCCTTTGCTACAACTAACCTATCATTTACCACAGCTAATCAACCTTAGGTTCACCCTAATTTTCCTATCTGAGTATTGGCTGTGGCTAACTTCTTAATTGGCTATGGCGAGGAACTCTCTAGATTGCCTCGCTGCTATCTGGAATAATTGGCTACGGTTAAGCAACTAATTAGCTATAACTAACGGCCTCTGATTGGCTTATTTTTTAAAGGATTGGATTTTCATCTTTAGCTACCACCCGAGCCTCATAGTCTTTATATCTAGCCCATCATTAAGATAAGGGGTTCTACCTCTTGCTTCATTCATGCACAATTAGCTATTACCTCTAGGTTGTCAAGGCTATAGAGTGTAGCTTGTAACTTGACCTCTGGCCTGAGGGAATTAGCTTTTAGGCTCTGAAACTTATCTACACACTTGGGTGTTGTGGCTAGGGGATAACTCTCCTTCTTATTCCCCTCTAAACTGGTCCTGTACAACTACAGTCTCATCTTATACTGTGTTGCATCATTACTTGTCTCTGCATTACGTGAGACAACTGGGAATGGCTTGAGTATGGCTACCAGGGGAATTAGGCCTCACATACTCTCTCTAGCAAGTCTCTTCATATCAACGAGATCATTTCTCATATTTATATCTAGGGCTTGCCACAGATCCCAGTGAGCTATTATATCTCATCAGGCTCTAGCCGTCGAATTCCTTAACTTTGCTTAAGCTTAACTCTGCTCTAGCTACTCTAGAGGCCACTCTTTCTTAGTGTCCACTAGCTATTCTAAGACAATCTTACAACTTACTCATCATGAACAAAGTCACAAACTATCTTCACACACCCAAAATGTCTCATATAAGGCTTTACCTATCAATTCAAGCCTTTAACATAGCCCTGTTGCTACATCCTTAAGCCAAATCCAATCTGAAAGAGCTTGAAACTTTGCTTTGATACCAATAAATATAACATCATATATTTCTAGTCCATTTCATCATGCTTCCTAGATTTTCTCATACTATTCTCATGTTTCACATCATGTAACTCATAGAAGAGCAAACAAAATAGCATAAAATAATGAATAATCTAGCGTTATGTCGCGTATGAAAATTTCATTCGGTATCACGTGGACTGTGTGGGCTCATATCATACATTCTTATATTTAATTACAAAAATATAACTCATTTGCATTATAAAATGTGGCTCACAACTCAAGAATCATCAAGGGAAGCTTAAAATATGCATATTAAAATTTGGCTAGAATTTGCCTCTTTTCTAACCAAAATTTGAAAATTCATAACTAATTCTAAAAAAATTAAAGTCATGCCTTCTTTGTCATTCTAAAAAACTATAAATGTCTACTTCATACTAAAAATATGTCCAAGCTATAACATCCATCACTGAGGACGTTTGACATCTAAACATATTCAAAGGTCAAACTGCCATTGATACTGTCACATATTTCTACAACAAACTTTGAAAATATTCTATTAATTCTACAAAAATCTAATCCATGCAAATGATACCAATATAGAAATCTGTGGATGTTAGCTAAAGGGAAAAAATAACTCTAAACCAATTTAAGCAGCCCAGACCTCAAAATTCAATAGAATAGTAACTGAAGTCTAGTAAGGCTCCTGATACTGGATAGAATACTTAAAAATTCATATATCTCTCTCTAAACCTCCAAATGAGGTGTTTCTAGTTGGCACAAGTCTCTATCAATGTCTAGTTTCTTTGTTAAAAATTTTGTGGCAATTGGACATCATTTGGACCCTATATGGCAGATTTCATTTTTGAACCAAATGAATAGTGCAGCAGACTAAAACTAGAAAATTTACCAACTTTGAAAATTTATCAAATATTTTGTAGACCTTTAAAAATTAAGTTCTTTAGCTTCCCAAAAATATCTCAATAAGCTTTAATTGTATACCAAATCTCAGATCATAAAGAACTTATTTGGCTAAAAAGTGATATAGGGTTTTATTATGGTTAATTTTGGCTCCATATGGGGTACCAAAGTGACCAAATGGCTTTGCTTAGGGTTTGGCACCTTTTGGGAAAGTCTAAAAGTATAATTAGGACTTGTGTGAGCTACCTAAATGGTCCCAAACTCTATGCATCTCATTTTGGCCATTTTCATCTACATATATGCATATTTCCATAAAACCATTCATGAAGCTAATTTGCCATCATATACTCAATTCATATTCTAGTGGCTACATAATATATTCTTTCATTTATAAATGGAATAATAGCATAATTATACATGTTCAAGAGGTTATAGACCATATACATCATGAGATTACATTCTTTGACACAAATGTGGCCTTAAAACCAAAAACTATACATTAGGTTGTCAATCTCTCTTTTTCAAGGTAGTTGGCTTCTATTACTTTGTCCACTTGGCCCACCTAGCATATTAGATCAATGGAGAGGAGGGAATGAAATTCAAAGAATCCCAATAGCTTATCTCTCATTCAATCATACATAACATATGCAAAGTAAGTCTTGAAAATGTATGCATGAATGTAATGGAAGTCATGAACATTTAAGAAGCAAGCTTAGCATATGAATAAGTCATATAAGACATTCAAAAGCTTGCCAAGTGGATGGATTGGTCTCACTCTTTTCTTCATGGATTTTGAACTTGCCTCACTCATTCTTTAAGAGAATTCTTGGACTCAACCATACTCTTGGTAGCCCACTTTGCTTTTGGGAGACTCTTTGCTTTGTCTCAACCAATCTCAAGGGTTGTTGGCTCATCCTCCCCATGGTTAAGAGTTCTTGGCCTCTCCATACTCAAGCAAACTCAAACAAACATTATGTCATCATTAAATCATGGCATATAAAATCATGCTAGCATACTTTTCATGGCTTGAAAATACACATACACACATTCTAAGATAAGCTAAACACACATCCATATATGAGAGAAGGTGGAGAGAGCTACCTTGCACACAATCACACACTTTTCCTTTTGAAATTCCCTCCCTTGCTTAGGCCACACACACACAAATTTTTGGAGATGCTTTCTCTTGGCCTAAATATAATTTATGGAAGCCAATTAGGTTCATGAAATAAATTCTAAGGCTACACAACTTGCTTAGATACTAGGTTATTCTATAAATCCCATTATAGTCCACAAATGCACCTAATGAAGCAATACCCCTCTAATAATTTTTGGGCTCCATTCTTCCTTTTCAAATATAATTCTTGACTCCTTTTAAGCCTCTTAAAGTCATCATACAATTAAAACAAAGGGCCTAACTATATGTTGCTTCTTTAGGTCATAATATGGAACCTAAAGCACTAACTCACTTTCTATGAGTTCTAATTTGTTTTCCAAGGCCTCCCCTCATATTAATTCATCATATATGACTCAAGAATGGGCTTAAAAAAAT
Organism: Erythrophleum fordii; assembly: GCA_032878935.1. NCBI lineage: Eukaryota > Viridiplantae > Streptophyta > Magnoliopsida > Fabales > Fabaceae > Erythrophleum > Erythrophleum fordii. The sequence goes on along the minus strand of JAVQMF010000052.1, from coordinate 11,712,092 downwards.
TTACAACTCTCTTTAGCTATGCTATCCTTGCTTAGCCGAGGCTATGGAGGAAATGGAGCTCCTTGGAGTTTGCTTTGTTTTCTTAAGGGAAGAAGCATATAGGGAGCCTCTTAGGGATCTCAACAGCTCATTTAAACTCTTATTTAGGCCTTGGAATCATAAAACAAAATCAAATTTTACAAGGTGCAATTGAAACCTTAAAACTTGCATCTTAAAATCTAATAGTTTTTTGTTGATTCCCTTTGCATATTCTTAATCTCCATACCCTTTTTCATTAGATTCACCCTTGGTTCTTCCTAAAAATCAAGTCCACCTAGGGTTTTCTCATGTTAGGAAAAATGGAGAAGGAGGAAACCAAAGATGACAAGCATAGGAAGAGAAATTACCTTATTTTCTTAGTTTTTCTCACATGAATCTTGTGTTCTTTGAGCTCCTCTCTTTAAATCCGAATTTTTCCCTTAATTTCTCCTTTAAAATAGATCCATGCATACACTTCATTATAATCATAGAAAATAAAGGAGAATGAAGGAGAAGAGGTTTAGAAGAGAAAGAGCATGAAAAATCATAAAAATCCATACCTTTTTACCTTGAATTTCTCCTCCTTTTCTTCCTTCTCTTGTGCGCCTCATCTCCTAGGGTTTTCTTTTGGTATTGGGCAGAACATGGTCATGCATAATGAAGGGAGAAGATGGGCATGTCATATATATAGGTGGAGGGAATTATACTTTTCAAGAATTCCTATTTTACCCTTTGTTATTGGCATTTTCGTTTCTTTTTCTTTTTAGCTCCTTTTTTAGAACCGTCTTTTCCATTATGAAATTTAGGTTCCCAATTTAGTAAAATACCTTTGTAATCACTTAAATCAGAGTTAAAACCTTCCCGAATGAATCCGTCAAAATTCAAGTATACCAACGTTGGAAAATATCCACCGAATGGCCTTTAGCTATCTCGGGGCTTTCCATGATTTTTAGGGCTTTTGAGAACCCTAAGGAATTCAAAAATTTTATTTAAAATGCCCTCCTATGTGAATTCCAAAATTTGCTTAAAATTACGAAAATGCCATTACATTTCGTAAGTTTTTTGTAAGAAATGATTTCTTCATTCTAGCTCCATTTTTCTTTCCATCTGAGCCTAGGATTCTCATTTTTAGAAGTCTAGAATGCTTCTCAAATTTTTTGGGACCTTAACTACATCATCTTGGGGGACTCCCTATTGTATCCAATGAATTTTGTTCGTTTACGGAGAAACCATACGTTATGTTTCTCACGTTTTCTCTCATTTTTAGAGAACCAAATGTTACAAAATTACACATGTTCCATTCATTGTCTATCAATTCTATCAAAAGATTACATCATATGTCATTCCTTTGGTTACAGCATAAGCAAAATTAAGAGTTTTAGGGTCAAGGCTTCATCTTCTCACTTGGTGGCTCCCCTACCTAGCATATTAGGATATTGGAGAGAAAGGAGTGAGATTCAAAGAATCCCAATAGCTCATCTCCCATTCAATCATGCATAAAGAATGTAATACAAGTCTTAAGGATGCATGCATGGCATATTAATATAGAAAATGGTGCAAGATACAATCTTGGCATTTACATAAAGCACATATAACACACTTAGGCTTGCCAAATGAATGGATTAGCCTCACCCCCTTTCTTCAAGGTTCTTGGATTTGCCTCACCCTTTTTTCTCAAAGGTCTTGAACTAAGCCTTGCTCATGGGAGACTTTCTCTTAGTCTCAACCACTTCTAAGGGTTCTTGGCTCATCCTCACTGAAGATAGGAGGTTCTTGGCCTCTCCACATTCAAGTAAACCAATGCAAACATTCTAGGCATCATTTGAATACATAATGCAACACTATAGTTCCATGGCACATAGGCATGATACTAAAATACAATTCATAGATTAAAATACATATACACACATTCAAAAACAATGTAGACATTCATTCATGCATGAAAGAAAAGAGAGAGAGAGCTACCTTGCTTGTATTTACATACTTTTTCCTTAAGCTTTGAGTCCTCTCCCTTGACCTCACACACCCAAGAAGGTGGAGATCATTTCTCTTGGCCTAAACACATCATATGGAAGCTAATTACACTCTTACAACAAGTTAGGACATTAAACTTATATTTAAGAACATACTTGGTTCCATAAGTCACATAATGGTTCCATAAATGGCCTATTGAAGCAACCATCATGATTCAAGTTCTTGGCTATATTATCTTCTCATTTCTAGGCCTCTTGACCTTATTTAAGGTCCTTGGAGCCATTACATATTCATTTACAAAAGTCTAGACACAAGTTGCTTCATAAGGTCACATTATGGAAGCCATTGCCTCATCTCCCAATCCATGGCTTCTAAATTTTTTCCAATGGTTCCTCCCACCTTTTACCATCATATAAAGTCCCAAACTAAGGCTAGAATAAATTAAAACACCCCATAACCCCTCCATCTGTCCTAGGCCAATATTATAGAAGTATTTAGGGTTTAATGGATTTCCAATTTTTTCTTGATGGGAGAGCCACTTGGGAGGCTTCTTAGAGGTCTTAGAAGCTCAATTAAACACTTACATAGCCTAGAAAATTCATGAGTCAAAACAGATTTTACAAACTCTTCAAGAATCCTATACTTTGCTAACTTGAAATTCAATAGCTTTTACTTGCTTTCAATGATAGATTCTTAATCCTTGTACTCTAAAACCTCTAATCCCCCCTTGATTTTGACAGAAAACAACCCTTAAGAATTAGGCTCATGGTGGCCAAATCGTGCAAAAGGAAGGGGTAAGAAGAAGCTACCAAAGAATGAAAGTTTTACCTTGTTTTCTTGCTCTTTCTTGGTTACTTTTCACTTTCCTTGGTTGCCTCACTCCAAACACAAATTTTTCCTCTCTGTTCTACCCCCAAAATAGCATCAAATATATCAAGAAAACCATAGGAGGAAAGGTGGGAAGGAGGAGAACAACTTTACTTAAGGAAGAATTAAGAAAATCCATGGATTCCATACCTTTTTCTTGGCCTTTTCTCCTTCTTTTGCCTCCTCCCTTGTGTGCCTAAAATTTTTAGTTCTCCTCTCTGTTCTAGGTAGAAGAAAGTTCATCTAAATTGAGGGAGAGCGAACGTGAGCTTTAAAGGAGAATGAAGAAGCTTCTTTTTAAAATTATTTCCAATTTTGCCCTACGCAATGGCATTTTTGGTTTGGCTTCATTTTAGCTCCTTTTTTAGAACCGTCTTTTTCATTATAAAATTTAATTCCCAATTTAGTAAAATGCCTTTGGAATCACTCAAATCAGAGCTAAAACTTTCTCGAACAAATGGATCAAAGTTTGGGTCAACCAACATTGGAAAACGTCCACCAGAAGGGTTTTAACTGTCCCAGGATTTTTCATGGTTTTTAGGGCCTTTGAGAACCCCAAAGAACTCAAAATTTTCATTTAAAAAGTCCTCCTGTATATTTTTTTCAAAATTACACTTATTTATGAAAATACCATTGGCCTTTCGGTAAATTTTTTGAATCACCATGGCCCTAATTTTTGGGCAACTCAAGGCTCAAATACTCATTTTCCATTACTTATAAATTTATTCTAATTTTTTTGGCCTTAATTCCTTCTATTTCAAGGAATTCCTTTTGTATCTAACCTATTTTTTACGTTTATGAAAGGACTAGATATTACACTAAGTTCATGAATTTTTATAGTTGCTTCATTAGGTGCTTTATGGAACCATAACTGAGCTAGTTGAGAAAGTGGGCTTCCATAGTGTGTGTGTAGAGTTAGAGCTTATTTCAAGAATGCAATTGGGTCCTATTTGATGTGTTTAGGCCAAAGAAATCATACTCCACCTACTTGCAAGTATGTGACCGAAAGAGCAATCAAGGAAAAGTGTGTGTGTTTACATTTAAAGTAGATCTCTAACTTTTTTTTCATGCATTCTTGGTTGTTTTCTTGTCTTTAGATGTGTGTATGTATGTTTATGCCATGAGAAATGTGTATAGGTATTTTCCACATACCATGGTACCATTATGTGCACAAAATATGTTTTATGAATGTATTATGGCTTGAATGAGCTTGGTGAAGCCAAAACTCCCTTAGCAAAGGTGAAAATGAGCCAAAAGTTCTTAAAATTAGATGAGACAAAGCTAAAAGTCTCAAGAAGAGTGAGGTTTAGTCAAAAATCCCTTGAAAATAAGTGAGGCAAGTCCAAAAGTCCTAAGAAAAGGGGATGAGGCTAAACCAATGCTCTTGAAAACCAATGTATGACATGTATGAGCTTCTTGCACATGAAAATGAATTTATGTATGGTTACTAGTTGCTCAATATTCATATATGCATTCTTGGACTTGAAAATATGGCTATTATGTATGATTGAAAGGGTTAAGAGCTATTAAGATTCTTGGAATCTCACTCTTTCCTCTCTAATGTCTAACAATGTCTAGGTAGACCAAGTAAGCCAAGGAATGGAAGCCACCACTTTTGAAGACAAGAACTTTGACAAAGAATTTGCTAAATCGCCATTTTATGGGCATAATGTTGTCAAATGATGTAATCTCATGTTGTATATGATATGTAGACATTTTAACACATGTAAATATATGGATATATGATATATGTATTGAAATTGGAAGCATAGGAATTAGAATATATGTTTTTTTACTTCAATATGTTTAATTGTGCTTGTATAATCTTGTGTATAAGATCAAGTGAGGTCATGGATTTATGATGCATGAGTATTTAGACCTCTTGGACAAGTTTTTCTTGCTGTTTTTGGCCATTCCCATGTGCTCAAGAGGTCATGGTAAGGGTGGAAGAGCATTTGGCACAAATTTGACCTCATTTGGTGTTTGAAAGACCCATTTTGGCACCCTACGTCACAAGTTGAACAAATGAATGAATCTTCTCATAACATTTGGCATGAATATAGGTCTCATCCAAGCTTTTTGTAGAGCCAAAGATCACATTATTTAAAGCTCTAAAGAATCTATTATGATTTTTCAAAGTTGAAAAAAATATGTTAAATGGTAGGGTGCACTATTTATATGGTTAGATTTTGTTTCATTGTCACTCATAGGACAAATAGTGTCCAATGGCTATAATATTTTACAAGCATAAACTAGACATTGTACACTTTCCATAACCACTAAGATCACCCCATTTGGAGCTTTGTAGAGGGAGAACCAAATTTTTGAAATTTCATGATAATATCAAGGATGCAGTAGGACCTTTGGTACTATTCCATAAATTTTCATAGGATAAATGCATCTTTTTTGGTTTAGAGTTATTTTTACCCTCTAGTAGACATCCATAGATTTCTAGAATGGTATGGTTTATTGGGATTTTATTTTTCTAGAATTAATTATGAATTTTTAAAGTCTATATCAATAACTTGTGACAGCAAACCTAAGCAGGGACCTTTGGTATTTTTCTATTGTCAATCATAGTCCAATTGATATTTTCATGGCCTAGAATGATTTTTAGCCTATATTTTTTTTTCTGATGTAGGGCTTCAAAACTTGGGAGGAATAGAATGTTTTGTGGTCTTACTTGTATGAATGTTTTTGGAGTAGAGAATGATATGAATGAGTTTATATGATCCATGAGGCAAAAAATGGACAATCGAGTTCTTATGTAATGCAAAAATAATGCATTATTTTATTGCATTTTTCCATGAATCTCATGTATGAGACTTGTTTGTGAGAAAGAAAGACTAGATCACTATAGTGTTACATATACAGCCCATGTGGGAACGTAACCAAGTTTGTCATGGACACATAATCCACACGGGTAAATAACCAATCCATTATAAGTCCTTAACTCATATAAATAACATCTCTTTATTCCATATATGTTGGCTATCACAAGAGGTTAGCATCTCCTACAACCTCTACTAGTAGGGAGCCAATCATGGTGTACTAAGGGCTAATAGATCTGCTGTTCTATATCTAATCCCTCCAAAAAAACATTTTTGTCAAGTATAGAATCATACTAACCTAGTTCATATGTAAACATTTCTTGTAAGTAACCAATGTAGAAATTTGTAAGTAAAATTTCTAGGATTTCTCCCATTAATTTCATACATATGTAAATCATTTGAAAAATCAAGGATTTTAAATTTAATTTAAATACTTTTCAGTAGATCATTGATGCAACAAGAAATTTAGAACTTTAGAAAAAATGTTTTATAAATCTTAAATGAAAAGTGGAGAAATGTGAAAACATGAATATGTAGTGGCATGTGTATTTACTTATTCTACTTGTCTATAAGTTATTGGTTCTCCTGTCTCTAAGCCACTATCACTACCTCCAATAGAAATATTCAATTTATTTCCTAAAACAAAATCATAACAAAGTAGTTACTTTTTTTTTTGTTAAGAACTATAGCTAAATTCCCTTTTTTTCCCATATCAATATGTCAAATTAATTTACTTTAGGTTCTTATTTGATCTTGGTTATAGCTTAGTTCATAACCTCATTTTGTTAGGCTAATAGTATCTTGAATCTTCCTTAGTTTAATTAGATTCTATTTAGGGTGTTTGGGCTCGGTGAGCCCGGCCCTACCTAGTTAAATCAGGTCGAGTTAGGCCAGGTATAAAAAATTTTTTAGGGTTGGCCTAGGCCATATAACTAGACTGGGCCAAGCATCAGGCCAACTCTTAGAGTTATATTGGCTCAGCCATGCCTAAAAAATAAAAATATTTTTAAAATATCTTTTTAATAAAGATTTATATTAAAATTTTAATTGTTTTAAAGATAAAATATAAGTTTATAAAGTTTATGTAAAAATATTCTTTTTAAAAGGTTATTTTATAATTCTAACAATAAATATGGGCTAGCCTTAAAAAACATATTGGCCCAATCAAGCCTAGAAAAATTTAAAAAAAAATTATTATAAACATTTATATCAAAAATTTAATTTTTTAAAGATAAAATGTAATTTTATAAAGACTTTTATAAAAATATTTTTTGGAGGTTATTTTATAATTTTAATAATAAATTAAAAAAAAAAAGAAAATACCATGTGGCTCAGTCTTGGCTCGACCTTGCTCGGTATTAAATTGAGTCAGGTTGAGCTACACTAGGTTTAAGCAACGGACTTTAATTTTGAAACCCATTTAAAATCGAGTCGGGCATCAGGTTAAGTTAAAGTCCTGTCTCACCCTACACATGAACACCCCTAGATTCTATTAAATTAATTTTGATTTAATGATTATTCAAATTTTTGTGTTTAACTTATTTTAGTTATCCTACATCCACGTGAAATTATTCAAGTTATTCAAATTATTCAAATTTTGGACACTGCAACACTACACATTCTATGACTTCATATAAGTTGCAAAAATTTAGGTGTTACAATGCTGAAATTTCTTTTGGTAGTGCTTGAAGGCACCATAACACTAAAATTTGGAATTGTAGTAGCAAATCCTTATTTTAATAATGCATTTTTTTCTTGTTATGACTCGGGCTTCCATGGTTTTAGCTCCAAGATGATTTTGGCTTAATTGTTTTTGTCTTTACAACCTATTAAAGTAATCAAAATATGCTCAATTCTCAAGTGAAGCAAAATTAAGCCAAAACTTATTATTTAAAGTGTCAAAACTTAAGTATGAAACTAATTACAATTCAATGCACATGTTACTCAAAAATTGTAATTCTATAAAAGAATTAGTAAAATAAAAACCTACTTCTTAGTGAAAAAATATATGCAAAAAAATACAAATAAATGAGAGTTAACAGTTTCAAACTTAAAAGATAGATTTAAAATTCTAAATAAAGTTGTATGACTAAAATACTAATTTTACAAAAAATTTAAGCAGTTATGTTACGATGTTTTAGTTTATGCCTAAACTTATACATGGAACAACATAAAAACAAATAGGATAGACCAAATGGCACATGGCAACTTTATAGCAAGCCTCATTTCACAAATTAATTGCAAGCATACCATGACTCTAAGGTGATAAGGCGGAAAGTTATAGTATTACCTTTATGAATTTGGCTTTATTACTATTATATAGATATTTCAAGTAAAGTTCTTAAACATAACTATAAAATGATTAGGAACACTACACAGGTCAAAAAACTCCGCAATATTATATGCTTATGTTGTAATATCTAGTTCTTCCGTAAACGTAAGAAACATAATATCCGATTTCTCTGTAAACGCACAAAACTCGCCGAATATAAAAGGAAGTCCCCTAAAAAGAATGATTTGAAGTCAAATAAAATTAGAATAAAATTTCAAATAATAGAAAATGAGGATCCAAGGTCTAAGATGTCCAAAAACTCGAGCTAAATGAATTAGAAAAATTTGTGAAAGAAAGTGGGGCACTTTTGTAATTTTTGGCAAATTTAGAAAAACTCATAGGAGCACTTTTTAAATGAAAATTTTGAACTTTCTAGGATTCTCAGAGGCCTTGAAAATCATAGAAACCCTCAGGACAGTTAAAACCCCTCTGATGTATGTTTTTGAGCATTGGTTAACCTGAACTTTGACCTCTTCATTTGGGAAGGTTTTAAATCCAAATTGAGTGATTCCAAAGCTATTTTATAAAATAAAGGATCTAATTTTATGATGGAAAATAAATTTCTCAAAAAGGAGCTAAAATGGACCTCAAATGAATTAGCCAAAAAAAAGGGACATAAACGGCATTTTTTAAAACAAATTTTTCTTATTTCCTCCACATAAGAGGCCTCTCACTTAGAGCTTCTTCTAACTGGCTTTTGCTTGCCCAAAATAGAGGAGAGAGGCTAGGGATAAGGTCAGTCCCTGAAAGAGGAGGCTAAAGCAAAGAAAAAAACTCTTAAAGAAACAAGAAAATCAAGGCTAAATGAATCCTACTCCATCCACTTGCAAGGGTGTAGCCAAAGGATGGAAAGGAAAATCAAAGGAAAGTGTGTGCGGTTGCACTCAAGGTGGACCAAGTGAGCAAAGAGATAGAAGCCACCACACTTGAAGAGGAGAGATTGATAAAAGAATTGTGTTATCTAGCCATCTTGTAACCATATTATCGGCAAATGATGTAACCCCATATTGTAAATGATGTGTAGTCACTTGAACATGTATATATATATGAAAATATGATATATGTATGGGAATTGAAAGCACATGAATGAGAATAGATGTTTTTTTACATTGAGATACATGGAGGTGTTTTTAAGATCTTGTGTATGTGAACAAGTGAGGTAGTGGTTTTGTGATATATGGATATTTGGACTCCTTAGACAAGTTTAATGGACTTTTTTTAAGCTTTCCCACATGCCCAAGTGGTCTTAGTTCAAGGGGAAGACCATTTGTCATATAAATGAACCATTTTAGGACCAAAAATGACCCATTTTGTGAGCTGAATCCTAACCTAACCAAATGAGTGATGTTGGGGCTAAGATTTTGGGCATATATAGATCTCACATAGATATTTGTTTTGATCTAAGAATTTCATTATTTGGAGGTCTATAGAATTTATTATGATTTTTCAAAGTTCATATCAGAAGTTAGTTTTAGTCTAAGCACTGTTCACTTGAGTAGATTACATCTTCATATTATCTGAGAGCCTAATGAGGTCTAATGGTTCTGAAATTTTACATGGAGAAGCTAGATATTCACAACAACTAGAAGCACCTCATTTGAAGGTCTGTAGAGAGAGAAATAAATTTTTAAAATTTTGCATCAGAATTAGTAATGCCAACTGACCATATGTACTATTTTATTATAATTTAGATTTTAAAAAAGATTAACATAGTCTAAAATTATTTTTTGCATGAATTTAACATCCATATCTTTCCATAATAGTATGGTTTACTAGGTTTTGATTTTTTTTGGAATTAGTTATAAATTTTTGAAGTTCATATTAGTAACCTGTAATAGCAAACTTGGGCAACTAGACTTTTGGTAACTTTTTGTTGTCAATCATGGTCCATATGGTGTTTTCATGGCTTGGAATGATTTTTAACCTATATTGGACATCTAAAGCTTTCCCAAAAGCTATTATTTACTTGATTTTTATTTTTCTATAATTACTTATGATTTTCTAAAGTTGGTGATAGAAACCTAAATTTTGGACCTGAGGCAAAACTCCATTTTTTTTTATGTGTGGCTCCTAAACTGAAATGTATGGAATGTTTTACAATGGTTATGACTTGTTTAGATGGAATGTGAGTAAAGGATGATATTGGGTAGACCACGAGGTTCACAAAGCAAAATTTAAACTTTTAAAGTACTATGCAAGGCAAGAAAATACCATTTTTCTTTATTCCTTTTCTTTGAACTTGTATGAGATTAAACATAAGCACTCATCTAAAGAGGTTAATGAATTATGGTACTATATATGTCTAATGTAAATTATTGTAAAAAGAGATTTCTATTTGTTTAGTTTCTAAATCAAACTGCATTCTTAAGTTAGATCAATTAGTGTATATTTAATACTGATTGGCCTATTTCATTTGGCCAATTTATACTTGATGGGAACTATGTTGAATAGCAAAGTCAATTTCTCTCTTTGAATGAGTTGGTCATTTTTCCTTTTTGAAATTAGAAGCTTTGAATATTTGATATTACTCATATTTCAATCTCACCATTACTTCATGGTTTATGTCAAACCTCTTTACCTTTTGTTATTACTTTAGTCCTTATTATTAATTCTTAGATTAGGTTTAAGCAAATAGAATAACTATAATTACCAATTCAAGCATTTAAAACATGATAAAAATGTGATATCTCTATAATCTTTTCTTAAAATTTTGACATCATAACGGCTATAAATCAAGTACTACTCAAGCTCTTTGGTCGTCTTTTCTACTGAAGACAACCACTTACATACAATACAAATATAGTATACTCAATTCTACATGCCTTAGGGCTCAATTATCAGCTAGCCTTTTGACCCCGACTACTTATACAGTTAAGGATATTAAATACTCATAAGTGCATCATATAACATTTACATTACTGAAAATTAATCATGTACTTTCTAATTTATCTCCAAATTTTCCTATTTAGGCCCAAGACATATACATTATTATATTACATACATATTGATCTCAAAATATAGCTTGACAAGATATCTACAGAAATACAACAACAAATACATAAAGTCTCCATGGAGCTATGGATTTTCCTTGGTCTACTTGGCTACTTTCACCTAGCAAAAGGGTTAGTGGATACAGGAATGAGATTCTGGGAAGAATTTCAATGCCATAATCCTACTTTAAGCCATATTAACCACTCAAGTATATAGGTATGCATGTATACATGAATGTATCTTTTCTAATATCTGAGGTTCTAAACATGTGAAAATATACATACATGTAGCTAAAATTTGACCAAGCTCACTAAACTCTTTCTTGAGTGGCTCTGATATTTAGCATAGGGAAGAACTACTGTGCTCAATTCGTTGGCCCTCTTGTCTTAGCCAACATCAGGTAAAGCTCTACTTATTAGGCTAAAACTCATCAAAATGCCATAAAACTTATATAACACATTCAAACATCAAGCAAATGCATCATACAAGTAACTAAAAGCACTCAAGTAACTAAAAGTATGAAAAAGAGAAGGAAATGCTAGCTGATAAGAGTCTATCTCTAATGTTATAGGTACTATTTTTTTCCCTTTTCTAGCTAGACATTGACACTATGACCTTTTACTACATGGATGGCCTATAATATCATATCAACACCCATATCAGTGCCAAAGCCATTATAAGCTGGTTATATGCAGTATTATGCTACTTTTGATGAACAACAATTCTCTTAAAGGCACTTTAAGACTATTTTCTTCTTTAACTAAATAACTATTTTTCCAGGCTCCTTTGCATTTCGCTCAAAATAGAGCTTGAAATTTCTCTTGCTTGCCTTGTTAATCTTTCTCACTTGCCTTTTTCCTAGTCTCTGATATAGGGCATTTCCTAGGCAAGTTGTTTTAAGCAACTCAAGCTCCCTAAATTCTTATTTGAAGCCTAAAATTAGCATTTTACAATTCATTTAGTGCTTGCACTATTCATTTGGTCATTTCCTATTTTGATATATTTAGTAACTTTAAGCCATTTTTGCTAAACCTGCTTTTATATCTCAAGACCTCATCCCAACATCCTAGATAGCTCTTCATGCTTCCATTAGGCTCACTAGAATACTCAAATACAATGCCAAACACTAACATAGACATTTATTTGAATTAAGCTCTCTTAAGCACCTAAAAATTTTGACTTTCACAATTAGCTTCTATAATTCGAACCAACACTTTTCCTTACCTTTATAATTCTTTACAAGACCTATAAATTCATTAGAACTAAAAAAAAAGCTCATCTAGTGCCATTTCCTATGGGGTACCCAAAACCATGCATATATAGTGCCATATAGAGCTTTCTTGCTTCCTTTGGCAATTTCTTCTCATTTCCACAATTTAAATGAATTCCACATGCTCCATATGATTAAATACATGCAAGAGGATGTAGAGAGAGATATTTTCTCTCTCTACACATGATGAAGAATGAGAGAAATCCATAAAATCATAGCTTCTAACATATCATGCTATACCTTATTTTGAAACTCATTCAGTGCTCTATGTTTTCCATCCATTGGTTTTTTGAAAAGAGCACTTTCCTTGCCTTTGATGGCAGCTTAAATGCCTCTAATACAAAATTTAAAACCATCAAATTAAAGCTCTTAAAGAAGGGAATCATTTTCATAACAGGAGCTACGCAAAAAGAGCACAAAAACCTACCCATTTAACTTGTTTCTTCCTTTCTCTCTCTTCTCTCTAACATGGATGCCATTAGTAAACTTGGAGTTGCTGAAAATGAGCTTGAGGCAATGGAAATTTGGGCAGAATGAAGACCATATAAAGAATTTAAAAAAATAGCTTTACATATGTTGACTTTTTTACTTTTATGCCCATTTTGCCCTTACTTCTCTGGACTTTAAAATTTGTACATTCTAGCTCATTTTTTGTGCAGATTTGGACTTTATATTGTTATTTACAAGGTCTCTTAGGCTAAATTTCCTAGGCTATAGGGGCTCAGAACGACATAAAGTAGCTCAAAACTACATTGTGATATTGGCTTTCTCAATTTTTGGGCCATTAATATTTTGATCTATTTTATGCTTCTTGGACATTCTTTATAGCTCATTTAACTCATATATAGTGGGAAATAACATTAGCTTGCTCTAATTAATTTTTTTTATTAAAATCTTTATTTTTCTTACTTTTTTGGTATTTCATTGTTTAAATGCCCTTGAAACTTTTTTTTAAATGATTTTCTCTCTATTTTCTCTCTTTACTTGGTTTTCAACTCTCTTTCTCATGTTTCTCTAACTTCCTAGGAGGTCTAGGCCCAATTAAAAAATACCAGACGTTGCAATTTACCCCAGGTGGCCCTAATTAGCCACTTTTCGATAAAAAGAGGAAAGTGCTAAATATAAGATTTTTTTTTTTGTGCTACCCAAGAGCATAATAACTCTTATCTACATATAAATTGGTATCTTAGGTTTACTAAATTGTTCTTATTAAATAAAGGCTACTCAACTAAGTATTTTTCCTATAATATTTATATTTAAACCTCATAAATTTTATAATTTGAGATAAGCATCATGATAACCGTAAAATAATTTTCATCATTTGAAAAAAGTGGATCAATTAAATAAAACTTACTTCTTCAATATTTTTTATGCAAGTATTATTTTTGTAAAAATAAAAAGTAATTATTTAGAATTTTTTGATGAAACATTTTCTATGAATTATGTTGGTTTATAAATTAAACAAAAAATTACTATTAAAAAATTCAAGCACATAATTTAGAAAATATTATGAATTTATTTAGTATAAAAACATCAAGACTAATATAGAAAATGAATGGATCAAATTTTAATTAAAAACATAATGTATGAATATAAAAAGAGTAAAACTACTGCTTGAAATATTTATAGATACTTGAACGAGAGATTCAATAAATAATTGAAGTGTAAATAACCTCAACCACAATCTTGCATTGTCGATCTTAGTTTCAATCCTTGCATTACTATGAATTTTATCGCCTTAAATGACCGATTGACAAATATTTTTATAAACAATTTCAAAAATCCTTATATATAATGTATTAATTTGTAGCAATCTTAATTTAGATGATTTATATCTTTTAGTTTGATAAAGAGCAATAGAAATGAGTGTAATTAATAGACTACTAAATTCTTTACTTTAACAATGCTCTTGTTACATAATGTACAACTGTTACCTTATTATTGTTGGTTTGTTTTTTCAATTAAGGATTGGATACATCGATGTGACATTGCCATAAATTAAGCTAAAAAAATAGACATTTCAGTCCTTGTTTTTCAATTAATAAAGGAGATGGGATATAATTCTTCTAAAAAAAGGGTCTCCATAAGTTATAAAATGTTGTTAAGCTTAAGATGAAGTAATTGATGGTGCATAAGGATTGAGAATATGCAACTTGCAAATGAAAAATGAATATCTAATTGAATTATATAAACTATACAAGCTATAGAATTGGCAACAAAATAACTTTGAAAGAAACTAAATATAACTTGATTGGAATTGGATTAAAAGTTACACATAAAGCTATAAATAAAATTGATAAAAGGCTAAATTAAAAGAAGCTGTAAAGCTAAATATCTTAAGAGGTTTCTATTTGTTCTTTATGGTCACCCTTTATCATAATTTATAGCTTCCTTTGTTCTCATACATTCTTCCCTAAGCCATGCCTCTATTTGTGTCATCGTGCTTTCTTGTTGGCTTCAGAGTGGTAATTGTGTCTTTTAACTACTTTTGGAGGTTGCTCTTATACGGGATTCATGTTTCCCTTTCATCATTATTTTGTTACTTGCAACATAAGTCCTTGATTGATGGTAAGGATTTGATTGGTTAAGGAAATTTGGCTAGCACCTAGTCTTCGACTAACACTTTGTATTAGCTATTACTCCTAGATTCTTGACTAAATCTCATTTGGTTAATCCCATGTCATTAGCAATGGGTTATAGTGTAACACTATAAATTCTAGCTCATTTCATAACATTCATAAGCTTCACATCATCATTTCCATGAGAGCACATGAAAAAGGGCATGAAAATAATGAATTTATTTGCATTGCGTCATACCTAAAAATTTGCAATCGGTGTCACATGGACCATGTGAGCTCATGCTATGCATTCTTATATTTAAATACATCATTACAACTCATTTCCATTACAAAATCATGTCCATAACTCATGGAAACCGAAATGGAGCTCAAAATAAACAAGCATATTTTCAGCCAGATTTGCTCTATTTTCTGACCTAAATTTGGAAAATCATAACTAAATTTAGAAAATTCGAAATCATGTAATCTTGATCATTCTAGAAATCTTATGATGTCTACTTTACAGTATAAATATGCCCAGGTCACAATATTCATCAAACAGGGCGTTTGACACCCAAGAAGTTACAGAGGTCGCTGGCTGCCTGGGCTGCTGTTCAGTTTACTAATACAAATTTCTGAAATTCATAACTAATTCTATAAAAATTTAAATCACACACATTATATCATTATGGAAAGCTAAAAATGTTAGCTTGATACTAAAAATAATTCCAGAATGAAATGGATACATTTGGCTATCAGAAACCTATAGAATAGTAACCAAACTCTTAGGGCACCACTGGTACTGACAGTCAACTTCAAAAATGTATAACTCTCTGCTCAGACCTTCAAATGAGGTGATCTCAGTGGCCACAGAAATCTTATGACCTTTAGTTTATGTCTATAAAATTTCACAAGAATTAGACACCATTTGGCTATCGAGTGACACAAAAATCAAATTTGCCAGTATGGACAGTGCACATACCAGAAACCATAGAAAATCCCAACTTTGAAAATTCATCAAATATTCTCTAGACCTCCAAAAATTATGTTCTTTACCTTCCCAAAACTCTCTCAATAAGACCTAATTCCATGCTAAATTTCAAATCAAGACTAGCTCATTTGGCCAAAAAGTGATATAGGGTTCCATTATGGTCAATTTTAGCTCCATATTGGGTACCAAAATTGCCAAATGGATTTCCCTTGCTCTTGGCACCTTTTGGGCAAGTTTAAAAGCTTATTTGAGACTTGTGTGAACTGCTCAAATGGTCCCAAATCTCATACATCTCATTTTGGCCATTCAACCCACACTTATGCATATTTCCATCAAACTTTAAACTTTTATACTATGGTATTACATACTCAAAACATGGGCTAGTGGTCATATATGAGAATCATACATCTCAACATCACATATTAATATATTTACATATGTCTCAACATTCATAGTACATATACAACATCATATACATGATAAAACATCATTATGGTTCCAAAATGGCTAAAACCAAGGCATAAGTTTGTCAATCTCCTTCCTTTAAGGTTTTTGGCTCCTATTAGCATATCCACTTAGTTCACCTATCATGTTAGATCATTGAAGAGGAGGGGATGAGATTCAAAGAATCCCAATAGCTCATCTCCCATTCAATCATACATAATATGTGCAAAGCAAGCATTTTAAATACATGTATAGAGAAAATAGAAATCATAGACATTTTAAAGGCAACCTTGGCATGTGACTCAATTATACAAGACATTCAAGAGCTCACTAAGTGTTTGGATTGGCCTCACACTTCTCCTCATGGATTTTGGACTTGCCTCACCCATTCTTTGAGCACTTTGGACTCAACCATACTCTTGGGAGCCTACTTTGCTTTTGGGAGACTCTTTACTTTGTCTCAACTAAGTTTAAGGGTTCTTGGCTCATCCTCACACAAGGGAGGAGTTCTTAGCTTCTCCACACTCAAGCAAACTCATACAACCATCATGAAATTATTTAAGAACATAACATGGCATCAAGGATCATGGCATATAAAGGCATGCTAGCATACTTTTCAAAGCTTGAAAATATACATACACACATTCTAAAACAAGCTAAAAACACATCCATGTATGAGAGAAGGTGGAGAGAGCTACCTTGTATACAAACACACACTTTCCCTTTAGGATTCAAGCCTCCTCTTTTGGCTACACACCCAAAAATTAGTGGAGATGGTTTCTCTTGGCCTAAATACAATATATGTGAGCCAATTAGGTTCATGAAACAATCTCTAAGACCATACAACTTGTTTAAGTACTAGATTGCTCTATAAACCCCATTATGGTCCATATTGGCACCTCATGAAGCAACACCTCTCAAATGACTTCTAGGCCTCATTCTTTTCTTTCAAATATGATCCTTAACTCCTTTTAAGCCTCTTGGAGTCATCACACCATGAAAACAAAAGGCCTAGCACCATGTTATTTTTTTAGGTCATAATATGGAACCTAATGCACCAAATCACTTTCTATGGGTTCTAAATTTTTTCCAAGGCCTCCCCTCACTTTCATTAATCAAATATGACTCAAGAATGGTCTTAGAAAAATTTAAAGCTCTCCCTAGCTAAGAGAACCCATCTAGGTCGAGGCTATGAAGCATATTGGGTTCCATAGAGCTTTCTTTGTTTTCTCAAGGGAAGAAGCATATGGGGAGCCTCTTAGGGATCTTGGGAGCTCATTTAAACTCTTACTTAGGCCTAGGAATCATCATACAAAGTCCAATTTTACAAGGTGCAATTGAAACCCTAGAACTTGCATCTTGAAATCTAATGGTTTTTTGTTAATTCCTTTTGCATATTCTTAATCTCCACACCCTTTTTCCTTAGATTCATGCTTGTTTCTACCTAAAAATCATCTCCTCCTAGGGTTTTCTCAAGTGGGGTGAAATGGTGGAGAAGGGGACAAAAAATGACAACCATAGGAAGAGAAATTACCTTGCTTTCTTGCTTTTTCTCACTTGAATCTTGTGTTCTTTGAGCTCCTCTCTTCAAATTCAAATTTTTCCCTCAATTTCTCTCTTAAATCAGATTTATAAGCCTCATTTTAATCGTAGGAAATAAAGGAGAATGGAGGAGAAGAGGTTTGGAAGAGAAAGAGCATGAAAAACTACTAATTTTCATACCTTAAGCCTTTGATTTCTCCTCATTTTCTTCCCCTTCTTGTGAGCCTTATCCCTTAGGGTTTTCTTCTGGTTTTAGGCAGAAGATGGTCATGCATAATGAAGGGAGGAGAAGGGTGTATCATATATATAGGTGGGAATAAGTTACACTATTCAAAAATTTCCATTTTACCCTTTATACTTTGCATTTTCGTTTCTCCTTCGTTTTAGCTTGTTTTTTAGAACCGTCTTTTCCATTATAAAATTTAGGTTCCCAATTAAGAAAAAGGCCTTTGGAATCACCCAAATTGGAGCTAAAACCTTTCCGAACAAATCTGTCAAAGTTCAAGCACAATGACGTTAGAAAATGTTCACCGGAGGGCCTTTAACTATCCTGGGGCTTTCCATAGTTTTTAGAGCATCTGAGAACCCCAGAGAACTCAAAACTTTCATTTAAAAAACCCTCCTATGTGTTTTTCAAAAAGTGCCTATATTTACAAAAATGCCACTGGCCTTTTGGCAAATTTTTTGAATCACTTTGGCCTTAATTTCTGAGCAACTCAAGGCTCAAATTCTCATTTTCTAATATTTAAAATTTTATCATAATTTTAGTTGGCCCCAATTCCTTCTATTTTAGGGACTTCCTTTTGTATCTGGCCCACTTTTGCCGTTTATGGAGAAACCGAACATTGCGTTTCTCATATTTACGGAAGAACCAGATGTTACATATAACCTTATAATTTTTAATGCTAACACATATGCCCCCTCATGCCTCTTTGTATGGATTAGCCGTTATGCAAAATATCAAGAGGCATAATACATCTTCAAATTTTCACTTATCCCTCACTTTTTTACTATTCCTACAAATTCTATTCAACTAGTTATATAAAAACTTAGCCTTTCTGACATTTTTTGCCATCTCATCCTTGCTTGTTATTTTCTACAAGATTAAAGCTATTCTCCTTTGGTTTTGTTTCCTAATAAGCCATAATCTTCTAGCACATCTTGGGATTTCCTTCTTTAAGATATGATATTTTCTTAAGCATTGAAATTTTTGCCCAAGGCTTATGTGTAACACCATGCATTTCTAGCCTTGCCTCATGTCACCTTTAAGTCTCATACCATGACTTACACTAGAAAGTGGGAAAATAGCATTAAAATATTACATTTCTTTGTATTGCGCTATACAGAAATTTTTCTCTCGGAATCTCGTGGCCATATGGACTCATACATTACATTCTCATATTTAATCACATGAATAAAACTCATTTATACCATCAAAAATGGCCCACATCTAGTGAAAACCAAAGGGGAGCATAAAATACTTGTCCATATTTTTTGCCAGATTTGTCAATTTTTTTGTCACAATTTTAGAAATTCATAACTAAATCCACAAAAATTGAAAACCAACAAACTTTACCATTCTAGAAATCTCTAGATGTCTGCCCCATGCTAAAAATATTTTTAGTTCATGAATCATTAAGAGGAAGACTTTTGACATTCGAAAAGCTACTGAGGTTGTTGCTACCTGGGCTGCTATTTCAGATTACTGATATGAACTTTCAAAATTCATAACTAATTCTATAAAAATTGAAATCACACAAATTTGGTCATTTTGGAAATTCAAAAATGTTAAATTTATGGTAAAAATAATTTCAGAATGAAACAGATATTATAGCCATTGGAAACCTATGGAATAGTGATTGAACTCTTGGGGCACCACTACTACTAACAACCAACTTCAAAAATGCATAACTATTTTCTCAAACCACCAAATGAGGTGATCTTGATGGCCACAGAAATCTTATGACCTCTAGTTTATTCCTGTAAGATTTCACAATAATTGGATACCATTTACCCATCAGATGACATAAAATACAAATCTACCAGTGTGAACAGTACGCATACCAGAACCAATAGAAAATCCCAACTTTGAAAATTCATCAAATATTCTCTAGATCTCAAAAAATTATGTTTTTTAACTTTCCAAAAAGGTATCAACAAGCACTAATTGCATGCCAAATCTTAGGTCAAGAAGAGCTCATTTGGATAAAAAGTGATGTAAGGTTACATTTGGGCCATTTTCATGCCTCTTAATGGTTCAAAGATGGGCAAAATGACTCCTAAGGTTCTTGTGGCCACTTGAGCATGTGGGAATGGCCCAAAAAGACTCTATAAACCTGTCTCAAAGGTGTGGAAACTCAAAACACAGAATTTCATTTCCCATCCCCAAGCTATGTACTAAGAGACATACACTTGAATTGACCATCCAATACCCAAAAATTGCAATGCATTCCATTTATCCACAAATTTTATACATACATCATCTATTAGGATATTTACACATGTTCCATTCATTGTACATCAATTCTAACAAAAGATTACATCATATGCCATTCCTTTGGTTACAACTTAAACAAAATTAAAAGCTTTATGATCAAGGCTTCATCTCCCCACTTAGTGGCTTCCATTTCCTTGTTCATTGGCTCCACCTAGCATGTTAAGATATTGGAGAGGAGGGAATGAGATTCAAAGAATCTTGATAACTCATCTCCCATTCTATCATGCATAAAAAATGCAATACAAGTCTTAAGGATGCATGCATGGCATATTAATATGGAAAATGGTGCAAAATACATTCTTAGCATTTACACAAAGCACACATAACATATTTAGGCTTGCCAAATGAATGGATTAGCCTCACCCACTTTCTTCAAGGTTCTTGGACTTGTCTTATCCTTTTTCTCAAAGGCCATGAACAAAGCCTTGCTCTTGGGAGACTTTCTCTTGGTCTTAACCACTTCTAAGGGCTCTTGGCTCATCCTCACCAAAGATAGGGGGTTCTTGGCCTCTCTATATTCAAGCAAACTAATGCAAACAATCTAGGCATCCTTTGAATACATAATGCAACACTATGGTTCTATGGAACATAGGCATCATAAAAAAATAATAATTCATAGGTTACAATATACATACACACATTCAAAGACAATGTAGACATTAATTCATGCATGAGAGAAAAGAGAGAGAGCTACCTTGCTTGCATTCACACACTTTTTCCTTAAGCCTTGAGTCCTCTCCCTTGACCTCACACACCCAAGAAGGTGGAGACCATTTCTATTAGCCTAGACACACTAAAAGAAACATGAATTACTCATGGGAACAAGCCTTGGCATTATACACCCTTTTACATGATGCTACTTTGGTTTATGGCTCCATTATGCTTCCGTAAGGCACTTAATAAAGCAACTATAAAAATTCATGATCTTAGCTCCCTTCTCTCCTTCAATCAATGATTCTTGACTCTATTTAGACTCCTTGGAGTCATCACACAATTATTTTAAGGAGCCTAGCTAGGAGTTGCTTCATTATGCTACATTATGGAGCCTACACCTCCATCTCAATATCCATAGTTTCTAAAATGTTTCCAAGGCTTCCTCTCATCCTCTTCCATTATATATGACTCAAAAATAAGCTTGGAACAAATTAAAACTATCCCTAACCTATAGTTTTGCCCTAGGCTGAAATGACACATGAAAAAGGGAAGCAATAGGTTTGCTTTGTTTTCTTAATGGAAGAGGTGTGTGGGGAGGTCTCTAGGGATCTTAGGAACTCAAGCAAACACTCATCTAAGCTAGGGAATTCATGGATCAAAACAGATTTCACAATGTCTCCATGAATCCCTAACTTTTCTATCTTGTGTTTTCATGCTTCTTTCTTTGATTTCTTTGCACCCACTTGCTTTTCACACTCCAAAATCTATGAATCTCCCTTGCTAGGACCAGAATTCATCTCCCTTTGAATGGGCTCTATATGGGACGAAATTATCACAAGGAGGAGAAGGGAAGAAGAAGCATGGAAAACAACAACTTACCTTGATTTCCTAGCTTTTCTCAAGCGCTCTTCCAAGTGGTAAGTTCCTCTCCTTCAAATTCTGTTATTCCTCCTCTGGACCAAACTCAAAACATCACCCAATCCATCAATGAAACCATAGAAATGAAGAGGAGAATGAGAGGAACAAGTTTACTCAAGGAAAGAGCATAAAATTTCATACTTTTCTTATCTTTTCCTTGCTTTTTCTCTCTTTAAAATCTCCTCTCCTTGTGCACCCAAGAGTGCTGGCTTCCTTCTCTATTTTTGGGGTAGAAACAAATCGTGGAAATGAGGAGCTGCTAGAACATGGATAAGAAGGAGCTAAAAGTCACTTTATGCAACTTTTTACTTTTGCATTTTACTCCCTTTTCTTGGCTTTTTCATTTTACGCTCATATCAACTCTTTTTTTAAATCCACATTTTCCATCATGTTCCTTAGGCTATTAATCATAAGAATTGCCTTTGGAATCACTCAAAAAGGATCTGAAACTATTCCGAACCAGTCGATCAAAGTTTCAGTCAACTAACGACTGAAATCACTTACTGAAGGGGTTTAAACTATTCTAAGGTTTCCCATGGTATTCATGGCCTTTGAGAACCTTGGAATGCTTAAATTTTTCATTTAAAAAGCCCTCCTGTAAGTTTTCCAAATTTTTCAAAAATTACAAAATACCCCTGCTTTCTTTGGCAAATTTTTTAAGCTCTTCTAACTCTGGTTTTTAGGCATCTTAAACCTCAAATCCTCATTTTCTAATATTTAATATTTTATCCTACTTTTAGTTTACCATAAATCCTTCTATTTCGAGGACTTCCTTTTATATATAGCCCATTTTTTTACGTTTACGAAGAAACCGAACATTGCGTTTCTCATGTTTATGGAGGGATCAGATGTTACATTATACTTTGGGGCCTCTTCTTCTAGACACTAAAGTGTTTTTTGAGCAATTACAATCTTTCTTGATTCCTTAGGAGTATACTCCTTTGTCCAAGCATGCCTTATGTTATTAACATCATCCTTTTGCTTTAAAAATTGGCTTATTTCGTCACCCACTTTTGCTCTCAAACTTGGCCTATTGCTTGTCTTAAATTGTGGTAGGGATTTTTAATGCACTATGATTGTTGATAATGCATATTCCAAGAGACATTTTCCTTCTTGCAGCCATCCAATTCTGATCCCCAATTAACACACGTTTCTTTTTCCTTTTGGAGATAAGT
Source organism: Erythrophleum fordii (assembly GCA_032878935.1). NCBI lineage: Eukaryota > Viridiplantae > Streptophyta > Magnoliopsida > Fabales > Fabaceae > Erythrophleum > Erythrophleum fordii. The sequence goes on along the minus strand of JAVQMF010000052.1, from coordinate 11,689,030 downwards.
CAGTGTTTACTACTTCAACATAAATCCTAGAGTTATGATAATTTGACTTAAAAGAGTTTCACTAGGAAAGCAATTGATTTTAATTTAAATAGTTTGTAGGTGAAATGAAGATTACCCAAAATATATACAATTATGCAAGCAGGTGAAGTATACCTATTATGAAATTATTATAATAACATAAGTGTAGATACTATGCATATGAGAAGGCAATATGATCAACATTAAACTCTAGGGATTATATTGTCTATGAGTATAGAATATGGTTTCTATAACACCATGCTCATTTAACTCATCTCATCTCATTTCAAATTCATTTGCATTGCCAAGCTACTTTCTCAAGGAAAATACAATAAAAATAATGGATTTTTTTCTCGTTATGTCATGGATAAAATTTTTGTTTCATATCCCATGGACCATATGAAGTCATCCATCTTATTCTCATATTTAAATACACATATAAAACTCAAAACCATCTTAAGAAGTGGCCAAAAACTCGAACTCGTGGAACATATACATAAAAATTACATGTGTAGCCTTGGGTTAGTGTGCCAACTTTCTGTCATGAACTTTGAAAAATCATAACTAATTCTTAAAAAATTAAAATCAAGCATACTATACCATTTTGGAAAGCTACAGATGTCTAATATATACTAAAAATAAGTCTAGACCAAAGCAAGGATGTCTAGCTATTGGAAATTGATGGAACAATAACCAAACTTGCCTGGCACTACCGGTACTGTCATAGAACTTTAATACTTCATATCTCCATCTTCAGACATCTAATTGGGGTGATCTTAGTGACCATAGAATTCTTACCATATCTAGTTTATACTTGTAAAATTTTATGAGCATCGGATACTATTTGCCTCTCAAATGACAAAGGAGAAGAAATTGATCATATGAATAGTAACCATACCAGAATAGTTGAAATTTGGCAACTTTGAAAATTTATAATTAATTTTACAAAGCTCCAAATAATCTAATCTTTAGCTTCCCAAAAAGCTATCGATAAGATCTAAATGCATACCAAATTTCATGGGTAAATTCGTTCATTTGGTCAAATTGTTCTATAGGGTTGCAAAATGGCACTTTTTGACTCTTATAAGGGTCTCAAATGGTCCAAATTCACTTCTAAGACATCTGTGGCCAATTGAGCACGTGGGAAAGAACCAAAATATTCTACTAAACATGTCTCAACTATGAACAAACCCAAATTTCACAAACTCATACTCTCACCCCAAGGTATACACAAGAATGCATAAGTTTCATCTTGCAATTCAATGCCTAAAAATTGTTATATCATACATATGGCATCAAATCTCATATATACATCAAGTATTCATGTAATTACATATGTTCATAAGCTCATATGTCATATACAACATTAGATTACATCATATGCCATTCATATGGCTACAAAATGAATAAAACCACACACTTTGTTGTCAATCTCTCTTTTTTAAGCTTGGTGGCTCTTATTTCTTGGTTCACTTGGTCTATCTAGACATGTTAGACAATGGGGAGGAAGAAATGAGATTCTAGGAATCCTAATAGCTCTTTTCCCTTTCAACCATGCATAAAGAATAAAAATCCAAGTCTAAAAATGCATGCATGGGCATCATGGCTTTCATAATCATTCATGGAACATTTTTAGCATTCAAGAAGTCATGTAAAACATACATAGATTTACCAAGAATATGGTTTAGCCTCACCCACTTCTCTTGAGAGATTTTGGACTTGCCTTACCCATTCTCTTAAAGGGTTACTCTTTGAAGACTCTTGGTTTGTCTCACTCATTCTTGGTGGCTTTTGGCTCATCCTCACCCTAAGGGACTTTTGGCTTCATCACACTCAAGCAAACTAAAACATGCTCATAAAACATCAATTAAATGCATAAATAAGCATCATGGTACCATGGCATATAGATACATGCTAAAATATATTTCATGGCTCAAAACATATATATACACATTCAAAGACAAGATAAACATCCATTTGTGTATGAGAGAAAGGAGAGAGAGCTACCTTTGTTACAACAACACACTTTTTTCCTTGAACTTGGTTCCTCTCCCTCAGTCACACACTCACAAAAATGTGAGACTTGATTCCCTTGGCCTAGATACATAATATGGAAGCCAATTACTCTCTTGGAACAAAGTCTAAAGCCACTTATTCATTTCAAAAGCTAGATGGTTCTTATGGCTCAATTATGGCTCCATAATGCACCTAATGAAGTAACCATAGGAAAACATGATCTTGGCTCTATTCTTTCCATCCATTTAAGGTTCTTGCCTCCATTGAAGTCTCTTGGAGCCATCACGCCTTCATTTCATATAGCCTAACTAGATATTGTTTCTTTAAGTCATAATATGGAACCTATGATACCATCTCACTATATATAGCTTCTAAAATTTTTCCAAGGCTTCCTCTCATCCTCTCCCATCATATATGATACAAAATTTAGCTTGGAATAAATTAAAACTACCCCTTGGTACTTCATCCTCCCTAGGCTGAGGCTATGGATCAATAGAGCACCAAATGGGTTTATCTTGTTTTCTTGATGGGAGATGCATGTGAGAAGCTTTCTAAGGATCTTAAGAGCTCATTCAAGCACTCATTTTGGCTTAGGAACTCTTAAATCAAAGCAAAATTTTGGTAGAATACTTGAAACCCTAGCTTTTCTATCTTGAAATCTAATGGTTGTTTGATTGCTTCTTTTACATATTCTTGTTCTTCTCCCTCATTTTCCTAAGATTCACTCTTGGTTTGGCTAGAAATTCAACCCCTTAGGGTTGGTTTTATATGAGGTGAAATATACACAAGGGAAGGAATAAGAAGAATCAAGCATACAAGTAGTAAAATACCTTGGTTTCTTAGCTTCATTTGCTTATTTTTCACTTTGCTTGGCTTTTTCTCCCCAATTTCAAAATTTTCCTCTTAGATCTGACCTTAAAACAGCCCTAAATACTTCAATAATTCCATAGGAAAGAAGGGAAGATGAAGGAGAAGGAATTTGTTGAAGAGAAACCAAGAAAATCCATACCTTTCTCATACTTTTTCTTTTCCTTTTCTCTCTTCTCTTGTGTACTGCAGTCCCTTGCTTCTTTCTCTAGTTTAGGGCAGAAATGAAATGAACTAAATGAAGGGAAGAGTTGGACATGGGGTATATATAGGTAGGTTTACAAGAATTGTTTCTAAAAATTTCATTTATATCCTTTCAACTTGGCATTTTTTGTTTCTAATTTGTTTTAGCTCCTTTTTGGGAACTGTCTCTTCCATCATAAAATTTAGGTCGTTAATCTTATAAAATTCTTTTGGAATCACTTAAATTGGAGCTAAAATCTTCTCGAATGAAAGAGTCCAAATTTAGGTCAATCGATGTTAGAAAATGTACACCAAAGGAGTTTTAACTGTCCCAGGACTTCTTATGATTTTTAGGGCCTCTGAGAAGCCTAGAGAACTCAAATTTGCCATTTAATTCTAAAATTTGCCAAAACTTACAAAAATGCCATTATGTTACATAACTATTTCATTAATTTTCATCTGGTTATTTTAGCCTCTATTTTAGGGTACCTCTGGCCTCCTAAATTCATTACTTAATGTCTAAATCATTATTCTAAATTTTTTGAACCTTAACCAATTCATTCCAAAGGACCTACTTTGAAAACATATCTATTTCTGTTATTTTTACGAAAATCAGACATTACAATTCTCCTCCTTTAAATAAATTTTGTTCTCAAAATTTAGATAACATACCTTATGGGAAGAGCTCTGGATACTTCTTTCTCATCTCTTCTTCCAACCCCTAAGTAGCTTATTCGAGAGATAACCCCTTCTAAACCACTTTCACCAGTAGTATCGTCTTATTCCGTAACTGCTTAAGTCTAACATCCATGATCTGATCTAGTGTTACTATATAAGCAGTATCGTCTTATTCTATAACTGCTTGAGTCTAACATCCACGATCTGATCTAATGTTACTATGTATGATAGATCATCCTGTAATTGCACATTTTCATACTCCATGACATGTGAGGGGTCAGGCTAGTACTTTTTGAGTTGAGATACATGGAATACATTATGAACTTAACTCAGGTTTAGGGGAAGGCCAAGTCTATAGGCTACAAGTCCTACTTTATCAAGAATCTGGAATGGACCTATGTATTTTGGATTGAGTTTTTTACTTTTAATGGACTAACCTATCTTTATGACTGGAGACACTCTAATAAAGACATGGTTTTCAACCTCAAACTCTAACGGCCTCCTACGTCTATTTGCATAACTTTTCTGTCTACTCTATGCCATTAGGAGTTTCCTTCTTATGTTCTTAATTTGTCTATACGTTTAGTCCACTAAATCTGAACCTATTAGGCTTCTTTCTCCTTGCTCAACCTAACACATTAGAGACTTACACTTCATTCCATACAATGCTTCATACAGTGCCATCTAAATACTTGCATGATAGCTATTATTATAGGCAAACTCTACTAAAGGCAAGTATGTATCCTAGTTTTTTTTCATCTCTAATACACATGCCCTCAACATGTCCTCTAAGGTTTGGATGGTTTTTTCTGTCTGACTATCTGTCTGGGGTGATAGGCTGTACTAAATCTTAACTTAGTACCTAGAACATCTTGTAATGATCTCTAGAAATTCAAAGTGAACCTGGGATCCCCATCTGACACTATGCTCCTAAGTACACCATGTAACCTTACTATCTCCCATATGTACAGTGTGGCTAATTCATCTAGGGTAATAGTGGCTTTCATTGCTAGAAAGTGAGCTAATTTCATTAATCTATCCACTATTATCCATATGGCATCATGCGCCGATGATGTTCTAGGTAAACCTATGACAAAATCCATAGCTACACTATCTCATTTCCACTCTGAGATATCTAGGGACTAAAGTAACCCAGCTGGCTTCTGGTGTTCTATTTTAACTCTCTAACATACTAGACATTAGGAGACATATTCTGCTATGTTTGCTTTCATTCTAGGCCACCAAAACATCTTTTTTAAGTCATGGTACATTTTATTGTTACCTAAATGAATGGTGTATTTGCTTTTATGTGCCTTATCTAGTATTCTTTCTTTAATCTTAGTATTTCTAAGCATATACAACCTATCCTATACCTCACTATGCCATCCTCAAACATATTAAACTTTTGAGTGCTATTCTGGGCTATCCCTTATGTGGTCATCTGTTTGCTGAGGCTCTCTTATCTGACTCCTCAAGTCACTTTCTATTCGGGTTTCACTTATCAGTAACTTTCCCGAATGCATATCACATGAAAGATTCATATCTCTAAATCTCTCAATCAACTTTTACTCTCTGATCATCATACAGGCCATATGTATGGATTTTCTATTCAAGGTACCAGTGACTACATTAGCCTTATCGGGATGGTATTTCAATGTGAAATTATAATCTTCTAAAAATTCTAACCATCTTCTCTGTCTCATATTTAACTCTTTCTATTCAAATAAATATTTAAGGCTCTTATGGTTGCTGTAAATTTCTATGGCTGCCCCATACAAGTAGTGTCTCTATATTTTCAAAGCAAACACCACTGCAGCTAGCTCTAAGTCATGTGTGGGGTAATTCTCTTCATGAGACTTTAATTGTCTAGAGGCATGAGCTACCACTCAGCCTTTCTGCAAAAGCACATATCCTAACTCTTTATTAGAGGCATCACTATAGACTACAAAAGTCTCTCTAGGGTCAGGAAGTACTAAAACTGGGGCCATGGTTAACTTATGTTTCAACTCCTGAAAACACTTCTCACATTTCTTATCTTGCATAAAAGGCACAATCTTTCTAGTGAGCCTAGTCAGTGGCATCACTATCTAAGAAAAGCCCTAAATAAACCTCCTGTAACAATGTGCTAAGCCTAGGAAGCTCCTAATCTCTGTCACTATCTTAGGTCTCTCCTACTGTAGCACTACTTCTACCTTATGGGGATCTACTACGAGCCCTGCCTGAGAGATCATATGGCCTACGAATTGAACTTCAGTAAGCCAAAACTCATATTTACTAAGTTTAGCATATAACTATCTCTCTCTTAGGGTTTCCAAGGCTAATCTCAGGTGTTTCTCATATTCTTCCTTACTCTCAAAATAGATGAGAATATCATCTATGAAGACAACTACAAATTTGTCTAAGTATGCGCTGAACACTCTATTCATGTAGTCCATGAACAATGCGGGTGCATTCATCAACCCGAAGGGCATAATTAAAAACTCATAATGCCTGTATCTAGTCTTAAATGCTATCTTTAGAATATCCTTAGCCTTAATTCTAAGTTGATGATATCCTGACCTGAGGTCTATCTTAGAGAAAACGGATGCTCCTGCTAACTAATCTAGGATGTCATATATGCGAGGGAGAGGGTACTTATTCTTAATAGTTATCTTATTGAGCTCCCTGTAATCTATGCATAATCTATGGCTTCCATCTTTCTTCTTTATGAATAAGACTAGAACTCCCCATGATGAGACACTGGGTATAATGAAACCCTTCCCTGAAAGCTCTTCTTTTTGCTTCTTAAGCTCAACTAGCTCGGTGGGAGCCATTCTATACGGGGCCTTAGACATTGGACCTGCCCCAGGTATAATATCTATAAGAAACTCAACCTCTCTCTCTAGGGTAGTTTTCTAACCTCTTTAGGGAATACCTCTGGGAACTCTCTTATTACTAGAATTTCCTCTATACCTTTTTCTACCTCAACCTGAACTAAAAAGAAAACTAGATATCCCTGATAACTATGCTTTAGAGACCTCTCAGCTTAGGAGGTAGTCATAACAAATAACTCGGTCCTCATACTAGGCATAGTCCCACATTCAGGCAAGGTAATACATTTATGGGAATAATCAAGTGTGGCATTATTTAAAGACATCCAATTCATATCGATAATCAAGATAATACTAACAAAAGGCATACATATCAAATCAAAGGTGATATAGCAATGATTAAACTAGACCATACAATTCAAATAGGCATGGGAAGTAATGGCTCTATTTCCTATGAGGGTAAATACATGCAAGTCATATAATAGTGTATACATACTCAGACCCAACCTCCTAGCACAGTCATATGATATAAAAGAGTGGCTAGCACTTGAATCAAATAAAGCAGTTATAGAAAAATCATTAATCTTAATAGTATTAAGGCAAAGACTCTACTTTAGGTCTGAGGTCTGATTGCAGGAGCCATCTCCCTCTGCTAAGAAAACTATTAGGGAGCCTATGTGTAATCCTTAACCATATGCCCTGGCCTACCATATTTGTAACATGCATTCTACCCTGCGTAACATGGTTTATTCTCATGATTTTTGCCACACTGGGGATATATTGTAGGTGCAGAACTACCTCTGCTAGACTGAGCCCTTCTTCTCTTGCCTCTTCTATTCTACTGGCTTCTATCACCTCTCTTGGTAGTCGCTATGGCCTATATTTCTTTTCTACGTCTCTTAGGCTCAGGGAAGAAAAGCCTGGCATTAGAAGTAGGCTACATCATCCTGAGATTCGCTTCTATAACTCTACAAATCTCAACCAGGGTATTAAAGTTCCTAACTCTCTATGGAACTACCCTGTCCCTGATCTTTGGCAACAAACCTTTCTTTAATTTATCTACTCTCCAACGCTTGTCATCATGTCTCTGTAAATATGATGAATACTTAGAGAGCTCAATAAATTTAGCCATATGCTAGTCCACGGACATTCCCTTAGCTTGCCTTAAGAGTACAAACTCTAACTCCTTCTCGTCCCAAGTAGACCTAGGAAATACTATTCATAAAAGGCTTGTAAAAATGTCTCCCAATTAATTGGGAGGTTCCTTGACTTGATAATAGGCTCAGTGATCCTCTACCAATAGTTTGCTTCTTTCTCTAAATTGAAAATGGCCATCACGACCTTCTACTCAGAGGTACAGTCCATCACCCAGAATATCTTCTCAAGCTGTAGAATCTAGGCCTTGGCTTTTTCTATGTTCAACTTGCCATCAAAGGTGGGAGGCCCGAATTTCTTGAACTGTGTAATAGTCTGCCCGATAGAGGGCTACTCTGGGGCTGGAGGTGTTTGAGTTGGTGGAGTTTGAGTAACTTGCTGTATCTATATGTGTGCCTATGGATCAGAATGAGTTACCCCTAAATGCTAAGGATGATCTGAGTGTTGTGGTGGTTATGGAGGAAGAGGTGTAGGGCCCTCACTATCTTTGTAAGTAAGCCATTCCTATAACTGTATAATCACGACTTACTACTAATCCAAGTGAGCCACTATAGCCTACAAGGCTCTAGCTACTGGATCATTAGGCTTGGCTCTATCCTCTGCATGAGCCTCTCTAGAAGGCCTACCTCTCCTAGTATTTACCATCTTTCTGAAACATCATTTGCCTACTTTAGCATCAAATAGGAACACACTCACCACCATCACACAATTCATCTGAAATAAACTCATATACATAAAGGCAACTCATATTCACAAGCCACAACCTATATCAAAGTGCCTAAACCTTTGCTCTGATACAAATAAGTGTAACACCATACTCATTTAGCTCATGTCATCTCATTTCAAATTCATTTGCATTGGCCAAGCTACTTTCTCAAGGAAAATACAATAAAAATAATGGATTTTTTTTTGCGTTAAGTCATGGATAAGATTTTCATTTCATATCCCATGGACCATATGAAGTCATCCATTTCAATTTCATATGTAGATACACATATATAACTCAAAACCATCTCAAGAGGTGGCAAAAAACTCAAGCTCATGGAACATATACACAAAAATTACATGTGCAGCCTCGGGTTAGTGTGCCAACTTTCTATCATGAATTTTGAAAAATTATAACTAATTCTAGAAAAATTAAAATCAAGCACACTATACTATTTTGAAAACTACAGATGTCTACTTTAAGCTCCAAAATAAGTCCAGACTAAAGTAAGGACGTCTAGCCACTGGAAATCAATGAAATAGTAACCAAATTCACCTAGTGCTATTGGTACTATCACAAAACTTTAAAAATTCATATGTACCTCCTCAGACATCCAATTAGGGTAATCTTAATGGCCATAGAAAGCTTATCTTGCTTAGTTTGTTCTTATAAAATTTCATAAGTACTGGATATCATTTGGCCCTCGAATGACATAGGAGAAGAAACTGACCTTATGAATAATAACCATACTAGAACAGCTGAAATTTCGCAATTTTGAAAATTCATAATTAATTCCATAGAGTTCTAAATAATCTGGTCTTTAGCTTTCCAAAAAGCTCTAGATAAGATCTATATGCATGCCATATGTCATGGGTAAATTAATTCTTTTGGTTAGATTGTGCCAAAGGGTTGCAAAATGGCACTTTTTGTGTCTTATAAGGGTCTCAAATGGTCCAAAGCCCAAAAATTGCTATATCATACATATGGCATCAAATCTCATATATACATCAAGTATTCATATAATTACATATGTTCATAAGCTCATATGTCATATACAACATTAGATTACATCATATCCCATTCATATGGCTACAAAATGAACAAAATTACACACTTTATTGTCAATCTCTCTTCTTCAAGCTTGGTGACTCCTATTTCTTGGTTCACTTGGTCTATCTAGACATGTTAGATAATGGGGAGGAAGGAATGAGATTCTAGGAATTCTAATAGCTCTTCTGCCTTTCAGCTATACATAAAGATTACAAATCCAAGTCTAAAAATACATGCATAGACATCATGGCCTTCATAATCATTCATGCAATATTTTTAACATTCAAGAAGTCATGTAAAACATATATAAGTTTGCCAAGAAAATGGTTTAGCCTCACCCACTTTTCTTGGGGGATTTTGGACTCACCTCACCCATTCTCTTAAAGGGTTCTTGACTAAGCCACACTCTTTGAAGACTCTTGGCTTTGTCTCTCCCATTCTTGGTGGCTTTTGGCTCATCCTCACCTTAACTAAGGGACTTTTGGCTTTGCCACACTCAAGCAAACCAAAACATGCTCATAAAACATCAATCAAGTGCATAAACAAGCATTATGGTATCATGGCATATAGATACATGCTAAAACATATTTCATGGATCAAAACATATATACACACATTCAAAGACAAGATAAGCATTCACTCATGCATGAAAGAAAGGAAAGAGAGTTACCTTTGTTACAACAACACACTTTTCTCCTCGAACTTGGTTCCTCTCCCTCAGCCAGACACTCACAAGAATGTGAGACTTGATTCCTTTAGCGTAGACATATAATATGGAAGGTAATTACACTCTTGGAACAAATTCTAAAGCCACATATTCATTTCAAAAACCAGGTGATTTTTATGTCTCAATTATGGTTCCATAATGCACTTAATGAAGCAACCTTAGAAAAACATAATCTTGGCTCTATTTTTTTCATCTATTTAAGGTTCTTGACTCCATTGAAGTCTCTTGGAGCCATCACACCTTCATTTCAAGGAGCCTAACTAGATGTTACTTCTTTAAGTCATAATATGGAACCCATGATACCATCTCATTATTTATAGCTTCTAAAATTTTTCCATGGCTTCTTCTCATCCTCTCCCATCATATATGATACAAAATCAAGCTTGAAACAAATTAAAACTACCCCTTGGTGCTTCATCCTCCTAGGCCAAGGCTATGGAATAAGAGAGCACTAAATGAGTTTGTCTTGTTTTCTTAATGGGAGATGCATGTGAGAAGCTTTCTAGGGATCTTAAGAGCTCATTTAAACACTTATTTTAGGCTAAAAACTCTTGAACTAAAACAAAATTTTAGTGGAATACTTGAAACCCTAGCTTTTCTATCTCGAAATCTAATGGTTATTTAATTATTTCCTTTGCATATTCTTATTCTTCTCCCTCATTTTCCTAAGATTCACTCTTGGTTTGGCTATAAATTTAACCCCTTATGGCTAGTCTTATATGAGGCGAAATATACACAAGAGAAGGAATAAGAAGAATCAAGCATACAAGTAGCAAAATACCTTGGTTTCTTGGCTTCATTTGCTTGTTCTCCACTTTGCTTGGCTTCTTCTCCTTAATTTCAAATTTTCCCTCTTAGTTCTGACCTTAAAATAGCCCTAAATACTTCAATAATTCCATGGAAAAGAAGGGAAGATGAAGGAGAAGGAATTTGCTGAAGAGAAACTAAGAAAATCCATGAAAATCCATACCTTTCTCTTTTTTTTTTCTTCTCCCTTTCTCTCCTCTCTTGTGTACCTCACTCCTTTGCTTATTTTTCTAGTTTAGGGCAGAAATGAAATGAACTAAATGAAGGGAAGAGTGGGGCATGGGGTATATATAGGTAGGTTTACTAGAATTATTTCTAAAAATTCCATTTTTGTCCCTTCAACTTGGCATTTTCATTTCCAATTCATTTTAGCTCCTTTTTTAGAATTGTCTTTTCCATCATAAAATTTAGGTCCTCAATCTTATAAAATTCTTTTAAAATCACTCAAATTGCAGCTAAAACCTTCTTGAACAAAAGGGTCAAATTTAGGTCAACTGACGTTAGAAAATATACACCAGAGGGGTTTTAACTGTCTTGGGAATTCCTATGATTTTCAAGGCTTCTGAGAAACCTAAAAAACTTAAATTTGCCATTTAAAAATTCTCTTATGAGTATTCTAATTTTTTTCTAAAATTATGAAAATACCATTACGTTACTAGCTATTTCGTTAATTTCCATCTGGTTATTTTAGCCTCTATTTCAAGGTACCTCTGGCCTCCTAAATTCATTACTTAATGTTTAGATCATTATTCTAAATTTTTTGGATCTTAACTAATTCATTTCAGAGGACCTACTTTAAAAATGTATTTGTTTTCGTCATTTTTACTAAAACTAGACATTACAGTTTATACAGGTGAATCTAGGCTATAAAGTAAAAAGCTTGCACATTTATAATTTTTTGATATTTAAAATGATAATTTTTATTACTTGAATTATTTATATATTTTTTAAATTATTTTACCAATTCAACTAGTTTAACTGATAACCAAAGATTGACTCAATAATCCAATGAACTTGAATCTTTGTTGATTGAATAAGTGGTCTCATTCTAATAATTATACTATTTATGTTTAAAATACATTTTTTTTCATGCCACCATATTGTTGGTGGTGTTGCAATAAGTTGTTATGGGAATCTTTTTCTTGTTATTTCAATAAATATGTTATTAGTTTAGTAATTAAAGACAAATCATCTATAACAAGAGCAAGAATTAATTTACAAAAAAAAATTCTTGTACTTAGACTTAAATAAAATTTGAACATGTTAATATTTAATGTATAAATATAAGATTATAATCATGGTTTTAAATTGTAGACTACATTGTAAAATGTGACCACCAAACTGTATCAGCATCAGTCCATCTGCAATGCTCATAACTCTTTTTATAGCATCTACAACCATAACCATAACTATAACTTAAACCATGATTATAATAATAGCATTTGAGATATTCAATTTCATACCTCTTAAAAATTATGAAAATTTAACTTTTCTAAATAAAAGACTTCATCACATTGATACCTATATATATACAAGTACAACTTATTCCAATTCTGAGAATACAAATAGTGCTATTTCTTTAGAACTATGGCACTTTGAGGTTTGCATAATGTTTTACTTTGATCCATTTGAAGATGACTAACTTAAAGAAGCTTATATGGAACCTCATTTTGATTTTTGTGCTTCTCCTCTCCACTCCAGTCGTAGCGATGGCTCAACTAGACAAGAAGGATTATTATCTCATCTTTTGAGTGTTTTCAATTGTTTTTTTTTTATTTAATTTGGAAATGATGGATTATTAATTGCTTCTCTAAGATAGACTTAAGCTCAAGGTACCATCAGTTGAAGATTAACGGAGAAGATATTTCAAGACAGCTTTTAGTACTTGTTATGGGCATTAAGAGTTCTTGGTCATATTATTTTGGCTTACAAATGTCCTAGTAGCTTTCATGGACTTGATGAATTGAGTCTTTAAACCATTCCTAGACCACTTTGTAATCATTTTCATCATGACATTCTTGTCAACTCAAAGAGTAAGGAAGAGCATGAGCAACATTAGAGAATGGCCTTGCAAACTTTAAGAGAACATAAGCTTTAAGCTAAATTCTCTAGGTGTGAGTTTTGGCTGGATAGTGTGGCTTTTCTAGGCTACATAATGTTTAAGAATATGATAAGCATGGATTCTAAAAAGGTGGAAGTGGTTAAAAATTGGCCTAGACCTACTAAGGTGACTGAGATTCATAGCTTTCTAAGGTTGGCGGGATACTATCACAGATTTGTTAAAGATTTCTCCAAGCTTGCACTCCTCTAACGAGATTGACAAGGAAGGAGTAAAGTTTCTATGGTTAGATTCATGTGAAGAGAGTTTTCAACAATTAAAAAATTGTTTAACATCAGCACCTATGCTAACTCTTCCATCTAGAACTGGTGGTTATACAGTATATTGTGACACATCAAGAGTAGGCCTAGGTTGTGTACTAATACAGCATGGGAAGGTTATATGCATCTAGGCAGCTTAAGAAACATGAGCAGATTTACCCCACTTATGATTTAAAGTTAGCTACAGTCATATTTGCATTGAAAATTTGGATGCATTATTTGTATGGTGAAACTTGCGAAATTTTCACTAATCATAAGAGCCTCAAGTATATTTTTCAATAGTGAGACTTGAACTTAAGACATAAAAAGTGGTTAGAGCTCTTGAAAGACTATGACTATAACATCTTATATCACCTTGGTAAGGCTAATGTAGTGCCTGATACCTTGAGTAGAAAATCTATAGGCAACTTGGCTTACATTATTAAAGTCAAGAGACTGATGATGAAAGAATTTTAGAAACTTATTAAAAGTGGAGTAAGATTTGAGATCGTAGGGTTAGGTGTGTTATTAGTTCTATGCAACTTCATTATGGTCTAGTCAATAGAATCAAGGCCACGTAAAAATAAGATGCTCAATTAAAGAAGATCATGGAAGAAGTTCGTGAATGGAAGTTACAAGAGTTCGCAATAGATTCTGAAGAAGTCCTAAGATGTGGTTGTAGATTGTGTATGCCAAATGTGAAAAACTGCAAAGAAAAATTTTAGAAGAGGCTCGTCACTTAACTTACATACTTCACCCAAGTTCTAACAAAATGTATTAAAATTTGAAGGAGTTGTATTGGTGGAAAGGAATGAAGAAAGACATGGCAGAGTTTGTAACCAAGTGTCTAGTGTGTTAGCAAGTAAAGGTTGAACACCAGAAACTTGTATTTATGTTATAGCAAATTGAAATATGTAACGTTTGGTTTTTGTTAAATGATAGAAACGAGCACGTTTTCAAAGCAAGTCCCCCGAAATGAATTAGTTAAGGTTCTAAAAATTTGAGTGACATTCTAAACTCATATAAATGAGAATTCTAGGCTCAAATAGAAGGAAAAATGGAGCTAAAATGAAAAAATAAATTTTGACGAAAATCTCACGAAATATAATGACATTTTCGTAATTTTGAGCAATTTTTGAAATTCTCACAGGAGGACTTTTTAAATAAAAGTTTTGAGTTCTTCAGGGTTCTCAAAGGCCCTGAAAGCCATGGGAAGCCCTGAGACAATTAAATCCCCTTCGGTGAATGTTTTCCAACATCGATATACCTAAATTTTAACAGATTCGTTCGGAAAGATTTTAGCTCTGATTTGAGTGATTCCAAAAGCATTTTACTAAATTAGTAACCTAAATTTTATAATAGAAAAGGCAGTTCTAAAAAAGGAGCTAAATGAAGTAGAAATGAAAATGCCAAAAACGAAAGGTAAAATGAATATTTTTGAAAAAGTCATTCTCCTCCACCTATAAATAGGTGGTGCCACCCCTCCTCACTCATTTAGACACAATTGTTTCCATCGAATTTTAAAAAAGAAAGCTAAGGTTTAGGCATACCAAAAGGAGAGAAGAAAAAGGAGAAATCAAAGGCTTAATATATGGTTTCTTGGTAGTTTTTCATGCTTTCTTCCATCCAAACCTCCTCTCCTCCATTCTCCTTTGTTTTCGTTGATTAAAATGAAGTTTTCAAATCTATTTTAATGGAGATATTAAGGGGAAATTTATGATTTGAAGAGAGGAGCTTGGAGAAAGCAAGATTCAAGTGAGAAAAAGCAAGAAAATAAGGTAATTTCTTCTTTCATGGTTGATATCTCTTCCTTCCCTTCCTCCACCATTTGCCCCACTCAAGAAACCCTAAAAGGGTTTAATTTTTAGGCAAAACCAAGGGTGATTCTAAGGAAAAAAAGGTATGGAGATTAAGAATATGCAAAGAGAATTAACAAAAAAAATATGAAATTTCAAGATGCAATTTCTAGGGTTTCAAGTACACCTTGTAAAATCTAATTTTGTACAATAATTCCTTGACTTAAATAAGAGTTTAATTGAGCTCTTAAGATCCCTAGAAGTCCCTCCATGTGCTTTTCCCCTTGAGAAAATAAAGCAAAGTCCATGGAGCCTAAAACCTAGCATAGGTTCGGCCAAGAGAGGTTCTTATAGCTATGGAGAGTTTTAAATTTTTCTAAACCCATTTTTTAGTCATATATGATGAATGAATATGAGGTGACGCCTTGGGAAAAATTTTGAAACCATAGAAAATGAGTTCGCGCTTTATGTTCCATAATATGAGCAACATGTAGTTAGGCTCTTAGTTTTAATTGTGTGATAACTCCAAGAGGCTTAAAAGGAGTCAATAATCATATTTGAAAGGAAAGAATAGAGCTTAGAATTTATTTAAGGGGTGTTGTTTCATTAGGTGCATTTATGGAACCATAATAAGGTTTATAGACCAAGCTAATGTCTAAGCAAATTTTGTAGCCTTAGAATTAGTTTCATAAACCTAATTGGCTTCCACAAATTGTATTTAGGCTAAGAGAAATCATCTCCACATTTTTGTGTGTGTGTGGCTGAAGGAGGGAGTGTAACACCCTAAAATTAATTAAGGTGTTAACCATGAATTTAGATTAATTATGAATAATTAATATAAGATAATTGGTTTGACCCAACTAAAATCCTAAACACTTCAGCCCTTCCACATTTTGCTGAAACACACACACACCCAACTCATTTTTGGAGGTTTGAGGGGAGGCTAGGGTTTGGGGCAAGAAATCCACCATTTATCACTTCTAAGCTCAAAATCAGCTAAGGTAATATTTATATAACTTAATTCCCTTCTCTTTCTCTTCATTTTGGCCTGCTTAGTTTTTCATTTAGAGTATTTTCAACACACCCAAAATCTGAAACTTGCCATTTGATGTTTCCATGGTGAAATTTCGTAGGTTGAGGCTAGGGCTAACATTAGGTAAGTATAAACTCTTTTTTTTTAAGGTATTTCTGCTGGTTTGAGACCAAAACGATTAGATTATAGTATGGGTATTAATTTTTCACAAATTTGCTTAGGATTTAAAGTGATATATTGAAGTTTCTAGTAGAGGACATCTCCATTTTGAATTTTGGGAATTAGTAGTGGCTGGGGAGATTTTTGTACCACTGGTGGCTTTTGCAAATTTGTCTATAAGTGAAGTAATCAAGACTATATTAATTTCATGCATATATCTACTTTAATTTCATATTTGCTATACATGAATGATTTGAAATGCTGAATGAATTGATTGGCTATCTATTGTATTGTGATTGGACCTTGTGAGTTCATGGTGGAGCTGTGGTGCGGCTGCCACCTATGTATGTGCTTCGATCGAGCACCGGGTTATGATCTGATCCTAGATGCACTGGGCCCTGGCTGTGCTTAATGGGGAGTAGGTGCCGTGGACAGGCTTTTCCTAGTGTTATTGGCCTTTAGCATGTAAAAATATGATTGCTAGTACGAGATAGTAATCATGATAGCCTAATTGTTTCATTTACAGATATGACTAGTATATTTTCTGATGCTTATGTAAAACCATGCATATATGTTAATTAAACTAGAATATATAATGAAATTTGCCTTGGTTACTGAGATTTGCATCTCACCTCGTTTCATGGGCTAAATATTTCAGGTAAAGATTCTTCGGGTAAGGATAAGGGCAAGCGAGTGGATGAACATCCATGACCTGAGGCCTGGTGTGGCGAGCTACACTTGGTTTGAGTGAAATAGAGTAGATGCTAATTTTGTTAACCTCTATATAGCATCATCATGTATCTATATTGCCAAGTATAGGAGTATGTATTTTGATAACATAAAATGTAACGAATGAGAAATAGGCTTCATATTAGTTGTTGATGGATGTATGAGTTTATGATACTTATTATGGCTTGTAAACCTCTATTTTAACTGACTATTTAAATAATGAAATCATGTGATATATTGATTGTGGATTTGGGCTAACGATGCATGAATTATCCAATGAAAACATGATTGAATGACCATTGTGAGAAATTTATAAATTTGCTAATATAAGACTAATGAATGAGCAGGAGAATCTACCTTTAAATATGGGATGGGTAATGATATAATGGTTGGGGTAAATAATCTAGATAAATACTATTAGAATCTCATAACAAGTGGAAGAATGGCCCTAGAAAGCCCTAGATAGAGAGTGAAGAGTATGAGATAAGATTTTAGGAGTTGTAAGATCGAAAGGCATTTCACCGTGGCCAAAATATAATTAGCCACGGCCAACAAAGGCCAAGTTGCCTAGGGAGAGTACTAGAAAGCAATTTGCCATAGCGAAAACTAGAATTAACCACAGCAAAATGTAAGAGGCAAAACTGGGAGTCGACCAGAGGGTAATTCACAGCAGCTAAATGGGAATTGGCCACGACGAACTTTTGTGAAAATTTATTAAGTGTTCCAAAGAGGAATTAGCCGCAGCAAAAGGGGCAATTGGCTGGGCCAATGGTGAGAGGTGAGCGAGGTAGGTTCCAAGAGGTTTCCTTGCCGTAACACCATGTAGGTTCACCGCAGTAAAGGTCCAACTCATAGAGGCTATAAAGAAAAGGAGTCAACCCGAGAGTAATTGGCCATGACGCAAGGACATTTAACCATGGCTAATGGTCTCAAACTTTTATTCTAACCTAGAAATCTTGGTTTTTCATATGGTAACCCCAAGGGATGATTTAGAAATATTGGTAGAAGATTCTTGCGAGTTAGAACTAATGGGTAATAGAATCAAAGGCTTATAAATGAATGTTTGTTTCCCTAATATACATGAGTGCTTATAATTATATAGCTGATGACTCTAATAACCTTAAAGTTCAAATTTTCCTATATTTTCTGAATGTAATTAGTCTTAATGTCTTGTAACCCCAATTTATAATTATTAATCACGTATTTAATCTTAATTACAATAATTAGAAGTTAGGGTCGTCACAGGGAGCATTGAATCAAGAGAAAAAGTGTGTAGTTGCTTCCAAAGTAGCTCACTCCTCCTTCTCTCATGCATGATTGTTTGCTTTAATTATCTTTAAATGTGTGTATGTGTATTTTTAAGTCATGAAAAGTGTTCTAGCATGACTTTGATTCCATAGTGCAATGATATTACAATATGCTCTTATATGATGTGTGCTTGGGTTTGCTTGAGTATGGTGAGGCCAAGAATCCTTAGCCATGGTGAGGATGAGCCAAAAACCCTTAAGATTGGTTGAGACAAAGTAAAGAGTCTCCTAAAAGTGAGGTTGACTCCTAAGAGCATGGTTGAGTCCAAGAACCTCTTAAAAAATGGGTGAGGCCAATCTACTTGCTTGGCATGCCTATGTATGCTATGTATGCTATGTATGATTTTCTCAAATGCTAAGAATATTCCTTGAATGATTGTACATGCCCACATGCCATGCATGCATTTGTAAGACTTGTTTTGCATCTATTATGTATAATTGAATGGGAGATGAGTTATTGGGATTCTTTGAATCTCATCCCCTCCTCTCTAATATTCTAACATGCTAGGTGAACTAAGAGAGTAAGGTAATGGAAGCCTGTAACATCCAGTCCCTCTTTAAACATAAGAAACGCGATGTTCGGTTTCTCCATAAACGTCAGAAATGAGCCAAATATAAAAGGAAGTCCCTGAAATAAAAGGATTTGGTACCAACTAAAATTAGGATAAAATTATAAATATTAGAAAATGAGGATTTAAGGTTTAAGATGCCCAAAAACTAGAGCCAGAAGAGCTTAGAAAATTTGCCAAAGGAAGTAGGGGCATTTTAATAATTTCTGAAAAATTTTGAAAACTCACAGGAAGGCTTTTTTAAATAGAAAATTTGAGCTTTCCAGGGTTATCAGAGGCCCTGAATACCATGGGAATCCCTATAACAGTTGAAACCCCTCCAATGAGTGATTTCAGCCATCAGTTGACTGAAACTTTAACTGAATGGTTTGGAATGATTTTAGATCCTTTTTGAGTGATTCCAAAGGCAATTCTTATCATTAAGAGCCTAAGAAATATGATGGAAAAGATGGATTTCAAAAAGAAGTTGATATGAGCTTAAAATAAAAAGGCCAAGAAAATGGAATAAAATACAAAAGTAAAAAGTTGCATAAAGTAACTTTTAGCTCCTTCTTATCCACGTTCAAGCAGCTCCTCATTTCCATGATTTGTTTTTGCCCCAAAAATAGAGGAGGAAGCCAGCTCTCTTAGGCACACAAGGAGAAGAGATTTTGAAGAGAGAAAAGTAAGGAAAAGGTGGGAAAATTTATGGAAATTCAAGCTTTTTCTCTTACAAGTTGCTTTTCCTTCTTCTCCTCTTTATTTCCATCGATTTGATGATGTTTTTGGGTCTGTATGGAGGGCAGAATAGAAGTGGAAAATTCGGATTTGGAGAGGAGAGCTAGAAGAAAAGGGAAAGCATTCAAAGAAAGCTTGAAATCAAGGTAAAAATCTTAGTCTCCATGCTTCACTTCTCTTAGCCTTCTTGTGTGCAATTCATCTTCCCTATAGCCAGCCAAGGAGAGAGTGTTTTTGGATAGAACCAAGAATAAATCATATGAATTAGACTATGGGAACTTGGATTATGCCAAGAAATTGCAAGAAAAACTAATGAAATCTAAGTTGGAAAAGTGTAGTGCATTTGAAGGAATTATAAAAACTGATTTAATCTATGAATTTCCTTGGCCATCTAAATTTTCCATTGAGCTCCTAAGACCTCTAAGAAGCCTTCCAAGTGGCTCTCCCATCAAGGAAAAATTGGAAACCCCTTAAACCCTAAATGCTTCCATAATATCAGCTTAGGATAGATGGAGGGGCTAGGGAGTGTTTAATTTATTCTAGCCTTAGTTTGGGACTTCATATGATGGTAAAAGCGGGAGGAACCCTTGGGAAAAATTTAGAAGCCATGGATTGGGAGATGAGGCAATAGCTTCCATAATGTGACCTTATGAAGCAACTTGTGTCTAGGCTTTTATAAATGAATATGTAATGGCTCCAAGGACCTTAAATGAGGCCAAGAGGCCTAGAAATGAGAAGAGAATGGAGCCAAGAACTTGAATCATGATGGTTGCTTTAATAGGCAATTTATGGAACCATTATGTGACTTATGAAACTAAGTATATTCTTAAATATAAGTTTAATATCCTATCTTGTTGCAAAAGTGTAATTAGCTTTCATATGATGTGTCTAGGCCAAGAGAAATAATCTCCACCTTCTTGGGTGTGTGAGGTCAAGGGAAAGGACTCAAGGCTTAAGGAAAAAGTATGTAAATACAAGCAAGGTAACTTTCTCTCTTTTCTTCCATGCATGAATGAATGTCTACATTGCTTTTGAATGTGTGTATGTGTATTTTAAGCTATGAATTGTATTTGAGTATGATGCCTATGTTCCATGGAACCATAGTATTACATTATGTATTCAAATAATGTCTAGAATGTTTGCATTGGTTTGCTTAAATGTGAAGAGGCTAAGAACCTTCTATCTTTGGTGAGGTTAAGCCAAGAGCCTTTAGAAGTGGTTAAGACCAAGAGAAAGTCTCCCAAAAGTAAGGCTTAGTTCAAAGCCTTTGAGAAAAAGGATGAGGCAAGTCCAAGAACCTTGAAAGAAGTGAGTGAGGCTAATCCATTCATTTAGCAAACCTAAGTGTGCTATGTGTACCTTGTTTAAATGCCAAGAATGCATCTTTAACCATTTCAAATGTTAGTATGCCATGCATGCACTTGAAGGCTTATATTACATTCTTTATGCATAATTGAATGGGAGATGAGCTATTAGGATTCTTTGAATCTTACTCCCTCCTCTCCAATATCTTAATATGCTAGGTGGAGCCAATGAATAAGGAAATGGAAGTCACCAAGGTGGAAGATAAAGTTTTGGCTCTAAATTGCTTGATTTTGCTTGTGTTGAAACCAAAGAAGTGGCAAATGATGTAAAATTTTGATAGAATGGATGTACAATGAATGGAACATGTGTAAATATTCCCATAGTTGATATATGTATGACAATTGATGATAAATGAGAAGTGTTGGAATTTTTGGGTATTGCATGGCTACTTTAGATATATGTCTCCTTGCATATAACTTAGGGATGAAAGATAAGATTTTATGTTTTAAGTTTCTACACCTTTAAGACAAGTTTAGGGAGTCCTTTTGGGCCATTCCCACTTGCCTAAGTGGTCACAAGGACCTTAGGAGCCATTTTACCCATCCTTGAACCATTGAAAGGCATTATGTAACACCCCAAAATTAATTAAGGCGTTAATTATGGATTTAGATTAATTAGGAATAATTAATATGGGATAAGTGAGCAAGTTAAGTGAATGGTAATTTTGAGAAAATAAATTAATAATATGAGTTGAGAATTAATTGGGATAGAAACTACATCTAGGCCCAAATTAATGTAGGGGGATCATGAGAAGAGGCTTATAAAGGCCCAATGATTCTAGATGCAAGCCCAACTCCTTATCATGAGACTTAGGCCAAGAGAGATCACCTAGCAATAGCCCAATTTGATTTAGTGGAATAGAGGCCCAAGACCCAAAGTATGTGGGTTGGCCCGACATACATTATGTAGACCCAAATTAGATTGGTTCTTAAATTTTGGCCTAACCCAACTATAACCTTGAACCCCAACTCATGAGATTCAGCCCAACTTATGAGATAATGCCCAACAAGTATGGAAATCTGAACCTATGAGGAATTGGGCCATTGGGTCAGCACATTCCATTTGTAGCTTTAAATTTTCTGCAGCCCATCTTACCTAGCACCAGCCCACTTAAAACAATGGGCCCATTGGACCATCCATCTTCACTAAAACCCTAATAAGTCCTATCTCCACCCATTTGGCTGCCAAGGAAAACATGTTCTGCAGACTTAGAAAGGCATTTTCGCACTTGAGAAGAGGGGCTAGGGTTTTTCTGCATTCCTCCACAATTTCCCACTTCTAGAGGAAGATTTGGCCAAGGTAACCTATATAAAACTTGAACCTCTCATCCTCCTCTTCATTTTGGTCCAATTAATTTCTGGGTTTGAGCATTTTTACCTTCTTCTCAAATCTGAAGTTTGGTGTTAGGTGGCTCCTTGCAAGATTTTCGGACTTGGAGGTTAGAGGAAGGATTAGGTAAGCTTTTCCTTTCCATTTTGTGTATTACATTACTGGAAAATGTCCCTAAGGATGGATTATCATAATGGGTTCTTTTATTGTGTGAGATTACAAGGAGCTAATGGTGGAAAATTGAATTTTCTGGGTTTGATGAGTGAAACATGAATTTTTGTGCTTCCATGATGGATTTTCAGAGGTGAGGCTATGGGTGTTATTAAGTGAGTATTTCCTTCCCATTTTGATGCATTTTCTATTAGTTTGAGACCCCTATAGTTAACCTATGATATGGGATTTGGTTTCATGTGAAATTACCCAGAAATTAGAGTGAACCATGGCAATTTCTGGTGTGGGAAAGTTGGAGTCCGAAATTAAATCCCTTAGTAATTAAGTAAGTAACCTCTAGTTGTTATTAGTAGTTTAACTCTTTGGATATTTAATTATGACTAGAAATGGTGATAATTATGCTTCTTATAGGCTTGGTGTGCACTTGGATCATTATGGTAGCTAGGGCAAGAGTAATTGGCTTCATTGAGGTAACTGGGGTTATTTTCCTGATTCCATGTATATGCTCATGTTAATCTGCTATTTGTTACACATGCTTGATTTTGAAATGCTAAATGACTGGTTGACTACTTGATTGTGATTGTAATTGGACCTTGTGAGTCCATGGTGAAGCTGTGGTGCGGCTGCCACCCGTGCATGTGCTATGATCGAGCACCGGGTATGATCAACCCCAGATGCACTGAGCCCTGGTTGTGCTCAATGGGGAGTGGGTGCCGTGGACGGGCCTCTCCCAGTGTTAATGGCCTTTAACATGTTGTGTATGATTGCTGGTATGGGACAGTAGTCATTAGTAGTTCAACTAGTTCATTTGCCAATTGAATTGATGATTCTGATATTGATGACATGAGAGTGTCCTATATTGATTGACTTGTACATATATATGGAAATTACCTTTTGTTACTGAGATTGTATATCTCACCCCGTTGTGGACTAACATTTTCAGGGACCGGACCTTTTATTGGCAAGGAAAAAGTTAATGGAAGATCATTAAATGGTTTGGTAGTACATAGGTTTGAGAGCCTTGACTAAATGTATTGTAACTAAATTGCTAATCCTGTATCATTGTTGCATTGCATCATAAGTTGCCAAGTATAGAGATTGTATATGTAATTTGATAATCATGGAAATGAACTGAACATTATGATTGTAATTGATTAATAATGGGCAAGTGACTTGATTCTATATGAACATTAAGTATTGACCCCATGCACCTTGTGACCCTAATACATTTGCTGTCATTAATCTATGAACTCACAAGCTCATGGTAGTTAGAGGGTCAAGGAACCATAATTGAATTTTGAATTTGATAATGGAAGAATAACTAAGTGGATAAGGTAGATAAATACTCTTAGAGACCTACAAAAAGGGAGGAAATGACCTTAGAGTGTCCCTAAGAAGAGAAATGAAGTGTAGGGGGCGAAATGTAGAAAATATAGCTACAGGAGGGAGTCACGCCGCGGCCTAGGGAGTGATAGTGGCGAGGGACGCCGCGGCTTGAGAAATCTCCCTGCGGCGCAAAGCGAAAATAATTCCCAGAAGGGTGACAGAACGGAACCTCGCCGCGGCGGAATAAGTTACGCCGTGGCGCGAGTCGAGAAAATTAATTTAGGAAGATACAGTAGCGAAACTTGCCGCGGCGCCACATATGTTGGCCGCGGCGCATGTCTGACTCGCCGCGGTGATTACCCAGTAATTCCAGAGAGCAATTGTGCTGCGGCGCAAAAGTTCTAGGCCGCGGCGCGAGGTTAAAAATTCAGTTTTTGAGCTCCAAGACTTATCTTAGCCGCGGCGGGAAGGTTCCAGGTCGCGGCGGAGGTCCCCAAACTCCCACCTTTGAACTAGAAACCCGAATTTCTCTAATGCAAATGATAAAGAATGAAGTAGGAGCATTTGTGGGAGGTTTTGCATGTTGAAGTTGATTAATGGATGAATCATAAACCCTAAATGAAGGTACTAATGCTTTTACATATGTAACCCACTTATGGTTGTTTAGTTGATGACCCTAACAGCATCAAAGTTCAATTTCTCTATATTTCCGCAAAGTAATAAATTGTAGCAATCTCAAACCTTGATCATTAACTATTAATCACGTACTTAACTTTAATTATGATGATTAGAAGTTAGGGTTGTCACACATTAAATTGACCCAAATGGCACCCTATAGCACTTTCTAACCAAATGAAGGAATCTTTCTATGAAATTTGGCATACATGTAGAGCTCATTGAAAAATTTTTGGGAAGTAAAAGTTTAGGAAAAATGGAGCTCTATATAATTATTTATGAATTTTCAAAGTTGGGATTTTCAATTGGTTCTGGTATGTGCACTATTCACACTATTAGTTCTATTTCTATGTCATCCAATAAGCAAATAGTGTCCAATACTTGTGAATTTTTATAGCCATAAACTAGAGGCCATAAGCTTTTTGTGGCTACTAAGATCACCTTATTTGAAGGTCTAAACAAAGAGTTATGCATTTTTAAAGTTTGCTATCAGTAGCAGTAGCACCCCCAAGTCCAGTTACTATTTAATAGATTTCTAATGGCTAAAAGTATTTGTTTCATTCTATAATTATTTTCAACACACATTTAACATCTTTAGATTTCTAGAATGACCAAATTTGTATGATTTCAATTTTTATAAAATTAGTTATGAATTTTGAAAATTTATATCAGTAATTTAAAATAGTGGCTCAGGCAGCAAAGACCTCAGTGGCTTTTTGGATGTTAAACATTTTCTTCTTAATGATTCATGAGCTGAAATTATTTTTACCATGGGATAGACATCTAGAGCTTTCTGGATTGGTAAATTTTGTTAGATTTCAATTTTTTTAGATTTAGTTTTGAATTTCTGAATTTGTGATAGAAAAATTGAAAAATCTGACCGTGGCTAATTCATGAAAATTAGTGTGTTTCACCCACTTGTATAAGTTCCAAGCCACTTTCTTGGGTGGTTTTGAAGTTTATTAGTGTAATTAAATATGAGAATGAGTTTAATAAGTTCCCTTGGTCCCCAGGATGCCAAATGAAAAATTTTACCCATAGAGAAATGCATCTTGATCCATGACTACCTATCCCACTATGTTATTTCCATAGAAATTATATGAGATGAGGAATGGAAATTTCAATAATTGAGTCTTAGAAGTATGGTGTTACAAAGCCAACCACCTTGAAGAAGAGAGCTTGACATTTCAATGCATAGTTTTTGTTCTTTAAGGCCATATTGATGTCAAATGATGTAACCCATTGTTGTATATGGTCTATGACCTCTTAAACATGTATAATTATATTAATATGTGATGTATAAATGAGAGAATACATTATGAGACCATTAAAATGCCATTTGGGCATGTTATGACAAAGTGGCTTCTTGAATGATATTATGGAATTATGTATAAGTGTGGGTGAGATGGCCAAAATGAGATGCATAAGGTTTAGGACCATTTCGGCATGTTATGACAAAGTGGCTTCTTGAATGATATTATGGAATTATGTATAAGTATGGGTGAGATAGCCAAAATAAGATGCATGAGGTTTAGGACCATTGGGGCAGTTCACATAAGTCTTAATTATGCTTTTAGACTTGCCCAAAAGGTGCCAAACTCGAAGAAAAGCCATTTGGACATTTTGGTATCCCATATAGAGCCAAAATTGACCATAATGGAACCCTACATTACTTTTTACCCAAATGATATTTTCCTAATCTGAGGTTTGCATGCAGGTAGAGCTTATTAAGAGCTTTTTGGAAAGCTAAAGAATATAATTTTTAGAAGTCTACAGAATATTTGATGAATTTTCAAAATTGGCAAAAATTCTAGTTTTGGTCATGTTACTATTCACTCAGGTCTAAAAATGAAATCTGTCACACAGGGCTCAAATAATGTCCAATTGTCACAAAATTTTATATAGAGAGTGACTTGTACCAACTCAAAGTACCTCATTTAGATGTCAAGAGAGGAAGATATGAATTTTTGAAGTTTCTACCCAGTATCAGACACCCCACTTGACCTCAGTTACTATTTGATTGGGTTTTAAGGTCTAGGCATGCCTGAGCTAGTCTAGAGTTATTCTTTCCTTCTCATTAATATCCACAATTTTCTAAATTGGTATCATTTGCATGGATTGGATTTTTGTAGAATTAATTGGATATTTTTAAAGTTTGCTGTAGAATTCTGTGACAGCACCAGTAAATAGCCTGACCTCTGGACTATTTCGAATGTCAAACATCTTTTGTGTTAGATTTTATGGTCTGGACATATTTTTAGCATAAAGTATACATGTGCAGCTTTCCAGAATGGCCAAGAATACATGATTCTGATTTTTCTAGAATTAGTTATAATTTTTCAAAGTTGTGATAGAAATAGAGACAAATCTGGCCAAATATATATATATATATGTATTTTAAGCTTCCCTTTGAGTTCCACGAGATGTAGACCACTTTTGATGATGCAATTAAGTTGTATTCATATAATTAAATATGAAAATGTAATGTATGAGCCACATGGTTCACGTGATACTGAATGAAATTTTCATATGTGACGCAATGCAAAAATAGTTATTATTTTAATGCCTTTTCTTTGAGAATTTTCATGATTCTTAAAAATGCGTTAAATGAGTTAGAAATTATGGTATTACAAAATACCTAAATGGAAGCGGGAGAGAATCACTATGGATTTTCTGACTCATTTACTAAAGGCCTTTAATAGTTATGATTCAGTGTGGGTGATTGTAGACCGATTAACTAAATCTGTGCACTTTTTACAAGTGAAGACCACCTACACTGTGGCTGAATATGATAAGCTTTACCTAGATGAGATTGTTTCTCTTCCTGGAGTACCTTTGTCTATTATCTCAGATCATGGGCCATAGTTTACGATTAAATTCTAGAAGTCATTCTAATAAGCATTGGGGACTTGCCTAAATCTCAACATTGCCTTTCATCCTTAGACCGATGGGCAATTTAAGTGCACGATACAAATATTAGAAGATATGCTTTGCACGTGTGTTTTAGACCTTAATGGTAGCTGGGATAAATACTTATCGATATTTCAATATTGTTATATTTTATATTCCTCATATTTAATCTTAAAAATAAATTATTGTGGGTAATTCGATGACTTTGGGCTTATTTATATTAAATGGGCTAAATTTAAATTAATGGACTTTAAATGCATTTTTATTATATTTATCTAACAAAGGCCCAATTATTTTTTAATTGTATTTTGTAAGATAGAATATTCCTAAAAGGATTAGGATAAAAGACTCCTAAAAGGATTCAGACATTATTTTATTAAGTCCTAAAAGGATTTGGATATATCTTATTACTTCTAGAATGGTATTCAATTTATTAAGGAAGAAGGCAACGTCATCTATTTAAGGAGGAGAAGACATTACTATAGAATGCATTCTATCTTCTCTACTTCTCATTCTTGTTTTTATCTTTCCTATGGCTTTTTAAATTTTCTTGGTGATCAATCTAGAGTCTGAACCTAATAGGAAACTTGAGTTTATATTTGTATAGAACTATGGTTTGGATTTAAATTTCAGAAGCATTTTGTTTTTGTTCTATTTGTTCTATTTGTTTTAGTGTAATTATTATCATTTTGCATCAATGATTTTTGTTGCATGAATTCTGATTTGTTTGATCTATTTGAGAATGCGTTTTGATTCAATTGGTTGATTAATCAAATAAATTTATTTTGAATAACATTAGGATTCTACATGCATCTCTGGTCAAGTGTAAAATATTTTGGCTTCATATTATTGACAGAAGCACAGTTGCTTTCTAATTAGCAATATGAACCAATAAAAATTCTGAACGGTAGTTTAAAAACATTAATTGAAAATAACCAAATGATTAAAATCAAACCAAAGATATTTTTAGGTGACAAGGATAGGAAAATATCAGGGGAAGAATTCTGGATTGGTTACATATCATTTTGGTTGAATTTTATTTCATTTTATTGTTGTAAATTAATTTGCTATTCATTTTAATTAGTGTAATTTTATATTCAAACCCCTAATTATCGCAATTTTATATTTTTTGTTTCCTAAAATAATTAATTTGATTAATAGCATTATGGGAGATGACCTAGTAGGCATTATACTGCAAATCAATGAAATTTACTAATCTTGGCCAGTTCGACAACTGCAAGTAAATAATAATTTCTTTACTAAGATTTTGGCACTGTTGTTAGTAAGCCAATCAATAATAATCAACTAGAATAGGAAATTCCTTAGTTTCAAATTTGATTTTAGCATCTTTACTTAGTGTTTATGGTCAATTTCTGGTGTTTTGGGTGTTCTACAACTGTTCTGAGCAATACTAGCATAAAGGGTGACTAACTCCAATTAAGCTAAAACTTGGTATATAGGTTATAGATATTGTAAGGAATCAAATTCATAGCTATGCTATAGATTAGGCCACTTTTTGGCCAAATTCCATAGCTTAGACCACTTTTTCAATTTTTTTAGTAGTTTTTCCTTTGATTTTTTGCTATTTTTCTAATTTTATTAAATTTATTTTTATTTTTCTTGGTAATTTTTGGATGTCTTCTTTTATTTTATTTCATTCCTGGTGTATGACAAGATCTTCTAATAGATATGTAATTGAGTTTGACCCAAAAATTAATAGGAATTTTCATAAGTAACTTAAATAACGTAAGATTTAGAAAATTGTAGTCATTAAGTTAGTTTCTAAGATAATAGATAACATAGGAAGTAATTATGAACTGAATTTGGATTTTGATTTTGATTCAGAAGTTGTAGATATGGCTGGAAATAATGATAGGATGCTTAGGGAATTAGCTACACTTGATATTAATTATCAACCACTGTGTATTCAATATTCTGAACTTAATGTTACTTTTGAACTTAAATCTGGATTAATAGATTTACTTCTAAAGTTTCATGGTCTTATAGGTGAGGATCCTTGTAAACTTCTCAAGGAGTTCCACGTGGTTTATTCCACCATAAAGCTATAAGGAATTTCATAAAAGTATATCAAGCTTAGAGCGTTTTCTTTCTCATTGGATGGGGAGGCAAAGGATTGGCTTTATTATCTTCAACCTCAAGCCATCACTTCATGGAATGAATTGAAGAGGATATTTTTAGAGAAATTCTTTCCTACCTCAAGAACTGCTGCCATCTGAAAAGAGATTAGTGGTATTAGACATATGAAGGGAAAAACATTGTATAAGTACTAAGAGAGGTTTAAGAAACTGTGTGTAAGTTGTCCTTACCATTAGATTAGTGACCAACTTTTGATTCAGTACTTTTATGAAGGCTTGCTACCCATGGACAAAAGTATGGTTGATGTAATTGCAGGAGAAGCATTGGTTAACAAAACCCCAGATGCTACCAAAGACCTCATTGCAAATATGGCACAGAATACACAACAATTTGGCATCAAAATAAATATACCAACCAAAGGTGTAAATGAAATTTATGCCACCCATATGGATTAACAAAGAATAGAAAATAAACTTGAGGATTAGCTTCCATGGTCAGACAGCTAGCACTCGGGCAAAGACAACCTTAACAACTCCCTACACCTCTATGTGGTATTTGTTTGTTAACCACACATGCCATAAATTAATGCCCCTAGTTGCAAGATAATATAGAATCATGTGCTGACATCTTCCCTAGTAGACCTTTATAGAAACAACTGAATAGATATGACCCCTATATAGCATCATACAATCTTGGATGGAAAGATTATCTAAATTTGAGATATGGTAATGGGTCTAACCAACAACAGCAGTAATAGAAATTCAATGCTCTTGGCCCAAGTAAGCAACAACCTAGGAGACAACCCATGCAACAAATGAACAAATCAAAACCAAGTCTAAAAGATATAGTGAAGCAGTTGGCAACAAATACAGTCTAATTTCAACAGCGACCAGAGACAACAATCCAAAATTTAGAGAGCCAAATTGGCCAACTTGCAATAAATACAATAAGTTAAGAAGTTAAGGTTCTAGCCAATTACCCTCACAGCTCGTGACCAACCCAAGAGACAATGTCAGTGCAACAACCTTAAGGAATGGCAAGCAAGTAAATAGGCCCATCACACCTCTAATAGAGGCGCTACAAGAAAAAGAAGGTGAGAGAGAACAATAGCCCCCTTTAATCCAAGACAAGAACAGCACAGAAAGGAGAAAGAATTCCATATACACCAAACCCCTTCCATTCCCCAACTGAATTACACAGTCTAAGAAAATTGTAGAGACTGAATTAGATATGAAAATTATGGAGACATTCATAAAAGTGGAATTAAATATCCCTTTCTTAGAAGCAATCAAACAAATTCCAAAAAATGTGAAGTTTCTTAAGAAATTATGTACACCTAAGAGGAAGTTAAAAGAGAATAAGAAAGTTAGCATAGGAAAAAATGTATTAACTTTGATTTAACTAGCTATGCCTACTAAATATAAAGATCCTAGCACATTCATCATTCCTTACTCAATAGGGAATATGCAGTTCAATAATGCTATGTTAGATTTAGGCACTTCCATTAATGTAATGCCTAAGTCTGTGTATTCCTCTTTACAGATTGGAGAATTAAAATCTATAGTAATGGTGATTTAGTTAGCAAACAGAAGCACAGCCTAACTTGCAGGAGTACTTGAAGACGTCCAAGTAAAAGTAAAAGATTTAATTTTCCCTATTGATTTTTATGTTTTGAATATGGAGGATAACAGTATACATGAACATGCACCACTAATTCTAGGTAGACCATTTTTAAAAACTACTTTAACAATAATTAATGTGTATGATGGTACTTTATTAATGGAATTTAGTGGTGATGTTGTTCATTTTAATATTCTTAATGCCATGAGACACCCTTCAGAAGAATACTCCATGTTGCATGTAAATATGATAGACTTGTTAGTTGTTGATACTTTTGTAGACATGGATTCTAAACATCTTGACATTATTGAATTTGTAGATGAAATTCAATGTTCAAAATGTTATAATGGGCTTAATAAATGCACTACATGTTATGAGATTAATACATTCTTGAATTCTGACCCTACTTCTAGTTCTGCTTCTGATTTAGATCCTAATTTTGTCAATTTACTTGATACTATTTCTTCTGTTAACAAAACTAAACAATTAAAGGTTACTGTACATTTAAATTCAAAAAGATCAGTACCTTCCATATAGCAACCACCCATACTTGAACTCAAACCTTTACCTGACAATCTCAAATATACTTTCCTAGAAGAAAAAAATAAATTATTAGTAATAATAGCAAATAACTTTCTACCTGATCATGAAATGAGGTTGTTAAAATTATTAAGGGAAAAGAAAAAAGCAATAGGTTAGACATTGGCAGATATTTTAGAGATTAGCCTTTCTACTTGTATGCATAGAATTTTACTAGAGGAAGGAGTTAAACCAGTGAGGCAACCACAGGGAAGACTCAATCCCATTATTCTAAATGTCATGAAGAAAGAGGTAAGTAAATTACTTTTAGCTAGTATTATTTATCTCATAGTTGATAGTAAATGGGTGAGTCCAGTGTAGGTAATCCCTAAGAAGACCGGTATCAAAGTGGTGCCTAATGAAAATAATGAGCTTATCCCTATGAGAGTTCAAAATAGTTAGAAAGTCTACATTGATTACAAAAAGCTTAACCAGGCCACTAGAAAAGATCATGTTCCTCTTCCTTTCGTAGATCAAATATTAGAAAGATTGGCAGGCAAATCTCATTATTGTTTCTTAGATGGTTTTTTTTTTTTGTTATTTTCAAATTTTTATTACACCTAAAGGCTAGGAAAATACTACATTTACCTACCCATTTGGTACCTTTACATATTAGAGGATGTTGTTTAGACTTTGTAACACTCCAAGTACATTCCAACAGTGTATGGTAAGCATCTTTTCTGATTTCCTTGAACATTGAATGGAGGTTTTTATGGATAACTTTACTATTTATGGCACCTCCTTTTGTGACTGTTTGATGAGTTTAGGAATAGTTTTAGAAAGATATATTTAGAAAAATTTGGTTTTAAATTTTGAAAAATATCGTTTCATGGTAGAGTAAGGAATTGTTTTAGGCCATGTGGTTTCTAAAT
The DNA here is from genome assembly GCA_032878935.1 of Erythrophleum fordii. Classification (NCBI taxonomy): domain Eukaryota; kingdom Viridiplantae; phylum Streptophyta; class Magnoliopsida; order Fabales; family Fabaceae; genus Erythrophleum; species Erythrophleum fordii. The sequence goes on along the minus strand of JAVQMF010000052.1, from coordinate 11,656,401 downwards.
ATGGCATTGAAGTTGATAGGGCTAAAGTAGATGTAATTGCTTCTTTACTTTATCCCACCTATGTGTGAGAAGTACGTTCTTTTCTTACCCATGCAGGTTTTTATAGGTTATTCATCAAGGACTTTAGCAAGATTTCTCTACCATTGTTTAGACTTTTTCAAAAGGATGTAAATTTTAATTTTGATGAGTCATGTAGACAAGTATTTAATGAGTAGAAGAGAAGGCTAACCACCCCACATATCATTTAACCTCCTAATTAAGAGTTTCCATTTGAATTGATATGTGATGCATTCAAATTTGTTATGGGTGTAATATTTTTCTAAAGGATAGACAAGAAGTCTCATGTGATCTCTTATGCATCCCGCACCTTAGATGAGGTTTAAGATAATTATACAATCACTAAAAATGAGCTTTTAGTTATTTTTTATGCTTTAGATAAGTTTTGTTCTTATTTGCTTAGTTCTAAAGTTATTGTTTATTTTGATCATCTAGCTTTAAAGTTCCTACTCAAAAAGCTTGATGCGAAACTGAGACTTATTAGGCGGATGCTACTCCTACAAGAATTTGACATAGAAATCAGAGATAAAAGTGGAGTAGAAAATCTTGTAGCTGATCATTTAAGTAGAGTACCTCACTCTTTAGATTCATCTATTATCAAGGATTGTTTTCCATATGAGCAGTTATACTATTTACATGGTAAAGATCCTTAGCATACAGATATGATAAATTTCTTAGTTGCTTCTGAATTACCTGGTTATTTTAAAAAGCACAAAATTAATAAACTTAAGAGTGAAGTAAAATATTATGTTTAGGATGACCCTTACTTGTGGCACATGTATAGTAACCAGATTATTAAGAGATGTATTCCTAACTATGAGCTTACATTTGTATAGCATTTTTTCTATACACTTTTATGTGGTGGCCATTTTGGTCCTCAGCATACTACCAGGAAAGTTCTAAATTCTGGACTATTCTGGCCCACCTTATTTAAGGATACATATACTTTCTGTAAGAATTATACCCAGTGCCAACAGATAGGTAATATTTCTCGTAAGAATAAGATGCCTCAACAACTATTATTATTTTGTGAGATATTTGATGTTTGAAGTATTGACTTCATGGGACCATTTCCTGTTTCTTTGGGTTTTACATATATTCTTTTAGATGTTGATTACGTTTCAAAGTGGGTGGAAGCAAAAGCCACTAGGATTGATGACTCTTTTTGTGGTTGTGGACTTTGTTAGATCTTATATTTTTTGCAAGTTCAGTATACCTAAAGCAATCATTAGTGATCAAGGCTCTAACTTTTGTGACAAAAACATGCAAGCCCTCCTTTGCAAGTATGGTGTGCTCTATAAAGTAGCCAACCCCTAGCATTCGTAAACAAACAGTCAAGCAAAGGTTTCAAATAAAGAAATAAAACAAATTTTGGAGAAAATAGTGCAACTTAACAGAAAGGATTGGAGTAAAAGATTGGAGGATACATTATAGGTTTACCGTATTGCCTACAAAACTCCTATAGGCATGTTACCTTATAGGTTGGTTTTTGGTAAAGCATGCCACCTACCAGTTGAGATTGAGCATAAAGCCTATTAGACAATAAAGAAGTGTAATATGGATCTATCTCAAACTAGTTCTCAAAGAAAATTGCAATTTTAAGAGCTTGAAGAGATTTGGGTATAAGCCTATAAAAACTTTAGAATTTACAAAGAGAAAACCAAAGTCATGCATTGTAATACCATATATATCTAACCCCATTCATGGCATTCATAAGCTCCCTATCATCATTTTCATAAGAGTACATAGAAAATGGACTAACAATAATGGATTTAATTGCATTGCATTATACTTAAAAATTTTAAATCAGTGATACGTGGACCGTGTAAGTTCATACCAAGCATCCTCATATTTAAATACATTATTACCATCCATTTGCATCACAAAATCTTGCTCATAACTCAAGGAAACCGAAATGGAGCATGAATGGAACTCATTGAATTTCGGCCAGATTTGCCATCATTCTGTCCAAAACTTTAGAAAATTATAAGTAAATCTAGAAAAATTGAAATCATGTAATCTTGGTTATTTTAGAAATCTTGGGATGTATAATTTATGTTAAAAATAGGTGCAAGTCATAACATCCCACACATCGAACGTTTAACATGCAAAATGGTCTAGAGGTAGGACTAGGTCCTGATGCTATCACAATTTACTGATATAAATTTAAAAAATGTCCAATTAATTTCAAAAAATTCCAAATTGAGTGAATGATACCAATCTGGAAATTTGAAGATGTTAGCTAGAGGGAAAAATAACTCCAAACTAGTTCAAGCTCGCCCAGATCCTGAATTTCTATCAAACAGTGACTAAGGTCTGGTTGGATGCCTAACACTAGACTAAATGTTTGAAAAATCGTATCTCCCTCTCTAGACCTCTAAATGAGGTTCTTCTAGTTGGAGCATGTCATTGCGAGTGTCTATTTTCTTTGTACAAAATTTTGTGGCAATTGGACATCATTTGCCTCATGAGTGATAGAGTTTAATTTTGGACTAATGCTACAATACCAAGGACCAAAGCCAAAAAAATTCTCAACTTCAAAAATTCACCAAATATTCCATAGACCTCCAAAAATTACCAACTTTAGATTCGTTAAATGCTCTCAATAAGATCTAGATGCATGCCAAGTTTCAGACTAAGAAGAGCTCATTTGGACAAAAAGTGATATAGCCTCATGAAATGGTCATTTTTGCTTTCTATCAAGAGTCACTTTGCACCAAATGGCCTCTTCTTGAGTTTGGAACCCCTTGAGCAAGTTTCAAAGCAAAAATATGACTGGTAGAGACTGCCCAAGTGATTCCAAACCTCATGTATCTCATTTTGGTCTCTCCACATCCATTTGTGCATAGTTACATCAAACCAAGGAGCCAATTTGTATAATTCTATTACTTTTAGTGTCATATAAAGTCTACATCATGTTCATACATCATTTTACACTTGTTCATGGTCTTACATCACAAAAACATTACATGCATCATTACTTTGACATTTAACCACTACTTAAAGTACATAATACACCAAAATAAAGATGTTCAATATCCTTAGCTTGCATCTCCTTGACTTAGAATACCACCTAGACAATTCAAGGATGAAAGGGAAAGGGGAGTGAGATTCCAAGAATCTCAATAGCTCACAAACCCACTCACATCACATTCAAGGTATACATACATCAAATTCATACTATGTAAGCATAAAGTGTGCAATAAATTCTATTCCATGCCACATTCACATGTCAAAACTACTTTCATGCTCTAGGGATTTTTAGTTTAGCCTCACCCCATTTCTAGGACTTTTGGATTTGCCTCACTCTTGGCCTAGGGACTTTTGACCTAGCCTTACCCATTCAAGGGACTTTTGGCATCTCCTCACCTTCAACAAGGGACTTTTGGCATCACCTCGCCTTTATGAGCTCTTTCCACATTCATGGCCATTCAAGACACCACATTGGTACTAATGCACAACAAGGATCAAGTGGCATGTTATCAAGCATCAAGAATGCATGCAAGCACACTAAAACATACATATGCACATAAGAATACAAAAAGAATGAGGTGGAGAGCTACCTTTTAATTTATGCAAGCTCACTTTGTAATTTCCTTCCCCTCCTTAGTTTCACAAGAGCACTTAGGTGGAGTAAGGTTCTCTTGACCAAGACATCACAAATAGCACACAATCACATCTTTGAAGCAAGCCAAGACATTAAACTAAAGCTTAGCACATACTTGGTTCCATAATAGACATATTGGTTCCATAAATGACCTATTGAAGCAATTCATATCATTCAAGTGCTAAGCTCCATTCTCTTGTTATTTCTAGAGTTCTTGGACTCATTTAAGGTCCTTGGAGCCATCACATATTCAATTGCACCATTGAAATACCAAGTTGCTTCATGAGGCACCATTATGGACACCATTGTCCCATCTCTCAATCTATGGTTCCTAAATTTTTTCCAATGGTTTCTCCCATCCTTTAACATCATATAAAGTCCCAAACTAAGGTTAGAATAATTTAAAACATCCCCTAGCCTAATGAACCTAGCTTGGCCAAAATATAGACCATAAGGAAGGTTCATGGACTTTATGATTTTTCCTTGATGGGAGAGCCACTTGGGAGGCTTTCTAGAGGTCTTAGGAGCTCAAGGGAACATTCAAATAGCCAAGGAAACATTTACCCAAAATCAGATTTTGCAAAACCCTAGAAAGTACTACACTTTTCTAACTTGTTTTCTTTTGGTTTTTCTTGGATTTCATGCCATATTCTTAATCCTTGCACTCTTTTTCCTAGGTTTCTCTCTTGGTTCTGCCCAAAATCCAGCCCCTCCTATTCCATCCTAGGTTGGCTGAAACATACAAGAAGAAGGGACAAGAAGAGGCTACCATAGGAATGAGATTTTACCTTGTTTTTCCTTAATCTCTTGGATGTTTCTTCCCTTAGTTGGCTTCTCTTCTCCAAACACGAAATTTCCCTCCTTGGTCTGACCTCAAAATAGAACCAAATCATTCAAAAAATCTATGGAAAGAAAAGAGGAAGAGAGGAGAACAAGATTAGAGGAAGATGAAGCAAAAAATTCTATGAAATTACCTAGTTTCTCCTTATTTTTCTCCTCCTTCTTGTGTGCCTAAGAGAGCTGAAGATTTTTTGTATTTTGGGCAAAAAGGATCATGCTTATTAAAGAGGAGAAGAAGGGAGAAAAGTGTGGAACTCTTTAGAATATTCAAGAAACCATAAATTTCAATTTTGCCCTTCTATAATGGCAATTTCATTTCAGCTTCATTTTAGCTCTTTTTTTAGAACTGTCTTTTCCATCATAAAATTTAGGTTCCCAATTTAATAAAATGTCTTTAGAATCACTCAATTTGGAGCTAAAACCTTACTGAATGAATTGGTCAAAGTTTGGGTCAACTGACATTGAAAAATATACACCGGAGGGGCTTTACAAGTCTTGGGGCTTCCCATAGTTTTTGGGGCCTCTGAGAATCTTGGATAACTCAAAATTTTCATTTAAAAAGCCCTCCTATGTGGTTTTCCAAACATTGCACTTATTTACAAAAATACCATTACGTTTCGTCAGTTTTTGTCACAAATTATTTTTCCATCCTAACTCCGTTTTTCTTTCTGTCTGAGCCTAGAATTATTATTTTTAGAAATCTAGGACTCAACCCAAATTTTTTAGGATATTATCTAGGTCATTTCAGAGGACTTACTTTTATATGACTTATTTCGTCATTTTACGAAATTTACGTTTGTTACATGCATGATAAGATGATTGAAAGAAAAGAGCTTTATGTTGGTGAAAGAGTCATCCTCTACAATTCTCGCCTAAAGTTTATGCTTGATAAGTTACGTTTTAGATAGATTGTTCCATTTGTGGTCACTCATGTTTTTCCTTATGGTGCAGTTGAGATTATGAATGAATCAACCAATAAGCACTTCACAATGAATGGGCAATGGCTTAAACATTTTTATGAGGGATTTCAAGAGTAGACAGTGGAGGAACTACATCTTTACAACACTTCTTATACTTGAACCGCCCGATTGTATTTCTTTCCCTCCTCTTTTCCTCTCTTGTCTTCTCTTTAATTGGTGAATTAGATTGTTGTTACATTAAAGACAATATAAATATTAAGTGTTGGGAAGGGGGAGGAATCACTCTATTTTCTTTTTGGTTTGGTCTTTCTTTTTTGGCATTTTTCATTTTTTTCTTGTTTTTCTTGCAAATTTTTAGTTTAAAATTTTAAAAAAAGAAAAGTTAAAGCAATTTAAGTTTGGAAGTATTTCAACATGATTAAGAATCAATATTGTTTTTTGGAATTTAAGTAAATTGGCAATGAATTTGATTTCAATGGATTTCATATGGTAGTTTTTAAACCTGTGAGGATTTTGGGGCTTGTATTATTTCTTTCTTATGAGAGCATTGGCCTATCATGATTTTAACTCTAAAACTTGTTTTGATTCTTAATTGAAACTATATTGGTATAAGTATTCATAAAGATGATTAAGGCATTCTTTCTTCTTTCCTTATAGGCAAAGCCAAATAGTTATCCTACCTATGTTTTATCCTTTGTTTTTGTTTCTTTTTTTAGCCTTTTATGTTTTCTTTTTAACTCTTTAGCCCAAAAAAAAAAATTCACCTTGTTTAGGATACTTTTGATTATTAAGAGCATTATATCTTCATAGGGTGGATGGATGTGCAGTGTAATTTTGAGTTAATTAATTTGTTCTTCCTAGAGATATGTCAAAAATAAAACAAAAAACAAAAAAAAACAAAAGCATGAAAAGAAAAGGAAAAAAATCTTTATGAAAAAAGAAAAAGAAAAAAAGTGGTAAAATGAAAAAAAAAATTACTTTGATTTTCATTGAGTATGTATTGGTTTATGACAAATAAGACTTTGAGATGCATATCTATTCCATTCTATGTTCTTTTTTTTTTATTGCTCTTAATGATTTTAAGTGTCTATTTTTTGTCCCTTGTTGCTTCCTTAGTTCTTTGTTTACCATTTTTTTCATACGTTAGCCCCATTACAACATTGAACAAAAGTCTTTTTGATTTATGTATTGGTTATGACTTAGTTAGTGGAGATTGAGAAGATATACAAGCCTATGGTAGTGATATTGTGGAAGAGTGAATTTGAGAGGAATGCTTAACCTAAATACTTGATAGGATTGAGAGTAAACATATAACTAGTGAGGAGCTACCACTCTGATTCATTTTTTTTATCAATTGGATTTGTCATGCTACTTGTTTTTTCTCAATTAGTAAGAAAGAAAGATTAGCTTTGACTATTGAATATCTAAAAACCTTGAATTGTGTCTAGCTTGGCAATTTTACATTTTGATTTTGTTTTCCTTTTCAATTTTTGGCCTAGGAGTGTAGAAGCCTAAGTGTGGGGGAATTTAATATTTTAATATTATTATATTTTATATTTCTAATATTTAGTCTTAATAATAAATCATTGTGGGTTATTTGATGACTTTGGGCTTATTTTATATTAAATGGGCTAAATTTAGATTAATGGACTTTAAATATATTTTTATTATATATCTAACGGAGGTCCAATTATTTTTTAATTGTATTTTGCAGGATAGAAGATTCTTAAAAAGATTTGGATATTATCTTATTGTTACTTCTAGAATGGTATTGGATTTCTTGAGGAAGAAGATAACGTCATCTATTTAAGGAGGAGAAGACGTCATCATAGAACGCATTCTATCTTCTCTACTTTTTATTCTTATTTTCATCTTTCTTATGACTTTCTAAATTTTCTTAGTAATCAATCTAGAGTTTAAACCTGATAGGGAATTTAAATCCATGTTTGTATAAAACTCTCATTTGAATGTAAATTTTAGAAGTATTTTGTTTTTTTTCTCTTTGTTTTAGTGTAATTATTATCATTCTAGTTAGATGATTTTTGTTGCATGAATTTTGATTCATTTGATCTATTTGAGAATGCATTTTGATTCAATTAGTTGATTAATAAAATAAATTTATTTTGAACCACGTTAAGATTTTGCATACATCTCTGGTCAAGTGCAAAATATTTTGGCTTCGTATTATTGATAGAAATGTAGTTGCGTTTTGATTAGTAATATGAACCAATTAAAATTCTGAATGATAGTTTAGGAACATTAATCGAAAATAACTAGAGAATTAAAATCAAACTAGATGTATTTTTAGGTGACAAGGATAGGGAAATATCAAGGGAAGAATTTTGAATTGGTTACGCATCATTCTGATTAAATTTTGTTTCATTTTATTTTTGTTAATTAATTTGCTATTTGATTTAATTAGTGCAATTTTATATTCAAACCCCCAATCATTGCAATTTTATATTTTTTATTCCTAAAATAATTTATTTGATTAATAGCTCCGTGGGAGATGACCTGATAGGCATTATACTATAAACTAGAGCAATTCACTAATCTTGGTCAGTTCGACAACTGCAAGTGAATAATAATTTCTTTATCACTTACCTTTGATGGAATTTGTATATAACAACAACTATCAATCTAGCATCCAAATGGCAGCTTTTGAGACATTATATGAAAGGTGTTGTAGATCACCCATTGGTTAGTTTGAAGTAGGTGAGTCTAAGCTTTTGGATCCAAACCTCATTTAAGAGTCAGTGGCCAAAGTGCGATTGATTCATGAAAGGTTATTGATTGCGCAAAATAAGAAAAAGTCCTATGCAAATCATAGAAGACGTGAGATGGAGTTCGGTGCTAGTGACCTTGTGTTTTTATGGTATCACCGATGAAAGGTGTCTTGCAATTAGAAAAGAAAAGGAAGTTGAGTCCTTGGTACATCGAACCCTTTGAGATACTTGAGAGAGTAGGAGTTGTAGGCTACCTGAGAGAGTAGGAGCTATAGGCTACCGTTTAGCTCTTCCACAAAATCTTGTAGGTGTACATCCTATCTTTCATGTATTCATGCTTTGAAAGTACCTAACTGATTCAACCACAAACCATAAAACTAAATGAGCAGCTTTCTTATGAAGAGTAACCTATGGCTATAGTTGACAGGCAGATCAAGAGTCTAAGGAATAAGGATATAGCATCAGTGAAAGTGGTACGTCAAAATCATTCCAAAGAGGAGGCAACTTGGGAAGCTGAGAAAGCTATGCATGAGAAGTATCCTCAACTTTTTGAATCTTTTAGGTAAGAGGTTTGTTAAAATTTAAAGACTGAATTTCTTAAAGGGAAAGAATGTAATAAGCCATATTAAAATAATAATAGTACAATAATTAACTAAATTAGATATAATTATTTTTAGGATAAATATAAATAATTTTAAGGATAATTTTAGAGCTTTAAAATTATCTTAAGGAGCTATTTCTGTGTTCCAAAATTTTAAAATAGGTTGGTAGAAAAACTCTAAATATTGTGGGGCTTTTATTTTCATTTTAGACATGTAGGAATAACTTTTCCTTAAGTTTTATATATATTCCCTTAGAAAAAGATTTTAGGTGCCTTTTATAATTCTCCCTTTTCCTTATAAATAATATTTTTCTTCCCTCCATACTCCTATCCATTGCAGCATGCCCCTTAATTATTTTTCTCTTTCTTCAAAAACTCCTGCAACTTTCATGCTGCACCTTCTTCCTCTTTTTCCATTCTTTCTTCATTCTGTGTTACTTGTTGGTTGCTCCCCACCATAAACGCTGTGCCATCATTCTGCAAGTGACCAAAAGTGGTTTCAACAATGTTTTTAGGCTGGCTATTATGTGGGAAGGAAGCCATGGATGATTAGCTTCCATTTTTCTCTTTTTTTCCATTTTAGTTCTTCCTTTTACTCTTATGTTTAGGTTGCTTTTTCCTTGATTTTAACTTCCATTCTTGCTCCATTTTTATGCCAATGGTGATCCAAAACCTTAGTTGCTTATTGCTTTTTCATTTTGGTTGTGGGCGAAGCTTCAAAATTGGGACTTTTTGATTTAAATGGTATAAATTGGCACTTCCAACATACTTGTTTAAATTCTTTAAGATATATTATAAGCTCAAACTAAAGCTTAGAAGCTTAAATTAGATATTGGCAGTTAATTTGTGAAATCCAAAACCTAGAATTAATAGCAGCATTAGAAAATTTAAGCTATAATTATGGTTTAGGTGTTAGAAGGTGAAATTAGTAATATTAAACATATTAAAAGCTAATTAAGGTGATGCTCTTATGTTTAATATAATTATAGGTGATATTAAGGCTACTCTTTCAATTGGAGATCTCTTCAAAATTTTAGGAAATTGGGTCCTCTACTATTGGCCCCCACAAGTGAGTATATGGGTAACAAAATAATAGTCTCTTTTACTCTATGCTTATATATTATTAGACCAAACTTCAAATTTTGTTATTAAGCCTTATGTGGATTACAATATGCATGTGGTAGTATACGTGTGTGTGTGTGTGTGTGTGTGTGTGTGTGTGTGTGTGTGTGTGTGTGTATGGTTATTATATTGGAGAGATGATGAGTGAATTTTATGTGTTTGGAATGAATGTGAACTGAATATTTTAGGAAACATTAATGCCTGGAAGGTTCTATTATCTCATTTCTAGTTTCAAATAGCAAATTTTTTTTATAATTTTATTATATAATTTTGTTGATCCATTGTTTCTATTTTATCTAAATTACTTCTTTTACTTGAATTAAAATTTTCTATTTACTTGACAATATTTAATTTATTTAAATGATTTCATTTTAAATTATGAATGAGAATCTAGTTAAAACCTCATACCCATTAACAGGGGTAACGACTTAGGTGCACCTAATTAAGATGATGAATAATCACTATGTAGTGGCACTAAGTGATAATTATGCTGGATACATCGTGAAATGAATATCGTGTGGCAACACTCGATGATGGTGGTAATATTGTACAGTGACACCAATGGTAATATTGAATCCCCATGTGGTGTGCAATACCATATCAAAGGCACCTTCCATATTACGTCACAAATGGCTTAGAGAGTTATTTTCATGAATTTCAAACTTTTAACGGCAGAAATGATCAAAACGTAACGTCAAAATAACTCATTAATAGCCAAATAAATTATATGAGCTTGCCAAATGTAATAACCATCCTTAACACATTTGTTCAACTACAAATGACATAATTGGAAGCTCAAAAATTGGCTCCAAGACATATTCCACAAAATCACATCACAATACACATTAAACCATAGGTTTGTATATTTTCTCTTAAGCTAAGTGAGCTCAAACTTGGTTAAATGGGCAATATGAGTTTACCCACCTTTTCTTCTATTCATAATATACTTAATCACATCAAGAACACCATAATTCATCATGTAAATCTCGGGTTTGAAGCCATTTTCCTTAAAATAGATTTGCTTGCCTCGAGTTCTAGGGACAAGTTACTGCCATAAATTTTGAAAAATCATAATTAGTTCTAAAAAAATTAAAATCAAGCAAATGATAGCTTCCTGGAAAGCCTTGTATGTCAACCATAGGTTAAAAATTATTCCAGACTATAAAAGCATCAACTGAACTATAAATGATAATAGAATAGTACCAAAGGTCCAGCTGCCCAAGTTTGCTATCACAAGTTTTTTATATAAATTTCAAAACTTTGTAACTAATTCTAGAAAAATCAAAATCCAAAAATCCATACCATTCTAAAGAGCTATAGATATCTACTTTCAATAAAATTAGTTCCAAATCAAGGAAATGGCATCTAACTTATAAAAATCGATGGAACAATACTAGAGGTCTATCTGCATTACTAATATGAATCACTAATTTCAAAATTTCATATCTCCTTCAATATCAATCCAAATGAGATGCTCTTAAGTGCTACAGAAAGCTTATCATTTTTAGTTTGTGCTTGTAAAATTTCATGAGCATTGGATATTATTTGTCCCTCAGATGACATAGGAGAAGAAACTGATTATATAAACAGTACACATACCAAATTTGAAAATTTTCCCAACTTTGGAAATTTATAATCTATTCACTAGAGCTTCAAATAATGTGGTTCTTAGCTCAACAAAAAGATCTTGATGAGCCTATATTCATGGAAAAATTTGTCCATTTGGTCAATTTTTCGTTCAGCATACACTTTGGTCACTTTTAAGGGTCAAATTGAGTTCATAAGGCACCAAATAGTCTTCCTCTTATTCCATAGCCACTTGAGCTTGTCCCATTGTACAAACACAACCTAGGGAAGTACCTTAAATGGTCTAAAACATCATGGAGCTCAAATTCATCATGCCACACACACTTATACATATAAACATCTTAGAACCTAGGTGGCAAAAATCTATACAATCATTTATTCAGTTCTATAATTGATACATACATGATGTCTACATACTTTCAAATATGTTCAAGAGTCTACCTTACATGTACATCACATATATACATAATTTGACATACAAATGCTATTCAAAAGCCTATTTTCTCTTCCATTGTCAAGGCATCATGCTTTAAGGTATTTGGCTTTCATCTTTGGTCTTCTTGGCTCACCTAAACATGAGTAAGCATATGGAGGGGAAAGAGTGAGATTCAAAGAATTTCAATAGCTCTTAATCTTTTCAAACATACATAATGGATGCATTTACAAGTTAAAGAATGCATGCATGACTTTCAAGCTACTAGTGAACATATACATAGCATTTTCCATGCTCAAGAAACTCTTACATGATATACATAGGCTCTCAAGGGCATTGGTTAAGCCTAGCCCATTTTTCTCAAGACTTTTAGATTTGCCTCATCTATTTTCAAGGGACTTTTGACTAAGCCTCATTGTTCTCAAGACTTTTGGCTTTTTTCCACCTAATCTTAGGGACTTTTAGCTCATTCTCACCCTTGTTAAGGGACTTTTGGCATCACTATACCCATTCAAGCTAAAACACATTTATAAAACATATTTCAAGAATATCATGGTACCATATCATATAGAAAAATAGCTAGAAATATTTCTCATGGCATAAACATACATATACATATCCAAAGACAAGAAAACACCCAATAATACATGAGAGAAAAGTTAGAAAACTACCTTCGAGTCAATGCACACACTTTTCTCTTAGATTTCTTCTCTCTCTTCTTGGCCAAGCCTTGCAACTAGGTAGCCCTTGGCTCTCTTGGCCTAGGCACATTAAAAGAGACATAAATCACTCATGGGAACAAGCTTTGGCATCATACATATTCTATGTGAACTACTTTGTTCTATGGCTCCATTATGCTTCCATACAAGACCTTATGAAACAACTATGAGAATTCATGATCTTGGCTCCCACTTCTCATTCATTCTAGGTCTCTTGACTCCCTTTAGACTTCTTAGAGTCATCACACATTCATTCTAAGGAACCTAGCTATAAGTTACTTCCTAGTGTCACATTATAGAGCCTACACCTCCATCTCACATTCCATGACTTCTAAATTTTTTCCAAGGCTTCCATTAGTGCTCTTCCATTATATCTAGTCCCATTCTAGCCTTAAAACTAATTAAAACATTCCCTAGGTACTTCAAGTGGTCTAGGCCAAGACTATGCAAGCATATGGCACTCATGGAGTTTGTTTCATTTCTTTTAAGGAATAGCCACTTGTGAGGCTTCTTATGTATCTTGAGGACTCATTCATACTCTTAGATAGTCTAAATTATGATTAAGAAGTTTCATACTGGCCAAGGTACAAGTCAATCCTTAGCTTCCATATCTTGAATCCTAAGGCCTTTTAATTGATTCCACTTGCATATTCTTATTCCGCTCCCTTCTAAACCTCTAATTCAACCATGCTTTAGTCACAATTATGTCTCCTTTAGCATCTCCCTAGAGTGGCCAAACCAATGAGAAGGAAAAACACAAGGAAAGAACAAGCATTTTAATTGATATCTTACTTTATTTGATTCCTTATTCAATAGAGAAAATTATGCTATCAATAGTTTTCTCAAATGCTCTCCTTCCTCCAAGAGACTAGCCATGAAAAGGCCCCTTTCAAGAAGCAAGAACCATCATTGGAAAGGGCTTAAAGAGAGAAAGAAAGTTTATGAAGACAAGACCATGAAATTGGGTAAGTTTCCATACCTAATTTGCTTTCTTCCTCCTTCTCTCTCCTCCCTCCCTTCATCACACCATAGCTACTGATCTTGGGCAGAAATCAAGTCAGCAAAACCAAAGGAGAAGGCATGAATGACATAAAAAAAAGATTGTGTGGGGGATATTTTTAACTTTTTTCGTAATCACCATTTTGCCACTACACTTTAACTATGCCGTTTAAACTCGTTTTAAATTCTTTTTTAGAACTATATTTTCCATCATAAAATTTAGGTCTTCTAATTCATAAAGTGCCTTTGGTTTCACCAAAATTAGATTTGAAACCAATCCAAACTATTTAGTCAAAATTTCAGTCAACTAACAACCAAAATCTCACCGGAGGGATTTTAACTATTATGGGGATTCTTATGGTTTTTAGAGCCTCTGAGAATCTCGGAAAACTCATTTTTTCCATTTAAAAATTTCTCTTGTGAGTTTTCTAAAAAACGTCTAAAATTACGAAAATACTATTATATTTTTAGCAATTTTATTGAACTACTTTGGTTCTGGTTTCTGGGCACCTTAGGCCTTGGATCCTTATTTTCTATTATGTAAAATTTTATCTTAATTTTATTTGACCTTAAATCATTCATTTCAGGGGACTTGCTTTTATATTCGGTACGTTTCGCACATTTATAGAGAAACCTAACATTATGTTTCTTACGTTTTTGGAGAAGCCAAATGTTACATGGTGGCACTAAGGGATGATTATGGTTTTTTATTGAGATACCCATTCCATGTTATTTTCTTTAATCTTAAATTACACTTTTATTGATAGTTTGCAATATAATTGAATTTTTGTCATTATATATATATATATATATGTTAGTCAATTATTTGTCAAAGTACACTATTGTGAAATACTTTATGTACACTTGTTTTCCCTTTCGCCTACTTTGTTGTCTATGCATTCACTAAGTGATAACCTCCTAATTTAGGATTAAAAGGGCTAGATTTGACACTAAATTAGGGAGGTAAAATACTTTTCTCTTGATTAATATGATTAAAAGTGCATTCAATCAAACAAAACAAAGAAAGTATTATAATTATAATATTTCTATTAGTTTAAGCCTCATTTTATGTTAATTTCAATTTCAGGGAAAAGTGGCAAAACATAGAAAGAAATGAATATAAGAGAGGGAAGCTAAAAATGGCTGAAGCAGATTAAACAAGTCTTCTCGCCACAGCGAGACCAAATTTCGCGATAGCGAGATGGCACTTCCGCCGTAGCGAAGGGGAGTCTTCGCAATAGCGAATTCGTGTTGCATAGAAATTCCATAGAGCAGATCGCTATAGCGTGGGAGTAGCGAGCGCAGCGGAAACCTGAGCACCTATGAGACCTCGCTATAGCGAGAGACGCCCCTTGCCATAGCGAGATCAGACCTGAAACACAGAGTTTTAATTTTCTGGCTTTAAAAGAAGTTTGCTGAGTTAGGGTTCGGGGTATTCGGCGGCAGAGGAAGTTCTGAGCGTCCAAGAGGCGATTTTGGGAGTTCTTGAAAGCTCTTAGTGCTTGGAGGGTGAAGGAAGAGAAGGAATCAAAGGGGGAGCTCTATTTTCTGTATCTCAATCTTCCCTTGTTTGCTTTCTTGTTCTTTTCAATTTCTCCATGAATTTTGATTGGGAATTCTCTGTAGATTTAGCTATGTGTGGCTAAATTCTTTTTTTACCTAGAGTACTAGGAACTTGATGTGAACTGAATCCTTAATTATCTTATTAATTGTGATGATTGGAATCTTGTGTATCCTCTCTTGCTTAATGCTTTCTTAGGGATTGGCCACCTCTTTGATTTGATTTGGGAGATTAGAATTTACCTTGAAAAAGGGAATGCTAATTAGACCTAAGAGTTGGATAAATTTAAGTTTAGAGTCATCTAATCTGTAATTAGGATAGACATATACCTGATTACCTTAATTGGTTTGTAGAGGGATATAGAATCTAATGCATTCTCACCTAAATCTAAGGACACTTAGAATTCAGGAGAGAATAGGGCTATAATTACATCGACAGACGGTTATAGCTTTTGATCTCTTAACCCACAAGGTGAAAATAAATCGTAATTAAACAAGAGGTTAACTTCTAGTGAGCATCAAGGGAATAGTAACTCTAGGTAAATTCAAATCTTGGATTTTATCTTAACTGTTTGCGCCAACCCAATTCTCTTTTAAATTGTTTTGTTTTTAAGCATTAGTCTAAGTTCATAATTCAATTAATTGACAGTTTAACGTGGATGAAAACGAATTATACATTGCTTAATTATAATTAAACCTTTCCTCATGGGAACAATACTCATACTTATCACTGAACTACTTGGTCTGACCCGTGCACTTGCGGCACGCATAAAAATTGTGCGATCACTAAGCCAGTAGTAGGCTTACCTCTTTCCTTTGTCATGTTTCATATCAGCATATAGTAGATTGAGGTGCTCTAGGATTTGCATGCCTCCTAGATATTGATGATATGATATTTTGGTCAGTTGGTTTGTGTAGGGACTCCAAGACACATTGGCTACTAAGTGCTGCATTATTTTGAGTAATGTGGATGTTATGCTTCTTTTGTAGACCATATAATGACTCTTGTAATGGCATTCGATTATATTTTAAAAAATTAATGTACATGTGGTATTGTGGAAAGAATTCGGAGGTATAAGATATTAGTGAATTTTTGAAATAAAATAAATTGAATTGTCTTGGATTTGCAAGGCTGGAATGTCCAATTTTGAAGGAGAGGTGCTACTAGATTTTTGGCAACCTCTTATTTGCTTATATATATATATATATATATATACATATAAATATAAAGGTATGAACTTTGAATGAGCTGTCAAACTTGCTAGACTAAGCCAATCTTGATTGACATGGTCTAGGTGCCGGTCATGACATTGAGTTTGGGTTGTGACATGGATCATGAAGAAATTAACTGATGTCAAGGCTGAGTGATTGTGTGAAGCTACCAATGAGGGAAACAAAGCGTGGAACAAGATCTTGCTTTGTAATGGATCTAAAGAAGAAAAAAAAAACTTAAGAGATATATAGTTTGTACCTTGTAACGATTTCTGTAGAATAAATTACATCAATATCTTTTGTTGTGTGATAATTAATAAAGAATTGCTAAATTTTTGCTTTGTCAATGCTTCCTTCAAACTCATTCTCAGCCAAACTTACCCAAATAACGATAATTCTAAAAGGCTACTCTGGTGTTTTCCCATTTTTGTCTATTATTTCTCTTATATTCCAGACGATAAGTTGGGTGTATGTTAGGCTCGGTTCTTCTTAACTCTGCCTATTAATTAATTAATTTTTTGTTGTATTATCCTCTTCTTCTACACTAACTAATGTCCTTTATCTAAACAAATTTCTAAAGATAAACAAATTATATGGTGTCCATCCTTAAGGATGAGCACCAAAACATGGTCAGGTGATTCAATAGAAACTCACCACATGGAAGGAGGTTGGGACTCTCAAAATGATTTGTGTAGAAAAGATAAATTATGATCTTGAGAGATGTCCTAATAAAATAATCATCTTCTCTATTATAAAAATAAATATGCAGAGGTGGACGCAGCCCCAAATCTGCTTTGAGTATAAACTAAGATGTCTTCAAAGTTGCTACTTTTAAATCCATCCAATTTATACTCTATACGTACATACATATATATATATACACATATAATTCTTTTATATAGTCTCTAAAAAATAAAACTTATATGAGTATAAATATTCCTAATTGTTACATAGTGGTTTAATATATGTTATATTTTAAATGATAAAATATCATTAATTGTTATTGAGTATTTATGAATAAAAATTTACTTTAATAATTTTATTATTTTTTTAAAATAATAAAATTAAAAACGACAAAATTTTAAGATAAGATTGTATTCAAATCTGGGAAATTGAAAAGTTAAAAAGCTTCTCTTTATGCTTTTATACTTGTAGACTAAAATTAAAGAGTGAATATCATCATTTTCTCTCTATCTTTATTTGTATTTTATTTTCATTTCCTCCTTCTTTCACTTTATTTGATATTAACTCTTTCTAATTTGTTAAATATATATATATATATATATATTTAGCTTTTTCATTTTCCGTTTACGTTTACATTGTTTTTAACTCTTGAGTCTCTTCTCACCTATAGGTTTAATAAATTGATTCACTTATCATTATTATCAAATTATCAATAGAAATTTATCTTTATCATTATTATCAATACACACATACAATCTTAACGTTAGCCAATGAGATGAATCATGTACAGTAGAACTTACTAAAAAAATGCTCAATTTCATACATGTTTTATATTGTGGTGTTGCACAAACAGTTATAGTGGTGTGCCCTACAATGTACTATTATAACTTATTTGATTTTAATACAATATATTATTTTATTTCTCATATAATGTGTGTGTTTATTATAAAGTACTTATAAATTTTTTATAAAAAAAATATTATGTATCATAACTTACGGTCTCTGCCTCTTCAAGAAAAAATTCCTCGCTTCGGCCCTTTATATATGGCCTTTTCATGAAACCAAATGATGTCTTTCAATATTATATTATATATAGCAAAAGTTGGTATGCACACAGAACAATTGTGATTAGCGAATACTCTTAGGTCGCTTCGTTTGGTTAACTCTTCGTATATTACGCACATGGATGCCTTCATGGATGCTATGTTCTATGTAAATATTTTTTAATGTTATATTATATGAAAAAAAAAAATGGCTTGCGCAAGTCACTTAACCTCCAAAAGGCCTTATTTATTGGAAAACCTAATTCCGAAATCTCAATTTCTCAAAACTCTTCGAATGAAGTTAGAGATTTTATAATGAATTTCGATCAAATTGAGGTCAAAATTAGAGATTTTGTTTAAGGACAAAATTTAGAAAGAGATATTATGTTGTATAACTTAAATATAAGATTTTGATTAGTTAAAAATTTTGGAATTTTGATAGGAAATTAGAAATTTTTGACTAAATTCGAGATAAAATTGGAGATTTTGTTTATAGGCAAATTAGACATATGAATTCCAATCAATTCTATTAGTTAAGTCTGTTAATTTGCTTAACTGCGTTAATAGATCATATTAGAGCTGTAATGAAACGGAATAAAATTATAAAAGATTATTTTGACACTTTTCAACTTGAAGAGACAGATTTAAAATTCTAAATGAAGTTGCATGATTAAAATACTAATTTAACAAAAAAGTTAAGGAGACCCAAAAAATCTCGCGTTATTTTAGTGTGTGGTTGAATTTTACATGGAAATATGAAAAAAAATAGGAGAGATCAAATGGCACATGGCAACTTTATAGCAAGCTTCATTTAACAAATTATTGGCGAGCGTACCTCGACTCAAAGGTGACAAGGCGGAAAGCTACAGCATGACCTCTATGAATTAGGCTTCATTACTATTATATAGATAGCCATATTTATGTTATTAAACGTAATTATAAAATAATTAGGAACACTGCACATGTCAAAAACCACTCAATATTATATGTAGGGCGTTTATCAGACTGGAAGGCTTGCCCAGCCCAAAGTTTTTTAAAAAAATATAAGATTAGGGTGGGCCATAAAATCGAGCTGGCTCGGGCATTGGACAGGCATTTAGGGCTATGTTGGCTCGATCTGACTCAAAAAATAAATTAATTTTTTTAAAAAATATTTTTTATAAATATTTATATTAGAATTTTAATTTTTTTAAAGATAAAATATAATTTTATAAAAATTTATATAAAAATTTTTTAAGTATTATTTTATAATTTTAATAATAAATTTAAGTTGGCCCTAAAAGATATATTAGTTCAATCAAGTCTAAAAAAAATAAAAAATATTTTTTATAAATATTTATATTGAAATTTTAATTTTTTTAAGATAAAATATAATTTTATAAATATTTATATAAAAGTTTTTTTTAGGTTATTTTATAATTTTTATAATAAATTAAAAAAATATCAAGTCACCCAATATTAAATTGACCCAGGCAATGAGCTTCAATTTTAAAACCCGTTTAAAATCGGACAAGGTCAAAATCCTGACTGACCCGACATATGTACACCTCTAATTTTATATTTATGGATAATGTAAATGACTGTAAAAAGAGACTGCAATTTGTTTAGTTTATAAATCAAACTGTATTCTTTTAAGTTGGATTGACTAATGCAAATTTATTACTGAGTGGTCTCTTTCATTTGGCTAATTTATACCTGACTGGAACTATGTAAAACTAGCAAAGTCAACTTCTCTCTTTGAACCAATTGTTCATTTTTTTTCTTTTTAATATTGGATATTTCAATCCCACCTTCCCTACTTGGACTAGCCCAGGTGGCCCTACTCAGCCATTTTTCGATGTAAAGAGGAAAAGCGCTACAAATAAGATTTTCTGTTGCCGGGGAGTATAATAACTCTCACCTTGATATAAATTGGTATCTTGGGCTTAATAAATTATTGGGAAAACTAATGATTTGATCCATATAGTATGCCTTATTTTTTAATTTAGCCTCTATAATTTATTTTCTTTAAAAATCTATCCCTATACTTTTCAAATGTTTCAATCTTAGCTCCCGTACTTTCTAGCACTTAAAATCTAACTCCCTATCCTGTCGCGTGGAATAATTGTTGTTAAATTTCATCTGACACTCAAACGAAGGTTAGGTTGGCTGCTACATATGAGCCGCATATGATTGTATAGGCTTCAGGGTTTGGGTATAAGTAAAACGCAGAATATGGTTAAAAATTGAAGAGTAGAAATGCAGAGCGGAAGCAGTTAAAATGCAGAGGAGTTGTGTCGCAGACAACAAGGCTCCATTCAGCTTTTTCTCTTCATAAATGCAGAGTCCGACGGGCAGAACAGAGGGTTAGGCTTCTTGTCTTCATTTTCACCTTTTAGCCAGTGTAACAGCTTCACCGAGCTCTAGCTTCACACCTCTCAAGTTGCAGCTAGCTACAAGTTCCTTCGCTCGAGACCAGAAGCTCCACTTCCACTTCGTTCGATGACAGTTGCGTCTTCATCACCCAAACTTCCCCTTCTCCATTCATTAGATGACTCTTCTATGCTTTCAATCCTTTGCTTCGTGAACTTCGACTCTCTTCGGTACGTTCGGCAAAATCCAGCAGACCCATAGTTTCTTCATGAGATTTCAGTAATGTCATTGCAAGGTATTTGTAATCCTTACTTCAATTTGCAGCCTCTCTTCCTTCCTTTATTGAAATTTCAACTTCTGTCTAAAGTGTTACAGCTTATCCCTTGGCTGAACCTTTTGGAGGAGCCGATCAAATTTTCATTCCACTTCAAGTTGGCTTTCAATTCTCGTCCACTTCTTTTTCCTTTAGCTTTGCTGATGCATGGATAGGTTCTTCTTTTTCTAGTTGTTGTAGTTGCCCTAACCCCTGCTCTGCTCTGCTCGTCGAACTCTGCGTTTATGAAGAGAAAAAGCTGAATGGAGTCTGGCGTCTGCGACACAACTCCTTAACGTTGCTCCTGCTCTGCGTTTTTACTCTTCAATTTTTAATCCTCTTTTGTGTTTCACTTATACCCAAACCCTGAAGGCTATACAATCAAATGTGGCTCATGTGGCAGCCAACTCAACCTTTGGTGAAATTGAACGACAATTATACCACCAGGATAGGATAATGAGTCAGATTTTAAGAATAAGGACTAACATTGAAAGTTTGAAAATTATGTGGATGGTTTAGAAAAAATAAATTATTTGTATCAAATTAAAAATTGAGACAAATTATAGGGTTTGATGGAGGAAGCTGTAGCATGTCAGGTTTGATGGAGGAAGAAAGAGGCAAATGAAAATGGCTCTTTTTTGGATAATTTTGATTTTAATTTAATTTTTTTTATCTAATACATGAATTTTATATTTTTATTTTACTCCGTTAACTCATTTATTTTATTAGTTCTCATACTAAAAAAAAAAAAGGACTTTAATGGCTTAAGTTGTTAAATTTATTTCCCTGTCACTGGATTTTTAAATATGCATGAAATGAGAATCTTGACTTATTTTAACTATTCTAGATCCGCTGATAACTTTATTTAATGTTATGTTAAAAGAAAATAATTTACCTTTTTATCATATTGCTACTTTTATATAATTATAATTTTACCTCTATTTTCTTGCAAAGTTTATTCAAACACCCCTTTGTAGGCTTTAGGTGACCTTTATCCCCTTTTTACTTATTTTAAGTAAGCTTCCACATTTTTTATCATTTCTATTATTTTTTGGTTAAAGTTAGTCTATTGCAAAAGTTACCGGTTGTTACACCGTTTAGGAAAATGAAAAGATCACGGGCTTGGACAATTTCCAAAATTTGGCCACTAATCACATGGCAGCAAAGTCATGATATAAGTCCAGAAAAAGAAAAAGTACAAGTGGAAATGGAAAAAAAGAATAAAAAAAAAAAGTGATATGGATGGCTTCACCAAGACTAAAGCGTAGGTCACTTGAGTCGAGGTGTGATATTGCCACTATAGTCAAGATACAACTCAAATCTAAACTCCTCCTCTAATTTTTATTTTTACTCAAATTTCTACTTAATCTTCAATTAAAATTTCTCTAGCTAAATTCTTTTTTATTTTTTATTTTTTGAATTTACTCTAGCCCAGATTGAATACTTCGTTTATTTGTTAATTAATTTTCTTAGCATGAAATTTTGAATCTCTACCTTAATTACTTGCCTATATTTATATTTTTAATTCCTAATTCATTAGGTTATTACAATTAACATATCCTTTAATTAAGTTAATTTGACCTGTGAAAAATCATTGCTAACTATTCTCTTATATACCTCCTAGTCATAGTCTATGTTAACTTATCCTTTAAGTTAATCTGAACCAAACCATTTTTTGTTTGCCAAAAACAATTGAAATCAATTTCACACAGAATCAGCTTTTTTCTTTTGAATTACGTGAAATTTGATCTATGTTATAGCTTATGCAAGCTGTATTCACTTTCTCTATATATGTCAAGGATATGCATGGTGAGATGAGATATGAACCATCCATATTTTATTTGAAAAGTACAAATTTCAAATTTTTTTGTTTTTTGTATTAATTTAAGTCATCATTTTTAAGTTTACAATTGGAAGATTTTTTTTATTTTGCATTTTCCTTCTTTTAAAATTTAAAAAAAATTAAAATTTTTTTAAAAAAATTAAATTATCTAAATTTGATTTAAATGATTCAAATCTAGATGTAGACTTTTTGCACATCTTTGGAGATGTGCATAGGTTCTTAATGCTATATAAGCTCTAAGTCTCTCAAAAAGTTTGCTATATATATATATATATATATTATCCCTTGAGTTACTTTTTTCTGTTATGCATTTTTAAAAATATTTGATAAAGATAATTAAATGAAATTTAAGCCTCGATTATAAAATCTTGCACAATTAGTTCACGCTAATTATTCCTCACAACAATATTGTAGAATACATGTATGTTTCTTGGCACTTAACTGAACTATTGAACACAATCTAATTTGTGAATCATTTAAGAAAAAAAAAGGAGTTTTTTAAAGTTTGCAAACACCGACTTTATCATAGTCACTATCAATATTTAATTTATTTTAAGATAAAAAACTTTTAAAAAAATAATTTTCCTCTCAACCCTGACTCATTGTGCAGAGTGGTTTTCACAGTCAATCTTAATATAAAAGATACTGTTTGTCTCATAAAATTAAAATATGTAATACTTTCTCTTCAAAGCAAAATAGTGGTCAAATAGGCCAAAGAGAGAATAGATTTTGCATTGTTATCATTTGGTCCAGTCAACAAATGTGATAGCCAAATATTGAAAGTGAGTTAATTAGAGAGATATTACCACAAGTGGATCCCCTTTTAGATAATAATTAAATTTTTTATTAATTCAATTTGTCTTTTGGAATAAGTTCTGTCATACCGTTTGTATTCAAACATGAAAGAAACGTATGGTACTTATGTTGAAAAACAGCCTCGAAGCATTATAAAAGTTTTAAAATACCTTTTAAAAGTTGGCGTTTTATATGGTGAAATATTTTTAACTAGGTTTTTAGGGTTTTGTTTGTTTCTGGTACAGAAATGATATTACTTTTCACACAGAAAAAAATGGTCTCATAAATATCCTTAAAAGGTTTCTTTTAAGCACATTTTTAGATTTTTTTTCATTTTGTTGAAAGAAAAAAGTTTTAAAAGTTGCATAAACTATTTTAGCTTCAAACAAAAACATTCCGTAATTAGATGCTATCACCAAATGGGGTCAAACACAACTTTTCTTATCAACGTAACTCAATCTTGATTGTTGAGCAAATCTCAAAGCAAAAAAATGTGTGTTTTACGATGATTATTATTGGTGCCAGCTTTTGAAAAATAATGAAAATATATGATCTAATCTTTAAATATGTATTTGTTATATATAATATACCAGAATACAAACACTTGATTTGATGGTTATGCAAGTGTGCCTTCTATTTTGATTACGTGGGTTTCAATTTTTGGACCAACATTTAAGAGAATTTATTATTATTTTGGTAATGTCTAAAAACCACTTCATACCTTAAGCAATGGAATAAATATCAACCTTAATGAGTTGGTCTAGTAGTTAATATGGTATGTTTCGTCCTTACCTACTTGGGCTCAAGTTAATCATGGTGCTAGCATCTAGGAGAAATTTTTTCCCCCCTTAAGTGCACCTGGCTTATCTGGAGGGTGAACCCTTAAGGTACATCAAGAAAGGATCAAATTATATACGACAAACATTAATATAGAATTACTGCTATAATCACTGCTCAACAAATCCACTACAATCAAGAAAAGTTTGTATATGTACCGCAAACAAGCGTCTATATATGTAATATAACATGTGCTTCAGGCATGTTTTTTATAGGTAGAGAAACCAAGCAAATACATTTCAATCATGTCTCATGAGCAGTTTCCATTTCAATCATATGGGCAATACTTCGCATGGTTGGTCGAGATTGAGGGTTAATTCGTAAACATGAAAAAGCTAGATGAGCAATCAAGGCCAATTCCTTTAAATTCGGTGGCTTTGTTGCTGATAAACGAGGATCTAAAATCTCTTTGAAGTTGATCCTTTGAATACCAGATGTGTGTATATGGGAAATTAAATCACCTGGATGCTTTCCCATAAGCACCTCTACAGCCAAAACACCAAAGCTAAATACATCAATTTTCTCAGTCACTGCCATTGTGTATGCAAGCTCTGCATCAGCCAAAATGAAGCGATAATATGCCAATTTCAATAAGAAGCATATGTTTGTTTTAGTCAATTGAAAAATAATATCCATAGTTAAACAAATTAAGCAAATTGACTTTTCTATAAAAAGTTTTAGCAGATTTTGTTTTATAAGAACTCCAAAGTTTTGCATAGAGTTAGATATGTCATATTAAAAGTTCACCTGGAGCAGCATAGCCATATGTGCCAGCAAAAGTTGTCCAAATTGATGAATTAGGCTTCAAAACCCTTGCTGTGCCAAAGTCTGAGACATGGGCTTCAAGATTTCCACACAATAAAATATTGTTACTTGATATGTCCCTGTGAATAATTGGTGGATTACAATCATGCATATAAGATAAAGCCTGTGCTACACGCTTGACAATATCAACCCTCTTAGGCCAATCCAACTCTGATGCTTCTTTATCATTTCTAAGAATATTAGCTAAGTTCCCTCTTTCCATGTACTCAAAAACTAGAAATGCATGCAAACCTTGTGAGCAAAATCCATACAGCTTCACGATGTTCCGATGGCTTGTTTCCGTTAAGACTTGGATCTCACTTTTAAAGGCTTTTATACTCTCAATGTCTAAGTTGTCTCTAAACTTTTTTATAGCAAATACTTCATCCCCTGGCATTTCCATTTTGTAAACTTTTCCAGAAGTTCCCTCCCCAATGCAATACTTGTCGTTGAAGTTCTCAGTTGCTTTAATTATGTCTTCATACACAATTCTACTATCAAAAAGACATATCGAAAGTAGATTTTCACTCTTGCCTGCAAGGTTTTGTTCCAAAGGTCTAGAGTTTCTTTTATATCGAATAACAAAAATCCTAGTCATCACCAATGAAACAAATAGTGCACTTACTAAAAAAGCAACGATAGCTATCACAACTTTCTCTTTGTTACTTCCATCATGTGCTTTTATAATTGAGACATTGCAAGGTCTCAATCCTTGGATGCTCCCACAGATATCTTTGTTGTTACTCAAATCTAGTGGATAAGATGAATTAAATACGCCACTTTTTGGTACAGGACCCTCCAAACTGTTGTAAGAGAGGTTGATACTTGACAAGCTCAACATACTACTTAGGGAACCGGGGATAGAACCTGACAGATTATTGTGAGACATATTTAGGCTTATCAAATTGTTGAGCTTACTTAAATCCATAGGGATTTCTCCATAAAGTGAATTATAACTCAAGTCCAAAAAATCTTGTAAGGCTGCAAGGTTTCCAATTTGGTATGGGACTTTGCCATTGAAGTCATTATTGCTCAAATTTAAATTTAGCAATTTGTAGCAATCCCCTATTTGATAAGGGATAGGTCCCCATAGCCTATTCATTGATAGGCCCAAAGACTGCAAATTAGCAAGCCTTCCAATGCTTACTGGTATCATGCCAGAAAGATTGTTGTTACTCAGCTTTAGAAGGTACAAGTTGGAGGCATTTCCAATTTGTGGAGGAATCTCGCCGGATATTTGGTTTGAGGATAGGTCAAGCTTTTGTAATTGTTTCAATTGAAAGATCTTACCATAAAGATTTCCACCTATTGAATTTCTAGCCATGATAATAGATTGCAAGCTTTGGCAAGCACCCCAATTTGTAGAGAGCTCACCTTGCACTCTATTGTAGCTTATGTCAATGTAAGTAAGATTAGGATAAACTCCAAAATCTTGGTCTGCATAACCTGTTAGTTGGTTATGTTCAAGTCGAACTCTGAATAAAGATGGGCAATTTCTTAGGCTTATTGGGATTGGACCAGCGAAATTATTGTAGGCTGCGGTGAAATTGACAAGCTTACCACCTTTGCAGACTTGCGGTGGTAATTGGCCAGTGAAGTTGTTTTGAGATAGAAGAAGGGTAGTCAAAGATGAGAAGTTTCCAAATTCTTGTGGCAAATGACCATGTAAGTTGTTTACGTGGAAGCGCACGTCAATAAGATTGGTCAATCTACCAATACCAGGGGGGATAATGCCTGAGAGATTGTTTTCAGACATTGTGAGAATGCTTAGAAGGGTACAGTTACCTAGAGATGGCGGAATAGGCCCATAAAATCTATTTCCATCTAGAACTAGAGCTGTCAAACTTTTTATATTCCCTATTTCATTTGGAATTCTACCACCAAGGAGGGTGTCCTGAAAAATGAGATATTTTATCCCAATTAACCCAATTTTGGGTTGATTAGTGCTATCAGGGAATAGGTGAGGGTCTAATATTCCTGTTAGATCATTCTGTGAAAGATCAAGCTCATAAAGTTGAGTTAGAT
This sequence comes from Erythrophleum fordii, assembly GCA_032878935.1. Lineage (NCBI taxonomy): Eukaryota > Viridiplantae > Streptophyta > Magnoliopsida > Fabales > Fabaceae > Erythrophleum > Erythrophleum fordii. Next base: position 11,629,322 of record JAVQMF010000052.1, on the reverse strand, counting down.
TAGCAAGAGAAAGAGGTATAGTACCGTTGAGATGATTATGAGTAAGGTCAAGTAATTGGAGTTTTGAGAGCACTCCAATGTTTTCTGGTATGGGGCCACTGAGTTCATTAAATTTGAGATTAAGATGAAGAAGATTTCGGAAGGCAGAGAAGTGCAAGTTTTGAAGGTTACCTTTTAGACCAGTGTGATTCAAGTTTAGTTCAATCACATTTCCCAAAGAATCACATTTGATTCCACGCCATGAACATGGAGTTTGAGCTGCACTGGAGTTGGTGTGTGCTGGAGAGACCCATGAATCCAAAATTGGTTGGTTTGGGAGACTCTGTTTCCAATTGAGCAGAGCTTCAATTTCTGTGAGTCCTGAAGTGACTTGGCAAAGTGCCCACAAAACCAAGGTTGCTGGAATTGCAAGGAAGACAAAAACTTTATGCTGCGCCATTGTTCCAGTTTGCTTGTTTTTGAGATGAAGAGTTCTTTTTATATCCTATTTGAAGGAAGACTTTGGCATTGACCGTGTTGCAACTGGTGAGCAAAGAGTGGAAGACACTTCGTTAGATCAGCATTAGTCCAACATTAGATCAACTTTAGCCCTGAATCTCCACAAGTCAATCCAACTTAAAGGATGCGGTTTGGTTTAAAAACATAAAAAGAATAGCCCTATTTTTACAACAAAAACAATAGCACTATCACGCTTGACGTAAGAAAACGGCAATTAGAGAGGAAGAGACTTGCTAGATGAACAATAATCAAACGAAAGGGGCCTAGTTAGCCATAAATTTCCACAAGTCAATCAAACTTAATGGATACGGTTTGGTTTAGCAACATAAAAAATTAGCACTATCCTAAGACCAAAAGCAATAGCCAACTAGGCCGAAGGTAGAAACAGGGACTTTGCCAAGCAAATATGTGTCCTACGTAAGACTCCATAAAAATTCTCCAAGTTGTTTGTTTAACGTTTTTTTTTAGTAGGAATATGAGGTATTTTATTTATGTAGAAAATTATTAATATGGATTACATATTTTACCTATGAATTACTGTTAAAAGGAACACAGTTTACAGATGGCAACCCTTTAAGTAGGCCTTGGAGACTTTGGAATATGTTCTCTCTGCCATTTGGGTCTTGTTAGAAAGAAGGGGGAGGGGAGAAAAAAATAAACTGTGTGTTGCTTAATAACATAGCACGTGCTCTAGGCACTTGTTTATAGCAAGCCCATAGAGAGAACAAGTAAACATACTTCAATCATGAGCACTATGCATTTAAATTATCTGATCTATCCTTTGCGTGATCGGTCGAGATAGAACGTTTGTTTGTAAACATAAAAGTTAGATTCCCAATGAAAGCTAATTCCTTTAACTTTTGTTCCTCTGTGGATGGTGATAGATGTGGGTCTAAAATCTCTTCAAAGCTGATGTTTTGGACACTAGATGTTTGTATATAGAAAATTAGATCACTTGGACACATTTCCATAAGAAGCCAAAACACTAAAGCCAAACACATCACATTTGATTATGTATGCAAGCTTTGCAACAGCCAGAATGAAGTGATAATTTGCCATTTACAAATAACGGTGACAAGAAGCATGTATTTGTTTCGATCAACTGAAATAGCCCGACGAAGTTCAAGAATATCTTAGCCGGCATATATGTGTATGGCTGTCTCTGTATTTCCAAAGCAAAACGAATGAAGCAAAATAATTGCAATGTCTTTGCCTTATAAATCCAGTTTTTAATATTAATTTTTTACTTTGAAATCTCCCAAAAAAAAAAAAAGGATATGCTCTTTCTGTAATAGAAAAACTAACTTGAAAACTAAAAAGTTGTAATCCATCTATATTAATTCCAAAATTTTAGAACCACCAATCTTTCAAAAACATGAATGTTTAGAACAGAGTTAGAGTTAACGTTTTGAGTAAATCATACCTTTTTCTGAGATATTTAAATTAGATCATCATTTTTTTTATTTTAAAAATGTACATTCCCTTTTCTTAAATTTTTTATGTGGCAAACAGTACCGTGGAATTTCTTGGATCTCTTCGTTGATTAAGAGTTCTCTTTGCAATCTAGTGTAAAGATCATTCCCTTCCATTGAAGTCTTATCAGAAATATCCTCCCTTGACAACGGAGAAGAAGAAATCATCTGAAGACACAGATTTGCTTCAATGTATAGGAATAAGAAGATTAACAGAGGTGGCCTAATGTTCTGCTAAGAGTAAGAAGGGATTGAGAAGAACAATCAAGAAACAACTTTCACTGAATCAAAAGCTATTTCACAGCTTAGAGTAGCTGCTATTTAGACTCACTACCTTCCTTTCACATATCACTAGCTAGCTCATATACTACTAAAAATCTTATGCTGAGACGTAACCAGAACAGCTCATGCAGCTCATCACCACTAACTGACTTAACTGTCGTTCTAACTTCAGTACCTAACATTACTCCCTTAGCAATTCTTATCCACTAGCTATTTCCTCAGGAGATTCATTAGAAAACGTGGTAGTGTGAGTAGAACAATGATATTTAGCATGGTACCGCCATCTAGCTATTTATTCATGCATATCAGATAAGTCTCTAAGGCAATTAGAGTTAAAGGCAAAAGTATCCATTTTGTCTTCGGGATCAGTTTTAATTTTGTCCCAAATTTTTTGTTGTCAATTTCATATTCCATATGTTTATAAAAATTCTTAATGTTTTCATAAATACTAATGCCAACCAAATTTTAACACAATTAGCAGTGAGATACACATAGATATTACATGTCAACATGAACATTTGTCCTAATATCTCACTTACTAACCCGCAATTAAAAGGAAGGAAAGGGTTCGAAGATGCAAAATTACACGCTTTAGAATTTATTAGGTGAGACATATCCATGTTGGCAATATAATATTCACATTTGTGTTCCCTAATGGTCAAGTGTTTAATAAGTTAGGTAATTCTATTAACAGTTTAGATAACGTCAGCGATAAAAAACATATTAAAAAAATTTTTTGAACATTTACAATGAAATTGAAAAAAAAAAAAGAACAAATTGAAACTAACCCCAAACTTGACTGAGAAACAAAAAAGGTAGGTATACCTAGAGTTAATTGCAACAACTTATTTGCTGCACCACTTTCTCTCGACAATACATCTGCTGCTTGATTTCATTTGCCTTTCTTGCATGAAACTGATCTCATAATTATACTTCAAACAGTATGGTGACCCAATACTAGTTAAAAAAGGTATATATCTAATTTTGGAATCTACATCCTCCAGAATTCTTTGTTGTAAAGTTTTTTTTTTATTTTTTTTTATTTTGAAGAGATCAGAAGTGAGAAAAGATGAAGTGAGAGAAAAAAAAAAAGTTGACATTTTTACTTATTGATCTCTCTAAACTTTACTAGAATTTGTGATAAAAAATCTTCATCACAAATTGCCTACCCATAAAATATTGCTGCTATGATCCACTGCAAGAACTATGGCCAGCAACTCATTCTTATTAGCAGACATGCTGGATTGCTTAGGTGACAAAGACTTACTAATAAATGCAATGAGATGAGTATCTTGCATAACAACTACTACGTACAATACCCCTATTAATTAGAAGAATCGGTCCCCGCCAATAAAGTCATTAAAAAATATGGCAAAGGAATGAAAAGCACGACCTGTTTGAGCTTATAAAAAAGCCTCTGTTCCCAAATCAAATCTTTACAACGAGTTACTTATAATTTTTTAAATTATAAAAGATTAAATAAAAATTTAAGTCAAATTATAGGAACTAATAAAATAATTTAATTTATATGTATAATATATATATAAGAAATTATTTAGAACATAAATATTGGAATTTTAAATTTTAGAATATGACAGATATAATATAAATTAATTCCGTCAGTAAATTCATTAACAATTATAAATAGGTTAGGGACATTAACACCATTAAAATTATCATCATATTTTTAATTATTTTAATAGTAATATAATTAATAAACTTTGACCAATGACAGAACTTGAGAAATCGCAAGCTGTGCAATTTTTATGACTGACAATCAAACTTATACCAGAAAAAGAAAAAAAAAAAAAAAAAGTCATAGTGAAACAAAGGTCAAAGTCAAAGAATTAAAAACTTATCAATTAATGGGAGAACTTACTACGTGTTGAATTGAATGAATATGGTCGTATTGTTGACCGAAAAATGTTGAATACTTAGTATTATTATTTTAGAAAGAATCATATCAAACGGCCAAAAGAAATTGATTAAATATATTCTGATAATTAAGTTTCTGAATCTGGGTGAATGCAAACTTTTGGTTCTTTTTAATTTCAACTTGGGAAAGTATATTCTATTTTGAAACCGAAATGCACAATATTACTGCATTGATAAATAAGATCATATTTCCTTCGGACTCGATTAAAGATCTCAGATGAGAGATAATTTACAAAAAAATGTAATATAGAGTAATGAAAAAGTGATTAGCCAATACAAATAGATAAAATAAATAAATAAAATTAACCTCAATTATACGAATAATAAACAATATCAAAATGTTAAGAAAAGATTATATTACCTTCAAGTTCGATCAAATATGTCAATTATGGCTAGCAGAATTAGCCTAAAAAAGGTTTTCCACAAATTAATATAAGGTGATTTAGGTCAAAACACACGGATGAAATGCATACATGAAAAATAAGGGAAAAGAAGAGTGTGTGAAGCACTCGGCCACTTCTTGTATAGCAGAAGAATCTTCAAGCTTTCTATCCCATATCGATTCTAATCGAAAACACCAATAGAATCTCAGTTTGTTTTCACAGCAGATGCACCGAAATTCAACAAAATGAGAAGCATGGGTTCTTTCAAAGCGAGTCTCTATTCTCTCTGTTTTGTGTTCTCAGTGTGGGGAAGAAGTATGATAAAATTTTACAATAGTTTTCTCTATTCAGTTAACCCACACTATAACCCCCCATTCTTTTAAAAATCGACCATAAGCATTTTAAACCCAAAAAATTAATGAGTTAATTAATTGTCTATTAATAAATTAATTTAATTAATTTTTAATTTATTAACCAACTAATTAAGCTGGATTATTGGGTTGGATCATGAGCATCTTGTATTCTAATATCTTTTACTTGCATATAATGGGATAAACAACACAAAACTATCTACTCTTATTGAACTTTCACACAAGGTGCTTTGCTATAACTACTAGGGTACAATATTTTAGAGCTCTTATAATAGAAATCCTACTATAGAACTAACATAAAAGACTACTACCTTTAGATATATATCACACATTTACTTTTGTGCCTTAAATGTCCTAGATTTACCTCTGTACACTCTACTCATTGCAAATTTAATCCCTCTCAAGCTTAATCTTAGATTGCCTTCTTGCCTGCATAATATCTATGCTTATGATGCTATAAAAAAAAACTCATAATGGACATATCGCAAGCACTAGCATAGTTGTGTATATTTCAAATAATCATCTTTTTCCCAATTGCAATCATTAAACACATGCGTTATGAAATGCATGCTAAGGTATTTCTCTTATTTCACAAGGACATATGTTGATTTAATTTATTTATCAATATTATATGATCTTAATCTAGACACACACAATGCCTAACCTAAATTATACCATTCCACTCACCTCTCATGGCACTTAGAAAAAAATTTGCACCTAGTTATATGGAGGGTGGGAATTCATAATTTAGTCCATTTAATTATATTTTCAAATTTTATCTATACCTTCCTTTTCTTTTTTTCAAGGTAACATGTTTATTTTTTATGTTTTTTCTTTGCCAAATTAGAGCTTTACGACCTCACATAACTAACACAAATGTCTTATCTTTGCTCACTCCCCATAAGTGCTAAAGGTGTTTACTTATATGAGAAAGCCAACCTTATCAACCTATTGTATGACATACTATCACACTATGCATGTGTTATCTATTCTTATGGCATAATATTGAGAATACAATGGATGCATTTATTCATTCAACAATCAAGTTATATATTGGGTGTGATGTTTGTGTCATATGCATACCAAGAGACTTTATATGTTCCATATACACATATTTAATTATAGTTTTTGTCAAGGGATAAATTAATATCTTAGCATAGAGATATATTATAGAGTAACACTTTTATGTGCTATCACATCTCTAACAAAATTATATCTTATGCCTATGTACTTAGTTTTACTACGATACTTAAGGTCTTTAGTGTAAGCTATATTTGCTTAACTATCACAAAAGCTATAGTTTGCTAGATTTTTAATTTTCTATAATTAGTTATGATTTTCCAAAATTAGAGCCAAAAATCTAACTTTTGGACCCATTTAAGAAAAAGTACTTTCTTGGTTTTTGGCTTATATCCATAGTTTATGACTTGTTTGATGCTATGTATGAGTTGTATATATGGAGTTTGAGTAGAGAATATGAATGATGGGCTCACAGAACCCACAGGGCAAGAAATGAGTGTTTGAAACCCCGTTTTATAGTATGAAAATGCCATAGTTTGTACTAGTTCTTTAGAAATCATATGGAATCGAGCCCAGAAGGAGGCTAGATAGAGTTAATATATTATGGTGTTACATTTATTTCCTTATAACAGCTACACTTCAATTTGGTTCAAAATCAAACATCACAAATTCAACAACCCTCATTTCACAATTGCTCTACATTGCCTAACGATTACCAATCACTAATAAACAAATTTAAAATGTGGACTTAATGGCTGGATATAATTTGACTGAAATTGGTCTTAAGAATTTGGTATAGTGGTTTGACCACTATACCAAAATGTAGTACTTGATGGTAAAGAAAATTGATAGAGAATTTTATTGGCTCAAAATATGACAAAGGTATGAAACAAAAAAGTTTTTGTTTTGGGGATACTTCTTCATACTAGTTTCTGTGTTAATTGAGATTTGGTAAAAATAAATTTGCCTAGATATTGACTACAAAATTTAAACTTGGTTTTGAATGATGTAGGATTTAAAATGAAAATAATCTTTTAACCTCCAATTTAAAAAATAAAAATAAAAATTGAAAAAATAAAAAAATATATATCAAATTTGGGCCCAAACCAAATTTAAATGATATATAACCTGCAATCCAAATTGCCATTCAACTCATGACTTGAACTTGTTTAAGTAATAATCCTCCCCTCCCCAAATGGCATTGTTCAAGCAAATTTTTTTCCAAAACGCCACCATTTTGACAATTATATATTTAGCTTAATAATATTTTGCCCAAACAATAGACTTTTTAGAAAAAGAGTGCCACATAAGCAAATTCATGTCACGAAGTTAATAGCTACGTTAAAATAGTTCACAGACAAAATTAAGATATTTTATTTTTAAAAGATCAAATTGAAAAAATAAAAAAGTGATCTATTAAAAATTAAATCCCCAGTTTACTCTTAAAATTTTCAGTGCAACCTTAAGACATTCGACCAAAGACAATAGCCAAGGCCAAAGAGAGGAACAGGGAATTTGCTAGGCAAATATTCGTCCTCCGTAAGATGAGGTATATTATTTATGCAGAATATTATTAATACGGATTACATGGTTTAAGTATGAATTAATGTTAAAACAAACATAGTTCACAGATAGCAACCCTATCATTAGGCCAGGTAGAATTTGGAATATCCGTAAGGAAAAAAAAACATAATTGTTTGTCAGTTAATAACATATCATGTGCTCGAGGCACTTCTTTATAGCAAACCCATACAGAAAACAAGTAAACATACATAGTATGTGGTCTACGCACCTCTTTGTAGCAAATCTACAGAGAGAACAAGTAAATATACTTCAATCATCAGCACTAGAAATCTTCTGAGCTATGCTTCGCATGGTTGGTCGAGATTGAGGGTGGGCTTGTAGACAAGAAAGAGCTAGATTTCCAATCAAAGCCAATTCCTTCAACTTTTGTTGCTTTATAGGCGGCGGTAGACGTGGATCTAAAATCTCTTCCAAGTTGATATTTTGAAAACCACATGTTTGTATATGGGAAATTAGATTACCTGGATGCTTTCCCATAAGAACCTCAAAAGTCAGAACACCAAAGCTAAACACATCACATTTCTCAGATACTTTCATTGTGTATGCAAGCTCTGCAACAACCAAAACGAAGAGATAATTTGTCATTTACAAATATTGACAAGAAGAAGCATGTTTTGGTCAGTTGAAATAGCCTAGATGAAGTTCGATGATGCCCCCACCGTAACATGTGTGTGTGTGTTTCCAAAGCAAAACTAATGAAGCATAATAATAGTAACGTGTTTGCCTTATAAATCAAATTTTCAATATTAATTTTTTACTCTGAAATCTCCCAAAAAAAAGGAGAGAAAAAAAGGAACAGGGTTTTCTATAATAGAGAAACAAACAGGGAAACTAGAAAGTTTGTCAAAAGTTTTAGGACAACCTATCTTTCAAGAACTTGAAGGTTTTGAAAAGAGTTAGATAGGGTTTAATATTAAACATACCTGGAGCAGCATAGCCATATGTGCCAACAAATGTTGTCCAAATTGATGAATCAGGCTTCAAGAACCTTGCTGCGCCAAAGTCTGAAACATGGGCTTCAAGATTTGTGGACAATAAAATATTGTTGCTTGATATGTCTCTGTGAATAATTGGTGGATTGCAATCATGATGCATATAAGATAAAGCTTGTGCCACACCTTTGACGATATCAACCCTTTTAGGCCAATCTAACTCTAATGCTTCTTTGTCATTTCTAAGCAAATCAGCTAGAGTCCCTCTTTCCATGTACTCGTAAATCAAAAAATTGTGCAACGCATGTAAGCAAAATCCATATAGCTTTACAATGTTTCGGTGGCGTGTTTCTGTCGAGGCTTCAATTTCACTCTCAAAGGCTTTTATACTCTCAATGTCTAAGTCATCCGCTTCATATCTTAACTTTTTTATAGCAAATACTTCATGCCCTGTCATTACCACTTTGTAAACTTTTCCGAAAGCTCCCACCCCAATGCAATATTTGTCATCGAAGCTCTCAGTTGCTTCAATTATGTCTTCATACACAACTCTGCCATTGAAGTGCCATATTGAAAATGGATTTCGTATTATGGCTGCGGAGTTCTGTTTTAGAACTCTTGAGTTTCGCTTACAGCAAATAACAAATATCCCAATTAACATTAAGGAGGCAAACAATACACCTCCCATAGAAGCAACAATAGCTATTAGAACTTTCCTCTTGTTACTTTCATTAGGAGGTTCTATGACTGAGACATTGCAAGGTCGTAAGCCTTGGATCTTTCCACATAAATTATTGTTGTTACTCAAATCTAGTGGATAAGAAGAATTAAATATACCGCTATTAGGTACAGGACCCCCCAAATTGTTATAAGAGAGGTTAATGCTAGACAAGGCTGGCATTTGACTAAGGGAATTAGGGATAGAGCCCGATAGATTATTGTGAGACATATTTAAGCTTTCCAAATTTCTGGGCTTACCAAGATCAGCAGGAATTTCTCCAAAGAGTGAATTGTAACTCAAGTCCAAAAAATATTGTATGGCCGCAAGATTTCCAATTTGGAAAGGGACTGTGCCATTGAAGTCATTGTTGCTCAAATTTAAACTCACCAATTTGTAGCAGTTCCCTATTCGATAAGGGATTGGGCCTTTTAGCTTGTTCATTGATAAGTCTAAATCCTGCAAATTGGAAAGCTTTCCAATGCCTAAAGGTATCACGCCTGAAAGATTATTGTTGCTCAAGTGTAGAATGTTCAGGCTTGAGGAATTTCCTATTTGTGGAGGAATCTCTCCTGCAATTTTGTTGTGAGACAGATCGAGCTCTACTAATTTCTCTAACTGAAAAATCTCGCCAGGAATAGTGCCGTCTATTGAATTTCCAGCCACATTAAGAAGTTGTAAGCTTTTGCAAGAACCCCAATTTGCAGAGAGTTCACCTTGCACTCTATTGTAGCTAAAGTCAATGTAAGTAAGATTAGGATAAACTCCAAAATCCTGATCAACAAAACCTGTAAGTTGGTTATGATCAATCTGAAGTCTGCGTAAGGCAGGGCAGTTTCTTAGGCTTATTGGAATTGGACCAGTGAAACTATTGTATCTTGCAGTGAAATTGACAAGCATACCACCTTTGCACACTTGCGGTGGTAATTGACCAGTGAAGTTGTTGTAAGCAAGATGCAAGACAATCAAAGATGAAAGGTTTCCAAACTCTTGTGGCACATGACCATGTAAATTGTTTTTGTGAAGGCGAATATCAGTTAGATTGGTCAATCTACCAATAGAAGGGGGAATTATGCCTGAGAGATTGTTTACAGACATTGAGAGAATACTTAACTTTGTACAGTTGCTTAGAGATGGTGGAATGGGCCCATAGAACAGGTTCCCATCCAAAGCTAGAAAAGTTAAATCTGTTATATTCCCTATTTCTCTTGGAATTCTGCCACCAAGCAGGGTGTCCTCAACGAAAAGATTATGGATCCCAATCAAGCCAGTTTTGGGTTGATCAGTGCCACCAGGGAATAGACGAGGGTCTAATATTCCTGTTAGATGGTTTGCTGAAAGATCAAGCTCATAAAGGTGTGTCAGATTAGCAAGAGAAAGAGGTATGGTACCATTGAGATGATTATTATTAAGGTCAAGGAATTGGAGTTTTGAGAGCAACCCAATGCTTTCTGGTATGGGGCCCATGAGTTCGTTATATTGGAGATCAAGAAGAAGAAGATTTGGAAATGCCGAGAAGTTCAAGTTCTGAAGGGTACCTTCAAGTCGAGTGTTATTCAAGTTTAGCTCAATGACGCTCCCTGAAGAGTCACATTTGATTCCACGCCAGGAACATGGGGTTTGTGCTGTAGTACTGGAGTTGGTGTGTGGTAGAGAGACCCATGAATCCAAAACTAGTTGGTTTGGGAGACTTCGCTTCCAGTTAAGCAAAGCTTCAATTTCTGTAAGTCCAGAAGTGATATGGCATAGTGCCCACAAAACCACGCAGGTAGATGGAATTGCAAGGAAGACAGAAATTTTATGCCGGGCCATGTTTTAGAATATGATATGCTTGTTTATTCAAAGCAGAGTTTCTTTTTATATCCCATTAGTAGGAAGACTATGGCTTCCTTCAATGATTGTTTAGTTGATTTCCCAACAATTTAAAATCGTTAATTACTGTTGGCTTGGAGGAGCGCTAGTCAAAGTTATTGGATTCGGATGGCGTTTGTCGAAAAACAAAATACTTTAAAGTTATTCGTAAATGGATATATTAATTTTTGAGATACTTTAAAAATAATTGTAAAAATATGAGCTTGACTTTAATAGGAAAAAAGCAAAAAGATCATCCATATATTATTTAGAGCATATAAAACATGTAAACTTTACAATTTTTTTTTTATATTTGTTATATCAAAACATCCTATAAATAAACTTCTAGACATTCAAAAAATTAACGGTGCATTTGGTTTCTGAAAATATTTTACTTTTATTGTCTATTTTTATTTCTTAAAATTTAATTTCAATAGCAAGTTTTCAAAATTAAACAAATACGTTTGTTACGTAAAGTTAAAATTTTTTCTTTTATTCCTTGTGAGACCCACAAAATTTTCTTTAAATCTCCTTGCTTCTTGCAAGGGATGCGTCCTAAATTTTATACATAACATAATAGTTAAAAGCTATTTAAAAGAATAAAATTAATATTATAAAATTAATAAACTATTTTTAGATAAGATATTTTAATGTCATGGTATGAAATATTATTTACAAAAGTGATTATATTATTATCTACTTAGATATTTTAGATGCTTGTATATATTAAATATAAACATTTTAGATGGATGTTAATAATAATAATAATAATAATAATAAAGAAGATACTGTATATCAAATGATTCATTTGATTTAAGTTCATCTTTGTCCACCAGAAAAACATAAGATGATCAGTCCTCATTAGTTATAATATTACTCCATTATTGCATACATAGTTTAAGGGAAGTGAAAAGACAAAGCAGTAAATCTTGGTGAGGTACATGAAAGCGAAGCAGGATGTCAATCTCATATCTTATTTCATTTAGTGATCTTAAAGAACAAAGTAGATGGATTTTGCGTTGGAATTTTGGCGAAGACCACTGTCCCCATCCGTCACTATATGAGCACATAAGAAGTCAATTTCAATGGTGGAACCTAGTAGACACCCATTAGATAATGATGCTTCACTTTAATCAAAAGCCGACTCATCTTTTCCCACCTAACTCCTCTTCCACTTGGCCATTATAAAGTAAGTTTGTTTGCTGTACACAACTTTAGCAAAACCACTTTATTATGAAGATAAACAAATACAAGTTTTCATCTTTGTTTTTGAATCAAATTGATTATATGAGTATAAATTTTTGTTTGATTTTTAATTTTGACCATCAGTATATGATAATATTAAAGTATTTATTTGCTTGCAAAATTACGAAAATCAATTTTAGAAAATGTTTTCAGAAAACTGGAAAAATAGTGTGACTTTATATCTCAACCCTACAAATTGGAAATGGAGAAACCAAGGGCACTCTAAATTTCTCATGTGCCAATATAGTACCTTGGAATTTCTTGGATCTCTTCGTTGAATAAGAGTTCCCTTTGCAAGTATAAAGATTTCATGCCCTTCAATGAATTGAGCATCTCTTTATTTAGATTCATTCACAACAATGCAAAGAAGATGTGCCCTTCAAGGTAGGTTTCTTCACCACCATCCCTTCTGGCTGTTACATTGAATAGGGATTATCCTTTGGCTCCGCTTAGTCCTGCTGATAGCGATGGTATTAGTTAGTTGGTCTTATTTCTGGTTTAGCGTTTGTGATGCTGTTTCTTCCTACTGGTTTTATGTTAGCTTTTTGGTTTTGTCTTATTTTGCTGGGACTTTGCTTTAGTTTTTATGATATGGATTTTCTTTTGGCCACAACAAAAAAAAAAAAAGAAAAATTGATGGTCCTTGTGAGAATAGTATTCATGATTTGATTTTCGTTTGTTTTGTATGAATTTTTTTCTTTTTCAAAATTTTATGTTTATTTCACTAGAAAAATATTGTCTTTTAAAGAAAAAAATTTCCAATGATCTAAATTTTGTTTCAAGAAAAATTTTTCTCCAAAGAAGTACGAAAAATTCAGTCTTCGGTCTTCGGTCTTCAGTCTTCGGTCTTCAGTCTAATAAAATTGCTTCACCACATTCAGAAAATTTGCTCTAGTGATTTGCGCAATTTCGGGGAAAGCGACAGAACCTCACTTGCTTCGTCTTTTCTATCCTCCGGTCAAACCTTCACTGCGATGTCATTTCTCACAGAATTCTTCCAAGTGAGATGCAAATATTACATAAATAAAATAAATTATTGTTTTGAATTCTACTGAAATTAGTTATATAATTTTTTTTATTTTTTAAAATATAGATAGATCTTTTTTAAAATAAATAGTTATATTATATTTTTATTTAATTTTAAATCTTTTTTACTAAAATACATTTCATTAATTTAAATACATTTTAATTTAACTAAAGGTACTCCTTACATATATTTTTATAAAAAATATTTTAGTCAAAAAAATTAAAATTAAACTAATTCTGTTACAAAGTTAGTTATAATAAGGGAATTGCATTCTATTACAAATAGAGTCTGTTAGTAAACCATATATAGGAAGGAAGTTTGTTGAGTGTAGTGATGAAAATTGTGAATTGTAAATACTTGGATGGTGTTTAGTAAATAGGTAAAGTAAATTATTTGAAATACTTTTAAAATATTTATAAAATTATGAGCTTGACATCTGAAAGTTTGAGTAATTAGTCTCATTGATTGGCTTTCGCACACCTAACCCCGACCCATTTTCAGCCAGCAAAGTTTGACCTAGTTGGCCATTTTCTGATCTGAAGAGAAAGTGCCAAGTATGATATTTTCTAGGTTCCACATTGTATAATTACCTAGATATAATAAATGACTGTCATCTATGCATATAGAGAGAGAGACTCACACGACAGAGTCCAATTCTTGGAACAAATAGTGCATATTTCTGTATCAAGTGCCCTTCAAAGTTTGCATAACCTTTGGCTTTGAACTGTCTGAAGATGACTGACTTGAGTGAGTTTCTGAGGAACCTTGTTTTGATTTTTGTGCTTCTCTTCTCCATTCAATTAAGTGACAGTAACGGCACGCCATCGGCTGATTAAGGAGAAAGTTTTTCACGTAAGGATTACTAATTAATTCATCTCTCAAGTGTTATCAATTGTTTTTTGGTTTGTTGGTGTTTCAAAGAATGGATTATTAATTGCCTCACCTACTTACAATTAGATTATTATATTGGAAAGTTTATTGTTTTTACTTTTTTTATTGCTCCTTCTAATTCTTTTCCATTTTTCTTCATATATACATGGCTCCCTGATTTAATTATTGCTTTATATAGGGATTTCGATTAATATTGTATTATGTGTATAAAATAAGATTTTCATTAATCAAGAGAGAAATTGTGATTTTAGTGCATAAAAAATTAAAAATTTTATGAGAAAATTAGGAATGAAATTAGATGTTGCAATTATATGAAAAATTAAGGAAAGATATTGTATTGTGTGTATTAAATTCAAAATTTTAATTTTTTTTGTCCAATATAGGATTTTAATAAGTGAATAAAAGGAATTTTAGTCTTCAATGCATAAAAAATTAGAAACTTTGTAAAAAAAAAAATTAAGAATTTAGGATAAAACTTAGGAAAAAAATAAAAATTAATTTAATAACAAAACTTAAAGAATATTATAATGTAAATTTGAAGAATATTATACTGTATGTGTTAAATTTGGAATTCTAATTAATTAAAGGAGGACAAATCTAACAGCATGCATCTTTGCATATTTAATTCTTCGTATCATTGTTAATAAGACAATCATAAAGAGAAGCGTACTGAATTTGTTGTCATATAGGTTTGAACCAAACCTAATAACATTTAAATTAAATTGACACACAAAAACTTATGATTGACTTATCCCTTTTATTTTGCCTAGCTAGGTTAGAACCAGAGTCAATATTGTGGAATGCATGTATCTCCACACTGGCAAACTATTAAGTAAAGTATGTGATAAACTTAAAATGCATGTAACTCTTCTTATCATTCTTAATAGAACAACTATAGGGGTGTTGAATTTCTCATTCAGGTTTGAACCAAACCTAATAACATTTAAGTTAAATTGACTCAGAAACTTATGATCGCCTTGTCCCTTTCATTTGGCCTAGTTTTGAACTAGAGTCAATATTGTACAATGCATGTATTACTTGTGAAAATTTCTGGTTGACTTGTCCCTTTCATTGGGTTTACTATGCGTTAATATTAACTTAATTTGTACCAAAAATTACATTTAAAGACTCAGATATGATAAAATTTGTAATAAAAGACATTAAAAATTAAAATTATTTTTAAGGGCTACAATTACTATGAGGTTTTAAAAGATTTATTACTGATTTTAAGAGATTTATTATTAGATACTAAAAAATTTAGCACTTTTCTATACCCAATACTACATTTTTTAAAATCAATAATAAATCTCCTAAAATTTAATAGTAATTATGATTTTTAAAGGTAATTTCAAATTTTAAAACTCTTTATTGTAACTTTTTTAGCATTTGGATCATTGGTTATAATTTTTCTTAATTTTTACATCATTTTTCTTCTTTGAAAAGTATTTCTTTTTTCAATTATTCTTCTCAAAATATAATATAATAAAGGTTGATAGTGACTCTATTAAAATCAATGTCTAAAATCTTAAAAAATTAGTCGTGCACATTGATTTTCCTGATATGTCAATTGCCACACCAGTCCAACCAACCCAATGTGTTAGGCTATAAAAGGATTATTTTAAAAAAAATTTAATTCTAAATTAAAAATATTTATATTAAAAGATATTAAATTTTGAAAGTATTCTAAAAATCTTAAGTTAAAAAATTGTAACTTAAAGTTTTGAATTATAATTTTTTATAAAATTTAAATTTTTAATCTTAAAATTTTTAAAATAATTTCAAATTTTAAAATTATTTAATATAAATATTTTTAACTTGAAGTTAATCTATAATTTTTTTATTTTTTTGCTTCATTTTCACAAACTGGCCCTACTTTAAAAGGTACAGTTTGTCTAATAAATTTAAAATATTTAGGTTTTTCGCTTCAAAACAAAATAATGGTCAAAAGAGCCGAAGAGAGAATGCCCGCGACTTTCCTCTCATCTTTTCTCTCTTTCCAGTCGTGCTGTCTATGCATCTATTTTTTTTTCTGCTTTTAATATTTTTAAAAGCAAAAAGAGTAAAAACAAATACTTAACTTTTAAAATTGAATAGACAGGAGAGGAGGTAGACTGGGGAGAAACTGAACGCAGAGAGAGTAGACTTTGCACTGTTAACATTTATCCAGCTGAGGGAAGCAATAGCCAAATATTGACAATGAGTTACCCAGTGAGATATTAACACTTGCAAATCCCAATTTAAATAACCATTAAATTTTTTGAATTAATTCAATTTATCGTCGTTACTCGGTTGCCTTTAGAATTAATGAGTGCTCTTGTCATGTGGTTTTTATTCAAAAATCAAAGAAACATATTGTATATTTTCCGCTTTAAACACAACCTTGAAGCATTATAAAGGTTTAAAATAACTTTCAAAAGTTAGCGTTATATCCGGTGAAAGTTTTTTAATTAGGCTTTTAGGATTCTGTAAGTTTTTTTTGGTACTGAACTTAGTTTTACTTTTTGACACAGAATAAAATGGTTTCATAAATATCCTTAAAAAGGTTTCTTTTAATTACATTTTTTTAAAAAAATTATTTTGATAAAGAAAAAAAGTTAAGACTTCGATAAACTATAAATTCAAGTTCCAAACCAAAACACACCATAATTAGATGCTACCACAAATTAGTGTCAAACACAATTTTCTGTACTTAATAAAATGAATATAAGATCATGATGTTATCGCATAAATAATCAATTTCTTATATATACCGGTTAAAAAATTAAGAAAAGTTAACATTTCTAAATGAAAGAGTTAGTCAAATTAGATATTCATGTATATATACAAGAACAACTAATTCCAATTCTCAGAACACAGGTGGTGGTATCTCCTTATAACAGTTGCACTTCGAGGTTTGCATAACGTTTTGCTTTGATCTGTTCGAAGATGACCAACTTGAAGAAGCTTATATGTAACCTTGTTTTGATTTTTATGCTGCTCTTCTTCGTTCAAGTCGCAGCAACGGCCCGCTATCTGCTAATTAACGATAATCGATCTCAACATCATCCGGATGATTGTAAGGATAAGTGTTTTCAATTGTTTTAGTTTATTGCATTTACTTTTTTTTATCATTCCTTCTAAATCTCTTCCATGTTGCTATTATTATTATTTATGGCTCGCTAATTTGATTATTTCAGTAGGGGGTCGCACTCCCCACACTCCCCACAATTGCTGTTGAGCAAAGAGTGGCACTGTTTCCACAGAGTGGTTGTGTGAAGCTGCTAAAGAGGAAAACAAAGCCTTGCTTTGTAAAATATGGAAAACAAAAGAAATTTATAGTGAAATAAAATATCTTGCTTTGTAAAAAAGAATTGCCAAATTCTTGTGCTCTCTTGGATTTCCTGGAATAAACAAATCAAGAAATGAGGTTGGCATAACTTTTTGCTTTGATCTGTTCGGAGATGACAAACTTGAAGAAGTTCATATAGAAACCTTGTTTAATTTTGATTTTTGTGCTTCTCTTCTCCATTCAAGTTGCAGAAACGGCATGCTGTCTCAATTGATTGCCTCACCTACTCACCACTAGATCATATTGGATAGTTCATTGGATTTTACTTTTTTGCCGCTCCATCTAATTCTTTTCCATTTTTCTATCTGATCTTATTATTGTTTTATATAGCTGCTTGGTATGGAAATGATGCCCACAATCAAGGACATGTATAGAATATGAGATTTGGGAAAAATTAGGAATTTTTTTAGGGATGAAATTTGGGAAATGTATTGTATTGTATTGTATATATAAAATATGTGATTTTGTCAAGAGAGAAATTGTGATTCTCAGCGCATAAAAAATTAAAAATTGTGTGAGAAAATTAGAAATTTATAACAAAATTAAAAATAAAATAGGAGATTGCATTTATGTGCAAAATTGAGTAAAGATATTATGTTGCGTGTATCAAATTTAGGATTTTAATAAGCTAGCAAAAGACTTCCACTCTTTAGTGCATATAAAATTAGAAACTTTGTAAAAAAAAAAAAGTTAAGAATTTAAGTAGGAGACTTGAGATATGCGTAGTCACAGAATCGCAACATAACAAGTTTTTGGTTTTTTTGAAAATTTTAATATTTTTGTTATCAAAGAAACAATGCAAAACCGACGAAGTAAATGGAAAATGATCACCACAACCAAAAAAAAAATGAAGAAGAAATCAATTTAAGGACAAGTAAATGCAATGAAAAAGGTAAGAGGAGAATTTTTAGATTTTTTTTTTTGAAGAAACAAAAGAAAATCAGTGAATCACAATGGAAAATGATCACAACAGCAAATAAAAATGGAGTGGAAATCAATTTGAAGACAAGTTAAAGCAAGAAAAGCATACAGAGCAATTTTAGTGCTGTGAAATGGGAGCTTGTGAGACTGAAACCGCTTTCAAAGTCACTTTTAAAAAATGAAGCAGTGAAGAAGAGAATGAAAGCTTTCAAAGTCACTTTTTCCCAAATGATCTGAAACCGCTTGAAGCAATTCTCTGAAGTGGAGACCACCAACGACTTGACTTTTCACTGCCAAAGGGGTGCTCCGCTGCTGCCAGCTTTGAATATGATTGCAAAGTGACAAAAGCAGTCATCAATGTTGTTTAATAAAAAAATAATTATCTCTAAATTTATGAATTTTTTTAATAAATAATACTTATTACGTTATTTTTTGACACAATTAATTAGTGAAGGTTATAATTTTATTTTAGCAAAGATGCATAGCTACATTAACAAAGTAGTGAAAATAAAATGATATGCGGCTTTAAATTTTTATTTTTAAAAATTAAAATTTTCTTTTTTCTAATATTATGCTGTTACATTATGGGTGTGACAATCATATATATTATGTATAGTGTGTCATATCCGAAAATGCGACCGTGTGATGTCTTAAAGAAAGAAATTTGTGATTTCAATTTTTAAAAATTGAAAATCAAAATCAAAATTAAAAGTTGTAAAAGTCATCATCAAAATTTTATTTTTTAAAAAATAAAACTTTGAAAAAACTTTTTTATTTGAAGAAAATGAAAAAATTGGCCTACGAACTAGAAAATAGATTCGATAATCGATTCTGAGTGGAAAATGTATTAAGTGCTCCACATCACCCGTTGCTAAGAACGGTTACCTTAAATAGTTGTGAAAAATTAAAATGGCCTCAATTCTATTTTAATTCTTTCTAATAAAACACATGTAAAATGGAAGGAAAATTTAAGGAAATAAAATTAAAAGAAAAATAAAAAAGAAAGAAGTTAAGGAAATAAAATTAAAAAAAAATATTTATTTACAAAGGGCGAATTTGATTTAAGATGAAAGCTTAGAGCTTACGCCTTATAAAAGAAATCAAAGTTTACGTAGTTCGAACCAAAAATTATATTTGGTTGATGTTTTGTTTTGTTTGTTTTCTTTTCTTTTCTTTTCTTTTCTTGGTTTTTCATTTTTGTTTTTGTTCTTTTTTTTTGGTCAATTATTTTCTTTTTTTTTTTTTGTTTTTGTTTTGTCTTTTTTTTTTCATTTTTTCATTTTAGTTTTTGTTGTGTTTCTTTTTTGTTGTTTTTTTTTATTTTGTTTTGTTTTATCTTTTTGTTTTCATTGTGTTTTTTTTTGTCAGTTATTATTTTATTTGTTGCTTTGTTTGTTTTCTTTTTTTTGTTTTTGTTTTGTTTTTTATTTTTTTCACTTTTTTTTATCATTTTTTAATGATTTTATTATTTTTTAATTAATTTTTATTTTCTTTTTATTTTAATTTTTTTGTCAAATTTTTACTTTTTATTTTTCTTAATTTTCTTGATTTGTTTATTTTTATTTAAGTAAAAAGATTAAATTTCGAAATAATATTTGTGTTTAACTACAAGAAATTTCCTTTTTTTCTTTTTAAGAGATATTTTCTTTCTCTCTTTTTTTTTTTGACCTTTTGTTTTTATATCTTTATTTTTTCTTATTTTTGTTTTGTTTTTGGTATCTCTTTTTTTCACTTTTTTTATCTTTATAGTTTCAAACAGTATACTCCAATTAATCTTGAATTTTTAACGTACTTTTTATTCTAAAGAAGTCTCTTTTAGAAATTTTTTTTAACAACTTTACTGAAAAAGCTTTTTTTTGTTTTTGTATGCTTCTCTCTTTTTTATTTTAAAAAAACATACTTTTTCTTTTCATAAAAAAAACCATGTATTTTTAAAGAACCTTATTTGATTTTCTGAATTGTTTTAATTTTATTTTAAATCATATTTTATTTTATTTTATTTTTTAAAAATTAATCCAATAGAATCATTAGAAAGACCTTGAATACCAAGGAGACTTTATTGTCCCACGTGGTATTCCAGTTAAACCTTCTATTTGTCTGAGGGAATATAAAATCCCACATAACTAGTCTAAAAAGTGAAAAAATAAAAAGATAAAAAATAAAATAAAATAAAAATATAGTATAACATACACAAGCCAAAGCAATTTGTGGGAGTGGGTGCTTGGTATTCATTCATAATTCACTACATCACTCTTAGGCATATTTTACAAGATTGGTAAAAAGGGACATTATACATATTGCAAGTCAATTGTACCCCACTCCTTCGTTCTCCTGATGGAGTCAAAAAAGCCATTCCCTGTGCGTTGTACGTCTGAATTCTTCTCAAATGTGGAATAAAACGGAACGGATTCTACATTGCCTTTTTTAGCTCATGTCTACCCTTTTCAATCATACTTAACATAGATTGCTTCCACTCACATGCCAAGCACAGCAAAAGTAATGGGCAAGAGTAAATGAATTTTAAGCCAAAATGCACGTAAAATCGGGTAAGAACTTGTACATAACTCAAGTGTTCATTCAAACTTTACGCAATCAGTGTTTTAAGTATTCCCCAACTCGAAGGCAAGCATGGGGAACGAACATTCAAGATCAACATCTTCAATATGATTCCAGCCTTGAAAATTTATGTTTCTAGTGAAATCCAATTTGCAGCAACAAAATTACAGCCAGCCCTTTTATTAAGAGTCTAAATTCAGATTTCCACGATAAAACATAACACACCACAAGTGACATCCAAGGACTTGAGATTCAAATTACCAAACCATAACACAGTGTCAAGAGGCTCATCCTCGTGCCAAACCAAAGTAAACACTCAAGCTTCATAATTCCAAGCATCGCAGGAGTATATATATACATGTATATATACATATATATATATATATGTATATATATATATATATATCTCTTATTCTATGCATTGCCAAATTGAAACATAAGGAAGTGGGGGATCGTGTTCAGAATTCCTTCTCATACTTAAAATGCAAGAGAAATTAAAAACGAGATCACACACCAAAAACTGTTTTAAAGTCCTTTTGAGATCAAGCTAAGACTTCCACGCCCAAAAGGGAGCAAATCCCACTTAACAAAATTAACAGACCTTCTTGACCTGAGACCACCATGACATGCCTTTCACCTCTCCTAACTTGATATATAAACTAGATTGAAGCCCCCCCCCCCCCAACAAAAAAAAATACAACAAGCAGAATACCCAGCTGCATACCAAACTAACAACAAGATACGCAGGCTTTGACCCATATCAGCACAGAAATCAACAGGCAACAATGTGCAGAGATATCGAGTTCTATTCAATTAAATTTGCATGTAACTCATGGTAGCATCGGAATTGCTTAGCAATAAGATAAATAAGATCAAGTGAAATATAATCCTCTCGTATCCCCGCCAGGCAACCTTCATAGGAGATCAAACGACTACCATATCAAAAACACCTCAACTCAAAATCAGTTTCTTCCAATAGTTCAAAGCAACAGAGCAATTTAGATCATGACAAAGAGGATTTACCTTTTTGGCGTCAATTGATTAAAAGAAGATGACTACTGTATGAAGACATGGTCTCAATTCCTCAAGACACAGAGACCCAAAGCTTGTGACAAATTTGTAGAATTTGGAGGACGAATTAATGCTGAAGGCATTCACGGGTCTGCACTCCCATTCCTCCTCCCAGTTCTGGCTTCTTTCTCTCTTTCATGCTTCCGATCCTTTCCTCTGGTGCTTCCTCGCTTTTCCGTAATATCTCCTCCCCTCAATTCTTTCTCCGTCACTCCCCCAGTTTCTCAACTCACTCTCAGACCTTCTTTCTCTACTCGAATCCTTCCTTTCTCTGATTTTCGGCCTCCTCTCACTCTCCCCGAGTTTCTCAACTCACTCTCAATTATTTCCTTCTTAATCTAAACCATTGAAATTAAATTTGAATCCTTTGATTTTTATTAATTTTAAAAAATATAAAATAAAAAATAAAAATAATTTTTTCATATTTTAAAATAATAATAATTTAAATTAAAAAATTTTAAAAAATAAAAGAACGAATCTGAACCATCCTCTCAATCTCTCCTCTCGAAGCCAATCAGAGCCTCCTCCTCCAGACTCACCCGTCTCTCTCCCTTCATTCTTTCTCTCCAGATCGAAAATCCCCCAAATCTCTCCCTCCTTTCGAATCTCCTCGCCAAAGAAAAAGCCCCCCCTCAATCGCGTGTGAAGGAAAGGAGCAGCTGAAGGAAACGGGTAGGGTTTGGGCTTCCGGATTGTGCTTCTCTTTGCTTCTCTCTTTCTTTTCGGTCCGGGGTTTTCTTTTCAACTTGTTTTGGGTAGGCTTTATGGAATGGCCTTTTGCTTCTTCTTTTCTTTTTCATTTTAATACTGGGCCACAATAGGGTTTAGAGGATTTGGACTGTCTTCTATTTTCGTTTGTTTTAGTTCTTCTTTTATTGGTTTGGGCTCCTAGGTTAGGTCCCAAAATCTTAATCTTTTTTTTTTCAATTTTGGACTTTCCCTTTCTCTTTTTTTTTCTTTGTTGAATAAGTGGGCTTTGGAGTTTGGGTCCATTTCTTTCTTTTGCCCATGATTTTATCATTTTTGGGCTGAGCATGTGGGTCTTACTATTTTATTTCGTGTTTTTCACTCTTTTTGTTTTGTTTTGTTTTAATTTTTTTTTGGCTTGACATTTTATTATTTTATTTTTTATATTTTCTTATTTTTCTCCCTTCTCTTTTTTTTTTTTTTTATAGAGATTTTTCTTCTTTTCTCTCTTCTTTTCTTTTGTGATTTTTGAAATGTAAAACCTTTTTTTCTTTATAGATTTTGATTCTTTTATTTTTGTTTTGAAAAATGTAATTTTTTATTCTTTGAACTTTTTTTTTTTTGGAAAATGTAACTTTTGATTCGTTCATTTTTTTATTTTTTTTTTTTTTTTGAAAAATATAATTTTTTATTTTTTTATTATCTTACTTTATTTTTATTTTCTCTTTTTCTTTTCCTTATTTTTTTTTTTTTTTTTTTTTTGGATTTTTGTTACTCCATCTTTGATTTTTCTTTTTTTTTTTAAATTTTGGATTAATGAGCATTTACCTTGTATGTTATTTATTTTTATTTTTATTTTTATTTTTGGGTTCTTTTTCCTTTAATTTTTTCCTTTGAGCTTATGAGATTAAAAAGACCTATTTGATTTTTGTCTTTTTTTTTGTTTTCTATTTTTTTGTTAGTTCAATTTTATCATTATTTTTGAAATATGTCTGAACAAAATACAGTGTTTACATAATGGCCAATCCAATAAAACAAATTTTTAAGACCAATTTCAGTCGTATTAAATCCAGTCATTAAGTCTACATTATTAATTTGTTTATCATTGATTGGTAGATGCATGAAACATGTGATGCTTCACCTTATAAAATGCAAATCTTTGCCTTTCATTTGCCTTATTATGAGCCAGAGTCTATATGATGTATGCATATGCGAGATGCATGAAGCATCTAAGATGTTTTGTTTTATGAAATGTAAAGTTTTCTCTTCTTTTTTTTTTTTTTGGCTTTTAACTGCCCTAACATGAATCGAGGTCTATGCAACGTATGCAAATGTAGGATGCATGAAACATATGATTTTGATGAAATAAGTTTTTATTTTGTTTGAGATGATAAATGGGCTATGTGATATTTTTGTAATATGTGAATATATGAATGCAAGCTTTTTTTTTTTTAGATTATTTATGTGATTTTCTTTCCCGATAATCCTAGTATTTATGTGCATTATGTGTAACATGTGAAACATGGAATGCAAACTTTTCCTTTTTCTTCTTTTTTTAGATGCAAATTGTGTATTCCTCTTTGCCTTAGTGTAAATCTGGTAATATGAAATGCATATAGTCAAATTAGATATCCATATATATACAAGAATAACTCATTCCAATTTTTAGAACACAAGTGGTGCCATTTCCTTATAACAGTTGCACTTCGATTTGGTTCAAAATAAAACTCAACAACCATCATTTTACAATAGCTCTACATTATATAACGATTACCAATCAATGATAAACAAATTAATAATGTATTTTATTTAACAATGTCAATGTAGCCATGCATTAAGAGATACAAACACATTAGCTTAAGAAAGAAAAGGGTCTTTAACATTTTTTTTGTGGTCATGTTGTCTTAGGATTGGAATAACAAAAATGGCTAGAGTGTAACAAAAAAGAATGCCCCAGTTTTAGACTTGAGGTGGTTTCCTTTAAACAATAAAGAAGTGAAATGCTAAGAAAATGAGTAGTATGGGATAGAGAGAAACTTCACTTCTAGATTTGAACTCTTTTTAAAAGAAACAATTGACATAATTAAAAAAATTTGCTTTGAACCAAACCCTTTTGCCCCAATTTCAATTATTTTATTTTATTTTTATCATTCCCTTCAAGAAAATCTATCCCATTATTTTTTGAACAAGCTAAACCTCAATAAAGACTTTTGATATTTGTAATATGGACTTGGTAAATAGGTTTACAAAATAAGAGATATTAGGATTAAAAATTAACATACCTTATTAGGTCTCCCATTAGTCTCCTTCTCCTATTGCTTTAACAAAATTCTATACTCAGAATTCATTTAGTAAGAAAGGATGTCTCAGGGCTGTAATAGGGTTTAATGGGTAAGAATATAGCTTAAGAAAGAAAGGTAAAAAGGCCCAAATATTCATGTGAACTTGTAATGAGAAATTTGCCTTGGTGATTATGCAATCTTGACAATATTTATTGGGCTTGAACTTTCCCTTTAAATGATCCTTTCTTTTTCTTATTCTCTTTCTGCCTAATTCTCCTTTAAAGGAATTTTCTTTTTTAACTTTTTGTGCAATGTAAAACCTCCCCTCGAGAACTTTGTCCCTAGATTGCATATCAAGGTGAAGTTCCCTTTTGGAAGCTATTGCTTTTTCAAATTTATTTTTGTAAGAAATTCCTCTTTGAGCATTTTTTTCCTTTATGATTTTTCTTTTCCCTCTCCAGTTTGTTCCCTTTTTTTCATTTAATTTTTTTTCTTAGAAGAAATCTACTATGGTGCCAAAATTGTTTTTTCTTTATGTGAAATTCTCATTACTTCTCGGGTTCAATTTATATTCGGTATTTGAAGAATTTTTTTTTAAGGCCCAAAGTGGTTAGCAACGGTTAAGAAGTGTTTGGATAATTGAAAGAACCTGACTCTCTCTTGATATTTGAATTATCAGCATAAAAATCTGTTAAAGACTTCCCATCCCAAATGTTTCATGATTAGGGTGAAGGAAATAAACATCACTTCTGGTTCAATTAAGGTAATTAAGGGTAACTCCTTATATTTGGGAAAGGCAAGAATGCCTTGTATCCTAGGTATAGCTTGCTTGTGGGTCATGCATTTATACTTGTAATTTGGTTTTTTTCTCTTCCTTTTTTTTAGTAATTGAATTCGGGGCATATAATTAATTTCAACTCTAATCCTTTTTCATATCGATTAAATCTTTTTATAAGGAGTCTTAGACATTATATTTTTGGCTTTTTAGTCATTTAGGAAAGACATGCAATGAAAGAAATTGTGTCAATATAGCTGATGAAATGAGAGGATGGACAAAGAGGGAGAAACAGAAGCATATGATCATTGTATTGACAAAGTTAAATAAAATAAGGTCCAATGGGAATATTCAACTTCTATTAGCTTTAGATTTTAGTTATACAAAAGGATATCGACCAAATAAGTATTAATTGATTATGATATGACAAACAATTTCTTTGAGAGTTCAATCACCAATAAATCCCTATGAAATCCTATTTTTTATATCCTTCTATACCTTGTTTATGAAGAGGTTGCAACTTTTCTCTTTTTCTTAGACTACCCCATTGCCTTAAGATTAAGTTCATAATTTTTTGGACAATGCCATTTTGGGAATGGAAATTAGAGGCTAATGAAGGAAACATCCTACTCTTATGAAAGTTAATCAAGTGAAAGTTAGGCAAAGGGTAAGTGTTTTAATTGAGACAATGACAAGTGTCTTAATTGAGATGGTTTGTAGTTCTCAAAATGGTCAAGCTCAATGAATTTTAAGATGGATGGCTCGAATTTCTTTGAAGTAGAGAAGATAGAGATGGGCAATAGTCATAAGCTGAAGGATATAGGGGTAAAACAAGTTAGGAAGCAATAAGTGACTTTATCAAGACTTCTGATAGCTTCCTTTTTCCTAATCAAATGACACACCTTTACTTCTTGCACCTGTACCTCAGTTTTCTCATTTTGGCTAATCATGAGTGTAGCTTCTTATTTGGATTTTTAAATTAAGCTAATTTTTCCATTGCAAAGGATCAAGAATCCTATATTTTGCAAGTTTCAAAATTTAGCATGGAATGCAGTATGATTATGCATGAATGCAATTTTATTTCTTATTTGATTTATGAATTGATGGGTGCTTTAATTCTAGCATGAAGGTCTTTTAAGACAAGGGATGTTTATTCCTTTTAGAAATTTATTGCCTCTATAAGGTAAATTAAAACTAAAAATTGACTTCAGAGAAAAACTAGACCTTTCCCATTTATATTTATGGTAACCATTTTTTATTATCGAACCTTTATTTTCCTCAGGTGCATATTGCACACAAAGACAAACAAAGTTGACAAATCAGCCAAAGGGAATATGCTAAATCCCACATGGATGCTATCTAGGGACTGAATGAACAAGACATAGCCTTCTTCTCCAAAAGAATAGATAAGTACACCCAAAAAAAGAAATAGCTATGGAAATCTAAAGGAAATCCGCTTAAAACAAACTAACAAAAGGAGGAGTCGTCAAAAAGTGTCATTACTTGCTATGAATGTGGGATGAATGGACACATGAGATCTGAATGCCCATATCTTAAACGAAGAAAAACAAAGGCATTTAGTAAGAAGAAAGCAATGGCAGCTTACAGTGATGATGATAAGGAAGAAAAAGAAGAGCTTGAGCAAGAAATGGCAAACATGTGTTTTATGGCTCAATAAGATAATAAAGTAATCCCTGAACAAAACCCTTATAGTCTAATTAAAAAATTCCTATCAGATATAACAATAACTTTCAAAAAAATATTTTCGAACCTTTATAAGCTTCGAGGTTGTGTTTAAGCATAAAATATATCATTTGTTTCTTTCAATTTTGAATACAAAGCATATGACAAGAGAACTTATTCCAAAGGCAACAAAGAGTAACAACAACAAATTGAATTAATTAAAAAATGTAATTATTATTTAAATTAGGATTCACTTATGTTAACATCTTATTAATTGAAGGTGTGTTTGGAAACGCGTTATTGTCCCTCAAAATCACATTTCACACAAAGCTCCGATTTTACGCTTATACATCAACGTGATTTTGTACTGGACTCCCAAACATGCACTGAGTAACTGTCAACATTTTTCCATCACATCTCTAGCTAAAGAACTGTTGAGAGGGCAAAGTCCATTCTATCTTCAACTTATTTGATCATTATTTTGCTTTGAAGTGAAAGAGTATTTTAAATTATGAAATAAATTGTACCTTTCAAATTGTGATGAGTTTGTGAAAATGAGACAGAACAGTGGAAAAAGTATAGTTTTAAAATTTTAAAATTATTTTAAAAGACTATAAAATTAAAAATTTTAATTGAATCTTAAATTGTAAATTTTTTTGTAAGTTAAACTTTTGATTCTATGTTCTTTTAAAATAATTTTAAGATTTAAAATTTTTAAATATAAATATTTTTAATTTCTGTCATAAACTATAATTTTCCACTGTTTTGCCTCATTTTCACAAACTCATCATAATTTGAAAGGTACAATTTATTTCATAATTTCAAAGCAAAATAATAGTCAAATAAACTAAAGATAGAATAGACTTTATCCCCTCACCTGTTCTCTAGCTAGAGATGTGATGGAAAAATGTTGACAGTTAGTTAGCCAGTGAAATATTAATATAAGTGAATCCCAATTTAAATAATAATCAAATTATTTTAAGATTTTAAATTTTAAAATTATTTTAAAAGATCATAGAATTAAAAATTTAACCTATAAAAAAATTATAATTTAAGACTCAGTTAAAATTTTTAATTTAAAAATCTTTCAAAATAATTTTAAAATTTAAGATCTTTCAATATAAATAACTTTAACTCCAAATTTTAAATTATATTTTTTAAAAAAATAATCATCTTTATAGCTTACCACACTAGGTTGGTTATACTAGTGTCACAATTGACATGCAGGGAAAGGCAATGGCCATGGCAAAATTTTCAAACTCTCAAACATCAATTTTAATATAGTTATTGTCAACATTTATTATATTTTGAAAAGAAATTTTTTTTTTAAAAAAAATCTCTTTCAAAGAAACAAAACGATCCACAAATTAGCCTATATTTAATAGTTAGTTAAGCGCGGCGATACCTGCATTCCCAACAGATCGGATTCGAACTTAGGACAAATGAAAGAGATAAGTCAAATGTAAGTTTTCAAAAGGCAATCAATAAATCAATTATATATATAAAAACTTGTGGCTTGTATTGCTTGTTATACACGGTTCAATGATGTGTAATCAAATATTTTGTTTATATATTATTTATTTATTATTCATGTATTGTTTTATTTTATTTTATTTTTGCAAGGATTTCTTTTCATTTTTTTTCCATGGGGCCCATTAGAAAATTTATGAATCCCCTACTTGCAAGGGTAGGTGTTAGTCTAACTTAATTTTACGAACCAAACCTATATGACAAATTCAACACCCTCTCTTTATTGTTGTCCCATTCACAATGGTACGAAGAGTAAAACATGTGGACTCATAGAATCTTTAATTTTGTGCTACTTTGATCAATTAAAATCTGAAATTTAACACAAACATTATATTATTCTTGAAATTTACTATATAATATTCCTCAACTTTTGTCATTAAATATAATTTTTAAATCTATCATAAGGTTTATTCTAAATTCGTAATTTTCATACAAGTTTTCTAATTTCTTATGTATTGGAAAATCAAACTCCTTTATTAACTGATTAAAATCGTAAATTAGATATATAGAACACAATATATTTCCTAACTTTTGCAAATAAATGCAACCTCTGATTTTATTCTAAAATTTTCCATATATTTCTAATTTCATCATAGAATTTCTAATTATTTATACATTAAAACTCACAATTTCTCTCTTGACTAAACAAAAAAAGGAATTTCAGTCTTCATTATATAATAAATTATAAAACTTGTGAGAAAATTAAGAATTTACAATAAACCTTAGGACAAATTTAGAAATTATATTTAAGGACAAAATTTCAAAATATTATATTGTAAATTTGAAAAATATTATGATATTGTGTTAAATTTAGAATTCTAATTACTCAAAGAGGACAAAATTAGAGATTTTGTGAGTCCACAAGTCAAACTCTTCATATCATTGTTAACGGGACAGCGGTAAAGAGAGAGTGAGAATTTTTCATCTAGGTTTGATTCATAGCATTTAAGATAAATTGACTTGTGGAAGCTTATAATTCACTTGTCCCTTTCATTTAGCCAAAGTTTGAACCAACACCAATAATATTGTGGAATGCACATATCTCCACTCTCAACCAATTATTGAAAATAGGCTAATTGGTGAATTATCTTGCTTCTTTGAAAAAGTCTTTTTTTAAAAAAAAAAATTTCTCAAAATATAATAAATGTTGATAATGACTATTTTAAATTCGATGTTTGAAAACCTTAAAAATTTACCAAGATTTCCCTACATGTCAATTGTGATACCAATCCAATCAACCTAATGTGATAGGCTATAAAGAGGATTATTTTTTTTAAAAAAATACAATTTAGAGTCTTAAGTTAGAGTTATTTATACTAAAAAATATTAACTTCTAAAATTATTTTAAAGGACCCTAAAATCAAAAGTTTTAACTTAAAGTTCTGAATTGTAATATTTTTTTTACAATTAAAATTTTTAATCCTATGATCTTTTAAAATAATTTTTAAATTTAAAGTCCCCAAATATAAAATATCTTCAACATATTATATTGTGGGAAAATTAAGAATTTACAATAAACCTTAGGACAAATTTAAAAATTATATTTAAGGACAAAATTTCAAAATATTATATTGTAAATTTGAAAAATATAATGATATTTGTGTTAAATTTAGAATTCTAATTACTCAAGGAGGACAAAATTAGAGATTTTGTGAGTTCACATGTCAAACTCTTCATATCATTGTTAACGAGACAACAGTATAGAGAGGGTGAGAATTTTTCATCTATGTTTGATTCATAGCATTTAAGATAAATTGACTTATGGAAGCTTATAACTCACTTGTCCCTTTTATTCATCCTAAGTTTGAACTGGCACCAATATTGTGGAATGCATGTATCTCCACTCTCAACCAATTATTGAAAATAGGCTAATTGGTGAATTATCTTGCTTCTTTGAAAAAGTCTTTTTTTAGATTTTTTTAATCAAAATATAATAAATGTTGATAATGATTATTTTAAATTCGATGTTTGAAAGCCTTAAAAATTTACCAAGATTTCCCTACATATCAATTGTGATACTAATCCAATCAACCTAATGTGATAGGCTATAAAGAGGATTTTTTTTTTAAAAAAATACAATTTAGAGTCTTAAGTTAGAGTTCTTTATATTGAAAAATATTAACTTCTAAAATTATTTTAAAGGACCCTAAAATCAAAGTTTTAACTTGAAGTTTTGAACTATATTTTTTTTTTTTACAATTTAAATTTTTAATCCTATGATCTTTTAAAATAATTTTTAATTTTAAAGTCTCCAAATATAAATATTTTCAACATATTATATTGTGAGAAAATTAAGAATTTACAATAAAACCTTAGGACAAATTTAAAAATTATATTTAAGGACAAAATTTGAAAATATTATATTGTAAATTTTGAAAATTATTATGATATTTGTGTTAAATTTAGAATTCTAATTAATCAAGGAAGACAAAATTAGAAATTTTGTGAGTCCACATGTTTAACTCTTCATGTCCTTGTTAATGGGATAACGATAAAGAGTGGGTGTGGATTTTTCATATAGATTTGGTTCATAACATTTAAGTTAAATTGACTTGTAGAAGCTTATAACTCACTCGTCCTTTTCGTTTAGCCTAAGTTTGAACCGGCATCAATATTGTGGAATGCATATATCTCCACTTTCTACTAATTATTGAAAATAGGCTAATTTGTGGATCATCTTGCTTCTTTGAATTTTTTTTTAATTTTTTTCTCAAAATATAATAAATGTTGATAATGATTATATTAAATTCAATGTTTGAAAGCCTTAAAAATTTACCAATATTTCCCTACATATCAATTGTGATACTAATCCAATTAACCTAACGTGATAGGCTATAAAGAAGATTTTTTTTTTAAATACAGTTTAGAATCTTAAGTTAAATTTATTTATATTGAAAGATATTAAATTCTAAAATTATTTTAGAGGACCCTAAAATCAAAATTTTAATTTGAAGTTCTGAATTGTAAATTTTTTTTACAATTTAAATTTTTAATCCTATGATCTTTTAAAATAATTTTTAAATATAAAGTTCCCAAATATAAATATCTTCAACATATTATATTGTGAGAAAATTAAGAATTTACAATAAACCTTAGGAAAAATTTAAAAATTATATTTAAGGACAAAGTTTCAAAATATTATATTGTAAATTTGAAAAATATAATGATATTTGTGTTAAATTTAGAATTCTAATTATTCAAAGAGGACAAAATTAGATATTTTGTGAGTGCACATGTTTAACTCTTCATATCATTGTTAACGGGACAACATTAAAGACAAGGTGTAGATTTTTCTTATAGGTTTGGTTTATAACATTTAAGTTAAATTGACTTGTGGAAGCTTATAACTCACTTGTCCCTTTTATTCAACTTAAGTTTGAACTGGCACTAATATTGTGGAATGCATTATCTCCACTCTCAACCAAATATTGAAAATAGGCTAATTTGTGGATCATCTTGCTTCTTTGAAAACGTTTTTTTTTTAATTTTTTTCTCAAAATATAATAAATGTTGATAATAACTATTTTAAATTCGATGTTTGAAAGCCTTAGAAATTTACTAGGATTTCCCTACTTGTTAGTTGTGATAATAATCCAATCAACCTAATGTGATAGGCTATAAAGAGGATTGTTTTTTTTTTAAAACACAATTTAGAATCTCAAGTTGTAGTTATTTATATTGAAAGATATTAAATTCTAAAATTATTTTAAAAGACCCTAAAACCAAAAATTTTAACTCTAAGTTTTGAATTGTAAATTTTTTTTGCAATTTAAATTTTTAATCCTATGATTGTTTAAAATAATTTTTAAATTTAAAGTCCCCAAATATAAATATCTTCAACATAATGTCATAAGCTGTAATTTTTCCATTTTTGTGCCTCATTTTCACAAACTGATCCTAATTTGAAAGGTATAGTTTATTTCATAATTTAAAATGCTCTTTTTTTCAAAGCAAAATGGTGGTCAAATAAGCAAAAGAGAGAATAGACTTTGTCCATTGTCCAACCTAGAAATATGATAGCCAAATATTGATAGTTAGTCTATGAGATATTAAGACATGTGAATCCCAATTTAAATAATAATTAATTTTTTTTAATTAATTCAGTTCCTCATTGTTCCACTTGGTTACCTTTGAACAAGTTTTCTTATCATATGCTTTTGTATTCAAAATTGAAAGAAACACATCACATATTTTGAGAAAAATTATATCTAAACACCTATAATCTATAATATTTATTTTGAAGGACTTGTTATTATTATTTTAGAATAGAGTTATTGTTGACTTTAATTAAAATCAATGATATCTAATAATAATAAATCTTTCAAGATAAATATTATAGACTGCAGATCTTTAGATATAATTCTCCTTATATTTTATGCTTAAACACAACCTCGGAGCATTATAAAGATTTTAAAATATTTTTTAAAAGTCAGTGCTATATCCTATGAAAATTTTTTAATTAGGCTTTTAGTATTTTGTGTGTTTCTTTTTGTACTAAAAGCAATTTTACTTTTTGACACAGAATAAAAAGGCTTTATAAATATCCTTAAAAGGTTTCTTTTGAATACATATTTTTTAAAATTATTTTGATAAAGCAAAAATTTTAAGACTTGCGTAAATTATTTCAGTTCCAAACCAAAACACCCCATAATTAGATGCTATCACCAATTAAAGCCACACACAACTTTTCTTGTCACTGCAAGTCAATCTTGATTATTGAGCCAATCCCCATTAACCCCTAGGAAAAAAAGAAAAAAAACAAAAAATTAATCTAAATCAAAATTAAGAATTAATTCATAAAAAAATCTTCGTAATTTGACTGGAATATATTGGCCTAAATGAAATTCAAACATGTTGATATTTAATGAACCATTCCATAGAGGGCTCGAACTCTCAGTTAATAAATTGTTTCAAAATCTATATTAATATGATATTTTGTTACTATTTACTCAAATTTTGAGAGTGATCTAACGATACACACAAGCAGAAGCTCTCCATTATTTTCTGTACTTAATAAATGAATATAAGATTATAATATCATCACATAGATAATCAATTCCATATATACCTGTTAAAAAATTATGAACATTTATCATTTCTAAGTAAAAGACTTAGTCAAATCAGATATCCATATAGCGTGTGTTTGGATTTCCGTTTAAACCCCTGCAAATCACGTTTTCATTGAAATAAAAATTGAGAGCTTCTACGCAAAAGTGATTTTACAACAAAAATCCAAACACAGCATATACATATATATACACACAAGAACAACTTATTCCAATTCTCAGAACACAGGTGGTGTTATTTCCTTATAACAGCTGCACTTCGATTTGGTTCAAAATCAAACATCAGAAATTCAACAACCCTCATTTTACAATTGCTCTACATTACCTAACGATTACCAGTCACCGATAAACAAATAAAAAATGTGGACTTAATGGCTGGATATAATATGACTGAAATTGGTCTTAAGAATTTGGTATAGTGGTTTGACCACTATACCAAAATATAGTACTTGATAGTGAAGAAAATTGATAGAGAATTTTATTGGCTCAAAATATGATAGAGGTATGAAAAAAAAAGTTTTTTTTTTGGGGGGTACTTCTTCAGACTAGTTTCTATGTTAATTGAGATTTGTCAAAATAAATTTGCCTAGATATTGACTACAAAATTTAAACTTGGTTTTGAATGATGTAGGATTTAAAATGAAAATAATCTTTTAACCTCCAATTTTTTTAAAAATAATAATTAAAATTAAAAAAATAAAAAACAAAAATATCAAATTTGGACCCAAACCAAATTTAAATGATATATAACCTGCAATCCAAATTGCCATTCAACTCATGACTTGAACTTGTTTAAGTAATAATCCCCCCTCCCCAAATGGCGTTGTTCAAGCAAATTTTTTTCCAAAAGCCCATTTTGACAATTATATATTTAGCTTAAGAATACTTTGCCCAAACAATAGACTTTTTAGAAAAAGAGTGCCACATAAGCAAATTCATGTCACGAAGTTAATAGCTACGTTAAAATAGTTCAGAGACTAAATTAAGATATTTTATTTTTAAAAGATCAAATTGAAAAAATAAAAAAGTAATCTATTAAAAATTAAATCCCCAGTTTACTCTTAAAATTTTTAGTGCAACCTTAAGACATTCGAGAAAAGACAATAGCCAAGGCCAAAGAGAGGAACAGGGAATTTGCTAGGCAAATATTCGTCCTCCGTAAGATGTGGTATATTTTTTATGCAGAATATTATTAATACGGATTACATGGTTTAAGTATGAATTAATGTTAAAAGGAACATAGTTCACAGATAGCAACCCTATCATTAGGCCAGGTAGAATTTGGAATATCCGTAAAAAAAAAAAAACATAATTGTTTGTTGGTTAATAACATATCATGTGCTCGAGGCACTTTTTTATAGCAAACCCATACAGAAAACAAGTAAACATACATAGCATGTGGTCTATGCACCTCTTTGTAGCAAACCTACAGAGAGAACGAGTAAATATACTTCAATCATGAGCACTAGAAATCTTCTGAGCTATGCTTCGCATGGTTGGTCGAGAATGAGGGTGGGCTTGTAGACATGAAAGAGCTAGATTTCCAATCAAAGCCAATTCCTTCAACTTTTGTTGCTTTATAGGCGGCGGTAGACGCGGATCTAAAATCTCTTCAAAGTTGATATTTTGAAAACCACATGTTTGTATATGGGAAATTAGATTACCTGGATGCTTTCCCATAAGAACCTCAAAAGTCAGAACCCCAAAGCTAAACACATCACATTTCTCGGATACTTTCATTGTGTATGCAAGCTCTGCAACAACCAGAATGAAGAGATAATTTGCCATTTACAAATAACGACAACAAGAAGCATGTTTTGGTCACTTGAAATAGCCTAGATGAAGTTCGAAGATGCCCTCACCGTAATATGTGTGTGTATTTCCAAAGCAAAAATAATGAAGCATAATAAAAGTAACGTGTTTGCCTTATAAATCAAGTTTTCAATATTAATTTTTTACACTGAAATCTCCCAAAAAAAAAAACAAGGAGAGAAAAAAAAGTACAGGGTTTTCTATAATAGAGAAACAAACAGGGAAACTAGAAAGTTTTAATCCATATTAATGTCAAAAGTTATAGTACAACCTATCTTTCAAGAACTTGAAGGTTTTGAAAAGAGTTAGATAGGGTTTAATATTAAACATACCTGGAGCAGCATAGCCATATGTGCCAACAAATTTTGTCCAAACTGATGAATCAGGCTTCAGGAACCTTGCTGCGCCAAAGTCTGAAACATGGGCTTCAAGATTTGTGGACAATAAAATATTGTTGCTTGATATGTCTCTATGAATAATTGGTGGATTGCAATCATGATGCATATAAGATAAAGCTTGTGCTACACCTTTGACAATATCAACCCTTTTAGGCCAATCTAACTCTAATGCTTCTCTGTCATTTCTAAGCAAATCAGCCAGAGTCCCTCTTTCCATGTACTCGTAAATCAAAAAATTGTGCAATGCATGTGAGCAAAATCCATATAGGTTTACAATGTTTCGGTGGCGTGTTTCTGTCAAGGCTTTAATTTCACTCTTAAAGGCTTTTATACTCTCAATGTCTAGGTCATCCGCTTCATATCTTAACTTTTTTATAGCAAATACTTCATGCCCTGTCATTACCACGTTGTAAACTTTTCCGAAAGCTCCCTCCCCAGTGCAATATTTGTCATCGAAGCTGTCAGTTGCTTTAATTATGTCTTCATACACAACTCTGCCATTGAAGTGCCATATTGAAAATGGATTTCGTATTATGGCTGCAGAGTTCTGATTTAGAACTCTTAAGTTTCTCTTACAGCAAATAACAAATATCCCAATTAACATTAAGTAGGCAAACAGTACACCTCCCATAGAAGCAACAATAGCTATTAGAACTTTCTTCTTGTTACTTCCATCATGTGCTTTTATAATTGAGACATTGCAAGGTCTCAATCCTTGGATGCTCCCACATATATCTTTGTTGTTACTCAAATCTAGTGGATAAGATGAATTAAATACGCCACTTTTTGGTACAGGACCCTCCAAACTGTTGTAAGAGAGGTTGATGCTTGACAAGCTCAACATACAACTTAGGGAACCAGGGATAGAACCTGACAGATTATTGTGAGACATATTTAGGCTTATCAAATTGTTGAGCTTACTTAAATCTATAGGGATTTCTCCATAAAGTGAATTATAACTCAAGTCCAAAAAATCTTGTAAGGCTGCAAGGTTTCCAATTTGGTATGGGACTTTGCCATTGAAGCCATTATTGCTCAAATTTAAATTTAGCAATTTGTAGCAATCCCCTATTTGATAAGGGATAGGTCCCCATAGCCTATTCATTGATAGGTCCAAAGACTGCAAATTAGCAAGCCTTCCAATGCTTACTGGTATCATGCCAGAAAGATTGTTGCTACTCAGCTTTAGAAGGTACAAGTTGGAGGCATTCCCAATTTGTGGAGGAATCTCGCCGGATATTTGGTTTGAGGATAGGTCAAGCTTTTGTAATTGTTTCAATTGAAAGATCTTACCGTAAAGATTTCCACCTATTGAATTTCTAGCCATGATAATAGCTTGCAAGCTTTGGCAAGCACCCCAATTTGTAGAGAGCTCACCTTGCACTCTATTGTAGCTGAAGTCAATGTAAGAAAGATTAGGATAAACTCCAAAATCTTGGTCTGCATAACCTGTTAGTTGGTTATGTTCAAGTCGAACTCTGAATAAAGATGGGCAATTTCTTAGGCTTATTGGGATTGGACCAGCGAAATTATTGTAGGCTGCGGTGAAATTGACAAGCTTACCACCTTTGCAGACTTGCGGTGGTAATTGGCCAGTGAAGTTGTTTTGAGATAGAAGAAGGGTAGTCAAAGATGAAAAGTTTCCAAATTCTTGTGGCAAATGACCATGTAAGTTGTTTACGTGGAAGCGCACGTCAATAAGATTGGTCAATCTACCAATACGAGGGGGAATAATGCCTGAGAGATTGTTTTCAGACATTGTGAGAATGCTTAGAAGGGTACAGTTACCTAGAGATGGCGGAATAGGCCCATAAAAGCTATTTCCATCTAGAGCTAGAACCATCAAATTTTTTATATTCCCTACTTCATTTGGAATTCTACCACCAAGAAGGGTGTCCTGAAAAATGAGATATTTTATCCCAATTAACCCAATTTTGGGTTGATCAGTGCCACCAGGGAATAGACGAGGGTCTAATATTCCTGTCAGATGGTTTGCTGAAAGATCAAGCTCATAAAGGTGTGTCAGATTAGCAAGAGAAAGAGGTAGAGTACCATTGAGATGATTATTATTAAGGCCAAGGAATTGGAGTTTTGAGAGCAACCCAATGCTTTCTGGTATGGGGCCCATGAGTTCGTTATATTCGAGATCAAGAAGAAGAAGATTTGGAAATGCCGAGAAGTTCAAGTTCCGAAGGGTACCTTCAAGTCGAGTGTTATTCAAGTTTAGCTCAATGACGCTCCCTGAAGAGTCACATTTGATTCCACGCCAGGAACATGGGGTTCGTGCTGTAGTACTGGAGTTGGTGTGTGGTAGAGAGACCCATGAATCCAAAACTAGTTGGTTTGGGAGACTTCGTTTCCAGTTAAGCAAAGCTTCAATTTCTGTAAGTCCAGAAGTGATATGGCATAGTGCCCACAAAACCAAGCAGGTAGATGGAATTGCAAGGAAGGCAGAAATTTTATACTGGGCCATGTTTCAGAATATGATATGCTTGTTTATTCAAAGCAGAGTTTCTTTTTATATCCCATTAGTAGGAAGACTTTGGCTTCCTTCAATGATTGTTTAGTTCATTTCACAACAATTTAAAATCGTTAATTACTGTCGGTTTGGAGGAGCGTTAGTCAAAGTTATTGCATTCTGATGGCGTTTGTCTTACATATAAAAAAAAAAAATACTTTAATGTTATTGGTAAATGGATATATTAATTTTTAAGATATTTTAAAAAAATAATTATAAAAATATGAGCTTGACTTTCATAGGAAAAAAGCAAAAAAATCATCCATATATTATTTAGAGCATATAAATCATGTAAACTTTACAATTTTTTTATATATCAAAACATCCTATAAATAGGCTTCTAGATATTCAAAAAAAATAACAGTGCATGTGGTTTCTGAAAATATTTTACTTTTATTCTCTATTTTTATTTCTTAAAATTTAATTTCATTAGCAAGTTTTCAAAATTTAAAAAATACGATTGTTACGTAAAGTTAAAAACTTGTTCATCTTTGCTTTTAAATCAAATTGATTATATGAATATAAATTTT
The DNA here is from genome assembly GCA_032878935.1 of Erythrophleum fordii. Classification (NCBI taxonomy): domain Eukaryota; kingdom Viridiplantae; phylum Streptophyta; class Magnoliopsida; order Fabales; family Fabaceae; genus Erythrophleum; species Erythrophleum fordii. The sequence goes on along the minus strand of JAVQMF010000052.1, from coordinate 11,589,956 downwards.
TGTTTGATTTTTAATTTTGACCATCAGTATATGATAATATTAAAGTATTTATTTGCTTGCAAAATTACAAAAATCAATTTTAGAAAATGTTTTCAGAAAACTGGAAAAATAGTGTGACTGTATATCTCAACCCCACAAATTGGAAATGGAGAAACCAAGGGCACTCTAAATTTCTCATGTACCAATATAGTACCTTGGAATTTCTTGGATCTCTTCGTTGAATAAGAGTTCCCTTTGCAATCTAGTATAAAGATTTCATGCCCTTCAATGAATTGAGCATCTCTTTATTTAGATTCATTCACAACAATTTAAAATCATAAATTACTGTTGGGGCTGCTTATTATCTGGAGGTGCGCTAGTTAAAGAGAGGGAGAGACTTTGCTAGATCAACATTAGCCCTAAATTTCCACAAGTCAACCCAACTTACGGTTTGACTCAGAAATATAAAAAATTAGCACTATCTCCAGGTCAAAAGTAGCAGTATTATATCAGTTCTATGCGTTAATGCTATTCCTCAGGCATTATAAATGATATAATTCTGGGCTAGTCAACCCATATGAGTCAAATGACACGTAATGTTGATTCTGATGGAAAAAAGTTTGGTGTGGAGATTTCCAGCTACTGATCAGAATAAGTTTAATATTGATGGAACTTTTAACCGAAGGGGAAATAAGGCTGGTGATGTGGTTGATGGGTTTGGGGGATCAGTGAAGGCTTGCTCTGGACTCATGACAGAGGTTTTGGCTCCTAGGAAAGCACTGTTTATGGCTTCTTCTTATACTGATATGGATGTTTGCATAGAAACTGAATGTAAGGTGCTATTCAACTGTCTAAAAAAGGGGCAATGCAGATGCGTGTGAGTGGACTTGTGTTGCTGTTTTAGTAGATGCTTTTTGACTGAAACCTTCCATCTTAATATCTCGCCATGTATACAAAGCTGCTGATTGAGTTGGTAGGTTTCTTCACCACCATCCCTTCTGGCTGTTATATTGAATAGGGATTATTCTTTGGCTCCGCTTAGTCCTGCTGATAGGGATGGTATTAGTTAGTTGGTCTTATTTTTGGTTTAGCGTTTGTGATGCTGTTTCTTCCTACTGGTTTTATGTTAGCTTTTTGGTTTTGTCTTATTTTGCTGGGACTTTGTTTTAGTTTTTATGATATGGATTTTCTTTTGGCCACAACTAAAAAAAAAAAAAGAAAAATTAATGGTCCTTGTGAGAATAGTATTCATGATTTGATTTTCGTTTTTTTTGTATGAATTTTTTTCTTTTTCAAAATTTTATGTTTATTTCACTAGAAAAATATTGTCTTTTAAAGAAAAAAATTTCCAATGATCTAAATTTTGTTTCAAGAAAAATTTTTCTCCGAAGAAGTACGAAAAATTCAGTCTTCGGTCTTCGGTCTTCAGTCTAATAAAATTGCTTCACCACATTCAGAAAATTTGCTCTAGTGATTTGCGCAATTTCGGGGAAAGCGACAGAACCTCACTTGCTTCGTCTTTTCTATCCTCCGGTCAAACCTTCACTGCGATGTCATTTCTCACAGAATTCTTCCAAGTGAGATGCAAATATTACATAAATAAAATAAATTATTGTTTTGAATTCTACTGAAATTAGTTATATAATTTTTTTATTTTTTAAAATATACATAGATCTTTTTTAAAATAAAAAGTTATATTATATTTTTATTTAATTTTAAATCTTTTTTACTAAAATACATTTCATTAATTTAAATACATTTTAATTTAACTAAAGGTACTCCTTACATATATTTTAATAAAAAATATTTTAGTCAAAAAAATTAAAATTAAACTAATTCTGTTACAAAGTTAGTTATAATAAGGGAATTGCATTCTATTACAAATAGAGTCTGTTAGTAAACCATATATAGGAAGGAAGTTTGTTGAGTGTAGTGATGAAAATTGTGAATTGTAAATACTTGGATGGTGTTTAGTAAATAGGTAAAGTAAATTATTTGAAATACTTTTAAAATATTTATAAAATTATGAGCTTGACTTCTGAAAGTTTGAGTAATTAGTCTCATTGATTGGCTTTCGCATTCCTAACCTCGACCCATTTTCAGCCAGCAAAGTTTGACCTAGTTGGCCATTTTCTGATGTGAAGAGAAAGTGCCAAATATGATATTTTCTAGGTTCCACATTGTATAATTACCTAGATATAATAAATGACTGTCATCTATGCATATAGAGAGAGAGACTCACACGACAGAGTCCAATTCTTGGAACAAATAGTGCATATTTCTGTATCAAGTGCCCTTCAAAGTTTGCATAACCTTTGGCTTTGAACTGTCTGAAGATGACTAACTTGAGGGAGTTTCTGTGGAACCTTGTTTTGATTTTTGTGCTTCTCTTCTCCATTCAATTAAGTGACAGTAACGCCACGCCATCGGCTGATTAAGGAGAAAGTTTTTCACGTAAGGATTACTAATTAATTCATCTTGCAAGTGTTATCAATTGTTTTTGGTTTGTTGTTGTTTCAAAGAATGGATTATTAATTGCCTCACCTACTTACAATTAGATTATTACATTGGAAAGTTCATTGTTTTTACTTTTTTTTATTGCTCCTAATTCTTTTCCATTTTTCTTAATATATACGTGGCTCCCTGATTTAATTTTTGCTTTATATAGGGATTTCGATTAATATTGTATTATGTGTATAAAATAAGATTTTCATTAATCAAGAGAGAAATTGTGATTTTAGTGCATAAAAAATTAAAAATTTTATGAGAAAATTAGGAATGAAATTAGATGTTGCAATTATATGAAAAATTAAGAAAAGATATTGTATTGTGTGTATTAAATTCAAAATTTTAATTTTTTTGTCCAATATAGGATTTTAATAAATGAATAAAAGGAATTCTAGTCTTCAATGCATAAAAAATTAGAAGCTTTGTAAAAAAAAAATTAAGAATTTAGGATAAAACTTAGGAAAAAATTAAAAATTAATTTAATAACAAAATTTAAAGCATATTACAATGTAAATTTGAAGAATATTATACTGTATGTATTAAATTTAGAATTCTAATTAATTAAAGGAGGACAAATCTAACAGCATGCATCTTTGCATATTTAATTCGTCGTATCATTGTTAATAAGACAATCATAAAGAGAAGCGCACTGAATTTGTTGTCATATAGGTTTGAACCAAACTTAATAACATTTAAATTAAATTGACTCACAAAAACTTATGATTGACTTATCCCTTTTATTTTGCCTAGCTAGGTTAGAACCAGAGTCAATATTGTGGAATGCATGTATCTCCACACTGGCAAACTATTAAGTAAAGTATGTGATAAACTTAAAATTTTAATTAATCAAGGGAGGACAAAATTAGAGATTTTACAAACCTACATGTTTAACTCTTCTTATCATTCTTAATAGAACAACTATAGGGGTGTTGAATTTCTCATTCAGGTTTGAACCAAACCTAATAACATTTAAGTTAAATTGACTCAGAAACTTATCATCGGCTTGTCCCTTTCATTTGGCCTAGTTTTGAGCTAGAGTCAAAATTGTGCAATGCATGTATTACTTGTGAAAATTTATGGTTGACTTGTCCCTTTCATTGGGTTTACTATGCGTTAATATTAACTTAATTTGTACCAAAAATTACATTTAAAGACTCAGATAGATAAAATTTGTAATAAAAGGCATTAAAAATTAAAATTATTTTTAAGGGCTACAATTACCATTAGATTTTAAAAGATTTATTATTGATTTTAAGAGATTTATTATTAGATACCAAAAAATTTAGCACTTTTCTATACCCAGTACTACATTTTTTAAAATCAATAATAAATCTCTTAAAATTTAATGATAATTATTATTTTTAAAGGTAATTTCAATTTTTAAAACTCTTTATTGTAAGTTTTTTAGCATTTGGGTCATTGGTTATAATTTTTCTTAATTTTTACATCATTTTTCTTCTTTGAAAAGTATTTCTTTTTTCAATTATTCTTCTCAAAATATAATATAATAAAGGTTGATAGTGACTCTATTAAAATCAATGTCTAAAATCTTAAAAAATTTGTCGTGCACATTGATTTTCCTGATATGTCAATTGCCACACCAGTCCAACCAACCCAATGTGTTAGGCTATAAAGGGATTATTTTTTAAAAAAATTAATTCTAAATTAAAAATATTTATATTAAAAGATATTAAATTTTGAAAGTATTCTAAACATCTTAAATTAAAAAATTGTAACTTAAAGTTTTGAATTATAATTTTTTATACAATTTAAATTTTTAATCTTAAAATTTTTAAAATAATTTTAAATTTTAAAATTATTTAATATAAATATTTTTAACTTGAAGTTAATCTATAATTTTTTCATTTTTTTGATTCATTTTCACAAACTGGCCCTACTTTAAAAGGTACAGTTTGTCTAATAAATTTAAAATATTTAGGTTTTTCTCTTCAAAACAAAATAATGGTCAAAAGAGCCGAAGAGAGAATGCCAGCGACTTTCCTCTAATCTTTTCTCTCTTTCCAGTCGTGCTGTCTATGCATCTATTTTTTTTTTTTTCTGTTTTTAATTTTTTTAAAAGCAAAAAAAGTAAAAAAAAAATACTCAACTTTTAAAATTGAATAGACAGGAGAGGAGGAAGACTGGGGAGAAACTGAACGCAGAGAGAGTAGACTTTGCACTGTTAACATTTATAGAAGACTAGAGCTATCACATAATAAACTGTTTCGAAATTTATATTAAAATAATAATTTATTACTATATACACGAATTCTGAGTGTAATCTAACGAACACAAGCTCGAGCTCTCCATGTTTTTCTATACTTAATAAATGAATATAAGATCATAATGTTATCGCATAAATAATCAATTTCTTATATATACCGGTTAAAAAATTAAGAAAAGTTAACATTTCTAAATGAAAGACTTAGTCAAATTAGATATTCATGTATATATACAAGAACAACTAATTCCAATTCTCAGAACATAGGTGGTGGTATCTCCTGATAACAGTTGCACTTCGAGGTTTGCATAACGTTTTGCTTTGATCTGATCGAAGATGACTAACTTGAAGAAGCTTACATGTAACCTTGTTTTGATTTTTATGCTGCTCTTCTTCGTTCAAGTCGCAGCAATGGCCCGCTATCTGCTAATTAACGATAATCGATCTCAACATCATCCGGATGTTTGTAAGGATTATTATCTCATCTTTTAAGTGTTTTCAATTGTTTTTGTTTATTGCTTTTACTTTTTTTATCATTCCTTCTAAATCTTTTCCATGTTGCTATTATTATTATTTATGGCTCGCTAATTTGATTATTTCAGTAGAGGGTGCCGATCCCCACACTCCCCACAATTGCTGTTGAGCAAAGAGTGGCACTGTTTCCAAACAGAGTGGTTGTGTGAAGCTGCTAAAGAGGAAAACAAAGCGTGAAATAAGATCTTGCTTCGTAAAATATGTGATTAACAAATCAAGAAATTTATATTTGTGCTTTGTAATGGTTTATGTAAAATGAGGGGCATTAATCTCTGTTGTTTTCTGATGACTGAAAAAGAATTGCCAAATTCTTGCTTTATCAATGCTCGCTTGGAAATCATTCTGGAGCCAAACCTACCCAAAATGACGATAAAACTTTGAAGGTCGTGCTATTTCCTTATGACAGCGGCACTTCGAGGTTGGCATAACTTTTTGCTTTGATCTGTTCGGAGATGACAAACTTGAAGAAGTTCATATAGAAACCATGTTTAATTTTGATTTTTGTGCTTCTCTTCTCCATTCAAGTTGCAGAAACGGCATGCTGTCTCAATTGATTGCCTCACCTACTTACCACTAGATCATATTGGATAGTTCATTGGATTTTACTTTTTTGCCGCTCCATCTAATTCTTTTCCATTTTTCTATCTGATCTTATTATTGTTTTATATAGCTACTTGGTATGGAAATGATGCCCACAATCAAGGACAAGTATAGAATATGAGATTTGGGAAAAATTAGGAATTTTTTTAGGGATGAAATTTGGGAAAAGTATTATATTGTATTGTATTGTATATATAAAATATGTGATTTTGTCAAGAGAGAAATTGTGATTCTCAGCGCATAAAAAATTAAAAATTGTGTGAGAAAATTAAAAATTTATAGGAAAATTAAAAATAAAATAGGAGATTGCATTTATGAGCAAAATTGAGTAAAGATATTATGTTGTGTGTATCAAATTTAGGATTTTAATAAGGTAGCAAAAGCCTTCCATTCTTTAGTGCATATAAAATTAGAAACTTTGTAAAAAAAAAAAAAAAGTTAAGAATTTAAGTAGGAGACTTGAGATATTGAGATATGCGTAGTCACAGAATCGCAACATAACAAGTTTTTGGTTTTTTTGAAAATTTTAATATTTTTGTTATCAAAGAAACAATGCAAAACGACGAAGTAAATGGAAAATGATCACCACAACCAAAAAAAAAAAAATGAAGAAGAAATTAATTTAAGGACAATCAAATGCAATGAAAAAGGTAAGAGGAGAATTTTTAGGATTTTTTTTTTTTGAAGAAACAAAAGAAAATCAGTGAATCACAATGGAAAATGATCACAACAGCAAATAAAAATGGAGTGGAAATCAATTTGAAGACAAGTTAAAGCAAGAAAAGCATACAGAGCAATTTTAGTGCTGTGAAATGGGAGCTTGTGAGACTGAAACCGCTTTCAAAGTCACTTTTAAAAAATGAAGCAGTGAAGAAGAGAATGCTTTCAAAGTCACTGAAACCGCTTGAAGCAATTCTGTGAAGTGGAGACCACCAACGACTTGACTTTTCACTGCCAAAGGGTTGCTCCGCTGCTGCCAGCTTTGAATATGATTGCAAAGTGACAAAAGCAGTCATAATGATGTTTAATAAAAAATAATTATCTCTAAATTTATGAATTTTTTTAATAAATAATACTTATTACGTTATTTTTTGACACAATTAATTAGTGAAGGTTATAATTTTATTTTAGCAAAGATGCATAGCTACATTAACAAAGTAGTGAAAATAAAATGATATGCGGCTTTAAATTTTTATTTTTAAAAATTAAAATTTTCCTTTTTCTAATATTATGCCGTTACGGTGTGACAATCATATATTATGAATAGTGTGTACCGTGTGATATCTTAAAGAAAGAAATTTTTTATTTTAATTTTTAAAAATTAAAAATCAAAATCAAAATTAAAAGTTGTAAGATTCGCTATCAAAATTTTATTTTTTAAAAAATAAAACTTTGAGAAAACCTTTTTATTTAAAGAAAATGAAAAAATTGACCTACGAACTAGAAAATAGATTCGATGGTCGATTATGAGTGGAGAAAGTATTAAATGCCCCACATCACCCGTTACTAAGAACGGTTATCCTAAGATAGTTGTGAAAAATTAAAATAGCCTCAATTCTATTTTAATTCTCTCTAATAAAACACATGTAAAATGGAAGGAAAACTTAAGTAAATAAAATTAAAAGCAAAATAAAAAGAAAAGAAGTTAAAGAAATAAAATTAAAAAAAATATTTATTTACAAAGGGCGAACTTATTTTAAAATAAAAATTTAGAGCCTACGTCTTATAAAAGAAATCAAAGTCTACGTAGTTCGAATCAAAAATTATATTTGGTTGATGTTTTGTTTTGTTTGTTTTGTTTTGTTTTGTTTTTTTGTTTTTTTTTTTATTTTTGTTTTTGTTGTTTTTTTGGTCAATTATTTTTTTTTTGGTTTTTGTTTTGTCTTTTTTTTTTTCATTTTTTCATTTTAGTTTTTGTTGTGTTTCTTTTTTGTTGTTTTCTTATTTTGTTTTGTTTTATCTTTTTGTTTTCATTGTGTTTTTTTTTGTCAGTTATTATTTTATTTGTTGTTTTGTTTGTTTTTTTTTTTGTTTTTGTTTTGTTTTTTTGTTTTTTATTTTTTTCACTTTTTTGATCATTTTTAATGATTTTATTATTTTTAATTAATTTTTATTTTCTTTTTATTTTAATTTTTTGTCAAATTTTTACTTTTTTATTTTTCTTAATTTTCTTGATTTGTTTATTTTTATTTAAGTAAAAAGATTAAATTTCCTAATAATATTTGTGTTTAAGTACAAGAAATTTCCTTTTTTTCTTTTTAAGAGATATTTTCTCTCTCTCTTTTTTTTTGACCTTTTGTTTTTATATCTTTATTTTTTCTTATTTTTGTTTTGTTTTTGGTATCTCCTTTTTTTCACTTTTTTTATCTTTATAGTTTCAAACAGTATACTCCACTTAATCTTGAATTTTTAACGTACTGTTTATTCTAAAGAAGTCTCTTTTAGAAAAGGAGAAACTTTTTTTTTAACAACTTTACTGAAAAAGCTTTTTTTGTTTTTGTATGCTTCTCCCTTTTTTATTTTAAAAAAACATACTTTTTCTTTTCATAAAAAAACCATGTATTTTTAAAGAACCTTATTTGATTTTCTGAATTTTTTTAATTTTATTTTAAATCATATTTTATTTTATTTTATTTTTTAAAAATTAATCCGATAGAATCATTGGAAAGACCTTGAATACCAAGGAGACTTTATTGTCCCACATGGTATTCCAGTTAAACCTTCTATTTGTTTAAGAGAATATAAAATCCCACATAACTAGTCTAAAAAGTGAAAAAATAAAAAGATAAAAAATAAAATAAAATATAATAAAAATATAATATAATATGCACAAGCCAAAGCAATTTGTGGGAGTGGGTGCTTGGTATTCATTCATAATTCACTACATCACTCCTAGGCATATTTTACAAGATTGGTAAAAAGGGACATTATACATATTGCAAGTCAATTGTACCCCACTCCTTCGTTCTCCTGATGGAGTCAAAAGAGCCATTCCCTGTGCGTTGTACGTCTGAATTCTTCTCAAATGTGGAATAAAACGGAACGGATTCTGCATTGCCTTTTTTAGCTCATGTCTACCCTCTTCAATCATACTTAACATAGATTGCTTCCACTCACATGCCAAGCACAGCAAAAGTAATGGGCAAGAGTAAATGAATTTTAAGCCAAAATGAACGTAACATCGGGTAAGAACTTGTACATAACTCAAGTGTTCATTCAAACTTTACGCAATCAGTGTTTAAGTATTCCACAACTCGAAGGCAAGCATGGGGAACGAACATTCAAGATCAACATCTTCAATATGATTCCAGCCTTGAAAATTTATGTTTCTAGTGAAATCCAATTTGCAGCAACAAAATTACAGCCAGCCCTTTTATTAAGAGTCTAAATTCAGATTTCCACGATAAAACATAACACACCACAAGTGACATCCAAGGACTTGAGATTCAAATTACCAAACCATAACACAAAGTGTCAAGAGGCTCATCCTCGTGCCAAACCAAAGTAAACACTCAAGCTTCATAATTCTAAGCATCGCAGGAGTATATATATACATATATATATATGTGTGTGTGTATATATATATATATATCTTATTCTATGCATTGCCAAATTGAAACATAAGGAAGTGGGGGATCGTGTTCAGAATTCCTTCTCATACTTAAAATGCGAGAGAAACTAAAAACGAGATCACATGCCAAAAACTGTTTTAAAGTCCTTTTGAGATCAAGCTAAGACTTCCACGCCCAAAAGGGAGCAAATCCCACTTAACAAAATTAACAGACCTTCTTGACCTGAGACCACCATGACATGCCTTTCACCTCTCCCAACTTGATATATAAACTAGATTGAACACCCCCCCCCCCCAAACAAAAAAAAAAAAAAAAAAAAAAACAAGCAGAATACCCAGATGCATACCAAACTAACAACAAGATACGCAGGCTTTGACCCACATCAGCACAGAAATCAACAGGCAACAATGTGCAGAGATATCAAGTTCTATTCAATTAAATTTGCATGTAACTCATGGTAGCATCGGAATTGCTTAGCAATAAGATAAATAAGATCAAGTGAAATATAATCCTCTCGTATCCCCGCCAGGCAACCTTCATAGGGGATCAAACGACTACCATATCAAAAACACCTCAACTCAAAATCAGTTTCTTCCAATAGTTCAAAGCAACAGAGCAATTTAGATCATGACAAAGAGGATTTACCTTTTTGGCGTCAATTGATTAAAAGAAGATGACTACTGTATGAAGACATGGTCTCAATTCCTCAAGACACAGAGACCCAAAGCTTGTGACAAATTTGTAGAATTTGGAGGACGAATTAATGCTGAAGGCATTCACGGGTCTGCACTCCCATTCCTCCCCCCAGTTCTGGCTTTTTTCTCTCTTTCGTGCTTCCGATCCTTTCCTCTGGTGCTTCCTCGCTTTTCCGTAATATCTCCTCCCCTCAATTCTTTCTCCGTCACTCCCCCAGTTTCTCAACTCACTCTCAGACCTTCTTTCTCTACTCGAATCCTTCCTTCCTCTGATTTTCGGCCTCCTCTCAATCTCTCCTCTCGAAGCCAATCAGAGCCTCCTCCTCCAGACTCACCCGTCTCTCTCCCTCCATTCTTTCTCTCCAGATCGAAAATCCCCCAAATCTCTCCCTCCTTTCGAATCTCCTCGCCAAAGAAAAAGCCCCCCCTCAATCGCGTGTGAAGGAAAGGAGCAGCTGAAGGAAACGGGTAGGGTTTGGGCTTCCGGATTGTGCTTCTACTTTGCTTCTCTCTTTCTTTTCGGTCCGGGGTTTTCTTTTCAACTTGTTTTGGGTAGGCTTTATGGAATGGCCTTTTGCTTCTTCTTTTTTTTCATTTTAGTACTGGGCCGCAATAGGGTTTTGAGGATTTGGGCTGTCTTCTATTTTCGTTTGTTTTAGTTCTTCTTTTAATTGTTTGGGCGCCCCTAGATTAAGTTTCAGAATCTTAATCTTTTTTTTTAGTTTTGGACTTCCCCTTTCTCTTTGTTTTTTTTTTGTTGAATAAGTGGGCTTTGGAGTTTGGGTCCATATCTTTCTTTTGCCCATGATTTAATCATTTTTGGGCTGAGCATGTAGGTCTTATTATTTTATTTCATGCTTTTTGCTCTTTTTGTTTTTGTTTTTAGTTTTTTTTTGGTTTGACATTTTATTATTTATATTTTCTTATTTTTCTCCCTTCTCTTTTGTTTTTAGAGATTTTTCTTCTTTTCTCTCTTCTTTTCTTTTGTGATTTTTGAAATGTAAAACTTTTTTTTTTTCTTTATAGATTTTGATTCTTTTATTTTTGTTTTGAAAAATGTAATTTTTTATTCTTTGATCTTCTTTTTTGGAAAATGTAACTTTTGATTTGTTCATTTTTTTATTTTCTTATTTTTTTGAAAAATATAATTTTTTATTTTTTTTATTATCTTACTTCATTTTTTATTTTCTCTTTTTTCTAGTCCTTTTTAATTTTTTTTAATTTTTTTTAGATTTTTGTTACTCCGTCTTTGATTTTTCTTTTTTTTTAATTTTGGATTAATGAGCATTTACCTTGTATGTTATTTATTTTTATTTTTAATTTTATTTTTGGGTTCTTTTTCCTTTAATTTTTTTCTTTGAGCTTATGGACCTATTTGATTTTTGTCTTTCTTTTTTTGTTTTCTATTTTTTTGTTAGTTCAATTTTATCATTATTTTTAGAATATGCCTGAACAAAATACAATGTTCACATAGTGGTCAATCCAATAAAACAAATTTTTAAGACCAATTTTAGTCGTATTAAATCCAGTCATTAAGTCTACATTATTAATTTGTTTATCATTGATTGGTAATCATTATATAATGTAGAGCTATTGCAAAATGATGGTTGTTGAATTTCTAACGTTTGACTTTGAACCAAATCGAAGTGCATCTGTTATAAGGAAATGGCACCACTTGTGTTCTAAAAATTGGAATGAGTTGTTCTTGTATATATATGGATATCTAATTTGACTAAGTCTTTTATTTAGAGATGATAAATGTTCATAATTTTTTAACTGGTATATATGAAACTGATTATTTATGTGATAATATCATAATCTTATATTTATTTATTAAGTATAGAAAAGATGGAGAGCTCCTGCTTGTATTTTACAATAGTAAATTACTCTCAAAATCTGTGTATATAGTAATAAAATATTATCTTAATATAAATTTTGAAACGATTTATTAAGTGACTGCTCGAGCCCTCTATAGAATGCTTCATTAAACATTAGCATGTTTGAATTTTATTTAGGCCAATTTATTCCAGTCGAATTACAAAGATTTTTCTTTTTTTTTTGTGAAATAATTCTTAATTTTGATATAGATTACTTTTTTTTTTAGTTAATAAGGATTGGCTCAATAATCAAAAATGAGTTGGAGTGACAAGAAAAGCTATGACCCTAATTGGTGATAACATCTAATTATGGTGTGTTTTAGTTTGTAACTCAAATAGTTTATCCAAGTCTTACAATTTTTGCTTTATCAAAATAAAATTATTTTAAAAAATGTACTAAAAAGAAACCTTTTAAGGATATTTATAAAACCATTTTATTCTAAGTCAAAATATAAATTATTTTTAGTACCAAAAGAAACACACAAAACCCTTATAGTCTAATTAAAAAATTCCTATCAGATATAACAAAAACTTTCAAAAAAATATTTTAGAACCTTTATAAGCTTCGAGGTTGTGTTTAAGCATAAAATATATCATGTGTTTCTTTCAATTTTGAATACAAAGCATATGATAAGAGAACTTATCCCAAAGGCAACCAAGAGTAACAACAACAAATTGAATTAATTAAAAAATGTAATTATTATTTAAATTAGGATTCACTTGTGTTAACATCTTATTGACTGAGTAACTGTCAACATTTTTCCATCACATCTCTACCTAAAGAACTGTTAAGAGGGCAAAGTCCATTCTATCTTCAACTTATTTGATCATTATTTTGCTTTGAAGAGAAAGAGTATTTTAAATTATGAAATAAATTGTACCTTTCAAATTGTGATGAGTTTGTGAAAATGAGACAGAACAGTGGAAAAAGTATAGTTTTAAAATTTTAAAATTATTTTAAAAGACTATAAAATTAAAAATTTTAATTGAATCTTAAATTGTAAATTTTTTTGTAAGTTAAAATTTTGATTCTATGTTCTTTTAAAATAATTTTAAGATTTAAAATTTTTAAATATAAATATTTTTAATTTCTGTCATAAACTATAATTTTCCACTGTTTTGCCTCATTTTCACAAACTCATCATAATTTGAAAAGTACAATTTATTTCATAATTTAAAATGCTCTTTCTCTTCAAAGCAAAATAATGGTCAAATAATCTAAAGATAGAATAGACTTTATCCCCTCAACAGTTCTCCAACTAGAAATGTGATGGAAAAATGTTGACAGTTAGTTAGCCAGTGAAATATTAATATAAGTGAATCCCAATTTAAATAATAATTAAATTATTTTAAATTTTTAAAATTTAAAATTATTTTAAAAGATCATAAAATTAAAAATTTAACCTATAAAAAAATTACAATTTAAGATTCAGTGAAAATTTTTAATTTAAAAATCTTTTAAAATAATTTTAAAATTTAAAATCTTTCAGTATAAATAACTTTAACTCTAAATTTTAAATTATATATATATTTTTTAAAATAATCATCTTTATAGCTTACCACACTACGTTGGTTATACTAGTGTCACAATTGACACGCAGGGAAAGGCAATGGCCATGGCAAATTTTTCAAACTCTCAAACATCAATTTTAATATAGTTATTGTCAACATTTATTATATTTTGAAGAGAAAATTTTTTTTAAAAAAATCTCTTTCAAAGAAACAAAACAATCCACAAATTAGCCTATATTTAATAGTTAGTTAAGAGCGGCGATACCTGCATTCCCAATAGATCGGATTCAAACTTAGGACAAATGAAAGGGACAAGTCAAATGTAAGTTTTCAAAAGTCAATCAATAAATCATCAATCAATTATATATATAAAAACTTGTGGCTTGTATTGCATGTTATACATGGTTCAATGATGCGTAATCAATTATATTGTTTATATATTATTTATTTATTATTCATGTATTGTTTTATTTTATTTTATTTTATTTTTGCAAGGATTTCTTTTCATTTTTTTTTCTATGGGCCCATTAGAAAATTTATGAATCCCCTGCCTCTAACTTAATTTTACAAACCAAACCTATATGACAAATTCAACACCCTCTCTTTATTGTTGTCCCATTCACAATGGTACGAAGAGTAAAACATGTGGACTCACAGAATCTTTAATTTTGTCCTACTTTGATCAATTAAAATTTTAAATTTAACACAAACATTATATTATTCTTGAAATTTACAATATAATATTCCTCAACTTTTGAACCGGCATCAATATTGTGGAATGCATATATCTCCACTTTCTACTAATTATTGAAAATAGGCTAATTTGTGGATCAACTTGGTTCTTTGAATTTTTTTAAATTTTTTTCTCAAAATATAATAAATGTTGATAATGATTATATTGTAAATTTGAAAAATCTAATGATATTTGTGTTGAATTTAGAATTCTAATTACTCAAGGAGGACAAAATTAGATATTTTGTGAGTGCACATGTTTAACCCTTCATATCATTGTTAATGGGACAACAATAATTTGATTATTTCAATAGAGACACACTTACCCGGGGATGATCCCCACAATTGCTGTTGAGCAAACAGTGGCACTGTTTCCAGGCAGGGTAGTTGTGTGAAGCAGCTAAAGAGGAAAACAAAGCGTGAAGTAAGATCTTGCTTTGTAAAAGGATTCTTTTAGAAACAAAATTAAGAAATTTATAGTTTGTATGTAATGGTTTATGTAAAATAAATGACATTAATTTCGGTTGTTTTCTGATGTCTGAAAAAGAATTGCCAGATTCTTGCTTTATCAATGCTCTTTTGGAAATCATTCTGGAGCCAAACCTACCCAGAATAACGATAAAATTTTGAAAGTTGTGCCATTTCCTTATAACAGTGGCACTTCGAGGTTGGCATAACGTTTTGCTTTGATCTTGAGGAGAATGCAATTTCTGATTCATTAGATCCAATCAATCATGCAATGTGTAACATTTTCTTATCAAGTGGTAGTTAAATGAACACCCAATGGATAGTTTTAAACCTCAACAAGGCCTCTATCAAGGTGATCATTTATCACCATACTCACTCTTCCACTCTATGTGCCAATGTTCTTTCATGTATGATTTATGTCTTAACGTTTAAAATTAGTCTCTTAAAACAAGAAGAGTAAATAAACTTCTCTAAATTTAATTTGTTTAACGGTTTCATTTCAAAAATAAGTGAAATAAAAATAAAAAGAAAGCTCCTTTTTCATAAATTTAGGAATCTTCTTCAAAATTATCTTCTAAAAAAACCTATAAAGATTAAAAATATATATATACTTCATAAAATTTTTTATTTTACTTATATAAAAAGTTATTTTCAAAAATAAAAAAATAGAAAAAGAGAAATGAAGAGAGTAAAGAAGTAAAATTAATTTCACTTCTGTAAATTAAAACACATGAGTCAATTCAAAAATTATTTTATTTGTAAAAACAATTTAATTCTTTTTTTTTTCCTTTCACCAAAAACAAAAAACATTGACTACTAGACATGGATTTTTATATAATTGAACTCCGTAGACTTTGATCATTTTCATCAGGTACGTAAGCTCAAGATTTTTATCTTAAAACAAATTTGCCATTGTAAATATATCTTTTTTTTTTCTTTTCTTTTCTCAGTTTCTTATCTTTTCATTATTTTTACATATGATTGATAAATGTAATTAAAACAAAATTAATGTCATATTAATCTAAAGTAACTATTTTTAAGAACTAGTTTCGTAAGGTGTTTAACACTTTTTCTATGCACGACTAACTTCTAAATTTATTTTTGATTTGTAAATCATTTTGTTTCAAAATTTTTTTAAATTTTATTTTTTAAAAATTAAAACTTTGACGGTCACTCTATTTCATTTAGTTTTTATTTTTAAAAATTAAAAAAAAATCTAACACAATGCTATCACATTATAGGTGTGACAATCACGTGCTATGTACAATGGTCAATCCATTATACCAAATTCTTAAGAGCAATGTCAGTCGTATTATATCCAATCATTAAGTCCACATTTTAATTTGTTTATCATCCATTGGTAATCATTAGGTACCGTAGAGCTATTGTAAAATGAGGGTTGTTGAATTTTAGACGTTTGATTTTGGACCAAATCGAAGTGCAACTATTATAAGGAAATAGCACCGCATATGTTTTGAGAATTGCGAAACAAATTTCTTGCACTCCTTCTCGGTTCATTTCTTTGTGCAATTTTAATATAGACTGTACACATTAAATCTGGATAATCTAAATCTTTTTTTTTTGTTTTTAGATTTTAACATTTTTTATCTTAAAAATGTAAAATAAAAAATAAAAATGATCTTCCAACTGCAAGTCTAAAAAATTAATTTTTTAAATAAGAAAACATAAAAATATAAAATTTGGACTATTCAAAACAAATTTCATCTCAAACATATGCACTCTCAAGGATATGCACGATATGCACATCCCTGAAATGTTCAGAGAATTTGAGTCTTGAGAGTTGGAATTAGTTTTTCCTCTCTCTCTCTCTCTCTCTCTCTCTCTCTCTCTCTCTCTATGGATATTTGATTTCACTAAATCTTTTATTTAAAAATCATAAATGTTCATAATTTCTTAACAAGTATATATGAAACTGATTATTTATGTGATATTATAATCTTATATTTATTTATTAAGCACAAAAAAGATGGAGAGCTTTTGTTTGTGTTTTACAATCATTAGTGACTCTAAAAATTCGTGTATAAAGTAATAAAATATTATATTAATATAAATTTTGAAACAATTTATTAAGTAATAGCTTGAGCCCTTTATAGAATGCTTCATTAAATATGAGTATATTTGAATTTCATTTAGGCCAATTTATTTCAGTCAAATTACAAAAGATTTTTCTTTTTTGTGAAATAATTCTAAATTTTGATTTAGATTATTTTTTGTTAATAAGGATCAGCTCAATAATCAAGAATAAGTTGCAGTGACAACAAAAGCAGTGTGTGACTCTAATTGGTGGTAACATCAAATTATGGTGTGTTTTGGTTTGGAACTCAAATAGTTTATCCAAGTCTTACAATTTTTGCTTTATCAAAATAGAATTTTTTTTTTAAAAAAATGTGCCTAAAAGAAACATTTTAAGGATATTTATAAAATCATTTCATTCTCTTTCAAAAATTAAAATTACTTTTAGTACCAAAAGAAACGCACAAAATCCTAATGGTCTAATTAAAAAATTTTCACTGAATATAGTGCTAACTTTTAAAAACTATTTTAGAACCTTTATAATGCTTCTAGGTTGCGTTTAAGCATAAAATATATCATGTGTTTCTTCCAATTTTAAATACAAAGCATATGACAAGAGAACTTATTCCAAAGGTAACCAAGCGTAACAATGAAAATTAAGTTAATTAAAAATTTTAATTATTATTTAAATTGGACAATTGTTGATAGAGCAAAGCCTATTCTATCTTCAACTTAATTGACCATTATTTTGCTTTGAAGAGAAAGAGCATTTTAAATTATGAAACAAAGTGTACCTTTTAAATTATGATCAGTTTTTGAAAATAAGAAAAAACAGTAGAAAAATTAAGCACAAAATGTATCATGTGTTTCTTTCAATTTTGAATACAAAGCATATAACAAGAGAACTTATTCCAAAGGCAACCAGTGTAACAATGACAAATTAAATTAATTAAAAATTTTAATTATTATTTAAATTAGACAACTGTTGATAGGGCAACTTCTATTCTATCTTTAGCTTATTTGACCATTATTTTGCTTTGAAAAGAAAGAGCATTTTAAATTATGAAACAAAGTGTACCTTTTAAATTATGATCAGTTTTTGAAAATAAGAAAAAACAGTAGAAAAATTAAGCACAAAATGTATCATGTGTTTCTTTCAATTTTAAATACAAAGCATATGACAAGAGAACTTATTCCAACGGCAACCAAGTGTAACAACGACAAATTAAATTAATTAAAATTTTCAATTATTATATTGGACAACTATTGATAAGATAAAGTCTATTCTATCTTCAACTTATTTAACCATTATTTTGCTTTGAAGAGGAATAGCATTATAAATTATGAAACAAACTATACATTTCAAATTATGATTGATTTGTGAAAAATTATAGTCTATAACCAAAAATAAAAAAATATTTATATTTAAAAATTTTAGATTTTAAAATTATTTTGAAAGATTATATAATCAAAAATTTTGACTTATGAAAAAAAATTTACAATTCAAGACTCAAGTTAAAACTTTTAGTTTCAAGTTTGTTAAAATAATTTTAAAATTTAAGATCTTTTAATATAAGTAACTTTAATTTAAAATTCTAAACTTTTAATTTTTTTCAAAATAGTCGTCTTTATAGCCTATCACGTTAGGCTGCCTCCACTAATGTCACAATTGACACGAAGGGAAAGCCAATGGGAATGACAAATTTTTAAAGCTTTCAAACATCAATTTCAATATACCCATTACTAACATTTGTTATATTTTTAGAAGAAATTTCTTTCAAAAAAAAATCTTTTTCAAAGAAACAAAGTGATCCACAAATTAGCCTATGTTTAATAGTTAGTTAAGAATGGATGTAACAACTCTAATTCTTAATCATTGTGATTATGGTTAATAGTATGATTAATAATTATAAATTAAGATTTAAAATCATTATAATTAAATAAATTCAAGAAAAGTGAGAGAATTTGAATCTTGATATTATCAAAAGTTATTAACTAAATAATTAAAATTATTTGAATTTACAAGTGATTCCAAATATCAATTAAAGCCTCTGATTCATTTAACCACTAATTACACCTCGCTAAATCCTTTTATAAGTGTTTTCAAATTATTATATAACATTATCATGAAAAAATCTAATATTTCTAAGTTAAAATAAGAATTTTGAAAACTTATGGTGCGACTTAGACACTTCTCGCCGCGACCAAGTTGGCTAGTAGGATTTAAAAACTAGGTTTATGAATTTACGTCGTTACTTGGTATGGTTGTATTGCGACTTGGTTTGTTATTGGAGCTATTTCCGAAGTCATGCAAGTCTTGTCGTGACATAGAGCTATCATGCCGTGGTGAAACACTCTCCTAGGGTCTCACTGTTTATTTTTTGTGATTCACGCCGTGGTGAGAAGAGCTGTTATCCTGTGTCTCACCACGGCGACCCTATATGGCATAGTGAAGTTTGAGAAAATTATGTAGGAAGCTTTAGGGCAGCCTCTCTCAAGTTGTAGCTGTTACACTTGGTTATCTTTAGAATAAATTCTTTTGCCATATGCTTTGTATTCAAAATTAAAAGAAACACACTATATATTTTATGCTTAAACACAACCTTGAAGCATTATAAAGGTTTTAAAATACCTTTTAAAAATCAGTGCTATATTTTGTGAAAATTTTTTAATTAGGCTTTTTAGGATTTTGTGTGTTTCTTTTGGTACTAAAAGTAATCTTATTTTTTGACATAGAATAAGATGGTTTCATAAATATCCTTAAAAGGTTTCTTTCAAATACATTTTAAAAAAAATTATTTTGATAAAGCAAAGATTATAAGACTTGGATAAACAATTTCAATTCTAAATGAAAACACCCCATAACTAGACGCTACCACCAATTAAAGCCACACTCAAACTTTTCTTGTCACCGAAAGTCAATCTTGATTATTGAGCCAATCCTTTTTAAAAGAAAAAAGAAAAAAAAATGAAAAAAGTAATCTAAATCAAAATTAAGAATTAATTCATACAAAAATCTTTGTAATTTGACTGGAATAAATTGGCCTAAATGAAATTCAAACATGTTGATATTTAATGAACCATTCCATAGAGGGCTTGAGCTATCACTTATTAAGTTCTTTCAAAATTTATATTAATATAATATTTTGTTACTATATACACCAATTTTGAGAGTAATCTAACGATTGTAAGATACAAGCAGAAGCTCTCCATCTTTTCTGTACTTAATAAATGAATATAAGATTATAATATCATCACATAAATAATCAGTTCCATATATGCATGTTAAAAAATTATGAACATTTATCATTTCTAAGTAAAAGACTTAGTCAAATCATATATATATATATATATAAGAACAACCGATTCCAATTCTCAGAACACAAGTGGTACTATTTCCTTATAACGGTTGCACTTCGATTTGGTTCAAAATCAAACATCAGAAATTCAACAACCCTCATTTTACAATTGATCTATATTACCTAACGATTACCAATCACTGATAAACAAATAAAAAATGTGGACTTAATGGCTGGATATAATACGGCTAATGTCTTAAAAATTTGGTATAGTTGTTTGACCGCTATACCAAAATGTAGTATGTGATAGTGAAAGAAAATTGGGAGAATTATATGTTAGGATACAGAGTTAAAAAAATTTATTTTAAAGAACATATTACTATTACTTTAAAGTTGATTACCTCTTATTTTAACAAAAAATAGTTGAATCAAGTGATAAAAAATTCTTAAAAATAAATTTATTTAACTTTGAATCTCCCTTTATAATTCTCCCAAGAAAATTGATAGAGAAGCTTTTTAGCTTAAAATATGATAGAGATATGTGTATATATATATATGGGGTACTTATTCAGAGCAGTTTCTGTGTTAATTGAGATTTGGTCAAAATAAATTTGCCTAGATATTGACTACAAAATTTAAAGTTGAATAGTAAAAGTAAGGAGCACACTTTGTAATCAGTAAATTAATTTTTGAAATTACAAGAAAAGCTTCTTATAAATTAGTTGGGTTGAGTTTGAAATCAATGTTGAGGACGAAAAAAAAAAACGAAATTTCCGGGTGATGGATAACACAACGTGTCCAAAATTTATGTCCCGGACTGTAAAATTTGTCCAACAATTATAAGTCAGATATAAAGTTGAACCAAATACATGAGTTGCGTGGGTGAGAATTTAGGAAACGGATGACATTCGATTTTTTTTTAATGTCCAAAAGAAAAGAAGCTGAACCAAATTATGCATATAAAGGATTATTAATGAAGGGACGTTATCTAACAGAATTTCCAATAACGAACTCGTTGTTGCCGCAAGGAGGAAAAGGAGTTGTGGTAAGTCTTAAACGTGTTTGCATTGCGAGCATACGTTTTACCAATTTAAAAAGGTTTAGCCTTGTAATATTTATGTCAGAGTTCAACGCATCATTAGATTATGCGTAAATTAATCATTTAATTTTTGAAAGGTTGCTCTCATCTTAATTTAATTCTTTAAAAATAATTTTTTGGATTAATTCCTTTAAGATTTCTCTCCAATAAAAACAATCTATTTGTTTAAGCAAATTTTTCCCAATTAATAAATAGAAGTCTACGTGACAGTTTAATTTTGATCGCCTACTCATTCAGTTCCTGTGCTTTTTGTAATCTAAATTGTTCAAATTTAATTTGAATGATTTAACTTGTATTTTTTTATTTTGGTTTTGAATAATGCAAGATTTAAAATAAAAATAATCTTCTAACTATCAGCTTAAAAAATGGTAATTAGGATTAAAAAATAAAAAACAAAAATATCAAATTTGGATCATCCAAACCAAATTTGAATGATCCAAATCTGGCAAAACGCCAACATTCCAAATTGCCCTTCAACTTATGACTTGAACTTGTTTAAGTAATAATGCCCCCTCCCCAAATGGCATTGTTCAAGCAATTTTTTTTTTCCAAAACGCCCTCATTTGGACGATTATATATTTAGCTTAACAAAATTTTGCTTAAACAATAGACTTTTTAGTTAAAGAATGTCACATAAGCAAATTCATGTCATGAAGTCAATAGCTACGGTAGATTTCGTTTATTACTTTGAAGAAAATTGCTTAATTACCATTTTGATTAAAGAAAATATTTAAGAGACTAAATTAAGATATTTTGTTTTTAAAAGATCAAATTAAAAAAAAAGTGATCTATTAAGAATTAAATCCCCAGTTTACTCTTAAAATTTTCAGTGCAATCTTAAGACATTCGACCAAAAATAGTAGCCAGGGCCAAAGAGAGGAACAGGGAATTTGCTACGCAAATATTCGTCCTCTGTAAGATGAGGTATATTATTTATGTAGAATATTATTAATACGGACTACATGATTTAAGTATGAATTAATGTTAAAAGGAACATAGTTCACAGGTAGCAACCCTATCATTAGGCCAGGTAGAACTTGAAATATCCGTAAAAAAAAAAAAATATTGTTTGTTGGTTAATAACATATCATGTGCTTGAGGCACTTCTTTATAGCAAACCCATACGGAAAACAAGTAAACATACCTAGCATGTGGTCTAAGTGTAAGGTCTGGATTGTGTAAAAACAACGAAAATGAATGTGTTTTAAAAGCAAATCCTATGAAATGGATGAATTAGGATCCAAAAAAATTAGGATAATAAACTAGGCCTCAAATAATGAATTTAAAAAGCTAGAGATGCTATGAAACCAAAATTAGAATGACCAGATAAATTTAACAAAATAGTTACAAAATATAATGACATTTTCGTAATTTTAGATAATTTTTGAAATACACACAAGAAGCCCTTTTAAATAAAAAAATTAAACTCTCCAAGGTTGTCAAAGGCTCTAAAAATCATGGAAAGCACTAAAATAGTTAAAACTCCTCTAGTGTATATTTTTCAATATCGGTTGACCTAAACTCTGACTTTTTTGTTTGGGGATGTTTTAGCTCTAAATTGAGTGATTCCAAAGGTATTTTATAAAATGAGGACATAAATTTTATAAAAACAAAAAGAAGGTTCTAAAAAAGGAGTTAAAATGAATCTAAAACAAAAGTGCCAAGAAACGGGACATAACGAGCATTTTGTTACAACAAATTTTATTTCTTTTTCTTCTTAAGTGAGGCGTCCCTTCTTCTCCCCATTAGCCAACTTATTTTTCTACCTTAAACCAAAGAGTGAGACCAGAAAGAAAGGCACACAATAGAAAGGAAAAAGGGAGAAGAAAAAGCCAAGCAAAAGGTATGAATTTCATGGAATTTTCTTGGTCTTCCTATAGTAAACTCATTCTCCTCCTTCTCCTCATTCTTTCTGTAGGTATATTGAGGTATTTGATTCTACTTTGAGCTAAGACCATAGGGGGAGAGCTTGAATTCCAAAGGGAGGACCAAAGCAAAAGGAAGAGCATCCAAGAAAAGCTAGAAAACTAAGGTAACTTACTTATTTTCATGTTTGCTTCTCCTTGCTTTCCTTTAAGGTGTTTCAACCATTATATGCACAGCCAAGAGGGATTGAGTTTTGAACCAAACCAAGAGTGAATCTTAAGAATTAGGGTGTAGGAAGCAAGAATGTGCAAAGAGAATAAACAAACAACCATGAATTTGCAAGATAAAAAAGTTAAGGGTTTGTGAACATAACCTAAAATATGATTTTATTTAAGAGTTCCCAAGCTAATGTGAGTAGTTATATGAGTCCCTAAGACCCTAGGAAGCATCTTATATGCACCTCCCATCCAAGGAGCAAAGAAAACTCCATGGACTTCTTCCTTGAGGGGTGTCTCAGCCTAGAGTAGCAATGACACCTAGGGATAGTTTAAATTTTTCTAAGCTTAGTTTTGCATCATATGTGATGGGAGAGCATGAGAGGAAGCCTTGAAAAAATTTTAGAAGGCTTAGGAAGTGAGATGGAGATAGAGGTTTCATATTGTAGCATAATGAAGCAACACATAGCTAGATTCCTTAAAATAAATGTGTGATAGCTTCAAGGAGTCTAAATAGGGCCAATAGTCATAGCTTAAGGGATAGAATGGAGTCAAGATCATGAATTCCTAAGGTTTCTTCATTAGATGTTTTATGGAACCATAATTAAACCATATGGGTACCAAAGTTCTTCTAGGGGGTGTGTGGCCTTAGTGAATGTTTCAAGAGTGTAATTGAGTCCCATTTGATGTGTTTAGGCCAAGGGAATCAAGCTCCACCTTCTTGTAGGTGTTTGGCCGAGGGCGAAGAAGAAATTTCAAAGAGAAAGTATGCATTTTGCCTTCAAGGTAGCTCTCTCTCCTTTCTTTTATACATGTATGGGTGTTTTCTTGTCTTTAAATGTATGTGTGTATGTTTAAGTTATGAAAAATATTTCTAGTATATATGTACATGCCATTGTACCATGATGCTTGTTTATGTGCTTGAAAGATGCTTTATGAACATATTTTGGCTTATATGAGTTTGGTAAAGCCAAAAGTCCCATAATTAGGGTGAGGATGAGCCAAAAGTTCTTAAAAATGAGTAAGACAAAGCCAAAAGTCTCTATAAGAATAAAGCTTAGTCAAAAGTCTCTTGAAAGTGGGTGAGACAAGTCCAAAAGTTTCAAAGAAAATAGGTGAGGCTAAACTATTGTTTTGGCAAGTTTATGGATGATATATGTGACTTCTTGAATCCAAGAAATGTTATATGTATGTTTATGAATTTCAAGATAGCCATGCATACATTTTTAGACTTGAAATTGCATTTATTATGTGTGTTTGAAAGGGGGAAGGACTATTACAATTCATAGAATCTCACTCTTCCTTCCTCATTACCTAACATGTGCTAGGTGGATCAAGTGAGGCAAAAAATTAGAGCCACCACACTTGAGGGCATGGAGATTGGCAAGGAATTTGTTAAACAGCTGTTTTGTAACTACTTTCTTATTAAAGGATGTAATCCAATGATGTATAAATTCTTGAACACTTGTAAATGTATGGACATATGGTGTATGTTTGAGAATTAGAGCCTTATGAATGATATTGTATGATTTTAACATTAGAATGCAAAGTAGAACATGTATGTTCCTTGTGCATACTATCAAGTGGAAGAGTGAATTTGTGAGTTTTGGGTATTTGGACCCTTAGGACATGTTTAGTAAGCTATGTTTATGCTTTCCCATGTGCTCAAGCAGTCCTAGAAATGCTAGAAGCCAATTTGGATCATATGTGACCCTTTTATAAGCATAAAAATACCAATTTGCAACCCTATGTCATAAACTAATCAAGTGGACGAATTTTCCTATAAAATCAGGCATGCATATAGGTCTTGTCTAGATAATTTTAGAAACATAAAGTGCATATTATTTGGAGCTCTAGATAATATTTTATTATTTTTTAAAGATGACAAATTTTGACAGAATTGGCGTTGTTATTGTGCAAATGGTCAACTACTTACTCTGTGTCATTTGTAGGTCATTTGTTGTCTAATGACTATAAATTTTATAGGTATAAACTAGATATTTCTAATGACCTATGGCAACTAGAATCATCCCAATTGAAGGTCTGAGGAAAGAGTTATGAATTTTTGAAAGTATGGGTAGTATCATTAACGCAATAGTACCTTTGTTATTATTCTATTAATTTTTAGTAGTTAAATGTGTCTTTTTTAGTCTGAACTTATTTTTATCATTAAGTAACATTTGAAGCTTTCCAGAATGATATAGTGTGCTTGATTTTGATATTTTTAGAATTAGTTATAATTTTTTAAAGTTGGCTCGAGAAATCTAGTAGCAAAACCCAAGATTGAAATGGAATTTTTGTGTATGGATGATGCAAACCTGAAATTCTTGTGAAATTTTGATATGGTTTTGAGTTGTACCAATGTATTTTAATTTGAGGATGATGTGGATGCATTCATATGATCCATGGGATGTGAAATGGAAATTTTAAACCTTACACAACACAAATTAATCCATTACTTTAATTGCATTTTCTTAAAAGTTGACCACACCATAGGGAATCCAACTAGAAATGAGATGGGAAAGGGTAGCTAGTTATGGCTTTACACTAAGAACTTCTTTGTAGCAAACCTATAGAGAGAACTAGTAAATATACTTCAATCATGAGCACTAGAAATCTTTTGAGCTATGCTTTACATGGTCGATCGAGATTGAAGGTGGGTTTATAGACATGAAAGAGCTAGATTTCCAATCAAAGCTAATTCCTTCAACTTTTGTTGCTTTATAGGCAACGATAGACGTGGAACTAAAATCTTTCCAAAGTTGATATTTTGAAAACCACATGTTTGTACATAGGAAATTAGATTACCTGGATGCTTTCCCATAAGAACCTTAAAATTCAAAACACCGAAGTTAAACACATCACATTTCTCAGATATTGTCATTGTGCATGCAAGCTCTGCAATAACTAGAATGAACTGATAATCTACTATTTACAAATAAGGACAACATGAAGCATGTTTTGGTTAGTTGAAATAACCTAGATGAAGTTCGCAGATGGCCTCACCATAATATGTGTGTGTGTTTCCAAAGCAAAACTAAGGAAGCATAATAAGAGTAACATATTTGCCTTATAAATCAAGTTTTCAATATCAATTTTGTACTTTGAAATCTCCAATTGAAAAAAAGGAGAAAAAGGATAATTTTTTCTATAATAGAAAAACAAACATGGAAACTAGAAAGTTTTAATCCATATTAATGTCCAAAGTTTTAAGACAACCTATCTTTCAAGAACTTAAAGGTTTTGAAAAGAGTTTGACATAGTTTAATATTAAACACACCTGGAGCAACATAGCCATATATGCTAACAAATTTTGTCCAAATTGATGAATCAGGCTTTAGGAACCTTGCTGTGCCAAAGTCTAAGACATAAGCTTCAAGATTTATGGACAATAAAATATTGTTACTTGATATATCTTTGTGAACAGCTAGTGGATTTCAATCATGATGCATATAAGATAAGGCTTGTGCTACTCCTTTGACAATATCAACCCTTTTAGGCCAATCTAACTCTAATGCTTCTTTGTCATTTTTAAGCAAATAAGCTAGAGTCCCTTTTCCATGTACTGGTAAATCAAAAAATTGTGTAATGCATGTAAGCAAAATCCATATAGCTTCACAATGTTTTGGTGGGATGTTTCTTCCAAGGCTTCAATTTCACTCTTAAAGGCTTTTATACTCTCAATGTCTAACTCATTTGCTTCATATCTTAACTTTTTTACAGCAAATACTTCATTCCCTGCCATGACGACCTTGTAAACTTTTCCAAAAGTTCCCCCCAATGTAATATTTGTCATCAAAGCTCTCAGTTGCTTCAATTATGTCTTCATACATATTAGACCATCACATATTATATATTATAACATATTATATTAGCGAACCTTGTACTATTGACAGAAAGCCTTGTTGACAAGGTCTTAGATTTCACATTGTAAAATGCAAGATCTAGTTGACAAGACCCTAGACCTTGTCTACAAGATATTATCTCAACCTTTAAATTAACTTGATCTGATGCTAACTCATCCTTAATATGTTAGCTTGACTAGAACATTACAAAATAAGCAAGAAATTCAGGTTTAAAGTCAAGCATCACAAGTTAGCACAATACATCATTTCATGCAATTCCATCTTTCTTAAGTTTTCAACACTTATTTTAGCCATGTATTGTTCATTTTGATCTATATAGGTCTAAACTTCAATCTTCCTTTTCCTTAATTCATTTTCATCATAAACAAGTCTTCTTCAACACATTTTATGATGTCTAGTATAAGGAACACACAAAATCTTCATAGGACCCGAATTGACAGCATGCATATAAACTCTGTACTAACTTTAAAAATTTATAACTTGAACTAGAGAGCTCCAAAACATGCAAATGAGGACTTCTGGAAAGTTTATGACATCATCTAACTATTGTAAAAATTTTAAATCAAAATGAGATTATTTGGCCCATTAAAACTAATGAAATAGTAAGTGAGGTTTGTTTCTATTACTGCAGTAGACATGTGTAAAACCCCAGAATTTATTAATGAGGATTATGGTGAATTAAGGAATTAATACAAGGATTTAGGAAAAAAAAAAGGAAAATAAGGTTTCTAAAGAAATGGATTTGTTTTAGACATTTTGAGCCAATAATCATGTTTAGTTATTGTTAGGTAGAGATATATTAATTATGGTTATGGAGTTTAATTAAGAAGTTAACTAAGGGGAGTTAGACATTTAATTTGGGCCTTATGATCAATGTATTTATGTCATAAACCAAATAAAAAAGCCCACTTTTAGTTTGTAAGAAGGTCCAATCTCATTTTTTAAGAGCCTAACTCTCATTTTATCAATTAAACCTTTCAACTTATGGCCCAATAAGCACATATATGAACCTAAGTGGATTTTGGGCTTTAGGGTTGGCCCAAACCCATCTAAAACCTTAACTTAATCAGCCCTTTATCCTCTATTCTGCATACCAACTCAATCTTAGGCAAGGGAGAACTCCATTTTTGCATAGGAAGAGAGGAGGCTAAGGTTTTCTGCATTCCTCCACCATTTCTCACTTCTAGAGGAAGATTTGTGTAATGCCTAGTTTTCGTTAAACGATAGAAAATGACACATTTTCAAAGCAAGTCCCCTGAGATGAGTGACTCAAGGCCAAATAAAATTTGGATAAAATTTTAAATATTAAAAAATGTGGATTTGAGCCTTGAGTTGCCCAAAACTCAAGGTTAGGGTGATTCAAAAAATTTACCCAAAAGGCCAATGGCATTTTCGTAAATAAGTGGACTTTTTGGAAAACCTACAGAAGGGCTTTTTAAATGAAATTTTTGAGTTCTCTAGGGTTCTCAAAGGCCCTAAAAACCATGGGAAGCCCCGGGACCCGTAAAGACCCTCCGGTGTAAGTTTTCTAATGTCAGTTGACCCAAACTTTGACTGATTTGTTTGCAAAGGTTTTAGCTCCAATTTGAGTGATTCCAAAGGCATTCTTCTTGATTGGGAACCTAAATTTTATAATGGAAAAGACGGTTCTAAAAAAGGAGCTAAAACGAAGGAGAAACAAAAATGCAAAGTATGAAGGGCAAAATTAGAATTTTTGAAAAAGTCATTTCTCCTCCCTATATATAGGTGGCGCCCCACTTTCCTCCCCATTTGGAATCAGAAAGTTTTGCATAATTTCAGAAGGGAGAGCTAGGGTTTTGGGCACACCAAGAGAGAAGGAGAAGGAGAAGAAATTCCAAGGTAAAGGTAGGTTTCTATGTATGTTTTCATACTTTTTCTCCACCAATTTCTTCTTCTCTTTTCCCCTCTTCTTCTCCATGATTTCTCTGAAGTTTTGAGGGCTGTTTTGAAGGGAGAATAGAGGGGAACGTTCGAATTTCAAGCAAGGAGGCTAAGGAAAGCAAAAACAAGCAAGGAAATCCAAGGAAAACAAGGTATTTTGTGATTCTTCCACTTGGTTTTCTTCCTCCCTTCCTTGAGCATTTTGACCTAGACCTAAGGAGTCAGATTTTTAGCCAATCCAAAGGTAATTCTTAGGTATTTGATAGAGAGGAATAAGAATATGCAAAGAAAACCAAGAAATAGGTATTAGAAAGCAAGATGCAAAACCTAGGGTTTCAAATGCACCTTCCAATTTCTGGATTTGTATGATGCTTCCTAGGTTTAAGTTAGAGTATAAATGAGCTCTTAAGATACCAAAGATGCTCCCCACAAGCTTCCTCCTTCAAGAAAAGCAAGAAAACTCCAAGAAGCCCAAAGGAAGCCTATGTCCTGGCCTAGGCTTGTTTGTGTAGGTGGGGGGAGTTTTAAATTTTTCTAAGGTCATTCTTGAGTCATATTTGATGAATGAAAACGAATGGAGGCCTTGGAAAAAATTTAGAACTCATGGAAAGTGATTTGGTGTCTTAGGTTCCATAATATGACCTAAAGAAGTAACATGGTGTTAGGCCTTTTGTTTTGATGATATGATGACTCCAAGAGGCTTAAAAGGAGTCAAGAATCATATTTGAAAAGAAAGAATGAGGCCTAGAAATCATTTGAGGGGTGTTGCTTCATTAGGTGCCTTTATGGACCATAATGAGGATTATAGAGCAATCTAGTACTTAAAGCAAGTTGTATGGCTTTAGAGAATGTTTCATTATGTTTCATGAACCTAATTGGCTCCCAAAAATTGTATTTAGGCCAAGAGAAACCATCTCCACCAAATTGTGGGTGTGTGGCCAAAAGAAGAGGTTTAAAAGTTAAGAAAAAAGTGTGTACTTGCATACAAGGTAGCTCTCTCCACCTTTTCTCATGCATGAATGTGTGTTTAGCTTCTTTTAGAATGTGTATATGTGTATTTTCAGGCTTTGAAAAGTATGCTAGCATGTCTTTACATGTCATGATCTTTGATGCCATGTTATGTTTTAAATGAATTCATGATGTTTGTATGAGTTTGCTTGAGTGCAGAGAGGTCAAGAACTCTTCCCTTGGGTGAGGATGAGCCAAGAACCCTTGAGCTTGGTTGAGACAAAGTAAAGAGTCTCCCAAAAGCAAAGTGAGCTCCCAAGAGTATGATTGAGTCCAAAGTGTTTAAAGAATGGGTGAGGCAAGTCCAAAATCTATGAGGAGAAGTGTGAGGCCAATCCAAACACTTAGTGAGCTCTTGAATGTCTTGTATGATTGATTTACATGCTAAGTTTGCTTTTCAAACATCTATGGCTTCTATTTCCTCCATGCATGCATTTATGAAACTTGCCTTGCACATATTATGTATAATTGAATGGGAGATGAGTTATTAGGATTCTTTGAATCTCATCCCCTCCTCTCCAATGATCTAACATGCTAGGTGAACTAAGTGGATACGCCAATGGGAGTCAACAACACTAGAGAACAGAGATTGACATTCATATATCTAGTTTTTGCTTTATGAAACCATAATGATGTTCAATGATGTATATGAATATTATAAATGAGGTATGACTCTTGAGACATGTGTAAATATGATATTATATGATGTTTAAATGTATGGATATGATGTGTGACCTCTAGAACCTATTTTGAGTATGTAATGTCAAAGTATGTAATATGAAAGTTTATTGGAAATATGCATAAGTGTGGGTTGAATGGCCAAAATGAGATATATGAGGTTTGGAACCATTTGGACAGCTCACACAAGTCTCAAATAAGCTTTTAAACTTGCCTAAACGGTGCCAAGACCAAAGGAAATCCATTTGGCAATTTTGGTACCCAATATGGAGCCAAAATTGACCATAATGGAACCCTATGTCACTTTTTGGCCAAATAAGTTAGTCTTGCCCTGAAATTTGGCATGCAATTAGGTCTCATTGAGATCTTTCTGTGAAGCTAAAGATCATAATTTTTGGAGACCTAAAGAATATTTGATGAATTTTCAAAGTTGGAATTTTTCATGGATTTTAGTATAGGTACTGTTCATACTAGTAGTTTTGAATTCTGTGTCATCCGATGGCCAAATGGTGTCCAATACTTATGAAATTTTATATGCATAAACTAGAGGTCATAAGCTTTCTGTGGCCACCGAGATCACCTCATTTGGAGGTCTGAGCAGAGAGTTATGCATTTTTGACGTTTGCTGTCAGTAACAGTGACGACTCCAGAGCTCAATCACTGTTCTATCAGTTCCAGATGTCTAAACGTATCTGTTTCATTTGGGAATTATTTTTAGTGTCAAGTTAGCATTTTTAGCTTCTTAGAATGATTGAATGTGTGTGATTTTAATTTTTGTAGAATTAGTTATGAATTTCAGAATTTTGCATTAGTAACCTGAATCACAGCCCAGGCAGCTAGTGAGTCTGTCGCTTTTTGGATGTCAAACGTCTTGTATAATGAATGTTGTGACTTGAACATATTTTTACTGTGAAGTAGACATCCTGAGCTTTCCAGAGTGACAAAGATTGTATGATTTCGAATTTTCTAGATTTAGTTATGATTTTCTAAAGTTGGGTCAGAAAATAGAGCAAATCTAGACGAAAATATGCTTGCTTATTTGAGCTCCATTTCGGTTTCCATGAATTGTAGGCATGTTTTTATGATGCAAATGAGTTGTAATAATGAAATTTAATATGAAGAAGTATAGTATAAGCTCACACGGTCCATGTGACACCAAATTGCATTTTTTAGATATAGCGCAACGCGAAAAAGTCTATTATTTTTATCCCTTTTCTCATATGCTCTTGTGGAATTGATGATGTAAAGCTTATAAATGGCATGAAATGAGTTAGAAGTTATGGTGTTACAATTTGGCCAAGGTAATCTATATAAAATATGTCCCTCTCATTCTCCTCTTCATTTTAGTCTGATTGGTTTGTCATTTTGAGGATTTTTCATCTCTTCTTAAGATGACATATAGTTCTTGGACGATTGTTACAAGATTTTCAGAGTTGGAGGTTAGAGGGATGATTAGGTAAGTATTTTCCTTCCATTTTGTGTATTATTTTGCTCGAAAATGTCCCTAAGGGTTGATTTTCATAATGGGTTCTACTATTGTGCGAAATTACAAGGAGATGAAGGTGAAATACTAAATTTTCTGGGCTTGATGACTCAAATCCAAATTTAGGAATGTTCCATGGTGTGTTCTTGGTAGTTGAGGTCCAACTCAATCCATTTAACCTCTTAGATGTATGGGTAAGTGATTTCTCTCCTTTTATGAGATGTATGTACTAAATTCTCATCATTCAGACTGGCTTTTGGTGCATGGCTTGTATATGTGCGAAAATAGAGATGTTAAGAATGACTCATTGTGAGTTCTTGTTGTTGTGACCTTAAATTGGTGCTGTAGACCCTTAGGAAGCTTGGATAAGAAGTTCTTAATGTACTTTTGCTAAGATTAATTTATGGATAAGGAAATTCCTTACTAATGGCAGTTGAATAATGATGATTATGCTTATATTAGGCCTGGTGTGCTTTGAATTATGATGGTAGCTAGAGGATGAGTAATTGGGTTCATTGAGGTAATTGGGGTTACTTTTCTAATTCCATATATATACACATGTTAATTTGATGTTTACTACATATGTTTGATTTTGAGATGCCAAATGATTGGTTGACTTGAATTGTTATTGTGATTGGACCTTGTAAGTCTATGGTGGAACTGTGGTGCAGCTGCCACTCGTGCATGTGCTTCGATCAGGCACCGAGTTGTAATCAAACCCCAGATGCATTGAGTCCTGATTGTGCTCATTATGGAGTAGGTGCCGTGGACAGACCTCTTCCACTATTATTAGCTATTAACATGTTATATATGATTGTTGGTATGAGACAGTAGTCATTGGTAGCTCAACTAGTTCATTTGCAAATTGAATTGATGGTTCTGGTATTGATGATATGAAATTGCATTGTATTACTTAATCTATAGATATATATGAAATTTGCCTTTTGTTACTGAGATTGTATATCTTACTTCGATTGTGGGCTAATATTTTCAGGGATCGGACCTCTTAGTGGCAAGGAGAAAATTAATGGAAGCTTATTATATGGCTTAATAGTAGGTAGCTTTGGAAACCTTGCCAGATTATATTTGTATGTCTAGACTATTAGCTTTTTCTAATTACCGCATTGTATCATGAATTGCCAAGTATAGGGATTGTAATCATTTGATACATCAGATGTCAATTTCAACTAGTGATATATGGAATCTCTAATGTGACTAATGTTTGAATGGAAATGTGAGTAGTGTATGAACTATTTTTTATCATTGATCTATGAACTCACTGGTTTATGGTGGCTATAAGGTTAAGGATCCACATTTGAATTTTGAATGGGTAATGATAGATGTATTAGGTAGATTAGGTAAAAGAAAGACACTAAATTTTTACAAACTAAGTTAAAGTGGCCTAGAGTGTTGCTAGAGGGGGAATTGGACAGCAAAAGATGAAATCTTGGGAGTTATAGGAACAGAAGGGAATTGGCCGTGGCCAAAATTTAATTGGCCTCGGCCAAAAGTGACAAAGTTATCTAGGGAGGGTAACAGAGGGAATTGGCCATGCCCAAAATTTAATTGGCCTCAGCCAAATAGTAACAAAAGGTAATTAGCCGTGACTAACATTTAATTAGCCTCAGCCAAATGTGGCGAAGCTGTTAAGGAAGAAAACATAGAGCAATTGGCCACGGCGAATAGTGAAGTTAGCTGCGGCTAAGTCTAAGAGGCAGGTTTGGGGGTGTTCCAGAGGATATTCGGTCATGGCAAAATGTGCAAAATTTGTAAAGGTGTAAGGAGTTAAACCCGAGAGTAATTGGCTACGGTGCTAGAGAATTTAGCCGTGGCAAAGGTGCTCAATTTCTCATATTCACCTAGAAACCTTAGTTTCTTTTATGGTAATTGTCACACTTGAAACTGTGACTGCACGGTGCCAAATCAAAATCAAAATTAAAAGTAGTAGAGTCGCCACCAAATTTTTATTTTTTAAAAAGACAAAATTTTGAAAAAAACCTTTTTAGTTTAAAAATAAGAAAAAAATGGTTTACGAACTAGAAAATGAGTCCGGGAGTCAGTTGTGAGTGGGGAAAGTGTTAGGCACCCCACAACACCCGTTACTAAGAATAGTTACCCAAAGTCAGTCGTGCAAAATTACTATGACCTTTAGTTTATTTTGATTCTCTCTAACAACTCACAAGCAAAAATGAAAAATAAAAATAAAGGAAATGAAATTGAAAGTAAGAAAGAATGAAAGATATTAAAGAAATAAGATTAGAAAAAAAAAATAAAAGGAAAGAAATTAAGGAAATGAAAATTGAGAAGGAAACTTTATTTACAAAAGCAGAGTTAACTTAGGATGAGAACCTAAGGCCTATGTACCTTTTATAGGGATCAAAGTCCACGTAGTTTGACACAAGAGTTATATTGATTTGTTTTTCTTTTGTTTTTTTTATTGTTGTTTTTGTTTTTGTTGTTTTGTTATTTTTATTTAGCTTTTGTTTTATTTTTTGGAAAGAGGAACAGAGTAAAAATCATTTAGACTTTTTGCAAATAAAACGGATTCGGGATTGGATGATATATTTTTATTTGCAAAAAGATAGAATTAACTTTACTCTCTCCTCTTCTTTTCTCTTTTTTTGTTTTTGTTTCTATTTTTATTTTATTCTTGCTTTTTAGTTTTTATTTTTATTTTTTTATTTTGAATTTTTATTTATTATCATTATTTCTTGTATGGAAAGATAAAGAAAATAAAAATTATTTTTATATTTAACAAATAAAATGGATTTAGAATTAGTTGATGTGTTTTAATTTGCTAAAAATAAAGTTAATTTTATTTTTTTGCCCTTCCCTCATTTTTAGCCTTTTTTTTTATTTTTTTATTTTTTATTAATGATTCTTGTTTTTGTTGATTTTTGCCTTTTTGTTTTATTTTTCCTTTTTGTTTTTGTTTTCTTTTCCTCTTTTGTTATATATTTTTTTAATTTTAAATGATTAAGCTTTTATTATTTTTTCTCATTTTTTATCTTTTTTTTGTTTTTGGATGAAAAGACCAAAAAAAATAAAAATTACTTTTCCCTTTAACAAATAAAATAAATTTAAAAAATGATTGACATGTTTTGATTTGTTAAAACTGAATTTACTTTGTTTGTTTGTTTGTTTGTTTGTTTATTTGTTTGTTTGTTTTGTTATTATTATTATTATTATTATTATTATTATTTTGCTTTACTTCTTTTCTTTGTTTTTTTGACCTTAATGATTTTTTTATGAAAAAAGATTTTCCTCTTTTCTCTCTTTCTTTTGAATTTTTAAAACCTTTGATTTGATTATGATTTTGAACTTTTAAAATTTTTAATTTTGTTGATTTTTATTTTTTAGTAATTTCTTTTTGTATTAATTTTTCATTTTAATTTTATAGTGATTTTTAATTTTTCTTTATTTTTTTTTTACTTTTGATTATCATTTTGGTAAAAAAGGATTTCTTCTCATTTCACCTTTCTCTCTCTCTTCCTCTCTTCCTTTTTCTTTTTAAAGTAATTTGACTTTTGATTATTTGCATTGAAAAAAGATTCGTTTATTTCTTACTTCTCATGGATCAAAACTGACCTAAAGTTCCTTTTTTTTTTTTCCTCTCTCCCTTCTTCTTCTCTTTTCTTATTATTATTATTATTTTAATTAATCAGGACTCTAAATTTGAGGCCTATTCTTTTTTTTTTCTTTTCTTGAAATTCTTTTCCTTTTTTAACATAGTCATGCATGGGCCATTGAAACCAGGAAATAAAAAGATCCAGTAAGCACCAAAGAGTCTTATTGTCTCACATGGTTCCTTTGATAACCCTACATGTCTGAAGGTACAAGAGATCCCACACGATGATTCTAAAAAAAAAATAAAATAGATATAATAAAGGTAAAATAATAATATTTACAAATATATAATATTACGTGATCATGTGTTTTGTATGCAAATAACACGTTCATTCTAATTCTCATATTTACAGACACATATAAAATGCAAACCCAATGATAGTTGCTTTTCCCAAGTCTTCTCTGATCAATGTTTTCACACCAACCTCCTCCTTTGCACATCTGTAGTGTCTAGTCTCGTCTCTACCTAATCTCTCTACCCAGCTTCCCTTTTATTTCACCAATTCATGGCCTCAGATAATAGAAGCGAAGAGACGTATGAGATTCTATCAATTTTCATAAATGATCAAATAAGAAATGCCTCAATGCTTATAAAGATCAACATGATAACAAAGAATCACTGAAAACGAATGAACCTCATCTGCAGAACAAGTAATTCAAAGACACATGTATAATTAAAAGGAATGATGCACAATTTCAAAGTGTATGCATGATTATTAACACACAAAATGAGGGCTAAATATCTATTTGAGTCAAAAGAGTAGCAACAAACTTTTTGGCACCAACATGGAACTAAAAGGCCTGATTAATCAGATTCTTATATCATAACACCACAAACCCCCTGTCCAACCATACTCTCTTACACATCACTTCATTGAAGACTAAGACTCAAATGGGAATAGTAACCTTCAGCATTTCCATACAAAAACTAGAAGCAGTGGATAATAGCAAGTTTAAAACCAATTTAATGTCCAAATGAAGCTTAAAAAAAAGAAAGCTAAATCATGCCAGAAGTCACCAACGAGCAAAAGGGAAACACATATCAGATTTAAGACTTAGACTGGGCAGATAATCAAACCTAAATGATAATAAGACAGCAACTAAGATCTTCACAAAATCATACTACATGTTGAGGCTAAAAACCATGAGATGGCGGGAATATCTTATACCAAATATTTGCACAAACATATATTGGGGATTAAGAAAAATAATTGAAAAACTGAAGACACCGATCATATTGAATCAAATAGCAGCATTCCATATTCCAATGATAGGCTCTCAGTTGAATCTAATAGATTGCGCTTTAAAATACAAACTCAGAACAACCACACTTAAATCCAACACTGAGAAGAGAAACTGATCCCAAAAATCATTAACTAAAATCTAAACCCCGATCTTATAACAAGTGAAACAAAGACCAATAACAATACCTTTATGAGTGATGGGGAATCAAATGCATGAATGAAATTTCACAGTAAAACATCAAAACCCCAATCTGAAAACATTAGCCAATGTTTGAACCCTAAGCAATGTTAAATGGAACAAAAGAACAATCAAGGAATAGGGGACCAAGCATATGAGGTAGGCAAACAAAACATTATAGTAACATCAGAACTATCATATCCAGAGTTCATATTCCAGCATAGTCATATATTTTGGAAATGAATGAATGATGTACCTCCTTGTAAATCTCAGTGTAGTATTCGAATCAAAAGGCTGGTTTCAATTTTATGATGCTCGATCTTAATTCCATAATCACGATTTCCATACTCAGTTCTGCTCTTCCACAGTTCTGCCATTGTGCTTCGTCATTGTTTCCCTTCTAGCCGAGTTCCCCAAAAGGAAATACTCTCTCATTTTTCCTTCCTAATCTCCCTCTTCTCATTTCCTAGAATCTTACCCATCCTCCAATCGAATTCTCCTCCTCTCAATTCGCCGACGTATCCTTGGCTTCTTTGATCCGAAAGCCTCCAGCCTCTTTCACTGAATCTTCCTTCCCCTCGATCAGAAATCCTCTCTCTCGCGTTCTCAACCCCTTTTCCCGAATCAGAAAAATCTCCCCTTTTATTTTTGTTCTCCTCTATCTCTGAAAAACCATTTTCTCCAGAACCCCTTCAAAAACTCTTTCATCTCTCGAATCTCCTGCTCTCTTAAATTAGAAATTTTTTTTACTTCTCTCCTCCCTCAATCCCAAAACTGTTTTCGACAGAACCCCTTCCAGCTCTCCTCTGATCTCTCGCTCTGATGCATCCCTTTCATCTCGATTCTTTATGCTCTCTCTCCCTTCATCGATTCGTGTCCCTCTTTCTCCTTTCCATTTTCATGTTAACGTTTCTCTACCCCTGCATCCCCTGCTCTGCGTTTTCCTACTCTACTGAACCCTAGAGATGTGTCTCTTTCGCCTCTAGAGTTGTGCACCTGCTGCTCTTCCTTTTTGTGTTTCTCTGTGTATCCCTGCCTCTGTGCTCAGCCTTGTACCACTAGGGTTCCCTTACTATGGAGTCGTGTGAGTGTGAGGCTACCAGATAGAGACCCGGGCCAAAGATATGGGCAGGGTTCAATGAGAACGGATCCAGTTTTGGATTAAGCAGGCCCATCAGCAATATAGACTTATTAGGTTTTTTTTTAATGTTAGATATTGTTGGGCTTTTGATTGTGTAGAGTATTGGGCTAAAGGAATGGGTTTTAGGCTAAGGCTTTGGACTTGAATTTTGTTTTGTTTTTTGTTTTGTTTTATTTTAATTTTTTATATGATTGAAATTTTTTTAATTTTCTGTTTATCTTTTTTTTGTTTTATTTCATTCATTTTTTTTATGGACTTATGGCAACTAAATTTAAAATTCGGGCCAAATCTTTTTAGTTGATAGGTTTACGGCAACTAAATTCTAAATTTGGGCCAAATATAAACAGATTTGTTTTGATTTATTTATCTTAGGTTAATATTTTTTATTACATTAGGCCATTCATTGTTGTTGGGTTAAGGTTAGAATTATTCTTAAATTTTTGCCTTCTTTTTTTTTTCCTTTTTTCTCTTTTTCTTTTTGATTTTTCTTAAAAGTTTTTTCTTGTTTTCTGAGACTTTGGGCTATTTTTTTCCTTTTATTTTTCCCTTCATTTTCTCTTAATTTTTGTTTTCTTTTTTTTCTTCTCTTTTTGTTTGTATTTCTGCTAATTTGATTTTGTTATTTGCAATTTGCTCGGACAAAATATGGTGCTCACAGTAATATTAAGGAATGATTTATAAATACTTGTAGGAGATTTTTGAGTTGAAATTGATGGATGGAAGAATCAAATGCTCCTTATTGATGATTAAATTTACTTGTATATTCGAATAATTGTGGTTGTCTAATTAATGATTCTAATAATATTAAGGTTCAAATTTCCCTACATTTTTTGAATATAATTAGTTGTAATGACTTTTAACCTTGATTTATAAATATTAATTACGTCTTTAACCTTAATTACTATAATTTGAAGTTAGGGTCGTTATAGACATGCAACTTTACAAATTCATATATCATTGTGTAGAGCTCCAAGTTGAGTGCTCTTAATGGCTATGACAAGTTTATAATATCATATTATAAAATCTTATGAGCAGATGAGCTCATTTGATCCACAAAAAACATGGCATATTAGATATAGCTATAGTGTTTAGACATCATCAGATCCTCATTTTCAAAAATCATAACTTCCTCTATACAACTCCTTTTCATGCAAACTCAGTGGCTCTAGAAAGCTTGTAATGTCCATTATATGTGTGAAATCTCATGGGCATTAGAGTTCATTTGCCTCTTGAAATCCCTTAAAAACTAGAATTGCCATATGAACAATGCTAGGAACTACTCTGCATAATTTCTGAAACTTTGAAAATTTGTGGAATATTTTTTGGACCTCTAAAAATTATAGTTCTTAGCCTCATAAAAAAATATTTTAAGGTTTTACATGCATGCCAAATTTTAGACTCCAACTAGGTCATTTAGCCACTTTGGGTATAGGAGTTGTTTAGGGTCTTTTTATGCCTAACCTTGGTTTCGTTTTAGGTCAATTGGCATCCAAATGGAAATCTTCCACTTAGAGCAAATTTTAATCATCTTAAATGTTATTTCTAACTATTCCATATCATGCCAAAAGACTTGGATCAAAATTTGACCCCTTGGCACCTAACTAGCACATGATTTCCTATGACATTCCATACATTATCTTAGCCATTCTTTGCCAAATTATACATTCACATAATGAACATACATGTTCTCATACTTCAATACTTGGTTCCATTCATAAACATCATTAAATACATAAAGAACCATCATTCATATATATATATATATATATATATATATATATATATATATATATATTTGTCTAGTTTTATATAAACATTTGCCAAAAGTTAAACTATTTGCATTACAAACTTCATAATACATCAATTTCTTTAGTCTAATGCCTCTCAACCTCTTTCTCTTTGCTTAAGCAACCTGAAAATGTTATTAGAAGCATGGGGTGGGATTCAAGGAGGATCTCAATAGCAAAATCTTATCCAATTCAATGCATATAAAAATTTCATAAGTGAATGCAAGGTATGTGGTGTAACAATACTATGCATATGCATTATGTAAATCATATGCATCATATAACATGAAAATCATTCATTTCTAGCCATGGCAACATCATAAAACTAGCTAGGCTTTACCAATCTCAACCTGGGGCCAACAAAAAGTTATTGCGCTTAATTCTATGCCATGGGGAGTTAGGAGTCATCACATAAATCTTTCATAAACATAAGGTGCTCATAAAACTCATATAAAAACATAATGGGTCATACTTCATGAAAGCATTAAGCATCAAGCAACAACACACACAAGCATATCAACTCATTTAAGACTTGTGGAGGTTCAAGATTCCATTAACCCTCTTGTTCTTGCTTTTTCTTTACATGCTTGTTGGGTTCACATACACGAAATAATATAGTTACTTTAGCTTGGCCTAAACATATTCATTCAAATGCAAGGTAATCCATTAAAACCCATTCTAATTCATTTCCTTGCTACATAAACCTATGAATAGTTAACATGCCTTAAGAGGAAACTCTCATAATTCAACCTCTAGGTCTCAAGATCTCTCTTGATATAAGCCATAAGACTCTAATGGAACTCATTAGGGCTATCATATGCAAGCCAAACAATGGCCAACACTAAGTTACTTCATTAAGCCTTTTATGAACCTTAAAATTTTACTTTTCAAAGTAAGGCTCCTAAATTCATTCCAATAGTTCCATTAGTGTTCATTGCTTATATTTAAACATTTAATACCTTAGAATTCATGAAAACACTCTCTAGGTACTTTATTTAGCTTTAGACTGAGACACACTTTATAAAAGGGACAATGGGAGTTTTGCTCATTTTCTTAGACTTTTTTAATTTTAACTTCATTTCCATGACATAATTAACTTGTAATAATCATATAAAACTTGCTTAGACAGCCCTAACCACAATTCCATGATAGCATCTCAAGTTCTAACTTAAACTACACATATGGCTAAAATTCAAGAATGCATATCCATGGAAATTATCATCATTCTAATTCAATTTCCATCTTTAAAATATTCCATTAAGCTTTTAATAACCTTAATTCTAGCAACAATTCTACTCTTCTATACTATCTCTCTATGACCAGCCCATGCACATACGAGATCACCCAATGCATAAAACTAGCCATTTCAATTGAACCCATAAGAAATCATATTTAAAAGACTCATTTAAGCTCTTAAATCATTTATACAATTGAGAGAAATATCATATGTTTTTAGCACCATCATGAACAAAGCTTAGGTTTCTAGGGTTCAACATAAAACTAAAAATCTTGCAACAAAATGCACATAGGTGTCAAGAACTCTTTACCTTGAAGCTTTTTTTTTTTTTAAAGGAGCATCCACAAAATCTGAACTTTAACCTCAGCTTAGCTATGACAATAGGGAATCTCGAGATGTAATTTACATTAAAATAAAGCTCTTAGTGAAAGGAATAATTTTGCTAAGTAGAAGGAAGTGAAAAGAGGCAAAAATCCTTACCAAAATGAAAGCTTTTTGTTTTTCTCTTGAGCATCCATGGCTGTGTTTCTTTAACATTTCCTCTCTCTCCTTTCACTGATGGGAAGAGAAGGAGCAAAAGTTGATTGGACTATGAAATGTGGTAATTTAACCTTTTTCCTATATTCATAATTTTGCCATTATACTTCACCTCTTCCGCTTATGCTCGTTTTAGTTCCTTTTTTAAGAACTGTCTTTTCCATTTGAAAATTTAGATCCTTTAATTTATTAAAGATATTTTGTTTAAATTTTATGAAGCTCAATATTATCCCAAATCATCTTGTCAAAGTTTCGGTCATCTCTTTTGCCAAAAATGCACACTAGGATAATTTTAACCATTTTGATGATTCTCCTTATTTTTAGAGGCCCTGAGAACACTAGTGAGCTCATTTTTTTTATTTAAAAATCATTTAAATTTTTGGAAAGTTACCCAAAATTACAATTTCTGTCATTGAGTCCCGTATTAAGCCATTTAGCTATTTCTATTCTAATTTCGAGCTACCTCTAGATTTTTTCCCTCATTTTTTAATACTCTATTTATTAATCTAGCTTTATCTTGCCTTATTAAATTTCATTATAGGGATTTCTATTTGTAATCTGATCAAATTCAATCTAGTTCTAGAAAAATCGGATATTACATTTCTCTTCCTCTTAAAAAATTTTGTGCTCAAAATTTAGGAATATAGGCATTACCTTGCTTTTCTCATACTTTTTCTATTTGGTCTTTCCATTTCCTTCTGCCTAGCTCTATTTATTTTTCTTAGAGACTAGGCTTTTTTAAGTGCTTTCTACCAGAGAATGAACATTACTAGTTTGTTATATATGATTCTTTTTCTCTAGGTTATTTCTACAAAGCATATGACTTGTTCTTGTCATGAGAGGAACTAACCTTTGATACGTAAACAAATTCTAATAACTCTAGCCTATTTTTTGGGAGACCTTATTATTTTGTATCTGATTAGTCTTAACTCATTCATAGCGATTTAACTTTTGTGCTTAATGGACTTACTTGCATAAGGAATTGGAGGTATCTTATTAGTATTAAATCTTTAATATCATCTTG
This sequence comes from Erythrophleum fordii, assembly GCA_032878935.1. NCBI lineage: Eukaryota > Viridiplantae > Streptophyta > Magnoliopsida > Fabales > Fabaceae > Erythrophleum > Erythrophleum fordii. The sequence continues at coordinate 11,547,033 of JAVQMF010000052.1, read as the reverse complement.
TAATGGCTTTCTATAAAGTCTTTTATCTTTCTCTATTCATTGCAACCCATTAGGGATTTCTTCTTGCTTACTTAACTTATTTAAAGGTTTAATCCACGACTTACTCTTACCTTCTTTCTTACTAGCTTATCCCATAATCAAGGTTTATATCTCTTTCTATTATAGGCCTCATATTTTAATAACTTATTAGGATCATAGCTCCTTTAAAGAGCTTTTATTCTTTTTTGTCCCACTTTTTTACTCATTAATATACTTGCCTTTTTAGGCTTGAACTTTGCTTTACTTTCTTTATTTACTAAAGAATAAAGATCATTAATTCTCTCATCTTGATAACTGACTAGCATGACTCTTTAACCTTTCGTGCTAGCATTGAAAAGCAACTACCACTGACTAATATTGTATTCATGTGAGATACTGATTTCTCATATTCTTAACTACTTGAGACATGATCTTCCACTTATCCCATTATAAAAAACTGCACTTGACCTCTTTCTAAACACATAACTCTGGTATATAGGGATCTCTCTATCCCTTGGTCAAGTTTAATATCTATTGAGTAGTAGTTCATTTAGCTATACTTTAAAAAGCTACGTTTTTGCTTTGTTCATCCCATATACTATGCTTATCAATTAAAGAAGTCTATTCAATGGTCTAATTGTCTAAGTATAGCCCTAATATCTTTGTGGTAATAGTCTACCAAACCTAAGAAGTCTCTAATCTCTAAGACAAAAACTATTTGAGACTATACTAGTCTTTGAGACTAAATTGATTTGTAAAAACTATCTTAGGCCATCATCTTCTCAGAAAACTGTTGTACTATAACTGTGGGCTCTCTGTAGGATCTATTATAACCTCTTAGTCTACTGTGACACATTAAGCCTTACTAGGACTTATTACAACCTGTTATATTGTGCTAGGATCTACTACAATCCATCTTTGGAAGATCTCAAAGCCTAAGATAACAATATCTAATAAATAAAACATATACTCACTAAGTCTAACAACTAATACTCATAATCTTCAAGGCTAAACTCAGATGTCTGCTATGATCTTCATGTGAAGTAGATTCTGTATCATTTACTTTTCTATTGATCCCATCGTAATGATACTTAGGAGTATTCTGACTTTCACTTACTACTACTTATGGGATCCTTAATTTCCCACTTCTAGCATTTTCATTCAAGCTTTTTTTCTTTCTTTACTCTTGTTGGCTTACTTTACTTTACCTATATTCATTTTGTCTTTTCTTTTGTATCCTACAATTTTTTACTATACCTATGTTCTACATTCAATGCCTTTGACACTAAGATATCTCACACATCAAGTATGCTTAACATCTCTTATAGGATAGATGTCATATGTTGGTCTCTTTTCATTTCTTTTAATTATATCACAAGGGAGTCATAATATGCATGTTGAACTCATATTGTCTAGTTTTTAACATTCTAATGCTGTTAGCACGTCCCCTTTACATCATTCTATATTAGGAATTTCCTTCTTAATACTTTTCTGATAGCTCTAGCCTCACTGGAATCCCTTAACTTCTTTTTCGTTAGCGTATCCTTTAACTTAACTAACTATGATACTCTTTGATCATTGGGACACTCTTTATGGTTGATAACATCATTTGTTATACACTTAAGTTACATTACTATTGAATTGGCCAAGCTTAATATCATGTGACCATCATTGCATGCAAACCATAGCATCAATCACTAATACACAAGTGCATTATGATTGAGCTTAATCTACTATCACTAGTATATTACAAGTTTCCCAACAATCTATAGTATCCCTTTGTTACTTCTTTATATCTTTCTTTATATCATATGGCATTTAGGGAAAAAGGAAACTCTTCTTTTAATCTCTTACATAATTTACTGTCCTATCCTAAGATCATTTTATATTGCCCAATTATCTCTACTTAAGGCATTACATCATATCTTATGTACAATTAGACCAAGGACAATTGTAATGTCTAGTTTTCATAAAAAGGATAAAAACATATGCATTTCAAAGCAAGTCCCCTGAGATGAGCTAGTTAAGGTCCCATAAAATTTAAGTAGTATCCTAGGCTCCTAAGAATAAGAATCCCAAGCTCAAACGACAATAAAAATAGAGTCAGGATGGTGAAATGAAATTTAACAAAAATGTTACGAAATATAATGGTATTTTTGTAATTTTAGGCAACTTTTAGAATACTTATAGGAGGGCTTTTTAAATGTAAAATTTGAACTCTTTGGGGTTCTTAGAGGCCCTAAAAACTATAGAAAGCCTCAGGACAGTTAAAACCCTTCTGGTATATGTTTTCTAATATCGATTGATCTAAACTTTGATCATTTCGTTTAGGAAGGTTTTAACTCCAATTTGAATGATTCTAAAAGCATTTTATAAAATTGGAAACCTAAATTCTTTTATGAAAAGGATGTTTCTAAAAAAGGAGCTCAAACGAAGTTAAAACAAAAATGCCAGGTTTACGGGACATAAATGAAATTTCTTTAAAACAATTTTATTTCTCCACTTAGATATAAGTCACGCCCTATCCTTTTCCTCCCTAAATTGACTTCATTTCTGTCTTAAAATAGAGAGGAGACCTAGAGAGTGAGGCACACAAGGGAAGAGGAAAAAAGGAGAAGAAAAATCAAGTGGAAGGTATGAAAATTCATGGATTTTCTTAATTTCTCTTTAGTAAACTCTTTCTCTTCCTTCTTCTCTTCTTTTCCATAGATTTATTTATGCATTAAGGTCTGTTCTCAGGTCAAACTAGAGGGGGAATTTTCAAGCTTGAAGAGGAGAATCGAAGCAAAAGAAAAAGGATCCAAGAAAGACTAAGAAAACAAGGTATTTTGTTACCTTGAAGCTTGATCTTCCTTGTTCCTCTTCTTGAGTACTTCGCCCCATGTATGGATAGCCAAAAGGAGTTGAATTTTGAACCAAACCAAGGATGAATCTTAGGAAATTGAGTACGAAGAATAAGAATATGCAAAGAGAGCAAAGAAAGAACTATGAAATTGCAAGATAGAAAAGCTAAGGTTTTAGTTGCACCTTGGTTTATAAAATGAGTTTTAGCTATATATTGATATCTTTAAGAGTTCATATAAGTCTCTAAGACATCAAGAGAGCCTCCCACATGCTTCTCTCATCAAAGAAATCAAAACAATCCCATTGGTGCCATATGGAAGCATAGTCTCTATAATATTCAATTATCTGAAAATAAGAGAAACATAACATATAGTTTTTTTCATAAACGTATGAAATTTATAAGATATAAAAGCAAGTCCTCCAAAATGAGCTATATAATATCCCAAAAAATTTGGATAGCATCCTAAACTTCTAAAAATAAGAATTTCATGCTCAAACAATAAGAAAAATAGAGCTAGGATGGTGAAACGATTTTTAACTAAATAGTTATGAAACGTAATGACATTTCCGTAATTACATGTAATTTTTTGGAAAAATCACAGGAGAAATTTTTAAATGGAAAATTTGAGTTATTTAAAGTTTTCAGAGGCCCTGAAAACCATAAGAAGCCCTAAGATAGTTAAAGCTCCTTAGGTATATGTTTTCTAACATCAGTTGACCCAAACTTCAACTGATTTGTTTGGAAAGATTTTAGCTTCAATTTGAGTGATTCAAAATGTATTTTGTAAGTTAGGGAACTTAAATTTTATGATGGAAAAGATGGATCTCAAAAAGGAGATAAAATGAAACTAAAATGAAAATGTCACGACGAAGGGACATAAATGGAAGTTTTGCAAACAAATGCTTCTTGAAACTTCTTATATAACACATCCCAATTTCTCTCCTTCATAGACTGACTCACTTTTGTCCAAAAATAGAGTGGAGACTTGAAAAGAGTGGTGCACAGGAGGAGGCTCAAGGAGAGGAGAAAAATCAAGTGAAAGGTATGAAAATTCATGAATTTTCCTGCTCTCTTCTGTAGTAAACTTCCTTCCTTTCTTTTCCTCTTCCTTTCCATGGATTTATGAAGGTGTGTGGTTTTATTTTGAATCTAGAATAGCGTAGGAGGGTTTGAAATTGAGGAGAAGCACTAAGCAAAAGAAAAGGCTCTTGATAAAGGCTTAAATCCTAGGTAACACTCTTAGTTTTCATGTCTCTTCTCCCTTGTTCCTCTTTATGTGATTTTCGCCCTATATATGGATAGCCAAGAGGGTTTGGATTTTGGGTAGAACCAAGAGTGAATCTTAGAAAAATGAGTGAGGAGAATAAGAATTATATGCAAAGAAAATGAACAACAAACCATAAAATTATAAGATAGAAAAATTAGGGATTCAGGTGTGTAACTAAAAATTTGTTTTGATACAAGAGTCCCTAGGCCAAATTGAGTGTTTGTATGAGCTCTAGAGATCCTTAAGAAGCTTCCCACATGCATCTTTCATCAAAGAAAGCATGACACTTCCCTTGGTGCCAAGAATGGGTATAGCCTCGGCCCAAATGGGTTAGAGCACTTAGAGGTAGTTTTAATTTCTTCCAAGCTCGGTTTTGTATTATATATGATGGAAGAAGATGAGAGGAAACCTTTGAAGAATTTTAGGAGGCCTAGAAAGTGAAATGGTAGTATAGGTTCTATATTATGACCTAAAGAAGCAACATGTAGTTAGGCTCCTTATTTTGATTATGTGATGGCTCCAAGAGGTCTAAATAAAGTCAAGAATCATAGATAGAAGGAAAGAATGGAGCCAAGACCTTGAATGATTGGTGTTGCTTCATTAGGTGCACTATGAAATCATAAATAAGCTATAAGAACAATCTAGTTTTTGGAATAAATGTGTCACTTTATAAATTATTCCAAGAGTGTAATTGGCTTCCATATGATATGTTTAGGCCAAAGGAACCAAGCCCACCCTATTGTGGATATTTGGCCGAGGGGGAAGAAGTAATTTCAAAAGGAAAAATGTGTCATTGCAAGCAAGGTAACTCTCTCCTCTTTCTTTCGTGCATGCTTGTGTATCTTTCTTGTCTTGAATGTATGTTTGTATGTTTAAAGCCATAAAATATATTTTTAGCAAGTATGACTATGCCATGGTACCATGATGTATGTTTATGTGCTTGAATGATGAATTGTGAACATGTTTTGGTTTGCTTGAGCTTGGTAAAGCCAAAAGTCCCTTAGCAAGGGTAAGGATAAGCCAAAAGTCCCTAAGGTTGGGTGAGACAAAACAAAAGTCTTAAGAAGGACTGAGTCTTAGTCAAAAGTCCTTTCAAAATAGGTAAGACAAGTCTAAAAGTCTCAAAGAGAATGGGTGAGGCTAAACCAATGCCTTGGTAAGCCTATGTATGTTATTTATGTCTTTAAGAATGAAGAAAATGCTTTATGTATGATTGAGAACTTTATGTTTAACATGCATGCTTTTAGATTTGAAATTGCATCAAGTATCTATGTTTGAAAGAGTAATGAGCTATTGGAATTCTTTGAATCTCATTTCTCTCTCTCTCTATTACCCTAAAATGTCTAAGTAGACCAAGTGAGCATAAAAATGGAAGCCACAATGCTTGGAGAAAGGAGATTGGCAAGAAAGTGTAGCATTTTCCTTCTTTGTAACTAGAATGATATCAAAGAATGTAATATGAATATGTATGTGATGTATAGCTTTTGGAACATGTGTAAATACATGAATACTTGATGTATGTAAGAGAACTAGAGATAGATGTATGATGTTGTATGATTTTGGTATTAAATGGCAAGGATTCACTATGTATGCTCCTATGTATGCTCTTGTGTACATCTTAGGATGGATGAGTGACTTTGTAAATTCTAGATTGATAGCTCTTTAAGACATGTTTGATACAGTATGTTAGTGCTTTCCCACATACTCATGTGGCCATAGAAGTAGAAGAACAAAAAATGGACCCATTATGACCTCTTAAGAGGCCTAAAATGGCCAAAATGAAACCCTATGTCAAGATATGACTAAATGAACAAATTTGCTCATGAAATTTGATATGCATAGAACTTTTTGGGAAGCTAAAGTATAGATTATTTAGAGCTCTAGGGAATTAGTTATAAGTTTTCAAAGTTTATATTAGAAATTCGGATTGGCCTGTGCACTATTCATATGGTCAGTTTGAATTTCTATATCATCTGATAGCCAAATGGTGTCCAATGCCTATGAAATTCTATAAACATAAACTAGGCATTATGAGCTTTCTATGGCCACTGAGATCACCTCAACTGGAGGTCTAAGTATAAAGTTATGAATTTTTGAAATTCTATGTCAGTATTAGTAGCACTAGCCTAGCTTATATACTATTCCATCATAATTCAATTCCTAGATGAGCTTGGCATGGTTGGGAAGTATTTTTCTACTAAATTTAACATCTGTAACTTCTCATAATGGCAAAATATGTATGATTTTGATTTTTTTAGAATTAGTTATGAATTTTTAAAATTTAGATCAGTGACCTATGACAAAACACCTAGACTACTAGACCTTTAGTACTTTTCTATTATCAAATGTATTCCAGTTGATGTTTCATGACCTGGAATGATTTTTAACATGTGGTAGACATCCATAGCTTTCAAAAATGGTATGGTTTATTGGATTTTGAATTTTTTTAAAAATTAATTATGATTTTCCAAAGTTGGTGCATGAATTCTGGAAATCAGACTCGATACAGCTATGTGGAATTTTATGTATGTATGCTATGAATTCAAGATTTTGGCAACATTTTGAGATAGTTTTAAATTGTATGCATGTAATTAAATTAGAGAATGATATGGGTGAGTTCAATTGGCCCATAGTGTACAAAATGAGAATTTTATCCACTATGCCATGCTAAAAAAATGGAATATGTTAATGGTATTCTCTTTGGCTAATTTGCTCTATCTATGGAATAACACTAAGAAACGAGCAATAAAGACTAGCTAGAGGTAGTGTTACAGCCTTGGGAGTGTTTTAATTTCTTCCAAGCTTGGTTTTGTTTCATATATGATAGGAGAGGATGAGAGGAAGTCTTGGAAAAATTTTAGAAAGCCTAGGAAGTGAAATGATAGTATAGGTTTCATATTATGACCTAAAGAAGCAACATATAGTTAAGCTTCTTATTTTGGTTGTGTGATGACTCCAAGAGGTCTAGATAGAGTCAAGAACCATAGATGGATGAAAAGAATGGAGCCATGGTCATGATTTATGGGTGCTACTTCATTAGGTGCTTTATGGTGAGCCAAATGAACTACTTAGCTTTTAGGATAAATGTATAGCTTTAGAATGTGTTCCAAGTGTATAATTGGCTTCCATATAATATGTTTAGGCCAAAGGAATCAAGTTTCACCTTCTTGTGGGTGCTTGGCCATGAGAGAGAATTCAAATTCAAGGAAGGAAGTGTGTGTTTACAACTAAGGTAGCTCTTTCTTCTTTCTTTCATGTAATGTTTGGATGATTTCTTGTCTTTGAATGTGTACGCATATGTTTTTGACCATGAAACATGTATTTATGAGTATGTAAATGCCATGGTACCATGTTGATATGTTATGTGTTCATAAGATGCTTTTATGTATATTCTTGGCTTGCTTAAATGTGGTGAGGCCAAAAGTCTTTTAGTAAGGCTGAGGAGCCAAAAGTCTCTAAAGTTAGGTGAGACAAGCCAAAAGTCTCAAGAAAGAGTGAGACTTAGTTAAAAGTTCTTTGAAACTGGGTGAGACAAGTCCAAAAGTCCTAAAGAGAATGGGTGAGGCCAAACCATTGTCTTGGCAAGTTTATGTATGACAATTATGTGTTCTTGAATGAAAGAAATACTTTATGTATGTTCATGATTTTCAAGAATGCCATGCATACATTTTTAGACTTGAATTTTGCATCCATATTGTATGTTGAAAGGAAAAATAGTTATTGAGATTCCTAGAATCTCACTCTCCTTTTTCCATTGACTTAACATGTCTAGGTGGACCAAGTGAGCCAAAGAATGGAAGCCACCAAGCATAATGAAAGAAGATTGACATAGAATTATGTGATTTGTCCATTTTATAGCCATTTGAATGGCATATGATGTAATTCAATGATATATATAATGTATGAGCTCATGAATACTTGTAAATGTATGGATATATTATGTATGTATGAGAACTAGAGCTATATGAATGACATCACAAGTTTTTGACAATGAATGGCAAGTATGACTTATGTATGTTCTTGTGTATATTTTAGTGTGGGAGAGGTAATTTATGAAATTTGAGTTATTAGACCTTTGAAACATATTTAATACAGTATTTCGATGCTTTCCCATGTGCTCATATGATCATAGAAGTAGAAGAAGCAAAAATGGACCTCTTGGAATCCTTATGAAGCATAAAAAGTAACCATTTGCCACTCTATGTCACAAACTAACCAAATGGATGAATTTTCTCATTAAATTTGGCATGCATGTAGAGCTCATCTAGAGCTTTTTGGGAAGCTAAAGTTCAGAAAAATTGGAGCTCTATAAAATTAATTGTAAATTTTCAAAATTGTCATTTTTCTGCTATTCTACTATAAGCACTATTTATATAGTCAGTTTTTTATATTGTGTCATTTGAAGGTCAAATAGTGTCCAATGCTTAAAGTAGAGGTAATAAGCTTTCTATGGCCACTAAGATCACCTTATTTGGAGGTCTAAGTAGAGAATTATGAATTTTTGAAATTCTGCGATAGTATTAGTAACACCAATTGAGTTTATGTACTATTCTATTAGTTTTAAGTGGCTAGGCATGTTTGTTTTGATCTGCATTTATTTTTAGCACAAAAAGTGACCATTTGCCACCTTATATTACAAACTAACCAAATGGACAAATATCTTCATGAAATTTGGCATGCATGTAGAGCTTTTTAGGAAGCTAAATTTCAGAAAAATTGGAGCTCTACATAATGAATTATGAATTTTCAAAGTTGTCATTTTTCTACTATTCTACTATAAGCACTATTCATATAGTCAGTTTCTTATACTGTGTCATTTGAGGGTTAAACAGTATCCAATGCTTAAATTAGAGGTAATAAGCTTTCTATGGCCATCGAGATCACTTTATTTGGAGGTATACGCAGAGAGTTATAAATTTTTGAAGTTCTGTGATAGTATCAATAACACCAGTTGAGTTTATTACTGTTTCATCAGTTTTTGGTGTCCAAGCATGTTTTTTTATCTAAATTTATTTTTAGCATAAAGTAAACATTTGTAGCTTTTCAGAATGGTAAAATGTGCATGATTTTAATTTTTTTTAGAATTAGTTATGATTTTCCAAAGTTGGCACTCTGAATTTTGTAACAGGACCCGAGATAACACTCTTTATTTTCATGTATTTATGCCATAAGCTCAGGATTTCTGATGCTATGTTGGGATATTATATATGTGGAATAGGAATGAAAAAAGGTGTGGATAAGGACATATGGCCCATGAAAGGTAAAACGAAAATTTGAGACACGACGTAACACGAAAATATTCCATTATTTTAACTGAATTTTCTTAGGAAATGTGTTATTTACAAAGTTACCTTGAATGAGGTAAGAGGGGCTAGATAAATGTGGTGTTACAACAATAGTTCTTTATAATGCACTCATTCATGTTACCTTTTCATATGCTTTTAATTTATTATGTCCTCAACTTTAACGTTGTCACATGCTTTCTATAATACCTTAACCTCTTTACCTTTAAATAATGGTTCCATGGCCTATCCCAATCCAATTCAAGCATATTGGACAATATTTACAAGGAAGCATATGTTTTCATACATGGAAAGTTACATGAATGGAAGGCCATATTTATATTCATGGCTTTAGGGACCACGTGAATTCTTCTATATCATTTCCTATCCATAACATATCCATTCAAGTCATAAACATCACAATTCATCTTATGTATCTCGAGCTTAAAACTATATATCAGAAAAATCAAGTCTTGCTCTTAGGTTGGCATGTTAGATTTCTGATATATATTTTGGAAAATCATAACTAATTTTAAAAAATTTGAAATTAAGCAAACTATACCATTTTAGAAAGCTATCAATGTTAACTTGTTATAAAAATAAACCTAGATTAAGAAAATGGTATTTAGCCCATGAAAATTGACATTATAGTACCAAGGGTTGAGTTGCATTACTAGTACTATCATGCAACTTCAAAATTTATATATTCCTTTACAGAGCTCCAAATAAGGTGATCTTAGTGGCTATGAAAAGCTTATGGTGTCTAATTTATCTTTATAAAATTTTATAGCTATTGGACTTCATTTAGCCCATAAGTGATACAAAGGAAGAAACTAGCTATATGAATAGAGTTGTTATTATTTTTGCATAATTTGGCCAACTTTGAAAATTCATAATTACTTCTCTAGGACTCCAAATTATGTGTTCTTTATCTTTGTAGAAAGATCCAGCTAAACTCTATAAGTATGCCAAATTTTATGTCAACACTAGTTCATTTGGTTAGTTTGTAATTCAACATATGTTTTGGTCACTTTTAAGGGTCAATTTAGGTTCATATGGCACCAAATGGTCTTCTTAATACACCATAGCCAATTGAGCATATCCTATAGCACAAACACAACCTAGGGAAGCTTCTCAAATGGTCCTAAATATCATGGGGCTCAAACTCACTATGCCACATGCAATCATATACAAATACACACTAGCACAAGGGGGTAAATTCTCATATTTCCATACAATTGGCTTCAAGATTTATACATACAATATAATTATATACATTAAAACTTGTTCAAATGGTTACATCTCATGTACATCTTATGGATAAAATTCTTGACATCAAAATGCTATTAAATGGTCTACTTTTCTACTCATTTGTCAAAGTATCATGCTCCAAGGCATTTAGTCTCCTTTCTTTAGTCTTCTTGACTCACCTAGACATGAAAAAGCATATAGAAGGGGAAAGAGTGATATTCAAAGAATCTCAATAACTCTTTACCCTTTCAAATGAATTTTGTGAATATTCTTATTTCATCTTTTCTATTTTTTTGTGCAAATTTTCTATGAAAATCGAAGTTTGAATGGAAATTGAATTGAAGGAGAAATGGAGTTTCAAGTGTGCATTTCTTAGAAAATAAAATTTAAAAATAAGAGAATGAAAAGGATGCAACACAATCATCATCATTCATCTTATTCATGAACATTCCACGTAGGCACTCTACTTCATGCACAAGCTCCCACACACTCATGAGCAGCCACCATATCCAAAGGAGAAAGAGACTTGGATTCTGTGTGAAAAGGAACTTAGGTACAGATTATACACACACATATGTAGCACAACTTTCACATAGTAACCCATCAATCATCATGTTCTATTTGAGGGAGAAATAGAGAAGAATAGCCATGGGTTCTAGCTAAAGGGCAACGTGGGACGGTGGGAGAAGAAGAAGGCTTAAGAGGAGAGAAAGCTCATAAAGCTAGAAGAAGAGGCAGAGACTGTGTGTGGAAGGAAGAAGTAGGGAAAGAAAAGAAACTCACATGCCATGAGAAAGGGAAAAGAAACTTGAAAAGAGTTACGAGCTATCTCATGCAGAACTGCATGTGGAAGAACATTAAAATCCATCTCTTTTTACACAAGAGGGAGCAGTTAAGTGGGAGGAAATAAAAGAAGCTCAAATACACACAGATGCAAAAGCAAGGGGAGCTGAAGTTTGAATGAAGGAGCTACATGGAGAAGGACCAGAATAAAGCACAAATAAAATACATTCGGGCAGAGGTATAATACACACGCTACATTCCATGCCATTCTATCACACCATCAGACTCTCCACTCCATTCATCATCCACGCCTTATCCATAACCATCTCCTTATTCTATCTTCCTCTATTTTCTTCCATATCAATGAAGCATTAATCCATCTCATGGCTAGCTAGGAGGATGCTCTTGGAGAAGCTTGAATCCTTGAAGATAACAATAGAATTTTGGCTAAGATTTTCCTTTTTTCTTATATTTTCTCCTTTCTTGTATTATCTTGGTTAAGGTTGTATTAGATTAGGAGTTTATATTGTCTACAATTAGTGGCTGGTTAGACACTAATTAAGGTATTCTTTGATTGATTATTTAATTGTTTAGTGCTGAATTTTCATTATTCTCTAATTTCACATGTATACTATCAAGGTGTTTGATGAAATATATGAGTGAAATTGTGCACTTGATCGTTTGATTTGAGGGTTCTTTAGTGTTTAGTTGGTTAATTAAACATCCTAGGGTGTTAATTCAGAGGCTAGTTAATTAATTAATCAATCAAATAAAGTATTCATTGATCCTAATTACAAGAGTTAACAATTTGATGCAGGATTGAGGTTTTAATTCAACATTAAATTGTTAGTCCCTTGATTCTTGTGTAGTAACTCAAGATAATTTATACTGGACATGTAACACCCTAAAATTAATTAAGATTCTAATCATGGATTAAGGTTAATTAATAATAATTAATAAAGGATAATTGAGCAAGTTAGTGAATATGTATTTTAGATAGATAAATTATTAATTTGGGTTTGAGAATTTATTGGAATAGAAACTTTCTTAGGGCCCAAAATTATGATGAGAGGTTTATGGAGGCCCAATGAATTAGATGCAGACCCAAGCCTTTGAGCTCTTCAAATTAGGCCCAAAATCCATTAAACTTCAGCAACCCAATGTGTGAAAACTGGCCCAACAGAATTATGCAGCCCAACACTTAAAAAAACTGGCCCAACAAGCAAAATCTGAAACCCAATTGGACTTGGACTTAGAGCAACCCATGACCCAACTTTTGACCCAACTTAAACCCACTAAAACCCTAAAAATCTGACCAGCCACCTCCCACATTCAGCAAAACACAAAAACACAAGAGAAATTCGGAGGTGAGGAGAAGAGGCTAGGGTTCTTGACATAATTCTGCATTTTCTCACATTTGGAGCAAGATTTGACCAAGGTAATAGTTATACAACTTAATCCCCTCATCTTCCTCTTTAATTTGGTTCAATTAGTTTTTCATTTAGAGAGTTTTCATCATACCCAAAATCTGAAATGTGAGTGTTTGGGGGTTTTCTTGGTGAAATTCGTAGGTTGAGTTTGGGGCTAGTATTAGGTGACTTTAAACCCCCCATTTTGATGCTTTCTTTGTTGGTTTGAGACCCCCATAGCTGATTTATATTATGGGTACTAATTTTATGTGAATTTGCTTAGGATTTTGGGGGAAACATTGAGATTTCTGGTGGGAGATACTTGAATCCGAATTTGGGTCTTGTAGTGACTGGGTAAGTGTTATTTAGGTAGTTGATGACATTTAAATCCTTTGGGTACTTATTGTGACTGTTAATGATGAATTAGAGTAGTAATTATCTGGTGCTATGATTATAGGGGGACTCTATACCATTGGTGGCTGTTACAAGTTTGTCTACAAGTGAGGTAACCGGGTTTACATTAATTCCATGCATGTATCTGTTTTAATTTCATATTTGCTGTATATGAATGATTTGAAACTTGTGAATGAATTGGTTGGTTATCCATTGTATGATGATTGGACCTTGTGAGTCCATGGTGGAGCTGTGGTGCGGCTGCCACCCGTGCATGTGCCGCGATTGGGCACCGGGTTATGATCAAACCCCAGATGCACTGAGCCCTGGTTGTGCTCAATGGGGAGTGGGTGCCGTGGATGGGCCTCTCCCGGTGTTAATGGCCTTTAACATATGATAATATGATTGCTAGTATGGGATGGTAATCATGATAGCCTAATTACTTCATTTACTGATATGGCTGATATGATGTTGAATGTTGATTTTGATTCATGCATATATGCTTATTAAACTAGATTATATGATGGAATTATCTTGGTTACTGAGATTCATATCTCACCCCGTGTTATGGGATTAATATTTCAGGTGAAGGTTCTTCAGGTAAGGACAAGGGGAAGCAAGTGGATGAAAATCCATGAGCCCCAACTTGTGGGGGGGAATGCTACACTTAGGCTGACTTAGTTAGTGTAGATGCTAATTTTGTATTCCCTATTGTATAGCATCATCTTGTATTCATGTTGCCAAGTGTAGGCTTTCACATTTGATTTATTGAAGATGTATGTATTGAGGGGTTAGACCTCATTTTAATTTAGTATTTGATGTATGGATTCATATTATCTGTTGTAAACTTTGTTGATCTATAATATGGCTTATCAATTGAAATGCAACCCTTGAGATATTGATATGAACCCCTAATATATGAAACCCCCATTGATTGAATATTAAAGGATAGATGTTAGTAGTTCATGTATACTTTTTGGTTGTTCCTTTATAAACTTGTTGATAGAGGGTAGATGGGGGAAAGAAATGGGCATATAAGTTTTGAATTAGTAATGGAGGAATAACTAACTAAATAAGGTAGATAAATGCCATTAGAGCCATATGGAATGAGGGGAGGTGACCTTAGAGTGTCCCCAAGTAGTAGAATAGAGTGTAGGGGGCGAAATGTGGGAAAAATAGCTACAGAAGGGAGTTACGTCGCGGCTAAGAAGGCTTCGTCGCGGCCTAAGTAGTGACAGAGGCGAGGGCGCCGCGACTTTAGAAGTTTGGCCGCAGTGCGAAGCGAAAGAGTTGCCCAGGAGGGTGACAGTGGCTAAACTCGCCGCGGCTAAATAAGTCTCGCCGCGGCGCAAGTCAGAAAAATTAATTAAGGGAGTTACAGTAGCAAAACTCGCCGCGGCGCCACATAGGTTGGCCGCGGCTTCGATCGATAGCCGCGGTGAATTACCCAGTGATTCCAGAGAGCAATCGGGCCATGGCGCAAGAGTTCCAGGCCGCGGCGCAAGGTTAAAAACTTAGTTTTTGAGCTCCAGAACCTAACTTAACCGCGGCGGGAAGGTCCCAGGCCGCGGCAGAGGTCCCCAAACTTCCACCTTTGACCTAGAAACCCTGATTTCTTGAATGCTAATGCTAGGAAATGATATAGGAACACTTGTGGGAGGTTTTTGGGTGTTGAAAATAATAGAAGGATGAATTACAAACCCTTGATGATGGTACAAATGCTTTTATACATGTTCCCATTTATGGTTGATTAGTTGATGACCCTAACCACATCAAGGTTCAAATTTCCCTATATTTTCGCAATGTAGTTAATTGTAGCAATCCCAAACCTTGATCATTAATTATTAATCATATATTTACCCATATTTTCATGGATTAGAAGTTAGGGTCGTCACAGGACACAATTAGGGACTCTTAGACCAAAATTAATCATAATTAGATTAAGATAAGGATAGTGGATACCAAGGGACGATTCCAAAGCTAGTCACAAGTCCATCATTCGCATATTAATTTATGCATTTAGGTAGCAATTAGGACTTTAGTTTTAGGTTAGTTTAGTTCAATCAAACCCTCTCAATTAGGTTAGTTTTAGAGTCTTTGTACATTTAAAAAAAATCCAATTAAACATTGAATTCCATTTCCAAGGGAGATGACCTAGGTTGTGCCCTATATTGCATATAATATCCAACCTAGTTTTATTTTGAAGGTTATACGACAAGCCTCGCACCTAGCTATAATTTGCTTCTTTATGTCTTATTATGAAAACTACAGCTTCATCTCATAATCTAGGCTTTCTAAATATTTTCCAAGACTTCCTTTGATATTCTTTCATCATATCTAGTCCCATTATAAGCCTAGGAAAATTTAAAAACTCCCTAAGTCCTCCAAGTGTGCTTAGCTGAGACATGCTTCTTGTTTTGGGTCCATGGAGTTTTGCAATTTTCCATGAAGAAGATGGCACTTAAGAGGCTTCCTAGATGTCTTAGGAACTCAATTAAAGTCTCACATAAGCTAGAACATCCTTGGAAGAAAGCAAATTTTGCCATATGTCTAAGAATCCCTAGGTTCCTATTCTTGAATTCTAATGGTTTTCCTTTGGATTTAATTACAAAATCTTAGTTTCTACACTTTAAAACCTAAGTTCCTTGATTGGTTATGGTCAAAATTTCAACCCTCCTACATGCTCTCTTCAAGAAGAAACAAGGAAGAGAAAGCAACAAAAGCAATGATGTTTATCTTGATTCCTTGGCCTCTTCAAGAGTTCTTCATTTTGTTATAGGCTACTCTTTGAAATTCTACTCTCCTCCCTCTGAACCAGACCCAAAACAACCCCACATCATTCATGGAAACTATAGAAAGAAAGAGGAGAAAGAGAATAACAAAGTTTCTAAAGGAATAACCATGAAAAACCTAGATTTTCCTTATCTTTTTGCTTATTTTTTTTTCCTCTAAAGCCTCCTTCTTGTGCATGCTTCTTGGGCAGAAGTCTCCTTTGTTTAGATAGAACCAAAGTCAATTAAATGGGAGAAGAAGATATGGAACGTGTTTATGGAGCTAATGAGTCACGTTAATAACTTTCTATATTGCATTTTAGTCTCTTTTCTTGGTTCTTTTCATTTTGGCACAATTCAATTTCCTTTCAAAATTTGTCTTTTCCATCATATAAATTGGTTTTGATTTTGCTCAAAATGAATTTAAAACTATTTTGAACTGTTCGATTAAAGTTTTAGTCAACAAATGGCTGAAATCGCTCACTAAAGCGATTTTAGCTATTCTGGAGCTTTTTATAGTTTTTAGGGCATTCAGAAATCTTGAAAAACTTAAAATTTTTATTTAAAAAGCTCTTCTATGAATTTTTTAAATTTTTCAAAAATTACAAAAATACCCTAATTTTCTTTCACAAACTTTTCTAGCTCATGCAGTTTGGATTATTAGGCAATTCAAACTTCATATCCTAATTTTCTATTATTTAAAGTTTTATCTTAATTTTATTTAACCTTGAATTATTCATTTTCAGGAGACTTGATTTTTATAATATCCAATTTTTCATATAAACACTGAGATGAGTCAGTTTGAAAAGCAAGCCCCCTGAAATGAATGATTTGAGGTTAAATAACATTAGCATAAAATTTTAAATAATGAAAAAATGAAGATCCAAGGTCTAAGATTCCCAAAACTTAGAACCAAAGTAGTTTAATAAAATTGTCAAAAGTATAATAGCATTTTCATAAATATGAGTAATTTTTTAAAAACTCATAGAAGGGATTTTTAAAAAGAAAAATTGAGTTGCCTAAGGTTTTCAAAGGCCTTAAGAATCATAAGAATCCCTAGACTGGTTTAAACCCCCTCTAGTATACATTTTTGAATATTAGTTGACCTGAACTTTGACCTTTTCATTCGAGAAGGTTTTTAATCCAAATTAAGTGATTCCAAAACCATTTTATAAATTTAAGGACTGAAATTTTATGATGGAAAAAATGGTTCTAAAAAAGAAGCTAAAATGAACTTAAAATGAAAAAGCTAAGACAAGAGACATAAATGGCATTTTTAAGAAACAATTTTAAGAATATGCTTCTTATATTATAATGTCCCATTTTTCCCCTCCCATTTAACTAACTTTGTGTCTATTCAAACTAGAGGAGAAGCTAGAGAATTAATGCACAAGAAGTGTCATACCTTGACCTCTTAGCACATACACAATGATTCCATGGTCTATCCTAATCCATTCATAGCATATTAGGCAACATTTATAGGGAAGTCAATGTTTTTCTTTATGAAAAGTTGTATGATTGGAAGACTATATTCATGATTGGTAGCATTAAGAACCATATGGACTCATTGTCACGAACAGCTAAAAACATAAGAAACGTTAGTTTTGTAAAACGATAATATTAGTATAAAAGCAAGACCCTTGAAATGAACTAGCAAATGTCCAGAAAAATTTAGGTAGAGTCTTAAGCTTCTAAAAATGATAACCCTAGGCTTAGACAGAAAGAAAAATAGAGCTAAGACGGTAAAACAAAATTGTTATGAAATTATATGAAACGTAATGGCATTTTTGTAAATAAGTAAAATTTTTAGAAGACATACAGGAGGGCTTTTTAAATGAAAGTTTTGAGTTGTCCAGATTCTCAGGAGCCCTGAAAACTATGGGAAGCCCCGGGACCAATAAAGACCCTTTGATGTAATTTTTCTAACATCAGTTGACCTAAATTTTGACTGATTTGTTTGGAAAGGTTTTAACTCTAATTTGAGTAATTCCTGAGGCATTTAATTAAATTAGGAACCTAAATTTTATGATGGAAAAGACAGTTCTAAAAAATGAGCTAAAATAAAGCTAAAATGAAAATGTCATGACGGAAGGAACAAAATGAGAATTTTCAAAAAGAATGCTTCTTGAACTTTCTTAAAAAGGGACACTTCTTTCTTCTACCCATTTAGATCAAATTTCTTTCTATTTCAAACCATAAAAGGAGCTTCTCTATTAGGCACACCAAAGGAGGAGGGTTCTAAGGAAGAAAAAGCAAGAAAAAGGTAAAAAATTCCATGGAAATTCAAGCTTTTTCTTTAGCCAAATGATTCTCCTCCTTTTCCTCTTTATTCTCATAGGTTTGATGATGTTTTTGGGGCTGTATTAAGGGCAGACCAGTAGTGAAAATTTCGAAATTGGAGTGAGGAGGCCAAGGAAGGTGAAGAACAAGCAAGAAAACTAAGGAAAATCAAGGTATTTTGCCATTCTTCCACCTAATCTTCTTCTTCCCCTCTCTTGTAAGCATTTTGCACTACCTTTGGCCAGCCATAAGGAGTTAAGATTGTAACTAAACCAAGGGTGATTCTTAGGAAATTGAGGGAGAAGAACAAGACTATGCAAAGAATTTGCAAGAAAAGCCATTGAAAAATAAGTTAGGAAAGTGTAGGATCCATGAGATTTTTACGAAATTTGATTTTATTCACGAACTCTCTTAGCCATTTAAGTGTTTCCTTGAGCTCCTAAGATCCCTAGAAGTCTCCCCATGTGCTTCCTCCCTTGAGAAAATAAACAAAACTCCATGGAAGCCAAAATGCTCCTAAGTTTAGCTAAGAGGGGTTCTTGTAGCTAGGGAAAGTTTTAAATTTTTCTAAACCCATTCTTGAGTCATATATGATGAATGAAAGTGAAGGGAGGCTTTGGAAAAAATTTAGAACTCAAGGAAAGTGAGTTGGTGCCTTATGTTCTATATTATGACCAAAAGAAGTAACATGTAGCTAGGCTCTTGAATTTAATTGTGTGATGACTCTAAGAGGCTTAAAAGGAGTCAAGAATCATATATAATTAAACAGAATGGAGCCTAGAATTTATTTGAGGAATGTTTCTTTATTAGATACATTTTGGAACCATAACAAGGCTTATAGACTAACTAGTGTTTAAGTAAGTTATGTAGTCTTAGAATTTATGTTATGAACCCAATTAACTTCCTTAAATCATGTTTAGGCTGAGGGAAATCATCCCCACACCTTTGTGTGTGTGTGACCAAAGGAGGGAGCATTGGTTCAAAAGAAAAAATGTGTAGTTGCTTCCAAGGTAGCTTTCTCTACCTTCTCTCATGCATGACTGCTTGCTTTACTTATCTTTAAATGTGTGCATATGTATTTTAAGCAATGAATAATGTACTAGCATGAGTCTTTACTTCATGGTACCATAATGATACTTTATGTTTTTTAAATGATGTTATGATATGTGCTTCTGTTTGCTTGAGTGTGGTCAGGCCAAGAACCCTTAGCCATGGTGAGGATAAGCCAAGAACCCTTAAGATTAGTTGAAACAAAGTAAAGAGTCTCCTAAAGGCAAGTTGGACTCTCAAGAGTATAGTTAAGTCTAAAAATTCCTTAAAAAATAGGTAAGGTAAGTCCAACATCTATATGAAATTGGGTGAGGCCAATCCACTTGCTTAGCAAGTCTTTGTATGCTATAGTGTCCTTTTTTCTTTTTTTAATGCTAAGAATGCTCCTTGAATGATTGCACATGTTCACATGCCATGTACGCATTTTAAGACTAGTTTGTATCCATTATGTGTGATTGAATGGGAGATGAGCTATTGGGATTCTTTGAATCTTATTCCTTCCTCTCCAATGATCTCATATGCTAGGTGGAATTAAGGATCAAGGAAATGGAAGCCTACCCCTTGGAAGATAGGAATATGACATCCAATTGTATGATTTTTGTTTCTTTAAGGTTATACAAGTGGCAAATGTTGTAATCAAACATTGTATATGCCTTATGACTTCATAAACCTATGTAATTATACTCATGTAGTGTATATAAATGAGACTTAAAGTTATATGTGTGAATGTGCATCTTTTGGTTATGTCATGACAAATGTTATCTTATGTAAATATGTGTATAAATGGAGGCAGAGTAGCCAAAATGAGAGGGATGAGATTTGGGACCATTTGGGCAGTCCATATAAGTCATAATCAAGCTTTTAGACTTGTCCAAAAGGTGCCAAACACTAAGAAAGAACATTTGGACACTTTGGTGTCCAATATGGAGCCAAAAATGACTATATTGGAATCCTATGTTACTTTTTGTCCAAATAAACTCTTCTTAACCTTAGCCTTGGCATGCTATTAGAGCTTTTTGAGAAGCTAAAGTGCAAAATTTTTAGAGGTCTATAGAATATTTGATAAATTTTCAAAGTTAGCAAATTTTTGGAATTGGTCTGATGCACTGTTCATTAAGTCTGAAATTATTTTCTGTCACTTAAAGGGCAAATGATGTCCAATTACAATGGACAAACTAGATATTACCAATGACTTGTGCCAACTAGAATCACCCCATTTAGATGTCTAGAAAGGGAGATATGAAATTTTAAAAATTCTATCTAGTATCAAATGCTCAAACTAACCTCAAGTACTATTTGATTGAATTTCAAGGTTTGAGCATGCCTAAATTGACTTGGAGTTATTTTTCCCCTCCAGCTAACATCTTTAGATTTCCAGATTGTTATATTTGCATAGATTAGATTTTTTTTGAATTAATTGGACATTTTTGAAATTCATATTAGAAACCTGTAACAACACCAATGAATAGCCTGACCCCTAGATTATTTTGAATGTCAAACATCCTCTATATTGGATACTATGGTCTAGATATATTTTTAGTATGAAGTAGACATGTCTAGCTTTCTAGAATGAACAAGAATGAATGATTTCGATCTTTTTAGAATTAGTTATGATTTTTCAAAGTTTGTGACAGAAATGAGTAAATTCTGGCAAAAAATGAATATATATATTTTATGCTTCCAATTGACTTCCACGAGATATAGGGCATATTTGATTATGGAAATGAGTTGTATTCATGTAATTAAATATGAAAATATGATTTATGAGCTCACAGAGTTCACGTGACACCGAATGAAATTTTTATATACAGTGCAATGCAAAGAAATGCATTATTTTTAATCATTTTCCCTTACTCCTTCATGGAATGGATTATGTAAAACATGAGAATGTTATGAAGTAAGCTAGAAGCATATGGTATTACACCCATCAACATTATTTTCTATCCATATCATATTCATTTAAGTCATAAATATCACAATTGGTCTCATTTATTTCGAGTTTGGAACCATGTCATACAAAAACCAGAATTTTGCTTCAGGTTCCATGTTCTAACTTTTTGACATCAATTTTGAAACATTATAATTAATTATAAAAACTTGAAATAAAACAAATGATATCATTCTAGAAAGCCCTAAATTTCAAATATAGTTAAAAATTATTCCAGGCCACGAAAACATCAACTGGACCATGAATGACAATAGAATAACACCTAAGGTCCAGTTATTCAGGTTTGCTATCATAAGTTTTTAATATAAAATTCAAAACTTCATAACTAATTCTAGAAAAATCAAAACCCAGAAAACCATGCCATTCTAAGAAGTTGTGGATGTGTACTTTTTACTAAAAATAGTTCTAGATCAAGAAAGTGCCATCTAACTCATGAAAATCAATAGAACAGTGCTAGAGGTCTACCTATGTTACTAGTACTAACCACCAACTTCAAAAATTCATATCTCCCTCAATATAAATCCAAATGAGGTGCTCTTAAGTACTACAGAAAGCTTGTCATGCCTAGTTTATGCTTGTAAAATTGCATGATTAGTGGATATCATTTGGCCCTCAGGTGATACAAGAGAAAAAACTAATCATATAAACAGTATACACACCAAATCTAAAAAATTTCCCTTTGGAAATTCATAATTTATTCTTTAGAACTCTAAACAATGTGGTTCTTAGCTTAGCAAAAATCTCTAGATGAGACCTATAGTCAGGCAAAATTTCATGAAAAAATTCATTCATTGGTTAATTTGTGACTGCTAAAATAGGATTTTTAGGCATTAAATGGGGTCAAACTCAAACCAAATGCTCTTCTACCTTGGCCATGACCTCTTGAGCACATGAAAATAGTCAAAAATAGCATGCAAAACTTGTCCAAGAGGTCTAATTACCCATACATCACAAAACCATTTGCTCACTTGTTTATGTATACAAGATTTCATAACCTATATTAGGTATAAGGATGTCAAGAACATGCATAATCATTCTTATGGCCCCAAAACCAATACACAAATGTTATACTCATGCATTTATATGTGTTCAAGTGTTTATATATCATATACAACATATGATTACATTATTTGACACTAGTATGTCAACAAAATGACTATATATCAAATTCCTTGTCTTCATAAGTAGTGGCTTCCATTTCTTGGATCACCTAGATATAGTTAGACATTGAAGGGGGAAGAGTGAGATTTTAAGAATTCTAATAGCTCTTAACCCTTTTAATCATACATAATAGCCATATTTTTAAGTCTAAGAATGTATATATGAGTATTAAGCTACTAGTAACCATACATAAATTCATTTTCATGTTCAAGAAGCTTATACATATCATATATTGGCTTTTAAAAGCATTGGTTTAGCTTTACCCCCTTTCTTTAGGACTTTTGGACTTGCCTCATCTATTTTCAAGGGACTTTTGACTAAGTCTCACTTTTTTTAGATTTTTGGTTTTGTCTCACCCAATTCTAAGAACTTTTGGCCCATCTTCAACTTTGCTAAAGGACTTTTGGTTTCACCAAACTCATTTAAGCCATAACACATTCATAAAATACATTTCATGCACATAATAGTAACATGGCATATAAAAAATAGCTATACACATTTCTCATGGTATAAACATATATACACATCCAAAGACAACAAAATAACTAAGGATGTATGAGAGAAAGGTTAGAGAGTTATCTTGAAGCCAATGCCACACACTTTTCCATTGAAATCTTCCTCTTCTTTCTCAACCAAAACTTGCTATTGGGTGGCCCTTAGTTTCCTTGGCCTAGACACACCAAATGAAGCCTATTTAGGTTATGGGAAATAAGCTTTGACTTCTCTCAAGTGCTATACTATGCTACTTTCTCATATGGTTCCATTATGCTTCCATATAAGATACAATGAAGCAACTCTTAAAATTCATGATCTTGGCTTTCATTTCCCATTCATTCTAGGTCTCTTAACTCCATTTGGACTTCTTGGAGTCATCACGCATTTATTTTAAAGAGTCTAGTCATAAGTTGCTTCTTTACGTCTTATTATGGACCTTACACCTCTATCTCACATTCCATGGCTTCTAAAATTTTTCTAAGGCTTCCATGGATGTTCTTCTATCATACTTAGTCTCATTCTAGCCTTGTAACAAATTAAAACACTCCTTAGGTACTTGGAACCCCTTTGGCCAAGACATAAGCATGGTATGGTGCCCATGGACTTCTTCCATTTTTCTTGAAGGGGATGGCACATATACAACTTCTTAGAGGTCTAAGGGACTCATTCCATGTCTTACATAAGCCTAATTGCCCTTAGAAAGGATTAGATTTTACTCTTTGTCTCAAAACCCCAAGTTCCACAAACTTGGTTTCCTAGGTTCTCTTTTTGATTCCAATGGATTAAACTTAATTCCCACACTCTTAAACCCTTGTTTCTCACTTGATATGGTCAAAATTCAACTCCCTAAGGATAGGCTAGGTCTGACTAAAAATCCTCTATGGGAAACCATCAAAGAAGAAACAAAACAAACTAAGAATTTTACCTTGTTTGTTAGCTTTTCAATGGAGCTTCCACTTGCTTCTAATTCTTTCCTTAAAAGCTCTCTTCTTCTTGTTGATTTGACCTCAACACAGAGCCAAATCAGCCATGAAAACTAAAGAAAAAAAGAAGAGAAGAAGCTAGACAAAGCTAAAGGCAAGAAAGAAGCTTGAGATTCCTCACTTTAAGCTTGGGTTCTCTCTTTTCTCCTTCCTCCCGATGGAGTGTCCTTAGAGCCTTAGAAAATTTCTATTTTATACAACCAAAAACATCAGTTCATTTAGGAGCTAAGAGAAACATGCTTAAAGAAGCTGATAAGTCCACTTTAGCCAATTTTTAACTTTGCATTTTAGTCCCTTTTCTTGGTTTTTGTCATTTTGGCTCAAATCAACTCCTTTTTGAAATCCATCTTCTCTATCATAATATTAAGACTCTCAAACTTATAAATTAGCTTTGGTTTTACTCAAATTAGATTTAAAATCATTCTAACTATTTAGTCAAAGTTTTGGTCAACCAACAAACGAACTCATTGGAGGGGTTTTAACTGTTCCCAAGATTTCTATAGTTTTCAGGGCCTCTGAGAATCTTATAAAGTTCAAATTTTTCATTTAAAAAGTCTTTCTGTGAGTTTTCCAAATTTACCAAAAATTACAAAAATACGTCCACTTATTCTAGCAAATTTTTCTAGCTCTTCTAGCTTTGGTTTTCGAGCATCTTAAGTCTTATATCTTCATTTTCTATTATTTAAAATTTTATACTAATTTTATTGAACCTCAAATCATTCTATTTGGGGATCTTCTTTTTATATCTGAAGCATTCCGTACA
Organism: Erythrophleum fordii; assembly: GCA_032878935.1. Taxonomy (NCBI): domain Eukaryota; kingdom Viridiplantae; phylum Streptophyta; class Magnoliopsida; order Fabales; family Fabaceae; genus Erythrophleum; species Erythrophleum fordii. Next base: position 11,522,334 of record JAVQMF010000052.1, on the reverse strand, counting down.
TTTTTTGAGGAATCAGACATTATGTTCCTCACATTTACGGAAGAAAGGAATGTTGCAAGAAGAAGGCTCAAGGAGGGAGAAAAAACAAGGAAAAAGGTATGGAAAATCAAGGCTTTTCATGGCTCTCCCTTTAGTAACCTTATTCTCCTCCTTCTCCCCTTTCTTTCTACGATTTTGGTGAATGATATTAGGCTGTTTTAGGTTAGATTTAGAAGGGAGAAGATAGAGTTTAAAGGAGAAGAGCATACCAATTGAAAGAGCTCTTGAAACAAGTTTAAAACCAAGGTAAACATCCATGCTTTCTTGCTTTCTCTTCCCTGCTCCTTCTTGGATAGTTTTAGCCATGAAGAGAACATGTATAAGGGAATTAATTTTGATCATAACTGAGTAAGAAACTTAGGTTTTAGGGTGTGAGGAATGACATTATGCAATTAAACTAAAAGAAAAGGCATTAGGATTTAAGATAGCTAAGCCAGGGATTCAAAGACATATGGCAAAATCTGATTTCTTATAAGGACTTTTGAGTGGTTTGTTATGCAACCTTTAAAATAAACTAGGTTGAAAATTATATGCAATATAGGGCACAAACTAGGTTATCTCCCTTGGAAATAGAAGTTAATGTTTAATTAGGTTTTCTAAATGCAAAAAGACTCAAAATTTTCTTGACTAAGGGAGTTTGATCTAATTAGACTAACTAGATTTAACTTGAATTAAAGCTCCTAATCACTACCTAATTGTATAAACTAAGGGGTGAATGATATACTTGTGACTAGCTTCAGATTCATCCCTTGGTATCCATTATCCTTATCCTAATCTAATTAATATTTTTTCTAGTCTAAAAGTCCTTAATTCTATTCATTAGCAAATAATCTTGAATAACTATTCAAGATTAAAAAAACTAACAATTTGATGTTAATTAAGACCTCAACTTCTATTAAATTACTAATTCTTGTGATTAAGATCTTTGAATACTTAAACGAATGATTAATTAATCAATTAGCTTTTGAATTTTCACCCTAAGATGTTCAATTAACCAATTAAACTCTAAGGATTCCTCAAATTAGATATTCAAGCACTCAATCTTTCACATGTATTTTATTAAACACCCTGATTACATACATGGATAATTGTAAGAAATTAAAAATTTAGCACTTAATTCATACAATTAATCATTCAATACTCTCCTAATCAATGTCTAACCAGCCATCAATCATAAACTACATTAATTTTAGTCAATTGCAAGCTTAACCAAGCAAATAAAATAACAAAATTAATATAGAAAGAGAGGAAATAAAATAGGAAATCCTTAGCCCAAAAGCCCTTGCTAATTCCTTAGATTCAAGCTTTTCCAAGAGCCTTTCTCCTAGCTAGTCACAAGATGGAGATTAGAGCTTTATGGAGATGGAAGCTGATAGAGGAATAGTGAGGATAAAAGCTATAGCGTAGGGATAGAGATGAATGATGATGAAGGAGTGTATATTGGGTTCTAAATGGAATAATGAATAATGCTCTCTGCCCGAATGTGTTTTACATGCCCCCCTTACATGTTCTCCATGTGCTTCATTTAATCCATTTACTTCTGCTCCTCATGTGCTCTTTCTTTACTTCTACTTGTAGCAATCTACATATTTAGATGAATTATGGATGTATAGACTAATACGTTATTCACATGCTAAAGAATGAGATGATGTCCGAGTGTATTCTCTTCTTCTCTCCACACGTGCTTTCCTCGTGAGAAGTATTCAATCATTCTAACATGTTATTTCTTTTCCAACTCAACCCATGTCAACTCCTTCACTTCCTCTATTTCTGCTACTCTTCTCCACATGGAATTCCTTCACACTTCTATTCACGACCAGTATTATTCTCTAATTCAGACCTGTGCATCATTTATTCTCCATAAATTTTCCACGTCATCTTCTCTTACATGTTAATTTGGTCTCATGTGGTATGAGTTATCCCTTACTTCATTTAATCCAATATTTCACGTGATCTACTGCCTACGAGCTTCTCTTCCCTTAATGAACACATAGCTCGTATTTTCCACATAAGCATCTTCATGGTTAAACTCGCTTTACTTCTTTTACTTTAAAACTGTAGCTCCTTCTTTGTCCAACTCAACACGTGAATCTATTCCAGCTGCCTACGTGTTTTAGCTTATTTTTATGTGAAGAAAACCTTGTGCTTCTCTCTTTTCCTGCTCTGTACCTGTGGCTATATGCTTCTTCTTTCCATTTGTTCTACTCGTGTAGCTTCTTCTTCGACTTAGCTCCCCCTTCTTCCTCTCAAAGCACCAGAATTCGTGGCTAGTTCTTTCATGTTTTCTCTATGCAGTTCCTTCATTTCTTTTTTATGTGTTCGTTCCTTCTCTGTTCCAACCTCATGCTTCTTCTCAAAAGCTCAAAACTACCTCTTCTTCTGCTTAGCTGGTTCTTCATCTACCCGTGGTGTACTTTGTTGATTCTTTGTGTTTTCTCTATCATGCAGCTACTATGTGTGTGTTTGAAGCACATGAAGCTACGTGAAAAGTGTATGAATGATGCATGTGGGCCCCTTGAATGCATGAGTGTATGGTGTTTATAGTTAAAAGCTGCTGTCCTGGATGAATGATGCATGGACTTGTGGCTTGCAAGTGAATGTGAGGAAGTGCTTTTGTGAATCATCCACCCAAGCTCCTTTACACGTAGAACTCAAGCCTCTTTTTCCTTTGGATATGGTGGTTGCTCATGAATGTTGTGAGCCTATGGATGTAGTGAGTGCATTATTATGGTGTATGAATAAGCTAGAGTGTTACATGAGTGTGGAGTGTGTTGCTTGTTTGTGCATCTTCTTCCATCAAAAAATCCCTCAACCATAGCTTTTTCTTCACGCTTCTTCCTTTCCATGAATGCTCCCATCTCACATGCTCTCTTAATGTTGCTTCCTTGAACTTGGAAAGTTTCCACCTCTTCTTCAAACCAATCTCCTATTCAAATGCTAATTGAACATAAAAAATTCTACAAGAATAATAGACAAAAATTACATAGGAATATTCACAAAATAATTTAAAGACATTTATGCATTAAAATTATAAAATCTTGTAAATAATTTCCTTTAGTGTAAAAATGGTTATTAAAATCAAATTCCACCTAATTAAACCCCTAAAGCCATATTTGGTATTAAAATACCTAAGTTAGGAGAATTAAAATATATAAAAATCATACTTATCAATATTCTAGTTTATGTGAGAGTTCAATTAAGTTCCTAAGACCCTTAGGAAGCTTCTCAAGTGTCTCTTCTTTTAAGAAAACAAAACAAACTCCATAGGTCCAAATTAGTGGCGGAGGCTCGGCCAAGCATAAATGAGGGACCTAAAGAGTATTTTAAATTTTTCTAAGCTTAAATTGGGACTAGTTATGATGGAAGAATGTTAAAGGAAACTTTAGAAAAGATTTAGAAACCATAGATTAAGATATAGAGGTATAAGTTCCATAATATGACATAAAAAAGTAACATATAGCTAGGCTCTTCAAAATGATTGCGTGATGGCTTCAAAGAATCTAAATGGAGTCAAGAGTCATAGATTGAGAGAAAAATAGGGCCAAGAATATGAATTATTATAATTGTTTCTTTAGGTCTTGAATGGAGCCATAATTGAAATATGAGAGGAAGTAGGCTTTCTTATTATGTGTGTAATGCTAGAGTTGGCTTCAAGAATGTAATTAGATTTTATTTGATGTGTTTAGGCAAAAGGAATCAAGCTCCACCCACTTGCAAATGTGTGACCTTGAGAAAGGAAGAAGAACCAAGAGAAATATGTGTTTTGTTCCAAAGGTAGCTCTCTGACCTTTCTTTTAAACATTCTTGGTTATTTTTTTGTCTTTGGATGTGTGTATATATGACTTTACCATGAGAAATGTTTTTAGTTATTTCTTACATGTCATGATACCATGATGTTCTTAAAATACATTTTTTGAATGTGTTATGGTTTGAATGGGTTTGGTAAAGCCAAAAATCTCCTAGCAAAGGTGATGATAAGTTAAAAGTCCCTAGATTAGGTGAGACAAAGTCAAAAGTCTTAACAAGAGTAAGACTTAGTCAAAAGTCCCTTGAGAATGGGTGAGGCAAGTCCAAAAGTCCTAAGGAAAAGAGGTGAGGCTAAACCAATGCTCTTGAAAGCTAGTGTATGTATGTATGAAGTTCTTGAATATGAAAATGATTTTATGTATGATTACAAGTAGCTTAAGTTTCATATATGCATGCGTTGACTTGAAAACATAACTATTATGTATGATTAAAAGGGTTAAAAGCTATTAGCATTCTTAGAGTCTCCCTCTTCCTTCTCCAATGTCTAACTATGTCTAGGTGAGTCAAGTAGGCCAAAAAGTAGAAGCTAACATCCTTGAAGAGCAAGAACTTGGCAATGGAATAGTGAAATAGCCTTTTTTGATAGTTTTTTGGTTGTCAAGAATTGTAGTTATATGTCAGGTATATGATGTAGATAGCACACTCCAATATATGTAGACATGATATGTGCAATGATTTTGGGTTCATATGAATGAATATGTGTGATTTTGCCATCAAAGGCCCTTGATATGTTATGCTTCCAATGTGTATGATTGTATGTAACATAGTGGAGATGAGCTCCATGATGTTTTAAACCAAATGGCATGCGTAGGCTATGAATATGGTTTTGGATGTGCCCAAGTGGCCATGAGTGATCTAAGAAGTAATTTGACACCATTTTGAACCCTTTAGAATACCAAAAGTGACCAATTTGTGAGTTGAACCAAAATCTAACCAAATGAGTGATTTTTTTCATGAAATTTGACCAACGAGTAGGTATGATCTGGAGCTTTCCATAGAGCTAAAGAGCACCCAATTTAGAGCTCTAAAGAATTTATTATGATTTTTCAAAAATGGAAAAAATATGTCGAATGGTAGGGTGCATTATTCATATGATTAGATTTTATTTCCTTGTCATTCGTAGGATAAATAGTATCCAATGATTATGAAATTTTGTAAGTATAAACTAGATACCACATAATTTGCATAGCCACCAAGATCACCCTATTTGGAGCTCTATACAAAGAGAACCAAAATTTTGAAATTTCATGATAATGCTAGTAGTGCAGCCTGACCTCTAGTATTATTCCATCAATTTTCATAGATTAGATGCCATTTTCTTGATCTAGAACTATTTTTAGTCAAAATTAGACATTCACAACTTTCTATAATAGTATGGTGTGTTAGGTTATGATTTTTTTAAAATTAGTTATGAATTTTTGAAATTTATATAAAAAACTTATGATAGCACACCTGGGCAGCTAGAACTTTGGTGCCATTCTGCTATCAATCGTGGTCTATGATGTTGCCTTAGTCACTTAAGCACTCAATTAAACTAAGATTGATTTAATGCAGTATAGATCAACCTTAGGTCATTCTTCCCAAGGAACAATTTAGGGGTTAATTGGATTTGATTCTAGGTGATTATTTGATACTTAAAAGTTTATGCAAATAGGGGGTTTTTGATTTCAAAAATTAAATTTCAATTAAAGAAAAAAAAACTAAACAAGTAATTAAACTAAACTACTCTAAATTGAGATTAAAATGATTGTGAAAACGCAAAGAACTAATAGGAGGCAACCAAGGTTTTGCAAGGGGATTTTAGCTCTCATCACTCACCAAAGATTGATTGAGACTAAGAGAAGTGATTAAACAATAGACCAATGAATCTAATTAACTCAATCTAAGGATAGGAAACCCTAAGCTCAAATGCACATCACTTGACTTAACTAGGAAACCTTTAGTTAATTTAAGCAATTTGCAAGAATTAAGCCAATTAAACTCATCAAATCCTTCAACAATTGGATTCAATTAATTCTGAAAAATTTGGTTTCAATTACTTAATTGAATAATTAAGCAATTATACTACCCAATTCAACAATCAAGTAGCATAAGAGACCAAGATCTGCAAGTAAAATCATAACATTAATCAAATTAATGCAAAAGTACTCAAACATCAATCCAATCAACATTATAAGGTCTAAAAACTAAAATTCTAGCAACCACAAAACATAATTCTAATCCTAAATAACACCAATTCCAATTACAATCCAAGATAAAATAATTATCTAACCTAAAACTAGCTCTCAATATTAATTCTATATAGAAATTCCTAAAACTAAAAAATTCCTAAGTTCTTGAAATTGAAAGAGGAAAAGGGTAGAAAAAATAAACTTCCCAATAATCTTCAATCCATTTAATTCAAGAGTTTGAGCCTTCCTCCTCCTTGCTCCACCTTGGTGCCACCTTTCCTTAAGCTTCCATGAATTTTATGCCTCTAAACTCCTTCAAGCTTTCTGCCATGAAGATACGGTCAAGGGGAATAGAACTTGTTGGATGAATGATTCTGGTTCTCGGTGTCTCTGCTTCCACGCCCAGAAAGGCCAAAAGATGAATGAATGAATTCTTCTTCCGCCTCCAGGTCAGGCGTCTCTGCTGTGAGGTCCAGAGAAAAGCCAATAAAGAATGAATGATACTCTCCAGCTCCTTCCCTCCAGCGTCCAGCGTTTCTCTGGTTCAGCCTCTCACCCGAAGAACCAGAAGAATGAAACAGTACCTCTTCCAATGCTCCAGCGCCTCCAGACCGAAAGGAAAAAATGAAATCAGCAGCCAATCTCCTTCCCCTCTCCCTTCGGCGCTGTGTGTGTCCAGAGGCAAAGAATAATAATGAATGAAAAACAGTAGCCTCCCCTTTGAATGAAACAGTCCTCCAGCTCCAGCGTCCAACGCTCTTCTCCTCAGCTACAGTCCAGAAAAGCCAAACAAAATCAAGGAAAACGCTCTTCGTCCTCCAGCGTCCAGCGTCCAGCCTTGTCTGTGTATGCAGAGGCAAGAAGAATAATGAAACAGTAGCATCCAGCCTCCAGTTTTCGGCGCTCTGTGTGTGTTTTCCAGCCAGCCCCCCGAATGAATGAAGCTGCCCCCCAGTTTTTCTTTTCTTTCGGCGCCTCCCCTCAGCGTTTCACTCGAACCAGAAGCCAGCCAAAATTCTCCTCCAGCATTCTCTTCCCTGGCGCTGACTTTTCTACACGAGAAACAAAAATGAAAACTTAATATCTTATTTACAAAAATGCCACCAAGCAAATTAACAAAAATAATAAAAATTCTGCTCCATTTTTTTTCTTGATCCACTTTAAATCTTCAATTCACTTGCCCAAAAATTCTGCACAAAATTAATAAATATTTTAAAGATTGAAAATATTTAATTCATCAAAGAAATATAGAAACTAAAATATTAGCAATTTAAATCCAAAAATTCTCCTAATCAATTTAAAATTATTTTTTTTTAAAATTGACCAAAAATTTAAATATTATATAATAAATTCATTTAAGCTCAAATTAATCAATAAAAACAGTAATAAATGTAGATAAAAATATATAAAAATTAACACTTATCAATCTAGTTGATATTTTTATGGTCTAAAATGATTTTTAACCTGTGGTTGATATTCAGAACTCTTCAAGAAAGCTATCATTTACTTGATTTTGATTTTTCTAGAATTAATTATAATTTTTCAAAGTAATATCAATCATTTGGCAATATGATACTGGGATTGGTCTTGAAAATAATCAGAAATCAAGAAATTCGAATCGGAAGAATAAGAGTTGCCTTTTGATTATTTCAGATTGATTGGAACCAATACAAATCAAATAGATGAAACAAAGAAAAAAATTGAGACGCTATGTACATTACATATATGTGATTGATATTCTATATATGAAGATAGATATTGTAAATTGATCCATATTAAACCTCTATCTTTATAGAGTAAAACTTTATACACTACAATAATAGATAGTATGGTGGACCAGTCAACCTTCTCAGTTTTTAGTGACTCGGGGCTCTTGATTTGTTTGTTCTATGAATATAGTCATCTAATTATGGATTAATTAATATTGATGCTTTATTACACTACCTTTTATGACATGACTCATAGACCTTACATATTAGAATTCTATATCATTGATATCTTTTGTTCTCTCTTTCTTTCACCCTTTCATTTATCCATATATTCTTATTGGCCCGCACCGAAACAGTGCTTTACCCCTAGATGTCCAGTCAACTGCAACGCTGCTCCTTTACTTTCTTTTTTAGTAGTCTTTTTCTTCATACATCAATTCTTTATTTACTTCAACATTCGTTAACATTATTTTAACATAAGAAAAAAAATATTGGAGTTTCATACTTTTTGTTTCTTTTTTACTAATTTATACGTTTTTCTGATCAATCTTTCTTTATGAGACCCCAATTCATCTTTCATGCATATACTATCATAATCTATATATAGAACTCTCATCATATATATATTGATAGAATATACATCTATTTCTATTGAGTATGTATGTCCAATTTGAATCGGTCTCAATTGAGAAAGGGGCGGAATAAACTTTGTATACAAACTCATGAAAGTATATGAGCGCTCTAGCATTTATTCAATACACCGATCTATTATGTCATAGGAACTTCCAATTATGAATCAAAATTGGAGGAGTTCGATCTAATGATTAAATTATATCCGGTCTTGTTTCCACTTTTCCAGTCATTCTAGATACAATTTTTAAATATTGGATTTTCCGTTATTTAAATCGTGTATCTCCGTCACTTGTAGTGATTTATCATTCATTGAATGACTGAAAAATTGATCCACTGATCCAATTATAAAGTTTGTTATTTTGTACAAAAGCCAAACATTCAAAAATTGACTTATTCTTTTCTTTTTCTTCCTACCCATCCAGGGGATTCCTCCTATATTCCAGTAAAATTTTTTCAGTACATAGCAGAATCATGGATAGGGAACTGTACCAGTGACCGACCTAATTTTATTGTAGAACTTTTCAGGATCAATGATTGGACCATGCAAACTAGAAATTCCTGTTCTTGGATAAAGGAAGAGATTACTCGATTCATTTCCGTATCGCTCATGATATATATAATAACTCGAGCACCCATTTCAAATGCAAGATCTAAATTCATATCAAGATCTGTAAGTATAAAGTCTAAATAAAAAAGACTCTTTTTTATTTTCATTGATTCATTGAAAGATTGGTTTTCAATCGATTTGGCAATAGCGAACAGATTACTAGTAATCTGTGTCGATCTTGCTAAAGTGCATATCCATATAGATATCAATATATTAGTCCCGCCTCTGCTAGTTAGAACAAGATAATTCTAATCTAAAATCAAAATAGAAAGGGTTTGAATGAAATCGTAAGAATACGGATGTTGTACACCTCTTTTTCCTGGGAAAGTGGAACCCGCGACCAACTTGCAATATTTCTGGCGTGTGGCTTCTTCCCCGAGTTATATGTGATGTTTTATGTTGTTTACAAGGATGAATTATGAGTAGAAGATGATATTGAGGAGTTCATGGGATCCACTGAACTTAAGATAAATTTTCCAAGTCTTACACAATATGAAAATATTATATTAAATATATTGTTTTCTTGCTACAATGAATGAAGCTACATACTAAAACCTTTAGAAAGTAATGGGAAGGCTAAAGATGGCTAGGTATTATAATTTTATAACTAGCTTATTTCCTTGTTTTTACAAAAAACTGAATGTTACAAACCACACGTAACAACGATAAATTAAATTAGTTAAAAATTTTCATTATTATTTACATTGGATAATTGTTAATAGGGCAAGGTCTATTCTATCTTCAGCTTATTTGACCATTATTTTGCTTTGAAGAGAAAGAGCATTTTAAATTATGAAACAAACTGTACCTTTGAAATTATGATCAATTTGTAAAGTAAGACAAAACAGTGGAAAAATTATGCATAAAATATGTCATGTGTTCCTTTCAATTTTGAATACAAAGCATACGACAAAAAGAACTTATTCCAAAGGCAACCATATGTAACAATGACAAATTAAATTAATTAAAAAAATTTACTTATTATTTACATCGGATAACTCTAATAGGGCAAAGTCTATTCTATCTTCAACTTATTTGACCATTATTTTGCTTTGAAGAGAAAGAGCATTTTAAATTATGAAACAAACTATACCTTTCAAATTATGATCAATTTGTAAAGGTAAGACAAAATAGTGGAAAAATTATGCATAAAATATATCATGTGTTCCTTTCAATTTTGAATACAAAACATACGACAAAAGAACTTATTCTAGAGGCAACCATATGTAACAATGACAAATTAAATTAATTAAAAAATTTTACTTATTATTTACATTGGACAACTACTGATGGGGCAAATTCTATTCTATCTTTAACTTATTTGACCATTATTTTATTTTAAAGAGAAAGAGCATTTTAAATTATGAAACAAACTGTACCTTTCAAATTATGATCAATTTGAGAAAATAAGACAAAATTGTGGAAAAATTAAGTATAAAATATATCATATGTTTCTTTCAATTTTGAATACAAGGCATATGATAAGAGAACTTATTGTAGAGGCAACCATGCATAACAACAAGAAATTAAATAATTGAAAAATGTAATTATTATTTACATTGGACAACTATTGATAGGGCAAAGTCTATTCTATCTTTAGCTTATTTGAGTATTATTTTGCTTTGAAAAAAAAGAGCATTTGAAATTATGAAAAAAACTATACCTTTCAAATTGTGATCGATTTGTGAAAATAAGACAAAATTGTGAAAAAATTAAGCATAAAATATATCATGTGTTTCTTTCAATTTTGAATACAAAGCATATGACAAGAGAACTTTTTCTAGAGGCAACCACATGTAATGTTGACAAATTAAATTGATTAAAAAATTTGATTATTATTTACATTGGACAACTATTGATAAGGCAAGGTCTATTCTATCTCCAGCTTGTTTGACCATTATTTTGCTTTGAAGAGAAAGAGCATTTTAAATTATGAAACAAACTGTACCTTTGAAATTATGATCAATTAGTAAAGTAAGACAAAATAGTAGAAAAATTATGCATAAAATATATCATGTTTTCCTTTCAATTTTGAATACAAAGCATACGACGAAAAGAACTTCTTCCAAACACAACCACATGTAACAATGACAAATTAAATTAATTAAAAAATTTTACTTATTATTTACATTGTACAACTGTTGATAGGGCAAAGTCTATTCTATCTTCAACTTATTTGACCATTATTTTGCTTTGAAGAGAAAGAGCATTTTAAATTATGAAACAAACTATACCTTTCAAATTATGATCAATTTTTAAAAGTAAGACAAAACAGTGGAAAAATTATGCATAAAATATATCATGCGTTCCTTTCAATTTTGAATACAAAGCATACGACAAAAGAACTTATTCTAAAGGCAACCACATGTAACAATGACAAATTAAATTAATTAAAAAAATTTTACTTATTATTTACATTGGACAACTGTTGATAGGGCAAAGTCTATTCTATCTTTAACTTATTTGACTATTATTTTGCTTTGAAAAAAAGGAGCATTTGAAATTATGAAAAAAAACTATACCTTTCAAATTGTGATTGATTTGTGAAAATAAGACAAAATTGTGAAAAAATTAAGCATAAAATATATCATGTGTTTCTTTCAATTTTGAATACAAAGCATATGACAAGAGAACTTTTTCTAGAGGCAACCACACGTAACATTGACAAATTAAATTGATTAAAAAATTTAATTATTATTTACATTGGACAACTATTGATAGGGCAATGTCTATTCTATCTTCAGCTTATTTGACCATTATTTTGCTTTGAAAAAAAAGAGCATTGTAATTTATAAAACAAACTGTACCTTTCAACTTATGATCAATTTGTGAAAATAAGATAAAATAGAGGAAAAATTAAGCATAAAATATATCATGTATTTCTTTCAATTTTGATTACAAAGCATATGACAAGAGAACTTATTCCAAAGGCAACCACATGTAACGACAACAAATTAAATTAACTAAAAATTTTAATTATTATTTACATTAGACAACTGTTGATAGAGTCTATTCTATCTTTAGCTTATTTGACCATTACTTTACTTTGGAGAGAAAAAGCATTTGAAATTATGAAACAAACTGTATCTTTTAAATTATGATCGATATGTGAAAATAAAACAAAACAATAGAAAAGTAGACATAAAATATGTCATGCGTTTCTTTCAATTTTGAATACAAAGCATAAGGCATGAGAATTTATTCCTAAGGCAACCACATGTAACAACGGCAAATTCAATTAATTAAAAAATTTTAATTATTATTTACATTGGATTACTTTTGATGGGCAAAGTCTATTATATTTTCAGCTTATTTGACCATTATTTTGCTTTGAAGAGAAAGAGCATTTTAAATTATGAAACAAACTATACCTTTCAAATTATGATCGATTTGTGAAAATATGACAAAATAGTGGAAAATTAAACATAAAATATATCAATTGTTTCTTTCAATTTTGAATACAAACATATGACAAAATTTTATTCTAGAGGCAACCGAGCAAAACAACGGCAAATTAAATTTATTAAAAAATTTAATTATTATTTACATTGGACAACTATTTATAGGACAAAGTCTATTTTATCTTCAACTTATCTGAGCTTTATTTTGCTTTAAAGTGAAAGAATATTTTAAATTATGAAACCAATTGTACCTTTTGAATTATGATCGATTTGTGAAAAATTACAATTTATGACCAAAAATCAAAAGAAAATTTATTTAAAGATTTTAAATTTTAAAATTATTTTGAAGGACGATAGAATAAAAAATTTGACCTACGAAAAAATATTTACAATTCAAGATTCAATTAAAATTTTTAGTTTTAGAGTTTTTTAAAATAATTTTAAAATTTAAGTTTTTTTAGTATAAATAATTTTAATTTAAAATTCTAAACTTGTACTTTGTCTTAAAATAGTAGTCTTTATAATCTATCACATTAAGTTGATTAGACTAATGTCACAATTGACACGCAGGAAAGCTAATGGGCACGAGAAATTTTTAAGGCTTTCAAACATCAATTTTAATATAGCCATTATCAACATTTATTATATTTTGAAAAGAAAAAATCTTTTTAAAGAAACAAAATAATCCACAAGTTAGTCTAGGTTTTGTAGTTGGTTAAGAGTAGAGATGCATGCATTCCACAATATTGGTTCCGATTCAAACTTAGACGGAATAAAACGTCAAGTGTAAGCTTGCACAAGTCAATCAATCAATTATCAATTATATATATAAAGACTTGTGGCTCGTGCTGTATACTATACACTTTTCAACAACATCAAATCAAGATACTATTTATATATTATTTATTTACTATTAATAATTGTCCATGCACTGTTTTTTTATTTTTTCTCTTTGTACAAGGTTTACTTCTTTTTTTTTTTTTTTTTCTCCCGTGAGACCCATAAGAAAATGTTTGAATTCCTGTATCTTGCAAGGGTAGGTGCTAGTTTAACTTAAATGCTATGAACCAAAGCTATATGACAAATTCGACACCCTCTTTACTATTGTCCCATTGACAATGATATAAAGAGTTAAATATGTAGGCTCACAAAATATGTAATTTTGTCCCTCCTTGATTAATTAGAATTCTATATTTAACACAAATATCATAATATTTTTCAAATTTACAATATAATACTCCTCAACTTTTGTCCTTAAATATAATTTTTAAATTTGTCCTCAGGTTTATTGTAAATCCTTAATTTTCTCACAAGTTTTCTAATTTATTATATATTGAAGATTGAAATTCCTTCTTTTGTTTAGTCAAGAAAGAAATTACGATTTTCAGTGTATAAATAATTAGAAATTCTATGAAAAAATTAGAAATTGATGACAAAATATGGAATAAAATCAAAGGTTGCATTTATTTGCAAAAAATTAAGAAATATATTGTGTTTTGTATATTGAATTTAGGATTTTAATAAGTTAATAAAGGAGTTTCATTTTCAATTCATAAGAAATATAGATATATAATACAATCCTTTTAGTATAATACAATCTTTGTGTAATTGAAAAAAGATTTTGTTTTTTCAATATAATTTGTGGTATTTTTTAATTCAATTTTTTAATGGTTTAATATTAATATAAGCAAGATGGCAAAATATAAAGTATAAATATTTGTGGTCTAATATTTGTTTATATTTGTGGTAAATATCTATGTTAATATTAATTCAATTTTTCAAGTTTCACTCTGATGAATTGATTGTTTATTTTTTCAATTTTATATATTAAATTTTTATAAAGGCTTCACGTGTCATTAAACACCAACAGATGAATGGAATAAATTATACATGATACATCACCTATCACTAACTAATACTCCCTTCAAATATCTCCCTTCATTAATAAAACTTTATTCTTCATAATTCCATCCCTCTCCCGTTACCCAGAATTGATTGGTCCATATTAATTAACAATTAATTACAACCTTCTAATTGACACTTATCTCTTACACCTACTAAATAACGAATCTAGTGGAATTAATGCAAAAATCTTTCAATAGTAAAATCTTTTAATAGTGAAATCAAAACGCTATATCTTCAAGAGCTAAAAAAAATATAGATATATAGTGCAATTTATCAATATATATTATAAGAGATTGTATTCTAATTAACTACAAACCAAATTTCAATAAAATTAATGAGCCTATAGATATATAGTGCAGTTTATCAATATATATTATAACATATTCCAATTAACTTATATGCACACACATATATGGCTAGGCTAACTCGATAAAATTAACTAAAATGCTTGACCTAAGATATAGCATGGCTTAATTTTTCCATTTTCCTTTTTTTCTTTTCATTTTGCTTGATATGATTTAGTCAAAATAAATTGGTTTTATCAGATTTGCCAGATTGACATATACCCCTAAATTTGATGACTAACTCATGCACTAATAAATTTAGAAACTCATATTAAGAAAGCCTACCATGATTAAAATGTTAATTTAGTGTTTACAAATCTAATTACTTTAAATGGATAGTGATACTACACCAAAATATCACAAAGTACAAAATGAAACCTCATGCCAATAAGCAATAAGCTGTCAACATGGAAATTCCCCATCTGATGTCATTAAATCATTTGCTCTACTTGCTACTTTCAATTAGGGTCCTTTCTTTTATCTTTCTCCCTTTTTTTTTTTTTTTTTACAACAAAAGGAAGCCAAAAAAAAGGTCCACAATCCCAATTTTAAGACAAAAGTTTTTTTTTTTAAAAGGCCCTTTTTCCTTTCTCTTGCATTAATAAGTTGACGGGTTCACTTGATTTCAAATTCACTTATGTAATCACCAAGAAATCTTATATGATTCATTAAATATTGATTAGTGATAAGTATATGATCCTAATTTTTATGCTATGCTCGGGCCAAGTAATACTTTTGCACGGTACATTAAATATTGATTGCTGATAAGCATATGATCTCAGTTTTTATGCTACACTTTGGCCAACTAAAACTTTTGCTTGGTATGTTAAACATTGATTAATGATAAGCATATGATCTTAGTTTTTGTGCTATGCTCTGCCAGCTAATGTTTTTACTTGGTCAACTCCTAGGTCCCTGACACGGTGATCCCAATTTCTTACAATGAAAAACCCCTGTTTTTATTGTAAACTATAGCCACCATCTATCAAAAACCTAGAGATCCTCTCGTGCAGTTTGGTTTCATATCATATGCATGTCATCACATTCTAAAGGATGAAGGTTTCTTTAAATAATTTATTATTTTAAACATTTTTTTCAAAGTCAATAGATTTCTAAGATTGTTGTTTATTTATTCATTCTTTTTCTTATATTATATTAAGAATTGTATAATGTTTTTATTCTTAATCAACTAAGGTGCCTTTTTTTTTTCATGTGTTGAATGATTCTCTTAAAATTTGCCTAAGAATCCTAGGCCATGAGGCTATCAAGTGAGCTTCTACATTTGTTCACTTCAATCTTTTTAAATGATAACAAACAAGATGTAGTAGTGATGTAAAATTAGAAACCCTTTCTAGTTATGTTAAGCCGGGAGGATCATAGAAGAGAAATTCTACACACCAGCGAGGCTCTGTGTTTCATAATCACATGGGTCTATTTTCCTGATTTACTCCAAAGAATTCTCAACTAAGTTTGTCAATAGCATTTTTCTCAAAACAAGAATAAGATGTATATCGGCGAATGCTTTGAAGTTGAAAATAGTAAGTTTCTCCAACAAAGTGGAAAATAATTTTAAAAAAGCAACTAGAAGAACCTATATATGCTGCAAGAATAGTAATATCATTCAGTAATTTACTTGCCAAAAATTCTTCATTCCTATACTTGGTCACTTTTTCTTCTACAGAAACACTTCTCCAAGGAATTTAAAATTGTCCAAGAATGTAGCAGTAGAAGTACAGAACAACAACATATCTCTGTCCAGAAAACAAACGGCTAATCGATCGAAGATTACTACAAAAATCTTTATCCAATGATTTGATTAGCTCACTCATGAATATTAGTACTATTTCAAAAAATATATATTAAAATTTTTTTATCATATATATTTGTTTTGATACCTAGAAAGTCATAAGAGTGAAAAATAATATACATATATATATATATATATATATAATAACAATAATAAAGTGCACTATAATCTTTAGAAGTACAGTTACTGCGAGTTAGCAGATCTTTCGTCTAAATTTAATACTTTGGATTGAATAAGGTTGGACTATATATAAAAACTTGTGGCTCGTGCTGTATACTATACACTTTTCATCAACGTCAAATCAAGATACTATTTATATATTATTTATTTATTATTAATAATTGTTCATGCACTATTTTTTTCTTTTTATACAAGGCTTACTTTTTTTTTTTTTTCATTTTTTCTCCTGTGAGACCCATAAGAAAATGTTTGAATTCCTGCATCTTGCCAGGATAGGTGCTAGTTTAACTTAAATACTATGAACCAAAGCTATATGACAAATTCAATACCTTCTCTTTACTATTGTCCCATTGACAATGATATAAAGAGTTAAATATGTAGACTCGCAAAATATGTAATTTTGTCCCTCCTCGATTAATTAGAATTTTAAATTTGACACAAAAATTATATTATTCTTCAAATTTACAATATAATACTCCTCAACTTTTGTCCTTAAATATAATTTTTAAATTTGTCCTCAGGTTTATTCTAAATTATTAATTTTCTTACAAGTTTTCTAATTTCTTATTAATTGAAAAATGAAACTCCTTTATTAACTTATTAAAATCCTAAATTCGATATACAAAGCACAATATATTTCTTAATTTTTTGCAAATAAATGCAACCTTTGATTTTATTCCATATTTTGTCATAAATTTCTAATTTCTTCATAGAATTTCTAATTATTTATACACTGAAAATCGTAATTTCTTTCTTGACTAAACAAAAGAAGTAATTTCAATCTTCAATATATAATAAATTAGAAAACTTGTGAGAAAATTAAGGATTTACAATAAACCTGAGGACAAATTTAAAAATTATATTTAAGGACAAAAGTTGAGGAGTATTATATTGTAAATTTGAAAAATATTATGATATTTGTGTTAAATATAGAATTCTAATTAATCAAGGAGGGACAAAATTACATATTTTGTGAGTCTACATATTTAACTCTTTATATCATTGTCAATGGGACAATAGTAAAGAGAGGGTGTCGAATTTGTCATATAGCTTTGGTTCATAGCATTTAAGTTAAATTGACTTTGTGGAAGGTTATGACTTACTTGTCCCTTTCATTTGGTCTAAGTTTGAACGTTATCAATATTGTGGAATGCATGTATCTTCATTCCCCGACTAACTATTGAAAATAGGCTAATTTATAGATCATCTTGCTTTTTTGAAAAAGCTTCTTTTTTTTTCCTCAAAATATAATAAATGTTGATAATAATCATATTAAAATCGACGTTTGAAAGCTTTAAAGACTTACCACGCAATTCGAATTTCCCTGCATGTCAATTGTGATATTAATTCAGTCAACCTAATGTGACAGGCTATAAAGTGGATTATTTTAAAAAAATAATTACAATTTAGAATTTTAAATTAAAGCTATTTATAAGAAAAGATATTAAATTTTAAAAGACCCTAAAACAAAAAATTTAATTTTGAATTTTGAATCATAAATTTTTCTTACAATTTGAATTTTTAATCATATGATCTTTTAAAATAATTTCTAAATTTAAAGTCCCTAAATATAAATATCTTCAACATAATGCCATAAACTGAAATTTTTTTGGCCTCATTTTCACAAACTGATCCTAATTTGAAAGATGCAATTTAATTTGAAATTTAAAATGTTCTTTTTATTCAAAGGTTAAATAAGTAGATGAGAGAATAGACTTTGTCCTGTCAACAGCTCCCCAACTTAAAAATGTGATAGCCAAATATTGATAGTTAGTGAGTCAGTGAGATATTAACAAAAGTGAATCTCAATTTAAATAACAACTAATTTTTTTAAATAACTCAAGCCTTAGCTGTTACGCTTGGTTTGCCTTTAGAATAAGTTCTCTTGTCATATGCTTCGTATTCAAAATTGAAAGAACCACACCATATATTTTATACTTAAATACAACCTCGAAACACTATAAAGGTTTTAAAATACTTTTTAAAAGTCAGTGCTACATCATATGAAATTTTTTTAATTAGGCTTTTAAGATTTTGTGTGTTTCTTTTGATACTGAAAGTAATCTTACATTTTGACACAGAATAAGACGGTTTCATAAATATCCTTAAAAGGTTTCTTTTAAATACATTTTTAAAAAAAATATTTTGATAAAGTAAAAATTTTGAGACTTGGATAAACAATTTCAGTTCCAAACTGAAACACCCCCTAATTAGACGCTACCACCAACTAAAGCCACACTCAACTTTTATTGTCACTGCAAGTCAATCTTGATTATTCAGCCAATCCTTATTAACCCCACCTCAAAAAATAAAATAAAATAAAAAACAAAAACAAAAACAAGCAATCTAAATCAAAAATAAGAATTAATTCATAAAAAAAACTTTGTAATTTGACTGGAATCAATTGGCTTAAATGAAATTCAAATATGTTGATATTTAATGAACCATTCTATAGAGGGCTCAAGCTATCACTTAATAAATTATTTCAAAATTTATATTAATATAATATTTTATTACTATATACACGAATTTTGAGAGTAATCTAACGATTGTAAAACACAAGCAAAAGCTCTCCATCTTTTTCTATGCTTAATAACTGATTACAATTCTTAGAACACAAGTGGTGCTATTTTCTTATAACAGTTGCGCTTTGAGTTGGTTCAAAATCAAACATCAGAAATTCAACAACCCTCATTTTGCAATTGATCTATACTACCTGACGATTACCAATCACTGATAAACAAATAAAAGATGTGGACTTAATGGCTGGGTATAATACGACTGAAATTGGTCTTAAGAATTTGGTAGTGGTTTGACCGCTATACTAAAATGTAGTACGTGATAGTCAAAGAAAATTGATAGAGAATTTTTTTTGGCTAAAAATATGATAGAGATATGAAAAAAGAAAAAATTTGGGGTACTTATTCAGAGCAGTTTCTGTGTTAATTGATATTTGGTCAAAATAAATTTGCCTAGATATTGACTACAAAATTTAAATTTGAAAAGTAAAAGTAAGGAGCACACTTTTTTAATCACTAAACTAATTTTTGAAATTACAAGAAAAGCTTCTTTTAAATTAGGTGGGTTGAGTTTGAAACTAGTGGCGGGGAAGAAGAAAAAAAAACGAAATTTCCGGGTGATGGATAACACAACGTGTCCAAAATTTATTTCCTGCACTGTGAAATCTGTCCAACAATTATAAGTCAGATATAAAATTGAAACAAATACATGAGTTGGGTGGGTGAGAACTTAGAAAAAGGATGACATTCGATTTTTCTTTTATGTCCAAAAGGAAAAAAGCTGAACCATATTATGCATATAAAGGATTATTTATGAAGGGACGTTATCTAACAGAATTTCCAACAAGAAACTTGCCGTTGCCGCAAGGAGGAAAAGGAGTTGTGCCAAGTCTTAAACGTGTTTGCGTTATGAGCTTACGTTTTACGAATCCAAGAAAGTTCAGTCTCATAGTCTCTGTCAGACTTCAATGCATCATTAGATTATGAGTAAATTAATCATTTAATTTTTGAAAGGTTGCTCTCATCTTAATTTAATTCTTTAAAATAATTTTTTGAATTAATTCCTTTAAGATTTCTCTCCAATAAAAACAATCTATCTGTTTAAGCAAATTTCTCTCAATTAATAAATAGAAGTCTACATGACAGTTCAATTTTGATCTCTTACTCATTCATTCCCTATTTATCCCAATGTTTTTCGTAATTTAAATCGTTTAAATTTAAGTTAAATGGTTTAAAATTTATTTTTTTATTTTGATTTTGAATGATGTAAGATTTAAATGAAAATAATCTTGTAACTATTAATTTAAAAAAATAATACTTGAAATTAAACAATAAAAATTTCAAATTTAGACTATTCAAATTAAATTTAAATGATATAAATTTGGCAAAAGACCTGCAATCCAAACTGCTATTTAACTCATGATTTGAACTTGTTTAAGTAATAATCCACCCTCCCCAAATGACATTGTTCAAGCAAAATTTTTTTTTTTCCAAAACGCCATCATTTTGACAATTATATATTTAGCTTAATAAAATTTTGCCAAAACAATAGACTTTTTAGAAAAAAGAATGCCACATAATCAAATTCATGTCACGAAGTTAATAGCTACGTTTATTAATTGGAAGAAAATTGCTTAATTACCATTTTGATTTAAGAAAATATTTAAGAGACTAAATTAAGATATTTTATTTTTAAAAGATCAAATTTAAAAAAAAATGATCTATTAAAAATTAAACCACCAATTTACTCTTAAAATTTTCAGTGCAATCTTAAGACATTCAACCAAAGACAATAGCCAAAGCCAAAGAGAGGAACAAGGAATTTGCTAGGCAAATATTCGTCCTCCGTAAGATGAGGTATATTGTTTATGCAAAATATTATTAATACGGATTACGTGGTTTAAGTATGAATTAATGTTAAAAGGAACATAGTTCACAGATAGCAACCCTATCATTAGGCCAGGTAGAATTTTGAATATCTGTAAAAAAAAAAAACATAATTGTTTGTTGGTTAATAACATATCATCTGCTCGAGGCACTTTTTTACAGCAAACCTATACAGAAAACAAGTAAACATACATAGCATGTGGTCTATGCACCTCTTTGTAGCAAACCTACAGAGAGAACAAGTAAATATACTTCAATCATGAGCACTAAAAATCTTCTGAGCTATGCTTCGCATGGTTGGTCGAGATTGAGGGTGGGCTTGTAGACATGAAAGAGCTAGATTTCCAATCAAAGCCAATTCCTTCAACTTTTGTTGCTTTATAGGCGGCGGTAGACGTGGGTCTAAAATCTCTTCAAAGTTGATATTTTGAAAACCACATGTTTGTATATGGGAAATTAGATCACCTGGATGCTTTCCCATAAGAACCTCAAAAGCCAGAACACCAAAGCTAAACACATCACATTTCTCAGATACTTTCATTATGTATGCAAGCTCTGCAACAACCAGAATGAAGAGATAATTTGTCATTTACAAATAATGACAAGAAGAAGCATGTTTTGGTCAGTTGAAATAGCCTAGATGAAGTTCGAAGATGCCCTCACCGTAATATGTGTGTGTATTTCCAAAGCAAAAATAATGAAGCATAATAAAAGTAACGTGTTGGCCTTATAAATCAAGTTTTCAATATTAATTTTCTACACTGAAATCTCCCAAAAAAAAAAGGAGAGAAAAAAAAGTACAAGGTTTTCTATAATAGAGAAACAAACAGGGAAACTAAAAAGTTTTAATCCATATTAATGTCAAAAGTTTTAGGACAACCTATCTTTCAAGAACTTGAAGGCTTTGAAAAGAGTTAGATAGGATTTAATATTAAACATACCTGGAGCAGCATAGCCATATGTGCCAACAAATTTTGTCCAAATTGATGAATCAGGCTTCAGGAACCTTGCTGCGCCAAAGTCTGAAACATGGGCTTCAAGATTTGTGGACAATAAAATATTGTTGCTTGATATGTCTCTATGAATAATTGGTGGATTGCAATCATGATGCATATAAGATAAAGCTTGTGCTACACCTTTGACAATATCAACCCTTTTAGGCCAATCTAACTCTAATGCTTCTTTGTCATTTCTAAGCAAATCAGCTAGAGTCCCTCTTTCCATGTACTCGTAAATCAAAAAATTGTGCAATGCATGTGAGCAAAATCCATATAACTTTACAATGTTTCGGTGGCGTGTTTCTGTCAAGGCTCCAATTTCACTCTTGAAGGCTTTTATACTCTCAATGTCTAAGTCATCCCCTTCATATCTTAACTTTTTTATAGCAAATACTTCATGCCCTGTCATTACCACTTTGTAAACTTTTCCGAAAGCTCCCCCCCAGTGCAATATTTGTCATCGAAGCTCTCAGTTGCTTTAATTATGTCTTCATACACAACTCTGCCATTGAAGTGCCATATTGAAAATGGATTTCGTATTATGGCTACAGAGTTCTGATTTAGAACTCTTGAGTTTCTCTTACAGCAAATAACAAATATCCCAATTAACATTAAGGAGGCAAACAGTACACCTCCCATAGAAGCAACAATAGCTATTAAAACTTTCTTCTTGTTACTTTCATTAGGAGGTTCTATGACTGAGACATTGCAAGGTTGTAAGCTTTGGATCTTTCCACATAAATTATTGTTGTTACTCAAATCTAGTGGATAAGAAGAATTAAATATACCGCTACTAGGCACAGGACCCTCCAAATTGTTATGAGAGAGGTTAATGCTAGACAAGGCTGGCATTTGACTAAGGGAATTAGGGATAGAGCCTGATAGATTATTGTGAGACATATTTAAGCTTTCCAAATTTTTCAGCTTACCAAGATCAGCAGGAATTTCTCCAGAGAGTGAATTGTAACTCAAGTCCAAAAAATATTGTATGGCCGCAAGATTTCCAATTTGGAAAGGAACTCTGCCATAGAAGTCATTGTTGCTCAAATTTAAAGTCACCAATTTGTAGCAGTTCCCTATTCGATAAGGGATTGGGCCTTTTAGCTTGTTCATTGATAAGTCTAAATCCTGCAAATTGGAAAGCTTTCCAATGCCGAAAGGTATCACGCCTGAAAGATTATTGTTGCTCAAGTGTAGAAGGTACAGGCTTGAGGAATTTCCTATTTGTGGAGGAATCTCTCCTGCAATTTTGTTGTAAGACAGATCGAGCCCAACTAATTTCTCTAACTGAAAAATCTCGCCAGGAATAGTGCCGTCTATTGAATTTCCAGCCACATTAAGAAGTTGTAAGCTTTTGCAAGCACCCAATTTGCAGAGAGCTCACCTTGCACTCTATTGTAGCTAAAGTCAATGTAAGTAAGATTAGGATAAACTCCAAAATCCTGATCAGCAAAACCTGTAAGTTGGTTATGATCAATTTGAAGTCTGCGTAAGGCAGGGCAGTTTCTTAGGCTTATTGGAATTGGACCAGTGAAACTATTGTATCTTGCAGTGAAATTGACAAGCATACCACCTTTGCACACTTGTGGTGGTAATTGACCAGTGAAGTTGTTGTAAGCAAGATGCAAGACAGTTAAAGATGAAAGGTTTCCAAACTCTTGTGGCACATGACCATGTAAATTGTTTTTGTGAAGGCGAATATCAGTTAGATTGGTCAATCTACTAATAGAAGGGGGAATTATGCCTGAGAGATTGTTTACAGACATTGAGAGAATACTTAACTTTGTACAGTTGCTTAGAGATGGTGGAATGGGCCCATAGAACAGGTTCCCATCCAAAGCTAGAAAAGTTAAATCTGTTATATTCCCTATTTCTCTTGGAATTCTGCCACCAAGCAGGGTGTCCTCAACGAAAAGATTATGGATCCCAATCAGGCCAGTTTTGGGTTGATCAGTGCCACCAGGGAATAGACGAGGGTCTAATATTCCTGTTAGATGGTTTGCTGAAAGATCAAGCTCATAAAGGTGTGTCAGATTAGCAAGAGAAAGAGGTATAGTACCATTGAGATGATTATTATTAAGGTCAAGGAATTGGAGTTTTGAGAGCAACCCAATGCTTTCTGGTATGGGGCCCATGAGTTCGTTATATTCGAGATCAAGAAGAAGAAGATTTGGAAATGCCGAGAAGTTCAAGTTCTGAAGGGTACCTTCAAGTCGAGTGTTATTCAAGTTTAACTCAATGACGCTCCCTGAAGAGTCACATTTGATTCCACGCCAGGAACATGGGGTTCGTGCTGTAGTACTGGAGTTGGTGTGTGGTAGAGAGACCCATGAATCCAAAACGAGTTGGTTTGGGAGACTTCGTTTCCAGTTAAGCAAAGCTTCAATTTCTGTAAGTCCAGAAGTGATATGGCATAGTGCCCACAAAACCAAGCAGGTAGATGGAATTACAAGGAAGGCAGAAATTTTATGCTGGGCCATGTTTCAGAATATGATATGCTTGTTTATTCAAAGCAGAGTTTCTTTTTATATCCCATTAGTAGGAAGACTTTGGCTTCCTTCAATGATTGTTTAGTTCATTTGACAACAATTTAAAATTGTTAATTACTGTCGGTTTGGAGGAGCGTTAGTCAAAGTTATTGCATTCTGATGGCGTTTGTCTTACATATAAAAGAAAAAAAAATACTTTAAAGTTATTGGTAAATGGATATATTAATTTTTGAGATATTTTAAAAATAATTATAAAAATATGAGCTTGACTTTCATAGGAAAAAAGCAAAAAGATCATCCATATATTATTTAGAGCATATAAAACATGTAAACTTTACAATTTTTTTTTTATATTTGTTATATCAAAACATCCTATAAATAGACTTCTAGACATTCAAAAAAATAACAGTGCATTTGGTTTCTGAAAATATTTTACTTTTATTCTCCATTTTAATTTCTTAAAATTTAATTTCAATAGCAAGTTTTCAAAATTAAACAAATACGTTTGTTCCGTAAAGTTAAAAACTTGTTCATCTTTGTTTTTAAATCAAATTGATTATATGAGTATAAATTTTTGTTTGATTTTTAATTTTGACCATCAGTATATGATAATATTAAAGTATTTATTTGCTTGCAAAATTACAAAAATCAATTTTAGAAAATGTTTTCAGAAAACTGGAAAAATAGTGTGACTTTATATCTCAACCCTACAAATTGGAAATGGAGAAACCAAGGGCACTCGAAATTTCTCATGTACCAATATAGTACCTTGGAATTTCTTGGATCTCTTCGTTGAATAAGAGTTCCCTTTGCAATCTAGTATAAAGATTTCATGCCCTTCAATGAATTGAGCATCTCTTTATTTAGATTCATTCACAACAATGCAAAGATGTGCCCTTCAAGGTAGGTTTCTTCACCACCATCCCTTCTGGCTGTTATATTGAATAGGGATTATTCTTTGGCTCCGCTTAGTCCTGCTGATAGGGATGGTATTAGTTAGTTGGTCTTATTTCTGGTTTAGCGTTTGTGATGCTGTTTCTTCCTACTGGTTTTATGTTAGCTTTTTGCTTTTGTCTTATTTTGCAGGGACTTTGTTTTAGTTTTTATGATATGGATTTTCTTTTGGCCACAACAAAAAGAAAAAAGAAAAATTAATGGTCCTTGTGAGAATAGTATTCATAATTTGATTTTCGTTTGTTTTGTATGAATTTTTTTCTTTTTCAAAATTTTATATTTATTTCACTAGAAAAATATTGTTTTTCAAAGAAAAACATTTTCAATGACCTAAATTTTGTTTCAAGAAAAAATGTTCTTCAAAAAAGTACAAAAAATTATTTTTTTATTTTTATTTTAATATAATAGCAACAACTTGCCGACGTCCTTGTTGCTCTGTAGATTACTTGTCCCTAGTCTTCGGTCTTCGGTCTTCAGTCTAATAAAACTGTTTCTAATGTGTTTGATTTTGCAGTAAGAACATTAAGAATCACGTTTGCCTGTCGTAGGTAAAAAAAATAATTATTTGTTACTTTATTTTAAACGTGATTTCCATCTTTCTACCGTAAATCCAAACGTGTTTTGCGCAATTTCGGGGAAAGCAACAGAACCTCACTTGCTTCGTCCTTTCTATCCTCCGTTCAAACCTTCACTGCGAAGTCATTTCTCACAGAAATCTTTCAAGTGAGATGCAAATATTATATAAATAAAATAAATTATTGTTTTGAATTCTACTGAAATTAGTTATATAATTTTTTTATTTTTTAAAATATACATAGATCTTTTTTAAAATAAAAAGTTATATTATATTTTTATTTAATTTTAAATCTTTTTTACTAAAATACATTTCATTAATTTAAATACATTTTAACTTAACTAAAGGTACTCCTTACATATATTTTTATAAAAAATATTTTAGTCAAAAAAATTAAAATTAAACTAATTCTGTTACAAAGTTAGTTATAATAAGGTAATTGCATTCTATTACAAATAGAGTCTGTTAGTAAACCATATATAGGAAGGAGGTTTGTTGAGTGTAGTGATCAAAATTGTGAATTGTAAATACTTGGGTGGTGTTTAGTAAATAGGTATATTAATTTTTGAAATACTTTTAAAATATTTATAAAATTATGAGCTTGACTTCTGAAAGTTTGAGTAATTAGTCTCATTGATTGGCCTTCACATACCTAACCTCGACCCATTTTCAGCCAGCAAAGTCTATATTTCACTTTGACCTAGTTGGCCATTTTCTGATGTGAAGAGAAAGTGCTAAATATGATATTTTCTAGGTTCCACATTGTATAATTACCTAATATAATAAATGACTGTCATCTATGTATATAGAGAGAGAGACACACACCACGGAGTCCAATTCTCAGAACAAATAGTGCATATTTCTGTATCAAGTGGCCCTTCAAAGTTTGCATAACCTTTGGCTTTGAACTGTCTGAAGATGACTAACTTGAGGGAGTTTCTGTGGAACCTTGTTTTGATTTTTGTGCTTCTCTTTTTCATAGAGGATTCGAGCTATCACTTAATAAACTGTTTCGAAATTTATATTAAAATAATATTTTATTACTATATACACGAATTCTGAGTATAATCTAATGAACACAAGCTCGAGCTCTCCATGTTTTTCTGTACTTAATAAATGAATATAAGATCATAATGTTATCGCATAAATAATCAATTTCTTATATATACAACTTCTTATCAATTTCTTATCAATTTCTTAAAAAATTAAGAAAAGTTAACATTTCTAAATGAAAGAGTTAGTCAAATTAGATATTCATGTATATATACAAGAACAACTAATTCCAATTCTCAGAACACAGGTGGTGGTATCTCCTTATAACAGTTGCACTTCGAGGTTTGCATAACGTTTTGCTTTGATCTGTTCGAAGATGACTAACTTGAAGAAGCTTATATGTAACCTTGTTTTGATTTTTATGCCGCTCTTCTTCGTTCAAGTCGCAGCAACGGCCCGCTATCTGCTAATTAACGATAATCGATCTCAACATCATCCGGATAAATGTAAGGATTATTATCTCATCTTTTAAGTGTTTTCAATTGTTCTTGTTTATTGCTTTTACTTTTTTTATCATTCCTTCTAAATCTTTTCCATGTTGCTATTATTATTATTTATGGCTCGCTAATTTGATTATTTCAGTTGGGCCTCCCTCTTCCCACACTCCCCACAATTGCTGTTGAGCAAAGAGTGGCACTGTTTCCAAACAGAGTGGTTGTGTGAAGCTGCTAAAGAGGAAAACAAAGCGTGAAATAAGATCTTGCTTTGTAAAATATGTGATTTAATAAACATATCAAGAAAGTTATAGTTTGTACTTTGTAATGGTTTATGCAAAATAAATGACATTAATCTCTGTTTTTTTCTGATGACTGAAAAAGAATTGCCAAATTATTGGTTTATCAATGCTCTCTTGGAAATCATTCTGGAGCCAAACCTACCCAAAATGACGATAAAACTTTGAAGGTCGTGCTATTTCCTTATGACAGCGGCACTTCGAGGTTGGCATAACTTTTTGCTTTGATCTGTTCGGAGATGACAAACTTGAAGAAGTTCATATAGAAACCTTGTTTAATTTTGATTTTTGTGCTTCTCTTCTCCATTCAAGTTGCAGAAACGGCATGCTGTCCCAATTGATTGCCTCACCTACTCACCACTAGATCATATTGGATAGTTCATTGGATTTTACTTTTTTGCCGCTCCATCTACTTCTTTTCCATTTTTCTATCTGATCTTATTATTGTTTTATATAGCTGCTTGGTATGGAAATGATGCCCACAATCAAGGACAAGTATAGAATATGAGATTTGGGAAAAATTAGGAATTTTTTTAGGGATGAAATTTGGGAAAAGTATTGTATTGTATTGTATATATAAAATATGTGATTTTGTCAAGAGAGAAATTGTGATTCTCAGCGCATAAAAAATTAAAAATTGTGTGAGAAAATTAGAAATTTATAGCAAAATTAAAAATAAAATAGGAAATTGCATTTATGTGCAAAATTGAGTAAAGATATTATGTTGTGTGTATCAAATTTAGGATTTTAATAAGCTAGCAAAAGACTTCCATTCTTTAGAAACTTTGTAAAAAAAAAAAAAGTTAAGAATTTAAGTAGGAGACTTGAGATATGCGTAATCACAGAATCGCAACATAACAAGTTTTTGGTTTTTTTGAAAATTTTAATATTTTTGTTATCAAAGAAACAATGCAAAACCGACGAAGTAAATGGAAAATTATCACCACAACCAAAAAAAAAATGAAGAAGAAATCAATTTAAGGACAAGTAAATGCAATGAAAAAGGTAAGAGGAGAATTTTTAGGATTTTTTTTTTTTGAAGAAACAAAAGAAAATCAGTGAATCACAATGGAAAATGATCACAACAGCAAATAAAAATGGAGTGGAAATCAATTTGAAGACAAGTTAAAGCAAGAAAAGCATACAGAGCAATTTTAGTGCTGTGAAATGGGAGCTTGTGAGACTGAAACCGCTTTCAAAGTCACTTCTAAAAAATGAAGCAGTGAAGAAGAGAATGAAAGCTTTCAAAGTCACTTTTTCCCAAATGATCTGAAACCGCTTGAAGCAATTCTGTGAAGTGGAGACCACCAACGACTTGACTTTTCACTGCCAAAGGGATGCTCCGCTGCTGCCAGCTTTGAATATGATTGCAAAGTGACAAAAGCAGTCATCAATGATGTTTAATAAAAAAATAATTATCTCTAAATTTATGAATTTTTTTAATAAATAATACTTATTACGTTATTTTTTGACACAATTAATTAGTGAAGGTTATAATTTTATTTCAGCAAAGATGCATAGCTACATTAACAAAGTAGTGAAAATAAAATGATATGCGGCTTTAAATTTTTATTTTTAAAAATTAAAATTTTCTTTTTTCTAATATTATGCCGTTACATTATGGGTGTGACAATCATATATTATGTATAATGTGTCACATCCAAAAATGCGACCGTGTGATGTTTTAATGAAAAAAATTGTGATTTAAAATTGAAAATCAAAATCAAAATTAAAAGTTGTAAGAGTCGCCACCAAAATTTTATTTTTTAAAAAATAAAACTTTGAAAAAATTTTTTTATTTGAAGAAAATGAAAAAATTGACCTACAAACTAGAAAATAGATTCGATAGTCGATTTTAAGTGGAGAAGGTATTAGGTGCCCCACATCACCCGTTACTAAAAACGGTTACCCTAAAATAGTTGTGAAAAATTAAAATGGTATCAATTCTATTTTAATTCTCTCTAATAAAACACATGTAAAATGAAAGGAAAACTTAAGGAAATAAAATTAAAAGCAAAATAAAAAAGAAAGAAGTTAAGGGAATAAAATTACAAAAAAATATTTATTTACAAAGACGAACTTGATTTAAGATAAAAGCATAAGGCCTACGTCTTATAAAACAAATCAAAGTCTACATAGTTCAAACCAAAAATTATATTTGACTGATGTTTTGTTTTGTTTTGTTTTTTGTTTTGTTTTTGTTTTTCATTTTTGTTTTTGTTGTTTTTTTGGTCAATTATTTTCTTTTTTTTTGTTTTTGTTTTGTCTTTTCTTTTTCATTTTTTCATTTTAGTTTTTGTTGTGTTTCTTTTTTGTTGTTTTTTTATTTTGTTTTGTTTTATCTTTTTGTCTTCATTGTGTTTTTTTGGGTCAGTTATTATTTTATTTGTTGTTTTGTTTGATTTCTTTTTTTTGTTTTTGTTTTGTTTTGTTTTTTTTATTTTTTTCACTTTTTTGATCATTTTTTAATGATTTTATTATTTTTTAATTAATTTTTATTTTCTTTTTATTTTAACTTTTTTGTCAAATTTTTACTTTTTTATTTTTCTTAATTTTCTTGATTTGTTTATTTTTATTTAAGTAAAAAGATTAAATTTCTAAATAATATTTGTGTTTAAGTACAAGAAATTTCCTTTTTTCTTTTTAAGAGATATTTTCTTTCTCTCTTTTTTTTTACCTTTTATTTTTATATCTTTATTTTATCTTGAATTTTTAACGTACTGTTTATTCTAAAGAAGTCTCTTTTAGAAAAGGAGAAATTTTTTTTTAACAACTTTACTGAAAAAGCTTTTTTTGTTTTTGTATGCTTCTCTCTTTTTTATTTTAAAAAAAAAACATACTTTTTCTTTTCATAAAAAACCATGTATTTTTAAAGAACCTTATTTGATTTTCTGAATTTTTTTAATTTTATTTTAAATCATATTTTATTTTATTTTATTTTTTAAAAATTAATCCGATAGAATCATTGGAAAGACCTTGAATACCAAGGAAATTTTATTGTCCCACATGATATTCCAGTTAAACCTTCTATTTGTCTGAGGAAATATAAAATTCCATATAACTAGTCTAAAAAGTGAAAAAATAAAAAGTAAAAAATAAAATAAAATAAAAATATAGTATAATATGCACAAGCCAAAGCAATTTGTGGGAATGGGTGCTTGGTATCCATTCATAATTTACTACAACACTCTTGGGCATATTTTACGAGATTCGTAAAAAGGGACATTATACATATTGCAAGTCAATTGTACCCCACTCCTTCGTTCTCCTGATGGAGTCAAAAGAGCCATTCCCTGTGCGTTGTACGTCTGAATTCTTCTCAAATGTGGAATAAAACGGAACGGATTCTGCATTGCCTTTTTTAGCTCATGTCTACCCTCTTCAATCATACTTAACATAGATTGCTTCCACTCACATGCCAAGCACAGCAAAAGTAATGGGCAAGAGTAAATGAATTTTAAGCCAAAATGAACGTAACATCGGGTAAGAACTTGTACATAACTCAAGTGTTCATTCAAACTTTACGCAATCCGTGTTTAAGTATTCCACAACTCGAAGGCAAGCATGGGGAACGAACATTCAAGATCAACATCTTCAATATGATTCCAGCCTTGAAAATTTATGTTTCTAGTGAAATCCAATTTGCAGCAACAAAATTACAGCCAGCCCTTTTATAAAGAGTCTAAATTCAGATTTCACCTCCACGATAAAACATAACACACCACAAGTGACATCCAAGGACTTGAGATTCAAATTACCAAACCATAACACAAAGTGTCAAGAGGCTCATCCTCGTGCCAAACCAAAGTAAACACTCAAGCTTCATAATTCTAAGCATCGCAGGAGTATATATATACATGTATATATACATATATATATGTATGTATATATATATATATATATATCTTATTCTATGCATTGCCAAATTGAAACATAAGGAAGTGGGGGATCGTGTTCAGAATTCCTTCTCATACTTAAAATGCGAGAGAAACTAAAAACGAGATCACACACCAAAAACTGTTTTAAAGTCCTTTTGAGATCAAGCTAAGACTTCCACGCCCAAAAGGGAGCAAATCCCACTTAATAAAATTAACAGACCTTCTTGACCTGAGACCACCATGACATGTCTTTCACCTCTCCCAACTTGATATATAAACTAGATTGAAGCCCCCCCCCCCCCCCCAAAAAAAAAAAAAACAAGAAGCAGAATACCCAGCTGCATACCAAACTAACAACAAGATACGCAGGCTTTGACCCACATCAGCACAGAAATCAACAGGCAACAATGTGCAGAGATATCAAGTTCTATTCAATTAAATTTGCATGTAACTCATGGTAGCATCGGAATTGCTTAGCAATAAGATAAATAAGATCAAGTGAAATATAATCCTCTCGTATCCCCGCCAGGCAACCTTCATAGGGGATCAAACGACTACCATATCAAAAACACCTCAACTCAAAATCAGTTTCTTCCAATAGTTCAAAGCAACAGAGCAATTTAGATCATGACAAAGAGGATTTACCTTTTTGGCGTCAATTGATTAAAAGAAGATGACTACTGTATGAAGACATGGTCTCAATTCCTCAAGACACAGAGACCCAAAGCTTGTGACAAATTTGTAGAATTTGGAGGACGAATTAACGCTGAAGGCATTCACGGGTCTGCACTCCCATTCCTCCTCCCAGTTCTGGCTTCTTTCTCTCTTTCGTGCTTTCCTCTGGGGCTTCCTCGCTTTTCCGTAATATCTCCTCCCCTCAATTCTTTCTCCGTCACTCCCCCAGTTTCTCAACTCACTCTCAGACCTTCTTTCTCTACTCGAATCCTTCCTTCCTCTGATTTTCGGCCTCCTCTCAATCTCTCCTCTCGAAGCCAATCAGAGCCTCCTCCTCCAGACTCACCCGTCTCTCTCCCTCCATTCTTTCTCTCCAGATCGAAAATCCCCCAAATCTCTCCCTCCTTTCGAATCTCCTCGCCAAAGAAAAAGCCCCCCCTCAATCGCGTGTGAAGGAAAGGAGCAGCTGAAGGAAACGGGTAGGGTTTGGGCTTCCGGATTGTGCTTCTACTTTGCTTCTCTCTTTCTTTTCGGTCCGGGGTTTTCTTTTCAACTTGTTTTGGGTAGGCTTTATGGAATGGCCTTTTGCTTCTTCTTTTTTTTAATTTTAGTACTGGGCCCCAATAGGGTTTACAGGATTTGGGCTGTCTTCTATTTTCGTTTGTTTTAGTTCTTCTTTTAATGTTTTGGGCGCTCCTAGGTTAGATCCCAGAATCTTAATCTTTTTTTTCAATTTTGGGCTTCCCCTTTCTCTTTGTTCTTTCTTTGTTGAATAAGTGGGCTTTGGAGTTTGGGTCCATATCTTTCTTTTGCCCATGATTTTATCATTTTTGGGTTGAGCATGTGGGTCTTAGTATTTTATTTTGTGCTTTTCGCTTTTTTTGTTTTGTTTTTTTTTTTTTTTTTGTTTGACATTTTATTATTTTATTTTTTATATTTTTTTATTTTTTTTCCTTCTCTTTTTTTTTATAGAGATTTTTCTTCTTTTCTCTCTTCTTTTCTTTTGTATTTTTTGGAATGTAAAAACTTTTTTTTCTTTATAGATTTTGATTCTTTTATTTTTGTTTTGAAAAATGTAATTTTTTATTCTTTGATTTTTTTTTTGGAATATGTAACTTTTGATTCGTTCATTTTTTTTTATTTTCTTATTTTTTTGAAAAATATAATTTTTTATTTTTTTTTTATCTTACTTTATTTTTTATTTTCTCTTTTTTCTAGTCCTTTTTTTATTTTTTATTTTATTTTTTATTGGATTTTTGTTACTCCATCTTTGATTTTTTTTTTCTAATTTTGGATTAATGAGCATTTACCGCATGTTATTTATTTTTTTTTTTAATTTTATTTTTGAGTTCTTTTTCCTTTAATTTTTTCCTTTAAGCTTATGAGGTTAAAAAGACCTATTTGATTTTTGCCTTTTTTTTTTATTTTTTGTTTTGTTAGTTCAATTTTATCATTATTTTTAGAATATGCCTAAACAAAATACAGTGTTCACATAAATAGTCAATCCAATAAAATAAATTTTTAAGACCAATTTCAGTCGTATTAAATCCAGTCATTAAGTCTACATTATTAATTTGTTTATTATTGATTGGTAATCGTTATATAATGTAGAGCTATTGTAAAATGATGGTTGTTGAATTTCTGACGTTTGATTTTGAACCAAATCGAAGTGCAACTGTTATAAGGAAATGGCACCACTTGTGTTCTAAAAATTGGAATGAGTTGTTCTTGTATATATATGGATATCTAATTTGACTAAGTCTTTTATTTAGAGATGATAAATGTTCATAATTTTTTAACTGGTATATATGAAACTAATTATTTATGTGATAATATCATAATCTTATATTTATTTATTAAGTACAGAAAAGATGGAGAGCTCCTGCTTGTATTTTACAATAGTTAGTTACTCTCAAAATCTGTGTATATAGTAACAAAATATTATATTAATATAAATTTTGAAATGATTTATTAAGTGACTGCTCGAGCCCTCTATAGAATGCTTCATTAAATATTAGCATGTTTGAATTTTATTTAGGCCAATTTATTCTAGACGAATTACAAAGATTTTCTTTTTTTTGTGAAATAATTCTTAATTTTGATATAGATTACTTTTTTTTTTAGTTAATAAGGATTGGCTCAATAATCAAAAATGAGTTGGAGTGATAAAAAAAGCCATGACCCTAATTGGTGATAACATCTAATTATGGTGTGTTTTAGTTTGTAACTCAAATAGTTTATCAAGTCTTACAATTTTTGCTTTATCAAAATAAAATTCTTTTAAAAATGTACTAAAAAGAAACCTTTTAAGGATATTTATAAAACCATTTTATTCTATGTCAAAATATAAATTATTTTTAGTACCAAAAGAAACACACAAAACCCTTATAGTCTAATTAAAAAATTCCTATCAGATATAACAATAACTTTTTAAAAAATATTTTAGAACCTTTATAAGCTTCGAGGTTGTGTTTAAGCATAAAATATATAATGTGTTTCTTTCAATTTTGAATACAAAGCATATGATAAGAGAACTTATCCCAAAGGCAACCAAGAGTAACAACAACAAATTGAATTAATTAAAAAATGTAATTATTATTTAAATTAGGATTCACTTGTGTTAACATCTTATTGACTGAGTAACTGTCAACATTTTTCCGTCACATCTCTACCTAAAGAACTATTGAGAGGGCAAAGTCCATTTTATCTTCAACTTATTTGATCATTATTTTGCTTTGAAGAGAAAGAGTATTTTAAATCATGAAATAAATTGTACCTTTCAAATTGTGATGAGTTTGTGAAAATGAGACAAAGCAGTGGAAAAAGTATAGTTTTAAAATTTTAAAATTATTTTAAAAGACTATAAAATTAAAAATTTTAATTGAATCTTAAATTGTAAATTTTTTTGTAAGTTAAAAATTTGATTCTATGTTCTTTTAAAATAATTTTAAGATTTAAAATTTTTAAATATAAATATTTTTAATTTCTGTCATAAACTATAATTTTCCACTGTTTTGCCTTATTTTCACAAACTCATCATAATTTGAAAGGTACAATTTATTTCATAATTTAAAATGCTCTTTCTCTTCAAAGCAAAATAATGGTCAAATAAGCTAAAGATAGAATAGACTTTATCCCCTCAACAGTTCTCCAGCTAGAGATGTGATGGAAAAATGTTGACAGTTGGTTAGCCAAGTGAAATATTAATATAAGTGAATCCCAATTTAAATAATAATTAAATTATTTTTATATTGTCAATTTTAAAATTATTTTAAAAGATCATAGAATTAAAAATTTAACCTATAAAAAAATTACAATTTAAGACTCAATTAAAATTTTTAATTTAAAAATCTTTTAAAATTTAAGATTTTTTAGTATAAATAACTTTAACTCCAAATTTTAAATTATTTTTTTTTCAAAATAATCATCTTTATAGCTTACCACACTAGGTTGGTTATACTAGTGTCACAATTGACACGCAGGGAAAGGCAATGGCCATGGCAAATTTTTCAAACTCTCAAACATCAATTTTAATATAGTTATTGTCAACATTTATTATATTTTGAAAAGAATTTTTTTTAAAAAAAAATCTCTCTCAAAGAAACAAAACGATCCCCAAATTAGCTTATATTTAATAGTTAGTTAAGAGCGGCGATACCTGCATTCCCAACGGATCGGATTCAAACTTAGGACAAATGAAAGGGACAAGTCAAATGTAAGTTTTCAAAAGTAAATCAATAAATCATCAATTATATATATAAAAACTTGTGGCTTGTATTGCTTGTTATACACGGTTCAATGATGTGTAATCAATTATATTGTTTATATATTATTTATTTATTATTCATGTATTGTTTTATTTTATTTTATTTTTGCAAGGATTTCTTTTCATTTTTTTCTGTGGGGCCCATTAGAAAATTTATGAATCCCCTGCCTCTAACTTAATTTTACAAACCAAACCTATATGACAAATTCAACACCCTCTCTTTATTGTTGTCCCATTGACAATGGTACGAAGAGTAAAACATGTGGACTCACAGAATCTTTAATTTTCTCCTATTTTGATCAATTAAAATTTTAAATTTAACACAAACATTATATTATTCTTGAAATTTACAATATAATATTCCTCAACTTTTGTCATTAAATATAATTTTTAAATCTATCATGAGGTTTATTCTATATTCTTAATTTTCATACAAGTTTTCTAATTTCTCATGTATTGAAAAATCAAGCTCCTTTATTAACTGATTAAAATCGTAAATTAGATATATAGAACACAATATATTTCCTAACTTTTGCAAATAAATGCAACCTCTAATTCTATTCTAAAATTTTCCATATATTTCAAATTTCATCATAGAATTTCTAATTATTTCTACATAAAAAATCACAATTTCTCTCTTGACTAAACAAAAAAAGGAATTTCAGTCTTCAATATATAATAAATTATAAAACTTGTGAGAAAATTAAGAATTTACAATAAGCCTTAGGACAAATTTAAAAATTATATTTAAGGACAAAATTTTAAAATATTATATTGTAAATTTGAAAAATATTATGATATTTGTGTTAAATTTAAAATTCTAATTACTCAAAGAGGACAAAATTAGAGATTTTGTGAGTCCACGTGTCAAACTCTTCATATCATTGTTAACGGGACAACGGTAAAGAGAGGGTGAGAATTTTTCATCTAGGTTTGATTCATAGCATTTAAGATAAATTGACTTATGGAAGCTTATAACTCACTTGTCCCTTTTATTCAGCCTAAGTTTGAATCGGCACCAATATTGTGGAATGCATGTATCTCCACTCTCAACCAATTATTGAAAATAGGCTAATTTGTGAATTATCTTGCTTCTTTGAAAAATTTTTTTTTTAGATTTTTTTATCAAAATATAATAAATGTTGATAATGATTATTTTAAATTTGATGTTTGAAAGCCTTAAAAATTTACCAAGATTTCCCTACATGTCAATTGTGATATTAATCCAATCAACCTAATGTGATAGGCTATAAAGAGGATTATTTTTTTAAAAAAATAGAGTCTTAAGTTAGAGTTCTTTATACTGAAAAATATTAACTTCTAAAATTATTTTAAAGGACCCTAAAATCAAAGTTTTAACTTAAAGTTTTGAACTGTAATTTTTTTTTATAATTTAAATTTTTAATCCTATGATCTTTCAAAATAATTTTTAAACTTAAAGTCCCCAAATATAAATATCTTCAACATATTATATTGTGGGAAAATTAAGAATTTACCATAAACCTTAGGACAAATTTAAAAATTATATTTAAGGACAAAATTTGAAAATATTATATTGTAAATTTGGAAAATTATTATGATATTTGTGTTAAATTTAGAATTCTAATTAATCAAGGAAAACAAAATTAGAAATTTTGTGAGTCCACATGTTTAACTCTTCATGTCCTTGTTAATGGGATAACGATAAAGAGTGGGTGTGGATTTTTCATATAGATTTGGCTCATAGCATTTAAGTTAAATTGACTTGTAGAAGCTTATAACTCACTTGTCCCTTTCGTTCAGCCTAAGTTTGAACCGGCATCAATATTGTGGAATGCATATATCTCCACTTTCTACTAATTATTGAAAATAGGCTAATTTGTGGATCATCTTGCTTCTTTGAATTTTTTTTTATTTTTTTCTCAAAATATAATAAATGTTGATAATGATTATATTAAATTCAATGTTTGAAAGCCTTAAAAATTCACCAATATTTTCCTACATGTCAATTGTGATACTAATCCAATTAACCTAATGTGATAGGCTATAAAGAAGATTTTTTTTTTTTTTAAATCCAGTTTAGAATCTTAAGTTAAATTTATTTATAATGAAAGATATTAAATTCTAAAATTATTTTAGAGGACCCTAAAATCAAAATTTTAATTTTAAATTCTGAATTGTAAAGTTTTTTTACAATTTAAATTTTTAATCCTATGATCTTTTAAAATAATTTTTAAATTTAAAGTCCCCAAATATAAATATCTTCAACATATTATATTGTAAGAAAATTAAGAATTTACAATTAACCTTAGGAAAAATTTAAAAATTATATTTAAGGACAAATTTTCAAAATATTATATTGTAAATTTGAAAAATATAATGATATTTGTGTTAAATTTAGAATTCTAATTACTCAAGGAGGACAAAATTAGAGATTTTGTAAGTGCACATGTTTAACTCTTCATATCATTGTTAATGGGACAACATTAAAAAGAAGGTGTAGATTTTTCATATAGGTTTGGTTTATAACATTTAAGTTAAATTGACTTGTGGAAGCTTATAACTCACTTGTCCCTTTTATTCAACCTAAGTTTGAACTGGCGCTAATATTGTGGAATGCATATATCTCCACTCTCAACCAAGTATTGAAAATAGGCTAATTTATGGATCATCTTGCTTCCTTGAAAATGTTTTTTTTAAAATTTTTTTCTCAAAATATAATAAATGTTGATAATGACTATTTTAAATTCGATGTTTGAAAGCCTTAGAAATTTACTAGGATTTCCCTACTTGTTAGTTGTGATAATAATCCAATCAACCTAATGTGATAGGCTATAAAGAGGATTGTTTTTTAAAAAAAAAAAACACAATTTAGAATCTCAAGTTAAAGTTATTTATACTAAAAGATATTAAATGCTAAAATTATTTTAATGGACCCTAAAACCAAAAATTTTAACTCTAAGTTTTGAATTGTAAATTTTTTTTGCAATTTAAAATTTTAGTCCTATGATTGTTTAAAATAATTTTTAAATTTAAAGTCCCCAAATATAAATACCTTCAACATAATGTCATAAGCTGTAATTTTTCCATTTTTGTGCCTCATTTTCACAAACTGATCCTAATTTGAAACGTATAGTTTATTTCATAATTTAAAATGCTCTTTTTCTTCAAAGCAAAATGGTGGTCAAATAAGCAAAAGAGAGAATAGACTTTGTCCGTTGTCCAGCCTAGAAATATGATAGCCAAATATTGATAGTTAGTCGGTGAGATATTAAGACAAGTGAATCCCAATTTAAATAATAATTAATTTTTTTTAATTAATTCAGTTCCTTATTGCTCCACTTGGTTACCTTTGAATAAGTTTTCTTATCATATGCTTTTGTATTCAAAATTGAAAGAAACACATCATATATTTTGAGAAAAATTATATCTAAAGACCTATAATCTATAATATTTATTTTAAAGGACTTGTTATTATTATTTTAGAATAGAGTTATTGTTGACTTTAATTAAAATCAGTGATATCAAATAATAATAAGTTTTTTAAGATAAATATTATAGATTGCAGATCTTTAGATATAATTCTCCCTATATTTTATGCTTAAACACAACCTCGGAGCATTATAAAGATTTTAAAATATCTTTTAAAAGTCAGTGCTATATCCTGTGAAAATTTTTTAATTAGGCTTTTTAGGATTTTGTGTTTCTTTTTGTACTAAAAGCAATTTTACTTTTTGACACAGAATAAAACGGCTTTATAAATATCCTTAAAAGGTTTCTTTTGAATACATATTTTTTAAAATTATTTTGATAAAGCAAAAATTTTAAGACTTGCATAAATTATTTCAGTTCCAAACCAAAACACCCCATAATTAGATGCTACCACCAATTAAAGCCACACACAACTTTTCTTGTCACTGCAAGTCAATCTTGATTATTGAGCCAATCCCCATTAACCCCCAGGGAAAAAAAGAGAAAACACCAAAAATTAATCTAAATCAAAATTAGGAATTAATTCATAAAAAAATCTTTGTAATTTGACTGGAATATATTGGCCTAAATGAAATTCAAACATGTTGATTGTCACACCCGAAAATAAGACCGTGTGGCGCTTTTAGAAAGAAATTTTAAAAAGAAGATTTCATTCAATCTTCAAAGAAAATGAAAATTGAAATCAAAATTAAAATAAGTAGTAGAGTTGCCACCAAAATTTTAATTTTTGAAAAGACAAAACTTTGGAAAAGTATTTTTATTTGGAAAATAAGAAAAATGGTCTATGAACCAGAGAATAAGTTTGGGAGTCGATTGTGAGTAGGGAAGGTATTAGACACCCCGCAACACCCGTTGCTAAGAACGGTTACCCTAAATCAGCTGTACAAAATCAATATGGCCTTTAGTCTATTTTGACTCTCCTAACAAATCACATGCAAGATAGAAATAAAGATAAAGGAAATAAAGTTAAAATAAAAAGGAAGAAAGAAATTAAACAAACAAAATTAGAAAAGCAAAATAAGAAAAATTAAGAAAGTAAAAATTGAAAAGAAAATCTATTTACAAGGGTAGACTTGACCTAGGGTAAGAGCCTAGGGCCTACCTATCATTCAAAGTGATCAGAGTTCACGTAGTTTGAAGGGAGACTTTTTTGTTTAAGATTTTCTTTGTTTTCTTTTCTTTTGTTTTTATTTATTTATTTTTGTTGTTTTATTTTGTTTTTATTTATTGTTATTTTTTTTTTTGAGAAGTCAAAGAAAATGAAAAATTACTTCCCCTTTGACAAATAAAAACAAACTTAGGAATTGACTGATGTGTTTTAATTTGCTAAAGGTGAAATTAATCTTGTATTTTCAATTTTTCCCTTTTTTAATTGTTTTTTTTCATATTATTTCTTTTACCTTAAACAATTAAGCTTTTATTATTTTTATATTTCTTTTAGGAAAGACAAAGAAAATAAAAATCTTTTTTTTGCCTTTTTTATTTTAATTTTAAATGGCTAAGCTTTTACTGTTATTTTTTGGGTGAAGAGACAGAGAGAATAAAAACCACTTTTCTTTTGACAAATAAGATGAGATTAGAATTGTTTAATGTATTGTGATTTGCTAAAAGTACGACTAATTTTATTTCTTTGCCTTTCTTGCTTTTTCAATTGTTTTTGTTTTTATTTTTGTTTTTGTTTTTTTTGACTTTGATGTTTAAGGCTTTTTAAATTAATCTCTTTTTGTGTTTTTAATCTTCTTGATTTTTGCTTTGTTTTGTTTGTTTTTCCTTTTTTAAGATGATTAATTTTGGATTTTTCTATTTTTTTAATATATATTTTGTATATTTTGTATATTTTTGTTTATTTAAGCGAAATATACTTTTGTTAAAACAAAACTATAGAAAAAAAAATTAATTTCTCACTTGCTTTTCCTATTTTCTTTTTTTGTTATTGGTTTGATTTTGTCTTTTCTTTTCCTTTTCTTGTTTTTTCTTTTTTTACTTTTTCCTTGCATTTTGAAAACAAGATTAATGGGGTGCAGGGTCATTGGAACCCAAAATTTATTAAAACAGGAAAGAAAAGATCCAATAAGCACCAAAAAAACTTATTGTCTCACATGGTTCCTCGGGTAATTCTACGTGTCTGAGGGGACAAGAACTCCCACACAACAATTATAAATAAAATAAAATAAAATAAAATAAAATAAATGTAATAAAGTTAGAATAACTATATTTACAAGCATATGGTATTATGTGATGTTTTGTATGCAAATAACACGTTCATTCTAATTCTAATATTTAGAGACACATATAAAATGCAAACCCAATGATAATTGCTTTTCCCAAGTCTTCTCTTATCAATGCCTTTATGCCATCCTCCTTTTTTTTTGCACATCCGTATAGCGTCTGGTCTCGTTTGTACATAATCTCTCAGCCCAGCTTCCCCTTTTTGTTTCACCAACTCATGGGCCTCACACAACAGAAGCAAAGAGATGCATGAGTTTCTATCAATTTTCATAAACAATCAAATAACAAATGCCTCAATGCTTACAAAGATCAACATGATAACAAAGAATCACTGAATACGAATGAACCTCCTCTGCAGAACAAGTAATTCAAAGACACATGCATAATTAAAAGAAATGATGCATAATTTCAAAAGAGTAACAACAAAATTTTTGGTACTAACATGGCACTAGAAGGCTTGGATTAAACAGATTCTTATATCATAACACCAACCCCTGTCCAACCATACTTTCTCACACATCACTTCATTGAAGACTAAGACTCAAATGGGAATAGCAACCTTCAGCGTCTTCGTACAAAACCAGAAGCAGTGGACAATAGCAAGCTTGAAATAAATTTAAGATCAAAAAAATATTAGACCGCATCTAAACATGCCAAAGGGGCGACATCCAATGCAAGACGGACTTGTGATTTATACTAAGCTGACGATCAAGGCTAAACAATAATGGGACAGCAACTATGGTTTCCTAGAAAGTCACAGTACATATTAAGTCTAAGACCATAGGATATTGAGCCGTAGTCTCATGTTGAATCTTTACACAAACTCATCCCAGGGATTAAGACCAAAGCGATTCAAAAAGTAAAAAAGAAAAGGAAACAGAAGGCAATA
Organism: Erythrophleum fordii; assembly: GCA_032878935.1. Classification (NCBI taxonomy): domain Eukaryota; kingdom Viridiplantae; phylum Streptophyta; class Magnoliopsida; order Fabales; family Fabaceae; genus Erythrophleum; species Erythrophleum fordii. The sequence continues at coordinate 11,479,616 of JAVQMF010000052.1, read as the reverse complement.
ACCCTCAAATTGAATCAAACTAGATCAAAAAGTAGAACCTCTTATTCTAGTAATAGAGCTATAACAAAATCCAGTCAGAATGTGCTCTAAAACCCCCCCTAAACTCAACCGATTCTATAATGCTTATAGTAATCCAAAACTCCCCTTGAATCATCAAAGTAAAGTTGATAATAAAGAAATACATGGAATTTAATTCTCACACCAAACCACACAGCCAGAATACCTTGAAGTAATAATGGATCAACTCGCAACATTCAAACAAATAGCTCTGATATTATCCAAACGAAATTTCCACGAAAGACCAGATTAGACAACAAAAGCAATCGCGAATTGGAACTTATAGAAATAGCAAATTAAAATTTTTCGCAGTTCAGATCATTCCATTCAAGGTGCTGCATCTAATGTTATCTAAACCAGAAGAATAAGTGACCCTTTACATGAGAGCACTATCGCAACAAATATCAGCAAAGGAAAGCACTTGCGTTTTATGGTATGGAAAACAAAATTAGAGCCAAAACTTGCAAGCAACTCAAAAGAAAAGGAAATACGGGTTTACCTGCTTTGTGCCCCCATGCTCCTGTCGTTCTTCGAAATTGCTTCTCTGTAACCCAAGGATCAACCCGATGGAGGAGTTTCCCCTTTATTTTCTGTCAGTCTCTTGCCTAATCATCTCAATCTCTCTTCCCTTTGAAGGTGAAACCCTCACCCCCTTCCTCTATCTGAAGGAATCCCCTTCCGTTTTTCCCCTCTTCTGTTTCTTCCTTTGTTCCTGAATCCCCTTTGTTCTCTGTCCCCCTTTGATTCGAAAATCCCCTTTCTCTCTCTCACTGGTTCTGTTCTTCGCACCCTTCGCCCCCTTTGTTTTTTTTCGAATCCCTTTTTTACTCTCAATTTTTTCTCCGGTTCCCCTTTCTCCTTCGCTTTCTCCCTCTGATGCCTTCGTTATTCACCTCTCCGAATCTCGAAAGCTCCTCTCTATTTCTCCACTTTGCGAATCCAGTCCCCCCTTTTTTTATTTCTCTTTCGATTCTCTCGTTCCCCCTATCTCCGAAAAACCCATTCTCTAGACCTAAAAATCCTCCTCTTCTGTCCCTGTGTCTCGCCTTTTCCTTAAAACCTCGGTCAACTCTCCTATCCCTCCCTCCATTCCTTTTTCGATCTTCCTCCTCGTCTTTTCCTTCTCTCGCGCTCTCTCTCCGTCTCCCAACAAAACCCTTCTTCCCTCATGCGTCCTTTTCTCCCTTCGATTTTCGCCTTTTTCTCTGTTCCTGTCTGTGTCTGTGTCTGCCTTTTCCTTTTGCTGTGTGTGGGGTCCGCCTTCTTTCGCTGGTGGCAGAGAGCAGAGTGTGATAGGGAGTGGCTGAGGTCAAAACGCAAGATTTCTGCATTTTGAACTCAGTTTTTTATATTTTTTATATTTTTTTATTATTTTTTGTTTTTTTATTTATTTTTTTCTTTTTATTTTTAAGTTAATGGATTAAACCTAAAAGGATTAGACTACAAGTTTTTTTTAGGTTTGGATCATTTTTCTTTTAATTTAGTAATTTTTTTTTATTTCTTCTCTCTCCCTTTTTCAAAATTTCCTCTCTCTTTTTTCTTATCTTTAATTTTTAATCTTTTTATTTTATTTTATTTTATCTACCTATCATTATTTCACCTATTAATATTGTTATTATTATTACCTTATTTTTTTTTCTTTTACGTTTTGATTTTTTTTTATTTCATTCTTTCTTTTCTATTTTTTTTTAAACTTTTCATATTTTCTCTTTTTTTGTTATTTGGGTTTTAGAAATTTGAGAGAAAAGAAGACTAATATTTTTTTAAATGACTTTTTTTATTATTTATTTCCTTGCTACTTTGCTTTTATTATCATTTTTTTAGTTTGTCTGGATAAAATACGATATTCACATTGATATTTAATGAACCATTCCATAAAGGGCTCGAATGCTTAGTTAATAAATTTTTTCAAAATATATATTAATATGATATTTTGTTACTATTTACTCAAATTTTGAGGGTGATCTAACGATTATAAAACACAAGCAGAGAAACTCTCCATTATTTTCTGTCCTTAATAAATGAATATAAGATTATAATATCATCATATAAATAATCAATTTCATATATACCTGTTAAAAAAGTATGAACATTTATCATTTCTAAGTAAAAGACTTAGTCAAATCAGATATCCATATGTACATACATATACACACACACAAGAATAACTTATTCCAATTCTCTGAACACAAGTGGTGTTATTTCCTTATAACAGCTGCACTTTGATTTGGTTCAAAATCAAACATCATAAATTCAACAACCCTCATTTTACAATTGCTCTCCATTACCTAATGATTACCGATCACTAATAAACAAATAAAAAATGTGGACTTAATGGCTGGATATAATTCGACTGAAATTGATCTTAAGAATTTGGTATAGTGGTTTGACCACTATACCAAAATATAAATGTAGTACTTGATAGTAAAGAAAATTGATAGAGAATTTTATTGGCTCAAAATATGATAGAGGGATGAAAAAAAAAAATTATTTTGGGGGGTACTTCTTCAAACTAGTTTCTGTGTTAATTGAGATTTGGTCAAAATAAATTTGCCTAGATATTGACTACAAAATTTAAACTTGGTTTTGAATGATGTAGGATTTAAAATGAAAATAATCTTTTAACCTCCAATTTTAAAAAGAATAATAATTAAAATTAAAAAAATAAAAATCAAAAAATCAAATTTGGACCCAAACGAAATTTAAATGATATATAACCTGCAATCCAAATTGCCATTCAACTCATGACTTGAACTTGTTTAAATAATAATCCCCCCTCCCCAAATGGTATTGTTCAAGCAAATTTTTTTCCAAAACGCCACCATTTTGGCAATTATATATTTAGCTTAATAATATTTTGCCCAAGCAATAGACTTTTTAGAAAAAGAGTGCCACATAAAGCAAATTCATGTCACAAAGTTAATAGCTACGTTAAAATAGTTCAGAGACTAAATTAAGATATTTTATTTTTAAGAGATTAAATTGAAAAAATAAAAAAGTGATCTATTAAAAATTAAATCCCCAGTTTACTCTTAAAATTTTCAGTGCAACCTTAAGACATTCGACCAAAGACAATAGCCAAGGCCAAAGAGAGGAACAGGGAATTTGCTAGGCAAATATTCGTCCTCCGTAAGATGAGGTATATTATTTATGCAGAATATTATTAATACGGATTACATGGTTTAAGTATGAATTAATGTTAAAACGAACATAGTTCACAGATAGCAACCCTATCACTAGGCCAGGTAGAATTTGGAATATCCGTCAGAAAAAAAAAAACCATAATTGTTTGTTGGTTAATAACATATCAGGTGCTCGAGGCACTTTTTTATAGCAAACCCATACCGAAAACAAGTAAACATGCATAGCATGTGGTCTATGCACCTCTTTGTAGCAAACCTACAGAGAGAACAAGTAAATATACTTCAATCATGAGCACTTAGAAATCTTCTGAGCTATGCTTCGCATGGTTGGTCGAGATTGAGGGTGGGCTTGTAGACATGAAAGAGCTAGATTTCCAATCAAAGCCAATTCCTTCGACTTTTGTTGCTTTATAGGCGGCGGTAGACATGGATCTAAAATCTCTTCAAAGTAGATATTTTGGAAACCACATGTTTGTATATGGGAAATTAGATTACCTGGATGCTTTCCCATAAGAACCTCAAAAGTCAGAACCCCAAAGCTAAACACATCACATTTCTCGGATACTTTCATTGTGTATGCAAGCTCTGCAACAACCAGAATGAAGAGATAATTTGCCATTTACAAATAACGACAACAAGAAGCATGTTTTGGTCACTTGAAATAGCCTAGATGAATTTCGAAGATGCCCTCACCGTAATATGTGTGTGTATTTCCAAAGCAAAAATAATGAAGCATAATAAAAGTAACGTGTTTGCCTTATAAATCAAGTTTTCAATATTAATTTTTTACACTGAAATCTCCCAAAAAAAAAAAATAAGGAGAGAAAAAAAAGTACAGGGTTTTCTATAATAGAGAAACAAATAGGGAAACTAGAAAGTTTTAATCCAAATTAATGTCAAAAGTTTTATTACAACCTATCTTTCAAGAACTTGAAGGTTTTGAAAAGAGTTAGATAGGGTTTAATATTAAACATACCTGGAGCAGCATAGCCATATGTGCCAACAAATTTTGTCCAAACTGATGAATCAGGCTTCAAGAACCTTGCTGCGCCAAAATCTGAAACATGGGCTTCAAGATTTGTGGACAATAAAATATTGTTGCTTGATATGTCTCTATGAATAATTGGTGGATTGCAATCATGATGCATATAAGATAAAGCTTGTGCTACACCTTTGACAATATCAACCCTTTTAGGCCAATCTAACTCTAATGCTTCTTTGTCATTTCTAAGCAAATCAGCTAGAGTCCCTCTTTCCATGTACTCGTAAATCAAAAAATTGTGCAATGCATGTGAGCAAAATCCATATAGCTTTACAATGTTTCGGTGGCGTGTTTCTGTCAAGGCTTTAATTTCACTCTTAAAGGCTTTTATACTCTCAATGTCAAGGTCATCTGCTTCATATCTTAACTTTTTTATAGCAAATACTTCATGCCCTGTCATTACCACTTTGTAAACTTTTCCGAAAGCTCCCTCCCCAGTGCAATATTTGTCATCGAAGCTCTCAGTTGCTTTAATTATGTCTTCATACACAACTCTGCCATTGAAGTGCCATATTGAAAATGGATTTCGTATTATGGCTGCAGAGTTCTGATTTAGAACTCTTAAGTTTCTCTTACAGCAAATAACAAATATCCCAATTAACATTAAGTAGGCAAACAGTACACCTCCCATAGAAGCAACAATAGCTATTAGAACTTTCTTCTTGTTACTTCCATCATGTGCTTTTATAATTGAGACATTGCAAGGTCTCAATCCTTGGATGCTCCCACATATATCTTTGTTGTTACTCAAATCTAGTGGATAAGATGAATTAAATACGCCACTTTTTGGTACAGGACCCTCCAAACTGTTGTAAGAGAGGTTGATGCTTGACAAGCTCAACATACTACTTAGGGAACCAGGGATAGAACCTGACAGATTATTGTGAGACATATTTAGGCTTATCAAATTGTTGAGCTTACTTAAATCTATAGGGATTTCTCCATAAAGTGAATTATAACTCAAGTCCAAAAAATCTTGTAAGGCTGCAAGGTTTCCAATTTGGTATGGGACTTTGCCATTGAAGTCATTATTGCTTAAATTTAAATTTAGCAATTTGTAGCAATCCCCTATTTGATAAGGGATAGGTCCCCATAGCTTATTCATTGATAGGTCCAAAGACTGCAAATTGGCAAGCCTTCCAATGCTTACTGGTATCATGCCAGAAAGATTGTTGCTACTCAGCTTTAGAAGGTACAAGTTGGAGGCATTTCCAATTTGTGGAGGAATCTCGCCGGATATTTGGTTTGAGGATAGGTCAAGCTTTTGTAATTGTTTCAATTGAAAGATCTTACCGTAAAGATTTCCACCTATTGAATTTCTAGCCATGATAATAGATTGCAAGCTTTGGCAAGCACCCCAATTTGTAGAGAGCTCACCTTGCACTCTATTGTAGCTTATGTCAATATAAGTAAGATTAGGATAAACTCCAAAATCTTGGTCTGCATAACCTGTTAGTTGGTTATGTTCAAGTCGAACTCTGAATAAAGATGAGCAATTTCTTAGGCTTATTGGGATTGGACCAGCGAAATTATTGTAGGCCGCGGTGAAATTGACAAGCTTACCACCTTTGCAGACTTGCGGTGGTAATTGGCCAGTGAAGTTGTTTTGAGATAGAAGAAGGGTAGTCAAAGATGAAAAGTTTCCAAATTCTTGTGGCAAATGACCATGTAAGTTGTTTACGTGGAAGCGCACGTCAATAAGATTGGTCAATCTACCAATACCAGGGGGGATAATGCCTGAGAGATTGTTTTCAGACATTGTGAGAATGCTTAGAAGGGTACAGTTACCTAGAGATGGCGGAATAGGCCCATAAAATCTATTTCCATCTAGAACCAGAGCTGTCAAATTTTTTATATTCCCTATTTCATTTGGAATTCTACCACCAAGGAGGGTGTCCTGAAAAATGAGATATTTTATCCCCATTAACCCAATTTTGGGTTGATTAGTGCCATCAGGGAATAGGTGAGGGTCTAATACTCCTGTTAGATCATTCTGTGAAAGATCAAGCTCATAAAGTTGAGTCAGATTAGCAAGAGAAAGAGGTATAGTACCGTTGAGATGATTATGAGTAAGGTCAAGTAATTGGAGTTTTGAGAGCACTCCAATGTTTTCTGGTATGGGGCCACTGAGTTCATTAAATTTGAGATTAAGATGAAGAAGATTTCGGAAGGCAGAGAAGTGCAAGTTTTGAAGGTTACCTTTAAGACCAGTGTGATTCAAGTTTAGTTCAATCACATTTCCCGAATAATCACATTTGATTCCACGCCATGAACATGGAGTTTGAGCTGCACTGGAGTTGGTGTGTGCTGGAGAGACCCATGAATCCAAAATTGGTTGGTTTGGGAGACTCTGTTTCCAATTGAGCAGAGCTTCAATTTCTGTAAGTCCTGAAGTGACTTGGCAAAGTGCCCACAAAACCAAGCAGGTAGATGGAATTGCAAGGAAGGCCGAAATTTTATGCTGGGCCATGTTTCAGAATATGATATTCTTGTTTATTCAGAGCAGAGTTTCTTTTTATATCCCATTAGTAGGAAGACTTTGGCTTCCTTCAATGATTGTTTAGTTCATTTCACAACAATTTAAAATCGTTAATTACTGTCGATTCGGAGGGGCGTTAGTCAAAGTTATTGCATTCTGATGGCGTTTGTCTTACATATAAAAGAAAAAAAAATACTTTAAAGTTATTGGCAAATGGATATATTAATTTTTGAGATATTTTAAAAATAATTATAAAAATATGAGCTTGACTTTCATAGGAAAAAAGCAAAAAGATCATCCATATATTATTTAGAGCATATAAAACATGTAAACTTTACAATTTTTTTTTTATTTTTTATATCAAAACATCCTATAAATAGACTTCTAGATATTCAAAAAAATAACAGTGCATGTGGTTTCCGAAAATATTTTACTTTTATTTTCTATTTTTATTTCTTAAAATTTAATTTCATTAGCAAGTTTTCAAAATTTAAAAAATACGATTGTTACGTAAAGTTAAAAACTTGTTCATCTTTGCTTTTAAATCAAATTGATTATATGAGTATAAATTTTTGTTTGATTTTTAATTTTGACCATCAGTATATGATAATATTAAAGTATTTATTTGCTTGCAAAATTACAAAAATCAATTTTAGAAAATGTTTTCAGAAAACTGGAAAAATAGTGTGACTTTATATCTCAACCCTACAAATTGGAAATGGGGAAACCAAGGGCACTCTAAATTTCTCATGTACCAATATAGTACCTTGGAATTTCTTGGATCTCTTCGTTGAATAAGAGTTCCCTTTGCAATCTAGTATAAAGATTTCATGCCCTTCAATGAATTGAGCATCTCTTTATTTAGATTCATTCACAACAATGCAAAGAAGATGTGCCCTTCAAGGTAGGTTTCTTCACCACCATCCCTTCTGGCTGTTATATTGAATAGGGATTATTCTTTGGCTCCGCTTAGTCCTGCCGATAGGGATGGTATTAGTTAGTTGGTCTTATTTCTGGTTTAGCGTTTGTGATGCTGTTTCTTCCGACTGGTTTTATGTAACCTTGTTTTGATTTTTATGCTCTTCTTCGTTCAAGTCGCAGCAATGGCCCGCTATCTGCTAATTAACGATAATCGATCTCAACATCATCCGGATAAATGTAAGGATTATTATCTCATCTTTTAAGTGTTTTCAATTGTTCTTGTTTATTGCTTTTACTTTTTTTATCATTCCTTCTAAATCTTTTCCATGTTGCTATTATTATTATTTATGGCTCGCTAATTTGATTATTTCAGTTGGGCCTCCCTCTTCCCACACTCCCCACAATTGCTGTTGAGCAAAGAGTGGCACTGTTTCCAAACAGAGTGGTTGTGTGAAGCTGCTAAAGAGGAAAACAAAGCGTGAAATAAGATCTTGCTTTGTAAAATATGTGATTTAATAAACAAAAGCAAGAAATTTATAGTTTGTACTTTGTAATGGTTTATGTAAAATGAGGGAGATTAATCTCTGTTGTTTTCTGATGACTGAAAAAGAATTGCCAAATTCTTGCTTTATCAATGCTCTCTTGGAAATCATTCTGGAGCCAAACCTACCCAAAATAACGATAAAACTCTGAAAGTCGTGCTATTTCCTTATGACAGCGGCACTTCGAGGTTGGCATAACTTTTTGCTTTGATCTGTTCGGAGATGACAAACTTGAAGAAGTTCATATAGAAACCTTGTTTAATTTTGATTTTTGTGCTTCTCTTCTCCATTCAAGTTGCAGAAACGGCATGCTGTCTCAATTGATTGCCTCACCTACTTACCACTAGATCATATTGGGGAGTTCATTGGATTTTACTTTTTTGCCGCTCCATCTAATTCTTTTCCATTTTTCTATCTGATCTTATTATTGTTTTATATAGCTGCTTGGTATGGAAATGATGCCCACAATCAAGGACAAGTATAGAATATCAGATTTGGGAAAATTAGGAATTTTTTTAGGGATGAAATTTGGGAAAAGTAGTGTATTGTATTGTATATATAAAATATGTGATTTTGTCAAGAGAGAAATTGTGATTCTCAGCGCATAAAAAATTAAAAATTGTGTGAGAAAATTAGAAATTTATAGCAAAATTAAAAATAAAATAGGAGATTGCATTTATGTGCAAAATTGAGTAAAGATATTATGTTGTGTATCAAATTTAGGATTTTAATAAGCTAGCAAAAGACTTCCATTCTTTAGTGCATATAAAATTAGAAACTTTGTAAAAAAAAAAAAAGTTAAGAATTTAAGTAGGAGACTTGAGATATGCGTAGTCACAGAATCGGAACATAACAAGTTTTTGGTTTTTTTGAAAATTTTAATATTTTTGTTATCAAAGAAACAATGCAAAACCGACGAAGTAAATGGAAAATGATCACCACAACCAAAAAAAAAATGAAGAAGAAATCAATTTAAGGACAAGTAAATGCAATGAAAAAGGTAAGAGGAGAATTTTTAGGATTTTTTTTTTTTTGAAGAAACAAAAGAAAATCAGTGAATCACAATGGAAAATTAATGATCACAACAGCAAATAAAAATGGAGTGGAAATCAATTTGAAGACAAGTTAAAGCAAGAAAAGCATACAGAGCAACTTTAGTGCTGTGAAATGGGAGCTTGTGAGACTGAAACCGCTTTCAAAGTCACTTTTAAAAAATGAAACAGTGAAGAAGAGAATGAAAGCTTTCAAAGTCACTTTTTCCCAAATGATCTGAAACCACTTGAAGCAATTCTGTGAAGTGGAGACCACCAACGACTTGACTTTTCACTGCCAAAGGGGTGCTCCGCTGCTGCCAGCTTTTAATATGATTGCAAAGTGACAAAAGCAGTCATCAATGATGTTTAATAAAAAAATAATTATCTCTAAATTTATGAATTTTTTTAATAAATAATACTTATTACATTATTTTTTGACACAATTAATTAGTGAAGGTTATAATTTTATTTTAGCAAAGATGCATAACTACATTAACAAAGTAGTGAAAATAAAATGATATGCGGCTTTAAATTTTTATTTTTAAAAATTAAAATTTTCCTTTTTTTAATATTATGCCGTTACATTATGGATGTGACAATCATATATTATGTATAGTGTGTCACGTTTGAAAATACGACCGTGTGATGTCTTAAAAAAAGAAATTTGTGATTTCAATTTTTAAAAATTGAAAATCAAAATTCAAATTAAAAGTTGTAAAAGTCACCATCAAAATTTTATTTTTTAAAAAAAACTTTAAAAAAACCTTTTTATTTGAAGAAAATAAAAAAATTGGCCTATGACCTAGAAAATAGATTCGATAGTTGATTCTAAGTGGAAAAGGTATTAAGTGCCTCATATCACCCGTTGCTAAAAACGATTATTCTAAAATAGTTGTGAAAAATTAAAATGACCTCAATTCTATTTTAATTCTTTCTAATAAAACACATGTAAAATGGAATGAAAACTTAAGGAAATAAAATTAAAAGTAAAATAAAAAGAAAAGAATTTAAGGAAATAAAATTAAAAAAAATATTTATTTATAAAGGATGAACTTGATTTAAAATGAAACTTAGAGCCCACGCCTTATAAAGAAATCAAAGTCTACGTAGTTCGAATTAAAAATTATATTTGGTTGATGTTTTGTTTTGTTTTTTTTTTGGTTTTTCATTTTGGTTTTTGTTGTTTTTTTGGTCAATTATTTTCTTTTTTTTTGTTTTTGTTTTGTCTTTTTTTTCATTTTTTCATTTTAGTTTTTGTTGTGTTTCTTTTTTGTTGTTTTTTTTATTTTGTTTTGTTTTATCTTTTTGTTTTCATTGTGTTTTTTTTGGTCAGTTATTATTTTATTTGTTGTTTTGTTTGTTTTCTTTTTTTTGTTTTTGTTTTGTTTTGTTTTTTTCATTTTTTTCACTTTTTTGATCATTTTTTTAATGATTTTATTATTTTTTAATTAATTTTTATTTTCTTTTTATTTTAATTTTTTTGTCAAATTTTTACTTTTTTATTTTTCTTAATTTTCTTGATTTGTTTATTAACTAAAAAGATTAAATTTCGAAATAATATTTGTGTTTAAGTACAAGAAATTTCCTTTTTTTCTTCTTAAGAGATATTTTCTTTCTCTCTTTTTTTTTTTGACCTTTTGTTTTTATATCTTTATTTTTTCTTATTTTTGTTTTGTTTTTGGTATCTCTTTTTCTCACTTTTTTTATCTTTATAGTTTCAAACAGTATACTCCAATTAATCTTGAATTTTTAACGTACTGTTTATTCTAAAGAAGTCTCTTTTAGAAAAGGAGAAATTTTTTTTTAACAACTTTACTGAAAAAGCTATTTTTGTTTTTGTATGCTTCTCTCTTTTTTATTTTAAAAAAACATACTTTTTCTTTTCATAAAAAAAAACCATGTATTTTTAAAGAACCTTATTTGATTTTCTGAATTTTTTAAATTTTATTTTAAATCATATTTTATTTTATTTTATTTTTTAAAAATTAATCCGATAGAATCATTGGAAAGACCTTGAATACCAAGGAGATTTTATTATCCCACATGGTATCTCAATTAAATTCCAATTAAACCTTCTATTTGTCTGATGGAATATAAAATCTCACATAACTAGTCTAAAAAGTGAAAAAATAAAAAGATAAAAAATAAAATAAAATAAAATAAAAATATAGTATAATATGCACAAGCCAAAGCAATTTGTGGGAGTGGGTGCTTGGTATTCATTCATAATTCACTACATCACTCTTAGGCATATTTTACAAGATTGGTAAAAAGGGACATTATACATATTGCAAGTCAATTGTACCCCACTCCTTCGTTCTCCTGATGGAGTCAAAAGAGCCATTCCCTGTGCGTTGTACGTCTGAATTCTTCTCAAATGTGGAATAAAACGGAACGGATTCTGCATTGCCTTTTTTAGCTCGTGTCTACCCTCTTCAATCATACTTAACATAGATTGCTTCCACTCACATGCCAAGCACAGCAAAAGCAATGGGCAAGAGTAAATGAATTTTAAGCCAAAATAAACGTAACATCGGGTAAGAACTTGTACATAACTCAAGTGTTCATTCAAACTTTACGCAATCAGTGTTCAAGTATTCCACAACTCGAAGGCAAGCATGGGGAACGAACATTCAAGATCAACATCTTCAATATGATTCCAGCCTTGAAAATTTATGTTTCTAGTGAAATCCAATTTGCAGCAACAAAATTACTGCCAGCCCTTTTATTAAGAGTCTAAATTCAGATTTCCACGATAAAACATAACACACCACAAGTGACATCCAAGGACTTGAGATTCAAATTACCAAACCATAACACAAAGTGTCAAGAGGCTCATCCTCGTGCCAAACCAAAGTAAACACTCAAGCTTCATAATTCTAAGCATCGCAGGAGTATATATATACATGTATATATACATATATATATGTATGTATATATATATATATATATATATCTTATTCTATGCATTGCCAAATTGAAACATAAGGAAGTGGGGGATCGTGTTCAGAATTCCTTCTCATACTTAAAATGCGAGAGAAATTAAAAACGAGATCACACACCAAAAACTGTTTTAAAGTCCTTTTGAGATCAAGCTAAGACTTCCACGCCCAAAAGGGAGCAAATCCCACTTAACAAAATTAACAGACCTTCTTGACCTGAGACCACCATGACATGCCTTTCACCTCTCCCAACTTGATATATAAACTAGATTGAACACCCCCCCCCCCCCCCCCCCCCTAAAAAAAAAAAAAACAAGCAGAATACCCAGCTGCATACCAAACTAACAACAAGATACGCAGGCTTTGACCCACATCAGCACAGAAATCAACAGGCAACAATGTGCAGAGATATCAAGTTCTATTCAATTAAATTTGCATGTAACTCATGGTAGCATCGGAATTGCTTAGCAATAAGATAAATAAGATCAAGTGAAATATAATCCTCTCGTATCCCCGCCAGGCAACCTTCATAGGGGATCAAACGACTACCATATCAAAAACACCTCAACTCAAAATCAGTTTCTTCCAATAGTTCAAAGCAACAGAGCAATTTAGATCATGACAAAGAGGATTCACCTTTTTGGCGTCAATTGATTAAAAGAAGATGACTACTGTATGAAGACATGGTCTCAATTCCTCAAGACACAGAGACCCAAAGCTTGTGACAAATTTGTAGAATTTGGAGGACGAATTAATGCTGAAGGCATTCACGGGTCTGCACTCCCATTCCTCCTCCCAGTTCTGGCTTCTTTCTCTCTTTCGTGCTTCCGATCCTTTCCTCTGGTGCTTCCTCGCTTTTCCGTAATATCTCCTCCCCTCAATTCTTTCTCCGTCACTCCCCCAGTTTCTCAACTCACTCTCAGACCTTCTTTCTCTACTCGAATCCTTCCTTCCTCTGATTTTCGGCCTCCTCTCAATCTCTCCTCTCGAAGCCATTCAGAGCCTCCTCCTCCAGACTCACCCGTCTCTCTCCCTCCATTCTTTCTCTCCAGATCGAAAATCCCCCAAATCTCTCCCTCCTTTCGAATCTCCTCGCCAAAGAAAAAGCCCCCCCACCTCAATCGCGGGTCCGATGTCTCTGCACTCCTCAAAGAAGTGTACAGCGTGCACTTCCTTGAGAAGGGATCTAGACCGTCCAAATTTGATTTGGACGGTCCAGATTTTAATTTTAATTTTTTATTTTTTCACTTAAAATATTATATTTTTAAAAATTATTCAGTTGAGAGATTAATGTTATCTTATATTTTACCTCTTTTAAAATAATAAAAATATAAAAATTTTTAAAAAATTAAAAATAGATCTGAACCGTCCAAATCAGATCTGGACGGCTCAGATGAGAAGTGCACCTCCTGTACTCCCCTTGAGAAGTGCAGGGAATTGGTTCCGCTCAATCGCGTGTGAAGGAAAGGAGCAGCTGAAGGAAACGGGTAGGGTTTGGGCTTCCGGATTGTGCTTCTACTTTGCTTCTCTCTTTCTTTTCGGTCCGGGGTTTTCTTTTCAACTTGTTTTGGGTAGGCTTTATGGAATGGCCTTCTGCTTCTTCTTTTTTTTCATTTTAGTACTGGGCCGCAATAGGGTTTAGAGGACTTGGGCTGTCTTCTATTTTCGTTTGTTTTAGTTCTTATTAGGTCTCAGAATCTTAATCTTCTTTTTCAGTTTTGGACTTCCCCTTCCCCTTTTTTTTTTCTTTGTTCAATAAGTGGCCTTTGGAGTTTGGGTCCATATCTTTCTTTTGCCCATGATTTTATCATTTTTGGGCTGAGCATGTGGGTCTTACTATTTTATTTCGTGCTTTTTGCTCTTTTTGTTTTATTTTATTTTTATTTTTTTTTGGTTTGACATTTTATTATTTTATTATTTATATTTTCTTATTTTTCTCCCTTCTCTTTTTTTTTTTTATAGAGATTTTTCTTCTTTTCTCTTCTTTTCTTTTGTGATTTTTGAAATGTAAAACCTTTTTTTTCTTTATAGATTTTGATTCTTTTATTTTTGTTTTGAAAAATGTAATTTTTTATTCTTTGATTTTTTTTTTTTTGGAAAATGTAACTTTTGATTCGTTCATTTTTTTATTTTCTTATTTTTTTGAAAAATATAATTTTTTATTTTTTTATTATCTTACTTTATTTTTTATTTTCTCTTTTTTCTAGTCCTTTTTTTATTTTTTTTTTATTTTTTTTTTGGATTTTTGTTACTCCATCTTTGATTTTTCTTTTTTTTTTAATTTTGGATTAATGAACATTTACCTTGTATGTTATTTATTTTTATTTTTATTTTTAATTTTATTGTTGGGTTCTTTTTCCTTTAATTTTTTCCTTTGAGCTTATGAGATTAAAAAGACATATTTGATTTTTGTCTTTCTTTTTTTGTTTTCTATTTTTTTGTTAATTCAATTTTATCATTATTTTTGGAATATGGCTGAACAAAATATAGTGTTCACATAGTGGTTAATCCAATAAAACAAATTTTTAAGACCAATTTCAGTCGTATTAAATCCAGTCATTAAGTCTACATTATTAATTTGTTTATCATTGATTGGTAATTGTTATATAATGTACAGCTATTGTAAAATGATGGTTGTTGAATTTCTGACGTTTGATTTTGAACCAAATCGAAATGCAACCGTTATAAGGAAATGGCACCACTTGTGTTCTAAAAATTGGAATGAGTTGTTCTTGTATATATATGGATATCTAATTTGACTAAGTCTTTTATTTAGAGATGATAAATGTTCATAATTTTTTAACTGGTATATATGAAACTGATTATTTATGTGATAATATCATAATCTTATATTTATTTATTAAGTACAGAAAAGATGGAGAGCTCCTGCTTGTATTTTACAATAGTTAGTTACTCTCAAAATATGTGTATATAGTAACAAAATATTATATTAATATAAATTTTGAAACAATTTATTAAGTGACTGCTCGAGCCCTCTATAGAATGCTTCATTAAATATTAGCATGTTTGAATTTCATTTAGGCCAATTTATTCCAGTCGAATTACAAAGATTTTTTTGTTTTTTTTTTTGTAAAATAATTCTCAATTTTGATATAGATTACTTTTTTTTAGTTAATAAGGATTGGCTCAATAATCAAAAATGAGTTAGAGTGACAAGATTGGTGATAACATCTAATTATGGTGTGTTTTAGTTTGTAACTCAAATAGTTTATCCAAGTCTTATAATTTTTGCTTTATCAAAATAAAATTCTTTTAAAAAATGTACTGAAAAGAAACCTTTTAAGGATATTTATAAAACCATTTTATTCTATGTCAAAATTAAATTATTTTCATTACCAAAAAAAAATACAAAACCCTTATAGTCTAATTAAAAAATTCCTATCAGATATAACAATAACTTTCAAAAAAATATTTTAGAACCTTTATAAGCTTCGAGGTTGTGTTTAAGCATAAAATATATCATGTGTTTCTTTTAATTTTGATTACAAAGCATATGACAAGAGAACTTATTCCAAAGGCAACCAAGAGTAACAATAACAAATTGAATTAATTAAAAAATGTAATTAGTATTTAAACTAGGATTCACTTGTGTTAACATCTTATTGACTGACTAGCTGTCAACATTTTTCCATCTCATCTCTAGCTAGAGAATGTTGAGAGGGCAAAGTCTATTCTATCTTCAACTTATTTGATCATTATTTTGCTTTGAAGAAAAAGAGTATTTTAAATTATGAAATAAATTGCACCTTTCAAATTGTGATGAGTTTGTGAGAATGAGACAAAATAGTGGAGAAAGTATAGTTTTAAAATTTTAAAATTATTTTAAAAGATTATAAAAAAAATTTTTAACTAAGTCTTAAATTGTAAATTTTTTTTGTAAGTTAAAATATTGATTCTATGTTCTTTTAAAATAATTTTAAGATTTAAAATTTTTAAATATAAATATTTTTAATTTCTATCATAAACTATAATTTTTCACTGTTTTGCCTCATTTTCACAAACTCATCATAATTTCAAAGGTACAATTTATTTCATAATTTAAAAATGCTCTTTCTCTTTAAAGCAAAATAATGGTCAAATAAGCTAAAGATAGAATAGACTTTGTCCTCTCAATAGTTCTCCAGCTAGAGATGTGATGGAAAAATGTTTACAATTAGTTAGCCAGTGAGATATTAACACAAGTGAATCCCAATTTAAATAATAATTAAATTATTCAAAGATTTTAAATTTTAAAATTATTTTAAAAGATCATAAAATTAAAAATTTAACCTATAAAAAATTACAATTTAAGACTCAGTTAAAATTTTTAATTTTTTTGTCAAAATAATCATCTTTATAGCTTATCACATTAGGTTGATTGGACTAGTGTCACAATTGACACGCAGGGAAAACCAATGGGCATGGCAATTTTTTCAAACTCTCAAACATCAATTTTAATATAGTTATTATCAACATTTATTATATTTTGAGAAAAAAAATTTAAAAAAATCTCATTCAAAGAAAAAAAAGATCCACAAATTAGTTTATGTTTAATACTCCCTCTAGTCTCATATATAAGATATTTTTTTGAGAATTGATTTAGTCTTATATATAAAAAATGAATTATCATATTAATTACATTATTCTAATTATGTTTTTTATTAAATAAGTCATTCAAATTATGAGCAGTGGTGGTAATTAATTTAAAAAAAAATGTACATATTAAATAAGAGTATTTTTAAAAAATAATTTTTATTTGAGATAAAATTAAAAAAAATTAATTATTTTTAATTAATTTTTTTAATACTCATAAATTAGTTATTTATATAAGATCGAAGGAAATAATCAGTTAAGAGCATAGATACAAGTATTGCCAACGGATCGGATTCAAACTTAGGACAAATGAAAGGGACAAGTCAAATGTAAGTTTCTAAAAGTCAATCAATCAATCAATTATATATATAAAAACTTATGGCTTGTATTGCCGATTATACACGGTTCAATGATGTCTAATCAATTATATTGTTTATATATTATTTATTTATTATTCATGTATTGTTTTATTTTATTTTCTTTTTTTACAAGACCTATTTTTCTTTTCATTTTTTTTCATTAGAAAATTTATGAATCCCCTGCTCGCAGGGGTAGGTGTTAGTTTAACTTAATTTTATGCCCTCTCTTTATTGTTGTCCCATTAACAATGGTACGAAGAATAAAACACGTGGACTCACAGAATTTCTAATTTTGTCCTACTTTGATCAATTAAAAATTTAAATTTAACACAAACATTATATTATTCTTCAAATTTACAATATAATACTCCTCAACTTTTGTCCTTAAATATAATTTTTAAATCTATCCTAAGGTTTATTCTAAATTCTTAATTTTCATACAAGTTTTTTAATTTCTTATGTATTGAAAAATCAAACTCCTTTATTAACTGATTAAAATCGTAAATTAGATATACAAAACACAATATATTTACTAATTTTTGCAAATAAATGCAACATCTGATTTTATTCTAAAATTTTCCATATATTTCTAATTTCATTATAGAATTTCTAATTATTTATACATTAAAAATCACAATTTCTCTCTTGACTAAACAAAAAAAGGAATTTCAGTCTTCAATATATAATAAATTATAAAACTTGTGAGAAAATTAAGAATTTACAATAAACCTTAGGACAAATTTAAAATTTATATTTAAGGACACATTTTGAAAATATTATATTGTAAATTTGAAAAATATAATGATATTTGTGTTAAATTTAGAATTCTAATTACTCAAGGAGGACAAAATTAGAGATTTTGTGAATTCACATGTCTAACTCTTCTTATCATTGTTAATGAGACATCGATAAAGAGAGGGTGAGAATTTTTCATCTAGATTTGATTCATAGCATTTAAGATAAATTGACTTGTAGAAGTTTATAACTCACTTGTCTCTTTCATTCAGCCTAAGTTTGAACCGGCATTAATATTGTGAAATGCACATATTTCCACTCTCTACTAATTATTGAAAATAGGCTAATTTGTGAATTATCTTGTTTCTTTGAAAAAGTATTTTTTTTTAAATTTTTTTTCTCAAAGTATAATAAATGTTGATAATGACTATTTTAAATTCGATGTTTGAAAGCCTTAAAAATTTACCAACATTTCCCTACATGTCAATTGTGATACTAATCCAATCAACCTAATGTGATAGGCTATAAAGAGGAATATTTTTTTTTAAAAAAATACAATTTAGAATCTTAAGTTAAAGTTATTTATACTGAAAGATATCAAATTCTAAAACTATTTTAGAGGACTCTAAAATAAAAATTTTAACTTTAAGTTCTGAACTATAAATTTTTTTTACAATTTAAATTTTTAATCCTATGACCTTTTAAAATAATTTTTAAATTTAAAGTCCCCAAATATAAATATCTTCAACATATTATATTGTGGGAAAATTAAGAATTTACAATAAACCTTAGGAAAAATTTAAAAATTATATTTAAGGACACATTTTGAAAATATTATATTGTAAATTTGAAAAACATAATGATATTTGTGTTAAATTTAGAATTCTAATTACTCAAGGAGGACAAAATTAGAGATTTTGTGAATCCACATGTCTAACTCTTCATATCATTGTTAATGGGACAACGATAAAGAGAGGGTGAGAATTTTTCATCTAGGCTTGATTCATGGCATTTAAGATAAATTGACTTGTGGAAGTTTATAACTTACTTGTCTCTTTCATTCAACCTAAGTTTGAACCGGCACTAATATTGTGAAATGCACATATCTCCATTCTCTACTAATTATTGAAAATAGGCTAATTTGTGAATTATCTTGCTTCTTTGAAAAAGTATTTTTTTAAAAACTTTTTTTCTCAAAATATAATAAATGTTGATAACGACTATTTTAAATTTGATGTTTGAAAACCTTAAAAATTTACCAAGCATTTCCCTGCATGTCAATTGTGATGCTAATCCAATCAACTTAATGTGATAGGCTATAAAGAGGATTATTTTTTTTTAAAAAAATACAATTTAGAATCTTAAGTTAAAGTTATTTATACTAAAAAATATTAAATTCTAAAATTATTTTAAAGGACCCTAAAATAAAAAGTTTTAACTTGAAGTTCTGAACTGTAAATTTATTTTACAATTTGAATTTTTAATAAATTGATCTTTTAAAATAATTTTTAAATTTAAAGTCCCCAAATATAAATGTCTACAACATATTATATTGTGGGAAAATTAAGAATTTACAATAAACCTTAGGAAAAATTTAAAATTATATTTAAGGGCAAATTTTGAAAATATTATATTGTAAATTTTGAAAATTATGATGATATTTGTGTTAAATTTAGAATTCTAATTAATCAAGGAAGACAAAATTAGAGATTCTGTGAGTCCACATGTTTAACTCTTCGTATCCTTGTTAATGGGACAATGATAAAGAGAGGATGTGGACTTTTCATATACATTTGGTTCATAGCATTTAAGTTAAATTGACTTATAGAAGCTTATAACTCACTTGTCCCTTTCGTTTAGCCTAAGTTTGAACCGGTACCAATATTGTGGAATGCATATATCTCCACTCTTTATTAATTACTGAAAATAGGCTAATTTGTGGATCATCTTGCTTCTTTGAATTTTTTTTTAAATTTTTTTCTCAAAATATAATAAATCTTGATAATGATTATATTAAATTCGATGTTTGAAAGCCTTAAAAATTTACCAAGATTTCCCTACATGTCAATTGTGATACTAATTCAATCAACCTAATGTGATAGGCTATAAAGAGGATTATTTTTTTTTTAAAAAAATACAATTTAGAATCTTAAGTTAAATTTATTTATACTGAAAGATATCAAATTCTAAAACTATTTTAGAGGACTCTAAAATCAAAATTTTAACTTTAAGTTCTGAACTGTAAATTTTTTTTACAATTTAAATTTTTAATCCTATGACCTTTTAAAATAATTTTTAAATTTAAAGTCCCCAAATATAAATATCTTCAACATATTATATTGTGGGAAAATTAAGAATTTATAATAAACCTTAGGACAAATTTAAAAATTATATTTAAGGACAAAATTTCAAAATATTATATTGTAAATTTGAAAAATATTATGATATTTGTGTTAAATTTAAAATTCTAATTACTCAAGGAGGACAAAATTAGAGATTTTGTGAGTGCACATGTATAACTCTTCATATCATTGTTAATGGGACAACAGCAAAGAGAAGGTGTAGATTTTTCATATAGGTTTGGTTTATAGCATTTAAGTTAAATTGGCTTGTGGAAGCTTATAACTCACTTGTCCCTTTTATTCAACCTATGTTTGAACCGGCACCAATATTGTGGAATGCATGGATTTCCGCTCTCAACCAATTATTGAAAATAGGCTAATTTGTGGATCATCTTGCTTCTTTGAAAAAGTTTTTTTTTTAAAGTTTTTTTCTCAAAATATAATAAAATGTTGATAATGACTATTTTAAATTCGATGTTTGAAAGCCTTAGAAATTTACTAGGATTTACCTACTTGTTAGTTGTGATACTAATCCAATCAACCAAATGTGATAGGCTATAAAGAGGATTGTTTTTTTTAAAAAAAAAAAACACAATTTTGAATCTTAAGTTAAAGTTATTTATACTGAAAGATATTGAATTCTAAAATTATTTTAAATGACCCTAAAACCAATAATTTTAATTCTAAGTTTTGAATTGTAAATTTTTTTTGCAATTTAAATTTTTAATCCTATGATTTTTTAAAATAATTTTTAAATTTAAAGTCCCCAAATATAAATATCTTCAACATAATATCATAAGCTATAATTTTTCCATTTTTGTGATCCTAATTTGAATGGTATAGTTTATTTCATAATTTAAAATGCTCTTTTTCTTCAAAGCAAAATAGTGGTCAAATAAGCAAAAGAGGGAATAGACTTTGTCCTATCAACAGTTGTCCAGCCTAGAAATGTGATAGCCAAATATCGATAGTTAGTAGGTGAGATATTAAGGCAAGTGAATCCCAATTCAAATAATAATTAAATTTTTTTTAATTAATTCAGTTCATCGTTGTTCCGCTTGGTTGCCTTTGGAATAAGTTTTCTTATCATATGCTTTTGTATTCAAAATTGAAAGAAACACACCATATATTTTGAAAAAAATTATATCTAAAGACTTATAATTTATAATATTTATTTTGAAAGACTTATTATTACTATTTTAAAATAGAGTTACTGTTGACTTTAATTAAAATAAATGGTATCTAATAGTAATAAATCCTTTAAAATAAATATTATTGACTACATATCCTTAAATATAATTCTTCCTATATTTTATGTTTAAACACAAGCTCGGAGCATTATAAAAATTTTAAAATATCTTTTAAAAGTCAGCGCTATATCCTGTGATAATTTTTTAATTAGGCTTGTAGGATTTTGTGTGTTTCTTTTGGTACTAAAAGCAATTTTACTTTTCGACAGAATAAAATGGCTTTATAAATATCCTTAAAAGGTTTCTTTTGGATACATATTGTTTAAAATTATTTTGATAAAGCAAAAATTTTAAGACTTGCGTAAATTATTTCACTTCCAAACCAAAACACCACATAATTAGATGCTACCACCAATTAAAGCCACACACAACTTTTCTTGTCACTGCAAGTCAATATTGATTATTGAGCCAATCCCTATTAACCCCCAGGAAAAGAGAAAAAACAAAAAATTAATCTAAATCAAAATTAAGAATTAATTCATAAAAAAATCTTTGTAATTTGACTAGAATATATTGGCCTAAATGAAAATCAAACATGTTGATATTTAATGAACCATTCTATAGAGGGCTTGAACTCTCAGTTAATAAATTGTTTCAAAATCTATATTAATATGATATTTTGTTACTATTTACTCAAATTTTGAGAGTGATCTCTAACGATTGTAAAACACAAGCAGAAGCTCTCCATTATTTTCTGCACTTAAGAAATGAATATAAGATTATAATATCAGAAATAAAAATCAAACATCAGAAATTCAACAACCCTCATTTTACAATTGCTCTACATCACTGATAAACAAATAAAAAATGTGGGCTTAATAAATTCAAGCAAATTTTTTTCCAAAACGCCACCATTTTGACAATTATATATTGAGCTTAATAATATTTTGCCCAAACAATAGACTTTTCAGAAAAAGAGTGCCACATAAGCAAATTCATGTCACGAAGTTAATAGCTACGTTAAAATAGTTCAGAGACTAAATTAAGATATTTTATTTTTAAAAGATTAAATTGAAAAAATAAAAAAGTGATGTATAAAAAATTAAATCCCCAGTTTACTCTTAAAATTTTCAGTGCAACCTTAAGACATTCGACCAAAGTCAATAGCCAAGGCCAGAAAGAGGAACAGGGAATTTGCTAGGCAAATATTCGTCCTCCGTAAGATGAGGTATATTATTTATGCAGAATATTATTAATACGGATTACATGGTTTAAGTATGAATTAATGTTAAAAGGAACATAGTTCACAGATAGCAACCCTATCATTAGGTCAGGTAGAATTTGAAATATCCGTCAGAAAAAAAAAACCATAATTGTTCGTTGGTTAATAACATATCAGGTGCTCGAGGCACTTCTTTATAGCAAACCCATACAGAAAACAAGTAAACATACAAAGCATGTGGTCTAAGCACTTCTTTGTCGCAAACCTACAGAGAGAACAAATAAATATACTTCAATCATGAGCATTAGAAATCTTCTGAGCTATGCTTCGCATGGTTGGTCGAGAATGAGGGTGGGCTTGTAGACAGGAAAGAGCTAGATTTCCAATCAAAGCCAATTCCTTCAACTTTTGTTGCTTTATAGGCGGCGGTAGACGTGGATCTAAAATCTCTTCAAAGTTGATATTTTGAAAACCACATGTTTGTATATGGGAAATTAGATTACCTGGATGCTTTCCCATAAGAACCTCAAAAGTCAGAACCCCAAAGCTAAACACATCACATTTCTCAGATACTTTCATTGTGTATGCAAGCTCTGCAACAACCAGAATGAAGAGATAATTTGTCATTTACAAATAATGACAAGAAGAAGCATGTTTTGGTCAGTTGAAATAGCCTAGATGAAGTTCGAAGATGCCCTCACCGTAATATGTGTGTGTATTTCCAAAGCAAAAAATAATGAAGCACAATAATAGTAACGTGTTTGCCTTATAAATCAAATTTTCAATATTAATTTTTTACTCTGAAATCTCCAAAAAAAAAAAAGGAGAGAAAAAAAAGAACAGGGTTTTCTATAATAGAGAAACAAACAGGGAAACTAGAAAGTTTTAATCCATATTAATGTCAAAAGTTTTAGGACAACCTATCTTTCAAGAACTTGAAGGGTTTGAAAAGTGTTAGATAGGGTTTAATATTAAACGTACCTGGAGCAGCATAGCCATATGTGCCAACAAATTTTGTCCAAATTGATGAATCAGGCTTCAGGAACCTTGCTGCGCCAAAGTCTGAAACATGGGCTTCAAGATTTGTGGACAATAAAATATTGTTGCTTGATATGCCTCTGTGAATAATTGGTGGATTGCAATCATGATGCATATAAGATAAAGCTTGTGCCACACCTTTGACAATATCAACCCTTTTAGGCCAATCTAACTCTAATGCTTCTTTGTCATTTCTAAGCAAATCAGCCAGAGTCCCTCTTTCCATGTACTCGTAAATCAAAAAATTGTGCAACGCATGTAAGCAAAATCCATATAGCTTTACAATGTTTCGGTGGCGTGTTTCTGTCAAGGCTTCAATTTCACTCTTAAAGGCTTTTATACTCTCAATGTCTAAGTCATCCGCTTCATATCCTAACTTTTTTATAGCAAATACTTCATGCCCTGTCATTACCACTTTGTAAACTTTTCCGAAAGCTCCCACCCCAATGCAATATTTGTCATCGAAGCTCTCAGTTGCTTCAATTATGTCTTCATACACAACTCTGCCATTGAAGTGCCATATTGAAAATGGATTTCGTATTATGGCTGCAGAGTTCTGTTTTAGAACTCTCGAGTTTCGTTTACAGCAAATAACAAATATCCCAATTAACATTAAGGAGGCAAACAGTACACCTCCCATAGAAGCAACAATAGCTATTAGAACTTTCTTCTTGTTATTTTCATTAGGAGGTTCTATGACTGAGACATTGCAAGGTTGTAAGCCTTGGATCTTTCCACATAAATTATTGTTGTTACTCAAATCTAGTGGATAAGAAGAATTAAATATACCGCTATTAGGTACAGGACCCTCCAAATTGTTATAAGAGAGGTTAATGCTAGACAAGGCTGGCATTTGACTAAGGGAATTAGGGATAGAGCCTGATAGATTATTGTGAGACATATTTAAGCTTTCCAAATTTCTGAGCTTACCAAGATCAGCAGGAATTTTTCCAGAGAGTGAATTGTAACTCAAGTCCAAAAAATATTGTATGGCTGCAAGATTTCCAAATTGGGAAGGGACTGTGCCATAGAAGTCATTGTTGCTCAAATTTAAACTCACCAATTTGTAGCAGTTCCCTATTCCATAAGGGATTGGGCCTTTTAGCTTGTTCATTGATAAGTCTAAATCCTGCAAATTTGAAAGCTTTCCAATGCCTAAAGGTATCACGCCTGAAAGATTATTGTTGCTCAAGTGTAGAAGGTACAGGCTTGAGGAATTTCCTATTTGTGGAGGAATCTCTCCTGCAATTTTGTTGTAAGACAGATCGAGCTCTACTAATTTCTCTAACTGAAAAATCTCGCCAGGAATAGTGCCGTTTATTGAATTTCCAGCCACATTAAGAAGTTGTAAGCTTTTGCAAGCACCCCAATTTGCAGAGAGCTCACCTTGCACTCTATTGTAGCTAAAGTCAATGTAAGTAAGATTAGGATAAACTCCAAAATCCTGATCAACAAAACCTGTAAGTTGGTTATGATCAATTTGAAGTCTGTGTAAGGCTGGGCAGTTTCTTAGGCTTATTGGAATTGGACCAGTGAAACTATTGTATCTTGCAGTGAAATTGACAAGCATACCACCTTTGCACACTTGCGGTGGTAATTGACCAGTGAAGTTGTTGTAAGCAAGATGCAAGACATTTAAAGATGAAAGGTTTCCGAACTCTTGTGGCACATGACCATGTAAATTGTTTTTGTGAAGGCGAATATCAGTCAGATTGGTCAATCTACCAATAGAAGGGGGAATTATGCCTGAGAGATTGTTTACAGACATTGTGAGACTACTTAACTTTGCACAGTTGCTGAGAGATGGTGGAATGGGCCCATAGAACAGGTTCCCATCCAAAGCTAGAAAAGTTAAATCTGTTATATTCCCTATTTCTCTTGGAATTCTGCCACCAAGCAGGGTGTCCTGAACGAAAAGATTTTGGATCCCAATCAGGCCAGTTTTGGGTTGATCAGTGCCACCAGGGAATAGACGAGGGTCTAATATTCCTGTTAGATGGTTTGCTGAAAGATCAAGCTCATAAAGGTGTGTCAGATTAGCAAGAGAAAGAGGTATGGTACCATTGAGATGATTATTATTAAGGTCAAGGAATTGGAGTTTTGAGAGCAACCCAATGCTTTCTGGTATGGGGCCCATGAGTTCGTTATGTTGGAGATCAAGAAGAAGAAGATTTGGAAATGCCGAGAAGTTCAAGTTCTGAAGGGTACCTTCAAGTCGAGTGTTATTCAAGTTTAGCTCAATGACGCTCCCTGAAGAGTCACATTTGATTCCACGCCAGGAACATGGGGTTCGTGTTGTAGTACTGGAGTTGGTGTGTGGTAGAGAGACCCATGAATCCAAAACTAGTTGGTTTGGGAGACTTCGTTTCCAGTTAAGCAAAGCTTCAATTTCTGTGAGTCCAGAAGTGATATGGCATAGTGCCCACAAAACCAAGCAGGTAGATGGAATTGCAAGGAAGACAGAAATTTTATGCCGGGCCATGTTTTAGAATATGATATGCTTGTTTATTCAAAGCAGAGTTTCTTTTTATATCCCATCAGTAGGAAGACTATGGCTTCCTTCAATGATTGTTTAGTTGATTTCCCAACAATTTAAAATCGTTAATTACTGTTGGCTTGGAGGAGCGCTAGTCAAAGTTATTGGATTCTGATGGCGTTTGTCTTACATATAAAAGAAAAACAAAATACTTTAAAGTTATTCGTAAATGGATATATTAATTTTTGAGATACTTTAAAAATAATTGTAAAAATATGAGCTTGACTTTAATAGGAAAAAAGCAAAAAGATCATCCATATATTATTTAGAGCGTATAAAACATGTAAACTTTACAATTTTTTTTGGTTTTGTCTTATTTTGTTGGGACTTTGTTTTATTTTTTATGACATGGATTTTCTTTTGGCCACAATAAAAAAAAAAATTGATGGTACTTGTGAGAATAGTATTCGTGATTTGATTTTCGTTTGTTTTGTATGAATTTTTTTCTTTTTCAAAATTTTATGTTTATTTCACTAGAAAGATATTGTTTTTTCAAAAAACAATTTTCAGCTACTGATCAGAATAAGTTTAATCTCCTAAAAGCACTATTTATGGCTTCTTCTTATACTGATATGGATGTTTGCATAGAAACTGAATGTAAGGTGCTATTCAACTGTCTAAAAAAGGGGCAATGCAGATGCGTGTGAGTGGACTTGTGTTGCTGTTTTAGTAGATGCTTTTTGACTGAAACCTTCCATCTTAATATCTCGCCATGTATACAAAGCTGCTGATTGAGTTGGTAGGTTTCTTCACCACCATCCCTTCTGGCTGTTAATTGAATAGAAAAAAAAACGAAAAATTATTTTTATTTTTATTTTAATATAATAGCAACAACTTGCCGACGTCATTGTTGCTCTGTAGATTACTTGTCCCTAGTCTTCGGTCTTCGGTCTTCGGTCTTCGGTCTAATAAAATTGCTTCATCACATTCAAAAAATTTGCTCTAGTGATTTGCGCAATTTCGGGGAAAGCGACAGAACCTCACTTGCTTCGGCCTTTCAATCCTCCGTTCAAACCTTCACTGCGAAGTCATTTCTCACAGAATTCTTCCAAGTGAGATGCAAATATTATATAAATAAAATAAATTATAGTTTTGAATTCTACTGAAATTAGTTATATAATTTTTTTATTTTTTAAAATATACATAAATCTTTTTTAAAATAAAAAGTTATATTATATTTTTATTTAATTTTAAATCTTTTTTGCTAAAATACATTTCATTAATTTAAATACATTTTAACTTAACTAAAGTAACTCCTTACATATTTTTTTATTAAAAATATTTCAGTCAAAAAAATTAAAATTAAACTAATTCTGTTACAAAGTTAGTTATAATAAGGGAATTGCATTCTGTTACAAATAGAGTCTGTTAGTAAACCATATATAGGAAGGAGGTTTGTTGAGTGTAGTGATGAAAATTGTGAATTGTAAATACTTGGATGGTGTTTAGTAAATAGGTATATTAATTTTTGAAATACTTTTAAAATATTTATAAAATTATGAGCTTGACTTCTGAAAGTTTGAGTAATTAGTCTCATTGATTGGCTTTCACATACCTAACCTCGACCCATTTTCAGCCAGCAAAGTCTATATTTCACTTTGACCTAGTTGGCCATTTTTTTATGTGAAGAGAAACTGCTAAATATGATATTTTCTAGGTTCCACATTGTATAATTACCTAGACATAATAAATGACTGTCATCTATGTATATAGAGAGAGACACACACACGACAGAGTCCAATTCTTAGAGCAAATAGTGCATATTTCTGTATCAAGTGGCCCTTCAAAGTTTGCATAACCTTTGGCTTTGAACTGTCTGAAGATGACTAACTTGAGGGAGTTTCTGTGGAACCTTGTTTTGATTTTTGTGCTTCTCTTCTCCATTCAATTAAGTGACAGTAACGGCACGTCATCGGCTGATTAAGGAGAAAGTTTTTCACGTAAGGATTACTAATTAATTCATCTTTCAAGTGTTATCAATTGTTTTTTGTTTGTTGTTGTTTCAATGAATGGATTATTAATTGCCTCGCCTACTTACAATTAAGGATTTTAATAAGTGAATAAAAGGAATTTTAGTCTTCAATGCATAAAAATTAGAAACTTTGTAAAAAAAAAAAAAGGAATTTAGGATAAAACTTAGGAAAAAATTAAAAATTAATTTAATAACAAAATTTAAAGAATATTACAATGTAAATTTGAAGAATATTATACCGTAGGTATTAAATTTAGAATTCTAATTAATCAACGGAGGACAAATCTAACAGTATGCATCTCTGCATATTTAATTCTTCGTATCATTGTTAATAAGACAATCATAAAGAGAAAGGTACTGAATTTGTTGTCATATAAGTTTGAACCAAACCTAATAACATTTAAATTAAATTGACTCAAAAACTTATGATTGACTTATCTCTTTTATTTTGCCTAGCTAGGTTAGAACCAGAGTCAATATTGTGGAATGCATGTATCTCCACACTCACAAACTATTAAGTAAAGTATGTGATAAACTTAAAATTTTAATTAATCAAGGGAGGACAAAATTAGAGATTTTACAAACCTACATGTTTAACTCTTCTTATCATTCTTAATAGAACAACTATAGGGGTGTTGAATTTGTCATTCAGGTTTGAACCAAACCTAATAACATTTAAGTTAAATTGACTCAGAAACTTATGGTCGGCTTGTCCCCTTCATTTGGCCTAGTTTTGAACTAGAGTCAATATTGTGCAATGCATGTATTATTTGTGAAAATTTATGGTTGACTTGTCCCTTTCATTGGGCCTACTAAGTTTGACCTAAAGCTAATATTAATTTAATTTGCACGAAAAATTACATCTAAAGATTCAGACATGATAAAATTTGTAATAAAAGACATTAAAAATTAAAATTATTTTCAAGGGCTACAACTATCATTAAATTTTAAAAGGTTTATTATTGATTTTAGGAAATTTATTATTAGATATAAAAAAGTTTAATACTTTTCTATACCCAATACTAAATTTTTTAAAATCAATAATAAACCCCTAAAATTTAATTGTAATTGTGATTTTTAAGGATAATTTTAATTTTTAAAGTCCTTTATTGCAAGTTTTTTAGCATTTGGGTCATTGATTATAATTTTTCTTAATTTATACATCATTTTTTTTTTGAAAAATATTTCTTTTTTCAATTATTCTTCTCAAAATATAATATAATAAAGGTTGATAGTGACTCTATTAAAATCAATGTCTAAAATCTTTAAAATTTTGTCGTGCACATTGATTTTCCTTATATGTCCATTGCCACACTAGTCCAACCAACCCAATGTGTTAGGCTATAAAGGGATTATTAAAAAAAAAAGTTTAAATTCTAAACAAAAAATGTTTATATTAAAAGATATTAACAATAGCCAAATATTGACAATGAGTTAGCCAGTGAGATATTAACACTTGCAAATCCCAATTTAAATAACCATTAAATTTTTTGAATTAATTCAATTTATCGTCGTTACTTGGTTGCCTTTAGAATTAATGAGTGCTCTTGTCGTATGGTTTTCATTCAAAAATCAAAGAGACATATTGCATATTTTGCGCTTTAAACACAACCTCGAAGCATTATAAAGGTTTAAAATAACTTTCAAAAGTTAGCGTTATATCCGGTGAAAATTTTTTAATTAGGCTTTTAGGATTTTGTAAGTTTTTTTTTGGTACTGAACTTAATTTTACATTTTGACACAGAATAAAATGGTTTCATAAATATCCTTAAAAGGTTTCTTTTAATTATATTTTTTTAAAAAAAATATTTTGATAAAGAAAAAATGTTAAGACTTAGATAAACTATAAAATCAAGTTCCAAACCAAAACACACCATAATTAGATGCTACCACAAATTAGAGTCAAACACAATTTTTCTTCTCCCCGCAACGCAATCTTGTTGACTGAGCCAATCCTTATATAAAAAAAGTAACCTATATCAAAATTAAACATTAATTCACAAAAAGAAAAAATCCGTGTAATTTGACTGGAATAAATTGCCCCAAATTAAATTCAAAATGTTAATATTTAATGAACCACTCTATAAAGGACTCGAGCTATCATTTAATAAATTGTTTCAAAATTTATATTAAAATAATATTTTATTACTATATACACGAATTTTGAGAGTAATCTAATGAACACAAGCTCAAGCTCTCCATGTTTTTTTGTACTTAATAAATGAATATAAGATCATAATGTTATCACGTAAATAATCAATTTCTTATATATACCGGTTAAAAAATTAAGAAAATTTAACATTTCTAAATAAAAGACTTAGTCAAATTAGATATTCATGTATATATATATACAAGAACAACTAATTCCAATTCTCAGAACACAAGTGGTGGTATCTCCTTATAACAGTTGCACTTGGAAGTTTGCATAACGTTTTGCTTTGATCTGTTCGAAGATGACTAACTTGAAGAAGCTTATATGTACCCTTGTTTTGATTTTTATGCTGCTCTTCTTCGTTCAAGTCGCAGCAGCGGCCCGCTATCTGCTAATTAACGATAATCGATCTCAACATTGTCCAGATAATGGTAAGGATTAGTATCTCATCTTTTAAGTGTTCTCAATTGTTGTTGTTTGTTATATTTGGACATACTAATTGTCTTACCCACTTACCATTTGGTGATAACATTGCATAGTTTTTTGCTTTTACTTTTTCTTATCATTCCTTCTAAATCTTTTCCATTTTGCTATTATTATTATTATTATTATTATTTATGGCTCGCTAATTTGATTATTTCAGACGCTCAGTGCACTCCCTACAATTGCTGTTGAGCAAAGAGTGGCACTGTTTACAAGCAGACGGTTGTGTGAAGCTGCTAAAGAGGAAAACAAAGCGTGAAATAAGATCTTGCTTTGTAAAATATGTGATTTAATAAACAAATCAAGAAATTTATAGTTTGTACTTTGTAATGGTTTATGTAAAATAAACATTAATATCTGTTGTTTTCTGATGACTGAAAAAGAATTGCCAAATTCTTGCTTTATCAATGCTCTCTTGGAAATCATTCTGGAGCCAAACCTACCCAAAATAACGATAAAATTTTGAAAGTTGTGCTATTTCCTTATAACAGCGGCACTTCGAGGTTGGCATAACTTTTTGCTTTGATCTGTTCGGAGATGACAAACTTGAAGAAATTCATATAGAAACCTTGTTTAATTTTGATTTTTGTGCTTCTCTTCTCCATTCAAGTTGCAGAAACGGCATGCTGTCTCAATTGATTGCCTCACCTACTTACCACTAGATCATATTGGATAGTTCATTAGATTTTACTTTTTTGCCGCTCCATCTAATTCTTTTCCATTTTTCTATCTGATCTTATTATTGTTTTATATAGCTGCTTGGTATGGAAATGATGCCCACAATCAAGGACAAGTATAGAATATCAGATTTGGGAAAAATTAGGAATTTTTTTAGGGATGAAATTTGGGAAAAGTATTGTATTGTATATATAAAATATGTGATTTTGTCAAGAGAGAAATTGTGATTCTCAGCGCATAAAAAATTAAAAATTGTGTGAGAAAATTAGAAATTTATAGCAAAATTAAAAATAAAATAGGAGATTGCATTTATGTGCAAAATTGAGTAAAGATATTATGTTGTGTGCATGAAATTTAGGATTTTAATAAGCTACTAAAAGATTTCCATTCTTTAGTGCATATAAAATTAGAAACTTTGTAAAAAAAAAAAGTTAAGAATTTAAGATAAAACTTAGCACAATATTAAAAATTATGGTTAAAGACAAAATTAGAAGAATATTATATTGTAAATTTGAAGAATACTATAATGTGTGTGTCAAATCTAGAATTCTAACTAAACAAGGGAGAACAAAATTAGAGATTTTGGGGGGTTTGGATCCCCTCATGTTGGTATTCCTTATGTTTGTTTATTTCACTCACAAACTTTATGTCTTTTTGTTTTTCTTGTTTGGAGGGAATGGATCTCTCATTAGAGAGAACATGAGCAAACATGAGGCTTTTCAATGTGAGAGGATCCATTTCCGATTTTGGGAGTTCGCATGTTTAACTCTTTTATCATTATTAATAGAACAACTGTATAAGGATACTAAATTTGTCATATATGTTTGAGCCAAATTGAAAAGCATTTAAGTTAAATTGATTTGCACAAATTTACGGTTGACTTGTATCTTTTATTTGGCCAACCAAAGCCAATATTATGGAATGCATATATCTCCATACTTAACTAACTATTGAATATAGCCTAATTTATCCATCATATTGTTTTTTTGAAAAAGAATTTTTTTTTTTAGTTTCTCTTCTTAAAATATAATAAATGTTGATAGTTATTATATTAAAACTAATGTTTGAAGAGTTTTAAAAGTTTGCCTTGCACATTAGTTTTCATTACATGTCAATTGTAACAATAATTTAGTCAATCCTAGTCAACCTGAGCTGATGGACTATAAAGAGGATTATTTTGAAAAAAATAACAATTCAAGACTTTAAGTTGAAAATATTGATCAATGATTTTAAATTTTAAAATTATTCTAAAAGATTATCAAATCAAAAATTTTAACTTCAGATCCTAAATATAATTTCTTTTGCATGATATAAATTTTTGGAACAAGATGTTAATATAATGGATAAAATGATAAAGTCATACTATAACTAATTGTTTTATTTTTTTTTAATTTCCTTACCTTTGTATATTTTAAACATTCAATTGAGGAGGAAAAAATCAACAACTTTCTCTTTCCTTTCCTTTTAATTTATTGCCTTCTCTTTCCTTCTGAGTATCAAGCATACCTAAAGTTGATCTAAACTCTTGTAATTAAGTCGTAGATGCTTGAGAGGAATTTGATAGGTTGTTTGGTCTCTTTGCAAACAGCGCCAAATTAGACTTGTGGAAGTTTATGGCTAATTACTCTCATTCATTGGCTTTCTCATTCCTGAGCAAGACCAATGCTCACCTAGCAAAGTCTAGGTCAAATTGGCCAGTTTTTGACGTGAAAAGAAAGTGCTAAATATGATATTTTCTATGTTACACATTGTGTAATTACCAAGATAAATTGGCATAATTCGATGAATGATTATAAAAATTTAGTATTTCTAAATAAATGACTTGTCAAATTAAAAAACCATATATATGTCTCTGTGTGTGTGTGAGAGAGAGAGAGAGAGAGAGAGAGAGAGAGAGAGAGAGAGAGAATGATCAAGAGCACATGTTCCTTAGTAATGACATAATTAATTATTAAATATATAGAACAATTACTTAAAATATTAACTTATTTAATAATTAATATTTCTTAAAATAATTAATTTTATTTTATGCAATTAATGAGTATAATTATAGTAATAAATCTATTAAAATAAAAAATATTATCCTATATTTAATAATTAATTGTATCATAACTAAGAAACAGTTATCCCAAGAGTATAAGATCATCGCGAAGTGCATATTTCCTTATAACAGTGGCGTTTCAAAGTTTGCATTACCTTTCGCTTTGATATATTTGAAGATGACTAACTTGAAGAAGCTTATATGGAAGCTTGTTTTGATTTTTGTTCTTTTTTCCATTTTAGTCGCAGAAATTAGAAAATCGTATCGTGGTCTATGTAAGGATTATTAACTCATATTTCAAGAGTTTTCAATTGTTTTTTATTTGTGTTTTTTTCAAAGAATGGATTATTAATTGCCTCACGTACTTACCATTAGATGATAATATTGCAAAGTTCATTGCTTTTACTTTTTTTTCTTAATTGTTCTTTCTAATTCTGTCCCATTTTTCTTTATATATATATATATATATATATATATATATATGGGTCGCTGATTTGATTATTGCTTTACATAAAGATGATCCCCTCTACAATGACGATTTACACGGACAGTGAAGAAATTAATTGATGCCAAATCAAAGAGTGGCATTGTTTTCTAGGCAGAGTGATTGTGTGAAGCAACTGAAGAGGGGAAACGAAGCGTGGAATGAGGTCTTGCTTTGTAATTGGCTTTTTTTTAAAGAAAAAAACTTAAGAAATTTATAGTTTGTAGCTACTTTTTAAGAATGAATTACATCAATTTGTATAATTGTGTAATAAAGAATTGCGAAATTCTTGCTTTGCCAATGCTCCCTTGGAAGGAGGAAGGAGGTTAGGATTTCCTTATTAGAAGACGGGGGGGTTGGCCAAACTCTGCAGATTGATTTTCGGCTTGTTGGCTTGGGTTGGTTCTACCTCATAATATTTGGGCTTTTTTAAAAAAAAAAAATAAATATTAATGACAACCAATACGTTAAGATAAAGGAGCAACATACTAGTCTAAGGGAATGGATTTGAAATCAACATAAAAATGAAATATATGGATTCTGCTACGAAACAAAACTAATACCTTTAAAGGTTGACTCGAGGCACTCGATATCATGACAAATAATTGCTACATCTTTTGTTGAAAATTGATTTGTTCCAAAGTCTTTTGACATAGTTCTCATCCAGAATTTCAAGCTGTAATCTGTCTCTCATGAGCCCTTGCAAAATCTCTAATCATCCTCTTAAATCCTTAAAGAAAACTGTGGATGAAATCTGCTTTCCTTGGCGACTCCAATATGTAAATCCTATGGTCGGCAAACCTGGCAAATAATCGATGATAATCCATACATGCCTAACAGATTCAAATATAGATCT
This sequence comes from Erythrophleum fordii, assembly GCA_032878935.1. Taxonomy (NCBI): domain Eukaryota; kingdom Viridiplantae; phylum Streptophyta; class Magnoliopsida; order Fabales; family Fabaceae; genus Erythrophleum; species Erythrophleum fordii. The sequence continues at coordinate 11,444,775 of JAVQMF010000052.1, read as the reverse complement.
CTCTGATAGCGTTCAGCGGTGGTGTACAATGAGCTGGATAGCTTTCTCTACTGGCTCCATAAAAATAGTACTATTTCCTTTCTGATATCTATCCTCCCAATCTTATTTCATAATTAACAGATCCGAAAACCGAAGATGAATATATGATGAATTTCTTAATAAGCAAATCAGAACTGACGACCACTTCTGACATGTGACAGCCTGGTTCCGTGAACTTCCAGAATTGGAAACCTGCTGTGAGTTTGCAGGTTGAAACCATGCTTATTGATGCTGCTGTGATAAACTTCTACTCATATTTATAACATTCAAAGGCCATGGTTTAAGATTATAGGAAACAATACGATTGCAAAACTTATGCTTGTGTTATATGGGGATTTTAGGTGGCTTTACGCCTCCTACGTTACCAAAAAAAAAAAAAGATTATTATTTTTAATTTTGATAAAATTTTTAGTAACAAAAAAAATTGCTACTAAAACTATTTAGTAACAAAAAAAAATCATCACTAAATGTTTTTTAATGGTGACATCAACACTGTCGCCATTAAAACTAATTTTTAGTGGCAACAAATTAATTTTGCCACTAAAAGTCACTTTTAATGGCAACCAAAGTTTTGTATTATTTTGGAAAATTTTAAAAAGTTTTTGTCAAGCTTTTAATGACAGCACAAAAGTTGTTGCTACCAAAAGTAACTTATAGAATGTTTTTAAAATAGACAAATACATTAAAATAAATAAATTATACTTATAAATATAACTTTATCAAAGAAAATAAAATGTTTAATGTTAATAATATTAATTAAATTTTATATACAAATAACTTGAAATAATCTTTCTATAAAATTTTTAATAAAACTAAAAAAAATATTTTTACATACAAATAAGTTAAAAATAAATAAATTATATTCAGAAAAATGAACCTTATATAAGGCTAAAAAAATATTTTTATATGTAGGTGCAATCACACTTCACTATATTGAGGCAAATGAATCTTAAACTAATGTTTTTACTAATTGAATGATTAGTTTGATTTTAAAAACATTACACATTTAAGAGTTAATTATTTATAATTTAATATTGTATGATAAAGTCTCTTCAGAATTATATATATATACACCATTTTTTGAAAAAGAGTGTTATAAAAATATACCTAATTTAATCCTAAATTTAATCATTTTCCTCACCTTTCCAATTTTTATTCTATCATGTAATAAAAAAGATCCCTCTTCTCTTATAGGATGGGATGGGATGATTGAAATAAATAATTATTCAAATATATGAAAATATATGAAAATATCCTTCCCATGTTTCTAAATCTCACATCAACTCAAGCATAGTATTAGGAGAGAAAATTGTTCCACTTTCAAGCATATTTAGTCATTTCAACTGTAGATTTAGCGACAAGTATTGGTGTTAAATTTATGAGAATGTTTAAGGCAATTAGAGAGCTGACTAAGTTTGTGAATGGAGGTTGCCCCTATCCAAACCTTCATATTCACCTGCATTAGAGACTATTGCTGAAGATGTTGTTGAGAATTACAATGATGATCAGCTATAGCCTGCTTAATAATGGATGATGTTGATAATTTTAAAGTAGGCTTTTTTTTAGTGTTTATTTTAGAAATACACATTAATGTAATTTGTAACCCAATTAGTACTTGTAATATAGTTAAATTTATAATAATTACCTTATGTTGTGAACTTTGGAGTTCACTAACAAATGTGATGACACTAGTGTAGAGATTCATAATAAGCGACCTTAATTATAACAAATTTTACCATATATGCGCACATGACTAATTAACAGATCATGTATGAACACGTGCTTGTTTTCCTCCATGGACATGATGCATATTTATTTTGTTTAATTAAATATATAATTAATTTGACAAAATATGTTTTATCTTTATCTTTTGTTGATAAAAAAAAAAGGACAAACAAAACTTAAAGTAGAATACACCTAACTTAGGAAAATAAATATTAGAAGAATCCTCTAACAAAGGCGAAGCAATTGAGGAGGGTGAGTAAAATGAAAAGATGCTGTCAAGTGAGGAAGATATTTTTTCATTTATTTGGAATTGTTAACTAAAATGCATAGCTCACCCAAAAAGTAAGAAGGGTAGTTGTCATTTGCGTAATATATTATTAAATCACAATTTTAACTCTATATGGAATGCACTTTTTTTTTTCTTTCATATCAAACTTTGCGCTTAAGAAAACTATAGTCAATAGAGATGAAATGCACTTTTAAAATTATAAAGGTAAAATAAAATTATTCTTTTAATCTTTATATTTTTGTAAGATTCTTGAGTTAATTTTTATTATTTAAATTTTTTATTTAATCTTTGTTATCAAATTTGAATTAATAATTTAATATGATTTTTTTGCAAATTATATATTGAGTTAATTTTACTTTATTATTTATTTTATTTAAATCATACATATTCAAAATATTAAAATAACAAATGATGATTATATTATCAAAATTTAACAGGATATTATCATAAACTTAACAATACAAATTAAATTAAAAAAATTTTAAATTATAAAGATAAAATTATAAAATTTTAAATTATAAGACCTAAATTTAAAATTTAATAAAATTTTAAAGACAACAGAAAATAATTTATCCCAAAAAAGAAAATGAAGTCGAAATGATTGAATGAATGACAAAATTTTAGTATCATGAATGGAATGGGTTGAAAAGACAATGAAATACATGAATAAATGAAGAAGAAATGAAGAAGTAGGATATAGTGGGGATGCTTGAAAGTAAATATATTCAAAATTCCATTACTCGTTTACTCATTTACATCCATACTCTCCTCCATTCTTTTCAATTACTCCTCAAATCTATATTCTCTTCTATAAGTCATTTATGTGTCAATCGAAACTAACACTAAAATTTTATCTATTTATGTAAATTCAAAATATCATCTCTATTTTACTTCCTTCTTTTTTGAAATCTAGATTTTAGCATTATATAATTATTAATCAAACATATAAAATAAATAAAATAGATAATGTCAAATAATGTAGTTGTTATATAACATTTATTAAAAGTTTCTTTTTAATTATTTTTAATCTAATTTTTAATCATTAATCAAATGTAATAGTACTATACAAGGGTTTATCCCTTAAAATATTTATAATAGCTCTTGTTTGTGAAATATAAAAGGTTTATTCATTAAAATTTGCTACAGAGTTTATTCATAAATTATTATTGTATGCTAAAATTTTAATTAATTGTTCAAAACTAAAGAAAATATGTATATAGAGTTTTAATAAATTTTTAAGATTAAAAATTAAATTTAAAAATAAAAGGAAAAAAATAAAGATTTGTGTAGTTATGTGTTTCTTCTGTTAGATTCAAAACTTCATTATTTATTTATTTATTCATTCATTCATTTATTCATTTACACCCAAATCCCCCTCTTCTCTCTTTATTCAATCCTCAAATTTAGAGTCTCTTCTCCAAGTTACCTATATATCTACTTATATGCTTCTTATATGCTTATCTCAAATTCAAAATCTAGATTTTAGCATTATATAAAAATTAATCAAACATACAAAATAAATCATTAATCAAAAAATAAAACTATAAATAATTCTTAGATAAATAACTACAATCTATTTGCTTTTTTAAAATTTAAAAATTTTAATTTTTTATTTAATTTTATGAATTATTTAATCATTAATTAAAAAAATAAAACTATAAATAAAACCATCACAAAAGATCAAATACTAAAGTTTTTTTAGTTAAGTTTTAAGAAACTAATAGATTATTATTTATAATTGTTTAATAATAAATTAAAATTTCAATTTTTAGAATTCATTAAATTAATGTATCAACATTTCATATATCTAAGATTTATTTTATTAATAAAAAAACTCATCAATTTTTATTAACTTTTTTCAATTCCTTCTAGACATTAATAAATTTTTATTAACCTTCAAATTTCAATTCCCTCCAGACAAACACCAACATTGCAACAGCTCCAGCCCTAAGTCCCAACTTCTGAAGTAGAGCAAACAAAAGAGGTGAAGCAAATGAAGGAGAAGAAGAATGAAGGATGACCGAGGTTGAATCTCTTGTCATTGTAAGCTTGATTTTAGTTGGGTAAGCTTCTAAAATTCTTATTCTATCTTCTTCTTCATCCATTAATGCCCTAGGTTTTGATTTATGGAAGAAGTATAAACCTTAGGTTTTGTAAATTGGGATTTTTTGTTTAATATTCAAGTTCCATGGCTTGTAATGGTTCCTTTTGGTTTGGGTAGGCCTTAATTGATAATTTTTAATGAGAATGAGCAAAAATATAATGATTTTTATGGTTTTCTTAGTGAGGGCAGCCATTAATGCGAATTTGGAATCTTAAATTCAATCTTGATGCTTTAATGGTTACATAATGCTCCTTTAAGCTTGGGTAGACCTTAAATGATGATTTTTAATAAAGATGAGCCCTAATGTGGTAATTTAGCATGAGTTTACTATTGAGACAAACACATATACGAATTCTATGGAGGATAGAGGATGAAGGATGTTTGGGATTAAGAACTTTATATGGTTTAGTTAGGATGGAAATACAGTTGGTAATTTATACAAAAAGAATTTCAAAGAATAAAAGTGATTATGATGTTGAATTTTCTCTTGTTCAATAGGTTAAATTTTCTTGGATTGATTATTGGACACCTTTTTGGAGTTACAGAGGTAACATGAAGTTATTTCCTCTTATATGCATTATGTGCTGTGTATTGCATGTGAAATGATTTAAGTGATTGTGATATCCCTTTACATTATGCCCAAACCTATTTGCATTGCATTCTATATTGCATGGTTATTATATTAGGCATTGCTTCTATATTGCATGGTTATTATATTATATCAGACATTGCATATCTCATCCCTTCATCTATTTTAACTCCTCCAATAAGGAGAAGACCATGGAAGCTAGTAGTAAGTGGAGCTAGGTCTTATAGTGATATATGTAATTTCTTTTAGTTCTTTTGCAAAATGCATATATGACATGTAACTTCTTGGCTAATTTGAAAAATATACCTATGGCAATGAAGGAAACTTTGAGAAAAACTTTAATACTTTGATGTATTTGGTCTAACATAAATGCAATTATTTTGATTAGTGTTTTGTGGTTCTTGTGATATTATTATGGACTTTTAATATTACTAATTTAAATGCATGATGGTTGGTTGTGTGATCTCTAAAACTCTAAGTAGCATGGTGACATTACAAGAAAAACAGAAATTAGCGACGGAATTTTTCGTCGCTAAATGTGGATAATTCCGTCACAAACGAATTAGCAACGGAATTAGCGACAGATTTTTTTCCATCGCTAATTTCATCGTCACTAATTCATTTGTGATGGAATTTGGAATTTCGTCGCTAATTAGCGAGGGAACATGTCGTCGCAAAAAAGAATTCCGTCACTAATTATTAGGATAAGATATTCCAAGTTTGTGACAAATTAGTGACGAAATTTTTCGTCGCTAATTAGCGATGAATTACAAACAAAATATTCCGTCATTGATTAGCCACGGACTAGGGACGGATTATTTTGTCGCTAAATAGTGACGGATTTGTGACAAAATATTCCATCACTAATCTTGTGACAGATTTGCGACAGAATAGTCCATCGCTAATTAGCGAGAGATTTACGACGGAATATTCCATCCCTAATTAGCGATGGATTTGTGACGGATATTCCGTCACTAATCAACGACTGATTTGTGACAAAAATTTCATCACTAATCAGCAACGGATTTGTGACGAAAATTCCGTCACTAATCAGCAACAAATTTGTGATAGAATATTTCATCGCTAATATAATTTGTTTCATTATTAAATATTTTTTTGAATTTAGCCTAAATATTACTTCATTACCTATCCAATAAAATACAATAAAAGCATAATAAAGTAAGATAAATTGAAAATAACATTATTATTAAATAATAAAATTTTAGTTTTAAGTGTTTCTCCCTATCCAGTAAAGTATAATAACACAATAATATGCAACAAAAAAGTAACAAATATATTAAAATGATTCTCAATTAAATGATAACCATTCTAAAGCAAATTATAATAATTCTCAACAAAACATATATCTTAAAATAAGGGAAGGGAAATAAAATCATCTTTATGATGGAGGACAATCATTAGGATCTGATGGAGCATGAGATAACCGTAATTCAAATTCTTGCAATTTATTAAGTGTTTGCTGATGTTGGTCTCGTAGAGACAAGATTTGTTGATTCTGCTCTGTTATACGTTGATTTTACTCTCTAAGCTCTTGGTTCTCCTATTTCAAAGGTGCTGTCTCTGTGGCAATACTCCTGCGCAATTCCTCTTCAAAAAAAGTAATTTGAATGACATAGCTTCTCCAACAGCCAAGTCTCAAATCCCAAGAAAAATAAAAAAGAAAATATTATAGTTAAAAACTTAAAATTAAGGATATGTATTTAAAATTTTTAAAATTTTAAATTATTCTAAATAATTTAAAGATTAAAAATTTAAATTGCATAAAAAATTATAATTTAGGATTTTAAATTTGAGTTTTTTGTCTTTAAATCTTTTAAAATAATTTTAAATTTAAAATATTTTAATATAAATATTTTTAATTGTAATTTTTTAATAAAATACTTATTGAATTCAACAAGTAAAAATGATAAACTAAAACGAAAAATCACAAATGATGGGCTAAGCCCAAAACAGGGGACCAAATCACAGCTTTGGGAAGTATGGGACCCACTCTTTTATGATGACAACATAAGGTATTGAGACTATCAAAAACAATATTTAGTAACTCTAACTTTAGAGACGATGGTTGGAAAATTTGTAGGATAGTTGCAACAATTTTTGTAGTCGTACTGTTATATAATTAATGAATAAATATAAAGAGATCAAAGTCTATGGACAGTTATCCTATTTTTTAAATATAATGGCAGAGCTATCTAAAAAAAGTAATAATATTTAATAGTCTATGGGCTTCATAAAATGTAAGAACAAATATTAAAAGAATTAACTGCTATATTAAAAACAAAATGATTTGGTCATACTAATAAAAAAAAAGTTGTATCCCCTTAAAAACAATAATGAACAAATATATAAAGTGGTCCAAAATCTTAAAAAACAAACAAGCAACACGGTTAAGTTAGATGGACAGGAAATTATAGCTAGAACTAATGGTAGCTAGATTTTATTATTCTCTCTCCATTGTTTAAATTCAAAATGGTAAAGAATGCTATGCAGGCATAACATAATGGTCTTCTTTATTCGGCTTTCCACATGAATATTGTTACTTTATTGACTTAATGATGGTATTATTATGTTCAAATTTGGCCCTTCACTCTCTTTCCAGCTGCAGAATCAATTCCAACACCCTTCCCTCAATCCACATTTAGTTAAAAAAATTAAAATAAGTATATAATTTTAAAATTTTAAGAAAATGACTTATAAACAACAATTGTTAATATTAAACAATCAAAACTAACAAGGGATGTGAAAATTTTAAATATATATAATGTACTAACTAGTTATATATTTATTAAGATGAATAAATTCTAATTAGCTCCTCCCTTATTTGATTATACAAAGAATATATATTTAAGAATTTATTCAAATTTATTTTTATCCAGAAGGATAAATGTAAAAGGATAATTTAAATAATTCTTTAAATATTTATTATCAAATTCTCAAATAAAAATATGATAGCTGAATTAATAATAAATACCAAAATTTTTTCCCAAGTCATGTCCCAATTGTAAATATTTTGAAGGATTATAATTGGCATTAAAAAAGTAAAAGAATATAAGATTCATTTATTCTCTTTTTATTTACTATTTATTTTTTCTATATCTCTATTTAAATGTATATCATATATTTATTTGCCAGATACAAAAAATTTAGATCCCTCCAATAAACAAGTAATATATGTGTTTTTTTTAAACATTACTTATCATATTTTTATTAAAAACTTGATAATAAATACATAAAATTTAGACATTAATTCCTTGTCTGGTTTTAAAATTGTTTGAATTGACTGTGTATCTTAATCAAAATTTTTAGAATATTTTTAATGATTTATAAATATCTTTATATTTTGTTTGAGGTGACTTTAAAAATACACTCTCATTTTAAAAGAAACTTGTTAAAATATTTGACTGTGTGGTATTGAACTCTAAATATATAAGCAAGTGTAATAATTATAAGATGAAAGATGCAGTAGCTTGAACAAAGTAAAGAAAAGACTTACATATCTCCACCTTTATAGCATCACCAAAGGTAAAGAAAATGAGAGAAATAACCTTGAGAGGGAAAGCATCAATATAGACCAACATGAAGCAGTTACAATTAGTGTTTATATCACTAACAACAATCAACAGTAAAGCACACATTTTTATAGTAGAAGGACATAGCTAAATCAATAATCATGGTGTGGACAAACAAGTAAGAAAGTTACAGCGAATATTCATAAAAGGTGCATACCAATCATCAAATCCAAAACTAGTTCAATCTTATTACAACAAATGAACACAACAAAAAACATGTTCAAGGATAGTGTCATGTAAGACCAAGAATTAAATTTCTTGAACAATTATTTGATACAACGACTATTAATTAATTAATTTTGATATCTTAATCCATATCTAGGAGTTGTTTAGGATATGTTAAAAGGAATATTTATCAATCCACCAAACTAATCAATAAGAATGCAAGTTTTTTTAGAATCTACGTTTGCAAAGAAGGAATCAAACACATATAGATAGAGACAAATGTATAGATGGGCTAGCATATAGAGAACTTTTATGCAAACTAGTAAAAACCTGTTGTTTACACAGAGAATTTAACTTAAATGATTAGAAATTAATGCAGAATGAATTGAGTCCAAAACAATAAAACAAAATTTAGAAAGGTCATTAGAAACAATAGGTAGGCCTTAAGTTAAATACTCTTGATAATCAAGGCAACAAAAAATGATCGATTTTGCACGAAAGAAAGAAAATCAAAACCAAACTGATCCATACCTATGGGCACTAGTATTGGACAGTGTCGAAAATAGCTTCGCTGGGGCTAGAGAAATATGGTTTGAAATTTAAATTACAAGTGGTCCCTCTTAAATCATCAGAGAATTTAAGACAAAAAGATCAATGGAAATGAAAAGAATTACCTCTAATGAATCTCTAATTGCTTGATAATTCAAAAAAAGAGAAAATCAAACTTCCTCTCGCATGTGAATTTATGGAGAAATTTAGGGATAAAAAAGGATGCTAAGTTAGGGTTAAGGTTAGGGTTGGGATTCGAATGAGGATGGGGAGGTTGTGGGTAGGGTTTGCAGATGGTGGTTGCCATTTGTTGTACAACTGGGGGTGGAAGACGGCTAAGTTAGGGAAAACTTAGGATTTGCCGGATGCGACTTCAACTTTGTGAAACTAAAATGGCGGAGGGAAAATGGGAAAAACGCATAAGGCAGAAATGGAGAGGAGCATCGAGGATGTGTACTGTAATTGCGCGGTAAGCAATTTTGTCTTTTTGAAGTTTTTTTTCTTTTACATTTTGAGTTTAGAGATAAATATGAAAGGTAAAAGATAAAAATTTTAATTATAAAAAAATTATACAAATTTGTCCGTAGAAGACGAACTCGCTGATGAAGAGTTCTCATGGTTTCTCTGAACCATCCTGTCCTAAAAACAAAGAAATCGCACATCCATTAAAAGATCTCCCACAGAAATCTCAGATCCCAATGTTCTAAACCTCAATCTCAACCAGAAGAGAGTAAAATTTTCAAAGAAATTTCAAAATACCCACCCCCAATTCCCGCCAATAATCTAACCTAGGGTGAAGCTATACCTAATGCGAAATCTGCAGAGGTGAAGAGGAAGATGATGATGAAACAGAGATGGCTGTGGCGGAAGCAACAGCCACGTAAGCTATAAGGAGTCCTAATTTCTTCATCTTTTGTCTCTAAGAGAGAGAGAGAGAGAGAGAGAGAGAGAGTCCAGGAGTTTGGGCCTTTATTGCTCCTTTTATCTCTTGCAAAATACTAAATATATGATATGGTATGCATCTCTTGTCGGAAGGGTGAGCACACTCCGTAAGATGTGAAAAATCATATTAACAATGAGGCACCCACGCTATTATTGAATCATTTAATCTTATCTTAACTATATGGAATATATTTGGTAAATTAATGATTTAATTCTTGAATTTTTTTTTTCAATTTAGTTATTTAAAGATAAAAAATTTCAATATTATTTTTTTTAATTTTTTAATCAAAATAGTTTATTTATAAGATAAATCTTCTTCAATTAATAAATGAGAGCCTGCCAATTAATTCATGTTTTGTACTTGCTCAAGTGATTTATTTATTTATTTTTAAATAATGCCATTCAGACAAATTTCATATAGCTAAATAATTGTCTAAAAGATGCTGTTTTAAGGAAAATTTTGCTCAAATTGAATCGTTTTGGGCTAATATATATATATATATATATATATAATTTGAACAAAAAAAAATTTTTATATAAATAATGTACAGTTACATTTCTGACCATGTTATATATGTACACTATATTACATCTTTTAAAAAAAAATCCTTAATCTAAAAATAAAATCTAACGCATTATTATTCAATTCTTGCAAACCATTTCCTTGTTCACTATTTTCTTTTTTTTTTCTTTTATTGATATGGTTTGCATCTATCATATCAAATTTTTTTTATTGAGAAAATAGTTATTGTGACTTAAAAGTAAGATTTTTATTCAAAATTTAATATATCAATAATTTAAAATATGCAGTTCAACATTAAATTCTAGACTAACTAATATAGATATTCTAAAAATCATATAAGATTTAATTCTTAAAATCATAGCAATTCAAATCATTGCATTAAATTTAATTTGTGAATACATCTTTTAGGGCAATAATTTTGTTGTGAAATTATGACGGCCCTCTAACATTTAAATTGTTTGATATTATAAGAAGAAAATTAAAAAAGAAAGAAAGAAAACAATTCAAGAGAATGAAAAGGAAAGGAGAGAAATTGAATGAACTATTATTTATTTTATTTAGTACTATACAATAAAAAAAACACTTCTCTTCTGGTTTAGTATCATAAAAGAAAAGAAAGAAATATAAATAAATAAGATATTAAATTATTTGCTCATCTTATATTTGGTTTTTATGAATAAAAAATTGAGATTAAAATTAGAATCGAAAATTTGGCACTTTTCTTTCATTTTCTTTCCATTATTTTAGTGAATCTCACATACTTAGAATCTGTCCCAACCCTTTTCTCTCCTCTCTAGTTGCACATTCCAAACAAAAGAAAGATTGCATCCCCATATAATTTCTTTTTCTTCCCTTCCTAATTTTTCCAACCAAACAATGCACAACTTATGTACTTCCTTCATAATCTTTCAATTAATATGGCTATATGAACATACACAGCAAATATCATATTATTTGATATGAAAGTTTTCATAAATTTATTAGATATTTGCTGTCATTAATTATTCAAATTGATTATAAAATTGGATTGTGAATTAATTATTGCCAAATTTTAAAAATTTAAATCTAAATTTTAATTACAAAAATTCAAAATACGATTCCTTGCAGAATTTGCCTATTATATATTTATATTACTTCATGAAATATTTTTTATTTTATAATTTAGAGTGAATGATTATCAAAACTAGGGGAAACTAGTAATAATAAGTCAAAATAAGGGTTACTCATGTAAAACAGAAGATTTCTTCTAGAATATGTTTAATCTGATGGGTCCTCTCTAGTTATCTCAACAATTGAAGTGAGGTTACGATCAAACTTTCTAGTCTTTTTGTTTTTTATTCACATAAATGTAATTTTTATTTTTGTATTTAAAATTTATAACTAAAAAAAATGAGGATGTATAAACCCTCTCGTCTGCACACTTTTCGGTCGCAAGATCCATCTTGAATATTAAATATTTTTAAGATCAAAATAGAATATTGATCCTAGAAGTATATTTAGGTCCACATCATAATTTGCGTTGATTGTTTCATAGCCACAAAAAAGTCATATAACTAGGAAAGAAAATTTTCCTTAGTATACCAAGAGACAAAGTGGCATTTCCTGGTTGATCCAGAGGATTGAAATTTAATATTTTTTCCCTTATTCATAAGACAAGTACTAAATATATTTTATGCTTAGGCTTATTGCGTTTTGAATTGATAATATATGGTTAAAATATATCATTTAAATAGTATTTTATAAATTTTGATATTTAAGACATATAATTTTTTATTGTAATTTTATATAAATATAAGTTTTAGTTTGAGAAAAAATTATTCATTTTAAATTTTTTAGATGAATGATTTGGGTTCAAAGATTTAATGATGCAATACAGAAGAAGATGAGTTTAAATTTTACTCATTTTATATGAATTACCCAATATGAGTTTGGAGATGAAGAAACTAAAAAATAATTCATTATACTCATTCTATATGCAATAATTTGTATAATGTGGTATTTAGTCTTTGTTTCTTCCAAGAGAATTTTAAAGATTTGAAATTTATTTAATTCATTATATCATATAAATCATTAAAAATTTCAAATTATATCATATATAATATTTAAATAATTTGTGGTGGATTTAGTGACGGATTAGTAACAAAAAATTTATAATTTATAGTTAGGGACCTTTTATCAACCATAAAATAGTTAAATAACTTAATATTTATCTCATTATACTATTTTAATTTTGAAATTATTAATTTAGAATTTAAATTATAATACATAAATTATTAAATTATAATATATATATACACACATATAAAATTCATAATATTTAAATCATTTACGATAGTTATATATATATATATATATATATAAGTTGTTGCATCATATAAATCAATAAAAACTTCAAATTATATCCTATATAATATTTAAATAATTTGCAAGAGATTTAATCATGAACTAGTGATGGTAAATTTATAATTTATACTTAGAAACCTTTTATTGAACATAAAATAATTAAGTACATTAGTATTTATTGCATTTTATTATTTTAATATTTAAATTATTAAATTATAATTTAAATTATAATATATAATTAATAATATTTAAATCATTTGCGACAGTTATATATATATATATATATATATATATAAAAGTCATTATATCATATAAATCATCAAAAAAATTAAAATTATATGATATATAATATTTAAATAATTTGTGACGGATTAGCGATGAAAAATTTTGTGATAGATAATTCCGTTGCAAAACTTGAATAGGCTATCCTACATAGTAGCAATGGAATTTTTCGTCACAATATTCCGTCATTAATGAAATTAGTGACGGATTAGCGACGAAAATATTTTTGACAGAATTTTCTGTCAATGATTCTGTTGCTAAAATTAGTGATAGAGTTAGTGACGGATTTGTGACAGATTTTGTGACAGAAAAATTTTCATCACTAAATTCCATCACAAATTTCATGCTTTTTTGTAGTGTGACTTATATGTCGTAGAACTTGGATAGTCATATTTTGATCTAGAGATTTTTTGAGAGTTTGGAAAGTTCTAGTAGTCTTAAAATATGATTTAAAACTTGTTAGAAGTGTTGGGGTGGTTAATGGAATGGTGTAAAGCCATTATTTGCACATATATACTCTTTAGTGTCAAATTCAGAACCTAAATAGAGTAGGTTTGGAAAGGGATGCATTTGAAAGATCAAATGGTGGAGTCTAGGTCTAAAACTTGGTAAATAGTTAGAGGATATTTAGATGTTTAATTCAAGCATAAGATGGTAATTTTTAGATTTATATGGAATATTTCCTAAATTTTCGAAATTTATGACAGTAAAAGGTGAATCAAGTGAATATGAAGAATTGTCACCTAGGCCAATTCTATTGTCATGCAATTTTTTAGGAACAAAAGATATAGGATTGGGCTAAAATCTTTGTAACATAAAGTAGACATATGAAGCTTTAATTAGAGTTAAAGTTTGCAAAATTTGGAGATCCCTTGCTCAAGTTATAAATTTTTACATTTTAGGATTAGAACATGCTCTTTTAAGAAGAAATTAAAACAAAAATCTCAAAATTGAAGGCGAAAACATACTTTTTTGAGAAAAATAATTGACTAAATTGCCTTTGGCAGTTTGCCATTGCATAGATCTTGAAAAAATAGCCAGATTAACAAAAATTACTTTAAATGGACTACCATGGTCAAAGTTATGACTTTTAGAAGTTTAGAAGCTGAATTAAGCATTTGGGAATTTAGGCTGTGACTTGGTAGATCTCCACCGCAGCTAAAATAGTTATAGGAACCTCTAAAAACATTAGAATGTAATTACGTCACGACTTAGGTAGATTTTGTAACGCTGGAACAAAAATATTAAACTTGTGCCATGCCTTAAAGTACCCATGCCGCGACTCAACTCACTACTGGAATTAACATATGCCAAAATCATATAAGATGATTGAGTCGTGGCGTGGCTTAGTTCTGTAAGAGTGTTGAGCTAAGTTTTCAATCCACGCCGTAGTGCAACAATCCAGGCCACGACACTCCTCAATTTTGTTTGAATTATAGCCGTGACTTCAATTACTTATGATCTTAAACTCTTAAATATTCTTCCCAACCATTTGGTACACGCTCTAATGGAGTTCTAGAGCCCTTTTATGACTAGATTACTTGGTTTTATTGACATTTGGTCTCTTATCTACCTCCCCATACTAGCATTTATCATTTAGGGATTAGTTGAATTAATTAAACTTTACTATATACCACAACTTCAAACATTGTATCAGTAAAGGTATACATTTCCTTACCAAAATATGCATTTTCTTACCAATCACCTTGAACAAGTTTCAATAGACCCAATTCTTTAAAACTCTAGAACAACCCACAAATACACAACATGCTATGGTATATCTCCAATTCACATATATCATTTTTAGCATCAAGAACTACTCAACAATCACTTACCTAGTCTTCAATGCATATGTGCGGGGGATTCATTGGTTGGATAATATGGTACTTATAATAATGGATAGTTGAATTTTGATTGTTGTTTCAAACTTTTAGGTATGGAAAATGAAACTTGATTCTGATTGAGTTACAATTTCTTATTCATAATGTGGCTTGTTCCTTGCAACTACAAGAGAAACTAAAGGTATGGCTTGATTATGATATGGTTCTTATTACTAAAATTTTATTGCCTGTGTTACCTAATGTAGGAAATAGAGAAAGATAATAGGGATGGATAAAGGTTAGATAATGATCAGGAACAGAGCTGATCCAAAATATATACGAGTAGTGGATAAGTTTCTCCAATGGGCATTTAATCAATTAGGGGTTAATGATATGATTCGTTGTTCATGTAAAGTGTGCAAGAACACAGAGTTCATGCTGAGACATAAAATAAGGGAGTATCTATTCAAAAAAGGTCTTTGTGAGAGTTACCAAGTGTGGAATTCATATGAAGAACTTCATCATCATGCCCAAAGTCACCCACAGGAGATTGACGAAGGTGTTCAAGAAGATAATGATGAGGAGGATGACATTATTAAGATGATAAACGATGCATATGGGCATACAGAAAGAGAAGCGGGGACTTATGGCTCTGAATATAATGACTTGCCAAATATGTAAGCTAGGCATTTCTTTAAGCTATTAGACGATGCTAAGACTGATCTATATCCAGGTTGTATAAAAGCTTCCAAGTTTTCTTTCATTGTAAGGCTACTTCACTTGAAATGCGTTAACCATTAGAGTAACAAGTCTATGGATGTCTTGCTTAGCTTATTCAGGGATGTGCTTCTAGAGAGGCCATTAGTACCAAACTCTTATTGTGAAGCAAAGAAGGTTATTCGAGAGCTCAGATTAGAGTACACCAAGATTAATGCATGTGAAAATGATTGTATTTTATATTAGAAGGAATATGTTGATGCCCAAAGATGTCCTAGGTATAATCTATCCAGATGGAAGTCAGATGGGCATAGAGGCAAGAAAGTCCCATACAAAGTGTTATACCATTTTCTCATAACGCCTAGGCTACAAAGGCTGTATATGGCTCGTAACACAGCTAAAGAGATGAGGTGGCATAAGGATGCACGAAAGGATGATGGTGTGTTAAGACATCCATTTGATTCCATTGCATGGAAGACCTTTGATGAGGAACATCTTGACTTCTCTGAGGACCCTAGAAATGTTTGCTTTGGCCTAGTAAGTGATAGGTTCCAACCCTATGGTAATATGAGTGCTACACATAGTATATAGCCAATGGTGTTAGTTCCTTATAATTTACCACCTTGGCATTACATAAAACAACCATACTTTATGATGACACTCCTAATTCTAGGTCTTAGATGTCTAGGTGATGAATAGATGTATATTTATAGCCAATGATTGAAGAGCTACAATATTTGTAGGAGGAAGGGGTGGAGACATATTATGTCCACTCACAATCTAATTTTAGGATGCGAGCAACTATATTATGGACAGTAAATGACTTTCTAGCATATGGAAACCTTTTAGCGTGGTCAACTAAAGGGAAGTTAGCATGCCCTTGTTGTCATAGGGACACACATTCAGTTTCTTTACATAGCAAGGTAGGCTTCATGGGCCATCGGTGCTTCTTACCTATTACTCATCCTTGGCAGCGAAATAGGAGGGCATTTGATGGAAAGGTTGAAATTGCAAGAGCACCTATACCTTTATCTAGAGTTGAAGCACTAAGGTAATTACAAGCATTAAGTAATCTAACCTTTAGGAAAGAATAAAAAAGAAAGCGTGATCGCCCAACCAATGCTTATAATTAGAGGAAGAAGAGTATTTTTTTCCAATTACTGTGCTGGAAAACCCTCCTGCTTTAACACAACTTAGATGTCATGCATATAGAATGAAATGTGTCCGAAAACCTTGTTTCAACAATGATGGGTGTTGCGGGGAAAACCAAGGACACATTAAAGAATCGGTATGACTTGGTAGATTTGGGAATAAGACAATAGTTGCATCCAATCGAGGATGGGAATAGAGTATTAATGCCTGCAGCTTGCTATGCCTTTTCTTTACATGAGAAATTGAAGGTGTGTAACTTCTTGGCTAATTTAAAGGTTCTAGATGCCTTCTCATCAAATATTTCAAGGTGTGTACATGTTCGTGATAAAAAATCATTTAGATTGAAATGCCATAACCACCACGTATTGTTGCAAGACATATTTCCAATTATAATATGCGATTTGTTGCCTAAGGAAGTGTCAGAGCCGATAATAAAGTTGGGTAAATTTTTTAAAAATTTATGTTCTAAGTGCCTAAAAATTGAGGATCTAGAACAACTTGAAACCTAAATTGCACTCATGTTGTGCAAATTGGAAATGGTATTTCCATTCGCTTTCTTTGATATTATGGTTCACTTGCCTATTTACTTGCCAAGAGAGGCAATGCTTGGTGGACCTGTGCAATACCAATAGATGTACCCTATTGAGAGGTATTATGTTTTAATATACATTTTATTCCATCTTTAAAATCTTGCAAATTATTTCTCTTCTCCACTATCTACCTTTTACGTAGGTATTTACGTATGCTTAAATCTTATGTTCAAACAAGTCTCATCTAGAAGGGTCAATTGCAAAAGGTTATTTAGCTGATGAATTCTTTACCTTTTGCTCTCGTTATTTAAAGAATATGCTAACCAAATTTAATCAGCCTCCTAGAAATGATGATAGACCTATGGATAATGGTGACTAGTCCATTTTCAACTAAATTGGGAGGGTAAGGGGGCGTTATGAGTCTATTATTTTGCCTAAGGCAGAGTTCCTTCAAGCTTATGCATATGTACTACAAAATTGTGTAGACATTTTGCCATTCATGGAGTAAGTTATCACTCCTTTATCAATCTCTATGACAACAATTAGTTAGCAAATATTTCCTAACTATATGCTACAATGTAGGGAGTATCAATTAGAGATTGAAACTCAAACTTCAACTATTAAGGACTTTCCTAAATGGTTCTATGTATGAGTAGGTTCCTTTGTTAATATAGTTTACTTTGTTAAGTAGTCTATTTTGAGTTATGAGCTTTTGTCCAAATAAACTATAATAGAGTATAGTTAATCTATGTAGGTTTTATAGTTCTGTACACAAGGCCAAGCTAATGATGACCTCATCAGTCTAGCACTTGGCCCAACCAAAATAGTGTACCATTTTTCTACTTATTTGGTCAATGGTTTTAGATTTTATACAAGAGATCATGCCTTAGGGAGGAAAACTGACAATACTAGAGTTCTAGTGAAAGGGGATGGCTCAGACGAAGGGAAAGAGTATTATGGCATCTTAGAGGACATATATAAGCTTTCTTATATTGGAAATAAGAAAGTATATCTCTTCAAGTGTTATTGGTAGGACGTGGGTCATTTAGGAAGAGGATACAAGGTTGACAAGTTTGGCATTACAAGTGTGAATGTTCGGAGCCATTTGTCTTGGCTAGCTAAGCAGAACAGGTGTTCTATTTGAAAGAAATCATTGACACGAAGTGGCTAATTGTTGTGAAGACAAACCCTCAGGGCTTCTTTAACCTTTCAGATGTGGAAGAAGGTGAAGAAAATGGTGAGAATGATGGTCTCCTTCTTGATGAAGCATATCAACAAGATGTAGTCCAATTAAATCCAATTTAGAATGATGACATAGGCATTGACCTTATAGTCCTCTTGCATCGGGATGATGTTGAACCAGAAATACTAAGCCATACAAGTACAAATACTTAAACAAGTAGGCATAATGCAAGGGGTGTGATTGATGATTTCATTGATGATAATGATGAAATTGGGTCTACCAACGAAAAAGAAAGGGAAGATTTGCTTGATGATGATGATGTGAACAACACTATGGACACTGAGTGTGATCAAGATTAGTATCAATCTTGCTGAATATTTGAAAAATTTACAATTATTGTACAGACATCCCCATTGTATGATCAAATGGTTGAAGTGTTTGGAATTTGGTATATTCTTGTGTCATATATGTTTTATGTTGTTTACTTTTATATTGTTTTACTTTTTTTTTTTCTATGTGCTTGTTACGTATATGTTTTATCGTCTACTTTTATTTGCCATTAATGTTTGTTTCATCTCATTTTATTACTTATACTATATTTGGACAAAAAGTAGCAAATGTCAAGTTTTGCACGAGGAAGGCTAAGAGGCCAAAGAGGATAAGGCATTGGGCGGGGTAATGGTCGAGGTTGACATAACCCCATTGAAGAGGTAATATCATCTAAGCGTACACATAGAGATTTAGTGCTAGGAGGTGCACTCTCACCTAAGCATGCACAGGGGGATTTGGAGTCAGGAGATGCACTTTCACCACTCTCACCATAGAGGGATAGACAAACTATCTATAATGATTCACCTCCAACACAACGATCACAGGTACTGAGTAGTTTAGGTATCACTTCATGCAAATAATGTTTTCTAAATTATGCTTTTGCCATATATATACATTAATGACTAATTTGTTTGCCTTCTTTTTGTAACACCCCAAAAATTAATTAAGGTGTTAATTATGGATTTAGAATAATTAAGAATAATTAATAGAGGATAATTGGGCAAGTTAGTGAATAGAAATTTTAGAGAAATAAATTATTAATATGGGTTTGAGAATTTATTTGGGGTAGGAATTTCATCTAGGCCCAAATCCCATTAAACTCCAACAACCCAATGCATGAAAATTGGCCCAATGAAATTCTGCAGCCCAACAATTGAAAACTGGCCCAATAAGCAAAATCTGAAACCCAATTGGATTTGGACTTGGAGCAACCAATGACCTAACCCCTTGACCTAACTTAAACCCACCTAAAACCCTAATGCTTCAGCCACACCTTCATTTTTCTGAAACTCAAGAGGCAAATTCGGAGGTTGAGAAGGAGGCTAGGGTTTGGGGTAAGATTTCTGCATTTTCTCATACTTAGAGCAAGATTTGGCCAAGGTAATAGTTATACAACTTAATCCCCTCATCTTTCTCTTTAATTTGGTTTGATTAGTTTTTCATTTAGAGAGATTTCATTATATCCAAAATCTGAAAAGTGAGTGTTTGGGGGTTTTCTTGGTGAAATTCGTGGTTGAGGTTGGGGCTGGTATTTGGTGACTTTAAACCCCCCATTTTGATACTTTCTTTATTGGTTTGAGACCCTCATAGCTTATTTATATTATGGGTATTAATTTGGTATGAATTTGCTTAGGATTTTGGGTGAGACATTAAGAATTCTAGTGGGAGATACTTGAATCCGAATTTGGGATTTGTGGTGGCTATTACAAATCTGTCTACAAGTAAGGTAACCGAGGTTTACGTTAATTCCATACATGTATTTGTTTAATTTCATATTTTACTGTATATGAATGATTTGAAATTACTGAATGAATTGGTTGGCTATCCATTGTATGATGATTGGACCTTGTGAGTCCATGGTGGAGCTGTGGTGCGACTGCCACCCATGCATGTGCCACGATCGGGCATCGGGTTATGATCAAACCCTAGATGCACTGAGCCCTGGTTGTACTCAATGGGGAGTAGGTGCCGTGGACGGGCCTCTCCCAATGTTAATGGCCTTTAACATGTGATAATATGATTACTAGTATGGGATGGTAATCATCATAGCCTAATTACTTCATTTACTGATATGGCTGATATGATTTAAATATTGATCTTGATTCATGCATATATGTTTATTAAACTGGATTATATGATGGAATTGCTTTGGTTACTGAGATTTATATCTCACCCCATTTTATGGGATTAATATTTCAGGTGAAGGTTCCTCGAGTAAGGATAAGGGTAAGCAAGTGGATGAAAATCCATAAGCTTCAACCTATGGGGAGATGGCTACACTTAGGCTGACTTAGTTAGTGTAGATGCTAATTTTGTATTCCTTATTGTATAGCATCATCGTGTATCTGCATTGCCAAGTGTAGGCTTGAACATTCGATTTATTGATAATGTATGTACTAAAGGGTTAGACCTCATCTTAACTTAGTATTTGATGTGTGGATTCATATTATCTGCTGCAAACTTTGTTGATTTATGATATGGCTTACCAATTGGAAATGTAATCTTGAGATATTGATATGAGTTGCTGATGTATGGAACCTTTAATGGAAAAATGTATCAAATGTTAAATGTCAATGGTGTATGAACTTTTGCGGCTGTTATCCCATGAACTTGCTGATATAAGGTAGTTGGAGGAGTAGAAATTTATATTTTGAGAATTGAGTTGGTAATGGTAGAATAGTTGGATGAATGAGGCTCATAACTACCCTTAGAGTTGCATAAATTAAAGTAGAATGACCCTAGGGTGTTAATGAAGGGAGAGTGGAGAGTGAGAGGCAAAAATTTTAGAGTTATAGGGTCAAAAGAAGTTTAGCCGCGGCTAAAATATGGTTGGCCGCGGCCAATAGTGGCGAAGTTGCCCAGGGAGAGTTCCAGAGAGGAATTCGTTGCAGCAAAATGTTAATTGGCCGCGGTGAAATTTGAGAGGTCAAACTGGGAGTCATCTAGAGGGGAATTCATCGCGGTGAATTAGGGAATTGGCCGCGGTGAACTTTCAAGAAAATATCCTCGGCATTCCAGAGAGGAATTGGCCGCGGCCAATATCGAGAGGTGAGTGAGGAAGTTCCAGGAGGCTTCTTCGCCGTGTAGGTTGGCTCGGCGAAGAAAAGCCGCGGCGAAATTAGTGACAAGAAGAAAGGTGGAAACAGTAAGGAATTGGCCGCGGCTAACATGTTAGAATACATATATTCACTAGAAAAACCTTAGCTTTTCATAGGTTAATCATAAGGGATGATCTAGAGTCATTCGAATGAGTCATAATTGATGAGTAATAGAATCTAAAGCCTCTAAATGGATGTTTAGTTCCCTTATGAATATAAGAGTATGTGATTGTATGATTGATGACTCTAATCGCATTAAGGTTTAAATTTTTCCATATTTTCATGACTTATGATGATTAACCGCATGTTTAACCTTAATTATTGAGATTAGAAATTAGGGTCGTCACACTTTTCACATGCAGCAGCTTCTTGCGGCACAATTAAGAAGGGCAGGGGAAAATATAAGAGTATATCAGTGGACGTGAAAACAAAATATGGTTTAAAAATCAAAGTTTACATCCTTGAGAACTCAGAAAGACCTATTAGGGATGGGGGCCGTGACTTTGTCAGTTACTATGGATATGTGGTGCGAACCACAATCTCTCTTAGGGATGTTGATTGGTCCAAAGTTTATGCTAAATATGGGGATACTTTATTATTGAAAGTAAAGGTATAACATTATATTTGTGGGCCATTTTTCTCTATATAACATTCATAGTGTTCCTCTATCAGCTAATAAGTTTAGTTCCTTATGTTTTATATAGGATAAATTTGATGTTCATGACAGGTGCCCTGAAGAGAGATTAAATAAAACTTATGTTGAGACAATGCGCCGACTATACCTATCTTTTAAGGTTGACCTACTTGCAGATTATGCTAAGTGTGACACAAATAAAGGAAAGGAGGCTACTCGACCAAGTAACATCAGCAGTGATGATTGGGAGTGGTTGATGTATTACTGGGAAAGTCTAGAGTTTAAGGTAATGTGTTTCTAACATGAATTTCAAGAATTGTTTGCTTTCTGTTCATATGATTTTAAGGTTTCATGATCATAATACCATCCAATTATAGGCTACGAGTAGTAGGAACAAGGTAAATAGGGCAAGGCAAGTGAAAAAGCATACATGCGGTACTCGTTCATTTACAGAGGTTGAGGAGTCTACGATAAGTATTTGTGTTGTACTTGAGAAGTTTATAAACATTTCTCTTTGTGTCATTCCCTCTATGGTAGCATGGATTATCATCCAATGAATATTGTAGAGAGATCCCATTTTCAAAGAATTGGCACCCCTCAACCGAGTTAGGGAACTTCAACATACCCGTAAGAACAAGGACGGAGAGGTTGAGTGGGTAGATCCCAACTCATAAGAAATCCATGTAAGTTGCTATAGATCATTAAGCTTAAATTATTTATTCCATTGCCTCATTGTCTATGGTGTTTATCTATTGTTATATCTCTAGGGGCACATTCAGGACCTAGTTCATAAGTAAGAAGTAGAGGATAATGAGAATCCATTAACAGGAGATCAAATTTTGGCCACCGTGCTAGGGGAGAGGTCAGGGTATGTTAGGGGGAAAGGATATGGAAAGAAACCGACAAAAAAGAGAATTATGAACTCAGTTGAAGTGGATTTGAGGGTTTCAACAAGGATGGAACAAATGTTGGCTGAAATGGAGAGAAAATTACAAGAGGAGCAGGAAATGTTGCTAGAGGAAATGCAAGCTGAGATGGAAAAGAAGGTTCAAAAAGAGCGGGTTACAATGCAACAACGGGTTCAGTCAAAGATTTAAACTCAATTGGCTAGCCTTATAGCTACCATGCAATAGGTACTTGTAAGTAATCTTTTACTTTAATGTTATGTTAAACAAAAATAGTATATGATTAGTGTTATTTTTTATCAATAAAGACAGAATGCTTCAACCAATGGCTCTTCTTGTGGACAAGCTAGGTGACAAAAAGGTGGACTTGTGTTTTTTTATTGATGGCCATTTTGATGTATCAATTTATGCCATCATTTCATGTTCTAATAGATATTTCAATATAGGTTCTGATACGTAGGACATTATGAGAGTACTTATAGTTATAATACTAATTATGATATATAATATTAAAAAATTAATGCTTTTTGTACATATCAATTAGCATATATATATATATATATATATATATATATATTATTTTTCGTTTCTTATTTTTGTTTTGATTTTCTTCAATGTTAATTTAGTTTAAATGTATAACATATTTTTGATATAAAAAACAAAATGATTGCCACTAAAGCTTTATTATAACACCAAAAGTTGTTGCTAAAGATTAATTGCTTCAAAAATGCCATCACTTTTACTTTTTTATAATCATAATTTCTTGTTACTAAATGTCTTTAGTGATGAGTATGATATTGTCCCTAAATGCATTTATGGCAATAATATGTTGTCACTAAAACTCTTTAATGGTGACCACATGTTGCCTCTAAAAGTCTTTAGTGATGACTACAACTATGTTGCTGATTCATTTTCACCAATAACAAATGTTGTCACTAATGGTTTCCATATAGTGACAAATGACATTAATTTTTACCCACAGTAATAAGTTGTTGCTAAATATATCTAGTAGTGATTTTAGGGGTGTCACTAATTATTGTCACTAAAAATGTACCTGTAGTAACAACTTATGTTGCCATTAAAACTTTTGATTTAGCGGCGACATACAATTAGTGATGACTAAATATATGGATTTAGTGGTGATTGTTGCCACCAATACTCTTTTATTTAGTGGTAACATTTGTTTGATGTAAATTATAACAAGCTTTAGTGGCAACTATATTTGCTGCTATATATTTGTAGCATCGACTTTTAGTGGCAACTCTTTGTATTCGCATTACTGAAGCAGAGTAGCGAAAAAGATGTCGCCATTAAAACTTATTAGTGACGACATTTTGGCTTTTAGTGGTGACTTTTGTAGTGTCGATTTGATTAATTGCTTTTGTTCTTTCTTCTTTGGCTTTAGCCAGGCTTCTACACTTGTGTAATGTTAATTGTAATTAATATATTTGATTGATGGGTTTCCTATTTGCTTCCTTTTAGTTTCCTATTTTTTAGAGATTTGATTTATATTCTTTAATTATAATTATGATAGTCAAATCTTCCTCCCTCCCTTTCTCTTATATATATTTGACATTCTACATAGTAAATAAATCAAGCTTTTCACCATTGCCTCATATTTAGTTTTCATGGTATTAGAGCTTTTCTTGCATCTCTCCCGTGCCTAATTCTTCATTCTCTAAAGAATAATTCAAATATGAAATTTTATCTTTGCTACAGTTTTTTTTTTCTTTTCATTTCAGTCTCTATTTGCCTTCATTTTGTGCCTCTACTGTGCTCCATTAATGCCATGCGCTAGACTACCTTGTT
The DNA here is from genome assembly GCA_032878935.1 of Erythrophleum fordii. Classification (NCBI taxonomy): domain Eukaryota; kingdom Viridiplantae; phylum Streptophyta; class Magnoliopsida; order Fabales; family Fabaceae; genus Erythrophleum; species Erythrophleum fordii. Next base: position 11,419,736 of record JAVQMF010000052.1, on the reverse strand, counting down.
AACCATCATCTTGCAATGTTGTCGTCAAAATTTCACGGCCAACAGAGCTTTCACGCGCTATAAACTAGCGCTAGATTGCCAAAAATTTTAGTTTTCATCATCTATCGAGTCGCTAATTTTTTGGCTGAGTTTTGAATGAGTTGGACCTGTTCTTAAGGTTTTTGGGTGTGTTCTTTTCATTTATAGCCTTTGTTTCTACAAAATCCTCTTGTATTTTGACTTATATCATTGCTATGTACAAGAATGATGTTACACAGCCTATTTCTGTACTTCTGAATGGATCCAATTACTGTCACTAGTTAAAGAGCATGTGAAGGTTCCTTAAAGTTCACAAATTATGGCAATATATTACAAGTGACATAAAATATCCTCTTCATAATGAATCAGAAACTGATGCTAAGTTTATTGAGCATTTGGAAGACTGGGATAGCAAAAATCATCAAATTATCACATGGTTTCGAAACACCTCCACCACCAGTATCAATCAACAATTTGGATGCTATGAGATTGCTAAAGAGGTCTAGGATCATCTTGCTAGTCATTATACCTCTTTTGATCTCTCCAATCAATTTTAGCTCTAGAAAGATCTCAGTGCTTTGAAGTAAGAACCTAGTCAGCCTATGTATGAGTTTCTTGCCAAGATGGAATTTGTCTGGGATCAATAGACACACTCTGAACCAAAATTCAAGTGTGATGAAGATGCTAATGCCTTTACATCTTATCGTGATCTGTTAAGACTTATTCAATTCTTGATGGCACTTAATGATGAGTTTGAGCTTATTCGTGCCTCTCTACTACACCAAAGTCCACTTCCTACTCTTGAGGATACACTCCCTCAATTGAAGTCGGAAGAAACTCGATTGGGACTTTTAAGGCGTGGCACCGATATGGATTTTGCTACGATCGAGAAAAACTTTAAATTGTGTTATCGCTGTCCCCAGTTCAATCATATATTCTCTTAATGTCCTTTAATTGAATGTCGCACCTATAAGAGGAAGTGACATATTGCTACAAACTACTCTTCTTTATTTTGTTGTTACTGCAAGAATTCTGGACATGTCATTGAGCACTGCCTTATTCATCCTCTCAGATCCGATTATAATAAAAATTTCACACGACCGAATCACTGTCCAAGCCTGCTCTCTCCACACCTATTACTACTAATGATACATATACTTCTATATTCATTCCGACAGTATCTAGTGACCTTGAGACCTTTTATTAACCATTTTTGTATTTTAGGAAATTATTTGCAAAACTATTGAATATTAATGCATAAACTTCTTTTAAATAATTTTGTGAATATTCTTCTTATTATTTTTGTAGATTTTTTATAGGCAATGGAATTTAAAGGAGGAAATTTAGTTAGAGAAGAAAGGAAGATTGAATCAAGGTGGAATTTTTAGGAAATGAAAATAAAGAAAAAAAAAAGATGAGAAGGAATGGAGTTGAAGTGGACATGCATGGATCTTTAGGATGAACATATTAGGAAGGACCAGGACACACAGTCCTTCAAGTAGCAAGACGGAAGACACACATGGCTTTGTGAGGAATTCACATAATGCCACGAGTCCAACCTTCACATACCAACACTCAATTACACACGTAGCAGTCACATCAACTCACATGGAACAACACACTCACACATATATGTTTTTCTAATAGCCATGGGTTGCTCAATATACACAGACATACACGTACACTTCCATATAGTGTTGATCATTCATAGCTCCATCTTCACATTAACATTCACATGCACTCTTCCAGTAGCTTCAGAACACACACACAGGTCACGAGTTGCTCATCGTACACATGCATGCATGAGCTTTTCCTTAATCCATGCATCCATGTAGATAACAATTTCACTCACCTTATATCACACATAAAACATATGCAACGGCAGCAGAAGTTACTTAGAAGCACAAGCAAAATAGAGGAGGCACATGTGAAATAAAAAAGAGCTTAGGTCTGGTGAAGGAAGAGTTAAAGAAGCTAAAGTATGAGTTCCTCCTTGAAGTTGCAATCTAACACGTACAAGGAAGCCAAGTCCTTCATGAGTTCACCTCTAGAAATTGCAAAATGAAGAAAACATAAAGGAGCTTGCCACGAGTTACACGTTCGAGTATAGATACATTTAAAAGGGTGCAATAGCAAATAAGCAAGGAGTTGTTGTGGGGCAGCAGCAAAAATAGGAGGAGAAGTTATGTAAGCAAAATAGAGCATGCATGGGATTGAAGCTTGTGAGAAGATGTTACAGGTTGGAGAAGACGAATAGTAAAAGCTGAGCTGGAAAAGATGCATGGCTGAACTTGGGGCTGACGTGAAGAATATAAAGATGGAAATCATATGAGAAACAAGGCTGGAGAGCAACTCTGATCATTAAGAAAGTCACGTGAGAAAGCTATGAATGGAGCAGCATATGTAAGATGATAATTAAGCATGTGGTATTGGCTAAATGGAAGAAATACATGGGAATGAATTAAAAAAAAGGGGATGGGCAGAAATAAAGGAAGAAGCACGTGAAATGATAAAATTAACCACATGAGGAAGGAATAAAAAAAAGGCATGGCTGCAGCATGTGAGGTGATAGAAAATTAAACTTGATCAATGCCATTCCATCATGATACAATCTAGATGCAGACCCTTCGACCATTCGATCTCATTGTCATTCATGCACTCCATCTTTCGACCAGTAATCACATCCATGCCATTCCATTCATTCATATCTAGTCATCCAAGGGCTGAGGAATTAAGAGTGAAAAGCACATGAAATGATTAATAAAACACATGAAAAGGTCTAGAGTCAGAGGGGGATTCATGTTATATCATCCATTCATTCACGTTATAAAAGAAACATTTTTTTTTCATCGTCATATATTCATTCACACTATCGCGCTCCTTCATCTATTCACTTCGTCCAATCCACTCCAGCTAATAGACCTCTTCATCCATTTTCCTCCATTCCTTCATCACCATAAAGCACTAATTCTCCCTTATGGCTAGCTTAGAAAAGGATTTTGGAGAAGCTTGAATCCATAGAGAAGAACACAGAATTTTGGCTAAGATTTTCTTAATTTCTTACACTTTTTCTTTTTCTTGTACAAGCTTGGTTAAGTTGTATTTGATTGTGAATTTGTGTAATTATAATTAGTGGCTAGTTAGACATTAATTAGGCAACCTTTTTGTTGATTAATTGATTAGATTAAACACTGAATTTTTCATTTTTTTTCTAATTTCTCATGTATGCCATCAAGGTGTTCGATGAAATACATGAGTGAGATTATGTGCTTGATTGTTTGATTTGAGATTTCTTGGTGTTTAGTTAGTTAATTAAAAATTTTAGAATGATGATTCAGAGGTTAATTAATCAATTAAATTGAGTGTTCATTGATCTTAGAGACAAGAATTGACAATTTGATGGGGGATTGAGGTTTCAATTCAACATTAGATTGTTAATCTCTTGATTCTTATATGATAACTCAAGATACATTTGCCATAAACATAATTAGGGACTATTAGGCCAGAATTAATCACAATTGGATTAGGATAAAGATAGTAAATACCAAGGGACAAATCCAAAACTAGTCACAAGTTCATCATTCATAATTCATACAATCAGGTAGAATTTAAGAACTTTATTTCAATTTTATTTTACTTAGTTTAAGTCAATCAAACCCCCTTAGTTTAGAAAGTTTTAGAGTCTTTTAACACTTAGAAACCTAATTAAACATTAAATTTCCATTTTCAAGAGAGATGACCTAGGTTATACCACTAGCTATATAATTTCTCAACCTAGTTTTATTTTGAGGGTTGCGCGACATGACCCGTCACTCCCTTCCACCTATAACTTTAGCTATTCCCTTAGATAACCCTCATTGGAACTTTGATCTACTTGTTATAATCACATGACTAGTCAGTCAAAAATCTTTTCTTCCTAGTCACCTAGCACCACTACCCTTCTAATTAACACTGTTGATGGTTTCTCGATGTTTGTTAGTCACAATGGTTCTATTTCTTTATCCACGCTATCCCTTGATGATGTTTATTTTGTTCCTGCAATATCCTTTAATTTATCTCTATTGGTCAATTGGTTGATCTTAGTTATGATGTAATCTTTTCTTCTAATGGTTGTTGTGTGTAGGATCCTCGAATGGGACAGATTATTAGAACAAGATGTAAAGTTGGACATACATTTGAGCTCAATTCCTTGCATATTCCTCCATTCATATCACCTCGATTATGTGCTGCTTCCCTGCTACCTTTTTTGAGTTATGGCATCATTGTTTTGGTCATTATTCTGTCCATAAATTGTCTTCTTTAATTTCGAATGGTCTTTTAGACAATGTTATTGAAAAATCTTTAGATTGTGTTCCTTGTCTGACGATAAAACAACTTATGTTGTCATTTAACAAATGTACTTCTACTTTTGAGTCACCTTTTAATTTGATTCACTTTGATTTGATTCACTCGATTCGTTCGAGAAAATTTTAGCTCTGATTTGATTGATTCCAAAGGTATTTTACTAAACTGAGAATTTAAATTTTATAATGGAAATGCTGGTTCTAAAAAAGGAGTTAAAACGAACTAGAAACAAAAATATCAAAATGAAGGGACAAAATTATAATTTTTTAGAAGTGTTTCTTAAACCCACCTATATATATAAGGTGCCCCACCTCCTTACTCATTTAGCACATTCAGTTTTTGCCCTAAATTAGAGGAAGAAACCTAAGAGTGAGGCATACAAGAAGGAGAAGGAGAGAAGGAGAAAAGCAAGGTAAAAGGTATATAAATTCTTAGTTTTTTTTTCATGTTTTCTCTTTAGCAAACCTCTTCTCCATTTTCCCTTCTTTCCTATAGTTTTATTAAGGTTTTGGATTTATTTTAAGGGAAGAACAGAGGGGAAAATTTGGATTTGAAGATAGGAGGCCAAGGAAAGGAAGAATTAAGCAAGAAAACAAGGAAAAATAAGGTAAATCTTCCTTTCATGGTAGTTACCTCTTGCTCCTTTCTTCTCCTTGGTTCATCCCACTCATGGAGCTTTAAGGAGGCTTGGATTTTGGGCAGAACTAAGGATGAATCTTAGGAATTTAAGGGAGGAGAATAAGAATATGCAAAAAAAACAACATAAGAATTATGGAAAATCAAGGTAGCTAACCTAGGGTTTCTAGTGTTCCTTATAAAATTTGATTTGATATAATAATTCTTAAGCCTAAATGAATGTTTAAATGAGCTCCTAAGATCCCTAGAAGGTTTTCCATATGCATTTTCCATTGAGAGAACAAAGCAAACTCCATGGAGGCTACGAAGATGTATAGGCTCGGCCTAGAAGGGTTGAGGTACCTAGGGATAGTTTTAATTTATTCTAAACCCATTTTTGAGTCATATATGATGAGTGAAGATGAAAGGAAGTCTTGGAAAAAATTTAGAAACCATAGAAAGTGAGATGACCTTATATGTTCTATAATATGACCTAAAGAAGTAATACCAGTTTGGCTATTTATTTTAATTGTGTGATGACTCTAGGAGGCTTAAAAGGAGTCAAGAATCATAAATGAAAGGAAAGAATGGAGCCTAGAACTCAATTAATGGATGTTGCTTCATTAGGTGCATTTTGGAACCATAAAAGGGCTATTAAACTAAGCTAGTGTTTAAAGAAGATGTATGGCTTTAGAAATGATTCCATGAATTTAATTGGCTTCCATGTGTTTAGGCAAAGAGAAATCAATCCTACACCTTTGTGTGTGTGAGGTGAGGAAGGGAGAGCATTTTCAAGAGGAAAAGTGTGTGGTTGCAACAAAGGTAACTCATTTCCCTTTCTCTCATGCATGAATGCGTGCTTGACTTGTCTTTGGATGTGTGTATGTGTGTTTTAAGCCATGAAAAGTGTGCTAGCATATGCCTATGTGCCATGGTACCATGATATTGTATTATGTTTTGAAATGATGCCTAATATATTTGCTCAGGTTTGCTTGAGTGTGAAGAAACCAAGAACTTTTATTTATGGTGAGGACGAACCAAGAACCCTTAGAAATAGTTGAGATAAAGCAAAGTGTCTCCCAAGAGTGAGGTTGAGTCAAAAACTCTTAAAGAAAATGGGTGAGGTAAGTCTAAAATCCATAAGAGAATGGGTGAGGCTAAGCCTATGTATGCTATGTGTGACTTGTTCAAATGCCAAGGATGTTTCTTAAATGCTCAAACATTTCAATATATCCATGCATGCATTTTTAGGACTTGTTTTGCATTCTTTATGTATGATTGAAATAGGAGATGAGCTATTAGGATTCTTTAGATCTCATTCCTTCCTCTTTAATGTTCTAACATGATAGGTGGATCAAGTGAGCAAGGTAATGGAAGCCATCAACTTGGAAGATGAGAGTTTGACATCGAAATGCCCAGTTTGATCTCTTTTGTAGCCATACATATGACATATGATGTAATCCTATGATGAAATTGTTTTGTAATCATTTGAACATATATAATTACCCAAATGTTTGATGTATGTATGAGTTTTAATGCCAAATGTATGATAATATGCATTTTGGGTATGGAATGGCAAGACTAAACCTATGTAATCTTGTGTATGACATGGGGTGGGAGAGTGATTTTTCAAATTTAGGTTTGTTTACCTTTGAGACAAGTTTAGAAGGTCATTTTGGTGCATTCCCTCATGCTCCAGTGGTCATGGTAGCCTTGGAATTCAAATTGGATCATTTGGATCCCCTTAGATGGCACAAAATGAACTAATTTATAATCCAATGTCAAGATCTGACCAAATGAATAAATTTGCCCATGAAATTTGGCAAAATATAAATCTTATCTAGAGTTTTTTGGAAAGCCAAAGACCAGATTATTTGGAGCTTTGTGGAATTAATTATAAATTTCCAAAGTTGGCATTTTTCTATTGAATTGATACAAGTACTATTTATAGTCAGAAACTTAAGGCTTGTCACATCCGAAAATACAACCGCATGGCGCCCCATTTTTTTAAAAGAGAAAAATTTGGACGGTTCAAAGAAAACAAAAACTGAAATTAATAATTAAAGTAAAAGACTAGAGTTTAGGAGTCGCCACCAAAATTTTATATTTTGAAAAGGCAAAACTTTGGAAAAACCTTTTATTAGAAAAATGGTGTATGAACTAGATAATGGATCCGAGAGTTGATTTTGAGTGAGGAAAGTGTTAGACACCCCACTATACCTATTCTTAAGAATGGTTACCCTAAGTTAGTTGTGCAAAATTATCACGGTCTTTAATCTATTTTAATTCTCCTTAATAAATCACATGCAAAATAAAAAGTAAAGAAATTAAATTAAATAAAATTAAGAGTAAAAAAAAGAAATTAAAGAAATAAGATTTAAAATAAGAGGAAAGAAATCAAAGAAATAAAACTAAAAGAAATGATTATTTACAAGGGTGGACTTGATTTATGATGAGAGCCTAGAGCTTACGTACCTTGAAATGGGGATCAAAGTCTACGTAATTCGACTGATTTTGTTTTTGTTTAATGTTTTATTTTTGTTTTTTGTTGTTTTGTTGTTTTTGTTTGGCTTTTGTTTGATTTTTAGTTTTTGATTTTTTTATTTTTTGAAAAAAGAGTAAAAATCATTTCGACTTTTACAAGCAAAATGTATTTGAAATTGGTTGATGTGTTTTTATTTGCAAAAAATAGGATTAATTTTACTCTCCCCTCTTCTTTTCTCCCTTTTTTTTTTTTGTTTATGTTTTGTTTCTTTACTTTTTTTTTTTGTTTTTTTTTTGTTTTTGTTTATGTTTTTGTTTTGTTTCTATTACATTTTTTTTGTTTTTATTTTTGTTTTTATTTTTTTATTTTTGTTTTTATCTCTTTTTTATTTATTTTTTTTTTTATGTTTTGTCTTTGTTTCGTTTTGTCTATTAATTTTTTTGTTTTTCTTTTTTTATTGTGTTTTGTGTTTTTTTTAATTTTGTTAATCTTTACTTCTGGTTTTATTATTTATTTTTGTTTATCACTTCTTTTTTTGTGTTAATTTTTTCGTTTTGTTCTTTTTCTTTTTTTTTTGTTCCTATTCTTTGTTTGATTGCTTTTGTGTATTTTTATTCATTTTTTTTTTTTGTTTTTTTTTTTTTATTTTTTTAATTATTTGTTTTTGTTTTTTTATTTTGTTTATTTTGTTTATCTTTGTTTTTACTTTGTACAATTTTGGTGGATTTAACCTCTTTTTTTTGGGGTCAAATTTTCCTTAATTTTCTTGATTTGTTTATTTTCTTTTTTTTTTTTTTATAAAAAGGACCAACTCTTAAAACAAAATTTACTTTTGGACATTAGAACACTGTTTTTTCAATTTTTGCAAAAGACTTTTTAAGAAAGGATAACTCTTTAGGGCTCAAAATAATTTTTACTAAAAATTTAATCTTCTTCTACTTTTCATTCTTTTTTTTTTTTGAGGATTTATTTTAAATAGGGCCATTGAAGCCCAAAATATTAAAATGCAAGTTCAAAACCCAAAAGACACCAAGAAGGCTTTATTATCACACATGGCCTTTTGGTTCTTATGTGCCTGAGAGGATATAGAATCCCACATAGCTGCACTAATAAAATAAAGATAAAATGAAATAAACAAAAATAAAAAAATAAAACAAAAATAAAAAAAAGAAAAATGCACAAATAACATAATTTGTGAGGGTGGGTGCTCAGTGTTCAGTCTTAATATTCTATATTATTGTTAGGCATATTTATAACATTGATATGGAAAAGAAGAAAGTACATGAGTTACAACTTAATCCTTCAACATATCGTCCCTTTTTCTGATGAGATCAATAGGGTCATTCCTGGGGTAGTGTAATCAGGTTCCTCCATTTTGCTCCACTAACATGCCTACATCACCAAAACGAGCAGCACAATCCACAGAAGCACAATAAAAATAGTGGGGAAGAAAACATTCTGAAGAGTAGAATTTTTTTTAGAGTTTCATTGTATCAGTAATTCGAATTTAAAGTAATACATTCTGGAGCACTAATGATCAAAATGATATAAACAACCAACATCAATCCACATGAAGATTCCAAACCCTATAATACTAACGAAGCATATCCTAGTTGCATAAGAAAGCAAGATAGAATCGAAGCAACGCTGCATCACCTTTCTGATTATCACATCACAATCCCACAAACAGAGACTCAATCTACTGGGCCTCACTCAGGCATTTCATCAAACATGTGCTAGGCATTTCCTGGGACTGTACAGAATACTAGATTTTACGGTAAGCCTTAACCAAGATTAAACACATGTTGCCATAACATTAGGTATAAGATCCTATTGGAATCACACTGGCAACCTGACTAAGAAATAAGCCTTTCAAACTAATAAACCTTTCAAGAACCAACACAAACCAACAGTTATATTTAGGCACCAATTAAAATTCCAAAGTTCAGTCATGGCAGTAGATTCAGGAGCCACAATTCTCAACAAAGAAGAGAGCAGATAGCAAAAGATAAACCAATAAACAATGTACCTTTCGAGGTTTACTTACTTAGATTAATTACTAAAACCTTCGATTAATTCTGGACTGCTAGGAACTGTTCTTCTCCTCCCAGGATTAGGCGATCAGAGAACTTCATCCAAAATTCCCCTTCCACAACACCAAACACTTAGAGAAATCCACCTCCAGAAAATTGCTCGAAGAATCCTCCTTTCGATCCCTCTACTCCTAGACCTCTCCTTCAACCCAAAAATTTCTTAATACCTTCCCAAGAGACTCTCCCTTTTTTTTTTACTCTCTCTTTCCCTCAATGAGTTTCTCTCTGTCTTTCTCCCACTCGAAATTAATTCCCTGAAAGAATCCCTTCTCGCTTAATCTCTTTCGCCTCTCGATTTTTTTTCAATTCGAAAATCCCCCCTCCAAAACCAGCGAAAGACCCCCTTCAAAAAAATCAATCTCCGTTCCCTCTCTCTCATTCTCAAATTCCTCTCCAACCACCAAAAAAAGAAAACCTCTCGAGAAACGCCTCACAGCACTCACTCAACCTCTCTAATATCCCAGATCTCTCTAAAAGAACCCCTCTTGCTTTTGTGATTCTCCCCTATTTATATGAGTTCGAGGGTGAGTTTCACCTTCGCTCGCACGTCTCGCCATCCGCTTCTCGTACGGTTTGTCATGCTTCTCTGCTCCACCAATTTATGGCACCAGCATTCACCTCTTGTGCCATTTCATCCTTTCGCCTTCGAAAATGCTTGCGGGAGAGAGTCAGAGTAGAGGACGGGGGACCAGAGCTGTCTAGGGTTTCCTTTTTTTTCATTCGTAGCAATTCCTTTTGGGTATGCGGGTTTCTCATTTGGGTTAGAGAGGCAGAGGGTCCGAATGTATAGGCTGAGCGAAGTAGGCCTCCATCAGTTCACCCATTTCCTTTGCATGGGCTCAGTTCTTTGGGCCTTTTTTTCCATTTTTGGTCCAATTTTAAGTTGGCTTTGGGTTGGACTCCTTTTTTTTTTTTTTTTTTCTTTTATATGGTTTAAGTATGTGGGTTTCAAGATTTGGGCCGTTCCTGGGTAGATTGAAGGTCTGGCTTTAGAATTTAGGTCCTGTATCCTTTTTTTTTTTTTTTTTTTTAGGCATTTTCTTTCTTTTTCCTCCTTATAAAAATATATATTGTAATATTTGATTTTTTTCATTTTTCTTTTAGGAAATTATAACTTTGATTTTTTTTATTTTCTTGTTTTGAAAAACGTGATTTTTACTTTTTATGATTTTTTCTATTTTCGATTCGCTTGATTTTTCCTCTTTCTTTCTTTTTTTTTTGTTAGTCTAATTTTATTATTATTTTGAAATATGTCCAGACAAAATACGGTATTCACAATTGCTCCTCTTGACTTGTTTCTTAAGCAAGAAGATTGAAAATGTTTTTGCATAATGGACAAGTAAAGATAAGAACACATATTTTGTCTGGGATGATTTGATTACCTCTTGACACAACTAGAGAATAAACCAAAAAAGGGAAAAGCGACTTGAACAAAATATGGCATTTCCAGGTTGCCCCTCTTTGCTTATTCTTTAAGTGAGGAGATCAAAAATACAATTTTTTATATCCTTAGCTTAAGAATAAGTAAAGATAGAAACATATATTTTGTTTAGGGAGCTAATAGATCAAGGGAAGTTACCTTACCTGGGGGTGATTGAACTTCGATAAAAGATGTTTGCAAGTACAAGGTTTTTGAACACACGCTCGGTTTATGCAAGGTTTTTGGATACCTGATTTGTGCAAGGCTTTAGTTGGTACCTATTTCGGTGCAGGACTTTTATTATGCCTGTTCTGGCAGGGCTTTTGGGATGCCTATTCTGGCAGGGCTTTGGATGCCTATTTTGATAGGACTTTAGGTGCCTGTTCTTGTAGGACTTTAGGTGCCTATTCTGGGTACGACTTTGGGTGCCTATTCTGCGTAGAACTTTGGGTGCTTATTCTGCGTAGGAATTTTATTATGCCTATTTTGTGCAGAACTTTGGGTGCTTATTCTACGTAGGACTTTGGGTGCCTGTTCTGTGTAGGACTTAAGAGTGCCTATTCTGTACAAGACTTAAGAATACCTGTTCTGTGTAGGACTGTGGGTGCCTATTCTACGTAGGACTTAAGGATGCCTGTTCTGTGCAGGACTATGGGTGCTTATTCTGCATAGAACTTAAGGATGCTTGTTCTGTGCAGGACTTTAGGATGCCTATTTTATGCAGAACTTTAGGTGCCTATTCTGTATAAGACTTTAGGTGCCTATTCTACATAGGACTTAAGGGTGCCTTTGGGTGCCTATTATGCGCAGAACTTTTATTATGCTTGTTCTGTGTAGGACTTTGAATGCTTGGCCCAATGTTTGAGTAATGCATGTGTATATGCAAAATGCATGATATATGAACAGAGCCTCACGAAGAATGTAACCAGCGGATTCAGTGGATGAATGTAATCTTGCAAGCAAGAAACATGAGATATATGGATGTTGCCTCTGATATGATTTCTACTTCTTGAAGAACATGTGGGATGCTCTATTTAATATTTACTTACCATAATATGAAAGTGTGCATGGCAGCTATGAATTGGTTTCATTTGTTGTTCTTTTCTTCTCATTTTTTCTTTTATTTTTTCTTAAAAAAATCATTATTATTATTATTATTATTATTATTATTATTATTATTATTATTATTATTTGTGTGTTTTTTTTATTTTCATGAAAATGCTAGTTTAGAGGCATTACCAAGTGTTGAACTGACTAACTGTAGAGCCAAGGTATATTGTCCTCTCGAAGTGCTACCCATTTAACCAGACCCTTGGTACTTTGGCTTACATCCAATTGAGAACTCTTGATGCTCCACTAACAAAGGATTTTGTACGTTATCTTTGAAACCACAGTTGTCCCTTTTGTTTGTTTTCTTGGGAAGAAAAGTCACCACATATGTCATTCATGAATGTCTTGATGACTAAGTTTAAGATGAAGATAGCATTTTAAGGAACGACGTTTAATATTTAGTCCCGGTCTATCCTTCCCATAATGATTAAGATAATTGGTCCAAAGAGGACATCAACATTGACATGCCCAATATTTGCTTTGACAAATGTCATTCCTTAGTTATTAATTTATTTATATAAAGCATGAATGCAGTGGTCACAATATGAATGAACAATGAACTGTAACTAATAGAATAGAAATTATTAGAAGAATAATCTCCAACAAGAAGTTTGGATAAAGTACATAAGAGTTAAGACAATAGGGGATTTGAAACATAGAAAAGATAAAAGAACTAGATCGAAAAAGTTCTTTCGAAGAATGTCCTTTACAATTGGCCCTGCATGCCCCCGCAAGGTGATCCTTTGCATTATACAAGACATGCATTTTGTCGAACCTAATTTGAGGCCTACTACTCCCGTACTTCTACCCAACTTTGAACTTCAGATGTTGCCTTACCTTTTGCCTAGGCATTTTCTCATACTACCTAGCAGGCTTTCCTTCCCTTCTCTCTCCTTTTTTTTTAGCTCTAATTTTTGCCTAGGTCGCCCTTTCGGGTTTTCAGCCTAGCGAGCTTTTATTGTGCTATAACTTTTTCCAAGGCTGCCCATTTGGGTTTGCAACCTAGCTAGCTTTTTCCTTTTATACAAAATATTTTTTTACTGTATTTGAGTTGAAGGGCTTGGTCAATTCACTATCGTCCATGTCCATCAAAGCTAACACCCCTCCTGAGAAAGCATGCTTTACAATGTAAGGTCTTTCATAAGTAGGAGCCCATTTGCCCCGAGTATCATTCTGGTTTGGTAAGATTCTTTTAAGAACTAGTTCACTAGCTTTGAACTTTCTAGGACGAAGCTTTTTATTGAAAGCTCTTGCCATCCTTTTTTGATACAACTGCCCATGGGATATAACGGTGACTCTTTGCCTTTCAATCATATTCAACTGCTCATACCGAGCCCTCACCCAATCATTTTCATCTAAGTTGGATTTGATTAATACCCTTAAGGATGGGACTTCAACCTCAATTGGTGTGACAACTTCTATTCCATAAACCAGAGAGTAAGGAGTTGCCCTAGTCAAAGTACGCATAGTCGTGCGATAATCGTGCAATGTATACGAAGGTATAGCGTGCCAATCTTTGTAGGTGATTGTCATTTTAGCGATGATCTTCTTTATGTTCTTATTCGCTATCTCTACTACCCCATTCATCTGTGGTCGATAGGGTGCTAAATTATGGTGCTTGATCTTAAATCGTTCACAAAGTTTAAAGACTTCTGTTCTATTAAAGTTTGCAGCATTATCTGTAATGATCCTTTTAAGTAGCCCATAATGACAAATAGTATTCGTTTTGAGGAACTTGTAGAAAGCTTTTTGAGTGACACTAGCGAAGGAATTGGCTTCTATCCACTTAGTGAAATAATCAATAGCTACCAGAATGAAACTGTAACACCATAGATTCTAGTCCATCTCATACATTTGAATGGCATGATATCATGAACTGTGTAGGATTTCCATGGGAAAAGTGAGAAAAGTGGGATTATTTTTGCATTGCGCTATGTCTAAAAATTCATTTTGGTGTCACATGGACCATGTGAGATCATACTATGTATCTTCATATTTAATTACATCATTACAACTCATTTAGATCCCAAAAACATGCCTCCAACCCATGGAAACCGAAATGGAGCATGAAAATTCGGAGATCCATTTTCGGCCAGAATTGGTCTCTTTCCTGGGCACACTTTGGAAAATCATAACTAAATCTAGGAAATTCAAAATCATGCAATCTTGGTGATTCTGGAAAGCTTAGGATGTCTACTTCATATTAGAAATACGCCCAGGTCATAAAATTCATCACACAGGACGTTTGACATCCAAAACGCTACAGACTCACTGGCTGCCTGGGCTGTGATTCAGGTTACTGATGCAAACTTCTGAAATTCATAACTAATTCTACAAAAATCGAAATCACACACATTCAGTCATTATGAGAAGCTACAAATGTTAACTTGACACTAAAAATAATTCTCGAATAAAAAAGATACGTTTAGGTATCTGGAACTGATGGAATAGGGATTGAGCTCTGGAGTCACCACTGTTACTGACAGAAAATTTCAAAAATGCATAACTCTGTGCTCAGACCTCCAAATGAGGTGATCTCGGTGGGCACAGAAAACTTATGACCTCTAGTTTATGCATATAAAATTTCATAATCATTGGACACTATTTGGCTATCGAATGACACAGAATTCAAAACTGCCAGTATGAACAGTGCACATACCAGAAACCATGGAAAATCCCAACTTTGAAAATTCATCAAATATTCTCTAGGTCTCCGAAAATTATGATCTTTAGCTTCCCAGAAAGCTCTTAATGAGACCTAATTGCATGCCAAATTTTAGGGCGTGACTAACTCATTTTGCCAAAAAGTGATATAGGGTTCCATTATGGTCAATTTTGACTCCATATTGGGTACCAAAATTGCCAAATGGATTTCCTTTGGTCTTGGCACCTTTTGGGCAAGTTTAAAAGCATGTTTAAGACTTGGGGAAGCTGCCGAAATGGTCCCAAACCATTTGCATCTCATTTTGGCCTTTTCACCCTCACTTATGTATATTTCCAACACACTTCCATATTGTACATTTTGGCATTACATACTCAAAATAAGTTCTAGAGATCACATATCATATCCATACATTTAAACATCATATAATATCATATTTACACATGTCTCAAGGGTCATAGCCCATTTACTATATCATATATACCATATGGTACAATCATGGTCTTAAAGTGGCAAAAGCTAAATACATGATTGTCAATCTCCTTCCTCTAGTGTTGTTGGCTCCCATTGGCATATCCACTTGGTTCACCTAGCATGTTAGATCATTAGAGAGGAGGGGATGAGATTCAAAGAATCCCAATAGCTCATCTCCCATTCAATCATACATAATATGTGCAAGGCAAGTTTCATAAATGCATGCATGGAGGAAATAGAAGCCATAGATATTTTAAAAGCAACCTTGGCATGTAAATCAATCATACAAGACATTCAAGAGTTTACTAAGTGTTTGGATTGGCCTCACACTTCTCCTCATAGATTTTGGACTTGCCTCACCCATTCTTTGAGCACTTTGGACTCAACCATACTCTTGGGAGCCCACTTTACTTTTGGGAGACTCTTTACTTTGTCTCAACCAAGCTCAAGGGTTCTTGGCTCATCCTTACCCAAGGGAAGAGTTCTTGGCCTCTCCACACTCAAGCAAACTCATACAAACATCATGGATTCATTTAAAACATAATATGGCATCAAGGATTATGACATGTAAAGGCATGCTAGCATACTTTTCAAAGCTTGAAAATACATATACACACATTCTAAAACAAGCTAAACACACATCCATGCATGAGAGAAAGTGGAGAGAGCTACCTTGCATACAAACACACACTTTTTCCTTAGCTTTCATGCCTCCTCTTTTAGCCACACACCTATAAGTCGGTGGAGATAGTTTCACTTGGCCTAGACACAAATTATGGGAGCCAATTTAGTTCATGAAACAATTTCTAGGGCTATGCAACTTGCTTAAACCCTAGATTACTCTACAACCTCCATTATGGTCTATATTGGCACCTAATGAAGCAACACCCCTCAAATGATTTCTAGGCCTTATTCTTTACTCTCAACTATGATTCTTGACTCCTTTTAAGCCTCTTGGAGTCATCACGTCATTAAAACAAAGGGCCTAACATCATGTTGCTTCCTTAGGTCACAATATGGAACCTAAAGCACCAACTCATTCTCTAAGCTTCCTAAATTTTTTCCAAGGTTTCCCCTCACATTTATTCATCATGTATGACTCAAAAATGGGCTTGAAACAATTTAAAACTCTCCCTAACTATGCCATCCCTACTTGGCCAAAAGTTAGAGCATAAATGGGATTTCATGGCTTCTTGATTTTTCCTTGATGGGGGAACCATTTAGGGAGGTTGTTAAGAGTTGTAAGAGGTCAAGGAAACACTTAAATAGCCAAGGGAACTCATGGATTAAATCAGTTTTTACAATCCCTTTAAGTGCTCTACACTTTTCTAACTTGATTTTCATTAGCCTTTCTTCCAATTTCCTTGCATCTACTAACTCCTCATGGTCTAAAACACACAATTCCTTCTTATTTCTGGACAAAAAGCCTCCCCCCAAGATGGTTCTGTTCTGGCAGAACTCCACACACAAAGGGCAAGAAAAAGGAAGCAACCAAGATAGAAAAATCACCTTGATTCCAAGCTTTTCTCAAGAGTTCTCTTCCTTGCTTCAACCCTCTCCTTGAATTTCGAAATTTCCCCCTCATTTCTGGGCTCAAAATAGAACCAAACATCTCACTAAATCCATAGGAAGAGAGGAGGAAAGGAGGGGAAGAAGTTTAACAAGGCAAGGAGTAGGAAAAAGTGGCTAAAACTTACACTTTTCAAAGCTTCCTCTTCCTTCCTTGGCCTCCCCTCTTGTGCGCCACTCTCATCCCTTCTTACTTCTGTTTTCACGTTTGAGAGAGTGGGGGAGGAGATCTGAGCAAAGGAGGGGCGTTTTTATAAGCTAGGGATTCATTTTAGCAACTTTTAAAAGTTGTAATTTAGTCCTTCTTCATAGTTTTGTTCGTTTGGGTTCGTTTTAACTCCTTTTTGAAATCCATCTTTTCCATCATATTTCTTAGGCTCTTAATCATAATAATTGCCTTTGGAATCACTCAAAAAGGATCTAAAACTATTCCGAACCATTCGGTCAAAGTTTTGGTCAACCGACGGCCGAAATCGCTCACCGGAGGGGTTTCAACTGTTCTAGGGGTTCCCATAGTATTTAGGGCCTATGAGAACCCTAGGAAGCTCAAATTTTTTGTTTAAGAAGCCCTCCTATGAGTTTTCCAAATTTTTCAAAAATTACAAAAATGCCCCTACTTCCCTCGGTAAATTTTCTGATCGCTTTTGGCTCTAGTTTTTGGGCATCTTAAACCTCCAATCCTCATTTTCTAATAACTAAAATTTTATTATAATTTTAGTTGGCCCCAATTCCTTCTATTTCGAGGACTTCTTTTTATATTTGGCCCATTCCTGCCGTTTACGGAGAAATCGAACATTGCGTTTCTCATATTTACGGAGGGACCGGATGTTACAGAAACAATATCCATTTGAAGCCTTGGGATTAATTGGGCCGATTACATCAATGCCCTACATGGAGAATGGCCAAGGTGCCACCAGATTGTGTAACGAAACTAGTGGTACATTGATTTTGTCCAAGTATATCTAGCATTTGTGACACTTTTAAACATACTTAATGCAATCTTTCTCCATTGTTAACCAAAAATACCCACATCTCTGGATCTATTTGGCCAACATGAGACCGTTTGTATGTGTACACATATTCTTTCATGCACTTCTGTGACTATCTTCTAGGCTTCCCTCATATCCACACACTGTAACAGTGTGCCATTATGACTTCTCTTGTATAGGATCCCATTACTGATGAAGAAGTTTATGGCTAGACGCCGGATAGCCTTTTTATCACTTTTGATGGCCTCAGTTGGGTATTCCTTGCTTATCATATAAGTTTTAATATCGTGATACCAAGGTTGTCCATTATGCTCTTCTTCTATATTTAAGCAATATGCTGGCAAATCTCTGGACTCTACTCGGAGTGGCTGGACTTGGACTCCATAGTCAAATCGAATCATCACTACTAAGGTGGCTAAAGTATTAGCAAATTGGTTCTTATCTTGAGTGACATGATGAAAATTGATTTCTTCAAATTGTTCGATTAATTGAGCCAAAAATTTTTGATATGGAATCAGTTTTGAATCCTTAGTTTGCCATTCTCCAGTCACTTGATGAATTATAAGAGTTGAGTCACCAAAAACTTTGAGGCTTTTTATACCAAAAGTTACTGCAGCATTTAGCCCATTGATACAAGCTTTATATTCAGCTATGTTGTTGGTACATTTGAACTCCAATTTAATAGCCACTGGGAATTGTTTTCCTTCAGGGGATATAATTACAGTTCCAATACTATAGCTGTGCATGTTTGTAGTTCCATCAAAATACATCTTCCACCATCCATCCTTATCATTTCTATTATCTTCTTCACCCTCTACGGCTAATATGTCCTTGTCAGGGAAATGAAAATCCAATGGTTGGTATTCATCCAAAGAATTCTCAGCCAAGTGATATGCTATGATACTCCCTTTTATAAACTTTTATGTCATATACTTGACATCATATTCGGATAGAATCACTTGCCACTTAGAGACTCTCCCAGAAACGTGTGGGCTTTCAAAAATATATTTGATAGGATCCATTCAAGAGATTAACCAAGTGGTAAAATAAAGCATGTATTGCCGCAAACGTCTAGTGGTCCACGGTAACCCGCAACAAGTCTTCTCAATCAATGGGTAGCAGGCTTCACATTCATTAAATTTCTTACTCAAGTAATAAATTGCTTACTCCTTCTTTCTAGAGGTATCATGTTGTCCCAATACAACCCTCATCAATCTTGGCAAGATGGTCAAATAGAGGATCAAAGGTCATCCCTGTATGGGTGGAACCAAAATTAGGGGATTTAATAAATAATTTTTAATTTTGTCAAAAGCTTGCTGACAGTTACTATCCCATCTTCTAGTGTAGTTCTTTTTCAATAATTTAAAATTTGGCTCGCAGGTTGCAGTTAAGTTGGCAATGAATCTTGCTATGTAATTTAGTCGACCCAGAAAACTTTGCACCTCCCTTTCTGTTTGGGGAGTTGGCATTTCCTGAATTGCTTTTACTTTATCAGGATCCACCTTTATTCCCTTCTGGCTCACCATGAAGCCCAACAATTTTTCAGTTAATGCCCCAAAGATACACTTGTTGGGGTTTAAGTGGAGTTTGTATTCATGCAACCTTTCAAATAATCTTCTCAAAACTGCCACATGGCTCTCCCCTTCTCCAGATTTAGCCACCATATCATCAATATACACTTCCAGTTCCTTATGCATCATATCATAAAAGAGTGCCATCATGGCCCGTTAATAAGTTGCTCTTGCATTCTTTAATCCGAATGGCATTACTCTGTAACAATATGTTCCCCATGGCGTGATAAATATAGTTTTCTCTTTATGGTTTTTATGCATAGGGATTTGATTATACCCTGAGTAACCGTCCATGAAAGAGTACCGGTGGGCTCGTGCTGTGTTATCAACTAAAACATCAATGTGAGGTAACAGGAAATCATCCTTTGGGCTTGCCTTGCTTAAATCCCTATAATCAACACACATGCAAACCCTTCTATCTTTTTTTGGGACTGGTACAATGTTTGCTACCCATTGAGGGTATGTGGACACTTGGAGGAACCCTGCCTCTAATTGTTTCATGACCTCTTCTTTTATTTTTAAAGACATGTCGAGGCTCATTCTTCTTAATTTTTGCTTTTTTGGCTCGACATTTGGGAATAAAGGAATCTCGTGAGAAGCAATCTCTGGATCGAGTCTAGGCATGTCTTGATAAGACCATGCAAAGACGTCCATGTATTCCCTAAAGAGCTAAATCATTTCCCTCTTTTCTAGATTATCTACTATTTTAATCTCCTTTTTATCTTCCTCTGTCCCTAAGTTAATGTTTTCAACTATTTCTTCATGTGGCCATATTCCTTTATCTTCAGAATCAAGTATTTTCTTGAAGATTTGGGTTAATTCTTTATTGTCAGATTTGGAACCATGCATATCTGTAGTAACGCATAAATCACTCAACAAGGGCTTGGGGACCTCTGCGTTGGACAGGAGTCTCGAGGAAAACAATTTTCTGGAGGAAGAAATAAAAGGAAAATGAATGAATAGGAAAAAGAATAGAGAGAAAAGGCATGATATCCAAGGACTTTAATTTCATTCACAAAATACCACTATCATTCATAAAGTACTGACTAAAATTGTGAAGTAAAATGTCTTAGGCAAATTAAAACAAAGGAACAACACGATCATAAAAATTACTCTAAAGTTACGACATCAGTGATATCCTCAATTTCCCAATTATCCAATCTTTCCCCAGAATCATCGACCATGATCTAAGCTTTAACTCCTCGCATGACTCCATCATCAACCATTGAAATACTTAAACAATTCATGACCTCTGAAGGATTTGGAAAAGTTCCTCTGATATGGGGAATTTTCTACTTCTCTTACCCTTTACTTCCTTTCTCGCTTCATTGTGCTTTTAGCTAGTTTAACAACAAAGGTTCATATCCTAATCCTTGATGCTTAGGATTTTCTGGTAGAGTAATAGGCCGTTCAATTCCTTGAAGCTGTATCCCCAGTCTCTTTCTAGATTGGAACCCATTTCTTTCTAACATTTTCATCATGATCTAATTGACATTTCCCACTATAGGCTTGGGCCCATCCATCTCTAGGCTCTGAAATGACATTTCCATCTCTTGCTCAGCAGCTTCAATATACGGCAAAGAACTGGGCTTATTCAACATTATCTCCTCTTCTCCCTTGATAGTGATTATCCTCCCTTTGTCAATAAATTTAACCTTTTGATGAACAGTTGAAGGGACAACACCAGCAGAATGGATCTATGGTCTCCCAAGAAACATTGTATAAGATAGATCAATGTCCATTACTTGAAAATTCACTGTAAATATTTTTAGCCTAATTTCCAAAGGCAAGCAGATAGTGCCGATCATTGCCCTTTTAGAACCATCAAATGCTCTAACCACCATGTCACTTTTCTTAACATACAATGCCCCTATTGCTAGTTGCTCAAACATGGTCAATAGTAGTACATTGAGTGCCAATCCTCCATCAATCAGGACCTTTGCAATTACAAAGCCATTACATTTCAAAGTAATGTGCAAAGCCTTAAGCTGATTGGCAGATGTCCCCATAATCTCCTCTTCAAAAAATGAGATGGTAGATGTGAACTTGACAATATTCATCACACTGGCAACCGTTTCTGGGGTAATATTGGGTTGCACATATACTTCCTTCAATACTTTTTACAGAGCCCGACGATGCACCTCAGAGCTCATAACTAAGGACCACATTGAAATTCGAGCTAAAGTTTTCTTCATTTGTTTTACCACCTCATATTCGCTCTGCTTCACGATCTGTAAGAAGTTTTCTTCATTTCTTTTTTCTCATTTTGACTACTAGTATTAATGCCTTTTTCCTTCAGATGTTTGTCAACATTTGTAGGGAGGTAAACCTTACCACTTTGAGTGACTCCCCTAGCCTCAACTATATTGGTGATAAGTTCTCTTTTCGCCTTAGCGATTACTGTCTGATTAAAGGGAAGTTCAATAATTTCCTTATATCTCCAGGGTATAGCACGATCGCTTTTATACGGGAAAGGAGCTGGCATGTTAACAATCATTGGTGATGGTTTTGGGGTAAAGGGGGCCACCGTTGAAAAAGGCTCATTGACAGTTAGAGTAACTATTTTCAACTACTGGTAAGGATGACAATATCAACATATATCTTATCTGTTATACAAATTTCTTCTTTAGACTTCCCTATAACCACAACCCTCAATGTCATTAATTCCTTTAATGCTTTCTGGAACTGCACACAACCCTCAACATCATGATCTATATCTTATTGATGGTAATCACAAAAGTAGCCTGCGGGCCAGTGATAGTTTTGACAGGCTCTTCTGGTAATAATTCTAACATATACCTTGCTAATTGAAGATTAGCTAACAGACTCTTCATAGGCAACCCAATAGTATCGGGGCCCATTTTCAAGGGCATTCACCTGTCACCTGTGACTAAGTAAAGGATCAGTGGCAATTGTGAAATTTTCCCTGGGCTTAAGCTGAATATGATTGGACTCGATCAAATCCAACATGTTCCTCTTGAAAGTAGTACAATTCTCAATTGAATGTCCTGAGGCACCCATATGATACTCACAGGAGACATTGGGGTTGTACCAAGCTAGGTACGATGGTTGCATCCCCTTCATGCATCGTGGCCCTATGAGTTTTGCCTCCAACAATTTCTGGTACAACTTTGCATTGGTAGAACTGAAATTGGGCCATAGACGGTTGTCCTTTGGCCGTACATTAGCTCCCCTCTCCTGCTGTCCTTGTCCATTCACTACCGGTCTATACTAATTTTGGCCTTCACTTCCCTTACCAATTTGATAAGACACAGGTTGTCGCAGGAATGGTCTTGAGGGTTGAATATAGCTTACTTCTCCTTCTTTCTTCTTCATACCTTGTCCCTTCCTAAATCCACCCTCTGTTAAAAGGGATGGGAGCTTTCTGTCTCAAATGTCTGCATTAATTCTCTCTCTAACCTTAATTAAGTTAGGAAAATCAGTAACATACGTTCCCAGTATGATTTTGTAAAATTGATCGGATAAAATCTGAAAAAAGTATGAATAGAATTTAGATCCAATCATTGGAGGCTGAACTTCGGAAGCCATTAATCTTCACTTTTGGGCATACTCTTTGAACGACTCAGTTGGCTTCTTACTCATTCTCTTTAGCTGTTCCCTAGTTGGGGCAGTGTCGAGATTGAATTTATATTGTTTCATGAAAGTATTTGTAAGATCTCTTCACTTGCGAATCTTAGAATGGTCTAATTGCATAAACCACAGTAAGGCAAACCCAGTCAGACTCTCCAGGAAGAAATTTATTAGGAACTTTTCATCCTTTAACCAAATAGTCATCTTTGTGTAATACGACTTGAGATGCTAAATTGGATTACCAGAACCATCATACTTGTCAAAATCTAGAACTTTGAATTTCTTTGGAATTAGCACCTCAGGAGTTAAGAATAACTCTTCTATATCCAATGATCCCCATGTGGTTGATCTTTGTAAATCACACAATTGGTTCTTAACCTCCCTTAATTCTCTTTACCAATCCTCCTTAACATCATTATTCTTCCTTTTGCCATCCATAGTTGGGATTTGGAATGTATACATAGCATCATATCCAGGGGAGTCTTGCATATCTTTTGCTTCATTGTGGGAACCTTGCTTGTCAGCCACCTTTATAGGAGGATCTTGCACATTTTTCTACAGTAGCATAGGGTCAACCACTCAACTAGAATGTGCCTCTATTATAATCACACCG
Organism: Erythrophleum fordii; assembly: GCA_032878935.1. Lineage (NCBI taxonomy): Eukaryota > Viridiplantae > Streptophyta > Magnoliopsida > Fabales > Fabaceae > Erythrophleum > Erythrophleum fordii. The sequence goes on along the minus strand of JAVQMF010000052.1, from coordinate 11,396,182 downwards.
GGTGAGCTTGTTCTTACTTATGCAATGACAGGTGGGTGACTGGATGCACTTGGTGAATTATCAACTCCTTTTCCTTTGAAGGTCTCTAATAACATCTTCATCATTTTGCTCATCTAAGCCATTTGGTTCTCCATAGTTGTGATATGGTTATTTAAAGCAATTATATCTTCATAAGCTCTTTGGCTTCCTTTCATCTGGTGTCCCTCTATAAGCTTGCTTCTCAAATGAGTGTTGTAGACTCTAGTAGGAGGATGGGTTTGGTTAGATGGGTTTCATTTTAGAGGTGCAATATTGTCTCCCCCATTCTATTTTATGATTTTTCTTTGAAAATAAGATCAATTTAATCACATTAGAAAATACTTTAATTAAAATTGAAACAGTGATTTGAGCAAGCGGTTTCGGCAACGAAACATTGGGCCCTTTGATTTGTTAAGGGGTTTTTATTAACCCACATAGGGAATCAAAGTTGACACTTAATACAAGAGGGAATTTGAATCCTTACATGATTAATGTCTTTACATTCATCTAAGTTATTCATTATTTCTTGTGAACATTCATTGAGTAGAATAGAAACAAATTCTTTGATTAATCTAAGAAACTTCCAGGACTTCACGATAAGAGTTTGGTAATGGAGTACATCTTTACTCAAAAGTTAATAACTATTAAGATTTTTCAATTCCATTACAATATCATTGCATAACATGAAAAAACTCGTTATCTCCACTGGTGCGTTTAGCGGATTGGCTAGACCTTTAGCATTCTTGAGCGCTTTTATAAAATCAGGGATGACCTCATTAGTTAGGAGGACTAACTTCTTAAAACAGCTCATAAATCTCTCTTTCTCTACTGTTTGTTCAGTATGTAAAGCCTTCCATGTCTCCATGGTTTTGACTTGCCGGTTAAGTTGATTTATTAAATTTTGCATCACCATGGCGTTATCACTTCTGATATTGGCTAGCTCATTCATTCTTCTCTCTAATTCTTGGGTTAGCACTTCAATTTCTTGTTGAAGTTCCCTTGATTGGAGCCTTTGCATCTGGCTTTCCAATGCATCTCTTTCTTTAACTATCTTCATCAGCTTAGCATTGTTGTTCTGCATCCTTTTTCCATTCTCCTTCACCTGTTGTTGTGCTTTTTCCACGGCATCCTTCAGCTTCATATTTTCCTCTCTCAATCTTCTCATTTCAGCACCTCCTACATTTCCTTTATACCTTTTTACCCTTGTTGTTTCCTCTTGCAAAGCAGTGCATTCATTTTTCACTCGATTCAATCCTTTCAGGCATTCTTGCCTTCTTTCATCTAAAATCCTTCAATTTTGCCTTTTTGCCCTCCATCTACCTTGCTAGTTGTCATTGATGGCCCGCATATCGTTGCCAAGCAAAGGATCAAGGGGCTTAAAAGAGGGATTAATACCCTTGGTTCTTTCTTTCAACCACTTGCAATACTCTTTAGTCGTGGCTATAATACGTTTACCCAATTCAACCTTTCCTTTGCATATTATCCTTCCCCAGCCACTCCCAATTTCTTGACTTTGTATTTTAGCTTCTAGGGCACCATGGTGGAAACAGATTAGGTGTGTTGCTTCTTTAGATGGAACATCCTGCCTATATGCAAATTGTTAGAGAACGATCGATAGATTGTAGTTAATACAACCACGTGAGCTTATCAAAGGTACATTTAGGAATCCTTCACAACAATATATGATCTCCTCGCTCTCCCACCAGGCTAGCTTCCACTAGATCGTATTTTCATCTAAACGGCTAAGCAACTGGGCCAAGTCATCACGGTCCATCTTTGTGGTGGACAGTATATAACCTTCATGACTTAAGGAAATCCCTAATAGGATGATGGACAGTATCTCCTCTCATAAATGTGATTGAAAACCCAAATAGTCAGGAGTTGGAGGCAACATTTCAATTTTCCTCCTCTTTTTTCTTGGCAAAAACTCAATGTCAAGAATGTCTCTGCTATGATTGCTGATATGGGATTCACATGTTGATTCTCCACCGCCCAAAATATACTTACAGTGGCCAAATCGACTACTCCAACTGCTGACGGGAATAGTACTAGTCCGTATATTGCTAAAGCCAATACCCTTTTAAAAGCATTCCAGTCTCCTTTTTCTGCTATGACTTTGAGACATGCTTTCTTGAAAGACCTTAAGTTTGCCCCTTTTTGTACAATTGGACTCTGCCAGGATCTTCCCTTAAGATCTATGCCACCATCTGCTTTAATGGTAAATATCCCAGGTAGGTATAAACTGATGCATTTTTCCCACAGGTATATTTAAGAAGCTCCCATATTCTTCTAGGGTGAGTGTAATTTAGAATCTGAAAAATATGAAACATCTCAAAGAACTCTCCTAATACTGAGCCAAAGCTAATAGTGCTTCTAATTGGACTAGTATTAGCAACAAGTCCAAAATATCACCATAATCCCTCAGAAATTCTTGAATGTGTCTTCCTTTTAGCTTCTTACTCAATGTAATTAGACTTTCATTTGACTCAACTTCCACCTTGACTTTGATTTTTGTTCTTGTCATGACTAACTCAGTTGGCTTCAAACTCAGATGTTGCGTATTGCCCAGATGTTCCATTACTTCTGTTATGCTAATCAGCTTAAACAACAAATCACTGCTCCAAAGCACATTAATTAGCATAGCAAAAATTAATAGTTAGAGGATCATTATTATTAACTTAGTAATTTTGTTTTTCTCAAAGAACTTATTGCCCCACAAAATATGGGCTTTAGAATTTCACAAGTTAACTTAATAATCCCCTAGCATATGACTAATTCAGAATTAAATAATCATTCATGTCTCATAGAGAACAATCTCTTGATATAAGCAAAGGAGAAAAAGTTTTATACTTTTCCTCAAGAAACTTTATTGTTTTATGGGAGAAAAAGTACTTGACAATCAAATCAAGAGAAATATACCTTTCTACACAATTGATGCCTTAAAATAATTCCATTCCCTAACCAAGACATAACACTCAATTGTTGGTACCATAATTTTCCAAAATCTTAAAGACCCTTTTTTTTTTAATAAGGAATTTATTATTTTGTGGGGATGAAAATTTTAAAGGAAGAGATTCTTTTCTTTTAAAGAATAAAATTGAATTGTACATTATTTATTGCTTTATATTATCTCCTTTTTTTTTTTGCATGCATGAAGAAAATAAATGTAGGCCAAATGGGTTTCCCTTTCAAAGGGATTATGATAAATGTGGTTATGGCCTCTTCAGGGTTGGAAACGCACTAGGTAGGGGTTGGTTGAATCAACTCGTACCTTCATCATAGTTAACATATATCAAACTGTGCAATGACATATCATTAATCACTCCAATAAACAGTGACGATGTGTTACTTTCCCTACAAGGTTTTATTGGATGCATGAATGTGATGAAAGAATAAAGAAATGCCCTCCTTTGTCCTAACATGGGTAGACCCTAGGTTGAGATCAATGGTTTATAGAAGTCTGGCTCTAACTATTTATAGAGGTATCGATGGCTCAACTATCAATGCATTTTTCAAGGTACGTCTATGACCCCTAAAATTTTTGGCCCCTAAATTACCCCCACCGCGAGGTGAGGATCTCGTTATATAGATTTGACTTTAAGAGGAAAAGTATCCTACACAAGTCAAATCCATATAACAAGGCACAATTTAGGTGAGGTCTTCATGATAGCCTCAGGAAGCATAAGGCTTCACAAGGAAATCAATATAAACCTCTACTAATCTAAAGTGTATTAAGACTCGAGTATAGAGCCCATAATGTGTGTGAAATATTTATGTCTCAATGATGTGTGTGAGGAGAGCATTTACCTTTCATCCTATAGACTACCCAACCTTCATCTGCTAAGCAGATTGATAGAACAAAAGGCAGAGAAATATATACATAGATATAAGTAAGGAAAAAAAAGGAAAAGGAAATAAAATGTATACAAATATGGTCATCTACCCTAAGGTTTTATTCCACATGTTATCTATCCTAACATATATTATATACACAAGCAATGAAACCAAGCAAATAAAGCAAGCATATGAAAGACATGTTATCTACCCTAATCATATGAGGTAAACAATAAACAAAAGGGAGAACCAAAATAAAAGGAAGGCCATAACATTTTGCACAACTAACCAAAATTAGGCTTAACTCTCAAACTAATCCCCAGTGAAGTCACCAAACTGTTACATTCGAAAATACGACCGCGTGGCGCCTCATTTTCTTAAAAGAGAAAAATTTGGACGGTTCAAAGAAAACGAAAACTGAAATCAATAATTAAAGTAAAAGAGTAGGGTTCAGGAGTCGACCCCAAAATTTTATTTTTTGAAAAGGTAAAACTTTGAAAAAGCCTTTTATGAGAAAAATGGTCTATGAACCAGATAATAGATCCAGGAGTCAATTGTGAGTGAAGAAGGTGTTAGACACCCCACTAAACCCATTCTTAAGAACGGTTACTCTAAGTTAGTTGTGCAAAATTATCATGACTTTTAATCTATTTTAATTCTCCTTAACAAATCACATGCAAAATAAAAAGTAAAGAAATTAAATAAAATAAAAGTAAAAAAAGAAATTAAAGAAATAAGATTTAAAATAAGACGAAAGAAATCAAAGAAATAAAACTAAAAGAACATGATTATTTACAAGGGCGGACTTGACCTAGGATGAGAGCCTAAAGCTTACGTAGCCCGAAATGGGGATCAAAATCCATATAGTTCAACTGAAAATTGTCTTTTTAGTTGATGTTTTGTTTTTATTTTTTGTTGTTTTGTTATTTTTGTTTGGCTTTTGTTTGATTTTTGATTTTTTTATTTTTTAAAAAAAGAGTAAAAATCATTTAGACTTTTGCAAACAAAATGTATTTGAAATTGGTTGATGTGTTTTTATTTGTAAAAGACATGATTAATTTTACTCTCCCCTCTTCTTTTCTCCCCCCTTTTTTTTGTCTTTTTGTTTTTTTTAGTTTCTGTTTTTTTTTTGTTTTTTTTTTTTTTTTCTTGTTTCTATTCTTTTTTTTTTTTGTTTTATTTTTGTTTTTATCTCTTTTTTTTTGTTTTTTTATTATGTTTTGTCTTTTTTTTTTTTGTTTTTATTTTTTTTTTTTTTTTAATTTATTTTTTTCACTTTCTTTTGTTGTTTGTTTATTTTTCATTTTTTAATTGATTTTGTCTTTTTTTAATTTTTTTGTTCTTTTTTTTTATTGTGTATTGGTTTTTTTTTTATTTTGTTAATCTTTACTTTTGGTTTTATTATTTATTTTTGTTTATCATTTCTTCTTTTTTTTTTTTTTTTTGTGTTAATTTTTTCTTTTATTCTTTTTCTTTTTCTTTTTCTTTTTATTTTTGTTCCTATTCCTTTGTTTGATTGCTTTTGTGTATTTTTGTTTATTTTTTCATTTTGTTGTTGTTTTTCATTTTTTATTTTTGTGTTTTTGTTTTTGTTTCTTTTTTTTTTGTTTATTTTTGTTTATCTTTGTTTTTACTTTGTACAATTTTAGTTGATTTCACCTCTTTTTTTTTGGTCAAATTTTCCTTAATTTTCTTGATTTGTTTGTTTTTATTTTTTTTTTATAAAAAGGACTAACTCTTAAAACAAAATTTACTTTTGGACTTTAGAACACCGTTTTTTCAATTTTTGCAAAAGACTTTTTAAGAAAGGATAACTCTTTAAGGCTCAAAATAATTTTTACTAAAAATTTAATCTTTTACTTTTCGCTCTTTTATTTTTATTTTTTGGATTTATTTTAAATGGGGCCATTAAGGCCCAAAATATTTAAATGTAAGTTCAAAACCCAAAAGACACCAAGGAGGCTTTATTGCCATACATGGCCTTTTGGTTCCTATGTGCTTGAAGGGATATAAAATCCCACACGGTTGCACTAATAAAATAAAGATAAAATGAAATAAACAAAAATAACAAAAAATAACAAAAAAACAACAAAAATAAAAATAAAAATAAAATAAAGAAAAATGCACAAATAACATAATTTGTGAGGGTGGGTGCTCAGTATTCAGTCTTAATAATTTGTATTACTATTAGGCATATTTATAAAATTGATATGGAAAAGAAGAAAGTACATGAGTTACAACTTAATCCTTCAACATATCATCCCTTTTTTTGATGAGATCAATAGGGTCATTCCTGGGGCAGTGTAATCAGGTTCCTCCATTTTGCTCCACCAACATGCCCGCATCACCAAAACGGGCAGCACAATCCATAGAAACGTAATTAAAATAGTAGGGAAGAAAACATTCTCAAGAGCAGAATTTTTTTAGAGTTTCATTATATCAGTAATTTGAATTTAAAGTAAAACACTCTGGAGCACTAATGATCAAAATGATATAAACAACTAACATCAATCCGCATGAAGATTCCAGACCCTATAATACTAAAAAAGCATATCCTAGTTGCATAAGAAAGCAAGATAGAACTGAAGCAACGTTGCATCACCTTTCTGATTAACACATCACAATCCCACAAACAGAGACTCAACCTACTGGGCCTCACTCAAGCATTTCATCAAACATATGCTAGGAATTTCCTGGGACTGTACAGAATACTAGATTTTACGGTAAGCCCTAACCAAGATTAAACACACGTAGCCATAACATTAGGTATAAGATCCTATTGGAATTACACTGGTAACCTGACTAAGAAATAAGCCTTTCAAACCAATAAACCTTTCAAGAACCAACATGAATCAACAGCAATATTTAAGCACCAATTAAAATTCTAGAGTTCAGTCATGGTAGTAGATTCAGGAGCCATGATTCTCAACAAAGAAGAGAGCAGGTAGCAAAAGATAAACTAGTAAACATTGTACCTTTCGAGGTTTGCTTACTTAGATTAATTACTGGAACCTTCGAGTAATTTTGGGTTGCTAGGAACTGTTCTTCTCCTCCCAGGATTCGGCAATCAGAGAACCTCGTCTAGAATTCCCCTTCCACAGCACCAGATACTTAAAGAAATCCACCTCCAGAAAATCGCTCGAAGAATCCTCCTTTTAATCCCCCTACTCCTAGACCTCTCCTTCGACCCGAAAATTTCTTAGTACCTTCCTGGGGGACTCCCTTTTTTTTTTGAATCTCTCTTTCCCTTAATTAGTTTCTCTCCATCTCTCTCCTGCTTGAAATCAATTCCCCGAAAGAATCCCTTCTCGCTCAGTCTCTTTCGCCTATCGATTGTTTTTCAATCTGAAAATCCCCCTTCCAAAACTAGTGAAAGACCCCCTCTGAAAAAATCAATCTCCGTTCCCTCTTTCTCATTCTCAGATTCCTCTCTAACCACCAAAAAAAGAAAACCTCCTAAGAAAACCCTCACAGCACTCACTCAACCTCTCTAGTATCCCAAATCTCTCTAAAAAAACCCCCTCGCTTCTGTGATTCTCCCCTATTTATAGTGAGTTCAAGGGTGAGTTTCACCTTCGCTCGTGCGTCTCACCATTCGCTTCTTGTATGATTCATTGTGCTTCTCTGCTCTACCAATTTGTGGTACCAGCACTCACCTCCCATACCATTTCATCCCTTCACCTCCGAAAATGCTTGCGGGAGAGAGTCAGAGTAGGGGAAGGTGGACCAGAGCTATCTAGGGTTTCCTTTTTTTTTCATCCGTAGCAATTCCTTTCAAGTATGCAGGTTTCTCATTTGGGTTGAAAAGGAAGAGGATCTGGGATGTATAGGCTGAGCGAAATGGGCTTCCATCAGTTCACCCATTTCCTTTGCATGGGCTCAGTTCTTTAGGCCTTTTTTTTTTTTTTTTTTCATTTTTGGTCCAATTTTAAGCTGGCTTTGGGTTGGACTCCTTCTTTTTTTTTTTTTGATATGGTTTGAGTATGTGGGTTTCAGAATTTGGGCTGTTCCTGGGTAGATTGAAGGTATAGCTTTAGAATTTGGGTGCTGTATCCCTTTTTTTTTGTTTCTTTTTTAGGCATTTTCTTTCTTTTTCCTCCTTATATATATATTGTAATATTTGATGTTTTTTCATTTTTCTTTTGGGAAAATATAACTTTAATTTTTTTTTATTTTCTTGTTTTGAAAAATGTGATTTTTACTTTTCATAATTTTTTCTATTTTCGATTCTCTTGATTTTTCCTTCTTCTTTCTTTTGTTTTTGTTTTTGTTCATCTAATTTTATTATTATTTTGAAATATGTTCAGACAAAATACAGTGTTCACAAGGCTATGTCATTTGTCCAATGCTCATGAAATTTTACAAATATAAACTAGACATGATAAGTTTTCCATGGCCACTAATATCATCCCAGTTGGACCTTTGAGCAAGGAGATATGACTTTTTAAAGTTGGAGATCAGTACTAGGGACAATAGTTGACCTCTGGTACTATTCTATCAATCTTTTGTAGCTAACAACCCTTGTTGAGGTCTGAGCATACTTTTAGCATATAGTAGACATCTGTAGCTTTCTAGAATGGTAAAGAATACATGATATTAATTTTTTCTAAAATTAGTTATTATTTTCTAAAGTTTATGACAATAAACTGAAATTTCTAGCTGAGGCTACAATTATGAATTTCATGTATTCCTTCCACTTGCACGAGTTCTAGGCCACTTTTGGTGATCGATTTGAGTTGTATCTATATAATTAAATATGAGAATGAGATACATAAGTCCATATGGTTCACAGGACATTGAATATAAAATTTATGCATAGCGCAACACAAATTTACTCATTATTTTTAATGCTCTTTCCTTGGAAACTTATGTAATTCTTGGAAATAAACTTAGAGAAGGAATGAGATAAGCTATATAATTATGGTGTTATAACTGTTTATTCTTTTCTCAAGATATTTGCCATATTTTTAACTCTTTTAGTTTCTTGGCCACTTAAATGAAAATTCTAATACTTGAAATTCTTTTAGCCCATTCCTTATGGACCAAAAAGATTAAAAAAAAAAAATTCTCTAGTTGTGTATGCTAAAAATTACTTTTGTAGATACATTTCTATGTTTATTATATAATAGACATTTGGCAGAAGCTGCTCTTCGCTTTTCTCTTATTATAGAGCTCTCCTAACACTTCTCTCCAAGAGGAGTCTTAATTTTTTTTTTTTAAATGAAGGTTTCTTCTCTTCTATAAAAAGTTTTTCATTTTTCTTCATGCAAAGCTTTTTCTCTTCATGAGAGAGCTTTGGATTTTTATTTTATGCTACTCATTCTCTCGATCTGCAATAATGTTGAATAGGAGATAAAACTTTTGTGTAAGAATTGAAAGGTGAGTTGCCACTCTTTGAAGATCTTCAAGTTTTCTTATTACCCTGATAATAACATGTTGCCTTTTTTTTTTTTTTCTATTGCATCATTCATTAGAAGAGGAGTTGCTTCGCAATTTTCATCTTACATTCCTTACTTTGTTTAGGTTTGAGTTCAAGGTTTAATGTTTAATTATTGACTCTTGCCATATCTTCTATGATGATTTGACCTTAACTTCATCTTTGTGTCTAATCGTGTGATGAAATCCATTTGTCCCCCAAAAAATAAAACTTGTCCACTATATGTACTCATTTATTTTGGTTGTGCTTCTCGCAATTGTGAGAAATTTCATTTACACACAAACTTCATTGTTGTTTTCTTAGTTTATTTTTGTTATTTTTTAAATTTCTTGTTGAGTAAGAAGAGGATATTTGCTAAATTCCAAAAGTTTAGGCAAATAATGAAGTTATATAAAACGAAATTGTTGCATTTAATTTAATTTTTTCATTATAAACACAAGATGAGAATGCAAGGGCTCAAAATGAGTGCACATACACAAGATAAAAGTATACTTAAAGCACATATACTTAAATAATCTAAGGTTTGATTAATTTTTGGACAATATATGATGACACAACTTATAGGATCTCCTATTATGTACATAGTATAAATTATATAAATTCAAGTACAATTATTTTGAAAAGGAAACATTTATACTTACATAATTTATATATATTTACAATATGTTATTTGTTTTTAAATTAGTTGGCCATCTACACTTTTGAGGGTAAAAACCTGCATTTTTTTTGTTCTCTTCCCTAAACTTAAAAGAAGGGTTTTTCAATCTTCAAATTTTAAGGGTGCATACAAGTGAAATATGAATTCCAACAGTGATGCATTCTCTTATCACTTGATAATTAAATAAAGACATTGAGTAATCTTTGGAATATTGTGCCGTATCAGTTTGAACTAAATCTTCTAGCATTAAAAAAAATAGCAAAAAATACAAACATTCCTCCAGCTAGCTTCATTTTAGGACTAATCAGGACAAATCTATATACAGGTGTTGATTATTTTTCTTTCTTGTTTAATTCTTTTAGGCCATCAACTCTATAAGTAGTTTTTTTTTACAATCCTAGGTTGAACGAAAGAGACCATTACAGTGTGTAGAAACATTGATTATCCTAAATCAAGTGAACCTAAAGAAATTTAATGCATCTTTGAGTACCTTCCTTCTCATGCCGTATTAACATGAAGTGGTCAAGTAAGGACCTTGGAGGCTATGGAATTTACTTCCTTTTCTTTTCTATTCTCTTATTCTTTTCTCTCGTCTCTCCTACAAAGTTGATACTTGATACAAAAACTGACACCCAGATAGATTCTCTCTCTCTCTCTCTCTCTCTCTCTCTCTCTCTCTCTCTCACACACACACACACACACACACACACACACACACACACACACACACACACACACACACACATATTATTTAAACTTAAGAATGTTTTAAGTTTCAAGTCACACTAAATATTGACATTCCACTAATTGTTTTTGGGTGATGCATCAATTAACTACAAGTTTATAAAGAATATAGAAATTTTGATTTAGAGATCAAAAGGGATGTTAATTTGATTTTGTCCATAAAATAATCTTAAATCTTGTTGCAAACATTTTGTGTTATGTAATGAATACTTTGGAGAGTAGCTTAACCACTAGTAATTTAAAAATGAGTGTTTTTATTTTTATTTTTATTTGAGTAGATGTAAAGTTTATTATTTGGTATATATGTTAACAATTTTATATTCATCTATACCTATCTATAATAATGTTTCTGGATTTTTTGGTGTTTTAGACTCATAATGAATACCCCAAAAAAGTTAATATTTATTTAAAAGAAAATACAATATAAAAATTTTGTCTCAAGTGGCATTTCTTCAAAATATAAGAGTCATAGAGTTTTGATATACTGAAGTTCAATCTTTTAATATAAAAAATGGAAGCACAAATAAAGAAAAAAAAGGAGAAAAATAACACAAAAGTTTAACATGGATCAGTTCCTCAAATAGACTTACATTCACAATTCCAAAAGGGACAACTTTACTAAGATAAAACTCTTATACTTTTTGAATAGACAAAATTGCAAACTTTTGTTTATCACAACTACCAAAGATCCTAATTACACCTTTGTATTAATCCTAGGTTTGGCTTATTGTAGTGCCTAAACCAACACTAAGGGAGCTTATTTATAGCAACCATGCCCCCTCCTCTCTTTTTCCCACCAATTTAGGACTTTGGAAAATTCACTATTTCAACAAATCCTCCCTTTGTCCAAAGTGCTAAATATTTGTGCTTTGTCAAAAAAACTAAACTTTCTTCTCAATCTTTTGAATGGCTCTCCTTCTGTTGCAATCCATCTTTGCTGACAAGGTATATCCATCTAATTAGCAGATGTTATTTCCTTTCTTCGTTCCTTGCATAACTAGGTTTCCATCCTTGTACACACTACACCAATTCCTAATACCAATGTACTTTTACCCATATGAAGTAATCTCAACCAATGAGATAATGTTAGCTCTACCGGTAAGCACATACCTTACACTGGGTATTACTTTGATTTTATCATTGTGGAGTTTCAAAAGAATTCTCTCAAAGCCTTCAATTTGTTCCCCACATCGACGTAATCAAAGTCGCCCTTAGTATGCAAAGTGTCAAAAAAATCCTAATTAGTGCACATATGGATATTAGCAGTAGAATCCATCACTCAGATATAATTACTCTCAATAGTAGTTGTAGTTGACAGGAGAAGTTCAATATCATAACTAACCACATTTAACAAAGAAGAAGAATCATCCTTTTATTTACCTTTCAACTCTTTGAGGCTTTCCAAGTTCTCCCTTAATTGTGGACAATGAATCTAGATGTGACTCAACTCTCTATAGTAATGGCATTTAATAGTGTTAAAGTTTCTCAGTTGAGAGTGATGTTTGCCACATTGGTCACCTCTGTTCTTCTTCCCATTCTCAAAACTTTCCATAGTTAGTAGTTTACTCTCTCAAGGGTAATATTCATTTCCCATCATCCTACAATGATTCTCCTTCAAAATCTTCATAACTTCGTTCTAGTGTAGTGTGCTTTTCCCTGCTAGCATTGGCTACATCAATGATTTATAAGATCTGGATAACAAAGCCAATAAGTGCAATGCTTGCTCTTCTCTCTTGATTGTCTCCCCTACATTTAAAAGTCTAGATACTAGCTTGTAAAATTTATTTGCATGGTTGATAACATTACCTCATTCTTCCGTTTTTAGTGAGTACAAATCGATCTTACTGATTGTTGGAAGATTTCTGTTTTGTAAACATGACCACTTTCTTGTTCCTTCTTCATCAAGTAATTCACGAAACCAAAGAAGCTGTAAACACGATTCCGAATGATGTTATGTTGTGCTGTAATTGTAAATAAATACTTCCCAACAACTAATTGTTACTTGTTATAATAAATGCGCCAATGCTTTATCCTACTATTATTTGGTCCAAAATTAATTTGTTCCTTTATATATTAAAATATCTCATTTAATACTTAAGCAGTTTATTTAATTATAACTTAATTATATCATGACTTGAATATCAAAATAATAAACATTGACATTATTAAATATTCTTTTTACTTATATTCTGAATCCTTTTGTAATGTTATAAGATTATTGCTGAAATTAATTATATAGCTTCAAATTTGAACTTGTAGCTTAATTACTTTTTTTTTTCTTGGGCCAATAGTTTAATCTCATTAAAGGGCTTGTTTGATACAGACATGGGAATAAAAAAGATAATTTTAAATACAAAAAATAACTATCATATCCTTACTTTATAAAAATTAATATATATATATATATATAGATATTGTTGAGTAATGATTATAAAAATATAATATATAATGCATAAAATTTTTCAAAAAGAATTCCTTTTTTAGCAGGATATCAAATGAGACCTTAATAATGAAACCATTCAAAATATATTTTTAACAATAAAATTTTCATTATTATAATCAACCTCACATGATTAATTTCATTAAAATTAGGATAATAAAACAACATAAGGTAGTTTAGTGGCAACAAAACAAACTTCAAAAAAGTTTAATGGCAAACCAACTTCAAGCAAAAAAACAAAAGGATAATAATTTATCCAAACTTGAAAATTTAATTTGTATATGCTAAGACCTTTGCGAACGTGTAAATAATAATTACTTGTTATAATGAATAAGCTAACGTGTGTCACTGTTTGGATGAACAGCATTTTTTTTTCAGGGAAATTATTTTTCTCTTCTTTTAAAAAACGACTTAATAATACAACCTTATTAGGAAGTGCTGGAAAGTATACAGGTGTTTACCTGTAGAAGTGGAGCTTTTTGAAATTTCTATCTCACGCAGTTCTGATTAGAATTTTCAAAGGAATTTCAACCTTTGTTTCACAACAAACGTACACACTTTCCCAAGGAGGAGTCTTTCCATCTATTTTAGCGTTATGTGTCTAAAGCCTTTGGGTTCTTCAAAATGAAAGAGGAAGAAGAAAAAGAGAGACTTGAGTTACTGGCAATATTGATCGTTGCCATAAAATGCATGATCTCCTCCCACTCATTCGATGACTTCCTTTATTTCATCGTTTAAAAAATAAATAATCCCATTAAATCCAAACCCACTTGATCTGACTCCCCTAAATCAGGTAACTTCTTCATCTCTTTTTTAAAATAAAATAATCTCATAATTAATTACCAACCTATATTTTGAATTTTAAAATTCAAAATCATAATTCAAATAATTAGTAAATAATCAATTAATTAACCCTTTTAATTAATTAATTTTCTTTCTAAAAAAATTGGTTGGACCATGTGTCGCTCCATTATAAACAACCCATTCTCCAAAAGGAAGGCTCCTCTTCAAATAGTTTCTACGACGTGTGCATTAAAAGGCAGAACAAATTTTGTACCATAATTTAGTCATGAGAGGCAATGTATGAGGGGTAGAGAGAAATAAGTAGTTCATCAAAATAAAGAATCGAGTCCCAACCGGATAAATGAAGGTAATTGCTGGAATTGTAATTCGTTATGTGAAGGAGATATTGATGAGATCTCATTCCTTGAATGTGATTTTTCTCACGCATGGACACAAAAATGAAAAGGGAAAAAATCATATAAATATATAACAATCAAATGCGAGATTGATAGTATTGCAATTGTGAAACCTCAGAGGTTGGCAGCTGATGACCTTTCTCTACGAACAATAGAAAAAATATGTTGCAATTTCGGGTAGTGGATTCTGATAATTTCTACATACATGAGGTTGGCCTTAATGCAAGTGATAGTAAGCAATCTTAAGGGATGAAAAGGCCTTTTAACAACCCACAATGGTCCCCACCTGCAATTGTTTGAAGAATATTTCTGCATAAAAAAGATTTTTGCCAAATTTTTTTCTTTTGTATTGTTGCTTCAATTTCCTTTGCTGTTAACAGTCCATTCTTTTGTCTTCGTTTTGTTTCTTCAGGTCCATTTCATCATCTGCTTTTTGTATATGAGAGATTCTCATTCCTTTGTTGGATCATTTCTTTTTAGTTATACGAGAGCATTGCTGCAAAAATTTTTGGAATTCAAATTCTGAGTTATTTAATTATTTTGAGATTCATAAAAAATAATATTCTATAGATAAATTTTAAAAGAGTATTACTAACCAATGTCCTAAGGGTACTGAATAAGGAGCATCAAATATTCTTATAAAGTGTTTAAATAGTACATTATTTAATAATTGGTCAAGTATTTTTAACCAATCATCATTAATACTACAAACTTTTTAATATGAAAAATTGTCTTTAAAATAGTCATTTTTATTTTTCTATTATTATGTTTTTATATTTCAATTTTATCTTTTATTATTTGATAAATATTTTAGTTATTATCCTTACAATCTTTTATTTTTTATTTTTTTAAATCTTGCTATATGAAGGATATATTTCAAGCACTATATATATATATATATATATTGTCATGAGGGCCTCATAGCCATAAGAACCCCAATTAACCCAATTCAATCCAACTTGAATTTAGAAGGCACAAAGACTCAACAATTGTGATTTATTATACCATATACAAAAGACTGATATAGCAAGTTGTCCAAGTTACTTTAAACATAATTGCTCCAAAACAGCAAGCCAACATGATTTAACGACTTTTACGACTCCACTATGCAACTTGATCTAATCATCATTATTAGCACACCCCTTGAAGGAAGCCTATAAATAGAAAGCCCTAATAGCACATAAGAGAGGCCTTGAATTTATCCATTCAAATGAGCATAAGCTTCCCATACATGCAAGTTAGCTAAGCTGATGGGACTTCATGTTAGAAAATAAGGTGGAACGGAGTCAAGTATGATTTGTTAGGCTTTGAAATGTATGAAAGACACACTGTCCATGAAGCAATATTTGTCCTTATCAATTGTTATAGGGTTCAAGTAAATATACTTCTAGGAGTTGCCTAAAGGACTTTTGAAAGTTTCACTTAGCATTGGTGACGCTATCTCTTTCAAGAGTCTTATTAAAGCTTTTAGAGATTATAGGGACTTGGGAGAATTATATGCCTATGCTTTGTATGCTTAGAATCAACTATTTATATTATTGATTATGAACGAACATGTCTTTCTATCAAATTTAGTTTGAGATTTAAATTTAAATTTTAATTTTTGATCACATTATTTTCAATGTTTTCCATAAGTTTTCTATATATTCTAATAGTCATTTGATTATTATACATCAACCAACATAATTGATTATCCCAACAAGCACCAAAATTATTGAATTTTTTTAATTTTTTAATGCTTTAGCTGACCAGTCAATCCTCACATCATAGAATGTTCTAAGATTTCTTTTTAGATAAGGCCAGTCAACTAGGTACGTCACTAGTTGACTACCAAAATTGGCCAAATTAACTAGTCATGCTTATTAACTAATTGTAACTATCAAAAGCAAATCATTTTACTTTTAAAAAGATGCCAATCAGCTGGTTATAGAATACAAGTCAAATGGTCACAAAATATGAATCAAATGGTGTCTTCCAAAAGCCAATCCTCTTCATTTTGTGCTACATCATTCAGATGGTACCTTGACTAGTTGGCTAGTCAATGACAAACATGATTTTTTCTAGGTTTTTCAAACTAACCTTAAAATATCTCCCAATTAGTTTGAAAAACTAAGTAATTTCTCTACTTATAGAATCTTGCATGAAAAAGGTATCTTTTGATTTGGATCTTTTATTAGTGTAAATAATTTAAAGTTTTAACAAATTATTCGTAGGATTTTCCTTGATAATAGTTTTCTAGTTAAAATCAGAGCTATCATATATATGAACCTAAATGTCTTTAATAAGACTCATAGAAATTTAGCAAGTATTTGGCCATATGCTACCCTCTAAATTTCATAAACATTTCCACAAATTTAATTTCAATTTTTATGAAGTGCTGTTTCACTCTTTGATGTTCAAATAAGTGACATTCTTTAAAACCTTTAACATTTACCCTCTTATCCTTATATGTGCGCTATGTTTGAATTAAGTAATAATTCTATAATGTCTCACAATCACTTATTAGTAACTTGTTACCTATTAAACCTCTTGATTAGGTTTGGTCTAAAAGGTTGGAGTTTCATTACTAGTAACTCTAGGTTATAAGCTATAAGCCCTTTTCAAATAATGTCTTTCTCACCATTTTCCTTAATATTCCTTTTGTAAAAGGATTTGCTAAGTTATTTTGTGTCCTTAAAAATTGAATTATGATAATACCATTACTGATCAATTGTCAAATGGATTCATATCTCAAACTAATATGTTTAGATTTTCTATTATATATCTTATTATACACTCTAAACTTAGTAGTCTCACTACTATAGTGTAGATGGTTAAAATTGGTTATGGCCATGACTCTATTTTTGTTAACAAATTTCTTACTCCTTTTGCCTCTTCAACAACAAAAGCTAAAGCTATGGACTTTGATTCTATAGTGGAATGAGTTATACATATCTATTTCTTTGATGCTTATGAGACGGTACCTTCACTTATGGTAAATACCTAATCAAATGTTGACACACTATCAATCATTCTACTAGCATTATTATATCCTTCTAATATGGCATGGAAGTTATTATAGTACAATCATAAATCTTTTTACTTTTCAAGTACCCAAGGTTTCTTGTAATGGCCTTCCAATAAGCAATACTAGGATTAATGGTATAGGTATGCAAGTTCACAAACTACAAATGATATTTGGTCTTGTACAATGTGTTGCATAAATAAGACGTTCCATGGCACTAGCATATTCAAGTTGTGTAACTAATTATTCAAAATTCTTTCCTAGTTTTTGTGATGTATCATAGAGGGTATTTTTCTCTTTAATGTTCAAGTGTTTATATTGGTTCAAAATTCTCTCAATGTAATGAAATTGATTTAAAAAGAAACCCCTACTATGCCTTTTAACCTTAATACCTAAGATAGTATCTGTTTCCTCAAGACCTTTCATCTTAAATTGTGAAATTAGATGCCTTTTAGTTTCATTTACATCAAACATATTAATTCTGAATATTAACATGTCATGGACATATAAGCATATGATAAGTCCATATTTATTGATGAACTTGGAATAAATATATGTATCTGCATTACATTACGCCAGGAAAAGGCTTTGTTGACAGTTATTTTTCCTTTTTATTAGCAATTTTTAACCGCCAACAATGTGAACACCAATAAAAGGGATAACAATTTGTTGGCGGTTTAGAATTGCCAACAAAAGGGCTGTTATTTTTATAACCACCAACAAAAGATGGACTTTTATTGATAATTCTCATTTAACTGCTAACAAAAGTCTCAGTTTTGTTGACGGTTATTAAATAACTGCTAACAAAAGTATTACCTTTGTTACCGGTTCTATTTAAAACCACCAAATTTTTCTTTTTCTTTTCTTTTTCATGTTCTATATCCACTTTAAGTATTTCATTTCATTTTTATTCTACAATTTTAGTAGCCATCAATTATTCACCAATTCAAAACAACCAGTAAAAATAACTATTATAAAGCAATCAAATAACAATTACAATCAATATTCAAATGTTACTAAATAATATAAAATCAGTAGAAATTAACACAAGTAAATTTCAACTAATCAACAAACATTGTTGGAATATGTATTGAGACCACTCTTCCCTTGGTTCATTTATTTGAGTATTAGAGTATTCTTTTCAATATGCATTTAGAAAATACTACAAAATGAAATAACAAGGATTTGAAGTTAGATGATTGGAATTTAGTTAAATTTTAAAAGTATATTTTTAAAGCAAGTTTTATATTAAAAAAAATCCAACAACATAATAGTTTAAAAATAGAAATTTTTCAAGTTTTAAGCCCTCTTTTTGTAGCAAATTACACATTAATATCACCAAATACAACTTGTAATAGCATATTAGTAACAACAAATACCATCATATAATTAAATTTTATTATAAAAAGAAACATAAAGGCAAGGAAAACTATCCAATCATTTAAAGGAACTGAACTACATGCCATTCCTAGGATCATTGACTATTTGTGTATGATGATATCCTTCATGAATCTCATCACGTAGTACCTACAGTATGTGTTGTTTGGTTGTTTGGTTGTTTTGGACACTATAAAAATCCAATAAAAAACATATTAAATTTAGGAAATGGTGTGCTCAACAATTTCCTGAATATTGATAAATACTTTTACTTTGTTCCATTTGTATAATGTAGCGGATGTTTTTTATTTTGGCACCTTAAACCCGCAATTTGCGTGGAACATCACCATTGCTTTATCAAGCAAGTGGAAAAAAACTTAATATAAGAAATAATTTTGAAATTAAAACACATAAGTATATAGAAATACATAGAAAATAAATGCATCTACTTACTAATTAAATACTTCTTGCATCTGCTCACGGTTCATTCAATCACTATTCAAAGGATCCATGTAATATATCTTTGGAGCATATGGATTGATGACGATTAACATCCAATATGCTCTAAGACAATTAACCAGTGTTAACAAATTCTAATTAAACAGTTGATATTCAAATTACATACAATTAAAAAGTTCAACACTAAGTGATTTACCCTTATATGTAAGAGGCTAGGAATAACACCTCATTTTTTACTCTTGTAGCAAACATATCCATTACTTTTTGTGATTGACTTGTAACTTGGCTATACAGCATCTGTGGAAAAAAAAAAACGGCAATGTCATGGGGATGGATAAATATGAACCTCCTTGTAATATTACTAGGGACCAAGAATGTATGGTACAAGTACCTGAGATGGAGAAACCAATGGATTAATGATAAACTGATATGAACATAGTAAAGAATAGTTGATATACAGTAGACGAAGTACCTGATATATAAATTAATAGCAGTGGCCCCTATCATTTCATGTTGGAGGATATCATTTATGACTTTCATTGTAAGCACATCATATGTTTCTCTATTGTAAATTTCTTTATCGAAATTTACAATTTCTATGTTATCATCCCCTAACATTTGTTTTGCTAATGCTTCAAGAGCCAATTTATATTTGTTTGAAACCTAAGAGTCAGGCCATTGATTCCTTGCTAAGTCTTGACACTTTTAGGTGTTTCCTCTTAGACTGTGCAACAAAGTGAGTTAGTTTAATTTAGAATTAATAAAGAATTATAAGGAAGTGAACCATAAGAAAGTGTCAACTAACAAACTTGTCTTGATGGAGCTACTGTAATGAGATTGGTGGGCCACGCAATGAAGCTCCCCATTGCTTGTCCTACCATTCTTGTGTCCTTAGTAAGAATAATCAATTCAACATTCTCCTCCATAGAGATATTAACCGCTACTCTTGTGTGGTCAGCGGGTAATATTGCATTGTGAAGTGTATCTCCTACAATATTGTACATATGACCCTTTGCAACCACACGACAAGTATGGGTATCTAACCATAGTAGATAGTCTACTTCACTCTAGATAAATTATAACAAAAGAAATTACTGATAAGTAGTGAAAGTGCTTAACTGTTAACTTAGTTAAAGAAAGAAATTACCTCAAGGAGATGTTAAGAGGCAAATGTGTAGTTGTCTTTACCACTGGGGCTAATGTCCATTGCCTGCATCCCCATTATCTGCATCTTGATCAAATTTTCAATGAGGCATCATTGATCCTCCAGTTGCTTTCTTAACTCATATTGCTCTTGCTCTTGTCTTTCCATCTTTTCTCTAAACTTGGCAACCTCAGTTAAAGACTGCAACTTCAAGTACTTTTGTCTCCTAAAATAATCTCTTTAACTAATACCAAAGTTGACACCCCTAACACGACTAGGGTACTCTGAGACACTAAGTGCCTTGCCCAATATATCATCACCCCCTGGGAGCACATTGCCTTCTAGGAGGGTCTGTGATAAGGCATTCTATGACACATAAATTAAAACGCAAATATTATTGAAAGTAGAAAAATAAAAGAGACTAATTAAAATTTTTTATAATCAATTAATACTTACACATTTGTTCCAAACTTTAAGGACGCGCTCATTATCAATTTCACCCACTTTATTGGCTCAAGCTACCTTCCAAAGAATATGACGGGATACTGAGCTAACTTCTGATCCCTCCTACTCGATTTGTATATTAGGACAAAAAATTAGTGTGTAAGTATTGCATCACATTACATATTCATAAATAGATAACATATATATTCACATACCATCTGTTATTCAAGGCCCGAGTATCCCAATTGACTTTTCCTTTATGGGTATTGAATATTCTTTACTTTTTCTTGATTATCTTGACTTAATTTTTGTGAAAAACATAATAATCTAATCAATACATATTGTTACACACTAAAATGAACAACTATATATTGCAAAAAATGGTTACCTAGAAAGACTCCTCTTGTCTTCAGTTGGTAAATATATCCCAAGCCTTTTGAGTCATCATAGCTTGAAATAATTTAAGGGGGTGGTCAAGAATGTTTCCATTAGCATCTCTCAAGAATCTACTACTAGATATGTAGCAAAATGATTGTAATGCCTTGTCGGCTGTCCCAAGCACAAACCTCATTTGACTCTGATCAATATCAGTAGACATCTACAAACCAACATAATTAACTTGTCAAGGCATGTATATATAAGAAAGCTCATAATGCTTGTGGCAAAATATGTTAGCGTTATTTCATCCCAAATGGTATTCTTCATAGCATTGTCAACCCTTCGCCAATCACTTACAGTAATGGACAAATTCATACGAGCCATAACTCCGATGTAGCTGATTAATTTTTTATCATTTTTTCTAATTGGTTGACCTTTGGCATTCCACTGAATTTCAAATTTCTTTCTAATACTTCTTGCATGGGTGACCTCTTTTAAGATAGTAAAACCTCATTTAATTTTGTTTATCTCCTTCGTCATATCATCTGGAGCATTGTCATGACCACCTAGAAAAGCCATTCACCTATAATGAAATTTAAATATATCAGTTAGAAGAATAAGCAAAATTAATCATGATGTTAAAATAAAAAAAATTTTGAAAATTCAATGGGACATATAAAGAAATTAAAGAATAAAATAAAGCATATATATTTAAAATAATCTTTTTCTTTTTTTCCTCTAATTTAGACTTCTTTGCCCCTTCTTTAAAATCTAGATACTCTCTTTATGATCATTTCTCATATATAAGGCATCATTTTCAGTGTAATCACTTTCAAGCGATATCCCCAAAAAAGGATCATCCTCAACATTGGTATGTTGACCATGTTAAACATCATCTTTGTCCTCATTCATTTTGTTTATTAACAGAATGATAGACCACTTCTTACTACAAAGACCGAGAACATAGAGCACTTGTTGTGCTTGGGATGCAAAACGGAGTTAGAACAAAGAAACAATTTATGATGAAAATTGACAAAACATAAAGGCATTTTCGTAAATAAGTGTAACTTTTGGAAAATCACATAGGAGGGATTTTTAAATAAAAATTTTGAGTTTTCCAAGGTTCTCAGAGACCCTAGAAACCATTGGAAGCCTCGGGATCGGTAAAACCCCTTCGGTGTGCATTTTTCAACGTCGATTGACTTGAATTTTGATCGATTTATTTAGTAAGGTTTTAGCTCCAAATTAAGTGATTCCAAATGCATTTTATTAAATTGGGAACCTAAATTTTATAATGGAAAATAGGGTTCTCAAAAAGGAGTTAAAACGAAGCTAAAACAAAATTGCCATTACAGAAGGTTGAAATTGAAATTTTTGGAAAAGTATGTTGTATGCTTCTAGAAACTCCTACACACTTCTCCTTTCTTCTCCCACCTTCTTAAGCATAAAATTTTCTGCCCAAAATACAGAAATTAATCTGCTCTCTTAGGTGCACCAAAAGGGGAAGAAAAAGATGAAGAAAACCAAGGAAAAACTAGGTAATCTTATGGAATTTTAAGCTCTTCCTATTCCAATCTTATTCTCCTCTCTTCCTCCTCTCTTTCTATGGTTTAGTTGAGTTTTTTGGTTCTATTTTAGGTCTAGAACCAAGGGAAAAATTTTGAATTTGCCAAGGAGAAGAGAACCAAGGAAAAAAGGCTTTGGAAACAAGGTAATTTTTCATTCTTGATGCTTCATCCTTGTTTCTTTTCCTTGTGCTATTTTTTTACCAACACAAGGGGGTAGGAGGAGATGAATTTTGGGCAGAACCAAGGGAGGAACTTAGGAAAAAGAGTACAAGGATTAAGAATATGGCAAGAAATTCAAGTAAAAACTAATGAAAATCAAGATAGAAAAGTGTAGGCTTCCTTAGGGTTTTGTAAAATTTCATTTTATGTGAATGTTTTCTTGGTTATTTGAATGTTTCCTTGAGCTCCTAAGACTCTTAGAAACCTCCCCAAATGGCTCTTCCATCAAGGAAAATTTTTGAACTCCAAGAACTTCCTTTGATGGGTGTGACTCGGCCAAATGAAGTTCATAGGGATAGGGAGTATTTTAATTTATTTTAGCCTTAGTTTGGGACTTTATATAATGCTAGAAGATGGAACAAACCATTGAAAAAAATTTAAGAGCCATGGATTGGAAGATAGAACAATGTTATCCATAATGGTGCCTTATGAAGCAATTTAGTTTTTCAATTGTGCAAGTGAATGTGTGAGGGCTCCAAGTACTTTAAATCAGTCCAAGAAGTCTAGAAATAACTAGAGAATGGAACTTAGAAATTGAATTTCAAGAGTTGCTTCATTAGACTAATTATGGAACTATAATGCAAAGTATGAAGCCAAGTATGTATTTATGCTTTAATTTAGTGTCTTAGCTTGCTTTAAGTATTTGATTGTGTGTTCCTTGTGATGCCTAGGCCAAGAGAACAACCAACCACCTAAGTGCTCTTGTGAAATCAAGGAGGGGAAGGAATTAGCAAAGTAAGCTTGCATAAATTGAAAGGTAGCTTTCCACCTTATTCTTCATACTTTCTTGTGTGCATATGTATGTCATTGTGTGCTTGTATGTATTCTTATGATTGGGTAATATGCCACATGATCTCATGGAATTACATTGGTACCAATGTTTGCTCTTGAATGTCTTTGAATGTGAGATTTGTAACACCATAATTTTCTAGCTTGTCTCATGCTATTTTTATATCTATTACCATGCATTTCACAAAAGAGGCAAGAAAATGGCATTACAAAATGAATAAATTTGCATTGCGTTATGCATAGATTTTTCCATTTGGAGTCCTATAGGCCATATGAGCTCATACATCATATTGTCATATTTAATTACATAAATACAACTCATTTGCATCATCAAAAGTAACCTATATCTCAAGAAACTCGAAGGAATGCATGAAATATACATATATAATTTCAGCTAGCTTTGTCCTCATTTCTATCACAAATTTGAAAAATAATAACTAATTCTAGAAAAATTGAAATCATACATTCTTGGCTATTCTGGAAAGCTACACATGTCTACATCATATTAAAAATATGTCTAGATTATAACATCCAACACAGAGGATGTTTGATATGCGAAATTTTCTAGAGGGCAGGCTGTCCACTGGTGCTGTTACAAAATTTTGCAGTAAACTTCAAAATTGTCCAATTAATTTCATAAAAATTTAATATATGCAAATGATACCAATCTAGAAAGGTGTGGATGTTAGCTAAAGGGAAAAATAACTCTAGACCAATTCAAGCACCCAGACCTCAAAAATAAATCAAAGAGTACCTGAGGTTAGCACGAGAGTCTGATACTAGATAGTATTTTCAAAAATTCATATCTCCCTCTCTAGACATCTAATTGAGGTGCTTCTAGTTGACCAAGTCACTGGCAATACCTAGTTTCTTTGTATAAAATTTTGTGACAATTGGACATCATTTGTGCCCTGTGTGATAGATTTCATTTTCAAACCAGAGTGAATAGTACCATTACCAAAACCAGAAAATTTTTTAATTTTAAAAATTCATCAAATATTTCGTAGACCTCCAAAAACTCTGTTCTTTAACTTTCTAAAAAGCTCTCAACAAGCTCTAGTTTCATACCAAATCTAAGATCAAGAAGAGCTCATTTGGATAAAAAGTGACATTGGGTTATATTATGATCAATTTTAACTTCATATGAAATACCAAAATATCCAAATGGCTTTCCTTGGAGTTTGACACCTCTTAAGCAAGTCCAAAAGCATAACTAGGACTTGTGTGAGCTACCTAAATGGTCCCAACCCTCATGCATCTCATTTGGCCACCTTATCCACACATATGCATAATTCCATAAACTAATTCAAGAAGCTACATTGCCCATACATACTCAATTTGCATACTAGTGGTCACATAATACATTCTCCCATTTAAACATAACATATTATCATAATTACATATGTTCCAAAGGCTATAGACCATTTACAATAATAATTTACATCATTAGGCGTCATTATGGCTTCAAAGAGTAAAAACCATATATATTGGTGTCAATCTCTTCTCTTCAAGGTGGTTGGCTTCCATTACCTTATCCACTTAGTTCACCTAGCATGTTAGATCATTGGAGAGGAGGGAATGAGATTCAAAGAATCCCAATAGCTCATCTCTCATTCAATCATACATAATGGATGCAAACAAATCTCATAAATGCATGTATGGTCATATTGACATGTGTAAACATTCAAGAAGCATTTTCATCATTTGAGAATGTCATACATAGCATACAAAGGTTTGTTAAGCAAGTGGATTGGCCTCATCCAATTTCTTGTGAATATTAGACTTGCCTCACCCATTCTTTAAGAGATTCTTGGACTCAACCATACTCTTGGGAGCCTACCTTGCTTTTGGGAGACTTTTGCTTTATCTCAACTAATCTCAAGGATTCTTGGCTCATCCTCACCATGGTTAAAGGTTCTTTGCCTCATCACACTCAAGCAAACCCAAGCACACATCAAAAACATTATATAAGAGTATATTGTAACATCATGGCACTATGGAACTAAAGTCATGCTAGAACACTTTTCATTGCTTAAAAATACACATACATACATTCAAGACAAGCTAAGCACAAATCTATGCATGAGAGAAGGTGGAGAGAGCTACCTTATACATAGTTACACATTTTTTCCTATGAATCCAAGCTCCCCTTTTCGACCACACACACACAAAAGTGTGGGAAAGTTTTCTCTTGGCCTAGACACAATTGATGGAAGCCAATTAGGTTCATGGACTCATTTCTAAGGCCATACAATTTGCTTAGACACTATGTTAGCTTATAACCTTATTATGGTTCCATAATTGTGCCTAATGAAGAAACACCCCTCAATTAAATTCTAGGCTCCATTTTTTCCTTTCAAATATGATTCTTGACTCTTTTTAAGCCTCTTGGAGTCATCACACAATCAAAACCAAGAACCTAACTATATGTTGCTTCTTTAGGTTTCATTATGGAACATAAAGCACTAACTCACTTTTATGGTTTCTAAATTTCTGCCAAGGCTTTCCTTCATATACATTCATCATATATGACTCAAAAATGGGCTTAAAAAAATTTAAAACTCTCCCCAGCTGCACAAACCCCTTTAGGCCAAGGCAATGGAAGAAATGTGGCTTTTTGGAGTTTGCCTTGTTTTCTCAAGAGAGGATGCATATGGGGAGCCTCTTAGGGATCTTGGGAGCTCATTTAAACTCTTATTTAGGCTTAGGAATCATCATATAAAATCAAATTTTACTAGGTATACTTGAAACCCTAAGTTTTGCACCTTGAAATTCCATGGCCTTTTCTTGAATTTATTTGCATATTCTTACTCTCCTCCCTTAAATTCATAGAATTTACCCTTGGTTCCCCTCAAAATTCTAACCCTTTAGCATCTACATACATGGGGCAAAATATGGAGAAGAAGGGCAGAGGAGTAACTACCATAGGATGTAAGATTTATTTTGTTTTCTTGCTTTTTCTCACTTGAATCTTGTGTTCTTTGAGTTCCTCTCTTCAAATCTGAATTTTTCCTTCAATTTCTCCTTTAAAATAGATTTATATATTTTATTATAATCATAGAAAATAAAGGAGAATGAAGGAGAAGAGGTTTAGAAGAGAAAGAGTATGAAAAACTACTAAATCTTCACACCTTAAGCCTTTGATTTCTCCTCCTCTTTGGCTCCCTCATGTGCGCCACTCTCTTTAGGGTTTTTCTCTGGTTTTTGGCAGAACTTGGTCATGCAAAATGAAGGGAGAAGAAGGGCGCATCATATATATAGGTGGGAAAATGTTACACTTTCAAAAATTCCTATTTTGCTCTTCGTTCTTGGCATTTTCATTTCTCCTTTGTTTTAGCTCCTTTTTAAGAAATTTCTTTTCCATTATGAAATTTAGGTTCCCAATTTAGTAAAATGCCTTTGGAATCACTCAAATCAGAGCTAAAACCTTCTCAAACAAATCCATTAAAGTTTGAGTACACTGACATTAGAAAACGTCCACTGGAGGAGTTTTAGCTGTCCCGGGGCTTTCCATAGTTTTCAAGACCTTTGAGAAGCTCTAAGAACTCAAAAATTTTATTTAAAAAGCCCTCTTGTGTGAATTCTAAAATTTGCTCAAAATTACGAAAATGCCATTATGTTTCGTAAGCTTTTTGTAAGAAATTATTTCTTCAGTCTAGCTCTATTTTTCTTTTTATCTAAGCCTAAGATTCTTATTTTTAAGAGTCTAGAATGCTTCTCAAATTTTTTGAGACCTTAACTATCTCATTTTGGGAGACTTCCTTTTGTATCTTGTGAATTTCATTCATTTATAGAGAAACCATACGTTATGTTTCTCACAATTTCTCTGATTTTCAAAGGACCGGATGTTACAAGATTGGCTCATAAGGGTGAGGTGATGCCAAAAGTCCCTTAAAGTGGGTGAAGATATGCCAAAAGTCTTAAGGTATAGATGAGACTAGACCAAAAGTCCCTTGAATGGGTGAGGCTAAGTCAAAAGTCCCTAAACCAAAAGTGAGGTACTTCCAAAAGTCCTAGAAATAGGGTAAGGCAAAATCAAAAATCCCAAGAGCATGAGAATAATTTTGATATGTAGATGTGGTATGAAATGGTAGCATGAAATGGTAGCCTTGCACACCTTATGTTTCATGATTGTGTCATTGATGTATGTATGCCTTGAATGTATGTGAATAGATGTGTGTGAGCTATTGAGATTCTTGAAATCTCACTCCCCTTTCCCTCTTATTCTTGAAATGTCTAGGTGGTGCTCAAAACCAAGGAAATGCAAGCCAAGAGCATTGAATGGTTACACTTTGTTCATTTTGTAGTCTAACTTATAATGGATTGTCAAAGAACCTTTGTATATATTATTTTTGGTAATGTAAGATCTTGAGCACTGGTAATATGATGTATAGACTTCATGTAAACCTTATGTGACATTAAATCTTTGAAATTGAGGATTTGGACCCTTGAATGGCATGTATGTTTAATGTATTAATAGATGTTGAATTGCCAAAATGAGATGTATGGGGTTTGAAATGACTTGAGTAATTTACCCAAGTCATAATTATACTTTTAAACTTGCCCAAGGGGTGCGGAAGCCATTTGAACCAAAATGACTCTTGATAGGGAGAAAAAATAACCATTTCATGAGGCTACATCACTTTTTATTCAATTAAGCTCTTCTTGATCTGAAATTTAGCATGCATATAGAGCTCATTGAGATCTTTCTGGGAAGCTAAAGTAGGTAATTTTTAGGAGTTTTTGGAATATTTGGCGAATTGTTGAAGTTGGAAATTTTTTTGTTTTGGTTACTGGTACTATAACATTGGTCTAAAAATGATTTTTGTCACACAAGGCACAAATGAAGTCCAATTGTCACAAAATTTTATATGGAGAAACTATAAATTCCTAGTGCTTCGTGCCAACTAGAAGCACCTCGTTTGGATATCTAGAGAGGGAGATATGAATTTTTGAAATTCCTACCTAGTATTAGGCACCCCAACTAACCTCAGGTATTGTTTGATTGGGTTTCAAGGTCTCAGCATGCCTAAAATGGTTTGGAGATATTTTTTTCCTCTTGCTAACATCCATAGATTTCCATATTGATATCATTTACATGGATTGGATTTTTGTGAAATTAATTGGACATTTTTGACATTTGCTACAGAAACCTATGATAGCACCTACAGAGCCTTCAGACATATTGTCCCATCCTTTCCGGTTCATTTTGAATGTCAAATGTCCCAGCCTTCCCGGTTCAGTGGATTTATGGTCTAAACGGGAAAATTTTCTGGAAGAAAGCGCTTCGCACCCCTTTATAAGCGCTTAGCATAGGCCCCTTCCAACCGATGTGGAACTTTACAGTAGACATATGTAACTTTCCAAAATGACTAAGAATGCATGGTTTTGATTTTTCTAGAATTAGTTATAATTTTTCAAAGATGGTGATAGAAATGGCAAAATTCTGGCTGAAAATACATTTATGTGTTTTATACTCCCCTTTGGTTTCCATGAGTTATAAGCCACTTTTGGTGATGAAAATGAATAGTATCCATATAATTAAATATGAGAATATGATATATGAGCTCATATAGTTCATGTGACACTGAATGAAATTTTTATACGTGACACAACGTTAAATAATGTATTATTTTAATATCATTTTTCCTACTTCTTGGACAATTCATGACAAGAGACATAAAAGTAGCATAGATTGAGCTAGAAAATTATGGTGTTACATGAAGAACACCTCCTTGGAACCTTAGCTCCATCAAGAAATTCACAAAAATAAATTTTTTCTTTCCTAGATAGAGTATGCGCTGCTGGAGGTAGATAAGTACAACGACCCTCCTTCACCAATGCTAATTCTCCTCTTATTCCCAAAGTAACTAATTCCAACATCACCTTAACCCATCTTTGGTCTTTTTTGGCACATTAAGTAACTTACCAATTATATTGTCACATACATTTTTCTTGATATACATCACATCAAGGAAATGTCTTATATACAAGGACTTCTAATATGGCAGTTTAACGAAGATAGACATTTTCTTTCAATAAGGTGTCCTGCAAAAGGTTTGCTAAAATTATTATCCAAATCCTTTACCTTTTTATACAACTGCTCACCAATCAATGGCAAAGGTGCACTACTTTCCTCTATCATCTCACTGAAAGCTTTTCTTCACCACTGGTAATGATGTCCTAGAGGCAAAAATCTACGATGCTTGAGGAAGAGATTCTTCATACAATATTACAACTGCATGGAATGTGTGCCCTCCTCATAAATAAGGCATTTGCAATGTCCTTTGATATTGTATCTTGACAAATTACCATACACTGGAAAGTCATTGATTATCCTAAATAGTATAGCTTACAAGTTGAATCTTTCCTTCCTATACCCATCATACACCTCCACTCTCGTCTCTCACATTATCTTCAAATCTTCAATTAAAGAAGTTAAGTACACATCAATATCATTTCCAGGTTGCTTGTGCCCAAAAATTAGCATAGACAACATCATATACTTACACTTCATGCATAGCCATGGAGGTATGTTATAAATCACCAAAATTACTGGCCATTTACTGTGGGTACTACTTGGACACTATACGGGTTCATTCTATTAGTAGTTAATGCAAGGTGTAAGTTTTTCTCTTCTTGCCCAAAGTCAAGGTTTTCATGATCAATTTTTTTCCATGGAAGAGAATCTGTAGGATGTCGAAGCTTTTTGTCTTGAATTCTTTTATCAGCATGCCATCTTAAGTATGTTGCATCTTCTGCACTATTGTACATGCGTCTAAATCTAGCTATGATGGGAAAATACCATACCACCTTTGCCAGACTCAATTCTTCTTTTTGTATCTAGAGGCATTACACTTTGGACATTTCTTTAATGATACATATTCATTCTGAAATAAAATACAATCATTAGGATAAACATGTAAACTCTCATAGCTCACGCCAATAAAACATAACATTTGTTTAGCCTTATATGTTCAGCTAAGTAGCTCATCATCCTTTGGTAGCATATCCTTTAAAAGTGCAAGCAATTCTATAAAGTTTTTATCACTCCATCCATTTCCCACTTTCAAGTTGTAAATTTCAACATTGCTCATAATCTTATGAATTTAGTACAGCCAAAATACAATGGCTTTTTTGCATCACTTTTCAACCTCTTAAATATTTTAGGACAATCCTTAAGTTCTGTTTCAACCACATTTGCCATCTCTTCAACATAATCAACCTCGTATATACCTGTGTCGAAATCTTTTGAGGCATAACTCCCACTATACTCCCAGTTACTATGATCATCTTTTGTCTCGCCATGCTTTGTCCAACATGTATAACTTTGGCCAATCCCATTACATAATAAATGATCTTCCAACTCACACCAATTTGCTTCATATGGTAGCAATTCAAATAAAGGCATATAATTTTAAAAGAGTCTTTTGCATGCTCAACTGCAAACCTAATAAACTATTTCACTCTGTACTCATATTTTTTAGACAAACGATTGGCAGACATCCATTTCTGATCCATACCTTTTGAATCTAAAATGAACCAATTTAAGAGAAATATGATTAATGACTCTTGCTTGGAGTCTTACCTATTACTCTACTAAATATAGCTTTATTTAATTATTTCTTTGTTGCAATCTATATCTTAAAGAAAAACCAACAGCATGACAGCATAAAAATATAAGTTTTCTAGGCCCAAAATAATATTCTAGCAGTCTATAATCAAAGAATAGTGATAGAATAATTTTTCTCTCCTTTTATGTAAGTTATAACTTAGCTATATTATATTTTGTTAATTCTATCATACCAAAAGAATTATTTTGTAAAAAAAGAAATAGTTCCAAAAAAAAGGCATAGATGCAAAAATGGAGGAATGGAGGATGGGAACCCAAAATGGAGAAAAACAATTATCACTTAATTTGTTCAAAGAAAAAAATATATTAATAAAAAAAATTAATTTTGCAAAAAATAAAAATAAAAAATAGGATGAACTTACAAGATTGGGCATAAGGCAGGGCGAATGACAACGCAACGTAAGGAGAATGGCAGTATGACACAAGGTGAACAGCAAGCGCGACGTAGGGAGAACGGAGGGAATGAGATAGGGAGAACCACGGGCAGAAGGACAATGGAGGAGAGAAGAAGAGAGTATGCATGCAATTTAAAAAGAAGAAGGAAGTCCTAGAAGGGCGAACACAAAAAGGAAATAAGGAGATTTAAATTCATAATAGTTGGCAGTTCTTATATAGAACCACCAATAAAAGCTACACCTTTGTTGGTGGTTCTCTACGAACCTTGTAAACTGCCAATAAAGGTATTGCATTTTTTTGGCAGTTTGTGTTCCAATAAAGTTTTCTTCTTTATTGGTGGTTCATGAACCACTAACAAAGGCATGCCTTTTGCTGGCAATTCACACGAATCGCTAACAAAAGAACATTTTTTTAATTTTTGTTAGCGATTCATGGTAGTTATTATGAAGCACCAACTATCCTTTTTTGTGGTAGTGTTATTATACTTAAAACTATAAGATAATATAACCGAATCAAATTTCTTATGCCATTGCTTTAATACTTATTTAAGTCCATACAATGGCCTAATCAGTTTGCCTACTTTCTTTTCATTTCCAGTAATACAAACTTTTTAGGTTGTTCCATCTATAGCTCTTCATCTATTCTCCATTAAAAAAATATAGTCTATACATCCATTTGATAGACACTCAAATGGTAAATGGATATTAATGTAAATAGTAGCTCAATGGATCTTATCCTAACTATAGGTGCATATATGTCAAAGTAATCTATGCCTTGTTTTTGCATAAATCCTTTTGCTACTAACCTAGCCTTAAAGATTTGAATTCTTCCATCAGTATTATAATTCCATCTAAATACCCATTTGCAATCTATTAGTTTAAGAGATAAGTCAACCAATATCCAAATATTATTTAACATGATTAAATTCATTTCATCATTAATGACTTCCTTCCAGAAACTAGCGTCTCTTGAAATATGACTTCAAATAGGTTTTAGGATCCTCTTTTACATGAAGTAAATAAGGTATTTAACTTAAACTAGTATTTTTGTCTCCTTTTATTCAGAAGACTATTACTTGTGAAGATAGGAAATATCATCTTAAATGTTTCTCTTATTTAGTTTTTTTACTTTTCCTAGGTTTACTTAAAGTATCACTGATTATTCATTTATGACTAGAAGAAGAGCATACACTTATATGATTGTTGGGTTGTTTATTTTCTTCATTAGTAGAAACAGTGATAAACTTATTTTCAAAGAATTTTACATCGACTAATTCAACTATGGCATTAAAGTCTATATTTAATAACCTATATGCTTTTGAGTTTTCAACATACCTAACAAAAACACTCTTCAATGTTGTTAATCTTAACTTGTTTCTTTTATGATTAATTACTCTATAATACACTAAGCAACCCCAAATTCTAAGATAATCCAAGTTTGGTTTCTTTCCTTTCATAATTCACATAGTATGATTTGGAATTTCCTAAAAGGTAACCTATTTATTATGTGATAAGAAATTAGTAAAGCTTCACCTACAAATTCAGTGACAATTTAGTATTTCAATATCATGGCATTTACCATAATTACTAATATCCTATTTTTTTCTCTTCTCTACAGTATTTTGTTATGTCATATACGGAGCATTAGCTTGATATATGATACCAATTTCCTAACGATATAACGAGAAATCATTAAAGAAATATTCTCCACCTCTATTGCTTCTAAGTAATTTTATTTTTCCTTTTTGATTTTCTACTTCAGACCTACATCTTTGAAACATTCTAAAAGCTTGATCCTTGTTTTTTATGAAATGTACATATGTATATCTAAAGTAATCATCAATAAAGGTTATGAAATATCTATTGCCTTCTCTAGTTAAAACACCATTGAGTTTACATATATCTAAGTATATCAAATCTAAAATTTTTGAAGTCTTTTCAACAAACTTAAAGTTTTTCTAGTCATTTTAGATTGTACACAAATTTCACATTTATCATTTGTTGATATCAAACCATGCTTAGACATAAATTGCAAAGATTTATAATTAACATGTCCAAACCTATCATGTCATAAGGAAATAGGAGACTCAACAGTATAAATAGAATTTGAAATATTATTATTGATACTTAAATTGAACTTTCCATCGCAAAAGTAACCCTTTCCTTCAAACATTGATTTCTTGGAAATTACAATCTTATCATATTCTATGATAGCCTTTAAACCTTTTTATATAACAAAATTGTAGAAATTCAATTCTTCTTAATATTTGTAACACGTAGCACATTTAGCAACACTAACCAAAAATGAATTGTAGTTCTACACTATCCTTTCCAAGTACCTTTGCTATATTGCCATTTCCCATGAGAACCCTTATCCTTCTTCCATAATATAATAGGTCTTCAACTAATTCTTATCATGGTAGATATGTATGGTTGCATTGGAATCATACCACCAGTTAAAGGAATTGGAAATTGTTGCCATGTTAAACTAGAATGTCATACTAATCCACAAATCTGAAACCATGGCCACTATTTCATTATTTTTAGTATCTAGCATGTTTGTGGTATTAGTATGACTCAATTTTTATTTCTTTATAAATCTATTATCTTTTTTGAAATACCTTTCATCCTATAATGGTAATAAGACTTTGAAGTCATCTCTGCTTTATATCTAAAAGATGGACTCAAGGTTTTTCCTCTTGTTACTTCCAAAATGGGAATTGTTGTTTACATCTACATAATTGATCTTGTAAATATATTCTAATAGTTTCTTCTACAAATTTTTAGTTTCTTTTTCAATTCTTAAATGCTTTAAAATTTGTTCATAGTAAAATTTTTAGAAGTATGTAAATTTCTTTTTATAGCCATTTCAACTTGGAGGCAATTTTGCACTTATAGCCCTAACTTGTAATCACTTAGAAATCTCAACTTTCAAGTCCTTAAGTTTTGAAATAATAACTTGCAAATCATGGACTTAATCCGTGATAAATATGCTATCAATCATGAAGTAGGTAACATCCAGTATTAATGTTAATTCGTAATTAAAAACTTATTTGTCTCTTATTGCTTAATGTTGTACTTGAACTATAGTGCTTGCCAAATCTCTATAGGGGACAAGATAATAGTGAAAAGGTTATACAAACAATTAGATAGAGCATTTAAGATATGACCATGAAATAACAAGTCATCCTCTATCTTTTTCTTTCTTTCGGCCTTGATTTGATTAGTATCCTTATAAGATGGTTATGGAAGTTATAAATTTGGATCCAAAACATATGCAATCTACATGGCTATAAGAAGGAACATCATCTTGAAATTTATGCCACCAAACTAATTAGCTTTGATGAAGTCTTGGTTTATCACCTTGAAAGCAAGTTCACTAATTGACTCCATTACTAATACTATTTTAAGATTGTTAGGAAATAGGATAGGAGTGGTGTAATGTCCAATATTTCATAAAAACACCATAATGATCCAATTTGAAAAGCAAGTCCCATGATATGAGTTATTTAAGGCCAAATAAAATTTGAATAAAATTTTAAATAATGAAAAATGAGGATTTGAGTCTTGAGTTGCCTAGAAACCAGGGTCGAAGTAGTTTAAAAATTTTGCCAAAAGTCTAATGGCATTTTCATAAATATGGGTATTTTTTGGAAAACTCATAAGATGGCTTTTTAAATAGAAAATTTGAGCTGTCAGGGATTCTCAAAGGCTCTGAAAACTATGGGAAGCCTCGGGACAATTAAAACCCTTCCAGTATATATTTTTGAATGTCGGTTGACTTAAACTTTAACTGCTTCATTTGAGAAGGTTTTAGCTCCAATTTGAGTAATTCTAAAGGTATTTTATAAGATTGGGAGCCTAAGTTTTATGATAGAAAGGACAGTTCTCAAAAAGGAGCTGAAACAAAGATAAAACAAAAATGCCACAAATGCGGGACGTAAGCATTATTTTTTGGAACAAATAATTCAAGAAGCTTCTTGTATTTATGTGTCCCACCTCTCCTCCTCTCCTTAATCGAATTTGAGCTCAACTAAAATATGGAGAGAAGATGCTAAGAGAGATGCACAAGAGGGCCAAGAGGAAAGGGAGAAAGAAGCTAACAAAGGTAGGAAAATTTAAGGAATTTCATGGTTTTCTCTTCTTCAAAGTTGTTCTCCTCTTTTTGTTTCAACTCTCCATGGTTTTGGTGGATGATATAGTTCTGTTTCTTCCTTGAACTAGAGGGAAAAGTTAGAGATTCAAAGAGGAGGCCAAAGCAAGGAGTAGAGATCTTGAAATAAGCTTGATTCAAGGTAACTTCCTTCCATTTGGTTGCTTCTTCTTCCTTTGCTTCTTCTTGAGTGTCTCGACCAACTTGAGAGCTAAGGGGAGGGAGAAGTTTCTAACTTAGAGCAAGCATGAAACCTATGATTTAGGCTATGGGAATTTGGAATATGTAAAGAAATTGCAAGAAAACTAAATGAAATTCAAGAATGGAAAGTGTGAGACTCTTGAACGTATTGTAAAAACTGATTTGATTCTTGAATTTTCTTGCATGTGTGAATGTTTATTTGAGCTTTTAAGACCTCTAGGAAGCCTTCCAAGTGTCCTTCCTATCAAGGAAAAATCAAAAACTCCATGGGCTCTTCCTTGTGTTAATGTCTCAGCCAAGCTTGGAAGCATAGGTTAAGAAATGTTTTAATTTATTCTAGACTTGATTTAAGACTTTATATAATGGTAGAATGTGGAAGGAACCCTTGGGAAAAATTTAGGAGCCATAGATTGGGAAATGAGGTAATGGAGCCTTATGAAGTAACATGTATCTAGGCTTTTGAAAGTAAGTGTGTGATGGCTCCAAGGACTTTAAATAAAGTCAAGAGGCCTAGATATAGGAAGACAATAAAGCTAAGAACTTGAATTATGGTAGTTGCTTCATTAGGCCATTAATGGAACCATTATGTAATTAGTGAACAAAGTATGCTCCTTTAATATATGTTTAAGATTTTGGCTTGCTTCAAAAGTATAATTGAGTGTTGTTTATTGTGGTTAGGCCAAAGAAATCAAATCCCATCTCATTGTACTTGTGAGGCTGAGAAGGAGAGGAATTCTTCAAACTAAAGCTTGAATAAACAACAAGGTAGCTTCTCACCCTGTTCTTGTTTTCATTCTTAGTTTTATATGTGTCATTGTGTGCTTGTGTGTGCATTTGTATCTTAAAACATGCCACTTGATATTGTGTTATTGCATTGGCACTGAAATGCTTTATTGAATGCTATATGGTTGTGAAAAATGCTTATAAGGGTGAGGTGATGCCAAAAGTCCCTTAATGTGGGTGAGGAGATGCCAAAAGTCTTTAGCCATGGGTGAGATAAGGCCAAAATTCTCATGGATGAGTAAAGCCAAGTCAAAAATTCCTAGGTTAAGAGTGAGGAAAATTTAAAAGTCCTAGAAATTGGGTAAGGCTAAATCAAAAGTCTCTAGAACTCATTCTTGACTTTGATGTGACTTTGTAGCATGGAAATATGGATTTGAATACTTTATGGTTATGTTAAATTGCATACTTGTGCTCTTTGACATATTATATGCCTTGAATATGTGCTTGAACAAGTGTATGAGCTATTGAGATTTCATGAATCTCACCCTTTTCCCTCTCCTATCTCATATGGTCTAGGCAGAGTTCAAGAACCCAAGAATGGAGAGCAAAGAGCCTAAATGACTATGTTGTGACAAATATGTAATTTGTATAGCTTTTGAATGTAAGGAAATGACTATGTTGTGACAAATATGTAATTTGTATAGCTTTTGAATGTAAGGAAATCTCGAAGTGTTTATGTACATATTACATTTGAGTTGTAAACATTTGAACAAATGTAAAAGCATGTATGGATGATGTATGAACCAAATTTGATAGTAAAGTAATGGTAGAATGTGATTTGGGTACTTAAGAGCTTATATTTGCTTATGTATTCTTGCATGTGAAATAGCCAAATTGATATGCATGATAATTTGGACCACTTGGGCAATTTATATATGATGCAATTATACTTTCAAACATGCTCAAGAGGTGCAAGAACACAAAAAAGACCATTTATACCAAGTTGAACCCTTAGATGACACTAAAGTGACCATAATTGTGAGTTATAGCAAAATCTATCCAAATGGGCTCTTCTTGGTCTGAAATTTGGCATGCATATAGGTCTTATTTAGAGCTTTTTAGGAAGTTGAAATTCATATTATTTTGAGTTTTATAGAATTTTTAGCCAATTTCCAAAGTTGGCTGAAATTTCACAATTTGACAATGGCACTATTCATATGGTCCAAAACTTTGCCTCTATCATTCATGTGCCAAATGATGTTCAATGGATATGAAATTTTATAGAGAAACTAGAAATTTGTAGTGACCTATACCAACTAGAAGCACCTTAATTAGAGGTCTGTAGAGGGAGAAATAATTTTTTGAAGTTCTAGGTCAGTATTAGGGGTGCATTTAGACCTCAGCTACTATTCCATAAATTTTCAGAGTCTAAAGGCTTTTGAATTAGTCTAGATTTTTTTCCCTCTATTTAACATCCATAGATTTCCAAATTGGTATAGTTTGCCTAAATTGGATTTTGTTAGAATTAGTTATGAATTTTTAAAGTTTATATCAGTAAGTTGTATCATAAACCCTGGGTAATCTAATCTATATCACTTTCCTATTGTCAAACATGGTTCAAATGATGTTTTTATGGCTTGAAATTATTTTTAATATAAAGTTAACATCTAAAGCTTTCCAAAAAGCTATGGGTTTCTTGATTTCAATTTTTCTAAAATGTGTTATAATTTTCCAAATTTGTTAGCAGAAAATTGAAATTCTGACTCGAGGCTAAAACATGAAAATTCTAGTTTTTGGCTCCAAATCCATGGTTTGTGAGATTTTTTTAGCCATTTGTGATTTGTATAGACAGACTAGGAGTAGGAAATGGTATCAGTGAGTTCATAGGGTCCACAGATCGAACTTTAAATTTTAAACCCCGACGTAATGCAAGGAAATTATATTATTTTATTCCCTTTTTTTTTTGTTTTTCTTTGTTTGCACATGAAAGTCACCTTAAATATGGGAATATGGAGCCTAATAAATTATGGTGTGACAAATGGAGTCAAGTAGGGTTTTATAAGCTTTGAAACATATAATAGGCACACTGTCCTTAAAAAAGTATTTGCCCCTACTAGTTACTTTAAGCTTCAGGCAAATGTGATTCTAGAAGTTATCCAAAGCACTCTAAAAAGTTTCATTCAACAATAGTGGAACTCTCTCTTTCAAAAGGCTTGTTTCAAAGATTATAGGAATTTGAGAGAATTATATGTCTGTATTTTATGTGTTCAGAATCAACTATTTATATTGTTGATTATAAACCAACATGTGTTTCCATCAAATTTAGTTTGAGATTTGAATTTTCATTTCCAATCACATTATTTTCAATGTTTTCCATTTTTTTTGGTATATTCCAATAGTCATTCAAGTATTATATATGAAACAACATAAATGATAATCCTAATAGACACCTACACTACCAAAATTTTTTAATTTCCTTATGCTATTTAATTGACCAATCGACTTTCATATCACAAAGTGCTATAGGATTTCTTTCTCAACAAATGCCATCAACTAGGTCAATCACAAATTGATTGCTAGAATTCGGCCAATCATCAGGTGATGCTTACCAATCAATTAGTAACTACCAAAAGCAAATGACTTAGCTTTTGAGAAAGACACGAGTCAACTAGTCACTGAAAACTAGTCAACTAGTGTCTTTTGGAAGCTAATCCTATTTATTTTGTGTTATCTTGATCTTTTAGTGTAACACCATAATTTTTATCTCATTTCTATCACATTTGCATGCTCATATAATACATTTCATGAGGGGAAGTAAGAAAATCCATTAAAATAATGCCTTTCTTTGCATTGCATCGTATATAAAAATTTCATTTAGTGTCACGTGAACCGTGTGAGCTCATACCATATATTGTCATATTTAATTACATGAATACAACTTATTTGTATCATAAAATGTGGCCCACAACTCATAGAACTCAAAGGAAAGCTTAGAATATTCATATATCTTTTCGGCCAGAATTTGGCTCATTTCTGTCACAACTTTAAAAAATCATAACTAATTCTAGAAATTTTAAAATCATGTATTCTTAGATATTATAGAAATCTATAGATGTCCAATTCATATAAAAATATGTACAAACTATAAAATTCATCACATAAGACATTTGACATCCGAAATAGTCCAGAGGTCAAACTGCCCACTGGTGCTGTCATAGATTTCTGCAGCTAATTTCAAAAATATCCAATTAATTTCAAAAAATACTAATCCATACAAATGATACCAATATGGAAATATGTAAATGTAAGCTAGAGGGAAAAAATAACTTCAAACCAGCTCAGGCACACCCAGACCTCGAAATCTAATCAAACAATAACTGAGGTTGGGTGAAGTTCCTAATATTGGATAAAATTTTTAAAAATTCATATCTCCCTCTCTAGACCTCCAAATGAGATGCTTCTAGTTGGTACAAGTCACTAGAAATGTCTAATTTTTTTTTATAAAATTTCATTTCAATTGGACATTATTTTAGCTCTGTGTGATAGATTTCATTTTCAGACCAGTATGAACAGTGACATGACCAAAACCATAAAAGTTTTCAACTTTGAAAATTCATCAAATATTTTGTAGACCTCTAAAAATTATGTTCTTTAGCTTCCAAAAAATCTCTCAATAAGATCTAATTGCATGCAAAATATTAAATCAAGAAGAGCTCATTTGGATAAAAAGTGAAATAGGGTTTCATTATGGTTAATTTTGACTCCATATAGGATGCCAAAATGTCCAAATGATTTTTCTTGGGGTTTGGTACCTCTTAGGAAAATCTAAAAGTATAATTAGGACTTGTGTAGGCTGG
The DNA here is from genome assembly GCA_032878935.1 of Erythrophleum fordii. Classification (NCBI taxonomy): domain Eukaryota; kingdom Viridiplantae; phylum Streptophyta; class Magnoliopsida; order Fabales; family Fabaceae; genus Erythrophleum; species Erythrophleum fordii. The sequence goes on along the minus strand of JAVQMF010000052.1, from coordinate 11,355,508 downwards.
TCAAATGGTCCCAAACTCTATGCCTCTCATTTTGGCTATGCCACATGCAATTATACATACACATATTAAACTTTTAAGAAGCATGTCTTGATATTACATACCTAAATTACATTCTAGGGTTCACATATCATATCCATTCATTTATACATCACATATTATCATAATTACACATGTCCAAGAGGTTATAAATCATATACATCAATGGATTACATCATTTGACATATCTATGGTCTTAAAGAACTAAAAACTATGCATATTGATGTCAAGCTCTTCTCTTCAAGGTGGTTAGCTTCCATTACCTTGTCCACTTGATCCACCTAACATATTAGATTATTGGAGATAAGGGAATGAGATTCAAAGAATCCCAATAGCTCATCTCATATTCAATCATACATAATAAATACAAACAAGTCTCATAAATGCATGTATGACCATATAGATATGTGGAAACATTCAAGAATCATTTTCATCATTTAAGAAAATCATACATAGCATACAAAGGCTTATCAAGTAAGTGGATTGGCCTCACCCAATTCATTGTGGATGTTGGACTTGCCTCACCCATTCTTTAATACATTATTGGACTGAACCATGCTTTTGGGAGCCCACTTTGCTTTTGGGAGATTCTTTGCTTTGTCTCAACTAATTTTAAGGGTTATTGGCTCATCCTCACCATAGTTAAGGGTTCTTGGCCCCACCACACTTAAACAAACCCAAGCACACATTAAAACATCATATGAAACATAATATGCCATCATAAAATCATAGAATATGAAATCATGCTAGCATACTTTTCATAACTTGAAATACACATACATACATTCTAAGATAAACTAAACACACATCCATGCATGAGAGAAGGTGGAGAGAGCTATCTTGTACACAATCACACATTTTCCTTCTTAAATCAAGGCTTCCTCTTTCGGCCACACACAAAAAAAATTGTGGAGATGGTTTCTCTTGGGCTAGAAACAATTTATGGAAGCCAATTAGATTCATGAAACAATTTCTAAGACCACATAACTTGCTTAGACACTAGGTTATTTTATAAACCCCATTATAGTTCCATAATTACACCTAATGAAGCAACATCCCTCAAATAAATTTTAGGATCTATTCTTTCCTTTCAAATATGATTCTTGACTCCTTTTAAGCCTCTTGGAGTTATCACACAATTAAAACAAAGAACTTAACTATATGTTACTTCTTTAGGTCATAATATATAACCTAAAGCACCAATTCACTTTTTATAAGTTCTAAATTTTTCCTAAGGCCTCCCCTCATTTTCATTCATCATATATGACTCAAGAATGGGTTTAAAAAATTTTAAAACTCTCCCTAGCTACCCTTTCCTTGCTTGGCCAAGACTATGGAGCTTCTTGGCCTTCATAGAACTTTCTTTGTTTTCTCAAGAGAAGAAGTATATGGGGAGCCTCTTAGGGATCTTGGGAGCTCATTTAAACTCTTATTTAAGCCTAGGAATCATCATACAAAATCAGATTTTACAAGGTGCACACAAAACCCTAAAATTCGCGTCTTGAAATCTAATGATTTTTTGTTAATTCCCTTTACATATTCTTAATCTGTACACCATTTTTCCTTAGATTCATCCTTGGATCTGCCTAAAAATCATATCCTCCTATGGTTCCTAGGGTTAGGTGAAATGGAGAAGGAGAGAGGATCAATATGGCAACCATAGGAAGAGAAATTACCTAGTTTCCTTACTTGTTCTTGCTTAAATCCTGCTTTCTCGGAGCTTCTCTCTTCAAATCCAAAAATTTCCTTGAGTTTCTCCCTTAAATCAAATTTATAAACTCCATTTTAATCAAAGGAAACAAAGGTCAATGAAGGAGAGGAGGTGTGGATGGAAGAAAGCATGAAAAACAACCATGGAAGCATACCTTTAAGCTTGAATTCTTCTTTCTTCTTCTTCCTTTCTTATGCACCCAAAACCATAGCTCCCTTCTTTGAAATTAGGAAGAGAATTCTGAGTCCAAATGAGGGAGAGAGTGAGGCGCCACCTATATATAGGGGTAGGAAAAGGTTTTTTCAAAAATTTCTATTTTGCCCTTTGTTCTTTACATTTTCATTTTTCCTTCATTTTAGCTCCTTTTTTAGAACCATCTTTTTCATTATAAAATTTAGATTCCCAATTTAGTAAAATGCTTTGGAATTACTCAAATTGGAGCTAAAACCTTCTTGAACGAATCCATTAAAATTTGGACATACTGACGTTAGAAAACGTCCACCAGAGGGGATTTAACTGTCTTAGGGCTTTCCATAATTTTCAAGGCCTCTGATAACCTCAAAGAACTTAAAAATTTTATTTAAAAAGCCATCTTATCTTAATTCCAAAATTTACTCAAAATTATAAAAATGTCATTATATTTTGTAAGATTTACGTTAAAATTTGTTTTTTCATTCTAGCTCCGTTTCTCCTTCCGTCTGAGGCTAGGATTCTCATTTTTAGGAGTCTAGAATGTTACTTAAATTTTTTGAGACCTTAACTAATTCATTTCAGGGGACATGCTTTGAAAACACGCCCGTTTCTGTCATTCAACAAAAACTAGACATTACAATTCTCCCCCCTTTAAAAATTTTCGTCCTCGAAATTTAGATAACATACCTCATGGGAAGAGTTTTGAATATTTCTTTCTCATGTCATCCTCTAGTTCCCAAGTAGCCTCTTCAGGAGATAACTCCTTCTAAACCACTTTCACCAGCGGTATCGTTTTATTCCGTAACTACTTGAGTTTAACGTCCACGATTTGGTTTAGTGATACTATGTATGATAGATCATCTTGTAACTGCACATTCTCATATTCTATGGCATGTGAGGGGTCGAGTTGGTACTTTTTAAACTGGAAAACATGGAATACATTGTGGACTTGGCTTAAGTTTGGGGGAAGGGCTAGTCTGTAAGTCATAAGTCCTACTTTATCAAGAATCTAGAAAGGGTTTATATACTTTGGACTGAGCATTTTGTTTTTTATGGACTGACCTATCCTTGTGACTGGAGACATTCTAATAAAGACATGGTCTCCAATCTCAAACTCTAACAGCCATCTTCGTCTATCTGCATAGCTTTTCTGTCTACTTTGCGCTGTCAGAAGTTTCTTTCTAATGGTTTTTATCTATCTCGATGTTTGATCCACTAATTCTGAGCCTATAAGGCTCTGCTCTCTTAGCTCAACCCAACACATCAGAGACCTACACTTCCTCCCATATAATGCCTCGTACGGTGCCATCTGTATACTTGCATGATAACTGTTATTATAAGCAAACTCCGCTAGAGGCAAGTACGTATCCCAGTTTCCTTTTATCTTTAAGACACACGCCCTCAACATGTCCTTTAAGGTTTGGATAGTTTTCTCTATCTGTCCATCTATCTGAGGGTGATAGACTCTACTAAATCTAAGTCTGATACCTAGATCATCTTGTAATGATCTCCAAAAATTCAATGTAAATTCAAGATATCTATCTGAAACTATACTTCTAGACATGCTATGCAATCCGACTATCTCCCCGATGTACAATTGGGTTAACTTATCTAGGGTATAAGTGGATTTCATAGTAGAAATGTGCTAATTTTGTTAACCTATCCACTATTACCCATATTGCATCATACCCCGATGATGTCCTGGAGAAACCCAGGACACTAGATTGGAAAAAAAATATTTAAATTAGAGAAACTAAATTATCATATTGAAAAATTAGGGAGGCTCAAAATTTAAATTGCCAAAAGAATTGTGTTATTTTTTCAAAAAAGTAACACGCAAAACAAATTGGTAATTTGACCCATGAATTTATAGTTTACGTAAACATTATTGCTTATTATGATGTTTTATAACAACTATTAGAAAATTCTCTTTTTATGAGGTAAATCTATGTTCATTTAAAATAACTAAACTTGAAATAAAGGAATTCACAGTGCTAAAAACTGGAAGCTATCAATTTTTAACAAATAGATTTTTTACAACAATACATATAGTTGCAAATAAAGAAAAAATTAAACAACTTTTAAATATTTAAAATTACTTGATTGTAAAATCCTTAATTAATTTTTTTTAACTATATACCATGCATTTATAGGATCTAGATTGCAACTTTTATAATAGAAAAGTGTTAAACCATCCTTCAAGGCCTCTTTCGTCAATTCATGTGGGCCACGAGCATTCCCTTAACACAAGCAAACATTTTTGAAAAAATTATGATTAAATTATATTTAAAGACTTAAATTTTACAAAATTTATAATAAAAATTTTAAAAATTAAAATTATTGTTAAATTTAAAATTTATAATAAAAATTTTAAAATTAAAATTTTTATTGTTAAATTTAAAAAAATTATTATTAAATTTAATAATAATATTTTAAATTTAACAATAATTTTAATTTTTAAAATTTTTATTATAAATTTTATAAAATTTAAATTCTTGAATGTAATTTTTTCAAATATCCTGTTCTCAAGGGGCAGTCAGTGAACTAAGGGACACGATTGACATTTCACAAAATAGAATAGAATAACATTATATGCAAGCTTAAGTACTCCCACGTCCCCTTCTGCCTCTGAAAAGTGTAGAGCAGCGTTTTCTTTCGTTAAGCAACTGGCGCAAACACAAACACGCACACATAGAGTCTTCCACGAAGAGAGAGAGTGAGAGAGAGTTTTGCAGAGAAAGAAGGGAGCGAAGCGGTGGAATTAGCTTCGCTAAGCTAGAGGCATATGCATATTTCCACTGTTTCTGCGGAAAATCACTTTCTCCACTTCACTTCAAGGTTTTACAATTCGGGGACCTTTTCTGAACGACATTTGAAATTTCGCTTTCGTGTGTTTGAGAAATTGATTCCGTCGTGGAGAAATCGTTGAGAAGAAAATTGGGCTAATGAGTATTATGTGGTTGAACTTATTGTTTTTGCATGTTAGCTTAATTGTTAAGAAGGAATTACAGGATATATCTGCGATCCTTAATTTCTTTCGAGTATGTTTTCAAACTCTATTTTGATTTTTTTTCACAGTTACTTTTTGGTGCTCTCTGTTCTAAATTTGGCAACTTCGGGGGTTGAATTTTTTTATTTTTTCCATCTTGTGAGTCAAATGAAAACTCCTATTTTCTAACTGAGAATCTTCTACCATTTTGGTTCTGGTTTGTAGATTTTACCGATTATGCGTTCCATAAACCTGGGAAATCATTTTAGATACTAGTTTGGGGAATTTGAATACTTTTAATTATATCAGGGTATTTAAAAAAAAAAACACTCGTGGGAAATTTATTAAAGTGCACTAGTTATATAAATGATTGTGGATGTTCTCAATATATAGGATGAGCAGTGATTGTAATATTTTTTTTGTGCAATCCAATAGTAATGAATCAACAGAATCTTTTGTTTAATATAGATAAGTAGCTTACTCTTGTTTATCTGTTAATCTTTTGCAGCTTTTTTCTTTGACAATAAACTATTTTTGGTCTTTTCATTTTTGCAGTTTTATTCTATAAGGGGAAGGTCTACTTCTTCCTCTTTGTTGCTTCTGAATAGAGACATAATACATGGGTTCAGCATCAGAGTCATCGCCTAAGAAAAGTTCGAGTAAGCCTCGGGGTATTCGAATCCTAGAACACGCCAAGGGAAGCCCTGTGTCCTTCAAAACCCAACAAGCCATTGTCCTGATTGTAACGTTTTTTGCTTACACTAGTTATCATGCCACCCGAAAAACAACTAGCATTGTTAAGAGTGTCCTTGATCCCCAATCATCAGATTTAGGCCTGAACTTGTTCCCATTGAGGGCAACTAATCTAAGTGTGTCAACTGGGACAAGAAAATTTCACTGGGTTCTTGGAGATGGTTGGGCTCCGTTTAATGGATCAGATGGGACGGCCCTGCTTGGTGAATTGGATGTCTCTTTTCTTTCAGTATATGCTCTTGGGATGTACTTTTGTGGTCATTTGGGTGATTGGTTGAATTTGAGGATTTTTTTAGCGATGGGTATGCTGGGAACTGGTTTGTTCACTTTACTCTTTGGTGTAGGGTACTGGGGGAACATCCATAACTTCTATTATTTCTTAGTAGTTCAAATGATTGCTGGTTTTTGCCAATCGACGGGATGGCCTCTAGTAGTTGCTGTTGTTGGCAACTGGTTTGGGAAGAAGAAGAGAGGGCTGATCATGGGCATATGGAATGCTCACACTTCTGTTGGGAACATTACAGGTTCCTTGATTGCTTCTGCTCTCTTGAGTTTTGGATGGGGTTGGTCCTTCGTTGTGCCAGGTCTTATAATTGCTTTCATCGGTTTAGTGGTTTTTCTTATATTGCCAGTCACACCCGTTGGAGCTAATAGAGAGGAAGATGAATATAAATCTCCGTAGAAAAATGGAGACGATGCAACAGAGTCTCTGTTAATGCCCGAGAGAGCTTTTGTGGTGAAGGAGAAAGCTATTGGTTTCATAGAAGCATGGAAGATTCCTGGGGTTGCTCCTTTCGCTCTCTGTCTTTTCTTCGCTAAATTAGTTGCATATACGTTTCTCTATTGGCTTCCATTCTATGTTAGCCACTCGGGTACTTTAGCTTTCTCCTCCCTGTTTTATGTCCATATTGTATACTTCATTGAAACTCCATGTTTATATCTAATACTTTTTCTTTGGGTAGAATCTATCTGATGCATTTTACTATAGTAAATCGTTGCTTACTCATTTATATTCATTAACCTGCAGCAATTGACGGCAAATATCTATCCAGTGAGACGGCAGGAACACTATCCACCTTATTTGACGTCGGAGGGGTGCTTGGAGGAATTCTAGCTGGACACATTTCAGATAGATTAGATGCCAGACCCATAACAGCAGCGAGTTTCATGTACTGTGCAATCCCTGCCCTCTTCTTCTATCGAAGTTATGGGCATGTTTCATTGATCATAAATGTGGCATTGATGTTTATCAAGGGAATGTTCGTCAACGGGCCTTACGCACTCATAACAACCGCAGTTTCAGCTGACCTCGGAACACACAATTCATTGAAGGGAAATTCACGCGCTTTGGCAACTGTCTCGGCAATCATCGATGGAACAGGCTCAGTAGGTGCTGCAATTGGACCTTTATTAACCGGTTTCATATCCACAAAAAGCTGGAGTGCAGTTTTCACCATGTTGATGGCAGCAGCTCTTATTGCAGGGCTGCTTTTGACCAAGCTTGTAATGGCAGAGGTGGCTACGAAGATTGAAGAGGCAAGGTCTCATAGAGCACAAGAATCTACACTTGAAGTATAATAATATGAGGAATTACAGATATACTGCTTGATTTTGTGTGTTTATACTTTACAATGAGAGTTCCTATGAGCAACTCCTTCACAGATTCTGGTCACTGCCCAATAATGGATTAAAAATGGAGACACCATATGAAATCTCAACCATCTCCATTTAGTGCAGTTGCTGTTTTCTGTGTGTACATTATGTATATATTTGTTTTAACCCAATGTAGTATATTAGCATCATTCAGAAAGATGGCCTTTACAAGAACTGGCTATTATTCTTGTGTTTTGGTAAATTGAAACATTATTAAGGGTCAAGAATGAACCTGCATAGTCCATTACAAGATTGGTATGACTAAACATTGTTGTCTACAGAGATACGCATGGCCAAATTTCTGGTCTCCACTGTCATCAGATGCCTTTACGACCTTGGCAAGAAAGCTTTTGTTTTATTTATTTATTTATTTATTTTTTTAGGTTTATGGTGAGGAGTTTTCCTTGGATGTTGAGGCTAAAATTTTTATTCTTAGGTAATTTTAAGAGTATATTCTCACTCGGCAATCTGATATATTTATTATTTTAATATCTGAATATTCTCTAAAAAGATCGAACTTAAATTGTAAGGGTAAAATATTATTTCTTCTTAGATGAGAAAGCTTATAGTTTATACGTGAAAAGTTTCAATAGGCAATCTCAAAATCATATCATGTTAAATTCTCAAATAGAAATGTTTTTTTTTTTTCTCAATAGTAAATGAAAGTATTAATATTATTTTTATTATTGTTAAACTCAATTTTAACGAGTTTAAATTTTTACTTAAAAAAAATCGTATTAACTCGTTTGTAAATTCAAAGTCAATACAAAACGGTTTAATTTATCTTTGACTTAGATAAATTTAGTTAACTTAATGTGTTTTGAACCAATTTTGACGAATTCTCATATAATTAAATCAAACAGAGTTTAAAAAGAATAAAAGTTTTTAAATCTAGTACAATCCATTAAAGAGGGATTCAAAAATAATATTTATGTATAAATTTTATTGAAATTTCTACATTAAAAAATATGAATTATAGAATATAAATAATTTTTTTAAAAAATTTTGTATAATTTAAAGTGTATTTAAATAAATTTCTATTTGTATATTATATTTTATAAATAACTATTAACAAATATAAACTCTTATAAATTTATAATACAAATTTACATTACAAATTTATCTTTTTTTATAAATTTATTTAAACTCACCAATTTAAGAACTTGGTCACCGTCCCCTGTACTAACGGGACATGTAAGTGGCAAACGTCAAATTCCGGAAGGATGCTTTGATGCATTCCATTGTTAGTTTGATGAGAGGCAACTTACACTAATGTCAAAGTACGTTTTTCTTTTTTTAATGACGTATCATGGTTTGTCATGAGGTGATGAGGACTGGGAAGGAAAAATGGTCCACAGATCAATTTACTTTGTTAGGTATCTGGAAAATTAATTAAAAAATATGGATTTCAAATATATGAATTTAATTACTATTTTTTCTTTTCAAATTTTAGGTTTCAAATATAAAATATTTTGTAACAAATACATAAGTGCTAAGGGCGGAGAATTTGTGAAGGGAAATTCATTCCAAAAACGTAAGAAATGTGGTCAGAACACATATAATTAATTATAAAATATTTATTTTGATTTTATATTTGAATAGCTTAAGAACTTTAGATGCACATCGAATTCATCCAATTTCCTATCCTTATTAAAGAACCTTGGCCTCCAAAGTGGTTTAGGGTTCCACTTACAACTTGAAGCATGTATACTTTAGATCGGTCATTTTCTTACCTCTTGCCCTTCCTTTGGCTTCAAAGAGGTTAATGGAATATATTAGAAATTAATGAAGTTTTGTTATCCTTATAAAATAAATTACGACATTAGATCAAAATTACTATCTTCACCAATTTAGCTTTTAAAAATTTATTGTCATTAATTTAGTCATAGCTCAAAAATTTGTTGCCAACAACATAATTTTATTACTAAAGTTAAAAAAAGAAAAATTTTGAAATAATACCCATTATATTTTTGTAATTATTAATAGAAAATATTTACTTTTTCTAATAACTTTTTAAAGTAAAAGTATAAGAGTTATTTTTTATTCATAAAATCACAATTTTTTTTATCTCCATTTTCATTCTTACCTTTCTATACATCAAATGGAGCATAAGTTAAGATCATGCCTAAAATGATGTAATTTTTAGAATATTAAAGATATATTGATAACAATAAACTCTTAAAAATTAAATTGACTCTATTAATATTTTTTAAAGATCAATATAAAAAGTAACTCTATATTAAATTAATAACAAGAAATAAATTTGAAGAACGTAAAATAACAGTTCAAAAATACCATTTTTTTAAACTGAAAACGTATTTGACGGCAGCATATGTAACACATGGGCTTGTTTTGTTGCTCATCTGGCGCCTGAGGATTCTACGTTCCCCACTTTGTTTTCCGTATGTAGTAATGTCAACTTGTCAATCAAAATGAAAGTGATATTAAATTATTAATATTTTATGTCTGATAACTCAAAATATCCAATGCCTAAACTGATGAAGTGATCGAAATAACTGAAAATTAGGTAATATCAAATATGTGTGTGTTGCTAGTTTCCAAATTAGAAACGAATGTGTTAAAAATAATTTCAATTTTTGTGCAGTTATTGTTCAAACAGGAAAATGTTAATTCCACTGAATACTTCTAGAAGTATCTTAAAACTAATTCAAATCTTATACAATTAGTAAATAAATACGTAGCGTGTAATTAAAATATATATATATATATATATATAATATGGAATCAAATAATTTTTAACATTAAAAGTTAGACACAGGAACTCTCAATATTAAAAATTCTTCAGTCATTCTCCCTAACATATATAATGTTGCAAATGATGCTTCATAATGCATAAAGTGTCTTCCTGGTATCTCATGTACTCTTCCAAAGTCACTTTCTGAGGTATTGTTCTGGTGCCTCAAAATTTCAGATATATAAACAAATTAATTATAAAAATTAATCCATTTCTTTCACCTATAACAATCTACCTATAAAATTCTAATAATCTAATGTAATTCAATTTTTAATTTCCATCATGCAATAGTTATTTTAGAAAAATAATTGTGAATTGAGAGAGAGAGATAGTTATCTTGTGTGGACTAGGTGGTATCCAACGTGAAACAAAGAAGCGTGCTGAAACGAAAGTGATGGCAGTGACAATAATCTAAGGTTCATTATTTGAAAGATGCAATGTTGTATTTATTATTTATAGGGACAGTTATAGTTCATTATTTCTGGGTATCTCGATATGCAGATTAAATTAATTGATGTAAATTATCCAAATTTTTATTATTAAACACTACTTAGTGACATTCCATAATTCTCTATGGTTACATTAGTATTTTACTCATTCATTTATTTATGTATCTTGCTAATTCAAGTTTTAATATATTTGAAAAAAAAAACTTTGTTAAAAAAAAATCTGATTGTAAAATATCAATATAAGAGTGAATAAATAACAGTTTAATAGTATGCTTGGCAGTACGGAGAGAGAGAAAAGGCAAGATAGATGTTTGATACGTATAAAAAGAAAAAAAAATTAGTAAAATTTATAATAAAATATTTTTAAAATAAAAATTATTTTTAAAAACTTCAATTATTATTAGATTTTAAAAATTTTATTATTAAATTTAGAAAACTTACTATTAAGTGTAAAAAAATTCCTAAATCCAACAGTAATTTTTTAAAACATAATAGTAAATCTTATAAAACTTAATAATAATTGTAATTTTTAAGAGTAATTATAATTTTTAAAATTTTTTATTATAAATTTTACAAAATTTAAGTCTTTAATTGTAATTTTAAAAAAATAAATAAAAGAAAAAAATTCGTGGACCCCACGTCTTTGGAGAGAAACAAAGTGTTTAAAAAATTGGTTAAATACTGCCGTGGATTGGAACCAATATCATCCAAGGCACCATTGAACTCCTGCATTATTTGGAGTAATTCCTCTATTTTGTAATTTAACTATGTTGTCAATATAATGAAAAAATATATATATAAAAACATTATAGTTTAATTATAAGTAAACAATAAAAAATTAAGATAAATAGAGTATATATTTATATTAATATAATATGTTCATAATAAATATATTTAATTAGATCAAAGATAATAAAGTAATTTAGCATCTTATTTTTATATATTTCTTTTCATTTCTTTCAAAAATTCACATAAGGGAAAAATGTCCCTTCTTTTTTCCAATATATCATACCTAATAAAGTAGGTAATAGTTTATCCACTTTTTTTTTTGTAATCTTATCTTTTCTTTCTCTTGTGTTGATTTTTCTTTCTTTTCCCACTTATTAAACCAAATAATGCATAAATATAGAGTATGTCAAGACATTTCAAATTTAATCATATGTCTTTGTCACCACTCCAATCAGTAAGAAAGCTAGTACTAGATGATTAATTTTTAAAAAATATTTCGATTTGTAAAATTAACACATTCATTACACATGCAGCTAATTGTTATAATTCGTTAACCAGTGCTTTGAAGTTATTGGTTAGCAAAATCTTTTAGATTGTGGGGTGACAAATGAGTCACTAACCATCGCAGTTTTAATGATTTTTAATTTGAGGGATTGTGACTCAAATAAACATTATTTAAAATAACTAAACTTGAAATAAAGGAATTCACAGCGCTAAAAACTGGAAGCTATCAATTTTTAGCAAATAGATTTTTTACAGCAATACATGTAGTTGCAAATAAAGAAAAAAATTAAAAAACTTTTAAATATTAAAAATTACTTGATTGTAAAATCCTCAATTAATTTATAGGATCTGGATTGCAACTTTTATAATAGAAAAGTGTCAAACCATCCTTCAAGGCCTCTTTCGTCAATTCATGTGGGCCACGGATATTCCCTTAACACAAGCAAACATCTTGAAAAAATTATGATTAAATTATAGTTAAAAACTTAAATTTTATAAAATTTTAAAAATTAAAATTATTGTTAAATTTAAAAAATTTATTATTAAATTTAAAATATATAATATATTTTTAAATTTAATAATAAATTTCTTAAAATTTAATGATAATTTTAATTTTTTAAATTTTTTATCATAAATTTTGTAAAATTTAAATTTTTGAATGTAATTTTTCCAAATATCTTTTTCTCAAGGGGCAATCAGTAATAACTAAGGGACACGATTGACATTTCACAAAATAGAATAGAATAATATTATATGCAAGCTTAAGTACCCCCACGTCCCCTTCTGCCTCCGAAAAACGTAGAGCAGCGTCTTCTTTCGCCAAGCAACTGGCGCCAACACAAACACGCACACACACACAGTCTTCCACGAAGAGAGAGAGTTTTGCAGAGAAAAAAGGGAGCGAAGCGGTGGAATTAGCTTCGCTAAGCTAGAGGCATATGCATATTTCCACTGTTTCTGCGGAAAATCACTTTCTCCATTTCACTTCAAGGTTTTACAATTCGGGGACCTTTTCTGAACGACATTTGAAATTTCGCTTTCGTGTGTTTGAGAAATTGATTCCGTCGTGGAGAAATGTTGAGAAGAAAATTGGGTTAATGAGTATTATGTGGTTGAACTTATTGTTTTTGCATGTTAGCTTAATTGTTAAGAAGGAATTACAGGATATATCTGCGATCCTTAATTTCTTTCGAGTATGTTTTCAAACTCTATTTTGATTTTTTTCACAGTTAATTTTTGGTGCTCTCTGTTCTAAATTTGGCAACTTCGGGGATTGAATTTTTTTTATTTTTTCCATCTTGTGAGTCAAATGAAAACACCTATTTTCTAACTGAGGATCTTCTACCATTTTGGTTCTGGTTTGCAGATTTTACCGATTATGCGTTCCATAAACCAGGGAAATCATTTTAGATACTAGTTTGGGGAATTTGAATATTTTTAATTATATCAGGGTATTTAAAAAAAAACACTCGTGGGAAATTTATTTTAAGTGCACTAGTTATATTAATGATTGTGGATGTTCTCAATATATAGGATGAGCAGTGATTGTAATATTTTTTTTGTGCAATCCAATAGTAATGAATCAACAGAATCTTTTGTTTAATATATATAAGTAGCTTACTCTTGTTTATCTGTTAATCTTTTGCAGCTTTTTTCTTTGACAATAATATGTTTTTGGTCTTTTCATTTTTGCAGTTTTATTCTATAAGGGGAAGGTCTAATTCTTCCTCTTTGTTGCTTCTGAATAGAGACATAATACATGGGTTCAGCATCAGAGTCATCGCCTAAGAAAAGTTCGAGTAAGCCTCGGGGTATTCGAATCCTAGAACACGCCAAGGGAAGCCCTGTGTCCTTCAAAACCCAACAAGCCATTGTCCTGATTGTAACGTTTTTTGCTTACACTAGTTATCATGCCACCCGAAAAACAACTAGCATTGTTAAGAGTGTCCTTGATCCCCAATCATCAGATTTAGGCCTGAACTTGTTCCCATTGAGGGCAACTAATCTAAGTGTGTCAACTGGGACAAGAAAATTTCACTGGGTTCTTGGAGATGGTTGGGCTCCGTTTAATGGATCAGATGGGACGGCCCTGCTTGGTGAATTGGACGTCTCTTTTCTTTCAGTATATGCTCTTGGGATGTACTTTTGTGGTCATTTGGGTGACCGGTCGAATTTGAGGAATTTTTTAGCAGTGGGTATGCTGGGAACTGGTTTGTTCACTTTACTCTTTGGTGTAGGGTACTGGGGGAACATCCATAACTTCTATTATTTCTTAGTAGTTCAAATGATTGCCGGTTTTTGCCAATCGACAGGATGGCCCCTAGTAGTTGCTGTTGTTGGCAACTGGTTTGGGAAGAAGAAGAGAGGGCTGATCATGGGCATATGGAATGCTCACACTTCTGTTGGGAACATTACAGGTTCCTTGATTGCTTCTGCTCTCTTGAGTTTTGGATGGGGTTGGTCCTTTGTTGTGCCAGGTCTTATAATTGCTTTCATCGGTTTGGTGGTTTTTCTTATATTGCCAGTCACACCCGAGTCCGTTGGAGCTAATAGAGAGGAAGATGAATATAATTCTCCCAAGAAAAATGGAGATGTTGCAACAGAGCCTCTGTTAACGCCTGAGAGAGCTTTTGTGGTGAAGGAGAAAGCTATTGGTTTCATAGAAGCATGGAAGATTCCTGGGGTTGCTCCTTTCGCTCTCTGTCTTTTCTTCGCTAAATTAGTTGCATATACGTTTCTCTATTGGCTTCCATTCTATGTTAGCCACTCAGGTATTTTAGCTTTCTTCTCCGTGTTTTATGTCCATTTGTATACTTCATTGAAACTCCATGTTTATATCTAATGCTTTTTTTTGGGTAGAATATATCTGATGCATTTTAATATAGTAAATCGTTGCTTACTCATTTATATTTATTATCTTGCAGCAATTGACGGCAAATATCTATCCAGTGAGACGGCAGGAACACTATCCACCCTATTTGACCTCGGAGGGGTGCTTGGAGGAATTCTAGCTGGACACATTTCAGATAGATTAGATGCCAGAGCCATAACAGCAGCGAGTTTCATGTACTGTGCAATCCCTGCACTCTTCTTCTATCGGAGTTATGGGCATGTTTCATTGATCATAAATGTGGCATTGATGTTTATCACGGGAATGCTCGTCAACGGCCCATATGCACTCATAACAACCGCAGTTTCAGCTGACCTCGGAACACACAGTTCATTGAAGGGAAATTCACGCGCTTTGGCAACTGTCACGGCAATCATCGATGGAACAGGCTCAGTAGGTGCTGCAATTGGACCTTTATTAACCGGTTTCATATCCACAAAAAGCTGGAGTGCAGTTTTCACCATGTTGATGGCAGCAGCTCTTATTGCAGGGCTGCTTTTGACCAAGCTTGTAATGGCAGAGGTGGCTACGAAGATTGAAGAGGCAAGGTCTCATAGAGCACAAGAATCTACACTTGAAGTATAAGAATATGAGGAATTACAGATATACTGCTTGATTTTGTGTGTTTATACTTTACAATGAGAGTTCCTATGAGCAACTCCTTCACAGATTCTGGTCACTGCCCAATAATGGATTAAAAATGGAGAGACCATATGAAATCTTAACCTTCTCCATTTAGTGCAGTTGCTGTTTTCTGTGTGTACATTATGTATATATTTGTTTTAACCCAATGTAGTATATTAGCATCATTCAGAAAGATGGCCTTTACAAGAACTGGCTATTATTCTTGTGTTTTGGTAAATTAAAACAGTATTAAGGGTCAAGAATGAACCTGCATAGTCCATCACAAGATTGGTATGGACTAAACATTGTTGTGTACAGAGATAGTCATGGCCAAATTTCTGGTCTCCACTGTCATCGGATGCCTTTACGACCTTGGCAAGGAAGTTTTTGTTTTATTTATTTATTTATTTATTTATTTTGGTTTATGGTGAGGAGGTTTCCTCCAATTGTTGAGGCTAAAATTTTTATTCTTAGGTAATTTTAAGAGTATATTCTCACTCATCAATCTGATGCATTTATGATTTTAATATCTGAATATTCTCTAAAAAGAACGAACTTAAATTGTTAGGGTAAAATATTATTTCTTCTTAGATGAGAAAGCTTCTAGTTTATACGTGAAAAGTTTCAATAGGCAATCTCAAAATCATATCATGTTAATTTCTCAAATAGAAATATTTTTTTTCTCAATAGCAAATGAAAGTATTAATATTATTTTTATTATTGTTAAACTCACGAGTTGACTCTCTGATTTTAACGAGTTTAAATTTTTACTTAAAAAAAATCGTATTAACTCGTTTGTAAATTCAAAGTCAATACAAAACGGTTTAATTTATCTTTGACTTAGATAAATTTAGTTAACTTAATGTGTTTTGAACCAATTTTGACGAATTCTCATATAATTAAATCAAACAGAGTTTAAAAAGAATAAAATTTTTTAAATATAGTACAATCCATTAAAGAGGGACTCAAAAATAATATTTATGTATAAATTTTATTGAAATTTCTACATTAAAAAATATGAATTATAGAATATAAATAATTTTTTAAAAAATTTTGTATAATTTAAAGTGTATTTAAATAAATTTCTATTTGTATATTATATTTTATAAATAACTATTAACAAATATAAACTCTTATAAATTTATAATACAAATTTACATTACAAATTTATCTTTTTTTATAAATTTATTTAAACTCACCAATTTAAGAACTTGGTCACCTTCCCCTATACTAACTGGACATGTAAGTGGCAAACGTCAAATTCCAGAAGGATGCTTTGATGCATTCCATTGTTAGTTTGATGAGAGGCAACTTATACTACACTTATGTCAAAGTACGTTTTTGTTTTTTTAATGAAGTATCATGGTTTGTCATGAGGTGATGAGGACTGGGAAGGAAAAATGGTCCACAGATCAATTTACTTTGTTAGGTATCTGGAAAATTAATTAAAACATATGGATTTCAAATACATGAATTTAATTACTATTTTTTCTTTAAATTTTAGGTTTCAAATATGAAATATTTTGTAACAAATATATAAGTGCTAAGGGCGGAGAATTTGTGAAGGGAAATTTATTCCAAAAACGTAAGAAATGTGGTCAGAACACATATAATTAATTATAAAATATTCATAAAATATTTATTTTGATTTTATATTTGAATAGCTTAAGAACTTTAGATGCACATCCAATTCATCCAATTGCCTATCCTTATTAAAGAACCTTGGCCTCCAAAGTGGTTTAGGGGTCCACTTACAACTTGAAGCATGTATACTTTAGATCGGTCATTTTCTTACCTCTTGCCCTTCCTTTGGCTTCAAAGAGGTTAATGGAATATATTAGAAATTAATGAAGTTTTGTTATCCTTATAAAATAAATTACGACATTAGATCAAAATTACTATCTTCACCAATTTAGCTTTTAAAAATTTATTGTCATTAATTTAGTCATAGCTCAAAAATTTGTTGCCAACAACATAATTTTATTACTAAAGTTAAAAAAAGAAAAATTTTGAAATAATACCCATTATATTTTTGTAATTATTAATAGAAAATATTTACTTTTTTAATAACTTTTTAAAGTAAAAGTAAAGAGTTATTTTTTATTCATAAAATCACAATTTTTTTTATCTCCATTTTCATTCTTACCTTTCTATACATCAAATGGAGCATAAGTTAAGATCATGCCTAAAATGATGTAATTTTTAGAATATTAAAGATATATTGATAACAATAAACTCTTAAAAATTAAATTGACTCTATTAAAATTTTTTAAAGATCAATATAAAAGGTAACTCTATATTAAATTAATAACAAGAAATAAATTTGAAGAACGTAAAATAACAGTTCAAAAATACCATTTTTTTAAACTGAAAACGTATTTGACGACAGCATATGTAACACATGGGCTTGTTTTGTTGCTTATCTGGCGCCTGAGGATTCTAGGTTTCCCACTTGTTTTCCGTATGTAGTAATGTCAACTTGTCAATCAAAATGAAAGTGATATTAAATTATTAATATTTTACGTCTGATAACTCAAAATATCCAATGCCTAAACTGATAAAGTGATCGAAATAACTGAAAATTAGGTAATATCAAATATGTTTATGTTGCTAGTTTCCAAATTAGAAACGAATGTGTTAAAAATAATTTCAATTTTTGTGCAGTTACTGTTCAAACAAGGAAAATGTTAATTCCACTGAGATACTTCTAGAAGTTTCTTAAAACTAATTCAAATCTTATACATTTAGTAAATAAAATACGTAGCATGTAATTAAAATATATATATATAAAATACGGAATCAAATAATTTTTAACATAAAAGTTAGGCACAGGAACTCTCAATATTAAAAATTCTTCAGTCATTCTCCCTAAATGATGCATTCCTATGTCAAAAGTGGCATTCATAATGCATAGAGTGTCTTCCTAGTATCTCAAGTACTCTTCCAAAGTCACTTTCTGAGGTATTGTTCTGGTGCCTCTAAATTTCAGATATATAAAGAAATTAATTATAAAAATTAATTCATTTCTTTCACCTATAACAAGCTACCTATAAAATTCTAATAATCTAATGTAATTCAAATTTTAATTTCCATCATGCAATAGTTATTTTAGAAAAATAATTGTGAATTGAGAGAGAGAGAGAGAGAGAGAGAGAGAGATAGTCATCTTGTGTGGACTAGGTGGTATCCAACGTCAAACAATGAAGCGTGCTGAAGGGAAAGTGATGGCAGTGACAATAATCTAAGGTTCATTATTTGAAAGATGCAATGTTGTATTTATTATTTATAGGGACAGTTATAGTTCATTATTTCTGGGTATCTCGATATGCAGATTAAATTAATTCATGTAAATTATCCAAATTTTTATTATTAAACACTACTTAGTGACATTCCATAATTCTCTATGGTTACATTAGTATTTTACTCATTCATTTATTTATGTATCTTGCTAATTCAAGTTTTAATATATTTGAAAAAAAAATTTGTTAAAAAAAAAATCTGATTGTAAAATATCAATATAAGAGTGAATAAATAAACAGTTTAATAGTATGCTTGGCAGTACGGAGAGAGAGAAAAGGCAAGATAGATGTTTGATACGTATAAAAAGAAAAAAAATAGTAAAATTTATAATAAAATATTTTTAAAATAAAAATTATTTTTAAAAACTTCAATTATTATTAGATTTTAAAAATTTTATTATTAAATTTAGAAAACTTACTATTAAGTGTAAAAAAAATTCCTAAATCCAACAGTAATTTTTTAAAACATAATAGTAAATCTTATAAAACTTAATAATAATTGTAATTTTTAAGAGTAATTATAATTTTTAAAATTTTTTATTATAAATTTTACAAAATTTAAGTCTTTAATTGTAATTTAAAAAAGAAGAAATAAAAGAAAAAAAATTCGTGGACCCCACGTCTATGGAGAGAAACAAAGTGTTTAAAAAATTGGTTAAATACTGCCGTGGATTGGAACCAATATCATCCAAGGCACCATTGAACTCCTGCATTATTTGGAGTAATTCCTCTATTTTGTAATTTAACTATGTTGTCACTATAATGAAAAAAATATATATATATATATATATATATATATATAAACATTATAGTTTAATTATAAGTAAACAATAAAAAATTAAGACAAATAAAGTATATATTTATATTAATATAATATGTTCATAATAAATATATTTAATTAGATAAAAGATAATAAAGTAATTTAGCATTTTATTTTTATATATTTCTTTTCATTTCTTTCAAAAATTCACATAAGGGAAAAATGTCCCTTCTTTTTTCCAATATATCATACCTAATAAAGTAGGTAATAGTTTATCCACTTTTTTTTTTTAGTAATCTTATCTTTTTCTTTCTCTTGTGTTGATTTTTCTTTTCTTTTCCCACTTATTAAACCAAATAATGCATAAATATAGAGTATGTCAAGACATTTCAAATTTAATCATATGTCTTTGTCACCACTCCAATCAGTAAGAAAGCCAGTACTAGATGATTAATTTTTAAAAAATATTTCGATTTGTAAAATTAACACATTCATTACACATGCAGCTAGTTGTTATAATTCGTTAACCAGTGCTTTGAAGTTATTGGTTAGCAAAATTTTTTAGATTGTGGGGTGACAAATGAGTCACTAACCATCGCAGTTTTAATGATTTTAAGTTTGAGGGATTGTGACTCAAATAAACATTAATTAATTTGATACCAACAAATTTTAACCACGAATTTGATACCTAATGCTTTGTAAATCATTAGAATAAGATATTAAAATAATCTTTTAAAAGTCAGCCATTGAAGGGGTGGGTGAACTGATTGGACACTTATTCGATTTTATGAATAGAATATTTTTAGCGGGTTTAGCAATGAAAATGACTATGGTGTACGTGTAAAATTTGAAACTTTAATAATAATTTATCTTTCAATCACCAAGATAAAGCTTATTGATTATTTTCATTATTGTTATTAGTTTATTTGTCCATTAGATTTATATATATATATATGAGCTGTGAAGACATTAATGGAGAAAACACTGATGCTGAAAATGGGGGACAAATTGCAGAAGAAGAAAACGAAAATTCTAACTATGCCACTGAAATTCCCACGAATTAAATCGTGGGATTAATTGCCACTAAAATAATGAATTTAGAAGGAAAAATCAGGGGGCAAGTAATGATGGATTCAATAAATCTTCCCTTTAGAAGGGCTATACTAAATATTTTAATAGACAAAATCTTACTTATGACCAAACGGAAGCATGATTTAATAATCAACTACAAGGAAAATACCAATCTCAATAAAACTTTTAAACTTAATCCACTTATTGTTAAGCTTTATTCAAAATCCTCATGTAGTCTCAATCACAAGTAGGGGTGAACAAAACTGAACCAAACCGTTGGGACCAAACCAAACCGAACCAAACCAATAAAAACCGATTAACAAATGGTTTGGTTTGGTTTTTTGAAATGTAAAACCGACTAATTCGGTTCGGTTGGCGGTTCATGGCATGTTTGGTTCGGTTTAACCGAACCAAACCAACAAATGCTTTCATTCCAAACAAAACCACAACCCACAGAAGCCCAGAATCGAATGTGACTTTCCTACAGCCCAAAACGTAAGTCTCCCGCGGCGCACATGCTTTCCTGCCTCCTACTATATTCGGCCCAGATGTGAGTGTAAAGCCCAGAGTCCATTGTTTAGTGGTCTAAAGTTTTTGCAAGGCTTGTGCTTCCTCTGAGTCTCACTCTTACTCGCCGTTGCAGAGCCAGTCGCCAAAGCCCAAAGGAGCCTTCACTTCAGTCACGAATCACTGCTGATGTTGAGTGCTGACAGAGACGTGTTGTTGCTACCGGCTTGCTCTACGGTGCTAGACTACACTGCTCCTCTGCTACTCTGCTATTTGGGATTTTGAATCTTGGGCTAAAGCTTCTTTTCCGAACAAGCTACTGCGCATTCATTGTCATCGAGCTCGCCTCTTTTCATCGAACTCGTCATTCACTGAGGTAGGAACGGGAGAGGGACGGAACGACCGAGAGGGATGACGCCTTAGAGATATCAAGACAATAGAATGTCTATGAACTCGAACTCGAACTTGATGAACTTTTCTAGTTACAGTCCGGTCAATGAACTCGAACTCAGAACTCGAAGTAAGAACTCCCTTCTCTACTCTATCTCCCTTCTCTATTGAAGTAGCTTTCTCATTCCTTAGTAATGATGGTGGTAGCGACAGTGTGAAGCTGTTGACTGTTGAAGGCTGTGGGGCTTTGTCTGTTGCTAGCTACCGGGTGGAGGTGTGAAGGCGAGAAACTGTTGAGGTGAGAGGTGAGATGATGGAGGTGCAAAGGTGTAGAGGTGAGAAGCTTGATAGCTACGAAGTGGGACTTTGATCTGTTGCAGCATCTCTGTTTGCACTACAATATGGTAAGGCCATTGTTTTTGTAACAAAAACATGTGTTGGCGTGAGTCAGTTGGCTGCCTTTTATCGTATAAGATGGAACATGAATATTCAAAGAATGTGTTATATATCAGAGAATCAGTTGGCTGCCTTTTATCGTATAAGATGGAACATGAATATTCAAATGCAAAAGTCATGAGCTTTATGTCTGATCTGTGGTGTAATGTGGGGACAAAAAATAATTGGAATGTGTAACCTCGGACTTGGACCATGATAGTGAGATCTGAGATGAAGAGGGACCACATTTGTGATTGCATGTTTTCATATTTTGAAGAGGAAGCACGTTTACAAGAGCCAAGAGGGACCACATTTATTTTTATAATGGGATGGGAATTTATTACAAAAAATTAATAGAAAAAGTGGATTGGTGTGGTAATAAAGAAGATATTTTTATTGTTACTTTTATAATCAAAATTTCCTAATAATTTATATATTTTATGCACACAGAAGAGACAACTTTTACATAAAGAAAAGTTGGTGATACTTTCTGCAGTCTGGCCAATATGAACAAATCTGAGGTAATCTTTTTTAAAATTATATTTTTTTGTTTAGTTTAGTTGTGATATATATTTTTTAATTTAGTGACTTCTTTCATTTGTAAATAAATTGCAGGAAGAAAGATATATGGAGCTAATGGATGTTATTGATGATGAGCAATCAAATACTAACAAGTCAACATCAATTCAAGAACATTCCATAACCAATGATGTTGCTGCCTCTAATGATGCTACACCTTCTGATGTGGGAAAGCCTTCTAAAAAGATAAAAGTGAAGACAAACCAAGTAGAGGAGAAAGAAAATGAGAAAGAAAAAGAGAAAGAAAAGCAAATAGAAAAAGAGAAAGAGCAAAAGAAAGAAGGAGAGTCTAACAAAGAAACAGGTAAAAGAAAGAAAATGAGAAAGAAAAAGAGAAAGAAAAGCAAATAGAAAAAGAGAAAGAGCAAAAGAAAGAAGGAGAGTCTAACAAAGAAACAGGTAAAAGAAAGCCTACAAGACCTGAATCTTGGGTATGGACTCATTTTACACTTATTGAAGATTGTGATCCAGAATATCCTAGGGCTTCATGTAATTGGTGTGGTGTAGACTATGCATGCCATGAAAAAAGAAATGGAACTTCTAATATGGCACATCACTTAGAGTATAAATGTAAAAAAATTTTTGGTGGAAATCAGGATCCAAAACAATCTGTGCTTTCATTCCAACCAAACAAAAAGGAAGATGGGGAAGGAGTTGGAACTAAGATAAAAGGAGTTGCTTTTGATGTTGCTGCATGCAGGGAAGCTCTTGCAAGAATGATACTTGTGGATGAGTTGCCATTTAAACATGTAGAGGGAGAAGGGTTCCATTATTTTATGAGTGTTGTGCAACCTTTATTTCCTATTCCATCACGTATTACTGTTGCTAGAGATTGTTGAGACATTTTCTTATCTGAAAAAGCTAAGTTGAGAAGTTCATTATGTAAGACACGTCAAAGTGTTTGTCTAACAACTGATTGTTGGTCTTCTGTGCAAAATTTGAATTATTTATGTCTTACTGCACATTTCATTGATACTGAGTGGAAATTGCATAAGAGAATTTTGAATTTTTGTCAAATCTCTGATCATAGAGGAGAAACAATAGGCTCTAAGATAGAGCATTGTTTGTTAAGTTGGGGAATTGATAGAGTTTTTACCATTACAGTTGATAATGCCAGCTCTAATGACATTGCTGTAGCTTATGTGAAAAGTAGAATAGTTGATTGGAATGAACATATAATGAAGGGAGAATACCTGCATGTAAGATGTTGTGCTCACATTATAAATCTAGTGGTCAATGATGGTTTGAAAGATATGCATGAGTCTATAGTTAGGATAAGAAATGCAATTAGGTATGTTCGTGCTTCACCTGCTCGTTTACAAAAATTCAAAAGTTGTGTAGAACAAGTAAGAATTCAAGAGAAAGGCATTGTACAATTAGATGTTTCTACTAGATGGAACTCTACATATATTATGCTTGAGAGTGCTTTGAAATTTCAAAAGGCATTTAAGAGGTTGGAAGAAAAGGATGTCCAGTTTGTCTTGGATAGAGTAAGTCCTCCAACAAGTGAAGATTGGGATAATGCACGTGCTTTTGTGACATTCTTGAAAATATTTTATGATGTCACTAAAAATGTATCTGGTTCATTATTTGTTACATCATCTCAATATTTCCATGAATTTTGCTTAGTGTTGAATACCTTGAACAATCTATGCAAACGTGATGATCCATTACTTAGTCAGATGGCTGGAAAAATGAAAATGAAGCATGACAAATATTGGGGAGATGTTAAAAATATTAACATGATGATTTTTATAGCTGTGGTTCTTGATCCTAGATATAAGTTAAAGTTTGTGGAATGGAGCTTGAAAAAACTTTATAGTGAAGAAGTGGCCGAATTGATGACTCAAAGGGTGAAGGAAACATTTAACAAGATGTATGAAAACTATAGACTTTTTCATAGTCATGGTAAGAATCAAGTCCCTACTCAAAGCCAGGACATGGAAGTTGTTCCTTGTGAAAAGAATGAAAAGGATTCATTTGCAATGGAGTTTGATAAAATTATGAATGAGGGTGATAGTATGGATAATCAATCAGAAGTAGAGCTTTACTTGATGGAAGGTAGAGAGAAAATGATACCTAAGTTTGACATCCTCAATTGGTGGAAAGTGAATTGCCCTAAATATCCAGTTATCGGGCAAATTGCTAGGGATGTATTGGCTATACCTGTATCTACTGTAGCTTCTGAATCTGCTTTTAGCACAGGAGGTCGTGTACTCAATCAATACAGAAGTTCTTTGAGTCCAAAGACTATTGAAGTCCTTGTTTGTGCACAAAATTGGTTTCGATCTAGCCCATTGTCAAGTGATACTGAAGAGCTAGTTGAAGATATTGAAAAAATTGAGTTTGGTAATGTCTTTTACTATTATGATATAAAAGAATTTGATATTATTGATTATGAATTATATTACTAATTTATCTTTTTTTTTTTGTTACACCTCTTATGAATTATTAGATCTTGGCATAGCCTCACCAACTGATGAGGATGAATATTAAGGATCTTAAGTTATGTTCTTTGTCATTTCTCATGGTATGTATATGTAACCAATATGAATTTTATTTTATTTCATATACTATCATAGAATTTATCATTTTTAACATAATTTGTTTTATTTTTTTTTTGTAGGGATTCACATTTTTTGGGAAGCTAAAGTAATAGTTGTATATTTGGTGATTGAATACTTTTGAACATCACCCTTTTTGGAAGATGGTGTACTAGTGAATGATATGGTAGTAAATGATATGGTTGTTGACTGAATATTTTGTATATTACAACTTTTGGAGGATGATGTAGTAGAGTAGTGAATGATATGAATATTTTATATGTAGAAATTCATGTTTTGCTTAGTTGAGTATTTTAATGTGAACTAAAGTTGTTGTTATTATTGGTTAAAATTTAATAAGATGCATAATATTAGAAATTAAATTCTATATATTGCAAAGAATAAAATTTAAAAAAATATATATTTTTGGCCAAAAAAATATGAACCAAACCAAACCAAACCGATCCAAACCAACCAAAAACCGAACCAAACCGATTACAATTCAAAACCGAAAAGGTCCAAAAAATTATAGAACCGACAAGGTTGGTTCGGTTTAGTTTTAGCCTAAAACCGAACCAAACCGAACCTATGAACACCCCTAATCACAAGTGTAAGAATACCCAACCATCATGGTTCTATTACTAAACTTGAATACCCTTTTATTCCAACAAAGAGCATTCATAAAATTCCTTTAACAGAACTTTATTTAAATATGTGGCTCTAAACTTCCACTAATCATACCTGGAGATGTTATAAATTATTCTAGACGTTATTGAATGTCACCCAAGAGTTAATCTTAAACTCACTAATTAACCACTTGAGTTGTCAAAATCACCATTGGTAAAATTTATTAATATATTTTTCCCTTATTCCATAATTATCAATCATGAAATCCCTTGAGTCATGCTAAAAATATCTTCCTATTTGCTGCTTCAACCACCGAAAACAGTACGCTTCGCGCTGCGGCCTAAAGTAGGAGTGGCGCTGTGGTGCCATGGACACTATCGCTGGTTGTGACAGTAACAAAGAAGCTAATTGATATGAAGCTAAGTGTCCTGGTCTACTAAAGAAGTAATAGAGGTTTGAGATGGGCTATATCTTGGAAAGGGGCAAACGTAATTGCAACACCAAAATGGCTTGATTAAGATTCAACATTTCCCACACAAATTTTTCCCAACCAAACTTAATCTCTAAACTTCAAGAAAATTCTGCACCAACACAATAGCTTCAATTAAAAATTTAGATTACCAATTTGCAACTCAACCCTTTACATCTAAAACTATAAAATTCTATCTTTCAAGAATTCATAGACCTCTAACGGTATCACCCTCGAGTCATAAACCATCATGTAACATTCCTAAATCTTGGCCCAAGCCTTAAAATTAAACTCATGATAGTAAAATTCTTTCAAATGCAACGCCCAAAAACTCACATCACCCTACACCTGTCAGGTATAACAATTATAGGACAACTACTAAACTAGACTCCTCTAATCTCTTGCCCAGAAGGAGATACTCCACCACTTCAAACCACATAACCTTTATGGCACTAAACATCATGACAAATAACAAAGGAAATGGACACAAAAATACAAATGAATTACCCAAAGAGAGGCACCTCCACACAAGCATGCCAAAACCCTCTAGAGACCAATCTTAAATCCGAAATTACACACTTTCTAACCTAGAGATCCCAACTATAAGAAGAAATGCCAATATTGACAATGCCAAAACCTTCTCTTGTACAAAACTAAAACTCATTTGACAGCAAGACTGCAATATATTATAATAGGGGTTTACCTATCCAAAATAAGAAGTACAAGTCCAACACTTTTCTAGCCAATCCTACAAGTTTTTATCATTAAAATAAACTTGTCTAAATCTTTTTACTGCGAAAACAAGAGAAATAGTCAAAGTGACCATACAAGACCCACTTCACCAAAAAAACACAACACGGCAAAAAATATAAATCTAAACATTCACATCACCCTTCTATCCATAAAAATTCAACTATCAATGTATCATTCGATTATGTACAACCAAAAATCCGTCATTGTGTACAATTCCCAAAATATCATTGCAAGTCCTATATTAGCATTCATGTACAAACTAAGTCCCAAAAATATACTTCAAATATCATTCAAGCATTTCATACATCACGTATACAGCCCCTCCAAACATAGCATATACATAGGGTCATTGTTAAAAGTCAGCATGCATAAACAAGTTGTACAAGTTCTTAATTCTCAGTTTGTGGTTCCTTCCCTTTTCTAGAGCCTTTTCTTGTAAAAAGTGGTGTCCCCTTTCAGTGTGAGATGTATATCACAACAGCTAATTTACTTGTCCATATATATTTAGCAACATCAAACATATGATCTTTAAACTAGAATAGTTTGTCATCACATAGTTCACATCATGGAAAGCTATGTCTTAAAAACTACATACATACATACATACATACATACAACATATTGGCCAATAACCAAGGAAGGAATAACTTTTATCTTAACCCTTCCAATCATTTATCAATAGGAACAATAACCTTTATCTCATCTCCATAAAATTATCATGTCTTGGGGAGTAACTGATGTGATGCATTTTTTACATATTAATTGAACTTTAATTATAGTAATTGATCAAGTAAATGAGGGCTATTGTGCTAACTTTATGACTTTTTAAGCAAGAATATGATGATTGCTAATAAAAGAAAGAAAATGCATGGAATACTAAATCCATGAGCCTAATTGGAGGTCCAATTTATCTTACACATGGTGGGCAAACCTACCTTGAAGAGAAGAAATCAAAATAAGAAATTTTCTACAGGAAAAAAAGAAGCTTCTTAAAGCTGCAAGGAAAACAAAATAAGAAAGTTCTACACATAAAAGACTAGGGCAAAAATAGGAAACCTTAGCAAGAGAGCTAAAAAAAAACAAAGGAAATCAAAGGAAGCATGCTGTAATTGAGGAACAGCTCTAGAAAATAACTATGACAGTAAGATTTAGAGTTTTGCCCAAAAATTGCTCTGCCATAATTTTCTTTTTTTTTATTCTTTTACTTCTATTTTCTTTGTTATGGAATTTCCTTTCTTTTATTTTTTTTTCAATTATAAATAGCTAAACTTTATAGATATGGGGTTTAAATAGAGGTATTTGTGGATAATATTTGAATTAAAATAGTTATGTGATGTATTTTTATTTAGATTAATTAATTCCATTTCTGTTTAGCACTTTGTTTTATTTTTAAAACTTGTAATCTAACTTTGCTAATTTTTAAAAAATTCATTGGTTTGAGTTATTCAATGGAACTAGTGCCTACTTTTTCCTTTTTAAGTCTAGTTTGCAGAAAAATTAGTCACACTTTATTTGGACAACAAATGAATTTGAAACATCATTTTTAGCACATGCTGCCTGTCTTTCACTATTACTAAAATTCTATTTTTATGATTCACATTCTTGGATTTTCCAAAAATTCTACAAGTATGATTAATTGTTAATTTCAAATTTACTAAATTGGGTAGCATGTATACATTTTCCTAGTGATTTTTCTTATTTTGATGATTTGTTGGGTGATTTTTAATAGAACTTTCAATATTTATTGGCACTATTTTTCAAATATTTTTGCAAACTTATATGTCATTACTTTATTATAAGAGATTTGAGAAGCACAGAGGAAATGTATGCTTAATTAAGTATTCATAATATAAAGAGCATCCAAGGAGATTACAAGATAACTTGTGCTTTATAATCTTTGAATGGATTGATAAATGTCACAAAGGCCACAAGTTGAAAGGAAGTTCTCTTTACCCTATCTCTTTGTTTTTATTTGAAACACTAGGGACAATGTTTAATTTTGAGTTTGGAAGTAAGGGTTGGCTTTTAAATTTTGAAAAGTTTCAAGATTTTTTATGCATTTTATTGAAAATTTTATGATTTTCATGAAAAATGTTCTAAACAAAGTTTTCTTAAAATGCCTCTTATTTTGATTTTCTTGGATAACTACTTAGTTGGATAGTAAACTTTCTTCTATTTGGATTCGTATAAAGATATTAGTTATTGATTGATACAAGTGGATATAGAGTATTTGAAAATGGCTTTTGATTTTTAGTTAGATTATTAAGGGATGAAATTTCTTGCTCATTGAATACAATCAATGCACTTATGTTGCAACATCCGAGTTTTCATAGAAATAAGGACTCAAGGTTTCAGACTTTTTTTTTTAGCCATAGCTATAGCGAGGATGCTTGTTAGCTATAGTAAGTATGCCTGTTAGCTATAGTGAGGATGCGTATTAGCTATAGCAAAAATGCCTGTTCACTATAGCGAGATTGCCAGTTCATTATAATGAGTTCGTGGCCATACAAAATTCAGGGAATTTCTAGCAATAGCATAAGCTATAGCAAGGATAGTTAGGAAACTCTTGCAATAGTGAGAGGTGACCTTCATTATAGCAAAACCTGATTAAGAAAACACCAAAAAGCTATTTTAAATAGAAAAATTAAGTTACCCGAGGTTCTCAGAGACCCTAAAACCCATAGCAACCCCTGGGATGGTTTAAAACCCCTCCAGTGAATGATTTTGGCAAAAAGTTAATCTGAACTTTGACCAAACAGTTCGAGAATATTTTAAATCTAAATTGAGTAGTTTCAAATCCATTTTAGAGGTTAGAGAACTTAAATTTTATGATGGAAAGATAGTTTTCAAAAAAGGAGTTGAAATGAGCCCAATGAGACAAAACTAAAAATAAGGACTAAAGTGTAAAATAAAAAGTTGCAAAATATGCTTTTATGCTTCTTAAAAATGTCCAAAACTCTCCCCTACCTCTGAACCAACTTTTGGCTGACTGAAAACAAAAAGAGGCACTACTGAGGAAGGTGCACCATGGGAGGAGAAAAAAAGGAAGAAATACTCTAAAAAAAG
This sequence comes from Erythrophleum fordii, assembly GCA_032878935.1. Classification (NCBI taxonomy): domain Eukaryota; kingdom Viridiplantae; phylum Streptophyta; class Magnoliopsida; order Fabales; family Fabaceae; genus Erythrophleum; species Erythrophleum fordii. The sequence goes on along the minus strand of JAVQMF010000052.1, from coordinate 11,325,724 downwards.
GTAACAAAATTGATGATTTTTCATGGTTCTTCCCTTAGTAACTTGGTTCCCCTCCCTCCACCTTTTCTTCCATGGATTTATTGAAGTGTTTGGTTCTATTTTGAGCCATGCCCAGAAGAGAGGAGTTCAACATTCAAGGGAAAGGCCAAAGCAAAGGAGAAGACTCTTGGAAAAGTTTGAATCAAGATAGATATCCAAGCTTTCCATGTTTTCTTCTTCTTGCTTCTTGAGAGATGATTTTTGGCCTTATAGAGAAGCACCAAGAGAAAGTAAAATCTGACATAAACCAAGGATGAATCTTAAGAATTAGAATATGGGAAACAAGAATATACAAATAGAACAAAGAAAGAGATAATGAAATGCAAGATAATAAGGTTAGGGATTCAAGAACTTAGGCTAAAATCTAATTTTATCCAAGAGTTTCTAAGCCAAAGTAAGTGTTTGTATGAGCTCTTAAGACCCCTAGAGAGCTTTCCGCATGTATCTCCCCTAAAAAAAAAACAAAGTCACTTCCATTGGTGCCAAGGAGAGCATTGTCTTGGCCTAAGAGGGTTGAAGCACCTAGGGAGTGTTTTAATTTCTTCCAAACTTAGCATTGCATCATATATGATGGGAGAGTATGAGAGGAAGCCTTGAAAAAGTCTAGAGAGCCTAAAAAGTGTAATGAAGGTGTAGGTTCCATATTATAACATAATGAAGCAACACATATCTAGACTCCTTAAATTGACTGTATAATGGCTCCAAGAAGTCTAAACGAAGTCAAAAGTCATAGATTAAGGGAGAGAATAGAGCCAAGATCATAAATTCCCAAGGTTACTTCATTAGGTGCCTTATGGAACCATAATTGCACATTATGAGTGCCAAGGCTATTCTAGAGTGTGTGTGGCTTTAGTAAATGTTCCAAGAGTGTAATTGGATTTCATTTCACATGTTTAGGCCAAAGGAATCAAGTGTCATCTCCTTGTAAGTGTTTGGCCGATAGAGAGGAAGAAATTACAAAGATAAAAGTGTGTTCTTGTGTACAAGGTAGCTCTCTCTCTTTTCTCTCATGCATACTTAGGCATTTTCTTGTCTCTAAATATGTGTGTGTATGTTTAAGCTATGAAAAATATTTTAACTAGTATGTATATGCCATGGTACCATGATATTTAGTTTATGTGCTTGAATGATATTTTATGAACATGTTTTAGCTTGTATAAGGTTGGTAAAGCCAAAAAACTCTTAGTTAGGGTGAGGATGAGCTAAAATTATCTAAGAGTGGGTAAAACAAAGCTAAAAGCCTTTAGAAAAAGTGAGGCTTAGTTAAAAATCTCTTGAAAGTGGGTGTAGTAAGTCCAAAAGTCCCAAAGAAAATGGATGACACTAAACCATTGTCTTGACAAGCCTATGTATGATATATGTAGCTTCTTGAATGCAAGAAATATTCTATGTATGTTTATGAGTTTCAAGATATATGCATGCATTTTTAAACTTGAATTTGCATCCATTATATGTGTTTGAAAAGGAATAGAGTGTTTGGAATTCTTAGAATATCACTCTTCTCTCCCTATTACCTAACATGCCTAGGCGGATCAAGTGATCAAGGAAATGGGAGCCAACCCAAATGGAAGCAAGGAGATTCACAATGGAGTTGTTATTGTTCTTATTATTACCATAATGATACCAAATGATGTAATACCATGATGTATATAATGTATAACCTTTTGAACATGTGTAATTATATGGATATGTGATGTATATGTGAGAATGGATAGCATTATCAAGTGATCAAGGAAATGGGAGCCAACCCAAATGGAAGCAAGGAGATTCACAATGGAGTTGTTATTGTTCTTATTATTACCATAATGATACCAAATGATGTAATACCATGATGTATATAATGTATAACCTTTTGAACATGTGTAATTATATGGATATGTGATGTATATGTGAGAATGGATAGCATTTGAATGATATGACAGAGTTATGACATTAACATGCAAGAATGGAAATGTATATGGAAATAGACTAATCATTAAGCATGTGATCATAATCATTTTTGTCAATTCCACCATAACTTATGTATAGTAACAAATGAGGTAGTGAATTTGTAAGATTTGGGTTTTTGAACCCTTTAGACATATTTAGAGGTCTGTTTTGATACTTTCGCACATGCTCAAGAAGTCATGAATAGGGTAGGAAAGCATTTAGACACATTTTGAGCCATTTTGGTGCTTATAAAGCTCATTTTGGCATCGTATGTCACAAACTAACCAAATAGAGGAATTTACCCATGGAATTTGCTATGGATCTAAGTTTCATCTACAGCTTTTTGTAGAGCTAAAAATTGTATTATTCAAAGCTCTATAGAATAAATTATAAATTGAAAAAATTCTTAGATTTGGCATTTACACTGTTCTTATAGTTAGTTTCTTCTCTTCTGTCATTCATGGGTCAAATAAAGTCCAATTGTCTTGAAATTTTACTTCATACACTAGACCTTATAAGCTTTTTATAGGCAAAAAGAGCACCCTATTTGGATTTATATTGAGGGAGATATGCATTTTTGAAATTGGAACTTACTGTTAGTAATGCAATAGGACCCCTAGTATTGTTCTATCGATTTTTGTTAACTTAATGTCATTTTCTTGGTCTAGAGCTAATTTTTCCCTTAATGTAGACATTCGTAACTTTTTAGATTGGTATAGTTGTTTGCAATTTGGATTTTTTTTAAATTAGTTATAAATTTTTTAAATCTATATCAGTAAATTGTATCAAAACTCTAGGATAGCCGGACTGGTGATGTTTTTCTATTATCAATCATGGTCTAAATAATGTTTTCCTAGCCTAAAATTATTTTTAGCGTAAAGTTGACATTAAGGGCTTTCTAGAAAGCTATAGTTTGTTGGATTTCAATTTTTTTAAATTTAATTATGAATTTCCAAAGTCTGTGTTAGAAAATTGAAGTTTGAGCACGAAAACAAGCATGCATTTTCTAATGTGTGAGGCTCGAAATCCAAATTGCATAAGATGTTTTATGATATTTATGACTTATATAGATGGATTATGAGTAGGGTATGACGTTTAAGAATTCACGGGGCCCACAGAGTATAAAAGAAATGATTTTAAAGCCCTACGCAACACATTTGTTTGCATTGTTTTCATCAATTTCCTTAATGCAACATGTATAAAGCCTACTAGTGGAAAGGTAAGGCTAGAAATATTGTAGTGTTACAAGAAGAGCGTATTTTCATGAAGATACCTTAGCCAAAAGCTTCGAAATACCATTCATGTAGAGCCTTTAACCATCAAGCCACTATAAAGGCAAACTGAGCTCTCTCTATGTCTTTCCTTTCATTCCCTTCTATCTCAATAGTGAAGCAAAGTGATAGTAATGACTAGTGTGGCTTGATGCTAGAAAAATAGGCCTTTAGTTTGGGTTCACCTAATTACTTAATGAGCTTCAAATGGATCATGGAATTAGGTCATTTTAAAAATATTTTCCTTAGTTATTAGCTCCCCAATATTAAATAATACCTTATCATAATTTTATATTAACTCTCTAAAAATCCAATTTACTTTTTTCTCCCTTAATTATTCTCACTTTAATCTTTACCCTAATTTACTACTAATTAAGTAAGATGTTACAAATCCACAATTATGTAACTATTTTAGGTGCTTTTAGAATGGTTATGTAATTGTTGGGATAGTTTTAGGCAATTAAGGGTGGTTATGCAACAAGGACCCACACTTTGTGGCAATTCCACTCTCCTTTATTTATATTGATATGAAAAGGCAAATTGATTGCAATTTAAACTCTTAAAGATAATAATAAGGATAACTAAGACTATTAGATAACAATAAATTTTAAAAATCTAGATAATAATAAATTTAAACCCTAAAATAAGAAAAATTGAAATTCTAGACAAAGATCATCTTTTGATTATTAAATATAAATTATCTACAACATCCCCTCTTAATTCAGATTTCTCACACCCATTAAATCCTTCATTTTCACAAAACTATACTTCAATAGCTTGGTAAAAATGCTAACAACTTTGTCTTCAAATTTACAATGAAAAGCTCAATCTCTCTATTGTTATCTTGATTATGTGTTGTAATTTGAATTTTTAATAGTAAGGGATACCATGAGAAGTGACTACTCCTTAGCTTTTACTTGTTTTTCTTAGGCAAATTAAGCCATCTCTTTTGCAACTTAAGCCGACTTTGCCTTTAGATGCCTATTGCTTATAACTATGAAAATATAATATTCAACATTCCATTTGTCATACCTTCCTCTGCTATATGATAAGTCTTGATTATACCTATATTTTTATATATATTTTAAGGACTCATCATATGTTTTTAGTATTTTTTCTAGTATTTATAGTGCATTTTTATTATTTTTAATATTTTTGTAAATATTAAATAAAATAGGTTTTTAGTAATTAAAATAAGTTTGATAAGGTTGTGCTTACTAGTACAAGCATAGAGCTAAGGACAAGTCAAATATATTCCAAATAGAAAAGTCAAAAGGTTGACTAGAGCTAAGATCATAGAGTTTTCATACCTGTAATTGGTACTTTTATGAACCTATGATGCAAAAGCCTTTATAGCCTTAAAATTAAGATTTATGAAATTGGGATGCTTTATATCATAGATGTCTTATGCAAAAATAACATAGCCTCACCCCAAACCTTCCATTTGTCTACAAATAGGGTCCTCTTATGTAGAGTGACAAGGAAAGGACATCAATAGAGTACTAGTGTAACACCATAATATATTAACCGTGATTATCTATCACTTAAGCTTGATTCCATATGATTCCCAAAGAAAAGGACCAAAACTGTGGCATTTCAATGTTTTAAGTCAGGGTTTAAATAGTCATGCTGTGCCCCGTGGGTCTTGTGAACCCATCAATTACATTCTCTACTCAAACTCCATTTATACAACTCATACATAGTATAAAACAACCCATGAACCATATATATGAAACCAAAAACAAAAAAAAGTAATTTTTCAAATCACATCCCAAAGTTAGATTTTTAGCTCTAACTTTGGAAAATCATAACTAATTCTAAAAAAATGAGAATCAAGCAAGCCATAGCTTTCTAGAAATATATAGATGTTAAATTTATATTAAAAATAATTCCAAGCCAAATCTCAGTGTTTGAATGATGTTTGACATCAAAAAAGAGACAAAAGTCTAGTTGTCCCTGGTATTGATAGAGCTTGTTGTCATTAACTTCAAAAATTTATAACTAATTCCAAAAAAATATAATCTAGGAAAACTATACCAATTCAAGAAGCTACAGATGTTAACTAGAGAAAAAAAATAGTTCTAGATCATTTCAGTGGCCTTTGGACCTCGAAAACTAATAGAATAGTAATAAAGGTCGGATGGCTTCCCTGATACTGACATCGAACTTCAGAAAGTTATTTCTCCCTTTACAGACCTCCAATTGAGGTGCTTCTAATTGGTATAGGTTACTATGGATGTCTAGTTTATATTTATAAAATTTCATGACAATTGGACACTACTTGCCCTATAAATGACATAGGTTTATTTTCAGACTTATAGTAATAGTGCACTAACCAAAACCATCAAAATTTCTTAACTTCAACAATTCGCCAAATGTTCCCTAGACCTCTAAATATTACGTACTTTACCTTCCCAAGAAGCTCTCAACAAGCTCTAGATGATGCCTTTACCTTCCCAAGAAGCTCTCAACAAGCTCTAAATGATGCTAAGTTTCATATCAAGAAGATCTCATTTGGTCATATCTTGATAGAGCTCACAAATTTGGGAGATTTGACATTATAAATGATTTAAAATGGGGGTAAATGGTCTCCTACATGCTCTAGCACCTCTTAGGCAAGTCTTAAAGCATAAAAATAGCATATATGAAATGCTCAACTGGTCCAAATCATCATATATCTCAAACTCACTATGCTACGAGCAAAAATACACTACTACGTACAAGCCACAAAGGGGTTAAATATCATATTTTCATTCCTTTAGCTCTATACATGGTTCACACATCATTTATACATATTTCTACACTTGCTCATATATTTACATCTCAAAAATCATATGTACATATCCATTTTGACACTTCTTTATATCAAAAGAAATAAAACAAACTATATAACTAGCTAAGCATGCTCAACTAGGTTCCTTGGCTTGCACTTTGATCTCCTTGAGCTCCACCTAACATATTAAGATGAGAGAGGGAAACGGGTGAGATTCATGGAATTTTAGTAGCTCATGCACTCATTCAAGGAAGCAATCAAGGCATATAAACAAGTCAAAGTATGCAAGTAGACATCTAACCATTCAAAACCAAATAACACATGATTCACATGCCATGAAAATCATATCAATGCCAATAACAAGCTCTAGGGACTTTTAGTCTAGCCTTACCCTATTTTAGGGACTTTTGGATTGGCCTCACCCTTGGTCTAAAGACTTTTGACTTAGCCTCACTCATTCATGAGATTTTTGGCTTTGTCTCACCCATCCTTAGGGACTTTTGGCTCTACTTCACCTATCATAAGATACTTTTGACACTACCTCACCTGAGCAATTTTCACAACCCAAAACATAAATATATTGGTACCAATGCATCATGGCAATATCAAATGGCATGTCTCACGACACAAGCACATACACAAGTATACAATGGTTATTATACATCCAAGAATGTAACAAGAAAGAGTAAAGAGCTACCTTACAAGCCAATACAAGCCTTTCCTTTCAATTTTTCTTCTCCCTTCTTGATCTCACAATCACAACTAGGTCGAATTGCTTCTCTTAAGCTTAAATATAACAAATAGCATACATTTACTCTCTCATTACTCAAATAAACACTTGTAAAGCTAAAGGGTTCTTCATCATGGTAAACCCTACAAAGTATGTAAGAACCTATAGTTTCTCTCTTTAGAACTTTACTAACTCTTCTTCTACTTCCTTTGCATTTCTCAACTTATCACACCCTAATTCAAGGGTTTCTTGCTCATTCTAAGTCAAAACAGAGCTATCTTACTCAACCACCCATGAAAAAAAAACTTAGAAGGAGAAGAATAAAGTCAAGAAGAAGAAGTATGAAAATCTTTAAGGGTTCTTACCTTTCTTCCTTAGTTTCCTTCCTTCTCTCTTAGCTTTTCTTGGTTTCTCTCTCTCTCAAGGCTTTTTCTCTGTTTTGGATGAAGCTAGGTTAGTTAAAAGAAAAGGAAAGGATCTTGACTCTTTAAGAATTAGAATTCTTATTTTTCATGCTTTTCTAAACTAACCCTCGCTATAGCAGAAAATAACTCTAGCTACGGTGAGCACGTATCAGTCCCAGGCCCCTGTTCTCACTATGGTGCGCTATTGCGAGGAACTCCTTAGTTTTTGTATGAGATGCTCGAATCACTATAGCGAACAGGCACTTTTACTATAACTAGGTCATTTCTTGCTATAGCAAACAAGTACATTTGCTATAGTCGGGTTGTAGCCAGTAGACTTAGAAAAATTTCAAGACTTAAAAAATTTCAGCAATTCTAGTTGTTACAACTAGAACACCACTTTGGAGGTTCAAACAACTAGTAGTGTCAAGGGTCTATCTTGAGTGAAGCAAGGTTGAAGATTTATAGTCTCTTGAGATTAATTGCTTAGGACTTCGATCCTAAGTAATGTCTCCCCACTATCTCTAGTCTTTATTTTTATATTTGTCTTTTCATTTTATTATATTAATTTAGGATAAAATGATTTGTACTCAGCAATTATTGGTAAGATTGCTATGATGATATACCATTATGTTTTATTATTATAGAGTATGCATTTATGCTTAATGCCTTTATTGATATTGTTTATGATTTGGATTGATGATTGTTATCTAATGACATCCATTGAGGAGCTATTAAATGATAATATTAATTTTAGTATTATGAATAATACTATAATTGAGTTTTTATGTAGTTGCACCCGATGAGGAAGGATTGCACATGAATGTTAAATGATCAATGTATATTGTTAATTGTCTATAACGAGTTGTAGCTTAAGATAATTGTAATTAAATTCATATGTTGAGAAGTCCAATTAATTGTAATCAATCTTAATTTTACTAACCCATAATGTAACTTATAACTAATTGAATCTAAATTAGATATATATTCAACCACTTAGATGAGATTAAAAGTAAGATAGTTTAGATAGGTCCATTATGTCAGCTATTTAAGCACTTAGGAATTTATGACTAATAATGCTTCCTATTACTAATTAAAATTAAGAAAGATCTATTTTTTGCTCTTTAAGGTAGGCTAAGAATCAAGATAAAATAGTAGATCCACTATATTGGCTATTGTTACATTAGGATATAGCCATCCATAATAATAAGGCATTGGGTGTTGAGCACTGCACTATTAAAGAACTCAATATAATTTGTTTAATCTACCTTTTGAGTCTCTTTTTTATTTTTAAGGCAAAAACTTAGTCTTAAGTTCTTTTATTCATTTTATTTCTTTTATACAAATGTTTGTTCATTAGAAACCATGGAGACTTAGGATACTAATTTGTGTAATTAGGATACTTATGATTAATTAAGTTCCTTATTCATTCTTTCTTTCCTTATGTATAAAATTTTCTCCATTGCCTCAACAATCCTTGTAAGATTTATGCTTAGACTTTTTCTTACTTTATTACTTATTGGTGATTAAATTTGGTGCACTATTAAACAAAAATAAACAAGATCCCCTGCAACACACCAAAGGCTTAGTGATGACTCAATTGGTCTTTACCAAACAAGTATACTAGTCATTCAAATAATATAATGAACCATGATTAAGGGTGTCAATCCCACAAGGAAATGTTCCTTTCTATAATGATTGTTCACTTTACCATGATGAAGTATTTGTGCTTTAATTATTAGGTGAATACTAAACTATACTAGTGTCTTAGGTTATTCTAGTCACCAGTAGTCAAAAAAGGAATCAAAGATTTATTCTAGCCTATCCTATAAAAGACTTAAGACTAAGGTAGCTTTGCTTTAAACACCTAGACACCAAAATTAAGAGATGACGAGATTGTGATTAAGTACATTGTGTAATACTTGATCTTTTTAAAACAAATTAGAACCGATGAGTTATAAAAGGAAGACCCCAGAATGAGATGATTAGGGGCTAAACAAGATTAGAATAATAATTTAGATATTTAGAAATGGGAATACAAAATTAAAGATTCCTTGAAACTAAAGTCAAGATAACTAAATAAAATTACTCAAAAAGATAGTAACACTTTCGTAATTTCAGGAAACTTTTTAAAGACTCAAATAAGGAAGTTTTAAATGGAAAATTTGGATTCTCAAGGGTTCTTAGAGGGCCTAAAAAGTATAGAAACCCTTAGAATGGTTAAAACCCCTTCAGTGTACGATTTAGGTTGTTAGTTGACCTAAACTTTAATCGAATGATTTGGTAAGGTTTTAAATTCAATTTTGATAAAATTGAAGGTATTTTATAAATTAAAGGACCTAAATTTTTATTTGGAAAAGATGATTCTAAAAAAAGAGCTAAAATAAGTGAAAACGGGAAAAATGAAATTAAAGGGAAAAACAAGAATTATGAAAAATGTTATAACTTAACCCCTTTCTTCTTAAACCTATCCAACACGACCCAAACCCTTCAAAACAAAACCTAGAGCATCTGAACCAAAGGAGAGAGGTGCACCATAGGAAGGAGAAAGAAGAAAGAAAACTAACCAAGAAAAGGTAAGGATTTTGACACTTTTTCATGCCTCTTCTTTCATTAACTTGATTTTTCTCTTGAAGCCATTTCTCCTCATGGTTTTAGCTTCTTAAGAGGAGGATTTTCATGGCTAGACTTATGGAAGAAGGAGAGGATTTGAGGAAACTAAGCTCTGTACCAAATTCTTCTCTTGAAAAGCTTTAAGATGATATATGAAATAAGGTACAAAGTTGGCTTCTCCTTGCCTTCTCTCTCCCTCTCACATTCATCTACCCTAGGGCCCGAAGAAGTGTGAGGATGTTTTGGATAGTAACAATGTAGAATCAAGGGTTTTAGAGTGTGAAGAATTAAATTATACAATTAGAATTAAGAAAGGAGTATTAGAAAGCAAAGTAGAAAAGTTAAGGTTTTAATTGCACCTTAAGAGTTTTGAAACTTTAAGATGATAACCCAAGCCATATTTAATCATGTCTAGGCTCTAGAGAAACCAAGGAATAAAAATATGTATCAAATTTCCAAGAGAAAGTAGCAAAACTCTACGTTGTTTTACCTTAAGTACCAATTCAACCAAGGAGTGGATAAGCTACCTAGGGAGTGTTTCTTTGAATTCTAATGAATTTAAAGACTTAGATATGATGAATAAGGAATTATGGAAGCATTAGATTGAATTTAAGAGCCTTAGAATGGAAGTTGAAATTTTGAAGGCCTAAATGAGGTTAGTGAAGCAAGTTACTCTAAACCCTTTAAACCAAGTATATAATAATTCAAGTAAGTCTCTGAAGAGTTATAAGACTTGTAGAAAACAAAAGATTGGGGGTTAGAAAAGCAATAACCAATAGTAGCTTCATTATGAACCTAAAACTAGTCTTATGTAGCATATTGAGTCCTAATGAGATTAAGTAAGCATTTTGAAACCTAGAATGAGTTCTATAAGATTAATGTGCCTTGTAATTATCATATATAGGCCAAGGTAACTCAAACTCACTCATTTATGGGTGTCAAAGCAAGGAAAGTAAAGAAAAAGGAAGCCAAGAAGTGGGTCAGTGATACATATAAGTTTCTATAATCACAAGGTAGCTTTATCTCCTTCTTTTACATACAATTGAATGTTTGAATAAGTTGTAATACTTGTATGTGTTGTTACTTGATACATTCATGACGTATATTTTAACGTAAGTTCCATATTGAGCTATATAAATGAGAATGATATATGTTTCAGCTCTTAGCTCCTCTAAGGCTTGGAATTGAGCACAGTAACTCTTCCTTGGCCCTTGGATTGAGAAAAGTTGAGCCTAGTAAGTTTATAATGAGCCATGGCTAAGAAAGGAATGAATTTTCATGTTTTATGATACATTTGATTCATATAAGGCATGAGCGTTGTACCACATGCACGGCATACATCCATGACATTCTTATATGTGTTAAGTTGGTTAAGATTAGCTACTGAGATTCTCCTGAATCTCACTCACATGCTCCCACTAACCATTTTAGGTTCTCCAAGCCAAGGTCAAGACCAAGAAAGATGATAGATAGTAGGAAATTATGTATTAGAATCCCATCTTATACTAGAATTTTATATATGTATATATTGATAAGTGCATATTTTATAATTAAATAGATGTAGATTTTGGGATATAATGGGTTAAGTTTATAAATATTTTATACCTATTAAATCTATTTTATCTATTTTGCTCCTAAATTTAATTCTTAAATAAAAATAGAATTTGGATAGAAAATTATGGGCTAAAGATAAGTATACGATATAAAATTTTATTATGATTAGAAACTAACATTTAAATTACTTTATTTTATTAGTTATTTTGTTATTCCTAATTATCTTTTTAATTCTATTAATTCCCTTTCTTCTTCTGCTACTAATAATTCTCTTGATACAGGTTATGATGATAACTATGTGGAGGAGGCTAATTATATAGAAGCTGGAGCTGATAGAGTTAATCCCAAGAATGACCCATACTCTAGCACATACAACCCGAGGTGGAGAAATCATCTAAATTCCTCTTGAAAAAATTCTACCCCTCAAAGGCCATAAGTACCACTAAGCTTCCAACAACAAAGAAACACAATTAAGGATCGTACAACAAAGTTCGAGGAGGCTTTGGCTTAAATGGCAATTCACTGAGTAAACAACATAAAGAGTATAAATCAAGAGATTGACTAACTCAAACAAGCAATTGCTTTAACTTAATGACGATTGTGTCACGCAATCTCAAATAGAAACTAGGTAGCAAAACAAATTTTATAGATAATGGTACAACCAAGGTCCTTTTCCCAAGGAGTTTGTGTCTTAATTTGTTTATGGAGGGATTCTAAGTATTACTAATTAGAACTAGTTTTAGGGGGTTTAAAATTTCTAGGATTTAATTGAACTAAAATTCAATTGGAAAGAATTAAAAATTTAAGACTAAATTAAAGTAAATAGTCAAACAAATGTGGTAGCTAGCTTTCAATTGGATTCCCTAGAGTTCAATTATCCTTGCTCTTTTTAGTTTACCAATTTTAAATTTAAGTTCTTGCTCTTTAGTGCATTCCTTATAAGGTTCTTGAATAACTATCCAAGATTCAATTCATCAATTGTTTAAGGAATTTTGCAACCACAAGAAACCTTGAACAACTAATTAATTAAATTAAGAATAAGAACACATTACAACCAATTTTGATATATTAATGAAATCTACTACACAATCCACTCAAGATGCTAATTCACCAATTAGATTAATTAATCCCTCAAGCAATTAGTTGCACAAAAATTTCAGCCAACTAATCCAATAACCATTGCATCAATTAGCCTAAAATCAAGAGGAATTTAGAGGTCAATTGTACAGCACTAATTCTGAAATTTTTACAACATATAATGATCACAAATAAAATTCCAAAATTCAAATTAAGCTTAATCCAAATATTAATTCAATCCAGCAATTTCCAGCAGTTAAATTCCTAAACCAATAAACTAAACCTAGTCAAATTAATAAAAGAAATAATGCTGAAATTAAAAGATTAAGCAAGAGAATTTTATCCAAATTGGTGAGGAGATGTGGAGCTCAAATCTTCATCTAGGAGAATCCTATCTTCAGCTAGCCACCAAAGAAAATTCAAGCTACCATAGAGGTATCAATTGGAGGAGAATTGATCATCGAAGCTGCAGCCATGGAGCATTCAACGAGAATTTCTTCTTTCTTCAGCACTGGAGCCTTCGCTGTTTACGTCGTCTCTCTTTTCTCCTCTAGCCCGATGTATTTCCAGCATTATTCTCACATGCCCAGTCACGTTCTGCCCGAGTCCTTCAGCATTTTTTTTTCTCTCCTTCTCATTAATTCATCACGTGCCCCTCAGCTCCTCATTTTGCACGCTAAAGTCACGCATTTTCTTCTCATCTCCCAGCTCATTTCCCACGTCAGCTTGTAGCCTTCTCATATTTCATTCCAACTTTCATTTATCTCTCACGTTATTCATGCATGCCAGCTCTTTCATTTTCCAACTCTGCATATGTGAACTTGTGACATGGAGAGAATCTCGTGGGAGTCTTCAACACTTCAACAGAACTCGAGCTGCTTGTTTCCACGTCCAGCTTGTGCCAAATTGCCCGAAGTTTTATTCTTCATTCTCACGTGGTTCTGCATGTGTATAAGTGTGGACCCCATTTCAATTTATAATATTCCATATTGGCTACTGTAGCTTCTGCATGTCTCTTCTTCGTGTATCAATTCATTCCACTGTTCCAGCAGCTCCATTTTGTTGTTTTCTCTATTTCCATTTCTTTGCCTGCAGCGTTGTTCTTCTCTGTTTAGCTACTTGTGTGTGTTGCTGCCTCTCTTCGAACCAGAACCATGGCTTTCTTCCTTCATTTAAATCTCCACGTGCAGTTCTGCATTCACTCTCAATTCTGCATGTGTGTTTATTTCTGCTTCTCTTCATTCTGCAACATTCTCCAACTCTGTTTCTAGCTCATCTTCCACATTCTATCCAGCCTTCCATTCCACATGTTTCTTCCATTAAACTTGAGCCTCCTAATACTTATCACCAGAACCCATGTTTACATGTGAGCTTCTTCCTCTACAAACCAGAAACTCGAGCCAGCTTCTTTACCTTGCTACTTCAAAACTAAGCTCATTCTGCATGTATGTGTTTGAACTTTCATCCAATAAACCAGTGGCTACATCTCTATTCAGCTACTGCCTCTGCATGCATGTTTCTCCACATTAATTATGCCTTCCAATGTAGAATCCAAGCCTCTTTCTTCCTCTTAAGTGCACCTTCTGCTCATCTTTGCTCTACTTCACATTCTCAAGTTTTTAGCTCCACTTTTAGTACACTTGAAGCTCAATCTTCACCTTTAATTAAATTTCCCATTCAAGCTACTTGCCCATCAAAAATTCTACACAAAAGAACGGAAAATATTCAATAGAATTATCTACAAAATTATATAAAAGAATTTCATGCATTAAAACTCAATAATTTTACAATTAATTCACAAAGTGCATAAGTGGCTGATGAATTCAAATTGAATCTAATTAACCCTTCAAGACCATATTCTATCATCAAAATGCCAAAGTTAAGAGGATTAAAGTGTATAAAAATCATGCTTATCAAATTCCCCCGCATTCAAACCTTTGCACTCCTGGGCAAAAGAAAACTAAAGCTCCAAGGAAGAGATAATGGAAAAGAAATCAAGAGAAATGGAGTTGTATAAGTCACTTAGCACAAGGAAGCTCAAAGCAAATCAATAGCTCAATTCTCCAAGTCATGTCACTTGCGTCAATGCAACAAGTACCATGGCAATATACTTTATCAAAAATGAAATGTAATGAAAGTCCCTCACTTGGATTTGTGTTTATCACTCTCCTCTTTAGTGTTTAGGATGAAGTGCTTACTCTCAAATTCCATCCTACCCAACCTTACTACTATAAGCTTAGCAATCATTTACATCTCTACCACTAAAATCAAATGTCAATGAATGAATCAAAAGGGATTTATTATAGTTGTAATGTAGGCTAAGGTATAAAACAAGTGGTAAACAAAAGAGTGAAGGAAATTCAAAAGCAAATTAGATGTTTAAAATCATTAAGAGCATTAAAATAAGAATAAGGATAGAGTGAAAGTGCATCTTAAGGCCTTTTTAACCACAAACAGAAGGATATGCATTAAGAGAACAACTTTTCTTTCCTTTTTCCTATTTTTACCTTTTTTTTCTCTTTCATTTTTTTTTAACTACTTCTCTTTTGCTTTGTTTCTCTCTTTTTTTTATTCATTTATTATTCCTTTCTTTTTTTTTTCTTGGAATACTCTTGAAGAAGAAGAAACAAAAGGCCTATAAATGTTGTGAAAAATGCACTCCACCAACCTTGACAACATATAATGCCCTTAATAATTGAAAGCATCCTAATCAAGGTAGGAAAAACATTCATTTGATTTTCATGGCTAGGAGGCTAAAAAGGAAAAATATAAGGCTCAAATGGAAAAAACAAATGGATTAAACACATGAAGGATAGCTTTTTGGCTCTAACTAAAACAAAATAACAATGAATGCCTTAATCCTTTTCATGCATGGCAAATGAATAAATATGGCCTTGAATAAGATTCAAGCCAAGTTCTAGACTAAAAGTAAGATAGGGGATACACACTAGAAATGAATAAGCAATAGGTTCAAAAATCTCACAAGGTAAATTGACCATCATCAAGTTTCATTAAAGTGAAGCTAATTGCCACTTAACTTGCATTCTTAACACAAGGTCAATTCCCTATCAAATCAAGATATATCAAAGCCAGGATCCCCTTAATGCTAGCAACTTACACAAAAGCATAGTTTTTGGTTTTTGGGTTTTTTTTAACTAGAAAATAACACAAAACTGACTAAAAGCCTAGAAACTAGAAAAATCAACTAACTAAAACAAAACAAAACTAAAAATTTTATTTGTATCCCCCCCCCCACACTTAAATATTGCATTGTCTTCAATGCTAGCACACAGTCCAGTAAACAGATAAAGACAATACAATATAAAAGGAGAAAGGGAAAGAGTACAATCCGGGTTCAGGGTGGGTCATGAAGTTAGAGTTCCTCCTTGTCATCCCTTGGAACTCTTTCATAAAAGCGTTTGAGCCGATGTCCATTAACTTTAAATTTAGCTCCTGTTTGCTCATCCAGAAGCTCAACTGCACCAAAAGGGAAAACATCAGAAACTATATAAAGACCTTCCCATTTAGAACGAAGTTTACCTGGCATAAGCTTCAAATGGGATTTATAGAGTATGACTTTTTGGCCGACAACAAACTCTTTCCTTGCAATCATCTTGTCATGGAATGCCTTTGTATTTTCTTTATAGATCCTTGCGTTGTCATAGGCTTCCAATCTGATCTCTTCAAGTTCTTAGAGTTGGAATTTTTTATGAGATCCTGCTCCATTCAAATCTAAATTGCATTTCTTCACAACCCAGTAAGCTGTGCTCCACTTCCACTGGTAAGTGACATGCTTTTCCAAATACTAGCCGATAGGGTGACATGCCAATAGGAGTCTTATAGGCGACCTATAGGCCCAAAGTGCATCATCTAGCCTTTTACTCCAATCTTTCCTATTCGACTGTACTCTTTTCTCTAAAATTTACTTCACCTCCCAGTTAGAAATTTCTGCCTAGCCATTTGTCTAAGGGTGGTACGGAGTAGCTACTTTATGCACAACACCATACTTGCCAAGCAAGCTATGCAAACTCCGGTTGCAAAACTGAGTGCCCTGGTCACTAATAATGGCTCTGGGGATACCAAACCTACAGAAAATGTAAGAGCGAACAGACTCTACAACCACAGAAGAATCATTAGTCCTGGTGGGTTTGGCTTCCACCCACTTCGAAACATAATCAACAGCCAATAAGATGTATGAAAAACCAAAAGAAGTAGGAAAAGGTCCCATAAAATCAATGCCCCACATATCAAAGACTTCATAAAATAAAATGGGATGCTGTGGCATTTCATTTCTTCTAGATATGCTACCTATTTGTTAACACCTGACACATCTTTTACAAAAATCAAAAGCATCATGAAATAGAGTAGGCCAATACAATCCACTATCTAGAACCTTCCTAGCTGTACATTTTGGACTAAAATGACCTCCACATGCAAGTGTGTGACAAAAATTTAAAATAGAATCAAATTCTATATCAGGCACACAGCATCTAATCACTTAGTCACTGCATAGTCTCTACAAATATAGATCATCCCAAATATAATACCTAGCTTCACTCCTAAACTTATTCAACTAATATTTAGTCAAATCAATAGGTAGTTCAAAAACAGCTAGATAATTCACTAAGTCTGCATACCATGGATAAAAACCATGCACGACACACAAATGCTTATCAAGGAAATCGTCATCAATAGGTAGGGAATTTACCTTTGGAGCTTCAATTCTACTCAAGTGATTTGCCACCAAGTTTTTAGCTCCACTTTTATCCCAGATATCAATGCCAAATTCCTGAAGCAGAAGCATCCATCTGATCAATCTTAGCTTTGCATCAGGCTTCTTCAGCAAGTACTTCAAGGCTGCATGATCAGTAAAAACAATGACTTTAGTATCAAGTAAATATGATCTAAATTTATCCAAAGCAAAAATAATAGTAAGAAGCTCTTTTTCTGTGGTTGTATAATTTGCTTGGGTCTCATCCAGAGTCTTGGATGCATAAGCAATCACATGGGACCTCTTATTCACTCTCTGGCTCAAGACTGCACCTACAGCAAAATTAGATGCATCACATAAAAGCTCAAATGGGAGGGTCCAATCAGGGGGTTGAATAATGGGTGGGGAAGTCAAGCATTTCTTAAGATCATCAAAAGCTATTTTACATGCATCATCAAACTGGAAATTAACATCTTTTTGTAATAGCTTAGACAATGGCAAAGCAATTTTACTAAAATTCTGAATAAATCTTCTATAAAAACCCACATGACCTAGAAAAGATCGGACCTCCTGAACACATGTCGGGTATGGTAGAGAAGTGATAACATCTATCTTAGCTTTATCTACCTCTATGCCCTATTCAGATATAATATAACCCAATACAATGCCTTTTCGAACCATAAAATGACACTTTTCAAAATTAAGTACAAGATTCTTCTCTATGCATCTAGCTAGGACTCTATCCAGACTACATAAGCAATCATCAAAAGAGTTCCCATACATAATGAAATCATCCATAAAAATTTCTATACAATGTTTAAGGAAATCACTAAAAATGGAAACCATGCACCGCTGGAAAGTTCCAGGGGCATTGCAAAGACCAAATGGCATTTGTCTATAGGCATATGTTCTAAATGGGCATGTGAATATCGTCTTCTCTTGATCCTCCCGGGCTATGCATATCTGAAAATATCCTAAAAATCCATCCAGAAAACAATAGTGAGATTTACCAGCTAAATGCTCAAGCATCTTATCAATAAAAGGGAGGGGGTAATGATCTTTTCTAGTGACTAAATTAAGCCTTCTATAGTCAATGCAAACCCTCCAACTATTTTGTACACGGGTGGGCACCAATTCATTATTCTTATTCCAGACCATTGTGATACCTGATTTCTTTGGAACCACCAACACAGGACTAACCCACTGAGTGTTAAAAATAGGATATATAATACCAGTAGATAAAAGTTTAGAAACTTCCTTTTTAACCACATCTAGAATAAGTGGGTTCAGTCACCTTTGAGGTTGCCTTACTGGCTTTGCCCTATCTTCCAACAAAATTCTGTGCATACATATGTCAGGGCTAATGCCAGGTATGTCAGCTAAGGTCTACCCTATTGCTTGTCTTCTCCTCCTTAAGACCTTAAGAAGCTTCTTTTCTTCCTCTGGAATAATGTCACTAGCTACAATCACCGAAAGCTTCTCATCTTTTTCTAAATAGGTGTACTTGAGATTGTCTGGCAGTGGTTTGAGCTCTAAGGTGGGAGCTTGCTCAACTGACGGTATGAGTTGTTTGATTTCAATCTCCTCCATGCCAAATACCTGTTTAGACAACTTACAGACAGAAGAAACAACTCTCCCATCTTTGGGACTATCAGCAGAAGGAATACCAATAAGAGAACTAACAACAGTAGCAACATCAGTATCACTATTGGATGAACTAGTTACACAGCATCTATTACCACTATCAATAGGCAATGCAAGAGTGGAAATAGATGAACTAGCATAATTAACATATCCAGAAGTGACATCAATATGCAACATATCCTGAGAATCAGTAAATCCAGTAACATCAGAACATTCAGGGAAAACAATAGCATGCACATCATCTTTAGAACAAGAAGATTGATGTAAACTAGTATAATCATCCAAATCAATCAAAGGCTGACCAACAGTGAAATCAGCACCAAAAGAGGGGGTCTTAGAACCATGATAATCAGTCCATGAAAGAAACTCACTATTCTCAATAAAAGCACTGATCTGGGTACATCTATGACATATAGTAGTTCCAGAACATGTACAATCAAGAGAATCATCCAAGTCAGCAATATCATAGGAATCAGTCAATAAACTATCCCTAAAATCAGCACTGGCATTATCAACTAGCATATCAATTAGGCTGATACTAAGAATAGAGTTATCATCATAAGGATATTTCATGGCATCAAATATATTAAATTGTATCACATTGCCAGTAAACTCCATTTGAAGAGTACCCTCATACACATTTATTATTGTTTTGGTAGTTTTTAGGAAAGGTCTACCTAAAATGAGTGAGGCATATCCACTAGATCTATATCTATCATCCTCCATGTTAAGGACATAAAAATCAGCTGGAAAAATCAAGTCCTTTACCTTGACTAAAACATCCTCCAACACTCCTGAAGGATAAGCAATGCTCTTGTTCGCCAGCTGCACAACCATTTCTATAGGTTTCAGCTCTCCCATCTGTAAAGATGAATAAACAAATTTAGGCATAACATTTATAATAGCACTAAGATCAATCAAAGCAACAGAAAACTCAAAATTTCTAATGGTGCATGGAATGGTAAAAGTGCCTGAATCTTGACACTTAGTGGGCATTGTTGGCTACATGAGTGCTGAGACATTCTTGCCAAAATTGACTTTTTCATTCCCTCTTAGATGCCTCTTGTTAGTACATATCTCCTTGAGAAACTTGGCATATTTAGGGATGGTCTTGATTGCATCCAACAGGGGTATATTGACCTCAACCTTTTTGAAAGTCTCCAGAATTTCTTTTTCCACATCTGCGTTAGTCTGCCTCTTTCCTAAGGTAGGTCTATGTGGGAAAGGTAAGATCTTCTTTGGCTCCTCTTCTTTGTTAGGCTCATTTGGTGCGATGTGTATTTTTGATGACGCCGACTTATCCATGGTGGTGGTATCTGAAGATCCCTGAACTTCTTTTCCACTCCTAAGAGTGATGGCACTGACATTGCTACTATTCCTTGGATTGATAACTGTCATGAGGGTAATTGGCCAGATCCTTGAGATTTCACCTCACTGAGAGAAGTAGCAAACTGGCCTAACTGAGTATTAACCCTCCTTTCTAAGTTTTGCATCATTTGTGTAAGTTGTGCATTACTCTCCATAATATGCTTCATTAGGTCTCCTATATTATCCCCTTTCTTTGGTTCTTCCTATATAGGAACTGGCTACCTAATAGGTTGGGAAGACTATGCACTAGGTCCTGCAACATTGTATCTATTTTGTTGCCCTCCCCCATATCTCAGATTGGGGTGATCCCTCCATCCTGGATTGTATGTATTAGAATAGGGATCATATTTTTATTGCACTTGTTGCATTGGCCTAATTAGAAACATCCCAGCACAAGCCTCTACCCTGCCCTCTAACATAGGGCACTAATCAGTAGTATGTGTGGCCAAACAACATATATTACACAAGGGTCCTACCAAGGTAGTAAAGGTAGATGTCTATCCAGATGCATAACACTGTGGATAAGAATATGTCTGAGTAGGGTAGGACTGTGGTGCACAAGTCTGAGAAGGAGTAAAGGATGACTGCTATTGTTGTTGAGCTAAAGCAAGCTAACAAACCATCATGGTTAGCTCATTCAACTGACTTTTAACTTCAGTATCATACTGTGACGTATCCAACTCATTTACTCCTCTTATCATTTGCATTGATCTGGACCCAAATTGCTGAGCATTCTGAGCTATCTTATCAATCAACTCCCAGGCCCTTGTAGGTGTCAGATCACCTAAGGCTCCACCAGAGGCAACATCAATCATATTTCTATCCATGTTCAATAGCCCCTCATAGAAGTATTGAATAAGCAACTGATCAAAAATTTGATGGTGAGGATAGCTAGCCAGCAATCTTTTGAATCTTCCCAATACTCATACAAAGTTTCTCCACCATTCTGTCTGATCCCACATATCTCTTTCCTTATTGATGCAGTGCAAGAGGCAGGAAAGAATTTCTCCAAGAATAACCTCTTCAGTTGGTCCCAAGAAGTGATAGAACTGGGAGGTAGATAGTACAACCAATCCTTGGCTAAACCATCTAAGGAAAAAGGGAATGCTTTGAGCTTGATTTGTTCCTCTGAGACACCTTGTGGCTTCATTGTAGAGCATGCAACATGGAATTCCTTTAAATATTTGTGAGGGTCATCTCCTGCAAGTCCATGAAACTTAGGAAGTAAGTGAATCAAACCAGATTTAAGCTCAAAATTTACATCTAATTCTGGATATTGTATGCAAAGATTTTGATAATGCACATTAGGAGTTGTCAATTCTCTAATGGTTTTAGCATGCATGTTATTATTTAAATTTGCATTTGCATTCAAGTTAACCTGAACATGCATATTCCTATTAGCATTCATTTAATCTTGTTCAGCCATATTATCACCAGCAAATTGAAGTACACAATCAATTCCTTGCGCAGAATCAAAAGTAGAAGAAATAGAACTACTGATTCTTACCCTTGTTTTTCCTAATATTTACTTGTCTTCTAAAGGTTCTTTCAATTTCTGGATCCAAATTAATTAATTTTTCCCCAGAGCTTCTTGTTATACACTAATTAGACAAGCAAAAACTAAGAAGGAACACAAAAAATCAACAAAGAAAAATTAAAACAAAAAAATCCAGAAAAATTAGAAAAATCCTAGAAAATTCAAAAAAAATACTAAAAAATTTGAAAATGTGCTTCAAACGTTGGAATTTGGCCAAAAAATGGTGCACCAAATAGCTTTGCTATTATTTTTGCTCAAAACACCTAAAAACCTTGGAAAACAGAGTTTGAGAATTTTCTGGGTGCTTGAAATGAAAATTCCAGCAAGCAGGTAAGATGATTCAAGCAACCGAAATGGTCCAATTCCAAGTTCAAAATAGGGGAAAAATAGAATAAAAATAGAGCAAAAACAGGGCAAAAATACTAAGAAACCTCTTCAAACAATTAAGAAACTAAACTCCCCGGCAACAGCACCAAATTTGATGATTGTGTCACGCAATCTCAAATAAAAACTAGGTAGCAGAACAAATTTTATAGATAATGGTGCAACCTAGGTCATTTTCCCAAGGAGTTTATGTCTTAATTTGTTTATGGAGGGATTCTAAGTATTACTAATTAGAATTAGTTTTGGGGGGTTTAAAATTTCTAGGATTTAATTGAACTAAAATTCAATTGATAAGAATTAAAAACTTAAGACTAAATTAAAGTGAATAGTCAAACAAATGTGGTAGCTAGCTTTCAATTGGATTCTCTAGTTATCCTTGCTCTTTTTAGTATACCAATTTTGGATTTAAGTTCTTGCTCATTAGTGCATTCCTTATAAGGTTCTTGAATAACTATCCAAGATTCAATTCATCAATTATTCAAGGAATTTTGCAACCACAAGAAACCTTGAACAACTAATTAATTGAATTAAGAATAAGAACACACTATAACCAATTTTGATAGATTAATGAAATCTACTGCACAATCCACTCAAGATTCTAATTTACCAATTAGATTAATTAATCTCTCAAGCAATTAGTTGCACAAAAATTCCACCCAACTAATCCAACAACCATTGCATCAATTAGCCTAAAATCAAGAGAAATTTAGAGGTCAATTGTACAGCACTAATTCTGGAATTTTTACAACATATAATGATCACAAATAAAATTCCAAAATTCAAATTAAGCTCAATCCAAAAATTAATTCAATCCAGTAATTTTCAGCAATTAAATTCCTAAACCAATAAGCTAAACCTAGTCAAATTAATAAAGGAAATAATGCCGAAATTAAAAGATTGAGTAAGAGAGTTTTATCCAAATTGGTGAGGAGATGTGGAGCTCAAATCTTCATCTAGGAGAATCCTATCTTCACCTAGCCACCAAAGGAAATTCAAGCTGCCATAGAGGTATCAATCGGAGGAGAATTGATCATCGAAGCTGCAGCCATAGAGCATTCAACAAGAATTTCTTCCTTCTTCAGTGCTGGAGCCTTCGCTGTTTACGTCGTCTCTCTTTTCTCCTCTAGCCCGATGTATTTCCAACGTTATTCTCACATGCCCAGTCACGTTCTACCCAAGTCCTTCAGCATTTTTTTTCTCTCCTTCTCATTAATTCATCACGTGCCCTTCAACTCCTCATTTTGCATGCTAAAGTCACGCATTTTCTTCTCATCTCCCAGCTCATTTCCTACGTTAGCCCGTAGCCTTTTCACATTTCATTCTAGCTTTCATTTATCTCTCACGTTATTTATGCATGCCAGCTCTTCCATTTTCTAGCTTTGCATATGTGAACTTGTGACGTGGAGAGAATCTCGTGGGAGTCTTCAACACTTCAGCAGAACTTGAGCTACTTGTTTCCACCTCCAACTTATGCCAAATTGCCCAAAGTTTTATTCTTCATTCTCACGTGGTTCTGCATGTGTATTAGTGTGGACCCCATTTCAATTTATAATATTCCACGTTGGCTACTGTAGCTTCTGCATGTTGCTTCTTCGTGTATCAATTCATTCTACTGTTCCAGCAGCTCTATTTCGTTGTTTTCTCCATTTCCATTTCTTTGCCTGCAGCGTTGTTCTTCTCTATTTAGCTGCTTGTGTGTGTTGCTGCCTCTCTTCGAACCAGAACCATGGCTTTCTTCCTTCATTTAAATCTCCACCTGTAGTTCTGTATTCACTCTCAATTCTGCATGCGCATTTGTTTATGCTTTTCTTCATTCTACAGTGTTCTCCAACTCTGTTTCTAGCTCATCTTCCACATTCTATCCAGCCTTCCATTCCACGTGTTTCTTCCATTAAACTCAGCCTCCTAATACTTATCACCAAAACCCATGTTTACATGTGAGCTTCTTCCTCTACAAACCAGAAACTCGAGCTAGCTTCTTCACCTTGCTACTTCAAAACCAAGCTCATTCTGCATGTATGTGTTTGAACTTTCATCCAATAAACCAATGGCTACATCTTTGTTCAGCTGCTGCCTCTGCATGCATGTTTCTCCATGTTAATTCTACCTTCCAATGTAGAATCCAAGCCTCTTTCTTCCTCTCAAGTGCACCTTCTGCTCATCTTTGCTCTGCTTCACATTCTCAAGTTTTTAGCTCCACTTTTAGTACACTTGAAGCTTAATCTTCACCTTCAATTCAATTTCCCATTCAAGCTACTTGCCCATCAAAAATTCTACACAAAAGAACGAAAAATATTCAATAGAATTATCCATAAAATTATTTAAAAGAATTTCATGCATTAAAACTCAATAATTTTGCCAATTAATTCACAAAGTACATAAGTGGCTGATGATCTCAAATTGAATCTAATTAACCCTTCAAGACCATATTCTATCATCAAAATGCCAAAGTTAAGAGGATTAAAGTATATAAAAATCATACTTATCACTCAAGCTTTTATGAAGAATATGGGGCAATTCTATGAAAATTATGGAAGCTCAAATAAGTAATTTGGTTAACTTACTCACTAAAAATAGTCAAAATAAGTTCCCGAGTAATATTGAAGTCAATCCAAAGGAAGGACTCATGGTAGTCACCCTACGAAATGGTAAAGAACTCCAAGAAATTGATAATATGGCTAAAAAGGTATCTAAAAAGGTAGGTGAGTACAAAAATGATGAAGATGAGGAGGTAATTGAGGTACCTAAAGCTAATATTATAACTCAGAGTAAAACTTCCCCTTCTGAAGTCAAACCTTATGTGCCTCTCATTCTATATCCCGAGCATATTCAAAAGAAAGATCTAGATTAAGGCTTTTAGAGATTTCTTAATATGTTTAAGAAAATTCAAATCAATATTCCCCTTATAGAGGCGCTAGCAAAAATGCCTGCTTATGCCAAATACATCAAGGAGATGGTTTCAAATAAGAAGAGGTTGGAAGAATATGCCACGATAACACTTATAGAAGAGTGCAGTGCAATTCTACAAAAAAAGCTACCACCTAAACTGAAAGATTCGGGGGGTTTCACTATTCCTTGTGATATTGATTCTAATATTATTGAAAATTGTTTATCTGATTTAGGTGCCAGTGTTAACTTAATCCCTTATTCTTTATGCAAGAAACTTAGGATGATAGATATCAAGCTGATCAACGTAACTCGCTAACTTGCAAATAGATCACTCAAATATCTACAAGGTATAGTTGAGGATATCATAGTTAAAGTCAGTAAACTTTATATTCCTGTAGATTTTATTATTTTAGATATTGAGGATAATTAGAACGTCCCTCTAATGTTAGAGAGACCATCTGCATTAACTGGTGGGGCTTTAATTGATGTGCCTGTAAAGAAATTAATTTTTAGAGTAGATAATGAAAGGGAGGTGTTTCCAATATCTAAGGCTATTAAATTTCCCTCTTTTGATGAAATGGTTTTTAAGATTGATAGGATTAATACACTTGCCCAAAAAAATTTTAATAGGCACTCATATAGTGACACCCTTAAGGCATGTATTGCACTGAGTTTTAGGGAAAAAGAAGAAGGTGAGGATGATTTGATAAAAATAATACTGAGTTTGGAAGCTTTTGAAATTGAAAATAAATGTTATAGAAAGCACTACAAGGATTTAGGATTAGGCAATTTATTGCCCTTACCTCCCCCAAACTCACCACCTTCTGTTGAATTAAAACCTCTTTCTTCCCATTTAAAATATGCATTTTTAAGTGATTTTAACACTTTTCCTATCATAGTTTCTTCTACTTTAAATTTTGAACAAGAAGATAAGCTATTAATAGTCCTAAAGGAGTCCTAAAGGAGTTTAGGCCAGCCATCGGATGGTCTATTACGAACATAAAGGGCATTAGTCCCTCTATTTATATGCATAGAATCCTTATGGAGGAAAATTACACACCTAAAGTGCAACCACAAAGAAGACTCAACCCCTATATGAAGGAAGTAGTTAGAGCAAAAGTCTTAAAATTGATCAATTTGATCAGTTTAAGTATTATTTATTCTATCTCTGATAGTCTTTGGGAATGTCCTGTGCAAGTGGTTCCAAAGAAGGGAGGTACAACTATGATAAAAAATGATAAGAATGAGCTTATCCCTACACGAGTGGTCACTGGGTGACACATATGTATAGATTATAGAAAATTAAATGAAGCAATACGCAAAGACCACTTTTCTCTTCTATTTGTGTATAGTATGTTGGAAAGGATAATAGGGCACGCTTATTATTGTTTTTTAAATGGTTACTTTGGGTATTTTCAAATGCCAATAGCACCAAAGGACCAAGAAAAAATAACTTTTACTTACCCTTATAGTACATTTGCTTATCGTAGGATGCCTTTTAGGCTCTGTAATGCTCTTGTTACTTTCCAAAGATGTATGATGGCTATATTCTCTTATATGGTAGAAGATATAATTAAAATTTTTATGGATAATTTCTTGGTATTTAGTGATACCTTTTATTTATGTTTGACTAATCTTTCCAAAATTTTGTAGAGATGTCAAAAGACTAACCTTGTGCTTAATTGGGAAAAATGTTACTTTGTGGCGACTGAAGGTATAGTCTTAGGCCATAAAGTTTTTGAAAAAGGGATTGAGGTAGATAAGGCAAAGGTTGAAATTATTGAAAATATGCCTTCACCCATCTCAGTTAAAGGTATAAGGACCTTCCTAGGTCATACAGGCTTTTATGGAAGTTTCATTAAGGATTTTGCTAAAATTGCTAAACCTTTTACTAACCTTTTTGTGTAGGATATCCCTTTTATTTTTAATGAAACTTGTTTGAATGCATTTAACAAATTAAAATCTACTTTAATTTCAGCCCCTATAGTTGTTCCCTCTTATTGGAGTCTCCCCTTTGAAGTTATGTGTGATGCTAGTAATTTTACTATAGGGGCTATTTTAAGGCAAAGAAAGAATAAGAGATTACATGTCATATATTATTTTAGTAGGATCTTAGATGGAGCACAAATTTACTATGCTACCATTGAAAAAGAATTTTTAACTGTGGTTTTTGCATTTGAAAAATTTAGATCTTATCTTTCTTGTTGTAAAGTGATTGTTTATACTGATCACCAAGTTTTAAAATAGGTAATGAGTAAAAAAGATGCTAAAGCTAGGTTGATTAGATGGGTGCTTCTTTTATAAGAATTTGATGTTGAAATTAAAGATAAAAAGGGTGCAGAGAATCTAGTTGCAGATCATCTTTCTCAAACAAAACATCTGCCCCAAAATAATATTCCTATAAATGAAGAGTTCCTAGACGAGAGACTTTGGGTCGTTAAATCCTTACCTGCTCCTTAGTTTGTAGATTTTGTTAATTACATTGTTGTAGGTATAGTCCCTAATAGTATGAATTCTCATCAACATAAAAGGTTCTTAGCAGAAGCAAGACACTACCTTTGGGATGAGCCACTCTTCCTTAAAAGGTGTGCCGATGGGATCATACGAAGATATGTACCAAATGAAGAGATAGTCCCAATTCTTAAAGGATTCCATTCCTTACCTTATGGAGGCCACCATAGGCCTCATAAGAAGGCAGCCAAAGTGCTTTAATGTGGGTTTTATTAACCCATATTATTCAAGGATGCAAAAATTTTTGTGACAACTTGTAACGGATGCCAATGATAGGTTCTATTGGTAAGAGACATGAGATACCCCAACAAGGTATATTAGAAGTTAAACCCTTTAATGTTTCGAGATTAGACTTCATGGGGCCTTTTCTTCCCTCATATGGTAATCTTTATATACTTGTTGCTGTTGATTATGCTACCAACTGGGTAGAGGCTGTTGCATTACCAAATAATAAAGCGTCTAGTGTGGTCAAGTTTGTTAAGCAGATTTTCTCTAGATTTGGCATTCCTAAAGCCATCATATATGATAATGGAGTGCATTTTAGGAACCATCAATTTAAGTCCTTATTGAGCAAGTACGGGTGTCACCTTAGAGCTGGCACTACATATCATCTATAAACTAGTGGTCAAGTTGAAGTCTCTAATAGGGAGTTGAAAGGCATATTAGAAAAGACTATAAGTGCATCTAGAAAGGACTAGTCTATGAAATTGAATGATACATTATGGGCATATAGTACTGCATATAAAACACCCTTTGGTATGGGTGTCACCTTAGAGCTAGCACTACATATCATGTCATCTTCCTATAAAGATTGAGCATTGGGCATATTGGGTTGTGTGTGCTTTGAATTATGATTTGAAAGCTGCAGGTGAAAAAACTTCTTCTCCAACTCAATGAGTTGGATAAGACTAGAAGGGAGTCTTTTAAGAATGCTCATATATACAAGGAAAGAACTAAAGCTTGGCATGACCAAAGAATTCTCAAGAAAGAGTTTAAAATTGGGTAAAAAGTTTTGTTATTTAACTCTAGCTTAAAGCTATTCTTAGGTAAGCTGAAATCAAGGTGGTATGGACCTTTTGAAGTTATAGATGTGAAGTCATATGGAACCATTGAAGTTCGAGCTGATGATGGGAGGATATTTATAGTCAACAGACAATGCTTAAAGTTATATTATGAGGGAATCCATATTGATACATCTAAGTCCATCTCTCTCAAGGAAGTATAAGCCCATTACAACTGCTTTAGCCATAGACGTTAAATTTAACGCTTATTGGGAGGCAACCCACTAGTTTTTGTTTTTATTTCCTTTTTTTAATTTTTTTATTTTTACCATCTATTATTAAAAAAAAAGAAGTCACAAACACCTCTCCCAAGATTTGTTATAGAAGGGCAGTGCATCATTAAATGGACGTAAAAAAGGATTCTAAATCTTAATCACAAAATTAATCAGGGGAGTACTAGTTCCTTTCTCCTTTTATTTCCTTCTATAACATTAAGGGCAATGCTGGATTTTAAGTGTAGGGGGTGCTATAACAAATAAAGCTCTTGCCCTTATAACTTATATTAATTAGAGGTCATTTTATATATTCCTTCCACTAGGCAAATGATAACTATCACTTTTATAACACTTATTTTTATTTAGTAGGTAAGGTAGTTTCCTCATAAATCAAGTAGCAAAAATTTTGGGGCTAATACTAAGAATCATAATTGAATTGTTAACCATAATTTACTAAGTTATAAGTGGATGGTTATAATATTTAATTTTAAATTCATTTGCTTTTAATTAATTATTGCTAGGACTTCATTTGAAAGAGAATGAAGAAAAAAAGAAAATAAAATATATACATGCTCAAAATTTCCACTCCAATGACTCAAAATTGTACTTAGTAACCAGAGGTCTTTATCACCAATATTGATTTTCACATCAAATGGTGCAAGTAGAGTTATAAGTGTGCTAGTAGCATCTTAGTGCCAATCATATTATTGAAGCTTGAGTAACTGGGCCTTTGTCTCACCAATATGAAGGTTCGCATCAAAAGAGTCTATATAATAGCCTAAGAAAGAAAAAAAAAAAAGAAAAATCAAACAAAGGAGAAGTGCAATAAAAATCCCTACCATACCAAAGTTAGTTCTAACATAATTAATTAGAGTATTGTGAAGTTATAAATAAGTATTATAATTTTCCATCCTGTCACTTAGTAGATTATTTAGGTTAACACTCAGTACATATACACAAAAGTCTTTGAATGATTGTGAATTGATGATTGGGTGACTACTGATCCTTATATATATATATATATATATATATATTGGGTGATAGTCCATCTTGAGTAAGGAAAGTATGTATGGTAGCACTAATTGAAATAATTGTTACTTGAGAATAAGTAACAAGCTAAGTGTGGAAAAATTTGATAAGTGCATATTTTATAATTAAATAGGTGTAAATTTTGGGATATAGTAAATTAAGTTTATAAATATTTTATACCTATTTAATCTATTTTATATATTTTTCTCCTGAATTTAATTCTTAAATAAAATCAAAATTTGGATAGAAAATTATGGGCTACAGATAAATATAAGATATAAAATTTTATTAGGATTAGACACTAACATTTAAATTACTTTATTTAATTAGTTATTTTGTTATTCCTAATTATCTTTTTGTTAAACTTTAATAATTATCTTTTTGTTAAGATAAGAATTTAATATTATCTTTAATTATTAGAAGTTATTTTTTAATTAGGATTAAGATTTGTTATTAGAAGCCATTTTATGGACTCTATATATAGTCCATAGGAATTAAGATTATAAACCTTACCACTGATTGAAGAATAATAAGTATTTTGCAGATTTTAAAAAGAAAGGAGGCATCTAATCACTATTTTGAGTATCTCAAGAATTCTCTTTAAGATTTTAGAGTTCGTGGCAGCAATCCAGAAGCTAAGCAGCACAAGAATTTTGGGGAGTATTGAGGCTGAATCAATTTCTCTTCTTTATTTCTTTATATTTTTGTAGTTGATTTTTCATTATTGGGGATTTTAGAATAATGTTATTTGTGAATTCTTCAATTATATGTTTCTAAATTTCTCAATTAGGGATAAGGATATCATCCAATTGGGAACTAGTTTCTATTATTTTTTATGACTCTCTATGGATTTTTATTTATGAATATATTTTTAAATTTCAATTATTCCTATTTCTTTCGTGTTTAATGTTAATTTTATGATTGGGCACTATAGAATCAAGTCTATGGGTGATCTTGATGTACTAGGAGGTGCAGAGAGAATCTAGATCTAAAGAAATAGACAAATATTTAGGCTAGGGATAGTTCTAAAAATTTGTGATGACTTAAAACTATTGCTTTATAATTTTATTAGTTGTTTAGGTATCTTGGGAAGGAATTCAACTTTAATTAAATACGGATTGGTAATTTAGAAGAATATTAAGACACTTTAAAAATAGTTATCACTATAATTGCTTAAGTGTTAATCTGACGAGTAGAAACTAGTAACCTATAGGGTAAATCCTGAACCCTAACACTTTCAGTAAATGTGTTCTCTTCATTATTAATTCTCACTTGCTTTTATTTTTATAGTTTATACATACTCTCATCAATTATTTATTTTATATTTTTTAACTATTAATTATTTAAATTAGTAAAAATGCAACCTCTCTGTTGGTTCGACCCCAGAATACTCTAGGAATTTCTACTACCTCAATCCTGTACACTTATGGGAGTGATCACATATGATGTTTTACATGTACCATGACACACTTATGATGTATATGATAATGCTACTTCATGTTTAATGATAGAACCATGTATAAAAGTATAAGAAGACCAATGTATGACTATTTGTGGCAATGTATATATGTTATGGTAGAACTTTAGGTATGGGAAGACATGATGTACGTATGTATTCTTGGGTGTTCAAAGGGCAAATTTTGATTCACCTATTTTGGAATGATATGGAATGTTAGAAAAGTCATTTAGGATGAAAGAAATGTGTCAAAGTGGAAGGAAACCAATTGGACACCAAATGGTTCAAATTAGTACCTAAAATGGTATCAAATTTGCCATAAACAACTCCTGCGTCAAAAGTAGCCTAGATGACCTAGTTTGAGCCTAAGATTTGATAGGCATTTAGACCACTCCTAGAGCTTTTTGTCAAGCTAAGAACCATAATTTGTGGAGTTGTACAAAATATTTCACAAATTTCTAAAATTAGGTCCTGCCACTGTTCACACAAAATAACTTTAGAATTTCATATCATTCAAGGGACAAATAAAGTCTAATACTTATGAAATTTTACAGGTATATAGCTAACATTATAAGATTTCTAAGGCCACCAAATTTGCATGAAAAGGACTTGTATAGAGGAAGTTATGAATTTTTGAAATTTGGGATCTGATTATGTTCAAGTACTGTAACAACCGCTGATATACAATGTCTTTGTATGCTCATATGCTTTTGAAATTTTTACAACAATTAGGTCTCATCTCAAGCTTTCTATGGCTACTAAAGTACCTAATTTGGAGTTATGTAGCTCAAGATATGCAATTTCAAAGTTTAGATCTACTATATGCCTCCCATTTCTAACATGCATTTGACTAGGCAAATGAATTCAATTTTGCCTGGAATTTTTACAGTATGTAGTTCATATCATAAGCTTTTCATAGACACCTAATTTACATGGTTTAGGATTGTATAGGCTAAGTTATGAATTTTTAAAATTAGTGCAAAATTTGGCACCTATGCTGTCATTTCAGGTTTTATGGGGATTTAAGGGGTTCCACGAGTTTTGCACCATAATTTAAGTTTGAGCAAACTTGTTTATGATAAAAATGAGTTAAAGAAAGGCAAGAATCAAATTTAGACCTCTATAGCTCAAAATAACCCATAAATGGCCTGATTTCAATGTCAAAAGCTTAGGTATGGATATGAATTTTGTTATTATTCCTATATATGGCATGAATGAGATAGTAAAAGTTAGGTATGACACATTGACTCCTAGCTAATATTGTGATTGATTAAGTTGGTGATTCCTCTATTATTAACATTTCTTTCATATACCTCAAACTATCTAACTATTACCTTTAACTAGTTTATACAAATAGATTACCTAACCTACACTAATCAATAGATGCATTAGACATAATAAACCTAAGATGTGTCACGTGGTTAGCCCATTTCAAGTAATCCCACTAAACCTTCTTCTATTCCATAATTACTAGACATACTTTAAACATGATAATCGCAAAAGAACTAAGTCGATCCTAACGGCTAGCTCTTGGCTCTTATTAGATGCATTTTGCTAAAACTTCCTTATGAAATTACAAAGGTTGGCTTCAATTTATATGCATCTCTTTATAATCTCTCTAAGAAACATATTATCGAACATTTAGAGTGCCTAATAATCAGTAATTACAAAGCAATTAATTATTATCTCTTATCTATGTTGTCTAATTAGATCAAAACACATGTGAAATCCACTTAGATCATCCTAATCAAGAAATCTAATTGATTAATTTCTCTAATTATTCCTTTTGAATCTTTTCAATATCTAGGATCAATCAATCATAACTCTTAATCAATACAACAAAAGTCAAGATCTATTATAATTACACTAATCAATTTCACAAATCAATAAATCCTTATCAAATTATTCAAAGATAATAACAAATCCTAAGATCAAATCCAAATATTAAGGTAAGAATATGAAAATACAAATCAAAATGGAAGTATGAGAAAGAAGAGAAGAAAGAATTAGGATCCATACATAGTGTAATATTCGATTTTCGTAAAAATGACGAAAATGGATATGTTTTCAAAGGAAGTCCTTTAAAATAAATTGGTTAAGATCCAAAAAAAATTAGAATGATGATCTAGACATTAAGAAATGAAATTAGGAGGCCAAAGGTGCCCTAAAATAGAGGCTAAAATAACTAGACGAAAATTAATAAAATAGCTAAGTAATGTAATGACATTTTTGTAATTTTAGGCAAATTTTAGAATTCTCATAAGAAGGCTTTTTAAATGAAAATTTTGAGTTCTCCAAGGTTCTCAAAGGCCTTGAAAATCATAGGAAGCCCTAGGACAAATAAAACCCCTCCGGTGTATGGTTTCTAATATCGGTTGACTTGAACTTTGACCCTTTCATTCGAAAAGGTTTTAGCTTTGATTTGAGTTATTACTAAGGCATTTTATAAGATTGAGGACCTAAATTTTATGATAAAAAAAATTGTTCTAAAAAAGGAACTAAAACAGATCAGAAACGAAAATGCCAAGATTAAGGGATAAAATTAGAATTTTTAAAAGCAAGTCTTAAACCTTAGCTATATATAAACCCACGCCCCACTCTTCTCCCACTTAGCTCATTTTATTTTTACCTTAAACCAAATAAGACTCAAGAGAAGGAGGAGCACAAGAACAAAGGGAAAAGAGAAGGAGAAAAGCTAAGAAAAAGTTAAGAAATTTATGGAAATTCTTGCTCTTCCTTTAGAAAACTTCTTCCTTTCCTTTACGCCTCTCTTCCTACAGATTTTGTGAGATGTTTGGTTCTATTTTGAGCCCAAAACAGAGAGGGAATTTTCGAATTCAAGGAGAAGAAGCCAAGCAAGGTGAAAAACAAGTAAAGGAAACTAGGTATTTTGCCATCTTTATACTTGATCCTCCTTGTTTCTTCTCTTGTGTGTGTTTTTCACTATATAAGACCAACCAAGAGGGGTTGAATTTCTAGCCAATCAAAGAATGAATCTTAGGAAAATGAGGGAGAAGAAGAAAAATATACAAAAGAAACAACAAAATAACCATTAGATTTCGAGATAGAAAAGTTAGGGCTTCATGTGTTTCTTTAAAATTCTGTGTTAATACAAGAATTTCTAGGCCTAGATGAATGTTTATATGAGCTCTAGATATCCCTAAGAAGCTTTCCACATGCATCTCCTATTAAGAAAATAAAACAAACTCACTTAGTGTTCTTATAGTACATAGCCACGGCCTAGAGAGGTTGGAGTACCAAAAGGTAGTTTTAATTTATTCCAAACTTGATTTTGAGTCATATATGATGGGGGAAGATGAGTGGAAGTCTTGGAAAAATTTTAGAAGCCATGGATAATGTGATGGTAGCGTAGGTTCTATATTATGCCTTAAAGAAGCAACACCTAGCTAGGCTCTATGAAATAAAGTGTGATGACTCCAAGAGACTTCAATGGAGTCAAGAACCTTATATGGATGGAAAGAATGGAGCAAAGGTGATGTTTTCATAAGGTTGCTCATTAGGTACATTATGGAACTATAAAAGGGCTATATGAACCACCTAGCTTTTGTAATGAATATATAGCTTTAGAAATTCTTCCTAAAGTACAATTGGCTTCTATATTATGTATCTAGGCCAAAGGATCCAAGTTCCACCTTCTTGTAAGTGTGTCGCCAAGGAAGAGGAGCCAAATTCAAGAGGAAAAGTGCATTATTGTAACAAAGATAGCTCTCTCTTCTTTCTCTCATACATGAGTAGATGTTCATCTTATCTTTGAATGTGTGTATGTATGTTTTGAGCCATGAAAAATGTTTTAGTATATATCTAAATGCCATGGTACTATGATGTTATGTTATGCATTCAAATGACACTTTGTGACTTTGCTTTGGTTTACTTGAGTGTGGTAAAGCAAAGAACCCTCTAACAAAGGTGAAGATAAGCCAAAAGTCTCTAAGAATGGTTGAGACAAAGCCAAAAAATCTCCCAAGAGTAAGGCTTAGTTAAAAGCCTTTAAAAAAATATGTGAAGTAAGTCCAAAATCCCTAAATAGAATAATTGAGGTTAAACCACTTGCTTGGCAAGCTTATGTATGTTTTGTATGACTTTTTGAATGCTAGAAATGTTTTATGAATGATTACATGTTCTATGATATCCATGCATGCATTTTTAGATATGGATTTGCATTCTTTATGTATGATTGAAAAGAAGAAGAGCTATAGGGTTTCTAAAATCTCATCCATTCCTCCCCATTTGTCTAACATAACTAGGTAGTCTAAGTGAACTAAAGAATGGAAGCCACTGAGCCTAAAGGAAAGAGATTGACAACAAAGTATATGAAATTGCCATTTTTTAGCCATATGAAGGGCATATGATGCAATCTAATATTGTATATGATGTATGAGCATATTAACATATGTAATTACATGAATATTTGATGTATGAATGAGATTTGATGCCATATGGATAATATTGCATGATTTGGACATTGAATGGCAAGAACTAGCTTATGTATTCTTGTATATACCTTAGGGTGAGAGTGTGAGTTTGTAAAATCTGGATTTGTACACCTTTGAGACATGTTTAGTAGACTATTTTGGCACTTTCTCACATGCTCAAGTGGCCATGGATGTCTTAGAAGTTGTTTTGGACCATTTAAGACCCATTGAAGACACAAAAATGACCAATTTGCAACCCAAGTCAAGATTTGACCAAATGAATGAATTTTTTAATAAAATTTGGCATGAATATAAATCTTATCCAGAGCTTTGTAGAAAGTTAAAGGTTAGATTATTTGAAACTCTATGGAATTAATTATGATTTTTCAAAGTTATCATTTTTCTATTATTCTGGTATAATAAGTATTATTCATATGGTCAATTTCTTATAGCTAAATGGTGTCCAATACTTATAAAATTTTATAAGCATAAATTAGACATGATAAGCTTTCTATGGCCACTAAGATTACCCCAATTGGATGTCTAAGTAGGGAGATATGAATTTTTGAAGTTCAGTAACAGTACCAGTAGTGATAAGCAACCTTGGTTACTATTCCATAAATTTCCAATAGCTATACGTTCCTATTGTGATTTGGACTTATTTTTATAATAAAGTACATATCTGTATATTTTCAAAATGGTATAGTGTACTCGATTTCAATTTTTCTAAAATTAATTATAATTTTTCAAAATTCATAATAGAAAATTGAAATACAAACTTGAGGCTACACATGCTATTTTTATGTATATAATCTATTAGCTCGAGTTCTTAGCCACTTTTTGATATGTTTATGAGTTGTATTTATGTATTTAAATATGAAAATGAGATGGATGAGTTCATATAGTCCATAGGACATGAAATAAAAAATTTATCCATGATGTAACAAAATTTAATTAAATATTTTTATGGCTTTTCCTTGAGAACTTTGTACAATTGAAGGAAATGAGTCTAGTAATGATGTAAGACGAGCTTAATAAATATGGTGTTACGTATAGAATAAGAAAATCAAATCTTTCCCAATCCAAATGTAACATCCGGTATGTTGTAGAAACACTAGAATGTATCAGTTTGAAAAGTAAATCCCCTGAGATGAGTGATTCGAGGCTAAATAAAATTTGGATAAAATTTTAAATAATAGAAAATGAAGATTTAAGCCTTAAGTTATCCAGAAACCGAGGTCAGAGTGATTTAAAAAATTTACTGAAAGGCTAGTGGTATTTTCGTAAATTTATAAAACTCACAAGAGGACTTTTTAAATAGAAAATTTGAGTTCTCTGGGGTTCTCAGAGGCCCTAAAAATTATGGGAAACCCTATAACAATTAAAACCCCTCCGGTGTCTGTTTTTGAATATTGGTTGACTCAAATTTTGACCCTTTTTCATTCGAAAAGGTTTTAGTTCTAAATTGAATAATTCCAAAGCTATTTTATAAATTAGGAAACCTTAATTTTATAATAGAAAAAGGCGAGTCTTGAAAAGGAGTTAAAACGAGCCTAAAACGGAAATGCCACTCACAAGGGATGAAATCGTCATTCTTTTCGAGCAATTCTTTCTTAATTTCCCTTTATATGTGGCGTCCCATACTTGGCTCTCCTTAACCGACTTGTTGCAGCATCCAAACCAGGGAAGAGAGCTAAAGAGAAGAATGCACAAGAGGAACCAAGAAGGAGGAAGGAAAAGGCTAAAGAAAGGTGAGAAAGTTTAGGATTTTTATACTTCTTCCTCTTAAAACTTCATTCTCCTCTTCTTGCTTCATCTTTCTATGGTTTTAATAAAGTGTTTAGTGCTGGTTTGGGGTTAGACCAAAAGAGATAATTTCAAAATTCAAGGAGGAGGAAGGGGGAAGAGAAAGAACTCTCAAAGAATGCTTGATTTAAGGTAAATTCTTGCCTTTCCATCACCTTTCCTTCTTGTTCCTTTAGTGTGTGTGTTTGGTTAGACTAAAGCCATGAGAGGGGAGGAGATTTTGTTCTTAAAAAAAGAGAGAATTGAGGGTTTTAGACCATGGGAAGTTAGGAAATACCAAGAAATTGCATGGAAAACTAGTGAAATGCAAGTTAGGAAAGTGTAGGGTTCTTGAACATAATTTGAAATCTGAGTTGATTTAAGAATTCCTTAGCATATGTAAGTGTTTGTTTGAGTTTGTAAGACTCATAGGGAGCCTCCTAAGTGCCCTACCCATTAAGGAAAAATTGTAAACTCCATGGGTCCCTAATGAAGGCATATTTCAGCCAAGACCCATAAAAATAGCTAGGGAATGTTTTAAATTGTTTCAAGTTTGATTTAGGACTTTATATGATAAAAGAAGGTATAAGAAACCTTTGAGAAAAATTTATAAGCCTTAGATTGGGAGATGAGATAATGGCTTCCATAATGTAGCGTTGTGAAGCAACATATATCTAAGCTTGGGAGAGTGGGTGTATGATAGCTCCAAGGACTTTAAATGAAGTCAAGAAGCCCAGATAAGGGAAGAAATTGGAGCTAAGAACTTGAATTATGATAGTTGCTTCATTAGGCCATAATGGAACTATTATGTGACCATTAGGTAAAGTGTGTGTCTCTAGTGTAAGTTTGATGTTTTAGCTTACTTCAAGAAAGTAATTGAATGTTATTTATGGTCTTTAGGCCAAGGAAGTCAAGCTCTATCTCATTGTGAGCGTGTAGCCAAGAAAGGGAAGGTATAGCCAAGTGAAGCTTGAAAATTCCCAAGGTAGCTCTCCACCATTTCTTGTTGCATATGCGTCATTGTGTGCTTGTGGGTATATTTATATTTTTGAGACATGCCACTTGATGCTATGTTGTTATTTTGGTACCAATATGTCTTCCTAAATGTTTTTGAATAATGGAAATGGCTCATAAAGGTGAGGTAGTGCTAAAAATCCCTTAATGTGGGTGAGGAGATGTCAAAAGTTTTATGGCATAGTTGAGACAAGGCCAAAAGCCCCTTGGATGGGTGAGGCTAAGTCAAAGGTCCCTAAATCAAAAGTGAGGAAAATCCAAAAGTCCTAAAAAAGGGTAACGTCAAACTAAAAGTCTTTGGAACTCATTCTTATGCTTGACATGAGTTTGTGGCATAAAAATATGAAAATAAATGTTTCATAGATTGATTAGTTGCATAGTTGTATTCTTGACATGTTTTATGCCTTGAAAATATGCTTGAATAGGTGTATGAGCTATTGAGATTCAATGAATCTCACTCCCTCCTTTCTCTTATCTTATATGGCTTAGGTGGAGTTCAAGATCCAAAAGATGGAAGCCAAAGAGCTTAGATATCCATCTCTTGGCAATCTTACTATTTTTGATGTACTAGAATATCAAAGTATATATATATGTTATTTTTTAGCCATGAAACCATAAACAAGTGTAAAACTATGTAATGATAGTGTATGTATCAAGAATGGAGCTAAATGAATGGAAATGTGCAATTTGACCACTTGAGAGCCCACTTGTGCATGTACGTTTATGGATGTATCATGATGAATTTGAATTGCATGATGGTTCAGGCCTTATGAGAGATTTATTTATACTATATTTATGCTTCCTAAGTTGCTCAAATGGGTGTGGGAAAATGTATGAATCATTTGGACCAAATTTACCCCCCTTTTTGGAGCTAAAAGTACCATAATTTTAAGCTATAGCAAAGTCTGACCAAATGACCTCTTCTTGACTTAAAATTTGGCATACAATTAGATCTTGCCCAAAGTTTTTTGGAAAGCCAAAGACCAAGTCATTTGGAGGTCTGTGGAATTTTTTATAATTTTTCAAAATTTGTATCAAAAATTCGAATCTACAGAATTACTATTTATTTAATCAGTTGTGATTTTGTGTCATCCAAAGGGGAAATGTGGTCCAATGGCTACGAAATTTTGTAAGAATAAACTAGACATTCACAATGACTTATACAACTAGAAGCACCTCATTTGGAAGTCTAAGCTAAGAGTTATGAATTTTTAAAATTCTGGAATAGCATCAGTAGCACAACACGACCTTGCTCACTATTCCATTGAATTCTAGTGGCTAAACATGTTTAGTCTAAATTTATTTGTACCATAAAGTTAACATCTATAGCTTTTCAAATTGGTATCATTTGTATAGATTGGAGTTTTGTGGAATTAATTGGACATTTTTTAAGTTTATATCAGAAATCTATTTCAGTATCAGTAATTAGTCAGACCTTTATACATTTTTTGATATCAAAAGTGTTTCAAATGCTATGTTCATGACTTGAAATTATTTTTAGTGACAAGTTAACACTCAGAGCTTTCCAGGAAGCTATAGCATGGCAGATTTTGATTTTTCTACATTTAATTATGAATTTTCAAAGTTGATGCACAAAATCTGCAAACTGAGGCAGAACCATTAATAATTATGTATGGTTTTTAGCAATATTTTGAGATGGTTTTTAGTTGTATTAGTGTAATTAAATTTGAGAATGATATGAGAGAGTCCCTAAGGCCCACGGAGCCAAAACGAAGAAATTATAGATGACATAACGCAATTAAATTGTATTATTTTCTTTGTTTTCTTGGGAAAATTCATGTATGAGACTTATGTATGTAAGGAGGCTAACTAAGATAGCTATAGTATTACACAAACCTTGAATCTTCCTTAACCTTTCTTCCTTAAACCCTAGTAGAGTGTCGCAAATGCAAAGGCTTTAAGAAAAGATACTCAAATAAAAAATAATGCTAAAAAGACTTTAAATTTAGGTCCAAATAGCTATTTATTTTTATAAAAAAAACTACACTATTGACATTGGCCTTAGCTAATAAAGCCTTTTATTACAGTGAATTTGTCCCTAGATTTCGCGTGGATCATGCATATCACTATGGCGAATGTGTTGTCATCATAAGCTGCTTTAATTTTTACTTTGCAATTTGACCTTTAGCCTCTTCATATTTGCTCTTTGGCCTAAATTATATATGTATCTATGTCCTTATATATAAGAAACATAAAGCAAACTAATTAAAAAGTAATTAACACTTAAACTAATCAAAACCTATCCTAATAATTCCTAACTATAAGAGAATAGCAAAGGCTCCATGTAAACTCCATAAACCACAAAATTAATCAAA
This sequence comes from Erythrophleum fordii, assembly GCA_032878935.1. Lineage (NCBI taxonomy): Eukaryota > Viridiplantae > Streptophyta > Magnoliopsida > Fabales > Fabaceae > Erythrophleum > Erythrophleum fordii. Next base: position 11,284,961 of record JAVQMF010000052.1, on the reverse strand, counting down.
TTCACTTTGGGATTCAAGTTTAAAACCAAAGATTGAACATTGTTCCAATTAAGTCCTAAAATTGGGAAATTTTAACATAAAACCTCTCTTTATACTATCAACCCTTAAAACCCAAAATAATGTGAAAATCAATTAAAAGAGCTTAAAAACATTTAAAAACCATGATAAGTCCCTATAAAATCCATAGGAAAATCATACAAAGTAGAGAATTATCACTTATGTGACTAGTGTATTTATTAGCTTATATATAATTAAGATAGTCTTGCCTTACTATGATCTTTGTCATGATGAGAAACCATCTCTTAAAATAGATAAAAACCAAGATGTTGATTTAGCCCAAGTTTAGAACACGGCTATTTTGCTATTTGAAGATCAAAATTAGGCCTTTTTCTAACTCAATAATTAAACATTTGACCTAAGGCCAAAATTAGTGAATGACTAGTCATTTGAAAGGCCTAGATGTATATTTTCATACGAATTAATGTAATATTATTTTAATTTTTTTTAGAATTAATTATGATATTTTGTTTTAGAATTAATTATGATATTTTGTTGATAACCTATTAGAATGGTTAATAGTTAATATTTTCATTTATTTCTAGTGGAATAGCTCTTGGAAGTTGCATAAGCTTGTCGTGCATGAAAATTAGTATTTAATTTTGTTATTTCCATGTTTAGAGGGTTGTTGCAAGTTATCTATTCGTAAATTTCCAAATATATTGTTTAGAAGACTAGAATTTTGATTAATCAAAAATTTTGATGAGCCTTTGTGCTTCTTTCTCTTGTTATGTATCTCTTTTGTTGATTCCATTGAGTGGTGAACTTTCTTAACAATTATGTATCTCTTTGTAGATTCCATTGAGTGGTGAGTACAACCTTTATTATTTAATTTTATATTTCTTAGGTAGTAGCTTGATCTATACCTTTAAAATGGTGAATTTTTTGTTCATTTTATGGTTAATTTACTCTACTTTGTTCTTTATATTCCAATATTGGATTTTAGTGATTTCAGTATAGATCTTGCATTTTAGAATTTCAATTTTTTTCTCATTTTAGAATCACTCCAATCCAAGTTTTCTATAATGAGTTATGTTCATTTTAAGTTCAATGCTGCTTCATATCCCAAAACAACCATCTCTTATTCCTTGCCAAATTTTTTCTAGTTTCAATTATTTTATATGATGCGTGAGAATTCTTTGAAATAGATTAAAACCAAAACGTTGATTTGGCCTAATTTTAGAACATGGCTATTTTGTTATATGAAGATGAAAATCAAGCCTATTTTGAGTTCAATAATTGGACATTCAACCAAGGCCCAAAATTGGTGCATGAGTGGCCATTTGAAAGGCACAGATTTCTATTTTCATATGAACTAGGTTTTATATTATGTCTAATTTTCTAGAATTAAAGATGATATTTTATTGATAAGCTACCAGAATAGTCAATAGTCATTGTTTTCATTTTGCTACTTGTTATGCTTGGAAGGTTGTTCCAAGTTATCCATTAGTAGCATTTCATATATATTGTTCAGAAGGCTTGAATTTTGATTAATCAAAGAATTTGAAAAACCTATGTGTTTCTTTCTATTGTTATGTATCTCTGGTGATTTTGATGTGGATCTTGCATTTTAGAATCTCAGTTGTCTTTTTTATTTTAATATCACTCTAGTTCATGTTTTCTATGGTGAGGTCTATTCATTTTAAGTTTAGTATTGTTTTGTATTCTAAAACAGCCATCTCATTTTCCTTCCTCAAATTTTTTCTAGTATCAACTTGCTATTTGAGGTTATCATTTGGTTGATATTAAAAAGGATATTCTCAATTTAGAAATAAAAGAGATAAGGAGACAAATTCAAAAACTCCAATATCAATTTAATCATTTAATGAAAAAGCAACAAAAGAAGAGTGTTTTGAAGCCAACCAGCAAGTTATGTGTTTCTAATCAACAAAGTGCCTTTAATGCAAAGACATTATTCATAAAAAAGGTAATAGACAATAAAAGTTGTCTTAATGATGATAAATTAACTAATCCATCTATTACTAATTCCAAGTGCTTCAAGTGTCAAGATAAGGAGCATATCACTTTGGATTGTCAAAAAGACAATATTTTCATGTTAATGGAGGAAGAAAGTGATAAGGTATATAATGATTTTGGTGATCTTATATACGATGAGGAAGAACCACATGTAGAAGAGGAAGAGCTGCTAGTGATTCAAAGAAGTTTGAATTTGATTCATAAAGATGATAATGATGAGTTGCTACAAGAAAGTATTTTTCATAATAGACACACTTCTTATGACAAAATTTATGACCTAATCATTGATGAGGATAATTGTTCTAACATTGTGACAAAAAAGATGGTAGAGACTTTAAAGCTCAAACCTACAGAACATTGTTAATCATTCAAAATCTAATAGTTTCGTAAAGGAAATGTGGTAAGAGTGAATAAAGTATTAGTTAAATTCTCTACTAGAAAAAATATAATGATAAAGTCCAATATGATATAACTCTTATGGAGGTTGTTCATTTATTATTGGGTAGATTTTGGTTATATGAAAAAAGAGTAGTTAATGATGACTTTTTATGAAAGATAATGCTAGAATTATTCTAACTCCTATGAGAACAAAAAGTGTTTCTAAGTCTATCAATGGGGAGATTGTCGTCTTGTTGGCTAGGAACTTAATTGTGAAAGAAATAATGATGAATAATAAAGCATATGCATTAGTTCTCATGGAAAAATTGAGTGATGAAGTATGTGAGTTAACTTCCCCCTTTATCCTTGAATTTGTAAATGCTATTTCAAATCTTGTACTTTCAAATTTTGTGAAAATGTTTGATTCTGACGATGCTTCAAATGTGGGGATTTACTTTGTTCTTAGACAAGAAGAGAGGCCATTTGCAATCTTTAGAAAAGGATAAATGATGTCAAGCTCTTGAACATTGGAGTTATTACTTGTTGTCCAAAAAAACTTGTGATTTATTCTGATTATAAAGACAATGAAGATTTTTTAGGATGAGTCCTTTTCAACCAAGGGAGTATGATATAGAAGCATCTCTCGAAATAGATCAGAACCAAGACATTGATTAGGCCCAAGTTCAGCATAAGGTTATTTTGCTATCAAAAGATTATAATTGATCTTTTTCAGTTCAATAATTGGACATTTGACCTAGTCCCAAGATTAATGAATGAGTAGTCATTTGAAATGCCTAGATGTGTGTATTTTCATATGAATTATATTTTATATTATTTCAAAATTTTTTGAATTAATTATTATATTTGGTTGATAGGCTATCGATAGGCTATCAAAATAGTCAATAGTCAATGTTTTCATTTATTTCTTAGTAGAATAGGTCTTGGAAGTTGCACTAGCTTGTCATGCACTAAAATTGGCATTTAATTTTGTTATTTCTTATGCTTGGAGGGTTGTTCCAAGTTATCTTTTACTAGCTTTTTAGATGTATTGTTCAAAAGACTTGAATTTTGATTAATCAAATAATTTAAAGAGCCTTTGTACTTTTATTGTTTTATATCTCTTTGATGGATTCTAATGAATGTTGAACCTTCCTAGCATTTTAATATCTTTTTGGTGGATTCCATTGAGTGGTGAGTCCTTTATCATCTAATTTAGTATCTCTAAGGTAGTAGCTTGACCTCTACCTTTAGAATGGTATTTTTTTTTTTCATTTAATGGTCAATTTACTTTGGTTTGTGTCTTCATATTAGAGTATTAGATTTTGATGGTTTTGGTGTAAATCTCATGTTTCAAAATCTTAGTATTCTTTTCATTTTAGAATTACTCTAATTTGAGTTATCTACAATGAGTTCTATTCATTTTGAGTTTGATGTTTTCATATTCCATAATAGCCATATCTTATTCCCTTTCAAATTTTTCCTAGTATCATTTGCCACATACATGACCATGTCCTTTGTCTCATTGATAAATCTCAGAATCATACTTTGACTAGTTTCTTATAGATTTTCAATGAGCAGGACTACCTTTGCCTCCTTCGCCTTGAGTTGAGATGCCTCTCGTTGACCATGAGCTACCTTTTTCTTTCACTATTTTGATCCTTCTTGTCAGAGACATTCCAGCTTTGAAATGCATTTTTTGCAAAAATTTTATCTTATCCATTAAACAATGCTCATAAGCTTGCAACGCACCAACAAGCTCATCAATCATCAACTTGGAAGTGTCTTTTGACATCTTATTGACAACAACTATGTACTCATATTTCATGGTCAATGATCTAAGAATTTTCTTTACTCGTTGTATCTCCTCCACAATCTCTTCAACCACAGTTGATTGACTAGTGCAAGCATTTAGAATGCGTAATTGGAAACATTATCAATGTCCTCCATCTGCAAGAACTCAAATTGTCTCTTTAAAGTTTGAAGTTGTATCTTTTTCCCTTTCTCCACACCAAGGGCTTGATCTTTAAATAACTCTCGTATAATATCTTTTATTTCTTTATAATTATTATTCAATAGTTTTAAAATAGAAGCATAACAATTATTTTTATCTTTAAAATTACTTTTTATTCTCTTAATAATCTCATTCTTTTTATATTTTGTGTACGGCCCAATAAATGGCCTCTACCAAATGTTCTAAGCTTGCTTGGCTATTGTGGCTCCCACGATCTTTCCAAAGATCATTTGTCATTGACTTCTTGATAGATAAACACAAGCACCATCTATCCTTCTTTGTGTTCTCACAATGAGTTTGTCTCTGCGCATCAATTACATTAGGACTGTCCTCTCCTCAATCTCCAAGGTCTCTTGATAATTAAAAAGCACCTTCATTTGAATACTCCATCAAGTATAGTTCTTCCCATCCAAGATAGGAATTAAAGGTAAGAGAGATCCGTTTATGACTGCTATCACGATCATGACTGCTCCGATACTAGCTTGATAGAGCAAAAATAACGAAGACTCAAACATGGCAGTCCCTCTCCCCTCTCTGTTATATTAATATGAAGATAGGCATTAATTACAATTTAAACTCCTAAAGAAAATAATAGAGATAAATAGGACTCTAAAATAACAATATATTTTAAAACTCCAGATAACAATAAATTTAAACTCTAAATAAAGATAAATTTAAATTCTATATAAAATATTTTTTAATTATTAAATCTGAATTATCTCGCTTTTGAGAAAAGTTTATATATTACAAGGGCTATAACGTTTTGCTATCATCGTTGCGTCACACCTGATTTTTTTTTTTGGCCCTCTATAACAATTATAGTATTCGTTCATTTGTTTATTTATTTTCACAGTTGAATACGGTGGTGGGCTGACCCTAGACACTAACCAAGAAGCTAATGATTTCTCTCAAGTATAATGACTCAAAGAAATCATTATTAATTCGATACTAACGAATTTCAACCGCTTATTAGATACGTTACGGCTTTTGAATTCTTTGTATAGGACAATTAAAATAAACTGCAAAACGATAGCCATTAATTAATCAAGGTGTAAAGCATACCGGAAACAATGAATTAACAAATAAGATAGTTTTGGCATGATTAGCGTTGATGATAAAATGAAATTCTCAAGTCATAAGTTTAATTAGTGATTAGCTTCAACACAATGGGTTTGTCCTGAAAAGTAAATTATTTGTAATGTAGATAAATTGATTTGGACATGGTCTGACCTCAATTTAAAAAATAAAAATAAGAGATACGAAAAGAAACGAAAACGTTGCAACATTATTAACATATATATTAAAATCTCATTTCTCTCACAGAGTATTTTGGAATTTATTCTCTTATATAATTATTTTTCAATTCAATACTTTATAAAATTATCTTTTTAATCTAATTTCTCATATATGAATATTTGTGGTTTGATTTCTCATAAATAAAATTATTAGCAATGATATTTTTATATCAATTTATTATATCTAAAATTAATAAATGTAATGACATATAAAATATTTTTTTAATATATTATCGTTTAGTCATTATTATTATTATTAGTATTATATATATATATGTGTGTGTGTGTGTGTGTGTGTGTGTGAATTAACTCTTGGTTTCATTACAAATAAATTAACAAGAGAATATTTTTAATAATAATTTTATTTATGAGAGGAAATTGAATATATATATATATATATAGGGATCAAAATAAAAAGACAATTCTATTAAGAAATAATTTTATTTATGGGATGCTAAATTGAAAATATATATATATGAGGGATCAAAATAAAAAAAACATTTCTATTAAGGATTAAATTGAAAAATATTTTATTTATAAGAAATCAAATTAAAAAAATAATTTTATGAATGGCTGCATTAAAAAATACTTTATTTGTAAAAGAATAAAAAATCATCTTAGTCTTTAATATATATGTAGTTTGGTAGTGTAATTATTTATTCATACGTCTCTAGCCACAAAGCTAAAGGCCCTAAGCTAATTAGTGATATTAATAGTTTATCTGTGCATTGGATTTCCACTTGTTATCCTTCACGGACTCACGGAACTCAGAAGGATGGCTAACCACGCAAGCTTTCATCGTACCAAATAAGTGTTGGCAGCTCTATTTTATAAAATAATAATAATAAGAGTAAATTACAAAGAAGCAACGGGTATAACACCTGGCAGAGAGACCCAATCCTGAGTGAAATAAATACTGCGGCTTCGATCTTTTTCAATAAAATCATCACGTGAAGGGGGGAATATGGCGAAATTGGTAGACGCTACGGACTTAATTGGATTGAGCCTAGGTATGGAAACCTACCAAGTGATAACTTTCAAATTCTTATTTAATTTTATTAAAATTATATATATCTTTTTTTATTTTTAAAATATACACTAAAATAAAAAATTGTCTTTCACTGTAATCTAATTTAAAATTTTTTTACTAAAATATCTTTCATTAAACCTAAATAAATATATTTTTTTTTAACAAAAAAAATTTTAAATAGAGAGTATTTTAATAAAAAAATTAAAATATAAGATAACTTTTTTAAAAAAAAATCCATATATATTTTTAAAATAAAAAAATGTTCAGCCTATATTTTTCTGCTTGGCATCCATTATAACAAAAATGAGAATCAAATGGGTTGGGTCACTAGGATGTCGAGAACGGATCCTCTGAATTGAGGCAATCATGAAGTGCCTCTGAAATGAGTCAAAGCAGGGCGTTTGGGTTATTGAGGGGTGATGTGGCATAACTGAAAACGTTGATCGAAGAAATGGCTTGGATTTTACCATATTCACCTCTCCTAATTTATGATTTTTGGCCATGGATGAACGAGCATAGAGACGCTATAGATTAGAAAAAGAGAGAAGATGAGCTATGGGTGAGGAAGAGACACTGCAGATCAGAAAAAGAGAGAAGACGAAATAAGAATGTATTTTTATGCTCAGGAATATATCAAAAGAGAAAATATTTGAAGGAAGCGAGAGACCGAAAAGAGTGAGGAGTTAGAGAACCAAAAACTCAAAGAAAGAAGCAGAAAAGAAGTGGAGAGACTGAGCTTAAAGGGGGATGGAAAGATTGAGCAAAGTGTAGAGATTGGTATTCTTAATGATATTTCCTTTTGAATGCATTATGCTTCAGGATGGAAAGTGTGCAAATCCAATTGATATATCCACAAAATATGCAAAGCTGTCAATAAATACTTTCACCAGTAATTTGTGCTGTATCATGCATGTGATAAGGTTATTATGTGTGGCCACTCATTCTGGATATATTTCATTCAGGAATGAAGAGTACTACAATAACCAGCATTCTATAACATCCTCTGAACAATAAGAAGAAAAAGTAAGGTTTTAATACACTATGTTGTTGTCCAGATCAAGAAGAAGCTTCTGGGAGAAAGAAAATCTCCTTCCAACCATTTAGATTCTTCTTGGAACACAAAGTAAAAAATGGCGCCAAATAACAGATGAAACTCGAACAAGAAAAATACACTAAGACAGGACAACACAACTCTATTTCCCTCCAGATTTTTGCACCCTACTTCACTTCAAGAAAAATGCAGTGCCTTTTAGTTTTGTTTCAAACTCACATTAATGCACCCTGCTTCATTTTGTTCGCTCACTGCATCAACACTGCTAAGTTTGCCACGTCACTCTCCACTAATCAAAACGCACTGCATTGTGGCTTAATTTAGGTGCACTTCAGGCAAGCGTAATTCAGAGGATTCGTCTCCCTAGGATGCCATGTGTATGACTTGCTCATAAATAGACTCTTCTTGTTTCGATCTCTCAAATTTGGAGAATAGTCCTTGACAGAGATAAGGTGATTGAATTCTTGGCCTCCGAAATTATGGGCCATTCTCATCTATAAGCAAGAACACATTTGATCAGCACATATAGATGTCGCTTATAAATTAAATTTAAATAGTTATATGTATCTATATGGTGGATACAAAAATTTTAGAAGAATTATAAATAAAGATCCAAAGTTTAAAAAAATTATTCTATAAGACTTATTATTATTATTTTAGGATAAATTATTCTTAACTTTAATTAAAATAAGTGGTAACAAATCTTATAAAATAATTTTTTAATTTTAGATCCTTATTTATAATTCTTTCAAAATTTTTTTGTAATTAAAAAATATAATGATGAAGGGAATGTAAAATATAGATAGGTAAAAATAAATAAAATTAAAAATAATTATTTTATTTCTATTTTTAAAAAGATGATTTACGAGCCCTAATATCATTGTGGATGGTAATATAAGGGCCACGTAATGGAAGTCCTTACTCGTTTATATTGACCTGTGGGTCAGTATTTTTTCCTTAATAATTTGGTTATCTACTCAAATTTCTAGAAGTTGAGTACCTCCACTACCGAATCTGCTGTTGAGCAGTTGTTAAGAGAGGGAAGCCACCAATCCGCCAAGCAGTGCACGATAGATTTGAAGAGCACCATTTTGTTAATTAAAATAATATGAAGATAGACATTAATTACAATTTAAACTCCTAAAGAAAATAATAAAGACTACTAGGTCTCTAAGATAACAACATATTTTAAAACTCTAGATAATAATAAATTTAAACTCTAAATAAAGATAATTTTAAATTTTAAATAAAATAATTTTTTATTATTAAATCTGAATTATCTAGCTCTTGAGAAAGTTGATACATAACAAGGGCAATAATGTTTAACTATCATCGTTTTGTCACACCTGTTTTTTTTATTATAGCCCTTTATAACAATTATCTTATTCGTTCATTTGTTTATTTATTTGAACATGGTGGTGGGCTGACACTAGGCACTAACCAAGAAGCTAATGACTTCTCTCAAGTATAGTGACTCAAACAAATAATTATTAATTCGATACTAACAAATTTCAACCGCTTATTAGATACGTGACGGCTTTTGAATTCTTTGTATAGGACAATTAAAATAAGCTGCAAAAAGATAGCCACTAATTAATCAAGGTGTAAAGTATACCGGCAACAATGAATTAACTAATAGATAGTTTTGGCATGATTAGCGTTGATAATAAAATGGAATTCTCAGGTCATAAGTTTACTTAGTGGTTAGCTTCAACACAACGTGTTTGTCCTGAAAAATAAATTAATTAGAATGTGGATAAACTGATTTGGACAAGGTCTGACCTCAATTTAAAAAATAAAAATAAAAGGTAAGAAAAGAAACGAAAACGTTGCAACGTTATTAACATATATATTAAAATCTCATTTCTCTTAGAAATGAAATATTTCGCAATTTATTCTCTTATATAATTTTTTTTAATTTAATACTTCATAAAATTGTCTTTTTAATCTAATTCCTCGTATATGAATATTTGTGGTTTGATCTCTCATAAATAAAATTATTATTATTAATATTTGTATGTCAATTTATTGTATATGAAATTAATGACATATAAAATATTTTTAAATAAATTATTATTTAGTCATTATTATATAATATATAAATTAACTGCTAGTTTCATTAAAAGTAAATTAATAGAAGAATGTTTTCAGGAATAATTTTTTTTATGAGAGGCTTACTTGATATATATATATATATATATATGAGGGATTAAAATAAAAAGACAATTCTATTAAGGATTAAATTAAAAGAATATTTTATCTATGAAGAACTAAATTGAAAAATAATTTTATAAATGATCATATTTAAAAAAATAATTTATCTGTAAGGAAATAAAATATAATTTTAGACTTTAACATATATGTAGTTTGGTACTCTAATTATTTATTCATATGTCTCTAACCACAAAGCTAAACGCCTTAAGCTAATTAGTGATATCAATAGTTTATGGATGCATTGGATTTCCACTTGTTATCCTTCACGGAATCACAGAACTTAGAAGGATGGCTAACCACGAAAGTTTCCATCGTCTCAAAAAGATATTGGCAGCTCTATTTTATAATAATAATAATAATAATAATAAGAGTAAATTACAAATATTTTTATTAAATTTTATTAAAATTATGTAAATATTTTTTATTTTTAAAATATACACAATTTTTTTAAAATAAAAAGTTACTTATAAAATTAAATTAATATAAAATAACTTTTTATTTCAAAAAAATGATATATATTTTAAAAATTTTTTTTTCTGAAATCCATTATAACAAAATTGAGAACCAAATGGGCTGGGTTAGGATTTTTCATGGTGGATGTAGATAACTTGCATAAATAAGGGCCAAATTTGGAAACATTCCTTGACAGAGAGATAGGAAGTCCTTACCTCTGTTATAGATCATTTTCACCTATAGCCCTGTCCGGAACTCGCTTATGAATTTTTTTTATTTTAATAATTTGATTATCTACTCAAACTTTTAGAAGTTGAGTACCCCCACTACTGAATCTGTTGTTCGCGCAGTTTGCAAGAGAGGGAAGTCACCAATCCACCAAGCAGTGCATGATAGAATTGAAGAGCACCATTTTGCTAATTAACCTTATAAACAATCAAATAACTAATCAACTATCTGGCACTACAATATTCGTTTCACTGCGTCAAAGAAGTCGTAATGGAATTTCCCACCTCAATTCTTAACCATATAACCTAACGTCCAAACATATGTCTTGAAAGAAATAATGGTTAAAGAACTTGTTAACTTGGAACCATCACCAAGAACACGAGCAGCTTGCTGTAAAGGACTTATCACGACGAGATCACGGGGAAATGTTCAAGATGATATTCAAGATATTGCAATAGATTATTTTTTTTATTTTAAATAAATTTTTTACTATATTGCCTGGGATATAATTACAGAAAAAAAATTAAAATTTTCTAAAATTAAAATTACTTCCAACGTCGATTTCACATCCAGACTTTCTCCCTCTCTCTATAACTGCACATAGTATATTTATTTTACTAAATATAAAAAAATTTTCCCTAACAATATATGATACATTTATTTTAAAGATAAACAAGAAATTCTTACTCACCCTATAGATGAGCTAAATAGAATCGGGCTTCTCTCTAGTTCAATCTCTCTCCAATTCATCCAATTTCAAAGATTAAGTCTTTTTTCACTTTTTTCTTTTTAAAAAAACAAAAATAATACCTAAATCAATCAATATCATCAATATATATATATATATATATATATATATAAGTAGAAAAGGAATTACTATTAATTATTGTTTATCACTGTTCATGCGTGGGACCTTTTTTCTTTTGTTTTTGTTTTTAATTTTTGAATACCCCTACACGTGGTGCGAAAGTCTAATTTAGACTTATTGCAAATAAATAAGCACTGCCAGATTGAGTCCTTGGCCTCAAAACAAGTCACACGTTCAGATGTTGCACCGCAAAATACAAATAACACTTATCTAATTTCAATTTTGAAAAATTTTCTAAAGAAAATAAAGAGAACTTTTGTCGTGCTACATTAAAAAACTAAAAAGCTCAATAGCAAAATTCTCTACCTTCTTTAATTTTTCTAATTTTAAATGAATCTCTTCTTGCACAAATTTCCCTTCTACATTGGGTATCATGAAAATTCAGAAAAATCTTAGGGAGGTTTTGTAGAATCTCGAAAGTTAGTAGAGTTTACTACAGTTTGAAGTAAAGTTAGCATAGATTTCCTTATTTCTAAAATATAAAGAAAAGGTTCATATCAAATCAAGAATGTCCTAATTAAGAGTATTTCTAAAGAGCTTTCTTTTCTTTTCTTTCTTATGAGGCCTGAAACCATTATCAAAGGCAAATTGATCATAATGATAGATAACTAAGCATGAAAGAATGTCTCGAGAAATAAGCAACATGAGGATTTGTGAACAGTAAGAGTCAATAGAATATCTTCAAAATACAGAGGGAAAGCGTAAAGCTACATTATAAGTATTATTATTTTCATTCAACCAAAGAGTACAGCAATAACACTGCCTTTCACGCAACTTAAACTCCACTATTTTCATTGTGTAGACAAAAATTCAGAAGTAGAATATAAATGTTAAGACATGAGTGAGGGAAATCCGTATGGAGCATAATGTTTCTTGATAAATAAACACAAGCGCCATCTAATCCTTCTTTGTGTTGTCACAATGAGTTTGTCTCTACTCATCAATTACATTAGGACTCTACTCTCCACAATCTCCAAGATCTCTTGATAATTGAAAAGCACCTTCGTTTGAATACTTCATCAAGTATGGTTCTTCCCATCCAAGATAGGAATTAAAGGTAAAAGAGTTTTGTTTGTGGCAGTTATCATGATCATGACTGCTCTGATACTAGCTTGATAGAGTAAAAAGAACGAAGACACACACTCTATGGCAGTCCCTCTCCCCACTCTGTTATATTAATATGAAGATAGACATTAATTACAATTTAAACTCACTGAAGAAAATAATAAAGATAACTAGGACTCTAAAATAACATATATTAAATAAAATAATTTTTTAATTATTACATCTAAATTATCTCGCTTTTGAGAAAAGTTGATATATAACAAGGGCAATAATGTTTAACTATCATCATTGTGTCACACCTGTTTTTTTTATTATTATAGCCCTTTATAACAATTATCTTATTCGTTCATTTGTTTATTTATTTGAATATGGTGGTGGGCTGACACTAGGCACTAACCAAGAAGCTAATGACTTCTCTCAAGTATAATGACTCAAAAAAATAATTATTAATTCGGTACTAACAAATTTCAACCCCTTATTAGATACGTGACGGCTTTTGAATTCTTTGTATAGGACAATTAAAATAAGCTGCAAAAAGATAGCCACTAATTAATCAAGGTATAAAGTATATACCGGAAACAATGAATTAACTAATAAGATAGTTTTGTCATGATTAGTGTTGATAATAAAATGGAATTCTCAGGTCGTAAGTTTAATTAGTGATTAGCTTCAACACAATGCGTTCTTCCTGAAAAATAAATTAATTAGAATGTGGATAAATCGATTTGGATATGGTCTGAACTCAATTCAAAAAATAAAAATAAAAAGTACGAAAAGAAACGAAAACGCTGCAACATTATTAACATATATATATATATATATATATATTAAAATATGATTTCTCTTAAAAATGATGTATTTCGTAATTTATTCTCTTATATAATTATTTTTTAATTTAATACTTCATAAAACTGTCTTTTTAATCATATGTAGATATTTATCCATTTGATCCCTCATATTTAGAACTATTATTAATAATGTTTGTATGTCAATTTATTGTATATGAAATTAATAAATGTAATAACATGTAAAATATTTTTTAATAGATTATTGTTTAGTTATTATTATATAATATTTAAATTGATTGTTAATTTCATCAAAAGTAAATTAACAAAAGAATATTTTTAAGAATAACTTTATTAATGAGGGGCTAAATTTAAAAAATATGTGTGTGTGTGTGTGTGTGTGTGTGTGTGAGAGAAAAGAGAGAGAGAGGAATCAAAATAAATAGACAATTTTATTAAGAAGTAAATTGAAAAATATTTTATTTATGAGAAATCAAATTAAAAAGATAATTTTACAAATGATATATTAATAAAGAAATAAAATATAATTTTAGTCTTTTTTAACATATATGTAGTTTGGTACTGTAATTATTTATTCATATGTCTCTAACCACAAAGCTAAAGGCCTTAAGCTAATTAGTGATATCAATAGTTTATATATATGCATTGGATTTCCCCTTGTTATCCTTCACGGAATCACGGAACTCAGAAGGATGGCTAACCACGCAAGTTTCCATCGTCTCAAAAAGATGTCGGCAGCTCTATTATATAAAATAAGAGTAAATTACAAAAATTTTTATTGAATTTTATTAAAATTATACAAATATTTTTTTAAATATACAGAAATTTTTTGAAAAATAAAAAGTTACTTTACATTATAATCTAATTTAAAAAAATTTTCCAAAATATCCTTCATTAAACTTAAATATATATATTTTAACTAAAAACATTTTAAATGGAGGATATTTCAGTAAAAATATAAAATTAAATTAAAATATAAAATAACTTTTTGTTTCAAAAAAATTTATATATATTTTAAAAATAAAAAAAATGATCAGCCTATATGTTTCTGATTGCCATCCATTATTTTTTAAAAATAAATTATTTATACATATATGTATAACCCTAAAAACTAATTCTGGATATATATAAATGATTTATTTTTAAAAAAAAAATTTTTTTTATAAAAAAATTTGGAACGCAAAATCAGTGATTCCACATTCCAAATTTTTAAAAAAAAATTAAATTTTTTTAAAATTAAAACTGACCCTCAAATGGTCAGAAAAGCTAACCCTACGTCGGTCAGCACTGACCCACGTAGGAATACTGACCCTCAACGGGTCAAAAATTCTGACCCCTATTTTGGGGGTCAGAAAAAAAAATTTCTTTTTATATAGATTCCTCCATTTCTTGCGTTTGTTTTGTTTGCATTCTTCTTCCCTACCTCTTCGCAGCTCATTCCTTTTCTTCTTCAGATTTCTTAAATGTTTTTGTCTCTTCAGTAAATTTTCTCCTCTTCTTCATCTACATTCTAAGGTTTGTATTTTATTTTCAAAAAATTTTATTTTTCCAGTACTTAACAAATATTCATATTTTTTCTCCTGAAAAATTTAATCATTTTTTTTAATTTTTAACAGGTTCTCAAGCGGTACCCTCTTTTTTAATTTGAGGTTGTTTTTATATTATCTATTGGTCCAGTTGTGTAGAAGATTTAAACTTTTTTATCAACTTTCGAATCCTTATTGAGGTTTGTAAATTATTTTAAAATATATTTTATTTCTTATTTATTTTATATATTTTTATTTCTTTGTAGAAAATACTGATAAGTTTTTTTTTCTATTTGTACAGATTCTCAGGTGCTTCTATTCTACATTAAAACTTTTGTTTGTTTGAAATATTTTCGGTATCTTTTCTCCTTGATCATTTTAATATATTGTGTTTAATTATTATTTACACAAAGGCACCGAGGAAAGATTGACAATGAGTAGAATGAAAGAAATCATATGCATTCATGCAAATGGAAGGATTTTTTACACCAACGAAGGAACAACATTTGTTTGTGATAAGCCGAAATTATTAAGAGTTGACCCTAACATTAATCTCGAGCAGTCAAAACAGTATGTATCTAAGTTAGTGTACCGATACCCGTGATCACTTGATTCAACTTGGTACTTGCAATGCACATTAGAGGACGATTCAGATATCCAAACCATGTGGGAAGTGAACCGACACTTTCCATCTTAATTGGGGGCACTTGAATTATATGCACACATCTCAACTAATGATGTGGGCTAAAGTGTTGAAGAGACTGATATGATTGGACCGTTGACAAATCCAAGTACAAGTGAGCTTAATAGACCGAATAAATCGATTTCCTTATTTAACTCTTATCTCGGAAATGTTCATCCATTTGAGACCCAATTTTATAATACTCAACCAATACCATTCATAAATGATATATCTCAACCAAGTTCATCAGGGGTGAGATGTGTCATAATAATCTTTTCAGTCCTCCAGATGCAACCGAAGATATAATGGATGAATTTGAGGCGGAGGATGAATATGATGCTCCGCTAAATGCCAATGAATATGGAGAGGATGATATTGTTGCGACTGATACTGAAGGGAATCCTGTAACTCCATTGAATCTGGATTCTAAGCAGGTATTGGCTTTTTTATCTCGCATCAACAATGACAATGTGAGTGAATTTGAGATACCTGACATGGAGGGGGTCATCGATCTAAATGATGACCAAGAGATGTATGTTGGCATATGATTTTCTGATAAGCAGTCACTGAATCGTGCTGCAAAGCTTTATTTAGTCTGTAAATACCACACATTCAAGGTGCATCAGTCATCAATGAAGCACGTGAAGTATCGTTGTCTAGAGTATGGTGTTAGATGTAATTGGCGGATAAGGGCACGTCAATCTGAGGGAGAAAATGATTAGCGGATAACAAAATATGCGGACCCACACACTTTGTCTCTTCCATGCTATCATAAGATCATCCGAAACTAGACTCTGATATAATAATATCAAATATTGTATCGATGGTTACAGAAAATCCTTCTGTTTCGGTTCGCGATGTCATTGAACGGATTCATAGCACCTTTGGATATACGATGTCTTACAAAA
The DNA here is from genome assembly GCA_032878935.1 of Erythrophleum fordii. Lineage (NCBI taxonomy): Eukaryota > Viridiplantae > Streptophyta > Magnoliopsida > Fabales > Fabaceae > Erythrophleum > Erythrophleum fordii. Next base: position 11,268,412 of record JAVQMF010000052.1, on the reverse strand, counting down.
AGACATGGTAGGGTAAGCAACGAGCTATTGCAATCGCTTTTGAGAATTAGGAGTGATTGTATGCAGTTCTCCCAAGATGGTTATCTGCTGTCCAACACTTCAATCCAGACTCATACTTTGAATTTGTGACTAAGGAATGCCTGCAGACAGCATCAAATACAGAGACAACAATTATATTTCATAGGGTATTTTAGACATTTAAACCTTGCATTGATGCCTTTGATCACTTGAAATCAATTATCCAAATAGATGACACATTTCTGTATGGGAAATATAAGGGGACGTTACTAATTGCCAGCTCACAAGATGGTGCTAGAAAAGTTGTCCCCCTTACATTTGCCATTGTTGAAGGTGAAACGTTTGAGGCATGGGAGTGGTTTTTTAGTAACCTTAGGCGACGAGTGGTACCGAACAAGATAGGACTGTGTTTGATATCTGATCATCATCCTGGAATATTAGCAGCAATCGCAAACCCAGAAAATGGGTGGCAACCACCCTATGCACATCACATGTTTTGTTTGCATTATATTACAAGTAATTTGAATACGATATTCAAGATTAAATGGTTGAAGAAAAAGTTTGTGAACATTGGCTATCTAAATGAGCATCATTTAGTTGATGAACAATTAGCTTAGATTCGACAGTTGCATTCAGAAGCGGCGAAATGCATAGAGGATATACCAAAAAGTAAGTGGTCATGTCCATATAATGCGGATGGGCGTCGTTGGGGGCACATGACAACAAATTTAGCCGAGTGTATCAATAGTGTCTTCAAAGGTGTTAGATTCCTGCCCATTATTGGCTTAGTCAAGGCAACGATGTTTTGGTTGAATAAATATTTGGTTGAGCAGGCGCAAACCACATTTGCTCAAATGCAAGTATACAGCTTATTCTCTGAGGATATTCACAAGAAGATTTTAGTCAAAATTGCAAGAGCATCTATTTTATGGGTCCGTGCATTTGATAGAAGGGCTTCAGAATTCGAGGTCGAAGAACCCTACGATCCCTCCAATAAACAATATAGGCGAACTTGCAAGGTTAGCTTGACAAACAGAATATGTGACTGTGGCGAGTTTCAACTCCAAAAGTATCCCTATCAACATGTCTTTGCTGCATGTGCCAAGGTTTGTCTTGATCCTATACAATTTGTGCACGCTATTTTTCGACTGGAGACAATTCTAAATGCTTACAAGACAGAGTTTCGTCCAATGGGAAGAGACATTTATTGGCCTTACACAAGTGGGCCTCAATTGGTCCCTAATCCTTCTATGATTTGAGATAAAGGGCGGCCAAAATCTTCGCGAATACGTAATGAGATGGATTGGCAAGAAAACTCCTAGGACAATCAAAGATGTGATTTATGTAGACAGGTCGGACACAATCGTGCCACGTGCCCGGCTCGTCAACCACGAGGATAGTTATAGTTATTGAAGCGAATTAAATATTCATTGTCAATGATCATTTGTAGATGAATTGCATATGAATTATTAATAATTAGTTTGGAAGTGCCTGTTTCATTATATTTTTCTTACATATGAATTGTTGTTCATTATGTTGACGTACTAAAGTTATATTATTGGTTTATAATTTGTTATTCACCAGTTTGACATATTAATGTTACTATTAACAGATATTTGAGTTCTTAGTTTCTATTATGGACCCTTATCAGAGTACTGTTCATCCTGGACCAAAGGATGAGACTTTACTATATTTACAGTCTCGCCACGTGTCCTACGCTATGTGGCAAGGACGAGTGAGTAACAAATTTACTTTATTGTTCATTGTTGAGTTAACTAAATTTATAACAGTTTCTCTAATATAATTACGCAGGATGATAAAATTCTACGTATAAGATGAATAGCGCAACAAGATAATATATTCGATCCCCCTCCGGCCATTGTCCTATATCTCGTACAGGCTGGTTTTTACGGTGTTTCATGACTCGGTTATTTTGACTTCAATGCCGCCCTTGTGTCAGCCTTGATTGAGCGGTGGCGCCCAGAGATGTATACATTTCACCTCACCAGAGGCGAGTGCACAATCACACTACAAGACGTCGCTATCCAACTGGGTTTACCTTACACGAGAAATGTAGTATGTAGCTAGACATACTTTAATTGGTCAATTGTTTGTAATGGGTTGCTTGGTGTGATACCGCCTCCTGAGACTTTGGATGGACAGAGGTTGAGTGTTCCCTGATTGACTCAGACATTCAACCACTTGCTGGATGACGCAGATGATGATACTATTCGCCAGTTTGCACGAGCATATATCCTGCATTTGATTGGGGGGTACTTAATGCCAGATAAGACTGGACATAAAGTTATGTTAATGTATCTTCCATTACTTGCTGATTTTGTAGAAGCTAGTGAGTACAGTTGGGGATCAGCAGTGTTGGCCCATCTATATAGAGAAATGTATAATACCACCCACTATGATGAGGTTAACATAGGTGGTTGTTTGACTCTACTTCATTTATGGGCATGGGATCGATTTCCTCGTCTTGCTCCACGAAGACCCCTGTAACCCGATCCTCGGATGGCTATTTATCCTACTCAACCCCCATTGGGTTTTAGGTATAGGCAAAATTACTATTAATAGATTTGCTGTTGTTCAATGATTGATAAACTAATGTGCGTTCTCCCTTTCCTCACAGGTGGCGAGATGTTCCACAATATCCTCGGCCGATAGCAGATGCCTTGCGGCAGTGTAGAATATTGTTAGATCAAATGAAGGACAATAAGGTTTGTATTAAGATACTTACTTATTTTTCGTTTTACAATTATATCACAGAGTAACTATCTTCTATTGTGTAGGTCATTTGGCTTCTATATGACTCACCCGAGGTTATCCAATTGATTTCGGAGTATTGCTTAGCGATGTCTGATGTATGGCGTGCATCTGTGCCTATACTTTGCTTTTGGATAGTTGAGTGGCATCACGCTGATCGCGTTCTCCGTCAATTCGGTAGGATGTAACATATTCTAGAAAAACCATTTAATATAGGATCACTGATGATCGTGTCGCGCAATCTCAAATAAAACTAGGTAGCAAAATAAATTTGTAGATAATGGTGCAACCTAGGTCATCTTCCCAAGGAGTTTGTGCCTTAAATTGTTTATGAAAGAGTGTTCTAAGTGTTACTAATTAAGACTTATTTTGGGGGGTTTGATATGCTAGAATTTAATTGAACTAAAATTAATTGACAAGAATTAGAAATCTAAAACTAAGTTCAAGTGATTAGTCAAGTAAATATGGTAACTAGCTTTCAATTGGATTCCTTAGAGTTCAATTATCCTTGCTCTTTTTAGCTTACCGATTTTGAATTAAGTTCTTACTCTTTAGTGCATTCCTCATAAGGCTCTTGAATAACCATTTAAGATTCAATTCATCAATTGTTCAAAGAATTTTGCAACCACAAGAAACCTTAAACAACTAATTAATTGAATTAAAAATAAGAACACACTACACTAATTTTGATTGATTTATGAAAGCTACTACACAATTCACTCAAGATGCTAATTCACCAATTAGATTAATTAACCCCTCAAGCAATTAATTGCACAAAAGTTCCAGCCAACTAATCCAATAACCATTGGATCAATTAGCCTAAATCAAGAGGAATTTGGAGGTCAATTGTACGGCATTAATTCTGGAATTTCTACAAATAGATAATGATCACAAATAAAATTCCAAAATTCGATTTAAGATCAATCCAAGAATTAACTCAATCCAGTAATTTCAGTAATTAAATTCCTAAACCAATAAGCTAAACCTAGTCAAATTAATAAAAGAACTAATATTGAAATTAAAAGATTGAGCAAGAGGGTTTTATCCAAATTGATGAAAAGATGTGAAGCTCAAATCTTCATCTAGGAAAATCCAATCTTCAGCTAGCCACCAAATGGAATTTAAGCTACCATGGATGTTGTGATCAGAGAGAATTTGATCATCGAAGCCGTAATCATGGAGAATTCAACCAGAACTGCTTCCTCGTCCAGCGCTGGAGCTTCTTGCATTCTACGTTCTGCCTTTGCTCCCCTCGAAGCCGCTGGAACTCACAGCCTCTTTCTCCCTTTTTAGTCCTCTCCCCGTAGCGTTTTCTCTAGGTTTTTTTTTTATTCACATTCACCTTCATTAATCACGTGCCCCTCAGCTTCTGATTTTGCACGCTGAAGTCACGCAATTATTCCTCATCTTCTAGCTCTTTTCCCACATCAGCCCGAATGCGTTTTTCTTCTTTGCTTATGTGAATGTGGGCCCCATTTCATTTTATTATTATTTTCCATATGCATTCAGACGTAGCTCCAGCCACAGCACGTAACTTCTGCATGTAAGCTTCTTCTTCGTGCGTTGCTGTTACTTCTCAACCCGAAGCTCCATACTTCCTTTCAATCGTGCTCTTTGCTCATTTACTGTCATCAATGCTCCATGTTCAGCTTCTGCATGTGGCTTATTCGCGTTCTGTAGCTGCTGAGCTTCCTTTCTCTCTGCTTCTCGTTGCTTCATGCTCATTCTGCAGCTGCTGTCTAGACGTAATTCTGCATGTGTTTCTTTCTTCTCCAACTCGTGATTGTCTCTGTTTCACGTTGCTGTCCAGGCGTAGCTTCAGCGTCTTTCATCGTGATCTCTCTTCCAGCCATGCAGCGTGTTTGTTCCTTCCTCTGTTTAGCTGCTTGTGTGTGTTGCTGTCCAGCCCAGACTTCCTTTGTTTTGCTTTCATTCCCTTGCCACGAGTTTCCTTTCAAGCTTCCCTTCATGCAGCTCCATTCATTGTGTTGCCTCTTCTTTATTCCAGCCACTTAGGATTGCATGGTGTTTGAACCTCATACCTTCTCCAATTCAATTTACCATCCAAGCTTTAATTGTCCATTGAAATTCTGCACACAAAAATTGGAAGGTATTAAGTGGAAATATTCAAAATTTATTTAAGATGAATTTAAGCATTAAGAATCAATAATTTGCAAATTAATTCCTCAATTGTAAAAATGGCAAAATAAAATCAAATTCCACTTAATTAAATTCCTAAAGCCATAATTGCACACTAAAACACCTAAGTTAGGGGATTAAAATATATAAAATATCATGGTTATCAATCACTACATACTCTCCAATTGAGAGGAAAGATTCATAAAGACTGGCGCGAAGAGCATATAGTTTTCATTATAGCATAAAATTCGTGGCCCTTAGTAGTGGCACAGAATGACTTTACTGATACACCACTAGATCGCGCATCAGACTATATGCGTTGGTATTGGTGACATACGCGAAGATGGATCCATCCTGCTAGTGGTTCTCAAGATTTTGTGATATGACTTTTATGTAATTCTTATCTTCATAATACGTATCCTTAAATAAATATATATACGTATGATTTTTAATAATTGATTTTCTCTTTAACAGACTGATGTGTTGGAGGACTTATACAGACTTACTATCACTGATCCCTCGATGCTTAGTTATGGGGATTTTAGGCAAAAAGCAAGCAGTGATATTCGAAACATGTTGCATGCTTTAGGAGAACATCGAGATATGTTTGTTTCTCAACCAGCTCCACCAGCACCTGATCTATCCAGACTTCCAGAGCCAGAGGCGAAACCAGGAAAAAGAGGCCATGGGTTTCTTTCATCTAGGAAACTAATGTCTGGTGGAGACTTTAAGGGATTGCACACGAACATGCCATCATCATCTTACATGACAACTCCTGTGTCTGGTGGAGACGTCGGTCCTTCTTCTGTTTTACTACAAACTGTCGGTGGAGATGTTGGTTCTTCTTCCTTTCCACCATCTATAGACGTTGACATTCCAGACCCATCTTCTTGTGTACCTTACTATACCCCTTCATTGCCTGCCTCCACTTATATTGAGTCATCTTTTTCCACACCGCTACTGCAGTCAATGCAATCTGCTGGCGTTCCATTTACATCATTATTTACGGATCCAGCTGCATTTAGTGCAAAATATTGTAATACTTCATTCTCACAGTGGGCCTCCTACCAACCTCAACAAGACTTTCTTACTCCAAATCAACCAATTCTGCCTGTTCAATCTCCTCAATGGAATTTCAGTTCCTAACAAATTCGCCATCAAGTGGAGAATGAATCGTCTGAAGAAGAAAATGAAGAAGGATTTGTCAATGACACCAAGGAGGACAAAAAGGAAGAATAGGAAGAACAGCCACAACAATGCCGCCCACAACGAATAAGGAGAAGGCCTCGATGTGGGACAGACAGTCATTACAGCTGATAACTATTATCGTTGTTTTTCAAGTTTAATGTTTATTTGTATTATTTAATGATAAATTTAAATATATTTTAAGAAAATTTTATTCTCTTCTTCAAATAGATTTAAATATATTTGATTAATATTTCTCATAACATAAATATTTTAAAATTACAATTTCAAATTTTAAACAAAATTAATTCCTATTCTTCAAAATATAAATGTTATATTTATCAAATTAAACAAATTATATATACAAATTAGGTCATTATATTTCTCAATATATAAATTAATATTTTTTCCCAATTAAAAAAAATCCCTTCAAATAAAATCTTAGAAATACTTTTGCTAATTTACCTAAATTCTTGTTTATTTTTTTAACGATTATTTAAATTTCACCTTTTACAAATTTTAATGAAATTAATTAAATTTTTTTTAAAATATAATCTGAATTTTTTTAAACTTATTATTAATATTTTAATTTCTCAAAATTTAAACAAAATTAATTCCTATTCTTCAAAATATAAATTTCTTATACTTATAAAATTAAAAAAATTATATATATAAATTAGGTCATTATATTTTTCAATACATAAATTAATATTTTTTCCCAATTAAAAAATATCCATTCAAATGTAATTTTAGAAATACTTTTACTAACTTGTTTATTAATTTTTTTCCTTACAATTTAACCAAAATAAATTAATATTTTTCCAAACAATATACACAAATTAAGACGTTATGTTTTTCAAATTATAGATAAGAGAATTTTTTTTTGTAAGCAAAAAAAATTTATAAATATTTGAACTGTAAATGAATTGTATTATAATTTTTCAAATACTTTTCTTTTACTATATGTTTAAGAATTTTTATCTGAATTGTTAAAAAATTATTATTTATATTTTACTTGTTCAAAATCTAAATAAAATTAATTACTATTCTTCACCACATAAATTTCTTATAATTATAAAATTAAACAAATTATATATACAAATTAAGTCATTGTATTTTTCAATATATAGATTAATATTTTTTTCTTCAATTAAAAAAATCTCATACAAATGTAATTTTAGAAATACTTTTATTAATTGATTTAAATTTGTGTTTACTTTTTTTATTATTTAAATTTCACCTTTTACAAATTTCAATAAAATTAATTAAATTTTCTCAAAATATAAGTTTTTATCACTTATACAATTCATAAAATTATAAAGAGATTTAAAGATATTACATTTTTTAATATAAAAAAATTAATATAAATTTAAATAATATATAAATTAAAAATATTTATTATAATAAATTTATATATTTTAAACTTCTTACTTTTCATTATTTTTATAAATTTTAAGTAAATTAATTAAAATATTAATTTTTAAAATATATTTTTTAAAAAAATTGACCCACAAGTCAAATCAACCCATGGGTCAGTCAAACTGATCCAACGGGTCGGGTCAGTATTCGATGGGATCAGTAGACCCCTAATTAAAATTTTTTTTTTTTAAATTTTTTAGGGGGCTCCGCGTCCTTCTAAAATTAAAAAAAATTTAATTTTTGAAACGCGAAATCAATTTTTTAAAAAACAAAATTTAATTTTTAAAAATAAATAGATTATATATATCCAAAAATAATTTTTAAGGTTATACATATATATCTTTTATTTTTTTTTTATATATATAAGTCAAAATGCCCTCTATGCCATGTGGACAACTTGCATAAAGATGGATTCTTCCTGTTTCGGCCTCTCAAATTTGGAAAACCGTCCTTAACAGAGACAAGGTGATTGAATTCCTGACCTCTGAAATTATGGGCCATCTCATCTATGAGCAACTACAAATTTGATCCGTACTTATAGGTATCGTTAATGAATTAAATTTAAATAGTTATATGTATGTACACAGTGGATACAAAAATTTTTCCTAATGTCATTGTGGATCGTAATATCAAAAGGGCCACATAATGGAAATCCATACTCGTTTATATCGCCCCGTGGGTCAGTTTTTTTTTTTTATAATTCCTTAATAATTTGATTATCTACTCAAATTTTTAGGAGTTGAGTAGCCCCAATACTGAATCTGTTGTTGAGCAGTTTGTAAGAGAGGGAAATTTCGACTAGTTGTTAAAGGACTATAATTATCCCAGCAAAACAAGTGTTATCAATAATCATAGATTATTTTAGACTCTTCTCATATAACTATTCATTATACTGTAGCCTAATTTCTGATTTTATTAAAATTACATAATTTTTTTAAATTTCAAAAAAATATAAATCTTATTTAGTCTAACTGTAATTTTTTATTAAAATATATGTTTTTAACACTCTTACATATTTTTTTATGAAATATATTTTAATAAAAAATTAAAATGTATATTTTAAAAATATAAAAAATTTATATAATTTTAATAAAACTTAATAAAAAGTTATATAATTTACTCGATTATTGATCATGCTAATTTTTTTGGATAATTATAGTACTTGTACAATTAGTCAAAAAAAAAATTTCTTTCTTTTAATATTTCTTTTCAGTTTTATGGATTATTATTGTGGGGTATAGAACATGAGATTATCATTAGAATATAATAAATTAAGAAAAAAAGGATAAAATGGTAAACATCATTTCCTAATTATTAATTATTATAGTGGGTTGTGGTTGGCGCGCGAACAGCATATTCCATGCAGATATTTTTGGCTAAAATACAATCCGAAACTTTCAGACCGAGTTTGGTTTTTCTAAAAAAAAAAAATTGCCGGGAACGCGAATTGGACAGTGCCACATTTCCTTTATTTTAATCAAAAAAGTTATCTGAAAGCAATGCGATCTGGGCTATGTTGCGTGTTTTGGAGAAAAAAAAAAAAGAAAAAAAAATTGAAGCATTTGCGCCAATATTCTTGGTGGCTGCGCTTTGATATGTAAAAAGTTAAACATCAAATAAAATAATAAATAAATTTATAAATAAAAAATACTCATAATGATTAAATAATTATTATTAAAAAATATTAAATAATAATTATAAAATTAAAATTTTTACAAATTTTTTTTATTTTATTGTCTCTTATTATATACCATCAGCTCTTTAATCTTTTTTCACCTTGACATCCCAACCTATGCAATTTGTGTTTAGGTTGCTAAGATGGAAAAGGATGATTTTATACAAAGAAGATTGAAAAATTGATTAGTGTATAATAAGAAATATTGACACTTTCATAATTTATAAACTATATAATTGGTGCAAATGAAAAAGGATCAATATTCCATTATTTGAATATAGTACACTCAGTGCAAAAAAAAAAAAAAAAGACACATATATAGTCTATATACGAATATAAAAAATAAACACTAACACATGTGCCTACAGATAAATTTTATATTTATTTTTCTTAATGATAAGTAATAGGTGAAACCAAAATAATAAATTATAATTTTTATTTAAATAAAATTAAACCCCTTTAATTTTACAAAGAAAAGTTAAAAGGAGTCCTTTAATTTAAAAAAAAATTAATGGAGGGTGGCATAAGCTAATGTGTCAATTAAAATTAAAAAGAAAAAATTGAAAGGACATGACATAAGATATGTCGTGCTCTTCAATTTTTTTAATAAAATTTTAAATTTTGAAGAAATGTGACATAACATATATCGTGTCCCTTTAAATTTAAAACAAAAAAATAAAGAATCGTGGTATAATTTTTGTCATGATCCTTTGAAGAAAAGAAAAAATTTTAAATATATAACAAAAATGCTTTGACGACTAAATTTTTAAGATATTTGTTTTCTCCAATCAAGCATTACAGTCAAAAAGCCTCAAAACGCCATAGTAATCCGCTGTTTTTAGTAAGGAAATATAGTTAAATCTTAGGTGAAAAATCAGGAGAAGATCAATTTGGTTAATCCAAAGCTTTATTGGACATGGCTCTTGAATGCAATGTTGCTGCCTTCCTGTTATTTTACAAAGAAAATATAGGTACAGTTCCTACATCTTTACTCTCTCATTAATTAGATGAGGCCCATGCATTTTACACAGAAACCAACAAAAGAGAAGACGTGTACATATATATATGTGTGTGTGTGTGTGTGTGTGTGTGTGTATAACGTGATAAGTTTAAAGTTTTTTAAAACAAATATATAATTTTTATAATTTAATATTACATAATTAAATCTTTTTAAAATTTTTTTATGTTACATTTTTATTAAAAAAATCTGATATAAAATATATATATAATAATTGTACCTAAATTTAATTTTATTTCACACCGCAAATGAATAAGCGCAGCCAGATTGAGTCCTTGGCCTCAAAACAAGTTACACTTTCAGATGTTGTACCGCAAAATACAAATAACACTTGTCTAATTTTGCTTTTTTTCAATTTTTTTTCAAAATTTTCTAAAGAAAATTAAGATAACTTTTTGTTGTACCACATTTAGTCAGAATTGTTAGCAAAATACACTATCTCCTTTAAATTTTTCCAATTTTAAATGAATCTTCCCTTGCACAACAATAGGTATCATGAAAATTCAGAAAAATCTTAGGAAGGTTTTGTAAAATCTTAAAAGTTAGTGGAGTTCAGTACAGTTTAAAATAAAGTTAGAATAGATTTCCTTATTTCTAAAATAAATTTTTAAAATAAAGGAAAGGTTCATATCAAATCAAGGATGTTCTAATTAAGAGTATTTCAAAAGAGCTTTCTCTTTTTGGTTCTTCGGCCTGAAACATTATCAAAGGCAAATTGATCATAACGGTAGATAACTATGGTTAAAAGAACGTCTCGGGAAATAAGCAACAAAAGGATTTGTTCACGGTAGGAGTCGATAGAATATCTTCAAAATACAGAGGGATATTGTAAAGCCACATTATAATTATTATTATTTTCACTTAACCAAAGAGTACAGCAATAACACCGCCTTTCACACAACTTAAACTCCACTATTTTCATTGTGAAGACAGAAATTCAGAAGTAGAAGACAAATGTCAAGAAATGAGGGAAATTCATATAGAGAATTATGTTTTGCAATTTTTCTGTCTACTTATTTACATGCATATAGACCTTTACACTACTCACTCGTCGTTCCGATACAGTAAACTCTAGAGTGCCCTCCAAAAAATGCATCATAAACTTTGTCACGATGTATATCCATCTCGTCTCAATAACTTAATCTCAAATTAGGATAGTCTTACAGCGTATGGTTTAACCTCAGATTATAATAGTCTTACAGCATCAAATCTCAATGGGTGATCATAAAGAACATTTTTATTTTAATAATTTAGTCAGACATAAAAAATAAATCCAAGTCAGATATCGTATCAAAATGTTTGAAGTGATGAATATGAAGTCAAGCTTATCAATCTTTTGCATCTTTTATACTCAGTCACTATAGCATATATCCATGTCCATAATTCAAAATAGATTGGAGGACCGCCAATTGCACCATCCAAGTAACAAGCAAGTCAATCACGTTTAGGAGTTGATAGAAAAATTGGGGTACAAGTAAAAGTGAATGAAAAAACACTAATGAATCTGTTTACCCGTCAAACCATGGACAGAAGTGAAAAAAAATTCGGACATTTGATCATGGTTACACATGAAAGCAGAATATATCTTCTTTTCTACAACACAGGCAATCCACCAAATTAACAAGATGACATTTGGAAGGAAGAGACCCCGGTTAGCTCTTACACATTAGGAGCACTGGATATAGGACGATGTTACCAAACAAAATTGTTATTGTTGAATAAGTACAATTCTGATGACCATGAAACAAATTTCTGGTCTGGAACTAACATATCAGCCAAGATTAAAGAAAAACCTAGCTATATTAGATTTCTTTAACTTGCAACTTAAAGTAAAAGATAAAGCAGGCAGGCCAAGGGAATGAGCACATATTTCCCTAAAAATGAGGAGAAATAATAAGTTTATAAATTCTAAAACATTTCCACATAAAAAATTCCACTAATTTGTATTTCCCAATATCCTGTTAATATCTGATCCTATATAATCCAGGAGAAAAATTTATCCTAAAACAAGAACCTAATTTCAAAATAGAATCCTATAGGCACTAAACGGAGTTGTCGTCATCTCCATCCCGCTTCTTGGGCTTGCGGTATTTTTCCTCAACGTGCTTGGCCCTAAACATGGCAGTGTCAGCTAGCTTCATGATGTTAGGAACTTGATAGTTCTGAGCCAGGTAAACCCCACAGACCGTCCCTGCTATAAAAGAGAAGCAACTCCTGATTATACCCATCACAGTTGCTCGATTGTTTGGCCTAGTTGTGAAGTCTCTCCTATTGCGAGGATGGATTTCCCAAAAGTTGCTTTAATCACTGTCCAAAAAGAAGCAATCAACATTTGGCCACAACCATCTATATTCTAATGTGCACATTTTTTGCTTTCACACAGCCCATTGATTTGAAAAAATGCTTCAAACTATCAAAATAGCATCAATGGCACCAATGGAAGTGGTTCTCCCTCTCTCTCTCTCTCTCTCTCCTAATACATTATTCTCATTAAACTAAATACTATTTTCTTAATATAAGAAATTATTGACTTCTGCTGCTCAGTGAAATTGTTGATTATATAATTGATACATATAAAAATGTGAATTTAACAACATTTAGATAATTGAAACTGATAGAAAAGTTACATGAGTCACAAGATTTCTTGGCAATAACAGTATGATTTTCAGAGGACCAACCATGAGGAAACTAAAATCACCATAAGATAGAAAATGAGAAATGGTTTCAAACCCATGTAAGGGAGCAGAAATCAGTGCTTCCAATCTACTATTTGCAAAACAGAAAAAAAAAAGAATAAAAATATGGTTGCAGTGACAAACTGACAATAAGCCCCAAAAGGAATAATGAAGAGAAAATTAGCATATTTTAAATTAATTTTTCGTTTGTGTAAGCTAGTTTATAGTAATTTCTTCAGAGAACAAAGCCTAGATTAAAAACTCTGCTTTGGCACAATCATATTCATAGGACAATGAGTATACCATTAAACAATCAGAACAGGAAGGAATGAAGAAAACAAGGAGATCAGAAGTCAGAACTTCACAACTGATTAAAATAGTGGATTCCATAATCTGCACATCTTGACAAGCTCTCACTAACCAGCACTCTAACAACAACGACAACAACTTATATGACCATTGTTGCAAGACTAACTAAACAAAAATCCCATGACCAGGACAATATCAAAGCCCAAAACCAGTTTGCAACTTGCCATCTTATATTTCACAGCCTGGACCTTAAATTAACTTCAAATATGAATTTTTCACATAGAAGTTTTCCTGTTTTAAACAATGGAGGACTTGAGAGCCCTGAAAATTACATATTAATCTGAAATATAAACATGGAAACAGCTAAAATACAACAATTAGAAAACCGATAATTAGCCTCCTCTCCCTCCTACCCTCCAACTTGGATATCAGTGCGGACAATGAAATGATACTACCAAGAGAGACATGTGCGCTATGACTGAATATGATCGAATAACCTGCGGACATCATCATTAGGTTCCACTTACTAAAAGGTAGGCACACGTGCGAACGTGTGATCAGGGGACTATACCAAGGGTCCAAATCAATTATCAGAGTCATTAGATATGATTATCATAAAACAATGCTGAATTGCACACTAAGACAATTCTAGAGTACTCATTATCTGAAAGGATACAATTCAAAGCCCCTGGCTGTAAACTAACATCAATAATGACCTCACAATATATTGCAGTTGTGAAAGACGAACCCTTAATATTATTTCCTTGAATCAGACTCCAAATAGAAAAAGAAAAATAATAAATTAACATACTGTAGAGCAAAAGTCCAGTAAAGATAGCCAATATGCAAGCCATACCTCCTACTCAAATTCAAAGTATAAAACAAAGATTACATAAAGAAACCATTAATAAACAATTGGTAGCAAGTGCCACTTCAAACACATGCAGAAGCAATCCCCTTCAAGATTGCAAATTAGGTCACTAATATAACCATCAACTTCAAATCCCCTTCAAACAAAATTATACATAGATAATACCCCCTAATATACACACAGAAAAACTCAGAAGTATAATAAGAAAGTCTGCATATCGTTCACAGGAAAACAATTTTTCAAAACCCATACTTATTTTGGGAGAATAACACTCTTTCGCTTCATACTTCTCCCTCGACTCCCTCTTTCCTCTCTTCCTCTCCACATTAGCCTATCATGCGGACAAGAACTTGTATTTTACCCTAAATTAACTTATTTGAAATTCCTAGCTCCCACAACTTTCGTCCCTCAATCCATAAACAACTAAAACGAAAAAAAGAAAAAAGGAATAACAGACAAAGAATCATGTCTTACCGGCGGCAACGTTGGTAGGTGGTGCACTTCAACGTCAGGGGCAAAGGAAAGGTCGGAGAGGAAGGGGGTTTCAGATGACAACGATGATTATTCAATGGTCGTACTAAGTTTGCGGATTTCTTTGGGGGCTAATGACATATGGGAAGCACGATCCAGGTATTTGAAGGATCCTGCTTAGAAACCTATACCTCGATGCAGCATGCTTGCAGAGCAAGCATATCACAGCCCAGGGTCGATTTATTTTTTATGGATTATATAAATGCGGTGAAAACGAATCCTCTACCTATCATTTTAGTGTATATTAAGCGACTAATCTTGGAATATTAATTTTTAAATTTAATTTTTTAAAAATAAAATTTTTAATTTAAATTTTTAAAGACTTCTCTTAGCGAGAATGATACTTTGACAAGCAAACTTATAATCATTCAATATACATGCTAATGTGACATATGATATAGATATTAACTCATGGCTTAAATGTATTTAAGTGATATTTTTCTTTTAAATCATTATTGTTTAGACAAACTTTTCCTAAAAATAATAACATTTTAATAGTCATTTGATGTAGTGAAATTTGTCTAAACAACACCATTTTAAAGAAAATACTATATTATAAAATTTTGTAAAATTTGTTTGAACGACCCTATTTTAAAAGAAAAATGTCATACAAATAAGTTCCAGATATAAGTTAACCATGTGGACTTCTATTTATGGTATGTCAAAATATTTGTTAAGTGACTATAAATTTATTTAGTTGAAGAAATATTTTGATTAAAAAAAATATTTAGGAATTAAATTTAAGAGATTTTATTTCTAAAGTATTAAATTAAGAGAAGAATAATTTTTTAAGGATTAAATTATTATATTACTATAAAAGTTTTATTCATATATTAACATTTAATATTTTACAAATATTTTGCATATTTATATGTAAGATATTAGAGCACAATAAAATATGAGGAAATAGTTTTACTTATTTGATTGTTCTTCGTTAATTAAAAAAATGAGAACAAATAAGATAAATTTACATATTTCAAGGATTAATAAGTAATAAATTAAAACCTTTTAAAGACTAAATGTACATGTCTAAAATTTGTAAACTTAAATATTTGAAATAGGTATCTTTTTCAAAAAATTATAATTTAAAACTCTAAGTTAAAAATATATATTAAAAAATTTTAAATTTTAAAATTATTCTAAAGAATTTAATAACCAAAAAATTAAACTACATAGAAAAATGACAATTCAAGACCAATTAAAATCTTTGTCTTTGGATCCCTTTAATTAATTTTAAAATTTAATATTTTTTTAATATATATATATTTTAATTTATGATTTTTAATTACATTTTTTATATTTTTAGGAATTAAAAGTACATTTTCTCATAATATTTGTTGGATGTCAAGACCCATCCAGGGGAGCCTAAAGTACTGAGAAATCTTCAATCTCAAACTTTTATCTTTAGATTTTGAAAAAGAACTTAGTTGATTTGATATTATATATTAACCTAAAATCTTAAGACATTACGTATATAGGTTATTTTTACTTATATATTCATTTCAAAATTCAATTCTATCTAATAGTCATTGGTAAGGATGCATAAGTGGCTTAAAGACATGTTCGGTACAAGTCTTATGTGAAGGAAAGGAAGGGAAAGGAGTACAGGATTCTTAACTTTGTCTGTTTGGTACTTGGTGCATTTCTTCCCTCGGTGTTGAAGATTTATGTAAATGAAGGAGACAGCTCTACTTAGTTGTAGTGATGGAAAAAGCATAAATGCAAGGGAGAGGTGCTTGAGATGACCATTCTACCCCTTAATTATTTGCCTTTTGTACTGCTGAGTTGATGTTTGTACAAAAGCTCAGCTATAGAAGAAGACCATAAACGAGCAAAAACTCTGTCCTTTCCTGCCAAGTCTTCCTCTTTCAAGCCATCAGACCTTGTGCACATGGTTGATGGGCACAATTTGTAGCAAGTATTCCCTTGAAGTGTTCTTCTTCAAGCTTAATCAAGGTAAGATGCACCATTCCTCCTTCAATTTTGTGGGCTAGCTGTACTGTGCAAAATGTTTGCATTTTGTACTGAGTTCCTCTAATTATTGATAAGGGGTTTCAAGTTTGAGGTGTTTCGAAGGTTTAAAGTTCATTTCATAACCTGTATGCTTTGATATGTTATGGATTTGGATTTCCTTCGAGCTGTAGATAGGTAGCCAAACTTCTATAGAAAATTATTAATCAAGAAGCCAAAAACTAGTTTTGATTTGCTAGCCAAAATATATTTCAACTCACCATCACCATCAGTGTTGTTTAAATCCAAAAATCTCTTCAAAAAAATATTATATATTCCAACTCACTATCATTCCAAGTGCTAGCCAAAATATATTCCAAATTCTATAGAAAATTTTGAACTTGCATCCTTTTTTTTAAATACAACTTTGCTTTCATTTGATTCTGTTTAAATCGAACTCACCAAGGGTGAACTTAAAAATGTTAGTAGGTGTTTATCTTGATTTGCTAGCTTTAACCAAAAGACTTGAATGTGGGCTCATCCATATTACTATAGCAAGAGGGAAAAACCAAAAAAAGAAAAAAAGAAACTACTATAGCAAACTACACAATGCTGTCTCACTAAAAATATTAGTTTTCGTAGCATTTATATATAAAAAAATACTTTCATTTGATTTACAGTTCCTAACGTTAGTTATAAATTTTATGCATCATTTTCTTTAGCTATTTATAGAAAGATTATCAGTGGGTAATAAAAATTCATACTCCTTTCTATGTGTCTCTTTATTGAATTTACATATGTTTTTGTTATATATAAATATGTAGTGTGAGTTTAGATCATTCTTGAAGGAGATGCTAAAATTGACCATTATAATTTGACATTGAGCATTATAATATTAACCCTTGTTGCTGCAATACCTCTAAATCAAATTTGACATTAACCATTACAAAATTTGGTTCTATTGTACAATAGACATGTTTTGAGTATGTTCATACTTGTTTGGAACCATGGGTTATGTTTAGATTTTTTTTTTAACATCTAGCAACATAAATATTTTCATTCAATTGCTCAAACATAGCCTTATAATGAATTATTCATGATGTCCCCATTATGCTTGTGACATGGCCATTACTTATACTTTTCATTCTATTCATATAGTGATGGGTCACTTGAAAGTAGAAGTGCTCACTACACTTTTAAGGTAGTGGTTAAGTGTTGTAACTGTTATGGTCAAATAGTATCTTAGAGTGTGTAATGTTACTATTAGTAGGCATCATCTCAGTTCTTACCCATACACTCTAAACTTTGAGGCCAAAAGGCAATACCTAAGGAATTTGGTTTATGTCAACGACATTACTTGTTATAGCAAACTAAGGATGTGTAAATCAATGTTTGATCGACTATGTTCAATGTTAGATAATATAAGGAGACTTAGACTAAAAAAATATAATAGTAGATGAGCAAGTAGCAATTTTGTTAAATATTTTAGCACACCATGTAAAGAATAGAGTTATACAATTAAACTTTAAAAGATCGGGAGAAATTATAAGTAGGCATTTTCATCTAGTGTTGAATGCCATGATGTGATTGCACAAACACTAGTTCAAAAAGTCAGAGCTTGTTTCAGAAGATTCAATAGATGAAAGATGGAAATGGTTCAAGGTAAATAGTCATTAATGCTTTAATGTCATACCATTCCCTCTTTTTGACATCCTTTTATGATTTGTGTCTTTTTGTTAGAATTGTCTCGAAGCACTTGATGGAACATATATTTGGATAAAGATGCGACCAGAAGACAAACCTTGATATTGTAATAAGAAAGGGGAGATCATAATGTCTTAGGTGTATGCTCCCAAGATAGCCAATTCATATATGTTTTACCTGGGTGGGAAGGGTCTGCAGCTGATGGACAGGTATTACGTGATGCCGTTAGTAGGAGGCATGGGCTGAAAGTACCACATGATGAGATTTTAAAGCCTATTTTGTAACATGGGATTATATTAGGAAAGTATCCTTGTTGATTAAATGTTTATTTTTGATAAGATGTTACTATTTGGTTGATGCGAGCTACCTAAATTGTGAAGGTTTTCTTGCATATACAAGACAATGATATCACTTAAATGAATGGATGGAAGGTAGATAACCAATGATGCCGCATGAATGCTTTAACATGAAACATTTAAGGGCGTGAAATGTGATCGAAAAGTGTTTTGGGATGTTGAAGTTACGTTAGGTGATCCTTAAAAGTTCATCATTCTATATAAAGAAAACTTATAATCGTGTTATAATTGCATGTACGTTACTGCATAATCTCATTAGGCAAGACAATGCTGATGATCCACTAGAAGCTTAACTTAATGACACAGGTGTGTTGTCCCTCTAATAGATGAGAGCATCCCTTTATCAATAATAGAACCTATTGATGCCTGGAGTAACTGGCAAGAAAGATTAGCAATTGAGATGTTTAATGAGTTTAGAGATCATACAAGGACAAATTGAATAATGCTTGTATTGATGTGATGATGACTATTTATGTTTGTATTTGATTACTGTTATTATGGTGTTAATAGTCAGATCTTTATACATTGCTTAAAGTTCGTACTTTATGTACACAAACTCTAGCCATGTAGTCTATTATTTTTAACCTTGCATCTTAGTTTGATGTTAATACTCATAGCCTATATTTTGACTATTGTTTTTATTTGTTGACTTGATAATCTTGATAATTAGTTATGTTTGCTCATTGTATAAGATTCACTATTAATTGCATTTGTTCATTAGATTGCACTAATGGAGCTACAATCTAAGGCTAGCACCCAAGTTTCAAAGCACGTGTGGACAGTTGATGAGGATGCATTGCTAGTGCAGTGCCTTGTTAACTTACAAACTGAGGGGAAATTCTTAGGAGAAAATGGATTCAGACTTGGCCATCTCAGAGCATTAGAAATGAGGATGGAAGAAAAATCTCCAAGGTGCAAACTTAAAGGGATTCTTCACGTTCAATCTTAGATCAAGACATTTAAAACAGGTTAGAACACAATATATGATATGATATATGGACCCAACACAAGTGGATTTGGTTGGGACCCCATTAGGAAGTGTGTGACAGTCGAGAAAGCCATGTGGGATGAGTATATGAAGGTAATTATGAGTTCATATTTCATTTTTAGTTGGAGTTCCTATTTACAATTTTATTTACTAGTGAGTGAAGTGATTTTGTTTAAAGTTGCTATGCAAGTGTTATTTAAAGTGGCTATGACTGTTTGTCAAAGAGTATATGATGGTATAATTTATAACTAGCTCTTTTAAGCTTTATAGCTATTATGAAAATTAGTAAAACTTTATAGCTGAGTGATAGTTACAATACATGGTGTGGACTGTTGCTATTATAGGGTTTACACCTGAACTTTAATGGTAATTAACCTTTATGCTTTATTCTATTTTGAAGCTGTTTAATTCAAAGGGTATACACTTGAAACTTGTTATTAAGGGTAATTAACCTTTCTCCTTTATTTTCAAGCTATTTGGTTTAAAGGATTTACAGACATATAACAAGAAGTTGCTATATTATTGGCACTAAAGAGGCTGTTCAATATTATTATTAATTTTTTTTTATATAGTTGCTATAATTTTACGTCTAGTGGCTATTAAAATTTTATTTGAAGTTGTCACATCTTTGCTTATAGTTATTGTTTAAGTATAGGTTGCTACCATTTTTAGTAAGGTAGGTCCTTTATTTTTTGTCAAGGTTTTTTATATTTAGTTATTTATTTATTTTTTCTTTTCAAACACACAAAAAGGCTGCACCCTTTAGGTCCGGGCCATTCTTATACTTTGAGAAACTATGCCTTGAATTCTGAAAAGATCGTGCCATAGGAAGGGGCTTTGCATATGCTTGTGACATCGTTGAAGCTGTGGATGTTGGAAATGAAGGTCTTAGACTAAAAGATGTGGTAGACACTGATTCTCCACAAAAGATTGACCCTACCACCTTATCAATTGACTTGCCCCTCCATAATGGAGGTGAGGCATCTTCTTACCTAAAGAAAAGGTGTAAGACTAGTCGTGATCAAAATGAGAACATATCCATTGTGATCAATGCAGTTGGCACTGCCATTGACAAAAGCATTCAATTAGCTATGGATAAAATACGCACTTGTGTTGACAAGTTAGCACACAAAGTTGTGATGGATGACCGAATAAAAAAGTTATATGCAAATTTGCTTCAAGTTGATGGCTTGATGCAATATGAGCTGTATAAGGCATTAGGTAAGATTGCTAAAGATGAAAGATTGCTTGTATTGTTTCCAACCATTCCAGATGAGGCAAAGGTGGATTGGATCTGACATTTGCTTGGATAGTTTGTGGTCTTCTTGTAGTAACAATATCTTTTTGATGTGACATAAGCTATTTAGCTTCTTTTTGGTGTGATACATATTTTGTTGTTCACATACATAGGCCAATGATGCAGTATATTTTGTTGTATATAGTGGCTAGCAAGGGGGTGGCTAGGGTAGTTGTTACTTTTTATGTATATTTTGGATAGTTGTGCATGCCTATGAGAGGCAAAATTTTTTGATATAAATAAAAGGACGTGATCAGCCTCATGCCTGTAGGAGGAGGTGTCTTTTGGTGAAATATGGCATTTTGGTAGGTTGGAACTATATGCCTGTGAGGGGCTATTTGTTTTTTATGTATGTAATTGGCTAGCTTGGATAGTGTGCCCATCAATGGTACTTTGACGAACTAATATAAATATTTAGTTGGATTGATTCTATATGGCCAAAAAAGGCATGTTATTTTGGTGTATGTATTTGTTTAGGTTAAACAAAGTGTATCCATGGAAGACACTTTGTAGTTGGAATGTCTATGAATGTAAAAAAGTTGTAGCTATGTGCAATAGAGATGTGCACCCTTTTGTTGTATGATAAGTACACTTCTCCAATGATCATGTGTAGTTGAACTTTGGGGACAATTATAAAGTTATGAATGAATATGGAATTTGTTACTGACATCCTTTAGTTGATATATGTGTTAATGTGTAGGGTATGGTTTAGGTGAATATGGTATACTACCCTTTTAATTTTGTAAGCTTTTTCTGTGATGTTAGGAAGAAAAAAGTTACCCCAAATGTAAAATTAGGTTCATGGTAATATTACTTTGTGACTATATCTATAGCCCTCATCCTATTAAACTCTTGGGATTATATTGTATTATGGATATCCTGTATTAGATCATAACACTTTGACTATAAGTTGCGTCTTGTACAATGAGGTAAATATATGCACACCATTTTCCATGTTTGGACTTTGTACACAGTTGGACTTAGACAAAACTACATCTTAGTGAATTAATTAATTTTTAAGCTTCATTGACTTACCAGTTATGTGAAGTTGAAACTTGAAGCTTTTAATTTGAGATGTAAACAAAGAGGCTTCAAGTACTAAGATGTTGTTTTCCTATCTAGTGCTCTCTCTTCCATTAACATATACTAATTCATTTTTTACTCAAACACAAGTTGACATTTGATGCCAAAGCTTTTTCTATTTTGCAAAATTCTAATCATGCCCAGATCTTTGCCTGCCATTTGCTTTTTATGTTGAACAGGAACCATTACTTCTATCTTAAATTTCAAAACATTATATGTTAGTATAAGATGGCACATCATTTACAACACAAAACTAGCCACTCTTTATAATGTGACTTTCATCCAATATTTGCAAAGCAAACAAATCTACTAAAATACAAAAACTAACCACTCTTTTTACATCACATTTTCACTAAGGCAATGTTATAAACTAACTTAAGCTTGTTAACTATCAGTTTTCCATACTGAAGTGAATTTCTTGTAGGGATATTATGGGTTTCAACTTGCAAGTTAATTAACATAACTCAAAATGTATGCATCAAATGTAAGCTTTAAGACATATAACTTGCTTAAACTTATGTAATAATACATAACAAAACACTGATGGCAAAATAGTCCATTACTACATTTTCCCACGTTTGACATATGTCCAAAAAGTGGCATTGGTCATATATTACACAACAAAATGATTACAACTTAGCCTACACATGATTAGGTCACAAAAATTACACACTTTTAATATACATCAATACATCAAAATTGGAAATTTAGTATACCCCCAATCCAGAATATCATCCAAATTAATAAAACCAACTTCAAATGACTCACAACTCCTTTTGCCCTTGTCAGTCTCTGCTGCATAGCATTCTCAATCTCCTTTGTAGCCTCTTCCAATCTCTCTTTCCTCTGCCAAAGTTATGTAACATCTAAGTTCATGGCACATAAGTATGAATTAAAGCCTTGTCCTTGCTCACTTGGCTGCTCATCTCCTATACAAGGTAGAAGCCATTGCCAAAACTTGCACTAGTTTTGGGTGCATGTTACAAACAATTTTCTTAGATTTTTCTCTATTTTTAAAATCTTTACGGCTGCCTTTCGCTTACAGAAGCAGTTCTTATTCTAGAATTTAAGACCATTAGGTCCACTACTATCGCCTAAACTCGAGGTAGACATCATAACCTACGATTGGGAATTATAATTAGCAGAGATCTACAACATTATATTAACATGATGCAAATCTTTTATTACAATCAACATCTGCACAAGTCCTAGTACATGCAAAAGGCGTGAAAGAATGATATTCCAATTAATAAAAATTTAACTAAAGATTTGGTGTGATTTGAAATAAAAGGTAGTTTTCTTTGACACAAATCATTTTTACTCACTTAGGAGACATATACTGCTTATTATATTTCTTTACAATTATTTTATTAAACCCCAAATTCACAAGAAAACAACTAGAGTTATCAAATGTATGGTGGAAATGAGATTGAATGTTGTGTTACAATACACATCTCGGTATCTCTATGGTAGGTAAAATACCAATAAGAAGGTGGTTTACTATGATTTAAAAAACAAAACCATTAACTTATGTCTATGAATTTTAACAGCATGATAAGAAAGTCAATATCAATTGCAACATGCTTGAATGGTGTGAAGCGCTAGTCCTATAGGTAAGATAGTTGTATATTAACTAACCTTTACTTAAATGATTGAGAAGAAAGAAGTTTTGATGTTTAAAAAAATGTAAATGTAGAGATGCTTAATGTACCAAACTCTTTACTAAAAAGTAGTTACACTTCCAAGCATAGTTTGAATAAGACAATCCACGCAAGATAATAAGACACAACTTCACTAAATATCTGCTAGCAGTCACGTTACACCAAAAAGCTTCAAATAGCTACTAGCATTTAGAGTTCAGCAAAAATGCCTTACATGGCTACTAGCACTCATTTTACACCATACAGTACCGCACATAGTCTGTAAGAAATAATCGTTAATATGTACATGTCCATGTATAAATTGTAATGCATAAACACATAAATCACCCAACATTCACGTACATGCTTACATTAAAATTGCTAAAATATAAATTAATCAATAATCTTAAACTTCTGTGGAACATCACCTGTGCTTTACAAATGCAGAAGACATTCATGTGGTACAAGACACAAAAAGAATGTTAGTGACTCCCAATAATAAAGGATGGAAACTTAGAACTTTTTTTCAATATTTTGCAACAAACGAATCAGCATCCTTATTCTCGTGTATATAGTCCACCGAACTCAGATGAGGATCGCACGTATGGAAATGGGTCATGGAGAAAATGAAACTCAAGCCATTGAATACCAAGATCAAAATGTTCAAAGGCAAACACGAGATGAAAAAACAAGAAAAGTCGAAGGATACATCAGCAGAAGTGCCACAATAACTATGTTGCATAAGGGAATTTCACAAATGCTCCAGACGATGGGTACTGACAGGTACACAAGCCAACAATGAATGTCAGACATCCACAGTGACAACCAGTTGTCCCAAATGTCTACAAGCTAAGATCTTCGATGAAGGAGGCTCTTTCACTCTCTTGCCTCTACCAATCGCCCAAATTAGGGCTTCTAATTTGCTAGTCGATGCTTTTACCTTACCAAAGGTTATTATTTGTCTTTTATTTGTGGCCTTCAAAACTTGAAAAACTGATCTAAAAAAGTTATATTTTAATTTTTAATGCAAGGGCATTTTAGTCTTTTGATCATTTTTCCTTTCCATTTTTCTTGTTCTTTTACCTTACTAAACACATATAAGATATTTTATTTCCATTTCTTTTTAGGACATACCAAACAAAATTAAGGCTTTAGGATTGATTTCATTCACTTTTCCTTTCTTATTCCCTTTCTCATCAAAATTCATTTTACATACCAAATAAGTCCTAAGTGATTTGACTATTCTAATCCTACTTAGTTATTTCAAGCAGGCCAAAAAAATGGCAAATTGTGAAAGAGGCAAATGGGCTACCACATTTACCAATTTTTTTCAGCATAGCCTTTTATAATCTTAACCAAAAAAAAAAATTGACCAAAAAATGATCCAACTTGTCCAACTATTAAACCAAATCAAGCATAAAATCATATGCTTTGTTCTAAATCAAGCCAACCTAAACATTTAGTCATTGGGGAGATTTTCAACTATTGAACCTTTATTATTAGACTTTGAAAAAAAACCTATATAATGGGTATAATACCATATTTTAACCAAAAATCTTAAAGTATTAAATCCTTTTCACTTATATATTTTTTAAAGTTCAATTCTATCAAATGTAAAACTTTGTTACTCATACTTGTAATTGTACAATATTTACATTTATAATTTTTATATCTAGTATGATAATTAAAAAT
The DNA here is from genome assembly GCA_032878935.1 of Erythrophleum fordii. Classification (NCBI taxonomy): domain Eukaryota; kingdom Viridiplantae; phylum Streptophyta; class Magnoliopsida; order Fabales; family Fabaceae; genus Erythrophleum; species Erythrophleum fordii. Next base: position 11,243,090 of record JAVQMF010000052.1, on the reverse strand, counting down.
GATTAGAAAATAAAATATAAACAATATTTTAACGGCTATGCAATGAAAGTGAGGAGATATAGGAAAGCAGAAATGCCAACTTAGCTGTTTAGGTGGGAAAAAGTTGTTCTTCATGGCATTATCGTTTAGGCTTTGTTAGTTGACCGAGTTTTAATTTAATATTGTTATGAAGAATCGTTTTATGTATTCAAAATTAAAAAGTATGAGGTGTTATTTAAAAAAAAAATGTATAAAAATTAAATTAAAAATTCCGACAATTTTGATTAAATTTTTATTTTGGATGTGACTGATATATTATTTAATTATTTTAAACATTTTGATTTTTTATATACCAAAATAATTATTTGAATCGAGCATTTAAGATGTTAAAAGCCCACAAGTTTTTAAAGTAATATTTTTTGAAAGAAAAAAAGATAAAAATTTCATATATCTTCTTCAATTTTAAATTATTTGCAAATAATTTCTTGAACTTTAAAAGTTAACCAGGAATCTCTTAAACTCTAGATAATATGCAAATAACTCTATAAATTTTGGATATGTAAAAATAATTCTTTTAAACTTTAGAAATATATAAATAACTCACTAAAAGATACAACATATAAAGAGAGTTATTTATAAATAATTCAAAATTTAAGAAATTATTTAAAAATAATTCAAAATTTAAAAAATTATCTACATATATCTAAAATTTAAGAGAATTATTTATATATTATTCAAAATTTAAAAAAATTTATTGTTAATTTTAAATATTTTAAGAAAATTTTATACATAATTCACAATTTAAAAAAATTACGCGCAATATAGCCCCCCAAAAAATATAAAACCATCAAACCATCCGTCCAAAAATTAAGGGATGCAAAGACATTCTATATTTTCGTCGGTGATTAAAGTAGGCATGATTGATAATTGTAATAAATAATAAAGAAAGTAAACCGACAGCTTTATTTTCAGAATAATAAAGTAATCTTGAGATTGCAGCTTAGCTTTCCCGCAAAAATTGACGCGGTATATAAAGTATACACCTCGGCTTTTCTCCTTTCTCTTTCTCTTTCTATACTTTGTCCCGACTCTGATTCTGATGCAAATGGTCATTGCAGAGACCCCTTCCGACGCTACCATCATTCCTCTGTCCTAGATCGAATCAGGTTCCTTTTGTCTCTTGTTTGCTGGATTCTTGCAATGTATTTATTCGTTTGATGAAAATCAAGGAGAAAATTCGGGTTTTCCCCTTTTTGTTAATTACGTTTGCGTGCGAGATTTTTTTTCTTTTGGGTTTAAATTAACAATTGATTTCAGTTTGTTCTTTTTTCCATTTGTTTGCAATTTGTAATCTTTTGCACTATGATTTCATGGGTTTTGACTATTTCGGAACTGAATTAGTACAAATTTATGATCTTCTCGTGTATATACTTTGCTTCTTTGAACGCATAATCAAGCCTGTGATGGAGTTCATCTACGAAATCGTTGTAATGGCCCTTTGACTTTCATGATCGGTCTCGAGTTTGTGTGGGGAGAAACGCGATTGTGTCAATTTTGCTTTGGGAGGGAGGTGAAACGAAATATAAGTCATGTTATTTTTGGGGTATTCATCCTTTTCCCGGAAAATGAAAATTACATATTTGCTGACTGTGATGACTACATTTGATTTAGTGATTGCAAACTTGCGATTAACATTTTCTCGAAGTGTTATCAGGAAACTAAGTTGTCAGATACCTTTTTCGGGGTTTTTCAAAGTTTACCATTCTGAATTATTTCTTTACTGTTTTTTTGTAGCTTTTTAACCTTACTTATTTATTCTTTTTGCCTTCTTGCCGACAGGATACTGATATTTATTATAGTAAATGGATGACTAAATGATGATGGGGTTGTAAGCTGATTTGTATACTTTGCCCTCTGGTTCCATTTGACTTTGAACCATATATAGGATGGGCAAAGGGATGCGATGATTAAAGTCAGATGAAAATCCTGGAGATTGGTTTTGGTGGAGAGTCTGAAACCATTACTAATGGCTATGAGGATTATAGTGATTTCGGCAATTTCTACAGTGTTAAGCTTTGTGGGTCTACAATTTTGCGGTGAATTTTCATTTGATAAACTTAAATCAGATGGACTACTTGGCAGGAATTTCACTCACGTGAACAATGCCAGTCATGTTAGTGAGCTTCTTTTGGGATCATACACCACTATAGGGCTACTTGCAAATTTTGTGATTAATGTATTCATCCTTCTCAATCTTTGTCTCAAGGTAACTTTACTGTATTGGACAGGTATTATTGATTATGAGTGGTCATGTATTATGTGAATTTATATAGTTGACCTGTGGAGGTTCATATGTTCTTTATTTTGGGTAGATGTGTTGAACAGTAAAAGATAATATCATTATGGTAACATGGTGAAGAGAGATGTATAGCTTTTGATTTTATCTAAAAAAAGATGTATAACTTTTGATTGTATAGTTTTCGTTACTGAAAGGTTCTTTATAAACTAGGAGGACTTGCGTTTGCAGTTGCAGACATTAATCAATGTTGTGCTTCACTTTCATTTCTTATAAACCGAGTGAAGCTACTGCTGAGAAGTAATTTTATAGTGTCATCTTAATTTGAAACCCCTTTCCTGCTGAAGGAAAAGACAAAGAAAAAGATGCAGGTTTGCATTATCTTATGTAGAGATGCTGTGATTAATATACTGGGACATTTAATAGACATTGTGCTAGTATAGAAGTCAAATGTATATGACTACTGAACTTTTGAGTTAATGCAGAATTGGATTTCTTTTTCTTCTTGTTTAATTTTAGTTTTTCAAGGATAGGTGGCCTGAATGGTTTTATAAGACCGTGTTTGTCCTACTTCCCTTACATAGTTGTTAAGATGTAGTACTATGTAAGATACTATATGCAAAGTAAATGGGTTCTATATAAACAATGTAGCCTATGGTTTTAACATAAATGCACACATTTGCTTCAGCTTTCTAACCAAAAAAGTATAGAGGATGATATAACTAGCTTAAAATCAAAGTTGCCAAGAGTGTGACTTACCATTATCTTTCTTTTTTCATTTTGGTTGGGGCATGAGAGAGGAATAGATGAATAAGATTATAATCCCTGACAATTGTGACTCTCAATTCTCATCATTTGTTATTTTGTGGCCTGCAAACTTGCTTTTAATTGACAAAGGAAGAGTGACAATACTTTGGTCACTGTTCATTTTATGCCTCCCCCCCTTTTTTTTTCCTAGTGGAGAAGACTAAGAGTCTCCTTGATGTTGTCTATCATGGTATAAACTGTAATGCTTTTTAACCATTAAATGTTGTTTTTAATGTTTATGGTACCTTTTTCCCCTTGCAGACTATATTCTTCACAGAGTTGTATCCTTCTGAAACTCGGAAACTGGTTGAGCGTCTCATTAATTATATCATTTACAAGGTTAATAATTGTTATTCCTATGGTTTATCACTGATTATATGATTCATTATACAACTTTATTTTGAATATTTCATGAAAGTGAAGCTTTTTAAATTAAGTTTTTGGTCAAAGTTACTGATTATTGACTCTAGTGTGTTTGATATATTGTAATTGGTAGCTACTTTATTGAATTTGAATAGGCATTCTTCCTCTCACTTCCTCCATTTCTGCCTTCCCTTTTTGTTTGATACATTGATGTATTGTATTTGTGGGTTGATATGTGTAATATTCTGAAATGGAAGATGCTGATGTGATCAGTCAGCCTCTTGAAGTCTTATTTATAGAGTGCTAAGAAAGAAGTGTACATTTTACTAGTACTAGAAGAACATAACATAAGCCCAACCCTAAAAGCCCATATACTTATATGCATATACTAGACAATGACACCTGAATCTTAACCCTTCTTAAAATGCTGTTTCATTGAGAAGATTGTTTGATCAATTTTTGGTGAAAGGTTCATTGTAGATGGAAGCTTAGTGTATGGTATCTGAATATATGGAGTCTAAGATATATGCTGAACTTTTAAGCATGCTGTTCTCTTATTCCCAAAAGAGAAGTATGCTGTTTAGCTCGTTACTGATTGAAGATTTGGAGCTTGTTCAAGATTTCATTAGGTTGTACATCTAAAGTATATCCTATTCTTGATGAATGACTCTGGGCTATTTCAGGATTGTGATGAATACAATATATCTCGAGTGCTAAAACATTATTTTGATAGAAATTTTTTGGTGTTGGCTGATTTGATGTAGTTGACCTTATCTCATGTAGAGTATTGGATTAGGTGAGTGAGCTGTGAAAAAGGGAGCATATTTTTCAGCCAAAAAACTTTAAGGTGTCAGTAGCACAAAGGCTTCTATAATTATATCTTGCATAATGACTGTTAAAGTGACGGAATGTCAAATGAGGATATTGAGCCTTATACACAATAAAGCAAAATTTTCAGACAAAATACATGTGAAAGGTGGTGCCTAGGCCTTTGTATTGTAAGAATATGTGGAGACCTGATTTTCTTTGTTTCTTTAATGTCCATGCTGTACTTGAATGCTAAAAATTGGAAGGAAATTGTCATTTTTATATATTATTGGAGATTTTAAGACTTTTACATCATTTATTTTTTAACGTATTTAGTGAATGGTATATTTCCCTTGTAAAACCCTTGGCTGATATTGGTGATGACAGTTGTAGGTTGTTTTCATTGTCTGTAGCATTTTTTTTGAGATTGTGCGTCTGTAACTCTGTAGCATTAGAAACAATATAGATGCTGTGCTTACCCAATAAGCTGTCAAACTTGGACCTGTTTAAGTTTGGCCACAAAACGTTAGGTAACATGGCAAGCATCTTTTGTGTCTCTCAGAAATCTTTTCTTTGTATGGAAGGTTTTGGTGACTGGTAATAAGGATGTTATTAGACAAATAGATTATTCTTGGGAAATAGATTTTTTTTGTGCAAATAATTATTTGAAGTAAAGGTGGTAGTTTGATGGTTTTGTTTTGTGCCCCCAATATTTTCTTGCTGTGGTCAAAACTCATAAGATGCCATACAGCTCAGGGCAGCTCTCATTGTTGTAGCTTATCAAGTAGGACTTTGTGTCGAATGAATGGTTTATATGAAGCTCAGGAAACAAAGTCCTCTTTGGAAGAGATTTTGAGCAAAATTTATGATGATATATATTAAATCCTCAAGTTAGTCCTAGTAAAGATGGGATTGCAGTGGATGGATATGAGTCCTATCTTTTTATATGAAACTAGGTATATCTAAATAATCACCCAAGTTACCTCACAACCAAAACCTGCTCATTTACCATGACTGAAATGAAACAGGATTAAGCAAGTAACCTAGATCTAGGATTTTAAATTTCTACCATCCTGAAGAACAGATCATATTTATAACTAATCTAAACATACTAATATTTATGTCGCATGGACTCGTGTACATTTTTATTGGTTCCATAAGAGGGTGAAGCAATTAAAGAGTAGAATAATACAGGTGCTAAGCAATGGGAGAGGATTTTTACTTCAAATTCTTATCCTTTTGCTCCTACTAGACTAAGCTAGTCAACTGATTTAAGATGCTGAGGGAAGGATTACTTTGCCAGGATCTTGTCTGCATGAACTTCTTCAGCTGATCACTTGTCATTTTATTATGAAGTTAGTTCACGTTATGAAGTTGTTATTACTACTTCATTTTTATGAAGAGAAAAAAATTTGTGAGCAGTCATTGGCAAATATTTTGTCAGCTTTGAAAAGAATGAACTTGATTTGTTAGACTTTTGATATTGATAATTCTGATCCTACTCAATTATTATATGTAATTGTGAATGAACAGGGGACATTTCTACCACTGATTGTGCCTTCAACAATATATGAGGTTGGTTTGTGGTCAACCTGGTTGATTGTGTTATGTTCTCTGAAGGTACATGTCATAAAATAGAGATCTATGGAAAAAGTTCTGTCTTGATGTTTGATACAAACAAATCCAATGCACTTGTTCTGACATGTCTTGAGCATATTGTATAGATGTTTCAAGCTTTGGTCAGAGATCGTTTGGAACGGTTGAATGCATCGCCATCTGCTACACCCTGGACATATTTTCGTGTATATTCAGCATTGATATTGGTTTTCTTTGTTGATGTTTCCTGGTATATATTACTTTTCTTTTCTCTTTATTAAATCTCCTTATCAGTACTATTTCTATTATTTTTATAGCTGCTATTGTTATTATTTTGGCAAGGGAAACATAATTGATCATGGACTTAATAAATTTGGATGACTAATATATCAAGCTTGAAAATTTCATTTGTGGGAGATCTGTAAATTTTACCAGAACTCGTAAGAGTTTACATATATGTTGACATAACCTGTAAAATTTTTAGATTTTCTCAAAATGTTCAAAGAATACACTTCCTGACACATCTTTCAGTACAAAATTCATTTCTTTTATAACAACATTTATTATGCTATGTTTTCATTAGTGCTTTATTATATCTTTTTAATTTTATTTGTGTTTGCTCTAATACCTTTAATATCATAGAAGATTAAAACCTTTAGCAAACTGAAATCTACACTGGTTGCGAATTTTATATCTGTATGTTAGAAATTATATTATAAACCATTCACAGGCTTTCACTAAACAGCTTAAGCATTTGGGTGAAGTGGTCCTTTGACATGGTTTTAAAACTTCTATGACTAAGTGGTCACAAAATCGATCCTTATCACCCCTGTCACATTTAAAATCAAGTTTTAGAACAAGGTATGATGAGCCTGTATAAGTGGCATGTTAGAGATTATAATAAAAAACTATTAATGGGCCTTCACATAACAACTTAAGCTTATTGGTTGAAGTGGTCTTTTGACACAATATATAAGTTTGACAAGATTATGCTCATGAATTTATATCCTACATTATTCTTGGATTTGAAAATTTGATATCCACATAGGTTATTTCCTTGACTGCTTGTTAGATCATTTAGATGTTTGGAGATAATTTGTTTAAACGGGAGTAATTAGTTAAATAATCTATTTGGTACAAGAAGGAAGAAATTGAAAATTGTAGGACATTAAATGTGTTTTTTTCTTTTTGGGCTACATTGGGGCATATAGAGTGTCAATAAATATTGAAGCCTGTTATGAAAATGCCAAATACAATGTAAGCTAAAAAGTATGGCCAATGCTATATAACATATTAGGTCATATTAAATGCCTCATTTTATTAAAGGTGTCAGATTTAAGTATTGAAGTTAGGAAAAAATTATCTTTAAATATCATATAATCAGAAAACAATGACATGGTTCAAATTATAGAAATTATTGACAATTTTTTTTAGAGATCAAAAGCCATATTATTTATTAATATTATTATTATATTTAACCAAGGCCTAGGAGAAAAGTATTCAATTAAAGTCAGAAAGTAAATTTAGTGAAAAGATATCAACAGTTAGAAAATATAAACATCCGCTCTCATGATGGTGGTGCGTTAAGCTTGATTTCAATTATTGATTACCTAACATCCAGTTTGGTATCGATGGATGCAAAACAAAATCTTTAATTAGTGTACTTTCTCTGCAAAATGGCAAACAAATTTATTTGAAAAAAGGATAGATGCTTGTGCTTTAAACAACGTTTGTTAACTTTGTGTGGACTGATGGTAGGTTAGGGTTTGGATAAACTTCCAAGAAGATTTCTTCTATCGCACATGAGATTATGCAGAACCACTATTATACAGTTATATGTATTAAACAGGAGGACCTATTAATTGGGCACTGGTAGCTCATGCATCCACTAAAAAAATAAAAAGATATTGCAGATTGTTAAGCAAGAACAAATTTCTTAGCTGCAGTTAAGCAGATTTTCTTATCTGTGGGTTGGGATTTGGTTGCAATTGTGGCATGCTTTAGCTCCATCATCTCAGTATAGCCTGTCAGAAAGAACCTGGGTATCAAAATTCTGAAGAGATTGATTGAGTAGTAAACCAGATTAGCTACTGCTGACTCCCTTCAAAACCAATCCGATGTAATTTCTCCTCTAAACAAGATGTACGTCTCCTTCATTATATTGGAGAAGACAACATGAGAGTTAGGAAGCATTGGATAAGATGAAGTATATGATTTCAAGTATATATCATCAAACGAAAACAGTTTTTTAAGTTGGTCTTCAAGTTCTGATTTGAACTAGGAACAAAAGGCTCAAAAACATTCAGAAAATGTTGTGATTTTCTGTTTTTAAATAACTACTTTGGATTTTAGTTAAAAAAATTGGAAACAAAAGCACACAACCAAACACGTTTATTTGTGAAAAAGGAAAGTAACCAAGAGGCCTTTCTGAATTTCATTTCTTAGGCTAGCTTTTAATGAGTTCCTGTATCTTTGTCTTTCATTTCTGCCTTTTCAGAAAGGTGGATTTTCCCCATGATTGCCATTATCAATTCTCTGAACTTGAATATTATTTTCTTAGAAGGTCCTATTAAAGTAATCTGTAAGGTACTCATGCCTTGCTTCATTTTGTTTCAAGACAAGGAAAACTTTTTTATGCTTTTCAGTTATTGCCTAAAGTATGCTGGTAATTAGCTACCATGCGGACAGTGCTGCAATGTTTAATTCCGTGTTTAATTCCGAGTTGTTGACAATAGTGCTTCTTGGATTTTCATAAGGATAAAGTACTAGTTTTAGTTTCTAAAAGGTGGGAAAACTGCGGGTCATACTTGATCATTTTCCAATTTTTTTTATAGCATAATTAAATTTCTGCTCTCTGAACCTGTTTTAGTTTTAATTTTCACTAGGGTTGATTGTTTACCCTTACTATTGTACTGCTTCTGATGTTTTCCTTATTATGGTCCCAGGATATGGCTATGTCTGGTGATATATAAAACACATAGGTCTTCTTTGTTTCTGTTACTATTCTTTGAGCCTTTCAGTATCGCTTTTGAGACCCTACAGGTATTTAGAGTACAATAAGCACATCATTGCTTGTTTGAGATCCATTTATATTCTCTAACTAATTTTATGCAAGATATTGATACTTAGTTTAATGATAATGCTTCGAATGTGATATGCATTATAGGCCATATTGGTACATGGATTTCAGTTGCTTGATGTATGGCTCCATCATTCAGCATCCAACAGCACTGGTTGCCAAGGGTCCAAACTGCTTGACATATTAGGGGCAGGTATTAAGGATAATTTATTTTCATGTGCAAAAGTGATTGTTTTAGTAGCTCATTAATACAGTTGGAGCGTGCTTAGAAATTTCCCTCTCTCTGTTTTTGGACTGACTGCTTAATTGGAAATACCCATCCTACTCTTAAAGTTTCTTCTGTTTTTTTTTTTTTTCTCCTCTTGAATGTTCTCTTTAGTCTGATGGTTCGCAGTATTATTAAGTTGCTATCTTCTGTTTGATAAGTTCTTCTTTTTACAGTAAAAGGATTAATGTATTATTGTTATTATTAGAAAAAAACATGTATACGCTCATAAATGGTTATTTTGACATGTGAGAAGGAATGGTAAATATGTGCATGTTGTGTCATGATTTTTCATTCAGTTCACTTCAGAATATCTAGGTTCTCCTGTTTGGCTGTTGTTGCTGTCTCACACACACACACACACACATATATATATGGTATAATGCTAAAATTATCTGATTATTGTGAATTTAATTTTGTTGTGTTATTTTGCTTCTTGATGACCTGTCACCTTTCCCCTGTTTCCCATTAATAAAAATTGGAAGTCCAATTTCCTAATTTAGGGGGTTTGACTGCAGGATCGTTATTGGAATGGAAGGGCCTTCTTGTTCGGAATTTGGGGTTTCTCCTAGACATGGCTACTTTTGTTATGGCACTTGGTCATTACTTGCATATTTGGTGGCTTCATGGCATGGCATTCCATCTTGTAGATGCAGTCCTAATTTTAAACATACGTGTAAATATTTTATTCTTTCTCTGCATGAAATTGACTGCATACAATTTTTATTTTGGTATTTGCATGGTATGCTGCTTCTATTGATTGATTTTGTTTTGGGCAGGCATTGCTTGGTGCTATTATAAATCGGATAAAAGGCTTTGTCAGGTTACGAATAGCTCTTGGTGCACTTCATGCAGCTCTTCCTGATGCAACAACTGAGGAGCTACAAATATATGATGATGAATGTGCCATCTGTAGGGTATGCTTGTTTTCCACCCTTTCTTTCTGATTTTGGCAATGGACATACTTAGAATTATGAACGTACTTGTGACAGGAACCTATGGCAAAGGCTAAAAAGCTAAACTGTAATCATCTCTTCCATCTTGCATGTTTGAGATCTTGGTATGATTCATCTTACGTGCTTCTATTGTCATATGTCTGGGTCTATCTTAATGTGAATATATAGGTTGCTAAATTGATTCCAGGTTGGATCAAGGCCTGACTGAGATGTATACTTGTCCAACATGTCGAAAGCCACTTTTTGTAGGCCAGCCTGAAAATGAAGCAAACTCCAATACAGGGGAAATATCAAGTGATGAGCAGCTTGCACGTCAGATAAGTGCAGGATTTGATCGGCCAAACACTCCTAGACATACCATGCCTGCAGGATTATATCCCACTCAGACACCAAACTCTTTGGAAGGAACTCCTTGGAGGTTCAAATTTCTATTCAATGCTTTGTGTTTTTCTGTCTACCCTTTTTTTGCTTGTGGGTTTTAATGTTATGGGGGAGTTTGACGTGGAGTAATGGTGTTAAGGATGAAATAAACACAAGGATCTATCTTTTGGTGTGTGAAAGTTGAGGGACTAACTTTCAAGTTATAAAAATTGTGGATTATTTGCAAGTAACTCAAAGTTCAAGAGGAGGGGGGCTTACAAGTAAGGAGGATAAGAAATCCTAGAACAATCACCAAACTAAAGAAACAAAGAGGAGAACAGAAAAATTATTAGCTCAGTAGAGCTTTCCAATCTCTGTAAAAATCCAATAAAGAAGAACCCTAAAAGGGCCATGAGTACAAACCTGCGAGGGGGGAAAAAACCCCAAACAAAAAAAAAAACTATCATAAAAGCTGCAGTAACTAATTTCACTCCAGCCATAAACCCCACAACCTTGCTAAAAGAGCGTGTGCTCTATGACCTTACATTCCTTTGTTCCACTAATGGGGATTGGATAATATGGGATGCTTAAGTCCTATATTGAGTAATAGGGGAATGCTTGGTCTGGTATTTAAAGAGAGTGGTTCTTCCTCCTTGGTGGCGCACTTTCAAGGGTGGATTCCTCACACCTTCTTGGGTCCTATCATTTTGTATTAGAGCCAATTGGCCAATGACATGGAGAGGGTTACTTGCGGAGGGTTTTGACTAGTGAGAAGGCCAAGTGTGAAGTGTTGTAGAGTGCGTCCACTAAGACGTCGGCTTTTCAGGAGCGATGCTATGATAGGAACTGGGTAGTGTGAGATGCTTAAATCCCACATTAAGTAGTATGAGATACTTGGTGTGATACTTAAGGAGAGTGGGTCTTCTCCTTTGATAGCGTGCTTTTAAGGGTGGATTTCTCATGTTTCCTTGGGCCCTATCATCCACCAAAATCTCTAAAGTAGACAGACAAAAGTAGTCCAAAGAGGCTGGACAAACCTACTGCTCAAAATTCTAAAATGCTGATTCAAAAGCAGCCAGGCCACCCCACAATGTAAATACATTACAGTTTGCCTCTGAACTTCCAGAACACAGACACAAACATGGTCAGATGGGGATGGATAGCCTTTTGAAGCCTATGAGTTTGTAACAGATCATTTACCCTAATTTAGTTGAGCACTGCTGTTTAAAAAGAAAATTTCACCTTACAACCTTTATCTACCAAAAACACTTGGAAGTGATAGGTTATACGCAGTGTGGTTTCAAATAAAGAACTGAAATGACTTACAAATATAAGAACCAAAAGAGTCCAAACTTAATATCCTTATATTAGCCCCAATTAACACTATAACTTTGCATTCAAAACATTTGTGTTGAGGGGGGATAATTTATTTGTGTCTACAGGAAATGATATATATATTCTAAACAACTAAAGTCATACTGACTTTGCAATTTTAGGATGTCAGTGGCTGGTATATCAAACTGTTCCTTGTGCTATTTGTTTATCTAATCACTTATATTTCTTGCAAGAAAGTAAGAATTGCTAACCATTATGTCTTTTATATTTAAGAACCTTCTTGGCTACCTGAAGCAGTAATGATGTGTGCCTTCGTTATGCGGTTTGTGGGAGAATTATATGCATGTGTTGAAACACTCTTTTGCCTGATTGTATTTTTTCTTATCTAGGGGTGCAGGATTGGACTCAGGTTGGTTGCATTCTTGGCCAAGTCAAGGTGTTGATGGAGCTGGTCCATCTACTGCAATCGGGTCAGTTGGACTAGGGAGAGTTCAACTGATGATGAGGCATCTGGCATCAGTTGGAGAAACCTATGCTCATACTGCCCTTGAAGATGCTGCTTGGAGCCTTTGGCCAATTAATCCCTCTCAGGCTTCTACAAGTGGCTCACCCATCTCTTCTTCTGGTGGTAGATTGCCTGGAGGCTCTGATAGTCTACATATTAGGACACGTTCTGCAAATGATGATTTGGAAAATATACTTGCTATGGCTGAGACAGTTCGGGAGGTTCTTCCTCATATACCAGATGACTTAATTTTCCAGGTATGTTTTGGTTTTGATGCAAATTAACATGCCTTACTCTTTAAATATATTTTATTTTTGCCATAAATTTCATCTGATGCTTTTAATATGATAACCGACAATTGCAGTTTATGAAGTATCTTGATACCTTTACAAGCTGTAATAGTAACTTGGTCCGCTGTGTCTGTAGAAATCGACTTACAGCACTATGTTCGTCTATTAATTTGGGTCCTTAAAGCATAATTATTGGATAACGCTGAAGCTAACTTATTATTGGCAAATGATTAATATAATGAAGAGGTCTATTGTGGAAAAGTACACCGTGGTGATTTTAGGATTTGAGTTCATACTGTTATATAGTCTTGAGGGGGTAGATGCATCTGTTAATTAAGTTTTACAATGATACTTGAGTATGTTTGAGATTTAACTTGGTGGTAACCTCTTCCTTCCTTTCTCTCCTGGTCTTGTAATTTATTTTATTCTTATTGAATGGGAAATTAAAATTAAATAAAGGGTGCGACTTCTACGGAAGGTTATTTCTTTTATTTGTTTTTGCCTCTTTGGATTGTGCATTGGCCAGCATTTCTGTTCGGTGTACTGTGTGGAATTTTAAGTCCTTGATATTTTCATTGAGTTTCAATTTCTAAAGCATTAAATTCTGCAGGACTTGCAGCGGACAAATTCAGTCACAGTTACTGTGAATAATCTTCTCTAAAGTATATGAAGAATCAAGGATGTGCTCAACTTTAGGATGTTGAGTTACCTTTGTCTCTGAAAATAGGCTTTATTACTGTATATAGAGTTATGGCATTTAATTTGTTGTTTTCAAGGATATCAGGAATATAGGTTTGCATCTGAGAAAATAAAAGTGGTGTATGATGCCAATTTGGGTAAGTTCCTCTGTGACGTTCGATTCTGTTTCTGTTGGCTGTGTCTTGATTTTGAAGCTGCAGCAATCCCTACCAAAATTGATGGACCTCTTGTGGGTTGATGTGAGCCTACTTGCATGCCTATTGGTCTGTTGGTGGTAACTTTACGTCTTAGGATTTGGACCTTAATCTTTTAAGAAATTAATCATGTTAATTTAAAGGTGGATAGATACCATTTGTGTAGGATTTACTTAAATGGCCATTTTATTCAAGTGCTAGATCTCACAACGTCTGAGTTTTATATTATGTTTTTTTATTTCCTTTTTGAAATTGATATTAATTTTTTAAGAAATTGAGAGGATATAAATCTTTACATATTAATCATTGAAGCAAAGCATTAGATTTTATTAAACTGAAGCGAAGTTTTTTATTTAAAGAAAAATCCTCTGGGGATTTAAATCTTCTCATATGTAAACGATTATGGAAGGAGATACGAAACAATTAATTATAAATTGATAAAGTTATCTTTCTTCACATAACTGTTATATAGCAGGAGGAAATATTTATTTACAGTTGTAACATATCAGATGATTCAAATTCTGACTAGGCCAGGCACCTTGGGAGTTTATCTGAAGGGTAGTTTCCTCTCTAACTTGGGAAATACAGAAAGGGTCAATAATCAAGAAAAATTATAAAAATGTTAGTTTGCCCAAATGTTTCATTTTGAATTTCCTATTTTGTGTGGAACTAATTTGATTTTAAGTTAGTGATCGTCTATTTTCTTCCCAACTTGAAAGGCCGTAAATTTCTTCAGTCACGAAATGATGCTAGTACTGTGGCCCAGAAAGGTAATGCCAGTTTTGCCACCCATTTATATATATATATATATATATACATACGTAATTCTATCTCTTTCAAAGTAGCACTTTAAATTATTAATAAGTGACGTTTCAAGGAATTTTCACATACTTTTATGTTAAACTATTCTTTTATTTGATTTTATTTAATCTAATTGAATTTGAATTTTATATAATTTAATTATGTTTATGTTGATTGATTAATTTATTTATAATGATTGATCCTTTTGTTTGAAATTTAATTAAATTTTATTAAAAATTTTTAATTGCAAATTTAAATACTTTATAGTATTAAGAAAGTATTATTCATAATGAATATAAATTGATCTCAATTAAATTGTCATAATTTATTTAATCAGTATTTTAAAATTTGTTAATTAATATTAACTCCATTTCTATTCAAATAAAAATGTTTTAAAAACCGCTTGGAAATAAATAATTCTTATTTTTCCAAAAAAAATTGAATTTAAAATGTCTCCTATGAATTTTTAACAGCGTATGCTTTTTATTATTTCAATTAATATAATTTGATTACAATTAAAAACTACTATGTGACAATTTTAACACATAAATTATGTTATAGCTTAAGACGCAAATTAACAAAACTTTTATGTAACAATTCAAGAGTAACCTAGTCGATCATATATATATATATGTGTGTGTGTGTGTGTATTCTTTAGGTTAAAATATAGCACGTAATTAGTTCACTCTAAAAGTAACAAACTTTATTCATTTTCATCAATTGACATTAATTCTAACGTGTTATTCGTGCTTTGGTTATTGGGTTCTTTTTTTTTAATTCTGCTGTGTTAAGGAGTTATTTATTTATTTATCTTTAAAAAGGAAAATGTGTATGTCTGTGCTTTTAATAATTAAGGTCTTCCCAGGTCTTTAACGTGATTGCTTCACACTTCTTAAAAATAGAGCTTCCAAGTTGCTATACTATTCATTTTCATCATTCAGAGTTAATTCTAAAGTTGTATACTTTTTTTTTTTTAATTTCACTTTGTTAAGTGATTATTTACTAAAAAGAAAAACAAAAATAAATATGTGAGTGCTTTTTTTTAATAATCAAGGTTTTCTGTCTGTCTTCCTTCTTTTCAGATTTTTAACATGATTACTAAATTTTTCACCCTTGATAAAAATGGAGCTTCCAAGTTGAAAGCTCCCTTCTTCACTAAAGAGGGAGCTTGTTTACTTGAGAAGCTATTGATGTAACCCTCTTACCCATTACTCTACTTTGGTTCAATTATTATTGTTAATTAATTTAGCTTTCTTTTTAATGTCAATTTTGTATAAGCGGAGGTTAAATAACAATGCAACCGAGGTAAGAAAAAGCTACATAAACATGTTATAGTCATACCATACTATCAAAGTATTTTGCTAACTAGCACTAATTAGCCTACTTGGATCATAGTGTTTCAGCCATTAGTCAAAACATTATTCACTATAACGCCTAGAGTTAGAGACACACACACACAAACAAAAAGAACTTTAGAAGGTCTCCACGGGCTTATTACCTAACTACATCTTATATAACGACCCTAAGTAGAGGGTGTGGTGGCTAAGATGCTAGTGCTGGTAGAGTGACTGGGCTTACAAGAGGGCTATCATCTATATTCCTGATCTAGCACATATTGAGTAGATCTAAACTATTCCTGTCACAAGGATATTAAAGTATGTCCACTTTAGCTCAATCATATAGCATGCGATTGGCATTTTCTTTATCTAAACACATTATCCAAAAGGTGAAAATTTAAAATTCTTTAGTAAAATAGAATAGCATTTTAAGACAAGTAATGATTCAATTGCCTCATGTGTAGAAAACATTTGTCATTTATATCACTTATCTACTTGAGAATCAATCAAATTAAATAGAATA
The DNA here is from genome assembly GCA_032878935.1 of Erythrophleum fordii. NCBI lineage: Eukaryota > Viridiplantae > Streptophyta > Magnoliopsida > Fabales > Fabaceae > Erythrophleum > Erythrophleum fordii. Next base: position 11,226,898 of record JAVQMF010000052.1, on the reverse strand, counting down.
TTTAAACAAAGCAAGCATCAATTCATTAATATTTTCATATAACTAAGATAACCTATCTACAACATAGTCATAAAGTATATTTTATATAAATCGTACAACTCAACATAACATATTAAACTTTATAAATTATATGCTTCAGCATAAAACAATAATTTATAACTTATATGCAATGACAAAGTCATCAAACAAGTTCTTTTAAGGAACCATAGTTAATCACATTTAAAAATACTAGTTAATATAGAAATGTTCCATAAGTATCATACCAAGTATCTCATACTACTTAATACAGACTTAGGTTTTCAAATATGAAGGCATCATATCAAATATCCCATGCTGCCTAATATGAAACTGAGGTTTTTAGTATTTTTAAAGTTGAATAACTGCCTTCCTTATCTTGCGTATCATAAAATTGTTAATAAGATCATTATGTGTAACTATTCATATCATAATTGTAGATTAGGGCATCCTTTAGTGTGGATCCACATATTGCAAGCAAGTCAAATCCATGAGAGACTTTTTTCCCTTAAGATCATCCTATAAAAGATAATATTAATAGCAAGGGGCCTTTTCCCTTAATTACATCCTAATATCAATCATATAACCATATCTTTTGATTTGATATCATTGCTTATATGTCAAACTTTAGAATTAAGTTGTCTGCATATATATTTCATAAGAGTTGTACACAATAGTAGTTAGTCACAAATTAGGTATGTCAAACAAATTATATTCTTAACCAATATCCTAAATCCAACTTGGTTAAGTAAATTCTAATGAAACCTATTATCCTATTAATATTTCTTTTATTGTTTTTAATGTCTTAAGAGTCCAAATCATATGTCCATGTCTGGGTATATCATCAATAACACCATCTATACATAGGAATAGTCTAAGGTATAGTCTTCCATTCATAGGAGTTAATCATCTAGTCAAGGTATTCTAATTGTTATGGTCATCTATGCATAGACATCATTTTATATCCATCATCTATACATAGGGTTTAAAAGGTTCAGTGCAATGTCATTATTTAAGGAATCAGTAATAAATTATTTGAATTGTCATCCACATGGTTCAAGACGCATGTACAAGCATTCTCATAAGTAGTTCCATGTAAAATACCTGAATAATATGAACATATAACATATATGACCATAAAAACTTAAAATGTGCAAAAAAATGAAAAAAAAAATGCAATTTTCTACATGGAGGTAGTGTCTCACATGGCCTCCCCATGTTGAACATTGCCTTGGCCATGTTCACCACCCACACTCAATTCTAGACACAACCTAGGCTACAAAACATAGCCTAGTCATGTCTAGATGCTCTGTTTCTAAGAAATTTACATTTTCTCCATAGTTTTGATGTGTTTCTTAATTTAAACTCATCCAAACGTCATGAGATGGATTAAGAGACAAAAATACTCAATTAAAAACACAACTAATGATTTTTACCTCCCCAAACTCCCTTTAAGTCTCAGTTTTCTCATCATGAAAACCTCTTCATATTTTATCTTTTCATGAAAATAATGGGAGAGGAAAATATTAAAAGCTCTAAACTCCTTTCATCAAAGTTTTAGCACTTTAACAAAAGCTTTAACATAACCAACTCAGAACTTTAGAGATTACAAGACTATTTCAAACTAAACTTTCCAATAGGCAAACAAGAAAAGAGATGATGAAAGGAGATAAGGAGATGGAAGAGAAGTTGTCAACCAAGGAATTCACAATAAGACTAGGGAGAGAGCTTTACCCAAAGAGTTTAGTTTGGGAGGTTTTCTTCATCTTCCTTTTACTCCTCCTGCTCTATCTCATTCCTCTTAGTCTCTTACACTTCTACTTTCTTTCTTGCAACTTACAAAGAAATAGTATTTTAGGATGTGTTAGAAGTATAGTGAATTTTGAAGGGAAGGGGTTGGTTTTTATAAAAGGTGAATGTAGCTCTCTCTCTATCTCTTGGACATGTCATTTGAAAGAGAAGAAAAAAAAATTCTTCTTCTTAATACATATGCTTTTCAAACTTCTTCACATGCTTCCATGCATGATACTTACATGTTAATGAAGTTTTAGGAAAAATGGTAGTTATGAAATTTTTCTATATAATTATAACAATCTTTTTAAGCCAATATCATTCATGCCCTGTCAAATTTTATTCGGCTAAAATTATGTTTTTATCACAAGAGAATTTGGCCTTGGTCAAAACTACATTCTTGAACCTTAGACTTTTATTAATTGTGGTTTGACCTCCAAATTTTGTCTAAATATTTTATGTTCCAAATTTTTTTCTTATATTTTTGGAGTTCTAATAGCTTTGGACTTTTTTTTTAAAATTTCATTCCTTAAGTATTTATTTCTTAATTTGGTATTATTCATAAATTGTTTTTAATTTCAAATACAATTTATAAATTCATAAAAATTCCAATTAAATACCTAATAACTCCAAAAAAATTTTGGTTTCCTTCCCAAAATTCAAAAATTCAAAAATTTGAATATTAGGGCCTAATTTTATTAATTCAATAGGTTCCAAATTAGATAATTTAATTTAATTAGCCTAATAAATTTTAATTTGTCCTATAATAATTTCATTTTAAGGAAGATGCTACAATTGACGTCAAAGCCAAAGGATCGATGATATTTATTGGAACATCTATTGGCCTTAAAGCAATAGCAATTGATTGTAAGTTGTTAAATCACATAGTTAACGAAACTAAAAAAATGGTGATGGAAATTCATTTGGTTACTGCTTATTTTCATCAAACGTTGGGAATTAATCAAGGATAAATATTTGAAATTAATGCCAAAAAGAAAAACATAATTCTATAGACATCCTCACTGCAATAGGATGTCTACGTATCCTATCACTTGCTATTTTCTTTGGACAAAAACAAATATGGAATTACTATTTTCCTAAGGTTGAAGTTGTAGTAAACACACTACAAGTTATTGTTAAAGTTGAAATGAATGTGCAACAGGTTCAAGTTGCGACCAACTTGCAATAGGTTGATGAGTATGAGCCTAAAATTATACTATAAGAATCACCATTTTTCAAAATAATGATTTTTTATTCATTCTCTATTTTCTTAAGCCATTTAATTTTAAGAATATATAGCATGAGTACGCTTAAGACCAAGTATTGCTCTAATATATATATATATAAGTAGTTTTACCTCCCTCAAACGTTGACAAGTAAGAATTACTAACAAGTGACATTCTAAAAAATTTTTATTTATTTTCACCGTTAAATTATAATTTTATTTGATTTTATTTAATCCATTGGAATTTGATATAATTTAATTATATGTATATTGATTGATTGATTTATAATGATTGATCCCTTTGTTTGAATCTCCGTAATTACAATTACATATGATTACAAGTTCTTAATCACAACTTAAACGCTTTATATTACTAAAAAAGAATTATTCCTAAAGAATGTAAATTTATCTCAATTAGATTGTGTCATAATTGATTTAATTAGTATTTTAAATTTTATCAATCAATTTTAACACTATTTCTATTCAAATAAAAGTTTTTTAAAAATCTCTGAGAAATAAATGCTTTTTATTTTCCCAACAAAAAAATTTGAATTCAAAATCTTTCTCCTTCAAAATTTTAGAAGTGTACACTTTTTGTCATTTCAATTAATATAAATTGATTACAATAACATCTAATTAACTTTATTTTTATTATATTTCATTTAAGTTGCATAATTCTCTAAATTACAATTATATTTGAATGATTCTATTTGATTTCAAATTTTGAATTCAAAATCTCCTTTTCCTTTTTTGTATACAATTACATTTATAATCAATGGTTACTATGTTATACAATGCTACACCTTTTCTTTCCATGGTCCTTGATTCAAAATCTTATGTAATGACGTTTTAAAAAAATTATATATGTCTTCATGTCATACGCCTCTAGTGCTTTCTATAACAAATTACTAAAAGGATGTTTAGTTGGCTAAATAAAACAAAAACGGAAAAGGAAAACACAAAAAATGAGATTATCTAATTTATACATAATTTCTATTATAATCTTATTATCATTTCTTAATAGTATCTGCTTCTTTTAGTACTTTTTTTAGTAGTGATACAAGAGTCATTTCTATTCACATCCTCATTTCTTTTTTATTTTCATATCTAATAAATTTGTATACTAAATGATCTCTAAATAAGGTTCCAAATTATGATACACTGAAAGATATCACCCCATTAAAAGAGAATTGGAGAGTAAAAGTTAGCATAATAGCTTGGAAACAATCCTCTAACAAATTAGTATATATCTCATGTCACATTTATTTTTCTTATTTTAGTAACATCTACCTTAATTCAAGATTTTTAATATCTCTTTCACTATACAAGATGGAAGGATTCATGCTTCTATAAAAAGATGCTTTCTATGGAAGTTTAGAGACCACTTGATTAAAGGAAAGGTGTATATCATAAGACAATTTAAGGTTGGTCAAAACACTAGTGCATACAAAACTACCTTACACCAGTACAAGATAAATTTTTAGTTTTCAATTGTTGCAAAAAAGATCCTGCTATTAGTTATCAATATGGTTTCCATTTTGGTTCCTTTCTTATTAATTTCTTTCAAAACTTATGATGATAACTATTTGGTTGGTAGGTAAAATAATTATGTTAATTATTTATTGTTTGTCTCTTGATGAAGCATTAATCTTATTTTGACTATTTGTAAACGTTATTGAAAAATTGTCTAAAATTAGTGACATTGAGTAAGAGGATATGGAGTCTGTCATTTTTTATAATCGTCAATTCTTTAAAATTTTAAAATATGCTTTCATTTATAAATCTCTTCATTATATTTTTACTAATTACTTTAATCTTCTTACATTGTTTTGGCAACGACAATAATAAATGAGGTTGCACACTTTGGGAAGAACATGTTAATGCAATTTCTAAGTTCATGGCCACTTCAAATGATGGTGCCACCATATTAATTATACAATGATACAATATCAAAGAATTTTATGGTATATTTTTCCTCAACTTATTACACAAGTATCTGGATCTATTGTTATTGATATTGACCTATCTAGACAACCACTTTTTTTATATTTTTATTGCTTTCTTTCTATATCAAATAATTATGAATACATAATTCAATAAGATATATCACATTTTAAAAATATATGCATAACAATAACCCAGGCATATCATTATCACACTGGTTTAATGAATAGTAACCACACTAAAAGGTAATCAAATTCAAGTGCCATCACATCAGACATTTATTAAAAATTATATATGTCACGCCCCTTGTCCCTCCAAGAGAAGGGGATGACCAACACGAGGAAACTATATGAAGCCTCTATCTATAGCTTGGTTTGCTATGCTAAGACAACTTTTAAGAGGCCCTACCAATTAGCAGTGCACAAAATAAAATCCTGCCTTGCTGGACATATAAAATGTACTTTCTTTTAGGCACTAGGTTTTTATAGAAATTTCGGCAGAGTGTCCCCTGTAAATAGGACATCCCAAAATTTCTACAAACAGCCAGAGATCAATAAAACAACAACAGAGAGCTCGCTCTCTTCAATCCAGTCAACAAACATCAATAACCCAAAAATAGGGAAGGGGGAAACCAACCTACATCCATTTGTCCTACTCACAAAATACTTTTACAAAATAAATTCCAATTTATTACAACTGATACCAAACCAAAAGAAAAGCTAGTCGAGCCTCTAGTTCCAAAAGAGAGGCTCACCGCCACACGCCTCAGCCCTAAGATGAGGGAGGCGGATCAGGTCCAGAGGCGCTATCTGAAAAATTTAGAATTTGAAAGGGTGAGATAAACTCAGTGAGCAGATAATAGATTTCAAAATTTAATTCAAGATTTATAATCAATAAATTAAAGTGTAGGTAATCAAACCATCACGCTTCACCATATAACAAATCCTATAACCCGTCATATGAAAGAGGACCCATTTAAACCTAAGTTCCTTGGTGTGGTCTCCCGATGAAGGTTTACCCCTAGGTCGGATTAAGTAGAGGCTACATCGTGTTGACAGCTCCTTTCCCCGTTTCACTCGGGTGGCTACGCCTAACAGGCAGCCCCTACTTGTCTACCTTTCTTATTCATAGGTTATGATTAATCCATTCCGGGGGCGGCTACACCTCGTTGGCAGCCCTTACCCGCTTCACTCGGGTGGCTCCGCCTAACGGGCAGCTCCTTCTCCACCCAGGTTCTTTCACAACCTATGACCTAGTCAAATGAAGTACACCAACATACACTCATAGGCGAGGCGCACACACGCACAAATAGATCCAAAGTTCTAATTTCACATACCTATATATATATATATATATATGTCATTAACCAATTACGTTATTATACATATGTATATTTGTATATTTATATATATTAACAACTCATTAGGACCAATACTGAAAACAGTGAAAAGAAGATAAACATGCAAATACACATAAGGGTAAGACAAAAATAAATAAATAGCCAAGAAAACAAATCCACGCATACATTTATATATATATATATGTATATATGAGTATATATATATACATTCCCAGCCGTGTTTTATCTCATTCAGGGCAATTTCAAGTAGTAATTAACAGTAACAAGATTTATGGTGATAGCAAGAGCTTGAAATCTATTATTTACTCACAGACACTGGGTACGTTACTGGTTCCTCCTTGAAATGCCGATTCCCTTCACCGCCAGTGCTCACAGGATTTCCTGATAACACCCAACTCACCAAATCACTTCATAGGTTCACAAGGATCACCTTTACATTTATCATTCCCTAATAGCTATCTAACAACCTATTATTCACAGAACCCTACTCATAAGCAGCAACCAGTAGCCTAATCTTTCCATTTAGATCCTACTTCATCCTTTAAGTTCACATACCACCCTAAAGGAGCAAAATTTCAAGGATTTCTATACACCCTATAGCATTAAGAAGCCAGAAAATAAAAACCCCACTTCCCTCTGTTCTCCAGCGCCGGCCAGACCAAGGATAGAAGGATCTCTCCATCCTTCTCGTTCCTTGGAGCAGGGGAGGGCCGAGAATGGAGGAAGTGGCCGAATCTACGGGATCAAGGGAAAATACAGCCCAAAAACGAAGATTGGCGTGAGAGGGAGACAGGAAACGCTCACATCAGCTGACGATGTTTCTGGCTTGCTGTTTCACGTCGCAGAGCTTGCAGCAGCAGCGAGGGAGCTGGGAGAAGCTCCTGCGACGCCGGCGAGGGTCCTTCAATGGAGGAGAAGCGCTAGCAGCTCGAGGGAGACAGCTCGCACGCGTCAGGGAGAAGGAGAGAGCAGCGACGATGGAGGAAGCTCGAGAAGCTCCGTAGAACGCCGAGGAAGACGTCGCTGGTGAGGGAGAGACGCTGCAGCTTTCCGGAGAAGGAAATCGCAAGCTCACCGGGAGATGGGCGCTGCGACAGAGTGAGGAAGACAGGTACAGGGAAGGAAGTGCAGAAGAAAGCGAAAATCAGGAAGCTATACGGAAAAAAAAAAACGCTGGAAGGGGGGGAAAGAATTAGTTAATTTAATAATTAATAAATAAATAAATAAAAATAAAAACAAAAATAAAACCCCCTCCCCTTTTTTTCTTCAGTTCTTACAATATATACAAGTAATAATACTCTTTAAATCATACCACCAAAAATTCACGTAAAATTTATTAATTTGAGAGCGTCCATGCTGGTTTATTGTCCCATTATGAATTCCATGGTGATTAGATTTAAAAGTAGAGATGAGGGACAGCTTAAGTTGACAAAAGGACGCCGAAAAGGCAAAGGCGACGAGCCGACCAAGAAATCAAAGTCCTCGAAACGCCAGCCTCTATGAGACGAAAAGGAATCACACGCCCTCTTTCGAAACATCTTGTTCTAACTTTGAGGCTGTTTGACATTCCAAAGGGCAAAAAAAATTGAGTCTATTTTATCTGTGTTACAAGTCCTAGATTCAGTTTTTCTGAAAGATAATTTTATGAAGAATTCAATTTTTAAGAGATGAAGTTTTTCATTTCATTAATTTATTAATTTAAATATAAATACAAATTACTGCAAGAATTTCAAAATATATGTAATGTTAAATTTTTTTTTGGGGGGGGGGGTCCTTCATAAATTATTTATTCTTCAGTGCAATTTACATCGCCACCAAAAAGGCATCAGTTTAATTAACGTTTATCAGGGGAAACAAAATGTTAATTCCTTAAAATTAATTTCACATGCAACTGGGATAAAGAAAATTCTGTTTAGCTTGATAAAAAGAGACGTTTAGGTTAGACAAAACTTACATAGACTCGCCAGTTAGTAAATGCCACGCATGATTCAAAGAGAGGTTCTAAACAAAAAATTTAATTTCTAAAACTCCCATTCATTTATAATTGGGTTTAGAAATGTCATAGTAGACCATGGCTATCCCAAAAAAGATTAAAAAACTATTATAACTGATTGGAGTATTATCCAAAAAGAAAAAGCTTTGATTAATTAAAAAAGTGCGACTCCCATTCATTTATAAAAAGATGGTAATATGCTTTTTTTCTTTTAATAACCGATGTTATATGTTCGTCTTTTTTTTCGGAAAGAAACTACCTTGTGCTTCTAAGTAATATAGTAATATAGATGATGATAGCGTGTATAATTTTTATTTTTCCTTTTTCATCTACTTCATATATATATATATAATCTTTGTCATACTGTACGCCGTACATTTATGTGTTAAATGTGAAAGATCTAAATACCTCATTTACACATTTTGAAAAAATTACTAGATTATAAACCTTCTCCTTTGAGTGTATTTAGTGTTCGGAATATACTCAAAGCCCAAACGCATTTTAGTATATATAGTAATTAAGGATTAATTTTACGAACCTAGGTTGTGACTTCTCGAGTTTTGTGTACCTTCATTATATAATCCATTGAGTGATTTTGTGAAGGTCAAATGAGGCAAGAGCAACAAACATGGGGACAAGATTTGGGGGAATTTGAGGAAACAAAATGGAGACAACCTAGCTTGCTTACCGTCATAAACCATTGCTTTTATTTATGTTCTGGTTTTAGTTCTTTTGTCTCTTTTGCTTTGGTGGTGATAACAAAATTCTTATTCTCCCTTATTTTGACCAAATCCTCTAATCTTTTCATATGCTTTTCTCGATTTCATAAATTTCACAATTCTATGAAGAAGAAAGGTGTTTCCAATGAACTAATCAAGGTTTGAAAAGTTCCACATCAATCGAGGATATTTAATAACAATAATTATTATTGTACGAGAGAGTCTCGCCATTTGGTTGATGCAGCGTGCTCTAGAATGTAGATAAGCTTGATTTGGTCCTTTGGTAGCCTATAAGAAGATGCAATCGCCACCCCCACTCCTTAGAGAAGGAAGAAAAAGGAAGGGTAGAATTGGAATTTGGTAAAATTTTAGAAAAAATAATCATGTAGTCTTTAAAATTTTTAATATGATTTTTGTAATTTATATTTTTTCAAATCAATCTGTATACTTTGTATACTTTCGAAATATTTAGGATTTTGTTCCTACCATCAGTCACAAACAAATGGAGTTATAATAAAATCAAATGGTGGAGACCAAAACTCAAATATTTAAAAAGTATAAGAACCTATTTGAAAAATTAAAATTCTATAAATCAAATTAAAAATTCAAGTAAATCATAGGGACTCAATAATTAAATTTTCTTAAATAAAAATGAAATATAAAAATAAATTATAATATAATGAGAGAAATTAATTAATATACAAGTGTGAGAGTGAGAAGTTAAATAGCTTCTTACTAGTTACTTCTATTATTTTTAAAATATAAAAATTATTATAATTTACTTTTAAAATAAATTATTTGCAAATAAATTAAAAGGTGTCTAAGAATGCAGATGTATTATCTTTGTGCTAATGTCCCTTTTCCATTTGATTGTTACTTTATAGCCATAATTGGCTATGATGCAAAAGGTGAAAGGTAGGCAAAGTTGAGGATGACGTTACTAGCCCAATATATCTTGCCAAGGGATTCTACCTTGGCACTCACCCACTTATGTTTATGTCCTTAGAATTAATGTAGAGAGTTGCTATTGTAGTTTAGGATGTTTTCAAAGCATATGAATGTAAGTTGAATTCTTGTTATTGTCTATTGTTCCTTATTAGTTTTGTTGTTGTTAACTACCATTGCGTTATCTTGAGAGGCTTTCTATTATGCGATGGCCTAATGTTACCCTTATACTTTATGATTCTAATGTCCCACTTTCTCCCCCTCCACTACAAGTTTGCCTACGGAGTCTTCCTCCTCCAAGGATTCTAGGCCATTCAAATGGCATTGTTTAAAGGTAGGGAGTTCGTCTTATGCTTTTAAAGTTACTGGGGAGGAAATCTCTTTGCTTGCTCCTATCCTTGTGAAGGGCAAGGTTGATATATTGAAGAAGGTTTGCAAGCAAAAGGATGGCACACCTCCTGCAGAGCAATCAATATATGCTGATATGTTTATAAGGGGGTAATGATGGCCATGAAGGGATGTATAGAGTAGGTTTTATAGCAAGACCTTAGTGTTAAGCAACAATGTGTAGCTAATTTTGTAAAGATGAGGTCATCAAATGAATAAAAATTTGCTTTAGTTTTTTGTGATGTCTATGCATTCATTTCCTTTGATTTTTTTATTTACATCCCCATCCCTTACCTTAGGGGAGCTATAGTCACTTGGTCCTTTTCTTAACGCAAAATTTGCAAGGGCTTCATTGGTCGTTCATTATGTGCTAGTAGCTTGTTTGTAGTTGGGTTACAACACAATATCACATGTTGAATTGGTTAATCATGTTTATAGTAAAGTGACATTGCATATTTGCTTCAATTGAGTTTCCATTAGCTTTCTAACTTACTACTAGTAGATGATCCCCTTGAGATCATCAAGGGTAGGAGTGTTTATTGGCTTAGACCCTAGGGGCTCATTCTAACTTGGCTTAATCGGGTCAGGTTGGACCGAGTTAAAAATATAAATGGACAAAATTTTAAACAAAATTATATTGGAATGGGCCGAGCCACGAGTGAAGACATATTTTGTCCAACTCACTCTAATAGTTATTTTTTTTTAGTTATCAACATATTGTCATCTTATATATATTTTTTAATTTTTATTTCATTTGATTTTTTTTTACATGCTGCAACTTTCATTTTCTACCTAAACCCTTCCTATTTCTTAATTGCTTTCATTATTGATATGTATATTTACTGATATTTCTTTTGTTAAATAATGAAAATATACATGTTTACCTAAAGCTATTTATATTAGTATAGCTTATATTTTACTTAATAATATCAAACTATTTTTTTATTATTGATAAAAAACATGAAGGTTCTAAAAGCCAATTGTTTTGAAGTATATATCTATGATATGCAAAAAAATAGTTTTTATATTACAAGTATCAGTTTATAAAGAATAAAAGGCCTAAGCGACCTTATCTGCCCTAACTCAACATAAAATAGGATTTGTTTGGGCCTGACCAGGCCAGGCCACGAGTATAAAAATAAATTTGATGTCTTAATCGAGTTGGGCATGAGGCATACTAGATGTCCAACCCAGCCCTATTCATGAACAACCTTAATTATAGGTATATCCTTACATTATTGTGGGATTGGGTTCCACCTCATTTTTATTTACTTATAGGGTGGACCATTTTCAAAGACAATATTGTTTTCCACAATTAAGGTTGTCATAATTTTCCTATTTGAGGCCATATATGCCTTTTTAGGCTCTTTGCCTTGTTGTTGTAAGTCTTTATGAGTTTCCCCTTTTTAGGGGATTATACAAGTCTCTTATTTTAAGGTTGCATGAACCTTTTCTTCCCGGGTCACATAATCGATTTCTTTTGATTGTAGTCACATAGACATTTGTCTTGAGGTCACATAGACTACTTTCTTTTGGTTAAGGTCTCACATACCTCTTTTTTAAAGGCCACATAAACATTTTCTTATGATGTCATATAGACCTTTTCCCTTCGCAATTGCGTAGACCTTTTTCTTCTGAGGTGGCATAGCCTTTTTCTTCTAAGGTCACTTAGACCTTTAATTTAGGTAAAGCCATATGGGCTATTCTTCTTGTGGCAAAAGGATTGATATGGGTGTTCCATCTCAAAATCAAAGCTTTTCTTAATCATTTTTCAAGTATTTTTCCCTTTGTCTTTTTTAGATGCCATATCCATATATGTTGGCAGAAGGGATGGTATGTTATGCATTTGAGCAAATTTCAAAGTGTAGTTTACATGCATCCTCCTTAGGTTTATCTTTGTTTAACTATTGTTTGGGATAGATAGTTGGCTAACTTAACTAAGTATCCATTTGTATTGTTGACTTGTCTCTAGTTGGTCTTAGCTAGAGGCTATCAATTTTTCCTAAAATTCCTCCTGCTTAGTTGATTTGCATCTCTGTCATGGATTGCTTTATTCGTCCCTAAGAATCTTCAATCTTTTTTGTAGAGTTCCAATTCTAATCTCTTTTTTCTTCTCACAAAAGTTCAAATGTTGATTAAGTTGGCCATTTTTCCCTTGTCACTTGTCAACTATAAAATGTAATTAAAATGATTGATTTGATTTACGTATAGAGAACCTTAGTCTTCTTTCGCTTTTTTCTTTTCTTTTTAATGTGTACTTCCTTTCCTATTAAGAGTTTCCATCTTTTGTGATGGAAAAAGGCAAGAGACGAGGATGATACCTTTAAATTATCTAATGGCTTCTGAGGTAAATATAGTTTCCCTAGTAATATATTAGGGTGAATACAGTCGCTTTAGCTACCTCTAAAAACTTCTTTATTGGGTGCTTTAGCCTTGAAGAGGTCTTATGCAGTGGAGGCTAGCGATTTCATCTTCCTAAGGCCTAATGGATGTTGTTGCTAAGTGTGTATAATTTGCACTCCTTCGATTGTTTTCACTTAAAATAATTGGTGTGGATAATCGCTTTCTATAAGGGCTAGTAGCAAATTTTACTTATGCCTACAAAGATCATCTTAATTATTTGACCTGAGGCAAAATCTTTTGGTTTTCCTATTCAAAGCCAAGACTAAACATTAGAGATGTACACAAGTGATGTTAGGTTGGGTACTAACCTAACTAGTGCTTAGCCTGGTTTATCACTAGGCTAATATTTTCAAGCTTAATGCCTAACCCAGTATGTCATAGGACCAAGGCAGGCTAAACTAGTTTAGTTATGCCACTTTTTTTTTTGGTTAAATTTTTTAGTAAAAATTATAAAATGTTCCTTAAAAATAAGTTTTTCATATAAGTCCTTGTAAAATTACATTTTGTCCTTAAGAAATATAAAGTTTTCTTATAAGTCTTTATAAAATAAATTTTTAAACATATAAAACCAAGTAAGGCTAAGCAAAATTAGATAACATAACTAGCTTAACTTAGCCAATTAGCCTAACTTAAGCTCAATTAGTTTTTTTAACCCATGTTAACCTAGCCCAAGATGACTAGATAGGATCAAACTAGCTAGTCAGTCCACAAGGCTATCTGTGCACCCCTACTAAAGGTGCTTCTTGAGATCATTAGCAACATCTATCAATGTGTATGTTTTTAGCGATGGAAATATTTGTTGGTGATCACTTATAACTTGTGATAAATTAGCCTCTTTTTTCCTTTTTTAACCTACCTTTGTCAAACCTTTTTCTTCTTTGGATATTTTGCAGCTCCATGAGTCAAATGTTATAGAAACTCACTTGTGTAGACTTGTTGTAATTGCCTTGAATGGTGAATAAAAGCTTATCTTCTTATGCATTTCTTTGTTTTTTAGCTGAGTTTTTCCAAAGGCACTGTACTATAAGGCTACCATATTGTAGGGGTGGTTAATGCTAAAAGTTTTGACTTCATATTGCACTATAAAGTGACTAGTTTTCTTTGTTTCAAGTTGGAGAGTGACTAACATTTGATAGCATAATGAATGATGGTTGTAAGCTTCTCTTTGTTGATTGTTAAATGTACTTTTTTTGACTCATGAAGGCTTTTAAACTCATGCCTCGATTGTGAGTTGATGTAATACCTTCACTAGAACTTAATTGTTGCCTTTGAGTAGCGGGATGCTAGGTGATAACTAGTTGCATTTTTAGTTTTTGTTCTCATTTAGCCAATCAAGGATTGATCTTTTACAATTTGCTATAATGAAAACCCACTTTCTTCTCATTGCATATTTAGTTTTTGTTTTCATTTAGCCAATCAAGGATTGATCTTTTTATGCTTTGCTATAATGAAAACCCATTTTATGGCTCTTTTTAAGGGATCTAGCCTTGAAAACTTTGTGGCTTCATTGACCTTTGAGAAAAGATCCTATGGAATATGCATTTTAGAACCTAGTTAGAAGAAGAACCATAAGGGTAGCCTTATGAGGCGAACAACTTTCTTGGATAAGGTGAAGACCTTACTATAAGTGTTACCTCTCCCTACAATAAATACATTGTATTAGAGGCACAATAGTTTATCATTACTGCTCCATGAGAAAATAAATACAAGGCATGTTTGTCAATATGGTGTCACTTCCAACCTTTATAGACTATGTTAGATGCCAATTCGTTGGCCATTTGATGTTATTTTTTCTTAATTTCCAAGTCAAGAATGTCCTTTAGCCTTATATTGATTGTATTATCTATAGCTTCTATATTTAATGCACTTTACTTCCTTATGCTCCCTTTTAAGTGCCTTTAACACCTTGTTGAAGGGATTTTCATGGCATTAAGGCTTACTAATTCCATTGAGTTTATCTTATTTGAATGCTTGACTCATTTAGAGCTTTTTGCATTGCTTTTTATTAGGAGTGGGCGCCTCACTTGCCCTTGATTTTTGTGATTATCTTCTTTTATTTTAGCTATTAAGTGAGTTGAACTTTAAAGATAGGCTATAAGAGCATATTGCTACCTTTAGCTTATTTAATCCTGTTTATCTGAGGATGACATTGTAGGCAACTGAAGTTTTAATAACGTAGAAATTGGTGAAGGAAGTTCTTCTATGGTCTCCATGTTTAAGAGTTACAAGGAGTGTGATCATCCTTTTAATCTATAAATCTGGGCCTTTGAACCCATGCAATGTCTTGCTTGGTGATAGGAGGTCAAACTCATATAGGCCTATACCTTTCTAGACATCATATTGCATGATGTTTACTACAACTTCTATATCAACCAAGATTTTTTAGACCATCCAATGGCTAATCATTATAGTGATAACTATGAGGTCATTTTCATTATTAATCACTAGAAGCAACTTACATTGATATTTAGTTGATACATTAGTTAAGTCCATTAAGAGGGTTAAGTTTTGCAAGTGGTGAATAAGGTTAGCCTTCTTGTCTTATAGCTCAATTTGAATAGGTTTGTATCTCCTTAGAGGGAGTCCTCACGAAATGTCATCTATAACCAATGAAGAATTAAATCATGTAAAGTTTATATTAACAAAATAGTTGACTTGTAAGGTGTTTTTATTCCTTTGTCTTAAGATTGCCTCTATGGCACCCTGCTTTTCCCTTTGAACTATTTACTTTTCTACTACAACTCACAATGTTTGTAATAGCTCATCATTCCTTTTTGCATATTCGCTAACTTCCTTTGGCACTTGGTAAACGTTTGCTCTCATGGGATTTCAAGTTTCACTATCTCCTAGGCAGATGTTGGTTTATATGGAGTTTCTAGATCTCATATTGACATTTCTTCTTGTGTCTCTTATAACTTTTCTCTCTCCTCTCTTGTCACAAAAGACATCTTCTATGTTGTCTACTATTTTGCTTGACTTATAGTCTATATCATATTTCCCTGAAGGTATGTAATCTTTGTCAGGAGACATTTCTTATACTCGACTTTTATCTATACTGCTCTAGACTTGGCTTATACGAAAGTGTGCTCTAATTACTCTAGACATATTCAATATGTGAACTTCTTTTCTTTTACATATCTTGACAAGTTTGCTTGTTTGTGGGTCTCTTATTACTATCAGCTCTTGCTATATTATTATTATCTCCTATTGCTATAAGTATAATATGTGGATGATTTTAGTGTTATTAGGTTATGGTTGTGTTAAGGTGCATACTATTATTAGGTCGATGTTAGAAGTGGTAAAGAGATAGATGATATTTTTTGGTCTGGTAAGGGTAATATTTTTATTTGTTTGTTCTTGGACATTGAGGGTGTTTACCAGTCTGGCTTTGGTAAGGGTTGGTGCATTTGTCTTACTTTAGGCATTAACAGAGCCCTATGCACCATGGTTGCTATCCTCTTTAGCAGTAGAAAAGGAAATGACTTAATAACATGCTCTTAAACATATCTCACTCCTTACTCTAGTGTTGCACTTTTTGTTTTAGTTGCTAGAATGGTTTCTTCTTGTTTATGTCATGGGCCATAAAGGACTAACAAGTTTGAAAATCTAAGCTAGGGATGTTGTTTCCAAAATAAAGAGTTAAAGTAGCCTATTTGGCATGCCAAATGTTGGTGTTCGAGTTATAGATTAGAGTAAAAGAAAAGACTTAGTCTAGTAATAGAATAGAATGTTACTTAATATAAGAATTAGATTACAAGTTCTTGCCTTTATTAGCTTAAAGGAAGAAGGTAGCTTAAAGTTCTAGGGACTAGACTAAAGGTGTTTGCTCCTAGTATGCTTGGCCTTTTGTTATTGGTTAGGATTCATTTCCTTTATATTTAAGGATTAGCGCCAGTTGTCATGAGAGTCTTAAAGATTAGTATAGCTACCCTAGTGAATTGTGACACAGTGATGTAGGCTAAGTATAACACCATATATTTCTAGCTTACTTCTTATCATTTCTAAGTCTCACATGATGAATTACAAAAAGGAAATGAAAAAATGGCATTAAAATAATGCCTTATTTCGCGTTGCGTCGTGTATGAAAATTCTATTCGGTGTCACAAGGACCATATGAGCTCATACATCACCTTCTCATATTTAATTACATACATACAACTTATTTGCATTACCAAAATTGGCCCACAACTCGTGGAATTCAAAAGGGAACATCAAATTCACTCTATTATTTTTGGCTAAAATCTCAGTTTTTCTGTCACAATTTTAGAGATTCATAACTAAATCCACAAAAATCGAAATCATATATTCTTGGCCATTTTGGAAAGCTACACATATCTACTTTATGACAAAAATAGGTTCAGACCATATAAAGCACGTTTAGCAACTGAAATTTAATGGAACAGTGACTCAGGTCGTACTATGCTACTATTATTGTTCCAAAAATTCAAAAGTTCATATCTCTTAGCTCAGACCTCCAAATAAGGTGCTTCTAGTTGCTACAAGTCACTCTAAATGCCTAGTTTCTACTTACAAAATTTCGTAGCCATTGGACCACGTTTGCCCCTCAAATGATACAATTTCACAATTGACCAAATGAACAGTACTGGTGTAAATCCGAAATTCTGATGCCAACTTTGAAAAATCATAGAAAATTCCACAGACCTCCAAATGAGGTGATATTTAAGAAGAGGTCATTTGGTCAGACTTTGCCATAGCTCAAGATTATGGCAATTTGGTTCCAATGGGTCATTCATTGTTCTACACACATTTGAGCAACTTAGAAAGCATAAATATAGCACAATTAAATCCCTCATAAGGTTTGAATTCTCATACAACTCAAATTCACCATGCCACTTCCATATACATACATGCATAAATGGGCTCTCAAGTGGTCAAAATATACAACTCTATTCATTAAACTCTATTCTTGATACATACACTAACTTTACATAGTTTTACACTTGTTCAAAGTGTTATGGCTCAAAAATAATATATACATATATTCTTTGACATTCTCATACATCAAAACTAGCAAAATGTGCCAAGAGATGGAGATTTAAACTCCTTGGCCTCCATCCTTTGGATCTTGGACTCCACCTAGATCATGTGAAATGAGAGAAAGGAGAGGGTGAGATTCATTGAACCTCAATAGCTCATACACCTATCCAAGCACATTTTCAAGATATACCACATGTCAAAGGCACAAGTATACAATCAATCAATTCATGAAGCATTCCACTTTCACATTTTTGTGTCCCAAACTCTTGTCAAGCATAAGAATGAGCTCTAGGGACTTTTGGTTTGGCCTCACCCTATTTCTAGGACTTTTGGATTGCCTCACTCTTGGTTCTTGGAACTTTTGACTTAGCCTCACCCATCCAAGGGACTTTTGGCCTTGTCTCACCCATGCCATGAGACTTTTGGCATGTCCTCACCCATATTAAGGGACTTTTGGCACTACCTCACTCTTGTGAGCCAATTCCACAATTCAAAGACATTCAAGAAAGTATATTGATACCAAAATAGCAACATAGCATCAAGTGGCATGTCTCAAACATACAAATATACACACAAGCACACAATGACATATATGCAACAAGAAAATGCAACAAGCAAAGGTGGAGAGCTACCTTGGGGCAAATTCAAGTATTACTTTACTTGTTCCTTTCCCTTTTCGGTTCCACAAACACAAGGAGGTGGGGTTGGATTTCTTTGGCCTATTCACAATAAACAACACTTAATTATACTCTTGGAACAAGTTATAACACCCAACTCACTTTTAAGACTACACTTTGTTCTAGTTGTCATAATATGGTTCCATTAATGACCTAATGAAGCAACTACCACAAGTAAAATTCTTGGTTCTATTCTCTTACCATATTTAGACCTCTTGACCTCATTTAAGGTCCTTGAAGCCATCACACGCTCACTTTCACACACCTAGGTCCATGTTGTTTCATAAGGTTATATTATGGAAGCCATTGCCTCATCTCCCAACCTAAGGCTTTTAAATTTTTTCCAAGGGTTTCTCCTATCTTCTTTTATCATATAAAGTCCCAAATCAAGCTTGGAACTCTTTGAAACATCCTCTAACTATCTCTAAGGGTTTTGATCGATTTATGTCTACATTAAAGGCCTATGGAGTTTGAGATTTTTCCTTGATGGATGGGACACTTGGGAGGCCCCTTAGGAGTCTTAGAAACTCAAATAAACACTCACATATGATGGGGAAGTCTTAAATCAACCCAGATTTTAAATTATGTTCAAGCACCCTACACTTTTTCAACTTGAAATTCAATGGCTTTTACTTGCTTCTAATGATAGATTCTTAATCCTTGCACTCCAAAACCTCTAATCTCTCCATAAATTGGACAGAAAACAGCTCCTAAGAAGTGGGCTTATGGTGGCCAAATTCGTGCAAGAGGAAGGGGGAGGGAGAAACTACCAAAAAATGGAAGTTTTACCTTGTTTTCTTGCTTCCTTTGGCTTGTTCTTCCACTTGGTTGGCTTACTCTTTCAAGTTTCGAAATTTCCCTCTCTGTTCTGCCCCCAAAACAGCACCAAACTCTCCATTAAAACCATAGAAAGAAAACTTGGGAGGAGAGGAGCAAGTTTCAAGAAGGAAGGATATGAAATTTCTTAAAGTTTCTTACCTTTTTCTTGAATTTCTTCCTCCAAAATCTTCCTCCTCTTGTGCGCCTAAGAAGCTGGAGTTCTCATCTGCAATTGGGCAGAAGCAATTCAGTTTAGAGAGGGGGAGGCAGAACGTGGCATATAAAGAAGAAGAAAGAAGCTTCTTTTAACATTTTAATGCTAATTTTGCCCTTCGTTCTTAGCATTTTTGTTTCTCCTTCGTTTTAGCTCCTTTTTGAGAATTTTCCTTTCCATTATAAAATTTAGATTCCAAATTTAATAAAATGCCTTTGAAATCACTCAAATTGGAGCTAAAATCTTCCTGAACAAATCGGTCAAAATTTGGGTCAACTGACGTCGGAAAGAATATATCAGAGAGGCTTTACCAGTCCCGGGGCTTCCCATGGTCTTTGGGGCCTCTGAGAACCCTAGGCAACTCAAAATTTCTATTTAAAAAGCCCTCCTAGGTGTTTTTCCAATATTACACTTATTTACAAAAATGCCACTGGCCTTTCGGCAAATTTTTTGAATTACTCCGGCCCTAGTTTCTGGGCAACTCAAGGCTCAAATCCTCATTTTATATTATTTAAAATTTTATCCAAATTTTATTTGGCCTTAAATCACTCATCTTAAGGGACTTACTGTTCAAACTGACCCATTTCTGTATTGTTACAACATATCGAGCGTTACACTAAGCCATTCTAGGCCTATGGGTTTATTATGTCTATAAGGCTCCTTTAACATAGATATATAAAAACTGTAGATATCTAAAGTTTCTCTTTTAGGATATGCTAGTTCTTTTTATACCTTTTTTTTTCTTATCTAATAAAATTTGAACATTTACACCTTTAAAAATTAAGATGAATTGTGAATATTCCTACAACATGAATGGTACTAGTTTCTTATATTTTTGTTATCAAAATTTTTAATTAAAATATGATAAGTATATGATTTTTTTATTACTAGTATGAAAAATATACAATTTTTGCATATAAATATATGATTTTTATAACTTAGTATCACATGCACTACAAAAGAAATTACTTTTAATGGTAACAAAAGTTATCTGTAAAGGTATAAAAGTCACTGCCACAAGTACATTTGGTCATCGCTAAAACCTCTATAGCAAAAGGTTTCTAGGGACCTAAAAAAAATGCCATTAAAAATAATATTTCGTGATGACAAAAATGTTGTCCCTAAAAATGATATTTGGTAGATGACAAAAGTTATTGCTAAGACTATTTAATGGTAACAAAAGTCGCTGTTAAAAATATTTAGTGGCAACAAATCTCATGACTAAAACCCCATTAATTTGGCATTTATAAAAGTTGCTGCTAAAAGTATACTTCTAACAAGGATATTAGTCATTTATCACTATTAAAAGTACCTTTTTAATGGCAATCTTAGGTACCACTACTAAAAAGGATTTCCAGTGGTGACAATAGTCATTGTTAAAAGTTTTTTTTTTAATTAAAAACCTTTAGTTTAACTAAAGTTGCCACTAAAGAGTTTTTTTAATTTTTA
The DNA here is from genome assembly GCA_032878935.1 of Erythrophleum fordii. NCBI lineage: Eukaryota > Viridiplantae > Streptophyta > Magnoliopsida > Fabales > Fabaceae > Erythrophleum > Erythrophleum fordii. The sequence goes on along the minus strand of JAVQMF010000052.1, from coordinate 11,205,959 downwards.
TAAATATTTCGTAATCTTGATTTAAGAATATATTGGTTAATTTCTCAAAATAACACCATAAAAAGCAATATTAGGACTTTAAATTTTTATTTTAAAAAATGCTAACTATTTGAAGCAAGAAAAAGATTGATTGATCAATATATTAAAAGTATATATACTTTATGACAGAGCCATCATCCCATAACATAGCACACTAAGGATAAATATTCACACTACTTCCTCTTAATTCCAAAATTTCATCTCAATAAGAATTTGAAGGACAACAATTATACTAGACCAAAATTATATATGTATATATATATATATGTTTAAACAATGCATGCCCAAAATAAATTCATGCCTTAATGAAAATTGGAGTATCACAATTTATATAGTAAGACCCATAAACAAACTCACTACATTTCAAGTAATTCGATGATTTTAATTAATACAATATTATCTAACCCATAACCTAACAATTTGTAACACAAAGAACCCATCTATTTACTTAAGCAACACTGATCAAATGAGAAGGACAAAAATCACCAACCTAAAATGGTGTTGTTATAGTAGCCTAAAATGAACGCTAAAATTTAAAGGAGCTTTGAGTAAGCACTGATAGAGAATGTTGCTAAATCCACAATTGAAAATGTAGCTAAATTGAGTGATGAAGTGGCAAAGGTAGAGCATACCTGATAGTACATGAAATGTAAAGAAATAGAGTCAATAGAAGGATGAATTGTTGAAAAATCAAATAGCTTTTACCTAAGGTAATTATAATCGAATTGGATCAGTCAGTTTAACTAATTAGTCGGTTCAATTAGTTGGACTGGGAACCAAATCCTAGTTGGGTCCAAAATACCCTCTAAACTAGTATTTTCAAGAACTAATCAATGTTGGTCAAAAATAGGGTTTGCCCAGTTGGTTTTGGGTTAGAATTAGTGCAAACAAACCAAATTGAATTGATTCTCCTTAGAAATCTTCCAAAATCAGCTGCTAGATTCGAATCGCGTACCCCTTGCTTTTAAAATACATATATGCCATTTAACCTGCAATGCATCTTCAGTTTATATGTGTAAATTTTTATATTAATAGATTATTCAAGTGGGTTGCTTGCATTTTTCCAAAATTTCATCTCAATAAGAATTTGTAAGGACAACAATTATGCATAAGACTGAAATTACATATATATATATATATATATATATGTTTAAACAATGCATGCCTAAAATTTTTTGTGCAAAACTAAATAATTTCATGATTTAATGAAAATTGGAGGATCACAATTTATACAATAAGACCCATAAACTAACTTACTAAATTTCAAGCAATTTGATGATTTCAATTAATGCAATATTATCTGACCCACAACATAGCAATTTGTAACACAAAGAACCCATTTATCTACTTAAACAACACCAATCAAATGAGAAGGACAAAAATCACCAACCTAAAATGGTGTCTCATAGCAGCCTAAAATTAATGCTAAAATTTAAAAAAGCTTCGAGTAAACATTGATAGAGAATGTTGCTACATCCATAATTGAAAATGCAGCTAAACTGAGTATTAAGTGGCAGAGGTAGAGCATACTTGGCAGTACATGAAATATAAAGAAATAAAGTCAATAGAAGGATGAATTGTTGAAAAGTCAAATGGCTTCTACCTAAGGTGATTATAACTAGATTGGACTAGCTAGTTTAACCAATTGAATCGGGAACCAAACATTAGTTCTATCCACACAACCTTCTAAATCGGTGCTTCAAAGAACTAGTTAACATTGGTTAAAAACGGGGTTTGACTAGCTAGTTTTGGGCTAAAACCGATGCAAACATACCAGATTGAACCAGTCCTCCTTAAAAATCCTCCAAAATCTACTATTGGATTCAAACACGCACCCTTTACATCTAAAATACACATGTCATTTGACCTGCAATGAATCTTTAATTTATATGTGTAAATTTTTATATAAATAGATTATTTAAGTAGGTTGCTTATATTTTTTTTATATAAAAATGACCATATGCAATGTCGAATCAATGACCTAAATGAGGGATTTCAACATCTTAACCACTGCACCGCCTTGCTCTCTTTAATAGGATTTTGCATAATATTATATAAATATAATTATAGTATTTTCTTTGAAATTTATGATATTTAACTTAAACATTTATTAACTATCATTTTTTTAATACTATGTTCAAACTTTCAAGAACCAATTAAATTTTATTATAAAATTATTTTGAAATGTAATAATAAAAAATTAATATATCAAATAGTTAGTTCTTATAATATCTTAGCTTTAATACTTATTTCAATACATTAATATTTAACAATTATATTTATCAATAGATAAGTTATTTTAGACTCAAATTTTAAAGTTAAAAAGTTAACTAAATTTAAATATTATGTTATATTTTATTTATTTATATATAAATTGGTAATAAAATGTTTCAAATTTTATTAATATTTGTTTATTATTTATTATACTAAATTTTTAATATTGAATATATATATATATATATATAATTATCACTAATTTAACTACGATTTGACCATAATTAAACCAATGAACTGTAAACCAGTATCTTCATTAATTCAATAACTGATCTAGTTTTAAAAACATTGCTCCTCTATTTGGGTTCTAAATTTCAATGAAGCTATAATAGGGAGGAAGATTTAGGTGAAGATTTCTTAAAACAATAAAACAAAGATGAGGAAAAAACCTTATGGAGAGATAACATGTGATTCTTTTCAAGTGGCTAGATTCAACTAGATTGATTAGGTTGGATAGGGAAGATCCATGACAGAGAAGGATGATCAAAGTGGCTTCATTGAGAAAGGTTACTAAAGGACTCTGAGAACCATCAAAACAAGAAGGAAGTATGTTTTCTTCTTTTATTTGATAAAGAGGTAGGTTTCTTGGTTTGTTCATTATATTATCTTAAACCATTTATGATGATGATAGCAAGGGATTTAATTAAAGGAATTGTGTGTAGGGCTCATAGTAATTGCTTATGAATCACTAGTACTAAGCATGATAGCAAGGGATTTAGTTGAACCATTTATGATGATGATAGTAAGGGATTTAATTAATTTTGTTTTTTATTTTTTATTTTTCTCATTTTTTTAAATTTAAAAAAATTACAAAACCACTTTTCTACCTAATGGCCCAATCCCATTTTTACATTCAAAATTAGACTAACTTTTCTTTTTTAAAATTAGATTGAACTTTCATTTGAGTAATATATCAGGTCAATTTAATTTTTAAAGATTATTATTATTGGATTCTTAAAATTTTAAAAAAAGTGTAAATGATGGTTAACAGAACTTACAAGAAGATCACCTTGATAAATTAAAAAATTTTTATATCATTAATTATGATACAATAAGTAAGATAATATCTAGTGTAAATGATGGTTAACAGAACTTACAAGAAGATCACCTTGATAAATTAAAAAATTTTTATATCATTAATTATGATACAATAAGTAAGATAATATCTAGGCTTTATTTCTCTTTACCTTTTGCCAAAAAAACAAAAATTCAAGGTTTTTACAGCAACTAAAAGTTCTCTAAAAAAAATAGAACTTTGTTGGCAATGAAAATCATCATAAAAGTAGCTTTATCAGTCACCTTATAAGGTCACCACTAAATCTACTTTTTGTTGACTTTAATTTCTAAAAAACAATTCAAGGCTTTCACGATGACAAAACTCATTAAAGCCTTTTTTTGTTGACTTTAGTTTTTAGAAAAACATAATTCAAGGTTTTTATGGCAACAAAAGTTACCATTAAAAGTGGCTATAGTGGCGAACTCACATTATTGCCGCTAAAGACATTTATGGTGACAATATGCTGCTACTAAATATCTTTTATGGCAACCTAAGAAGTCACAACAAAAGCACATTTATATAGCCATAAATTTGTAGCCGCAAAATATTTTTAGTAGCTAAAACTGGCTTTAGTGGTGATCTCATAATGTCATGGCTAAAGTTAATTTTTTGTTGACTTTAGTTTCTAAACAAATCCAAGATTTTGTGGTGACAAAAGTCATTGCTAAAAGTGATTTTAATGGCAACTTCACAGTATCACCACTAAAAACATTTTATGGCCATAAAGTGTCACCACAAAAGCACTTTTTGGTGGCAACAATTTTGTCACCTTGATAAAAGAAAAAGATGTTGTATATGAATCACTTATATATTCCTTTGAATTATATGTATCTGCAGGATTAATTTGGAAAACTAGGAGGGATATCCAAGAACAAACAATTTTTATTAGAAACATTCCTTTAATGAATTCCTTAAGAACTTTTATAGTAAATGGAATATATAGAATTGCAATCAATCAAATATTGGATTTCTCTTTCTTATTCTTAAACAAGTCCCTGAGAGGGCTTAGTTGATCCAGGATTTATGTTTCATCTTTCATTTCCTTTTTGTTTGTTTTAAGAGATATATCGATCAATTCTGATTCTTTTAATATTGATTCTTTTCTGATTGAGATATATGGATCCATTTGTCAAAAGTCATCACTAAAAGTAATTTTAATGGCGAGTTCACAGTATCACTACTAGAAACATTTTTGTGGCTATAAAATGTCACCATAAAAAGCACTTTTTGTTGGCAACAATTTTGTTGCTACAAAAGGTTCCTAGCAGTGCCAATATGTTGCCATTAAAGGCCTTTTATGGCAAGCCTAAGAAGTCACCACAAAAGCCTTTTTTTTTTTATGGAACAATTTTGTTGCCACAAAAGATTTTTAATGGCAAGTTATCTTAAGTTGCTGATAAAAGGTATTTTGCGGCAACATTATTGTTACCATAAAGAACTTTTAGTAATAACTTTTTTTTTTGGTTACCATTAAAAGTTTTGACAAAATAAGAGGCAACCTTTTAGCAAAGACTTTTTTTAGGTCAGTGTTAAAAGTTGTCACTAAAAATAATTTTTTGTAGTGATGATTGATTTGTTTTTCTTAAAAGAATTTTCATAAATGTTATAATCTTATTGGAGAACTTGATAGAAAAGATATAAAGAACTATGTATAATTCTAGTTTTTTTCATAGAAAGCTCGATCTTTTGGCATCATTGGATCTCTTTGAAATTTTTGCAAAGTAAATTTTGATTATCATACACAATTCTTATGGTAATTTGTTTGACCTTTTAAGTAGTTGAGCTTTCCAAAGTAAAATCCATATGGTAAATCTTCTAATTTATATAATATATTAGGCTTTTATTAATAATGTTAATGGTTTTAACATTATCTCAATTTGTCCCCTAAAACCATACCAATGACCAAATTAATTTTCTAGTCAAACAAGCAAGTTCAATCCAATTTTCAACATTATGATAACAACTCAAATATTTAAACTTGTACTCCTATTTTGGATGATAAATCTTTTTTTTTAAAAAGTACACTTTTGTTTTTTTTAAATAACTATATATTAAACTTTCTCCTAATGTAACATCTGGTTCCTCTGTAAACATGAAAAACACGATATTCGATTTCTACGTGATGTGCAAAACGCATCGGATAAAAAAGGAAGTCCCCTGAGATGAATGATTTAAGACCAAATAAAATTTGGATAAAATTCTGAATAATGAAAAATGAGGATTTTAGTCTTGAATTACCTAGAAACCAGGGTCAGAGTAGTTCAAAATATTTGTTGAAAGCATAATAGCATTTTCGTAAATATGGGAAACTTTTGGAAAAATCACATAAGGGCTTTTGAAACAAAAAAATTGAGTTTTCTGGAATTCTCAGAGGCCCTAAAAACCATAGAAACCTCCAGGACAGTCGAAACTCCTCTGGTGAGTGATTTCGGTCGTCAGTTGACCAAAACTTTGTTCAAATAGTTCAAAATGATTTTAAATCGAAATTGAGTGATTCAAAAGCTATTTTATAAATTAGAGGATTTGAGTTTTATGATAGAAAAGATGGTTCTCGAAAAGGAGCTAAAATGAGCCTCAAATGAATAAGCCAAGAATGAAGGGCAAAAGTGACATTTTTAAAAGGCTTTTATGAATCCCCTTTTGATATATGAAGCGTCCCTCTTCTCCTTCATCTTAAAATACCTTTTGTTCTATCCAAACCAGATTGAGAAGCCAATGAAGAGAGATGCACTAGGAGAGAGCTCAAGGAGGAAGAAAAACCAAGAAGAAAAGGTATAGAAATCAAGATTCTTTCTAGTTCTCTCTTTAGAAACTCTTTTTTCCTCCTTCACACCTTTCTTTCTATATTTTTATTTGATGAAGTGGGGCTATTTTTGGGTTTGGTTCAAAGGGAGAAGAGTAGGAATTCAATGAAGAGTCTACACCAAGTGAAAGAGGCTTTAAAGGAACTAAGAAACCAAGGTATTTCTTCTTGTTTTATTACTTCTCCTTACTTACTTCCTTCATGGCATTTTCATTCAGCTTAGGGCCCATTCCATAGGAGATAAATTCTGACTATATTAAGGTAGAATTAGGGGTTCTAAAATGTGAGGATTAGGAATACAAGTGGAATTAATTAAGAAGCAAAAGAGAACCAAGAATGGGAAGTTAGGGATTCAAAGACATAGGCAAAAATCTAATTTTATTCAAAAGTGTTCTAGGTGATGTAAGGATTTAAATAAGTACCTAAGACCTCTAGGAAGCTTCCCAAGTGTGTCTCCCATCAAGGAAAAATCAAACAATCTATAGGCTCTTCCTCCCTCCATAATCTTGGCCAAAGCTGGAGTAATAGTTTAGAGGATATTTTAATTTATTCTAGGCTTGGTTTGAGACTTCATATGATGGTAGAAGATAAGAGGAGCCCTTGAAAAAATTTCAAAGCCATAGATTGGGAATTAAAGCAATGGCTTCCATAATGTAATCTTATGAAGTAACATATATCTAAGCTTTTGGAAGTGAGTATGTGATGGCTCCAAGAATTTTAAATAAGGTCAAGAGGTCTAGATATGACAAGAGAATGGAGTCAAGAACTTGAATTATGGTAGTTGTTGCCATTAATGGAACCAATATAAGACTAATGGGACAAAGTGTGCTTCTTAAGCATAAGTTTAATGTTTTGGATTGTTCTAAGAGTATAATTGAGTGTTATTTGTTATGTTTAGGCCAAGGAAATCAAGGCCATCTAATTGTGATTGTGGAACTGAAAAAAGGAAGGAGTAAGGCAAAATAAAGCTTGCATAAATAACAAGGTGGCTCTCTACCTCATTCTCTTTGCATTCTTCGTTATATATATACCATTGTGTGTTTGTGTATACTTTTGTGACTTGAGAACATGTCACTTGATGCTTTGATATTGCATTGGTACCAATATGCTTTCTTGAATGGTATTGATTATGAAAATTGATCATAAGGGTGAGGTGATGCCAAAAGTCCCTTAATGTGGGTGAAGATATGCCAAAAGTCTTAAAACATAATTAAGACAAGGCTAAAAGTCTCTTGTATGGGTGAGGCCAAGTCAAAAGCCCCTAGGCCAAGGGTGAGAAAATTCCAAAAGTCTTAGAAATGGGGTAAAGCAAAACCAAAAGTCCCTAGAGCTCATTCTTAAATTTGATATGAAATAATGACATGAAAATGTGACTTTGTATGCTTTATGGTTGTGTTGCTTTTCATACTTGTGCCTCAATGTGTATATGCCATGAATGTATGTATGAATAGGTGTGTAAACTATTGAGATTCCATAAATCTCACTCCCCTTCCCTCCTTCATTTCCATATGTCTAAGTGGTGCTCATGAAGAGAGAAATGCAAGCCAAGGGACATGAGAGGCTATACTTTGACAATTATGTAGTTTTCTTATTATTAGATGTCAAAAGGGATGTGTACATATTATTTTTGAGTGGTAAACATATGAGCAAATGTAATATCGTATATGAAGGATGTATGAACCACATTTGGTACAAAATGAATGGAAATGTAAGATTTGGTTACTTTATAGCTTGCATTTACTAGTGTATTCATGGATATGAGATGGCCAAAATGAAATGCATGGTGTTTTGAACCACTTGGGTAGTTCATATATGTCGAAATTATGCTTTCAAATTTTCCCAAGAGGTGTCAAAACCCAAAGAAGGCCATTTGGACTAAGTTGATGCCTTATAAGATGCAAAAATGACCATAATGCTGAGATATAACAAAATCCATCCAAATGAGTTCTTTTTTATCTAAAATTTGGCATGTACATAGGTCTTTTTTAGACCTTTTTGAAAAGATAAAGTGCATAACATTTGGAGGTCTACATAATTTTTGGCGAATTTTTGAAATTAGCTGAAAATTTAGAAAATGATAGTGACACTATTCATATGGTCCAAAAATTGACCTCTATCATTCATGGGACAAACAATGTTCAATAGCCATGAAATTTTATATAGAGAAACTATACATTCACAGTGAACTATGCCAACTAAAATCACCTTAATTGGAGTCTAGAAAGGGAGATATGATTTTTTGAAATTTCTATTCTATTTTAGGTGCATAGTCAGATCTTTATCATTGTTCTATTGATTTTTAGGGTCTGAATGCTTTTGAATTAATCTAAAACTATTTTTCTTCTCTATTTAACATCTTTATCTTTTCAAATTGGTATATTTTTCATAAATTAGATTTTTTTGGAATTAATTATGTATTTTTGAAGTTTGTATCAATAAGTTGTATTGGAAACATTGGACATCCTAACCTTTGCCACTTTTCTACTGTCAAACGTGATTCAAATGATGTTTTCATGGCTTAAAATTATTTTTATCTTAAAATTAACACTCAAAGCTTTCCATAAAGTTATAGTTCAACAAATTTTGATTTTTCTACGTTTAGTTATAATTTTTCAAAACTGCTCTAGAAATATGCTACCTTGGCCTTAAGATGAATGAGCCATTTTTCTAGTTTTTAGCTCTTAATCCATGGTTTAAGCAAATTTTTGGGATGTTTTATGAGTTGTATGGATGGAAAATAAATAGAGAATTTGTTGATAAGTTCCTGAGGTCCACAATGGAAATTTTAATTTTTAACCCCGATGTAATGCAGGGAAATGGTAAAATTTTATTCTTTTTTCTTGTCTTTTTCTTTGTTATACATGGAAGTCACCTTGAATATAGGAATACAGGGTCCAATAAAGTATGGTGTGACACCTGGTAAGGGGAAATTTGAAGTTGAATTTGAAATTTCTCAAAGTTTAATGTGTTTGAAATTCTTGGAATTTAACATGATTAGATTACTTGAAAGTGTTGATAATTTTTTCATTAGTTATCTAAGCAAAGTAATTTATATATGTTAAAACATTTCAAGTGCTCTTTAAAATTAAATTCCCCCCTTAAAATACTTCATCTGAATACAATCTAAAAAATTTTCAAAAAAGACAGGAAATTACAATGCATGTTTAAACGAATTTTTAGCAAATTTGATTGTAGGAACAAGCAAGAAATAAAATAAATAAAAAGTGCTAGGAAATTAAGAAGACAAGATATAGTGAATACATGATGAAGATTTTAGTGAAGCACTTTTTAAGGTTTAAGTTGATAGAAAATAATAAGAGATATGAAAGACAAATATATTTTGGAATATATTTATTAATTTATGGATTAGCAATTAATATATTATATTTTAATTGTACTTAATAATTAATTTTATACTAGCCATTGTCTTAATAGATTGGGTTTATGTGTTATTGATAACTTATAATAAGTTAGACTATCCATAAACTCATTTAGAGAATAAACCCCAAGTAAGAACTCATATAGAGCTAGTTACCCTAGTTATATTGGCTAAGGTTTATTTTTATATACCCTAAGGTATTCTAACATATTCTCTAGCCTTTTCTAGGTCCCATGAGTTGTATCTATTCCCTACTTTCTTTCTCTCTTCTTGTTGCAATCTTCCTTGCAAGGTTTTATGTTCAACAATGGATCATCACACTGTCCCAATTATTATCTAGACTAATCTCCCAATTATTTTAACAATTGGTATAGAGACATCTTATACCATGTGTTATTGGAACCCAAATTTTTTCTTGTTCTGTATGAGGTATATTAGGAGTTTTATTCTTCCTGTTACAAGCTTTAATTTGGTATATTACATGGCTTATGAATTGGTCCATAAGGAGAGAAATTTCTATATAAAGTTTCTCATCTTCATCATTCATACCCTTGAATCTATGGCCAATTTTAATGGTTTTTAATTTGAATTTTTGCATGGGAATCATTGTTCATGCGTTTATAATGCTATTAGACCTATTTAATTGCAAAACTTTTATTGATTTTGTTGGAAATCAAAGAAAAATCTCTTTAGGGCATGATTTGGGGATCTTCATTTTTTTCACCAAATATTGAGTATTTTTGGCATTAGTTGCTTGAATCATTGTTGTGGAGGCTACTAAAATGTTTTAGGTAAGCAAAATCAGGCTAAAACATCATTTTCTAAGCTCGAATGGTGTAATAATGGTATATTTCTGCCATTGTTGAAGCTTAGAACTTTAAGCTTCAAAATGAAACAACCAAACAAAGCCCACTCTGCCCTCTAGCATATTCAGCTCACATCCTAGGCCTCTATAACCCAACTTAATGCCACTAGACTTAATTTTTTGTATTTTATTTAATAATATTTTTTCCAATTTTTGGGTTGCTCAAAATATGAGTTTCTTAATTTTCATAATATTCCATACTATTTTTGATATGTGTACTCTTTGAGTTTTGAGCTAAAAATTTATGTATAATTTAAATATATCTTTGTATAATATATATTACATACTCTTAGTGGTGATGCATTTTGATAAGTCAGATAATTTTTTGATGATTTATGCACTTTTACATCTTGTCGTTGAAATTGAATTTAAGCTTAAATTTTAGTGTGGAATTCTAAGAAAAAATTGATTATGAAAATTTTGTTTATATATTGTGACATTTGTGATATAAGGGGTGTTTTGGTGAATTTCATTATTACATTTTCTGTGCTTCATTTCTATTCTCTTTACCTCTTTTTTAGCAGTCACACCATCACATGCTATATGTTACAACTTACTATGTTAGAAAACATTGTACTTATTGACAGAAAACCTTATTGACAAGGTTTCAAATTTCACATTGCTGGATACAAGATCTTGTTGATAAAATATTATCTTAACTACCATATTGACAAGGCTTGATGCAAACTTATCCTTAACAAATTTATCTAGCCAACTCATGCATATCAAAAATAGAGTTTCAAGTAAAACTTACATCCATTTATAAATTTTTAACACCTAAATTGGGCCTCTTATAGGTCATTTTAAGCTATAGGGATCCAAACTTCATTTTTTCTTTTCCTTAATTTATTTTCATCATAAACAAGTTTGTTCATGCTTATTTTAACATATTTAACTCATGGAACACATAAAATTTTCATAGGACCAAAAATGATAGTATGCACATAACCTTTGTAGTAATTTTGAAAATTCATAACTTAAGTTATATAAGTTTAAACCATGCAAATTAGGTGTCTATGAAAAAATTAGGATGTAAACTATATGTTGTAAAATGTCAGACAAAATTAAGTTCATTTAACTTGCCAAAAGCAATGGAATAGTAGCCTACCGCAAAAAGGAGGGCGTATGATAGACATAAGATTTAAAATTCCATATCTTAGGTTATACAACTCTATTTTAAGTTATCTTAGTGACCATGGATGAGATCTATGTGTTGTAAAAGTTTCAAGAGTATCTGAGCTCATTTGACCCACGAAGAGCCTTGTGTATTAGTAGATACTATAGTACTAAGATATAATTAGACCCTTAATTTCAAAAATTTATAACTTCCTCTACACAACTCCTTTTTGTGCCAACTTAGTGGCCCTAGAAAGATTATAATACCAACTATATGTTTGTAAAATTTCATGAACATTGGAGTTTATTTGTCCTTTCAAATCTACTAAAACCCAAAACTACCATATGAATAGTATAGGGACTATTCTACATAAATTCTAGAACTTGGGAAATTTGTGGAATATTCTATGGACTTCTAAAAATTATGGTTTCTAGCTTGTTAGAAAGCTCTCTTAAGGTTCTATATGCATGCCAAGTCTTAAACTCCAACTAAGTTATTTAGGCCACTTTGGGTATAGGAATTGTTTAAGGTCTTTTATGCCTAACACTAGTATCATTTTGGGCTATTTGGCATCCAAATGGAATTCTTCCTCTTGGAGCAAGTTTTAATCATCCTATACAGCATTTCTAACTATTCCATATCATGCCAATAAACATAGATCAAAATTTGACCCTTTGGCACCTAACTAACACATGCTTTTTAATAATATTCCATACATCATCTTAGCCATTTGTTGCCAAATCATATATTTACATAACTAATATACATGTTCTTATGCTCAAATACTTGGTTCCATTCATAACATTATTAAATACATAAGTAACCATGATCCATACATAATTGTCTAGTTATATATAAACACTTGCCAAAAGTTAGACTATTTGCATTATAAACTTTATAATGGTTAATTCCCATGTTCTAATGACTTTCCACCTCTTTCCCTTTGCTTGAGGTAACTATGAACATCATATTTTGTTCGGGTCACTTTCTCATTTTTGTTTATTGTTAAAAGGAAACTAAATCGTCCTAGACAAAATATGCGTTCTTATCTTTACTTGTTCCTTATGTAAAATATTAAAAATTATATTTTCAATCCTTTTGCCCTAGAAACAAGTAAAGAGGGGCAATTGTGAACACCGTATTTTGTCTGAACCAATTATAAAAATAATAAAATCAACAAAATCAAATTTGCAAAAATACAAACCAAAAAGAGAAAACAAGAAGAGGAAAATAGAAAATTAAGAGAAAATGAAAGAAAAACAAAACAAAAAAAAACAAAAAATTAAAATTAAAAGCTTCAGAAAACAATAAAAAAATTAAAGAAGAAAAAGCCCAAAGTCTAAAAAAAAAAAAAAAAAGAAATTATAAGGGATTAAAAAAAATATTTTGTTTACAATCTAATATTTGATAATAAAAAAGAAAAAGGAAGTACAAACCAAAAAGAGAAAACAAGAAAAGGAAAATAGAAAATTAAAAGAAAATGAAAGAAAAACAAAACAAAAAAAACAAAAAATTAAAATTAAAAGCTTCAGAAAACAATAAAAAAATGAAAAGAAAAAAAAGCCCAAAGTCTAAAAAAAAAAAAGAAATTATAAGGGATTAAAAAAAAAAGATTTTGTTTACAATCTAATATCTGATAATAAAAAAGAAAAAGGAAGAAATTCAGCCTAATAAAAATGGGCTAAAAGAAAAAATGTTTGGATTGGATTTTTATTGAACCTGCTTCAATCCAACCTGGATCCATTCTCCACAACCCTACCTGCATCTTTAGCCCTGGAGGCTTTCTGTCAGCAGACACAGACACGACTGGAGAATTCAGGGGAGCAGACCACAATGCCTCAGAACATCCAGGCGACAGGCTGGCAACGAGGGGCTCAAGGAGTTGACCCCCCTCGTGTCCCCTTCATCATCGAGGCTGAGAGAAAGGGACGAGGGAGGAAAATGGGAAACGGGGAGAAAAGGGGGTTTGGGGGAGAGAATAAAGAGATTCGAAGATCAAAAAAGGATGGAGGAGGGATAAAAGATGTTTCGGAGGTTTTAAGAGGGAGAGATCGAGAAAAATCGAGGGAGGAGGTCGAAAAAAAATCGAGAGAGAAGGAGGTTCGAAAAATCAAGGGAATTCAGAGAGAGGGAAACCGGAAGAAAAATCAAGAAAAGGAGCAAAGAGGAGGAGCGTTTGGGGTAAAAAAGGATTCAGAGGATAACGTTCCTCTGCTGTGGCATCTGCAGGTAAGATTCGAACCCTTTTTCTCCTTTCTTTTGCTTGCTTGGGAATGAAATGCCCTGAATCTGATGCTGATGAAATAGAAATGACAAAATGGGTGATATTTTTACATTGAATGGATCTAGATGATAATTGAACAGCCATGCTCTGTACCCGCCGTTAGGTGTGCATAGCTAGTGTTCGACAGAATGCTTAAGAGAAACCTAGATGAAATTTTTAACATTCGATTATCATGTTGTTGCTGAGTCTGTTAAGCCATAGGATATTAATTAGGATTCCCCTGTTGCTATGTTTGTTTTTTTTATGAATGGATGTCTATTTCAGAGCGCAAATGCTTACATGAATGCGTCTAATCCTTAACCTATTTAATCTGTATTTCGAGTTGATGAAAACAACAATCTTATTAGCACAAATTCGAACGAGTGAAGTCTGCTATTAATATGGCGTAGGCAATTTGCTGTAGTCTGAATCTAACTCCCTCTCAGGTGTCTTTTGTTGTTCGATATGGATGCCCTTGTTTCAATTTCCATTTCTTGTTTGTTGGTGCTGTAAATGGATTTAGTTCTAATTGCCATTGTTTGGTATGTGGTGCTGCTGAAATTCCATATCACAGAGTGTTTACCTTCCTGTCTCTTCTTCTTCGAAGCTAAGTTGCTTGCTGCCTGCGGTCATTGTGGTTTGGATTGAAGATTGATTCTGTAACTATGCCTAGATTGTCCCTTATTCTGCTTGGTTGAGGATAGGAACTAATATTTTGATTCAGAAACTTGACTAAGATTCTTGCTGGTTTTCATTTGTCTTGCATTTCCTTAGCCTGAACTGAGAAATCCACACTGACATTATTCTTTGTTGATTGCATTTGGTTTGAACATGAGCTAATGGTTAGGTTTTATTGATTATCTCAAATGGATGTTAAAATCTTGAATGAAACCATGCTAGGTATTTTATTAAGCTTGACACAATGGAATTGGTGCTTGCTGTATTAGGACCCAAAATGTGTTTCAATCTCATTCTCCAACCTCATTTTGTGCAACAATATTGAATGGAAATAAGCTTGCTACTTGCTAGGCTTAACATGGTTTACAGTTAACCTTTTTAACATGGTTCAATCTTGATCCTATCGTATGTTCTCTCTTGTACCATTGATTTTGTTGGTTCAATCTTGATCCATTTGTATGTTCTCTCTTGTACCATTGATTTTGTTAGTTTTTAACGTAATGTTAACTCGGTTCTTAGCCTGAAATTGAAAGGAAAATCCTATTCAGAACTCGCATATTGTCTTGGTGATTCTTGAACATGAATTGAGCTTGATTTTTTATCTATAAATGAGCACAAACTTTGCTAAAATTTGTTGTCAATCACAACTTTGTTTTAAACTTATTTTTGCTGCCATCTTACTTTCTCTATGCGAGGACCATGGCTTAGAAGCTCATAACTCAGTGATACATTTGAGAAGATGCAATGAGGGACTTCAACGGATGAGCAGGGAAGGAATTTTCTTCTATTTTCATGAATTATAGATGATATGTAAAATGTACTTAAAAAAAAAATCATAAAATGTGCAATGGCACACATGCAATCATCAATTATTTGTGGGTCTGTAAGATATATTAGTTTTATTTTATTTTATTTTATTTTATTTTATATTTTAGAGTTATCGTGTGTGATTTTGTATCTCCTCGAGCGTTTATGGGTCATCCGGGGTTGTGTGTGATAATAAATTTTCTCAGGCATCGGGTTGGGTCGTCAAATTTTTTTATTATTAATTTTGAGTTTCGATAATTAATTAAAAAAAGAAATTTCAGAACATAATAAGATGAATTGTTTTTAAAGAGAGAGTTCAAGAATTAATGAAAAACATATAATCTTTGAAAAATCAAATAATTTTTCCAAATCAAATAAAAAAAGGAAAGAAAAAGCAGAACAAAAAGAAAGTAATTTTTAAAAGTTAAAGAAAAGAACAAGAAAAGGAGAAATCAAATGTTTAAAAACTCTCTTTTTTTAAAAAAAGAAAGGCTTATCAAAAAAATCAATTTAAATTTTAAAGATTTATCCCTTTTAAAGGCTTCTTGTTAAAAATCAAAAGTAACAAATCAAAACAAAAATTCAAAAAAAACAAAACAAAAGAATAAAGAACAAAAATCACAAAAAAATTAAAAATGAAAAAAACAATAAGTTTAAAAAAGGAAAAATGAAAAATGAATGAAAAAAAGAGGAAAAATTAGAAATACAAAAACCAAAGTAAAAAAAAAAGAAGATAAGTAAATTAATTAAAAACCAAAAAGAATAGGAGTTTTTTCTATAAATAATAAAAGTTTTTAAAATTAAAATGGAACTTTTCTTTTCTTGAAAAGTTTGCCAGAACCAAAAGAAATCGATAAAAAAAAAAAAAACAAACCAAACAAACAAAAAAATCAAAATGAAAAATTGAGAAATGAAATAAAAAAGAAAAAAAAATCAAAAGATCGAAATGAAATGAAGGATTAAGAAATAGGAGTAATCTAGGTCTTGCAAATGGAAACACACGAACTAATTCTAAAATCGTTTCAATCGTAAGAGTTTAAATTATTTTTATGTTCCTTTTCCTTTCAACCAAAACATAATAAAAAAACACACAAAGCAAAAAAAAAAAAAAGAAACCAAAAAAACAACAAAACAAATAAAAAAAACAAAAACAAAATCCAAGCAAATCATAGTTTTCAGCCAATCGAACTATGTGGACTTTGATCCCTTTGAGGGGTACGTAGGCCCTACGCTTTCATCCTAAGTCAAGTCCGTCCTTATAAATAAAATTTTCTTTTCAATTTTCATTTTTTTAAATTCTCTTCTTTTATGTTATTCTTCCCATTTTGTTTCTTTAATTTCTTTCTTCCTTTTTATTTTTTATTTATTTCGTTTCTTTTATTTCTATTTCTTATTTTGCATGTGATTTGTTAAGAGAATTAAAATAGACTAAAGGTCATATTAATTTTGCACAACTGACTTTGGGTAACCGTTCTTAGCAACGGGTGTAGTGGGGTGCCTAACACCTTCCCTACTCACAATCGACTCCCGAACCTATTTTCTGATTTGTAGACCATTTTTTCTATTTTCTAACTAAAAAGGCTTTTCTAAAGTTTTGCCTTTTCAAAATTAAAATTTTGGCGGTGACTCTACTACTTATATTAATTTCGATTTCAATTTTCATTTTCTTTGGAGATTGAATCGAAATTTCTTTTTTAAAGTTTCTTTATTTAAGCGCCACGCGGTCGCATTTTCAGGTGTGACAGTACCTAAAAATGTTAATGGGAGCAAGGGGTGAGATTCAGGGATAATTTTAGTAGTATAAACTCATCCAATTTAATACAAATAAGAATACCATAAGTGAATACAATGTATATGGTGCAAAAATGCTATGCACATGCTTCATGTAAATCATATGCATCATATAACATGAAAACTCATTCCTTTCTAACCATGATAGCATCACAAAATTAGTTGGGCTCTATCAATCTCAACCCGGGCCAAGGAAGAGCTATTGCACTTAATTCTATACCTTAAGGAGCTAAGAGTCATCACATAAACTTTTCATAAATATAAGGTGCTCATAAAGCTCATATGAAAATATAATAGATTATATTTTATGAAAGCATTAAGTAACTATACACACAAGCATATCAACTCACTCAACCACTCAATTGTATGCAAGAAGTGGAGAGAAAGCTACCTTAGGCTTGATGGAGACCCAAATTGCCTCCAACCCTTTGTTCTTGTTCTTGTTCTTTACCTTGGTTTTCCACCACTTAACACCCACAACTTGGTACGTTTAGATTAGTTTGGCCTACAAGCATAAATCCATAATACAAATTAGCCCATTTGAATCTATTTAAAGCTTTAGCACTAATACTTATCCCTATTTTAGTCTAACTTGTATTTTAGGATCAATTTAGGCTCATTGGGAAGCAACTTCTATTTTTCTTCATCTAGATCCTAATTTCCGATAGACTACATGCCATGACCTCAATGAAACCCATTTAAACCATCATATCGTTAACTAGATGGATCTAAAGTCAACTTACTTCTTTATCCCATTTTAGACCCTAAAATTTCAACTTTTATTCTAGAGCTTCTAAATTCAATTCATTAGCTTCATAATTATTTATTCCCTTCATCTAAGTCTCTTAAATCCTTGGAACTTAAAAAAACTTTCTCTAGGTGCTTCATCCACACCTTGGCTGAGACACACTTCAAGGAAGGGCCATTGGGAGTTTTCTTGCTTCCTTCATAGATTTTGATGCATGGCTATGTTCTCTAGCTTTTCTTTAACTTAATTATGGTTTCATATAGTTTAAAATACTCTTCTATGGTTCTAAATCCTCTATGGTTTACTTGAAACTCTAATTGCCATATATTGAAATCTATTAGTTTTTAATTACTTCTAATTACATACTCTTGTTTCTTATGCTTCAACACCCTTGGTTCTATCTTGTTTCCATGCAAAACACACCGCCTTCATAAGGTTCTATGGCTGGCCAAAATCATGGAGCAATGGAAAAACAAAGAAATAAAAAAATCCTACATGTTTTCATACCTTAATAGCTTCCTCATTTGATGGAGAATTTTGTGATTAGCTTGCTTTCCTTAAACTCCTTCCTTCCTCCAACATACTAGCCACAAAGATGTCCTTTCAAAGAACTAAAACCATCAAAAGAAAGCTCTTAAGGAGAGGAATCATATTAGTGAAGGGAATAGTATGAAAAAAATGTCATATTCATACGTTCTTACTTGTTTTCCCTTTCTCTCTCCTCCTTCTCTCTTTGCACCATGGAGGTTTTGGTTCAAGGCTGGAAACATCAATTCTAAATGAAAAAGAAAGTGGCATAGCTGTTATATTGAAAAAGGTGATGATTTAACTTTTTCCAAAATTCCTATTTTGCCTTTCTACTTCAGTTCTTCTGTATATGCTTCTTTTAGCTCCTTTTTGGAAACCATCTTTTTTATATGGAAATTTAAGTGCTCTAGTTTTTTAAAGACATTTTCTTTCAATCTTCTGAGATTTGGAACTATCTCGAATCATCCAATCAAAGTTTCTATCAATTCTTTACCGAAATTGTACACTAGAAGAGTTATATCTATTATGATGATTTCCATAGTTTTTAGGGCTTCTAAAAATTTTGAAAAACTCAAATTTATCATTTAAAAATCCTTTCTTTAAATTTTCAAAAAGTTGCTTGAAATTACGATTTCTACCACTGTGTTCTGTATTAAATCGTTTAGCTATTTTGACTCCTATTTCAGGCCACCTTTGGATATTTAACATTATTACTAGATACTCTATTTATTAATCTAGCTCTATCTCACCTTATTTCATTTCATTCTAGGGTCTCCTTTTATAATTTGTTCAATTTTAGTAAATTCGAGTCATGACATTATCTCTTTTTTCTCTCTTTCAATTATTACTGTTCATTGTTTAGACTTTTTTTTTTTCACTTTTACATTACATTTGCAATTCCTTAATAATAAATTGAATTTCTATAATAGAAAGTAAGCATTTAGTTTTCTTGAGGCTAAAGCCCATCCTTTATCAGTTAAACAAAAGTATGCAATTCACAAAGCCTCTGGGTCATGAGAATCTTTTAAGCATTTAAAGTTTCACATTTGCATGTGAAGAACTATAATTACAAATGGAAATGGTCATTAAAACTCTTGCATTCTTCATAATAAATCTTTTAAGCTGTAGTTTATATTCTAAGCCATTATATTTACTAAGATAGATTTCTTCAAGTGTGATAAGAGACTTTAAGGAATAAGTTTTGGTCCTATCAAGATTGAAAAAGCTAATGAAAATTTGACCACATATATAAAAAGTTACAAGGTTGAGAAAACCAAAACTTGTTCCTTAAAGTCTTTTATCACACCTGAAGAAATTCTATTTTAGTAAATATCAAAACTTGGAATGTGAGCTATAAAATTTATTATGAAGAATGCAAGAGTTTTGAGGACCATCTTCATTTACTGCACTAGTTTCTCAAATGCAAATGCAAAGATCCAAATGTTCAAAAGATTATCCTTATGGCTAAAGGCTCTAAGAATTGCTAACTTTTGTTTAACTAATAAGGAATAGGCATATTACTAATTTTCATCAGATTTTATTTAGCTACTTCAACTCTAATTTTTGGACATCTTAAGTCTTGTATCCTTATTTTCTATTATTTAGAATTTTATCTTAATTTTATTTAGGATTAAATCTTTCTCTTTTGAGGACTTCTTTTTATAACTGATATGTTTCTAATGTTTATAGAAGAACCAAGTATTACATCATGCACACATTATGGTCATGTTAATCAATAAATTCTTTCCACATACTAGTTGAGGCTGCAAATGACTTCTTTTGTTAGAAAATATTTAAAGTAAATTTATTGCACATATACCAAACAAATATCTAATGAAGGCATAAACATTTTAAGCATAATCAAAAATAGATTCTAGGTGTAGAATTTTAATGCTAAACTTAATGTAAGACAGTATCATAAGATAGCAAAAGTATATAAAGTGCTCACAGAATAATATATAAGACCATTTAGCAAAGAATCATACAGAGTTTTCCAAACTACTCTAATCTATGTAATCTTAAGGAATTTTGATTAATTGATTGTCCAATGCTAAAGTTTGCACCTTTTACACCAACTATTACCCAAACTTTAGTGCTATTAGAGGTATTGTATATATGTAATTGCAATAATTTGAAGCATATGATAGCAAAGCGTGAAAAAGAAGGGAATGCTGATGGTAATTCAAGTGCTTTCTTAATGGCATTTTAAAATTTAAAAATCCTTCATGTTACTCGTTGTGCTGAGTTAAAATCAATTCTACCATTATTTTTTGCTCCGAGTCTATTAAAATTAGAGTCATTGACACTATAGGAGACTCTTAAGTTGAAGTATGTAATTGGTAGAAGGAAGAATGCTTGGCTTTCATTATATCAGAGGAATGAAAAACAAGTCAATGGAGATTGAGATCAACATGCCTGCTTTGACGAAACTCAACCTATATCACTTGCTTGAACTATGCAGTCCAAGTACAATGGTAAGACCATGGAAATTAACTGGGTCTAATTTCTTATGTTAGTAAAATTCAATTTCTTGTATTCATCCATTTCTACGACTGTCCTCTAATTATTTTATGCATTTGCAGGAGATTGAAAATTACAGAGTAAGGGTGTACGTTACCATAACCTATAACCATTTGCGCAATCAAGTACTTCCTTAACCATTGCAAACTTCCCTAAAGTTGAAAAGTCTATTTATAAAAGAAATTCAGAGATATAATAAATGTATTTTTGAATTTGATGTTAGAAGAGTAGTGGTTACACTGTTAAAGAACAAGAACCTTTAAAATTTCCTTTAATCAAGTTTATTTCTCTTTGTGCAAAACCAAAGTGCAAAAACAAATAAATGCTTAAATTCATCCAGCAACTCATTCTAAAGAGCAAATTGCAGAATTTCATTTAAAAGGGAACCATATTGTGCATTAATTTAGCTTTAAACACAAAATTTTCTTTGAATAGCACTTTAAGAACTTGTATAGCATTTTGAGAGCCTTTTATAGCAATTATATTTGTCCAGCAATTCAGCATATGCAACAAGGATCCAAAGAAGCTTAGCTTATGCAACATAGAGGGGCTGGCATAATATTATACATACTCTAAAGAAGGAAGAAAAGCCTTAATCAGACTAACAAAGGAAATTTGAAAAATGGGGAATGAATTTACCCTTAATGGAATCTTTCTTCTTTATAATAAAGGATGCTTCTGAAGATAGTCATTTCTTCTCAATAGATTTGCATGGCTGCTCATTTGGTAACTCTTCCTTTGTCTTGATTCCCTCTATCTTTTCTTTTTATGGAGTAGGACAAACATTTGCTAGCAATGGTAGTATAGTCGAGGATCATTAAAGAAGAAGAGAGGAAGACGCTAGATCTATGGTAAATAAGGAAACATAACCAAAAATTTCAAAACCAAAAGGATGAGGGAAAACGGCCATAACATAAAGAAGAAGGATGAGAAAACCAAACGAAGCATGAGTGAACCAGGTCTCTGCTTTTCTTTGTCTTCTTCACCTACTTGGTTTTCTTGCAAAGGAGATTCCAATTTGGTTTTGTTCACCCCCTTTAGCTGATGGGTTCGTGGGGAGTTTTGAGAAACTTATGTGAGGTTCAATTAGTTTGGAGCAACATGGAATAATGTGAACAACTGAATTGAACCTCACCATAAAAAGTTGAGCTAGATGGGCCTGAACCTGCTCCTGCTCTTTGGGGTACATAATTGTCTGTGGAATGGACATGGAATTTGACTTTAAACTTGCATATGTCCTTTAGTTCAAGAAGATGGACACAACATTACTCTAAAATATATTACAATATATGTATAATATATATATATATATATATATTATTATATATAGTAATATAATAATATATATTATGCTATAATTATATGTGTATTATATATTATTAAATAATATATATTATAATATTATAATATATTATATTTATGTATATTATTAACATATAATATTATATATATATATTATTATACATGATATATTATAACTAATATAACTTACATTTTGGTCCTTTAATCTGAAAGTTATTTAAGCAATTTTTTTTTTAATTTTGATAATTAATAATTTAGAAAATTAATAAATTGTACATGGCTTTCTCTTGGTGTTGGGCCAAGAATCAAGAAACCGAGAAAATTGGACATTGAAATTTACTAGGTAATGGGTTATACTACGTCTAACATCTTATGAATATAAATATATATAAATAAAATATAAGTTGTCATGTCAATTTTTAGTCTTCAATTCAATTTCATATAATAAAATATAATAGCAAATTAAATTGTCTAAAATTAATTTTTTGGTCTTCAATTCAATTTTATGAATTTATTAAATGGTCAAAAGTTTAAGTATATGGGTTAAAAAACTTAATTTAATTTGTTAACTTTAAACTATCATATCTTTTGATCGGTAAAATAGAATATGACTTATTATACATCAACGAAAGACTCTTTTCGAGCCCTTCAATGTAGCAACCAGAATGAAACTTGGTTGAAGCTATTTTCAAGGTTAAAATCCATTGTTTAGGCATGTTTTGTAATTTTACTAATCCATTGATTAGGTATGTTTTGTAATTTTACTTTTACTTTAGTATTTTTTTAGTTATTTTGCTATTATTTACTTTTTCTTGTTATTCCATATTTATTTGATGAATAATAATTCAACTTTTCTACTAATTTAGAGTTTTGGCTCTTCAAATGTACTTTATAGGAGTTCATCAAGGAAATTGATATTTACAAATACAACATACGTTAATTTTTGGGATTGTTTAATCTTTTTGTCATTATCTTACTATTTTCTTTACAAACTTTTTCCTTATTTTGAGTTTTTATGTTTTTAAAAAAATCTTTATCATTAGCTTATTATTTTATAAATTTTAATAATTATTTCGTCCCAAATCTATCTAAAATTTGAGATGTGTTTTAGACAACCTAATTTTTGTACAAGTATAATTTAATTTATATAACATTCCTTCTCCAAATTTAGAAGAATTTGTTAATAAAAAATTTTTATAAAATAATATTATAATTATATAATATTCTATCCCTAATTCATTTCAAAGTAGAGATGAATTTTAAATAAAAAAATTTAAAAAAAAATACTTTTTTTCTTATATAATATTTTTTAAAAAAATTGTCTAAAATTTGAGACAAATTTTAGATGGACATTGTGTAACAAATATTCCATCACAAATTTGTCTCAAAGTCATCAAAAATATTTTGGCAACAACTTGATAGTAATTCATGGGACAAATTTTGGACGGAGTTGGGACAGAAGTTTTCATTCTATTTCATGAAAAATTTGTCTTAGATCTGTCTGTTATCTCAGATAGAATATATTTTGTTTGAAAATTTTGTCTAAAATTCTCAAATTTCTAATAATATGTTTAAGTAAATCAAAAGTTATGTGTTTATGAATAGTTTATAATATATTGAACTTTTCATAAGCCTAGTTAGAGAGCAGGTTCCATTTTACTACTCATATAAAACTAATTATCTTCTTTATTTTAGTTAAATTTTGCTTTTATGACAGACTCTCTACCTTTTCCTAGGATTTTGCGAGTAGCAACTATTGCCTAATTTCTTTTTCCCTTCCGGCTGCAATCTTTGTTGTAGGGATTCATGTTTAACAATAAATCGTAACATAGTATCAAATATTATCCGAATTAATCTTCCAATTATTTTAACACAAACATGTTGACAACTAAAAGAAATACCTTTGGGCGTATCTGATTAATTAATTAACAAGCTCTTAGATATATAACACTAAAAGGATCGAAATCTTAATTAGCTTCCAATTAATAGCCTTATGTACGTCTGACAACTTCACCTCAAAGCATATCTTTTAGCTTTCACAACTATAAGTTAGGCCAAAAAATTCGGCTAAGTTTGTCTATTGTGAATAGGAGGCGTTTGATGAGGTGCCTCATAATCTTTAACCTCTATATCTTCTTGTGCATCTACATTCTGTTTAACTTCAGCAGGACTCACAGCTGATATCGCACGCCTTCTAGATCCCTACAAAGGCAACAAATATTCATGATCAGTACATTTGTCTCCTATTAAAAACCAATTTAAATACTAGATGTGTGAGGTATACGTTTATATGGATATATATATATATACACACACATATAAAAGGAGTATGTCAAGTGAGATGAGTGATCTTTTATGAAAAGTTAGAGAAGGAAAGAATTATCCATAGGTCACAAATCAATGTTCAAGATTAATACAAAAATTCTCATAAATAAATAATATATAATTTCCTTAATTTCACATTAATAGCTTTTGCATTAATCTCAACCATTGATTTGTAATATATTAATAATAATTATTTTTTCCTCTTATACGCACCTCTCTCTCTCTCTCTCTCTCTCTCTCTCTCTCTCTCTCTCTCTCTCTATATATATATATATATATGTATAATAAGATTTTTATGTTTAATCCTTTGTGCTGTTATTTAAAAAAGAATTTAATTTGACCATTGTATTTTGTATCTTACTGCAAACAACTTCAATATTCTTCTCGTGTTACAATCAATTACGAGAAAATACTTGCTTTTTCCAATTTCTTTTCTTTAATATCAAATTGTCATATTGATTCAACATTCATTTTTACATTTAATTTCTTTTATTATATTTTATTTACATGAACATTGGTATCAATGTGATGGTCTCCAAATACTTCTAGGAACACCCTGTGATGAGAATAAAGCTAATAATTTGTGTCTTTCAACAAGACTAGCTATAAGACTACATGTAACAAGTTATTATCTAACGAGTTATATATTTTGAGGGATACTTACTTGTGTAGAACAAAAAATTAAAAGACACAAGCAGTAAAAGGTATTATCTTTTAGGGACTAATTGTACGTTTATTCTTTACAAAATCACACACACACACATTGATAGTGCATACCTTCACACTTGTAGCCTTAAACAAACCCGTGTGACAAAATTTAGAAACCTCACTTCTTGCAAGTCCCATCCCTATCAATAAATAATTAATATCAATAAATTATGGTAACAATTATGAAAATCTTTCAACATAGCCAAGAGCATCAAGAATCATCAATCTTCAAAGCTTACTACGTAATTCATCAGTACAGTACGGTAAATATTAAGGCTTCCGTATATATAGTTGGGATAAGAAAGAGTATGGAAATGCATAGGATTAGGTTGGGAAGAAAGGCTCAAGAAAAATCAATTGTGAGAGGGAGGACGAGTCCTTGGTCTAGAATAATCTGAGTAAAACCCAGGATGATGTTGATGATGATCTTGTTTCCTATGGAGTACACGCCATGAAATTGAAACTACTGATTTGATTGGAACATGACCAGAGAACTCTTCTTCTTCCTTGGCCCTTTTCACATCCTTGAGATGAACTGTCACTGTGGGCTTTGATTTTTCTGTAGCTCTTGTTACCCAACCATTGCCCTCGACCTTAATTCCTTCGCCTTTTGATTCTGCACCATGTTTCTTCGCATTCTCATGCACCTATTTATAACCCAAAAAAAAAAAAGTTCAAAACATGTACAGATCATTGGTATGTGCTATATATCATAGGTAAGAATAATAATAATATACATTCTTTGTGAAAAAGATGATAACGAAGATAAGTTACTCCAACACTGCAAGCAGAACGACAGTGACAAGAACAAGATAAGAATGAAGATGGTAACAACACTTTAATTTGCTTTTTGTTCCCCATTTTTGTTCTTTTTTATTATTTTTATTTCATTTTGAAATGGAAAATTACAAAATGAAAGAATGTGAATACTGAAGTTCAAAGCACTAACCTTTCCACAAACTTTGTCATCAAGAGCTACAAGAGGGCGAGCAGTGCATACATAGAAAGAAAGACACAAGCATAAGATGAAGAGGGAAGATGGAAGATACATATTTTCTTATAAAAGGACTCTTTTGAAGCTCATGGGAGTGTATGGGAGATCAAAATAAGGAATAGGATCGTGGGTTCTTTGATGTTTTGTGAGTTGGCTGTGCAAAATAAATAGTGAATCTGACTTAAAAGGGAATAATATCTAGCAAGTTCTTAAATAAGCTGACAAAATGGCTGTCCCTGAAAGAACATGCATCTAAGAGAATGATTAAACTCGTGAAGATGAAATGAGAAGGGTATGGTTGGCCCCAGTGTAACCTTCCTCGTCTGCTATAGCTGTCACTTGCAAGTTAGATTGCACCCAAAAGATGATAGGATGAGTACTTGAAAAAGAGTGGGGAAAGAAAAAACTCGAGAGTTCGAGATATTTGTAGAAAAATTGATAGTAACGAGATGGAAATTGTATCACTTGCCGACTTAGGGCCCCAAAATATATATTACTTCCCGTTTCATCTATGAAACGAATAATTAATTCATAAAAATTAAAAAAAATAGTTAAAAGTAAATAATTTTTTTAATTTTATCTTAAATAAAAATTAATTTTTAAAAATATTTTTATTTAATATATGTATTTTTTAATTAATTATAAATATTATTTATAATTTAAAAGACTCATTTAATAAAAAATATAATGAATATATTAGATATTAATAATTTATTTTTTATATTTTAAATCATATTAAATTTTAAAAATATCTTTTATATAAGACCGGGTAATATAATAGATCGGCGTGGGTGATAGAAGACAACTAGGGAAGGAAAGTGACGTTTGTGTACTTCTGGAGAGTTAGATGAGAAGATTAATCCTTAATTTTAGTGCTGTTTCAATCGAGGCGGAGAGGGCAAGAGACAAAATCTCATAAGTAGTTATAGGGACAATGGAGGAAGCATGCTTCCTTCTGTTACGGAGGAAAAATTCTCGAACCGCGTACACTTTTTTGTGGGGATTTGTGACTATCGAGCTAAAGAGCACGGATGCATAGACTTCGGAGCAAATTTTCAAAGACTTTTACGCTTTGGTTCGATGGGAAAAAAGAAAAGTAAGAGGAGAGAAAAGAGAGAAAAAATATAAAAAAGAGAAAATTAAAACAAAAATATTTTCTCCCCATACATTTGAATGGAGGGAGAAAAGATAGGAAAAAAAAATATATGTTAATTTAATATAATAATAATATTATTATTATTTTAATTTTTTACATATATATATATTTTAAAAAGTAAAAATAATAAAAAAAATAAAAATTAATTTAAGAAAATGTTTAAATTATAAAAAAATTATTTTTGAATTAAAAAAATTTATTAAAAAAATACATATTTAAAATTAAAAAATATTTTTTAAATTAATTAAAATTTATTTTATAAAAAATTATTTATAAATTATTATTTTAATATATGTTAATTAATTTAAATATAATATATATAAATATAATAAATATTATATATTTAAAATAATATAATATATACATATATATATATATATATACACACACACACGTCCGATTGAAATTCAGTCGGACGTGTATATATATATATATATATATATATGTCTGGCTGAAATTCAGTCGGATAATATGTCCAGCCAAACTTCAATCGGACATGTATATCTGATTGAATTTCAGTCGGATAATATTTTTTAATTATTTATTTAAATTATATATAATTTATTAATTTTAATAAGATAAAAATATATTATTATTTTATGCAATATATTAATCAATTTTATAATAAAATTAATTATAACATTAATTTTTTAATTAATTAATTAAAATGTTAAAGAATTTTGTTATATATATATATATTATAGTGTTAATTAATTACGTTTATATATAATATTTTTTAATTATATATATAATTTGTTAGTTTTAATATTAAAAAATATTATTTTAAAAAATATATTTATTATTTATTAATTTTTTTATAAAATTAATAATTATAATATTAATTAAAATATTAAAAAAATATTAAATTTGTATTTTTTTTATTCAATTCTGGAACGCATCGTGTTTTCTCCTTTAAATCTCTCCATCTTCGGAGAGAAAAAAAATCTATGGGATCCACCGTACTTTTCTCTCCATCTTTTCTCTTCTCTCTAGTTTTCACCTCGAACCAATCAGGGGAAAATGCCATTTTCTTCTCCCTCCTTTCTCTCCCCCTCACTTTTCTCCCCATCCAAACGTACTGTTAGAGCTGGAGATGGAATCAGGATGAGCACGAATTTGGATTGTTTAGATTAATTTGAATAGTTTAAATTTAATTTTTTTATTTTTAATATTAAATATTTTCTTTTTAAATTTATAATTAAAAATTATTTTTATTTTATATTATATTTTTTAAAAAATTCAAATTAAAAATAAATAAATTAATTAAGACTATCGAGAGCCTTTTCCATACCAAGGAGGCACAAGAGAGGGGTCTATTTGGCTAGAAATATTTCTGGATCCAAGGCATGTCTAATGATAATTAGAATAAATTAGACTATTTTTTTTTTGAATTTGACACCCTGTTTGATACAGGGGAAAGTGAGGGTATAGTTAAAGAATTTATGCTGTGTTTGGTTGTGAAAATATCATTTCAAAGAATAAAAAATCAGCTTACATTATATCAGTGTTGTGTGTTTGGTTGTAGGAAAAGCAACACAAATTTTTTCATGGAAAGCTTACTTTCCTTCATATAAAGGAAATCACAATCATCCCATTTTAGAAAAGAAAATGTCACTGTGTACTAGAATGAATTTTATAGTCATATGAGCAATATTAAAAATTATATGTTTTTTATTATTATTTGTCTATTAAGGGTATTTTGGTCTTTTTTATCATTATTTTTTTATTTATATATTTTATTATTATCATTTATCTATTAAAGATATTTTAGTCTTTTTAATAACTATTTTCTCTTTATTTATATCTAACCAAATGAAAAATATAACAATATTTTTATTCCTTTCTTTGACATACCAAACAGATTTTATACATGATAACATTCTTTTTCATTTCTTTCTATTCCACCCAATTCTTGCAATCAAGCGTACCTTTAGATATCTACAAAAATTAATATTATTACATATGGTATAATAACCAATTTGTAGGGATTAAAAAAATGATATAGAGCATTTAAAAATTGTAACTAAAACAGCAAATATTTAAACTTTGAGAAAAAAATAATATTTTAAACATTTTAAATATAATGCATGATGAAAATATTTAAAAAATATTTTTTTATAATTAAAATTTTTGAACTTCCCATTACAATTTTTATTACCTAACATCATCCTTCTAGTCCCTAAAAGAATCCTAAAACTCATTATGTGCATTTTTTATTGCAGACAATCCAAACATGTAGCTAAGGAGAGGAAGAAGGAAGCATCCAATAAATTTGTTTGGTAGGTTTATAGGGGGTTTTCTGTGGAGAGAAGATTCTAGCCTTTGACAGAGAGAGATTTTCTTTAATGGATGAGACAGTGGATCCTCTCTGGTCACTGAGGCGACTGGAGAGATTGCAATTGGGCTTTTAGGCCTCCCCACTTTTTTTTTGGTTTTAGGAATTATAATTGTAAGTTTAAAAAAAAAATTATAATAAAAAAAATTATGCTTTAAAAAATTGTAACTGTGCTACATAAATAAAAAAATTTTTAAGTATAATTTTTTTTATAGTTACAATTTTTTATTTTTCAATTACAATTTCTATCATTAAACTTATAATTTAGAATTAAAAAAAACCTATTTTCATTATGACTAGTATGATTGGAGAGGATCCATCCTAAGTGAATGGTGGATTGAAAACTTTTTCATAGGAATGATTAATTAAATGTCCAATTTGCCCTTAGCATTATATCTCCTATCTTATTTATATCGAAGTGACACTTTCCTCTTCTATTAACATTTTCCATCCATATCTGAATTTAAAAAAAAAATTAAATTTGAAAATTTTTTAATTTTTTATTATTAGTAATTTTTAAAAAACTATCTTTAAATTAAAAAGAAAAAATAAAAATTTTTATTTTTTATTGAGAATTCATAAAATATTTCATATAAATTAAAAAATAAAAATTTTAATTTTAATTTTTTTAAGAGTTTTTAAAAGTATTTTCTACAAATTACAAAAAAGTATGATTATTTTATTATTATTTAGCTCCAAGGGTATTACGATCATTTGTTCAACATTTCTTTCCATTCCTATGTTGTTTTCTTCCTACCAAACATAAGAAAGAAGTTGCATTTCAATTTTTTCTATATTATACCAAATATAATTCTAGACCATAAAATTTTATTTCATTCTTATTTCTTTTGTCATTTCTATTCCCATCAAAATCTTTTCTATGTATCAAACAACTCATGAGCTTGGCTAATTTATATTTAATATTTTTTATAGTAAAAATTATAATTGACTTCTTTCTAATTTATTTTCTATTTATAAAATTATTATTTTTACATAATATGTGTTTCTTTTTTTAAAAATAAAATTACTTAATTGTCTTTATTGGAATATTAAACATAAAATTATAGTCTGCTAAATTTTAATATCAACTTGGTTGTCTTTATTATTTTATTAAGAATAAAATCATATTCTTATGCTATATAAAAAATCAATTTTTTTGACAAAAAATAAATTAGATTGAAAATTGTTGCAATATATATTAAAATATTAAAAGAATTGAGTATGATTTTTTAAACAATATGAATATCATGTGTAACTTAATCAAACTCCATGAGATATTACCATAATTTCCTCTAATCAAATGAGTTCATTTTTGTGTGTGTATGTCCACATGTGTGTGCTTCCACTTGTGTTTGCGTGCATTTGTGAGATGTGTTATAATGAATGGAGTGAAGTAGATTTTTTTTTTCTCTCTAAAACTTGAGAATAGGAACAAGGAGGGCAACAAGAGAGTGATCCAAATAAAGAATGGGAAAAGGCCTCCCCATTCTTTCTTTATCCCAATGCCATGTCTAAATGATAAGGTAAATTGTATCTAATGACTATAAGTTGTCAAATTTCACAATAAATGACTTTAAAAACTCAAATTATTTAAAAGAGCCAAAGGACCTAATTTTTAGTGTGGTGGATAAAAATGGCCTTAAGGATAGAAAGCAAAGAAGAGAAGGAGAGAGAGACAGAGAGAGCATAAAATAAAGGAAAAAAAAATAAGAGAGAGCATAAAACAAAGAAGGATCTTACTTTAGGTTAGTGTGCAAAGGGTAAAAAACAAAGAAGAGAAAGAGAGAAAACACTGAACTAAAGCAAGTAAGGAAAGGAATTGAAAGGGAGAGAAAATGAATAGGGATTGAATGAGAGATTTGAGATAGATGTGAACAAAGAAGCATATAAAAGAGAAGCACGTGGGAAGAGGTTATCACCATGCTTTGGTCTTTACCATTTATACTAGATTTTAGATTGATGTGAAAGAAGAATAGAGATTACTACTTAGTTTTAGATTTCTTAATTACCACCTTATTTTCCAATTCTCATGTAACTTGCATGCACAAGCTGCCATTAAAAGGCATTATAAAGTTATGAGACTCTTAGGATTATCACTTAATACTTATTGATTAATCTTCTAGGTTAGTTTGTGAACACTAATACATTTATTGGTAGTAAACACTAAAAATATTAATTTTTTTGAACACTAGTAATATTAATCTAATTCATATTAATTAATATTAAAGAGTTGTGTGAGAATTGGGGAGTAATATAGTACATAACTTAAACCTAAGTAGTATTAATCCTAAAAGTCCCTAGTAACATTAGGATATCTTAGTAGTAACTACATCCAATGGTAACTTATGCATGCAAGGGACATAATAATTAGAAAGTAAGGTGGTAACAAACTTAAAAATGGTTAGTAATAATACTAAAAGTCCCTTGTAATCTTTAAAAGTATTAGCAATAACTAATTGATGCCACAACCAGACTCTAGATCTCTAGGTTGTAATGCTGGTAGCCTTTGTCCAAAGGAGGGAAAGAGCCAAGATTGATAAAATTAAAGTGATAACAAATCTAAAACTAGGTAATAATAACCTTAAAAGTCTCTTATAACTCTTAGATGCCTCAATGGTAAGTAAGTCCAATGATAACTTGTGTATGTAAGTTACACGAGAATTGGAAAACAAGGTAGTAACAAACCTAAAACTAATTAGTAATAATCCAAGTCCTTTATAACTCAATGGTAACTAAATCCAATGGTAACTTATGCATGCAAGTGACATAACAATTGGGAAGCAGGGTAATAACTAATCTAAAATTAGATAGTAATAATCCTAAAAGTCTCTTATAACTCTAAGATGCCTTAGTAGTAACTAAGTTGGGTGATAACTCATAAATACAAGTGACATGACAATGGAGAAACAATGTAATAACAAACCTTAAATCAGATAGCAACTTAAGGAGCCTGGGTGATGACTTAACATATCATACCTACCATATCATCCTCATATATGATTTTAAAACCTTCCTTCTTCCAAAAGCAAAACCTTTACATACTATTGAATCAAAAAATATCAAGTTTTGTTAGGGGCATACTTCATTTCAACAAGTTTTGGCATAGTAGTTGTTAAAAGAAAACATTTCAACAAGTTCTTTTTTGCAATAGTTTGCTCAACTATTTCTTCCCATGTGTTTCTCTTTTGTTTGCTTCTTCATTCACATCTATCTCAAATCTCTCCTTTAATCCCTATTCATTTTTCTCTCCTCTTTCAATTTCTTGGCTTACTTGCTTTAGCTCAATGTTTTCTCTCTCTTTGTCTTCTTTGTTTTCTACTTTTCTCAATTCGACATCCATCTTTTTTGCATGCTAAACTAAAGTGAGATCCTTCTTTGCTTTTTATTATTCTTTATTTTCTTCTCTCTCTCTCTCTCCCTCTCTTTCTCTCTCTCTCTCTCTCTCTCTCTCTCTCTCTCTCTCTCTCTCTCTCTCTCTCTCCCTCTCTTTCTCTCTCTCTTGCTTCAATACTCATATTCAATGATAACACATTAATTAATTATAAAGGCTACTAGAAAAGTGTACAAATATTTTTTATTTTTGAATTAATAATTTTTATATTAATTTTAACTAATAATTTATGATTTAACAATAATACTTATTTTCTCACACCTCATCTAAAATTATGCTTTTCATTTGATACGTCCATCTCTCACAAACAAACACACATATAAAACTTACATTATTTTAGAACATATGCAATATATGAATTTTAACTTTTTTTAAGTCATTATACTTAAACATATTATAAGTAAGTTTTTAGGTGCTTAAAATCCTTAAGTTTTCACAAACACAAGGCACTCATTTTGTGTATCAAATATAAGTAAACTAAACGAATTAAAAAAAAGGCATATACATCTTAAATTGTATCCACGCCAAAAAATCATTAATTATCATAGTTAGCTCTTATCTTCTTTATCCATTCTCTTAAATACATATCCTTTTAAGTAATTTGACAACTAAAATGCTTTTTTAAATAAATTTGCCAAATACAATAATATTGATAACAATGTTTATCAAATGATTTAAAATATGAATCTATTAATTTTATAACCATAAGAAGTCATAAATAATTTAACTTTGTGTGTGTGTATGTGTTTTAATTAGAGAGATCACCATTTAGACAAAGAAGGAATCAAGGGATTGAGAGATTGAGATAATGACATTTTATTAAAATATGAAAAGGGAGGTTTTTTGAAAGAAGGACAAGGCAAAATGAAGGCAATGCCTTTAACTCTTGGCGTCTGTGTGTGTGTATGAGTGCTTGGATTCCTGTTATGAATGAATTGATGAATGCCTTTGCGTCTCACCAAAGATTTCTATTTATAGACTTCCTTGAAGTGTGTTAATGATTGTGATTAAATGAAGTTTTTCTAGTAAAGCCATAAAAGTCATTTGATTATGGTGCCTTATTGTGTTAGAGCCATTCTGTTCAAAATAACTTAATTAACTTATTGTGTTACTCCTAGTTTTATAAATTATAACTATTGAATTTTGGATTGATTTGGGTCAATTGGAGTTTTTGTGGTTGTGAAACTCGTGTAACAATATCAATGTTAAATAATAGTAGTATATTATAAAAACATAGATAATATAAATTTAATTATTTATACAAAAGGACTATTTTATACATTTTTTTATTTTGCTAAGAGAAGGGCTTTTATTAATGTTTGCAATTGAAGATACCATTCAACAAACTCAATACATATTTCAACGCAACTCCGTAAACAAGAATTGAGGTTATGCTAAGTCATGCTTTTGAACACAGCACACATTAAAATATTAAAACGTAATTTTCATTTCAAATTCCAAGAGTGAATGAAAAAATGTTTCAACACTTTTTTTTTTGTAAACTAAATAAAAAACGCTTGCATCAGGGTACATGCCTTGCCAGAAAGTTGAGACATGCCTGAATAATTTTCGGAGCATGTTTCCAATTTGTAGCATTTGGTAAATGAGCAAGTTTGGTTGGAAGTTGTCCTTGTAATTAGTGAAGTGTCAATTAATTTATGAGTGAGGGTTAAAAAAAATGTCACATGCATGATTATATAAATATTAATTCATATCATGAATCATCATTTCGCTTTTCAGCATTTGGTGTTAGATATTTGTCTTTGAACTTTTAGGCCTCATTTTGGTATAAGAAATTAACTTTTGATGAAATAGAAATGAAAAATAGAATAGAAATGGAAAGAAATTTTGAATCTCATAGTTATATTTGGTATAATAGAAGAAGAAATAAGAATATTTTTATTTTTTTATATTTAATTAGATAAAAATGACATAAAAATAGAATGAGAAGAGAATTAAAAAAATAAAATACTTTTAATAATTATAAAATATAATAAAATGTTTTATTTTTAATTATCAATAATAATAATAAATAATAAAATAATATTTTAATTTAAAATTTTATTTTTAATAGAAAAAGAATTATTTGAAGAAGAACAAAATAATCTTAATTTTTATTCTCCTATTCAGTAAAGCTCTCTCCCACTATAAAAACAATGGAGTGGACTCTCCCATATTAGTGAGAGACAACTCACCTAAAAAAAAAAGTCTCCTACCTACCAAACATGTCATTATCTCAATTTCACTCTCTTTCCTTTTTTATCACTCAACTTTTTCACCAACCAAACGAGGTTTAAAGTAAAGATATTCCTTCATTTCTTGTGCTTTGAATTATAAGATGCTAAGCACTAACTGAAGTTGTTGTTTCCCTTTCTTTAAATTTCATTCCAATATCCTATCTTTTCATATTATAACCTTTGAACAAGTCCTTTTGATTTGATTGGTCATTAATTACGAGGAAACTAAAAAAGTACATATAATAATTTATTTTGACCAAATTATACTAAATTCAATTAACTTTAATCATGAGGATTTATCACCAGCAGTATAATACATGAAATTTTATATAGACATATAGGATATCTATTTTTTGCATAGATTTTATGGATGTAACAATAGATTATTTTTAATCTTCTCAACTTTATAGAAACAATATAAGTATGCAAGACCCAATCATTTTAAATTAGCACTAAAAATATACATAAATTGGGTCAAACTTTATCTCTACTTGATTTAAACTAAGCTTTTTTTTTTTTTAGCTCGAATCTTGGTCCTACCCTGTCCCTCCCTGTTTGTGACTAGGTCAAGTTAGCCAAGCTAGGCCAAATTGGACTAGAAGGCTTTGCAAAAATTTTTTTGAAACTTTAAAGTCTCATTTTCATATTCACTTGATTATTTTATATATATAATTATTTATTTTGATAATTTTTTTTCTAAATCTACACAATGGAAATAAAAAAAAGGGTTTAGAAGAGGAAATGAGAAAAAAAAACATAGATATAGAGACTAAAATTTTAAAATGGGTAGAATTTTATGATTTGATTATAGTGATTTTTTTTATTTTGAATATTTTTTTCAATGCGAATGCTATACAAATGCCATGGGTGATTTGTCTGGCTATTTTCTCCAAAAAGGTCATTTACTATCCCAATTTTAAAATTTTTTTATTCAAATTTCAAAATTACATTTTTTTAATTTTTTTTTGTTTGTTTGATACTCATATTTAGGAGGGGCCTGAAGCTCTTAACTATTCATAATTTTTAAAATGTGTTTAAAATTTTTGACTAAAATTATAAAATGACCTGTAGATATTTTTTTTATTTAAGTTCATATTTTTTAATAAAAGCATGCTAGTCTGGCCCAGATGAGCCGAGACAGCCAACCCAAAGTTTGGCCTAACTCAATCCTTAACTTGCTTGATTTTGTTTCTTTTTGGTTTCTTTCTTTTTTAAACTTATTCCATACAGGCCAAGATGGCTGATCCGAACCAGGTTTCTTGGGTCGCCTAGTTGCTTGTACACCCCGAATTAGCACATAACAACCGACTGATGAATTAGCATAGAAAGTTGGATTTGGTTGAACTAATATTGATTTTTTTTTTTTATATAGTTTTTTCTTTTTATATATATAATGATAGAATTATATTAAATATTAATATGTATTATCTCACATTAAGTATATTAGTATATTGGTGTTAGATGTTAGAGGTAAAATTAGTATTAAATTATTATAGAAGATGAGACATTTAATTTAAGAATATAATAAGGAAGTTTGATTCTTTTATATCATACTAACTTGTTTATTCAAGTTAAAATCAATTTATTAATTTAATTAGTAAAAGAACAATTTTAATTTAAAACGTTGTATTATTTATTAATTTAAACAGTTTCAATTTTTTAAAATATCAAATTTTAAAATAATCTTAACCCACGAACTTTGACTCATTAAACTTGCAACAACTAACTATTTCAACACTGGAACCGAACCTATTAAACATGTGAATAGTATATGAATAATATATAACTTTAATCATAAACTAACAATTTTTTAGTACGTGGCAACTGTCTTTGGCTCAACAATTGCAAAATTGTCGCAACAATTTAGATGCAACATTTTTTGAAAATTTAAATAGGATATAATTTTAAGCATTGTTTATTATTTTTACTTTATGTAATGTGTGATATATAATATTAAATTTTGTAACCAATAAAAATTATTTCTAAAACTCCAATAGAAAATAATTCCAAGTGTTGTTTATAGTGTAACCTATAAAATCTAATTTTATAACAACACAAAATTTTTCTAATAAACTCCCACAAAAATTTATTGCCGGAAGTCTCCATTCCTTCAAACTTTTGTTTTAATATTTATAATAACATTTTTTAATAAAAATATAACCCTTTTTTTTTTCTCCTAAATTGGCTAATTTCTCCAGCAAGCGTAGGTCCTCTTATTTCTCCCATTGGAGACAGTGCTCTTCTCTCACAGCACCAATTTCTGAGTAGTGGCAAACCCCAACAGGTCAAAACGAACTCAATTGCAACAATCAATTCCTCGACAAAGACAGCTCACACAAGAAGAGAATGAACCCACATATAAAGGATGAATCTATCCGTCGTTCACATGTTTTGAATCTTATTTTCGTTTTCTTTCTTTAAACATTTTAACGATCCTTATGATTCTTGTTTCATTTCCCAACCGATAAGCTCCATGGGCTAGTTTGAATTTCAATCAGGTAGGAATTCTAGGAACAAGCTACGGTTGTCAAAGGTACTTTCTGGGATTTTGACTCAGGTACAGTAGTAATAATTTTAAATCTTTTGTCATTTTATTTTTCCAGATACATTAACCTAATTTTTTTTTAAAATGAGTCACGCCTTTAATTTTAAAAAAAATTAAAAAAAAAATCATCCATGTTGAGACGTGACCCTTGTCCAATGTGTCAAGGTCATCCATGTTGAGACGTGACCCTTGTCCAATGTGTCAGGGTCAAAATTCGACCCTGACACATGGATAAAATAAGACATGTGGCAGCGAGGGATAGGGAATATTAGGATTCTGTTGTCACATGGACGATTTTAAGTGGAAGGGAAAAAATACTTTCCGTTGCATTTATCTGATTCTTCCTTTTCTTCTTCTTAAACCTTTCGTTTCTCCCTTTTCGTCCCCACATCTCTCTCTCTCTCTGTCTCACCATTGTTTCCTTCTTCTTTTGCTTCTTCAAAGTTTCTATTTTCTTCATCTACATCATCCATCCTCTCATATTTGCCATTTAAATCTTTGGTTAAAAGAAAAAGAGAAGATAGTGGGGCATTTCATCACAGAAACCAAATTTTTTAATAAAAAAAGTGAGGAAAAGGATCTCAAAGAAAAAAAATTACTGGTATGTTTTACGTAAAAAAAATTATTTATTTGTAACAACTTGTTAAATTTAAAATATATATTTTGTTAGTGATTTAAATATAGTTGTGAATGAAATAATTTTATTTGTTATAATAAAATTATATTATAGGTAAAATATGAAATTATTTAATATTGTATCAGAATTTTAAATTTGGAAAATAAATATGTTGTTAGTAATCTGAGTATACATGTAGAAGAAATAAATTTTTTTGTTAAAATGACGTTACATTATAAGTAAAATTAGGGCTTTTGTAAAGATGTCAAAAAAAAAAGAAGTGGTTAATGTTTGTGTACAAATAAAGAAAAAAATAAAACGTTTAAGTAAAAAAAAGTATGTAAAAAAATAAGAAAGATTGTTTATTGTATGATGTGATAATAAATATTAGTAAAAAAATATAAAATGAAGAAAGGAAAAAAATGCTAAATAAATATTGTAAGTGGGATATAATATATTGAACAAATTCGTTTTATAAAGATGCTATGTAAATATTAGATGAAAAAATACAAAAGAATTATAGAAAATTGGAAATAGTAATATGTGAGCAAAGAGAAAAATTATTGTATAAAAATAATAAGATTTAATAATGTAATGATAATAAAAAAATAATTAAAAATTGGTCATAAGTTGTTAAAATGTATGAAAATATTATTTAAAGTTGTTAGACAAAATAGTAAGAAAAATTTTGTGTTGTTATCACCTATGTTGCTTTGCACTATCTAATCAACATTGTTTTGATTCTATATGCTATTTAATTCATTGTTGTATCAGATCTATTTTATACAATAGGAAATTACATTTTTATGTGCCTAACTGCTCTATATTCTAACTAAATATTATGTTGTACAGTGTTGTATGATAGTATTATGTCAGGACCGAGGCCTGTTATTTATCCAGGTCTAGAGGACGAGTCATTGTTGTATTTACAAACTAGACACGTCTCTCAGGCAGTGTGGTTGAACAGGGTACATTATTGTGCATCTATAGAATTCAATTTTTTCCCTTATGGCTGTCATATCATGTATAATGGTTCACATTTTTTCCCTCTAATAGGCAGATCATATTTTTCGATTACGTCGGGTTGTGCATGGTCTACGACTAAAGTCTCCTCCAATAGCTATAGTGCCACATCTTAGAGCTGTTGGCTTCTATAGGGTGTCTCGTCTTGCAGTACTTGACTTTGACCCTTCCCTTATTTCAGCCCTCATCGAGCAATGGCGGCCAGAGATACATAAATTTCACACTACTCAGGGCGAGTGTTCCATTACACTCCATGATGTAGCAGTGCAATTAGGTCTTCCCGTGACAGGTCTTCCAATCACTGGTTCACTGAACTTCGACTGGCGAGGCATTTGTGAGATACTCCTTGGGGTAGCGCCACTAGAGGAGGAGTTCGATGGTCAGAGACTTAGCATTACTTGGCTCGCCAACCAATTTAAAGCACTTCCAGAGGATGCAAATGACAATGACATATTGCACTTTATTTTATGTCTCATAGGTGGTGTTCTTATGCCAGACAAGTCGAGACATAGAGTTCTTCTCATTTCTTCAAGACTTCCAGGTAGCAGGTTAATGCAGTTGGGACTTCGTAGTGCTAGCATACCTCTATAGAGAGTTATGCAATACCACTGATTACAAGAAGTTTAATGTCGGTAGTTTTTTTGACATTATTTCACTTATGGGCTAGGGATCGATTCCCTAGGCTAGCCCCTAAGAGGCCTGCACCTTCAGATCTTCAGCTTAATGTATATGATGTGCTCCCTCCACTTGCATACAAGTATGAATGATAATTTGAGTTGAATGCTTATATAATTTAAAATTAACAATGATTTTCTTTTACATCTCACAAGTAGAGGCGTGTGGGTTAACATCCTTGTCCAAGAAAGTTAGCAATACGACATTATAGAGTATTGCTGGATCATATAAGAGTTGACAAGGTCTAAGACACTTACGATGAGTTTGTTGCATGGTTACTTTAATGCTAGTTAACTCTTACAGCCTATTATTTTGTTATTTGTAGATTATATGGCGTCCATACGATACAAATGATATACGTCAATTGATACCTGACTATTGCCCGGTCTTTTCGGATATTTAGCTAGCATTTGTGCCACTTATTTCCTTTTACATTGTGGAGTGGCATCATGTAGATTGTGTTCTTCGATAGTTTGGTTGATGTAACTGATTGCTTGCGAGTACTTGCTGTGGACGACCATTCACCGTTAGGTCGCATAGTTGTTATTGATTGTACAGCATCCTCGATGCACTTAGCAAGCATCGAGATATAATGATTTTTCAGATTGCTCCTTCTACACCTCAAGTTGCCTAGACCACAATTTCTTCCTACTCGCACGGTAAAGAGAGCTCATGAATTTATGTCTACTAAAGTACCTATGATGGATGATCGGCTTTATCGAGATACTACCTCTAATGTTGGTACTACATCTGCAATACCTAATCCTTCTTTTTATACCTCAACAGAGATGCAAGACCCTTCTAGTGCTGCTGAACCATCTTTTTTTTCTAACAACACAATTACAAGTACACCATGATACAACAGGTCCATCTTCTTCCACGCTATCAATGTCTTTTCCTGCTTTTAGGGGTGTCAGCTCTTCATTTTATATGTTATGCGGTTCCGTCCCTTTTATACCCCTATTCTCAGAGCAAACAATGTCTGCTTTTAGATTTGCTTTTAGGTCATTTGTATACGTTGCATTACAATAGATGAGATATATCACACCAGATCAGCCTATTCCTCCAATTCAGTCACCTCAATTAAATCTTAATCCCGTACCCTATCAACATGTAGAAGAAAAAAGAAACAATAATAATGAAGCAGATAAAAATGATGGAGATAATGAAGAAGAAGCTGAGCAGGAGTTTGAGGTACAAGAGGCAGAAGAAGAACAACATCTTTTTGTACGACGCAGCCAACGATTACGACCACAGACTAGATGTGGCACTGGAAGCCATTTCTTTTGAACGTTCTATCTTTTTTTGTACTCGTAATTTTATTTTTTATATCATGATAACATATTATAACTACTTTATTTCAATATTGACTTCAACAGTTAATTCTGATTAATTTATCATTCAAAATTTTAATACTTTTACTTAATTATATAATTTTAAAAAAATTTACTTTCTCAATTAACTTTCATTTTATAATTTTGATGGCAAATAATTTTTTTATCTCTTATCAATATTTTTGTTTAATTTCATGATTTTGTTGCCAAATAATTTTTTTTTTCTCTCATTAATATTTTTGTTTCGTGACTTACTACTCCCAACAATTTCTCAAAAAAATATACCTGCAC
The DNA here is from genome assembly GCA_032878935.1 of Erythrophleum fordii. NCBI lineage: Eukaryota > Viridiplantae > Streptophyta > Magnoliopsida > Fabales > Fabaceae > Erythrophleum > Erythrophleum fordii. The sequence goes on along the minus strand of JAVQMF010000052.1, from coordinate 11,164,158 downwards.
AATTACATTAAAAATATAATTTAATTCACAAATCATAATTAGTCCTAACTTCAACTAATAATAAAATAAATTTACATTATTAGTAAACAAATAAATTATGCCTCAAATATGATAATTCAAAAATTTAGTTTATTATATATATATATATATATATTTTCTATAATAGTTATGATTTTTATTATTTTAATATTATGTTCAATATTATTTACCATATTTATTTATTTATTTTTTAAATTTCTTAACACTAATACTAATTATTAAGTTTTAAAAAATTTAAAATTTAAACTATTATTTTTAAAAATAAATTACACTTTTAATATTTTTAATTTTTTACAGTTAAATTTTTAATATCTTTTAAAATAATTAAAATAATTACGTTATTCCGTGACGTGACCCATAAAAAAAATATTTTTTTTTAAAAAATGGGATCACATCTCAGCATGAGGCGTGACTCCATAACTTTAAAAAAAAAAAATTAAAGAGTCACGTCTCATACTAAGATGTGACCCATTTAAAAAAAATTAGATTAATATATCTAAGAAAATAAAATGATAGATAATATATATAAAAAATTTAAAATTATTGTTACGTACCTGAGTCAAAATCCCGACGCTCTCTCATTTCCATCAATAAGTGCCCATAACTCTTGTGGCTTTGTCGTTGATCGTGCAAGATTCCTCTTTGGTTCGTTCTTTCTATTTTGTTATTTATGAGATAACACAAGGAAATTAAAAACTGCAGAGGTTGTGGTCATGTTTTGTGTTGCTAATATTCCTAGTTTCATGTACTTAAGTTGACTTTGCGCTTGGTTAAAATAGAAACTTATAAAAACCAAACGATGCTGTTTGTTTTGTCAATAAACATAACAAATATATATTCACCATAAAAAATAATAACAAATATATATATATATAATAAAAGGAAAATTGAATATGTTTTGTGATTTTATTTAATGACTTCTTTTAAAAAGCCTAACTCAATTCAAGTTGGGCCCAACTGTAGGTTTAGTCTAATCTAGCCCAAGAGTAAAATCAATGCATAGGTTGAAGCCTGATTGATCATCATAAACTGTGGAGGGTTCAAGGGTCACAGAAGTCCCTGCATATTTTTTGATCAGGATGCTTTGAAATTTATTTAATTTGAATTTTTTGAAGTACGAATCCAATAAGATATTTTTTTTAAAGTATGATACAAAAAATTAATATATATATATATATATTATAACATATCTTTTTTATTTTTATTTACTTTTTTTTTTTAACTTCCAAAATACTTTAAACTTACTTCACTCGTAATTTCTCTTTCCCTCCTCCTCAAAGCCTAAGAAGCACGATATGAGAATGTGGATATGGATATAGGTACGCGTATTAGATATGACAATACATACATAAAACATAATAATTTTTAAAATTTTAAGATACAAATATAACAATATATATATATATATATATATACTATATTCAATATATACGGGGTAGGGGATTATTGATGGGTATTATTTCATTTTCATGACCTATTGTCAGCTTTTGCAATTTCAACATCCCGTTCCAACAAATTTGCAAGTTTGTTGGCAGAATGTCTGAAATTTGCTTTCCTTCCTTCTATCTTTTCATATTTTACTAATTTTAGATAACCTTAAGCTCTAGGTTGCAACAATAATTTCAAGAAGAAATCTCTTTTATATCCTTAGGTTTCTGAAATATATGTTTGTAAATGTTCCTTTGTTATCAAAAAACAAAAAAGGGGGAAAAGCCAATCAATAAGTTGACAATAGATTATTTGTTCTATGGGAAATGACTTTTTCTGGAAGATATTCTCAATAGTTTTAGTTCCAGCATAATGAATTTATTTTCTCAATAGAAAATCCAAATCAGAATAGGAAGGACCACAAACACAATGCAAACATTAGCTTATATTTGCCAAAATTGAACTTTATATTAAAAATTTATTCAAAATTAAAAATCATAATAAGTACTACAAGAATACTTCGAACATCGGTTCATGTTTACCATTTAAATACACCTAAATCAAGTAGTTATTCTAAGCTTAAGCTATATAGGATGGGAAAAAGGGAAATAGAAGAGAAAAGATGAAAAACGTAAAAGTACGAACGAATCTTCACCATATCGAAAGGATGAAGAAGAAAAGATTAAAATAGAAAAGATGAAGAACTTTGCACTTGCCACCGACCACCAGCACCAACACCTGTCGGAGAAGAGGACGGAGGAGTCAAAGCCTCATCAGAGAAGACGACGCAGCATAAAGGATGAAGACAAGTGACGCACGACAAAGCACGGATGCAAGACTCGCATGGAAGCAAAAGCACGAACGAAGGCAGAGGATTTTCGAAGGATAGGAAAGTTAAAATGTTACAGAAAACGACGTCATTTTGACAATCACATTTTGCAACGTTTTACAGTTGTTTTCTGGCCATTTCGAGTGTTTGGTTTGGTGGTAGGAAAATTAAAAATCACGTCAAACTACGGTATGCAAAAATAATGAATTGTTACTTTGTCTTAAATGTAATTTAAAAAATTCAATTCGCCATCCAAACACTAACAATGTAAAAAAAAGGTTTTAAATGTGTTTGTATCCATATAATACGTGTATCTGTGTCGGATATGTATCTAGTACAAATACGACTCTGTAAACAGCCGTATTCGTGCTTTCCAACTCAAAACTTTCTCCATTTTCTTGCGTTTGATTCCTCTAGGCTCCTTTTGCTTGGAGATTTTTGAAGGAGGAAGAAGAAGATAAAATATATTTGGTTAAATAAAATTAAAAAAAAAGGAGAGATAAATTTTTTTCTCTTCTAAATTGAGAGATTTTAAAAAGGAAAAAAGAAAAGTAATATTTTTAAATTTTAATTTATTTTATTATTTTATTATTTTTTTAATATATTAATATTTAATAAAAATTAAAATAATTTTTTTATCTAAAATTAAAAATAAAAAATTAAAAAATATATTTTTTTAATATTAATATAAATAATATTTTTTATAAAAAATAAAATTAAAATATTATAAAAATAAATTTAACCAAATATAATTATACATTTTTTCTCTCTTTCTATTATTAGAACAAATAATAATCTCTTCTTTACTTCGCCCTACCTTCCAACCAAAGGATTGTATGCAAGTTCTTGCCAGTATAACATGTTGTCACTGGAAATTTTGGTTAAGCATGGAGTCTTATATGCTGGTTTGCATTAACTTGTTATCTTTATTTTCTGACTACGTGGTTTTGTTTACTGTTTGTTTGCTGGGTTGCTTGATCGCCTTTTCTGGATCTCTCTAAAATAATGTTGTCTTTTGTACCTATTATGCTATTATATTTTCATTGCATTTGAAGTGTGTATATTCCAAGTTTTATGGTTAATGATTGTGAGTTGTGTCAAAGATAATCTTTTGCAGGTTTTATAAAGGTGTCATTGATTCTTTAGAAGGTGATTTGGCAAATATAAGTTATTTGCACCCTGTCTCCCCCTTTTCCCCTTCTGTTTTTTTTTTTAAATATATAGTTCCAATGAAATAGTAGATTTCTCATCTCTAAGTACTGAATGCAAAATTCTGGGTGGCTTAATTATTTACCAAAAGGATTAGTTTTCAATCTCTCTAGTATACCTGTATATATTTACATTTTCTGACATGATTGTAGGTTATGTATGATGATGGTGATGAAGAAATATTAAATCTTAAAAGGGGAAAATGGGAGTTTATTGAAGATGAATCTGATTCAGATGGGTGCCTGTCTGCATTGGTTTTTTTGTAGTTTGAACCTTTTAATGTCTAGGTTGATGAGGAGTATTTCTGTTAACAGAAAAAAGGAAGTGATCAACCAAGTTTGTGTAAATATATATGCATTGTTCTAGTCCTGAGTTTGTGTAAATATATCTTGAAAGGCAAGACAACTATTAGGATTTGGTCCTCACCCTTTGGTGAGGAACAACTACATTATCTCTTTCAAGTGAAATTCCTGTGAAAAAAAAAGAAAAAAGAAAAAAAAAAAAGGAGAAGCAGTCTGAAACTTGAGCCTTGCATCTTACAATGTGTGTGTGGCTATGATTTTGGTTGACATTGTGTTTATATGCTTACGAATGGGCTGTACATATACTTAGCATGATGCCTTATAGATCTTAAGGCCTATTTTTGGGTTGGTTGTATGTATGATGATGAATACGAAGCTAGGATGTAATTATTATGATGTTTGATATATACATATACATATACATATACATATATGACGTTAAGAAGTCCTTCTTATTCTGAAACTTTTATGTTGTGTAGTTATGAGGATGCCAAAATAGGACTCAACATGTATAGTTTTTGAGTTGATGAAATGATGTAAATGTGGATATAAATGTATTATGAATACAGTTTATCATGTTTTATAACAGAACAAGATGAAGGAAAATGCATGTTTTGACATTAGAAGAGGATTTCTTGTTAAGCATGGTTGGCTATATAATGTTTACGTGTAAATTGTAGCTCATTCCTGAGCTTGGTGATTTATTTTATGTTGACATGGTTAATGGGATTGTGGAGGTATTAGGTTGAGACATAAACTCGGAATCTACTTCATATAAAATCTCATGTAAAAATTAGGATTTAGCTTGAAATGTGGTTTGGCATGGTCACTTCAACCATTTGAGCGTCCTTGGGAATTTTATGGGTTGAGCAAGTGTGTCTTAGTGATTTAGGGTGCTTAGAAGTGGTTTGGAGTCATTTAGGCTCATTTGCTAAATTTGGATATGTAATATCCTTTTTAGTGTGGTGTTTTTGCTGTCAAATTGAGTGTGAATCACTCAAATTTTTAGATTATTGGCATAGTTGGGGTTTTTGGGTCTAAAATCATGTCTTTGGGCATAAGAAGTTTGCCCAAGGTTGTTTGTTGTGTTTTGGTAAAGGGTAGCTTGAGTTAGGCATGCCACTTCATAAGTTGAAGTGTCACAACCCACACTTTTAAGTATGTTGGCACAAAAGACAACAATTTCCCCTACCATGAATCGATTTGTATTGACATTCTCCACAAAAGTTCAGATAAATTTCCTCTTCACAGAAATTATAAAACTAGAAGTATCATTTCTGAATCACTTTTGTACAAAACGTAGAAGTTTTTCTTTTGTGTGACTTTTGTAGAAATTTCGGCAGAGTCTCCTCTATAATTTGGACCTCCCGATATTTTTACAAACAGTCAACTCAACAATACATCCAAAAATATCAAAACATATACTTCTAGGGATTGGGGATATCCTAACTATGATTCAGTGGAGCCACATTCTACACTGTTCAGAACAAAATAAATTACAAGCATAAAACAAAATACACCCACATGAACAATTGTGGGCTCGCCAAAAGAAATAAAGCAGGAGATCTACAGCTAGTAGGCAGCTCAGGGTAAGCTAGGGTCTTCAACGCTCTTTGAAAAATAAATCAAGAAAGAGTGAGTTTGATACTTAGTGAATAAGTAATATCAACCCTTTTTAAAAAAATAGGAACAAGGCCCGGAAAATACTTATATATATATATATATACATAACACATAAAATAAGCCTTATACATATCATTTCTTAAGATGCATCAGAATATCTAAGCAGAACCAAATTGAAACAGACGCAGAGCACACAGCTCGCGGGGAGAATAACCACAGACGCAAAGCACTTTGCTTGCGAAATAAAATGACTCCACATGTGGTAGCTACCCACACGGGGCTAGCAAACCCCTACTAGCTGAGGTCCAGATCATGGTACACCAAGGCTAACAACTACTGCTGTTAGCTACAGAGTTCTAAACAGATAACCTCTACCTCTTAAAATGATACTTTTCTCAATTTAGCATTTCAGACAAAGTACCATTCATATCAGTTCAATATCTAAATTTCCAGATAACTCAACAGTCGAAATTTTTCAAAATCTCACGTTCAAATTAATTTTCGAATAACATGCATATAACAAAACATTTAAAGATGTCTTTCTTTAAATAGGTTTCTAAACGTTAGAACACTGCAAGGAAGCTTAAGGAGACTTAGTAATAAAATAAGAAATAGGAGTTACTCACGGTCCGTATTACTTACTCACCTCCTAAGATGATATCAACATTCCCTGCCCACTCCTCAGCTAACTCAATCTCCTGAGTATCCTACAATACCCGTTCACCAGATTTTAGAATGTGAATAACCAAAAATTGTCTCATTAGCTTAGCCTATCTAAACAAAATTCTAGGAAAAGTAAGGAATATTAATGTCTATTCTTCATTCCCTTAGCATGGTATAGATATGTACAAATTTCAAGGAATTAAGTCCAACATTTTAAAGACTTAAATTCATTCAAGAGAGGAAGCACAATCAAGAATTTGCAATTAAGAAGCACAATAGAATTTGATTTTTGGATTTTATACTAGAAATTTCATCCAAAAATGGAAGCAATAAAAGGAACGGTCGAAATTCATTCTAGCATAATGGAAACCAAGATTACTCTAACCAAAAATCAGTCTCTTACACCCCCTTTTTTTTTCGGTTGGCCACACACACACCAGAACGCATCACAGAACAAGCAAAACAGGGGAGGGGAACGCTGTGGAATTGGAACCAGAAACGCAATACCAACAGCAGCAACTCAGACTTGGGAAAAAGGCTTGTTTCTGGCGTTAGATCACCAGCAAACAGCAGCTCACGCAGCACCACCAGGAGGCAACAGCAGCAGCAGAAAAATGAAACCAGAAACAGCGAAAATGGCAACCAGCAGAGGGGAGAAGATGCTGTTCTGTTCCAGCGCCAATTTCTGCTCCTTGTCTAACCGAAGAGATGGATATAGGTTAGGTTCAGTGTTGCAGAATTTAAGAGAAGCAAATTACGTTAAAGACCAGCTAAAAGTGGATAAGAAAGGGGCATTTCGGATATTGCAGAAGGAGGAAGAAAAATTCTACGTGGCAGCAGCAAAAACTCCTTTGAAAAGTCAACTCCCCATGCATGAAAGCATGCACGTCGGTCTTTACAATCTCTCCCCTTAAAAAAAATTCGGTCCCCGAATTTATATATATATATATATAGATACTCACCTTAGTTCTCAAATAGATAGGGGTATTTTGCACGCATTTCAGTCTCTACCTCCCACATAGCCTCCTCTGGTGTGTGGTGACACCATAGGACTTTCACTGATGAAATCTCCTTGGAACGTAATTTCTTCGTTTGTCTATCCAAGATTGCCACAAGAGTTTCTTCATAAGTCAAACCTTCACCCAAAGAAACATCTTGATGCTATAGCACATGAGAGGGATCAGGTAGATACTTCCTTAATATGGAAACGTGAAATACTGGGTGAATACTGGATAACTCAAGCGGCAACGCCAGCCTATAGGCCACAGTCCCAACTTGCTCTAGGATCTCATATGGCCCTATATATCTCGGGGTCAACTTCCTTTTCTTCCCAAATCTCATCACACCTTTCATGGGAGACACCCTGAGAAACACATAATCTCCAATCATAAATTCCAAATCACGACGTCGGTGATCCACATATGTTTTCTGCCTGCTCTGAGCTGCTATCAATCTCTCCTTGATTACTTTCACCTTTTCTAAAGCATCTTGCACTAACTCAAGCCCTAATGCTTTAACTTCTCCAGTTTCAAACCATCCAATGGGAGATCTACACTGTCTCCCATACAATGCCTCGAAGGGTGCCATCTGTATGCTCGCTTGATAACTATTATTATAAGCAAATTCCACCAATGATAAATAGTTATCCCAGCTACCACCAAAGTCCATAACACACAACCTTAACATATCCTCTAGTGTTTGTATAGTCCTCTCAGATTGCCCATCAGTTTGAGGATGAAAGGCTATGCTAAGATCCAATCGGGTACCCATAGCCTCTTGAAAGGCTCTCCAAAACTTAGAAGTAAATTGAGATCCTCGATCAGAAATTATAGACATCGGTACACCGTGAAGTTTCACTATCTCATTTATGTAAAGCTGTGCATATCTTGCAACATTGTACGTTGTTTTTTACTGGGAGAAAATGAGCTGTTTTAGTGAGTCTGTCCACAATCACCCAGATAGAATCATAACCTTTTACTGTTCGGGGTAGTCCCATTACAAAATCCATAGTGATCCTTTCCCACTTCCACTCAGGTATCTCCAGCCGTTGGTGTAATCCTGCAGGTTTCTGGTGTTCTACTTTAACTTACTGACACGCCAAACAATGCAAAGTGAAATTCGCTATATCTCTCTTCATGCCCTCCCACCAGTATACTTGCTAAGTCTTAATACATCTTTGTAGAACCAGGATGGATCGTATACCGGGAACAATGAGCTTCTTCCATAAGTTCTCTCCTCAAATCTTCCACATTTGGCACACACAATCGAGTACCGAACCATAAAACGCCATTTGAATCTAAAATAAATTCATTTTTCTTTCCACTTTTGACGTCATCCACTAATTGACATATCTGTGCATCTTTGGCTTGGGCAGTTTTCAACCTTTCAAATAGAGATGAATGAAGCTGTACATGAGCCAAAAACATTCCTGGCTCTTTAATCTCAAATTGGATTCCTGAACGCTCAACCTTATGGAGTTCTGAAATTAGCGGTCTCCTCACTTCCACAATGTGGCTCAAGCTCCCCATGGATTTCCTACTCAGAGTATCTGCTACTATATTAGCCTTACCTGGATGATATAAAATAGTACAATCATAATCTTTGAGCAACTCCATCCACCGCCTTTGCCTTAGATTCAGATCCCGCTGTTGAAAGATATATTTAAGGCTTTTATGATCTGTGTAGATTTCACATGTCTCACCATATAAGTAATGTCTCCAAATTTTGAGAGCAAAGACTACTGTCGCCATTTCTAAATCATGCGTTAGGTAATTTTGCCCATGCTTCTTAAGTTGTCTAGAGGCATAAGCAATCACGTGACCATGCTGCATCAATACACATCCCAAGCTAATCCTAAAAGCATCGCAGTACACAACATAACCTCCAGACCCCGAGGGCAAAGTCAAAACTTGCGCAGAAGTCAGACAATTTTTCAATTTCTAAAAACTCTCTTCACACATATCAGACCACTGAAATTTCGCATTTTTCTGGGTTAATTTTGTTAACGGCTCAGCTATTTTAGAAAAGTCTTTAACAAACCGCCGATAATAGCCTGCCAAACTAAAAAAAACTACGAATCTCCATAACGGTAGTAGGTCTTGGCCATTTTTGAACCACTCCTACTTTACTTGGATCTACTTGCACCCCATCTTTCGAGATTACATGGCCTAAAAAGGCAATTTTTTCTAGCCAAAACTGACATTTAGAAAATTTAGCATATAATTGGTGTTCCCTTAACACCTGTAGTGCCACTCTCAGGTGCTGTTCATGCTCTTCATGACCTTTAGAATAAATCAAAATATCATCGATGAATACGATAATAAATCGATCTAGAAATGGCTTGAACACTCGATTCATCAAGTCCATGAATGCAGCTGGAGCATTGGTTAACCCAAATGGCATCACTAAAAATTCATAATGACTATACCGGGTTCTGAAAGCAGTTTTAGGGATGTCTTCCCTTCTTATTCGCAGCTGATGATAACCCGATCTTAAGTCAATTTTTGAGAAATATTGAGCTCCCTGTAACTGGTCAAATAGGTCATCTATACGAGGTAAGGGATACCTATTCTTCACTGTCACTTTATTCAGTTGTCGGTAATCTACACATAAGCAGAGAGAACCACCCTTCTTCTTAACAAAGAGTACAGGTGCGCCCCAAGGGGACGTACTAGGGCGAATAAAAACCTTGTCTAACAAGTCTTGCAATTGATTCTTTAATTCATTAAGCTTCAGGGGTGCCATTCGATAAGGAGGAATAGATATTGGTTAAGTACCTGATAACACATCAATACAAAATTCAATTTCCCTTTCAGGAGGTAGCCCTGGTAATTCTTCAGGGAAAATATCAGGGAATTCTTTTGCTACTGGAACCTGTTCCAATACTGGGGCTTGTACTTCCGTATCTCGAACCATCGCTAAATATCCTTGACACCCCTTTTTCAAGAGCCTCTGAGCTTCTATCATTGATATTAAATTGTTTGGTGCTTCACTTCGATCACCTTGAATGACAAAGGGAGATTTACTAGGAAAATTACATCTCACTAACTTAAGATGACAATCCACCACTGCATAGCAGGACGCTAACCAATCCATTCCGAGTATTATATCAAACTCTGCTATCGCAAGCACTATCAGGTCAACTAACGTCTCGCAATTGGCCAGTGTAATCACACATGCCCTATATACCCATTCAACCATCACAGATTCCCCCACTGGGGTTGCAACAATTAACGGGCACTCTAATTTTTCAGAGTCCTTACCAATCTTCTTTGCAAAATAGGGAGATATATAGGAATGTGTGGAGTCAGGATCAAATAATGAATAAGCAGAATGCGAACAAACTGTAAGTGTACCTGTTACCACGGCATTGGATGCTTGTGCATCCTGTCTATTTAATGCAAAACCCCGACCCTGACCCCGTCCTGCAGTCGCCTGGCCTCTGCCTACTACTGTCCCACTACTGCTACCTCGACCGCTCTGAACTGTAATTGCACCGATAGGTGGAGTCCCTGTTGAGAATTGCCTAGTGGGTCGAACTGATCCCTGACTAGAATCAGGGTAACGCTGCGGACAATCTCTCACCAAATGTCTAACTTGCCCACAACGAAAACATCCTCCCGTCTCTCTATGGCAAGTGCCTGAATGTATCTTCCCACAAATGGAACAGGGACCTCTAGATTGATGAGATGGAGTAGAAACTAGGGTGGACATCGTACTAACCCCTCGGAACGATCCTCTGTGCCTGTCAGTACCAGCAGAAAACGAAGTCGGAGGTCCCGTGAAAGATTGAGTAAGTCTCTGATGACTCTGGGGTCTAGGACCATAAGAAGGTCCAGCTACAATGGAACTACCTCCCTGTCTCCCCTTACTGTCACGCTTCCTCTTTCTCTGAGAAGTGTCCTCCTCCTTATCTCTCATCTCTATCATGCGTACACAATCCACTGCAGCTGAATATGAGGGAAAAAGATTCATCTGTGGAGCGATCACCCTATACAACATACAAGGTAGCCCATTTACAAATCGCTTGATCCTGTCCCTCTCAGTAGGGACCAAATGTGGGGCATAGCGATACAACTGTGTGAACCGAATATCGTAATCAGAAACACTTATGCCTGGAACCAATTTCAGACCCTCAAATTCTCTGGCCCTAGCATCCCGAACACTCTGTGAAAAAAAGCGATCCATAAAGAGCCCCTTAAATTCTTCCCATAACATTGGAGGAGATCCGATCGGCCTTTCCCCCAGTAAAGTCTGATACCATATGTAAGCTGCGTCTTGTAACTGAAACCCGGCAAACTCTGATGATTTTGCACTCGAACAACTCAGAGCTCTGCATATCTTCTCAACACCATCAATAAATTGCTGGGGGTCCTCCTGACTTTCTGTTCCGGAATAAGTGGGAGGCCTCAATTTTAAGAACTGGGAAAGGGTTACTGGAACCTCCCTCTCTTCCCTCATCGCCTGAGGCCCTACCGGTCTTGGCTGCACTGGTGGTGCGATTTCCTTCACAGGATGTGGAGGCTCTACCCTATCTGTAGGTGAGGCCTGCCTAGGGGGTCGATTAGTTCCTCGACCCCTACCCCGCCCTCGACCACGACCTCTGATAGGTGGGGTAGTTTGTTGAGCTGATGTACTCGCAGAAGCCTCATCTACAGCAGCTAGTCTATTAACTGAACGAATTCTGGGAGGCATATCCATACTACAACAAAATAACAAACATTCAAATCAATTTCCAGATTGAAAGGAAGATATGATCACATTCAATAAGACAGCACACTTGAAGGAATAACTCAGGACATCCTATAAGGTTTTCAGTGACACCTCAAGTATAGTTACGCCCGGATTCATAACCATAATTGAGATTCCACCAAAAACTCTTGCTCCACAGGACCACAGAAAGACCTAAGCTCTGATACCAACTGTCACAACCTATACTTTTAAGTATGTTGGCACAAAAGACAACAATTTCCCCTACCATGAATCGATTTGTATTGACATTCTCCACAAAAGTTCAGATAAATTTCCTCTTCATAGAAATTATAAAACTAGAAGTATCATTTCTGAATCACTTTTGTACAAAACGTAGAAGTTTTTCTTTTGTGTGACTTTTGTAGAAATTTCGGCAGAGTCTCCTCTATAATTTGGACCTCCCGATATTTCTACAAACAGTCAACTCAACAATACATCCAAAAATATCAAAACATATACTTCTAGGGATTAGGGATATCCTAACTATGATTCAGTAGAGCCACATTCTACACTGTTCAGAACAAAATAAATTACAAGCATAAAATAAAATACACCCACATGAACAATTGTGGGCTCGCCAAAATAAATAAAGCAGGAGATCTACAGCTAGTAGGCAGCTCAGGGTAGGCTAGGGTCTTCAACGCTCTCTGAAAAATAAATTAAGAAAGAGTGAGTTTGATACTTAGTGAATAAGTAATGTCAACCCTTTTTAAAAAAAATGGGAACAAGGCCCGGAAAATACTTATATATATATATATATACATAACACATAAAATAAGCCTTATACATATCATTTCTTAAGATGCATCAGAATATCTAAGCAGAACCAAATTGAAACAGACGCAGAGCACACAGCTCGCGAGGAGAATAACCACAGACGCAAAGCACTTTGCTTGCGAAATAAATTGACTCCACATGTGGTAGCTACCCACACGGGGCTAGCAAACCCCTGCTAGCTGAGGTCCAGATCATGGTGCACCAAGGCTAACAACTACTGCTGTTAGCTATAGAGTTCTGAATAGATAACCTCTACCTCTTAAAATGATACTTTTCTCAATTTAGCATTTCAGACAAAGTACCATTCATATCAGTTCAATATCTAAATTTCCAGATAACTCAACAGTCGAAATTTTTCAAAATCTCACGTTCAAATTAATTTTCGAATAACATACATATAACAAAACATTTAAAGATGTCTTTCTTTAAATAGGTTTCTAAACGTTAGAACACTGCAAGGAAACTTAAAGAGACTTAGGAATAAAATAAGAAATAGGAGTTACTCACGGTCCGCATTACTTACTCACCTCCTAAGATGATATCAACATTCCCTGCCCACTCCTCAGCTAACTCAATCTTCTAAGTATCCTACAATACCCGTTCACCAAATTTTAGAATGTGAATAACCAAAAATTGTCTCATTAGCTTAGCCTATCTAAACAAAATTCTAGGAAAAGTAAGGAATATTAATGTCTATTCTTCATTCCCTTAGCATGGTATAGATATGTACAAATTTCAAGGAATTAAGTCCAACATTTTAAAGACTTAAATCCATTTAAGAGAGGAAGCACAATCAAGAATTTGCAATTAAGAAGCACAATAGAATTTGATTTTTGGATTTTATACTAGAAATTTCATCCAAAAATGGAAGCAATAAAAGGAACGGTCGAAATTAATTCTAGCATAATGGAAACCAAGATTACTCCAACCAAAAATCAGTCTCTTACACCCTTTTTTTTTTTCGGCTGGCCACACACACACCAGAACGCATCACAGAACAAGCAAAACAGGGGAGGGGAACGCTGTGGAATTGGAACCAGAAACGCAATACCAACAGCAGCAACTCAGACCTGGGAAAAAGGCTTGTTTCTGGCGTTAGATCACCAGCAAACAGCAGCTCACGCAGCACCACCAGGAGGCAACAACATCAGCAGAAAAATAAAACTAGAAACAGTGAAAATGGCAACAAGCAGAGGGGAGAAGATGCTGTTCTGTTCCAGCGCCAATTTCTGCTCCTTGTCTGACCGAAGAGATGGATATAGGTTAGGTTCAGTGCTGCAGAATTTAAGAGAAGCAAATTACGTTAAAGACCAGCTACAAGTGGATAAGAAAGGGGCATTTCGGATATTGCAGAAGGAGGAAGAAAAATTCTACGTGGCAGCAACAAAAACTCCTTTGAAAAGTCAACTCCCCATGCATGAAAGCATGCACGTCGGTCTTTACATGAAGTGTTAAATTGTGGTTTTGGGTTTGAGTTGCTGTCATAAGATGCATTGGAAGGTTTAGTATAGTCAATCCTAGGAATTTTGGTTATGATGAGGTGTAGTTGGCTTAGACATATGCCTTTGGGTGTTCCTAATTTGTAAGAGTCAGTTTGGAAGCTTTTGGTTTGATATTGGGAAAAATAGACATGCCACTTTGGGTGCAAAAAGTTCAATTGCTGTCATGGGTTTATTTGTGGAGTATGGCTAAATCATTTTTTGTGATGGAGGTAAAGTTGATGGCTTTTGGTGATAAAACAGTACCTTTATGCATTTGTGACTTGTTAGAAGTTGTTTGGGTTGAAATGTTGAGGAATTGAGTAGTTTAGGAAGGACACTTGGGTTACTAAGATAGCATTGTTTTATCATAAAATAGTATCTTCCATTTGTCTGGTTTGCTTATGTGTCTCCCTGGTACATTTAATTATACCTTATGTTCATGAGTTTTAACCCCTTTAAACATCATGCTCTACCTTGTTAGAGGTTCCTAAACTAGTTTCATGAATTTAGGAGTGGAAGTTAGATGGTTTTTAGGCTAAACAAGTGTGAGAAATTGGCCAAACCAGAACAGAACCTAGTAGGGCCTTAGCTTGGCCTTTCTTGGCTGCGACCTTGTCCTTGTTGGTCTTGTTTTAGGCATGGCACACAACTAGCACCATAGCTCGGCCTTGTTTGCTTTAAGGAATTTTTTTTTGGTCTATCTCTTTGGGGTTTTGCTTGGAGTAGCTATAAAGGGATTTTAAGGAAGGTTTTTCTCTAGTGCTTAAGTATTTCAAAGGATTTTAAGAGGAAGAGCTCTAGCAAAGAAACTTAGCAATGTTCTCTCAATTTGAAGCATATAAGGAAGAGAGAAAAGTGTCTAATATAAGAAATAACTTGAGAACTTTACCTTGCTAGCTAGTAGTAATGGTTGATTGAGATTAGAGTTAACCTCACATGTATTCAATTAAAAAGTAGTCTAAACTAGATTATAGAACTTACCTTATGGAATAAGCTTTGATCTAAAAGATTACCAAGGTGCTCTTAGAAGAAATTTACTCAATGGGAAGTAAGAATTTGCTAGTGGGCTTTTAATTTGTAGGCAACTATAATGTACTAATAGTTAATGGGAAGTGAATTAAGTGAATTGCTTGCCTGACCTCAACTAGTAATTAACTACATTTAAGTCTTAGCTAAGTAATACTTAAACTAACTATAAGAAAGCTATTTTAAATAGAGAAATTGGCTTATACATTAGTACAACCTTATTAGCATAAAGGAGTCTAAAGTTTTAGTAACTTAAAAGTAGATAAAAATCTCTGTTGGTCCTTCTTTCAGCTAATAAATAAGATATATTCTAAGCTTCTTAATCTTAGATGGGTGCTAAGAGTTAGTCAGATATCAAGAATCTAGTTAATCTATAATTTGATTACCTGATGAAGGTTGGTGTATAGTAATTAAAGTTCTACCTTAAAGGACCTAGTTGATTTTAAAAGCTTTAATTGGTCTAGATTTTCATTACTATTTTTCAGTGTAGCAATACTCTCACTTAATATTAGGAATAAATTAGGCTTAAAATCAGTAAGTTTAGCGCTGCTATAAAAAGGTTTGACATGAGGCCTTGTGATGGCCATGGTTTATGTAAATGAATTGAATTTGAATGTTGTAAATGATGTTAATGTTGACCAATATATTGTTGGAAACTTTTATTTTACTTAGAGGCACAGATGGATTTTTAGCAATCATAAATAATGGACCATGACATGCATTCATGTGTTTCTTGTTCAGTTGGGTTATGAATGTTGAGTCTAGTAGGGTTGGCTAGCCTAAGTTGACATTAAGGATGGTTTGGTCTAGAGAAAATTATATTTAAGGATTTAAGTTTTGTAAAATTTACAATAAAAGATTTTAAAAATTAAATTATCTCCGAGGAAAAAAGTTACTACTAGATTTTATGAGACTTATTACTAGGGTTTAGAAAAATTATTATCAAGTTCTCATAAGCTTATTATTAAAGTTATTTAAATTGTAACTTTCTTAAAATTTAATAATAATTTTCTTAAATCCTAATAGTAAGTCCTAGTAACTTTGCTCCTTAAAAGCAACTTTAATTTTTAATATCTTTTATTATAAATTTTTCAAAATTTGGGTCATTATAAAATTTTCCTTTTAGTCTATGCACTCATTGTGATTGAATATTTACTTGATAATGTAAAAAAAAATGAGGTTATTTAGGAGATATAGTTATGAAATTAGGCAATATAATATTCATGTAGGCATTGCATTTAAGTTCAAATGTAATGATATGTCATTAATTTTTGTTAATTTAATTGGTGGAGTTAGCATTTAGGATGACATTGAAAATTCTGACAAACATGTATGATAAAGATGACACAAAATAAACATTTAAGACAAAATTAATAGTGACCTCAAATTTTTTAGGCCAAAAGGTACTTTCACCTTCTTTTATTTGATACTAACATGTTTATTCATGTTTAAATTTGTTAATTTCATTTGTACAAAGTAATTCTAATTTAAATATTGCTTTTTTATTATTTTAAACATTTTCATTTTTAAAAGAAATTATTTGAAATGTTAAATTTTTAATTAATGTTAGCCCACGCAACTCTGCCAAGCCTACTAATGTATGAATTAGGCTAAACAATATAACACACAAACAACTTCAATCATTATACATCAGATAAATAACTATTAATCTGTAGGAAAAAACATATGTAAATTTAAAATTCAAGTACAACAATATTTCACCCCCCTGTTTCAAAAAAAAAAAATTCAGGTAATAACTTGGGTCCCCAAGAAAAATTAAAATTTCTACTAACTCCTGTTAGGAATATCAGGAATTAGGATTAATTTGAACCAAGCTAAACAAACTTCCTTACACCCCCCTAACGAAACAATACTTAGTGCCTCCTATCATTCTATCATCATCATCATCCATGTTAGCCACCTTAATAGGCAAAAGATGTAGCTAATCACAATCCAATCCGCACTCCTCCAGGATTGGACCATTTGATTTGGGCAAAAATGGGTCAATTTTCACCCACAAAACAGAGAAGAAAGATGCAAGCAAAATCGACCAAACAAGAACAATGGTGGGAGTCCTATTTTGCCTACCCAGCATACCCTTAAGGAAAGGGAAGAGATGAAAAATTACCCAAAAGGAGAAGAAGAGTTTTCCAAATAGGGGCCCCCAAGATTCAAAACCAGTATTGATTGCTTGCGAGAATCCTGCAACGATGGCAATAAGGTTAAAAACTATCAATGTGGTTGGTATGATGAGCAAAGTGGTCCACTTCAATGCAAACAGGTCAGAAACTTCCTTCTCATGATCTCTTGCTTTTGATTTCACAATGAATTTTGCATCTATACCAGCTATGACCTTGAAGAGTCCTAGGAACACAGCAAATAAATGTGCTGAAACCCTTCCTATCACCCAGAATTGCTCATTTCTCCACCACTCATCAATTGTCACTCCACTCCATCTCATCTCTAGTATGCTTGTTGCAAATATGCATACGAAAAGTGAGAGAAACCACATGCCAGCTAAATTATCGAGCTGCAATGCCAAAAAAGTATACATATTGATAAGCATATGATGTTTTCCTGCCATACTGTAAAATTTTTACTTTTTTGAAGATCCCTTTTTAAAATTTTTTTTTAAAGTGCTATTATAAAGAAGCAGTCCAACGTTTGACCAAATTTTTCAACAAGCACTTCTAGCAGCATTTGTTAATGTTTGAGACAATATTTGAAATTTTTTTATCTGACTAAAGGCATTCTTATCTAAAAAAAAATTATTTTTTACTTTTGATTTTTATTTAAAGGAGAAGTCCAATTATTTACTTATCTCCTTCAACAATTTAAAGATAGTTTTGTTAACATAGCTAGTAATTAACAAGAAAAAAAAAAAGACTTTCTTACCACAATTAGGCCAAATAACACTAAGGGTATGTTTAGATTGAGGAAAATGGAGGAGAAGGGATTAAAAGTGAAATTTTAATTTGGACATTTTTCTTCATTTAGATTTTAAAAATAATTTTTTTTCCTCAATCCAGACATGCCCTTGAGGTCCTAATCTTGATAAGCCGGAAGAAAACTTAAGAAGCGTGTTTTTCTTCATACCTGAGGAACAATAAATTTCCCTGTGAGCAAGCAAACCCCAGGTAGAACACAATATGCAACCAGAGGAATGGATGTCCACGGATAAACTGTAGCATTTATGTAAGCAAGACGTTCTAGCCACTTCAATCCTCCTCCATATCCATACCAAAGAGGGCAATGTTTACTCAAGAATATCTCAGTGGCTCCAAGTGCCCACCTAAACACTTGAAGCAGACTATCAGAAAGGTTCCTTGGGGCAGAAACTTTGAATGCAGGCCTTTCAGGGATACAATATATGGATCTCCATCCATGGCAGTGCATTTTAAACCCTGTCAATATATCCTCTGTAGCTGAACCATAGATCCACCCAACCTAAGGATAAAGAGTTTGTGTGGTGTTAAATCTTTTAGTTTAAATTTGAGAAAATTACAAATATACCTACCTCAACTTTGACTTATTTGCTAACATTTATCTTTATTTACAAATTGAAAATTATGTCCCTAAATTTTCATCCTTCAGCACATAAAAACGTTCTGTTCTTTTCCCGTGAACGGAGATGCTGCTTCTCACCATTCCCTTGCCACATGGCATATCCCAATTGGTTTGAAAATAATTAAGTGAACAATGACGCATGCCTAGTGGCAAGAAAGAAGTGGCATCTTCGTTAAGGGGACATGGACTAGAGGTATATATGGGCTGGATTGGGCAGGATTTTGGCCGTAACCGATACCCAACTCAATTTTAGAGGGGTTTCAAAATTAAAGCCTGTTGCCTAAACCCTACTCGGCTCAATTTAATATAGGGCAGAGTCGGGTTAAATCGGACAGCTCAATATTTTTTTTAATTTATTATAAAAATTATAAAATGATTTAAAAAAATTTATATAAATATTTATAAAATTACATTTTATCTTTAAAAAATTAAATATTTGGTATAAATCTTTATAAAAATATATATACTTTTTATTTTTTTAAATTTGATTAGATTAATATATCTCTTAGGGGCAACCTAAATTTATTATGAAAATTATAAAATAATACTTTAAAAAAAATTTGTATATAAGTTTTTATAAAATTATATTTAATTCTTAAAAAAATTAAAATTTTAATATAAATCTTCATACAAAAATATTTTTTTAGAAGAATAAATTTATTTTTCTAGTTGGGCCAGGCCCTTACTCTGCCCTAGCCCGATTTTGTAACCTGGCTTGGTCTTAAATTTTTTAAAAAAATTTTTTTGTGCTTAGCCCAACCTGGCCCGATTTGACCTGGCAGGGTCGGACCCATCGGGCCTTCGGGCCCGCTAAACACCCCTAACACGTACAAACAATATTAAAAGACAAAGCATGAAAATTTATTGGGATAATTTCTGGTTTTAAAGTTGAGGGGATATTTGCAAATAACTTAAAGTTGAAAGGGTGTATCTGCATATTTTCCTTAAAACCCTAAAAAATGAGCATAGTAATTGAGAACATTGCTTTACCTCTTTTCCCCATTCTGTCTTCTCCTCATAGCCACAGCTAATGACATGGATGGCTTCCGTAAGTAGAGATGCAAGGCTAGCATCTTTCACAGTCTCACCACCCTCTAGTAGAGTAGATGCAATAAATACAGGAGATTGTCCAAATTTCTTCCACAACTTTGGCTCAAGGGTTGGAGCCAAAACTTGGCCTTCAACTCCTACATAAATGGCATTTCAAGGTTATTTAGGTGAGAAGGGAAAGATAGAAAGAGCAGCCCAGATTTGAGTTATTTTCAGAGGCCCCCACTTGATAGTAATAATAGGCATTCTTGGATAGACTTGACGTATACAAAGGAACGAGATGCTCTTCTCATTGTATATTTTCAATTTAAAAACAAATAACGATTTAAAAAACCACATTAGATTGTAAATAAAATCACCAATATTGGTAGTGAAAGTTACGAATTGACTTAGTAAAATGGTGAATTTTGGATAATTTTATTTGTCATCTAATGTGGCATATTTTTAATTGTTTATTTTCTTTTAATTGAAAATAAATGGTGAAATGCAATTAAATTAACAGTAATACGTAATATCCTCATATGAGAGTATCCCAATCTCTATATAGACACATGAATCAGAAAGTGGGATCTAGGAATGACATGGTAGCATGTGACCACTTGAGAAAATTCATTCACAACATACAATGAGAGGTTATCAAGTAGGTATGAGACAAATAGTCTTTGTTACACCTAACAGAACCTAAAATATTACTCCAAAAAGAACAAAATTGATATTGAGAAGTACAATGGTATTCTTTGGTCTCAACCTCAGAATAATAAATATTGGGCGCAATATATCTGAAGAATGCAGTGCACTTAAAAGTACCTTCGGTGCCCTGTTCAGCACACGTCAAAGCACACTCTGCCACAGACGACTCTTCATGTACTTTTCTGTGACTGCTGCCCTTGAAGTCAAGCTTGGAATGCTTCATCTTCTTCTTCTTTCCTAAGCAACAACACTTGCAGCAACACCACTTTGGCCAGCAATTGCATGTCTTGGTTGGTGTCTTCTTTTTTCTTGGAGCATCATAACCATATAGTGTATGCCTTTTAAACACGCATCCTGTCCCAACATATATAGGTCCTTGGATGCCATCCAAGCCTTTCATGTTCATCTGATATAAAACAGGAAAGCCATATTAGATTTTGAATCAAAGATAGAAAATTGCAAGGAATGAAGTATCTAATGATAATGTGAGAGAATTGTGTTCTTACATCATAGAATGCAGTACTTTGATTGCCATATCTGTCATTATTGTCAATGCCATCAAACCTCTGAGAGAACTGAACATAGCATACCTTTTTGCCTTGTAATGGGTCCATCATGAAGCACATTGCTTCTCTAATAGCTTTGCTATTATTAATGTAATGATCATAGTCCAAGTTTAATAGATAAGGCGCATTTGAAAACACAGCAGAAACTCTAACCTGTTTTATGTGGAAATCAACATTGAAATATATCAGAAAATGCAAGAAATCTTGTTCTAGCTACTTGTCTCACTCAAATTTTATTTTGCTTTTGGAAGGAATTTGGTCTTTTAGCCAATTATTGATTTGCTTTCCCATTTATTACTTACCAAGGCATTCAGTGCTCCTGCTTTTTTATGGTGGTTGAATCTAGGTCTCTTTTCCCTAGAAACATATACCAGGCGTGGTAATTCATTTCCGTCCATGTCACGTCCTTCATGTTGGCCAAGAAAAACCTGTGAAACAAAATAGAAGCATATGTTTATGCCAAAATTGCTATATATGATAGTTATGCCTAGAGATATTCTGTAAGAAGCACTGATACTAGCACAGATAAGAAATATAACACAATGTAAAAATTGTAACAAGATAAAATATGAAATGTCCGATGTAATTTGAAGTGTCGCGTTGTGTCTAATATAAATGTTAGACATGACATGACTTCCTCTTTTAAGTGTCAGTGCTTCATAAATTCTTCATTTACTAACTTGGATCATTCCGGGGTGGTCACGAACGTTATTTCCAGGCCATGCTGTTCCATCTTGCATTGTCCATCCTTCTTCGGGGACCTTGTGAGCCTTTGCAACCAAAGAATTAATTCGAACTCTAAACTCTTCGTACTCTCTCTGTAAGATTAATGAATAGAATGTTACCATATAAGATTTAATGAGGGATGAGTAATAGAATCAACCTAGAGATGGTAAACTTTTTATTATACCTTCATAGCTCTTCTCTCTTTAACAAATGATGGGTGCGAGTTATCTTTCAAGTAATTTATCTTCTCTGCAAAATACCATTCAGGAGCCCTGGGCTCGATGTTGAATTTCTTACAGAAAGGAACCCATTTTCTTGCAAATTCAGAAGTTTCGGATAAGGCCTCAAATGTTAACATAGCAGCACCATCATCAGACACATAGCATGACACCTTTTCAGGAGGGTAATCCACTGCAAGAATGGAAAGAATTGTGTTTGCAGTCACCAGAGGAGGTTCTTTCATTGGGTCCAATGTAGTCACAAAAATATCAATTGGAGAAAGCAGGGAAGGCTGGCCATCTTTCTCATACCTGAGAATAGAAAAGATAAGGGCAATAAACTTGTAAATGTTCATGGGCTAGGAGAATTAGTGGGTATATTTGGTCCCATCTATATATATTATAAACATCTAGGGAGTTGGTACTATTTATTAGGTTTGAAACAGTATAGCTCGCCTTTGTTTCGAGCTTCATGCCAATATCTTTTTTTTTTTTTTTTTGGGTTTCCATGTAATTTCTTTTATTTTAAATTTGTGCTATTTTGCTATTGACCCCACTGCACAGGCAAAGTCCCCTAATTTAAATTATAGGTTGATAGAAACTAAGGTAGTATGGGATGCCAAAGTTTCATATTGAGTAATATAGGATGCTTAATAGGATATTTAAATAGGGTGGTTCTCCTACCTCAATAGTTAACTTTTGAGAGAACGTTTCTCACGTTGCTTCCCACGTTGCTTAGATACCAATCAATTGGTATCAAAGCTGATGGTCGACGACTTTGGAAAGGGCTACCTGTGGAAAGTTCTAACCGATGGAAAGTTCTAACTGGAAGAAGGCCAAGTAAAGTGCCACAGAGTATAGCCATCGGGACGTCGGCTTTCCAAGAGTGACCAATTGATAGAGATCAAAGTAATATAGGATGTCAAAGTTTCACATTGAATAGTATAGGATGTTCAATAGGATATTTAAGTAAGATAATTCTCCTACTGTAATAGCTAGCCTTTAGGGGAGGGTTCCATACCTTGCTTAGATACCCATCATAGGTTTAGACTTTAGCCTAATACTGAGACCAAATAAACTCAAATTCAAGCCTAAAGGAATGTTTGGTTAGGTGATGTAAATGAAGAGATAATATAAAATGTGAGTAGATAAAATAAAAAATAATTTTTTTTGCTTCTAATTTTAAAAAAGTGATTTAGTGATTAAAATAGTGATTTGATGAATAGAATAAAAAAAATAAAAATATAATAAACATTGTACAAATCATATAAAAAAAATACGTTCAATTTACAATGAATTAAAATCATTAAACCCAATGGGTTTGTCTTGGGGGCCTAGCTCCCCAATAACTTGTCCGCTAATTTATTTGCTCTCTATATTTATTTTCCTTTATATTTTCTTTTATTATGTCTTAGTTTTCATTTTCATTCTACAAATTATTTTCTTAAATAAAATAAATATTTACAAAAATGTGAACATGGATAAAAATGCCCTTACTTATGAATGTAGTAAAATAATTAAATATAAATTGATTTTTAAAATTTTATCATTTTTAGATAAAAGAAATTCATTTTTTCTAATTTAAACAATTTATATTTGTATGAAAATAAGTGTGGACCAAGATCGGGCTTTTCCATGGACCTGAACCACTAGCACACTTTAATAATGGTCTAAAGTTTAGATGGGTTTATACCCAAACCTAAATACAACACTAATTGGCTTCAACCTGACCCAACCCACGAATAGATAATATTGTGGGTACATGATGATAAAGTGATTTTAGGTTAGGAATCTTTAAAAGTTGACTAAGTTTAGACAAACTTATAACTAGATCTACACTTTTAGTAACAAAAAAGTATACAAAAACTTGTAGATTATACTTGCCTTAAGGACAGCCTATCCAGATACGTTTCTCTCTTAACAGGGAACCATTTTGGGAATTGATCGAGAATCCATGAGAGAGTGAGCCAGAGCTCACATATTACAGCTACAAGCCACAGAGCATAGGCATTGTGTACTGGGTGCATGACTCGATAATGGAAGAAGAACCCAAGAATCACAAGTCGAATTATGATTATTATACGGTAAGGGTTGATTTGGCTGGATGGAATAGGCATCTTTCTTGACAATGGTTGTCTTGCTTCATCCATTCTGATTAACACAAAAGAAAAACGTTGCGTCAACTGATACAGCAATTTTCAAGTCTATGTATTTTCATGAGAATGAATTTATATTTTGATCCTCGAAAAGATATAGTATTTTCTTAATTCAATCCTCTCAAGTTTGATTATCTTATTTCAACCCTTCAAAGAATATCATGTCTCTAATATCATCCCTACATCAGTGATAAGGTCATCAAATATCCAATTGTCACGGAAACATACTATAATAAAACAGTATAGCACTTGAAGTAGCCATTGTGCCACAACATTTTGATGTTCTGTTATACTATGTTTCAATGAAAATTAGACACTTAACAGGCATATATATATCAGTTTTACATTAGACTACGCTGCCCTTTTTCGTTAGCTATTTGTTAACAACATGGGAATGATACTCTTTAAAAAACTAAAATGTGACATTCAAATTTTAAAAGACTAAATTAATACAACTTATATATGTAAAGGACCAAAATGCTAATTCAATCTTTTCCCTATTAATCATAGGTAATGGCTTTTGAATCACAAAAAGATAATTTCCCGTAAGCACTTACAGTGGAAAGTCTGTGTCATCTGCAAAATTGTCTTTATATTCTTCACTGCTATTTTCTTTTCTCATTTTACCAAGTTTCTCTTGTTTTTGTTTCCACATCTCCATCCTCTCCTTCCATGCAACACTTCCATAGCCATAAGCAGCTAAGTCCTTGGAAGGATCCATAGGTCTTGCTTGCATTTGCAACGTAATTACCTGATTGCCCATGGTTGAGGGGACTATAGCATGATGCTCATCTAGCACATCATCATCAACCTGTTTCCAACGGTAGCATTCATGAGAAAAATTAAGCAAGCAAAGCAAAATAAAATAATTCTATGATTTACCTGATTTTATACACAAATTGTTTCCAACATAGCTTAATTGATTAATAAATCAAATATGAAGAGTTAATTCACCACCAAAAATAAAAAATTTAGTGGCAACACCCCAGAATCATTACTAAAAATGAACTGTTAATGGTGACTCTTATGAGTTTGCACAAAATTTCATTACTAAAAGTGTTCTGATAAAAAAAGTCTTCTATAGCTAAAATTTTTTATTCATGATAGTTGAACCCAGGATATGATAAATGCATATTTCTTCTTGTTTTCTTACAAGTATGAAAATTTAATTTTATAGTGAAGCTGGAAATTACTTTTGGAAGATTACTGTTGGGACTTCAAGTCTGAGTGAAAAAGTTCAATGTCGAAAGTGGTTGCACTAATTAGTTATCATATAAGTGAAATAACACCTGGATTTAATACCTTAAGATAGCATCAAGATGTGATACTAAATCTACGAGTATGATTTTTTGCTGAAAATTTCCGGTGTTTCAGGCCCTTCTAACCCTAACATTTACTTTTTTTTTTAATCATTTGTAAAATTGTTTTCAACGTTGGTTTTCTTCAAGTCGCAAAATGCAATTTTTTGTTAGAGTGTGATAAGAACCATTTGTTATTCTTTCATAAACTTGTCATATAACTTGAAAGCCAGGCGTGATGTGCAAGTATTATTTTCCTTTTATCTTTTCATGCTAAAACTTGTATGATTATATAGGTTTGACTTGAATAAGCGAATGCTTAATGATTATAACTAAAGCGTATGAATTTAATTACAAAACTTTTTCCAAAAGCCTTCTTTTTTATCTAATGGTATAGGATAAAGATTTTTTGTATTTAAATATTGTTCGACTTCGATTATTTTTTGGGGCCATGAGTTGTATTAACTCATTATTGCATGGTCCCTAAGTGCTTAACTAAATTTAAAATGATTAATTTAGGTCACTACGATTAGTTTAATGTTAAAGAGTTAGTTGGATAATTAAAAGATTCGTTATATTCAAATCTTTATATAATCAATCATATTCCAAAAAATTGGGGGAAAAAAAAACTGTAAACACTATCATAAGTATAATAAGCATATGTTGCTTTACATTATTTTTATTACTATCTAAGATTTTTACTTCGACCATGAAACACATAAGTCCAAATTAACTTTTTCATTAAAACAACAATTTTAACATTCTCTCTACTATCTTGATTTTTCACTAAACATTGAGTGTGTTAAAAACACACAAAAATTATTTTAAACCTATTTTTTCAAGCTACTTTACAATTTTTTTCATGCAAGGGGGGTTTTTTTAATCTTTTAAAAATAGAGGTTGTACATTTAATGCAAGAAAACATTTATATTTTATTTTTATTAATTAGAGATTACTTGAGATAGATGGATAACACCACCAATCCAGTATTATAAATTTTGTTCTACAAGTCTACAACTAGAATAATTGTCACTGAAATATTGAGAATTCACAGCCATATAGATATACAGAAGCAAGCATATTACCTGAGAACAAACAGAGAGCTGCATATCCTGTCTTCTTCCTCCATCGAAAGCGAATTCATTCTCCAAGTCATCAATGTCATCCTCCTCCTCATCTCCCTCAACTCTAGCACTCCCTGCAACCGAAAAATACAGATACTAACATAGATACAAAACTTGACACAACAGTAGTCTGATATTATTTAAAGCGTCGTGTCATATCCCATAAGAATATATAAAGTATCATGATAGAGTTCTATTCAAATCAAACTAGAAAGACAGTAGGTAGAGTACCCTTGAGACGTTTATATCTGGTTTTGCACTGAGGGCACACTTGGCTTCCTTCCCTTCTCTCGTATTCATAACAGTTTCTACAAACAGGGAAGGCACACTCATTGCACGCCACAAACAGCTCTCCGTCTGCGTTTACCCCTATCTCATCTCCACATATTTTGCATATTTTCCCACGTAACTCATGCACCTCTGATCTCTGCAAACCAAACCAAAAATCTCACTCTTCTATATCACTTCTTCCTTACACACACACACACACACACATATGGAGGGTGATAATATTCAAGTTGTTGCACCACAACAGGTTGCATCGATGTTGTGTGAATTAATTGTGAAAATATCATGGCTACAACAACTGTAACTCGCACTGTAGTTTTGTTGTTATTTCGCAGTTGTAGTAACTAGTTTAAAATTTTAGTAGTAAAAAAGCAGGTTGTTTAAGAGATGATACTTACAGAAAAATTGCCATCTTGGTTGATGATAATGAACTCGTTACTGATATGAGAGCCTGCAACTAATCCCAAGTTGACCTCCATTTTTTTGGCACTCATCATCACTTTCTATACTAATTTGAGAGTGTACCTGTTTGCTTTCCCATTTTAATATTCCTTTTGCCTTTCAGCTTAAGGAAGATAAGCCCACTTTACTTGAGCAAGAAAAGTACAATTATTCCTTTTTATCCAAAAAAAGAAAAAAAGTGCTGTCAAGAATTCCAATAATTATTCTTTTCTTCTTTATCATCTCTTTCTCCGACTAGGGTTGTTTCTTTCTGTGTTTTTATTTATTTTGTACTTTCTTTGCTCTTCTATAACTCCGCCAACAAAGTCATGGTCGGCTAAAACGAGCAAAAGAAATCAGAAATAAATAAATTAACCTTTCCACATGTCTTCCTGTTTATTCATGGTGTGTCATTTTCTCGACTAATCATTTTATACGATGCTCGCGGCTTCTAATTTACAGAAATAAATTATAGCATTAGTGACATTATTGTGAGCCCACTTCCAACCTAAATAAATTCATTCATTATAACACATTGCTTGTGCTTAAAACTTTAGCATTTTCATTAGCTTCATCTCTGGAATGCAAATATCATCATTCATAATTGTATAGCCACAATAAAGATGTCAACTTCTCGGTTCAATATATGAATTCAATTAAGTTTCTGGATTTGGATTTTCCGTAATTGTCAACGAAAAATTTAAGAGAATTATTTTATAATTTCATAAATCATTATTAATATAATAATCATTTATAAAATTTAGTTAGTAATGTGTTAGCTACAACAATTTAATTTGCAATTTTTTTCTTAAATCTCATCAAATTTTGGAAGATCTTAATTTAAATTTTGTCAATAAGCTATTTAAAGGATATAGAGCATTGAAGTGGACAAACAGAATGATAGAATAGATGACTTTGTTTCTAAGTGAACAATTATATATTGTTATGTTAAAATTTAAGTAAAATTAAATAATTAATCAAATCATAGATATTTAGCCTTTTGATAATATGTGTGTGTGTGCGCCTGTAAAATGAGATGAGTTTGGGGTAAGAAATGGATCAAGACATATATGCCCAACCTTGTTCCAACACACAACATTTATTTTTGGCTTTTTTCCCAAATTTTGCCTTGATAATTACCCATCTCAAATGGGCTAAGACAGGTCAAGTTAAAATAGGCCAACACAAAATTGCCGTTCCTAACACCATCCTTTTTTATAAGAAAAAATATGTTATAATTACATATATTTTGACTAAAATATATTTATATTTATTATCTATATAATATAATAAATATTAAATATGTATTTAACTAATATAAAATATTCATTTTTTTAAATTTCACATAAATTAGTTTTATAATTTTTAACACAAAATAAATAATATTGAAATAAAAATTTAAGAAGTATATTCATATAATAAGTTATATTTTTAATAAAAAAATTAATATTATCTTTAAAAATATTTTGGTCTTGGTTTCAGGTTCGTATATGTTTTTGTAATAAAGAAATAAATGTGTGATTTAGATATTTCTTTAAAAAAATAATTTATTTTTTTAATAATTTCTCAAAATGGCATTTGAATGTACATTGGGGCCGCGGATCATACGCCGGGCAATTAAGCTAACCCTGCCATCAGTGCGAAGACAGTCGCCACCGCGTGTCATCTACTGTCAAAGTATTTTTACAATGATCATTAAAAAAAATTAAAAACCACTTAATTCTAAAATTATATTTTTATGCAAAATAATAAAATAATATTATCCTCAGAAACAATTTTATTACTCTAGTTTTATCTAGTTTGACATTAAAAAAAGTTCATTAAATGTAAGGTGGCTAAATACAGGCAACAATATTTAGATTTTTTTTTAATATTACCCAGATATCAAAATATTTTTAATATTAATACTTGTTAAAATAAAATTGCTAAATCCACCAAAAGTTTATCAGTAAAAAATTGAAAGAGTGTATATTGATCATTGAGAAAAGGTCGCTTTCAAAAGCATTACAGTATGATGGCGTTGATATCTATGAAGCAGTTCGTTTTGAACTCTTCAAAAAATTAAATTCTATCCTTTTCACCCTTCCTCTTTTTATTTTTTAAAGAAAAAGCTATACACAAACAGAAAC
The DNA here is from genome assembly GCA_032878935.1 of Erythrophleum fordii. Taxonomy (NCBI): domain Eukaryota; kingdom Viridiplantae; phylum Streptophyta; class Magnoliopsida; order Fabales; family Fabaceae; genus Erythrophleum; species Erythrophleum fordii. Next base: position 11,134,777 of record JAVQMF010000052.1, on the reverse strand, counting down.
TACACGAAAAGCACATTCGTTTCTTTTCCCTTTTTCCCTTTGTTCTTTGAATATCCAAAATCTATATTTCAAGAAATGAATCTGTGACAAATTATTGTCCAATACTTGAACGAAAACTGATATTATTTGAGACCTTTTTATATATTGACAGAAAAGAATAATTTTACTTTTACAAGAGCTTCATAGTTTTTTATGCATAATTTATTTACATTCGCATAAAATATATAATTGGGAGATTTTGGTGGCCTTTATGTGTTTTCAACGTATAAATCTTAATCTTATTGAAAAAAATATATTTATAGTAGATAACATTTTTTTGCGAAAGAAATAATATAGTAGATATATAATTGGTACTTTAAAAAAAAAAAAGCTGTTTCACTATCTCATTATGTTTAAAATAACGAGAGAAAATACACTCAAATTATAGCAATATCAATTTGTCTTGTAATATCTTTCCGATATATAAAAAGTCACAATTGAATTTGATTTATTACCCTTTTCGCAATACCTTCTACCATCTAAAATAGTCAATAAATTCAATTTTAATAATATAAAATTATTAAAATATTCTTCCTAACTTTTCTCAAGATAAATTGCAAAACTCGGTCTCTTTGCATCTTAGAAGTAAGAAGCTCCTCATTTTTTCAGATAAACCATTTAAATTTGATACAAATAGTATAAATTTAAAATTTGTACTTTTCATTTTTTTAGTATCAATCATCATTTTTTCAAAAGCTAATAATTAAAAAATCATTTTTTATTATATGTTTTGTTTCTTTTTATATAAATAATTAAAATTTAAAAAAAATTAATTTTTAAGTATATCTAAATCTAATTTAAATAATTCAAATTGTGAGAAACACTGCTCCTCACCTTTGAGGAGTAGAGGCTAAGCTTCCCTTTAACATTTATATAACTTAGATTAGATTACGTGTGTGCTAGCCGTGCAAAGATATGAGATATCACCTTAATTACATGTATTATATTTGTAAAACACCAACACATCAAATTCTTCCTAACTTTTTTTGTAACAAAACTTTTTATTATTTGTTTCATTAAAATGTTGTACATTGAAAAAAAAAAAAAAAACAACGGTGGTGTACGTGGCAGTGGAGTTGAGCGCTAGTTGTAATGGCAATATGTAAATTTAATCAAGGAATGACTTTTAAGAGAAAATGCAAATAAAAAAAAGCACCACAAATTTATGCCCAAACCTTGTCTTTTTTGTTATTATTATTTTTATTCTTTCAAAAATCTTATTTAAGCCAGAGGTTAGTCCAAATACATATGTCTGAATTTCAGTCTAATTATTTTTGGGTTATAGCTTGATTTAACTAAATTCTTTGTGCTAAGTTTAGGTTCAGAGCCATCATGTTTTCAAAATTGCTATTGTCACATGCATAGAAGTGTCTGTGTCCAAAACTCCAGTTCGACATACTTTCGAAATATTTTTTGGGGACAATTCTGATTTGAATAAAAAGTTATGCTCTTACTTCAGACTTAAGTCAATTTTATTTTAGAAATATTTTTATTTGGCTAAATAAAAATTACGCAACCCGAGCTCAGCCCACTATATGAGTGACGATAATTATGATGGTGGCCCACATTGTGCGACGAGTAGTGATGTTGATAATAAAGAATTAATGTAAAAATTGAAAATGTTTTCCTCACTTATTTTCAATTGTTTTTTTGAAAAAAGTTGAAGTCAAATTTATACAATTGAAAAAATTTTTTGAAGAAAGATTTTTTTATGAAACAAATGGAACCTTAAGGATATGTTTAAATCAAGGAGAATTAGAAAGAGAGAGAGGGAGAGAGTTTTATTTTTTTAATTTAGACATTTTCTATAGCTTGGATTTAAATAAATATTTTGTTTAATTTTCATTCATTCTCTTCACTCCAAAAATATTTAATAATAAATTAAAATTTTTTATCTTTTTATTCTTTTAAATCCAAACATATTTAACTCAATTTGGCTAAATAAAATTTATTTGTTTATCATGAGAATTTTTATTTGGCAAAATTTATATTATATTTTAGCATAAAAATTATGGAAAATATTTCATTAGGCATCATATACTTCAAAATAGTGTCTAAGAATAGATTTATATTCTCTAATTTGATGTATATAAAGAGAAAAATAGACATAGGACAAATTATCTTGCATTTAATGTTTGTCCTTTTGTGGTTTTTAGATTTATTTGTCTATAATGGAATAAATTTTAATCTAACCAAATATTTTAATTTTGATTTAAGATATTAGATCATTTATGTAAGACCCTGGGAAAAAAAATTGAAGTGGATGGGAGTGTGATAAGGGCTATACTAAATCATTTTAATCTTCTAGTGGAGCCAAAAGCTAATTTTAACCAAAATATATTAAAATACTCCAACAACTCATCTTTTTCTCTCCTTTTCCTTGTCGTCTGCAGCAGCCATGGCCCTCCTTTCCTCTCATCTCCTTCGTTCTTTCTCCTTCCAAATCTCTCAATTGTCTTTCATTCTTCTTCTCCTTCCTTCCCTTTTTGTTCGTCCTCCCTTCAACTCCCTTGTTTGTCATGAAACTTAACCTTCCAGCAATTTGCAATGGTGTTCTATCCTCCATCATATAGCAACATGGGAGCATATATGGTGGGATTTTAAATTGCACTTGGATTGGTTCTATCATGCTCCATTTTCCCCTTGATCCCCAGGTAACGAAATGTTTCTTTGTCTCATTCTTTGTTACTAAAATCAGATTTTTGCTTCAATAGATTTGGGTTATACAAAAAAAAAAAAATTGGTCTTATTTTTATGTTTGAACTAGAGAAGAGGAGTCCAAAAGTTAGGAATTTCCTTCCTTTTTCATTAGGGTCAGCTTCTCTTCTTCTCACTCATTTTTCCTTTGGTTTCCTTCACTCTTCAACTCTTACTTGGGTCTTCAACTTCAAATTCCTATCATTTTTGTTAAATCAGTGACAATGTGCACCTAGAACTCCAATTCGTTGCTCCATTGGTTGATAAGTGGTTCTACTTGATTGTACAGTTTCTTTGGCAAAGAGCTTCAGATATACTTGCTAGGTTATTTGTCAATGTAAAGACAAATGAGGATTTTAGGGGTCCAACTATATTTCTTTGCTTTGTGTCTAATTGGTCCTAAAGAATGGGCACTGTTGTGAGGTTAGGTTTAATATCTTAGGATTGTAGATACTGTCTCTGGCTTGCAGACTTTAAGAATATAAACAGGGACTACTTTATTTGCAGGAAGAATCTGCTCTTCAGCATAAGAGCCCAATGGTCGACCAGCATAAGCTACAATATCTCCAACCTGCCTACCAATGACCTTAGGACCCCCAGCTGTCACAGCCCCAATAGCCTCCACACCTGCCACATTAAAAGAGGGAATAAAAAGTTAATGCACAATACCTCAGCTTAGCCTTCAACACAAAGTTAAGATCACCACCATCAAGGGTCATCAAGATAAAGCCAATACTCAAGTCTTAAATTTAGTTTGGTAATTATTAATTCAAGCAATATATAGATAATCTCTTCATTAAAGCCAAATTAAGGATGTTTATTTCTTTTCTAAGCCTAGAGGTGATTAATTCTTCTTATTGTTCTTTAAAAATAAAACAATTATGTCTATAGAGAGCGAGGAAAGGATTAGGGACACAGTGAATAGTTGGGGCAGGCGTACGAATAGAATATAATTTTTTTAAGCCATCCTTGCAGAATAACACTAAATGGGAATAAGAAGAAATGCTAATAAAATATTTTGGTCAATAAGAGATGTTATATACTAAATCGGTAGTAAAATTGATATATGGATGCAATGATTAAGGACTCGTTTGGTTGGATTATGGAAAAGGGAAAACAATATAAAAAGTGAATAGGTGAGATAAGAAATTATTTTTATACCCCTACTTTTAAAAAGGTGATTTGATAATTAAAATAATAATTTGATAGATAGAATAAAAAATATAAGGGTATAATAGATATTACACAGGCTATGTAAATGTATTACATCCACATTACTGCTAACCAAACAGGCCCTAAATGTATTAGTACTCTGAAATCAGTATAGGCTTTCTAAATTGCTTAATCAGAGGGAGAAAAACAAAGAGAAAGAAAAACAAAAAACAAAAAGACAGTGCAAATGGTTTAAATGAGCAGAAGCAACAGTTGCCCCAATGCATTTCATCTAGATACTAGCAAACAATCCTTTACTTTTTCTAATTCCCCCTCATATTTGCCTTTTCCTTTTCTTTACAGTTTTGTACTGCCTCTTCATCTAATATTCAGTTCTTTCTCTCTCTCTCTCTCTCTCTCTCTCTCTCTCTTTTCCCTCAAAAGAAGGTTAAAAGCTTCTTCAACCCTCAGTCTCCATCGTTGATGTATCATAAATCAACTCCCAAAAGTCCAGAAATTAAGACCCATTATCTGGCATATGTTCTCAAACATATATATTAATAGATATTTATAAGCATAAGGATCAAAACAATGCTTAAGACAACAAATTTGGTAGGCCTTTTAACAGAAGTGTTCTAGAACTTCACAAGTTATTAATCCTTTTTTACTCCTATTTTCTTATGGATAATGGTAAGTGAAAGTATGCTTATAAGCCTGAAAAAAGAAATCAATGAAAGCATACAAGTGTGCCCTGTCCAACTGTGCACACGAAAATGGACAATTTCAAACTTTGGGATAGGAACACATTTGCAAGCCAATTGACCAATGGGTAGACAAACACACATGCACACTTATACATCTTTGTGTATGTGTGTGTGTGATTTTTTTTTTTTTTGGGAGGGGGGTGGGAAGAGAATTAGTCTTGGCCTTATATAACTTATTTTAACATATCATCAAGTACTTAAGCCTTAGAAGTCATTAAATATTTTAAGATTATACAATCAGATTTAAATCACCTTTCTAGCTTTCCCCATAGGGAGTGTAATAAAATTAAATATTCTACAGATGATAAGACCTAGGTTCTGTAGAATTGTCCATAATCTAGAGAGAGCAACCAAATTGCCACCATAAAACCATATATTGAAGGCCTTTCTCTATGTAAAATCTGGGCATGGGGGCACATGGGTAGGTGTGTGTCACACATAACACACTTGAATATGTGGAGATAATAGTAGTACAATAAAATAAAATTGACTACCATAAATTGTAATGTGAGGAACATTGTTGTGCCATGAATGTAAAGCATCCAAAAGTGCCCATCGCATCTATGCTATGAAAAATGGGAAATTTCAGGTAATAAGAGTGATTTGGAAGATTTTAGTACCACTCATTAATTATAATGCCAAAAGATACAATCAAACAGAAGAAGAATAGTAATTGTTGATATAATGGGTTAAACTTGATCTATAATCAACAAAAATTAGAATTTTACTTTGCAAAATAGCAATATACGAGCTTTGTATACAGTACTATTGTAAAGGGTATTTAGGAACTCCATGATTCATTTATGTCAATTAATGAAGACTCAATGCATTGCTTGTCATATGTTTCGCTTATTCTCCAAACATAAAATATCATTGACTTTGAATTACTAGTGTTGGAGTGAAAAATATGGCCACAAGTGATATAATCCTTAGCCAAATCCTCTTGTATATCAATACCAACTATGATCTTGAACAAGCCTACTAATCCATTGGTAGCATTATGGAAGCAGCAAGTTAGTTTTGCTCAACCATCTTTTCCTTTTCTTCCCATAAGGACTAGAAATATTAAAGAGCAGAATAATCTCGCAAAAGTAAATTAGACTAGCAAACCTGGCATGAAGGGCAAGGAGGGTGCTTTGTAAACTCCTTTCTGAAAGTAGACATCAATAAAGTTAACCCCAATAGCTTTGTTCTTCACACGGACCTCACCTTCTTTTGGTTCTCCAATTTTCATATCCTCCCACTTCAGGACCTATCATCCTTAGGCATGAACAGAAAATTAATAGGTTGAAGTAAGCCAAAGAAGCTAGTTGATCACAATATTTCTAAACCACAACAATGTAAGAAAGTGTATGTGAAAAGAAACAATCAATACAAAAATGATCATAATTGCATAACAAAATCATTCAAACAAAAATTGGTAACATCTAAAGGGTTGGACTATTTACATGGAAGAAATTCCATGAAGATTCTTGCTACTTTTTGTCTTAAGGAAATATAACATAATTCCATCCATAACTAGAATATTGTACGTATTTTTTTTTAAAAGGACAAGCAAGGTGACAGGTCTGTCACGCAACCCTCAAAATAAAATTAGGTTGGATATTATATGCAATATAGGGTGCAACCTAAGTCATTTTCTTTGGAAATGGAAGTCAATGTTTAATTGGATTTTCTAAGTGTTAAAGGACTCTAAAACTACCTAAATTAAGAGGGGTTTGATTGAACTAAACTAACCTAAAACTAAATTGAATCAAAGTTCATAATTGCTACCTAATTATATGAATTGTGGGTGAAGATGGTCTTGTGACTAGCTTTGGGTTCGTCCCTTGGTATCCACTATCCTTATCCTAATTTAATTGTGATTAATTCTGGTCTAAGAGTCCTTATTTATGTCCAATAAAAATTATCTTGAGTTACCACTCAAGAATCAAGAGATTAACAAAGTAATGTTATATTGAAACCTCAATCCCCCATTAAATCGTCAATTCTTGTCTTTAAGATCAATGAACACTCAATTTGATTGATTAATCAATTAATTAGCTTCTGAATCATTATCTAAAGATGTTTAATTAACTAAATAAACACTAATGAATCCTCAAATAGACAATTAGACACACCAATTCTCACAAGCATTTCATCAAATACCTTGATTGCACACTTAGAAAATGGTAAGAAAATGCAAAATTCAGTGTTTAATCCAATCAATTAATCAATAAAAAGGCTTCCTAATCAGTGTTTAACTAGCCACTAATTATAATTACATAAATTTTCAATCCAATATAACTTAACTAAGCATGTACAAGAAAAAGAAAAAGTATAGAAAATTAAGAAAGTCTTAGCCAAAATTCTGCATTCTTCTCTATGGATTCAAGCTTCCACCAGGGATTTCTTCCAAGCTAATCACAAGATGAAGGACTAGAGCTTCATTGGAGGTGGAATGGAGTGGGAATGGAGGATGAGGAGCTGCTAGACGAAGTGGAATGGACAAAGGATGAGACGATGGAATGAAGCGTGGAATGAATGTAAAATGATGGAGTGTGTGTATGGCATGTGTGATAGGATGGATGATTTCTCATGTGGTTTCTTTTAATGATCCCACATGCTCAGCCCTCTCATTCCTTCTCATTGTTCGTAGCTTCTTTCTCTTTCATTATATATGAATCACGTGCTTCCTCTTTTATTTATATGAGTGTGGACCCTACTTGTCATGTTGAAGTGTTGAATATAATAAATCAAAATCCATGCTTCGTGCTGTCCTTGAGTCCAGAATGCAGCTTCTTCTTCTCTACTTACATGCTTGTTCTTTCTTTCTCTCCACGCTCTATCTAGCTCATCTTCCTTCATGCAAGAATGTGTAGCTTCTTCTTCTTTCCAGTGTTATCCACGTTCTGCTCTTCGTTTTACTATTCACTTGTTCTGGCCATTGCTTTCTTTCACGTAGAGTCTTCATTTCTCTTCTCCAGCTCGCAGCGTTGTTCTTCTTTAGCCCTTTACATGCTCTATTTTGCTCTTCTCATGTCATTCACATGTTACTCATGTGTGTTTTCTTCCTGCAGCTACCAGCCATGATTTCCACGTTGGCTTTATTTCGTTCTTGCTCTGTACCCGTAGCCAAATGCTTCTTATTTATTCTTGTTTGCTTCACGTGATTGTTGTTCCCTATCTCTCACCAACACTGCACATTCTATCCAGCCTATAGCAAACACATTAACTTTCTACGTGTTTGTTTATTTTAATTCCTCCTGCATGTAGAGCCTTCCTCATCCCATAAACCCATAGAAAGTTAGTCTTCCTTCTCCTCCTCTTCTGCATGTGGCTGTCTCTTTCTTAAATCCCTTATTCCATGTGACTTCTTCTCATCCTATATGCACTACTTTTTTTTTTTTCATGCAACTTCTGTACAAGTCTCACGTGAGGATCCTTACTAACCCGTAGCCTCTCTTCTTTGTTCTAAATGTGTGTGTATTTGTATCCAAGCTCCTTTCCATGTGCAGCTTCTTCAACTTTGTTATGCTCATGGAGCTTACATGGGAACTGCCTCTCTCTCATGCTTCTTCATTCCCACGTCAACCCATAGCTTTTCTTGTAAATTTTTCTCTCAAATTGTACACATAAAGCCTTCATTTCTCCTTCAACTCAATTTCCATTCAAACTCCATTTTTCATTGAAAATCTACACAAAAAGAATGGAAAGGATGAAATAGAAATATTCACAAAATTCATTTAAAAAGATTTATGCATTAAAATTCCATAATTTTGAAAATTAACTCTTAAAATATAGAAATAGCTACTAAAACAAAATCTTATCTAATTAAAGTCTTAAAGCCATAATTCATTATTAAAATGCCCAAGTTTAGGAGAATAAAATATATAGAAAAACGTGCTTATCACAGGGTTGCGTAACTAATGAAACAAATTTGAAATAAAAGCAAAAAATGACATTTGAAGTTTCAAGTAAATTAATAAGTCAGAGATAGTCATGCCAAAAATATTTTAAAATGCTCTTGATGAGAACCTCTTGATGACAATTCCCTTCTCCAACAGTTCAATCACAGAATAAACACTTATAAATTAAGCTTTCTATCAACAGTTAACTGGACAGATGCTTCGTTTGATAGATTGAGGAAGTAAGTATTCAAATACTTAACTAGCAATAGTGTATGAAAAAGAAGGCCCAAACACAATTAAAATTCTGCTGCCCAACATATGAAAGTTAGCCCAACAATGCTTAAATTTGAAGCCCAATTGGTATTGGACATTTGGGTCAACCTATGACCCATATTAGACCCAACTTAAAACCCTAAAAACTAACTTAGCCACTTCCATTCTGTAGAACACAAGAAAATAAAAGAGAAATTCAAAGGTCCAAAGGGGAGGCTAGGGTTCTTAACATATTTTCATCATTTCCCATTTCTAAAGTAAGATTCAACCAAGGTAATAGCTGTATAACTTAATTCCCTTCTCTTTTTCTTCATTTTGGCCTAATTAGTTTTTCATTTGGAGTATTTTCACCATAGCCAAAATATGAAATGTGGTTGTTTGGGATTTTCTTGATAAAATTTCGTAGGTTGGGGCTGAGGGTGTTATTAGGTAAGTATAAACTCTTCATTTTTAATGTTTTCTCTATTAGTTGGAGACCCTTATAGCTGATTTATAATATGGGTATTGTTTTTATACGAATTTACTCAGAATTTGAGGCGTTATTTTGAGGTTTCGGGAGTAGGCTCAACCAAGTCCGAATTTAGTTTTAGTGGTAATTGGGTAAGTGTTTCTGAATAGTCCTATATAGCTTAACTTTTTAAGTGATGGGTTTGCTGATACAAATTGTGATTAGGGATAGTAATGGCTTGGTTTTGTGTCCATAAGCTGAAGTAGCATTCAATTGGCTCTTAGAGGATTGGCTACAAGTGAGATAATTGGGACTATATTAATTCCATGCATATATCTGCTCGAATTTCATATTTGTTGTACATGAATCATTTGAAATGCTAAATGAATTGGCTGGCTATCTATTATATTGTATTTGGACCTTGTGAGTCCATAGTAGAGCTGTGATGCGGCTGCCACTCGTACATATGCTTTGATCAGGCACTGGGTTATGATCAAACCCCAGATGCACTGAGCCCTGGTTGTACTCATTGGGGAGTGGGTGTCATGGACGGGCCTCTCTCGGTGTTATTGGCCTTTAACATGTGGAAATATGATTGCTAGTATGTGATGGTAATCATAGTAACCTAACCATTTTCTTTGTTGATATGACTGATATGATCTTGATGTTAATTTTGATTCATATATATATATGTTAATTAAATTGAATTATATGAATAGAAATTTCCTTGGTTACTGAGATTCACATCTCACCCCATTTCATGGGATCATACTTTCAGGTGAAGGCTCTTTGGGTAAGGATAAGGGAAAGTAAGTGGATGAAAATCTATGAGCTCTAATCATATAGGGAGAAGACTACACTTAGACTAGTTTATTTAGAATAGATGCTAAATTTTGTATTTCTTTTTGTATAACATTATCATATAATCATGTTGCCAAGTGTAGGCTCTTATATTTTGATTACTTAGAATATATCTATTGAGGAGTTAGGCCTCATCTTAGGTTGGTCTTGAATGTATGAATCTATAACACCTGATGTATTAATTTTACTGAATTTATGGTATGGTATACTGTTGGAAATATAATTATGTGATGCATTTGATGTTGATATAAACCATTGATGTATGAAATCTCTAATGGAATGTATATTGAATGTTAATTATTGATAGTTCATGAATTTTTGTTGTTATTACTCTATAGACTTGCTGATATAGGGTAGTTGGAGGAGTAGAAATTAACATTTAAGTTTTGAATTGGTAATGATAGAATAGCTAAGCAAATAAGGTAGATAAATACCATTAGAGTCATATGAAATGATGGGGAGTAGTCCTAGGGTATTCTCAGGAAGAGAATTGGAGTGTATAGGACAAAACTTGGGAGGAGATGTAATTATAGGAAGGAGTCACGCCATGAGACAAAATTTGGGAGATGTAGTTACAAGAGGGAGTCACGCTGCGGCTAGGAAGGCCTTGCCATGGCCTGGAGACTAATAGTGGTGAGGAACGTCGTGGCTTGAGAAATCTCGTTGTGGCTCAACATGAAAAAAATCACCCAGGAGGGTGGCAGAAAGAAACCTCACTGTAGTGCAACAGCCCTACCGTGGCATAAGTCAAGAAAACTAGGTAAGGAGTGTACAGTAGCAAGCATCGCCACGGCACAAGTGTATTCTGCTGAGGCAAGAATTGTGGGACTTTGAATAGTAGCTCCAAGAGGCATTTCTGTTACGGCGCTACGTAGGTTTGTTGCGGCAACAGTCCATATGTAATATCTGATTTTCTGAAAACGAGAGAAAATGTGAGAAACGTAATGTATGGTTTCTCCGTAAACGAATAAAACTCACCGGATATAAAAAGAAGTCTCCCAGAATGAGATAGTTAAGGTCCCAAAAAATTTGGAAAGCATTCTAGACTCCTAAAAATTAGAATCTCAAGCTTAGACGGAAAAAAATAGAGCTAGAATGAAGAAACAATTTCTTACGAAAAGCCTATGAAACGTAATGACATTTTTGTAATTTTGAGTAATTTTTAGAATTCACATAGGAGGGCTTTTTAAATGAAAGTTTTGAGTTTTCTAGGGTTTTCAGAGGCCCTGAAAACCATGAAAACCCCCAGGATAGTTAAAACCCCTCCGGTGGATGTTTTTCAATGTTAGTGTGCCCGAACTTTAACGGATCCGTTTGAAAAGGTTTTAGCTCTGATTTGAGTGATTCCAAAGGCATTTTTCTTAATTGGGAACTAGATTTTATAATGAAAAAGATAGTTTTAAAAAAGAAGCTAAAACGAAGCAGAAACAAAAATACAAAGTATGAAGAGCAAAATAGGAATTTTTTAAAAGTATAACTTATTCCCACCTATATATATGATACACCCTTCTCCTCCCTTCATTATGCACGATCATGTTCTACCTAAAACTAGAAGAAAACCCTAGGGGATGAGGCATACAAGAGGAGGAAGAAAAGGAGGAGAAATTCAAGGTAGAAAGATATGGATTTTCATGGTTTTTCATGCTCTTTCTCTGCCAAACCTCTTCTTCTTCATTCTCCTTTATTTCCTATGATTATAATGAAGTATATGGATCTGTTTTAAAGGATAAATTGAGGGGAAAATTCGGATTTGAAGAGAGGAGCTCAAAGAACACAAGATTCAAGTGAGAAAAAGCAAGAAAACAAGGTAATTTCTCTTCCTATGGTTATCATCTTTGGTTCCCTCCTCCTCTATTTCGCCCCACTTGAGAAAACCCTAGGAGAAGATGATTTTTAGGCAGAACCAAGCATGAATTTAAGGAAAAAGGGTGTAGAGATTAAGAATATGCAAAAAAAAATAACAAAATAACTATTAGAAATCAATATGCAAATTTTAGGGTTTTATGTGCACCTTCCAAATTTTGATTTTGTATGATGATTCCTAAGTTTAATTAAGAGTTTAAATGAGTTCTTAAGACACCTAAGATGCTCCCCACAAGCTTCCTTCTTCAAAAAAACTAAGAGAACTCTAAGAAGGCCAAGGAAGGCCATAGTCTCGGCCAAAAAGGGTTTTTTTAGTGGGGGAGAGTTTTAAATTTTTCTAAGATCATTCTTGAGTCATATTAGATGAATGAAAGTGAGGGGAGGCCTTGGAAAAAATTTAGAACTCATAGAAAGTGATTTGGTGTCTTAGGTTCCATATTATGACCTAAAGAAGCAACATGATGCTAGGCCCTTTGTTTTAATGGTGTGATGACTCCAAAAGGTTTAAAGGGAGTCAAGAATCATATTTGAAAGGAAAGAATGAGGCCTAGAAATTATTTGAGGGGTGTTGCTTCATTAGGTGCATTTATGGACCATAATGGGAGTTATAGAGCAATTTAGTGTTTAACCAAGTTATATGGCCTTAGGATATGTTTCATGAACCTAATTGGCTCCCATAAATTGTATCTAGCCTAAGAGAAACCATCTCCACCAATTTGTGGGTGTGTGGCCGAAAGAGGAGGCTTGAAATCCAAAGAAAAAGTGTGTGATTGTGTGCAAGGTAGCTCTCTCCATCTTTTCTCATGCATGGATGTGTGTTTAGCTTGCTTTATAATATGTGTATATGTATTTTCAAGCTATGAAAAGTGTGCTAGTATGTCTTTATATGCTATGATTCTTAATGCTATGTTATGTTTCTAAATGAGTGCATGATATTTGTTTGAGTTTGCTTGAGTGTGAAGAGGCCAAGAACTCTTCCTTTTGGTGAGAATGAGTAAATAACCCTTAAGCTTAGTTGAGACAAAAAAAAGAGTCTTCCAAAAGCAAAGTGGACTCCCAAGAGTATGGTTGAGTCCAAAGCTTTTAAAGAATGGGTAAGGCAAGTCCAAAACCTATGAGGAGAAGTATGAGGCCAATCCAAACACTTGGTGAGCTCTTGAATGTCTTGTATGATGTGTTTACATGCCAAGCTTGCTTTTAAAATATCCATGATTTCCATTTTCTCCATGCATGCATTTGTAAGGCTTGCTTTGCACATTTGTAAGTCAAGGCTGCGGTACAAAGTGAAAAACTTAGTTTTCAAGTTTCAGTACCTAACTTAGCCACGGTAGGAGAGTTTCAAGTCACGGCGAAGGTTCCCAAACTCTTACCTTTAGCCTAGAAACCTTAGTTTCTTCAATGGTAATGCTAGGAAATGATATAGGAACACTTGTGAGAGGTTTTTGTGTGTTGAAATTGATGGATGGATGAATCACAAACTCCTCATAGTAGTACAATTTCTTTTATGCATTCTCACAATTGTGGTTGTGTAGTTAATGAACCTAATATTATCAAGGTCTAAATTTCTCTATAATTTTCACGATGTATTTAATTTTAATGACTCTAAACCTTGATCATTAAGCATTAATCATGTATTTAATCATAATTATCATAATTAGAAGATAGGGTCATCACATATTCTGTACTATATTCGACTGAGAGGACAATTAATGAACTATGATAGCTTTGACCATTTATTATGGAAAAGGAAAGACATAAAGCTGTTGACCATCTAATTGTTATCAAAACCAATATTGATATTCCAATTTAATTTCACGAATTGGGTTTGTCATATTCATCGCAAAATGGCTACCCAATAATCCAACTATTGATTATATACGATTAAGATAAAATCAAGAAGCAGAAGAATTAAAAAGAGAAACCTCATTTCCTCCCAGTTCATAAACTCTGATGAAATTACTATTACAGAAGGACGAAATTAAAATTTTTGAAACTGTATGTTTCTAGAAACTCCCACACATTTCTGCTTTCTTCCTCCATCTTCTGAAGCATGAAACTTTCTGCCCAAATTTTAGAAATGAAAGCTCTCTTCTGGGCTCACAAGAAGGGGAAGAAAAGGAGGAGAAAAATCAAGGAAAAGATAGGTAAATTCATGAAATTTCATGCTCTTTCTTCCTCCAACCTTGCTCCCCTCCTTCTTTGCTTTCTTTCTATGATTTTCTTGAGATGTTTGGTTTTGTTTTTAGTCCAGAACTTAGGGGGGTAGTTCGAATTTTTCAAGGAGAAGAGAACCAAGGAAGAAAGGCTTTGGAAGCAAACTTTAAACTAAGGTAACTAGTTGTTGTTGTTGCTTCTCCTTGTTGCTTCTTTCTTGGGGGACTTTTGGCCTAGATCAGAATCAAAGGAGGGGAGGATGTTCTGTCCAAATACAAGGAAGGAACAAGGTTTTAGGCCATGGGGAGATGGAATATGGCAAGAACTTCCAAGAAAAACCAATAGAAAAGAAGTTAGAAAAGTGTAGTGTTTTTTAGGGTTTTGCAAAATCTGATTTTGTGTGAATGTTTCCTTGGCTATTTAAATATTTCCTTAAGCTCCTAAGACCTCTAGAAAGCCTCCCAAGTGGCTCTCCCATCAATGAAAAATCACAAAGTCCATGAACCTCCATTATGGTGCATATTTTGGCCAAGCTAGATTCATTAGGCTAGGGGATGTTTTAAATTTGTTCTAGCCTTAATTTGAGACTTTATATAATGTTAGAAGATGGGAGAAACCATTGGAAAAAATTTAAGAGCCATAGATTGGGAGATGGGACAATGGTGTCCATAATGGTGCTTTGTGAAGCAACTTGGTTTTTCAATTGTGCAATTGAATGTGTGATGGCTCCAAGGACTTTAAATGGGTCTAAGAAGTCTAGAAATAACTAGAGAATGGAGCCTAAAACTTGAAATGCAAGAGTTGCTTCATTAGGCCAATTATGGAACTATAATGCTAAGTATGAAACCAATTATGTGTTTAAGCTTTAGTTTAATGTCTTGGCTTACTTCAATTATGTGATTATGTACTCCTTGTGATGTCTAGGCCAAGAGAACAATCAACCACCTAAGTGCTCTTGTGAAATCAAGGAGGGAAAGGAATTAGCAAAGTAAAGCTTGCATGAATTGAAAGGTAGCTCTCCACCTCATTCTCTTGCATTCTTATGTGTATATGTATGTTTTTGTGTGCTTGTGTATGCTCTCATGATTTGAGAACATGCCACTTAATATCTTGAGGTTGTATTAGTACCAATGTATTGTCTTGAAAGCCATTGATTATGAGAATAGTTCTCAAGGGTAAGGTGATGTCAAAAGTCCCTTAAAGTGGGTGAGGATGTGCCAAAAGTCTCAAGGCATGGGTGAAGCTAGGCCAAAACTCCCTTGGATGGGTGAAGCTAGGTCAAAAGTCCCAAGGCCAAAAGTGAGGCAAATCCAAAAGTCCTAGAAATGGGGTGAGGTAAAACCAAAAGTCCCTAGAGCATAAAATGGCTTGATGTGGAAATGTGGCATGAAAATATGGTATTATACACTTTATGTTTGCACACTTGAGATTTTAATGTATGTATGTTTTGAATGTATGTGTGAATGGGTGTGTGAGCTATTAAGATTCTAGGAATCTCACTCCTCTTCCCTCCATTATCTTGAAATACCTAGGTGATGTTCAAGAAACAAGGAGTGCAAGCCAAAGACCTTGAGAGATTACATTTTGTATATTATGTAACCTTATTTGTATTTGAATGTCAAAGTGAGCTTGTACATATTATTTTTGTGATGTAAGACCACGAACAAATATAAAATGATATATGAATATGATGTAAACTTTATGTGACACTAAATCCATGGAATTATGCAAATTGGCTCTTGGATGGCTTGATGCAACTATGCATTCTTGGATGTGGAATGACCAAATTTAGATGCATAGGGTTTGGTGTAACATCCAATTCTCTACAAATGAGAGAAAACGTGAGAAACATAACGTGCAATTTCTCTGTCAACGAATAAAACTCACCGGATATAAAAGGAAGTCCCCCAAAATGATGTAGTTAAGGTCCCAAAAAATTTGAAAAGCATTTTAGACTCTTAAAAATAAGAATCCCAGGTTCAAACGGAAAGAAAAAAGGAGCTAGAATAAAGAAATAATTTCTTATGAAAAGCTTACAAAACATAATGGCATTTTCATAATTTTGAGCAAATTTTGGAATTCACATAACAGGGTTTTCAAAATGAAATTTTTGAGTTTCCCAGGGTTCTCAGAGGCCCTAAAAACTATAGGAAGGCCTGGGACAGCTAAAGTCCCTCCAGTGGATGTTTTTCAATGTCGGTGTACCTGAACTTTAATAGATTCATTCGAGAAGGTTTTAGCTCCAATTTAAGTGATTCCAAAGGCATTTTACTAAATTGGAAATCTAAATTTTATAATAGAAAAGACGGTTCTAAAAAAGGAGCTAACATGAAGGAGAAATGAAAATGCCAAGAATGAAGGGCGAAATGAGAATTTTTGAAAAGTGTAATTTCCTCCCACCTATATATATGATGCATCCTTCTTCTCCCTTCATCTTGCACGACCAATTTTTGCCCAAAACTAGAGGAAAACCCTAGGGAGAATGGCACACAAGAGGAAGGCAAAGAGGAGGAGAAATCAAAGGCTTAAGGTATGGAAATTAGTAGTTTTTCATACTCTTTCTCTACCAAACCTCTTCTCCTTCATTTTTCTTTGTTTCTTATGATTATAATGAAGTATATGGATCTGTTTTAGAGGAGAAATTGAGGAAAAAATTCGAATTTGAAGAGAAGAGCTTAAAGAACACAAGATTCAAGTGAGAAAAAGCAAGAAAACAAAGTAATTTCTCTTCCTATGGTTGTCATATTTGGTTCCTTCCTCCTCTATTTTGCCTAACATGAGAAAACTCTAGGAGGACTTGATTTTTAGGCAGAACCAAGAGTGTATCTTAGGAAAAAGTGTGTGGAGATTAAATATATGCAAAGGGAATTAACAAAAAACCATTTAATTTCAAGATGCAAGTTCTAGGGTTTCAATTGCACCTTGTAAAATTTGATTTTGTATGATAATTCTTAGGTCTAAATAAGAGTTTACATGAGCTCCTAAGATCTCTAAGAGGCTCCCCATATGCATCGTCTCTTGAGAAAACAAAGCAAACTCCAAAAGCCCCATTTCTTCCATAGCCTCAATCTAAAGGGGTTTGTGTAGCTAGGGAGATCTTAAAATTTTCTAAGCCCATTTTTGAGTCATATATAATGAACGAAAATAAGAGGAGGCCTTGGAAAAAATTTGGAACTCATAGAAAGTAAGTTGGTGCTTTAGGTTCCATATTATGACCTAAAGAAGTAACATATAACTAGACTCTTTGTTTTAATTGTGTGATGACTCCAAGAGGCTTAAAAGAAGTCAAGAATCACATTTGAAGGGAAAAAATGGAGCATAGAATTTGTTTGAGGGGTGTTCTTTCATTAAGTGCATTTATGGACCATAATGAGGTTTATAGAACAACATAGTGTCTAAGCAAGTTGTATAGCCTTAGAATTTGTTTCATGAACTTAATTGGCTTCCATAAATTATGTTTAAGCCAAGAGAAATCTTTCCCACACTTTTGTATATATTATTTTTGAGATGTAAGCTCATGTATAAATGTAAAATAGTGTATGACTCTTGTATAGACTATATCTGGTAGAATGGAAATTTTGGCTTCTTGATGACTTGGTGTATTAGTATATTAATAGAAGTGAAATGACTAAATTAAGATGCATGAAATTTGAAACCACTTGGGCAGTTCATGGAAGTCATATTCATGCTTTTTAAACTTTCCTAAGAGATGCCAAACAACAAAGGAGACCATTTGAACACCTTTGGTATCTCATGTAGAGCAAAATTGATCATATTGATGAACCATACCTCTTTTTGTTCAAATGAGCTCTTCTTGGTCTAAAATTGGGCATACATCTACTTGTTAAAATATTTTTATGATGTTAAAGTGTAAAATTTTTTTAGGTCTATAGAATATTTGATAAATTTTCAAAGTTGAAAATTTTTTTAGTTTTGGTTTAGTGCACTGTTCATTCTGGTCTAAAATGAAACTCTATCAGTCATGAGGTAAATGATGTCCAATTACCATGAAACTTTATACAAAGAAACTAAACATTCACAATGACTTGTGTCAATTGAAAGAACCTCATTTGGATGTCTAGAGAGGGAGATATAAATTTTTGAAATTTCTATCCAGTATCAGGCATCTAGTCAGACCTATGTTACTATTTTATTAGTTTTCGAGGCCTGGATGTGCCTAGATTAGTTTAAAGTTATTTTTTTCCTCTAGCTAACATCTGTAGCTTTCCAAATTAGTATCATTTCCATGGATTATATTTTTTTGAAATTAATTGAACATTTTTTAAGTTTGCAGTAGAAATCTGTATCAGTACCAATAGCTAGTCAGACCTTTGCATCTTTTTTGTCGTCAAACATGATCCAGATGCTATGTTCATGACTTGAAATTATTTTTATATATAGTTAACACTCAGAGCTTTCTAGAAAGCTATAGCATGGTAGATTTCGATTTTTCTAGAATTAGTTATAATTTTTCAAAATTTGTGATAGAAATCATGAAAATCTGGCCAAGGCTACACTATGGAATTTCATATGTTTCTTGCACTTGCATGAGCTCTAGGCCACTTTTAGTGATAGAATTAAGTTGTATCTATGTCATTAAATATGAAAATATGATACATGAGTGCACATAGTCCACGGGATACTGAATAATAAATTTATATGCTACGCAACGCAAAAATATTCATTATTTTTAATGCTTTTTCCTTGAGAATTTGCATGATTCTTGGAAATAAGCTTAGATAAGGAATGAAATGTGCGATATAGATATGGTGTTGCACCTAACATCATATACTACTTAATATATAGGACATAGGTATCCCATATAACCTAGCCTCTATCAACTTGCAAGTTGCAAGAAGGCTATTTCTTCATTGGGTTTTCATATTTGTAATAGAAAATTTTTAGATAAACTCAATTGATAAATAGATAGATTTAGTTTGTCATAAAGAGACATTAAAAACAATGTATACTATACATATATATAAAAAAGATAGGCTTCCTTCACAATCATTTTGTAGATTAAAATAGTGAAGAAATTTTCATTTTAAATGCTTATTTAGCTTGGATATATGTGAAAATTGCTACAATATTTAGGTGAAATTACCAAGTGACATTAACAACTAGCAACAAAGCTTGTGCTTTCTTGCGTACTCATGCAAACATGGAAAAGTAGAAACTCACAAATATAATAAATAAATAAATAAAGGAGAGAACTAATTATTAATTCAAATAATAAGATTATTCATGTGCCTTTGAAGCTATAACCATGAATATTTTGTTCATTTTACAATATTATAAATGACAAAGTAGGATCATTTTATGAAATTTGTATTCATTTATATGATGTATTCTTTGCACAATAACAATATTGGATTGTGTTACAACCTACTATATCTCATTTACTTGGTATAATGGAATGCCTATTTATGTAAAAATATTCATTACAAAACTTTTAATAGCAAAAAATTAACTATTGAATATATCACATAGACTTCCAATTCCTAGAAATATAATTTTTACAATTCTAATTCATCTATATAGCTCTCATCCAATTGATCATGTATATAGCTCTCATATATAGAAAGGTAACAAATTGTCTATTTTAGCATTGATCACATAGTGTAGTGTAAAATTCAAAAATTCATAACTTGAGTTACACAATTTCAATTGGTTTCATTTTAAAGCTTATGATGTAAACTCTTTATTATAAAAAATTTCAAATCAAAATGAATTTATTTGATCCCTTAAATCCTATGAAAATCAAATCTAGTATAGTATGAACAACAACTGTCATGACAACTTTTTGGAGCCAATTTTAAAAATTCACCAAATATTTTACAGAGTTCCAAAAAAGACAAACTTTGGCTCTATAAAAAGTTCTAAATGTCCTCTAATTGCTTACTGAATTTCAGCCCCAAACTTAGTCATTAACATAGCTAAGGACAAAGGGACATTTTATGACTCATTTGGATAAAGTCTTAGTTCCAAAATGGTCCAATTAAACTCTAATATGCCATCTCTTGCATGAGCAAATTTCAAATCATATATGCAACATCTATAAATGTTTAACATGTGAAAGTTGTCTTGCATCTAAAAATCATCATTCCACTTGAAGATATACATATAGGTTCAAGGGGATTCCATATATCGAATCATGTTCCTGCGTCATGTATATACATCAAATAGTCATACATTTGTGGTCTAATACTTTTGCATAAGTTGCTATTACATTTCATCAAAATATACATAAACAAGAATGTGCATAAATATATGAATTCTAGTTACATTTTGGCTTCATGAACCTATCTCTTTATTTTTTTTCTTACTAGCTTTAGCTAAGGAGAGATTCTAAAGAGAATCTTAGTAACAATATTCAACTATTCCAATGCACATAATAAACAATTTAAGGATGAAATACAAACATGCATGGTCATGTTCATATAAAACAACATGAATCTTTGAATTAGCATAAAACATCTAAACTCATGTAGCCATAGCATAAAACATATTAGCTAGGCTCATCTATGGGCTAGGGAAGAACTGTTGCACTCAGTTCTTGGTTACTCTTTCTAAGAGCCAAAAATACATCTCATATATGTATAGAACTTATAACTAATTCAATCATAAACTTAAGTAACTCATATAGCAAATAATACACACAATGCATCTCAACTCATATACATATAAATGAATGCAAAGAAGGAAAAGTAAACTACTTAGAATATGCTTAACCTAGTACTAAGACCACTTACTCAAATTTGATCATCTCACGAGCTCTGATTCAGCTTCACTACTTCTATGTGGAGTAGTCCCTATTAATTTGGCCTATAACATTAAGATTGAGCATAATATCATCAATCATGACTCATACTTAACTTTACGTCTAAGACTCTTAGACTGTGAACTAGGCCATTTAAAGTGCACTCGTTCCCGTATGTACATTTTCTAGGTGGATTTTCATCATTGATTATGCTCATTTTCATCACATTTAATTGTAATATCATATTAAAATAGCACTTAATTTATATCACAAAGTGCCTATAGTATCCATTTTTATAAATTTAATACTTTTAGCAATAGAATTTACTGACATTAAATGTCAAATTAATTCATTTTTGGTTGAATATACCATTTCAACTTACCAAACTCATCTTCCATTCTTAATGTACTTGTTCATATAGAAACATCACAAAAGAAGCATTGAATTTGGATATAAACCATGCATCACATAATAGTCCAAGTTGCACACTTTTTTTAGTTCCCATAATTCTATCACCATATTTACAAAATCATAACTTAAGCTACAAAATTCCAAATTGGGCAAATGAGCACTTTCTGGAAAGCTTAAAACATCAAATAACTACTGTAAAAATTTTAGACCAAGATAATATCATTTGCCCTACACAATTCTAATGGAACAGTAGCTGGGTCAGAATCTTGCACGGGTACAAACTTGGAAATTTAAAAATTTATATTTCATGCTATAGAGCTCCAAATTGAGTGATCTTAGTAGCTATGGAAAGCTTATGATGCTAACTATATGCTTGTAAAATTTTGTGAGCATTGCACTTCATTTGCCCTTTAAATACACCCAATGATTATTCTTTTCTTCTTTATCATCTCTTTCTCCGACTAGGGTTGTTTCTTTCTGTGTTTTTATTTATTTTGTACTTTCTTTGCTCTTCTATAACTCCGCCAACAAAGTCATGGTCGGCTAAAACGAGCAAAAGAAATCAGAAATAAATAAATTAACCTTTCCACATGTCTTCCTGTTTATTCATGGTGTGTCATTTTCTCGACTAATCATTTTATACGATGCTCGCGGCTTCTAATTTACAGAAATAAATTATAGCATTAGTGACATTATTGTGAGCCCACTTCCAACCTAAATAAATTCATTCATTATAACACATTGCTTGTGCTTAAAACTTTAGCATTTTCATTAGCTTCATCTCTGGAATGCAAATATCATCATTCATAATTGTATAGCCACAATAAAGATGTCAACTTCTCGGTTCAATATATGAATTCAATTAAGTTTCTGGATTTGGATTTTCCGTAATTGTCAACGAAAAATTTAAGAGAATTATTTTATAATTTCATAAATCATTATTAATATAATAATCATTTATAAAATTTAGTTAGTAATGTGTTAGCTACAACAATTTAATTTGCAATTTTTTTCTTAAATCTCATCAAATTTTGGAAGATCTTAATTTAAATTTTGTCAATAAGCTATTTAAAGGATATAGAGCATTGAAGTGGACAAACAGAATGATAGAATAGATGACTTTGTTTCTAAGTGAACAATTATATATTGTTATGTTAAAATTTAAGTAAAATTAAATAATTAATCAAATCATAGATATTTAGCCTTTTGATAATATGTGTGTGTGTGCGCCTGTAAAATGAGATGAGTTTGGGGTAAGAAATGGATCAAGACATATATGCCCAACCTTGTTCCAACACACAACATTTATTTTTGGCTTTTTTCCCAAATTTTGCCTTGATAATTACCCATCTCAAATGGGCTAAGACAGGTCAAGTTAAAATAGGCCAACACAAAATTGCCGTTCCTAACACCATCCTTTTTTATAAGAAAAAATATGTTATAATTACATATATTTTGACTAAAATATATTTATATTTATTATCTATATAATATAATAAATATTAAATATGTATTTAACTAATATAAAATATTCATTTTTTTAAATTTCACATAAATTAGTTTTATAATTTTTAACACAAAATAAATAATATTGAAATAAAAATTTAAGAAGTATATTCATATAATAAGTTATATTTTTAATAAAAAAATTAATATTATCTTTAAAAATATTTTGGTCTTGGTTTCAGGTTCGTATATGTTTTTGTAATAAAGAAATAAATGTGTGATTTAGATATTTCTTTAAAAAAATAATTTATTTTTTTAATAATTTCTCAAAATGGCATTTGAATGTACATTGGGGCCGCGGATCATACGCCGGGCAATTAAGCTAACCCTGCCATCAGTGCGAAGACAGTCGCCACCGCGTGTCATCTACTGTCAAAGTATTTTTACAATGATCATTAAAAAAAATTAAAAACCACTTAATTCTAAAATTATATTTTTATGCAAAATAATAAAATAATATTATCCTCAGAAACAATTTTATTACTCTAGTTTTATCTAGTTTGACATTAAAAAAAGTTCATTAAATGTAAGGTGGCTAAATACAGGCAACAATATTTAGATTTTTTTTTAATATTACCCAGATATCAAAATATTTTTAATATTAATACTTGTTAAAATAAAATTGCTAAATCCACCAAAAGTTTATCAGTAAAAAATTGAAAGAGTGTATATTGATCATTGAGAAAAGGTAGCTTTCAAAAGCATTACAGTATGATGGCGTTGATATCTATGAAGCAGTTCGTTTTGAACTCTTCAAAAAATTAAATTCTATCCTTTTCACCCTTCCTCTTTTTATTTTTTAAAGAAAAAGCTATACACAAACAGAAACTACACGAAAAGCACATTCGTTTCTTTTCCCTTTTTCCCTTTGTTCTTTGAATATCCAAAATCTATATTTCAAGAAATGAATCTGTGACAAATTATTGTCCAATACTTGAACGAAAACTGATATTATTTGAGACCTTTTTATATATTGACAGAAAAGAATAATTTTACTTTTACAAGAGCTTCATAGTTTTTTATGCATAATTTATTTGCATTCGCATAAAATATATAATTGGGAGATTTTGGTGGCCTTTATGTGTTTTCAACGTATAAATCTTAATCTTATTGAAAAAAATATATTTATAGTAGATAACATTTTTTTGCGAAAGAAATAATATAGTAGATATATAATTGGTACTTTAAAAAAAAAAAAAGCTGTTTCACTATCTCATTATGTTTAAAATAACGAGAGAAAATACACTCAAATTATAGCAATATCAATTTGTCTTGTAATATCTTTCCGATATATAAAAAGTCACAATTGAATTTGATTTATTACCCTTTTCGCAATACCTTCTACCATCTAAAATAGTCAATAAATTCAATTTTAATAATATAAAATTATTAAAATATTCTTCCTACCTTTTCTCAAGATAAATTGCAAAACTCGGTCTCTTTGCATCTTAGAAGTAAGAAGCATCACATGCTCCTCATTTTTTCAGATAAACCATTTAAATTTGATACAAATAGTATAAATTTAAAATTTGTACTTTTCATTTTTTTAGTATCAATCATCATTTTTTCAAAAGCTAATAATTAAAAAATCATTTTTTATTATATGTTTTGTTTCTTTTTATATAAATAATTAAAATTTAAAAATAATTAATTTTTAAGTATATCTAAATATAATAATCATTTATAAAATTTAGTTAGTAATGTGTTAGCTACAACAATTTAATTTGCAATTTTTTTCTTAAATCTCATCAAATTTTGGAAGATCTTAATTTAAATTTTTTCAATAAGCTATTTAAAGGATATAGATGTTAAACCCAACAACTTTAAAGGAGACGTTGGCCCAATTAAACTAATAGCCTCTCCCTTAGAGTCATCTTGTAGATTCAAACTTGTAATTTTATGTTAATACCACTTGTTGGATTAAGCACCTTCCACTAAGTCAAAAGATTAAATTGTTAATAAGGGTACAACTTTATTTTTTGATAAAATTACACTCTACTTCCTCAAAAAAAATGCCTAAATTACACTACTTTTCTATTTTGAAAAACAATACTCTTCTAAAATCGAAAGATGCATTACATCAGCTAGGCATGACAATGGATTATATTAAGGCAAGTTTTTCACTATCTTGTTCTCATCTCATTTACTTATAACATATCCCATCCTCACTCCATACTCCCATAAGTTTTTTTACTTTCTTCCTATACCCAAACTTCATGAGGATTAGGGCAAGGCAAGGTTAGGTAGGGGAAAAACACTTATTGACAATAAATTCAATAGAAAAACTGAAGATATTTGTAAAACATAGCATTGAAGTGGACAAACAGAATGATTGAATAGATGACTTTGTTTCTAAGTGAACAATTATATATTGTTATGTTAAAATTTAAGTAAAATTAAATAATTAATCAAATCATAGATATTTAGCCTTTTGATAATATGTGTGTGTGTGTGTAAAATGAGATGAGTTTGGGGTAAGAAATGGATCAAGACATATATACCCAACCTTGTTCCAACACACAACATTTATATTTGGCTTTTTTCCCAAATTTTGCCTTGATAATTACCCATCTCAAATGGTCTAAGATAGGTCAAGTTAAAATAGGCCAACACAAAATTGCCGTTCCTAACACCATCCTTTTTTATAACAAAAAATATGTTATAATTACATATATTTTGATTAAAATATCTTTATATTTATTATCTATATAATATAATAAATATCAAATATGTATTTAACTAATATAAAATATTCATTCTTTTAAATTTCACATAAATTAGTTTTATAATTTTTAACACAAAATAAATAATATTGAAATAAAAATTTAAGAAATATATTCATATAATAAGTTATATTTTTAATAAAAAAATTAATATTATCTTTAAAAATATTTTGGTCTTGGTTTCAGGTTGGTATATGTTTTTGTAACAAAAAAATAAATGTGTAATTTAGATATTTCTTTAAAAAAATAATTTATTTTTTTTAATAATTTCTCAAAATGGCATTTGAATGTACATTGGGGCCGCGGATCATACGCAGGGCAATTAAGCTAACCCTGCCATCAGTGCGAAGACAGTCGCCACCGCGTGTCATCTACTGTCAAAGTATTTTTACAATGATCATTAAAAAAAAAAAAAAAGTATCATTGCGGTAAAAGAAATTTTGAAAAAATGAAAAACCACTTAATACTAAAATTATATTTTTATGCAAAATAATAAAATAATATTGTCCTCAGAAACAATTTTATTACTCTAGTTTTATCCAGTTTGACATTAAAAAAAGTTCATTAAATGTAAGGTGGCTAAATACAGGCAATAATATTTAGATTTTTTTTTAATATTACCCAGATATCAAAATATTTTTAATATTAATACTTGTTAAAATAAAATTGCTAAATCCACCAAAAGTTTATCAGTAAAAAATTGAAAGAGTGTATATTGATCATTGAGAAAAGGTAGATTTCAAAAGCATTACAGTATGACCAACATGGCTAAGATTGAAATTTTTTATCATTAATTGTGGGTGAAGCAGATTTTGGTGGAGGGACAAAGGATAGTTTGGTGGAACTCAATGGCGTTGATAAAAGCAGTTCGTTTTGAACTCATCAAAAAATTAAATTCTATCCTTTTCACCCTTTCTCTTTTTATTTTTTAAAGAAAAAGCTATACACAAACAGAAACTACACGAAATGCACATTCGTTTCTTTCCCCTTTTTCCCTTTGTTCTTTGAATATCCAAAATCTATATTTCAAGAAATGAATCTGTGACAAATTATTGTCCAATACTTGAACGAAAACTGATATTATTTGAGACCTTTTTATATAATGACAGAAAAGAATAATTTTACTCTTACAAGAGCTTCATAGTTTTTTAATGCATAATTTATTTGCATTCACATAAAATATATAATTGGGAGATTTTGGTGGCCTTTATATGTTTTCAACGTATAAATCTTAATCTTATGAAAAAAATATATTTATAGTATGATAACCTCCCTAAATTAGGATTCAAAAAGAATATATTTAACACTAAATTAGGGAGACAAAGTACTTTTCTCTTGATTAATATGGTTAAAAGTGTATTCAATCAAACAAAATAAAGAAAATATTTCAATTATAAAAATTTTATCAGTTTAAGCCTCATTTTATGATTGATTTTAATTTCAAGAAAAAGTAGCAAATTGTAGAAAGAGTTAAAAATAAGAGAGGGAAACTGAAAAGTGAAAAGGCATATTGAACAAGTCTTCTCGCTACAGCAAGAACACAGTTCGCCATAGCGAGATTGCACTTTCGCCATAGCGAAGGGGACACTTCGTAATAGCGAAGTTGCGTTGCATAGAAATTCCAGGGAGCAACTCGCTATAGCGTGAAAGTAGTGAATGCAGCAAAAATCTGAGAACTTATGAACTCTCGTTATAGCAAGAGTCACTCCTCACCATAGCGAGATCGGCCCCTGAAACGTACAACTTTAATTTTCAGGCTAAAAAAAGAGGAAAGGGAGTTAGGGCTTCAGCATTCAGTGACTAGGGAGAGTTCTGGCTGACTAGGAGAGGAGAAAAACCCACAAGAGGTGTTGGGAAAGCTCCATTCTGATCAGAAAATCTTTGATTCCATCATTTATTCTGCCAATTAGGTGTTTCTACTCTATCTTCCCTTCTAGTTGATGATTCTTGATATGTTTGCTGAGATTGATTGTGACTTTCAAGCCATGAGTGGCTAAATTTTGTAACCCTTAGAGATTCTATGAACCTTTAACCTTTGGAGGTTGTTTCTTTTGATATTATGTTGGATTATTGAGAATTTTAGTGTTTAATCTGAATTATAGTTTCATTCTATTGATTGGTCTTCTTTAGTTTGATTGTGGATATAGTAATTAACCTTTGAAAGAAGGGAATTGCTTATAGACCATTGATTAAACAACTTAGGATTAGATCTAATCTAATTTGCACTTAAGATAGAAATATACTCAGGGGCCCTAGGTAGTCTGGATAAGGGATGAGCGTAACTGAATATTAACTTCTCTTTTGAGACATCAAAGAGTCAAGTTGACATAGAGGTTAAATGAATCGAGAGACATTTATACCCAATTAGACCCTGGACTCTAAAATTAACAATAAGCCTACTAATACAAAAGGGGATGATTGACATTGTGTAAAAGGGGATTAGAATTTTTAGGGTATCTTTAATTGCTTAATTTCGATAAAATCCATCTTTCAATATTTTCAATTGCATTTGAATTAATTTTCATAAAAACCCAATTCCAAGTTGATTCGTTTAACTAAAATAAACATAAGAACTCTAATGCTTAATCACCAATCGTAATGATTCTATGAGGGAACGACCTTGATTTATCATGTACTACTTCTACGACCCGTACACTTGCGGTGTCATTATTCTAGTGAGTATCGTAGTACATAAAATATTTTTGCCAAAAAAAGAATATAGTAGATATATAATTGGTACTTTAAAAAAAAAAAGCTGTTTCATTATCTCATTATGTTTAAAATAATGAGAGAAAATACACTTAATTTATAGCAATATCAATGTCTTGTAATGTCTTTCCAATAAATAAAAAGTCACAATTGAATTTGATTTATTAGCCTTTTCACAATACCTTCTACCATCTAAAATAGTCAATAAATTCAATTTTAATAAAATAAAATTATTAAAATATTCTCTCTACGTTTCCTCAAGATAAATTGCAAAACTCGATTTCTTTGCATCTTAGGGATAAGAAATATCACATACTCCTCATTTTTTCAGATCTGAACCATTGAGATTTGATACAAATGGTTTAAATTTAAAATTTGTACTTTTTATTTTTTTTAAGAATCAATCATTATTTTTTTCAAAAGTTAATATTAAAAAATTATTTTTTATTATGTGTTTTGTTTCTTTTTATATAAATAATTAAAATTAAAAAATAATAAATTTTGAATTATATCTAAATCTAATTTAAATGATTCAAATTGTGAGAAACATTGCTCCTCACCTTTGAGGAGTAGAGGCTAAGCTTCCCTTGACATTTATATAACTTAGATTAGATTACGTGTGTGCTAGCCGTGCAAAGATATGAGATATCACCTTAATTACATGTGTTATATTTGTAAAACACCAACACATCGAATTCTTCCTAACAAGGTATTTTTGTAACAACTTTTTATTATTTGTTTCATCAAATTATTTTACATTGAAAAAAAAAACAACGGTGGTGTACGTGGCAGTGGAGTTGAGCGCTAGTTGTAATGGCAATATGTAAATTTAATCAAGGAATGACTTTTAAGAGAAAATACAAATAAAAAAAAGCACCACAAATTTATGCCCAAACCTTGTCTTTTTTGTTATTATTATTTTTATTCTTTCAAAGCTCTTATTTAAGCCAGAGGTTAGTCCAAATACAAATGTCTGAATTTTAGTCTAACTAATTTTGGTTTATAGCTTGATTTAGCTAAATTCTTTGTGCTAAGTTTAGGTTCAGACCCATCATGTTTTCAAAATTGCTATTTTGACATGCATAGAAATGTCTGTGTCCAAAACTCCAGCCCGACGTACTTTCGAAATATTTTTTGGGGACAATTCTGATTTGAATAAAAAGTTATGCTGTTACTTCAGACTTAAGTCAATTTTATTTTAGAAATATTTTTATTTGGCTAAATAAAAATTTCGCAACCCGAGCTCAGCCCACTATATGAGTGACGATAATTATGATGGTGGCCCACATTGTGTGACGAGTAGTGACGTTGATAATAAAGAATTAATGTAAAAATTGAAAATGTTTTCCTCACTTATTTTCAATTGTTTTTTTGAAAAAAGTTGAAGTCAAATTTATACAATTGGAAAAATTTTTTGAAGAAAGATTTTTTTTATGAAACAAATGGAACCTTAAGGATATGTTTAAAACAAGGAGAATTAGAAAGAGAGAGAGGGAACGAGTTTTATTTTTTTAATTTAGAAATTTTCTATAGCTTGGATTTAAATAAATATTTTGTTTAATTTTTATTCATTCTCTTCACTCCAAAAATATTTAATAATAAATTAAAATTTTTTATCTTTTTATTCTTTTAAATCCAAACATATTTAACTCAATTTGGCTAAATAAAATTTATTTGTTTATCATGAGAATTTTTATTTGGCAAAATTTATATTATATTTTAGCATAAAAATTATGGAAAATATTTCATTAGGCATCATATACTTCAAAATAGTGTCTAAGAATAGATTTATATTCTCTAATTTGATGTATATAAAGAGAAAAATAGATATAGGACAAATTATCTTGCATTTAATGTTTGTCCTTTTGTGGTTTTTAGATTTATTTGTCTATAATGGAATAAATTTTAATCTAACCAAATATTTTAATTTTGATTTAAGATATTAGATCATTTATGTAAGACCCTGGGAAAAAAAATTGAAGTGGATGGGTGTGTGATAAGGGCTATACTAAATCATTTTAATCTTCTAGTGGAGCTAAAAGCTAATTTTAACCCAAATATATTAAAATACTCCAACAACTCATCTTTTTCTCTCCTTTTCCTTGTCGTCTGCAGCAGCCATGGCCCTCCTTTCCTCTCATCTCCTTCGTTCTTTCTCCTTCCAAATCTCTCCATTGTCTTTCGTTCTTCTTCTCCTTCCTTCCCTTTTTGTTCGTCCTCCCTTCAACTCCCTTGTTCATCATGAAACTTAACCTTCCAGCAATTTGCAATGGTGTTCTATCCTTCATCATGTAGCAACATGGGAGCATATATGGTGGGATTTTAAATTGCACTTGGGTTGGTTCTATCATGCTCCATTTTCCCCTTGATCCCCAGGTAACGAAATGTTTCTTTGTCTCATTCTTTGTTACTAAAATCAGATTTTTGCTTCAATAGATTTGGGTTATACAAAAAAAAAAAAAATTGGTCTTATTTTTATGTTTGAACTAGAGAAGGGGAGTCCAAAAGCTAGGAATTCCCTTCCTTTTTCATTAGGGTCAGCTTCTCTTCTTCTCACTCATTTTTCCTTTGGTTTCCTTCACTCTTCAACTCTTACTTGGGTCTTCAACTTCAAATTCCTATCATTTTTGTTAAATCAGTGACAATGTGCACCTAAAACTCCAATTCGTTGCTCCATTGGTTGATAAGTGGTTTTACTCGATTGTACAGTTTCTTTGGCAAAGAGCTTCAAATATACTTGCTAGGTTATTTGTCAATGTAAAGACAAATGAGGATTTTAGGGGTCCAACTATATTTCTTTGCTTTGTGTCTAATTGGTCCTAAAGAATGGGCACTGTTGTGAGGTTAGGTTTAATATCTTAGGATTGTAGATACTATCTCTGGCTTGCAGACTTTAAGAATGTCCATGTTTTATATATAACCCAACTCTTTAATTTTGGTGAAATTGATTTATTCAAGATGATGCATATAAAATAGGAGTGGCTTGAAAATTTAGCCTTATGCCCTATTATTCTATATGGATTCAAGATGCATAACTTTGGTTTGTCTTCATAGGTTTGTCCTAACCTTGATTAAAGTCTTAATTGTGGTGATGTGTTGGCTTAAAGAGTTATGGTAAATTAAATAAATAAATAATGAAATAAAATAAAAATAAAAATTTGGCTTCTTTCCTTAGCTAGTTCTTCATATTAAGAACCTAGGAAATTCTGTGTTTATTCTTTGATCAACTAAATTTTGTGGTAAACTCTATTAAGGGTCTTATGATTATAAGGAAGTTGATTTAATTGACTCTTGGGGTGAAGAATCACTTATTGAAATTCTTAAATTTGAACTCTCCAAAAGAGGTTTCAGAGACAATTCTCCATCAAGCTCATAACCAGTTCAAAGCCACAGGAACTATGGTATCACCTTACTTTGTGAGTAGATAATACTTGCTATAGTAAATTTATAATACTTGTTCATCATAAAAAAATTGAATGCTAAAGTTGATTTCATTATGTGTGACTAAAAATGAATTATTAATTGATGTTAGTAGAATATCCTAGTTGTTGATTAACTAATTCAACATACTTGGATAATTATTTAATTAATTATGTTTGCTATCTTTGATTAAAAAGTTGTCTAATACAGAACTCTGTAGCTAACAACAGTAATTGTTACCCTTAGTGCACCTCGATCCGAACCCCAGCTAGCAGGGATGTTGCTAGCCTCGCGTGTTTGCCATCACGCGTGGATCTGTTTGATTTGTTAAGTATAAGTTACTCTTTTGCATAATTACCTTCACAAGCAATGTGCTTTGTGTTCGTTTAATTTGCTTTTGTTTAGACACATTAATTGTATTGCTACGCATGATTTTAAAATGTTTGGTTTATGTGCATTATGGAATTTATCTATTATAAATAAGAGAAAAAAAAGAATTTTATTGGATGCTATGCTATTACTTACATTTTCGATATAAATTCAAGTTCAAAGGTAAACTATTCTTATTGTAATATCCAATTCTTTAAAAATGAAAGAAAACGTGAGAAACATAACGTACAGTTTCTTTGTAAACATACAAAATTTACCGGATGCAAAAGGAAGTTCCTCGAAATGAATTAGTGAAGGTTCCAAAAAATTCATGTAACATTCTAGATTCCTAAAAATGAGAATCTCATGCTCAAACGAAAAGAAAAATAGAGCTAGAATGAATAAACAAAATGTAACGACAAGTTGACGATACATAATAGCATCTTGATAATTTTGAGTAAATTTTAGAATTCTCAAGGGAAGGCTTTTCAAATAAAAATTTTGAGTTCTCTGGGATACTCAAAAGCCCTAAAAACCATAAGAAGCCCCAGAACAGTTAAAACCCCTCCGGTCAAAGTTTTCCTACGTCAGTTGACCCGAACTTTGACTAATTCGTTCGATAAGGTTTTATATCAGATTTGAATGATTCTAAAGGCATTTTACTAAATTAGGAACCTAAATTTCATAATCGAAAAGACAATTCTCAAAAAGGAGTTAAAACGAGTTAGAAACGAAAAATACCAAGAACAAAAAAGTAAAATTAGAATTTTTGGAAAATAGAAGCTTCTTAAACACTCTTTAAATTTCTTATTTCTTCTCCCCTTTTATTTGCACGGCTTATTCTACCCAAAAACCAAAAAAATACCAGCTCTCTTAGGCACACCAAGGAGGAGAGAAAAGGAGAAGAAAAGGCAAGAAAAAAAGTAAGGAATTCTATGGATTTTCATGCTCCTTCTTCTTTAAACTTGTTCCTCTCCTCTCAAGCTTCCTTTCCATGGTTTTAATGAAGTCTTGGTACTGTTTTGGGAGCAAAATAGAGAGAGGAATTTCGTGTTCGAGGTGAGGAAGCCAAGAAAGGTGAGAAACAAGCAAGAAGAATTACAGGAACAAGGTAAAATCTCACTTTTATAGTAGCTTCTTCCTCCCCCCTCTCCTATATGGTTCGGACACCATGGAGCCCAATTATAACACCATAAATTCTAGCTCATTTTATGACATTCATAAGCTTCACCTCATTATTTCCATAAAAGTATATAAAGAGGGGGATGAAAATAATGAGTTTATTTGTGTTGCGCCATGCTTAAAAATTTACAATCGATATCACGTGGACTGTGTGAGCTCATACTATGTATCCTCATATTTAATTACATCATTACAGCTCATTTACATCCCAAAAACATGCCTACAACCCATGGAAACCGAAATGAGGCATGGAAAATGGGAGTTTATTTTCAGCCAGAATTGGCCTCTTCCCTAGGCAAATTTTGAAAAATCATAACTAAATTTAAAAAATTCAAAATCATACAATCTTGGTCACTCTAGAAAGCTTAGAATGTCTACTTTACACTAAAAATACGGTTAGGTCACAAAATTTATCACACATGACGTTTGATATCCACAAGTCTACAGAGGTCGCTGGCTACCTGGGCTATTGTTTAGTTTACTGATACCAACTTCTAAATTTCATAACTAATTCTATAAAAATTGAAATCACACAAATTTTATCATTCTAGAAAGCTTAAAATGTTAACTTGATACTAAAAATAGTTTTAGAATGAAACAGATACGTTTATCTATCAGGAACCTATAGAACAATAACTAAATTCTTGGAGCGTTATTGGTACTGACAGTTAACTTCAAACATGCATAACTCTGACCTCTAAATGAGGTGATCTCAGTGGCCACAGAAATCTTATGACCTCTAGTTTATGTATATTAAATTTTATAAGTATTGGATACCATTTAGCCATCAGGTGACACAGAATACTAAACTGCCAGTATGAACAGTACCCATATCAGAATCCATGAAAAATCTCAACTTTGAAAATTCATCAAATATTCCCTAGGTCTCCCAAAATTATAATCTTTAGCTTCCCAGAAAGCTCTCAATGAGACCTAATTTCATGCCAAATTCTAGATCAAGAATAGCTCATTTGGCCAAAAAGTGGCATAGGGTCCATTATGGTCAATTTTGGCTCCATATTGGGTACCAAAATTGCCAAATGGATTTCCATTGGTCTTGGCACCTTTTGGGCAAGTTTAAAAGCATGTTTAAGACTTGGGGGAGCTGTCCAAATGGTCCCAAATCATTTGCATCTCATTTTGGCCTTTTCACCCTCACTTATACACATTACACTAAGCTTTTCTCAAAGGCATACATTGGCATAAATACTCAATTTATGTTCTAGAATACATACACCATACTCATTCATTTATCTATCACATAATATCATTTTTACATTTTTCCAAGGGGTCATAAACTATTTACAATAATAATATACATCATGAAGTCTCATTGTGAATCAAAAGACCAAAACTCAAGCATAAGGGTGACAATCTTCTTTCTTCAATGTGGTTGGCTCCCATTTCCATGTCCACTTGGTCCACCTAACATATTAGGACATTTAAAAGGAGGGAGTGAGATTCAAGATTCTCAATAGCTCATCTCCCATTCCATCACACATAATATGTGCAAGCAAGTTCTATGAATGCATGTGTGGGAAAAATAGAAGTCATGAACATTTAAAATCAAGCTTGGCATAGAAACACATCATACAAGGCATTCAAGAGCTCACTAAGTGTTTGGATTGACCTCACACTTCTCCTCATAGATTTTGGACTTGCCTCACCCATTCTTTAAACACTTTGGACTCAACCATACTCTTGGGAGCCCACTTTGCTTTTCAGAGACTCTTTACTTTGTCTCAACTAAGCTCAAGGGTTCTTAGCTCATCCTCACCAAAGGGAAAAGTTCTTGGCCTCTCCACACTCAAGCAAACTCATACAAATATCATGGATTCATTTAAAACATAACATGGCATCAAGGATCATGACATGTAAAGGTATGCTGGTACACTTTTCAAAGCTTGAAAATATACATACACACATTCTAAAACAAGCTAAACACACATCCATGCATGAGAGAAGGTGGAGAGAGCTACCTTGCTTGCATTCACATACTTTTTCCTTAAGCCTTGACTCCTCTCCCTTGACCTCACACACCCAAGAAGGTGGAGATCATTTCTCTTGGCCTAGACACACCAAAAGAAGCATGAATTACTCATGGAACAATTTCTAAAGTCACACCACTTGCTTAAACACTAAGTTATCCTATAAACCTTATTATGGTCCATAAAGGCACTTAATGAAGCAACACCCCTCAATTAAATTCTAAGCTCCATTCTTTCTTTTTCAAATATAATTCTTGACTCCTTTTAAGCCTCTTGGAGTCATCACACGATTAAAATGAAGAGCCTAAACACATGTTGCTTCTTTAGGTCATATAATGGAGTCTATGACACTAATTCACTTTCTTTGAGTTCTAAATTTTTTCCAAGGCCTCTACTCATCTTCACTCATCACATATGACTCAAGAATGACCTTAGAAAATTTTAAAAACTCTCCCTAGCTATAAGAATTTGCCTAGGTTGAGACTATAGGGGGAAGAAGAGTTCATGGCCTTCTTGATTTTTCCTTGATGGGAGACACACTTGGGAGGCTTCCTAGAGGTCTTAGGAGCTCAATCAAATACTCACACATGCAAGAAAACTCATATATCAAATCAGTTTTTGCAATCCCCTTAAGTGCTATACACTTTTTTAACTTTTAGGTTCATGACTTTTCATGGGGTTTTGTTCATTTTCATGGAGGAAGAGGCATATGGGGGACCTCTTAGGGATCTTAGGAGAAAATTTAAACATTCATTTAGGCCTAAGAACATTCATATAAAATCAGATTTGCAAGGGAGCATTTGGATCCCTAATGATTCCATCTTATTTCCTAATGCTCTTTTCTTGATTCTATTAGTTCATTCTTAATCCTTGCCACCTAAAACCCCTAATCCCTCCATAAATTGGACAGAAAATAGCCCCTAAGAATTGGGCTCATGGTGGCCAAATTCGTGCAAGAGGAAGGGGGAGGAAGAAACTACCAAAGAATGAAATTTTTACCTTGCTTTCTTGCTTTTCCTTGCTTGCTCTTTTCCTTCTTTGGCCTCCTTACTTGATTTTCGAAATTTCCCCTCTATTCTCCCTTCAAAACAGCCCTCACAACTTCAGAAAAATCATGGAGAAGAAGAAGGAAAAAGGGAAGAAGAGGTTAGCCAAGGTGAAGCATGAAAAACCAAGAAATTTCCTTACCTTTGGTTTGAATTTTTTCTCCCTTTTCTTCTTCTCTTGGGCCCCTAGAAGAGCAGAATGTTTTTTTGTCTTGGGGCAGCAAGAAGGTGGGCCAAATAAAGGAGAAGAAACGTGAGAAATAGAGAGAGTTCAAGAAGCTTTAAGAATTCTAATAATTCCCATTTTGCCCTTCATTCTTTGCATTTTCGTTTCTCCTTCGTTTTAGCTCCTTTTTTAGAAATGTCTTTTTTATCATAACAAATAGCTTCCCAATTTAATAAAATGCCATTGGAATCACTCAAATCGGAGCTAAAACTGTCCCGAATGAATCAGTCAAAATTCGAGTCAACCGACATCGGAAAGAGTACACCGGAAGGGCTTTACCGGTCTTGGGGCTTCCCATGGTTTTTGGGGCCTCTGAGAACCTTGAAAAACTCAAAATTTTCATTTAAAAATCCCTTCTAGGTGTTTTTCCAAAATTACACTTATTTATGAAAATGTCACTAGCCTTTCGACAAATTTTTTGAATCACCCCGACCTTGGTTTCTGGGCAACTCAAGGCTCAAATCCTCATTTTCTATTATTTAAAATTTTATCCAAATTTTATTTGGCCTTAAATCACTCATCTCAAGGGATTTGCTTTGAAATCTGACTCATTTCGGTATTTTACGAAAAATTGGACGTTACACAACTGAACTCAACTCTAGGTTAAAAAAGAGCTATTGTGCTCAATTTTTTCGTCATAAGGAGTTAGGAGCCAAGACATAGCCTTTTACATGCATAAAATCCAAGATAGAAGCCAATACAAAATATAGCTTAGAAATTATTAAGCAATTAGACATACAAGTATCTCAACTCATTCAAATACTCAAATGCATGCAAGATAGAGAGATATATCTAACTTATAGATTTAAGAGCTTTAAGCTACTACTAATCCACTTGGTCATTCTCTTTTATTTGGTCTTTTTTGGCTTGACACTCTCAAATTAATAGACTTAAACTAACTTGGCCTTGTTTGAGAGCCTATGGAATGAAGATTCTTATGATACAATTTGTTGCTTGAAACTTTCTCCTTTCCTCAATTGGCCAACTACCAAAATTCCTTTTTGCTTTTTCTTCCTTTTTTTTCTCCCCTTTCTTCCACATCCTATGGTTGCCTGTTTTGGAATGTCTAAGTCAGTTTTGAAGAAGAGACTAAATCGCGTGACCTTGTATAAGAAGAAATGAGGTGTTCCTAAACAATTTTCGAAATTACCCTTCGTTTGAGTTCATTTTAAATCCTTTTTGAAAACTATAATTTTCATAATACAATTTAGACTATCCAATTTATTAAAAATATTTACTTTAAAATTTTTTAAATTTAAAACAATTTGGAAAAGCTCAGTCAAAGTTATGATCAACTGATGTTCTAAACCATACATCATCAATGATTTAACCATTCTGATGGTCCTTATGGTTATGGTTTTCAGGACATCTGAAAACTCTTATGAGTTTGATTTTGGTATTTAAAATACTCTTATTTGAATTTCTAAAATTTTGCTCAAAATTATAGTTTTGCCACTGCTATTTCGATTTTCCTTATTTAGCCACTTTGATTTCAATTTTAGGCAATTAGTGATTTCATAACCTTATTTCTAAATATTCGAATTAATCTTTTACCCTTTTTTGTCCTTAATTCATTTTGCTTTGGGTTCCTCTTTCATTAACATACCAGATTCTAGTTCAATTTAAAGACAAGATGTTACATTATTACTATAATGCACTTGAGAAAAGGATTTATATGTAAGGTTTCCTTAAGTGGATTAACTATGAGATTAACTAGAAACTGCCAAATAAAGTGGAAAATTTTGGATAGATTATGAGTCTAAATTATTTTGAAACATTTTGAAAAGTATATCTTTTAAAAAAGGAATTGTTATACAAAATATAAAAATTCCCTACACACTAATAATTGAAGTGGCAAATTTTGGATTTATATGATATATCTTTAAAAAATGAATTGTTATACAAAATATAAAAATTCCTTACACACTAATTAATGAATTTGTTTCACTAGATAATTTGAGTACATTAAAATATGATACATGTAAAAATATGCATCTTAAGTGATGTTTATATGATGGAAGTTCTTGAATTGGTAGAGGTAGGGCTTATTTCAAGAACTTAAATAAATAAAAAGGAAAAGTTAAATATTTGCACGTAATTAAATTAGAAGTGATGGTATATTTAAATGGCATGTGATGAAATTAAGACAAATATAGACTTTTGATCATGAACCTAATCGT
Organism: Erythrophleum fordii; assembly: GCA_032878935.1. Taxonomy (NCBI): domain Eukaryota; kingdom Viridiplantae; phylum Streptophyta; class Magnoliopsida; order Fabales; family Fabaceae; genus Erythrophleum; species Erythrophleum fordii. The sequence goes on along the minus strand of JAVQMF010000052.1, from coordinate 11,096,116 downwards.
ATACCATTTTTAGTCTAATTACATTATGCAACAAACATATGTGTTGTGTATGTGTTAGCACTATGTCAATATGTATAGATATGTGTAAAGGAGAAATAGTCTCGAAGACCATCATTACTAACTTGAGCAAGGATGATGAACTAAAAGATGTCAATTATAGAACTTAGCATCATAAACTTCAATACATTTTAAAGGAACAAGATGTTCTAGGAGACCTTAAACCCTATAATGGTTAAGCCAGAGCATGGAAATATGTAGCAACACAAGAGAAATCTAGAGGCTTTTAAGCCTAAAAAGTTTTAAAAAACAAAAGGAATAATATAGCTCGTATATGATTTTTTAGCAATATCAATGGCAATCCCATGGATGAATTTGAGAATTCAAGTCATGTGAATCACTTTGAAAGATAAAGTTTAAGAGCACTTCTACAAACAAACTTAAGAGGTTAACCAACAAAATTTACACCTATACATTGTGCCTAAACAAAATGATGAGGTAGCATCTAAGAAAGATGCCAAATGCAATAAAGGAGCTAAAATTAACTAGTCATGACCTCTCAGATGAATAATAAGAGTAAGTTGTCAAAATGACCAATTATGAAAGCATAATCTTTTTTTAAGATTATCTTATACTTAAGAATGAGCTAAGACAAATGAATAGGCTTACATGGCCGAGACAGCTAAGACTTTCAAGCCTAATGCATATGGGGACAATTAAGAAACATTGTGGAATGAAGCTTAAGCATAGAAAAAGGGATCTAGCAACCCTCTAGAAGGCTAAGCATGAATTTAAGATAAAGAGGATTATTTACGCACCGCTAGTTACCTTCCAAGAGCAGATAATTCTATGTATGAGATAATACGCTTATTAAAATAAAGAGGATCAATACATGCAAACTATAGTTATGTGGTGAATGGAACCTACTTCTAGATGATGTTCTATACATTATAGAAATCTAGCGCAACTTAGCTTCAATTGTTTCTCTTCTCAAATATGAATTTAATGTGAATTTCTACTTGTTTGTAGGATAAGACATTATGATTATTTCTATTGCAATTAATCCACTCTAATATATGTGGTTCAATAAATGTGAAGACAAGATATAAACCCTTATATTTCATTACTTTCATTTATGACTATACTCAGTACAGTTATAATTATTTATTCAATTATAAGTCTGAAGCTTTATAATGCTTTAGACGGCTTATGAAGTTAGTTGAGAATCAATTGAATTTAAAGAATAAAATATTAAGAATTGACTATAAATGTGAGTGTTTATCATATTAATTCAAGGATTTATGTGATAAAAAGGAAATCATTAGACAGTTATTGATTTCTAACATTCTATAATGAAAAAGAGTTACAAAGTGAAGAAGTAGGACTTTACTTAAAATGGTTAGACCTATGATGGCACAAGCAAATCTTTCCATTGGAGATATACATTAATGATTGTGACCTTTATACTCAAACAAATCCTATTTCATGAGCATCAAATTCTCCATCTTTTTTTTTTTGAAAAGAATGTTATTTCTTGAGCATCAAATTCTCCATCTCCTTCCACAGATTGTTCTTTTTTGGTCATGACTTATAAGGTAAGAGCTCTTCTCTTCTATTCTAATTTATGCCTTTTTTAATGATTTCTTTCATAGACAATGGGATGATGGTTGCAATGTTATGATTTTCAAAGTTGTCTAACTTTGATTGTGAAGTTGGAGGAAGGCATCTCAAATTTTTTGAATCCTTGCCAAGATTGGTGTAGTTCTATTAAGCGCTTTAAGATCACTAATGATTTTGGCAAATCTATTGAATATTTCTTCAATGTTTTTATTCTCTTTCATATGCAACTCATACTCCTACACTAGCATGTTTGATGTTTCTTTTTGTGTCATTTTAAGTTTCTTTCACATCTATTAGGCTATATCACAACTAGAGATCTTATTATATTCCTATCCACTAACTACTCAATAAAGAATATTGATGGCTTCATCATTGGTCTCCGCCATTTTAATGTCATCTTCCATCCATTCACTTTTATGATTTTCAATGGTTTCTCCTTTACCATTCTTTTTTAAAAGGTACTTTACACTATCCTCAATGACATTCCAAACATGAAAGTTGGTGCATTAAATATATATCCTTATGCTTACTTTCCAATACATGCAGTGGTTACCATTGAAGTATGGAGACCTTATAGTTTATAAGCCTTTAAAAAAGTAGGATCTTTCTAGTAGTTGTGGGTTTGTCATTTTCCTGCAAACAAAATAAAGATCTTTTCTCTAGGTAGTTAAGAGTTAAAATAAGTGAGGCTTACTCTGATATCAATTGCAAAATGCATTTAGAGGGGGTGAATAAGTACTTTTGTAGAAATATGAGATAGCTAAAACATTCTTAAGTAAATATGCAAAAATGAAAATCGTATAAACTTAATAAGATCTTGTTAATAGGATGTTGTAAAATATAACTAAATGGTTAAGGATCAAGGAGGCTAGAGGAGCCTTTGTCGATAAGGTTTTTAAACGTAATACAATAATCGAGAATTAAAGTTGAGAAAGAGAAGAAGTACATAACATATATCTTAGTTCAATTCCTTAAACCTACATCTAGTCCTTTTGCAAACACTAAGATGTTTTCACTATTCAATTAGAGTTACACAATAATAAGCACATAAGTTTCTAAATTCACCTAAAACTTTTATAGATGGTTTCACAGCTTATACACAGATTAACTGTCTTTTTCAAGGAAAATTTTACACATAAAAGATGTAAGGTTTGATGAACCCTTATCAATCAAGGAATTATACATAAGTTCTTAGATTGACTTTTAAATAATTAGATAGACCAGACATTTAGCAATGACAAAAGTTAGAATAATGAGAGCAAGGAGGACTACAACAAATTTAAAAATGAGAAAGCTTTGTACTCACTTGTGTTATGTCTATTATTTTGCACTTCTTCACTTTATATAAACCTTCATGCTTTTAGCCATTGCGAGACATCTTCAAGGCATCCGTTGAAGCAATAGGGTTATCATAGGTCTTAAGCAGCTGTGGAAAGCTAAGCATGCTTCTCTTTTTTGACTAGCTTTAGGCAAACTCATATCATTTTTGTTCTTCTTTCATGGTTTTGGTTTGCTAAGACTCTTTGAACTAGGAAGAAAGTTCCTATGTAGAAGCTCAAGTTATCCCATCATCATTAAAGCTCATAAATGTTATTAATTTATATGAGAGACAAATAGAAGTAATGTTGACTTGTACTTTTCTGAAATATCAAATATAATGATAGACAAAAGAAAAACTTTCATAGAAACTTTTGCTTTTAAGAAAGGTAAATAGATAAAGTGATGGAATAATTTAAGCATATATATATATATATATATATCTTTCATCTTTTTTGCACAAATAATGTAATTCAGTGAAAATGTGATTAACAAATACAAAACATGAATGGGCTTTATTAAGGACTTTGGGCTTTGTTATCATTATATATAAAGAAGGTTGAGAGACTATTGGACTAACATAATAGACTCCAGTTACAAGAGCTAAAACAATAGATTTTGTTATGAAATTGCAAAATTGCTTTTTCTTATATTTTATTTGAATCGTAAAGATTCTGACAAATCTTTCAAAATTGATTATATATGCAACTTAGTTGAAAAGCACTATCCGAAGGATTCTAGTGTGCAATAGAAAATTAATTTGAAGACTCAATTATAGCATTATAAGCTTGATGCATCAAAATAATATAAATTTCAAAATATTTCAACTCTTTTTAGAGTCATATAGAGCACTATCAGTTTAATGAATATAAAAAATTAATCATTTGATTAACTAGATAATTTATTTTATGTTGACACTATAATTTGTTTTGTGCTAACACTTCTAATTCTACTACATCTACAAAGCAGGCCTTTTCAACAATGAAATTTATAAAAACAAAAATGCTTCATAATGAGACAGAATCTGACTTTCTTATACTTAATTTAGCTATTCATATTAAAAGGAAAATTACAAAAAAATTTAACTATAAAAGAGATTATATATGAATTTTATTCAATCAAAAATCTAAAGAGCATGATCTTGATGGCTAATTTATATTACACATCACTTCCAATATGTACTTTTCTTATATTAAGGAAGTTACATTTATTTTTGTGTATACTTCTATAATTTTTGTATTATTATTACATTTTTTTATTTTTAATTTTAGTAAATTTTATCATTATATTAATTCAATAAAGACTAAAGGTCATACCTTACTCTTTAGTCATCTTACTCCAATATCAAGACTTAGTTTCATGCACTTTTCCTTGAAAATAATACATTTAATAAGATAAAATTACGTTTTATAAAGACCAAAAAATTCATTTCATGGTTTATAGACCATATAAACTCATTCATATCAATTTCCTATAATAACATATTTGTACAAGTCATACACATCACAAAACAACCCAAGAGTCTCAGATTTTAAAGCATATTCCACAAATTCAATGGTTTGCTCTTGGGTTACAGGGGTAAATTTCTGACATCAACTTTAAAAATTTTAATTAATTTTTTAAAAAATAAAAATCAGGAAAATAATAGCTTTTTGGAAAGTTCTAAATGTTTACTATAAGTTAAAAATCATTTTAGGCCATGAAAAATATCAACTGGACCACGATTGACAATAGAAAAGCACCAAAGATACAGCTGCTCAAGTTTCTTGTCACAAGTTACTAATATAAATTTTAAAAATTCATAACTAATTCTAAAAAAATCAAAACCCAACAAACCATATTGTTTAAAAAAGTTGTGGATGTTAATTAGAAGATAAAAATATTTTCATACCAAAATAGACATATTTACCCACAGAATTAGATAGAACAATACTAGAGGTCTTGTTGTATTACTGGTACTAACAACTAATTTCAAAAATTCATATCTCCCTTAATATAAATCCAAATAAGGTGATCTCAGTAGCTATAGAAATCCTATCATATTTAGTTTATTTCTATAAAATTTCATGAGCATTAGATATCATTTGACCTTCAGATGACATGAGAGAAGAAACTGACCATATGAATAGTGTAATGACCATTTCAATAGCTTTTTCCCAACTTTGAAAATTCATAGTTAATTCTCCAGAGTTCTAAATAATGTGATTCTTAGCTTTATAAAAAGCTTTAGATGAGACCTATATGCAAGCCAAATTTCAGGAGAAAATTCGTTCATTTTGGCCAGTTTGTAACATAGGGTGTCATAATAGCCATTTTAAGCATCATATGGGATTAAATGTGAACCAAATTTGCTTCTAACTTGCCCATGACCCCCTGAGCAAGTGAGAATGGCCAAAAACAACAGGCAAAACTTGTCTAAGAGGTCTAAATATTCATGCATCATAAATTCACTGCCTCAGTTGATCTTATACATAAGATTATACAAGTACAATTAAGCATATAGAAGTAAAAAACATACATTCTCATTCTTATGCTTCTAATTTCAATACATACATCATATATCCATACATTTACATGTTTTCAACTATCTACATATCATATACAATATGAGGTTATATCATTTGACAACATTATGTCCACAAAATGGCTATTTAGCAAATTCTTTGTCAAAGTTCTTGTCTTCAAGAGTGGTGGCTTCCATTCCTTGGTTTACTTGGTCCACCTAGACATTGTTAAATATTAGAAGGGGGAAGAGTGAGATCCAAAAAATCTTAATAGCTCTTAATCCTTTCAAACATACATAATAAATGTATTTACAAGTCTAAGAGTGAAGGCATGGCAATCTTACAACTTATGAACATACATAAAGCATTTTTCATGTTTAAAAACTTATTTACATCATACATAGGCTTATTAAAGCAATGGTTTAGCCTCACCCATTCTCTTTAGAACTTTTGGACTTACCTCACCCACTTTCAAGGGACTTTTAACTAAGTCTCACTCTTCTAGAGACTTTTAACTTTGTCTCATCCAATCTTAGGTATTTTTGGCTTATCCTCATCATAGCTAAGGGACTTTTGGATTCACCAAAGCCATTCAAGCCAAAATAGTCATAAGATGCATTTTAAGAGCATAACAAGAGCATCATGGTACCATGGCATATAAACATTTGCTAGAAACATTTTCAATGGCATAAACATGTACACACACATCCAAAGACAAGAGAACATCTAAGAATGTATGAGAAAAAGGCTAGAGAGTTACCTTGGAGCCAATGCCACACACTTTTCCATTGAAATCTTCCTTCTCCTTTTTAGCCAAGACTTCTATTGGGTAACCCTTGGTTTCCTTGGCCTAGATACACCAAAGGAGGCATAAATTACTCATAGGAATAAGTTTAGGCTTCTCATCAACTCTATGGAGGCTTACTTGGTTTTAAGATACACTTAGGGCTCCATAAGAGATCCAATGAAGCAACTATGAGAATTCATAATCTTGACTCCAATTTTTCTTTCAATCTAAGATTCTTGCCTCCATTTAGATTCCTTGGAGTCATCACATATTCATTTTAAGAAGCTCACCTATATGTTGTTTCTTTATATCACATTGTGGAACCTACACCTCTATCTCATATTCCATGGCTTTTAAATTTTTCCTAAGGCTTCCTTTGATGTTCTCCCATCATATCTAGTCCCATTCTAGGCTTAGAATAAATTAAAATTCTTCCTAGATGTCCGTTCCTACTTAGGCCGAGAAAACTTCTTGATTATGCACCAAGGGATTTTGCTTGCTTTCTTTAAGGAGTTGGTTACTTGAGAGACTTCTTAGATGTCTTAGGAACTCACATATACTCTTAAATATCTTGAATTACTATTAGGAAGTTTCATCTTAGCCTAGGTGCAAGTGAATCCCTAATCTTTGTAGCTTCATTTCTAATGCATTTTAATTGGATTTCTTTACATATATTTGTTCCTCACACTCTAAACCTATGATTATCTCTTGCTAGGACCAGAATTCATACTCTTTTGAATGAGCTCTAGGTGGGACAAAATACACAAGGAGAGAGAGCAAGAAAAGAAGCATGAAAAGCTAAGAAATTTACCTTGTTTCAAGACTTTTTCAAGAGCTCTTTCCATCGTTTCAAGCTTCTCCTTAAAATTCTAAATTCTCTCCTCTGGACCAGCCACAAATCAGTCTCATATAAGCCATTAAAACCATAAGAATGAAGAGGAGAATGATGAGAACAAGTTTATTAAAGGAAGGAGCATGAATTTCTACACTTTTCTGACCTTTTTCTAGGATTTGTCCTCCTCTTCTTCCTCCCTCTTGGTGCGCCCTTCTTTGCTGGTTCTCTCTTTGTTTTGGCCAGAAAATAAGTCTATTTAAGTGAGGGAGGAGAAGGAGCATGACATATATCACATGCTTTCTTAAATTTGTTGCTTAAAAATTTCATTTCCATCCTGCTTTCTTGGCTTTTTTGTTTTAGGCTCATTTGAGCTCCTTTTCGAGAATCGTATTTCCCATTATAAAATTTATATTCTCTAACTTATAAAATGCCTTTGGAATCAATCAATTTAGATCTAAAACCTTATCGAATGAACCAGTCAAAGTTCAGGTTAACTGACATTATAAAATGTCAACTTGAGGGGTTTTAACTGTTTTAGGAGTTCATATCGTTTTTAGGGCATATGAGAACGCTAGAAAACTCATTTTTTCATTTAAAAATCTCTCATTTATGTTTTCTAAAAGTGTTTGAAATTACAAAAATATCATTGCATCTTCGTTAAATTTCGTTTGGTTATTCTGACTTTATTTTCAGAGTACCTCTGGCTTTGGATACTCATTATTTGAGGTATAGATTATCGCTCTAATTTTATTGGACCTCAAATTATTATTTGAGGAACTTTCTTTTATATTCGATGTGTTTCGTATATTTATGAAAAAATTGGACATCACATTTCTCACGTTTACAGGGGAATTGGATGTTATACTTAAAACTATATTTTTTTAATAGTTGTTAGAGTTTGTGTTAAGTGCATATTTTTGGCTTGTATGCTATTTTTTTTTTGGTCTTGTCTTTGAGCATGCACAACTAAATTTTTTTTTTTTTTTAATTTTTGGTAGAAATTTTTGTTTTTATTTTAGAGTTGGTAAAAAAAGTGATCTGTAATACGTAAACGAGAGGTAATGGGAAATGAATTACCACCCGCCCCACCCCCCAAAAAAAAAGGCTCCTCTCTTTAGGCTTGAGATAATTAAGGAATGTTTCTATGCCAAAATAAAATATGTAAATTATACTAATTTTTTATAAAATTATGTCAAGTTGTATTTAATATCTCTTATTTTCAAAAATATGAACGTGCTTTCCTAACCATGTATATAATCTTTTTTCAATTTATTCTTTATCAATAAAATTAATATTTTACATAACATGAGACTATAATATTATTCTTGATATAATAATAAAAATAGTTAAATAATTTTTTAAAATAAATTTTACACATTGTGGAAAAAGTTAAATTAAAAGGGAAAATTTTGCAATATAAACAAATGGTGAGAGTGTTAGATAGTAATTTTTGAAAAAATAAAGTATAATTTAACCAAAATAATATAATTTACTGAATGGATATTAATTATCAGTTTTTCCATATACCAAGCATTGGAAAACATGTCCATGGCGGCTTTTTTTTTTTTGGGTCAACAACAAAATATATTTTACCAACTATCCGTTTTTCTCTTCCACATAAATTGACTCTTAAGATCAGAAGACTTTCTATCAATTTTAGATAAAAATTTTCAGCGAACTCTTTTGTTTATTGGTTTATTTCATATTATATTCGCAAGGAACCTAGGTGGAAATCCCTTCTTAGCCTTTTGTTTCCAAGATAATAATCCCTTCTTAGAAATTTTCGGATAAGCTCTTTAAGTTTCTCCTAGTTTGAAAATGAATGGAAAATTTTAGAAATCAAGAAATTTGAAATGCGAACGCTAGAAAATTTCAGAGAATGCTTTAGCATTTTTTGTTATAAAATTTAATGAAAAAGATGGTAAAAAAAAATATAAGATATATATTTTTTATTTACTTTTTTTCTCTCCTTTCAAAATTAAAAAAGAAAAAAACTTTATGAACTCTAGAATTCGCATGATCTGCATTATTTCCCTTTCCCTCATAGATCCAAAGTTTCTCATCAATCGTGGCATTAGTATCTTCACGTGATTCCTCGTTGTTAAAATATGTTGAGTATCTAAGGATCATGGAATCCAAGCATGACGAAAGCACTGATTCCCCTCCTTCTCAGTGGGCCTTCAGAGTTGGTGCCTAGCTTGCATAGAGTGAACGATTCAATGTTTTAAAAATCAAATTAATTATTGAAGTAGAGGATAGACTAATTTACAATTTGATGAATGGATCATAGTTAAACTAGTTAAATTAATTTATTTTAAATATATTTTTTAAGTATATTAAATAGAATTTTTTTAATAAAATTTAAATTAATAAATGTTAAAAATATGGACATAATATATATATATATATATTAACTTAGTCATTTAGAATTTTTTTATGTAAGACTTTGTACTATTATAACAAAGGCAACTGGCGTGGAATGGTAAAATAGGTGAGAAAGCTTCAATACATTGTCACTTTACTAGTTGAACGGACTAGATTTCCCTTTTTTCTTCTTCTTTTTTTTAATAAATAGAAGGAGCACTAAGGTAAAAAAAACGATGAAAAAGAAATTACAAAAAGCATCATGAGGGAACAGAGTTTCCATTATATTAGCAAGATGCATCAAATTAAGAGAAGGAGGAGTAGAGTTCTAGAGGTGGAAACCTCGAGTGGAACTCAATTAATGTTAAGGTTGGCTGAGAGATTAGCATACCAATTTACTTCATGAAAGACATGAGTGATTTTGAGGGTCAAATTCTTAGACATAACATTCTAAATGCCTTGAATCAAAGAATTTGGAGCAGTGGAACTCACACTAACACCATTCAATGGCATAACCACATGAATAGAATTGAGTTAAAGGGAAAAGTAGATTTATCTACAAGTACATTTACAGTAATAGCTCGTTTAATACATAAGATAGAAAAGCATTACCTTACAAGAGAAAATTTAAAAAAAAAAAGTGATTTTGATGGTAAAATTGATCCTTGTGCCTGTTAAAAAAATAATAAGAAAGTGGTAAGACACTATTAAATAATAATTATAAAAAAATATAATAAACATTACATGAAATTAATAAAAATGGATTACCTTTTTTTTAGCCAAAGCAAATAGGCTGTAATTGTTTGCTACTATTAATTAAATAAAAATTTGAAACTTAATTAAAATCATTCATAATGAATATTCAAAATCATTCATCCATTCAAATATATGTGTTTCTTGTTTAAGGATTTAATTATAAAAATACATATCCTTTTTTTTTTCCCCCAAAAGATTGGCAAAAAACTATAATTGGTATAAATATTTATTAAATAATTTTTCAAACATTAACTATTTCAATGATAGTTTTTATGGAAGAAAAAAAGTTAAATATAAGTTCTTATATCTTTTCAATGAAAATATTGTAAAAGTATGAATTTCCAATAATTATATAATAAGTGTATAATTTTTGTAGATTGAATGTATGATTTTTACAATTTAGTATTGTATAATTAAGTTTTTTTAAAATTTTTTAATACATGTTATAATTTTATTAAAATATCTAATAGCAAAAATATAAGGAACTGAACTTAAATTTAGCCATCTTGTACAAGGAAAAAAAACTTCTATACAATTTATTATATCTAAGTTATTAGTTTCTCCCATGAAAGCATAATTGGCGAAAAATTGATATGGATATAACTATTTATTAAATAATTTTGTCAAACATTAGTTGCATCTTTCTTATAGTTTTTATTAAAAAAAAAATTATATGTAATTTTTTATATCTCTATTAACAAGATTCCCAATTAAAACATGATAAATATATAATTTTTATAACTTAGTATTATATGATTAGATTTTTAATTTTTTTTACAAATATTCTAATTTAATTCAAAAATTTGATGAAAAAGTATATTAAATCTAATTTTTAATAAAATTTTATTTTTTAAAAATTAAAATAAAAAAAATTGACAACAATACTAAATCATGCTCTAAGTCTCTAACATTTTCTCAATGTTAGACCAAAATTTTTTAGTTTAGTTAATACTATATTTTTTTTTTGAGTGATTATCTTATATTCACCTGAATATTATATTTTCTAGTTATGTTGAAGCAATTAATTATTAAATATTAAATAATAATTTATTAAATAATTACTTATAATATTAACTTGTTTAATAATTAATAAATTTCAAAACAATAATTTAAATTTTATCCAATTAATTAATATAATTATAATAATAAATTTATTAAAATAGGCAAATATCATTTTATATTTAATAATATTTAGTAATTATTATGTCATAATTAAAAAAATATGGTGTTCCAATAACATAAGAACATCACTCTTGTTTATTTTACTAACAAATTTTAGGTTACATTTTATAGAGTAGAAATATTTTTAAGGGAATGAAAAGAAAAATTGAAATGAGAATGAAATAGAATTTTGTGATCTAAAATTACAACAAAATATTTTTTATTTAAATATTTGGTAGAATAAAAACAGTACAGAAATAAAAATGAATTGTAAACAAATAACCAAAACAATCTTGGAGTTAAAAATATTAAAAAAATTAATTTTTTTAATTAATATAAAAAAATTAAAATAAAAAATCTCAAGTTAAAAATATTTATAATAAAAGATATTAAATTTTAAAATTATTTTAAAAAATTAAAAAAAAAATTAAATTACATAAAAAGTTTATGGTTCAGAATCTTAGATTAAATTTTTTCTTTGTTTTTTAGTCTTTTAAAATAATTTTAAAATTTAAAATCTTTCAATATAAGTATTGTTAATTTTAAATCTTTAATTATAATTTTTTTCAAACAAAAATAAAACATTATTATGATTTGAAGCAAAATAATATTTTTACTATTTTTTTCGGTCCTTAGCGGAAACTTTTTAACGTCACGGCGGAACGAACCATACAACTTATCATATATGACAAAATCCATGGGTGAATCTTTGCAAACATACCAAATATCATTTTGGCTGTTCCGGTCTTCCTCTCTTTTTCTCGCCTAGCTCTTCAAACATGCCAAACACGACGCATGCAACGGAAAAGCAAACTAGAGTTGGCCCACTGGAAATTAAAATGACAATCAATTTTGGGCGAATATGCGTTCATGTTGAACGGCATACGAACGAACGAAGTTGGGGGGGACAGCCAAAACCAAGTAAACTACTGACTTAGCATGCTAATTGCTAATGTCAAATTGCTAATTGCTCATTGCCATCTCGATTAGCCGCCCCTTTACGCTCACCAACCCACCTACCCTTCCATCCCCATTTCTCTATCTATCTGTCTCTCTGTGTCTGTCTGTGTTGAGCAAATGGATATTCCAAGTGCCTGGGACATCTGGGTGAGCGAAGCACTTGCAAGGCTTGAGTCTCTCAAAGTCCTTCGATCTTTGCGACCCATTTGCCTCCGCAAGGAAAAACCACAATTACGTGTTGAGAATAATCTACAATACTTTTCAAACCCAGAAAATATTGGGGACGATGACGAAGAATTCGAGGTGTTCGACGAAATGCGGCCCTGGGATCGCTCCTCTGTGGAAGTGGAAATTGGAGAAGCCACATTTTACAGATGGATGCATGACACCCCAAGTCCTGGTACCTTTTGAAGCTTTAAATTTTAAGTCTGATGAACATATTTAATGTAGTTTTAATAGGTATGTAATAGCATGTAGAATGCTAACTTGTTAATCTCTCTGCTTTTGTCATTGAGTAAATATACAATTTGGTTCTTGCAAAATATACCTCTTCTTTAGTTCTTAGATTTATTTCTTTATGCAAATTTGTACCTCAAAGTTCGGCACTTTTTTTTTTTTTGCCCAAAAATAAAAAGTTTGTAACTTGCTATACATGTATATTGGGTTGGTGCGTAAATATATAATTTGACCTAACGGAGGGACTAAATAAGCGAGTTACAGCTTATAAGAGACTAATTCATGTAGAAGAATAAATGCCAAGAATAAAGCGTTAGAAGGCATATCTTTCAAGTGCCAAATTATATATTTACTCTATCATTTCTACTAATTCTTACATTTGACGTTAATTCTTGTAATTGGTCTAAATGGGTTTTACTTCTCTGTGTTTGCCTTGTTTTATCTCGAGCAATGTACGTTTTGTGTTATGTTCTGATGACTGCTGAACATTTAACAATGGCTTTGTTTGACTTTAGGTGATGAGATAGTCTATAGTTCAGCTGCTAGTGAAGACCCTGAGGTATATCATCGACAACTGAAGAAGTTAATTTTGTTTTCCGGAAATGACTATCTAGGCTTAAGTTCCCATCCGACTATTGGAAGGGCTGCCGCAAAGGTGTGCTTGATGATTTTCCTTTTAATAAACTTTGAATTGTTTTTCCCCCTGTTCTTTTTAATTCAAATCTGTTGAACTCTGTTTCTTCAGTTCCTTTAGTTTTGGCTAACAGGCATTAACAATCGATGATCATTTTTCTATATCAGGCAGCCCAAGAACATGGAATGGGACCAAGGGGTTCGGCTCTTATTTGTGGATATACAAATTACCACAGGCTGCTCGAGTCATGCTTAGCAGATTTAAAGAAGAAAGAGGTGTATAAACTGTCTTGCGGGAACTCCTTAAACTATTGTGATTTTAATGCTTTGTACTGCTTTCTTATTTGGTCACATAGAACATTGTTAACCATTGTGATTACTCTGAGATTGTCCATTATGTTCTAGTGGGGAAATTACTTGATGGTATCAATGATTAGTGAATATTTCAGAAAAAATGGCATCCGAGAGATTCATCTTAGTGATGAGGAAAACTGATTTGCTAAAGTTTGACTACAATGGTTGTGTTCGTACTTATTATGAACTGAAAACTGTCATTAATAGTTGATGTCCCTGTCAATCAATTAATATCTGTTAGGGATTAATACATGGCATAGCTTTCTAAAATTGAAATTAGGGCAGTTTATATTATATCCTTTTTATTACCATTTTTAGTTACTTTTCAGTATGACAGCTGTGACTATACTATAATCTAATTATGAGTTGCAAAGTCTAGTTAATCCTATAGGAGTCAATTATATTTTTCTCAGTCCACCACCCTCTGATTCTAAGGGATTTATACCTGGGTTGTATCCTTGTGAAGCCCACCTCTTAATTAGTGAGATAAAGAAGGGACCGATATGTGATAATGAGTCTGGATTGTATATAATTCTGACACATTTTTGGTTTAAAATCCATGCTATAGGATTGCCTTCTTTGTCCAACAGGGTTTGCAGCCAATATGGCCTTGATGACGGCAATAGGAAGTATTGGTTCTCTCTTAGCTGGGAACAGCATACCTTCAGAGAACGAAAAAATTGCCATATTTTCTGATGCACTAAACCATGCGTCAATAATTGATGGTATTCATCTTGCTGAGCGGCAAAAAAGTGTGAAGGTGTTCATTTACAGACATTGTGATATGTCCCACCTTAATACGCTCTTGTAGGTTTTTCCTTCTCTCTGCAATTCACATATTCTTCTGAGGATTTTTTTTTTTTTTCCTGCCATTCACAGTCTTTACACCATGTTGACATTGTTGCAACATTTATGTGTTTAACAGATCACATTGCAGAATGAAGAGGAAAATTGTTGTGACTGATAGGTAACTCATTATTTCTACTGCTTTCTTTATAATGTCTGTCTTACCTAATCTATCTGAGGAAAACAATGGGAGGCAAAGAGAACCATGAAAATGCTATTCAAGCCATCACAGATGGACATAACTGTTACAATATATGAAAAGTTTCCTCATGTATACCCAAATTAGTATCTACTACTATATGACTTGTGGGTTAGACAACATCGTTTTCTCTTTGAACATGATATTTCTTGACACTCTGTGGGGTGACAAATTTTTGGAAGTATGATAATCCTTGATAGGTAACTCATTATTTCTACTGCTTTCTTTACAACTTCTGTCTTACTTAATCTGTCTGAGGAAAACAATTGGAGGCAAAGAGAACAATGAAAATGCTATTCAAGCCATCGTGGATGGAAATTACAGCTGTAATATATGAAAAATTTCCTCATGTATAACCAAAATAATGTCTACTACTATATGACTTGTGGGTTGATAATATCATTTTCTCTTTCAACATATATTCCTTGACACTCTCTGGGTGACAAATTTTTGGAGGCATATTCTATGTAAAGAATTATAGCCTGTTTGGTACGTAAAATGGAAAAGGGAATGAAAAGGAAAAACGTGATTTTGTAGATGGTAAAAATCTTTTATGCCCCTAATTCAATTTGAATATGAAAAGTGATAGATATTATTGAATAATGATAAGTAATAATTACAAAAGTATAATAGATATTGCACTCAACTATGTAGAGGGAATCACTCTATGTTGCACAAAACGAAACAAGCCTTTAGTGAATAAATATATCTATTGTTATATGCAGTTGTTGGATTTTTATTCTATTTTCCTGTTTTAGAAATAAATATCCATATTTGTCTTCCATGTGTGCAACTTTACATATGTATATGAGGTATATACAAGATATTTTGAATGATGACATCTCTCTTATCTATAACTGCATTTATTAGATAAGAGGAAATATTTTCCTCAAAATATCTATAATTAGGTGGAGGACTAGTGATGTATCTAAGTTTTTAAGAGTTGTTCAAAGTATTAGGGCCAATATTTTGAAACTTGGAACATTGGTTGATTAAGTGCGTGTTTGGATGGGCGGTGGCGTTTCCTAAAACACGTTTCAGACAAAGCAATGAATTGTTGCTTCTACGTACTATGGTTGAGCAAACGGGATTTTCAGTTTTTCTACCTGGGAGCTGTTTGCAATTGATAATTCAATGATCAAATTGTAGTTGAGTCATTTTGACTTTAAATATATATATTTTAAAAAATTAATGGATAACAAATATTTTATATTTAAAATGATTAAATTGTGATGATATTGTAAATCATGATACATATACCTATTGATTATATTAACTTATTAAAGATTTTGTATATGATAATTTTGGTATTAGCATCAAATTTGAAAATATTTAATTAATAATTATTACACGTTAGTGTCTGCAAATTTTTTAAACATAATTAATTGAAATATGTGAAAAATTATTATTGTTTTTAAATTATTTACTTATTTTTTAATACAAACTCATAATAAATATTAGTTTTCCATATAATAATGCCTACTTGGTTCATCGGGAAAGCCTTTCCTTCCCTATGAATGCAGTGGGTTCAACAAAGGCAAGGAAAAAATTACTATTATGGCAAGTTAATCATCATATAACATATTGCAAACTAATATATTTATTATTGGTTTATAAATAAATTATTTATATGAAATAATTTTTTTTACATATTCAGTTAATTAAAAAAATTAAATTTTATGCTGATATAATAATTTTTACTTGCTAATATTAAATAATCTTTTACACTTAATATCTATATGCATTTACTATAGATAATTTGTTACAATTATTTTATTGTTCATTCATATATTTAATAAAATATTGGGTTTAAATAAAAAATGTCCAACCACAGTTATAGCATGGAACTGTAAACTACGCCCTCTCCCAATCCAATAACCAGTTTTACAACTTTGCTGAAAACCATATTGCCCATTACTTTAGTAATCTAAATTGAATAAAAACACTTTCTATTTGTTAATGGATGAAAATACAACCAGTTTTCAATTACCATGAAGTTTTGTACCTAATATATACATACTTCTATAAGAATTTGTAAGATGTGGATATTCAGTGTGATCATATACATACTTATAATTAGAAAATTTGAAGTATATGATTGATGAAGATAGTTATTTATTTGTTATAAGTAAAATCCACATTGCAAAAGGCATGATTTAACAATAGCAAGATGAGCAAATTGTGAGATTTTCAGACAAAATTTTGAACAATTTTCCTGCTGCAAATGTGGTATTATTATGATTGGGCATCACCTTCTGCTGAAAATCTTGTTAAAGATAAGAGATAGTGCATGAGAAGCATGAATTCTGTTTATATAAAGTGTTTGTTTAGCAAGTACATCTGTTGTGCATACATCTTCTGTGTTGCTTTGATAAAAGCCATAACTATTCTTTCCTGGATAGAAGTCAAAGGTCATCCAAATTATGCAGCTATCACATGAGTTTGCCATATCTGATGGCTTTTAGTTTCAACAATTTCATCATCAGTGCAGGAGGAATAAAAGAAAAGACATGTATTATCCTTGTTTATTGAAAATTAGAAGAGCTAATGAAGTGGTGATTCAAGAACCTTACTGTTTGCTTATCAATGCATGATCATGCCACAAGCATATCAGGTTTTGGCTTCAATAATTCTTGTCTCACGATCTTCAATGGTCCTTGTTAAAGATCAGTATGGTTTTTTTGTTGGAAATATCTTCAATATCTAGATATCAGAAATGCTTCTAGGTGTTGATAGAGGTTTACACTTGTCTTGATATTGATTATTTTTTCATATTTCTCATGTCACTTATACATCATTTTATGAATATGATTTTCTGTATGCAATTATGGATTATTGTTCATCTTATTGCAGCTTGTTTAGCATGGATGGGGACTATGCACCAATCGTTGAGCTTGCAAATCTTCGTAAGAAGCATGGTTTTTTGTTGGTCATTGACGATGTAAGCCCTCTTGAGTTTGTGTCGTTGCCTGCTTGAAGCCTATCTTGTGCTTTTATGCTCATAACTGACCAATGGACTGAGATTAAAATTTTAGTACAGTGCAACACAATAATTGTAGGACAGCTAAAGCGTAATTCTGCTGTGCTAGAGATTTGTTGAAGATAATCAAACTTATTTTACTGATCTCTTGTTTTTTATTTAATCTTAGAAAAATTTTCACCTATTACACCCTGTAAATAGTGATGGTTGAATATTTATGCTGTATGGTTAGCCACTACAAGAAATGATGGCTTCTCTCTGCATGCGTAGTTTAATGCAAATACAAGGTATCAAAATAAAAATCTGATTTTCTCCAGGCTCATGGATCATTCGTTTGTGGAAAAAATGGTGGTGGTGTTGCTGAGGAATTCAATTGTGAAAAGGAAGTTGACTTGTGCATTGGGACATTAAGCAAAGCTGCAGGCTGCCATGGAGGATTCATAGCATGCAGGTAACTGTTTTGAGTGAACTTCACAAGGTTCATGCTTTTTTTTTTTCCTTTTTTTGTTTGGGCTGCCATTAGCTTTGCTGTGTTATGCCCTTTTTTTAATTCTTTCTATACAACTTTGGCCACAGGATAATAATACTCTTATCAATGTTACATACAAAATCTTTGTGAATTAATGAATTGTGGTATTTTGTGTATTCTTGTAGCAAAAGGTGGAAGCTACTCATACAATCAAGGGGTCGTTCCTTTATATTTTCAACTGCCACACCAGTTCCAGTTGCAGCTGCTGCTCATGGTGAGCTGTGTTCTTTTAGTTGAAATGATTTACTCAGAAATGAAGCCTTCTTTGAAACCAAAAAAAGAAAAGAAAATCATATGCAGATATTTGTACACAATTTTTTTAGTTTCCAATTCTAAGCAGTGACTGTACCTCTCATGCCACATTTTTATGAAGGTGTAGGCTTGTGATGGATTTCGATAATGTCAATCCCACTTCTAAGATCAGCCAATAATTCAGTGGAGTAATTTTTTTTTTCCACCACTTTTGCATTCCCTTCGATAGAGGTGGTTCCATCTGAACTTAATACAAAAATGTTATGGGGAAGGAAACCTAATGCAGCCATTTGTCATTTATGCATATTTTTGAATGCAAGAGTTATCTAGATAGTATTAGTTATGTTAATCTGATGCAAAGGCAGAGATGCTTGGGATAACCACAGTCACCTTGATGTCTTCTAACTCTTTTAAATTAGTTGACCATCCAGAGTTTGCAGATTAATTACTTTGTTTCTCTTGCTGCCTCTCTAAAACTTACGTTACTGTGCCATGTGTAAATGACATATCTTCTTAAAATATAAATGCAATTTGCCAGCTGCTGTTAAAGTGGCAAAAATGGAGACATGGCGTAGAAGGGCCATTTGGAACCGGGTGAAAGACTTCCGTGCTCTAACTGGAATCCCTGTTACTAGTCCCATTATATCTTTAATTATAGGAAGTGAAGAGAAAGCATTGCAAGCAAGCCGGTACCCATATCTCCTCTTTCCCCTTCTCTCTCTCTCAGACACATTATGCTAATTTACTAAATTTTATAATTATTCTGGAGCAGGCATTTGTTGAAATCTGGCTTTCATGTGACTGCAATTAGACCGCCAACTGTGCCTCCTAACTCATGCAGGTTTATTTCCAAACTGACTCCCAATGCTCATATTCATTTCCCTTTTATGGTAGAACTCTAGAAACAAGAAAGAAAATTCTTTCTGTTGTAGTGGCTGACTGCTGCCGTGATCTTTATTGTTACTTTTTCTTTCTCTCTCTAACTGTGCTTGCTAATTAAAGCCTAAGTTATATGTTGATTACCATGCTGAGTGGGTGAGAAAGGGAAACATTATAACACGGGATGCTGGGACAAATTCATAACAAAACCCTGTACTACTATTGGGAGGTAGACTAACAAAATGTTTTTGTGGGGGCTCAGGGCATGGCCTTCTTAACGGGAACTCCTAATCTGATATGCAAAGAGATTGGACAGCTTTTTTACACCGTTAGGCTTTGTAGAGTTCTTCCTTTTTTTTTTTTTTTTTTTTACCGCGGTCTGTTTGAAGTTTATTTTTGTATTTTCTGGTTTGGTTATTTCTCCCCCTCCAGCTTCTTGTAATTTCTTCTCTTCCTAGTAAAATATCTTTTTATCCCAAAAGAAAAAGTGTCTTTGTAAGTTATGGATTGATCTTGGCTCAGAATTTAAGGTCTCTGTTCATTTTCACTATTGCTACTTAAAATAAGTAAACAATGGAGGAAAGCGAAAATTCTTAGAAAATGTAATAGGATTAAAATTTTATTTTTTGGAACAAGTTTTCCAGCAACATGTTTTCCTACCGTGTTTGTATAGAATGCCAACGCAGTTTAAATCCTCAAATGTGTCCATTTTTTTTGTATCTGATACATTAGCCTATTATGGTCTATGTCTTCATTTGACAGTCTATTGTGAGTGATACTGTGTTAGCATAGTGATTCCCTTATACATATCTGAACTTTGTCATTTTTCATCTTTATCGATTAGGCTTCGAGTAGCTCTGAGCGCAGCCCATACGAGGGAAGATTTGGAAAAGCTCACAGCTGAACTTTCTCACTGCATCAATTTCCAAGATACTGGCATCTATAGTCCCAATGGATATGCAAGACTGTAATATTTGATTCTTTCAGGATGGTATGGTACTATATCAGAAATTAGTAACTCATTAATTCCTGTATCAGCGGCAGTTCAAGTTATTGTCAATTACATTTCTTTTAGTAGGTGCATCTTCTTCCATCGTGGTTTATCATGATGACAACTCCATATGTTAACATTCTTGCAGATGCTTCTTTAATAAAGCTTTTCAATTTGATATTGTTATTTTGGGATTTTTGATTTGGGAATTTGGTTGAATTTAGGGATTTGAATAAAGCATTTTAGGCATTAGGAATGTTTAGCATTTTGGGCTTAGCGTTATGTTAGCCCATCTTTTGTCTATAAATAAGTATTTAGTCGTTACCTTTTGTTATTGACATTAATAACAGTTATTTGTGTTTCGAGTGTTCTCTATTACTCATTTTATTTTGCACCAACATACTGAATTATGATTTTTTTTTTTCTAGAAATCCAGTTACAACCTCATCAATTTCATGGTTAAAATCCACACTATAGCGGTCATATAGATTCATGCGAGGCCCACAGAAAAAGGAGAGAAAAATAGAAAAACTAAACAAACAAATAAGGAGAAACCAGAGAAATATGAAAATGATGCCTGATTCGGATCATGGGAGAAAGGATGAGATTGGTATAGCGAATTCTTATCCAAACTTTCATGTACCCACATGAAGCCTATATTTCGGAGTGTTGTATCCTCCCAGTCAATATCTCTCCCATTGAAATAAATAGGCTATCCATCTTTTTTCTTTGAAGAAAAAAAAAAAATATATATATATATATATATATATGTATATATATATATATATATATAAAAGCCTATTCCCTCCCCCAACAAAAAAAGAAAAACACGGGCGCGCGCATGCATATGTCATGGCATATAAAAATTGTATTTGGTAATTTAAGATGAATATGGTTAAAATTATATATTAATATACTATTGAAATAAATAGGCTATCCATCTTTTTCTTTGAAGTTAAAAAATAAAAAATATAAAAATATAAAAACCTCTTCTCCTTTCTTCCTCCTAACAAAAAAAAAAACACACTAATGTGCATACATACACGTATATTATGGCATATAAAAATTGTATTTGGTAATTTAAGATGAATATGGTTAAAATTGTATATTAATATACTTGAAATACCATTGAATATTTTTTTTATATAAAATAAATTCACAATTTTACATGGTATAATATTATTCATTGATCAATAATAATCATCATAATAACATTTCTAATGGCAGAAAAAAAAACTAGTTAAGATTTAAATGATAATTTGATAGTATATTAAGCTTTATTTTTTTTTTCATTCTTGTGCTCTCTCAATTAAGCATTGAATATTTGATAAAGGGACAAATTTATACATAATATATATAAATGTTTTGCAGCCAGCTAAACTGGCTAATTTAGATTCTCTGTATAATTGCACGGTGTGCAATTACTGAGGGAAACAAATAAGATTGTGGGTCTTATACAAATAGGATCCACTGCTTGTTTGTAGGCCGATGGTAGGCATGTTTTTCTTGAAAAATTTCTTTGCATGCTCAAATCTCTCAGTAGCGCTGAACCGGCTAGTTAAATTGGCTGATTCATATCACTGAAACTTCCTATCTGTAGCTTATCAGTTCACAAGGTTTGACCCCAAAGGAACAAACTGTAGATAAAAACTATCACAAGATGTTATTTTCAGTTAAAATATTACATTTAATTATGATTCAAAGAATAATTTTCTGTTTTTCAAACAACTAGCATTGAATCCCATACATCTGCATGGTTGGTCCTGTGGCAATTTTGAAAAAATTTACACACAAACCAAAATTAAAAAAAAAATTACACAGAAACAAAAATTTAAAAAAAAAAAATGACATATAGATTTTATTCCAAAGCCGAGAAACAGTACCGGCTTCCTACACTTTTATAATATATATAGATTCTATTTGGTTTTCTCTTATTTAAACTCTATTTTATTAGGTTTATATATATATATATATATATATGGGTATAAAATGATTATATGCTATTGGATAGGTACCTGCTTGTTGGGATTGTGGCATTGGAATGCAGGAATATCAAGCCCGCAAACTAGCTCGCAATTATGTAGTTGTTCAAAACGGTCCCCAATTTCAAGCTTGATCATTTGACAGGAGAAATTAATTATACTAAATTAAGCTCAGCTTTGCCAACGAGGCTGTATTTTTTTTAGAAGACACTATCTTAATTAAAAAGTGATATGTTAAATACTAGGTTATCAAATAACATAAATAAATAAATAATGTGAAATTGTCTTAAATATTTTTTGGTAACTACCTTTTCTTTAAGTAAGATTATGTTATAAATCTATTAGACAAATTTAATTCATTTAATTTTTTTTTGAGAAATTCTTTCGTGTACTAAATACATATAATCCATACATGACCACACATATATAGATTAAATTTTGATTGTTAAGTGTATGTGCACTTAACGCACACAAAAATTTTTCTATATTTTGAGATTTAATAAAAATATAAAACACATATCTTAGTGACATTATATCAAAGACCATGATGAAACAGAAGGCATAATATAATTAGTGTAGTATTTCTATTTCCTCTAATAAGAAAATCATTAATCAAACATCATCTGTAGTGTCTCCTATGATGCTAACTGAGTCCCAGTAGGTGGACTATCCCTAGGACTGTGTTGAGTAGGCTGATTAATACAGCATAAATTTCATTTAGACCTATATATTGACCAACTATACTGGCTAGCTAATCGCTTTTTCTCAAAAAGCTTTCAGGCGAGGGCAAATTAAAGTAAGATTATAAAAAGAATCAGGATAGCTGAAAGGAAGTTCCCTTTTGAATCCATTCAACCAAGTAGCTTCCTCTTTCTTTCCTCTCTTTGATCTTAAGAGATAGGAGAATTGCGTGGCCTTCTATTATACCTTCTGCTTTGCATGCTAAACAAGATATCGACTATATTTTATTAAATCCCGGTTAGGCTTTATATAATATGCTGAGAAAGTGGGAAGCAATTCAGGGGAGGCCGCCGGCCATAGCTATATTCCACCACCCTTTTCTCTCTGAGGAGGAGGAGGATGAGTTTTCCATTTCCTTCTCCTTCTGCAGCTTATAGTGGCTAATCTCCACGTCCGCCTTTTCAGTAGCCTCCATCTTTTCAGCAGTTGGGCACTGCAAGGTACAGGTTTAAAGCAGATCAAGTAAAAACTAATCAGAATATGCCCATTACAGCAATTTGATTTTTCAACATTCATTTAAAAATTCCTTAAAAAAAGAGTGAATATATAGTCCCTGGATTTATTCTTCTATATCAATTAGTCTTCAAATATATAATTGGGGAACGAGTCACAAACTTTGAAGCAACTAACTTTGATAGATTTAGTAACTGAAATCTTAGGAGGTATATTTTTAAGTTCAAAATGTGTATTTACGATCAAGTGAAAAAAAGGAAGGAAAAAAAAAAAAGAAGACTAGGGTGCATACATGTGGCTTCATGGGAGCAAGTGATGGTAGGTAAGACGGAATGCCACAAAAAGATGAGTCACAGCTGGGAGGGGCCTCGTTGAGGTTGATGAGAGGGGTTAGAGGGGCATTCTCAGTGGCGGGCTTTTGGGAAGGTGGGGTCACCAATGTTGGAGGAGAAAGATAAGGGGAAAAGGACATGCTGACATGGGTTAAAGTAGCAGTGCTGACAGGGCGCCTCTCTGCTAGTGGCTTAACGGGGGAAGATGGTTTAGGCGAAGGTGGTTCAGGGACTATGGGCCTGGGAGCCGAGGTGGTGGAAGAAGAGGAAGCAGAGGATGGTGTTGGGACCACAATGTGATCATCTAGCTGGACCACATCCTGAGGAGACATAATAGCCGTCTTTGGCCATATAAAGGTCCCCTGAGGCTTGCAAATTCGGAACCCACTTTTCAGCCTTTCTATTTTTGCTGCCTTGTCCTCGGCAGCTGTCCTGCTTTCTGGCCTCCTCTGTATATCTTCATCTGATCGCTCTAATTCACCTGCTGATTTCTTTTCTTTGTTTTTATGTCCTTCCTCCTCTTTTGTATCTCCTCCAATTCCCACTGCCACTAGTACTGTTGTTGGTGCTGGCAATAAAGCTGGAGGCGTTACTGATTCAGATGTTGGCTCTTCTCTTGGTTTCAACATCACCATCTGTTCCTGCATGAACTACCATCTATCAGGCCCTAGTCGATTTCATTCTTTGTAACACT
The DNA here is from genome assembly GCA_032878935.1 of Erythrophleum fordii. Classification (NCBI taxonomy): domain Eukaryota; kingdom Viridiplantae; phylum Streptophyta; class Magnoliopsida; order Fabales; family Fabaceae; genus Erythrophleum; species Erythrophleum fordii. The sequence goes on along the minus strand of JAVQMF010000052.1, from coordinate 11,071,494 downwards.
AGATGACCAGAAAGTGGATAATTTTATTATGAATAACAAAAGATCAGACAAGAATTAAAATATATTTAATATATAGAATTTTTATGGATTATACGTGGCTTGTTCTATCCTATGATATTCAATATGGACCAATATCCTGAACGACTTATCATAGAACGAAGTACTAATTATCATATAAATAAAGTAGACAGGCCTTTTTATTGTCCAGTAATGGGATGGAGGTTAGAATTGTACTAATTAAAGCCTACCGCCAGTCCACTTATCGACTACATAGTTGATATTTATATGGACAACATTTTAAAAGTCGAAACGTAAGAATTAAATGTCGAAACCCAAACTTTCATTTGACCAGTTTAACTCCAAGCATTAATATCAGAGTATCAAGGTAAAGAAAGCAACCTCAATTATTGGGGGGCGGAAAAATCTATGCTACAAACATTAATTACCTCCAGATCCCTCAAAGCAAGTGAAATGTCCTTCAGTTGTTTCTCAATTTTAGACTTCTTATTCACCAACTCTTTATACATCTCCTGCGATATAACGATGATACAAACAGTTATAACAGGGATCAGCGATTAAAGTGACCTACCATACTAACTAAGCACATTGGCTAGCTCTGGGTGCAATTTCATGAATCACCTGCACTGGAACCAAGGAACCATCGTTGTCCAAATTCAAATCATTGGACAAACAAGAATTAGCTGTGGTCACAATGGCCAACTCTTCCTCCCTCTTCTCTGATACCAACTGCTTCATATCACTGTTTGTAAAACAAAGGAGAGGACGTATTGGTATTTGAGTAATATCTGCGGACTATGTTGGATCTTATGTATATCTTTATAACATGGAAAACATGGGTACTAGTACTACCACCAACATGTAACGACCACATAATAGTAAGAAGAAATTGGGCTTACTGCTTCAATTTAGATATTTCTTCCTTGATCTCTCTAAGTTCTCTAGCACAAATGGGATCCTGCGAAGGGTTATCCCCAGGCATCCATCCGGGGGGTGGAGTCCAATAAGGATCTTGAACCCCTGCTTCCCGTCTAATATTAACCAGATCAGCACTCTCCAGCCAATATTCCATCGCACCCTCAGCGTTGTGCCGCCGCCGAAATCTCTCAGTTCCGCCTGGAGCCACTTTCCCGGCCATGTGCTTTAGCAGATGATCTAGTAGGCCTGTATCACCTATCAGCTTTCGAGCCTCTGATCTCAATGCTGGTCTCAATATTGGTTTTCCGAACACAGCTCCTTTAGCTTTCATTACTTTTAGCATGTTCTCCTCTGCTAACTTATACCTTCAAATGCACGAAGTACAATTATACAAGTGCAACCACTAAATATTTAATTGCAGAGTAGCTTCAGAATGAACAATCACTATTTAAGTTTGCATTATTATTATTTATTAACATTGTTGGAATACTATTACTAGCTATAATCAGACGCTTCTTACCTCTCGGCAGACCATCTGTCAATTGAAATTTTCCGCTTCTTTTTGTTGTATACTTCGAGCTGATTCTGTCTGCTATGCTGTGTTTTCTTCGATTTTTGAACCCCGCTACCTTCATTTTGATTTCTCCTACTTTTACTTGTCGTCCGGAGCTCACACAACACTTCCTTCATAGGCTTTTTTTCTTCACCTTTCTTTCTCTTTCTCTCAGTCCTTTCCTCCCTCTCGTTTTGTTCCATTACATCTACCCCAGTGTCTTTCACAGATCCTGATAAAGATTCTAACTTGTTCTTCTCATGCCGGCCTAAGAATCGAACTGGCCGACGCTTACCCCACTGCATCATCCCTGTATACTTGAGCTGAGACCAGCACGAACCCTTTTTGGAAACCAGGTCCATTGCCTCATCAGAGAATAATGCTGGGCTTTTTCCGGTTTCATTTTCCTCAGAGGTTGTAATCCAGAAGCTCCATGAGTTTCTTTCTTCAGCGTACTCCTCCGTTGGGACTCTCCGGTATAGTGCGTTACTAGCAAATTCTGACCCCATCACATACTTCTCGTCGAGTGCAGGGATCTTCTTTTTGTCTGGTTTCCCAAAGTCTGCGTTGCTGAACTGCGTGCGAAGAGAGTGCATGCTTGGGTACCTTAGCGACACCTGAAGTTCTCCCATGTCACTGAGCTGAATTCACCCATCAAGAAAAACAAACGGCATAAAGATTGGATTTTTTTACAATGAAATATTTACAAGGGAAGGTAATGAGGTTAGAAGTCATACCATGACAACACGGACATACTTTAAATGATCTGGGCATTTCGGTGGAAGCTTGGAATGATCGATTTCATAAAATCGACCCACTATTAAATGCTCATAAGCCCCTGAAGTATTTTTTGACGTTATTTACCAAAGTGACAATCGGTTAATATAAAGGAAAAAGATAGAATCAGGTCATCAGGGAACGGAAGAAAGATAGAGCAAATGGGTATAAAGCAAAAGTGTAGATCAAAGGCTATCAGAAGGTGATTAAAAAAGAGGAGGGTCCATGATGTCGCTCCTACCTCGGGCACAAATTGGTTTAGATGTGGGTGGAGACAGCAGAATATGTTTGTCCAAAAACGGGTTTTGTGCGCCGTCGACGTCGCCTTGTTCCTTCTTTTTCAAGTACCATCTTTCCTGCGAAGGGTATCCCATAATCTCATACGATTAGCTGTTTTAAATACACTATTCTAGTAATTATAATTATTTCCTTATAATAACAAAAACTATGCGCTTCAACATATTTCCGTCATTAATATTACAATTCTCTGTGTATGGTATTGATGGGGATGTACATAAGTGTGTGACACTGTGCCAGTACGGGTATATATATATATATTTTCAGCGACCAAGTGAAGGTGCTCCGTGCATGCGGGCGTTCGTCATAAAGCTCATAGATGGGGCTTGTTTCGTTTCGTTATGTGGCTACCAAGGACAAGCAACCGAATGAAGCTGATTTCTAGTTGGAGGTTTATTAGAACAGTGAGATGTACACGCGATTTTGAAGAGCGTGCGAAGTTGCACTAGGAAGCAACTGTATTGTCTCTAAAACTCAAAGCGCAAAAGGCCAGGAGCGCGTGGGAAGAAAACAGCCAGTATATTGGAAGACAAAGAGTGAGGATAAAAAACCAATTCTCAATTCTAAGACGGACACGCGCGAGAGAGTGACGCATATAGGGAGGGAGGGAAGAAAGAGAGAGAGAGACCATGTCTTTAGCGGCAGCGTCGTCGAATTGCTCCATGAACTGCAGAAGTGCACAGCATTAATTAGTTGCTAATTTGATCAGGAAAACAGAATATCAGAAATTACTTTCACACAAGATTTTGAAATGAGCATAAGCTTCGGTGCATATAAAACCAGCATATGAATGTGTGTGTGGGTGTATATATATATATATATATTTACGATCACAAGGAACAATTACAACAAAGTGAACCTGAATCTGAGCCATATCGGAAGGAAAAGCTCATAACAAAAACAAAATAAAACCCGAAAACGAAAAAGAAATAGCAAACTATTATTCTGGGTTCTAGGAAGCAGTGAAAGTATAAATCCGAAATATATCAAGTACTTAATATGGTATGGAATTAAAGATTGCGGCTCCGCAAGAGAAAGTAGTATGATCATACACAGAAAGGATAGAAGACCAAAAATGGCAGATCTTGGGTACTGAGATGGGGATAGAAAGAAAGACAAAACCGTGATAAGAAATTAATGCAAAGTTGAAGGTTCGCAGGATTTGACTAGCTAGCAGCGATTGTTTGCCTCTACCCAGGGTGTGATCAATTCCCAAAACTGGCAAGAAAACTACTACAGCGAATATATATATAGCGCTTTCGAGCAAAATGTCTCCCACCTTTGATTCTCATATTAAATGCAGATGCAGAGCAATAAATGTGTCCAAAACAACAGATTTTTGTGATTAAAGAAAATTAATATTAACTAAAACGGAAGTCCAAAACCCATTTCTCTCCGAAGGGCACTGAGCTTGCTCAGAAACCTAATAGAACAAGTAATTTCTTCTCCGCGGGAATGGAAGTAAGTGTAATGGAATAACAGTAAGCCAGTAACCAATTGCCAGATTTTGGTATATAAGAAACGATAGGAAAATTGGAAACTCTGAAGAAATTATGAGTTCCACTTTGAGATTTCTCTCCTTCAAAGCGCAATCTCAAACTAAATATGATAATCATGTCCGTTCCGGCGGTGAAACAGACGAAATCACAGAACAACTTTGATACCTGAAAAAGGTAGTCGAAGATGATCGAAGAACAAGTTTTTTCTTGAGAAAAATAAGATTATGAATCTACGAATAGTTGGACAAGAATCAGTTTATAACTTGAATCAAAACAGGAAGAAAGAAGGAACTAAAGATGATCATGTATATATCGCGATCAGCATTTCATTCCATTCTTGTGTCAAAAGCACGAGAAAGAGACCTTCTCGCTGAATCTGTTCTCAAAAAAGCTTCTTTGTGATGCTCTGGTGTTTGTTTCCCGAGAAAGGAAAGCAAAAAAATTACTCGGAAAGAATATGTGGAGCGAAAATCTGTTATGCGCAAAACAAATCGAGCAGTGAAAGCTTTTCATTTCACGTAGTGAAGAGAGAGAAAGAGAGATGGGAATCATTGCCAACGTGTTGCCGCTCACGTGCCAGATCGTTGGCTGATATCTCTTTTCCAAATATACCCTCAATTAAATAATTTCCTCTTATTCCCCTATTATGTGTCTGTGTTCTAACCACTAATATTATGCCACGTCATCGATATTAATCCATCGTTGCTGACAGGAAAAGAATAGGGCAATAAAACTATTTAGTAGTATCGCCATGTCCGCATCTGATGATTTCCACAATACAGTGTCGCAAGCGTGAAATTACGAAGCAGCCCCTGTCTTTATGTAGATGGTTTCCTCACAGGTGACAGGGTTACTGCACGTTTCCCGTTGGGGTGTAAGGATGTGTAGAGTGTCACGCAGCCTAATCGTTAAAAATGTGGTGACCAACCCAGTACTGCCACGTGGTGAAATTTCTGGACTCTTTGAACTGTCATGTTCTGATTGGTGCAAGGACTATACCATTCCATGAGAAAGAGGATGATATAAATTGTAACATCATTTTGGTTGTTATAATTTGCCGCTCGTGTAATGAATCACCAAACGTGTGTCATCACTCATTCACTCATCTCCCCTCACGGGTTATCACACGTGCGGTGCCTTAATGCAAGTTATTTCACATATTTGCATGAATTAAAAAAAATGAGAATTAGATACTTTTTTTTTATATATTTTTACTATCAAAATTTTTAATTACAATATAATAAATATAAAAAATTTTAATTAAAATATAATAATTTTATAATTTAATTAAATAACTATATAATTGTTTATAAAAATTATGCATATATCATGTTATTATTTAAAAATTATACACTTATTATATTTAAACTAAAAAACTTAATAATAAACATAAAATAAATTATATATAATATTTTAATGTTAAAATGCTTACATATTATAAAATGCGTACAAAATTTTAATTATTACGGAAAGAGGATTTGTTTTGATTGCGTTAAACATCATTTTACAATCCTATTTTCAAATATTTATAAATGAAAGTTTTTAAAATTATATTAATATAAGGCTTTGGCAAGCACTCAAATACTAACTCGCTTTCTTTTGTATCCGAAGAAAAGTAACAATTTTTCAACAAAAAGAGAAATAAATAGAGTTCTTATTTCAGTTTTTTTGGATAAATCATAAATTAATGTTTTTATTCTTCATTTCTACTCCCAAAAAAAATTAAAATTGAATTTTTTTTTGGGGGGAAATTCTTGTGCCCTTGCTATAAAAATAATCAAATTTCATTTTTAAACTATATTTTACCAAAATTTATAGTGATGAGCAATTTCAATTATGATATTATGAGTCAGGATATGTTAAATCGCATTAGACTTTTCACTTATAAGAAAATTTTTTTTCTTTCTCTTTTTTTTTTGGACACAGCTTATTTTCATTTTTAAAATTTAAACTTGAGTTTACGTAAATTAAAATTAAAAAAATTTCAATTGCCAACAGCTTTGATGCAAACTGATACCTCCTCTAGACTTATGTGTTACAAAACTTTGATATATTTTGAGTTTGATCCCTAACTCACTCTTTTCTTAAGTGTTACAAAACTTGAAATGCTCAGAGTTGGATGCAGAAACAATACAGAGTGTTCCACTATATGCAGAAATGCGCCCGAGCATTGTTCAAAATCCTGTACCACTCCACCTCCAGTAGCGAGCCACTACAAACAATCTATTTTCTTTTTTGTATTAATTTAATTTTATTTTTTGCATTAACTTTAAAGACTAAAGAATAAAAGAAAAAAAAGACCAACTGGGCTAAGCCAGGCTTTTTTCTTTCTTTCTTGGGGCGAGCTGGCCCGGGTCTTCTCCAATCCCAATTCTAAGCCCATTTCTATAACTATATATATATATATATATATCAATCCATTTTTAAATGAACTTGACTTGTAATCAATTTTATAACCCCTCTATTAGATGAGCATTCTTAATGGTAGAAATTCTGAAAAACATATATATATATATACACACACACACATATAGAAATTTTGATAAAAATTAAGTCTGACTTTCTAAACAAGATAAATTTATATATAATTCTTTAGTGAACTACGTATAACCTCTCTACCTTTTTATTTTATTTAATCATTATTCTTTCACTTGGGAGGGAGGGCAGGACATGGAGATGCTATGGTCTCAAACAAGTAATATATATATATATATACATCCCTTTAATTTTACCATGCCGTGGCTTTTCTATATTTTTTTTCTTAGCCTCTGGTTTTGCTCTATATAATATTTGTTCTTTCTGTTAAGATTTGTTTTTTTTAATGTTTACTTAATGTTTTCCAACTGACTTTATGCATTTGTCTGCCCTATAATCTCTTTTAACACATTGTTTTAATAATTGCTTTATTTCATTATTTGTATTTTATTATTTCCATTTTACTTGAAGTCATTCATATATTTCATAAAAAAAATTAGCTAATGAAAAAGATTAGATAAAACGAGACATATTTAAGAAATGTCTCCTTTATCATGTATACCTAGTGATGTTGCTTAAACTGTCGAATGGATGCACGCTAATTTGAAAATAATTTTAATATAATATTTTTTTTATATCATGCCAATATTAATTTAATTTGTACGTATAGTAAGTAATTATTTTTTTAAAAAATATTATATATTATACCATACAATGTTAACCCTCCAAATTTTTTTTTTCTGTATCCAACTCTGAGCATTTTAATCCCTATTTCCTAATGGACATTTGCTTCTGGTGAAGGAAATAGTTTTACTTCTATTTTTGGTTGCAATGTTTATTATATTTATATAATTATTATTTAATGATATTTATTTATTTATATTAATTTTTTAATACAAGGACATGATAATTATTTTTTATTTATAAAATTATTTTTATTTTTTTGTTTTCATTTTAATAATTTTACATATCAAACGAGTCATTTGGGGCAACTCAACTTTAGCTTCTTTTTTTTTTTTTCGTAGTCAGTGTTGTCTTTTTGGCCCAATCCTGACTAATATACATACCATACGGAGGATTTGCTCAGGTGATAAGGTTTAATAACCCTCCATGTGAAGCCAATAAATTGTTCATTGCTAAACTTTTGTTCTAGATTTCAATCTAAATTAAGTGTTCTCAATCTTAATTTGTTTCAGTGGACTTCCTTATGTGACCAACTCTTACGCGTGTTAATTTATGAATTTTAGTAATGTGCCAATCAAAATCGTAAAACAAGAATGTGGTTAGGTATGGAAAAAAAGGAAAAAAAAATGAAATAAATATAATTCCTTTCAAATTATGTAACAAAGAAGGCTTTAACTTACTTTTATTTACAATTTTTTTAATTAATTTACTATTTTATCCTTCGAATTAAGTTGATAAAAAATTTAAGGGTTACACTGTACTTTTAAACCTTTTTTTTTCCTTGAATTTTATCCATGTCTCATGAATCATCAGAACAATAAAAAATAAGTGTGTCTCGCTCGTAATAGTACCTCCAGTTTTCATTATCTATTTTTATATATAGGTCTTTTTTGGTTAAATTACATTTTAATCACTTGATTTTATTTTAAATTTTACTTTTATCCTTTAATATTATTTTATTTTAATTTTATTGAAAATTTTATTTTCATCTCTTAATTTTATTTTATTTTAGTATAATCCCATAATTTTATTTTATATTTTATTTTTGTTTTTAAATTTGATTTAATCTTTCATCTTATAAAAATTACTCAAATCTTTCCTTTTCTCTAATATTACCACGTTATTTAATAAAAAAATTATTAGAGTTAAGTTATTAAAGAGTTACATAAGACTTTTTTATTAAATAATTTAATTTGAAGATATTTGACAACATATTTGAATAATTTTTGAAAGTTGATGACTTAAATTGAAATAAAATAAAACTAATAGACAAAGTTAAAACTTAAAATAGAGTTAATGATCGAAATTGAAACTAAATACAACTAAGAGACAAAAATAAAACTTAAAGTAGAGTTAAAAGCGAAATTAAAATTAAAAAAATAAAAATAAAATTTAAGATAAGTTAAATAATTAAATTGAAATTAAATGAAATTAAGGGATACAAATAAAATATTAAATAAAATTAAGAGACTAAAAATAATTTTTTGTCTAAATTTTTAATATTTAAAAAATTTTTCTCATGATGTTGAATTTACCTAATTTATTTGACCGTAAAACATTCTTACCCTCTGCTCGCATTCATCTGCCACTCGTTTTGTCTTCCCTTTGGCAAAGCTTAAAAGTTTTGACAAAGCAATGGAGAAAATGGGTAAAACTCAGCCACCCCTTTATAAATCTGCTAACATGTGTGTGTATGTGTATATATAAATATAAATATATATATATATATATATATACACACTCCCACAAGTACCAATTTTGATGGCATAGATTTATTATTATTATTTTTCCAATCATGTGTCATCAGTGGAGACCACTGTAGAAGGGAATTTTTTTTTTTTTCGAGGCTTGTATCATCGATGAGGACGTGTGTCCAACGTGTGTTGTCGTCCAGGACATACACACAGGCTAGGCTTCAATTCTATTTTTTTTTTTTATTTTTTGGGGGGGGGGGGTGTCAAATTTTGCCGTTGCAAAAAATCAAAGTATTGAAAATTTGATATAAATTGTGGCTCCTCTCTCATTTTCCATTCTAAGTTTTCTCAGCTTTTTCTCCCATTCACTCAATCTCCACGCTATCTCTTCATTCTTCAATCCATTATTATTCTCTCAATTTCTAATTTGCAATTTGTTTTTGTCTCAATCTTAAATTTTCATTTTCTTATTCCTTCAATCTTAAATTGAAGGAAGTTGTTACATAAAAAAGTAAATAAAGATTTAATGATTGTTAGAAATTAGTTCGAAATCATTTATAATATTAGAAAGTTGTTAAAAATTATTTATATTATTGTTAGAGATAAATTAGAAATTATTTATATTATTTATGTAAATATATATATATATATAGCTATATTTGTAGGAATCAATGAGTAGGTCACTGCTTGCTAATGTGTATCCAAAAGGGCAATATATCTTAGAGACCCATTGAGTCATCTTTCAGTGTGACAGACGTAAATTTGTGAAGATCAAGTGGGACAGATCTTTACACTTGATCTTTACATGAGCTAAGGCAACTAATCCATCGTAAGTTGAAATTGTAATTGGTGCCGCAATTGATATATAGAATTTCTATGTAAGTATCAATCTTGCAAGATATAATATATTTAAGTTGCACGATGATGATGATGTTGGGGTGATGATTGACAATTACACAAATTTTAGGACGTTCGTGTACATTTGTATGAACAGCGTGCTTAAATGGGTTAGGAGTTGGACCACCACATCTCTGGTCCAAACAATTATGGACAAGTTAGTCAACGACTTTGTTGATAGAAGTACAAGGTGACATTGCACAGTTACAAGCTAGCCAAGTATTCTGTGAGGAGCTCCAGAATATCATGCGAACCAACCAAGCTGCAGCATTGTCCTGTATTGTGTGCAAAAACATAGAATATTGGAGCTCACCTCCTTCCACAGACAACAAAACACAAACAGTATTGTAGCTTAGCTCCTTTCAACTGCACCATAAACACAAACTACTATAGGTCATATAAGAAAACATTAATGAATTGTACGTTGAACATTTAAACAAAATATCTACAAATAATGACTCCTAGTCCAGCATTTTCTCTTTCTCGCAAATTTGCCATTGCCTCTGAACAATAGGTTGCACCGTTTCTCGTCTTCTAATTCATCCTACTGCTCTTACTAATCATTTTTTGGCTTGTTGTCCTTTTCTTCGTCTTTGTCTTGATCAGGTTCTCGATATTTCTGACTTGGATCAAACTCCACTGGAGCCATATAGCTCTACTAGTCAAACTTAAGAGTCCCAAGCCAACTCTCCCCAATTAAATCTGGTATTATGATTTTGTTTGGGAAAGTGCATCTGAGGGTTTACACTAGACAACGATGTTCCTCATCATGCCCAGATGGACCGGTGGAACTCGGAATGCATTTGGGGAAAAAACTTACATAAGAGGGCTATGAGAAATTTGGGTGCTCGTTATCATCATTGTTTAGAAGACAAACCACAGGCTGACTCGTATTTCTAAAGCTCGCATTTCAAACCCTTTGTCTACCCCCTAAACGTGTCCGGTAATCCTCTGTTATGTTAAAGGAAATTGGTGGGACCAAAATATCACAGGTGGCACTGAATGCTGACAATGAGGACGTTGAACAGGTGGCACATGATCCCAAAAGTGGTGAGCCGCAGTACGAAGTGGTGAGACGTCGTGCTCGCGCGAGAAAAGTGTCCTGGCGCCTCAGGGAGTAAGTGGGGCCCATACAGGTTATATGCAGATAACAGGACCAAAAGGGTGCAGAGAATTTGATTGTGTCTTCCCCTTTCTCCTCGGTTCTAATCTCTTCTTCGTCTTTGCTGTGTTTGCTGTGCTATGTTGCTCCTTATCCTCTTTGCTGTCAATGTTTATCTTAAAGACTCAGACTGATCTTCATAGCTCTGTAATTTTGGTGAACGTTGCGTGATCAATGTAAATATATTAACAGATCATGTGCCACCTGTTCAACGTCCTCATTGTTAGCATTCAGTGCCACCTGTGATATTTTGGTCCCACCAATTTCCTTTAACGTAACATCCTCATTCAGTACATATAGAATGTCCCTACACACCTCTTAGATCAGGTCTAGCAAGGTTGGCTAGGCACTAACTAATCGGTATATGAGCTTGTGAGACAGTTGGCCTGAAGCATAAATGCCATGATAAGCACGTAACACAGCAAGAAAATGTTATATCCAACTATTAGTAATTACATACCCTTCTTTCAAGCGCTGCCCCTTCCGGGGAAATCTATTTTCGAGTAATACCACCGCATGTATTCAAAGGTACATGCCAACAACGTAATGCTAGGTGGGGTCCTTATCACTTTGTTTCGTTTGTTTCGCTAATAGCTGATGAACTGCTGTTGCTTAACAAACTAATAGATGGAAAAAATTTGAATTCAATCTGAGCAAATTAGACAAGGCTTCTTGAAAAAAAAAAGAAAAAGAAAAAGATTAGGCTTGTTATCAGTTAGATTTGATTGCATTAATTAAAAAAAATACTTGGGCAGCGCAATTAACTTGTTCATTGGTCATCTCTAACAACAATATTTATTAATGCATGTTTTCAATGCAGACTGATAATTAATAGACAAAACAAAATTTTCAATCCACAGAAAAAGTTTTGACATTGAAGATTGCGGTCAAGTATAAAGATTTTATTGGCATTAAGTTTATACATGGCATTATGATGATGTCACCATGCATGAAGGAGATGTTCCAGCCAATCTATGTAGACTGCTGCCACAAGGAAAGTTTGTAGTGGCATTACACATTGAGTGCAAATGTGGAGACCTAATATTTTGACACCTGTATTCGATGCTTAAGGGTGAAACATCTTTTATATATTATATAGATTATAACATTCTCCCAAACTTAATAGGTGCAATGCAATATTGTTACTGTGCGAAAATACATTATATTATATGAATAATTTCATAGAATGATCCTACTTTCTTATTTATAATATTGTGCAATGAACAAAATTTTAGTTATAGCTTCATAGGCACAAAAATAATGTTACTATTTGAATTAATAATTAGCTTTCTCTTTTATTTATTTATTTATTATATTTGTGAGTTCCCATACTTCCTTGTTTGCATGATTTTGCAAGAGAGCACAAGCTTTGTTGCTAGTTCTTAATATTACTTAGTAGTGTAAAATAATGGAATCCACCCAATTTCAACTAATCTAATCCTATTCAATCCAAACAAAATTAACAAAAACTGATTAATTAATTAACTTAATTGTTCAATTCAATTGTCGGATAACGATAATAGACATCCAATATAAACAAAATTGACCACTTACATATTAATGTTATATATATATGTGTGTGTGTGTGTGTGTGTATAATATCTTAAAACTTTTTTATAATAAAATTTATTTTTATTTTGAATCTTGATTTGTTTATAGTTGAAATATGTTTAAAATTGTGTTCAAATATCTTTAATGTGAATTTTATGGTTGAAAATGTCTATTTTTATGGTTAAAATTGAATAACATTTAATGTTAAATTTTTTAATAACCCCCCATCCAATCCAATACAAACTGGACAAGATTGGATTGCATTGATTTGGTTCAGTTTTATTTAAAATAACCGGATTGATACCTTTTGCTTAAATGGCTTGTTTGCAAGTTTGACACCCCCCCCCCCCCCCCCCGCCCCAAATGTCATTTGGTAATTTCCCCCACTATTGTAATTTTCACATAAATCCATGCTAAATAAGCAAATAAAATAAAAAATTTTAAGGTAGACTAATCTACAAAAAGATATATAGAGCATTCCTATCATTAAAAAAAAAAATGTAAGCATATTATACATTATTTTTAAGGTTTCTTTTATAATTAACTTTATTTACTTATTTGCAAATCAAGTTTTTATAAAAAAGTTTTGTGAAAACCAATGTTTTAAATACTAAACTAGTAACTGAACAAGAGAAGTGATTGATTTACGATTTAATAATCGGATTATAGTTGAACTTATTTATTTTAAATAGATTAAATAGAATTCTTCATAAAATTTAAATTAACAAATGTTAAAAATATAGTTACAAGTATATATAATTCGTTGTATTAAATTAGACAATTATCATTGGAGGAATGCTAACTTTGTAGTTGGTTACAAATTAATCCTGTGACCCGTTTCGGACTGGACAGACTCATTCAGGTCTTTTTCAACTACAATATATCCATGCCATCAACTGAACCCAGCGCCAGAATTGATAATTCCATCCAAGCCCTTTTTAATCTAAAAATAGCACCAAGTATGAAGCAAAATCAAATGAGCAGAGTGTAGCTGCAGCATAACCAAGAGACAGAAGCCACATGCTAAATTTTCATAAGAAAAACAACAGAAACAAGCACAGTTAAGAGAAAAGTATAGTAAGACCACAGATAAATAAAATACATATTTACATTACAATGAGTACACACATTCAATAGTCCCTTAATAGAGATGCAAATAGTACATCAGTACTTGGTGCTAGGACCTTCAACAAATTGGCTCAGGGTATGAGCGCAATAGAACCTGATGTCTTCCTACTTTCCAGGTCTGCATGTGCTTTGGCCGCCTCAGATAATGCGTATATGTGATTGACCCTCACCTTCAAGAAGCCCGAAGCGACCTTAGCGAATACCTCCCCAGAAGCCTCTAATAGCACATCCCGAGTGACGACATAATGCATTAGGGTGAGCCGGGTCAAGAAGAGGGATTTTGTAGCCAATGCAGATAAAGGAACTGGGTCAGGTGTGCCTGAGGACTGCCCAAAATTTACCATGTATCCTCGGAGCTTTAAGCATGCCAATGATCCCTTGACAAATCATAACATCTCTCTTGACTCAGGAATTTCCTTGACACTTTTATAATAAGGAAAAATACAAATATAGCCTTCAACTCTAGGTCATTTGCAGAAACCTCCCGTTTCAACTTTAAACACCAAAAATTCTCAATGTTTCATAGGTATTACCAGACCTGTACCCTTTCCTACACATCATGCAATGCACAACACTAACAATTTCGTTTTTCCACTCAAGTAGTCAAATAACCAATATTGAAATTTCATTAGGATAGAAAGTAGAACAACTGTTGGGTTATTACCTCAAAGGTGTCCTTTCCTACAGAATCGTAAACTACATCAACTCCGTTGCCTGATGTGACTTCATTGACACGAGCAACAAAGTCCTCTTCTGTATAGATTATGACATCATGGCACCCATCCTCCTTGGCTTGAGCTGCCTTCTCTTTGTTTGATACAAGTCCTATAACAGTTGCACCAAGAGCATTTGCCTACTGGCACAATAGGGATCCAACTCCACCAGCTGCTGCACGGACAAGAGTTGTATGACCAGGTTCTACCTGTAACAAAATTTTGGCGATGTCAATATTTGTGTCTATTATCATCATTCAAGCTGGGGAAAAATTATAAGCAAATGTCTTGGCTTTTGAATAAAGCATGCTTCTTGAATAACAAGACATTATAGCCAGATATGACAGTAGCAAAAATCTGGAGAGAACAGCAACGATCTTATCAGGTAATTTAGTTGAAGTCATCACAATGAATGAAGGAATCAGTCAGATTAGCTGATGAATATGTTTTTAGTAAATTAGTTCTTAAAAAATTACTTTTCTCTCAATTTAATCATCCAAAGATAAACCCTGTTAAGTTAGTCCTTAAAGGATCATACTAACTTAAAGGATCACTATCATCCCAATTTGGTCTTCCAAAAATAAGGCCTCTCAATTTAGTCTCCAAAAAACACTTTCTCCTAATCAAAATGGTCTGTTCGTTAAGCAAAATGGAGTTCTCACATGGCTGTTAGATTTCGGTGCATTAAAGAGCATAAATGCTTTTTGAAAGAACCATTTTGATTGGAAGAAAATGTTGGGAGGACTAGATTGAAAGGGTTTATCTTTAGAACACTATACTAAGAGAAGAGTGATATTTCAAAGACTATATTGAAAGATTTTATCGTCGAAAGACCAAATTGAGAGGAGAGTGATCTCTCCAGAACTAAATCATTAATTCACTCAATGTTTATTCTTTTTTTTTTCTTTTTTTTTTTTGGGGGTGTGGGGAGATAAAAGTAGCGGATGAATATCTAATTTTTTAACTAGTGCTTTTGGCAAGATTGGGTAAAAATCCTTTTTGGCATACCATCCTGTAAATCAGGATGGTAGTTAAACACCTAAAAAACACAAGCAAAAACAAGGTGTTTGCTGTACAAGTTAATGAACAAGGCTGTAAATACTGTACTGATAAGTTTCACCATTGATTTATATCAGTCTATCTTTGTGGATTAGTGCAACATTTATATTACAAACATAAAGCTCAACTACGGAGAAAAAGTAGTTCAACAAAATTAAGCCTTTTGAATTTTATATTACTTATTTAAAAAATTAAAACCCATTGTAGACCAAACATGGCTTTCACTACGACTCACAGAAGCAGGTTGAATCATTGCCAACACTGGCTGTGGTAAGGTTAAATAAAACACTGGCAATAATAAGGTTAGAGAAGTTACACTTAGATTACTATGATAATATTCGTCTTAGAAGACACAGATGACCAAACTGCCAAAGAATAGTCTGCCAAACTATGCATGGATAAACTTTATAAATCTGAAAATCAAAATAATAAATATTTGAGTAAGAATCTTGATATTAATTGGCTCACTCAAAGATTTTTTTTTTTTTTCAATTTACCACTTGAAATTTTGACATTGTTCCTAATTCATCATTCTATAAATAGTAAAAGTGATACTATACAATCTTTTGAGAAGCTAACTGATGCAAAATATCTTTAAGTGAGGTAAGACCAAAATGGGGTTTTACTCTAGGTATTTATATCTCATGAATAACACTTTTTTTAAAGGACAAAAAATAATGGTAAAAGGAAAAGTAGTTGCTTAAGCTATAATGTCATTAGATAATATATAAACCTACCTTGAAACAATGCCGGAGTAAAAACTGAACTGTCATGCCCTTCGATAAGATAGATGCCCCAATAATTGGGTCAATAGAGGGAGGAACAGGGACTACTTTATTTGCAAGAAGAATCTGCTCTTCAGTATAAGAGTCCAATGGTCGACCAGCATAAGCTACAATATCTCCAACCTGCCTACCAGTGACCCCAGGACCCACAGCTGTCACAACCCCAACAGCCTCCAAACCTGCCACATTAGAAGAGGGAATAAAAAGTTAATGCACAATACCTCAGCTTAGCCTTCAACACAAAGTTAAGATCACCACCATCAAGGGTCATGAAGATAAAGCCAATACTCAAGTCTTAAATTTAGTTTAGTAATTATTAATTCAAGCAATATATAGATAATCTCTTCATTAAAGCCAAATTAAGGGTGTTTATTTCTTTTCTAAGGCTAGAGGTGATTAATTCTTCTTATTGTTGTTTAAAAATAAAAACAATTATGTCTGTAGAGAGCGAGGGAAGGATTAGGGACGTAGTGAACAGTTGGGGCAAGCGTACGAATAGAATATAATTTTTTTAAGCCATCCTCGCAGAATAACACTAAATGGGAATAAGAAGAAATGTTAATAAAATATTTTGGTCAATAAGAGATGTTATATACTAAATCAGTAGTAAAACTGATATATGGATTTTTTTTATCTTACAAAGGCAATGATTAAGGACTCGTTTGGTTGGATGATGGAAAAGGGAAAACAATATAAAAAGTGAATAGGTGAGATAAGAAATTATTTTTATATCCCTACTTTTAAAAAGGTGATTTGATAGTTAAAATAATGATTTGATAGATAGAATAAAAAATAGAAGGGTATAATAGATATTACACAGGCTATGTAAATGTATTACATCCACATTACTGCTAACCAAATGAGCCCTAAATGTATTAGTACTCTGTAATCAGTATAGGCTTTATAGGCTTTCTAAATTGCTTAATCAGAGGGAGAAAAAAAAAGAGAAAGAAAAAAAAGAAAACAAAAAGACAGTGTGAATGGTTTAAATGAGCAGAAGCAATAGTTGCCCTAATGCATTTCATCTAGATACTAGCACATAATCCTTTACTTTTTCTAATTCCCCCTCCTATTGGCCTTTTCCTTTTCTTTACAGTTTTGTACTACCTCTTCATCCAATATTCAGTTCTCTCTGTCTCTCTCTCTCTCTCTCTCTTTTCCCTTAAAAGAAGGTTAAAAGCTTCTTCAACCCTCAGTCTCCATTGTTGATGTATCACAAATCAACTCCCAAAAGTCCAAAGATTAAGACCCATTATCTGGCATATGTTCTCAAACATATATATTAATAGATATATATAAGCATAAGGATCAAAACAATGTTGAAGACAACAAATTAGGTAGGCCTTTTAACAGAAGTGTGCTAGAACTTCACAAGTTATTAATCCTTTTTTACTCCTATTTTCTTATGGATAATGGTAAGTGAAAGTATGCTTATAAGCCTGAAAAAAGAAATCAATGAAAGCAGACAAGTGTGCCCTGTCCAACTGTGTACATGAAAATGGACAATTTCAAACTTTGGGATAGGAACACATTTGCAAGCCAATTGACCAATGGGTCGACAAACACACATACACACTGGAAAACCATCAAAGAAGAAACAAAACAAACCAAGAATTTTACCTTGTTTGCTAGCTTTTCAATGGAGCTTCCTCTTGCTTCTAATTCTTCCCTCAAAAGCTCTCTTCTTCTTACTAATTTCACCTCAACACAAAACCAAATCAACCATGAAAACCAAAGAAAAAGAGAAGACAAGGAGGAGAAGAAGCTAGAAAAAGCTAAAGGCAAGAAAGAAGCTTGAAATTCCTCACTTAACTAGGGTTCTCTCCTTCCTCCTTCCTCTCAGTGGAGCATCCTTGGAGCCTCAAAAAATTTCTATTTTAGATAACCAAAAATGTTGATTCATTTGGGAGTTGAGAGGAACGTGCTTAAAGAAGCTGAAAAGTCCATTTTAGGCAATTTTTGACTTTGCATGTTAGTCCATTTTCTTGGTTTTTGTCATTTTGGCCCAAATCAACTCCTTTTTGAAATATATCTTTTCTATCATAATATTTAGGTTCTCAAACTTATAAATCGGCTTTGGTTTCACTCAAATTAGATTTAAAACCATTTTGAACCATTTGGTCAAAACTTCAGTCAACCGATGGCCAAAAGCGCTCACCGGTAAAGTTTTAACTGTTTCTGGGGTTTCTATGGTTTCCAGGGCCTTTAAGAATCCCAAAAATCTCAAATTTTCTATTTAAAAAGCCCTTTTGTGAGTTTTCTAAATTTGCTAGAAATTATAAAAATGTCCCAACTTATTCTAACAAATTTTCTTAGCTCATCTGGTTTTGGTTTTTGGGAATCTTAAGCATTGTATCCTTATTTTTCATTATTTACAATTTTATACTAATTTTATTGGATCTCAAATCATTCTAACTGAAGGACTTTCTTTTATATCTGAAGCGTTTCGTACATTTTTGGAGGAATTGGACAATACATTTCTCACATTTACAGAGGAATCGAATATTACATTTCCTCCCCTTTTAAATAAATTTTGTCCTTGAAATTTAGGGGTATAACCCTATATTACCTTTTTACATTCTCACTAATTAGCCCCTTTCTTTCCCTTCTCCCTGGCTTTATTCATTTTTCTTAAAGGCTAGGCTTTTTTAGTTTCTTTCTGCTAGGGAATTTACATTATTTGTTTACTGTATTTGATTCTCTTTCTTTGTGTCATTGCTATAGAGCATATAACTTGCTCTCATTATAAAGGAAATTACCCCTATCTCTGGAACATATTCTAGTGACTTTGGCCTATGTGATGGGAGAGCTTACTATTTCACATCTGATTAGTCTTAACTTGTTCGTAGGGGTTGCCTTTCTTGCTTAGTGGCCTCACTTGTATATGTCTTGGGAGATAACTTACTTAGTATTAAATCTCTTTTATCATCTCTTAATGGCTTTCTATAAAGTCTTATTACCTTTCTCTAATTATTAGCAGTCATTAGAGACCTCTATCTGCTTACTCAACTTATTTAAATATTCAATCTACTATTTAATCTTATTCGTTTTCTCACTAGCTCATCTGATGGTTATCATTCATATTTATTTCTATTATAGGCATCATATTTTTATCATTTACTGGGATCATAGTTCCTTTAAGAAGGGTTGTTATTCTCAATTGTTCCACTCTTATTTCTTACTCTGACCCTTGCCTTTTTAGGCCTGAACTATGCTTTACTCTCTTTATTCACTCGAGAATGGGTCTTATTTAACTTTTTAACTTAATAACTGATCATGACTCTTACTTTTTCCTGTACTAACATTGAAGAGTAGCTACCACTGACTACTATTGAATTCTGGTGGGATGCTAACTTTTTATAATCTCAGCTGGTGGAGACATAGTCTACCATTTACCTCATCGAAAAAAGAAAAAAGAAAAAAATTATACATGACCCCTCTTTGAACATATAATTTTGGTATATAGGGATTTCTCTATCCCTTGGTAAGCTCCAATATCTGCTAGGTCGTAGTTCATCTAGTTATAATATTATAAAGCTATTTTCTTGCTTTCTTCATCCCACACACTATGCTCATCTTTCAAAGAGGTCTAGTCAGTGGTATAACTATCTGAGTATGGCCTTCATATCTTTATGGTAATAGTCTACCAGACTTAGGAAATCTCTAGTTTTTGAGACAAAAGTTATCTGATACTATACTAGTCTCCAAGACTAACTAATCTAGGAAAACTATCTTAAGCTGTCATCTTCCTAGAGAATTATTGTGCTATAATTGCAAGCTCTCTGTATCTCTATGGGATCTACTGCAGCCCTTGGGTCTATTGCGACCTCTCAGAGCCCTACTAGGGTCTTTTGCAACCTATTCTACGATGCTAAGATCTAATACGATCTATCTCTAGGGGATGTCAAAGCCTAAGATCATTGTATTTGACAGTAAAATACATGCTCACTAAGTCTGGTAACCATCACTTGTAATTGCTAAGGTTGAACTCAAATGTCTACTATGCTCCTCATGTGAAGTGGGTTCCGTGTCGCTTATTTCTCTATTGATCCCATTAGGATAATACTTAAGAGTATTCAGATTTTTACTTACTATTTTCTATAGGATTCTCGAGTTCCCACTTCAAGCTTTTTCACTTAGGCTTTCTTTCTTTACTCCTACTGGCTTATTGCACTTTACCTGTACTCTTTTTGTCTTTCCTTTCATATCCTACAATTTCTAGCTTTGCCCCTATTTTGCTTTCAAGTGCCTTTAGCACTAAGGCATCACACACATCAAGTATGTTTAACATCTCTCGCAGGATAAAGATCGTATGCGAGTCCCTTTTCACCTCATTTAGTTATATCATAAGAAACTCATCCTATGCATACTAAACTTGTGCTATCTGACTTTTAACGTTCTAATACTGTTGGCACATTCCTTTTTTCATCATTGTTCTTTATTGGGGATTCTTTTCTGCATACTTTTCTTATCATTCTAATATTATTGGAATCCCTTATTTCTTTTTCTTTAACTTATCTCCTGATTTAACTAACTAAGATACTTTTCAATTTATCGGGACACTCTTTATGGTTGATGCCATTATTTACTAGGCTCTCAAGTTACATTACTACTGAGTTAGCTAGACTTCATATCATGTAATCATTATTATAAGCAAACCATGATATCAATTACTAATACATAAGCGCATCATGACCAAGCTCAAGCCACTATTGCTAGTATATTACGAGTTCCCCAACAATATAAAGTACCCTCCTGGTACCATGCTCTGTCTCTCTTTATTTTAAATGACACTCTAGAAAAGAGAATTCTTTCTCTAATTTCTTATGTCATTTACTGTACTATCCTAAGGCCATTCATATTGCTTAGTTATCTCTATTTAGGGCATTACATCATACCTTATAGAAATCTATACCAAGTACAATGGTGCTTGCTAGTGCACTCATTCATGTTATCTATTTATTTATTTTTTTATTCATCATGTCCTCGATTATGATATCGTTACATGCTTTCTTTATACTCAATAGCATTTTTATTCTTCATGGATTCACCTGTACTTGCTCACTTTCTAAAATAATGGGGGCGGTCTAATTCCTTTTATGCTCTTGCTTTATTCTTAATTAGACTGTTCCTCTATAAGGGATTTTATTTCATGTGAACCCTGGAGCTAATCTTTTGTGAAGCTCTTGGCTTACATTTTTTCTCTATATAATATTGGATTTCGCCTTTTTAAGCAGCTCTTGGCTTTCTCTAGGTTCCCTCGGAGCACTGAGGCACTAGTTGCTTGCCTTAGCTCCTCTCTACATTCTGTTCAGAGAGCTAGGTCTTCTTTTTGCTTAACCTTTTAGCTTTCATCTCTAAGAACATAATCTAGTAATTCTAAGGTTTTACTAACCCAATCCCCATCATATAGCCTCAAAATCTTAGATGTTCGTTACTAGTATCTTTATGCTCCACTCAGTGCTCTTACTACTCGTATATGTTTATATTACATTAGTCTCATATCAAGGAAGCTCATTTAGCTAGCTACTGGACCTTTATCTGTCTGCTTTTTCTACACTCATTGGATTGACTTTCATTTAGTCACTACTAAAGCGAGGACATTTCTTTCTGTGTACTAACTTTTTAACTTTTCCTCTCTTTGCCTGATTTGTGTACTTGTTGATTAGGGGTCTATCCTTTGGGGATTTTTACTAACCACTATTAGGTGGTCCCCCATCTCATTACATCTTATTTTTTCCTTACCAATCCAGGGGGAACCTTTACTGAACTTTCGTTTTGAATTAATTTCTTTTTCTATATTAGGTTCTCTTTTATATTCACTTCATCTTATCTGGGAGACTCTACTAATTGCTTCTCTTAAGCTTTAGCTTATGCTCAGTCTGAGACACTTATCTCACTAAGACTGTAGCTCACAATAGGCCTAATTAACTCATATAAGCTTACGGTAACTATTTAACTTAGGCCTTTCTCATTCTCTGGATTTCTAACATTGAGCCCACCATATTCAGCTTAAGGAACTATTACTAAAGTATACTTTTCTTGTATATTCACAACATCCTTGTACATATACATCCATACTCATAACAGGTTCCACATAAATTCATATCATTAGCTCGTCATTCACTAGCATATAAAATAGCATTCTAAGTTAGAATCAATGCCTTGTAGGCAGATCTCTACAACCTTACTACTCCCATGTCTAATAGGCTAGCTTTAGATGCTAATCAATCTTAAACATTATTGAGCTTATTCATAAGCTAGGCTAGTCTTTTTCTTAGACTCATGTACTAGGCCCGCTATTTACTTATTACTTAATTATTCTCAACATTTGCTAAGAGTTTTCTGGGGATTTAAGCTCCATTTTCTTATTTAGGACATTTTAAAACTCTTAGGCCAAGTTTCCTAGACTATAAAGGTTCAGAATAGCATGAAATAACACAAAATGGCATTATGCTGCAGGCTTCTTCGTTTTTCGCATCATTAGTGTTTTAACCTATTTTATGCTTCCTAGTTTTTCTAGTTTACTCATCTAACTTATATCTAGTGGGAAATACCATTAACTAACTTTAATTAACTTCTTATTAAAATTCTTGCATTCTTACTTTTTTTAGCACACCTTTGTTCAAGTGCCCCTGGAACTCATTGTTTTTCAACTTTTCTCTCTATTTTCTCTCTTTAGTTGGCCTTTTACTCCTTTTCTCATATCCTTCTGACTTATTAGGAGGTCTATACTTAAATAAAAATACAAGATACATATTTCATGGCTTTTCTCGTATTTCTCTTGCTACATCATAAACCTTTTGCAATTATCTTTTTAGGACCTTTATCACTTTTATAGTTATATCTTTGATCTTGATTGAGCTTTTAATCACTTAATATACTTCTTCTTACTCCTATCTAGGAGTTTGGCCCAATCTAGAATACCTAATGTAACATTTCTCCCCATAAATGAAATTTCATTCTTGTAATTTAAGGGTATACTTATAATCTTACTTCTCTTGTATTTCCTTTAGCTGGTCTTTTCATTCTATTTTACCTCTCTTTATCTACTTTTCTCTAACATTAAACTTTTTTAGACCTTTTTCCATTAGAGAATTACTCTTACTGGCTATTACTAAGCTTGCTATAAGTTATTCTCTTTCTTGTGTCATTTCAATAAGGCAAACTATCATTTTACTATTCCTTCTCTAAGCTTATAACATGTGAAGGACTACTTCTGGTACTAAAACCTTACATTCTCATACATCTAGCCCAAAATCAGGAGATCATGCTATTCTATATGTTATTGGTCTAGTGGACTTATTGGTATCTATAATTGAAGACATCTTACTAGGTATTGAATCTCCAATCTTACTCTACTGGCTTCCTACTTTATCTTTTTATCTTTCTCTGCTTATTCTAAGCCATTAAGGATCTCCTCTATCTAACTGAGCTTGTTTAAAAGTTTAGTCCACTATCTAAGCTTATACACTTTCTTGCTAACTTATCCCATAATAGGAGTCTATATCTTATCCCATCTTAAGCCTCATATACTGACTAACTATTAGGATCATAGCTCACTCTATCAAGAATGTTAAATATCCCAAGTCCTTTATTTGCTAGTGACCTGCCCTCACTATGTCCTCTAGATCTAGAGAATTGTCTTACTCTTTTTATTTGATTGAGAGTATTTACTATTCTAATTCTCAACATATCACTGATTTTCTCTTAATCTTTGAACTATTTTATGCTAGCATTAGTTAATCAATGCATCTAACATTAAAGAGTAGCTACCACTGACTGACACTAAATTCATGTGATGTACAATTCTTTCCTAACCTTAACTGTTAGAGGTATAAGCTACCATTTACCCTGTTACATAAGAATACATTAGACCTTTTTCTAAATAGACTACTATAATGTATAAGGATCTCTCTTTTCCTTGGCCATGTTAAGTAAATAATGGGGTAATGGTCATTAAACTTTGATTTTGGAACTGCATTCTTACTTTTCTTACCCTACATATATAACTTCTTCTTGTCAGCTAACCTGATCAGTGGCTTAACTATTTAAGAAAAGTATGAGGTATACTTACTATGATAGCTTGCCAAACTCAAGGGGCTCTAAACTTTAAACTTATCATAAGCTGTCATCTCCCTTTAAAATCTATTGAGCTCTATGGGATCTACTACGACTTCTATGATCTAGTATGATCCTTCTATATTTTATAAGGATTTACTATGACCCCTATTAGGAGGATCAAGTCTGAAGACATCTCATTTATAAAAAGACCTCTAACTTAGTTTGGCAAACCATAACTCATTATCTTTAAGACTAATCCCATATGTTTTTAATGCTTTTCTAAGTGCTGTTTATATCAAGTGGGTCTTACAAAACATTCTCATCTATTTTTTAACATCCCATGATGATGATATTCTTAAGCACCTAACTTTTGCACATTACTTACTGTTGGAGTATCATCATTACTGACTTCTAGCTTTGCCATGTTTCTCATTCTTTACTTTTACTAACTTACTTTACTCTGTTTAATTTCTTTACTCAATGGTGTAAACTAAACTTGCATTTCACATGCCTTTACTCCAACTTTTCTCTCTTATCTTATAATCTCTAACAATGCCCATTCCTTACACTCGAGTGCCTTTAGAATTGGTGTACTCTTTACCTCATAGGGCATCTCACACATTAAAGTGTGTCTACTCCTCTCGCAAGATAAGTATCATATGCTAGTCTTTTTATTATATCATTCTTTTTATTTCATTCTCATAAGGGACTCATGCTTAGCTTACTGAACTTGTGTTGCTTTAATCTTAAATCTCTAGCGCCCTAGGCAAATCCAATTCATATTACTCTATGTATGAGATTCCTTCTTAATAATCATTCTTAAAATTTCAGCATTCTTAGAATCCCTTAACTCTTATGTACTATATGGCAACTAAAGCGGGATAGAAAACTCCTTCTAGTCTTTTTATTAGTTCCTATATCATGCCATGGCTATCTTAATCTGCCCAATTATATCTTTTTAAGGAACTATGTCATTCTTTACCAATAGCCATACCAAGGACTGTAGCACTTTCTAGTGCACTCATCTATATCAATCACTGACTTTATTAAGTCCTTAGCTCTAAAGTTGCCACATTCTTACTCTTTTACTTCTACTATTACTTCACTTATATCAAAGAGCTATCCATCTTACTTAGCTAATTCTCTTTATCCCTATGCTTATTTGTACATAAGAGCATTCTCATACTTCTTATACATTCACCTTAGCTTACTTACTCTTTATAAAGAATGTCGGGGGGTCTCACCAATCCTTAATCTTATCCTCTAATTTCTATTACACTCTTTCTCTTGGAAGAAGGTCTTATCCTAGGTGAACCTCATAGATTATCTTTCTTTGAAGCTCTTGAGCTGACACAATTACCTTTTAGTGTTTTGAAATTCACTAACTAAGTTAACTCTTAACTTTCTATAACTTCCCTAGGAGTTTTAAAACACTAACTACCTGCCTCAATTTCCCCTTTACATCCATGTTAAAGGATGGAGGCTTATTTTGCTTCGGCTTTAAACTTTTATCTTTAGCAGCATACCTCACTAGTGTTAAGGCCTTATCAACCTTGTCTAGGTCATAGGTTAAAGATGACCTAGATCTACCTCATTAGCAACTTTATGCTCCAACATATTGACTTTACTACTAATGTGTGTGTGTGTGTGTGCGTGTTTTTTTTTTTACATTGCATTTACTTCATATTAAAGAAGCTTATCTAACTTAATGGTGAATTCCTATCTTTCCAACTTAACTGAGTTCTTACTTCTCATTCTATGTCTGCCCTTACTATATTTACTTTATTAACTCTCTTTTAATCACTTCTGAAGAGAGGGCATTTCTCTTTATATTTAACTTTTTAACTCTTTCTCGCTTTTTTTATGCCCTTGTAAATAGTAAGTCATCTATGTAGTACATCTTTTGTAATACCATAATTTCTTAACTTATTCCATGCTATTTTTATACCTCATATCAATCAATTCATATGAGAGTCAAGAAAATGACATTAAAATATTGATTATTTTTGCGTTGCGCCACGTATAAAAATTCTGTTCAGTGTCACGTGAACTGTGTGAGCTCATACAATACACTCCCATATTTAATTACATGGATACAACTCATTTGGATTATCAAAAGTGGCCTACATCTCAAGAAACTCAAAATGAAGCATAAAATATAGACATTCATTTTCGGCCAGCTTTGGCTCATTTCTATCACAAATTTTGAAAAATCATAACTAATTCTAGAAAAATTAAAATCATACATTATTAGTCATTCTGAAAAGCTATGGATGTTTACTTCATACTAAAAATATGTCTAGATCATAACATCTATCACAGAGGACGTTTGACATTCAAAAATATCCAGAGGTCAAGCTATCCACTGGTGCTGTTACAGATTTCTGTAGCAAATTTTGAAAATATCTAATTAATTCAAAAAAAATCCAATCCATGCAAATAATACCAATCTAGAAATCTGTGAATATTATTTAGAGGGAAAAAATAACTCTAAACTAGTTCAGACATGCCCAGACCTCAAAATATAATCAAATAGTAACTGAGGTCGGGTGAAGTTCTAAATACTGGATAGAATCTTTAAAAATTCATATCTTCCTCTCTAGACCTCTAAATGAGGTGCTTCTAATTGATACAAGTCACTGGAATTTTTAGTTTCTTTGTATAAAATTTTATGGTAATTGGACATTATTTGCCCTATGAGTGAGATAATTTAATTTCAAACCAGTGCAACAGTACCAATGACCAAAACCAAAAAAATTACCAACTTTAACAATTCGCCAAATATTCCACAGACTTGCAAAAATTAATAACTTTAACTTCCCAAAAAGCTCTCAATAAGCTTTAAATTCATGCCAAATTTCAGACCAAGAAGAGCTCATTTGGATAAAAAGTGACATAACCTCATAAAATGGTCATTTTTGCTCCCTATCAAGTGTCACTTTGGTCCAAATAGCCTACTCTTGAGTTTAGCACCTCTTGGGCAAGTTTAAGAGCATAATTATGACTTGTGGGAGCTACCCAAATGGTCCCAAACCCTATGCATCTAAATTTGATCATTCCACATTTAAGAATGCATAGTTGCATCAAGCCATCCAAGAGCCAATTTGCATAATTTCATGGATTTAGTACCATATAAGGTCTACATTATATTAATATATCATTTTACATTTGTTCATGGTCTTACATGACAAAAATAATATGTACAAGCTCACTTGACATTTAAATTCAAATAAGGTTACATAATATACAAAATGCAATCTCCCAAGGTCTTTGGCTTGCACTCCTTTTTTCTTGAACATCACTTAAGTATTTCAAGATAATGGAGGTAAGGGGAGTGAGATTCCTAGAATTCCAATAGCTCACATACCCATTCACATATACATTCAAAACTTGCATACATCAAAATCTCAAATGTGCAAACATAAAGTGTATAATACTAAATTTCCATGCCACATTTCCACATTAAGCCATTTTCATGCTTTAGGGACTTTTGATTTTGTCTCACCCCATTTCTATTACTTTTGGATTTGCCTCACTCTTGGCCTTGGGACTTTTGACCTAGCTTCATCCATCCAAGGGACTTTTGGTCTAACCTCACCCATGTCTTGAGACTTTTGGTATATCCTCACTCACTTTAAGGGACTTTTGGCATCACTTCACCCTTATGAGCTAATATCATATTCAAGGCCATTCAAAAGCACACATTAGTACCAATGCAATTCCATGAGATCATGTGGCATATTACCAATTCACAAGAGCACATACAGGCACATAATAACATGCATATGCACACAAGACTGCAAATTAATGAGATGGAGAGCTACCTTTCAATTAATGCAAGCTTTACTTCGTTAATTCCTTCCCCTCCTTGATTTCACAAGAGCACTTAGGTGGTTGATTGTTCTCTTGGCCTAGACATCACAAGGAGTACACAATCACATAATTGAAGCAAGCCAAGACATTAAACTAAAGCTTAAACACACACTTGGTTTCATACTTGGCATTATGGTTCCATAATTGGTCTAATGAAGCAACTCTTGCATTTCAAGTTCTAGACTCCATTCTCTTGTTATTTATAGACTTATTGGACTCATTTAAGGTCCTTGGAGCCATCACACATTCAATTGCACAGTTGAAAAACTAAGTTGCTTCACAAAGCACCATTATGGACACCATTGTCCCATCTCTCAATCTATGACTCTTAAATTTTTTCCAATGGTTTCTCCCATCTTCTAACATCATATAAAGTCTCAAACCAATGCTAAAACAAATTAAAACATCCCTTAGCCTAATGAACCTAGCTTGGCCAAAATATACACCATAATGGAAGTTCATGGACTTTGTGATTTTTCCTTGATGGGAAAGCCACTTAGGAGGCTTTCTAAAGGTCTTAGGTGCTCAATTTAATTTGTCCACCTCATTATACACTAGTTGTAACCCCATTATGTATATATCAAATTACTCGAATATAAGCAATACGAATTCTTTTTTTCTCTAGAGCGTTCTACAAAACCTCTCTTAGCGCCCTATCATATGCCTTCTCCAAATCAATGAACGGCATATGTAAGTCTTCTTTATTCCCTTGATATCTCTCCATCAATTTTTGCAGTAAGTATATTATTTCCATGATCGACCTTCCTGGCATAAAACCAAGTTGATTCTCCATAACATGAGTCTCTTGCCTTAATCTCTACTTAATTACCCTATCTTATAACTTCATAATGTGGCTTATGAGCTTAATTTCCTTATCATTTGCACAACTTTGTATGTCCTCCTTGTTTTTACAAATAAGGATTAAAGTACTTTTTATCCACTTATTCAATATTCTCTTAAACTTTATAATCTCGTTAAACAAGCTAACCTATATTTTTCACTTCTAAACCCTTTTATATCTTAATAGGTATATTATTTGGTCCAACTATTCTATCATTCTTTATCCCTTTAAATGCTTCTTTTACCTCCAACTCTCAAATCCTATAATAAAACATATAATTTTCTTCTTTCTCTTTAGTGTCTAGCCTACTTGAGTGCAATAAGATTCCATGCCTTTCATTAAATAGCCTATGCAAATAATCCTTCCACCTTTCCTTGATATCTTGTTTTATGACCAAGACTTCTCATTCTTCATTCTTAATACATTTCACTTAATTCACGTCTCTTATCTTTCTTTTCTTGTTTTTATCTAGCTTATAAATACTTTTTTTTTTCAACTTTAGTACCTAAAGATTGGTATAACTCATCAAGTACCCTAACTTTCACTTTGTTCATAACCTTTTTAGTATCATTCTTAGTTATGTTATATTTTTTCAATTTTCATCACTATTACACAAAAATCACATTTTATAACACTCCTTGTTAACCTTAACCTTATCTTACACGCTTACATCCCACCATGAATATTCTTTATGCTTAGGTCCAGAGCCTCTTGATTTACCAAATATCTCTTTTGCCCCTTTCTTAATCTCTTTAGCCATCACATCTCACATATCGTTAGTACTTCTTTGTTCCTCTTAGGACCTTTCCTCTAAAATCTTTCTTTGTAAGTTTTTTTATTTATTCTCTTTCAATTGTCATCACTTTATTTTTAACACCCTATCTTGGCCTTTACTCTCTTTTTAACTCAAACATCCATTACCAAGACTCTATGCTGGTTAGTCAAGCTCTTTCCAGGTATAACTTTACAATCCAAACAAAGCTTTCTATCTACTTTCCTTATTAGAAAGAAATTAATTTAAAAGCATGTTCTCCCACTTTTATACATGATAAGATGTTTCTCACGTTTTCTAAAGCAAGTGTTAGCTATTATAAAGTTAAGTACTTTTAGAAAGTCTAAAATAGTTTTACTCTTTACATTTGCTTCCCTTAAGCCATATTCCCCATGCCATATCTCCCATGCATACCCTTATAATCTTTAAATGCACTCCCCACATGACCATTAAGATTTTCTTTTGGGAGAATATTTTCTCCTAATGGTATTCCTTAAACTAAACCTTCTAAGTCTTCCCAAAACATTACCTTGTGATATTCTTCTAACCATATTTATGATAGTAAGTACTAATAAAATTAAAGGTTTCCCTTTCTACTATGAACTTTAATGCTATAATTTTATTTCTAACTTTTTTATATCTACCATAACATTTTTTCAATAATTATCTATAATTATATCTACCATATTTCTAAATTTAGTCTTGCCAGTGTATTATAACTTAAAAC
The DNA here is from genome assembly GCA_032878935.1 of Erythrophleum fordii. Classification (NCBI taxonomy): domain Eukaryota; kingdom Viridiplantae; phylum Streptophyta; class Magnoliopsida; order Fabales; family Fabaceae; genus Erythrophleum; species Erythrophleum fordii. The sequence continues at coordinate 11,041,007 of JAVQMF010000052.1, read as the reverse complement.
CTAAAGTGTTTAATTTCTTCACTTTTTCTCTTACCTATTTAGTTTGTTGTAAGTATATAAAATTAATCTTCTTCCTAATCATGGTATCTATTATTTTTATTGATTTACTTGTAAGTGTACCTATATTTCAAATTCTAAAATAAGTTCTACTCTCGCGAACTAGCTTCTTTACCCACATTTATTCACAAAAATATGAGAACCCATGTGTATTTTTCACTACACCTAAGCATTGATGTAGTGGCTCTTGTGTAATACCTAGTCTTTCTAAAACTGAATTAGAATCGATGTGTTATAAAAAAAAAAGACCCCAAAATGAGATGATTAGAGGCTAAATAAGATTAGAATAATGATCTAGACATTTAGAAATTAGAATATAAAGCTAATAATGGCCCAAAATCAGAGCAAAAATAATCAAACAGAAAGTTACATAAACCAGTGGTATTTTTGTAATTTTAGGTAACTTTTAGATAACTTAAAGGAGAAATTTTTAAATGAAAAAATTGAGTTTTCTGGGATTTTATAGGCCTTAAAAACTATAAGAACCCTTAAAATGATTAAAACCTCTTTAAATTGCATTTTAGAGTATTGGTTGATTGAAATTTTGACCAAATCATTCGGTAAGATTTTAAATCTAATTTGAGTAAAACCAAATATATTTGATGAATTAAAGGGCCTAAATTTCATGATGGAAAATATGGTTTAAAAAAGGATTTGAAATGAGTCTAAATGGAAAGAATCAAGATGAGGGACTAAATGAGAATTTTGAAAAAGTATTAAAATGAACTCGCTTGCTTTTTATTTCAACACGCCACCTCCTCCCTTCATTTCCACTAACCTTATTCTATTCCAAGATAGAATTGAGATCATCTTGAGGAGACACACATGAGGTAGAGCAAGGAAAGAAGAAATCAAGTAGAAAAGTGTAAGAAATTTAAGGTTTTTCAAACTTTCTCCTCCTTCCAACTTCTTTTCCTCTTTTCTCTCATAGTTTTGATGATTTATTTGGAGCTATTTCATGGTTGGTTCAGTAAGAGGAAGAAAGAATTTGAAGGGGAGATTGGAAGCTTTAGAAAACTCCTTTGAAAAGCTTGGAAATAAGGTAAGATATCATGATTTTTCTTACTTCATTTTGTCTCCTTCTTCCATAGTTGTCTTGGCCAGACTTAGGCCCATAAAGGAGAGAGTGAATTTTGATCATAGAAAGGTAGGGACTATAACATTTGGTTCTTTCGTAAATATGAGAAATGTAATGTCCTTTGTAAACGTACAAAACTTACGGGATATAAAAGGAAGTTCTCTGAATAGAATAATTTGAGGCCAAATAAAATTAGAAAAAATTCTAAATAATGAAAAACAAGGATTCAAGGCCAAAGGTGCCCAAAAACCAGAGCTAGAGTAGTTTAATAAAATTGCCAAAAATATAATGGCATTTTCATAATTTTAGGTGCTTTTTAGAAAACTTAAAGGAAGGATTTTGAAATGAAAAAAAAATGAGTTTCTTGGGATTCTTAAAGGCCTTAAAAATCATAAGAACTTCTAAAATGGTTCAAACCCCTCTAGTTGACATTTTATAATGTCAGTTAATCTGAACTTTGACTAATTCGTTTGAAAAGATTTTAGATCTAATTTGAGTGATTCCAAAGGTATTTTATAAGTTAGAGAATCTAAATTTTATGATGAGAAAGACGGTTCTAAAAAAAGATCTAAAATGAACTTAAACAGCTTAGTCAAAGTGTAATGGCAAAAACATAAATAAAAAGAAAATGTTATCAATCCCTTCCAGCATTATTAAGTGGCACGTCTTCTTCCTCCTTGGTTTCCTCCGACCTAAGGCAGCTTCACATAGGTCTAAAGTGGCATCCAGAAGAGGAGGAGAAAGAAGGAAAAATGGGTATGAAAATTTATAAATTTTCATGGTCTTATTTTCACAAATTTTCTTCCTCTCCTTAAGCCATTTCCATTGGTGGTTTTAGCTTCTTGAAAGGAGCATTTTCATGACTGGTCTCTTGGAGGAAGGGAGGAATTTGGGGAAACTCTTGATAGCATAATTTTCTCCATGAAATAAGGAATCAAGTAAGGTAAGACATCATTTGAAATGCTTATTCTTTCCTTGTGTTTTTTCTTCTCCTTAGTTCGGCCACTCTAGGGAGATGCTAAAGGAGATATAATTGTGACTAAAGCATGATTGAATTAGAGGTTTAGAAGGGAGAGGAGCAAGAATATGCAAGTGAAATCAATTAAAAAGCCTTAGAATTCAAGATATGGAAGCTAGGGATTCACTTGCACCTTGGCCCATATAAAACTTCCTAGTGGTAATTTAGATTATCTAAGAGCATGAATAAGTCCTTAAGACACCTAAAAAGTCTCACAAGTGGCTTTTCCCTAAAAGAAATGAAACAAACTCCTTGAGTGTCATATACTTGCATAGCCTCGGCCTAGACCACTTGGAGCACCTAGAGAGAGTTTTAAATTATTCTAAACTTAGAATGGGACTAAATATGATGGAAGAACATCAAACAAAGTTTTGAAAAAAACTTAAAAGCCATGAATTAAGAGATGGAGGTGTAGGTTCCATAATATAACATGTTAGGCTCCCCAAAATGAATGTGTGATGGCTCCAAGGAGTTTAAATGGAGTCAAGAGTCATAGATTGAGGTAGAAAATGGAGCCAAGACTACGAATTCCTATAGTTGCTTCATTAAGTCCTTTGTGGAACCATAATTGTATCTTAGAACAAAGTGAGCTTCCATAGCAAGTGTATAAGGCTAAAGCTTGCTCCTATGATTGAAATGTGTTTCATTTGATGTGTTTAGGCCAAGAGAACCAAGAACTACCCAATTGCAAGGCTTGGCCGAGAAGGGGGAGAAGAATTCTAGAGGAAAAGTGTGTGGCATTGGCTCTAAGGTATCTCTCTAACTTTTCTCTCATGCATTCTTGGTTTTTTTCTTATCTTTGGATGTATAAATGTATGTTTATGCCATAAGAAATGGCTCTAGCTATTTCCTACATGCCATGGTACCATAATGTTATTAAAATATATTTTATGAATGTGTTTTGGCTTGAATGGGTTTGGTGAAACCAAAAGCCCTTTAGTAAGGGTGAGGATGAGCTAAAAGTCTCTAAAATTATATGAGACAAAGCCAAAAGTCTCAAGAAAAGTAAGGTTTAGTCAAAAGTCCCTTAAAAGTGGGTGATACTTAACCAATAACCTTGAAAGCCTATGTACATTATGTATGAGTTTCTTGAATATGAAAAAGGTTATAGATATGTTCATTAGTAGCTAGGAAGTCATGCATGCATTCTTTGACATGTATAGGTATCCATTATATATGTTTCAAAGGATTAAGATCTATTGAGATTCTTTGAATCTCACTCTTTCCCTCCACATGTCTAACCAAGTCTAGGTGGGCCAAGTGAGACAAGGAATGGAAGCCGCCACTCTTGAAGACAAAGACTTTGACAAAGAATTAGCTACTTAGTCATTTTGTTAGTACATTGATGTCAAATGATGTAAATACATATTGTATATGATATATAAACATTTGAGCACATGTAAATGTATGAGTATAAGATGTATTTACTAATTTTGGAGCCATGTGAATAAGTATGTATGTTCTTGACATCCATATGTCTAAGCATGTTTGTGATATCTTGTGTATGAGAGCAAGTGAAGAAGTGATTCTATGATGCATGAGTAATTGAACCTCTTAGACAAGTTTTGTATGCTGTGTTTGGCTATTCTTACTTGCTCAAGAGGTCATGGTTAGTGTAGGAAAGCATTTGAGTCAAGTTTGACCCTATTTGGTGCCTACAAAGCTCACTTTGGCACCCTATACCATAAGCTAACCAAAAGAATGAATTTTCCCATTAAATTTGGCCTAAATATAGGTTTCATATAGAGCTTTTTATAAAGCTAAAAATTACATTATTTAGAGCTCTAGAGAATAAATTATGAATCTCCAAAGTTGGGAAAATTTTCAAATTTGGTATATGCACTGTTCACATAGTCAGTTTCTTCTCCTATATAATTCGAAGGCCAAATGATATCCAATGTTCATGAAATTTTATAAGCATAAACTTGGAATGATAAGCTTTCTGTAGCACTTGAGAGCCCCTCATTTGGATTTAAATTGAGGGTGATGAGTTTTTGAAATTGGTGGTTAGTTCCAATAATGCAGACAGACCTCTAGTACTATTCCAATAATTTTTTTAAGTTAGATGCCATTTCCTTAATGTAAAACTATTTTTATCAAAAGTAGACATCCACAGCTTTCTAGAATAGTATGGTTTTCTAGATTTTGATTTTTCTAGGATTAGTTATGTATTTTTGAAATTTATATCAGAAACTTGTAACAGCAAACCTAGATAGTTGGACCTTTGGTGCTATTCTATTATCATTCATGGTCCAATTGATGTTTTTATGGTTTAGAATGATTTTAACCTGTGGTCAACATTCATGGCTTTTCATAAAGCTATCATTTGCTTGATTTTTATTTTTCTAGAATTAATTACGATTTTTTTGAAGTTGATGTCAAAAACTTAGAAGCTGGACCTGAGAGCAACTTTTAATTTTTCTGATGTGGGGCTTCCAATCTGAATTGTATGTGATGTTTTATGATATTTATGACTTGTTTGGATTAATTATGAGTAGAGGATGATATTGAAGAGTTCAGGGGTCCACGAAGTTTAAGATGAATTTTTAAAACCCTATGTAACACAATAAAATGCAAGCAAATCATTGATTTTATGGGATGTAGCTTAAAACCTGAGGTTCTTGAGATGTTTAATGTGTTTTATGATTTTCATGGATATGTTATGGATGGAGAATGATGTTGGTAAGTCCACATGATCCATGGAATATAAAATAAAGCAATGAGGTCTTACATAACACACTTTAATACCATTATTTATGCATTATTTTCATGTAAAGTGTATGATTCATCACACTTATGCTCCAATATGTATGAAATGTATTGAGATAAATAATAGGACCATTGTGTAAGAGCTAAGAGACTAAGGTATTACAAGGACAAGGGTTTTAGAGCATGAGAATTAAAAATATGCAATTAGAACTAAAAGAGAAGCTTTCAAATTCAAGTTATGTTACCTAGGGTTCTTGTTGCATCTAAGAATTGTTGAAGCTTTCTAATGATAATCTAACTTATGTAAGAACATGTATGAGTTCATAAGAGGTCTAAGAAGTTTCACAAATAGCAAATTCCCCGAAGAAAACAATAAAACTCCATGGGCTCCTATACCTTACAATGTCCTAGCCAAGAGAGGGAATGAGTACCTAGGAAGAGTTTTCTTTGATTCCAAAGATAGAAATGGTCTAGATATGAAAAATAAACTCCAAAGGAACCATTGATTTGAATTTAGAAACCATGGTTTGAAAGATGGAAGTTTAGGTTCCTTTTTAAGTATAAAGAAGCAATTTAATGTTTGGCTCTTTGAATTGAACTTGTGATAACTCTAATGAGTTTAAATGGAGTCATATGACTTAGATTAAATAAGAAATTAGAGCCAAGATCATGAACTATATAAGGTGCTTCATTATACTCTTATATGGAACCATAACCATGCCATAAGTTAAGACAAGCTTGCATAGAGTTTATGTGAGGCTAAAATTGGTTCTAATGATGTAATGGTGTCTTATTTGATGTGTTTAGACCAAGAAAATCAAGCTCCTCCTAGGTGTATATCTGAGGCTGAGAAGGGAAAGGAAAATCCTAAGAAGAAAGCTTGTAATTCTTGACTCAATGTAGCTTTCTATCCTTTTTTGTATGCATTTCTTATATGTTTGATTGTCATTGGATACTTGTGTATATGTTTGAATCATGAGATATGTTTATAGCCATTGATTTAATACTTTGGTACCATTATGCTTCTTGAAATATGTTTTAAATAAAAAATGGATCATAATGGGTGAGGTTGTGCTAAAAATTTCAAAAAAGAATGAGACTAAGTCAAAAGTTCCTAAAAGTGAGTGAGACAAATCCAAATGTCTCAAAAAAATGGGTGAGATTAGACCAAAAGCCCTTAAAGCCTATATTTGACTTGAATAATTTTATATGATTTGAAAAATGATTATGCATGTCTATTAGAAACTTTCATTGCATGCTTGCATTCCTTGATATGAAAATATGTCATATATGTATGTTTGAAAGGATTGGCATTATTTGAATCTCACTCTTCTCTACATTATGTTTAACCATGTCTAAGTGAGCCTTATAGAGCAAGAAATGGGAGCTAAGGGACTTGAAGAATGAGACTTTAACAATAGAATAAGAATTCATGTATTTTGATGTCAAAGTTTGTATGTATAAGTAAATTATGAGATGTAATCTCTTGAGCACAAGTAAAAATATGTAATTATGATGTATGAATTAAATTTGGAACTAAATGTATGAGTATGTGAATTTTGACATTCATGAGCTTTGATGTACATGTGTATATGAACAACTAGGAAGGTGATTTTGAGTTCCATGAGAATTTGGGCCTATTGTAATGTTCCTATAAGCTATGTGTGAGCTTTTGGATATGCTCAAATAATTATGGTATGGTTAGAAGACTATTTGGCATCATTTGAACCCATTATGATTCCATTTTTAGCCATTTTAAAACCCTAAACCAAAGTCTGACCAAATTAACGAATTTCTACATGAAATCTGGCAAGAATATAGGTTTCATCTATGGCTTTTTATAGAGCTAAAGAATACTATTTTTGGAGTTCTAGAGAATTTATTTATAATTTTTTTAAATTACCTAAATTATACAGAAATTGTCACTGCTACTGTTTATGTAGTCAATTTGGTTTTTGGTGTCATTCAGGGGTCAAATGAAGTCTAATACTCATGAAACTTTACAAGATAATATACATCATAAGCTTTCCATAGCCATCAAGAGCACTTAATTTGAAGCTCTGTAGAGAGAGAAATGAATTTTTAAAATTCCAAGTTTACTGTAAAATGACCACCAAACTCGAAGCACTATTCCATCATATTTCATGGGCCAAACGTAGTTGTTTTGATCTGAAATTTTTCTGGCAACTAGATGACATTATGAGCTTTCCAAAAATATAGAATTAATTATGATTTTCCAAAATTCATATCGGAATATAGAATTCAATGGAAATTGCAAAAAGTAATGTGATTTTGAGATGTATGTGTTGGACCTGAGTTTTGGGCTTCAATTTGTGATATTTCTAATTAAACAAATGTGTTAAGAATGGAAATTAAGTTTGGTCAGCTCACATGGTTCATTAAGCCAAAAATGAATTAATTTAGCTTTCAATAACGGTTTATTCTACTGCTAAAAGTAATTTTTTAGTATAATTTAATGCTTTTAACTATCCATGATGCAAATTCAATGTTAGCTATATATGATATGACATTTCACTCATTTGACACTATACTTGAGCTATACAATACATTGCTTTTGGGTAATAACTAAACATTAACTCTAACATATCGATCTATGATATAAAGATTCAACAAAGTTTTACATCAGCTACCGACTATCTAACACAACCCTTCTCTTTTTTTTAGGCTTGGAATTAGTTATGGAATGATTTTTCATTAAAACACAATATAAGCAGAGTTCCTTCAAAAAGTTCAAATATTGTCATCAAAATATATTAAAGTGTTGTAGGTTTAGAATATCTACTTAATCTAATTCCTTTCCGTAATTGATCTTGTTTAGCTTTCATTATCATATATGAAAGGGTATTAGAGCACAAAATAATAACAAATAGGATGATAAGGGATCACCTTGCTAGAACCCTTTTCCCACGGGTGAATGTGGAAGTATGGCTACTATTCAAAATTTCTTAGTACGCACTATAGAGATGCAATCCATAATAATAATTCTAATCCAATAATCTAAAAATTTATCTCTTTGTAAAACCCCTTAGATTTCCAAATTTGATGTATAATGTCCAAGGCTAATACAATATTGTTTAAGATCAATCTATCTTTGAAGAATACACTTTGAATTCAAGCAGTACAATCTTTTTCATTCTTAAACTAATAGATTAAATTACCAAATCTTTTTTTAGATACCAATGTATGAAAATATTTAGTATTTCTATCATCCTGCACGAACCATGTTTACCTTGCCTTTTCAGTCCTTTCCTATAATCATAGAAAAATTTCAATACATTTCTAATATCTCTTTCTAATATGTTCACTTCATTTAGAGTGATATTTTCCTTTATTTCTTTCAAGGTTGATTGAAGCATCTCATTTGAAATGTTGCCAACATAATACTTATTCCAATTTTTTAAAGCCATCATCATATATAGTAGACAATTTATAATGTTGTGGATTCAATTGTTGAGTATTCTACAAATCAATATCCATGGGTTTAGGTGATATTGGTTGGCCTTGACTAAACTTCTAGAGAACTCTATGCAGCTCGTGCCACTCAATAATATGAAAATTTATGAGTAAGACCTACGCTTGTTAGGCATCACTCCTATGAAGATAATAGTTAGGGATTTGGCCTCAACAAACTCCAGCCATCTGTGGTTGTCACACGATTTGTAAAGTTCAATGCACGTCATATTTTAGCATCAATCAATGGAAAAATTAATAAACCAAAATACTAAATACTCTAGTGTGGGAAAGCAACATACGCCATCGTATCCAAGCCCCAGCATTTGCATGGGACAGTCCTTTAAGCCTCGACAAACACTCCACTTTTGTTAAAAAAAAAGAAGCTTGTTTATGAAAACCAAATCTGGAAATGAATAAAACAATTCAAACACTAAATGTGACTCTTAAAGTACCTGTGTCCATAAAGTGGAGGTAGAGGATATTAAGCCCATTTATCTTCTTCAGTGGCATGATTTCTTTGATATCCTCGTATCGTTAGAGCTAATTGTGGGAACCTCTCCCCACACCCACATACGTAAGAGGCATACATAACCCTCTCTTTCCTTACGTTGTTAGTTGGTGCACAAGTATAACCCCTAGAATAGGTGAGTTATAATAGCAAAGCCCTAGCTATACCGCCTAACTTGTAAGAAGTCAACCAACAATGATAAGTACCTAAGGTGCACATATTGTGAAGACGTGTCACCTATTAGCATGCCTTCTATTAATTTTAAAATGCATACACAGGTGTATTGTCGTAGCTGCTTGTCGGTTACTTGCTTAGGAATTTGACAAAAAATGTCAAGCAACCACTTCATACTTAAACTTTAGCCCTTGAGTTTGTTGTGAGGTGGTCTTCAGCCAAGAAGTTGTACGCATAGGTTTGACGAAGGGTAATTAGCATTTCCCACTATGGGCTCGTCATCCATAGGCAACCCCATCAGGATTGCCACATCTTATATTAAGTCCCATCAAGATTGCCACGTACTATAAAGTGATGGTGCAATTTCCCATAAGCATATGAAGTGTGTGTGTCTCAAGCTAAGTAAACTGTGCATGTCACGCCATAAAACCCTGCTTGTTAAAAATATTCAATGAGGACGTATGACACGATCAGGTTACAAACATATAACAAGCATCAATTTAAGGGTTTCAATTATTCTAAATGCATATAAATAATGATTTTGAATTGTCAACTCATATATCCTTGCCATGTCGATCACCTTTGAAATGTGTAGTGGCAAAAAGAAAGTAGCAGCCTTACGTCTGGCCATGCTTATCAGTCCCCACATATCGTCTTTTGCCATCGTGTGTCACCCTTATCTAGAGAAAACATATATATATATATATATCTATATATATATGGACATGTGTGTTTCAATTATTCTAAATGCATATAAATAATAATTTTGAATTGTCAACTCATATATCCTTGCCATGTCACCTTTGAAATGTGTAGTGGCAAAAAGAAAGTAGCAGCCTTACGTCCGGCCATGCTTGTCAGTCCCCACATCGTCTTTTGCCATCGTGTGTCACCCTTATCTAGAGAAAATATATATATATATATATATATATGGACATGTGTGTGTGCACGTCATAGACGATGACATAAGCTGGGCAATTAGGGTATGTGCATGCGTCCTCATTGATGATACCCGCCTAAATTTTAAAAAAGAACTTATTCAAGCTTCTGTCGTCTACGGGAATTCACACATAAACATTGTTTCTTTTCTTCTTCTATGGTAATTCCTATTGATGATACGTGATTCAAAAAAAAAATTTATGCCATCAAAATTGTTAGTTGCAAGAATTAAAAGAAAAGATATTCCCAAAAGGAAATCCTTATATTTGGTGGTTTCCTTGTATTTTTTTTTGTACTCCTATAATATCAATCAACTCGTGAATACTATTGTTATATTGTTGCATGATTTAATTTATTTTTATCAAAATTATCTAATTTTATGGTTATAATTAAATTAGATCATAAAGTTTAGACAAATTTTGCTTATTAAAATATGATTTATAATAATACTAAATTAATTGTATTACAAAAAGTAAAATAAATATTGTATGCTAATTTTACTAATCATTTAATATGCTGGTTATAATCATGATTTCCATCCTTGTTTGTCAAAAACTCTTTTTTTTTTTTAAAAAAAAAAAACTATATCATGTTGGGTTAAATGATAAAATTGGAAGGAAATATAATTTATAAGTAAAATGAGAAATTATTATTATTATACTCTTACTTCTAAAAATGTGATTTAACAGTTAAATAATCATTTGATAATAATTTAATATATAAAATAATAATTATAATAGTATAATATATATTTTACTTGCAATGTAATTAGGATTCGATTACATTACAAATAATCAAATATGCGTAAAGGTTTTTCTTTCAAACAAAATTGTAACATTCTCCCAAACTTTAATCACGCAACGCAATATTGTTCGTTGTGCGAAAAAATGTTATCTAAATACAAATTTCATAAAATGATTCTACTTTGTCATTTATAATATTGTAAAATGAACAAAATTTCAGTTATAACTTGAGAAGCACAAAAATAACAACACTACTTAAATTAATCATTAGCTTTCTCTTTTATTTATTTATTCTACTTGTGAGTTCCTGTTTTTTCATACTTGCATGATTACGCTAGAAAGCATAAATTCTATTCTTAGTTGTGAATGACACTCATGTAGAGCATGCCTATCATTAAAAATAGATATAAGCACATTATACATTCTTTTTTAAGTGAGACGTCCAAAAGTGTCAGAGAGATTTAATATATTTTGGTACGATTCCATCCCTACCCAACCTTACCCTTATCACCACTCCCTCCTTTTGCATAACCCAAAAAAGGAAAAAAAAAAAATGTAAGCATATCATGCATTCTTTTTAATTTTTTTATATAATTGACTTAATTTATTTATTAATAAATTGAGTTTATCTAAAAATCTTAAAAAGCATACATGAAAACCCAACTGAGGAGGGGCCTTCATCTTGCAACTTGCAAGTAGAGTTTGCATCAGAGTCTCTTTTAAACTAAAATATATCCATCACACTAACTAAACCCAGTGCTAGAATTAATAATTCCATCCAAGCCCTTTTTTCCCTAAGATAGCACCAAGTATGAAACAAAATCAAATGAACAGAGCGCAGCTGCAGCATAACCAAAGGACGGAAGCCATATGCTTAATTTTCATAAGAAAAACAACAGAAACAAGCACAGTTAAGAGTGTAGTACAGTGAAACCACACATAAATAAAATACATATTTACAATGACTGACATTCAATAGTTCCTCAATAAAGATGCAAATGGTACAGCAGTACTTGGAGCTCGGACCTTCAACAAACTGGCTCAGGGGATGAGCACAATAGAACCTGATGTCTTCCTACTTTCCAGGTCTGCATGTGCTTTGGCTGCCTCAGACAATGAGTACGTGTGATTGACCCTCACCTTCAAGACGCCGGAAGCCACATTAGCAAAGACCTCTCCAGCAGCCTCCAATAGCTCATCCCGTGTTACAACATATTGAAATAGGGTGGGCCGGGTCAAGAAGAGGGATTTTGTAGCCAGTGCAGATAATGGGACTGGGTCAGGTGTGCCTGAGGACTGCCCAAAACTGACCATATATCCTCGGAGCTTTAGGCATGCCAACGATCCCTTGACAAATCATAATATCCCTCTTTAATCAGGAATTTCCTTGTGACACTTAAAGGGAAAAATTACAAATATACCCTTCTAACTCTTAAGTCAATTGCAAATACCCCTCGCAGCTTTAAACACCAAAATTACCCCCATAATCCTCTGGCATTTAAGAATTTTGAGATTTACTGTTTGGCATTTCATTCTCATGCAAGGTTTCTTTTTAAGATTTTAACCACCCTGATTTAATTTTAAACTAATAAGGGCATGCCAAGTGGCAAAGTAAAGGGTTTGAAGTAGTATCGGGAAAAGGACACATAAGGCTTTATATGTTGATGAGTGAAAGTCCACACAACTAGACTAATCTTTCAAGTTGAAGAGGATGTTTGTAAATGACCTAAAGTTGAAGGGATGTATTTGCATTTTTCCCTTTATAGTAAGATAGACACATTATTGAAAAAGGAAATCATACTAACGCAAAGTTAAATTCTTAAAATTGAAACCCCACATCCATAAAGAATAAAGAGAGAAAGTAATAAGATATTCAATCCTGCATTAACAATGACATAAGCCACTAAGTTTGGTTCAAAATTGTAATAACTATTATTAATAAGAATCAGGAGCGTATCAACTCTAGTCATCTGGAATTACCCACTAATATTTCTTAGTCTTGTTGGCATGGGGAGTCCTAAGAAATATGAACTTAACTATTTTCACATGTCTTGCAACATCATTGAAAAACAAAACGCTGAACGGGGTGAAGCACCAAGAATTCATTTACAAATTAGGAAAAGAAATCATTGTGGATTTCTTTGATTTTGATATGGTCTAGGAACTCATTTATAGATTAGGAGCAATAATCCCCATAGAATTCTGTAACTATGATCAAGCTGATGTTTAATCAGTGGTTCAGTTTTTAAGAAAAATCAACGTTAGGGCAACCAAACCTAAATTTACTTTCATTTGCTGATACTAAATTGTAACAGAAGGAGCTCCTAAAGAATGAGGAAGTTAACTTTTGATGCTGCCATCCTACAAAGCACAACACTGATAATTTTATTTTTCCACTCAAACACTCAAATATTCAATAAAAGAATTTCCTTTGGATGGAAATTTGAATAACCATTTAGGTATTACTCTAAGAAGCATAAATATTGACACGAATACAAGAAATGACACAAAACAAACACTACAACACATCTATATACATAGTGTTTAAATGTAATTTAAAGTGTTGTGTCATATTTGATACAAGTGATGGATATATATATTGGACATAATACGACTCCATTTTTCAAGTATCAATGCTTCGTAGGTATTACTTGAAAGGTATCTGATGGGCCTGATAATACTGGGCCTAAAGAAAGGATCTACAAGAGGAAGAATAAGGACAAAAAGGATGCCAAACAAGGGAAAGATGGAGATAGCCGAGTAAACACTAAGGTGGTAGCATGGCTAGAAGAGGAATTGGATGTTAGTATTGCTGGTAACTAATGTAGTGTGCTGGGTGGGGAGAGAGAGAGAGAGAGAAGGGTGGTGTGGAGACCATATTACCATGCTAAGGGTGCTGGGCAGGAGTAAGGAAGGTTTTGCATTTTTGTGGGAGAGACCCAGGCCTCTCGTAAGCCAAAGGACTTGCTTTTCTTTCTGCCAGTTTTGCTTCCTCAAATACCTCTGTAATCCATCTGGGTCTGTAACATGGGAGGCAACATAAATCTAGCCGACAGAGATGGAGGTAAATACCAGACTTGAACTCCTTGTTTTTTTCTGGTGATGAACCTATTGGCTGGTTATTTTGAGCAGAAAGATATTTCTCCATTTATCAGGTAAAAGAGAATGTCGCAATCAGTTTGGAGGGTGAAGCTCTTAATTGGTTTCAGTGGCTAGAAACCAGAACCCCTTTGAAGTCTTGTCCTGAGTTTAAAAAGGAGCTCATTCGTCATTTCCATTGCAACCAGCTGGGGGACAGCAATGAAATGCTATGGGCACCCAAGCAGGATGGAACTGTGGATAAATAATGAGAGAAGTTTGAGCTAATGTTTGTACTTCTCAAGGACGGGTCTGTTCGTACCTTTAAAAATGGTTTATGTAATTCTAAGGTCAGATTAATGCAGCCCAAATCATTGCCACAGTTGATGGGCCTTGTATACTAAACTGAGGGGAGAAACACTATGACAGAAAAAGCTAAGGAAGCAAAGGTTGTTAAGGGGGTAAAGTCTTCTATGAATCCAAGGTGGAGTAGACTTAGGTCCACTTTCTCTGAACCTTTGAACCCTCTAGAGATGGCATAGAGTCAGACTCATAGTAGCATGGGACAAAGCCCTAAAAGTAAGGGTGGCGAGGAGAACAAAAGTGCAGGGAGTAGAAGTAGCCAATCTACTACAGCAAGTAGCAGCAGTGGTTCTGGAAAGTTGTCAGAGGCTGAAATAAATGGAAGAACAGAGATCGACCTACATTTCAAATGTGAAGACAAGTTTGGGCCTCACCATAAATGTAAAAACAAACAGCTGCGGATGATGACACTTGTGGACAAAGAAGGTGTGGCTGAAATTGAAGACAAAGAAACCAAGCAACAAGGGGCAAAAGAAATAGAGAAAGTTGTGGCATCAATGGAATTATCAATGAGTTCCATTGTGGGTATTGCTGGGCACAAAACAATGAAACTAATGGGAAGTGGTTAGGGTGAGACAGTGCTGGTTTTGATTGACAGTGGGCCACACATAATTTCATTTCTTCCAGGTTGGTGGAGAAGTTGAAGCTACCAACCAGTGGGACTAATATGTATTCAGTTGCAATAGGAGATGGCCACCGGGTTTGTGGAAATGAAGTAAAGGTGTGACGTTAGGGCTACAATGGATGCCAATACCACACAAATTCTATCCATTTAACTTGGGCAATGTGGACATGGTTTTGGAGATAGCATAGTTGGAGTCTCTTGGCAAAATCAGAGTTAATTGAGGAAACCTCACCATGAAAATTAAGGTTGGGAACAGCTGGTATTGTCTCCAAGGAAACCTTGCTCTCACCAAATCAGTGGTCTCATTTAAGACCATAATACAGGAACTTGAAAGGAGAAGGGTATTTGGTGGAGTTTAGAGAAACCTCATTACAACAAGAACCAGAACAGCAACAAAGCAATCTGGAAGTCCAGAAATTGTCGGACAAATTTGCCACTGTGTGTGAACTAGCAGTGGGCCTTACCCCTCACTGTTCCAAAGATCACACAACCTTGATAAAACCAGGGGAACAACCAGCAAACATTAAACCCTACAGATATGCTCACTCCTAGAAAACAGAGAGAAGCTTGTTAAGAAGATGATGGACACTGGAGGCTTTGTGTGGACTATTAGGCCTTGAATAAGATTATAGTAGCAGATGAGTTTCCCGTACCTATGATAGATGAGTTATTGGATGAGTTGGGTGGAACTGCAATGTTCCCTAAGTTGGACTTAAAATTGGGGTACCACCAAGTTCAAATCAAGCTGAGAGATGAGCCAAAGACAGCATTCAGGACTCATGAGAGACACTATGAATTCCTTATCATGCCTTTCGATTTGCCTAATGCTCCCTCAACTTTTCAATCCTTAAGAAATGATATTTTTAGAGAGTATTTGCGGAAGTTCATACTGGTGTTCATTGATGACATTCTAGTATACAGCCCTAATTACACCTCGCATTTGAAGCATTTGAGAGTGGCTTTGGACGTGTTATAGAAACAAAAGTTGGTCATTAATAAGAAGAAATGCATTTTTTGTCAACCCAAACTTGAATACTTTGGCCATATCATTTCAACTGATGGTGTGCAAGCAGACCCATCTAAACTTGAACCTATGGTAGGCTGGCCAGTTCCCAAAGACCTAAGGGCTTTACAGGAATTTCTAGGCCTTACATGGTACTATAGAAAATTAGTTTTTTTAAAAAAAAAAAAGACTATGGAAAGGTGGCAGCCCCACTTAGTACCCTGCCTAAGAAGGACTTGCTCAAGTTAAGGGTACAAAACTCAAAAGGCTTTTGAAGCCTCAAAGACTAGCATGGTGAGTGTACCCATCTTAGCCATGCCTGGCCTTACACAGCCCTTTGAGACAGAAGCATCAGCTTCAGGAAGTGGCATAGATGCTGTGTTAAGGCAAAAAGGGAGGCCAATAGCTTACTACAACCAAGTGCTGTCCAAAAAAGCTAAGCAATGCTTAGTATATGAGAGAGCTTATGGCTATTGTGCTTGCAGTCAAGAAATAGCAACATTACTTAAGCGGGCACCCTTTTGTGATAAGGAAAGATCCGAAAACCTTGAAATTCCTACTGGAGCAGAGGATAATAGACCCAGATCAACAAAAATGGGTCTCTAAACTCATGGGATTTAAATTTGAAATACAATACAAGCCAGTTCAGAAATTAGAATTGCAGATGCTTTATCTAGAAGAGGTGGGGAGGTTAAATGAAGGCTTTCACCCGTTGGCAAGACGAAGGAATTGAAGAGCTAGATAAAGAAGTTAGGCAGGATGAGAAGTTGCTGTCCATTATACAGCAACTAATTCAAGGAGAAGAAGCCCCTACAGGTTATAGCCTTAAAAGGTTGCCTCATGTACCAAGACCACATGGTGATCCATCAGAAGTCCCCAAGAGCCGCTTTGCTATTGAAGGAATTTCATGACTCTCCAATGGGGGGACACTCAAGTTATTTGGCGACTTATAAGTTTATTGCAAAGGGACAAAGCATGATGTTCAGGAATATGTGGCCTGACATGAAACTCGCTAGCGAAACAAGTACAAAACCATGAGCTTGACTGGGTTATTGCAACCTTTACCCATACCACAGCAAGCATGGGAAGATGTCAGCATGAATTTCATCATTGGGCTGCCAAAATCCAACAAGTATGACATTATTCTGGTTCAACCACATACAACATTCAGCCATTTTATTCCTCTTTCTCATCCCCTTACTGCTAAGGAAGTGGCTGAGTTGTTGATCAAAGAAGTGGTGAAACTTCATGGATTCCCCAAATCCTTAGTGTCAGACAGGGAAAGAATTTTCATCAGCCAATTTTGGAAAGAAATGTTTAAATTGGCCAGTAATTCCCTCAAATATAGCTCAGTTTATCATAGGAAGATAGATGGGAAAACCGAAGTCATAAATAGGAGCTTGGGAATTTATTTGCACTGTTTTGCAGGGGACAAACTAAAGCAGCAAGTGAGGTGGTTATCTTGGGCTGAATACTGGTTTAATACCACTTACAATTGCTCTACATGAATGACACCCTTCAAGGCCTTGTATGGCAGGGATCCACCAACTTTATATAGGTGGAAAGATACTCCATCAGCAGTTGAAGAGGTTAATGCAAGCCCTAAGGCTAGAAATCTGGTTTTGGCTGAACTGGAAACTCAATTAGAGAGAGCTCAAGAGTATATGAAAGAACAAGCTGAATATAAATGAAGAAAGGTGGAGTTTGAGGTAGGCGATTTTGTTTTTATTAAGCTTCAACCTTACAAACTGAAATCTCTAGTCAAGAAACAAAATGAAAAACTTGCTCCAAAGTCCTATGGCCTGTAAGGGTGCTAGAGAAATATGGTAAGGTTGCTTACCAGCTGGAGTTACCAATTACAGCTAGAATACATACAGCTTTTCATATTTCTCAGCTTAAAAAGTCCCTCCACCGTACTACTCCCACTCAGGATATTCCTCTCTCTCTATCTGAGGAAATAAAGCCTCAAGCACAACTAGAGGCAGTGAGGAAAGTCAGGAAGTTAACTAGTGGGAAGCAAGAATTGTTAATCAAGTGGGGAAAGGCTTTCCGAATTTGAAAACACATAGAAAGACTATGATGGGAGGCTTTGTGTGGTGGAAAATGATGGGCCCAATAATATTGAGTCTAAAGGAGGAATAAGGACAAAAGGGATGCCAAGCAAGGCAAGGACGTAGATAGTGGAGTAAACACTGAGGTGGCAGCAAGGGTAGAAGAGGAATTGGATGTTAGTAGTGCTGGTAACTAACGTAGTGTGCAGGGGAGAGACAGAGAAGGGTGGCATGGAGACCATATTTTTTGCATTTTTGTGGGACAGACCCTGCCCTCTCAAAAGCTAGAATATCTTTCTGGCTTTTTCTGCTTCCTCAAATACCTTTGTAATCCATCAAGGTCTGCAACCTCCCCCATTTTCTCTCTTTAAGAAGGACTTACAGCTCATATTTCATATAAATAATACAAAATTGCTTGAGGTTCCGTCACTATCCTTTCCTACACATAGTACAATGCACAAAACTAACAATTTTATTTTTCCTCTCAAGTAGTCAAATATCCAATATTGAAATTTCATTTGGATTGAAAGTAGAACAATTGTTGGAGGTATTACCTGAAAGGTGTCCTTTCCTACAGAATCATAAACTACATCAACTCCATTGCCTGATGTAACTTCATTGACACGAGCAACAAAATCCTCTTCCGTATAGATTATAACATGGTGGCACCCATCCTCCTTGGCTTGAGCTGCCTTCTCTTTGTTTGATACAAGTCCTATAACAGTTGCACCTAGAGCATTTGCCCACTGGCACAATAGGGATCCAACTCCACCAGCTGCAGCATGGACAAGAACTGTGTGACCAGGTTCAACCTGTAAAAAAAAATTTTGGCTATATCAATTTGTGTCTTTATCATCATTCAAGCTGAGGCAAAATTATGAACAAATGTCTTGGCTTTTGGACAAAGCATTGCATTTTGAGTGACAGGATATTAGAGCCAGATATGACAGTAGCAAAAATCTGGAGACAGCAGCAACAATTATCCGGTGATTTAGTTGACATCATCACAATACATCAAAGAATCATCAGAGTGGCTGTAGAATATTTTTTGAGTGAATTAATGATTTAGTACTTGAAAATTTACTTTTCTCTCAATTAAATCTTTTAAAGATAAAGCCTCTCAATTTAGTGTCTAAAAGATCACTTTCCTCTCAATTTAGTCATAAAAATAAAGTTGCTTAATTTAGTCTCCCAAATATTTTCCTCCAATCAAAATGGTCCCTTTGTTAGGCAAAAACAAGATACCACATGGTTGTTAACTAATGATATGAGCTTACTCAAATACGTTAAACCCCTAAACAACACCATTTTTGTATTAAAGATAGACTTTAATGCATCTGAGAGCCATAAATGTTTATTGAAAGGACCATTTTGACTAGGAGAAAATACTTAGAAGACTGAGTTGAGAGATTTAATCTTTGAAAAACCAAATTAAGAGAAGAGTGATTTTTCATAGATTATATTGAGAGGTTTTATCTTCAATAACCAAATTAGAGTCATCTCTCGGAGACTAATCATTAATTTACTCAATATCTTTTCTTTCCTTCCCCTCCCCCCCCCCCCCAAAAAAAAAAAACTCCTTTTGGATAAAAGTAGCAGATGAATATCTTAATTTTTTAACTAGTGCTTTTGGCATGATTGAGTAGAATTCCTTTTAGCATACCGTCCCATAAATTAGGATGGTATTTAAACACCTCAAACACAAGCTAAAAAAAGGTGTTTGCTATGCATGTTAATGACCTAAGCTATAAATACTGTACTGATAAGTTTGACCATTGGTGCAATGAATTGGAACTGATTTATATCAATGTATCTTTGTAGATTATTGCAACATTTATATTACAAAAATAAAGCCTTAACTATGGAGAAAAATTAGTTCAAACAGAATTAAGCCTTTTGAAGTTTACATTACTTATTTAAAATATTAAAACCCATTGTAGACCAAACATGGCTTCCACTTCAACTCACAGAAGCAAGTTGAATCATTGGCAGCATTGTCCATGGTAAGGTTAAATAAAACACTGGTGATAATAAGGCTAGAGAAGTTACACTTAGATTACTATGATGATAATCGTCTTAGAAGACACAGATGTACAAACGCTCAAGATCAGTCTTCCAAACTATGCATGGATAAACTTTATTAATCCAAAAGTCAAGATAATAAATATTTGAGTAAAACCCATTTTGGTCCTTTAAAGAGGACCCCACCATCAATTGGCTCCCTCAAAGAGTTTTTATCATTTTACTACTTGGAAGTTTGATTTTGTTCCAAATTCATCATTCTGTAAGTAGTAAAATGATACTATACAATCTTTTCAGAAGCTAATGGGTGCAAAAAAAATCTTTGAGTGAGCTAATTGATATTAGGGTTATCTTAGGAGGACCAAAATCGGATTTTACTCTTGGTATTTATATCTCAAGAATAATTTTCCTTCCAAAAAAAAGGGAAAGATGATCGAATTCTCCAACTTTGACCTTATTTATGAATGTAATTACAGCTGCTTCCTCTTAACAGAGGAAGGAAAGAGCAGCAATTACAATAGCAGAGCTAGAAATAAGTTAGAAAACAGCAATTGCAATAGCAGGCCAAGACCTCTCCACAAACGTTTCCTAAAGAAATTCCTTGACCTCTAACAAACACCACTCCCACACTCATGGACCTGCCCATTCTTTCTTCTCACATAGACCTGACCCCTTTTTAACATTCCCTGGGGCCCTCTTCCCTCTTCTAACGTAAACATTGCTCCACAAGCCACTAGTTCCATCATTCCCTTTGCCTGCAAGTTGCACCTTGTCCTAAAGGTGAAAGGTAAGGAATTGGGCCTTGATCACTTCAACATCCTCCCAGTACTGTCACACTCAAGAAGACCTTCCCGTTTAATTCCATTTCCACACAGAGAGAGAGAGAGAGAGATGGGTATGAGCTGTATAGGGTCAGATGGGTGAAGGGATTTCTTGTGCTGCAAACCATGAAAAATGGGGTGTATCCTCACTGTCATATGCAATTCCAGCTTGTAAGCCACCTTCCCATACTTTCTATTACTTTATATGGACCATAGAACCTTGGGGCAAGCTTTTCATTCCATTTCTTTGCTAGGGATCTCAGGTTATATGGTCTAAGTTGAAGATAAACCATAACTCCAATATCAAACTCCCCCTCCCTCCTTTCTTGTCAGCCTGATCCTTCATTCTCATTTGGGCCAGCTCTAAATGATTGTTAAGCTCAGCCAAAATCAGATTATGTTCTTTTAGTTGCTCATTGACTTCCTTCACTCTTGACAGCTCATCTTGCCATTTGAACAATGTAGAAGGATCCCTACCATATAATGCTCTAAAAGGTGTCAACCCTACGGATCTGTTATAGTAAGTATTAAACCAATATTTACCTCATGGGAGCAACTTCACCCATTGCTTGGGTTTATCCTCAATAAAGCATCTCATATATGTCTCTAAACTTCTATTTATCACTTTTGTTCCCATCTGATTCAGAATGATAGCCTAGACTATATTTCAAAGTGGTACTAGCCATTAAAAAAAAAATCTCTTTTCAAATTTGGCTAATAAAAAATCTATCTCTATCCAAGAATATGATCTTGGAAAATCCATGTAACTTTACTATTTCCTCTACAAACACGCCAGCCACATCCTTGGCAGTAAAAGGGTGGGAAAGTGGTATAAAATGATTGTATTTAGTAACTCTGTCCACCACCACCACCATGATAGTGTCAAATCTGCTACTCTTAGGCAATCCTATCACGAAAATCATGCTAATGTCTTCCCACACCTGCTGTAGAATAGGCAAGGGCTGAAGTAAGCCAATAGGGCACAAGGACTCATACTTGTTGCGTTGACAAATCTCACATCGATCCATATATTCTTGTATATCCTTTCTCATCCCTTCCCAATATACCACATCTGCTATTTGCTTATAAGTTCTCAAATATCCCGAATGTCCCCCAATGGGAGAATTATGAAACTCCATCGTTTTGGGTGATTTCCAAGGTAACACCAACACTTTTCCTTCTAAGCTAATGACCACAAGCCCACAATATCCAACTTCTCTACCTTTATAATCCCATTTATAGAGAAATACCTTTCAAACTTGAAGAGCCACCCAATTGGATCCTCTCTTAAGAAAATGGGAAGCTTGAGTCAACAACACCTCCCCACTTCCTTGTCCCCAGCAATTTCGACCTTTCCACCCCCTAAGCAATTTTCAATGTGTCTATTGACAAGTTCTATTACTCCACCACCATTGTTCTCCATCGTATCCCAGTCTTGGAGGTCGTTTGAAAATCCCCAAGCTGGTCATGTAACACTATTAACGTGAGTTTCACAAACATGAGTTCATCGTGTCCTGCCTTGACTTCTTTATAGTTCCCTAACATTCTTTTCCAACACATCCACTCAATTTTGCATCCTCATGCCAACCATACCCCAGTCATCACCACTTTGATATGCAGTGGTGGAATTCTCCAACTTCGATCTTATTTATGAACATAGTTACAGCAGCTTCTCTTAACAGAGGAAGGAAAGAGCAGCAATTACAGTAGCAGAGCTCGAAATAAGCTAGAAAACAACAAAAGAAGGATGAAATAGTACCCTTGGCTTTCAAGAGGACAAGGCCTCTCCACAAACATTTCCTAAAGAAATTCCTTGACCCCTAACAGACACCACTCCCACACTCATATTCCCTTACTAGCTTCTCTCTCCTCTCATGCACTACCCAGCAAAGGTAGTTATCCCTCCTATTCTCTATTTTACCCCTCCTCTACCACCTCACTCTCAATACCTCTATGGGCCTGCATATTCTTTCTTCTCACATAGACCTAACCCTTTTAGCATTCCCTTGGGCCTTCTTCCCTCTTCTAATGTAAATGTTGCTCCACAAGCCACTAGTTCCATCAAAAGGTTAAAAAAGAAGTACTTGCTTAAGCTATAATGTCATCAGATAACATATAAACCTACCTTGAAACACCGTCGGACTAAAAAGTAACTTGTCATGCCCTTCAATAAGATAGATGCCCCAATAACTGGGTCAATAGAGGGAGGAACAGGGACTACTTTATTTGCAGGAAGAATATGCTCTTCAGCATATGACCCCATTGGTTGACCAGCATAGGCTACAATATCTCCAACCTGCCGACCAGTTAGCCCAGGACCCACAGCTGTCACAACCCCCACAGCCTCCATACCTGCCAAATTTAAAGAGGGGAAAAAAATTCAATGCACAACATCCCAACTTAGCCTTCAACACAAAGTTAAGAACGTGATCATCAAGGGCTATGCAGATATAGCCAATATTCAAGTCTTAAATTTAGATTTGGTAGTTATTAATTCAAGCAATATATAGATAATCACTTCGTTAAAGCCAAATTAAGGATATCCATTTCTTTTCTAAGTCTAGAGGTCATTCATTCTTGTTATTGTTTTTTTTAAAATAAAAAGAAGCATGTCTATAAGGAGGGATTTGGACATGGTGAACAAATGAGGCAAGCATACCAATAGAATAAAATTTTTTTAAGCCATCCTAGTAAAATAATGCTAAAAAACAATGACAATGACAATGAGAAGAAATACTAATATAATTCTTTTGTCAATAAGACATTTTGTATATTAAATTAGTAGCAAAACTGACATATGTATTAGTACTCAGCAATCCGTATACACTTTGTAGGATTTCTAAATTGCTTAATCAGAGGCAGAAAAACAAAGATAAGAAAAATAAAAAGACAGTGGGGAATGGTTTAAATGAGCAGAAGCATCAGGTGCGCCAATGCATTTCGTCCAAATACTAGGACACAATCCTTTACTTTTTCTGATTCCCCCTCCTCTTGGCCTTTTCTTTTACTTTTCAGTTTTGTACCGCTTCTTCATCCAATATTGAGTTCTCTTTTCTATTTTTCTTTTTTTTTTTTTAATGGGTTAAAGGGAAAGGAATTCTTCAACCCTCAGTCTCCACCATTGATGAATCACAAGTCAACTCCCAAAAATCCAAAGATTAAGACCCGTTGGTTATTATGATATTTGCTAATAGTTATCCCAGCATATTTGCTTATTGTTATCCCAGATTCTTAGACTCCTAATTTCATGTTCTAGAGGCAAGCTTGTTGTCATCGTCCCTATAAGTATTCTTCCATTTCATGTGAATAAGATAAGCTACTAGCATTCTTACTCTAAAAATCTACATGGTGTCAGAGCCTATATTGGCTTAATTCTCACCCGTATATGGGATGACAGTTTCTTCTCTTTATGTCATGAACAGTGCTGTGCAAAGGCTCAAGCACTATTATCACTCTTTTGTTGCCACGGCAAGGACATGTGCTGGCTAACTGTGCTCAGAAGGCACTGATCAGCCAAAACCCGGAGTCCGACAGCCATATGCACCACCACATGCCATCACATTCAGTAGCGTTCAGTCACACCCACTGGTGCATGAGAGCACATCACGCACCGCCTCTCGCCATTGTCTACCCAAAATCACTCAACCTATTCTTCTTTGATAGCTTATCGAGAAGGTGGCTAGAAGTTCCTGCTCAAATAAGTGTTTCAAAGCAATATCAAAGAAACAGAGCAATGAGAAGCACAAAAATAAGTTACATCCCCATTCTTTAGGTAACTCTTCAATAGCTTTGAACTCTCATTAAATGAAGAATAAAACCTACATCATGGACTCAGGTGCAACTGACTGCATGACAAGGAATTCATTATTATTTGATGAATTCACCCCCTGTACAGACCTCACTAAAGTTAAAATAGCTGATAGTACCTTGACAAATGTGACTGGTATTGGGGTTGTTACTCTCTCTGATCACTTAAAATGCACTTTTGGTAAGTAAACTAGCGTGTAACCTTCTGTTAAGCTCATTAAAGATAATGGATGTGTGGCACACTTTGTTGATGGAGGTTGTAAATTTTAGGACTTGGCTTCTAAAAGGACAATTGGCGAAGCTAAAGAGAACGCCGGTCTCTACCTTATAAACTCTAATAAGAAGGACAAATGTGTTCTTTATACAAGGACAAATTTATAGTTACAGTGGCATTATAGACTAGGCCATCCAAATTTTCATTATATGAGGAAAGTGTTTCCTAACCTATTCACTAAAATTTCATCTTTTGCTCATTGTGAATTTTGTCAACTTGCCAAACACACTAAAACCACTAACCCCTCACAAGCCTACAAACCTTCTTCACCCTTCACTTTAATCCATAGTGATGTGTAAGGTCCTTCTAAAGTTGGTAATGTCTTAGGTTCACCATGGTTTATTACTTTTGTTGATAATTACACGAGAATTACATGGGTATACTTGATGAATGATAAGTAAGTCTCTACTATTTTCAAAAACTTCAATCACCTCATTCATACTCAATTTAACACCTAAATAAAGGTTCTTAGATCTGATAAGGTTGTGAATACTTCAACACCTCTCTTAGAATCTATCTCACTAAACAAGGGATTTATCACCATAACTCTTGCCCTCATACACCCCAACAAAATGGAGTAGCTGAATGAAAAAATAGATATATTCTTAAAGTAGCTCGGTCCTTTTTACTCACCACCAATGTTCCTAAATATTACTAGGGGGAAACCATCCTTACTTCAACATACCTTATCAATAGGATGCCATCTAAAGTACTAAATTTTCAAACTCTTTGTAGCACATTTCTAAAATTTTTCCCTACTACCCAAGTTGTCTCCATTATACTTAGCTTTTGTCCATCTTCCCCGTAGTAATAAACTTAATCCCAAGGCCACCAAATGTATTTTTCAAGGTTATTATGCTACTCAAAAAAGCTAAAAATGCTACTTTCCCACCTTAAAGAAATTCTTTGTTTCTATGGATTTTACTTTCTCTGAAGATCAGCCATATTACTCAAAAACATTCATTTAAGGAAGAATCTCAACTATCAAGAAAAGGAATGCAATTTTTGGCTTGAGAAAATTACAATTAACCTGAGACCACCACTAGCTTTCCTATTATTCATATAATTTTCTCTAATGACCTCATTACCTCTCTTATTGAACTCGAGCCTTCTCCCACATTGGACCCTGAACCCAAGCCTTCTCCTACTTTGGACCTTAAACCTAAGCCTAAACACCAAAATCTTGAACTTGTATTAGAGAGGAGAGTTCAAAAGGTAGAGGCTAGTTGTTCTCCCAAGCAAAGAAATGCCTCCAACCCAACCTTAGGTAAGCTTCTTCCAAATGAATTTGAAAGTTTGGGTTCGGATATTCCTATTGCTTGGAGGCGTACAAGAACATGCACTCAACACTTCATTGAAAATATTGTGTCATATGATAAATTGTCTCCTACTTATCTTACTTTTGTGGCTAACATTTCCATTGAAAGGATTCCTCATAATGTTTATGAGGCTCTCAAGGAAGCCAAATAAAGAAAAGCTATGCAAGAGGAGATAAATGCATTGAAAAAGAATGGTACATGGGAATTGATTGAGTTACCCAAAGGGAATAGATTGGTTGGGTGTAAGTGGATCTCCAATATAAAGTATAATTTTGAAGGTAACATTAGCAGACACAAAGCTCAGCTTGTGACAAAAGGATTTACCCAAACATGGGGCTAGGCTTACCATGGGACATTTATTCCAGAAGCGAAATTTAATTCCATTAAGGTATTTTTATCTCTAACATTTAATCTAGACTGGCCTCTCCACCAATTAGATGTCAAAAATGCATTTCTTAATAGAGATCATGAAGATGTCCATTTGCCAGTTCCTCCTAGGCTTGAGAGTGAAAGCAGCAAGAGCAAGGTTTGTAAACTTCATAAAAATCCCTATATGGCCTTAAGCAATCCCCAAGAGTATGGTTTGAGAAGTTCACTCAATTTGTTAAAGGTCAAAGGTACTCACAAGGGCAAGTTGACCACACTATGCTAACTAAATTTTCACCCAATGGAAAAAGGGCTATTTTAATTATCTATGTTGATGACATAATTGTTACAAGAGATTACTTAGAAGAAATAGAGATTCTTAAAAGAGCTTTAGCTGAGAAATTTGAAGTTAAGTTAGAGATCTCAGACCACTGAGATATTTATTGGAGATAAAAGTTGCAAGATCAAGAAAGGGTATTTCCATCTCTCAAAGAAAATATACCCTTGGTTTGCTTAAGGAAGTGGGAATGCTAAGACGTAAACCTAGAGATAACCTTATGGAAGCTAACTATAAAATTAATTTTTCTCAAGAAAGCTCTCCAATTGATACTAAAAGATTTCAAAGACTATTAGGTAAACTTATTTTTCCATCCCACATTAGGCCTGATACTAGCTAATTGTGATAGTCATCAATCACTTCAAGAGTAAACCAAATGAAGCGCACCTTGAGGCTTCCTATAGAACTTTAAGATATCTCAAGATGACCCTTGACAAAGGGATCTTCTTCCAAAAGTGATCAGCCCATGGAGTTGATGTTTATTGTGATGTTGAGTAGGCTAAAGCCATCATTAATAGGAGATCCATCTCAGGTTACTGCACCTATGTTTGAGGAAATTTGGTGATGTGGAAGAGTAAGAAACAATTTATGGTGGCTAGGAGTAGTATAGAAGCTGAATATAGGGCTCTAGCTCAAGGCATATGCGAAGGGCTATGGTTGAAAAGGTAGCTTGGTGAATTAAGAATTAATCTTGGTCAACCAATAAAAGTTTTAATTGATAACATGGCAGCCATTAGCATTGCCAAAATTCCTCTTCAACATGATCAAACTAAGCATGTTGAAATAGATTGCCATTTTGTCAGGGAAAAAGTGGATTCAGGTGTTTTTGAGCTCACATTCACTCCTACCAAGTCTCAAGTTGCAGATATTCTAACTAAGGCCTTGTCAAGAGTTACACTTTAGGAATTCTGACCCAAGTTAGGGATGATTGACATCTACGCCTTAGTTTGAGGGGAAGTGTTGGTTATTATGATATTTGCTTATTGTTATCCCAGGATATTTGCTGATTGTTACCCCAGATTCTTAGCCTCCTAATTTTCTGTTATGTAGTTTATTATCTTTGCTGATTTTATGGGATTCTAGTGACAAACTTATTGCCACAATCCCTATAAGTATTCTTCCATTTCAAGTGAATAAGATAAGCCAATGTGAGCTTTCTTACTCTAAAAATCTATATATACACACACACACGCATATAAAGAGAGAAAAAGAGAGAGACAGAGTATTAGTCTCGGCTTTGTATAACTTACTTTAACATATCACGAAGCATTTAAACATTAGAAGTTATTAAAAGATTTTAAAATTTAACAATCAGATTTAAATGATCTTTCCAGCTTTTCCCATAGGGAGTGAAATGGAATTAAATATCCTACAGATGATAAGACCTAGGTTCTGGAAAGTTGAGCCATGGATGGAAAGCATCCCAGTAGTGGCCACAGCAACCATGGTAAGGAAAATGGGAAATTTCAGGTAGCAAGATGCATGATTTGGAAGATTTACCACTCACTAATTATGATGACAAATATATACAATCAAACAGAAGAAAAATAGCAATTGCTGATATATTGGGTTGAATTTGATCTAAAGTCAACAAAAATTAGAATTTTACTTCGCAAGATTGCAGCATCTGGGCTTTGTATAAAGTAGTATCATAAATGGTATCTGGAAATCCCATGACTCATCTCTGTCAATTAGTGAAGACTCAACGTACTGATTGTCATATGTTTCACTTAGTCCCCAAACTTAAAGCATTATCGACTTTGAATTACTAGTGTTGCAGTGAAAAACATGGCCAATTACAAGTGATATCACCCTTAGCCAATTCCTCTTGCGTATTGAAATTATCAATACCAACTAGGATCTTGACCAAGCCTACCAATCATTGCCAGCATTATGGAAGCAACAAGTCAGTTTTGCTCAACCATCTTTTCCTCTTCTTCCCATATGGACTAGAAATATTAAAGGGTGGAATAATCCCACAGAAGTAAATTAGTCTAGCAAACCTGGAGTGAAGGGCAAGGAGGGTGCTTTGTAAACTCCCTTCCGAAAGTAGACATCTATAAAGTTAACCCCAATTGCTTTGTTCTTCACACGAACCTCACCTTCCTTTGGTTCTCCAATTTCCACATCCTCCCACTTTAGGACCTATCATCATTAGGCATCGACAGAAACTTAGTAGGATGAAGAAAGCCAAAGAAGTTCGTTGGCCACAATATGCCTAAACGACAACAATTTAAGAATATGTATGCAAAAAGAAACAGTTAATACAAAAATAATCATAATTGCTCAGCAAAATCATTCAAACAGAAATTACCAACATCTACAGTGTTAGACTATTTACATGAAAGAAATGCCAAGAAGATTCTTGCTACTTTTTGTCTTAAGGAAAGATGACATAATTCCAGTCATAACTAGAATACTGTGGAATTTAAGAACAAAAAGGGAAGGAAAAAAAAATGCAGAGGAAAGTAACTAATGAAACAGATATGAAATGAAAGGAGAAAATGACATAATGACATTTGAAGTTTTAAGTAAATTAATAAGTCGGAGATAGTTATGCCAAAAATCTTTTTAAAACCTTTTGGTGACTATTCCCTTCTCCAACAGTTCTACGCAATCAATCACAGAATAAACACTTGAAAATTAAACCTTTTATCAACAGTTAACTCAACAGATGCCTCTTTAGATAGACTAAAGAAAAATACTCAAATACTCAATTAACAGTGGTGTACGGAAAAGAAGGAAAATGTAAGGTAAAACATTGATAACCACATAGCTCTAGGCACCAATAGCTAAAGGATTACACTTAGATTTAGGTACATTTTCTCATATTTTTGCTATCAAGTTCTCCAACAAAAATATGTGTATAAAAAATTATTTAAAAAACCCAATCATATATGATGCTGAGCTATAAAATTCATACACCAAATTCCATATACTTTCATGTTATTATTGAATAACTTGATAGCAAAATAATAACAATCATAGTCAAGTTTTTTCCATTGCGAAATTCTAGTTTAATTTCACAAATTGGTTTTTTTCAAATTCATCGCAAAATGACTACCCAATAATCAAATTATTTTTCATTATAGTAAAGAATAAGAGCTCCCTACCATATACGACTGAGAGGACAATTAATGATGGTTTTGATCATTTATTATGGCGTGTGGAAAAGAAGGAAAAGGAAAGACAGAACTATTGACCATCACATCGTTATCAGAACCAATATGGATATTCTAGTTTAATTTCATGAATTGGGTTTTTCATAATCATCGCAAAATGACTGCCCAATAATCCAATTATTGATCATGTACAATTAAGAAACCACAATCAAGAAGCAGAAGAGTTAAATAGAGAAACCTCATGTCCTCCCAGCTCATGAACTCTGATAGCTTTGACCATTTTCGGTGGGGAAAGTGAAGCTTCTGTGGTAAGGGTTCTGATAGATGGTTTGCTGGTGGAGGAAGCTGATAAAACTAAGGACCAAGATGAATAGAGGTAGAGGCTGTTTTGACGCCTCAGATTCTGCGAAAGAGATTTGGAATTCTGACGAAAGTGGTACTTCGGGATCAGCTGGGCAGGTGGAGTTGGTAGAAGAAGCGAAAGTGGCGGTAGCATTCGGTGGTTCTGGAATTTTATTAATCTGGAAAAAGACATTTACTCCCAATCATCTCATTGACTTTCTTTTTTTGGTTGACATCATCTCATTGACTTTGAATGCTCATGGGCTTTGTGATTCTGTTTTTAAACTATAAGGTCCGTGAACCATTTTTTTTCTTTTATGGGAGAGGATCATGAATATTAAAACGTAAGAAAAAAAATTGTAAAAGGCTCCATGACTTGCAAATAGTATTTTGAACTTTTAAAATTAAGAATGAAGTTTCTAAATTTTCATTCTACAAGAAATAGGCTCTTTTACCCTTTTTTTTTTTTTGGCCAACTTAGACTTTTTATAATTAACATGACAAATTTTTGTTTATTAGACAAAATATGAAAATTTGGAACTTGTGTATGTCAAAATATTTTATTAAATTTTAGTGGCCAACAACACAATCTAGGATTTTGGCATGAAAAGAAAATCAAAATTGAGGTAGAGTAACTATAGAACACAAATTAGAGGAGCATTTTTTTCTTTGTCTAGCAAAACAAAGGATTTTGAAGTGAGCACAAAAAAGCAAAGAAAGTATGGCTTGTTAAAGGGGATATGAGCAAAAAATATTGTCATGGTTGTTTCTAAGGAGAGCCTCCATGACTTATAGATAGGAAGTGTAAGTTCTAACTACAAAAGCCTTTTAAGACCTTCAACTCCCTTGTCTCTCTTTCTTACCTTTCTCCTTTGTCCCTCTTAGTTCTATAAAGTTGTTTAATTTTATTTAGGACTCTCATCTCTCTAATTCAATCTATTCTTAGATCAATCCCCATTTAGCACCTCTCATACTTAAAGCTAAAGCTGTCAATAAAGGAAGCCCATGATGTGACTCCACCACAATCATTCCAAGGCCCACTTAATTGCCTGGCATAAAATTATAATCCCAAGTAATATGGTGGGCCTAGTATTGAAAACACCTTTAACCTAAATCAGGCTATGCTAAGTAAGCAAATTTGGATACTCTATAACACTAGGGAAAGTCTCCCTATAGCCAAGTGTTGTTGTCAAATATGGTGAAGGTAAAGAAGGAGAAGTTCTTAAAGGCCCAAAATTCATCCTCACTTTGGAAAGGGATAAATGTGACCTCAATTTGATTATCCCCCACATTAGGTAGCAGGTGGGAAATGGTGAATTAATTCACACTAATGGTGGTTTTTGGTTCCCACAACAACACACTACCCCACATATTACCGAAATTAGTGATATGATTGACCAAAATGGACAAAGGAACTGGGGAAAGCTTATTACAATTTATGACAAAACTATAGTTGAATCAATTACAAAGATCCTATCATAAGGTAAGAGACATAATTATTTGTGATTGTGGAATTTTGGGCCACTATATTAAAAGAAGGTCATAAGAGGCAAAGAAATGTTAAAACCAATGGTGCCCTAAATAGACCCATAAACGAGTTAAAGCTTTAAAAGATAAAGCTTCTCAAGAAAATCCTTACTTTTTACTAGAAGTTCTATCATGGTTCCCTCACTTTAGGGAATAATTTCAAAATAAAAAGTTTCAAGATTTAGAGCATATGTACATTTGGGTGTAATGACCACAAAAATGCTAACCACCTCTTCCTTACATGCTCATTTGTCTGTGCTATTTGGTTTGGCTTGAAAAATGCTATCAGAACTAAATGTGTGACTCCCCAATCTCTCTCTGCATGCATCAATATTTTGTTAAACCATCAACCAAGCCTTGGAGGACCATATATAAAGGGTGAAAGCATATCAAGTACAGGCTTCTTGAAGGATATCATAATTCTTTGTTGAAGCCTTCACCATTATAAGAACAATGTCCTCTTTTAAGGTACAAAGGCATATGCCACAGGGGTGTTTACTTTATACAAAAGAATGAAAAATTGTGTCCATATGCTAACAATATGAAAGATCAAAATCTTTTCAATTCAAATATCAGAGGTTAGGCATATCAACAAGATGGGAGGTTGGAGCAGAGAAAGGACACAATCATCGCCATGTAAAAAAGATTTCAAATCCTTAATAAATCACTCTTTAGTGCTTCTCCCGAAGGTTAGGGATAACTATCTCCTTATCCTAGTCGATGTTGCCCTTGCTCAAGAATCTACCTTGAAAGTATTTATAAAAGGAATTTAAGGATGCTTAAAGGTCACCAAAGTACTGTCTTAAAAGAAAATCCTTGTCCAAATCCCTAATGAAAACTATGCTAATTTGCTTCTGAATAGGACTAATTATTGTAAAAAGGATGTTATAGTTGGATAGGAAATAAAAACTATAAACTTCACTTAAAGACATAAGATTTGAATTGTGCAAAGTCCTAAACCTTTTAGTGTTAGATAGATTCATATTTGCTCTCATGAGATGGTATGTTACATGTTTCCCTAATGTATCTTGTTTTCCTATAATACACACACACATATTGATAAACAACGTGTAATAAAGATAAATTACTCCAAGACTACCATCCAAGGTGCTAATGGCATGTTTAGGATCCTAAACAGGTAGTCAAGAGCTAACTTAAAGGATTAACTTTAGAGAAAGGGAGAAAAAAACCTTTGATCTCGAAATAAGGCTACTCAACAAGACTATGGAATGCTAAGGGATCTCCCTTAGAGGGTGTCTTGTTTTAAAAGATCATGATTTGGATGGAAAGAAATTGGAGGGAGTGAGAGACCAAAGAGTTGAAGATTTGTACTATTAAGGGGTCTCCTAAGAGGGATATAATGGCAAAGACAAAATAAATACTATGTCTCTTAAGCTTAGTAAGATAGGGCTAAGCAAGATGAATTTTGTATGTGTTCGACTTCCACATGCTTATGACCTTGGTTATGTTATAAGGGGCTCTCTATTTATAAGTTTCATAGGCAATGTACTAATGATGACAATCACGCCAAGTTGCTTAATAGAGTTATAAAAGTTATCTTATTAGGATGGCCTATCATGATGAAGCTATTCTGCTCAAAGTAATTTGGGAAACTTGCATGCTGATTCCTTGTATAAGGCTCAATGAATGGTAGCCGTTGATTCTTTTAGGCCTTTTAGAAATGGGTTAGATTAAGTTGGGCCAATTGGGATACTTATAACTAGGAAACCCCTATAACACTTACTTTTAAGTTCGCTAGCAAAGTGATGAGTTAAGTAAACTTAGAGTAATGTTTTTATCTTAGTTGTCATTTAATTATTTTTGGTGCCTTTGTCATTTCATATTCCTATGATTCATCACATATGTATGGAATGCTTTATGGAATTTGAGAAGTCAAAGGATGTGAAGGGTTGTTTACTTGTTCCTTTAAGTCTTTATTTGTTTCAACTCCAACTATCTTTTATTTTTTACAAGTTGTTTCCTTATTTCTTTTACATAGGTCAATCTCGTTTTAGTCTTGTTCTTCTTACAATGGTTGCACCTTTCTTGGGTAACTTCTAAAGTAACATGTCAGGAGATGATCTCTATTAGTCTTGAGATGATTATTGCTTTCCTTTGAATGTCAATCTGTCATTGCCTTCTACTTAGCAAGATGTTTTTTATGTAAAAGATGGTAAAGCTTTTTATAGTATTGTATAAGAATGTTCCTTGAAGAGAAGTACATTTCCTATTGAACAAACACTATGGTTTTATAATAGCCTTGATTAAGGTAGCTTTTTGTCAATTGACCCCACTAGAAATACTAGGTTTTATGGCTTTATGTTAGTTCTCAAAGGTAAATATATCTTTTCCTTCATTTTTCCATTTCTTCAATGTTAGTGTATATGACACTATTAAAGGTATGCTCACATTCAATGGCAGATCTAATCATTGTTTTCTCCTTATATGTGGTTCTTTGAGTTCAAGGTTGCTATAGGTTTATCATTTCCTATTTGTGCAAAGTATTAGTGATCCTTTTCCCTTTACTTAGCATTACATTGATAAGAACAATTATGATCCTAACGAGGTAATAAGGTACAATAAGGATGTTGTTGAGAATAATGCAATTATTTTGTTAGGTTTAACTAGTTGGTTTCATCTAAGTAAGATTCCTTTGCAGTCAATAAGCTTGAGGCTAGTATTAAGGTATGCTAATGTGATTCATTGGTTTTCCTATGGTCACGTGGCATTGCCTCAAGACCATAAAATGCTTATGCAGCTATTAAGGCACTCAAATAAGGTGGTCCTAATGTCTTGCATATGGCTCCTCTAGATTCTCCTTTAGCTCCTACTTCTTTGTCAAGTTCTCATGTGTGGCCTTTCTATTTAGCCTTTTAAGGAGGCTACTTCATAGAAATGTCATTAAGAGGTAGGTGAGTCATTATGTGATTTTAGGGGTGACATTATTGATAAAGAAGCATCTATTTCTTCACCTGAGGTTGACCTAAGCAATCTTGAAAAGTCTTTCGAAATGAAAGCTAATGAGGCTATGCCAAGGCAAGTTGTATATATTAGTGCTTTTTATGGAAGGTGTCCAAAAATTTATTAAAGCATGCTCAAATTTAGGCTTTTACAATAATGCAAAAGATATAATGTAATATAATATGTAATAAATGGAAAATCAATAATAAATTTATGAGGCACTTATCTATTGAAAGTACTATCAACTTTTTGTTATCATTTGTGTCATATCTGAGGTTATATTAAATAATCTTATTATGTGTAGCAAGTGGATCATTTAGATTTGGATCAAGGCATAAGGTCACATAGGCCTTATTTATGTGCATGTATTGAATGGTATTCCCAAACTTGGGTCATGGCATGAAGTCACGTTGTTCTTGTAAATGGATGTGTATGTATAAAAATAATAATGTATCCAAATTTGAGACATGCCTTATGGGACACAAAGTTCTCTTAACTTAGTTATTCCTTTTCTTCCCAGTGCAATTTTTTTAAGACCTATTTGGTCTTATTTTTCTCTATCATGTTGAACATTATTTAATGACTAAGTTTCTAATATGTCTTCCATCTTTCACCATAGTGACTATTTTCCTCTATACCCAATCTATTCATCACTAAAGATACTAACATCATCTTTAGCATTTTGCTATATTTATTCTTTATCCAACCTTATTACTTATTGCAACACTAAAATCTATCCCCTCTTTTACATGGGATTATAGCCTTTTTGTGCAATCTTTTCCTATTTCTATCTTGATTAAAAGTAGCTTATCAATAGCTTGTATGCATGTTACCTAGGCTATACATGCTATCTAAGACAATGTGTTTCATGTTAAGAAACCTTATCTTATCTGTATGATTGTACAACCTTGCTTTCTCTTAAGTGGTACTATATATAGGAGTAAGATCAACTTAATTATAAGTAACTAGAGCTAATTCTTAGTTTCTAGTAGATATGGTTAAAGATAAAGGCCTTGACTACTTAAAAGATATTTGAAAGTGGCTTCCCCTATTGCACTAAGAATCGGTAGAATTTAAAAGATGGTGTTTACTTTGTATTTGGATACCTCATTTGTCACATTCTAAATTTCTATAACTATTAACATAAGCAAAGTAACGAAAGAAGAATAACAAGGGACTATCTTGAATAAGTATTAGAGAACTACCCTATGTTAATTAGGAAGCCTTATAGAGACATTAACTTGATAATTTATTTAGCATAAAAACACCTAGACATAGGTCAAATAAGGTTGCCAACATTCTTGTCTTAATGTCTCCATGATTTTCATATAGATAGGAATATATTTAAGTACAAGCATTCGGTCAAGGACAATCCCAGTAACCATGTATACAATAAGCTTGGAGCAACTTAACTCTTGAGATGAGTCCTTAAAATTTCTAACACATGCATGCTCGAGCAAAGGCTATAGGAATAAGCAAGTGAACATGAGATAATAGGACAAAATGAAGCCACTTTGACATTCCACTCACTCACAAGACACACTAGCTATCTAGTCTAGGTATGGTACTCCATTTGGCCGTGGGAATTAATAAGGAATTGCACGAAATGGAAAGATAGCTTATATAATCTAAGAGGAAGACATCTATCATGCATGGAGGGGGGAGAGGCTACGTAGAGGGGGAATAAAGTAATTAAATCCTAAGCACCCTTGATAGAGTGCACCATGTGTGTGTGACCATAATCAACTTGGATGCCTATAGACATGTAGGTATATTGCCCAATCGTAAGTCCTTAGATTACCCATTTAATATACCTTAATGAGGTGGAAGGGATACATATAATTATGCTGCCACCTAGAATGGTAATCGAATAAGGAATGAAATAGGAAGAATTAAATTAAACAACAATCCTTGCCACCTTATGCTTGCACCATCCACTAATATTTATATTCAATTGGTATTTCGATTAGTGCTCTCATTCTACATCACCGTAGGAGTTAAATGCCATATGCAATCTATGTATTAGGTGGGAATAATATAGATAGGATGCTGCCACCTAGCCTTGCACCAAACAAAGAATGGAGAGAATGAATACTTAATCACTTAATATATCCAAATAGCTATGGGAAGCATGAGCTATCCACTTGTGATAATCACCACCCATTTTAATTCACTTAGGCCAAGAATAAAAGGGGAAGAAGGGAACCAAAATTTGGACAACCATGAAGCTGCAAGAAAAGGACAGATCGTGAACTTAGGAAGGGATTTCAAGGACATCCATTAGAGGTATGGGAAAACTTCTAAATTTCTAAATTATTCTACTACAACCTGTTAAATCCCTAAACTTAGGAGGTTTTGGTTATGATTGGACAGCCATAGAAGTTTGAGAAAGACCATTAGAAAAGCTTGGGAGGAAGCCACGATTAATTAAAGGTAAGGAATATAATTTTACACCCCTTGAATTCAATTTGACAGAGAGGATAAAATGGAAGGAATACATGTTTATAGGTATGTTAGCTGTGATGTTTTGTCATAGGAATGCCTCCAATTTAATTAGGAAAATAGCATAGCAAGGGCTAAAGTCTAAGGCTGTGAACTCCACCTAAGTACTTCAAATGATAGTTAATTAATGAGACCAAAAGAAACAAAAATGTAAATGCCTACAAATTAGGAACACAAATTCCCAACTAATAAAAGAAAGTTAAAACCACCGTAAAGGAGGATAGTAGCTTAGTTTTAACTTAAAATTTTATCATTAATAGCTCTTATTTATGGTAATACATGACTATAATTTTAGGGGAACAATTGGAACAACAAGGGCTAAAGAATAACTCGACAGAACAACGGTAACAAAATAGGTAGTTAACACTGTATTTATTTTGCTATTTATGTAATTGCACTAGGTGAATTCCCAAAGTTCCTATGCTATGTATGGTTGCATGTATACCTACTAATGTGACTCTTCTGAGTACTAGATCACTATTATTAGCCAATGATTGCTAGCCTAATGATCCATTATACGCTACTATCTAGATATTACATGCTCCTACACTAAAGCATGCATCAAATGTATCCTGGATAATGTTTAGTACTGTCTATATGTATACTTCTTGAATACATTGTTATCTATTGGGATTTTATCTCATTACAAAGATAACCATTTTTAGGTATCAATCATACCTCAAACAAAGCCAAACAAGCAGAAACTAGAAAAGTGGACTAGTAGACTAACGTGTTGTTCTTATAATGAGTTTTATAAATTCTCTATGTAACATAAAATGCTAAAGCATGATTTTATTTTTGAATATGTAAAGTTGTTATGTAATCCCCTATTGTACATCGGTAGGATAATTATATGTATATAACTTTTAGTGTAAGCTGACGACGATGTTTAACCAAAGTGTTGTTTTATATGGGAAAAGTAACTTTAATTACCTTTTTGCATGCAACTGATTATTATTACCATGGGATTTCTATGTCCAAATTTTATAATGAGCTCTCCATCCTTTGGAATAAAGGTTTGGAAAGTTACAGGATTATTCGGATAGGTAAGATCAGGCAAATGGTGTACTGAGTTAACTTAGTTCTGCATGAGAAAGCTTTGAGCAGATTTCGTAATAAATCTTGTTAAATAGGTAATTGAAGGAATTAATGCATGAAATTTTATGGGAAGGTAGCTGATATATATAAATTCACATCTGGAAAGTTTTAGAATTCCCTAAAGTTGTGTAATAGGGTAACGAAGTCAGAAAATAGAAAGGAGAGTGTGTAGTGAGTCCAAACAAGGTAGTAGTCTAAATGGCATTAGTTAAGAGGTCATCCATGGGAGTTTTTGAAAACTGTTTTAGTGGCTTATGATAACATAATAAGGAGTCATCCTACTAATTTTTTGTAATTTTTAGATGTAATTTGATTAGGGAAAGAAATTTCACAATATCAGGTCCAGCAACTTAGACAATTTGTAACTATGGTAACTTCCGTTTCTTTATAATGGGACATGAAATTGTGTGGTATTTAGAAGGACAAATTCATAAATCTATATTTCCATGCATATAAGATAGAAATTCCCTAGGTATGCCAATAGATATCTCCAAGGTCTAGGATCTTGTTGATAGGATCTCAGATTTTTGCATTATGGAATTCAAGACCTTGTCAACAGGGTCTTCTATTTGCAGTACAAGATCTTTCAAAACTACAAGTTATAGCATATGAGAAATGTAGGTATGACATCATTCATCATAGCACAAGTCGATATATCTAACCTTAAGGAAAAGTTTTTGCCTAATAAGCATTCGTTCTACTATAAGTACGAAAAGATAATAGAAGAGAAATTGGTGGTGTTCTTTGTGCTCCATTTTTCGATGCACCAAATAACTTTATGTAACAAGATCTCACTTCTAATCACTAATGGGGGTCTAATGTAACACTATAAATTCTAGCTCATTTCATGACATTCATGGGCTTCACATCATTAATTCCATGTAAGTGTAGAGAAAAAGGGAGTAAAATAATGACTATTTTGCGTTACGTCGTATTCAAAATTTTCATTCAGCATCATATGGACTGTGTGAGTTCATACTTTATATTCTCATATTTAATTATATCAATACAACTCTTTTGCATCATAAAAAGACTCAGAGACCGGCTAGCCTCCTGCTGAGATAAGGCGAAGACTCTACCCTGGGTCTGTGGTCTGGGAGGAGGAGCCATCTCCCTTAGCTGTGTGATCTATAGAGGAGCTTGTGGAGGAGCCTGGGCGCAATCCCTGGCCATGTGCCCTGGCCTACCACATCTGAAGTACACGTTCTGCTCCGCATAGTACGGTCTAGTGCTATGGTTCCTGCCATACTGGAGACATGTGATATGTGCAAAACTGCCTTTACTGGACTGAGTCTTCCATCTCTTACCTTTCCAGCTCTACTGACTCTTTCCGCTTCTACAGCTCATAACTGCAGCCTGGGAACCCTCTCTAGGTCTCTTGGGCTCAGGGAGGGGAAGGGGTGGTCTGGCACTGGTGGTAAGCTACATCATCCTGAGATTCATTTCTATTACTTTGCACACTTCAACGAAAGGTGTTAAAGTGCCTGATTCTTATGGCACTACCTTATCTCTGATCTCAGAGAGCAAGCCCTTTTCTAATCTATCTTCCCTCCATCTTTCATCATCATGTCTCTGCAAATAGGAGGAATATCGGGAGAGCTCTACAAACTTTGCCACATACTGGTCTACAGACATCCCCTCAATTTGTCTGAATAGAATGAACTCTGACTCTTTATCATCTCTGATAGAACTAGGGAAGTATTTCTCATGAAGCACCTCGAGGAATGCCTCCCATGTGATTAGGGAGTTCCTCGCCCTCAAAATAGGCTCAATGCCCTTCCACCAATAATCTACCTCTCTCTGCAATTGAAATACAGCCATCTTAACTTTCTGCTCAGACGTGCACTCCATTACCTCAAATATCTTCTCTAACTGCATGATCCAAGCCTCAGCTTTATCTGTATTCATTTCACCATCAAAGATGGGAGGCCCAAACTTTCTGAACTGTGTAATAATTTTTTTGGTTGAGGGCTGTTACTGAGCAGAAGGCATTTAAGCTGGTGGAATTGGGGCAACCATTTGTGCATATGGCTATGGATCTGAGGGAGTCACCCCTAAGTGCTCAGGATGATCTGAGTGTGGAGGTGACTGAGGAGGAGTAGGTGTAGAGCCCTAGCTATCTCTCTCAGCAAGCCGTTCCTGAAGCTGCATAATGATGGCCTGTTGTTAATCCAAGCGAGTCATGATAGACTGTAAGGCTTCAGCTATTGGATCACTGGGCCCGACTTCATCAGCACAAGCCGCTCTAGAGGGCCAACCTCTCCTAGTGTTCACCATTGTACTGAAACATCATAACAAACTGTAACATAAGCTAGGAAATACTTCCACCATCAAACACACTCAATTCATCTAAAAGCAAGTTCACATGCATCTAGGCAACTCATAAACACAAGCCACAACCTACATCAAGAGTCTGAACCTTTGCTCTAATACCAATAAATATAACACCATAAATTCTAGCTCATTTCATGATATTCATGGGCTTCACATCATCAATTCCATGAAAATGTAGAGAAAAAGGGAGTAAAATAATGACTATTTTTGCGTTGCGTCGTGCTCAAAATTTTCATTCAGTGTCACATGAACCGTGTGAGTTCATACTATACATTTTTATATTTAATTACATCAATACAACTATTTTGCATCATAAAATCATGCCCATAACTCATGGGAATCGAAATGAAGCATAAAATAGGATTGTTTAATTTCGGCCAGATTTGGTCCTTTTTCTGACCAAACTTTGAAAAATCATAACTAATTCTAGAAAAATAAAAAACATACATTCTTAGCCATTTTGGAAAGCTAAGGATGTCTACTTCACATTAAAAATTTGCTCAGACCATAACATCCATCACAGAGGACGTTTGACATCCAAAATGATCCAGAGGTCAGATTGCATTCTGGAGCTATCACAGAATTCTGCAAAAATTTTTGAAAATATCTAATTAATTCCATAAAAATTCAATCTATGTAAATGATACAAATCTAGAAAGTTGTGGATATTAGCTAGAGGAGAAAAATATTTTTAGACCAGTTCATCAAGCCCAAACCGTAAAATTTAAAATGTACAACTTATGGCAATTGACAACTCTAGCGTTGTCACCACAACCAAAAAGAGACTGGGCCATCAAGTAATGAAGATAGTAATGAGTGAGTGATGAAGTTTTATGGCCTTTGACTTACTAAGCTAGTACATAATTTCCCCCATAATCTACCATTGGATGTCGTTATGAATCATGGTGGTTGGAGCATGTCAAACCCCATCTTTTGCAAAGGAGAACACACTATTAATGTCCGGTAAGGTGAATATGTACTACGAAAATAAATGAAATTGGACCTTCCCCTTAAGGTTTAGATTAAACTAATCAAGGTCCAATAAGAAGGAGCTCAAAAACTTTAAAGTAAGCTCTCTCTATATATGGGTGGCTAAATACATAACAAAAAGAAAAAAAAA
This sequence comes from Erythrophleum fordii, assembly GCA_032878935.1. Classification (NCBI taxonomy): domain Eukaryota; kingdom Viridiplantae; phylum Streptophyta; class Magnoliopsida; order Fabales; family Fabaceae; genus Erythrophleum; species Erythrophleum fordii. The sequence continues at coordinate 10,999,235 of JAVQMF010000052.1, read as the reverse complement.
AAGGTCCAATCCAACTACATAAGCTAACTACTTGACTTCTTTAAAAAGGCCTAGCTTAGTCAAAGCACCTTATCTATATATTTGTAGTTCTAAATGGGATGCTAGGCTAAATGGTATAATGGGCCTCTTAGGCTTTGTCCCAAAAGATGAGGCCATTTGGATTAGTTGGGGTAAAGATAAAGCAAGCTAATACATGGTGTGAGTGCTTCTTGAGAGCTATAAATGGTACCTGACATGAGAAAAACAATATTCCAATTAGAAAGCATATCAATATCAAGCAACAGAAAAAGATAATAGCCCAAGAACAAAAGAAAACATGCCAATAAAGAGTATAGAAAGCAATCATCAGAATAATAAAGGATTTGACCAAATACAATCCACCACGTTTAGAAGAAAAACCCATGAGATATATTTGAATACAAAGCCTATACAGCAAATGGTGTTAGTGAGCCCAACAGAAGCATACCACCAATCAAAATAAACAAATCCAATCGAATATTAAAATAAAAATGGCACACATGTAAAATGTACACCATAAATCTAGTAAACCTTTAGCATGCATAGTAAAACACAATTAGACAAATGGGCCCAAGTGTTAAAGTTGAATTAAGGGTAAGCAAGGCCCTACTAAAGGAAAATCAAACTTAAAAGCAAACCAATAAGCCCAAATTTCAAGCAAATAATAGAACCTTAAATATTATTCCATTAAGGTAAACTAAGAGTATGTAGGGTCTTATTAGGAGAACAGGTAAACCAATAAAGATGAACCAACCTAATACAACATAATTGGCATTAGACAAATTAAAGGTGCCTAACAACTCAAAACAACTTAAACTAAAGCTAGTAACCTAAATAAGATCCATAACAGAGGTCATATTAAAGTTGTATATCCATAGCAAATTAAAACTCAAACATCAAAGCACAACCTAATAACAAAGAGAAAATTACCAAAATATCCAATTAGAGGACCCACAAATGCAAAATCAACCCAGGGAACAGTCACAGACATTGCGCATACATAAAGTAAAGGACCTAGATGGTCTCATAAGCACCATTAAAAAAAGACAAAGGTACATAACAATAAGCAAAACAAAGTAAGGCAACACTAATACAATGGTTAATCAAATCAATACCCTACAATGATAAAAAGCAAAACAAATGACTAAATAAACAAAAATAAAAGACAATAAAAATAAAATAAAATTATGGCAAAATAGGGGACCAGTGAAAGAGGTTAAGAAGAAGAACCAACTTAGTAAACCACTAACCTTAAAGTGAAAATGATGAGTCCCGCAAAGATGGAAGGAAAGAGTGAAATAAGGGAAAAAGGAAAGTGATGTGAGTTTCAAATGATGAAGAAATGCAAGCAATATCAATGAAGGAGGATATCAGGTTGTGGCTTGTCAATAATGGAATTGGAATTGCCATCGCTAGATGATGGGGAAGGAGATAACAATGAGGGAGCAAAGGAGATGGTAAAGACTTGAAAAAGGCTATGGTTTCAAACTTCGGCATGTTAGGGTTGGTTCTAGTTCTAGTCATTGGGTCTATAGATTGAGGAGAAAGGCAAGTTATGGAATGGGTTGGATAGGTTGGTTAAATGGATTTAGAGGTGGTTGAAAGGAAAGAATTAGGTAATGGTTTTTATTTTTATTTTTATTCTTCTTTTAAACAAAATGCACATGATTGTGTTAATGGACACAGCTTACCCATGTCCACCACAAGTGAAGAAGGATAGAAAGGTGAGGATGTAGTGCATGATTGTGTAATTGGACATGGCCAAATTATGTGTGCGTTGAGTTTAAAACTGAGGTTCTAGTAGGTGGCAACACATGATTATGTCATTGGACACAGTCAACTGGTGTTAACCACTAATGAGATTATTAATATTTCGATATTATTATATTTTATATTCCTTATATTTAATCTTACTAATAATTCATAGTGGCTAATTAGATGACTTTAGGTTTATTTTATATTAAATGGACTAAATTTAGATTAATAGATTTTAAATGCATTTTTATTATATTTATCCAATAAAGACCCAATTATTTTTTAATTGTATTTTGCATGATAGAAGATCCCTAAAAGAATTTGGATATTATCTTATTGTTACTTCTAAAGTGGTATTGGATTTCTTGGTGAAGAAGCTAACATTATCTATTTAAGGAGGAGAAGATATCATTAGAGAATACACACTCCATTTTTTGTACTTCTCATTCTTATTTTTGTCTTTTCATGACTTTTTAATTTTTCTTGGTGATCAATCCAAAGTTTGAATCTGATAGGGAATTTGAGTCCATGTTTGTACAGAACTCTGGTTTGGATTTTAATTTCAAAAGTATTTCGTTTTTATTCTCTTTGTTATCGTGTAATTAATATAATTCTGTTTAGATGATTTTTGTTGCAAGAATTCTGATTTATCTGAGAACATATTTTGATGTAATCAGTTGGTTAATCAAGTATGAAATAGTTTGGCTTCATGTTGTTGACAGTAACATAATTGTGTTCTGATTAGCAGTACGAACTAATTAAAATTCTGAATGGTAGTTTATGAATATTAATAAAAAATAACCAAATGATTAAAAATTAAACTAGAGGTATTTTAGGTGACAAGGATAGGAAAATATGAGGAGAAGAATTCTGGATTGGTTACACATCATTTTGCTTGAGTTTCGTTTTCGTTAATTGATTTGTTATTCGGTTTAATTAGTCCAATTTTATATTTGAACCTCTAATTATCATAATTTCAAAATTTTCATTCCTAAACTAATTGATTTGATTAATAGCTCCATAGGAGATCACCTGGTGAGTATTATATTACAAACCAAAAAAAATTTACTAATTTTAGCCAGTTCGACAACTACGAGTAAATAGTATTTTCTTTATCAATATTTTGGCACCGTTGCCATGGAGCCAATCAATCTTAATCAATTAGAATAGGAAATTCTTTAATTTCAATTTTGATTTTAACATTTTTACCTAGTATTTGTGGTCAATTTTCAGTATTTTTAGTGTTTTATAACTGTACTAGGCAATACTAGTGATAGAGATAACTAACTCTGGTTGAGCTAAAATTTGGTATATAGGTTCTAGATGTTGTGAGGAATCAAAATCATAGTTATACTATGTGTTAGGCCACTTTTTGGCCAAATTCCATCATTTAGCCTACTTTTTCAAATTTTTAGTATTTTTTGCTTTGATTTTTTGAGATTTTTCTAATTTTTCCTAATTTATTTTGAATTTTCTTAGTAATTTTTTGGTGTTATTCTTTTATTTTATTTCATTTTTGGTATATGAAAAGACCTTCCAATAGAGATTTGATTGAGTTTAATATGAGGATTTATAAGAGTTTTCACACACAACATAGAAATCATAAGATTAAAGAAGTTGTGACTATTGATTTGATTTCTAAGATAATAGACAATATAGGAAGTAATTGCAAATTGAATTTGGATTTTGATTCTGAAGTAGTAGATATTGTAATGTCCCGTTTCCATTAAACGATGGAAATGGGCACGTTTTCAAAGCAAGTTCCCTGAGATGAGTGATTCAAGGCCAAATAAAATTTGGATAAAATTTTAAATAATAGAAAATGAGGATTTGAGCCTTGAGTTACCCAGAAACCGGGGTCGGAGTAATTCGAAAAATTTGTCGAAAGGCCAGTGGCATTTTCATAAATAAGTGTAATTTTGGAAAAGCACCTAGGAGGGCTTTTTAAATAGAAATTCTGAGTTGCCCAGGGTTTTCAGAGGCCCCAAAAACCATTGGAAGCCCCGGGACCAGTAAAACCCCTCCGGTGTACTTTTTTCGATGTCGGTTAACCCGAACTTTGACTGATTCGTTTGGGATAGTTTTAGCTCCGATTTGAGTGATTCCAAAGGCATTTTATTAAATTGGGAACCTCTTTGAAAAGTGTAAGTTTTAGCCACTTTTTCCTACTCCTTGCTTTGTTAAACTTCTTCCCCTCCTTTCCTCCTTTCTTCCTATGGATTTAGTGAGATGTTTGGTTCTGTTTTGAGCCCAAAACTGAGGGGGAAATTTCGAAATTCAAGGAGAGGGTTGAAGCAAGGAAGAGAACTCTTGAGAAAAGCTTGGAATCAAGGTGATTTTTCTATCTTGGTTGCTTCCTTTTTCTTGCCCTTTGTGTGTGGAGTTCTGCCAGAACAGAACCATCTTGGGGGGAGGCTTTTTGTCCAGAAATAAGAAGGAATTGTGGGTTTTAGACCATGAGGAGTTAGTAGATGCAAGGAAATTGGAAGAAAGGCTAATGAAAATCAAGTTAGAAAAGTGTAGAGCACTTAAAGGGATTGTAAAAACTGATTTAATCCATGAGTTCCCTTGGCTATTTAAGTGTTTCCTTGACCTCTTACAACTCTTAACAACCTCCCTAAATGGTTCCCCCAGCAAGGAAAAATCAAGAAGCCATGAAATCCCATTTATGCTCTAACTTTCGGCCAAGTAGGGATGGCATAGTTAGGGAGAGTTTTAAATTGTTTCCAGCCCATTTTTGAGTCATACATGATGAATAAATGTGAGGGGAAACCTTGGGAAAAATTTAGGAAGCTTAGAGAATGAGTTGGTGCTTTAGGTTCCATATTGTGACCTAAGGAAGCAACATGATGTTAGGCCCTTTGTTTTAATGATGTGATGACTCCAAGAGGCTTAAAAGGAGTCAAGAATCATATTTGAGAGTAAAGAATGAGGCCTAGAAATCATTTGAGGGGTGTTGCTTCATTAGGTGCCAATATGGACCATAATGGAGGTTGTAGAGTAATCTAGGGTTTAAGCAAGTTGCATGGCCCTAGAAATTGTTTCATGAACTTAATTGGCTCCCATAATTTGTGTCTAGGCCAAGAGACACTATTTCCACCAACTTGTGGGTGTGTGGCTAAAAGAGGAGGCTTGAAAGCTAAGGAAAAAGTGTGTGTTTGTATACAAGGTAGCTCTCTCCACCTTCTCTCATGCAAGGATGTGTGTTTAGCTTGTTTTAGAATGCTTGTATGTGTATTTTCAAGCTTTGAAAAGTATGCTAGCATGCCTTTACATGTCATGATCCTTGATGCCATATTATGTTTTAAATGAATCCATGATGTTTGTATGAGTTTGCTTGAGTGTGGAGAGGCCAAGAACTCTTCCCTTGGGTGAGGAGGAGCCAAGAACCCTTGAGCTTGGTTGAGACAAAGTAAAGAGTCTCCCAAAAGCAAAGTGGGCTCCCAAGAGTATGGTTGAGTCCAAAGTGCTCAAAGAATAGGTGAGGCAAGTCCAAAATCTATGAGGAGAAGGGTGAGGCCAATCCAAACACTTATTAAGCTCTTGAATGTCTTGTATGATTGATTCACATGCCAAGTTTGCTTTTAAAATGCCTATGACTTATATTTCCTCCATGCATGCATTTGAGAACCTTGCTTTGCACATATTATGTATGATTGAATGGGGGATGAGCTATTGGGATTCTTTGAATCTCACTCCCTCCTCTCCAATGCTCTAACATGCTAGGTGGACCAAGGAGTTATGGTGAAGGGAGCCAACAACCATGAAAGAAAGAGATTGACAAGCCTAGGCCTAGCTTTCATTCTTTTTGAACCTATAATGAGGTTTCACAAAGTATATGATGTTGTAAATGTACCATGACCCTTGAGGCATGTATAAATACACCATTCTATGATGTTTATATGTATGAATATGATGTATGACCTCTAGCATATGTTTTGAGTATCTAATGCCAAAGTATGAGAATTGAAAGTTTGATGGATATGTGTATAAGTGGGGGTTGAATGGCCAAAATGAGATGCATGAGGTTTGGGACCATTTGGGCAGCTCACACAAGTCTTAAATAAGCTTTTGGACTTGCCCAAAAGGTGCCACAACTAAGGGAAGGCCATTTGGCAAATTTGGTACCTCATATGGAGCCAAATTTGACCATAATGGAACCCTATATCACTTTTTGGCCAAATGAGTTAGTCTTGCCCTGAAATTTGGCATACAATTAGGTCTCATTAAGAGCTTTCTGGGAAGCTAAAGATCATAATTTTCGGAGGTCTAGAGAATATTTGATGAATTTTCAAAGTTGGGATTTTCTATGGTTTCTGGTATGTGCACTGTTCATACTGGCAGATTTGATTTCTGTGTCATCCGATGATCAAATGGTGTCCAATGCTTATGAAATTTTATGTTCATAAACTAAAGGTCATAAGATTTCTGTGGCCACCGAGATCACCTCATTTGGAGGTCTGAGCACAGAGTTATGCATTTTTGAAATTTGCTGTTAGTAACAGTGGCGACTCCAGAGCTCAATCACTGTTCCATCAGTTCCAGATATTTAAACATATCTGTTTCATTCAGGAATTATTTTTAGTGTCAAGTTAACATTTGTAGCTTTCCAGAATGACTAAATTTGTGTGATTTCAATATTTGTAGAATTAGTTATGAATTTCAGAAGTTTGCATCAGTAACCTAAATCACAGCCCAGGCAGCCAGTGAGTCTGTAGCTTTTTAGATGTCAAACGTCCTGTGTGATGAATTTTGTGACTTGGACATATTTTTAGTGTGAAGTAGACATCCTGAGCTTTCCAGAATGACAAAGAACACATGATTTCGATTTTTTCTAGATTTAGTTATGATTTTCCAAAGTTTGTGACAGAAAAGAGGAAATTCTGGACGAAAATGCAAATATGAATTTTAATGTGTTCCTTTGCTTTCCACGAGTTGTAGACCAAATTTGATGATGGAAATGAGCTATATTCATGTATTTAAGTATGAGAATGCGATAGATGCATTCATATGGCCCACGGGACTCCTAAAGAAAACTTTTACCCGTAGAGAAATGCATTTTAATTCATAACTCCCTATGCCACTAGATTGTTTCCATAGAACAAACATAAGATGAGGTATGGGAATTGCATGAATTGAGTCCTAGAAGTATGGTGTTATAGATATCACTAGGAATAATGATAGGACTCTTAGGGAATTGGCTACACCTGATGCTAATTACCAACCATTGTATATTCAATATCTTAAATTTGATACTACTTTTGAACTTAAATCTGGATTAATACATTTGCTTTTAAAGTTCCAAGGTCTTACAGGTGAGGATCCTCATAAACATTTTAAGGAGTTCCATGTGGTTTGTTTTTCCATGAAGCCACAAGGGGTTTCAGAAGAGCACATTAAGCTTAGAGCATTTCCCTTCTTACTGGATGGGGTAGCTAAAGATTGGCTTTATTATCTTTAACCTCAAGCCATCACTTTATGGAATGACTTCAAGAGAATATTTCTGGAGAAATTCTTCCCTGCCTCAAGAACTACTACCATCGGAAAAGAGATTAGTGGTATCAGATAGATGAATGGAGAAACATTGTATGAGTATTGGGAGAGGTTTAAGAAACTGTATGTAAGTTGTCCTCACCATCAGATCAGTGACTAACTTCTAATTTAGTATAATTATGAAGGCTTGTTACCTAGGGATAGAAGTATAGTTGATGCAGTTATAGGTGAAGCATTGGTTAATAAAACCCTAGCTGCTACCAAAGACCTCATTGTGAATATGACACAGAATACATAACAATCTACTAAAATAAATACACCAACCAGAGGTATAAACAAAATCTATGCTACTTATATGGATTAACAAAGAATAGAAAACAAACTTAAAGAGTTGGTTTTCATGGTCAAACAGCTAGCACTCGAGCAAAGACAACCTTAACAACTCCCCACACCTTTGTGTTAACCACACATGCCTCAAATCAGTGTCCCTAATTGCAAGATAATACAGAATTATGTGTTGGCCCTGGTAGACCTTTATAGCAGCAAAATAGATATGACCTTTATATAGCATCATACGATCCCAGATGGAGAGATCATCCAAATTTGAGATATGGCAGTGGGTCTAACCAACAATAGTAACAATAGAAATTTAGTGCTCCTAGCCCAAGCAACTAATAGCCTATAAGACAACCCATGCAACAGATGAATAAGTTAGAACCATGTCTAGAAGATATAGTGAAATAGTTGGCAACAAATACAGTCCAATTCCAACAGTAAACAGAGACAACAATCTAGAGTTTGGAAACCCAAATTGACAAACTTATAACAAATATCAATGAGTTGAGAAGTCAAGGTTTTGGCTAGTTACCTTCATAGCCCGTGACCAACCCAAGAGGCAATGATAGTGCAATAACCTTGAGGAGTAGTAAGCAAGTAAATGGTGTAACATCCGGTTCTTTGAAAACCAGAGGAAACGTGAGAAACGTAACATACAGTTTCTCCGTTAATGAACGAAATTCACCGAATACAAAAAGAAGTCCTCCGAAATGAGATAGTTAAGGTCCCAAAAAAAATTGGGAAGCATTCTAGACTCTTCAAAATAAGAATCCCAAACTCAGACAGAAAGAAAAATGGAGCTAGAATGAAGAAATGAAATTGGGACAAAAACTAATGAAATGTAATGGCACTTTCGTTAAATAAGTGTAAATTTTGGAAAAACATATAAGAGGACTTTTTAAATGAAAGTTTTCAGTTGCCCAAGGTTCTCAGAGGCTCTGAAAACCATGAAAAGCCCCAGGACAGTTAAAACCTCTCCCGTGGACGTTTTCCAATGTTGGTGTACCCGAACTTTGATAGATTCGTTCAAGAAGGTTTTAACTTAGATTTCAACGATTCCAAAGGCATTTTATTAAATGGGAACCTCAATTTCATAATGGAAAAGACAGTTCCTAAACAGGAGCTAAAACGAAGAAGAAACGAAAATGCCAAAAATGAAGGGCAAAATAAAAATTTTTGAAAAGTGTAACTTACTCTCATCGATATATATGATGCACCCTTCTTCTCCCTTCATTATATATGACCATGTTTTGCCCAAAACCAAAGGAAAACCCTAGGGGATGAGGCACACAAGAGGAGGAAGAAAAGGAGGAGAAATTCCAGGTAGAAAGGTATGGATTCTTGGTAGTTTTCTATGCTTTCTTCCATCTAAACCTCCTCTCCTCCATTCTCCTTTGTTTCCTTTGATTAAAATGAAGTTTTCAAATCTATTTTAAGGGAGATATTAAAGGGAAATTTCGGATTTGAAGACAGGAGCTTGGAGAAAGCAAGATTCAAGTGAGAAAAAGCAAGAAAACTAATTTCTTCTCCTATGGTTGCTATCTTTGGTTCCCTCTTCTCCATTTCGCCTAACATGAGAAAACCCTAGGAGGACATGATTTTTAGGCAGAACCAAGGATGAATCTAAGGAAAAAAGGTGTGGAGATTAAGAATATGTAAAGGAAATTAACAAAAATCATTAGATTTCAAGATGCAAATTCTAGGGTTTCAATTGGACCTTGTAAAATTTGATTTTGTATGATAATTCCTAGGCCTAAATAAGAGTTTAAATGAGCTCCTAAGATCCCTAAGAGGCTCTTCATATGCTTCTTCCCTTGAGAAAACAAAGCAAACTCCAAGGAGCTCCATTTCTTCCATAGCCTTGTCCAAGCAAGGATAGCATAGCTAGAGAGAGTTTTAAAATTTTTTAAGCCCATTCTTAAGTCATATATAATGAATAAAAATGAAGGGAGGCCATGGAAAAAATTTAGAACTCATAGAAAGTAAATTGGTACTTTAGGTTCTATATTATGACCTTAAGAAGCAACATATAGTTAGGCTCTTGGTTTTGATTGTGTGATGACTCCAATAGGCTTAAAAGGAGTCGAGAATCATATTTGAAAAGAAAGAATGAGCCTAGAATTTATTTGAGGGGTGTTGCTTCATTAGGTGTATTTGTGGACCATAATGAGGTATAAGCCAACCTAATATTTAAGCAAATTGTATGGCCTTAAAATTGAGTTCATGAACCTAATTAGCTTCCATAAATTGTGTTTAGGCTAAGAGAAAGCATCTCCATAAGTTTTTGTGTGTGTGGCCAAAAGAGGAAGCCTTGATTCAAGAAGAAAAATGTGTGATTGTGTGCAAGGTAGCTCTCTCCTCCTTCTCCCATGCATGGATTTGTGTTTAGCTTATCTTAGAATGTGTGTATATGTATTTTCAAGCCATAAAAAGTATGTTAGCATGCTTTTATATGCCATGATTTCATGATGACATATTATGTTTCTAAATGATGCCATGATGTTTGTTTAAGTTTTCTTGAGTGTGGGAAGACCAAGAACTCTTAACCATGGTAAGAATGAGCCAAGAATCCTTGAGATTGGTTGAGACAAAGCAAAGAGTCTCCCAAAAGCAAAGTGGGCTTCCAAGAATATGGTTGAGTCCGAGAATCTCTTAAAGAATGGGTGAGGCAAGTCCAAAATCCATAAGAAAAAGGGTGAGGCCAAGCCATCCACTTGGCAAGCTCTTGAATGTCTTGTATGACTTATTCACATGCCAAGCTTGCTTCTTGAATGTTCATGACATCAATTATTTCCATGCATGCATTTTCAAGGCTTCCTTTGCATATATTATGTATGATTGAATAGGAAATGAGCTATTGGGATTCTTTAAATCTCATTCCCTCCTCTCCAATGATCCAACATGCTAGGTGGACTAAGTAGATAAGGTGATGGAAGCCAACCACCTTAAAGAGAAGAGATTAATACCAATATGTATGGTTTTTCCTTTTTGAAGCCATAATGATGCCTAATGATGTAAATTATTATTGTATATGGTCTATGACCTCTTGGACATGTGTAATTATGATAATATGTAATGTATAAATGAATGGATATGATATGTGAACCCTAGAATGTAATTTGGGTATGTAATGCCAAGACATGCTTCTTTAAAGTTTGATAGAAGTATGCATATATGTAGATGAAATGGCTAAAATAAGATGCATGGAGTTTAGGACCATTTGAGCAGCTTACACAAGTCTTAATAATGCTTTTAGACTTGCCCAAAAGGTGCCAAACCCTAAGGAAAGCCATTTAGTTACTTTGGTACCTCATATGGAGCCAAAATTGACCATAGTGGAACCTTATGTCACTTTTGGCTAAATGAGCTCTTCTTGATTTGAGATTTGGCATGCAATTAGAGCTTGTTAAGAGATTTTTGGAAAGCTAAAAAACATAATTTTTGGAGGTTTACAGAATATTTGATGAATTTCCAAAGTTAGCAATTTTTCTAATTTTGGTATACTGCACTATTCATTTGGTCTGAAAATGAAATCTTTTACATAGGGCTCAAATGATGTCCAATTACCATGAAATTTTATATAGAGAGACATTCATAGTGACTCGTGCCAACTGGAAGCACCTTATTTGGAGGTTTAGAGAGGGAGATATGACTTCTTAAAGATTCTGTCCAGTATCAGGAGCTTCACCCGACCTCAGTTACTGTTTTATTAAATTTCGAGGTTTGGGCGTACCTGAGCTAGTCTAGAGTTATTTTTTCCCTCTAGCTAACATCCACAAATTTTCATATTGGTATTATTTGAATAAATTGGATTTTTGTGGAATTAATTGGACATTTTTTAAGTTTACTGTAAAAATCTGTGACAGCACTAATGGGCAGTTTAACCTCTGAACCATTTTGAATGTCAAACGTCCTCTGTGATGGATGTTATGGTATAGACATATTTTTAGTATGGAATAGACATCCGTAGCTTTCTAGAATGACTAAAAATGCATAATTTTGAGTTTTCTAGAATTAGTTATGATTTTCCAAAGTTTAGATAGAAAAAAGGCAAAATCTATCCAAGAATATATATAAATATTTCATGCTTTCCTTCATGATTCTTGAGATGTAGGTTACTTTTAATGATGCAAATGAGTTTTATTCATGTAATTAAATATAAGAATGTAATGTATGAGTCCATATGGCCCACGGGACTCTGAAGAAAAATTCTATATGTGACACAGCACTAGGAAATGCATTAAAATAATGCCACTTTCTTGCCTCTTGTATGAATTGTTTGATGTGAGGTATAGATATAACATGAAATGAGCTAGATATATATGGTGTTACATTTATTGATATCAGAGCAAAGTTTCAAGCTCTTTTGGATTGGATTTGGCTTGAGGATATAGCAATAGAGTTATGTAAAGGGCTATGTAAAAGCTTGAATAGATAGGTGGAGCCTTATATGAGACATTATGGGTGTGTGAAAGTAGTTTATGGCTTTATTCATGATAAGTAAGTTGTAGAATGGTCTTAGAGTAGTTAGTGGACACCGGGAAAGAGTGGCCTCTAGAGTAACTTGAGCAGAGTTAAGCTTAAACAAAGTTAAAAGATCCGACGGCTGGAGCTCTATATGATATAATAACTCGTCGGGATCAGTGGCAAGCCCTAGATATGAACAATGAGAAATGATCTCGTTGATAGGAAGAGGCTTGCTAAAGAGAATATGTGAGGCCTAATTCTCCTTGGTAGTCATACTTAGGTCATTCTGAGATGTCCTACTTAATGTAAAGACAAGTAATGATGCAGCGCGGTATGAGATGAGACTGCGACTGCATAGGATCAATTTAGAAGGGAAGTGAGAAAAAAAGTCACCCCTTAGCCACAACACCCAAATGTCTAGGTGAGTTTTAGAGCCCAAAAGATTAATTCCCTAAAGCCAGGAGTTTGAATTACAAGTTACACCTTTTAGAGCCTTAACAGCCCAGAGGTAACAGCTAGCTATGTATGAATGAAGCAAGAGGTGGAACTCTCTAGCTTGATAATGGGTTAGATATAGAGGCAATGAGGCTCAGGTCGGTAGCTAAAGATGAAATTCTAATCCATGAAAAAACAAGCTAATCAGAGGTCATTAGCCGCGGCCAATTATTCCATGAAACAGCGAGGTAATCCAGAGAGTTCCTCGCTGTGGCCAATTAAGAAATTAGCCACGACCAATACTCAGACAGGAAAACTAGGGTGAAACTGAGGCTAATTAGTCACAGCGAATGATGTACTAGCCGCGGCGAATGGTACCATGAACGCCTTGTTGGTCATATTCAAGCAACTTAAGAAAGAAGTTGATAAGGGGTCAGATGACTCATAGTAAGCGGAAACCCTTAACATAAGTAGAGAAAAAGGTATTGAATAGTTGCAAAAGATTAGTAAGAAGTCCGTGGGCCTAGCAAATGAGATTGAGAAAAGAGCTCAGCATAGAGAAAGTTAGACACAGGAATGATAAGGTTATTGAGGCTCGCCTTTAAGGCGTTAACTCCAACCTAAGATGCTACCCTGTAAGACACTAAATGATAGAATATTAGTGCAGTCTCGAGATAACATAAGATAAGACTACCAGCATAAGGCACATAACGAGTGGCCTAGAAAGATGTACCTCATAGGTAAAACCTATAGGTAAGTATGAGTAGCCTAGTAACAGAGACTCAAAAAAGAATGAGAATAGTTAGTAAGCTAAAGGTCCGATGTGATAGCTAGCCTAGGCTGAGCATAAGCTGAAGCCTAAGGAAGATGACTAGTAGCATCATTCCAGGTGAGATATGTAAATGAAAGGTTTAGTGAAAGATCTCCTTGGATCGAGAAAGAAAAGATGAGATATCTTAACGTTGGGGAAAACCATCGAGTAGTGGTTAGTAAAATTCCCCTAGATAGACCCCCCTGAGTCATAAAGTATAGTGAGAAGAGAAGTGAGGAAGAGCTGAAAAACTAGCTACAAAAAAAAATGCCCTTGTTTTAGTCATGATTAGATGAGTAAACTAAGCCAGAGAGGTAAATGGATAGGGGTCCAATAGTTAGTTAGACGGGCTCCCTAATATGAGAATGATATAGGGTTAAGGTACGTGAGTGATTAGAGCATCTAGTAGAGCATAAGTTTTCAGTGAGATAGAATCCAGATATTAAAAGTACATGTCCTGGATTGGGTTAGTAAAACCCTAAAAATAATATACTGTGCTCCTGGGGATGAAGCTAAAGAGATTAAATAGAAGGAAAGCCTAACTCTGATCCAAATATAGAAATAAGCTGAGATAAACAGTTAGTGCCTTAATACCTTCAAGGAAGCTCAAAGGAACTAAAGACAGCCTCAGAAGGTGAGTCTTGTATTATGCAGAGAAAGAGTGTCAGCCGAGAGCACCATAGAGTGAAATTCTTAGAATTATATGAAATAGAATCCTTCTTACTAAAGGATGGTCTAGCTAAGAGTAGAGTATGAGTATGAGCGAAAAGTAGACCCCCTTGATGTTACAGAGAGTGAATAAGTGGAGGAACCCTGGGAAAAGGCAGGTGCTCTTGAGCATAAAGAAACCTGAACTAGTAATAGAAATAGCGAGTAGTAGAACATCCTTTTACCTAAGTAAGAGAATAAGAAAGATAAAAAGAGGAAAGAAGTATGATAGTGTTCAAGCCAAGGACATAGTAGATTGAGAATAAATATTCAGTTAATATGCTTGATTACTTAAGAAAGTACACTTGTCCTTGGCATAGATGCCCTTCTAGCATGATAGTGCCCAAAGTAAGAATAGCTAAGCAATACAAGGAGATCTCGGGATGAAATAGAGGAAGAATCCTAGTTTCTCTGAATACCATACGAGAATAGGGCAGATAGAGGAAAGTAAGAAAGGAATACTTTAGATTATTAGGAAATTTGTAATATACAAGCGATAATGACTTTGAGCTCAGTTATGAGGCGCTTGTGTATTAGTGTTTGATGTTATGGTTTGCTTGCAACAATGGTTATATGATATTGGGTCTGGCCAACCTAGTAGTAATGTGGCTTGAGTGCGTAGCAAATGATTGCATCAATCATTAAAATGTCCCGATAATCGAAAGGTATCCTAGTAAGCTAGATAATGAGATAAGTTAGAAAAGAAAGATAAAGGGATTCCAGTAATATCAGAATAATGAGAAAAACATGTAGAAAGGAATCCCTAGTATAAAATGTTTAGATTTAGTATGTATAGCCCGAGTCCCTTATAGGATATGTAAACAAAATGAGAAGGGACCAATGCATAACCTCTTTCCTACCAGAAATGTTAACCACACTCAGTGTGTAAGATGCCCTAGTACTAAGGCACTTAAAAGCAGAATGTGGGCATAGTTAGAAACTGCAGGATATGAAAGGAGGGCTAAAACGAGTATATGTAAGTAAGTAAGTAAGTCAATAGAGTAAGAAGAGAAAGCCCAAACAAAAAAGGGTTGAAATAGGAATCTAAGGATCCTATGACAAGCGATGAATGAAAATTTAAAACTCTCCCTAGTATCAGTATGACGAGATCCTAAAGAATGAGATGATACAGAAGCCACTTCACACGAAGAGCATGATATACTTCTGAGTTTAGCCTCAGCTATTATACGCAATGGTAGCCAGACTTAGTGAGCATGTATCTTACTGTCAGATACAGTGATCTTAGACTTTGACGTCTCCCAGAGATGGATCGCAATAGATCTCAGCATAACACAGTGGGTTGTAGTAGACCCTAGTAGGTCTCTGAGAGGTCGCAATAGACCCAAAGGTCAAAGTAGATCCCACAAAATTACAGAGAGCCCTAGCCACAGCATGATAGTTCTCTGGTGAGATGACAGCTTAAGATAGTTTTACAGAGCAATTAGTTTCAGAGACCAGTAGAGTTTTAGTTAGCTTTTGTCTCAGAGACTAGAGACCTTCTAAGTTTGGTAGACCGTTGCTGCAGAGATATGAAGGCTTTACTCAGACAGTTAGACTACTAACTAGCTTTCTTTAGAGATGAGCATAGTATATGGGATGAGGAAAGTAAGAAATTAGCTTTCCAAAGTTAGAGCCAGATGAACCACTACCTAGCAGGTAGTAGCCCCGACCAAGGGATAAAAAATCCCTGCATGCTAGCTTATGTATTCAGAAAGGGGTCAAGTACAATTTTTATATGAGGTAAGTGGTACCGTATATCTCCAGTAAGTAAAACTGTAAGAATAGCTAGCATCCCACCAGAAATCAGCAGTGATCAGTTGTAGTAGCTCTTCGATGCCAATATGAGGCACACAGGTTAGGCCAATTAGTACTGAATTGAGGGACTATAAAATGCCACTATAAGTGAGCAAAGAAAGTGAGAAATAGTCTCAACCTACAAAGACAGATGTAGTAGTAAACAGAAAAGCTGGGATCATTAAAAGTAGAAACTCCTCAAAGGAGTTGTAATCCTAGTAAGTAACTAAGTTGTGAAGCCTATGCTAGAAAGAAATGTGAATTGTAATCATGGGATGAGCTAGTAAGAAAGAATGTAGAGATAAACAGTGGACGAAGCATGTAAATAAGTAAGTAGACAGACAGAAACCTCCGATGGCTATAATGATTACAAAATGATGAAATTTCTTTCCCTTATAAGATAGAACTAGCTAGCATGCCATGACAATAGAGCCCTCATAAAGAGCTAGTAATGAAAGTTCTCTGGTTGAAAGAAAATTTGAAAGAATGAAATCGCTGAGAAAGCATATAAAGCCAGGAATAAGGAAAAGAAAAGAATAGTTAGCCAAAAAAAGAGTAAGAGGAAAGCATACCTCAAATTTTGAGGATGAAATTTATTTAAGAGGAGAGAAATGTAACATTCGGTTCTTTGAAAACTAAAGAAAATGTGAGAAACATAACATACAGTTTATCCATCAATGAACAAAATTCACCGGATGCAAAAGGAAATCCCCCAAAATGAGTTAGTTAAGATCCCAAAAAAGTTTGGGAAGCATTCTAAACTCCTAAAAATAAAAATCACAGCTTAAACGGAAAGAAAAATGGAGTTAGAATGAAGAAATAAAATTGTGACAAAAACTGAAGAAACGTAATGGCATTTTCATAAATAAGTGAAACTTTTGGAAAAACATATAGGAGGGCTTTCTAAGAGAAATTTTTGAGTTGCTCAGGGTTCTCAGAGGCTCTGAAAATCATGGAAAGCCCCGAGACAATTAAAACCCCTCCAGTGGATATTTTCTAACGTTAGTGTACCCAAACTTTGACGGATTCGTTCAGGAAGGTTTTAACTCTGATTTGAGCGATTCTAAAGGCATTTTACTAAATTGGGAACCTAAATTTCATAATGGAAAAGACGGTTCTAAAAAAGAAGCTAAAATGAAAGAGAAACGAAAATATCAAAATTAAAGGGCAAAATGAGAATTTTTGAAAAGTGTAACTTACTCCCACCTATATATAGGATGCACCATTCTTCTCCCTTTATTATACATGACCATGTTCTACCCAAAACTAGAAGAAAACCCTAGGGGATGAGGCACACAAGGGGAGGAAGAAAAGAAGGAGAAATTCAATGTAGAAAGATATGGATTCTTAGTAGTTTTCTATACTTTCTTCCATCCAAACCTCTTCTCCTCCATTCTGCTTTGTTTTCTTTGATTAAAATGAAATTTTCAAATCTGTTTTAAGGGAGATATTAAGGGAAAATTTCAGATTTGAAGAGAGGAGCTTGGAGAAAACAAGATTCAAGTGAGAAAAAAATAAAAAAAAACTAAGTAATTTCTCTTCCTATGGTAACTATCTTTGGTTCCTTCCTCCTCCATTTCGCCTAACATGAGAAAACCCTAGGAGGACTTAATTTTTAGGTAGAACCAAGGGTGAATCTAAGGAAAAAGGGTGTGGAGATTAAGAATATGCAAAGGGAATTAACAAAAAATCATTAGATTTCAAGATGCAAGTTCTAGGGTTTCAATTGCACCTTGTAAAATCTAATTTTGTATGATGATTCCTAGGTCTAAATAAGAGTTTAAATGAGCTCCTAAGATCCCTAAGAGGCTCCCCATATGCTTCTTCCCTTGAGAAAATAAACCAAACTTCAAGGAGCTCCATTTCCTCTATAGCCTCGGCCAAGCAAGGATAGCATAGCTAAGGAGAGTTTTAATTTTTTTTTAAGCCCATTCTTGAGTCATATATGATGAATAAAAATGAGGGGAGGCCTTGGGAAAAATTTAAAACTCATAGAAAGTGAGTTAGTGCTTTAGGTTTCATATTATGACCTTAAGAAGCAACATATAGTTAGGCTTTTGGTTTTGATTCTGTGATGACTCCAAAAGGCTTAAAAGGAGTCCATAATCATATTTGAAAAGAAAGAAGGGAGCCTAGAATTTATTTAAGGAGTGTTGCTTCATTAGGTACATTTGTGGACCATAATGAGGTTATAAGCCAACCTAGTATCTAAGCAAATTGTATGGCCTTAGAATTGAGTTCATGAACCTAATTGGCTTCCATAAATTGTGTTTAGACTAAGAGAAAGCATCTCTACAAGTTTGTGTGTGTGGCCAAAAGAGGAAGCCTTGATTCAAGAAGAAAAGTGTGTGCTTGTGTGTAAGGTAGCTCTCTCCACCTTCTCTTATGCATGGATGTGTGTTTAGCTTGTCTTAGAAGGTGTGTATGTGTATTTTCAAGACATGAAAAGTATATTAGCATGATTTTATATGCCATGATTTTATGATGACATATTATATTTCTAAATAATGATATAATGTTTGTTTTAGTTTACTTGAGTGTGGGAAGACCAAGAACTCTTAACCATGGTGAGGATGAGCCAAGAACCCTTGAGATTAGTTAAGACAAAGCAAAGAGTCTTACAAAAGCAAAGTAGGCTCCCAATAGTATGGTTGAGTCCAAGAATATCTTAAAGAGTGGGTGAGGTAAGTCCAAAATCTATAAGGAAAAAGGTGAGGCCAATCCATCCACATGGCAAGCTCTTGAATGTCTTATACGACTTATTCACATGCCAAGCTTGCTTCTTGAATGTTCATGACATCAATTATATCCATGCATACATTTTCAAGGCTTGCTTTGCATATATTATGTATGATTAAATGGAAAATGAGTTATTGGGATTCTTTGAATCTCATTCTCTCCTCTTCAATGATCCACATGCTTGGTGGACTAAGTAGACAAGGTGATGGAAGCCAACCACCTTGAAGAGAAGAGATTGACACCAATATGTATGGTTTTGCTCTTTGAAGCCATAATGATGCCTAATGATGTAAATTATTATTGTATATGGTCTATGACCTCTTAGACATATGTAATTATGATAATATATGATATATAAATGAATAGATATGATATGTGAACCCTAGAATGTAATTTGGGTATGTAATGCCAAGACATGCTTCTTGAAAGTTTGATGAAAGTATGCATATATGTAGATGAAATGGCCAAAATAAGATGCATGGAGTTTGGGACCATTTGGGCAACTTACACAAGTCTTAATCATGCTTTTATACTTGCCCAAAAGGTGTCAAACCCTAGGGAAAGCCATTTGGTTACTTTGGTATCTCATATCGAGCCAAAATTGACCATAATGAAACCTTATGTCACTTTTTAGCTAAATGAGCTCTTCTTGATCTGAGATTTGGCATGCAATTAGAGCTTATTGATAGATTTTTGGGAAGCTAAAGAACATAATTTTAGGAGGTCTACAGAATATTTGATAAATTTCCAAAGTTGGCAATTTTTTCAGATTTTGGTCTGAAAATAAAATCTATCACAGAGGGCTCAAATGATATCCAATTACCATAAAACTTTATACATAGAAACTAGACATTTATAGTGACTTGTGCCAACTATAAACACCTCATTTGGAGGTCTAAAGAGGGAGATATGAATTTTTAAAAATTTTGTCCAGTATCAGGAGCTTCACTCGATCTCAATTACTGTTCCATTGAATTTCAAGGTCTGGGCATACCTGAGCTAGTCTAAAATTATTTTTACCCTCTAGCTAACATCCGTAAATTTCTAGGTTGGTATCATTTGCATGGATTGGATTTTTGTGGAATTAATGAGATATTTTTGAAATTTGCTGCAGAAATCTATGATAACACCAGTCGACAGTTTGACTTCTGGACTATTTCGAATGTCAAATGCCCTTTGTGAAGGATGTTATGGTCTAGACATATTTTTAGTATGGAGTAGACATCTATAAATTTCCAGAATGACTAAAAATGCATGATTTTGATTTTTTTTGAATTTGTTATGATTTTTCAAAGTTTGGATAGAAAAGAGGCAAAATCAATCTGAGAATATATGTAAATATTTCATGTTTTCCTTCGTGATTCTTGAGGTGTAGGTCACTTTTGATGATACAAATGAATTGTATTTATGTAATTAATTATAAGAATGTAATGTTTGAGTCCATATGGCCTATGGAACTCCAAGAAAAAATTTTATACGTGACGCAACACTAATAAATGCATTAAAATAATGTTACTTTCTTGCCTCTTGTATGAATTGCTTGATGTGAGGCATAGATATAGTATGAAATGAGCTAAAAATATATGGTGTTACAAATGGGCCCATCACAACTCTAACAGAGGCACTGCAAGAAAAAGAAAGTGACAGAGGACAACAGCCCCCTTCAATCCAAGGCAAGAACAACACAGAAAAGGGAGAGAATTTCACATACACCAGACCCTTTCCATTCCCTAATTGAATTACACAACCCAAGAAAATCATAAAGGTTGAGTTGGATAGGGAAATTATGGAGACATTCAAAAAAGTAGAAGTCAATATCCCTCTCTTAGAAGCAATCAAACAGATTCCAAAATATGCGAAGTTTCTTAACGAGTTATGTACACATAAGAGGAAGTTGAAAGGGAATAAGAAAGTTAGCATAAAGAAAAACATGTTAGCACATGTTAGCTTTGATTCAACCAGTTACACCCACTAAATACAAAGATCCTACCACATTCACCATTCCTTACACAATAGGGAATATGCAATTCAATAATGCTATGTTAGATTTAGGAGGTTCCATTAATGTAATGCCTAAGTCTATGTATTCCTCTTTACAGATTGGAGAATTGAAGCCTATGAGAGTGGTGATTTAGTTAGCAAACATAAGCACAACCCACCCTATAGGAGTACTTGAAGATGTTCTAACAAGGGTAAAATATTTAATTTTTCCTATTGGTTTTTATGTTCTAAACATGGAGGATGACAATATACATGGACATGCATCACTAATTCTAGGTAGACTATTTTTGAAAACTGTTAAAACAATAATTAATGTGCATGATGGTACTTTATCAATGGAATTTGGTGGTGGTGATATTTATTTTAATATTCTTGATGCCATGAGACACCCTTCAGAAGAACACTTCATGTTGCATGTAAATATGATAAACTTATTAGTTGCTTATGCTTGTGTGGACATGGATATTGACATAGTTGAATTTATAAATGTAATTCAATATTCAAAATGTTCTGATAGACTTAATAAATGTACTACTTATTCTAAGATTAATGCATTCTTGAATTCTGATTCTGATTTTGATCTTGATTCTGTCAATTTACTTGATACTATTTCCTCTTTTGAGAAAAATGAACAAATGGAGGCTTATGCATATTTAAATTTACAAAGATTAATACCTTCCATATGGCAACCACCCATACTTGAATCCAAACCTTTACTTAACAATCTCAAATATGCTTTCTTGAAAGAAGAAAATAAATTATCAGTAATAATAGAAAATAACCTCCCACCTAATCATGAAATAAGATTGTTAAAATTATTAAGGGAAAAGAAAAAAAGCAATAGGTTGGATATTGGTAGATATTCTAGGGATTAGTCCTTTCACATGTATGCATAGAATTTTATTAGAAGAAGGAGCCAAACCAGTAAGGCAACCATAGAGAAGACTCAATCCCACAATCCTAGATGTTGTGAAGAAAGGTAAGTAAATTACTTTTAGCTAGTATTATTTACTTCATATTTAACAGCAAATGGGTGAGTCCAGTATAGGTAGTCCCCAAGAAAACTGACATCACAGTGATGCCCAATGAGAAAAATAAGCTTATC
Source organism: Erythrophleum fordii (assembly GCA_032878935.1). Lineage (NCBI taxonomy): Eukaryota > Viridiplantae > Streptophyta > Magnoliopsida > Fabales > Fabaceae > Erythrophleum > Erythrophleum fordii. The sequence continues at coordinate 10,977,573 of JAVQMF010000052.1, read as the reverse complement.
TCTATGAGAGTTCAGAAAGGTTGATGAGTTTGCATTGATTACAGAAAGCTGAATCAGGCCACTAGGAAATGACCATTTTTCTCTTCCTTTCCTTGACCAAATATTAGAGAGATTGATAGGCAAATCTTATTACTGTTTCTTAGACAACTTTTCTAGTAACTTTCAAATTCATATTGCACCAGAGGACTAGGAAAAGACTATATTCACTTGCCAATTTGGTACCTTTATATATAGGAGGATGCCATTTGGACTTTGTAATGCTCCAGGTACATGCCAATGGTATATAATGAGCATTTTTTTTATTTCCTTAAACATTGCATGGAATTTTTTATAGATGACTTTACTATTTATGGTACCTCCTTTGATGACTGTTTCACGAGTTTTGGAATGGTTTAAAAAAGATGTATTGAGAAAAATCTGGTTTTAAATTTTAAAAAATATCATTTTAGTGTAGAGCAAGGAATTGTTTTAGGCCATATGATTTAAAAAAATGGCATTGAAGTTGATAGAGCTAAAGTAAATGTGATTGCTTCTTTACCTTAACTTATTTGTGTGCAGGAAGTGCATTCTTTTCTTAGTCATATAGGTTTTTACAGGCAATTCATCAAGGACTTTAGCAAGATTTCTTTGCCATTGTCTAGACTTCTTAAAAAGGATGCAGATTTTAATTTTGATGAGTTGAAGAGAAGGCTAATCACCTGACCTATCATTTAATCTCCTAATTAGGAGTTTCCATTTGAATTGATGTGTCACGCATCCAACTTTGCTGTGGATGCAATTCTTTCCCAAAGGATAGACAAAAAGTCTCATGTGATCTCTTATGCATCTTGCACCTTAAATGAGGCTCAGGCTAATTATACAACCACTGAAAAAGGAGCTTTTAGCTATTGTTTTTACTTAGATAAGTTTTCTTCTTGTTTGCTTAATTCTAAAGTTATTATTTATTCTGATCATATAGCTTTAAAGTTCCTACTGAAGAAGCTTAATATGAAACCAAGACTCATTAAATGGATACTACTCCTACAGGAATTTGACATAAAAATCAGAGATAAGAGTGGAGCAAAAAATCTTGTGGCTAATCATTTAAGTAAAATACCTCATGCTTCAGATTCATTTGCTATCAGGGATAGTTTTCTAGATAAACAGTTGTAATCATTACATGGTAAAGATCTCTGGTATGTAGATATGGTAAATTTCTTAATTGTTTCTGAATTACTTGCTTATTTTTAAAAGCACTAAATTAATGAACTTAAGAGTGAGGCAAAATATTATATTTAGGATGACCCTTACTTATGGCCATGTGTAGTGACTAAATTATTAGGAGATGTGTTCCTAACCATGAGTTTACATCTATTTTGCACTTTTGTCATATACTTAATGTGTTGGCCATTTTGGTCCTCGGCATACTACTAGGAAGGTTCTAGATTCTAGACTATTCCATCCACCTTATTTAGGGATGCATATGATTTCTATAAGAACTGTACATAATGTCAACAGACAGGTAATATTTCTCGTAAGAATGAGATGCCTTAACAACCATTATTGTTCTATGAGATATTTAATGTTTGGGGCATTGACTTCATGGGACCATTTCTTGTTTCTTCTGGTTTCACATGTATTCTTTTAGCTCTTGATTATATTTCAAAGTGGGTGGAAGCAAAAGCCACCAGGACTGATGATTCTTTTGTGAATGTGGACTTTATTAGATCTCATGTTTTTTGCAAGCTCAGCATACCTAGAGTAATTATTAGCGATCAAAGCTCTCACTTTTGTAACAGAAACATGCAAGCCCTCCTTCACAAGTATGATGTGCTCCATAAAGTAGCCACCCCTTACCATCCACAAATGAATGGTTAAATAGAGGTTTCAAATAGTGAGATGAAACAAATTCTGGAGAAAATAGTGCAACCTAACAAAAAGAATTAAAGTAAAAGATTGGAGGATGTACTATAGGCTTGCCGTATTACCTACAAAACTCCTATAGGCATGTCACCCTATAGGTTAGTTTTTGGTAAAGCATGCCACCTACCGTTGAGATTCAGCATAATGTAACATCTGATTTTCATAAAAACGAAGGAAACGAATACATTTCAAAGGTAAGTTTTCTGAAATGGATTGGTTAAGGTCCAAAAAAATTAGAATAATAATCTAAATATTAAGTAATAAAAATAAGAGGCCAGAGGTATCCTGAAACAAAAGCTAAAATAACCAAACGAAATTTAACAAAATAGTCACGCAATGTAATGGCATTTTTGTAATTTTGAGTAATTTTTAGAATACTTATAAGAATGCTTTTTAAATGAAAATTTTGAAATCTTTGAGGTTCTTAGAGGCCTTGAAAATCATGGGAAGTCTTGGGATAGTTAAAACCCCTCCGGTGTACGTTTCCTAATGACAGTTGACCTAAATTTTGACCTTTTCGTTCGAGAAAGTTTTAGCTCCAAATTGAGTAATTCCAAAGATATTTTATAAGATTGAGAACCAAAATTTTATAATGAAAAAGATGGTTCTAAAAAAGGAGTTAAAACAAACTAGAAACAAAAATTCCAAGTTTATGAGACGTAAATTGAATTTCTTTAGAACAATTGTAATTCTCCACCTATATATATGATGTGCCTCACTCTTCCCCTCATTTGGCCAACTTTCTTTCTACCCGAAAATAGAAGTGAGACAAGGGAGAGAGGCATACAAGAGAGAGGAAGAAGAAGAGGAAAAACAAGGTAAGAAAGGTATGATTGTCATAGAATTTCTTAGTATTATCTTAAGTAAACTTAATATCCTCCTTCTCCTCCTTTTTCCCATGGTTTTATTGAAATTTTTGGTGCTATTTTGAGGTCAGATCAGAGGTGGAAATTTTGAGTTTGGAGAGGAGAATCCAAGCAAAAGAAGAAGCATCAAAGAAAGGCTAGGAAACCAAGGTAGTTTGGTTGTTTCCATGCTTCTCCTTCCTTGTTCTTGTTCTTGTGTATTTCACCCCATGTATAGACATCTAAGAGGGATTGAATTTTAAACCAAACCAAGGATGAATCTAGGAATTAGAGTGTGGAGAATAAGAATATGCAAAGAAAACAAAGAAAGAACCATGATTTTCCAAGATGCATAACCTAGGGTTTTAGTTGCACCGTGGTTTGTAAGATGCATTCTAGCCATAAATTAAGATGTTTAAGAGTTCATATGAGTTTCTAAGACATTAAGAGATTCTTCTACATGCTTATCCCATCAAAGAAATCAAAACAACTCCATTGGTGTTCCAAGGAAGCATAGCCTCGGCCAAGGAGGGTTCATGCACCTAGGGAGTGTTTTAATTTCTTCCAAACTTGGTTTTGTATCATATATGATGGGAGAGTATGAGAAAAAGCCTTGGAAAAATTTTAGAAGTTATAGATAATGAGATATAGCTATAGGTTCCATATTGTGACTTAAAGAAGTAACACCTAGTTAGGTTCCTTAAAATGAATATGTGATAGCTCCAAGGAGTTTAAATGGAGTTAAGAGTCATAAATTAAGGGAGAGAATGGAGCCAAGATCATTTTTTCCAAAGGTTTCTTCATTAGGTGCCTTATGAAACCATAATTGAATCTTAGAAGCCATCTAGCTTTTCAAATGCATATGTAGCTTTAGAAATTGTTCCAAGAGCATAATTGGCTTCCATGTGATACATCTAGGCCAAAAGAATCAAGTCCCACAGCCTTATGAGTGTTTGGTTGTGGAAGAGGAAACATTTCTAAGAAAGAAAGTGTGTTCTTGTGTACAAGGTAGCTCTCTCTTCTTTCTCTCATGTATGATTGAGTGTTTTTCTTGTCTTTGAATGTGTATGTATATGATTAAGCCATGAAAGATATTTTTAGCATGTATCTATATGCCATGATACCATGATGCTTTATTATATACTTGAATGATATTTTATGAACATGTTTTGGTTTGCTTGAGTGTGGTAAAACCAAAAGTCCCTTAGCTCGGGTGAGGATAAGCCAAAAGTCCCCAAGAATGGATGAGACAAAGCCAAAAATCTCTAAAGAGTGAGACTTCATAAAAAATTCTTTAAGAAAATAGGTGAAATAAGTCCAAAATCTCAAAGAGAATAGGTAAGGCTAAACCATTGCCTTGGCAAACCTATGTATGTTATATATGACTTATTGAATGCAAGAAATATTCCATGTATATTTATGCATTTCAAAAAAGCCATGCATGCATTTTTAGATTTAAATTTGCATCCATTATATGTGCTTGAAAGGGATAAGAGCTATTAGAATTTCTAGAATCTCATTCTTTCCTCCCCATTACCTAACATGTCTAGGTGGACTAAGTGAATAAAGGAATGGAAGCCATTAAGCTTGAAGGAGAAAGATTGACTAAGAAATGTGCTATTTGTTCTCCTTATAACCATTTTGATGGCATATGATGTAATCTAATGATGTATATGATATATAACCCTTTGAACATGTATGAATATATGGATACTTAATGTATATATGAGAATTGATGTCATTTGAATGATATAGCAAATTTTTGACATTGAATGGCAAGGTAAAGCTTATATGCTCTTGTATATACCTTGGAGTGGGAGAGTGAGTTTGTGAGATCTGGGTTTGTGGAGCTTTGAGACATGTTTGATAGACCATTTTGATACTTTCCCACGTGCTCAAGTGGCTATGAAATTCTTGGAAGCTAATTTGGACCATTTGAGACCTTTAACAAGCACAAAAGTAACCATTTTGCAACCCTATATCAAGATCTAATCAAATGAATAAATTTTCTCATAAAACTTGTCATGCATATAAATCTCATCTAGAGCTTTTTGGGAAGCTAAAGATCAGATTATTTGGAGCTTTATGGAATTAATTATGAATTTTTAAATTTGCCAAATTTTTGTTGTTCTGATATAGTTACTGTTCATATGGTCAATTTCTTCTTCTACGTCATTCGAGGGCCAATGGTGTCTACTGCTCATGAAATTTTACAAGAATAAACTAGACATGATAAGCTTTCTATGGCCACTAAGATCACCCCAATTGGATATCTAAGCAGAGAGATATGGATTTTTAAAATTCAAAGTTAGTACCAATAATGTAACAGTACCTCTGGTATTGTTCCATTGATTTCTAGTAGCTAGATGTTCCTGTTTTCGTCTATACTTATTTTTAACATAAATTTAACATCTGTAGCTTTCCAGAATGGTATAGTGTACATGATTTTGATTTTTCAAGATTTAGTTATGAGTTTTCAAAATTAGTACCAAGAATTTGGCAACTGAACCCGAGGCAACCTTGTATTATTTTATGTATGTATGCTATAAGCTCGAGTTGTTGGCCATATGTAATTAAATTGGAGAATGAGATGGATAAGTTTATATGGTCCACAGGACATAAAATGAAATTTTTATCCATTATGCAACGCAAAGTAATGTAATATTTTAATGGAGTTTTCTTTTGGAAGTTTGCTACATCAAGGGAATGCAATTAGAAATAAAATGAGATAGGCTAAATAGATATGATGTTACACATAAAGCCTATTAGGCAGTAAAGAAATGTAATATGGATTTATCTCAAGCCAATTTTCAAAGAAAATTGCAACTTCAAGAGCTTGAAGGGATTTAGTTAGAAGCCTATGAAAACTTTAGAATTTACAAGGAGAAAACTAAGGTTGTGCACGACAAGACAGTTGAAAGAAAAGAGCTTTATGTTGGTGAAAAAGTCTTCCTCTACAATTCTTGCTTAAAGTTGATGTACGATAAGTTACGTTCTAGATGGATTAGTCCATTTGTGGTCACTTATATTTTTCCTTATGGTGCAGTTAAGATTATGAATGAAACAACCAATAAGCACTTCATAATGATTGGGCAATAGCTTAAACATTTTTATGAGGGATTTCAAGAGCAGATAATGGAGAAGCTACATTTTTACAATATCTTATACACTTGAACTGTAACACCATATATTCTAGCTCATCTCATACCTTTAAATGACTTAATAACATGAAGAATGCAAGTTTCTCATAAATGGACAAGGAAAATAATGCTCATTTTCGCGTTGCGTTAGGTCTAAGAATTCCATTCAGTATCACATGGATCGTGTGAGCTCATGCTATACATCCTCATATTTAATTACATAATTACAACTCATTTACATCCCAAAAACATGCTTACAACCCATGGAAACATAAATGAAGCATGAAAAATGGGAGTTTATTTACGGCCAGAATTGGCCTCTTTTCTGGGCAAAATTTGAAAAATTATAACTAAATTTAGAAAAATTAAAAACATGTGTTCTAGGTCATTTTGGAAAGTTCTGGATGTCTACTTTACAATAAAAATATGTCCAGCCCATAACACACATCATGGAGGACGTTTGACATCCAAAAAGCTATTGAGGTCACTGCTGCCTAGGCTGTTTTTTCAGATTACTGACACAAATGATTAAAATTTATAACTAATTCTATAAAAATCAAAATCACACATATTTGATCATTCTAAAAAGCTACAAATGTTAACTTAATACTAAAAATAATTCTAGAATGATACGTTTACCCATTGGAATTCTATGAAACAGTGACTGAACTCCTGGGGCGCCACTACTACTGATAGCCAACTTCAAAAATGTATAACTCTTTATTCAGACCTCCAAATGAGGTGATTTCAGTGGCCACAAAAAGCTTATTACCTCTACTCTATGCCTATAAAATTTCACAAGTATTGGACACCATTTGACCATTAAATGACACAAAACACAAATCTGCCAGTGTGAACATAATGCACCTAATGATGCAACACCCCTCAAATAATTTCTAAGCCTTATTATTTCCTTTCAAATATGATTCTTGACTCCTTTAAGCCTCTTGGAGTCATCACACTATTAAAACAAAGGGCTTAACATCATGTTGCTTCTTTAGGTCATAATATGGAACCTAAGACACCAAATCACTTTCTATGAGTTCTAAATTTTTTTCAAGGCCTTCCCTCATTTTCATTCATCAAATATGACTCAAGAATGGCCTTCGAAAAATGTTAAACTCCTCCTAGCTATAAGAACTTGCTTAGGCCAAGACTATGCATGATTTAGGGTTCCTTGGAGTGTGCTTTGTTTTCTTGAAGGAGGAAGCTTATGGGAAGCATCTTAAGGATCTTAGGAGCTCCTTTAAACTCTTAATTAGGCCTAGGAATTATCAAATAAAATCAGATTTTGGAAGGTGCACACAAAACCCTAGAATTTGTATCTTGAAATCTAATGATTTTTTTGATAAATCCTTTTGCATATTCTTAATCTCCACACCCTTTTTTCTTAGATTCATGCTTGGTTCTAGCTAAAAATCATCTCCTCCTAAGGTTTTCTCAAGGGGCACGAAATGGTGGAGAAGGAAACCAAATATGACAACTATAGGAAGAGAAATTATCTTATTTTCTTACTTTTTTTCACTTAAATCTTGTGTTCTTTGAGCTCCTCTCTTCAAATCCGAATTTTTCCCCTCAATTTCTCCTTAAAAATAGATCCATATACTTCATTATAATCATAAGAAATAAAGGAGAATGAAGGAGAAGAGGTTTGGAAGAGAAAGAGTATGAAAAACCATGAAAATCCATACCTTTCTACCTTGAATTTCTCCTCCTTTTCTTTCTCCTCTTATGTGCCTCATCCCCTAGGGTTTTTCTCTGATTTTGGGCAGAACATGGTCATGCATAATGAAGGGAGAAGAAGGATGCATCATATATATAGGTGGGAATAAGTTACACCTTTCAAAAATTCCCATTTTACCCTTCATTCTTGGTATTTTCGTTTCTCCTTCGTTTTAGCTCCTTTTTTAGAACCGTTTTTTCTATTATAAAATTTAGGTTTCCAATTAAGAAAAATACCTTTGGAATCACTCAAATCAAAACTAAAACTTTCCTAAATGAATCTGTCAAAGTTCGTGCATACTGACGTTGAAAAACGTCCACCGGAGAACTCAAAATTTTCATATAAAAAGCCCGGGGCTTCTCATAGTTTTTAGGGCCTTTGAGAACCCTGGAGAACTCAAAATTTTCATTTAAAAAGCCCTCCTGTGTGAATTCCAAAAATTGCTCAAAATTACAAAAATGCCATTACGTTTCGTAGGTTTTTCGTAAGAAATTATTTCTTCATTCTAGCTCTGTTTTTCTTTCCGTATGAGCTTGAAATTCTCATTTTTAGGAGTCTAGAATGCTTCCCAATTTTTTTAGTTCCCACAAATGATATAAATACTATTGTTGCATTAGCTTTACTTACGTCGATAGCATATTTCTATGCGGGTCTTTCAAAAAAAGGATTAGGTTATTTTGGTAAATACATCCAGCCTTAACTATCTCATTCCAAGGGACTTCCTTTTGCATTCGGTGAGTTTCATTCATTTATGGAACTATACATTACATTTCTTACATTTTCTCTCATTTTCAAAAAACCAAATGTTACTTGAACTACCCAGTTGTATTTCTTTCCCTCCTCTTTTCCTTATTTGTCTTCTCTTTCATTAGTGAATTAGATTGTTATGACATTGAGAACAATGTAAATATTAAGTGTAGTGGGAGAAATCATTCATTCTGCTCTCTTTTTGGTTTGTTTTTTGATATTTCCACTATTTTCTTATTTTTCTTATAATATTTAGGTTTCTTTAATAAAAAGAAAAAAAAAAGTTAAAACAATTTAAGTTTGGAAGTGTTTCAACATGATTAGGAATCAATCTTGTTTTTTGTAATTTAAGTTAATTGGTAATGAATTTGATTTCAATGGATTGTATGTGATAGTTCTTAAACCTGTGAAGATTTTGAGCCTTCTATTGTTTCTTTCTTGTGAGAGCATTCACTTATCATGATTTTCATTTTAGAAATTTTCTTGATTCTTAATTGAAACTACATTTGCACAAGCATTCATAAAGATGTTGAGGCATTTTTTCTTCTTTTCTTTTATTGTAGACAGAGCCAAATAACTATCCCACCTATGTTTTATCCTTTGTTTTTTGTTCCCTTTTTTAGCTTTTTATGTTCTTTTACCCCTTTAGCCAAAAAAGAAAAAAAAATTATTTCCCACCTTGTATAGGGTACTTTTGATTATTAAGAGCATTATATCTTCATAAGGTGGATGGATGTGTAGTGTAAATTTATGTCAATTTTGAGCTAATTAATTTGTTCTTCCTAGAGATATGTCAAAAAAAATTGAAAAAAAAAACAACAAAAGCATGAAAAGGAAAAAAAAGAAAGAAAATTACTTTGATTTTCATTGAGCATGTATTGGTTTATGGTAAATAAGACTTTGACATGTATATATATTCCATTCTATGTTCTTTTTTTTTGTTACTCTTAATAATTTTAACTGTTCATTTTGTGTCTCTTATTGTGTCTTTAGTATTTTTGTTTACTAATTTTTTCATACCTTAGCCCAATTACAACCTTTAATAAAAGTTCTTTTGATTTTTGTATTACTTGTGACTTAGTTAGTGGAGATTGAGAAGAAATACAAGCCTATGATAATGATATTGTGAAGGGTTGAATTTGAGAAAAATGCTCAACCTAAACACTTGAGAGGATTGAGAATAGACACATGACTAGGGAGGAGCTATCACTTTGATTCTTTTTTTTTTTTATCAATTGGAATTGCTATGCTACTTGTTCTTCTTCTATTAACAAGAAAGATTACCTTTAACTATTGAATATCTAAAAAGCTTTAATTGTATTTAGCTTAGCAGTTTTGTATTTTGATTTTGTTTTCCTTTTTAACTTTTTGTGTTTTACCCAAGATTGCAAAAGCCTAAGTGTGGATAAATTTGATATTTCGATATTATTATATTTTATATTTATCATATTTAGTCTTATTAATAATTCATAGTAGCTAATTAGATGACTTTGGGCTTATTTTATATTAAATGAGCTAAATATAGATTAATGGACTTCAAATGAATTTTTATTATATTTATCCAATGGAGCCTAATTATTTCTTAATTGTATTTTGTAGGATAAAAGATTTTTAAAAGGATTAGGATAAAAGACTCCTAAAAGAATTTGAACATTATCTTATTAAGTCTTAAAAGGATTTGGATATTATCTTATTGTTACTTATAGAATGATATTAGAGTTCTTAGTGAAGAAGCTAACATCATCTATTTAAGGAGGAGAAGACGTCACTAGAGAATACACACTCCATCTTCTCTACTTCTCATTCTTATTTTTATCTTTTCATAGCTTTTTAATTTTTCTTGGTGATTAATCTAAAGTCTAAACCTGATAGGGAACTTGAGTCTATGTTTGTATAGAACTCTGGTTTGAATTTTAATTTTAGAAGTATTTCATTTTTGTCCTCTTCGTTTTCATGTAATTAATATTATTTTGGTTAGATAATTTTTGTTGCATGACTTCTAATCCATCGATTTATCTGAGAATATTTTTTTTTAATTGATTGATTAATCAAATAAATTTATTCTGAACCACATTAGTATTCTGTGTACATCTCTGGTCAAGTGCGAAATAATTTGGCTTCGAATTGTTGACAAAAGTACAGTTGTGTTTTAATTAGCAATATAAACTAATTAAAATTCTGAACGGTAGTTTAAGAATATTAATAAAAAATAACCAGAGGATTAAAAATTGAATTAAAGGTATTTTTAGGTGATAAGGATAGGGAAATATCAAAGGAAGAATTCTAGATTGATTATGCATCATTCTAATTGAGTTTCATTTTTGTTAATTGATTTGTTATTCGGTTTAATTAGTGCAATTTTATATTTAAACCTCTAATCATCGTAATTTCAATTCTATTATTCATAAACTAATTGATTTGATTAATAGCTCTGTGGGAGATCACTTAGTGAGTATTATACTGCAAACTAACAAAAATTCACTAATCTTGACCAGTTTGACAATTGGGAGTTAACAATATTTTCTTTACCAATTATTGTGCAATACAGGGCGTGTAGTCTTACACAACATGCTTCTGTGTGCTCTTAATGTACTGAACAAACCCAATCAAAACAAAGACTCTCTAGAGAAACCAACCTAGTGTAAGATAGCCATAAAACTCCTAACTACTCAACTTCAAATTTATGTACTTAACAAATTCAATCAAACCTAGTTCATTGATTTACCAACAAGCTAAAATTAAGCCACAACCTACTAATCAATACATGCATAAACATATGGAAAAAAGAATTATAATGATGCCCCAAACTTAGCATGTGACTTGTTCTCAAGTAACTCAACAAGTTACATATATGACAAAGAATAGGGTGAGAGAAATTCCTTAAAATGAGAATGTCATTTTAAATGATACTTCAACTAATAGCCAACCATATGGACACAGTAGTTATCATAACAAAATGCAAAACTATAAACAAACTAAAACACAACTAAATAAACTATAACTAAAGGAAAGAAAAGAGAGGTAGTTTTAATTTAAAGTCATTATCTTGACATTTAGAGTTTCCTAAGGTTAGGAAGGTCGAAAGTTATAAGTGGCCACTTTCTCTACCATCTCTCCAACTTGACGACACTTGAATCACTATCCACTATCCTTAAATATGCTCAAAGGTTCATTTCTCATTGTACCAACACCATGGAAAAAAAAACTTCCTTAGTCTTGTAACTTTGCAATGAAGGATTAAGGGTTGTCCTTTTTACTGTAAAGGTAAAGGCTAAAATTCCTTTATATTTGTTTTTAAAGGTTGTAGCATATGATGAACACACTGTAAGGTATTCCTTCAAGGATTTCTTGCTTTATGTCTCCCTTATTAACTCATCACTTATATCAAGTCTATGACAATCTTCTTTGAAAGATGAGGTTGTCATATCTTTAAACACGTTAAATTCGATTGCTTCTTCCTTTACCTTCAAAGTTAATGTTCTATTCTACACATTAGTATTAGCACCAAGTGTCGATAAAGATGGCCTATCTAAAATCAATGGCATTACTATGTCTTCCTTCATATCAAGAACTATAAAATCCATTGGATGATAAAATTTTTCAACCTTCAATAATGCATTTTCTAACATTTCCATTGGCTACTTAACTAATCTATCTACTAATTGTAATGTCACATTTGTAGGTTTTAAGTCTCTTAAGCCAAGTCTCTTATAGATAGATAATACATCAAACACTACTAGCACTCAAATCACATAATGCACGATCAAAAATTATATCACTAATGACATAATAAATAGAAAAATTTTGTAGATTAGCAAGCTTTGACAGTAGCCTATTTTGCATAATTGCACGACACTCCTTATTGAGTGCAATAATGGTATGATCCTCTAACTTTCTATTGTTTAAAAAAAAATAGATGCTTCAAAATTTTCATATATTTAAACATCTATGCCAATGCATCTATAAATAGGATGTTTATGTGAAACTGCTTGAAAATATTTAGAAACTTGTCAAACTATTCATCTAACTTCTATCTCTTCAGCCTTTGAGGAAATGGAATAGGAGGCACATATACCTTTACTAGTGTTAATGTTGGTAGGTTTCTGTAACTACTTTATCATGCTCAAAGAAATGCTCAATTTGATTAGAAATCTTCCCCAATTGTTGGCCACTTTTTAAAGTTGCTGCCTTGCATTGCTCTTTAGGATTAACCTTAGTTTTGCTAAGCACATGTCCTTGAACCCTAATATTGGATGATCCAACCAATTGACTTGATAAACTTATTATGACTAGCTTTAATATTGGATGATCTAGTCAACTGACTTAGCCACACTTATTATGACTAGCCAACTAATCCAATTTGCATTTCAACTTCTCAAATCTTTCAAAAGACACATTGTAGAATGTTCAAATACAAATTCCTAAGACTATTTTCCTTCATTATGAATTTAAGTCCTTTTATCCCTAACTTAAAAGGTTAGTTTAAATGGTCCACCCTAATTTCCTAGATGATTTTGGTTCTAATTTCCTTATAGATTGGGATGATTATACCATCCAGAATTACAAATAGCTAAATATGGGTCATTCTATGGTCAAAGATTGTTTGAGACATACTGCACTTGATTAGTTGCATAAAAGCTATTCTGACATTCACTGTGTAGATGATCACTGCCATAAAGCTCACAACTAAAGTATGATGAAAATTTTGAAACTACATTGACACCAGGTTGATTAATTTTCTTCATAAGTATATAGAATTGGTATCTATTTTATTATTAAGTGCATGGATGCTCTTTATCTCCATAACACTAGCAACTCTTATGGATGGGTGCCTTTCACTAAACTAGTTATAATGATTTGCAACCATCTCCTCAATGATGTATACCACTTCATTAACATCTGTGGCTAAAAGAGATCTCCTAGTTACAACATCTAAATTGACTTTAAGTTCACATTCTAGCCTACTGTAAAAGATTTTGAACCAACATCCAATCTTGGATGTCATGATGTACGCATCACCTTTAAAAATCTTTAAACCTTTCCCAGGAATCATATAAAGATTCCCCATCATATTGAAAGAAACTCTATATATCACTCTTAATCTTATAATTTTTCTTTTTGGAAAATACTTAACTATAAATGGCTGTGAAAGCCCATCCCATGTTAAGAAGGATTGAGCGGGCATGGAATCTAGCCATAATAATGCCTTATCTCTAAGTGAAAATGTAAATAATATGAAATTGATTGCCTCTGTGGAGACCCATTCATCTTTATAATGTCACATTCTTAGAAATTGAGTCAAATGTGTGTTAGAATCCTTAAGAACTCCTCTTCCAAACTCATTCTATTGCACCATTTAAATCATCATAGATTTAATTTCCAAATTGTTAGCCATAATTGTCTTGCTAATTATACTATTTTTGATCCATGTGCATTTGGTATGACAAAGTCTTGCACAAGTTAACGGTGGCTGTTAAAAGCAACTCTTACTTCTTAAGGTATATTGGCTGTTGGATTTTCTAGCTGACTGATTCATTGAGATTCTTATAGAGCATCTCTTTTCCTTATTTTAGTATGAAGACCATGCTCTAGCTAAAGATCAACCTCTAAAAAAGCAACACTATATGTGTAACTCACAATTCTAGATTATCTAAAAAAAGAAATAGAAAAATAACCAAAGATAGAATGTAATAAAATAAAAGAAACTAATAAAAGGAAAAATTTCTAGATCAGAAAAAATTTTCAATTGATGTTGAAAATCTTTCTTGACAATGGTGCTAGAAACTTGTTATGCCAATTGCGTAAGTGCACAGATTGCATAGTATCATTTCTTTGAGGAAGGAAATCAATTACCAATTACTAATTCTATATGTGTTAGGATCCTTAAGAACTCCTTTTCCAAACTCATTCTATTGCACCATTTAAATCATCATAGATTTAATTTCCAAATTGTTAGCCATAATTGTCTTACTGATTATACTATTATTGGAGCCATGTGTGTTTGGTATGACAAAGTCTTGCACAAGTTAATGGTGGTTGTTAAAAGAAACTCTTGCTTCTTAAGGTATATTGGTTGTTAGATTCTCTAGCTAATTGATTGGTTGAGATTCTTATGGAGCATCTTCTTTCCTTCTTTTAGCATGAAGACCATGCTCTAGCTAAGGATCAGCCTTTAGAAAAGCAATACCATATGTGTAACTTATAATTGATTACTTAAAGAAGGAAATAGAAAATTAACCAAAGATAGAATGTAATAAAATAAAAGAAACTAATAAAAAGAAAAAATTCTAGATGGGAAAAATTTTTCAATTGATATTAAAAGTCCTTTTCGATAACAGTGCCAAAAACTTGTTATGTTGATTGCGTAAGTGCATAGATTGCATAGCATCATTTCTTTAAGGAAGGAAATCAATTACCAATTACTAAAATTTTAATCCTATTATTAAATTATCTGATGAAATGAAAATAAGCAAACTAAAACTAATAACAATAAAATTCAATATACGAGAATGCATTTATGAATATAAAGCTCTTGAATAAAGAATCCTCTACTCATTTCTTAAGCATTAATTGGGATGGACTCTTGCAATAAAAATTAACTAAATTAATGGCAATTCCACTAATGTGAATGAAGTTCCCTTTCAAGATAAATTACTATGTTTATACCAAGCCTATGTCTACTTTCATGACAATAAACTTAGTAAAAAACCCATTCTGTTTGAGGAATTATTGCAAATTAAGAATCATAAGCTGCTTAGATGTAAGTTATACTTTTATAAAATGATCACCTAAGTCTACTACTCTAATGATATATATTCCAATTGATTTCTTAATCCTCTCACAATACAACAAATAAACAATGGGTAGCCATTCATAAACAACAAAAGAAAAGTAATAGATTAATCTAATTAAAAGTATTACAAGAGCATCTAATCCTAACATAATTAGTAAGTAAGCTTATCCATATTTGAGATATAAGAATTTAGCTACTCATCTCAGTTAATAGTGAAACAATAATAAAACTAAACAAAGCCTTAATGAAAAATGCTAAAGAAAAGAGTAAGAAGAAACAAATAGTTGAAATCAACAATCTATCAATGAAAGCTTTAAATTTCATCCTATATCCACCTCCAGAGCTTCCCCTAAGAATGTTGCTAGCCTCCACTATGCGTCCTCAACTCAATTCCTGACTCTTTTTTAAAAGAATCGTAGCAACTCACCAAAAACCATTAATTTGAGTTAAACATAAGCAACTCTTGTTGATATCACCAATTTAAACGACTTGCCCATGTTTGCTTATATGCGTTACATTGAATTAGGACTTTTTCACATGGCCATGTATATGGACAGGTCAGCTCATGTTGGCCTCTAGTTTACTCAGAATCCTCTTTTTTATATGCTCATATCTACCAACATAAATTGCCCATGTTGTTTGCTGAAATTGACTAATTTGTTACTAAATCTATCATGCTTTTTCACTCTCATTAATACTTGATGAGATTACCAAAAAGCACATAAAAACCATATTATATGGATTTACTCAATTTATCTCCAAAAAAGCATGCACATATGACACTCATCTTTTGGCAATATTGTGATTATGATTATGATTTTGGTAGATCATATTTGGAAAAATAAATTGGCAATGCTTGGCAATATTGTAATGATGGGTTGTTGAATTAGTCATACCTGGTAATACTTTGATTAAGGTTTTAGAATTGAAAATATTTGGCAATATTATGATTATAGGTTGTAGAATTGGTCGTACTTGGGAATATTTGTAATTGTACTTTGTGTTAGACAATTTTGTGATTATAATTTTGATAATAGATTTATATTTAGACATATTGTGATTGTGCGTTATTGAATTGGCCATGCTTGGTAATATTATAAGTTGTTGAATTAGCCATACTTGGTAATATCTTGATTATGATTTATGGTTTGGTAATATTTTGATTAGAATTTGTGGAATTGAGAATATTTAGCAATATTGTGATTATGGATTGTGAAATTGGTCATACTTAAGCAATACTATAATTGTGGTTTGTGTTTGGCAATATTGTGATTATGGTTTTGGTAATAGATTTATACTTGAAAATATTGTAAGTATGCTCTTAGTAATATTGGTAATATTTGGTAATATTGTGGTTGTGCAAAAAAAGATTTCCAAACACAAATTTAGTTTAATGTCTCTTTTATAGGAAATATTATCCAAAGATTCATTGGCTTTCACTATAGGAAGTCAAGAGCACTAAGGTCATGTTTGAGGCTTGGGATTGAGTCTTTTCCCATCTCAAGTGTTTGGGTGTTCCATCCATTCTTATTGTAGGATGAGTTTTTCTTCCTATTCTATTGTAGAGTTAGATAATCAAGTTTCTTAATTACAAATAATGGTAGTTAAGCAAGCAAGAAAGTTTGATGCAACAATGGCTTTCATTTTCCAAAATTATTAAGGTCACTTGCCCCTGAGTTTGCTTCCTTCAAAGTCATAATAGTAATACTCATAATAAATTTATTGAACAATATTTATCTCTTGTAATTTAATTTTTATATGTTTCTAATGACATTTCATATTTTTAATTTAGGTATATGATTAAGGGAGTAGGTATTAAACAAGTGTAGTTGAACATTCTTCACTGTTTTCCAATTACAAAGAAAATCATTAGTAGATTATGACTCGTGGGATTTTTTGTTAAATATATCATAATTATAAGACTTATCTATTGACTTGTAGGACTTGTATTTTTATTATAGTATTATTGCATGTATCATATTTAATTTTTAATTGTATATCTAATTATAATTTAAATTTTATAATTGTTGTGATTATTATGTAATAGTTACTTTTAGCCATATTTATATTTAGGTTCAAATATTAAAACATTTTAAAAAAATAACAAAAATTCAATAAAAATAAAAAATAGCAATGATTGGAATTGTTGCTATAAGGGATTCATTTTTTTCTCTAGCATTTGTGCCATAACCATTACTAAATCCGCATCACAATTTGTAGCGATTATGTCAACCGTTGCAAAAAAAAACTTATTGCAATGGTTGTTGTAATGTCCAGGTTCATAAAAATGATGGAAACGAACACGTATTAAAAGAAATCCTTTAAAATGAGAGAGTTAAGGCCTAAAAAAATTATGATAATAATCTACACATCAAATAATGAAAATAGGAGGCTAGAGGTACCTTAAAACTGGAGCCAAAATAACTAGACAAAATTTAACGAAATAGTTGCGAAACATAATTGTATTTTTGTAATTTTGGATCATTTTTAGAATACTCATGGGAGAGCTTTTTAAATGAAAATTTTGAGCTGTCTCAGGTTTTCAAAGATTCTAAAAACCATGGGAAGCCCTGAGAGAGTTAAAACCCCTTTGGTGTATGTTTTCTAATAATAGTTGATCTGAAATTTGACCTTTTCATTCGAAAAGGTTTTAACTCCAAATTAAGTAATTTCAAAGGTATTTTATAAGATTGAAGACCTAAATTTTTTTATGGAAAAGATTATTCTAAAAAAGGAGCTAAAATGAATCTGAAACAAAAATGCTAATAAAATAGGACGTAATGGGAATTTTTAAAAAGTAATTTTTAATCTTTACTCCTTAAATGGTGCATCCCACTTCTGCCTATCTTAACTGACCTTCTTGCTACCCAAAATAGAGAGTGAAACTAAGGGAGAGAGGTGCACAAGAGAAGGGAAGAAGAAAAGGAAAACCAAGGCAAAAAAGGTATGAAAATGATGGAATTTCTTGGTCTTTCCTCTAGTAAACTTGTTCTCCTCCTTACCCTCTTCCTTTCCATGGTTTTATTGAAGTATTTGGTTCTATTTTGAGCTCTTACCAGAGGGGAGAAGTTCAAAATTCAAGAGAAGAGCTAAAACAAAAGAAAGAGCATTCAAAAAAAGCTAGAATTCAAGGTGAATTGTTGTTTTGCATGCTTGCTTCTCCTTACTTTTCTTTGGGTATGGTTCACCCACTATTTGGATAGCCAAGAGGGAATAGTTTTTAAATCAAAGTAAGAGTGAAACTTAGGATTTAGAGTGTGGGAAACAAGAATATGCAAAGAAAATAAAGAAAGAACTATAAATTTGCAAGATACCTAACCTAAGGATTCAATTGCACCTTGGTTTATAAGAAGGTTTTTAGCTATAATTAAAGGTGTTTAAGAGTTTGTATGAGTCCCTCAGACATCAAGAAATCCTCCCACATGTATCTCCCATCAAAGAAATAAAATAAACTCCACGGACTCCTTAAGGAAGCAATGCCTCAACCTAGACTAAAAAGAGGACTAGGGAGTATTTTAAATTTTTCTAAGCCTAGTTTTGCATAATATATGATGGGAGAGTATGAGAAAAAATCTTAGAAAAAATTTAGAAAGCCTAGAAAGTGAGATGGAGGTGTAAGTTCCATAATGTGACTTAAAGAAGCAACCCATAGTTAGGCTCCTCAAATTGATTGTGTAATGGCTCCAAGGAATCTAAATGGAGTCAAGAATCATAAATGGAAGGAAAGAATAGAGCCAAAATCATGAATTCTTAATATTGTTTCATTAGGTGCTTTATGGAACAATAATTGAACCATATAAGTGCCAAAGTCCTTCTAGAGTATGTGTGGCATTAGAGATTATTTTAAGAGTATAATTAGATCCCTTTTAATGTGTTTAGATGAAAGGAATCAGGCTCCACTGGCTTATAAGTGTTTGGTCGAGGGAGAGGAAGAAATTCCAAGGGATAAAATGTGTTCTTGCATTCAAGGTAGCTCTCTCTCTTTTCTCTCATGCATTTTTGGTTTTTTTTTTTGTCTTTGAATATGTGTATATATGTTTGTGCTTTGAAAAATATTTCTAGCCAATGTTTATATACCATGGTACCATGATGCTGTGTATATGTTCTTGAAAGATGTTTTATGAATATGTTTTGACTTACATGAGTTTGTGAGGCAAAAAGTCCCTTAATAAGGGTAAGGATAAGTCAAAAATCCTTAAGAGTGGGTGAGACAAAGCCAAAAACCTTTAAAAGAGTGAGGCTTAGTCAAAAGTCCTTTGAAAGTAGGTGAAGCAAGTCCAAAAGCCCCAAGAAAAATGGGTGAGGCTAAACCATTATTTTGGCAAGCTTATGCATAAAGAATATGTCTTCTTGAATGTGAAAATTGTTCCATGTATGTGTATGAATTTTGAGATAAACAAGCATGCATTTTTAGACTTGAAATTATATCCATCATGCATGTTTGAAAGGATGAAGAGCCATTAGGATTCCTAAAATCTCACTCTTCTCTCCTTATTGTCCTAACATATCTAGGTAGAACAAGTGAGCAGAGAAATGAAAGCCATCACACTTGAAGGCAAGAAGATTGACAAAGGAGTTATTAAATGCTTGTATTGTAACTATTTTGTTGTCAAAAGATGTAATCTCATGATGTATAGGATATATAGCTACTTGAATATATGTAAATACATGGATATATGATGTATGTATGAGACTTAGAAGCATATGAATAATATGGAATGTTTTTAACATTAAATGACAAAGATGAGCATGTAAGATCATTGTATGTGTCAACAAGTGGGAGAGTGATTTTGTGATATATGGATATCTAGACCCTTTAGACATGTTCAGAGGTCTGTTTTGATACTTTCCCACATGCTCAAGTGGTCTTGGAAAGGTTAGAAGCCAAAATGGACCATTATTGACCCTTAAAGTGGCATAAAAATGTCATTTTGTAACCCCCTATCAAAAAATAACCAAATGGACAAATTTCCCTATAAAATTTAACATGCACATAAGTCTCCTCTAGAGCTTTTTGAAACGCTAAAATTCAAATTAATCGGAGCTCTAGAGAATTAATTATAAATTTTCAAAGTTGCCAAAAAGCTACTGAACTGGTATGGTTACTATTTATATGATCAATTTGTTTTTCTTATGCCATCTAAGGGCCAAATGGTATCTAATACTCATGAAATTTTATAGACATAAACTAGACATACTAATAGCCATCGAGATCACCTCATTTGGAGGCTTAAGTAGAGAGTTATGAATTTTTAAAATTTGGAGACAGTATCAGTAATGTAGCAGTACATTTGGTACTATTCCATCAATTTTCAGTGGCTAAACGTTTCTATTTTGGTTTGGACTTATTTTTAACCTAAATTTAACATTTGTAGCTTTCCAAAATACATAGTGTGCTTGATTTTTATTTTTTTAGAATTAATTATGAATTTCTAAAATTAGCACCAAAAATCTAGCAACAGAACTCGAGACTGTACATGTGATTTTTGTGTATATATACTACCAACTTGGGATTCTTGTGACATTTTGAGATAGTTTTGATTTGTATGAATGTAATTTAATTAGAGAATGATATAGGTAAGTTGAAATGGTCCATGGGGTGTGAAACAAAAATTTTAAGTCTGGCATAAAGCAAAATAATCCATTATTTAAATTAAATTTTTCTTGGAATCTTGCTATGCCAAGGAAATGTAATTAGAAATGAGATGGGGAAAGGCTAGATAAATATGGTGTTACAGTTGTTCTGGCAATTGGAAACAACCATTGTAATGTGATGCTCTGTGAAACTTTTAGCAATGGATTTAACAATTGTTGCTAAAGTTTTTAATGATGGTTGCAATCATCATGTCCAAAAACAACCATCAGAAAATGCCATTTTTTTGGGGTAATGGTAATATATTCTCCTATGGCAAATGAGGTTATTCGTATTGACCGAAGTATCATGAATCAATTACTATGCTACCTCATAATAAAAGATCATATGAACTAGCTATTATGCTATTATATTCTCTATACCATATGACATAGAGACTATTACATCACTATATCTATCTTAATTGTAAATCTAATACTTATATGAGTTTTGCCAACATAGTTGGATTAAAATAAACCATTATGTCTATTTGCCATGATTCTTCAAAGTAGAAAGGTGAGAAAGAGGGCTAACCCCCTACCTAGTGCCAAATGTTTAAATTCAAGAGAACCCATCTATTATGACTTTTTGAATTAGAATG
The DNA here is from genome assembly GCA_032878935.1 of Erythrophleum fordii. Lineage (NCBI taxonomy): Eukaryota > Viridiplantae > Streptophyta > Magnoliopsida > Fabales > Fabaceae > Erythrophleum > Erythrophleum fordii. Next base: position 10,956,190 of record JAVQMF010000052.1, on the reverse strand, counting down.
ATCAGAAAAAGGATTGACCCCCACCTAGTGTAAGCATTTCAATTTGAAAGATCATAATTTAGATAGAAAGAGATCAAATGGAATGAGAGATAAAAAAGATGACTATTTATATTGTTGAAGGGTTTCTTAAGAGGGGTACAATAGTAAGACAAAGTAAAGATTGTCTCTTAGGTTTTACAACTAAATAGGGATGAATTCTATGTGTGTTTGACTTCTTCATGCTTATGCCCCCAGTCTTGTTGTAAGTGGTTTCTACTTATAAGCTTCATAGGCAATGCGTTAATGATGATGGTCAAGCCAAGTTGCTTAGCAAAGCCATATAATTCTTTTGATTAGAGTGGTTTGCCATGTTGAAGCCATTTTTTTCAAAGAAATTTAGGCAATTCATTGTGTTAGTTATTTGTATAAGACTCGATGAATGACAATTGTTGAATCTTTTAGGCCTTTAAGAACTGGTTTGGACCAAGCTGGGCCAATCTAAATACTTATGGTTTGGATACCCCTATAACAAAAGATGTGATCACCAAAGAAGGCTACTAATCAAATAAAGGATTCGAAGCCTTGTACATGATGATGCAAATGTTGAGTTTGGATCCCTTCAACTAGTTAATACAACCTACTTATCATATATTTGTGAGTTATCATATTACCTTAATCATTCTTATTGCATTAAGCCACAAGGCGTGGTATGTGGCGAGGGATGTGGGTAGTTAATTAAAAAAAAGGAAAAATCTTATATATTTAAACCTCTACTATATGATGTGAAAAGAAACAAAAATCATTATTGGTGCATTTGTGTTTTGAAGTCATTGAAAAAATAAATATTTTGACATTCTATTGTATGTTCTTAATTCCTTAATATCCTAGTGTAAGAACAAAGTAAATAATCATAATTTATAGGCATTGAGGGGAAGTGAATTGCTAAGAAAAAATAGATTATTGTTCTTCTCTATCAAATTAATGAAATGTAAATTTAGGTAAAGGATCTTACTAATTGTAACCATTAATGACTTTGAGAAAAAATCACCAAGAATAATTGAGATAATATGCTAATTCACAAATATATGATAGTATGCACCAGGTTAACTAATAAGTTAAAAAAATTACTTATTAACAAATATATTATTACTTATTAATAATTATAGCATCCCTTTGAACCCAAAGTAGCTATGTTTTCTTAATCGTTTTCTTAATTATACAGAAAACTAAAGAAGACATTTAAATGTTTAGTGAAATATATTATAATTAGTAATAATATTAATTTTCAATATTTTATTATATAGTAAACAATACTTAAAATTATTTATGATTTTTTATAAAACATAATTCACATTTAAAATTGAATAATTGTTTAACATAACTTATTTTATTTTAACAAAGAAATAATGGCCATTTTGCATCTTTTCTTTTCCTTTTACAAAGATAGTGGGGATGGTAGTTTTTTCCCGATTAGCATCAGCCTGACTCGCCTTGTGTAATATCCAGTTCTCCAAAAATGAGAGAAAACGCGAGAAACGTAACATACAGTTTCATCATAAATGAACGATATTCATTGAATACAAAAGGAAGTCCCCCAAATGAATTAGTTAAGGTCCCAAAAAATTTGAAAAGCATACTACACTTCTAAAAATGAGAATCATAGGCTTAGAATGAAAGACAAACAGAGTTAGAATGAAGAAATGAATTGTGACAAAAGATTGACAAAACGTAAGGGCATTTTCGTCATTTTGAGCAAATTTTGAAATTTACATAGGAGGACTTTGTAAATGGAATTTGAGTTCTCCAGGGTTCTCAAAGGCTCTAAAAATCATAGAAAGCCCTGGAATAGTTAAAATCCCTCTGGTGGACGTTTTCTAACGTCAGTTGACTCGAACTTTGATTGATTCGTTCGAAAATATTTTAACTCCAATTTGAGTAATTTCAAAGGCATTTTACTAAATTGGGAATCTAAATTTTATAATGGAAAAGATGGGTCTAAAAAAGGAGCTAAAATGAGTTAGAAACGAAAATGCCAAAAATGAAGGGTAAAATTAAAATTTTTAAGAAAGTAAAAGCTTCTTGAATACTTTTTAAGTTTCTTATTTCTTCTCCCCTTCATTTGCACGACCTATTTTGCCCAAAAATCAAAGAAAACACCAGCTCTCTTAGGTGCACCGTGGAGGAAAAGAAAGGAAGAGAAAAAGCAAGGAAAAAGGTAAGGAATTTTATGAATTTTCATACTCCTTCTTCCAAACTTGTTCCTCTCCTTTTAAGCTTTCTTCCTATGGTTTTATTGAAATTTTTGGATCTATTTTGAGGGAAGAACAGAGGGGAAAATTCGGATTTAAAGAGAGGAGGCAAAGGAAAGTGAGAAACAAGTAAGAACAGCCATGGAAACAAAGTAAAATCTTCATCCTATAGTAGCTATTCCTCTCCCCTTCTTCTCCCTATTTTTTCCCATATTTGTAGCTACAAGAGGTCTTGAATTTTAGCTAAAACCAAGGGTGAATTCTATGAATTTAAGGGAGAAGAGTAAGAATATGGAAAGAAATCCAACAAAAGGCCATTGATTTTCAAAGTGGCAAACCTAGGGTTTTATGGGTTCCTTTGAAAATATGATTTGATGTAATTATTCCTAGACCTAAATAAATGTTTAAATGAGTTCTCAAAATCTCTAGAAGTCTTCCCATATGCATCTTATATGTAGAAACAAAACAAACTTCCATGGAGGCTAAATGGTGTATAGTCTCCGCCAAAGGAGGTTGAGACACCTATGGAGAGTTTTAAATTCTTTCAAACCCATTTTTGAGTCATATATGATGAATGAAAATGAGAGAAATCCTTAGAAAAAATTTTGAAGGCCTAGAGAATGAATTAGTACCTTAGGTTCCATAATATGACCTAAAGAAACAACATGTAGTTAGACTTTTTATTTTAATTATGTGATGACTCCAAGAGGCTTAAAAGGAGTCAAGAATTATATTTAAAAGGAAAGAATAGAGCTTAGAACTCATTTGATGGATGTTACTTCATTATGAGCATTCTTGGAACCATAAAGGGGTTAATGGACCAAGTTGGTGTTTAAGGAAGATGTGTGGCCTTAGAATTAATTCCATGAATCTAATTGGCTCCCATAAATTGTGTTTAGGCCCAAAGAAATCAATCCTACACCTTTGTGTGTGTGAGGCTAAGGAAGGGAGAGCAAATTCAAAGAGAAAAGTGTGTGATTTCATCCAAGGTGGCTCTGTCCACTTTCTCTCATGCATAAATGTATGCTTACATTGTCTTTGAATATGTGTACATATGTTTTGAGTTATGAAAAGTATTTTATCATCAGCTTTTATTCCATGGTACGATGATGATGTTTTATGCATTTAATTGATGTTTTATATTCTTGCTTTGATTTGCTTAAGTGTGGAGAAGCCAAGAACCCTCTAGCTATGGTGACGATGAACCAAGAACCCTTAAAGTTAGTTAAGACAAAGTAAAGAGTCTCCCAAAAGTAAAGTTAACTCCCAATAGTAAAGTTGAGTTAAAAACCTCTTAAAGAAATGGGTGAGGCAAGTCCAAAATTCACAAGTGAATGGGTGAAGCTAATCTACTTACTTGGCAAGCCTATATATGCTATGTGTGACTTCTTCAAATACCAAGAATGTTTTTTAAATACTCATATATGTTAACATGTCCATACATGAATTTTCAAGGCTTGTATTGCATACTTTATGTGTGATTAAAAGGAAGGTGAGCTATTGGGATTCTTTGAATCTCATTCCCTCTTTTTTAATGTCCTAACATGCTAAGTGGACTAAGAGAATAAGGAAATAGAAGCCAACCACTTGAGAGATGAGAGAATGACATCAAAGTACATAGATTTTGTCTCTTTAAAGCTATATGAGTGGTAATTGTTGTAATCCATTGTTATATATGTCCCATGATGTTATGAACATATATAATTATATTAATGTATCATGTATAAATGAGAGCTAAGGTTATATATATGGAAATGTGCGTTTTGGATATATAATGACAAACTAGCATTATGGAAATGTATGTATAAATAGAAGTGAAGTAGCCAAATTGAAATATATGAGGTTTGGAATCACTTGGGTAGTTCATACAAGTCATATTCATACTTCTAAACTTGCCTAAGAGGTGTTAAACACTAAGAAAGACCATTTGGACACACTTGGTATTTAATATGGAGCAAAATTGACCATATTGAAAACATATATAACTTTTTGTCCAAATGAGCTCTTCTTAATCTGAGATTTAGCATGCAATTAGAGCTTTTTGAGAAGTCAAAGTATAGAATTTTTGGATGGAATATTTGATGAATTTTCAAAGTTGAGAAATTTTCTGAAATTAGTTTAGGGTACTGTTGACTCAAGTCCGAAAATGAATTCTATCACTCATGAGGCAAATGATGTCTAATCATCACAAAATTTTATAAAAATAAACAAAACCTTCCCAATAATTTGTGCCAACTAGAAGCACCTCATTTGGATGTCTAGAGAGGGAGATATAAATTATTGAAATTTCTGTCCAATATCAGGCATCCAGCCTGACCTAGGTTATTGTTTGATTTGTTTTTGAGTTTTAGACATACCTAAACTAGTCTAAAGTTATTTTTTTCCCTCTATCTAACATCTGTAACTTTCTATATTGGTATCATTTGCATGGATTGGATTTTTGTGTAATTAATTAGACATTTTTAAAATTTATAGCAGAAACTTATATTAATACCAGTAGCCAGTCAGACATTTACAACTTTTTGAATGTTAAACGTCCTTTGTGTGATATTTCATGACCTAGACATATTTTTATCATAAAGTAGACATCTATAGCTTTCCAAAATGGTAAAAAATGCATGATTTCAATTTTTTTTAGAATTAGTTAGGATTTTTTAAATTTGTGACAAAAAAGGAAAAATTCTGGCCGAAATAACAACTATGAATTTTATGTATTCCCCTGCCTTGCACGAGTTGTAAGCCATTTTTGATAATGAAAATGGGTTGTATCTATGTAAATAAATATGAGAATGTGATACATAAACTTACATGATCCATGTGATATCGAATGAAATTTTGATTCCTTATGCAATGCAAAAATATTCATTTTTTAATGTCATTTTTCTTTGTCTCTTCATGGAATTCATGTCATGAGACATGGAGATAGTATGAAATAAGTTAGAAATATATGGTGTTACACCTTGCTTTGTTTAGGTAGAATAATTTAACGATTGATTAGGTATCGAGGTAAATATACACTGATCTATTAGCCACCCCATAATTCCATATATATAGTATATTTTTTAATTTTTTATCAAAAGGTTTAGGTATCTATCATTTGGCATTTAGTTAATTTCATTTAAATTTTTTACATAATATTGTATATTTGTTCACTTAAAAAGTAGAATTGTCAACTTTATGATTTTATTTATCCATTTTATATATATTATTGGATTTAGCTTTATAGTTCTATTTTGAACCTTATAGATCTAAGTATTTTGAAGTGATTTAGCTTCATTGATTGAAATTTAATGAGTTTGCAACTTTATAGCCATCTATTTAGAAAGGAAGAGAGGTCCACGGACTTGTAAAGATTCCCATATGTATAAAATGTTATGAAAATTAAATAAAATTTTATAATAGTTAAGTAAAATATCATAAATTTAAAATAATAATAATAATCATAAATTCATACCTAACAACGTATATTTCTGAATGTCTAACTTAATTTAATCGTTGTACAAAATGGTCTTCACTAAACTACATGGTAATACTAGGATAAATTCACCAGTCAATATGGTACCTAATGATGTAGTTGAAATGTGTCAATGTTTGTTAAATTATATATTTGTTAACTGTATTTTTATTAATTTTTAAATAATAACTATTACAAAATGGGCTTTTTTAATGTAATTGACATGGAACGTCAAAAAAGTTTATGGAACAAGTTAATTTTTAGAAACCTAAGAGAAAGCCCAAATACTTGTGGGTTCAAATATAGGGCAAAGGAAAAAAAACACTCATGTGAGAACAGAGTAAGTTATAAATGAATGAGGTAGAAATAGATATTGAAAAACCCACCTTGCCTCTCCCTACCCCATTTATCACTATTATATATATATATATATATATATGTGTGTGTGTGTGTGTGTGTGTGTATGTATATATGTATGTGTGTGATGGTAGACTGTTTTAATCATTTGAAAAGTGAAATTTAGGCCCATTTGGAATGTAGTCAATCTTTCTTTATTTCAAAATATTGATTTTAAATAGAAGAGTAAAATGCACACACCTCCATTAAGTTTTATTGAAGCTACATAACCTCTCCTTTATTTTTAAAATATACATAAACTTTTCTTGAGTTTTGTTAAAATTACATGGAGCTCCTCTCTATTCTCAAGTTTGCTTTTAAAAAAGTAACTTACTTAAAAAAAGAAAAAATTGAGATAAACATCTTATTTAATTAGAATAAATACTTTTTTAAAGAATAAATAACTTCTTCTCCCCTAAAACTTGACAAAACTTATTACTAGTTTATGTTTGATTTCTTAGCAATTATGTAACTTTTATAACGTATACACTTACAAATCAAACAATGTTGTGTCTATATATACTTAATTTCTTCTTAAGTATTATAAGATCATGGCTTTTATGTCCAAATTAAGATGGATTTCAAGCATCTTTTGATACATTATTGGTAAAGGAACTAAAAACTAAGTGTTTCCTCTTTAAATCCATTCTTTACATTCCTTTCTACACCTTTCAACACACTCTTGTTGTCTTATAAGTCCGATTGAGTGACTATTATGATTAGCTTAATCTAATTTAGCATTAGAAAAACAATAAGAAAATAAGTGAGGAAAGGGGAAGGTGAGGGTAGATGGGAAGTATTTAGTTCTTACTATAATCACCATTATTGGTAGCATGAACAAGAACTTCACCCCCACTAAGCCTCTGATGATTTGATTTATCATGTCTTCTACCTTCACTTTTGTTAATTTTTTGTATTTTTCTTGTATTTGTGTTCTTGTACATATACACAAACACAATTTATATAAATATTGGAGGTTAATACAACAATATTGATGCATATCATGAGTATAATTTATTTAATGCATTAATTAAAGAAGTAAAAGGATTTACAAGTTCTTGGAAAATAAATAATTATAATCAATCAATTAAGATAAATATTAATAATTTCATTATATTAATAAAGGGATAAATTTTTTTCTGGCCAAAAAAATAAAGGGATAAACTATTTATTTATTAAATATCATTAGTTACATCAAATAGCTATTTAGAAATGGTCAGCCCATCCTATTTTAATGATTTTATTGTTTTTTGTCAATGCCATGTATTATGTCTCCTAGTAAAAGTCTCTTAACATTTTTCAAATTATAGAATAATTTTCAATGTGGCCTTTAAGAATCTAAAAGGTTTTATCAATGTTTTTAAAACTATACCAATTACTAAACTAAAAGAGGCATTAATTAATGATTTATTAGTTTGACAGTTATTAAATTATCGTTAAATTAATAATAATTAAATATATATTTAAAATTTTATATACTAAAATTCTAATGTAACAAATAAATGCTAATAAATTTTAAATATTTAATTACTAGTTTAATATTTCTTAAAATATTTAAAAATTCATTTTTTTAATTGAGAAATAGAAACTGCCCATGATTAAAATTTAAGAGTATTTAATATTGAACTTTTGGGATTCTCAAATTATATTAAAATTTCACTTGTCATTAGGAAAAAAAAAAAAGCTAATGGAAGATGGAAGAGCAATTTTGGACTAATATCTTGATATATGAGAAAAATACTATGAGGATATGGAGCATGATAGAGATCAAGCACTGAAAAATAGTCAAATACATGCCTTTTGTTTCTCTTATATTCTATTTTCTTTATTAAAATTTCACTTGTCATTAGGAAAAAAAAAAAAAGCTAATGGAAGATGGAAGAGCAATTTTGGACTAATATCTTGATATATGAGAAAAATACTATGAGGATATGGAGCATGATAGAGATCAAGCACTGAAAAATAGTCAAATACATGCCTTTTGTTTCTCTTATATTCTATTTTCTTTAAATTTCTCTCTATTTCTACCTCCTCTTTCTTCTACTTCCTTCTATTTTTAATTTTTCAAATCTGTCCAAGATGAATTGTACTATTTTATAGAACAAAAATCTTTAAAAAGAAAATCAATAACCACCACTATTAAACCAAAAGATTTTATGGCACTTTATACCATCATTAAACCCTTTTAGTTTAATGGCAGTATGGTGCTAATTGTTGTTAAACCCCAAGAATGAGTTAGCAGCAATTTTAACTTCTGTTTTCTTTTTATAAAATTATTTTTAATACTTTTGGTTTCGAATTTTTTTATTCCTACTCAACTATATTCCAAATAGATTCAATTAATAATTTGGCATTAAAATTTCAAAATAATTCAATTAATTACAAGTACAATAAGTTTAAATCAAGTGTAAATATAATTAAAATGTGTCTAAACTAGTTATTCCTATTACAAGAATTTGGTAATTGAGTTGAAACTCTAGAGGAAGTCTTTCCACTATCCTAACTACTTTGTGCTTCAAATTTAAAGTAAAATGATATTAGTAACAAATTAAAGACTAAAATAAATAAACATTCATTTGTATAATTCAACTAGAATGAAAAGCTTATAAAATTATCCCTGGAGCTTATATAACAACAAGCTCATATGGCACTTGACCTAAAAATGTTTAAGAAGAAACATCAAAGCTACGTCCATATGTTGTTGTTATGTGTCCTTTTCTTTCACCTGTACTCTAAGTCGTTATACCTTATAGGAAGACCTAAATGGTGGAATTGCTCTATAAGAATGAGTAGGATAGCCAAACATTTAGGATGAGAAAGTACTAAATCCCAATTCTTATATTCAACTAGGGTGCTCTTGGCTTCTTAAAGCCAAAACTATTGAATATTGACCTAAAATCTCTTAAAAAGAAAAGTTTTAAATTTTAATGCATTGAAATCTTTTCTTATAAATCCGTGCAAAATAGAAAACAATAAATTATTTTAGCAATACATCTTTTCAACTAAATTAGGAGTTAACACTTTAATCCCATATAGTTCATTACTTACAATTATAGCTTTAGCTTCCTCATTGATTATAGATCCATAAGCACTCTTATGTCTAGTAATCCACACATCTCTCTAGGTGACTGGTCCCCACTTTCAACCTTTTACAAAGTTTGAGATAAATATAATATATCTCAAGTTACACAGAAAGTTTAGTTATATTGTTTACTAAAGAGAACTTACAATTTTGGCCTCTTTTTGTGCAAGGCACTTTCAATCCACAAGTGTGTGGAATCATTTACTTCTACCTATTTTATTTTATTTTCTTTTTTAGTAATCTCCTAGTGATTGATAAAAATAATGATATAAACAAAAATATCAAAAATATTGTTATAAATGTCACACCCAAAAATGTAACCGCGTGATGCTAGAAAAGAGAAATTCAATTTTAATTTTTGAAAACTGAAAACCGAAATCAAAATTAAAAGTAATAAAGTTGCTATCAAAATTTTATATTTTAAAAGGTAAAATTTTGGAAAAACCTTTTTACTTGAAAAACGAAAAAAAATGGTCTACGAATCATATATAGGTTTGGGAGTCGATGTGAGTAGAGAAAGTATTAGACATCCCACAACACTCATTGCTAAAAATGATTACCCTAAGTCAGTTATGTAGAATTAATATAGCCTCTATTCTATTTTAATTCTCCCTAATAAATCACATACAAAATTTAAAAAAAAAAAGACAACTTAAGGAAATAAAATTAAAAGCAAAATAAAAAGAAAAGAAATTAAGGAAATAAAAATAAAAATATATATATTTACAAGGACAGACTTGATTTAGGATGAAGACTTAAGGCTTACGTACTCTTTAGAAGAATCAAAGTACGCTTAGTTCGAATTCAAAGATTGTATTTGGTTGTTAGTGTTGTTTTTTTTTCTTTGTTGTTTTGTTTGTTTATTTGTTTGCTTCTTCTTTTTTTGTCATTCATTTTTTTAAAATTTTTTTATGTTTTTTTTCCTCTTCTTTTTTTTTTTTGTGAAAAGACAATAAAAATTACTTTTTTCCTTTTAACAAATAAAATAAATTTTAAAATTGGTTGATGTGTTTTGATTTGTTAAAGGTTAATTTAATTTTACTTTTCTTGCATTTTCAATTTTTGTCTTTTTTCATCATTTTTTTTTCATTTTTTCTCTTTCTATGTTTTTTTATTCTAATTTTTTTCTATTTTTTTCCCTTTCTATGTTTTTTCTTATGACTTTAATGATTTTTTTATGAAATTAAAAAAGGACTTTCTTTTCTTTTTTTTTTTTTTGCACTTTAAAACTTCTTATTTGATTTTAATTTTTGACTTTCTTAATTATTTTTTTATTTTTATTTTATTCTTTGACTTTCTTTATTTTCGTTTTGACTTTTGTTTTTCCTCTCTCCTTGTTGTTTTTTTTTGTTTGTATTTATTGATGTTTTGTTTTTTTGTTCTGTTTTATTTTTGTTTCTATTTTTTGTTTTTTTTTAAATTGATTGATTTTTTATTTTTTTTGTTTTAATTTTTTATTGATTTTGTGTTATTGATCCTTTTTTTATTTTTATATATTTTTTAATACTTTGTTTTGTTTTTTTTGGTTTTTTCTTGTTTCTGATTTTTTTTTCTCTCTTTTTTTTTTGTTTTGAAACACCTCTTCTATAAAAGCATATTTTAATGTCTAATTTTATTGAATGAAAGTTGGAGGAAAAAAAAAAAAGAATTTAATTAATTTTTGCTTATAATTTTTTTTGAATGGAAAGTTATAAAAATTTAATTACTCAAAATTAACTTTTGAATTTGAAAGGTTTATATATTTATTTTCCCTTTCTTGGTTTTCTCCTCTTTGAAAATTTTTCTCTAAAGAAAATTCAATTGATGTGGACCATTGAAGTCCAAAACTTATGAAAATAAAATTGAGACCCAATAAGTTTTAGGAAGGCTTTATTATCACACATGACCCTTAAGTATGTTCTTACGTGCTTGAAGGAACAAAGAATCCCACACAACAATCTTAGAAGATTGTGCGATAAAACAAAAATGAAATAAAAGAATATTTACAAACACACTAACTTGTGAATGTGTGTGCTTTGTGTACATCGAATCATTTTTCTTAAGAGATACTCTACATGGCTCATGAATAATAGCAAAATAAAATTACAGATTAAAGTTTCTCCTAGCCATTATTTGGATCCCCTTATGCATCCTCGCTAACACATCCCCTCTCCAAGTCATGAGCCACCATGCTATATGCCTCGGAGAGAACAAGTAAGATGCGAGAACAAGTAAGATGCATAGTAGTTTCCGCATCAAAACAAATATATGATTACATGAGAAATTAGGCAAACCTACTGTCGCAAGAAAATAGACCCATTTAAAATGTCCGCAAGCGAAATCCCCATTCTGGAACTTGAATAATAGGTGCAAGCTTTAAAACTGAAATTCCATCTATGGCTAATTTATGCCGGCATAATTAAGAAATCAGTGTTCAAATCACACGATCAACTAGCACTCAAAAGGATACCGTTGAGACAGCAAATTGAATCATTATTCTAACATGACATTCACACTTCAAAGTAAAGCAAGAACAAGAGCTGAAATCCACAATCTGATTTAAGCCAGTTTCCAGAGCCAGTAAACAGTTGCAGCAATGTCAATCACAAATTATCTATCACAAAATCACAAACCAAACTCTTACTTGGGAGGTATTCTCTATCAGCGCCATTTAAACCAACTAAAGAATTTTCCTAGCTATTGACTCCTATGGTTCATGGTTCGAGTGTAGGAAAAGGAACTTCTGGACGAAACTCAATCTGAGATTCAAACATTAGAATGACCTTTTTTGTTTCTATAAAAATTTGACCATTACTAAAAACGTGTTCAATCCGTTTGGTGTATAACCCAAAGCATGTACATACTATACAAGGTTCATTTCAGCAGTCCAGGATCCATCCAAACTCACACAAGGGAAAAGTGTCACACAGGCCTCACACTCTTGATTTCACATGCAAACGTAAAAGCTGACCTAAGCCACATATATCAAACCTACTAAAAGGCTGTTCATGAATTCAAGCCATGAATAGAAGTATAATAGCATTAGAGACCCCCGGGAATACTCATTAACTAAAGCATTGTCCTATTTTCGAGAATTCAAAATAGAAAATCACAACAACGAGAGAGCCCTCGGTGTATCATTTTTACCTGGCTAGCAGAACTACTCTCCTGCGAAAATGATTGTTGTGGTTTCCTCTTCTTCCTCTGCTGCAGCTTGAAGAAAATTCCGAGAAGTGTCTCCTTCTTCCAATCTTGTGAACTATAGCTTCGTCTTTTCTCAATTTCAGAAATTCACTTCTCTCAGTCTCTCACACCCTGGGATAGCCTTCAACCAAAGATTTCTCCAAATATGAATCTATAGTCACACGTCCCTTTTTAGCTTTTCCTTGCTCCTCCCTTGTCTCGGTCTTCCCCTCTTAAATCACCTAAGCTCCTAAAAAATTTCCTAGTAACGCTCTGTTCTCTCCTCTTTCTCGATTTTCCTCTCCCCTTTTTCGTCGATCAGTCTCTCCCAACCATTCTATTTTTTCTCCTGCTTTACCAAATCTCCTGGCCTCTCTCCTCAAATTTCCTTTCAACCCTAACCCCAGTAATTCCTCTTTCCTCCGAAGAAACCTCCTCTGCTTCTCATTCGCTCCTCCTCTCTAATCCGAAATCAATTCTAAAAAAAAAAGAACCCCCTTCCAATCTCTCTGCTCCACCATTTTATAACAAGTTCAAGAGTGGATTTCACCTTCTTTGGCGCGTCTTCCTCCGTACTTTCCCGGTTGCCTCTACTCGACATTTCGTTCGCTCCCCGCTTGTCCTTTTCTGTGAGCCGTTGCTCTACTCTTCCCCTGCAAAGAGGAAAAACCAGCGTATTTTTTTTAAGGTGTGCTTGGCGGGTAGTTTTGGAAGTAGAAGGGAAGGGGGTGGAGTGGAGTATTTTTTAAGTTTTAATTTATTTGTTTGTTTTTTAAATTTTGTAATATTTTAATATATTAATATTTAATAAAAATTAAGATAATTTTTTTATTAAAAATTAAAAATAAAAAAATTAGAATTTATAATTTTTTTTAAAAAATATTGATATAAATAATTTTTTTTATAAAAAATAAAATTAAAATAATATAAAAGATAAATTTGTTAAAATATAATTACATCTTCTCTTTTTTTTTCTTTTAAATCAAATAATAATTTTTCATTTTCTTCTCTCCTATTCCTTTTAATCAAACAGAATTCATTAAAATCTCATCCCTCCTCTCTCCTTTCCTCCATTAACCTCCTCTTTCTTTTCTTTTGTTCAACCAAACGGAGCCTTACGTGTATAACTGTATCGTGCTTTGCTGGAGGGCGCCAGGAAGCGAAAGCCAAAGTGGGGTGGGACCATCGCTGCTAGGGTTTTCTTATTTTTTTATTCTTTTTTTATTTTGTGTTTTGGGCTTTTTTTGGACTTCAGAATCTGGACAAAGGAAGAACCAAGGTTCTGGGCTTGCATTCCATTTTTTGCTCGTTCTCCTAGCCTTTTGCCTTCTTTTCCTTTTGGGGGTTCTAATAATTGGACCCTCTTAGTTTGGGCTATAAAATTTTGCCTCTCTTTTATGTCCTATCCTTTTTAGTTTGGGGCTTGATTTTGGATTTCTCTTCCCCTTCTTTTTCTCTCTTTTTTTAAAATTAAATATTCTTGATTTTTGATTCTTGCTTTTGCTTTTATATTTACCTATTAAATTTTCTTTCTATCCTCTTTTCTTTCTTTTCCTTCTCCTTCCCTTTCTTTTCTTTTTTAAGGGTAATTTTTATTTCTCTTTGATTTTCTCTTTATTATTTACTTATTATTATTATTACTATTATTTAAAGGTCATTTCAGCTTTTGAAACTTAGAGAAAAAGAAATAATTTTTTGATTTTATTTTTGCTTTTTGAAATTTTTTCCTTTTTTTTTTTATACATTTTTTTTACTAATTTGATTTTTTTTTATTATTTTCTAAACTTGCTCTGATAAAATACGGTATTCATAGTTGCCTCTCTTTACTTGTTTTTTGGGTAAAGAATTGAAAATATAATTTTTAAATTTTTTGCATAAGGAACAAATAAAGATAAGAACATATATTTTGTATAAAATGATTTAATTGCCTTTTGACAATAAATAAGAGAAAAAAACAAGCAAAACAAAATATGGTGTTTACAATAAACTATTATTATTCTAGTCCTAAAGTCTTTTTGGTAGTCTATGTATGTTGCCCATTGATCTCTTAAAATGGGAACCAGATCCTTTATAGTTAAGGGATCTAGTCAAGCATGAATTAGCCATCCATTTGATCAAACCATTACCTACTTGCCACATGACCCACTTTTTTTTTCTAATGAAAACAATGTAAAATGCATTGTTTTACCCTTTTTATTTACTCTATAGATAACCAAATGATGATTAAGAGTGGGGGATGGATTCGAGAGAAAGAGAGGGAGAGAGAGAAAACTCTACTTGATTTCTTCCCTACTATGTATGTGAAAGTCCAACAACCATCTTCAAGGTTTTTCCTTTCTTCCATGTCCCTCCATTTTTATTGAGCTCAAGCATTCATCAATAAGGAAGAAAAGAAACAAGTTTGGTCTCTTCTTGTTTTCCCTCCTTTCCCCCATTTTCTATGGTTCTTTCCTCTGGTCATTGCTCAAGCTACCATTCCTTCAATTGCAATTGCCTCTTTGCTTAAGCCTAGCTACAATGTTGCATTGTGATTAAGCTTTACAACTAGCTCTATAATTGAGCTACTGAAAATACTAATGAATAGGTGGTGAGCAAAGCTTCAATTTTTCATTGCTTGTACCTTATGAAGCTGCCTCTATTTTGGGTTGTCAATTTTCTTCTTGGTTTAAATTTGTTTTTGTGTCATTTTGCATAGGTCCACCACATTTCTAAAGGAATTCCAAAAGGACCCACTAGGTTGTAATAAGTGATACATTAAACTTAGTTTAATCCTTGACATGAACAAAGTTGTCATTCTAGAGGTTAATAAAATATGTCTCCTTCCATGACATATTAATTCCCTCTTTGTTTGCTATATTGCTATATTACTATGACTTAATTCCTATTTGCTATTTTGCTACATTACTATATTGATAAAGGAAGTTATTTTCTTAAGTATTTTAAATCCTCATCTTATATTTTCTTAAGCTTTAGCTTAAGCTCCAACATAGCTCGAGCTTAGGCTCTAATGGATGGAGTAGTCATTGAAACAAAAGGTTCCCTCCTAATTGTTGCTTCTAAACAAAACACAACTTATATCAACCTTGAATCTCCTAAAACGAAATGTTTTCAATTCTTTACAATTGAAAAAATAATTCATTAAAATAATAGTGGGTGATGTGGCAAATATATGATGGTTCAATCAAATGAACAACTGGTTCATGCCTAATTGCATGTGACTGAACACATCCTTTGGTGATAGAGGATTTGGTTCACTCAAAATGCCAACTAAGATGGTAGTGAGTAGTTCATCTCTAGTTTTTGGGTCATCACGTATGTTGTTGTATAGATCTTATGACCCTTAGTGCCACTTAGTTCCCATGGACCTAAAAACATAGCTCTTATGTTCACCACTGATAGTAAAGTGTGACTACAATGTAAAATATAGTTATTAATAAATAAACATGAACGGCCATAAAAGAATTCAATAATCAATGTGCTACAAGTATAGTGTCCTTAAACATGTCATTTTTGTACTGAGTTGGAACTTTCTTCTAGCTTATGTAGCTAAGCAAAAATGCCATGAATTTTCTCCTTATATCCCTTAAGAAAACACCTTATAATTCTCCTCCATCTCTCATAGGTTGGTTAGCATTGTTCCAAAGTACAACTACCTTTTGCTCTTGAGGGAGGTTTATTATGGATTGCCATTAGGACATATGTCTTAACAGTGATTCAACATAAATTGCTGTCAGGACATTAGGTCCTAATGGTAGGTTAATCAAACTAGCCTTGTGTCCTAATGACAATTATAATAACAACCATTAGGATGGGGTTTTGTAGCTGTTTGCTTAACCATTGTTAAGCCACTACCATAAAACTTGTGTTTTTTAGTAATATATGTAAATTTAGCTAAAAGTTTTCCTTCTTAGATGATAGTAACAACCAATGATATAAGCACACTAGTTATCCAAGAATGATTGAAATAATGTGCTAATAATTCTATTATAGAAATATTGACCATTTGAAAGATTAAACTCTTTATCATTTGATCATCTTGATATCTATATTTGATCATAAAAATTTTATTTTATATAAGTCTCAAAAAAATTCAATAGTGGAAGAACTCCACCTCTTAAAAGAGGTCGAGTTTTTTTTATAGCATTGCCTTATATGATAATATGCACAAAGTTATTTGATAATTTGAAGGTTAAATTAAATTTTTTGGTCTTTTATATAATTTTACACAAATGTTAATTTTGTTTTAATTTTTTTAAATTTGTAATTATTTCCTTATGACTTTAAAATTTTTTTTAATTTAATCATTATTATTAACTTTTATTAATATGTTATTAAATTTTGTTAATGCATGTAAGTATGCACTATCTTAATATTTTAAATATATAGATTTTATACCAACAAAATAAATCTGACATGCAGTCAAAATGTGATCAAATATTTGATGGTTTGGAACAAAAGTACTGTAGTTATTAAAATTATTGTCGAAAAGGCAGTTTTAAATTTAGAACAATTATATTTAAGAGCCTAAATTTTATAAAATTTATAATAAAAAATTTTAAAATTAGAATTATTTTTAAGGAATAAAATTATAGGGGAATTACTACTAGATTTAAAAAAATTTAATATTAAATTTTAAAAAATTTATAATTTAAATAACTTTAATAGTATTTTTTTAAAAATTTAATATTAATTTTTTTTTAAATTCTAAAAATAAGTAATAATAATTTTAGTCTTTCAAAATAATTTTAATTTTTAATACCTTTTATTATAAATTTTATAAAATTTAAATTTTGAAATGCAATTTTTCCAGTAAACTTGTTACGAAGGGACCTTGGGTGCTTGGCAATAATTTTGTAGGACAAATTACATGAGTTCATTTTGGGAATCAACACAATTTTTGCATGGTTAATATTATGAGGGAATGTACTTTCGTTAAGAAAAGCTAACACACACCATGTCTATAATATCCTTAAATCATCACACTTTTGGCAGAAAAGATCCGAGAAACCGTCCGAACCTAGGTCTATGGTGGCACTCATTGAAAAAGAGCATTTCTGATTTCATCAACCGAGGAAGGATAATTTAATTAAATTCATTCATTTCATCACTGACTTGGAGAACTAAGTTCAAAATTCTCTCCAAAGTTTTTGAGTCGGAGAAAAAAAAAAACTCATAAAATATTCCACAGCGATATAGGCCCTACCCAAGCCTTAGTGATTATCGTAAAAGGGTTAGACTCAGCCTGTCTAATTTTTCTCGATTATGTGCCACGTTGTTAAAATCATTCGCATTTCAATACCAAAAAGAAAAGGGGGTATTTGGTATTTAGATGTGGATGATTATATGAAGAGTTTGACATTATTAAGATGTTAAATTTTTTTAATCAAATATATATCTAGAAAAATTTTTACCCTAATAATTTATTAGTTAAACTATAAATAAAAAATTGAAGTGATAATATTAAAAAGTATCATATGATGAAAAAAATTCAAAATCTGCTTACTTATTCTAGACAAATCATTAACTATATTAGGTGGATTTCTGTGCTTTGCACAAAAATTTTGAAAAACAAAAAATAAAGTAAAAAAAAAAACACGACCCAATACAAAGTTGCGGCTTAAATGACTCGTAAATATTGATGAACAATTAAATTATCTTTCAAAGTTTATATATATATATATATATATATATAATTCTAAACCAAAATCTATTTCCAAGAAAAACTAAAAATTGGTGATAATGATTATCCTGAAACAGACCTGATTGACAATTTTGACAAGTCATAGTCCTGAAAATGATTGTGCCAATAATGGGCAAAGCACTTTGGATCAAGTTGAATTATATGTGGGACTAGTGATCACTGATCACATGCATTCCAACTCAGACCACACAAAGAGATAACCCACATGTCCTGGAAAAGTTGGCCCAAGAGGGCCCAGCCCAGCACATGCACTCGCATTCTAGGATATCAAATTGCAATTGACTCTCAATACTATCTAATGCACTTTACAAACAAATGTGCACTATAATAAATTACCCCCTTTTTTTTGTATTCACAATAAATGCTTAATCATAAAGATTGGTCTATTTTTAATTTAACAAGATTATGTTTAAGGTAAGCAGATCTTATTGAACTTAGAAGAAGTCATCATATATATTGGTGTAATCATAATTATGTATGTATGCCGCTTACTTCTTACAAAAAAACAATAATTAGTTGTCTATTATTTATTTTTCATAACTTGAAATCTATTTTAAAATTTTATTATTTAAAAATACGTTTTTCCAAAAATTGTTCTTTTTTTTTTTTACTTTGAGTTTCATCATTAATAATTGAGGGATATATTAATTTGTCCTTTCTTAATATTTTAAAATATTTTGCCAAATTATAGAAGTATCAACTGTCATATACTCTTGAAACTGCTAAAAAGTCTTAAATTTAATCCTTTTTTTTTTCTTTTCAACCTACTTCAAAAAATATTTTGTTTTAAGCTCTATTAAAAATAATTTCACTTATTTTTTTTATTTCAATAAAAATAAGGTTAAAATAGACTTAGTCCTTATAATTTATTTATTGTTTCAAAATGATCTCTTAAATTTAAAGTGTTTTAAAATAATCTCTTAAGTTTTTAAATTATCTTGTAAAAAGCTATTTTAAGTGAAATTTGTTACTACATTAACATCTGTCAATTTTACTACCAGTGTGGAAGTGAATAGTTGGCTTTAGCATTTAACCTAAAAATTCAGAAAATAAAAAATAAAACGAAGTATGATCCAAAACGCAGAATAACGCATGCAGCCCCACACCCACGCAGCTAACAGGTTTTTACAATTAACACAAATAGGAAGATCACGACCTTACATCAACAAGAAAGCTCCATCAAATCACCTTGGCTTACTTACGAGCATGCATATATATATATATATATATATATGACAATTATTGTGCAATTGAGTTGCAGGGGCTTTACTTTTATTTAAAAAGAAAAAGTTCATTTCACTTTAGACATAAGAGTTACTAGAAAACCATGAGCAAATATACAACTCTAAATGCGTTATTTTCGAACCCCACATACATAAGGAACAAGAGACTCCACTATTTTGAGAACTCAAAATGAATGTAGTATTGGAACCCATGGCTGCCCCTCGATGGTAAACACATAATGGGATTCGAGCACAATTTAAAATTAAACAAAAAACTGTAAAAAGCAACATACTATCAATAGCAACTACAATGCAAGCCATTCATATGGAGCAGGGGTCATGCGTACTGAGCTCTAAATGGAGGCATCGCAGATGTAAGAAAAGAATAAACATAAGATTTAGAGTGTTTTATTGAGATTCTTTATTCTTGAATAAACATCAGATACAGAGGAAGACAATAGAGAAAAAGGGGAGAAGGAGAAGCCCACATCTCCGTCGACCACGTCCGCCACGAAAGTCGCCCACTGCCGTCAATCAAGCTCTCTTCTTACCCAGCAACGTAATGCTGCGTTTTGGAGAAGGAAAGGGTGTGAGGCTGCATGCGTGATCCTGGTTCAGACTTCTCTTTTTTGTTTTTTTTCCAATTTTTGGGTTAAATGTTGATTAAATGATAACTCATCACTAATAATATAAGAAAGATATCCTTGTAAATGCCACATCAGCATTAACATTAAAGGATATTTATGTATTAATGGGTTTCAATTGAAATAATCTCTCACGAGACAATCTGAAAATTTAAAGATCATTTTAAAATATTTCAAACTTAAAGAACTATTTTAAAATAATAAATAAAGTTAAAAAATAAATTATTATTTTAACGTAAAATAAAAATATAGAACAAGAAAACCAAACTAGCTTCTAATATTTTCTTCTTTGTAGTCAAGTGCATAAAACATATTTTTTTTATATATAATTTAATATTTGGTAGGAATTAACTTTTTTTTCCCTTTATTCATAAAAAGAAAAAAAAAGAAATTAACTGTTTTTCAAGATGTTACAGCCATTTTTCTTGAAATGCTTTCTACTAAACATTTTTCTCCTTTAACAAACTAATTTTGATTAAAAAAAAGTCTTTTGATCAGATTATTTTTCCAGAATAGAGTACGTTTCCAATGCTTCTAATTAATTATCTATTGCTTGCGTACACCCCGCTTAAATTGCCAAATAATAAATAAATAAATAAAATTTTGAGTTCAAACTTCTGTTTCTGTCATGTAACAATTTTATTATTATCATTATTATTTTGCACTTCACCTTTATTATTAGCATTGACTCATAAGCAGTGATGATACAATCACATAAAAAAATTGGGTAAAACTGACTCATCAATATATTTCAAAGTGAACTGAAATGATATTTATTGAATATATCGATCCCAATTTAAAAACAAAATGGTACTTAATTTTTTTTGCAGTTCTTATAACATGCCGCTCTCTATATATGGTCAATATTAGGGGTTACTTAATAATAAACTCTAAGAGGAGTGCACTATATCTTGCACACAACGCAGAGCTTGCAACTAAATTACCACAAGCATAAGTTGTGTGTATATATATATATATATGTATGTATATATAAATTCATTCTCGTGTGTGTATGTGTGCACATGTGTGTGTGTATTTTGTATAAGAATGTGCATATTGTAAGTTTAGAATGGCATTAAACATGAATTACTCAATAAATATACACAAAGTAATCTCTCCATACAAATACATGTTTGCCAACAAGAGAGGAAACTTAAGTAGAAGCATAATTTAAGATATAAATACCTTTAGTGATGCTAAATGAATTTGACGTAGAAATAATCCCAAATCAAATTAGCGATCTCACAACTTGAAATCACAAACATAAAAAAGAGAAGAATAGAGTTTCTCATAAGCTTCTTCTAACAAGTGAAAAAAGCTCAGTAAGGGTGATTTCTTTTGGGGAAGGTCTCTTTTATTAAGAAAAATTTATTTTTTTATAATAGCCAATAAGCACACGATCTACTCTGCCATCAAGAGTTTTATTGTCATATAAACTAGCTGTATCCTGATAAGTCTTAGGTAATTGCCTATATGATATATTCTCAGAATATTTTGGACCACAAAATTTTAAAATGAGAATACTCCAAATGCTTGATTATTTTAATTATCTTAATTATAATTAATTTCATTATTAATTATTATTTATTTTAAAATATCCTATATTCTCCCACTTGACCTAAATATAATTTGCCATATATAGCAAGTTCATGAGTAAATTAGACAAATTACAAGAATCATAGTGATAAGTTCTCCTATTACCTTCTATGTATTACTTGCAATATATTTTAAGCTTTATAGGACAATTATTTTTATGAATAAACCTTAAATATCTATTTAGTTCTAAACTCAAATATTTTTTAATCTTACAAAATGTATAAACATGTATAGAGACAACAAATCATAATTTTAAATTTCATCACTTACATACCTCAACTATACCAAATATGATTTAAGACATATTTGATGCACGTAATCCATAAACTTTTCTAGATGCATACTTTTAGTTAAAGGATTAGTCAATATTTCTTTTGTCTAAATATACTCTATGATTACTTGATCAACTTTAACCTATTTTTTTAAAACTAAGTACTTGATGTCAATATGTTTTTTTGAACTCTCACCTCTGATATTCTTAGTCAAGAATATAGTAGTTATGTTATCTCAGTGTGCAACATTCCCAAAATAATGAATATAGATTTTAAAGGAGAAATAATTTAAACAAGGATTATTGAGGAAAAATAAATAAATTAGGACTTATTGGGAAAAATAAATTTATTTATGGGTTTAAAATTAATTAAGTGAAAATTTATAAGTGACCCTAAGAAAATTAATTAAAATACAGTCCCTTAAAAATTAGTTAAAACATGATTAAAAGGGTCTTAAAGTAGAAAATAAGTTAAAGCCTATCAAGAGTAGAGAAGCCCAAGACCCATAACCTAGAAGCCATGACACAACTCATTTAAAATGATATCTAAACCTAGTCTCCCTTCACAAAAAAGATGCACACATAATAGCAAAAAGAAGAGAGAAAGATGCTAGGAGAGATGTAGTTCTCGGCGGCTATAATCAAGGCTAGATACCGATAGTAAAATATGATATTTGGCTTAGGTAAGTGTTGGAGAAAGTGATCTCCTCCTTCTCCTTTTTCTTTTGAATTGAATATCTTTTGATTTGGTGATGGCCTATAAAATTCTAAGTTGAAGGATTTGGGATTTTAGTTGTGTTTTTTGTGGAGAAGTCAAGGAAAAATTTTAAGCACACACTGGATAAGCATTTTCCCTTCTTTTGCAATGTTTTTCTACCCAAAATTCATCTTGAAGCTTGATTTTCTATGGGTGGCTCTTATATGTGCAAAAATTAAATGATCCATTATGAAGGCCTGCGAGTTTGTGCTCAAATTAGTGTTTTAGGATGCTAGAGAGCTTAGATAAAGTGAAACTTCATGATTTTGTCACATCTTTGGTTGATAGGATCAAAGGGCCTTTGGATTATTAAGTGTATGCTTGTTATTCATGATTGCTCTAAGCTTGTGTTACTTCTTGAAGGTGTTGACACTTATTTGAGAAGTGGTAGACATCATCTAAGATAATTGGGATTTAATTCCATTCATATTTGTTGTAAAATCATATTTAATTACTTGTATGTGCCAGTGTAATTATGTGATGCCTTATATAAGTTTGACTATTGATATTGTTTTTCATCATGGACCTTTTTAGTATGTCTTGATGACCATCATTAACCTTGTTAGTGTTTTAATGGGATGGAAAAGTTGTATACTTTGTTAGTGTATTTTGGCTAGTTATGGGAAGCATTGGACCTTATTAGTATGTCTTATCCACTAAGAGTTATTAGTGAATGACTATGTGCTAGTAGGGGAAAATAGTGGTATATTGTCAAACTTACTCTTTTTGACTTTTAAAATGTGGCATATTTGATGTTTTTCATATCTAAAACATTAACCTTGATTATTTTATATAAATGTGGATGGACTTGGATCTTGTATCTCACCCCAATTGTAGATTAACATTTTCTAGGTCAAGGTTTGAGCTCTACAAGGAGAAGTAATTGGAGAATCAACTAGCTAGACTAAGCATAGTTGATATTGTGGGATTATATTTTGATAAATTATAATCATCTTGCAAATTGTAATATAAAATGCCAAGTGTAGGACTTTTTATATTTTGTGCTTTGTACATGAAACACTAGCACCTAGGACCCTTGATGATGTTAAATTCTTTTGTAAAGAATCTCACATGTAATTATGGTTTACCTTGGAATTACCTTGTAAATTGATGATGAGTTATATGTAGTTATGACTCTTTTACTTAGATGGTCTTGTGTGGATGTTGATCTTTACTTTGTTGGGCATGTTTAAGCGTCTTATGAATGGTTTTGTGGTTGTTTAGGAATGTTGATGCATTGGTTAATACTAATGTGGTTAGTGGTCCTAGAAAATCATTGGGTCAAATTTTGATTCAGAAAGATTTAGGTCTTGGCAACACTAATTTTAAGAGGTTGTAATTATTTGAAATTTGCCCTAATAGGTCGAATTGGTTTTGGTGAAAGTTAGAATGGATTTGGAACCATAGGAAGTTGCTTTGTGGTATTGTAAAGTACCTTAAGAGATGTGTGCATTATGAGGTCTAGATGATTGAAATTTGGAGAAGTGAGCCTTAGTATGTTGTTAGGTCCCTTGTAGACACTCATATGTAGCTTATAGGTGTTGGATTTGCTAGGGAGAACCTACCATAAGAGGTTTGAGTGCTTTCCCCTTGTGCAAAAAGTCTAGTTACCAATGTTTTATATAAACAAATTGGAAAAGCAACTTTTTTTCCAACGTAGAGTTACACAATCCACAAATTAAATTGCATTAATTCTTATATTAGAATGAGCTTTTAAACAAAGTAACACTAACAATCTTTACTTTATATATATAGGAAAATGATAAGATTAAGTAATTATTTAAGACAATCTAGAATGTTAGATTTATATGAAATGTAAGTTTAAGTGAATTGAGATTTGTATTCCATAAAGTTGAGACCCTAAAAAAGAAAAAAAGAAAACACTATAGTTGCATATATGTTAATTAAATAAAGTTCCACAAATCTATATTTATGTCTACAAAAATTGCCCCAAAAAAAAAATGTTCGTGAAAATAAAGTACTTTCTATAAATTATTCAAAATTCCACAAATCTATATCTATGTCTATATAATTTAATAAAATAATGACCATTTTTTATAATAAAAAATTTCTTTATTATGAAAAAGGATTTCTTTTAAGTGAAAAAAATAATGCAAATGATAGGAATAATTAAACTTTGAAAAAAATATTGAATACTAGATTTATATGACAAGGAAGTTTAAATGCATCAGATGTTCTGCCACAAAAAAGTGAGATCCTAAAAAAAAAGATCAAAATGTAAAATTTTATTTTTTTAAAATTTTGGGTCATTTGTAATTTTTCTTTTTTAAATTTAAAAAGTTTATCACAGACTCTTTTAACTTGTAGTTATGTGCAACATACTCTCTCTTTTAACATCTTTATCCAAAACCTTAATAACACTTATCATATCCGCAAAAGGAGGCCAAGTTGGGAGTTCAAAAATTGTATAATTTACTCCCTCTAACTTTAAAAGTTGACCATTGACTCCCTTCCCCAAACTCTCAACTTTGTGTAACATATTTCCTTTGGCAACATTTTATCGATAAATGCCATTAAGGTTTTGGATGGAAATATTAATAGAAGGATATGTTACATAAAATTGAGAGTTCAAGAATCTTTAATTGCTTTTAAACTTTGAGAGAGATAAATTACATTACCCAATAAGCTTGACCCAAAAAAAAAAAAGCTCTTGCTGTTTATTTTCAATTAATTTTTGAGATTACATCAAAACTCAATATAAATTTTAGTTGGTAAAAAAATCTTACCTAAAAACTATTAAACAATTTTTGAGTTAGTAGGAGCCTTCATGGTGTATAAATAGTGCAAAAGTTTGGACATTTAAATGCCAACTTTATAGGCTTGGGATGTTTAGCTTGTGGCCCATTTATAATATATTTGGGAAAGTTAAAATCACGTTTGTCAATCATTGTTCCGTAAGCGCAAGAGCAACAAGTTATTGCTTTATACAAAACGTAATTTTGGAGATGAAATTTTTTTTTTAAACATACACTTATTCGTACAGCTATATATACCCAGTGTTCAATTTTCATTTCTTAGTCCATTTAAAAAACTGGGTTGACTTGACCTGTCAAAAGATAAGTCCATTGAGAATTTGAAGGGCCTTGCATGAGTTGTCGGGCTAGTCTCGGGCAGTTAATTAGGGTGTGTGATACGCTTGGCTATCCTAGGTCATTACTCATTTAGGCCAATTTGATTTAGCTCTTATAGTTCAAAGTAGAGCTGTTGAAACGAGTCAAAGGCTCTCAGTACAATCTCAATTTGTGTGGAGCTCAGACCATGAAAGGTTTACTAGCCTCACACACCTCCATATAATATCGCTCTAGTAGTTCGACATGGCTTGCCTAATTGTAATGGCTGGACATTACAGTATGGATAGCACCAACATCCCGACTTGGAAATATAAGTAGTGCTCTAAGTCGTGCATGCGTCTAGAAAGACACAATCAAGAAATGGTGTTGGAAAACTATGGCGTACAAGGGTTGTATGTAGGCTTAAAAGTTCTTGATTTAGACCTAATGGTCAGAGGGTGAATGGCGGCATGAATTGGTTGGGATGTTTGCCAACGGATCCCCTGCAAGGGATTGACTGCTAGAGGGATCGTATGGCTTTTCAAGCCCCCTCTTTTTTTTTTCTTATCGGGTTTAAGTTTTAAATATGAAAATAAATATTGTATCTGCGATGATAAAAATTGTAATTATGAAAAAAAAAAATTACACTTTAAAAATGTTAACTGTAATTGTAACTATAAAAAAAAATTACACTTTAAAATAGTTAAAATGTAATTTTTTCTCATAATTACAATTTTTGTTTTTATAGATATAATTTTTATCCTCATGTTTAAAATTTATAACCTTCAGAAAAAAACATACATAGGTCTTAAAAGGCCAAATGTAACCCATGCAGTCAAACCCCTAACTATAACGGATGCGGGCCAGGAATGTTTTTGGTGTTGCTTTTGGGCTAGCTAAGTTTAGAATAAGAGGATCTGATACAGTCAAGAATGGAAACGCTAGTTTTGTCATCGTTGGTTGGCATTAGTTTCATGAAAGTTCTGCATAGAAATATCATAGTTGCCGCTGATGCTCCCGAGCTTATTTGAGCATAGCCACTTTGCCAGTTCCAATGGCCCATACAGGACTATATTACTATGTTATCCCAACTAGGCATTACATTGGCAAAAGCCTTCACTTGTTGGATATAATTACCAAAAGTTTGCTCAACTTTGATTTATGGTAATTGTTCCTCGATGCAAGTATCACTCCAATGTGATGTAATTTTTGGATGGTCAAATTTGCTAGTCAAAGAGTTAAAACAAAATCAAGCAATATTCACTGAAGGTGGTCTTTGCACCATATCCATTATACAGATTTGCTTTGGAATGTAATCTTTGAATTCATTCCCTATCTCTTCATTGATGCATGTTTTCCCCATCTCTTCATTGATGCATGTTTGATGGGAAGATGCATTTTCTCAAGTTGGTTATAAAAAAGGTTCCTAAGCTTTGATTCTACAGAGTTTAGTAACTCATATATAGCATTAAAAGAAAAATCAAAGAGCTTAGAAGCATCCCTTTAAAAAAAAGCTTCAAAGTTTGGCAATGACTGGAGGCAATATTTCTTTCACATTTTAATTCATTTGGATAACACAAATGTGTTTTGCATATCCCTGGTAGTCTAATAATTGGCATCAGAGCCTCTAAAGGCCTCTGTTATGGCTTTTTCAAGTCTTGAAAGTTTTATATCTTTTTGTCATTTTTTGGTTGCATGTTCTAAGGTTACTTGGCTCATTCTGATTATGGAAAATTACTAATTGTTCCATTCTTATTATTTTGGTACTTTGACCATAAAAAATGGATGTTTGTAGCTCAAGCAAACATTGAGTCTTGTCATAGGTCTGAAAACGGGTCGAGTTGAGTAGAAATGACCGTTTTAGAGGTAAAGGATGATGTAAAATACATGTTGTCTTGTTTGCAGTGATGAACGACATGTTGTTTCAATTAGTTGCCTACCGCATTTTGGACCTTTATTTGAATGACACATCGTTTCATTTTGGTTTAATGAAATGCATGTTTTGGTTACTCGGCCTCTGTTTTTTTTTTTGGCCTTTCTAGTCCCTTTTTTAAGTGTTTTCTTTAAGCCAAAATTTTAGGCTTCTATTTTTTCGACGATTTATGAACCAAAAAAATTTTGTTTTAAACTATGGACCTTTTGGTTTTGGATCTATTGGGCATTTTGGGCTAGTTTTTGAGTAGAAACCAATCTTTGGCCATTCAAGGCCAATATTTTGGTAATTTTGAACCTTTTGGGTATTATTTTAATGAGTTAAAATTGAGTTATTGTTGGGTATTTTAGACAAAATATTTTTGGGCCAATTTTATTCAAAATTTTAAGAATTATTTTCTTTTGGCCATTTATTTTGTCCAAAATTATTAAGTGTTATTTAATTTGTGTAAAATTTTGGAAAAATTATTTTGGACAATTTGAGTTAATTTTGACAATGTTAATGGGCTTTTTCTCAAAAATTATTGGAAAATGAATGTATGGTGTCATTTTAATTTATGCCTAAATTTGGTTACTTAATTCATAAGCAATAATTATGACACATTTGGGTTAAAAATCAAGGGGAGAATTTTAATTAATTAATTAGTCACATTTTAATTAATTAATTAATTAATTAATTAAGTTTTTAATTCTCATTATGAAATGCTTGTTTATGCATTTAAGTTTAGTCATTTACAAACATTTAATTTTAGGATATTGTAACACCATAGATTCTAATTCATCTCATACATTTGAATGGCATAATATCATGAATCATAGTGGTTTTTCATGGAAAAGCCAAAGAAATAATGATTATTTTCGCGTTACGTTATATCTAAAAATTCATTTCTATGTCATATGGATCATGTGAGCTCATGCTATGCATCCTCATATTTAATCACATCATTATAACTCATTTACATCCCAAAAACATGCCTACAATCCATAGAAACCGAGATGGAGCATGAAAAGTGGGAACTCATTTTCGGCCAGAATTAGCCTCTTTTCTAGGCAAACTTTGAAAAATCATAAATAAATCTAGAAAAATTAAAAACATGTGTTCTTGATCATTCTAGAAAGTTTAGGATGTCTAATTCACAATAAAAATATGCTTAGACCATAAAATTTATCATGGAGGATGTTTGACATCCAAAAATCTATTGAGATCGCTGGTTGCCTGGGCTGCTATTCAGATTACTGAGACAAATTTTTAAAATTCATAACTAATTCTATAAAAATCAAAATCACACAAATTTAGTCATTGTGGAAAGCTACAAATGTTAACTAGATGTTAAAAATAATTTCAGGATGAAACACATACATTTAGTCATTGGAATCCTATGGAATAGTAACTAAACTTCTGGGGTGCCACTACTACTGATAGCCAACTTCAAAAATGTATAAATCTCTGCTCAGACCTGCAAATATGGTGATCTCAGTGGCCACAGAAAGCTTATGACTTCTAGTTTATGTCTATAAAATTTCACAAACATTAGACACCATTTGACCATCAAGTGACACAAAACAAAAAACTACCAATATGAATAATGCCCATACCAAAATCAATAGAAAATCTCAACTTTAAAAATTCATCAAATATTCTCTAGACCTCTAAAAATTATGTTCTTTAGCTTTCCAAAAATCTCTCAATAAGACCTAATTTCATGCCAAATTTTAGAGTAAGACTAACTTGTTTGGTTAAAAGTTGATATAGGATTCCATTATGGTCAATTTTGGCTCCATATTGGGTATCAAAGTTGCCAAATGGATTTCCCTTTGTCTTGGCACCTTTTGGGTAAGTTTAAAAGCTTATTTGAGACTTGTGTGAGCTACCCAAATGGTTCCAAACCATATGTATCTCATTTTGGCCATTCAACCCACACTTATGCATATTTCCATCAAACTTCCATAATGCATAATTGGACATTCAAAACTCAAATTATATTCTAAAGTTCATATATCATATCGATGGCTCTAAACATTACATAATAGTATATTTACATATGTCTCAAGGTTCATTATATATATACAACATCATAGACATTAAGCTACATAAGTATGGTTCCAAATTGGCTAGGCCCATGGATTTCTTACTAATCTTTCATAACTATTTAATGCCCTTTTCTCTACTCATACTAGAGGTTCCCACTTTCTGTGGGTCATCTGACCCCTTATCAACTATTTTTTCAAGTTGGCCTGAATATGACCAACAAGGCATTCATGGTGCCATTCACCATGACTAATTTGCCTCAGGTTCACCTTAATTTTCCTATCTGAGTATTGGCTGCGGTGAGGAACTCTCTGGATTGCCTCGCTCTTTCTATGGAATAATTGGCCATGGCTAACGGCCTCTAATTGGCTTACTATTGGGATTGAATTTTTATCTTAGCTACTAACCCAGCCTCACCGCCTCTATAACCGACCTGTCATCAAGCTAGAGGGTTCTATCTCTCGCTTTATTCATACATAACTTGCTATTACCTTCGGGCTGTCAGGCTCCAGGGTATAGCTTATAACTCAACCTCTGGTCTGAGGAGGCTAACCCTTCGGGCTCTAATACTTATCTAGATATTTGAGTGTTGTGGCTAGGGGGTGACTCTTTTTCTCACTTCCTCTAAACTGGTCCTGTGCAGCTGCAGTCTCATCTCACACTGCACTGCATTACTACTTATCTCTGCATGAAGCAGGACATCTTGGAATGGTCTGAGTATGACTACTTGGGAGAATTAGGCCTCACATACTCTCTCTAGCAAGCCTTTTCCTATCAATGAGATCATTCTTATCATTCATATCTAGGCTTGTCATTGATCTCAGTGAGCTATCATATCTCATCAAGCTCTAGCCGTCGGATCCCTCAACTCTGCTCAAGCTACTCTAGAGGCCACTCTTTCCCAATGTCCACTAACTACTTTAAGACCATTCCATAACTTACTTATCATGAACAAAGCTATAACCTATCCTCACACACCCAACATATGTAACATCCAATTTTTTGAAAACAAGAAAAAATGTGAGAAACATAACGTACGGTTTCTTCGTAAAAGAATGAAACTCACCGGATACAAAAGGAAGTCTCCAGAATGAGATAGTTAAGGCCTCAAAAAATTTGAGAAGCATTCTAGACTCCTAAAAATGAGAATCTCAGGCTTAGACATAAAGAAAAATAGATTAGAATGAAGAAATAAATTCTTACAAAAAGCCTACGAAACATAATGGCATTTTTGTAATTTTGAGCAATTTTTAGAATTCCCACATGAGGGCTTCTTAAATGAAAATTTTGCGTTTTCTAGGGTTTTCAGAGGCCCTAAAAATCATGGAAAGCCCCGGGATAGCTAAAGCCCCTCCAGTGGACATTTTCTAACATCGATGTACTAAATTTTGACAGATTCGTTTAGGAATGTTTTATCTCTAATTTGAGTGGTTCCGAGGGTATTTTACTAAATTGGGAACCTAAATTTTATAATAAAAAAGACGGTTCTAAAAAAGGAGCTAAAATGATAGAGAAACAAAAATGCAAAGTATGAAGGCAAAATGGAAATTTTTGAAAAGTGTAACTTATTCCCACCTATATATATGATGCACCCTTCTCCTCCCTTCATTATACATGACCATGTTCTGTCTAAAGCCAGAAGAAAACCCTAGGGGATGAGGCTCACAAGAAGGGGAAGAAAAGAAGGAGAAATCAAAGGCTTAAGATATGGAAATTAGTAGTTTTTAATG
Organism: Erythrophleum fordii; assembly: GCA_032878935.1. Classification (NCBI taxonomy): domain Eukaryota; kingdom Viridiplantae; phylum Streptophyta; class Magnoliopsida; order Fabales; family Fabaceae; genus Erythrophleum; species Erythrophleum fordii. The sequence continues at coordinate 10,924,914 of JAVQMF010000052.1, read as the reverse complement.
CTCTTTCTCTTCCAAACCTCTTCTCCTCCATTCTCCTTTGTTTCTTATGATTATAATGAAATTTATAAATCTATTTTAAGGGAGAAATTGAGGGGAAAATTCGGATTTGAAGAAAGGAGCGCAAAGAACACAAGATTCAAGTGAGAAAAAGCAAGAAAACTAGATAATTTCTCTTCCTATAATTGTCATCTTTGGTTTCCTCCTCCACCATTTTGCCCCACTTGAGAAAACCCTAGGAGGAGATGATTTTTAGGCAAAACCAAGCATGAATCTAAGGAAAAAGGATGTGGAGATTAAGAATATGCAAAGGAAATTAGCAAAAAATCATTAGATTTCAAGATGCAAGTTCTAGGGTTTCAATTGTATCTTGTAAAATCTGATTTTGTATGATGATTTCTAGGTCTAAGTAAGAGTTTAAATGAGCTTTCAAGATCCCTAAGAGGCTCTCCATATGCTTTTTTCCTTGAGAAAACAAAGAAAGCTCCATGGAACCCAATATATTTCATAGCCTCGGCCTAGATGGATTCTCCTAGCTAGGGAGAGTTTTAAATTTTTCTAAGGTCATTCTTGAGTCATATTTGATGAATGAAAATAAGGGGAGGCCTTGGAAAAAATTTAGAACTCATAAAAAGTGATTTGGTGCCTTAGGTTCCATATTATGATCTAAAGAAGCAACATGATGTTAGGCCTTTTATTTTGATGATATGATGACTTCAAGAGGCTTAAAAGGAGTCAAAAATTATATTTAAAAGGAAAGAATGAGGCCTAGAAAGCATTTGAGGGGTGTTGCTTCATTAGGTGCATTTATAGACCATAATGGAGCTTATAGAGCAATCTAGCATTTAAGCGAATTGTATGGTCTTAAAGATTATTTTATGAACTTAATTGGCTCCCATAAATTGTATCTAGGCCAAGAGAAATTATCTCCACCAATTTGTGGGTGTGTGGCCAAAAGAGGAGGCTTGAATCCAAAAGGAAAAGTATGTAATTGTGTGCAAGGTAGCTCTCTCCACCTTTTCCTATGCATGGATGTGTGTTTAGCTTATTTTAGAATGTGTGTATATGTATTTTTAAGCTTTGAAAAGTATGCTAGCATGCCTTTATATGCCATGATCCTTGATGCCATGTTATGTTTTAAATGTATCCATGATGTTTGTATAAGTTTGCTTGAGTATGGAGAGGCCAAGAACTCTTCCCTTGGGTGAGGATGAGCCAAGAACCCTTGAACTTGCTTGAAACAAAGTAAAGAGTCTCCCAAAAGCAAAGTGGGCTCCCAAGAGTATGGTTGAGTCTAAAGCTCTTAAAGAATAGGTGAGGCAAGTCCAAAATCCATGAGAAGAAGTGCGAGGCCAATCTAAGCACTTGGTGAGCTCTTGGATGTCTTGTATGATTGATTCACATGCCAAGATTATTTTTAAAATTTGCATATCTTACATTTTCACCATACATGCATTTAAAAAGCTTGCTTTGCACATATTATGTATGATTGAATGGGAGATGAGCTATTGAGATTCTTTGAATCTCATCCCCTCCTCTCCAATGATCTAACATGCTAGTTGAACCAAGTGGATATGCTAATAGGAGCTAACAACACTAAAGGAAGGAGATTAATAAACTTATGCATTAGTTTTAGCTAATTTGAAACCATACTTATGTAGCTTAATGTCTATGATGTTGTATATGTACAATGAATCTTGAGACATATGTAAATATACTATTATGTAATGTTTAGAGCCATGGATATGATGTATGAACTTTAGAATATAATTTGAGTTTTGAATGTCCAATTATGCATTATGGAAGTTTGATGGAAATATGCATAAGTGTGGGTTGAATGACCAAAATGAGATACATGGGGTTTGGACCCATTTGGGTAGCTCACACGAGTCTCAAATAAGCTTTTAAACTTGCCCAAAAGGTGCCAAGACTAAGGAAAATCCATTTGGCGACTTTGGTACCTAAGATGGAGCTAAAATTGATCATAATGGAACCCTATGTCACTTTTTAGCCAAACAAGTTAATCATGCTCTGAAATTTGGCATGCAATTAGGTCTCATTGAGAGTTTTTTGGGAAGCTAAAGAACATAATTTTCAAAGGTTTAGAGAATATTTGATGAATTTTCAAAGTTGAGATTTTCTATTGATCCTGGTATAGGCACTGTTCATACTGACAGTTTTGTGTTTTGTGTCACCCGATGACCAAATGGTTTCCAATGCTTGTGAAATTTATCCACTGTTCATCTCTGCGTTCTTTCTTACTAGCTCATCCCATGATTATAGTTCACATCTCTTTTTGTCATAGGCCTCGTATCACAACTGCTTATTGGGATTATAACTCCTTTAAAAAGTTTCTACTTTTAATGATCCCAGTTTCTCTGTTTATTACTATATCTGTCTCTGTAGGTCGAGACTTTTTTCTCACTTTCTTTGTTCATTTGCAGTGGCATTTTGTAGTCCCTCATTTCAACACTAATAGGCCTAACACATATCTTATACTGGTATTGAAGAGTTGCTACCACTGACTATTGCTGAGTTCTGGTAGGATGCTAGCTATTTTCACAGTTTTGCTCACTAGAGATATACTATACCACTTACCTCATATAAAAACTGCACCTGACCCCTTTCTAATACATAAGCTAGCATACAAGGATCTCTCTATCCCTCTGTCAGGGCTACTATCTGCTAGGTAGTGGTTCATCTGGCTCTAACTCTAGAAAGCTTATTTCTTGCTTTCCTTATCTTATATACTATGCTTATCTCTAAAGAGAGCTAGTCAGTGGTTTAACTATCTGAGTAAAGCCTTCATATCTCTAGCCTACAAAGCCTCCAGACGTATTATCCCTCAGTTGTAGGTTCCACGAACCACACTCCCTTGGGTTTTGTCCCAACCTGGTTCGTGGGCCTTGGCCCTGCCTTCCTAGGAAAATGCTCGTCTGGTGGGGAGAGTTTCACTCCCACTTATAAGGTCTTGGTACAGGCCCTTTCCAGCCAATGTAAGACTTTACAATCTACCCATTTTTAGGCTGACCCGTCCTCAGGTCGCACATGGGCTAAAATTGCTTTGATACCAAATCCTTACAGAGTCTCCAAACGTATTGTCCCTCGGTTGCAGGTTCCACGAACCACGCTCCCTTGGGTTTTGTCGCTTCCTGGTTCGTGGGCCTTGGCCTTGCCTTCCCAGGAAAACATACGTCTGGTGGGGAGAGCTTCACTTCCACTTATAAAGCCTTAGCACAGGCCCCTTCCAGCCGATGTGGGCTTTACAGATATCATGTAATCTATATTATTTTGGTTTAATTAAAGTTTAGCTGTAACAACTTTAATTATTTTAAAATTGTACATTAAGTATTAAAATCAAATAAAAAGATCACATTAAGAAAATTATATCAATTTGTAATTAATATATTTAATATAGTAATTATTATCCTACAAGAATATTATCATATTTTATATGATTAATTAGGATTAGGTAGTGAATTTTCCTTTTTTCTTAATTTGGCCACATGAATTAGGATAAGGGATATAATTTGTTTGTCGTATCATATTTGTACATGGACCTAATTATATAAATCTTAACCTAGAGGAATTTTATATGTTACTAGGCTTATGGTTTAAAAAACATATTTTACATTAGTAGGATAATTTTAATATAGCATGTAATTATTTGCAACTTATCAACCTCTAAACATTTGTAATTTCCAAGTTTTCGAATTAAATGGTAACAATTATAAAGTCAAAAGAAAATTCTTCTCCAATTAGGGTAGATGAATGTTGATTATGCTCTTAAAAAGGATAAGCCTCCTATGCCCACGAATACTAGTGATAATTCATAATTGATCTTTACAAATACTAGAAGCAATTCATTTGCCATAGGATGATGTATATTAAGACCAATAAGCTATCTGCTGATATTCGTGGATTGATTGGAGAACATGAAAGTGTCCAAGACTTGCTTAAGGCCATTGATGAATAGTTTAAGTTCTTAGACAAGGCTCTAACAAGCACTCTAATAACCAGATTAATAACTTTGAAGCTTATTGGCTTCAGGGGTGTGTTAGAGCATATCATACAAATGAAGGATACAATGGCTTGGTTAAAACCATTTGAGTTTGAGATGTCTAAATCCTTTTTAGTGCACTTTATTCTGGCCTCCCTTCCACCTTAGTATGGGATTTTCAAGATCTCTTACAACACACAGAAGAAGAAACAATCTATAAATTAATTACTGACTATATGTGTTTAAGAAGAATAAAGACCTTTAGTAGAAATAGGAGAAAGTGCATATATAGTGACATAGGTAAAGAGTAAAAGACAAGCCAAAGTGAAGGGGAAATGTAAGGTATCCATCCAATCTGACATAAAAAGGAGTCCAAGTGTTTCTTATGTAAGAAGAATAGACATATGAAGAAGGATTACCTTAAGTTTAAGGCTCGGCTTGATAAGAAAGATAACTCAATCTCATTCTTTTACTATGAATCTGATATGGTAGATGTTAGTAGTAACATATGGTAGATTAATTATAGTTATATAATTCATACCTCTAATACCTTGTAAGGTTTTCTAAACCAAAGAAAGCTAGTGGACAATGATCAGTTTATCTATTCTAAAAATAAGAAGGGCTCACAAGTAGAAGTTATAAGAGCATGCAAATTGATTCTTAATACTGACTTTGTTTTGATTTTAGAAAAGAAGTTTTATGTACCAAGTTTCTTAAGAAACTTGATTTCTATATTAAAACTTATATTGCTCGGATATTCCCTTGTATAATAATATGTTCAAGTTATTTTATAAATTTAATATTGTTAGGAATGATACAATGTGTGATGGTTTTTTCTAAATTCAACTACAAGACAGTACCTCTTATGATTCAATGCATATTTCTAGTAGCATAGGTATTAGGAGATGTGTTACTAATAAAAATTCTTTTACATTGTGGCACCAAAGACTTGGCCATATCTCAATATAGAGGGTGACAAGATTAGTAAATAATGAAGTACTCAATACTTTTGACTTTATTGATTTTGACACTTATATAGATTGCATTAAGAGAAAGTAGATTAATAAGACTAAGAAAGTTGCTAAGAAAAGTTCTACTATATTAGGAATCATACATATGGATATCTATATTCTAGATATGGATTCTAGTAGTCAGAAATATTTTATCATTTTATACTTATGATCCATGTATATTTATTTGCTTATAAAATAAGAATAAGGCATTGGATGCCTTTAAGGTATTTAAGGCAAAAGTAGAAAATCAATGTGTTAAATAAATTAAGATAGTGAGATCAAATAAAAGTGGTAAGTGCTATGGTAGATATATCAAAGATGGACATGAATTTGGTCTATTTGCTAAGTTTCTTTAAGAACATAAGATTATAACCAATACACCATGCTTAGGTCTCCAAACCAAGACTCATGCCTAAGATATTCACTTGAATATAATGAATTGATTACATGGAGACTTTCTCTCCTATATCTAAGAAATATTCCCTTTATCTAATAATGGCATTGGTTGTCTATTTTGACTTAGAACTGCATTAGATAGATATGAAGACAACATTTTTCAATAAAGAACTAGAAGAAGAGGTATATATGGAACAACCTAAAGGATTCTCCTATAGTGCTGATGAGCTTTGGTTTACAAGACTTAAAAAATCCATGTATTGATTAAACAAGCCTTTCACCAATGGTACTTGAGGTTTCATGATGTCATCGCCTCATTTAGATTCATGAAAAACTTCACAGATTAATGTATATACTAAAAGGTTAGTGGAAGCAAAATCTATATCCTTTTGCTATATATGGATGATATATTACTTGCAACTTATGATAAAGGGCTATTATACAAGGTGAAATAATCTCTTTCTAAGAATTTTGATATGAAAGATATAGGTGAGGCAACTTATGTTATTGTAATTAAGATCTATAGAGATAGAAGCTAATGCATTTTGATATTGTCATAAGAACCTATAATAATAAGGTCTTAGAAAGATTTTAGATGAAAGACTACTTATAAAGTGTTGCACCTATTATGAAGAGTGACAAGTTTAATTTGAACCAATGCCCAAAAGATGATCTGGAAAGGGAATTAATAAATAATGTAACACCCGGTACATTGTAAAAACACAAAAATTGGCCGGTTTGAAAAGTAAGTTCCTTGAGATGAGTAATTCAAGGCCAAATAAAATTTAGATAAAATATTAAATAATAGAAAATGACAATTTGAGCCTTGAGTTGCCTAGAAATTGGGGTCGGAGTAATTCAAAAAATTTGTCGAAAGGCTAGTGGCATTTTCGTAAATAAGTGTAATTTTGGAAAAACACTTAGGAGAGCTTTTTAAATGAAAATTTTAAGTTGGTCAGGGTTCTCAAAGGCCCTAAAAACTATAGGAAGCCCCGGGACCGATAAAGCCCCTCCGGGGTACTCTTTTTGACGTTGGTTGACTTAAATTTTGACCGGTTCTTTCGGGAAGGTTTTAGCTCCAATTTGAGTGATTCCAAAGATATTTTATTAAATTGGGAATCTAAATGTTATGATGGAAAAGAAATTTCTCAAAAAAGAGCTAAAATGAAGCCAAACCGGATATGCCATTATAGAAGGACAAAAATGGAAACAAATTATAAAAAGAAGCTTTTAAATGCTCTTTTTAGATCCATGTTCAGCCTCCCCCTCTCTAAACTGACTTTCTTCTGCCCAAACCTCAGAAAAGGAGCTACTACCTTAGGCACACAAAGAGAGGAAATTTTAGAGGAAAAAAAGCCAAGGAAAGGTGAGAAACTGTAAGGTTTTCATGCTCCTTCCTCTTGAAACTTCATCATCCCCTTCTTGCTTCATCTTTCCATGGTTTTAATGCAATTTTTGGTGCTGATTTAGGTCCAGATCGGAGGAGAGAAATTGGAAATTTAAGGAGGAGGAAGAAGGAAGAAGAAGGGCTTTTGAAGGAAGCTTGATTTTAAGGTAGTTTCTCTTCCCTTATTGCTTCTTTTTCTCTTTCTCCTCTTCCATGGTGAGATGGCTCAAATAGAACCATGAAGAGGGAAGAGTTTCTATTTTATAATCTAAAAGAATCCATCAAACTAAGCCATGGGAAGATGGATTACATCAAAGAAATGCATGAAAAACTAGTAAAACTCAAGTTAGAAAAGTGTAGAGTGCTTGAACATAGTTTAAAATCTGGGTTGATTCAAGACTTTCCCATCATATATAAGTGTTTGTTTGAGTTTCTAGGGAGCCTCCCAAGTGCCCCATCCATTAAGGAAAACTCCCAAACTCCATGGGTCTTTAATAGAAGCATAAATCGGTCAAGACCCTTAGAGATAGCTAGGGGATGTTTTAAATAGTTCCAGGCTTGATTTAGGACTTTATATGATAAAAGAAGATAGGAGAAATCCTTGGAAAAAATTTAGAAGCCTTAGATTGGGAGATAAGGCAATGGCTTCCATAATGTAACCTTATGAAGCAACATAGACCTAGGTTTGTGAAAATGAGTGTGTGATGGCTTCAAGGACCTTAAATGAGGTCAAGAGGTCTAAATATGACAAGAGAATGGAACCAAGAATTTTACTTATGGTAGTTGCTTCATTAGGTCCTTAATGGAACCATATTGTAACAAATAGAACAAAGTGTAGTCTTAAGAGTGAGTTGGATGTTATAACTTGTTCTAAGAGTATAATTAAGTGTTGTTTATTGTGAATAGGCCAAAGAAATCTAACCCCACCTCCTTGTATTTGTGGAACCAAAAAGGAGAAGGAACAAGCAAAGTAAGGCTTGAATTTGCACCAAGGTCACTCTCCACCTTTTCTTGTTACATGTTCTTATTGCATATATGTCATTGTGTGCTTGTGTGTATATTTGTATGTTTAGGACATGCCACTTGATACTATATTGCTATTTTGATACTAATATGCTTTCTTGAATGTCATTGAATTGTGGAAATGACTCATAAGGGTAAGGTAGTGCCAAAAGTCTCATGGCATGGGTGAGACAAGGCCAAAAGTCCCTTGGATGGGTGAGGCTCAGTCAAAAGTCCCAAGAACCAAGAGTGAGGCAATCCAAAAGTCCTAGAAATAGGGTGAGGTCAAACCAAAAGTCCCTAGAGCTCATTCTTATGCTTGACATGAGTTTGTGACACAAAAATGTGAAAGTGGAATGCTTCATGAATTGATTGATTGCATACTTGTACCTTTGACATGTTTTATTCCTTGAAAATGTGCTTGAATAGGTGTATGAGTTATTGAGATTCAATGAATCTCATCCCCTCTGTTCTCTCATCTCATATGATCTAGGTGGAGTCCAAGATCCAAAAGATGGAGACCAAGGAGCTTAAATCTCCATCTCTTAGCACATTTTGCTAGTTTTGATGTACTAGAATGTCAAAGAATATATGTATATGTTATTTTTGAGCCATGACATTTTGAACAAGTGTAAAACTATGTAAAGTTAGTATATGAATCAAGAATAAAGTTTAATTAATAGAATTGTATATTTTGACAATTTGGGAGTCCACTTGTGCATGTATGTATATGGAAGTGGCATGATAAATTTGAGTTGTATGAGGATTAAGACCTTATGAGAGGCTCATTTATGCTACATTTATACTTTTGAAGTTGCTCAAATATGTGTGAAATAATGGATGGCTTATTTGGACCAAATTTGCCCCTTTATTGGAACCAAAATTGCCATAATCTTCAGCTATGGAAAAGTCTGACCAAATGATCTCTTCTTGACTTAAAATTTTGCATGCATTTAGATCTTACCTAGATATTTTTGCAAGGTAAATATTAGGTCATTTGGAGGTCTATGGAATTTTCTATGATTTTTCAAAGTTGGTATCAGAATTTCGGATTTGCACCAATACTGTTCATTTGATCAGTTGTGAAATTGTGTCATCTGAGAGGCAAACGTGGTCCAATGGCTACAAAATTTTATATGTAGAAACTAGGCATTCACAGAGACTTATAGCAACTACAAGTACCTCATTTGGAGGTCTTAGCTAAGATATATGAATTTTTGAATTTCTGGAATAGTAACAGTAGTGCAGCACGACCTGAGTCATTGTTCCATTGAATTTCAGTGGCTAAACGTGCTTTCTATGATCTGAGTATATTTTTACCATAAATTTAACATTCATATCTTTCCAAATCAGTATCATTTGCATGGATAGGAGTTTTTTGGAATTAATTGGACATTTTTGAAGTTTATAGCAGACACTTGCATCAGTACCAGTAGATGTCCGAACCTTTGCCCATTTTCGCATGTCAAACACTTTTTGTGTTGTGTTTCATAGCCTGAAAATATTTTTTTCATAAAGTAGAATGTGTAGCTTTACATAGTGGCCAATAATACATGATTTCAATTTTTCTAAATTTAGTTATGAATTTTGAAACTTCATATCAGTAATCTGAACTAGTAACCTAAATAGCAATGACCTTAGTAGATTTTTGGATGTAAAATGTTCTCCCCTTAATGATTTATGAGCTGAAATTATTTTTATCATAGGGTATACATCTAGAGCTTTCTGTAATGGTAAATTTTGTTAGGTTTTGATTTTTTTTTTTAATTTAGTTATGAATTTCCGAAGTTGTGACAGAAAAATTGAAATTCTGGTCGAAAATAATAGAGTGAATTTAATGCTCCATTTTGAATTCCACGAGTTGTGGGCCAACTTTGATAATGCAAATGAGTTGTATGTATATAATTAAATATGAGAATGTGATGTATGAGCTCATATGGTTCTCGTGATATCGAATGAAATTTTCATACGCGACGCAATGCGAAATAAAACATTATTTTAATGCCATTTTTCCATTCTCTTTTGTGCAATTCATCATGTGAGACATAGAAATAATAAGAAGCAAGCTAGAAATATATTGTGTTACATTTTAACATTTCGGATGCTTTAGTTCTCGAAAACCTTATGTATGCTTAGGTTTGTATAATATCTAATATTGCCTTTTACGATTAAAATGTTTGGAAAATATTAAAGTAATCCAGTAGATCATCGGAAGTTGCAAAGAGGTATCTCAAGAGTACCAACTACATGCTAATGTACAGACAAACTAAAAACCTTAAGATAGTTAGCTACTCATATTTAAATTTTTCCAAATGCATTAATTAACAAAAATCAATATCAGGTTACATTTTCATATTCGTTGAAGGAGTCATTTCTTAGAAGAGTGCAAAGCATATTTTGACTACTACTTTTACCATAGAGGCTGAGTTCATATATTGTTTTAAGGTCACTTCACATGTTGTATAGCTTAAGGTCTTTATTTCTATGCTTAGAATTGTAGATTTTATCTCTAGGCCACTAAGAATATATTGTAATAACTTAGTTGATATTATTCTTGCTAAAAACAATAAGAGTGGAAGTTGAAATAAGCATATCAATATTAAGTACTTAGCCATTCAGGAATTTGTCATAGAAAACAAAGTTATCATTAAACATATTAGCACTAAGTTAATGATACCTTTAACTAAAGGCATGCTATCGATAAGGTTTTGAGAATCATGTATCTAGAATGGGACTTAATTCCATATTTTCTTTTTGATGTGTGTATAATATATCATTTGTGATAAAACTCTTATTCAATTCAAGTTTTTTTTCTCATTTTGGGTGTGCATTTATATTTTGAGAATAATAACATTAAAAAGACTTAGAATAAGCATAAAACTTATTCAATATGCTATGGTGAGATGAAGAAGTTGAATACATTGTGATACGTGGAAGATAATACTCATCTACGAAGGACTTATTGTCATGATTCATGTATATAGCTTTCTCTTTTGGAACATATTTGGTGCATTTGAATTTCAAAAATCATTGTAGATATGTTGTGAGGACCAAATGGGAGAATGTGAATGTAATTTTTGGATGGTCAAGTTTACTAGTCAAAAAGCCAAAACAAAATCAAGCAACATTCACTAAAGGTGGCCTCTGTACCATATCCATTGTATACATTTACTTTAAAATGCAATCTTTAAATTCATTCCCCACCTCTTCATTGGTGCATCTTTGATAGGAAGATGCATTTCCTCAAGTTGGCTATAAAAAGTGTCCTTAAGCTATGATTTTGCATCCTATTGAGTTTAGAAACTCATGTACACCCAATGATTTTGCATCCTACTAGCTATAAAAAGTGTCCTAAAGCTACCTCAAGACTAGGAGCACACTTTTCTCCTTGAAACTTCCCTCCTCTTCTTGGCCTCACACACCCAATGATGGAAAGCTTGATTTGTTTGGCCTAGATACATCCCGCAAGATACAAAGACAAGATACAAAAATATCATTGGAACCAATTCTAATATCTCATAAGCCTTACACACTCATATGGTGGCTTATGACTCAATTATGACTCTACATAAGATATAATGAAGCAACTCTCATAATCTATGATCTTGACTTCAATTTCTCATTCATTTGACTTCAATTTCTCATTCATTCTAAGTTAAATGACTTTATTTAGACTCATTGGAGTCATCATAACTTCAATTTAAGAAGTCAAATACTAGGTTGCTTTTTAATGTCCATAAAGGGATCATAATTTCTATCTTATAAACCATGGTTTCTGAATTTAAACTAATGATTCATTTAGTGTCTATAATTCATATTTAGACCACTTTTAATCTTGGAATCAAGAAAAAATCTTCTTAAGTGCTCTTTCTCTCTTTCTTTAGGCTGAGACTATGCTTGTTATGGGAGCCCATAGAACTTTATTTGTTTTCTTAGGGAATTAGCCACTTGTGAAGCTTCCTAAATAGTTTGAGACCTCATTCATACTTTTACATAAGCCATAGGACACTTAGGAAGTTTCAGATTTTCATATACATACAATTTTCCTAAGTGTCACAAATTGATTTTTATGGCTTGTTTTTGAATCCTGTGCTTCCTTTAAGTTCCTTATGCTCTAAAACTTCTTTCATTAGCATGTTTGAATCAAAACAAAGCCTCTTACTTAGACTCCCAAATCTAGCCGAGACATAAGAGAAAAGAAGAAGCAAGAGGAAGTAAAATCACACCATGTCTCATACCTTATTTTTAAGCTTTCTAAGTGCTTTTTCTTATGCTCCTAAGAGTCCTCTCAAATCTTCTCCTCCCTCCACTAATTTAGCCATAAACCAACACTAATTCAATCAATAAAATCATAGAAAAAGAGAGGAAAAAGGGGGAAACAAATTTAATGAATCAAAGAGTGTGAAAAAACTAGAAAATTTTACCCTTTTTGAAGCTTCTTCTCTTCCCTCTTAGTGCGGCACTTAGAGTTAATTCCAATTCTGTTTTAGCCTAGAAAAAAGTCAGTGGGAAGAAATGGAGGAGAGAAGGACATGTTTCAAGAAGGCTAAGGGTCAGTCTATGTAACTTTTTCACTTTTCATTTTAGTCCATAAATTATGATTCCTCTGTTTGGCTTCATCTCAACTCCCTTTCTAGAGCCATCTTTTCCATCATAAAATTTAGCTTCACTAACTTATAAAATACCTTTGGTTTCATCCAAATTAGATTTGAAATCACTCCAAATCATTCGGTCAAAATTTTAGTCAACTTATTGCCGAAATCACATATCGGAGGGGTTTAAACTATTTTAGAGGTTCCTATAGTTTTTAAGGCCTTTGAGAATCCCAAGAAACTCAATTTTTTCATTTAAAAATCTCTCGTGTGAGTTTTCCAAAATTTTTCTAAAACTACAAAAATGCTACTGTATATTTTTGCAATTTTTCACAGCTCTTTTGGCTTGAGGTTCTGGACATCTCAAGCTTTATATCCTCATTTTTAGAGGTCTAGTTTATCCTCTAATTTTATTGGGAGAATTATAGTTGAGGACTTAGATTTAAAAAAAATTATTCTAAAAGACCTGTTACTATTATTTTAGAATAGATTACTATTGACTTTAAATAAAACCCTCTAAATCTAATGGTAAAAGGTCTTTTAAAATAATTTTTTTCAACTTTAGGTCCTTAATTATAATTCTTCCAATTTTATTTGGCCACCATTCATATGATTTATGGAACTTCCTTTAAAAATCTCCAGTTTCTTTATAGAAAACTAGGTGTTACAATAGACATTCCCCATCCATCAAATTCTCCATAGAAATGACAAAATCTCCATTAGGCCATAAAGGAGTGCATGTCTTAGCCTTACATAGAATGGAATACTTAGGGAGTGTTTTCATGAATTCTAATGTTTTAAAAGGTTTCAATATGAACAATGGATATTAATGGAACCATTAGAATGAATTTAGGAATCTTAATTTAAAAGGTGAAAATTTATGATTCATAAAGCGTATAATGAAGCAACCTAATGTTAGCCATATTTTAACTTACATATGATAGTCTTAATAAGTTCTATTGGAGTCATATGAGTCATATCAAGCGAGATCTTGAGTCTTAGAAGTTGAATTATGAAAGTCACCACTTAAGGGGCTTAGAATAACCTACCCCTTAAGTCCTAGTGAGCCTATAGAGTAATGAAATGATTTAAAATATGTTTTAATGATTTTTCTTACATCTAAATTGATATATTTAGACTAAGCAAGTGCAAGTTCACTTGGCAGGTGTGTGTACTCGAGAAAGACAAGGTAAAAAACCAAAGAAAAGTAAAGAAGAAAAGAGGTTAATGGTGCATCAAGGATCTTAGTTTCTGAAGGTAGATATCTGTTTATATCTTATATGCATTTAGATGTATGTATAAGTTGAGACATTTGTATGTTTGGTTGTTTGATCCTTTTATAAGTTATACTTTGGAATGGCTTTTATCATGAGTATTATGTATGTATGATGTTATGTTTGGCTCTTAGCTCTTATGGCGAGGAATTAAGTGCAATAGCTTTTCATTAGCTTAGGGTTGAGTCTAGTTGAGTTTAGCTAGTATGTTTTGATGCCATGACTTGATGAGAATTGAAGTTTCATACTAAATTTTATGTTTGAGTTATTTGACACATATGACTTATATGTTTGTATTTTTTCATTTGCATTCATTGTATGTATTGATGTGGAATTAGATTTGCTATTGAAATTCTCCCAAGAATCTCACTATTCATCTCCCATTAACCATGACAAGTACCTCAAGTAAAGACAAGGAATCTAAGAACAATTAAAGTTTTGGAATGATGTAATAGAAGCTTCTGATGTAACTATGTATTTGATGATGTATGAGACATATTAGTGATGAACTATTATGTATATGACAAGGATATGTAATGGTAATCCTTCTACAATGTTGAGAACATGTATGTATGTTATTTTGATTCATAAGAAGATAATTGGTACATGTTTTCACATATGAGAAACTAATTGTTCCATATGCATGGTTGGATGTAAGATGGTAAATTTTTTATGCTAGCCATATTTCTTGTAATGACCCTTATGGAAATGAAGTATGAATGGATTAAAATTTGTTTAAGGGAAGAGATTGCATATTATGGTTTAAATGGACCACTTTAGAACCAAAATTTAGTTCAAATGAGCTATAAATTACATCCTTACACTTTATAACCCGAACGACCTAGTTTGCAGTTAAAATTTGGTGAACACCTAGAAAATTTATAAAGCTTTCCAACAAACTAAAGATAATATTTTTCGAACACTATAGAATATTTGAGAAATTTTTTAATCTAGTTTAAAATTATAGAATTATGCAATTACTATTCATGCTTTCATAGTTTCAGTTTTCAAGTCTTTTTAGGGCGTCAAATGGATTCATTTTTATTTTAAATTTTTACAATATAAATTTTATGATTAGGATCATATTTATTTTTATTTATTATAGTTATTTCTCTATTGTATATTATCCTTTATTTTTAGGATCTTGAATCAGGGTTGGTATTAGCTTTTATTTTATCGATTCTGTTGCTGATATCTAGCCAAGATTATAACTATCGGCTGTGTGTATATATAGAACTTCTGTAAAATGGAATAAATATGATTTTATGGCTCACAAACTCACATGGTATTAGAGCCATCACTATTGAAATTAAGTCCCTCCCTAGCACTCTCGTCATTCTCGCACTGTGCCAATCATCCATCACTAATGGCTGGCAACAAAGATAACTTGACTACGAGCTCATTAACTGGAGGTCCCTTAGGGTCGACCTCTGGTCCTGAGAGTTCTTCGGCTTCTGTTTTGATTATGATCAAAAAGTTAAATGGAAAGAACTATAAAGAGTAAGCCCAAGTAATGAAGCTTGCCATTGGAGGCTAAGGGAAGCTTGGGCTAATCATCGAAGGTTCTGTGATTCCAAACGAGTCTGATTCTAATGCCAAAAAGCAATGGGTTATTGATAATCATTTGATGTCCTCATGGCTTATCAATGCCATGATTCCTACCATTAAGAAGAGTTTCATGTTCCTCTTGTCTGCCTATGATATTTAGGAAGCAGTTCGAGAGTCATATTCTAATGGTGAAGACGCTTACCAATTGTATGAAATTAAAATGAAGTTATGGCAGCTTAGATAAAATGGTAGAGATGTCATAGATTACTAGTTAGAAATTGTTGCTTTATAGTAGGAACTCGACCTTGATAATGATGAAGAGTGGTTATGTGCTTCAGATGTAGCAAAGTTCAAGCAAAGAATTGAAAAAGAACGAGTCTTCTAATTTTTTGCAGGGTTGGACAAAAGCTTAGATGATGTATGTAGCAGAATTTTAAGCAAACCTCCATTACCCTTAACTTAAGAGGTCTTCTCTGAAGTTAGACGTGAAGCATCTCGAAGGAAGGTAATGATGAAGGATGAAATGCAACTTGCTCCAGAGGCATCTGCCTTGGATAGACGAACTTTTGAATTAAATCTAAAGGTACAAAAATCAAAGCTGGTATGTGATCATTACAAGAAGAATGGTCATACCAAGGAAACTTGCTGGGATATTCATAGCAAGCCAGCGGATTGGAAGCCAAGAAAAGAAAAGGGACATGAATATCTAGCTAGCAGTGAACCTAACATGGAGAAACAGGAAGAAGTTCAGAAATCTCAATTTGCAAATTCTAATGACCAACTTGGAAAAATTCTTGAAATGCTGATAGCAATACAAAGTGCTAGACAGAAGAAGCCAACAGCCTCTATGGCACACGGAGGTAATTGTTTCCATACTACTTCAAAGTTTACTAATTGGATTGCTGATTTGGGAGCCTTGGATCATGTGACCAGTGACCCACGACTATTTATTTCATATTCCCCAAGTGCTGGAAATGAGAAAATTCAAGTGGTAGATGGAACACTATCTACCATAGCTGGAAAGGGGAGTATAAGTATTACTAATCTAATCAAATTGCATTTAGTTCTCCATGTATCTTGTCTAGCATGTAACTTGTTGTCTATTAGTCAATTGACAAAACAAGCAAACTGTACTACTAACTTTTTTCACACCATTGTATTTTTCAGGATCTCTCATAGAAGAAGATGATTGGCAGTACTAAAGAGTACAATGGTCTTTACTACCTTGAAGAATCCATCGTGAGTAGTTTATGTTCTAGAATCCTATGTAATAAAGCCATGTACTCCCTTAAGAATGATGACCTTATGTTATGGCATAGGAGGATAGGTCATCCCAATTTTCAGTATTTGCATTGTATGTTTCCAGAAATTTGTCCTAATAAAATACTTGATTTTTCTTGTGTTGATCGTGAACTAGCCAAACATCAAAGGACAACCTTTAAACATTTTGAGTACAAATCTATTGAGCCTTTCTCTATTATCTATAGTGATCTTTAGGGTCCATCACGTATTCTAAACCATACTAACACTAAATGGTTCATTACTTTTATTAATGACTATATCGTTTATGTTGGGTTTATTTATTAAAGGAAAAATTTGAAACTTCACCTACCTTTATTGAATTCTACACCATGATCAAAAATCAGTTTCATACAAGTATTATAGTACTTCATTTTGATAATGGAATTGAATATTTCAATAATACCTTGACCAATTTCTTAAAAATTCATGGCATAATTCATAAAAGTACTTGTGTTTACACCCTCCAACAAAATGGGATTGTTGAAAAAAAAAAAGAATAGGCACCTTCTTGACGTTGCTAGGGCCTTTATATTCATGTGCAATGTACCAAAATTTTATTGGAGGGATGCTATCCTTACAGTTACTTACCTTATAAATCTAATGCAAAGCAAGGCTCTTTCTTTTAAATCACCACTTGAAAAACTCCAAGAAAGCCACCAAGTTTTGCATCTTGAAACCAATCTCCTACTAAAAGTCTTTAGTTGTTTTGCTTTTGTACACATCTATCATTATACAAGACTTGATCCTAGAGCAGTCTATTGTGTTTTCTTGGGTTACTCCTGTACTCAGAAAGGGTATAAGTGTTATGACCCCATTTCCAAACATCTTTTTGTTACAAGGGATGTCACATTTACTAACAATATTCTATTTTTCTCAAAAACAAAAATTTAGGGGGAGAGTTAGAGTGAATTTCAGTTTCTTGAATCTATTCCTGAGGCTATTCCTAAGCCTATTTTAGAACCTTTCAACTCTAATTCTCCTATGTCATAAACTGAAGTGAATTGTAATTTAAGGGGAGAAAATAAAAGCAAAAATATGCAAAATAAGGAATTACGATTCTATTCTTGAAAGAGGAAGCAAGCTAGTGAAACTTCTGTGCCTATTGAAACATAGCCAAATTCAGAACCTTTGAAGGATCCTGAATTCGAGACTAAATGCACAGAGCATGTTGAAACTAACATTGAAGGAAATAGCAATGGCCAAGTAACATAATTTCATGATCTAGACTTACCTATTGCTCTTCGAAAAAGGCCAAGATCATGTACACAGCACATCCAAAATTTTGTCTCTTATAAGGCTCTATTTGTTGAATACTATGCATTTGTTACTGAGATTAACAAGGTGATAATTCCTAAGAATATCTAGGAAGCACTGAGGCTTCCAGAATGGAAAGCAGCTATTTTGGAGGAAATTAAAGCACTGGAGAAGAATGAAACCAGGGATATTGTTGATCTCCCAAAAGAGAAAAAGGTAGTGGGGTGCAGGTGGGTGTTTATTGTGAAATATAACTCTAATGGAACAATTGAAAGATAGAAGGAACGCTTGGTGGCAAAGGGATTTACACAAACATATGGTGTGGATTATAAGGAAACATTTGCTCCCGTGGCCAAATTAGATACCATTAGAGTAATATTGTTAATAGTAGCAAATTTTGATTGGCCCTTCTTGCAACTAGATATAAAGAATGCCTTTCTCAATAGAGAGTTACAGGGAGAAGTGTATATGATTCTACCTTTTAAATTTAGTGAAAGGAGAAGTAACCAAGCATGCAAGTTGAGAAAATCCCTATATAGTTTAAAATAATCCCCAAGGCTTGGTTTGACCGATTCTTTAAGGTTTTGAAGAAAGAAGGTTACAAACAAGGCTTATCTGATCACACCATGTTTTTCAAACATAATCAAGGTAAGAAAGCAATCCTTGTTGTCTATGTTGATGATATAGTTTTCACTAGTGATGATTTAGATGAAATAGAAAGGATAAAGATTACACTTGCTAAGGAATTTGAAGTTAAGGATCTTAGCAAGATGAAGTACTTCCTTAGGATGGAGATAGATAGATCAAAGAAAGGAATTCATGTTTCCCAAAGAACGTATACCCTTGACTTATTAAAGGAAATTGGGATGCTTGGCTGTAGGCCTTGTGAGACAACTATAGAAGTAAGAAGAGATGAAGATGATGATGGGAAACCTATTGACAAAGGATGCTATCAAAGGCTTGTAGGCAGATAAATCTATTTGTACCATACAAGACCAGATATCACCTTTGCAGTAAGTGTAGCAAGTAGGTATATGAGTTCACCAAAGAAAAAACACATGAAAAGCCTATATCGAATTCTGAAGTACTTGAAGGGTACACCTGGCTGAGATTATTCTTTAAGAAACAAGAGAAATCCCTTATAAAAGTCTATACTGATGCAGATTAGGCTGGAAACATTGAATATCGAAGATCAATATCTAGTTATTGTATAATTGGTTTTGGCAATCTGGTTACTTGGAAGAGTAAGAAACAAAAGGTAGTTTCAAGAAGCAGTGTAGAAGCTAAATTAAAATCCTTAGCAAAGGGGATCATAGAAGGGCTATGGCTCAGAAGAGTTCTTGAAGAGTTAAAGCTCCCAATGAAGTCACTGATCAAGTTGTATTGTGACAATAAAGCTGCTTTAAGTATGGTTTTGAATCCTGTCCAACACGATAGAGTCAAACATGTTGAAACTGACAGACATTCCATTCGGAAAAATGTTAAGGATGGGATCCTATGCTTGACCTATATGCCTATGAAATAGCAACCAGTTGATATTCTACAAAAGATCTTACTAAGAGGGATTGTGAAAATTGTGTAAGTAAGTTGGACATGATAAACATTTATGATCCAACTTGATCTATGATCCAACTTGAGGGGAGTGTGATTAAGATTGTATTTATTTATATTTATTGTAGTTATTTCTCTGTTGTATATTATCCCTTATTTTTAGGGTCTTGAATCAAGGTTATTATTAGTTTTTTATTTTTTTGATTTTGGTGCTGATATCTAGCCAAGATTATAGCTATCGGCAGTGTGTATATATGGAACTTCTGTATAATGGAATAAATATGATTTTATAGCTCACAAACTCACAAAGTCTAGATCATAAACCAATATGTTAGGAGGAATTAATTTATATACAAAAATAAATTCAAGGACTAATATGTCAGGAGGTATATCCTTGACATACCAATTAATATTCCTTTGTTCTTTTTTTCTTTTTCTTTTTTCATGAATCATTTCTTCTTTTATCGTTTCTCTCTCTCTTGAACTCTAAACATATCTTGATACGAGCATACAGAGTACAGGTAAATAAACATAGTCTCTCATCCAAAAAAGAAAAAAATATCACTATATATTGTGAGTAAAGTAAAAATAACCATTGTGAACTATAAATAGAGGCATAATGAAGTTGCGCAGAAAGAGCAGTCTTTCTTGACTTTCTAATGATAAAGTCATCAAGGGGTATATATGCAAAATTTAGTATAATAAATCTATCCGTTTGAACTTTTAAAATAATCAAGAGTGCCATTGAACTAAAATCTTGGAACTGGCAAGGGCAGCTTTTATAATTATATCCATGTTTTTAGGACTTAAAGGAGATTATATGACAGACGTTTCTTTCCGTTCAAAGTGGGACCTAACTTTCTTCCAAGAAAAATAAAAATTGGATAGCTATAGTCTCTCCATTATTGGAGGAGAGAATCATATTTCAAGCAATATGAAAGATGTGTGTACGTGTGTGTATACCTCCAGCCATATATGCTTAGGACGCCATCAACAATTAGAAAGAACGTATATTTTGCACTAAAATAATGCATGTGTGGCTGGACAGAACAAGTATATGATTGGGCAAGAGGAAGGATATATGACCTGGGTTGTTGAATTTTCATGATTAAAATAAAATTAGAAAGAAAGATTGAATCTTCTACTGAGAATTTATACTCTATGTCAAAAGAATCTTTGGAATCAAGGGTAATTTAAAGTTTTGACTTCTTTTATTTGGACCAATTAAAGATTTAACTTTTAAAATTTGTTGGTAACAGATGTTATGAAATTAATTTTAAAGGGAAACTTTGTCAAACATATGACATCTCATATTATGAATTTAGCTTATTTTATGTGCTTTTTTTATTGAAATATTTATGTATGTTAAATATAATAAGTTTGTTAGGTTAAGTCGGTCAAGAGGATGACTTAACTTATGCACGGATCATGACCTTAAATTATAAATCATGACAATAATATTGTAACTATATTTAAATTGTAGTGGAGCACAATATGATACATGGGATTTCCATTTTGGTAAACATTAGTGTCCATACCGCTATATCATGCAGATGATAACTGAAGAAATGAGTTGAATTCTTAGTAAAAATAGTTCAATAATGTGGCAACTTTCAGAATTCATCACTGGAAAGTTTTAATTTTAGTGATGACTCTTGAAAATTGTCACTAAAAAGGTTTATATTCAAAACCTTTAAAAGTTGTCATTTGAAATTTTTAATTTGAATGACCACTTTCATAAATCAACAGTGAACTAAAACGATTAACATTTATCGGCAATTTTGGCATCATTTCACCAAAGTTTCACGGTGATAATGGTGACTTTTTTTGTCACAAAAAATGACAACTTTTTAAACAAAATATTATTCTCAATTTTTTTTTTCTCTTTCCGCTTCTACTTAATGACTTGTTGAACATTAAGGCTCCTCTTCTTCCGTCCCATCATTCTACCTAATATATCTATTTAGTTAAGGATAGACTTAAATGTAATTTTTTAAATATTTTTTATCAAATTTTTAATTAAAATATAAAATTTATATTTTTTAATTAAATTATATATTTTAATTAAAAAAGCATACACTTGTTATCTTATTATTAAAAAAATCATATATTTATCATATTATAATTAAAAAAATTAATAACAAAATTACAAGAAATTTCATATAACCTTTTTATTTGTTATCATCTTTTTATTAAGTGCTCAGCTTTAAAAAAGAGATGTGAATTTTTTTTTTTTAACTGCTAGTCGTACCTACTTTGTGAGTCGTATATCATCAATTACGTAAATTGAAACAAAATGGTTTAATATTCTGCTACAAACATTAAATTCCAATAGAAGGGTCAAATTGTTAATAATCAGGTTTTATAATATTGTTGAACAGATTATTAGGATTTTTATTATTTGTTATTATTCCTGTAGGTTACAGCTATCTAATGGACCTATTCAATTTTTTATATTCCAAACTGAAAGCAAATCTTATTCTACAAGTTTGCTAAATAAAGTTATGGTTAGTGTATCAAACTGAAAAGTAAGATCTGCAAAATTTGGGGCATTATATATAGCTATAGCCACAAAATACTCATTGCCCCTTTTTATTTAAGGAAACAGTAACTTCAAACTTTTAAAACGAGAAATGTACCTTTATTCTACCTTCACTAATATTTTGAGCAAGATCAACAATTTATAGCGTCCTCTGCTTATACATTTTATTTTATTTTTAACTTAAATACACTCATTCTTCATTTATTTTTAGTAAAGGTACATTTTTCATTTTAAAAGTTTGAAGTTACTGTTAATTTTGTTCAATGTTTATTTTGTGTTAATTTCATCCTATAAGTTTGTAAAAATTCTCTATGTCATTCTAAAGATTAATTCCATCAATTAGATTTACAAAAATTAATGATGTGTTGTTACATATGGACTAACAGTTATTACAGCATGATAAAATGAATTATCTAATGCCTACATAGATATTACAACCTAATCTCATAACCACATCCCCTAAATGACACCAAACGACATTTTTTTTTCTGTTCCTAACCATTTGATATCAAGCAAACACTCCTCCGCTAAAAGTCAAAGTTGATAGAGTTTCCAATTCAAAATTTAAAATATGACCTACGCATGTATAATGATTCGTCATTAATTTCTACTAATTTAATTGACAAAATTAAAAATGACATTGAGAATTTTGATGAACATATAAGATAAAATTGACAAAAAAATAAACATTTAAGATGAAATTTACAATGACCCAAACTTTTAAAATGACAAAAAGTACTTTTACCTTCATAATTTTCTACTTATAACTTCGAAGAGAGACTTGACTATAAACTAGAATCACTTATAAAGAGCACTTTTCCAATATTAAATCCTATAGAAGAACCAGTCCCTAAGATATATTTAGGTTTGGCTTGTAAATTTGACATGGATTGAGATCCTCTTAAGTTCTTTTTAAAGTTTACAGAGAGAACTTTACCCTCTTAATTTTAGAGAAATAAAGATTTTTATGATTCACCATTTGATTAGAAACTTTATTTATTATTTAAATGTAGGTCTTCTACGTTGTATCTTTTTCTTTCTCAAATTTACATTGCAAGTGTTGGAAGAAATTTTAGAGGATCCCAATCTGGTCTGACAAACAAGGCAAGATGATAATTGCATTCATGAATCAATCAAATTTTCCTTCAAAAGTATGTGTCTGATCGAAGTGTATAGAATGAAGATTGCACAAACAACATATCAATATCATGGTACCTCGCTTGTTTTGTCCTCCTTATTGTCTCCCACAATTCTCTTCCAAAACCAATGTTCTCTCCACACCCTATCCATCTGCTCAATAGGCACATTTTTAGTCTCTGGTAGTAACAAGTACACAAAACCTGTCATCACAACCACCCAACCCCCAAAGAAGAAGAAAGTCCCAAACTTGAAATGGCAAAGCATGGCGAGAAATGTCTGAGCAACAATGAAGGTGAAGAGAAAGTTCACCGCGACCGTAATACTCTGTGCCACCGATCGGATCTCCAACGGGAAAATCTCACTAGGAACAAGCCACCCTAGAGGCCCCCATGACCACCCAAAGCCAGCCACATATATGCATATAAGAACTAGAACCAAATATGCATATGCCTTGCTTATTGCTCCTTCATCACCTAGCTGAGTTGCCATAATACCTCCTATTATAACTTGTGAGAATAGCATTTGAATTCCCCCAATTATAAACAGAACTCTTCTTCCTACTTTATCAACAATAAGCATTGAAATGAATGTTGATGTAGTGCCCACAATTCCGGTCATGACTGCAGACAACAGTGAAGCACTTTCACCTAACCCTATGGTTAAAAATAGGATAGGGGCATAAAAAGCAATGACGTTAATCCCTGTGACTTGTTGGAAGAATGGTATTGCTATTGCCATGACTAACTGAGGCCTATATTTTTTTTGCAAGATATTTTTAAATGGATTCTTCATAGAGCTTGATTTTTCACTTGCTTCGATAAGGTCTTCGAGTTCGGCTTCGACGTCGTTGGTGCCTCGTATTCGTTGAAGCATTAGCTTAGCCTTTTCGTGATCATTATTGCGCTGAATTAGGCTATTGGGAGTTTCTGGGAGAAAAAATGAACCTAGAGTGAGCATTGAAGCTGGAACTGCTGCCATGGCTAAAGAAATACGCCAACCCCATCCTCCTCTGATCTTTTCTGCGCCATAGTTGATTAGATTAGCTGATAGATTACCAATGCCAACACAAAGCTGAAAGCCGTTGTTAATTGCTCCTCTGTATCTTGGTGGTGCCATTTCAGAGAGATATAATGGGACTGACTGCAAAAACAATCCAATTTTGTTTCCATATAAGGATTAAGCCATTCAATAGCATTAGCAATATTTGTTCATAAATGGTTTTAGTAATATATGGAACACTCATCTTCACAGAGGCTCTAATATGCCATTTTACTTGAAAGGTTTAGAAGTTGAGTGAAAATTCATGACTAGTGTTATATTGATATCGTGAATATACATCCTAGTGAAGGTGCTAATAACATGTTAGAGGCTATTTTATCCAAAACCTTAAATTGTTAATTAAGGGCTTGTGATTTATTTTATTATAGTATCTAGCAGAAAATATATTTTTCATTAAACAAAGACTTCATTACTACTTCAACTTTAACTAGCTGTATCATTTAATGTTAAGATACCACAAGAGGAGCATGCGACCTGTTATTTATGTAAATTCTCCCCATTTTTCCTGAGTTTGTTGACAATAGCAGAGCCAAATCCCTAATTCCCTAAATCTCCAATGTCCACAAGCTTCAATCTTTTGTAGACCAAGTGGCTCAATCAAAATTTTTTAAAGAAAAAAAGAGAAAGAAAATGACCAATTTTTGGGGAACAGGAAATGAGAGCTTACATTAAATACCATGTGTTTCTCATAATTTACTCACGTTAAATGACACACAATCAACATTTTAATTTATTTCAAAGAACATGAAAAAAAAATGTTTTGTTACATATTAAAACAAATGGTATTTTCCCTAGCATCTAACGGCTTTTCATAATATGCTATGAGCAGTTACATTTAGTAACAAATGTTCCTCATAATTCCTTTACATTAAATTAGTGAAGGGTTCCATGCCAGTAGCAAAAGGACCCATGTCCCTCAAATTCAAATTTTAAAAAGAGAGATAAATTAAAAGAAAAAACACTTTTACGAAATGTGGCTCTTTTCACATTTTATATATATAATAGATAGATAACATTTTAAAATTTTTTCCAAAAAAAAAAAAAGACGAAATGTTTTGTTACATGTTAAACAAAAATGTACTAAAATTATTACTAGATCATAGTTCTCAGAGATAAAATGTATTTTCCTCAGCATCTAACAATTAAAAACGAAGTTAGTTACCTGATTTGCAAAGCCAACCCCAACTCCAAGAAGAACTCGACCAAGTATGAGCATGACAACATTGAAAGCAGCACCGCCAAGAGCTGCACCAATCAGAAACGCAGCACCAGCTGCCAGGATCGACGGTCTACGACCAAAGGTTGCTGTAACTGATGAGGCAAAGAAGGAAGCCACAAGGCCAGCTATGTAGAGAGATGAAGTGAATGTTGTTAAGAGCTGGCTATCGAACTTGCAGTAATTGCTAATCTTTGTGTCTTCCTTCATCTTTTTGTATACTTCTGGGAAAAATCTCTCCAAGAATGGTGCCATCGATGTCACGCCACCTGCACATATATATATGTATGTTCAGTTTAAGTTTGTGAAATTATGAACAAGGTACTCTGTCCGTTGGGTTAAGGATCACTGAACAAGAAGGAAATTATGAAAAAGGAAAAAAAAAATTACGTGTTTACAATAGTGAACTAATTAAACAGAGGTCATATTAATGGTTTGTTTAACAAATTACAAAAAAGGTTAGAAATTATTTCAAGGTTGAAACTATTTTAAGTACCAAGAATTAATTATATGTAGCAAAATTTAATATCCAAGATGATATATAGAACAGAGATTTGCAGTATCATAGGGATATACCAATCTAATGTATAATCTAAAACACCAAAGAAAGGCCCTTTAACTTCCGGCACAAAAAAGATTATAATCTAATGTATTATTTTCTAGGCTTAATTATCAATTTAATCCCTTAACTAATTTATTTCAATTGAGTTTTTTAACTTTCAATTTTGCCATCTGTCTTTCTTCATTATATTTATCAAAAACTATTTTGGAACACTGAAAAAAAAAAAAGGCTAGTGGATCATTTTGGAACACAGAAAAGATAAGAGATGAATATGGTATAAATAAAAGTTAAGAGATCAAATTAAAACAAATAAATAAGTACAGAGTGAAACCAATTTTTATTTACGAAGAACCAGATTGAAATGAATTGACATAGAAAAGAGTAACTAATAGGACCTGAAATTCCAATATCATAACCGAAGATGATGCCTCCTGTGGCAGCCACGATACAAGATAGAATCACAAAGGGAATCATCTTCCCACTGTATTGTCTGCCTCCTCCTGCAACTACTGGAAGCCCCACAGCCATGGCTTCCCTCTTTATTCAATATCTATGTCTTTCTGTGTCTCTTCCACTCTTCCAATGCTCATAAATGGCATACCATATATTTCTGTCTTTGACGAAGAATTGGAAGTTTGCTTGTAAACCCAGAATACAGTGCAGCCTTTCTTGACTTTTATGGCAACGCAATTAGCATCGTCAAAACTTGAATGTCCCTATATCTTTGGACTTAAAAAATAGCATGTGGGTTGAACTTTGATGCATCGCTACTTTGAATTTGAAGCTATGAAAAACTTCTAAAAAAAAAGTAGCGTCTTTAATTTCTTAATCAACATTTTGTGGATTAAGGATTCAATAGAATACATTAGTTGGATTTTTTTTTTGAAAATTAAATAGCAATAGAAAAAATAATAGGCAACAATGTCAAATAATAAATTAAATTTGTGTTCCCCCCTTCTTTACACTTTAACCTGTGAAAAAGTATATAGATATATATATATATATATATATTGTACAATGACGAAGGGTCCCATCAATTAGCAAGTTTGTAGTTATCTAATTTTGATTTTTCTTGGTATAAAGTTAGGTCCTACTTTGATCTGAAAGAAACGTATGTCATATAATGCTCTTTAGGTCATACATATGATTAAGAAAGCTGCAATTGCAAGTGACAAGATTTTAGTTCAATGGCACTCTTGATTTGTTTGAAAGTTCAAACAGATTATTTTATTATGCCAAATTTTGCATATTTATCCGATCACTTCATTATTAGAAAGTCAAGCGAGACTCGTCTATTCTTCGCAACCTCATTTTGCCCCTAATTATAGTTCGCAATGATTATTTTTCCTCGGCCACAATGAATAGTGTTTAAGTGGGAAAAAAAAAAAAGATGAGAGACTCTCTCCTTGTTTTCCTCTACTTTTTTTGTTTGCATTGGGAAATGCTTCGAGGTTGGGAGAGAGAGACAATGAAGGAAGAAATTATTTATGATATGAAAGAGAAAAAAGAAGAAGAAATATTGGTATGTGAAAATTATAGCTGCTAACGTCCTAGTCTTTAAATTTATTTTTATATAAAAATTAGTTCCTCAACATTTTTTATTTGTTGCATCCATATATTAAATTAGTCTTTTAAAATAAAATAAACATACAATTTGGTCTAATGGCAAATTAATACAATAATATTAATAGTCACTGGGCAAAATTCAAAGGATTATAGGGACAAATAGTTCTAATCTTTCCGCCAAAATTCCCAATGGGTACAAATAACAATGTCTAACTAAATTGCAACAATATTGGGAGGTAAAATGTATTATACACAAATATATTTAAATCTATAAGACGTTAATACATATTTCCCGACAGGTTTGCGTACAAGAAAGTCATCACAAACGTCAATTCTTCCAAGCATCCAGGGCATTAGAAACAATGTACGGCATTAGAAACAATGTACGACAAACTCTAGAGTGCATATAGTTTCATTACCAAACTTTCTCCACGACTTAATTAAACACAAAATAGAGAAATAAAAAAAAACATAATTCAAAAATAAAAGAGAACTTGAAATAAAGTTATTTGCAAAAAGGAAAAAATGTACTTTTGGACCCTGATTCTTATTTGAGATTTTAATTTTTATCCCTTGATTTTTTTTATTTTCAATTTAGTCTCTTAACTTTATTTTATATTTTATTTTCATCACTTATTTTTATTCCATTCTAATTTAATCTATTAACTTGATTTTAGATTTACTTTTATCTTTTAATTTCATTTAGTTTTAATTTGATCTCTTAATTTTATCTTGTGTTTCACGTTTGTCCCTTAATTTCATTTTATTTTAATTTAAACATTATTTTTCAAAAACTACTTAAATGTTTTTTTTATTCTCTAGCACTATTAAATTAAAATGTTTCGTGGGAAAATTTTGTGTGGCTCAGCAACAATATAAAATGAAATTATTAGTTTGATTAGAGCAAATTGAAAAAAATAAAATTAAGAGATAAAAGTAAAATTTATAATAAAATTAAGAGATTAAATTAGAATCAAATAAAATTAGAAAATGAAAATGAAGTCTAGGGTAAAGTAAAAAGGATTAAATTAAAACTAAATAAAGTTAAGAGACGAAAGTGAAATTTAAGAAAATATTGAGAGACCAAATTTGGAACTAAATAAAATTATAGAGCGAAATTAAAACTTAAAATAAAGTTTATGGACCGAAAGTGTATTTTTACCTTACAAAATTTTAAGAATCAGTTTTAGATTTCAAACTCTTTTAGGTTTTACAAGCTTCGTATATCATGGCAAATATAGTGCATTTTCACATATTGGTAGTAGTAGCTTTGAATTAATTAAATTACATTGTAAAATCATGGTTTTAAAAATTGAACTGGATTAGTTCGTTTAACTAGAAAACTAGTAAATTGATTGGTATTTCAATCTAAATGATTTATAAAATCAGAGATCAAATGAACTAGTTGGTTTAACATTAAACTTGACCAAAACTAAGAAAATTATGCTATATATCGATTTGTTTTGTTGAAAAATTAATTTTACACTAAGTCTATCATTAGGAGTCAAGGAAAGCAAGGTGAGAGCAGAAAGAAAAGAGATCTCCAGCTTTTTGTTGGTTACCAATGAAGATGGAGAAAGAGACCAAGGCAAAGAAGAAGCAAATATAAGAGAAAAATGAAAATCTTGCCAAAAATCTCGTAGAGTTTTTGTAACTTACTGTCATCTATACTCCAGTTTGGTCATGGAAATGTCCCCATTTTGCTAGATTCATTTGTTGCTAACAAGTTTTAAGAGTTGTCTGGAATGCAAAATTGTTAGAAATAAAAATGAAAATAAAAAGTAAAGAGATAATTTTATATATGAAAAATAACTTTATGCATCTATTTTTTTAAAAAAATAAAAAGATACTATTAAATAATAATTTTAATGATATAATACATATTGCGCCTATATATGAAAAATAAATCTTTTTTCTTTTTAAGCAAATCAAACATGTTGTTAAGTGAGTGGGTGAAAATTCAAAATGATATTGAAGAGGATGATGGTGATTTAAGAAGATAGGGACGAATGTACAATGACTTGATTGACTTAACGGTTCTATTCAAATATGGCAGTTTCCCACGTTTTGCATTAGGCAATATTGATGGGCAAATATTTATTATTTGTTTATTTGAAATATAATAAATATGATATATTTTTTAGGTATAACTCACCAAAAATATGTCTTTTGATGAAAACACTTTTTTATTAAATTAAAATATATTAATCTTAAATATAATTATATAAGTTAATACAATATAATAATTTATTAATACTTCTTTGAAAAATTTAAATATCATTTAATTACAATACATGTTAAAAAAATTATTTATACATATATATTTAATAAAAATACATTGAAAACAAAAAAAAATTGTAATTAAATGATACAATTTTTAATGTTCAATACAATTTTTAAAACATTGGTAAAATTTTTAATTCCTTCCCGTGGGTATTATTTATTGGTTCAGGATGATTGACATTTACACGTGAAGGCTTAGAGACAAATTTGGATTTAGATTTCTTGGCCCATTTTAAACATGGTTGGGTTGGCCCAATTGTTTATCCTAATTTGGGCTAGGTCACTTGGTATATCCAATCTGATTGGTTCTGGGCCAATTCGTTTCCAATGTTTTAAAAAGAGCTAATTCGAAGAGGAAATTTAAATTCCATCAAAAGTGATGCACTTAAACTACTCCATTTTCAATTAAATTTTAAAATTTCTCCAGTAGTTACATAAGGGATTTTGCTCCAGAGAATTATGTTTCCTTTATAAAATACTTTAGACAAACACAACCTAACAATTACATAATAAAAAAGTCTGATTGCATTGATTACTATGGTATGAAAAATGTGAGAAGAAGATTTCCTTCTTAGATATGACACATTTAATGAACCTCTCATCTGACAGGATAAATTACAGAAAAAATTACGCACACTTGTTTATCTGGAGATATACTTTTAATTGTAATGTTCTTTAATCTGTTTGTCCTATTGTAAGAAACCTCTAACTGTTTAGATTTAAAAATTTTAATTATATATAATTGCTAAAAAGAAAATTAAAAAACTAATTATATTTAAAGGAAAAACATTATATTCAATTCTTTATCCATTTATTGCTAGATTCCCCGATCAAAACATGACAAGTGTATTTTTTTTATAAATAATTATATAATTCTTTAATTAAATCATTAGTCATATTTTTATTAAAAAAAATTATATACTTGCATATGTTTATTAAGAAATTTAATAATAAAGATATAAGGAATTACAACTAAATTTAATCCATATTCACATGCCCTTCTTCTTTTAAAAAAAATCAAGAACTTTCTCCCCTTCGTTGTATTCATGTTTGATTACTTTGCTAAACTCGCTAAACTCTTGGACTTCCCAAACAATTCCATATATATTTGCCCTGTTTGATATATAGAATGGAATGAAAAAAAAAGTGATTTTAAGAATAAAAAATATTTATTGTGCTCTTACTTTAAAAAGAAATAAAAAAAGATAAAAATTGTTGAATAATAATTATATCAACATAATAGACATTGTAAAAGAAAAAAAATAGTAATAATTACATTCCTTTTCCCCTAACCAAATAAGGTGTTAAGAATTACATTAAAGTCCAAGTCCAAATTAGCAGCAAGTAATTTACCTCTCAATGCCTAAGTTTCATATGAAGCCTTATCAAAATTTCCAAATTCACATCAAATTCATGGTCAAGTTTCAAGTCTCACAATTGTGATTTTTCAAGAGATTTGCTGAAAATGCTTCAAAAAAATTTTAAGGTACAAATACACCCGAGGATCAATATTTGCTTCATATATATATATATATATATATATATAAACCAATAAATAAACATGTATAAAATAAATCCTCACCATTAAGTATATATACACTTTACAATTCCTCTTTTCAATAATTTTACCTTCAAGTGTTGAGTTTAATAAATCAAATTAATCATATATATTAAGCTAGTGAATAACCTCTTCATGCTGCTTAGAATTATATAATTAAAAGCGCACATTAATCAATAACTTGCAAAACAAATATATTTTATTTAACAAACATACGGTAATGGAGGCCTCGCAAGTTCTATTATTTATTGAATTTCTCATTACATTCTCATGTAAACTTTCGTTTCCTTCTTAAGTTACATAATATGGAGATGGTTGGATGTTGATATGCTTTGTTTTCGTTAAAGCCGTTTCTCGAGGACATGGACATTGCAATGGAGGGCAATGCTTGCAACTGATCACAGGACCCAACCTTGCTTCGCTTTCTTCACACATATCTACATATATATGCAAGAAACAATCATCACCAACAAATCATATTTATTATTTCCATGCAGGTTGGTTTGTTTTATATATGATTTTGTTGTATTTAAAAACTAACATAGTTAATCCTCAAGGTCTGACTCATGGATTAATCAGTTTTAACTGAATAACAGTCTATTAGTATGTTTGGTTTTGTGAAGAAAAAATTAAAAATCACGTTTATGAAATGTGATTTGAAAAACTCAACCACTTATCCAAACATGTATTATATAACGTATGAAACATTAACATATATAATTGTTGCAAAAAAGCTGAACTGGAAACTAAAAACATAACAATAATGATCAATAACTTATTTTTTCATTTAAATTGCAACCTAATTAATTTAGCCCATCCATAATTTATTTTTTCAATTATTTTGTCCTCTTAGAGGACCAAATAAGGAATTAATCTCATAACGTTATTAGATGAAAGGATGAAAATGATAAAAAAATATTAAGAAATTAAATTTGAGAGATTATACTTCTAACTGCTAAATTGACAATTTAGTTATTTTTCAAGAATAAAAACAATAATTTAGATTAAAATCTTGAGAGAATTACATTAAAGGACTTGAAGTTAATAATATTTATTTTAAATGACCTATCACTATTGAGTTTAACTTATTTTAATTTTACCTAAAACAATAACAATAGATCTTTTAGGGTAAATATTATAATCTTTAAATCCTTAAATGTAATTTTTCTAAAATCTTTTAACCCACGAGTCCTGATTGTGCTAATTTAGTACAAGAATTTCTCCAACAATCCTGAATCAACGAATCATAAATTGATTTTTAAATATTGTAAATGCTTATTAACAAGATTTCAAGTATGGTTATGACCATTATATTTAAACTAGTAAAGGATTTTGTGAAAATAGATCTCTCCTAAAAAGTTATTCAAAAGATATAAATCAGCTTCCTAATCTTGTGCGGAGAAGCATAAACTTGTTATCATTGCTCATTCTTTTAAATAGAATAAATTATATATGCAGTTAATTTGAACATATGTTGCCTGATGCCTGAGAAATTCATGTCGGATATAAGAGATGAGGAGATGAAGCATAGAAAAAGAAAAGTAGAATCTTACTTGATGCAATGATCAAAACAGCCACTAAGATTATCAATTTGAAAGAAGACTTCCCCATGTTGTGAATCCTGATAAGAAAATGTTACTAACCAATGCTTTATATAAACAAATTACAAGACTAACTTTTTTCCGATGCAGAGTTACACAATCTACAAATTAAATTGCATTAATTTTTATATTGTAACGAGCCTAGACAAGTTACACTAACGAGCTTTACTTTATATATATAGGAAAATTATAAGATTACGTAATTATATAAGACAATCTAGAATATTAAATTTATATGAAATATAAGTTTAAATGCATTGAATTTTTTATTCAATAAAGGTGAGACCCTAAAAAAGAAAGAAGAAAACACTCTAGTTGTGTATATGTTAGTTCACTAAAGTTCCACAAATCTATATTTATGACTACATAAATCCCCAAAAAAAAATTGTTTTACAAAAAGAAAAATACTTTCTATAAAGTATTTAAAATTTCAAAAATCTATATCTATGTCTATATAATGTAACTAAATAATGACCGTTAGTTATGCCATTTCATGTAGTTTTTTAATCTCAAAACAAAATTTTGGTAAAAAAACAATTCTTGATTATGAAAAAAGATTTCTTTTAAGTGAAAAAATAAATCTAGTATTCTAGATTCATTTGCTTTTGGTAAAAAAAAAAAAACTCTTTATTATGAAAAAAGAATCTAGAATACTAGATTTATATGAGATGGAAGTTCATATGCATTAGAATATTCTATTATGAAAAGGCATGATCCTTAAAAAAAAAACAAAAAGATCAAAATGTAAAAATTTTCTCTCAATTTTGGGTGATCTGCGATTTGTCTCCTTTAAATTTAAAAAGTTGACTATGGATTCTTTGAAATTGTAGTTTTGTTCAACATTCTCCATCTTTTAGCATCTCTATCCAAAACTTTAACATCATTTATCCATGTCAATAAGAAGGAGCCAACTCAGGAGTTTGAGAATTGTGCAATTTACTCCTCTCAACTTTAAAAGTCAATCATCAACTCTCTTCTCCAAACTTTTAATTTTGTTTAACATACTCCCTTTGCTAACATTTTTTCAACAAGTGCCATTAAAATTTCGGACAGAAATATTAATATAATTGTTACATAAAATTGAGAGTCTAAGGAATTTATAATCAACTTTTAAATTTGTGGGAGATAAATTAAATAAGCTAGTAAGTTGAGGCAAAGGATTCTTGCATGTTGACTTAAAAAAAAAAAAACTCTTGTTTTATATTGCTAATTAATTTTTGAGACTAAATCACAACTCAACTCAAACTTTTAGGAATGAAAATAACATTCCAGTCACTATTTATGAGTTCAAATGCCCTACCCAAGGTACAACATCTAATTATTTGGAAACTCACAAATTTTGGGTTTATAGGAGGCTTTATATCGTGTAAATGTTGCAAAACTTTGGACATTTAAATGTCAACTTTATAGGCCTAGGATGTTTAACTTGTGGCCCATTTATTCGTGCAGCTATATAGACCCAGTGTTCAATTTTCATTTCTTGGTCCCTTAAACAAACTGGGTTGGGTAGGCTTGTTAAGAGATGACCCCACCGGGAATTTGAAGGCCCTGGGTTTAGTTGCCGCGGCAGTCTCAGCCAGCTAGGGTGTGTAATACTCTTAGCCACTCTAGGTCATTACCCATTCAGGCCAATTGGATTTAGCTCTTATAATTCCGACTAGAGGGGTTAAAATGAGTCAAAAGCTCTTAGTGTATTCGTAATCTGCATGGAGCTCAGAACATCAAAGTTAATTAGTTAAAAATAACTTTTTTAAGAATACTGCTAACGTGTTTATATCCCGTTCTCATATTTTCATTCCCACTTCTAGACCTTCATTCTGAGTTCTCCAAACCCGCCTTTCTCCGATCTCTGTGTTCTCTCTGTTATCTCCAAACCCCTCATCTCCTTTATATCCATTCGTTTATTACGCCTAGCCCTTCCATCTCTATTCTCTGTTTGCCCAAATTCAGAATAAACGAAGCTTTAGGAGCCCGTATCTTTTGGGGCATTTGGGTTCGTAGAAATTGAAGATAGCGAGAGGTAAAAGTAGAGGTTTTTTTTTTTTTTTTGTTGGGGGGGGGGGGGGGATAATGGAAATCCAATATTTATAACTGTTTTATTTTCTTTGTTTTTTGTCATCTTTCAATTTCTTTTGATTTTCTTGTTGGTTTGGACTTGATTATGGAACTTGCTTTGAATTTTGAAGATTTCTTGACTAGGTCCAATTAATCAAGCTGCGTCAATCAATTGAAGAGAAGCCTCATGGGTTCTGCTTCTTCCTCTGATTTTTTATATTCCTTAAGCAGGTAAACTTTCCTTTTTTTTTTTTTTTCTTTGCTTAAAGACTTCATTTTTGTTCTCCTTCTTGAATCAATGGAATTCTGGTGTCGACTTCTTAATTTTTTTCTACTTCCTCCACTTTTTATATTTCTCTTTTCAATTATTTCTCTTGCTCTCTTATTAGACTTTTTATATTTCTATTATTTTTATAACTCAAATAAATGGGTCAAAATTAAATAAACTGATCAAAAATCAAACAAACCAGTTAAAATCAAACTGTCCAAGTTCGAAGTAGTAAGCGTCTGAACAATGTGCCTCTGAAATTGCCATTGACCCATTCTAATTTGTTTTCAAGATTGCTCCATTTATAACAAGAGACCCAAGTATTCTCTTACACTTTAAGCGACATGGGACTTGCTAGCTGTTCTTCATTCCCACCTTGCTCTTGCGTACTGCGTACTTCAGAAATGAATGTGCCACAGCCTAATACCTTCCTTCCCGAGTGAGATGCCTGCTGGGCCTATGAATACTATTAGGAGATTCGACTTGGAAATGTGCTATCTTCTTTGCCTTACCCAGCTGATCTTGGACTGGCAAACCTAATCAGCTGCTATTCCCCAGAGTTTGTGTGTAACAGGTGGATATGTATACCCTGTGAGCGATATGGGAGAGAGATGTGAATGGAAAACTATAGTTTATGTTCATTAGAAAGGAAAAGGACTATTGGGTATGTATATTGGGATTCGGATATAGATGGGGAAGTTGCTTGCAGGAGAAACCCCAAATACCAGACGGTATAAGCCACCATCTGTTTGTTTTCACAATATCATTCCTCTTTCTTCATCCCTCCCTTGCCCTCTTCTCTTTTAGCTGTTTTGCCTTCTGCTTTTGCTTTCGCCGTTCCTTTCCAGCACTCAACCCCTCTTCCCACCCCAGATGCATATGCGCTCGCGCAGTAGTTGTGGTTGTGAAAGATTTTGGTCCTTGTAGATGACCTTTTCTTTGTAGTTGTTAGCATAAATTCTCATGTGATGTCAAAGATGTTAGTTTGTACTTTGTAGGTAGGGGAATGAAGATTTGGAAAGAAATTGTTTGAGCCACTTCGGTTCTGATTCAGTAGTAATTTTAATCTTCACTAAAGATGAATTATGCATGTTAGATTCTCAAGTTCTTAATTAATTTTTTCAGAGTAAGTAAACATCACAATTTGAGTTTTCCCCAACAGTGTTCATCCTGAATGAGCGTTATATTCAGGCACTGCTCCATATAAACAAAATGAAATGGTCAAGCAAACAAATTTTTATACTAAATGTAAATTCTTACTAATTACATAATCTAGATAATTGCATTAATATTATTTTACCTTAAAAATCAAGATAAGGAGGATCTCGATTCTTAGACATGGCACCTAGAATGAAACCATGTGTTTGCACCAAAAACATAGAGATAAAATAAAATAAAAAGAATGAACCCGTGCTATATATAAACCCGTGTGATGAATGCTTTCTAATTTAAAAATGCCTTATAAAAAATCTTTATTTAAGAAACAAAAATTTTATTTACATATTAAATGTTAAATAAATTCAATAATAACTTTTCTAGTTTAAGATGCCTAATCAAAATATTTTTTTCACAGCTATTTTATTTTGATTGAGATATATTTTTAGAGAATAAAACATAAGAAAAATTACGCTTAATTGCGTTAATATTTACTTTTAATTGTAATGTCTTCCGATCTATTTGTCCTAATACAAGAAATCCTCAACTGTTTAAATTAAAAAGAAAAAATAATTATGTAAAATTATTTTTGAAATTTGAAAAATTAAATTTAAATACCCTTCTTCTTCCTCTTCTGAAAAATTCAACCACTTCCTCCTCTCATTTGATCATGTTCGATTACTTTCGCTAAATTCTTTGAACTCCCAAACAATTCCATAAACAGAATCGGATCAATCTATTTGAATACAAGTCCAAACTGCAAGTCATTTACCTCTCATTGCCTAAGCCCCAAATGAAAATAAAATTTGATATGAGGTTGAGAGACATATTAGAAGTATACTTTTATCATTATTTTATTTTATAATTCCCCTTCAAACTAATTCAATAACTTTGCTATCAAGTGTTTAGTTTGTTATTAATCAAATTAGCGATATTAAGCTAGTTAATCACCATCTCAAGCTTCTTAGAACCATATAGATAGTTAAAAGCGCATATTAATCAATACATGGTAGAAAATAATTTTTATGGTAATGGCTCCAGAAGTTGTATCATTTATTGAGTTCTTATTACATTATTCTCATGTAAACTTTGTTCTCTCTCAATTTACATCTTGCTTCTCATAATTTGGAGATGTTTGGTTGTTGATTTCCTTTGTTACATGTGGAGGACATGTACACACCCGTATACATATGCAACGCGGATCGCACTTACCACAATGTGATACACCACCCTCTCTTGCTTCGCTTTCCTCACACATATCTACAAATTTGCAATTAACAATCATCAGCAAAAAAATCATATTCCTTACTTGTTATCTTCATATATATACCCAAATATTTTAATTCACATAAACAATATGCTAGTGAGCTTCTTTTACATATGATTTTGTTGTATTTACAAATTAATAAACCTAATGCTATCGATTTGTTGTATGTTAATTTGTTAGCATATAAATTAATATATTTAATGATCCGGATCTGACCCATGAATTAATCAGCTTTAAGGGTATGTATAATAGTAAAAAATTTCAGCACACGGAGTTGTCGGGAAACATGACAATAGTGATGACTAACTTGTTGGTCACCCAAAATTTAACATTTTCAATTTAGTGATAATATTTTATTCAAATTTTTTTCTCCTTTTTAGAGGACTAGATAGAGGAATTAGTCCTGTAACTTTAACATATAAGGGATGAAAATGGTTAAAAAAACTTATTGATAAATTAAATTGAGAGGATTACACTTCTAACAAGGTGATTGACATGTAGCTGTTTTTAAAATTTCAATATAATTCATATCTAATTTACACTATGAATCCTGTATCAACGAATTATACAAACTGATTTTTTAAATATTGTAAATTAGCAAGATTTCAACTATGATTACTATCATTATATTTAAACTAATAAAAGATTTATTCAAGTCCACTATCAAAAAGTTATTCATATGATATAAAATCTACTTCCTAATCTTGTACGGATAAGCATAAATTATTATCATTTCTTATTCTTTTAAAAAGGATAAAAGATTATATAAGCATTTAATTTGAACATATCTACCCTGATGCCCGAGAAATTCGTCTTGGACATAAGAGATGACGAGATAAAGCATAGAAAAATAAATGTAGAATCTTACTTGATGCAATAATCAAAACAGCCACTAAAAATGCCAATTTGAAAGAAGGCTTCCCCATATTTTTAATCCTGAAAAGAAAATGTTACTAACCAGTGCTTTATATAAGCAAATGGGAAGACTAACTTATTTCCCCAGTTACACGATCCACAAATTAAATTGCATTAATTGTTATAATGCAACTGAACAAGATTAGGATCTCCTTCTTGGATACGATATTTATGGAGCTTTACTTTATACACACACATACGCACACAAATAGAGAGAGAGAGAGAGAGAGAGAGAGATGAAAATGATAAGATCAAGTAACTGGACAATCTAGAGTATTAAATTTATGCGAAATATAAGTTTAAATGCATTGAATTTTCTATTCCATAAAGGTAAGACCCTAAAAAAGTAAAAAAGAAAACACTCAAGTTGTATACAATAAAATAAATTAAAATAAAAAGAATAAACCTGTGCTATATATAAACCCGTGTGATAAATACTTTCTAATTTAAAAATACCTTAATTTAAGTAACAAAGAACTGATTTAAATATTAAATAAATTTAAAAATAACGTTACTATTTTAAGATCACCAATCGAAACATTTTTTTCACACCTCTTTTATTTTTGGTTGCAAGGGAAGCACAAGGCCTTGGAGGAAAAAGATGGGATAGGGATTGAACTTAGGTACTTTAGGTCCCTCTTGAACTTAGGTTAATAAAATGTACCACTTGAGCTAAGCTCCTGAACCATACCTGTTTTATTTTATTGAGATACACTTGTAGCGAATAAAACGTAAGAAAAATTATGCTTACTTGCTTTATTATTTACTTTTAATTGTCGTGTGTTTCGATCTATGGGTCCTAATACAAGAAATCCTCGACTGTTTAAATTGAAGAAAAATTTAATTATGTAAAATTATTTTTAAAATTTCAAAACTAATTATATTTAAATACCCTTCTTCCTCTTCTGAAAAATTCAACAAATTCCTCTCTTATTTTATCATTTTCAATTACTTTTGCTAAACTCTTTGGACTTCCCAAACAAATCCATCCACAGAATCAGAGAAATCTATTTGAATACAAGTCCAAACCGCAAGTAATTTACCCCCACAACGCCTGAATCCCAAATGAAAATAAAATTTAATTTGAGATCAAGAGACAGAAAGTATACTTTTATCATTATTTTATTTTATAATTCCTCTTCAGACTAAATCAATAATTTTGCCTTTAACAGTTAAGTTTATTATATTCAGCAAATTAATCATGTTAAGCTAGTTAATAACCTTGTCATGGTGCGTAGCACTATATACATAGTTAAAGGCGCACATTAATCAACACATGGTAGAAAATAATTGTTATGCTAATGGAGGCAACAGAAGTTTTATTATTTATCGAGTTCTTATTACATTCTCATGTAAACTTTGTTCTCTATTTATTCACATCTTGCTTGTCATAATTTGGAGATGCTTGGCTGTGGATATCCTTTGTTAAAGGCTCTGCTGGTCGATCAGGACATGCACATCCCTTCTGAACACATACACAAGGCAGCGTGCATTTAGGACCACAGTATGTTACACCACCCTCCCTTGCTTCGCTTTCCTCACACATGTCTACATATTTGCAATAAACAATTATCAGCATAATCAAATTCATTACTTCGAAACCCAAATATTATTTTACATTCATATAAACATTGCAGGTGGCTTTGTTTTACATATGATTTTGTTGTGTTTAAAATTAATATATTTAATGTTCATTATCTGACCTATGAATGAATCACCTTTAATTGTGTAATATAGTCTTTATATCTAAGATCTTTGTATCGACGAACATATATATTCCCTAATGCATGAGAAATTCGTATTGGACATAATACATGAGATAAAGCATTTAAAAAAAAAAAAACAGAATCTTACTTGATGCAATGATCAAAACAGCCACAAAGAATGCCAATTTGAAAGAAAACTTCTCCATGTTTTTAATCTTGATAAGAAAATGTTACTAACCAATGCTTTATATAAGCAAATTGGAGGACTAACTTATTTCCCCAGTTACACTATCTACAAAATATGTTGCATTAATTGTTATATTGTAACTAAGCAAGATTAGGATCCCCTTCTTGGATATGATATTTAATGAGCTTTACTTTATATACATATATATATATATATATATATATAGAGAGAGAGAGAGAGAGAGAGAGAGAGAGAGAGAGAGAGTAAAATTTTGAGATCAAGTAACTATTTAAGAGAATCTAGAACATTAAATTTATAAGAAAAATAAGTTTAAATGCATTGAATTTTCTATTCCATGTAGGTGAGAACCTAAAAATAAAAAAAAACAGAACACTCTAGTTGTTTAAAATAACATAAAATAAAAAGAATAAACCTGTGCTATATATAAACCCGTGTGATGAATGCTAAGACAAGTTGGGAGATTAAACATAGGTAGAACTATATAAGATGCTGGAATCCATGAAGCAAACGACGGGCGCCAAAGTTGAGGGGCAAGGTAGTTAGAATTATGTATTAATATAAAATCTAATCCTAGTTAGTATAAATAGAGTAACTAAGTCTAAGTAGGTTCTGAGTTAGTTCATTTTTTTTAAACAAGCTTATAGATAATCCACCTATTATCGGCTATTCATAATAGATTAAAACCCAATCCATTTACACAATAGTTATTACTAAATTAATTATTATGATAATAATATGTTGTAATCTAATAATTAATTAATGCTAATACATAACAAAATTAATTAATTTTTCAACCATCTCTCACTTAGACAACATTAATCATTTGTAGACAAAGTAAGAATAGATTAACATAATATGTCAAGAATATCAAATAATCAATATACATTGTAACAAAATCTAGAAATGAAATAACATATCAAGAACATTGAATCCAATAGGGAAAACAATGCTAAAATGACAACAAGTATTAAAGCTAAATTAAATGGAATAATAAAAGAAGTATGTTCAAAACACTTGACTTAACCAAATGTCAAAATACACTAAAGTATCCCTGAAAAATAAAACTTAGACTCTCACTAAATTAAAGCATCCAAAAAAATTTCACAACACCCTATAATCACATATTTCTCAATAAGACTCTAACGAGTAAGCATATGGTTAATGAATTAACATAACATATTATCCATACAACATATATAATATGAGTTTGAGATTCATGATTCTTCTATCTAATGAAATAGGAACTTAACATAAAAAATTAATGCAGTTAAAATTCTCATGATTTTGAGAAAAGTATATAGCAAAATTATTATCACAACTAAATAATCAAGATCTAAAAAATGCATTCAATAATATACATAACAAAAATTAATTTCTTGACCATATAGCCAAAAAAATAGCCCCAAAGCAAGTGATATATTTTGTAATGAAAATAGAGGCAAATGTAAGCTCCTCTAGATATTATGAGATGTATATAGAAGTTGAGGTAGTTGTTAGTGTCTATGTGACAATTTTCATGAAATAGTTCCTTTAAAATATTAAAAGATGTACATAGAAGTAAATTTCAAGTTGTCTATACAAATTGCATAATTTGAATCCAATATGACCAATGATTACAAATAGATTAGATCTACTTTAGCTCAAGATGCAATCCTAGGTACCTTGTAAGTATCACATAATTTTCTGAGTAGCCCTCCATTGATAAAATTCAAGATTGATCAAGTATATTTAACAAGTACACTAAAAGCAAAAGCTATGTCAGAATAAGTGCAAACTTGAGTGCACATCATTATTACGAATGAAGCGGAAGAAATAAGACTTTCTATATTTGTTATTGAGGACATCAAATATTGTTGTGTTTTTCATCCCTTTTAAAAAGAGACATATCAGCATTAAAGCGAAAGTGTAAAATTCTACTCATATAGAATCCTAGTAAATGTAGGGTTTATGAGACAAACAAAAACATATTACAAGTTCACAATGGGTCTATCTCTTAAAAGGATACCTTAGGATCCCAGTATGCACAAAAATGAACTTGCTTCCACTTACCTTTGGTAGAATGTTCAATTATTTCACTAAACCAAAGGAATATTTCAACCAATAAAAAATTACTTATCACGCTAAGATACCTTATTGTTTTTATAAGTCCTAACCATGGACTCCAGTCAGAGTTTTCACAAAAAAATTGTGTAGGCATAATAGTTGGGATGGCAACAACATAGGGAAACTTAAAATTTTTGTATACAATAATTATAAAAAAGAGTTTCATTCAAGATCCAACTAATAAAATTATAAATATAAAATTATTACCTATCATGATCTTGCCTAAGGGTCTCAAATTACAATAAACTAAGGGAACTCAATAGGCATCTCGAAGATAACAAAAACTAATGTCTCTAATACTTCTATACCAATAGGATACAAGAAATATTAAGATATACAATGAAATGTACCAATGTGTCAACAAAATAGGTTGACAATATTCTAGATTAAAAAATATCATTGACACAGAGGCCTCACACAATCAATATTTTTATATTCATAAAATTTCTCATTTATTATAATCTATATATTATTAAAATTATACCAAATAATGTCACTCTGATAGAATATGGCCATTATTTATATAATATATCTCATGTATTCTAATAACTAAGTAAAAAAAAATATTATTTTTTACATAACAATTGTCATAACTAGCTCCACGATAGGTGAAAATATAGTTATTTAAAATAGAATTACACAAAATTGAATTACCATAAATGACTATGCTTATCCTCATATTTGAGTGACACATAGAAATTCAAAAGATATACATCTAAGTATATGATGTTACTATTCACAATTATGTCTAAAAAAACCAGATGATATGATAGTCATTTTCATGAATGTTATCTAAAAATAGTTTAAAAAATAGGATTAAATATGTTTTAAAATATAATTATAATTCTTGAGTATTCATCAGTAGCAAGTTATTAACAAAAATAAAATATCTCTTGCCACAACCCAAAAAAAAAAATTCTTCTTAGACATAAATTTTAAAATTGTAGAACTTTCAACATTAAAAAAAATATTAATTATTGAGAGTTAAACAATTAATATTGTAATACTATATATATTTAACCCCATTTATGGCATTCATAAGCTCCCTAACATCATTTTCATAAAAGTACATGGAAAAGGAACTAACAATAATGGATTTAATTATGTTGCATCATACTTAAAAATTTTAAATCGGTGACACGTAGACCGTGTAGGTTCATACCATGCATCCTCATATTTAAATACATTATTACAACCCATTTGCATCACAAAATCTTGCTCATAACTCAAGGAAACCGAAATGGAGCATGAATTGAACTCATTGAATTTCGGCAAGATTTGCCACCATTCTGTCCAAAACTTTGGAAAATCATAAGTAAATCTAGAAAAATTGAAATCATATAATCTTAGCCATTTTGGAAAGCTTGGGATGTCCAATTTATTCTAAAAATAGGTACAAGTCATAACATCCCACAAACCAAATGTTTGACATGTGACATGATCTGGAGGTCGGACTAGGTCCTGATGCTGTCACAATTTACTGATATAAATTTCAAAAATATCTAATTAATTCCACAAAATTCCAAATCAAGTGAATGATAGCAATTGGAAAATATGAGGATGTTAGCTAGAGGAAAAAAATAACTTCAGACCAGTTCAAGCTCGCCTAGACCCTGAATTTTGATCAAACAGTGACTAAGGTCTGGTTAGACGCCTAACACTGGAATGAATCTTTGAAAAATTGTATCTTCCTCTCTAGAACTCCAAATGAGGTTCTTCTAGTTGAATTAAGTCACTAGGAGTGTCTAATTTCTCTGTATAAAATTTTGTGGCAATTGTACATCATTTGCCCCATGAGTGACATAGTTTAATTTCGGACCAGTGCTACAGTACCAAAGACCAAAACCAGAAAAATTTCCAACTTTAATAATTTGCCAAATATTCCACAAACCTCTAAAAATTACCAAATTTAGCTTCTCAAAAAGCTCTCAATAAGCTCTAGATTCATGCCAAATTTCAGACCAAGAAGAGCTCATTTGGATAAAAAGTGGTATAGCCTCCTAAAATGGTAAGTTTTCATTCCATATGAGTAACCAATTTGTCCAAATGACTTTCTTAATTGTTTGGCACCTCTTGGGCAAGTTTCAAAGCATAAATATGACTTGTAGAGACTGCTCAAGTGATCCCAAACCTCATGCATTTCATTTTGGTCTCTCAACATCCATTTGTGCATAGTTACATCAAACCATCAAAGAGTCAATGTGCATAATTT
This sequence comes from Erythrophleum fordii, assembly GCA_032878935.1. Classification (NCBI taxonomy): domain Eukaryota; kingdom Viridiplantae; phylum Streptophyta; class Magnoliopsida; order Fabales; family Fabaceae; genus Erythrophleum; species Erythrophleum fordii. Next base: position 10,880,182 of record JAVQMF010000052.1, on the reverse strand, counting down.
CATTACTTTTAGTGTCATATAAAGTCTACATCATGTTCATACATCATTTTACACTTGTTCATGGTTTTACATCACAAAAAAATTACATGCATCATTACTTTGACATTCAACCACTACTTAAAGTACATAACATACCAAAATAAAGATGTTCAATATCCTTTGCTTGCATTTCCTTGACTTGGAACACTACCTAGACAATTCAAGGATGAGGGGGAAAGAGGGGTGAGATTCCAAGAATCTCAATAGCTCACACACCTACTCACATTACATTCAAGGCATACATACATCAAATTCATACTATGTAAGCATAAAGTGTGAAATAAATTCCATTCCATGCCACATTTACATGTCAAGACCACTTTCATGCTCTAGGGACTTTTGGTTTAGCCTCACCCCATTTCTAGGACTTTTGGATTGGCCTCACTCTTGGCCTAGGGACTTTTGACCTAGCCTCACCCATTCAAGGGACTTTTGGCCTTGTCTCACCCATGCCATGAGACTTTTGGCATCTCCTCACCTTCATCAAGGGACTTTTGGCATTACCTTACCCTTATGAGTTCTTTCCATATCCATAGTCATTCGAGACAACACATTGGTACCAATGCACAACAAGGGTCAAGTGGCATGTTATCAAGCATCAAGAATGCATGCAAACACACTAAGACATACATATGCACACAAGAATGCAAAGGGAATGAGGTGGAGAGCTACCTTTTAATTTATGCAAGCTCACTTTGCAATTTCCTTTCCCTCCTTAGTTTCACAAGAGCACTTAGGTGGAGTAAGGTTCTCTTGACCTAGACACCACAAATAACACACAATCACATCCTTGAAGCAAGTCAAGATATTAAACTAAAGCTTATCATATATTTGGTTCCATAATGCATATATTGGTTCCATAAATGGCCTATTGAAGCAATTCATATCATTCAAGTGCTAGGCTCCATTCTCTTATTATTTTTAGACTTCTTGGACTCATTTAAGGTCCTTGGAGCCATCACATATTTAATTGCACCATTGAAGGACTAAGTTGCTTCATAAGGCACCATTATGGACACCATTGTCCCATCTCCCAATCTATGGCTCCCAAATTTTTTCCAATGGTTTCTCCCATCTTCTAACATCATATAAAGTCCTAAACCAAGCCTAGAACAATTTAAAACATCCCCTAATCTAATGAACCTAGCTTGGCCGAAATATGCACCATAAGGAAGGTTCATAGACTTTGTGATTTTTCTTTGATGGGAGAGCCACTTGGGAGGCTTTCTAGAGGTCTTAGGAGCTCAAGGGAATATTCAAATAGCCAAAGAAACATTCACACAAAATCAAATTTTGCAAAACCCTAGAAAGCACTACACTTTTCTAACTTGTTTTCCTTTGGTTTTACTTAAATTTCTTGCCATATTCTTAATCCTTGCACTCTTTTTCCTAGGTTTCTCTCTTGGTTCTCTCTAAAATCCAGCCCCTCCTATCCCATCCTAGGTTGGCCGAAACATACAAGAAGAAGGGACAAGAAGAGGCTACCATAGGAATGAGATTTTACCTTATTTTTCCTTAGTTTCTTGGATGTTTCTTCCCTTGGTTGGCTTCTCTTCTCCAAACACGAAATTTCCCTCCTTGGTTTGACCTCAAAATAGAACCAAATCAGTCAAAAAATCCATGAAAAGAAAGGAGGAAGAGAGGAGAACAAGATTAGAGGAAGATGGAGCAAGAAATTCTATGAAATTACCTAGTTTTTCCTTAGATTTCTTCCTCTTTTTCTCCTCCTTCTTGTGTGCCTAAGAGAGCTGAAGATTTTCTGTATTTTGGGCAGCAGAAAGGGTCATGCTTATTGAAGAGGAGAAGAAGGGAGAAAAGTGTGGAACTCTTTAGAACATTCAAGGAACCATAAATTTCAATTTTGCCCTTCCGTAATAGCAATTTTGTTTCGACTTTGTTTTATCTCCTTTTTTAGAACTGTATTTTCTATCATAAAATTTAGGTTCCCAATTTAATAAAATACTTTTGAAATCACTTAATTTGGAGCTAAAATCTTACCAAACGAATCAGTCAAAGTTTGGGTCAACCGACATTGAAAAATATACACCAGAGGGGTTTTACCAGTCCCGGGACTTCTCATAGTTTTTAGGGCCTTTGCGAACCTTGGGCAACTCAAAAATTTCATTTAAAAAGCCCTCCTATGTGGTTTTCCAAAAGTTGCACTTATTAATGAAAATGCCATTATATTTTATTAGTTTTCGTTGCAAATTATTTCTCTATCCTAACTCCGTTTTTCTTTCCGTCTGAGCCTAGAATTATCATTTTTAGGAATCTAGGACTCAAACCAAAACTTTTGGGATATTATTTAGGTCATTTTAGAGGACTGACTTTTATATGGCTCGTTTCGTCATTTTACAAAAATTACGTTCGTTACAAATATAATCTAATAGAAGTAAATATATCTTTGCTATATAAGGTTTATATGCCTCTCAGTAAATTTCACAATTTAATTATGAACTAAAATATTATGAGATACTTAACACTAAACATGTGAAAAACAATTATAATTTTGTAAATATGCCCTTAATTTTAGAAAAATATACAAGGGCTTCTTATAATAATAGATTACATTGATAATGCTATACAATAGGATATATTCACTATTAACATAATTTACCTAGCAATTATTATGCAATATAAACAAATAGAGGCATTACCATATATATGTAAATATATTCATATTAATTAAAATGAAATGCCTTAATTAAATTAACAAAAAAAGAAAACCTTGTAATTGGTCTTCCAATAGGCAAGCATAGAATCAAAAAGTGTCAATAGCCAAATTATCTTATAGAAAAATAAAAGGTATGTTATCATACTCAACAAAATTAATATCTTTAATATTTCATAATGACAATTTATAAGAGTATGAAAACATAATTGGGTGACATAGTATACAAGATACACATGTATTATTGCCAAGATTATGAAAACAAACTATGCCCAACAACAAAATGAGGTGAATAACCCATTATAAACAAAATTCTCATATTAATAAATAACTTTTTTTTAATTTATCATATTGAATCTACATTATCAAAAAAACACTCAAAAGAGTTCCAATATTAATCATATTTCTCTAGGAAATATGATCATAACAAATTACTTTCATATACATAAGATTTTATCAACTTAGTGATCATGAAGGGTATACTAGTATGTATCCAACAATGTCAAGAGTCAAATTTTCAATAAAATTTCACACCTATATTAACAAAATTTTACTTAGGATTGGAAAGTATATATTATCACAAGATTTATAATATATTGAATAATTTAAAAGTCATTCCAATGAATCCAAAACTATATAAAAAATTATCCACCAAGAATTAGAATATTCAAAATTCCATATTAGAATCCATCCATAATTATTGTCATATGCTATAACTACTAGTGCCATACGTTAATTTTATAATATCTTTATCCCATGTATGTGAATGGTTTACTAAAAGATAACATTCACTCTCATTACTAAAACCTTTTTAGGGTTATAATAATTGCTTATAAAAGATTTTTATCTCTACTAAAATTTTCCTTTTTAGATTTATCATAAGAAAAAAGTTAGGAACTACCCAAAAACAATTTTCCATAATTCAGGAAAAAATTAAATGATATTAAAACAACTTTTTTAGAAAAATTTTGGATCAAAAACTTGATGTGGCTATTAAAATTTCAAAAAAGAAAAGGACCAAAATTAAAGAAGATTAACATAATTTTGTTAGAAGCTTAAGATAATAAATTGTCTAAAAATTTTAAACGGCCCATAATTAATTATTTTAATTAAGTTTACCAAGATAGTTTATGATTGGATTCACTGTAGGTGAGCATATAATCATAAAATGTCAAAGATCTATCATCAAAATTACCATAATGAAATCTTCAAAATCCACACAAATTTGGGCTTAAAATTTAATATAAGCATGATAAAGCATATAAAAGTGCATAATTCAATACAAAATTATTTGTCATACAAAAATGCATCATCATTCAGAATGTAAAAAAATTATATCATACAAAGATGCATATATATTATGCACAAAAATTTTCAACTTAAAATTCAAAAAGTACATAACTTAAAACTAGAGTGGAATTTTATAAGAATTATAAAACTCATATTTTAGACATCCAAAAAATTTTTTGAAAAAATCTCCATTAAACTAGAAAGATAAAATCATGTAGATGGCCCAAAATTTGGGCCAAAATAGCCCCAACTAATGGCCCCATGTGCCTTTATGTGCCAACACTACAAAAAGAAAGGTTTTAGCAATGGTGATCTAATCATAGTTAACAAAACCATGGTTAGACCAAGCTTTAACTATAATTACAATAATCATGGCTAAGACACAATCCTAACTACGATTATATAATAATTATGTTCAAGACCTACCCTAACCATGGTTTTCTAAATTGTTGTTAAACCACATTGAGTCTTAAACTTAGTTAAAGATAATCATGGCTAAGCCAAGTCCTGGCTATGGCCATTTGTCCAATAGTGGCTAGGATGAGTCCTAGCCATAGTTTATCTAACCATTGTTAAGCCATTGATGGTCTAGCTATGGTTAACTAAATCGTAGCTAGGATAAGTTCTAGACACAATATAGTTAATTGTGGATAGACCAATTAATTGGTCTAACCCTACCCAACACCCCCTTCTCTTATCTTCAAATTTTTATGTAGCTATCTCCCTTAACCTTCCACCTTTAACACCTCCATTGAAGCCCTATTAAACCCTTCTCTCTCATTATTAAAGAGTGCAAAATCGAGCCCAATTAAAAACCCTTTATATCATCATGAAGGAATGTGAGAGACAATCCCTCCATCTCTTTTGCCATCATTGTTTATTCTCACCATTGAAGGTAAGCATGTTTTTTTTTTGTTCTCAACTAGTTCATGTCATATTAATATTGACCATTGCTCACATTTTTTCTTTGTTGGTGCAAAATTTTTTACTTTCAACATCTTTCAAATTTTAATTGATTGTTTGATTTAAATTTTAAATATATTATTGAAAGTTTCATTTTAATAGCTTATAAAAAAAGCTCTATTTAATTATTATTTTTTTCTGCTACTCCGATCAAGTTTTTTGTTTTATAGCTATTGGATTGGATATATTTTTTTTACAAGCACATGACACCAAAATGAGCTTGTTTCTTATTGTATGTTTTACTTAACACTACTCAAGTGATAATTTTTTTTTTCTTATTAGAAAAGGTGGATATCTTAAACATGAGAAATGAACATTGCATTTTCTCTATTTTACACGCCAAGGGAATCTCACCTTAATTTTCATCATCAAACAATATTAAATGTAGTTCCTATAATCTTTTATATACTTAAATTAAATAATAAAATTATAAGGTGTACAACTTTTTTTTTGAAATCATAGTATGTTTGTCTAAAGAAACTAATAATGAACACATTTTGAAATTTTTTTTCCTCTTTAGTTGAATCCTATTGTCTCAATTTAAGTGATGCAATCACTGTATAAATTATGCTGACTATTTCATAATGTTGTTTGCTTTAAATTTTAATTATATTAATTGTGTTGGTTCCCATGTCCTGATAATACTTAGTGGGAATACATGGATGAGATTTCAAGAAGAATCTTAGTAGCCAATATCAACCAATCCATGTATACATGAATACTATGAGAAAATGCCATGTATGTGATGCAATAATGCCAATCATATGCCTTATGTAACTCAAATGCAACTTTTAACATAAAAACTTATTTCTTATCAATCCATGACATCAAAACAAATTAGCTAAGCTTAAATACACTATACCTAAAGCCAAGCTACTGTGCTTAATTCTATACCATAGGGAGGTAGGAGCCGAAAAACATGTCAATCTCATACATAAAACTCATAATGTAAAACATATCTAGACAAAGCTCATAGATGCATTAAGTAATTATACATACATGTATCTCAACTCAATGAAGTATTCAAATACATGCAAGATAGGGATATAAAGCTACCTTAGAACTTATGAGGTTTCAAGACACCATTAATCTACTTGCTCTTGGTTTTGTTCTTGCCTCTCCTTAGCTTGACACCCACACTTTGGTGAGTTTGGACTAACTTGGCCTACATATAGCAATAACAAGGCAAATTAATTCATTTGGATTCATTTTAGGTCTTATGATCATCACTTAATCCCAGTAGAGCTCAATATGCAATTTAAAGCTAGTTTCAATCCAATAAGAAGAAATCTTTGGTGTTCACTTTCTAAACCCCAAACTCTCACTTGCTATAAGCTATATATTTATCAAAAAACTCATTTGAATCATTAAATGCTTAGTTAGAAGGGGTTTAAGAGCAACTTGCTTCCTTAGCCCTATTTGTGCCCTAAAATTTCAACTCTTAATTTAGGGTTCTAAAATTATTTCCAATAGTTTCATAGTTATTTATTCATCATATCTAAGTCTCTTTAGTCATTGGAACTCAAGAAAACACTCTCTAACTTCTTCAAGTACCCCTTGCCTGAAATCACACACCTATGGAAGCTTATTGGAGTTTTGTTGGTTCCTTCTAGGATTTTAATGCATGTAGACATTTCTTGGCTTCTCTCTAGCTTAATTATGAAGTCATATAGCTTAAAATGCCTTCTTATAGTCCAAAAACTCCTAAGGTGCAAAGGAAACCTTAATGGCTATAAGTTACATTCTATAACCTTTTAATGAATTCCATTGGTTCCATCTTGTTTTCCTCACTCCTAACCCTTCAGTTCTACCATGTTTTAGTCTAAAACATATTCCCTTTCTAGGTTTAGCTAAACATAAGGCGAAAGGAGAAGACAAAGGGAAACAAGTTTTCCACTATAATACATATCTTGTTTCAATCCTTATTAAGAGGAGATTTCTACAATTGGTTTCCTTAAATCATTCTTCTAAGAAAATAACCACTAAAATGCTTCTTTCAAGAAGTTACAACCATTAAGAGAGAAAGCTTAGAGGGGATAAGAAGAGTAGTGAATGGAAGACCATGAAAAAGAGTATGATTCTTTACCTAGAATGGCTTTCTTTCTTCTTACTTCATCCTCCCTTTTAGATGACTTGAAGTGCTAGTTCAAAGATAAGAAAAGTTGGTTTTGGTCTTAGGGAGAGTGGTGTGACACTAAATAAGAAGAAAGGAGGAGTTTTAAAATAATTTTCTAAATTTTTATTATGCCCTTCATGTTTAATTCCTCTATTTAGGCCTATTTTAACTCCTTTTTAAGAACTATCAATATGCAAGTCATGGCAATGGTTCTTTTATTGAGCCCTGTGACTAAATCATAGGGCGTTGCAACACCAAACACCAAAGCTGAGGCTTCCAAAGTATTCTACCTATGACCTAACCCAAACCTGACCCATGAATTAATATCCTTAAACTTGTTTCTCCTTGTCAAATTTGTCATAACTCAACCTCTTAGCACATACACAATGGTCTTATGGTCTATCCCAATCCATTTATAGCATATTAGGTAATATTTACAAGGAAGCCAATGTTTTCCTTTATGAAAAGTTGCATGATTGGAAGACCATATTCATGATTTATGGTTTTAAGGACCCTGTGAACTCATTATCATTATTCCTATCCATATCACATTCATTCAAGTCATAAACATCACATTTGGTCTCAATCATTTCAGGTTTGGAACCATATCATACAAAAACCAAGATTTTGCCTTGGGTCCAATGTTATAGCTTCCTGATATTAATTTTGAAAAATCATAATTAATTCTAAAAAAAATTAAAATCAAGCATATGATAGTTTTATAGAAAGCATTGAATGTCTACTATAGGTAAAAAAGAATTCTAGAATATGAAAACATCAACTGGATCATGATTAACAATAGAATAATACCAAAGGTCTAGCCACCCAGGTTTGCTATCATAAGTTTTTGATATAAATTTCAAAAATTCCTAACTAATTCTCGAAATATCCAAATCTAGTAAACCAAATCATTCTAGAAATCTATGGATGTTAGAAAGAGGTTAAAAATATTTTTAGACCAATATAGAAGCATTTACCCTATAGAAATAGATGGAATAGTACCAGAGATCCTGCTACGTTACTAGTACTGACTATCAACTTCAAAAATTCATATATCCCACAATATAAATCCAAATAAGGTGATCTTAGTGGTTACAGAAAGCTTATCATGTCTAATTTATGCTTATGAAATTTCATGGGTATTGGATAACATTTAGCCCTTGGATGATATAAGAGAAGAAACTGACCATATGAATAGTGCTACTTCCATTTCAGCAAATTTTTTCCAACTTTGAAAATTCATAATTAATTCTTTAGAGCTCCAAATAATGTGGTCTTGGGGTTTGCAAAAAAATCTAAATGAGACCTATGTTTAGGGTAAATTTAATGGGAAAATTTGTCTATTTGGTCAGTTTGTGATATAGGATGCCAAAATAAGCTTTTTAGGTACCAAGTGGGGTCAAATTTATACCAAATGCTCTTCTACCTTGGCCATGACCTCTTGAACACGTGAGAAAGGTCAAAAACAGAATGCAAAACTTGTCCAAGAGGTCTAATTACCCATGCATCATAAAACCACTTCCTCACTTGTTCATATATACAAGATTTCATAACCTATGTTAGGTATAACGATGTCAAGAACATGCATACTTATTCCTATGGTTCCAAAACCAATACACACATGTTATATTCATGCATTTACATATGTTCAAGTGTTTGCATATCATATATAACATATGGTTACATCATTTGACACTAATTTATCAATAAAATGACTATATAGCAAATTTCTTGTTAAAGTCCTTGTCTTCATGAGTGGTGGCTTCCATTCCTTAGCTCACTTGGCCTACGTAGACATAGTTAGACATTGGAGGAGAAAAAGTAAGATTCTAAGAATCCCAATATCTCTTATTCTTTTCGATCATACATAATAACTATATTTTTAAGTCTAAGAATGCATATATGAACATTAAGCTACTAGTAACTATACATAACTCATTTTCCTGTGTAAGAAGCTCATACATATCATACTTTGACTTTCAAGAGTATTGGTTTAGCCTCACCCCATTTCCTTAGGAATTTTGGATTTGCCTCACTCATTTTCAAGGGATTGTTGACTAAGCCTCACTCTTCTTGAGACTTTTGCCTTTGTCTCATCCAATCCTAGGGACTCTTGGCTTATCCTCCCTTTTGCTGCTTGACCAAGTCTATTCAAGCCATAACACATTCATAAAATACATTTTATGCACATAACGGTACCATGACATGTAGAAAATAGTTATACATATTTCTCATGGTATAAACATACATACATATATCCAAAGACAAGAAAACAACTAAGAATACAAGAGTTAAAGGTTAGAAAGCTACCTTAGAGCAAATTCACAACTCTTTCTTTGTCTTTCTCTTGTTCCTTTTTGGCCAAACATATAAAATGAAGGTGTTGATAAGTATAAATGTTTTAATTCTCCTAACTTAAGTATTTTAGTGAGGAACTATGGCTTAATGAGTTTTATTAGGTGAAAAATTGATTTTAATGGCCACTTTTGCACTCTAGGAATTTAATTGCAAAATTAATGAATTTAATGCATAAATTTATCTTAAATAAATTTGCAAAGATTCTTATTTGATTTTTCTCACTCTTTTGTATAGATGTTTTAGAAGTAGTTGGAGTTTGAATGGGAAATTTATTTCGGAAGCCACACTGTGCTACTTAAAAAAAAAAGAAGAATTTTTGGATGGAAGATGATGCATCATTCATGGGTTTTGTTTCATGCATATTCCATGTAGCATGCATGGTTGCTTATTTTTCCACGTGGTCATTCTCACAAAGCCATGGGTCCAGTTCATACACATATAGCACAAGAAGCATGAGGACGTTGGGATGAGTAGGAAATCATGAAGAAGCTTTAGGTTCTAACGCTACAAGCTGAAGAAAAGAAAAGACATGGGAATAGGGGTGGAAGAGCAACACTGGGCAAAAATAGAGGAGCTGACATGGGCTATCTAGAACGTGCAAAATGCTAAGGAGAAGCTGTGCATGAGGAAAACACGAAGCAAGGCTTGTATGAGCTGGATGCAAAACCATTTACTCGTGCAGCAGCTGAACAGAGAAGAGAAGGAAGAATGAAAAGAGCTTGCATGGAGCTAGAGTTCTACGTGGAAGGAAAAGCATGAGTTGGAGAATGCAGCAGCTGTAGAATAGGGAAGAAGCTGGGTTGAAGGAGCAAGGAAGCATGAATATAGAATGAGTGAATAGAAGCTTTGAGCTGGACGAAGCAGAAACACGAAGAGAAAGAGGCTGCCGCGTGAACTCCCACTAATGTAGAAACAGAGGAGAACTTGCTTGAGCTGAATGGGCAGAAGAAGAAGCTAAACACGAGTTGGAGCTGGAAACAAAACACAAACCAGCAGCAACGTGAAAAGAAGAAACATGCAGAGGAAGCAACGTGAAACTGACATGGAATAAATTGAGCTCACATGGAAGAAACACAAGACCAGTAAATACACATGGGCAGTACATGGAATGGGAGCTAAGGAAACGCTAAAGCTAGTTTGGAATTTATGTGGAATATGATAAATTAAGATGAAGTGGGTCCCATACTCTTAATCACATGCAAGCTTCAGACAATTGAAATAAGAGAAGGGAGTACGTGAAAAATAAACAAAACACGTGAGGAGTAAAATCACGCCATACGCATTCCACACGCTTAGATATTCACTCATTATTCACGTCATCATTTTCACGTCCACACTCATTCATTCGCTCATCCACCCCTTCGTTTATTCCCTTCGCCTTCATCCACACACAAAACCCTCTATGCCATTTTTCCATTCCATTCTCCACCTCCAACCACCGTAATAGAAAGCTCTAATCCACCTTGAGGCTAGCTTGGAAGCAACCTTGGAGAAGCTTGAATCCTTGGAGAAGAATGCAGAATTTTTGGCTAAGATTTTCTTATTTTTTCCAACACTTTTTCTCTTTCTTCTATTTGCTTGGTTATGGAATATTGGATTGAAAATTTGTGTAATTGATTAGTGGCTGGTTAGACACTAATTAGGATATTGTTTGACTGATTATGTGATTGAATTAGTACTAAATTTTCTAATTTCGTAAAATTATCTATATATGCAGTCAAGGTGTTTGATGAAATGCATGTGAGAAATTGAGTGTTTAATTGTTTGAATTAAGAATTCCTTAGTGTCTAGTTAGTTAATTAAACATTTTGGATGATGATTCAGAGGCTAAATTAATCAATTAATCAATCAATTTGAGTGTTCAAAGATCTTAATCACAAGAATTAGTAAATTTATGGGAGTTGAGGTCTCAATTAACATTAAATTGCTAGTCTCTTGAATCTTGAATGGTAATTCAAGATCATTTGCCAATAAACATAATTAGGAACTCTTAGACCAGAATTAATCACAATGGGATTAGGATAAGGATAGTGGACACCAAGGGACGATTCCAAAGCTAGTCACAAGACTATTATTCACTCATAATTTATCCAATTAGGTAGCAATTAGGAATTTTAATTTGATTTCATTTTAATTTGTTTAATTCAATTAAAAACTCCCCCTTAGTTTAGAAAATTTTTGAGTCTTTTAACACTTAGAAACTTAATTAAGCATTAAACTCTATTTCCAAGGAAGATGACCTAGGTTGTGCCACTAGCTATATTTCTAGTTCAACCTAGTTTTATTTTGAGGGTTACACGACATGCCAGTCAAAATTTGGCATCGTTGCTGGGGATTTGAATTCTTAATTATTTGAGGAAGTTTTCTAAGTGTTTTTGTTTTGTTTTAGCTCTATTTTGATTTAATTTTTGTTCTGTTTCGAGCTTGGATTTGGTTCATTTCGGTGTTGTGCGTCAAGTGTCTTGCTTGCTGGAATTTTTGTTTGAAGTGCCCAGAAAATTCTCAAACTTTGTTTTCTAAGGTTTTTGGGTGTTTTGAGTAAAACTAATAGTAAACTATTAGTTGCACCATTTTTTTGGCCAAATTCCAACGTTTGAGCCACCTTTTTGAATCTTTTAGTATTTTTTTGAATTTTTTTAGGAATTTTTCAATTTTTCTGGATTTATTTTCTTTAATTTTTATGAGTTTGTTTTGTATCACTAACCTCTGTTTAGGAGTGTTTTAGATAATTAGGAAGTTATTAGGTTCTTTTGAATTTTATTTTTTTGATTTTGAGTTAATTTTAGTTATAATTTGTTAGTGATTTATTTGTACTGAAATTAATTGTGCTTCTCATTTTTCTTTGCTTTAAATGGATCCTTATTATTCTAATCAAGGTGTTTATGATCCTTGTGCAGAGCATAGGATTTCTCGAAAGTTGGATAATGCCATGTCAATGCTTCAAGGTCTTTTTGAAAGACAAAGACAAGAACGACAAGACCAACAATATCAACAAGTCCAACCACCATGCTACCTACCACACCATCATTTCTATGAAGTTCACCCCAGCTACCAACCATACCACAATCCATATGAAGTACACCTAAACTACCACCCTTATTATAAACTGCACCATAACTTCTATAGGCAAGAGCCACAATATCATCCTTACAATTACAATAAGGGGTACATGCAACAAGAGGTCCAAAAAGAACTGAGTTCGGAAGAAAGGATGAGGCAGCTAATGGAAGCTTGTAATATTCAATACCAACAAATGCAAAAAATAGCCCAATGGATAATTGAACGATTGCAACTCCATGACCAACAAATGATGGATAATTCAGAATTTCAAATGAATCAACTGACTTCAAGTGCTACTGAATCAATTGAAGAGCAAATTAGAAGGGAATGCATAGAGGAGGAAGAGTCCTATTCATTGGGTAATATCCTTCCATCTTTTATTATTTTACAATTTGTTGGAACTGATTCTAGTTTTCCTGATAGCACTATGACTACTGATGCATATAATGTTGTTGATTCTAAATTGCATGATGACGTTGTTGATGAGGAAATTGTTGTTGAATCTACTGATGTGGTTGATTGTGGTAGCTCATTGAGTAAAATTGATACTTCTTATGATGTTCATGAATCTTTGTGTACTAATGCACTTGATATGTCTACACCTAGCTGTGACCTTAATGGTAATTCTATTTCTGAACTAATTAATGAATCTATTGAGTCTAGGGTAGTAGATAGGGGTGACTTAAAATGTGATGCTCATGTTATTCCTAGTCTAGAATTGGTTGATAAGCCTGTTGTTGATGCATCTTCTACCATTTGGATCATGTGACATAGCTGATTTGGATGTATCTCTTGATTATGTGTATGTTGAATCTGCTATATGTGATGAATACTCAGATTAATTCTTTCATTGAGACTAGTGAGTTCCTTACATATACTGATCAACATGATTCCTCACTAGCATGTCATAGTATGGCTGATGAAATGGTAGATGTAGTATGTGAAAAGGATATAGATAGTAAAATTATTTCACAGCTTGTTGTTGTTGATGATTCAGACCCCACTTTTAAATGCTTATATGATGATATACATACATGTCCTGTGTGTGCTGAGATAAATGAGTTTCTGAAATCTGATAAGTTTGTTCAGTCTATAGAATCCTTTGTTTACACTGAAATTATTGATAAGAATGATTCTACTGATTATACTAGTATCAATGAGAGCATGCATAGTGATAATGCTGATATTGAAAATTCTATTGATGCTTGTGCTGTTGTTGATACTAGTGAGAGACTGAATTTTGTTCTTGATCATTGTTTAGAATTTTGTGAGCCAACTGATGTCTCTTTAGTTAGGGAAGATATTGTTTCTCTTGTTGAGAGTCTGGAACAGATTCCTGAAGTTGTTGAGCTAATTCCCAACAAATCATAGACTCTCTTAACTGAGATGAAGCAACTGTTAGATACCTTAAACTCAAAGGATTGTGAGAAGTTGCAATTTAATTTTTCTATTGATACAGTGACTCTTACTGATAAGAGTCAAGTAGATTTTATTGGTTTTGATAGATTTTTAGAAAGTTCAAAGTTTCAGTTTGATTTTAGATTTTCTTTCTTTAGTTTTAAATGTCCTAATTTTGATTTTTCTTCTTTTCTTGTTTCTAAATTTGCTGAAAATGACTTTCTGAGACTTCTGATGGTTGAGAAAGTCTATGAGTCAACACTGCATGATCAATCGAAATGTTTTAAAGTAGTGAGACTCAAATTTGTTCAGTTGAGAAGGAATAAAGTAGTTTTAATTTTAGTTTTTGATACATATGATTAGTTAGTCTCTGAGAGAGTTCTTTTTAGTTTAGGATTTAGTTTTCCTTTCTTTTTTGCAGTACAGTTTATTTTGTTTCTGTTTTGTAGGAAATAAGTTGCTAACCAGCTACAAAAGGAAATCTGAGCCTACCTTAAGACCCTTCATTTTCAAGTCCATCCGGTTGTATTCTTTCCTTTCACTCTCTTTATATTGTGTTGTTCATCTGTTTATTGGACTGTGTGCTGACATTGAGGACAATGCAACATTTAAGTGTGGGGGAGAGATTCATTTCATCTTTCATCTTCATCTCTTTGCTTCCTTTGTGTAAAAAAAAAATTTTGAAATTTTTGAGAAAATTTTTGAAAAATACCGTGATTCGTTTCAAGTTTTTCTGTGAAATTTGCAAGTTAAGATGATTATAGCTTGGATTCACTTAGACATGATAAGTGATGGATCTTGTGTCTTGATTTAAGTGAAGTAGCAATAAATTTGATTTCAATGAATTATTTGATAGCCATTAGCTGGTGAGGATTTGAGCCTTAATTGTTCAATTTTAATGTGATTCACCTATCAGGCATTCACTTTAGAACTTGTCTTGATTCTTTGTTGAGACCATATTTGCATTTGCATGCATGAAAATGATAAGGCATTCATTTCTTTTATAACTAGTGAGTAAAAAAACCAACCATACATGCATCTTTATCCATTGTTTAGCTACTTTGAACTTTGTATTTTCTTTTCTTGTTGAACCATAGCCATTAAATATATTCCCACCTTGTTTTAAGATGCCTTAAGGACCTTAAGGAGCATTACATCTAAATAGCATAGGTGAATGTGTGCTTTGCATCCATTAAGGCCATTGTTAGTCAAAGAATTTGTTTTAAGAAAGAAAAAAAAATGCAAAAAGATAGAAAAGCAAAAAGAAGAGATAGAAAAAAGAAAAAAGAAAAGAAAAAAAAGGAAGCCATGGAAAATCAAAACAAAGAAGTCTTTCAAATTGAGTAGTTGCCTATAGTGATAGGAAATAAGGCCTTGAATGCATACTCTTCCCTATCCTAAGTTTCTTTTGATTGCTTTTGAAGTTCTCTGAGGTATCCTTTCGTTTAGTTTTTCCCCTTGTTCATGTTTGCCCATTCATTTCATTTCCTTAGCCCCATTACAACCCTAAATAAAGTCCTTTGATTTGTGCTTTGCATTTGACATAGGTGGTGGAGATTTAAAAGCTTGACAAGCTTATGGTAGTGAATTTTGATAGGTGGAACTTGAGTGATATACATTGCCCTTAAACACTTAAGAGTTGAGAGAAAACACCAATCCATGTGAGGGGCTATGCATTTCAACTCATTCTTTTCAAATGAAATTGCCATGGAGCTTAATTCTTGATACAAGTGAAAGTATCTTTGATTGTTGAAGTGTTGAAGAGTTGTGATTAGTCTGTAGCTTGTGATTTTCACACTTTCTTTTGCATTTTCATTATCTAGTCTTCCTTTGATTTTAAGCTTTGCCCAGGAGTGCAAAAGTTTAAGTGTGGGTGAATTTGATAAGTATAAATTTTATATGTTTTAATTCTCCTAACTTAAGCATTTTAGTGAGGAACTATGGCTTAATGAGTTTTATTAGGTGAAAAATTGATTTTAATGGCCACTTTTGCACTTTAGGAATTTAATTGCAAAATTAATGAATTTAATGTATAAATTTATCTTAAACAATTTTGTGAAGATTCCTATTTGATTTTTCTCACTCTTTTGTGTAGATGTTTTAGAAGCAGTTGGAGTTTGAATGGAAAATTTATTTGGGAAGCCATACTGTGGAACTTAAAAAAAAAAGAAGAATTTTTGGATGGAAGATGATGCATCATTCATGGGTTTTGTTTCATGCATATTCCATGTAGCATGCATGGTTGCTTATTTTTCCATGTGGTCATTCTCATAAAGCCATGGGTCCAGTTCATACACATATAGCATAAGAAGCATGAGGACGTTGGGATAAGTAGGAAATCATGAAGAAGCTTTGGGTTCCAACGCTACAAGCTGAAGAAAAGAAAAGACATGGGAACAGGGGTGGAAGAGCAACGTTGGGCAGAAACAGAGGAGCTGACGTGGGCTATCTAGAATGTGCGAAATGCTAAGGAGAAGCTATGCGTGAGGAAAACACGAAGCAAGGCTTGTATGAGCTAGATGCAGAACCATTTACTCGTGCAGCAGCTGAATAGAGAAGAGAAGGAAGAATTAAAGGAGCTTGCATGGAGCTAGAGTTCTACGTGGAAGGAAAAGCATGAGTTAGAGAATGCAACAGCTGTAGAATAGGGAAGAAGCTGGGTTGAAGGAGCAAGGAAGCATGAAGATAGAACAAGTGAACAGAAGCTTTGAGCTGGACAAAGCAGAAACACGAAGAGAAAGAGGCTACCGCGTGAACTCCCACTAATGCAAAAACAGAGGAGAACTTGCTTGAGCTAAATAGGCAGAAGAAGAAGCTGAACACGAGTTGGAGCTGGAAACAAAACACAAACCAACAGCAACGTGAAAAGAAGAAACATGCAGAGGAAGCAACGTGAAATCAACATGGAATAAATTGAGCTCACATGGAAGAAACAAGAGACCAGTAAATACACATGGGCAATACGTGGAATAGGAGCTAAGGAAACGCTGGAGCTAGTCTGGAATTCATGTGGAATATGATAAATTAAGATGAAGTGAGTCTCATACTCTTAATCACATGCAAGCTTCAGACAATTAAAATAAGAGAGGGGATCACATGAAAAATAAACATAACACGTGAGGAGTAAAATCATGCCATATGCATTCCACACGCTCGGATATTCACTCATTATTCACGTCGTCATTTTCACATCCACACTCATTCATTCGCTCATCCACCCCTTCGTCCATTCCCTTCACCTTCGTCCATATACAGAACCCTCCATGCCATTTTTCCATTCCATTCTCCACCTCCAACCATTGTAATATGAAGCTCTAATCCACCTTGAGGCTAGCTTGGAAGCAACCTTGGAGAAGCTTGAATCCTTGGAGAAGAATGCAGAATTTTTGGCTAAGATTTTCTTATTTTTCCAGCACTTTTTCTCTTTCTTATATTTGCTTGGTGAAGGAATATGGGATTGAAAATTTGTGTAATTGATTAGTGGCTGGTTAGACACTAATTAGGATGTTGTTTGACTGATTATGTGATTAAATTAGTATTGGATTTTTTAATTTCCTACAATTATCCTTGTATGCAGTCAAGGTGTTTGATGAAATACATGTGAAAAATTGAGTGTTTAATTGTTTAAATTAAGGATTCCTTAGTGTTTAGTTGGTTAATTAAACATTTTGGATGATGATTCAGAGGCTAAATTAATCAGTTAATCAATCAATTTGAATGTTCAAAGATCTTAATCACAAGAATTAGTAATTTTATAAGAGTTGAGGTCTCAATCAACATTAAATTGCTAGTCTCTTGAATCTTGAATGGTAATTCAAGATCATTTGCCAATAAACACAATTAGGAACTCTTAGACCAGAATTAATCACAATTGGATTAGGATAAGGATAATGGATACCAAGGGACGATTCCAAAGCTAGTCACAAGACCATTATTCACTCATAATTCATCCAATTAGATAGCAATTAGGAATTTTAATTTGGTTTCATTTTAATTAGTTTAATTCAATTAAAAACTCCCCCTTAGTTTAGAAATTTTTTGAGTCTTTTAACACTTAAAAACTTAATTAAGCATTGAACTCCATTTTCAAGAGAGATGACCTAGGTTGTGCCACTAGCTATATTTTTAGTTCAAACTAGTTTTATTTTGAGGGTTGTGCGACATGCCAGTCAGGTGTTCTTGATTCTTTGTGCCTAGACACAGTAAATGAGACATAAATCAAGCTTTGGAATCAATTCTAGCTTCAAAGAAACTATATGCATGCTTATTCTCTCATATGACTTCATTATGTTTCCATAAAGGATCTAATGAAGCAACAATAAGAATTCATGATCTTGGCTCCCATTTCTTATGCATTCTAGGTTTCTTGACTCGCTTTAGACTCCTTGAGTCATAACACCTTCATTATAAAGAGCCTAACTATAAGTTGCTTCCAAATGTCTCATTATGGAGCCTACATCTCCATCTCACATTCCATGGCTTCTAAAATTTTTTCAAGGTTTCCTTTGATGTTCCTCCATCCTATTTGGTCCCATTCTAAGTTTGGAACAAATTAAAACACTTCTTAGGTGCTTGGTATAACCTAGGCTGAGACATGCTTCTTATTTGGAGCCCATGGAGTTTGCTTCACTTTCATGAAGGGGATGGCACTTATGCAACTTTCTAAAGGTCACTTATGCAACTTTCTAAAGGTCTAAGGAACTTATACCAAGTCTAAATAAACTAGAATACCTCTAGGAAAAATGAGATTTCATCATTTGTTTGAAAACTCCAAGTTGTGCTAACTTAGTTTTTATTGCATCTTAGTTGGAATTCTTTGCATATACTTGTTCCTCACACTCCAAAACCTAAGATCTTCCTTTGCTAGGAACATAATTTATTCTTCCTTGGCTAGGCTCTAAATGGGATGAAATATCTCTCCTGAAGAACAACAAAGGAATGCAATGGAAGCTAAGAGAATTACCTTGTTTCTTGGCTTGTTTCAAGAGCTCTTCCACTTGGTATGTTGCTCTCCTTTAAACTCTATCTTCCTCCCTCTAGGCTAGGCCTAAAATAGATTCAATCACTCAATTTGGATCTAAAATCATACTGAACAAATCGGTCAAAATTTAGGTCAATCGACATTATAAAACATCAACCAGAGGGGTTTTAACAGTTTTGGGGGTTCTTATAGTTTTTAAGGCCTCTGAGAACCAAGAAAACTTATTTTCCTATTTAAAAATCTTTCCTTTGAGTTTTCTAAAAAGTGTTTGAAATTATGAAAATGCCATTATGCTTTCAGCAATTTTATTTTACCACTTTGGCTTTAGTTTCTGTGCACCTTAGGCCTTAAATCCTTATTTTCTATAATTTAAAATTTTATCCTAATTTTATTTAGCCTTAAATTATTCATCTCAAGGGACTTACTTTTATATATAGTGCATTTCACTTATTTATAAAGAAATTGAACATTATGTTTCTCACATTTATGGAGAAGCTGGATGTTACATTTCCTCCCCCCTTAAATAAATTTCGTCCTCAAAATTTAGAGGTATAACCTTATGTTGCCTTTTCATAGTCTCATTAACTGGCTCTTTCTTTTCATTTTTCCTAGCTCTATTCATTTCTTTTATAAGTAGGCTTTTTTAAATTTCTTTCTGCCAAGAAACTTAGTTACTAGCTTACTGTATTGACTTTTCTTTCTCTGTACTATTACTATAGAGCATACAACTAACTCTTATTACAAGGGGAAAGTAACTTTTGACACTGAAACATACTCTTATAATTCAGGCCTCTCTTTTAAGAGAGTTTACTATTTTGTCATTACTTAGTCTTACCCCATTCATAGGGTTGACTTCCCTGTTTAGTAGACTTACATGCATATGCCTTTGGAAATAACTTATTTAGTATTAAATCTCCCTCATTATCTCCTGATGGCTTTTTATAAGGTCTCATTATCTCTCTCTATTCGTTACTAGCTACCGAAGACTTCTATCTACTTACTTAGCTTACTTAAAAATTTAGTCCTCTATTTCACTTCACTTTCTTGTTTCTTACTAACTCATCCCATGGTCATGATTCTTATTTCTTTCTATTATAGGCCTCGTACTCTAGACTCTTACTAGGATCATGGCTCTTTTTATGAGCCCTATTCTTAGTAGTTCTAGTTTCTCTATTTACTATCATACTTGCCTATTTAGGCCGAGACTTTTCTTTATTCCCTTTATTCACTTAAAAGTGAGCATTATTCAGTCCCTCATCTTACTAACTAACTAACATAACTCTTTAACTTTTTGTATTAATATGGAAGAGCAACTACTATTGATTAATGCTGAGTACTTATGGGATGCTAAGTTTTCTCATAATCTTTACTGTTGGAGACGTAGTCTACCACTTACCCCATCATAAATAGCTGCACCTAACCTCTTTATAAATTATAGCTCTAGCATATAGGGATTTCTCTTTATCCCTCGGTCAGGTTTAGTATCTATTGGGTAATGGTTCATCTACTTATAACTTTGGAAAGCTACTTCTTGCTTTCTTCATCCCACATACTTTGCTCATCTACTTATCTACTAAAGAGATCTAGTTAGTAGTCTAACTATTTAAGTATAACCTTGATGTATCTGGCAGTAATAGTCTACCAGACTTAAGAGGTCTCTAATCTTTAAGATAGAAACTATTTGAAACTGTACTGGTCTTTGAGATCAACTGATTTGTAAAAATTATCTTAGGTTATCATTTTCCTAAAGAATTGTTGTGCTATAACAATAGGCTCTCTATAACTTTATGAGATCTATTGTGATCCCTGTGTCTACTGTGACCACTCAGAGCCTCTACTAGGGCTATTACAACCCTCTAAGATCTACTGTAATCCATTTCTGGGAGATACAAGCCTAAGATCATAGCATCTGCTAGTAACACACATGCTCACTAAGTTTGATAACTATCACCCATAATCTTTAAGGTTGACTTAGATATTTGCTATGCTTTTCCTATGAAGTGGGTCCTATGTCATCTGTCTCTCTGTGATCCCCTTATAAGGATACTTAAGAGCATTTTGTCTTTTACTTGCTACTCCTTGTAGGATTCTCAAGTTCCCACTTCAAGCCTATCCACTCAAGCTTTCTTTCTTTCTTTACTCTTGCTGGCTTACTTACTTTCTCCAATTAACATACAACTAGGCACACACTTGCATACTTTCCTTCTATCATCTCTCTCATATCTTGCCATTTCTAACTATGCTCATGTTCTACTTTTAAGTGCCTTTAGCACTAGGGCATCTTACATATCAAGTGTGCTTAACATCCTTGCAGGATAGAGATCATATGCTGATCCCTTTCTATATCATTTAGTTAAATCATAAGGGACTCACATTATGCATATTGAACTTGCATTATTTGACTTTAAACATTCTCATGCTAGTAGCACGTTCCCTATTTGTCATTATTCTTTACTAGGGATTTCTCTCTGCATACTTTTCTCATAGTTTTCATATCAGAGGAATCCCTTAACTTCTCTTTGTCTCATATGACACTTGAGAAATATGGAACTCTTTCTTTAATTTCTCACATTGTTTATTATTCTATCTCGAAGTCATTTACATTACCCAATTATATCTATTTAGGGCATCATATCATGCTTTTTGGATGTCCATACCAAGGGCAATAATACTTACTCAAGCACTTTTCCATGTTATCTTTACGTCTGTTCTTAGGTATTATGTCCTCGGTTTTATCGTCATCCTATATTTTAAGGTCATCAGTCACTTGTTTGTTCCTCTGCTATTGTTCTGCTTCTCTATACTTAAGAGCATTCTTTTATTCTTCTTGGGTTCACCTATATTTGCTCACTTTCTACAAAAAGAGGGAGGTCTAATTCTTCTTATTCTCTTGCTTTATTTTTAATTAGACCATTCTTCTATAAGGGATTTTATTTCATGTGAACCCTAGAGTTTAACTCCTCTAAGACTCTTGAACTTACATTTCTTCTTTGTATAGTATTGGAACTCACCTTCTTAGGTGACTTGTGACATTCTCTAGCTTCACTGGGAGCACTGAAGCACTAGCTGCTTGCCTCGACTCGTTTTTATAGTCTAATTAGAGCTAAGTACTTTTTTACTTTCATCTTTAGGAGCATAGTCTACCAATTTCAAGGTTTTACTAACCCCATTTGGCCACGCATCCTCAATGTCCTGAGTTTACATTACTAGTAACTTTATACTCCACTCAGTGCTTTTACAACATATATGCTTTTACATTACATCAGTCTCATATTAGGGGAGCTCATCTGGTTCATTACTAAACCCTTATTCATTTGCTTTTTCTATACTTATCTTATTAACTTTCATTTAGTCACTACTAAATTGAGGACATCTCATTCTATATGCCAGCTTATCAACTCTTCCTCACTTTCCTTAATTTTTACACTTATTAATTAGGGGTCTGTACTCTAGTGATTTTGCTAACCACTACTAGGTGGTCCCCCATCTTATCATATCTCATTTTTCTCTTATAAACCTAGAGAGAACCTTTATTTAATTATCTCCCTGAACTACCTTCTCTTTAGGTTGTGGTTCTTTTATCTATTCATCTTATCATATATACGAACTATTCCTTCTTACTTTTCTTAGGCCTTAACTTACGACTCAGCCCTAGGTACTTATCTCATTAGGGTTGCCACCTACTATGGATTTGACTAGCTTACATAGGCTTATTATAGACGGTTATTAGATTCTCTTAATTTTCTTTTTCTCTTTTCTGAATTTCTAACATTGAGCCTATCATGTTCAGTTTTGAGCACCATTCCTAGGGTGTACTTTTCTTGTATACCCATATCATTCTCTACGTACATACTCCTGATAGGTTCCACATGCCTGGCATGCAAAGCATTAGCCCATCATTCATTATCACATAGGGTAGCATCCTAGGTTGGAGTCAATGCCTTGTCAGCAGATCTCTACAATTGTACTACTCTTGTGTCATGTATTCTACTCTAGTTGTTACTCAATCTCGACATTCACAGGCTAAGTCATAAGCTATGTGAATCTCCTTTCTTAATCTCATGCACTAAGCTTGCTGTTCATTCATCACTTACTGAGTCGATCATATACCTCTCTTTCATCTTACTCATACTAGGGGTCTTAACTTTCTGTACTCTAATTGACCCCCTAGTAGTTCATTTCTCTAGTTAGCCTGAATATGACTAATAAGGCCTTCCATATGGCAACTACACTCCATCATAACTGGATACTTCTTCTCTAGCTACGCAATCTGAGCCTTAACTATCTTTGTATTCAGCCCATCATTAAGTCTAAAGGGTTTTACCTCTTATTGATGCATATGCTATCTATTGGTATATCTAAGCTGTCAGGGCTTTATGGAGTGTTGCCTATAAACTCCAGTCTCTAGCTTGAGGGAATAATTTTCTAGGCTTTCTGATTTCTCTAAACACTTGGGTGTTGTGGTTGGAGGGGTAGTAGCTCTCTCTCATTTTCCCCTCTAAAGTGATCCTGTGTAGCACCAGTTTCACCTTGTAATATGTTGTATTATTGCCTAATGATCTCAGAACAGTATGTGTGTGGTAACCAAAGGAGGATTAAGCCTTTGATAATCCCTCTGAGCAAGCCTTTCTAGTAGCTACGTAATAATCTCTTGTTGCACGTACACATAGCTTGCTACTGATCCTGATGAGCTACCATAACTTATAGGGCTTTAGCTATAGGATCACTTAACTCTGCTCTAGAAACTTTAAAGGCCAACCTCTCCTAAGATTTACCACCTACTCAAGATCATCCTACATCTTACTTAACATAAACATAGACATATGCCAT
Source organism: Erythrophleum fordii (assembly GCA_032878935.1). Taxonomy (NCBI): domain Eukaryota; kingdom Viridiplantae; phylum Streptophyta; class Magnoliopsida; order Fabales; family Fabaceae; genus Erythrophleum; species Erythrophleum fordii. The sequence continues at coordinate 10,856,476 of JAVQMF010000052.1, read as the reverse complement.
ATTCCTACACCCAAAATGTCTTGAACAAGCTCATACATACTTGTACAAGCCTACATATACTTATAACATTACTTCTTAAAGCCATATACAATCCTAGAAGGCCTAGAACTTTACTCTAATACTAAAAATGTCATACCTTGACCTCTTAGCAGATACACAATGGTCCCATGGTCTATTCCAATCCATTCATAGCATATTAAGTAACATTTACAAGGAAGTTAATGTTTTCCTTTATGAAAAGTTACATGATTGGAAGACCATATTCATGATTTATGGCTTTAGGGACTATGTGAACTCATCATCATTATTTCAAAGCCCTATATCATATTCATTCAAGTCATAAACATCACATTTGGTCTCATTCATTTCGAGTTTAGAATCATATCATACAAAAACCAGGATTTTGCTTGGGGTCCCATGTTCCAACTTTCTAACATCAACTTTGGAAAGTCATAACTAATTCTAGAAAAATTAAAATCAAGTAAATGATAACTTTCTAATACAGGTTAAAAATCATTCCAAGCCATGAAAACATCAACTGGACCATGATTGACAATAGAATAGCATTAAAGGTCTAGTTACCCCGGTTTGTTGTCACAAGTTTCTGATATCAACTTCAAAACTTTCTAACTAATTCTAAAAAAATCAAAATTCAGTAAACCATACCATTATGGAAAGCTATGGATGTTAACTAGAGAATAAAAATATTTCTAGACTAATACAAAAGCATTTACCCTACGAAAATTGATTGAACAATACTAGAGATCTTGCTGCATTATTAGTACTGACTACTAACTTTAAAAATTAATATTTCCCTCAATATAAATCCAAATAGGGTGATCTCATTGGCTACAAAAAGATTTTCATATCTAGTTTACATTGTAAAAGTTCATGGGTATTGCATAACATTTGAGCCTTGAATGACATAGGAGAAGAGACTAACTATATGAACAGTGCTATTACCATTTCAGCAACTTTTTTTCAACTTTGAAAATTCATAATCAATTCTCTAGAGCTCCGAATAATGTGATCTTGGACTTTACAAAATGCTCTAAATGAGACCTATATTTAGGTCAAATTTAATGGAAAAATTCATCTATTTGGTCAATTTGTGATATAGAGTGCCAAAATAGGCATTTTAGGCACCAAATAGAGTCAAATTTATACCAGATGCTCTTCTGCCTTGGCTATGACCTCTTAAGCATGTGAGAAAGGTCAAAAATAGAATGCAAAACTTGTCCAAGAGGTCTAATTACCCATACATCATAAAACCACTTCCTCACTTATTCATATATACAAGATTTCATAACCTATATTAGGCATAATGATGTCAAGAACATGTATACTCATTCCTATGGTTCCAAAACCAATACACACATGTCATATTCATGCATTTAATTTGTGTATAAAATAGATCTTGACATCTTTTTCCTTGGTCAATGTGCAATTGCATTACAACATAAAATTTTATGTCTCAGCATAATTCACACTTATAAAATGCAGTCATTTTTTGTGCTGATTTTGGCTAGGTTTGCTTTATATGTCTCTTCTATTTGCTTTTAGTCATCATTTGGTGTCTACTGAAGGCTTAACAAGAGTGCTTGAAGGTATTTTAGAGCAAAGGAGTGTTAGGGCTTGAAGATTGAAGAGAAGACAAGCATCTATTAATAGTTTTCTCTCATTTTCTTCTTATTGTGCATTTGTTCAAATGTTTTTGGTTTTTGCTTCAATTATGTCACTAGCTTTTATGATTTTGTATAGTTAAACTCTATAATCTAGGATTATTATGAACCTTAGTATGGATTAGTTATTGCTTCTCTCTCTTACTTTGAGATTAATGGTATATATATGTTTATTCAAGCCTATGCTTCATGCTTTCTAATTGTTTGGCTAACAATTGGATTGATTTGATATTTTAGTTGAACTTGGGAAAGGGAAAATAATATTAGGTCTTGGGTCGAATTATGAGTATGTAAAGCTTGCTTGATTGAATGTATGGTATTGCTAATAAGATACAAATATATTTATTAGCCTCACATAGCCAAATTAGAGATTGTGCTATTAAACTAAGTCTGGTTGATTTTGTAATATCCCATGATTTGGTAAATCAAAATAGTTCCTAAAGAGTGGAATAAATTATTTAAATAAGATTACAAGCTTAGAAAAGGATAGTACAAGTTAAGAGAAATCAAAATTTGAACTATATAGTTAATGAAAGAAGACCCTATAGTAAAATAAATTAAGACAAATTAAGGTTAGAATACTTAATAGAGCATCTAGAAATGAGGTTGGGAAACCAAAGATGGCCTAAAAAATGAAGTTGAAATAGCTAAATAGAATAGAATGAAATGCAGTAGAAAACTATAATTTTGGGCAAATTTTAAGAAACTTAAAGAAGAAAGTTCTAAATGATAAAATTAAGTTCACTAAGGTTTTTAAAGGTCCATAAAATCATAGGCACCATCAAAATAGTTAAAACTTTCTAGTTTATAATATAGGTCGTTAGGTGATCGAAAATTTGACTGGATGGTTCAGTAAGGTTTTAAATCCCATAAATTTGAAAATAAATGCTTTTAATAAACTAGAAGACCTAAGTTTTAAGATGGAAAAGACGGTTCTAAAAAAGGAGTTAAAATGAGTTTAAATGTAGGAAATGAAGTTGTGAGACATAATCAGTATTTTAGAAATTGTTTTATAATATTTCTTTCTTCCTTTTATAGTCACCCACACCTCTTATTCTACCTATAATTGACTTAGCACTCCCAAAATAGACTAGAAATAGAACCAAAGGCATGAAGAAAAAGGAGAAGGAAGATAAGGGAAAGAAAGCTCTATTTAGGTAAATTTATGTGCTAAATTTATTTATGATTTTATTATAAGTTCTCTTCCACTCTTTCTCCTCTTTCTTTCCATAGTTTTAACTTCCTAAAAGATGGAGTTTTATGGTTGAACCCTTGGAGGTAGAAACTCATTAAAGGAAAACATATACACCATAAGAATATCCATTTAAAGCCTTTTCAAATGATGTATAACATGTATAAAAACTTGCTCTTCCTAATTCCTCCATGGGCTCTCATGTTCAACCAACTTGAGAAGGAGAAAAAAAGGGATTGGTTTTTTATCAAAGCATGATGTAATTGAGGTTTTGGAGTATAGAGATTAATATAGAACCAAAAGAAGCAAAAAATTCATAAGTTACAAGATATGAAAATTAGGGTTTAGATTGCACCTTAGGAAGTTTGAGACTTTAAAAGGGCATTTTAAATCATGTGAAATCATAATTGAACTAGAAAGAAGCTAAGGAATATCCATAGGTGCCAAAATCCCCAAGAAGAATTGCAAAGGACCCTTAGATCTCAATATGTATGATGTCTCGGCCAAGACTCACTTAAGGTGTAATGTCCAGTTTTCGTTAAATGACAGAAACGAGTGTATTTTCAAAGTAGGTTCCCTGAAATGAATTAGTTAAGCTCCCAAAAAATTTGAGTTACATTCTAGACTCTTAAAAATGAGAATCCTAGCCTCAGAAAGAAGGAAAAATAGAACTAGAATGGAGAAACAAAATTTGACAAAAATTTTATGAAATGTAATGACATTTTCGTAATTTTGAGCAAATTTTAGAATTCACATAGGAGAGCTTTTTAAATGAAAGTTTTCAATTTTATGGGGTTCTCAGAGGCCTTGAAAACCATGGAAAGCCTCGTGACAATTAAATCCCCTCCAGTTGATGTTTTCCAATGTTAATATGCTCGAACTTTAACAGATTTGTTCGGGAAGATTTTAGCTCTAATTTGAGTGATTTGAAAGGCAATTTACTAAATTGGGAACCTAAATTTTATAATAGAAAATTCGGTTCTAAAAAAGGAGCTAAAACGAAGGAGAAACAAAAATACAAAGAACGAAGGGCAAAATAAGAATTTTTGAAAAATGCTTTCTCCTCCATTTATATATATGCGGTGCCTCACTTTCTTCTTCATTTAGACTTAGAAATTTCTGCCCAATTTCAGAGAAGGGGGCTAGGGTTTTAGACGTACAAGAGAGGAAGAAGAAGAAGGAGAAATCCAAGCTTAAAGGTATGCTTCTATGATAGTTTTTCATGCTTTCTTCTATCCACACCTCCTCTCCTTCATCCTCCTTTGTTTCCTTTGATTAAAATGAAGCTTATGAATCTAATTTAAAGGAGAAACTTAGGGGAAATTTTGGATTTGAAAAGAGAAGCTTAGAGAAAGCAAGATTCAAGTAAGAAAAAGCAAGGAAACTAGGTAATTTCTCTTCCTATGGTTGCTATCTTTGGTTCCTCTTCTTTGCCAATTTGACACACCCTAGGAACCATAGGAGGATCTGATTTTTAGGTAAAACCAAGGATGAATCTAAGGAGAAAGGATGTGGAGATTAAGAATATGCAAAAAGAATTAATAAAAAACTATTAGATTTCAAAATGCAAAACCAAGGGTTTCAAGTGTTCCTTCTAAAATCTGATTTTGTATGATAATTTTTAGGCCTAAATAAGAGTTTAAATGAATTCCCAAGATCTCTAAGAGGCTCCCCATATACATCTCCCCTTAAGAAAACAAAGAAGGCTCCATGGAACCCATTAAGGCTTTATGTCTGGGCCAAGCATGGATGATATAGCTCGGGAGAGTTTTAAATTTTTCTAAGCCCATTTTTGAGTCATATATGATGAATGAAAATGAAGGGAGGCCTTGGAAAGAATTTAGAACCCATAGAAAATGAGTTGGTGCTTTAGGTTCCATATTATGACATAAAGAAGCAATATGTAGTTAGGCTTTTTGTTTTAATTATATGATAACTCCAAAAGGCTTAAAAGGAGTCAAGAATCATATTTGAAAGGAACAAATGGAGCCTAGAATTTATTTGAGGGATGTTGCTTCATTAGGTGCATTTATAGACCATAATGAATTCATGAATCTAATTGGCTTCCATAAATTGTGTTTAGGCCAAGAGAAATCTTTTCCACACTTTTGTGTGTGTGTGTGGCCAAAAAGGAGAGCTTAGATTCAAAGGAAAAAGTGTGTAATTGCATACAAGGTAGCTCTTTTCACTTTCTCTCATGCATGGATATGTGTTTAGCTAGTCTTAGAATATGTGTGTGTATATTTTCAAGCCATGAAAAGTATGCTAACATGATTTTATATGCCATGATTTCATGATGACATATTATGTTTCTAAATAATGTTATGATATTTGTTTGAGTTTGTTTGAGTGTGGAGAGTCCAAGAACTCTTAACCATGGTGAGGATGAGGCAAGAACCCTTGAGGTTAGTTGAAACAAAGCAAAGAGTCTCCTAAAAGTAAAGTGGACTTCCAAGAGCATGGTTGAATCCAAGCATCTCTTAAAGAATGGGTGAGGCAAGTCCAAAATCCATGAGAAAAAAGGTGAGGCCAATCCATCTATTTGGCAAGCCTTTGGATGTCTTGTATGACTTATTCACATGCCAAGCTTACTTCTTGAAGGCTCATGTCATCTATTATATCCATGCATAAATTTTCAAGACTTGCTTTGCATCTATTATGTATGATTAAATGTGAGATGAGCTATTGGGATTCTTTGAATCTCATTCCTTTTTCTCTAATGATCTAACATATTAGGTGGACTAAGTGGATAAGGTAATGGAAAATAACCATCTTGAGGATAAGAGAATGACAACATAATGCAAAGTTTTTAGTTTTTTAAGGCCATGTTTATGTCAAATGATGCAATCTACTGATGTATATGTTCTAGGACCTCTTGGACATATGTAATAATGATATTATGACATGTATGAATGGGAGAATAGGTTATGTGACCACTAGAATGTAAATTGAGTATGTAATGCCAAGTTATGTTTCTTGAAAAGTTGATATAAGTGTGCCTATGTGTAGATGAAATGGCTAAAATGAGATGCATGAGGTTTGGGACTATTTAGACAGCTCACACAAGTCCTAATCATGCTTTTAGACTTGCCCAAAATGTGCCAAAACCCAAGGAAAACCATTTGGACATTTTGGTACCCTATATGGAGCCAAAATTGACTATAATGGAACCTTATATCACTTTTTGGCCAAATGAGCTCTTCTTGATCTAAGATTTGGCATGAAATTAGACCTTGTTGAGAGCTTTTTGGAAAACTAAATAACATAATTTTTGGAGGTCTACAAAATATTTGATGAATTTTCAAAGTTGGCAAATTTTCTAATTTTGGTCATGTCACTGTTCACTTAGGTCTAAAAATGAAATTTGTCATACAGGACTCAAATGATGTCCAATTGCCACAAAATTTTATATATAAAAACTAGAAATTCCCATAACTCATGCCAACTAGAAGCACCTCATTTGGAGTCTAGAGAGGGAGATATGAATTTTCAAAGATTCTATCTAGTATCAAGAATTCTAGTCGACCTCTGCTATTGTTTGATTAGATTTTGAGGTTTGGGCGTACCTGAGTTGGTCTAGAGTTATTTTTTCCCTCTAGCTAACATCTACAGCTTTCATATTGGTATCATTTGCATAGATTTTATTTTTTTGAAATTAATTGGATATTTTCAAAGTTTGCTGCAGAAATTTGTGACAGCACCAGTGGATAGTTTGACCTCTGGACTATTTCAAATGTTAAACATCCTTTATGATGGATGCTATAGTTTGGACATATTTTTAATATAAAATAGACATCTTTAGAATTCTAAAATGGCCAAGAATACATGATTTAGATTTTTCTAAAATTAGTTATGATTTTTCAAAATTAGGCCAGAAAAGAGGCAAAAGCTGGCCAAAAATATATGTGCCTATTTTATGCATTCCTTCAAGTTCCATGAGTTATAAGCCACATTTCATGATGAAAATGAGTTGTACCTATGTAATTAAAAATGGGAATGTGTTGTATAAGCTTACACAGTCCACATGACACCGAATGAAATTTTTATATACGACACAATGCGAAAATATTCATTATTTCTTTTGCTTTTTTTCCTTGAAAGCTTGTATGATTCTTGAAAATGAGATATCTAAAGGCATGAGATGAACTAGAAATATATGGTGTTACATAAGGTACCTAGGGAGAGTTTCCAATAATTCTAAAGTTATAAATAGTCTAGATACAAATTATAAACACCAAAGGCACCATTAGTTTAAATTTAGAAGTCTTATTTTGAAAGGTAAAAATTTAGGTTCAATTATGTATAAAGAAGCAATTTGGTACTAGACTTCTTAAATTTAGTTTTTGATGGCTCTAATGAGTCTTAATAGAGTCATATAACTTACATTAGGTGAGGTCTAAAAGCTAAGATACTGAATTGCAAGAGTTGCTTCTTTATGCCACTTAATTAGACCATATCAAATCTTAAAATTCTAGATAACTTGTATAAAGATTAAATGGGTACAAGTATGGTTCCATTGATAATTTTGTTCTTCATTTGATATGTTTAGGCCAAGTAAGCAAAATTTCAGTCAAGTGTGACTATGAGGTCATAGATCCAAGCCAAGAAACAAAAGGGAATTAAGTTGAACTCTTATGTTAAGGTAGTGCTTCATTCATTCTTGTATATGTATGATGATTGCTTAAATGTCTTGGATTACTTTTATGTGTTATTTTTAAATTATGTATATTGTTGATTACTTGATGATCATTTGCAATTGTATGACATTTGATTACATTTGGAATTTGATGGGCATGGTTGTGCCAAAAGTCACTTGAAATAGGCAAGGTGAGGCCAAAAGTCTCTAAATATGAGTGATACTAAGTCAAAAGTCTCAATTATGAGTGAAGCTAAGTTAAAAGTTTCTAAAAGAAGGTAAGACTAAACTAAAAGGCTATAATTATTGGGTGAGACTAGACTAAAAGTTCCTAGAGCTTGTTTTACTCTTGGTGAAGCCATGTGACTCTTGATGCATGAATATGAATGATACTTAGCAATTTGACATTCATGCTTGCTTTCTTTGACCTTAAGTATGCCATATATGTGTACTTCAATGATGAATGAGCTATTAGAATTCTTTGAATCTTATTCTTTCCTTTATTTTCCCTAACCATGTCTAGGTAATTCTCAAAAAAGTAAGGATGGCAAGCAAAGAGCTTAAGAAGAACTATTTTAATGTTAGTTTAAATTTTATTGTATATCCTTGCATATATGATGATGTATATATATATATTGAGATATGATCATTGCCACACCCTCAAAAGTATAAGACTATGATATACAAACCATTTTTGGATGTAAATAATTGGAAGTGTCATTTGACCCTTTGAGTTCTTGAAAGTATATATGTATAATGGCAAGTGAGAGTGTGATTTTGAGTTGCATGTCTTTTGAGACATGTTGGATCAGCCATATATGCTGTATTTGCCATTGAAAATGCGGCCAAATGGAGACAGCATAATATGGCTTAATTAGAACTATTTGGTACCTAATTTTGCACTTTTTGAGTTATAAAATGTCCATGAACCAATGATAGACCAAATGGATGAATTTTTTGCTTTGGCAGGTTTTTAGAGATCATCTAGAGCTTTCCAAAAAGATAAAGAATAAAATTTTTTTAGCTTTATAGAATTTATCATGAATTTTCGAAATTGGCAGTTTTTTGCAGATTTTTTAGTTTACTATTCATATGGTTTTGTTTCTATTTTTGTGGGTTTTAAGGGACCAAATGAACTTGTTTTAATTTAAAATTTTAAAATAGGTAGTTCTCATTATGAGCTTTCCATAGTCACCAAGTTTGTGCAAATAAGAGTTGTATAGCTTAAGTTATAAATTTTCAAAATTTAGTCCTTAATATGTGATAAAGTGGTGATTTTGTGTAATGGATGTAACCCATAGATTTTTGGCTTATTTTTGTGATGTCCCAATTATTACAAACTTGTTTGGCATAAATTTGGAGAAATGTATAATGAAAATATTTAATTGTTCATAATTGGATTATTTTATGCCTTCAATAACGATTATTCCGCTGTCAAAAGTATAAACTTAAGTAACTAATGTTATACGAAAAGTATGACTTGGGATTCCTTTGTAATTTATAATAGTATAGCAAGTTTCATAGGGGATTATGGAATAAATTAGATAAACTTAAATGAAATTTGTGAAAATACTTATAAGTGCAGTTAAATCCTAATCTAACATGTATCACTATTAAGAACAAGGTTGAGAGTATTGAATTAAGTTGCTTTGAAATACTTGGAAGATTAATAATTCTTGATACTCCTAATCACCTGGTAATCCAAACTTAGTTTTGATCTCTATTTTTGCATAGTGAGTAGTTTTTATTTGTTTACATTACACACACACACTTGAAATTGATTTGCTTAATTTACGTTAGGGTATAAGTTTTAGTACTTGTCAAGTTTTGACAACAAATCTTAAAGGGAATAATTTTTTCATCACTTTACTACTATTGTGATATGTATACTTGCATGTACACTTTAAGCCATAATAAGTTTGTGGCATCATAGTTGGAAAATAAGCTCTAGAGAACAATTGTGACACCAAAATCTAGAGTTTCATCCAAAGATTGCTGCACAATGATTTTTCTTTTCTTCTCTTCTACTTTTTCTTTTATGAATTTGATTTCTTTTAATTTTATGTTTTTTTTTTGTTTTTTTCTATGAGTAACTAAACCTTCTTTTATAGTTTGGATAGAGATGTCTGTGGATTACGTTTAAATTAGAATATTCATGTATTGACTTTTCTTTCAATCAATTTATTATTCAATTTATAATCATTTATAAATTGTTGTGCCACTATTTGTAAATTTAAGTATATAATAAGAAGAATTGAGAGGTGAGTTGTTATAAGAGATTACCTGAATAATAACTTTATGTTTAAATGCTCTACTTTTATGCTTAGATTCTATAGTCTATAAATCTTACCTAAGTAGGATTGCAATATACAAAGTTGTTACTTGTAAACATATATTAAGGTCCATAGAACTTAAAGGTTTGTGTTAAAGTATATGATCATGAAAGTATGCGTAGGACAAGCGTAGATAGACATGTTTTATCTTGAGAGAGAATTACACATAAATTAAGGGATCAATTGTTAATAAGGATAGAAAATAAATACATAAGATATTCTTTATTTATTTACAAAAAATAAACATTAAAATTCAAATTCTAGAATTTTTCATAAATTAGGAATCTAGTAATTTATTTTTGAGTTGCATTACTTTCTTAATTAATATTATTTTAATTTCAATTTTCTATTTTTATAGATAATATAAATAATTAAGGAATTGGTACTTAATTAACCTTCCTCATGGGAATAATATTGTACTTATTATTGTACCATTATGTGACCCATACACTTGCAAAAAGTCACCAACATTGTGCTATTATTAAATGTGACTTGGCCATTAATGATTGTTTTATATAAGTTGATCTATTTATCCTAAATTGAATTGGTAGCCTACTTGTCATTCTCAATTGCTAACTTTGTATATGAAAGTATATTGCACAAGCTAAAACTTTTTAGTGATTAAGTTAGGTGCGCTAGACTAATTGTTGACTAAGTTGTATAAGTTCTCTTTTCAGGTACCAAGGATGACCCCTAAGAGAAAGTCATGATCAGAAACCTATTCCTCTTCTCACTTCTTGAATGGACTATTGTAAACACCATATTTTGTTTGAGTCACTTTCTCATCCTAGACAAAATACGAGTTCTTATGCAAAATATTAAAAATTACATTTTCAATCTCATTACCTAAGAAACAAGTAAAGAGGGGCAACTGTGAACACTGTATTTTGTCCGGACAGGCTACAAAATATGAAAAATGAAACAAAAAAAAAAAGAAAAAAAAGAAAAAAAGCTCAAAAGCCTAAAAAAAAAAAACTTGTTACAGCCCAACTTGTTCAAGCCCATCAGTACTACCCCTTTCTCAAGCCCATTATTCTCAATGAAAAAATACAAGCAAATCAAAAAATACTTTCAACCCAAATAAAAGGAAAAGTAACCCAAATTTGAAAAGGAATCTGTAGCCAACTCTCTTAAACCCGGCCATCAACTCAGACAAAAAAAAAATGGATATAGAAAATTAAAGGAAAAAAAACAAAATAACAAAATAAAGAGAGAACTTAACTTTTTTTTTTAAGAAAATTAAAAAGGAAAAGGAATGAAAAAAAGCCCATCTTTACAATGCTAAGAAAAAAGAGGAAGGAGATAGAAGAAGAAATGGGCTAAAAAAAACAAAATAAAAAAAGTTTGGGCTAAACTCTTGTTGGGCCGGATCAACCTAACCCGTATCCATTCATTACCCTACCTGTATCTCTCTTTGGCAGCCTCCCACTCTCACACGACTCCAGAGAGAAACCTGAGCATAGACAGAAAAAAGGCAGAAAAGCAAGAGACAATCTGAGGAGGAAAGGGACGCATCTCTGGGGGGTCTGGAGAAAATGGGTTTTCGGAGAGAGGAAAAGGGGATCGAAGGAGAAATAGAGAGGAGAGGAAGTTCAGAGCAGAGAGGACGAAGGTGAGGAGGAGAGGACGAAAGGATAAAGAGAGAGCAGATTTCGAGAAGGAGAGGGAGCTGATTTCGAAAGGGGACGAGGGGAACCAAAAGAAAAAAGGAATCAGACAGAGGGGAGAGTGCGAACGAGAGAGCGAGGATAGGCAGGGAGAACCGAAAAAATTGAGAAACAGGGAAGGCGAGACTTGTGAGGAACAGAGAGCAGAAATCGGAGGAAATTCGAGAGATAAGGGAGGACACTTTCTGATATGGGGATTTCTGGTTGGAGAAACAGAAGGGAGAGACGAATCGAAGGAGAGTGAGGGAAGGATGAGAGACTGAGAGTAAAGAAGGGGGAGCTGGTTATAGGTCGCTAGGAATCAAGAGAGGGAGAGCGGTGAGAAGAAGGAAAAGAGCGAGCAGACCGAGAAGAAGCACGCAGATATCTGGCAAGGAAAGAGGGCTCGGAATAAGACTCACCATCTCGGCTTCTTAGAGGTAATGTCCCTAGTTATTCTTCTCCTTGTTTCTGGTTCTCCTAAGCATACTGTTATAGAAGTTCTGGGTCTGTGATAGATTGTGGCTTTAATTTTAAAATGTTCCTTGCCCCAGTGTGCCTTGATTATGTTCTGTATTGATAGAAGATTATCCTCCTGTATGATTATGAATCATTTGCTGCGTCTGAGAGTTCTGTTTAGAATTTGGTGTAGAATTTTACTAACTTATTTGGTTATATAACTGTTGTGTCTGGACTTTTTTTTCGTGGCTTGTTGGGACCTGTTTTCACGTTTGAACTGTGGTAAGAAATTTTCGTGAATAAACTAGGCTCTGCTTAGTCATCCCATAATGTCATGAGCCATCTGTATGTGTCCTGAAGCTTATTAAGTTTCTTAGTTGTGTAGTAGAGTAGCTTTGGGTTATAATGGGTTTATCCCTTTGTTTTATCCATGTGTTTCCTAATCAAGGGATAGGAAAATGCTTTGTGTTTTATCAGGGCTTCATATTGGTCATATGGTATCCCATCTAGCGTGTTTGCTTTGTATAGTCTGTGTCCCTATGATGCCATTTCTGTTGCTGAAAATGAAATATAAATAGGAAAGTATGAATCTATCATTGTTTTGCACTGGAAACCAGATTAAGTCTTGACTTGGTAAGGCTAGTGAGTTCATTGATTTGTGATATCAGTTGGGCTGAGTATGGTGCTCATTTTTCCATTATTTTCTTTCTTTTGTTTGTAAATTTGGACATGGTGGAGCCTCACTTGGAATAATTTCTTCACACAATCATATTTTGTAGCTGCTATTCCTTCCTATGGGTCTTGTAATTGTCCCCATTCTTTTTTTTTCTCTGTTCTGGATTGGTTATTAGAAGGCATGTATTGCTTGGAGGAACAAGTCTTTGTATCCTTTGATTCTTGTCCTTGAGGGTCTCTTTGTTAGAACGTGATTTGACTCCATGGGTTTGGGTGTTTAGATTTACGTTCCTCTAGGACATTTGGTTAAGGGTTAATTTAATTTAAGGAAGCTATACTTCTTGGTTTGGGTATTTGATTCAAACGGGTTTGGTCCAAATGAGCGTCAGCATGAAATCTCATAGTGGATGCCTTTCTTGATAGAAATAAATAGCTACATTATCCGTTAAGTAAAATTATTGTGCTATGAATTTTTAATTCTTCCAATGTTTTGTTACACTTCGATGCTGCTCTGAACTCCCATCTGAAAGACAAACTTTTTGGATGCTTAACTAGTTATAGGGTATAACTTATCATCATAGAAGCTAATATGCCTTTTTGTTTCTATTGTGTGTGAGGTCCCTGGAAGTAGTAGAGTGAAGAAAAAGGGAAGCTATACGGAAGAGTTGGAAGACACTCCATTAGTTGAGGCAAGAAGCTCCATAGGCCGAGGAAAGATGCTCCAGAGAAGAAAAGGATCATGTGACAGCAGATTCAAGGTACAAAAGACTTGGGGAAGACATAAGGAAGATGAGAGATGAAGGCACACCCAAGGAGACCAACCAGTTTTGTGTTTCAATTCACATGTTCCTATATTTTATTTTTATTTTTATTTTTTAATCTAGATTTTATCTTGTTTCTTTCTCGCTATATTGAATATGATGTTTAATTGGCACAACATCACACACAACACAAATATCCGAATGTCCATGTTGCTATCTTGTTATTTTTTATTTTAGTTTTCTTTTTCTTTTTCATTTCATTTTAGAATTGTCATGTGGGATTTTGTATCCCCTCAGACACGCGAGAATAAATCCATGGATCATGTGAGGCAATAGGCTTCCTTAAGATTCATTGGGGTTTAAGTTTGTATTTTTATATGTTTTAGGCACCAACAATCAACATTAAATTGGCTTCATTCAAAGAAAGATCTTCAAAAAGGAAACTAGATAAGAAAGCAAAAAAAGAAGAAAACAACAAAAAAGGAATAAAAGAAAAAGGATGACAAACGTTTCAATTTTGAAAGTCAATTTTAAATAACTAAGTTTTTTTAAAAGTTCTCATTTAAAAAAAAAACATTGTAAACAAAAACTAATTTTCTAAAAAAAGAAGGGTAGTTAAAATTTTCTTGTAGACTTAGATTTTTCCTCCACTGTTCATTTGGTAAAGTTGCTAGTTTAAACGTATTTTATAAAAACATTAAAGTTTTACAAAAATAAAAAAAAATTGTAAAGAGTTAAAATAAAATAAAATAAAATAATTCAGTAATTAAAGGAATGAAGAAATTCGTCACCAAAATCACCAAAAGGGAAAAGACAAAAAGTTGAAAGTCAATCTCAAATCAACAGAACAAAACAAAAGACCAAAAAAAAAAATAGACAAAACAAAAGACCAAAAAAAACAAACAAAACAAAATTAGAAATCCTTTAAATAAATGAAGAGTCTAGAAAAAAAAAGGGGATAAAAGAAAGGAAATTAAAAATGGGAAAAGATAAAGAAATGAAATTAATTCTATCTTTGGTGGATTAAAACACATCAACTAATGTTAATTTCGTTTTATTTAACAAAGGTAAAATGGTTTTTATTTCTTTCTCTTTTCTCCAAAAAAATAAATTAATTAATTAAAGAAAAAAAAAAGGAAAACAAAAGCAATGAGATACAAAAATACAAAAACAAACATTGAGCACTGTCTCTATGTCGAACTACGTGGACTTTGATCCCTCTAAGGGGTACGTAGGCCCTAGGTTCTCATCCTAGGTCAAGTCCACCCTTGTAAATAAAATTTTCTGTTCAATTTTCATCTTCTTAATTTCTTTTCTTTCATTTTGTCGTTTCTAATTTTGTTTCTTTAATTTATTTCTTCTTTTTTTTTCTTTTTCAACTTTATGTCCTGTATCTTTGTCTCTTATCTTGCATGTGATTTGTTAGGAGAATTAAAATAGATTAAAGGCCATATTGATTTTGCACAACTGACTTAGGGTAACCATTCTTAACAATGGGTTTTGTGGGGTGCCTAACACCTTTCCTACTCACAATCGACTCCCAAACCTATTTTCTGATTCGTAGACCACTTTTCTTATTTTCCAAATAAAAAGGCCTTTCCAAAGTTTTGCCTTTTCAAAAATTAAAATTTTGGTGGTGACTCTACTACTTGTCTTAATTTCGATTTCAGTCTTCATTTTCTTTGGAGATTGAATTAAAATTTCTTTTTTAAAAAAGTTTTTTTCAAAAGCGCCACGCGGTCGTATTTTCAGGTGTGACAACTATATTTGTATCCCCTGAAGCCAAAGCCTAGTATTCAAATGTAACATTCTAAAAGTCGTTAATTCAAGAGTAGGGGTTTAGTATCTTTCTTAGCCATAATCAATCAATATATAATGAGATTGATAAGCAAGACTAGGGTAAACATTGTGCAAAGCCTTAAATAGCTGTGGTGCCTATATGTAGAATTTTTATGCCAATACATCATTAAGTAATCCTAGAGCATGAATAGTTAAAAAATGTAAGGTTTCCATGGATGAGGAAATTATTAGAAGCTTTTACTTCTTTCCAATAGTGCTAAATTGTGAATTCTGCATACACATAAAGATAAGTGAGATGCCTAATCTTGACAAAGTGGTCAAATTCCTTATTAAGCAAGGCCACCACTATTTGAAGATGTTAAAAAGGGTTATAAACTTAATTCAACAGGGGATCATGAACAAAGAGGTATATGCATGGGCCCATTTTGTGTTTACCAACGTAATCCCTCACACACACTTAGTGACGTGATAAAGGATTGGGCAATCCTCATCTATCTGATCATGATAGGGAGACTTATATGTAATATTCAGTTCTTTGAAAATGAGAGAAAATTGGAGAAACGTAAGGTACGGTTTCTCTGTAAAAACACAAAATTCACTGGATACAAAAGGAATTCCCCCAGATAGAGTTATTTGACATCCAATAAAATTAGAATAATATTTTAGACCTCAAATAATGATGAATCAAGGCTAGAGGTACCCTGAAACTAGAGCTAGAATAGCCAGACAAATTTTAACAAAAATGCAATGAAACGTAATGGTATTTTTGTAATTTTGAGCAAGTTTTAGAATTCTCATAGGAAGGATTTTTAAATAGAAAATTTGAGTTCTCTAGGTTTATCAGAGGCCCTAAAAATCATGGGAAGCCCTGGGACAGTTAAAGCTTCTCTGGTGTATGTTTTTCAATGACAGTGAACTCGAACTTTGACAGATTTATTTGGAAGGTTTTAGCTCCAATTTGAGTAATTCTAAAGGTATTTTATTAAATTGGGAACTTAAATTTTATGATGGAAAAGACAATTCTAAAAAAGGAGCTAAAACGAAAATGCCACGAAGAAGGGACAAAATAAGAATTTTCAAAATGTTATATTTCTTAAACCTTCTTTAACTCATGCCCCACTCTCCCTCATTTCTTAGACTGACCTATTCTGCCCAAAAACTAGAAAAGACTTAAGGGAGAAAGGCACACAAGAACAAGGCAAAAGAGAAGGAGAAAAATTAAGAAAAAAAGTAAGAATTTGTTAGAATTTCCTAGCCTTCTCTTTAGGAAATTTCTTCTCCTCCTTCTTTCTTTTCTTCTTATGGTTTTTTTGAAGTTTTTGGTGCTGTTTTAAGGGTAGAACAGAGAGGAAAATTTTGTGTTTAAGGAGAGGAAGAGGAAGCCAAGCCAAGTCAAGAACAAACAAAGGAAGCCAAGGAAACAAGGTAAAATCTTACTTTTATGGTAGCTTCTTCCTCCCCCTCTCTTTTGTAGGTTTGACCACCTTAGGGAAGTCCAAGAGGGCTTGGATTTTGGGTAGAACCAAGGATGAATCCTAAGAAATTAAGTCTGGAGAATAAGAATATGTAAAAAAAATTAACAAAGAACTATGGAAAATCAAGATAGAAGCATTAAGGATTCAAGTGTTCCATTAAAAAAATATGATTTGATGCAATTGTTCCTAGGCCTAAATGAGTGTTTGGATGAGCTCTTGAGATCCCTAGAAGGCTCCTCATATGTACCTTCCATCAAGAAAACAAAGCAAACTTACTTGGTGCTCACATGCTCCATAGCCACGGCCTAGAGAGGTTGGAGCACCTAGGGGTACTTTTAATTTGTTCCAAGCTTATTTTTAAGTCATATATGATGGAAGAGGATAAGAGGAAATCTTAAAAAAATTTTAAAAGCCATGGATAGTGAGATTGTATCATAGGTTCTATATTATGGCTTAAAGAAGCAATACCTAGATAGTCTCCTTGATTTGATTATGTGATGACTCCAAGGGACTTAAAAAGAGTTAAGAATCATAAATGACTGAAGAGAATGGAGCAAAGATCATGTTTCTATAAGGTTGCTTCATTAGGAGCATTATGGAACCATAAATGAACCTTAGAAGCAAGCTATCTTTCCTAATGAGTGTGTGGCTTTATAAATTGTTCTAAGAATGTAATTGGCTTCCATATGATGTGTCTAGGCCAAAGGAACCAAGTCCCACCTTCTTTGTGAGTGTGTGGTGTAATGTCCGATTTTTGTTAAATGACGAAAACAGATGCATTTTTAAAGCAAGTCCTCTAAAACAAATTAGTTAAGGTCCCAAAAAATTTAAGTGACATTCTAGACTCTTAAAAATGAGAATTCTAATCTCATACGAAAGGAAAAATGGAGCTAAAATGAAGAAACAAATTTTGACATAAGCCTTACGAAATGTAATGTCATTTTTGTAATTTTGAGCAAATTTTAGAATTCACACAGGATGGCTTTTTAAATAAAATTTTTTGGTTTTCCAGGGTTCTCAAAGGCTCTAAAAACTATAGGAAATCCCAGGACAGTTAAATTTCCTACGGTAGACGTTTTCCAACATTGATGTATTCGAACTTTGACAGATTCGTTTGGGAAGGTTTTATCTCTAATTTGAGTGATTCCAAAGATATTTTACTAAATTGGGAACTTAAATTTTATAATAGAAAATAAGGTTCTAAAAAGGAGCTAAAATGAAGGAGAAACAAAAATACAAAGAATGAATGACAAAATAAGAATTTTTGAAAAAGCCACTTCCCTCCCTTATATATAGGTGGCGCCTCACTTTCTCTCTCACTTAGACTTAAAAATTTCTGCCAAATTTTAAAGGAGAGAGTTAGGGTTTTGGGCACACAATAAAGGAAGAAGAAGGAGAAATTCAAGCTTAAAGGTATGTTTCCATGGTAGTTTTTCATACTTTCCTCTATCCACACCTCCTTTCCTTCATTCTCCTTTATTTCCTTTGATTAAAATGGAATTTATAAATCTAATTCAAGGGAGAAACTCAAGGGAATTTTCGGATTTGAAGAGAGAAGCTTGGAGAAATTAAGATTCAAGCAAGAATAAGCAAGGAAATTAGGTAATTTCTCTTCCTATGGTTGCTATATTGATCCTCCCTCCTTCTTCATTTCGCCTAACCCTAGGAACCATAGGAGTTGACTTTTAAGCAGAACCCAAGGATGAATCTAAGGAAAAAGTGTAATACCATATATATATAACCCCATTCATGGCATTTATAAGCTCCCTATCATCATTTTCATAAGAATATATGGATAATGGATCAACAATAATGGATTTAATCGCATTGCGTTACGCTTAAAAATTTTAAATCGGTGACACATGGACCATGTAGGTTCATACCATGCATCCTCATATTTAAATACATTATTACAATCCATTTGCATCACAAAATCTTGCTCATAACTCAAGGAAACCGAAATGGAGCATGAATGGAACTCATTGAATTTTGGCCAGATTTGCCACTGTTCTGTCCAAAATTTTGGAACATCATAAGTAAATCTAAAAAAATTGAAATTATGTAATCATGGTCATTTTGGAAATCTTGGGATGTCTACTTTATCCTAAAAATAGGTACAAGTCATAACATCCCACACACCGAATGTTTGACACGTGAAATGGTCTGGAGGTCAGACTGGGTCCTGATGCTGTCATAATTTACTGATATAAATTTAAAAAATGTCCAATTAATTCCAAACAATTCCAAATAGAGTGAATGATACTAGTATGGAAAGCTGAGGATGTTAGCTAGAGGGAAAAAATAACTCTAGACTAGTTCAAGCTTGCCCAGACCCTGAATTTCGATCAAACAGTGACTAAGGTCTGGTTGGACGCTTGACATTGGACTAAATCTTTGAAAAATTGTATCTCCCTCTCTAGATATCCAAATGAATTGCTTCCAATTAAAGCAAGTCACTGGGGTTTCTAGTTTCTCTGTACAAAATTTTGTGGCAATTGGACATCATTTGCCCCATGAGTGATAGAGTTTAATTTCGGACCAATGCTACAGTACCAGAAACTAAAACCAGAAAAAATCTCAATTTCAGCAATTCTCCAAATATTCCATAGACCTCCAAAAATTACCAAATTTATCTTCCCAAAAAGATCTCAATAAGATCTAGATGCATGCCAAATTTTAGACCAATAAGAACTCATTTGGACAAAAAGTGACATAGCCTCATGAAATGGTCATTTTTGCTTCCTATCAAGAGTCACTTTGCACCAAATGGCGTCTTCTTGAGTTTGGCACCCCTTGAACAAGTTTCAAAGCACAAATATGACTTGTAGAGATTGCCTAAGTGATCCCAAATCTCATGCATCTCATTTTGGTCTCTCAACATCCATTTGTGCATAGTTACATTAAACCATCAAGGAGCCAATTTGCATAATTCCATTACTTTTAGTGTCATATAAAGTCTACATCATGTTCATACATCATTTTACACTTGTTCATGGTCTTACATCACAAAAACATTACATGCATTATTAATTTGACATTCAATCACTACTTAAAGTATATAATACATCAAAATAAAGATGTTCAGTATCCTTGGCTTGCATCTCCTTAACTTGGAACACCACCTTTTAATTTATGCAAGCTCACTTTGCAATTTCCTTTCCCTCCTTGGTTTCACAAAAGCACTTAGGTGGAGTAAGGTCCTATTGACCTTATTTTTCCTTAGTTTCTTGGATGTTTCTTCCCTTGGTTGGCTTCTCTTCTCCAAACACGAAATTTCCCTCCTTGGTCTAGTTTCTCCTTGGCTTTCTTCCTCTTTTCTCCTCCTTCTTGAGTGCCTAAGAGAGCTGAAGATTTTTTGTATTTTAGGCAGAAAGGGTCATGCTTATTAAAGAGGAGAAGAAGGGAGAAAAGTGTGGAACTCTTTAGAACATTCAAGAAACCATAAATTTTAATTTTGCCCTTCTGTAATGGCAATTTCGTTTTAGCTTCGTTTTAGCTCCTTTTTGAGAACCGTCTTTTTCATCATAAAATTTAGGTTCTCAATTTAATAAAATGCCTTTAGAATCACTCAATTTGGAGCTAAAACCTTACCGAACAAATCGGTCAAAGTTCGAGTCAACTGACGTTGAAAAATATACACCAGAAAGGCTTTACCAGTCCCAGGGCTTCCCATAATTTTTAGGGCCTCTGAGAACCTTGGGCAACTTAAAACTTTCATTTAAAAAGTCCTCCTATGTGGTTTTCCAAAAGTTGCACTTATTTATGAAAATGCTATTACGTTTCGTCAGTTTCTGCCGCAAATTATTTTTCCATCCTAACTCTATTTTTCTTTCTGTCTGAGCCTAGAATTATCATTTTTAGAAATCTAGAACTCAACCCAATTTTTTTGGGATATTATCAAGGTCATTTCAGGAGACTTACTTTTATATGACTTATTTCGTCGTTTAAAAAGATTTACGTTCATTACAAAAACGGTGTGGAGATTAACAATATGCAAAGAATAACAAACAACCATTAGATTAAGGTTTCAAGTGTTCCTTCCAAAATCTATTTTTGTATGATAATTGTCACACCCGAAAATACTACCGCGTGGCGCTTTTAAAAGAAATTCAAATTAAAAGTCAAAAGTGGTTCAAATAAATAGAGTTCAAAAAAATAGGATTCAGGAGTCGCCACTAAAATTTATTTTTGAAAAGGCAAAACTTTAGAAAAGCCTTTTTTAGTTTGAAAAATAGTCTGCGAACCAGATAATGGATTCGGGAGTTGATTGTGAGTGGGAAATGTGTTAGGCACCCCACTACGCCCATTCCTAAGAATGGTTACCCTAAGTCAGTTATGCAAAATTAATATGGCCTCTATTCTATTTTAATTCTCCCTAACCAACCACATGCAAAGAACAAAAGGAAAAATTTAAGGTAATAAAATTTAAGAGAAAAAAGAAAACTAAAAGCAAAACAAAAAGGAATTCAAAGAATAAAATAAAGAAAAGAGAATAAAATAAAAGAAATTAAGGAAATAAAATTAAAAAAATAAAATTAAGAGAAAATATTTATTTACAAGGGCGGGCTTAACCTAGGATAAAAGCCTAGGGCCTACGTACCTTTTGAAAGGGATCAAAGTCCACGTAGTCTGGCTTGATATTATATTTAGTTGATGTGTGTTTTTATTATTATTATTATTATTATTATTATTATTATTATTATTATTATTATTATTATTATTATTATTATTGGTTTTTTTTGTTTGTTTATGTGTTCTTTATATTTCTTATCTATGTTTTTTTATTTTTTGTTTTTTTTACTTTTTAATTAATTTTTTGCTTTTTATTTTGTTAATTTGTTTTTTATTCTTGTCTTTTTCTTCTCTCTTTTTTTTTTTTTTGTCTTATTTTTTCTTTCTCCTTTTTTTTTTTTGGCAAAAGACAAAGAAAATAAAAATTACTTTTTTCTTTAACAAATAAAATAAATTTTGAAATTGATTGATATGTTTTGATTTGTTAAAGGTAAATTTAATTTTGCTTTCCTTGCACTTTCAATTTTTTTCTCTTTTTTTTTCATCATTTTATGTTTTTTTCCCATTTTTCTCTTTCTTTATCTCTTTTTATCATTGTTTTGTTTAATTTTTGTTTTGTTTTGTTATTTTTATTTTATTTTTGTTCTTACTTCTATTTTATTTTATTTCTTTTTGTCCTATTTTGTTCTTTTCCTTTTTCTTTCTGTTTTTTTTTTGTTTTTATTCTTTGTCTTTGTTTTTTTTTATTTTGTGTTGTGTTTTTGTTTTTGTTTTTATTTCTTTTTGTTATTATTCTTTATTTTCTATTTTTTTCTATTTCTATTTCTTTTTTGTTTTTCTTTTGGCTTTGTCATTGTTGTTTTTTTGTTTTTCTATTTGTTTCTTTTTCTGGTTAATTTTTATTTTTGTGTTCTATTTTGTTTTTTCCTTTCTTTTGTTTTTGTTTTTGTTTTTGTTTTTAATTTTTGTTTGTTTTTTTTGTTTTAATGAAAAGATATAGAAAATAAAAAAATTACTTTTCCCTTTTATAAATAAAACAAATTTAAAATTAGTTGATATATTTTGATTTAAGACAAGGTTAATTTTATTTCTTTACCTTTATTGTATTTTTTTAATTTTTTCTCTTTTTTTATCATTTTTTCTTGTTTTCAATTTTTTTTTCTTTTTTTTTCCTTTGTTTTCTTTTCTTTTTTAATGTTTTCTTTTGGTTTTGGCAAACTTTTGAGAAAAAGCAAAACTGAATTTTAAATTTGAAAACGTTTTATTATTTATAGAGAAAAACTCTTTCTTTAGTTTTGGCTTTTTTTTTTTTGTTTTTAAAAGATTTAAACTTAATCCCTAAATAGAAATTTGATTTTCTTTCTCATGTTTTTTTTGAAATTCTTTTAAAAACAAAATTACGCATAGGCCGTTGAAACCCAAGACTCATTAAAATACAAATTTAATGCTTAATAGATACCAAGGAGACTTATTACCTCACATGATCCTTAGGATTTTCCTATGTGCTCGAGGGGATATAAAATCCCACACGGCTATTCTAAAGAGAAAATAAAAACTAAATTAAAGCAAAAATATTCACAAGCTTGCAACATTTGTTTTGATTATGTGTGCTTGTGTCCAGCCAACTAAACAACATATCGTAATACATTTCAAGAATAGGAAAACAAATTCAAACCAATTGACTCTGCTATGCTATCCAATCCAGTTTCATTTGCTACAGTGCAACCATCTCTTTGATCTTTGCTCAATTCTTGGTAAGTCTCCTCAATTGTTTAACATCCTCGAGCAGGATTCATGCAAAAGAGATAAAAAAAAAAAAGATAGGGGGTTAAATTCGAGACAACCATTTGTTTTTTTTTTCAGTAATGATCAAATCAACGTATCAATATGCACCCACACATAATGGAGAAATATTTACAAGCATGTTGGAGATTCACAAATAATTCAAAGCACTGTCTAACGAATGCAATTAAACAGGAATTGCATCAAAATTTCAAACCCACGCATCCATAATATGAATATAATGTTTTAGGCAGCAAAAACTTTTGATAAAATACGCGAAAACTTCATATTTTCATATTAACATTGGAATACAACAAGGACGAGTAGAAGGCTGACTTTGGACATTCCACATTTTCAAAAAGCAACTCTTAACTTAATTCTGTATAAGACACCTTGGACTGAAACATTATTCATTTAATTACTAAGCAAGATGATTAGATCCAGATGTTCTTGCTAGTGATGAGGAAGCACAGTAAGAGAGAGTGCATTAAAAAAAACAAACCTCAGATTAACCGAAAATAATAAGAAGTTAAACTCAGCAATTCTTCCTGTCTCACAAGATCATAATGGTTCACTACCTGAGCCACATTTAGACCCTTTTTCTTTTGAGCATTTTATCAGATACCTACTAAGCACTCTTTGAGAACCATATAGTGAAGGATTCTACATCTCACCCTGACCACCCAAGATATGCCGTTGGCAACATTATCACGACTCATAATTCAGCACTCAATATTATATTCCAAACAACAGGGGAGTTTTAAGACTAATTTGATTTTCACTGAACTACCCAGTTTCCATTTTCTGCTTGACAATATCAACATTTGTAAAAGAGGTCCCTTATGCATTGCTGATGAAAAGGATGCAAGGATGAGACAACTCATTGAAGGGACTAATAAATAGCAAAGAAGAAATCAGATGGCGTTATAGCATTTAGCACTCGGACAATAACCAAACCATGCCTTGAAACAAATTGAAACTACATCAATCAAAAATGAAACAAGCATAAAGCAACCTACTAAAATAGCTACTCAGATACATGATTCCACAACCCGAGATTAACTAAGTTATATCTTGAAAGCGAATTGAGATTAAGTCAATACCTGGTTGAATTCATGGTTACAATCCGAGGTCTTCATTCTCCTTCGAGCTGCAACCAGCTCCTTTCTCGATTCCAGTAGCATTCTCTCACTCTCCACTTCTTCCCTGTCAGATTTCCCCTCTATTCATCGTCTTCCTTTCATATCTTTCTCTCTCAGACTCTCCGTAACCCCCCTTTGAATTTCCCATACCCGAAAACAGCAACCCGTTTAACCTATTCCCCCCTCTGAAGCCACCTCTCCTTTTTCCCCCTCTGCTTCTATTTTCGATCGCCCTTTTCAGAAACACTTCTTAGCTTCCTCCCCTTAAATCCCAACAAGAACTCCCTCGCTCCTAAGTCTCTCTCAACCTCGCGTGCCTTTCCCCTTTCTCCCTTTTTCTGAACCTCGTGTCTCTCTCTCACCTTTGTGTTTTTACTCTAGGCCCCTCCCTTAGCCTGGCTTCCCCATGGATTCGGGAAGAGGCACGTCGGGGAGGGAAAAACTCCTTTGGTCCCCCCTTCTACCTCAGAGTGTCTCCCCTTTTTGTTTGTCTCTCCCCCGTGCATTTTTGTGCGTCTCTCCACCACTCTGACCCTCTATCTTTGTGTGCCTCACTCTTTCTCGTTTTTGTTCGTCCCCCTTTTCTCTGCTCCACTCTCTCCCCTCGGCGTCTTCTTGTCTCTTCTTTCTATCGATCTCTCGCTTTCCCATTCTCTCGATTTTTCCCCCCGTCTCTCGTCTCGTCTCCGAATCCCCTTTTGTTTCTATCTGTCTTTCTCCCCACCAGCCTCTGCTCCACTATCTTCCCTTTTCCCGTACTCCCCTCGTGCTTCTCCCTCTTCCTCTCTCTTCTGTTGGGTGTGGTCCCTTTTTCTTTTGCATCTGCATCCTCCACTCTCTCTGTGCATATTGCGTTTTTGTGTTTTCTCTGTGCGTGTTTGCCCGAGGACATAATCAAAGGGGGGACCAGTAGCCTCTAGGGTTTTCCTTTTTTTTTTTTTCTTTTGTTTTTCTTCATTTCGAGTTTGTTATTCGGGTTAGCAAGACAGAAGATCTAGGATTTATGGCCTGAACGAAATGGGCCTCCTCTCTTTGAGCTTCTTTTTTTCATTTTTGGCCCAATTTTGAGTTAGCTTTGGGTGGAACTTCTTTTCTTTCTTTTTTTTTTTTGGTTTGGGCTCTCCAAAATTATATTCTAAAATCTTAATCCCTTTTTTTTTAGGCGTCCCTCTCCTCTTTTATTGTATATATTTTTTTATAGTACCCTTTTGATAATATATATATTTTTTATATTCTCTTTTTTTTTGTAGTACCCTTTTGATGATTGTTTTTCAGACTTTTATTTCTTTTTTTTTTTTAACTTGCTTTTAGTCTTTTCTCTCTCTTTCTTTATGAGTTTTTATTTTCACTCTTTTTTTATTCATCATTTCTTTTCTTCTTTTTTTTTCTTAGTCCCTTGTGATTTTTATTTCCTTCTTTTTTTTTTGGATTTTGGTTATTCCCTCTTTGATTTGTATTTGTATTTGTATTATTACTTTTTCTTGTTTTTGTTGAGCTAAAGCACCTATTTGTTTTTTCTCTTTTTTTTGTTTTCTAATTTTTTTTTATTTTTATCATGATTTTTGGAGTATGTCCAGACAAAATATGGTCATTTCAGGAGACTTACTTTTATATGACTTATTTCATCATTTTACGAGATTTACGTTCGTTACAAAAATGGTGTGAAGATTAAGAATATGCAAAGAATAACAAACAATCATTAGATTAGGGTTTTAAGTGTTCCTTCTAAAATCTATTTTTGTATGATAATTCTTAGGCCTAAATAAGAGTTTAAATGAGTTCCCAAGATCCCTAAAATGCTCCCCACACGCTTCCTCTGTAACAACCACATCCTCCTTCAAGAAAACCAAGCAAAATCCATGGAGACCAATAAGCCTCATGGTCTTAGCCTAAGGAGGTTGGGATAGCTAAGGAGAGTTTTAAATTTTTTTAAACCCATTCTTGAGTCATATATGATGAATGAAAATGAGGGGAGGCCTTTGCAAAAATTTAGAACCCATAGAAAGTGAGTTAGTGCTTTAGGTTCCATATTATGACCTATAGAAGCAACATATGGTTAGGCTCTTTGTTTTAATTGTATGATGACTCCAAGAGGCTTAAAAAGGAGTCAAGAATTATATTGGAAAGGAAAGAATGGAGCCTAAATTTATTTGAGGGGTGTTGCTTTACTAGGTGCAATTATGGACCATAATGAGATTATAAGTCAACCTAGTATCTAAGCAAATTGTATGGCCTTAGAATTAAGTTCATGAACCTAATTAGCTTTTATAAATTGTGTTTAGGCCAAGAGAAATCTTCCCCACACTTTTGTGGGTGTGTGGCCAAAGCAAGGGAGGGAATTTCAAGAGAAAAAGTATGTGATTATGTGCAAGGTAGCCCTTTCCATCTTCTCTCATGCATGGATGTATGTTAGCTTGTCTTAGAATGTGTGTATGTGTATTTTCAAGCCATGAAAAGTATACTAGCATGAATTTATATGCCATGATTTCATGATGACAAATTATGATTTTAAATGATACTATGATGTTTATTTGAGTTGCTTGAGTATGGAAAGGCCAAGAACTCTTAACTATGATGAGGATTAGCCAAGAACCCTTAAGATTAGTTAAGACAAAGCAAAGAGTCTCCCAAAAGCAAAGTGGGCTCCCAAGGGTATGGTTGAGTCCAAGAATCTCTTAAAGAATAGGTGAGGCAAGTCCAAAATCCATGAGGAAAAGGGTGAAGCCAATCCATCCACCTGGCAAGCTCTTGGATATCTTGTATGACTTATTCACATGCCAAGTTTGCTTCTTGAATGTTCATGACATCAATTATATCCATGTATGCATTTTTCAAGACTTGCTTTGCATATATTATGTATGATTGAAAGGGAGATGAGCTATTGGGATTCTTTGAATCTCATTCCCTCCTCTCCAATGATCTAATATGTTAGGTGGACCAAGTGGACAAGGTAATGGAAGCCAACCATCTTAAAGAGAAGAGTTTGACACCAATATGCTTAGCTTTTGCTTTTTAAAGCCATAATGATGTCTAGCAATATAATCCATTGACATATATGGTCTATGACCTTTGGAACACATGTAATTATGATATTATGTGATGTATAAATGGAAGAATATGAGATGTGAATGCTAGAATGTAAATTGATTATGTAATGCCAAGTTATGTTTCTTGAAAAGTTGATGTGAGTGTGTATATGTGTGGATAAAATTGCCAAAATGAAATGCATGAGGTTTGGGACTATTTGGGTAGCTTGCACAAGTCCTGATTTTACTTTTAGACTTGTCCAAAAGGTGCCAAAACTCAAGAAAAACCATTTGGACATTTTGGTAGGTATGGAGCTAAAATTGACCATAATGGAACTTTAAGTCACTTTTTAGCCAAATGAGGTCTTCTTGATATAAGATTTGGCATGCAATCTACAGAATATTTGATGAATTTTCAAACTTGGCAATTTTTCTGGTTTTGGTCATGTCATTATTTATATTAGTCTAAAAATGAAATCTATCACACAAGGCTCAAATGATGTCCAATTGCCATGAAAATTTATACAAAGAAACTAGACATTCATAGTGATTCGTACCAACTAGAAGCACATCTTTTGGATATCTAGAGAGGGAGATATAAATTTTTAAACTCTGTCCAATATCAGGGATTTCACCCAACCTCAGTTATTGATCTATTAAATTTCAAGGTTTGGGCATGCCTGAACTGGTCTAAAGTTATTTGTCTCCTCTAGCTAACATTTACAGATTTCCAGATTAGTATCATTTGCATGGATTGAATTTTTGCATAATTAATTGGACATTTCCAAAGTTTGCTACAGAAATCTGTGACAACACCAGTGGACAACTTGACTCCTAGACCTTTTTGAATGTCAAACGTTCTTTGTGATAGATGTTATGGTCTAGATATATTTTTAGTATGAAGTAGACATCCATAGCTTTCTAGAATAGCTAAGAATGCATGATTTTGATTTTTTTAGAATTAGTTATGAATTTCCAAAGTTTGGTTAGAAAGAGCCAAATTTTGGCCGAAATTACACATGAGTGTTTTGAGCTTCCCTTTGAATACCATGAGTCGTGGGTCACATTTTATGGTGCAAAGGAGTTGTATTCATGTAATTAAATATGAAAATATATGGTATGAGCTCACACGATCTACGTGACACTTAACAAAATTTTTATACACGACACAACGCAAAAATATTCATTATTTTATTGCCTCTTTCATTGGAAACTCATATGATTTATGGAATTGACTTAATTAAAGGTATGAGATGAGCTAGAAATTATGGTGTTTCATGTGGCCATGGGAGAAGATCCAAGTGTAAGGAAGAAAGTGTATTGTTGTAACAAAGGTAGCTCTCTCTTTTTTCTCTCATGCATGAGTAGATGTTTGTCTTATCTTTAAATGTATGTATGTATGTATGTATGTATGTTTTAAGTCATGAAAAGTATTCTAGCATGTGCATATATATTATGGTACCATGATGTGATATTATGTTTTCAAATGATGTTTTATATGCTTGTCTTGGTTTGCTTGAGTGTGGAGAAGCCAAGAACCCTCTAGCCATGATAAAGATAAGCCAAGAACCCTTAAGAATAGTTGAGACAAAGTTTAGAGTCTCCCAAGAGTAAAGCTTGGTTCAAGGCCTTTAAGAAAAAGGGTGAGGCAAGTCCAATAACCTTGAAGAGAATGGGTGAGGCTAATCCGTTCACTTAGCAAGCCTGTGTATGCTATGTATGACTTGTTCAAATGCCAAGAATGCTTCTTGAATGATCACACTTTCCATTATGCTCATACATGCATTTTTAAGACTTGAATTGCATTCTTTATGTATGATTGAAAGGGGGATGAGCTATTGGGATTCTTTGAATCTCATTCCCTCCTCTTTAATGTCTTAACATGCTAGATGGACTGAATGAGCAAGGTAATGGAAGCTACCAAGTTGGGAGATGAAAGTATGATAATAAAGTACCTAGTTTTGCTTCTTTTATAGCCATATGAATGGCATATGATGTAATCCTATGATGGAATGGTTGTATAATCATTTTAACATGTGTAATTATCCAAATATTTAATGTATGTATGAGTTTTAGTGCCAAATGAATGGCAATTTCAAGCATATGCATTCTTGTGTATGACATGGCATGAGAGAGTGAGTTTTAAATTTCTAGGTTTGTGCACCTTTGAGAAAAGTTTATTAGACCATTTTGGTGCTTTCTCACATGCTTAAGTGGCCATGGTTGCCTTAGAAGCTAAAATGGACCATTTAGACCCCTTATAAGACTTAAAAGTGACCATTTTGCAACCCAATGTCAAAATCTGACTAAATGAACGATTTTGCCCATGAAATTTGTCATGCATATAGATCTCACCATAGATTTTTAGGAAGCTAAAGATTATATTATTTGGAGCTCTGTGGAATTAATTATGATTTTTCAAAGTTGACATTTTTTTGTTGAACTGATGCAGATACTATTTATATGGTTAATTTCTTGGACTGTGTCATTCGAGGGCCAAATGGTATCCAATACTCATAAAATTTTACAAAAATAAACTACATGATAAGATTTCCATGGCCACTAAGATCATTCCAATTAGACATATGAGCAGGGAGATATGAAATTTTGAAATTGGAAGGCAGTAGCAGTAGCAATAGACGACCTTTGGTACTGTTCTATCAATTTATATGTCTCTATTGTGGTCTAGAATTATTTTTAGTATAAATTAGACATCTGTAACTTTCCATAATGGTATAGGGTTTATGATTTAGATTTTTTTAGAATTAGTTATGATTCTTCAAACTTCAGGACAGAATTATAGCATTCCAACCCAAAGCTGCACACCTTATTTTCATGTATACCTTCTACTTGCTCGAGTTCTGGGCCACTTCTTGAGCTTGTTATGAGTTGTATTTATGTATTTGAACATGATAGTGAGATGGATGAGTCCATAAGGCCCACAGGACATGGAATGAAAAAGTTATGTGTGATGTAATGCAAATTAATTGACTTTTTCAATGGCCTCAATGTTAGAGAATGTTATGCAATTCATGAGAATGAGCCTACAAATGGTATGAGATGATTTTAGTAAATATGGTGTTACATTATAGATGTGGGATGTGTAATCTCCTCAAATATTATGAAACTCACCTAGTCCTCTTCTACTATTTTGGCCTACCAACACTTGATCATAGCCTTGTATTCCCAAGTTAGGGTGCATTGAGGGCTACATGAGGAGCTTCACTAGCTAAAAAAATTTAAAACATTAAACTAATTCGAAAGATGGAAGGTCTAATGATGAGGAAAATGAACCAACACCACCACCACCACTACAACAAAATTGGAAAATAGCATTGAAATTAGTTGGAAAAATTGTAAATTTAGTTATAAATGTATTATTACCGACTGGAAATTCAATTGTCTTGTCAATCAAATTTTTGCAAGTTATAAGTGGTTACCAACTAAATTGGAGTCGTAAAACAATAGTAAATAGTAACTTTGTAAGCATATGATTCTTTACACCTTTTTTAAATTCTAATTTGTAGGAAACTATAAAATAAATAAAAAAAAAAGCTATTGATTGAAAGTTAATAGGAAAATAGAATTTTTTGCCATTTCTTTTATATATTATTTTATTTAATAATTCATAATATTTTTTTTATATTTATTTATTTTGTTTTATTTGCCTTTTTAAACAAACTAATATCTTTATTTGTTTTATTTCATTCTAACTTTTTGCCAATTATATATTATTACATTGATTTTTTTATTATTTTTCAACTTTTGTTTTAAAATTTCTATCTTTGTCTTACTTTTACATCTTTCTTTATCTTTCACCTTCATCTTTACCTTAATCTTTCTGTATAAATTCTACAAATTTTCAACAAACGTTAAAATACATTAACATATAAGCAATTTGCAACAAATATTACAAATAAAAAAAAAACTCAAATAGCTTCACCTAAGAGAAACACTTAGAGAATGAAAATGAAGCAATATCATATAAAGAACTTCTCACCATAATAGCTTGATAAACATATAAAAGAGACAATAAATAGAAGAGAGAACAAGATAGCTTGAGGGAAGAGAAGAAGATTAGTTGAGAAGCATTTTCCAAGGGAGAGAAATTGCTTCAGATAAGACATCAAATGGAGAGAAATAACTTTACATGAGAGAAACCAGAGAACAAAAAGGAAAAGAGAATCCTTAGAGATTGGTGCAAGATTGAAATTTGCAAGTTTTTTGAAATAGTTGACATATTGAAAGTAAAAAAGTATCTTTTAAATGGAAGAGAAAAACAATTTGGATATTGACTTAAGTTTGGTTGACTAAACTATAGTCAAAAACTTGAAATCTCCTATTGGGAAACTCAAAAAATTATTATGCCATGCACCATTTTGTAATTGATTATAGCTTTTATGATTTTGCAATAAGAAATTAAGTTAAAATTTTTTTAAAAAAATCAAGTAGTCAAAAGCAATTAGAAGCATTCAATTGGTATTCATTAACAATGTTGTAGTGCACCTTCTCTTCCTCCTTTACCACTTTTGCCTCAACCATGACAAATCCTTAATGAAATTTATGTCTTGGTCAAAGAGTTAACCTAACAGTCCCTAGAGATGCACTATTGGCAGCATCAATGCATCTCCACTTGTGATACATGTTGGAGGTAGTTTATTGTTTAGCATAATTTGGAGCTTTATGGTCTATTGACCCTAAATGTGTCAGTCTTAGAAGAGCCACCTGTGGATGCACTTAAGCATGACCTTCCTACATGAAATTTACTTTTCTTAGTTTTATATTCTATTATATTCTATTATTGCTTTAGTACTTTGTATATGTTTTTTGTAGTTCCTTTTCATTATGTTCAATACTTTCGTTTTATTGTTATTACCATTTGTCATTATTGGTTAAGCTTTTATCTCATTCTCTTTTCTTTTCTTGCATTATTAAAATAAATAAATTATATTCTCTCTAGGTATAGCTTGGCCACATCATAACCTTTTTAGATTCTAAGGAGTTATATTAATTGAACTAAAGAATTTGTGTCTTACTTGAACTTGATCATTACTTACTACAAGGTTAGAAATATATCTTCCTTCAGCAAAAAGAGAGTCTCCCTTACCCTTTTGTCTTTTGGTTTTCTTACTTGCCATTATTAGGGATAATGTTAAGCTTAAGTTTAGGAGAGTACTTTAGGATGACATGGCAAAATGACTTAAAATTCTGTGTTTGAGCTTTTAACTTGTAATTTCTTTTTGAGCATTATTTGAGTTGGTTTTGTTACCTACCTACTATGATTCATGCCCATGTCTAACGATAAATAGTGTGGTCTTCAGAATATGTTTCACATGAACTCAATGCTAATTATGCTTTAGCTAACTTCAAATATGTAATTTTTTTATTTTTCTTACAACTTTGAAAAAATTGCATGCATTGATTGGCCAGATATAATTCAAATACATATGTCAAGAGAAAAGTTTTTGTAATTTAATTTGTATATGTTGTCTCAAACTTGGGCCTTTAAAACTTGTTTTATACTCTCCCAAGGTGAACCATTAAGTATTACGTGATCTTGAGAAAATGATTTAGACATTTATTTACTAATAATTGTGCCTTTCAAACATCACCTTTATAAAAATATAGTTTCACTTTAACCTTATTTGAGCTTACTTTAGAAAAATTATATAATGTTATGATTAGTTCGATCTACTAGCATTGAACCTTGACCTATTTAGTTTGAAAAACCAATGATCATCCCTTTTTATGAGAAAATTTATCACATTTCTATTGGAATGGAATAGAAGTTAGAGGTTCAATCAGGAAGTTATGAAAATACTTGTAATGTCTGGTTTCGTAAAAATGACAAAAATGAATATATATTAAAAGCAAGTCCTCTGAAATGAGAAAGTTAACGTTTATAAAAATTGAGATAATAATCTACACATCAAATAATGAAAATAGAAGGCCAAAGGTACCATGAAATTAGAGCCAAAATAACCAGACAGAATTTAACAAAATAGTTGTGAAACATAATGGCATTTTCATAATTTAGAGTAATTTTTACAATACTTATAGAAGGGCTTTTTAAATAAAAAATTTGCACTCTTCAAGGTTCTCAGAGGCTTTGAAAAGCATGGGAAGCCCCTGACAATTAAAACCCCTCCGGCATACATTTTCTAACAATAGTTAACCCGAACTTTGACCTTTTCATTTGGGAAGGTTTTAGTTGCAAATTGAGTGATTTCAAAGGAATTTTATATGATTGATTACCTAAATTTTATGATGAAAAAAATGGTTATAAAAAAGGACCTAAAATGAATCAAAAACAAAAATGCCAAGAAAATAGGACGTAATGAGAATTTTTAAGGAACAATTTTTAATCCTTTTTCTCTTTAAATGGTGCGTCCTACTTCTGTCGATCTTAACTGACCTTCTTGCTGCCCAAAATGGAGAGTGAGACCAAGGGAGAGAGGAGCACAAGAGAAAGGAAGAAGAAGAGGAAAAGTAAGGCATAAAAAAGTATGAAAATGATGGAATTTCTTAGTTTTTCCTTTAGTAAACTTGTTCTCCTCCTTCTCCTTTTCCTTTCTATGGTTTTATTGAAGTATTTGGCTCTATTTTAAGCTCTAAACAGGGGGGGGGGAGAAGTTCAAAATTCAAGAAGAGAGATAAAACAAAAGAAAGAGAATCCGAGAAAAGCTAGAATTCAAGGTGAGTTGTTATTTTCCATGCTTGCTTCTCCTTGCTTTTCTTTGGGCGTGGTTCGGCCATTATTTGGATAGCTAAGAGGGAATAGTTTTTGAATCAAACCAAGAGTGAAACTTAGAAATTAGAGTGTGAGAAACAAGAATATGCAAAGAAAACAAAGAAAGAACTATAAATTTGCAAGATACCTAACCTAGGGATTCAATTGCACCTTGGTTTGTAAAAAGGTTTCTAGTTATAATTTAATGTGTCTAAGAGTTTGTATGAGTCCTTAAGACACCAAGAAATCCTCTCAAATGCATCTCTTATCAAAGGAACAAAACAAACTCCATGGACTCCTTAAGGAAGCAATGCCTCAGCCTAGACTAGAAGGAGGACCTAGAAAGTGTTTTAAATTTTCCTAAGCCTAGTTTTGCTTCATATATGATGGGAGAGTATAAGAAGAAGCCTTAGAAAAAATTTAAAAAGCCTAGGAATTGAGATGGAGGTGTAAGTTCCATAATGTGACTTCAAGAAGCAACCTATAGCTAGGCTCCTCAAATTGATTGTGTGATGGTTTCAAGGAGTTTAAATGGAGTCAAGAATCATAGAAGAAAGTAAAGAATGGAACCAAGATCATGAATTCTTAGTGTTGCTTCATTAAGTGCTTTATGGAACTATAATTGAACCATATAAGTGCCAAAGTTCTTCTAGAGTGTGTGTGGCATTAAAGATTGTTTCAAGAGTGTAATTAGATCCCTTTTGATGTGTTTAGGCTAAAGGAATCAAGCTCCACCTCCTTGTAGGCATTTGGCCAAGGGAGAGGAAGTAATTTTAAAGGATAAAGTGTGTTCTTGCATTCAAGGTATCTCTTTCTCCTTTCTCTCATACATCTTTAGGTGTTTTCTTGTCTTTGAATATGTATATATATGTTTATGCCTTGAAAAATATTTCTAGCCAATGTTTACATACCACGGTACCATGATACTTTGTATATGCTCTTAAAAGATGTTTTATGAATGCGTTTTGGCTTGCATGATCTTGGTGAGGCTAAAAGTCCTTTAGTAAGGGTAAGGATAAGCCAAAAGTCCCTAAGAGTGGGTGAGACAAAACCAAAAGTATTTCGAAGAGTGAGGCTTAGTCAAGAGTCCCTTGAAAGTGGGTGAAACAAATCTAAAAGTTCAAAGAAAAATGGGTGAGGCTAAACCATTATCTTGACAAACTTATGTATGAAGAATACGTCTTCTTGAATGTGAGAATTGTTCCATGTATGTGTATAAATTTCAAGATAGTCATGCATGTAGTTTAGACTTAAAATTGCATCCATTATGTATGTTTGAAAGGGTGAACACTTATTGAGATTCCTAGAATCTCACTCTTCCCTGCCTTAACATGTCTAGGTGGACCAAGTGAGCGTAAGCCACCACACTTGAAGGCAAGAAGATTGATAAAGGAGTTGTTAAATGTTTGTATTGTGACTATTTTGTTGTCAAATGATGTAATCTTATAATGTATATGATGTATGACCATTTGAACATATGTATATACATTAATATGTGAAGTATGTATGAGAATTAGAAGCATATAAATGATATGGAATGTTTTTGACATTGAAATGCCAAGTTATATATATAAGTTCTTTGTGTATAGCAACAAGTGGGAAAGTGATTTTGAGATGTATGAATATTTAGACCCTTTAGTTATGGTTAGAGGTCTATTTTGATACTTTCCCATATGCTTAAGTGGTCTTGGAAAAGCCAAAAGACAAAATGGACCATACTTGACCCTTAAAGAGGCATAAAAATGCCATTTTGCAACCCTATGTCACAAACTAACGAAATGGATGAATTTTTTCATGAAATTTGGCATGAACATAGGTCTCATCTATATCTTTTTAAGAATCTAAAACTAGATTAATTAGAGCTCTAGAAAATTAATTATGAATTTTCAAAGTTTCCAAAAAGCTGTTGAACTGGTATAGTTACTGTTCATATGGTCAATTTCTTTTCCTATATAATCTAAGGACCAAATGGTATCCAATGCTCATAAAATTTTACAAGTATAAACTAGAAATAATAAGATTTTCATGGCCCTGAGATCACCTCATTTGGAGGTCTAAGCAAATAGATATGAATTTTTGAAGTTTAGAGTTAGTACTAGTAATGCAGCAGTACCTTTGGTATTATTCTATCAATTTTCAATGGCTAAACATTTCTATTTTGGTCTAGACTTATTTGTAGCATAAAGTTAACATCTATAGATTTTTAGAATAGTATACTGTGCTTGATTTTGATTTTTCTAGATTTAGTTATGATTTTTCAAAATTTGCACCAAAAATCTAGCACAACAAACTGAGACTGATTTGATGATTTTGTGTATGTATGCTCTAAACTTAGGTTTTATGGAACATTTGGTGATGGTTTTAAGTTTTATGGATGTATTCTAATTGGAGGATGATATGGGTGAGTTCATATGGTCCACGAGATGCAAAATGAAAAATTTAAGTAAGATAGAGCACAAAATAATGCAATATTTAATTGAATTTTTCTTGGAATCTTGCTATGCCAAAGAAATGTAACTAGAAATGAGATGGAGAAAAGCTAGATGAATATGGTGTTACAATACTAAATGCTCTTGTGTGAAAATAATGTGTGTTTATGGTTTCATTTATCTACCTTTCTTCTGAACCAAAAAATCATTTGTACATGTTGATTAAAAAACATAATGAGCTCTAAAAGTAAAATAAAGTTTAGAATGTTTTATAGGAGGTCAAAAGGATCTAAGTTTAGGGGAAAGTGAGTTGTCAAAGTAAAAGAGAAAGTGGTTCAATAAGAGGAAAAACAAGAAGAACAATGAGAGTTTGAGTTCATTGTATATTGTGCTAGCATGTAAATTCTCTTAAGACAATTACACTCTTCCATACCCTTTTTTTTTTAGCCACAACCCTAGCCACATTACAAGCCTAAAAGTCCTAATAATTTTAGGGTTTTATGATGCCTAACTTAGTAGAAAGAAAGGAAAAAGATAGGCATGTGAAATTCCCACATTTGAGGCTACTTTATATATTTTGAAGTGCACAAAGTTGATTTTAACACTTGCATTAGAATAATTTTTGGCTAAACATCCATACACTTCAAAATTGTTGGCAAAGTTAAAAACATCAATTTATGAACTTTGTTGCTAGTATATATTTCTTAATCTTCCTATTGGAGATATTGTATGGTGTAACACTTGAGGATTTGAGCAGGAATGAATTTTGAGTAGGCATGTGGATAGTCTAGCTTCCTTTTTTGACATTTTCACTTAAGGATGAGTAAAAGTTCAAGTTTTGGGATATGTTAACTCCTTTTTATTCAAGTTATGTTGTACATTTTTGTTAGAAGATCATTAGTTGGTCGACTAATTTTAAAGTTAAAAAAATCAATTTTATGAAAATGTATATGGCTATTGTACATAGCTCAATAATTAAATTTTGAAACTAGAGATGACAAGTTTTAGCATAATTTTGTCTAAAACAAGAATTGATCATTCTTTGATTACTTTTGCAGGATGTAAGTAGTTGAAAATTTAAGCCAAAGTCATCTTGGAGCTAGAACTTCATAGGCCCAAGGTAAAAAAGCATAAAAGGGGCATCCTTGAAGCATAGAAATGACAATGCCATTACTTCATATTCAAAGTCATGGCACCCACTTTTTTGCCCTTAGCAAAACTGAGGAGCATTGTGGTATGGATCACAGTATTCCAACAACATTACTAAGTTTTTCCCATGCTACACAAAGTGGCAAGATGCTACAGCACTAGAGCTAGAGTTGTGGTGCAAGTTGTAATGTATGAAATGTTAACATTTTAACTTCATTTTTTGCTAAGTTTTAAGGCTCGTTGTAATATTTTATGACAAGAATTCTTTGGCAATTTTGAGGTTAAAAAAGATGAGAAGCCACCAAGGAAATGAGGAGAGTATTAAGTTGAAAGGAGGACAATATCTATTTCTAGTTTTCTTTACTTCTCTTTTCTTTTTATTTCCTTGATGTTGCCAATATTTTCTTTGATTTTGATGATGAATTATCTTGTAATGAGTAAGAAAACCTCTATATGTAGGATTATTATAAACCCTTATATAGATTAAAGCTTATTTTTCCCTTTTTCTTTGTGATTAATGATATATAAATGTTAATTCAGCTCATTGCTTCATACTTTCTAATTGATTGGCCACCAATTGGAATAATAGGGTATTCTAGTTGAACTTGGAAAAGAGATATTGGAATTAGGCCTTCAGTTGAATTGTGTGAATGCTTAAAGCTTGCTAGGATGAGTAAGTGACTTTGCTAATGAGATAAGGGTATATTTATTAGTGTCACATAGCTAAATTAGGGTTTGTGCTAGTGAATGTTTACTTAGTTAAATTTTATAAGGGATTGTGAAGTTAGCTAACATAATGCCTGTGGGAGCTTCGAAAAATGCTTATAAGTGAAGTTAAATCCTAGGCCAGTATATATCACCTTTAATAGTAAGGTAAAGAAGGTCAAGTTGATTTATTATGAAATACTTAAGGGATTAATAATCCCAGATCAATAATTCAAATTTAGTTTGTTCCAATTTTCACATGTTTTACCCAGCTTCCACATATACTTGTAATTATTTGTTTAATTTTATTAAGATAAAAATTTTAGTACTTGTCACGTTTTGATCAAGAAGTCCTTGTGAGATGATACTTTTCTCGCTACTATATTACTATCATGACATGTATACTTATATATAAAAAATAAAATTTTGAAAAGCAATATAGGTGCAAAGAAGTTGAAATTCTTGGCCAAACCACTTCAAACAACACCTGGCACAACCAACAGAAGCAACATACCAAATGAGCAAAGAGATATTGAAAGTGATATTTTCACCAAGGATATGATAACAATGAAGCAAAGAATCCTTACCACTACTAGCACTTGTAAACCCCATTGCCAAAATTAAAAAATAATAATAAAGGAAGGAGCCACTTTAGCAATGTAGCCATTTCTTGAAGAAGCTATAGACCACAAGCCACTACTTAAAAGAATAGAGAGAACCATAACTTAACTTGAGGGATAAGAGCAACCTTGAAGTTGGGAAAGAGAAATGAGAGTAACTATTAAACAAAATAAAAAAAAATATGAAAAGTTAGAACTTCATATCAAGTGTGCCATGGTTTGCACACACTCTAAGATGGGAAAAATGGTTGCACCATACAAAGAAAAATGTAGTTAAACTTCATGACTAAGAATGGAAAGTATGGTAAAAGGATGGGCTAAAAATTAAGAGAAGGAGTTTATCCATGAAGAGGATGAATAGACCCACTAAACTAACATGGTTTCCTGGCTAGAAAAGAAAATCACAAATTGAAATAACAGCAATAAAGAAGGAGCCTAAAAACTAAAGCTATAGAGGAAGGAGAAGATTCAAGAGCAAAGAGTGAAAGATAAAAGAGAAAATGTTTTAGACTTTTCCTTAAATGACACTTTGATAGACAATTTGCAAAATCTAATTAATACAAGAGGAGAATTTTCTTTTATGAAAAAGGCAACTCAATCAATATGCAATTAGACAAACAATTTGATCTATGCAATAAGAGCATTTTGATTCTTTGATGCTACACTTTGGGTATATTAGGGATTTTGGAAAGGAAATATATATAGAAGAAAAAGCAATGTTGGTGTTCTGGAAACTGGAACTTGGTCCCTCTTATTAGTTTGCCTTATTTGATGGCCACTAGAGTTATGGTTAAACTTGCTTTTAGCTATCTTTAACAAACTTTTAAACTTGAGTTCTCTAAAGTATTTCTAAGCTTGAAATTTAATTTCATTAATCCTTCCAAATTTTATTTATCATAAGCTCTTTAATTCTTAAATTAATTTTTTCTTAAATTTAGACATGCCTTCTCCAAAAATATAATTTTTCATTATTTTTCTCTTTCCAAATTATTAGTTTTAGAATAACTATTATTGGGTTATTATAAAAAGTGTATACTTCAGATTTGAAGAGTTAGAAATGACCAAGACAAATCATAGAATAGCTTATCATTGTTTGTATGACATATTGTTGAGCTAAACTATCCCTATCCTTTTTGGTAGGTGTTGCAAGCTGCTATGTTGCGTTGTATAAGCTATCATGATATTGAGTTGCAAAGCTTATTTGTGTTTTTTTGGCTCTTAGGGAGTTAGCAAAATATCTTGAGTGCTCTTAGTGAGCCTAGGGCTTATTGTGAGACAAATCCTTATTGCTATTCTAAATTCAGTTTCTAAAGGGCTTGTAAACAACCTAGGGACATGAGGAAGTAAAATCCTAAGTGTTGAGATTGTAAGGTTATCTTGTCATCTAGGTAGTAAAAGTAGGAGAGTTAAGCCTTGTGAATAAATTGCCTTGTTTTTTATTGATGTTTTCCCATATTAATAAAATCCCCCTGTTATGTGCTTAGGAAGTGGACATAGGGATATATTGGTCTAGACTACTATCAATTTGGTTATGTGAATCTTCTTATCCCTACTTTTTTTTACTTCTTGGTTAAGGCACTTTTTGAATGTGTATGATTATGAGAAAACTTACATTAATTATCAATGTTCTTGGTGATTCAAATCACTTAAAAAATTGGTTTTAAGAACCTTTTTTTTTTGAGATTATTCTTAAAAATTAGGAACCTGAAGTTCCTCATAGGGAAAAGAATATCCAAGCACAATTATTTTTAAATAATTCAATATAAACTATCATCCTCGACATTTTCCAAACCCTTAGGCATCAAAGTAAGGATTGATAACCATAATAATGAGGGACTAGAAATTCAGATAAGATGAAAGGAAAGAGTAGAAATAACGGAAATGAAGCCAAAGTAAAATGGAGAAAACTGACGTACCAGTGGCAAAATTGTAATTTTAAGTAAAATTATAAAACCTTAAGAAAAAAAGTTATGAATGTCAAAATTAAGCTTATTATGTAATAATTGGTTTTTTAGAAATTCAACTGTAATTGATAAATTGATATGGGAACACCCTAAAGCAAAGTAAATTAAGATTAAATGAGATTAGAATATTAATTAGAACATCTACAAATGTGGTTTAGAGTCTAAAGATAGCTAAAAATCAAAGCTAAAACAACCAAATAGAAAGATACGAAGGACAGTGGCAAAATTATAATTTTGGGCAACTTTTTGAAATCTCAAAGGAGGGAGTTTTAAATGATAAAATTGAGCTCATTATGTCTTAAAGGCCTAAAAAACTATGGGAACCTTTAGAATGATTAAAACCTTTTCGGCATAAAATTTAGGCTGTCAATTAACTAAAACTTTGATCAGATGGTTTGATAAGGCTTTAAATCCAATTATGGTGAAACCAAAGGTATTTAATGAATTAGATAGCCTAAATCTTATGATGGAAAAGATGGTTCTCAAAAAGGAGTTGAAATGAGTTCAAATGAATGAAACAAAGTTTAAGGGCAAAGTTGGAATATTAAAAATTTATAAAACCCTAACTCTTTCATATAAATAGCCCCCTCCACCTTCTTCTCCTTCATTTGGCCGAAATTCTTAGCTCTGAATTAGACCCAAAGGATCCCCCAAATAGCACCAAAACTTAAGGGAGATTGAAGCTACATATGGTAAAGAAACTTGAGGAATTTGCTTATAATATTCTTAATGTCTAGTTTCCATTCTTTCTCCTCTTTTTCTCTGTGGTTTTAACATCTTAAAGGAAGGTGTTTTGAATATGAACTCATGGAGAAAAGGGGTTTTAAGAAGGACCTAAACATAATTAAAAAGCCATTTCATTTAATATATACTTTAGTATGGAAGATTAATTCTTCTTGCTTCTCCATCACCTCATGGGTTCGGCCACCATAGAAGGAATATGGGAGGGGCTAGCTTTTCATTGAATCATACTAAGAATTAAGGTTTTGGAATGTGGAGATTAAGATTTTGCCATTAAAACAAAGTAAGAAACTGTGGAATGCCTAAATGAGAAATGATGGTTTTGATTGCACTTAGGGAAATTTGAAAGTTTAAAATGATATTTTAGACCATGTAAGAGTATGGTTTAGTTAATAGGAGGTTAAGGAACTCATCTATGTGTTAAATTCATTAGAAAAGTAAGCAAAACTCCATAGGTGCTCCTTTATGGGTGTGTCTTGGTCAAGAGTGATTCCAAGCACCTAGGGAGAATTTCCTTTTATTCCAAGGATATAAATGGTATAGATATGAATTATAAATACCAAAAGAATTACTAGTTTGAATTTCAAAATCATATTTTCAAAGTTAGAAGTTCAGGGTTTCATTATGCATAAAAAAGCAACTTGGTATTAGGCTTTTTGATTTGAGTTTGTGATAACTTTAATGAGTTTAAATGGAGTCATGTTGTAAAACCAAGTTTCTCTAGCTCACCTCATGCTATTTTCATGCCTTATCTCATGCTAGTTTTATAAGCAGCAAAATAATAGCATTGAAAATAACGAAGAAATTTGTGTTGCATAAGGGATAAAATTTTCATTCAATATCCCGTGAATCATATGAAGTCATCCATCTCATTCTCATATTTAATTACATAATTACAACTCATAACCATTCCAAGAAGTGGCCTAGAACTCGTGCAAGTGGATGGAATACATAAAATTCAATGGTGTAGCCTCTGCCAGAATTTCTAGGTTATTGTCATAAATTTTGAAAAATCATAACTAATTCTAGAAAAATCAAAATTATGCATTATTTATCATTCTGGAAAGCTACAGATATATACATTATGTTAAAAATATATCTAAACCACAAAAGGGGTGTAGCCACCAGTAATTGATGGAACAATACTAGAGGTTGACTATCACTACTGGTACTGTCCTCCAACTTCAAAAATTCATATCTCCCTACTCAAAGGTCCAATTGGGGTGATC
This sequence comes from Erythrophleum fordii, assembly GCA_032878935.1. NCBI lineage: Eukaryota > Viridiplantae > Streptophyta > Magnoliopsida > Fabales > Fabaceae > Erythrophleum > Erythrophleum fordii. The sequence goes on along the minus strand of JAVQMF010000052.1, from coordinate 10,813,788 downwards.
TTAGTGGCCATGGAAATCATATCATGTATAGTTTATTTTTATAAAATTTCATGATCATTGGGCATCCTTTAGCCCTCGAGTGACATAGTCCAAGTTATTGATCATATAAATAGTGTCTACATCAGTTTAGCAGAAAAATGCCAACTTTGAAAAATCATAATAAACTCCACAGAGTTCTAAATAATGTGGTTTTTAACTTCCCAAAAAACTCTAGAAAATATCTGTATGTGTGCCACATTTTATGGGCAAATTCATTCATTTGGTTATATCTTGACATTGGGGTCATGAAATGGTTCATTTTGTGTCATATAAAGGGTCCAAATGGTTCATTTTGACTGCCAAGGCAACCATGACAGCTTGAGCACATAGGAATGCACCAAAATGACTTTCTAAACTTGTCTTAAAGGTGCATAAACCCAAAAATTAAAAACTTACTCTCTCACCCCATGTCATGCACAAGTTTACACATGTTTTACATTGTCATTCACTACCCAAAATGCACATTACCATTCATTTGGCACTAAAACTCATACATACATCAAACATGTGGGTAATTACATATGTTCATATGATTATACAATAATTACATCACAGGATTACATCACTTGCCATACATATGGCTACAAAAGAAGCAAAAACTAGGTGAATTGTTGTCAATCTCTTATCTTCCAACTTGATGGCTTCTATTACCTTACTCATGTGATCCACTTAGCATGTTAAGACATTAGAGAGGAGGGAATGAGATTTAAGAATTCGAATAACTCATCTTCCTTTCAATTATACATAAAATATGTGATTTAAGTCTTAAGAATGCATGCATAAGCACAATGAAAAAAATGAGCATTCAAGAAGCATTCTTGGCATTTGAACAAGTCATACTACAAATCATACATAGGCTTGCCAAGTAGGTGGATTAGCCTCACCCTTTTTTTTATAGATTTTGGACTTGCCTCACCTATTTTCTTTAAGAGGTTTTAACTCAACCTCACTCTCAGGAGACTCTTTACTTTGTCTTAATCAATTTTAAGAGTTCTTGGCTCATCCTTACCATAGTTAAGGGTTTTTGGCTTCACCACACTCAAGCAAACCCCAACAAACATACTAGGTATCATTTGAAAATATAATGTAACATCATGGTACGATGAAACATAGGCATATGTAGAATACTTTTCATGGCTTAAAACACATATATACACATTTAAAGACAAGTTAAGCACACATTCATGCATGAGAGAAAGAGAAGTAAGTTACCTTTGCCACATAAGCACACTTCGTCTCTTGGAAATGCTCTCCCTTCCTCGACCTCACACACACAAAGGTGTGGGATTTTTTTCTCTTGCCCTAAACACAATATATGGAAGCTAATTAAGTTCTTGGAATTATTTCTGAAGCTACACATCTTTCTTAAATACTAACTTGGTCTAATAGTTCTTTTATAGTTCCACATTGCACTAAATGAAGCAACATCCATCATTTGAGTTATAGGCTTCATTCTTTCCTTTCATTTATAATTCTTGACCTATTTTAAACCTCTTGGAGTTATCACACAATTAAAACAAGGAGCCTAACTAGGCAGTGGTTCTTTAAGTCATATTATAGAACCTATGACATTAATTCATTCCTTAGGCCTCTTAAGTTTTTTCCAAGGTTTCCTTTCATCTTCACTCATCATATATGACTCAAAATTGGGCTTGAAAAAATTTAAAACTATCCCTAGATACATGGAACCCTCTTGGTCGAGCCATGCTCCTTTCTTGGCATCCATGGAATATGCTTTATTTTTCTTGATGGAAGATACATATGGGGAGCCTTCTAGGGATCTTAGGAGTTCATCCAAAAACTCATTTAGGCTTGGGAATTATTGTATCAAATCAGATTTTACAAGGGACACTTGAAACCCTAACTTTGCTATCTTGATTTTCCATAGTTATTTGTTAATTTTCTTTGCATATTCTTATTCTCCTCCATTAAATTCCTAAGATTCATCCTTGGTTTAGCTAGAAATTCAACCCTTTAAGGCTAGCCATATGTAGGTCAAACCACCCACAAGAGAAGGAAGGAGGAAGATTAAGTGAAGAGATGACAAAATATCTTGATTTCCTTGGTTCTTCTTGCTTATTTTTCACCCTCCTTGGCTTCCTCACCTCAATTTCAAAATTTCTCTTCTATTCTGCCCTCAAAATAGATCCAAGAACTTCAATAAAACCATAGGAAAGAAAGGGAAATAAGGGAGAAAAAGTTTACTAAAGAGAAAGTATGAAAAAGACCAAGAAAATCCATACCTCTTCCTTGTTTTTCTCCTTCTTTTCTTCTCCTTCTTGTTGCACCTCAAACCCTAGCTCTCTTCTCTAGTTTAGGGTAGAAACAAATGTGGCTAAATGAATGAGGAGGTGGGGCGTGACCTATATATAGATGGGTTTAAGAAACACTTTTCAAAAATTTTAATTTCGTCCCTTTGTCTTGGCATTTTCGTTTCTAGTTCATTTTAGCTCTTTTTTTAGGATCATATTTTTTATCATGAAATTTAGATCCTTAATTTAATAAGATTCCTTTGAAATCACTCAAATAAGAGCTAAAACCTTCCCAAATAAATCTGTCAAAGTTTAAGTCAATCAATGTTGGAAAATGTACATCGAAAGGGTTTTACTTTTCTTGGGGCTTCCCGTACTTTTCAGGGCCTTTGAGAACCTCAGAGAACTCAAAACTTTCATTTAAAAGACCCTCCTATGTGAATTCCAAAATTTACTTAAAATTACGAAAATATCATTACATTTTGTCAACTTTTGTTCAAATTCATTTTTTCATTCTAGCTCTATTTTTCTTTCCATCTAAGCCTAGGATTCTCATTTTGAAAAGTCTAGAATGCTACTTAAATTTTTTGAGACCTTAACTAATTCATTTCAAAGGACTTGCTTTGAAAATGTATCCATTTCTATCATTTGATGAAAATCGGACATTACACATGTGACCTAGATTAAGTGAGAAATTAAAGCCGAGATAATGAATTATGTGAGTTGCTTCATTGTGCCACCAAATGGAGCTATATGGATACCTAAAGCTAGAATTGGCTTGTATAGGATTTATGTGAGGCTAGAGATAGTTCCATTGATGCATTTATGTCTTAGTTGATATGTCTAGGTTAAGCAAATCAAGCTTCTCCTAAGTGTGCTTGTGAGGCCGGGTTTAGGAAGTAGGAACCAAGGAAAGGATTTTGTGCTTCTTGAGAATGGTAGCTCTTCATCCATTCTTGTATGCTTTTCTCAGTTGTTTGATTATCAATGATTGCTTGTATACGTGTTTGAATCATGAAACATGCCTATTGTGATTGGTTTGATGATTTGATATCATTATGCTTCTTGTAATATAATTAGAATGTGAGATGGCTTTTAATAGGTAACGTTATGCCAAAAGTCCTTTGATTTGGGTGAGGTGAAGCCAAAAATCCTTGAGAATGGGTGAGACAAGGCCAAAAATCTTAAGCTTGAGTGAGGATAAGTCAAAAGTTCCTAAAAGTATGTGAGGTTAATCCAAAAGTCTCAAATAATTAAGTAAGACTAGACTAAAAGTCCCTAAAGCTTGTTTTTGACCTTGATGGATCTATATGATTTTATAAATGCAATTACGTTTAATACTTATAAACATTTGATGCATACTTACTTTCTTTGACATAATAACTTGCTATATATGTATGCTTGAAGGATAAATAAGTTATTAGGATTCTTTAAATCTTATTTTGCCTTATTTTCTTTCTAACCATATCTAAGGAATTCTCAAGGAGCAAAGAATGGAGACCAACAAGCCTGAATGATATTATTTTGATAATGTTTTAGGATTTTATGTAATCTAATGTCAAAATATGTTTGTATATGTTATTTATATAATGTAAAGCTTCACTCATATGTAAAAGTATGATATTATGATGTATGTACCATATTTGGAGGCATATGTGCAAGAACATTTGTTTTGGGCATGTATGTGCCATGGAAAGTGTGTGTATAAAGACAAGTGAGAGAGTGATTTTGAGTTTCATGATATTTGGGACTTGATGAAATGACCATATATGTTGTAAATTATGTTTTGGACGTGCTCAAATGGTCAGTTACAGTAAGAAAATTCATTTTGGACCATTTGGTGCCACTTTGATGCCATTTTGAGACATAATCTACTTCAGAAACAAAACCCAACCAAATGGACAAATTTTGGCATGAAATATTGCTAGGATTCAAATCTCATTTAGAGATTTTCATAGAGGTAAAGAACACAATTTTTAGAGCTTTGTAACATTTATTATGAATTTTCAAAATTGGTTGAATTATGTAGATTTGCCATGTTATTATTCATTTGGTCAATTCTGATTTTTCCAATATTTGAGGAGCCAAATGACCTCCAATACTCATGAAATGTTATAGGCATATATTTGGCATTATAAGCTTTCTATAGCCATCAAAATCACCTAATTTAGAGTTATGTAGCTCAAGATATACATGATCAAAGATTCAGGTCTATAAATGCACGAAAATCTAATAGTGGTACTGTTCCATTAGATTTTTGTGGCCCAAATAAGATTTTTTTTATCTAAAATTTTTATAGCATGTATTTTGTGTCTTAAGCTTTCCATAGAGTCCAATTTGTAAGAATTAGATTTTTTTTAGCTCAATATATGAATATATGAATTTTTGAAATTTGGGGTAAAATTATGGACATGCATGGAATGATGTAACTGTACTAGCTTGTGGTGCATGATCTAACACTCGAATTCCTTAGTTCTTTTTTTTTTTTGGTTGAACATAATTCTTTAGGCTGAAATTTGAGTTTGGTAAGTTGAAATTATGCATTTAAGCTAAAATAAAGAATTTGGACATTTAATATCAATATTTTCCATTGCTAAAAGTATTTAAATTATAAAAATGGATGTTGTAAGTACATTGCGATGAAAATTATGTGCTATTTCATTATGGTATGACATTTGCTGGTATCAGATCAATGGTTTAGGCAATCTAGCTCTATGTTTGGCTCTTGAATTGCTTGAATGGTATGTGTTACGGTGTGTTTGTTAGGAAATGGTTGGACTGAATACATATTGTTGAATTGTACTTGTATACTACGGTTGTGGTTATTTTTAGACAAGATGGTGAATACTGGGATAGGCAGGCCAACTAAGGTTGAGTGGGATGAACTTGAAGATGCTTTGCAGACCATTATAGATAGGCTTGACCAGCAGCAGGCCATGATAGAGTAACTAAGACAAATCATATGGTAACAGTAGGAAATTATCCAACTGTTGTAAAATGCCCTCACTAGGCAAGAAAAAATGAGAAGCGAAACACCCCTTTAGGAGCCAGTACAAGCCTAGATGTCAAGTTAGAAGTTGTTAAATCAGTTCAAGAAGAATAGTCCACTATATTTGATGGAGAATTAGGTGCAAATAAAGCCAAGGCATGGGTTATGTAATTTGAAAAGATTTTTAAAGTGATAGGCTGTACATTAGAGCAGAAGGCTATGCTCACCACATTTATACTAGAAAAGGAAGCTAATAGATGGTGGCACAGCATAGAATCACTTATGCAGACAAAGAACATCATGATCAATTGGGATAACTTTCTGGTGGAATTTTACAGGAAATATTTTCCTAGCTCTATCAGAGATTAGAAAGAGATAGAGTTTATAAGATTAAAATAGATTAATAATATGTCAGTGGATCAGTATGTAGCAAAATTTATAGAGTTGTCTTAGTACTCCTCTTATCTCTAGAAATATGATATGAAAACTAGAGATGTGAGAGATTTGAGAAAGGATTGAAGCCCTTGATTAGAGAAGTGACTTTACAAAGGATTATAATATTTAATACTATTGTGGAGATCAATAGGGTGATAAAGAACAACATACAAGGTATCCTACCAGCAGTGGTTTGAACTAGTTAGAAAGGGGCTCTAGAATTGGAGAGATCAAGACTAGATGGGAGCACCAGCCTAGCACCTAGCAATAGAAAGAAAGACAAGGTGAAGTGGACCAAAAAGCCACAAAAAGCAAGAAAGTGTAGCCCAATAGAACCCAGCCATCCATAGTGACATGTTTCAAGTGTGGAAAACCAAGGCACATAGCAAAGAATTACCCTCAAATAAAGACAACGCCTCTACTTAGGCCATAAACTCAAGGCAGAGTATTCGCCCTTACTTAGTAAGAAGCCAATACATCCTCTAGTTTGATCAAAGGTACGATCATAATAAATGATTTTTCTGTAATTACTATGTTTGATTTGGGTGCTAGTCACTCATTCATATCCTATGATTGTGTGAGAAAATTGGGTTTAACTATTGATACTTTACCTTATGATTTGTTTGTTACCCCCTACCAGAGGCCATGTTATTATTTCCATCTTAGTTTGAATGTCATTGTATAGTTTAACTATTGTTGTACTACCATTGATTTGATTTGCATGCCTTTTTATGATATTGATTTGATTGTTGGCACGAGCAAGATGGCTACTAATAACGCTGTACTTGATTGTGAACATAAAACCATTACCTTACTTACTTGTGGGACCTTACCTAGTACTAGGGCTGAATTGTCTTTCTTGACCACTACTTAGGTTAAGAGATACCTAGAATATAGATGTCAAGGGTTTTTAGTCTTTTTCTCTATACAAGCTAAGGTAGAGGAAGGGATAAAGGAGATCCTTATAGTTAGAGAATTCCCACAGATTTTCTCTGAGGATTTTGATTTTAATGGCTTACCTCCTAAAAGAAAGATTAAGTTCCCTATTGATATAGTGCTTGGGGCTAGATTAGTGTCTAAAGCTCTTTATAGAATGGCTCCTACCAAGATAGCGGAGCTGAAAAAGTAGATAGATGAATTACTAGAAAAAGGATTTATATGCTATAGTGTTCACTCTGAGGAGCTTCTATTTTGTTTGTGAAAAAGAAAAATGGTAGCTTGAGATTGTGTATACACTATAGAGAACTCAATAAGGTTACCATTAAGAATAAATATTCTCTTATTAGAATAAATGATCTATTAGATTAGTTAGCTAGGGCATCCCTATTCTCTACGATAGATCTTAGATCTAGATATTATCATTTAAGAGTTAGAGCTAAAGACGTTCCAAAGATGGCCTTTAAGACTAGATGGATATTATGAGCTCCTGGTGATGTCATTCGAATTGACGAATTGGCAGATTGTTTTTATAGACTATATGAATATGGTATTTATACTATATTTAGATAAATTTGTTATGGTCTTTATTATGATATTGTTGTATACTCTAGATCATTTAAGGAGCATATAAGACATCTGAGAATAGTTCTGGAAACTTTGAGAAATAAGAAATTATATGCTAAACTTAGCAAATGTAAATTTTGACTAACTAAGGTGAGATTCTTAGGTTATGTTATATCACAGGTAGGGGTTGTAGTTGATTCCCATAAAGTAGAAGCAGTGTTATAATAGGATAGGCTTAAAACTATCACTAATGTTAAGAGTTTTCTAAGTTTAGTGGTTGATACTATCCAGGCAAGGCCAATATAGTGGCTGATACTTGAGCACAAAGTCCATTCATGCAGCCTATATGATGGTTAGAGAATAGGAACTCATAGAGAAATTTAGAGACATAAATATCTCTTCTCATATAATGTTAGGTAAATTTTTCTAAGTGAGACCTAAATAGAAACTGATTTAAGAAACCAGATCATAGATGCCCAGAGAAATGATGAGTTTCTGAAATAGATTAGAAGTAAAATTTTTCAAGATATGACCTTAGAGTTAAAAGTTTCTAAGGATGGTATGATAGTATATTGAGATAAAATCTATATGCCCAACCAAGTTGAATTAAGAGAGAAAATTTTAAAAGAGGCGTATAAAAGCAAGTATACTATCTATCCAAGTGCCACTAAGATGTATTAGGATTTGAAAAGAATATTTTGGTAGCTAGGAATAAAAAATGATATAGTGAATTATGTGGCTAAGTATTTAGTGTGGCAGAGGGTAAAAGTAGAGCACCAAAGACCAATTGAGTTACTACAACCCCTAGATATCCCTGTGTGGAAATGAGATAGCATAGCTATGGATTTCATTATCGGGTTACCAGGAACGTCCTCTGGACACAATGTTATTTGGGTTATAGTGGATAGATTGATGAAGTCTACACACCTTTTACTTATTAGGGCTACCTATACGTTAGATAAATTAGCCCAATTGTACATAAGAGAAATAGTGTGACTTCATTGGGTGCCCAATATCATAGTATTTGGTAAGAACCCCAAGTTTACATTAAACTTCTAGAGGTCACTACAAGTTGCTTTAGGGACTAAGTTGAGATTCAATATTGCATATCACCCTTAGACAGATAGTCAGTGTAACACCATATTTTTTAGCTTACTTCTTATCATTGTAACGCCAGACTAAAAGGACCATCCAGACCCTAGAAGACATATTAAGGATGTGTGTGCTAGAAATGAAGGAAAACTAGAATTTGTATTTAACTTTAACTAAATTTGCTTATAATAATAGCTACCATTCTAGTATATAGATAACCCCTTATGAGGCTTTGTATGGAAAAAAGTGTAGATCACCTCTGTATTAGGTTGACTAAGTGAGAGGAGTTTGATAGGACCTGAGATAATAGACTTGATGTAACACCATGAATTTTAGCTCATTCTAACTCATCTCATGCCTTTACATAACTTAATATCATGAATCATGTGAGTTTTGCATGAAAAAGGCAAGGAAAATCATACTCATTTTAGCGTTACGCTAGGTCTCAAAATTTCATTCGGTGTCACATGGACCATGTGAGATCATACTATGAATTCTCATGTTTAATTACATCATTATAACTTAAATGCATCACAAAAACATGCCTACAACTCATGGAAACAAAAATGGGGCATGAAAATTGGAGATTCATTTTTGGCCAGAATTGGCCTCTTTCCTTTGCAAATTTTGGAAAATCATAACTAAATATAGAAAAATAAAAAACATGCAATTTTGTTCATTCTGGAAAGATTAGAATGTCTAATTCACACTAAAAATATTACTAGACCATAAAATTCCTCATTTAGGACTTTTGACATCCGAAAATCTATTGAGGTTGCTGGCTGCCTGGGCTACTATTTAGATTATTGATACAAATTTCTAAAATTCATAACTAATTCTATAAAAATAGAAATCACACACATTATATCATTATGGAAAGCTAAAAATTTTAACTTGATGTTAAAAATAATTCTATAATGAAACAGATACGTTTGGCCATTGGAATCCTATTGAATAGTGACAAACTCCTAGGGCGCCACTGCTATTGACAACCAACTTCAAAAATGCATAACTCTTTGATCAGACCTCCAAATAGGGTGATCTTAATGGATGCAGAAATCTTATGACCTGTAGTTTATGCATATAAAATTTCACAAGAATTGGAAACCATTTGGCTATTAGGTGATACAAAACACAGAACTGTCAATATGAACAGTGCCCATACCAGAATCAAAAGAAAATCCCAACTTTGAAAATTCATCAAATATTCTCTAGACTCCGAAAATTATGTTCTTTAGCTTTCCGAAAATCTCTTAATGAGACCTGATTGCATGTCAAATTTTAGAGCAAGAATAACTCATTTGGCCAAAAAGTGACATAGGGTTCCATTATGGTCAATTTTAGCTCCATATTGGGTACCAAAGTTGTCAAATGGATTTCCCTTGGTCTTGGCACCTTTTGGGCAAGTTTAAAAGCTTATTTGAGACTTGTGTGAGCTGCCCAAATGGTCCCAAACCTCATGCATCTCATTTTGGCCATTCAACCCATACTTATGCATATTTCTATCAAACTTCCATAATACATAATTGGACATTCAAAACTCAAATTATATTCTAAAGTTCATACATCATATCCATGGCTCTAAATATTACACAATAGTATATTTACATATGTCTCAAGGTTCATTATACATATACAATATCATATACAATATGAACCATCACTATGGTTCCAAAATGGACAAAACCATGCATAAGCTTGTCAATTTTTCCTCTTCATAGTTGTTAGCTCCCTTCATCATAATTATTTGGTTTACCTAACATGTTAGATCATTGGAGAGGAGGGAATGGGATTCAAAGAATCCCAATAGCTCATCTCCCATTCAATCATACATAATATGTGCAAAGCAAGCTTTTCAAATGCATGCATGGTGAAAATGTAAGACATGCACATTTTAAAAACAATTTTGGCATGTGAATCAATCATATAAGACATCCAAAAGCTCACCAAGTTCTTAGATTGGCCTCACACTTCTCCTCATGGATTTTGGACTTGTCTCACCCATTCTTTAAAAGCTTTAGATTCAACCATACTTTTGGGAACCCACTCTACTTTTGGGAGACTCTTTACTTTGTCTCAACCAAGTTCAAGGGTTCTTAGCTCATCCTTACCCAAAGGAAGAGTTCTTGGCCTCTCCACACTCAAGCAAACTCATACAAACATCATGTAGACATTTGAAAACATAACATGGCATCAAGAAGTATAATATGTAAAGGCATGCTAGCATACTTTCCATAGCTTGAAAATACACCTACACACATTCAAAACAAGCTAAACACACATCCATGCATGAGAGAAGGTGGAGAAAGCTACCTTGTATACAAATACACACTTTTCCTTTAGGATTCAAGCCCCCTCTTTCGGCCACACACCCATAAATTGGTGGAGATGGTTTCTCTTGGCCTAAATATAATATATGGGAGCCAATTAGGTTCATGAAACAATTTCTAGGGCCATACAACGTGCTTAAACCCTAGATTACTCTACAACCTCCATTATGGTCCATATTGGCACCTAATGAAGCAATACTCCTTAAATGATTTCTAGGCCTCATTCTTTTCTTTCAAATATGATTCTTGACTCCTTTTAAGCATCTTGGAGTCATCACATCATTAAAACAAATGGCCTAGCACCATGTTACTTCTTTAGGTATGATATGGAACCTAGGACACCAAATCACTTTCCATGAGTTCTAAATTTTTTCCAAGGCCTCCCTTCATTTTCATTCATTAATTATGACTCAAGAATGGCCTTAGAAAAATTTAAAACTCTCTCTAGCACCATGGAACATGCTTGGCCGAGACATGCCTAGGTTTTGGGCTCCATAGAGTTTTCTTTATTTTCTTGAAGGGAGAAGCTTATGGGGAGCATCTTTGGTATCTCAAGAACTTATTTATACTTTAACTTAGACCCAGGAAGCATCACATAAATTCAAAATTTGAAAGGTGCACTAAAAACCCTAGGTTTTGCATGTTGAATCCTAATGCCTATTTTATGGTTTCCTTTGCATATTCTTATTCCTCTCCATCAAATACCTAAGAATCATGCTTGGTTGGGCTTGAAAATCAGATCTTCCTATAGTTTTTAGGCTAGGTCGAATTGGAGAAGAAGGAGACATCAACATAGCTACCATAGAATGCATTTTTACCTTGTTTCCTTAGTTAGTTTGGCTTAAATCTTGCTTTCTTCAAACTCTTCTCTTCAAATCCAAAAATTCCCCTCTGATCTTCCTTCAAAACAGCCCTCAAAAATTCAAAAAATTCATGGAGAAGAAGAGGGAAAAAGAGGATAAGAGATTGGTGGAGAGAAAGCATGAAAAACAAGCAAAATTCTATACCTAAAGTCTTGAATCTTTCCTCCTTCTTCCCTTCTCTTTGTGTGCTACTCTCTAAGGGTTTTGCTTCTGATTTAGGGCTGGAAATTCTGAAGTGAAATGAGGGAGAGTGTGAGGTGCCACCTATATATAGTTAGGGCAAAGTGACTTTTTCAAAAATTCTCATTTTGCCTTTCATAATTTGTATTTTTGTTTCTTCTTCGTTTTAGCTCCTTTTTTAGAACCTCTTTTCCATTATAAAATTTAGGTTCCCAAGTAAGAAAAATGGCATTGGAATTACTCAAATCAGAGCTAAAACCTTTCCGAACGAATCCGTCAAAGTTCAGGCACACTGATATTGGAAAATGTCCACCGGAGAGGATTTAACTGTCTTGGGGCTTCCCATGGTTTTCAGGGTCTTTGAGAACCCCGGAGAACTCAAAATTTTCATTTAAAAAGCCGTCCTGTATGAATTCTAAAATTTGCTCAAAATTACGAAAATGCTATTACGTTTCGTAAGTTTTTCGTCAGAAATTGTTTCTTTATTTTAGCTCTATTTTTCCTTCTGTTTGAGCCTAGAATTCTCATTTTTAGGAGCCTAAAATGCTTCCCAAATTTTTTGGGACCTTAACTACATCATCTTGGGAGACTTCCTTTTATATCTGGTGAATTTTGTTCATTTATAGAGAAAACGTATATTATGTTTCTCACATTTTCTCTAGTTTTTGGAGGACCAGATATTACACTTGACCACCAGACAAATAGAGTTGATTAGAAAAAAACTCCTTACTACCTAAAGAAAAGTTATGCTAATAAGAGAAGGAGGCCATTTGTAGCACCATATTTACTAAGCTCATCTCACATCATTACTAGGTTCATCTCCTTGGATTACATAAGATTTCTAAGAAAAGCTATTAAAAATACTCCATTAAATTACGTTACATCACGGATAAAATTTTCATTCGGTGTTTTGTGGGCCATATGAACTCATCCATTTCATTCTCATATTTAAATACACAAATACAACTCCTAACAAGCTCAATAAGTGGCCTAGAACTCGAGCAAGGAAAGTTGATACATAAAAACAAGGTGTGCAGCCTTAGACTGAAATTCTAGGTTTCTATCATGAATTTTAAAAAATTATAACTAATTCTAAAAAAATAGAAATCATGAACACTATACCATTCTGGAAAGCTACATATGTCTACTTTATATAAAAATAATTCCAAACTAGAACAGAGACGTCTACTATCAACAATTGATGGAATAGTACTAGAGGTCGTCTGTCATTACTAGTATTGTCCTTCAACTTCAAAAATTCATATCTCTCTGATTAGATGTCCAATTGGGGTGATCTTGCTAGCCATGGAAATATTATTATGTCTAGTTTATTATTATAAAATTTCATGAGTATTGAACATCATTTGTTCCTCTAATGACATATCTTAAGCAAATGACTATATGAACAATGTTTGCATCAGTTTAGCAAAAAAATGATAACTTTAAAAAATCATAATTAATTCCACAAAGCTCCAAATAATCTGGTCTTTAGCTTCCCAAAAAGATTTGGATGAGATCTATATGCATGCCAAATTTCATTAGCAAATTCATTCATTTGGTTAAATTTTGATATTGGGTTGCATAATGATCATTTTTATGTCTCATAAGGGGTCCAAATGGTCCAATTTGGGTTTTTAGGAAGCTGTGGCCACTTGAGCATTTGAGAAAACACCAAAATAGTCTACTAAAATTGTCTTAAAGGTGTACAAACCTAAATTTCTCAAACTCACTCACCCACCCTAAGATATACATAAGAGCATATATACCAAGTCTTGCCATCTAATGTCTAAATCATGCTATTTCATACATGTGGCATTAAATCTCATACATACATCATAAATTTACATATTTACATGTGTTCATGAAGCCATACAACATATATAACAATGGATCATATACTACTCATATGGCTACAATTTGGCATTTTCACATACTTGGTTGTCAATCTTCATTCTCTAGGCTTGGTGGCTTTCATTCCTTAGCTCACTTGGTCCACTTAGACATTGTTAGACATATAGGGAGGAACGAATGAGATTTTAAAAATCCCAATAGCTCTTCTCCTTTTTAATCATACATAAAGAATGCAAATCTATGTCTAAAAGGGCATGTATGACTATTATGGAACATGTGATCACTCAAGAAGCTTTCTTGGTATTTAAAAAAGTCATACATAACATACATAAGCTTGTCAAGTAAGTGGATTAGCCTCACCCATTCTCTTCAAGGATTTTAGACTTGCCTCACCCTTTTCTTAAAGGCAATGAACTAAGTCTTGCTCTTGGGAGATTCTAGACTTTGTCTCTACCATTCTTAAGAGTTCTTGATTCATTCTCACCATGACTAGAGGGTTTTTGGTTTTACCAAACTCAAGCAAACCAAATCAAAGTTATAAGACATCATTTGAAGACATAATGCAACATCATGGTACCATGGCATTTAGATACACACTAAAACATTTTCTTATGGCTTAAACCATACACACACACATTCAAAGACAAGATAACATCTACCAATGCATGAGAGAAATAAGAGAGAGCTACCTTTATTACAAATGCAAACATTTCCTCTTGAATTGGACTTCTCTTCCTCGGCCACACACACACAATAAGGTAGAGCTTGTTTCTCTTAGCCTAGACACATCATATGGAAGCCAATTATACTCTTAAACTAATTTCTAGAGCTACACATTCATTAAAAAAAACTAGGTAGTTCATGTGGCTCTTTTATTGTTTCATAATGCCCTTAATGAAGCAACCCAATGGAAACATGATCTTTGCTCCATTCTCTTCACTCATTTATGATTCTTGACTCTGTTTAAGCCTCTTGGAGTCATTACACAATCAATTTAAGGAGTTTAACTAGGTGTACTTCTTTAAGCCATAATATGGAACCTATGATACCATCTCAATATCCATGGCTTCTAAAATTTTTTCAAAGCTTCCTCTCATCCTCTTCCATCATATATGACTCAAAAATAAGTTTGGAACAAATTAAAACTACCCATTGGTACTCTAACCTCTTTAGGCTGTGGCTATAGACCAAGGAGACACCAAGTAAGTTTACTTTATTTTCTTGATGGAAGATGCAAATGAGAAGCCTTCTAGGGATCTCAAGAGCTCATCCAAATACTCATTTAAGCCTAGGAATTATTTTATCAAATCAGATTTTTAGTGGAACATTTGAAACCTTTACTTTGTTATCTTGAAATCTAATGACTATTTGATTATTTCTTTTACATATTCTTATTCTCCTCCCTCATTTTCCTAAGATTCACTCTTGGTTTAGCTAGAAATCCAACCCCTATTGGCTGGTCTCATAAAGGGTGAAACATGCTCCATAGAAGGAATAAGGAGAATCAAGTGTAAGAATGACAAAATACCTTGTTTTCTTGCTTTTTCTTGCTTTTTCTTCACTTGGTTAGCTTCCTTTCCTCAAACATGAAATTCCTCTCTCTGCTCTGCTCCTAAAATAAAACCAAACTCCTCATTAAAACCATGGAAAGGAAGTTTGAAAGGAGAGGAACAGGTTTGGAAGAAGAAGGAGCATGAAAATCCATAAAATTCCTTACCTTTTTCTTACTTTTTCTCCTTTTTTCTTCTCCTCCTTGGTTTGCCTAAGAGCGTTGGCCTTTCTCTAGTTTTTGGATAGAATAAGTTGTGTAACTAATGAGGAGAAGAAACATGAAACTTAAAAAGAGTTTAAGAAGCTTCCACTTTCTTAAAAATTTCAATTTTGCCCTTTCGTTTTGGCATTTTTGTTTTAGTTTCGTTTTAGCTCCTTTTTTAGAACCATCTTTTCCATTATAGAATTTAAGTCCTCAATCTTATAAAATACCTTTGGAATTACTCAATTTGGAGCTAAAATCTTCTTGATGAATTGGTCGAAGTTTGGGCTCATCGCTGTTAGAAAATATCTACCAGAAGGGCTCTAATTGTCTTAGGGCTTTCCATGGTTTTCAGGGCCTCTAAGAACCAAGGAGAACTTGAATTTTCTATTTAAAAAGCTCTCCTATAAGTATTCTAAAAATTACCTGAAATTACAAAAATGCCATTACATTTTGTTGCATTTTCTTTAAAATTCGTCTGGCTATTCTGGATTCGGTTTCAAGGCACCTCTGGCCTTGAATCACCATTATTTGATGTCTAAAATATTATTATAATTTTATTAGACCTTAAATCACTATATCTGGGGAACTTCCTTTTATATCTGGTGAATTTCATGCGTTTACAGAGAAATTGTACGTTACATTTCTCACGTTTTCTCTCATTTTCAAAGAACCAGATATTACACCATTACAGTTTAAAACTAAGGACCATGTATTCATTCAGGTATCTCCAATTACTCATGTAGTTTAGTCTATTAAGGTAAGGAAGCTTAGTCCTAGGTACATTGATTCATTTGAAATCCTTGAAAGAATTGGACTTGTTACTTATCGTATAGTTTTACCTCATAACCTAGCGTAAATCCATAAGGTATTTCATATCTCCCAACTAAAAAAGTACTTACCAAATCCCTTATGTAAAGTCCCACATCGGCTGGAAGGGGCCTGTGGCTAGCCCATATAAGTGGGGAGAATCCTCCCCCTCACGAGCGTGCTTTTCCTACGGGAAAGGACAAAGCCCAACGAACCGGGAAGGCAGGGTCAAAGACCCACGAACCGGGAAGGAAGGGACAATACTCGTGAAGGCTCTGTATGTGTTGGTATCAGAGCAATCCTGGCCCATGTGCGACCCGAGGACGGGTCGGCCCCAAAAGGGAGGTGGATTGTAAAGTCCCACATCGGCTGGAAGGGGCCTGTGGCTAGCCCATATAAGTGGGGAGAATCCTCCCCCTCACGAGCGCGCTTTTCCTACGAGAAAGGACAAAGCCCAACGAACCGAGAAGGCAGGGTCAAAGACCCACGAACCGGGAAGGAAAGGATAATACTCGTGAGGGCTCTGTATGTGTTGGTATCAGAGCAATCCTGGCCCATGTGCGACCCGAGGACGGGTCGGCCCCAAAAGGGAGGTGGATTGTAAAGTCCCACATCGGCTGGAAGGGGCCTGTGGCTAGCCCATATAAGTGGGGAGAATCCTCCCCCTCACGAGCGCGCTTTTCCTACGGGAAAGGACAAAGCCCAATGAACCGGGAAGGCAGGGTCAAAGACCCACGAACCGGGAAGGAAGGGACAATACTCGTGAGGGCTCTGTATGTGTTGGCATAATACACATGGGCCAGGATTGCTTTGATACCAACACATACAGAGCCCTCACGAGTATTGTTCCTTCCTTCCCGGTTCGTGGGTCTTTGACCCTGCCTTCCCGGTTTGTTGGGCTTTGTCCTTTCCCGTAGGAAAAGCGCGCCTTAGTGGGGGAAGCTTTGCCCCCACTTATATGGGCCGTTCCCAGGACCAAACCATCCAATGTGGGACTTTACAAGAAACTTGAGGAAGACATCGATATAAAATATGGTAAAAAAGATGAAGCCAAAATTGTAAATCAAATTACCACTTGTTTGCATGGTTTTCTCTATTGAAAATAAAGCAAGGAACTCATGAAGCAGAAGTAGTAAAAAGGAGGTGAAAACCTAATGTCAAAAGGAAGGGATCATGTTGCCAAAAGCTAAAAGTAAGGGAAAGCAATGAAGTAGCTTATGACTGAGTAAGAAGGAAAAGAGAGAGCTTCAGGAATGATCTATCAAAATATCTAATGTAGTCAAGGAGTAAAAGAAAAGAATGAAGAGAGGATGGCACATGGATTCCTTTAAGGCTTATGGAGTAAGGTTCCAAAGATTTAACGCATCCACAAAACTAATGAATATGATAATGAAAGACAATGAGATTGAAAAAAATGGAGCATCCTAAGCCTATACTAGCTTAAATGGAATAAATATGTGAGATACTTGAAAGAATGATAACATTAAATTAAGTGGGAACTCATGTGACAAGAATAGATAGAATATGAGCATACCTATATATATATATATATTGAAAAAGTAGAAAAGAAATAAGAAATAAAAAGAGAAGAAAAAGAATAAAATAGCAAAGGTTAAATTTAAACTCAATGCTTCTTAGAGTGTTTTCAAGCTTGAAAACTTAATTTAACTTACCTAATTTTTTCCTTTTTTGTTTTAGCTTATTACATCCTTCTCCTTAAAAAAATTTAACCCATGAATTTGACTTAAAATACTAGTTTGTAAGATGTAATGTCCAGTTTTCATTAAACGATGGAAACGGGCACGCTTTCAAAGTAAGTCCCCTAAGATGAGTGATTCAAGGCCAAATAAAATTTAGATAAAATGTTAAATAATAAAAAATGAGGATTTGAGCCTTGAGTTGCCCAGAAACCGGGGTCGGAGTGATTCGAAAAATTTGCCGAAAGGTCAGTGACATTTTCGTAAATAAGTGCAATTTTGCAAAAGCACCTAGGAGGGCTTTTTAAATGAAAATTTTGAGTTTCCCAAGGTTCTTAGAGGCTCTAAAAACCATGGGAAGCCCCGGGACCGGTAAAGACCCTCCGGTGTAAGTTTTCCAACGTCGATTGACCTGAACTTTGACCGATTCGTTCGAAAGGGTTTTAGCTCTGATTTGAGTGATTCCAAAGCCATTTTTCTTAATTGGGAATCTAGATGTTATAATGGAAAAGACGGTTCTCAAAAAAGAGCTAAAACAAAGGAGAAACAAAAAGGCAAAATATGAAGGGAAAAATGGGAATTTTTAAAAAAATCACTTTACCCTAGCTATATATAGGTGGCACCTCACACTCTCCTTCATTCACTTCAGAATTTCTAGCCCTAAATTAGAAGCAAATCCCTTGGAGAGTGGCACACAAAGAGAAGGGAAGAAGGAGGAAAGATTCAATACTTTAGGTATGGAATTTTGCTTGTTTTTCATGCTTTCTCTCCACCACTTTCTTCTCCTCTTTTTCCCTCTTCTTCTCCATGCTTTCTCTGAAGTTTTAAGGGCTGTTTTGAAGGGAAAACAGAGGGGAAAGTTCAAATTTCAAGTAAGGAGGCCAAGGAAAGCAAGAACAAGCAGGAAAACAAGGTATTTTGCAATTCTTCCACTTGGTCTTCTTCCTCCCTTCCTTGAGCATTTCGACCTACACTTGGACAGATATA
Organism: Erythrophleum fordii; assembly: GCA_032878935.1. Classification (NCBI taxonomy): domain Eukaryota; kingdom Viridiplantae; phylum Streptophyta; class Magnoliopsida; order Fabales; family Fabaceae; genus Erythrophleum; species Erythrophleum fordii. Next base: position 10,795,007 of record JAVQMF010000052.1, on the reverse strand, counting down.
AGGATTCAGATTTTTAACCAAACCAAAGGTGATTCTTAGGTATTTGATGGAGAGGAATAAGAATATGCAAAGAAAACTAAGAAAAAGGCATTAGAAAGCAAGATGCAAAACCTAGGGTTTCAAGTACACCTTTCAATTTCTGAATTTGTAGGATACTTCCTAGGTCTAAGTTAGAGTATAAATGAGTTCTTGAGACACCAAAGATTTTCCCCACAAGCTTCCCCCTTCAAGAAAACTAAGCGAACTCCATGAAGGCCATTAAGCTCCATAGCCTCGGCCTAAAGAGTTTCTCATAGCTAGGGAGAGTTTTGAATTTTTCTAAGGCCATTCTTGAGTCATAATTGATGAATGAAAATGAGGGGAGGCCTTGGAAAAAATTTAGAACTCATGGAAAGTGATTTGGTGTCTTAGGTTCCATAATATAACCTAAAGAAGCAACATGGTGCTAGGCCATTTGTTTTAATGATGTGATGACTCCAAGTGGCTTAAAAGGAGTCAAGAATCATATTTGAGAGTAAAGAATAAGGCCTAGAAATCATTTGAGGGGTGTTGCTTCATTAGGTGCCAATATGGACCATAATGGAGGTTGTAGAGTAATCTATGGTTTAAGCAAGTTGCATGGCTCTAGAAATTGTTTCATGAACTTAATTGGCTCCCATAATTTGTGTCTAGGCCAAGAGACACTATTTCCACCAACTTGTGGGTGTGTGGCTAAAAGAGGAGGCTTGAAAGCTAAGGAAAAAGTGTGTGCTTGTATACAAGGTAGCTCTTTCCACCTTCTCTCATGCATGAATGTGTGTTTAGCTTGTTTTAGAATGTGTGTTTCAAGCTTTGAAAAGTATGCTATCATGCCTTTATATGCCATGATGCTTGATGCCATGTTATGTTTTTAAATGAACCCATGATATTTGTATGAGTTTGCTTGAGTGTAGAGAGGCCGAGAACTCTTCCCTTGGGTGAGGATGAGCCAAGAATCCCTGAGCTTGGTTGAGACAAAGTAAAGAGTCTCCCAAAAGCAAAGTGGGCTCCCAAGAGTATGGTTGAGTCCAAAGTGTTCAAAGAATGGGTGAGGCAAGTCCAAAACCCATGAGAAGAAGTGTGAGGCCAATCCAAACACTTAGTAAGCTCTTGAATGTCTTGTATGATTGATTCACATGCTAAGGTTGCTTTTAAAATGCCTATGATTTCTACTTTCTCCATGCATGCATTTGTGAAACTTGCTTGCATATATTATGTGTGATGGAATGGAAGATAAGCTATTGAGATTCTTGAATCTCATCCCCTCCTCTCCAATGATCTAACATGCTAGGTGGACCAAGCAATTGTGGTGAAGGGAGCCAACAACCTTGAAGAGGGACAATTGACAAGCTTATGTCTTGTTTTGTCTATTTTGGAACCATAATGATAGTTCATCATGTATATGATGTTGTATATGTATTATGAACCTTGAGATATATGTAAACATACTATTATGTGATGTTTAGATGTATGGAAATGATATATGACCATTAGCACATATTTTGAGTAGGCAAGGCCATGGTAAGAGAATTTAAAATTTGATGAATATGTGTATAAATGTGGGTTGAATGGCCAAAATGAGATGCATGAGGTTTGGGACCATTTGGGCAGCTCACACAAGTCTTAAATAAGCTTTTGGACTTGCCCAAAAGGTTCCATAACCAAGGGAAGGCCATTTGGCAAATTTGATACCTCATATGACGCCAAATTTGACCATAATGGAACCCTATATCACTTTTTGGCCAAATGAGTTATTATTGCCCTGAAATTTGACATGCAATTAGGTCTCATTGAGACCTTTCTGTGAAGCTAAAGATCATAATTTTTTGAGATCTAGGGAATATTTGATGAATTTTCAAAGTTGACATTTTTCATGGATTCTGGTATGGGTACTGTTCATACTGGCAGTTTCGAATTCTGTGTCACCCGATGGCCAAATGGTGTCCAATGCTTATGAAAGTTTATATTAATAAACTAGAGATCATAATATTTCTGTGGCCACCAAGATCACCTCATTTGGAGGTCTGAGCAGAGAGTTATGCATGTTTGAAGTTAACTGTTAGTATCAGTAGCGCCCCAGGAGCTCAGTTACTGTTCTATCAGTTCTAGATGTCTAAACGTATCTTTTTCATTCTGGAATTATTTTTAGTGTTAAATTAACATTTTTAGATTTCCAGAAAGACTTAATGTGTGTGATTTAGATTTTTATAGAATTAGTTATGAATTTTTGAAGTTGGTATCAGTAAACTGAACAACAGCCCAGGCAGTCAGCAACATCAGTAGATTTATGGATGTCAAACGTCCTGTGTGATGAATTTTGTAACCTAGACGTATTTTTAAGGTGAATTAGACATCCTAATATTTCTAGAATGACCAAGATTTCATGATTTCGAATTTTCTAGATTTAGTTATGATTTTCCAAAGTTGGGTCAGAAAATGGAGCAAATCTGGCCGAAAATATGCTTGTTTATTTTGAGTTCCATTTCGGTTTCCATGAATTGTAGGCATGTTTTTGTGATGTAAATGAGTTGAAATAATGAAATTAAATATGAGGAAGTATAGTATAAGCTCACACGGTCCACGTGACACCGAATTGAAATTTTTAGATATAGCGCAACGCGAAAAAGTCTATTATTTTTATCCTCTTTCTCATATACTCTTGTGGGATTGATGATAAAAAGCTTATAAATGACATAAAATGAGCTAGAAGTTATGGTGTTACATAAGAAGTATACCAGGAACACACACTAAAGTAGTTTACATACATACATAGATTAATAGAACATTACAACAAAGGATTCACGTCCATGAACAACACCATATCCTTATCTCATTGAGTTACACAATTTTTTATCATAGTATCTCTCATACCTCTATCAACTCAACATTCTCACATAGGCTTGAATCTAAAATAAGATTAAATCATGGTTACAAAAATAGAATAGCAGTAATTGCATATTCTAGCACCTCTTTCCCTTACTATCACTAACTCATCAAGCTATAGGTAGTTCTTGATAGCATAAACCTAAAACTATCAAAAATATGATTGTTGGAACCATATGATCTAATACAACGGCTACACCCTAATACAGCATTCTTAACAGCCTTGTAAACATTCTACTTAGCTCATCAAGAACTCATGCTAACAATAAGGGAATAGATGTCATATCAAATAAGCCCCTAATAATAATAAAATCTAAAAGATGAGCTACTGCGTATTAGTAAGACAAATCATCCTATAAGCCAAATAGTGCACTTCTTCATTCAAGTTTTAACAGCAAACCCTTATCCACTTTGTCATTAAAGGCATTCTCATAATTTAGTCAAAGCTAGGCAACATACTACCACATTAGCACAACTTTAACTAAGCCCATTAAATATGCTCTAATGTTAGAGGTATTATAAAATACTCAAACTCATTATTAGTTCTTGGCTCTTTATATTGCATTCATCATTAAAAATTAATTAGTCAATTCTAAAAGTAATAGGATAACCAAGCTCCTATGCACTTATTTAAACAAAAACCTCCATCACTTACATAACTATAAAGACTAATAGCAACCTAGCAAACAAGAGGTTCAATCAATAACTATGTACCTTTTTTATATTCACTTATAACATCACTTAAAACTAGTAAAATTTTTCCTATAGTTTATATTCAACATATGCGTTAAGTGTAACATCCAAGGTTTCAGAATTTTTTTAAGTCTTTCTACTATAGTTAGGATCCTTTTTAGTTATAGCGAGATGCCAGTTCGCTATAATAAGTTTGTGTCTCATACAAAATCTAGGAAATATCTCACAACAGTGCCAATTATGGCAAGAATAGTTGGAATCTAGAACTGATAAGTTCTCGCTGTAGTGAAGGTGCTTCCCACTATAGTGAGACTCATTTTGGAAAAAGTGTGAAAAAGTAAAATTTTACTTCTAAAAGAGTCTAGAATCCTCTCCTTTCTTCTGATTGACCTTGAGCTAGCTAAAACTAGAAGAAGCTCTGCCTAAGAGAGAGAGAGAGAGAGAGAGAGAGAGAGAGAGAGAGAGAGAGAGAGATAAAGGGAATTCAAAAGGAGAAAGAAACAAGGAAAAAGGTGAGAAAACTTAGGATTTTCATGGAATTGCCTTTACATATCTTATTTTCTTCTTCTTGCTCTTCCTTTCCATGGTTTGATGGATGAATTAGGTTTATTTTGGCCTTGGTTCAAAGGAGAAAGTTTAGAGTTTCGGAGTTTCAAGAAGGAAGGCTAAAGTAAGGAAGAAGCTCTTGAAGGAAGCTTAGATTCAAGGTAGTTCCACTCCTTTCTTACTTTTCTCTTCTTGCTTCCTTTATGTGTGTGTTTCGGCCAAGAGGAGAGCTTGTAGGAGGAGGAAGTTCTAACTTAAAACAAGTAAGAAATTATTGATTTAGAGTATGGGAACTTAGGAAATGCAAAGAAAGTGGAAGAAAGACCCATTGAATTTCAAGAGAGAGCAACTAGGGACTCTTGAATATCTTGTAAATTATATTTTGATTCAAGAATTTCCTCGCCCATGTAAGTATTTGTTTGAGTTTCTAAGACCCCTTGGAAGTTTCCTAAGTGCCCCTTCTATCAATGAAAAATTAGAAACTCCATGGACTTCAAATGCTCTTCATGGCTCGACCTAGAGCATTTGAGAGGGGTAAGGAGTGTTTTAATTTATTATAAGCTTTGTTAGGGACCATAGGTGATGAAAGAAGATGAGAGGAATCCTTGGAGAAAACTTAAAAGCTATAGATTAAGAGTTGAAGCAATAGGTTCCATAATGTAGCCTTAAAAAGCAAGTATCTAGACTCTTGGGAATAAATTTATGATGACTTCAAGAAGTCTAAATGGATCCAAGAGGCCTAGATATGAGAAAAAAATGAAGCTAAGAGATTGGATTATGGTAGTTGATTCATTAGGCCATTAATGGAGCTATTATGGAACCAATAAACCAAGTATGCTTCTTAAGTGTGTGTATAATGCTTTGACTTATTCCAAGAGAGTAATTGAATGCTACTTGTTATGTCTAGGCCAAAGAGATCAAGTTTCATCTAGTTGTGGGTATGAGATTGAAAGGGAAGAGAACAATCAAGAGGGAAGCTTGTATTGGCTTGTAAAGTAGCTCTTTACTCCTTCTTGTTTGCATTCTTGGATGTATGATGGTCATTGTATATTTGTATGTGTATTTGTATTATGAGGCATGCCATTTGATGTTGCATTGTGGCATTGGTACCCATATATTTCATGAATTGTGTTTTGGTTGTGAAAATTACTCTTAAGGGTGAGGTGGTGCCAAAAGTCCCTTGAGATGAATGAGGTAGAGCCAAAAGTCCCTAGAAATAGGTGAGGCCAAGTCAAAAGTGCCTAGATCAAGGGTGAGGCTAATCCAAAAGTCCCAAAAATGGTGTGAGGCTAGACCGAGTCCCTAGAGCTTATTCTTGGTTTCGATATGATTTTCATGGCATGTAAATTATATGTTGAATGATTCTTAATGGTGTTGGATTCTACTTGTATACTTTGTGTAACACCATATATTTCTAGCTCATCTCATGCCTTTAGATATCTCATTTTCAAGAATCATACAAGCTTTCAAAGAAAAAGGCAATAGAAATAATGAATATTTTTGCGTTGCGTTATATATAAAAATTTCATTCAGTGTCACGTAGATCATATGAACTCATACAACACATTTTCATATTTAATTACATAGATAAAACTTATTTTCATCATGAAATGTGGCCTACAACTCATGGAACTTAAAGGAATGCATGAAATAAACACATATATTTTTAGCCAACTTTTTCCTCTTTTCTGACCAAACTTTGGAAAATCATAACGAATTCTAGAAAAATCAAAATTATGCATTCTTGGCTATTCTAGAAAGCTATGTATGTCTAATTCATATAAAAATATGTCCAAACTATAACATCCATCACAAAGGACTTTTGACATTCAAAATGGTCCAGTGGTTAAACCATCCACTAGTGCTGTCACAGATTTCTGCAGCAAATTTTAAAAATATCCAATTAATTCAAAAAAAATCCAATCCATGTAAATGATACCAATGTAGAAATTTGTGGATGTTAGCTAGAGGTGGCCAATAACTCCATACCATCTCAAGCACGCACAGACCTCGAAATCCAATCAAATAGTAACAGAGGTCGGTTAAAATCCCTGATACTAGATAGAATGTTTGAAAATTTATATCTCCCTCTCTAGACATCCAAATGAGGTGCTTCAAGTTGACATGAGTCATTGTAAATATCTAATTTTTTTGTATAAAATTTTGTGACAATTGAACATCATTTGAGCCTTGTGTAACAGATTTCATTTTTGGACCTAAATGAACAGTGACATGACCAAAATCAAAAAATTTTCCAATTTTGAAAATTTATCAAATATTCTCTAGACCTCCAAAAATTATGTTCTTTAGCTTTCCAAAAAGATCTCAACAAGCTCTAATTGCATGCCAAATCTCAAATCAAGAAGAGCTCATTTGGCTAAAAAGTGACATAAGGTACCATTATGGTCAATTTTGGCTCCATATAGGGTACCAAAATATCCAAATGGTTTTCCTTGAGTTTTGGCACCTTTTGGGTAAGTCTAAAAGCATAATTAGGACTTGTATGAGCTGCCCAAATGGTTCTAAACTCCATGCATCCCATTTTGGCCATTTCATCCGCACTTATACACACTTACATCAACTTTTCAAGAACCATAACTTGGTATTATATACTCACTTTACATTCTAACATTCACATCTCATATTCTTTCATTTATATATCACATAATATCATAATTACATATTTTCAAGAGGTCATAGACCATATACAACAATAATTTACATTACTAGACATCATTATAGCTTTTAAAAAAACAAAAGCTAGGCATATTGGTGTCAAACTCTTCTCTTCAAAGTGGTTGGCTTCTATTACCTTGTCCACTTAGTCCACCTAGCATGTTAGGACATTAGAAAGGAGGGAATGAGATTCAAAGAATCCCAATGGCTCATCTTGTAACATCCAGCTTTTCCGTAAACGTGAGAAACGCAATGTTCAGTTTCTCCGTAAACGGCAAAAATGGGCCAGATACAAAAGAAAGTTCCTGAAATAGAAGGAATTGGGGCCAACTAAAATTATGATAAAACTTTAAATATTAGAAAATGAGGATTTGAGCCTTGAGTTGCTTAGAAATCAAGGCCAGAGTGATTCAAAAAATTTGTCAAAAGGACAGTGGCATTTTCGTAAATATAAGTACTTTTTGAAAAACACACAAGAGGGCTTTTTAAATGAAAGTTTTGAGTTCTCCAGGGTTTTTAGAGGCCCTAAAAAACATGGAAAGGCTCGGGACAGTTAAAGCCCCTCCAGTGGACGTTTTCCAATGTCGGTGTGCCCGAACTTTGACGGATTCGTTTGGAAAGGTTTTAGCTCCGATTTAGGTGATTCCAAAGCTATTTTACTTGATTGGGAACCTAAATTGTATAATGGAAAAGACGGTTCTAAAAAAGGAGCTAAAACGAAGGAGAAACAAAAATGTAAAGTATGAAGGGCAAAATGGGAATTTTTGAAAAGTGTAACTTATTCCCAATATGATGCACCCTTCTCCTCCCTTCATTATGCACGACCAAGTTCTGCCTAAAACCAAAAGAAAACCCTAGGGGATGAGGCTCACAAGAAGGGGAAGAAAAGGAAGAGAAATCAAAGGCTTAAGGTATGGAAATTAGTAGTTTTTCATGCTCTTTCTCTTCCAAACCTCTTCTCCTCCATTCTCCTTTGTTTCCTATGATTAAAATGAAGTTTATAAATCTGTTTTAAGAGAGAAATTGAGGGGAAAGTTCGGATTTGAAGAGAGGAGCTCAAAGAACACAAGATTCAAGTGAGAAAAAGCAAGAAAACAAGGTAATTTTTCTTCCTATGGTTGTCATTTTTGGTCCCCTTCTCCGCCATTTTGCCCCACTTGAGAAAACCCTAGGAGGAGATGATTTTTAGGTAGAACCAAGCATGAATCTAAGGAAAAAGGGTGTGGAGATTAAGAATATGCAAAGAGAATTAACAAAAAATCATTAAATTTCAAGATGCAAGTTCTAAGGTTTCAATTGCACCTTGTAAAATCTGACTTTGTATGATGATTCCTAGGCCTAATTAAGAGTTTAAGTGAGCTCCTAAGATCTCTAAGAGGCTCCCTATATGCTTCTTCCCTTGAGAAAACAAAGAAAGCTCCATGGAACCCAATATGCTTCATAGCCTCGGCCTAGATGGGTTCTCCTAGCTAGGAAGAGTTTTAAATTTTTCTAACACCATTCTTGAGTCATATTTGATGAATGAAAATGAGGGGAGGCCTTGGAAAAACTTTAGAACTTATGGAAAGTGATTTGGTATCTTAGGTTTCCTAATATGACCTAAAGAAGCAACATGGTGCTAGGCCTTTTGTTTTGATGATGTGATGACTCCAAGAGACTTAAAAGGAGTCAAGAATCATATTTGAAAAGAAAGAATGAGGCCTGGAAATCATTTGAGGGGTGTTGCTTCATTAGGTGCTAATATAGACCATAATGGAACCTATAGAGCAATCTAGTGTTTCATTAAGTTGTGTAGCCTTAGAGTGTGGTTCATGAACTTAATTGGCTCCCATAATTTGTGTCTAGGTCAAGAGAAACCATCTCCACCAATTTGTGGGTGTGTGGCTGAAAGAAGAGGCTTGAGTCCAAAGGAAAAAGTGTGTGATTATGTGCAAGGTAGCTCTCTCCACCTTCTCTCATGCATGGATGTGTGTTTAGCTTGTTTTAAAATGTGTGTATGTGTATTTTCAAGCTTTGAAAAGTATGCTAGTATGCCTTTATATGTTATAATCCTTGATGCCATGTTATGTTTTCTGATGAGTGCATGATGTTTATATGAGTTTACTTTGAGTGTGGAGAGGCCAAGAACTCTTCTCTTTAGTGAGGATGAGCCAAGAACCCTTGAGTTTAGTTGAGACAAAGCAAAGAGTCTCCCAAAAGCAAAGTGGGCTCCTAAGAGTATGGTTGAGTCCAAAGTGCTCAAGAAATGGGTGAGGCAAGTCCAAAACCCATGAGGAGAAGTGTGAGGCCAAACCAAATACTTAGTGAGCTCTTGAATGATTTGTATGAGTTGTTCACATGCCAACTTTGCTTCTAAAATGTCCATGGCTTTTATTGTCTCCATGCATGCATTGGTAAAGCTTGCTTGCACATATTATGTATGATTGAATGGGAGATGAGCTATTGGGATTCTTTGAATCTCATCCCCTCCTCTCCAATGATCTAACATGCTAGGTGAACTAAGTGGATATGCTAATGGGAGCCAACAACACTAAAGGAAGGAGATTGACAATCATGTGTTTAGCTTTTGTCACTTTAAGACCATGATTGTACCATATGATATATATGATGTAGTAAATGGGTTTTGACCCTTGAGACATGTGTAAATATGATATTATATGATGTTTAAATGTATGGATATGATGTATGACCTCTAGAACCTATTTTGAGTATGTAATGCCAAAGTGTGCAATATGGAAGTTTGTTGGAAATATGCATAAGTATGGGTTGAATGGCCAAAATGAGATATATGAGATTTGGAACCATTTGGGAAACTCACACAAGTCTCAAATAAGCTTTTAAACTTGCCCAAAAGGTACCAAGACCAAGGGAAATCCATTTGGCAATTTTGGTACCCAATATGGAGCCAAAATTGACCATAATGGAACCCTATATCACTTTTTAGCCAAATAAGTTAGTCTTACTCTGAAATTTGGCATGCAATTAGGTCTCATTGAGAACTTTTAGGAAAGCTAAAGAACATAATTTTCGGAGGTCTAGAGAATATTTGATGAATTTTCAAAGTTGGGATTTTCTATGGTTTCTGGTATGTGCACTGTTCATACTGGCAGTTTTGAATTCTGTGTCACCCGATGGCCAAATGATGTCCAATGCTTATGAAATTTTATATGCATAAACTAGAGGTCATAAGCTTTCTGTGGCCACCAATATCACCTCATTTGAAGGTCTGAGAAGAGAGTTATACATGTTTGAAGTTAACTATCAGTATCAGTAGCACCCCAGGAGCTTAGTTACTGTTCCATCAGTTCCAGACATCTAAACGTATCTGTTTCATCCTGGAATCATTTTTAGTGTCAAGTTAACATTTGTAGCTTTCCATAATGACTGAATTTGTGTGATTTAGATGTTTTTAGAATTAGTTATGAATTTCAGAAGTTTGTATCAGTAAACTGAATAACAGCCCAGGCAGCCAGCGACTCTGTAGCTTTTTGGATGTCAAACGTTCTGTGTGATGAATTTTGTGATATGGGCGTATTTTTAGTGTGAATTAGACATCCTAATCTTTCTATAATGACCAAGATTTCATGATTATGAATTTTCTAGATTTAGTTATGATTTTCCAAAGTTGCTCCAGAAAACGGAGCAAATCTGGCTGAAAATATGCTTGCTTATTTTGAGCTCCAATTCGGTTTCCATGAGTTATGGGCATGATTTTGTAATGCAAATGAGTTGTAATGATGTATTTAAATATGATAATGCATAGCATGAACTCACACGGTCCACGTGAAACCGATTGTAAATTTTTAGGTATGACGCTATGCAAATAAATTCATTATTTTCATGCCCTTTTTCATGTGCCCTCATGGAAATGATGATGTGAAGCTTATAAATGGCATGTAATGGAGCTAGAAGTTATGGTGTTACACATCTCTCATCCAATCATATATAATAGATCTAAACAAATCTCATAAATGCATGTATGGTCATGTAAACATGTGCAAGCATTTAAGAAACATTTTCATCATTTAAGTCATACATAGCATACAAAGGCTTGCCAAGTAAGTGGATTAGCCTCACCCAATTTCTTGTGGATGTTAGACTTGCCTCACCCATTTTTTAATGCATTCTTGGACTTAACCATGCTCTTAGGAGGCCACTTTACTTTTGGGAAACTCTTTGCTTTGTCTCAACTAATCTTAAGGGTTCTTGGCTCATCCTCACCATGGATAAGGGTTCTTGGCCTCACCACACTCAAGCAAACCTAAGCACACATCAAAATATCATATGAAACATAATATGTCATCATAAAATCATGGTATATGAAATCATGCTATCATATTTTTCATGGCTTAAAAATACATACACACACATTCTAAGACACGCTAAGCATACATCCATGCATGAAGGAAGGTAGAGAGAGATACCTTAAATATAATCACACACTTTTTCCTTTGAATCCAAGTTCCTCTTTTCGGCCACACTCACACAAAAGTGTGGGGAAAGTTTCTCTTGGCCTAAACATAATTTATGGAAACCAATTAGGTTCATGAACTTAATTATAAGACCATGCAATTTGCTTAGACATTAGGTTGGCTTGTAACCTCATTATGGTTCCATAATTACACCTAACAAAGCAACACCTCTCAATTAACTTCTAAACTCCATTCTTTCCTTTCAAAACTCCTCTCAAGCCTCTTGGAATCATCACATAATTAAAACAAAGAGTCTAACTATATGTTGCTTCTTTAGGTTATAATATGGAACCTAAAGCACTAACTCACTTTCTATAGGTTCTAAATCTTTTTCAAGGCCTCCTCTCATTTTCATTCATCATATATGACTAAAAAATGGGTTTAGAAAAATTTAAAACTCTCCCTAGGTACACCATCCTTGCTTGCCCAAGACATAGAGCCTTAATGGGTTCCATAGAGCTTTCTTTGTTTTCTCAAGGGAAGAATCATATGAGGAGCCTCTTAAGGATCTTAGGAACTTATTTAAACTCTTATTTATACCTAGGAATCATCATATAAAATTAGATTTTGGAAGGAACACTTGAAACCCTAGAAATTGTATCTTGAAACCTAATGGTTTTTTGTTAATTCCCTTTGCATATTCTTAATCTCCAAACCCTTTTTCCTTAGATTCATCCTTGGTTCTACCTAAAAATAAACTCCTTCTAGGGTTCCTTAGGTGTGTCAAATTGGAGAAGAAGAGGAACCAAAGATAGCAACTATAGGAAGAGAAATTACCTAGTTTCTTTGCTTTTTCTTGCTTGAATCTTACTTTCTCCAAGCTTCTCTATTTAAATCCGAAATTTCCCCTAAGTTTCTCTCTTAAATTAGATTTGTAAACTTTATTTTAATCAAATAAAACAAAGGAGAATGAAGGAGAGGAGGTATGGATGGAATAAAGCATGAAAAACTATCATGGAAGCATACCTTTAAGCTTGGATTTCTCCTTCTTCTTCTTTCTTGTGCGCATAAAACCCTAGCTCCTAAAATTGGACAGAAAATTTTGAGTCTAAAGGGGTGCCACCTATATATTGAGGGAGGAGGAAACATTTTTCAAAAATTTTCATTTTGCCCTTTATTCTTTGCATTTTCGTTTCTCCTTTGTTTTAGCTCCTCTATTATAAAATTTAAGTTTCCAATTTAGTAAAATGTCTTTGGAATCACTCAAATCAAAGTTAAAACCTTCCCAAACGAATTTATAAAAGTTCAAATATACTGACATTAGAAAATGTTCACCGGAAGGGATTTAACTATCCTTAGGCTTCCCATGGTTTTCAGGGCCTCTAAAAACCTCAAAGAACTTAAAATTTTTATTTAAAAAGCCCTCCTATATGAATGCCACAATTTACTTAAAATTAAGAAAATATCATTACGTTTCATAAGATTTTCATCAAAATTTGTTTCTTCATTCTAGCTCCATTTTTCCTTCCTTCTGAGCTAGGATTCTTATTTTTAAGAGTTTATAATGTTACTCAAATTTTTTAGGACCTTAACTAATTCATTTCAAGGGACTTGTTTTGAAAACGCCCCCGTTTCCGTCATTCAATGAAAACCAGACGTTACACTTTGACATGTTCATATACCTTAATTGCTCACTTGAATGAGTGTATGAAATATTGAGATTCCTTGAATTTCACCCTCTTCTCTCTCCCATCTCACCATGTCTAAGTGGTGTCTAAGAGGCTAAGGATGGAAGCTAAGAAGCTTGAAGGACTATCTCTAGACAATTGTATAGTTTTGCATGATTTTTTTATGTAAAGAAATGTTAAGTATATATGTATATGTTATTTTTTGAGATGTAAACCATAGAGGAAATGTAAAAGTATGTATATGTAGTGTATGAACCAAATTTGGAACCAAATCAATGAGAAAATAAGCTTTGGGTACTTGGTGGCTTGTATGTAGTACGCATTCTTGCATGTAGCATGATGAGTTTGATATGTATGATGGTTTAGACTAGTTAGGCAATCCTTATATGTTGTGTTTACACTTTAAAATTTTCTCAAGAGGTGGTATAGTATTTAAGAAGCTATTTGAACCACTTTTGACTTATATAAGGTGTTAAATTTGCCATATTTGTGAATTATATCAAGATCTAACCAAATGAATTTTTCTTAGCCTGAAATTTGGCATGCATATAGATCTTGTCTAGAGATTTTTGAGAAGCTAAAGTGTACATTATTTGGAATTCTAGAAAATTTTTAGTAAATTTTCAAAATTGACAAATTTTGACAGAATTGGCATTGTTACTGTGCAGATAGTCAGATCCTTTGCTATTATTATTTTCGATCAAATGATGTCTAATGGCTATAAAATTTTGTAGGCATAAAGTAGACATGATAAGCTTTCTATAGCACTTATCACCTCATTTAGATTTATAGAAACGGAGAAACAAATTCTTAAAGTTCTAAATTAGTATCAGGGGCACAGCCAGACCTCTATTAATCTTTCATAGGTTTTCATCTCTTGGTTGCTTCTGTTTTGGCCTAGACTTATTGGTCCCCTCTGTAACACCATAATATATTAACTCCATCTAGCCTCCCTCTGGGCTCGATTCCATATGATTTCCAAAGAATAAGTACAAAACCGTGGTATTTTCATGCTATAAAACGAGGTTCAAACACTTATATTTTGCCCCGTGGGTCCTGTGAACCCATCAATCACATTCTTTACTCACACTCCATTTATACGACTCATAGATAGCATAAAACAATCCATGAACCACAAATATGAAGCCAAAAACCAAGAAAGTGCATTTTCTTAAATGGGCCAAAAAGTCAGATTTTTGGCTTTAACTTTGGAAAATCATAACTAATTATAGAAAAATGGGAATCTAGCAAACCATAGCTTTTTGGAAAGATCTAGGTGTTAAATTTATGATAAAAACAATTCCCAATGACAATATTAGCGTTTGGACCTTGTTTAACATTGAAAAAGAGACAGAGGTCCTGCTATCCTTGATACTGGTGCAACTTGCTGTCATAAACTTCCAAAATTTATAACTAATTCCAAAAAAATCCAATCTAGGAAAACTATACCAATTTGGAAACTAGAGGAAAAAAATAAGTCCAGATCAGTTCCGCAGCCCTTAGACTTCGAAAACTAATGGAACAGTAACGAAGGTCGGATGGCTTCCCTGATACTGATATAGAACTTCAAAAGGTTCTTTCTCTCTCTACAGACCTCCAATTTAGGTGCTTCTAGTTGGTATAGGTCACTGTGGTTGTCTAGTTTATGCCTATAAAATTTCATGACAATTGGACACCATTTGGTCTATGAATGATATGGATTTATTTTTGGATTAGTTACACAGTACTATGACCAAATCATCAAAATTTCCTAACTTCAACAATTCGCCAAATATTCCTTAGACTTCCAAATATTACCCACTTTAGCTTCCCAAGAAGCTCTCTACAAACTCTAGAGGCATGCCAAATTTCATATCAAGAAGAGTTTATTTGGTCATACTTTGACGTAGCTCACAAATTTGACAGTTTTGACATCCAAAATGGTTCAAAGTGGGTCCAAATGGCCTCCTACATATTCTCGCACCTCATGGATAAGTTTTAAAGCATGAACATAGTATATATGAAATGTCCAAGTGGTTCAAATAATCATACATTTTAAACTCACTATGCTATGGGCAAAAATGCATTATTACATACAATCCACAAAAGGGGCAATTCCCACATTTTCATTACTTTGGCTCTCTACATAGTTTATACATCATTTTTCCACACATTTACACTTGCTTCAACATTTACATCTCAAAAATAGTAGGTGCACATTCATTTTAGCACTTCTTTACATCAAAAGAACTAAAATAAACTAACATCTATCTACACATACTCCTAGGCTCCTTGGTGTGCATTTGAATCTCCTTGAGCTCCACCTAACATGTTAAGATGGGAGAGGGAAGGGGGTGAGATTCATGGAATCTCAGTAGCTCATACACTCATTTAAGAAAGTAATCAAGGCATATAAACAAGTCAAAGCACACAAATAGGCATCTAACCCTTCACAATCATATAATACATGATTTACATGCCATGAAAACCATATCAATGCCAAGAATGAGCTCTAGGAATTTTTGGTCTAGCCTCACTCGAGTTTAGGGACTTTTGGATGGCCTCACCTTTGGTTTAGGGACTTTTGACTTGGCCTCACTCAGTTATAAGACTTTTGGCCTTGTCTCACCTAACCTCAGGGACTTTTGGCTCTACCTCACCTATCTCAAGGGACTTTTGGCACTACCTCACCTGAGCAATTCTCACAATCCAACACATAAGCATATTGGTACCAATGTATTAAGGCAAACATATGGTATGTCTCACACAATAAGCATATACACAAGTATACAATGACTATTACATTCAAGAATGCAATAAGAAAAAGTGGAAAGCTACCTTATGAGCCAACACAAGCCTTCCCTTTCAATTTCTTTTCTCCCTTCTTGGTTTCACAATCACACCTTGATGGAGGTGCTTCTCTTAAGCCTAGACACAACAAAAAGCATGGAATTACTCTCTCATAACTCAACAACTATTAGGGGTTCTTCAGAGTAAACCCTTCCAACATATAAGAACCTAGGGGTTCTCTCTCTCTCTAGAGTTTCACCACCTCTTCCTCTCTCTCAAGCTCTCAAGTTAGTAGAACCAACATACTCAAGGAAAGCAAAGAAGTTCAAGAGTGGTTTTCCACTTTCCTTCTTCTGACCCATGCCTAAAATTCAACTAATTTAACAACCAAAACCATAGAAAGAGAGGGCAAAGAAAGAAGAACAAGATTCTAAAAAGAAAAAAGAGGGAAATCTCAAGCTTGCTTACCTTTTCTTTATTCTTCCTTCCTTTTCTTGGTCTCTCTCCCTCTCCACGCCTCTTTTCTCTCCTTTGGTCGAAGCTTAGGTCAGTTAAAAGAGAAAGAATGAATTGGGACATTTTAAGAAGTCAAATTTTCCTTTTTTACACTTTTCCGGACTAACCCTCGCTATAGCGAAAATTAACCTTCGCTATGGCGAGCACGTATCAGTCCCAGACCCCTATTTTTGCTATGGCGCGTGCTACGGCGAGCAGCTCCCTGGTTTTTGTATGGGATGCCTGCACTCGCTATAGCTAGAAGCATTCTCGTTATAGCGAATAAGTGCATTCGCTATAGCTAAACCATTTCTCGCTATAGTGAACAAGTACATTCACTATAGTTAGGCCATTTCTTGCTATAGCTAGCAGACTTAGAAAAATTTCAGGATTTAAAAAATTTTCAGCTTTCTTCTTCCTTTTTTCTTTTCTTTTTCTGGTTGTTACACCCTCAAGTTAACATTCATATATTTCCATAATAGTATGGTTTTCTAGGTTTTGAATATTTTAGATTTAGTTATGAATTTTTGAAGTTCATATTAGTAATTTGTGATAACAAACTAGGGCAATTGGACCTTTCGAGCGTTTCGGATGTCAATTGTGGTTTAGCTGGGTTTCTATGGCCTAGAATGATTTTTAACTTATAGTTGACATCTAGAGATTTCCAAAAATTTATTTTTTGCTTAATTTCCATTTTCCTAGAATTAATTATGATTTTCCAAATTTGGTGCCAAAAATCTAAATTCTGGACCCATGGGTAACTTGCATTTTTTTGGTTTTTGCCTTCAAATCCATGGTTCATAGATTATTTTATGATATGTATGAGTTGTATGAATGGAGTATGAGTAGAGCATGGTATGGATGGGTTCAAAGATTCATAGGGTGAAGTAGGAATGTTTAAACCCTAATGTAACACAATAAAATGCCATGGTTTTGCTCTATTTCTTTGGAATTATATGGAATCAAGCTTAGGTGAAGGTTAAATGAGGCTAAAACATTATGGTGTTACATTAAGCAATTAGATGCTTTAAGGCAAAAACTTAGGTCAAAAACAAAATTGCTCTACTGTAATAACCATAGGAAGTAATGGTAGACATATGTAAGGAAATAAACTTTATATAAGCATGATCTCTTGATTTCAGGTTAAGAAGTTCAAATTCAAACCCAACCTTCTCTTGTTTATGTTAAGTTTAGCCTAAAAGTTATGTTATATGCTCATATAAGTTTTGCAAGAATTTTGAAAGTTTTTTGTTCTCCTCTATATGATTATGCAACAAATGTGTTAATGTTCTCTAATGTAGTTAGCACTGAAGATGATTATTCAACACTTAATTTAAACAAGACTATTAAAATATCATAAGGATCCATTAGTTTACTACATTAATTCACCAGCAACATAAATAATCCTATTCATCCACCCACAATTTCATCACTTAAAATTTATGCAAAACTAATTTCCTTTTAATGTTTCCATTCCTAATAAAATACAAACAATTCATTTGTCCACATACTTGCCTAGCAACCTTTGTAATTTCTACAACCAACTACCTTTTTATCTTTATTTGAAATGTACAAATTAGGGACCTCAATATCTAATACTCTTATAGAGTCCCAAAAGACAAGTTAATTTGTTCTAAGTGTAACCAAAAATAGAATTGAATCTCTATGGTAATGAACAAGGTTTTAATGTGAATATATGTAAAAACCAAGGTGAACGATACAATGACAAATAGTCTATCCATATATGTGAACACCGTATTTTGTCCGGACCAATTACAAAAATAATAAAATTAAGAAAAAAAATATAAAATTAAGAGAAAATGAAAGAACAAACAAATGAAAAATAAAAAAAAAGATTAAATTAAAAAAAAGGGGAGCTTAAGAAAACAATGAAAAATTAATTAAAAAAAAAGAAAAAAGGAAAATGGTCCAAGTCCAAAAAACTTGTAGCCCAATCTCTTTTAGATTTGATCCATTAACTTAGAAATAAAAAAAAAAGATAAATAAACAAAAAAAACAAAAAAATATAATAATAAAATTTTTAGAAAAAAAATGGAAAATGGGGGTTCAAAATGCAGGAACCCTGCGTTTTGACCCAGTTCCCCCCCTTCAGCATATCGGGCCTGATGCCACCAGTAGGAAAAGGTGAACACGAGAGAGAAAGGGGACAGAAGGGGCAGGGACCGGCTAGCTTGCTCAGGGAAACTCAAGAATGGCAAAAATCTTGGCAGTGTTTCAGAGGAGTTAGCGAGGAAAGGGGCAGAGGGTCTGCAGCGACGGGCTCGAGGAGTGGACCTTCCCTCTGGTCTCTTTCACCATCAGACGCAGAGGATGACCAAGGCAGAAATAAAAGGAGATTCTGGATAACGAGACTGGGGGGGAGAGACTGAAGGTAAGATTGGGAGAAGAGAAGAGAAACGACAGAGCTTTCGGGATCAGGGGAAGAGACTCAAGAGAGCGAAAAATCAGGGATCAAAGGGAGAGAGGGACTTGAAAAATCAAGAAAAATCGAAAGGGGAAGTCGAAAAAAAACAAGGAGGAGGACCCGGGAAAAATCGAAGGCGGAGGAGGAGAACCAAAAAAAAAATGGAGAAAGAGGGAAGGCGAGACTCGTGAGGGACAGAGAAGAGAAATCGGAGAGATTGAGAGACAAAGGAAGAGAAAAGGGAGTGGTAGACCGAAAAAGGAAAGAGATCGAGGGAGAAAAATCAAGAGGAACAGAGAGAGCGGGAGAGACTAGAAACGAACTGAGAATCAGAAGGGAGGCCGAGGAGATCTCCGGATTGAAGGAACAGAGGCAGAAAAACGAGAGCCAAGGCAGCATTGGAAACCGAAGAATTCCTCCTTCAACTACCATCCCTACAGGTAAGCCATTGGGATTGGCTATTCTGTTTGTGTTTATCGGTGATGTAGAGTTGAAATGGAAAATCAGGAATTCGAAATACCATGTTTATGTATGCTTAGAGATGTGCTCAGCAGGTGTTCGACAGAATGCCTAAGAGAAATTTGAGTTAAGCTTTTGCATTTGATTTGCTTAAATCGTTGTTGGATCTGTTTAGGTTTTTCCCTGCTATGATTTTGTGCTGAATGTTGTTATGTTTCAGAGTTGAAAAAATTTGTACGGATACCTATATATGATGAATGGTGGTATGCCTCGTGTATGATGGGGGGTTTTAATCCATGATTTTGGTTCTGTTTTGGATTTCATCTTCCTTGAATGCTGAGTGAGAATGAAACCTATTCCTGAAAGGATCCTGGCTGCATGAGTAGGTCCATACAAATCTTAGCCTCACCTTGGTAGATGTTTGGTTCTGTTTGAAGTTCGTGGTTACCCCCTGATCCAATGTGACACCTCAATCTACTACCGCTACCTAGCCTCTCACTGGGCTCAGTTCCATATGATTTCCAAAGAATCACTACTCTTCCGTGGCATTTGCATGCTATGAACCGGGGTTTCATATACTCATCTTTTACCCCGTGGGTCCTGTAAACCCATCTCAAGCATCCTCAACTCAAACTCCATACATACGACTCATACATAGCATAAAACAAACCATAAGCCACGGGTATAGAGCCGAAAACCATAAAAATTACATTTTCTCACTTGGGCCCAAAAGTCATATTTTGGCTCTAAGTTTGGAAAATCATAAGAAATTGTAGAAAAATGGAAATTCAGAAAAATTTAGCTTTCTGGAAAGCTCTAAGTGTTACCTTTACAAGAAAAATCATTCCCAATTAAAATCTCAGCATTTGGACTAAGTTTGACATCGAAAATGGGAGGAAGGTCCAGCTGTCACTGTTGCTGGTGCAGCTTGCTGTCATGACTTTCGAAAATTCATAACTAAATCCAAAAAAATCCAATCTGGGCATATTATACCAATTCAGAAAGATACGGATGTCTACTAGAGGATAAAAATAAGTCCAGATCAGTTCAATAGCTCCTGCACCCCGAAAACTGATGGAAGAGTGATGGGGGTCAGGTAAGCTCCCTGATGCTGATACAGAACTTCAGACGGTCCAATCTCTCTCTATAGACCTCCGATTTGGGTGATTCTAGTTCCTACAAGTCACTTTGGTTGTCTAGTTTATGTGTATAAAATTTCATGACATTTGGAATCCATTTGGTCTAAAAGTGCCACAAATTTCATTTTCTGGTTTAGATGAACAGTACATGACCAACCCATTAAATTCTCCCAAATTCAACAATTCCCCAAATATTCTCTAGACCTCCGAATATTACCCACTTTAGCTTCTCAAGAAGTTTTCTACAAACTCTAGAGACACGCTAAATTTCATGGCAAACGGAGCTCATCCGGTCATACTTTGACGGAGCTCACAAAAATACCGGTTTTGGCACCCCAAAGGTCCAAAACGGGTCCACATAGCCTCTCACACACTCTCACTCCACATGGACAAGTTTAAAAGCATAAAACTAGTATATCTAACATGTCCATATGATCCAAACCATTATACATTCAAATCTCGCTATGCTACGGCCAAATATACACTATCTCATTCATGCATCAAAAGGGGCAAAACCCTCATTTCCATTCATTTGGCTATAAACATAGTTCATACATCATTCTTTCATACATTTACATTTGGTACAACCTTTACATCTCAAAAATAGTGGGCACATCTTCATTTGGCACTACTTTACATCCTATTTACATCAAAATATCAAAACAAAGCTAGCCACTAGCTAACTAAGCATGCTCCTAGGCTCCTTGGTGTGTGCTCGGTTCTCCTTGAGCTCCACCTAGCATATTAGTTGGGAGGGGAAAGGGGTGAGATTCAGGGAATCTCAGTAGCTCATGCACTCAATCAAGTAAGCAATCAAGGCATATAACAGGTCAAAGCATGTGAATAAGCATTTAGCTATTCTCAAACATTCAACACACATTGTACATGCTATGGAATCACAACAATGCCAAAAATGGGCTCCAGGGACTTTTGGTCTAGCCTCACCCGAGTTTAAGGGACTTTTGGATGGCCTCACCCGATTTTAAGGACTTTTGACTTGGCCTCACTCGTTTGAGACTTTTGGCCTTGTCTCACCTATCTCAAGGGACTTTCGGCTTCACCTCACCCATCTCAAGGGACTTTCGGCACTACCTCACCCGAGCAATTCTCACATTTCAACATACAAGCATATTGGCATTTAATGCATCAAAACAATAGCATATGGCATATTCCATACAACAAGCATATACATATTCATACAATGACTATCATATCCAAGAATGCAACAAGAAAGAGTAGAAGAGAGAGCTACCTTTGGAGCCAAAGCCAACACTAGCTTTTCCTTTCAAGCCCTCTTCTCCCTTCTTAATTTCACACTCACACCTTGATGGAAGTGTTTCACTTGAGCCTAGACACACCAAAAGCATGCAATTACTCTCTTGTAATTTAATTTAGAGCAACCCTCTATCACACACAACCTAGGGTTCTCTCTCTAGAATGCCATTAACCTTTTCTCTCTCTCAAGCTCCCATGGTAGTGGAAAACCTCATTTTCAAAGAGAACTCAAGGATTCAAAAGAGTTTTCCACTTTCCCTCTTCTGACCCATGCCCAAAATCCGTCCATTTTCACAATTAAAACCGCAGAAAGAGAGGGCAAAGGGAGGGGATCAGAGTTCTAAGAAGAAATGGAAGAAGTTACCTTACCTTTCCCTTGATCTTCTTCCTTCTCTTGATCTCTCACACTCTCCACGCCTCTTTTCTCTCTTTGGGTCGAAGCTTAGGGTAGATATGAGAGAAGAAATGAGTTTGGGCGTTTAATGAAGTCTAAATCTCGCTATTTACTCTCTTCCGGACTGACTCTCGCTACGGCGAAAACTAACCTTCGCTATAGCGAGCTCGTGTAATCTGGCTTCGCTATGGCGAGGTGTAGCCTTCGCTATGGCGAGGTGTAGCCTTCGCTACGGCGAGATCGGGTCAGTTCCCTTCGCTATGGCGAGATTTACCATTCGCTATGGCGAAATCGCGTCAGTTCCAGACTTCACTTTCGCTATAGCGCACGCTACAGCGAGCAATTCCCTGGTTTCTATATGGACTGCTGCCAGCACTCGCTATAGCTAGAATCGCCTTCGCTGTTGCGAACTAGCTCTCTCGCTGTAGCGAGACCGTTTCTCGCTATTGCGAGAGGACTTGGCAGAAATTCTAGATTCCGAAAATTTTCAGCTTTCATTTTCTTTCTTTTCCCTTTTGTTTTCTTTTCCCCGGTTGTTACATCCAACACAACATTAGTTAGTAAGGGAAAGAGGAGGAGATTCCCATAAGGCATGCTTCACGAAAACAACACGGGTTTAGGAAATAAAAATGAGAAAGAAAGTCAATCAGAAAGTAAAATCAAATAAAAATATATGTGTGATAAGGAATAATGAAAAGGGGATATAAAAAGGATTTCTTTTTTTAAGGGGCGCTAATTAGACATAATTTCAACTCATGTAAAATTGATTTCGTTGGATTTCCTTAGCGGTCAATTCGTATACAACTACCATTTTGTTTTTATTTCGTTGTTAGAATCGCGGTGTGGGATATTTTATCCCCTTAGACGCATAGGAGTTAAACCAAATGAGCCATGTGAAGCAATAAGCCTCCATGGTACCTACTTGGGACTCCAGTTTACATTAAAAAAAATTTTTTGGGTTTCACTTGTCAAAGTCGATCTAGTTTCTTAAAATTTAGCAAAAACGTATTTTCAAAAAGGAACGAAAAAAACAACCCAACAAAAAAATAAAAAGTAGATAAGAATTAAACTTTTTAAGACAGGGTCAACTTTTCTCAAAGTTTCCTTTAATAAAATTATATTTCATAAAAACAAAAAAAAAAAAGACAAAGGAAAAGAAAAAATGAAAAAGAAAAAATGAAAAAAAAAAAAAGGATAAGCAAAAATCAGTTATTCTTTTTGGAGACTTTAGAGTTTTTCTTTAATTTTCATTCAATAAAATTAGAAGTAAATCTATGTTTTACAAAAATTGAAAAAAAAAAAAAAGGTGTTTCAACACATGACAAAAGCAATAAAAAAAAAATAGAAATAAAAAAAAGGAGATGGAAAAGGGGAATGAGATTATCTTAGTCTTCACACATTAGGATATACAAATCAGTCTCAAACTTGTTTTTTGGTGAAAGTCTAAAGTGATTTTATTTTCTTTTTTTCTTCTAAAAATAATAACAATAATAATGATAAGAATAATAAAAAAAAAAAGAAGAACAGGTTGGAAATTTAAAAAAAAATAAGTCACAAAAAAAAATACCAAAACAAAGATAAATAAGACAAAAAAAACAAAATTAAAAAAATAATAAATAGCAAAATAAAATTCGCCAAAAAGAAGAACCAAAAAGAAAAGAAAAACACAAAAGAAAACAATAACAAAACCATAAGGAAAAATAAAAAAGAAATAAAAATAGAAAAAAAATAAAACAAAAAACACAACCAAAAAAAAAAAACACAACAAAAAACCAAAAAAAAAGGGATATTAAAAAAACAAAAAATGATGAGTAAGAGAAGAAATTGAAAATACAAGGAAAATTAGATTAAATTCTCTTTTAGCAAATTAAAACACATCAACCAATTTTAAAATTTTGTTTTATTTGCTAAGGGAAAAAGTAATTTATTTTCTTTGTCTTTTCAAAAGAAAAATATCCAAACAACAAAATTAAATATGAGGAAAATAAAAAAGAGAGAACATGCAAAAAGGAAAAATAACAAAAACAAGGAAAAAAGGAAAAAGACAAAACAAAACAGAGAAACCAAAAAGGTAAAAAAATAAAATTAAAAAAAAAGGGAAGAGAGAGTAAAAATGTGAAATTAACTTAGTTTTTTGCATATTAAAATGTATCAACTAATTTCATAATTGTTTTATTTGCGGAGATTAAAATTATTTTCATCTTTTTCACAACAAAACAAAAAAAAAACAAAACAAAATAAAAAATCGAACAAGGAAAAAACAACACAAAAAACAAAAGTAAAAACAAAACCCAACCAAAACATATTTTTTTCAACCATCGAACTACGTGGACTTTGATCCCTCTCAGAGGGTACGTAGGCTTTAGGCTTTCATTCTAGGTCAAGTCCGTCCTTGTAAATAAAATTTTCTTTTCAATTTTTATTTTTTTTAAATTCTCTTTTTTTATGTTGTTCTTCCCATTGTGTTTCTTTAATTTCTTTCTTCCTTTTTATTTTATTTTATTTTTTTGATTTCGTCTCTTTTATTTATGTTTCTTATTTTGCATGTGATTTGTTAGGAGAATTAAAATAGACTAAAGGCCATATTGATTTTGTACAATTGACTTAGGGTAACCGTTCTTAACAATGGGTGTTATGGGATGCCTAACACCTTCTCCACTCACAATCGACTCCCGAACCCATTTTCTAATTCGTAGACCATTTTTTCTTATTTCCCAAATAAAAGGCTTTTCCAAAGTTTTGCCTTTTCGAAAACTAAAATTTTGGTGGCGGCTCTACTATTTATCTTTATCTCGATTTCAGTTTTCATTTTCTTTGGAAATTGAATCAGATTTAGTTTCAAATAATTTCTTTTTAAAAACGCCACGCGGTTGCATTTTCGGGTGTAACAGTATGGCGACTCCACTGGGGACTGATTTAAGAGTCGAGCCCAATTTAAGTTAGTCGTGTAATACATTATGGCCTTCCTTTATTTTGGTTCTCCCTTCCGTTTATTGCTTGCCTGACATGGTTAGGATAGATAACATGTTTTTCACATACTTGCTTCATATGTTTTATTTTCCTAATTGTATATATAACATGTGTTAGGATAGATAATATGTGGAATAAAATCTTAGGGTAGACGACCATACTTGCACACTTTATTTATTTACTTATTTATTTATTTATTTATTCATTTATTTTTACTTTTATTTGTATATATACATTGCTCTTCCAATTGTTCTGTCAATCTGCCTAGCAGATGAGGGTTGGGTAGTTCATAGGTTGAAGAGGTAAATGCTCTCCTCACACACGTCACTGAAACACAATTACCTCACACATATTATGGGCCCTACATTTTGGTCTGAGTGTTCCCTAGGTTAGTGGAGGTTTATATTGATTTCCCTATGAAGCCTTGTGCTTCCTGAGGCTATCATGAAGACCTCACCTAAATTGTGCCTTATTATATGGGTTTGACATGTGTAGGATCTTTTTCCTCTCAAGGTCAAATTTATATAGTGAGATTTTCACCTCATGGTGGGGGCAATTTAGGAACCATATTTAGGGGTCATAGATCTGTCATGGAAATCTGCACTAATAGTCAAACTATAGATGCCTCCTAAATAGTCAGAGTCAGGCTCCCATGACCACAACCTAGGATCTACCCATGTTAGGACAAAGGAGGGCACTTTTAATTGTCTATTAATCGCATCCATGCATTCAATGATATCCCTAGGAAAAGTGACATATTGTCACTATTTACTGGAATAGTTAATGGATTGTCATGGCACAGTCAGACGGGCATTAACTATGATGAAAGTCTGCATTAGTCAAACCAACCCTTGCCCGACGGGTCTTTGACCCCAAAGAGGCCATGACCATATTCTTTATAGTCCCTCAAAAAGGGAATCTTTCAGCATGCATTTATTTCCTCTATACATTCAAAATAATAAATAATGGACAATCCGTAAAAAAAAAAATCTCTACCCCCACTAAACGATGAATTTCTAAAAGAAACGAGTGTTTTCAAAATTTTAAGAATTATAAAACCCATAAGTTTCACATCGTCGATGAATATGTGTGATATCTCGGTTAGAGATTGGAACCTTTTCTTTTTAAGACATCAATCGTGTAGAAAAACATCTTTCTCATGGTTTCACTGTCAACTCTTCTCTTCCATGGAGTAGTAGACTCCTCAAGAAAGAGCACAAAGCTTTTATCATTTCTCGTGCCGAGGCATTATATCCAACATCATAGTATGAATGTTAGTGGATCATTATAATAGCTTGGTGAACATATTAGTGTCAATTACGTAGGGAGTTATTCCTTCTTAAATTGATCCTAATACCCGCGTTCTCTATAGAATAATAAACTCCTTGAGGATTGGGTAAAGTTGTCAAGCTAGCAATTATGATACACTAACCAATAAGCTTTGATATTTTGAAACAGTAAACAGCTATACATACCGATTGGCATAATGGAGGTAATGGAACCTTTGGACAATGGACGATATCTAAGTTCAAGACAAACGGGCCTAATTGCGACTGGAACAAAACTTAAAATCAAGGCAAAAGATGAATAAGTTGAGAGTCTAATTATATTGAACGAGAAATTAAAGGGAAGGCATATTCGAGATTTTCGAAGGGATTATGGGGACATTTTGGACTTGTTGCAGATACCGGTTCAACCAGAGGCGCTTTCGGCCTTGGCCCAGTATTGGGATAGTTTATTAAGGTGTTTTACATTCTCTACATTCTAGATCATGTCCACTTTAGAAGAATATGGGAGTTTTATGAGTACACCTCTGGAAAAACACACCTCAATTTATTATTATCTGAGACATTTACCATCAAAACGTATAGTGGCTCAGATTTTAGGAGAGGATCCTAGTAGAATCCAATTACATCAGAGAGGCTAGACTGAAGGTCTTTTGAGGAAGTACGTAGAAGGGCGTTTGAAGATCCTAGCCGAAAAGGAAGATTGGGTGATTTTTAAGAGGGTCCTCGCCTTAGCCATATACGGATTGGTATTATTTCCCTCGGCAGTGGGGATAATTGATTTGGCAGCTGCAAGTGTTTTGTGGATGGTGGAAAATCATCGCGTAAATCCTATGCCAGTAGTCTTAGCAAAAACATTTTTTACATTAAGCTTCTGTCAACAAGAAAATGGAGGGAAATTGAAGTGTTGTCTACAACTCCTCATTATTTAGATGTTCAATCATATTTATAGGAGGCAATATCAATTGGGTCGACGACATGACACTATTCACCACCCGGTTAGGGATTTTCTTAATCGAGAAGGTGCTATCTTGTTATCTTCAAAGATGACTCGTGATGATTGGGCACAATCCCTTGGTCAATTGGATGAAAACATGGTTTGGTGGAAGCTGGCTTGGTGGGAAAGTGAAGAAATCATATACTGTTGTGGAGAATTCTTGAATGTACCACTGATAAGTCCTAGAGGTTGCATTAATTACAACCCATCAGTTGTTCATCAACAGTTCCCGTATAAACAGGATATCCCATCTAAAGAGGCGATACGGTTGATTCACTTTTATCATGATGACTCGGAAGCTAAAGTGCTTTGCCAGAAAATAAGAAGTGCATGGAGCCAGGTGATATGCAAAGGAAAGTGTGAGCTAGGCAAGCAAATTGTAGCTACCACCAAGGAATATCGAGAATGGCTAAAGGAAAGGACGAAGGGGGCTAACCCTTCTTTCGGGCTACCGAATCCTATACTTGGCAATGACATGCAAGTGATTGATGGAAAATTAGCAAGACAAGTCGAAGAAAAGAAAGAAGAATTGAAGGTTTTGGAAGAAAAGAGGCAAGAACGCTTGAGGAATTTGAACCAGATACGAAGTGAATGTGCAGTCTTACGAGCAGAAGCAGATAGGGCAAAGAGATACAAGGGAAGTGGGGGAAATGTCGAGATGAAAAGGTTGAAGGAAGAAAATGCAAGATTGAAGGAGACCATAGAGGAAGCTCAACAGCGAGTAACTGAAAATGAAAAGAAGATGTATATAAGTAGGACTCAATTGATAAAAGTTCTTAAGGAAAGAGATGTGCTAGAAAGACAAATGCAGAAGTTTGAATCTAGTGGGACTCGACGCGAAATTGACATGCTGGCTAAGGAATTGGAAAGGAAAATGAATGAACTATCCATCATCAGGAGTGACAATGCTGCAATAATCCAAAACCTGGTGGAATAGCTTAATCAACAAGCCGAGGTGATTGAGGCATGGAAAACACTCCATACCGAGCAAGTCATAGAAAAGGAAAGGTTCATGTTCTGGTTCAAGAAATTGATCCTCCTTGCTGATGAGATCCTCCTTAGTTTCACGAGTTCACTCAAAGCAGCCGAGGGCTATCCATTGAACACACCGAAGGAAATGACAGAATTTTTTTTGTTGTGTAAAGATGTTGTAAACGAGTTAAAGTACCTCAATAGTTGTTAATTTCCAAGGATGTTGATGTAATGTACCATTTGAGGCTCTGTTATGAGAGAATAAGAATTTCGCTTCCCTTATGTTGGCCATCTAAAAGGAAAAAAACTCAGATAAACACGAAGACTTGATCATGTAAGGGTCTCAATCCTCTCTTGCATTGAGTGTCAACTTTGATATTTTTATGTGGATTAATGAAATCCTTTAAGAATAAAAGGGCCGATTGTTCCTCCGCCATTATGTCAAAACGGTTAACCCAGGCTAATACACGAAAAGAAAAATAAATAATCATAATAATAAGGATATAAAATAAGAGAAGAATTTTTTTTTAATGTCACTAAATTTGTCTTATCTCTACAGAAAAAGAGAATATAAAAAGTGAAATAAAAGGAAGACAATATTGCGCCTCTGAAACACGTTCCATCTAACCAAACCCGTCCTACTAAAGTATATAGCACGCGTTCAAGAACCAGGCTCATGGAAGAACATCAAGTGAAGGGTAGCCAGAGAGTTGAGGAAGATATAGTTGTAATGAACAGTTGAATGACAGCTATGGAGAATCAACTAGCGCAGATGAGTGAAATAATGAAAGTTCTCGTCGAAATGCTAAAGGGAAAGGCTATCGACTCCTCACCTAGAGTATCCAGCCATCCACATGCCACTGCCAATATCCCAGAGGTAGGAACGAGCTTACCGGGAGTGGTCATACCTGAAGCACACTTTGACCAGATAGCAGAGGCTGCACAAAGACAAAAGAATATCCAGAATCCTCTAATGAAAACATCCGACAAACATGGTCCCCATGATGAAATGAGGGACACATAAGAATTTCTCGATTATGACCCCACCTATACATTTCAGATCCCAACTACAGAGAACAAGGGGAAAGCTAACTACGATAAGGAGGATTGGGAGAAAGAGTTAGGGGAGGTCAAGGATCAGTTACGAAACTTACAGGGAACCAACACTTGGGATTCACGGGACGTGGAAGAGTTGTGCATGATTCCAGAAGTTTCAATCCCGAAGAAATTCAAAGTCCTTGATTTTGACAAATATGATGGCACCGGCAATCCAATATATCATTTGAGATCATACTGTACAAAGATGACTGTCTGGTCAAGAGACGAGAAGTTTCTGATAAACTTCTTTCTGGAAAGCCTGATGGGGTCTGCCTTGTTATGGTATATGCAGTTAGACCATTCAAAACTTCAGAAGTGGAGAGGCCTCACAGAAACTTTCATGAAGCAATACAAATTCAATCTTGACACTGCCCCAACTAGGGAACAGCTGAAAAGGATGGGTAAGAAGTCAACAGAATCATTTAAAGAATATGCTCAGAGGTGGAGATTGATGGCTTCCCAAGTCCAACCTCCAATGATTGGATCTGAGTTTTGCTCTTATTTCATTCGAACTCTCTCGGACCCGTTTTATAAGATCATGTTGGGGACCCATGTTGCAGATTTTGCTGACCTTATTGAAATTGGGGAGAGGATAGATGCAGGCATCAAAGATGGGAGACTTTCATCCCCTTAGTCAGAAAGTAACTTCAAAAGGAGCCAAGGATTGAAGAAGAAAGAAGGAGACGTAAATTATGTCTAACCTGCAAGATCGTATTCACAATAGTCCGTTCCTTATCAAGTAAATAGAGGAAATCAAGGTCAAACTCCATTCGTACCAATTATGAATAGACAGGGGCAACATGAGAGGACGACTTATGCGCGACCAAAAGATGATCGCCTTTGGCCCAACTTTAATTCCAGCAATGCGAAATTGTATAAGAAGTTATTGGACGCTAAACTTTTAGGGCCTTGACGTGCAAAACCAATGCAGCCACCGTATCCAGCATGGTACAACCCTAACGTCTCTTGTGAATACCATATGGGTGTCCCGGGGCATTCAATCGAGAATTGTGTCACCTTTAAGAGAAATGTACTGGATCTGATTGAGTCCAACCACATCCAACTTAAACCTAGGGACGATTCAACAATCGCCACTAACCCTTTACCTAATCATGGGG
Organism: Erythrophleum fordii; assembly: GCA_032878935.1. Taxonomy (NCBI): domain Eukaryota; kingdom Viridiplantae; phylum Streptophyta; class Magnoliopsida; order Fabales; family Fabaceae; genus Erythrophleum; species Erythrophleum fordii. Next base: position 10,764,694 of record JAVQMF010000052.1, on the reverse strand, counting down.
GACAGGTGAGTGCTATTGAAGAGGAACCAAGATTCTCCAAGAATCCGAATGCCATTAAGTTATCAATGAAAACTATGTTAGTTAATCTTCAATCGGCCGGGTATGTGTTGGAATTACCAAAAGAAAAGATCGTTGGGGGTATTGTTGAGCTACCAATTAAATTTTGCGACTTTCATTAGCAAAATATGGATCATGACATTGAGAATTATGGGTAGTTTCAGGAAGCTTTGAAGAAATTAATGACACTAGGAGTTGTGGTTATGGAGAAGCTGGAAGAAGAAATTGGCATAATAGAAGAAAAGTACGTTGACATCTTTATCCCGACTAGACAACCGGAAATAGTTACCCTAACTGTTGGAGATCCTTTTACTACATCGGGGCCATCTCGTTCACCTTCCCTGAGGCGACCTGTAGTGGTTATTAATATGCCAGCTCCATTCCCATATCAAAGCGACCATGCAGTCCCGTGGAAATATAAGGAGACCTTTAACTGTCCTGTAACTCAAGCAGTGATTACTAAGGCAGAAGGAGAACCTGCCACAAGTATGGTGGGAGCAGGAGGTATTACCCGAAGTGGCAGGGCTTATCTCCCAGCAAGCATTGACAAGCATAGGAAGGGAAAAGGAATTGATAGGGTGAAAGAGAAAGAAGACAAGGAAGATAACACTGATGAACAATTCCTGCGAATCATGAAACAAAGTGAATGCGATGTGGTAGAGCAATTAAAGAAAACTCTAGTGCGAATTTCAATGTGGTCCTTAGTCATGAGCTCGGAGGTACATCGTCGAGCTTTACAAAAAGTCTTGGAGGAAGCATAGGTGCGGCCTGATGTCACTCTAGAAAAAAGTAGCTAGTGTGATGAATATCGTCAAGTCTGCATTCACCATCTCTTTTTCTGAAGAAGAAGTCATAGGAACGTCCTCTAATCAACCAAAGGCCCTACACATTACGCTAAAATGCAATGGGTTCATAATTGCAAAAGTTCTAATTGATGGAGGGTCGGCATTAAATGTATTGCCACTAGCCACATTCAAATAACTGGCAATTGAGGCATCACACATTGAAAAAAGTGATATGGTGGTTAGGGCGATGACTCCAAAAGAACAGTGATTGGCAATACTCGTTTGTCCTTGGAGATTGGGCTAAAAACATTCATGGTGGATTTTCAATTAATGAATATAGATCCATCCTATACCATGCTGCTAGGCAAGCCTTGGATCCATGCTGCCGGTGCTGTGCCTTCTACATTTCATCAAAGAGTCAAGTTTATCGATGAGGGGAGGATAATCACTATCAAGGGCAAAGAAGAGATAATGCTAAGTAAGCCTAGTTCCGTGCCATACATTGAGACTGCCGAGCAGGACATAGAAGCGATGTTTCAGAGCTTAGAGATGGATGAACCTAATCCTACCATTGGAAACGTTAATCAGGTCATGATAAAGATGCTACAAAGAAGTGGATTCCAACCTGGGAAGGGATTAGGAATACATCTGCAAGGGGGGTGAACTGCCTATTACTCTCCCAGAAAACTTCAATCGGCAAGGAGTAGGGTATGAAACCTTGCTATCGAACCAAGTTAAGGAACGACCGAGCACGAAATGGAATAAGGGGCAAGAAAAGCTAAGAATCCTTCACCTTAAGGAGACATTTCCAACCCCCTCGGAAGTGATGAATCAGCTAAACATCTCGATGATTGATGAGGCAGTCCCGCAAGGAGTCAAGATTTGGGTTTCAGTTAACGATTCAGGAGAAAGATTGGATAATTGGGAAATCAAGCATATCCCCGATATCGTAGCATTAGAGTAATAGTTTTGATCATGTCTTGCTTTGTTTCTTTTGTTGTCTTATCTTTTTCCTTCTGTTCTTGTGTCCTAATTTCAGACAGTACTTTATGAATGACAATAGTATTTTGCAAATGAAATGATATTTGCCTGGATATTCTGCTCCCTTTTACTTTTATTCTTTCCCTTTCTGTTTATTTTGTTTTGTTCCCTCCTCCAGGAAATTACTTTCCTTGGGACTCTTGCCCGACGCAGCGGTTCCCGAGTCCCCACTGAAAGATTTGTGCGTTACTTTGGATATGCATGATTCTGATTCTGATACTGAAGAGTCGATCCAGACTTTCGAAAAGTTGCTCGATTCCATGGATAAGGGTATTCGCCCTCATGAAGAAGCAATAGAAAACATCAATTTGGGGACGGAAGAACATAAGAAGGAGGTCAAGATAGTGGATAATCCAGAGAGAGAGGAAATGATTCAACTCTTTAAAGAATATATAGATGTCTTCGCATGGTCTTATCAAGATATGCCTGGACTTAACCCGAAGATTGCTTCTCACAAGATTCCTTTACTCCTAAACATTGAACCTAAGAAACAGAAATTGAGACGGATTCACCTTGACATGTTGTTAAAGATAAAAGAGGAGGTCATGAAGCAACTAGAAGCGGGTTTTCTTCAGGTATCCACATATCCGCAATGGGTAGCAAACATTGTACCTGTCCCCAAAAAGGATGGAAGGGTTCGCATGTGTGTTAATTATAGGGACTTGAACAAAGCAAGCCCGAAAGATGATTTCCCATTGCCTCACATAGACGTTTTAGTTGATAACACGGCATGAGCTTACCGGTATTCCTTCATGGATGGTTATTCAGGGTATAACCAAATTCTTATGCATGAAGACAATAAGGAAAAGACTGCATTCATCACACCATGGGAAACATACTATTATAGAGTAATGCCATTTGGGTTGAAGAATGCTGAGGCAACTTACCAACGAGCTATGATGGCACTCTTTCACGATATGATGCATAAGGAGATTGAGGTATACGTCGATGATATGGTGGCCAAATCTGCACAAGGGGAAAGTCATGTGAGGGTATTAAGGAAGTTGTTTGAAAGACTACGTGAATACAAGCTTCGGTTAAACCCTAACAAATGCATCTTTAGGGCTTTGACTGGAAAATTATTGGGTTTCATGGTGAGTCAAAAGGGAATAGAGGTAGACCCCGATAAAATACGAGCTATTCAAGAAATGCCATCCCCCCAAACGACAAAAGAAGTACGAAGCTTTTTAGGCCGACTCAATTTTATAGTAAGGTTCATCGCCAATCTAACTGCAACTTGTGAGCCAATTTTCAAATTGTTGAAGAAGAACCACACTGAAGAATAGGATGATAGCTGCCAAAAAGCCTTTAATAAAATTAAAGGGTATCTGTCAAGTCCCCCAGTCTTAGTTCCGCCTACACCGGGACAACTTTTGATTCTCTATCTGACCATCCTGCCAAGGTCAATGGGGGCTGTATTGGGGCAACATGATGCTTTTGGAAAGAAAGAGCAAGCAGTTTATTACTTAAGCAAAAAGTTCAATGAATGTGAAGCACGTTATCTATTGATTGAAAAAACTTGTTGCGCATTGATATGGACCACCAAACGGTTACGACAGTATATGCTTTATTATACTACATGGTTAATCTCCAGAATGGATCCCATCAAATACATTTTCGAAAGCCCACATGTTTCAAGAAGAGTCTCTAAATGGCAAGTGATCCTGTCTGAGTACGACGTCAAGTACATGACTCAAAAGTCCATAAAAAGAAGCATCATAGCAGATCATCTGGCCGAGAATCCTATGGATGAATACCAACCATTGGATTTTCATTTCCCTAACGAAGACATACTCGCTATAGAGGACAATGAAGATGACAAGGATGGTGGTGATGGGAGATGGAAGATGTATTTCGATGGTGCTGCTAATATGTATGGTTATGGCGTTGGGGCTGTGGTCATATCGCTTGAAGGAAAGCAGTTCCCCGTTGCTGTTAAATTAGAGTTTGAATGTACCAACAATGTAGCAAAATATGAAGCTTGTATCAGTGGGTTGAATGCTGCCCTAACCCTTGGTATAAAAAGCTTAGAAGTTTTTGGGGACTCTGCCCTCATAATCCATCAGGTGACTGGAGAATGGCAAACTTAGGACTCAAAGCTAATTCCATATCAGAAATTTCTGGTTCAGCTAATCAGCCAATTCGAAGAAATTAACTTCCATCATGTGACTCGAAACAAAAACCAATTTGCTGATGCTTTGGCTACCTTAGCCGTAATGATTCGACTCGACTATGGAGTCCAGGTCCAGCCACTTCGAGTAAAGGCCAGGGATTCGCCGGTGTATTGCCTAAACATAGAGGAAGAACAGGATGGGCAGCCTTAGTATCATGACATCATGACTTATATGATAAGTAAGGAATACCCAGCTGAGGCCAGTGAGAGCGATAAAAAGACAATTCGGCGTCTAGCTATGAATTTCTTCATTAGCAATGGCATTTTATACAAGAGAAACTATGATGGCACACTATTGCGATGTATAGATGCAAAGGAGGCACAGAAAGTGGTCACAGAGGTTCATGAAGGGATATGCGGTACGCATGCTAATGGCCATACTCTGACTAAGCAAATCCAAAGGTGCGGGTACTTTTGGTTGACCATGGAGAAGGATTGTACTGAATATGTTCAAAAATGTCATAAATGTCAAATTTATTCAGACAAAATTAATGCACCGCCAATCTCACTATACAATTTGGTGGCACCGTGGCCATTTTCAATGTGGGGCATCGACGTAATTGGACCAATCAACCCTAAACTTCAAACGGACACCGTTTTATCTTGGTTGCCATTGATTATTTCACAAAGTGGATTGAAGCTAATTCCTTTGCTAGTATCACTTAGAAGTCTTTTTGCAAGTTCTTCAAGGTAAATATCATTTGCTGTTACGGACTGCCAGAGAAAATCATCACTGATAATGCATCGAACCTGAATGGGGCAGAAATCTCTAAGCTTTGTGAACAATTCAAAATCAAACACCATAATTCGGCACCATATCGGCCACAGATGAACGGCGCCGTAGAAGCAACAAATAAAAATATAAAAAAGATCATTGCCAAGATGACAGTCACTTATAAGGATTGGCATGAAATGCTCCCATACGCATTGCATGGGTATCGCACCACTGTGCGTACCTCGACTGGGGTAACTCCTTATTCTTTGGTTTATGGAATGGAAGCCATCATGCCCATTGAGGTCGAAATCCCATCGTTACGGGTATTAATTGAGTCAAATTTAGATGAAAGTGATTGGATAAGAACCCAGTATGAGCAGTTGAATATGATTGAGGGACGAAGACTTGCTGCAATATGTCACGGACAATTGTATCAAAGGAGGATGGCGAGGGCTTTCAACAAAAAGCTCCGTCCTTGCGAGTTCAAAGTTGGTGACCTAGTCCTCAAAAGAATCCTGCCAAATCAGGAGGACGCTCGGGGCAAATGGGCTCCCACTTATAAAGGTCCTTACATCGTTAAACATGCTTTTTCAGAAGGAGCATTAGTTCTGATGGGCATGGATGGTCATGAACTAACCAAACCTCTCAATTCGGATGCAGTTAAAAAGTATTTTGTGTAAAAGGAAAAGCTCGCTAGGTTGAAAACCCGAAAGGGCAGCCTAGGCAAAAGTTAGAGCCAAAAAAAGAGAAAAGAAAAAGAAGAAAAACTAAGAAACAGTCAATCAAAAAGAGCTAAAGAGGAAAAGCATAGTAATGCAAGGAGGTGCCTAGGCGGAAGTAGGGGGCAAAATTTGGAAGTCCACTTTGACGGGCAAAATTCGAGGATCATAGCTCAGGTTGGATAAGATGCATATCTCGAGTGGCATAACAAATTGTTTTATGGGGACATGCGGAACCAATTGTAGAGGACAATCTTTGAAAGAACTTCTCAAGACAAGTTCTTTTAGTTCTATTGTTTGCTTGTTTATTCATTTTGTTTTGTTTTTATCGTCACGGTCTCTTTCTTTGTCTGTCTGAACTACCAGGCATTTCCTTTGGCAAACTCGCTAATAAAATCATCTCTCATAAGTCTCAAATATGCCTCATTCCTAGTCTGTAATCGATAACTCAAAATTGACATTTATCAAAACGTTTACTTGGCACGACATGGTTGGCATTTTCGTTGGATCACTTATCCTCTATAAACCCCTTATCGTTACTCAAAGGGCAAACCAATAAAAAAAAAGAGGAGGACAGTTGTAGTTTCAAGGACAGCATACAAAATTCTTTGATGATAAAGAATTGAGAGTTATAAGTGGAACGCAGCCTAAGGTACTCAAGGTCTGGCTAGATGGGCATTGCGTTTGGGAAAAGCAATAACCTATTCCGCTATAATTGATTAGTTAAAAAAAATCAAAAATCAAAAATAAAAAATCAATACTTTTTTTTTTCAGCATCCTTGACAATGAAAACACTAAATTATAACAAGATGCAAAGCCAAAAAAAAAGAAGAGAGGAAAAAAAAACACATGAAAGAGGAAAGAAAATTGCAAACCATCTAAATGACAATAAATGAAACACCTCACATACTCATATAATAGGGTGAGAAAAAGATCTGCATTTCATGGAAGGAAGCATCAATTGTCTCATGTATTTCACATTTGCACACATTGCATAGGCCTTAGTTCATACCAGGATAATTGAACGTCGAAATCTTGCATGAATCCCAATTCACTGTGGGGATAAGCAAAAGTGGAAAGGAAACAAGAGTTTTCATATATACTGGTTCTTGTAGGTGCGTACCTTGCATAAAACCTAGGTAGATGAAAAAGCAAAGCCTTCTGACTCAGAAAGACCTGTACAAAAAGTAAGCTTCAAAGTCCTACATTGGCTAGGCACCCTTCAAGCCCTACATTGGCTAGGCACTTTTCAAGTCCTACATTGGCTAGGCACCCTTAAAGCCCTACATTGGCTAGGCACTCTTCAAGCCCTACATTGGCTAGGCACCTTTAAAGCCCTACATTGGTTAGGCACTTTTCAAGTCCTACATTGGCTAGGCACCCTTAAAGCCCTACATTGGCTAGGCATTTTTCAAGCCCTACATTGGCTAGGCACCTTTAAAGCCCTACATTGGCTAGGCACTTTTCAAGCCCTGCATTGGCCAGGCACCCTTAAAGCCCTACATTGGCCAGGCACCCTTAAAGCCCTACATTGGCCAGGCACCCTTCAAGCCCTACATTAGCTAGGCACTCTTAAAGTCCTATATCGGCTAGGCACTTTTCAAGCCCTATATGGGTTAGGCACTTTTCAAGCCCTACATTGGCTAGGCATTTTTCAAACCCTACATTGGTTAGGCACCCTTAAAGCCCTGCATTGGCCAGACACTTTTCAAGCCCTACATAGGTCAGGCACCCTTTTTTTCAAGCATAGGCCAGGCACCAAAACAGGAACTAACAAAAGTTCTACATCAGAATAGGCATCCTCTTCAGAATTAAATTACTTCCTTTTTCTTTGATCAGGTCGCGACATTTTCAGGTAAGTTAGCTCACTTTTATCTATCCGCTCCCCAAACAAAATACATGTCTCCATCTTTACTTATTCTTAAGTCAAGGATATTAAAAATTTTATTTTCAATCTCTTTACTTAAAGAATAAGTAAAAAGGGGCAACCTGTAAACACCATATTTTGTTTGGATTGCTTTCTCATCGCTTTTCCATCTTAGACAAAATACGTGTTCATATCTTTACTTTTACCTTATGCAAAAATATTAAAAATTACATTTTTCAATCTCCTTGCCCAAGAAACAAGTAAAGAGGGGCAACTGTGAACACCATATTTTGTCTGGACCAATTACAAAAATAATAAAATTAAGAAAAAAAATATAAAATTAAGAGAAAACGAAAGAACAAACAAATGAAAAATAAAAAAAAAGATTAAATTAAAAAAAAGGGAGCTTAAGAAAACAATGAAAAATTAATTAAAAAAAAAAAAAAAAAAAGGAAAATGGCCCAAGTCCAAAAAACCTGTAGCCCAATCTCTTTTAGATTTGATCCATTAACTCAGAAATAAAATAAAAAAGATAAATAAACAAAAATATAATAATAAAATATAATAATAAAATTTAAAAAAAAAATGGAAAAGGGGGGTTCAAAACGTCGGAACCCTGCGTTTTGACCCAGCTCCCCCCCTTCAGCATATCGGGCCTGATGCCACCAACAGGAAAAGGTGAACACGAGAGAGGAAGGGGACAAAGGGGGCAGGGACCGACTAGCTTGCTCAGGGAAACTCAAGAATGGCAAAAATCTTGGCAGTGTTTCAGAGGAGTCGGCGAGGAAAGGGGTCCGCAGCGACGGGCTCGAGGCATGGACCTTCCCTCTGGTCTCTTTCACCATCAGACGCAGAGGATGACCAAGGCAGAAATAAAAGGAGATTCTGGATAACGAGACTGGGGGGGAGAGACTGAAGGTAAAACTGGGAGAGGAGAAGAGAAACGGTAGAGCTTTCAGGATCAGGGGAAGAGACTCAAGAGAGGGAAAAATTGGGAATCAAAGGGAGAGAGGGACTCGAAAAATCAAGAAAAACCGAAAGGGGAAGTCGAAAAAAAACAAGGAGGAGGACCCGGGAAAAATCGAAGGCGGAGGAGGAGAATCGAAAAAAAATGGAGAAAGAGGGAAGGCGAGACTCGTGAGGGACAGAGAAGAGAAACCGGAGAGATTGAGAGACAGAGGAAGAGGAAAGGGAGTGGTAGACCAAAAAAGGAAAGAGATCGAGGGAGAAAAATCAAGAGGAATAGAGAGAGCGGGAGAGACTAGAAACGAACTGAGAATCAGAAGGGAGGCCAAGGAGATCTCCGAATTCAAGGAACAGAGGCAGAAAAACGAGAGCCAAGGCAGCATTGGAAACCAAAGAATTCCTCCTTCAACTACCATCCCTATAGGTAAGCCATTGGGATTGGCTATTCTGTTTGTGTTCATCGGTGATGTAGAGTTGAAATGGAAAATCTGGAATTTGAAATACCATGTTTAGTGTATGCTTGGAGATGTGCTCAGCAGGTGTTCGACAGAATGCCTAAGAGAAATTTGAGTTAAGCTTTTGCATTTGATTTGCTTAAATCGTTGCTGGATCTGTTTAGGTTTTCCCCTGCTATGATTTTGTGCTGAATGTTGGTATGTTTCAGAGTTGAAAAAATTTGTACGGATACCTATATATGATGAATGGTGGTATGCTTCGTGTATGATGGGGGGTTTTAATCCATGATTTTGGTTTTGTTTTTGATTTCATCTTCCTTGAATGCTGAGTGAGAATGAAACCTATTCTTGAGAGGATCCTAGCTGCATGAGTAGGTCCATACAAATCTTAACCTCGCCTTGGTAGATGTTTGGTTCTGTTTGAAGTTCGTGGTTACCCCCTGATCCAACACAACATTAGTTAGCAAGGGAAAGAGGAGGAGATTCCCATAAGGCATGCTTCACGAAAACAACACGAGTTTAGGAAATAAAAATGAGAAAGAAAGTCAATCAGAAAGTAAAATCAAATAAAAATATATGTGTGATAAGGAATAATGAAAAGGGGATATAAAAAGGATTTCTTTTTTTAAGGGGCGCTAATTAGACATAATTTCAACTTGTGTAAAATTGATTTCGTTGGATTTCCTTAGCGGTCAATTTGTATACAACTACCATTTTGTTTTTATTTCGTTGTTAGAATTGCGGTGTGGGATGTTTTATTCCCTCAGACGCATAGGAGTTAAACCAAATGAGCCATGTGAAGCAATAAGCCTCCATGGTATCTACTTGGGACTCCAGTTTACATTAAAAAAAAATTTTTGGGTTTCACTTGTCAAAGTCGATCTGGTTTCTTAAAATTCAGCAAAAACGTATTTTCAAAAAGGAACAAAAAAACAACCCAACAAAAAAATAAAAAGTAGATAAGAATTAAACTTTTTAAGATAGGGTAAACTTTTCTCAAAGTTTCCTTTAATAAAATTATATTTCATAAAAACAAAAAAAAAAGACAAAGGAAAAGAAAAAATGAAAAAAAAAAACAAAAAACAAAAAAGGATAAGCAAAAATTAGTTATTCTTTTTAGAGACTTTAGAGTTTTTCTTTAATTTTCATTCAATAAAATTAGAAGTAAATCTATGTTTTACAAAAACTGAAAAAAAAAAAAAAAGTGTTTCAACACATGACAAAAGCAATAAAAAAAATTAGAAATAAAAAAAAAAGAGATGGAAAAGGGGAATGAGATTATCTTAGTCTTCACACATTAGGATATACAAATCAGTCTCAAACTTGTTTCTTGGTGAAAGTCTAAAGTGATTTTTATTTTCTTTTTCTCTTCTAAAAATAATAACAATAATAATGATAAGAATAATAATAATAAAAAAGAATAGGTTGGAAATTTAAAAAAAAAAAGTCACAAAAAAAAAACATACCAAAACAAAGATAAATAAGACAAAAAAAAACGAAATTAAAAAAATAATAAACAGCAAAATAAAATTCGCCAAAAAGAAGAACCAAAAAGGAAAAAAAAAAACACAAAAGAAAACTAACAAAACCATAAGGAAAAATCAAAAAGAAATAAAAATAAAACAAAAATAAAACAAAAAACACAACAACAAAAAAAAAACACAACAAAAAACCAAAAAAAAGGGAGATATAAAAAAACAAAAAATGATGAGTAAGAGAAGAAATTGAAAATACAAGGAAAATTAGATTAAATTCTCTTTTAGCAAATTAAAACACATCAACCAATTTTAAAATTTTGATTTATTTGCTAAAGGAAAAAGTAATTTATTTTCTTTGTCTTTTCAAAAGAAAAATATCCAAACAACAAAATTAAATATGAGGAAAATAAAAAAGAGAGAACATGCAAAAAGGAAAAATAACAAAAACAAGGAAAAAAGGAAAAAGACAAAACAAAACAGAGAAACCAAAAAGGTAAAAAACTAAATTTAAAAAAAAAAAGGGAAGAGAGAGTAAAAATGTGAAATTAACTTAGTTTTTACATATTAAAACATATCAACTAATTTCATAATTGTTTTATTTGCAGAGATTAAAATTATTTTCATCTTTTTCTCAACAAAACAAAAACAAAACAAAACAAAACAAAAAATCGAACAGGGAGAAAAACAACACAAAAAAAAAAGCAAAAAGAAAACCCAACCAAAACATATTTTTTTCAACCACCGAACTACGTGGACTTTGATCCCTCTCAAAGGGTACGTCTCAAAGGGTACGTAGGCTCTAGGCTTTCATCCTAAGTCAAGTCCGTCCTTGTAAAAAAAATTTTCTTTTCAATTTTCATTTTTTTTAAAATTCTCTTCTTTTATGTTGTTCTTCCCATTGTGTTTCTTTAATTTCTTTCTTCCTTTTTATTTTATTTTATTTTTTTGATTTCGTCTCTTTTATTTCTGTTTCTTATTTTGCATGTGATTTGTTAGGAGAATTAAAATAAATTAAAGGTCATATTGATTTTGTACAACTGACTTAGGATAACCGTTCTTAGCAACGGGTGTTGTGGGGTGCCTAACACCTTCCCCACTCACAATCGACTCCCGAACCTATTTTATGATTCGTAGACCATTTTTTCTTATTTCCCAAATAAAAGGCTTTTCCAAAGTGTTGCCTTTTCAAAAACTAAAATTTTGGTGGCGGCTCTATTATTTATCTTTATCTCGATTTCAGTTTTCATTTTCTTTGGAAATTGAATCAAATTTTCGCTTCAAATAATTTCTTTTTAAAAACGCCACGCGGTCGCATTTTCGGGTGTGACAATATATAAACCTAAAGTGTAGCCATAGGATATGTAATAGCCCAAGAATTTAGGAAAATAGAAAAAAATAAAACATTAAACACTTATGTATGAACCTAATTTAAGATAATTTCAAATAGATTTAAGCCAAACCCAAACATAAAAGTCATCATGGTGCAATAGTTAGGCAATAAAACCAACACTAAGGGTCCCAAGTTTAAAACCATCTCAATAATTTTATTTTGTTTTGTTTTGTTTTTATACTTCACTTGTAACTCAACTCTCCTAGAACTTATGGCATGGGGCCAATTAGTTAGGTTGCTAAATGTGATCTCAAGTGCATAGCTATACTTGGTCACAAAAATACCAAGCAAAGTTCCTAATCAACCAACTTTGACACCAATCAATCAACAATTCATATCCTGATATTCATTTTAAATAACATAGTATACAAATCTTAAGCCATTTGAAGACAAGCAAGGAACACTATAATTGATGTTTCAATTAGCATTGTTTAAGTATGACATGAACTTTAAGATTTAATTTTTGGGTAAAGCAAGAAAAGATAAACCTCAAGGAAAGGAACTAAATAAAGTGAAAGTTATGTCCCTCAATGTTCATTGATCATGTATTAACCAACTACTATATACCTGAAATACTTTTATTAAACCTAATGTTCGTCCTTGAAGATACTAGGCAATTAGTAGTCATCCCTTTTTTCCTTAAAATGAATTGTTGAGTAGGCCTTTGACCTTGCTTTTATGTTAGAAGTCATAAGAGATATTTAATATCACACGTAGAATCAAAAGTTCCCCTTTTTTCTTCTTTCAACCCTAGTTAAAGATATATAGTAAATTCATCCAAGCCTAACAATGCCAATGCTCTCCCAATACATTGTAATCCCATAAGCTAGCTAGTATGATAGGATCAAGAAAGCTAACTACATCAAAATACTAAGTTGATGCTACATCTTTAATACAATACTACTTATTATTCAAAGATCCCACAATTACTTGACAATATGCTACACTTATTAAGGTGAAATAGACCTTACCTAACACTCCCCAATTTTTAGTAATTTATGCCTATTTCATTAAACCTCTCTGTTACTAGTCAAAACTCTTCCCTCAATTATTAATATGTACTTATATTTATGCATTCATCATAAAGCATGAATCTTCCTAAAATAACTTTCAATATCCAGTTTCTATTGTTGCAAAATTTAGCACAAAATATAATCTAATATGATTCATCTTTAATGCCCTTGCAACTTGCAAGCTAATATTTATTTGCTAGAAAACTTTAATTAGCTATCACCCTCTAGCTTTCCAGTTTCTATTGTTGCAAAAGTTGGCACAAAATAAAATCTAATATGATTCATCTTTAATGGCCTTGCAACTTGCAAGCTAATATTTATTTGCTAGAAAACTTTAATTAGCTACCACCCTCTAGCTTTCCTTATTAATTTTCAAAATATAATAATTCATTTTCACATCCTCAAGAAATTAAAGTATGCCTTAAGGCTAAGTTCAAGTAATAAACTAAAGGGATCACAGTTAACATAAGTTTAACAAAAAAGGAAGAAAAGAGTTGATGATTTATTCACCTAAGATCGTTACATAAGGCACCATTATGTATCAATCCAAAAAGTGTAACAAAGACTATAAGGGTGTATGTTAATATCACAATACAAATGAAATTAAGATTATGAAACTATGTTAAGAATTCAAATCCTAAATCAAAATCAAGCCAAACTCATGCCTAGGTCATTGTAAAAACTAGCTAACCCCAAGTTTTCAATTAGTTATAAGCAATAAGTAGAACTAGTTATCAATATAATTAAGATAGTAGGTTCCAAATTATCTCAATGTTTGAGGCCATTTCAAGCTAAGGCAAGATTAAATTATGCTAAATCCCAAAAGATAGCAAGCCAACATTGATTAGAACTAATATTCAATCTCGAACTAAAAGAATCCTTCAATCATGTTTTGAAAATTATAAAGACAACAAAAAATTGTAAAGTAGCCCTTATGTCCAATTCCTAATTAAATCTGAAGGTTTAAACCATGCTAATATCTATGAGACACCAATTAGTAGATCTCTTGCACAAGGTCTCATTAAAACATCAAGGTTGAAACACATTCGAAATAAAGAATAACAAGCTCATAGGTAAGAAAAAGATTAACATAGGTATTCAACCTAGTGATTTGACTGAGTCATTACTGTATACTAAACCTCTTAGACATTCTATCTTATAAAACTCATAATTTACTAAGGGAAAGTTTGATAATGGTTCTAATAACCTTATGAACTACACTTCTAATATAGTTTTCTTTATTCTTAGGCTTTATATCATAATTTCTCAATATTACAAATTAACAAGGTAGCAACTTAAGCCTAAAAGAATTCCAAGATGAGGAAGTACCAACATTATTGAATTTCTCATATGACAACATATAAAATTGACTAAGTCTAAAGTAATAGCTTTTAATGCTCTTAATTATAAATACTACAAGCAAATAAAGTTATGAAATAAAGCAATCAATCCCAATATCCACACTTAACCAAACAATGTACATAACTTCAAGTTTGAATTCATGCTTTCTTGATGCTAAGTTATGAGCAAACTTGCATATTGTACATTTGGTAATAATAGAATCACTTTTATTCCCAAGGTTGCTTAGCCTTAACTCTTTCAACATCTGTCACCCCAAGCTCATAATTCATGAAAATCAACTAGAATAGAATATATGGTATTGAACCCCTATTTTCACCCCATCATTAATTGATTTCCCCAGTAGAAGATCATTAACACAATTTAACCCTATATCTGAACAAAAGAACAAATACACCTACTTGAATGCCTAATAAAGAAATGTTGAAGAAAAAGAAGGTTTCACTACTAATTATTATAGTATTACTCTACCAAAGATTTGGCCTTCAAGATCCACCCTTCTAGCCCTAGCAGTACCCACGATTCATTATTTAAACTTTCAAATAACTATGACTCTATTAGAACTATCATGTTCTACAAGAAAGAGTTTGAATATCCTAACAATTATGTGGTCCTAGATGGCACCTTCACATTACATTTGATAAAGGGCAATTTTTTGAATAACTTTTCCTATATCCATACGTAGACACTTATCAATGAGATATAATGAAAGAAAAGATATTCAATACTCTCTGAAGTCTCTAATGTTACCATAGTCATGATTATTCCCCGTTTCATAATAATGGCTATGGTCCCATTAGAAAACACTTGCTTCACAATAACGTAGAGAAATTTAGGCTTTGATACCACTTTGTCATATCCTAAAAGAAGAGGTGTAACCAACACAAATATATGATGATTCTCGCATCTGTAAACCTAACAGAAGAATCTAGAATCTAACCTTTTGTCATACCAAAAGACTAGTAAAAAGAAGATTCCATTCTAAGATTCAGTTCATTACCATTCTATTTAACTAAAACCTTAGTTTACAAATTAACTCATTCTCATCTTTTGCATAAATCTCAACCAAAAGTCCCCCTAAAGTAGGACATTTTTGGAACTTCTACAATTGTCATAATCATTAGCAATATAACTAGGAGAGCTTTGCTCTCAAGCTAATCACTTATATAATCTATACTAGGGTAAGGGATCCTATCTATGAATTTTGTAAAGCTACAATTAAAATATAAAAGCAATTTATACAAACTTACCAAATGACCATCGAACAAGTGAAATGATGTGAGGCTCAGCTAAAAGAATGCAAGTCCTTACTAAACTGTTTAGAAAGGCATTAATCGAGCTCTATTATTTGCAAGATCAAATATTTATCAAGTAAATAGCATCTCATAGTTAAATAAATAAACGAGTGAATAAAAGAAATAAGTATGTAAGATAACTTACAAACACTTTGCAAAGGTTTAGAAGCTAAAACCACCACCATGAGTCCTTCACTCATGCAAAATAAATCCTTCCATTCCATGTGTATTGGCTTACATACAGGGCTAACATCTCTTACATCCCCTATTAGCTGAGGTGTAAGCCATGACGCACAAAGGGTTAACAAAATTGTTGTTAGCAACTAGTATTTTGTACCTAGTCCCTCTATTAGAAAATACATTCCATACACTGTGGAATCATAATAATTCAATTCATTGATAAACACTTTCTCAAGTGATCAACATCAAATCTATATATTTTTTGAAATCATTCCTGTTGATTGCATACACATATTGACAACTTAAAATTCAAAGTAATGCAACTTTATTAAAAGTGTTTCCTCAATTGAACATAGTTATCCAACATTTCAAGAAATCAAGAAGCAAGATATTTTACAAGATATAAAGATGTAAAATAGAAAAATATTTAATAAAAATGCATGTAGTGAGATGTTATTTACTCACAATAACTGACGAATGGTACCAATCATTTTGCAATTGAACCACTATTGAATCCTTCCAATGCGTAGGCCAAAGTGTTTCCTCAATTGGTATCCATGGAAGAGCAAGACACTAATATTCAACCTTGAAGAAACTTGAGGAAGACGTAGTTATAAAGTATGGCCAAGCAGATGAAGCTGGAGTGGCAGATCAAATTGCCACTGGTTTGCATGGTTTTCCCTACTGGAAACAGAGCAAGGAACTCAGAAAGCAGTAGCAATGTAGAGGAGGTACAAACCTAATGATCAAAGAGAAGGGATCGAGTTGCCAAAAAGCTGAAAGTGAGGAAGAGTAGTGAAGTAGCTCACATTTTGACCGAGTAAGAAGAAAAAGAGGGAGCTTCGGGAATGATCCATTAGAATATCTAATGTATTAGAGGACTTAAAGAAAAGAATGAAGAGAGGATGGCACGGGGGCTCCTTTCGAGGCTTATGGAGTAAGCTTCCAAAGATTCAATGCATCCATGAGCCTAATGAATATGATAAAGAGTAGACAATGAGATTGAAAGAAATGCACGGCCCCAAACCTGTATCAGGTTAGATGGAATAAATATACTAGATACTAGAAGTCACTTGGCAACAATAGATAGAATAGGAGGATACCTGTGTATATATATTGAAAAAGTAGAAAAGAAAAAAGGAAATTGGAAGAGAAGAAAAAGAATAAAAGTGGAATATTTAATAAAGGTTAAATTTAAACTCAATGCTTCCTAGAATGTTTTCAAGCTTGAAAACTTAATTTAACTTGCCTAAATTTTACTCTTTTTTGGGTTATTACACATCCTAAATCAAATGTCAGAGATTATTTTATTTTTATAATTCCTCTTCTTATTAATCCAACAACATAATTTTTCATTGCTAGAGATCGACTCCACACGGTCCGAACCCAACAATCCAAGAAATGATTAATCACATATTATGCTTGGAAACAATCTTTTCGAGCTGCTTAGAACTATGTAATTGAATACCACATTTACCAATACTTGACAGAAACTAATTTCTAAAATTTTTTTATATCTTATTTAACAATCATATGGGACGGAAGGCACATAAGTCTTCTTTATTGAATTCTTATTACATTCTCATAAAAACTGTTTTCTTTCGTTACATCTTGCTACTTATAATTTGGAGATGCTTGGCTGTTGATATCCTTTGTTAAAGGATCTTCTGCAGGACACTGACAGCCCATTGGAGTACAAAAGCAATGCATATCATAGCAATCACGAGTGCAGTGTCGTTCTATAGGACCCAACCCTGCATCAGTTTCTTCACACATGCCTACATGCAACAGAAAATCATAAGCATAAAAGAGGTAAACTTGTGCTATCTTGAAATACCGAAGCATAATTTCAAAGACGCATAATTGCAGTTTGTTTAACAGAGGGTTTTGTTGCATTTAAAAATTAACAAATCTAATACTTATGCTTACGATCTGACCCATGAATTAACCGAATTTAATTGAATATTATAGTCGCTATAACATATAAGACATTATTACTAAACAAAAATTTCAGCATATATAATTGTAGCAAAAAAGCGTGACATAAAGTATGGCCAAACCAGTTACTAATACAAATAATGAAGAAAGTCAAACGTTGGGGGACGTTTCACCTTAACGACTCCACGTGATTGTGCTAATATAATAAAAGAATTTCTCCTACGAGTAATATTGTAGCTATTAATGAAAGTTTCATATATAATTTTACTAAGATCTTTGTATCAACAAATTATACAAATTGATTCTTAAATATTGTCGAAATTTTACTATTTAAGCTAATAAAGAATTTGCAAACACAAATCTCTTCTGATGTTAGTCAATGATTTAAAATCATTGTTCTAAACTTGTACAGATATGCATAAAATTCTTGTCCTTATTCTTTTAAATAGAATAAAAGATTATAGCCTGACGCATGAGAAATACATATTCGACATAAGATATGAGACAAAGCATTCAAAAAGAAAGGTAGGTTACCTGATGCAATGATGAAAACAGCAACTAGGAATGCCAATTTCAAAGTAGTGTTCCCCATATTTTTAATCCTGTTAAGAAGATGTTCCTAACCAATGCTCTATTTAAGCAAATTAGAAGAATTGCTTTTTCCAAATTACACAATCTGCAAATTAAATTGCTGCATTTATTGTTAGATTTTAAAAGAGAAAGAGTGCTAGACAAGGATCTCCTTCTTGGATATTATATTTAACTAGCTTATTGCTTTATAGAAACAAATGATAAGACAAATTAACCTTCCAAGAAAACGGACAATACTAGATTGATATGACACATAGAGGTTTCAATGCATTAAATATTCTTTTTTCCTTTTTTTGTTCTTTTTGTTTTTGGCCCCCCCGGGGGGGGGGGGGGGGCGCGGGGGAGAGGGAGTTGAGATCAGGAAGAAAAAAGCTCTTGTTGCATATATATTAATTAACTTTTACGACTAAACAGAGACTCCACTCAAACTTCAGGAATGAAAAGAATACTTTAGCCTAAACTTTTTCATAGTATTTCTCTATTGCTTTCAGTGAAAATAATGTCATAGGACATTATTGTAATAACCTAAGGTCTTAATTTCAAATGGGCTAATAACTAATAATTGCTGTATGGAATGAGAAATGATGCTTTACAAGTTAGAATAAATTACTTTTGGGGGTAGAAAGCAATGACTATTTAATATTAAAATAATTATGGAGTTTGTAAATTATCGTAAAGTGCTACTTTTGTATTTGTCTTATATCTGACCGAATGTTTTTGTAGCTCAAGGCTTTAAGGTAAGCTAACCTTGCGGGCCTATATTTTTGTAGGACTTTTATTCCACTTCGTGTGCATAAAAACGATTTTTCTTGCATCTTATATTGTTCCCTGCATAAGAAATTTCCTTACCACTCAACCTCTCATTTTTCTATCTTTTATCTTCTTTCCTCCTCATTCTCCTTAAGGTTCCGAAGCTTCAAAATGCCGCAGCTCCGTTTGCTTTGTCCAAACCGTGAGCTTTCCGTCCTCCAACTAGCTGCTGTCGTCATCGTCCTTCTCTGACGTGTTGTATCACGGGAGGCCCAATGCAAGTAACCGATCCAATTCAAGTTAATTATTAATTAATTTATATTTATTTTACTTTTTTTTTTTTTTGGAAAAGGGTGGTCGTGAGTTATGTATGATCAGGGATAATTTTTAAAAGAAAAACTGACAGATAAAAATAATAAACAAAATTTAAAAAAACGTAAATTTTTTTTATCTTTCAAAAAAGAAGATAGAAACAAGAAAAAGACATGACGTCTTTTAAGAAATTCTGTCTTCATCTCTATACCCTTGAGTCTCTTTGGTTCATTACAAGGTAGATATAATATATTTACATAATTTATATAATTTTTATTATATCTTTGTATTTATTATTTTATTTATTAAATTACTATTTCAACCATTAAATTATTTCTTAAAAAATAAGGTTACAAAAATCTTTTGCTATCATACATATCCATTTTTTATATTACCTTCTTTTTTATTAATCAAATAGACCTTTAGAAAAGTTATACTAGTGTTTTTTTCTTTTGGGGTCCCGGGGGGGAGGGGACTAAATATTACCAATGTTATAATACCGTCAAAACTCGGAGTATGTTCCATTGGTGCCCTTTCAACTGGGAACAAACACCCCTTCCCCCGCGCCCGCCAGGGCGGGGAAGGTTTTATTCACACCTTAAAATGTTAAGATATATAACCCCTCATTTTTCTTACTTGTGTGTGTTTAGAGAGAGGGAGAATAAAGCATTTTCCGCTTTTTTTCTCAAACAATGATCATCGTCTTCAGTAAACGCTAGATAAGTTTTGACCTTTCCTCATCAATGGGAGAAAAGGATGCTACAAAACCGTTGGAAATAGGTAGCTTCAATGTGATAATAACTTACGCTCAATATGACATTGGAGTAATTGTTGACAAGAGTTGTTTCAATACATGAAATTAATTTCGCTACAACTTATATTTTAAAATTTTATAATAAAAAAATGGTAGCGATGCTTTATAAGAAAATGATCAACATTTCCCATACCACCACATCTCTCTCCCTCTTGTGTTTTCCGTGATTCTTGGGATGTGTTTGATAGCTCTTCAAGTTAATGTATCTTAAATCAAATGTCAGAGATTATTTTATTTTTATAATTCCTCTTCTGATTAATTCGACAATATAATTTTTCATTGCTAGAGATCGACTCCACATCATCAGACCCGACTATCGAAGAAATGATTAATCACTTATTATGCTTGTTAACAACCTTTTCATGCTGCTTATAACTATGTAATTAAAAGCCTGCATTAACCAATACTTGAAAGAAATTAATTTGAAAGCTTTTTTTATATTTTATTTAACGACATATGGCGATAGATGGTACATTAGTTTTCTCCATTGAATTCTTATTACATTCTCGTGAAAACTTTTTTCCTTCGTTACACCTTGCTACTTATAATTCTGAGATGATTGGTTATTGATATCTCTTAAAGGACGTCGACATCCACTAGAGTACTAAAGCAATGCCTTTCATAGCAATCACGAGTGCAATGCCGTTCTACAGGAACTAACCCTGCTTTAGTTTCCTCACACATACCTACAAGCAACAAAAAATCATCAGCATAAAAATCAGAGATAATACTTGTGCTATCTTGAAATACCGAAGCATCAATTTAAATACACACAATTGCAGTTTGTTTAACATAGGGTTTTGTTGTATTTAAAAATTAACAAATCAATTATATAGATAGACGCTATGACATAAAACATTAATAAACAAAAATTTCAGCATATATAGTTGTTGCAAAAAGGTGTGACTTAAAGTTTGACCAAATCAGTTACTAATAGAAATAATGAAGAGAGTAAAACATTGGGGCACATTTCCCTTAACAACTCCTTGTAATTATTTAATACTAGAAGAATTTCTCTCATATTATGAATCAATCTATTATTGTGGATATTTATTTAGTTTCTTAACTTCCCGAATTTGTTAAAGCTATGTTATGATTCTATTCTTTATGAAGATGACCATTTTCTTATATTCCTTCAAAAATTATAACTATTTAGGCATTCATTTCTCCTCTCTATGTCCTCTTTTATCGTATATTATTTCATATTTAGGATGTGACTTTTTGGATTATTTCACATTTAAGTATGAGGTTTTATAACATTTCTTATACTTTTGTTTTGTTTAATTTTAGAAAATATGAATGAAGATATATGTCTCGCAGATAGTGCAAGTATTCATACAATTTTAAAAAATAAAAAATATTTTTTTCAAATAAACATAAATAAAACTTACGTTGCTACAATCTCTAGTAGTACAAGATTAATTAAAGGATATGAAATAGCTATTATCATATTATTAGAAGGAACGAGAGTTATTATAAATAGTACTCTATTTTCTTTTAAGTCTCAAAGAAATTATATGAAATTTTTTGACATATTTTGATCCTCACACAAAATAATGTGAACTTGAAGTTCAAAAGATAATTCACTTACAAAATATAGCAAATCAACTGTCAGAGGCATTTACTAACCTAAAAAGAGTGACAAAGTCACATATACTGGTTACAAATGCTCCTGTAAGAATTGAAGTCCTTAAAGGATAATCCGTAACTGAAATATGTAACAACCGGGAAAAGGGAAAAAGGAAAAAAAGTAGAAAGCTGAAAATTTTTTAAATTCAGAAATTTTTCCCAAGTCTTCTCGCAATAGCGAGAAATGGTCTCGCTATAGCGAAAGTTCCTGGTCGCAATAGCGAAAGTGATTCTAGCTATAGCGAGTGCGGGCAGCAGTCCATACAGAAACTAGAGAGTTGCTCGCCGTAGCGTACGCCATAGCGAGAGTGGGAGTCTGGAACTAATACGAGCTCGCCATAGCGAAGGTTAAATCTCGTCATAGCGAAGGGAACTGATACGTGCTCGCCATAGCGAAAGCAGCTGATACGAGCTCGCCATAGCGAAGGTTAATTTTCGTCGTAGCGAGGGTCAGTCTGGAAAAGAGTAAAAGGCGAGAATTTGACTCTTTTAAACGCCCCAACTCATTCTTTCTCTCATATTTGCCCTAGACTTTGACCCAAGGAGAGAAAAGAGGCGTGGAGAGTGAGAGAGACCAAGAGAAGGAGGAAGAACAAAGGAAAGGTAAGCAAGTTCCTCTCATTTCTACTTAGAATCTTGATCTCCTCTCTCTGCCCTCCCTTTCTATGGTTTTGTTTATGAGATTAGTGAGGTTTTGAGCATGGGTCAGAAGAGGGAAAGTGGAAAATACCTTTGAACCTCTTTGTTTTCCTTGAATATATTGTTTCCACTACCATAGGAACTTGAGAGAGAGAAAGAATTGATGACATTCTAGAGAGAGAGAGAGAACCCCTAGATTCTTGTATGTTAAGAGGGTTGCTCTGATGATTACATTCTAAGAGAGTAATTCCATGTTCTTGATTGTGCCTAGGCTCAAGTGAAGCACCTCCATCAAGGTATGAGTGTAAACCTAAGAAGGGAGAAGAGGAATTGAAAGGAAAAGCTAGTGTTGGCTCATAAGGTAGCTCTCTTTCCACTCTTTCTTGTTGCATTCTTGGATGTAATAGTCATTGTATATTTATGTATATGCTTGTTGTGTGAGATATGCCATATGTTATTGCCATGATGCATTGTTACCAATGTGCTTGTGTGATGGATTGTGAGAATTGCTCGGGTGAGGTAGTGCCGAAAGTCCCTTGAGATGGGTGTGATGAAGCCGAAAGCCCCTTGAGATGGGTGAGACAAGGCCAAAAGTCTCATACCCGAGTGAGGCCAAGTCAAAAGTCCCTAAACTCGGGTGAGGCCATCCAAAAGTCCCTAAACTCGGGTGAGGTTAGACCAAAAGTCCCTGGAGCCCATTTTTGGCATTGTTGTAATTTCCATAGCATGTACAACGTGAATTATGTGTTTGAGAATGGTTGGATGCCAAATTACATGCTTTGACTTGTTATATGCCTTGATTGCTTTCTTGAATGAGTGCATGAGCTACTGAGATTCTATGAATCTCACCCCTTCCCCTCCCAACTTAACATGCTAGGTGGACCTCAAGGAGAACTAAGTGCACACCAAGGAGCCTAGGAACATGTTAGCTAGATGATGGTTTTATTTTGACTCTTTTTGATGTAAAGTGGTGCCAACATGTATATGCACCCACTATTTTTTAGATTTAAATGTTGCAACAAGTGTAAATGTATGGATATATGATGTACAAACTATGCATAGAGCCAAATGAATGGAAATGTGGGTTTTGCCCCTTTTGTTGAATGTATGTGATAGTGCATTTTGGCCCACAGCATAGCGAATTTGAGATGTATGATGATTTGGACCACTTGAACATGTTATATAGACTATTTTTATGCTTTCAAACTTATCCATGAGTGGATAGAACATGTAAGAAGCCATTTGGACCCACTTTGACTATTTTGGGTGTCAAAACCGTTAATTTTGTGAGTTCCATCAAAGTATGACCAGATGAGCTCCCCTTGCCATGAAATTTGGCATGCCTCTAGAGTTTGTAGAAAGCTTCCAAAAAAGCTAAAGTGGGTAATATTTGGAAGTCTAGAGAATATTTGATGAATTGTTGAATTTGAGAAAATTTAATGGTTTGGTCATGTACTGTTACTATAGGTCTAAAAAGAAATCTATGTCATTCATAGACCAAACGGTAGCCAAATGTCATGAAATTTTATACACATAAACTAGATAACCACAGTAACCTATACCAACTAGAATCACATAAATCAAAGGTCTGTAGAGAGAGAACGAATGGTCTGAAGTTCTGTATCAGCATCAGGGAGCCACCTAACCTCCATTACTATTCTATCAGTTTTCGAGGTCTAAGGGCTACTAAACTGATCTGGACTGATTTTTTTCCTCTAGTAGACATCTGTAGCTTTCCAAATTGGTATAGTGTGCCCAGATTGGATTTTTGTGGATTTATTTACGAATTTTTGAAGTTCATGATAGTAAGCTGCACCAGAAACAGAGACAGCCGGACCTTTGTCTGATTTTCGATGTCAAACATGGTCCAAACACTGAGATTATGGTTGGAAATTATTTTTAGTGTAAAGATAACACTTAGATCTTTCCAAAGAGCTATGGTTTACTAGATTTTCATTTTTTTTTATAATTAGTTATGATTTTCCAAAGTTAAAGCCAAAATATGACTTTTGGGCCCAAGTGAGAAATTGTATTTTTCTGGTTTTTGGCTCCATACCCGTGGCTTATGGCTTGTTTTATGCTATGTATGAGTTGTATAAATGGAATGTGAGTAGAGAATGTGAATGATGGGTTCACAGGACCCACAGGGCAAAATATAAGCGGATGAAACCCCGTTTCATAGCATGAAAATGCCACGGATTGGTATTGGTTCTTTGGAAATCATATGGAACCGAGCCCAGTGAAAGGCTAGATAGTGTTATTACATTAAGGTGTTACAAAATAGCTAATAAGTTTAAAGCACACCAGAGGCATAGTAAACCAATTAATTCAAAAGATAAAAATCCCACAAAAGAAAAGGAACAATTATTCATAATAAGCCTATTAAAAAAATAGATACTCCTAAAAAGTTAAAAGATATAACAAGTAACATAACTCCAAAAGAAGTTCAAGTACCTGGAATTGATAAAAATAAAAAGATCTCAATAAGTTATGTTTTTATGGGAAAAAGATTCAACCATAAAGAAATTGTTGTCAACAACACATTTGCATATTTTGTAGCACTTAATGTTATAAATGATAATAAGGATTATGAACCTTCATCCGTCGATGAGTGTCAACATTGATGTTACAAATTCTTTTAGCCTCACTTTCCCATACACTAAGCTTCATACATGATTTTCAAGGAAAATAGAATAAAAATAATGTATTATTTTGTATTACGTAAGCCTTTAAATTTTCATTTCATGCTCTGTGGATCTCGTGAACCCTTCATTATTATCCTCTACTCATGCTCCATCTATGTAAGTTATAAACATCACGAAACAACCCATACCACTTGAGATTCAAGCCACACATTAGAAAAATTTTAAGGCTGGCCGCAGGTTCCAGTACCAAATTTTTTATGCAATTTTAGAAAATCATAATTAAATCTAGAAACATCGAAATTAAGTAAATGATGGCTTTCTAGAAAGCTCTGAATGTCAATTATAGGATAAAAATCATTCTAAGTAATGAAATCATCAGCTAGACTACAATTGGTAACAAAAAACCACCAAAGGTCTAGCTGCCTAGGTTTACTATCATAGATTACTGATATGAATTTAAAAAATTCATAACTAATTCTTGAAAAATCAAAACCCAATAAACCATACCATTATGGAAACCTATAGATGTTAGCTTGAGGTTAAAAATAAGTCTAGATCAAAATAGAAATGCTAAGCTACTAGAAATTAATAAAATAGTACCAAAGGTCCTACTATGTTACTAGTACTATCTCTAAATTTTAAAAATTCATATCTCTCTCTATAGACCTCCAGATGGGGTGATCTCAATGGCCATGGAAAGCTCATTATATCTAGTTTATGACAGTAAAATTTTATGACATTGATATCATTTGATCCTTAGATGATACAAAAAACAAAACTGACTATATAAACAGTGTTTGGACCATTTCAACAGCTTTTTGCCCATTTTGAAAATTCATAATTAATTCTCTAGAGCTTCAAATAATCTAGTTTTTAGCTTGCTAAAAGGATCTAGATGAGGCCTATATGTAGGCCAAATTTCATGGACAAATTCCCTCATTTGGTCAGTTTGTGATATGAGATTGCAAAATGGCATTTTTAAGCGTTAATTTGTGTCATTTGGGTACTAATTGCTCTTCTAATCTCACCATGACCACTTGAGCATGTGAGAAAGCATAAAAACAACCCACTGAACTTGTCCAAAGGGTCTAAATATCCATACATCATAAAATTACTATCTCACTTGTTGATATACACAATGATTCATAAACTCAACAATACTCTATAATGTTAAAAACATCTATTCTCATTCATAAGCTTCTAATTCTCATACATATATCATATATTCATGTGTTTACATATGTTCAAAAGGCTATACATCATATGCAATATAAGATTACATCATTTGCCATCAAGATGGTTATAATACAAGCATTTGGCAATTCTTTTGTCAAACTTTTTGCCTTCAAGTATGGTGGCTATCATCTCTTTGCTCACTTGGTCTACCTAGGCATATATAGGCAATGGAGGGGGAGAGTAAGATTCTAGGAATCCCAATAGCTCTTCACCTCTTCACCCTTTCTAACATACATAATGGATGCAATTTCAAGACTAAGAATGAATACATGGTAAACTTTCAATTCATGAACATACATAATACATTTCTCACATTCAATAAGTCATACTCATCATACACAGGCTTGCCAAGCAATGTTTTAGCCTCACCCATTCTCTTTAAGACCTCTAGACTTGCCTTACCTATTTTCAAGGGACTTTTAACTAAACCTCACTCTTACAGAGACTTTTGGCTTTGTCTCACTCAATTTTAGGGACTTTTGGCTTCACAAAGCTCATGCATGCCAAAACTCATCCATAAAACACTTTTCAAGAGCATAAACAAAGCAACATGGTACCATGGTATGTAGATATTTGATGAAAAGCATGTTGCATAGCATAAACATATATACACACATCCAAAGATAAGAAACCATTCAAGAATGCATGAGAGAAAGGAGAGAGAGCTACCTTGGAGCCAATTTTACCCATTTTTTCTTTGGATTCTTCCTCCCTCTTCTTAGCCCAACCATGAAACTTGAAGACACTGGGTTCTCTTGGCCTAAACACATGAAATGAGACATGCTTAAATTATTAGAATGAGCTCTAGTCTTATGCAACTCTTATGCATCCAAAGCAATGTTTTAGCCTCACCCATTCTCTTTAAGACCTCTAGACCTATCTTACCTACTTTCAAGGGACTTTTAACTAAGCCTCACTCTTACAAAGACTTTTGGCTTTGTCTCACTTAATTTTAGGGATTTTTGGCTTCATAAAGCTCATGCAAGCCAAAACTCATCCATAAAACACTTTTCAAGTGCATAAACAAAGCAACATGGTACCATGGTATGTAGATATTTGCTGAAAAGCATGTTGCATAGCATAAATATATATACACACATCCAAAGATAAGAAACCATTCAAGAATACATGAGAGAAATGAGAGAGAGCTACCTTAGAGCCAATTTTACCCATTTTTTCTTTGGATTCTTCCTCCCTCTTCTTAGCCCAACTATGAAACTTGAAGACACTGGGTTCTCTTAGCCTAAACACATGAAATGAGACATGCTTAGATTATTGGAATGAGCTCTAGTCTAATGCAACTCTTATGTATACTCACTTTCTCACTTGTCTCCATAATGATTCCATATAAGACATAATGAAGCAACTATTAGAATTCAAGATCTTGGCTCCATTTTCTCTTTCATTCTAGGTTTCTTGCCTCCATTTAGACTCCTTAGAGACATCACATACTCATTTTGAGGAGCCTAGCTAAAAGTTGCTTTATTATGCTACATTATGAAACTTACACCTCTATCTCACATCTTAAGCTTTCTAAAATTTTTTCAAGGCTTTCTCTCATATTTTACCATTATATATGATGCTAATCTAGACTTAAAAGAATTTAAAACACTCCCTAGGTGCATGAATGGTGTTTGGTCGAGACACCTCCCAAAGAAAGGACCCATGGAGTTTTATAATTTCTCTTGATGGAAGATGCACTTGGGAAGCTCCCTAGGGATCTTAAAAACTCATATAAACTTTTAGATAATTGAAAATATCACTAGAAAGCTTCATCCAAATCATGGTGCAACAAAATCCCTAACTTCCATATCTTACATTCTAATGCATTTTAATTTATTCTACTTGCATATTCTTGTTCCTTTCCCATCTAAACCTCTAATTCAAGCATGCTTTAGTCACAATTACATCTCCTTTAGTGACTTCTTAGAATGTTCAAACTAATAGGGAGAAGAAACACAAGGAAAGAACATGCATTTCAAGTGATATCTTACCTTGTTTGATTCCTTGTTCCATGGAGAAGATTATGCTATCAAGAGTTTCCTCAAATTCCTCCCTTCCTCCAAGAAACTAGCCTTAAAATTGCTCCTTTTAAGAAGCTAAAACCACCAATGAAAAGGGCTTAAGGAGAGGAGGAAGATTTGTGAAAACATGACCATGAAACTTTGCAAATTTCCATACCTATTTTGGCTTCTTTCTCCTTCTTTCTCCTCCCTCTTTGGATGCCATACTAGACCTCTATGGAGCTACTTCAAGTCAATGGAAATTGAGGAAGAAGAGGGTGTACCACTTTACGAAGGAAACAGGTGATTTTTATAACATTTAGCTTTATTTATGTTTTTGCCATTATATTTTGTCCATGCCGTTTGAACTCATTTTAGATCCCTTTTGAGAATTGTCTTTCCTATCATAAAATTTGGGTTCTCTAATTTATAAAATAGCTTTGGAATCACTCAATTTGAATTTGAAATCAATATGATCTGTTCGGTTAAAGTTTAGGTTAACCGACAATCAAAATCGCTCACCAGAAGGGCTTTAATTGTTTCAAGGATTCTTATGGTCTTTAGAGCCTTTAAGAACCTCAAAGAACTTATTTTTTCCATTTAAAAATCCCTCTTTGGTATTTTCTAAAAAGTGCTTGAAATTACATAAATGTCGTTATGCTTTCGACAATTTAATTAAATTACTTTAGCTTTGGTTTTTTGGTATCTTAGACCTTGAATCTTTATTTTCCATTACTTAAAATTTTATCCTAATTTTATTTGGCCTTAAATCATTCTCTCTGGGGATTTTCTTTTATGTCTGGTGTGTTTCACACATTTACAAAGAAATTGAACATCACATTTTTCAGATTTATGGAGGGACCAGATGTTACATGATTGGCCAAAATGGAAAGATGCACTTCAAGCAGAATTGAACACACTTGAAAATGTGAATTTTTTAGGCCTATAGTCCAAATAGGTATTTATGCATAAATGAAATGAGAAAAATAAAGTTATAAGATGCAAAGTATGACTCATCGCATAAGGGTTCTCATAAAGACCTGGAATTGACTATGAATTCACTTATTCTTTTATGGTGGATACAATCACATTTCATTATCTTATTAGTCTAGCAATGCATGAAAAACCTGATATGGCTCCCATATGATATTGGCAGTGGGCCAACTGCACTGTTTGACCCACAAGTCACAAGCAGCCTCTAGCAAGATATTGTGACTACCCAAATCACACGAGATCGGTGATCTAATGCAACCTATCTTACAACCCTATCATATCGCTTTTATCACACGACATCTAAATCGAGTATGAGGCATGAAAATGTTATCCTCAACTTGCTTGATCGTAACTTTCTCGATCTCCGAGCAGACTGATATAAGTTGGAACCCTTTCCATCTGAGCATAGCTATGGATTTCTCAGTCACACTCATCGAGACACCCAGAGATATCTCTTTATTAATCAGAGGAACAAATTCCATCTTGACCACTCATCTTCCTCTGCATGGATTCCACTATACTCGATTACAGCCTTTATAATCACCCGATTAAAGGTGACATTAGACTATGCCAAAGTACAGTATCCTTCATATAGGAATCTATGGTGATCTTAGATCCAAGGGATCAATGATACGGCTATATATGAGATAAACTTATGACCTAATCTATGTATCTTTTCTCATGACGGGTCTATCTAGCGTCGTGTTCTCTAACATACGCCTATGATTTTGATTCATATCATCATACATGATTAACACTTAATCAATCAAAATCATACTAGTCTTAATTCATCGTTGTTCCCATAAAGATGATTGACTAGGGACATTTTGGATGATCCAAAAATAATTTATCCATGGATATTATTATATATAAACATGCAAATAATATAATAATATAATAAAAGAAACCTCTTATTTCTTAATGAAAATAATGTTCGTAATACAATGATTGGCTTAGGTCACAATCTCCAACAATTATTTAGTTTACTTGATCATGATGTCTATATAAAAATCCCAGAAGGATTTAAGATGTTTAAAGCATATAATTCAAGTTCCCAAGAATGTTATTCAATTAAATTGCAAATACCTTTGCATGGACTAAAACAATTTGGACAAATGTGGTATAATTGTCTTAGTGAATATCTGTTAAAGGAAGAATATAAAAATGGCCATATATGTCCATATATTTTCATAAAACGAGCAAATTCAAGATTTACAATCATCATTGTATATGTTGATGATTTGAATATTATTGAAACTTTTGAAGAGATTCTAAAGGCGGTAGATTATTTGAAAAAGGAATTTAAAATGAAATATATTAGAAAGACAAAGTTTTATCTTGACCTGCAGATTAAGCATTTAAAAGATGAAATGTTCATATATTAATCAACTTATGCACGAAAAGTTCTTAAAAGATTTTACATGGATAAAGCACATCCATTAAGTACCACAATGATTGTTCGGTTATTTAATATGAAAAGGATATTTTTTCAACCTTAAGATTATAATGAAAAAACCTCTTCGCCCTAAAGTACTATATCTTAGTGCAATTAATGCATTATTGTATCTTGCTAATAATATAAGACTTGATATAGCTTTTACTGTAAGCTTGTTAACCAAGTTTAGTTCAGCTCCAACATGAAGACATTTGAGTGGAGTTAAGCATGTTTTTTGATATCTTTGAGGTACTGTTGATATAGGCTTATTATATGTAAATGGATCTAGATCAAAACTCTTAGGATATATAAATGCTGGATGCTTATCTGATCCATACAATGGTAGATCTCAAACAAGCTATATATTTACAAGTGAAAATATAGTTATATCATGGCATTCCACTAAATAAACACTTAGGGCCACTTCCTCAAATCATGTAGAAATTATAGCAGTTTATAAAGCAAGTTGAGAATGTGTTTGGTTGAGATATATGACTCGACATATTTGAGAAGCATGTGGGTTATTTCGTTACAAGAAGACTCCAACTATGTTGTATAAAGACAATGCTGCATGTATAGCTCAATTGAAGGAAGGATATATCAAAGGAGATAGTGTTAGGATTTATAGACACATGCAGTGGAAAAATTGAACAGAGCATGCAAAAATCTCTCCCATGGATCCATCATGTTTGCTTAAACTGAAATAAGGCAGAAAAATTATACCTCTAGTGCAAAAAAAGAAACTTTGTCTTTCCTTCGGATTAATCAGGTTTTGATCTCTAGACGTTGCTCTTCACGGACCGATGCCCTTTATTGATATCCATATAAATGGGATCTCCAACACGAACAGTGTGCTAGTACCATATTACATAAACATCCTTCTCAAAGCTCGTCCACAAAACCACATGACTTTTCAAGTGTATGGCAAAAAATTATCTCTCTCTCTCTCTTAGGTGGTGTATTGTTGTGGCTTAAAAATTGTGACTCTTAGGAAAACCCAACACCCCTTTTTATAAGAAAGTTTTGTTTAGTCTCCAAGCCAAAATTAATATTAAATTATAGTTTAAATCGAATTTAAACTTATCAGATTTTGAATTTTGAAATTAATATATATTAAATTTGTCCACCATCTTATCAAGAGAGAATATATTATTTTAACAAAAATAGGATAATATCCTATTCAAAATAAAAAACTATCTAGAAAGTAAATACATTAAATGTGGACACTACATTTATTAAAATACACACATCTATTTTTGGCCAAATTTGTCCTCATTTCTATCACAATTTTGAAAAATTATAACTAATTTTAGAAAAATAAAAATCATATATTCTTGGTCATTCTGGAAATCCACACATGTCTAATTTATGTAAAAATATGTCCATAGCATAACATCCAACATAAAGAATGTTTGACATTCAAAAAGATCCAGAGGTCAGGCTGTTCACTGGTGCTGTCACAGAATTCTGCAGCAAACTTTAAAAATGTCCAATTAATTCCAAAAAAATCCAATCCATACAAATGATACCAATATGGAAATATGTGGATGTTAGCTAGAGGGAAAAAATAACTCCAAATCAGTTGAGACATGCACAGAGCTTAAAACATAATCAAATAGTAACTAAAGTTAGGTGGAGTGACTGGTATTGGATAGATTTTTTGAAAATTCATATCTCATTCTCTAGACGTTCAAATGAGGTCCTTCTAGTTGGCACACGTCACTAGGAATGTCTAGTTTCTTTGTATAAACTTTTATGACAATTAGACATCATTTGTGCCCTATGTGATAGATTTCATTTTCAGACCTGAGTGAACAGTAATATGACCAAATCAAAAAATTTGTCAATTTTGAAAATTCATCAAATATTCTCTAGACCTCCAAAAATTCTATTCTTTATCTTTCTAAAAAGCTCTCAACAAACTCTAATTACATGCTAAATCGTAAATCAAGAAGAGTTCATTTGAACAAATAATAATATAAGGTTCCATTATGGTAAATTTTGGCTCCATATGGGATACCAAAATGTCCAAATGGCTTTTTTTAGGGTTTGGCACCTATTGGGCAAGTGTAAAAGCATGATTAGGACTTGTGCTGCCCAAATTCCATAACATATACACAATTCCATAATGCTTTTAAGGGAGTTAACTTGCCATCATATACTCAAATCACATTCTAATAGTCACATAATATATTCTCTCATTCATACATGGTATATTATCATAATTATATATGTTTATAATATTATAATACATATACATCCATTAATTACATCATTTGCCAATTGTATGGTTTTAAAGTAGCAAAATTCATGTTCTTGGATGTCATACTCTCATTTTCAAGATGGTTGGCTTCCATTACCTTGTCCACTTGGTCCACCTAGCATGTTAGATCATTGGAGAGGAGGAGATAAGATTCAAAGAATCCCAATAGCTCATCTCTCATTCAATCATACATAAATGATGCAACAAGTCTCATAAATACATGTATAGTCAGGGTTTAAATAATGTCCAATTGGCACAAAATTTTATAGGGAGAAACTAGAAATTCCTAATGACTTGTACCATCTAGAAGCACTCCATTTGGATGTTTAGAGAGGGAAATATGAATTTTTAAAATTTCTGCCCAGTATTAGGCATTTAAACTGTTCATACTAGTCCAAAAATGATTTCTATCACTCAGGGGTTAAATGATGTCCAATTGGCACGAAATGTTATAGGGAGAAATTATAAATTTCTAATGACTTGTACCATCTAGAAGCACTCCATTTGGATGTCTGGAGAGAGAGATATGAATTTTTAAAATTTCTGTCCAGTATTAGGCATTCAAACTGACCTTAGGTACTGTTTGATTAGTTTTCGATGACTAGATGTGCCTTAGCTAGTCTGGAGTCAGTTGGCATGCATATTTAGCGATATTATAGAGCTTTTAGATGCATCCAAGTGGTCATGGTTCAAGGGAAAGACCATTTAACACCAAATTTAACTATTTTATGACAAAAAATGACCAAATTTGTGAGTTGAACCCCAACCTGACCAAATGAACGATTTTGAGGTTGAGATTTTGCACACATATAGATCCCATATAGAGCTTTCTACTTTTTTAAGAACTTCAGTATTTGGAGGTCTATACGATTTATTATAATTTTTCAAAATTAAGCAAATTTTGCATATTGGTATGAGTGACTGTTTATTTGGTCAGAATTGTTTTCGTGTCATCCAAAGGTTAAATGAGTCTAATGATTCTGAAGTTTTACATGAAGAAACTAGACATTCACAGTAACCTATAGCAACTAGAAGCACCTCATTTAGACATTTGTAGAGAGAGAAATGATTTTTTGAAGTTCTATATCTGTACCAGTAGTGCCAAGAGAGTTCAAGTACTATTCCATTAATTTTCATTAGTTTAATGTTATTTTCTTGGTTTAGAGTTATTTTTTGCTCAAAGGGGACATCTGTAGCTTTCCAAATTGGTATAGTTGGCCTAAATTAGATTTTTGTGAAATTAGTTATGAATTTTGGAATTTTATATCAGTAAACTATCTCAGAACTCCAGGACAGTTGAACCTACATTACTTTCATATTGTCAATCATAGTCTACATGCTATTTTTCATATCTTGGAATATTATTAACATGAACTTAACATTCAGGGCTTTCCAAAAAGCTATGGTTTGTTAGGTTTTGATTTTTCTATAATTAATTATGAATTTTCAAAATTAGTGACAGAAACTTGGTTCTAGAACCCTAAACCGATTGTTGAAAACCATGGGAAGAGCTTGAAATTCGTGTTTCTTGTTAGATTTTGTGATGAATCTGAGTTGCTATGATATGTTAGGAATATATTTAAGTTGAGGAAGAATTAAATGACTCATATGCTAAGAGTTGGACAATTTCGGTTACCATTTATTCACTCTCACTTTGCAAGTGCATATGTGATAAAACCATGGTAGATGCCTTGAATTACATAAATTGATATGTATGAATATATAGTGTTACACATATGCTATCTTAGCACTTTAAATATATGATTGAAGCCAAGTCATACAAATAATAGAACTTGTTTCACATGCTATATATATGAGTTAATTTCACTTTATTATCTACTTTTACCCTTTTTATTGGCATAAATCATATATATTGAAAGTATCAAAATGACACATGATTGGCCATGTTAATAAAATTAAATGGAACAATGACAGAAGTATAATGATAGGAACTAAATTAAAAAGTTTCAAAACTATAAGATTTAATTATAAAAATTTAAACAATAGAGACCAATTAAAATTTGAGTGAAATTACAATGACTAAAAAAAATAATTTAACCAAAGTTAATAATAAATCTATATGAACAAGGAAAAATAAGTTTGAAAGGTAAAAAAGGCTTGACTTTCAGGGATAGACTACTTTTTTGTGTAATTGTGATAAATGACATAAAATCTGTAATTTTCCTTCAGTACGAGTGTAAATTTTCATAATAAAATTCATAAGTTAAAATTACTTATTCAATCAAATTAACAAAATGTAAAAATACAACATAAAGTGCAGCAATATAATTCTTTTAAACTTCTTTTTTCATGAAATTTTGATATGCATTATCCAACATAGGTCCTAAAAGTTATAATTTTTAATTCTTTTTTAAAAAAAAAAATCTACGATATCATGGCAAAAATAACTTCAAAAGAAAAGGAAAGATAAATAGCTTGATCATCAATAATAAGATATTATTTTGCGCAACTAGAAAGACTAAAAGACACTTGAATACGAAGAAATTCTTTTGTTAATATTAATTGTTCAAAGAATCAAATTTGCGCTTCATTTCGAAATCTAACAAAAAGTGTTTGACATTATAAAGTAAACCATCCAACAATATTAGCTAGCCCTAAAGTTCAAATCTCAATGGGTGTATTGACTAAATTAGCATTATGCATCTCCTATATATAAATACTTGGTTCCGTTCCACAAGGATAAGTTTATGAATAGTTTGAACTTTTAAGAGGTTGAGTCTTTTGACTATTTGATTTATTTTAAAGTTACATGAATATAGAATATGATAAAACCCTTTTAAAAATTTGTAACTCTTAATCAATTTGGTTATGAATTTTCATAATCAAATTCATAAGTTGAAGTTAGCTATTCAAACAAATTAACAAATTGTAAAAATACAGGAATTTAAACTACGACAATACAATTATTTTATGCTTCCTTTATCATAATTTTCAAATGCATAACATAGATCCCAAAAGTTATTAATATTGAATCTTTTTTAAAACAAAAATTTCCATGATCAAGGTAGAAATAACTTCAAGAAGGAAAAGAAATTGCTTGATCGTCAATAGTTGACTACTATTTTATGCATTTGGGATAGAAAGGGTTACAAAATGTGCAAGAATATTGTAAAATTCATTTGTTAATATTAATTATCTTACGAAGCCGGTTTGTCCTTCATTTTGAAATCCAACAAAATGTGCTTGACATACTAAAGCAATGCTCCCAAGATGCTAGTAGTAAAATTCAAATTTAGGTGCTAATGCTGACTAAATTACCATTATGTAGTATACGGACTTCCTATAGATACTTGGTTTACTTTCAATGAAGTCTCTTTGGTACTATTCTCCAAATGTATCCATCATTAATTAAAGTGGCCCCTCCACTCCAACACATGGGTTGATTTTTCCATCTTTTAAAAGTCTTTCCATTTTTTCTTTTGGGAAAAATATCACGAAGCTTGTTTCTTGACTCATACTTAATTTCCATGTTGCCCCAGTTGCAAGTTCAAAGAAAAGTCTTCAATTGGCTAGATTGCAAGCAAAGTCACACATTATTGATCATTTCTTTTGGTTGCATTCTTCAGTCAAAGTCACGCAACACCATCAACATTTCTCGTTTATCTTTTTTCTCTAGGTAGAGTAATCAGTGCATTGAGTTTAACCCTCTTCATACCTTATTAGACGTGAATATACAATAGTGCTTGTGGAAAATTTTATACTCCTCACAATTATCACATTTTATTATTTAAATATTTCCATCCACTTTTTAGTAACTATGAAATTATCACATCAAACGCGGTATTTGTCATAGAGCACAAATTCAGTTATCTACAAAAAACAAATAACAATAGTTGAGATGTCATCATGGTTAATAGGTTTGATAAAAAATTGAAAAATTAAGGACTCAAATGTTGAATAATGGTTATTGGCATAGGAGATCCTTCAATTTTCAAAGCTGTGATATGTTAAAGTTTAATTTATTTTATTTTATTTTTGCCTCAAGAAATTTGTTTATAGATGTATATATTAATATTTAGTGAATATTATTTGCATATCCTGTTAATGCAACGTTAATAAAAGAAAAATGTCCCATGCATCACATGGGCTAGACCTTTATATCAAAATAAAATTCATAAGTTGACATCAAATCATCTAAACAAAAAGTTCTAAAAGCACAAAGGAACTTAAATTACAAAAATACAATTCCTTTATACTTCTTGTTCATGAAATTTTAATATAAATTAGCTAATGAGACTTAAAAGTTTAAGGTTAAATTATTCTTTTGGTCTCTTTAGTTTTACTCAATTTTTTAATTTAATTCTTATAGATTAAAAATTTATAATGAGGTCCTAATAATTTAAAATGTTTTTAATTTAGTCAGTATTATTAAACTTTCATCAATGTATTAGTAAATTTTATTGATATAACTAATCATATGCTATCTTAGCACCTTGAATATTATGATTGAAGCCAAGTCATACAAATAACACAAGTTGCTTTGCATGTCATATATATGAGTTAATTTTACTTTATTATCTACTTTTATCTTTTTATTAGCATAAATCATATATATTCAAAATGCCAAGACGGTACATGATTAGCCATGTTAATAAAATTAAATGGCATGTTGACAAAAGTATAATGATAGGAACTAGATTAAAAGTTTCAAAACTATAAGATTTAATTATAAAATTTTAAACTATTGAGACCAAATTAAAATTTGAGTGAAGTTATGGGGTGTAAGAAAATAATTTAACCAACATTCAAAATAAACCTATATGAACAAGGAAAAATAAGTTTGAGAGGGAAAAAAGCTTGATTTTCAATGATAGGCTACTCTTTTATGCAATTGTGATAAATAGTATGAAATTTGTAATTTTCAATGAATATCAATGTAAAATTTGGTAATAAAATTCATATGTAAAAATTAATTATTCAAATAAATTAACAAAATGTACAAATACAAGAACTTAAAGTGCAACAATACAATTATTTTAGACTTCTTTTTTCATGAAATTTTGATGTACGTTATCCAACATACGTCCTAAAAGTTACTAATATTAAATGTTTAAAAGGAAAAAAGATCTTTGATGTCATGGCAAAAATCACTTCAGAAGAAAGGGAAAAATAAACTGCTTGATCATCAATAATAAGATTTTATTTTGTGTATTTGGATAGACACAAAAAGTACTTGAATACAGTGAAATTCCTTTGTTAGTATTAATTATCCAAAGAAGCAAATTTGCACTTCATTTCGAAATCCAACAAAAAGTGTTTGACATTATAAAGTAAACCATCCAACAATATTAGCTAGCCCTAAAGTTCAAATCTCAATGGGTGTATTGACTACATTAGCATTACGCATCTCCTATATATAAATACTTGGTTCCCTCCCACAAGGATAAGTTTATGAATAGTTTGAACTTTTAAGAGGTTGAGTCTTTTGACTATTTGATTTATTTTAAAGTTACATGAATATAGAATATGATAAAAACCTTTTAAAAATTTGTAACTTTTAATCAATTTGGTTATGAAATTTCATAATAAAATTCATAAGTTGAAGTTAGCTATTCAACCAAATTAACAAATTGTAAAAATACAGGAACTACGGCAATACAATTATTTTATGCTTCCTTTATCATAATTTTCAAATGCATGACATACATCCTAAAAGTTATTAATATTAAATCTTTTTTAAAACAAAAATTTCCATGATCAAGGAAAAAATAACTTCTAGAAGGAAAAGAAATTGCTTGATCGTTAATAGTTGACTACTATTTTATGCATTTGGGATAGAAAGGGTTACAAAATGTGCAAGAATATTGTAAAATTCATTTGTTAATATTAATTATCTTACGAAGCCGGTTTGTCCTTCATTTTGAAATCCAACAAAATGTGCTTGACATACTAAAGCAATGCTCCCAAGATGCTAGTAGTAAAATTCAAATTTAGGTGCTAATGCTGACTAAATCACCATTATGTAGTATACGGACTTCCTATAGATACTTGGTTTACTTTCAATGAAGTCTCTTTGGTACTATTCTCCAAATGTATCCATCATTAATTAAAGTGGCCCCTCCACTCCAACACATGGGTTGATTTTTCCATCTTTTAAAAGTCTTTCCATTTTTTCTTTTGGGAAAAATATCACGAAGCTTGTTTCTTGACTCATACTTAATTTCCATGTTGCCCCAGTTGCAAGTTCAAAGAAAAGTCTTCAATTGGCTAGATTGCAAGCAAAGTCACACATTATTGATCATTTCTTTTGGTTGCATTCTTCAGTCAAAGTCACACAAGACCATCAACATTTCTCTTTTATCTTTTTTCTCTAGGTAGAGTAATCAGTGCATTGAGTTTACCCTCTTCATACCTTATTAGACGTGAATATACAATAGTGCTTGTGGAAAATTTTATACTCCTCACAATTATCACATTTTATTATTTAAATATTTCCATCCACTTTTTAGTAACTATGAAATTATCACATCAAACGCAGTATTTGTCATAGAACATAAATTCAGTTATCTACAAAAAACAAATAACAATAGTTGAGATGTCATCATGGTTAATAGGTTTGATAAAAAATTAACAAATTAGGGACTCAAATGTTGAAAAATAGTTATTGGCATAGGACATCCTTCATTTTTCAAAGCTGTGATATGTTAAAGTTTAATTTATTTTATTTTATTTTTGCCTCAAGAAATTTGTTTATAGACGTATATATTAATATTTAGTGAATATTATTTGCATATCCTGTTAATGCAACGTTAATAAAAGAAAAATGTCCCATGCATCACATGGGCTAGACCCTTATATCAAAATAAAATTCATAAGTTGACATCAAATCATCTAAACAAAAAGTTCTAAAAGCACAGAGGAACTTAAATTACAAAAATACAATTCCTTTATCCTTCTTGTTCATGAAATTTTAATATAAATTAGC
The DNA here is from genome assembly GCA_032878935.1 of Erythrophleum fordii. NCBI lineage: Eukaryota > Viridiplantae > Streptophyta > Magnoliopsida > Fabales > Fabaceae > Erythrophleum > Erythrophleum fordii. The sequence goes on along the minus strand of JAVQMF010000052.1, from coordinate 10,725,007 downwards.
TAATGAGACTTAAAAGTTTAAGGTTAAATTATTCCTTTGGTCTCTTTAGTTTTACTCAATTTTTTAATTTAATTCTTATAGATTAAAAATTTATAATGAGGTCCTAATAATTTAAAATGTTTTTAATTTAGTCAGTATTATTAAACTTTCATCAATGTATTATTAAATTTTATTGATATAACTAATCATATGCTATCTTAGTGCCTTGAATATTATGATTGAAGCCAAGTCATACAAATAACACAAGTTGCTTTGCATGTCATATATATGAGTTAATTTTACTTTATTATCTACATTTATCTTTTTATTAGCATAAATCATATATATTCAAAATGCCAAGACGGTACATGATTAGCCATGTTAATAAAATTAAATGGCATGTTGACAAAAGTATAATGATAGGAACTAGATTAAAAGTTTCAAAACTATAAGATTTAATTATAAAATTTTAAACTATTGAGACCAAATTAAAATTTGAGTGAAGTTATGGGGTGTAAGAAAATAATTTAACCAACATTCAAAAAAAACCTCTATGAACAAGGAAAAATAAGTTTGAGGGGAAAAAAGCTTGATTTTCAATGATAGGCTACTCTTTTATGCAATTGTGATAAACAGTATAAAATTTGTAATTTTCAATGAATATCAGTGTAAAATTTGATAATAAAATTCACTTATCTTTCATCATGTTACAAGATATTCAAGATAGATATTCAAAGAAAGAAAAAATTGCTTTCAGGAGACATAATTAAAATTCTACTTTTGTAATTATTATATTTCATATCAATAATTATGAAATTCTCACATATGCTACTTTTATAAAATATAAGTTATATTAATTTTGATATTTTGTTAGGTTATAAATATTAATTATTATAATATAATTAAATTATAATATTTGAATTGTAAAATAATTTATAAGATTTCAAGTTACCATATTTGACAACTATATTATTATGAGAAAGTCTTCCAGATCAACAAATATTTAATTCAACTCAACGATATATGTAACATAATTGTCAAGAATTTTGAATTTGGAGATGGGCATTTTGACTGATATATGAAAAAAAAATAAAACAAAAGAAATATATGTATAACATCCAAAACTAATTCCGCATATATATAACTGATTTTTTATAATAAAAAAAATTTGAAACGCAGAATCAGTGATCTCGCGTTTCAGAAATAAATAAAAAAAAATTTAAATTTTAAAGGGATGCAGAGCCACAGGCTCCGCGTCCCTAAAAATTTTTTTAATTTTTTTTTTATTGGGGGTCTCTTGACCCCCATCAGAATCACTGACCCTTGGTCAGTGATTCAACGTTTTTGAATCACTGACCAACGGGTCAGTTTGATTGACCCGTTGGGTCAATTTGATGGACCCACGGGTTAATTTGACTGACCTGTTGGGTCAGTTTGATGGACCCACGGGTCAATTTGACCCGTGGGTTAATTTTTTTTAAAAAAATATATTTTAAATTTAATATTTTAATTAATTTATTTAAAATTTATAAAAATAATAAAATATATAAATTTATTATAATAAATATTTTTTAATTTATGTATTATTTAAATGTATATTAATTTTTTATATTAAAAAATGTAATATTTTTTAATTTTTTTTGAATTTTATTAATTCTATAAGTGATAAAAACTTATATTTTAAGAAAATTTAATTAATTTTATCAATGTTATTAAAACCGGACCGGTCATTGAACCGGTGGAGGTACTGGTTCACGGTTCATTGGTCGAACCGTGGTCGAACCGTGGTCGAACCGGTGATAATTAAATATATTATTTAAAAAAATTTTATGTATTAAAATTTTAATATAACAAATAAATATTAGTAAATTTTAAATATTTGATTACTAATTTAACATTTCTTAAGATATTACAAAAATTAATGTTTAGTTTAAAATAAAAATTATCTATGAATAAAAATTAAGAATATTTAATATTAAATTTTTAAAATTTCTAAATTATATTAAGATTCTACTTATTATTAAAAAATAAAATAATAAATAATAATTTTAGCTAAGTATCTTGATATTTGAGAGCAATATTATTAGAAAATTGAATATGATAAAAAGTAAATATAAAAAATAATTAATAATACACATTTTATTTCTCTTATATTCTCTTTTTTAAAAAAAAAATCATATTTCAACCCCCTCATCTTTTTTATTACTTTCTATTTTTAATTTGTTAAAATTATTTAAAATGAATTATTCTGTTATATAGAAAAAATTAAAAAAAAAAAAAGAAAATCAAAATATGCTTCAAACCGGTTTGACCGGTTTTTTGTCCGGTTTTTTTACCGGTTTTTTACCGGTTTTCACCGGTTTTTGACCGGTTTGACCGGTTCTTGACCGGTTTTTTGCTTGACCGGTTTTTTAACTCAACCGAATCGGACCAGGGACCGGTTCCCGATCGAACCGGTCGAACCGGCCGATCCGGTCCGGTTTTCTAAACCATGAATTTTATTGAAATTTGTAAAAAGTAAAATTTAAATAAAAAAAAGTAAACAAAAATTTAAATAAATTAGTGAAAGTATTTCTAAAATTATATTTATATGGGACTTTTTTAATTGGAAAAAAATGTTTATCTATATATTGAAAAATACAATGACTTAATTTGTATATATAATTTGTTTAATTTTATAATTATAAAAAATTTATGTGGTGAAGAATAGTAATTAATTTTATTGAGATTTTGAACAAGTAAAATATATATAATAATTTTTTAACAATTCATATAAGAATTCTTAAACATATAGTAAATGAAAAATATTTGAAAAATCATAATACAATTCATTTACAGTTGAAATTAGGACGAAAATAGTGATTTTAACTATAATTAAAATTTTTGTCATTCAAATTATAACTTTTTAATATTTTATATAATTTGTTTACTCTAAAACAAAAAAACTAAAATGACGATATTGTACCTCTGCAACTCAATCATAATACACGTAGGTTTCATCACTATCGCTCTCCTTTCTCTGTTCTTGATGCCCTAGACCTCCTCTATATATAATATAGTATATACATATATATTGAATATTTAAAATTAAATAATAAAAATATACTTTAATTCAATCCCTTATATATATATATATATTCTTTTTTAACGCTCGAACACCTATATCTTATATGTGTTACGAGGTAACTGCATTGTTGATTAAAAAGGTCACACAAAGATCAACAGTGAAAATCAAAGACATCGAGAGTTAAAATCATGCATTGAGTTCAATTTTTTAAAGATATTTTAGGTTTACAAAATTAAAGTACACCAAGCTTACGCAAGAGAGCATACTTTTAATCAAGATTGTTTAAAAAAAATTAGTTAAAAAAATCAAACACATCTTCAACTGTAATTTTTTCTTTTAAAAAAATCATTATATCAACTGTAAATGAATTGTATTATGATTTTTTAAATATTTTTCATTTACTATATGTTTAAGAATTCTTATATGAATTGTTAAAAAATTATTATTTATATTTTACTTGTTCAAAATCTCAATAAAATTAATTACTATTCTTCATCACATAAATTTCTTATAATTATAAAATTAAACAAATTATATATACAAATTAAGTCATTGTATTTTTCAATATATAGATAACATTTTTTTTCAATTAAAAAAGTCCCATATAAATATAATTTTAGAAATACTTTTACTAATTTATTTAAATTTTTGTTTACTTTTTTTAATTTAAAATTTATTTTTTACAAATTTCAATAAAATTAATTAAATTTTCTCAAAATATAAGTTTTTATCACTTATAGAATTAATAAAATTCAAAAGAAATTTAAAAATATTACATTTTTTAATATAAAAAAATTAATATAAATTTAAATAATACATAAATTAAAAAATATTTATTATAATAAATTTATATATTTTAAATTTTATATATTTTATTATTTTTATAAATTTTAAATAAATTAATTAAAATATTAAATTTAAAATATATTTTTTAAAAAAAATTGACCCACGAATCAAATCAACCCTTGGGTCCATCAAACTGACCCAATAGGTCAGTCAAACTGACCCGTTGGGTCAACTGAATCATTGACCAAGGGTCAGTGATTCTGATGGGGTCAAGAGACCCCCAATAAAAAAAAAAATTTTAAAATTTTTTAGGGACGCGGAGCCTGTGGCTCAGCGTCCCTTTAAAATTAATTTTTTTTTTATTTATTTCTAAAACGCGGGATCATTGATTCTGCGTTTCAGATTTTTTTTTTTTTTTAAAAAAATCAGTTATATATATGCGGAATTAATTTTGGATGTTATACATATATTTTTTTTGTTTTGTTTTTTTTCATATATCAGTCAAAATGCCTTTGGAGATGTGTGAATCTACATCACTTATTTTTTACGGATGGAAGACTATTCGAATTGTCTTATGCCAAATTCTGTCGTACATTCTCTTAATTATACTAGTTTAATATATTTAAAATTGTATTCTCAATTTACTTTTGGAAAAAATTAAACTCATGTTAATTAATAATGAAAGATAAGATCTTCTCTTACTGATTAAGCTAGCAATTCGATAAATTTATGTGTGTGTGCGTCTATATATACACACACACATATCCCAGCCTTGAGTTAAATCTACCGATAGAAACCTCAAGAGTTTTGATATTTCTACAAGACACTTACCAAACAATGAATTCTTACTTGAACAGCACCCTCTTCATGGCTTCTGCACCTCAAAACTCCTCATCATATAACAGCCACCCAATGATTCGTCGACCATTACTCCAACATGGTTATTGTCCTAGCAAGACTCATCACCTCTATCAAAGCCACATCCAAATTGAAAGGTCCAAGAGGAGTTGTAGAATTGTTTGTAGCCAAAATAGTAGTGAAAGCTATGGTGGAAACCTCAGTACTACTGATCTTGAGAAACCAAGAGAGAGTTTTCAGCGTAACACCATCAACGCAATACCGCTCACTATGCCCACAGAAATCAAACCCTTTGGTGCTATTGGCATTGTCAGCTTTTTTAAAGGCAAGAACTACCTCATCACTGGTGCAACTGGGTTTGTTGCCAAGGGTAATACTGTTTCTCTTTCTTTTTCGCATGAAAAATTTCAAGAAAATTCGGTGGGTTTGTGTTAAAATGATGTTTAGATTATTTTATCTTGATGCATGTGAATCATAACTTAAAGCAGTCGTCCAAAAATAGTTTTAGAGAGTAAGGTACTTGTCATAACATTTTTGGATACCAGCATTATATGGTGTCATGGTATTTAGTATTTTCTTATTTGTTATCACCACTTGAAGTTGCTATTTTAGATACGAATAATGTTAAAATAGGTTCTATATAAGAACGATCTTATGATTTTTTTGATGGTATAAGATATTACTTAAAATAATATTTTTGTATATTTTAATATTTTAAATAACACCAGACATCTTAAATACCAACCGTTCAAACGCCTATTTTGTATGATCAACTATTACCGTAAACTATATTAAGTGATTTTTCATTAGTTTAAATATTTCTTTTAAACTTCTTAGTTCCAATAGATTCCGAACGAACAATGTCCATGGCTTATACTTATGAGTTTGCCATTCTTTTTTAGATCATATATTTTAGTCTCGGACCAACTAACACATGGGACCTTTAAATTTTGTAGTTATTGTGGAGAAGATTTTGAGGATGGTTCCTGAAACAGGAAAGATTTTTGTGTTGATCAAGGCAAAAGACAAGGAAGCAGCTATGGAAAGACTAAAAGCTGAAGTGAGTTTTGATGTTTCAACTTTTCCTGATATAATCACTTGCATTAATTAACATTAATGTGCAATACTGTGTTGATCATCACTCAACAGATAATAGAATCTGAACTATTCAAGAGGATCAAACAAGTGCACGGTAAAGGATACATGGACTTCATGACGAGCAAGCTGATCCCAGTGGTTGGGAATGTGTGTGAATCTGATCTGGGAATGGATGCTGACACTGCAAATGATATTGCAAAGCAAGTTCATGTGGTTGTGAACTCTGCAGCCACTACCTCCTTCGATGAGAGGTGAGTTATAGTTTAGTTATAAGAAGCATAGACACGGATATATGACATGATTCTGTTATGATTAAATTGAAAGTATTCACAAATTATTTAAAATGTCCCATGGTACTAACTTGAGTTTTTGATATATGTAGGACACAAGTATAATTATTTTCACAATTCTTTTCTTTAAAGTATTTCTGTTTCCTACATTTAGCTCTTATAAGTCTTTAATTAATTAATTAGTTAGGAAAAGATATATACATAGTCGATCTTTCTATCGCTTTTGCCTCAAGATATGTGTACAAATATAAAATACTATTTATTATAAATTTTAAATCGACTGCATAAATCTCAAAAAAACCGAGTGATAAAAGATGGACCTCTACAAAGACAAACCTGAATTGATTTCTTTCCCTACCCAAGGCTCACTATTCCACATACTAGCCTCTCCCATACTTCAAACAGATCGGAGGACCGTTCCTTTACCTATAATGCATGAGTAAACTTTTATTTTCGGTATTCTATAGATAGACTATTTTTTATTTTAGTCTCTCATATAATTATTTTTTTAAATTTAATTTCCTATAAACAAAATATTTTATTTTAATTTAATCTTTTATAAAATTATTTTTTTAATTTTATTATTTGTAAATAGATATTTTTTAATTTAATTCTTCCCAAATAAAATTATTATTAATGTTCTTATATCAATTTATTATGAATAAAATTAATAATAAATTGATAAAAAGTTATTATTAATAATTTATAAAAAAATATGTTATTTATCATCATATTTATTAATTTTATTATTGTAATTTATAAGAAAAATATTATATATCATTATATATATTAAAAAATATTTATGTTTGAGATAATGCGTCAAGGTATTAAGATCTGTACGGATCTGCACCCCAAACCTTAACAGAAAAGCACCATTATTTTTGGTCAGCAGCATTCATGCTAAATGGGCCCATTTCTTTTATAAGAGTAAGGACATCATACTGCTTTGTTAAATGGCCCCACTTCTTTTATAAAAGTAGGGGTCGCATCTCATTAAGGCGAATTTTATGAAAAAATTACAATAAAAGAATTATATCATCCCAAATATTTATAATAAAAAATTTTAAAAATTAAAATTATTTTAAAAAATCATTATTATCATTAAATTTTAAAAAATTTATTATTAAGTATAAAAAAATTATTTTATAAAAAAATAATAATAAAAGATCTATAGTATCAAATATTTATAATAAATGATTTTAAAAATCAAAATTATTTTTAAAAATAATCATTACTATCAAGTTTAAAAAAATTTATTACTGGGTATAGAAAAGTTCAATAACTTTTTTATATTTAATAGTAAATTTCTTAAAACTGATAATAATAATGATCTTTATTGATAATTTTAATTTTTAAGATCTTTCATTGTAAATATTTGATAATATGAGTCGTTTATTGTAATTTTTTTAAGTTTTATTGTTCTGTTTGCTATATATAATTATTAATGATAAAAATAAAAAGAATGATGGATGAAAAGAAAATGAATATTTTATATATGATATAATATAAAAAGAAAATAGAACCTATTTCCAATTACATATTTGGTTAAAAAAATAATATAAAAATAAAAAGGTAAGAGGAAAGAATGATAAAATTATTTCTTATTTTTTTATTATTTTTTGTTGGGTGAAAAAAATTAATACACTTTTAAATTTTAAATTTAATATTTTAATTATTTAATTTAAATAAACATATAAATATTTATAATTTAAAATAATAATTATAAGTATAATTATATAAATATAATTAAAATATATGATACAAATAAAAAATAAGATTTTTTTAGAATAATTCTATTTTTTCTTATATTTTATTAAAATATTAAAATGAAAGTGAGAATTAACAAATAAAAAATATAAAATAATTAAATTATAACTAGAAAATAAAAAAATAATAACTATTATTAATAGTATAAAATAAAAAAATAATTATATCAGATTCAAATGTTTATTTTATCCTGGAGGGCCATATAAAATAAATAAATGAACTATTAGACAATGGCGGGGCATATTTGACGTCTCTCTAAAAGCTTATTCCCATCTCATGCTACAACGTGCTACCGTGATTGAAAGTTGTCTATTTTTTTTTTTTTTGGGAAAAATTTCCCTTCTTGCCATAATTTCTATCTACCAAACAAATGATTGAGAATGATTCCATTTCTATTTTCGGTTTCGACATAATACTAAACGAAGTGTTAGTCCATGTGATACATGATCAAAGGAAAAAGGTCTTTGATACTTCAATAAATTGTTATTGAATCAATGATTTTAGAATTAAACTAATTATTAAATTACTAAAAGTATTAATTTATAATTTATTAATTCGATTATAATTGAATTGTGATTGAATTAATTATAATTAAATATATTTTAAAAAAATTATATATTAAAATCCAACATAACAACTAAATCTAATAAAATTTAAATATTACTAATTATTAATTTTAAATATTAATAAAGAAGAATGAATAATTTTAGCTTAAAATCTTAATATGTGATAAAAAAATACTTGGAGATAGAGAAAGATGAAAAATAACATATCTTTTGTTTCTCTTGTATTCTACTATTTTTTAATTCTTTTTTTAATTATTTCTTTCTCCAATTACTTTTTTTAAAAAATTTTTTTAGATCTATGCAAGATAAAATTAAAAAAACTCTAAAAAAATCAAAACAAATTAAATCTTAAACCAATTAAGTTTTAACTGATTTAGTCAATTTTTAACCAATTCAATCGATTCTTCATTGGTTTATTGATAGATTAGTTTTATAAGTTAATCAAATTGATTCAGTAATTCATTCAGTGATTTTTTTTTTACCATTTAACTAATTCTAGTTTGATTTTAATAACAATAATTCAAATCACATTGAATTGCTGAAAGAATAGAATCATTAGGTTATTGGTTTAATTACTGAATTAATAATTCATTCGATTGAGTTGGTTTATATAAAATTAAAAGTGTTATACATTTTTAAAAAGGTTATATTAATTTCATATGATATTTTTATTTTGATATATCAATATGTAAACATAGAACTATAATAGACATCAAAATTAGATAAAATAATAATTAAAAAAGAACAAAAAAGTTTTACGTCAATCACCTTGAATTACCGGCTCATTAGTTCAACAGTTGGGCCGAATCGGTTCAATTAAAAAAAGATCCAACTGTTTGAATGAGACTGGTCCAATGGTTGCTTCATTGTTTGAACCAATTGGGTTGGTTTGGGTCTAATAACTATGCTTCTGCGTCTCTCATCTCCGTCTCTATTTTTTTTTCATAGTGAGATAAATTTCATTTACCTTTACTTTTCACTAGCTGGGGGGCCCATCTAGTTTTGCAAATTCTTAATTGATTAATTTAAACTCTAAATAATAAACGTACATTTAATAATATAAGCAGTATACATATTTTAAAAAATAATTAAGCATAAGTTAATTAATAATTTAAATGGGAAAAAAATTTACACATATTCTTATTCTCAATAATATAATAATAAAGGAGCTCATCTTTGAAGTTTTTCATTTTTTTTTTTGGGTGCATGGAATTTTTCAATTTATTGGCAAACAGGAAGAGGAATCTTTAGGCGCTGAATATGAAACCATGGCATAGCACTAATCACTGATTGGATAAAGATCTTTCAAAATGCATGTACAATTAAAAATTCAAATGCAAAATAGATTATTGTTCATTGGAGAAAAAAAATTAACTGTTTAAATATATGTACAACAAAAGCAACTAAATAGCCTATCTTTTTGCAGAAAGAGTTCAAGCAATTGATTAATCCAGCCCTTCTTGTCATGTTCATAATTAGTTTTCTGATATTAAATCCACTTGTAGGTACGATGTGGCTTTGAATACAAATACTAAAGGACCTTCTCGTCTTCTGAACTTTGCCAAGAAATGCAAGAACATTTGTCTTTTCCTTCATATATCAACAGGTAAGGCTAGAACAGAGTATTCTTTTGATTTTATATATTTATATATAATCATACCAAAGTTAACTTTATGTTTATATGACTATATTCGTTATATTCAGCTTATGTCAGTGACGGAGAAAGACAAGGGATAATAATGGAGAACCCACTTTACATGGGACAAGGCATAGCTAGGGCAATCACAGAACTGGATATAGATTTTGAAATAAAGTTGGCATCAGAAATCATGAATTCTGTGAAACAGAATCAAGCTACACAGAAGATGAAAGAGTTGGGCATTGAGAGGTACGTAGGAGCCTTCATTTAGGTGTTCCAGTTTTGGCTTACTTTTTTATTTTTTGAAATGAGAAAATTTAAGTCTAGTTTTTGATTTGTTTGCTATAGTTGCATTTTTGAATATAAACATTTGGAAATATTTTTTACAGTTCAATACTATATAATTAATTATTTTAAAATCCACTTGCTTACATATGTTTTTATTAGAAAATTTGAGAGTAAATTACTCGGACTTTCATTGAATTTTGTTAAAATTAAATAAATTTATTATCTATTTTTTAAATATATACAGACCTCTCTTAAAACAAAAAATTGTATTACACTGTAGTTTAATTTAAATTTTTTTTACACTAAAATACAATTTATTAACCTTAAGACATTTTTTTAACTAAAAATACCATTGTTCCATAAATTTAATGAAAAAAAATTATACTAATTTTTATTTCCATTTACTCATATTTGGATGTGTTCTAACATTTGCAAAAAAAAAAATCTCAATATATCTATCAATCAGTTAATAAAGAATATCTTAGTTTAAAAAAAATATATTAAAGTGTATATTTTGAAAATAACAAAAAAAATTTATTTAATTTTAATATAACCCAGACAAGATATATTTAATTCACTCAAAATTAAACACATGAAAGTCTGTTTGGATTGAGACAATAGCGGAGAACTAACGCCTAAATCAAATATTTCCCTTTCATTTTTTTTTTTTTCCTATTCTAGTCAATCCAACATACCTCGAAGGATTTTATGTAAGTTTTGTCCTTTTTAGAAGGGCAAGGAAGTGATGGTAGGTACTTGAACAGGGCGAATATGTATGGATGGCCAAACACATACTCATTTACCAAGGCCATGGGAGAGATGTTAATAAACAGCTTCAGAGGTGGCATACCAGTAGTTATACTTCGTCCTGCTGTGGTTGAGAGCTCTTACAGAGAGCCATTCCCTGGATGGATTGAAGGATACAGGTGCTATCCTATCATATCTTCTGTTCATTAGGCTGAGAATATAACAAAATCCTTATGAACTTCAAATGTTAAATGCTTGATAGAAGTAGAACTCCAACTGAATTACGAAGTTTGCCCAATCAAACTTAAAGAACACTTCATTGATATAATGCTTCAGTTTCATGGGAATTATTAGGTTAAGGCTTAGGAATGATTTTATTTTGAGAAATTATAGTTCGTTCCCATTTGGATAATTTTAATTTATTTGTCCTGTTGAAATTTTAAGCATGTCATTTATCTTTCTTATGGTTTTGTTATATTATTGCTTAATCATTCTGCAGTATTTTTAGTTTTCAAATGTTATCTTAATCCTAACTATAATCTTAGAAAACCATGAAATTGTTTAATGTATAAGTAAATTAAGCATACTTTGAGCAATAAAACTTTTCATTTCAAAATTTACGTATGTGATTACTTCTTATAAGATATGGAACAAAAATACTACAAGAAGTTAAGTGGTAATTGATCAAACTATATGATAGCTGAAATGCACTCTTTATCACCATAATCAGTAAATTAATTTCAAGTCAAACCACAAGAATGAACTGTAACTTACCATAATATTTTAATATTTGCTTATTGTTTTTGCTCTTTTTCATCGCATATTCCCTTTGTCATCATAAAACAGAGTTCTTGATCCAGTTATATTCAATTATGGGAAGGGTCAGCTCCCAGGTTTCTTGGAGATCCCAAAGGAGTTATAGATGTGGTAAGTTCTCATTTGCAAATGAATAAAATTTAGGTAAATTTTTGGCGTTAATTGTTGAATTCTCCAATTTATAAATATAACATACACACACACACACACACACACACACACACACACACACACATATATATATATATGTATAATTTAAAGAGATAATGATATATGATATTGAGTTATAAAAAAATTCAAGTATCACATTTTTATTGAAAAACCTAAATACAAATATTTTAAAAAATTTTAGTTGAATTTTGTCGTTCCTATATTATGCATTAAGTTTTAACCCAAAGATTAATGACTCACAAGTTGGTATGCCTGTAGATTCCAGTGGATATGGTTGCCAATGCCACCATGGCTGCAATTGCAAAACACGGGACTTCTGCAACACTAGAATTACCTGTCTACCACATTGGATCTTCTGTTGGAAACCCTATTTCATTTGGTGCTGTTTTTGACTATGCTTGTGGCTATTTTAAGTCTTTTCCATTACCGCACTCAAAGGGGAATCAAATTTGCATTAAGAAGATGAACTTCTTCAACTCATTGGATGAATTCTCTTCTTACATTTCAATGGAGATGGCAAGGCAAAGTGGATTGTTGGATGCAAGAAAGCTTGAATCTAAGCTCCATGGAAGCCTTCAAAAGAAGTCCACAAAGAAAGCTGAGCTTTTTATTCACTTGGCTAAGCTCTATAAGCCATACATGTTTTATAAAGCATGGTAAATAAGAACTCTCTCTTTTTCTTTATCTCTCACACACAAAACGAAAGATTTTAAGGTAAGTTCGATTTGTAAAAGATTTATAGACCAATTTAATCAAAAAAATACACATAAACATATCTAAAGTAAATCCCATTAAATAGGATGCTTGGCTTACTTATGAGTCTGTTTGTAATGAATTGACTTCATCTACCTAAACATTTTTCTTATGACACATTTTTTCACTTATTTTTCTAACATGTTTTTAAACATTTTACTTTCTTCACAAAACAATATTCAGTATGGAGAAAATAGTTGTATATAATTTGTAGAATTGAGCATGAAGCGTGGTTGAATTTTTGGCCAGGTTTGACAATGGCAATACCCAGAGGTTATTTGGAGAAATGTCCAATGAAGAGATGAAGAACTTTGGATTTGATGTGGGGAGCATAAATTGGGAGCAATACATATCCAACATTCACATCCCAGGTGTGAGAAAACACCTGTTGAAATGTTGAAGTCTTGAAGGAAGGACTACGTAATAATGCTTTTAGTTTATCTTATTTAGTTACAGAAGGTGAACTAAAATTGAAGCATAAGCATGACATTAATTATTAATTATTTAATTATGCATCTTCTGATGTTCTGCTTGTTAGTATATGATATGTAAAAGAAACATGGTGTGCTTTTGATTTCATAACCATTGATCATACATTTCTCTTCCTATGTAACTTTTTAAGGGAGTATCTTTCCAAGGTTGCAATCGACTTCTTATCAGTATAAAACATTGTTAAGAATTTCTCCTAAGTTTGCATTACTTGATTATTTTTAATCTAATTTTAGTTTAATTTCTATATTATGGACAATTCAAGCTATAACTTTAGTTATTGTGTATTTGTGTGAGTTCTAACTTTTCAAAATAATTGTCGCCAAATTATAATCCAATGGGTAGAATAATAATTTATGTTGACTCTTAATCACTAAAGTATAACTAAGGATAAATAGATGAAGTCATTACATGTAATCACTTTAAATTTATAATATAAGTGAATTAAATTCAAATAATATATTTGATTTCACCATATTTACTACTTAGTAAAAAAATTATTTTATGTACACTTTTTGTAATATCATATAAGTTGTAGAGATATTTATATATTACCACATTAGAGCCATGAATGTCAATATAGGCAACCACTTTAACCTTTTTTTCTCCTCTTGAAGTGCCCATAATGTTTTCAACCTAGGGTTGCATGCAATATACACTTAAGAAAAAAAAAAAAGTAGCCAATTTAGTTACAATTTCTCAAACAGTTATTCCCTCACCACAATTAAACCAATGTGGTTTAGCTACAGTTGGGAATAATTGTGGAATTGCGACTAAACTAGGTAGGTTTATAACCATAGCTAAGTTATGAAAAAGTTTTACTCACACTTTAAACCATTACTAAATTAATTTTTTTAAAAAAGAAATTCAATAGCTTATACATTAATTACCTTAGTTATAATAGCATTTTACAAATTTGTATAGTTGTTCAATCATAATTTACCATTAAAATTTAATCACAATAATAGTTTCATACAAATTTAATTACAATTTATCTTTGAAATTCAAATATATTCAATTATAATAAAATTTCAAATACAATCAAAGGTTGAAGTGAAAATTACATTCAAGAACTTAGGTTTTGAAAAAATTTACAATAAAAAGACTTTAAAAATTAAAAATACTCTCAAGGGCTAAATTTATTAGGACCTACTACTAGTGTTTAGGAAAATTATTATTAGATTTAAAAAAATTATAATTTAAGTAACTTTGATAGTTACTTTCTTAAAATCTTATAGTAATTTTTCTAAACTCTAATAATAAATCTCCTAAAACCTAGTAATAACTTTAATCCTTGGAAATAATTTTAATTTTTAAAGTCTTTTACTGCAATTTTTACAAAACTTAAGTCCTTAAATGTAATTTTTCTAAGTTTAAATGCCAATCAAAATACTATACTAATTATTCCTATTAGATGAGTTTAGTGACTAAGTTGTAGCTCCAAGATTTTCACTCTTTTGACTACTTGGTAATCTTAGAGCTTAAATATAAAACTTAAATGAATAAGTGACAAACTAAAGACTATTTAAAATAAATGGACTAAAACCATCGGTAGCCAAGTTTAGGCATACATTTTGAAGATCTAAAGCAAATTAAAGATTCATTATGTCAAATTTCTTCCATGCCTTTGAATCTCTAGGATGTCTTATCATGTCATTACTATTCTTATCCATGATATGTCATCTCATGTGCTTATCCATCTTAAATGACATAAACAACCTTTGTAATTGTGACTTCAATAGAAAGTATTTGAGGATTTTTGTAAACTTTTTCTTTCACTTTTCACCTTTACGATTTGATTTTCATCTAGGTGTATTGCACTTTTTACACACACCTTTATTCTCTTCCTGTCCTCAATATAGCATAAATTATTTAGACATGTATGAATTTTTGTGTAGTTAAACCCTAGTTTATTAATGATTTTCTTGGCTTTATAAAAAAAAGTAAGTATTTGTGTATTCAAAAGGATCTACTAATAACTCTGGTATTGTAGACATAGCTTTATTAGTTATTCCATACATATATTTAATGTGATATGGTCTCATCAAGAAAGATGATTTTGAGTATTTCTCATACTTTGTGTAGAGATTACATTGCCCATCATTAATTAACTCATTAAACTCTTTAACATCTTCAGTCCTCTCTTGGTAAAA
Source organism: Erythrophleum fordii (assembly GCA_032878935.1). Taxonomy (NCBI): domain Eukaryota; kingdom Viridiplantae; phylum Streptophyta; class Magnoliopsida; order Fabales; family Fabaceae; genus Erythrophleum; species Erythrophleum fordii. The sequence continues at coordinate 10,709,540 of JAVQMF010000052.1, read as the reverse complement.
GGGTGAACCCACATCCTCAACTTCATCTATACTTTCATTTTCATGATGAACCCTAAATACATCATAAATCATGTCATTCATAGGGTTATCTTTACAAATCCAATCTTTTTTTATTTGTGGTCTTGTTGAAGATTATGCATGAGGTTTTTCTCTACCATGTCTCTCCTCATGCATAACCTAAAAAGTGTACCCTTATGGAAATAATTTATTAATCAAGTGGTCATGCACGTCTTTTCTAATGTGCAATTTCTTGAAGTTACACTTAAGATATAATCATATTATTTTACTCTCTCACTTCCATTGACAAGCGTGAAGGCTAAAAATCCTTTAAGACCCTCTAAATATTCTCGAGTATTTCAAGGTTTAGCTACTCAAGAATTATCCATTTTTGAAAAATATTTAAGCATCACATATGTTGTATTCACATGGCAAGATCAAAACCTAACAATTCAAACTCCACATCACCTATCTTAAATCTTGTTCCAAAATTTAAGACCAAAACAACTAGTTTCCATCAGCACATCACATGGTAACTTCTCTTCTTTTTTTATGGAAAAGGAAAAGTCAATAGTAGGAAATATACAAAAATAATTTATTTATTCTCTTTGTCATCCTAGCCTTTAGGCTTCATGCTTACAAGACTATTAGTTAACATATCTAAATTTCAAAAAGAAACAAAGTGAAGCAATCATTAATTTTTACTATTCCAATTTTATTCATATTGAAGCAATAAGCTTTATTCATTAAAAAGTATATTTATAATAAGTTTTCAATAGCATACTAGTAACTAGTAAGACATATGTCTTTTGCAATATGTTTATAAATTTTTAGCAACAAGCCAACAACTAGCAAAACAACTATCAAGACATATTTTTAATAAATTTTCCATGTCTAAACAATAACTCTACCATTTGTATCATGTTTTTGCCATAAGTTGAACTAAAAGATTCACAATAAATTTCGTTCCAACCTAAACCCATAGAAATTGGCATAGTCAAGATTTGAACTTATGACATGGATAATGTGCCTAATCATGCATCACAAACTTGCCTTCATCATTAGCCTAAGTATTTAGGATTTTCTTTATTTATGTTTTGGAGTTTGAAAACCTAAGTCAAATTATGCATCTTGTAATTTGTTCATCATAACAAAACCCGTCTCAAAATTAAAACAAGGTAAAACAAGAATATAACAAAACCCATCTTAGAATCAATTAATCTATAAAAAATAAAGCATTTATTATATCAATGCTTACTAACAAGTGCAAACTCAAGGGTGAAAGTGGGTCCTAATCTCACCTAATGCCTTTAAGCTAGTGAGGAAAGACTTAAAATCAAGAGAGGGACAAATGATGTGTCAGTGCTTTACAATAAGTATAAAACTCTACTAGAGAAAATAAAAGGTAGATAGATAAATCAATGGATTTGATAAATCTAAAAACTTACAATGGGAGACAAGTAAGGGCTACCACTGAGAACAAAATCCTTAATGGTAATGAGAACAAGTGATGGAAGATGAACAATGTTGTTGAATGGAAAAGCTTCACGAAGGATGGCTAAGATGAATCAATGGTTGTGAGTAAAGATGAGCCAATGGAAAAGTGAGGATAGTGGCTGGTCAATGTCCTTTGTTAATGTCAGTACATGTGTCCAATTGTCAACAATGATTTGTGTTATAATGCTAGAGTTTTTCTTTAAGGGGGTTTCATTTAGTTGTTGACATAGGGAAGAATTCAATTAGGGTAATTTAAATAACCCTAACCATGGTTCTAAAAGGATGACGATTAAGATTTTATTCCCAACTATGATTAGGTACTTTAGGTCTAATCATGGTTAGACTTAAGTCTTAACTACAATTTAGTAATTTGCACTTAGGACTTGACTTTGTTGCAATGTTCTTAACCATAGTTAAGGCACCACAAAAATGGTCATTAATTTTGGTAGTGATAATCCTTTCAACTTAAAAAGTTGACCATCAACATCTCAAACTTTTAATTTTGTGCAACTTATAGCCCTTTCCATTAAAAATCCATCCTAAACTCAAACATGGGCTTTCCATTTAGATTAAAGACATACCAACTCAACTTCCAAAGGTATTTTTTAACATCATCCAAAAGATGACACAGTCACCAAAATCCTTAACGATTCCTCATATGATGAACAAATCATACCTCATTCTTAATCGAGATCAAAATCTCTAGTTAAGAAGCATGAAGCAAGACTTCCATTAATGAATGAAGCTCGATGAACTAAAGGGATGAGGAATATATTGCCCCTAAAATTTTTTAAATGAATTGTAACATATATATATATATATATATATATATATCATATGGCAATGATCCTAAAAGTAAAAACCATGATTTTGCAAACTTGCTTTTGACTTCTCTCTTTACATCTCTTGAGATTATTGCACAAAGCAAAAAGATTGAAACAAAAGCTAAGTTTCAAAGTCTTCAAATTGTAAAGGTAATTCATTGAATAAGACAAGTGTTTGATAGGTGTGTAGGAGTAATCAATCTACATGAATGCCTTCAAATTTATTCCAAATGGAATTCAAAATTATAGAGACAAGGCTTGGAGACAAAGTCAAAGATCTTAAGAGCTTTAATGACAAAAATATATCATAAGGGATTTGTTCAATGTAAAACTCACAAAAAGGGATAAAGAAGAGAGTGCACAAATGCATAAATTTGAATCCCCTAATTATGAAATTGTTTCTCTTTAAGAATCCATTAATGATTATTGTAGGTTGTGTTGATTAAAAAGGTAAAGTGGTGATTAGGTGTGGTTAGTTCAAGTGGAGAAAATAAAACTGCTTGTTCAATTTTAAGCCTTTACATTAAATTACTTCATTAACAAAGAATGTGATGAGGTTTTGACAACAAAGCTTAAAAAGATTTGAGGGCTTAATGTTGTGGCTTTTTATGCTTGATGTGGCACATGGACAATGGTTTCAACAAGGTTTCATAGAGATGGTTGAAGGGGCTTGTTTGCCAATGGCATCATTGTCATTATCATAATTGCCAGCTTGTGCTTTACAGCTAGTTATTGTGGTTCTAACTTTTATAGTGTAGTGTGCATTGCTAAATCACAATAAGATGAGGGAAGTGATAAGAAAATACCAAAATACCCTTATTTGTCAATTGGGATGACATATGGATGTCATATGAAATGTGTTTGGCTTGAGTTGACATAGTGTAGGTGAAAAACTACTGTTAAGGCTTTAACAAAATTGTTAAGAGAAAAGGGGTGAGTTGAGTTTAAAATTGGATTCTCTACAATCATATCATTATATACTTGAAAAGAGAGTAACATAAAGGAGTAAGAGTATGTATGGGACCCACATCCTCTCTTTACACCTATTCTTCTTTTCCTCTCTATCCTTTTTTTATTATACTATATGCAGTCAATTTGCAAGTGTAGAAAATATAAACTTATTAAGTTTTAGCATTCAATAGCCAACATTTTTCAATGGAAGGATGCAAATTGCACATGCCCCTAGGTTGGAGGGAATTTTATACATTTTACTCTTTTTTCTTTAAGGTTAGGTTGGATTCAATGGTCCTTTTTGCAACAAAACTATCAAAATATCATTCCAACCCTCTTTATGAAGTGTTAAGGACTTGAGGGTTAAACAAGTTGGAAATTCCATAAATCATACTAATTTTTCTTAAAATTTAACTAAATTACACTTGATACTTTTTTATTTCAAAACTATCATTTCATTCCCTTAACATTTGGTATATATTGTAAAGATTTCTCCAATAATTAATTTATTTTTTTACAATAAAATTAACTTTCTATAAAATATATGTTTTTTAAACAAAATTATTTTGTTGTCTTTACAATTATATTAAAAATAAAATTATAGTCATACATTAGATCTTTAATATTAATTTAGCAACCTTTTTGTTATTTTAAGAATAAAATCACAGTATTTCATATTACTTCATTAACCAAAAGTAAATTGAATAGGTGATTTTTGTAACATATATCAAATGTCATAAAGTTGAACAATATTTTTCAAATAAGAAGGTTATTAGGCATAATTTAGCCAAACTCATAAGATATTAGTGTAATATTTTACTCAAAATTTAATTAACATAATATCAAGAAATATAAAAAAAAACTTCAAAAATGTAGAATTAGAACCCTAAAATCAAAAAAAAAAAATTAGAGATTAAAGAGAAAAAAATTATTGGATTTCTTACAGCCAAAAAAGAATTAATAAGGATGTTAAAGTTTTCCTATCTTGCCTTTTTTTTTTAAATGGGGAGTTCGTAATCAAGACTATCACTTCATCATCAACAATTACACTAACATTGTTAGTCATAGATGATAGACTCCATGATTATACAAAATCCTACAATCTAGTATATATGATATCAATTATCATATAAAATTACATGTTAAAAATTAAAGATAATAGCTAAGTTAGAAAATTAGACTAAAAGTTAGATTTATATTAAAATTTATAATCTCTTAGTGTTGTAGAAACTTCTACTGATCTCTTCTATGTTGATGAGTGGTGTCAAAAAGCCTCAATGGGTTGGGTTAAAAAATCAAATGGGTTTAGATTAATGGCCCAATCCAATCATCATCAATTTAGGTTACAAAATCATTTTATTAAATGGGTTAGTAATGTGACACCATAAATTCTAACTCATCTCATACTTTTAAATAGTATAATATCATGAATCATATTAGTTTTCCATGGAAAAGCCAAAGGAATAATGATTATTTTCATGTTGCGTTGTATCTAAAAATTTGTTTCGGTGTCACGTGGACCGTGTGAGTTAATGCTATGTATTCTCATATTTAATTACATTATTACAACTAATTTACATCATAAAAACATGCTACAACCCATGAAAACCGAAATGGGACATGAAAAATGGAGATTTATTTTCGGCCAGACTTGGCCTCATTTCTGAACAAACTTTTAAAAATTATAACTAAATTTAGAAAAATCAAAACAATGCAGTCTTGGTCATTTTGGAAAGCTTAGGATGTCTATTTCACACTAAAAATATTTCCAGATCATAAAATGAATCATGGAGGATGTTTAACATCTAAAAAGTTATAGAGGTCGCTGGGTGCCTGGGCTGCTGTTCAGATTACTGATACAACTTCTAAAATTCATAACTAATTCTATAAAAATTGAAATCACACAAATTTGGTCATTATGGAAAGATAAAAATGTTAACATGATGCTAAAAATAATTCTAGAATGAAACAGATACATTTAGCCCTTGGAATCCTATGGAATAGTAACTAAACTCTTGGGGTGCCACTGCTACTGACAACCAAATTTAAAAATACATAATGCTTTGCTTAGACCTCCAAATAAGGTGATTTCGATGGACAAAGAAATCTTATGACCTATAGTTTATATATATAAAATTTCACAAGTATTAGATACCATTTGATCATCGGGTGACACAAAACTCAAATCTGCTAGTGTGAACAGTGCACATACCAGAAATAATAGAAAATTCTAACTTTGAAAATTCATCAAATATTCTATAGACCTCTAAATATTATGTTCTTTAACTTCCCAAAAAGATCTCAGTAAGACTAATGGCATGCCAAATTTTAGAACAACACTAACTCATTTGGCTAAAAAATAATATAAGGTTCCATTATGTTCCTTGGTTTTAGCACCTTTTAAGCAAGTTTAAAAGCTTATTTGAGACTTATGTGAGCTGTCCAAATAGTCCCAAACCTCATGCATCTCATTTTGGCCATTCAACCCATACTTATACATATTTCCATCAAACTTCCATAATGCATAATTGGACATTCAAAACTCAAATTGTATTCTAAAGCTCATACATCATATCCATAGCTCTAAACATTACATAATAGTATATTTACATATGTCTCAAGGTTCATTGTACATATACAATATCATATATGATATGAACCATTATTATGGTTCCAAAATAGACAAAACCATGCATAAGCTTGGAAATCTTTCCTCTTCATGGTTGTTGGCTCCCTTCACCATAATTACTTAGCCACCTAGCATGTTAGATCATTAGAAAGGAAGAGATGAGATTTAAAGAATCCCAATAGCTCATCTCCCATTCAATCATACATAATATGTGCAAAGCAAGCTTTTCAAATGCATGCATGGTGAAAATGGAAGACATGCATATTTTAAAAACAATCTTGGCATGTGAATCAATCATACAAGACATCTAAGAGCTCACCAAGTGCTTAGATTGGCCTCACACTTCTCCTCATAGATTTTGGACTGTGTCACCCATTCTTTAAGAGCTTTGGACTCAACCATACTTTTGGGAGCCCACTTTGCGTTTAGGAGACTCTTTACTTTGTCTCAACTAAGCTCAAGGTTTCTTGACTTATCCTCGCCCAAGGGAAGAGTTCTTGGCCTCTCCACACTCAAGCAAACTTACATAAACATCATGTAATCATTTAAAAACATAACATGGCATCAAGCATCATGGCATATAAAGGCATACTGGCATACTTTTCAAAGCTTGAAAATACACATACACACATTCTAAAATAAGCTAAACACACATCCATGCATGAGAAAAGGTGGAGAGAGCTACCTTGTATACAAATACACACTTTTCCTTTAGAATTCAAGCCTCCTCTTTCGGCCACACACCCACAAATTGGTAAAGATAGTTTCTCTAAACCTAAATACAATATGTGGGAGTCAATTAGGTTTATAAAATAATTTCTAGGGCCATTCAACTTGCTTATATACTAAGTGGCTTTACAACCCCCATTATGGTCCATATTGACACCTAATGAAGCAACACCCCTCATTGACTTCTAAACCTCATTCTTTCCTTTCAAATATAATTTTTGACTCCTTTTAAGCCTCTTGGAATTATCACATTATTAAAACAAAAGGCCTAGCACTATGTTGCTTCTTTAGGTCATAATATGGAACCTAAGGCACCACATCACTTTTCATGAGTTCTAAAATTTTTCCAAGGCCTCCCTTCATTTTTATTCATCAAATATGACTCAAGAATGGCCTTAGAAAAATTTAAAATTCTCCCCTCCTACGCAATCAAGCCTAGGCCGAGACATAGGCTTCCTTGACCTCCATGGAAGTTTCTTTGTTTTCTTGAAGGAGAAAGCTTGTGAGGAGCATCTTAGGTGCCTCAAGAACTTATTCATACTCTAAATTAGACCTAAGAAGTATCACATGAATTCAAAATTTGAAAGGTATACTAGATACCCTAGGTTTTGTATCTTGAATCCTAATGCCTATTTCATGGTTTTCTTTGCATATTTTTATTCCTCTCCATCAAATATCTAAGAATCATCCTTGGTTTGGTTGAAAATCTAACTCCTTATGGTTGTCTATAGCTAGGTCAAAAGATGCTTGAAGGAAGGGAAGAAGAAGACTAGGTGGAAGAATGGCTTAATACCTTATTTTCCTTGGTTTCCTTGGCTTGTTCTTGCTTTCCTTGGCCTCCTCACTCGAATTTCAAAATTTTTCCTCTGTTCTCCCTTCAAAACAGCCCTCAAAACTTGAGGAAAATCATGGAGAAGAAGAGGGAAAAAGAGGAGAAGAGATTGATGGAGAGAAAGCATGAAAAACAAGGAAAATTCCATACTTAAGGACTTGAATTTTTCCTCCTTCTTCCCTTCTCTTTATGCACCACTCTCCAAGGGCTTTGCTTCTGATTTAGGACTAGAAAATCTGAAGTGAAATGAGGGAGAGTGTGAGGCGCCATCTATATATAGTTAGGGCATAGTGATTTTTTTCTAAAATTCCTATTTTGCCCTTCATATTTTTCATTTTAGTTTCTCCTTCATTTTAGCTCCTTTTTGAGAACCGTCTTTTCCATTATAAAATTTAGGTTCTCAATTAAAAAAAATGTCTTTGTAATAATTTAAATCGAAGCTAAAACCTTTCTGAACTAATCTATCAAAGTTCGGGTACACTGACATTGCAAAACGTCCACCAAAGGAGATTTAATTGTCTCGGGACTTCCCATGGTTTTCAAAGCCTCTGAAAACCTCAGAGAACTCAAAACTTTGATTTAAAAAACTCTCTTGTGTGAATTCCAAAAATTACCCAAAATTATAAAAATGCTATTACGTTTTGTAAAGTTTTCGTCAAAATTTGTTTCTTCATTCTAGCTCCATTTTTCCTTCCATCTGAGGCTAGAATATTACTCAAATTTTTTGAGACCTTAACTAATTCGTTTCGGAGGACTTGCTTTGAAAACGTACCCGTTTCCATTGTTTAACGAAAATCAGACATTACAAGTAAAATGTAACCATTGTTTTGAAACCTAGGGACCAGTCAGTTAGATTGGAAATTAGCCAAGTATATAGTCCAGGTAAGCTTTGGTTTGGAAACTATTTGAGTGGTTAGACTATTTGTGTTGCAAAAATTAGTGTGAATAGATGAAAGGTATTAAACTAGGACTTAAGTGAGAAAATAACAAATTGGCCAAGTCTATTTTTAGAATAATTAAAAAAAAGCCTTTCTAGCCTTAAGCCACTTTTATAAGTTTGGATAAGCTAATTATTCAAAGATAAACTTTATACAAAAACCTTTTAAAAGATAAAGTAACAAAAGTAAAGTAGACTAGAAAAGTTATTATTGATTATGTCATGCTAATATTTGATTTTCATTATAAATTTCTATTAATATGTCATAAGTTTATATGTGATCTTTGTAATATAGTATTTTATATATTAAAATAAACTAATTTTTATTTTATATATTTATGATTGTTTGGTTAAATCAATGGTTGAATTGGTTGTTCTATAACCTAATATTTTTTTTAATTCAGTGATTATTCTAATTTTTAAAACATTAATATCAATCTTAAGTCATAAATTTAGAGCAATAAACTAAGCACATATTAATAACTCTATTAACCAAGGTCTATATATGGTCACTTCCTAAAAAAAAAAGGCTTAAATCCAGGTTGGGATGCTTGACTCCACTTTAAGTGAAAAAATAGATCTCCAACCAAAATCCAAATTAAAATAATGAATTTGATTTTAAGTTAAAAGGTAAAATTGTAAAAAATAAAATAAAATTTTATACAAACATGTTTTAAAAAGTAATATATAATTTTCAAACACTAAATATTTTAAAATAACACACATATATGGGAAGGATGGTGAAGTAAATAAACAAAATATTCATACTTTATGGATGCTCATATAATTTTTTTGTTTGGGTCTTGATATAAGATTTCTACACATATTTTAAGGGTTTTAGTTTAAATAGTATGATATCCACTTTATTTAATACTTGTAGTATATAGACATATATATTATAAAAAATATTTTAAAAAATGCCATTCAAATAGTATTATGTGAGTTTTAAATTATATTAATAGTTGTTTGAAATATTTTTTTATTATGATTTTATATGAAAAGATTTTATATACACAATGTAACATAATTACTAATGAAAATAGACAAATATGAATTACATGTATGATAGTTAGAACACCAATTTAAGTAAATGAGGTGAATAAAAAATACTTAATTGAGTTTTTGCAATGGAGCATACTTAAACATACAAAAAAGTGTGATCTAATTGGGTATTTATCTCTACCACCCTAGGATTGATAGTAGCTTTTAATGAGAGAAGCTCACAAATTAGGGAAGAGGCCTTATTACAATAAAAAAGATTACTGACTAAATGTTCAATTGAAAAAAAGATGAATTTTAATTGGAAAGCATATATTTCCAACTGATATCTCATTATAGTTCACGCAATTTGAACAGCATGGATGAGCCTAGCAGCATATTCAAAGGCCATCATCACGTTACGTATATGTTTTGTTTTGTCTTTATTTTTTTTTTATTTTGAAATCATGGCTTGAAGTCGAGACCATCTGTTTTAGTGAATGGATATGAGTCATGTACAAAACAAATCCAATTACTCCTTTAACATAACTGTCCATTCTAGCTCAGATCCGAGAATCTTCTAAAACACAACCTTAAATTCTCCATGCAAACCCCTTTTGGAACTTTCTCCATGCAAAGTCCATCTAATATTTCATCCACGAACATCTAAATTTAGCTTGAATTTGTGTTTGATTTGGATAGAAATTTTCAAAAATTGATTTGGCTTCAACATCCTTCCTTTGATTAATTGCTGAAATTTCATCCATGAACATCATCATTCCTAAATGTTTCGCCTTCACTTTTGATGGTGTTTGTTATTTGTTTGTTAGATCTTTGGTTTGTCATTTCTAATGTTGTTTTTTGTTTGGTTGCTGTGTATCTGTTTGATTTGGGATTTGGTTGAAAGAAATTTTCTTGAGTTTTGTAGATAAATATATGGAGCTCATAAACAAAAGTTGTAAGGAAAAATGCAGCTAGAAGTAGAAGATAAAGTGACCTAGCATTACATGATGAGTAAGAAATCATTAAATATAATTATACTCAAACATGTATCTTTAAAAAGAGTGGTGGAATAGTGTTAGAAGTGTGCAACCTGGGTGGATTTTGGAGGGATGCCATTTTTGGAGATTGTATTTCTCATTGGGATGACATAAGTTATTTTTTCATTTTTTTAGCTTAAGCAATTTAGTTGCCCTTGATGGATTGGGAAACATTTAGTGAGCTTATAACTTTATTGAGTTTATGCACATTACGCATTCCTGCACAATAGACAACTTATCTTATGTCCCTTTTGTTACATTTGCTCTTTTTATGAAAAATAGGTTGATTAAACAAATGACCAATTTTTTGCATCACTTTTATAAATAAAATATTTGCATTTTATGTTATTGTAGATATAGATTCTCTGTATAGGTCATTATGTGAATGTTTAACTATTTATATTGGCCAATTGCATTAATAGGAATTTGCATAGAATACAAAGGGATCCATTTATTATTCATATTATATTGTCATCTATCTCATTTACTAACACCAATTTAATTCTTATATAGAATTTACTTAAGGTATATAAAGAGATGAAAAATGGATGTTAAGACTTGATTAGTTAAGCATTGGATAGTACACTCATTTAAGTGCTCTTGTTTTTTCTCTATGGTAGAAACCATTATGATTTACACCAATCATAAGCAAATGCATTTATTGCCCAAACTAATGCATCCATTTTTCCCTTCATTCCTTATGCAAGAGAGTACACAAAAAATTTTGAAAATTGCAATTTGTATTAAAACATTAGTTGAAACTTGCTATATTATGAAATTGCTATACACTAAAAAGAATTACATTTGGTGCTGGCAAACAAATGTACGCCTTGTACAAAAGATGTATGCCAAAAAAGGTTTACAATAAGCTTTCAAGAGGCAAGCTTTTAATAAGATGTATGTCATGTACAAAAAGGCAAGCTTCAATATATACTAGACACCAAAAAGTAATGCTTTCAGGAGGTAAGTTTCATTTTGCTGATGGAATGTATTGACTTTTTCCATGATGGGTCTATCACTCTAGTTTGGTTTCTAAAACTACACATAAAGGAAGCCAATAGGGAATTGATGTATAGTAATTGAAATATATGTGACAGGGATTAAATCTGTAACAAAGATGTACTGCAATTGAATTTGTATTGCCTTACTTTAAGTTGTAACAAAGATGTACAACAATTAAATTTGTAATGAATATATTAATTTCAAAATAAATAATTTTTTTATTACTAGAGGTATACAACATTGTAATTATAATATGATTATTTACTTTTTGAGATATCTTTACTAAACTCTAATGCTTCAAGCAATGGCATAGGATAATCAAAAGGTGCCTAAAAACCAAAAGAACATTAATTACAATATAAACACTAGTTACCTATCAATATCAAATAGATATTAAAAACTTAAGCACTCTTGCCAATAACATTTTACTATAGGTAAGTTCACTCTCATCTATTTGAGAGCATGCATATGGTAGTAGAGGTGCTGGATGAGTTAGAAGTGCAAAGCATGATATTCCATATAGCATTTGATTGTCCTAAAAGGAAAAGGCAACATTAAAATTTTGTCAAGACTAATCATAAAATGGGTTCCTAAAATAAATAAAAGCACTAATTATAATCAATACCAGATAAACATTAAAATCTTAAATGCTCTTACTAATAACATTCTAGCATAGGTAAGTTCACTCTCATTTGTTTAAGAGCACGCATATGGTATTGAAGCTGTTAGATATGCTAGAGGTGCCGAGCATGATATTCTACATTGCAATTCATTGTCCTAAATGATAAAGGCAACATTAATATTTTGCCAATACTAATCATAAAATGGGTTCCTAAAATAAATAAAAGCATATCAGTCTATACTATAGATTAGGTTGATTTTAAAGCTTTGATAATGAAAGCTATTCTTTTTCTCTTATATAGACACTTAATAAAAGACTTCAACCAGCCCTTCTTCTTTACACCATCTATTTCTTGAACCTTTTTACATGTGTAACATACTCCATATGTAGTTCACTACCACTACTGTTGTTTATATTCATGCACATAAAATGAAACTCAATCACTTGCATGCTCAAGTCAAGCACAACTTTTTGAACCATGAAGAATATTTTTGGACAATTAGATGCCCCAGTTGCTAAGCTTATTAGTATGGATAGAGTTGCCTATACTATTGTGCTTATTGACTTAGGATCTTCTTCGACTTGTTTTCCCCTAAATCACTCTACCCCTCGCATTTCTGATCCATCTTTGTGGAATATATTACTTCTTTCAATGCATGGTAGCATAATATTCCTTAAGTTTTAAACTTTTGATAGCTACATGAAATTAACCTATTGCTAGACTCAAACAAAACTCTCCATATTCCCTCTTTATCAACCATACATACAATGTATTCAAACAATTGTAGTCTCTCATTCTATGCTTTATATAAGCCACTTCATGTAAATATTACTATTGTTGGAATAAGTTAAAGATGGTGTGCATGTAAAACTGAGCAAGCTATCATAATATTAGACAACTTTAAAAATTGATTGATATCTAAATATGGTTTATTGCAATTCATGACATGAGAATTAATACTTTTACTGATTGTGTGCTCTACATGCCAAGCATGAATGCATGCTTCATATAACAAGTTGCCTATTTCTCCTTTTATTTTGTAAACTGAACTCAACTACTTGTTTTCATGTACACTGTGAATGGATAGCAAGTTGTTCCATGTTGCCTTAAATTATGCTTCCTCATCGTAGTCGTATATGCACTTTTAAAAATTAGTCAAAAAATGTGAGCCTTCCTTCATCAAAATTTCAAGGTGCTTGATCCCATTTTTTGCCTTGTGCATGATCCATGCTTTATCTTAGGGATCACCTTATGTAACACTCTTACCATTGCTTAATCTTGATTTAAAAAAAATAATAGTAAGAGGCCATTTTTGCTTGTGTGCCTCTAAGAATATTTCAAGTAGCCATTTGAAGGATTATATGGTTTCAATATATAGAGTCCTTCAAATGGCTATTTGCTACCCTGAAAACAACCAATTCTTTAAAATGATTAAATCTTGAAAATATAGCAAGCAGTTTATAATCATAGATAGTGCTATATGATGTGTCAAGTGACACTGCATCATCAAAATATGCATAATCGAGCAATATTCAAGATTGGTCCAAAATATATTTGTTATTTATTCCCTTGTATCCATATGACATGTATAACAAAATGATGGATTTTCAGACAACTATTGTTGGAAATGTCATAACATACAACTAGTTTCATGATACATCATACTTCTTTGCCTTTTCAACTTGAGATAATTTTTTGCATCTTCATGAGTGTAACCAAGATTACTTCTACCTCTAGCATACCTACTCATTAGCTCTAAAGATGCTTTTTGTTGCAACCCAAAATCCTCTCCTAATTCAATCTCATGTGCTTAAACTTTGATTAATTTTTGTTGTAATGCCAACATATGAACCATTTTTGGAAGTTAAAGTAGGTGATTGTACTCCAAGACAAAGTCATGGATTTTATATTTTCCATCCACAAGTGTAACTCCCATTCTCACTTTGCTATTAGTCTTAGTCTCACGGCAAGGATTAGTACTCATAAAATCCCTTTTGTCTTTTTTTTCAAAAGCCTTCTTTATAGCAAACATATCTATATGAAGTTATCAATCCATCTTTCATAGTTTTACTAAAATTATATTTTCTTACTCTAGATTTAGTTCTCTTACCATATGCCACCTAAAACTTTCATACTTCTTCAAAACTATCAAATTGCAGGCCCAATCTAGGGGTCAAATCACCCCCTACATATGGCTTCACCATCACTTTCAAGAGCATAGAGACAAAATAGAATGCTACTTGAAAAAAATATAACAACATATAGTGACTTGAGTTATAAAGACAAATAAATGGAGCTTCTAAACAAAAGGCATATTGATCCTTACTCCTAAGTGCAAACATAAAGAACTAAATACACAATGAAGATTAAAAAGAAATAATGAAAAAATAACAAATATATTAAACTAGCTTTAGCTTATAAAAGTGAAAGAAAATTTGGACATATATGGAGAATGTTTTATTTAAAGTTGAATGCCATTTACAATTGAAAATATGGTATATGACATGTATATATATGTGCTGACAAGAAGCATATTGTCGTTAGTCTCATATCTATTTGAGATTGCATGCTTATGAATCTAACATATTTGTTCTCTTGGTATGTTAGCATTTTAAAATCTTGGGCCTGATTGTGCAAATTAGATTGAATCTCTTTACCTAGATCTTATAAGGTATGGTTATACATGTATATGTAGCAGGTATTTTGTAGCATGATGTGGTTTAAGACAACTGGTTAACTTCATGAATACATTAATAGTTTCTATTGGAACAAGTGAGGGCAAACTTGGCTTAATGTAAATATTGTGAATATCTTTCAATCTTCTTTTGGTTATTAGGAAATGTATTAAGTAATGGTCATAGTTAGAAAAATGAACTTCTATGTCAGTTTTAAATCAATTTCTAGTATTTTTCTAGAAGTGTTGGCGATGAGGAAAGATGTTGTTTTTACATTCTAATAGAGTACGTTCTTCTTTTAAATGCAAGAAAAAGAAATTTTCAATAGTTTACTTCATTGCAAGTGTAACGACCCTAGCTTCTAATCATCATAATTAAGGTTAAGTACATGATTAACAACCATAAATCAAGGTTGAAAGTCATTACAACTAATTAAATTTAAAAATGCAAGGAAATTTGGAACCTTACTGTTATTAGGGTCATTAATTAAACAACCACAATTATTCAAATGTGCAAAATGAATTTCATTATCAATGAGGAGCCTTTGATTCTTCTACCTATCAATTCCAACTCACAAAATCCTCTTACAAGTATTTCTAGATCACTCCTTAACATTACCATAAGAGAAACTAAGGTTTCTAGGTGAATATAAGAAATTGAGCACCTTCGCTGCGCCCAAATTCCTTCATGCCACAAACAATTACTCTCGGGTTTAACTTTTTAAACCTTCACAAATTTTGCACATTTTGCTGCTGCCAAATATCCTTTTTGCCATTGCCAAATACCCTTTAGAACATCCCCAAATCTGCCTTTCAGACTTAGTCGTGACTAACCTCACTGTTCGCTGCAGCTAATTACTCTTTGTTTTCTTCCCTGGCAGCTTCGCCATATTTGGCTGAGGCCAATTAAATATTGGTCGCGGCTAATTACCCTTTATTATCATTTGGCCGAGGCCAATTAAATTTTGGTCGTGGCTAATTCCCTTCTATTCCTATAACTCCTAAGATTTTATCTTATGCTCTCCAATTCCCCCTCTAACAACACTTTAGGCCATTTTAACTTAGTTTGTGAAGATTTAGTATCTTTCTTTTACCTAATCTACCTAACACATCTATCATTACCCATTCAAAACTCAAATATAGATCCTTAACCCTCTAGCTACTATAAACCAGTGAGTTCATTGATCAATAACAGCAAAGAGTTTATACACTACTCACATTTCCATTCAAATATAAATCCCATTAGAAATTTCATACATCACTAGTTTAAGTTGACATCTAATGTATCAAATTATTATAGTCCATATACTTGGCGATTCATGATGCAATGCGGCAATTACATAAAACTAATAGTCTAGTTATATGAATACAATCTGACAAGATTTCTAAACCTACCTACTACCAAACCACATAATAAACTTCCATTAATTTTTTCTTTGCCACTAAGAAGTCTAGTCTGTAAAAATGTTAGCCCACAATTGGGGTAAGATATACAATCTCAGTAACAAGAGACAAATTTCATATATATGTACAAATTAATTAATCCAATGCAATTTCATATCATCAATACTAGAACTATCAATTTAATTTACAAATGAACTAGTTGAGCTACTAATGACTACTGTCATATACCAACAATCATACATAACATGTTAATGGCCAATAATACTCGGAGAGGTCTGTCCATGGCACCTACTCCATAATGAGCACAATCAGGGCTCAATGCATTTGGAGTCTGATCACAACCTAGTGCTTGATAGAAGCACATACACGTGTAGTAGTCGTACCACAACTCTACTATGGACTCACAAAGTTCAATAACAATAATAATTCAAGTAGTCAACCAATCATTTAGTATTTCAAAATCAAACATATGTAACAAATATCAAATTAACATGAGCATATACATGGAATTAAGAAAATAAACCCAGTTACCTCAATGAAACTAATTACTCCACCTCTAACTGCCATTATAATTCAAATGCACACCATGTAACACCTCTAACCTCATTTGAAATTACTTAATGACATCCCTATTCTATATACCATACAACTAATTAGAAAATTACCAAATATTCTTGACTCTGCCAAATTTTCCATAATTTTTAAAATTATTGTACAATTATGTTAATTTATGCTTTATTCATTATCTTTTAAAAAGTGAACTTGAATATACTATCATTTGCTTCTGTGTCTATACTAAGAACGTCTATAAGACATTATTCAAATTGAATAGCTACTAAATCCTCTTATACTAGTAGAACTTCATTTTTTTTATTATCATCAAAAAGATTGTTTCTCAATCAAAGTGTATTAAATTTATTATAGCCCATATATCTTCATTCCTTCCTAAATCATTTTATACTAATATATGTTTTAGTTTTTTTTCAAAGACATACAAATTTCTCCAATAGATAAATAAAATGTAGCACTTACTAAAATTGACAATCTACTCTAAAGAAATGGATGAATCACTATCCTTCATTGCCCACCGTCATAACTTGGACATATTTTGGCAATAGGCTTATTTTAGAGTATAGTTAAACTTTGATAAAGATGGTTTACTAAAAGAGCTCCATGACTATTGAGCAACAATATGTCTTTAATCAAATTATAAACTCCACCTTAATAAACAGTGGGGATATTTTCTTTTTTTATAGATATATTGGTATTGGAAAAACTTATTTGTGAAATGCATTAGCATCAACATTACGCACAAAAGAACAAATTGTTCTCATTATGGCTTCAAGTGGCATTGCTGCTATTTTGCTTCCCAAAGGTAGGATAGCCCACTCAAGGTTTGCAATTCCTATTATTATGACAGAAGATTCAACCTGTAATATTAGGTAAGGTTCTCCTATACCTAAACTACTATGAAAAGAAAATTTAATTATATTGGACAAAGCCCTTTTGGTGAAGAAGCATTGTTTCAAAGCTCTAGATCGTACACTGAGAGATATCATGTAGGCAAACAACCTAAACAATGTTAATTTGTCATTTGAGGCAAGTCATTCGTTATGGGAGGAGACTTTTGGCAAATATTACTTGTAATCCCAAAAGCCTTTAGGGCCAATATTGTTCATGTTTAAATCAATTTCTCATATCTATAGACTCATTGCAACGTTCTTACATTAATTGATAACATGTGTTGTAATTTGCTATCTCAATTATTGATAGAGAGACCAAAAAAAAAAAAAAGAATCTTTGAATGGATTCTAAAAGGAAGTGATAAGAAGATAGAAGGACTTAATGATAGAGAAGTTGATATTGAGATTCCTAAGGAGCTGCTATTTTTTTTGGATCCTTTTACTGTAATTGTGTCCTTAACTTACCTTTCATTGTTAGAAAATTTCTCTAATGCAAGTTATCTTAAGATCGGGCCATTATTACACCTACCATTGAAATTGTGGACAAAGTCAATGTAACATCCCAAAATTAATTCAGGATAATTATGATGATTAGAGAATTAATCTAGGTAATTAGTAAAACTAAGTAAGTGGAAAGGAAAGGTGGAACTTATGGAGGACTAAATTGTTAATATGGGTTTAATTAGGAAAATTAATTAAGAGAAGGGAGATATTGAATTGAGCCTTATAATTTTACTTTGGGATAAATGTAAAAGCCCAATCTTAACCTTAGAGAAATCTAATTATATTTTCTAAATTCCCAATATTTAATTGTAGAGACCTAAATATTAATAGACCTTTTTCGCTGAGCCTAACTCACATATATGACCCATGTAACCTTATAATCCATAGCCCAACAAGTATATGACTGAACCCACTTGGATTTTGGGCCCTTAGGTCAGCCTATAACACATTTAAATCCTAATTTTCTTTAGCCTTCCCCTTCCATTCTACAGAAAACACAGGAGGCAAAGGGAAATTTCAGAGGTCCAAAGGGGAGGCTTAGGTTAGCAATAAAATTCTATCATTTCTACTCCTAGAATAAGATTTAGCCAAGATAACTTATATATAACTTAATCCTTTCTTCCTCTTCTTTAATTTGAACTGATTGGTTTCTCATTTAGAACATTTTTATCTTCTACCTAAAGCTAAAACTAATTACTTGGTGCTTCCATAGTGGATTTTCAGAGGTAGAGGCTATGAGTGCTATTGGGTAAGTATCATCTTCTCATTTTAATGCATTTTCTGCTAGTTTAAGACCCCTATATTTGATTTATGATATTGGCTTTGGTTTGATGCAAAATTACCCAGAAATTAAAGTGAACTATGGTGATTTCTAGTGTGAGGAAGCTAGAACCTGAAATTTAAATCCATTGGTAGTTAGGTAAGTAACCTCTAGGTAATCATTAGTAAGTCAACTCTTTTGGTATCTGATTTATTGCTAGAAATGATGATAGTTATACTTGTCATAGGCTTAATGTTCATTTGAATTTTAATGGTAAATAAAGGAAAAGTATTGGGCTTTATTAAGGTAACTGGTGTTAATTTTTTGAACCCATGTATATGCTTATTTTAATCTGATATTTGCTGTACATGTATAATTTTAAAATGGTAAATGATTGGTTGGCTATTTAAATTGTGTTATAATTAGACCTTATGAGTCTACGGTGGAGCTGTGGTATAGCTTCCACCTGTGCATCATGTTTCAATCTGGCACCAGGTTGTGATCAAACCCTTGAATGCACTGAGCCCAAGTTGTGCTAATTAAGGAGTTAGTGCTATGAACAGGCCTCTTCTGGTATTATTGGCCTTTAACATGTTATATATGATTACTGGTATGGAACAATAGTCACTAGTAGTGTAACATCCAGTCCCGTAAACATGAGAAACGTAATGTTCAGTTTCTCCGTAAACGTCATAAATGGGCCAAATATAAAAAGGAAGTATTTGAAATAGAAGGAATTAGAACTAACTAAAATTGTAATAAAATTTTAAATATTAGAAAATAAGGATTTGAGGTTTAAGATGCCCAAAAACTAAAGCCAGAAGAGATCAAAAAATTTACCAAAGGAAGTAGGGGCATTTTTATAATTTCTAGAAAATTTTGAAAAATCATAGGAGGGCTTTTTAAACAAAAAATTTAAGCTTTCCAAGTTTCTCAAAGGCCTTGAATACTATGGGAACCCCTAGAATAGTTAAAACTCCTCCGATGAGCGATTTCGGTCGTCGATTGACTAAAACTTTAACAGAATGGTTCAGAATGGTTTTAGATCCTTTTTGAGTGATTCCAAAGGCAATTATTATGATTAAGAGCCTAAGGAATATGATGGAAAATACAGATTTCAAAAAGGAGTTGATTTGAGCCAAAATGATAAGAACAAAGAATAGGGACTAAAATGCAAAATAGAAAAATGTATAAAGTGGACTCTTCACCTTTTTAAAGCACGTTTTCCTTTGGCCTTTGATTGACCGACCTTCTTTCTACCCAAAATAGAGCATGAGACCAAGGGAGAGAGATGCACTAAGAGAGCTCAAGAGGAGGAAGAAAAGGCTAATAAAAGGTAGAGATTTCCATAGTCTTTCTTCTTGAAACCTTCTTCTTCTCTCTTTGCTTCATCTTTTCATGTTTTTGGTGAATGAAATGGTTCTATTTTGGCCTTAAACCAGAGGGAAAAAGTTAGAAATCCAAAGAGGAAGCTAAGGCAAGAAGAAACACTCTTGAAAGAAGGTTGAACCCAAGGTAATTTCTTACTTTTTGTTACTTCTTCCTTCTTGCTCTTCCTTGTGTGTATAACGCCTAAAAATAGAGCCATCTAGGGAGGGAAGTTCTGATATAGAACTAATAAGAAACCATGAAATTAGAGTATGGAAACTTGGAATATGCCAAGAAATTGCAAGCAAAACCAAGGAATTCCAAGTTAGAAAAGTGTAAAGCTTTTGAACACCTTGCAAAAACTGATTTGATATATGAGTTTCCTTGCATGTGTGAGTATTTGATTGAGTGCCTAAGACCTCTAGGAAGCCTCCCAAGTGTGTCTCCCATCAACGAAAAATTAAGAAGGCCATGAACTCTTCTCCCCCCCATAGTCTCAGCCTAGGCAAGTTCCTATAGCTAGGGAGAGTTTTAAATTTTTCTAAGGCCATTCTTAAGTCATATGTGATGAGTGAAGATGAGTAGAGGCCTTGGAAAAAATTTAGAACTCAAAGAAAGTGAATTGGTGCCATAGACCCCATTATATGACCTAAAAAGCAACATGTGTTTAGGCTTTTCATTTTAATCATGTGATAACTCCAAGAGGCTTAAAAGGAGTCAAGAATCATATTTGAAAAGAAAGAATAGAGCTTAGAATTTAATTGAGGGGTGTTGCTTCATTAGGTGCCTTTATGGACCATAATAAAGTCTATAGGATAACCTAGTGTCTAAGCAAGTAGTTTGACTTTAGAAATTGTTCCATGAGTAATTCATCTTTCTTTTGGTGTGTCTAGGCAAAGAGAAATGATCTTTATCTTCTTAGGTGTGTGAGGTCAAGGGAGAAGAGTCAAGGCTTAAGAAAAAAGTGAGTGAATGCAAGCAAGGTAGCTCTCTCCACCTTCTCTCATTCATAGATGTGTGTTTAGCTTGTTTTAAAATATGTGTATGTGTATTTTCAAGCTTTGAAAAGTATGCTAATATGCCTTTATATGCTATGATCCTTGATGCCATGTTATGTTTTCTAATGAGTGCATATTAGGCCTGATCAACCTAATAGTAATGTGACTTGAGTGCATAGCAAACAACGACATCAACCACCAAAGTATCTTGATAATAGAAGGTATCCTAGTTAAAGAATGAGATGAGTCAGAAAAGAAAGGTAAAGGGATTCCAATATCAAAATAGTAATAAAAGCATATAGAAAGGAATCCCTAGTAGAGAATATTCAGATTCAACATGCATAGCTCGAGTCCCTTATAGTCTATATAAATGAAATCAGAAGGGACCAGTGTATAGCCTCTCTGTTGCCAGAAATGCTAGCCATATCCAGTGTGTGAGATGCTCTAGTGCTAAGGCATTTAAAAGTAGAATGTGAGCATAGTTAGAAACTACAAGATATGAGAGGAAAGTTAAAATGAGTACATACAAAGTAAGTTATGCATTTTTGAAGTTGACTGTCAATACTAGTGACGCCCCAAGAGTTTAATTACTATTCCATAGGTTCCCAATGAACTAACGTATCTATTTCATTCTAGAATTACTTTTAACATCAAGTTAACATTTATAGCTTTCCATAATGACTGAATGTGTGTGATTTCGATTTTTATAGAATTAGTTATGAATTTCAGATATTTGTATCAGTAAACTGAATAGCAACCCAGGCAGCCAGTGACCTCTATAGCTTTTTAGATGTCAAACGTCCTGTGTGATGAATGTTGTGACCTGGGCATATTTTTACTGTGAATTAGACATCTCAAGCTTTTTAGAATAACTAAGATTGCATGATTTTGAATTTTCTAGATTTAGTTATGATTTTCCAAAGTTGGGTCAGAAAATGGATCAAATCTGGCCAAAAATATGCTTGCTTATTTTAAACTCCATATTAGTTTTCATGAATTGTAAGCATATTTTTGTGATGTAAATGAGTTATAATGATAGAATTAAATATGAGAATGCATAATATGAGCTCACACGATCCACGTGACACCGATTGCAAATTTTCAAGCATAGTACAACGCAAATAAACCCATTATTTTCGTTCCCCTCTTTATATGCTCTTATAGAAATAATGAGGTGAAGCTTATGAATGTCATGAAATAAGCTAATTTATGGTGTTACAAGTAGTCTAACTAATTCATTTGTTGAAGATATTGATTCCTTCGATATGTTTTTTATATAACTGTATTATGTTGATTAATTTGTACATATATATGAAATTTGCCTCTTATTATTGAGATTGTATATCTCACCCTGATTGTGGGCTAACATTTTCAGAGACTTTACCTCTTAGTAGCAAGGAGAAATTCATGGAAGCCTATTGTATGGCTTGGTATCACATAGGTTTGGAAACCTTGTAAGGCTGGATTCATGTAGTAATTTATGTATTTGCCGGATTGCATCATGAATTGCCAAGTATAAAGACTGGTTATGTATCTAATTATTGTGGAATATGTTATAAACTAATAAGGGGTCAGGCTTTACACAACTTAGAGTTTGATGTATGCTTTCACTTACAATTTTGAATGGAACTTCTCTAATATGAATGTATGACCTGACTCTTGAGATTATGCTTTTTATATCTTCATGAATAATAATATTAGTTTTTTATGGATTTTGTTACTGTCAATACTTCATGAATTTACTGATGCATAATAGTTTGATGAGTAGAAATCAACCCCCCAAAGTCTTGAATTGGTATGATAGGTATGTTAGGTAAATTAGGTAGATTAATACTATTAGAGTCTCACAAATTAAGGTAGAGTAGCTCTAAAGTACTACTAAAGGGAGTGTGGTAGTGTATGAGATGAAATTTAGGGAGAAATGGTGCAGAAAGGGTCACGCCACAGCTAAAATGGGCTGAGTCTCAACCAGGGGTCAGGCAGAGGCGAGGAGCACCATAGTGCAAGGTGTCTCACTGCGACGTAAAATGAAAAAGTTGCCTAGGGAAGGTAACAAAGAGTAACGTCACCATAGTGTAAAATTTTTAGTTACAGTGCAGGTCGAGGGAATTAGGTGATGAGTATTCTAGTAGCTAGTTTTGCTATAACATAGGTATAGCTCACCGTGGCACGAATTGGAAAATTTTTTACGATAAGTTCCAGAGTGTTTTTTCACCACGGTGCCACAAAGACTCACTACAGCGAGGCTCCAACTCGCCCAGCATGAGAATCATGAAAAAGTGAATAATAAGTCACTGTAAGCACTTTGCCGTGGCATGAAAAACCTAAGTCGTGGCACAAGGTGTGAAATTTTAGTTATGAACTCCAGTAGTCACTTATGCTGTGGCGCGGATGTACTAAGTCACAGCGGGAGTCCCCAAACTTAGTTTTTAGGTTTCAATAACTAACTTAGCCACGACAGAGAAAGTTTAACTCACAGCAAAGGTCCCTAAACTCTTGTTTTTTTAAACCCAAAAACCTTTACTATGATAAGGTTATTTAATTACTTAGGAACATTTATAAGAGATTTTGTGAGTTAAAAATTAGTAGTGTGATGAATGAACTATCTTAATTAATAATTACGATCACTTATGGATTTAATTAATTATGGTTACTTACTTAATAACCCTAATGATATCAAGGTTCAAATTTTTTTTTTTACTTTTTCCTAATGTAATTAAACAAGAATGACTTTAGGCCCTAATTTTATGATTATTAACTACTTAATTAAGCCCAATCATTGTAATTAGAAATTAGAGTTGTTACAGTCAACAATTTCATATTATCCTTAATCCTTAGAGAACATATTAAATATTTCAGTTCTGACACAATAAGTAAAGCAAGTGAAGCAATAGACTCATTTGAAAAATTATGCACACATAAATTCCTTGATACTTTTAACTATTCTGGCCTATCGCCTTACAATCTTACCTTAAAGTAGGAATTCCAGTGATGGTCTTTAAGAATATTGATAAGTTTTTCAGGATTATGCAATGGCACTTAACTTATCATCAATCATTTAGGTAAACATGTCATACAAGCCATAATTACAACAATGTTGGGATCAAGTTATTTTAATCCCTAGAATGAGTATGAGTCCCTCTGACAACATGTGGCTTTTCAAATTACAAAGAAGACAATTCCCCTTAATAATATCTTTTACAATGACTATAAATAAAAGTCAAGGGCAATCACTTCAAAATGTTGGCCTTTATTGTAATATCTTATCTACCTAACTCATTTCATTCATTGCCAAGTTCATTCCCCTTTGGTCTCAGAAATTCCAAAACAAAGGCATTAAAATATTAAGTTACTTACATTGTGTTACGCATAAAAATTTTCTTTCATGTCACGTGGACCATATGAACTCATGTACACCCTTCTATAATTTATTTCCACACATAAAATTCAAATTCATCTCAAAATGTGGCTAGGAACCTGAGCTTCTAGTCTACACACATGAATTTCATAGTAGTTATCTCGAGTACCCAGTCCAGATTCTATGCCTAAATTTTGGAAAATCATAATTAAACGTAGAAAAATTGAAATTAAGTAACCCATATCTTTTTGAAAATTTATGGATGTTAACTTTATAGTAAAAATAATTTCAAGCCATGAACATAGCATTTGGACCATGTTTGACAATGAAAAATGCACAAAGGTTTGGCTGTCTAATGATACTAATACATATTTTTAATATGAACTTAAAAAATGTTCAATTAATTCTATAAAAATCCAATCCATGCAATCTATACTAATTTGAAAAGTTACAGATATTAACTAGAGGGAAAAAATAGTTCCAAACTAATCCAAGAGCATTCATGCCCCAAAAATCAATCAAATAGTAATACGGGTCTGAAGGTGTTCCCAGAATAGAACAATAACTTCAAAAATTCATATCTCCCTCTCTAAACATCTAATTGACACAGGTTATGGGAAGGTCTGATTCTCCCTATAATTTTATAGCAATTGGATTTCATTTGCCCCATGAGTGACAGAGTTTCATTTCGGGCTATATGAACAATAACTAACCAAAACCAGAAAATTTTTTAACTTAAGAAATTAGCTAAATATTCCATAGATCTCTAAAAATTCTGGACTTTATCTTCCCAAAAAGCTCTAGATAAGCTTTACATGCATCCCAAATTTCGCAAGAAAATTCATCTATTTGATCAGATTGTGCCATAGGGTCACAAATAGTCCATTTTTATGCTTCATAAGGGTTTCAAGAGGTCCATATTGGCTTCTCCTATTCCTATGGCCACATGAGTACATGGGAAAATATCAAAATACTCTAACAAATATGTTTCAAAGGGCTAATAATCTAGATTTTATAATTCCACTCATCCACACCAAGATAGACACAAGATTACATATGTGCTACTCTTGCCATTCATTACCAAAACCATGCAATATCATTCATTTGGCCTTAGTTCTCATTCATACATTAAGTATTCATATATTTACACATGTTCAAATGGTTATACAATACATTTCTCATGGGGTTACATCTTGTGCCATCAAAGTGGCTACAAAATGAACAAAATAGCACTCTTCTTGTCATTCTCACATCACCCAACTTGGTGGCTTCCATTTCTTTATTCACTTGATTCATCTAGACATGTTAAAGCAAAGGAGAGGGGGGAATGAGATTCTAAGAATCTTAATAGCTCATCTCCCTTTCAAACACACATACTTGATGCAAGTTTCAAGTCTAGATGCATGTATGCCAACATGAAATTCTCAATCATACATAAAGCATTCTCTTTATTCATAAGGACATAAATAACATATATAAGCTTGCTAAAGCATTGGTTTAGCCTCATCCACTCTCTTTAGAACTTTTGGACTTGTCTCACCCATTTTCAAGGGACTTTTGACTAAGTTTCACTCTTTTTAAAGACTTTTAGCTTTGTCCCATCTAATCTTAGGGACTTTCGGCTCGTCCTTACTCTAACTAAGGGACTTTTGGTTTCACCAAGTTTAAGCAAACCAAAGGCATTCATCAAGTATCATTTTAATACCTAAAAAAAGCATCAAGATACCATGGCATGTGAATGCTTGCTAGAAACATATTTCATGACTTTAAACATACACACACATATTTAAGATAAGAAAAACACTCAAGCATGCATGAAAGAAGAAGGAGGGAGCTACCTTGCTTGCAATGATACACTTTAACTCTTAGAAATGGTTCTTCTCCCTTGGCTAAGCACCGACAAGTAGGTGGAACTTGCTTCCTTTGGCCTAAACACATCATATGGAAGCCAATTATACTCTTGGAAAAAGCTAGGGCATTAAATTGACACTTAAGAACACACCTTTTGCTTAATGGCCACATAATGGCTTTATAATGGTCTAATGAAGCAACCATTATAATTCAAGTTCTTGACTCTATTCTCTTCTCATATCTAGGCCTCTTGACCTCATTTAAGCTCCTTGGAGCCCTCCCATCCTCACTTCCAAAAGTCTAGACATAAGTTGCTTCATAAGGTCACATTGTGGAAGTCATTGCCTCATCTCCCAATCCATAGCTTTTAAATTTTTTCCAAGGGTTCCTCCCACCTTCTACCACCATAAGAAGTCCCAAACTAAGGTTAGAACAAATTAAAATAGCCCATAGCCCAATGCTTCTATCTTGGCCAAATTGATGGAGGGAGGAAGAGTCTATGGGCTTCTTGATTTTTTTTTTTTAATGGGAGAGACACTTGGGAGGCTTCCTAGAGGTCTTAGGAGTTTAAATAAACACTCACACATGTAAGAGAATTTGAGAATCAAAACAATTTTTACAAAGTATTTAAGAACTTTCCACTTTTTTAACTTGAATTTCACTTGGTTTTCTTGCAATTTCTTTGGATTTCCTAACTTCCCATAGTCTAAAACCTATAATTCTATCTTGTTCTTGGACAAAAATTCCCCCCAATGATGGTTCTATTTTGGGCTGTGGGATACCATGGAAGAGAAGAAGAAGAAGAAGAAGAAGAAGTAACAAGAGGAAGATGTTACCTTGGATTCAAGCTCCTTCCAAGAGTCCTTCTCCTTGCTTTAACTTCCTCTTTGAAACTCTAATTTTTCCCTCTAGTTCAAGGCCAAAACAAAACCATTTCATTCCACAAAACTATAGAAGGGAAGCTTGGGAGGAGGAGAACAAGGTTTCAAGAAGAGGAAGCATGAAAATCTTTAAGATTTCTTAGTTTTTTGCTTAATCCTTTGCCTTCTTCTTTCCCTTCATCTTGTGCATTAGCTAGGCTCTCTCCCAACTCTGTTTTAGACAAGAAAAGCTTCAATGGAGAGGAAGAAGGGCTGGACATGATTTTAAAAGCAAAGGGTAAAGTTAACATACTTTTTTTACTTTTCATTTTAGTCCCTAACCCATGGTTTGTCCGTTTGGCCTCATTTCAATTCCTTTTCAAAATTTGTCTTTTCCATCATAAAATTTGGATCTTTTAACTTATAAATTGCATTTGGTTTCACCTAAATTAGATCTAAATTCATTTTAAACTTTTTAGTCAAAGTTTTGGTTAACTAATAGCTAAAATCGCTCATCGGATGGGTTTTAACTATTTAGGGATTCTCATAATTTTGAAGGCCTTTAAAAACCTCAAAAAGCTCAAATTTCTCATTTAAAAAGCCCACTGTGAGTTTTCTAAATTTGCCAGAAATTACAAAAATACCCTTACTTTCAGTAAATTTTTTGAGCTCTTCTGGCTCTAATTTTCAGACATTTTAAGCCTAAAATCCTTATTTTTTTATTATTTAGAATCTTATCCTAATTTTAGTTGGTGTTAAACCTCTTTATCCAAGGGACTTCCTTTTGAATTCACACATTTCTAGCCTTTTTTCAGCAAACTGAGTGTTACATCTATCTTCCCTAATCAGTTTTTATCTATGGTCAATTATATGTAACTATTTGAGGGGTGAAAACTATATTTGGTTTGAAAATTCTTATTCATGACTTAGACAACCAACCTTTAACTAAAACAAAAAATGTTGTTTACAAAGAGATTTTCCAAATCTAACATAGATTTCACAAAGCTTTTTTAACCATTCAAGCATCATGTGATTAGGTACTAAGGGTGTACATTGGACTTGGAAGCACCGTATGCCCTGTCCTATTTAGCTAAATCAGGTTAAGTGCCCAAAAAAAAAAAGGACTCGACTCAACCCGACCTGAAATTTAAATTAATAAAAGTTAAAAAAATATTTTTTTTAATAAGAATTTATATAAAAGCTTTAATTTTGTTAAGGGCCAAATATAATTTTATAAATATTTATATAAAAAAAATTTGGGTCATTTTGTAATTTTTATAATAATTTAAAAAAAAAGAAAAAAAAAATCAGGCTAGGCTAACCTAATACTAAACTGGCTCAGGGCAAGCTGAGATGGCCAAGATTATGCTCGAGCAACGAGTTTTAATTTTAAAACTCATTTAAGATTAGGTCATCATGTTAGATCAGAACCCATTTTCTAACGTCCTGGAGACATTGTGACCTCAATTATGGAGTGACTTCAGCAAGGAAATCCATATGTCATCATTGCTATTAGTTTGACTATGAATTGTACAAGTAAATCAATCATAAAAGATAATTTCTTCTAATGCAAAACATGAATAAGCTAAAAGTTTCTTGTTTTAATGGAAATGGAATAGGTAAATTATCATACCTAACACATTTTGTTAAGTTCATGATCATCTAAAATTGTTGATCATCTACATATTTTTGTTGGGTTCAAGTCAAGAAGTTTTTCTACATGTATACCGCGTTTGAGGACTGCATCAGTCTTGAATCAGGTGTGGGCTCCTGTTTAGTGTGGGTACCATACACAATATATTGCGCGCGCGCGCTAGTGTGTGTGTGTGTATATATATATATATATGTATATGTTAAGTTCTCCTTCATTTCCCTCACTACATGCATTAGTTGTCAAATACCTGTTAATCACCCTTGCTAAGCAGTTACAAACATATTATGGTAAACTCTTTTCCTGTTTCTTTAGCATAAATATCTGACAGATGTAGTTCTCCCTTAGAGAGATGATCATAGCATAAATATTTTAAATCCGTTGATGATATAAAGTTGTCGCAACTCTTGCCATAATGCACTATCACGATATTCAACCATCTATGTGCCGATGGGATGTACATGTTGCTGAGCATCATGTTAAGAAAACAAAAAAGTCAAGCCCAAACAGTAAAATATTTATGTTGACCAAATTTATTTAAATTCATGGGATGTAGATGTTGATCATATACTAAGCATCATTTTGATCAAATTTATTTAAGTCCTTTTTTTTTTCTTTTTATGTTAGTCCCAATCAAGCATTGGAATGTTTAGCATACAACGCGTCAATGTCTCATGGGGCATACCAATTTGTTTTTTCCTTTAAAGTTGTTGTGACTTCACATTGGCATACCAATCTCTTCTTTTTCTTTAATTGTTTATTTGTTCTTCTAAATCAATGAAGATTTTGGACCAAAAAAGTACACATTTAAAAAAAAAAAAGATGAAAGAAGAGATTATGTGAAAGCCGAGTTCTGTATACTGCCATTGGAACAAGGTTGTGCTGTACCACTGTCTAAGCCATATATTTCCCAGCACGTGGAGATATTCATATCTGATATATACAGTGTTCATTCTTTTATAATTACATCATATATATATATATATATATATAGACACACACACACCAAAACACACAACATTTTTGGCTAATTTAAGTGTCAATGGAGACAAACCTTTTTTTTGGTTCCTAGCGATCTTAAGTCTGCATTCTCACATCAGCTAGATATATTTCAAAAAATAATTTTTTTTAAATATTAACTCTAAAATTTAAACTTGAGTAAGTATACTAAATTCTTTAAATCTAATATTTATTGCAAAAGTGAAATACCAAAGTAAGATAAATAAAAACAAAGAATCAATTAAAGAAATGATAAACTACCATAAGAAAAATGACATCATTTCATGAAATCAAAGAGTGACATATTGTTTAACCTTAATAATGAATTTTCTCAACTTGTAATAGTTAAATTAATCTTGGTTATGTCAGCCTTTATATGAGTGTGGGTAGGATGAGCATTTTGAGAACTGATTAAATCTTAATTTCATATCCATCCCAATAATAAATTTAAACGCTCCGTGCATTGTGCATGGGGTATTGATTAGTTTTGCTTAGAAAAAAAAATGTTTCTAAGAGAAAAGGGTCGGAACATAGGATGGCATTAATTGCATCACAATATTAGTAGATTTTAATTTTATCTAGAATCAAAATCGATTTTTATAGATAAGATTGTAAAATCATACGATTTTAATATCAAAATCAAGATCTTAACAACTATCTATTCAAGACTTTACAACATATATTCATGAAAAATAAAAGACTACAAAATCAAACTCGAGATATCAAAGAAACATTCTATTTCTCCTGAGGTTCTGTTTGATTTATGAAATAGTTTTCATTAGAATGGAAACCTAAATGAGAATGAGAGTAAATATATATTTTGATGGAATAGAATAATTATATTTAATATTTCATGTCATAAAAAAATAGATATATATATTATTGTATTGAGTTTGATGAAAATAATATAAGAATTAAAAAGAAAATAAACTACTAATTATAACACTTTCAGTGCAAAAATATATTAAAATATTTATTTTAGTTTTTATTTTGTTTAAAAATTTTTAAAATATTAAATTTTATTTTTTAATCTTTTTATAAAAGTCAAACATAATATTGTACAATGAAATTAAAAGCTAAGAGCTATGAAATTTTCATTCCACTCTCCACTATTCTATCAAAAATTTTATAAAATCAAATGCTTCAATTTGTGAGAATACATTATTGTGCAAAATAAAAATAGAATTACATTATTATTTACCAAACATGATATATGTGAGATAACTCATTTCCATTCCCTCTCTTATACCTTGATGCCTTGAACCAAACAGGGAGACTAATCTCTTTGCATACAGACGAGTAACTTAATATGCATTAAAGTAAATCTTTGTTTTTTAATAATTTAAAATACAAATATAATTTTTTAAAAATAATTTTCAAAAAATAATAATAAGTAAAAACTAGTGAAAGGTAACTTAAGCCTCACTCGTTCAACTAGTCCCATTCAACATCACGCGCAGACAGCTCCTGTTCTTCAACCAGAAACCCATCAATCTGATAAATTCCCACCCAAGCTGGATTTTGACTGCAGGACCGAGCAGATACATCAAGCATCTCCTATGCTGTTTTGGAGACCTGAGGATACGTTTGGTACGACGATATAAAAGAAGAAAATATATAAAAATTGAATAAATAAAAATAAATGAGATAACAAATTATTTTTATATTTTTATTTTTGAAAATTAATTTAATAATAAAACAATAATATAATTGATAAAATAATAATTATAAAAATATAATAAATATTACATTTCACAATTATATAAAAAAATACGTTGACGTTGTACCCTGCCAAGCCCTCAGACCTGGGTTTACTCGAGGAGGATATACCGTAGAAGTGGAGGCTACAAATGCAAGCCCCTTCTCTTCCCGTCCCCTGACACCCCGTCAGTTGTCTCTGTGTCCCCAAAAAGAAAAAGATAAAAAAAAAAGACAAGAAAAATCCCTATGGTCCCCTGTATCACATCTTTGTACTAGTTGTGACTGCTGAGAAGACAACCCAATGGCATCATGTTGATGAGCCCAAATAGCCGAATCCCTCTCAATTTCGAAGTCTTCACGCTTCCCTCCCTCCTCTGAAAACAGATGGTTACCCTCTACTTCTACCCTCCCTCCGACTTCGGCCTCCTTCTCCTCGCTGGCAACTTCGCGTACGAACTAGCAGCATCAGCAGGTTGGTTGGTCTTCCTTGTTTCCCTCTACCTCTCTCTGTCATTTCCTATTCTTTTCATGATTTCGATTTTAATTTTCAAGCATACAATTTTAGTTATCTAGGTCGTTCATTGTCTATGTTCAAATAGATAGACTGGGCTGTTGAAAATTGTGAATGAGCGAACTGGGATGTTGTCACTAGCTTGGCTTGGTATAATCACTGATGTCGAAGCTTCTAAGTCTAATTAATAGCTTTGATATTATCAAGTTCAGGTGTTAGGTAGTTTGGGAACAAGAAGAAAAATTAGGTTTTAGGAATAAGGTTGGCTGAGAGGAAAGGCAAATTTAAGGGAGTTGGCTATGGCAACCTACACTTCAATTTCATCTCGCTCAGTGATCGGTGTTGAGTTGAGAAGATTTTTTTTTTTTTTTAATATATCGAAGTATGATTCTTTTGTATCCAATGTGATAAGACATTGTATATTTGGGATTTATAATTATCATCTGTTATTCATATAGAGTATGCTTTGCATTTCTGAGAATTGTTTACAAACTCATTTCTTTTCTGTTCCATGATTATATGCTTTGCAGGAATTGTTATTTATCGATGATTTTATCACTATTAAGTCCTTTTTTAATTAATTAAATATTGAAATATTAGAAAAAGAAAGGTTTTATATAAAACAACCCATTTTGACAGTGCTTCTGTAGAAGAGGCTGAGTAGTCTACCCTCATATCATGCATCTTGTTCTTGTTCTAATTTCATTCTTGTGAATAACTTCAATAAATGATGATTAATTGGATTTATCTTTGCCATCCATCCCATTTGACTTTGATATTGGTCACTGTTATTACACTTCTTGTGACCCTTTCTCATGGATTATAGTTTTTCTGCTTTTGGGTCTTTGAAAATTTGTTATTTTGGCACTCAGGTTGGTGTCTGAAACACTTGGCATTGCCTGTGTAGTTTGTTATTGAAGATGATTAAGAAGAGGCTCATTTCTTCTAACTTATTCTTTAGAATCAGGAGAGAAGTAACAACCTGTGCTCTTCCTATAGACCCTTCAGACATGGCAGTCTCCACTGCTTCTGATAACCACAAAAGTCTTTGCCATTCCCTAGCAGAACAGCTTATACAGAGGGGTTTGTTTTTTTCTGCTCAGCAAGTTATTCAGCGGATGATTGGACATTCTGTGTCAGTTGCTGATGCCATTTCAGTTGCTAATTCTGCTGTCGGTCTCGGGTTGGACCTAGATTTGGGTAGCTATGCCATCTTAATAAGGATGCTGGTGACTTTAGGGGAGCCACAATTAGCAGAGTCCCTCTACTTCATTGAAATTATAGCCAGCGGCATCAATCCAGACCCTTTGATTTTGAATTCTATGGTAAGCTGCTCATGTAAGTTGGGAAAAGTAGAAGAGGCAATAAATTATTTTGATAGGCTCCTATCCTTCAATTGGGTGCCTCACAGAGAAGCATGTCTTAGCATTCTACAGCAGTGTTGTGCCCAAGAACAATATTTGGATGCATTTGATCTATTTCTTAGAGCCTAATATGCTGGAGCAAAACTGAGTTTCTGGTGCTATAGTCTATTGATTGATGGGTTATGCCATGGAGGGCATTTGGATGAAGCTCTTAAAGTGTTTGATATATTACGGAACTGTCATCCATATCTCCCTACAGTTCATATATACAAGTCACTGTTTTATGGTCTCTGTAAGGGTGGCAGAGTAGTGGAGGCAGAGTTGATAACTGGGGAAATGGAATCCCGGGGTATGTATATTGACAAGACAATGTATACTTTTCTAGTTCATATTTATTGTAAAAACAGAAAAATGAAGATGGCTATTCAGGTTTTCTTCCGAATGTTGAAGAAAGGTTGTGAGCCAGATCAATATATATGTAATACTTTAATTGATGGTTTTATGAAGTTGAGTTTATTTGACAAGGGCTGGGTTATACATAACAAGATGATGGAGTGGGGAACTAAGCCTGATGTCGTGACTTACCAAATTATGATTTCCCAGTACTGCAGGGAAGATAATATTGATCGTGCTTTGATGCTTTTTCACGATATGATTACTGCCAACTTAGCCCCCAATGTTCATTGTTACACTGTTTTGATCTCTGCACTGTACAAGCATAATAAATGGAAATGATTTATGAGTTCTACAAAAGTATGATGGAAAGCGGTGTTATTCCTGACCATGTGCTATTTTTTAAACTTATGAAGATTTTGCCTGTTTGCAAGTTACAGCTTGCCTTCACAATTTTGCAGGTCCTTGCCAATAATGGATGTGGGTTTGATTCTTCTATGATGCCCATTTCTTCTGGTCAAAATCCAAATTATGATTTGGAGCAAGAAATTGAACTCTTGTTGGAGAGAATTGTGATGAAAGACATTAATTTAGCTAAAGTAGCATATGGTATTTTTATTAGTGCCTTGTGCGAGAAAGGAGAAATAGACAAGGCTTTGCTTTGCTTTGATAAAATGGATGATGCTGGATGCAGGCCTTTGCACTTCAGTTACAACTCAGTGATCAAGTGTCTGAGTCAACTGGGGCATTTTGAGGATGCTAACTTTGTAATTGACCATATGGAAGATCGTGGCTTGGTTCCCAACCAAGCAACTTTCTTGATAATTATAAATGAGCTTTGTAACAGGGGTGATCTGGTCTCTGTCAAGAATTTCCTGGACCAAATGGAAGAGAGAGGAGTGAAACCTTGTGTTGCTATTTATGACTCAATTATAGGTTGTTTGAGTAAAAAAGGAAAAAATTTTAAAGCAGAAGACATGTTTAAGAGAATGCTCCTATCTGGTGTGGATCCTGATGAGGTTGTTTATACAACAATGATCAATGGATACTCCATGAATGAAAGAGCACTTGAAGCCCGCCAATTGTTCGATAAAATGATAGAGAATTCAATCAAGCCAAGTTCTCGTTCTTACACTGCCCTCATAAGTGGGTTAGTTAAGAAACACATGATTGACGATGGATGTGTCTACCTTGGCAGAATGTTGGAGGATGGTTTGGTGCCAAATGCTGTCTTGTATACCTCTCTTATCAATCATTTCTTGAAGAACAGGGAGTTTGGAGTTGCCCTTAAGTTAGTTAATCTAGTGGGCAAAAATGAGGTAACATGGGATCCTATAATGTGCATTGTACTTGTCAGTGGAGTTCGCAGATATATTAGTGGTAACAAGAATAAAAATTACTTCTTGCAAAGGCATTCTGAAAGGGAAAAAGAGATGCTATTACGTTTGCTCGACTGGAGTCCTTTTCCTAATATAGAAAACATTATAAGAGTTCCAGCTAATTCTTCTGAGGCAATGAAATGGTTGGCAAGGAGGTTGATAGAGGGTATTAAGGGTGTTCCAATTATGCGAAATCTTTACCTAAACAACTGCATAATATCATGGTTTTGTAGGGAAGAAATAAATTGATTACAATTATTTTCTATGTTCTGCATTTGCAAACAAAGACTCAAACTAAATGATGTGTTTTCTTTCCTTAATTAAAGTTTGAAAAATTGACTATACAGTACTAGGGCGGCATTAGGCTATTAAATTTGAGCAAGATGATAATTGTAAAGGAACTACTTCATTGAAGCAAAGGACATAAAATACTACCCATAATATTACCTATAACCTTTTGTTTTTCCCATTTACAAATGTAATTATAAAATTTGGATTTAAGAGATTTGAATTCTCACACCCCAAGTTTGAAGGCATGACTAACATAGAATACGAGATTAATCCCACATTTATAAGGCCGGCAAAACTAATAAATCTATAATTTCTTACACTATTAAACTTAATATGGAGAACATTCAATTAGAGAATATAGATCAATTGAGATGCCAATTCTATGATCTAAAACTTTTCATAACTTAATCAAATCACTCTTGATTCTTTTGCCAAAATTTTGGCAAAATGTCCCTAAAAGTAGGGCATTCCAAAATTTTTGTAATAGCTTAAGTAATAACAATACAAGAAGGAAAGCTTCGCTCTCAATTACTAATAGTTAATCCAATTTAAACTAGGGTGGGAGATCCTGCCAGTTGGTTTTTATAAAGCCATGATAAGATTACAAAATTTACAAATAACATTTCCACACAGTTTAAGGTGGGGCTTATTGTAACATCCCTAAGTTTTCTAACTAATAAATTAAGGCTAATATAATTATTAGAAATTATTAATATAAATTCCTCATAGAATCTCAAGAATTTAAGTAAATTATCATTTCAGGACACTTTAAAATATTATTTGGACTACTAGAAATTTTTAGGAATTTTCTAGGAATTTTTATGGATTATTAGGAATTTATTTGTGATTTATTGGAATTAACTAGGATTAACTCTTAATTATCAAATAAAAATAAATAATTATGGAATAAATACTTAGGAAATGAATTCTTAGAAATTCATTGAACCCTTAGGTGCTTGAAAGTAACAATTATTTAGGAAATAAAGACATTTAGATAAAATTTGGCAATCAAAAATATAAATATCAAAGATTTAGGGTTTGAAATACAATTTCAATTAGGGACTAAATTACAATTTTCTCAAGGCCAAAACAAGGTTTTTCCCAAATTAAAAATGGTAGGATTAGGAAGAAATCTTTATATAAAAATGATTGTATCACAATTAGAACAATTTTTATAATTAAAGGTCATAACAAATCGTAACATAACTCCTTAAAAATTGAATCAAAGTCCAGTCAACTTCAAGAGCAACTATAGCATACTTTGCAGATTAAGTGACATAAGAGGCTTCCTAAGGAAGCTAGCTGCCTTCTGCTTAGACCCTCCCTTTCAACACATTAGTTGCACACAAAATTTTTCTTACCCTTATTCTACCAAAATCTCAAAGGAAAGAGAGAGAGAGAGAGAGGAAATTGGGAGCTCAAAAATAGAATAAGGAGAATAGGAGGAAGAAGGAGGAGCAAGATTCCAAGGGAGTGAAAAAGTTAACATCTACCACCTTCTCCCTTTTCTCTTTCATTTTTCTAGCTTATGGAAAGAAGTAGACCACTTCATCTTGTTTTCTTGTAGCTAAAACATGATTGTGTAACTCTAGTTGTGTCACTCTAACCCTTGGAAAGTGATAAAGAGCCCATATGGGCCACAAAACCACTTAAACAATGAACCTTGCATAAATTCCCCCATAGGACTTCCAACTTGGAAACTTCAATTGAGAGTTACATGCCTTGATTTTGGCTAGTTTGGCATTTAGTAATTACTCATAAACATAATATTTGCAAGAAAAACATTAGGAGTCATCCCAGGAGCAGAGGTGGTCTCAAACCAGTAAGAGACAAAAATTGGGCATCAATCTTAGGTCTACGTGTTCAGAGATCAAATAAGGTCTAAATTGGCTAAATTTTGAAATGTTGTACTTGTCATATAGGGAATGAACCGGTCAAATTTCAAGAACTTTGGAGTTTGTTTACCTACTCAATTTAGCCTTGAAATTGTACCCATCTCCAATTCAAGTCTTTTATAGATAATCTTTACAAAAATGGAGAGTTGAGGGGCTAAGGAAATCCTTTTTGATCCAGGCTTTTTCCTACACTTGACTAACACCTTAAGGATCCTCCATACCAAATTTGGTGAATTTTGAATGTTTGTACAAAAAATGGCAAGGGTTGGAAATTGGCTATTCATGTTAGAAGCAAAACAGAGCGTAAAATGCTCTGTCTATAGTGCCATAGCACCGTGCATGCTGTCCAAAGATTTTAGACAGCCAAAATTTGACTCATGCCATGGCGCCAATCCCTGTTTTTGGTTGTTTTGAGTATTTTCTCCCATGTTTTGATTAGTTTTAATGATGTATGATGCAAGACAAGCTTAAGAAGGTGTGAGGGACAAATAAATAGATATAAAGGATGAATTTTAAACACTTACTGTGTAACAACCTAAAAATTTAGAAGATGGGCAAAAATAGTATTAATGAGAGAATCAAGTTACGAATTCAAATAAAAAGGGATAAGTCTAAATTTAAGAAAAAATTTTCACATAATAATAATAAGAAAGTAATTAGCCTAAATTGATTTAGATTAAGAGGTATTCTTAAAAGAAATTTAACTTGGAATTAAAATCATTTGAAAAAATTCATAATAATAATATTTAGCTAAACATTTTATTTTATTTTTTATTTTTTAAATTGTGCTTTTCTCTACATTGCCAAAATGCCTATTTTGGAGGTTCCACACAATATTATATTCCTACATTATTTTCCACTTTGTCGATGAGGCTTTAGTCTTTACATTTATGTTAAATCCTTCCTCCCGATATCCCAATCTGCTAAGGGTATGTTTGGTTAGGAGTTTTTGGAGGGGAGAGGAGAGGAGGATGGAAAAATAAAGTGTTTGGTTGGATAAAATTGGAAGAGAAAAGAGAGGAGAGGAGGAAAATGACTCAAATTTGCCTCCCCTCCAAATTGAAGGGTTTTGGAGGGAAGGAAAGGGGAGGGGGAGGGATGGAGTATTTTTTAGATTTTAATTTATTTTTTTATTTCTTTTAATATTTTAATATATTAATATTTAATAAAAATTAAGATAATTTTTTATTAAAAATTAAAAATAAAAAAAGATTAAAATTTATAATTTTTTTTTAAAAATTATTGATATAAATATTTTTTATAAAAAATAAAATTAAAATAATATAAAAGATAAATTTATCTAAATATAATTAACTCCTCTCCCCTCCCTTCTCTTCTTAAATAAAATAATAATCTCTCCTCCTTTTTAACCAAACATAATTAATTAAATTCTCTCCTTTCCTTTCCCTTCCTTCTATTAACTTCCCCTCCCTTCTCTTCTGATAAATCAAACCTCCCACTCTTCTTTTGAACCAAACTGAGCTTAATGTCACGACGCAGTTCCAAGGCCGTGACATTAAGGTCCTCATCACTTGGAAAATATCAGGTTGATAGGAGATAAATGTCCTACATCTCCTTTGTTCTGCTCTTCGAGAAAGTTCCTGCCTCCTTCTTTTCTTCATTTTTCAGCGACTCTAAGTTGCTTTAAGCTTCTCCCTCTTCCACACAACTTTTGTCTTGCTCTGATTTGGTGCCTAAGAGGAATAAAACAATCCTAGCCGCTCCACTTCTATCATCGTCCTTGCACTCGAAATCCTCTGCAAGTCTTCCATTCAGCCACGCTAAGGAAAATTTCTAAATTCTTCGTCCAACTATTAACTTCGCTGCTCAATGGAGTCTTCGTTCAACAACCCTCTGCTATTTTCTTGCTCGTTCCAGCTACCAATTGGTCGAAGACGGGGTCTGATTTGATAAACCCAGTTAGGTTGATTGCTGCCTCCTTTCTCTGCTTGTTTTCGACAATTTCCCCGTATGGGTTTTTGAGATTTTGTTTGTTTTTGATAACCCAGTTAGCTTAGTTAATTCAGTTTTTATTTCTGGAAGCTACGATGCATTACGAAAGGGGTAAAAGCCTTTGAGAAATCCAAGTTTCCTCATCTTGGTTTCAGCTGGAACATTTTTTTTTTTTGGAGAAAATTAAAAACTGATAAAATTGATCCTATAAATTGCTAGTGGATTCGTGAATGGTTGGACTTATTTTCTTGTTTCCATTTATGGATTGTGTTTCATTAGTATAATTGTTAACAAAAGAAAGAAGATATAATGGGTAGTTGGGTAACGCTCTGGCTGGTGTAGCTGAGTTTGTTGAATTGTGGCATGAAATTGGTTTTCTTATTGTTTCTCCCTACTTGCCAACTCCTATTATGATGCACTAGAAAACTCCAATGGCAGCATATGAAACTCTAGGATTTGATAATATACAGAAGAATATATATTTCTTGCGTATGTGCACCGAGTTAACAAGATAAATCCTCTTGATGTTCTGTGTTTTACTTATGA
Organism: Erythrophleum fordii; assembly: GCA_032878935.1. Lineage (NCBI taxonomy): Eukaryota > Viridiplantae > Streptophyta > Magnoliopsida > Fabales > Fabaceae > Erythrophleum > Erythrophleum fordii. The sequence continues at coordinate 10,669,578 of JAVQMF010000052.1, read as the reverse complement.
TGGTTGATGTTGGTCATTCTATATATTAAAATGATTAGATGTATTTTTAGTGGGTCAAATCCACGTGTTTATAGTGTTCTCTCTTTATATCCCAAAGCATTTTTCCAAATTTATCTTTTCCTTTCTTGGTGTGTTTTATATACTATTTTTAAGTTAGAAAATGAAAAGATATTTTCATTTTTTGTTTTTCCAAGATAATCGTTCATTGTTCTGTTGTTATTATTACATACTTGGCAATCCCTTCTTCTCATGTATAGCTTGATCTCATCAGCTATTAAGGAATGATAGCCATCATCTTCACCAGTTGCAAAATCTATTTAGCATTTGGAAATTTATGAATAGTAGAATCATTCATTTACAAGATTGATTTCTGTAAAGAGGAAAAATATACCCTGAAGTGAAAACAAAGAACCTTTTCTATGTTTAAATATGTATTAAATATTCAATGAATTGAAACTATTTAAATTTGGATTGCTGTACAAGGTTACTGTATAAATAGATTTCCTTTTACTAGCAAATCGTTAAAGCATTATTTTATTTTATTGTTATAAAAATTAAGAGGACGACTTTGTTAGCTTTGATGAAGATAGTGTCCCATTTTATCTTTCTTTATTTTGAAATTAGCTAAAGGATCTCTCTGAAAATAATTTCTAGCAGACGCTAATCATTTTCTTTTTCTTTTTAGCCATTGTCTAATCAAGGCCACATAACATCGGTTTCCTAACCAAAAAAGCGTGTTAAGCCTTTTGATTGATTTTGTTACGCTTGGAAAATTGCTTGTGGCTTTTATTCTCTTAGATGCTTGTGAGCAAAAATGACTTGTTAGAAACATAAGTAACAAGGTTGTTGGGTTGAGTTATAGGTCCTTATGTGCCAAAATTTTAGTGGCGGCATTGACATGGTCAACACTAAAAATTATTTTTAGTAGCAACATTTCAAGGTCTTATAGGTATTTTTGTGCCAAATTTTAGATAGCAACATTGACATGATGGATACTAAAAGTGACTCTTAGTGACAACATTTCGATATGTTGCTACTAAAATTAGGCATAACTTTTTTTTCAACAATAAAAAAATTTTCGTGCTAAAACATTTAATGGTTACTAAAAATGAATTTTAGTAGTGACATTTTGGTCATTATTAACAGTTTGGCAGAATTTTTTTTTTAATTAAAAATTTTGGTGTCAAAACTTTTAATAGTAAGTTATACTAAAAGGACTTTTAGTGGCAATATTTTGGTAGCCACTAAAAGTATGAAAAAATTTTATTTTTGAAAACCAAAAATTTTGATAATGAAATCTTTAGTGGCAATCAAATATCACCAATAAAAGTGACATTTTTTTAAAAAAATTATTTTGATATGCAAAAGTGGCATCATTAAAACTTGAACCAATGACCCGTAACAAATTATTAGCGCTTTTGTTAATTATACCACACGCTTCCTTCAATCATATTATGCCTTGATTTACATATATATAAAATTTTAAATAAAATAATATAACAAAAATTATGTGTATAATATATGTAGTGTAATATTTGATTCTTTGAAAATAAGAGAAAATGCGAGAAACATAACGTACGGTTTCACTATAAACGAACAAAATTCATTGGGTATAAAAACAAGTCCCTCGAAATGACTTAGTTAATATCGCAAAAAATTTAAGAAACATTTTAGACTCTTAAAAATGAGAATCCCAGGCTTAGAAAGAAAGAAAAATGAAGTTAGGATGGTGAAAAAATTTGTGATGAAAACTGACGAAACATAATGGCATTTTTACAAATAAGTGTAACTTTTGAAAAAACATATAGAAGGGTTTTTTAAATAAGAAATTTGAGTTGCCCAAGGTTTTCAGAGGTCCAAAAAATCATGATGTCTTGATAAATAGTATTAAGATACCTTATCCTTATTATTTAAAAGGAAGAAAGAAATAGGAAAGAGTGAGTTAATGTTTAGAAGGAGAAGAAATGGAAGGCGACGTAGGTTTTAGTTCCAAATTGAGTGATTCTAAAGGTATTTTATTAAATTTGGAACCTAAATTTTATAATGGAAAATACAATTCTAAAAAAGGAGATAAAACGAAGCCGAAACGAAATTTCCATTACGAAAGAATGAAATTAAAATTTTTAAAAAAGTGTGTTTCTAGAAGCTCTCACACACTTATCCCTTTCTCTCCCACCTTCTTAGGCACGACTTCCTCTACCCATATTATAGAAAAATAGTAGCTCCTTGAGGCTCACCAAGAGAGAAAGAAAAAGGCAAGAAAGGTATGGAATTTCTTAGTTTTTTTATACTTTCTCTTTAGCAAACTTCTCTTCCTCCATTTCCCTTTCTTTCCTATGGTTTTATTGAAGTTTATGGATCTATTTTGAGGGAAGAACAGAGATGAAATTTTGGATTTGAAGAGAGAAGGCTAAGAAAAGTGAGAAACAAGCAAGAAAAGCAATGAAAATAAGGTAAAATCTTCATCCTATAATAGCTACTCCTTCCCTTTTCTTCTCCCTATTTCGCAAGAAGGCTTGAATTTTGGCTAGAACTAAGGGTGAATTCTATGAATTTAAGGAGGAGAGTAAGAATATGCAAGAAAATTCAAATAACAGCCATTGATTTTCTAGATAACAAACCTAGGGTTTCATGAGCTCCCTTGAAAATATAATTTGATGAAATTGTTCCTAGGCCTAAATAAATATTTGGATGAGCTCTTGAGATCCCTAGAAGGATCCTTATATGCATCTTCCATCAAAAGAATGAAGCAAACTCACTTGGTGTTCATATAATGCATAGTTTCAACCAAGGCTAGATGAAGCACCAAGGGGTAGTTTTAATTTATTCCAAGTTTGTTTTTGAGTCATATATGATGGAAGAGGATGAGAGGAAGCCTTAGAAAAATTTTAGAAGCCATGGATAGTGAGATAGTATTACAGGTTCCATATTATGGCTTAAAGAAGCAAGTCCTAGTTAGGCTCCTTGATTTGATTGTATGATGACTCTAAGAGGTTTCAATGGAGTCAAGAATCATAAATGAATGGAGAGAATGGAGCCAAGATGATATTTTCTTAATATTGCTTTATTAAATGCATTATGGAATCATAAAAGAGCCTTATGAGTCACTTAGCTTTTCTAGTAAATATGTGGCCTTAGAATGTGATTTAAGAGTGTAATTAGCTTCCATATGATGTGTCTAAACTAAGAGAAATTATCTCTACCTTTTTGGGTGTGTGAGGTCAAGGGAGAGGACTCAAGGTTCAAGGAAAAAGTGTATGAATGCAAGCAAGATAACTCTCTCCACCTTCTCTGATGTATGAATGTGTGCTTACATTACTTTTGAATGTGTGTATATACGTTTTGAGCTATGAAAAGTATTTTAGCATGAACTTTTATTCCATGGTACCATGATGATATTTTATGTATTCAAATGATGTTTTATATGCTTGCCTTGGTTTGCTTGAGTGTGGAGAAGCCAAGAACCCTCTAGCCATGGTGAGGATGAGCCAAGAATTCTTAGAATTGGTTGAGACAAAGTAAAGAGTCTTCCAAGAGTAAGGTTGACTCTCAAGAGTAAGGTTTAGTCAAAAACTCTTAGAGAAAATGGGTGAAGCAAGTCCGAAATCTATAAGTGAATGGGTGAGGCTAGTCCACTCACTTGGCAAGCCTATGTATGCTATGTATGAGTTGTTCAAATTTTAAGAATGTGTTAAAAATGTTTCTTGAATGCTCACACATTTTAATATACCCATGCATACATTTTCAAAAATTGTATTGCATACTTTATGTGTGATTGAAAGGGAGATGAGCTATTAGGATTCTTTGAATCTCATCCCCTCCTCTCCAATGTCTTAACATGCTAGGTGAATCAATTAAGTAAGGTAATGAAAACCACGAAGCCAAGGAGAAGGAGATTGACATCAAAATGTATGAAATGGCCTAGTTATGTCTCTCTTATAGCCACACACATGGTATATGATGTAATCCCATGATGAAATTGTTATGTAATCATATGAACATATATAATTACCTAAATGTATGATGTATGAATGAAATTTGATGCCAAATGTATAAGATAGCATGTTTCGGGTATTGAATGGCAAGAGCTAGCATGTGTAATCTTATATATATCTAGGGGTGGATGAGTGATTTTGAGAAATTTGAGTTCATGCACCTTTGAAACAAGTTTAGAGAGTCATTTTAGTGCATTCCTACATACTAAAGTGGCCACACAAGCTTATGAAGCAAAATTGGACACTTTAATGCTAGTTGAGACCATTATGACCAAACTGGAATCTCATAGCACAAACTGACCAAATGGATGAATCTTCCCATGAAATTTTGCAGACATGTAGGAATCATTGAGATATTTTTGAGAAGCTAAAGTGCAGAAAAATTGGAGCTCTACAGAATTAATTATAAATTTTCAAAGTTGGGATTTTCTACTATTCTGGTGCATATATTGTTCATATGGTCAATTTTATTTTCTATGTCATCTGATAGTCAAATGGTGTCTAATACTTGTAAAATTTTACATGTATAAACTAGAAGTTACAAGCTTTCTATGGCCATAAAGATCACCTCATTTGGAGGTCAAACTAGAGAGTTATGAAAATTTGAAGTTTACTATCAGTATCAATAGTGCCACTAGACTTCCAATACTATTCCATCATAATTTAGTCCCCAGATGGTCTTGGCATGGACTGTAAATATTTTTTCCTTAGATCAAATTGATTGAATTTGCATGATTTGAATTTTTGTAAAATTAGTTATAAATTTTCAAATTTATGATAGTATCCTGTGATAGTAGCCAAGATAGCTAAGACCTTGGGTGCTTTTCGAATGTCAAACGTCTTCTTCTTGATGTTCCATGACCTAGAATTATTTGTAAGATAAAGTAGATATCTGTAGCTTTCCAACATGGTAAAAATGCATGATTTTGATATTTCTAAAATTAGTTATGATTTTTCAAAATTTGTGACAGAAAGCATGCAATTTTGGCTGAGGCTACACTATGGAATTTTATGTGTTTCTTGCACTTACATGAGTTCTAGACCACTTTTGGTGATGAATTTGAGTTGTATCTATGTAATTAAATATAAAAATATGATACATGAGCTCACATGGTCCATGGGACATCGAATGAAAAAAAAATTATACATTACGCAATGCAAAAGTATTCATTATTTTGATGCAATTTTCTTGCCTCCTTTGTGAGATGTATGGTTTAAGGCATGAGAATAGCATAAGACAAGTTAGAAATTTATGATGTTATATAATTGGCTTCCATATTATGTGTATAGGCCAAAGGAAATAAGTCCCACCTTCTTATGAGTGTGTGGCCATGCAAGAGGAACTAAATTCAAGAAAGAAATTTTGCATTTGTGATAAAGGTAGCTCTCTCTTCTTTCTCTCATACATGAGTGGATGTTTACCTTGTCTTGAATGTGTGTATGTACGTTTTGAACCATGAGAAATGTTTTAGCATGCATCTATATGCCATGGTACCATAATATTACATTATTTCTTTAAATGATGCTTTGTAAACTTGCTTTAGTTTGCTTGAGTATGGTGAAGCTAAGAGCCCTCTAGCAATGGTAAGAAGGAGCCAAGAACCCTCAACAATGGTTGAGAAAAAGCCAAAAGTCTCTTAAGAGTAAAGCTTAGTTAGAAGCCTTTAAGAAAAAAAGGTGAGACAAGTTCAAAGTCCTTAAAGAGAATAGGTATGGCTAAACCACTTGCTTGGTAAGCCTATGTATGCTTTGTACGACTCCTTGAATGCTAGACATATTCCATAATTAATTACATGTTTCATGATATTCATGCATGCATTTTTAGACTTGGATTTATATTCTTTATGTGTGATTGAGAGGGAGAAGAGCTATTAGGATTCTTAGAATCTCATTCCTTCCTTCCCACATGTCTTAACATATCTATGTGGACCAAGTGAGCTAAGGAATGAAAGCCACCAAGCCTAAAAGAAGAAGATTGATAACAAAGTATGGAATTTTACTATTTTGTAGCCATATGAGTGGCATATAATGTAACACAATATTGTATATGATGTATGAACTTATGAACATATGTAATTATATGAATATTTGATATATGAATGATATTTGATACCATATGTATGATATAGCAAAATTTGGGTATTGAATGGCAAGACTTGTCATATGTATCCTTGCGTATCTCTTGGGGTGAGAGAGTGAGCTTGTGAAATCTGGATTTGTGCACCTTTGAGACATATTTAGTAGACCATTTTGGTACTTTCTCACATGCTCAAGTGGCCATAGTTGTCTTAGAAGCCAATATGAACCATTTGAGACTTTTAGAAGACACCAAAAGAGTATTTTTGGAACCCAATGTCAAGATCTGACCAAATAAACGAATTTACCCATGAAATTTGGCATGCATATAGATCTCATTCAGAGCTTTTTGGAAAGTTAAAGACTAGATTATTTGGAGCTGTGTGAAATTAATTATTATTTTTCAAAGCTGCCATTTTTCTGCTATTCTATTATAAGTACTGTTCATATGGTTAGTTTCTTGTACTATGTCATTCGATGATCAAATGGTGTCCAATGCTTATGAAAATTTATTAAAATAAACTAGATATGATAAGTTTTCTATGACCACCAAGATCACCCAAATGGATGTCTGAGCATAGAGATATAAATTTTTGAAATTCAGGGACAATACCAATAACGACAAGCGACCTTGGTTACTGTCCCATTGATTTCTAGTAGTTAGACGTTTCTTTTGTGGTCTGAAATTATTTTTAGCATAAAGTAGACATCTACAGCTTTCCATAATGATATAGTGTGCTTGATTTCAATTTTTTTAAAATTAGTTATGATTTTTCAAAATTCATGACAAAAGAATGAAATATCAACCCAAGGTTGCATATATTATTTTTATGTACATACTCCATTTGCTCGAGTTCTTGGTCACTTGTTGAGATGGTTATAGGTTGTATTTGTGTATCTAAATATGAAAATGAGAAGGGTGATTTCATATGGTCTACGGGACATGAAACGAAAAATTTATCTACAACGTAATGCAATTTAATACAATATTTTTAATAACTTTCCTTGGAAATCTGGTGTTATTCATGGAAAGGAGTCTAGGAATGATAGGAGATAGCCTAAATAAATATGGTGTTACGAATTGGGTACATCCAAAAGCATAATTACAACACATAAAAGCATGCCAAATAATCCAAATCACCATGGAGCTAAATCATACAATGCCACTCACATTTATACACATGCATATAAGGGTGCTAGTATGTCAATCTCCAACATATATATTCATTTGGCTTCAAGATTGATACATACATCATAATTGTATACATTTAAGCTTGTTAAAATGGTTACATCTCATATACATCATATGGATATAATTCTTGATATCAAAATGCCATTAAATCCCTATTTCTCTACTCTTTTGTCAAAGTCTCATGCTTCAAGACATTTGGCTTTCATTCTTTAGTTCACTTAGCTCACTTAGACATGATTAGGCATATGGAGGGGAAGAGTGAGATTCAAAAAATTTTAAAGGTTCTTTACCCTTTCAAACATACATAATGGATACATATATATAAATATATATATATATATATATATCAAAGAATGTAAGCATGTCATACAAACTTCTCATGAACATATATAAAACATTTTCTTGGTCATATGAACTCATACATATCAAACATAGGCTTTCAAAGGCATTAGTCTAGCTTCACCTAACTTTTTAGGGACTTTTGAAATTGCCTCATCCATTTTTAAGGGACTTTTGACTAAGCCTCACTCTTCTTGAAACTTTTAACTTTGTTTTACCCAATTTTAGGGACCTTTGGCTCATCCTTAACCATGCTAAGAGACTTTTGACATAACCAAACCCATTCAAGCCACTTTGCATTTATAAACATATTTCAAGAAACATAATGGTACCATAACATGTAAACAGTGGCTAGAAACATTTCTCATAGTTCAAACATACATATAAGCACTCAAAAACAAATAAACATCTAAACAATGCATGAGAGAAAGGTTAGAGAGCTACCTTGAAGCAAGTATCACACAGTTTTTCTCTTTAATACCTCTTCCCTTTTCGGCCAAGCATATACAATTAGGTGACACTTGATTCTTTTGGCCTAGACACATCAAATAGGACATAATTACATCATTGAAGCAAGCTCCAATTTTATACAAACTCTATGGAAGCTCACTTTCTCATATAACTCCATTATGGTTCTATACAAGATACAATGAAGCAACTACTGGAATTCATGATCTTAACTCTATTTTCTCATTCAATCTAAGTCTCTTAACTCCGTTTAGACTTCTTGGAGTCCTCATAATTTCAATTCTAGGAGCCTAAACACAAGTTATTTCTTTATGTCTTAAAATGGAACCTACACTTCCATCTCACAAACCATACTTTCTAAATTCATTCCAAAGCTTCCTTTATTGTTTATCTATCATATCTAGTCCCTTTCTAGCCTTAGAAAATTTTAAAACTTTCCCTAGGTGCATGGACATGGTTTGGCTGAGACTTATGCTAGCTTATGCACCCATGGACGTTGCTTGATTTTCTCTAGGGAGTTGGCATATGGGAGGCTTGCTAGGTGTTTTGGGAACTCATATATACTCTTAGACAACTTAAATTACCATTAGGAAGCTTCATATTTGCCAAGGTGCAACCAAATTCCTAAATTCTACAACTTGCATTCTAAAGCTTCCTTTTCAATTCTAGTTGTATATTCTTAATCCTCACACTCCATAACTCTTGGTTCCATCAAGAACAGATGAAGAAAAACTCTCCTCCTCACTTTCTCTCTCTAAGTTGAAGCTTAGATAGCTTGGAAACATAAGATTTTGTAAGTATTTCAAGTAAAGTCTTACCTTAAAATAAAGCTCTCTTCACGTAGATTATTTTTCACTAATTGGTTTCTTGAAAAGAGTTCCTTTTTAGCTTGGGTCAGACCTAAATCTTAAAGTTTTCAAGAAAAGAAAATTACCATTAGAAACCTCTTAGAGAGAGGAACAACTTTCTTAACTAGTACAGGATGAAATAGGGTCGTTTACTTACCTAAATGGGAGCTTAAACTTTTCTCTCCCTTCCCTTAATGTCACACCATGGCTGCTCAAAATTCTAAAAATAGAATCTTGGAGAAGGTGATGAGATGTAATCTTACTTAAGAAACCTTTTTTACAATTTTTCAAAATAACTATTTTGTCCCTACGTGCCTGTTTACTCCGTTTATGATCATTTTAACTCTTTTTAGAATCGTCATTTCCACCATAAAATTTAAATCTTTTAATTCATGAAATACCCTTGATTTCACCTAAATTGGATTTAAAACCTTCTCCAACGAGTCGGTCAAAGTTCGGGTTAACTGACACTCTAAAATATAAATCAGAGGAGTTTGAACCATTATAGGGGTTCCTATAGTATTTAGCGCCTCCGAGAACGTCGAAAAATTCAATTTTTTCATTTAAAGATCTCTCTTTTGAGTTCTCTAAAAAAGTGCCCAAAATTACAAAAATACCATTAGTTTTCATCAGATTTTATTTAGTTACTTTGACTCTGGTTTTAGACATCTTAAGCTATGTATCTTCATTTTCTATTATTTAGAATTTTATCCTAATCTTATTTTGTCTTAAATTTTCCTCTTTTGAGGGCTCTCTTTTATAATTAGTCCATTTCTAACATTTTACAAAAATTGGATGTTTCACTCTAAAAGTCAAGGTGTTACAATCATATAAAATATTGCCAAAACTCCTTAAACCATGGAAGAAGATTCTGACTCATGCTAAATATTTGAAATACCAAATGTTCAACAAGTAAATAACATTCCAAAGTTAAGTTAATGAAAATAAGCAAATTTGAATAGATTAATAGTTAAGTGAATGGATAATTACAATATCTTACATGTTGACTTGAAAAAAACAAAAGAAATTTAAAACTTGTAATCATACTTGTTAATACAATAGTCAATTCTAAACATCCAAGCATAAAACCACATGATGAGATTTATCTTGTTACATAATTAAGAACAGATGAGAAAAGTAATAATAAGAGACATGTATTCAAGAAAAGCATTTTAAGAAATTTTTAAAACATAATTTCTCAAAACTCTTCCCATTGGAAGGACATATTTTAGAATGAAATAACTATCATAGGCACACAACCAATGTGGTTAAATAACTAGTTCATCATCAACATTGAGTCCATGTGGGTAAATAATTAGTTCATCGTGGACACCAAGTCTACATGGGTAAAAACCTATTTCATTGTGAGTCCTCAACTTACATAATATACATCCCTTCATTCTATGTGTGTTGGCCAACACATGAGGCTAGCATCTCCTGCATTCCCCCTACTAGTTAGGGTACTAGCCACAGTGCACTAAAGGCTAACAAAACTATTATTAGCAACCAATGTTCTATAACAAATCCTTCCATAAAATGCTGCCATCACGCATGAAATCAAATTAATTCATTTCATACAAAAACATTTCTCACAAGCGACCAATACAAAGATTTGTAAGGAAATTCCTAGCAATTCTCCCACTAATTCCATACATGTCTCAATAACTTTAAAATGAAGAATTTTCAATTAATTTAAATGCTTTTTAATTGAACATCAATGTTATTAGAAATTTGAGAATTTAAGAATTTATGATATTCCTAGCCTATAAAATGCAAAATATGCAAAAACATAAAATAAGAGAGCATGTAATGGGTTGCTATTTACTCATGAACCAACCAAGCCACAATAGCACTTCCTACCAATTCTTCCCAAGTTTTTGGTAAGCACATCTCTAAAGGTTCCCACAATTATTCACAACTCAATTGCTATCATCAAATGCTTTGTAAGTGCGCAAGGAGCAAATTTTACCCTTCTAATTAACACTTTTAAGTCCTATAAATGGCTTGTAATTTCCAGCCTTAATGCTCGATAACAATTAAGCATTCTACCATCAAGTAACTAAGTGACCTAGCCTTTGTGTTTATACATATTTTTAATTCATATAATACCCAAGTTAAGTTCAAGGTTCCCAATAGTCAATTTACTCCTCATGTCAGGGCCTTAGGTAATTTAGTACCGTGTAAATCTGCTTAACCATGGGTTGTCATCATCCCTAACCCTCACCACTACTATCCTTCTTTGGCATTATGTCATTGGAAGTCATCATCCCTAATAGAGGTAATGGCTTGGATGAACCTAGCTAAGTTTAAATGTGTTTGAAAGTGCAATGGTGCTATGAGATGTGATAGGAGGGAAGGTGGCACTATGAGATATGTCTAAAAACTCAATGATGCTATGAGATGAGATAAAAAATGCAGTGTCAACTTGAGATGTGATAAAAAGTATAGTTGTGCTATGATGGTTCTTCCTATGGTATAATATTATATATACACACACACACAAGAATTATATATAGTGCAATGGCACTCTATAATGGTTCTTCCCATAAGGCCCATTCCATGTTGGTTATAAAATAAATAGTTCTAAAATATATTTACTTAAGTAGTTATTTATTCAATTGATTATTTACCCTTAAAGCACTAATAAAGTAAAAAAAAAATTATTTTCTTTCTTACATACTTGATAGCAAAAAACTCTTATGTACACTTTGTTTATCCATCCATGCACTTTGGAATTTTTCAACAGAAGTCTTCTAGGGACATGTAAATGTACATAGGGCACCCTTTTTAAGTAGTTTTGGTCTCAAAATTTCCTATAATCATGTTTTACATGTTAGAATATGACATAAACATGTTTGGGCAATAATTGAGAACATATGTTTAAATTTTTAATTATATGTCATTATGTTATTAAAATTAGTTGGGTAGCGGAATTGTTGCTTAAAAAAATTTTTTTAATGATTAATGAGGTTTCTAGGAGGATTAATATTAGAAATTTGCACATTGCTTATGTTAGATAATTAATTAAGCATGAATTCATATTTCTCGAGGAAATGTTTTTTTTTTCTGAAATGGTTGGAGAAGATGTCAACTTAAGAGATGTCAATAAATGAGGAATTTCAATAATAAAATACAGGCTCCACAAAAGGAAGGTTCTTTTAGTTTTTGGGGATGTTGATGAGCAAAGCAATTTTTAGCAAGCCACATTGTTGAAAGAATTTGAGGTAGAGTTTAAATCAAGAAGAAGCTCTTAAATTTCTTATATGGATGGCATTAATTTAGAAAAAATAGAGTTGATCCAAAGAATAGGCATTCTTTAGGTAATGTTTATTCAAGCGAGAGTTTATGAGTTCTGCGCATAGTTGAATTATAAGAGTAATGGTATACTTTGGTGATGCAATTATTGTTACTTGACGCAATTATCAAAACAGCAACATAGAATTTGAAAGGCGACTTCCCCATGTTTCTTATCCTGATAAGAAAATGTTCTTAACCAATGCTTCATAGTTTATCTAAGAAAATTGGGAGACTAAGATCTCTGTTATATATTGTAAAGGAGCAAGACTAGGATCTTTTTCTTTTACATGATATTTAACGAGCTTTTTGTTTTATATGAGCAAATGATAAGAATAGTTCAGCTTTTAAGAAAATCTAGAATACAAGATCTATATGATAATGAAGTTTAAATGCATTAGATGTTCAATTAAAAAAAAAAGTGTTTGATCCTTAAAAAAAAGGCCGAAATGTAAACAATTCTACTTAATTTAGAGTCTCGTGTAATTTGCTCCTTCAATTTTGAATTGTTATTGATTCTAATCATGTTAGATAGGATGGACGGTTTGAGTTAATCTTAAAAGCTAAAGAATTATATTAGAATAAAATAAAAATTAAGATATGAAAGTAAAAATTAATATAACAGTTTGGTAAAAATATACATTTTTCATTATTTTACATTTATAATTCCTGTTCAGACTAATTTAACCATTTTATATTTATTTGTTGAGTTTAATATTTATCAAACTAGTCATACAAATTAATAATCTTTTCATAGCCCTTACAACTACAAAATTAAAAGTGCATGTTAATCAATATTTGACAGAAACTAATTTCTAAGATATTTTCATATTTTATTTAACAATTATATGCAACGGTGGGTACATAAAATTTCTTTCTTGAATTCTTATTGCATTCTCATATATTTAGACTATGTTCTTTCTTTACATCTTGCTACCCCTAATTTGGAGATGCTTGGTTGTTGATATGCTTTGTTAAGGGCTTTTCTGCAGGACATTGACATCCCATTGGAGTACAAAAGCAACCGCTTGGAATGCAATCCTTACCGCAGTGTACTACAGGACCCCTTGCCTCGGTTGGCTGACTCATATCTACATGGAACAAACAATCATAAGCATCATTCTATTAGATTTTGTTGTGTTTTAAAAATATATATATATATATATATATATATATATGCAATCCTTACCGCAGTGTACTACAGGACCCCTTGCCTCGGTTGGCTGACTCATATCTACATGGAACAAACAATCATAAGCATCATTCTATTAGATTTTGTTGTGTTTTAAAATATATATATATATATATATATATATTAATATACAACACGGCAAAATCTAATAAAATCATGCTTATGATTGTTTGTTGCATGTAGATATGAGTCAGCCAACCAAGGCAGGGGTTTTAAATATATATATATATCTCACGCTCGTATCATTATGAAACATTGCTAAATACGTAATATCAAGGATAATTTTTAATATTATATCTGAACCAAATAAAAACTCTATCTCTGCACTAAACGCTTGTAAAAGGATGATTTTAGAAATATAGTACCATATGTATTTATATATAAGTTTAATTGGAATCTAAGATTTTTGTATCAATGAATTTACAAATTGATGTTTAAATATTGCAAAAATTTATTAACAAGATTTCAAAGATGATAATATTTAAACTAAAAAAGGATTAATTTCTCGAGGACAAATCTCTCCCAAGAAGGCATTTTGTTTGGTTGAGTTTTGTTATTTGATTGCAAAAAATGTAAACGTGAAAATGTTGGTAATAAGTTTTACAAAAAGATTCTGCGAAATATTACATTCTCACAAAATTCCCTAATTTCATTCTCATGAGAGAGAGTGAAAATGTTGGATTTCCATTCATTGGAAATGTCTTTTATAATGTTTAAAGAAAACCTTCCTTATTCTAATACGCTTGCAAAAATAATAGATAATAGTAAATAATAAATAATAAATACAATATAAAATTAAAAATTAAGAAAATAATATATTACAAAGTGAACGTAAAAAAAACAGATAATAATATAAGAATATAATAAATACTTAATTTATTAAAATAAATGACAATAATTTTTAAAAAAATAATACATGAATTTTTTAACAAAAATATGAAAATATAAATAATATAATAACCAACATATAATTATATATAAAATAATATAAATGCATAAAAAATTTTGGTCGCGCTACAGGTAAATATTTTTAAATGGCAACAAAATATTCTAGGAATACTTGTGTCGAAGCAAACATGGAAATATCATATTTCACGTTCCTTTTTTTAATAGTACATATTTCACGTTCCTAAGAATGTATTTTATTACGGGAATCTTCGATTCTACAAACCAAATACCACAAAAAATTCATTCAATGGTATAAAATAAATATCTTAATATTGTACAAAAAAACATAAAATTATTATCGATATATTGCTGATTCTTTCTAATAGAATGAGAGATTATATAAGCAATTAATTTGAACATATATTTACCCTGATGCATGAGAAATATGTACTGGACATAAGAGATAAGATAAACCATTTGAAAAAAAAAAAAAGGATAGAATCTTACTTGATGCAATGATAAAAACAGCCACTAAAAATGCCAATTTGAAAGAAGACTTCCCCATGTTTTCAATCCTGATAAGATAATGTTAAATCAATGTTTTTTATAAGCAAGTTGGAAGACTAACTTTTTCTTCACACAGAATTACAGAATCTACAAATTAAATTGCAGTAATTGTTATATTGTACAAGAGCAAGGTTTGGATCCCCTCTTTGGATATGATATTTCACAAGCTTTTTGCTTTATATACATAGGAAAATGATAAGATTAAGTGACTATTAAGAAAATCTAGGATACTTTATTTCTGTGAAATATAAGTTTAAATACATTGGATTTTCTTTTACATAAAGGCGAGACCCTAAAAAAGAAAAAGAAAACGCTCCAATTGTATATATGTTAATTAACTGAAATTCCAATAATCTATATTCATTTCTACATAAATCACCAAAAAAAAAGACTGTTTTTATAAAAGTTAAAAATACCTTCTACAAATTACTTAAAATTTCACAAATCTCTATCTAGGGAAATTCGGACTTGCGGCAGGTATACATACACTTAATGGGATTTGTTCTATATATGATAGGATTTGCTTTATACACTATATAAAGTAGATTCTGACTATTAGATGTATATGTGCACCTTATGCATATAAGAATTTTTCTCTATATCTGTGTCTGTAATATTACTAAAATAATGACCATTAGTCATGCCATGTCATGTAATTTTTTCATCCCAAAACAAATATTTTATACAAAACTTGTTGCGGAAAATAATTCTTATAAGTGAAAATTTTTCTTTTTATAAAATTATTAAAAATTACGCAAATTAACCAATTTTTAGCTATTATTTCTTCTATAATAACATAAGAGTTCAGAATCATAAAGAAAACAAATCATAGAAACTTCCTATGATATAACTATTTCTAAAAGATCTAATTTATTTATATTAGCTTTCTTTGATGAAATAAATTATTAAATATAGCGTAAATTAATTAATAAATGAGTAAAATTTTTCAAACGCCACAAAATATTCTAGGAATATTTGTGATGAAGCAAACATGGAAATATCATATTTTCACATTCCTAAGAATGTGTTTTATTGCGGAATATCTTTGATTCTACGGACCAAATATCCCTAAAAAGTTACTCAATGGTATAAAATAAATCTCTTTATATTGTACGGAAAAGCATAAAATTATTATCAATATTGCTTATTCTTTTAGAATAAAATATTATATATGCAATTAATTTGAATATATATACCCCAATGTATGAGAAATTCGTAGGATTAAACTTAAATGTACATCTTTATATCTTTGCTATCAAACTTTTTAATTAAAATATGATAAATGTATATTTTTTAATAATGTCATAAAAAGTAAATAGTTTAATTGACGAATCATTCAATTATCTAAAAACACCAAACACTTGTCATGATATTATAAGCGAATCATATACTTATTATATTTTAATAAGAGAACTTGATAATAAAGATATAAAAAATAACATATAAATTTTTTTCCAAATTTGTATTTGACATAGAGATAAGATAAAACATTAAAAAAAAAGTGTAGAATCTTGCTTGATGCAATGATCAAAACAGCCACTCAGAATGCCAATTTAAAAGAAACTTTCTCATGTTTTTAATCTTGATAAGAAAATGTTAACCAATGCTTTATATAAGCAAATTGGAAGACTGACTAGTTACACAACCTACAAACTAAATTGCATTAAATGTTTTTTGGCCAGAAATTACATAAAACCACATGATGAGATTTATCTTGTTACATAATCAAGAACAGATGGGAAAAGTAATAATAAGAGACATGTATTCAAGAAAAGCATTTTAAGAAATTTTCAAAACATGATTTCTCAAAACTCCTTCCATTGGAAGGACATTTTTTAGAATGAAATAACTACCATGGGCACACAACCAATGTGGTTAAATAACTAGTTCATCATTGACATTGAGTCCATGTGGGTAAATAATTAGTTCATCGTGGACATCAAGTCTACATGGGTAAATACCTATTTCATTGTGAGCCCTCAACTTACATAACATACATCCCTTCATTCTATGTGTGTTGGCCAACACATAAAGCTAGCATCTCTTGCATTCCCCTTACTAGTTAGGGTACTAGCCACAGTGCACTAAAGGCTAACAAAACTATTATTAGCAACCAATATTCTATAACCAATCCTTCCATAAAATGCTGCCATCATGCATGAAATCATATTAATTCATTTCATACAAAAACATTTCTCACAAGTGACCAATATAAAGATTTGTAAAGAAATTCCTAGTCATTCTCCCACTGATTCCATACATGTCTCAATAACTTTAAAATGAAGAATTTTCAATTAATTTAAATACTTTTTAATTGAACATCAATGCAATTAGAAATTTGAGAATTTAAGAATTTATGATATTTCATAGCCTATAAAATGCAAAATATGAAAACATAAAATAAGAGAGCATGTAATGGGATGCTATTTACTCATGAACCAACCAAGCCACAATAGCACTTCCTACCAAGTCTCCCCAAGTTTTTGGTAAGCACATCTCCGAAGGTTCCCACAATTATTCACAACTCAATTGCTATCATCAAATGCTTTGTAATTGTGCAAGGAGCAAATTTTACCCTTCTAATTAACACTTTTAAGTCCTATAAATGGCTTGTAATTTCCAACCTTAATGCTCGATGACAATTAAGCATTCTACCATCAAGTTACTAAGTGACCTAGCCTTTGTGTTTATACATATTTTTAATTCACATAATACCCAAGTTAAGTTCAAGGTTCCCAATAGTCAATTTACTCCTCAAGTCAAGGCCTTAAGTTATTTAGTACTGTGTAAATCTGCTTAACCATGGGTTGTCATCATCCCTAACCTTCACCACTACTATCCTTCTTTGGCATTATGTCACTGGAAGTCATCATCCCTAATAGGGGTAATGGCTTGGATGAATCTGGCTAAGTTTAAATGTGTTTAAAAGTGCAATGGTGTAATGAGATGTGATAGGAGGGAAGGTGGCACTATGAGATGTGTCTAAAAGCTCAATGATGCTATGAGATGTGATAAAAAATGCAGTGTCGACTTGAGATGTGATAAAAAGTATGGTTGTGCTATGATGGTTCTTCCTATGGTATAATATTATATATATACACACACACACACACACACACACACACAAAAGAATTATATATAGTGAAATGGCACTCTATGATGGTTCTTCCCATAAGGCCCATTCCATGTTGGTTATAAAAAAAATAGTTCTAAAATATATTTACTTACGTAGTTATTTATTCAATTGATTATTTACTCTTAGAGCACTAATAAAGTAAAAAAAAAAAATTATTTTCTTTCTTACATACTTGATAGCAAAAAACTCTTATGCACACTTTGTTTCTCCTTCCATGCACTTTGGAATTTTTCAACATAAGTCTTCTAGGGACATGTAAATGTACATAGGGCACCCTTTTTAAGTAGTTTTGGTCTCAAAATTTCCTATAATCATGTTCTACATGTTAGTATATGACAAAAACATGTTTGGACAATAATTGAGAATATATGTTTAAATTTATAATTATATGTAATTATGTTCTTAAAATTAGTTGGGTAGCAGAATTGTTGCTTAAAAATTGTTTTTTAACGATTAATGAGGTTTCTAGGAGGATAAATATTAGAAATTTGCACATTGCTTATGTTAGATAATTAATTAAGCATGAATTCATATATCTCCAAGAAATGTTTTCTTTTCTGAAATGGTTGGAGAAGATGTCAACTTAAGAGATGTCAATCTATGAGGAATTTCAATAATAAAATACAGGCTCCACAAAAGGAAGGTTCTTTTAGTTTTTGGGGATGTTGTTGAGCAAAGCAATTTTTAGCAAGCCACATTGTTGAAAGAATTTGAGGTAGAGTTTAAATCAAGAAGAAGCTCTTAAATTTCTTAGATGGATAGCATTAATTTAGACAAAATAGAGTTGATCCAAAGAATAGGCATTCTTTAGGTAATGTTTATTCAAGCGAGAGTTTATGAGTTCTGCGTTGAATTATAAGAGTAGGTGATGCAATTATTTTTACTTGACACAATTATCAAAACAGCAACATAGAATTTGAAAGGCGACTTCCCCATGTTTCTTATCCTGATAAGAAAATGTTCTTAACCAATGCTTCATAGTTTATCTAAGGAAATTGGGAGACTAAGATCTCTGTTATATATTGTAAAGGAGCAAGACTAGGACCTCTTTCTTTTACATGATATTTAACGAGCTTTTTGTTTTATATGAGCAAATGATAAGAATAGTTCAGCTTTTAAGAAAATCTAGAATACAAGATCCATATGATAATGAAAATCCATTAGATGTTCAATTAAAAAAAAAAAAGGTGTTTGATCCTTAAAAAAAAGGCCGAAATGTAAACAATTCTTCTTAATTTAGAGTCTCGTGTAATTTGCTCCTTCAATTTTAATTGTTAATGATTTTAATCATGTTAGATAGGATGGACGGTTTGAGTTAATCTTAAAAGCTAAATAATTATATTCGAATAAAATAAAAATTAAGATATGAAAATAAAAATTAATATAACATTTTGGTAAAAATATACATTTGTGATTATTTTACTTTTATAATTCCTTTTCAGACTAATTTAACCATTTTATATTTATTTGTTGAGTTTAATATTTATCAAACTAGTCATACAAATTAATAATCTTTTCATAGCCCTTACAACTACAAAATTAAAAGTGCATGTTAATCAATATTTGACAGAAACTAATTTCTAAGATATTTTCATATTTTATTTAACAATTATATGCAACGGTGGGTACATAAAATTTCTTTCTTGAATTCTTATTGCATTCTCATATATTTAGACTATGTTCTTTCTTTACATCTTGCTACCCCTAATTTGGAGATGCTTGGTTGTTGATATGCTTTGTTAAGGGCTTTTCTGCAGGACATTGACATCCCATTGGAGTATAAAAGCAACCGCTTGGAATGCATTCCTTATCGCAGTGTAATACAGGACCCCTTGCCTCGGTTGGCTGACTCATATCTACATGCAACAAACAATCATAAGCATCATTCTATTAGATTTTGTTGTGTTTTAAATATATATATATATATATATATATAAATATTGGAATGCAATCCTTACCGTAGTGTACTACAGGACCCCTTGCCTCGGTTGGCTGATTCATATCTACATGCAACAAACAATCATAAGCATGATTTTATTAGATTTTGCCTTGTTATATATATATATATATATATATATATGAGTCAGCCAACCGAGGCTGGGGATTTAAATATATATATATATATATATATATCTCACGCTCGTATCACTATGAAACATTGCTAAATACGTAATATCAAGGATAATTTTTAATATTATATCTGAACCATATAAAAAATCTATCTCTGCACTAAACGCTTGTAAAAGGATGATTTTATAAATATAGTAACATATGTATTATATAAGTTTAATTGGAATCTAAGATTTTTGTATGAATGAATTTTACAAATTGATGTTTAAATATTGTAAAAATTTATTAACAAGATTTCAAAGATGATAATATTTAAACTAAAAAAGGATTAATTTCTTGAGGACAAATCTCTCCCAAGAAGGTATTTCGTTTGGTTGAGTTTTGTTATTTGATTGCAAAAAATGTAAACGTGAAAATATTGGTAATAAGTTTTACAAAAAGATTCTGCGAAATATTACATTCTCACAAAATTCCCTAATTTCATTCTCATGAGAGAGAGTGAAAATGTTGGATTTCCATTCATTGGAAATGTCTTTTATAATGTTTAAAGAAAACATTTCCTTATTCTAATACGCTTGCAAAAATAATAGATAATAGTAAATAATAAATAATAAATACAATATAAAATTAAAAATTAAGAAAATAATATATTTCAAAGTGAACGTTAAAAAAAACAGATAATAATATAAGAATATAATAAATACTTAATTTATTAAAATAAATGACAATAATTATTAAAAAAAATAATACATAAATTTTTTAATAAAAATGTGGAAATATAAATAATATAATAACCAACATATAATTATATATAAAATAATATAAATGCATAAAAAATTTTGGTCGCGCTACAGGTAAATATTTTTAAATGGCAACAAAATATTCTAGGAATACTTGTGTCGAAGCAAACATGGAAATATCATATTTCACGTTCCCTTTTTTAACAGTAGATATTTCACGTTCCTAAGAATGTATTTTATTACGGGAATCTTCGATTCTACAAACCAAATACCACAAAAAATTCATTCAATGGTATAAAATAAATATCTTAATATTGTACAAAGAAGCATAAAATTATTATCGATATATTGCTGATTCTTTCTAATAGAATGAGAGATTATATAAGCAATTAATTTGAACATATATTTACCCTGATGCATGAGAAATATGTACTGGACATAAGAGATAAGATAAACCATTTGAAAAAAAAAAAAAAAGGATAGAATCTTACTTGATGCAATGATAAAAACAGCCACTAAAAATGCCAATTTGAAAGAAGACTTCTCCATGTTTTCAATCCTGATAAGATAATGTTAAATCAATGCTTTTTATAAACAAGTTGGAAGACTAACTTTTTCTTCACACAGAATTACACAATCTACAAATTAAATTGCAGTAATTGTTATATTGTACAAGAGCAAGGATATGATCCCCTCTTTGGATATGATATTTCACAAGCTTTTTGCTTTATATACATAGGAAAATGATAAGATTAAGTGACTATTAAGAAAATCTAGGATACTTTATTTCTATGAAATATAAGTTTAAATGCATTGGATTTTCTTTTACATAAAGGTGAGACCCTAAAAAAAGAAGAAGAAAACGCTCCAATTGTATATATGTTAATTAACTGAAATTCCAATAATCTATATTCATTTCTGCATAAATCACCAAAAAAAATGTTTTTATAAAAAGTTAAAAATACCTTCTACAAATTACTTAAAATTTCACAAATCTCTATCTAGGGAAATTCGGACTTGCAGCAGGTATACATACACTTAATGGGATTTGTTCTATATATGATAGGATTTGCTTTATACACTATATAAAGTAGATTCTGACTATTAGATATATATGTGCACCTTATGCATATAAGAATTTTTCTCTATATGTGTCTGTAATATTACTAAAATAATGACCATTAGTCATGCCATGTCATGTAATTTTTTCATCCCAAAACAAATATTTTATACAAAAATTGTTACGGAAAATAATTCTTATAAGTGAAAATCTTTCTTTTTACAAAAATTATTAAAAATTACGCAAATTAACCAATTTTTAGCTATTATTTCTTCTATAATAACATAAGAATTCAGAATCATAAAGAAAACAAATCATAGAAACTTCCTATGATATAACTATTTCTAAAAGATCTAATTTATTTATATTAGCTTTCTTTGATGAAATAAATTATTAAATATAGCGTAAATTAATTAATAAATGAGTAAAATTTTTCAAACGCCACAAAATATTCTAGGAATATTTGTGATGAAGCAAACATGGAAATATCATATTTTCACATCCCTAAGAATGTGTTTTATTGCGGAATATCTTTGATTCTACAGACCAAATATCCCTAAAAAGTTACTCAATGGTATAAAATAAATCTCTTAATATTGTACGGAAAAGCATAAAATTATTATCAATATTGCTTGTTCTTTTAGAATAAAATATTATATATGCAATTAATTTGAACATATATACCCCGATGTATGAGAAATTCGTAGGATTAGACTTAAATGTACATCTTTATGTCTGTGCTATCAAGCTTTTTAATTAAAATATGATAAATGTATATTTTTTAATAATGTCATAAAAAGTATATAGTTTAATTGACGAATCATTCAATTATCTAAAAAAACTATACACTTGTCATGATATTATAAGAGAATCATATACTTATTATATTTTAATAAGAGAACTTGATAATAAAGATATAAAAAACATAACATATAAATTTTTTTCCAAATTTGTATTGGACATAGAGATAAGATAACACATTAAAAAAAAAAAAAGTGTAGAATCTTACTTGATGCAATGTTCAAAACAGCCACTCAGAATGCCAATTTGAAAGAAACTTTCTCATCATTTTAATCTTGATAAGAAAATGTTAACCAATGCTTTATATAAGCAAATTGGAAGACTGACTAGTTACACAACCTACAAACTAAATTGCATTAAATGTTTTTTGGCTAGAAATTACATAAAACCACATGATGAGATTTATCTTGTTACATAATCAAGAACAGATGGGAAAAGTAATAATAAGAGACATGTATTCAAGAAAAGCATTTTAAGAAATTTTCAAAACATGATTTCTCAAAACTCTTTCCATTGGAAGGACATTTTTTAGAATGAAATAACTATCATGGGCACACAACCAATGTAGTTAAATAACTAGTTCATCATCGACATTGAGTCCATGTGGGTAAATAATTAGTTCATTGTGGCCACCAAGTCTACATGGGTAAAAACCTATTTCATTGTGAGTCCTCAACTTACATAACATATATCCCTTCATTCTATGTGTGTTGGCCAACACATGAGGCTAGCATCTCTTGCATTCCCCTTACTAGTTAGGGTACTAGCCACAGTGCACTAAAGACTAACAAAACTATTATTAGCAACCAATGTTCTATAACCAATCCTTGCATAAAATGCTG
Organism: Erythrophleum fordii; assembly: GCA_032878935.1. NCBI lineage: Eukaryota > Viridiplantae > Streptophyta > Magnoliopsida > Fabales > Fabaceae > Erythrophleum > Erythrophleum fordii. The sequence continues at coordinate 10,646,070 of JAVQMF010000052.1, read as the reverse complement.
CCACCATGCATGAAATCATATTAATTCATTTCATACAAAAACATTTCTCACAAAGTGACCAATATAAAGATTTGTAAAGAAATTCCTAGCAAATCTTCCACTGATTCCATACATGTCTCAATAACTTTAAAATGAAGAATTTTCAATTAATTTAAATACTTTTTAATTGAACATCAATGCTATTAGAAATTTGAGAATTTAAGAATTTATGATATTTCATAGCTTATAAAATGCAAAATATGGAAACATAAAATAAGAGAGCATGTAATGGGTTCCTATTTACTCATGAACCAACCAAGCCACAATAGCACTTCCTACCAATTCTTCCCAAGTTTTTGGTAAGCACATCTCCGAAGGTTCCCACAATTATTCACAACTCAATTGATATCATCAAATGCTTTGTAAGTGCGCAAAGAGCAAATTTTACCCTTTTAATTAACATTTTTAAGTCCTATAAATGGCTTGTAATTTCCAACCTTAATGCTTGATAACAATTAAGCATTCTACCATCAAGTTACTAAGTGACCTAGCCTTTATGTTTATACATATTTTTAATTCATATAATACCAAGTCAAGTTCAAGGTTCCCAGTAGTCAATTTACTCCTCATGTTAGGGCCTTAAGTTATTTAGTACCGTGTAAATCTGCTTAACCATGGGTTGTCATCATCCCTAACCCTCACCACTACTATCCTTCTTTGGCATTATGTCACTGGAAGTCATCATCCCTAATAGGGGTAATGGCTTGGATGAACCTAGCTAAGTTTAAATGTGTTTAAAAGTGCAATGGTGCTATGAGATGTGATAGGAGGGAAGGTGGCACTATGAGATGTGTCTAAAAGCTCAATGATGCTATGAGATGTGATAAAAAATGCAGTGTCGACTTGAGATGTGATAAAAAGTGTAGTTGTGCTATGATGGTTCTTCCTATGGTATAATATTATATATATATACACACACACACACAAGAATTATATATAGTGCAATGGCACTCTATGATGGTTCTTCCTATAAGGCTCATTCCATGTTGGTTATAAAAAAAATAGTTCTAAAATATATTTACTTAAGTAGTTATTTATTCAATTGATTATTTACTCTTAAAGCACTAATAAAGTAAAAAAAAAATATTTTCTTTCTTACGTACTTGATAACAAAAAACTCTTATGCACACTTTGTTTCTCCTTCCATGCACTTTGGAATTTTTCAACAGAAGTCTTCTAGGGACATGTAAATGTACATAGGGCACCCTTTTTAAGTAGTTTTGGTCTCAAAATTTCCTATAATCATGTTCTACATGTTAGTATATGACAAAAACATGTTTGGACAATAATTGAGAACATATGTTTAAATTTATAATTATATGTAATTATGTTATTAAAATTAGTTGGGTAGCGGAATTGTTGCTTAAAATTTTTTTTTTTAATGATTAATGAGGTTTCTAGGAGGGTAAATATTAGAAATTTGCACATTGCTTATGTTAGATAATTAATTAAGCATGAATTCATATATCTCCAGGAAATGTTTTTTTTTTTCTGAAATGGTTGGAGAAGATGTCAACTTAAGAGATGTCAATAAATGAGGAATTTCAATAATAAAATACAGGCTCCACAAAAGGAAGGTTCTTTTAGTTTTTGGGGATGTTGTTGAGCAAAGCAATTTTTAGCAAGCCACATTGTTGAAAGAATTTGAGGTAGAGTTTAAATCAAGAAGAAGCTCTTAAATTTCTTAGATGGATAGCATTAATTTAGACAAAATAGAGTTGATCCAAAGAATAGGCATTCTTTAGGTAATGTTTATTCAAGCGAGAGTTTATGAGTTCTGCGTTGAATTATAAGAGTAGGTGATGCAATTATTTTTACTTGACACAATTATCAAAACAGCAACATAGAATTTGAAAGGCGACTTCCCCATGTTTCTTATCCTGATAAGAAAATGTTCTTAACCAATGCTTCATAGTTTATCTAAGGAAATTGGGAGTCTAAGATCTCTGTTATATATTGTAAAGGAGCAAGACTAGGATCTCTTTCTTTTACGTGATATTTAACGAGCTTTTTGTTTTATATGAGCAAATGATAAGAATAGTTCAGCTTTTAAGAAAATCTAGAATGCAAGATCCATATGATAATGAAGTCTAAATGCATTAGATGTTCAATTAAAAAAAAAAGTGTTTGATCCTTAAAAAAAAGGCCGAAATGTAAACAATTCTTAATTTAGAGTCTCGTGTAATTTGCTCCTTCAATCTTAATTGTTAATGATTTTAATCATGTTAGATAGGATGGACGGTTTGAGTTAATCTTAAAAGCTAAATAATTATATTAGAATAAAATAAAAATGAAGATATGAAAGTAAAAATTAATATAACATTTTGGTAAAAATATACATGTGTCGTTATTTTACTTTTATAATTCCTGTTCAGACTAATTTAACCATTTTATATTTATTTGTTGAGTTTAATATTTATCAAACTAGTCATACAAATTAATAATCTTTTCATAGCCCTTAAAACTACAAAATTAAAAGTGCATGTTAGTCAATATTTGACAGAAACTAATTTCTAAGATATTTTCATATTTTATTTAACAATTATATGCAACGGTGGGTACATACAATTTCTTTCTTGAATTCTTATTGCATTCTCATATATTTAAACTTTGTTCTTTCTTTACATCTTGCTACCCATAATTTGGAGATGCTTGGTTGTTGATATGCTTTGTTAAGGGCTTTTCTGCAGGACATTGACATCCCATTGGAGTACAAAAGCAACCGCTTGGAATGCATTCCTTATCGCAGTGTAATACAGGACCCCTTGCCTCGGTTGGCTGACTCATATCTACATGCAACAAACAATCATAAGCATGATTCTATTAGATTTTGTTGTGTTTTAAATATATATATATATATATATTGGAGTACAAAAACAACCGCTTGGAATGCAATCCTTACCGTAGTGTACTACAGGACCCCTTGCCTCGGTTAGCTGATTCATATCTACATGCAACAAACAATCATAAGCATGATTTTATTAGATTTTGTCGTGTTATATATATATATATATATATATGTATGTATGTATATATATATATATATGTATGTATATGTATATATATATATATATATATATATGAGTCAGCCAACCGAGGCTGGGGATTTAAATATATATATATATATATATATATCTCACGCTCGTATCATTATGAAACATTGCTAAATACGTAATATCAAGGATAATTTTTAATATTATATCTGAACCATATAAAAAATCTATCTCTGCACTAAACGCTTGTAAAAGGATGATTATAGAAATATAGTAACATATATATTTATATATAAGTTTAATTGGAATCTAAGATTTTTGTATCAATGAATTTTACAAATTGATGTTTAAATATTGTAAAAATTTGTTAACATGATTTCAAAGATGATAATATTTAAACTAAAAAGGATTAATTTCTCGAGGACAAATCTCTCCTAAGAAGGCATTTCGTTAGCTTGAGTTTTGTTATTAGATTCCAAAGAATGTAAACGTGAAAATGTTGGTGATAACTTTTACAAAAAGATTCTGCGAAATATTACATTCTCACAAAATTCCCTAATTTCATTCTCATGAGAGAGAGTGAAAATGTTGGATTCCCATTCATTGGAAATGTCTTTTATAATGTTTAAAGAAAACCTTTCCTTATTCTAATAAGATTGCAAAAATAATAGAAAATAGTAAATAATAAATACAATATAAAATTAAAAATTAAAAAAATAATATATTACAAAGTAAACATTAAAAAAAACAGATAATAATATAAGAATATAATAAATACTTAATTTATTAAAATAAATGACAATAATTATTAAAAAAAATAATACATGAATTTTTTAATAAAAATATGAAAATATAAATAATATAATTACTACATATAATTATATATAAAACAATGTAAATGCATAACAAATTTTGGCCGTGCTATAGGTAAGTATTTTTAAATGGCAACAAAATATTCTAGGAATACTTGTGTTGAAGCACACATGGAAATATCATATTTCACGTTCGTAAGAATGTATTTTATTATAGGAATCTTCGATTCTACAAACCAAATACCACAAAAAATTCATTCAATGGTATAAAATAAATATCTTAATATTGTACAAAAAAGCATAAAATTATTATCGATATATTGCTGATTCTTTCTAATAGAATGAGAGATTATATAAGCAATTAATTTGAACATATATTTACCCTGATGCATGAGAAATATATGTACTGGACATAAGAGATAAGATAAACCATTAAAAAAAAGAAAAGGATAGAAGCTTACTTGATGCAATAATAAAAACAGCCACTATAAATGCCAACTTGAAAGAAGACTTCCCCATGTTTTTAATCCTGATGAGAAAATGTTAAACGAATGCTTTTTATAAGCAAGTTGAAAGACTAACTTTTTCTTCACGCAGAATTACGCAATCTACAAATTAAATTGCAGTAATTGTTATATTGTACAAGAGCAAGGTTTGGATCCCCTCTTTGGATATGATATTTCACAAGCTTTTTGCTTTATATACATAGGAAAATGATAAGATTAAGCAACTATTAAGAAAATCTAGGATACTTTATTTCTATGAAATATAAGTTTAAATGCATTGGATTTTCTTTTACATAAAGGTGAGACCCTTAAAAAGAAAAAGAAAACGCTCCAATTGTATATATGTTAATTAACTGAAATTCCAATAATCTATATTCATTTCTTCATAAATCACCAAAAAAAAGACTGTTTTTATGAAAGGTTAAAAATACCTTCTATAAATTACTTAAAATTTCACAAATCTCTATCTAGGGAAATTCGGACTTGCAGTAGGTATACATACACTTAATGGGATTTGTTCTATATATGATAGGATTTGCTTTATACACTATATAAAGTAGATTCTGACTAGCAGATGTACATGTGCACCTGATGCGTATAAGAAATTTTCTCTATATCTATGTCTGTAATATTACTAAAATAATGACCATTAGTCCTGCCATGTTATGTAATTTTTTCATCCCAAAACAAATGTTTTATACAAAAATTATTACGGAAAATAATTCTTATAAGTGAAAAATTTTCTTTTTATAAAAATGATTAAAAATTACACAAATTAACCAATTTTTAGTATTATTTCTTCTATAATAACATAAGAATTCAGAATCATAAAGAAAACAAATCATAGAAACTTCCTATGATTTAGCTATTTCTAAAAGATCTAATTTATTTATGTTAGCTTTCTTTGATGAAATAAATTATTAAATATAGCGTAAATTAATTAATAAATGAGTAAAATTTTTCAAACGCCACAAAATATTCTAGGAATATTTGTGATGAAGCATACATGGAAATATTATATTTTCACATTCCTAAGAATGTGTTTTAATATGGAATATCTTTGATTCTACAAACCAAATATCCCTAAAAAGTTGTTCAATGGTATAAAATAAATCTCTTAATATTGTACGGAAAAGCCTAAAATTATTATCAATATTGCTTATTCTTTTAGAATAAAATATTATATATGCAACTAATTTGAACATATATACCCCGGTGTATGAGAAATTCATAGGATTAAACTTAAATGTAGATTTTTATATCTTTGTTATCAAACTTTTTAATTAAAATATAATAACTGTATAATTTTTAATAATGTCATGACAAGTATATAGTTTAATTGACAAATCATTCAATTACCTACAAAAATCATACACTGTTATGATATTATATACTTATCATATTTTAATAAAGTAACTTGATAATAAAGATACAAGAAACTAGATATAAATTCTTTTCCAAATTTGTACTGGACATAGAGATAAGATAAAACAATAAAAAAAGTGTAGAATCTTACTTGATGCAATGATCAAAACAGCCACTCAGAATGCCAATTTGAAAGAAACTTTCCCATGTTTTTATTCATGAAAGGAAAATGTTAACCAATGCTTTATATAAGCAAATTGGAAGACTAACTTTTTCCCGATGCATAGAGTTACACAACCTACAAACTAAATTGCATTAAATGTTTTTTGGCCAGAAATTACATTAATTACTATTGTTAATGTATTTATTGTAATTAAATTTTAAATTACTTTGTATTTAATGTATTTATTTTAATTAAAATTTTAAATTACTTTGTATTTAATGCATTTATTGTAATTAAATTATTGTTAATGTATTTATTGTAATTAGATTGCATTTTTTTTTGTCTTTATGGTTTAAAGCAAGCCCATTGGGCTTGGTTTGGTAAATTCAATTATATTATTAGTTAGCCTGCCTTCTCCTCTAATCCTTATGATTTTACACTCTTCATTTGTAAGATTGATCATGGAACTATTTTATTGCTCCTTTATGTTAATAATATGATTATTACAAGAGAAGATCCAATAGGTATTACAAAACTCAAACATATTCTTAATCGCAGCTTTGAAATGAAGGATATTAGTGATTTGAACTATTTATTAAGCCTTGAAGTGCTCTTTTTTAATGATGGTATATCTCTCTCTCAAGCTAAATATGCTTTTAATTTACTTTCTTGACCTCATCTATATGATAATAAGATTGATCTACTCCTCTTGAACCTAACATCAAATTCACTGCTCAAGATGGCATCTCATTAAAGGATCCTACATTTTACTATCAATTAGCTAGTAATTGTAACGCCATAGCTCCCTAGCCTTTACTTTATGTTCCATAGGCTTATAGTTACATATTCACATGGAATTAGTGCATTAAACGGTGAAAAATTGCATATCAAAAAGCTTATTTAACTCATGATTGGCTTTGGGGATCATGTGAACTCATCAGTATCATTTTCCATCCATAACATATTCATACAAATCAGAAACATCCCATTTTATCTCATATATCTTGAGTTTGGAACCACATATCAGAAAAACCAATATTTGCTCTCGGGTTTCGATTTCCAGATTTCTCATATGAAATTTAAAAATTTATAACTAATTCTAAAAAAATAGAAATTATGCATATGATAGTTTTCTAAAAAGCTCTAGATGTTAACAAATGAATAAAAATAATTTCAAACCAGGAAAACAACATTTGGATCACAAAAAATAATAGAACGGTACCAAAGGTCTCTACTGCATCCTAATTTTGACCATAAATTTCAAAAATTCGACTCTCCCTCTACAGAGCTCCAAATGAGGTGCTCTCGGTGGCTATAAAAAGCTTATGATGTTTAGTTTATACTAGTAGAATTTCATGAGCACTAAATTTCATGGGCCCATGTGTGACATAGAGAAGCAAACTGACTATATGAATAGTACACATACCGATTCTACATAATTTGGCTAATTTTGAAAAATCATAATAAATTCTCTAGAACTCTAAATTAAGTGCTCTTTAGCTTTGTAAAAAGATCTAGATGAGATCTACTTGTTGGCCAAATTTCATGCAAAAAGTTAGACTTTAGTTCAGCTAAAAAATTAGTCAAATTTGAAGTCCAAAATGGATTCAACATGCACCAAAAGACCTTCTTACCATTCCCTAGCCACTTGGGCACATCCAAAAGCATAATTACAACATATAAAAGTATGCCAAATGATTCAAATTATCATGGAGCTTATTCTCACCTTGCTACTTACATTTATACACATGCACATAAGGGCTCATGGGTGGCAAAAACTTATGTATTCATTCATTTGGTTCCAAAATGGATACATACATCATATTTACATACAATTGAACATGCTCAAGGGTCTACATCATATATACATCATGTGATTACAATTCTTGACATTAAAATGCCTATTGGTCTACTCTTTTGTCAAAGTGTCATGCTTCAGGACATTTGGCCTCCATTCTTTAGTCCACTTGGTTCATCTAGACATAATTAAATAATTGTGGAGGAAGAGTAAGATTCAAATAATCCCAATAGCTCTTTACCCTTTCAAATATATATAATAGATGCAATTTCAAGTCAAAAAATGCATGCATGTCATTTAGGCTCCTCATAAACATACATAAAATATTTTCTTTGTCATGTGAACTCATACATATCAAATATAGGTTCTCAAGGGCATTGGTCAAGCCTCACCTAACTTTCTAGAGACCCACTTTCAAGGGACTTTTGATTTAGCCTCACTCTACTTGAAACTTTTAGCTTTGTCTCACCCATTCTTAGGGACTTTTGGCTTATCCTCACCCATGCTAAGGGACTTTTGGCATAACTATATCCATTCAAGCCACATTGCATACATAAATACATTTTTAAAAGAATTATGGTGCCATAGCAAATAAGCAATAGCTAAAAACATTTCAGGTAGTTCAAACATACACACAAGCACTCAAAGACAAATAAATATCTAAGCAATGCATATGAGAAAGGTTAGAGAACTACCTTGAAGCAAGTGTCACACACTTTTCTCCTTAGTTCTTCTTTCCCTTTTTGTCCAAGCACTTGTAACTAGGTGGCACTTGATTCTCTTGACCTAAACACATCAAATGAGACATGATTCAATCACTGGAACAAGCTTTAACTTTATACAAACTCTATGGAAGCTCACTTTCTCATATAACTCTATTATGGTTCTATACAAGACACAATGAAGGAACTATTAGAATTCATGATCTTGGCTTTATTTTCTCCTTAAATCTAAGTCTCTTGAATTCATTTGAACTTCTTGGAGTCATCACAATTTCATTTCAAGGAGCTTAGATACAACTTACTTCTTAATGTCTTAAAATGGAACCTAAACCTTCATCTCACAACCTATAACACCCCAAAATTAATTAAGGTGTTAATCATGGATTTAGAGTAATTAAGAATAATTAATAGAGGATAATTGGACAAGTTAATGAATAGAAATTTTAGAGAGATAAATTATTAATATGGGTTTGAAGATTAATTAGGATAGAAATCTCATCTAGGCCTAATTTAATAAATCATGATAAGAGGCTAATGGAGGCCCAATGAGTTAGGTGTAGATCCAAACCCTTGAGCCCTTCAAACTTGGCTTAAACCTAATTAAACTTCAGCAACCCAATGTATAAGAACTGGCCCAATAAAATTCTACAGCCCAACACTTTAAAATTGGCCCAACAAGCTAAAGTCTGAAGCCCATTTGGAGTTGGACCTTAGAGCAACCCATGACCCATCTTTGACCCAACTTAAACCCACCTAAAACCCTAATGCTTCAGCCACTTTCTCATTTGCTAAAACTCAAGAAGCAAAATTCGAAGGTTGAGAAGGAGGCTAGGGTTGGGGGTAAGGATTCTGCATTTTCTCATATTTAGAGCAAGATTCAGCCAAGATAATAGTTATACAACTTAATCCCCTCATCTTTCTCTTTAATTTGGTCCAATTAGTTTTTCATTCGGAGAATTTTTACCCTACCCAAAATCTGAAATGTGGTTATTTGGGATTTTCTTGGTGAAATTCGTAGGTTGAGGTTAGGGCTGACATTAGGTAAGCATAAACCCTCAATTTTGATGTTTTCTTTGTTAATTTGAGACCCCCATAATCGATTTATAAAATGGGTATTAATTATATACGAATTTGCTTAGGAATTTGAGTGATATAGCGAAATTCTAGTAGACTCAATCCGAATTTGGAGATGTATGGTGATTGGGTAAGTGTTATTTAGGTAGTTATTAGCATTTAAATTCCTTGGGTACTTATTGCTACTGTTAATGATGAATTAGAGTGGTAATTTTCTGATGCTATAGTTATAGGGATTTTTGTATCATTGGTGGCTGTTGCAAGTTGTCCATAAGTGAGGTAACTGGGATTTACATTAATTCTATGCATGTATCTATTTTAATTTCATATTTGCTGTATATGAATGATTTGAAATGTTGAATGAATTGGTTGGCTATCTATTGTATTGTGATTGGACCTTGTGAGTCCATGGTGGAGCTGTGGTGCGGCTGCCACCCGTGCATGTGCTTCAATCGAGCACCGGGTTATGATCAAACCCCAGATGCACTGAGCCCTGGTTGTGCTCAATGGGGAGTAGGTGCCGTGGACGGGCCTCTTCTGGTGTTAATGACCTTTAACATGTGATAATATAATTGCTAGTATAGGATAGTAATCATGATAGCCCAATTATTTTATTTACAGATATGATTGATATGATTCTGATGTTGATTTTGATTCATGCATATATGCTTATTAAATTGGATTATATGATAGAATTGCCTTGGTTATTGAGATTTGTATCTCACCCCGTTTTATGGGATTAATATTTTAGGTGAAGGTTCCTCGGGTAAGGATAAGGGCAAGCAAGTGGATGAACATTCATGAGCTGAGGCCTAGTGTGGGAAGCTACACTTGGTCTGGGTGTAATAGGATAAATGCTAATTTTTGTTAAGTCTCGTATAGCATAATCATGTATCTATATTGCCAAGTGTAGGCTTTCATATTTTGATCACTGAGAATGTATGTATTAAGGGGTTAGACCTCCCCTTAATTTAGTATTTGATGTATGGATTTATGATATCTATTGTAAACTCTGCTGAACTATAATATGGCTTATCATTTGAAATGTAACCCTTGAGATATTGAGGTGGATTATTGATGCATGAAACCTCTAGCATAATGTGTATGAGATGTTAATTGGTGATAGTATATGAATCCTTGCTGTCATTAACCCATGAAAAGGGTGACATGTGGTGGTTAGATGAGTGAGAGTTAGTACTTGAGTGTTGAGTTGATAATGGTGGAATAATTAGATAAATAATGTAGATAAATACCATTAGAGCCATATACAATCGGGGAAAGTAGTCCTAGGGTGTCCCTAGGAAGAGAATTAGAATGTAGGGGACGAAATGTAGGAGATATAGCTACAGGCTTTCATATTTTGATCACTGAGAATGTATGTATTAAGGGGTTAGACCTCCCCTTAATTTAGTATTTGATGTATGGATTTATGATATCTATTGTAAACTCTGCTGAACTATAATATGGCTTATCATTTGAAATGTAACCCTTGAGATATTGAGGTGGATTATTGATGCATGAAACCTCTAGCATAATGTGTATGAGATGTTAATTGGTGATAGTATATGAATCCTTGCTGTCATTAACCCATGAAAAGGGTGACATGTGGTGGTTAGATGAGTGAGAGTTAGTACTTGAGTGTTGAGTTGATAATGGTGGAATAATTAGATAAATAATGTAGATAAATACCATTAGAGCCATATACAATCGGGGAAAGTAGTCCTAGGGTGTCCCTAGGAAGAGAATTAGAATGTAGGGGACGAAATGTAGGAGATATAGCTACAGAGGGAAAAAATGGCGTAGAGCGAAAAAAATCACCCAGGAAGGTGACAGAATGAAACCTAGCCGCGGCTCAATAAGTCCTGCCGCGGCGCGAGTCGAGGAAATTAATTAAGGAGGTACAGTAGCAAAACTCGCCACGGCGCCACGTAGGTTGGCCGTGGCGCAGATCCAACTCGCCGCGGCGATCCAGTGATTCCCGAGAGCAACTTAGCCGAGGCGCAAAAGGTTTGGGCTGCAGCGCAAGGTTAAAAACTTAGTTTTTGAGCTCCAGGACCTAACTTAGCCGCGGTGGGAAGGTTCCAGGTTGCGGCGGAGATCCCCAAACTCCCACCTTTGACCTAGAAACCCTAATTTCTTTAATGCTAATGCTAGGAAATGATATAGAAACACTTGTGGGAGGTTCTTGTGTGTAGAAATCGATGTATAGATGAATCACAAACCTTTAATGAAGGTACAAACCTTTTTTTTACATGTTCCCATTTATGGTTGTTTAATTGATGGCCCTAATAACATCATGGTTCAAATTTCCCTATATTTTCTTAATGTAATTGATTGTAATGACTCCAAACCTTGATCTTTAATTATTAAACGTGTATTTAACTATAGTTACCGATATTAGAAGTTAGGGTCATCACACAACCTATACTTTTTAAATTCATTCCAATGCTTCTTTTGATGTTCATCTATCATATTTAGTTCCTTTCTAGTTTTAGAAAAATTTAAAACACTTCCTAGGTGCTTGAAGTGGTCTAGGCCGAGACATACATGGGATTATGCACCCATGGAGTTTGCTTGCTTCTCTTTAGAGAATTGCCACTTGGGAGACCTCCTAAGTATCTTGAGAACTCATTCACACTCTTAGACAACCTAAATTATCATTAGAAAGTTTCCTACATATCAAGGTACAATAAAATCTCTAACTTTGCTAACTTGATTTCTAATGCCTTTCTTTTGGATTTCATTGCACAAGCTTGTTTCTCATACTCTGAAACCTATGTTTCTTTTTTGCTAAGACCAGAATCCACTCCCTCTTGGCTAGGCTTTAGTTGGTCAAAAATCACTCAACGGAGAGCAAGCAAGATAGCCATGGAATTTACCTTGTTTTAAGACGTTTTCAAGAACTCTTTTACTTGCTTCAAGCTCCTCCTTCAAATTCTAACTCCTTCTCTGTGAACTGTAATGTTCGATTATCGTTAAACGATAGAAACGAGAACGTTTTCAAAGTAAGTCCCCTGAGATGAGTGATTCAAGGCCAAATAAAATTTGGATAAAATTTTAAATAATAGAAAATTAGGATTTAAGCCTTGAGTTGTCCAAAAATTGGGGTCGGGGTGATTCAAAAAATTTGCCAAAAAGCCAGTGGCATTTTTGTAAATAAGTGAACTTTTTGGAAAACATACAGAAGGGCTTCTTAAATGAAATTTTTGAGTTCTCTGGGGTTCTCAGAGGCCCTGAAAATCATGGGAAGCCCTGGGACCGATAAAGACCCTCTTGTGTAATTTTTCCCACGTCGGTTAACCTGAACTTTGACCAATTCGTTCAGAAAGGTTTTAGCTTCGATTTGAGTGATTCAAAAGCCATTTTTCTTAATTGGGAACCTAAATTTTATAATGGAAAATATGGTTGTCAAAAAGTAACTAAAACAAAGGAGAAACGAAAATGCAAAGTATGAAGGGCAAAATTAAAATTTTTGAAAAAGTCACTTTCTCTTCTCTATATATAGATGGTGCCCCACTTTCCTCCCCATTTGGAATCAGAAAATTTTGCATAATTTCAGAAGGGAGAGCTAGGGTTTTGGGCGCACCAAGAGAGAAGGAGAAGGAGAAGAAATTCTAAGGTAAAGGTAGGTTTTTATGTATGTTTTTATGCTTTTTCTCCACCAATTTCTTCTCCTCTTTTTTCCTCTTCTTCTCCATGACTTTTCTAAAGTCTTGAGGGCTGTTTTGAAGGGAGAATAGAGGGAAAATTTCGAAATTATAATAAGGAGGCCAAGGAAAGCAAGAACAAGCAAGGAAATTCAAGGAAAACAAGGTATTTTGTCATTCTTCCACTTGGTCTTCTTCCTCCCTTCCTTGAGCATTTCGACCTAGACCTAGATAGACAGACCTAAGGAGTCAGATTGTTAACCAAACCAAAGGTGATTCTTAGGTATTTGATGGAGAGGAATAAGAATATGCAAAGAAAACCAAGAAATAGGCATTAGAAATCAAGATGCAAAACCTAGGGTTTTAAGTGCATCTTCCAATTTCTAAATTTGTATGATCCTTTCTAGGTCTAAGTTAGAGTATAAGTGAATTCTTGAGACACCAAAGATGCTCCCCACAAGCTTCCTCCTTCAAAAAAAGTAAGAGAACTCCAAGAAGCCTAAAGGAAGCCTACGTCTCGACCTAGGCTTATTTGTGTAGGTGGGGGGAGTTTTAAATTTTTTTAAGGTCATTCTTGAGTCATATTTGATGAATAAAAGTGAGGGGAGGCCTTGGAAAAAATTTAGAACTCATAGAAAGTGATTTGGTGTCTTAGGTTCCATAATATGACCTAAAGAAGCAACATGGTGTTAGGTCTTTTGTTTTAATGATGTGATAACTCCAAGAGGCTTAAAAGGAGTCAAGAATTATATTTGAAAAGAAAGAATAAGGCCTAGAAATCATTTGAGGGGTGTTGCTTCATTAGGTGCCAATATAGACCATAATGGAACCTATAGAGCAATTTAGTGTTTCATTAAGTTGTGTAGCCTTAAAGTGTGGTTCATAAACTTAATTGGCTCCCATAATTTGTTTCTAGGCCAAGAGAAACTATCTCCACCAAATTGTAGGAGTGTGGCCGAAAGAGGAGGCTTGAAAGCTAAGAAAAAATTGTGTGCTTGTATACAAGGTAGCTCTCTCCACCTTCTCTCATGCATGAATGTGTGTTTAGCTTGTTTTAGAATGTGTGTATGTGTATTTTTAAGCTATGAAAAGTATGCTAGCATGCCTTTATATGTCATGATCCTTGATGCCATGTTATGTTTTAAATGAATCCATGATGTTTATCTGAGTTTGCTTGAGTGTGGAGAGGTCAAGAACTCTTCTCTTGGGTGAGGATGAGCCAAGAACCCTCGAGCTTAGTTGAGACAAAGTAAAGAGTCTCTCAAAAGCAAAGTGGGCTCCCAAGAGTATGGTTGAGTTCAAAGTGCTTAAAGAATGGGTGAGGCAAGTCCAAAATCCATGAGAAGAAATGTGAGGCCAATCCAAACATTTAGTGAGCTCTTGAATGTCTTGTATGATTGATTTACATGCTAAGGTTGCTTTTAAAATGCCTATGATTTCTACCTTCTCCATGCATGCATTTGTGAAACTTGCTTTGCATATATTATATATGATTGAATGGGAGATGAGCTATTGGGAATCTTTGAATCTCATTTCCTCTTCTTCAATGATCTAACATGCTAGGTGGACCAAGCAATTATGTTGAAGGGAGCCAATAACCATGAACAGGGACAATTGACAAGCTTATGTGTTATTTTATTTCTTTTAGAACCATAATGATGGTTCATCATGTATATGATGTTGTATATGTACTATGAACGTTGAGACATATGTAAATATACTAATATGTGATGTTAAGATGTATGATTCTCATGTATGACTACTAGCCCATGTTTTGAGTATGTAATGCCATAGTATGAAAGTTTAAAGTTTGATGAATATGTGTATACATGTGGGTTGAATGGCCAAAATGAGATGCATGAGGTTTGGAACCATTTGGGCAGCTCACACAAGTCTTAAATATACTTTTAGACTTGCCTAAAAGGTGGCAATACCAAGGGAAGACCATTTGGCAAGTTTGGTAACTCATATGGAGCCAAATTTGACCATAATGGAATCCTATGTCAATTTTTGGCCAAGTGAGCTAGTCTTAATCTGAAATTTGGCATGCAATTAGGTCTTATTGAGATATTTATGAGAAGATAAAGATCATAATTTTTGGAGGTTTACAAAATATTTGATGATTTTTTGAAATTGGCAAATTTTATTGATTCGGTCTGCTACACTATTTATTTGGTCCGAAATTGTTTTCTGTCACACGAGGCTCAAATGATGTCCAATTGCCATGAAATTTTATACATAGAAACTAGGAAATTACAGTGACTCGTGTCAACTAGAAGCACCTTATTTGGAAGTCTAAAGAGAGATATATAAATTTTTGAAGTTTCTGTCTAGTATCAGTGATTTTGCCCGACCAGAAGTATTATTCTATTGAGTTCCGGAGTTTGGGCTTGATGAACTGATCTGGAGATATTTTTCCTCTCTATTTAACATCCACAAATTTCTATTTTTCCTCTCTATTTAACATCCACAAATTTCTAGATTTGTGTCATTTTCATGAATTTGATTTTTTTTGGAATTAATTGGACATTTTTAAAATTTTCTGCAGAATTTTGTGACAGTTCCAGATTTCAGTCAGACCTCTATAGTTTTTTGGATGTCAAACGTCCTGGGTGATGCATATTGTGACCTAGGCATATTTTTAGTATGAATTAGACATCCTAAGCCTTCTATAATGACCAAGATTGCATGGTTTTGATTTTTCTAGATTTAGTTATGATTTTTCAAAGTTTGCCCTGAAAAAGGACCAATTCTGGCTGAGAATGATCTTTAAATTTCCATGCCCCATTTCGGTTTCCATGGGTTGTGAGCATGTTTTTGTAATGAAAATGAGTTGTAATAATAAAATTAAATATGAGGAAGTATAGTATGAGCTCACACGATCCACGTGACACCGAATTGAATGTGAAAAAGTTTGTTATTTTCATCCCCTTTTTCATATGCTCTTGTGGGATTGATAATACAAAGCTTATAAATGACATAAAATGAGCTAAAATTTATGGTGTTACATTTATTGGTATCAGAGCAAAGGTTCAGGCTCTCATTGTGAGTTGTGGCTTGTGTTTATGAGTTATCTAGATGCATATGAGCTTGTTTTGGATGAATTGAGTGTGTATGATAGTGGAAATGTTCCCTAGCTTATGTTATAGTTTGTTATGATATTTCAATACGATGGTGAACACTAGGAGTTGGCCCTCTAGCCAGGCTCGTGCTGATGAAGTGGGGCTTAGTGATCTAGTTGTTGGAGCCCTTCAGTCTATCCTGGCTCGCCTAGATCAGCAGCAGGCCGTCATTATGCAGCTTTAGGAACGGCTTGCTGAGAGAGATAGTTAGGGCCCCACACCTACTCCTCCTTAGCCACCTCCACACTTAGATTGTCCCGAGCATTCAGGGGCGACTCACCCAGATGCACAGCCACAGACGCAGATGGTTGCCTCAATTCCACCAACTTAGACACCTCCTACGCAGCAGCAACCCTTGACCAGAAAGGTTATTACACAGTTTAGAAAGTTCGGGCCTCCCACCTTTGATCGTGAGATGAATGCAGATAAAGCCGAGGCCTGGATTATGGAGCTAGAGCAAATCTTCGAGGTGATGGAGTGCACATCTGAGCAGAAAGCCAAGATGGCTGCATTTCAGTTACAAAAGGAAGTAATTTACTGGTGGAAGGGCACTGAGCCTATTTTGAGAGCGAGGAACGCCTCGATCACATGGGAGGCATTCCTCGAGGTGTTCCGTGAGAAATATTTCCCCGATTCGATCAGAGATGAGAAAAAATCAGAATTCATTCTATTTAAGTAGATGCTAGGGATGTCCGTGGACCAGTATGTGGCTAAATTTGTTAAGCTCTCTAGGTATTCCTCCTACTTGCAGTGACATGATAATGAGAGATGGAGAGTAGATAGGTTAGAGAAGGGCTTGCTCCCTAAGATTCAAGACAGGGTTGTGCCACAGAGAATCAGGCATTTTAATACCCTTGTCGAAGTATGCAAAGTAACAAAGATGAACCTCAAGATGATGCAGCCCAGTTCTAATGCTAGACCGCCCCTTCCTCTCCCTAAGCCCAAGAGACCTAAAGAGGGTTCCCATCCTACAATGACTAGCCAGAAAGGTGGAAAAGGTCAGTGGAATCGAAAAGGTAAGAGATGAAGGACTTAGTCCAGTAAAGGCAGTGCTCCACCCATTACTTGTCCCCAGTGTGGCAAAAATCACGGTACCAGACCGTGCTATGCAAGGCAGAATATGTGCTTCAGATGTGGTAGGCCAGGGCACATAGCCAGAGATTACACTCAAGCTCCTCCATAGGCCCCTTTGCAGATTGCACAGCCGAGAGAGATAGCTCCTCCTCCCAGACCACAGACCCAGGGTAGAGTCTTTGCCCTATCCCAGCACGAGGTTGGCAGGTCCCCGAGTCTAATCCAAGGTACTATTAAAATAAATGATTTTTCTGTAACTGCTTTATTTGATTCGGGTGCTAGCCACTCTTTCATATCGTATGATTATGCTAAGAGGTTGGGTTTGAGTATACATATATTGCCATATGAGTTGCATGTATCCACCCCTACAAGGAACCGAGCCATTACCTCACATGCTTGTTTGAATTGTGTGATCCAGTTTAATCATTGCTTAACCACCCTTGATTTGATTTGTATGCCCCTCATTGATTTTGATGTGATTATTGGCATGAACTGGATGTCTGTAAATAACGCCACACTAGATTGTAGCCACAGGTGTATTACTTTACTTGAGTGTGGGACTGTGCCTAGTACTAGGGCTAAGTTATCTGTCATGACCACTCCCAGGCTAAGAGATCTCTAGGGCATGGTTGTCAGGGGTATCTGGTTTTCTTTTCAGTACAGGGCGAGGTAGAAGTGGGTATAAAGGAGATTCCCGTAGTAAGGGAGTTCCCAGAGGTATTTCCTAAGGAAATTAGTGGACTACCCTTAGAGAGAGAGGTAGAGTTTCCTATAGACATTATACTTGGGGCAGGTCCAGTGTTTAAGGCCCCGTATAAGATGGCTCCCATCGAGCTAGCAGAGCTTAAGAAACAGATTGAAGAACTTTTAGATAAGGGTTTCATTAGACCTAGCGTCTCACTGTGGAGAGCTCCAGTCCTATTTGTAAAGAAAAAAGATGGGAGCCTTAGGCTATGTATAGATTACCAAGAACTCAATAAGATTACGATTAAAAATAAGTACTCTCTCCCTTGCATAGATGACCTCCTACATCAGTTAATGGGAGCGTCAGTGTTTTCTAAGATAAACCTCAGGTCGGGATACCATCAGCTTAGGATAAAGGCTGAGGATATTCCCAAAATAGCTTTTAAAACTAGATATGAGCACTATGAGTTTCTAGTTATGCCCTTCAGGTTTACGAATGCACCTGCAGTCTTTATGAATTACATGAATAGAGTTTTCAAGCCATACTTAGATAGATTTGTAGTAGTCTTCATAGATGACATCCTCATCTACTCCAAAAGTAGAGAGGAACATGAGCAGCACCTGAATTAGCCTTGGAGACCCTGAGAAAGAAACAGCTATATGCTAAACTTAGTAAATGTGAGTTTTAGCTCACTGAGGTCCAGTTTCTAGGCCATGTAATCTCCCAGGCAGGGGTCGCAGTAGATCCCCATAAGGTAGAGGTAGTATTGTAGTGGGAGAGACCTAGGACAGTGACAGAAATCAGAAGCTTCCTAGGTTTAGCAGGCTATTATAGGAGATTCATTCAGGGCTTTTCTCAGATAGCAATGCCACTGACCCGGCTTACTACAAAGAATGTGCCGTTTGTGTGGAATGAGAAATGTGAGAGCAGTTTCCAAGAGCTAAAGCACAAGCTAACCATGACCCTAATTTTAATACTCCCTGACCCTAAAGAAACTTTTGTAGTATACAGTGATGCCTCAAAGAAAGGGTTAAGATGTGTGCTTATGTAGAAAGGTCGAGTGGTACCTTATGCTTCTAGACAGTTGAAATCTCATGAGGAAAACTACCCCACACACGACTTAGAGTTAGCCGTAGTGGTGTTTGCTTTGAAAATATGGAGACACTACTTATATGAGGTACCAATAGAAATTTACAACGACCACAAAAGCCTCAAATATTTATTTGATCAGAAAGAGCTAAATATGAGACAACGGAGATGGTTAGAATTTCTGAAAGATTATGATTTCACATTAAAGTACCATCCCGGTAAGGCTAATGTGGTAGCTGATGCCCTAAGTAGAAAATCCATACACATGGCCTATATGATGATTCGAGAGCAAGAATTGATTGAGAGATTCAGAGACATGAGTCTCTCCTGTGAGGTGTATTCAGGAAAGCTATTAATGAGTGAGACTCGAATAGAAAATGACCTAAGGGATCAGATAAGAGAGGCCCAGCAGATAGATGATCATGTAAATAAGATTAGAGCCCAGATAGCCCAGGGTAGTGTCCAAGAGTTCAATCTGTCTTAGGATGACATAGTAAGATACATGGATAGACTGTATGTGCCTAGGAACATAGAAATTAGGGAAAAGATATTAGATGAGGCACATAAGAGTAAGTACACCATTCATCTGGGTAGTAATAAAATGTACCAGGATTTGAAGAAAATGTTTTGGTGGCCCGGAATGAAAATAGACATAGCAGAGTATGTCTCTCGATGTCTAGTATGCTAGAGAATAAAAATAGAACATCAGAAACCAGCTAGGTTGCTTCAGCCCCTAGATATCCCAAAGTGGAAATGGGATAGCATAGCTATGGATTTTGTCATAGGTTTACCTAAGACATCATCGGGGTATAATGCAATATGGGTAATAGTGGATAGGTTAACAAAGTCAACACATTTCTTACCTATGAAAGCCACTTATACCCTAGATAAGTTAGCCTAGCTGTACATCAAGGAGATAGTGAGACTGCATGGTGTGCCTAGGAGCATAGTGTCAAATAGGAATCCCAGATTCACATCAAAATTCTGGAGATCATTACAGGATGCTCTAGGTACCAGACTTAGATTCAGCACGGCCTATCACCCTCACACGGATGGACAGACGGAGAGAACCAACCAAACCCTAAAGGACATGTTGAGGACGTGTGTATTAAAAATGAAAGGGAACTAGGATACATAATTGCCTTTAGCAGAGTTTGCCTATAATAATAGTTATCATGCAAGTATACAGATGGCACCATATGAGGCATTGTATGGGAGGAAGTGTAAATCCCCAGTGTGTTGGGTTAAGCTAAGAGAGCGGAGCCTCATAGGCCCAGAGTTAGTGGACCAGACCTCCAGACAAATAGAGACCATCAGAAAGAAACTTCTGATGGCCTAAAGTAGACAGAAAAGTTACACAAATAAACGTAGGCGGCCGTTAGAGTTTGAAATTGGAGACCATGTCTTCATTAGAGTGTCTCCAGTCATAGGGATAGGTCGGTCCATCAAAAGCAAAAATCTCAGTCCAAAGTACATAGGTCCTTTTCAGATTCTTAATAAAGTAGGACCTGTGGCATACAGATTAGCCTTTCCCTTGAACCTAGCCAAGTTCACAATGTATTCCACGTTTTCCAACTTAAAAAGTACCAGCCTGACCCCTCACATGTCATAGAATATGAGAATGTGTAGTTATAGGATAATCTATCATACATAGTATCACCAGATCAGATCGTGGACGTTAGACTCAAGCAGTTACAAAATAAAACGACACCACTGGTAAAAGTGGTTTGGAAAGGGTTATCGCCTGAGGAAGCCACGAGGGAACTAGAGGATGATATGAGGAAGAAATATCCAGAACTCTTCCTATGAAGTATGTTATCTAAATTTCGAGGACGAAATTTTTAAAAGGGGGAGGGAAGTGTAATGTCCAGTTTTCGTTAAACGACGGAAACGGGCACGTTTTCAAAGCAAGTCCCTTGAGATGAGTGATTCAAGGCCAAATAAAATTTGGATAAAATTTTAAATAATAGAAAATGAGGATTTGAGCCTTGAGTTGTCTAAAAATCAGGGTCGGGGTGATTCGAAAAATTTACCAAAAGGCCAGTGGCATTTTGGTAAATAAGTGGACCTTTTGGAAAACACACAGAAGTGCTTCTTAAATGAAAGTTTTGAGTTTTCTGGGGTTCTCAAAGGTCTTAAAAATCATGGGAAGCCCCGGGACTGGTAAATACCCTTCGATGTAATTTTTTCAACGTCAGTTGACCCGAACTTTGACCAATTCGTTCAGAAAGGTTTTAGCTCTGATTTGAGTGATTCCAAAGTCATTTTTCTTAATTAGGAACCTAAATTTTATAATGAAAAATACGGTTCTCAAAAAGGAACTAAAACAAAAGAGAAACGAAAATGCAAAGTATGAAGGGCAAAATTGGAATTTTTGAAAAAGTCACTTTCTCCTCCCTATATATAGGTGGCGCCCCACTTTCCTCCCCATTTGAAATCAAAAAATTTTGCATAATTTCAGAAGGGAGAGCTAGGGTTTTGGGCGCACCAAGAGAGAAGGAGAAGGAGAAGAAATTCCAAGGTAAAGGTAGGTTTTTATGTATGTTTTTATGCTTTTTCTCCACCAGTTTCTTCTCCTCTTTTTTCCTCTTTTTCTCCATGATTTTTCTGAAGTTTTGAGGGCTGTTTTAAAGGGAGAACAGAGAGAAAATTTCGAAATTCTAGTAAAGAGGCCAAGGAAAGCAAGAACAAGCAAGGAAATTTAAGAAAAACAAGGTATTTTGTCATTCTTCCACTTGGTCTTCTTCCTCCCTTCCTTGAGCATTTCGACCTAGACCTAGACCTAGACAGACCTAAGGAGTCAGATTTTTAACCAAACCAAAGGTGATTCTTAGGTATTTGATGAAGAGGAATAAGAATATGCAAAGAAAACCAAGAAATAGGCATTAGAGATCAAGATGCAAAACCTAGGGTTTTAAGTGCACCTTCCAATTTATAAATTTGTATGATGCTTCCTAGGTCTAAGTTAAAGTATAAATGAGTTCTTGAGACACCAAAGATGCTCCCCATAAGCTTCCTCCTTCAAGAAAAGCAAGAGAACTCCAAGAAGCCCAAAGGAAGCCTATGTCTCGGCCTAGGCTTGTTTGTGTAGGTGGGGGGAGTTTTAAATTTAAGGCCATTCTTGAGTCAAATATGATGAATAAAAGTGAGGGGAGGCCTTGAAAAAAATTTAGAACTCATAAAAATTGATTTGGTATCTTAGGTTCCATAATATGGCCTAAAGAAGCAACATGGTGCTAGGCCTTTTGTTTTGATGAAGTGATGACTCCAAGAGGCTTAAAAGGAGTCAAGAATCATATTTGAGAAGAAAGAATGAGGCCTAAAAATCATTTGAGGGGCATTGCTTCATTAGGTGCCAATATAGACCATAATAGAACCTATAGAGCAATTTAGTGTTTCATTAAGTTGTGTAGCCTTAGAATGTGGTTCATGAACTTAATTCGCTCCCATAATTTGTATCTAGGCCAAGAGAAACTATCTCCGCCAAATTATAGGAGTATGGCCGAAAGAGGAGGCTTGAAAGCTAAGGAAAAAGTGTGTGCTTGTATACAAGGCAGCTCTCTCCACCTTCTCTCATGCATGAATGTGTGTTTAGCTTATTTTAGAATGTGTGTATGTGTATTTTCAAGCTATGAAAAGTATGCTAGCATGCCTTTATATGCTATGATCCTTAATGCTATGTTATGTTTTAAATGAATCCATGATATTTGTATGAGTTTGCTTGAGTGTGGAGAGGCCAAGAACTCTTCCCTTGGGTGAGGATGAGCTAAGAACCCTTAAACTTGGTTGAGACAAAGTAAAGAGTCTCTCAAAAGCAAAGTGGGCTCCCAAGAGTATGGTTGAGTCCAAAGTGCTCAAAGAATGGGTGAGGCAAGTCTAAAATCCATGAGAAAAAGTGTGAGGCCAATCCAAACATTTAGTGAGCTCTTGAATGTCTTGTATGATTGATTCACATGCCAAGGTTGCTTTTAAAATGCCTATGATTTCTACCTTCTCCATGCATGCATTTGTGAAACTTGCTTTGTACATATTATATATGATTGAATGGGAGATGAGCTATTGGGATTCTTTGAATCTCATTCCCTCCTCGTCAATGATCTAATATGCTAGGTGGACTAAGCAATTATAATGAAAGGAGCCAACAACCATGAAGAGGGATCATTGACAAGCTTATGTGTTATTTTGTTTCTTTTGGAACCATAATGATGGTTCATCATGTATATGATGTTGTATATGTACTATGAATGTTGAGACATATGTAAATGTACTAATATGTGATGTTAAGATGTATGATTCTCATGTATGACTACTAGCTCATGTTTTGAGTATGTAATGCCATAATATGAAAGTTTAAAGTTTGATGAATATGTGTATACATGTGGGTTGAATGGCTAAAATAAGATGCATGAACTTTGGAACCATTTGGGCAGCTCAAACAAGTTTAAATATGCTTTTAGACTTGCCCAAAAGGTGCCAATACCAAGGGAAGACTATTTGGCAAGTTTGGTAACTCATATGGAGCCAAATTTGACCATAATGGAACCCTATATCACTTTTTAGCCAAATGAGCTAGTCTTAATTTGAAATTTGGCATGAAATTAGGTCTTATTGAGAGATTTCTGGGAAGCTAAAGATCATAATTTTTAGAGGTCTACATAATATTTGATGATTTTTTGAATTTGGAAAATTTTATTGATTTGGTCTGCTGCACTATTCATTTGGTCTGAAATTGTTTTCTATCACACGAGACTCAAATGATGTCCAATTGCCATAAAATTTTATACATAGGAACTACGAAATCATAGTGACTCGTCTCAACTAGAAGCACCTCATTTGGAAGTCTAGAGAGAGAGATATAAATTTTTGAAATTTCTATCTAGTATCAGTGATTTTGCCGGACCAGAAGTACTGTTCTATTAAATTTCAGAGTCTGGGCTTGATGAACTGATATAGAGATATTTTTTTCTCTCTATTTAACATCTACAGATTTCTAGATTGGTATCATTTGAATGGATTAGATTTTTTTGGAATTAATTGGACATTTTTAAAATTTTCTACAAAATTTTGTGACAGGTCCAGATTTCAGTCGAACCTCTGTAGCTTTTTAGATGTCAAACGTCCTAGGTATGCATATTGTGACCTAGGTGTATTTTTATTGTGAATTAGACATCCTAAGCCTTCCATAATGACTAAGATTGCATAGCGTTGATTTTTTTAGATTTAGTTATGATTTTTCAAAGTTTGCCCCGAAAAAGGACCAATTCTGGCCGAGAATGATCTTTAAATTTCCATGCCCCATTTCGGTTTCCATGGGTTGTAAGTATGTTTTTGTAATGAAAATGAGTTGTAATAATGAAATTAAATATGAGGAAGTATAGTATGAGCCTACACGGTCCACGTGACACCGAATTGAACTTTTTAGATATAGCACAATGTGAAAAAGTCTATTATTTTCATCCCCTTTTTCATATGCTCTTGTGGGATTGATAATACAAAGCTTATAAATGGCATAAAATGAGCTAAAAGTTATGGTGTTACATGGGTCAATCCCAAAATAATCCAAATGAATCATTAAAATCATAGGAAGGAAGAGGAGAAGAAGAGGAACAACATTTGTAAAAGAGGAACCATGAGAATCTAAGAATTTCCTTACCTTTTTGCAAATCTTTCTCCTTCAAATTCCCTTCTCCTTGTGCATCTTCTTTGGCTGAGCTCTCCTCTGTTTCAAACCAGAAAAATCATGGTTAAGGGCTAGAGCAAGTGGCTGGGCATTTAAAAAGCCAAACAGGTAAAGTTAACACACTTTTTTAACTTTTCATTTTAGTCCTTAAACTATGGTTTGTCTATTTGGCCTCATTGCAACTCCTCTTCGAGAACTATCTTTTCTATCATAATATTTAGGCTCTCAAACTTATAGAATGACTTTGGTTTCACTCAAAACGAATTTAAAATTATTCCGAACTATTCGGTCAAAGTTTTGGTCAACATTTACCAAAATCGCTCATCGGAGGGGTTTTAATTGTTTTAGGAGTTCCCAAGATTTTTAGAGCCTCTAAGAACCCTGATAAGCTTAAATTTTCTGTTTGAAAATCCCTTGTGTGAGTTTTCCAAAATTTTCAAAAATTACGAAAATACCCTAATTTATTTTTGCAAATTTTCTTAGCTCTTCTAGCTCAGGTTTTTGGGTAACTCAAGAATCAAATCCTCATTTTCAAGGGTTTAGATTATTATTCTAATTTTATTTGGCTATTATCCCCTCTTTTTTAGGGAATTTCTTTGAAAATCACACATTTTTTGCCTTTTTTCAGCACGCCGGGTGTAATAGCAATCTCATCTATCTTACCGTAGTCACTTGTCCCGACATTGCCTATGCGATTTGCATAGTTAGTCAACTTATGCTAGCACCTTGTACCACCCACTATGCGACTACCCTATGCATCCTTTGATATGTTAAAAGTACTTTATTCCATGGTCTTCATTTCTTTGCCATTTCTTTCCTTACTTTACGAGGCTACTTTAACATTAATTAGAGTGGTCATCCTCCTGATTTTCGATTTAATATTGGTTACTATATTTTTCTTGGTGACTTTCTTGTCTCTTAACGTAGAAAGAAACAAACACTCGCAACTCATTCTAGTACCCAAGCTAAATATCATGCTTTTGCAAATATCAATACTATTGAGATTCTTTGGCTTTAGTGATTAATTGTTAAGTTAGGCCTTTTATAGACCTTCCTTACTAAAATTTACTATAAAAATTACAATGCCATTCAGATTACTCACAATGATATTTTCCATAAATATATACACCAAATATGTTAAGATAGATTGTCATTTTATTGGACAACATGTCATTGGTGGAGCTCTTCATCTACTTCCTATTGGTACCTTAGACCAACCAGCTAACTTATTGACCAAATCACACAATCTAGGCCACTTTCAAACAGGGACAAACTTAAGCTGGTCTACTTTCCCCCATCTAGAGTTTGAAGGAAGGTGTTAATGTATTTATTGTAATTAAATTATAAATTTTCCTAATTTACATTCCTAGGTTAATTACATTGATTTATTTCCTTTCTTGTATTTACTCTTTCACATATATAAACCTCTATAAACTCAATGAAAGACATGTCAATTCGTATTGAAAATTCTCTATGGCTTCTCTTTCTCTAAAGCTAATAATGATAATGTAAAAGAGAAAGATAAATATGATATTTAATAATGAGCTTTTTGCTTTAATAAGCAAATAATATGATGGGTTAACCTTTTAAACAACTTTCATTACTAGATTTATATGACATAAAAGTTTAGGAGAAGTTAAGATGAGGATATTCTACATTTTAGGGGAAAAAAACTTGCTATATATATTATAAATGAGCACAAAAAGATCAATGAGTAAGTTTGGAGCAAGTTTCTTATGGTTAATAGGTTTTTTGTGACATCTTCCTCACAAGTAAGAATTATTTAACAATATTTTATTAATTAAAATTAAATTACATAATATTGAGAAAATAATTAGGAACCAATGTATGACCAAATAATGAAGATTTAATGAATTTTATATTTATAAGGCATAAAGAAAATTTTTCAAATTTTTTGGAATTTAATAGGAATTTTCATGAATTAATTAGGATTAATTTTAATTAGGAAATAACATGAAATTTGGAAATTAATATAGAGGAAGTTGATCTTTTAAAAATTTCAAGGCAAAAAATATCCTAAAAAATAAGAAAAATATTTGGGGAATAAACATTTGTGGGCAAATTTATGGAGTCAAAATATAAATATTTAAAGTTTAGGGCTAAAATTTGTAATTTTAGCAAATGCCCAATTATAATTTTGGCATGGTCAAAACATAATTTTGACTTAGGTCAAAGTGCATATAATATTTTTCTATAATAGAGCGTCACTAAAATTCCAAGCTAGAGAAATTGAAAATTTTGATATATGTCTTTTCATAAATAAAAATAGTGTTTATATCTAGTATTAACCAAATTCAAATAAAAATTTATTTGAAAGTATAAGCCAAACTAACTTCTTCATGAAGTTAGTAATTTGAGAATGTGCAAAGGAAGGATTAGAGGGATATGCTCTCGTGCACTTTATTTAATCCATTCTCCTCCTCATTCCATCCTTTCAATAAGAACTAAAGAGAGAGAGAGGGGAAGAGAGAGAGAGAGAGAGAGTAGAGAAAGGGACATGTAGGGAAGAACGAATAGAAAGAGAGGAATAAAGGAAGGAAGTTTAGAAGAAGAAGGAGTCTCAAAGATCAAAAACCAAACTCACCTAGGTAAAACATCCATCTTGTCTTACTAAGAATTATAGTGCATTTTTCTCCTCCTTTCATAATCATCTTCTTCATCTTTTCATCATTTTCTCTCTCAAATCATAGATGCTCTCTAATGGAGAAAATTGGGATATGTTCTTTTGTTGTCATTAAATGCTTAGGATGATGTTTTTACTAAGTATAGAGGTTTGTGTTTAGCTTTGAATGCTTGTTAGCCTTATCTCTTCTTCATAACCTCATCTTTCCTTATTTCTCTCTCTATTAGGTCTCTCATGGTGACCCTTCAAAACTTCCTCTTTGATGATTATGGTATGCTTTAACTAAAGTTTTTTTGAGATTAGAGGCTTATGATATGTATGAGAACCATGGAAAAGCTTTCCATCTTCATCTTCCACTTTTTCTCTCTCAGTTAAGCTTTAATGGTCACTACAAAAAAATTGCCATATACCCAAAATCACTTTCAGTGACAAACAAAATAATTATAGGTAAAAATTAGCTATACCTACGAATAATTTAAATAGCCATAGGTACAGATAAAATTACTTTTACCTATGACTAGAAAGTGTGGGTAAATTTTTGAGTTAAAAATTTGTCCACTTCACCTGTATATATTTAGCATGGGTAAAAATGTAGGGGTCAAAATTTCACTCTCCCCCATTCAAGATGTTCCTTCCAAGTGGCATCAAAAATTTCATTTCTATATGAAAATTTCTCTCACCCATTGATTTTACACAAGCAAGTGAGAAGGAGAAGGCAGAGTATGCCCTAGTTCCTAGATCTTCACCTGTCAACTCTCTTCTATGTTTTAGGTGGAAAGCAATTTTTCACCCTAAATCCAAATAGCTAAAGCCTAGAGATAAGATATTTCGATCTCTTTGATTTCCCCCCACCCCAAAAAAATTGCTATCATTTTCATATGTTGATGTGTCTATTTCTTCACTTTCTACTTGATTTGCACTAGGGAAGGAATATTCTGTAACCCACCATTGCATTCCTTGCAAGTGTGCTCTAAGTTTCTCCTTATGTATTGAAACATCAAATTTTTCAGAATACAACACGACCTATTCATTGGTTTTGTCTTTTCTTCCTTTTTTACCAGCATCATTGGAACTATGTGGCAAAATAGTGATTAAAGCTGTACTGGGAGTGCCAAGAATTAAGTTTTTGAGCTTGGATTGTTGAACAATGAGAGCCTTAACTATAGATTTTGAAGGGAATTTAATGTTCTAAGAAAGGTGTAGGCATGCCTTAACCAAAACCTTTTCATAATTTAAACCACCGCATATCTTTAGCCTTTCTTCCTTTGACAAACCTGCATGCACCTATAATTAAACACATTTAAGTTGTCCTTGAATTTGGAAGTAGATTCAATTTTTAAAGAGGTTCAACCTATATAAACTATTCTTCTAAGATCACAGTAGCATTTCCAATAAAGAATATAATACTTAGACCACATAATGTTAACAATAGTTTGGAAACTTCCAAAATTAAAATGACATTGGAAAAACCCCCAAACCCACTTATTAATGGCAGTTAAATGAATTCCCATTTGCAAATGGCTTTCTTTCTTCTTTGATATGATTATATGTGTTCTTTTTTGAAATTTAAATTTGCTACTTTATTTAAAATTCACTCTTGACATGATTCAATTATGTGAGAATGGGTATAGCTTTCTATTGACTCTCTTAGAAATTTATATTGTTCTCCTTGCTTTGGGTAATTTGTTAATGGCTTTTTCTCATATAGTAACTGATTTTGTTAAGATTAATTTGATTAAAATTTGGGTAAAATTTCAAGCATGCTTTGTTGAGGGGTACAATATGACTCTCTCTCTTTCTCTATATATATATATATATATCTCTCTCTCTGTGTTTGATTTTCATTTCTTGAACTCTCTCTATTCAGATCTTGTAATTTAACTTCTTTCATTTAACTATTATTAAGCATTTTGATTTATGAGTTTTCTTTTGGTTCTAGGTTGATAATCCTAATTGCTGAGCCTTTTGGCTTCCATATTAATTTGAATATTCAGCTTGTTCTATTTAGGATTTAAGTTTCTTTCTATTCTTTATAGTTAGTCATCAATCATTTTTTTTTTCTAGATTGTATTAATCCCTTTGAGTCTAATGTGTTGCTAATTGGAACTTTGACTACTTTTCTAAGTTACCAAAGTGTTGTTTCATTTCCTTTATGCACCAGAGTTCAATGCGACTTTCTCTTGGTTTATGCTATGATTTTTAGGACATTGCTAGTGGATTGCATTTTCTATGTTCTGACCTTTTAATTGATAAGCTTGCTTATGCACATTATGGGATTCTGAAAAATAATTTAGTAATTTGGTTGGTTGATGGTTTCTATGATTACAAATTAATGACTTGCTGTCCTCCTTTGTGTTTGGGTATCACATGATTATTTTGGAGGATTATTTAGAGCACTTTTATATGACAATATATTTAATAAAAGCTTTGTTATATATCTACCTTTTGAATTTTCCATTTCCACATTAAGATTGTTATTCATTCCCTCTGAATTGTACGTTATACAAAATCATAACTTAAAAGCCACTTCTTAGTACTTTTTTGTGTCAATGTATTTTACAACTTACAAGCTTATATATATGTATATATTGGCATATCAACTTGTTGTAGAAGAATCAAAACCAAATTGCTAATAAGAGATACTATCTCCTCTGATTAATTGAGTTAATATTTTATTTATAATCTTTTAGGTATGCTATTCTTTTGGTCTAGCTAATTTTTTGAAGATGCTAGGAAAGAAACTTTAAATTGGATATCCCAAAAGGAAAAAAAAATATCATGGTAATGGTTGGTGAATGGCACTTTAGTATATGAGGTTTGAACTTGGTTCCATAAATATGGTATACTTGTCATGATAAAGCTTGCTAATTTTTATTCTTCTTACAATTTTTGGTTTTGATGCTTGTTTATCATATTTAGATATAGTATACTAGAAATTAACTAGATAATTCTATAAAGACCCTACCTTTAGAGAGGTTGAGCTTTTTATCCTGATTAGATATCATTTTATGAAAATGAAAATTTTAGGTCATACTTGCAACTTGATTTGAATGTAGATGTCTTATATTATGCTTTGTTAAATACATATTATGCTTGAATTTAGGCCCCTTATGCTAAGCAAATATGGCTCAGTATATTGATGTATAATGTAACATCATAATGTATTAGCCTCATTTAACCTACAGACTTGATTCTATGTAACTCCAAAGAAAAGGAGTAAAATCATGGCATGTTATTAGATTACGTCACAGTTTAAAAGTTCATACTTCGCCTTGCGGACCCCTTGGACCCATCCATATCATTATCTAATCATACTCCATCCATACAACTCATGTATATTATAAAACAATCCATGAGACATAGATTTGAAGCCAAAAACCAAAAAAATTGCAATTTGCTTACGGGTCCAAAATTCATATTTTAGGCACCAAATTTGAAAAATCATAATTAATTCTAAATGAAAATCAAGTAAGTAATAACTTTCTAGAAATCATTGGATGTTAAATTTATATTACAAATAATTCCAAGCCATAATAATGTCATTTGGACTATGATTGACAACATAAAAACTCGAAAGGTTAGACTGCCCAGTGTTTCTGATATAAGTTACTAATATGAAATTCAAAAATTTATAAATAAATCTAGAAAAATCAAAACCCAGCAAACCATACCATTATAGAAAGCTATGTATGTTAACTAGAGGAAAAAAATAAGTCCATTTCAAAAAAAAAAAATAGGGGATAAAAACTTATGAACAGTAATAGAGGTCAGGTTGTGCCCTTAATACTGATCTAAAAGTTCAAAAATTCGTTTCTTCCTCTATATAAATCTAAATTAGGTGCTCTCAAGTGTTATAGAAAGCTTATCATGTCTCATTTATTTTTATAAAGTTTCATAGCCATTGGAGACCATTTGCCTCATGAATGACAAAGGTAAAGGATTTGACCATCTGCACAATAATAATGCCAATTTTGTCAAAATTTGCCAACTTTGAAAATTTCCTAAAAATTCTTCAAAGCTCCAAATAATATGTACTTTAACTTTCTAAAAATCTCTAGGTAAAACCTATATCCATGTCAAATTTTAGGTTAAAAGGAGCTCATTTGGTCAGACCTTGATATAACTCACAAACATGACAAATTTAACATCCTATATGGGTCAAAAGTGGTTCAAATGGCTTCTTAAATACTCTACCACCTCTTTGACAAGTTTTAAAGTATAAACACAACATGTACAAGTATCTCAAGTGGTCCAAAACCTCATACCACTCATACCCACTATGCTACATGCCATAATATGCAACTAAGAATAAGCTACCAAATAGGGAAATCATACATTCTCATTGATTTAGTTCTAATATTGATATATACAATGTATTCACATACTTTTACATTTGCTCAAACATCTACATCTCAAAAATATTATGTACATATCCACTTTGACAATGGAATACATCAAAAATTACATTAGTGTCAAAGTATAGCCCATTATGCTCCTTAGCTTGCACTTTGGTCTCCTTAAGCTTCACCTAGAGATGTTAAGATGAGAGAGGGAAACAAGTGAGATTTAAAGAATCTCAATAGCTCATACATTCATTTAAGTAAGCAATCAAGGCATATAAGTATGTCAAAGTATACAAGTAGGCATCCAACACCATTAAGAATCATTCAACGCATAATTTATGTGCCATGAAAATATATCAAAGCCAAGAATAAGCTCTAAGGACTTTTTATCTAATTTCACCCGATTTTTTGGACTTTTGGATTTGTCTCACCCTTGGTCTAGGGACTTTTAACTTGGCCTTACTCATCCATGAGACTTTTGGCCTTATCTCACCCATTCTATGGGTCTTTTGGCTTCACCTTACCCATCACAAGGGACTTTTGACACTATCTCACCCTTAAGAACACATTTCATAACTTAAAACATAGTTCATGAAAACATATTGGTGCCAATGCCATAAGGCAACATCAAAGGCATGTTTTATCATGCAAATGCACATATAAGCATACAATGACAATTACATATCCATGAATGCAAACAAGAATGAGTGAAGAACTACCTTGGCAATTAAACACAAGCTTCCCTCTTGATTATTCTCTTCCCTTTTCAGTTTCACACCCATAACTAGATAGAGCTTCAGTTCCTTGGCCTAGACATGACAAATAGCATTCAATCACACTTTTGAAGCAAGCTATGGCATCAAATACACATTAAAGAAGCATACTTCACTCTATGGTTCTATTTTTGTTCCATAAGAGGCCTAATGAAGCAATTACCATATTCAAGCTCTTAGCTCTATTGTCTTCTTATATCTAAGACTCTTGACTCCATTTGGAATCCTTAGAGCCATCACACACTTATTTGCAAGAGCCTAAATACATGTTGCTTCTATAGGTTATAATATGGAACCTATAGCTTTAACTCACAATCTATGGCTTCTAAATTTTTTCTAAGGCTTCCTTTCATCTTCTTCCATCACATATGATCCCTAACCAAGCTTAGAACAAATTAAAACACTCCCTATCCCTTTCATTTGTTATAGGCCGAGACAATAGAGGAAAATAAGACCTATGGAGTTTCCAATTTTTCCTTAATGGAAAGGGCACTTGGGAAGCTTCCTAAGGATCTTGGGAACTCAAACAAACACTCACACAGGTTAGGGAATTCTTAGTCAAAATCATATTTTACAAAATGTTCAAGAACCTCTATCTTTCCTATCTTGAAGTTCAATGGTTTTTCTTCCACTTACTTTGCATTTCCTAGGTTCCCACACTCTAAATCAATGGTTTCTTACTTGTTATAGGTCAGAACTTCCTCCTTCTACAAGCTCTCCTTTGGGCCAAAACACACACATAAAGGAAGCAAGAAGAGAAAAGTAAGAAAGGAGTGGAACTACCTTGAATTCAAGCTTCCTCCAAGAGCTTCTTCCTTTGCCTTAGCCTTCATCCTTCGGACTCTAAACTTTCTCCTCTGAACTAAGGCCAAAATAGACCCAATTCATCCATCAAACCATGGAAAGGAAGAGCAAGAAGAGGAAAACAAGATATGTAAAACAAATTCCATGAAATCCTTAGTTTTTCTCACCTTTTTCCTTGCCTCTTTCTCCTCTTTCTTGGCTCTCCTTGAATTTCCCCTTATCTCTCTCTCTCTCTCTCTCTCTCTCTCTCTCTTAAGTAGAGCTTCTTCTACTTTTAGCTAGCCCAAAGTCAGTTAGAAAAAAGAGAGGCTTCTGGACTCTCTAAGAAGCAAAATTTCACTTTTTCACTCTTTTTTTGAAATGAGTCTCACTTTAGCGGGAAGCACCTCTTGCTATGGTGAGAACTTATTAGTTTTAGGTCCCAACTGTTCTCACCATAGTTGATGCTATTATGAGAAATTCCCTAAATTTTGTATCAGACACAAACTCACTATAACGAATAGGCATCCGTGCTATAGCAAACTAGCACCCTTGCTATAACGAACAGGGATCCTATCTATAGTGGGAAGACTTAGAAAAATTGTAAAACCTTAAATGTTAAATTTTTACCCCCTTAAATAAATTTTGTCTTCAAAATTTAAATACATACCTTAAGGGAATATCTCTAGATATTTCATTATCATCTCTTCCTCAAGTTTCTAGGTTGCTTCCTCAGATGTTAGACCCTTACAGACCACTTTCACTATAGGAATGTTCTTGTTTCTTAGCTATTTTAGCTTTGTATCCACAATTCTCTCTGATTTCACTACATAGGAAAGATTTTCCTACAATTGAACATGCTTATATTCTATGAATGTGAGGGATTTGGTAAGTACTTTTTTAACTGAGAGACGTGGAAAACATTATGGACTTAGGCTAGATTAGGAGGTTAGGCTATACAATAAGCCATGGCTCTAGTTTTCTCAAAGATTTCAAATGGACCAATATACCTAGGATTGAGCTTCCTTACCCTTATAGATTGACCTACCCCAGTCATTGGAGACACTCGAATAAACACATGGTCTCCAATCTCAAACTCTAACGGCCTCCTTCTTTTATTGGCATAGCTTTTTTGCCTATTTTGGGTTGTAAAGAATTTCTTTCTAGTCAATTTTATCTACCAGGTGGTTTAGTCCATAATCTCAAGTCCTATCAAACTCCTCTCACCTAGCTTAACCTAATACAGAGGGAATTTACACTTTCTCCCATACAAAGCCTCATAAGGGGCTATCTAAATACTGAAATAATAACTATTATTATATTCAAACTTTGCTAATGGTAAGTACACATCCTAATTACACCTCATCTTTAATGCACATGCCCTCAACATGTCTTCCAGGGTTTGGATGGTCTTCTCAGTTTGACCAACTGTCTAGGGGTGATATGTAGTAATAAAATGCAACTTGGTCTCTAAGACATACTTTAATGACTTCTAAAAGTTAAATGTGAACTTGGGGTCTTTATCTGAAATTATGCTACTAGATACTTCGTGAAGTCACACTATCTCTCTTATATATAATTGGGCTAATTTATCCAGGGTGTGAGTAGCCCTGATAGCTAAAAAGTGTACAAATTTCATCAATCTATCCATAACTACCTAAATAGTATCTTGTCCAGAGGATGTTTTGGGTAACCCCATAATAAAATCTATAACTATACTATCCCACTTCCACTCAGGGATATCTAGGGGTTGCAACAACCCAGCGGGTCTTTGATGTTTGATCTTTACCCTCAAACACACTAAGCATCTAGCCACTAATTAGTTATATCATTTTTCATTCCTGGCCATTAGAAAAACTTTTTCAAATCCTGATACATTTTGGTGGTACCCGGGTGGATAGTATATTTATTTTTATGTGCCTCTTCTAAAATACTTTTTCTTAATTCATTCTGACTAGGTGTGCAAGTTCTATCCCAGTATACTATCATACAATCTTTAGAAGCCCTAAAATATAAGTTCTTAGCTTAGGAAATCTCATTCCTAACTTGACTCAGGAACTCATTCTCTCTCTGAGCATAAAAAATCTAGGTTCTCAATTCGTTCTCAATTCGGGTTTCACTAAAAAACAACCTACCTGACATAACCTGATAGAAGAGGTTCATGTTTTTAAACTTCTCTAGGAGTTTTTGTTCCCTTAGCATCATATAGGTTACATGGATGAATTTCCTACTCAAGGCATCAACCACCATATTAGCTTTGCCTAGATGATATTTCAAAGTATAATTATAATCCTTTAGGAACTCCATCTATCTCCTTTATCTCATATTCAGTTCCTTTTGATCAAATAGGTATTTCAGACTCTTGTGGTCATTATAGATTTCTATGGTAGCACTATACAGATAGTGCCTTTAGATTTTAAGAGCAAACACTACAGTGGCTAACTCTAGGTTATGTGTAGGATAATTCTTCTCATAAGGCCTCAATTGTCTAGAGGTATATGTCACTACTCTACCCTACTGCATCAACACACATCTTAACCTTTTGCTCGAGGCATTACAATAAACTATAAATGGTAGTATAGAGGTAGTGGTCAAATGGAGTTTCAACTCTTCTCACATTTATCATCCTATACAAAAAGTGTCTCTTTCCTAGTCAACCTCATTAGTGGTAAGGCCATATGAGAAAAGCCTTGAATAAACCATCTATAGTAACCTATTAAACCTAGAAAAATCTTAATCTCAGTGATAGTTCTAGGTCTATCTCACTATAACATAGCTTCTACTTTATGGGGATCAACTGCAACCCTCTCTCATGATATCACATGACCTAAGAATTTTACCTCGGTTAGCCAAAACTTACATTTACTAAGTTTAACATACAACCTCTTATCTCTCAGGGTCTTTAGGATTAGTCTCAGATGCCTCTCATGCTTCTTAGAGGATATAGAGTATACTAGGACATCATCAATGAAGATCATCACAAACCAATCTAGATACAATTTGAATACCCTGTTCATATAATCCATAAACACTGTGGGTGTATTCATTAACCCAAATGATATTACTAGGAACTTATAATGCCCATATCTCATTCTGAAGGTCATCTTTAAGACATTTTCAGTTCTCACTCTCAGCTAGTGGTACCCAGATCTAAGATTTATCTTGAAAAACACTAATACCCTAACTATTTGATCTAACAAGCCATCAATTCTAGGGAAAGGATATTTGTTCTTGATGGTAACCTTATTCAATTCTTTGTAATCTAGACATAATCATAAGCTACCATCCTTCTTTTTCACAAATAACACTGAAACTCCTCAAGGTGAAACACCAGGGCATATAAACCTTTTTTCTAACAATTCCTCTATTTGATTCTTCAACTTAGCAAGCTCAGTGGGAGTTATCCAGTAAGGAGCCTTAGAGACTGGCTTAACCTGAGACACTATGTCTATAGAGAACTCTAACTCTCTTTCAGGGGATAGGGCATTAAAGTCAAAATCTTTAAGGAAAACCTCTGAGAATTCCTTGACCACTGGGATCTCCTTTATCCTTTCCTCTACCTTAACCTAAATAAAGAAAAAGATTAGAAATCCTTGATATTCATGCTCTAAATGTCTCTCAACTTAGGCAGTAGTGATAAGGAATAACTTAGCTCCTACCCTAGATATGGTCCCACAAGTAGGTAATGAAACAGTTCTGTATTCACAATCAAGCACGGCATTATCCACGAGCATCCAGTTCATGCCAACAATTAAATCAATATCATGTAAAGGCATACATATCAAATCAATGGTAGTATAACAATGATTAAATTGAATAGTGTAATATTCAGCTTCTCGAAAATATGAGAAAACCTGAGAAATATAACGTACAGTTTCTCAGTAAATGTATAAAATTCACTGGATACAAAAGGAAGTATCCTAGATGAAGTCCAATAAAATTAGAATAATATTATAGACCTCAAATAATGGTGATTCAAGGCTAGAGATGCCTTGAAACTGGAGCCAAAATAGTTAGACGAATTTTGACAGAAATGTAATGAAATATAATGGCATTTCCATAATTTTAGAAATATTTTAGAATTCTCATAGGAGAGCTTTTTAAATGAGTTCTCTGAGGTTCTTAGAGGCCCTAAAAGTCATGGAAAACTCTGGGACAATTAAAACCCCTCCAGTGTACGTTTTCTAATAATAATTGACCCAAACTTTGAGCTTTTTGGTTGGGAAGATTTTAGCTCCAATTTGAGTGATTCCAAAAGTATTTTATAAAATTGGGAACCTAAATTTTATGACGGAAAAGATGGTTCTCAAAAAGGAGCTAAACAAAGCTAAAATGAAAATGCCAAGACAAAAGGGCAAAATTGGAATTTTTAAGAAAGTAGAAGCTTCTTGAAACCTCTTTAAGTTTCATGTTTCTTCTCCTTATCATTTCCATGACTATTCTACCTAAAAACTAGAGAAAACTTAAGAGACTTAAGTGCACAAGATAAGGAAGGGAGAAGGAGAAAATCAAGGCAAGAAAGGTAAGAATTCTTAAGAATTTGCATGCTTCCCCTTCTTGAAACTTGTTCCTCTCCTCCCAAGCTTCCTTTCCATGGTTTTAATAAAAAGCGTGGGTCTGTATTAAGGGCAAAATAGAGGTGAAATTTTCAAAATTCAAGGGAGGAGGGCAACCAAGTGAAGAACAAGCCAAACAAAGTAAGAATCTAAGGTAATTTGTTACTTTCTAAGCTTGAATCTTCTTATTCCTCTTTCCTTCCATTTCGCGTCATGTAAGACTAGCCAAGAGGAGTTAAAGTTCTAGCTAAACCAAGGATGAATTTTAGGAAAATGAGGGAGGAGAACAAGAATATGCAAAGGAAACAATCAAATAACCATTAGAATTCAAGATAGAAAAGTTAGGGTTTCATGGGTTCTCTTGAAATTCTAATTTGATACAATAATTTTTAGGCCTAAATGAGTGTTTGGATGAGCTCTTAAGAGCCCTAGGAACCTCCCCACAAGCTTCTTCCATTAAAGAAAGCTAAGAAACTCTAAGAGTGCTAAATAGAAGCTATGCCTCGGCCTAGAGTAGTTGAGACACCTAGGGATAATTTTAATTTGTTCCAAATTTATTTTTGAGTCATATATGATGGAAGAGGATGAGAGGAAGCCTTGAAAAAATTTTAGAAGTCATGGATAGTGAAATGGTATCATAGGTTCCATATTATGGCTTAAAGAAGCAACACCTAACTAGGCTTCTTGATTTGATTGTGTGATGACTCCAAGAGGCTTAAAAGGAAAAGGAGTCAAGAATCATAAATGAATGAAGAGAATGGAGCAAAGATCATGTTTCCATAGGGTTGCTTCATTAAGTGAATTATGGAACTATAAAAGAGCCATATGAACTATCTAGTTTTTCTAATGAGTAGCTCTAGAAATTAGTTCAATAGTATAATTGGCTTCCATATGATGTGTCTATGCCAAGAGAAATAAGTCCCACCTTTTTGTGTGTGTGTGGCCAAGGAAGAGCAACCAAATTCAAAAAGGAAAGTTTGCATTTGTAACAAAGGAAGCTCTATCTTTTTTCTCTCATATATGGATGAATGTTTGTCTTGTCTTTGAAATCGTGTAAGTTTTAAGCCATGAAAAAGTGTTCTAGCACGTATTCATATGCCATGGTACTATGATATTGTTTCATGCATTCACATGACACCTTGTGTATTTGTTTTAGTTTGCTTGAGTGTAGTGAAGCTAAGAACCCACTAGCCATGACGAAGATGAGCCAAGAACCCTCAAGAATGGTTGAGACAAAGCTAAGAGTCTCCCAAAAGTAAGGCCTAGTTCAAAGCCTTAAAGAAAGTGGGTGAGGCAAGTCCAAAATCCTTGAAGAGAATGGGTGGGGCTAAGCTACTTACTTGGCAAGCCTGTGGATGTATTGTATGACTTATTGAATGCTAAAGATTGCTTCTTGAATGATCACATATTCCATAATGTTCATGCATGCATTTTTAGACATAGATTTGCATTCTTTATGTGTGATTGAAAGGGAGAAAAGCTATTTGGATTTATAGAATCTCATTCCTTCCTCTCACATGTCTAATATGTCTAGATAGACCAAATGAGCCAAGAAATGGGAGCCACCAATCTTGAAGAGGAAAGTTTGACAACCACGTATGTGAAAATGCCAAATTGTAGCCATATGAGTGGCATATCATGTAATCCATTAATGTATATGTTGTATGACCTTATGAACATATGTAAATATGTAAATGTATGATGTATGAATGAGATTTAATGCCATATATATTATATAAGGCATTTTGGGCATTGGATGGCAAGACTTGACATGTATGCTCTTGTGTATAACTTGGGGTGGATGAGTGAGTTTGAGAAATCTGGATTTGTGCACCATTAAGACAAGTTTAGTAGACCATTTTGGTGCTTTCCCACATGCTCAAGTGGCCACAGCTGCCTTAGAAACCAAAATGGACCATTTGAACCCCTTAAGAGACACAAAAATAACCATTATACAACCCAATGTCAAATTCTGACCAAATAAATGAATTTGCTCATGAAATTTTGTATACATATAGATATCATCTAGAGATATTTGGAAAGCCAAAAATCAAATTATTTGGAACTCTATAGAATTAATTATGATTTTTCAAAGTTGGCATTTTCTTGTTGTTCTGATGCAAATATTGTTCATATAGTCAGTTTCTTGTGCTGTGTCATTCAGGGGTCAAATGATATCCAATTCTCATGAAATGTTATAAGCATAAACAAAACATGATAAGCTTTCCATTTCCACTGAGATCACCCCAATTAGACATAAGAGCAGGGAGATATGAATTTTTAAAATGGAGGGATAATACTAGTAATGATAGGCGACCTCTATTATTGTTCCATCATTATCCGATAGCTAAACGTCCCTGTTGTGGTCAAGAATTATTTTTAGCATAATGTAGATATCTGTAACCTTCCATAATGGTATAGTGTGCTTGATTTTGATTTTTTTAAAATTAGTTATAATTTTTCAAAATTCATGACAAAAAGCTAGAATTTCGATTTAAGGCTGCACACATTATTAACATGTGTATTCTTCATTAGCTCGAGTTATCGACCAATTCTTGAGATGGTTTGAGTTGTATTTATGTATTTAAATATGAGAATGAGATGGATGAGTCCATATGGTCCATAAGACATGAAATGAAAATTTTATCCGTGATGTAACACAATTTAATGGAGTATTTTTAATAGCTTTTTTTGGGAATTTTATGCAATCAAAGGAGATGAGCCTAGTAATGATGTGAGATGAGCTTAGTAAATATAGTGTTACAAATAGTGACATTTAAGGAAGCATGGGAAGTAACAACGTGGCCTCCAGTAAGCGTAGTGATAGATAAGTCAAATAGCAAAGTACTAAGGCCTCGTTTGGTACAAAGGGTTAGTTTTTTATGTTTGGTATGATTGAAGAAAAAATATAAATGTTTTTACTTTGAATGTTTTTACTTTTTTATATTTAGTTAGATAGAAATAACATAAAAATAAAATGAGAAGAGAATTAAAAAATCAAAATACCTCTAATTATTACTAATAATTATAAAATGTAATGAAATATTTTATTTTTAATAAATAATAAAATAATTATTTTT
Source organism: Erythrophleum fordii (assembly GCA_032878935.1). Classification (NCBI taxonomy): domain Eukaryota; kingdom Viridiplantae; phylum Streptophyta; class Magnoliopsida; order Fabales; family Fabaceae; genus Erythrophleum; species Erythrophleum fordii. The sequence goes on along the minus strand of JAVQMF010000052.1, from coordinate 10,605,122 downwards.
AATTACTAATAACAATAATAAAATAATATTTTAATTTAAAATTTTATTTTTAATTATCTTTAATAAAAAATTATTTTTTTCATTTTTTATTTTATGAAAAAGCCCAATCCCTTGCATGAAGAAAGGAGAGAAGATTCCCACAAATGTAAGAATGGCCAATCCTATGGAAAGAGGCTTCCTGCATACCAAATAGTCCAATTGATGGATTCCATCTCCTTTTCCCATTCCCTCCCTCTGATTCTATCATACCAAACAAGGCCTAATAGTCAGACTTAATTGCCTCACACAATCATAGGATATAAACAAGTGACTAGCACCTGAATCAAATATGGCAACTACAGGAAGACCATTCACTATCAGCATAACTTGGATCAAACTAGGGGACACACTTGCAACGACCCTAACTTCTAATCATAGTAATTAAGGTTAAAGACACAATTAATAATTATAAATCAAGGTTTGAGGTCATTATGATTACTTATGTTAGGAAAAAAGAAAGGAAATTTAAACCTTGATATTGTTAAAGTTATTAACTAATTACTCATAACCATTTATGTATATGAGAGAATCAACCTGCAATCATAAGCCTTTAATCCTTTCATCCGTTAATTCTGACTCATAAGAACCTCCTACAAGTGCTCCTAAATCATTCCTGATCATTTCCATAGAGAAAATCAAAGTTTTTAGGTTAATATGAGAAATTGAACACCTTCATCATGGCTAAATTATCTCACGCTGCAGCCAATTACTCTTAGGTTTAACTCTTTACACCTTCACAAATTTTGCCGCAGCCAAATACCCCTTTCACTGTGGTAAATTACCCTCTAGAACACCACCAAACTTGCCTCTCACATTTGGTCATGGCTAACATCGCTCTTTATCGTGGCCAATACCTTTGTTTCCTTCTTTGGGCAACTTCATCACGTTTGGTTATGGCGAATTACATTTTGGCTGCGGCCAATTGTCCTCTATTCTTGTAACTCTCAAATTCCCTCCCATACACTCCAATTCTCCCTCTAGAAATACTCTAAGACCACTCTCCCTCAATTTGTGAAACTCTAATGGCATTTATCTACTTGATTTACCTAGCTAATCAATCATTATCCACTTCAAGATTTAAGTGTTGATTTCTACTCATGAAACTATGATACATAAGCGAATTCTATAATTTAGTGACAGCAAAAGTGTTCCGACCACAAAGAGCGTAGGGCCAATGCTTAATGTTCATACAAGATCGAGTCACTCATCTATTATTAGCCAATTACAACCATAATATTCAATTCCATGATAATTATATTACATGTATAGTCCCTATACTTGGCAATTCATGATACAATGCGACATTTATATAAAACTAGTAAATTAATTACACAATATAATCTAACAAGGTTTCCAAACCTATATGCTACCAAACCATATAATAGGCTTCCATTAATTTTTCCTTGCCACTAAGAGGTCCAATCCTTGAAAATGTTTGCCTAAAATCAGAGTGAGATATACAATCTCAGTAACAAGAGGCAAATTCCATATATATATATATACATAGATTAATCAATACAATGTAATTTTATATTATCAATACCAAAATTATTAATTCAATTTGCAAATGTACTAGTTGAGCTACTAATGTCTATTGTCTCATACCAGTAATCACACACAACATATTAATGGCTAATAACACCAGGAGAAATCTATCCATGACACTTACTCTATAATAAGCACAACCAGGGCTCAGTATATCTAGGATCTAATCACAACCCGATACTCGATCGAAGCACATACATAGGTGGCAATCGCACCACAGTTCCATCATGGACTCACAAGGTCCAATCACAATCGAAATTCAAGTAGTCAACCAATCATTTGGCATTTCAAAATCATATATGTGTAAACAATATCAGATTAACATGAACATATACATGAAATTAGGAAATTAACCCCAGTTACCTCAATGAAGCCAATTACTCTTCCTTAAACTACCACCATAATCCAAAGCATAACAAGCCTAACATAAGCATAATCATCATCATTTAACTATCATTAGTTAGGAATTTCCCTATCCATAGATCAATCTTAACAAGAAATCATTAAGAGCTTCTTACCCAAGCTTCTTAAGAGTCTGTTATACCAATTCAAGGTCATAACAATAAGAACTCATAATGGGTTACTCCTAAAATTTCCATTTTCACACATGTAAAAGCCATACACCAAAAATCAGTTCAAATGAGGGAAATTCAGTATATATACCACACAAGAGAAAAGGGAATACTTACCCATGCACCCAAGAGGTCAAATGGACTAGGTTGAGCCTCAACTACTAAGAACACACTATGGGTCATTCTAAAATTCGGATTTGAGTCATCAAGCCCAGAAATTTCAGTGTTTCACCTTCGTTTCCTTGTAATTTCGCATAAGAGCAGAACCCATTATGAAAATCAATCCTTAGGGACATTTTCTAACAAAATAATACACAAAATAGAAGGGAAATACTTACCCAATCATCCATCTAACCTCTAACTCCGAAAATCTTGCAATAATCATCCAAATACCAGATTTCATATTAAGGAGAAATGAAAATTCTTGAAATGACAAACCAATTAGACTAAAATGTAGAGAAAGATGAAATGATCAACTTATGTATAACTCATTTTAGCCAAATCACTCTCTAAGAGTAAAAAATAGAGCTGAAATGTTGGTAAAACCTTAGCCTCCCTTAAACCTCCGAATTTCCTCCCTTTAAACTTTAGCACCCAAATAATGAAGTGATAAGTCCCCTAGGGTTTTAAAATTAAATGGGCTAGTCTATTAGGTCCAAATATTACCTATAGTCTAATTTATTTTCAGAATTGGGCCAAGGTTTATTGGTTTGGGTTGCAATTTTTTTTTTTTTTTGGTTAAGGATGGAGTGTGTTGATCTAGTAGCCCAAGACCCAATTGGCCTCACTTCTCCAAGTTTGGGCTAAAGCTAAATAGGCTCTTGTCTCACTTAAATTCACTAATAAGTTTTGGCATTTCCAGAAAATTTAAGTTAAGCCCACCGGAGACTAGTATTAGGCTCTCCTACTAAGCTCATGGCAATAATTGGGCTTCTACATTTAGTCCAAAACTCAATTAAGTTTTCTGTATGGCCTAAAGTAAAATTCTACCCTCTTAATTAATTTTTCTAATTAATCCATGTTACTCCCTAATCTCCATAATTAGTCTTAATTAATTTTAGGGTGTTACAACACTGGTTTCTTGATGAGTGAGGGCGAACATCTGCCCTGGGTCTGTTGCTTGGTTGGAGGCACTGTAGCCATTTGAGGGCAGTTCCTAACAATATGCCCTAGCTTCCCACACTTGAAGCATGTCACTGCAGCTACTGGGTAACTGACTAGCTCTGAGGAGGCTACGTCTTCTTACCTTTTTATGGCCTTTTGTTCTACAGCACCTTGCCTTTCCTCTTGTTGCTAGGTGCCATGCTAGAGCCCTTCTTAGATCTTAGTCTCTTCAATTCTAGAGCGCCTTTCTAACTCACCATGGTCACAGCAGGCATGATGTCTCTTAAATTATTTTCAATCATCCTGCTAATCTCCACAAGGTTACTGAAGTTCCTGACCCACTGTGGTGTAACTCTATCTCTAATCAGGGGCTTCAACCTAATCTCAAATTGCTCACATATCTAGGGCTTATTATCATATCTTTGGAGGTAAGATGAATACCAAGACAATTCAATAAATCTAGCCACATACTAATCAACAGTTATCTCATTAGCCTATCTCAAGTCCATAAATTCCATTTCCTTCTGTTTTCTCACCGAACTAGGGAAATATTTTTTTATAAAACTCTACCAAGAAGTTTTCCCAGTTAATCTAAATATTCTTACTCTATATAAGAGGTTTCATGCTACGCCACCACTTATCAGCTTCTTGTTGTAACATAAATGTGGCGGGCTGAGCTTTCTACTCTATGGTACAATCCATCACTGTAAATATTTTCTCTAACTCTATGACCCATGCCTCCATCTTATTTGCATCCAATTCCCCATCAAAAGAGGATAGACTATTCTTTCTAAACTGATTCAATAGTTTTTAGATAGGCATCTGAGTTTGAGCAAGTTCTTGGGAAGGTGCAGGTGAAATGCCGGAAGTAGATAGTTGGGGCACAAGGGTCTCCATATTTCTTCTTACTTAGTTAGGGCATCCTGTAGTTTCATGATCATGTCATGCTAATGTTGGGCAACCTGTCTTTATTGCTCTAGCATCTCTCGCTATTGCTCCATTATGGCTTGTTGTCAATCTAATCTCTCCATGATGGTGTGCAAAAGGTCCTCAAGCTGAACCCGAACCTCTGACTCAACTCTCTGAGCCCTGGGTGGCCTACCTCTGCCCTTGTCCTATCTAGTTTCAACTATCATATTTGAAAAGAACCACCACCATTAGTATACAATGGTATTCCAAACATATATGCATATTGTAATGAACGTAATTTTCGTACAACGAAGAAATGAGCCATATAAAAGTAAGTCTTATGAAATGACCAAGATAAGTCCCAAAAAAATTTGGGTTAAGTTCTAGACTCCTAAAAATGATAATTCTAAGTTCAGATGGAAAGAAAAATAGAGTTAGGATAGAGAAATAATTTGCAATGGAAACTGATGAAATGTAATGGCATTTTTGTAAATAAGTGCAACTTTTGGAAAACCACATAGGAGGGTTTTTTAAATGAAAGTTTTGAATTACCCAAGGTTCTCAGAAGCTCTAAAACCTATAGAAAGTCCTAAAACTAGTAAATCCCTTCCTATAACACCATATATTTTTAGCTCATTTCTATCACATTTACATACTTATGTGATATATTCCATGAAGCAAGTAAGAAAATCTATTGCAAATAATATATTCTTTTGGATTACATCGTATATAAAAATTTCATTTTGTGTCACGTGGGCCATGTAAGCTCATACAATACATTCCTATATTTAATTACATGAATACAACTAATTTGCATCATAAAATGTGGCCTACATCTCAAGAGTCATGAAGACGAGTTTAAAATATACCTATTACATTTCGGCCAGATTTTGCTCAATTCTGCCACTAAATTTGGAAAATTATAACTAATTCTAGAAAAATTGAAAACATACATTCTTGGTCGTTCTGGAAAGCTATGGATTTCTACTTTATACAAAAATATGTACAGACTATAACATCCATCACAGAGAACGTTTGACATCTAAAAATGTCTAGATGTCAAATTGCATTCTAGAACTGTCACAAAATTTTGTAGAAAACTTTGAAAATATCCAATTAATTCCAAAAAAATCCAATCTATGCAAATGATACCAATCTGGAAAGCTGTGGATGTTAGCTAGAGGGAAAAAATATTTCTAGACCAGCTCAGGCAACCTAGACCTCAAAATTTGATGGAATAGTAACTGTGGTCTGGTAAGGGTCGCCAATACTGGACATTTTTGGACCAAATGAATAGTACAGCAGACTAAAACTAGAAAAATTACTAACTTTAAAAAATTCTCAAATATTCTGTAGACCTCTGAAAATTATGATCTTTAACTTTCCAAAAAGCTCTTAATAAGACATAATTACATGCCAAATCTCAAACCAAGAATAACTCATTTGGCTAAAAGTGACGTAGGGTTCCATTATAGTCATTTTTGACTCCATATAGGATACCAAAATTGCCAAATGGCTTTCCTTTAGTTTTGGCACCTTTTGGGCAAGTTTAAAAGCACATTTAGGAGTTGTATGAGCTACCCAAATGGTCCAAAACCCCATGCATCTCATTTTGTCCTTTCCATCCACACATATGCACATTACATCAAACTTTCCAAAATACATACTTTGACATTACATATCTAACTTCTATTTTAGGGTTCATATATCATGTTCATATATTTATACATCACATAATATCATAATTACATATGTCTAAGTAGATCATATATATCAAAGGTATACATCATATGACACAATTATGTTCTTAAAGTGGCAAAACTTAAGCTTTTGGTCATCAATCTTCTTTCTTCAAGGTAATTGGCTCCCATTACCATATCCACTTGGTCCACCTAGCATGTGAGATCATTGAAAGGGAGGGAATGAGATCCAAAGAATCCTAATATCTCATCTTCCATTCAATCATACATAATATATGTAAAGCAAGTCTTAAAAATGTATCCATGGTTATCATGGAGGTCAAGAGCATTTAAGAAGCAAGCTTGGCATGTGAATAAGTCATACAAAACATTCAAGATCTCACCAAGTATTTGGATTGGCCTTACACTTCTCCTCATGAATTTTGGAGTTGCCTCATCCATTCTTTAAGAGCTTTGGATTCAACCATACTCTTGGGAGCCCACTTTACTTTTGGGAGACTCTTTGTTATGTCTAAACTAATTTCAAGGGTTCTTGGCTCATCCTCACCATAGTTAAGAGTTCTTGGCCTCTCCACACTCAAGCAAACTCAACAAATATCATACATTCATTTGAAAACATAACATGATATCATGAAATCATGGCATATAAAATCATACTAGCATACATTTTATGGCTTGAAAATACACATACACACATTCTAAGACAAGCTAAACACACATCCATGCATGAGAGAAGGTGGAGAGAGCTACCTTGCACACAATCATACACTTTTTCCTTGGATTTCAAGCCTCCTCTTTCGGCCACACACCCACAAATTTGTGGAAATGGTTTCTCTTGGCCTAGACACAATTTATAGAAGCCAATTAGGTTCATGAAACACATTCTAAAGCCATACAACATGTTTAGACACTTGGTTGCTCTACAAGTTCCATTATGGTCCATAATTGCCCCTAATGAAGCAACACTGCTCAAACAATTTTTAAGCTCCATTCTTTCCTTTCAAATATGATTCTTGACTCCTTTTAAGCCTCTTGGAGTCATCACACAATTAAAACAAAGAGCCTAGCTACATGTTACTTCTTTAGGTCATAATATGGAACCTAAAGTACCAACTCACTTTCTATGAGTTTCAAATTTTTTCCAAGGCCTCCCCTCATATTCATTCATCATATATAACTTAAGAATGACCTTAGAAAAATTTAAAACTCTCCCTAGCTACCCTAACCTTGCTTGGCCGAGACTATGCCCCTTTTTAGCCTCCTTGGAATTCTCTTTATTTTCTTGAAGGAGGAAGCATGTGGAGAGCATCTTAGGGATCTTAGGAACTCATTTAAACTCTTAATTAAACCTAAGAATCATAACATAAGGTTAGATTTTACAAGGTGCACACAAAACCCTAGAATTTGTATCTTGAAATCTAATGATTTTTTGATAATTCTCTTTGCATATTCTTAATCTCCACATCCTTTTCCTTAAATTCATGCTTGGTTATACCTAAAAATTATCTCCTCCTAGGGTTTTCTCAAGTGGGGCGAAATGGTGGAAAAGGGAACCAAATATGGCAACTATAGAAAGAGAAATTACCTTGTTTTCTGGCTTTTTCTCACTTGAATATTGTGTTCTTTGAGCTCCTCTCTTCAAATCCGAATTTTCCCCTCAATTTCTCCCTTAAAAAAGATTTATAAACTTCATTTTAATCATAGGAAACAAAGAAGAAAGGAGGAGAGGAGGTTTGGATGGAAGAAAGCATAGAAAACTACCAAGAATCCATACCTTTTTCTTTATTTTTCTTCTCCTTTTCTTCCCCTTCTTGTGAGCCTAAGAGAGCAGATCATATTCTGTATTTTGGGCAGAAATTTCATGCTTAAGAAGATGGGAGAAGAAAGGGGAAGTGTGTGGGAGCTTTTAGAAATACACTTTTTCAAAAATTCTAATTTTATCCTTCCGTAATGGCAATTTTGTTTCCGCTTTGTTTTAGCTCCTTTTTGAGATTTTTCTTTTCCATTATAAAATTTAGATTCCCAATCTAATAAAATGCCTTCGGAATCACTCAATTTGGAGCTAAAACATTACCGAACGAATCGATCAAAATTCAGGTCAACTAATGTTAAAAAATGTCCACTGGAGGGGATTTAACTGTCCCAAGGCTTTCCATGGTTTTCAGGGCCTCTAAGAACCCTGGGGAACTAAAAAATTTCATTTAAAAAGCCCTCCTATGTGAATTCTAAAATTTACTCAAAATTACGAAAATGCCATTACGTTTCGTAAGCTTTTCATAAGAAATTGTTTCTTCATTCTAGCTCTATTTTTCTTTCCGTCTGAGCCTGAAATTCTTATTTTTAGGATCCCAGAATGTTTCCTAAATTTTTTGGGACCTTAGCTACATCGTTTTAGGGGACTTTCTTTTGTATCCAGTGAGTTTCGTTTATTTACGGAGAAACCGTACGTTACGTTTCTCACATTTTTCTCATTTTTTAGAAAATTAGATATTACACCTCTGGTGTATGTTTTTCAATATTAGTAGACCTGAACTTTGACCGGTTCATTCAGTAAGGTTTTAGCTCCAAATTGAGTGATTCTAAAGGCATTTTATTAAATTAGGAACTTAAATTTTATGATGGAAAAGACAGCTCTAAAAAAGGAGCTAAAACGAAGTCGAAACAAAATTGCCATTATATAAGGGAAAAATTAGAAATAAAAGCTTCTAGAATATCCTAAACACTTCCACACTTTTCTTCCATCTTCTCCCTTTTATTGAGCACGAAATTTTTTGCCCAAAATACAAAAGTTATTCTGCTCTCTTAGGTGACAAGAAGGAGAAGAAAAAGAGGAAGAAAACCAAGGAGAAACTAGACCTAAGGGGGAAAATTCGAATTTGCTCAGGAGAAGAGAACCAAGTAAGAAAAGCTTTGAAAACAAGCTTGAAACTAAGGTCAAGAGAACCCTACTCCACCTAAGTGCTCTTGTGAGACTAAGGAGGGAAAGGAATTGGCAAAGTAAGCTCACATAAATTAAAAAGGTAGCTCTACACCTCATTCTCTTGCATTCTTGTGTGCACAAGTATATATTGTGTGCTTGTATATGCTCTTGTGATTTGAGAACATGCCACTTGATGCCTTAAGGTAGCATTGGTACCAATGTGTCTTCTTGAATGACTATGGTTGTGGAAAGAGCTCATAAGGGTGAGGTGATGCCAAAAGTCCCTTGATGAAGGTGAGGAGATGCCAAAAGTCTCATGGCATGGGTGAGACAAGGCCAAAAGTCCCTTGAATGGGTGAGGCTAAGTCAAAAGTCCCTAGGCCAAGAGTGAGACAAATCCAAAAGTCCTAGAAATGGGATGAGGCTAAACCAAAAGTCCCTAGAGCATGAGAGTGGTCTTGACATGTTGTTGTGGCATGAAATGAGATTTATTGTACACTTTATGCTTACATATTCATATATTTAATGTATGTATGCCTTGAGTGTAGTGTGAATGAGTGTGTGAGCTATTGAGATTCTTGGAATCTCACCCCCTTTCCCTCTCATGCTTAAAATGTCTAGGTGGTGCTCAAGACCAAGGAAGTGCAAGCCAAGAACACTAAATGGTTACACTTTGCTTAATTTGTAGTTTAAATTGTAATGGAGTGTCAAGAAAAATTTTACATATTATTTTTGGTTGTGTAAAACCTTGAGCATATGCAACATGATGTATAGACTATATATATAATGTATGTAGTATTAAATCAATGAAATTATGTAATTGGACCCTTGAATGGCATGTGTGTTAAGTGCATAAATGGATGTTGAGAGGCCAAAATAAGATGCATTGGGTTTGGGACCATTTAGGCAACCTCCACAAGTCATATTTGTGCTTTGACACTTGCCCAAGAGGTGCCAAACAATTAAGAAACCTATTTGGACAAATTGGTAACCCATATGGAGCAAAATTTACCATTTTAGGAGGCTATACCACTTTTTGTCCAAATGAGCTCTTCTTGGTCTAGAATTTGGCATGCATTTAGCACTAATTGAAATCTTTTTAGGAAGCTAAATTTGGTAATTTTTAGAGGTCTATGTAATATTTGGAGAATTGTTGAAGTTGTGAATTTTTCTAGTTTTGGTTCTTGGTATTGTAGCTCTGGTTTGAAATTAGATCCTATCACTCATGGGGCAAATGATGTCTAATTGCCATAAAATTTTATATAGAGAAACTGTACATTCCCAATTACTTGTGCCAACTAGAAGCACCTCAATTGGAGGTCTAGAGAGGGAGATATGAATTTTTGAACATTCTATCTAGTATCAGGAGTTTTGCCCGACCTGAGTTACTGTTCTATTGGATTTCAAGGTTTAGGCTATCTGAGTTAGTCTGGAAATATTTTTCCCCTCTAGCTAACATGTACAGATTTATAGATTGGTATTATTTGCATGGATTGAATTTTTATAGAATTAATTGGACATTTTCAAAATTTGCTGCAGAATTCTATGACAATTCCAGAATGCAATTTGACCTCTGGACTTTTTTGGATGTCAAATATCCTCTGTGATGGATGTTATAGTCTGAGCGTAATTTTTGGCATGAAGTAGACATCTGTAGCTTTCTAGAATGGCCAAGAATGCATGTTTTCAATTTTTCTAGAATTAGTTATGATTTTTCAAAATTTGGACAGAAAAGAGGCAAAATCTGTCTAAAATTAAACCTTCATGTTTTATGCTTCATTTCCGTTTTCTTGAGTTGTAAGCCATATTTTATGATGCAAATGAGTTGCATACATATAATTAAATATGAAAAAGTATAGTATGAGCTCACACGGTCCACGTGACATCGAACAAAATTTTTAGACATGACGTAACGCAAAAATAATCAATATTTTAATGCCATTTTCTTGCCTCTCAAATGAATTGATTGATATGAGGTATAAAAATAGCATGGAATGAGCTAAAAAATTATGGTATTACACATATGCATTTCACTATTTCTATGGCAATTCACAATCACACCATTCAAGAACTAAACACTGAGCAAAAGTGCCTGAACTTTTGTTTAATACCAAAAATGTAACATCATAATGTATTAGCCTCATTTAACCTACACATAGACTTGATTCCATATAATTCCAAAGAAAAAGAGTAAAATCATAGTATTTCATTGCGTTCTGTCAGGGTTCAAAAGTTCATATTTCGCCCTGCAGACCCCTTTGGACCTATCCATATCATTCTCTACTTATACTATATCCATACAACTCATACATATCATAAAACAATCCATGAGACATGGATTTGAAGCCAAAAGCCAGAAAAATTACAATTTGCTCACAGGTCCAAAATTTAGATTTTAGATACCAACTTTGAAAAATCATAATTAATTCTAGAAAAATAAAATTCAAGCAAGTGATAACTTTCTGGAAAGCTCTGGATGTTAAATTTATATGAAAAATAATTCCAAGCCATAATAACATCATTTGGACCATGATTAACAATATAAAAGCTTGAAAGGTCAGACTACCTAGCGTTTCTGATACAAGTTACTAAAATGAAGTTCAAAAATTCATAACTAAATCTAAAAAAATAAAAACCTAACACGCCATACCATTATAGAAAGCTATGCATATTAACTAGATGGAAAAAATGAGGCCAAACCAAAACAAAAGCAATTAAGGCATAAAAACCTATGGAACAGTAACAGAGGTTAGACTGCACCCCTAATACTAATCTGGAAGTTCAAAAATTTGTTTCTCACTTTATATAAATTAAAATGAGGTGCTCTCAAGTGCTACAAAAGCATGTCTAGTATATGCCTATAAAATTTCATAGCCATTGGAGACCATTTGCCCCACAAATGATGGAGATAAAGGACCTGACCATTTGAATAGTGTCTCAAGTGGTCTAAAACCTAATACCACTCATACCTACTATGCTACATGCCATAATATGCAACTAAGAATGAGCTGCCAAGTGGGGAAACTCATACATTCTCATTGATTTGGTTCTAATATTGATATATACAATGTATTCACATACTTTTACATTTGCTCAAGTATCTTCATCTCAAAAATATTATGTACATATCCACTTTGACAATAGAATACATCAAAAACTACATTAGTGTCAAAGTATAGCCCACTATGCTCTTTGGCTTGCACTATGGTCTCTTAAGCTTTCACCTAGACATGTTAAGATAGGATAGGAAAGGGGTGAGATTTAAAGAATCTCAATAGCTCATACACTCATTCAAGTAAGTAATCAAGGCATATAAATATGTCAAAGCATACCAGTAGGCATCCAACACTATTAAGAATCATCCAACACATAATTTATATACCATGAAAACATATCAAAGCCATGAATAAGTTCTCAAGACTTTTGATCTAGCCTCACCCCATTTTTGGGACTTTTAGATTTGCTTCACCCTTGATCTAAGTGTAACACCTAACTTTTTATTATAGGACTTAGCCTAAGAGAGATCATCTAACAATGGCCTAATTTGACCTAGTGAAATAAAGGCCTAAGACCTAATTTATATGAGCTCTTATCGCTGGCCCAACATTCCTTATACAGACCAAAACTAAATGGGCTCTTGAAACTTGACTCAACTCAACTAAAAATCTAAACTCTTGTAGTTAGCCTAACAAATGAAAAACCTTAGCCCAGCAACTAGTATGAGGCCAATAGGCCCAGTAACTAATAGGAGCCCAATAGGTCTTTGGGTTGATGGGTCAACCCATAACCCATTTAAAACCTAACTTAAACCCTAAAAATCAGTCTAGCCACACCCCAATCTGCAAAACCACAAGAAACATAAGGCAATTTTCAAAGGTTTAAGTTGGAGACTAAGGTTATTGACACATTTTCATTATTTCTCACTTCTAGGCTCAAAATTAACCAAGGTAATAGTTATATAACTTAATCCTCTCCTCTTCCTCTTTAATTTGACCCGATTAATGTTTCATTTAGAGCATTTCACCCACACCCAAAATATGAAAATTTGTTATTTGGTATTTTTATGGTGAAATTTCAAATTTTTATGATAAGTATAAACTCTTCATTTTGATGCTTTTTCTGCTAATTAAAGACCCCCATAGTTGATTTATAGTATGGGCATTAATTTTGTGCCAAATTACAAGGAGATGAAGGTGAAACAATGAAATTTCTAAGTTTGATGACTCAAATTCGAATTTTAGAATATCTCGATAGTTGAGGTTTCACTTAGTCCATTTGACCTCTTGGGTGTATGGGTAAGTGTTTCCTCTTCTCTTGTGTGGTGTATGTGCTGAATTCCTACATTTTGGATTAACTTTTGTTGCATGGTTTGTACATGTGCAAAAATGGAGTTGTGGGGAGTGAATCATGGTGAGCTTTGATGTATGGACCCTAAATTGGTGCAATAAATCATTAGGAAGCTTGGTAAGAAGTTTTTAATGATTTTTTGTTCAGATTAACTTGTGGATAGGGAGAATTTCCTTGCTAATGATAGTTAAATGATGATAATCATGCTTATGTTAGGCTTGGTATGGTTTAGATCATGGTGGTATCTAGAGGAAAAGTAATTCGCTTCATTGAAGTAACTGGTGTTAATTTCTTAATTCCATGTATATGTTCATGTTAATCTAATATTATTTATACATATATGATTTTGAAATGTTAAATGATTAGTTAACTACTTGAATTGTTATTGTGATTAGACCTTATGAGTCCATGGTAGAACTGTAGTACGGCTACCACCCGTGCATGTGCTTTGATCGGGCATCGGGTTGTGATTAAATCCAAGATGCATTGAGCCCTGGTTGTGCTCTTTATGGAGTAGGTGCTGTGGACGAACTTCCCAATGTTATTGGCCATTAATATGTTGTGTGTGATTGCTGGTATAAGACAGTAGTCATTAGTAGCTTAACTAGTTTATTTGCAAATTGAATTGATAATTTTGGTATTGATGATATGAAATTACATTATATTGATTAATCTGTACATATATATGGAATTTACCTCTTATTATTGAGATTGTATATCTCACCCTAATTGTGGGCTAACATTTTCGAAGAGCAGACCTCTTAGTGGCAAGGAGAAGTTAATGGAAGCTTATTATATGGTTTGGTAGCATATAGGTTTGGAAACCTTGTCAAATTATATTATATAATTAGATTACTAGTTTTATATAATTGGTGCATTGCATCATGAATTGCCAAGTATAAGGATTGTACATCTAATATAATTATCATATATTTGAACATTATGGTTGTAATTGGCTAACAATGGATGAGTGACTTGATATTGTATGAACATTAAGCATTGGCCCTACGCTTCTAGTGGTCGAAACACTTTTGCTTCACTAAATTATGGAATTCACTTATGTATGATAGTTTCATGAGTAGAAATCAATACTTAAATCTTGAAGTGGATAATGATAGATTAGCTAGGTAAATCAAGTAGATAAATGCCATTAGAGTTTCACAAATTAGGGGAGAGTGGTTCTAAAGTGTTCTTAGAAGGAGAATTAAAGTGTATGGGATGAAATTTAGGAGTTTTAGGAACAGTAAGGAATTGGCCATAGCTAAAATGGAATTGGCCTAGGCCAAAAGCAACGAAGTTACCCAGGGAAAAAAAACAGAGAGGAATTGGCCACGGCAAAAAGTGAAGTTAGCCGCGGTGAAATGTGAGAGGCAAGTCTAGTAGTGTTCCAAAGGGTAATTTGCTACAGTAAAAAAGGTATTTAACCGCATCAAAATGTGCAAAATTTATGAAGGTGTAAGGAGTTGAACCTGAAAGTAATTGGCCGTGGTGCGAGAGAATTTAGGCGCAACAAAGGTGCTCAATTTCTCATGTTGAGAGTTGTGTCACGCAACTTCAAAATAAAACTAGGTTAAAAAATATATAGCTAGTGGTACAACCTAGGTCATCTCCCTTGGAAATGGAATTCAATGTTTAATTGGGTTTTCTAAGTGTTAAAGGACTCTAGAAATTACCTAACTAAAGGGAGTTTTTGATCAAATTAGACTAACTAAAATATAATTGAAATAAAATTCTTAATTGCTACCTAATTGCATGAATTAAAGAGTGAATGATAGATATGTGACTAACTTTAGATTCATCCCTTAGTATCCATTATCCTTATCCTAATTCAATTGTGATTAATTCTGGTCTAAGAGTCCCTAATTGTGTTCATAACAATGTATCTTGAGTTACCATGCAAGAATCAAGAGATTAACGATCTAATGTTGAATTGAAACCACAATCCCGCATCATATCATTAATTCTTGTCATTAGGATCAATAGACACTAAATTTGATTGATTAATGGATCAATTAGCCTCTGAATTATCACCCTAAGATGTTTAATTAACTAATTAAACTCTAAAAAATTCTTAAATCAAACAATCAAGCACACAATCTCACTCAAACATTTCATCGAGCACCTTGATGGCATACATGGAAAATTAGAGGATAATGAAAAATTTAGTATTTAATCCAATCAATTAATCAATAAAAAGGTTTCCTAATTAGTTTCTAACCAACCACTAATTATAATTACACTAATCTCAATCAAATACATCTCAACCAAGCATGTACAAGAACAAGAAAAAGTGTAGGAAAGTAGGAAATTCTTAGTCAAAATTCCTTTGATATCTCTATGGATTCAAGCTTCTCCAAGAGCCTTCTTCCAAGTTAGCCATAATTTGCGATTAAGCTCTCATTGGATGGATGGATGGAAGTGAGAAAAATGGAGGAGGAATGGTTACAGGAGTGGAGAGTGAATGTGGTCTGCGAATGACGATGGAGTGTTTGCTCGATCAATGAAAAAAATGCTCTCTGGATATGTTGTTCTATGATGGAATGGCATGGATTCCCTTCTCACATGTTTTTTTAATAACTTCATGTGCTCCCTTTTATGCCAATTGCCTGTAGCTTCCTTTATATGTATATAAGTGTGGTCCTCGGTTTATTTTCTTTTATAATATTCCACGTGCTACTCAAACTACGTCTTCATCGTTTCTCCCTTGCCACGAGTTAAGATCACATGCTGCATGGATGGCTCTCACTTCTCTTAATTCCCACTCATTCCCACGTGCTTCCTATATGTTGTTTCCATGTACTTTCCACATAATTTCTTCTCCTTAATCAAACGTGTATGCTCGTGGCTTCATTCCTTTTATTATAATGTGGCTTTATCTCAGCTCATACATCTTTAATCATTCCTACGTGGCTGCTCCTTCATTCCTCCACACATTCTTTGTTTGTTTATTCTTCTTTCGTGTTGCTACTTCAACGTTCAACTCAGCTCTCATTCTATGTAACATTTGCTCATCCTTCCACGTTAGACCTAAGCTCCCTCTTCGCATTTTTCTTTAGCTAGCTCCCAGCTCTTGCTTCACACACTTAACATGTGTATGAGTGCAACCCATAAATTAACTTGAGTGAATGGAGAGCGTACTACTAAACGTGTTACGTGGGTGAATGATGTTTCCTCTTGCAACTGCCATGTATAAGTATAAATAGGTCCATTCTGAATCATGTGTCTCCCTTCACCATGCCTTGGAGCGAACTAGATGTTTGTGTTTCTAGTGGAACCTCGTGCATGTGTTAAGAAGAGAAGAGCCTACTTGAATCATCATGAGATTAAGCTGTGTGTCCATTTACACTTCTTGTGTATGGCACTGTGTTACGTATGAAGTGTGCAGGATATGGCTACGTGTATAAGTAGCAACCCTTCTCCTGGATCATAAGCTTTAGCCTTGCTTTTTATTAAACCACGTGCCCATGCATGAATGAGTGAATAATGTGGGCGCATGCTTCATGGAAATTAATATGTACGTGGGAGTGTGGTTACGTTGTGAGCTAGTGATGTGGATGAGTGAAGTTGCTTTATTGTTTTGCATATGTGTGATGGTAATGTGACTTCATGTAAGTGTGTGTGCTGCATGTAGATGAAAGTGTGTGCATGTGGGTGAGCTAGAATGTGGAATATGTTAGATGAGTGACAAGCATGAATCAATACAAGCTAGAGTGTATGTGAATGTTTCTAAGTGAGATGCTATGTGTTAGTGTGTGCTTCAAGGGAGTGGATGCTGTGATGGCTGAAGGAAAGTGAAAGAAGCAAGCATAAGTGAATGAATGAAGTCAAGGGTGCTGGAGTTGACTTGTGACTTCTTAAATCCTTTATCATATGATTTCCTCTTTTCTCTATTTCAAAACCATAACAAGAGATACAAATTCTGCACAAAAAGAATGGAAAATATGAAATAGGAATATTCACAAAATTCATTTAAAAAGATTTGTTCATTAAAATTCCAAAATTTTGCAAATTAACTCCTAAAATATAAAAATGGCTACTAAAATAAAATCTTATCTAATTAAAGTCTTAAAGCCATAATTCATTATTAAAATGCCCAAGTTTAAGAGAATAAAATATATACAAAAAACTTGTTTATCACATATTAACCTAGAAACTTTGGTTTTCTCTATGGAAATGATAAGGAATGATTTAGGAGCACTTGTAGGTGTAATACCATAATTTCTTAGCTCATTCCATGCTATTTTTATACCTCATATCAATCAATTCATATGAGAAGCAAGAAAATGGTATTAAAATATTGATTATTTTTACGTTGCATTGCGTATAAAAATTTTGTTTGGTGTCACGTGAACTATGTGAGCTTATACAACACATTTTCATATTTAATTACATGGATACAACTCATTTGGATCATAAAATGTGGCTTACAACTTAAGAAAATCGAAATGAAGCATAAAACATGGAGATTTATTTTTAGACAGATTTTGCCTCTTTTCTGTCCAAACTTTGAAAAATCAAAATCACACATTTTTGGTCATTTTGGAAAGTTACGGATGTCTACTTCACACTAAAAATATGCCCAGACCATAACAACCATCACTGAGGGCGTTTGGCATCTGAAAAGGTCCAGAGGTCAAGCTGCTTCCTGATGTTGTCACAGATTCTGTAGCAAACTTTGAAAATATCCAATTAATCTCAAAAAAAATCCAATCCATGCAAATGATACCAATCTAGAAAGTTGTGGATGTTACTAGAGGGGAAAAATATTTCCAAACTAGCTCAGGCAATCCACAACTCAGAATTCAATAGAATAATAACTTAAGTCGAGTAAGGGTCTTGATTCTAAATAGAATGTTAAAAAATTCATATCTCCCTCTCTAGACCTCCAAATGAGGTGCTTCTAGTTGTCACAAGTCACTGGGAATGTCTAGTTTCTCTATATAAAATGTCATGGCAATTGGACATCATTTGCCCCATAAGTGATAGAATTTAATTTCAAACCAATGCTACAGTACCAAGGACCAAAACCAGAAAAATTCCTAACTTCAACAATTCGTCAAATAATCCATAGACCTCTAAAAATTACCAACTTTAGCTTCCCAAAAAACTCTCCATAAGCTCTAGATTCATAGCAAATTTCAAACCAAGAAGCACTCATTTGGACAAAAAGTGGTATAGCCTCCTAAAATGGTAAATTTTTGCCCTATATGGGTTACCAATTTGTCCAAATGGCTTTCTTAATTGTTTGACACCTCTTGGGCAAGTTTCAAAGCACAAATATGACTTGTAGAGACTACCCAAATGGTCCCAAATCCCATGCACCTTATTTTAGTCTCTCAACATCTATTTATGTACTAAACACATATGTCATTCAAGGGTCTAAGTACATAATTTCATTGATATAATACTACATACATTATACATAGAGTCTATACATCATGTTACATATGCTCAAGGTGTTACACAACCAAAAATAATATGTACAATGCTTCTTAACACTCCATGACAATTTACACTACAAAATAAATAAAGTGTAGTCATTTAGTGTTCTTGGCTTACATTTCCTTGGCATTGGGCACCACCTGGACATTTTAAGCATGAAAGGGAAAGGGTAGTGAGATTCTAAGAATCTCAATAGCTCACACACCCATTCACACTGCATTCAAGACATACATACATCAAATATATGAATATGTAAGCATAAAGTGAGCAATAGATCCCATTTCATGCCATATCAACACGTCAAGACTACTTTCATGCTCTAGGGACTTTTGGTTTAGCCTCACCCCATTTCTAGGACTTTTGGATTTGCCTCACTCTTGGCCTAGGAACTTTTGACTTAGCATCACTCATTCAAGGGACTTTTGGCCTTGTCTCACCCATGCCATGAGACTTTTAGCATCTCCTCACCTTCATTAAGGGACTTTTGGCATCACCTCACCTTTATGAGCTCTTTCCACAACCATAATCATTCAAGAAGACATATTGGTACCAATGCAAACTCAAGACATCAAGTGGCATGTTCTCAAATCACAAGAGCATATACAAGCACACAACATATACATATGCACACAAGAATGCAAGAGAATGAGGTGGAGAGCTACCTTTTAATTTATGCAAGCTTACTTTGCAATTCCTTTCCCTCCTTGATCTCACAAAAGCACTTAGGTGGAGTAGGGTTCTCTTGACCTAGACATCACACAAGTATGCATTTGAAGCAAACCAAGACACTAGGTTTATACTTAAACACACACTTGGTTCCATATTGGGCATATTGGTTCCATAAATGGTCCATTGAAGTAACTCATATCATCTAAGTTCTAGGCTCCATTCTCTTATTATTTCTAGACTTTTTAGACTCATTTAAGGTCCTTCGAGCCATAACATATTCAATTACACTATTGGAAGACCAAGTTGCTTCATAAGGCACTATTATGGACACCATTGTCCCATCTCCCAATCCATGGCTCCTAAAATTTTTTCCAATGGTTCCTCCCACCTTCTAACATCATATAAAGTCCCAAACCAAGGTTAGAACAAATTAAAACATCCCCTAGCCTAATGAACCTAGCTTGGCCGAAATATGCACCATAATGGAGGTTCATGGACTTTGTGATTTTTCTTTGATGGGAGAGCCACTTGGGAGGCCTTTTAGAGGTCTTAGGAGCTCAAAAGAACATTCAAGTAGTCAAGGAAATATTTACACAAAATCAAATTTTACAAAACCCTAGACAACACTATACTTTCTAACTTGTTTTCCTTTGATTTTTCCTTGAATTTCTTGCTATATTCTTAATCCTTGCACTCTTTTCCCTAAGTTTCTCCCTTGGTTCTGCCCAAAATTCATCTCCTTCTATCCCGCCTAGGCTGGCCAAAACTACTACAAAGAGGAGCAACCAAGATGAAGCATCAAGAATGGAAAATACCTTAGTTTCAAGCTTGTTTTTAAAGCTTTTCTTCCTTGGTTCCCTTCTCCTTGGAAAATTCAAATTTTCCCCCTTACGTCTAGATCAAAAGCAGAACCAAATCATTCAAAAAAATCCATGGAAAAAAAGGAGGAAGAGAGGAGAACAAGATTGGAGGAAGATGAAGCCAGAAACTCCATGAAATTACTTATTTTCTCCTTGGTTTTCTTCCTCTTTTTCTCCTCCTTCTTGTGCACCTAAGAGAGCAGAATAACTTCTATATTTTGGGCAGAAAATTTTGCACTTAGTAAAAGGCAGAAGATGGAAGAAAAGTCTGGAAGTGTTTAAGACATTTTAGAAGCTTTTATTTCCAATTTTGCCCTTTTATAATGGCAATTTCGTTTTAGCTTCATTTTAGCTCCTTTTGAGAACCTTCTTTTCCATCATAAAATTTAGGTTCCCAATTTAATAAAATGCCTTTGGAATCATTCAATTTGGAGCTAAAACCTTACCGAACGAACTGGTCAAAGTTCAGGTCAACTAACATTGAAAAACATACACTGGAGGGGCTTTACCAGTCTTGGGGCTTCCCATAGTTTTTAGAGCCTCTGAGAACCTTGGGCAACTCAAAAATTTCCCTCAAAAAGCCCTCATATGTTGTTTTCCAAAAGTTGCACTTATTTACGAAAATGCCATTACACTCCGTCAATTTCCGTCGCAAATTATTTTTCCATCCTAACTCTGTTTTTCTTTTCGTCTGAGCCTAAAATTATCCTTTTTAGGAGTCTAGGACTCAACCCAAATTTTTTGGGACATTATCTAGGTTATTTCATAGGACTTACTTTTATATGGCTCATTTCATCGTTTTACGAAAATTACGTTCATTATATTTTCCACCCCCCTTAAAATCAATTTTGCCCTTAAAATTTAAATACATACCTTAAGGAAATAGTTTTAGATATTTCGGTCTCATCCCATTCTCTAGCTCCTAGGTTGCCTCTCAAACATTAGACCCTTCTAGACCACTTTCACTAGAAGGATGCTTTTATTTCTCAGCTGTTTTAGCTTGACATCCACAATCCTTTCTAGTTTCACTATATAGGAAAGATTTTTCTGTAATTAAACATGCTCATATTCTATGATATGTGAGGGGTCTGGTAAGTACTTTTTCAATTGGGAGACATAAAAAACATTATGGATTTAGGCTAGGTTTGGAGGTAAGGCTATTCGGTAGGCCACGGGTCCAATTTTCTCAAGGATTTCAAATAGGCCAATATACCTAAGACTGAGCTTTCTTACCCTCATAGACTGACCTACCCCAATCACTGGAGACACCCAGAGGAATACATGGTCTCCAATCTTGAACTCTAATGGCCTCCTTCTCCTATCGGCAAAACTCTTCTGTCTACTCTGGGCTGTAAGGAGTTTCCTTTTAATCATCTCTATTTGTTGGGTAGTCTGGTCAACTAATTCAAGTCCTAGTAAACTCCTCTCACCTAGCTTAACCCAACATAATGGAGATCTACACTTTCTCCCATACAGATCCTCACAAAAGGCCATCTAAATACTGGAATGATAGCTACTATTATAAGAGAACTCTACTAGTGGCAAATACATATCCCAGTTACCCCTCGTCCCTAATACACATGCCCTCAACATGTCCTCTAGGGTCTGGATGGTCCTCTCAGTCTGAGCATCTGTCTGAGGGTGATAAGTAGTGCTAAATTGCAACTTGGTCCCTATGGCATGCTGTAACGACCTCCAGAAGTTCGATGTGAATCTGGGGTCTCTATTAGATACTATGCTACTGGGAACTCCATATAGTCACACTATCTCGCGTATATACAACTAGGCTAATCTATATAATGAATAAGTAGCCTTAATCACTAAAAAGTGTGCATACTTTGTCAATCTATCTACAACTACCCAGATAGTATCGTGTCTAGAGGAGATCCTGGGCAACCCCATAACAAAATCCATAGCTATGTTATCCCATTTCCACTCAGGGATATCTAGGGGTTGCAATCACTCAGCAGGTCTCTAATGTTCTATCTTAATGCTCTGGCATATTAAACATCTCGCCACGTAATCTGTGATGTCATTCTTCATTCTTAGCTACTAGAAATTTCTTTTTAAATCTTGGTATATCTTAATGGCACCTAGGTGGATAGTATATTTACTCTTATGTGCCTCCTTTAAAATTCTCTCTTTCAAATCATTATTACTGGGTACACAAATCCTGTCTCAATATACTATCACACCATCCTCAGACATTCTATAATCTGAGGTCTTCGCTCTTAATATGTTTTAAGAATTCATCTTCTCTCTAGGCATCTAAGATTTGGGTCCTCTACTCATTCTTAATCTGGGTCTGACTCAAATGCAATCTACCCAGTACTAGCTAATAAGAAAGGTTCAAATTTTTAAATTTCCCAAGGAGTTCCTACTCCCTAATCATCATATAGGTAACATGGATGGATTTCCTACTCAAGCCATTGGCCACCATGTTAGCTTTACCTGGATGATATTTCAATACATAGTCATAATCCTTCAGGAATTCCATCTATCTCCTCTGTCTTATATTGAGTTCCTTCTAATCAAATAAGTATTTTAGACTCTTATAGTCACTATATATTTCTATACTTGCACCGTATAGATAGTGCCTCTAAATCTTAAAAGCAAATACTACTGTGGCAAACTCTAGGTCATGTGTGGGATAATTCTCCTCGTGAGGCCTCAACTGTCTAGAGGCATACGCCACTACCCTACCCTACTGCATCAACACACATCCTAACCCTCTCCTCGAGGTATCACTATACACCACAAATTGTAAACTAGGGTCAGGAATAACTAGCACAGGGGCAGTGGTCAATCGGAGTTTCAACTCTCAGAAACTCCTCTCACATCTATCATCCCATACAAAAGGTGTATCCTTATAAGCCAACCTCGTGAGTGGCAAGGCTATCTGAGAAAAGCCCTAAATGAATCGTCTATAATATTCTACCAAACCAAGGAAACTCCTAACCTCAGTGATAGTCCTAGGTCTATCCCACTGTAACATAGCTTTAACTTTATGAGAATTTATTGTGACTCCCTCTCGTGAGATAACATGACCTAAGAATTTAACCTCAGTTAGCCAGAACTCACATTTACTTAGTTTGGCATATAATCTCTTATCTCTCAAAGTCTCTAGGACTAATCTCATATGCCACTCACGCTCCTTAAAAGATCTGGAGTACACTAAAATATCATCAATAAAGACCACAACAAATTTATCCAGATACGGTCTGAATACTCTGTTCATATAATCCATAAACACATCGGGCACATTCGTCAGCCCGAATGGCATCACAAGGAACTCATAATGCCCATATCTAATTCTGAAAGCCATCTTTGGGATGTCTTTCGCTCTCACCCTCAGTTGGTGATATCCAGATCTAAGATCTATCTTAGAAAATACAGATGCCCTGACTAACTAATCTAACAAGTCATCTATTCTAGGGAGAGAATATTTATTCTTGATGGTAACTTTATTCAGTTCTCTATAATCTATGCACAATCTCAAGCTACCATCTTTCTTTTTCACAAATAACATTGGAGCTCCCTAGGGTAACACACTTGGGCATATGAACCCTTTCTCTAACAACTCTTTTATCTATTTCTTTAATTCAGCAAGCTCGGTGGGAGCCATCCTATAGGGAGCCTTGGACACTAGTCCAGCCCTAGGCACTATATCTATAGAGAACTCTATCTCTCTCACAGATGGCAGGCCACTAAAATTAAAATCTTTAAGGAAGACCTCTGAGAATTCCTTAACTATCGGGATCTTCTCTATCCCTTCTTCTACCTCGACCTGAATAGAGAAAAAGACTAGAAACCCCTGACATCCATGCTTTAGGTATCTCTCAGCTTAGGTAGTAGTCATAAAGGATAACTTGGCCCCTACCCTAGGTATGGTCCCACAAGAAGGTACAGATATGGTTTTGTACTCACAATCAAAGATAGCATTATTAGCAATCATCCAATTCATACCAACAATCAAATCAGTATCATAAAATGGCATACAAATCAAATCAATGGTAGTATATGACAATGATTAAACTATACAGTGACATTCAGACAAGCATGAGAAGTAACAACATGGCCTCTAGTAGGTGTGGTAACAAACAAATCAAATGGTAAACTACTAACAGTCAGACCCAAATGTCTCATACAATCATAGGATATAAATGAGTGACTAGCACTTAAATCAAACATTGCAATCACAGGAAAATCATTTACTATGAGCATACCTTGGATAAGACTGGGAGATGCATTGGCCTCCTGCTGAGAAAGGGCAAACACCCTACCTTGGGTCTATGGCCTGGGAGGAGGTGATATGAATGCAGGTGCTGAATCCACCTGGGGATAGTTTCTAACAATGTGCCCCAGCTTCCCACACTTGTAACACATCAACAGGGATTGCTGTGTGCATGACGGAGTCCTCTAAGGCTGTACCTTCTTTCCTTTCAGTGGCCTCCTGCTCCACTGCACCTTGCTCTTCTTTATGCTAATAGGTGCGGAGCTGACTCCTTCCTCTGGTCTCGATCTTTTTAATTCCAGGGTTCCCCTCTGACCAGATGCTGTGACAGTAGGCATAATCTCTCTCAAATTATTCTCAATCACCCTACTGATCTCCACAATAGCATTGAAGTTTCGAATTTTGTGTGGCGTCACTCTATCTCTAACCTGGGGTTTCAACCCAAACTCAACCTGTTCGCACCCCCAGGGTTCATCATCATATCTCTGAAGGTAAGAAGAATACCGAGACAATTCTATAAATCTAGCCATGTACTAGTCTACAGTCATGTCATCAGTCTACTTCAATCCCATAAATTGCACCTCTTTTTGTTTCCTCACAGAACTGGGGAAATACTTCTCATAAAATTGTACTAAGAAGTTCTCCCAGGTAATATGTAAATTTCTAGTCTCCATTAGGGACTTTGCACTGAGCCACCAATTATTGGCTTCTTTTGGTAACATAAAGGTAGCTAGTTGAGCTTTCTGTTATGAGGTGCAATCCATCACTATAAAGATTTTCTTTATCTCCCTCACCCAAGCCTCTGCCTTGTCTACATCTAACTACCCATCAAATACAGGCAGGTTGTTCTTTCTAAACTAATTTAGGTGTTTTTGAATTGGCGGAGTCTGAGCTGACTCTTGGGGAGGTGGGGGTGGAACACCCGAGGTGGAAGGCTATGGGGTGGTAGAAGTAGAAGGCTGAGGCTGAGGGACCTCTCTCATGGCTTCCTCCTATCTAGGCAAGGACTCCTATAGCCGCATGATCATCTCATGCTGCTATTAGATAAGATACTGTTGTTGGGCCATCATATTCTAAAATCTATCAATTTAATTTGTGACAGCTCGTAAGGGGTCCGCAAACTCAACTTTTGGTTCTCTAAGTGGTCTGCCCCTTCCTTTACCTCTTCTTGCCTCAACAATTTTCACTAAAAAATAATCACAACCTTAGCCCCACAACACAATTGAAACACATATAAATAGACATTCCACCTAGAAACAAGCCAATTACATCACTCAAGAGCCAAGTACCGAGCAAAAGTGCCTAAACCTTTGCTCTGATACCAATAAATATAATACCATAATTTCTTAGCTCATTCCATACTATATTTTATACCTCATATCAATCGATTCATATGAGAAGCAAGAAAATGGTATTAAAATATTGATTATTTTTACGTTGCATTGCGTATAAAAATTTTGTTTAGTGTCACGTGAACTGTGTGAGCTCATACAACACATTTTCATATTTAATTACATGGATACAACTCATTTGGATCATAAAATGTGGCTTACAACTTAAGAAAACCGAAATGAAGCATAAAACATGGAGATTTATTTTTGGACAACTTTTGCCTCTTTTCTGTCCAAACTTTGAAAAATCAAAATCATACATTCTTGGTCATTTTGGAAAGTTACAGATGTCTACTTCACACTAAAAATATGCCTAGACCATAACAACCATCACTGAGAGCGTTTGACATCTGAAAACGTCCAGAGGTCAAGCTACTTCTTGATGTTGTCACAGATTCTACAGCAAACTTTGAAAATATCCAATTAATCTAAAAAAAAATCCAATCCATGCAAATGATACTAATCTGGAAAGTTGTGGATGTTACTAGAGGGGAAAAATATTTCCAAACCAGCTCAGGTAATCCACAACTCGAAATTCAATAGAACAATAACTTAGGTCGGGTAAAGGTCCTGATTCTAAACAGAATGTTAAAAAATTCATATCTCCCTCTCTAGACCTCCAAATGAGATGCTTCTAGTTGTCACAAGTCACTGGGAATGTCTAGTTTCTCTATATAAAATGTCATGGCAATTGGACATCATTTGCCCCATAAGTGATAGAATTTAATTTCAGACCAATGCTACAATACCAAGGACCAAAACCAGAAAAATTCCTAACTTCAACAATTCGTCAAATATTCCATAGACCTCTAAAAATTACCAACTTTAGCTTCCCAAAAAACTCTCCATAAGCTCTAGATTCATAACAAATTTCAAACCAAGAAAAACTCATTTGGACAAAAAGTCATATAGCCTCCTAAAATGGCAAATTTTGCCCCATATGGGTTACCAATTTGTCCAAATGGCTTTCTTAATTGTTTAACACCTTTTGGGCAAGTTTCAAAGCACAAATATGACTTGTAGAGACTACCCAAATGGTCCCAAACCCTATGCACCTTATTTTGGTCTCTCAACATCTATTTATGCACTAAACACACATGTCATTCAAGGGTCCAAGTACATAATTTCATTGACGTAATACTACATACATTATACATAGAGTCTATACATCATGTTACATATGCTCAAGGTGTTACACAACCAAAAATAATATGTACAATGCTTCTTAACACTCCATGACAATTTACACTACAAAATAAATAAAGTGTAGCCATTTAGTACTCTTGGATTGCATTTCCTTGGCCTTGGGCACCACTTAGACATTTTAAGCATGAAAGGGAAAGGGTAGTGAGATTCCAAGAATCTCAATAGCTCACACACCCATTCACACAGCATTCAAAGTATACATATATCAAATATATGAATATGCAAGCATAAAGTGAGCAATAGATCCCATTTTATGCCACATCAACACGTTAAGACTACTTTCATGCTCTAGGGACTTTTAGTTTAGTCTCACCCCATTTTTAGGACTTTTGGATTTGCCTCACTCTTAGCCTAGGGACTTTTGACTTAGCCTCACCCATTTAAGGGACTTTTGGCCTTGTCTCACCCATGCCATGAGACTTTTGGCATCTCCTCACCTTCATTAAGGGACTTTTGGCATCACCTCACCTTTATGAACTCTTTCCACAACCATAGTCATTTAAGAAGACACATTCGTACCAATGCAAACTCAAGACATCAAGTGGCATATTCTCAAATCACAAGAGCATATATAAGCACACAACATATACATATGCACACAAGAATGCAAGAGAATGAGGTGGAGAGCTACCTTTTAATTTATGCAAGCTTACTTTGCCAATTCCTTTCCCTCCTTGGTCTCACAAGAGCACTTAGGTGGACTAGGGTTCTCTTGACCTAGACATCACAAACATCACACAATTACACATTTGAAGCAAGCCAAGACATTAAGTTTACACTTAAACACACACTTGGTTTCATAATGGGCATATTGGTTCCAGAAATGGTTCATTGAAGTAACTCATATCATCCAAGTTCTAGGCTTTATTCTCTTGTTATTTCTAGACTTCTTGGACTCATTTAAGGTCCTTGGAGTCATCACATATTCAATTGCACCATTGGAAGACCAAATTGCTTAATAAGGTACTATTATGGACACCATTGTCCCATCTCCCAATCCATGGCTCCTAAAATTTTTTTCAATGGTTCCTCCCATCTTCTAACATCATATAAAGTCCCAAACTAAGGCTAGAACAAATTAAAACATCCCTTAGCCTAATAAACCTAGCTTGGCTAAAATATGCACCATAATGGAGGTTCATGGACTTTGTGATTTTTCTTAGATGGGAGAGCCACTTGGGAGGCATTCTAGAGGTCTTAGGAACTCAAGGGAACATTCAAGTAGTCAAGGAAACATTCACATAAAATCAAATTTTGCAAAACCCTAGACAACACTATACTTTTCTAACTTATTTTCCTTTGGTTTTTCCTTGAATTTCTTGTCATATTCTTAATCCTTGCACTTTTTTCCCTAAGTTTCTCCCTTGGTTCTGCCCAAAATTCATCTCCTTTTATCTCCCCCTAGGCTGGCCAAAACTACTACAAAGAGGAGCAACCAAGATGAAGCATCAAGAATGGACAATACCTTAGTTTCAAGCTTGTTTACAAAGCTTTTCTTCCTTGGTTCCCTTCTCTTTGGAAAATTCAAATTTTCCCCCTTACGTCTAGACCAAAAATAGAACCAAATCATTCAAAAAATCCATGGAAAGAAAGGA
Organism: Erythrophleum fordii; assembly: GCA_032878935.1. Taxonomy (NCBI): domain Eukaryota; kingdom Viridiplantae; phylum Streptophyta; class Magnoliopsida; order Fabales; family Fabaceae; genus Erythrophleum; species Erythrophleum fordii. The sequence continues at coordinate 10,576,589 of JAVQMF010000052.1, read as the reverse complement.
GGAAGAGAGGAGAACAAGATTGGAGGAAGATGCAGCAAGAAACTTTATGAAATTACCTATTTTCTCCTTGGTTTTCTTCCTCTTTTTCTCCTCCTTCTTATGGGTGTAAGAGAGCAGAATAACTTCTATATTTTGGGCAGGAAATTTTGCGCTCAATAAAAGGGAGAAGATGGAAGAAAAGTGTGGAAGTGTTTAGGACATTCTAAAAGCTTTTATTTCTAATTTAGTCCTTCCATAATGGCAATTTCGTTTCGGCTTCGTTTTAGCTCCTTTTTTAGAACCGTCTTTTCCATCATAAAATTTAGGTTCCCAATTTAATAAAATACCTTTGGAATCACTCAATTTGGAGCTAAAACCTTACCGAACGAACCGGTTAAAGTTTAGGTCAACTAACATTGAAAAACATATACTGGATGGCTTTACCAGTCCTGGGGCTTCCCATAGTTTTTGGAGCCTCTGAGAACCTTAGACAACTCAAAACTTTCACTTAAAAAGCCCTCTTATGTGGTTTTCCGAAAGTTGCACTTATTTATAAAAATGCCATTACATAAAAACAATTTCCATTGCAAATTGTTTTTCCATCCTAACTCTGTTTTTCTTTTCGTTTGAGCCTAGAATTATCATTTTTAGGAGTCTAAGACTTAACCCAAATTTTTTAGGACATTATCTAGGTCATTTCAAAAGACTTACTTTTATATGGCTCATTTCGTCCTTTTACAAAGATTATGTTTGTTACAATAGGAGGTTCTTGTGAGTTAGAATTAATGGATGATAGGATTAAAAGCTTATAATTGAGGGTTTGATTCCCTCGTATTCATAAATGGTTATGATTAATTAGTTAATAATTCTAATAATATCAAGGTTTAAATTTCCTCACCTTTTTCCTAATGTAAGTAATCTCATAATGACTTCAGACCTCAATTGATGATTATTAATCATGTCTTTAACCTTAATTACTATTATTAGAAGTTAAGATCGTCACACTAGGGACTTTTGACTTGGCGTCACTCATCCACGAGACTTTTGGCCTTGTCTCACCAATTCTTAGGGTCTTTTGGCTTCACCTCACCCATCACAAGGGACTTTTAGCATCATCTCAACCTTAAGAGCACATTTCACAACTCGAAACATAGTTCAAGAAAACATATTGGTACTAAGGCCATAAGGCAACATCAAACAGCATGTCTCATTATGTAAATGCACATACAAGCATGCAATGATAGTTACATATCTATGAATGCAAACAAGAAGGAGTGAAGAGCTACCTTGGCAATTAAATACAAGCTTCCCTCTTGATTATTCTTTTCCCTTTTTGGTTTCACACCCACAACTAGATGGAGTTTAAGTTCTTTGGCCTATACATGACAAATAGCATTCAATCACACTCTTGAAGTAAGCCATGGCATCAAATACATATTAAAGAAGCATACTTCACTCTATGGTTCCATTTTTGTTCCACAAGAGGCCTAATGAATCAATTATCATAATTTAAGCTCTTGGCTCCATTCTCTTCTTATACCTAAGGCTCTTGACTCCATTTGGAATCCTTAGAGCCATCACACACTCATTTGCAAGAGCTTAAACACATGTTACTTCCATAGGTTATAATTTGGAACCTATAGCTTCAACTCTCAATTTATAGCTTTTAAGTTTTTTCCAAGGCTTCCTTTCATCTTCTTCCATCACATATGGTCCCAAACCAAATTTAGAACAAATTAAAACACTCCATATCCCTCTCATCTATTTTAGGGCAAGACAACAAAGTAAAATAGGACCCATGGAGCTTCCAATTTTTCCTTAATGGAAGGGGCACTTAGGAAGCTTCTTAGGGATCTTGGGAACTCAAACAAACACTCACATAGGTTAGGGAATTCTTAGACAAAACCAGATTTTACAAAATGTTCAAGAACCCCTATCTTTCCTATCTTGAAGTTCAATAGTTTTTCTTCCACTTACTTTGCATTTCCTAGGTTCCCACACTCTAAATCAATAGTTTCTTACTTGTTCTAGGTCAAAACTTCCTCCCCCTATAAGCTCTCCTCTTGGTCGAAACACACACATAAAGGAAGCAAGAAAAGAAAAGTAAGAAAGCAGTGGAACTACCTTGAATCCAAGCTTCATCCAAGAGCTTCTTCCTTTGCCTTAGCCTTCCTTCTTGAGACTATAAACTTTCTCCTCTAAACTAAGGCCAAAATAGACCCAATTCATCCATCAAACCATGGAAAGGAAGAGCAAGGAGAGGAAAACAAGATATGTAAAGGAAACTCCATGAAATCCTTAGTTTTCTCACCTTTTTCCTTGTTTCTTTCTCCTCTTTCTTGGCTCTCCTTGAATTTCTCCTTATCTCTCTCTCTCTTAGGTAGAGCTTCTTCTACTTTTAGCCAGCCTAAAGTTTGTCAAGAAAAAGAGAGGCTTCTAAACTCTTTAAGAAGCAAAATTTTACTTTTTCATACTTTTTTTAGAACGAGTCTCACTTTAGCAAGAAGCACCTCTCGTTACGCGGGAGAACTTATCAGTTCCAGGTCCTAACTGTTCTCACCATAACTAACACTATTGCAAGAAATTCCTTAGATTTTGTATGAGACATAAACTTGCTATAGCAAACTGGCATCCTCACTGTAGCAAATTGACACCCTCGCTATAGCAAACAGGGATCCTAGCTATAGCTGGAAGATTTAGAAAAATTCTAAAATCTTGGATGTTACATATAAACTAAGATAATAAAAAAAATTAATAATAACAAGTGTAGGATGATTTTATCACTTTGCACCTAATAACTATGTCTACTTTTACTTGCTGGTGCTAGGAGCACTCCCCTCCATTATGCTATTGTTGGAATTTCAGGACACGTAGCGAAAAATTAAAATCCTGAATCCCTTTCCATTGATCCATCAATGTCATTTAAATCGAGTAGCTCTAGAAATATTTACCTTTTTCTATCAGATCTCAGGAACTGATCTTCAAATTTACTCCCTCTACTGGTATCCACACGAACGATTACTCAACTCAAACGGTGTGCAAGCGCCTCTGATCAATATCCATACATGTTCTTGGTAGAGAAGACGCTCTCCTCTTTCTCTCTCTCTCTCTCTCTCTCTCTCTCTCTCTCTAGGCAACTGTACAATGTACGTACACTGTCAGTACACTTTCTCTCTCTTAAGGTTTTTATTGTTCTGTTATTCTAGGAAACCCAAACCTCCTCCTTTTTTATTATAGAGATATGTTATTAGGGTTTCAGATATATTTGATTAATTTAAAATATATTATTTTAAATTAAATCTTAATTAAATATTTTAGTTTAAATTTAAATCTATGTAATAAATTAAATTTAATCAATTATTTAATCTAAATCTATAGCTAAATTCAAATTTAATTTATCTCATAAATTAAAGTTAAATTATCATATTAGTTTAAATTTAAATCTATCATATAGATTTGAATTTAAAACTAATTGATTTAAATTAATTAAAGGATATGTATTTTTTTAAAATATAAATATATATATATATATACATATATATTTTGAATTTTATAAACTTTATATATATATATATCAAATATATATTTATTTATAAAAATTCTCTCACCCTAGATTGAACATGACATTCATTAAATCTAGACGTAATTTTAGATTCAATGAATTTGGACATTATAACTCGAGTTGACTCGTTCTTATGTATGACCCTGCAGGCCCATATGACGTTGACAATAGGCTAATGACACTATTTGACCTACAAGTCATAAGTGGCTTGTAGCAAGACATTATGATTTCCCAAATCATATAGAGATTGGTGATCTAATGCAACCTATCATATAACCCTATCATATCCCTTTTGTCACACGATATCTAGATTAAGTATAAGGCATGGAAATATCATCCTCATGTTACTTGATCATTACTTTCTCGATCTATATGCAGACTAATAGTACAAATAGAAACTCTTCCATTTGAGCACGCCCATGCATTTCTCAGTCTCACTCATCAATGGGCCCAGAGATATTTTTTTATTAATCAGAAGGACAAATCCTATTTTGACCACTCATCTTCTTCTACATGAATTCTACTATACTCGATTATAGCCTTTATAATCACTCAGTTAAATGACTTTTGACTATGCCAAAAAATGGTATTTTTTCATGTTAAAAATTATGGTGATCTCAAGTCTAAGGGCTCAGTGACACAATTATACATAAGATACGCTTATAACTTAATCCATGTATCTATCTCATAACGAGTTGATCCAGTATCTTGTTCCCTAACAAATGCCTATGATTTTGATTCGTATCTTTATGCATGATTAACATATAATCATCAATCAAAATCATACTAGTCTTAGTTCATCATCATTTTTATAATGATGATCAACTAGGGATATTTAGGATAATCAATATGATTTATCCAAGGATATTATTATATAAAACATGTAAAAAATATAATAATGTAATAAAAGAAAACTCTTATTTCTTAATAAAGTATAATGTTTGCAATACAATGATTAGCCTAGGGCACAATCTCCAACAGCTACATGTGGTGAAAATGTACAATGTCATACGTGGCTTTACTTAACTCATTCACATAATATATAAAGATCAAGGTAGTGTTCACATCATTTATATGCTTTTTAGCACCAAAATTGGTTCATTTATGGGTTATATTGAACTATAGGGGTCCAAACTTGATTCTTTCTCTTCCTTAATTCATTTTTATCATAAGTTTATTCATATTTATTTTATCATATTTAGCTCATGGGACACCTTAAAATTCCCTTTAACCTGAAATAACAACTAGGGCAAAAAATTTACACTAACTTTGAAAATTCATAACTTAGTTATATAACTTTACATCATGAAAATTAGATGTCTATGGAAAGCTCAATATGTGAACTATGTGCTATAAAAATTTCAAATGAAATTGAATTCATTTGCCTTGCCAAATGCAATGGAACAATAACTCTGGTCAAAATGGAAGGTATATGATTGACTTAAATTTTGAAAATACATGTCTTGAGCTACACAACTCAAAATTGGGTGATCTTAATGGCCATAAAAGTCTTATTATTCCAATTATATGTTTATAAAATTTCATAAGTATTGGAATTTATTTAGCCTCTCAAAGAGCTATACAGTGTGAATAGTATAGGACTATTTTGAAAATTTTAGACAATTTTAAAATTTTTTAAAATATTTTGTATAGCTCCAAAAATTATGGTTCTTCACTTGTTAGAAATCTCTAGAAAGGGTCTAAATACATGCCAAATCTTATGCTCAAACTAAGTCATTTAGGCCACTTTTGACATAGAAGGTTTTTATGGCAAATTTAAAACCAATTTTGGTTCCAATTTGGACCATTTGGTATCCAATTAGTTTTCTTCTACTTTGAGTACATTTCTTTCATCCTGAATGGATTTTTAATCATTCCATATCATGTTAAAATGGTTAGATCAGAATTTGACCTTTTGATACCCAAGATTACACATATTCTTCATGCCATCTTATATACCAATTTTTACCATAATGTATATACATTACGATAAATGGTCATACATTGTTATTCTTATATTTTTTACACATAGTTCCATCATAAGACATGAAGCACTATCATCAAATACATTATAAGTCCATCATGATACATATAAAGTGTCATATACATACATATATCAAAATTTGGTACAAAATGGAATCATAATACATCATATCCTAGTATCAATGGCTTCTTGTGATCTTGGCTTTAACATGGTGAACCTAAAATGGTTAGTGGGAGTATAAGGGTGAGATTTAGGAGAATATCAGTAGCTAATCTCAAACAAATCAATACATACAAGAATGCTCATGAGTATATGCCACGCATATGGTGCAAGAATGCAATACTCATGCCTCATATAAATCAAATGTATCATAAAACATGAAAACTCATTCATTTCTTGGCTATGGCATCATCATAAATTTGCTAGGCTCAACTCATTCTCAACTTGGGGGCCAAAAAAGAGTTATTACATTCAATTCTATGCTTTAGGGGAGCTAGGAGGCAAAAAACATGTCATACTCATACTTAAAACTCATTATAGAAATCATACTAAAATATATCTCATGAATGCATCAAGCAACAACACATACAAGCATTTCAACTCACTCAAATTTATGCAAGACAGATAAAGCCACCTTGTGATTGTAGGAACTTGAATCTACTATAAACCTACTTTTGACTATCTTTTTCCTTACTTTCTTTGGCTTGATACCCATAAATGAGTGAGTTTGGGTTAACTTGACCTACATATAACAATTTCAAGACAAATTAATCTAATAGAACTTATTCTAGGCTTTATAATTCTTACTTAATCTCATTAAGTTTCAAGGTGACAATTAAGACTAATTTAAGCTCATTATGAAGCAACCTTTGGTTCTTGCTTTATTAACCCTAAATTCTTGATTGCTACAAGTCTTATAACTCTCAAAAAACTCATATGAATTACTACATGCTTGATTAAAAAGGTTCATAACTAACTTACTTCATTAAACTCTTTTAGGCCTTAAAATTTTAACTTTCATTCTAAGGCTCTTAAATTCAATCCAATGTTTTTATAATTATTTGTTCATCATATTTAAGTCTCTAAATTTCTTAAAACTCAAAGAAACATCCCCTAGATGCTTTTTCTATAGCTTAGCTGAATCGGTGCTCATAGAGATGTAACTTGGAGTTTTGCTAATTTCTCTAAGGAATTTGATACATACTCTTGTTCCTTGGTTTCTTTAGAGCCTAATCATACATTCATATGACTCAAAATACCTACCTTGTTACCATCCAAAACATCCTCACTTTTCATGGGCTTTATTGTGGTTGAACAAGAAAGGTGAGGGAGAAGCTAAAGAAACTCAATTTCACACCATGCTTCATACATCATTTGAAAGCTTTTCATGAAGAGAATTTAATGCAAAACTCAACTTCCTCAAATCTTCCCCTTCTTCCAAGAGTTCTATAACACCATAATTTCTAGCTCACATCCATCATCATTCACATGCTTATGTGATATATAGTAAGAAGGAAGTGCGAAATTTCATTGAAAATAACACACTTTTTTACGTCGTGTCACGCAACCATGTGAGCTCATGTTATATATCCTCATATTTAATTACATCATTGCAACTCATTTTCATCATAAAAACATGACTATAACTCATGGAAACCGAATTGGAAGGTAGAAAAGGAGGTTTCATTCTCGGCCAGAATTGACCTCATTTTTGGGCAAATTTTAAAAAATCATAACTAAATCTAAAAAAATTAAAATCATATAATCTTGGTCATTCTGGAAAGCTTGGGATGTCTATGTTATGCTAAAAATATGCACAAGTCATAAACTAATTTAAGAAGCTACGTTGCCTATACATACTCAATTTGCATACTAGTAGTCACATAATACATTCTCCCATTTAAATATAACATATTATCATAATTACATATTTTCCAAAGGCCATAGGCCATTTACAATAATAATTTACATCATTAGGCATCATTATGGCTTCAAAGAACAAAAGCCATACATATTGGTGTCAATCTCTTCTCTTCAAGGTGGTTGGTTTCCATTATCTTGTCCGCTTAGTCCACCTAGCATGTTAGATCATTAGAGAGGAGGGAATGAGATTCAAAGAATCCTAATAGCTTATCTCCCATTCCATCATACATAATAGATACAAACAAGTCTCGTAAATACATGTATGGTCATGTTGATATGTGCAAACATTCAAGAGACATTTTCATCATTTAAGAAAGTCAAACATAGCATACAAAGACTTGCCAAACAAGTGGATTGGCTTTACCCAATTTCTTGTGGATATTGGACTTGCCTCATTCTTAGACTCAACCATACTCTTGGGAGCCCATCTTGCTTTTAAGAGACTCTTTGCTTTGTCTCAACCAATCTCAAGGGTTCTTGGCTCATCCTTACCATGACTAAGGGTTCTTGGCCTCACCACACTCAAGCAAATCCAAGCATACATCAAAAATATCATATAAACATAATATGTCATCACAAAACCATAGCATAGGAAATCATGCTATCATACTTTTTATGGCTTGAAAATACACATACACACATTTTAAGACAAGCTAAGCACACATCTATGCATGAGAGAAGGTGGAGAAAGCTACCTTGGATATAATTACACACTTTTCCTTTGAAGGCAAGCTCCCTTTTTCAGCCACACACACATAAAAGTGTAGGGATGATTTCTCTTGGCCTAAACATAATTTATGGAAGCCAATTAGGTTTATGGAATTAATTCTAAGGCTATACACTTGCTTGAACTCTAGCTTGATCTATAAACCTTATTATGGTTCCATAATTGCACCTAATAAAGCAACACCCCTCAAATAAATTCTAGGCTCCATTCTTTCCTTTCAAATATGATTCTTGACTCCTTTTAAGCCTCTTAGAGTCATCATACAATTAAAACTAAAAGCCTAACTACATGTTGCTTCTTTAGGTCATATTATGGAACACAAGCACCATCTCACATTCTATGCTTTCCAAATTTTTTCCAAGACTTCCTCTCATATTCATTCATCATATACGACTCAAAAATAGGTTTAGAAAAATTTAAAATTCTCCTTAGCTACTCAAACCCCTTTAGGCCAAGGCTGTGAAGGAAATGGGATTTCTTAGAGTTTGCTTTGTTTTCTCAAGGGAGGATGTATGTGGGAGCCTCTTAGGGATCTTAGGAGCTCATTTAAACTCTTATTTAGGCCTAAGAATCATCATAGAAAATCATATTTTACAAGGTACAATTGAAACTCTAAAACTTGCATCTTGAAATCTAATAGTTTTTTGTTAATTCCCTTTGCATATTCTTAATCTCCACACCCTTTTTCCTTAGATTCACCCTTGGTTTTGCCTAAAAATCAAGTCCTCCTAAGAAGAGAAATTACCTTATTTTTTTACTTTTTCTTACTTGAATCTTGTGTTCTTTGAGCTCCTCTCTTCAAATATGAGTTTTTCCCTCAATTTCTCTTCTAAAATAGATCCATATACTTCATTATAATCATAGGAAATAAGGGAGAATAAAGGAGAAGAGGTTTAGAAGAGAAAAAGTATGAAAAACTATGAAAATCCATACCTTTCTACCTTGAATTTCTCCTCATTTTCTTCCTCCTCTTGTGCGCCTCATCCCCTAGGGTTTTCCTCTAGTTTTGGGCAGATCATGGTCATGCATAATGAAGGGAGAAGAAGGGTGCATCATATATATAGGTGGGAGTAAGTTACACTTTTCAAAAATTTTCATTTTGCCCTTCATTTTTGACATTTTCTTTTCTCCTTCGTTTTAGCTCCTTTTTTAGAATCATCTTTTCCATTATGAAATTTAGATTCCCAATTTAGTAAAATGCCTTTGAAATCACCCAAATCGAAGATAAAACGTTCCCAAACGAATCCGTCGAAATTTGGGTACACCGATATTAAAAAATGTCTACCAGAGGGGTTTTAACTGTCCCAAGGCTTTCCATGATTTTTAGGGCCTCTAAGAACCTTGGTGAACTCAAAAATTCCATTTAAAAAGCCCTCTTGTGTGAATTCCAAATTTTGTTTAAAATTATGAAAATACCATTACGTTTCGTAAGCTTTTCGTAAGAAATTATTTTTTCATTCAAGCTCTATTTTTCTTTCAGTCTGAGCCTGAGATTCTCATTTTTAGGAGTCTAGAATACTTCTTAAATTTTTTGGGACTTTAACTATCTCATTTTGGGAGACTTCCTTTTGTATCCGATGAATTTCGTTCATTAACAAAGAAACCATATGTTACGTTTCTCACGTTTTGTCTCATTTTCAGAGAACTAGATGTTACACTTACTCCTGTTATTGTTGTTGTTGTTACTGCTACTGCATCATACCCAACATTACCATTATGGGTCTACTACATTGCATACATTCTAGTTACAACATCAACTAATGTCGAATTGGCTTGCTCTGCCTCAGGCACCTCAACCCTTGTCGCTTTAGCAGCTTTAACTCTTTGATCATTTCTAGATCTACAGCTACCATTGCATCTACGACCTCTACCACCACCTCGCCCTCTACCTCTAAGTGCCAGAGTAATATCATGAGGCAAGTTAGAGGCCTCATTAGGAACATACTCCTAGCTGCAATCCTCTTTCTTAGCGGCATCTTTACCTAAAATAAGAGTAACATGCACATAGTTGATAATTTCAACAAAAACATAAAAATTAAATATAAGCTACACACAAACTATGATGTGAGACTCCATAACTAGGATTTGTCAATAATAAAGGCTAAATTCATATTTACTAAAAGAAAATATGCACAAAAATATGAATACCAAGGAATTATCATATTTTCATGCAAATTTCACTATATATTGAGCCATATAAATATGCTATAATAATATTTGTTAGACAAATCAAGTTTTTAACATACTACCACCATCTATCACAAGAAAATATGTCTCTTCATAATCAATGTCACCCCTTTTGCGAAAACCCTTGTACTATAAGTCATGATTATATTTGACTACTTTATTTTCTTTTTTCATCTTCATACAAATATCCATTTATACCATATTGGCTTTACACTTCAGGTGTTTGAACTACGAGCCCAAAAACCTCACATTTTGAAAGTGAATTTAATTATGCTTAAATTGTGCATTTCCATTTTTGGCTAATCTATGTCTATATTCTTCGACAAATTTAAGTTTAAGATCCTCTTTTTGTTGTATTATTTCAATAGTAATATCGTATGAAAAAATAATGCTGTCCACAATTGTATCTTTTCAATTTAATTTTTCCTATAGTGACATAACTAATCGAGATCTATTCATTATTGTCAGGCACTTGAATATTTTCTAGAGTTTTATGATTAGTTATGTCTTAGGCCTCTTCTTAAGTATTTATTTCCTTAATATGACCATCTTTATTATTGGTTCTTTTCTTTTTTTAGGATTTTCATCTTTAGAACCAATTGATCTATTGCACTTTAGGCATTGCTTACTTTTATTTGCATTAATAGAATTGTCCTATACTAGGACATCAATTCATATTAGAGCATTTTCAAGTTGTATATGAGATTTGCTAACCCTCTTTAAGTCAGTAATTACATTTGGCAATTGATTTGCAATATTTTGTAAATGCATTAATTTCTGTACTTCTAGTTCACATTATTTTGTAAAAGAATTTATATGAAACAATGATGATGCATTTTATATAATTTCTTTTTCCAGCTACTTATCATCTCCTCCTAATGTTAAAAAACTATTTTGTCAAAATAGCAATCAGAAAATTGTGCCATAAATTAAAAGATGTATACACAACATATTTTCCTAAACTTTTTTAAAGGCCCATCTTTATGTGTTGTCATGGAGCAATTGCAATATATATCAGACATCCAAAAATCTAATAAGGAAAATATTTGGCTTCTAACTAAAAGCCAATAGTAATAGGAAGAATTTGTAATAACTTGTTGACTTGAAATGTATAAGTGTTATTGTATGTAAAATCACACTTCCCCATGTTGAAATGGATAGTTTTGTTCTCATAAGCATTAGTCTAACTATTAATTGGAGGTATTTAATAAATGATTTTGCCAAACTATTTTGTGTAAACATGAGTAATAAGTTTTGTAACTATTATTCGAGTAGATGTATGATAGTCATTAAAAGTATAAGATGTAAACTCAATAGTATTATCAAGACGGATTATCTTAATTGCATAATTTGAAAATTGTGCTTTTAATCAAATCATTTGAACAAACAATCTCGCAAATACCAAGTTGTGAGTTGATAATAAATACATATGTAATTATTTTTATAGACGCATCTATCAATATCAAATGATATTTAAGTGGTCTCCATGTTAGATGAATGGGCCCACATATATCACATTGGATACGTTCCAAAAATACAAAAGGTCAAATTCCCAATTTCAGCTAATGAAGGTCTAGTAATTAATTTACCTTGAGAATAAACAGTAAATGAGAATTTTTTTTAATTAAAGAATCTTTTGGTTCTTCAATAGATGTCTATATAAATTTTTAATAATTTGTTGCATCATAATTGATTAGGATGGTCTAACTAATCATGCTAAATAATACATTTAAATGTATTTAGATCAATAAACTTTTGATTTACTATAACATGTGTTTCAATTATACTAATAATTGTATACTACAAATCAAAAGAGAAGGCAAGTGATTTTTCCAATACATATTTCTTTCTTAATATAATAACTTCGATAAGTAGATATTTAATATTTTTCTCACTTATAATTTTAATATGACATCCATTATGGTAAATATTTTTGAAACTTAATAAATTTCTTTGAGACTTATTAAATATAATGTATTATCAATTATCAATAATAAATTTTATCCTCAAACAATAATATAGTAGCTCTTTCAAAGCCTTTAATAGTTTTGTACTATGTCCAATATAATATTAATATTAACATTAACATTACTTACTATCAAATAAGAAAAATCTTTTTCATCTTTAAGTACTATATTGTGTCCAACCATAGAATGGAAAGATCTATATTAGTTCTTTAGGAAATAAACCATGCATATTCTACTATATGTAGTTCTTCAAAAACCAACACATATTATATTTTTATATATATTATCACGATATATTTTTACTACTAATTAATAGTATACTAAAAATATTGCTACTGTAGAAACATATTCAAAATATAAAATATAGAGTAATTAAGTTTATCTATATATACTTTTATGATATCTCTCCATTGAAAAATATCACTTCTAGTGCATGTATTCGCCTTTCAAATTATTACAAAAATTGCAAATTCATTTAGAGTATGTCCAATTGTTCATGAAATTGGCTAAAAATAAAGATAAACAATTCATACATTCTGCAATAATGCACACTTTTCTTTGTTTAAAGTATTTTCCATATTGTTGACAATAAAATTAATTCAACATCAAATATTTAAAATAAGTACTTTTCTCATAAAAGAGATTAAGCTCAATAAATTCATGAAAATATATCATTTTCTTAATTTAATTATCACATGTATATAAGATTTTTTTTCAAGTGATACATATAAATAATTTAATTGTAGGTAAATAATAAAAATTAAATTATCAAATAAATACATTTTATTTTTGTATTCTATTATAATAAAGGTTAATAGTCACATATAAGAAGAAATTGCAATTGATCTTCTCTCTTATGATTTTAAAATTTGCATATAAATTGTCACAATAAAAGACATTACCATCACAATGTAACCATTTAACCCTTATGATTTTTTAGGCTTCATGACCACTTTTAGCATTTTTGAGTTTAAAGAAGTTGTGGTCATTGTCTTTATGACTTCTAGTCATATTGTTGCCATTACTTATAATTTAATTTTAATAACTATGGCCAATCATTATTAATTTTTAATAGTTAATTTGTGCATAGGTCATAAATAATTATTAACTTACTCATAAACTATTAATCTTTAAGACTATAATAAAAAATCTTTTATAACTATCAATTCATTAAAATATGTCACAAAATTTTCAATATATATATATATATATGTCTTACTCGTTTATATAACGAAATCATTAGTTATAACCAAAACCAAAAGTGATACGACTGTTGGCCATCTAATCAAGTTTGTCTTTTTGGCATTCAATACATTTGTCAATATCAAATTAATAATTATATTACAAATATAAATGAGCCTTGAATTTATGGATAATATAAAATAAAAGTAAAAAAAATTATACCTTAATTTGATAAATAACCAAATATTGGCACATTACACCAATTTTTGTAGAGCCTATAAAATGTTATAAAACTAATAGAAATATAAGAAATATAACAAAAGTAAAAGAAAATTTTAAGAGGATAATCGAAAGAATAATTCTCATTTTCTTAGATATTTCATACTTAATGCATGTCTCTATTTATATGTCAACAACCATAAAAGATAAGTATATAAGTTACAATAATATAAATAAAAAAATTAATTTACATAATTATCCAATACAAATATTTGAGAGTTACAGAATATATGCCATTAAATATGAGAAGAAATCCTAAAAAAATCATTCTTTTAAAATTATAGATATCTACATAATTATATTACTTACAATAAAATATAGCTAATGTCTTCATCGTCACACAACAATTCTCTAAGCATTGCTATGTTTTCAATAATTGGTATTCTAGACTAATTCAACAATTTTACACCTATTTGCTGAGTTTAATATACATCAAATTGGTTATATCATGCTAGTTAAATTCGTGCTGCTTAAAACTATATAAAAACGCACATTAATCAATACTTGGTAGAAATTAATTTCTAAGATCATTATTTCTAATATTTCAGTCATGTGGAGGGTACATAACTTTTCTTCATAGCATCATTATTACAATATTCTCATATAAATTCTGTCGTTACATCTTGCTACCCATAAGTTGGAGATGCTTGCTTGTTGATGTAGTTTGTCAAAGGCTTTACTGGACATGGGCATCCCGTTGGAGTACAAGGGCAAGGGCAACCAACGCAAGCTACTATAGGACCCCTTGCTTCGCCTTCCTTGCACATATCATCTGAATGAAGATCATATTTATCACTTGTTATCTTCGTATACCCAATCATTATTTTAAATTCACATGAACATTGTAAGTGGGTTTGTTTTACATATGATTCTGCGAAACGGATCCTTTGCGAAATGGATCCCTTGCAGTCACACAAGATCTTCTGCGGTCATTGCAGGGAATGCAGTCATGCCTTTTGAGCTTTTTTTAAAATTATAAATTTAAAATATAAAGATAAATATTATATTTGTGAGAACAAAAGGTTTTAATTATAAAAAAATGTACTTTAAAATTTTTAATTTTATAATACAGTTAAAATTTTTAAATTTAAAATATAATGTTTATTCACAATTAAAATTTTTATTTTTACAAATACAAATATTATCTTTATACTTTAAATTTATAGAAGACAAAAAAGACCTACAAGGTGTGACTACATCCTCTATAGCATGACTGGGAGGGATGTACTCACATGATTTTGTTCTGATGCAATCAATTTGTTGTACGTTTACTTCTTAATCTATAAATTAGTATATCTAACGATTGATTTGGCCCATAAAGTAATCGGCTTTGGCTATATATAAAATAGTATATATATGAAATATTACCAAACAAAAATTTCAACATATAAGAGTATAACCAAAATTGCTATAGACATAAGACTGACTTAGTCATTAAAAGTGTACTTTTCTTAATTTAATCTGTTAATTAATTTTCTTTTAAGTAATTTTGTCCTTTTGAAGGATAAAATTAAATAATTAGTCCGGAACCTTTACCATATGAAAGGATAAAAATGATTGAAAAAAATTATTGAGAAATTAAATTAAATTAAAGAATCATACTTTTGAGGGTCGAATTAAGATATTAGTCATCTTTCACGAATGAAAATAATAATTTAGATTGGAAACTTTTATCTAACAACTCACGATTGTGCTAATTTAGTACAAGAATTTCTCTAACAAGGTGATTGACATTGTAGCCATACGGGAAAGTTCAATATAATTCATGTCTAATTTACATCTAAGAATTCTGTATCAAAGATTTATTTGCAAATTGATTTTTAAAAATTATAAATTTATATTAACAAGATTTGAAATATGATTATATAATCATAATATATATTTAAACTAATAAAGGATTTTGGTGAATACAAATATCTTCTAAAAGTCATTCAAATGATATAAAATCAGCTTCCTAATCTTGTACGGATGAGCATATAATTATTATCATTGCTTATTCTTCTAAACAGAATAAAAGATTATATATGCAATCAGTTAGAACATATATATGCAGCCAGACGCATGAGAAATTCATATTGCTCGTAGAAGATGACATAAAGCATAGAAAGCCAAAGTATAGGATCTTACTTGATGCAATGATCAAAACAGCCACACAGAATGCCAATTTGAAAGAAGACTTCCCCATGTTTTTAATCCTGATAAGAAATTGTCATTAGCCAAAACTTTGTATAAGCAAATTGGAAGGCTAACTTTTTATCATGCAGAGTTACACAATCTACAAATTAAATTGCATTAATTGTTATATTATATAGGAAAATTTACACAATCTACATATTAAATTGCATTAATTGTTATATTATATAGGAAAATGATAAGATTTTTGCATTATATATATAGGAGGATGAGGATCTCCATTTTGCAAAAGAGCAAGATTAGGATCTCCTTTTTGGATGTGATATTTAACGAGCTTTTTGCAATATATATATATAGGAAAATGATAAGATTAAATAATTATCTAAGACAATCTAGAATATTAGATTTATATGAAATATAAGCTTAAATGCATTGGATTTTTCTACTACAGAAAGGTGAGTCCCTAAAATAGAAAAAGAAAACACTCTCGTTTTTTGTATGTTAATTAGCTAAAATTCCACAAATCTATATTTATGTCTACATAAATAACCTATTTTGTAAAAAAAAAAATATTTTCTATGATTATTCAAATTTCCACAAATCTATATCTATGTCCATATAATGTGCAAAAATAACGACCATTAGTCATGCCACTTCAAGTAATTTTTTCACCCCAAAACAATTTTTTTATTGAAGAATTTGTTTAGTATTAAAAAAATCTTATAGGTGAAAAATATTATTTTATAAATATCATTAAAAATTACATAAATTAATCAACTTTTAGCTATTATTCCTTCTATAGTGACATAAAGAATCAGAATCATAAAGAAAACAAGTCATAGAAACACCCTCTGATATAACTATTTCTAAAAGATTAATTTATTTTTATTAGTTTTATGTGATAAAATAAATTATCAAATATAGCATCAATTAATTAATTAATAAATTGATTAAAATTATCTTAAGTAATGTTTCTGAAAAATGACGGCGAATTAAAGCAATGGTATGATCTATTTGAAAATATTGTAGTTACCATTTGAGGCTAGCTAACGTGGTAAGGTAGATGAGAGTTTGGATAAAAGGTGGCAAAATCAAATCTCTTTATGTTCCAAATATATATATATTGTAATTTTTCATATATGTTATGTTGTAAATGGCAGCAGGATCCCTACAGTAGGGGATTTTACTACATGCCGTGTATTATTCCAATTTTGGATATTTTAATCTTTTTAAATTTTTATTTTTTTACTCTTAAAAGTGTTAAGTTTAAGATGGAAGAAAAAAATTGCAACTGTAAGGATAAAAAAATTTAATTGTAAAAAAAATTATACTTTAAAATTTTTAATTATATAGTTACAATTTTTTAAGTATAATTTTTTTTAACAAATAAATTTTTTATTAAAATTAAATTTTTTATTCTTATAATTATAATTTTTATTTTTTATCTTAAACTTAAAACCCTCAAAATAAAAAATTAAAAAAAAATCTCAAATTGAGCTACTACACTCCCTGCAGTGGGAGGATCCCCTCCCCTCCCACTGCAGGGAATCCAGATTCTTGTAAATGGTGTGACAAGAAAAACTAAACTCTTATATAAAAAATTTGTGAATTTTATCTTTCCTGTTATATATTTTCTCTAAAATTAATTTATTGTAATTAAAATAATATATTGAAAATAATTATGATAATCTATATAATATACGGAAGATTAACTGTTCAATCTTTTGCAATCCAAGGAGTTTTGAAAAATTAAAAAGTACTTCGTAGATATAGCATGATAAGTGTTTGAATTTTAAATAAATTAAATAAATAATATTGAAATATATATAATAAATTCTATTAAATTTTTTATAATATAAATTATACCTAAATAATTTTAAATTTTAAATAGTTTACGTATGACACAGGACTAATTGTATATATGTCAATTTAATCTTTAAGAAAGAAAATAACATTTTAACCTAAACTTTTCCGTTGGATTTTTCTATAGCTTTTAATCCTTAGATCTTCTGGCCTAGTACTAGACTTTCAATGCCCCACCCAAAGATAAAAAATTTTCTTGCTATGGCCCATTTTTAATCTGAATTAAGAAAATAGGAATCCAACTATCCAGCTCGGAAATAAATCCTGTGATGGGACATCACCTGTTTTCCCATTAGAGGAAGGCTAAACTTAAAAAAAATTAATTAAAAAAAACAGACAAACAAACAAATGAAATAGCTGCGACTCCATGAGACCTTTGCTATGGCATAAGCTTAAGCAGAGGATATGAGTTCCATCCAGCTCATGTAATGATGGATAGTGTTGAAAGGATGACCAACTAAAAGAGGCTTAAGTTAATTAGAGGATGATGTATTAAAATATTGGGGACAAATTCTTTTCTTATCAACAAGATTTTAAATGGCATTGTTTTTAAGCCGATAAAGGATTTTGTTAAAACAAACATATTCTAAAATATATTCCAAAAAATAAAATAAAATCCTTCTAATCTTTAACGGATAAGCATAAAAGTATTATCATTGGTTATTCTTTTAAACAGAATAAATTATTATATATGCAGTTAATTAGAACATATATTGTGTGACGCATGAAAAATTCATATTAGACATATGATATGAGATAAAGCATAGAAAAAGTTTTGCCAGTTTAGTTAGATAATGTAAAATATATATATATATATATATAAATTGAGTAAATGAAATAGAAAATAACTTTTATACTTTTATTTTCTTAACAAGTAATAAAATGATATAAGTATTGTACAGTAATAGTTATATAAATATAACAGATATTGCACATAATTTAAAAAAAAAAAATTCTCTCACCCTACAACAAAACAAACAAGCCCAAGTAGGATCTTAGCTTTCCTTTGGTATGTAAAATAAGTTTTTTATAGAATGAAACTTGAAGATAGATTAAGAATGAAAAGAAATCTTATATCTCATAATTACGTTTGATATAATATAAAAAAAAAATAAGAATACTTTTGCTTTTTATATTTGATTAGATAGAAATGAGATAAAAATAAAATGAAGAAGGGATGAAAAGACCAAAATATCTCTAATCATTTTTTAATTTCTAGTAATTTTAAAATATAATGAAATATTTTTTTTAATTATTGATAAAAATAAAAATAATAAAATAATTATTTTTAATTGCTAATAACAATAAAAAACAATAAAATAATATTTTAATTTAAAAAATCATTTTTAATCACCTTTAATAGGAAAAAAGAATTGTAAAACTATTTATTATAAAACTATTCATTAAAAAACAATTCACTAACGTTCATCAATGGAGCTTGCATATCTATCTAGGGAAGGGCAAAATGGTCTCAATAGTTACTCTCCCACTCAACAAAGCTCTCTCCCGCAATTTTGTGGTGGATTAGATCTTTTGTGTTATTGGGAAATGACTCGCTCAAGAAAGGAAATTTGCAATTTATCAAATATGTTTTTATCTTCAGCCCACTTCCTTTCTCTTTCTAACATTGGACTCTCCCACTTTCGAAACAGGCTCTTACTTGATGCAATGATCAATACAGTCACAAAGAATGCCAATTTGAAGGACTTACCCACTTTTTAATCCCGGTAAGAACATGTTGTTAACAAATGTTGTATATAAGCAAATTGGAAGAGTAACTTTTTCCCCATTTAGAGTCAGACAATCTACAAATTAAATTGCATTAATTTTTATATTATAAAAGAGCATTAATTAGGATCTACTTCTTGGGTATGATATTTGACAGTAAGGGGCTTTGCTCTATATATATATGTGTGTGTATCGGAAAATGATAGGATTAGGTGACTATTTAAGACAATCTAGAATATTAGATTTATATGGAATATAAGTTTAAATGCATTGGACTTTCTATCACACAAAGGTGAGACAATTTAAAAAAAAAAACACTCTAGTTGTATATATGTTGATCAACTAAAATTCCACAAATCTATATTTATGTCTACATAAATCACCCAAAAAAATTTCTGTTTTGTGAGAAAACATACTTTCTATAAATCATTCAAAATTCCACAAATCTATGTCTTAATGTACTAAAATAATGGCCATTAGTCATGCCATATCATGTAAATTTTTTCATACCAAAACCAATTTTCTTATAAAAAAACAATTTCGAGAAGATGTGATCCTATAAGAAGGGTCAAAATGTAAAATACTGGTCTCAATTTAGGATTTTGTGCAATTTATCTCCTTTTATAGCTCCATCAAAAAACCCTAATAGCACTTATACATATCAATAGAAAGAGAGACCAAGTTGGAGTTTGAGGGTTATGCAATTTATTCCCCTAATCAACTTTTAAAGTTGAGGTAGTAGATTGCATAGCCGCCTAAATTGAGTTACAAGGTTCTTTATAATGGCCAAAAAAAAATCTTGCATATTGTTAATTAATTTTTTAGGCTATATCAGAGCTCAACCAAAACTTTAAGAATGAAAATAACATCCTGGCCTAAACTTTTGCGTAGTATGTTCCATAGCTTTTAGTCCGTAGATCTTCTGGTCCTCCATTCGGAATTCCAATGCCCCACCCAATGTAAAAATTCTTATCTAGAAACTACTTGAACGATTTTTGGGTTAGTAAGAGCCTTTACTTTTTATATTGAATCCTTGCGGTCAAGGAAATTTTTTTTTAATTTTAGGTCTTAAATTATAAATTTTAAGATAAAAATTGAAACTGAAAAATCAAAAATTGTAACTGTAAAAAAAAATTAAACTTTAAAAATTTAAATTATGAAATATAATTAAAAATTTTAAAGTATAATTTTTTTCTCAGAACTGCCGATTGAAAATCTAAAACCAAAAGGAACAAAAAAATAAAAACTTAATTTAGTCTAGTTGCACCTCTCCAATTAGTAGAAGAGGATCTAGGTCTAGCCTACTTTTTAGGGGATAAATATATAGTGCAAAAGTTTGGACATTTAAATGTCAACTTTCTAGGCTGGGGATGTTTAACTTGTGGCCCGCTTATCCATGAAACCATGCAGGGACTGCGCTCGGTTTTCAATTTTTGGTCCATTAAAACAGTAGGTTGACTTGACTTGTTAACAGATGAGCCCATATAGGTCATTACTTATTTCCAATGGGATTTAGCCCTCATAGGGATGTTAAAACGAGTCAACTCAGTTCTCTTGATTGACTCAGCACTAATTGGTTGAAAACCGTACATGTTGGACGGAGTTAGCGCTCCATTTTTTTGGATACACAAAGGAACAAAGAGAAACTAAGCACCCTCCATAACAGGAGTTGCGTTATTCATCCCTACATTGTCAATGGAAATAGTTGTTGAAAGCCACGAAGGAACACCTGAGAAGAAAGAGATTCCAGGGGGCAAGGAGAGCGCAAAACGAGCAGCCTCGTTGCATTCGCGTGGAATTTGGATCAGTCTCACTTTCCGCTCCCACCGAATCATCGCTTTTATTTCCATGATAAGAGCCCGTTCAGCATGTAGCTCAATACAACCATTTGTAACTAGCTCCATCACTTCCATTGCCTCAGTTTGACGGTCAGCTTCTTCACATCATGATCCCAGGCTACTTGAAGTCCAATCAACACGGCCCACAACTCAGCGTTTAGACTATTCCTCGGTTGCAATTTGCAGCAAAAGCCATGAAGAACTTGTTGAAAAATTTTTATGTGGGCTCATATTAATTTTTTTTTTATGATTTCTAAAATTGAATTGATCATAATCTATTAAAAATTATTTTAAACCCAAATTAAAGTTAAGTAATTATAAAGTTAATGGGTTTTAGCACACATTCAAATTAAAAATCTGGTGAGTGGTCATAATAGTGTGAGCCAATTGTTTTGTTGAAACTTATGATGGGAAAACCCGATAAAATATCTATATGTAAGAGCTAGATCCCCTCTTTAACCCTAATTCAAGTGTGCTAATCCCATTAAAAACTAATCATCTTAACATAGGGTGATAGAAAGGAAGATCAAGTCTCTAATCTGCTTCCATGGCAGCTACAGGTATGGTTCTTATTCCAATATCATGTTAGTGTTCTAGTTTCATATAAGATCTTATAATTCTAACAGTGGTATCAGAGCGTGGTTTCTATATGAAATCTAGAATCTAAGATTTAAAATTTGACAAGAAAATTAGTGTTCATTCGCATCACTTTGGTAATTGATATTTTTATGGTTGTTTACTAATTAATAAAATTAGTTTAAGGCTTTGGTTTTCCAGATCACAAGCTTTCATATGACACATTATTTGTTTCCTAATTCTAACTGAGTAAAGAGAATTTAAAGTTCAAAGTTTTGAATTATACAAGTTCATCTTATTTTCGATTTTTCTAAAATTGAAGTTTTGGGCTTGAATTATTGCATGGGAAACCTTCATCTCATGTTTATAGACCCTTATGTGACATTTAATTGCATTAAAATTTGTTCAATTGGCTGGAAATTCGAAGAAAGAAAAGTTAGGGTTCTTATTCAAAACCCATATGCATACATGCAAAATTTCTTTGATTCTCATATTTGTTTGCTCAATTGATGATCCAAGCACATTACAAATGTTGTTTTATATCGAATCCCCATAATTATCAATATTGAAAGGCTTCATATTGCATATTGCATCTTTAGGGTTCATGATTCGAAACCCATACACATGCATCAAATTCATTGAATTAATTTGTTAACATGTTCAATTAATCATTCACACATCTTAGGAATCTTTTTTTTCATCAAAAGGATGTGATTTTCGATGTTTAAATCCTTTAGATTGCATGTAATGTTGTTGGGGTCCATATTTTTGAAAACATAAAAGGGGATTTGAAAATTCGCATCTCTCACTTATTTAAGTACACAATTGATGCCTTGGATTTATTAGGAATCTCAATTAAGATGAAAAGAATAAAAAATCAGAAGACGAATGCTCCAAATTATCCTTGAATCAGTATAGGTCAGAAAACCCGCTTCCTAACTCGTTGTAACCCAGTTGGAGGTTGAAGATGACCTCCAGCCAGGAAAAATGTGCCCCACACGTGGGGCAATGTGGGGGTGGCGCGTGTGGGCCACCCCCAACTCCAATTGGAACGTTTTTCGTCTCATTTTTTAAATTAAGTAATTCTATAATTTTTGGTGATTTTCATTTTATTTTTTGAGGCCCAAAAAAATTATTTATTAATTTTTCATATTTTTTCAATTAAAAATAACATTTTAATTATTTTGAATAAGCAAATGGCCTCAAAAAATTTTAGGAAAATATTTTGACATATATAGAGCACGAAATTTAAGTGTACTCTCCTTAGATACACATACAACAATTATACTCTCAAGCTAAGCTATTAAACATCAATATTTAAGCTTTATTTAAAAGAAAACTTGTTGTTGTTCACAATTTTCATACAAATATGATTCATAATTGACCTTTTGGGATACATATGGTAAAAGTATCTTAATGGGATATGAATTTTCTCTTAGTCTAAGAATTTTGTTTTAATAAACTGTTACGAATAAATCACCAAAGTGATTCATTCATTAAAGTTATTAAAACCGTTTAGTTCTTTTTATTGATAAAAGGTAAGGCAATTTCCTTTGTTTTAGTCTGGGGATATTATTTTGTGTATTGTTGTGGATATTTGTTACCAAAGATATTTATCTATTAAAGTACACAAAATCATTGAATTCCCTTGTTGATAAAAATTGAGTTACTATATATAATTATCTGCCCAAAGGGAATTATTATATATACTAACTCTGGTATGGCATGAAGTGTGCTAGTGAAAGTAAATAGTTAAGAGAATTTATTTTCCTAAAGGGAATAAATTTTCTCAACTATTAACTTCCTTGTCAGATTGAGATACATAGTTTGAGAGTGTTATCTGTCCAAAGGGAATAAGATTCGCAATACTACATATCCTCATTCATATTAGCTTTATGCTAGAAAGGCCTAATGCATGTTATGTTCTCTGCCCAAAAGAGAGTTCATGATGATACAACAAGTGCCTCTCAAGGATAGCTTTCTTAACTTAAGCTATTTTTGAAATTTCCTGCTTAACTGACCAAGTTACAATTTTATCTACAATCTTTTTTTACTATGAACAACAATAATGTTATCATTAAGGTCCTGAATGGTTCCAACTATAAGAAGTGGAAACAAGATATAGAATTTGCCCCGGGAATAGTAGACATAGATTTGGCACTACGTGAGAACAAACCTTTGAAACCCACTATGAATAGCACTGCTAAACAAAAAGAGTACTATGCTAAGTGGGAGAAATCCAACCGCTTCAGTCTCATAGCTATTAAAAGATCAATTGCTGAACATCTCATGAGTGGTTTACCAAAAATCACAAATGCTAAGGAATTTTTCGATACTGTGGGAAAGAGATATCATATGTCTAACAAAGCTGAGGTAGGACAACTCATGGGTGAATTGACAAGTCTGAGATATGATAGCACTAAGGGAATTAGGGAATATATTATGAGGATGGCGCATGTTCAAACTAAGCTTAAGCTCATAATATTCTAATTCCAGATAGCTTTGTCATTCATCACGCACTTAATTCACTTCCATAAGAATTTGGTTAAATCAAAACTGCTTACAACACACAAGATTAAG
Organism: Erythrophleum fordii; assembly: GCA_032878935.1. Taxonomy (NCBI): domain Eukaryota; kingdom Viridiplantae; phylum Streptophyta; class Magnoliopsida; order Fabales; family Fabaceae; genus Erythrophleum; species Erythrophleum fordii. Next base: position 10,552,081 of record JAVQMF010000052.1, on the reverse strand, counting down.
CTTGGAATCTAAACAACTTAATTTCTAAATGTGTGGCTGAGGAAGAAAAATTAAAGAAGGAAAAGAATGAGAATGTATACTTAGTTTCCTACAATAAGCGAAATTTTCATAAAGGAAAAGGAAAATTTAGAACAAGAAGACTCATGCTCTTAAAAGGGATCAAGACTTTAAAAGGCATGGTGAGCATCAGACTGCAGATAATGAAGATAAAATAAAGGATATAAGTTGTTATTTCCGTAAGAAGAAGGGTCATAAAAAGGCTTATTATCTTAAATATAAAGATTGGCTAGCAAAGAAGGGTAGAGACCAAAGGATTCAGAATCAACAAGAAACTAAGGGAGAATGAGTCCAAATTAAAAGTAGGAAATAGTGTGAGCGTTGAAGTTAAACATATAGGAACTGTTATTTTTACTTTTAATTTTCTTTATTTTTGGGATATGGTTATCGGCTTTGTTTAGAAGTTTTTTTTTAGATATTAAGTTTATCTTTTATTAATTAATAAAGTTGGATATTTTTCAATTTTGGAAAAGACAGTGTTGAAATTTCTTATGATTCTAATATGATTGGCAAATACATTTTACCTGACCATACAAACTGTCTTTGAATTCCAAAATTGACAATTTATCTTTCAATACTGAAAACTGCCAACCATTATTATGGTATAAAGAAATAAACACGTGCGAAGGAAAAATTGACCAAAACTAAGGAAAAGGGTGCAACTTGTAGCGAAAGCCTCCTAGAAATAATACACATAGATATTAATGGACCCTCTCCTTTATTAATATTTTTTCCCATTATGGATATGTCTTTCTCACTAGAGAAAAGTCTAAGACCCTTGACATGTTGAAAATTTATCAAATAGAGGTTGAGAAACAATTGGGGAATATTATCAAAATAGTTAGATTTGATCATGGTAGTACGAAAAATAATTAAGAAAGGAGACGTTGCCATTGAATTTATAAACACCGAGTCAATGTTTGTTGATCCTCTAACTAAGGGATTAAGGCCTTTACAATTTAATAAACATATTAAGAACATGGGTATTTTAGGGTCTTTCAATCTTTTAAATTAGTGGGAGTTCACGTATTTTGCCCTTTGTTGTTTTGTTTTATGAGATGATTCTATGGATGTCTTTTGGTTATGTTAATAAATTTTATGAACTTTCATAGATTTAAAATATTATTGATAATTATCACCTTTAATATTTTACTTGTATAAGGATTGAATGCAATATGTACCTTAAGACATGGGGCTAATCTTAAGGATGATTGTTGTATTTGTTATGATATGTCTCTTATGGCACTTTACTAGATTCTCAAGATAAATTTTTTTTAAGGCGTGTAAACTTGTTACGAGTCTTATGATTTCTCACTGTGGTTTAACGTATCGATATTGAGAAATCATAATTTTTCATTGCAGTTTAGCATATAGATATTAAGAAATCATATGGAAGACCAATAAGAAATAGTGCATCATTGATCACTTTGAGAGTTATTTCTTATCACACTTCCAGACTAAGGATCCATGTTAATATAATATCAATATGTGTGAGTATGGATTGATTTTATGTCATTAAATGGCATAATGATCGCCATTATCCCCTATTGATAGTTATATTGGATCGGATTGTGTACGATGTGCTTTGTTAAGGACCATTGTTTTCTAAATAAAGTGCACACATAAAGTTTTGTTGTTTTATCAACCCAAGAGTCGTTTTATAAAATAAAATGAATTTTCCTAAAATCAAATCAATGTGGCCCAAGTGGGAGAATGTTGAAAAATTCCTATGTGGGCTCACATTAATTTTCTTTTTATGATTTCTAAAATTAGGTTGACCATGAGCCCAATTAAAGTTGAGTGATTATAAAGTTAGTTAGTTTTAGCATACATTTAAATTAAAGGTCTGGTGAGCACTCATAATAGTGTGGGCCAATTATTTTATTGAAGCCCATGATGGGAGGGCTCGACAAAATATCTATATGTAAGAGCTAAGTCTCCTCTCTAACCCTAATTCAAATATGCTAGTCCCATTTAAGCTATTCATCTTAGCATAAGGTGATAGAGAGGAAAATCTAATCTCCAACCTACTTCCATGGTAGCTACAGGTATGGTTCTTATTCCAATATCATGTTAGTGTTCTAGTTTCATACAAGATCCTATAATTCTAATAGAACTCTTCCAAGGTGATCTCTTAAAATGCCCGCATAGCTTGTCGTACCAGAGTTTCCACTAAAAGCATCGTTGACGTTGATCTTTACACTACCAGGGTCTAGAGGAGTCCATTTTCGTCTTACTAAAGCTCTCACCACACCTGAGCATAGTACGTCCCATTGATGAAGAGCAGCAGCCATGTTTCTCAAAGTTGATAGAACCTTAACCTGTAACTTAAAATTGGACTAACGTACCTTCTTAAATATAAACTCGTTCCTTCTATGCCAAATTCTCAAACAGGCAATAGTAAAGAATTTTTTGCAGGCAAATGACATCACAAGGTCATTTCGTCTAAGAAACAATCAAACCTAACGGTTAAACTGAAGGTTAAAGAATCTACCAATTTATTCATAAATTATATATAAATTTGTTTAGTTTTGGATTTCTTAGTGATTAGATATAACTAGAACTTAATATCATTTTTTCTTCAAATTTTGGGACTAAACTACAATATTAATAGGCTTTTACATGAAAATCCCCTAAATTTGTGGCTAATTTGTGAAATTATAAAGCCATAATATTATTTTGTAATTAGAATTTATTACTTCTATTTTAATTGTATTTTATTTAGTTTAATTTCTCATTTAGTTGTTTTCACTTTGTTTTTAGGACTTATGTGTAAATAAAACAAGAAATCAAGTTATGGGAGTAAATAGACTAAAGTCCAAGTACTAATCTATAAATATTGTGTTGGAGTAGGTGTGTCAAAAGCTTGAATCCCACATTACCTAGAATAAAGAGAATCTTAGTGTATATATAATAAGATGTGATATTGGACAAGTAAATAGGCCAAGAGAAGGAGTGGGCTCGCATGCACAACAACAGGCCAACGCAGGGATAACGTGGTTGAAAATCTATGATTTCCCTCTTGCGTATGAATTAGACGCGGTACTGGGTATTTTTTTATTGCAACTATTTTTGTATTTTACAAAAATATTTTGTATAAAGAGGCTAATTGAAAAAACCTTGTTTTCAACAGTTTTGAAATTAGGACCATGAATTTACTAATTTTCTGAACATTGAAACCTTAAATTGACCCGCTTTAATTTTTTATTAATTGGCTTTAATCTCAACGTTCAGAAATGTTCACTGCTTTTAATCCCAACGTTCAAAATAGATTTCCATTAAACCGTGATTAAGCCAACATTTCTTGTTCGCGTCTTCGGCCTATGAAAGGTAGTGCGTTATGCGGTTCAAGGTGTACCGAGCTCTCGGACATCTTCAAAGCTCTCTCCTCTCTTCCTCCTTCATTCTTCTGAGTTCTTTAGTTTTTTCTGTTCTATTTCCCTATTATAAGAAGGGTTCGTTTAATTCTAAGGAGTTGTCAACTTATGGCAGAATAACTCTTAAGGATAGTGTCCTCGGCCACGACTCGGATCAATTTATACTGACAATTTTATTTGTGGCAGTCTACATATTGAACAAGTAGACATTTTTTGCTCTTGTTCATGATGAGTATCCATGCTTATCATGACAACCTGAAGCTTCATAGGCATGACTTACCCTAGTCATCATGAGAAGTTAATCATTGGCTGCAACAAAGGAGCAAACTTGTTCACGCTACATTTGTCATCACGACTAGATCTAGTTGGTTGTAATGAACAGTAAATTCACTTTTTTTTTTCTTATAAATAGCTCATAAAACATGATTTTCATATGTTTTTGAAGTCTTTTTTTTAAGATTTAGAGTTTTCTTTGAGTTTCTAGGTTAGAAAAGCAAGGAGAGAGCTATAATTTTGAAGAGAGAAGGGATTTTCTTTTTAGGTTTGAGACCTCTCTTCATCTTTGAAGTTACTATGAATCTTTTATGGTTTCAATTTGTATTTTGTAATAAGATCAATGCTATGTCTTCCTTCTTCTTTGAATTATATAGACTAAAATAAATATGAAATTAAGAAAATAAAATTGTAAGATATAAATTAGAAAATAAATCATTTCTTCTTAATTATTAATTATGATGCAATGTTGTTAATAAATGTTTAAAGTAGCTAAAACTAAGACTTAATTTGCATTTTAATCAATGAATTTTCTTATTTTGATGGAAATTTCTTTTTTAGAGTATTATGTTGATTATATCTAATGAATGAACCAATTAATATTGATTAAGTAGGTTGATAATTCGTTTAGAGTGAATATGATAGATGAAATTGTCAATCACATATAGATCATAGTTACTAGAAGGTTAAGTGTTTGATAAGAAAACCAAAAGGTATATTTATATAGATGCTGTAGATTTAGGCTAACCTATAAACATAGCTTAGGAAATTAAGTAAGAAGAGATGCTCTAAAAATAAGCTAATTTGATGAAGCAAATTGGTGCACATAAAACATCACATTTGACAAAGTTAGTTATGATATAAGCTACTAGGAAGATGTATTTAAGATAAACTAACCTCTATTATTTGTAACAACCCTAACTTCTACTTGTGGTAATTAAGCTTAAGCATGCGATTAATAGTTATAAATCAAAGTCTAGCACCATTTCAATTAATCAATTTAGAAAAAAAAAGTAAAGAAATTTGAACCTTAATGTTATTAGAATCATTAACCAAGCATTTATAAGCATTTATGTACATAAGTGAAATAAATCTCTAATTAAAAGCCTTTAAATCTATTCTTATTCATTTTCAACTTTCAAGAACCCTTTACAAGTGCTTCTAAGTTATCTCTTGATATTGCCATAAGAAAAACTAAGGTTTCTAGGTAAATATAAAAGTTTCAAGATGTTTGCCACAGCTAAATGTTTTCGTGCCGCAACCAATTACTCTTAGGTTCACTCTTTACATTGAGTTGGAGCTTCGTCGCAGCAAGAGGACCTCCTAAAGCAAAGCTCACTTGCCCTCGATATTGGCCGCGACCAATTTCCCTTTTCACCATGGCTAATTCTTCTTTAAAACACAACTAATCTTGCCCCTTGATTTTAGCCGTGGCTAACTCCATTTCATGCCGCGGTAAATTACTCTTTGGATGACTTCCAGATTGGCCTATCACATTTTGCCGCTAATTTTACTTCTCGCCGGGGCGAATTGCTCTCTAGACCTTTCCCTGGGCAACTTCGCCTCTATTGGTCATGGCTAAGATTATTTTGGCTGCAGTGAAACACCTTCTAGTCCTACAACTTCTAAATCTTGTCTCATACACTCCCATTCTCCCCCTAGAGACTCCCTAGAGTCACTCTGCCTTAATTGTGGGGCTCTAATAGCTTTCTCTATCTGATTTATCTAGCTTATCTATTGCTACCAATCTAAGACTTAAATGTTAATTCTTACTAATCCAACTACCATATATTAGCAAGTTCATGAATTGATGATAGTAAGAATTTTATAAGCTACCAATAATTATCATTCAAATATATATTCCATTAGAAATTTCATGCATCACAAGTTTAGGTTTACATCCAATGTATCACATAATTATATTTCCCAAGTAGTAAACCATATCATAGGTTCAACAAAGTTCATAATAGATGTTATAAGTTTATACATCAAATACCAAGCTAAAATGAGGCCTAACTCCTCAATAGATACATTCCAAGGAATCAAAATACAAACACCTACACTTGGCAACATGATTATATGATGATGCTATGCAAAAAGAATACAAAATTTAGTATCTACTCTATTTAAATCAATCTAAGTGTAGCCTTCTCCATATATGGTTGGAGCTCATAGATTTTTATCCACTTGCTTCCCCTTATCCTTATACGAAGAGCCTTCACCTAAAAGCATAATCTCATGAAACAAGATGAGATGCAAATCTCGGTAACCAAAGGCAAATTCCATTCATATATTCCAATTTAGTTAACATATATGCATGGTATTATATAAGCATCAGAATATGTACTAATCATGTCAGTAAATGAAATAATTAGGCTGTTAATTATTATTATCCCATACTGACAATCATATTTTCACATGTTAAAGGCCAATAACACCGAGAGAGGCCTGTCCATGGCACCTACTCCCCAATGAATATAACCAAATCTCAGTGCATCGAGGGTCTGATCATAACTCAATGCCCGATCGAAGTACATGCATGAGTGGCAGCCGCACCACAAGTCCACCATGGACTCACTAAATCCAAACACAATACAATAGATAGCTAACCAATTCATTTAGCATTTCAAAATATTCATATGCAGCAAATATAAAATTAAAGTAGATATATGCATGAAATTAATATAATCCCCGATTACCTCACTTGTAGCCAATCCTCTAAGAGCTAACTGAATGCTACTTCAGCCTATGGATACAAAACTAAGCCATTACTATTCCTAATCACAATTTATATCAGCAAACCCATTACTCAAGGAGTTAAGCTATATAGGACTACTTAGAAACACTTACCCAATTACCACAAGAACTAAATTCGGATTTGGTTGAGTCAACCCCAAAAATCTCAAAACAACACTTTAAATTTCGAGTAAATTCGCATAAAAACAGTACCCATATCATAAATCAGCTATAGGGGTCCCAAACTAGCAGAGAAAGCATCAAAATGAAAAGATTATACTTACCTAACAACATCCTTAGCCTCAACTTACGAAATTTCACCTAAAAAATCTCAAACAACCATATTTCAGATTTTGAGTATGATGAAAATACTCTAAATGAAAAACTAATCAAGTCAAAATGAAGAGAGAGAGAGAGAGAGAGAGAAGGGGATTAAGTTATATAACAAGTATCTTAGCTAACTTTGAGCTTAGAAGTGAGAAATGGGGCTAAGAAGGTGGGAGAAAACTTAGCCTCTAAGGGACCTCCAAAAATGTGTTTGTGTTTCTTGTGGTTCTGCAGAATGAAGGGTGGCTAGAATGATTTTTAAGGTTTAAGTTAGGTCCTAAATGGGTTATGGGTTGACCCAAAGGCCCAAATCCATATGAGTTCAAGTTTTATGCTTGTTAGGTTAGATTTTATTAGTTGGGCTACATAATTTTGATTAGGTTAGGCTAAGTTTTAAAAGCTCATTTGATTTGGGTTTGCATAAGAGTTGTTGGGCCAATTATAAAAGCTTATATAAATTGGGTCTTAGGTCTCTATCTCATTAAATCAGATTGGGCCATCACTAGGTGCTCTCTCTTAGGCCAAGTCTCACATTAAAAGATTGGGCCTGCACCTAAAATTATTGGGCCTCCATTAGTCCCTAACCACGGCCTACATAATTTAATTTGGGTTTAGATAAAGTTTCTAACCTAATTAAATCTCAATCCCATATTATTAATTTACTTCTTTATAGATTTTCATTCACATGGTTTGCCCAATTATTCCCTAATAATTATTCTTAATTATGTCTAATCTATGTTTAACACCTTAATTAATTTTGAAATGTTATACTATTCCTATAATCATTATCATACTTCACTTTGAAAATAATAAGGGAGGTATAAGTTCGTGAGGAGTATATTTATCTAAACTAGTTTTTAGGTAAGTTGTTGAATCTAAGAGGAACATGAACACTATAACCAACTAACCAAACATAGTCAACAACAATGATGAGTCAAGAGCATTAATAGACTAAGATAATCTAATTTATGTGTAGGTGTCTTTTATTTTTCTCTTTGCTTTTAGGATTTCCTTTTCTATGTTAGGTTGGACTCATCTTTATCATTTTGGTATCTAGTGACCAGCTTAGTCGAGGCCACTAGAGTCAATTAACTCTACCCTTAGGCTAACTTACCTTATAAAGTGTAATATATTATGATGGTAAACACTTTCCTCATAGAATTCAATCCGAATATTCTTGTATACTACTTAGAACAATTAGTGCACTTGCTAAGATGATCATGAGAATAATTAATTCAAGTGAAAATTCATTACTTAAAGGTATAGAAACAACCTTTATGCATTGGATAACCATCACTTGACACCTTCATCCATTTACATCTCATGGTTTACACATAAGTCATAACACCCATCACAACTCTTCTAGAAAAAGTTTCTCCTAGGTATTGAACTCAATTAAGCTTAAGATAAGAGTATCTGCAACACTATATTTTCTAAGCTCATCTCATGCCATTTGTAGGCTCATTTTCATAAATTACACAACATTCTCAAAGAAAGGCCATTAAATTAATCAATTAATTTACGTTACGTCATGCATAACTTTTTCATTCCATGTCTCGTGGGCTATATGGACTCATCCATCTCATTCTTATATTTAAATACACAAATAAAACTCATAACAAACTTAAGAAGTGGCCTAGGACTCGAGCAAAGGGAGTGTATACATAAAAACAAGGTGTGTAGCCTCAAACTGAAATTTTAGGTTTCTATCATGAATTTGGAAAAATTATAACTAATTCTAAAAAAATCAAAATTAACCATATTTTACCATTCTAGAAAGTTACAAATGTCTACTTCATGTTAAAAATAAATCTATATTATAACAAAGGTTACTAGCCATTGAAAATTAATGGAACAATACCAAATGTTGTCTATTGCTATTGGTACTGTCCTTTAATTTCAAAAATTCATATCTCTCTACTTAGATGTCCAATTAGGGTCATCTTGGTGGCTATGGAAAGCTTATTATATCTAGTTTATGTTATAAAATTACATGAGCATTGGACACCATTTGACCCTCAAATGACATAGCCCAAACAACTGATCAAATGAATAGTATTTGCATCAGTCCAATAGAAAAATGCCAACTTTGAAAAATTATAATTTATTCCATAGAGCTCCAAATAATCTATTCTTTGGATGCCCAAAAAGCTCTAGATAAGATTTATATGCCAAATTTTATAAGCAAAATCGTTCATTTGGTTAGATTTTGATATTAAGTTGCAAATTGGTCATTTTTAAGTCTCATAAGGGGTCCAAATGGTCCATTTTAGATTCTAAGGCAACCATGGCCACTTGAGCATATGGGAAAGTATCAAAATAGTCTACTAAACTTCTCTTAAAGATACAAAAATTCAGAAATTTAAAACTCACACTCTCACCCCATGTCATACATAAGAATGCATACACTTAAAATTGTCATTCACTACCTAAAATGTACATTACCATTAATTTGGCACTAAAACTCATATATACATAAAAAATTTGGGTAATTACATATGGTCAAATGATTATACAACAATTCCATCATATCATTACATCATATTTCATACATATGGCTACAAAAGAGGCAAAACTAGGCACTTTGTTGTCAATCTCTTAACTCCCAACTTGGTGGCTTCCATTACCTTGCTCATTTGATCCACCTTTATTACAAATGCAAACTTTTCTTCTTGAATTGGACTTATTTTCCTCGGCCACACATACACAATAAGGAAGAGCTTGTTTCTCTTAGCCTTGGATTCAAGCTTTTCTTGAATGCTTTCCCTTTTCTTCTAGCTCACCTCTTCAAATCCAAATTTTTCCCTCTGGTCTTTCTTGGCTTGCTTTTTCTCTTCCTCTTGCCTCCTCTTTGTGCCTATTTCCCTTACTCTCATTTTTGTTCTTAGGCAGAAATAAAGTTGGCTCTAAGAGGGAGAGAAGAAGGGTGTGTAATTAAAAGGAGTTTCTTGAAGCTTCTTTTTCAAAAATTTTAATTTTGCCCTTCATTCTGGCATTTTTGTTTCTAATTCGTTTTAGCTCTTTTTTTAGAACTATCTTTTCTATCATAAAATTTAGGTCCTCAATCTTATAAAATGCCTTTGGAATTACTCAATTTAGAACCAAAACCTTCTCGAATAAATTAGTTGAAATTCGGGCTCACCACCATTGGAAAGCATCTACTCGAAGGGGCTTTAATTGTCCCAGGGCTTCCCATAATTTTCAGGGCCTCTAAGAACCTTGGAGAACTCAAATTTTTTATTTAAAAAGCCCTCCTGTGAGTATTCTAAAATTTTTTTGAAATTACAAAAATGCCATTACGTTTCGTTGCATTTTCATTAAAATCTGTCTGGCTATTCTGGCTTCAGGTCCAAGACACCTCTGGCCTTAAATCTCAATTATTTGAGGTTTAGAATATTATTTTATTTTTATTGAACCTCAAATCACTCTATTTGGAGAACTTTCTTTTATATCTGAGAAATTTCATATGTTTATGGAGAAATCGCATGTTACGTTTTTTGGTGTTTTTTCCTGTTTTCAAAGAACCAAATATTACAATATCAACAGTGAAAAAATTTAAAAATGTAAAGATTGTAAATGGAAATAGCTATCAAATTTAATTGCAAAGAACTATATAAACTATAGAATTGATAAAAGAAAAACTTCAAAAGAAACTAAATATAACTTTAGCTGGAAATAGGTTGAAAGCAATAAACAAAGTAGTTAATAAAACTAAAAAATAAAGAAAGTTGGTAAGGCAATTTCTTGCGAGGTTTCTATATATTTTTAATAATGCTTGTTGATCATAATTTATAGATTCTTCTATTATGTTTGTTTTTCCATTAAGCCAAGTCTTCATTTCTTGCAGTAGCCTAGGGTGAAAACCATGGAGTTTAACTCTTTTCAAAGGTTGTTGTTTTAAAGGATCCATGCCTTCGTATTTTTTCTTTTTTTAGTGTTTTGTTATATAAGGTGTGGGTTTTCAACTAATAATTAGGCTTTGGCTAGCAATGAGGCTTCAACTAGTACATCTCAACAAAGTTCCTCAACTAGATCTCATAAGCTAATCCTAACGTTTACCTATAGATGGTATCTTTTAACTTTCACTCTGTCTAGCTTCTTTAGTCAACATTACTTTTTGTTTCTTCAACCACTTTTCTTGTTGGCATTGATCAATCTTTTGTATCTTTGCTTTACTAAGTCAACTTTTGGCTCTCCCACTAATTCTTATAAGCCATTAGTGAACTTCGTTCCCTATACTAAATGTAAGGTGTCTTTAACTACTAAGGATTTTCCTAAATCTCAAACTTTTGATCTTTTCTTGGCAATTGGGTTAATTTTGCAATAATTAATGAAAGCTTGGCAAATATTGAATCTTCTACAAAAAAGTATATGTTGGGCTTATTACTTCCATCATTTGACAAGGACCTAGAAGGCTTTGGAGAATATCCAATCTTCTCATATTATTTCCTATTGTTTTTATGTTTTCAAAAGGCAATGCCTTCTAACTTAGGTTCTTGCTCTTGGTTGACTCTTTTACTTGCTTTCAATTCATAGTATTCTCGACTGGAGCTTTAATATATTCCCATATGAGAGAAAGTCAAAATGGCCAATATTTTGCATCTTTCTATTACTAGCATTCCTAAAGACAAAAATTTGCTTTTAGTCATCATACCTCTTTTGGCCATCAACTTATAATGCATTTTTATTTTCTAGTGGTATACTTCCCCCACTTTTCTAGATAAGGTGGCCTTGACTATTCTTCTCTATTTAGCGAGGAATTGATTTCTCTTCTTTTGCTAGCTAAAGACGCTAATTTTATCAAGAAAAATGCCTTATATTCAACTTTTCTATTTGCCAACATTCAACCCATAAGGACACCCCCTTCCCAAGCTAAGCACATTGCTTGTTTATTTCTTTGGCTTTGTCGATATTTTCCTTTTATTATTGTAGTCCAAGTTGTGAAAGAACTTTAACCTTTCACCATTGCCCTAGATAAAAGCTAATCGTTGAACTTAAGATCTTACTTTCTTGGATCATTATATCAAGGTCTCTACATTCTCTAGGATAAGCTAAACAAAGGCCTATTTTTGGACACTCGTCCAAGTCCTTCGTACTTTCTCCAATTTTGGACGTGAGCTTACATTCTTGCTTATGGTTGCCATACTATATCAGTTAATGCCTATTCTCCAAACCTTTCTTGTTATGGAGAAGTCTATTGTCAAATTTAGGTTAATCATTCCTCAAGCCATGTAATTTTTATCTATATCTATAACAATCGACTTAGGCTACCCAAAGTCTTCACTCCTTTTTTAGCTACAATTTATGGCCCTTCCTAGTTTTAAGCTAAACCTTCCCTGATGATCTTATTTGTCCAATCTAGGCAAGCTCTTTGATGTCTTAGGATTTGATTGTAGGTACATTCTTCCCTACTCAAAATAATAAGTCTAGGCTTAATCTTTACAATGTTAATTGTTGCACAAGACAATTTACCCTTTTTCAAGCCCTTCCCACATTCCTTCCTCTTTCTAGGATTTTGACAAGTGCAAAAGTTGAATCCAAAACTTTAACAATCAAGTAATTGAGGTCATGCTACTTATGAATAAGTACTTGTGAGAATTTAAATTATATGATTTCATGTTTGTCCTTGGCATCTTGCCTTCCTTAGTTTCTTAATGGAAAAATATAGCTAGTTAAATATTTGCCATGAGTGACTTCACTGTTGCCCATAGGCTTTTCTCGGTTATGAATTCAAGTTGCCATTTCTTGAAGCACTTTATCATCACTTAAGAAGCAAAAGCTAGCTATATTTTTCTTTCCTTATTGAAATATCAAACATATATAGGGGCCCAATCTTGACACCTTTTTACTTGTTTGGTTTCCTGTAGCAGTAAAGCATTGGAAGTGGATGCTCCTTCAACCATAAAGGTGTGATGTAATCTCTCGATTATTGTGACTTATTCTAAATAATAATAATAGTAATAATTATGTTAATAAGTCACAATGCTAGCAAGTGTACCAGTTGTATAAGTAATAAAATTAATAGCACTTTTAAGTACCAATCACACAAGGATTATTAGGTAATAACAAAAAGTTTTCAATACAAAACAATTAAAAAATAAGGAATGACTAAATTACAATTACTTAATTTACATACTAATATCTCAAGTTTCCTTAAATACTAAGGATCGAGTATAAGTATAAAAAGATAAAATAAAATAAAATAAAACAAAAACCTCAAGACTCAATGACTCTAACTTAAAAGGAAAAAGACTCAAAGGCACACTAGTTACCTAATACTAGTTCATTAATAGTTTAATGCTCACTATCCTATATTTTATTATTATGGATAGCTTATCTCTAATGCAATAGTAGCTAGTCAAAATAAACCTCTTATCTTACCTAAACTTTGCCCTTCCTTCGAAAAGGTGGATGCAATACACCTTGAATTGAACTAATCCTAGAATGTATTAAGTACATGAGTTATTATCATGGTGGTAGCTAACAAAGCAAGCCTATTGAATTTTCTATAGTTAAGTTCGACCTAATAAGCTAAATACAAATCACACCTAGATCTACTTAACTACAAGACTCATCAAAATTCAATGAATTTGGGATTAACAATAAATGATTAGATTCCCACTTAAACAAATTCAAGTATATTAATCCTAAGATACATGTATCATAGACAATATATGGTATTCCTCCATCATTAATCATTCATATGCATAAGCAGACAAAGTATTAATTGTCAATTTTATGGGATATTTTGCATATTTTCATTCATTTATTTTAGTAAAGTTTTGATTTAAAAATCTAAAAGTTGTCAATTTAATGTTACTTTTGATTAGGTGTTTTCAAATTAGTTTAAGTTCATTTATGAACAATTTAGGTGGTAGATTGTAGTCTGTTTGTTATTGAGCAATGGTTAAGAGAATTTTAGTGTCTTTTTATAAGGTCTAAATGACATTGGAAACAAGATTTGGGGTTGTAAAGCACCTAAGCTATAGAAATTGGAGTCTCATCCTCAAAACAATGCATAATCCAAAAAGCATGAAGTCTAGACCTCAATTGTGAAATTTGAGCTACAACCTCGAGATCTTGAAAGTTATAGGTAAAATCTGAGCAAGTTAAGCAATGACCTCAAAATGCTAGGTGGCAAAGTAATTTGATAACATTTATAAGCTTTTTAAGTTATTTTGGATAGGGTATAAAAAGGGAAGCTAGGTCAAAAAGAGGCAGATATTATAGGCAAATTTCATAGGCAAAAAAGGCGTTCCAAGGCTTTAAGAGGCAAAAAGAAATTAGTAAATTGTAGAGACTATAAGATCACTCTTTGTTTTTCTTATTCTCTTCCTTTCCTTTGTATTTTATTGATGGGATTGTTGATTGCTCTGAATTTTGTGTTGATTTCCTTTATTAGAAGCAACTAAGTTTTTTATACTAGGATTATTATGAACCTTTGTGTGGATTAGAGATTAATTATCCTCTTTACTTGTTATTAGTGGTTCATACATGCTGATTTAATTATAATCTTCGTGCTTTGTAATTGATTGGCCACTAATTGGATTAATATGGCATTCTAATTGAACTTAGGATAGGAATATTAGAATTGGACCTTAAATTGAATTGTGTAAGTACTTGATATTTGTTGAATTGAGTTGAGAGTTTTGTTAATAAAATATAAATATACTTACTAGCCTCACATAACCTAAATTAAGAATTGTGTAATTGAGTAACTTACTTTGAATTCAAAAGAAATTGTTAATTTGACTAAGAATAATGTTTATAGGTAACTTTGGAAAGTGCTTGTATGTAATTTAGAACCCTATACTAGCATACACACTACCAAAGCAAGACTTAAAGGGAAAATTTAGGTCTTCGTAAAATATAAGAAAGATTAATAATCCTAGACTCTTTTACCTATTGAATTTTACCAAGACCACTTTACTTTGTTTCTTTCTTAATTTTGCAAAATTAGCTTAGTTCTTTCACATTATCTATTGATTGCCTTGATTTGAGTTAAAGTGTCAATTTTAGTACTTGACAAATTTTCAATAAACAAATCCTTGATAGAATGATTTCACTACTTGTTCGATATGTCCACTCACATGCAAGTAGTCATGTTTTGACACAACACAAAGTGAAGCCAATAACATATGAACTCCATTGTAAAATTATTGCAAATTCAATATTAACATCATTATCTAACCACTATTAATTGGACAAAATTAAATAACAATAATTAAATAAGATAGATTTTCAACCTTGCATAGCTCTTATAGGCCTTCGATATCAATAGAAATTTAAATTGCCAATTTGACACTCTGGTAGAGTAACAACACTTCTTTAACATCTCCTCCCCCTCCCCCAAAATTTTCTCATGTCATTAGAAGGTATTCATAGGCCAAAGAGAGAGAAGGATGGCTAGCTCCTATCACACATGATTCTACCACGTATTGTAACTAAAGAAGATGTATCTTTTGCAAATGCGCAAGTCATTAAATATCTAAGGTTTTAGAATGCCTCACATTGTAGTTATGAAAACTCCTTCTAACATTATTGCATTGACATCTTTTTGGGGTTTCTCATTTCTCACATTACAATAATAGAAAATCTATCTTTTACAACTAGGTAATATCCTTGGTCAACCCTTTGACTTACAACTAATATCCTTCCTACACAAATAAACACATCCATCATTAAACTTATTTAATTACTAATAAATTAATTAAAATTCCTAATTTTACTAATTATTTACACAAACTATAAAAAATAGAGAACAACCTAATAAAACACTAGAAAATTAACCAAAAATCAATTATTAGCCTCGAAAATATATATGAAAATATATATATATATATATATATATATATATATAATTAAGACTTATTACACCCACAAACTTAAGCTTTTGCCCCAATAGTTAAGTTCAAAAAGATTAAATAAATCATCCCATAAAAGAGTTCCTCAATTTGTTACAATTATTAGCCAAACACTCAAGAAATGCGTATCTCAAGATATCAAATAGGAAACATAAGTTATGTAGTCAATATCAGAGTCGAATAAACAAAAATAAATTTTCCCTTACTGCTAATTTGTGTGTGAAACCATATATCAGTCTAATTATTAGTATTCAAATAGAATATGCAAGATAGAGTACACAATAGGTTCCTAGTTTAGAAATTTCATATGCCTGCTTTTCTATTCCCTCTCCACCAATATAAACTATACATAACCTACATATCATTAAGTCTTTACAATTTGTAATGTAGCAAAAGGGTTAAAGTTATCACATAGAAAATGTACAGGAAAATAATGAGCAAAGTTCAAGAAAGCATATTATGAAACAAAAGCAAAAATTATATACTATCCTCCTCTCATGTATACACTCACCACTTCCTTTGCAGTGACCTAAATAAGTTGAGAACTTGTAATGTTAAAAAATTAAATTAAAATAGGAAACTAAGTTATGATACCTATAAGTAAACTTTATAATTAAGAGAAATACCAAATCAATTGAATTAATGTAATGCTCATGAATAATTTAAAAAAGATTTAAAGTAATAATTATTAAAAGCCTAATTATTAATAATTACTAAGAACATAAATAATTAAGATTCAAAGTAATAACAACTTAATTAAAATGAATTAAGGGAAGTATAAGATAATTTATTGAAGGGGAAAAAATTAATCACAAGCCTGATTATAAAATAAGTAGTTGTACTCTTTCATTAAAACCTAGGACCCAAGTTTAAACCTTCCTAAAAGCATTTTTACCTGATTCATTTATCTTTGCCTTTGAAGCCACCATTTCACAGAAATTGCAACCTATCCTCTAAGTTATACTCTTTGCCACTTAGTTCTTTTGTTACTTAACAAAAAAAAGTCTAACTTTAGTGGTTCTTGAGGTTTCCATATGTCTCTCTTGCATTTCTTTCACCATGCCTCACATTTATCATCACTATATCAAATCTAGAGAAGTTGCACAAAGCTTTATGTTGAAGACTATATCTTTTGCTTAAACTTGAAATTGCTTAAAAATCATGACTTCCTTTCCTCATCTTCCAATTGTTTGCTATGACATTGCATAGCTCGTGCCAACAACAACAACAATTAAGCTTATCTTCCTTTATCAAATTTCAGTAAGTCTCTTTCTAACATACTTTGTTTCCTTTTTCTTTTTCTAGTATGAAATTTGCTTCTTCCTTTATGGGTGCTATCCAACTTTAAAGTTTCTTCCTACAAATCTCTTATGCCCAATTTACATCCCTTGTTCAATCATTAAAGGTGAAATGAAGCTTTCTTCCATATAGCCCATCCAAGCTTTAGCTTTGTTTCAGTTAGTGGTCTTTCCCTCAACCCTTGGTCTATAATTTCTGAAAATTAATTCTCAATCTATGAACTCTTCCTTCACATTTCTAACTTCACCTTGCATTGATATGTTGCCCAATGGTTCTGGTATCCTTGTGACTTGTTCTTTTCTCAAAGGTTCTTATTATTCTTCACTCATGGCAACTAGCCTCCACATCTCCATCATCCTAACGTGGTCTGTTCCTTTGGGTAGCTTGAAACAAGGTGTTTAAAAGTAGCTTGAGAGTTGATAGAAAATGGGAACTTTGTTTTACTTGGTAAGTTGTTATCTTTTTTTTTTTAATAATGCTTGGATTTCCCATTTATGATTAGGAGAGATTAATTCATCCTCTAAGTTGTTATTCCACTATAAAATTAATCCATCTCCTAAAATTGTTGTTAAGGTGAATTAATTTGAAACAAGGAATTAAGAAAATTGGTGCTTGAAATAATAATTTACAAAAAGCAACAAATTAATTAAGACATAAGTAAGGCTAATGTTAAGAAAAAAAATAATGATAATAATAAATATAAATAAATAAAATGTTTTGGTATGCCTTAAGTCCTATAGAGTGGTAATCCAAATTAGGGCATACATGGAAGTAAGGAATTGTTAAGTAATAAACTAAATAAGTTAACTATGTCATATGTTGAGTTGAAATTAAAGAATTTGGCAAGTGAAGTGAAATGTTAAGTTTGACAATAGGAAATTAATGAACAACTAAATGAAGCTTATACAAGAATAAGAATTAATTAAGTAATAAAGTAATTAAATCAACTCTATCTTGTGTTAAGTTGAACTTGGAGAAATTATAAAATGAAGCACATTATAAAAAATTCTAGGTAATAGCCTAATTACTATCAAGTAGGAGTAGCAATTACTTAGGCAATGGACAAACTAAACTGTGATGTGTAATAACTAGGTTATGACTAGCATACAAGCATAGCTTAAACTAGGCTAAGGTAATTTAACCAACTAAAGTGGAAAAGAACAAATGCAAATTTTCTGGTACTTAAATGGTTATAGGGATAACATATTTGGAATTTTTTTGCATGAAAGGTGTAATGATGATTTAGGTTAAATGACTAAGATTGTTTGGCAGTCACTATCTATAGGTTATAAAACATTATACTTTCAACTTTTGTTTATGTCTTTACTATTTTTGTTTCTTCTTTGTGCTCTATAAGTCCATGGGAAAACATTTTAGGTAGTCTCCTATTATATGCTAGTATCGTAATATGTCAAACTTATTGATGTTGTTGATTTGAATATAAAAAGTGTATGAAATATTAGTTTATTGTTTTGAATTAACGAAGGTCAAAATGGTAATAATATCTGTAAGTGGTTACAAGAAGTTTTAGTAACTTAATTATATAAAGGGAAATGGCCTAGAAATAATGATATAAGGTAACCTGCCTATTCCATTTAATGATGAAGAATCAATATGATATTTATAAACCACGTATTGATAGCTATAGTAATAATTATGGAAAATATTTGAATAAGCTATGTATACATATTGTGACTATGACATCTGGAAGTTTTATGCAAATGAATTATATTATATTACATGATGTGATATTTTATAAGGTAAGATTGTGTAAAATGCTAGTTGTTAATAGTAGTTTTGTTAGCTCTCAATGCACTCTAGATTTTACCACATGGTTTCTATTGTTGAATACTAGAAAGATACTACTCTAAATATTCTCTAATTGCTCATGGGCCAAGTGCTCATGTTTGACTATTTGCCCTTGTAAGCCATGTACCTATATTAAAATATGATATATGTTAGAATTAAAATTTTACATAGACCTTTTCTATAGAAGGTTTATATAGAATTATTTTTAGTATGATACTTGATTTTTTTCTATGGATATTTAATTATTTTCAAATTGCTACATGACAATTTGTTTTAAATGCCTAAATTAATCATTGTAATTTTCTCTTTGATGTTTTGGAATTAATTATGCAACATGAAAGAATAATATATATGTAAGTATTCTTGTATATTTATAATTAACTCTCTTTACATGTCTTAAATCCATTTTTAATTTAAATTACTTATAAATAATACTATGGCAAAACTTGTCTAGAAATTTCTTCTTATGTGCTTTTATTGGTTATTGATATAATAATACCAATTTATTCAATAATTTTTTTTAATAAAATACATAATTTTAAGCATTGTTATTTAATCTTATTCACAGTAAGTGTCTAAAATTTTCATTTAAATTTCTTGTTATAAATACTCTTGCAAAACTTATTTTCATTAAAAAAAACTCAGTGTCACTTGTTCTTTTAGTTATCATACTTTATCCTCTACTTACTAAATAGTATAACTTATTCCATTATTTATTTTTGTAAATATGAAAATTGTGTCTAATGCTCCTCTGATTTAGTTTGGGAGAGTTGCTAGTGAAAAACTAGCAATTGGTTTGTCCCATATTGATGAACTGTTGTTTTTGCATGTGTATGTTTGTATTCTAGAGTCTGCTCCACAAATTATAAGCAAGATCCTTGCCCTAGTATTTATATATTGATGTTGATTGATGCTTGAGAGTGAAGCTTTCTTGTTGTGTTTCGAGTTGGAATGGTTGTAGGTAATTTAAGATGTCTCAATTTCAAGAGAAACTTTGTTAGATTTCTTATAACAAGCTAATTGTGATCATTTATTCTGATATAAAGTATGGTAAAATTGTGAAATTGTGATTTTGATATGGATAAAGCATACTTATGAAATTATGTTCTAATTTGGAAATGTCATATGAAATTTAATCATACATCATAATTAAATAGGGATTTGTGTGTTTGTCAAGTTTATAAGTGTAAGATCATCTCGTATTCCATACCAGTTGCATTTCCATTTTTAGGTGTGACATCATTACTCTTTCTTCTTCTCTTAAATGATTTTTTCTTTTCTTTTTTTTATTTTTTATTTTTTATTTTTTATTTTTCTAAATACTTACAAACTTTAATTTTTTTCATCATTTCTTTCTTTTTCTTTAAGGTATTTCATTTTCTTTTTTTTATTTTTCTTTTCTGGAAATATATAATAAAGCTTAAAAATTAATCCTGCCTAAAATCAATTTTTCTTCTTGAACACACTATATTTTACTTAGCCAAAACGTACACCCTTTCACAAATAAATATAAAATTTGCCGTCTCTTAAAAGAATGGTGATGACAAGTATATTGTCATATTAGATGATAAGTATACCAATCATTCATATAATATAATGACTCCAGAAAACAAAGATGATCCCACAAAAATTGGTACTTATTATTCTAGAGCTTTTGGAGGTGTTAAGAGGTTAGTTGTCACATACTTACATCTATAGACGTATGTACCAGTAGCCTAGGTTTCCTTAGTTATTAGGAATGAAAAGAGGAAAAAAATGTTATCTAAATTGCATGCAACTTAATTTAAATGCAAAGACTCAAAACTCTTTAGCCTAGACTCTATAAACAAAAATATAGAATTAATCCTACTTTTATGCATCCTTAAATGCAGAGCTTATTCCTGACAATGTTCTATTTATGGTAGGCTAATTTCTATTACCAGTGTTTACCTATGTACTTTAGATAAACAACACTACAATATCCTAGTTTGCCATTACAATCCCTAGTTAGCTAGAATACACACATTAGGTTTTATGAATTATTAGACTAACTAATATAGTACCTCACTTTTGCATTGTATCTCATACTAATTACCTATACCTCAATTAAGAAAACACCAAAGTTGCAAGCTTACTAGCGATTGTCCTTTATGTAAACTAGTAAGCATAAATTGTTTGTGCTTTGTTCACACTCACTAATCCCTCTTTGAGTAACATTCCTAGTTTTTCATCCAATTAATTAACTCCTAAATTCATTTCCATGTTATTAGATACAATAAATATTGATAGGACAAATAAGCATATACAATTACACTATAAAGCATACATTGATCAAAATGAAATTGTTATCACAAGTAATTAATCAACATAAAACAACATTTAGTCAGAGAAATTAAGCAAAAAATATCAAATACTAATAAAAGACATAGATGCAAAAAGAAAATTGGAGAATAAGGTAGAGTAAGAGAAAAGATCATCACTCTAGATTATTGTCTTTAGTGATTTATCAAAGGAGAGGAAGATATCCAACAATTGAAAGCACTCTCCATCTTCATCCCTTTCCTCATACTCTAAAAACCATAGAAAATAAAAAGAAATTTGAAGAGGAAATGAAAAAGAAAAATGACCAAAAGATGCGAAACATTGTGCCTGAAAGCTATTTAAAAAGTGTCTTAGAGATAGTTATTACGTCAACTAATATTGGTTGTATTTTTGGATCTAGTCTAGGTCATTATAACAGGGCTTTAGCAATGCTTTCAACTATCACAAAAAATTATAATTTCTTTTTGCAACACCAAATTTCATCTTTGTACCTAATTTTGCATTAAGTTCAAAATATGGTGTTAACTCTTTTTCATAATTGCTTCTTAGGCCTAAAAACTCTATTTATTATACATCTAAGTCCTTATAAATATAAAATATAAAGCAAACTAATTAAAATGCAATTAAAAATAAACTAAGTCTTAATCACTTCTAATTACAAAGATTAATAAAGGCTTTCATATATAATCCATAAACCACTGGTATACCTCAATCAGTTGTTTAATCACCACCTACAAGTCTTCAACTACTTGGATGAAATCAACATGCATGCTCTCCAATGTCTTTAAGTTAATACTCAATATTTTATACTTAGCTTGATTATTTAAGCAAGAGAATTCTAACTCAAAATTAAAATGTACTTTCTTTTAGCTAGAGATGATTATGACTATCCCTACTCCAACTCTCAAATTGAGTGCAAGATCCATCAAAGAACATTTGCCAATATTGTAATCCCACAAATTTTAATGCAACCTAAGCCAAAAAAAATCCTAATTTATACTGCACATAATTAAGCTTCTCAAGGCTTAGGTGTTTAGCTAAGAAATCAACAAGAGCCTAACCTTTAATAGCTCATTGTGGGAGGTGTTTGAGAGCATATAAATTGATCTTAAAAAGTATTTAAACAAATTAACTTTGCGGATGACTTGTACTTGTCTTGTTAAATATAATATTCCAACTTGGTACAAGTGTGATAGAGGGATAAGTACAACTTCTTAATTGGGGAGTATTACATTTTAGTGTCTAATAGCACCTAACTGAGGTAGTAAATTGCACTTTTTATATTGTCTTTAGCAATAGTAAACCAATGGATTTTTTTGTGTTTGATATATACAACATCAATGACTCTCCATCATCAAAGGAACCAACACTAAAGGTTTTCATAAGTATTGCCTAATTTGGTTGAAAGTGGCATCTTGCTCAATCCTTTAATAAAATTCTTCTATATCCTTTAGCCACAAAAAAGTTGTAATTGGCTTAAGTTTGCTAGTTGAATTAGCAATAAACCTTTAGAGGAAGTTGATCTTATCAATGAGGCTTTGCAACTCCTTTTAGATGACATTATGTAGAATCAAAAGAGATTAGAAAAGATATTAATTATTAATAAAATAAAGACTAAAGATAAATATAGAAATCCTAGGTTATTTAGAAACCTTAGAGATATTATTTTATGTATTTTTATTTTTATTGTATTTTCTTTCTTTTATTTGTATTTTTCTACTTTTATTTATTTTATTTATTTTTTATATTTTAGGCTAACTCTGCCTATGACGAACTTTGATGTAAATTATTTTTCATAGCCTATCCCAAACCTGGAAAAAAAGATAAGGGTTGTGTTAGGCAGTCGATAGTCAACGTAAAACTTTGTCGAATCTCTATGACATAGATAATTGATATATTAGACGTAAGGCTAGGTCGTTGCCCAGAAGTAACATGCCGTATAGCTCGAGTACAGTGACAAGTGAGCAAGAGCCGCTGCATCGACGCCTGGGTGTAGTGAAAAATAAGTAAGAGTTTCCACATTTTCGTGAACGAATGTGGCTAAAAAAGCTAGTTCATGAGAGTAAGATTCGTTTTGGAACTTGGAATATAGGTACACTTACGGGTAAGTCTATGGAAATAGTAGATATTATAATTAGGAGGAGGATTAATTTTATGTATTTACAAGAAATTAAATGGATAAGAGAAAAAGTGAAAGAATTAGATACTTCAAGTTTTAAACTTTGGTATACTAGTAAAGCTAAATTTAGAAATGGGGTAGGTATAATTATAGATAGGTTTTGGAAAAATACTGTAATGGATGTCAAAAGATTGGGAGATAGAATCATTACATTAAAGTTTGTAGTAGAAAAGAAAATCTTTAATATTATTGTGCTTATATAAGTAGGGTTAGAAGAATATCATAAGGTAAAGTTTTGAGAGGATTTAGAATGTTTAGTTCAGAAAATACCATTAGGAGAAAAGATTCTTTTAAGAGGAGATCTAAATGGTCATGTGGGAAGTATATCTTCAGGTTACGAGGGTGTTCATGGAGGACATGGCATAGGAGAAGTAAATGCAGAGGGTAAAACTATTCTAGACTTTTCATTAGTATTTGATCTTATATTAGCTAACACTTATTTTAGAAAGCATGAGGAACATCATATCACGTACAAAAGTGGAAGGGTATGTTCTAAAATTAATTTCTTTCTTATAAAGAAATCAGATAGAAAATTTTGCATAGATTGCAAAGTTATACCTGGAGAGAGTTTAACTACTCAGCATAGAGTTTTGGTTATGGATATAAGAGTTAAAAGGAGAGTAAAAAGCAAAGGTGAAGATAGGGTGTTAAGAACTAAGTGGTGGCATCTAAAGGGGGATAAAGAAAAGAATTTACAGAGATGGATTATAGGGGAAGGACCTTGAGAAATACAAGGAAGTGCTAACAATATATGGAATGGAATGGCTAAAGAGATTAGGAAAGTGGCAAAGGAAATATTAGGTGAATCAAAAGGTTTTGGACCTAGGGATAAAGAATCTTGGCGGTGGGATGCAAGTGTGCAAGATAAGGTTAAAGTTAAAAAAGAGTGTTATAAAGTGTGATCATTATGTAAGAGTAATAAAAATTGAAAAAAATATAAGGTAGCTAAGAAAGACACTAAGAAGGCAGTGAGCGAAGCAAGAGCGAGGGCATTTGATGGGTTATACCAATCTTTAGGTACTAAAGTTAGAGAAAGAAGTATTTACAAGTTAGCTAAAAGTAGGGAAAGAAAGACAAGAGACGTGGATCAAGTGAAATGTATTAAAGATGAAGAAGGGAAAGTGTTGGTCACGGAACGAGATATCAGAGAATGATGGAAGGGTTATTTTCATAGGCTTTTTAATGAAGGGCATGAAATTTTATTGTAATCGGATAGGCTAGACACTAAAAAAGAGGATCGAAATTATACATTTTATCGTAGGATTTGTGAGGTGGAGGTAAAAGAAGCATTAAAGCGAATGGAGAATGGCCAAGTAGTTGGACTAGATAATATACCCATTGAAGTATGGAAGGGTTTAGGAGTGAAAGGTATAAGTTGGCTCACAAAGTTATTTAATGAAATTATGAGATCTAAGAGAATGCCAGACAAGTGGAGGAAAAGTACTTTAATCCCTATTTATGAGAGTAAAGGGGATATTCAAAATTGTGCAAATTATAGAGGAATTAAACTTATAAGCCACACTATGAAATTATGGAAAAGAGTAATTGAGCGAAGGTTAAGGAAAGAGAGTCAAGTTACGGAGAATCAATTTGGTTTTATGCCAAGTAGGTCAACTATGGAAGCAATATACTTGTTACAAAGATTAATAGAGCTATATAGGGAGAATCAAAGAGATTTACACATAGTGTTTATCGATTTAGAAAAAGCATGTGATAAAGTGCTAAGAGAGGTTCTATGGAAAGCTTTGGAGAAAAAAAGAGTTCGTATAACTTATATTCGAGTAATCCAAAACATGTATGATAAGGTTACAACTAGCGTAGTAACAAAAGGTGGACTTATAAAAGATTTTCTGATAACTATTGGTTTACATCAAGGGTCAACTCTGAGCCCTTATCTTTTTACTTTAGTATTGGATATGCTTACTGAACATATCTAAGAGCCGGTGCCACAGTGCATGCTTTTTACAGATGATATTGTCCTAGTTAGAGAATCAAGAGAGGAAATGAATGAGAAGTTGGAGAGGTGGAGAGTAACTTTGGAAACTCATGGATTTCGTTTAAGTAGAAGTAAAACGGAGTATATGGAGTGTAAGTTTAGTAAGAGGCACACCACTTCTAACGTAGAAGTAAAAATTGGAGAACATATCCTACCACAAGTCATACAATTTAAGTATCTTGGATCCATTATATAACATAACGGGGAAAAAGAAGAAGATGTAAAGCATAGGATTCAAGAGGGGTGGATGAAATAGAGGAGTGCTTCGGGTGTTATTTGTGATAGAAGAGTACCACTCAAACTTAAGGGTAAATTCTACTGCACAGTTATAAGACTTGCAATATTATATGGAACTGAGTGTAGGGCAATAAAAAGTCAACAAGAAGATAAGTTCAATATTGTAGAGATGAGAATGTTGCGGTGGATGAGTGGACACATTAGACGAGATAGGATTAGAAATGAATACATTAGAGAAAGGGTGAAAGTCACACATATTGTAGAAAAGATTGTAGAATTGAGACTTAGATGGTTTGGTCATGTGGGGAGGAGACCTATAGAAGCCCCAGTTAAGAGAGTAGATGAGATGGAGAATGGTCTAATAATTAGAGGTAGAGGAAGACCAAGAAAAACTATAGGAGAAATTATTAAGAAAGATTTAGATTTAAATGGATTGTCTAAAAATATGATTTATGATAGGTATTTATGGCGTCGATTGATCCATGTAGTCAACCCCATTTAATGGGAAAAAGCTTTGTTGTTGTTGTTGTTGTTGTTTAATATTTTGGGCTTCTATATAAAGCCCTATGGTATTGTATTTGTAGATTAACTTTTGAACGACATTTCAGTTGTGCTTTTTAAAAACCTCTCCCTCCTCACATTCTTTTTGCATCTCCCTTATTTATCCTCTTCTCCATCACATATTTCTCTTTGTTTTCCTTACTTTCTTCTTCCTTCCTTCCCTTTTTCTTTATTGTATTTGTGCATAGATTTTATGTGCCCATGCTCATGCATGTGCTGGACACTTTAGACTTTATTTTTATTAGCCTTTTTCATTTTGCTTTCACTAGATTCCACTTAAGTTGAAGCATTTCAGTGCATTTTGAAGCACTTCTGAATTTAGCCTTGATTGCCATTAGACATTGATGATGATAGTAACATCATAGGGTCTAAAAAATGATTGGAAGTAAATTTGGAATGTAAAGATATTAAGTTATAAAATCTTGTTTTCAAATTTAACCAATTCGACTGCTTCACCTGGTTAAGTTTATTATTATAGATGTATTGGTGAATCCGAAGCTATCTTGGCTATCATATCTTAAAGTAATAGCATTGCCTTGCCTAAGGCTTCAAGATGGATTATTCTACTGCTTCCCTACTTCAAAAATCAGGGTCAAGTTTTTTCTAACCATGGGAGAATGATGGAGCATGGAAAGAGATTAGAAAACATAGTAATTATTGATAAAGTAAGGGCTAAAGACATATATAGAAAATACTTGATTGTTTAGAAATCTTATTGTTATTGAATTTTACATATTTTCTTATTTTATTTTATTTTCTTTCTTTTATTTGTATTTTCTATTTTTTATTCATTTTATTTATATTTTGGGCTCCTATATAAAGCCCATGGCATTGTATTTGGAGACTAACTTTTGAATGATATTTTAATTATGCTTTTTGAAAACCTTTCCCTCCTCATGCTCTCTTTGCATCTCCCTTATATATTTCTTTATGTTCCTCTGACTTTCTTTTTCCTTCCTTCCCCTTTTCTTTATTATTCTGCATCATAATGGCTTTACCTCCAAGCTGGCTTTGGCCTTGTTTGCATTGCCTTCAATTTCTTTAATCTTATGTGCTAAGAATCCAAGAAAGCTTCTAGTAGCTATCCCAAATATGAATTTGGTAAGGTCCATTTGAAATTGTGTATGTGCATTTGTTCAAATGCTACCCTAAGATCTAAGAGGTGTGAATCAAACTCTAAGGATTTAATCATCATTTCATTAATGTAAATGTAACACCATAGCTTCACCTTATTATTTCCATAAGAGCATATAAAGAGGGAAATAAAAATAATGGGTTTATTTGCGTTGCGTTATACTTAAAAATTTGCAATCAGTGTCACTTGGACCATGTGAGCTCATGTTATGCATTCTCATATTTAATTCCATTATTATAACTCATTTACATCACAAAAACATGCTTACAATTCATGGAAACCGAAATGGAGCTTAAAAGAAGCAAGCATACTTTCGGCCAGATTTGCTCCATTTTCTGACCCAACTTTGAAAAATCATAACTAAATCTAGAAAATTCAAAACCATGCAATATTAGTCATTTTGGAAAGTTTAGGATGTCTACTTCACACTAAAAATATGCTCAAGTCACAATCTTCATCACCTAAGACGTTTGACATCCGAAAAGCCCAGAGGCCACTGGTTACCTGGTTGCTGTTTAGATTACTGATACAAATTTCTAAAATTCATAACTAATTCTATCAAAATCAAAATCACACAAATTTAGTCATTTTGGAAAGCTAAAAATTTTAACTTATTGCTAAAAATAATTCCAAAATGAAATAGATATTTTTAGCTATTGGAATCCTATGGAACAATAACTAAATTCCTGGGGTGCCACTGCTACTGACAGTTAACTTCAAAGATGCATAACTCTCTGCTCAGAGCTCCAAAATGAGGTAGTCTCGGTGGCCACAGAAAGCTTATGATATCTAGTTTGTGAATAAAAAATTTCATAAGCATTGGATACCATTTGGCCATCGGGTGACATAAAACACAAAACTATTAGTATGAACAGTACCCATACCAGAATCCATAAAAAATCCCAACTTTGAAAATTTATCAAATATTCCCTAGACTTCCAAAAATTATGATCTTTAACTTCTTAAAAAGCACTCAATAAGACCTAGTTTCATGTCAAATTTTAGATAAAGACTAGCTCATTTGGCTAAAAAGTGATATAAGGTTCCATTATGGTTAATTTTGGCTCCATATTGGATACCAAAATTGCCAAATGGATTTCCCTTGGTCTTGGCACCTTTTGGGAAAATTTAAAAACTTATTTGAGACTTGTATGAGCTGTCCAAATGGTCTCAAACCTCATGCATCTCATTTTGACTATTCAACCCACACTTATGCATATTTTCATCAAATTTTAAACTTTCATACTATGGCATTACATACTCAAAACATAGGCTAGTGGTCATATATGAGAATCATACATCTCAACATCACATAATAGTATATTTACATATGTCTCAAGGTTCATAATATATATACAACATCATATGCATCTTGAACCATTACTATGGTTCCACAATGGCTAAAACCAAAGTATAAGTTTGTCAATCTCCTTACTTTAGTGTTGTTGGCTCCCATTGGTATATCCACTTAGTTCACCTAACATTAGATCATTAGAGAGGAGGGGATGAGATTCAAAGAATCCTAATAGCTCATCTCCCATTCAATCATACATAATATGTGAAAAGCAAGTTTTTCAAATACATGTATGGTGAAAATGTAAGACATGCATATTTTAGAAACAATCTTGGCATGTGAATCAATCATATAAAACATCCAAGAGCTCATCAAGTGCTTGGATTGGCCTCACACTTCTCCTCATGGATTTTGGACTTGCCTCACCCATTCTTTAAGAGCTTTGGACTTAACCATACTCTTGGGAGTCCACTTTGCTTTTGGGAGACTCTTCACTTTGTCTCAACCAAGCTCAAGGGTTCTTGGCTTATCCTCACCAAAGGGAAGAGTTCTTGGCCTCTCCACACTCAAGTAAACTCACACAATCATTTGAAACATAACATGGCATCAAGTATCATGGCATATAAAGGTACGTTAAAATACTTTTCAAAGCTTGAAAATACACATACACACATTCTAAAATAAGCTAAACACACATCCATGTATGAGAGAAGGTGGAGAGAGTTACCTTGTATACAAACACACATTTTTTCCTTAGCTTTCAAGCCTCCTCTTTTGGCCACACACCCACAAGTTAGTGGAAATAGTTTCTCTTGGCTTGGACATAAATTATAGGAGCCAATTAAGTTCATGAAATAATTTCTAAGGCCATGCAACTTGCTTAAACCTTAGATTACTCTACAACCTCCATTATGGTCCATATTAGCACCTAATGAAGCAACACCCCTTAAATTATTTCTAGGCCTCATTCTTTCTTTTCAAATATGACTCTTGACTTCTTTTAAGCCTCTTGGAGTCATCACATCATTAAAACAAAAGGCCTAACACCATGTTGCTTCTTTAGGTCATATTATGGAACCTAAGACACTAAATCACTTTCCATGAGTTCTAAATTTTTTTCAAGGCCTCCCCTCATTTTCATTCATCAAAATTCCTAGAACTCTTCTTGGCCTTAGAAAAATTTAAAACTCTCCCCCACACCTAGAACTCTTCTTGGTCGAGACATGCCTAAGTTTAGGGCTTCTTGGAGTTGTCTTTGTTTTCTTGAGGGTAGAAGCTTGTGAGGAGCATCTTTGGTGTCTCAAGAACTCATTTATACTCTAACTTAGACCTAGGAAGCATCATACAAATTCAAAAATTGGAAGGTGTACTTAAAACCCTAGGTTTTGCATCTTGATTTCTAATGCCTATTTCTTAGTTTTCTTTGCATATTTTTATTCCTCTCCATTAAATACCTAAGAATTACCTTTGGTGTGGTTAAAAATTTGACTCCTTAGGTTTGTCTAAGTCTAGGTCGAAATGGAGAAGAAGGGCCATGGAAGATATGAACCATAGGATGCATTTTTACCTTGTTTTCTTGCTTAGTTTGGCTTGAATCTTGATTTCTCCAAGCTCCTCTCTTCAAATCCAAACTTTTCCCTAAGTATCTCCCTTGAATCAGATTTATAAACCTCATTTTAATCCAAGGAAACAAAGGAGAAGGGAGGAGAAGAGGTGTGGATGAAGAAAAGTAAGGAAAATCACCATGAAAACATACCTTAAACTTGGTTTTCTTCCTCCTTCTTCTTCCTCTCTTGGGTGCCTCTCCCTTAGGGTTTTGCTTCTTATTTGGGGCTGGAAAATTTGAAGAGAAATGAGGGCAAGTGTGAGGCACCACCTATATATAGTAGGAAAAAGTGACTTTTTCAAAAATTTCAATTTTGCTCTTCATACTTTGCATTTTCGTTTCTCCTTCGTTTTAGCTCCTTTTTTAGGACCATTTCTTCCATATAAAATTTAGGTTTCCAATTAAGAAAAATGGCTTTAGAATCACTCAATTCGGAGCTAAAACCTTTCCGAACGAATCAGTTAAAATTCGAGTCAATCGACGTTGGAAAAATTACACTAGATGGTTTTACCGATCCCGGGGCTTCCCATAGTTTTTAGGGCCTCTGAGAATCCTGGAGAACTCAAAGCTTTCATTTAAAAAGCCTTTGAACTTGGTTGAGACAAAGTAAAGAGTCTCCCAAAAGTAAAGTGGACTCCCAAGAGTATGGTTGAGTCCAAAGCTCTTAAAGAATGGGTGAGGCAAGTCCAAAATTCATGAGGAGAAGTGTGAGGCCAATTCAAACACTTGGTAAGCTCTTGGATGTTTTGTATGATTGATTCACATGCCAAGATTGATTCTAAAATATGCATGTCTTACATTTTCACCATGCATGTATTTGAAAAGCTTGCTTTGCACATATTATGTATGATTGAATGGGAGATGAGCTATTAGGATTCTTTAAATCTCATCCCCTCCTCTCCAATGATCTAATGCTAGGTGAACCAAGTGGATATGCCAATGGGAGCCAACAATACTAAAGGAAGGAGATTGACAAACTTATGCCTTGGTTTTAGCCATTGTGGAACCATAGTAATGGTTCAAGATGTATATGATGTTGTATATGTATTATGAACCTTGAGACATATGTAAATATACTATTATGTGATGTTGAGATGTATGATTCTCATATATGACCACTAGCACATGTTTTGAGTATGTAATGCCATAGTATGAAAGTTTAAAATTTGATGGAAATATGCATAAGTGTGGGTTGAATGGCCAAAATGAGATACATAAGGTTTGGGACCATTTGTATAGCTCATACAAGTCTCAAATAAGCTTTTAAACTTGCCCAAAAGGTACCAAGACTAAGGGAAATCCATTTGGCAATTTTGGTACCCAATATGGAGCCAAAATTGACTATAATGGAACTCTACATCACTTTTTGGCCAAATGAGCTAGTCTTCATTTGAAATTTGACATGCAATTAGGTCTCATTGAAAGCTTTATGATAAGCTAAAGATCATAATTTTCAGAAGTCTAAGGAATATTTGATGAATTTTCAAAGTTGAGATTTTTTATGGATTCTAGTATGGGTATTGTTCATACTGGCAGTTTTATGTTTTGCTTCACTTGATAGCCAAATAGTGTCCAATACTTGTGAAATTTTATATACATAAACTAGATGTCATAATATTTCTGTGGCCACTGAGATTACCTCATTTGGAGGTTTGAGCAGAGAGCTATGCATCTTTAAAGTTAACAGTGCAGTGTTCAGAAGTTCAATTGTCTGAGAATGACATAGTAAGCTACAGGGATAGGCTGTATGTGCCTAAGAACACAAAAATTAGAGAAAAGATATTAGATGAGGCACATAAAAGTAAGTATACTATTCATCCGGGCAGTAATAAAATGTACCAGGATTTAAAGAAAATGTTCTGGTGGCCTGGAATGAAAACAGACATAGCAGAGTATATCTCCCGATATCTAGTATGCCAGAAAGTAAAAATAGAACATAAGAAACCAGCTGAGTTACTTCAGCCCCTAGATATCCCGAAGTGGAAATAGGATAGTATAGCTATAGATTTTGTCATTGGTTTACCCAGGACATCATCGAGGCATGATGCAATATGGGTAATAGTGGATAAGTTAACAAAGTCGGCGCACTTCTTACCTATGAAAGCCACTTATACACTAGATAAGTTAGCCCAGCTATACATCAAGGAGATAGTTAGACTGCATGGTGTGCCTAAGAGTATAGTGTCAAATAGAGATCCCAGATTCACATCGAATTTCTAGAGATCATTACAGGATGCTCTAGGCACCAGACTCAGATTTAGCACGGCCTATCACCCTCAGATAGATGGACAGACAGAGAGAACCATCTAAACCCTAGAGGACATGTTGAGGGCGTGTATATTAGAAATGAAAGGGAACTGGGATACATACTTGCCTCTAGCAGAGTTTGCTTATAATAACAGTTATCATGCAAGTATACATATGGCACCGTATGAGGCATTATATGGGAAAAAGTGTAGATCCCCAGTGTGTTGGGTTGAGCTAGGAAAGTGGAGTCTCATAGACCCAGAGCTAGTGGACTAGACCTCCAGACAAATAGAGATCATCAGAAAGAAACTTCTAAGGCCCAGAGTAGACAGAAAAGTTACGCAGATAAACGTAAGCGGCCGTTAGAGTTTGAAATTGGAGACCATGTCTTCATTAGAGTGTCTCCAGTCACAGGGATAGGTTGGTCCATTAAGAGTAAAAAGCTCAGTCCAAAGTACATAGGTCCTTTCTAAATTCTTGATAAAGTAGGACCTGTGGCATACAGGCTAGCCCTTCCTCCGAACCTAAGCCAAGTTCACAATGTATTCCATATTTCCTAACTTAAAAAGTACCAGCCCGACCCCTCACATGTCATAGAATATGAGAATGTACAGTTACAGGATGATCTATCATATATAGTATCACTAGATTGGATCGTGAATGTTAGACTCAAGCAGTTACGGAATAAGACGATACCACTGGTGAAAGTGATTTGGAAAGGGTTATCTCCCGATGAAGCCACCTGGGAACTAGAGGATAATATGAGGAAGAAATATCCAAAACTCTTCCCCTAAGGTATGTCTTTTAAATTTCGAGGATGAAATTTTATTTAAGGGGGGTAGAAATATAATGTCCCATTTTTCATAAAATAGCGTAATGAGTCAGTTTTTAAAGCAAGTCTCCTGAGATGAGTGATTCAAGGCCAAATAAAATTTGGATAAAATTTTAAATAATAAAAAATGAGGATTTGAGCCTTAAGTTGCCCAGAATTTGAGCTTGGCGTGACTCGAAAAATTTGCCAAAAGGCCGTGGCATTTTTATAAATAAGTGAACTTTTTGGAAAACATACAGAAGGGCTTTTTATATGAAAGTTTTGAGTTTTTCGGGGTTCTCAGAGGTCTTGAAAACCATGAGAAGCCCCGGGACCGATAAAGACCCTCCGGTGTAACTTTTCCAATGTCGGTTGACTCAAACTTTGACTGATTCGTTCAAAAAAGTTTTAGCTCTGATTTGAGTGATTCCAAAGACATTTTACTAAATTAGGAACCTAAATTTTATAATAGAAAATACAGTTCTAAAAAAGGAGCTAAAATGAAATATAAACACAAATGCAAAGTATAAAGGATAAAATTAGAATTTTTGAAAAAGTCACTTTTCCCTACCTATATATAGGTGGTGCCTCACACTTGCCTTCATTTCTCTGCAGATTTTCTAGCCCCAAATCAGAAGCAAACCCTAAAGGAGAGGCGCCTAAGAGAGGAAGAAGAAGGAGGAAGAAAACCAAGCTTAAGATAAGTTTTCATGGTGATTTTTCTTACTTTTCTTCATCCACACCTCCTCTCCTCCCCTCTCCTTTGTTTCCTTGGATTAAAATGAGGTTTATAAATCTGATTCAAGGGAGATATTTAAGAAAAAGTTCGGATTTGATGAGAAGAGCTTGGAGAAATCAAGATTCAAGCTAAACTAATCAAGAAAACGAGGTAAAAATGCATCCTATGGTTCATATCTTCCATAGCCCTTCTTCTCCATTTTGATCTAGACTTAGACAGACCTAAAGAGTCATATTTTTAACCAAACCAAAGGTGATTCTTAGGTATTTGATGGAGAGGAATAAGAATATGTAAAGAAAACCAAGAAATAGGTATTAGAAATCAAGATGCAAAACCTAGGATTTTAAGTGCACCTTCTAATTTTTGAATTTGTATGATGCTTCCTAGGTCTAAGTAAGAGTATAAATGAGTTTTTGAGACATCAAAGATGCTCCCCACAAGCTTCCTCCTTCAAGAAAACAAAGACAACTCCAAGAAGCCCTAAACCTAAGCATGTCTCGGCCAAGAAGAGTTCTAGGTGTGGAGGAGAGTTTTAAATTTTTCTAAGGCTATTCTTGAGTCATATTTGATAAATGAAAATGAAGGGAGGCCATGGAAAAAATTTAGAACTCATGGAAAGTGATTTGGTGTCTTAGGTTCCATAATATGACTTAAAGAAGCAACATGGTGCTAGGCCTTTTGTTTTAATAATGTGATGACTCCAAGAGGCTTAAAAAGGAGTCAAGAATCATATTTGAAAAGAAAGAATGAGGCCTAGAAATCATTTGAGGGGTGTTGCTTCATTAGGTACCAATATAGACTATAATGGAGGTTGTAGAGTAATCTAGGGTTTAAGCAAGTTATATGGCCCTAGAAATTGTTTCATAAACTTAATTGGCTCCTATAATTTATGTCTAGGCCAAGAGTAACACCATAACTTCTAGCTCATTTCATGACATTTATAAGTTTCACCTCATTATTTTCATAAGCGTATATAAAAAGGGGATGAAAATAATAGGTTTATTTATGTTGCGCTATACTTAAGAATTTGCAATCGGTGTCTCATGTATCATGTGAGCTCATGTTATGTATTCTCATATTTAATTCCATCATTATAACTCATTTACATCACAAAAACATGCATACAATATGTGAAAACCAAAATGGAGCTCAAAATAAGCAAGCATATTTTCGATTAGATTTGCTCCAGTTTCTGACCTAACTTTGGAAAATTATAACTAAATGTAGAAAATTCTAAATCATACACTATTGGTTATTCTAGAAAGCTTAGGATGTCTAATTCATACTAAAAATATTCCCAAGTCACAACATTGATCTTACATGACATTTGACATCAAAAAAGCTACAGAGGTCGCTGGCTGCTTGGGCTATTGTTCAGATTACTGATACAAAATTCTAAAATTCATAACTAATTCTATAAAAATTGAAATCAAATAAATTTGGTCATTCTGGAAAGCTCAAAATTTCAAATTGATACTAAAAATAATTCCAGAATGAAACAAATGCGTTTATCTAGTAGGAACCTATGGAACAGTACCTAAACTCCTAGGGCTCCATTGGTACTGACAGTCAACTTCAAAAATGCATAACTCTCTGTTCATACCTCCAAATGAGGTGATCTTAGTGGCCACAGAAAGCTTATAACCTCTAGTTTATGAATATAAAATTTCAAAAGTATTAGACACAATTTGGCCATCATGTGACATAAAACACAAAACTGTCAGTATGAACAGTACCCATACCATAATCTACAAAAAATCTCAACTTTGAAAATTTATCAAATATTCTTTAGACCTCCAAAAATTATGATCTTTATCTTTCCAAAAAAATCTCAATGAGACCTAATTGCATGTCAAATTTCAGATCAAGACTAGCTCATTTGGCTAAAAAGTAACATAGGGTTCCATTATATTCAATTTTGGCTCCATATTGGGTACCAAAATTGCCAAATGGATTTTTATTAGTCTTGGCACCTTTTGGGCAAGTTTAAAAGCTTAATTGAGACTTGTATGAGCTTCTAAAATAGTCCCAAATCTCATGCATTTTGTTTTGGCCATTCAACCCACACTTATGCATATTTCCATCAAACTTTAAACTTCCATACTATGGCATTATATACTCAAAACATGGGCTAGTGGTCATATATGATAATCATACATCTCAACATTATATAATAGTATATTTACATATGTCTAAAAATGTCATAAGCTTTCTGTAGCCACCGAGATTACCTCATTTGGAGGTTTGAGCAGAGAGTTATGCATCTTTGAAGTTAACTGTCAGTAGCAATAGCGCCTCAGGAGTTTAGTTACTGTTCCATAGTATTCCAATAACTAAACGTATTTGTTTCATTATAGAATTATTTTTAGAATTAAGTTAACATTTGTAGCTTTTCAGAATGACTAAATTTGTGTGATTTCGATTTTGATAGAATTAGTTATGAATTTTAGAAATTTGTATTAGTAATCTGAACAGTAGCCCAGGCAGCCAACAATCTCTGAGCTTTTTGGATGTCAAACGTCCTGGGTGATGGATGTTGTGACTTGGGCATATTTTTATTGTGAATTAGACATCCTAAGCTTTCCAGAATGACTAAGATTGCATGATTTCAAATTTTCTAGATTTAGTTATGATTTTCCAAATTTGGGTCAAAAAATGGAACAAATCTGGCTGAAAGTATGCTTGCTTATTTTGAGCTCCATTTCGGTTTCCATGAATTGTAGGCATATTTTTGTGATGTAAATGAGTTATAATGATGGAATTAAATATGATAACATGAGCTCACATGATCTATGTGACAATGATTGCAAATTTTTAAGTATAGTGCAACACAAATAAACCCATTATTTTCATTCCCCTCTTTATATGCTCTTATGGAAATAATGAGGTAAAGTTATGGTGTTACATTTATTGGTATCAGAGCAAAGTTCTAGACTCTCTTGGATTGGATTTTGGCTTGAGGATGTAGCAACTGGGCTATGTAAAAGGCATAAATAGATAAGTAGAGCCTTGTATGAGACATGTTGGGTGTGTGAGGATAGGTTGTGGCTTTGTTCATGATAAGTAAGTTATAGGATGGTCTTAGAGTAGCTAGTGGACACCGGGAAAGAGTGGCCTCTAAAATAGCTTGAGCAGAGTTGAGGGATCCGACGACTAGAGTTTGATGAGATATGATAACTCGCTGGGATTAGTGGCAAGCTCTAGATATCAATAATGAGAAGGATCTCATTGATTGGAATAGGCTTGCTAGAGAGAGTATGTGAGGCCTAATTCTCCCAGGTAGTCATACTCAGGGCATTCCGAGATGTCCTGTTTAATGCAGACACAAGTAATGATGTAGTGCAGTATAAGATGAGACTGCGACTGCACCGAACCAGTCTAGAGGGGAAGTGAGAAAAAGAGTCACCCTCTAGCCACAACACCCAAATGTCTAGATAAGTATTAGAGCCTGAAAGGTTAGTCTCTTCAGGCTAGAGGTTAAGTCACAAGCTACACCTTGGAGCTTAATAGCCCGAAGGTGATAGCTAATTATGCATGAATGAAGCAAGAGGTAGAACCCTCTAACTTGATGATGGGCTAGTTATAGAGGCAATGAAGCTCAGGTTGGTAGCTAAAGATAAAAATCCAATCTTGAGAAAATAAGCCAATCAGAGGCCATTAGCCGAGACTAATTATTCCATAGAAATAACGAGGCTAATTAGCCGCGGTGAATGATGTGTTAACCACGAAAAATGTCACCATGAATGCCTTGTTGGTCATATTGAGGCCAACTTGAGAAAGGAGTTGATAAGGGATAAGACAACCCAGAGCGAATAGGAACTCTTAGTATAAGTAGAAGTCTGTGGGCCTAATAACTGAGACTAAAAAAGAACTCAACATAGAGAAAGTTAAACACAAAGATAATGAGGTTGTCGAGACTCACCTTTAAGGCACTGATTCCAACCTAAGGTGTTACCCTGTGAGATGCTGAATAATAAAACGCTAGTGGAGCCTCAATCAATGTAAGATAAGACTATCAGCAGTGAGGCACCTAGCGAGTGGCCTAGAAAGGTATACCTCATAGGTAAGACCTAGAAGTAAGTATGAATAACCAGTAATAGAGGCTCAGAAAAGAATAAGGATAGTTAATAAGCTACAAGTCTGATGAAATGGCTAGCCTAGGCTAAGCATAAGCTAAAGCCTGGAGGAGATGACTAGTAGCATCATCCAGGTGAGATATGGGAATAAAAGGTTCAGTGAAAGTTCTCCCTAGATAAAAAAAAAAAAAAGGAAAGATGAGACATCCTCGTGTCAGGGAAACCACCTAGTAGTGGTTAGTAAAGTCCCCTAGATAGACCCCCCGATTGTAAAGTATAGTGAGCAAAGAAGCGAGGACGAGCTGAGAAATTAACCATAGAAGATATGCCCTCGCTTTAGTAACAACCAAATGTATAGATTAAGCTCAAAAAGGTAAACGGATAGGGATATGATAGTTAGTTAGATAAGCTCCCTAATATGATAATAGTACAGCGTTAAGGCACATACGTGGTCAGAGCACCCAGTAGAGCATGAGCTTCAACGAGGTAGAATCTAGACATTGAGAATATACGTTTTGGATTGAGTTAGCAGAACCCTAGAAAAGCATACTGTGCTCCTGGGGACGAGACTATAGAGGCTAAACAGAGAAAAAGCCTAGCTCTGATCCGAATGTAGAAATAAGACAAGACAGACAATTAGTGCCCTAGTACCCTCAAGGAAGCTTAAGAAAGCTAGAGACCACCTAAGAAGGTGAGCCTCGTATTATGTAGAGAAAGAATGTAAGCCTAGAGAAAGAAGGTAAGTCAAGAGCGCCATAGAATGAAATTCTTGGGATTATATGAAATAAAATCCTTCTTACCA
Organism: Erythrophleum fordii; assembly: GCA_032878935.1. Lineage (NCBI taxonomy): Eukaryota > Viridiplantae > Streptophyta > Magnoliopsida > Fabales > Fabaceae > Erythrophleum > Erythrophleum fordii. Next base: position 10,513,355 of record JAVQMF010000052.1, on the reverse strand, counting down.
AGGAATGGTCTAGTTGAGAGCAGAGTAAGAGTATGAACAAAAAATAGACCCCTTGATGTTATAGAGAGTAAATAAGTGGAGGAAACCCGGGAAAATGCAAGTGCTTTTGAGCGTAAAGAAACCTGAACTGGCAACAGAAGAAGCCAGTAGTAGAATATCCTTTTACTTAAGTAAGACAATAAGAAAGGTAGAAAGAGAAGATATGACAATGTTCAAGCCGAGGACATATTAGATTGAGAATAGATGTTTAGTTAAGGTGCTTAAGTACAAAAAAAAAAAAAGCACACTTGTCCTTGGTGTAGATGCCCCTTCTAGCATGATAACGCCCGAAAAAAAATAGCCGAGCAATACAGAGAGATCTTGAGATGTAGTAGATGAAGAATCCTACTTTCCCTGAGCACTCTACATGAATAGGGCTGATAGAAAAAGGTAAGAGAAAGGTACTTTAGATTATTGGGAAACTTGTAATATACATGCGATAATAGCCTTGAGCTCAGTCATGAGGCGCTTGTGTATTAGTATTTGATGTTATGGTTTGCTTGCAACAATAGTCACATGATATTAGGCCTAATCAACCTAATAATAATGTGACTTAAGTGTGTAACAAATGGTAACATCAATCACTAAAGTGTCCCGGTAATCGAAGAGTATCTTAGTTAGTTAAAGAATGAGACGAGTTAGAGAAGAAAGGTAAAAGGATTCCAGTAATATCAAAATAGTAAGGAAAGCATGCAAAAAGGAATCTCCAGTAAAAAATGTTCAGATTTAGTATGCATAGCCCGAGTTCCTTATAGTATATGTAAATAAAATGAATAGGGACCAGTGTATAGCCTCTCTCCTACCAGAGATATTTACTACACTCAGTGTGTGAGATGCCCTAGTGTTAAGGCACTTAAAAATATAACGTGGGCATAGTGAGAACTGTAGGATATGAGAGGAGAGCTAAAATTAGTATATGTAAGTAAGTAAGTCAATAGAGTAAGAAGAGAAAGCCCAAATGAAAAAGGGGCTGAAATGAGAATCTGAGGATCCTATAAAGAGCGATGAATGAAAATTAAAACGCTCCCTAGTATTAGTATGACGAGATCCTAGAGAATGAGATGACACAGAGCCCACTTCGCATGAAGAGCATGATGTACTTCTGAGTTTAGCCTCAGCTATTATGAGCGATGGTAACTGGACTTAGTGAGCATGTATTTTACTATCAGATACAGTAATCTTAGACTTTGACATCTCCCAAAGATGGATCGCAGTAGATCTCAACATAGTATAGTGGGTTGCAGTAGACCCTTGCAGTTCTCTGAGAAGTCGCAGTAGACCCAGGGGTCACAGTAGATCCCACAAAGTTACAGAGAGCCCTAGCCACAGTATGATAAACCTCTGGTAGAGATGACAACCTGAGATAGTTTTTACAGAGCAGTTAGTCTCAAAGGCCAGTACAGTTTCAGCTAGTCTTTGTCTCAGAGATTACAGATCTCCTGAGTTTGGTAGACCATTGCTACAGAAATATGAAGGCTTTACTCAAATAGTTAGACCACTGACTAGCTCTCTTTAGAGATGAGCATAGTATATGGGATGAAAAAGGCAAGAAATAAGATTTCCAGAGTTAGAGCCAGATAAACCACTACCTAGCAGACAGTAGCCCTAACCAAGGGATAAAAAGATCCCCACATGCTAGCTTATATATTTAGAAAAGGGTCAGGTGCAATTTTTATATGAGATAAGTGGTACAGTATGTCTCCAGTGAGCAAAACTGTGAGAATAGCTAGCATCCCATCAGAGCCGAGCAGTAGTCAGTGGTCGTAGCTCTTTAGTGCCAGTATGAGACATACAAGTTTGGCCTATCAATGTTGAAATGAGGGACTATAAAATGCCACTGCAAGTGACCAAAGAAAGTAAGAAAAGTCTAGCCTACAAAAACAAATGTAGTAGTAAACAGAGAAATTGGGATCATAGAAGCAGAAACTCCTCAAAGGAGTTGTAATCCCAATAAGTAATTAAGATGTGAGGCCTATGACAGAAAGAAATGCAAATTATAATTATGGGATGAGCTAGTGAGAAAGAACGCAGAGATAAATAGTGGACAGAACATGTAAATAAGCAAACAGATAGAAACCTCTTATGGCTCTAATGATTAGAAAAAATGATAAGATGTTACGAGAAGCCATTCAGAGAGGATATGAGAGACGTGATATGAGATAAGTTACCTCCTGAGATGTGTAAATGAGTCCACTGAAAGAAACGTTAATCCTATGAACAGGTCAACATTAACCCGATGTGATTAATAAGCTCTCTCAGGATAGGCTTCCAGAGTCAGAAATTTCTTTCCCTTATGAGAAAGAACTAGCTAGTATTTTATAGCAATAGAATCCTTATTAAGAACGAGTAATAAAAGTTCCCTGGCTGAGAGAAAATTTGAAAGAATGAAATCGCTAAGCAAGCGTTTAAAGCTAAGAAGAAGGGAAAAAAAAAAAAAGAACAATTAGTTAGAAAAGAAAAGAGCAAGATGAAGTGTACCCCAAATTTTGAGGATGAAATTTATTTAAGGGGGGAGGAATGTAACATCCGGTCCCTCTGTAAACAAAAGAAACGCAATATTTGGTTTCTCCGTAAATGGTAGAAATGGGTCAGATACAAAAGGAAGTCCCTGAAATAGAAGAAATTAGAGCCAACTAAAATTATGATAAAATTTTAAATATTAGAAAATGAGGATTTGAGCCTTGAGTTACCCAGAAACCGAGGTCGGGGTGATTCAAAAAATTTACCAAAAGGCTAGTAGCATTTTTGTAAATAAGTAGACTTTTTGAAAAACATACAGAAGGGTTCTTGGCTCATCCTCACCAAAGGGAAGAGTTCTTGGCCTCTCCACACTCAAGCAAACTCAAACAAACATCATGTAATCATTTTGAAAACAAATATGGCATCAAGCATCATGGCATATAAATGCATACTAGCATACTTTTCAAAGCTTGAAAACACACATACACACATTTTAAAACAAGCTAAACACACATCCATGTATGAGAGAAGGTAGAGAGAGCTACCTTGTATACAAATACATACTTTGTCCTTAGCTTTGAAGCCTCCTCTTTTGGCCATATACTCACAAGTTGGTGGAAATATTTTTCTTGGCCTAGACACAAATTATGGGAGCCAATTAAGTTCATGAAACAATTTCTAAGGCCATGCAACTTGCTTAAACCCTAAATTACTCTATGACCTCCATTATGGTCTATATTAGCACCTAATGAAGCAACACCCCTCAAATGATTTCTAGGCCTCATTCTTTCTTTTCAAATATGATTCTTGACTCCTTTTAAGCCTCTTGGAGTCACCACATCATTAAAACAAAAGGCATAGCACCATGTTACTTCTTTAGGTCATATTATGGAACCTAAGACACCAAATCACTTTCTATGAGTTCTAAATTTTTTCCAAGGCCTCCTCTCATTTTCATTCATCAAATATGACTCAATAATGGCCTTAGAAAAATTTAAATTCTCCCCCACACCTAGAACTCTTCTTGGCTGAGACATGCCTAAGTTTAGCGCTTCTTAGAGTTGTCTTTGTTTTCTTGAGGGGAGAAGCTTGTGGAGAGCATCTTTGGTGTCTCAAGAACTCATTTATACTCTAACTTAGACTTAGGAAGTATCATACAAATTCAAAAATTGGAAGATGCACTTAAAACCCTAAGTTTTGCATCTTGATTTCTAATGCCTATTTCTTAGTTTTCTTTGCATATTCTTATTCCTCTCCATCAAATACCTAAGAATCACCTTTGGTTTAGTTAAAAATCTGACTCCTTAGGTCTGTCTAAGTCTAGGTCGAAATGGAGAAGAAGGGCCATGGAAGATATGAATCATAGGATGCATTTTTACCTTATTTTCTTACTTAGTTTGGCTTGAATATTGATTTCTCCAAGCTCTTGTCTTCAAATCCAAACTTTTCCTTGAATATTTCCCTTGAATCAGATTTATAAATCTTATTTTAATCCAAGGAAACAAAGGAGAAAGGAGGAGAGGAGGTGTGGATGAAGAAAAGTAAGGAAAATTACCATGAAAACATACCTTAAGCTTGGTTTTCTTCCTCCTTCTTCTTCCTCTCTTAGGTGCCTCTCCCTTAGGGTTTTGCTTCTGATTTGGGGCTGGAAAATCTGAAGAGAAATGAGGGCAAGTGTGAGGCACCACCTATATATAGGTAGGGAAAAGTGACTTTTTTAAAAATTCTAATTTTGCCCTTTATATTTTGCATTTTTGTTTCTCCTTCGTTTTAGCTCCTTTTTTAGAACCGTCTCTTCCATTATAAAATTTTGGTTTCCAATTAAGAAAAATGGCTTTGGAATCACTTAATTCAGAGCTAAAACCTTTCTTAACGAATCGGTCAAAGTTCGAATCAATCGACGTTGGAAAAATTACACTGGAGAGTCTTTACCGGTCCCTGGGCTTTCCATGGTTTTTAGGGCCTCTGAGAACCCTGGAGAACTCAAAGCTTTCATTTAAAAAGTCCTTCTGTATGTTTTCCAAAAAGTCTACTTATTTACAAAAATGCCACTAGCCTTTTGGTAAATTTTTTGAATCACCCCGACCTCGGTTTCTGGGTAATTCAAGGCTCAAATACTCATTTTCTAATATTTAAAATTTTATCATAATTTTAGTTGGTCCCAATTCCTTTTATTTCAGGGACTTCCGTTTGTATCTAGCTCATTTTTACCATTTACGAAAAAATCAAATATTGTGTTTCTCACGTTTACGGAGGGACCGGATGTTACAATAAACCTCCACAGATTTACTAATTCAATTGTGAAAGATGGTATTCATAGCCTATTGCTAGGTAACTCTTGCATTCTTTAACTTGAATGGCATGATCACCCAATCAAAAATACAAATTGCTCCAAGGCACTTGAATGCCGTTTCATTGACATTCTTTTCGACTATGTAAAAAGATTTTATTTTACCTAACAAAAAGGGTTAATTTGATTATTTTCTAAAATTCTCAATTTTGCATTCATTTGATTATATTATTTCTTCTTCTTAATTTTATCAAAGATGGTCCAAAGTCATATTATTACATTAAGAACTAATTTATTTATATCTTAGTTTGTCCAAAGTCATATTATTGTACTAAGAACCAATTCATTTATACCTTAGTCTGTATGGATGCAGTTTAAAATCCGTGGTCCTTGTCTCTCTTGCCTTTTCCTATAGGCACTGCCATCGCCCTTCAAAAGCAAAAAAAAATTCACTTACTTAGTGTTCTTTAAAGGATAGCTCCATTATCAAGTAGCAAAGATAGAGCAACTTGATGTCTATTTAGTTAAAGATTACTTCCAAATCATAGTTAGCTCTATATCTATATTAGAAATATAGTAAGCAATTTCATTGCATCAATATATAATTCCAATTCAAGATTATGTTTTGTTTGGGGTTTGAAACCAAACTTCTCATCTAGAGAATAGACGGGATAATTTAGATGAAATCCAATGTAGATCTAACCTTTTATTCCCTCATAAAGTCCAAGGGATTGGGTGGCACTACAACTCTTTTTCTTTTTAAAAATTCATATATCCCTTTAATAGAGCTTCTCTACTATACATGCATAGTAGGTATTGCTTCTAGTTTGCAAGATTGGGGATATCACATCTACATCAAGTGAGATGGTGACAAGGCATCATGTGGCAAAGTGAGGTCCATCTACGATCCACCTCTAACATTCTATCATCCATGTGAGCCTCGAAGGGTGTTATGACAAAACAAAAATGGTAGGGATTGATTCTTAAATGTTGGAAAGTATATAAACAAAGTTAAAAAAAAGAAAATATAAGAACCAATTTAAAAATTAAGATAAATTATAGCGACCAAAAAAATTAATTTTTCAATTTTATAATTAAAATTAATTAGAATATGAAATATACTTTTAGAATTAAATAAAATTTTAACATTTGTATTTTTTTTATTTAAATATAAAACCAATAAATTCATTTATAAGTCATGATCAATCTAGTAGAGGTGGACCTTTAATATTGGGCTCATTTGAGTATCAATAAAATTAAGAAATTATTTAACAATTTATTTTTGTTTTTACTTTAAGCATATTTACTTTTATCTATATTTTTAGTCTTTATTTATTAGCCTTATTTACTTGTTTTTTTTACTTTTTTTAGTTTATTTTTAACATTTTATTGTTATTTTTAACTTATTATTAGAGTTATTTTTAGTTTTTTTAAAATTTTTCTATCATTATTCGTTGTTACTTAAGTTTTATAAAATAATAATAATAATAATAATAATAATAATAATAAGAGTTATTCGATGATCCTTTATACCGCTAACGCTCTCGACGGATGTGATTGAAATTTTTTCTTCATATATAAAAATATATATCAAGAATTTTAGAGGGAGACGCAATTCGGTCTGCGTCCTCCAGTCTTGGAATGGCCTTCTGCATTCCCTCGACGCCTCAACCCAGAAGCAGTTCACTCTTCAAGTGTCTTTTTCTACTAGCATTCCTGCTCTTTGTGGAACTGAAGGTAGTTGAAGCAGTTATCTCTTACTCTCTCCTTTTTCCTTATAGTGTTTGGTAGATGACAATATGACAGTTGAAAATGAAAAAAATGGGAACCCAAATTCAACTTCTCAGCTATAATAGTTAATTGGGTTCTCATCATGTAGTGATCTCTCTAATTTCTCTGGGTAAATTTATTCAATGATCGATCTTGTTTCGCCTGTTTCTCATTAGGTTTTGGGTCACGAGGTTGTGGAATCAGAGCACTATCCTCTGGTTGTGAGCACCTGGCCCTTTCTAGAGGCTGTCAGAGCTGCATGGAGGGCGGTTGAGGGTGGGTCTTCAGCTGTGGATGCTGTCGTAGATGGTTGCTCAGCTTGTGAGGAACTGAGGTGTGACGGAACAGGTGAGTTTTTTTTTCTTTTTTTTTTCTCCTTTATTAGGGTTAGGGTATACTTTGTCCAGGCTATTCCCTTCCTGGATGATCTTATAAATGTGCATTCCTTCACATTGGCCTGATGCATTTTGAATCTTAATCCAAAAGTGCTTGATGGAGGAGGAATCGAACCTAGATTGTTAAAAGAGAAACACTGTCTCTTCTTAATAGGTGGGAACTTGAATGTGTAGCCAGTTAAATTAAAAGAAGATAGCATGGGATTAAAAAAAATTTTGCAAATTATATAAATGGGTTAATACTACAATACTAGTTTTAGTTTTCAATTAAAAGTATGTTGAAACAATTGTATAGTTTCTTCTCCTTTTTATGCTTTTGGAGCATTTGATAAATGATTTTATACTTTATTAGTTTGTGCTTGATTGGGATAGTACTAGCCCAAGTTGTCATGTAACTTTATCCATTTTGAGCCTTTTGTTAAATGAGTTAATCAACAATAGTTTATTAGAATGATATGCTTTTATACTAGAATAACATAAATTATGATATTGGACAATAAAACATCAAATATGATCAGTTTCATAATGGTTATTTAACTAAAGGCACTTTTAAGACTAATGTCAAAATTCATACAAATTCCTAGAGAAGATAGAGAGCGAACTGAAAATAACTTGGAGGGGGAAAAGAAAGGGAAATTTGTAATAAACTTTCCTTCATAGGAAAAGGAGAGAGAGAGGTGGCATGCACTCTTAAAAACTGTTTCTCTACTTTTACCCTTAGAAGAAGGAGGGCTCAGGCAGAATTTTGATGCTGTTTTTGTTATTTTCCATTACTCCTCCATTGTCTAAAAATTTGGTCCTTTTGACTTTTTTGTTCACGCTAAGTACACTAAGGCATGCTTGGATTTGCTATTACCTTCTAAACAGTTGGTCCTGGTGGAAGTCCAGATGAGAATGGAGAAACCACAATGGATGCTCTGGTCATGGATGGGGTAACTGCCAACTATCATTCACTTCTGCTATTTTATCCTTTATTTATGCGTTCTTCTTTGCATGCATTAGCATGAATTTTTTGTCCTGTGTTTTGCTAAGGACGTGCATAGTTGACTATGGAAGTAGGAGCTGTTGCTGCCATGAGATATGTCAAGGATGGAATCAAGGCTGCTAGATTAGTGATGCAACATTCCAAGCACACTTTGCTTGTTGGAGAAAAAGCCTCAGAATTTGCCATTTCAATGGGACTTCCAGGACCAACAAACCTTAGTTCAACAGAATCTATAAATAAGTGGGCCAAATGGAAAGATCATAACTGTCAACCAAATTTTAGGAAAAATGTTCTACCTATAAATAATTGTGGTCCTTATCATCCTACAAACTCTCTGGAGTTTACTGAGGAGATATGCTCCAACACTGTTCAGATGCAAACTATTAATTCATTATCACCTCACATTGGTCTTCACAGCCATGATACTATATCAATGGCTGTTATTGATAAGGTAGGATTATCACATTAATATTCCAATTTTTTTTTTGCAAAACAATATCAGTGCAAGTGATCCTTATATGTGGTATAGATGGGACAATTTGCTGTTGGCACATCAACCAATGGGGCAACCTTTAAGATTCCTGGAAGGTAAGTTTATCATATGGATGCCAATATCATAATAGATATACAATTGGATTATGATTCCATGAACCTTTTAATTGTTGGATAGCCAAATTTATTTCTTTTGTTTTCTCTAGTTTTGAGGATTTCTTATCCTTCAGCATTCACCCTTTTCTTTTGTCCTCCATCTCCCCACCTTCCTTCCAAAAAAAATGAAAAAATCCTTCTGAGGTATCTTTTTCTCTTTTTATTTGCAAGCCACTTGCAATTTTTTTGGTATTTTTTCCCTTGTTACCGCATAAACAGGTAAATATTCATATCATCTCCGCTATACTTGGCTTTGTACATGTTTCTCTTAAGGGCCTGCCATAAAGCAATATTGCAGCTTGTGGTGAAATTGTAAAAATTTACTCTTCAGCTTCATTAGCATGGACAAGTGCAGAATCATAGGTGCATATCTTGATTTCATTAATCATAGATTATCCATTGAGGGACATCATTTAATTTTACATTCACCTTAGATTTACTAAGCCACTCTTAGTTATCAGTCCAGAAGCCTCATGTTTTGCCCTACTTAATTGAGCTTCTGTATTCAAGAGCTTTTGTCATGTCTGTATGTCCTGCTAAAATTATTTAATCCCATCAATCATCAATTTCCAGCAGTATAAAACTTGCAATGGAAAACCTCAACTTGGACAAGTAACATGGATCATTTGTCTTTAAATAAGAAGAGAAATGACAGAAGGCAGACTCTTTATGTAAGCCTGTAATAATTGAAACAACTGTGCAGCTCTCATGCCGAAGTCACTAGTTGCTGCTATCTCAGTCCTTTTCTGAAACCACCATGTTAACTCTGTAGGATTCTATCATATGCTTATTTAAATCTATAAAAACTTACTACACTAAGACTAATACTTTTCTTTTGTTGCACTCCATTTTTTTCTATTGAAATACCCCCTTTTCTTTAGATTGGATGGGTTTAGCAATTTAGAGACACCTATATTCACAGAAATAATTCCATTTGGACCACAGGATATTGCTTTTGATAAATGCTCAAATTCTCATGCACAGTGATATATACTGCAATTTGTGTCAATGAAGCAGAAGTCAATCACTCAAACTTTTGTTCTGGAATCTTCCAATATTGAGTGTTTTAATTATTTTCTTTAACTACAGGGTAGGGGATGGTCCCATTGCTGGATCCTCAGCATATGCTGACAATGATGTTGGTGCATGCTGTGCAACTGGTGATGGTGACATCATGATGCGCTTCCTTCCATGGTATCGACAAAATTTATAGTTTCCTTTGTTATGATTGATAGTTGCTTTGGATTCTGATTGGTGCAACCTTCCAATATTAAAATGTTATACCTATGAAATATGGCCAAGGCCAACAACTAAAGCAAGCAACATACTACTTTTCTTTTTAAATTTGAGGTGGTATAGGAAGAGAATGTGTTGAACATAGTGCAAATGAGAACATACTGATATCAAGATCCGATGTCTTCATTATTCAAATTGGTTGACTCCAAAATATGCAGCAGTTAAATGGTGTACAAATATATTATGTGACATGATGATTAACCTTTTGTTGTGACAGGATTATTCCTTGTTTGGGAATGTTGCAGCTTTTGGTTTGTGTACTTCTTGACACTGTTCGCTATAAACTTTTTGTTGATATTTTTTTTTAAAAGATGCTACTTTTGGTGCCTTTAAAAGCCACATGTGTTTATGACAAGGGCCCTGTGGATGCTTTTCAAACCTGCTATGGTTGTAAAATAGATGCACTATCTGAAAAACTTTCAATTTCTCTTAAAATTTTAACTTTTATTGTTGTCAAACTTGAAGCTATCCATTTAGCCTTACAATCTATTCTTTTAGTTTTAGATACTCGCAGCTGCATTATCACAATTTTTACTGTGACATCAAATTTTTACCAAACGACTTTTTAATGTTCCTTGACATTAGTCTTTTTTCACAATTTGTAGTGCTGGTTTTGAAAAGTTATAACCCAAAATGGAACCGAAGTCTGGCTTGTGACAATAAACCAAAAAGAAGAGGGAAGGGGGGGGGGGGATGGAAAACAGAATGTAGGCTCTGTTTATTTTGTAGGAAAATATTTCTTTGGAAAAATTTTCTAGCATAAATTTTGTTGTGTTTGTTTTGCCATAAAAGAAATTTTTTCTTTGGAAAAATTTTCCAATCTCTGAAATTTTCTTCAATTTTTTCAAGTAATTGCTTTGGATGTAATCAGGCTTAATAGTTGCTTGTATCTGACCTAAATTTGAACCCCAGTAGAAGGTTTTAAATGATATATGGATATGAAATGTTGCTTGCTCAATGACAAATTTGCAGTTAGTAGTTTTCTTTTTTTTTGGGGGGGGGGGGGGGGGGGGGGGGGGTTGTTGTCGCTGAAGTCAGTCAGTAGTTGAAAACTTGAATTTCTTCTAGCAGCATGCTTCCATAAAGACACATCAATTCTTTACCATTCTGGTAATTTCAAGCCTGATGTTGTCATCGTTTAACTAAAAAACTTTAGACGTGGAGTAGTGAGGACCGAGGAGTGTGGGTAAGAGTTTTTAGGTTTGAACCTCTACTCCGTCAAAAACAGATAGTGAGAATCCGTTAAGTTTCTCTGAAGTCCCTCACATCTTCCTTTTTTATTTGACATTTTTTTTAATTTAGAGGAGAAACCCCCCGAAGCCTCTCATTTCAGGAAAACTTCACGGATCTTCATTTCAGAGTATCTATGCTCCTACCCCATCATGTATTTGTTTTACTTTATCAAGATTAATGCTTCTAATCAATTTCAGCTATCAAGTTGTGGAAAGTATGAGGCTAGGAATGGAACCTAAACTCGCCGCTCAGGATGCAATAGCACGAATAGCAAGAAAATTTCCGGACTTTGTGGGAGCTGTTGTTGCTGTCAATAAGAAGGGGGCACATGCCGGCGCTTGTCATGGATGGACATTTAAGTACTCAGTAAGAAGCTCAGCAATGAAAGATGTGGAAGTCTTTACTGTGCTCCCCTGAAACGCAGACTGATTTGTGAAATTAGATCTTCCGGCAATTGATTTATATGCTCAGAGTACTATTTGTATTGTTTCAGAAAATTTGATGGTATACAAATGTGCTTATAAGGTGTAACTTGTTGGTGCCCTATGTTATATAGGGACCTCGTCTTATTCTTTGGGTTATCGATATTTTTTCCTTTACTATTTCAATTTCAATTCAAAGGTTGATAATCCTGTCAACATGGGTCTAGGCGCCAAATGATTCACCTTGTAATCTTGATTTTATGTTGGCTACATTGCATGAAAGATCTTTTGGCATTGGCATATATGTTCTCACCACTGGATCCCTTGCGGGATTGCATGGAATGCGCCGGGGGGGAGGAGATACAGTGATATTCTTCATCTCTTTCTGACTTCTTTTTTGTTTCTTCTATCTTTCACATAAACTTACATGGTGCATTTTGTCTTAGCTACGGAAGATGTGAACCGATATGGTCTCTGACAGCTTCAATATCACTGCCTTTTGTAGGTACATACAAAAATAAATTAGAAGCTGTTTTTTTTGTTTTTTTCCATTTTGTCGTCTGGAAGTTTATCAAGATCTCCATGGCTTAAATCGGAGAGTTTGATGAATATCATTTGAGTTATGAAAGTTTTCTCTTGCTATTTTTGTGTTTTGATTAAAGAATTTAACAGTCAACAATTGAGGAATTTTGTTGATGTTTTATTCTTAAAAAAATAAATGAGTTCAGGGAATCTGAAAAATATTTGTACTGACATCAAATATATGGTGGCGAGACGTTTCGGATGGGTTTGGTAAATTCTCTTTTGAAAAACAAGTGTTAAACAGTGAATTTATATTTGCTTTTACCTACGCCTACTGTATATCTGGTTCTATAGTACAAATTAAACGACAAAGTAAACAACTAAATCATCATATTAATAATTGATTATACATAGTGCCCAAGTCAACGCTCCAACGGCAGGGTCTTTGAGCAAGTTGTAGAGCTCTTGACTTCTATCGAAACTGGAATGCGTGGGCTCGGGGCTCGAGGAAAATAAAAAAAAATTTGTAAAAATTTGTGAATTACACATAAATAACCAAAAAAATACATCATGAAAGAGTTAAAAAAATAGCAATTAAATAGTAAATAAACAGTAATTTAAAACTTTCTTTTTATATATGTAATAATTATATATATTTTTATTTATTTTTAATATATATATTTCTTAGAAAACAAAAAAATTATGATATACTTTAATTTAATTTTAAATTTTTTGACTAAAATACTCTATTAAACTAAATATGTATTTTTTGTTTGAATTAAATTCAATAGAAACAAAATCTATTCTTTTTATTTTCATTTGTGTATATTTGAAAATAAGATCTACTCTTTTTTATTTTTATGTGTGCATGTTTAAATATATATATATATATATATATATATTTATATATTTAGGTTAATAGAAGATATGTCAGCCAAAAAAAATTAAAATTAGACTAAAATATATTTTTTAAATATTAAAAAATTATATAATTTTAACAAAACTTCAAAAAAAATTGGTGTAATTTATTTTAAAATTGTTTTGAAAGCACCGCACAACCTTGACTTGTTCCAAACACAAACCAAATGAGAAGGAAGACAAGTGGCAGGCAACTAATCCTTTATGAGAAGAAGACGACTGAATGCCAGGCTGAGACCGTCGTCTATGCAAAATCTGGTTGGAGTGTCATTTGGTGCCAAGACTTTTGAGCTTTTGAAATATCATTTCTTCTAAGAATCCAATGAGTCTACGCTTTGGAATCTCCAACAAAATAAAAAATAAAAGGTAAAAAAAAAAACCATACATAGCCATCTCTTTAATAGTTCCACGAAGTTTAGTTCCACGAAGTTTCAGTCTTCTTCTGCCAATTGCCATTTCTTGCAACATGTCTACACCAGCAGAGTACTCTCTCTCTCTCTCTATCCCCCCTTCTCTTCAAACCACACACAGATTGATCATATCATATATGGCGTTTCCATTTAGTTATTTAATGCTTGAAGGCTGAATATTTATTCCTGCACAAGTGTTCTATACTTTCACTACTTTTGTTCTTTGGTTTTCTCGACAGAAATTTATTTTGATTGAACTATGATGTTGATTCTCAAATTTTCATCATAATCATATTAATTTAGGATGTACTTCTGATAAGATCCCATGTGTGCGATCTCCTATTTGTAAATCAAGAATATTTCTTTGATAATGATCCCTTATATATATATATATATATATATATATATATTTGTACAATGGTTGTGATCAGTATGGATCTGAGACTGACCTATGGTCTTTTTATAGCCTATACTTCAAATAAATTTTGGTAAGGATATAAATGTTTGGACCGGGAAAATGGAGAGGAAGGAAAAATTATATTAAAAACTTTTTCTTGTCTGTGAGTCATAAATCAGCTAGGAAAGGATAATCAAAGATTTTTAACTAACCTTTCAAATCCTTGAAAGTTTTTCCTCCTTTATATTTGGAGAATTTTAGGAAAAGAAAAAAAAGGTTTCCCTAAATAAAGAGAAAAGAAATTATATTTATACATTCCTTCAGTTTGGTCTCTTTCCCTCCTTCCCGTTTCAACTCCCAAAAATATCCTAAATTTTTATTTTATTTTCGATTCCTATAGTACTAAGCAACCGATACTATTATCGTTTATGTATTATCATGTAATCTTTTTTTTTTTTTTGGGGGGTCAAAACCATGGAATCTACCTCTGATTGAGTTAATTCTTAAACTTTAGGTGAGGGTTGCTTATGTGTTGAAATAAGAATGGTGATAGTATTTAATTTAGTATTACTATGAAAATAGAATAAATATTTTCCTAAATTTTCTTTTGCTTTTAGAAAAATTAATTATTGTCCCAATATTGTTGCAGATATTACAGGTCTCTACCACCTGTGAGCAAGGCCTATGGAGTGGCCTGTTTGATGACAACCGCTGCATATTATCTACAACTTTATAGTCCCCGGAACATATCACTTGACTATGGCCTTGTATTTAAACGCCTTCAGGTTTATTCTTATCTTAGAAATTTCTGTAATTTCTTGTCATTTCCATTCACATTTCTAAGGTAAGCACTATTTTATTTCTTTTTCTTTTTTCTTTTAGTATTATTATTTAGTTTTTTATTTTTTGCTGTTTCCTAATCATCATTCTTAAATTCTAGGGCAGGTTTGGAGGCTTGTTACAAATTTCTTCTTTCTTGGACCGTTTTCAATCCCTTTTGCTATGCGTCTTATAATGATGTAAGTGGTTTATATATTAATCAATTAGACTCTGTTTACCACTCTAAAATTTCAAACATGTCATTGACGCTGCAATTGGTAATATTAAAATAACCTATTTTCGTTGTCATTTTTTCATAAACAAAAAATAACTTATTCCCTAGATCATAGCTTAAGGTTTTCAGTGTAACATGTTTCTTTCTCTAGTAAAACAGGGGAGAGAAGTAGTCCTCATTCTGTTGTATAGAAGAATGATTAAAAAAAACAAAATAATACTGATAATAATAAATTATATTCTCCTCTCCTAAGCTTTTTAAGACATACTTACATGCCCTTTAGTTTCAATGAATACATGAGATTCTCCTTCATTAAAAAAATAATGAAAACTCTATTTCAATCCTAAATATAGGTAAATTCTTAATTTGGTTATTCACAGATCATTTCTTCAATTTAGTTATCAATCATTAAAATACGACGTGTGCATCTTCAGTATCAGTAAATAAAAATGCTCTATCAATAGATTGTTAGTTCTGGCATTAAAATTTTAGGATAGAGAAAAGATGGCAAGATGATATTGCAAGCATTTTAATAATTAAGGAACTAAATTAAAAGAAATAATTTGTAAAAGGTCAAATTATAATCTACTTATCTCACAAGGATAAAAATAGGGGTTTTCTCTAAAACAATTGTTAACAAAGCTTGTACTTTACTAACGTGCATTTATTCTCCGAAAATCTCCCAAGAGTCTAATCCAATGCAACATAAATCACCAAAAGGCCAAGTTAATAGTGTTGCATAAACTTCATAAATCTTATCAAAGGGCTTTCAAAGTAGGATTTATAAACGTCAAGTAGGTTCTAGTATAAATTGAAACTAAGGAAATGTGAGTGAATGTTTCAAAAATTTTGGGATTGGTAAGTGTAATTTACTCACCAAAAATCAATATAAGGCTTCTCTTCTTTATTAGATGGAAACATACATAGAAGAAATAAGACCATCAATTTATACTAGAATAGTTTATCTTATTTAGTTTTTTAGAATCGCAACAAAATCAAGAGGGGATTTTATTAGAGAGAAAAAGAGAAATATGATGGGTGAGATTTACATAGGCAGATCTCACTGAAACTCATCCCATATCTTTTTCTCTCCAACAGGATCTTCTTTTATAAGAGAGAATATAATTCTTTAAACCACATTTAATTTTCATTTGGAGTAGTTTTGATAAGTTAACAAAACTGACCATTTCTTTGAAACTGCTTTGCAGAGCCAAATATGGTGTTTCATTAGAAAGAGGGCCATTTGACAAGAGAACAGCAGATTATTTATGGATGTTGATCTTTGGGGCACTCTCACTTCTGGTGAGACACAACCCAACTATCATTTCTTTATGGACTTCCAATTTCTTTGCATAACCTTTTAATCCCTCGTTTTAAAAGAAGAAACCTTTCACATCATAACGAATGGTTAATTATAAAGCTGATTTGCAGAAAATGACTATGAATGTTATGTAGGCTGGTCAATGAGATGGAGTTGTTAAAACATAAATAGCAATGAGAGATGTCACTAGGTCCCATAATGGAGGTGCAAATCAGTAAGTGCAAATGAGAACAATGTAAACAAGTCTTGGGGAATGAAACATTTGGACCCAACTTTATTCCAAAATATGGAAATCTGTATGCAATAATAATTTTTAGAGGGGGAACAAAGGCAAAGGAATGAAAAAGAAAAGTATATGATATGTTAAGTCAAATGATTAAAGAGAGAGTGCTAATAACATTTGAAACTCCATTTATAGATTTGGATTCTCTCCAATATTTAAAAAAAAATCTTGCAAAAGAGAGAGACTAAGAGAGAGTGGGGCCCATATAGGTGAGTTCCACCCACTTAGTCTCTCTTTCTTACAAGACCCTCTCCAATATTAGAGAGATCTTGTCCTCTCTATTCTTATATAGGCCTTTAAGTGCTATGTCATCATTTGCATCATATTTATATTTAAGTTATTTGCATTTTGTTTGGGGGTGTTAAGGAAGCTATTGGTTTGGTGGGGCACGGGAAAATTGAGCCTAAAGTATTTTATTATGTCTATTAGTCACATATGGTCATTATGTAAAATTATTAGCAAATTTATACTTTCAAATTTGGAAGGTCCTGGAACCTTAAAAAAAATATATTATGATGTTCGTACCTATCTGTCATGAATGCTCCTTTATGCCTCTATCTTCACAGAAAAGTTTTGCCTCTTTGATAAAAATTGAAGAAATTATGAGTAACCTTAAAAGGTAGGCAAGGATCTTATTCTTGACCATTATCAAGTATCAACTTATTGAATGTCAATCATCTTACAACGTCTGAGAGTTTCACCTCATCTTAGGTGATAGCTGCTGTCCCATTTTGTTGGACTCCATTCATGGGAGTTTCAATAGTTTACATGATCACCTACATTTGGGGCCGCGAATTCCCGAATGCACAAATCAAAATATATGGTGTTGTTTCATTGAAGGTACGGTTTTCCTCCCTGATTTTTTTTTTTTTTTAATTTTTGGGTTCATATTACAACTGCCATGTTATGATCATGTCAGAACCTAATCTGGAATTCCATCTCATTTCTATTTAGAATTTCTCAAGTTTAATATATATCAAGAAGCACGTCACTCTTTTCCTTTAGATGTACTCATGAATCTTAGTAGTTATTATGTGATGTTTCATGTAGAGTGTAGGCTTTATAATGTTTCCTCCATATCTCATTGTAAAAAGGATTTAGTTCCCTTTGTTGTACATTACATTCACCTCCTGTGAAAATTTCAAAACCGACATTTATGTTGTAGTTAAAACTAGATAGAGTGAGTGTAAATTTTAAAAATCTCAAGGAAAGTAAACGTAAGTTAATCTAAGAATTAGCAAGATTTTTTATTATTCCTCTGTACTGGTTTATCTAACACATAAGAGGGCTTAGAGTAAAATTTCTCTGTTCTGTTCTCTCTGCCTTATTCCTCTATTCTCCTCTGGCAAAGTAACTTCATTCTTAATATGGTTAAGGAAAAACAAAATACACATAACTTCACGTTGTCACCCCAAAATCATTTTTAACCAAGTCCTAGAACATGTAGAAAGAGAGCTTTACAAAACGATGCAATTCAGAGACACAATTTACACTATTGCTTATGATATTAATAGTCATGCAATTACAGTTTTACTGGAGAACAAAGTTTCGTTTCATCATTTAGACCTAATACATTGAAATTAGGTTAAATTAGAATTTTTTGTCCCTTAAATTTATTTATCGTTTTGATGTAGGTCCTTAAGTTTGCTTCTTGTCAAATTGATCATTCAACTTCTAATTCATATCATAAATTATCAATGCATTTAGATTTTAGACAATGCTTATTTGACATCCTTTATGTTTGTTAACTTGGTAGACGGAACATGACAATTATATATTTATATATATATATATATATATATATATATATATATATATATATATATATATATATATATGTATGTTATATGAATTAAAAGTTAAAGGATCAATTTGATACAAATCAAATAGGGACTAAAATACTAATTTAACCTCAAATTTAAACCATTAATAAACCGAACATTTTAACTTAACTTTTGTGTGCAACAGGGCTTTTATCTTCCGTGGGCTTTGCTAGGTTTGGATTTAATTTTTGGATATGCTATAAAGCCAGGCATTGTAGGGATGCTTGCAGGACATCTATATTACTTCTTAACAGTTCTTCATCCCCTTTCTGGTGGCAAGTTCATCTTCAAGACCCCATTTTGGGTGTATCCTTTCCTCTTTATCGGTTTTTTGTGCCCATAATTCTTCTTACGTCAAATTCTATTTCAAATTTTCACCACAATAATGGAAATAAGAATAAATTATATAAACTTTTTCTAAGTTTTGTCCGAAGTACATAAAACTTTCCTCTATTTTCAAAATATACATAGATGCTTCCTCTTAAACAAAAAAACACCTTACATTTTGATCTAATTTTAAATTTTTTTATTAAAATTCCCCCATTAACCAAAATATATATTTTTTAAAACTAAAAAAAATTAAATGGATGGCATTTTGATAAAAAATTTTAAAATTAGACGAAAGTATAGAGTAATTTTTATTTCAAATAAAGTTTATGTATATTTTAAAAATAAAGAAGAAGTTAGTATAATTTCAACAAAATTCAGGACAGATCTTTAAAATTTACTCTTGGAATAAAGATCTCATGCTTCAAAACCCCTTAAACCATGCAATATATGTCACTTGAACACATTTTTTGGACAATTTTCATAGGATCTACTTTCCTTCAATGTGCAATGTTGTGATATAAGGAAGAAAGTAACACAAAACTGAATATCCAATGCTGCAAATAGACCAAAATGGTTTGGGAGTAGGAAGGAGAGAATGAGTATGACCGGTATAAATTGGAAGGCAAACATACTCTAAAGTACAGGGCTTACTTTGCAGGAAAAAACAAAAGGCTAGTGAATCATCCTTAATAAGGAAACGATTCAAATTTTAATGAAGTATGTTTAGTCTAACAAATACTTATAAATATGTAAAACTTGAATAGACTAGTTTGAAGGCATTTTACCTCAAATCGTTTTATGTATTATTTAAAATTTTTATTGCCAAATTACTCCTAAATTTAGTTCATAGGCTGGGTAGTAAGCTTTATTATATATAAAAATGTGTCACCTTTTGGATTTTAATTCCATACAGTATTGCACAAGATTCAATTTGAGAGTAATAAACAGAGAGATAAGAATGAGGCCTTGATAGGACCCACTTGAGCTAGCTCCAGTTCCTCTTTATCTTTCTCTAGCTAGTACTATAGAGAATTTTGGTCCTTTAAATGTTGACAAAAATTAGGCTCATGCCATGACAATAAGTCAACAATCAACTCTAATGACAATTAGTGGCATATTGATGATCTCTAGAGCTTTGTTCATATTCTTTGAGATCCTTAAATTTGTATGAACAGTCACAAAATAGTGGCATATTGGGGAGAAGGCACCCAAATAAATTCCCCAGTGCAATCCAATCCAACAGATGGAATTGTTTTCCGTGGAAGAAGCTACCGTGTGGGTGGGACTCAAACAAGCAGAAGAAGCAATGTAGAGCAAACTGAAAGCAATGCTTCCCCGGTACAACAGAATCATGGCAATGGAACTGCTTTTCGTGGAAGAAGTTATCGCTTAAATGGATAAATTATTTGGTATATGATCTATAATATTATGATGATACTTTAGGAACATATTCAAGCACTTGATATATGTTAAATATTTCTTTTTAGAAAAAATTAATTAGGCTGAAATGCAGATTTGGATCCTTTGAACTTGGAAAATTAAGCGAGAACTCATTGGTATATAATTAAATTGATTCACATGCAAGTTTTACATGTTAACCTAACTTAGGGCTTGATTAAAAGGATAGTTTAAGGGTGAAGTGGAATAAGGTTGGATGGAATGGTTGAATATCTTAATCATTAAATAAATGTTTAAAAGCAATGAAATGGGCAAGTTAGAATGGTTTCCACATCATAACCAGTCTCACACCCTTAATTTTTAAACTACTCCAAGGTGATTTGAATGATCTAGGTTTTTTATAATTTTTACTTTCTCTTTTAACCTTCAAAACTTGTTTATTTTTTTAAAAGGGTATACATGATAATGTTAGAAATTTCACCCTTCAAACTCATCTCACCTAATCAGTAACATTGTAACATCCAATTAAAAGAGACTAGAACACCATCCAATCAATGAAGTAGGTTTTCTCTATCACTCCACTTCACACTACTCAACCCTGTCACCATAATAATTACCCCAACCTGCTTAATGTGAAATTATCAATCAAGCACTTAGGCTGTGTTTAGGAGCTCATAAAAGAATGGAATGGAATGACAAATAATGAAATGGAATAGAAAGACAAGGAATAAAATAGCAAGTTATGAGTCAATTCATTATTTGAAAGTTTAATGAGAGAAAAAAAAATTATTAATGGAATGGAATAACTTATAAATTATTTTTTGATTATTACCTTTATAACTAAAATATAATTCTAACAAGTTTTTAGTTAAAAAGGATATAATTGTAATTATGCCACCTCTCCATTTTATTCCTTCCTGAAGCCTCCAATTTGGAAAGACAACAAAATTTGGCTTGTGGATGGCAAGGAAAGGCCTTAGAATTCCTCCATTGCCACTCCATTCCATTTTAAAAAAGTCTTCTAAACAATGGTTTAGCTCATATTAGCCATTTTATTCCTTGCCATTTCATCCCATGCCATCCATCCAAACACATCCTTTTAATACCTCAAAACAAATATAAATATTGAGATAAACCACGTAAAGAAAAAATTATAAATATTGTCTAAAAAATTAATATTACTACATCTATTTGCCAAAAGTTTTAGTCAAACGTTAAATTTTATCAAAGAAGGAAGGATGTATAAAGAGCTAGTTTTCCTAAAATTTTAAAAAAAAATTTATATGTAAAATTTTGATTTGGCCCTTTTAAAAATATTAAATTTATATATAATCCCCTTAAAAAGAATTAATTTGTACATATGTTTCAAGTAATAAAGGTACCATATGGGAAAATGCTCTAACATTAGAGAGTATTTTTTTGCTTTATCAATGGTATTTGTTTATTTGGCAACTGTAACGTCATATTAGAGGTAGGAAAGGTAAAGTTTTATTTAAATTTGGTTCAAAAAACACTTATTTAGGAAATGGACATGGTGTACTAAATAGCATAAAGGTCATTTAATAACTCTTCTATTGGAAATGTGTTATGGTTTGAATTTTCTAACTAAGCAGCAATAAATTTTGAATCCCAAGTTATACTTAGTAAATTTAGGTGTCTACTCAAATAATAATTATTGTCACCTAGAGATGTAGCATGTTCTTCTAGTTAATTTGCAAGTTTTATATTAGAATATTTTCTATTTTCTTACTAGTTTTTCTTCTTATAACATTATAGTTGGTTTGTAACATATTAGACTATGTTTGAATCTTTATTTACATATTAGGTATTTTTTTTATTCTGACTTTGTTTATCAATAATAATAATAATAATATATTTATTATAGCTAATTTTCAACAAGTTGATAACGTGAAGCAATTTGTTTTGATGAATCAAATTAGCTAAAAAAACTCTTGAGTAAATTTTCCAATAGTCATTTTTCATTAAGGTACATAGATAAGATGTTTTAAGATAAAATCTATAATAGTGGAATATCTAAAGTTTTTACCTTTTATTGCAAAAGGAATCTTTCTATCATTGCAGCCTAACAAATATTTTAGGAATGAATTAATTTGCACATGTTCAATGAGAAAATCTAGCTCCCTAAATGCACTATTTTGGATAAAATGAATGAAGAAAAGAAGTGTCACACCCTAGATCCCAAATGTGACTCATACGAGTACAAAATGATTCTTGCATTCATAAGCCTAACAAAACAATATGAAATTTATATACTCTTAACATACTGAAGACTACCAAGGAAAAGATTTTATTTTATGACTTTATCAACTTTAAACCTTTAATTACATGATTAACTCAATTTCATCCTGACAAAAATTTTATATAAGTGTTCCTTAAAAATAAGATATCCCGAAACACCTACTATAGTCCAATGTTGAACTCTATAGCAAAGAGAGCTCCACTCTCAAATTCTCATGGCTAGTTTGCTACAACTTACTCCTTATCCTCCATAACTTAAATTGAGATATTCATTCTAGTTATATCTTTCATAACAACAACTTTAATGGTAGAAAATTAACTACTAAACATGTCAAATTTAACTCCAATACCCAAAAATGGCATTCTTCCTCATTTAAATTCATATCTCATATTTAGAAATGTGGTCTCATCACATTGATTACGTATATTTTGATTACGTATATGAACACTATTTGTATAAAGAGAGCATATCTCACTCTTTGACCAAAAACACATTGATGACTCCCTAATTTTGGTAAGTGCAAAATATATTTTATTATTGATTAGGGAGTCATTTGCCTCTTTTTTTATTGACTTTGTATAAATTTTTATTCAAAGTAAATAAATAAAATATAACATTTGCAGTATTTTTATTAGTTTTGAGCTTTATTTTATTTTGATTTTAGTCTTAGGAGAAAGGTAAAAACTTGCTAGAAAGAAATAAAGAAAAGGTGAAAGGTGGAAGTCAAAAACAAACTGTTCAAGTCTTTTCACTATAACGAATATAGCGAGAATGCCAGTTCACTATAACAAGGTCAGGACTCATACAAAATCTAGAGAACTTTTAGCCATAGCATAGGCTATGGCGAGCTCAGTTAAGGTCTATAATAGATAGGCTCTCGCTATAGCAAGAGGAGCTTCTCGCTATAGGGAGACCCATTACTAAAATGCATAACTTCGACTTGTGGACTAAAAACACCATTGGTAGCTAGGGATTCGATATTTTGAGCTTGGGGGGAGAGTTTTCAAGGAGAAAAACGCACCAAGGAGCTAGGGTTTGAATGCAAGGAGCTTGGATTGAAGATTGGAGGCCAAATCAATGCAAATTATTGAGTTTTCTTGTACTCTCCATCTTTTCTTCAATGAATCCTTATTTATTTGAATCTCTGGTTTTGTTTGCAATGCATAGAGATCCTAGGTTTACTTAAACTTATTGCCATGTAATAGAGATTTTGTAAAGTTAATTTGGTTTGATTATTGATCTGAGTGCCTAATCTGTTTGTTGTTCTACATTTAAAAGTTTGGCTATCTCTTTTGTGGAATTGGGGGTTTGAGATTA
Source organism: Erythrophleum fordii (assembly GCA_032878935.1). Classification (NCBI taxonomy): domain Eukaryota; kingdom Viridiplantae; phylum Streptophyta; class Magnoliopsida; order Fabales; family Fabaceae; genus Erythrophleum; species Erythrophleum fordii. The sequence goes on along the minus strand of JAVQMF010000052.1, from coordinate 10,489,784 downwards.
ACTCTTAAGAAAAAAAATCTTAATAGACCATTCGATTGAGCAACTTATGATTAGGTTATCCTAATTTTATTCCTAGGTATAAAAATATATCTAAGAACCCTAAGTGATTTAAAAGGACTGAATACAATTAACCTAATTAATTATGAAAGAAATCTACAATTAACTAGGATAAAAGTCTAAGTAGTTCGAGAGACATTTAGGCTCACTTAATCTCCTCAACTCTCATATTGTTAATTAATCAATTAATTGAGCAACTCAATTTGTGGCAATCAGGAGATAGAAATTTAAGATACTTCTTAGTGATTAGTCTCATTAGAATAATCTTAACGCTCAATATTAATTTAAGTTCATTTCTTTTAATTTCTTACATTGTTATTTTGTTTTCTCTTGACTTAAATGAAAGCAAATTTTCTTAGGTATAATTGAGTCTAAATCAATTCCTTATGAGATGACCTTAATTTATTATATTATAAAAGTGATTCGTACACTTGCGGAATCTATTGCAAAAATAATGATTTACATATTGGAGCCTAAATCTTAAAAATTTATAACTTGAGTTACACTATTTCAATTAATGCAAATTAGGTGTCGATGGAAAGATTATGATCTAAACTATCTATTATAATAATTTCAAGTTAAAATGAATCAATTTAGTTCCTCAAAAAACACAAAAATCATGGCTACATCAATATGAATAATAACTGTACCATGATAACTTTTTAAGGCTAACTTTGGAAATTCGCCTTATATTCTATAGAGCTCAGAAAAATACAAACTTTGGCTTTATAGAAAGCTCTATATGTCCTCTAATTGTTTATCAAATTTTACCCTCAAACTTGATTGTTTAGACTATCAAGGGTAAGGATACACTTTATGACTCATTTGAACCAAATTTTAGTTTCAAAGTGGTCTAATTAAGCTCTAATATGTAATCTCTCACCATGAACAACTTTAAATCTATAAATACATCATCTTTATATGGTTAAACATATCAAACTTTCCTAGCATCTAAAAATCAGCTTTCCACTTATAAGTAAGCATGAAGGAACTAAAGACATAACATATGCTATAACATGTTCCCATGGCATATATTTATATCAAGATGGCATATAGTTGTGTCTATTGCTATTACATGGTATACTATTACATTTCATCACCATATACACCATGGATGGCTAATACTTTTAATCATAGTATGCATTAAAGTAACATTTACATTATAAGGAATCTAACTACACTTTCCCAAGCTCTTAGTTCTTTTCTTTCTCCTTGCTAGATTTGTCTTACATGGTTAGTGGGAGATAAAAGGGGTGAGATTCTAGGAAGAATCTCAATAGCATAAACCTTACTCTTTCATGTATTAATTACTTAAGCATACAAAGCAGACAAGTATGCATGTGTGCATCTCTTTCTAACATGTGAAAATATGCATCATGTAACTATAAAGTGGCCATGTTTACTAAACTCACTGAGATGGCTTTGATACTTAACACAGGGAAGAACTATTGTACTTTATTCCCTGGCCCTCTTCTATTAGCCCATCTCAAGTAAAGCTTAGCTAACACAGCCAAGAGTCATAAAGATACTCAAATATAACAAACATAGTATACAATCAACCATGGCACTCAAACAATCAATACATATAAAAGGGAAGAAATTGCTACCTCTTGAAGTGTTAGGACCCAATGCCAAGATGTCTTGTTTTCCTTAACTTTTCTCTGTATCCTTCTCAGCCTCACTATAGTAAACGTAGCTAGCTTCTTTTATAATACCTAAAACACTAAAATAAGCACCAACATGAGTAGCTAATACAAGATTCCAACGATTCTCATGCTATGTATCATGCTTTCTAGTCCTCTTAAAGAGTTCCTTGAAACCTTAGTTTTATGCTTCCATTTTCTAACTTAGCTTTTTACTTACTTTATCTCTCAAGAAATCCCATTTAAGTTTCTTAGAAGGCCTAGGTCTCTATAAATCTTTAGCCTTTATGGGTTTCTCATATTACTCTTCACTTAGGCTCAAAATTAAGATTTTCATAGAGAGCTTTTTCTTAGCTCTCTTAAGATTCTTAAATTCTTCAATTGAACCACAAATCTCCTTTTTACCATTTGTTTGGTCAAACGCTATTTCTAAAGTCATTTTCTCACTAAGGCATATTAATACTCTTGATGCCTTTAACCTCCATTAAACAACTCATTAGCTCCCAAGAAGCTCAATGGAACCATCAAATACAAGTCAAGAATTGAATTTACTCATATGGCTCGTTTAGGGTTTTCTTTGACCTTAAAGTTTGACCTTTAAAAATCTTACTATTTCTATGAAATTAATGCTTTCCCTAACCTCTATAATTCTCAAGAGGATTTATAAAGTTCATAGACTATGAAAACAACCTCATATAGGCCATAAGCATAGGGGTAGCCAAGAGCACCCATTCATAGTGCACCTTAGAATTTCATGCCTTTCTTGGCAAATTCTCTCCATTTTCATGTTCTACTCTAATTCTAAATGCATTATACTATCATTAGAATGCAAGAAAGTATGGAGAAGGGCCTTTCTCTCTCTACAAGAGGGGCTCTAAAGGTTAGAGCTCATATATGAAAAATGTCATACCCATTTATTCTTAACCCAAAACAATCCTCTCTTGGAGCTCTTCAATTTGCCTGTATTAGTTTTCCAAAAAGAGGTCTTTATAAATAAGAGAAGAAAAAAGTGTGTAGAAATACTTCAAAATCCTTTTTCTTTCTTTTCTCTCTCCTTCTCAACCATGAAACACCATTAGAGAGCAATTTTGCTACTGTAAATAAGAGTGAGGTCAGTGGAAAAGATGAATGGATGAAAAAAATTATAATATTATATAAAAAGCCACTTTTAAACAAATTTAAAAATACCCATTACATCTCGATTTTTTTGCACTTTAATTTACTACATTCTAACTCAATTTTTTTTTTGGATTTGAGATCCATAATCTATTTTAGAAGGTTTTAAAACCCTTAAGCCAACTTTGTTGAGCTATGGGAGTTTAGAATAGTATAAAATAGCTCAAAACGGTATTGTATTGCAAGCTTCCTCTTTTTTATAATGTCAATGTTTTAACCTATTTTATGCTTCTTGGGTCTTCTGGTTAGCTTAATTAATCATATATAGAGAGAAGTATTCTTAACTCACATTTTGCTTTTAATTTAACTCCGAGTATTTTTTATTTTACACTATGCTATTTTGGTCAAAATTATGATTTTGCCACCACATTCATTTTACTCTTATTCTAACCCCAAAAACTCACTGTTTCTAGATAACTTTAAGGCATAGGATATTTTAAAATCTTCTTCACTCATGTAATCATTCCCTAGGTCTATATTGGCTCAGAATAGTTTAAAATAGCTCCAATAACTCCTATGCCATTAGTTGCTTTAATTTGTGTGTAGTCAGGGTTTTAACTAGTTTTATCAACTCTAGCTAATTCGGCCTCATTTAGTCATATAATGATGGAAAAAATTTTACTCTCTTAATATATTGCTAAATATTTAAAACCTTGATTTTCTCCTATTATAATGTCGAACCCATTATTGTTGCCTATTTCGAGCATAACATTTAACTTTTTAACCCATTTTTCTTCTTTAATTAGGTTTCTACTTTTTTTTCTCATCCAGTTTACTATGATCTGGGGGTCTAACTTAGTATAAAAGTAGTGACTATTTTATTTAATCTAGTACTGAAATACTTAATATTACATAGTCCGACTTACATTATGGTAGGGGATCATGCTTGTAGACTTATGGAGCTAGGCTAAATTATAAATAATTTAAAGTACAACCTTTAAGGAAACCTTGTCCATGAACCAATGCAAGTCATACCAACTAGTAGCTAACCTATCTACACTATAAAATTGGATCCTAACCAACGGAACTACCTAAAACCTAAAAATTGTTAAGAGTATAAGTTGTGACACTCAGTGAACAGATAATGTTAACAACACTGGAAAGGGACAAGCTAGAGGTATGAGAGTTTTGGAAAAATAAGGAGACTACCATAATCAAACAAAACAATAGAGAGTTTCCATCATCACTTTGCAATTTAAAATAAAAAGGTACTATCAAATAAACAATAATGATATCACAATATGCTAAAATTGACATTAGAGAATCAAATAAACATGTAGCGCAACTAATGAAATCAATACCATCATTTAACAAATTAAGGTAGGAAGCATCTAACATAATCAAATAAAATATAAACACGAGGCTATACTGTTTATTTTATTTTATAATAAAATAAAATATAATCAAATAACCAATATAGATCCATATGTGGTAATTGACACATAAGGCTAGCAATACCGTTGCTAATTAGGGTTTAGATCATGGTACACCATAATTAGCAACTACTACTATTAGTTACAAGGTTATGAATTGAACAGCTTTCTAAAACTCACTTTTACATGTATATTGATTTAAAACATTTAGAAGATTTAAAAGCTAAATATTACCACAATTCAAAATCATCAATCATAATGTGAACTTTCATCATAACTTAAAATTTTAAACAATCCTAAAACAATTTAAATGATTTAAGAACTAGAATCTTTTAAACTAAATCATATATAAAAATAATATACGTAGAAAGCTTTTCCCCAAGGCATAAGAGAATTAGTTAAAAAGAAAAGAGTAAGGCCTAGATATGACCAACTTTAGTGGGTCCCGTCCATCTTTCTTTCTCTCTCTAATTGGTATTGTAAAGGATTTAAATTCTTTAAATGTTAACAAAAGTCAAGCTTACACTATGATAATAGGTCAATAATTAGCTCTAATGATGCCTTGAGGCATATTAATGAGCTATAAAGCTTTGTTTGTATTCTTTAATATCCTTAATTATATATGAATAGTGTGACGACCCTAACTTCTTATCTCGATAATTATAGTTAAATACACGATTAATAAATAATTATTAAGGTTTAGTCGTTACAATTTATTACATTAAGAAAATATGAGAAATTTGAACATTCATGTTATTAGGGTCATCAACTAAACAACCATAAACGGAAGAATGCATAAAAGGGGTTTGTACCATCATTAAGGGTTTGTGATTCATCTAGCCATCGATTTCAACACACAAAAACTTTCCACAAGTGTTCCTATATCATTTCCTAGCATTAGCATTAAAGAAATTAGGGTTTCTAAGTCAAAGGTAGGAGTTTGAGGACCTGAGCCACGACCTGGAACTTTTCCGCCGCGGTTAAGTTAGGTCCTAGAGCTCGAAAACTAAGTTTTTAACTTTGCGTCATGGCCCAGACCTTTTGCACCTCGGCTAAGTTGCTAGTGGGACTCACTGGGTAACTTTCTTGACTTTCGCTGGGGCGATAGCCGCGGCAAGTTGGATTTGCACCGCAACCAACCTACATGGTGCTGCAGCGAGTTTTGCCACTATACCCTCCTTAATTAATTTCCTCAACTTCCACCGCGGCAGGACTTATTATGCTACGGCGAGGTTTCATTCTGTCACCCTCTTGGGCGATTTTTTTCGCTTTGCGCCACTGTGAGATTTCTCAAGCTGCGACGTCCCTCGCCACTGTCACTCTTCAAGCTACGGCGAGGCCTTCCTAGCCGCGGCGTGACTCCCTCCTGTAGGTATATCTCCTACAATTTCATCTCATGCTCTCCAATCTCCCTCCAATATCACTCTAGGGTCATTCTACCTTAATTTATGCTACTCTAGTGGTAATTATGTACCTTAATTACCCAGCTAATCTATCATTACCCATTTAGCATTTAGATGTGGATTTCCCTACTCATCCGTGGGATTTTACGTCAGCAAATTATAAATCTCCCACAATTGTCATTCAATCACACTTTCATTGGGTATTTCTTGTATTAATAGTCAAGTCTATAAAGAACATATCATGGGATTACATTCTATGTTAATAAAATACAACTCCCATACTTGGCAATTCATGATGCAATACAGCAATAGTATAAAACTTGTAAACTAGTTACAATACAATCTGTCAAGGTTTCAAAACCTAGGTGCTACCAACCCATTTAATAAGCTCCCGTAAATTTTCTCCTTACCACTATGATGTCCAGTCACTGAAAATGTTAGCCCATAACAGGGTGAGATATACAATCTCAGTAACAAAAGGACAATTTCCATATACATGTACAAGTTAATCAATCCAATGCAATTTTATGTCATCAATACCAGAATCATCAATTCAATTTGCAAATGAACTAGTTGAACTACGAATAACTACTGTCCTATACCAGCAGTAATACATAACATGTTAATGGCTAATAACACTGGGAGAGGTCCGTCTACGGCACCTACTCCATCATGAGCACAATCAGGTTTCAGTGCATCTGGGGTTTGATCATAACCCGGTGCTCAATCGAAGCACATGCACGGGTGGCAGCCGCATCACAGCTCCACCATAGACTCACAAGGTCCAATTATAATAACAATCAAGTAATCAACTAGTCATTTAGCATTTCAAAATCAAACATGTGTAGCAAATAGCAGATTAACATGAGCATATACATGGAATTAGGAAAATAAGCCCGGTTACTTCAATGAAGCCAATTACTCTTCCCTTAGCTACCATAATAATCCAAATGCACATTAAGCCTATAACAAGCATAATTATCATCATTTCTAATCAACAAATTAGATATCTAAAGAGTTGAACTACTAATGACAGCCTAGAAGTTACTCACCTAATTACCAAGGAATTTAATTTCGGGTTCCAACTTTCTCACACCAGAAACTGCCATAGTTCACTCTAATTTATGGGTAATTTCACATGAAATCAAAGCCCATATCATAAGTCAACTATAGAGGTCTCAAACTAATAGAAAATGCATCAAAATGGGAGGGAGATACTCAATTAACAACATCCATAGCCTCAACCTCTAAAAATCCACTATGGGAGCACCAAAATTCGCATTTCAGTCATCAAGCCTAGAAAATTCAGTTTTCCACCATTAATTCCTTGTAATTTTGCACAATAACAGAACCCATTATGATAATCCATCCTTAGGGGCATTTTCCAGCAAAGTAATACACAAAATGGAAGGGAAATGCTTACCTAATCATCCCTCTAACCTTCAACTCCAAAAATCTTGCAAGGAATCACCCAACACCAAGTTTCAGATTTGAGAAGAAGATGGAAATACTCAAAACCAAAAATTAATTGGACCAAAATGAAGAGGAAGATGAGAGGGTCAAGTTATATATAACTCGTCTTAGCTAAATCATCCTCTAGGAGTCAAAAATAGAGCTTCTATATTGGTAGAACCCTAGCCTCCCTTAAACCTTCGAATTTCCTCTCTTGAGTTTTAGCAAAATAAAGAATAGGCTAAAGAGTTAGGGTTTTAGTTGGGTTTAAGTTAGGTCTAAGATGGGTCATAGGTTGCTCTAAGGTCCAACTCGAATTGGGCTTCAAATTTTTTCTTTATTGGGCCAACTCTTATGTATTGGGCTACTGAATTTTAATTAAGTTTGGGCCAAGTTTGAAGAGCACAAGGATTTAGGTCTGTACAAAGGTTATTGGGCCACTTATGAGAGCCTATACAAGGTGGATCTTGGGCCTTTATTACATTGAATTAGATTAGATCTACACTTAACTCATTGGGTCTCTATTAGCCTCTTCTCATGATCTCCTACATTAATTTGGGTCTAAATGTAGCTTCTATCCCAATTAATTCTTAACTCATATTATTGATTTATTTCTCAAAATTATCATTCACTTAACTTGCCCACTTATCCTACATTAATTATTTCTAATTAATCTAAATCCATGATTAACACCTTAATTAATTTTGGGGTGTTACAAATAGTTACAAAACAGTGGCATATTGAGGAGAAGACACCCAAATAAATTCCCCAATGCAATTTAATCTAATGAATGGTTTTTTTTTTTACGAAGATATCTCTTAAGTAAGAATCAAACAAAAAGAAGAAATAGTACATAGCAAACTGAAAGTGATGTTTCCCTTTAGCAACACAATTAGGGTAATGAAACTACTTTCCTGTAAGAAGTTATCATTTAAATAGATAAGTTCGTTGGCATGGGATATGTAAATATTAAAGTATTATTGTATGAGCATATTCAATTGCTTGATATATGTTGAATATTTTCTTTTTTGAAATAGTTAATTTGGCTTAAATTTAAATTTAGATCCTCTGGACTTGAACAACTTAGCCAAAAACTATTGGTATATGAGTTGAAGGTTTAGTTTTACATATAGGTTCTACATATTAGCCTAACGTGGAGCTCAATTAGAAAGATGGTTTAAGTGTGGGGGCAAGATGGTTGTACATCTTAACTATTAATTAAATGCTTAAAAAGTAATGGATTAGGAATGAATCATATACCCCTAATTTCTAAGCCACTCAAAATTAGGTGATTTGAAAGTTTTATTTTCTCTTTTAATCTTCTCAACTCACCTATTTCTTTTATAAGGGTAAACATGATAACATTAAAAATTTCTCCCTTTAAACTCATCACACCCCATTAATGACATTTTAACATCCAATTAGTGGGAAGTAGAAACCATCCAATAAATAAAATAGGTTGTCTCTCCCACTTCACTCCACATTACTAGACCCTATCATATTAATGACTACCATACCCCACTTAATTCAAAACCCCCAATCAAGCTCTTAGTGTTTCAAAAAAATATAAATAGTTTTGAGACAAAACACTTAAATAAAAAATTATAAATATTCTCTCAAAAATTAATATTACTAAAATTACTTACCAAAAGTTTTAGTCAAATGTTACATTTAATGGGAAGAAGGACGGGTGTATAGGGAGATAGCTTCTTTAAAAATTTAAAAAAAAAAGTATATGTAAAATTTTGATTCCATTTCCTTTAAAAATATTAAATTTACATATGATGTCATTAAAAAATCAGAATGTATATATATGACCCTCACATTAAATTAGAAAAATAAGTTGTTTTACATTAAAATATAATTTGTGTGAAAATTGATAATATAACTAAAAGAAAAAATGAAATGAAAAATTTTAGTGATTTAATATATGTTATACTTCAAAATATTATTAACTATTACTTACTTTTTATAAACAAGTCACTTTAACAATTTAAAGTATTTAATTTTGACTCAAAGATATTAATAGATTTGATTTATGACAATCCTTTAATATTTGAATAATTTATTTTGAGCCAAACACATTTTGTTAATACCAAATATCTATTTATAATGTTGAAATTCTTTAGGCACATATTCCTTAAAGATGTATTTTAAAAGATGGCTCATGTCTAAAAAAAGGAATATATATATATATATATATATATATATATATATATATATATATATATATATATATATATATATATATATATATATATGCTCGTGCCTTTAAAAGGAAAGAAACAAAGCTTTTAAATCACCTCTATTGCCTTTATGTTCTGACAGTTGTGCCAAACAATCTCAAATAAATTAGGTTAAATAAAATTTTTGGTTAATAGTGTAACATAGATCATTTCCCTCAAAATTAGATTTTAATTACTTGCAAGAGAGTTCTTAGGTGTGAAAACTAAGTAAAAACACAAAAACAAAAAGTAATTAGAGGGATTCAATTTTTAGGATTAAGTTGAATTAAAGTAACAACAAGAAGTTAAAAACTAACTATAACTAAGTGGTAAACTTAACTAGTAATGCAAAGTAGCTAACCCTGAACTCACCTTCTTGACTTCAATTATCATTGCTCTCATTAGACTGATTTAAGATTTAAAATTAATTTCCTCATTTGGTGCATTCATTAAAGGAATTTCTAATTAACCAATTGAGATACAAGTGCTAAACCAATTGGAAACTTGTAACTACAACATTATCAATTGATTAGTGCTTGCATAAAAGGATAACAACACACTTAAATATGAACTTAATCATTCTTATAGGTTGCTGAACATTCCATTTAAGAGTCTAAATTACCACTAAAACTCCTAAAAGTTTCAGTTATACTAATCAAGGATAAATTACAACATCAATTATACAATAGCCTTTACACAATTAAGCTAAAATTTGCAAGTAAAATAAGTGGAAATGCACAACCATTTAAGAACAATTCATTAAACTCCTTAAGTGTAATAATTCATCTCCAATTCTTTAAACAAAATTCAAAGGATTAACCAATTCAAATCAGTCACTATAATCAAATTCCATCAACTAAATCTAGTCAATAGAACATTGAATAAAATGACATCAAAATTAGAAGAGGAGATAAGAAAATTAGCCTAGTCTTGATTGTTGAGAACTCAAGTTTCCATCAAGGAGTTGCATCCAAGAATAACCACCAAGAGGATTTAAGTTTCCATTTATTTTAAGAAATGATGAAGAATTCAAATAAGGAAGTCACGGTTCTAGAGTTTGAAGATGGATAGGAATAATAAGATGATTTTTCGTGTTTCTTCCCCTATTCTCAAGCCTCCTTTCCCACTTCCTCGTGTTCACATCCTTCACGTTTTTTTTTTCTTTTTTTTCCACAAGCCACCATCAAGTGATCTTCGTTCCTAAGCTTCCCTTATAATCTAGTTGGGCATGTGTGCGTACATGGAAGCTTTATCATCTGTGTGTCATTGTGAGTCCACATGAATCATCATATATGTTTTGTGTAATGATACCTAGTGCTACCCTTATCATGCTAAAATGTATGTGGGTCCCCTCCATTCATCCGTGCCTTGCATTGCTCTGCTCCATCTGCCTACTTCCTTTATATGGATATTGTAATGCCCAGTTTTTGTTAAACGACGGAAAATGGCACGTTTTCAAAGCAAGCCCCTTGAGATGAGTGACTCAAGGCCAAATAAAATTTGGATAAAATTTGAAATATTAGAAAATAAGGATTTGAGCCTTGAGTTGTCCAGAAATCAAGGCCAGGGTAATTTAAAAAATTTACCCAAAAGGCCAATGGCAATTTCGTAAATAAATGAACTTTTTGGAAAACCTACAGAAGGGCTTTTTAAATGAAATTTTTGAGTTCTCTGGGGTTTTCAGAGGGCCTGAAAACCATGGGAAGCCCCGGGACCGGTAAAGACCCTCCGGTGTAAATTTTCTAATGTCAGTTGACGCGAACTTTGACTGATTCGTTCGGAAGGGTTTTAGCTCCAATTTGAGTGATTATAAAGCCATTTTTCTTAATTGGGAATCTAAATTTTATAATAGAAAAGACAGTTCTTAAAAAGGAGCTAAAACGAAGGAGAAACAAAAAGGCAAAGTATAAAGGGCAAAATGAGAATTTTTGAAAAAGTCACTTTACCCTAACTATATATAGGTGGCACCTCACACTCTCCCCCATTCACTTCAGAATTTCTAGCCCCAAATCAGAAGTAAATCCCTTGGAGAGTGGCGCACAAAGAGAAGGGAAGAAGGAGGAAAGATTTAAGACTTTAAGTATGGAATTTTGCTTGTTTTTCATGATTTCTCTCCACCACTTTCTTCTCCTCTTTTTCCCTCTTCTTCTCCATGATTTCTCTGAAGTTTTAAGGGCTGTTTTGAAGTGAGAACAGAGAGGAAAGTTCGAAATTCAAGTGAGGAGGCCAAGGAAAGCAAGAACAAGCAAGGAAATCCAAGGAAAACAAAGTATTTTGTGATTCTTCCACTTGGTCTTCTTCCTCCCTTCCTTAAGCATTTCGACCTAGACTTGGACAGACCTAAGGAGTCAGATTTTTAACCAAACCAAAGGTGATTCTTAGGTATTTGATAGAGAGGAATAAGAATATGCAAAGAAAACTAAGAAATAGGCATTAGAAAGCAAGATGTAAAACCTAGGGTTTCAAGTGTACCTTTCAATTTCTGAATTTGTAGGATATTTCCTAGGTCTAAGTTAAAGTATAAATGAGTTCTTGAGACACCAAAGATGCTCCCCACAAGCTTCCCCCTTCAAGAAAACTAAGCAAACTCCATGAAGGTCATTAAGCTCCATAGCCTCGGCCTAAAGAGTTTCTCATAGCTAGGGAGAGTTTTAAATTTTTCTAAGGCCATTCTTGAGTCATATTTGATGAATAAAAGTGAAGGGAGGCCTTGGAAAAAATTTAGAACTCATGGAAAGTAATTTGATGTCTTAGGTTCCATAATATGACCTAAAGAAGCAACATGATATTAGGCCTTTTGTTTTGATGATGTGATGACTCTAAGAGGCTTAAAAGGAGTCAAGAATCATATTTGAAAAAAAAGAATGAGGCCTAGAAATCATTTGAGGGGTGTTGCTTCATTAGGTGCCTTTATGGACCATAATAGGGATTATAGAGCAATCTAGTACTTAAGCAAGTTGTATGGCTTTAGAGAATGTTTCATGAACCTAATTGGCTCCCAAAAATTGTATTTAGGCCAAGAAACCATCTCCACCAAATTGTGGGTGTGTGGCCAAAAGAGGAGGTTTAAAAACTAAGAAAAAAGTGTGTACTTACATACAAGGTAGCTCTCTCCACCTTCTCTCATGCATGGATGTGTCTAGCTTGTTTTTGAATGTGTGTATATGTATTTTCAAGCTATGGAAAGTATGCTAGCATGCTTTTATATGTTATGATTCTTGATACCACATTATGTTGTAAATGAATCCATGATGTTTGTATGAGTTTGCTTGGGTGTGGGGAGGCCAAGAACTCTTTCCTTGGGTGAGGATGAGCCAAGAACCCTTGAATTTGGTTAAGACAAAGTAAAGAGTCTCCCAAAAGCAAAGTGGGCTCCCAAGAGTATGGTTGAGTCCAAAGTACTCAAAGAATGGGTGAGGCAAGTCCAAAATCCATGAGGAGAAGTGTGAGGCCAATCTAAACACTTAGTGAGCTCTTGAATGTCTTGTATGATTTATTCACATGCCAAGTTTACTTTTAAAATACCTATGACTTCTATTTCCTCCATGCATGCATTTGAAAAGTTTGCTTTGCACATATTATGTATGATTGAATGGGGGATGAGTTATTGGGATTCTTTGAATCTCATTCCCTCTTCTCCAATGATCTAACATGCTAGGTGGACCAAGCAATTATGGTGAACGGAGTCAACACCCATGAAGAGGGACAATTGACAAGCTTATATGTTATTTTGCTTCTTTTGGAACCATAATGATGGTTCATCATGTATATGATGTTGTATATGTATTATGAACCTTGAGATATATGTAAACATACTATTATATGATGTTTAGATGTATAGAAATGATATATGACTATTAACACATGTTTTGAGTATGTAATGCTATGGTAAGAGAATTTAAAGTTTGATGAATATGTGTATAAATGTGGGTTAAATGGCCAAAATGAGATGCATGAGGTTTGGGACCATTTGGGCAGCTCACACAAGTCTTAAATAAGCTTTTAGACTTGCCCAAAAGGTGCCACAACTAAGGGAAGACCATTTGGCAAATTTGATACCTCATATGGAGCCAAATTTGATCATAATGGAACCCTATATCACTTTTTGGCCAAATGAGTTAGTCTTGCCCTGAAATTTGGCATGCAATTAGTCTCATTGATAGCTTTTTGTGAAGTTAAATATCATAATTTTCGGAGATCTAGGGAATATTTGATGAATTTTCAAAGTTGAGATTTTTTATGGATTCTGGTATGGGTACTATTCATACTGGCAGTTTTGAATTCTGTGTCACCTGATGGCCAAATGGTGTCCAATGCCCATGAAATTTTATATGCATAAATCAGAGGTCATAAGATTTCTGTGGCCATTGAGATCACCTCATTTGGAGGTCTGAGCAGAGAGTTATGCATGTTTGAAGTTAACTGTCAGTATCAGTAGCGCCCCAGGAGCTCAGTTACTATTCCATCAGTTCTAGATGTCTAAACATATCTGTTTCATTCTAGAATTATTTTTAGTGTCAATATAACATTTGTATCTTTCCAGAATGACCAAATTTGTGTGATTTCTATTTTTATAGAATTATTTATGAATTTTTTAAGTTGGCATCAGTAAACTAAACAACAGCCCAGGCAGTCAGCAACTTCGGTAGCTTTTTGGATGTCAAACGTCTTGTGTGATTAATTTTGTGATCTGGACATATTTTTAGTGTGAAGTAGACATCCTAAGATTTCCAGAATGACTAAGATTTCATGATTTTGAATTTTCTAAATTTAGTTATGATTTTCCAAAGTTGGGTCAGAAAATGGAGCAAATCTGGCCAAAAATATACTTGTTTATTTTGAGCTTTATTTCGGTTTCCATAAATTGTAGGCATGTTTTTGTAATTCAAATGAGTTGAAATAATGAAATTAAATATGGGGAAGTATAGTCTAAGCTCACACGGTCCACGTGACACCGAATTGAATTTTTTAGATATAGCACAACGCGAAAAAGTCTATTATTTTTATCCCCTTTCTCATATGCTCTTGTGAAATTGATGATATAAAGCTTATAAATGACATAAAATGAGCTAGAAGTTATGGTGTTATAGATATCATATGTGTTGCCTCCTATCCAAAAACACGAGATTCTTCACATTTTAGTCCCCTCTTCATAAATCACGTTTAGCTCTCTCTCTTCTTTTATTTTTTTTATGTGTTCTCCCATGCTTCTTCCTCCCACAACCTGTGCCTTTTTATGTAATTCCCACATCAGCTTATCATACTCTCTCCTCTTGAATTATACTCTGCACATGCTTCTTCCATGTGTTTGTGAGCAGAGTGATGTGGGTGTGTGGATTGGTGACTTGCTTTATGCAAGTGAATAATTAGATGCCATGGATTGATGCATGAATGGAGGGATTATGTGGTAAAGCCCATGCATGTGTTTTTCATGTGTGAAGCTATATGGATGGCCGTGTATGATTACGTGGAAAAACCCATGGATGTGTGACCTCGTGTCTTCTTTAAGTGAGCTCGTGGAATGTGTTATTTGAACGTGTGAGAGGATGTCGTGGCTTTCTAAAGTAAGCTATGTTTGTTGAGAGACTGTGTGAGGCCGTGCTTGTGTGATTATGTGTGAGTGTATGAGTGCTTTCCCACATGGCCTAGTGCATGAGTTGTGTTAACATGTAAATGAATGAATGTATGATTTAATGGCTATTTTGTGCATTCTAGTAGGACCCGAGAGAGTGTATGCATGGAGAGTGTGTTGCAATGGCTTCTACATGAGAGAAAATGTTATGCATTGAGTGAATGTTTTGTGTATGCATCAGATGAAGGAAAGAGCTATCCACATGTGTGTATATTAATGCTATAGCTTTTGCCTTGGAGTGTGAATAGATGGAGCTACTAGACGTGCTTCTTCATCTCATTTTCCATGTCAAACCTAGTGCATGCGTGTCAATGTGAGGAAGTGTGTGTTGTGACTTGGATGAATGAAAAGTATGTGCATATGGGAGTGGATTAAGAAGCCATATGAGATTGTATCCTTATATTTACATTAGGTCTTTCACACTTTTAAACTCCCCATCATCTTCCAAATTTTTCTTTAATATTTAGATTTAATTTACCCAAAATCTACACACAAAAATGAAAAAAAATTAAGTAGAAATATTTACAAAATTATTTAAAAGAAATTTATGCATTTAAATCCAAAAATTTTGTAAATTAATTCCTAAAGTGTAAAAATAGCTAATAAAATCAAATATCATCTAATAAATTCCATTAAACCACAATTCATCCTTAAAATGCCCAAATTAAAAGGAATAAAATATATAAAAATGGACATTTATCATATGCAAATTGTTTATATAAGGAAAGTCTTCCATTATTTACGCCTTCCAAAATCTATAAAAGGAAGAATGTTTTACTGCACAATGAAAATCAACTTGATTAAGTCTTAGTAAAGTAAAGAACACATTAGGAAGCAATTTCCACTCTGACCAGTTTTCACCAAATGAATGATCATATGGCAATTTTTTCTCTAGCTAAAATTTTGATGAAAGTTGCTCACTCATTACTCTTTGATATGGATCATGGAGATTGTGTTTCAAGCCTTCTAGCATGTTTAGAAAATTTATGAATATTAGCTAATGTCTAGTGTGGAATAGCTTAGTTCCCTAGCTTTCAAATCATATCACATAGGCTTATCTTAACACAATTACACGAATATAGCACTTTATGTAGAGGGAATTTGCATAATTGAAACCCATTTACATCATTCATGGTTTTAGAGACCATGTGGACTTACAAATATCATTTTCCATCTATAACATATCCATTTATTTCAAAAACATCACAATTCATCTCAAGAATCTCGGATTAGGAACCATATTTCAAGCAACTCGAATTTTGCTCTTAGGTTGGTGTTCTAGATTTCTGATATGAATTTTGAAAATTAATAACTAATTCTAGAAAAATTAAAATCATGCATATGATACCTTTTTGAAAAGCTCTAGATGTTAACGAATGACTGAAAATAACTCTAGACTAATACAATAGGATTTAGCCCACAAAAAATAATAGAATAATACATCAAGTTTGCTTTCAAACAACTATAAGACATAGAACTTCAAAAATTTGTTTCTCCCTCTATAGAGTTTCAAATGAGGTGCTATTAGTAATTATAGAAAGCTTATAATGTATAATTTATGCTTGTAAAATTTCATAAGTATTAGACTTCATTTGACTTACAAATAATATAGGAATGTAAACTGACCATATGAACAGTACCTGTAACAGTTTCTGTATAATTTGGCCAACTTTGAAAAATTATAATAAATTCTCTAGTGCTCCAAATTGAGTGCTCTTCATCTCTATGAAAAGCTTTAGATGAATCTTATTTGATGGCCAATTTTCATACCAAAACTCATCCATTTGGTCAGACTTTGGTTCAGTTCAAGAAATAGTCAAAATTGAAGTTAATAAAGGGTTTAACATGCACCAAATGTCTTTCTTATCTTTCCACAACCACTTGAGTAAGTCTAAAAGCATAACTACAGCATATAGAAACATGCCAAATGGTTCAAATCATCATGAAGCTCATTCTCACCTTGCCACTTGCAATCATACATATGAACATAAAGGCATATGGATGGCAAAAACTCACATATTCATTCATATGGTTCCCAAATAGATATATACATTATATTTACATGAATTTGAATATGCTCAAGAGTTTACATCACATATACATCACATGGTTACAAATCTTAACATCAAAATGCCATCCTAATTATCTACTCCATTATCAAAGTCTTGTTCTTCAAGATGTGTGGCCTCATTTCTTGGTCCACATGACTCATCTAGACATGGTTAGATATATATGGGGAAAGAGTGATATTTAAAGAATTATAATAGTTCTTTACCCTTTTAAACATGCACAAAGGATATATTTATATGTCAAAGAATGTATATATGCTATATAAGTTACTAATGAACATACATAAATCATTTTCCTTGTTATATGAATTCATATATGTCAAACATAAGCTCTAAAGAGCATTGGTCTGGCCTCACCTAATTTTTTTGGAACTTTTGGATTTGTCTTACCCACCTTCAAGAGACATTTGACTTAATCTCACTCTTCTTGAAACTTTTAGTTTTATCCCACCCGTTCGGCTCATCCTCACCCATGCTAAGGGACTTTTGGCATAACCATACCCATTCAAGCCACTTTACATTAATAAACACATTTCAAAATGTATAATAGTATCATCACATGTAACTAATGGCTAAAAACATATCTCATAGTTCAAATATACACATGAGCACTCAATGACAAGCAAACAACCAAACAATGCATGTGAGAAAGGTTAGAGAGTTACCTTGAAACAAGATTACAAACTTTTCTCTTCAATACTTCTTCCCCTTTTTGACCAAACACATTTAACTAGGTGGGACTTAATTCTCTTGACCTAGACATATCAAATGAGACAGGATTCAATCATTGGAACAAGCTTTAGCTTTATAAAAACTCTATACATGCCTACTTTCTCATATGACTCCATTATGTTTTCATAAGCACAATAAAGCAACCCTTAGGATTCATAATCTTGGCTCCCATTTTTCATTCGATCCAAATCTCTTGACTCTATTTAAACTTCTTAGAGCCATTACAATTTCAATTTAAGGAGCCTAAATACAAGTTGTTTCTTTATATATTAAAATGAAGCCTACATCTCATAAACTATGCTTCCTAAATTCATTTCAATGCTTCCTTTGATATTCATTAATCATATCTAGTCCCTTTTTAGCCTTAGAAGTAATTAAAACTCTCCCTAAGTGCATGAACAAGTCTTGACAGAGACATGCACAAGCTAGTGATCCCATGGAGTTTTGCAAATTTTCTTTAGAGAGTTGGCACATGTGAGGTTTCCTAGGTGTTTTGAGAACCCATACACATTCTTAGACAACCTAAATTACCACTAAGAAGTCTCATATTTGCCAAGATGCAACTAAATCCTTAGGTTTTATAACTTGAATTCTAATGCTTCTCTTTTGAATTTCATTGTTGTTTCTAATACTCTAAAACCTTAATCCTTGCTTTGTTTTGGTCAGAAATCATTACCCTTTAGGTGTTCTATAGTTGGCCGAAACTCACCCTCTTGAAGAACAACCAAGAGATGTAAGAAGAAGTCATGATTTTTACCTTGATTGAATGCTTTTCTAAGGAGCTTTCTTATGCCTTAGACCTCTCCTTCAATCTTTAACTCTCTCCTACTGAACAAGTCCCAAAATAGTCCCAAATCAAACATTAAAATCATAGGAAAAAAGAGGAAAAGGAGGAGAATAAGATTAGTGAAGGAAGGAGCATGAAAAACCAAAGGTTTCTTACCCTTTTTGCCAAGCTTTTCCTTCCTCCTTTGCTCCTTTCTTGTGCATCTCTCTTGGCTGGTCTCTCCCCTAGTTTGAAGCAGAACTAAAGTCGGTTAAGAGAGGAAGAGAGGTGGGACGTCTAAATAAGACACAAGAGGGCTCATTCAAGACTTTTTCAAATTTTCAATTTTGTCATCTTTCTTGATTCATTCCATTTTGGTTTATTTTAACTCTTTTTTAGAATTATTTTTTTTATCATAAAATTTAGGTCCTCTAACTTATAAAATGCTTTTAGTTTCATTTAAATTAGATTTAAAATCTTTCCAAGTGGACCGATCAAAGTTCAAGTCAACCAACATTCTAAAATATAAATCGGAAGCATTTAAACCATTCTAGAAGTTTTTATGGTTTTTAGGGCCTTTGAGAATCCTACAAAGCTCAATTTTTTGCATATAAAGATCTTTCCTTTGAGTTTTTTAAAAAGACCCCAAAATTACGAAAATACCACTAGTTTTCGTTGGATTTTATTTAGCTACTTTAGCTCTAGTTGTTAAGTATCTTAGATCTTGTATTCTCATTTTCAATTTTTTAGATTATTGTCCTAATTTTATTTGGCCTCAAATATTCCTATTTAGGAGACTTCCTTTTATATCTTGTTCGTTTTTAATATTTTTAGGAAAGTTGGACATTACATAATGAGTTGATAATGAAAAGCAATATGTTTTAATGAAGCAAATTGGAAAAAAAAAATCTTGAGTAAATTTCCTAATGGAAATTTTCCATTAGGCACACAAATCACATGTTTTTAAGACAAGATCTACAATAATAAAATATCCAAAATTTTCACGTCTTATTTCACATAGAAGTAACCTTTCTGTTAATACTACTTAATAACATTTCAAAAAGAAATTAATCAGCACGTGTTCAATGAAGGAAATCTTACTTCTTAAATGCACTATCTTGGACGAAATGAATGAAAGAAAGAAGTCATAGTGAAATCAAGTTTCGTGATATTTAATGTGAAGATTTTTGTACGTTGAAACATATCAAGTCATTTAATGAGGAAACAATGGCTAGCTTTTGCAAAATAGTGATATACACATCATGTACTTCAAATTTAAAAAGTTAGAGCTAACCAAGACAAGTCATATAAGAGTTTATCATTATTTGTGTGAATTATTGTTGAGCTAAACAGTTTTCATCATCTTAGTAAGTATTGCAAGATATTGTATTGCTTTATGTCAACCTACTTGTTATATCAATTTTTGAAATACTATAAGTTAAGTTTCTAGATAGCTAAGATAGTTGTAAAGTTTTAAAAGCATTGCTACTAAGCACCTATTGTATGAGTTGCCTACGTGTTTAGGTTGTAAAGGTGTGGTTGTTGAGCCCATGTTGTTGAGGTTGCCTACTCTATTGTTGGCCATAAAAGTTGTGTTGCTAAGCCCTTGGTATTGGATTTTCTATTTATGTAGTCTAAAAAGCATGGTTGTTAACTTCATGACATTAGTATTCCCTAATTGCATATAGGCCATAAAAGCAAGCGTTATTGAACCTTAAGGGTTGCCTATTTATAATAGTTGATTATCTATATTAATTAAATTTTCTTGCTCTATGCTTGAGAAGAGAATGTAAGACTAACTTGGTTTAAACCTCTATAAATCTCAATATCTTGATTTATTTCCTCCTTTAACATTTGTTACTGGATGATATATTTTTCAAAATCAATATTTTGAATAGGTTTTATGAAGTTCTAACATTTTGAAGTCTTGAGGTAGATATTTCTTTGATCAAAATGAAAAATCTATTTGTACAATTATCTAAGTAAGGTATTATTTGCCAAAAGAATTAACAAACCTAAGGTTTCCTATTTTAAAAGGATTTTTAAACAAAATTTTAAAATACCTAATTCAACTTCCTTTTAAGTATCTTTTAGACAAACATTTAAGTATAATAAAAAGACAAAATAAAAACTTTTTTAGGGGCTTGTTGTCATATTCTCAAATAAAAATATGAAAAATGGATAATCTATACAATTTAGTATCATGTAATTGGGCTTTTAAAAAAATTGTCTACATGTCAAATGCTTGTCAAAAAATTTGATAGTAAACATATGTAAAACTTTATCTAAATCTAGTCCATAATAAAATTGGAGAAAACAAAAAAAGGAAGACTTTTTATTCTCTAGTCCTATGTATGTTTAAAAAATTGAAAGTGAAAAACCTTCTCTTTCCACTTTCATATTTATCAAATAAGATGAAGAAGACTTGGTATCACCATGTTCCCTATTCTCTCTTAATCTTTTTGTTTAGAGCAAGTTATATTAACTTTATCTAAAATTTAGTTAAATTACAACTGATGCCCTCATTTGTTCTAAAAATTACGCTCAACTTTTCTCTAATTTATTTTTTCTCAATAAAATTTATTTTTTACACGATGTGTTTCTTCCAAAAATAAAGTTGTTTAATTGTTTTTATTATTATATTAAGAATAAAATCATACTCCTATGTTAAAACTTAATATCAAACTAGCTATTTTTATTGTCATATTGATGATAAAATTATAGTATTATACTACACAAAAAGTTCACTTTTTAAATACAAAATAATTTTTTTTAAAAAAAGGCTTTTATAATATATATCAAAAAATTTAGGAAGTTGGTTGTAATTTAGATATATAACTTAATCAAAACTCAATGAAAGTTAGCATCAATTACTCTTTCATTTATTTACCTCTTATTTCCCCCTTTCTTTTATTCCATTTGATATTCACTCTTCAAAGTTTACATTAAGATTTTTTTTCATTATTTAATATTTTTCAACTTATCATTTACGTTTTATTATCTCTTTCAAACTCTCTAGTCTAATTATCATCATATACAAAATTGATAAATTACTTTGTTTTATTATTTTTATCAAATTATTAATAAATTTTATCTAATTTGCTACTTGAAATTAATCATATAAAATTTATATAAAGTTAGCCAGCAAAATAAAACTGATAAAATGGAACTTTATTTAAATATATATATATATATATATATATACTCCTTTTCCTGTCGCATATATCATGACTTGCCCAAATGGCTTTTTGACACATATTTACAATATATATATATATATATATAAACAAAAACAAAATATTAATATATAATCAAAAAAATATATTCTCCAAATATATAACTTTTTTTTTTCAAACAACACGAAGCATGTTGCTTCGCATTGTAGAAATTTTTTTGTAAATAATAAAGGACGAAGAGCCACCTTTTTATTTTATTTCTTTTAAATTACGATGTAGAGCTACCCTCTATATATATTTTATTTTTAAAAAATTGCAAGATGTGGAGCTACAAGCTCTGTATCCCTATATATATACATACATGCATACATGCATATATACATATATACATACATACATACATACATACATACATATATATATATATATTATTTTTTAGATTTGGAGGATATTTGTATTTTTTTAAATTTTTAGGACCTATATATAATTTTTTAAATTTAAGGGATAGGTTAATTTATATAATTTAATTTTTATAAATGAAACATAAAGATGATTGCAAAATTTATTTTGTACAAAAAATTTAATTTTTTTATTTATAAAAAAATTAAATTTAATATAATTGTTTAGAAATATTGTTTATATAAATGTAATTTTAAAATTTTTAATTAAATTTTTTTTAAATATTACTTATTGAAATTAAATAATAAATTAATATATATTTTTTAATATATTTATTAATTGATTATAATGTAAATTGATATTGGCTCAATAAAAAATAATAAGTACTTTACAAAATAGATTTAAAAGTATAATTGAATAATATAAAAGTTAAAAACAAATAAACATAGAAATTTAAATAGAGGAAGAAAAAAGAAAATAATAATAGTAGTTATCATCTGTAATGCTTGCTTGTCTTAAATTGAAGCCTTTTTCTTATTCGTTATGGCTGACATTGTTTTAGGTGTTCTTCTTCTTCATCATCCTCCTCTTTGTCTTCCTCTTCCTCCTCATCATCTTCTTTTTCCTTGGACAATCCACTTTCTACTTAGTTACAGATTTGTTAAGAAGTTAAATTCCATTGAGAGTCAATTATTTGGGATAAAAAAGTCCTATTGAATTTAGTAGAACGATCCCAATTACTCAAAAAAAGTATTAGTATACTTAGCATTGAATGCAAATGGAACTGTAAACAATGATGTTAGTGGTACTTTACTAAATTACATTAGTTATGTAATCAGTGTGGAGAAGGATGACACCATATAGATAGACAAAGGCATTGATAATGCATTTTTTAAAAATAGGAAAACAAACCAACACCTCCAATGTCTGTGAATAGTGAAAAAGAAAAAAATTCAGCATCTCCATTGATTGTTTGTGCTAGAACAGAATTATGACTAACACATCCGAAATCTCCTTGCATAGGGGCTATTGTGTAAGATAAAGATAGCACACTTGCATAAGCTTCACCAAATTGCCACCGAACATTAGTTCCTTGAATGAGATGAACACATAGCCTATCTTCCCTGGTGTAGCCTATGGCTCTATAAGTTTAGGTAGATCAAGTGCCGTTGAAGCTAATTGGGAGATGAGCATATCTTGATGTTTGCTAAAGTGTGCAATATGATTTAGATATCATTGCTTGCCTTCTACCTTAAGTCCCCATAGCTAAGCATTGAAGGGTCACTTGTAACAAGTTTGTATAAGTCATCTAATACATTAGTCTATAAAATGAAAAATTGATTATTAAAAGTTTGGACAACATAAAATATAGAAGCAGAGAAAATGTAAAGATGAATACTAAGTAAAAATCATACTAAAAAATTTGGGAACTACTAGTAAGATGGATCCACTATCATGTAAGTCACTAATACCAATGCATATAGTCTGACGTGTGATTTAAAGGTTTATGCTCAAAGTTATTCTAGTTCACCACTTGAGGCCATGAATTCCTATAATGAATACTATGTGCTCTTGCTACCAGTCTTTATGGACCTTTTCTCTTAATTAAAGTGTGTGTGTGTGTGTGTGTGTGTGTACTAAGTAAAGCTTCATAGCATGACTCATTGATTATTTATCAGAAAACCGCATACCAACATATATCTCCTAGTCATCATTTAGATCAATTGCCATTCTACGTCAGGCATCTCAAATTTGTCTGCACCATCATTATTAAGCTATAACAAAAAGGCAAATGTCTAATCAGAATACTAGTTTAGTAGAGTGGTTGGATTCCAATTAGTATTAACATCATCAACATCATCATTCACATATTCATTGCCATTTGTTAAAGCATTATATTCATCCAAGGCCTCAAACTCATCCATTCTATCTTTCGTTACATCTAGGAGACTTAAAGGGCTAATATTACACATCAATAGTTTGGACGAACTCGATTGGGAAATGTGATTGATCAATGGCATTTATTGAGCACTAAAAGGTTAGGGCTTAAATGAATAAACATTTTTTAAGTAAAAGCTAAACCAAGAAACCTATTCATTAGGTTTATTAATCTAACTTATAGATGGATTTTTCAACGATTCACATATATCATTCTCCTCAATACTTTGACCTACATCACTGGTAGAAATGTACACATACAATTATGATATCTCCAATTAGATGGGGAAGTACTAGTTTGCTTACCACATCATTTGGACATCTGACTTGTCCTTTAAGATACATGGTAAATACTAAGTTGGATTAAGTGACCACCGATATCAATATACTAACTCGAACACAATCTATCTTGATTCAAGTTGTAGCTTTTTCCCAAATATGACTTTCAACTATTCAAAACTAATGTTATAGCTTACAATTTTGGTTTGTCAAATACAAATGTTGCCCTTTCATTATTATAAAAAATTGTTTCATTTGTATAAATACTTATAATCTCCTTTATTCTATTCATTGCAAATCTTATCCCAAATGTTTTTGTGTAAATAAAAATAAAATACATCATTTTAATGTTTCATAAAATCTTAATATTTCATTATATTCAACATATCATTATGTAACAATTAAATTTTGGAAAAATTATGTTTAAGGACCAAAAGATGAAAAAAATTATTCTTAAGGAATTTTACTACTAGGCTTAACGATTTGTTGTTAAACTCAGTAGTAATCATTCTAAAACAAGTAGTAATAGGTCTTTAAAAATAATTTTTTTTATCTTTGGATCCTTTATTATAATTCTCCCTTAAATTTTTAATTATCCACAATATATTAATATTTCCTAAATTAAGATTTTATACATACACAAAAGATGTATAAATAATTAATAATATGAACAATAACACTTTAAATTTACAATAATCTAATAAAGTTTATCTTTGCAAATATATATATATATATATATATATATATAAGACAGGTTCACACAATTTTTGCAAGCAATAATTATGTATTAGTACTCACTTAAAATCACATTTTCTGAATTAATAGAATAGATATTTGAATAAGATAAACCTATACAATCTCTGTCAATAATAATTATGATATATCAATGTAAAATTTGTTATACTAAAAATAGAAAAAATAATATTAAATTACAATTATGTTTAATAGTTACTACAATATATTGTCGCAATATTTCACTTCCAATAGCTAGACTATAGAAAATGGAAGAAGATAAAAGAAGTAGAATATGATAAATAAACAATGAAATATGAGAGAGCCTAAGATCAATGAAAGCGCCTGAGAATTGAATCAAAGCAACGAAAACAATGCATGAGTTATCAGATATATATGCGCAGAATGTAACATTCTACGTCCAATAATTTCATTATTTCACTAAATGAATCAGTGAGTGATATTTCACTAATCCAGTCAATGAAATATCACTAACCCTTAGGTTTGTGATAAAAATATCACTATCTTTAGGCCAGTAATTTAAAAAATAAAAAAATTGAGGAATGCAGAGCTTGTTACATATAAAATGAAAAAATTAAAAAACATTTAGAAGGACACCGCGTACATCAAAAAATAAATAAATAATTGTATATAAAAACACTGAACCTATGGCTTTGTGTCCCTCGTAATTTTTATTTTAAAAAGAAATTTGCAATGCAAAGTAACAGAGTAACATGCTACGCGTTGTATTCAAAAAAATAAGTTATATATTTAAAAAATTTGTTTTTTAAATTATATATATATTATATGTGTCAAAAAACCTGCCCAAATTGTCACTGCAGCCTGCGCCACGACGTGCTATATAATGTTTTTTAGTAATATTGATTGTATATTATTTTATATATTTATATTTCTTGTTAAGTTATAATTATATTTCTATATATATGTGTGTGTGCGCCTCTGCTTGGTTAAATTTTTTCTCCGTCATAACTCTTAAAGAAAAAAGTAATTAAAAAAATTAAACCCCATCTTAATAACGTGACGCCACACACTCAATCATAAAAGAAATTTTGTGTTTTCTTGTGGTTCTAGCTTTCTCGCGTATACACATCTCAACGATGCCGTGCTGTCGCACATTGAAAGGTTAGTTTTAAAAGCAAGCGGCTACGCGGTATAGTTTGAGGGGAAAAAAAAAATGGTAAAAAGTGATTCTAATATGAAAAGTCTTTCATTTAAATTTTTAATATTAACAGTTATTTGGTCTCATATTTTTAAATTAATTTTTTTAATTTTACATAATACATCTGTCCTTAAATACATAGAATCGGAGTGGTTATAAGCGTCAAAAATCAAATTTCGGATGCTTTGTCATCTACCGCTTGAATGCGGCGACAATGGCAGGCATGAATCAAACCGCGTTGCCTGCTCCCTGGAAATTTCATTACCATCTTCCTCTTCCATGTGATTTGTGAACCACTCTTTCTTTTTTTTTTAGAAAATTATAATTAAGATTTAAATTAAAGATATTTATATTAAAAATTTTAAATTTTAAAATTATTTTAAAAAATCTAAAAACGAAAATTTTGAATTGTAAAAATAAAATTATAATTTAAAATTTTGTCTTTAAATTTTTAAAATAATTTTAAATTTTAAATCTTTTATATAAATATCTTGAATATGAAGGTCTTGTTTGGTAAACTATTTTTAAAATAGTTTTTTATTTTTAAATAAAAAATAAAAAAAATTTGTTTGATAATGTATTTTTAATGAAATGTTTTGTAAAACAGAAAAACAGAATTTTATTTTTAGAAACAAAAAAATTAAAATATATTTTAGGTGTTTTCTAACTTTTGTTTTATAAAATCATAAAAAAAATAATAAATAGCTACATTTTAAAATAATAATTCAAACATATTTTTTAATTTTTTTATTTTTAAAATTTATTTTAAAAAATATCTATTTTAAAAATAATAAAATAAAAACAGAATTAAAGAGGCCCAAGTCTCTACTCCTATTCTCTTTGCTGCATGCCAATCAAAGTATGCATAATAAATGCATGCATCAAGTGGGGCGGGGACTGATGGTACTTCCACTTTATTTGAACACACAATTAATTGAAGTTTTATGACTAATTTATTTGCCGTTGACTTAAAATCTATGAAGGCGAAACTGTTTTGTTAAGTCTTTTTTTAAAAAAATAATTTAAAGATTGCCTTTTAAGATGTGGTTTTTTTATATAATCATGAAAGATATATATTTTAAAAAGAGTATTTGGGTAATTTCGTTTGATTTCTTCAATACGAAAAAGGGAAAAGTTTGGAGAAAATGAGTCAAAAAAGGAAATTTTATGGATTTTTTTTATCAGCGAATTAGGAGTTAATCAATTCTCCTCCACAAGCTCATTATGTGTTGTTTTAATATTAATGTTTAACTTTTTTTTAAGTAAAAAATGAGGGAGGTATCTATTATGTATTGAAATTCATGCATGCGGATTGTAGTTAATTAGGCTTCAGTCTAAAAGTAAAGTGTATTTTTTCCCTTTTAAAAATTCGAGCTCATTTGTTTAATAGAGATTTTGAAGAGGAACTTTTATTTTAAAACACACATTTAAAATGAAGAAAGTATTAAGTTAAATTATTTTTTTGGTCTTTATAATTTTTTTAATTTTTGATTTGATCCTTATGGTTTAAAATTTTGTAATTGAATCCTTATAATTTTAAAAAATTTTAATTTAGTCCATATCATTAAACTTTATTTCTTCAATATGCCATTCAGTTTTGTTGACATAATTAACTATGCACTATTTAACATTCTAAATATGCATGATTTATGGCAATAAAAGAGGTTGAAGTATCCATCCAAAAAAAAAACAAAGAGGTTGAAGTAGATAATAAAATAAAATTAACTTACTTGTAAATCATGTAATGCAACCTAGCTAGTGATTTGAATGAGTCCACTTAAATAATACATATTCAAAGTTGTTAAAATAACAGATGGTTAGTCAAGTTGGCAAAATTTAATGGTCTACTAACAAAGATTTAATGAAATGGACTAAATGAAAAAAATTTAAAATTATAAAGACCTAATTACAAATTTTTAAATTATGAGAACTAAATTAAAAGTTGAATCAAATTATAGAAACCAAAAGAATAATTTAACCAAGTGTTAAGTTTTAAAAAAAAAAAATCTTCCCCTTTTGTGAGAAATGGCTTAATTACATGTATTTCCTTTTTATTATAAAAACTTACACTTATGTCTCCATGAAAAAAAAAAAAAGTAACCTACAACTATATAAAGTTTGCCCAAAATACCTTCAACAATATAATTGAATTTTTTTAACTAAAAACGTAACTCAATGAAAAATATTTTCCAAAAAAATTTATTTTAATGTTATTTATTTTTGTTAAAAGTAATAATCTTAATTTATTTTAATTTTTTTAGACTAAAATTTATTTAACAATATTTTATTGTTGAAATTAGATAATATTAATGATTAAATTTTATATGATTAAATTTATTCCCAAAAGATTTTGGGAATATTGATCTTTGTTTTTTTATTGATTTTTTATAAAATAATTTTAAAAATTATTAATTTAAAAATAATTATTTTAAATTTAAAATATATATAAAATTAAAAATTTTAATAATTTAAAATTATTTTAGTCAAAATAGAAAAAATTTTAGTTTTAGGTTTTTTTTTTCCTTTTGAAAGAGGGAAAAATAATCTTTCATGATAGAAGAGAGTTTAATATAATTAAGCTATCTATTAAAAAGGAAGAGAATAATTTAGTCTAAATTAAGATGTGGGTGATCCTGTCCTTTGAAAGTAAATTTTTTAGTGAGCAATATTTCATCCAACAAATAAATGTAATCTCAGCCAGACAGTATCACCTACGTGTCTCCAAGTGGAAAGGTCATTGAAACCTTCCTCGCAAAAAGACAAAGATGGCCCTTTTGTCAGTATCATTAGATCGTGGGTAAGTGCCAACTCGTAGTCAATGCTAACCACTTTGTATATATTATTAAATAGATAATAATTTAGATTCCCAAGCACATGAACATATTGTTGCAAAATGACCGTGAGATGCTCTTACATGACATGTAATATTTATTTATTAATCAATTTATACAATTAATTAATTTAATCAAATAAATTTTGACTAAAAAACTTAACTAATTTAAATAATTAATTATTATTAAATATATTTTAATATAAAATAGATCAATTAAATTCAAATAAATTAATTGTTAGAATAAATCAAATAATTATTAAACTATCGATTTATTTGATATTCATTTTAGTTGATTAAATTTGAATAAAATTCATTTTATTTAAATTTAATAGATAAGATTTGTTCTTTATAAAAGTATGTTCTATCTAAATTTCAAATGTTTTGAAAGTTTTTACACTCTTATGAGTTGTAATTTGTAATTCATTTATTTAGATTCTTTTTTCAAAGGCATTAGATTTTATATGCTGAATATAATCTCTCAAGAGCATCACATAAATGTATTTACTAATTTTTTCAACATATACAAAAATAAGTTTCTCAAAAAAATAAAATATCATTACCGTATATTTTAACATTTTTAATTGTATAACAAAATAAAAGTTTTAAGAAACAGGTAACCATTCAAATATAATTTTTTTTGAAAAGTCAAATTCTCGATAAAACTAACCTCGTAAAAATTGTTCCTTGCAAGAACCAAACATCTCGAATCCAAAATCCGGCTTGATCCAACGTGATAAAAGTCTAGAAGATGGTAGTTTGCACCAAGTAATTACAAAAAAAAATTATTCCGGTCTAAGAAACAAGCTTGCGCAATCCAGGATTATGTCATTCCAGATATTATCATTATATATTATTATTTTTTAAGAAACAGTTGAATTGAAACCCAAAAAAATCAATTTTTTAAATCAAATACCACAAATAAATATAAATTTATCATTGAGCTCTGGCGGCTCCTGATCTGACGAAGAAGATGGGAGCTGCGTTCACACTGATTGGCTGAAATGCTGCAAATCGTTGTCAAAGTCTAAACTAGTTATACAGTTCGTTGAATTTTTCTGAAGCTGTTAATTTCAAAGCCCAGAAAACCCAATTAAGATAGAGATATTTTACTTTAATTACCACCCATGAGCATTACCAATAAGCAACGTTAAGTTCAACCTTAATTGCCTCACATTGTTCCTTCTTCCTTAAGAATCCACTTCAAACTCCTCTGAGATTTTCGTAGAGAAGAGAATGGTTGGTGGGTTTCTCGAGTCTGAAGCTGGTTTCAACGTTCAACTGAGCTGATTTTGATTGGTTAGTTCAAAATCTGTTTAGATTTTTATGAATTTTTTGTATCTTTAACCTTATGGGTTTCTTATGAATCTTTGAATTTCCCCTTTCACTTTCGAATTTGAGAATTATAACTTGCCTCTTTCACTTTCGAATTTGAGAATTATAACTTGCCTCCTTCAATTTTGTTTATTTATTTATTTTTCTTTTTGCGCATTTTTGGCGGTGCGCCTGGGTTTTTGCTTATAAAGCAATTATTTAAGTCTTAATTTAATTGGTTATTTGTGATATAAATTGGGAAATCTTTTATATCCCTGCACAATTCTCACTTCTTCGATTTCTCTTTAGCAAATTATATTTTTATATTCTGAGCTTATCCCTTTTGCTGATTTTAATGCTTTTCTTCATTTTGCATGGTTTGTACATTGAAAGCCATTGTGGTATAGGAGTAACCAGTGAGGAAACTTCACATAGAAAAGCTTGTCTGCAATTGCTTGAATCTTAATGAGGAGTTTTTTGTGATGATGAATTGGGAATTCGTTTATATCTGTGCACAATTCTCTAGTCTCCAAATTTTTAAATGTCTTTTCTATATCCTTAGCTTATCCTTTATGACGTTTTTACTGCTTTTCCTCATTTTTGCATGGTTTGTACGTCGAAAGCAATTACGGTATAGAAGTAAGGTAACTAGTAAGGAAAGGAAACTTTACTTTGAAAATATCGTTCTGAAACTGCTTGTGTCTTAATGAGGAGTTGTTATATACAACTGGAGAACCCTTATCTTCTTCTTGTAGATTTCCTCTGACGGTAGAGCATTTTTGAAGAAAAAAAAATCAAAAATAAAAAATCTCTTCTGCCATCTTTCAGAGAATTTACCGCTTCTACAAGGAAAAGAGTGATGGATGCAGTTGAGGATAAGGCAGAAGAAAAAAATAAATTGCAGCATTCCTCGTCTTCAGTTGTTGCTGTAGGTATCAAGGGTAACAAGAAAAGCAAAAATGTATTACAGTGGGCACTTAAGAAGTTTGTTCCTGAAGGGAGGATTATGTTCAAGCTGATACATGTCCATGCTGGTATAAAAGGAGTTCCAACACCAAGTAAAATATATGCCTTTTTGCTTCTATTGTTTCTATTATCTTCAAGGAAAAAGCACTTTTATACTGTAGAAATTTACAAAGTTGCTTACTTAATTTCAAGCTTTTATACCATCTAGAACTACTAATTGGAGCAACAACTGCTGAAGTTACACTTATATCCTGAAGAAATTCATAATTGGAGGTTTGATCTTTTTGATAAATGTCTAAAATTTGAAGAATATTTTAATTAGCACTCTTGTCTTCTGTGCCCAGCTCAATTAATGGGAAATTTTTGTACCTGCATTATTTTTTATTGACCACAGGATAAATTTTAGAGTAACTTTCTAAGCCTTGTATCTAATTATCTCTTTCTACCATTTCAAAGTTATCAGCATAAAAAGATGAGAAACTAAAGTAGCCTACTCTGTAATAAAATAATAATACAGTTTTCAGTATAGCGACTTCATTATAAATAGTTGAATACATATAGTGTGTATACATATTACCAAGAAAATACTTTTAAAAAATAACTACCTATTTCATCATGGTAATTCAAAATCTTTGTCGTTCCAGTGGGAAATGTCATCCCCATTTCACAAGTGCGTAGTGATGTAGCAAATGCCTTCAGACAGGAAGTCGAGTGGCAGAAAAGTCAAATGCTTCTACCCTATAAGAACATGTGTGAGCAGAGAAAGGTCAAATATCATTGCTCATTGAGATTTGAAATTTAATTAGAATCAGTACTGTAAAATAGAATCTATATCCTTTTATTGTGGGTGCAGGTGTATGTAGAAACAGTGTTGATTGAATCTGATGATGTGGCAGCTGCAATAGCGGAAGAAATCGCTAAGGGTGCTGTAACCAAACTTGTTATTGGAGCATCATCTCGTAGCATATTTTCTAGGTATATAGTTGACATGCTGATCTGTGATGAAATGATGCTACTATTTTTAAGAATCTTCTTGGTTTGAATTCTTGATAGAAAAGTACATCTACAATGATGAAAATATCATTCTACCTGATACCTTGACAGATAATTCCTTTCAGGAAAATCCTACACATTAAGGGCAGAGGCAAGGGGACTAGTGGCCCTCCTTCCCATTCTGGAGATTATTATTATGTATATAAAAAAATTTTGGTAAAATTTAAGTATGACTCAAAAAATAATAATAATAATAATAATAATAATAATAATAATAATAATAATAAAGTTTGCATATAAGTTCCCATAAAATTACATATCGTCCACCCCACCCCCACCCAAAAAAGGGAAAAAAGGAAAAACTACCTCTGCTCTTGCTACACATACAGAAAAGTTTCATGTCAAGTAGGAGCTGCATTACACTAACTAATCACCATGAATATGGGGCCAGTATTTGTAGGAATTTCATTGTTTTGCTCTTATCACAAAATGGCACTTCATTCTGTGAAAAATATTCTTGCATCAACTTGGGCACTAAAAATTTGTCTCTATTAAATATATAGTGGTAACATGCTGTACTAGATTATGAAGCTAATTCTGCTAAACATAGTAATTGGTATGTGCACAAACACACAACAAATAGAATTTTAACATGCACTTATCAGCCAGTTGACCTTGTCTTATGATCTTGATCTGATTATTCTGCTTTTTTTATTTTAAATTACTTCTTGCTTTCAGCAAGCTTAAGGGTATGGCTGCAAAAATATCAGTTTGCACTCCAAGATTTTGTACAGTTTATGCTATTTCCAAGGGAAAATTGTCTTCCATACGGCCATCAGACATACAGATTGATGAGAGCTTTGTAGATGACAGTAGCAAAAACAGTTGTTCTACCAGCTCATCAAACTACACTTCTACCTCTCAGACAGGTATCCTACTTGGAAGATTTAGGATACTTGGTTTACTATGATCAAACACAATGTCTTTAAAGGTTTCTAATTACTAGTTATAAAGCCTCACATATTTATCTGCATCATGTTAAAATTCTTAAATTATTTTTTCTAATATATAAATCTTTAGGGAGATCTTGATGACTGAGAAGTACAAGTTACCATTGCTATCATCTGCATACAACAAATTCTCTGGGCACTTGTGCCATGCTAGAACTTTGCTGGTTCAGCATTCCTGTGCTGATGCATTTGCAGTGCCTTATATTATACCTTCTGATACTCCTATTAATGACTTTCATATGTTATGTTTAATTGATACCCTTCCAATCCTCTACCTTTGGGTGTCCCATCTGAGAAATTAGGGATCAAAATAAAATCTGCATTTTTCTTCATGTGGTTGTGGTTGAATTAATGTTGATTGCTAATAAAGGGGCTGCTCTAACATGCCTGGTTTTGATTGTTTGCTTACCTTTTCTCTGGAAATCTTAGCTGTGTATTGCATGAAGAAGCATGTCCAATTGTATTCTCTTGAAGCAGAACAAAAAATGTTTTAATGGTCTCTGATTTTTCATTTGCAGATTCCGCCTCGGTTGCTTCATATGCTCCTTTAAATTCCTCTTCTTTAACAGAACAGCGATTTCAAGCTCTTTCATCTATTAATCAGACTGTCCTAAGCACAAATCCTAGTTTTATTGAATCTAACCATTCTAGATGCCAGTCTCTAGATCTTGGGACAGAGAATATTGTTACAAGTTTGTCTGCCAGAAATTCTAGTTTTGGCTATGGTCTGAGTCGAGTTCCTAGTTGCAAAAGCATTAAATCAGACACTGAATATTGGATTCATGATCATAATTCCACCATGGATGTGTCACCGGCAACTGAATCTCCTTCACCTGGTAGGCAGGTAATCAGTCTTTTTTCTTTTTCTTTTCCTTTTGACTTGATAGAATTGAACTTGTTTCTAACTCCTGCTCTGGGTGATGGTGGCCTGTGGAGCTAGCCTTGTCATATATAGAAGTAGTTTAATTAAATATGTAATCTTTTTTATGATAATGCAGTGATATGATAAAGTCTTTATGTTGACTTGTGTTTCTTGCTATATTTTTTCTGCATCTTTCATTCTCTAAGAACATGTTGTGCCAAAGACCTGTTTTTGACCAATATGAAATCCTTCAGATAAAACTGTATTTTTTTCAAACAACTATTACTTTAGCAACTCCCCATTTGCAAATGTAGTTATTTATTGTGTCATTTGTTTGATCAGGAAAATATAAACCTTGAGCTGGAAAAGTTAAGGATTGAATTAAGACATGCCCAAGGAATGCATGCAATGGCTCTAAGTGAGAACATTGATGCATCACGGAAGGTAATATTAACTTCTTATAGCCTGAAATTCTTAGCTTCACTTTCTCTGCCATTTTAGCTACCTTGTAAGTATAGGGCTTTTCTAAAGCTTTTCCTCCTGCTGCCAACCTCTTAGCTTTTCTGCATTGGGCTAGGAGATAGGAGGGATGTTGCAAACAGTTATCCAAGAAAAAGGATCACTGGAGTCTTGAAAGGGTTCTTCATTTTCTATCTGCTATTCTATCATTGTGATGCAGTATGACGGAATATCAAATAATTATGTTATTTGGGTTAGTTTATGATGTCATTTTAGTTTGGAATTTAGGGTTGTAACTGGGTATTTAGTGTTTATTTATTAGTAAATATGAAATTTTGACATGCAATTGTTTGGGTCTTTGGATATCTTATCCCACTCTAGTTAATAGTATTTTATTTCTTATCATGAATTATGATTTCTTTAGTGTTTGTTTAGAATGCTGAAGAAGTTGAAAGTCAAGTTCTTCCAACTGAAGAGGATAACAATACTGATGCTGTCATTCATAAAATTGAATAGGTTAACAATATAGATGTTGATGTGAAGCCTCTAGATGAGAAACTCACTTTTGGCTTTCGTAAAAACATTGTTATATCTGAAGAGCTTGATAATCTGTTGTTGCTGCTGATGTCTCTTCCTCCCCATCACCATCAGCACTGTCTTTTACCATCCTTCTCAGCACTGCCCACTACCTTTTTCTGAGACCTGTTCACTTCAAAACCTGAATATGAATTTCTCCAACAACGGCAGAACATGCAATAGAGGGGATATTAGTTATGTTATTTGGGTTAAGTTGAAATGTGATTGTGATTTCTGATTTAGGGTCTATAATTGGGAAATTAGGGTTTATTTATGGGTTACTTTGAAACTTACTGGTCTTTGATAAGATACCTTATCCCATATTAGGATTATTATTTTATTTCCTATCTTGAATTAGAATTTTTTGATGGTTAAGTTCAGATTGCTTAAGTTTGTCATGTTAATAGAATGTTCAGTCAAATTTTCTATTGTTTATGAACAGTATAATAGATCCTCTGATCAAGTGTTTTATTGTTTTCTTTTTCTTAATATGGTCCCATCACGACATAATACCCATTAGTGGCACTTGGAGGGATGAACGTCCTCACTATATGCATGGAATTGAATTCTCTTGTCTGCCATTGTCAAACAGATTAACATCTTCTATTGGTTTTAACAGCTGAATGATTTAAGTAAGAGACGATCAGAGGAATTAATGAAACTCGAGGAGATTATTGCTAAGGAAGAGTTGACAAAAGAATTAGTAAGGCAAGAGAGAGGGAAATACGAAGCTTCAAAAAGAGAAGCTGATTATTTGAAAGAATGTGCTGAAAGAGAAGCCGCAGAAAGAAGAGAAATGGAGATGAAAGCTATTCATGCTGCGCAAGAGAAAGAAAAGCTAGAGTCTGCTCTTAGTGGTTCCACACCCCAGTACCTTAAGTTTACATGGGACGAAATAGTGTCTGCTACCTCATCTTTCTCTGAAGATCTGAGAATTGGAATGGGAGCATATGGTACGGTGTACAAGGGCAATTTGCATCACACTGTTGTAGCTGTTAAAGCACTCCACTCTAAAGGGGGTCACAAAAGCAAGCAATTCCAACAGGAGGTATGGAAGTTAATGAACACAACAATACATATGCAAAATAGAGTTCACTTAATATGAGAAAAAAAACATATTTATATAATGCTGTTAATATGCTGAAGATCTTTTTGAAACTACAGATAGCTGGTTGTTTATTTCACATTGCTGTTGTTTGGTTGTTTTATTTTTGTAAATAAGATGGTTATCTGTTCAATTCTCTAATATGGTGTTCTTAAAATTAACCCCTTCTGTACTACATCCATGTCTCAGTCATGCAGCACTAAGTGTAATTTAGCCCAACATTATTTGCTTAGGAGATTAACCCACCATTTCAATCAAATAGTAGCACAGGTGGTGAAGGCATGTTACAACGTCCACGGTTTTCCTTACTTGTAGCGCACCATTTTCAGATTGAAGTCCAAGCCTTGAACAAACTTTACTGATAATGATTTCTCAAAAAAATAACAGAAAGAAAAAATAAACAAACAAGCAATGATATTTGCAAATGAAGAAGTACAAATCTATAAGTATGACTGATAAGTGAACCACTTTCCAGGACTTATTTCTTCTGTTTGCTTTATTTCTTCTGTTTTCTTGCAGCTAGATATCTTGTCCAGAATTCGTCATCCTCATTTGCTGCTCCTTCTTGGTGCATGTCCTGATAATGGATGCCTTGTATATGAATATATGGAGAACGGTAGCTTGGAGGACAGGTTATTCCGGAAAAACAGTGCTGCCCCAATTCCTTGGTATGAGAGGTACCGAATTGCATGGGAAGTAGCCTCAGCTCTTTCCTTTCTTCACAGCTCAAGGCCAACACCTATTATCCATCGTGATTTAAAACCAGCAAACATTTTGCTTGACAGTAACTTAGTGAGCAAGATTGGTGATATCGGCCTTTCTACGATGCTCCAAACGGATGCCTTGTCTACCATGTACAAGGACACTGAGCCTGTTGGGACACTCTGCTACATAGATCCTGAGTATCAAAGGAGCGGGTTAATATCTCCAAAATCTGATGTGTATGCTTTTGGAATGGTGATCTTACAGTTGTTGACAGCAAAACCAGCTATAGCACTTACTCATGTGGTAGAAACAGCAGTTGATTTTGGAAAGTTGGCAGATATATTGGACCCAGAGGCAGGGAGTTGGCCACTTCAGGAGACACTGGACTTAGCCCGATTAGGCCTTAGGTGTGCTGAACTCCGGCGTAGAGACCGACCAAATTTAGAAGATCATGTGATTCCTGCACTGGAAAGATTGAAAGAAGTTGCTGACAGAGCCCGAAGTTCCAGTCCTAGTGTTAAATCCAAACCTCCGAATCATTTTATTTGCCCAATACTCCAGGTAGTCAATAGGAAAGGAAAGGTGACCTAACAATATTGGATGAAACATATTTTTAGATTCAACTAAAATCCTATTTTGGTCATCCACAACTGGACTAATTCTCAAAGTTGGCCCTTAACAGATTTTAATTCTCATTTTGGTCCCTCCTAATTCAAAATCCATCCAAACTAGTCCCTTCATTAGTGAATTATTAAATTTGCTGATAGATCTACTGGCATGGAACATGACGTGGCATTGTCAAATACCAACCAATCATGCTTTTTGCCTTGGTGTCAAAAAGCTGCGCTAGTTCCAGCCAATATTTGTTTAGTTTGATTAGCATTTAACAATCCCACTTCATAGAATACATGCCATGTCACTAGATTTGTTGGCAAAGTTAGCGATTCACAGAGGTACTAGTTTGGATGGACTTAAGGGACCAAATGAGAATGAAAAGCTTTAAGAGACCACCATAAAAATAAGTCTGGGGTTTTAGCTTTTGGATTCAGTTCATGGCTTTAACAAAACATTTTTTAAAAAAAAATCTTTTATAAATTTTGTCAGGGTTGATTGGTTGGCGTGAGTTATAATTGTTTTTCCATTCTTCTATGTTGTTTGAACTAGTTCTTATATTTTCTTTCAAACAGGATGTGATGGTTGATCCTTGCGTTGCTGCGGATGGATATACATATGATCGCAAGGCAATCGAAACATGGTTCCGAGAGAATGACAAATCACCAATGACAAATATGGCACTTCCTCATAAGAATCTAATCCCTAATTACACACTTCTATCAGCAATTATGGAGTGGAAGTCTGGAGGAAAATGATATCAACTTCAGCCATTGTCTATGCTGCTTTTGGCATGATTTTCTCCTGAGTAGCTTAGCTAAACATCTTAGCTCTCTGTGTGTTTCTGTATCAGGGTCCGGGTCTGTATATGCTGTGTGATAGTGCGCTATAAGCAGATTTTGTCTGTTGTACAATTTTGAGCTAGCTATTTTATTAGCTTAGTGAGGTTGATTTAAAAATGTAAATAAAGTTATATTTTATTATTGGATGTACTTCATTCTGGTTTTTAATTTGGAAGGACATTCTCTGAAACAAAGGATGAAAGAAATGATAACCCGTTATGTCCTCCTTTATTTGGGTTATATTGTAGTTTCTAATTTCTACTTGCTTTTAATTTATATACTCCCTCTTATCTCATATATAAGAGACTTTTTTAAAATTTAATTTGGTTTAAAATATAAGAAACGAAATACTTATGTCTAGTATATTAATTGTAGTATTTATATTTTTTATTAAATAAATTCTTTAAATTATGAGCAATGGTTGTCATTAATTTCAAAAAGAAAGTATACATATTACATAGAAATATTTTAAAAAAATTATTTTTATTTAAAACAAAATTAAAAAGATTAATACCTTTTAACTAACCTTCTTAATACTCTTCTTAATACTCATGAGTTAATTATTTATTTTTTATATATGAGATTGGAGAGAAGATATAATAAGATAGTTAAGTGATTTCATTGTCACCTGTCAATTTTTCCTCCTTTTACTGTTTTTAAGCCACTTGAGCTATGGTTTCACGTTAGGCCTTTTTTATTTTTTACTCCCCCTATATATCTACAGAACAAAACAGAGATGCCATAAGCAACATATCTAGTGAAAGGACTAACTTATTGTGGGAGGAGTCATTAATCACCAGTTGGATAAAAATTTAATGGCCAATATTGATGCAATAGCAGTTTATAATTACCCATCAATGTGTAATAATCATTTTCTTTGATTTTGGCACTAATAGCTTTTGCATGAATAATCTTGACAATTAATTTTTAATCCAACTGAAGATAATAACTCAGTTCTCACAATAAATCAGTAATTTCACTAAATACTGTATGAACCCTAAAAATAGTAAACGATTTTGGTAAGGTTATCAACTACTGAATTCAACTGACAGGTAGATTCTATTATTGATATTCTTTCCATAAAACATGAATGATAATTACTTTTGAATATTAAAACATTTACCTTACATTCATTTAAAAAAAATAGCAAATACAATGGCAAACAAATTATGAGAATAGATTGAAACCAAGATAATAAAATTGAATTGTTTGAGTCGGATGAACACATAATGATGATAAGGAAAAATCATATGAA
Source organism: Erythrophleum fordii (assembly GCA_032878935.1). NCBI lineage: Eukaryota > Viridiplantae > Streptophyta > Magnoliopsida > Fabales > Fabaceae > Erythrophleum > Erythrophleum fordii. Next base: position 10,450,023 of record JAVQMF010000052.1, on the reverse strand, counting down.
CGAATGGTTCTTCTAAAGAGTAAAAATCTAGAAAAAAGTTATGCGTGGGATGTGTCTGAATATGTCCAACACAAGTTCAAAGAATCAAACATTTTTTATGACACACAAATCCTCTTTCAAAGCGTCGGTGCTTATTTATAATGAATAAATAGAGAGATTCGTTTAACTATGGTGTTCTTAATAATCTTGATCTATTCTATATGTAATTCGTTAATGTACACATTCCTATGAATAAATTTTTTTTTAATTAGATTATATTTTTAATTTTCAGCTATACAATTATAATATACATTTCCATCCATATACACGTCTGTATATAATAAGATCAAACTAAGAAAGCATGAGAAAAGTTAAAAATCACACAAACATGAGTAAAAATTTGTATTTTTTATTTTTTCATGAAATATTCATTCTGCCTTTATGATATTGTCCAATTTTACTAGAACAGAGTTTTTCCTTACGGTATGGTGGTCAAATATAATGTTTGTAAGTTTGTGTACATCTCAATTAATCTATCCCCTCGGATTAAAAACAAATTATGCACATTAAGAAGCTTATAAAAAAAAAATCTCGTGACTTAACCTTAAAAAAATAAATCTAATATAATTTAAATTTGTGACATTGCTGCTAACTTATAATTATATACACGTCACATGAAAATTATAACTTTCAATAAATATGCATCTTCTATTTTGATAATTTGTAATTCATGTATCCAAATTGTTAATATAAGAGTTTGCATCGAGAGTACGGCAAAATAATAATAATAATAATAATAATAATAATAATAATAAGAAAGCTTTACCTAGTTTGAGAGCTCTATATTGATTATTTCCTAAAATGAGATTCAAAGAATTTCCTCTCCTAATTAAGAGAAAAAATAGGGGTTGTATATAGCCGTCAATATGTGTTGTGTAAGCTTGAAATGGGGTAATTATGTTCTAAAGATAATAATCAATTATAAGAGTTTTGTCTTTATGTTTTAATATTTGTATCTTTATATGTCTAGGAATTAGTGCCAACTGTCATTTAGCCATAAGGTTTTGTGATATCTCCTTTGTAAAGTGGGCTTTGGCAATGTAGGTTGAGTCATTTTGGGCCTTTGAGATTAGTATAACCACAAGACTCCCATAATACTTATTTTTAAGCCCACTAGTAAAGTCTCAAATTGAGCGGGCTTAATAGTATGTTTTTAAAGTACTTATTTTGAAATAGTAGGTGGTTGCATCACCTATATCATCTTAGTAACAATTGAAGTTTGTGGTAGAGTAATTAGGGGATCTCTCCTCCTTGAAAAGGAATCTACTTATCCTTCTAGGATTTTCTACAATGTTGAGTTTTGCCATGAGGTCTCATCATCTTTGTCTTTGGCTTTGGCTTATTTTTTGTGCATTTTAAGATGATTGAAGAAGATTCAAGATCAAGTGGAAGGAATTTATTATTCCTTCCTCCTTTCAACTATTGTTCCTAAAAGGTTTCCTAATTCTTTTAAACACCAACTCTAATGTGATATGTTGTGTATCTAAGGATAATCTATTTTATAAGCTTTGAGTCCCTCTTGAACTTTTTATAAAGATAGTTTTGATTGAATTCAACATGTTATTGACACAGTTGCTTCCATTTGCTATGACAATGATCATTGAGCTAATTATTAATTAATTTATTTGAATTTGATTAAAGATAAGCTATTTTCATCAAAATTAAAGAATTAAAGGATCTAAATCTTATCACACATCACTTGAAAAATTATATTTGATTAGTCCCTTGCCAATATAACAAATTAATTCTCAAAATTGTATTTGAAATTAATATTGCAACTTTAGTCAATGTGAACCTTAGGGAAAATTTTGGAAAAACAAATTAAAACAAGAATTTGTCTTTTAATTGAAGTGCATCAAAGATAGAGCTTTGTAAGGAACATTGTGTTGTCATGAATGTTGATAAGCCAATATGTTTTATCTTTTTTTTAATATGAGAAATGTATTTTTGGGGCATAATGCACCCAAAAAAAACCTATAAGAGAATTAGTCAAATATGTAAAGCAATTTTTTTAATATATGCTTAAATGATTTTGGCAATTAGAAACTGGCCTGTGATAGCCAAAAAGAAAATATTGTGAGGAAAAAAAACATCTTTAAAGTAAAATCTCCTTAAGTGTAACTTAAATATTAATGCAACTTTTAAATTAAGGAAATTAAATAAAATTAAGAGAAGCACCCTATTATTAAGTGAGAGTTCTTGGATTAGCATATTTAGGTTCATCTAAGAGTTAAATTTAATAGAAAATGTGAGAAATACTTTATCAAATAGGAATTATTAGATTGGTAGACCAAGTCTCATCTAAAGAACTAGACTTTAAACAATATTTGCAAATGAAATCAATAAAAAGACAACATTCTTAAGACACATATGATGGAAGTACAAATGTAAGCTTTCAATTATGAACTTAACAATGTCATTATTGATCTAATCCAAATTTATTACAAATATATACATAATATTGTGTATATGTAGTCATTCTATGCTATATCTATGTAAGAATTAATTAATAATTATGGTTGTTAAAAGCATCATTACTTAGTATGATAAAAGAGATAAACTAGATGGTATCAATTAACAAATTTGACAATATAGAGTTTATACACCCTAAAAAGGAATAAAATGTTAAAAAATTATTAAACAATTTCATATAGAAGTTTAAACATAGAAATATAACTTAACAAGGTAGAGATTTAAAATTTTTTTTACTGGAAACAAAAGAAAACAATATTACTCACATAATGGTGTTGAGCAACAAGGCTGACAATATCATATGTAAGTGTGAATCGTATCTAACTATTTAAGCCTTATGGATAGCCCTTAAGGAAAAGTTTGGTTATAAAAGTTTGGCCAAACTAAAAATACTAACAATCAAGAAATTGAAGTCGGTTAGTCATATTTTTCCTAATGAGCAGCAAGTATAGGCTGTTATAAGATTTTTTCCTATCAGTTAGAAATATATGAAAGTGAAACTTGACTCACAAAGAGAGCATTAATTTTTTTTTTTTAATGATGTTGCTCATTTTATAAGGCTTGAAAGTGAGTAATTAGAAGCTATCAAACCCTTAGACATGCCTATATAATTAAAACTGTTATGACTTCAAAGTCTAAGCACAAGAAAGATAATACTTTCATATTAAGAAAAAATTTGGTCAACATCTCAATAAGGCTAAGAAATGAATTAAAAAGAAATGAAAACATAGTGAAAAGAAACTTGATATAATTAGGAATATATAAAAGTAAAATTTGACCTACAAAGAGAGCATCAATTTCTATTTAATGATGTTGCTTATCATATAAAGCTTGAAGGTGAGCAATTAAAAGCTACCAGACCCTTAGACATGCCTATATAATTAAAATTGTAGTGACTTCAAAGTCCAAGTACAAGAAAGATAACACTTTCATATTAAGGAAAAATCTTGTTAACATTTAAATAAGGCCAAGAAATACATTAAAAAGAAAGGGAAACATAGTGAAAAGGAACTTAACATAGGAAAGGTCAAGTATCATATTTATCAGTTAGTGAATCATTTTGTTTATGAATGTGCTAAGTAAAATTAGTCAAAGGCTACAATCATGTAGTTAAGGATCAAGAATCATTTGTAAAATGTCGTCAACTGCTTTCAAAAGCATATAACTTTATGTAGAAATAATTGCAAGAATTTAGTTTAAAAAAAAAAACAAATTGAAACATGTAAAAAATAGTTTTTCATGGAGAACAAACCCTTATCCTACAGAGTATTTTATATACTTAAGAGAGTTGATGAAATTAAGCCTATATTATTTCTCTTTTTAATCCAAGTTTTAGTGTTGTTTTTTTTTATCAATACTCCATCAACATTAAAAAAGAAACAAAGAATGAGATTCTAGTTTCCTTAAAAATGGTATCATTGTGTTAGACATAATTAAGATGATGATTGCTTTATCTAATACTTTACTTCCCAGTTCACATTGGGATATCAGTTATTGATATGCTAAGTCTTATAGACAAAGAGAGAATTAGTAGATGAGCAAAAAATGAGATATGCCAAGATACATCTCTAGTTTAACAATGTCCTCATTATAAGAACATTATCTAGCGAGTAAAGCAAATTAGGAAACCATTTGGAAGAGGAGCTAGGAATGTGAAAAATCCATTACAATTAATACATTCTAATATATGTGGTCCAAAAAGAATGAAGGCAACACAATTATTCGCAATATGGTCAAATATCAATGTGTCAAACATAATCAAGATGATGATTGTTTTACCTAATACTTTACTTCCCAGTCTACATTCATATATCAATGATTGACACCCTAGGCTAGATTTTATAGACAATGAGAGAATTAGTAGACTACGAAAATGAGATATGTTAAGATGCATTTCTAGTTTAGCAAAGTCATTTTATGAGCACTGTCTAACGAATAAAGCAAATTAGGAAACCATTTGGAAGAGAAACTAGGAATGCGAAAAATTCATTACAATGAATACATTCTAATATATGTGGTCCAAAGAGAATGAAGACAATATAATTATTTGCAATATGGCTAAATATAGTCAAGTCTATTTAATCTCTCATAAGTCAAAAGCACTTAAATACTGTAAACATTATAAAAATGCAGTTGATAATCAAATAGACAAAAAGATTAAAACTTTGAATTATAACAAAGGATGTGAATATTTGCTATGTTAGTTCAACGAGCTTCATAAAAAGAAACGAATTATGATACGATAAAAAATTCCTTAACTCTCTACAACAAATGGATATGCTGAAAAAGAATTAATGATGGCTCAAGCAACTTTATTCATTTAGGAAAATGAGTTATAAATTAATACCTTTAAACTTATTCGAATGCCCTCTAAGTTAGTTACTTTAACACCCTATAAATTGTAGATATAGTAATAAGATAATTTTAAGCATTATAAGACTATTAGATCAGCTATTTATATCCATAATAATTTCTATAAGCATAGGAATTAGACTTAAAAAGTAATGAATATATCTTTACAAAATCTTAAAATAATTAATAGGGTATATCTTCATTGGTAAAAATAAAGATGGAAGTATAATTGAAATTGAGTTAAGAAATATTACTTTTAAAGAGTGAATTTCCTAATAAGGAAGATATTGATAGGTATATATCTATTTATGAGATACAAGATTAAGTTAACGAGAATAAATAATTTTATTTCAACCTGTTAATCTAAGTGAGAACCTAGAACAAAACAAAAATGTTGCACAAAAATCTCAACTATTCTAGATTAACCATAAAATCGTCCAAAAAAAAAATTCTAAGATTGAAGGAGCAATACTTAAAAGTACTCAACTAGACAATGAAGAATCGAGTACAATTCAATAACCTCAATCATACCCTTCCAAAGAAGATTGGATGAGTGTAATAGAATAAGAGATAGAGGCAATAAAAACAAACTATATCTATTGTATATACCCTTTATAATCAAGCATTCCTATTGAAATTTCATCAAGTAGTTACCTCGCATGAATTTCAAATAATTGACAAAATCCACTGTATTTATATTAAGTTTTTTGAGAGAAATGTCATAACATTATGCTTTATGTGGATAACATGTCATTAGCTAGGAATAATCAATGTTAAGATAAGGGTCAAACAGAGTATGTCTTTGGAATTAAGATCCAAGAGGAATTGCTCAGAGAAATTACTTACTCTTTCATAAGAGAAATGAAAATAAGAAAGTCCTTAGGCAATTTTAGTACGAAAGACTATGAACCTTTCAATATCTCTGTCGTAAAAGGCGATGATTTAAGTCATGAGATATGTCATCAAATTAAGTCCATATTGAAAATCATATAAAAAAGTGCCTTACTCCAATGTTGTTGGATATTGTAAGTAGTTAACCTTATGTACTAGTAATAGTCAAATTCTAGTCAATAACATCAAATTGCTATTAAGAAAATTCTTAAATACTTATAGGGCATTGTAAACTAGACATTGTATTAGATAGGAGATCCAAATATGCAAAATTAACTTCTAAATCCCCATTTTTGCTTAATAGTAATATTATATATTGGAATAACAAAAAACAAGCATGCATAGTATTATTTATTATGAAAGCAGAGTTTTATTGCATGTTTTGTAATAATGTAAGAGACTATATAACTAAAGAAAATTGTGAAAATTTAAGGATTATTAATGGGATGTTGAATTCGATATTAATCAATAATGATAGACAAAAGCCATTTCTTACATAAAAGTCCCTAAGTATTATAATAAGAGTATATACATAAACATAAGAATGATAGAGATCAATAATACATAAAGGTGTTACTTCAAGAAATATCTACGTAAAAGATGATTAGTTAACCCCCTAGGAGAACCCATATGTGGAGACGTGTATAAGAAAGATACAGTGTCTCATGATAAGCATAGAACATAAAAATATCACACCGTATATACAACTTAATTGTTGACTAAATATATTTGTTATTATACACAATAACAGTATGTCATATAAATTGATAAAGTTGGCTCCCTCACATAAGTAACCACCATTGGCATTCATGAGAAACAACTAAAGATGAAACATTTGTGTTCACCATGCAAGGAAATGGAAGCACCAATATGAAATAGTAAGGAAACACAAAACATAAATATATTGCCTTGACAAAAGAGATAATGAAAGTCAAGATAAAATCCAAACACATAGATATAAATATAGATTAAATTATAAATTCTCACTATCCATACTATCTATAGCCATATGCAAATTTTCTTTTTAGACACCATAGGAGTTGAGTAGAATAGTAGAATTTGAGTTAGATATTATATGTCTAGACTAAGATTTGTATAATATTGATAAATAAATCAAATTGACATATGCTCTTATGAAGTAAGAGAAACAATGTAGCATGCAATTCATACTATATGTGCTTAATAATTGTACTTGGGAAGCAAATGAATAAATACATATTTCATTGTTGTGTAAGCCCTAAAAAGAAACAAATCCTTTCATTAGGTGCCTTTATAAATTTGGCAATATTATGAAAAGATAAGTCAATATTTGCTACTTTAACATATATCCTATATTGATAATAATTTAATCTAAAAGAGTATTACTAGAAAAATAACTAATTTTAATCTAAATGATATGTAGGTGAAAAAAAGATTGTTTGAAATGTACACAACTGTACTAATATCTAAGGTATACCTATTATGAAGTTATTATTTTAATATCATAAATGTAGATACTATGTATATAAAAAAAACAACTTGAGTAAAATTAAAAGTAAAAAAGGTTAGATTTTTTATAACTATAGAATATATTGCATACTGATAGATCTAGGGCATCCAAGGCACATAAGTATATAAAGTACATATGATGGATGCATCTTTTATTCTAGTGCTATAATAGAATTTCTAATGTTAAAACTTCCAAATAGATTATGCTCGAGTAGTCATGGTAAAACACTCGGCATGAAAGTCCAAGAGAAACAAAGAATTCTACGTTGTTTATCTCATTATATGTGAGTGGAAGATGTTAAAAAATAAGGCACCCCTAATGAGTTAACCCATGACCCAATCTAATTTCTTGAAAAGAAAATTAATTAATTAATTAATTAAGAGGCTATGAATTATTAATTACTTAATTATTAAAATAATTAATATTATTTATTTTGTGAATTTTGAATTTCAAAATTCAAATTAAAAGGAGTTGTTTTATTATTCAAAAAGACAGGGAAAAAACTAACCAGTTGAGATATGCGCAATCACTTTTTTATTCAACGTGCAACTCCCTCCCTCTTCTTCTTCTTCTTCTAAACTTCTATAATAAAGCGCATAGATCCATTTTTCTTCAGAAGATACTCCATATCTCCTCTATGTGACACATAGTGCAATTTGCTATGAGCAAGGAGGAATTCCATATGGTGACTCACTCCGAAATCACATGGGACAGATAAATCTGGCAACAAGTACACGAATCCATAAATTCCCTTAACCTTTGTTGCTATTTAACTTCACACCGGGGCTTCATTGTGTCATTGCCATCAAATAATTAATGAAAAGTCATTGTGCAAGTAAGAAAAGGAAGCCAAAAGACTATTTTGTCCATGCACTCAAATTCGAACCTCATGACTTCTAGTTTTTGTGTAATGAAGTCTAATTTTTGTTTTGGAAAATTATAGTTGAGAACTCAAGTCAAAGATATTTATATTAAAAGGTTTTAATTTTTGAAATCATTATAAAAAATTTAATGACTAAAAATTAACTTATGGTCTTATACTGTAATTTTCTAACGCAATTTAAATTTTTGCTCTTAAGATCCTTTAAAATAAATTTCAAATTTTAAAGCCATTTAGTGTAAATATTTTTAACTTAAGGTCTTTAATTGTAATTTTTCTTTTTTTTTTATATTGATTGACAAAAATTAGTTTTAATATTTGTTGGAACTAGAGATCTTTTGATCATTTGTTTAAATTTCATTTTTATTTCTATACTATTTTCAATTTACTAAATATCAAAAATAAAAAAAATATTATCGTTCTTTTTAATGTTATACCAAGTATAATTTTAATTTATAGGATTTCATTTCTATTTTGCTTTTCACTTTCTTAAAAAGATTTCTATTCTACCCATCATAGCCTAGAAAAAAAAAAAAAAAAGATAACACGCCACAAGACCTACTTTAAGGCTCTGTTTGGATAGAGGTTTTTAGAAGGGGGGAGAAAAGGGGAGGAGAATAATATATTTGGTTAAAAAAATTGGAGGGGAGGGGAGGGGAGGCAAATTCCCTCCCCTCCAAATTGGGGTGTTTTGGAAGGGAGCCAAATTTTTTAATTATTCAATGACTCTATTGTCCTTAATATTTTCAATATTCCAAATTTATCCTTTGTCCAAATAGAGCCTTATCTCACTTTTTCTCATTCTTCAACTGCCTCTCCCGACACTCTCTCCCTCTTGACACTCTACCTCTCTCGTCACTGTGCAACTCACCATTGGCCTCTCTCATTGGTGTCACCATTGGCGTCGCTCCAACTCATCAGGTCCAGCTCGCCTTCGGTGCTCTGGGCTTCAGTAACTCCACTTGTAGATCATCACCTCCAGCTTGGCGTCTAGCCTCCAACTCGCGACCGGTACTCCAGCCTCCATACTCCAACTCGCGTGCGGCCTCTTTACAAATCATGGCTCAGGTGAGTTTTTCGGCCTCTTTACAAATCCAGCCTCCATACTCCGTCCATGCCTTTTTACAAAGCTCCAGAATATCCCACACCACAATCTACTGCTTGTTGATATGCTTTTTATCATTATTTTTTATTTTTTCAGTTCTTGTTCCTTTATTTTTCTTATTTTTTTTATTTTTTGAAACACAGTTTTCCAAAGCTAGATACTTGAATAAGTTGTTATCATGATCACAAATGCTCAGGTTGCACCTCGACACAATTAGAAATTTTTGTTTTACATTTGATGGGTATAGGGTATTTTGAGTAAACGTTGTACTATATTTTTTGTGTTCTGGCACCTTTGATGCAGTTCTTTGAATTAGTGTCATAATTTCATAGATTGTGTTCATGTGTGTGAATCATATGTTGTGTCACTAGTGTTAATATCGATACCTTGCAAAAAAACATTACAAAGTATGTAAGAAACATATTCTTCTTTCTTTATCCCCTGTTGATCAACAAAGTTGAAAACTATTTCTTTTGTTCTCAAACCATAATTAGTTTTTCTCTTGGGTTCTTTTTTGCAAGTCAATAGAAATAGATACACTGCCATTGCAAAACAATTTATTCCTATGCCAGTGGTCATTTATTAATTATATGTATCTTAACTTTGTTTGTTAGATGGTATTGCCATTCCAAAACAATTTATTCTTGCACCAATGGTGGGATTTGTGTTGAAGAGCTGTAGCTTTACTCACATTTGTTTTTTTGTCTATTGTGTAATTTGAAGTTCCAATAGAAGAAAAATACGTTACAGTATGAATTCAAAGAGAGAAAGGGTGCGTGAGGAAATAATGAGTTGAATAACTAGTTGTGATACTAGTCAAAATATTATCAGGATTAGGTCTTAAACTTTCTTAACATTATGTACTATGTTAGAAAGAGAGGGTTACAACCTACAAGGTGGGCAATGGCAGAAGAACAAGTTGCAAAAACTTTTTACATATTAACACATAAAGCAAAAAATCATGAAGTAAATTTTTGGTTTCAACGTTCTAGTGAGACAATTAGTCGTCATCTATATAATGTGTTGAGAGCTATTCTTGAAATAGGAAATATATTTTTTATACAACCTGACGGCTCAACAGTCCTTCTTGAAATTCATGGGAGTAGTAGGTTTTACCCCTTTTTTAAGGATTGTATTGGTGCCATAGATGGAACACATATACATGTGAAAATAGCTGCTAAAGATGTTCCCCGATATCATAGTAAGAAGGAATACCCAACACAAATTGTTTTAGTAGCATGCACATTTGATTTAAGGTTCACCTATGTGCTTGCTGGGTGGGAAGGCACTGCATCTGACTCTAGGATTATGAAAAATGCATTAACAAGAGCAGATAGGATCAAAATTCCTAAAGATAAATATTACCTTATAAATGCTGGGTTCTTACTAACAAGTGGACTTATTACACCATATAGAGGAGTTCATTATCATTTGAAAGAATATTCAGGAAGAAATCCACCCCAAAATCATAAAGAATTGTTCAATCTATGGCATGCATCATTACGTAATGCAATTGAAAGAGCCTTTGGTATATTCAAAAAAAGATTCAAAATTATATCTAATTCATCAGAGCCTACTTATGATCTAGAAGCCCAAAAACTTATCATTGGAGCATGTTGCATTCTTCATAACTTCTTGATGAGCATAGATCCTGATGAAGAACTCATAACTGAAGTGGATGCTGAACTTGCAAATTAATCTATGTCTAATGATGATAATTGTGTTCTACATAGTAACAATGAGGAGGCCGCTTGAAGAGGGCTTATTAGAGATAATATAGCAAATGAGATGTGGATACATTATCAAGATAGTCATTTAGATTGAACTTTTATGTATGCCTATTTCATGTTTTAAATTTTTGTGTATTCTAATAAGTTTGAATTGTGGCATTTGATGTATTGCTATTTGAAGTTTTATTGTATTCTAATAAGTTTGAATTATAGACTTTGATGTATTATTATTATGTTTTGTTATTTGAAGTTTTATTCTATTCTACTAAGTTTGATCATTGATGTATTGAAGTTTGATATATACTCACTTTTTATGTTTGATTTTTGTTTTCATAATTTATGCATGAAATTGTATAGTATGCCACCAAAAGCAAGGGACATAAGTAATGCTTGAATTGGACAAGAGTTATGGATGATGCACTTGTTGATGCTTTCATGCATCAACATAATATTGAAAATAAAGTTAATAGGACGTTCACCGCTACTGCTTATGATAACATTGTCAAAGAGTTAAGTGCCTTGTTTGACATTAATATTGATAAAGACAAGGTTAAGAACTGATGGAAAACTATAAAAAAAAAATTTCTCTCAAATGTATAACATTTTCAAAGGTAGAGTAAGTGGATTTGCTTGGAACCCATTAACTCATTTGTGGGATGCTAAATATCAAGTTTGGGATACACTTATTGAGGTTAGTTCTTTTTTTCTTTAACTACATATATTTCTGAAACATTATTTCTTCATTAAATTGCTGTTACAAAATAGAAGTTAGCATGACTAATTGTATAGGTTTTTTAAAGCTAAGCACTTTTTTATGTTTCTAACCACTTTGCAATATATATATGTGTGTGATGCGTGTGACTTGATATGCCTATCCCCATTTAATTTTTGGTTCTTATAGGATTATGTATGAGATTAGATTTATCCTCTGCTACTAATGGAAGTTTTGCTTGTTATTCTGCCGAAGTTCTGCAAAGTTCTTTTTGTTTTGCTTTTTAATTATTCTCATGTTAAGAATAAAACTATAGTTTCCAGCGTGATAATATAGCACTTTTTTTTCATTTCCTTTTTGTTGTTTCTCAAGAAATAATTCAAATGTTTGAACCTAAACATTTTTCAGTCTAAGCTAAAGGCAGCAAGTTGGAGAAATATTCCTTTCCCATCCTATGAAAAGATGATCACCTTGTATGGAATTGCTAGAGCAACAGGGAAGGAAGGTGAGACTATTGGTGAGATGCGAAAACGTCGTCTCTCAATCATTGAGGAAGACTTCACTAAAACAATCAATAACATTGATAATCTTGTTGCCCAAAATGATGCAACACTAGAGAATTTTGAAACTCTTGATGATAGTGTTAATCAAGATTTCTCACTTGGAGCAAGTAGTGGTTCCTCTAAAAAAAAGGAAAAAAGCATATTCTAAAAAAGAAAAAGAGTCTGAATTAATTGAGATTAAGAGGGTCATTGTTGAGGTTGCAGAAGCTATAAGAGGGGGAAATCAAGTATTAAGAGAAAGCTATAGAAAGCTCCCACAATTGTTAGAAGGAAAAATTTGGAATATTATCAAAGATTGTGACTTCCCACCATCACAAACAATTAAGATATATGGATTTCTCATGAGTGCTGACCAATTAAGGACATTTCTTGAATGTCTGCTTGATGCACTTAAGAATTTGCTAATGGATGTCATTAGAGATTTATCTTCTATGTGATATGTTAATTTTATGATCATTTGAACACTTTTTGGATATTATGTGTATCATGACTTTAATAATTTTGGATATATTTTGTATAATGCACAAGTTCTATTATGCATAACCACTTGTTATGATTATTATGATACCTCAATTATTATGATTATTATGTGTAACCATTTTTTATCATGCACCTCTTTTTTAGAAGACAGACTTATTCTTTTTTTTAAAACAAATTAAAAGATATATTAATTTATTTTGATTCAATTATATTTATTTTCATCAATTTTTATATTGATGAAAGAATAAAATAGTTTGAGACCCAAAAAAATAAAGATAAAAAATAATTCATATGCAATAGTTTAATCAGTATATATGTTTTTAATAACTTCTAAAAAATGTTGATATAAATATGTTTCTTTATAAGAGAAAAAAAAATTAAAATAATATAAAAATAAATTTGTCCAAATATAATTATCTTCCCTCCCCTCTCCTTCCTTTCCCTTCTCTTCTTTCATTGAACCAAATAGAGTCTAAATAGAGCCCACACACATCTCTTTCTCATATGATCCATTCCACAAGGGCAAAAAAATCTGATTTCCCATTTCCCTCAGCGAGTTAATAATGTAGCAGCCAACCCATCACCAACCATCTCCTACCAACTAGAAGTTATTAAATGAGAAATTAAAAAATGGCAACGGTATTTAATAATCTCTATCTCTCTACTTGGTAATTAAGCAATTTTCATTTCTCAAAGTTCGGGCAAATAAAGGTTACTTTAAGACACAGCTGAAATTTTGTATTTACTAAATGATTATTACAATGCATAAATAAAACTGCAAAATCATCTCATTCTGTAGATGTTTGGGGACATAAAAAAAATGGAATTACAAATAACAAAAAATTTTGAGTGGGTATGTTTCGAATTAATTCTATCAAGAATATAATTAAAATTTCTAATAATGAGTTTAATTGAATTCTTTCAGTTGATTAAATTTTAAATTGTGTGTTTGGAATAATTAAATCTTAAATTTGGTTAAATATGATTGTTTAAATTATTTTTTAAGTGATAAAAATCAATTAGATCATCAATTTTATAAAACATCCTTATCTAATGTTACATCAGAGCAACAACGAAGGATATAGGCTTCTTTCTGTCATCAAATTTAATTCTTGGTAGTGAAATCCTATCGGTTTGGGTAGGATTTGAAAATCATGATAAAATCTAAGTTTTAAAAAGAAAATAAAATTATTATTTAAATTACATTCCAATAATAAGTCAAAGAAAAAATGACTCAATTTTTTAGCGCTGGAAACACACTCATGGAAATTTTGAAATCTACACAAGGTTCCAAACTATTGTAGTGCATTTGTTGATTGATATTTCAAAGAGCCAAATCATCATATTTCCAGTTCTACATAATTACTCAGATTTTTTTTTGTTTTTTGCACTTTTTGCAGTTCCATTTCTTAGGTGATAAAATGAAAAATAAATTATATTGACCTAATTTTGTTAAAACTATACAAATCTTTTTTATTTTATTTTTTAAAATATACACAAATTTCTTTTAAAACAAAAAGTTATGCTACAGTTTAGTTCAATTTAACTAAAACACTATTTATTAACCTAAATAAATATTTTTCTAAAAAAACTAAAATAACCTCATTTAGTTTAAAACTCTGTTAAATTTAATGAAAACAAAATTTATTCCTTTTTAACATATGTAAATGATCTCTAATTCTTGTAAAAAAAATTGCCAATATATATTTGGATTAGTTAAGGGTATTTTAGTAAAAAAATTTATATTGGGCCAAAGTGCACATTTAAAAAAAAAACTATATAATTTTAACAAAACTTGAAAAAGATCTATATAATTTACGAAACTTGCTATGGTAGCGGTTGATAATTAACTGCATTTTCCCTTTGAGATTATTGAGTTTAGAGATATTAAACCCACACATTCTTAGTGGTAAAAGAATTTCCATAACCTCCCTTAAAAAAATCTTCAGTGATGCAGCATTAATGTGAGAATAGTTTTAGAACCAGTGGCTTCCTGGGAATTCCTTGTACTGCACTCCATGTCACCCAAAAGGAATCTCCAAAATCTAATGATCCCATAACCCAAGTCAGTAAAATGTTCAGCTTCAGCTTCAGCTTCATACTGGCAATTCCACTTTGTGTTTAACAAAAGCCTTTTCTACTATTTCATCTGTGGATGTCAGTCTTCAACCCCATCATTGGCTATGACAAATATGGAGAACAAACTCAAAGGAGTTCGTTTAGTTGTTAATAAGAGATAGAATCTCGCTTTAACAACCTTTGTTCAATTCTTCTGAGAAGCGTTATAAAAGTAAAATCCTAATGCATTAGAACAATATAAGAGAGTATGCCCTTAAGATCGTCCAAAGAGTGACTGTAGTAACCAAAAAATATGGATCTCATGGGTTCTATTTATCAATTTCTTCAAGCTTCCAGAGGACTTGCTGTATGTTAGGCCTAAGTGAAGGTAAAGGTGAACAACAAGCCATAGCAAGTTGAAAGCATTTGAGAATGCATTCTTCTTTAACTGGAGTTCCATCATCATTTCTTAGAAGAATGGCTGGATGATATAAATCAGAAATTGTTCCAGCATTTCGCATCAAATTCGGCAAATTAAAATCCTCATCAGAAGTACTAGTAGGATGCTTAGTGAGGATAGGTTCCTTTCCAGAAAGTAATTCCAGCAAGATCACACCAAGGCTATATATATCACTCTTTTCAGTAGCATCCTTCATTTTGATGAGCTCAGGTGCCTTATAACCCTGAGAAGCTGAAGTTTCAAGCATTTCTAGTGAAGCAGTAGGATTCAGCAGAAGATGCAGCCCATAATCTGAGATGTATGGTTCATAATTGTGATCCAGAAGGATGTTTTTAGACTTGAGGTTTCCATGGATAATGGGCTTATTCTGCAATATTCCTGTGTGAAGATGCTCTAATCCTTTTGCTATACCATATGATATTCTGCATAAGGTAGCCCAGTTGTAACACTCGCCATTTCCATCTGCAGATTGATACATTGTTCATCAATAATTGATATGTAAAATTCAAAATAAGGTGAATTGGAATTTTAACCCTTTTCTGGGACGAGAATCTGAAAATGGCGCGCACAGATACATAATTGAGTAAATTAACAATTTAATCCTTAAATTATTAAGTCCATTCAACTTTAGTTCTCAAAAATTAGTGAATACACAAATTAATCTTCAAAAATAAAAAGCTCGTTGCATGATAATCCTTCTAACATTTTTGAGAAGTGCACAAGTTGTTAAAATGCAGCGAATTTGTTATTTGCAGGTTCTAAGACTAAATTGACCTAATAATTTAAGGATGAAATTGTTAATTTACTCAAAACAAGAATCATTCTATGCAGACTAACTGTTTAAATCATCATCTTTTTTGCTTAACACAGATTTCCTTTTTGGCCCTTGTAAATTGAAAGTGTACTGCTATTTCACTAAATGGATTCCAATGACAAGAATGTGAAAGCAAAAATTGAGACGCATGAACTAAAGAATGAATACCAATGTCATCACAGTGACCAAAAACTAAGATGATCAAATTTAGCTGCATTAATATCTCTCCAGTTCATAAATTCAAACAAGTAATAGACATGGGGAAACCAGGAAACAACCTATACAAAACTGATGATTTTGTAATTCATTCGAGATCAGATCACCATAGAGAGAAATTTCCTAGGAAAACAAACAAGAGAAGTCAAAGAAAACAGAAGGCAAGAGAAATCAAATCAAATCAAATCACCTCTTATGAATTGAGCCAGATTCCCAGATGTATAAAAAGGATGAACAAGAAGCTTCTCTCCTCTGGGCCCAGTGTACAATCCCAGAAGAGGAACCAAATTGGGATGCCTTATTTCTCCAAGCAACCGAACCGTACCGCCCAGTTCCTCATCTCTTGTAGTGCAAACTGGTCTCAAAAACCTGAGAATCCTCACTGAGTTGCTCCTCTGCAGTGAGGCTTTGTACAGTGTCCCACAATTAGATTTTCCAATCACTTCTCCTGGAGCTTCCAGTACGTCACAGATTGTAAGGTCCTCACCACCTTGGAAGATCACCAAATCCTCTTTCTGCACTACTATGTCTTCTGACCTTTCTATGTCTTTACTCTCGTAATTTCTCATTCTTTTGCGGTGAAAGAAGAGAAAGAACATAAGAACTGTTAAAATTATAGAGGAGGTTAGTCCAAGAACCAAGGCCAGCATGTGGGTGATCTTCATTCTGTAAAAATTTTGATCCGTTTTGTGTCAAATGAACTAAAAAAGCCCTTGTATTGAGATAATGAGGAGAAAAGAGGATAAAACAAAAAATAGGATCTGCAGAGATTGAAAGGAGGTTATTTTGATGGAAAATTGGATTGATTTTCCTGGAAAATTAATAAAATTCCCATCCTGCAAAAACAGGACAAACAGAAGGATATGAAATAATCTTAGAATGAAGAAACTGTTAAGCATTTCGCAGTGAAAGCTTTGTGGGTCGAAGAACATAAAGGGTGGCCATGGCGTGGCTGAATCCAGTGAGACAGATCCAAGCAATGTGAGGTTCTATCAAATTTTTTATTCTTTTATCTGCGCTGCTACGCGAAAGTACACTTTTGCCATTTAAGGATTTTATTTTGTTTTCTCTCTCTTGTTGGTAAATTGAAATTTGGAAAAATTTAAAAAAAAAAAAAAAGATCTTAAATTAAAAATATTTATATTAAAAAAATTTTAATTTTAAAATTATTTTAAAATATTTCAAGATTAAAAGTTTAAATTGTATAAAAAATTATAATTCAAGACCTTAATTCAAAATAGTTTATTTTTATGTCTTTTAAAATAATTTTGAAATTTAAAAAAATTCAATATAAATATTTTTAATTTAAAAACATCAATTACAATTTTTTTTAATTTTACGTCTTAATCCAAAACAAAGTTTCGCTGGTTTTTTTTTCCCTCTATTGTCTTTTGGTTTCCTTACATGCAAACTAGAGACGAATCTTACCCTACATCATAGGCAATACGTTTTAGAAATGTGATGGAACTTAATTTCAGTATAATTTATTTATAAATTGATCGGGTATAATACATTTTTAAATTAATTATTATATAATAATAATCATTTCAATTTTTTAAAAAAATAATTAATTATTTCAACAATTTCATATAATAATTATCTCAATTATTTAATTAATTAAATTAACAATTTGAGTGGGTCATATATTGGGTGAGTTGATCATGAATGTTTCAAAATCCAATATTTTTGTTAGAAAATTAAATGTCTTTATCAATTTAATTTTGCAAGACTAATTTTTTGTTAATTTTTTGTTTTTATTATTGAGTAAATTATTCTCTGCTCTTTGAAAAATATCAAAATTATACAACCCTTCATTCTGTTTTAAAAAATCATACTCTCCTTCCTTAAAATAAAATATGCGCTACAAAAGATATACTACAATTATACTTATTTTTTCTACTAAAATACTATTATATTTATTATTTACACATTATAATAAGTATAAGATATATATTTGACTAATATAAAATAATTATTTTTTAAAATTTATGGTAAAAATTTATGGTTTTGAACTTAAAATAAATAATATTAAAATAAAATTTTAAAATAATTTTAATAAGATATATATTTTCAACAAAAGAAATTAATATTATTATTGAGAATATTTAATTTGTCTTTTGATTTCAAAGAAATTTATGTACATTTTTATAATAAAAAATATTTATAATTTAAACATTTTTTAAAAAATAATTTACCTTAATTATTGTCATTGTCTCTCTCGTCCCTATCCATCCATTCATAAAAATGAATCCTCTTAGCTTTAAAAAAACATTTTTTTGATACTAACAATATTTTTGAAAAATAAATATAAAACTTATAAAATCTACTTGAATAGTGACTCCCTCTTAAATGAATCCCGCAATATATATAATTTAACATTCTATATATTTCTTTGCAAAACTAATTTCGTTAATTTAAAAAAAAAATTCAAATCTTCGTTTGACTTTGTTGATACTTGATTTCGCCCATCATCTTCTACTAATATTTATACATTTAATTTTTTTCTTTTAATTCAATTTTTTATCTCTTCATAGATTATTTTCTTCTTCTTTTTTTTAAGTCCAACAATGCATTATCTTTTCCATTGAAATCAACACATTTTTTACTGAAATATGGTACTAACAATCAAGTTCAACAATGCATTATCCTTTTAAAAAACTTTGACAGTGACAATTTTAAAAAAAATAAATAGATATAAAATCTCTGAAAGTTACTTGAATTGTAACTTGTTTTGAATTATGTTCCACAATATATATAATTTGACATTCTATATTTTTCTCTCCGCAACTAGTATTTTTAATTTAAAACAAATTAAAAAAAGACTCAAATCTTCTATTGACCTTGTCGATGCTCGACTTTGCCCCCTAGTATTTATAGATGGAGATTCGCTCTCGTGCCGTTGCCTCGGTTAAAATTTGGACTATTTAAATTTAATTTTAATCATTTATATTTATATTTTTTATCTCTTTTATTTTAATTATTTATTTTTTATTTTGAATGAAACAAATGCAGGATAAAAATAATCTTTTAACTTTTATCAAATAAATTATTTGTCTAATAAAAATTAAAATATTATCTCTATAATAAAAGTTAAAAAATTATTTTCATATTACACTTTGTTTCTTTCAAAATAAAAGAAAATAGATGAATAAGATTAACAATAAATAAATAGTACAAATATAAATTGGACTGTCAAAACCTGCTATTTGCTCTTCCCTTGGAGAAGCAAGGGATCTCAATCCAATTTTTATACATTTAATTTTTTTCTTTTAATTCATTTTTTATCTCCTTATGATTTTTTTTTTGGGGGGTCCAACAATGCATTACCTTTTCCATTGAAATCAATACACTTATTACTGAAATTTGGTATTGGTAATAATCAGAATATAAACATTTAAATAATATTTTTACTGGTAAATGTAAAGTTGTTAATGTTATTAAAATAATTCACAAGAATCAAAGATATGAATCTTGCTAACCATAATTAAAAGCGAAGCCAAATGGAGTGGTTGTTCTTTTTGTTTTTGACCTAATAAAGGAACAACGGTTGGAGAGCCAACGATCTCACCAATATCAAACAAAATCATTGTTCGATCACTAGTCAAAGATAACATTCCAACAAACTTGATATGTTTGTTGATACTTTTCTTAATTAATTCCTTACCAACATTAAATTAAATCATCGTACGAACATGTTAAATCGTATATTTCTAATTTTTGAATATTTTTCTTATGAGGTGTTATGCATGCCCAACCAATGAGAAAAATGTCAATTGTTTGGTGTATATAATGCACCAATACGTTCATTTATCTTCTATTCTAATGTAAATGCCAGAATTTTATTTATTAAAAGTAACGTTGAAAAAGAAATTAGAGAGAAAAATACAGGTTATCTTAGTGTTAACTTTTGTGTTCTTTTACAACAATTAAATTTAAATTTAGGTCACGTTTTCTAGTTGATGTCATATTCTGTCCAAACCTTTCCTCTATGATTTTCTTGTAGAAATAAATTTGATAATAACATCTTCCTCTCCAATTCACTTAAATTAATATATATATCATTATTTCACGTATGAAATTATGAAAAAACTATATTTTATCACTTGAAATTAGCGTTAATTATAAAAATCCACTTATTGTTAGGATAGTTGGAGCCAAATTCCCATCGGCTCACAAACCATGAATGAATAACTAGAGAAAGAGGAATTGACTAACTACTTACCGTCCCTATGTTTTAAGTGCATAGTAGAAATGTGACACAGCTCTTTAAAAACAAATCTTTTTAAGTTTTAAACAAAGCTAAACTTACTTAAGTAAAGATAGGTTCTAAATACGATAAAAGATGGAATAATTAGTACTAGATATGGAATTGTTTTCTTGTAATTGAATTTTCATGTACAAAGTTCAAACAAAATTGAATTGACAACCAAAAAAAACTTAAAAAAGGATTAACCACAACTTGAATAAATAAGAAAATTGCAGAAAAGCAAAATTTTAGAAAGCTGTAAATTGCTAATGATTAATAAATGCTAAAAGTAAATTACAAAAATTTGTAAACAAAATAAGTAAATAAAGTAAGAAAATAGAATTATAAATCCAATTTTTTGTGTTAGTTTCTGCATTCCCTTCTTTTTTAAAAAAATTATAATAAAAGATTCAAAAATTAAAAAAATTAATCTTAAAAATTTATTATTACTTATTTTAAAATAATTATCGTTAAATTTAACAACAAACAATTGAACTTAATGGTAACATATCCTTAAAAATAAATTTTTTATTTTTTAATCCTTAAACATAATTTTTTTCTTATTTCTTGCCCCACTTCATCCTTTAATAACTTCCTTGGCAGCATGTAATTGCCTGTGTCTGGCTACTACCCACATGTCACGTCTTTGATTGTCTTATGGCCTTTCCATGGCAATTGTGTATCGTACTTCCCCACCAAAGTTGCTTGCACTGAGATTCCATGTCTCTTTATCTTTCACTTTCTATTACTTTTGACTAAGGTTCTTGACTAGTCGTATCCTCTAGTCACAATGTCAACTGTAATTTTTAGACGCTAGCACTTATAAACATTAGAATGTAACAAAACATATTGTTAGCTTTGGATTCATTAAAATAAAATTATTAAATCCTAATTAAAATAAATAGCACTTCACATGATTTTTAACTATGATAATATGCATGCCTTAACTCAATGTTGGACTTGTAAAAATTTCCTATCTAATTCCAAAATATTCATTTTTTATTCCATAAAATACCTAAATTTAAATTAAACGTGTATATTTTAATCAAAATTTTAGAAAAAAATGTTTTGCTGCATTTTAAAATTTATAAACTAATTTTATAATTAAATATTAATTTAAGATTTCAAATTTCTTTTTTCCAACATTATGAGTGATAAAAAAAAAGTCAGGTTAAAATATCAAATCAAAACCTTATAATTATGATTAATAATATTTATCAATAAATTAAATAGGACAACTCAAAAATTGACTTAGCATCAAAAATATATGTTTGTTACCCATTATTGTGGTTAAATGAATAAAAATTTTCTCAAGTCTTAAGAATTATTTCTCCTTAAATTATGAAAGCATAATTAATTTTATCACTACATTACAAAATTATTCTTTAATTTTCTTTGGGTGAAAATGTTTTGAATCCCAATATACTAATAATTTAAAAAAAAAAGGTACATCAATAATTTGTCTGCATCTCAAACTTGGACAAGATATTAAAATAGTTTTGACTTTGGAATCATGATGTACCAAAAGTGGGCCTCACCGTTATTATTGCTCTCATAACAAAATTTATTAACGGCAATGGGCAGTTGATGGGAGTACGACTCTCAACCATATTATAGTTTAATTTGCGGAAACGGTGTTACTTATTAAAGGCAAAGAAAAATTATATTTAAGATATCAAATTTTATAAAATCTATAAAAAAAAATTTAAAAAACTCAAATTACTTTTAAAGATAAAAGGATTTAATTTTTGTCATGAATGAATAAAAATGCTCTTATGTTAAGAAAATTAAAACTTAGTAATAATAATTTTAAAAATCTTTTGTAACTTAATAAAACATAGACTTGTAATTTTCTAAAGCTAAAACTTAGAAAGTAAAGTGGCAAGAAATTTAAAACTTGATAATAATAATAATAATTATAAAAGTTCATTGTAATTTAAGGAAGTTTGAATTGTAATTTTCTATAGTTAAAAGTTAAGAAGTAAAGTGATAAGAAATCTAACACCTAATAATGATAATAATAATAATTTTAAAAGTCTCATGTAAATTTTAATTTTTAAATATTGAAAATTGAAAAGTAATGTAGTAAAAAATTTAAAATTAGATAATAATAATACTAAAAGTCAATTGTAACTTAAAGAAACTTGAATTATAACTTTCTAATGTTAAGAGTTAGGAAGTAAAATGATAAAAAAAAAATTAATTTAGTAGTAATAATTTTTAAAATTTCTTATAATTTTGAAAAAATATAAATAAATAAATAAATAACCGGAGCATTTTTGTATATTCATAGCAAAAATTAGACCCATTACTCCTTGAGCCTTCGTCATCTAGTTAGGCCTACTGAGCTCAATAATTATTGTACATTACAAGCAAAGAATAACAAATTTCATTGACTTTATCCAGTAAACTTACACATTCAAAATTCAATTGAATTAAATTATGTTTTTGTAGTGAAATTCATTCTTTTTTGTTAAAAACTTATTTTTATTATGATTTTGACTATGACTTTTAAATCTTATCACAATTGACAGATTTTCATTATAAAAAATCCAATTAGTGACCCAAAAAAAATTATTTATTGTTCATTGAAATGAAATATTTATGGTAAAATTAATAATCTCATTGAATTATATCATTTCAAAATGTAATGCAAACACAAAAATTAATTAACGAAGAAATTTTAATTTAGTTTATTGTTAAGAATTCAATTAATTCATCATAAACTTAATTTCAAGCATTCCCACTGAGAAATTAAAATCAGTGGTCACGTATTTTTGTTATATTACTCATTTGTTTTTATTTTTAGTTGAGGATAAACAATTTGGTTAGGCCATGTGGTTGACATATGATAATTACAAATTGTTCTCTATATTTATGCATTTACGTATTCACAAAGAAAGTAATATAACAGGGTAAAAACATATATGAAATTTGTTTCTTTTCTTTATATTCTTTTTTTTCTGTCTATTTTTTCCCAGATGCATTATATATATCTAATTTATAAATATAAAAGATCCAAACTCTTATGGCATGTTTAGTATGGGGTGGGAAAGTAAATAAAAAATAAAAAATTAGATAAAATATCTATTTTATCCTTATAATTATTTTTAATTATTATTCAATACTATTTATTAATTATTATTTAATTATTTTTATTTTTATTTTTATATTTAAATTTCGACGTACCAAATCAATATGATATTGTCAATTTTCTCAGTTGAATCATTTTTTATCCTTGCATTTGTTGTTTGTAGTTTTTTAAATTGTTTTGGTTAAAAGGTCAACAAATTCCTGCCAATAAACACGTTTAAAGGATTGAGCTAGCGCCAGATTGGAAGTTAGTGGCCCTTCCCATACGTTGGTGTACACATTTATCACACCATCAAGGCTCACGTGGACGGATATGTCCCACTACTTTTTTATTTAATTTTACAAAATAAGTTGCAAATAATATTTAACAGTCCAATCAATTTAATTGTATTTGGTCACTTCAAGGTATGCTAGACTGGGTTAGAAAAAAAAAGTCCACTTGACTTTTGATATGGCCTGGTGCAATTTTATAAATTTTTTAAAAATTTATTTTATGCAAACTTATGTAAATTTTTCTTTATCAAAAGTTATTTAAAATTTTTGCAAAAAAAATTTTAAAAATAAAATGTCCAACCAACTTAACCCAATATTACACTAAATAAGCCTAGGAACCAAATTTTAAAAATTTTATTTAAAACAAAATCTAACTAGATATCGAATTAAGCCAAAATGGGGCCCCATTTTGGACACCCATACTACGAAAAGAGAGTTTAAATTTGGTGCCAAAATACACTTTGAATGCTTGAACTTCGAATCTAAATTTTTTTTATAAAGTTAAAAAGGAATAGACATAAAATTTTTAATGTTAAAAACTATTTTTTAAAATATTGATCCCACACCTTGTATTTATTTCCAAGAAAATTTACAAAAACCAACTTTAAAGGATCCAGACATATGAGAAAGAAGGATTTAGATCCTTTTCTTTTTTTTTTTGTTTTGAATTGACAGTTTTTATTTTGAAAAAAAAAATGATATTGGGTGTATGAGACTTGAACTAAATGATGGTCCCACCTAAATAATAGATTTCACAGCGTATGCAAGTCCCATACTGAAAAGAGATAAATGCATAACATATGAGACTTACAATGTTAATTTTCAAGAAAAAAAAATTGAGAAGATCCAAAACCAATAAAAAAGAAAAAGAGAGAGAGAACCGTAAGAAGAGAGATGGAAATAGATCATTTATCTGTATCTTAAATATTGTGATTAATTATAAGTTTATTAACACACCCTTTTAAATCTTGTTAATGATGTAGACAAAAAATATTTTTTTCAAAAAATAAATCTAATGCACATATCCTAAACAAATAAAATATAAACATTTAGTGTGAAACTTTTTAAATAGATTCAATTTATAAAAAAATTAATTATAAATAAATATGTAAATATATTTAAAAAATTTTTAAAAATGTGCTTGGCATCTTTATATGTCTATATATTTATAATTAATTTAGTATATTTATTTTTTATAAGTTGGGTTTATTGAATCATTTTTTAATATAAACATTATTTAAATATATTTATATACTTATTTACTATTAATTTAATACAAATACATAGTTTATTTTAGCTAACTAAAACTAAATTCCAAAAGCATAAATTTCTTATACAATCATAAAGATAAACTTTTCAACAAGACAATATTCAAATATAAATTAGATATAAATATGTAATCATAAAAAGAATGACACAAATGAGTGAAAATGTATATGTGATTTATTTCCTCTCTTTTTATCAATTCTCTCTTTTCTTTGTCTCTCTTCGACTATACTGTATACAATCAATTTATGATGGTAAAAGATCCGTACTCATTAAAATATGAGTATGAATTCTCTAAATCATCTTTCAATAATTACAAAGAAAGCTTCAAACCTCAATAGAAAAAATGAGAAAAGGGACAAAAATGAAAACCAAACCATTGACATTATATCTCAATCTTAGAAAGCTCAAACTAAAGTCAGCCGACTGCACCTAATTTTTCAATTTGCAAATTCTCTCAATTTGTTTTCCATCTTCCTTTAATTCAGTAACTTCTTATTCTTGGTATCTTTAATTTGGCCATCTTATCAAATCTTATTTTATACGTTCATTTATATTATAAATTAATTTCACTAAATATTTTGTGAAATTATAAAAACATATAATGTATTTCATTCATTTATTTTATATTTTGATTAATATATAATTTAACAACTACAAGTCTCTCTAACCACATGCGTTAAAATTACAATGACTACACAAATAATTTGATTAAATTTGATAAGAATAAATTATACAAATAACAAATTGAAAAAAAATCAAATAAGTGTAGACTAATTCTTTCAAATTTGCGGTTGCCATGGATTTCTACTTATTTTGAAACTGTTTTTTTTTTTTTTAAGTGAACTTATATAAAAAGCTCTATTAAAAAATTCTTTTTAAAGCAAAAATCATGTAATATGCATTTTTATCAATATTAATATTTAGCAAAGGATTAAACGTATATGTAATTTTTTATGTTTTCATTTTCAAATTTTTTAATTAAAATATAACAAGTATATGATCATTTAATAATAATATGACAAGTGTATAGTTTAATTAAAAAATTATACAATTTCCTTCATAACCATACATTTGGCATGGCATTATTAAAAAACTATATATTTATCATATTTTAATTCAAAAAATTAATAGCAAAGATATAATCAACTATCTAAATTTTTTTTTAGCAAATCTTTAAAGAAAAAGTAATTTTAAGAGTTAAATTACTAAAAAAGACACGTAGGAAAACACAACTTTTGCTACTACTTAGAAGTAACTTTTTTTCACAGAAGTTGGGTTGAACACTTCATTTTCTCAAAAAAAAAAAAACTGTTTTGAAAAATAAACAGTTTTAAAAGCCAGGCCCAACAGAATCTGTGAAGAAAGATTAATGGTAATCTCATGATTTCACACCAAAATAAGAATGAATTTGCTTATCTTACAACCCAGAAAGGCTGTGTTTGCTCATTTTGGCGAATGTAAGTTTCAATTATTTTTATAGTAAATCAATTACGACAATTGAAGGTGTTAAAGAGTTTCAAAACCGATTCCATCTAATTTCAACTACTGAACCAATCCAAACTAACCAAAGAGTTTGTAAAATTGATCTAACCGGTTCGGGTGATCAATATCCACTTTTTTAAATTCAATTCCAATTGAATTGAACCGATTTATTATTAGTAATATATATATATATATATAACTAGTAAGATAATATTTAAAATAAATATAACTATTTAAAAATATAAAAATTAGATAAAATATTTATATATGGCAACAAATTTATATAAAATGGTTAAGTAAAGTGTAATAAAATTTTCAATTGAACCGATTTATTATTAGCAATATATATGTAGTAAGATAATATTTGCAATAAATATAACTATTTAAAAATATAAAAATTAGATAAAATATTTATATATGGCAACAAATTTATATAAAATGGTTAAGTAAAGTGTAATAAAATTTTAAATTTCTATTGTAAAATGTCAAAATTTTAATTTTAAAAAAATAATTTTTGACTAATTCGAAGTCAAATTGCTCCATTTTTGTCTTTGACTAAGTTGGCCAATTTTTTATCAATGTTTTGTCCAATTAATTTTCAAAGTTAAATCAAGTAGAACTATGACTAATTTATTAATATTTTAGTCAGATGGACCAATCCAATCTAATTTTTTTAATTATAATTTTTTATTAACTTCTCCTCCAATTAGATAATTCTCATCCATGTTTCAACTTTTCAAAATTTTTATTTTAATAGTTAAATTGAAGAATTTTAAAATTTTGAATTATTAAGATACAATAAGATTTTAATTCTTTTTTTCTTTTGAAAAACCAACCATCTAATCCAATCTACATTAACTATGGCTAGATTGAATTAGTTCAGTTATAGTCACTTTGATTAGATTGATCAATTATAGTTTTTTTTTTTTTTTTGCCAACTGACTTAATCAAGTTCGTTGGACAGGATGTCCAAACTGAACCGATGAAGACCCCTTATGTGAATCCAGCAGTGTGTAAATATGCATCACCATCAACAATTATAACATAAGTAGTGTGTAAATAGTATTGTTGTTTTATTTGTATTGAGTAATTTAACTGTAATGTTGTGTATGGGGAGTTTTTGTGCCATAAGCAGCACGTGAATATTGTCACGGGGTCATTACTCTCTCCTCAAAAGCTAGCTGTTGAGGTGTGCAGCGTTCCCGCTTATATGCCTAGAATCAACCCCCAATCTATCCAATGTGGGCTCGTGACATACTCACCCATTCAATCCGTGACGTCCTCGTCACAAATGGTCCACCATTTCATTCACGGTGGAGTCGGACGCCATCCATCCTGGCAGCGACTATAGGGCCAGCTCTGATACCACTTGTCACGGGCAAATTACTCTCTCCCAAAAAACTAGCTGTTGAGGTGTACAGCGCTCCCACTTATATGCCTAGAATCAACCCCTAATCTATCCAATGTGGGCTCGTGACAATATACACTTTCATTCGTACATTCAATCAGATGGTCATAATATACAATGAAGTTAAACACACCCTTAGGCGATGTCAGTTATTTGTTTATATTATACAAATGATAGCATATATGAGGGTTAAGCAGTGTGCTAATCATTCTCCTCTTATATATATATATGTGTGTGTGTGTGCGCGCGCGCGTGTCTGAAGAGTGATAATATTTTACTATTTATTATTGTTTGTGAAATTCACTTTTTTTTTTTTCCTCTATAGGACTCACCATAATTTTTTATGTGGAACCCACATAAATTTTGTAACTATATGTGCAAACACACATGCTACATTCTAGTTATATTTATAAGACACTATTTGGTATACTTATCCTAATATTATTATGTTGTGTTTAATATATTAATATTAAAAATAAATTGCGTCATCTAAGATACTAGAGACCTTAAAATGACATCATTTTGAATGATACGACATTACATCACTCGATTAACTTCTATAAAATACCAAAGGCATTTTTTTTATGCATACCAAACATGAAAATTTTAAATAACATAATATTTGTACCTTGGTATTGCATATCAAGGTATCCAAGCATGTGAATAACAATGTATTAAATGACTCCTGAGTAAGTTTTGAGTCACTGTAATGTTATTTATGGGAGTTTCAATGCCATAAAAAGCACATGAATGATACACTTGCATTTTTACAATTCAGTTAAATGGACATTATCTGCACAGAAATGAAACATAACCATTAGGGGATGTAGTACATGGGATTGGGAAGTTTGAAGGAGCGAACGGACAATGTAAAACCCAACAAATCACTCCACTGGTCTCCAGAGTTTCCGAGGATCCTGTATCCTTCTTTCTCCATCTCACTCCTCTTCTCTGACTTGTATATTGTTGCTAGTTTCCCACGCTCATCTGGGGTTCTGAACAGCATATCAACAAAAGATTTAGAATCCAGCCAAAATAAGATTCAAAGTGAATATTACAAGCAAGATGATCCTCAACCCATATTTGATCACACGTACAAGACAAGCTTCCTTAAGTAGAAGCTCTTGCCTTACAGATACAGAGAGTGAAAGAATGAGGGTAAACTAGCAGAATAACTAAAGAAGTCAAAATCAATTACAGAAAATTTTTTTTTCTCAATTCAGTCATTCATCGATGTTGCCCTTCCATCTTATTTTTGTCTAAAAATTATTGTCAAACCTAACAAGTTGTTGGCTTAAATTCACACCTTAGATTGCTCACTCCAAGTTAGCAATCTATTAGATTTTGTGTTAATTTTTGGATGGAGATATGATAGAAGGACAACGTAAAGAACACTTTAATGATTGAGAGACTAAATTAAAAGAAACGATCCATGGAGAAGGAAATAAAAAATACACGAATTTATCACGGACCAAATAAAGTTTTTTTCATTAACTTAAAAACAAACAGAGCATATCTCATATTACCCTTTCATTCATTAAACATTTTTTACAAAGTAGACGTTTAAATGCCAAGAATATAGAGCAATGGTTGGGACACCAGAAGAACCACATGTAAGTAATTACTAAATTAGCTATTCAAAAGACAAACGTGAGCTCATACAGGAAGTAGGCCCAAAAATCAGTCAATTTCCTTGTAAAATATATTGTTTGTATCACATTGAATCTTCTCCACCAATAAGCTATCTCTATTGTTCCACTAACTACAAGGCCAATTTTCCATTTGTCGTATAGGAGAATATTGATGTCTGAATTTCAGTCCATTTTAACCATATTTCAGATCATGAAATGATTTATGGAGAACTAAACTGAAAATTTTCATCACAACAGAACAGAAAAAGTTTATGCAATCCTGGAATATTGAATATATGTAAATACAAGAAAGAAAATAGATTGCTTCGAAAAGTATATCAATTATGAGAGCAATGTATAAATTGCAGAGGATTATCCAAAAAATGAAATTAAAAAAAAATAGTGGAGGATGCCACAGTTTACTTAAGTTTGATCCCTTTCATTTCCTCTTTTTCCTTTCCTTAAGTAAATTTATTCACAACAGCTATGTAAACCTAATTTATCAAACCTTCATGAAGGCAAACCATACAAAAATTTGTAGAAATCCACAGATATGCCTAGTTCCAGTATCTCAACTCAAAAACAGGTGCAGTTACTGTTCTATTGTCATTGCACAAAACAACAAATTGGCCAACAAAAATGAGGTACAGGACAATGATTAAATCCTGCTCTGCAAACAACTATAATCAATATAATGCATGAAATTTTCATATTTTCTATACTTCCCCTAGTTTGAAAATAAAAACTGTTACATGGTTTTCCAGAATGTCATCCAACCTGCATTTAGTCACTAAAAAGATGTTCCAATATTAATGCTGACATGACATCCACTGTTTCTTTCATTCATCAACCTTGACTGATAGCAGATGTGGAAGTAAAAATTCTGTTCCCTTTCCTCTGTTAAAAGGTTTTTTTTGGGGGGGGGGGGGGGCCCGGGGGTGGTGTGGAAGGGGACTAAAACTTGAAGTAGCAGTTTTCATAAGGTTGGCAACAAACAGATATTCTTTGTATTAAGTTGCAAGTGTTTCAAGCCATATCGAAGGCAACTTCCTGTCAGTTTCATATATATATATATATTGGGGTCACCAAAAGCTACATTTTTATTGAGTGAAAGAAGCTGATTATAATTCAATAGAATTATCTAAATGAATTTCCTCCGTGGTTAGATCCAATGGTAAAGACTGCTAGTTATGGAGTATATTGAAAGTATCAGAAGCATATGCACAGATCTAAGAAGCTAAGAAAGATGCCTTCTGCTAACCCTGAAGAGACCTGTGCTGCTACATTAAGTGCTTTTTAGGTTGGAGAACATTCAGTGCTAAATTTATTATTGAAACGGAAGGAAAGCATGAAAAGGAATGAGGCAAGAAGCTTGCTTCCGAAATGAAAGGAAAATAAGTAATTGAATACAAGAATCAATGGTGACTCCTCGCACCCCTCCCAGCAAAAAAGAAAGATGTTCAGAAATACAAGTAACTCTACCTATGACGAATTTTATTGGTCATAGCCGGTCCCAAGTCCCGGAAAAGAGGAGGGTTGTGTTAGGTAGTCGACAGCCAACGTAAAACTTTGTCGAATCTTTATGACATGGACAATCAATATATTAGACGTAAGGCTAGGTCGTTGCTCGTAAGTAACGCGCTGTATAGCTTGAGTACAGTGAGAAGTGAGCAAGAGCCGCTGCATCATCGCGTGGATATAGTGAAAAATAAGCAAGGGCTACCACATTTTCGTGAACGAATGTGGCTAAAGAAGTTAGTTCATGAGAGTAGGATTCGTTTTGGAACTTGGAATATAGGTACACTTATGAGTAAGTCTATGGAAATGGTAGATACTATGATGAGGAGAAGGATTAATTTTATGTGTTTACAAGAAACTAAATGGGTAGGAGAAAAAGCGAAAGAATTAGATACTTCAGGTTTTAAACTTTGGTATACTGGTAAATATAAATCTAGAAATGGGGTAGGTATAATTGTAGATAAGTTTTGGAAGAATACTGTAGTAGGTGTCAAAAGGTTAGGAGATAGAATCATTCCATTAAAATTTGTAGTAGAAAAGGAAATCTTTAATATTATTAGTGCTTATGCACCACAAGTAGGGTTAGAAGAATCTCATAAGGTAAAGTTTTGGGAAGATTTAAAATGTTTAGTTCAGGAAATACCATTAGGAGAAAAGATTATTTTAGGAGGGGATTTAAATGGTCATGTGGGAAGGGTATCTTCAGGCTACGAGGGTGTTCATGGAGGACATGGTATAGGAGAAGTAAATGCAGAGGGTAAAACTATTTTAGACTTTTCATTAGCGTTCGATCTTATATTAGCTAACACTTGTTTTAGAAAGCGTGAAAAACATCTTATCACGTATAAAAGTGGTAGGGTATGTTCTCAAATTGATTTCTTTCTTATAAAGAAATCGGATAGAAAATTTTGCATGGATTGCAAAGTTATACCGGGAGAGAGTTTAACTACTCAACATAGAGTTTTGGTTATGGATGTAAGAGTTAGGAGGAGAGTAAAAAATAAATGTGAAGGTAGAGTGGTAAAGACTAAGTGGTGACAACTAAAGGGGGATAAATAAAAGAATTTGCAGAGAAGGATTATAGAAGAAGGACCTTGGGAAATACAAGGAAGTGCTAACGATATGTGGAATGAAATGGCTAAAGAGATTAGGAAGGTGGCAAAAGAAATATTAGGTGAATCAAAAGGTTTTGGACCTAGGGATAAAGAATCTTGGTGGTGGGATGCAAGTGTACAAGATAAGGTTAAAGTTAAAAGAGAGTGTTATAAAGTGTGATCATTATGTAAGAGTAATGAAAAGTATAAGGTAGCTAAGAAAGACACTAAGAAGGCAGTGAGTGAAGCGAGAGCGAGGGCATTTGATGGGTTATACCAATCTTTAGGTACTAAAGTTGAAGAAAAAAGTATTTACAAGTTAGCTAAAAGTAGGGAAAGAAAGACAAGAGATGTGGATCAAGTGAAATGCATTAAAGATGAAGACGGGAAAGTGTTAGTCACGGAACGAGATATCAGAGAACGATGGAAGGGTTATTTTCATAGGCTTTTTAATGAAGGACAAGAGATTTTATTGCAATCGGATAGGCTAGACACGGAAGAAGAGAATCGAAATTATACTTTTTACCGTAGAATTTGTGAGGTAGAGGTAAAAGAAGCATTAAAGCGAATGGAGAATGGCAGAGCAGTTGGACTGGATAATATACCCATTGAAGTATGGAAGAGTTTGGGAATGAAAGGTATAAGTTGGCTCACAAAGTTATTTAATGAAATTATGAGATCTAAGAGGATGCCAGATGAGTGGAGGAAAAGTACTTTAATCCCTATTTATAAGAGTAAAGGGAACATTCAAAATTGTGCAAATTATAGAGGAATTAAACTCATGAGCCACACTATGAAATTATGGGAAAAAGTAATTGAACGAAGGTTAAGGAAAGAGAGTCAAGTTACGGAGAATCAATTTGGTTTTATGCCAGGAAGGTCAACTATGGAAGCAATATACTTGTTGAGAAGATTAATGGAGAGATATAGGGAGAATCAAAGAGATTTACACATGGTGTTTATTGATTTAGAAAAAGCATATGATAGAGTGCCAAGACGAGTTCTATGGAAGGCTTTGGAGAAAAAAGGAGTTCGTATAACTTATATTCAAGCAATCCAAGACATGTATGATAAGGTTACAACTAGTGTAGTAACAAAAGGTGGACTTACAGAAGATTTTCCGATAACTATTGGTCTACATCAAGGGTCAACTTTGAGCCCTTATTTTTTTACTTTAGTTTTGGATGTGCTTACTGAACATATCCAAGAGCCGGTGCCACAGTGCATGCTTTTTGCAGATGATATTGTCCCAGTTGGAGAATCAAAAGAGGAAATGAATGAGAAGTTAGAGAGGTGGAGACAAACTTTGGAAGCTCATGGCTTTCGTTTAAGTAGAAGTAAAACGGAGTATATGGAGTGTAAGTTTAGTAAGAGGCACACCACTTCTAGCGTAGAAGTAAAAATTGGAGAACATATCTTACCACAAGTCACACGATTTAAGTATCTTGGATCCATCATACAACATACTGGGGAAATAGAAGAAGATGTAAAGCATAGGATTCAAGCAGGGTGGATGAAATGGAGGAGTGCTTCGGGTGTTATTTTTGATAGAAGAGTACCACTCAAACTTAAGGGTAAATTCTACCGCACAGTTATAAGACCTGCAATGTTGTATGGAACTGAGTGTTGGGCAATAAAAAGTCAACAAGAAAATAAGTTTAATGTTACAGAGATGAGAATGTTGCGGTGGATGAGTGGACACACTAGACGAGATAGGATTAGAAATGAATGCATTAGAGAGAAGGTGAAAGTCGCACCTATTGTAGAAAAGATTGTAGAATCGAGACTTAGGTGGTTTGGTCATGTGGGAAGGAGACCTATAGAAGCCCCCGTTAGGAGAGTAGATGTGATGGAGAATAGTCCAATAAGTAGAGGTAGAGGAAGACCAAGAAAAACTATAGAAGAAATTATTAAAAGAGATTTAGGTTTAAATGGTTTGTCTAAAAATATGATTTATGATAGAGATTTATGGCGTCGATTGATCCATGTAGCCGACGCCACTTAGTAGGAAAAGGCTTTGTTGTTGTTGTTGTTGTTGTTCAGAAATACAAGTGCCAGGGAAGAGATGCTGAGTAAGCAGATTCTGGCCTCTGCTAAAAAGTGGGGCTTTCAGTTAATGGGGATATTTTATACAGAGTTTCTGAAGATAAACAAGGCATAATTTATCTTCTCTAACATCATCTCTCGCCCAGCCAACATGGTGGTTACAACTTACATCTATCTTACATAAGGCTGTTATGCTATGTTGTTCCCTAAAATACCATTAAAAATAGCAAGCCACCACAGTACGCTATATAGAAGACCTTTGACATCTCAAAATACTATTATACAAGAGAGGGAAGCAGTAATATTATCATCATTTCATGTAATTTTACATAAATATGCCAAATTTTGCTAAGTTGAAGATACATGGAACAAGAGAATTGTGGAAAAATCAGGACAGCACTGATTGATAGGATTGCACGGCATATTCTCATTTTTTGATGATTTAAACTTAAGATGTATATATAGATCAACAGTTGGAATTGAAAATAACAAACTGTAAATAAGAATTTACCTAAAACGTGAAGGCATTAAATTATGCTGATTTGTAATGCAGAAAAGATCCCAGAACATACACACACACACATAATGGTCATTCAAAAGCGAATACTAGTTGAAGCAACCTCAGGCAAAAATAAGATATCTGACAATCTTTTTCAGTATAAACCTCATACTGTACTCTACATGAATGAAAAAATATTTCAGAATTACCTTAATATGAGCTGGTGCCAATCCCGAAACCCAGCATTGATTAAGTTGTCAACAGTAGCACTTCTATGCGCTTCACTCCTCCCAGTTAGCAATATAACCTTAAAACCCAAACTCAAAACCTCTTCGTAGAGTTTTAAACTGGGTACTAGGGCAGGTGCCATAGCCTTCTCCACCCACTTGTCAAACTCCACATGGTCAAAAAGCTCATACCTGCAAGCACATTAAAAGAGCTAAAAATCAATCCGTAGTATAGAATGTATCATTTCCAAATTTGAAGCTCCAAATATCAGAGAAACCCTACAGATTAGGGGAAAATGAAGTTTCGTAAATTACCCATATCCATGTGCAGCATAATACGGCAGATTTGAGAGCAGAGTCTCGTCAATGTCAAAAATCCACACATCCTTCCCATCACCATTCAATTCTACGCTCTTCGCGTAATCCCCTGCTTCCTTAGACACCGTTTCTAGATCAATAACATATCCCCGACCCATCATGTAGTCTTTCACATACTCCGCGCATTCTTGGGGAACTGTCTTCCAAGGGTTCAAATTGTTGGCCTCCCCTGCGAATCTCCAACTCGTACATCTCAATATAAGCTCATCGTCCATTTTCCTGAACTGCGTTTCAACATTCTCCGAGTATTCAATGATTAACGGTCTCGGTAGGACGCGGGTATCGAGATTTTCGAGAGAAAACACAATGGAAAACAAAGAAAAGATCAGGAAAAGCCGCATGAAAGTCATTGAAAAAGGTGCGCTAATTAGTAATGAAATTCTGGGTATCATCGGAACCAATAGAAATCGCAGAAAAAAAAAAATCTTTGCTTCCTCTGTGGGTAGCACAAAAAGGGAAAATTGAATGGGTAATTAGGACAGGGAATCTATGAGAAACGCAGAATCCGAAGAAAAGCAAAGTGGGTGGAAGAAAAAAATATTTATTTTCCTCCCACTTAAAAGGACAATCTGAACGGATAAGGAACTGAGGATATACGTTTCTTTTGATGGCGATGACGCAGAAAGAGGCCCTGCGAAACAGTAACCTTCTTTCCGCGATTTAAACAGAGGAGGACGACAAGGAGATGTGGAGTTAAGCAAAGAGAGAACTTCTGCTCTGCGTGAACGAATCGGATTCCTTTTGGATATTCGGTATGAGGTTTGAATTGAGATCTCGTTGGTGGTTTTCCACTTTGTGCAGCGAAGAAAGCCAATATGGGACCCTTTGTGCGAGAAAGATGGACCATGTTGAGTCCGCCAACATGACGTGGACCAATCAATGTTTTCTAGAACTAATTTTTTAGTGTTTGTTATCAAATCTTCCGTTAGTCAACTATACTTCTATTTTTTTCCCGCTTACATGTGACATATTTTTTTAGTTTTTGTTAAATTATTTTATTAATTTAATCTATCATAGATAAATTATTTTTTAATTTAAAAGATTAAGGTGTTAATAGACATTGGTAAGGCAAAGCATGTAATCCAACTTGCCTAAATATTTATATATTTCTAAAAGCATTGATTTATGAACATTATTCAAATAAAACCAGAATTTTAGGACAAAAATTCCAATATAATTTTTAAAAAAATCTTTTCAAAAGCCTTCCATTTTCAATTAGATTTCTATTTTCAATTAAGACTCTATCACTATTAAGCATTACAAAAATAAAAGTCACAAAAACACTTTTACTCATTCAGCAATTTAAATTTTAAAAGTACTTTCATAAAAGACTGAAATCAAGACCTAAGCAAAATAAAAAAAAAAAATCTCATAATTTTGACATAATTAGTTATAATTATTAAGATTATAGAGATACTTAGTTTAGTATCTTTTGGTATCAAAATAAATTTTTCTACCACTCATGGTTGATTTTTTTCAAACAAAATGTAAATTATATCTTTCTTAAGTGGCTTGCAAAATGGCAGGATTTTTTCAAACCGTGTCTAGAAATTCTATCTCCTCAAATCTTTAAAGGACTACAAAATTTTTCTTCAAAATTTAACTATGGTGAAAATCTACTCTTGGTAGATCTTCATTTTTTAAGTAAATTATCTTTATTCAGATCTTCTTTTGGCACTACAAATATGGCAAGTAGGCTAATCCAAACATTTTGTCAAATCTCAGAAGGATTCCTTTTGTCAAATGGTGGCCCGAATTCAACCCAAACAAAGGGAATTCTCAAAGAGCCCTAAAATAGTTTAATAAGAACCCAAAATACCAAAATGCTTTTGATCTTTTAACAACTTAAATTTTAAATCGAAGAGCCCAAATCACTGCCAACCTTTATCAAGTAAAACAAAGAAGGACCTTACAAAAAAAAGTTAAAGGACTCCCTAAACTACTGAAGGAAGAAAACAAAGTAGAATCATCCAAAAATACAAAAGTATCTTCATCAAACTCTAAAAATTATGCCCAATCTAATGAAGACGATTGCTATGGCATCAATGTTGGAGAAGATTGAATCACGTCTAAACAAAACATCTCTTTTGTGGCAAACAAGGAATCTATAAAATTACTGTAGTCATTAAGTCTGTGATAGAAATAAAATATTATTATTGTAACAAGTTGTAACTAGTTTCCTAAATTTTACTATTATAACAATAACCAAACTCTTAATAAAAAGATGTAACCAGATGGTGCTTGGCAATTTAAAAAAAAAAAACTAGAGAGGGATTATCTAGAGTTCTTGAAAATTATTGTAAGGCTTCTTTAATCAATAAATTTTTTCCTTTAGTTCCTTTAGTTTATGAATTTTGCATTCATATCTCTTCTTCTTTCGGCCAGTCTAGTGTACAATACCACTATTTTGGCCTTCTTTTTGTTTTAATTTTTGCATATTTAACTTATTGCATATTTTTACCTTTTTGCATATTTAATTTCTTCCACAATTAATTTTATGTTATAAAGAAGTCCTTCTTCTCCTCTACTTCTTTTCTTTCATCTTCCTTCATCTCCCTTCATCTCCCTTCTTTATGTTTTATTCCTCTTTTGGGGTCTCTCTTAATCATTGGTGTCAGAGCCCAAAGGAGAAGTAGAGATGTGCTGGTAAAAAATAAATTAACATATGTCTTCTCAGGGTGGAAATTGATAGTTTAATTTTTCTGTCAAAATTTGATTGAATAGTATGTTTCATTTTGTGTAAGAATAAAAAGTATATGCTACAAGGATATCTTTCTCGAGGTTATGGTAGTAATTCCCTATGTATAAGGCAGTAAGTCTAGACTTTGATAGAAACTCATAAAGATGAAGTATTTTAGTAACTTATTCAGTAACTAAATTCAACTTTTGGATAAATAACTTTGTTTTCTAATCTCTACTATAAATGACATACTTTAGTCAATTTTCTATCCTTACATCACTACCAACCTGATAATAATGATATTAATAATAAGAGAACTAATTATATTATACTTAGAAATTTACCCTTTTCTGAACAATATTCTCACCCTAGTTTCTCTTTCTTAAATGATAGAAAATCATCCTCATCGACCAATATTTTTTTTAGAGGAAATCCAATTTAAAGAAATTAACCAAGGTATGACGATTGGACAATTTTAAGAGTCTTAAAAATGCCTTTTACAAACTAGAGGGAAACTTCTTTCATAAATCTAATTATATAATTAGAACTGTGAAGGATGTTATCCCTATAAATCCTTAGAAAGAAGAATTTTATCTTCCCTTTGGAGAATCTGTGAAACATCACAAAAAATGCTATAAATTCCCACATGTAGGATCTGTTCAAATAACTTGAAAGCCTTTACTAAAAGAAAAACTTAATATTTTTTGTCTAATTTACTTGAGAGACATTAGATACAACCAATTCACTAATTCCCTTTTAGGTACAATTGAAGCTAGGTTAGATGTAAAACCCATCTATTTTAACTATTCCCCTAACAAAACGGTATCCTTGGTAGACAAAAATGCCATGGATATCCTTAAACTTAACATAAAACTCCTTGGTTTTGACATGAAACCAAGATCAATTCCCATAGCCTTATTATATAGAATACAATATAAAGTTATAAACTTTCCAACTTTAATGTACTTATACCACAAGAAATTGGTCAAATTACCCTATTTTTAACCGATGCTAATGTAATGGTCCCAAAAATTATTTGTTGGGAATAAGTGGATTTACTTAACGAATGGGTTTTGGAAAAGGTATCTCCTACCTTACCAATACCAACCCCTAAATTCAATAAGATTAGACCAAATTAGAATTATAGGAATATCCTTTGAAAGAAGAGGGAAATCTTTTAGTTCTGCTTCAAGTTATAAATCTACCCAAATGAATGAGGATTTAGGTCTATAAGGTCTGAGCTACCTAGGCATTCATGCTGCTCCACACCACAAATGTCACATTCTATCATACACCTTTATGATATAGATACTTCTTCCAACATACCTCAACCCATCCTATCAAAAAGATGATAAAGATAAAAGGTCTATCTAATTTTCAACATATTCTTCTGTGAATAGACTATTAGAATTGAATATGGCTCAAAAGGAATGCCAAATCAACAAACAGTCCTTACAAAAAGATTTATATTTAGAAGAAAATACCCAAGAACGATAATGGTTCTTTGAAAACTTTAAGGGGGAAATCAAAGAAAACAAATTCAAAAACAACTTAATGAATTTCTTGAAAAAATTTAGACAAATATTTCAGTTTTTGAATGGTTTAAGGCTTATGCTTTTGCCAAACAAATATATTACCCTTCCTCAAACTCAGTTAATATGACTAGTAAAACTTGGCACACACTAAAAAGGGAAGTTACTAATTCTAAGCTTCCTCTGTCTAAATCTGTCCAACTCTCAAATCTTAGTGATAATAACCCTTTTATAGCTTCACCTTTTAAATTCAAAAACTTAGAAGAACAAATTAACTCCAAAGATATTCAAAGTCTTATGGAACAAAATAGTTATACAAATAAATATCTTCAAACACTAGGTGACCATCTCACCTCTAAATTGACAAGCC
Organism: Erythrophleum fordii; assembly: GCA_032878935.1. Classification (NCBI taxonomy): domain Eukaryota; kingdom Viridiplantae; phylum Streptophyta; class Magnoliopsida; order Fabales; family Fabaceae; genus Erythrophleum; species Erythrophleum fordii. The sequence goes on along the minus strand of JAVQMF010000052.1, from coordinate 10,410,016 downwards.
AACCATCTTTTTTACCATCTTCTTCAAAACATATAATGGAAAAACCTTTATTTAAACTCTTCCAGGTACTAACTAATATTAAAAAGGAATTGAAATAATTTCAAACCAAAATCTCCTTAAGAAAATAAAGGACCAACTTAAATCTCTACTTTATTTTAGAATCACCAACCACTAACAACATTAATCCTAAGAGTCTTAGTTTGATTTCAATTTAGCGCTTTCTCTAAAATCTCCTGAAATTGCCCAAACTTCCTTTCAATGGAATAAACCCTTAAAACTGTTCTATCCAAAAGCAACTACTCCAAATTTTGCAATAGAAGAACAAAATCAAAACTTTAAATATTTTAGTGCCAACAACATTTATGAATGGAACATAGATTGACAAATTGAGTATCAAATACTCAATACCCTCCAATAAATAACAATAGTCTACAAGGCTTATTAAATCTTACATAATTATTCTGAAGAAGTCATAGCCAATATTCTTATTGTTGGTTTCTTAGGACAACTCAAGAGATGGTGGGATAATTATATCTTACTTGACCAAAAAATAAAAATTTTAAAACCATTAAATTACAATAAGATGGTACTCCTATAATTTATGATGTAGATGTCATCTTAGACATAGTCAGCACCTTAATCTTTTTAATAATCCAACATTTTATTAGTGATCTAACCATTTGAAAAAATCGTTTAGCAAAAATTTTGTCGAACCTTGAGTGTAGAACTCTGGAAAATTTTAAGTGGTACAGAAATCCCTTCTTATCCAGGGTCTTCACTAGAAATGATTGCCATTAGCATTTTTTGAGAGAAAAATTTTTAGTTGGCCTTCCAAAATCTTTTGGAGAGAAGGTCTATGAGAAAATTAGGAACCAAACTATAGATGGGTTCATTACTTATGAATACTTAAGTTACGACTAACTCATAACTTATGTTCATAAAACTGTCCTAAAAATTTGTCAAAATAATAAGATTCAAAATCAATTAGTTAAAGAAAAAGTTCAAAATAAGAAAGATTTTGGCAACTTTTTGCGAACAATTTGGTCTTCCCACTTGTAAAAAATCTAAACCTAAAAAACACGAATATAACTCCAAAACTTATTATAAAAAATTTTGAAAACCAAATTTATATCTAAAAGGTAATTTGAAAAAGGATTTTAAGACAAAACCTCATCTTCCAAAACCCAAGCTAACCTGCTATATGTGTGGCAAACCTAATCATATGTTCAAATATTATCAATTAAGAAAAAAGATCAAAAACCTAAAACTAGAAGAATCAACCTTAGAACAACTCAACCATCTTCTGAAGAAAATGAAAGTAGTCCTAAAGACATAAACCAAATCCAAGAAGATGATATTTCCAGTAGTAATTCTGAAGAAGAAATTAATATTATCATAAAAGAACAAAAATTTTTGTTTGATATTATTAGTTTTCTTTTTAGTTTAAAAGAGAAGAAACATTATCTTAATGAATTTAAAAAATTATTCGAAAATCAACCTTCAACCTCAACATCTTAACCTCTTATTCTCAGTAACAAATACAATTTAACTAATACTCTTAAAAGATTTTCTAAAACTTCCCATCCAACAACATTCCAAAGTCTTCAATATGAGGTAAATAATTTCAAAATTGAAGTTAGAATCCTTAAATTTCAACAAGAACACTTAAATTGAGTCCTAGCTGAAATCCAACATCCAAATTCGATAATAAATCAAAAAGATGAAGACTTGAATATTTCTAAGTCTGAACCATTTTTAAATCTTATTTTAAGATTAGAACTTCAGAAATCTTATATTCATGTTTACATAAAAATTAATAACAAATTCACTTTAGAACAAATTGCTTTGTTTGATACTAGAGAGGAAGGGCTAATTCCAACCAAATATTTTGAAAAAACCACTAAATGTCTTAGTACTACAAGTGATTAAAAATTACAAGTTAAATATAAAATTACAAATGTAATAGTAGAAAACCAAATACTCCAAGTCCAAACTCTATTTCTTTTGCTCAAAGATCTTAAAAATAAAATTATTTTAGGAATACCTTTTATAAAAACTCTATTTCCTTTGGAAATATTCCATGAAGGGATAACAACTTAGCATTTAGGAAAGCCCATTACTTTCTAATTTGCTTAAAAAAATCCATTTTCAAAGAATTGAATCCTATCTAAATTAGAACAAAACAAATTAATTTTTTAAAAGAAGAAATATCCTTTGAAATTATTAATTCTCAGCTCTCTCAAAACCCAATTCAACAAAAGATCCAAACTCTTTTCAATCAAATGTAAAACTTCTTTTGTTCTGATTTCCCAAATGCTTTTTGGGAAAGAAAGAGACATATTATGGAACTTCCTTATGAAAAAGATTTCCACAAAGAAAAAAATCTCACAAAAGCCAAACCCATTTAAATAAATCAAGAACTATTAGATTTTTATAAACAAGAAATATTAGATGTTTTAGTTAAAGGTTTGATTAGACAAAATAGAAACCCTTGGTCATGCTCCACCTTTTATATTAATAAAAATGCAGAAATTGAACGAGAAACACCTTAACTAATAATCAATTACAAACCTCTCAATCAGGCCTCCCAATGGTTCAGGTATCCTATTCCAAACTAAAAAGAAATTTATTAATATAGGTTATATTCAACCAAGATATTTTCAAAATTTGACACGAAATCTGGTTTTTGGCAAATTCAGATTCATGAGAAAGATAGATACAAAATAGCTTTCACAGTCTCCTTTAGGCGATACGAATGGAATGTAATGCCTTTTAAACTAAAAAATGCTCCTTTTAAATTTCAAAAAATCATGAATAATATATTTAATCCTTCCACTAAATTCATCATAGTTTACATAGATAATGTTTAATATTTTTCGAAACAATTGACTAGCTAATAATTTCCAACTATTCATATTATTGTACATATTTTCTCTCAGTAAACATGATGTTAGTCTCCACTTATAGGGTAAATAATACTTCTATCGAGAAAATAAACATACTTATGATAAATAGCTTATACTCAAGTCTTTTTTGGAAAATGACAATTTTTGTCTTAATTTTGAGTATACTGAGAGCTAATCACATTTTGCTCTTCTTATAGAATGCATGTTTCAGAGAATATTGAGTAATCTTAGGAGAAAGAGGCTGCAAAGTGGTAGTTTTGAAATCTCGCCACGACCAAGTATTCCTCACGCTGTGGCCGAAATAAAAGAATTCAAGGGTAAGCGTGCTGGGCAAGTTGCGTCGTGGCGGATCATGCTATGGCCACGGCAAGAATTCAGTCAGAAGAAATCACGCTGCGGCGAAAGCATGATGAGCCATGGTGCTAATCGAGCAGAACCAAATCCACGGCGTGTATGTGTTGAGCCACGGTGCTAATCGAGCAGAACCAAATCCACGGCGTGTATGTGTTGAGCCACGGCCTAAAGTCACATAGAACCAAAACTCATCGCGGCAGAAACAACATATGCCGAGGCGAGGAACGTGCATGCCACTCAGAAGCCAAACTCACCACGACGTTTCATAGTCAGGCCGCGGCGCTCATTCTCCCAGAACTCAATCTAGCCGCGGCGCAAAATGCTGAGCCGCAGTGCAACGTAAATTAAATGAACGCAGCGTTTTGTTTTCATACTTTTGGACGGTTTGAGGCTTGATATGAGAGGAGGAAAGGTAGCAGCTGTCATTCTGGGTTGTATTCTCTTTGTTCCAAGTGAGTGGAGGCTGGAGAGAGCTAAGGAAGTATCTTAGAGAAGAAAGAGGCTAAGGATTGAAGAGGGAAGCTAAAACAAGCTTCATTTCTGAGTTTCTTCTTCCTTCCTTTTGTTTTTTTGATAATTTCTGATGTATTTGATTTATACTTCAAGTTTGCCTCTAGTTTTTATGATCATGTGTAGCTAAACTCTCTAATCTATGATTATTAGGAACTCTTGTATGGATTAACGATTGTTTTTCACTTTAATTTTGCAATCAATGGTTATATCTATTCATTCAATTCCATGCTTCATGCTCCCTAATTGATTGGCCAACATTTAGGGTGATTTGAATCCTTGCTTGAACTTGGGAAAGGGAAAGAAAGGTTAGATCAAGAGTTACGTGATGTGAGTACTTGAAACTTGCTAGGAAAGGTAGATGGTTTAGTTAATGAGATAGGAAAATATTCATTAGCCTCATATAGTCCAATTAGGTATTATGTTAGCAATTTGATCTTTGTTGATTTTATAAAGAATTATGAAATTGATTGAATAATCCTATATGAGATTTGGAAAAATACTTATAGGAACAAATGAACCCTAGGCCAACATATGTTATCATTGAGAGCAAATATTCTAAGTGTTAAGCAATTTATTATGAAATATAAGAGGAACTAATAATCCTAGATGCCACTAATCGCCCGGAACATCCAAATATTAATCCTGAGCTTTGTATAGCTTTTCATCTATAAACAATTTCTTTTTAATACCAACAATTAAAAATTGATTCACTTAATTTAAATTAGGTTGTGAATTTCAGTACTTGATATTATTTTGACAACAAATCCTCGAGGGAATGATCTTTTCTTATCACTATATTGCCTTCGCAATACGTATATTTGCGTATACACTTCAAAAAGAGTAATAAGTTTTTAGCGTCGTTGCTGGGGAATTGTGTGCCAAAATATTTCCCTATCAATATTGATATTAACACACCTAGTTTAAACTTAAGCATTGTGCATATTTTTATTTTATCTATTTTCAATTTCTTTCCTATTCTGTTTTGCAGTGACTACCTTCTGTGAGTGCACAACCTCATATGCAAGAAATTGTAAGTCTAGAAGTGGTTTTGTTTCAAGAAGAATCTAAAGAAGCATCTAATCAAGCCCAAAGAGACGATAGTGAAACCTGTGACTCGACCACAAACATAGCGCAAGAGGATGAAAATTGTGTCCACACAGTAAATGATTTTGCTACTTTGAATATGCAAGGATACCACTCCAGTATAAGAAGACCAACCATTTAAGCAAATAATTTTGAAATGAAGTAAGTGGTGCTGCAGATGCTTCAAATGGCTGGACAATTTAATAGCTCCCCTCTTGAAGATCCGAACACTCACCTTTCCAACTTCTTAGAGGTGTGTGATTCCTTTAAGCAGAATGGAGTATCGGCTGATGCAATTTGGTTGAGGCTATTTCCACTCTCATTAAGGGACAAGGCTAAGGTATGGCTCAACTCATTGTCGGATGGGTTCGTAGCTACTTGGGATGATCTAATTACAAGATTTAGAGCCAGATTTTTTCTATCAACTCGATCAGTAGAGTTGAGAAATGACATCACCTCCTTTAAGCAACAAGATGATGAGCTATTATATGAAACCTGGGAAAAATTCAAGGAATTATTGAAAAAATGCCCGAATCATGGATTTCCTAAATGGGTGCGAGTGCAAACTTTCTACAATAGATTGTTACCAGAAACGAAAGCCATCCTTGACTCAGCTTCAAATGGGAGTATCACAGGCAACTTGAATGTTGATGTGGCATATAATTTGCTAAAAAATAAGACAGTTAACTCCCTCCAATGGTCTACATCCAGACCTCATAAGAAGAAGGTAGCTGGGGTACATGAAATTGATGCTCTAACCACACTCTTGGCTTAGATGGCTGTAATAAACAAGAGATTTAACAATTTTAAAACACGCTTCAGTGCACTAATGGGGGTTAATGCTATTCAAGCTCCGGTCATCACTTGTGAGCACTATGGAGAAGAACATTATAGTGATCAATACCCTTCCTTGGTAGAAGTAGTCAACTACATGGGCAACTATGGGAAGAACCAAAACAATCCTTATTCCAACACCTATAACCCAGGATGGAGGAATCATCCAAATTTCTCATAGAGCCAGGGACAAAATCAGGCCCAGTCATCCTCTTCTAATATGAGACCTTCTCATCCCCTTAGATTTTCTGCTTAAGGAAGACCACCAATACCAGAAAAGAAGCCAAACATGGAAGAAATGCTTATGCAGTATATGGCTAAGCAAGATGCCATCTTAGCCAGACAAGATGCAACAATGACAAAACATGAGACTGCAATCCGAAATATAGAAGTGCAAATCGGTCAATTGGCTTCTTCCATAAATTCAAGACAGCTCGAGGTGCTACCAAGTGGCACTGTTCCTAACCTTAGAAGAGAAAGCAAAGAGGAATGTAAGGCTATAGCATTGAAAAGTGGCAAAGAGTTGCCAGAAGTATTACCATCAAAGTAAGCCAATAAGTTTAACCAAAATCAAAGCAAGGTGGAAGAGAAGGTTGAGAAGGAGAAACCTATGGAAGAAAAGAATTTAGTGGAGGAGAAGAATGAAGTAGTGTAGAAGAAGAAAGACAATGCTGAGAAGAATAGTCAAAAGAAAGGTCAAGAGAGGATCATTCCCCCACTACCATTTCCTCAATGCTTCAAGAAGAAAAATCTGGATAAGCAATATAAGAAATTCTTAGAAATCTTCAAGCAGCTTCATATTAATATTCCATTTACAGAAGCTTTGGAAGAAATGCCAAGTTATGCTAAGTTTATAAAGGATGTGTTGTCCAATAAGAGGCGATTTGAAGAATTTAAGACAGTGGCTCTAAGTCAAGAATGCAGTGTTATTCTGCAAAAGAAATTACCATCTAAGATGAAAGACCCGAGGAGTTTCACCATTCCTTGTAACATTGGGAAATATTTCACTGGAAATGCTTTGTGTGACCTGGGAGCAAGTGTGAACCTAATGCCATTGTCAACTTTTAAGAAACTTGGGTTGGAAGAGGCAAGACCAACGACAGTCACTTTATAACTGGTTGACCGATCTTTAGCCTATCTAAAAGGAGTCATCGAAGATGTTCTGGTGAAGGTGGATAAGCTAATTTTTCCAGCAGACTTTACAGTCTTGGATTATAAAGAAAATAAAGATATTCCTATCATTTTGGACAAACCCTTTTTGGCCAGAGGAAGAACACTGATTGATGTACAAAAAGGAGAGTTTACTATGAGAGTGAATGACTAAGAGATGACATTCAACATGTATAAGGCAATGAAGAGCCCGAATGAACCAGAAAAATGTTGCTTTGTGCATCTAATCACCCATGCAGTACATGATGAGTTCATTAAATCAACCCTTAAGGATCCTCTAGAAGCATCATTAGTTGGAATGGCTAGGAAGGAGCATAATGGAGTGGGAGAATGTATCAAGTTGTTATAAGCAACTTAAAAGCATTTCAAGGCCTCTCAACAGTTTGAACCACTTAATGCATCAATTAGAGTCAAATATGTGTTGAAGCCATCTGTGGAGGAACCTCCATCTTTAGAGTTGAAGCCATTACCTCCTCATTTGAAATATGCTTACCTGGGGGAAGAATGCTTATTGCCAGTAATAATGTCTTATGCTCTCTCTGAACAACAAGAAAGGGAGCTTCTTCTAGTATTTAAGGGTTTTAAGAAAGCCATTGGATGGTCAATAGCAAACATAAAAGGGATAAGTCCCTCCAACTATATGCATAAAATCTTATTGGAGGAGAACCACAAGAAGTCTGTTGAACATCAGAGAAGGCTCAACCCAATAATGAAGGGGGTAGTCAAAAAGGAAATCTTAAAATGACTTGATACTGGGATTATCTATCTAATCTTAGACAGCTCATGGGTAAGCCCAGTCTAATGTGTCCCTAAGAAAGGAGGTATGACTATAGTGGCTAACACCTACAATGAGCTGATTCCCACTAAAACAGTGACGAGGTGGTGGGTATGTATAGACTATCAGAAGCTAAACACCGCCACTAGGAAGGATCACTTTCCATTGCCCTTCATTGACCAAATGTTGGATAGATTAGCTGGGAAGGCTTACTTCTACTTCTTGGATGGGTATTCGGGATATAATCATATTATAATTGCCCCGGAGGACCAGGAGAAGATAACTTTCACATGTCCTTATGGCACGTTTGCTTTCCAAAGAATGCCATATGGACTGTGCAATACACTAGCTACATTTCAGAGATGTATGATGTCTATTTTCTCTGATATGATTAAGCAAACCATGGAAATCTTTATAGATGATTTTTCAGTTTTCAAGGACTTATTTGAAGAATGCATTGCTAATTTAGAGTAAGTTTTGAAGAGATATGAGGAAACTCATTTAGTCCTGAATTGGGAAAAGTGCCATTTTATGGTGTGAGAGGAGATGTAGTTCTTGGTCATCGAGTCTCAAGTAAGGGCCTTGAGGTGGATAAGGCTAAAATTTCTCTAATTGAGCAACTTCCATCTCCGACCAATGTAAAAGGAGTTTGGAGTTTCTTAGGTCATGCGGGCTTTTACAGGAGGTTTATTAAAGACTTTTCAAAAATTGCCAAACCCCTCTGTCAACTACTTGAGAAAGACACTCCATTTAAGTTTGACCATCAATGTCATATTGCTTTTGAAGAGTTGAAGAAGAAATCAGTATCTGGCCTTATTATCGTGGCACCTGACTGGACCAACCCCTTTGAAGTGATGTGTGATGCCAGCGACTATGCTGTGGGGGCTGTACTAGGGCAACGAAAAGGGAGGCTCTTTCATCCAATATACTATACTAGTAAAATTCTATCTGATACTCAATTGAATTATACCACTACTGAAAAAGAGTTGTTGGCTGTAGTATATGCATTTGAAAAGTTTAGATCTTATTTGGTAGGCACCAAGGTTACGATTTTCACAGACCATTCGGCCATTAAGTATTTGATTGAGAAGAAGGACTCCAAACCAAGACTTATTTAGTAGGTTCTACTTCTACAAGAATTTGATCTGGAGATAGTTGATAAAAAGGGTAGTGAGAACCATGTAGCCGATCATTTGTCTAGACTGAGTACTAAAACTCAGGATGACCAAGAAAAATAGATCATCAAGACCTTTCCAGATGAGAGCTTATTTTTTATGGAGCAAAACAAAGTGCCATGGTACGCAGATTATATGAATTATTTGGTGTGCCATGTATTGCCTCCAGATTTGAACTCACACCAGAGGAAGAGATTCTTGCATGATGTAAAGTTGTATGTCTGGGATGAGCCCTTCCTATTTAAAAAGTGTGCGGATCAAATATTGTGAAGGTGTGTCCCAGATGAAAAGCAAGAATCTATCATACTAAGATGTCATGCAGCTAAGTATGGAGGGCATTTCAATGAGCAAAGAACCGTAGTCAAAATCCTCTAATTGGGCTTTTATTGGCTTTCATTATTCAATGATGCTCATACTTTTATTAGGAGATGTGACAGATGCCAAAAAGCTAGTAACATATCTAAATGACATGAGATGCCTCTGAATAATATTTTGGAAGTGGAAGCATTTGATATTTGGGGGATAGATTTCATGGGGCCTTTTACCTCTTTTCAAAACAACCAATACATACTTGTTGTTGTGGATTATGTGACAAAGTCAGTTGAAGCAATGTCCTATCATGCCAATGATACGAGGGTGGTAGTGAAATTTCTAAAGAAGAATAATTTTTACCAAATTCGGGGGCCCTTAGAGCAATCATTAGTGATGAAAGGACTTATTTCAACAATCGCTAGCTCAAAGCATTCCTAAAGAAATATGGAGTGCCACACAAGATGGCCTTGACATATCATTCTCAGACAAATGGCCAATGTGAAGTTTCTAAATGAGAGATAAAAAGGATTTTGGAGAAAACAGTAGACCCCTTAAGAAAGGATTGGGCTGAGAAGTTGGATGATGCTTTGTGGGCCTATCATACAGCATTTAAAACTCTAATTAGCATGTCTCCTTACAAGCTTGTTTTTGGTAAAACTTGTCACCGACCAGTCGAACTCGAGCATAATGCTTTTTAGGCTGTGAAGAAGTTGAATTTTGACTTGAGAAGAGCTGGTGGGAAAAGACTGTTGCTACTTAACGAGCTTGATGAATTCAGACTTCATGCTTATGAAAGCTCCAAGCTCTACAAAGGAAGGACAACGCAATGGCATGATAGGAAAATTTTACCGAGGAAGTTTGAGCCCGGTTAACTAGTATTGCTATATAACTCAAGGCTTAAGCTCTTTCTTGGCAAGCTTAAGTCACGGTGGTCAAGACCCTTTGAAGTAGTTGATGTCTCTCCATTTGATGCTGTGGAGATCATGGAAAAGGAGTCAAATAGAAAATTCAAAGTCAATGGTCAAAGACTCAAACACTATCAAGAAGGAGAGGTGGACCGTCAAAAGTCCACGATTACCTTGGAGGATTGCATGTGAAGTCATTGAAAGTCAGGCTAAGGGCTATAAACTTAGCACTTCTTAGGAGGCAACCTAAGTTCCTTCCTTTTGTAATTTTATTTTTGAGATTAAGGAGTGTGAAAATTTCACGTGGGTAATTTTTGGTTGTATATTTTTTTGGTTTCAGGAGAATCTAGTGAAGGGTGCTAATCATGTGAAGCCATGGGAAGAGTTCCAAACAATTCATGTAGTAGTGAGGCCAAGAACACAAAAAGCAAAGAAGAGAGAGTATTTTTAACTTTATGAAATTGATTGATTACCTATTCTGTGCTTTAAATTTCAAATTTGATGTGTTCAAAGCAAGAAAATACTGCTATAGCTGTAAGATTAGGCAAAATTTTTGAATAGATGCATCAGGGTAGATTTGCACCGCGGCTTAATGATTCCGCGTTGCGGCATGCTAGAAGTCAGGAGCTAATGTCGCCACGACTCAAAAATAATAGCTGCGACGTGAATGACGTCAGTAGCAAAACTCACTGCGACGTAAATTATATGAGGAAATTTTCATATGAGGTCAGTGACGAATGTCGCCGTGGCTCTACAAACACAGCTGCGGCGTATTAGGCCCAGTAGTAGAAGTAGCCACTGCGTGGTCAATCAAGCCGCGGCGTGAATTGTGCTGGGTAGTTTAATTGGTGGCAGTGTCAATATTCGCCCCGGCACACGTGTTCAAGCCGCGATGTAAGTCATATAATTAAAAAGGGTTGCAAAAATTAAAAGTGCCATTCCTGTTTTCTTTTTGGCGGTTTCTCCCTTTCGACTCATTCAGTGCCTCTCCCCTATCTCCTTCGTTCACACTGCTGCTCCTCTGCCATTATCTTTCTCCTCTCCTATTCTTCCCATTCTCTCCATTCTGCCTATTAGCCTCACTCTCTTATCTCCACTGTGGCTTTCTGCTCATAATCCTACAATTTCCTCCATCAATTAAGCGCTGCAGGTATGTATTTTAGAAACTTTAATTTCTTTTGCTTGAATGGAGATGCTTCATGATTTGGTTTTGTCCATTATGCTGGTTGACTGAGAATAATTGGTTAGGGAGTGCTTTGTGTAGGCAACTGTCTTTTGCAATGGTGAAGAAAATTTGTGTACACCACCTGTTTGTTAAAATGTCTGAATGATCTTTTAGTGTGTGTAGCTCTTTTCTGCATGCCTTTGTCTATCTATTCCCTCCTTATGTGCACATAGCTGATGGATAATGCCTTAGGGATGTCTTGAATTCTTCAAATTTTGGAATTGCCTCCATGCACACTAATTGTTTGATAAAATGCCTGAATGAAAGTAATTTGTTGATTTGCTCTTATTTGTGTGCAGCTATGAATTCTTCTTGTGTCTCTTCTAGTCAGACTTATTTGGACAATAGTTTTACTCCATTTGGGTTTGTGAAGTGGTTCATTTGTCTGATTGTAAATCATTGACTTGTGGTGCTTGCATGTTAGTTGGATCCCTTTATGCATCATAATGGTCATCTGTAGGTTCACCTTGTGCTATGTTTAGAGAGGGATCCTAATTGTTTAGCAAAAACTGGAATTGCATGAGCCTAGGGCTTTTGTTTCATCCATATTGCTCAGTTGCCCATGTTAATTGCTTATAAATTCTCTTGGCAAGTTTCTTCCTAATGGCTCCTAAAAAGAAAGCACGGGGTAAAGCTTCATCGTCATCGGCTGCTTCCTTCGATCACTCTTGCTTTGTGTCCAAGGTAGCTCAGGAGTGATACAATGAAGTCACTTTCCACCGAGCTCTGATTCTAAGGAGGAAATTCAGTACTATGCCTACTGAGAGTCAGGAAGTAGCGGATCAAATCTCCGTCAGATGATGAGGAATATTCTGTTATGAGCTAATAGTTGCTGTGGTGCCCATCATCTGTGAATTCTATGCCAACGCCCCATTTTGTCGCGAACACTTATATAGAGTCCAAGGGCGCACAATTACTATCAATGAACAAGTGATTAAAGACAAATATCACCTTTTTTTAGTATCTGACTGTGAGTTCTGCCTATACTGGATGAATGGGGAGACCCCCGATTTGGATGACATTGTTGCAGAACTGACTCTTCCGGGACAAAATTTTTGAAAGATGTCAGGAGGGGTACCCAAAGGCATTTTGCAAGGTAATTTGAATCGACTGGCCTGCTATTGGGCCTACTTCGTCTGCACTAACTTACTTCAGAACGGCCATTTGAGTGATGTAACCATTGACTGAGCGATCTTGATTTACCTGATCATGACTGGAAGGCCGATAGATGTCGGTTATATTATCCTTGAGAGCATTAAGAAGATTTCCCAATCTACAGTTTCCAGTCTAGCACATCCTCATTTGATCACGAAGTTGTGCACCAATGCAAGGGTACCGTTTGAGCCGCATGATGAGCTCCTTCCCCCGAGAAAGCCATTTTCTATCTTGTTGATTGGTGATCTAGAGGCTGAGGGAAATGAGCTGATAGAGGAGCCTATGGACGAGCCGATGGAGCAGCCTGTTGAGGAGCCCATGGAGTTTCCAGTTGAGCCCGATTAGCCACCCCATCTGCTAGCTCAGGATTTGCCACCAGCTCCGGCGCAGACACATTCTTTGGAGGCTTTGTTAATGATGATGCAGGATCTTTCCCTTTGAGCTCAGGCTATGGACCGTTGGTAGTATCAATGTTGGAGACATTTAGCCAACCATCTACAGTGGGATCCATTTGAACTTCCACCTCCTCCTGACTTTGTACTCAGTCCCACTGGATCCCCACCTCTGGAGCCACCTCTGGAGCCATCTCAGCAGCCACCACAGGACCCAGATATCTGACACCCTTCTCTGTTTCTCTTCTCATTATGTCAATTGCATCATTTTAATTTTTGGTATTATGAACTTTAACTATTTTATTTTGTTGTCAGTAGGAGTTTTCTTAATATTTTCTTTGTTATTTTCTTTTGTATGTGATTGTCTTTATATTTCCTTTCTCATTTCCTTTTTTTTTTAGTATCTATCAAAAACAAACACAAAAATAAAAATTTTCCTTATGCACAGAGCTATCTACCTTAATTCTCTTAGGCTTTTTTTGTTCCTTAACATTAGGGACAATGTTGATTTTAAGTTTGGGGGTAGGATAGTTTGGACAAGCATAATTTATGGAAATAACATGAAATTTTGTTCTTGAACTTTTCCTTGTTAAAAAATAAATTTTTGAAATTCGTTTCAAATTAGTTTGTCTGTTAGCCTATTAGTTTTGTTTTCACCTGCTTCCAATAATAGTGTCTTGTGTCAAGAGATATTTGGTAGGAATTTTATGCTATATGTGTTTTGATCTCAGTTCAATTCAAATGCATAAATTAGGAATTCTTCCATTTTGAAAACCTTAATATGCATCATTGGCCAATCCACAAATCAATTGCTAGTTCGAGGAGAAAATTCTCTGTAATCTAATTTGTATGGCTAGTCTCAAATCCAGGGCTTTAGAACTTATTTCTTACTCTTTTGAGGTGAATCAATAGGTATGGCATAACCCTTAGAGATGATTCAGACATTCCTTGGTTGAGATTGTGCCTTTCTAGCCTGACCCTATTGTAATTACATAAATGCTTGAACTTTATTTAAGCCTTTTGAAAAAAAAAAAAAAGAGAAACCGTAGAAGATTGCATTTTATTATGTTGCCCTAGAGTTACTAATAGGAGTACATAACTTGACTAGCCTTATAAAAGTCTATAATCCTGCCCTTGTCTTGAGAGAAAGATAATAGTGTGTTCATGAGGATGAGGAAACAAACAGTATAATATTTGTTCATTCAAATTCAAAAAAAAAAGATCCCATTAAAATCATTACTGAAGGTGCATTAAGAAAACCTCTGGTTTATATATACTATCATATAAATTTTCTCAAGATCTTTTGTACTGACTTTGCCTATCCTTGGTAGCCATAGCCCTAGCCCCATTACAAGCCTAAAAGTCCTTTTGATTTAGTGGTTTTGTGGTGCCTAATGCAGTGGAGGGAGGGAAAAGGGTAAGCTTATAAGGTTCCTGTTGTTGAGGCTAGTTATACTTGTTGGAATGCAGAAAATTAATTTTGATACTTGTTTGAGATGAGTGTTTGGCTAAATTCACACACACATTTTGAAATGGTTGGAAGCCTTAACTTTATTGTTTGAACTTTGTTTCTAGCATATATAGTTTGTTTTTCCTATTGAATACGCTCTCTGATGCAACAAGTGAGGACCATAGCAATCATTAATGTTCCCAAGGCCAATGGTCACTCTAATAGTGTTTTTGGTTTGTTTTACTTGAGGATGAGAAAAAGTTCAAGTTTGGGGGTGTGATAATATCCAACTATTCATATTATTGTACATATTTTCTCTCAATAAACATGATGTTAGCCTCCACTTATAGGGTAAATAATACTTCTATTGAGGAAATAAACATACTTCTGATAACTAGCTTTATACTTAAGTCTTATTTGAAAAATGACAATTTTTGTCTTAATTTTGAGTATACTAAGAGCTAATCACATTTTATTCTTCTTATAGGATGCATGTTTCATAGAATATTGAGCAATCTCAGGAGAAAGAGGCTGCAAAAGTGGTAATTTTAAAATCTTTCTGCGGCCAAGTGTTCCTCACGCCGTGGCCGAAATGGAAGAATTCAAGGGTAAGCGTGCTATACAAGTTGCGCCGTGGCGGATCATGCTATGGCCTGGCGAGAATTCAATTATAAGCAAATCATGCCACAACGAGAGCATGATGAGTCGCGGTGCTAATCGACCGAAGCCAAATCCATGGCGTATGTGTGTTGAGCCGTGACCCGAAGTCACACAGAACCAAAACTCGTCGCGACGAAAACGACATGTGCTGAGGCAAGGAATGTGCATGCCACTTAGAAGCCAAACTCGCCGCGGCACTCATTCTTCTAGAACTCAATTTGGCCGCGGTGCAAAATGTTGAGCCGCGGCGCAACACAAATTAACTAAATGCAGCGTTTTGTTTTTGAACTTTTTAAAGGTTTGAGGCTTGATATGCGAGGAAGAGAGGTAGCAGCCGTCATTCTAGGTTGTATTTTCTTTGTTCCAAGTGAGTGGAGGCTGGAGAGAGCTAAGGAAGCATCTTGGAGAAGAAGGAGGCTAAGAATTGAAGTGGGAAGTTAAAACAAGCTCCATTTCTGAGTTTCTTCTTCCTTCCTTTTGTTCTTTTGATAATTTCTGATGTATTTGATTTACACTTCAAGTTTGCCTCTAGTTTTTATGATCATGTGTAGCTAAACTCTCTAATATAGGATTATTAGGAACTCTTGTATGGATTAACAATTGTTTTTCACTTTAATTTTGCAATCAATGGTTAATATCTATTCATTCAACTCCATGCTTCATGCTCCCTACTTGATTGGCCAACATTTAAGGTGATTTGAATCCTTGCTTGAACTTGGGAAAGGGAAAGAGAGGTTAAATCAAGAGTTGCATGGTGTGAGTACTTGAAACTTGCTAAGAAAGGTAGATAGTTTAGTTAATGAGATAGGAATATACTCATTAGCCTCAGATGGTCTAATTAGGTATTATGTTAGCAATTTGATCCTTATTGATTTTATAAAGAATTATGAAATTGATTGGATAACCCTATATGAGATTTGGAAAAATACTTATAGGAATAAATAAACTCTAGGCCAACATATATTATCATTGAGAGCAAAGATTCTAAGTGCTACGCAATTTGATATGAAATACAAGAGGAACTAATAATCCTATATGCCACTAATCGCCCGAAATATCTAAATATTAATCCTGAGCTCTGTATAGCTTTTGACTAATAAATAATTTCTTTTTAACACCAACAATTAAAAATTAATTTGCTTAATTTAAATTAGGGTGTGAATTTCAGTACTTGACATTATTTTGATAACAAATCCTCGAGGGAACGATATTTTCTTATCACTATATTGCCTTCATGATACGTATACTTGCATGTATGCATCAGAGAGAGCAACACTAGCATTTCAAACACATTTATATTTTTATAAATATTATCAAAAGAAATGGTCTTGCCATTTGAAAAACAAAGTTAATCTTTTTCAAACTAAAGTTAGGTTTCTTAGTCATAACATCTATTAAGGAACTATTACTTCAATTGATAAAGTAATTCAATTTATCGATAAATTTTTTAATCAAATTATAAATAAAAATTAGCTTCAAAGATTTTTAGGTTGTTTAAATTATGTGGGAGATTTGCTTCCTCAGCTTAACAATGTTATTAAACCTCTTTATGAGCATTTAAAAAAATATCCTCCCCTTGGACAAACAAGCATGCAACTATTGTCCGACAAATCAAATCTCAAGTGAAGCACCTTCCATGTCTTTTCCTTCCAAACCATTTGGCTCTTTAAATTGTTGAAATAGATACTTTTGACATTGGTTATAGAGGCATTCTAAAACAAAGAATAAATAATAAAGAAAATATCATTGCTTTCACATCTAAATATTAGAACTCTACATAACAAAATTATTTTACCATTAAAAAAGAAATTTTAACGATTGTTTTATGCATTACAAAATTCTGAAGTAATTTACTAAATCAAAAATTCCTAATTAGAATTGATTGTAAATCTGTAAAAGATGTTTTGAAAAAATATGTGAAAAATTTTGCATCAAACAAATTTTTACTAAATGACAAGCAATTTTAAATGTCAACTATCTTCTTGATTATCTTACTCATAAATTTTTACAAAAATAATGAAAAAGAAAATAGTGCAAATAAAGGAAATGACAAAGCCCAAGAAAGCTCATCATCAGATGATGATAAAAAAAAAATAGTCTTGAGTTAATCAAAATTAGAGTTTTCTATCATTAAAATTAGGTCATTTACCCAACAAATTAGGCCTTTTACCCAATTATCAAAAGAAACCTTCACCAATAAACCAACTCAAAAAGAAATAAAAGGCTTCCTATGCCTTTCTTATTAAAACCCTCCAAGATATTGCTTCTCAAACCTTGGTCAAGTTTCCAAACAAGTCTTGGGCAAATAGAGCTAAAAAAGAATCTAGTGACCAATCTCTGAATAATGAATAAGAATCTAGCTTGACTCTCATACAAATCATTGACTTATTGAAAGCCCAAACTACTACCAACATGAAAATCATTTCTAAAAAGAGAGAATCCTCAGTTGATTTTCCCTAACTGATACCTTTTCAAACTACCAAACTAGCTAATTGAGATCTTTTGTTTAATATTTAGGGACCAATGTTTTAATTTAATCTATTATAGATAGATTATTTTATTTGTTTAATCTCTCATAAAATTATTTTCTTAACTTAGTTATTAATAAATGAAGTATTTCTTAATTTAATTACTTATAAATAAAATTGATATCAATATTATCATTATATTAATTACTATAAATAAATATTCTTTTTTATTATTAAAAAAATCATATATCATCAAATAGATTTTGTGTTTAAGTTGTTAAAATAATTAACTTCATCTTCTTTTGTGGGAATTTTGTTTTTCACTCCTCTAGTAGGATTAGACAAAGAAAGCAATGTTGGAAAAAGTATATCAAATTAGTTGGTTTGATAAAAAATTGATGAATTAGTGACTGAATTGGTCCAGTTGATTCATAAAACTAATAAAAAAAAGGGTCGAATCGATCAAAATTGGACCAATTTAAAGATTAATTGGTTTTGAAATTTTTTTTTTCTTTTTAAGATTATTTCCTATAAAACAACATAGTTCATCTTTGATAAATAGAAAAAATTAAAAATAGAAGATAGTAGGAGAAATGTGAAGTTAAAATAAAGAGAAATTTAAAGAAAAGAGAATATAAGAAAAATAAAAAACATGGAGTTGGCCATTTTTAGTGTTTATTTTTTTTCTTATTTTATCTCTTAGTAACATTACTCTTAAGTATTAAAGTATTTGACCAAAATTATTCATTCATCTACCATGTGGTTCTTATTATAATTTAGGAATCTAAAAGTTCAATGTTAAATACTCTTAAATTTTAATTTGAGTAATTTTTATTTTTTAATTAAAAAATAACTTCTCAAATATTTTAAGAAATATAGAATTAATAATTAAATATTTAAAACTTATTAATATTTATTTGTTTTATTATAATTTTAATATATAAAATTTTAAAAAATATATTTAATTATTATCAATTTGATCATTCAACCATAATCAAACTAATAAATTAAAAATTAATATTTTTTTAGTTTAATAATTAGTCTGATTTTAAAAATATTATAAAAATACAAAAAATATTTTTAATGATATTTTTCACACTAAACAATAATTTTTTTTGGATAAGAAAAAAGATATAATTTTGATCACATTGAATAAAAAAATATTTCATTTTTTCATAGCAACTAAAATTCTACTTACACATAAAATAAGTACTATTCCACCTGATAACAGGCCCAAATGTCTACAAGAAACAACAGAAGAAGCCCAAAAGATTAAGATCCTGTTTTGTACCCTAGAACCAACGTTAACATGAACAACCGCCTCGGCAGGCGCTAGGAGTCCAAAAGTTAAGAAAGAAAACCGCAACAATGGCGGGAGGGAAGATCAAGAAGGAAAAGGGAAAGCCGCAGCATCACACACCCTACCAGGGAGGCATATCTTTCCACAAATCCAAGGGTCAGCATATCCTGAAGAACCCATTACTCGTTGACGCTATAGTCCAGAAATCTGGCATCAAAAGCACCGATGTCATCCTTGAGATCGGTCCCGGTACTGGAAATCTCACCAAGAAGCTTCTCGAAGCCGGCAAGATGGTTATTGCCGTTGAGATTGACCCCCGTATGGTTCTCGAGCTGCAAAGACGATTCCAAGGCACTCCTTACTCCAACCGCCTCAAGGTATGGCTTTGTTTGGTTAATCACAAAATGGTGGCTTATAATGATAGTGAAAGAAGCTTTGTGGGTGTGCTAAAGCTATCTGAATGAATAAAAGATTTCACTTTGTTTTAATGATATGGTTGAAGGTTACTGATTTTTCAGCTTTCCTGGGTAAAATTTCGGGTTTGAGTCACTAGAAATAGATCATAGTTTTTATGGAGAAGCACTGAATACCCTGTTGATAGTATACGTTTAGAACCCAAATTTAAAGCTTCCAAGGTTGTTAGTTATTATGTGGTTTATTGTGTCAGTCCTCAGGTTTCACTTAATTTTTAATTTGGCCTTATAGTTTAAAACTTGTAATTGACCCGTCATCTATTTATTTGCTACAAATGTGGCCGACGATGTGTAGCACTCCAACAAAAGACATAAAAATAGATGATGAAGTGAAATTCACTCATTTAACATGTGATGTCACTTATGTTAAGTCGCTTGGGTGAGTTAGCATAAATCATACAAATTCAAAGTACTAAGATAACATATGACAGGTTATGTGAGTAGCAGAAGTTCACTTGCAGAGGTTTAATGGCAAGGATCAAATAATATTGATTTAATAATATAAGGGCTATTACAAACTTTTCAATGATAGGGAAGTGACTAAAAAATGAAGTGAAACTCTAGAAATCATAAGAGAAATCTAATCTTGTCATTTTATCTAAAAGTTCAGAGCGTAGGATTATTTTCTGTAGTAGTTGTGTTCTCTTTTGCTTTAGAATTCTTTGACGGATGGATATAATACTGAGTATGGAAGTTATCTTTTATGCTCCCAAATATGGCGAGCTAGAGGCTTCAACTGGACAACATCAATGATTTCTTTTTGTAGGTTATCAACTATTATTATTCATTTATTTTTGGCTGCTGAAGTACTTTTTTAATGTTCATCCATATAATGCCTTAAATTTCAGCATTTTCTCTTCCAATATATTTCTCACATTCTTGCTTTACCTAACTGAAAAAGAATGAATCTTTAATACTTCTGGTGAATCCGTCAGAGTTTGTGTTTTATTCTTTAGATGTCATTCTGTAGGATTTTGTATTTTGTTATAATATATTTGTGTGCTTCAAATTGGATAATGATGTGAAGCCATTGCCTTGTATCATGTCCAAAACAGTCTATGTTGCCTTACATCAGTGACCTTTGAGTGTGTGGACCTTTTTACCATCCAGATTTACCTAAAATGTCACATTGTTTTTCTCTTTATCCTTTATTATTGCTAGTCAGTATCTTAATTTTGTTTATAATGATTACAGGTTATAGAAGGTGATGTGCTGCGGACTGAACTCCCGTATTTTGATATATGTGTAGCAAACATTCCCTATCAAATATCTTCTCCTCTCACGTTTAAGTTACTCAACCACCAACCTGCATTTCGGTGTGCAATCATAATGTTCCAGAGAGAATTTGCCATGAGATTGGTTGCTCAGCCCGGTGACAAGCTTTATTGTCGTCTTACTGTGAACACACAACTCCTTGCTCGAGTCTTCCACCTCCTCAAAGTTGGGAAAAACAATTTCCGGCCTCCACCAAAGGTTGATTCTTCTGTAGTGCGAATTGAGCCCCGGAAACCCCGTATTGAAGTTAAGCAAAAGGAATGGGACGGGTTCTTGCGTATTTGTTTCAACCGAAAAAACAAAACCCTTGGTTCCATTTTTAGGCAGAAGAATGTCCTCTCTTTGCTTGAAAAGAACTACAAGACTGTGCAGGCGTTAAAACTCTCACAAGGAGGTTCACTGGAGGAAACAGACACTAAAATGGACTCCTCTAGTTTTGGTAATTCTACTGCAGATCAAGGCATGGATATGGATGATGACGGAGATGATGATGAAATGGATATTGAGGGTGGAGATGCCGAAGAGGAGCAATCTGAATTCAAGGACAAGGTTATGGGTGTTCTGAAAGAAGGAGATTTTGAAGAGAAGAGGTCGTCCAAGCTCACACTGCAGGAATTCCTATACCTGCTGTCTCTATTTAACAAAGCTGGCATACACTTCTCCTGATTATATATTCATTAAATAATTCTAGTATTTTCTTCTCTCCTACTCTATTCTTTCCAACATGAATCTTATAGTTATCAGCCTGTTTTTAAAGAGAGTGAGGGTTCTGATCAGGATAAAATGGTCCTACCAGTTTTGCTGATTATTTTCAAAGCTCCTTTATTGATGTATACCACTGATATAATTTATAGCAGGCTAGAGTTAGAATGAGTTCTTTTGTTCTTCCGATGTTTAACAAAGATTTGTGCTCGTAGGAGCATGTAATTTGTGTTTTCTTTTATTCAAGTTGTGTGTGCCATGTTTCCAGTTATCTTTTGCCCTGTGCACTGATTACCGGCTTGATAGTCTTCTAAATCATTGCTGATGATCAAGGGAGGACCTTAAATTACAGAGGCACAATCACTGTTAATAAGTCACTGGGAAGAAGCCTTGCCGTGGATGTTTAAATTCAATTATTTTTATTTCTTATATAGAATTATCCTAACTTATTTCTTGTATTGTTGCATTATTGGTTATATAGTTCCATAAACCACCCTTAAAAATGGACTTGTATAATTCAATAGAGGAAGCAAAAAAGATTGTGATATATTTATGGGCAGTTCAAAGATTTGATTTCTAGGGGTGTTCAAAGATTTAGATTTAAATCAAAACCAAATCGATCTTAGTTAGTTGATTTTGCAAAATAGAAAATCTATTTACTTTTAGGTTATGAACGATTTGGTTCATGCTTATTTATTTTTTCAAGTAATTTAAATTTTTTTAAATATTTGTGTGATTGTAAAAACGTAGATAAGACTTTGCTTAAATGTTCATTATCATTAATTTACTTCTCTTTTTCAATCAACAATCCCTTATAACTTACAAGTTATTTTCTCTCTTAGTCATTTATTATTCACATAATTAATTAACAATTTATAAATATTAAATTAAATATTGTACAAAAAGTTGAACAATTAATTTTGATTTGTTAATTACTGTATCATAATTGATTATACTTATCAAATCTATACATTAAATATATATAGTGACTAAATTTGTTAACTTTAATAGGGAAGATTAAATAAAAATAATAATAGCGTATTGATTCGGTTTAATATGGTTCAAACTACTAAAAACCAGACATTGACTCAATTTAATTGATTTTTATATGTAAAAATCTAATTTTGACCTACTTTTTTATATAAAAAATTTAGCTCTAAGTAATTAAAATTTTACAAAGTTCTTTTACAAAATTTTAGAAAAGAAAAAATTAGTATGACCAAGTGGCAAATATAGCTATCCAACTAGGGCTTGACCAAGGTTAATTTGAGCTCTTCACTTCACGATCATTTTGAAATTAATGCAATCATCTTAAATTTATAATAAAAAATATTTTATAACTATATATCAATTTCAAACAACAATCGATCTGCAAAGAATTTGAACTCTATACATTCATGCATCCAAATAAATTCAGTTTTGTATGTGTACACACATAAAGATACTTAAAAAGTAGAATTACTTAAAAATACATAATTTTATTGTCGAAAACTAAATAAATAAAAATTTAATTTTTTTTTGAATTTATTTTATTTGATTATTCTTACTTTATATAGTTAATTAAGGTTTCTTATTGTTTTATAATTAATTAATTATCTTTATCATAAAATAATTTATTTGAACATTAATGGATTATTTTATGTATTGAAAACTTTATATGTATATATATATATATATATTGACATTTTAATATACTAAGTTGATTTGAATATGATGTAATGAATGGATTGATGAAAAAATGCTCCATTATTACTATAAAAACAACTAAAATCTCTTTTTAGTCTTTCACAAATAGGACGTTTCTCAATTTATTTATTTTAATAGGATTATCTTCTCAATTTAGTTCTTATAGATAAAATATTTTTTAATTTTATCCCTAAAAAAATGTGTTTTATAAATGATTTAGCACTAAGTAATTAAAATTTAACACTGCAAATAAATTCAATTATGTGTGTATACACACATAAAGATAGTTAGAAGTAGAATTACTCAAAAATAGATAATTTTATTGTCCAAAATTAAATAATGCAATTTGATTTCTTTTCAGTTTATTAATTTGGTTATTCTTACTTCATATAGTTAATTAAGTTTTCTTATTCTTTATAATTAACAAATGAATTATCTTTATCATTAAATAATTTATTTGAATATTAATGGATTATTTTATTTATTGAAAAATTTACACACACACACACACACACACACATATATATATATATTAACATTAATATACTAAGTTGATTCGAATATGATGTAATGAATGGATTAATGGAAAAATGCCTCATTATTACCATAAAAACAACTAAAATCCTCCTTTGGTTTTTCACAAATAGGATATTTTTTAATTTTTTTTTATAAAATTATTTTTAAAAATTAATTCCTTATAAGTAAGATATTTCTTAATTTAGTCCATTATAAATTGCTTTCTTAATTTAATTCCTTATAAATAGACATTCTCTCACTGATAAAACTATTATCAATGATACCTTTCTATCAATTTAGAAGGATACTATTTATAATATATTAAAAACACATATTATATATTATTACATTTATTAATTTTATTTACAATAAATTGATAAAAAAGGCACTATTAATAACAATTTTATTGTGAGAAATTAAATTAAAAAATACTTATTTGTGAGAAATTAAATTTAAAAGACAATTTTATAAAGGATCAAATTAAAAATATTTTATTTGCAAGATGCCAAATTAAAAAAATAATTTTATAAAAAATTAAATTAAAAAACTCAATTCATGAAAAAATAAAATAGCATTTTATTCCTATAAAAACCTAAACCATTAGTTGATTCAAATAGATTTAGGTCCCGTCTGGTAGAGCAATAGAAACTGAAATAAAAAGAGATTCTATTATGAAAATGTATTTGATACATGTCGATGAAACGAAATGAAAACATATATGTAGAGTAAAGACACTGCACTTTCCGCTCGAAACTGTGTTATTTTTGTCAGCCATTTTTTAAATTAAAATATTGTGACAATTTTATTTTCTTATATATTTATTAACCTTTTATTTCATTTAGTCTGATTTAACTTGTCAGGCCTCAACACCATCATAAAAATCTTATAAATTATAATAAAATACTGCTATTAATTAAATATAATTATATTCTTTATCTAGTGGGACTCAATTTGTTTGCTATATTATAAAGTGTTGCCGGGTTAGTTATTTAATTATTTTTCATAGTTTAGGTTATTACAAAGTTTTAGTTTTATTATGGGGTTATTTTTTTGTCTATGGATTATAAAACTTTCATAAAGATTGCAAATTATTAAAATAAAAATCTCAGATTGCATGAGGGAGGGTTTAGCTTTGAATTATTGTGCAATATTTATAATGGTTGAAAGTATGAAGTGAGTAAAAATCTACCCAATTTGGATTTGCACATATAGCATAAAAAATCCCTTCTTGCTTTATGGTTCTGATTGTGCTACAATCAGAATGATAATTTGTCCAACCAAACACTGATTAGACAAATTTCAATTGTGAGGCAGTCGAAAATTTTCGACTTCCATGCATAGTAGTCACATTTTTCTGACTAAACATGGGTCGGACAAATTTTGCCGTTAGAATAGCATTCTAACTAAATTTCAGTAGGAAAACAATAGTTTTCGATTGATTTTAGTTGAAAAACATTATTTTGTCTAGCCAATTAGTCAGTTGGAAACAATTTTTTAAATTAAAATTTAGTCAAAAATTTTAACTATAAAAATAATATTTTTGACTAATTTTTAGTTGAAAATTCTATTAAAAATCAATAAGAAAACACTAATTTTCGATTGAATTACAATTGATAAATTCTTACTAATTAATTAATTAATTAATTAAGTTATTATTATTTTTACCTTTAAAATGATTTATTATTTATATTTTATTATATATATACTATATATATTTACATGTATTAATAAATTAATAAATATTAAATTAATTTATGTAAAACACTAAAATAAATAATTATATATATATATATATATATAAAGTAGTCAAAAAATCAGATTTTGGACCGACAAAAAGAGGTAAACACAAAAGTTAAGGGTGATGGCTAAGAAAATAGAAATAAATGAAATATATTTCACTTCTTATATATAAACACACAGTTACTGTGTCATTGATATGTTATTGATGTGATGTGAAAGAATATTTTTATTATTTTATTATTTAATTTTTATTATATTTTATTTTCATCTCATCATAATTAAATACAAATATATATTTTTTATTTTTACTAAATATAATTTTTGTATTACATTTTATTCATCTTTTTATTTTATTTTTATCACCTAAAAATGTACATAGTATACGAGGCCTCAGTAGCCAAACCCCAAAAAAAAAAAAAATTGGTGCCAAGGAGGGGTGATATTGTCATTCGCTCTATCAAACAACCCTAGCGCCATCATCCTCCAACATCCCTGTCTCTGTATACCTTCTCACTCTTTTTCTCTCTGCCGCTGCAACTTCTCGTAATTCCATCCCAATGGTAAGCTCTTGGTTTGTTTTGTTGATCTGTCTCCTTCTTCTCCTTTTCAAATTTTCATTCTTTGTTGGTTCATAAATCTAAATGAATTTTTGTTGTTTTTGGGTTTTGAAATGCACTGAGTAGGCTTCGGAGAGGAAATTGTCGAACCCAATGAGGGAAATCAAAGTTCAGAAGCTCGTTCTCAACATCTCGGTTGGTGAGAGTGGAGATCGTCTCACCCGAGCTGCCAAGGTGTTTCTTATCGCCATGTTCGCATTTCGCTGCTCGTCTCTTGTTCATTTCGGGTTCGACATTTTAACTCACGTTTGCTCTCGTTCCTTTCATTTTTATAGGTGCTGGAGCAACTTAGTGGCCAAACCCCGGTATTCTCCAAAGGTTACTTCTTGATCTTTGCTTTGATTTTCTTGGTGGGTTATTTTGAGGTAGATTATCTTCTGCGATTTTTTTGCTTGGGTTGAATGTAAGTAAAATTAATAGCTTAAGGCTGGTGTGTTACAATATTTGTCACTAATTTCTGAGGTAAATGAATAGTGATATTTGGGCTTTTAGCAATTGACATGGCATATTCCTCGTGATTTGAATTTTCGTTGATGTTAATGAAGGATGGTTCATGGTTTGGAAGCTCTGTAAATCAGAATGCTTAATTTTATAAGCACTTATGAGGTTAGGATCATTGATATGATTGCTTTTGAGATTCAGAACTCGAGTAATAATAATTGCAAATGGTAGTACTAATTTAAAACTGACTGTTTTCCCAGAAAAAAATTGATTTTGTTTTGTTGTCTGTCTATTTTCTCTTTTCACAAAATATTTTTTATAATGGTTGAATGGTTATTTCTGAAGGGCAATTCCCAAAAGCAAAACACCTTTATTGTTGAACAGTCACATCTGTGCTTGTTCTTTATGAAACATTCTTATCTGATTTGTTTGGAAAGGTTCATCATATTTAGTAATTAGTAAGTGTGAAAAGCATGATAGTTTAATAAGTGTGAAAGTGTTAGTTTTATAGTTTAAGGCAATATAGTACTAGTAAGTAGTAAGGCATCAGATCCTAGTTGGTTGCTACTTGCTTGGTTTATATAGGGTTCATGTGGTTAATATGGGTACTCATTACAAAATTTTCTTCATGAACATGATCCAGCTGAAAGTAGATGGAGTGATCCATTGATAGTGTGAGTTCTGTTACTCCTTAGCGTTTAGATATGTCATCAACCTAATTAAGTTTTGTTTTCAAGTTCTCACCCTTTCCTGATGATGACAAATAAATAAAATGAAGGGTCTGGTTGAAAGATTATACAAGCACAGCACTAGTTGTGCTAACTTCCATCCTTATATCTTCAAAAGAAAGATGTTTGGCCTTTGTTGAGTTTCAATTTTGGTAACTACTGCAACTGCAGATCTGTAAGTAGCTGTCTTATATATTGGACATGTGTGGCTGTTTACTGATTCGTTCTTATTTTTCTCTTCTGCTTGTTGACAGCAAGGTACACTGTTCGTTCCTTTGGGATTAGAAGAAATGAAAAAATTGCATGCTATGTCACTGTTAGAGGTGACAAGGCAATGCAGCTTTTGGAGAGTGGTTTGAAGGTGAAGGAATATGAACTTCTCAGGAGAAACTTTAGTGATACTGGTTGTTTTGGCTTCGGTATTCAAGAGCATATTGATTTGGGAATCAAGTAAGCTGCAATGCTCTTATATTATATGCATTTGTTCACAATTTAGGTTCTGCTGAAATAAATGTCTTGTTCAATCTACCATGATGAACTCCTTAATCTAATTAATTGGTTTTGCATACTGACTCCTACCCGTGCCTTATAATAAAAGAGTATGAACGAGTTGGAATTCAATATATTCCTTGAATATCAAATGCCTCTGCTTTTGGTTTGTCAACTGAATTTGGTTTCTTCCCTCTCATATATATATATATATATATATATATGTTGTGTGTCACAATTCTCTCCCAATCCAAATGATAGTCAATTGTCAAGACTCAAGTCAGAACTATGTTCTATTTTATTACTGAACTTTGGTTCTGCCTCAGGTATGATCCTTCAACTGGAATTTATGGTATGGACTTCTATGTTGTTCTGGAACGTGCTGGTTATCGTGTTGGGCGTCGTCGTCGGTGCAAGTCTCGTGTTGGCATTCAGCATCGCGTCACAAAGGAGGATGCTATGAAGTGGTTTCAGGTGAAATATGAAGGTGTGATTCTCAACAAAGCCCAAAATATCATTGGCTAGACTGAAGATGCAAGAATTCATAAGAGCTGAGTCACAGGTTTTGTTAATTGTAGCTTATTGATGTTCTTGGACTAATTAGCTTAAATTACTATTAGGGTACGAATTTTGTAATGGTTCAGATTGTAGAGCTGTTTCTTTGCGTTTTTCATTTCTCTTCTCCTTTGGTATCATTGATTTTTGGTATCAATGTTGTTATCGTGCTGTTGACACTTGATGAATGAATGTTTTGCATTGTGCTTTCATCTATTTCCCACCCGCTGCCCTTGTTCTTAGCACATGAGCCAACAACATAAACTCCCTGACCCTCCCTGCATCTTGTTTGGGACTGGTAATCGATTGTATCCAATTTCAATCAAATTGATCAATCTAGTCCAATAGAAAAACAATCAAAACCAATATTTTAAACAATAGGTTTTTTTCATAGGTGCGGTAGATTACATAAATCAAACAATATTTTTGTTAAATTATTTAAATTTAAATTTTTTTAAATAATTTTATCTATAATTTTTATTAGTTTTCTTCTATTTCTAATTGTTGAATTATTCTTCATTTGATTTATTTTTTTTATTGAGACTTTTAGAAGTCTTCTTCACATATGTCTAAACAACTTAAAATGTGATTTTATAATTTTTTTCACAAGTGGGGTGATTTCAATTTTTTCTCTAATATATTTATTTTTAATTTTATCTTATTTGATATATCTACTCATTTTACGTAATATTTTTATCTTTGCAATATTAAGGTTATCTTTTTGTTGGTTTTTTATTGTTCAAACACTCAATTTTATACAACATTATTTGTCTAATTATTGGACTAAATTGAACTAAAATGGATAAAAATTTTAAGTAATTTAAAGTCTGTACTATATATAATAATTTATATTTTTTATTCAATTAGATAAAACTTAATAATGTTTCTATTTAGTTGAGTGATTTTTCTTGTAATGTAATATTTTGAATAAATTGAAGAGATGTAAAATTTTATATTTTATTTTAAAATACATTACAAGCTGCATTTTTATTTTTTGAAAAATTAATCATTCAATGCAATCCAACCAATTAAACCGAAGTAAATCCTTACATTTACTCCCATGGATGAATAAAATTCGGACCTTAGCAGACCTTGAGCTTATTTATTCCAAGTCACAAAGTGATAACCAAACCAATAAAATATTAAGGAACGGATCTTATCATGGCAACACAAATGGGCATGTTTGGTAGCACCAAAAGGCCGAGAAAGGAGACTGAAAGGGAGATAGAAATTCTAAGATTCTTGTCTGGTAGATTGGAAATCTCTTTCTTCATGGAATTCGTTGCTTCTCTCCCAGACACTCTGCTTTCTATTAAAATATGGACATAAAGAAACTGTTCACAGCAGAAAGGAAAAGACTGAATTGCCAAATAACTGAAGAAAGCATAAGAAAAAACAGTGGTCTTCGTGCCCTACGCCATAACCTTTCGTATCGCTCAAAAGTGGCGTGACGTCCAATCGGATCTCCTCCAAGCGTTGCACTATTGGCAGCTGTCGAGGCAGATCGTCCATCGTTACGTGTCGCCGCCGATGTTGTGAATTGAAGCGCTCCTGCCATGGATCAACGAGCTCCGGCTCATGGTCAAAGGAGAGGGAGGATGAATATGAAAGGCAAAAGAAGACGAAGAAATGCTCTGCATGTTTTAGATGTGGTGGACATTTTTTTTGGTTATGGTCATTAATAAAAGACTGCGGAAAAGTACGTAAAATTGTGATTTAAATGATTTAAATGTGGAGGAGCCTGGCGAGGCAGGGGAGAGTAAGAAAAATTATAAAAAAAATTATTAATTTAAATTTAAATAATAAATATAATTTAAGATAAAATTTTATAATATCGATTGATCTATATAATTAATAATAAAAATAGATTTTATTGTTATTTTTATTTTATGATAATTAATAAAAATTAATTTTTTAATATTTTTGGACTCATGTATTTTAATTACCTACTTACATATTATTTTTATTTTATCAAATATTAAAATAAAAAATTCTCCTTTATTTTTATATTATATTTTAAGTTATAAAATTTTATTTTTTTTCTTATTTTTATTATTCGTTTCATTTTTTCAAAAATTTATTTATTTACCAAATATAATCTAAGTTTAGCTTAAAAGTATATGGCATGTCGACTGAAATATATATATATATATATATATAAACATGTTTTAAAGGGGCTGTTTGATATAAAGATTATAATTAAAAAATCTTATTTGGGTTTGGTACAAGTTTTCAAATCAAGTTTCCCATGAATCCTGATTTTCTTTGGTATTTAGTTGTTCATAGAATTACGTAATTGATTCCTGAATGTAAGCATGGGATTTTAGGATTCTTCCACTCCCTTCCAAGTTTCATCTGAAACTTCAATTTTTGGCTCTTCCACTTTCTGGGTCTCTCGGATTTTCCTGAAATCAAATCTCGCACTTTGAGTACGTAACATGTCAGCGCTCTTGATCCATTAATTCTTGCCCCTCATCAAATTCGATACGAGTTCCAGAGGACGAAGAAATCATATTTTAAGTACCTTCTTCCATACAATAAGAAAAATGGGTCCATAGATACAACCACATGTGACACGACCAGGGATGAGAAAATATTTACATGGTAGCCCATAATACTATTTAATTTTTGTTTATTAACCCAAATTCCTTACTTTATAGAATTCATACTCGACTTTTTTACCTTTTATATTTTTTCAATACCACCCCAAATCCTATTCCCAAACCTTAGAATAAGTGTCACAATCCGCCAACATGCAATGTAAGATTTTATTAATAAATATATCTAAATAAATTAAATAAAATTTTATTAATAAATATTCACAATTATGTGACACGAGTGATATTATAAATTAATTAAATAAATGAATTTTTATTGTTAATTTTAATTGATGAATTATTAATTAATGAAGAAATAATTATCACTTGATGGAGAGTAGATGACTAAAAGTAATATTAAAAATAATGAAAAAGTTTCCTCTCTTTACCTATATACGTTTACGTTAAAAGAAAAAGAAAAATATCTATCAAAAGAGCTTTAACGTCTTGAAGAGAAAAGGAAAAGGAAAAAAGATTCTTTTTTTGGAATTTAAGAAGAAGAAATTTTAAAAGACAATTTTTCCATTAACATATCAAAGTCAGTAAATTATTATTCTCCCTCTTATGTTTTATGCATAGAGTTCTTCAACAAAGTGATTTTTTTTTTTGTTTTAATTTTAGAGCATAAGAATTAATTCATCTACAATTGGATAGATAGATGAAATTAAGAGTTTAGAATATGTAATTTAAACTAAACTAACATGTGATATCAGAGTAAGGTTAGAGAAATCCATCATATCCATGAATGAAAAACTCTAATGAAGAACATTAATTCAGAAATTATAATAGAGCACTATTTATGAAATTATGGATTTGATTTAATTGAAGAATGAAACCTATAATTGTTCTAAGATTTATAAATGGATTAGGAAAAAGATCATTAATTGGGATGAATTTAAAAAAAAAAATGAAGAACCCAAGGTTTCATTGAAGAGGGAAAATTTGATAATTTTTTTATTATGGACAAATTAAGTATTTTCAATTAGTAGAATTATGTTATTTAGCCTTATAATTGACCAATATGAATTAATAATTGATTAAAAAGGCTTAGAATGGTTACAATTTACCAAAAAGTATCCACAAAAATTATTATATATATCATTTAAAGTTTTAATGTTTAGTAATTTGGAATATACTAAAGTATGTCTGTTAATAACCAAAATGATTGGATATTTGCATTGTTTTCCATTTTCAAATTTCATAATGAATTCTACTTATTTAAAGTTTTAATATTATATATTATTTAAAATTTTAATGTTTAGTAATTTGGAATATTTTAAAGTGTATTATTAATCACTAAAGTAGTGAAATATTTAAGTTGTTTTTATTCCAAATTACATAGTGAATTTTATTTCAATTACTCATAAATTTTGATGCCATGAATAATTTGTTATTTATAAGTATATTGATAAGTTTAAAATTATAATACATTTATGAATTGCCCAAAGGTAGATTAATTATTGCTATAATTATAGAACATAAATATTGGGAATATATATGTATCATTAATTTTATTTATTTATCCAAATATAATATATCTTTCTAATAAGTACATGCATAGTATCAAATAAAATTGAAACTTAATAGCATCATTATTTTTAGTTGTATATCAAGTGTATCGCCCAAAGAAAAACATAAATATGTATATGATAGTTAAATGAATGATTGTTTGAACTTGTAGTATTTTGGTATAACTCAAAGTATTAATATTAAGTATAATTATTTTCTTGCAGTATTTATTCCGAACTTACTACATTTGCATGCTTAATCTGTTCTAATTTTTAATGGTCTAAACTTTTTAGACTAAAGCAAACAAGTCTAATTTCTTCTCAATGTTAGATCTTGATTTGGCATTCTTAACTAAAAATACAAAATAATTTATAAAATTTGTAGAAAAGCGCTCCTAAATAGTTGATAAGTCTCTTGTTGAGACATTAACAAGTACATCAACTACTATGAAATTTGATGGTTCACATAACATGCATGAACATGTCATAGAAATAACAAATATCTTAGCAAAACTTAAGTCTTTGGGTATGACTATGGACAAAAATTTTCTAGTTCAATTTATTTTGAACTCATTGCCTTATGAATATGGCCATTTCCAAATGAATTATAATACCATGAAAGATAAATCGAATGTGCATGAATTGCACATTACGTTAGTTCAAGAGGAAACAAGACTAAAAAATTTAGGAAATTATTTAATCCATTATATTACCCATCAAGAAATTGGAAAGAAAGTGGGAAAGAAACATGGTAAGAGTAAGATACCATTAAAGCAAAATGAGTCCTCCTCTTATTAGATTCACAAGAAGGAATAAAAGAATGATAAATTCCATTTTTATAAGAAGCTAGGATATTTCCAAGAAGATTGCTTGAAGCATAAGGCTTGGTTTGACAAGACAGATAAGCTTAATACTTATGTATATTTTGAATTAAATTTAACTAAAGTTTCTCATAATATATCGTGGATTAATTCTGAATATACTACTTGTGTTTATAATACGATGGAGGGATTTCTTACCATTAGAAGTATAAACCCAAATGATAATTTTATCTTCACGAGGAATAGGATGAAAACTCCATTGGAAGGCATTGGGACTTACTGTTTGATCTTAAACAATGAACATCATTTAGATTTATTGAAAACTTTTTATGTACCTAATATATCTAAGAATTTAGTTCCATTATCTAAACTTGATATTACTGGATACTCATATAATTTTGGTAACGGATGTTTAAGTTTGTTTAAGTATAATTATTTGATTGGTATTGGTATACTTTGTGATGAATTATATAAATTGAATTTAAATAATGTTTATGCTAAAATACTTTGACCCTACATTATTATGTTGGTATTAAACATAATTTGGTAAATGAATGATTTGTTAATTTATGATATAAATGTTTAGGTCATATTTTGAAGGAAAAACTGGAAAGTTTGATAAGGAATTAAATCCTTCCATAATTGGATTTGACTAATCTAAATATTTGTGTGAATTGTATTACAAAAAACACACAAAAAAAGGAGCCACAAGAAGCAGCTAGCTTCTTGAAATAATATACACTCATGTATGTGGACCACTTGATATTAATTCTCTCAATAAAAAAAATTATTTTATCACTTTTATTGATGGCCACTCATGTTATGGATATGTATATTTGTTTTACAAAAGTCTTGAACAATAAATGCATTGGAACTATTCATAATTGAGATTGAAAACAATTGGATAAAAAAGTAAAAATAGTCTAATAAGATAAAAGTAGTGAATACTACAGAAGATATGATGAAATTAGATAACACTTTGGTCCATTTGCTAAGTTCTTAGAGAAACGAGGCATATGTGCTCAATACACAATGACAGGTATACCACAACAAAATGGTGCATCAAAAAAAGGTAACTGTATATTAATGGATATGGTTAGGGGTATGATAAGTAAATTTAGTGTATCTATTGTGGACATATGTGCTTAAGATTGGCATGTATTGTGTGAACACCATATTCTATCCGAACATACTTCAAAATAATAATAAAACTAGACTAAAAAAAAATAAAACTAAAAATAAAAATCAAGAGAATGAAAAATAGAAAAAATCATTAAAAAAATCAAACGTCGAAAAAAAACATGAAAGAATAAAATTACCTTTTCAAAACCAAAATCAGAAAAAAGGAAAAGAGAAAAAATGATTAAAAAATATATGTGTAAGAAAAAGAAAAGGAAAAATAAAAAGAATAAATGGAAAATAAAATAATAAAAAATAGTATAAAAAGAAAAAAGCCCATCAACAAATCATGGGTTCTCACAAATTAAAAATTATATTGGTAGGAGTCCAATACACTACCAAAAACCAAAAAAAGGATTAAATTAAACAAAAAGAGCTCCAGTCCAATTCCTCTCAACCCAAAGACCCAAACACTGAAAAGGAAAATGGGTCAAAAACCAGAGTGAAGAAAAAGGCAGAGGCCCATTCGTTCAGCCTAGCATCCTCTAACCTAAGTCTGAAATCCACATGCCTAAGACCAAAGAAAAGTGAAATAAAAAAACAGAAATAGCACAAAAAACCCTGGTTGCGTGGTCCCCTCCTCTTTGGTGTTCTCGCTGTGCGTCCTTTAGTAGTAGGCATTCCTACCCATTATTTGTACAACCCTCAGTGGCTGAAAGCAGGCCAAGCAAAAGGGGGTGGAGCAACACGCACTGGAATTAGTGGAGCAGAGAGGTACGGATAAAGGAGACCACGCGCGACTGTTTATAAAAGTGAGGAAAGGAGGAGTTTCTGGGGATTTTTTTTTAGGAGGGAAGAGTTTCTCTTGTTTTGGAGGATTAATTTCGGATTAGAAAGGGGAGAAAAAGGGTTTATTTCGGGTGGAGAGGGAGATTCATTGAAGGAAAAGAGATTCAAGAGAGAAGAGGAGAGCTCTGAACCAAGGAATCGAATCATATCCTTGTGCGACTTTGGATTTCGGTGCAGAGGGATTCGATCGAAGAAGCGCATTCGTCCAATCCTTCAAAAGCCAAAAAATTCAAAGGGTATGTTTCTTGCACTTTTCTTTTATCCCGGGACTATGAAGCCATGATTGTGATTCTGGGTAATAAAACCCAAGGCTCTTGTGTCTTGAATATGGTTTGATTCCTCAGCTATTTAGGGCTGAGGACCTGAGTGTCCGGTTAGAAGGTTTAAAATTCATACTATTTGGATTGTCAATCTAATTGTTTCCCTCTCATGTCTTTTGAATTGTTATGCGTGATCTGGCTAGCTTAATATGTGAAAATCATGTTTCTTGGATTCATAAAACTTTGGATATATTCTGTTTTGAGATGTTGAGATTGAGATTCATTTTGATTATTTGGTCAGAATAGGAGTCTGGACCAACTATTTGATTAAGATTTCTGTTATTCCTCTGTTTAGTAATCAGCCCTTGATGAGAAAACTTATATATGTCTCTGTTTAGTATTGACATGAATATGAAGTTTTAGTATGTGTGGATCATAGTTTACAAGAAATTGCTAATTTATGTTGTTTGTGCCTGAATTTGTATGATGGATTCTCCATGAACAAACATGATTGGCTTAGTAAGTAGTTTCTACTATTATCCTATCGTGTTACTCTGTTGTGATGTAGCTGGATTTTATTTTCCATGCTGTTATATGAATTAGATTTGGTTTGGTTTCGATTCTATATCTTGCGTGAAAATTTAGGATCAAGGTGCCCCAACAGTACGTGGATAATAGAATAGGAATTTCAGATTCTGGGTTCATCAAACGCATGATTCGGATTTATATAGGTTTGGGATCTTAGAATTAGAATGCATGTCCTTTTAATACTCGCTATTTGATAATAAATTCTACTATCCCCTGTTACTTGTTTTTTTTTGTTGCTGCTTGTTTGGTGCTCAAACATGATGATGGAATGACACGTGAAGAGCTCTGATAGGCATAACACAAAGGGGACTGAACATGTGGTCAGGTGAAAGGGAAGGATGAGATAGGAATGGAATTCTGCAGTACAATTCTCTTTTCTTTTTCCTTCTTTTTCATTCACATGTAGATACGTTCAAATGTGGTACTGTAACATAACAAAATACACACAAGGCACACACAACCATGAGTATCTGCCTGTTCTATTCCCTCTGTCCTACTTTTATTTGGATTTTTACTTTTATTTTTATTTTTAGAATAGCAATGTAAGATTCTTTGTCTCCTCAGGTACATAAAAACAAATCTATAGGTCATGTGTGGCAACAAAGCTTCTTTGGTACCTATTAAGACTCAAATTTACATTGTAATAATTTTTGGGTCTCAATGGTCCCATCAAATGATTCTTTAAAGAAAAATTTTCAATAGGAAAAAAGAAGAGCAAGAAAAAAAATAAAAGAGGATTAAAAATATTTTTATAAAAAAAAAAATCAAATCAAAAAAATAAAGAAAAATTGATCATAACAAAAACAAAAAACAAAAAACCAATAAAAAAATCAAAAATAAAAAAGAAAAGATGGGAAAGAAAATAAGATTATTTCAATTTTCACAAATTAAGACATACAAATCAATCTCAAACTTGTTTTTTTTGTAAAAGTCTAAAATAATTTTTATTTTTATTTTCTCTTCTAATAATAATAATAATAAAACAAAAAAAGAATAAAAGTAAAAACTAAAATAAAACAAAAAAAAATCAATACAAAAAAAAAATAAATAATAAAAAAGAAACCATACAAAAACACACCAAAAAAAAGAAATAAAATAAAGATAAACAAAAAATAAAAACAAAAAACAAAAAACAAAGACCAACACAAAAGATAAAAACAAAAACAAAAAAATAAAAACACAAACAAGAACAAAGAATAAAAGTCAAAAGTAAAAACTAAAAAAAAATCAATATAAAAAAAATAATACAAAGCCACGCAAAAAAAAAAAGAAATAAAACAAAGATAAACAAAAAGTAAAAAAATAAAAAAAAACCAAAACAAAGATAAAAACAAAAAAAAAAACAAAAATAATAAAAAATATATAAAAACAAAAATATAGAATGAAAAAAAAAAACAAAAAACAAAACCAAACATTAGGGCCTGTTTGATTTCTTATTTTTAGAACAGTTTTTTGTTTTTAAGAACAAAAAAATAAAAAAACTTGTTTGATAATGTGTTTTTAATGAAGTGTTTTGTAAAACAAAAAAACATAATTTTGTTTTCAGAAACAGAAAAATCA
Organism: Erythrophleum fordii; assembly: GCA_032878935.1. NCBI lineage: Eukaryota > Viridiplantae > Streptophyta > Magnoliopsida > Fabales > Fabaceae > Erythrophleum > Erythrophleum fordii. The sequence goes on along the minus strand of JAVQMF010000052.1, from coordinate 10,372,815 downwards.
AAACATTTTTTTAATGTTTTGTAATTTTTGTTCTGCAGATTTAGGAAAAAAACAAAAAACAGCTATTTTTCATAATAATGATTTAAAAGAATTTTTTAATTTTTTTGTTCTCAAAATTTGTTTTAAAAAACATCTGTTTTGATAACATTAAAACAAAAACAATTTCAAACAAGCCTATCCAAGATGCCCTCTTAGATTCGACTCAATATCAGATCGTGCAATAGTTAAGACAAGCGCACAAATGAAACACAAGTCAGAATCATAAAAGGGGAGAAAATAAAAATAACATAAAGAAGGAGAAAGGAAGAGGATAGTTGGTCTTTGGAAGGACTAGACTCCAGAAGAACCTGTCTCTTTCACCCTAGCCATGAGATGTCAGAAGGTAGACCACCCTTGAAGAATCTATAATTCACTCCATGCACTCAAGGAGTAAGAGGAATCTCACAAGAACAGAACATAAGTCCTGAAAAGAAAATTATTATTATTGATCTTATTGCCATACTTTTTAAGTACATATAAGGCCTTTATACAGGCAATGGGAGACCTAAAACTTTCTAAAAATAATTTCATAAAGGTGACACCATCTATTACAAGAATTTGAAAGGTTAAGAATGGTGTTACAAAAAACAAGAAAGAAACTAACTTATTTAAGAAACTAACTTATTCTTGAAGCATAAGTTTTAACCACATGGCCTTATTCAAACAACTAAAATAGAAACTTCCTACATGGTCTAGAAATTGATGATCACATGCTAGTCACATGAGGCTTCAAGTGAGCTCTTCCAATTGGACTTCTTTTAGGCCTTCAACACCTTGTAATGGATCTTTAGGTACATTGGAATTGAATTCTTGAACTTTAATAGTTGAATTTTGTTCAGCTCTTTGACCTCCATGTTTAGACTTCATTTTAGCTCCAACATGATGCTCTACATGTCTCAAATCATGCCTCACATATTAAGCAACTTGCCCAAGCTTTCTTTGATGGTTACACCTTGCATTATCTCCTTGAAGGTGGTCATAGGAGCTCCATGGTATTCTATCATATAATTTATCTACAAGTGTTAAAATTAACTTAGGAATAGATGATGATCTAGTTTCATTTTCATAAGCCATTAAAAGTGATCATGCTAATAAATGGTTAGATGCTATGAAAGAAAAGTTAAAATCCATGGAACAAAAGGAGGTCTAGGATCTTGTGGAATTACTCAAAGGTTGCAAAAGAGTCAGATCCAAATGGTCTTTAAGAATAGATGAGACTCTCATGGTAATCTAAAATGCCATAAGATTAAATTAGTTGCCAAAGGTTTTACTAAAAAAGATGGTATTGACTATAAGGAGACTTTTTTACTAGTTTTTAAAAAGGATTTATTTAAAATTATTATGGCATTGGTAACTCATTATAGTTTAGAGTTACATTAAATGGATACAAAAATTATGTTCCTCAATGAGAATTTAAAGGACAAAGTCCATGGTATGTAAGTTATGGACTAACCAATGGGTTTTACAGTTGAAGGAAAAGAATATATAGTATGTAAGTTAAAAAAAAAATCAATATAGAGATCCAAACAAGATTCCAATCAATGGCATTTTAAATTTAATGATATTATTATTTCCTTTGGATTTAAGGAAAACACTTTTGATATATATATATATATATATCTAAAGGTCAATGGGAGTAAGTTTATATTTCTGATTTTATATGTTGATAACATCTTGCTAGCAAGTAATAACCTTGGTCTATTATATGAGACTAATAATTTTCTCTCTAATAACTTTGAAATGAAAGATATGAGTGAAAAAAATTATGTGATTGGAATATAAATATTTCAAGATAGATCAGAAGGATTGTTAGATTTGTCTCGTAAAAGATATGTTAATAAAGTATTAGAAAGATATAGAATGAAGCATTGTTTAGCATCCCTTGTTCCAATTAAAAAAAGAGATAAGTTTAGTTTCATGCAATGTCCAAAGAATGACTTGGAACGAAAATAGATGGAAACAATTTCTTATGCATCTGTTGTTGGGAGTTTGATGTATGCCCAGGCATGCATTAGACCAAACATTAGCTTTGCAGTTGGAATGCTAGGTAGATATCAAAATAACCCAATGAGGGATCATTAGAAGATTGCAAAGAAAGTTTTAAGATACTTGTAAAAAATGAAAGAACATATGCTTACATATAGGAGATCTGATCACCTTGAGGTGGTTGGATATTCATACTTGAATTTTACAAGATGTGTAAATATAAGAAAATATACTTTTAGCTATTTGTATCTTTTAGTTAGAGGAGACATTTCATGGAAAAATGTAAAGCAATCAATAATAGTTGCATCCACTATGGAAGCTGAATTTGTGGCATGCCTTGAGGCCATTGTTGTGAATAAATGGCTGTGGAACTTTATTTTAGGACTTGAGATTATTGATAGTATTGCCAGACGGCTGAAAATTTATTGTGATAATTACACTTCTTCTTTAAAAATGACAAGTGTTCCAAATGTGCTAAACATATGGAATTGAAATACTTTGTTGTTAAAGTAGAAATTCAAAAACATATAGTGTTAATAGAACATATTAGCATTAACCTTATGATTGTTGATCCTTTGACAAAATGATTATCACCTAAAATATTTAGTGATCATGTTGTAACTATTGGCATCATTGTAAGGATTGTTGAACAACATTATGAATGTTATTATTGATTATATATTGACACTTGAACTCTTTAATGGAATGTTTCTAATTTTCTTATTATTTAAAGAATTGTATACATGATTATTTCATAATGATGATAACAAATTTTGTCTTATAAAAAGGCATTATATAAATTTATTAAGTGCTTCTTAATTGCAAATCATAATAAACATAAAGAGACGTTATGTAGTACATGGAAGAAAGCACATTTAATAAATAATGTACAACAGTCATAACTCATATTAGTTCTCATTCTTATTATTGATGAATGTTTTAATCAATGTATAATAAAATTAGCATTACGTAAGTACATTAAGTTAAATGACTAACTGCTTTATTTATTATTAAGTATGACGACATCACATGTGCCAAGTAAGAGAATGTAAGATTTTATTAATAAATATTTCCAATTATGTAACATAAGTGATATTGTAAATCAAAAAAATAAATAAGTCATTATTGCTACTTTTAATTGATTAATTATTAATTAATAAAGTAGCAGTTATCACATGATATGGAATGAATCAAAGTAGTTACAGCTTGATGGGGAGTAGATAATTAAAAGTATTATTAAAAATAAAGAAAAAGTTCCCTTTCTCTACCTATATAAATTTATGTTAAAAGAACAAGAAAAAACATCTATAAGAAGAGTTTTAACATTCTAAAGAAAAAAGAGAGAGAAGATTCTTTTCTGCAACTCAAGAAAAAGAAATTCAAGAAAACAATTTCCACCTTAATAGATCAAGGTCAGTAAATTATTCTTCTCCTTTTTATGTTTTATGTATAAAGTTCTTCAACAAAGTGATGTTATATCTTTTTCAAAATCCTAAGGCATAAGGATTAATTCATCTGGAATTGTATAAATAGGTAAAATTAAGAGTTTAGATTATATAATTTAAACTAAACTAACAAGATAAATTCTTTTTAGCTAGGAAAGAAAAGCTCTGGTTTTTCTTAGCCATGGCTATGCTTTTAATCTTCTACTTCATTACCTTTTTGTTTTCCATCTCTACTAGGACTTCGATGGCTTCTCCCTCTTGGATTTTGGCAAAGGAATCATCACTGACTAGAAAGTTGAGGTCATCAAACTAGACGCAGCTCACAATTTCTTTCCAGGAGCAACACTGTTTCTACTTGAGTTGGTTGTAGTAATGGAACTGAATGGAGCTAGTGACGGATCCTTCGACGTGGGAGGACAAGTTGAGGTCTAGCAATGAGGAATCCATCATGAAAGCTCCATCTGGTCGAAGACAACAATCAACAACACCATATGATCATGCCCTTCTAGGAAGTCGTGCTTTACTACTATTTCTTACTCTATTTAATTAGCCACTATTGCATAGCCTACATCATCGGCCAATTCAGATACTATATGAACACACCTTTGTTGACGCTCAACTTAAAAGCCCAATTAGGATTAAATGGGTATTCGATCATGGAAGGGTTGGAGCTTTTCTAGAGTTTTAGGGTTTGGGAATGGGATTTAGGAGTTATCGAGAAAAAAAAAAAAAAAGAAGGGTTTGTTGTGAATTTTACAATATAAAAAATTTGAGTTAATAAATAAAAACTAAATAATACTAGGAGCTAACATGTAGATAATATTGTCTATTTTAAAGTTTGTGAGTTTTTTTTTTTAATTTTACTAACAAGGAGTTCGATTATCATTTTTTTTTATCTTGCGTTTGTTCTTTTGAAAATAAAAAATACATTTAAAAAAAAATTAAAATCTAATCTATCCCAGTTATTCCATTAGAAGATTGAAGTTGAAGTTAAAACCTATCTACGTGTGTTTCAAGTCCCATGGTTTAAAAAAAAGATTTTAGAATGGTTTGTATCATATAAAAGCCACTATGAGCCTTTTTATCATTACCTTATTTTTTGTTTGAGATTACAATGTGGCATAGAATGAGGATAATATATTGACAAGAATGTTAGACCATAAAGAAGCTATCATATCCCATTTAAGTTAGGCTAACCTTTTTCTTCGACTCCATACTTTGAGACTTTATGTACATAATATTGTCATGCTTGCTTTTGGTACTAAGGAGAAACAAATCTTAATTGAACCTATATTTGCCCAATGGATACAATTTGCTCATGTAAAACTTCATATGGGTTTGATATGCTTTTATCTTCAATAAATAGTCTAGTGTTCAATGTGAGGCAAAAATAGTAATTCTCTATTATTAACAGTAGGGCTTGGAGACTTCTTGGTTCATCATGCTATTGCTCTAAGTTTTCGTATGACTACATTGATTTTGGTGAAAGATGCTTTGAATGCACATGGTTCCAAGTTAATGCTAGATAAAATACAAGTTAAATAGGCAACTCCCAAATTATAAATTTTTTTCTTTTTTTTAATTTTAAAAAAGTACTTTAAACTTTAGTCTAATTTTAAATTTATTAATTGAAATATCCTCTATTAAAGAAAATAACTTGTTATTACTTATTTTAACTATGATTTAATATTTTTTAAATTAAAGTTATGTTTTAAAATTTATATGTTAATTTTATATTCAAGCCTCAATTTAAAAAGTTAAAATATAATTTTTTTAAAAAAATTATTCACATATTATAGTTATATTAGATAATAAAATAAATTGATTAAAAAACTCTTTAAGAACTTCAAAAATATCTTACCCCAAATTCCTAGTCTAGTTATATCTTTCAACTTTTAAGTTTCAACCAATATTCTTTCTTTCTTTCTTTTTTCAACCTTTTGGTAAAATCTAGCCGATTAAAGGCCTGTAATGCCTTATCTTTTGGCCTACAACACTCTTCCACAGTTTGGTCTAAGATAGTTACTCCAATGTTATCTATAAGAATGAAAGTGATATAAGTACAATGTTTTTTTTTTAAACTCCATAACACTCTCACAATCTAGTGTAAGAATTTATATAAAGTAAAAACTCACCCATATAGTACCGTGGTTGACATTACAAAATTCAAACCTACACATAGATAACTATGATGTATGTGGTTTTATGGAGAGATGATCCAATCCATAATGGCTTACAAAAGAATAATATAATGGAAGAGAAAGGTGCTCAAATGGCCAAAATTTTCCTCTTTTTCAAACAAGATTGATCCATTAAACTTCTTTGCTCATGATCTATAAACTCACCAATTAGCTATAAGGAATTTCAAAATATTTTCAAGTGACATATAAGTCGAATTGAGAATACTTTCAAGTAGTGTTCACAAATTAGACTTGACTAATTAGTTCAACTTAAAACTAATGAAACAACCCCTTGTTTGATCTAGAGGAGATTGCAAACCAAAGGGTAAAAGAATTGGTTAAACTTAGTCAAAAATTGAATTTAATCAAACAAATTTGCATATAAATCAAAGCTAATTGGGAATGCCTTGGAGTGTGCGTGCCAACATTTTTGGGAATCAAACATAAGACCTTAATAATTTGACAAACTATTTTCCATTAAGCCATCTTATGTTATTTTCATAGAAAATGCAAAGTTTGAGTATAATACTATGAAAAATGGACATAAAATTCATATAATATTTTATTAAAATTATATTGAATATATTTTTAAATAAATTAAATTAGTTTAACTACAGTTTAACCATAATTTAACCACTAAATTGTGAACCGCTTCTTTCTTTGGTTTCATGACCAATTTAATTTTTAAAAAATTTCCTTCAAAATACAAATGAATTGAAATTAGATCACTGATTATAAAGACCAAATAAAGTTATAAATGGTTTGATTTCTTTTGATATATATGAAAAGATAAAAAAAAGACAAAAAGCTCTTAAAAGTAAGAAAACTTTATTGTGGTTGCACATATAACTTGCTAATCTCCCTTCCTGTGGTAATCAACCCTAGGTTCATGGTCCTTGCACCTCTTTTTCACTGATCCAACCTCAGAGTCACCAATGGCAGCCTCCTTTCTTCCATCATATGTCTTATCTATAGTTTAACATGTTAGAGATTATACCCTAGATTTATCAATTTACTGTGAACATTGTCTTGATTTAATAAAGAGTTTTATTATTATTATTATATTGTTTGTATATTTGCCATATAATAAGATCATTAGGTAATTATAGTTATTCTAAGTATCCCTAGTTAATTATCATTATGGGAGCAATAATGAATTAAGACTACTATGATTTTGATTGATGATCATGAGATGCTCATGTATACAGATACAAATCAAAGTTATAGGCACTTGTTAGAGACCAAGTTGTTGGACTAACCCATCATGAAATAGTTATAAGATTAGGTCATAAGCATATCTCATTTATAGCTATGTCACCGAGCCCTAGACTTGTGACCGCCATAAATTCCTATATGAGGAACTTTGTACTTTTACATAATCAAAAGTCACCTTTAATCGGGTGATCATAAAGGTTGTGATTGGATGCAATGGGATACATGCAGAAGAAGATAAGTGATCAAGACGGAATTTATTTCTCTTGTAGAGAGAGAGATATCTTTGAACCACTCGATAAGTAAGAGTGATAAATACATGGCAGTGTTCAAATGAAAAAAGTTTCATGTGTTTTGATAGTCTACTTAGAAATTGAGAAAGCATAGTCAAACAATACAAGGATGAAGTTTTCATGCCTTATGCTTGACGTAGATATCCTATAACAAAAGGGATTTGACATGGGTTATAAGATAGGTTACATCGGATCATCGATCCTTATATAATTTGGCTAGTCATAATGTCTTGCTAGAAGCCACTTATGACTTGTAACCTAAAATGAGTTTTGGGCCTACTGCTAACATTATATGGGCCTACAGGGTCACACACAAAAATGGGCCAACATTAGTTAAAATGTCCAAATTTATTAAACCTAGAAGGTGTATAAATTCATTGAATATAGTGTCCACGTTCAATGTATTTACTCTCTAGAAAGTTTCATATTTTGAATAGGAGACTATCCTATTTATGATAGGATATTACATTCTCTCTTGCAAAAAAAAAGTGGACAAAATTAATATATATTAATTTCAAAATTTGTAATGCTCTCATATAAAAGGGGATGCTAGAGTTTTTTATGTGTCAATTTTAAGAAGGGAGTCATAACAGTACACCACCTAATAGAGAGAGAGAGAGAGAGAGAGAGAGAGAGAGAGACGAATTCAGCTACACACTTGAGAAGTCATGTAGTTTTTGTGGACGAGTTTAGAGAAGCACATTCACATTAGGTGGTGGGTGTTGGAGATCCCATTCGTTTGGATATCAATAGAAGGTGTTGGTTCATGAAGAGCAGCACCTAGAGATCCAAACTTGATTAATCAGAAGGAGAGACAAAGTTTTGTGCGCTAGAGGTATATTTCTTTTACCTTACTTTGGTTTAAGCAAAGATGATGGGTCCATAGGAGGAATTTTGATTGTTTCATATTTTTTTTTTTTCGCTACATGTGTACATACAAATCCCAACATGACATAATACCCTTGATAAGCTTCCCTTACCTTTCCTCCACAACTCTAAGGAATTCCTTAGCCATTGGTGGTGCCCTTTTTTTCCACTAAATGGCCATGGTTTCCATCGTTTATTTGCCTAAATGTTTGATACCAATGTTTCATTCATTACTTACAAAACAAGAAATTACTTTGTTTCATGATTCATGATCACTGGAAACAATTTTATAGTGCTAAGACATAAAATTCGTTGGTTAGAACTACGACGCAATGATACTTTGAAAAGAAAATTGTAACATGTCTAATTGACACTATAGTTTGTCATGTTTTGTCCAGTATTTGTGATTCTTACGCTAGATACTTAGATTATTCTAAAAACAAAAGCAAATTGCAAACCCAATTGAGTACATATTACTTTTCCATAACAATAAGCTCTCAAACAAATTTATATAGATATGTAAGAAGACTCAAAACTCTTCTTAGATTTGAAGTTATGACTATTTATCAATGACAATCTTTTCCTTTTAGCTTTCAACACTCAAGTTGCTCTATAAACTCATATACTAGATACTCTGCATTATTCATGTGCCATAGTTTGAAGATTGTTGCATATATGAACCCTAATATATCAAATTAGAACTCTAACTACATATGTATATAATTTGGAATTGGATCACATGCAGTTGGAACTCATCCAACCATCTAGTTGATCGAATGGTCCACAACAAGTCACATCACAACCTTTTTTCTTTTGTGGAGAGACCTAAAAATGCAGTGTTCTTAGTAAATTTTTTGTTTCCTCTGAGTGTCAACATTTTGAATCGAAGATTAAAACTCCATAAAATAAAAACTTGGAAAAGTGACAATTATAAACTACAAGGAAAGAAAGAAAGAAGAAAATCGGTTTTTGCCTAAAACTGACGAGGGTGATGATGCCTAACTAAGATTAAGAAAGAAGCAAAAGGAATAGGTCGTACTACAATTAGTTGTGAAGTGGGTTTGGTCCAGAGGGAACTAATCTCTTCTCCATGCGATATCTTGAATAAACCCCATTGTTATTAGTCATTAGAGTGGAAGAGGACACAAGCTCTTGTGGATTATTTGAAGTTGGAAGCACAGAGAACGTGGGTTTCATCGATGGTGGTTATGGTTATGGTTATGGTTATGGTTGTGGGTGTTTCTTAAAGATGGAAAAGTGCGGCTGGGGATTCTGCAATTCACTGAACAAATGAAGAGAAAGACAAGAAAAAGAAGGATCAGAAGCTTGGGCTATAATCTTGGATTCAAAATGCTGACTTTTAGAGGAAACAAAAAAATTTACCTAAAATAATGCGTTTTGGGGTCTCTCCAACAAGAAACAAAAAAACAAATAACAAATAACAAAACGGAAAAAACAAAACAAAAACTGCGACATGACATGTTATGGATTGTTCAATTAGTTGGACGATTGAATGAGTTTTGACAGCATGTGCTATGGTCATTCCACTCACTGTAGGCAATCCAATTCCATATAATTTACGTTTCTGCTTTAAAACTCCAGATTCACAACCATGAAACTTGACATTGTGTAGTCTTCGTTGTTGAGTTTGAATTATGATGGTTAGAGTTGAATTCTTGAAAATTTGTAGGGAGAATTTATGGTTAGCAACTTTGCCGCATACCTTCATATTTGACCATGGGTTTATGTAGCAACAAATCATTTGTAAATGCTTCAAGAAACTCCACTATGCTCCTATGATTTTCTCTAATGGCTTGTTGAATTTTGTTTGGTAGATGAGAAAGTAGTAGAGAAAAAAATTATCCACTCTACTTGCTTTAAGGAGAGTGAATGCAAGAGGACGAGCGTAAGTGAACGAGGAATACAAGAGTGTTCTAGTAACTAGGAAGGTGAATCCCATGTTTTGAGACCCGTGCGATAGCCAAAATTTAAAATTTGAAACGACAATCATAAAGGGAAAAAGAAAATTAAAACAGCACACAGACCAATACAAAGCCATATTGTTCATAGCTTATGTACATTGCAACTCTAAAACTTACATATATATTAGATTGTATATTAGACTAGATTAGATTGACATATATCCATTTAAAAAAATTAAATACTAAATCAATTTCAGTTTCCTAAACACACTTTTTTAGTAAGATTAAATTATACAAACTTTATTTGAGTTTTATTAAAATTATATAAATTTTTCTTTTATTTTTAAAATATACATGAAGTCTTCTTGAAACAAAAAGTTACATTATATTTTCATGTAATTTTAAATCTTTCAACTATATTACCTTTAATTAATGTAAATAAATATTTTTTCAAACTAAAATGTCCCCCAAATATTTTTTTATAGAGAATGTTATTAAAAAAAATTAAAATTAAATTAAATTATGTATTTTAAAAATAAATAAAAATTGTATAATTAACTTTTTTAAATTAATTACTTAGGAAACCAATCTGTAGTTTTTTCCAATACTTTGGTTTAGTTTAGATTGCCCACGATGTCAATTCTATATGGAAAATAACAAGTGTTTGTACCATAAAACAGCCTGAACCATTCTACATTTGATCGACCCGGTAAATATATGTTGTTTTCGATTCGGAGCATCGCCAAGTACCTCTAAACTAAAACGATGAGCAGAAGAATCCATCAAGAGAACTGAGCATTGGCAATTCATGACTAACAGCAATCATATTGACAGTTGACATTTTTTTTCAGTTGTAATCTGTTCTCAGAAACAGAAACCATGTATAGCTTAAAAAATCAGACTAGAACACCCTTTTGTCAGAAAAACACACTTCACTTTCTCATGTTCTCTATAATAATGAATTATATGCTATTCATTATAAGCGATACCCTCTTATTTCTCTTTCTTTTTCGTTTTTTTTGAAACAGAAGAGGACGGTTTGAAAATTGGACAAATTATACCATAAAGGAATTCGATGAGGGGGCAACCCAGAAGTATCTTTCTAGCTGCAACAGAGAAGAGGTGATATTGAGTACGAAGTTAACAGGATTTAGATTATATTTTACCTCTGGTGAACTAGAAATTCTCCTCTTGGACAAAACATTGATCTCTGTAATTTGAATAATCTGGGCAGATTCCAATGTCACTTATGTGGAGACCTGCCATTTGGTAATCATTATCTCAATATAAGTAAACTTGCATTTATCAGGAATGTGTAGTAAAAATTGCAGTAGAAACATCTTATTTAGATGTATCACGTGATTAGATCATTGCGAGTCATGTAGAAGTAAAATTCGATAGTCAAACGATCAACCTGTTAGGGTTTCAACCCACTTTAACAGGGCATACCAATTTCTTTTTTTTTTTTGGGGGGGGGGGGCGCGCAGAAATACCAAAAGACTAGTGAGGAAACTTGAGCAATTTAAACAAGTCTGAGACACGAGGACAAAGTAGACGAAAATATCTTCAGACATGCCTATATGTAGCAACGATATATATGATTCCAAGTTATCTACGTTTAGCAGCCTGCAATCCATTGATAAGCTCGGTCAAAACATGGAAAGATAATAGAAGGCATGTAGTGATTAACTACACAATTATCAAACTCCTCGGGAGCATGATAAAAGCAACGGCAAAATTTATAATATAATCTCAAGTCTAAAGAGACTATGGTGATATTCAACTATATATTGCTAGCTAGATATTACTAACTCTTTTCAATTATTTACGTAAGGTACACTGCATTGTCATTCACGATACAGAAATAAGTACTCGCTGATTCTCTATATAACAATGTGGCTAGAGTTAGTCGCAATTTTACTTGATTTAGCAAGGTAAGTCATGTCCACGAAAGAGAAAATATTAGCAACGAAGCATAACATCAGGCAACAGCAAGTTCCAAGTGTGCCCAATCATAAGACGTATGGCAATAAAGGATAGGCCTTTATACTGCAATAGTTTTTAGTTTTCATGTGCATCATGGTAGAACTTACATAGATGATAAATGCATTTTTAATAAGAATATGCATGCTGGAAATAATAGCAGCAAATAAAACACATATCATTTATTCACATTAGGCAGGGCTTAATGTGTTTGTCGTGTCTAGGAAGGTTCCCCTCCTCCCCCCTCCTCCTCTCCCTCCACAAATTAATTCCAAGCTGCCCCAATATTTGAGGAAAACTATCCCACGTTTAACGTGTGGTTGAATATATATCAGAGGTGGTAATCTGTATTCGATTTTAAGAGTGCAGGGCTCATACAAAATAACTGCATGCTTTGTAACATGGATAAAGCCCAATCCAGGCCATTATTGCCTCATGAAGGTGTGCCGTCAGTTACAATGGAATTAGATTTCATCCATATCCACTTCTCCATCAATGCAAAACTAACATACTGTTGTATAATAAGTTCTTGGGGGAGCAGAAGGAGAAGAAATGAGGAATGCAAGAAATAGTGAAATGGCTTGTTAGCTTAAGTTATTTAAGCCATAACTTTCTCAACTCTGAATCATTGACAACGGTTGAAAATGATTGCCCTGTAAATAGAAAGAAGACTACATGGGCCTGGCAAGGTGCTGCAACTGGCTTTTTAGGTTTTTAAGTTACTGCTTATCCCTCGTCTTCACAAAGCAAGCAGCAAAGAACTCAAAAGCAATCATTCTTTTCCTTCCCGAATACAGTTTACCCAAAAAGAAAAAAGTTTAAGAAATCTGCCGAGATTTTAAACTTCCAGAGTTAGCATCCTAACCACCAACGACCTTTGCATATTATGCGCAAGCCCTCCTAAATGGCCAGTTACAAGAGAAGTCCCGATGGCCTATGCATCTCACTCCAGATTGCTGGTAAACCTTTAATAAGCGCAGTCAAAAGATGCAAACACCCCCAAAAAAAAAAAAAGGAACTTCCTTGAAATCTGGTATTTTATAGTAGCTAATCAGATTCAATCCTTTTTCATTCAAAAAAAACTCAACTTATCACAAGGAGATGATCCTAGGTCCTTTAAAAGCACAAGATAAAAATGCAAAGACCAAATCCCACTCTTGTTCTCTTAAGTACTAATCACCTGAAAGGGGCCGATCACATAAACATGTGTCTCAGAATGTAGAGAACACAAGGGTCAGTTGCACATGCACTGACCGTCAATTTTGTTTACCATTGGCCTGCAAAAAGCAAAAATAAATACAAATTATATAAAGTTTTCTTAGGTCCATAGCAAATGTATTAATGCACAATTTCTACCAAGAGAGATATCCAATAGTATTGGATCACTTGATAAGTAAAAAAAATTTACCCACAGCAGCACATATGAAACAGATAATCATCTGCGACTAATTCCATCTAGCAGCTTCCATGAGGAGTGTTGGACAGTGTGGAAGATATAACAAGCTTCCTAATTATCACCAGAATACCACATGTTTCATTTAGCAGAGTCTTCCAATCATAACAATTTCCAGATCATGCATGTTGACTTGTACAGAGTTTTTCACTTTCCATTAACTCAGGCTTTATAATTTGTATATTAGTTTCCATCTCAGCCAAATGAACCTTACTAGTCCACATCACTTGATAACAAGAAGTATTTATCAAACAAGACCAAGGTTCAATTATCAAGAGATGTTTGCAGGACGAATGATAATTAGATTAGCTGCCAACTGTCTTGTAGCATAATGATAATAGCCTCCCTTTAAATGAAGTTATGGGGATTAAATCATGCAAAGTCATTTTGTAATTCAGTCAGCAAGTCCTTCAATTACCAATACATATACAAACAACAATTGCCATGTAATCAACGTAGCAGTCGAGCTAGTCGGATTTTAGACTTCAATTTCCTGGCCTCATTGGTATATCCTATACCACGGAGACCATCAAGAACCGCTCGTTCAGTGGCCTTTAGGGTCTTAAAGCCAGATTTTAAACAAGACACCAAAAGCTTGGAAGCACAAAGGAACCTTCTAGCCCTGCAAAGATTATGTACCAAGATGGTATATGTAAATGCATCCTTAACCTCCATTGATTTAAATAGTTTCATGGCACGGTCAATCTGACCAGCTTTACTTAGGCCATCAATCACACAGTTAAGAGCAACCAAATTAAACTCGAATCCCAATGCACTCATATAATTTAAATGTTGTTGAGCCCCATCAATATTGCCAGCTTTGCACAAGCCATTAATTATAATTGTGTGGGTATACTGATCGCATTCTAAACCTGCTTTCTCTAGTTCATCCAATAACTTCAAGGCATCATCTAATCTTCCCTCTTTACAGTAACGATTTATTAGTGTGTTATAAGACACCACATCAGATCCAATGCCACTCCTCTGCATCTGGTCAATGATATAATCTGCCTCTTCCACTCTTCCAGTCTTAATTAAGGCAGCAACCACTGTGCAGTACGCAAAGCCATCGAATGTATACCCTTGACTCCTCATCTCTGACAAGATCTCAAGCCCTCGTTCCAACTGCTTACACCTGAAGCAGCATTTCATAACTGTAGTGTAGGTTATAGCATTTGGTTCATGACCTGATATTTCAAGCTCTTTAAGGATCCTGCTTGCTGCCACTAATCTTCTGGCCTTGCAAAGCCCATTAATAAGTATATTGTATGTCACTATATGAGGAACAAATCCACGCCGCTGCAAATTCCTAAACAACACCAGAGCATTATTGGTGTACCCATTTTTACAAAGACCATCAATCATAATGTTAAACGTAGCCTCGCTTGGATGGAAATCACTAAGTATTATATCCCGAAAAACACGATTTGCTTCATCTGGTTTTCCAAGCTTGAACAAACAATCCATTAATATATTATAGCTCCAGATATCAGGATGTATACCCGTTTGAAGCATTTCTTCAAACAGATCTAAGGACCTTGACAACAAGCACTTCCTGGCAGCCCCAGCAACTAAAGAATTGTATGAAACAACATCTGGGTTTATCCCAGCTTCCCTCATTCTATGAAGAACAGAATAACCAGCATCAATACTAATAAAACGACAATATGCATCAATTAAAGTATTGTATGTAACCACATCTGGAAGTATCCCTAATCTTATACCATCAATTAATACAACTTCAGCTTTTACCAATTGCTGGGCTTTACACATTGAAGCTATGCATATGTTCAACAACCTAGTTGATAACCACGGGACCATAATTCAACATCACCACAAACTGCTGCAACCCACAGCGGCACGTATTAAAATACAACAACTCTGACAAAAGTTTCCACTTCTCTCATAAGCAAGGCCTCTACTACCATTTTCAAGAATGTCATAAAAAAAGGTACCGTGTCGCACCAAACTGTCGAAACCTTCGATATCGCGAGTGACCGAAACGAAACTCTGGAGGAATTGCGATATTCGATTCTGTCTTTGATTAAAGTAAAAAATGGGTCGAAATATCTTATTATTTTGGGCTACCGAGACATGTCCGCTGGTGTGAACAGTAAGTGAGAAGAAATGAAGGCAAAGTGCACCTCTCCAAAACCCTAACACGATGGAGGAAGAAGACGCTAGAGGAATCGCACAGAGCTCTGCATCTTCCCCAATTCTGAAGTTTAAACGCATCGCTGCAATTTGTGCCCCATTGTTGGACCCTGTGCTACCCTGAGCTCCTTTTTTTTTTTTCTAAGAAATAAAAACAAAAATAAATTATCCTTATTTTTCCTAAATTACACAATCATTTCTTTTATTATAAAATATACAATAAATTATACGAATTTTCTTTAAATTTTATTAAAAATTACACAAATATTTTGTATATTTTTAAAATATATACTTTAGTCTAATTTTAATTTTTTTAAATTACTTTATATTAACCCAAATATATAAATATATATTATATCCAAATATATACAAATAAAATTTAAAAAGAATAAATTTTTTTTCAAATATATACAAATAAAAATACAAAAGAATTAATTTTTTATTAAATTTAACAAAAAATAGGTATTTAGATTAATAAAGGTAGTTAAAAAAATTAAAATTAGACTAAAACATTAATAATTTTTTGTTTTAAGGGAAATTTGTATATAATTAGAAAGTAGAAAAAAAATCTGTAAAATTTCAACAAAATTTAATATAAATCCATATAATATATTCTAAAATATATACACTAACTCCTTAAAATTAAAATATGATCAAAATATTTTTAAAAATAATATTAATTTTTTATTAAAGATATAACTTATTAAAAATATTTTTGAACTTTTATTTCAATGTTATTTGTTTTGTGTTAAAAACTATAAATTTAAATTATTTAAAAAATTAATTATTTTTATAATTAATTAAATACGTATTTAATACATATTATATTATATAATAATAGATATAAAAATATTTTAGTTTAAATAAGTGTCATTGTGACTCATTTTTTGTTCAAGGAAGGTTAGTGTAACACATTTCATAATTTTAAGGTAGAAAAGTATAAATTTTCAAAATACAAAGGATGGTTATGTAATTTGGATATTTCTACAAAACGAAAAATATAATTTACTAAAAAAATTAATAAATTAATGATTTAATTCTAAAAAAAGCACTCTTCTCTTATCTAAGTCCTCCAAAAATAAAATTTTTTATTTTAGTCACTGAATTATCAATCTTTCCTCAAATTGGTAATCTAAAAAATAAAGATTTTCACTCTAGTCCTTAAATAGTTTCTCTCAATCCAAATAATCCTTTTAAGAAGAATTTGTGACTTTTTGTTGTATTGAAATTTATCAATAAAAATAATTGAAAACAATTAAGAGATTGAATTGATAATGAAAGTAATTATAATTAGATATATAATAAATTAAAAATGTTTTTATAAAAATATTTTCAAGAAACTATGTGTACTAAAAAAATATGTGTACGATTTGTACTATATTGTAAAAGGATTGATAAGAGTAGCTTCTTGAGTTTTTATGCCCAAAATTCTTATTTTGCCTACCACTTCAATACGAGTCATAATAGGAATTTGAAACATGCGATAATTTAATGACCAATTCTGTATTTCATTATCATCTTGCTCACTAGTAAGACTATTACGAGAACTAATTTAAGGTGTATGACACCATTCTTTTGAGTGATTCTTTCAAAGACGTAGGGGTTGGTTGATCTCACCATTAATAATTTGTTTGGTTAGATTTAATATGTTCTTATAGGAATAAGAATAAGAATGGAAGAGGAAATTAATTTTGATGAAAGGTGGAATTTTGTATCATTATATTTGGCATGGCATTAGGGCCTGTTTGGTATATAGGATAGATTTTGCTATAAATGGAAATAAAAAAAAAAGAGAATTAAAAACAATCTTGAGGCCCAAATCTTACGTAGTATAGTTTAAGAAGAAATGGAAATGATATATCTTTCTTATGTTTGGTGAGATAAAAAGAAAGGGAAAAATAGAAAGGGGCTAAAAGACCAAAATGCCCCTAGAATAAAAAACTAAAGAAATAACCATTTTTAACTTTGTTTTTTAGATTTCTTCAACAAAGAAAAGATTAAAAAAGATTAACAAGACTCGATGCCTAGCCACTTTTGACCCTAATTTGGACAATTTATAGGTTGGTGAACGAATAAGCTTCCTTCATCGAAGAACTTGGCCTTTGGGCATTTGCAACTACCAACAATGGTTATGGATTTCCTTTCATCAACACCAAAAAATTTTCCCATAGAAATCCATGACAACTTTTCTTTATCGTAGGTCAATAGTGAATTACGGTGTTTACATTATAGCCAAGAAGATAGCATATTAAGTCATCAAAGGAACCTATTAGAAAAGGCAAAGACTTCAAGCATTATAGCTAACCCATAAAATTGAAGGAAAAATGGTGCATCTAACCTTGTTCGACTTTAACGAAGAGCATTACAAGAGAGTAATCAGAACAACTTGTCATCGCTAGTGGTGTGCACAAGTTTTAGTGGCCTAAGGAGGAGGAGGACTTGGTGGGAAAAGCTAGATGCTTCACACAAGGGACTAGTGTCTTTTTGTAGCTTATCTATGGGGCATGATTTGAGCAATAATATGATTGGCAAATTAATGGAGGTAGAATGGTCATTTAGGGTTTCTTTTCCTCGAATTTGTGAGCATTCTATCGTTGCAGCTAAGGAGAGTTATTTCCTACATCTACTGGAATCACCAATGTCATGGGAAGAGCTACAGAACGTACCAAATGCACAAAACCAAGTTTTCATATCCTTTTCCTTACGTCACCCATATACTAAACATGCCTCAAAAGGAATAGATATTGTTAACAAGGTTATGCCACTTAAAAAGCTGTTCTTGCATTTGGTCTACATGATCCTTGTCCACAATATTCTTTTCTTTCAATTTTTATTTGTAGTATTGTAAAATATTTCCCTCATTATATGGTAGAATTACAACACTACCATATAAAAACAATTACAAAATTTTTTTAGAAATTCTTAATTATGGTAAAATTTTATCCAAAATATTTTTAATAAAGAAAAATCTTTACTAGATAAACTTGAAAAGAAAAAAAATTCTCTTAGACAAAAGAAGATACATAAATAATTTAAAAAATAAAAGAAAAAATTAATAGTATACCCTTTGTTTATTTTCTTAAAATAGGACATAAATTGGTTTTAGAAACGGATGCCAATAGTGAATACTGAAATGTTATTCTTAAAGCAGAAGTAATAAAGAAGAATTAACATGTGGATATATTTCTGAAAATTTTAGACCTAATGAAATAAATTATATTATTTATGAGAGAAAAAAAACTTTTAGCTATAAAAATGGAATTAAACATTTTTATCTTTATAGCCTTTAAAAATTTTATTATAAGAACTAATAATCAAATAGTTAATTGTTAAAAGATAAGAGATTAAAATTAAGATGATATCTAATATAATAGGGTAGTATATGAACACAAATCCCAAATATAATATGGTAGTTTATGAACATGAATCCCTGCAAAAAAAAATAACACATAACTAGAGAAGTAGGGATTATAGCCCACAATACCTAAGTAAGTTTAGATGATAGGTCAAAATTGTTTCATATCATAAAACCTAATTTTAACTAATATAAATAAAGTAACGAGTTTTAAGTAGGTTATGAATTGTATTTCTATTCCTTAAATAGATTTATGGGTAACCCACATATTATATACTATTTATGAATTTGCCAAAAGAATTAATCCATTTACACAATGGCTATTACTAAATTAATTATTATATTATTAATAAAATAGAATATGTTAACTAGTCTAACAATTAATTAATACTAATTTATAATAAATTAATATTTCCAATAATCTTCTACTTGAATAGCATTAATCAATTGTTAGATATAACAAAAATATATCAACATGCAAAAGAATACTAATAATATCAAAAAATTAATACACACATTGTAACAAAAAAAATCAAAAATGAAATAACGAACTAAGAACATTAAATCTGATGGGAAAAACAATGCCAAAATGCTAACAAGGTTTCAAAATTGAATAAAATAGAACATCAATAGAAATATGCCTAAAATTATATAGACAAAACAAAACAAAATACCCTTAAAGAATATAAGTTAGACTCCCACTAAACTAATATATCAACAAAAAAATTTCACAATGCCCAAAAGTCACATGTTTCTCAATAATACTCTAATAACTAAACTTGTAGTTAACATATTAACTTAATATATTATCCGTAAAATATTTGTAATTTGAGTCCAAGATTTACAAATCTTCTTTTCAACAAAACAAAAATTTAATATCAAAATTTGATGCACTTAGAATTCCTCAAATTTTGAGAGAAGCATATTATAAAATCATTGTCGCAACTAAATGTAACAACCAGGAAAAAGGAAAAAAGAAGAGAGAGAAAAAGGAAAAGAAAGAAGAAAGTTGGAAATTTTCGGAATCCAGAATTTTTGTCAAGTCTTCTCGCAATAGCGAGAAATGGTCTCGCTGTAGCGAGAGTGCCTTCTTGCAATAGCGAAAGAGATTCTAGCTATAGCGAGTGCGGGCAGCAGTCCATACAGAAACCAGGGGGCAGCTCGCTGTAGCGTACGCCATAGCGAAAGTGAGGTCTGGAACTAATGCAAGTTCGCCATAGCGAAGGTCAAACCTTGCCATAGCGAAGGGAACTGATGCGTGCTCGCCGTAGCGAAGGTTAAGCCTCGCCATAGCGAAGCCAGATAACACGAGCTCGCTATAGCGAAGGTTAATTTTCGCCGTAGCGAGGGTCAATCCGGAAGAAAGTAAAAGGCGAGAATTAGACACCCTTAAACGCTCCAACTCATTCTTTCTCTCATTTTTGCCCTAGACTTCGACCCAAGGAGAGAAAAAAGGCGTGGAGAGTGAGAGAGACCAAGAGAAGGAGGAAGAGCAAAAGAAAAGTAAGCAAGTTTCTCCCATTTCTCCTTAGAATCTGGATCTCCTCTCTTTGCCCTCTCTTCCTATGGTTTTGTTTGTGAAAATGGTTGGATTTTGGGCATGGGTCAGAAGAGGGAAAGTGAAAAACACCCTTGAATCTTTGTGTTTTCTTTGAAAATATTATTTCCACTACCATGGGAGCTTGAGAGAGAGGAAGAGTTGATGACATTCTAGAGAGAGAGAGAGAGAACCCTAGGTTCTGGTATATTAGGAGAATTGCTCTAAAGATTACATTCTAAGAGAGTAATTGCATGCTTTTGTGTGTTTAGGCTCAAGTGAAGCACCTACATCAAGGTGTGATTGTGAACTTAAGAAGGGAGAAGAGAAATTGAAAGGAAAAGCTAGTGTTAGCTCCAAAGGTTGCTCTCTTTCCACTCTTTCTTGTTGCATTCTTGGATGTAATAGTCATTGTATGTTTATGTATATGCTTATTGTGTGGAATATGCCATATGTTATTGCTTTGATGCATTGATGCCAATGTGCTTGTGTGATGAATTGTGAGATTTGCTCGGGTGAGGTAGTACCGAAAGTCCTTTGAGATGGGTGAGGTAAAGCCGAAAGTCCCTTGAGATGAGTGAGACAAGGCCAAAAGTCTCATAACCAAGTGAGGCCAAGTCAAAAGTCCCTAAACTCGGGTGAAGCCATCCAAAAGTCCCTAAACTCGGGTAAGGCTAGACCAAAAGTTCCTGAAGCCCATTTTTGGCATTGTTGTGATTTCCATAGCATGTACAACGTGTGTTGGATGTTTGAGAATGGCTAAATGCTTATTCACATGCTTTGACTTGTTATATGCCTTGATTGTTTACTTGAATGAGTGCATGAGCTACTGAGATTCCTTGAATCTCACCCCTTCCCCTCCCAACTTAACTTGTTAGGTGGTGCTCAAGGAGAAGCAAGTGCACACCAAGGAGCCTAGGAGCATGCTTAGCTAGATTTTAACTTTATTTTGGTTATTTTGTTGTAAAGTAGTGCCAAATGAAGATGCACCCACCATTTTTGAGATGTAAATGTTGTAGCAAGTGTAAATGCATGAATATATGATATACAAACTATGCATAGAGCCAAATCAATGAAAATGTGGATTTTTCCCCTTTTGTTGAATGTATGAGATAGTGTAATTTGGCCCGTAGCATAGTGAGTTTGGAATGTATGATGATTTGGACTACTTGGACATGTTATGTATACTAGTTTTATGCTTTCAAACTTGTCCATGTGGAGTGAGAATGTGTGAGAGGCCATTTGGACCCATTTTGGACCTTTTGGGTGCCAAAACCAGTATTTTGGTGAGCTCCGTCAAAGTATGACCGGATGAGCTCCTCTTGCCATGAAATTTGGCATGCCTCTAGATTTTGTAGAAAACTTCTTGAGAAGCTAAAGTGGGTAATTTTTGGAGGTCTAGAGAATATTTGGCGAATTGTTGAAGTTGGGAGAATTTGGGAGATTGGTCATGGCACTGTGTAGCTGGTCAGAATTGAAAAATTTGTCATTTATAGACCAAATGGAGTCCAAATGTTATGAACTTTTATACACATAAACTAGGCAACCACAGTGACCTGTACCAACTAGAATCACCTAAATCGGAGGTCTGTAGAGAGAGATTGAACCTTCTGAAGTTCTGTATCAGCATCAGGGAGCTCACCTGACCTCCGTTACTGTTCCATCAGTTTTTAGGGTGTAGGGGCTACTAAACTGATCTGAACTTATTTTCTTCCTCTAGTAGATATTTATAGCTTTTCAAATTGGTATAGTGTACCTAGATTGTATTTTTTTGTATTTAGTTATGGATTTTCGAAGTTCATGACAGTAAACTGGGTTAGAAATAGAGATAGCCGGACCTTTGTCTAATTTTTGATGTCAAACATGGTCCAAACGCTGAGATTGTGGTTGGAAATGATTTTTAGTGTAAATTTAACACTTAGAGCTTTTCAAAAAGCTAAAGTTTGCTAGATTCTCAATTTTCTATAATTAGTTATGATTTTCCAAAGTTAGAGCCAAAATATGACTTTTGGGCCCAAGTGAGAAAATGCATTTTTCTGGTTTTTGGCTCCTTACCCATGGCTTATAGCTTGTTTTATGCTATGTATGAGTTGTATAAATAGAGTGTGAGTAGAGAATGTGAATGATGGATTCACAGAACCCACGGGGCAGATAATGAGTGTATGGAACCCCGTTTCATAGCATGAAAATGCCACGGATTAGTATTAGTTCTTTGGTAATCATATGGAACCGAGCCCAGTGAGAGGCTAGATAGCGGTAGTAGATTAAGGTGTTACACTAAATGGTTAAGATCCAAAATATACATTCAGCTACAGACATAATAGAAACTAATTTCCTTCACTATGTAGCAAAAAATGGCCCTACAACAAGTGACATATTTTGCAACTAAATAAGGTAGTTATAAGTGTCTATTTGACACCTTTCAATAAAATAGCTCCTCCAAATATTATGAAATATATACAGAGACCGAGACAACTATTAGTGTAGCTCCTCTAAAACATCATAAGATGTATATAGAAGTAGATTTTATGACATCTACACAAATTGCATAATTTGAATCCAATAAGGCCAATAATAAGAAGTGGGTCAAATCTACTCTAATTTAAGATGCCATTTTAAATACTCTATAAGTACCAAATGAATTTTTTAAGCAAATTTCCCAAAAAAAATTTTAAATAAAATTACTCAAATATCTACTAAGTACATTATTAATAAAAGTTATATTTAAATAAGCGCACACTTGAGTAAACAAGAAGTTACCAGTAGTGAAAGCAAGAAATGGAATATTTTCTATTTCAATCTTCTTTATGTAATGTTTAGAATGCTAAGATTTAGATAGCCTCTCACTTATCATAATAGGTATAAAATAAAAGGAATAAGAGTGCAAATATTTCTTAAACATTCAGCCAACCAAAGTTCCTTAGGGCAAATCTAAAATATCACGAGACCTATCTCAATAGATCTATATCCTAATAACATAAGAGGTCTCAACAAGATTTTTATATCTAATTTCTTAAAAATACATTGATTTGAAGTGCTCACAGCAAAATCATAAGAGACTATAACCTTATCATACTTCAAATAGCAATGCTAAGAAGATTGTTTCAGCCCATGAATAGATTATTTGATTTACACATTAAGTGCTCTTTTTATGATTTTACAAAATTATCTTGCTAAATTTCAAACAAGCTTTACCATAAAAAGGCAATATAGACATCTATATGATAGAGCCCTAAAGCGAAATCCAATTAATGTTATGACCTATCTAAGAGTGTCTTTTATGGACATTAGTGAAAAGCTATATATAACCAAATAGTTCTCCTTGATTATGGTCATTTCAATCAATTTAATCTTAAATTTTGTAATATCTCTTGTAGCCTCACAATAGGTCTTAAGGACTCACTTAGCCAATGGCTTTATAGCCAATTATTAACTTTTTAAATTCCTAAATTTACTTATGCAACCAAAGAAATGGTACTTACTTTATTTGTGATTAAGAATATCAAATATTCTTAAGTCTTTCTCCTTTTTAAGAGGAATCACTTCGTCATAAAAGTAAGGTTAAAAAATACCATTCACACATAATCCTATCAAGTGAGGGGCAAAAATCCATACAAAATAAACTTGCTCTTACTTAACTTTTATAAGAAATATTCAAAGATATTTCACTAAACCAAGGGAATGTATCAAAGCAATAGAAAATATTTATCATACTAAAATACCTTATTGATTCTTAGATGAGGTTTACTAGTATATAAAATTATAATATTATATTACTTTCCCAGTCTCATAAACCTTAACATGTTTCAATTAATTACTCAGGTAAAATATCAAATAGGTTATTCATCTAAAAACTTAACTTATATGTCCTTATTATGGGTCCTATTCAAATTCTCACAAAAAAATAATTGCATGGACAAAATAGCTAAAATAATAACAATGTAGGGAAACATGAATTATGTGTATGACATAATCATAAACAAGAGTTCCTTTCAAAATCCAACTAATGCAGTTATATATACAAAATTATTATTTATCATGATTCCACTTAAAAGTCTTGAATTACAATAAATTGAGAAAACTTAATAGGCATCTCAAGGATAACAAAAAGCTAATGTATCTAACACTTCTGTACAGATAGGGTACAAGAAATATTAAGATATCAAGTGAAATGTACTATAATACCAATAGAATTGATTGACAATGTCATAAATTAAAATATATCTTTAATACAAAAGTCTTTACACAATTAGTCTTTTGATATTTAAAAAAAAAATTCATCTATTATAATTCTTATTTTATCAAAATTATACCTAATAATAACGTACAAGGTATGTTCATTACTTTCATAATATATCTCATGTAATCCAATAACCAAAGTTTAAAAAAAAAATGTTTTACATAAAAAATTTCATGATTAGTTCAATGATAAGTGGAAGCATAGTTATTTAAAAAAATAGAATTACACAAAATTATATTACTATAAGTGATATGCTCGTTCTCATATTTAAATGACATGTAATAATTCAAAAGGTATACATCTAACCATATAATGTTACCAATTACAAAAATGTTCAAAACAATTAAATGATATAAGAGTCCCTTTCATAAATGATATTTAAGTATATTTTAAGAAATATGATTAAATATATTCTAAAACATAATTATAATTCTCAAGTGTTCATCATAGACAAGTTATCAACAAAATAAAATATCTCTCACCATGAAAAAAATTCTTATGAGCCATAAATTTGAAAATTGTAAAATTCTCAATATCAAATATAAATATTTATTATTGAGATTTAAACCCAATTTACACAATACACTAAAAAAGAATATATATTTGCTATAAATGATTTATATGCCTTTTATAAAGTTTCATAATTCTATTGTGAATTAAAATATTATGATAACTTAACACAAAATTGCATAATTATGATTTTATAAATATGTCCTCAATTTTAAAAAAAATATAAAAGACTCTCTATAATAATAGATTACATTGAAAATGCAATTTACCCAATAATTACTGTGCAATATAAAATGCCTTGAGCAAATTAACCAAAAAAGAAACACCCTTATGATTGGTTACATGATAGGCAAGCACATAATTACAAAATATCAATAACCAAAATTATCTTATAGGTAAATAAAAGATATACTATCATACTCAACAAAATTAATATCTCTACTATCTCATAACAACAATTTATATGAGAATGAATATGTAATTAGATAATATGATATACAAGATATACATATATTATTGTCAAAATTGTAAAATTAAACCATGCTCCAAAAATAAAATTATGTCTAAAATCATTTATCTATAAATTTTCAAAGAAACCTCTTGATAAAATATTGTAATTTATGTACAATTGTTATCACATGTTATAAGTGTCAGTGCCATATATCAATTTTATAATATCTTCCTTTCATGTGGGAATTATTAAAATATTACAATAATTCCTAGAATTCATTTACTTTTATTTGTAAAAGACATGTTTCACAAGAAACATCAAAAGAATAAATTATTAATATAACTCTCATGAGTTGAACCAAACAAATAAAATGAGATAATTGTAAAGAATAATGTGGAGTTGGATATATAAAGGTATGAATAATTTCATAAGTGATTCATCATGAATAAACATTCACTTCCATCATTAAAAATCTTTCAAGGTTAAAATAATTACTCAAAAACAATTTCATTTTCATTAAAATATTTTCTTTTAAATTCATCGCAAAATCTCGGTCAAATGTTGCCCAAAAATAATTTTTCATAAATAAGAAAAAATTTAAATGGTACCAAAAGATCTTTTCATAAAACATTGAACCAAATAACTTGTTTTGGGCCATTAAAGTGTACAAAAGATCCAAGATTAAATTCTCTTCAAGGCCCCAACAAAAATTGCTTAAAATTCTAAAATGGTAAATAATAAAAAAAAATTTTAAATGCGCAAAAATAGATTCTCTTTTTTTGGGCAAAATATTCATTCAAAATAGACAAAAAATACTCCATATTTATTACACAAAAATTCTCACACAAATGAGCCTAGAAAAGCAAAATACCTAGCATTTAACATAATAAATCATAATATCTTTTTCATCAAAAAGGAATATTTGAAGTGCCCAAAAATTAGCTCATATTATTTTCTCAAAATTTTCGTCTAAAACTAGCTATACACAAATTTGGGGGTTTTTTTTTAGAGTTCATCCCTTCATTTTTGTTTGTTTAAAAATGCAAAACTCCATCTTTTTTTCTAAGTTCTAGATTTGATGTAGATCTGATGTTCCAAACTTTTCAAGATGCAAATTAGAAAGCCAATAAAATCAAATCTCAAAATGTGGGTTCTAAAATATTAGAAAGATTTGGTACATGTATGGGTTTGAAATTTTATTCTTTGAAAAACCAATACAATGGAATTAAGAATCATGGAATAGATCATATTAAAATTGGTAAAAGAAGATCAAAATTCTAGATCAATTTATACAAATTCAAAGAACTACTCATACATAGATTCAGCGATACACAGATTCGGATTTTAAAGTCTTAAATATTTTTTTTTTCTAATTACTTGGTCTAGCAAAATCTAGTAACAGATAAAATTTAGATGTGTAAATGACAAGAACCATAGACAAGCAATTCATAAGCTCTCATTAAGAAAAAACCAAATTTCAAATAAAGTATATGGCACACATATGAACAATAGCAAATTTTTAAATTCAAATTTCTTTCAATACATATAGAGCTTATATCAAGATCCAAAACCCAAATCATCATATTGATACAGTAGATGAATCAAAAATGAAAAGATATTTTTCATACAAAACAATATTAAAACCTTTAGCTCTGAGACCAATTGTTAAAAGATGAGGGATTAAAATTCAAATAGTACCTAATATACTATTGTAGTCCATGAACATGAATTCCTACAAAGAAAATAGCAACACATAGAAGGAGTAGGGATTACAAACCATGGTACCCAAATAAATTTAAAGGATAGATCAAAATTATTTCATATTATAAAACCTAACCTTAATTAGCACAAATAGAGTAACTAATTCTAAGTGAGTTATGAGTTGAGTTCTTATTCTTTCAATGGCTTTATGGGTAGTCCACTTATTATAGGCTATTAATAAATTTGCCAAGACAACCAATTTATTTATGCAGTTGTTGTTACTAAATTAATTATTATAATATTAATAGGATGTAATCTGTTAATTAGTTTAATAATTAATTAATGTTAATTTATAATAAATTAATATTTCCTACATTAAAAACTTTCTCAAAATAAAAAAAAACATGTAGAAAAATAAAAAAGGATTGAATGGTAAAATGAAGTAAAAGAAGCCAAGAATAATACCTTTGTACACCATTTTCGTTCTTAACCAAACTTTTGGAGGAAGATTTTCATGTACTCATTTTTACATGCCCCATAAAACAACTTTTGAGTGTAAAATGTAGATAGCTGTTACTTTTTATATAGGGGTCTATTGTGTAATATCCAGTTCCTCCGTAAACGTAAAAAACATAATGTTTAGTTTCTCTGTAAATGTACGTAACTCACCAAATATAAAAGGAAGTCCTCCAGATAGAATGAGTTGAGATCCAATAAAATTAGAACAATAATCTAGACCTCAAATAATGAGAATCCAAGATTAGAGGTGCCCTGAAAATGAAGCCAGAATAACCAGATGAAATTTAATGAAGATATAATAGTATTTTCGTAATTTGGGAACTTTTTAAAAAATTAAAATGAGGGATTTTTAAATGGAAAAAATGAGTATTTTGGAGTTCTCAAAAACCTTAAAAACTATAAAAGCCTCCAAAATAGTTAAAACTCCTCCGATTGAGGTTTTACAATATCGGTTGACTCGAATTTTGACCCTTTTTATTTAGGAAGGTTTTAAATCTAATTTAAGTTATTTCAAAGGCATTTTATAAGTTAGAAAACCTAAATTTTATGATAGAAAAGATAGTTCTAAAAAAAAACTAAAATGAGTATAAAACAAAAAAGCTAAAAAGATGGGACGTAAATGAAATTTTTATAAATAATTTTTAAGACACATGACCTTATATGAAGCGTCCCTCACTTCTCCTCCTTAGAACTGACTTAGTCCTACCCAAACTAGAGGAGGTTCTGCCCCAAAAGAAATGCATAAGAAAGGAGGGAAAAGAGGAAGGAGAAATCCAAGAAAAGGTAAGAAAAGTATGGAATTTCATAACTCTTCCTTCATTAATCTTACTCATCTCCTTCTCCTCTTTATTCCCATGGCTTTTTATGATGTATATGGGGCTGTTTTGGGTCTGATCTAGAGGAGAGAGCTTAGAATTTCAAGGAGGAGCTTGAAGCAATAGAGAGAACTCTTGAAAAAGCTAAGGATTTAATGTATTTTCATGGCCTCTCTTGTTTTCCATTTATTGTTCTACTTGGGTTATGGTTCGACCAATAAGATCCCAGTTAAGAGGGAGTGATTTCTAACCCAACCAAGGAGGAAATAAGGGTTGTAAAGTGTGAGGATTAAGAAGATGCCATTGAAATTAAATAAAAAGCATTAGATTGTAAGTTAGCAAACGTAGGGATTTAAGGCACCTACGCTAAGATAAAACTTTCTAGTAGTAATTTAAGTTGTCTAAGGTTATATATGAGTTCTCAAGACACCTAGAAAGCCTCCTATATGCTAAATCCCTAAAGAGAATGAAGCAAACTCCATGGAAGCTTAATCAATTCTATGTTTCGGCCAAACATAGGTTATGTACCTAGGGAGTGTTTTAATTTGTTTCAAGGCTAGAATTGCATTAGATATGATAGAAAAATATCAAAGAAAGCCTTGGAAAAAAATTTAGAAAGCCATGGAATGTGAAATAGAGGTATAAGCTCCATAATGAGACATAAAGAAGTAACTTGTAATTAGACTCCTTAAAATGAATTTGTAATGACTCCAAGGAGTTTAAATGGAGTCAAGAGACTTAGATGGAGGGAGAAAATGGAACCAAGATCATGAATTCTCATAATTACTTCATTAGATCCTTTATGAAACCATATTTGCATCTTATAACTAAGTAGGCTTCCATAGAGAGTATGTGATGCTAGAGTTTGATTCAATGATATAATTGTGTCCCACTTGGTGTGTCTAGACCAAGGAAACCAAGGATCACCCTATAGCAAGTCTTGGCTAAGAAGGAGAAGGAAAATCTCAATGGAAAAGTGTGTGGCATTGGCTTTAAGGTAGTTCTCTAACCTTTTTCACATGCATAGCTTAGTTATTTTCTTGTCATTGAGTGTTTGTGTGTATGTTTGAACTATGAGAAATATTTCTAGCTAATTTTTACATCTTATGGTACCATTATGTGTTATGAAATAAGTTTGTGATTGCATTATGACTTGTATTGGTTTGGTTGTACCAAAAGTCTTTAAAAATAGGTAAGACAAAGCCAATGAGACTTAGTCAAAAGTCTCAAGAAGAGTAAGAATTAGTCAAAAGTCTTTTAAAAGTAGGTGAAGCAAATCTAAAAGTCCTAAGAAAGATGGGTGAGGCTAGACCAATGTCCTTAAGAACTTATGCTTGTTATGTATGAGTTTATGTGAGAAAGAAAATGCCTTATACATATTCACTAGTTGCTTGAATATCATGCATATATTATTTGACTTGTTTATACATCCATTATGTATGTTTGAAAGAATTAAGAACTATTGGAATTCTTTGAATTTCACTCTTCCCCCAGATATGCCTAACCATGTCTAAGTGAGTCAAAAAATGAAAGCTAACAAGCATGAGAAGCAAGACTTTGATAAATGGATAGAGAAATGAGCTTTTTATTTGCATTATGATGTCAAGAATTGTAATCATGAGTTGTATATATGATATAGACCATTGAAAATGTTTTAATGCATGTATAAATGATGTATATACCAATGTGGAAATTAGATGAATGAAAATGTGAGTTTTTGCTACTCATTTGCCCTTATGTATTGTGATGTACATGTGTGTAGATGTAAGTGGTAAGGTGAGATTGAACTCCATGATAATTTAGATCATTTGACATGCTTTTATATATTGTATTTATATTTTTAAACTTGCCCAAGTGGTTGTAGAAAGTTAAGAAGAGCATTTGAAGCCTTAAGATGTCATTTGAGACTTCAAATTTGACCAAATAGAGAGCTAAACCAAAGTCTAACCATATGAGTAAGTTTTCTCATCAAATTTAGCCATCAAGTAAGTCTCATCTATAGCTTTTCATAAAACTAAAGACCACTTAATTTGAAGCTTTAGAGAGTTTATTATAATTTTTCAAAGTTGGCCAAATTATGCAAAAATAGTATGGTTACTGTTCATTTGGTCAATTTGCTTCTTTGTGTTACAAATGAGTCAAATGAAATTCAATACTCATGAAATTTTACAAACATAAATTAGACATAATAATCTTTCGATAGCCACCAAGATCACCCTATTTAGAGATCTATAGAAAGAGATATGAATTTTTGAATTTTCATAATAGTACTAGTAACGTAGCGTAACCTGAATTATTATTCCATCAATTTTTGATGGTTAAAGGCTACTGCATTGGTATGAAATTATTTTTAGTCAAAATTATATATCCACAGCTTTTTAGAATAATATGGTTTGCTTAATTTCAATTTTTCTATAATTAGTTATGAAATTTTAAAATTTGTATCAGAAAATTGGAATTTGAACCCGGGAGCAAACCATGGATTTTGTGAGATATAGCTTAAAGCCCGAGGTTCTTAAGATATTTGGTGATGGTTATGATTTGTATAAATGTGTTATGAATATAAAATAATATTGATGAGTTTATATGGTTCATGGGGCATAAATTAAAGAAATGAGATCTTACGTAACATAAATAAATATCATTAAATTTATTGCCTTTTTTCATGTGAAGTGTATGGTTTCTTGCATTTGTGCTCCAATCCATATAAAATGCATTGAGATGAACAAGGAGACCACGATATAATAGCTAAGAGGTGAAGGTATTACATACTACCTCATTACTATCTTCTTGTCGAATGTCATCGTTACACCACATCTTTGACATTATTCTAACAATTTTTTTCATCTTTATCTTTGATGAGAGACCCTCTAGGAACCTTGTCCTAGGAACCTTCAACAAGATGACACTTTGCCCGAGACCGGCTAGAAAACAAGAGTGTTGGTCAAAGGAAAGACCCTAAGAGAACTTGTCTCTTAGAACCCTAGCCTCAAGACGCCACAAAGGAATACCAATCCTTTGATAAGTCACGTGAACTCCCAGAGAACACAAAGAAGCAAAAGCCTCACAGATAATTGAATAATACTCAATTTCATTCATGTGTAAAATAGAGTACAATAGGAAACCTTTTATAGGAAAAATTTCTAGAGTCCTAATTAAAGTAAAACTCTATAATCTGATTAGAAATATTTTAAATAATACCTAATATATATTCTAATTAGATTAGGATACTAATCTTAACTTGATCTCCAAAATAAGCTCTTTGACCAAGTTCAAAAATAATAATAAAATAATAAAATAACGAAATTTCAAAAGGAATTCTAGTCAAAACTAATCAGCTTTTTTAATTTGTCACATGGGATGCTCATGCTTCATTAAAAATCACATGGTTGTCACATGATTATTAATCTCTTGTAATTGGACTCCAATTGGGCCTTGACACTCCTCTTGTATGTGTGTAACTACATTGGGCTTTCAACATGTTGGATATTGAATTTAGTTGCTCCATGGATCTTCTTAAAACATTGGGCTTCCACTTGGACTTCCACTATTTCATCTTTAAGGAGATCTTGATCAAATATGGATCTTGGGCTATAAACTTGGGTCGAAGTCCAACATAGAGATTATTTTGAACTCTTTGAAGTTTTTAGACATATACTAGCATAATTTGGGCCTTTTGAGTATGGGTCATCTCTTCATGAACTATTTGGACCTGAATCATACCCTTTTGAATGATTTGAGTTTCTTGATGGATGAGGGCTTCCCGAACTTGTAGTGCTCTAATGGGCATGCCTACTGATATTGTATCATTCCCTCCCTCTTTGAAAAGATTCGTCCTCAAATCTTCGCCATTAGGTGGTTTCTTAGAAAACAATTCTAGGCAATCACAACTCTTTTCAATGCTAGTTGAAGATGAGGGTCCATTAGGTGGCTTCTTTGAAAACAAATCTCTACATACCTGCAAGGAGCTAGAACTAATAATAGGCAAAGATGGGTTAAGATTGTTAGTAGATAAACAAATATCCTTACATACGCTCTCAACCTCTCTTTGTTCATCAAACAAGTTCACACTCATGCTTTTCTCACTTTTCTCACAACTCTCTTGCTCTTTCTTTTCATTCACACTCGTTTCTTTTTCAATCTCTTCTTTTTCTCTCTCTAACTCATGTTCTCTCTCTTTTTCTTTTGCTCTCTCCTTTTCTTTCATTTTGTATACTCGTCCTATTCTCATTTGATCCTCATAAGCATCCATAGGATCAAGAGGTACCAATACATGATTTTTTTCATTGAATACAAATGAATATCAATAGCAATATTTGTGCTTATGCTTAACATATTTAGCTTTTTTCACATGTTTCCATGGTTTACCAAGCATAATATATCCATCAGACATAGGAGCTACATCACATAACACTTTTTCATGATATTTACCAATAGAGAAAGAAATCAAAACTTGCTTATTAACTTTAAATTCAGCACTACCCTTCAACAAGGTATAGGGCCTAGGATGCTTTATAGTAGGCAAGTTTAATTTCTCAACAAGTAAGGTACTAGCAACATTTATATAGCTACTATTAGCAATGGTCATACTGCAGACTTTCTCTTTTATAAGGCATCTAGTATGGAAATCAGGGGATGCCTTTTCCTTATCTTGTCCTATAGAGTTGATATTGGATTGGAATGCATCCAACATTGCACAAGATTGCTTGAATCGCTCTTTGTTAGCCTCTTCAAGGAATTTGTACTCATTGGATATCTTATCACCTGAAAAGTTAGTCAAATAAAGATAGAAAGAATAGGACCTCACGCACTCTTCTCACGTGTTTACACTCAAAAGATGATAAGTTCACTCGTGTTTAACTCTCTTTTTGACTTTTTCTTTAATGTTAATTGCACTCTTGCCTTTTACCACTCAATAATTTGCTTCTTACAAGTGTTCTAAGCAAGTCACAAGCAAATCAAATGAAAAGATCAGACTAGTGGCAATCAAAAAACTAGAATCCTAAAATGTAAATTCCCAAAGAATCAAACAAAGGAAAAAAAAAAAAGGTGTGTAACAAAAGGAAGAAGAAGGAGGAAGGGAAGGTCTGGAAGGAAAAAGAAGGAAAGAAAAAAATCTGAAAATAAGACACCTTAAGAATAGAAAACTACTTGCAATTCAAGTTTAAAAAAATTCTTGAATGCAAATAGGAAAGTAGATAACTTGGTAGCTACTTAGTGCAATTAAATTAGGAAACAAACACCAATTAGGAAATTAACTCTAATTGGGAAACTAATTCCAATTAAGAAATTGACTCCAATTAGGAAATTGACTTCAATTAGGAAACTAACTCCAATTAGGAAATTGACTCTAATTAGGAAACTAATTCCAATTAGGAAATTGACTCCAATTAGGAAACTAACTCCAAACTTGCTTTCAATTTTGAATTGGCACAACTTGCAATTTTGAATTCTGCAAAAAAAAAAAAAAATTCACTCCTATTTTTTTTCCCTTTTTTTTCGATTTTTTTTTTGATTTTTTTTTTTTTTTTGAGGATGGAGGAACACAACAATGGAAGACAGAAGAAGATAGAAGAAAAAGATGAAGATGGAAAAGGTAATACTAATGGAAGGAGAGAAAGTATGAAGAATAATGAAAGGGACAACACAAAGATATACCTTGTACTAGCGACCAAAACTCTGATACCAAATGATAAGAGACCCTCTAGGAACCTTGTCCTAGGAACCTAGTCCTAGGAACCTTCAACAAGATGACACTTTGCCCGAGACCGACTAGAAAACAAGAATGTTGGTCAAAGGAAAGACCCTAAGAGAACTTGTCTCTTAGAATCCTAGCCTCAAGACGCCACAAAGGAAGACCAATCCTTTGATAAGTCACGTGAACTCCCAGAGAACAAAGAAGCAAAAGCCTCACAGATAATTGAATAATACTCAATTTCATTCATGTGTAAAATAGAGTACAATAGGAAACCTTTTATAAGTAAAATTTTTAGAGTCCTAATTAAAGTAAAACTCTATAATCTGATTAGAAATATTTTAAATAATACCTAATATATATCCTAATTAGATTAAGATACTAATCTTAACTTGATCTCCAAAATAAGCTCTTTGACCAAGTTCAAAAATAATAATAAAATAATAATAAAACGAAATTTCAAAAGGAATTCTAGTCAAAACTAATCAGCTTCTTTAATTTGTCACATGGGATGCTCATGCTTCATTAAAAATCACATGGTTGTCACATGATTATTAATCTCTTGTAATTGGACTCCAATTGGGCCTTGGCACTCCTCTTGTATGTGTGTAACTACATTGGGCTTTCAACATGTTGGATATTGAATTTAGTTGCTCCATGGATCTTCTTAAGACATTGGGCTTCCACTTGGACTTCTACTTTTTCATCTTTAAGGAGATCTTGATCAAATATGGATCTTGGGCTATAAACTTAGGTCGACGTCCAACATAGAGATTATTTTGAACTCTTTGAAGTTTTTGGACATATACTAGCATAATTTGGGCCTCTTGAGTATGGGCCATCTCTTCATGAGCTATTTGGACCTGAATCATACCCTTTTGAATTATTTGAGTTTCTTGATGGATGAGGGCTTCTCAAACTTGTAATGCTCTAATGGGCATGCCTACTGGTATTGTATTTTTTCTCCTTTTTTTTTTGAATTTTTTTTTCGATTTTTTTTTTGGGAGTATCACACTCGCTTCTCTTTTTTTTTTTTTCCTTTTGGAGTATCACACTCTCTTCTTTTTTTTCCCTTTTTTTTTTCGAATTCTCTTTTTTTTTTTATTTTTTTTTTTAAGGATGGAGGAATACAATAATGGAAGACAGAAGAAGATAGAAGAAAAAGATGAAGATGGAAAAGGTAATACTAATGGAAGGAGAGAAAGTATGAAGAATAATAAAAGGGACAACATAAAGATATACCTTGTACTAGCGACCAAAGCTCTGATACCAAATGATAAGAGACCCTCTAGGAACCTTGTCCTAGGAACCTTCAACAAGATGACACTTTGCCCTAGACCGATTAGAAAACAAGAATGTTGGTCAAAGAAAAGACCCTAAGAGAACTTGCCTCTTAGAACCCTAGCCTCAAGACGCCACAAAGGAAGACCAATCCTTTGATAAGTCACGTGAACTCCAGAGAACACAAAGAAGCAAAAGCCTCACAGATAATTGAATAATACTCAATTTCGTTCATGTGTAAAATAGAGTACAATAGGAAACCTTTTATAAGTAAAATTTCTAGAGTCCTAATTAAAGTAAAACTCTATAATCTGATTAGAAATATTTTAAATAATACCTAATATATATCCTAATTAGATTAAGATACTAATCTTAACTTGATCTCCAAAATAAGCTCTTTGACCAAGTTCAAAAATAATAATAAAATAATAAAAAAAATTTCAAAAGGAATTCTAGTCAAAACTAATCAGCTTTTTTAATTTGTCACATGGGATGCTCATGCTTCATTAAAAATCACATGGTTGTCACATGATTATTAATCTCTTGTAATTGGACTCCAATTGGGCCTTGGCACTCCTCTTGTATGTGTGTAACTACATTGGGCTTTCAACATGTTGGATATTGAATTTAGTTGCTCCATGGATCTTCTTAAGACATTGGGCTTCCACTTGGACTTCCACTATTTCATCTTTAAGGAGATCTTGATCAAATATGGATCTTGGGCTATAAACTTGGATCGACGTCCAACATAGAGATTATTTTGAACTCTTTGATGTTTTTGGACATATACTAGCATAATTTGGGCCTCTTGAGTATGGGCCATCTCTTCATGAGCTATTTGGACCTGAATCATACCCTTTTGAATGATTTGAGTTTCTTGATGGATGAGGGCTTCTCGAACTTGTAGTGCTCTGATGGGCATGCCTACTGGTATTGTATTTTTTCTCCTTTTTTTTTTGAATTTTTTTTTCGATTTTTTTTTTTTGGAGTATCACACTCGCTTCTCTTTTTTTTTTTCTTTTTGGAGTATCACACTCTCTTCTTTTTTTTCCCTTTTTTTTTTTCGAATTCTCTTTTTTTTGAATTTTTTTTTTTTTTAGGATGGAGGAATACAATAATGGAAGACAGAAGAAGATAGAAGAAAAAGATGAAGATGGAAAAGGTAATACTAATGGAAGGAGAGAAAGTATGAAGAATAATGAAAGGGACAACATAAAGATATACCTTGTACTAGCGACCAAAGCTCTGATACCAAATGATAAGAGACCCTCTAGGAACCTTGTCCTAGGAACCTTCAACAAGATGACACTTTGCCCTAGACCGATTAGAAAACAAGAATGTTGGTCAAAGAAAAGACCCTAAGAGAACTTGTCTCTTAGAACCCTAGCCTCAAGACGCCACAAAGGAAGACCAATCCTTTGATAAGTCACGTGAACTCCAGAGAACACAAAGAAGCAAAAACCTCACAGATAATTGAATAATACTCAATTTCGTTCATGTGTAAAATAGAGTACAATAGGAAACCTTTTATAAGTAAAATTTCTAGAGTCCTAATTAAAGTAAAACTCTATAATCTGATTAGAAATATTTTAAATAATACCTAATATATATCCTAATTAGATTAAGATACTAATCTTAACTTGATCTCCAAAATAAGCTCTTTGACCAAGTTCAAAAATAATAATAAAATAAAAAAAAAAATTTCAAAAGGAATTCTAGTCAAAACTAATCAGCTTTTTTAATTTGTCACATGGGATGCTCATGCTTCATTAAAAATCACATGGTTGTCACATGATTATTAATCTCTTGTAATTGGACTCCAATTGGGCCTTGGCACTCCTCTTGTATGTGTGTAACTACATTGGGCTTTCAACATGTTGGATATTGAATTTAGTTGCTCCATGGATCTTCTTAAGACATTGGGCTTCCACTTGGACTTCCACTTTTTCATCTTTAAGGAGATCTTGATCAAATATGGATCTTGGGCTATAAACTTGGATCGACGTCCAACATAGAGATTATTTTGAACTCTTTGATGTTTTTGGACATATACTAGCATAATTTGGGCCTCTTGAGTATGGGCCATCTCTTCATGAGCTATTTGGACCTGAATCATACCCTTTTGAATGATTTGAGTTTCTTGATGGATGAGGGCTTCTCGAACTTGTAGTGCTCTAATGGGCATGCCTACTGGTATTGTATTTTTTCTCCTTTTTTTTTTGAATTTTTTTTTCGATTTTTTTTTTTTAGAGTATCACACTCGCTTCTCTTTTTTTTTTTTTTCTTTTTGGAGTATCACACTCTCTTCTTTTTTTTCCCTTTTTTTTTTTCGAATTCTCTTTTTTTTGAATTTTTTTTTTTTTGAGGATGGAGGAATACAATAATGGAAGACAGAAGAAGATAGAAGAAAAAGATGAAGATGGAAAAGGTAATACTAATGGAAGGAGAGAAAGTATGAAGAATAATGAAAGGGACAATACAAAGATATACCTTGTACTAGCGACCAAAGCTCTGATACCAAAAAATGAGAGACCCTCTAGGAACCTTGTCCTAGGAACCTTCAACAAGATGACACTTTGCCCAAGATCGACTAGAAAACAAGAATGTTGGTCAAAGGAAAGACCCTAAGAGAACTTGTCTCTTAGAACCCTAGCCTCAAGACGCCACAAAGGAAGACCAATCCTTTGATAAGTCACGTGAACTCCCAGAGAACACAAAGAAGTAAAAGCCTCACAGATAATTGAATAATACTCAATTTCGTTCATGTGTAAAATAGAGTACAATAGGAAACCTTTTATAAGTAAAAATTCTAGAGTCCTAATTAAAGTAAAACTCCATAATCTGATTAGAAATATTTTAAATAATACCTAATATATATCCTAATTAGATTAACATACTAATCTTAACTTGATCTCCAAAATAAGCTCTTTGACCAAGTTCAAAAATAATAATAAAATAATAAAAAAAAATTTCAAAAGGAATTCTAGTCAAAACTAATCAGCTTTTTTAATTTGTCACATGGGATGCTCATGCTTCATTAAAAATCACATGGTTGTCACATGATTATTAATCTCTTGTAATTGGACTCTAATTGGGCCTTGGCACTCCTCTTGTATGTGTGTAACTACATTGGGCTTTCAACATGTTGGATATTGAATTTAGTTGCTCCATGGATCTTCTTAAGACATTGGGCTTCCACTTGGACTTCCACTTTTTCATCTTTAAGGGGATCTTGATCAAATATGGATCTTGGGCTATAAACTTGGATCGACGTCCAACATAGAGATTATTTTGAACTCTTTGATGTTTTTGGACAAATACTAGCATAATTTGGGCCTCTTGAGTATGGGCCATCTCTTCATGAGCTATTTGGACCTGAATCATACCCTTTTGAATGATTTGAGTTTCTTGATGGATGAGGGCTTCTCGAACTTGTAGTGCTCTAATGGGCATGCCTACTGGTATTGTATTTTTTCTCCTTTTTTTTTTTTGAATTTTTTTTTCGATTTTTTTTTTTGGAGTATCACACTCGCTTCTCTTTTTTTTTTTTTCTTTTTGGAGTATCACACTCTCTTCTTTTTTTTCCCTTTTTTTTTTTTGAATTCTCTTTTTTTTGAATTTTTTTTTTTTTTAGGATGGAGGAATACAATAATGGAAGACAGAAGAAGATAGAAGAAAAAGATGAAGATGGAAAAGGTAATACTAATGGAAGGAGAGAAAGTATGAAGAATAATGAAAGGGACAACATAAAGATATACCTTGTACTAGCGACCAAAGCTCTGATACCAAATGATAAGAGACTCTCTAGGAACCTTCAACAAGATGACACTTTGCCCTAGACCGATTAGAAAACAAGAATGTTGGTCAAAGAAAAGACCCTAAGAGAACTTGTCTCTTAGAACCCTAGCCTCAAGACGCCACAAAGGAAGACCAATCCTTTGATAAGTCACGTGAACTCCAGAGAACACAAAGAAGCAAAAGCCTCACAGATAATTGAATAATACTCAATTTCGTTCATGTGTAAAATAGAGTACAATAGGAAACCTTTTATAAGTAAAATTTCTAGAGTCCTAATTAAAGTAAAACTCTATAATCTGATTAGAAATATTTTAAATAATACCTAATATATATCCTAATTAGATTAAGATACTAATCTTAACTTGATCTCCAAAATAAGCTCTTTGACCAAGTTCAAAAATAATAATAAAATAATAAAAAAAATTTCAAAAGGAATTCTAGTCAAAACTAATCAGCTTTTTTAATTTGTCACATGGGATGCTCATGCTTCATTAAAAATCACATGGTTGTCACATGATTATTAATCTCTTGTAATTGGACTCCAATTGGGCCTTGGCACTCCTCTTGTATGTGTGTAACTACATTGGGCTTTCAACATGTTGGATATTGAATTTAGTTGCTCCATGGATCTTCTTAAGACATTGGGCTTCCACTTGGACTTCCACTTTTTCATCTTTAAGGAGATCTTGATCAAATATGGATCTTGGGCTATAAACTTGGATCGACGTCCAACATAGAGATTATTTTGAACTCTTTGATATTTTTGGACATATACTAGCATAATTTGGGCCTCTTGAGTATGGGCCATCTCTTCATGAGCTATTTGGACCTGAATCATACCCTTTTGAATGATTTGAGTTTCTTGATGGATGAGGGCTTCTCGAACTTGTAGTGCTCTAATGGGCATGCCTACTGGTATTGTATTTTTTCTCCTTTTTTTTTTGAATTTTTTTTTCGATTTTTTTTTTTGGAGTATCACACTCGCTTCTCTTTTTTTTTTTTCTTTTTTGAGTATCACACTCTCTTCTTTTTTTTCCCTTTTTTTTTTCGAATTCTCTTTTTTTTGAATTTTTTTTTTTTTTTGAGGATGGAGGAATACAATAATGGAAGACAGAAGAAGATAGAAGAAAAAGATGAAGATGGAAAAGGTAATACTAATGGAAGGAGAGAAAGTATGAAGAATAATGAAAGGGACAATACAAAGATATACCTTGTACTAGCGACCAAAGCTCTGATACCAAATAATGAGAGACCCTCTAGGAACCTTGTCCTAGGAACCTTCAACAAGATGACACTTTGCCCAAGATCGACTAGAAAACAAGAATGTTGGTCAAAGGAAAGACCCTAAGAGAACTTGTCTCTTAGAACCCTAGCCTCAAGACGCCACAAAGGAAGACCAATCCTTTGATAAGTCACGTGAACTCCCAGAGAACACAAAGAAGTAAAAGCCTCACAGATAATTGAATAATACTCAATTTCGTTCATGTGTAAAATAGAGTACAATAGGAAACCTTTTATAAGTAAAAATTCTAGAGTCCTAATTAAAGTAAAACTCCATAATCTGATTAGAAATATTTTAAATAATACCTAATATATATCCTAATTAGATTAAGATACTAATCTTAACTTGATCTCCAAAATAAGCTCTTTGACCAAGTTCAAAAATAATAATAAAATAAAAAAAAAAATTTCAAAAGGAATTCTAGTCAAAACTAATCAGCTTTTTTAATTTGTCACATGGGATGCTCATGCTTCATTAAAAATCACATGGTTGTCACATGATTATTAATCTCTTGTAATTGGACTCCAATTGGGCCTTGGCACTCCTCTTGTATGTGTGTAACTACATTGGGCTTTCAACATGTTGGATATTGAATTTAGTTGCTCCATGGATCTTCTTAAGACATTGGGCTTCCACTTGGACTTCCACTTTTTCATCTTTAAGGAGATCTTGATCAAATATGGATCTTGGGCTATAAACTTGGATCGACGTCCAACATAGAGATTATTTTGAACTCTTTGATGTTTTTGGACATATACTAGCATAATTTGGGCCTCTTGAGTATGGGCCATCTCTTCATGAGCTATTTGGACCTGAATCATACCCTTTTGAATGATTTGAGTTTCTTGATGGATGAGGGCTTCTCGAACTTGTAGTGCTCTAATGGGCATGCCTACTGGTATTTTATCAATCTTAGTTTTGTGCTTTAAGATTTGTCAAATCATAGAACAATATGTTAACAGCTTCTTGCTAATACAAAGTAGCCTAATAATCACAAGTTCATTAGATTTTGTAAGAGAGAGAAAGAGAGAGATATATGGAATCCATTAAAGTGAATCCCACTTTGAATCCTTTTTGGTTCCATAGTTTTCACGATCAACAACTTCACCTACTCCCTTTTTCTTGTTATTTTTAAAATAAAAGAAAAGAAAGGAAAGGAATTGTTTTGAAGGTGCAATGGATGCGTGGCTCAATGGATTTGGAGGTACCAGTGCCATTTGACATAGGACTAATGGAAGAAAAAGGGGAGGAAAATACATATACAGAAAAGGGAAGATGAATAAGAAAACAAACACCAATATTCCCTTTACTGTTAGAATAAATTTATGACAATTATATGAAATTAAAACACCAAAGATTTACTTACTTGTAAAAGACATGATCGTAGATTTAAAAAATGAACTTGATGATTCTAAATTAGGGCTTCCTTTGTAACCATATTTCCTATCACAACTCTCAATGAGACAAGGTGTGGATTTAGAATTGACGTGAATGCAGAGGAAACCTAACCAACCTTAAATAAACCCCAGTACCTTCCCATTATAGGCATATGGGTTAGGGCCTACACTATTATCTATATTAATCAATTATAGATATCTAACTCAAAATAATAGGATCACTAATTTTAATATGTGGGCCCAAATGCATCTCAATGGATCATAAATTACCCCATTTTTATTGAAAACAAAATTAAACATAAAATTGATTGCAGCCCATAGGAATTATTATATAATTCCAATATTCTTCTACTTAGGCAAAATCAATTCTTTATTTTTAATTCAAAATTTTTATTTTGAAAATGACTCTCGAGCTAATGACTAATTGTATAATGTGGTCATATTTTAAACCATATGATCCAAAATGCGATATTTAAATATGACTCTATCTAACTAAAGTCATGTAATATTGAATCATGACAGTTATTAAATCTTTTATTAATATTAAACTTTCCATTGTTACAAATGTCACTAACTCTGTCGACTAATCATTAGTATAGAGTGCAGCAAGAAGATAACATATTAGTGTGATCTAATAGCCAAAGTACTATTCTCTATGTCAGTCCTCACAATTTCTCTCAATTGCCTTAAAACCAGAGAAATTGTATGGTTTGTCAAAAAATCATTATAACTTAACTCTAATATGGCATTGACCACAGGCATAATGGTTCTAATGATATCGAGTTCCAAAATTTTGTAATTGATGCATATGTGTAAAAATATATAATACCAAAATTTTAATGCATTATCAATTGGTCAAAATACAAATTATGTAAACATCAAAAGTATCTAAAGAAAATGTTCAACATAACAAGAAAATAATATAAATCTCAAACTTTCAATAACCAAACATATCAAAAGAATTTACAATACCCATGTTCTCAACATGTTTTTTAAACACAATAGGTCTAAGTCTTTTAGTTAAGGAATCAGTTAGCATAAAATCTAGGTCAATATACACAACAACTATTTCATTATTCTTCGTAAGATCTCTGACTATTAAATATTTCAATTTTAGATGCTTAGAATCACTAGTAGTTTTATTATTTTTAGTGTAAAACCCTATAATACTATTGTCACAGTAAATCCCTAGTAGTCACAAAACAGAATCTACAATACGAAGCTCTATCATTAAAATTTTCAACCAAACAGCATGAGTAGTAACATCATAACAACAATAAACTCTACT
Source organism: Erythrophleum fordii (assembly GCA_032878935.1). Classification (NCBI taxonomy): domain Eukaryota; kingdom Viridiplantae; phylum Streptophyta; class Magnoliopsida; order Fabales; family Fabaceae; genus Erythrophleum; species Erythrophleum fordii. Next base: position 10,329,412 of record JAVQMF010000052.1, on the reverse strand, counting down.
TGCATAGTAAAGGAGATAACTAGAGTTTGTTTCTTACTCTTTTAGGATATCGCCCCCCAGTTAATATGAAGGTGTAGCTAGAAGTCAACTTCCTATTATCAAGGCACCTAATAAGATTTAAATCAGTATATCATATTACCTCTAAATTGTTAACCCTTCTATAAATAGGTATAAACTTTTTAGTTTTTTGTAGGTACCTCATCGTTTTCTTTATGACTATCCAATGGGCATTCCCAGGATTAGATTGGTATCTACCAAAACACCAACTGTTAAGGCTATGTCAAACCTGGTGCATACCTAAGCATATATTAAGCTCCTTAATGTGCTATCAAAGGGTTTGTCTTTCATCTTTGTCTTTTCAAACTCATTTCTAAGACACTGATCCTTATTAAATTTATCCCCTTTAATGACCAAAACATCTCCGAGTTTATAATTTTACATATTAAACCTCTTTAGAACTCTATTATCGTAAGCCTTTTGAGATAATCCAAGCATATAGCATGATCTATCTCTATGAATCTCAATTCCCAACATAAATGATGCTTCACCAAGATCTTTCATGTCAAAGAACCTAGTCAACATGCATTTGGTCTTATGAAGTAAACCAAGATCATTACTAGCAAGTAAAATATTATCTACATATAGTACAAGGAAGATGAGTTTACTTCTACTAACTTTGATGTATATACATTGATCAACTTTATTTTCTTCAAAAGCCAAAAAAGTTACTACCTCGTCAAACTTCAAATACCATTGTTTAGAAACTTGTTTTAGGCCATAAATAAATCTATTTAATTGACAAACTAGATGCTCATTACCTTTTGCTTGATAACCCTCAGATTGTTGCATATATACTACTTCATTCAAGTCACCATTAGAAAAGTTATTTTAACATCCATTTGATGTAATTCTAGGTTAAAGTGAGCTATGAGTGCCATAAAATTTCTAAAAGAATCTTTAATAGATGCTAGTGAAAATGTCTCATTGAAATCAATGCTTTCTTTCTGGGTAAAACCCTTAGCTATTAGTCTAGCCTTAAATATCTGAATCTTCTCATGTGAATCTTTCTTTGTTTTAAACACCCATTTGTAGCCAATTTCCCTACAATTATTAGGTAATTCTACAAGCTCTCATACTTTATTGTTGGCCATAGATTTCATTTCCTTATACATAATATCTATTCATATATTAGACTTAGGACAAGAAAGAACTTCCTTATAGTTCTTAAGGTCAATAACATCCCTAACATCATAGGCATCTTTATTAAGATAAACCATAAAATCATTGATGAAAGCAGCCTCCTTTGTCTAATTGATCTCCTCACAGGCATTTGTTCATTTGGTTAATTGGTTGTGGAATTTCAATTGTTGTAAGTGGATCTATTGCACCCTCAATAGGAGGATTAACAATATTTTCAGCTAGAAGGTGATTTTTAATAGGAGTATTAAATGACATGCTATTATCAAAAATAAGCAGAGGTAAAAAGACAGATTCAGGGGTATCCATACTAGATTCGTGAGATGGAACAATGGCTTCAACTACATTAAGTTCTAAATATTTAGCATTCATAGTTCCTACAATTTTGGCACCTCTATCGAGACAAAAGAATCTATATCCTTTAGCGCGATTCAAATATCTAATAAAAAAGCAATGACTAGTTTTAAGGTCCATCTTCTTTTCTAATAGATTATAAATCTTAACTTGTGTTGGATAACCTCAAACACGTAGGTGGTTCAAATTGGGTTTTCTTCCTGTCTAAATCTCAAAAAGTGTTTTTGGCACAAATTTTCTAGGAACTCTGTTCAATATGTAAAAGGCTGTTTTCAAGGCCTCATCCTATAAGAATTTTGGCAAGTTACATTTACTCATCATGCTCTTCATCATATCTTTAAGTGTGCAATTACGCCTCTTGGCTACATCATTTTGTTCAGAGCTATCAAGCATGGTATATTGTGGAATAATTCCACAATCTTGCAAGTATTTAACAAAAAGTCTTATATACTGACCTATGGCATCATGTCTATCATAATACTCTCTATCATGGTTAAATCTCATTATTTTGATGACTTTTCTTAATTACTTTTCTACCTCAATTTTAAAAATTTTAAATTTCTTAAGAGCATCAAATTTTTTTAAAATCAAATAAAGATAGACAAATCGAGAAAAATCATTAATGAAAGTGATAAAGAATCTATTACCATAAATAATAAGAGAAAAGAGTCCACTAATATCTGTATGAATGATTTCTAAAAGATTTGAACTTTTAATTGCACCTTTTTTTTTTAACTCTTAGTGAACTTTCCTTTAATACAGTCCACACAAGTCCTTAAATCATCAAACTCTAAGGAAGATTAAATATCACTTATCATTAAACTTATTTTTTTATTGCCAAAAGTAAAATAAAAACTAATCTAAACAAGAAATAGAAATCAAATTTATCCTAAAAGAAGGCATATAAAAAATATCTTTCAAAATAAATTCATATTCTATTGTCAAAACTAAATTAACTCCACCACTACTTCAAGATTATTTCCTACCTTCAGTTTGCTTTCTCCTAGATTTGGTTTCCTTAAGTTTTTGAACCCCTATAAAGACACAGCAATATAGGTTGTAGAACTACTATCAAGCCACCAAGAATCAATAGGGATATCAATTAAGTTAGACTCATAACAAACAAAGACTAAAGGATTACCTCTAAATTTTTGCTTATTCTCTAGCCAAACTTTAAATTTTGTACAATTATTTTTCTTATACCCCTTTTCCTTACACTAGAAACACCATACATTTTTTTTTAATGGAAGTTGGTTTAGGACCCCTTACATTATGGTACTGACTACTACTTGGTTTCTTTGAACTCTAATTTTTATAAAGAGTATTAAATTGATTTTCTTATATTTCTAATTACCCTTGCTAGGATGAGGTTTACCATAGGAAATCAAAAGGACTAGATCATAGGATAGGTCACTCTTTTCTTTATTCAATTTCTTTTCTTCAGCCATACATTTGGTAATAAGACCATTAATGGTCTATTTCTCACCAAAGGTATTGTAGGAAGTTTTTTTTTTTTTTGTGTAAATTCAGCAGGTAGGCAATTCAAGGCATGTGAAACGACAAAGTTTTCATTTAGATCAATAATATGGACTTTTAGTTTAGTTTGGATGTAAACTATTTTCAAGATAAATTCCCTTACTTCTTTATTATTGTCATACCTCATGTCAGTCAACCATTTCATTAGATATCTAGATTCAGCATTATTAGATACTTGGTACCTTTCTCCCAAAACTGTAAGGAATTCTTTAGCACTTGTGGTTTCAGGTAGGCCATTAAGTAGATGCTCAAAGATGATTCTCTTAATGGCAATCAAACTAAGTCTGTTAGATCACCCCCACTTGGCTAAGAATTCTTTCTGTTTGGTTGTACTCTTCTCATTCACTTTTAGCTTACTCTCATGTAATGCTAGATTAAGATCATCAATTCCTAAAGAGAATTATAAGTTTTGCTTCCATTTGTTATAATTTAATTCAGTCAAAATCTCAATTGAAGCAGAATAATTATTTATAAAAAAAATAATTGCAAAATGAGAATGCATTAAAATAAATAATAAAGCCAATTTATACATAGCTTTAATCAAAATGAGCTATTACAATGAGGTCTACATAATAGTACATTCCCTTTTGGGCAAAATATATAAATCAAGGTCACAACCCGGATTAGAATTTCAAATGAGTTAATCAATGAGAATACATTAGGTTCAAATACCTATCCTCTTTAGGTAGATAAATATTTTAGATCAATGCATTCCCTAATAATTTTATCCCAAATTAACTTTTAATTACAACATAGAACTAATCCCTTTGAGTAAGTTATAGTATGAGATAATCAGAGGTTCTCCTCAAATTACAAAAGAAATTTCATAAATCAATATGAGCAATTCCACTTTGGTGGCAACTATTCATAATAATTCATGAAATTCTTTGCACGAGAATTATTTTCATCTTGCCCAAAATCATGATGCATTCCTTTAAGGAGATGGAACCAAATATAATATCCATACTAACTATGAACAAATTTCATAGCATTCCCAAACAGGCTCTATGCATATACAATTAAAACAAAATCATACTTAAAGAAAAAAAAAACGTATTAAGACATATATTTTAGGTTGAGAGTATATAAATATGTATCATCATATAGAGAGTGAATATCATCACATAATTCAAAATATAATAAATTAATTTTTCAATGTATCACTTTTCAAAATATTATGCAAATAAATATTAAAATATATTATATATATTAATATTTATATAAAAAATATTTATAGTGGTCCAAAAATTATAAAAGATATTCCAAAAAATCACATTTAAAATATGATTCACAACACTAAAAACGACATTGAAAATTCCACTTATACAGTGTACACTCTCTAGAGTCGTAAGTAGGCGAGGATTTCAACTTCTTCTTCTACCTTAGGTGAGTCAACCCACATGTTGAAATAGGTAGAAGATCCGCGCAAAACGCAGCTCTCTCTGGAGGGTTTTCAATGCGATTTTTTCACAGTTTCTTTGTGCTCTTTGTTTATAATCTCATTCCAAACATATCTACCACAAAAGCCCTAAATTTAATAAAGGATTTATGGGTTTTCTAATGCAAGAATTGCTTCTTAGGACCAACATTATGGAGCTCAGTTTTGGATCTTTTTGGACCCTTTTTTCTTGCAATTTTCCTATGCATTTCATTCAGAATTTCATCCGAAACAAATCAATACCCAAAGCCCCAAATTTAATCTATGAATTACGCGGTTTCAATGCATTTAAAATTACAAGAAAAATGCCTCTCTTGAGCAAAAAATTTCAAATGAAACTACTATGGGATTAACCAATTTTTGATGCAATTGGTGTGTGGGTTTCTCTCATATGACTACATGAAACACAATATTCGAAAATCATTCATCAATTTGGAGTAAATTGTGAGAATTGGAATTCAATCTTAAAACCCTAACAAAAAATTTCAAAATTCAAATTCTCCCTCTGTAGTGCATGAAAATCCACAACTCTAGTGTCATTTGATTCAAAATTTCAAACTCTACAAAAGCTCTAAGGTTTCAAGTTCCAATTTTTGAAAATCATCCAATTTAAAAATTCATAAACTTACATAGATGTGAATAGTAAAATGTTAATTATTTAAGCATGTAATTATGTCTTCAAATCAATTATTAGATCTTAAATCATATAATTATGGTTCTGATACCAAATGCTAGGATGGATATGTTAGAATGAATCTATGAAAATTACATGAAATTAAAATACTAAAGACTTACTTACTTGTAGAAGACATTATCGTAGATTTAAGAGATAAACTTGATGATTCTAAATTAGAGTTTCCTTTATAATTCATACTCCCTATTACAACTTTCAATGGGGTAAATTATGGAGTTAGAATTGACGTGAATACAAAAAGGACATAACCAACCTTAAATAAATCCTAGTACCCTCCCATTATGAGCCTATAGATTAGGGCTCACACTATCACCTACATTAATCAATTATAGATATCCAACCCAAAATAATAGGAATATTAATTTTAATAAGTAGATTCAAATGCATCCTAATAGATTATAAATTAGCTTATTTTTATTTAAAATAAAATTAAAAATAAAATTAATTACAACCCACAAGAATTATTAGATAATTCCAACATTTACATCAATGAGCCAAACGATACAACTAAAAGTTATAGGGGAACCAAGAATACATGATTTAAACAATAAAGGAAATAGTAATAAAAAAATATTAATTTAAGTTTTAATTGATGACTTAACCCTTAATTTACAAATAATTACTTATATCATTAATCATATTACTCTAAATACTTATTTCTCATTCTTTGTCAAAATGTCATTAGCAAAATAAATCCCTTCTTTGATGGCAACAGCTTCAATTGTTGGAATCTAACCAAAGAGGTGAATGGCTAAATAGAATCTAGATTGTCCTCTTCTTCGACGAGTAGAATCTATATGGCTCTCGGCAACGTGTGCACAACACTCGTTTTAGTCATTTTTGTTAATCTTAATAAATTACATAAACCTATTAAATTTTGTTATAAATTTATATAAACTTCTCATTTATTTTTAAGACATATACAAATTTTTTAAATTTTATTAAAATTACAAAAACTTTCATTTTACTTTTAAAATATACATAAACTTTTTTTAGAATAAAATTAATTACACAATCATCTCATAAATTTTGCTAAAATTACAAGTATCTTTTCTATTTTCAAAATATATAAACGTATTAAAAATGTAAAAAAAGCTTGTATAATTTTAATGAAACTCAGAAGATTTATATAATTTGTTTTTCATTTCAATAAAAATTTGAGTAAATTTTTAAAATAAATTAAAAATTTCACATAATTATAACAAAATTCACAAAAATTTGGATAACTTATTTATCTATCCATTTATTTATATTATAGAAGTGGTTTCCTAGTCTTTCGCCTAATGAAAAATTGCTTTTCACCCAAAAGAAAAGCAACCTCCCTGAATATTTAGCTTGGGCCGTGCTAGCCCCTTAACTATCCAAAAAGAGGGGAAAGATGAAAACTTTGCTTCACAAAAATGAAAATTTCTATTAATATAATATACCTACAGATCATACATTTGATCATACGTCTCTAGCCTTTCCACATGTTTTTCAATATCATATTTGCTACCTTAATGTACATCATTATAGGAATTGGCCAAGACTTTCCCCACTCATGGACTCCATTTCCTTGAGAATTTCCTGAGCAAGAGATTTAACAGAAAGCTCCACATCCTCAAGCAATTCACCCAGGAAGGGGATTGTTTCAGCCAGAAATACAAGATACTCTTCTTTCAAATTCTCCACCAGATATTTAACTATTCTTAGGCCCAACATTCTAGCACGCAATTTTTCACTCCGTGTCTGCATCAACACCTGCAAAAGAACGTAAGCAGAGGCAGAAAGATAATTAGCTGTTAAAGATACTACATCTATCTGTGAGGGGGAAAAAAGGAGAGATTTAAGCACAGGCAAGATGGCTGTAGCTCTTGACAGGGTTCACAATACTGAAAAATAGTATTAAATTCATGAGGAATCAAATATACAAGTAGCAAAATATGGTTTGCGACTATGAGAAAAAAGAAGGGGGGGGGGGGATGGATTTCAATAAGAATGAGAACAGATTAGTTATTTGATAAAAACATGATAAACGGATTTTTTTAACAGTTCAGTACCATATGATTGGGTATTCCAAAAAAATTTCGTGTGTTATATTTTTATTACAAACAGCTAAAAAAAATTACCTACGTTTTGTCCATATTAAATTACTTTCTCAGCCCCTCACAATTTTTAAATATTTGCTATTAAGTTTTTCAATAAAAACATGACAAACATTTTTTTTTTTTTACAGCTCAGCATCACATAATTGGATATTTCAAAAGATTTCCTCTACATGTTATATTTTTATTACAAACACCTAAGAAAATATACTGAAGTCTTGTCCATGTTATATTACTTTCTCACAGTCCCTCATAAGTTTATCAAGGTGAAGATGGAAAACTGCAAAGGACTAAGAGAAGGCTACAGCATGTGCTCGCAGAGAGAGATAGATAAACGAGATCTTTTGGGATAAAAAATTTTGTAACCAAAATGTACTCGTCGCTCTTGAACCTTATAAGACTGACAAACTTAACATGAAAAACAAGGTATAAATAACCTTGGAACATAAGAGCAGTTCATGAAGATTCCAGATCATCACATGCCTTTTTTTTATAGAAGACAAGATACCGATCACATCATTTACAAACAAAAGCCGCAGACAAATATAGAAATCTTGATATTTTACCTCATGATTCAAGGATTTCCACAAAAGGTCATTTCCAGCAGCCACGGCCATTTGACCAACGCATATAACCAGTAGATCATCAACTTCCTTTACACTTGGTAAATTTGGGCTGTCATCCAGAGAAGCTGGTGGTACTACGACTAGTTGTGAAACAACTGGTTTCAATAGCATCTGCAACAGGCATAATATTAGATGAAGGGATATACAAACAAGAACATTATCGAAAGAGGATCAAACTTTAAATACACTTTGTCATTGAAAGAAACAACAGGAAAGAGAATGAAGATAATTTGGAAAGTTCGAAGGGACTGAATAGATCCTAATCCCTGAAACTGAAAAATCATTGGAATTGTTTGCATTGTAATATTTGAGTAAAGAAATAAAAATAATAAAAATCAACATAGTCACTAAAAGAAGTATAGGTAAGATACTTTTTGAGCTCAGACAAATTTTCATAATCGTTCAATGCTTCTCTAATCTACATATATCAAGTATGAGGTTAAATGAATCAAATAAAGTGTTTAGTTTATGGGGAAAATGAGTATTTATGCATCCAAGCCAAGTATGTAATGCAGCAGCAAGCTTGTTAAGCATTGTGAAGATATGACCGCAAACTTATCATAACTTTTTACTGGAACAAGCCAAGCTTAAATGCCAGAAATATGTTCATAACAACTAAATATGACATCATGGTGGCAATGTAAAGAATTCACTAGCCTGAAAGTTTGAAGAGTCAAGAAACTTCAAGGTGCCAGTATCATAGAGAAAACACTTGTGTAATGACGACAAGACTAGTGTCCTAAGATGCCAGCTTTTGATCGAAACTCTGCCTCCTTTTGTATTGTCATCTTCCTGAATCTTGGACTTCTTTTTCTTCCGACTCAAAACTTTTGCATCTCCAGCATCACTAAGATAATGGACACAGCTACCAAGCAAGTGTTTGAAGTAAGGAACAAACAATGACCTACACGTATAGCATAGCAGTGAAGCAAATGGTTAAGCAATTCAATCATTACTTTAAAGAAGACTTCCATAAAGAAAACTGATTATATTGCTTAAGTTATTGATGTACACATAATTAAATGAGTAAGGACTTCTCATTAAAAACAAATTATGGATATACTATTATCAATTTTAGACAAAGTTCTATATAAACTCAACTGCCCCAAGTAGTTGACAAAAATCACCACTATTGGATAGTATAATACATAAGGACCTTTATATACATACACAATATATAAAGCTTTACTCTATAATTAGATTTAGGGTTAAAAAAAAAAAACTTTACTCTTTAAAAGTGAAATATAATAAACCAAATAATTCTAGAGAGAGATCTGAACAAAGTCCTTTTTAGAAGCTCATAAAGCAAGTCAAAAGAAGCTATTTTGAGAAGAATACTAACTATAGAATGAAATACGGTACATATAGAAGTGGACTTACCGATGGCTCTCTACAAGTTTATTTACCAAGCCATAGAAGGATATGGCCCTATCAGTGCTACCCACAGATGCAGTTTCACCCCCATCAGATTCTGCCCACTCAATACTCTTTATGAATAGAGGCTTGAACATGCTCTCTGTAAGTTTCATGGTCAGAGCAATCATTGCATTGATCACACTTTTTTCTACTACATCAATGTTTTGAATAGAAACAGGGCTCTGATGGCGAAGATCAAGGGCAAGCAGGCAGAGGTCAAAAATCTTTCCATGGAAAGCCAAAATAGATGACCTGTCCATTGTACCAACCAAGGTTGCCAACATATCAAACATAATTTCTAAGCTTTTATCCCCAGCATCAATAGAAGCAGGGTAAACTTTTAACAAAGGTGGCAGCACAAGTCGAACCTGTTCCAAAATAAAGGCTGTTTTAGGTAGAGAACACTAAAATATTGGTTTCATACAATCGTTATATGATATAATACAATAACAAAGGCTTACAGGAATTCTCTCAACAAGGAGCTTACGAAGTCTGCTAGCTCTAGATTCCACCTTTGAGTCCATTCCTGAGACATATTCAGGACGAAGTACCAGAAGATCTATGATATTTGTTAGATATGGGTTTAGAAATCCACCAAGCTTGTCCACAACAGCATCCAGAGTGATGAGAACAGATAACAAATAAGATTCTTTTGAGGCTGAGGAAATAAGTTCCTCAGTTTTGGCTTTGATATCTAGATTAGACAATAATTCACTTGACTTCATCACATTTTCCATTATGTGAGGAAGCTCTGCTAGAGCTTTTGGACCTAGAACATTGATCAAGGCAGCAGTTGTTCGAAGGCAGCTAGAAGCCACAGCCAAGTTGCACGAACTGATGCATCTTGTAACAGATCTGAGGCATACACTGAAGATTGAATTATTAGAAGGAAACTGGTCGGCCAAAACTTCTAATGCTGAAACTGCTGCCACTTTCAAGGATGTATTTGAACCCTCAACTGGATCATCAACAACCCGAACAATTTCTAAACACATCTCATCAAGTGCTTCTTGAGATTTCTCATTCATATGAAGCAAAGGAAAACTTGGATTTGAACTTGAACCTTTACTCTCTTTACGCTTTGAACTAAAAATTTTATGATTTCTTGCAGTCTCACATAGAAGCCCAAGAGCCTGCAACACAAAATATGCAATAATTAGATAACTATTCCTGTGTCTCTCTTTCACATGCATGAATATATAATGCATTCATTATGCACAAGCACTGAGATAAGTGTTGCCTATGTGAATAATAACAAAGTCTTATCTTACTTAGCATCGCATGAATATCGTGAGAAACAGGAAATATATGCTGTGCCTACCCAACTAATCAGGGAAAAACTTCTAAGGTCCTAACGTCTAATGTTTTGAAACATAACATAAAAGACATACAAATTATAGTCTATGCTCATGCAGCATTACCAGATTCTGAAAAATCATCATCAGATATGGTAATGTTATTAAAAAATTACCTTTTCTCCAACATCTTTATCACCATGGCGGAGCAAGTTAGTTATGCTCCTAAAGTATGCTGAAGGCATCATGACCATGGTTATATTTCTCACAGCAGCACGCATAGTTTCATTTAACTCTTTTCTCACAATAAGAGGGAACTTCAGTTGTTTCTTTTTTGAAAATAAAAGTTGCAAGAGAAAAACGATCTGCTCCATAAGTTTTCCAAGTTCTTTCTGCAATGTCAAAACAGTCACAGCTTTTGTGAATATCAAAATTTTGGCAACTAACAGTAGAGTTCAACTATATTAAGTAGCAGCATGAATACATAACTTTAGATTAAAAACTATTACAACCAGAAACTAGAATGAGCACCTGGCAAGGAGGCTACAAAAATAATGAAACAGATTAAATATATGATCAAGTAAGGAACATTTATTCTGTTTAATGATGATAAGTTTGCAATGCCAATGTGTCAACAAAATTTATATCAGCCAGAGATCTGAGCCTCGCTTGCTTAAACAATAGATAACCATGATAGATATTATCAGGAGAATCATGATATATGTCAAAGCATAGAAGGGGGTTTGTGTCTTAGAAATTTGACATTAAAAAATTTTGCTTTGGAGGCTAGATAATAATGGCATTTTCCTTTAGAGCATAATACTTTATGGCATCAGCTATTTCAAAGCAAACTTAGACCACGATTGACAAAATGCCAACACTGCAATACAAGCCTCTCATGCGAGCCCTAAAGAAAATTATATCAGGAATATAGTTCTCTTAGATGACCAGTTTCTTTCATGTTGGGTGGTAGTGGCTCTTGCCTAAGGTTTTGGGAGAATATTTAGAGGGGAAAATATCCCTCTCTTGGAGTATTTCCTTGCCTCTTTTTCCTTTCTTCTCTACATAACACACCCATCCATCACCATTTTTAAGTTCATGAGTTTTTTTTCCAAAAATTTGAATGATGGAGAGAGTCATGAATTACAGTCCCTTTTCTTTTTACTTGATTTTTCCTATTCATAACCTTGACTCTTCTGGTGTATTTGTCAACTAAATTTATAATTCCTAATTCATTCTCGCAATTGAGAGACATTTCCTTTTGGTAGGCCTAATTGGACTTTTAAAGCTCCTTTAAAGGTCATATCTTTTGTCTGGACAGCAGTATGCACAGGATTGACATTAATGACAAGTTACAGGATTGCAAATCTCATACAACTCTGTCCCGTGACAAGTTACAGGATCTCAGTTTTTTATTCATTGAAAGGTGATAGATTTCCTTTGGAACAATCAGTTTGGAGTTCTTAAGTAGCAGTGTTACCCTTGAAACTTTGGAGCATCTTCTGCTGATTTATTTTAAAGGTTTGGGATTTTGGGCAAGAAAAAGAGAACAAAATTTTTTGGCAATGTGCAGTGTTTGCAGCTCTGGTAAATCTGACATGGAGAGAGATTGAACAACCTTGCTAGTTGCTTGTGCTATTAATAAAGATACTTAAAGACGCAAGGTGTCCAAGAGCAGGGATTGCATCTGGAATTATACCTGAATGACATCCACATCTCCTGATTCCATCTTGAATAAAAATTCTGGATCTTGCAATTTATGTGAAGTAAACTGCATTGCAAGAAACAACTCCAGAAAGAGTCCATGGTCATTTCCCAGCTGTTGAAGCAGCATAACTAAAGAAGGAAGCCATGTCATACTTGTATATTGTTCACATATTTGCACTGCAAATTTATACTCCCACTCTCTTGTATAAAATGTTAAAGCATCTGGAGCCTTGTTATCAAGGAAAGAAGTTTCTTTCCTTGAAACTAATGAATGGAAAAGCAGGACAAGCAATGAAGCCAAGCTTTTAACCTCACCCAAAGTTCTGTTAAAAAGAAGCATTATCACATGCAGCTCATGAACGGATAAGCATAGTCAAGATAATTAATAAGATTAAGATATAGCACAAAGAGTACCTTAACAAGTACAAAACCATTGACAGTCTTCTATGCTCAACAACTTCGGGCAAAGTGTCCATGAAAATCTGAAGGAAAAAACAATATTAAAATATTTATATGCTTAGAATTGCTTCCATTCATTTGGAACAGACGTGAGACATCAAAAGAAATATCAAGAAACAACTACCTTCAGTAATGTCTCCACATTGTCAGTCTTAGACAGCCAACAAGGAACAATTGCAGATATAAGATCCTCAAAAACATGCTTTGAATGACTGTCATTCTACAGATAATAAACAAAGAAATAGTAAGAATACAGATGCTATATTAAACTACATGTCCCTAATTAGTAGAGTTCCAGTAAGTCCGCAACTAGAAGTCTAGCAGAAGCCACAAATTAAAATTCAAGCACGCTAGTCACAGATACTCCAAATTTCAAAGTTGCTCTCAGAAAACAGACTGAAAAAGATCAGTTCAAGAAAAGCAAACCTGCTGGAGGAGGAGGGGAGGGGGGATGCAAAATTTGTACCCCACAGAGAAAAATAATATAAAGTTATATTGCCACAGAACAAACAAGTGCAACGTAATCATATATTAACAAACCTGAGTGATAGTTGATTCTCCAATAACCGCAACAATATCAAGTATATGCCCAGAAACTTCTTCAGGAAAGACTCTACTAACAGCAGAGAGCAGAGAAAATACATGGTTGCGAGTGACTACATCCTTCAAAGTATGGGCACACTCTATCAGGACCTTGATGTCAATTTCATTTGTTATTTCTCCCTGTGAATGATAGCAAAACTAAATTTAAAGTAGGAATATAGCAAACAGGCAGGCAAAATAACATGTTAAGCATCTTAATTGTTTAAGCATCAAGAATTAACAATATGCCTTCAATGGAGCAGTGTTTTTAAGAGATGTGGTTATATCCTCAAGGATTATCAACAGTGTCTGTTGAAGATGACATATTGTGTTAAGGTTAGCCTCGCTCAATGAAGGTTGGACCAAGCTCTTCTCCTGGAAGAGATCATTCACCCACTCCTCTGAAAGAATCTTGCTAAGAAGCTTAAATAAGGAGCCTATAAGCAAATGCCTACAACCATCAAAGTAAAAAGTCAGCACAATGAAATATACTAGCTGTTTTTCTCATCTAGAAATGAGAATTATTTTCTTTCCAATCAGTGTCCAGAATGTAATTTGTCCAGAGTTAGAAGCAACCTGTTTGTGATGTCTTTCTTAAGTAGTAAAACATCAAGAAGGGAACTAAGGATATAGACTGAATTCTCCCTTCCAAATATGTCATCAAAGGGGAGGTCCGCCTCTTGATGTACAGTTAATTTCTTCTTCTTCCTGCATGCTGAAATAACTAAGCTGCTTTCCTTTTCAAGTATGAGATCAAGCATGTCGCTGAATGTTGAGAAACTAATCTGCAATTTCAATAGAAAGACCAAGAACCACATACATAAACAAAAAGTATACTAGATCCATAACACCAAATAAGAACCACTTGACCCAACATGCTCCCTCAAATCACAACTATCTTTACTATTTACACAACAATTTTAAAAGCAAACATTTATCCCGAAATCCTATTTTCAAATAAACCAACATTATAAATGTTTATATGTTTGTACACAAATGGTCATTCCTGTACATGCAAACCAAGATATCATTAATTCTCAGCAGAGCATTGCTTATATAAGATCTACTAATTTAGCAAATCAATTTTATACATGTTATGGCACAGGCATACAACTTAAGTTCTTAAATTCTGCATAAATATTATATATCAGAAAGAAAATGTCTCTTCGGCGACCAATTAAGTTCACTATTTGATTGCCAAATGCTCCCATAAACCGTTCCAGGCACACTGGTAAGCAACCACAAAATGAATCCAACGCACTCACAAGGAAACAGACAAGAGGTTCATGAAATTGAAAGAACACATGACAAATAAGGTTAAATGTACTATGAGCAAGAAACTCACATCTATGCGCAACACAGCCTCTCTGGCTGCACTTTGTATCTCACCATTAGCATTATGGCACAGAAACAGAAGCTCATGAAACAAATGCTCCTGTCAGAAAAAGGAAAATTCATGATTAATTTTGATGCATCAAGCCAGGAGAATGAATGCAGTCAGATTTAGCATGGGCCTAAATTGATCTAGTTATTATGAACAGCAACAACATAATTTGGGAAGGAAATAGGTGCCCTGGTACCTTTAGTTTGTTTTTCAACCCTCCATAGTATTGACTGTTAAGTTTCTTCAAGACAGTGATACAGGGCTGTACATAGGCAGGGTCATCTGAAGTCGTAGAATCCAACTGAACAAGGCAGCAGCCCAGAGCATGTCAGCACATAGAAGATAACAACACCACCCAATGTAGGAATACTCTATATCTTACCCGCAAGGCGTTCAGTAAATGATCTTCAAAATCATTTCCACCAGAGGAGGAGGACATAACGCAGCTCTACCACAATGAAAGGAATGAGTTCACATCAAATTCCAGACTGAAGGGTGCCCTCAGCCCAAAAAAATAACAGGATAAACTTACCTCCAGTAATAGGCATAGCATCTCAACTTCAATGCTTGACAGTTTCTGAGAGGAGTTATATAGCTCATTATAGTATTGATTGCGCCTCTTCATAAGTAGGGACAGCAGTGACACAACTTCTCTAACACGCACAATGACATTTCCAATTCCCTTGAGCAAGGATAAAATCTTCAGCTGCCAAAAACATCAAGATACAAATATAAATTAACCTTCTAAGCTTGCATCAAAGCAATACACACAATAATATTAAAAACCAGTTTTAAAAATATGGAAGTTTGACCTAGATCACTAGTTCTACAAGTAAAAGCAGAGAAGGCAACAGAGAAGAAAGTAGATGTAAAGACAGCAAACCTTCCCATAGTTTGAGAGTTTCAAGGCAGAACCCAAAATGAAGCCAAGAATTTTTTCTTTTGTAGACTGATCAAATCTGAAAAAATAAATTTGTAAACAAAGCACAAAAAGAAAATGAGAATTGGTATAGAAGTGATACTAACCAATTATTTAATGAAAAAACAAAACTCCAGGCACAAATAAAAATACTAACTACAAAATATCAAAACTGAAAAGAAAAAGAAACACAAATAAAGCTACAAGATAGTGCATCTCAGAACCATGCATTACACATTGAGTGCATAATCGATCAGATCCTATCACCATAGAATAAACAAAATAACCCCATCCAATTTGGTCTTCCATCAAACTAATGTGGCTCTAATATAAGTGTCCTATTTTGAATAACTATAATTACAACAGAATAACCACCTTTTGGTTCTTGAAATAAACTATTTTCTAGTTTTTTTAAAAAAAATTTCAGGAAAAACTATTTGTCCTTGGCTATAATGCTCCCTAGCTTCTCACTGCTGTGACTTGAGTACATAAGAATCTGATAAAAAGGGACAAGTAGTGCTGCTTAACAACAGAAAGAATAAAAGACAATGATAAGCAAATAAACAACGATGAATATGAATATTAACAGAAATTATCACGCATAAGGATGTGAAGGCAAAGCCTTTGGAAATTAGGTAAATTCTTTTAATTTTGGAACTGAGCATTTAACCCCAAGAAACATAGTTCTTGCATACTAGCCAAAAAAGGTTGACAACTAAGAAAACCTTGAAATGCCACACCAAGCTAGCACCACTCCTTTATAAATTATAGCAGATCCTTGACATCTTTAACCATTATCAAAATGTATGACAAATTACAAAGAACACTCCGGAAGTGAGTGTCAATGAGAAATATACAATGGATTGGTAGAAGTTCAATTGTTCTCGCCCTAGAGCAGAAAGGACAACCAACAACCTTGCTAAATCCTTTCCTATTGAACCCGAATGCCTGAAATTGGAGTTTCTGCCACTCATAGTAGTTCCTAAAATTCAGGCCTCAAGTATTCTTTCTTTGCTCTTCAAATGCGATTTTCAGGTTAGAGATACTTCATACTTATACATGAGAAAGCTGTGAGGAGGACAGGCCCATATTCCATTATTTTTTTTTCCGATACAACCTCCTTTCCATCATTCATCCACATCTTTATTGCCACCTAAGTTGCATTATGCTTCCATTGTAGTTTCAACACCACTGGTAACATCAAACATGTTGCCTGCCTATGGCTACACAGTAATGCACCCAAAAGGCATTAGCATGAGGTGGTGCTGGAGATGATAACAAAAGTCATTCCAAGGCCTTCCAACAGCTTAAGCTTTAAGGAAGAATGGAAATATAAAGTTCAGATAAAAAGACTCATCATTACACAGATCGAATGGATCTTAAGACTGCTAATGCGTGTGATACCTGTTATTGAGTTTATGATCAAGTGTTTCAACCATATCACCATGAAGATAAGCATTCATTAATATGGCGATAATTATGTAGATAATTTTGCACATTCTTGATTCTCCAGAGCTATGTGATTGACTTATAAAGAAAGGAAACATGGCAGTAGCCATCTCAATATAAATGTTATAAGGATCAGCAAGTCTACCAATATAATAGGTAGTTCCTAGGGTGACAAAGGCGGTGCCATCAAATGAGGATGATCATAGTAACATTATTGATTAGATAAAAAAAGAATTTTGATGAGAAGGGGGAACAGAGCAATGATTATTGTAGCATTATAAATACCTGTTCTCAATATTTTGAGGTACTAAGATGTTATGACAGGATGAGCTCAGCATGGATGCAAACATCGAAGGAAGAAATCTCTTGTCAGACAATATAAGTGTCTTTTGCTGATCCATCAACTCTAAAAGTTCACCCACAAAATGGCTCCATGTTGCATTGCTCCCTGTTGTCATCAATTTAAAAACTTGTAAAATAACAAGGTAAAATTAGACATGTAGGGTTGAATCCAATTATTCTGACAGTAGAGTACCATTTTTCTTTCCAGAACGTTCAAGATGAGACCACAATACACATAGGCCATCAATGCAGTTCATGGCTGCAATCCTTGTGTCCTGAAAAGAATGAGAGAAGATGCAAATGGATCAATTTGGCCAATTTTATTTTGTTACAAAAGAAGAAAATAACACAAACGAAAGTAACATAGGCTTCTCAAATGAAAAAAATGGAAGAAAGCAATTTGTTAACGATCATAGTTTTACAAAATGAAAAGAAAAGGAGGGGGGAAAAAAGAAAAAGTACTTCCAAATGTTTGTCAGGCATCAAGAACAAAAACCAAAAAAATAAAGGGGGAAAAAATCATACGTGGTTATCACTAGCCAATGGAACAAGAACTGAAGGAAATTCAGCTAGAAGTTCAAATTGACATCTTTCTTGAGACAGGCTACAAAGAAATGCAAAGCACTGAAGACTTTCAACTTGGACTGCAACAGGAACACCTACAGAATGAAATGACCAGCAAAAGATCAAGCAGATGCATACTTGTCCAGAAATACAACCATGACCACATAAAACGACCAAGATAATATAACAGCTCAAACACCAAGATTTCACTTAACTTGAAAACAAATGAGATACTAACTTTCAATGGGTTTGTATGCAAACACATACTATTGACATTCATCCACATACGATCAGTAAAGTTTCATATATCCCAACCCATAACAAATATAAAGACAGCAACTGCTCAGTTTGTGAAGTGCAGGAGCCTAGACTAATTCCACTTGATGGTCAGTTATCAAACATAAAAATATTTGAAGCAAAGAAAAACAAAATAATAAAACTAGAAGGGCATTTGGACTTCCTTACAAGAAAAATGGAAAGTTGGGAACTGAGCTTTGTGGCAGCAAATCAAGGCCCAACATTAATTCAAAAATTTTGGAAACACCAACTTGGACATGCCAAGCTGTTTCTATTTAAGCCCTTATTTTTAATAACAAAAATTACATGAATTGGCAACTGCAGAAAGACCCATTAGTGATTACTGGTAATTAAAGGCAACCAATTTCTCCCCAGATACAAAAATGGAAAAAAATAAAATAAAATAAAGAACTATGATTTTCATATTTTTCAAAGTTCAAACAAAAGCAATCAAGTCTAACTACTTAGTGAGACTTGAAGCCGGCTACATCTCATGTCATGCCAGCAAAAATGGCTAAAGTGAATGGCCCACCACAAGGTGCACGTTTTGTCAATATTAAATAGTTATTTTAAAAAAGGAAAGAATAAAACAGTAAAAGAGAGGCATAGAATAAAAAGAAGAATAAGTTTAGCCCTCACATTTCAAAGATACACACACACAACACACACACACACATATTAGCAGTTAAATGTATTAATTATGCAAGATGTGACAAAATAGTAACATTTACAAGACAAACTGCAAATATTCAATCTTAAAAAGCAGCATTTGGTAGATAATTGTCTACTTAAACTAATGAAGTAGTAAATCAAACAACAGGGAACAAGTAAAAAGCACCTTCCTCTGTGAAAAACTTGGATAAGAGGCGGGGAGGTGATATCTTGCATTGAGCCGCTAGGTAATGGAGGTGTTCACGAAAAGCATGCTTGAATTGTGAGGCAGCAAAAAATACAAATAAATCCTTAATCCAGCTGACCCACTTATCATTCTCATCCTGCATTGCAGATAAGATTCACTCATACAATTAAAAGTGAAAACACAGAAAGTTCAACTATGACCAAGTCTAGTAAGAAGCTGAGAACTCTCCAACAACAACATTGATTACAGGCCCCCAAAACAAAAATAAATAAATAAATACACTAAAGGAATTACTAACCAGTAAAACGTCAGAAGGCATTGCTGATATTAGTGCAGCTAGCAACCTCCAAAATATGCAAACCATAACTTTTGCATTCAGAGATCTGAGACTAGAATTTGAGAGATGATCAAAGAATGCACTGCAATCCCAGTCCAGAACTTCTGAATTGAACTGTAAATTAAACAGCAACCAACCCAGAAAATAAATTAGTATTTCATGCCCAAAAACAATTTAAATATGTACACTATGAGCTCATGAATCCCTTGTACCTCTTCCAAAACAAAATTGCCATCAGACACTAACGATTCCCACTCAGCCTTTAAAATAGGAAATACACTTTTGAAAACTGCAGGAAAGTTATCACCTAAGCAAAGGGAAAAAAGTCAACTATCAGCATCCCATAAATCATTATTCAATTAATTTCTCATATGTTATTTGTTCAATCATGTCGCTCCTTATTCACAAGATAGTTATGTACTATTTCAGAAAAAATGGAAACTACTAAGTAATGCATTCAAAGAGTGAAAGGGAGATACGAACTATCTGGTTTTATCATTAGAGCCTGAAGTAGAACCAAAAAGAAAAGTGTCTTTGACAATTCCAGATCACTGCAGTTCTCAACAAACCAAGCTATATGATCTTCAGGGTAGATCCTGAAATTCTCAGCCATGCTGTTGATAGTCTTCAGGTTAATTGAAGATAAACTTCCAGGTACTGTCTGCAATTGCATCTTCAGAGTCAGTAAAGTGAAAGGTGGTTCATCATTTCATATAACAAAAACATCATCACAAGTGATCTTGACCAACAATTTCGAAATCAAATAACAACTCACAGACAAAATACCAGAAAAACCTCACCACAATATTCAGCCTCAGTTATCGAATCACAATTCAAACCATAAATCAGAATGCTGATTTTACAATAGTAGATCATAAATCATATCAAATCATACGATTCACAAATATAGTTAGAAATATATTAAATGAAAAACATATGCTACTAAAACATGCTCAAATAATAACTTCAAACTAGAAATTGACAAATTTAATCATAAGCCTTACAAAACAAAATTATAAGTCATAGCTTGGCAGTAAATGTCTAACTTATAACTCATAAATAAGTTAATAAATCTTTGAAAAAAAAAAAGCTCATAAGTAATCAAATCCTAAACTAATGATCCTCCTATTCATTAAGACTACAAACTATTCATCAAGAGGATTCCAGTTTGTCTTACAATTTTCTTTTTTAAATTTCAGAATTAAAAAAAAAAAAGATTTGATTTTAAACGAAGAATACACTCTGTCCTTTCCTTCAAGAAAAATAATTGCAAAAAGTCTAATACTTTGAATCCATCCACACGATTGGGTAGTCACAGTCCAAATTGCAGAATCATGTGTAGGCTGCTGGCATGTCCACTCCCCAACTCCACATTGCAGAAAACATGTCAGGGCTGGCAATACTTCAGTAAAGAACGACATCATTTCAATAATTGGAAACCAAAAATAAAGTCGCTCCTCTTCTTCCTCCAGTGGGTCACAGAGGATCTGACCTTGTGAGCCAATGTAGAGGCCTGTGAATCACCAGAATGGTACGAATCGCCATTTCCAGCTCAATTC
Source organism: Erythrophleum fordii (assembly GCA_032878935.1). Taxonomy (NCBI): domain Eukaryota; kingdom Viridiplantae; phylum Streptophyta; class Magnoliopsida; order Fabales; family Fabaceae; genus Erythrophleum; species Erythrophleum fordii. The sequence goes on along the minus strand of JAVQMF010000052.1, from coordinate 10,308,314 downwards.
ACATGATTCTGATGATTAGGACGGACAATTCTGGTCATTTTCCAATTCTATTCTTGATTCGTATCATTGCAGATCTGAATCGGATTGATCCATGCAATATGAATCATGTATGAGATGATTTTGACAACCATGCTCAGCCCTTTAGCAGATTTTCCCCATTATTTAAATCATTTGTCATGAAAACACTAATGTTTATGTTCCTGACTAACATTGGTTGATTTCTTTTTATAGAAGAGTAATATTAGTTGAATCCAATCAGCTTTTCCCAATGAATGGTCTACTTCACCACGAAACACACACACACACACACATACATTTCTATTACAAGAGCAAATTTCTAAAACAAATCAAACAGGCAGAACAGATGTCATTCTCTCTTAAGATCTGATTACTTATTAACACATCCTACAGTTCAGATTAGTAAAAGAAAATTTGTAAATGGATGATTTGCTTCAAGATTCAGATGTTTCCTCTTTAAAAGAAATAAATATTTTCAAGCTTGGCTCAAGGACAAATATTTTTAAACGCCAGCATAAATACAGCAATTTACCCAAAATGTTCAGACCACTACACCACTACATTAAATCAGTGGCAGAGCTGAGTTTGTGTGAGGGTGGGCATATGCCTCCCCTCAATTTCTAAATTTTGTATGTATATGGTATCAAATTATGATATTATGTCCCCACAAATTTTAAATTTTGAACCCACTGGACCTATTGAATTTAGTGAACTCACATGTATACTTTTTTATTATTTGACATTTTAACTTGAACCTATTGAACCTACACATGTAATTTTCTTTTCTTTCTCCTTTTCTTCCCTCCCCCCCCCCCCCCCAAATCTTTCTTCCTCTTTTCCCATTTCACTCTCACTTCTCTCTCTTTCTTTCAAATTGCCCTTAGCTTTAGAATAACTTTTTCTGCAGATCGACAGTGCTCTATATATATATATAGATCTTTTACAAATTGACAATAATAAATTGTTATGCTTCATTAGATAAACTTTTTTCCCTTCAAAATGCTCTTCTAAGCTGTTCATTGAACTATTATGATGTTTGTTAAGTGATGGTATATTTTATTCTAGTATATCATTATTAGGCATTATATGAATATTGAATAGATATATCTTATGGGGTGTTTAGGTAGTAAAGTAGTTGATATTAATATCAAGAGTAATACTTGGTACACATTTAAATTCAAATTTATTTCTAGATTTAGGAGGGGAAAGAGCAAGATATTGTTAGTGAGTTAATTTTATTTAGCTTAGTCCAAAAGTTCAAAGAAAACTATTTAATTTAAACAATATACTATATAAATATATTTTTTTTTAAAATAAGATATAAAAAAAATTTTTTGATCTTCTAATCCAGGGTCCAGGCTCCACCACTGGATTAAATCATCCACCAAGTGTTAGGAAGCATTTACTAAAAGGGCGGCCCAGTGCACGAGGCTCCCACTAGGTGGGGTCTGGGAAGGGTAAATGTACGCAGTCTTACCCTTGTTTTTTACAGAGAGGCTGTTTCCAATTCGAACTCGTGACCTCCAGGTCACTCAGCGGCAACCTTACCGTTGCACCAAGGCTCACCCTCTTAGGAAGCATTTACTAAATCCTCTAAAAGGATTCAAAATAACAATTACTACTAGAAATACACTATTTCCAGATGCCACAATCTTCTTTTGTTCTGATGGTGTTATCATGGCAGTATCTGATATAGTTACATTTCATTTTTATTTCTGTTTCTTATTTTCCTCACAGGCTGGATCAAACCCTTGACCACTTGGGCAAAGAAGCTCTAATACCATGTCAATAACTATTTATACTCAAGATTAAGCTGTTAGGTGAAGGCCCGTCATAAGTTTTATTATAATCTCTAACATTACTTGCCTTTCCTACCACAGGTGTACACTTCATGTAAGAAAAAGTATGTTAAAGAAAAATTATGGAAACTAAATTCACAAGTAAATATTTACCAATTCTCCAGTTGATGCAACAGCAAGAGTCCCATAAAGGGGCCAGTTTATTTCATTGACTAATCCCATAGCCTTCAAATTCAAACTTTGTGTCTGGGCATGGTAGGAAAAATGGTTTGTGTGATGATCAACAAGACAAGGAAGAATCTAAATGCTGTAAACTTGGGCAACATCAGGTCAGCAGAAAGCTATTAAGTCTGGAGTCAAGTAAAAGTCTTAAAGAACCTGAGGCAGAACAAGGAGTAACGGAAATATCATGGCAGCAGTTCTCTCTATATAATCAGTATGACCATGGCAGTATGAGATGGCAATTTTGAGGCAACTGATAGCAACGTCACTGGTTAAACTAACATTATCAGCTGAACCTGCAAGAAAACAAGACACATGAACCATACATGTGATAGACGAAAAACAAAATTGCTTATGTTTTTCAATTTCCCAACTGCTGCTGCACTAGACTTGTGCTCTGAGGAATGCAATAATTAAATGAACTTTAAAAATCTCACCACAAATAGTTCCAAGAAGTCAACTTCCTCCTCATCCTAAGGTTAAAACTAGGCTGCAGTTCTTGGGGGAAAAATATACTCCTCATCCCAAGGTAATAATAATGACATGTTGCAGGTTCATGAACTACCGTTCATGAACTACACAAGGCCCATCCCTTTAATATTTCTTTTATTTATGAGGCTAATTTTGAAACAACTTCTCACTTGTTTTAATTATCTAATACAGCAACTCTACCAGGGAATAATTGACATGGTATTTTTCGACAGAACGGGGCATGCCCGGAAGATTTTGATGAGTTCTTATTGTTCGAGTAGGGACTTGGGTCATAACAAAGATGCCAAAGTTCTGTGAAGATGTGTAGTATTCACAGTGCATTGGTGTATATGACTGAAGAAATGCTTGAATCTTTGAGAGAGTTTCCCTGTCCCAAGATGCCTTACGGGAGAGGGTTCTCTCTCTCTCTCCTCCCTTGGTATTCTGCTCATAATCACAGCTGATATAAGTGAATTTCAATCAGACATTAATAAGGAATACATAGCCTTGTAATATGTTGACCATGTATTTTCATCTTTCTTTCTCTTTTTTGCTTCTCCTCTCTTAGGAGGATGATGGTATCACTTGTTCTCCAGTCATGTATTTCTTCTTTCTAATAGTTTTTCTATCAAAAAGAAATGATTAACCACTTATTGCCTTTATATCAAAATGTATCATTTTCAACAATATATTCCAAGAAAACATTAATATTTCCATGTTATTTCTTGTTAGAAACAGACGAGTAAAGGATATACTTTTTCTATCAAAAAGAAATGATTAACCACTTATTGCCTTTATATCAAAATGTATCATTTTCAACAATATATTCCAAGTAAAGGATATACCCTAATGCCCTAGGGTAACAAGAAAATAAAAGATTAAAAAAAAACATATGTCAAATTATTCTTAATATACCATACTTACCTGATAGAAGCTTGCCAATGCATCTTCTTAGAACATTCACCAGTGCATCAAAAAGCTCAGAAGAACCTATTACATTGGGCAATCCATCAACAGATAAAGCTGCTCGAACAACTGTTAGGTCATTATCATCAAGTTGTCTCAATAAGGCCTCTTGAATGTCTACAAGACTCTGATGAAACAGATAATATTAGGGAGAAAAAAAATGGTTTAAGAGTTAAAAAAATTTTTGTATATAAACTCTAAACTACTGTGTAGTTAGACAAAGCACTCACAACAAAAGAGGTCCCTCTCACATGTACATGCACACAATAACAAACAGCATCAACAAATATTTTCATTAACACTCAGAACAACTAACAAATAAATTCCCCTTAGTCAACTCAAAATTCAAGCAAAGCTGATGGGCACCCAACCGTCACCAACACTAATAGAAGATGTGGTGATCAGGAAAAGGGGGGAAAAGAAGGGAGTGGGCCAGAATTAAGGTGTATTCCAGGAAGGCTAAAGGTGATGAGGCTGGGAAGGGTACAATGGGAAATTCAAACCAATAACTGACCTTATAGTTACCAGCGTGGTGTGCCAGGAGTGAGAAGAGGTGGTTACAGACCTATTTGTGTGAGGTTTTTGGGCTGTAGGCTGGTGAAGAACTTGGTAGAAAGGAAAGAGGGAGAGTGTTAGCCTCTCAAATGCTAGTACGCTTTCATTGTCTCTGTTTTTCTCAGATTTTGTGTCGCTGTTTCTAAGTGTTAGTGATTGTATTGTGGAATGTTGTCTTCTTGGGCATGTTCTTGTTGAATGAAAGAGCAGTATCTAGTGTTGTTTCATATCTGCTTGCATATTTCTGTGTTAAATCTCTGTTGAGTAGTAAAGGGTCCTATCAGAAGCCTAATCCAAACTGCAAATATTGTAAATTTCCAAAAGCATTTTATTTTTGTTTATAAAAAAATAGCTCAGATCTCAATTTCAATGCTTACATAATAAGCACTAATTAATCAGCTAGTTTATATCTTCAGTAAGTTTTGGGTTTGCCCAGTTCCCTCAGGAAATTTTTTAACTACCCACTTTCAAGGTTTTGGAAAGTGTAAGGAGCTTAAGGCTTTGTTGAGCTGCACACTTTTTTTCTGATATTTGGTGCTTGTGGTTAGAGAATAAAGAAAGAATTCTTCAAAAGCTTTTTTTGGTCACCACACTTTCTTTGGGACAGACTTGTGTTCTTACCTTCATTTTGGGTCAGGGCCTATAAAGCAGAGACACACCCATTTTCAGGTGTGCCAGCGTCTCATACACTCACATTGCTGTCACATGTCCAACATGCATATGGACATGTCAGACTAAAAATTATTTTCTCAGCTCAAACATGCATTGAACATGATTGAGACGTGGCTGGGACACAGCTGGCCCCAAACAATGGAAAAATGACCCCCAAAAAAAAGTGACACAATGAGAGAATAAAAACCCTACCTCAATGAGATAACAGAAGTTCTTTTCAAATGTTTTTTGTTTTGCATGATAATTTGAATAGTTTAAGGTCTTTTTATTCAGTAGATTTTTTGTTTTTGGCCGAAAATAGAGTGCAAGATACTTAGAATATAAGATCATGCTCTTGTTGTGTTTTTCTGTGGGAATATACACAAACACATATATGCAGGGTTGTGACATGTTTTATATTTTTCGAGATTTGGCCCGTCAACTATTCATGTCCCTGTCAGTGTTTGTGCTTCATAAGGCCCATGAGTATTTTATGAGCTTCATTTGAGAGTTTTGCAAAGGGATTGGATTACCTTTTTTAGTTGATGCAGCATTACAATTCTTTCTTTGTTTCATTTTCTGCTTTTGGCTACTTATGGAGATATCCTATTTTCCCACCTTGCACCACTCTTTCTAATTAAGTCTTCTATAAAATAAATCATAGTAAAAACAAAAATTTCAAGTGATCATACGAGGGCAGGGGCACAGATGGATTCAACTAGCCTTAACAAGAGATGAAGCACCAATAACATGAAACAGCAGTGATGTTACAACTGCCTATGTCATGCAAAAACCAGATATTAAATCATACATGCAACTCAGCTCCGACAATCGAAATGGCTTTCAAACTTATCTTGAGCTAACACAATCATGATAATAGAAAACAAAACTAAATGTAGAAACCTAAAAGATGGCAAAGAACCAATTGTATGGTTTCATCCACAAGCCCCACTGAAAGGGTAGTGCCCGAAGGAAGGGAAAAAAAAAGGAGGTAAGTCTGTATATATAGATGGTAAATAACAACTGGCAACCGAAGCTTCAAAATATAAGGCAGAATGATTGAAAACTAATGATAGCAAGTACGTAGAATATGAGGTACAATGTCAAAATTGAATTTATTGGAGAAATAACTCACCATTAACAAATTTAGAGCAATATGAGCCCAAAAATATAGTATATGCACAATAAACCAAATCAAAGAAGCTTGACAATAAAATATTGCAAAACAACTTTTCATAAGAATAAGTTATTTAAAAATAATAGCATTTAAGCAAAATACCACTGTTTAGAAATATCCCCATAAAAATTGCCACAATGAAGTTAATAAACAAGATTGAATATAAGCTTTTAACTCCTCCCAACAAACTGAAGAATTAAAGATAATTAAAGGAGAACCAAAGAAGCAACAAGTTAAAAGATGGGCTTCATACATGCATGATAACCTTGAAAGATAGGGTTGCCATGGGGAAGGAGAGAAGATTGACAAAGTATAGATACCTCCGAAACAACTTCCTTAGATTTTAAGATGCCAGATGAATTTAAATCAGCCAGCATAGTACATCGAACATCAGCCTGCACCACATCAAAAAATCATTGTAAAGCTATTTATTTAGTGACAGAAAATAGTTGACCACCATATCAATGACCTTTTAAGTATTTCAAGGACCTAATATTTGAAGAGAATGCCAACAGGTAATACCTTAGGATGATGCAAGGCAAGCCAAATTTTTGAATCTGATATATTAAGTGATGAATCCAAATTGCCATCCAGCATCTTACATAAAATCTTGAACGCTGAGTCATCTTTCTTAGATCGAACTTTGTTATCCTGTATAACAGGTTCAAAGCACTAAAGATTTTCTGCACAGGCACAGACACAAGCATAGAAATAAAAGCAGAGTATTAATCAGCAGACCTGAAGGAATTGATGAACTGCTCCACGTAGTTCAGATGGATACTTTTTATTGAAAACAATCAGAATCTTCTTCGCCCATCCTCCTAATCGACAATTGACAACCCAAGATAGTGAGAAGTAAATAGCTAGATATCAAACAATAGTTGTAATTGTTGAAAGACCAATCAATTATAGTAAAATAAGGTTTATAAAGGAAGAAGGAGTGTTAACAAAATCTTTTATTTTATTCTAGTTATCACTTAAGACTATGCTATAGTTATATTCTGAAGATAAGAGCTATTTATCTTCAGATTACTTTATTACATCTTTATTACAAGGAGTTTATCTTGTAGCAAATATCTGTCTTTAAAGTATTATAAATGAGGGAAAGCTAAAGGGCTGGAGTGTATTTATCTTCAGCACCTAAAGTTCTGGCAACCAGTAATTTCAACTGTCGTAATAGAGATAAATTCAAAAGCAGCAAAAATAACATTTCAATCCAAAGGCTAAGTTGTTAGGTGAAGGCCCATGAAAAGTTCATTATAATTTCTAATATGTCTCCTCACTTGAAAGCAAAGTAGTTAAAGGCACTAAAAGGTGTACATAAGGCACTGAGGCAAGGTGCCATTGGGGGTCCTCATCTCCTGATGATTCTCAGGCAAGGTGCTCACCTTTAGCACCAAAGTGAAATCTCCCCCCCCCCCCTCCTTCTCATTTTTTCCAACTATTTTTACATAATGCATTAGAATGAACAAATAATGAAGTTCTGAATTTATGTTAAGATGATCCATCCCATTTGTTTTCTATTTTACCAGTAAAATGTTAAAATTTTACCTCTGTTTAGCCAAACTAGATAAGCCATGTTATCTTCAAAGTCCTTCAATCAAGATGAAAGCAATATAGGTAGAGAGAGGGGGTAAGGAAGGAAGGTTTGAACAATGACTAGGTGATAATATTTGATTGAGCATATTATTAAATTTCTAATGTGTATGCTTAAACTATAATTTAATTAGCAGTGGCCACTTTAAACAGACTAGTAAAGTGAGAACCTAAAAGGTATCTTTTTTTTTCAAATAAAAAACGGAATAAGTTCTACGAGTTATAAATGCATAAAATGCTTCTTCTCTAACGTTTTGATACTTTACATTGATGCATATACTAAAAATCCTCACTCACTTAGTTAATAGTATAACAAAAACTAAACTGATACTAAAAATCATTATCAATGTCTTACATCTATAAGTACCTTTATAATCAGCAATGCAACAGAATTTATAGATATCATTAATGCTTTTAAAAGCAACTTTTGACATGCACAACAACAATCTCACAGAAGCAAATAGGTGGAATGACACACCAAGAGAGTGATAAAAATCAGTAGCATCTAAGTGACAAATAATTTGTGATCCAGAACACATACCTGGCATAGTTGATATTGAATCACCAACTTTTTGTGATAACTTCACACAACTTGATAAGATCTTAGTGACCACATGATGAACAGAATTCTTTATCGGGACTTTTTCTATTATGGATATCAAAGCCTGCTGGGAATATTCATCAGACCAACTGCAAATGTATGATGATTAATATAAAACACAAGCCACTGTGCATCGCACTACTAAAGAAATAAATATGCAAGGAGCCATGAAACTCTCACCTGCAGTCAATCAGGGAATCCAGAAGTACAAAAAGGAATTTATCAACATTGAACTCTTTAGACAATTCTAATAAAATTGCTGCCAAGTTCCTGCAAAAGAAAAATTCAAAAAAAAAAAAAGATCATAAATATTATGAATTACACAACAGCCAAAGCAGAACAATTATGAGAAAGCTGAGCAATTTGAGGCAATACCTTATCTCCTTAAAAATTTCCAAGGCCTTCTTTGGGAGAATATCAATCTTTTGTGACTGATAACATTCCAACAGAACACAGTAAGAATAAACAAGACCTCAGTGTGCACCATACCATAATAGTATAACTACAAAAATGCTGAGTTTTGCATTCAGATGGGAGGTTAAGGAAATAAGTATTAAAATTTATTTGAGATTATTCTCCAAAAGATTTTTTGAAACGAAGTGCTGAGTGCCATAAGAATAACCAAGACCCAAAATAAAAGACTACGCAAAGAACTTTTGCACAAAACAAGCATTCATCATCTTAGAGAGTTAATAGTTGCTAGGGCATAGATATATTTAATGAACTAGCAATTAATTAGCTCGAAAAGATTAGAGACCAAGACCAAGTCACAACTCTAATTGACAAATTAACCATCATAACCACTTAGCAAATGTGCTTTTAAATTCTAATGAGATAGAAAGTCACGTCCTATTCCGTGCCTCATCCTTTTCTTTCTAACCTTGATTTTAGTTCAATAAAAGTTCAAACAATTTTTCTTGATATTCTTTTTTTTTTCCTTTTTGGGGGCGGGGGGTCATGGTCCAGTTAAAGAATTTGACTCAACTCCGCCAAACAATTCATAAAAGGAAACTCATTAGTTGATCCAATTTAAATATATTACAATGTACAACTCTATAGATGCAGGAGGAACTGCTAAGAATACTAACACACTGACCCCAATAGGCCTCCTGACCAATAGATCCCCATTCCCCCCACCAAAAAACAAAATGGAGCCTTTTTTTTTTCCTTCCATAAAATGGAAGTTTTATTAAGAACAGAAGAGACTGCACAGACTTGGAGGATATTATGCACGTATAACTTTTTGTATTTAACTCTAAAGAAATTTTAATTTTAATTTTTTTTATGTGCATTATATCAACTCCAGCATTGATTCATTCATATAAGTAGTTTCTGTGTTTTGCCTTCCTTATGCCTTTTAAAGTAAGATCTTTCTATGCCGGACCCAAAAAAAAAAAAAAAAGCAAGGTCACTAAGGAAAACTTGGAAACCTCTTTTGCTAAGTAAATTTCAGTAATTGAAAGGATTGTCTTGCAGCATTTTGTTCCCTATGAAGAATAGGATTTTTTTTCTAAATTAAAAAAAAAAAACATATATTAAGCATTTAGAATGCCAAGTTAGGAAAATATAGTTAAAACCAGAAAATAGATATTACACAAGAGGAAGAAAATTGGAATAATATTCCATTTGCACTTAATGCATGCAACTAGAGACTAACACATATAAGAACAAACTAGTACCTGAACAAGGTTGATCAAAGCAATAAGGGATAACCGAAACCATTGGAGATCGGTCAACTCTTTTGCCTCCTCATGAGCAAACTCAGCAATTAAACGTATCAAACTATTCAAAAGTTTAGGAGCTAATGCAGCTTTGTTTCCTAGCAAACCAATGATCATCAAAGAAGCAGCCTGTACACCCAAAAAAAAAGGGCCAATGCATTAGGAGCCAGGACATAAGGATACACAAATGTTAAGCTACCCAAGCACTAATACAAGAAACAATGCAGGCCATAAAATGATAAGAAACAATGCATTGGTGAGCTATTTTATATTTTTGAGTTACTTTCACCTCTATTGTGTATCCTATATATAAGGAGGATAACTCATCTTCCTCTCTCTTAGTATTTCTTCTTTTCTTGTCTAAACACCGCCCCCCGCCCCCCCAAAAAAAAAAGGTAAAAACATAGAACTTGTCAGCAGTTATCCATATCACAGCCTAATGACTACTAGAAACTTCACATGGGTGAACTTTTGAAAGCCAATTCATACATCTCAAGAAATAGCATAACTGACGAAAGGAATGAACTGACAGCAAGCTTACAAAAAGAAAGACTAATAAACTAACATAAATTTCATTTCATCATTCAAAAGAAAAAACAGAGTATGGTAGACCCTTGAAATAAGGGGAAAAGAATGTGTTGAAGATGCATAACTAAGCATCAGTGTAATAAACCCCTATTGTTTCAATTGGAAGCGGGGAAAGGAAACAAAATTTTATTTGTAGTGTAACAAAGAAGTCCAACAAAACAATCCTGTCCAACAATATATGTGGTGGAGAAATATAATTATCAATGATTTTAATATTTAACTATGACAGAAAGTAAAAATATTAGGAAAAAAAAATCCCCTTCAATTTTTTTTGGGGGGGGGGAGGAGAATCAAAATAAAGCAAGAATGCAATAAAGCCCTCAGGTTTCATTTGGGAGAGGAGAAAGCAAAATAAAATTCCATTCATACTATAACAAAGAAGTCCAATAAAACAGAATGTTCAACAAAAGAATGTGGTGGCCAAAGATATAGTTAATATTGATTTTATTAGTCTAAATTTCCAGTCACCCAGATATTTAAAAATAAATGCAAATCTCCAGAAGGCTTTGCCCACCATACTTCCAAAGCCTGCAAAATGAATCAGTAAAAGCTAGCCTAAAGTTAATGAACAGGCCCACATCAACCCAACACAGCAAATAATCTTATACCAGACATTCTAAGCCACCAAAAACCAAACAGTTGAAGGTTTCTCAACTATTTAAGGGCCTGTTTGGTTGCTGGAAAAGGGCATTAGGGAATGGAATCCAAACAACATTCCATTGTTTGGTTGCAAGAGTGCACCAGCGGAGGATTCCATTCTGCTGTCCGATTCCTGCAGATGAAGGAATGTGAAATCCTTCAAAAATTGGAAGGAAAGCGTCACTGTTCAAAGGAATGTATTGGTAGTTGACATTTTTTTACATTAATAATGAATATTGATCATTTAAAAATAAATATTTTTATTTTTTAAATTATTGGTCATTAAAAAATTATTTTTAAATTAAAAATTATATTATTATTATCTATTAAAAATAATTATTTTTTATTTTTTTTATATTAGAAGTATTGTGGTTATTTAATTAATTTTTTTATTATTACATTATTTTTATTTAATCAAACATAAAAAATAAATGAAATTCTATTCCTTTCCATATCATACCAAACATGATGATAAATTATAAGATTCTTTTCTATTCATTTCCATTCTTTTCTATTCCTTTTCATTGGGTCTAATTCCAACAACCAAACCGAGTCTTATACATTACAACATTCTTTTCTATTCCTTTCTATTATTTTTCATTCCTTTCTATTCCATCTAATTCTCGTAACCAAACACACCCTAAGTATATGAAACAAGAATCTGAGGGCAAATTGTTCTACTATCTTCCCATAAACAGAAAACTGTTATTGATCCTCTAGTGAACCACCAGGTCAACCTTAACCTTAGAGGCCTTCCTTCCACAGAAAACTGGCAATGGGGGAAATTAGTTGCTGTTGGGTAAAAAGGAGAAACTCAGAAAATGATTAGCAAATAAACTTGAATTTTTTATAGGCCAGACTCTTTTGTCCAATGTCCAAACTACTTGAGAGATTAAAAGAATGGAGATTAGGAAAATGCCCCAAAAAGATAAAGGATCTATAACATAAGGATTTCATCACTCCATCAAAACAACGCATATTGTCAAATAGTATAATGCAAGAATACTAATCTAACACAAAATCAATATTGAAGTATTTCAATTAAGTGAAGGACACCATGTATTTGGTATCTAACCTTGTGATCTGAAGCACCTTTAATGCCAAGCTGAAGACCAGAGACAACAAAAGGAAGGATTCTCTTGACAAGATCATCATTAACCATCACAACAGTACCCAAAACTTCAATAAAAACAGCAGTACAAAAGCTGATTACATGCTTTGAAGGTTGAAACTTCTTTGTTGGAGATGCCTGAAGCCAATTGCTTAACTAATTATTTGATCTCATCACAAGGTGATTAAATTCATAATTAAAAATGAAATGAGTACTCACATAGTTGCATAAAACATCTAAAATACCCTTATCACTGATACACTGCTGCACTATAACCCTTCTAGGGGGAGGAGCACCAGAGACTTTCACACCATCAAGAAATGCCCATTTAGTATTCCTGTCAAAAAGCAAGTGAAATATCCTAAACCACTCCTACTGGCAATATAAATCATAATCAAATAACACAAAATAGACTTACTACTCTATAAGTTCTAACCTTGAGACAAGATTCTGTACTATTCGAACAAATGCATGTGTATCATGGTAAGGCAAAGCACATAAAATTAGATCCTCAGTATTATATACATGAACCCTGAAACTCCAAGCAAACCACATCAGAACCACAAAACATATATAATGGAAAAGTAGGTCATCAATACCCTAACAATAGGTAAATTCTTATAAACACATTATCTTATAAAACAGACTACTTACTTGTATCTACGTATCAAATACTCAAGTGTTTTAAGAGCAGAAGGAAGAAGAAAAAATCCCGAAAGTAGCCTTAAGTATGAACTAATTGAGACATTAATTTGATTGTTTTCTTCAATGCCCATCAACTCTCTATCCAACTCTTTACTTCTGTGGCTAAACAAATCGTTCTTATAGTTCTTGAACCGCTCATCCGAGCTTATAAGAACCTCTAAACCTGAAATAGTACATCAAAAAACCATCACTTCAATTGCATGCATATCTTTCTACAACATCAGAGAATAGCATATATATCTTCACATTGGCAAATAGCAATCCACTTCATATTATCCATTTACGTCACAGATATTACACGAAAACTCTATATTGATTACGTTGGGTAGTACAGAAAACATTTTTAAAACTAGTTAACTACGTAACCATATTCCAATTTTCACAGTTCAGCTACTAAGTGTTTTATCAGAATTATAGAACACAATGCTTGGAAACGGGAAACTTCAAATTTCTATTAAAAAAAATCAAATTTACCATCTTTACGTTCAAATAACAATTCAAAACGTAAATGTAGAAAGTTTGAACTGACCTTGAATCGCAATGCTCCATATGGTTTCAATATCGATATCGGCAGCTTCTTTGGGATCAAACAAAACAGAAGGCCGAGTAAAGGGCCTGCTGAGAGGCTGAGAATCGGCTTGTACAAAGGATTTGATTGCTTCTAATTGCGCGGCTATCGAGGTCGCCATTGTTGGAGTGTCAAACGATTTCTTTACGGCTTAAATGCAGACGAGAGGGCCTTTCTTGCTCGAGCCAGGAAAGGGGTTTTAGGCTAGGGTTTTGTATACAACACCAGAAACCAACGCTGAAATATTTTATTTAAATTTTTTCATATGTATAATGTATATAATAAACTTTAAAAATGACAAAACGTTCATTTTCACCTCAATACAAATATTGACCGTCTGAAACGTGGTTTTTATGGTTTTTAATGTTTGTTGTGTTTTTATGACTTAATAATATTTATTTTTTATTTTTTTAAAATAAGCATGTGAGCATTTTTTATAAAAAAAAATTATTTTTTATGTATATTTTTATTCTTAATAATTCTGCATTTGATTATGGCCCAAAAAAATTGTTTGATTCGAAAATATATATATTTATTTTAAAATTAAGAGTATGAAAATATGGTTGATTATTATTTTAAGAAAAATTAGTTTGATTAATGATGTGTTATTATAAATTAAATAAAATTTATAATTAATTATTAGAGTAAATTATAGAAACATCTATGAAATTTTATTGAAATTACACAAATCATCTTTTATTATTAAAATATATACAAGCATCTCATAAAATAAAAAAGTATTTTATATTTTATTCTAATTTTGAATTTTTTTATTAAAATACTATTTAAATTTTTTTAACTTTTAAAAAAATATGTATTTAGCTTAGTATTGAGTTTTTTGGTCCAAAAAAATTAAAATTAAACTAAAATGTAAAATAACTTTTGTTTCATGAAAGTTTGTATATATTTTAAAATTAAAGAGAAAATCTATATAATTTTAACGAAACTCAAAAAAGATTTATATAATTTAATTTCACTATTAATTAGTGGGATAAATACATTGCATGTAAACTAATACATATTGTAGTGTATGTATAAATGAGAAAAAAATAAAGAAATTATTTTTTAAAATATAAATAAAAAGTATGCTTAGTTTTGAAAAATTATTTCATTTGCTATCTCATCCAATGCATTTTATATTATACTTAAAATTGTTTACCAATATGATTCATCTATTTGTGTGGTTGATCAACTTGCTCAAGGTGTTGGTGGCTTTTAGAGCCATGAAACGATTATCTTGGAACTGTTAAGGATTGATGGGTTTTTCGACAGAAAATCTATTCGGAGTTTTTTGTGAAAATTATAAGCCATTTTTAGTGTTCCTTATAGAAACTAGAATGTGCAATAAAAATTTTAAAAATTTGGAAAATCATTGTTGCCTTGATTGGTAATGCAAGGCAACTATGGATGATATTAGGCATCTTCAAAGAAGATTTTCATCTCTCTTTTTTATGGATTCCTAGGTCTACTAACACAATAATTGATTGGCTTGCCAAATCTTCTATTAACAAGACATGCCCCCTATTGGAAGGACTTTAATCCTTCATCCCCTCTTTCTTCTATCCTTTCTGTTGATATTGAACAGGGTGAGTACTGATTAAGTTCTTTCCAGTATTTGTGGGTTTTATTTGTTTTGTCGCATCTTGTACTGGTTTGTTTTGTTGTCTTTAAATGAATTTCAATTTCTATTGCCCAAAAAAAAAAAATTGTTTACCAATTTGCTTCCAATTAGAGCTGTGCAACTTCTATAAAATAGTGCAATAGAGAAGTTACATTTTATTTTGGCCAAATTCTTTTTATTTGAATTTTTTTGTCACAACCAATGAAATAGTTTTTAGTGCATGACAAATTCCTAAGGGAGTATCAATTAGTTGAATAAAGATTTTGGTACAAGCCAAATTTAATTTTTCACTTGTTTATACCTAAATATTAATATTAAAAACTCCACCCAAATTTCTCGATAACAAAAACATTGATTGAATATATGAATTACTAAAGTATTTTTGTTCAATGAATATCTACAATTTACTTATTTGAGTATTATTATGAAAGTCTTATAAGTCTAATACTTTGATAAGTTCGAAATGATCACACATTGTCATGTTTTATGTGACTAGGCAGATATCACAAAACCCTAGATAGGCATACAACAAATGGGCCAAATCTTTAACCATAAAAGAAAAATAAATCTTAAACTATAATGATGAGCTCATTTGCTATTCCTAAAAAGTAGTTACTTTATCTTGAATAATACAGCATATATTAATGACTATAGATAACTTCTTATTCTCCTCATAGATAAGAGAAGAAATATGTTGCATTTCACTCTCATTAAGCAATACAATACATCTAAGCCAAGCTAAGTGTCCTCTTTCTTCTTTTACCAAGTAAGAGGCTTTACTTCCTAGAATATGAATTAATTAGTTATTTGAGACTTATGGCTCAAATGAAGAAAAACTCTTATAATAATTGAAACAATAACTAAAATGTTAGAGTCTATAATGAGTACATGTTAAGAACCTTTGTTAAGTAGTTTCCTTTGCACAAGATAGTGAGAACAAGCACTACAATGTAAAGACCATTGTTAAGTTGTTTCCTTAGCACAAGACAATAGGAATGAGCACCATAATGTCCAAAGACACCTAGACAAGCAAGGTTAAACAAATCCATGGATTTTAATTGGAATTGGACTAGTCAGTAACACCATTGTTCTTATGCAGGTGGATAACCCCTTTGCCTCATTGGATCAAATAATGCCATTGATCCATTGGTGGGTAACACTTTTAATGTGAACATTTTCAATCGAATTAGGGTTAGCACTCCAACCCAACCTCAAGTCAATAAAACTAAACTTTTTCAAAGACTATACTAATAGTAGTAATAGTAGTAGTACTTAAAAGAGATGTAAAAATAATTAGTAGTAATAAGAGAAAAATCTCACAATGATCAAGCTACAAGAACCTAAAAGGGCAAAGCGATTAATAATGGATGAGCTAGTTAAGCAGTGGAAGAACACTTTGGCACAAGCCAAGTTTGAACTAAGACAAGAACAAGGAGCATGTGACATTTCCCTTGATAAAAGACTGTTTTCCCTCGGAAGAGGATGAGATAGACTACAAATCCTTAAAAAAAAGAAGGCGATGTGGAAGACGGCTTTCATGAAGGGCATCAAAGTTGAAGATCTAGGGAAAACATAGGAAGGTATTCAAGTAGAGGACCCAAAAACTCTTCACCTAGAAGCAAGTAGAATTAGAAGCTCTTGCCGAGGTAATGCTCATCAAGCAATTAGAAAAGTTAGAGAATGTGTAGCAAGAAATGACAAATTCCCATAGGAACTAAGAAAGGTAATAAAAGAGCAACAAGTTCCAAAAAAAAAAAAGCAAAATGCAAATGGAGGCCATCCTAAGACAGGGAAGTGAGAATACTCATTACTTCAAAGATGCAAGCTTTTCAGGGTACAATAACTCCCTTTCATCGAAGATATTTGGAAGGCACAACCTCCCTTTCATGAAAAGGTAAATAATAAGGGATTGTAGAATTCTCAAACACTTTTGGAACTCTATCCATTTCATTTAGTTAAAGAAATTTCTCATCTGTCGATCTCGATCATGGGATAGCCTGATAAATTAATTTGGGAGTTGTAATAGCTTAGAGTCAATAGAACGTCGGAGATGGCTATCATATGCTTACTAATTCAAGCTCAGGTTAATAAGGTTGTTCCTTTTCAAGCTTGGCAACATCTATGGAAAATTTGTCTGTGTTTTTGCTTTTTTTTTTGCGTGGAAGTTATTGCGGAATACTCTTCCACTAACTAAAAGTCTTTGAAATCATTTGCTCATAGATGAAAGTTGTCCATTGTGTTGTTCATCTTCGAAAACTATAAATCATTTGTTTTCGTTATGTCCTTTTGCTTATGCAGTTTGATTTGGATTACCTTTATCTTTGTGTCCAGATCAAATAAGTTCATTTGATCTTTCCAGTTGGTTAAATATACCGATTTCGCAATCAAAATTGATTTTGGTGAAAGATTTTATACGATTGTTCTTCTGTTAATATTATAAATGATATGGAATCTTAGGAATAAAAATGTTTTTGGTAACTTTAATTTAGGTCTTGAGGATGCACTTTGTAGATTAAATCGTTTGACTGCCCAATATCATCACATGACCCATCTTTTAGATTTTAAGCGGGTGTCTGTCCTCGCTGTTTTTATGTTGTAGGACGATTTGATGTAATTTGAGAGCTGGAAATTATTATTTTGGATGACTCCTAAGAAAGGAATGATAAAATCTTCTAGTGTTGTATTCTCTATCTGGTTTAAGGAACGCTCTTCCAACAACGTGTAGAAAAACATCCATCTATAACGACCAGTGGCTATGTCAATAGCGATTCAAAAAATTTTATATTTCATTCTTCATCAGGAATTAGTGACCAATCCTCGATTATTTTCACTAGTTATGCTTGAAAATTATGGAATGAAAGCAAAAATAATGTTATCAAATATGTTTTGTACAATAACTTTCATTTTTATTGAAAATGAAAGCAGGAAATGATGAAAGCAAACAGATCCTATATTTTCCGTATAAAATTTGGGTCCGTGTGTGCAGTATTACCAAATACCCACCCATTTGTAAAAGGTAAACCCCATACAACAAACCCCAAAGAATAATGATTCGAAGTCGTAAAAAATCTTTGTGGACGGTTGTAAATATGCCTGCCAAATATAGAATTTATATTTTCTCATATCCAAAAATTTCTTAAATACAAGAGGTGTTACACAAATAGGTTCTAATAAACCTCATCCATTTTTTTACTCTCTTCACACCTTATCACTCTCTTTCTTACATAAAAGGATGAGAAGATCTCCTCACAAAAACTTATTACTTTTTTTATTTCCCCTGATTACTATAAAACGGATATATATATATATATATACATATATATTACTTTTTTTGGGAAGAATTCAATATCCAATAGTATTGAAACAAAATTAAACCTTAGTAATGTGATAAAAAAAAATCTATCAAGGAGCCAACTGATATTGGATTTGTCTTCGAAGGATGAAAATTCAGTTTTATTCTATTTGAACTATTGATCGCTAATTCTCTTCCCTTTCTTGGGAAAGGAACTATAATTAAAAAGAAAAATGAACTCAAATTACTTGTTCCTGAACAATTGATAGGTCCCTCCTAATACAATGAATTAGACAAAAAAGATATGACAAGGCTGGCAAGAATTTGAAGTTAGATCGCTGGCAGCCAGCTTCAATAAACTCCCATTACTTGTGCTTAACCTACCAAAGTAAATAATAATAATAAATTAAATAAAAAAAATATAATCATAGAACTATCTTATGTTGGATTAAACATAGAATTATTCTATCACTCAAATCAATCAATTGACTTCAGGATTGGCCAAGTCAAATCCATACCTGTAAGAAATAAGCTGATGATAACAGTCATCATTATAGCAAATATAGATGCCCTTAAACCAACGGCAGCTGAGGTCGACCTGAACGTACAGGATTGATAGTTTCATAAGTATAATGCAAGCCAAAGAACATGTATAAGGCTTAGGTAAACTTCTATGAATGTTTGCTATCATATTTTATAATAAAAACACAACATTCCGAGGAACCTTTTTTTTAAAAAAAAAAAAGAAACTAATCGTGTTGAGTTATAAAAAAATATCTACTTGTCATATTTTCATTGAAGAGCCTAATAACAAACACGTAAAAATAGCATTTAAATTTTGTGCAAATAACATGGTAAAATAAAATACTAAGTTGTTCCAAAATGATATCCTAGCACACTATGAATCTCAGATCAAGATACAACATGCTTATAAATTCTTCATGCACTAAATACTTCACAGATAAATAGAAGTGATTGCCATGAAAATCCAATTGATCCAATCAATTACTATAAAGTGCATTGCATCTTAGCTTCCAAACGACCTGAACACAGAGCCTTTAATGATGTGGTGCAAGTCAGAAGAAAATAAGAGGAGTAACAACTAAAGCACCATGGAGAAATAGAATATCTTAATGTACACAACAAAATTTAGTATGTATATCTTTTTTATGAATACCTTGTTACAAGGTCCTTGACAGATTCGGTTGTGAGTCCAAAACCAAAGGGAAAAAGTGGATCATAGTGAGAATCCCCAACATTCATTGGGAGTTGATCCACGGATTTGAACCATGTTCTTGGAAGCTTACCACTGAATCCATAGTCACCAAAAAGGACATCTGTCACACCCTGGCCTTCAGTGCCCGGTAACCATGCTGCCACTAGTGCATCTATTGAGGACATATAGGGTTCAATAACAAGAGGTCTGCCAGAAATGACGATAACCACACACTTTACATTTTCACAGACATTTTTTATGATATCCGGGCCAGGATCCACCATTGCAAGTGTTGTGCTGTCCCCAGCAGTCTCAGCGTAAGGAGGCTCACCAACAACAACAATGGCATATTCGAAGTTGCTGGACTTAACAAAATCACTGTCAGGTGTCTCACGATAGACAACTTCTGTGCTTGGATCAACTTCCAATTTTATGGCACTGAGAATTGTTGTTCCTGTCCATGGAAAGGAAATCTGTCATTTTGTTTCTGTAATAGCTTACTCCTAGGGGAAATGATTTTGGCTATTTTATCAACAACTTTAGAAAAGAATAACAGCAGCAGCTGAAAATAATGAGAAAAATGAACAGAAATCAAAACAGAAACAAGATGGAAAGAACCCTACTTTTGGTTAGAGTTCACATGCTTATGACACAGTTTACAAAGACATTACTTTTTAGATTGAAGGTGCAGTGAACTAAGCTGGAACATAAACTGCCACAATGTTCAACGGAAGTTTATCTGGCTTAAGTTACTCAGATAACATTATAGCAACTAAAGAATTAAGCACGGCTGCTTCGGTTTACTTGACATGAATGCATGTACCTACCATTATTCATCTGAAACTATGCAACCGAAAGAGCATATAATCCAATGAATAATTAATTAGAACCCTGCATTACTGCAGATATTGTATAATTAAAAATTTTCAAATTAAGAATGCCCATTTATGATTTCTCTAACATATAATATCAATTAGTAATTGAGTACATGCAGGGCCTAGAACCATATAAGCTGTAACAGACCACACACTATGCAGGAGAGAGTTACTTACCCCTTGTGTCCTCATTACCATTGAATCCTTGCCATTTGATTGTCCACCCCCCACATTGAAAACCCAAATTATCAGCGTGGGTACCAGCAACTAGGACTTTTGGGGCTTTCTTTGAGAGGGGAAGGAGTGGAGCACTTCCATTTTTCCCATTCTTAAGCAGCACAAGTGATTTTCTCACAGCTTCCCTTGCTAGGTCCCTGTGTTCCTAGTTATAAACAACATGATCTTATATCTCATGGCTCTCATTGCCTTAATTGTGCAGGAATATATTGCAAATTACAGGAAACAAGGAATGACACTAAAGTTGAATATCACTTTCGTTTTTAAAACACTTGGAGGCATCATTAAAGGTCAATGCAGGAAAGTACATTGACAAAGAACTTGTAACATTACATTCTGTTTGTTAGATAATAAATATTAAAAACTAGATTTATAGAAAGTGTTTTTGTAAAGTGATTTTCATTTGAAAATATCAGGCAGAAGTTCTTATCCAAAATAGATTGAATGGAAGATATCCCAAATCGAAGATCTTCAGTTTACGCCCCATCTGGAATGGGTAGGTGGATTTCGTGACAAGGATTTTGTGTTTATCCATGATATGTAATATAAGGGCTAGGCCGACCAGAACCCCAGACCCCAGCTACATTTCTAAGATTATAATATAACCATAAGGACTAAGACCTACCCTGGATATTATTACAAATTATATGCAAACTAAAATTTGGCAGAGTATCTCTTCCAAGAAATTGTCTATTGCAAAGAATATTATCATCAAGCATGCTGTTTACTACAAAACGAAATAGAAAGCCATTTTATAGTTATACCATTCAAATGAACTAAACAGCAGATAAAGTTCAGTTCTCAAATAATCCACCTTCAGATTGAGATGGTTAGAATGTCTTACCTGGCTTCCAAGCTCATTGACTGAGCTGAGATCAGCTAAAGGATTCTCAAACAGACCCATGGTGAACTTCACAAGCAAAATTCTCCCCACAGCATCATTGATACGCTCCATTGGAATGATACTGTTGTTGACCGCAAGTGTGAGATCCTGAATGAACTCCAAGTATTTGTATGGGACCATCACCTGTAATAAAAACCATAGGCAAGAAACACTGAGTTGTATAATCCAATACTTCAGTAGACATTACATTGTTCATAAGCTACACCCATGCAGAAATTCCACTCTCTCCTCAATGCTACATGTAATTTGAGCAGAAAATACAAACTAACCATATCAATGCCAGCTCCAATGGAGGCCTGGACAGAATATGAGTAGTTTGAATCAGGTGGTGTTGTGATCTTATCAATACCTTGCCAATCGGAGATGACAAATCCCTGGCAAATAAGAACAAATTTTTGTTGTTAGCATGCATTGCAAACCATGTTGCTTTCAAATTGGCAACTGTCATTGGCATAAAGATAAGCTGTACAATAATAATTTAATTAAACAACAAACCAGTTTCCTCTTGATCAATGAGTAATAATATGGTTCGGGCTGCACTTTCAGAGGAACAAGAGTAAATGCAATGCATGTAACAATAACATAGATTCTTCGTGTACCCAATAATAATAATAACAACATAGATTCTTCAAAATTTTTTGGCACCATTGAAATTATTATATATTCAACAGTAAACTTTAGTATAGCAACTACAGTAGACTTATGCCCAAGGATACCAAAAATCATTTCCTTTGAAACATAAATGATTTTATAAAGCTCTATAGATACTTCACCTCTAAAACTATAATCCAACTAGATTGTATACACTCTCATTGAGTGATAATGCAGTCATCAAATAAATGTCAAATGCTGGACAGTTATTTTATGGGAAAATGATACAACAGTAAAAACATCAATATTTAAAGTTTAAACCACCATTTTATGGAACTGACTTGCAAAGGAGAAAAAATTACAATCAATAATGATCAATAATAAAGGCCTTAATCAGTTAAGCTGAAGATATAAATAGAGGACTCATGCTAAAAAATGGACATCTTAGTTTGAATTTAAATTTGGAGCAACCAGCTAAATTAAGGATACCTGCATAAAAGTATGGATGATGCTAACTGCTAACCTCCACACACACACACACACACTGTCAATACCATGTCGTGTCATTATCTAGGTATTTTCTCGTGTCAGTGGATTCACATTATGTTCATGAAAGTTAAATGAGTAGGAAACAATATTGTGAATGAAAGCATTTGGTAGCAGTTTCCATTGTATAGTATAACTGTATTTTAAAACATTGATTAGGTACAGAAAAATAAATGCAAAATATCCATCACCTTAAACTTCAAGGTGTCCTTGAGGAAGCTAGTAACTAGATCACGGTTTGCGTGCATTTTCATCCCATTCCAACTGGAGTATGAAACCATGACTGTAGCAACCCCCATAAGGATGGAATCAGAATATGCAGGCATGTGAATGCTAAGCAACCCATGCCAGTCAATCGCCGTGTTGTTCTCATTGATTCCCTTGGTTGTTCCACCATCTCCAACAAAGTGCTTTGCACAAGCTGCTACCTTTGTCCTGCAACATAATTCAAATGAAAGATAGAAGGACAAATGAAACTTTTATAAGTTAGTAACTAAAGAAGGTTAATCAGGGGATTACATTTTTTTTTTTAACTTGTTCATCTTTCTTTTCAACTTGAAGGGTAGAATGCGAATGTTCAGCAGTGTTAGCCTCCCAAATTAACCAAGAACAATATGACTGAGACAAAGACCTTGAGCAGACCTTATTACCCAAGTGAAAATCAGTTTCCATTACCATATGGTTACCCAAAGTGGCAGGTCACGTGTATAAAGCATTTAAACAAGTTGTAGGTTCAGAGGGAAAATGCTACGTTTTCCAACACTTCAGTTAAATGTATAAAAATCTTTTTTATTAAACTGTATCGAAGTTGACATTTATGAGCTACTTACTACCTTCAGGACCAGGACTTCTTTTCTTTTTCTTTTTTTTTTGGGGGGGGGGCGTTAATGACCTTTTAAGCTGATTTTTTTTTTTACTTTCAACCATTATTGTCATAATATTTTTGTCTCCCTGAAATTTTTAACCTTTATTTTGTTCCTGTCAATATTAATATTCTAGCTCAGATCCTGCTTACATTAATGATGTAAAAACACTAAAGATCCATGAACTAAATATACCAGACTGTATCATCATTGTAGTGGCCGGAAAAGCCAGCAAATTAGGCATCAATATCTCTACAACATTGTTTCTGGAGTATATTGTATAAAATGTGTGAGTATAAAACTCCTATAGAATACTGAAATGCATACTTATTAAAAAAGGATTTAATATCACTAAGTTCATACTTGCCACCAACATACGGAAATCCTTTCCGGGAATTGGCAGGGACATCTCCTTGCAGACCAGGGATGATCGTTGTCATTTCTTGCACAATGTTGGGATCCTCACTGTAGCTCTCATAACATCGACCCCACCTTGGATCTCTACAAACCTATAAGGTGTGTTTCAGGAAAAATAAGTAAAATTATAAAGAACAAAATGGTACATATTGTGAGAAACTCATATACGTGTAATAAGATTTTTTTTTGCACAAGTTTATCATTTTTCAGCATCCAACTTACCGCAATGCATGGAGCAAAAACATAAGGAATCCCAGTAGCTCTGACTTCAAGAGCAGTTGCAGCACCAATCCTATGAGCCAGGTCAGGGTCCCTGTTTATAAAAAAAATTTATAAATTATAACAAAGGGTGGACAGATCCATCAAAGCATCCCTATACAACAGCATTAAGATCATTGGAAATTAAACCTGATGATTTGACAGAAAAGTGTATATACAACATTACACACCATTTCTGTTAAGTATTGAGGCCTTGATTGCCCGCGAAAGCCATAGCCCTCTAATTTAATTGCTTAGGAGAACCGGCCTTATTTAGTTTAGTTTTAGTAAATTAAACCTGATGATTTGACAGAAAAGTGTATATACAACATTACACACCATTTCCGTTAAGCATTGAGGCTATATAAAATCACTGCCAACTGCAAATTCAGTTAACTTTAACTCATTTATAAATCATACTTCTTATTTTGCACCTCTGCACAGGCATGATGATGCTCTATTCATTATAGAAAGACTCTGAAAAGATTATTGTGTCAAGAGACTTAAGCCATACAAATTATCAATGTCCAAACACTGAAGGATAAACGCTCAGAATTTTTAACTTGCCTGGTAGCTCCAAGCCCAATGTTATGAGGAAATATGGTGGCATTGTAGACATTATTGTGTCCATGAACAGCATCAATGCCATACATCATTGGAATGCCCAATCGACTAGCCAGAGCCCCTTTTTGAAACTCATTAATCATATTAACCCAGTCTTCAGCAGTAGCTTTTGGAAGTGGTTCACTACCACCACCACTCAATACACTCCCTGCACGTAATTAGGAGCATCTGAAGTTGACAATCGTTTTAATAAATATATCATCATTGCTTCCAATTACTTATTCTTGATCCAATTTTTTGTTCACTTCTAATTCCGGACACACAAATTGATGGTGATATAGTTCCATACTAACAAAGAATTATGAAATTTAAGAATACAACCAAAAGTCAATCAGATGCATTAATAAGCACAAACTCATGAAAATGTGAACAAATAGGAAGGTGCGTGAACAAGAAAGTGCAAGAGAAAGAAAAAGGGAAGCCAAATTGAAGTAAAAGATGAATAAAATAGCATAAAGTTACAGCTTCCGCACTTTCTCAGGCTTTCCTTTTCCCCTCATCAGATTTCACTACTTAAAATATATCAACAAAGTAAGGGCAAATTAAATGTGGATTGCATTACATCACCATAGAGAAAAAAGTGAAAGGTGTGAAGTATTTATCATATTTATTTACTTAAAACTAGGGAGCATTAATAATTGAATATTAAGCAGCATCTGTCACCATGAAGCCCAGGCACAATTTACTGAATGAAAATGAATTAGGTATGTTTGCAAAAGGCGAGTGGGATAATACAGAAGTTCCTCAACTTCAGGGGAATAGACGCATGACAAGGAGAGGTACCAAAGAAGTGTTATTCAAAGACTGAAAGATATGAGACTCAGCATCACTTATTTAAATGATTAATCAGCCATACAAACCTAACCAAATATGTGGGTCGTTAGAAAACATAACAGATAACTAAAAGATGGATCAAATTGATTACTACCTGCACACACAAATGCACATTTAATTCATACGAGGGGTCCTTACCTATGAAGTTCGTTCTCATAACCTCTGCATTGGCAACACTTCTATCAATTTGCACCATCTGACCAATCTTCTCCTCCAGAGTCATTCGACTAAGTAAGTCTTTAACCCGAGTCGCCACTGGTTGCTTTGGGTCTTTGTATTTCATATACTCTGCTTGGGCTTCCCCATTTGATGGCCCCCAACATAACCACAAAATCCCCAACAAATAAACAAATGCCCTAGACATCTTGAATTTCCCAGCTCTCAATTCCCCTGCAGAATTGGAGAAAAGAGAAAGAAAGCCCAAAAGATTTAATTAACAGGATTTATACTCCACTTGATTGCTAAGGAAGAGAGTGATGTAAAAGAAAGGCATATCCCATGAAATGGACTTCAAGAAAAGTTAACCCCATTAGTAAATCTCCACTTTTTTATAAGAAAAACGAATATGTGAAAAGGCGTGCAAAGCATATAACCCACTAAGATAAAGAACTCTCTAACACAGGCATTGAAGACAGGGCATCAATACAAGCAATAACAGCATACTTCAGGTGCAGTGTGTGTGGTATGGCAATGTCTGCTTTAGAGAGAGAAAGAGCTTACAAGATGTGCAAAAATGGAGATTCTTTTGGAGGATTTGTTTCCTGAAAGCAACCCTTTGACCTTTGGAGGAAAAGGGGTGAATGATACTGATGGAAATATCGTTCAAGAGGGCTTAGTGGGGATGGAGAGTGGGCGGAAGAAGTGGACACGACACTTCTTCTCTTGCTGTTTGCGTCTCCGTTAGGCGGTTTTCTTCTCTATATCGTTAGGACGCAGTGCTTCCCTTGGAAAACGGGGTTAATGGCAGCTAGTGGGCAATTTCAAAAAGTCATTTTTTCTTTTCAAAAATGCCTTTCAAGTGTAAAGTAAATGATATTAGCACGGAAAGGATGACGCAAACGCGGCATTATCTTCTTCCGGGAACGTTTTTATCAGTTAGTACATTTAATACAACTTCTATTCATCAGTTAACGATGTTATTAATTAAAAGATAGATTAGGAAGGACCGGTGCTATGCACTGTGTACACAATTGTTGTCAAATTTTTTAAAATATAATTAAATTAAGTAAAATTTACAGTGTTATATATATTGCTTAATTTATTAAGATTTATAAAAAAAATAATTTAAGATAGAAATAAACAGTATATTACAGTTTTCATCAATAATTTCATATTAAATTATTCTTTATAAATCTTACTAAATTAAACAATTCATATAAAATGGTATAGATCTTATGAATATAAAGATCTAATTACATTTAAAAAATTATACAAATAGTGTACAGTACCGTGTTGTCCAAAGGATCCTTACTCAGGTTAGATGCCTTTTTAACTTTTTTTTTTCTTTGGGTTTACAAATATGAATACCTTCTGAATCATGGAGTTTATGTGCGTGTAAATTCTAGGGAGAGAGAGATAGATATTAAAAAACTAGAAGCCAGTTGAATGGACTCCACACTGTTGTGTCTATTTCTCGAAATTGTGAGATCCATTTCTCGAATCAAGTACCTATCATATAAATATTTTGTTTTGGGTCACTCTCTCCCATGAAAACTGCAATGTGTCAATGTCAGTTTGTTATTTTATTCTAAAAATAATTTTACCGACATATTTTAAAGAATGAGAAAAATTGAGTGATCTATATTAGGAGCCTCGTCGTCTGTTTTTCACGTCAATAACTTTTTTTATATATTATTTTTATTATTTTATTTTATAGTTATATGTATGGGTTGGGACCAAAATATCCAAACAGAATAATGTTCCAGTTGATTGGAGAATATAAGGTAGAAAGAATATAAAATATGAATAATTAAAAATAGATAAAATAAAAAATAATTATTTTATTCTTATTTTTAAAAAATAATTTAATAAATAAAATAATCATTTGATTGAAGGATATAATAATAAATAAAATATAAAATATAAATAGATAAAGATAAGTAAGATAAAAAATAATTATTTTATTTTTATTTTTTAAAAAATAATAAATATTACACAAATTATATAAATAAAATATATTCATGATGTAATCAACCAAATAAAACATAAATGTTTGTGGGACTTTTTTTTTTGGCCAATTGATAATGGACACTAATTTGGCAAAGAAAAAAAAAACCTTAGGTTATTAGCCACCGGTCATGAGAAATTGAATTAATAAAAAGTTATAATTTAAGATTTTAAATTAAAAAAACTAAGACAGGGTAATTCAAAAAAGTTCCATGGATCCCATTAAAAAATTTTGAAAAAAGAAAAAAAAACAATTGTAAATTAATAAAAAAGTTTTAATTTAAGATTTTAAATTAAAAATATTTATATTAAAAGAATTTAAATTTTAAAAGTATTTTAAAAAATTTAATGACAAAAATCTAAACTATACAAAAAAAGTTACAATTTTAAACTTTAAGTTAAATTTTTTTAATTTTTAAGATTAATTAAAATTTAAAATTTTTTAGTATAAATATTTTTAAATTAAAATTTTTAACTATAATTTTTTTTCTATTAAAAAAAGGTAAAGCTATCATGTGGCACAGATCAGCCTTTTTGGGCACAGAGCCACCGGCCCTGAGTTAATCTGTTCTTTAACGGCTACTCCAACTGCGGCTAAGGGGTTAGGACTTCCAGAAGACCTTTTTTGGAATCTCAATGAACAATATTTGAAATTTAATCCACCATTTTTCCATTATATGATGAGTTAATATGACTGTGTCTTATAAAAAAATTATAAATACAAATAATTTATTTTTATTTTATCTCATATATTGACAAAAAAAATTCAATCCTTTCTTAGTTGCTGATGGCATTAGAAAGATGGACGGAAATTACTTGCCTTTTATTTCCCAGAATACTGAAGACAAAAATTACACTATAAAATCCAAAAATTAGGAAAGTAACACATTATAGCTATGACGTGATAGCAGAATCTGGGCCAATACAAATTTATTTTTTGAAATATGGAAATCACCACCTAGAGTCAATGCTTCAATACTAACCTAAAATGACTCAGAAGAAACCAAAAACTCTAAGCACAAGCCATCTTATCATCTTATATATAACAGCGTACATTGTTACTGTTATTTACATTATTCATTCTAACATCACCCCAATATTGTATTGTTTTTACGCTATTTATACATTTTCAATTCATTTTTTTCCTTTTCTATGGTGGGACCTGTGTTTTTTTTTTTTTACTTTTGTTTTCTTTATATACTATTTATCTACGATTAATTTGCACTTTTTTTTTCATTCCACAGTAGAACTCGTGCTTTTTGGCCTTTTTTTCGTGTGGCCTACAAAAAAAATTCTAAATCCTCTTATATCTTTCAGCAGACATGCTGGTTAATGACTGATAGTGACAACTAAAAATCTGTGCATTTCTATGAGTCAACAAATTTTATCCTTGTGAGGCCCGTGTAAATTTATGTAGGTCCCACAAAAACTTAACTAAAAAATATTACAATAATAAATAGCATAATATAATAATTTCCTTCTAACTTTTATTTATATATATATTAACTATCATTTTTCACAAAATGTGGGTCTTAACAAAAAATTAAAAAATTGGTCTCGCAAAAAAAAAATAGATAAATAATATTAAATAATATATAAACAATACAACATGACATAACATTATAAACGGTATAATAAATAGTTTTATATATATATATATATATATATATAATAGATTAGATTAGAAAAGTCTGATTTCTTCCCAGCTGACTCCCAACCCCATTAAGGTACTAATTATGCCATATGGAACAAATTATGATTGGCCCTATTTCGTCTCCTTGTCTTCATTGATAGCCAAACTGACAATTATGTTATGGATTTAGTTATGTCCTTTGGTTTATGGAGCATTAGGGTGTATGGAATGGGAATAAAAGAGGACCACTCATTTGTACCACGTATGGTTGACAGTAGTGTAATTTCATTTTCATTCTATAGAGTAATCTATTCTCAGAAATTGAGGTATTTGGATTTTATAAAAATTCTAATGAAATGGTGGGGCAAGAATGAGAATTTATATCATTGTTCTAAGCCATTTCAGCCTTATTGCACTATTCCAAGTATCATGTTTATTAAAATATTTAAAAATATTTTAATTTTTTTTTAAGATTGTTTTTTAATTTTTCAATAGAATAAAATAAAAATAAAAATTTTAATTTTTTTTACATTAAAGATATCTTGCTCTCTTTTTTTTTTTTTTTTAAGAACAAAGAAACTAGACTGAAGAGAAGCGAGACGGCCATCATCCAAGCCAAATCAACTTGTGCAAGCCATATTCTAAATAAGGAAATTGACTTCAATTGACTCAACTTTGTTGTTTATCAAGTATGACTCAAACACTTTTCTTTTTTTATTTTATATAAAAAAAAAGCACAAAGTCATTTAGAATAAAGAAAGGAAAAAGATAAAAATCAAAATTATGATATTATGTTCATTTCAGTCTCATCGATTGAGACTATTATCATGTGGGCTATAAGTTATTGACTTTTAATATTTATTTTAAAATACTTGCAACATGTACCTAATAATTAAATTAGAATTTTTTTTATAATTTTCCTTAACTGTAAGTGCAAAAATGATTTTATATGTATAAAGTTTGAAAGAAATATTCAAAATAAATCAGACAGCTAAATCACAAAGAAAAATTATTTAATCATTTTTTTAAAATAATAACACAGACATTTTTTAAGTTTTATTGATGTTATATAAACATTTTTTAATTTTCAAAATATATACAAATCTCTTTTAACATAAAAAATTATCATATACTTTAGTTTAATTTTAAAATTGTTTAACTAAAATATTTATTTATTTTTTTAATTTTAAAATATATATTTAGATTAATAACGGATATTTTAATCAATAAATTTAAAATTAAATTAATATATAAAGTAATATTTTGTTTTAAAAAATTATATAATTTGTCTAGCACCGAAAGTTACTTTTCAGGCAGCATACAAATTGTGAGAGAGAGAGAGAGAGAGAGATTCCTAAACCAAAAGCCATGTTTGTTGGGAAAAGAGTAAAAGGACATAGTCGTGGAATGGGTTCTTCCCACCCTCATCGTTTCCTTCAAAACAACCCTCGGCTCTTCTGGTTGTACATTCCAAAAGCTATTGAGCACGGAACGAATGACTTTATCAAAAATTTAGATTTTCGATTGATAGCTTTATTATTAAAAAGAAAGATTTAAATTCTTTGAAATTTTAATTTGGAGTTAATTTTTTAAACATCCCACTTATCTCTCTTCAATTATTACCTTTTAAGATCTTATCTTTATTTTTTTCATTAATTTTATCATCGAAGATGTCACCCCAAACTCAAAACAGATATATTTTTATGGGCCTGTTTTATTGGATATATATTCATAACATGATCAATCTACTTATATAATTTTTACATAATTTATCTCTTTTCAATGTGACTTCTAATTTCCACATTTTATGATTGACCCACCCATCATCTTAAATTGGATTCACACTTGGCTCTAATAAAACTTATATACTAAGAGTATATTTGGTCAGATGATATAACGGTAAAATGAATATAAAATGTGAGTATGTTATAGTAAATAAGATAAAAAATAATTATTTTTATTTTTTAAAAGGTAATTTAATAAATAAAATAATAAATATATTAATATATTAAATATTATACAAATCATATAAAAAGATTATGTTCGAGATACAGTAAATCATATAGTACCTAAAAAAATTTTCTTTAATGGACCCTCTTTGTTGAATTTTGTGATGGGTTATATTTATAAAGTTCATTTTAATCCAAAATTTTAAAACATTGAATTTATGAATGAATTTACTTACATAATCTGTCTCCTTCTAATATGATATTTTTCCTACTTTACTCACACTTTAATCAAACAAAATTTTCTTTAATTGGATAAACAGAATATCCTAAAAAGTGATAGGTGAAGGAAGTATATTATTGGTTTTAAAATTGAGAGGAGTATTTACAAATAATTTAAAATTAAAGAAAAACTGTATACATTTTTTCTCTGTTTATTTTAAAAAGCCTTATAATTATTTTCAAACACACCCTTAGTACGTGCATTAAGCAGAATTGATTGGCGCAGTTCCACTTTTATCTATATTTCCTTAGCTACTTTCATAACAATTCAATTAATATGAAGTGTACATACATTTTGCATCTTTCCTCTACCATATCTTTGTAATAATTAATTAATTTGCTAAATTAATTTATAATATAAGTTATACAAATTTCAATTGAATTTTATTAAAATTATACATACCTATTTCTTTTTCTATTTTCAAAATATACATAAACCTCCTCTAAAAATAAAAAATTACTCTATATTTTAGTCTAATTTAAATGTTTTTGACCAAAATACACTATATTAAACATAAATAAATATTTTTTAACTAAGAATTTTTTAATAGAGGGTGATGCATATAATTTTAATAAAATTAAAAAAATTTGTAATTTATTTTAATTAAAAATAAAAAGCATATATACTTTAATGTCAGAGCTCACGGGAACACACTTTAAGAGGAAGTTTACTTTCTGAAAGGTAAAGAAAGATATGATTCCTTGGCCCCAAGGCAGTTTTGCCTCAATGTCTCATGATACCTTTTATCGGCCTTTTGCTGAAGTGGTTAATAAAGTTTCTTTGGGGAAATTTATATAAAAATTAGGAGTGATTAAAATACTCAGATTCTGTAAAGATCTGTAAAATCTGCTTGCTTGGTGCTATATATGAGAATATAAAATGGCTATGAGTCCAAGTAAGAGTTTTTTTCGACATTTTTAAAAATTTATGTCTAAATTTAGATAAGATGATATTGTCCAGGGCCCATAACAAACAAACAAAAAAAACTACCCAAAAGACATTTGTATGTTTTGAATTATATTCATGTTTTTTGAGACATTTTATTTTTTTAATTATAATTTTATATGAATAAGTTTCATGTAAACAAATATCAAAATGATAGAAACTTTTTTTTTTTGGAAATTTCTTTCAATAAAAGGGGGTTAGCTACATGAATTTAAGGATTTAATTTAAAAAGAAAAAGAAAAATTGAATTTCTTACATATTAGAGTATAAATATATATATATATAAAAAAAAAAAGAGAACTATAATCTATATCCATATTCTAACAATTACCATTCCTAATCAAAACTTATTTCTTTCTCAAAAACCAGAGTTAATATAAAAAATC
Source organism: Erythrophleum fordii (assembly GCA_032878935.1). Taxonomy (NCBI): domain Eukaryota; kingdom Viridiplantae; phylum Streptophyta; class Magnoliopsida; order Fabales; family Fabaceae; genus Erythrophleum; species Erythrophleum fordii. Next base: position 10,275,289 of record JAVQMF010000052.1, on the reverse strand, counting down.
CTTCATCCAATCAATTTGGGAAATGTGAGGTTCTAATAAAACGGTAAAATACTTACAAAACACACAAATGTGAGGTGGTGAAATATGTACAAAACACTACATGTAGTGACTATTTAAACCCTAGAAAGGTTGAATGTCTAAATTCTGAAAATACCAATTTGAGAAGAGCATTTCTTAAATTAAAAAAAAAAAAAATCATTTTGTCATCATAAGTTCATAGCTTACTATGATAGACACTTATAGGTTCATGCTGTAGGGGGAAAGCATTTGTGAGGAAAATCAAAACTCAAAACAAACCATTAATTTGTAATTAAACCATTATTCCAAAGCTTTATATATATAAAAGCATCCCATGCAAAAAAAGATACATCAAATGAGTACAAATTTTAGATCATAACATCCCATTAACTTTTTTTTGCTGCCACGCCAAATGAGACACTAAAAGATCGAATTGTAGTTGAGTTGACAGAAAAAAATAAGAGGACTTCCTGCATTAGCTTGTTTCTTCACAACTCAATAGAGCCCCCTTGAATCAATTCAATTTCATGTCAAGTGATGTATTTTATTTGAATTTGTAAGACTTACTTGAATGATGAGTTTCATATATTTTTTTGTTCATCTTTTTTTGAAATTGACAAAATATGAAAAGAAAGAAAATTAAGAGGATTCAAACTCATAATGCTTCTCCTTTAGACGAAGGAATTAAAGGTTATTATCCATTGGATTAGGAACCCAACCCATTAATTAATTGAAGGTGAATTCTTTGATACATTTTCAAAAGTGATTGCACCAGTGTATTCACTAAACACACTAAGAGAAAAACATGTCAAAATATACTTTGGATTAATAAATAAAATTTCAAAAAAAAATAAAATAAAGCTAGAATGTATATCAAACAAATTATTTTATGTTGATATTTAGTGAGCATCTTCCTTTTAGTATATCACATAATAATTACACAGTGCAACCACTCTTGAGAATGTATCAAATAATTTACTTTAATTAAATTGTCCAGACAAATAGTTTTATTTTTGTGTGAAAGAAGCATGTATTAATTGAGTCGATTCCTCATTCCTGACTAGCAATTATATTTTCGATTCCTCCTGGTTTGTAAGTAAGTTAGGTTGCAAAATCCTCAAACCAATTTATAGCATATTCGGTTTGTTTAATTTATAAAATGTTGATCCATTCAAATTTAACCCAACTCATAAACTTACATTATTATATAAAATTTTTCAACATAAAAAGAAATGTTATTTTTAGGAAAATAATAGAAAACAATTATTTAAAAGATTTCGCTCAATTGATTAAAAAAATTAGTATTTATCTTTAATAATTTAGATACAATTCTTTTAAAATGTACTCTGGGCGTACTGAAATTATTTTTTAATTTGTTTACTTTAATGGTTACCAAATTATCGTCGACTCAACAAAGGATTTTGAAAATATGTTGGGCTGAGGTTCATTTCCAAAGAATTTTTATTCAGTCCAAAATAAAAATATTAAAGATAAAATAGGTTTGAACTTAACAATTACTAATCTATTGTGATTATAGGACTTTTGAAAATCAGATAGAGTTGAGTCCAAACTCATACCCAAAACTTTTTATTTGAGGCAAAGGTTTGGATTTTTTATTTGTTCTAAAAAAAGGCCAATCCTTATTTTCAAGTCTCCCTCCATTGCCCACACCATTAATGAAATATACAAAAGACATTTTTTCCTTTAATTAGATAACAAAAATGTCTTCCCTGAGTATATTATACAAATCTTTCTAAAAATTTATTAAAATTACATAAATCACCTTTTTATTTTTAATATATATATATATCCTCTGAAATAATAATTTATACTACATTTTAGTTTAATTTTAATTTTTCTTGACTAAAATATATTTTATTAACTCTTATATTTTTTATAGAGCATATTTTAGTTCAAAAGATAAAAAATTAGACTACATTATATATTTTAAAAATAAAAAAGAGGTTTATATAATTTTAACAAAATTTTAAAAAAATCTATATAATTTATTCAAATGAATAATAATCAAATGAAAAAGAAAAAAAAATACTACGCTTTTACATCATTTTATAAAAATTTCAGCTATTTCAATAAAATTATACAGCTTCAGACTGGAGTCTCCAGAGTTGGCAAAACCTGTGAGAACAAGAAACTACGTATGCTAATTTCACATTATGAAACATGAATATATATATATATATATATATATATATTGCATGCTTTGCAAGTATAAAATGTATTAATGGAGGAGACAAAGAACAATTACGTTTTTTGCCAGAGAAGTAAGGGAAATTTCAATCCAATCACATTAACAAACCAAAGCAAACAAAAAGGAATAGCCTCTACATTAAGAAACCCTATTAACCCCAACAGATATGTTTGTATATATACAGACATATATATATGGCTATGAAAGCCAATAACATCGACTTGATAATAAGAGAATAGAAACTCAAAGCAATTATATTTAAGGTAGCAGATATATATGGCTATGAAGCCAAGAACACCAACTTCACAGGGACAACCTTCTCTTCGTCCTGTGTATGAGGATTTCCAGCCCAACACTGAATTGACTGAGAATCGAGAAGCTCACTTTCTGCACATTCATCTTCCTGGTATGCATATATCTCTAGTTTTATTATACTTTAAGAGGATATTTTACATTCTAATTCTATGGTATCTTGGATATTATGAAGGATATATGTACACCAAAGTATAAAATATTATAACATTTAGGGTACTCGTGATTGATATGGCAACTGTTATAAAAAAGAAACTAGTAATATGTTATAAAACAGATTTCAAAAAAGTTAGGGTTATGATGTGAGAATAATATAATTTTTGAATGGCGAGATACCACTCAGAATAATGTTATCACACCCTAATACCTTAAACAATAAATGTAATCTTACCAAGAACATATGCATCAATTTGAGTATCGACTGACATTCTCTTTGTCAAGGTTAAAATGACAGTGTATTAAACCTTCTTTTGTATTCTAATGTCAAAAAGTATTTAAGAATAACTTTTCTCATCATCAGAATATCTGACACAAAAGCTTCTTGTTTTTTGTATTAAACGAGGTAGTTATTCATGTATAGTCTTCCTATTCTCCAATCAGTTAGAATATACATATATATATATATATATATATATATATATTGTCCTTTATGGAGAAGATAATTTTGTGACATACATGCTGATCTTATATATATAAAGATTCTCATTGTTAGTTATGTTGGGAGTTTCTGTTTTGCAATTGCAGGCTTTACAAGGGATCAAATAAAGATTTCATTTATGCACTCTGCCAGAACGTTAAACGTTTCTGGAGAAAGACCAATTGACAGTGAAAATTACAGATGGATCCGTTTCAATCAATCATATCCTACTCCACAAAACTGCGAGGTCAAGAAGCTACAGGCCAAGTTTAATCAGGGAATTCTTACCATTACAATGCCAAAGAAGCTTGTTTCACAACAATCTCCTAAACGAGAAGCCCAAGAAAAAGGTCCATTTCCTTCAAAGAAAGAAGAGCCAAAGCCTGATAAAAAAGCCCAAGAGGGCATTCCTCCAAAACCCCCAACCACTAGAGTGGAAGAACCGAAGCCTGAGAAAGCCCAGGAGAAAATTCCTCAGAAATATACACCTCGCAGAGGGGAAGAACCAAAGCCTGAAAAAGCCCACGAGTATGTTCCAAAAAGACATACACCTAGTATTGGAATGGAAGAACAAAAGCCTGAAAAGGCCCATGAAGAATCTCCTCAGAGATTTAGAATTCCTAGAGGGAAATATGATCTAATGAAGGCACAAAAGAATCAAGAAGAAGGTATTGAAAGCCAGAAGCCAATAGATGAAAGGGGATTAGAAGCACTTATGCCTCCAGGGCCCATCGGGGAGTCTAGGCCTGAAAAGGGTCAAGATGAAACTGAGCCTAAACCCACAAAAATAAGGGCTCCAGGAAAGCCCATATATGAAAAGGCCGAGGAAGGGAGGGAAACACAGAAGGAAGCTAAAGAAGTAGATGGGAAATTGCCTAATGAGTCGAGAAAGCCTGAGAAAATATTTCAAGAAAAAGAAATCAGGACAAGAAGAAAGGCTCCAGAAACTGCAGAGAAGGAAAATGAAATTATGATCAGCAAAGAGGATGATATAGTTGGCACAATTGGGAAGGGAATTAAACAAGTGTCTGCTTCTACTTCACAGGTCGTAACAAAAATTTCAGCAGGAAAATGGAATGATGAAGACAAGCCTACGCTAGTAAATATGGGTGCAGCAATGCTAGTAATTGCAGCACTGGGAGCGTATGTATCTTATAGGTTCGCCTCTTCTGGGAGTACCTGAAACTATAGTTCTATTTATATCTTTCTCATTCTCACAATCCTCACAAGTTTCATCAAGTGTAACTTCAACTCAATAGCTGGTGTAAGCATATGTTGCGATGATATATGATTTGAACTTCATTTATTTTCTGCATAAGGATGGACGTCAATGGATATATTCAAATATCCGACATTAATGAAAATGTTCGAAAACATTCTACTTACTTTGGAATTTAAGTAGCAGCGCTGACTACTCATATCTAACACTAAACATTAATTCAAGACAGGGAAACCTGAAACATGAAAAAAATATATATATATATATATATATATAGGACATATAACATTTTAAAACTACATTTTTTTAAAAAATTCTTAATAAGTGCCTTTACAAATATATCCACAACGTTATTCTTCGTCCTGTAGTGACTGACTACAACAAAACGTCTCATTAGAAAAAAAAAAAAACTAGGATTAACTTAATCACAATTATCATTCTCCATGGCATCAATAATTCTTACTCTTCAAAACATGTTATTACTTTTTGACTAATGTGCTCACGTTAGATAATAATAAGGTATAGTGTTAGCAAGTAGTTAAACTATTTAATTGAAGGATATGAAAGAAATTAATTTAAGCATTAAAATCAAAATTAACTTAATCACAATTATCATTCTCCATGGGATCAATAATTCTTACTCTTCAAACCATTTTATTGCTTTTTGACTAATGTGCTTGCATTAGCTAATAATAAGGTAAAGTTATAGTGTTAGCAAGTAGTTAAACTACTTAATTGAAGGAAATGAAAGAAATTATATTTACAAATTAAAAGCATTATACAAAGGGAAGCTTCAGGGAGATTAAAGAGGTCAAGTTAATGTACTATAAAATAGAACATCTATACAAGGAATGTGAAAGCATGGTGTAGAAAATAGAACAGTATAAAACATATAATAGAAACGGTTTTGATATTTCTTCATGAGTACTACATAACAGAGGCAGTGATTATATAATGGAGTTCACATGCCTTCCTATTCATTTGGAATAACAGAATGCATAACAACCTGTAACAGAATCTACACGTGAAGGAAATTCACTCTAACATTCCTCCTGAATTTGAAGTGCTCTGTTCTTTGTTTCCTCCCCGCAAACATGAGTCTGGAGATAATACTCGAAGTTTGCTCCTTAAGGTTTGGAAGCGGAGAGAGGAGAGAGGCTTAGTAAGGATATCAGCAACTTGAGTAAAGGATGGAATGTGTTTGATAATGACATCCTTGGACAGAACACGTTCTCGAACAAAATGCAAATCCAGCTCAAAGTGTTTTGACTTAGAGTGTAAGATGGGATTCGCACTCATTAAGACAGTGCTGAGATTGTCACAGAACAACATAGGAGACGGGTGGAAGAGAGTTGAAGCTCAGTGAGTAGAGATTTAATCCATAACACCTCGGCAAGAGCATTGGCTAGACTGCGGTATTCAGCTTCTGTGGTAGACCGAGAGACTGCAGCTTGTTTCTTGGATCCCCATGACACTAAGTTATAGCTAAAATACGCCCCATAGCCAGATGTGCTGCGACGATCATCAGGGTCTGACCCCCAATCAGCATCAGCAAAGGCAGTGATCTTAAAATGAGAAGAAGGTTGGAGAAGTAAACCATAAGAGGAAGTACCATTAAGATACCGAAGAATACGCTTAACAGCCTTCCAGTGGGACTCAAGGGGATCTTGCATAAACTGACAGGCTCTATTCACAGCAAACGAAATCTCAGGTCTGGTGATAGTGACATACTGGAAAGCACCAACAATGGAACGATACAAGTGAGGATCAGTCATGAAGTCAGTACCATGTTTTGACAGCTTGAGATTGGAGATCATAGGTGTGGGACGCCCTTTGGAAGTTAGCATTTTAGCTTTGACTAACAAATCATGAATATACTTCTACTGATTGAGATGGAGATTGCCATCTCACAGAACCTGAGCTTGAATCCCGAGAAAATAATGTAAAGGACCCAAGTCTTTCAAAGAGAACTCATGATGAAGTTGATCGATCAATGTAGCAAGAACTGAGGTTGAGCTCTCAGTGACCAAAATGTCATCAACGTATATGAGTACAAATGTTATGTGTTGGGGAGTGATGCGAAGAAAGAGGGATTGATCACACTTGCTGTGATTAAAGCCAATGAGGGACAGGGTAGAAGCCAACCGATCATTCCAAGCTCAAGGAGCTTGTTTCAGGCCATAAAGAGCCTTATGTAATTTGCATACAAGTTGTTGATTGGAATGCTCAAATCCAAAGGGCTGTTGCATGTAAACTTCCCCTTGAAGTATTCCATTAAGGAATGCATTGTTGACATCTAGTGAGGAATATGCCACTGTTTAGATAGAGCGACGGTGAGAATGATTCGAATGGTTTGAGGCTTAACCACAGGACTGAATGTTTCATGGTAATCAAAACCTGCTTGTTGATGAAACCCCTTTGCAACAAGGCAAGCTTTGCACCGCTGGAAGCTACCATCAGAATGTTGTTTAATTTTAAATACCCACTTACAACTTATGGCACGTCGACCTGGTGGAAGATCTACAATGGACCAAGTATGATTACATTGGAGAGCATCGAACTTAGCCTTCATTGCATCTTTCCAGTGAGGGACCTGCAAAGCTTCAGCTGCAGAACCTAGTTCAGTGAGAGCGAAAAAGGCATTGGGTTTAAAAACACCAGCCTTAGAACGAGTGACCATAGGATGATTATTGGACAGTCTTTGTGGAGACTGGTTAACAGCAAGAGGAAAATGGTTAGTAGCACTAGAGTTAAGCTGCAGAGGAGACTGATCAGCATTACACCCTGTACCTGAAAGAGCATTTGCAGTAAAAGAATCATTAGAGCAAGATTGAGAAGAAACAGAGAAAGGTAAAGAAGAACATGAGTCATTCACTTGAAGGAGAGGAGGATGAGCAGGAGGAGGAAAGAATGAGGAGGTAGGAAGTGATGATGACTGGGAGGAAGAAGCTTGAGTGGTGTAGGGAAAAGTATTTTCATTGAAAATGACATCTTTGGAGATGTAAAGTTTGCCATCGGGTGCAAGACACTTGTAGCCTCTGTGGGAATCACTGTAACCCAGAAATATACATTCACAGGAACGAAAATCCATTTTATGAGCATTATAGGGTCTGATGTGAGGGTAACATGCACAGCCGAAGGTCTTGAGGAATGCATAATCTGGTTTGGTGTTATACAGGACTTTAGATGGAGAACGATTAGACAAAAGAGGTGTAGGTAATTGATTAATGAGATAGGTGGCTGTATAAAAAGCACTATCCCAGTATGAGAAAGGTAAAGAGGATTGAGCTAGAAGGGTAAGGCCACTGTCCACTATATGCCGATGCTTTCTCTCAGCAACACCATTTTGGTAGTGAGCATAAGGGCAGCTTATGCGGTGGGAGATTCCATGTTGTTGGAGTAAGTTGGTAAAGGAACAGAATTCTCCACCCCCCCCCCCCCCAATCAGATTGCACAACCTTGATTTTGTGGTTTAAATGAAGTTCAGCATAAGTCTTAAATTGAACAAATGCTTGTAGTGCTTCAGATTTGGTTTTTAAAAAATAAATCCATGTATATTTGGAAAGGGCATCAACAAAGTGGATATAATAAGAATAGCCTTGAGACGTTTTGATTGGAGAAAGACCCCATAAGTCTGTATAGATTAATTCAAGTGGATTATTATATTGTGTATCAGGAGGAGAAGAGGGCAGTTTATGTGCTTTTCCGTAGCAATAAGCCTTGCAAAAATCAGTGGCAACTTTACTAGGAACAGAGATGTTACATTTCTTCAACACGTTCATTACAACTTTAGAGGCAAGATGCCCTAAACGGTTATGCCACAATTGAAATTTAAAAAATGGTGAAGTAACAGAAGTATGATTAGAGCTAGCAGAAGATTGTAGATCAGATGAGTATGCTGTTGGCTGAGGAGGTGGTCTCGATATGGAGGTAGCTTGTGAGTCAGCTTTGAGAAATTGAAGACCATCAAATGCATAAAGACCATTTTTAAGCTTCCCTTGCAGAAAGGATCTTGTGGGAACCCTGTTTCTTCACAAAACAAGAGAATGGATGAAATTCAAAGTAGACATCATTATCCTGTGCAAATTTAGCAACACTGAGTAAATTTTTAGTTATTAATGGAACATGTAAGAGATTGCTGAGATGAAAAACAGAAGAGGATTGATATGGGGAAGTGATTTGTGAAGGACCAATGTTCTTAATTACCAAACCTGTACCATCAGCAACTTGAACGCTCTCATGATTAGTGTAAGGTTCCTTGTAGATTAAATTGTTGGAATCTGGAGTGAGGTGATGACTTGCTCCAGAATCAGGATACCATGATGGATCCAAGATAGCAGCACGCCTTTGCTGTTGATGAGTGTTATATGCAGCGAAGTTTCCTTGGGGACGAGGAGAATAAGGATTTGAATTCTTGGAGTACGAAGCACCATTGAGAGAGCCTTGATGCCTTTGGAAGTTTGGAGGTCCTTGATAGCTTTCAACAAACCGATGGAAACATTGCCAAGCTAGATGTCCGTTTTTACCACGTACTTGACATACCACTCCTATGTTCCTCTGACTATGTCCACCTCTTCCTCTAAAGCCACAACCACCAAAAGACCAACCTCGAACTCCAGAGGCTCGATTTCCTTTATAAGAGAAGTGTTGTCCACCTGAGGTTTGTGAATAACCACCAACAGTTTGTGCAAGATGAACGGATGGAGGATCAGATGGCTTAGCAGTTCTTTCAAGTTTACTTTCTTGGATTAAGAGAAGAGACTTAATATCTGCAACACTGTAAGGATCTAATCGAGAAGATACGGAGGTGATGAAAGGATCATACTCTTCAGGTAAGCCTTCAAAGATGGCATCAATGTGGTCATTAACAGATACAGTATGTCCAACAGAAATTAAAACATCAACAGCTGACTTGATTTTAAGTAAGTACTCTGTAATAGATAAGCCCCCTTTCTTGGTGCCTCTCAATTGTGTTTTATATTGTTTAATTTTAGCTCTAGTATGTGATGAGAAGAACAGAGCAATGTGATTCCAGATCTGTGAAGATGACTGACAACTTACCACTCGTGTCAGCATTGATTCGGACATTGAAGAAAGTAGCCAAGACATTAGCAACTGATCTTGCTTGAACCATGCAACGAATTCTGGATTCATCTTTTCTGCTAGGCGACCAGCTTCTGTGGCGAATTTTCAAGGTACTGCTGGTTCCATTCAACAAAACGCTGCAGGTCATGTCCCTGGATTGCTGCATTGATCTGCTGCCTCCACAGTAGATAATTGTCTTCTTTAAGTTTGACAGAAATGGAGTGAGTGAAAGTGATAACATTCGTTCTTACATGAATTGAAGACGTGACAGGAGACGCATTAGTTATGGCTGTACTGGAAGAGTCCTCCATGATGGATCACAAGGCTCTGATACCATGTGAAAGCATGGTGCAGAAAATATAAAAGTATAAAACGTATAATAGAAACGGCTTTGATATTTCTTCATGAGTATTACATAACAGAGGCAGTGATTATATAATGGAGTTCACATGCCTTCCTATTCATTTGGAATAACAGAATGCATAACAACCTGTAACAGAATCTACATGTGAAGGAAATTCACTCTAACAAGGAAAACCAAAAAACATAACTGAGGGATGATTTTTCAAATAAAACCAATAATAGATATAAGCATATAGCTTACAAGGGCAACTAATAAGACACAAGTACACATATATATGAGCAATATTTAGATGTGAGCAGCTCATGAGATAATTAAGTATTATGCGTTTTCACTCAACTTAATTCTCTCCATTATAATCTAATTAATCCACATGTCTTAGCCTTCCCATAAGACTAGCATCACCACCTTTACTCATGCTAGCGAGTGTACAAGCTAAGATGTACCAAAGGCTAAAATTATTACTGTTAGCTATGATGTTATGAAACAAAGTTCCTTCTAATAGAAAACCATTATGTATAGTTAATTATATAAGTATAGTGGGGAAAAGTTAGTAAGATGGATAGAAGTAAAAGAATAGTTAATAGTCCTCCAGTAATACAATCTTTTCTTAGAATTCATTTCTAATGATGTAATAAACATAATGCGTGCTATCGCAATTCATATCGCCATTCTAATTGGATTTCCATCAAAACCTATCATGTGAATGCTATCAATAATTTTATCAATGCTAATCATATAGACAGTAAAATCATTTTACTTTAATTATTCGAAATCAACATCATGCAAACGATAGTTCAATCTCTACTATAATCCTCTTTCAAGTAATTAGTTAAATCCAAGTCCAATTCTTGATTCCATAATTTTTTAATGAATAGAACTTATCAAAGTTTTTTTGTGGAGATAATTAGTTCAAAATTAAGTATCTTCATGCAAAGAGATAATTAGGCAAAAACTAACAATGTTCATGAAATGGATAATTAGTGAAACTTAAGATTAATATTTCAAAAATGATAAAAATACATTATAATGATATTATCTATTTACAAACAATGCCAAGAAAATGGTGTACCTTCCTTCCACCACCTTAGAGCTAAACTCTAGGGATATCCTCAAAGTATATTATAAACACAACTAACATGCAATCAATATTTTGACACCTTAATTCATAGCTAGTATTATTGATTTAGCTAATTTCACTTTCTAATATCTAAAGCCCTAATTTTAGCTTACGTTTTTTATTAAATTTATTTTATAAATTAATATTTAATATGGATTAGCATTAATTAATTATAAGATAATTGTTTATTATATTTTAAACAATCAGTCTTGTATTTAGTAATTAAGTTCTAAACGAATTGGGTTTTGTTTAAAAGTGTGTAATTTATGATAGGTCAAATTACATATATATCCATTAGGTAAAGACCCCAACTTATAGCCCTTTAGTAGCCAATAGTTTCCTATCACAAATTTGGCCCATGTGAAGAAGATAAAAGAGACAGTTAATTATAAATACAAGTATTATATAAGAAACTGCTACCGCTCTCTTTTTTTCTCCATTCTGAAACTTTAAGAGGTAAAGTAGGTTGTGTGATCTACCTCTCTCGTTTACCAGAGTAAAGGCACATTTATAAATTCCTCATTAGGTATGCAATTTTTTTTCTTATCTTGTTTTGATAAATTAATCTTGTTTAATTTATGCTATCAACACATGGTATTAGAGTAATGTTGATAGTATGATTTCTCATCTTATTAAGATAATTAACAATCTGATTGGGTTATACCCAAAAAAAAAAATCCCAATTTTACGAATTTAAAAACCTTAAGAATTGGGAATTTTCAATTGTGGCACAATTTCATAAAATTGAACAAAATTTGTGTTGTATATAAGTTTAATGATATGATTGACATGTTTAATTTAATATGATTTGAGCTTGCTAAGGCAAAATTCCAGTTTTTGTTTTTGAGTTTGTGCTTCATCTCTAAATTTTCAAATATGTTATTTCTTCCAATGATAATGAAATTAAATGTTGCACAACCCTTTCATACACTTATATAAAACAAGGAGCACAAATGAATTAGAAGAATAGAGCTCATGAACATATGGATCGAAAAGGGGCTTGTTCGAAAATTTCGTGTTTCTTGTTTGATCCCTTTTTGCATCGATATTCTTCAATTGATTGATGCATATTGTTTAGAATGAGGTTTGGAAGCATTTTATGGCTTTAAATCTACAAATGAAGCAAGATTCTGAAGCATAAGGGAGGCAACAATGACGGAAAATCGCCCCCAGCTCTAGCGTTCCCCACTTGCGCTCCCAAGCACGTGGGAGCAGGTGTACATCATGCGCTAGGCCTTTCGGCCCAGTGTCAGGTCCAGTCCAATTGTTTTTTTATTTCTATTTATATGTTATTTTTTTTGTAATTTTTAGAACTTAGAAAAAAATTATTTTGAATTTTAGAAAATTTATACAACAAATAAATAAACTTTATTTATTGAATTTTGGCCCAAAAAAAAAAATCATGAGTATACTATATAATATTCTACATTTTTATGATGAACCACTCTCCCTAATTATTAGCATAGCCATATCAAATTAGACCTTGAACATTAAATGTGGGTGTTTTAGCATATAATAGGCCAATTTACACTTAATGGTTGCACCTCCTACTGTGGGACCAACCATAGAAGTGTTCTAATTAGTAAATGTCTAAGAATGAGATACATTGATAATGGATACACCCTATCCGTGTAACATTATTAAGATTTGACTCTTTTAAGATAGGCAAGTAGCATTTGTTTTAATGTTTTCAATAATTCTTATACTATCTCGGTATGGCTATATTGAATGCATCTTGTGTAGACTCTCTATGAAGGCCAAAACTTTAGAGTATATGTAAGCTTAACTTGACACCACTTTGTTACATAGTTGCTTAACTAAATCTTGTATTGTAATTATGTTGTGCACGCATAATTAATTATTTCCCAATTTTTGGTTATTTCAATTCTTGCCTTCTAGCAACTATCTATGGTGAAAACTTTTGATGGTATGAATTATAATGATTGAAAAGAGTCCTTGAACATATACTTGACAATTTCTGAAAAAGATTTGGCACTCAGAGAATTTAAGCCAAAAAATCTCACACCTGAGTTTAGTTCTACTGATAAGACATATCATAAGCAATGGTATGAGTCAAATCGAATTTGTCTAGCCGTGATTAAATATACTATTAAGAAAGGAATTAGGGAAAGCATTCCAAACAAAGACACTACATTAGAATACATGAATGTAGTTGGGGAGAAATATATGAGACTTGACAAAACTCAGAAGGTCTATTATTTCTCGTTACTTGATAACACCTATTATGATGGGGTGTCAGGAGTCAGAGTACACATCATGAAGCTCATCTACTATTATAACAAGCTCAAATCATATGAAGTTGATGTGGGAGAAAGCATTTTAGTATACCGAGTCCTTCAATCATTACCATCGGAATACACATTCTTGAGAACTTCCTATAATTCACAAGCAACAGAGTGGTCAATTGATCATATGATATCCATTATGACTCAAGAAGAAGAGGCAATCAAGAAGAACAAATCTTATATGCCATCTGTGAATTATTTGTCTCATGGTTCAAGTAGCAAGTCAGGTGGTAGTGATAAGAAAGAAAAGAGACTAGAAAAATAGAAATTAGGAAAACTTGGATTTAAGAAAAGTGGTGAAAAGAGTAAGGCCCCACAGAAGAAATTCAAGGTAGTTGCCATTATTGTAAGATACTTGGTCATAAGATATTTGATTGTTATAAATTGAAGAACAAGCATGAGAGAGAAGGTACATCTTTTGTTTTATCCCTCTAGCTCTAGTGTGTTTTGAATCTAATAGTTTTAAAACATTTTCTAATTTCTGGTGGTTAGATTTTGGTGCAACTATCTATATTGCAAATTCTTTGCAGGGGCTCAGAAACAAGAGGATCCTAAGTGAGAAAGAGAAGGAAGGCTATCTTAGGAATTGAAGGTAGCAAGGCTGTGGTAGAATGCATTAGATCAGTTTCTTTATGTTTGTCTTCTGGACATGTCATGAATTTGAATAATGTCATTTATGTACCTTCTGTGAGAAGAAATTTAATTTCTAGTTCAGTTTTAAATAGTTGTGGTTATTCTTTTTGGCAAGAAAATGAAAAGATTGGTATTTATTATGATTCTATTATTGTTAGTACTGCCACTTTACAAAATGGATTATATCGTTTGAACTTGAGTGATTGTCTTGTTAAATCTCTTAATGCTCTTATTAATGCTATGATTGGACACAAAAGCCCAAGAATTAATGAAAACTCTTCTATTTTATGGCATTGGCACTTGGGCTATATCTTTAGAGAGCAATTAGAGAGGTTGGTCAAATAAGGTGTATTGCAAGATTTGAATTTTTTAGACTTTGAAACTTGTATTGACTGCATTAAGGGAAAACTTCCCGCTATAACTAGAAATAAAGGGGTAAATAGGTCGAGAATATTTTGGACGTAATCCATACTGACATATGTGGGGCCATCACACCTACAACTATAGGCAGATTCAAGTACTACATGACCTTTATAAATGATCATTCTAGGCATGGTTAGATTGATCTTCTACGTGAGAAGTCAGAATCACTGGATGCCTTTAAGAATTTTAAGGCAACAGTTGAATTGAAGACTGGCAGGGCCATAGAATGTGTGAGATCAGATAGAGGGGGAGAGTATTATGGGAGATATACTGAGATAGGTAGAAATCTAAGTTTATTCGCTTTATTCCTGTAACAACATAGGATTGAAGCCCATTATACAATGCCTGGGACCCCACAACAAAATAGGGTTGCAGAGAGGCGTAATCATACTCTAATGGACATGGTTAGGAGTATGATTAGCCACTCCTCCTTACCATAATTCTTGTAGGATGATACTTTAAAGACTTCGGTTTATATTTTAAATCAGGTACCTAGTAAAACAGTACCAAAGACCCCATATGAACTCTTTACTGGAAGGGAGCTGACTTTAAAGCAATTTCAAGTATGGGGTTGTAAAGAAGAAGTGAAGCCATATAATCCTTAATTGAAGAAATTAGATTCATGAATAGTTAGTGGGTTCTTCATCGGGTATTGTGTAGGGTCAAGGGGATGCAGATTTTATTGCCCTACTTACATTATCAAGATTATCGAGTCTGATCGGGCATTTTATTTTGAGGATGACTTAGATAGTGGGAGTTCTGTACCTAGAGTTATCGATTTATGTGATGAGAGCACCGTCTTGCTTATGCCTATTTTGACACCCTCTATGCCTAACAAAGATAAAGTTGTAGAAAATCCAATTAGAGTAGATGTAGAACTCCATGTGGAAGAAGCAGGTGAGGTGATAATTGAATTGAGACCTTTTCAAAGAGCCCAAAGGCCTACAATACCAAATGATTACATGGTTTATTTTTAGGAATTCAAATCTAATACTATTGAAGGCATAGATCCCAAATCCTTTAAGCAAGTGATGTCTAGTCCTAATTGTGCTAAATGGATGGAGGCTATGAGCGATAAGATTGCCTCCATGCATCAAAATCATGTGTGGGAGTTTGTGGAATTGCGAAATTAGGGTAAACCAGTTGGTTGCAAATGGGTCTATCAAACTAAATGAGGAAGTTCTGGTGAAATTGAAAGATATAAAGTCAAACTTATAGCTAAATGTTATACTCAGAAAGAAGGCATCGATTACACAGAAACCCTCTCGCCAGTGTCTACAAATGATGCTTTCAAGGTGGTTATGGCTCTCGTTGCACAATTTAATCTTGAACTTCACCAGATAGATGTCAAGACTACTTTTCTTAATAAAGACTTTTATGAAGAAGTTTACATAACTTAACCAGATAGTTTTATTGAGCCTGAAATAGAACATCTAGTATGCAGACTATGAAGATCCATTTATGGGTTGAAACAAGCCTCTAGGTAGTGATATTTAAAGTTTGATGAGGTTATCACCTTTCTTGGATTCATTGAGAACGATTCAAATCAATGTATTTATCAAAAATTTGACGGGAGCAATTTTGTCTTCTTAGTACTCTATGTTGATGATATTCTACTAGCAAGCAATTCCCTGAATTTTTCAAATGAGACAAAACATATGTTATCATACCATTTTGATATGAAAGATCTTGGTGAGGCATCTTTTGTTCTAGGGATACAAATCCATCGTGATAGATCTCATCGCACTTTGCGTCTATCTCAAGCAACTTCTATTGAAAGGGTACTTAAAAAGTTTAAAATTAAAATGAAAAATTATGCATCTAGTTTGGCATCTACTCAGAAAGGTGATTCATTGTCTCGATCATAGTGCCCTAAAAATGATGCTGAAAAGACTAAAATGGATATGATTCCTTATGCTTTTGCTGTGGGTAGTCTTATGTATGTATAAGTATACACTTGTCTAGACATAACTTTTGTTATTAGTGTGCTCAGGAGATACTTGAGTAATCATAGAATGATTCATTAGAAGGCTGCCAAGAAGGTTATGAGGTATCTGCAAGGTACCAAAGATTACATGTTGACTTATAGAAAATCTAATATACTTGAAATTGTTAGCTATTTAGATTCAGATTTTGCCTCTTGTATAAATAATTGCAAGTCAATTTCTGGATATATCTTTATGATGTTTGGAAGAGCTGTTTCATGGAAAAGTGTTAAATAGGTACTTACAGCCACCTCCACTATAGAAGTAGAGTATATTACATATTATGAGGCCACCTGTCAGGGAATATGATTAAGAAAGTTGATTCCATATTACGACCTTTAACCATCTTCTGCGATAATTCTTCTATTGTATATTTCTCTCAGAATCACAAAAATTCTAGTTGTACTAAATATTTTGATGTTAAGATTTTATTTGTTAGAAAAAAGATTGCTGAATTACAGACTCGCATTATACACATCCCGAGTGAAGACATACTTGCAAATCCGTTGACTAAAGGCTTACTCATAGGAGTATTTTAGAATCATGTAACTTGTATGGGTCTTGTTAAATCTTTCATGCAGCCTTAGCTCAGTGGGAGACTGGGATATGATTATCTTATTTGTTTTAGTTTAATACCACTTATGCAATTTTGTTTTGCTCGATTAGATATTGAGATATTATCAATACGCTTAATATCATTTATTTCCCTATCGGATTCAATATTTTTATGTTAATGCACCATAAATCACTTAATTCCCTATTGGATTTAGTGATTTTGAGTTATTTCTTTTGGATTTGTTTATGACCTAATATACACTGATTGCTTATTGTTATTTTGTGCGTAATTAATTAATGCTATCAAAGTGAGAGATTGTTAGATTAAATTTATAAATTAATATTTAATATGGATTAGCATTAATTAATTATAAGATAATTATTTATTATATTTTAAACAATCAGTCTTGTATTTAGTAATTGAGTCCTAAACGAATTGAGTTTTATTTAAAAGTGTGTAATCCATGATAGGTTAGATTACACATATATCCATTGGATAAAGACCTTAACCTACAACCCTTTAGTAGCCAATAGTTTCATATTACAAGTTTGACCTATATGCAGAAGATAAAGGAGACAGTTAATTATAAATACAAGTATCATATTAAAAGCTACTACTGCTCTCTCTTCTTATCCATTTTGAAACCCTAAAGGGCAAAGTAGGTTGTGTGATCTACCTCTCTTACTTACCAGACTAAAGACACATCTATAGATTCCTTATCAGGTATACAATTTTTTTTCTTATCTTGTTTTGATCAATAAATCTTGTTTAATTCAGGCTATTAACTTTTTTTACTTCTATTACAATAAATTCCAAAAACGATTCTTAAATCAAGGATGAACTTAAAAATTACCTTCCAAAATTGAAAATTAACATGGAAGTGTGGGTATCACTGGACAACCTAATTTGAGTCTTCAAGATCACAAGCTAAAGCCCCCACTAGGGAGATCACTCTCATCTGTCGAAGGAGCTGAAGAGAAGGAAGGAGCTTTAAGGCATGGTCTCCAACCACCCACTAGCTCACGGCAGGTCGCAACATAATTGGAGTTGAGCTTTGAGCTCCTCACATGCATGGTTGGTTGCACGAAATAGGAAGGGACATCTTCATGGCAAGGCAACATCAGGTTGTGTTAATGACGACAGATGGCGGTAAATAGCATGGAACAAATGATTGACATGTGGGCTTCAATTAGGTTGCGAAGGTGAGGGGAGAGGAGAGGAAGAAAGGAGGGAAAAGAAGGAAAAAATGGAAAGAAAAGAAAGAAAAAAGAAAAAGAAAATTAGAATAGGTGTAAAGGGGTGGTTATTATTTTTCTTTTGGGTACGAAAAGGAAGGATTTACATGAAGAGAGTGGTAAGAAAAGTTACTTTTCTCAAGGTTATGGCCACCAGAGGTGTCTGACTTGACTCTACAAGACTAGAAAAGTTAACTGGATAAAATGTAGATATATCTAAAATATCTCCTTAAGTTAACTTTTGATATTCATAAAATTTTAATCAAACATTATTCTTTATCCTTTATATATATTTTTATATTAATTGAGCACTATTTCTTTTTTTTTTTTAACAAATTTCCCAATGAATGAAAAATTAATTGAAGAAAAAAAATTCTGAATTATTATATTCCCCCAATCTTGATTTGAACTTGATTCCAAAATTACAAGATAAGATTTTTTTTTTTTTAATTTACGTGGAGTGTTGGGTCAACACACCTTCTGAAACTTCATGCATAGATAAAAAGAACATAAGTACATTTTGGCAAAATTTTGTCATAAAACTATTTTTTTAAAAAAAGTTCTGTAGAAAAATTATGTGAAAACATTTATTTCTGAATAAAACAAACGGAATTGGCCTTAAAGAAAAAAGAAAAATTATATTTTTTTGGCAGTGTACTCTACATTTAGTCAGACAAAATCTGGGAATAGACCTTAAGAAGAAGAAGAAGAAGAATAATTTACATCTTCTGTGTGTAGTGCTATTTCAATGATATAAAGCTCTGCAATTGTATATTCTTGATTGAAAATAGGGATCACGAGTACTTGTAATATTCCAATATTTAAATATTCTTGTCCCTCTTAACTTAACCTCTATCTATCAGAGAAGTTATACCTCGTGGATGACTTGGGGAAATTGATGTTTGATCACATAATAATGCCAAAGCAGCCAAAAACGAATAGTTTCATTTTTAAGAAAACACCTCAACTTCATAATTTACTATTGAAACTGTTCACTATAAATATTAAAGCCCGCAGAATCCAATTTCATTCATATCAAAGCATATCCATTGTTTCATAAGATAGAAGACAAAGTCAGTATGTTCAATAGGCAAAGATCCTTTTTCACACGTACGTCCGAAGATTTCCAGCCCGCTATAGAAAGAAAGGAGACCCGAGAATTTCACTTTCCTTCTGTTTCTTATAGTCAAATAGTTCAACGGTGTTTAAATTGAAATTGAACCGTATATATATATATATATATATATATATATAAATATAATATTTTACAATTAAATAGATACATATATTATAAAATAATATTTAAAGTAAATATACATGTTTAAAAATATAAAAATTAGATAGTATTTTCATATAATAACAAATCTATATAAAATAAATTTGGTAGAGTATAAAAAATATCATAAATTTTTTATTACAAAATGCTAAAATTTTGATTTAGACCCAAAAGCCAATTTTTGACTAATTTGGTGTCAAACTAACTTTTTTTTCTTTCAGTTTTGATAATTTTTGACTGATTTTTTGCCTAACTAATTTTCAAGAGCAAACGAATTGAAATTATAGTTGATTTATTAGTTTTTTTATTCAACCAGTTTAACCATAATAATTATCATAATATATTGCTTCTTTTATCAGATTATTTCATCTCACTAACCTAAGTTGTTAGGAAAATACTTAATAAATAATTTTTAAGAAAAAATTGTCTATATTATTCTTGATTTTTGCTATTAGTTGTAAATTTTCTCTAATTATAAAGAGACAATACGCGGGATAGATTGTACTTGTATGCCCACCACGATCTTTTGCCCCCACCCTAATTGACTGATTACAATGAAAAAGATAAATGAGTTGGTTAATAGTAAAAAAAAATTAAATGATTAAAAAAATTATAATTGGAGATAAATATTAATGTGAATAAATGCTATTTTTTATAATTTAATTAATACTTCTAATATATCTCACAAATTTTTTTAAACTTGAAACGTAGACTTGTGATGGTGGTATTCTAACCATTTTTTAATTAATAATGATTTTATCTCAATAACTAAAGCTATTAAAATAGTGCCTGTGACTATTGTTGAGAGTTGACATCCAAAACTTTTTTTTTTCCTCTAGATCTTACTGGCACCATATTATATGAAAATGGAAATTTTAGGATGTGTTACCTTCCTCTATTTTATGGATTAAATTAATCTCACTCTAGAACATATATTGATGCAACTTAAAAAATTATTCTTCCAAAGTGTTACTGTATCCTCGAATTTTGGCTTAATATATAACTAAGTAGCATTATCCTCTAATGACAAATACACAAACTAATTAACTTTCTAGATTATTGCGCACACACACACCCTCTCTCTCTCTCAGCATATTTTACGATGATGTCAATTTCCAGTAACAGATGGAGCGTTTCATTGTTGATTATCTAGTCCTAGAAAGTTGTGAGGCTACTAAATTTCATCGCAAGTTTGAGGCAACAATTTTGACCATCACAATGCCAAAGAAGGTCATTAGCCTTAAAGATCCAGAACTTGTAATGTAAGAATAAATTGAAGGCAATTATATGAAATTAGAACACTAGATTGATTACTTATAAAAGATATAACGACAGATTTAGGATACCCCGTTGATTCTAAATGTCTGAAGGTTTGAAGAGATTAGAGCTTCCTTTATGATTCACACTTCATATCATAACTTATAATGGGGTAAGTTGTGAAGTTAGAATTTGACGTGAATACAGAAGGGACCTAGCCAAGTTTAAGTAGAACTATAGTATCCACCCATTATGGGCCTATGAGTTATGAGCCCATACTTTCATCTATACTAATCAATTAAATATCCAACCAAAAACAATAGGATCACTAATAATAAGTGGGCCCAATTACATCTTTTATGGATTATAAATTAGCCCGTTTTTATTTAAAACGAAAAAGAATTGATTGTAACCTACAATAATTCCTACATTCTCCCACTTGGGCAAAATCAATTCTTCATTTTAAAAATTTTATTTTGAAAACGACTCTCGGGCTAATGACTAATTTTGTAATGTGGCCACATTTTAAAAACAAATGATCCAAGATGCGATATCTAATGCGACTTCATCCAACTAAAACCAAGTAACACTGAATCATGATAGTCATCATATCTATTACTGATATTAAACCTTCCATAGTTACAAATGTCACTGACTCCGTCAACTAATCATTAGTGTAAAGTGCAGCAAGAAAATAGTATGTCAATATGATCCAACGGCCAAACTACTATTTTCTTTGTTAGTCTTCACAATTTCTCTCAAATGCTTTAAAGCTAGAAAAACTGTATGGTTTATTAAGAAACCATCATGCCTCAACTCCAATATGGCATCGACCACGGGCATATTAGTCCTAATGACACCAAGCTCAAAATTTCATAATTAATGTATATTCAAAATACAAAATGCTAAAAATTTAACGCATTGTCAATTAGCTGGAATGCAAATCATATGAATGTTAAAAGTATAAAAAAAATGTTCAACATAAAAAGAAAATAATGTAAAACTCAGACTCCCACTAACCAAACATATTAAGAGAACTTAAAATGCCTATGTTTTCAACATGTCTTTTAAACACAATGGGTCTAAGTTCTTTGGTTAAAGGATCAGCTAACATAGAATCTGTGTCTATATATTCAACAACTATTTTGTTATTCTTTACTAAATCTCTGACAGTTAAATATTTCAACTCCAGATACTTAGAATCACTAGTAATTTTATTATTTTTAGTATAAAACACTGCAGCACTATTATCACAATAAATCCTTAGTGGTATCGCAATGGAATCCACAATACAAAGTCCTGTCACCAAATTTCTCAACCAAACAGTATGAGTGGCAGCTGCGTAACAAGCAATAAACTCCGCTTGCATAGTAGAGGAGGCAACTAGAGTCTGTTTCTTACTCTTCCAGGATATGGCACCCCCAGCTAATATAAAGATGTAGCCAGAAGTTAATTTTCTATTATCAGGACACTTGGCAAGATCTGAATCAGTGTATCCTATTATCTCCAAATCATCAACCCTTCTGTACATAAACATATACTCTTTAGTTTTTTGCAAGTATCTCATCACTTTTTTTGCGGCTATCCAATGGTCATTTCCTGGATTAGACTGATACCTGCCCAAAACACTAACTATGAAGATTATGTCAGGTCTAGTGCATACTTGAGCATATATCAAGCTCCCCAATGCACTATCAAAGGGCATGTCTTTCATCTCTCTCTTTTCAATCTCATTTTTAGGACACTGATCTTTATTAAATTTATCCCTTTTAATCACTGGAACATCTCTGGGTTTACAATTCTGCATATTGAACCTCTTTAGAACTCTGTTAATGTAAGCCTTTTGGGATAACCCAAGCGTATAACGTGATCTATCTCTATGAATCTCAATACCCAACATAAATGATGCTTCACCAAAGTCCTTTATGTTAAAGAATCTAGTCAACATGTGCTTAGTCTCATGAAGTAAACTAAGATCATTGTTAGAAAGTAAAATGTCATTTACATACAGCACAAGGAAAATGAATTTACTTCCATTGACTTTGATGTATATGCATTGATCAACCTTATTCTCTTCAAAACCCAAAGAGGTCACTACCTCATCAAATTTCAAATACCACTGTCTAGAAGCTTGTTTTAGACCATAAATTGATCTTTTTAACTGACAAACTAGATGCTTATTACTTCTTGCTTGATAGCCCTTAGGTTGTTGCGTGTACACTACTTCATTCAGGTCACCATTCAAAAATGCCGTTTTAACATCCATTTGATGCAACTTCAAATCAAAACGAGCTATAAGTGCCATAATGATTCTAAAAGAATCCTTAATGGACACCAGTGAAAATGTTTCATTAAAATCAACGCCTTCTTTTTGAGTGAAGCCTTTAATCATAAGTCTAGCTTTATATCTCTCAATTTTCCCTTGTGAATCCTTCTTTGTTTTAAATACCCATTTGCAACTAATTGCCCTACAATTATTAGGCAATTCTACAAGCTCCCACACTTCATTGTTCGCCATAGATTTCATTTCCTCATCCATAGCATCTCATCACATATTAGATTGAGGACAAGAAATAGCTTCTTTATAATTCTTAGGGTCAACAATATCCCCAATATCATAGACATCTTCACAGAGATAAACCATAAAATCATCAGTGATAGCATGCCTTCTTTGTCTAACTGATCTCCTCACAGGCATTTATTCAGCTGGTTCAATTGGTTGTGGGACTTCAATAGGGGGATTGACAACATTCTCGGTTGGAAGGTGATTTTCAATGGAGGTATTAGATGGTATGCTATTATCAAAAATGGGCAGAGTCAAAGAGACAGCTTTTGGGGTATCCATAGGAGTCTTATGAGATGGGATAATGGCTTCAGTTACATCAAGTTCTAAAAACTTAGTATTACTCCACAATTTTGACACCTCTACCAGGACAAAAGAACCTATACCCTTTAGCATGGTCTGGATATCCGATGAAAAAGCAACGACTTATTTTTGGGTTTGTTTTCTTTTCTGAAGGATTGTAAATTTTAACTTCTGCTGAGCACCCCCATACATGAATGTGGATCAAACTGGGTTTTCTTCCTATCCAAAGTTCAAAAGGTGTTTTCGGCATAGATTTGCTAAGAACTCTGTTCAGTATATAAAGGGCTGTTTTTAAGGCCTCATCCCATAGAAATTCTGGCAAGTTACATCTACTCATCATACTCCTCATCATGTCTTTAAGTGTGTGGTTACGCCTTTTGGTTACACCATTTTGTTCAGGGCTACCAGGCATAGTATATTGTAGAACAATTCCACAATCTTGCAAATATTTTGCAAAAGGTCCTATATGCTGGCCCGTGGTATCATGTCCACCATAATACTCTCCGCCATGGTTAGATCTCATTATCTTGATAACTCTTTCCAATTACTTTTCTACCTTAGTTTTAAAAATCTTAAATTTTTCAAGAGCATCAGATTTTTCTTTAATCAAATAAAGATAGCCAAATCGAGAAAAGTTATCAATAAAAGTAATAAAGTATTTATTACCACAAACTATAGAAGAAAGGGGTCCACTAATGTTTGTATGGATAATTTCTAAGAGATTTGGACTTCTAGTCATACCTTTCTTTTTATTTTTAGTGAATTTTCCTCTAATACAGTCCACATAAGTCTCTAAATCATCAAACTCTAAGGAAGGTAGAATATCACTTTTAATTAATCTTTAAACTCTTTTCCTAGAAATATGACCTAAGCGTTTGTGCCATAATGAAAAGGATTTTTCTTTAATTTTAGACCTTTTGGCAACCACATTTTCAGTATGTAAAGATGAAAAATTATTGTCAGAAACTAAAGATAGTTTATACAAACCATCCACTAGATATTCATAACTAATAATTTGAAAATTTAACATTAAATTTAATTTTTCATTGCCAAAAGTAAAATAAAAATCAAATTTGTCTAAACAAAAAATAGAAATTAAATTTCTTTTAAAAAAAGGTACATAAAAAATATCTTTCAAAATTAATTCAAAATCGGTTGCCAAAATTAGACTGACGTCTCCCACTGACTCTATCATTACTTCAAGGTCATTTCCTACCCTCAGCTTGCTTTCTCTCAGGTTTGGTTTCCTCAAGTTTTTGAACCCCTGTAAAGATAGAGCAATATGGGTTGTAGAACCACTATCAAGCCACCAAGAATCAATAGGGACATCCACTAAATTAGACTCATAACAAACAAAAACTAAGGGATTACCTCCAGATTTTTGCTTATTTTCTAGCCAAGCCTTAAATTTTGTGTAATCATTCTTTTTATGCCTCTTTCCCTTACGCCAGAAATACCATATGCTTTTCTTAATGAGAGTTGGTTTAAAACCTCTTACATCATGATGTTGACTATTGCCTAGTTTCCTTGAACTTTGATTGTTATGAGGAATATTGAATTGATTTTTCTTATGTTTCCATTTACCCTTACCAGAATGGGGTTTACCATGGGAAGTAAAAAGGGCTAGCTCACAGGATAAATCACTCTTTTCTTTCTTCAATTTTTCTTCTTCAGCCACACACTTGGTAATGAGGTCATTAATGGTCCACTTCTCACCAAAGATATTATAGGCAGTTTAATTTGTGTAAATTTGACAGGTAGGCAGTTCAAGGCATGTAAGACAATGAAATTCTCATTTAGGTCAATGTTCTGGGCTTTCAGCTTTGTTTAGATGTGAACCATCTTTAAAATGAACTCCCTTACTCCCTCATTGTTATCATACCTCATATTAGTCAACCTTTTCATAAGATATCTAGACTCAGCGTTATTAGATACTTAGTATCTTTCTCCCAAAACAGTAAGAAATTCTTTAGCATTTGTGGTTTTTGGTAAGCCATTAAGTAGGTGCTCAAAGATGGTTCTCTTAATGGCAATCAGACTAAGTCTGTTAGATCTCTTCCATATGGCTAAGAATTCTTTCTGTTCAGTTGTACCCTTCTCATTCACTTTTGGCTTACTCTCGTGTAGTGCCAGATCAAGTTCAGCAATTCCTAAGGAGAATTCTAGGTCTTGCTTCCACTTGTTATAATTTGATCCAGTTAGAATCTCAATCGAAGCAGAACAATTATTCATAGAAAAGGTAACTGCAAAATTGGAATGTATTAGAATAAACAATAAGGGTAATTTATACATAATTTTAATTAAAACAAGCTATCACAATGAGACCAACATAATAGCACATTCCCCTTTGGGAGGAATGTACAAATCAAGGTCACAACTTAGATCAGAACCTCATATGAGTTAATCAGTGAGAATACATTAGGTTCAAACATCTATCCCCTTTAGGCAGATAAATATCTTATATCAATATATTCCCTATTAACTTTATCCCAAATTAACTTCTAATTATAACATACAATAACCCTTTTGGGCAAGTTATAGCATGAGATAATTAGAAGCCTTCGTCGAATTACAAAGGAAATTTTACGTATTAATATGAATAATTCCATTTTAGTGTTAATTATCTATAATAATTTATAAAACTCCTTGCACAGGAACATCTTTCCCAAAATTATGGTACAGTACTTAAGGAGGTGAAATATTACATCCCTACTGTCCATGAACAAATTCTTTAACATTCCCAAAGAGGTTTCATGCAAATACAATTAAAATAGAATCATATATTTCTTAAAACAAATATATTAAGACATATATATTAGGCTGAGAGTAGATAAATATATATTATTATATATGGAGAGTGAACATCATTATAAGGTTCAAAATATAATGAATTAATTTTTCAATGCATCACTTTTCAAAAAATCATCTAAATAAATATTAAAATATATTTTATATATTAATATTTATATAAAAAATATTTATAGTTGTCAAAAAATTATAAAACATATTCCAAAAAATCACATTTAAAATATGGATTGCAACGCAAAAAACGGCACTGAAAAATTCTATCTGTAGAAGCCACACTCTCCCTCATTCTTTGGAGGCGTGAGTGGGCATGAATTTCAGGTTCATTTTCAACTTTAGGCGGGTCAACCCATTCACTGAAATGGGTCACGCAGGACCCATGGATAGGGGAGCCGAGTTTCGTGTCTTTAGAGCCCTTTTCATGCGATTTTCTTGTGGTTTTCACTCATAATCACATTCATTGGAACCAAAATCCCCAATTATTATCATGGATTTGAAGGCTTTCTTATGCAAGAAATTCCTTTCATTACCGGCGGCATGGAGAATGAGTTCTGACTCATTTTTCTTGCAATTTTCGTGTGGTTTTTGTTTATACTCTCATCCTAAACACATATACTTCAAAAGCCCTAAATTTAATTAAGGATTTGAGACGTTTTCGACATGAATTTCTTCCTAAGACCGACCCTACATGCGGGCTGATTTTTTGAATGAAATTTCCATAGAGACAGTTAATTTTTTATGCAATTGATTTATGGGTTTCTTTTATATGATTGCAAGAAACAAAATACTTGAAAATCATTCATCAATTTGAGGTATTTTGTGAGAATTGGAATTCAATTTTAAAGAACTCTAACTATGGATTTTGAATTGAAATTCTCATGGGATTAAAAAAAATTTTAATGCAATTGGTGTATGGTTCTGTCTCCTATCATCACAAGGAACATTATATTCGAAAATTATACAATAATTTGAAGCAATTTGTAACAATTGAAATTCAAGCTTGAAACCCTAACCAAGAATTCAAATTCAAAATTCTCCATCTATGGTTCATGATAATTTGAATTTCAGGTGCCAATTGATTCAAAATTTCAAATTCTACAAAAGCCCTAAGGTTTCAAGTTTCAATTTTTTGAAAATCATCCAATTAAAATTTCAAAATTTATATGGATATAAATTGCAAAATGTTAAAGTTTTGAAGCTTGTATTCATGTCTTCAAACCAATTATTAGATTCTAATTCATATAATTAAGGTTTTGATACCAAATGTAAGAATAAATTAAAGACAATTATATGAAATTAGAATACTAGATTAATTACTTGTAAAAGACATAGCGATAGATTTAGGATACCCCATTGATTCTGAATGCCTGAAGGTTTGCAGAGATTAGGGCTTCCTTTATGATTTGCACTCCCTATCACAACTTATAATGGGATAAATTGTAGAGTTAAAATTCGACGTGAACACAGAAGGGACCTAACCAAGTTTAAATAGAACTTTAGTACCCACCCATTATGGGCCTATGATTATGAGCCCGCACTTTCATCCATACTAATCAATTAGATATCTAACCCAAAATAATAGGATCACTAATAATAAATGGGTCCAATTGTATTTCTCATGGATCATAAATTAACCCATTTTTATTTAAAACAAAAAACAATTGATTGCAGCCTATAATAATTCCTACATGTAAGACTTCCAACTGATTAACAAGTAGCTCAAAAGCCTTCATTATATGCAACTGATCATGAGTGGAAAACTTGAACTAAAAAGGTTAAAGAAAGAAAAGCCAATTCTAATGAGGTAAAGGCTTAAAAAGGCAAAGAGGTTACTTTATAGGAACCCAAATTAAAAATTGATGACGGGAAGAAAATGGAGGCTTCAATTCCACCAAAAGCTATCACAAGTGATTGTGTGACTCAAAAGGTTCAAGAGGGAGTTTAAAACAAAAAATCTAAAATAAAAATGGATAAGAAACTTCAAATAGAAGAAATTCTTAGAGGGCTAGTTTTAGAAAATGGTAAAAATTGGGAGAAAGGATGAAATAAAAGAAACTGTAAAAGTTTTTGGTAAGTATTCTAATCAGTTAAGAAAAAGAAACCCACTCAAGAAGGCTCGGGTGGTCATTCTTGGAAAACCAACCACTAGAGTTGAAGTGGGGAATGTTAGAAATGATGGACACTCACTCCTTCACAAAAGGGGAAAGAAACCAAAAATAAGTAAATAAATAAATAAAGGATAAGAGGAGATCAACTTTGATTGATTACAATTATTTACAACTCTTGCTTCATACCAAATGCATATAACTAGAGATATTTATACTACTCAAGAGAACTATGTAGAGGGACACATTAATGATTTAGGAAATGTAAATATATGAATAAGACTCAAATAACTAAGTGAAATTTGGATTTCTTAGACAGTCAACACAATTTCCAATAAACTAGCCATAACTTCTAAAAAACTTCAATTCATCCATGGTATGATGTATTTGAAACTAGATTTCTTGTGTTTTCCAACAAGCCATAATTCATCCAAATTCATTAATAAATGAGTGAGACATAATTTTTGGAAGTTGAACAAAAAAATTTGGATTTTAAGATCAATAATTCAAGTTTACTTTCCAACATCACCCCTTAAACTTGAATGTTTACAAATTCCAAGTAGCATTCTTAGCTTTTGAAATATGTCAAACTTGAGGGGTTTTGTGAAAACATTAGCAGCCTATTCAAGAGACTTCATAAACTTCAACTTTATCTCCTTGTTAGCAATGCATTCCTTAACAAAATGAAATCTTGTATTTATATGTGTGCTTCGATCATGAAACACAGATTCCTTGCTAAGGCTTGAGTTGATTTCTTATTAGTCATAATTTCAGTGGCTTGTTCTTGAGGTAAATGTAACTCTTCTAATAATTTCTCAACTAAGTAGCATGATATACGTAAGAAGTAATAATCACATACTCTGATTCACATGTAAAGAGTGTGACAATAGATTACTTCTTGGAATACTATGAAATTGCTTTTCCTCCATAGAAGATTGCAAGCCCAATTGTACTTTCTATTATCAATATCTCTAGCAAAGTTAGGATCATAGTAGCTTTCAAGCTTTTAGTCCTTCGAGGATGAATAAAACAATCCATAATCTATTATCCCTTTAATATAGCAAAGAATTCTCTTATCTACCTTAAAAATTAGAACTCAAAAGATTTTCCATGAAATGACTTACTAGACCATTAGTATAAAGAATATCGAGTCTTGTATGGGATAAGTATCTGAGACTTCTAAGAAGACTCTTAAACAATGTGGACTCTTGGAGAGCATCCTTCTTAGATAGCTTCATACCACATTTTGTGGGAGTATTAATTAAGCTACCATCCACCATATTGAGTTCTTTTAGCACTTCCTTTGCATAGGTTTGTTGAGAAATGAAAACTCCATCCTCCATTTGCTTTACTTCCATGCCCAAATAATAAGCCACAAGACCAATATTGGTCATATCAAATCCCACTGACACAGTCTTCTTGAAATTTTCAAATATGCTTGGATTATTGTAAGTGAAAATGATATCATTCACATAGATGCAAAAAATCAATAAATCCTTTTTTTTTTCTTAACATGGAGGGCATACTCATTCATTACATCTAGTAAAGTGATTCTCTTAAAAATATTTGTCAATGCAATTATTCCAAATTCTTGGTGCTTGCTTTAAGCCATATAGTGCTTTCTTCAACTTTATCACTTTATTTTTATGCCCTTTCACCACGTAACCCATAGGTTGCTTAATGTAGACTTCTTCCGTAAGATAACCATTTAGAAACATGGATTTGACATTTAGTTGATGAATCTTCTATTGATTATAGGTATCAAGAGAAATAACTAATCAAATAGTCTTTATGCAAGCAATAAGTGCAAATACTTCTTCATACTCTATGCATTCTCTTTGCTTGTACCCTTTAACAACAAGTCTTGCCTTGTATCTTTTTATCTCTCTTTTTACATTATCCTTCAATTTAAACACCTATTTGACTCCAATAGCTTTATACCCTCTTGGAAGTGTTGCCAATTCTTAAGTCTGATTCTTCTCAATGGTTTGGATTTCTTCATTCATGGTTTGAACCCATCTTTCACCCTTGGTAGCTTCTTCAAAGCTTAAAGGTTCATGATTAGTATAAAAACAAAATAAAGAAATATCATATAACTTTTCACTTTCACTGTAGATGTTAACAAGCATTCTAAATTTCCTCTCTTCGCTTAAACTTGAGCTTGAACTTGGAACTTGGAAAAGATGATGTAGCTTCTTGGGGCGATTGAGGTGGTGAACATATTGGAGAGTCTTGTCTTTGAATAACTTCATCATTGGAGTCTTTCTCTTCAAAATATACAAACAAATCATAAGGTTCCTCCACTTGAGAACTTCAATCCCATAATTCCTCTTCATTGAATCCAACATCTCCACTAATTACAATATTCTTTAAACTTAGATTCAAAAACTTATAGCATTTTTTTTTCATTTCAATAATCAAGTTGGGACCCTTCTTGATCTAGTATATGAACATGGGCAATGGAGCCAAAAACTCTGAAGTGTGAGATGCTTGGCTTCCACCCTCTCCAAGCTTTTTAAGGCCCTATATCTTTCAAACTTTTGGTTGGAAAATGATTAGAGAGATAAACCACATGGGATATAGCTTTAGCCCAAAACTATTTTGGCATGTTTTTACTCTTTGTCATTGATCTAGCCATATTTAAAATAGTTTAATTCTTTCTTTTCATTACTCTATTTTGTTAGGGTGATCTAAGCATAATGAAAGGATGACAAATTCCATTCTCTTCATAAGAGTTCTTGAATTCATTAGAAGTGAATTTTCCTCTTCTATTGGTCCTCAAAGCTTTGACTTCATAGCCACTTTATTTGAACTTTTGAATGCATTAAAATCTTCCTTTTATTTTTCAAAAAGTACACCCATATTTTTCTACTATAATCATCAATGAAGAGCAAGAAATAAGAATTTCTAATTTCTAACAAGAGATAAAGGTTTGATTAGATTATAAATATTGGCATGAACTAAATCAAGAGGCTTAGAGGCTTTTAAGATAACTTGCTTTGGGAAGTTTCACCTTATTTGTTTGCCAACTAAACATGTTTCACATAATTAAATAGGATGATCAATCCTTAGAATGCCTTGTATCATCTTCTTCTCTTCCAATGCCTTGAGTCCACCCAAATGCAAGTGTCCTAGTCACATATGCCACTTTTAAGGAGAATCTTTCATATAATCCTTTAAGTATATGGCTTCAACAATTTAAAAATTGAGTAACATTTTATTTCTTGCCAGTAACACTTTAGTAATAAGATCACCATTTCTATCACAAAGCCATAGATTACGATCCTCCATGAAAATTTTGTAGTGACTTTTTTTAAGAGATGTCCTAAACTCAAAATGTTGCTTCTTAGTTGAGGAATGTAATAGATATTACAAATCATTTTATGACTATCATTTTTTAATTGAATCAAAATCATACCTTTGCTTTTAATCTCCACCTTGGAATTATCTCCAAACATTACTTGCCCATGAAAGTTACTACCATGCTTTGCAAATTTACTTTTGTCACTGGTCATATGGTTACTAGCACCATTATCAAGGTAACAAATATTACTTTCTTCTTTGACATCTTTGACTACGAGCAACAATGCCTCCTCTTTATCTTCTTTTCTTCCATGAGGTTGGACTCCTCTTTATCTTCTTTTCTTCCATGAGGTTGGACTCCTCTTTATTCTTGTTATAACATTCTTAAGAGTTGTGATCATGCTTGCCACAAGTATAACATTCAACTTGAGATTTGTCTTAACTCCTTTTATAATTTCTTAAATTATAAGTTCTTCCTCTTCCTTTTCCACTTCCACATTCTCAAAATGAAGTTGGCTTCTATTTGAGTTAGAAGAACCTTGATCATCTCCTTGCCATCTTCCTTGGTCATGACCTCATCCATGACCTCTTCAACGTCCACAACTTCTCAAACTTCTTCCATGGAGATCTTACTTATTGTTTGAAATCACATTTGCTTGCAATACTTTTTCTCCTATCTTAGGCTTTCCTTTATTCAACCTTTCTTTAAGGGCATAAAAAGAGCCACACAACTCATCAATGGACATTTTTTCAATATCCTTAAATATCTAAATAGCAACCATAATACTTTCAAACTTGAAATTGAGATAACGAAGGATCGTTTTCCACCACATGAACATCTTGTATGTCATCACCAAGCCCTTTCATTTGATTAACCACCACTGAGATTTTTAAGGTATAGTCCATAATAGATTTATTATCTTTCATGAAGGGTTTTCAAACTCATCTCTTAGAGTTTGAAGATAAACTTTCTTCACTTGATCAACACCTTTCATGCTTGCTTAGTATTAATGACGTTAGTGACCTTCTCAAGCATTTCATCATTCAAGCCATAATGGACGATAGCAAGGGCATATTGATCTTTCTTTTTCTCCTTCTCTAAAACTTCCTTTTGTTTTTGATTTAGGGTTGCTTAGTCTTGGGGTTCCTTATTTCCATGACTAACAACATCCCACACTCATTGAGTATTGAGGATAGCCTTTTTATGAATTACTCATTTATTGTAGTTTTCTTTGTTGAGTTATGGATATTAAAAAAATTAATTTTTAAGACTATACTTCTCACTAGCCAAGCTCTGATACCACTTTGATAGAAATGGTGGGCACTCACTCCTTCACAGAAAGACAATAAAGGAGAAGAGAAGAGAAATTTTGATTAATTACAATTGTTTATGAGTCTTGCTTCATACCAAATTACAAAGGGGTATTTATACTATTTAAGAGAATAATGTAAAAGCACACGTTAATGAATTAGAAGATATAAATACATGTACAAGACTCAAATAACTAAATGAAATTTAGATTTCTTAGGCATTCAGCATAACCTTCAGTAAACTAGCCATAACTTCTTCTAGAAAACTCCAATTCATGCATGATTTAATGCTTTTGAAACTAGACTTCTTGAGCTTTCCAACAAGTTGCAATTCATCCAAATTCATTCATAAATATGTGAGATATGATTTTTGGAAGTTGAACTAAAAATTATGGATTTTAAGAATAATAAATTCAAGTTTACTTTCCAATAGGGAAAGCCATAATTACTAAGGTAAAAGTTCTAAAAGGCTAAAGGAGAAAATTGAAAAGCTTGCTAGGTTATAGTTTCTCTAATGATAAGCTTGTTGAGTGCCAATGGCTCTTTTGCAAATTCATAAGCACTAGAGATGTCCATTTCCTTTAACACATCATTATTTGTACAAATTTCATTTAAAAAATTATTGTAAAACATACACTGCTAGCTTACTTTAAGACTAATTTACAAGGAAAAATATATAATTTCATTTTCTTGAGGTATGGTCCATTTTTATTTTACTTGTTTGTGTAGTTCAAAAGTTACCAATGTGATATTATGTGATTTATTTTTGAACTAAGACATATTACATTTCCATGGTTTCATATCATCAATTTATCCTATATCTAGGTTTTGACGATGTCAATATTGAAATATTGATTAATTGTAAATTAGCATGAATTAATTATTGGACTAATCAACATATTTAATTTTAATGATATCAAATAATTAATTTTCTATTTGATATTTTATAAATAGATAGAATTTATCCAGAAATTACGAAAATGCCCCAACTTTCTTTTATAAATTTTCCTAACTCATTTGGGTAGGGTTTTCAGGTGCTTTAGACGTTGAATCTTCGTTTTCTATTATTTAAAATTTTATTCTAATTTTTGTTGGTCTTAAATAACTCATCTCAGGAGACTTGTTTTAAAACTGACTCATTTCGGTGTTTTATGAAAAATCGGATGTTACATTATGAAATAATTTTAAAAAATAAATTATAGGCCTTCTTCACATCGCTTCTTACATAATTGTCAGCTTTTGTAGTACTGTTAAATAAGAGTTTTAAAATGGAGTCCTAAAAAGAAACTCTTTATGATGTTATTTGTCATCACTTAAAGTCATGCATTTGAAAATTGAATTCATCTAGAATATTTTTCAAATGCATGAATGTGTGAAAGAAAATAATAAAAAAAAGAGTTTTTAACTTAATCTTAATTTTGAACTCTAATTGTATTGCCCAAAAAAAAAATATTAACAATAGAAATAATATATATATATATATATATAAATCAAAAGAAGTGAGTAGAATAAAGAATAATAAGATGGAGAAAAATGAGATAAGAAAATGAGAAATAAGAAACATATATAGATAAAATTAAATTAAAATTTGAAAAATTAAAGAAAACATAATGCTTCATTTGAAAGCGTTTAGGTTGGATGCATTATTTTTTTATTTTTCTTTAAATGTTATTATTGCAATATAAGATAATAATTACTATGTATAATTTATAATTTACCTCAATTAATAATTTATAATAATTAATAATTAATACTAAATAATTAATTGAATTACCTTTCACTTAATAATTAATCTTCTTTTTTATTATTATCTTCATCCTGTTCATCATTTTGCATATCTTCATCTTCATCTTGATCATCATGCACATATTTAAACTCACTATTATATCTTGCATATAATGGTTATTGATATGCATTTAATAAATCAAAAAAATTTTGAGCTTCTAAATTTGAAAAATTTTAAAAATGATTAATATTATCGTTGCAATTTACTTCATTATAGCTATTAATATTTAAATCAAAACCAATTGCATCAATGATTATTCTTTTATAACTATTATAAGGCCTTCATTTACTAATTTTGAGTTAAATGTTATTCTAACATGTATGTTAGTTAGCAATGGTTCAATTTCATCATAGAATATCCAATGCTACTATTTACATTGAAACTCTCTTTTATAAATATCAATTTTCACATAATCAATACTAAGATATGTTCTATTTTTATGTTTAGAATATAAACATTTAATTTTTTTTTCATTATATCCTTTCTATCCAAGATTCAATTTATTATACATCCACCTTCGATTATTAAGAATTTCTATTTTCTATGATAATAAACAATTTAAATGTTATCTTACAAACTTTGATTAAAAAAAATTATCTTACAAATATTATCAACTAAAAAAATTTCTTTATTACATTAAATAACCAAAAATATTATCACAAAAATTTTTAATATTAATTTCCAAATATTATCAAGTAATAAATTTTTCTCCACTGAATTATTACAAATCAATAAATAATCAATACTATCAAGTGATTATTTATACATACCTCTTGAAAAAACAAAAACCAAAACTATAATCAAACAAATCTCTAGAGAAAGAAGATAAAGAAATTCTGAATACATCCAATAAAATGAAAAAAAAAAACTCGATATCACAAAATTGCAAACTTAGAGGAAGTAAGAAATAATAGAGAGAAATAATAGAAAATGCAAAGGCAAAGTAAGAAATAAAAGAAAGAAAAAAACATAATAGAAGAGAAATAAAGAAGAATAGAAATGAAAAATCAAATATGAGAAAAAATAGTTTATATTACTATGTTTCTAATGTTAAAAAACATGTATGGTTAATAAATTAAAGTAAAATTGTTCTGAAAGTTAAAACTATTTTTTCTGAATCGTTAAGTTTGCAACATTAAAAAAATGCACAAAGTAAAATATTGTTTTAAAATGATTAAAAAAATTAGTGGTCGACTAAATTTTAATTGGTCAAGGCCGACAAAATATCATTTTTTTTTTCAATTTTTTCTGTTCAATGCTAGTTGGGGACAAACAATTTTTTATTCTATTGAAATTTAGTTGGAAATCATATAAACGTTTAAAAAATTATATTACTTAGGTTCAATCGGAAGCTTGAGTCAAAATTTAGCAACAATGTTGCAGTGAATATATTTTTCATACTTTCAGTGGTAATATATTTTGATTTATCAAATAATTTTTTTGGTAATTTAAGCACTTTTACATCCTGTATTATGTTAAAAATGAACTTTTGAACCCAATTTTAGTGTGGATTTTGAAGATTTGATTATGATAATTATGATAATATAAATTTAAAACTTTGTGATCGTAAGCTTATCTATCGTGTGTTCAATTATAAGACTGTCTTAGTAAACTTAATTAAAAGTAATGTTTGACATGATTTATGTGTACTTATGGTTTGTTTTATAATCTTAACCATTAGTTATGACCTTTGTATGCCATGTCATTTGATTTGTATGCCTACAATCTTGGTACTTCCTTATTATGAGTAATTGTTGGTGTTAATTATTGTTGAGTATGATTGAGTATTATTAATTTTTTATGAATCTATGCTCACCTATTATAAAACCAATTACAAGGGTGTTATAACTTGAGTAACAATAATATTGTCAATTATAAGTTTTCATAGCCCAAGTCTCTAGAAAAAAAAAAAAGAGGCCAAAATAAGAAAGGCATAGACAATTCAGTTGGCAAATATAAGTTAAGCCCCACCATGCTAGAATTGGAATCTTCACCTCTCAATTGTCATCCTCAAGAGTATCTATAACTAAATAACTCCAAAGGGCTTCTAGGAGTTTGTCTCCCCCTTGAACTCGTGCATATTTATCCTATAAGGTAAAGCATACGTATCTTTGAATTTATGTGGCGTATTGGGTCAATACACCTCCTGAAACTTCGTGCATGGTACATTTTGGCAAAATATTGTCATAAACTATTTTTTAAGAAAAAAGAATTCTACAAAAAATATTTAAAGACATTAATTTCCTAACAAAACAAATGGAATTCGCGTAGAAAAAGAAAATTTACATTTTCTTTATAGTGTATATATTTAGCA
Source organism: Erythrophleum fordii (assembly GCA_032878935.1). Taxonomy (NCBI): domain Eukaryota; kingdom Viridiplantae; phylum Streptophyta; class Magnoliopsida; order Fabales; family Fabaceae; genus Erythrophleum; species Erythrophleum fordii. Next base: position 10,238,167 of record JAVQMF010000052.1, on the reverse strand, counting down.
ACACAACATCAGGGAATAGACCTTAAAGTAATTGTTTTTTTTTTCAAACATGCTTTGTGTGGTGCTATTTCAATAATATAAAAGCTCTTCAATTATATATGCTTGATTGAACAACAGGGATCATGAGTACTTAATATTTAAATACCCTTTCCCCTCTTGTTTGAAACAAAACAAAGAACTTCAGCTTTATATATGCGAGACGTTATCCTTCGTAGATGACTAAGGGAAATTGACGTTTGATCACATAACAATACCAAAGCAGCCAAAAAGGAATGGTCCCATTTATAAGAAAACATCTCAACCTCATAATGTGCTATCGAAAATTTTCACTATAAATTTCAAGAGAACCAGAAAATCCAATTCCATTCATATCATAGTATTTCCATTGTTTAATAAGATATAAGACAAAGACAACATGTTTAATACGCAAAGATCCCTTTTTCGACCTACGTACGAAGACTTCCAGCCCCTCACAGAAACAAAGGAGACACCAGAATCTTACCTTCTGCTTATTCACCTTTCCGGTATGTTTGGCCCACTTGGCTCATTAATTATCATGATATATTGCTTGTTTTTTTGTCAGATTATTTCATCTCACTGACTTAAGTTGTTAAGAAAATACTTAATAAATAATTTTAAGAAAAATTACATTCATTAATCTTGATTTTTGCTATCAATTGTAATTTTTTAAAATTAATTTATGAAGACATTACGTGGGAGACATATTGCCCTTATATATACTCACCATGATCTTTGTCCCCCATTCACTTTTCGCCTAAGTGATTGATTGCAATATATAATAGATGACCGAGTTAGTTAATGGTAAAAATTAATTGATTAAGAAAAATTACAATTGAAGACAAAAATGAATGCGGATAGATGTTATTTTTTTTCATAATTTAATTAATCCTTCTAACATATCTCACAAAAACTTTTTAGACTAGAAAGGTAAACTTGTAGCTTGTGTTCAAATTCATTTAATAATTAGGAGAATAATAGTGGTAATATTCAAAATCTTAACCACTTTTTTCAATTAATAATTATTTTATCTCAATAACTTGAGCTATTAAAATGGTGCCCGTGAATTATTTTTACACTATGTTTCAGAGTTGAAACTGAAAGAGGGTTTTATTGTTTTTACTTTTCATTTTTTTTTTCTAGATTTTACTGGCGCCATATTATTTGAGAATGGCCATTTTAAGGGGTGAGGTGACCTTTCTTATATTCTATGAATTAAATTAGTCTCACTCTAGAACTTATATTGATGCAAGTTAAAATATTTTTCTTCCAAGTGACGCTATTTACTCGGATTTTGGCTTAATATATAACTAAGTGGCATTATCTTCTAAAAGACATATACAAATATATTACTTGCACAAACTAATTAACTTTATTCTTTGGTAAAGAACTTGTTATTTAATTTACCTCCATCGCACAAGTTAGATACCATTCAAATTTTAAGAACATATTAATAAGCCTGTTTTTATTCGACCTGTTGGAAAACTTTGTCTAGAATATGTAAGAATTATAGTGGGCTGCAATCAATTATTTTTATTTTTTAATAAAAACGGGCTGATTTATGATCCATGAGAGATGCATTTGAAGCCCACTTATGATTAGTGATCCTTTTATTTTGGGCTGGATATCTAATTGATTAGTATGGATAAAAGTGCGGGCCCATAACTCATAGGCCCATAATGGGTGGTACTGAGTTCTATTTAAACTTGGCTAGTAACAGATCTGTGTTCACGTCGAATTCTAACTCTACAACTTACCCCATTATAAATTGTGATAGGGAGTGTGAATCACAGAGGAAGCCCTAGTCTCTTCAAACCTTCAGGTATTCAGAATCAACAGAATATCCTAAATCTGCAGCAATGTCTTCTACAGGTAATCAATTTGGTATTCTAATTTCATATAATTGTTTTCAATTTATTGTTACATTTGGTATCAGAGCCATAATTATATGATTTAGAATCTAATTGATAGAAGACATGATCATATGCATAAAAGTTTTAAATAAAGGCTATTTTCATCCATATAATCTTTATAAATAAAATTGGATGATATTCAAAGAATTAAAATTTAAAACTTTAGGGCTTTTGCATATATTGATATTCTGAATTAATTGATGCTTGGAATTTGAATTGCTATGCACTATGAAAGGAGAATTTTGCATTTGAGATTATAGATTAGGGTTTCATGATTCAATTTCAATTTTTGCAAAATAGCCCAAATCAATGAATAATTTTTGTATTATTGAGTTTCCCTTAGTCATGTAAGTATAACCGGTGTTCTAATTGCATCAAGAATTGGCTAATTCCATGGAAATTTCGAATTAAAATATCTAAGTTAGGGTTTGCAAGATTGAAATTTCAATCTCATTAATTACTGCAAATTAATGAATAATTTTCGAATATGGTGTTCCTTATGATCATACAAAAGAAACCCACAAATCAATTGCATCAACACTTGGCTGATTGTAGCGAAATTTCTTTTGAAAAATTCGGCCATGGAGACTTTCTTAGAACTCGAAATTATGCATTGAAATCATGCAAATTAGTGGATTAAATTTGGGGCTTTTGCTGTTAAATTATTTCGAACAAAAATATGAATCAAACACACACAACAATTGCAAGAAAAATCATCAAGAACCACCCAAATTCGAGCTTCATGTAGCTCGACGAAAGAGGAGCTTCTTGCTTCGAAAATCCATAAAAAACTCAATGAAATTTGGGGATTTTAGTTTCAATAGATTTAGAATGGGATTAGGAACAAAAAAACACATGAAAATCGCATGAAAAGAGGCTTGAAAACTCGAAACCCGCTTTGGAAACCCGTGGGTCCGCATGACCCATTTCAAAAAAACGGGTGAGCCACCAGAGGTTGAAGGAGAAGTCCAAAACAAAGCCCAGTCGCGCCTCTGGAGAGTGAGAGAGAGTGTGGCTTCCACAGATGGAATTTTTCAGTTCTGTTTTTTGCGTTGCAATCTATATTTTAAATGTGATTTTTTGGTAATATGTTTTATAATTTTTTGACCACTATAAATATTTTTTATATAAATATTAATATATAAAATATATTTTTAATACTTATTTGGACAATTTTCTGAAAGGTGACATATTAGAAAATTAATTTATTATATTTTGAACCTTATGATGATATTCACTCTCCACAAATTATAATATGTATTTGTCTACTCTTAAGCCTAATACATATGCCTTAATATGTTTGTTTTAATAATATATATGATTTTGTTTCAATTATATTTGCATGAGGCCTCTTTGGGAATGCTGAAGAATTTGTTTATGGACAGTGGGGTATAATATTTCACCTCTTTAAATACTGTGCCATAATTTTGGGTAAAATATAAATAATTCATGTGCAAGAAGTTTTATAATTATTATGGATAATTAACACCAAAGTGGAATTATTCATATTAATGCATAAAATTTCCTTGTAATTTGAGGAAGGCTTCTAATTATCTCGTGCTATAACTTGTCCAAAGGGGGTTGTTGTATGTTATAATTAGGAGTTAATCAGGGATGAAGTTAATGGGGAATATGTTGGTTTAAAATATTTATCAGCCTAAAGGGGATAAACATCTGAACCCAATACATTCTCACTGATGAGCTCATCTGAGGTTCTGATCTAGGTTGTGACCTTGATTTGTACGTTCTGCCCAAAGAGAAATGTACTATTATGTTGGCCTCATTGTAATAGCTTGTTTTAATTAAAAGCTATGTTTGAATTGCCTTTATTGTTTATTCTGATGCATTCCAATTTTGCAGTTACATTTTCTATGAATAATTATTCTGCTTCAATTGAGATTTTAATTGGATCAAATTATAACAAGTGGAAGCAAGACCTAGAATTCTCCTTAGGAATTGCTGACCTTGATCTAGCACTGCGTGAGAGTAAGCCTGAAGTGAATGAAAAGAACACAATTGAACAGAAAGAGTTCTTAGCCAAATAGGAGAAATCCAATAGACTTAGTCTAATTGCCATTAAGAGGACTATCTCTGAGCACCTACGTAGTGGCTTACTAGAAACCACAAATGCTAAATAATTTCTTGCTGTCTTAGGAGAAAGATACCAAGTATCTAATAACGCTGAGTCTGGATATCTTATGAAAAAGTTGACTGATATGCGGTATGACAATAATGAAGGAGTAATGGAGTTCATTTTGAAGATGGTTCACATCCAAACCAAGCTGAAAGCCCATAACATTGACCTAAATGAGAATTTCATTGTCTCACATGCCTTGAACTGCCTACCTGTCGAATTTACACAAATCAAAACAGCCTATAATACCTTTAGTGAAAAGTAGACCATTAATGACCTCATTACCAAGTGTGTGGCTGAAGAAGAAAAGTTGAAGAAAGAAAAGAGTGACCTATCCTGCGAACTAACCCTTTTTACTTCACATGATAAACCCTATTCTGGCAAGGGTAAATGGAAACATAAGAGAAATCAATTCAATATTCCTCATAAGAATCAAAATTCAAGGAAACCAGGCATTGGTCAACAATATGATGTAAGAGGTTCTAAATCAACTCTCATTAACAAAAACATATGGTGTTTTTGGTGTAAAGAAAAGGGGCATAAAAAGAATGATTGCACAAAGTTCAAGACTTGGCTAGAGAATAAGCAGAAATTTGGAGGAATTCAAGAACCTGAAGAGACCAAATCTAAGAGAAAGCAAGATGAGGGTAGCAAAGAATCTTAAAGTAGTGTTGGAATCAGTGGGAGATGTCATTTTAGTTTTGGCAACTGGATATGAAACTGTTTTGAAAAATATATATATATATATATATATATTTTGTACCTTCTTTTAGGAGGAATTTAATTTCTATTTCTTGTTTAGATAAATTTTAGTTTTTATTTTAATATTAAACTTCCAAATTATTGGTTATGAACATTTAATGGATGATTTATATATAAATTATCCTTAGTTTTTGATAATATTTCATCATCTTTAAATAATTAGGTCTATAATTAGAGGAAATTTCACTAAGAGTAAATAGAAAGGTGCGACTAGAAGTTTAAGTCTTTTAGAAATCATTTACACAAATATTAATGGACTTTTTTATTATATTATTTGTGGTAATATGTTCTTTATCACTTTCATTAATGATTTCTGTTGATTTGGTTATCTTTATTTGATTAAAGAAAAGTATGATGCCCTTAAAAAATTTAAAATTTTTAAAATTAAGGTAAAAAAATAATTAGAAAACAGACTATAGTTACCTCATCTACTATACAAGTAGAGTTTATTGATTGTTACGTTGATGCTACTCATATTATTTGATTAAGCAATTTAATGACAGGGCTTTATATTGTAAATTCTGTTGTTCAACCACTAAGAATTTACTGTGACAATAGTACTGTAGCATTATACACCAAAAATAATAAAACTACTAGTGATTCTAAGCATCTAGAGTTGAAGTATTTGACTGTCAGAGATTTAGTGAAGAACAATGAAATAGTTGTTGAATATATAAACACAGACTCTATGTTAGCTGATCCCTTGACCAAAAGACTTAGGCCCATTGTGTTTAAGAGACATGTTGATAACATGGGCATAGTAAGTTCTCTAGATATGTTTGGTTAGTGGGAGTTTGAGTTTTATATCATTTTCCTTTTATGTTGAACAACTTTTTTTAGATACTTTTAACGTTCATATAGTTTGTATTCCGACCAATTTGATAATACATTGAATTTTGGTATTATGTGTTTTTTGAATATATGCATCAATCGTAAAATTTTGAACTCGGTGTTATTAGAACCACTATGCCTGTGGTCGATGCCATATTGGAGTTGAGGTATGATGGTTTCTTGACAAACCATACAATTTCTCTGGCTTTAAAGCACTTGAGAGAAATTGTGAGGACTGACAAAGAAAATAGTAGTTTGGCCATTGGATCACATTGGCATACTATTTTCTTGCGGCACTCCACACTAATGACTAATCGATGGAGTCAGTGACATTTATAATCATAGAAGGTTTAATATCAGTAATAGATATAATAACCGCCATGATTCAGTATCACTTAACTTTAGTTGGATAGAGTCATATTGGATATCGCATCTTGGATCATTTGTTTTTTAAAAATGTGGCCACATTACAAAATTAGTTATTAGCTCGAGAGTTGTTTTCAAAATAAAAGTTTTGAAATAAACAATTGATTTTGCCCAAGTGGGAGAATGTAGGATTATAGTGGGTTACAATCAATTATTTTTGTTTTTTAATAAAAACGGGCTGATTTATGATCCATGAGAAATGCATTTGAGGCCCACTTATGATTAGTGATCCTTTTATTTTGGGCTGGATATCTAATTAATTAGTATGGATAAAAGTGCGGGCCCATAACTCATAGGCCCATAATGGGTGGGTACTAGAGTTCTATTTAAACTTAGTTAGGTCTCTTCTGTGTTTACGTCGAATTTTAACTTTATAAATTACCCCATTATAAGTTGTGATAGGGAGTGTGAATAACAGAGAAAGCCCTAGTCTCTTCAAACCTTCAGGTATTCAGAATTAACAGGGTATCCTAAATCTGCAGTAATGTCTTTTACAGATAATCAATTTGGTATTCTAATTTTATATAATTGTCTTCAATTTATTCTTACAAAATATTGTTAGGTAGACTTGTATACGTATATAGAAGCATATTTTACAATCATGTCATTTTCCATGAATGCTAAATTTTTTTTTTTTCACCTTTTGCAGGTTTTGCACGAGAACATGTAAGTGCTAAATTCGAGTCCTTAAATAGGAGAGTGAAGGTATTTGGTGAAAGACCACTTGGAAGTAACAGATGGAGGCGTTTCAGTGTTGTATATCCAGTCCCAGAAAGTTGTGAGGCGACTAAACGTCAGCGCAAGTTTGAGGCAGGAATTGTGATCATCACAATGCCAAAGAAGGTCATTCCAAAGGCAATTAGCCCTAAAGATCAAGAACTTATAAAACTTCCAAGTGATCAGCAAGCAGCACCAAAACCTCCATTATATGCAACTAATCATGAATCAAAAGCTTCAACTAAAAGGGTTGAAGAAGGGAAAGCCAATTCCAATGAGGTAAAGGTTCAAAAGGACAAAGAGGTCACTTCACAGGAGCCCAAATCATCAATTGATGATGGGAAGAAATTGGAGGCTTCAATTCCACCAAAAGCCACCACAGGTGACTCTGTGACTCAAAAGGGTCATGAGGGGGTTAAAAAAAATCTGAAATAACAATGGATAAGAAACTTCAAACCGATGAAAATCTTGCGGGGTCAGTTTTAGAAAATGGAGAAAAGCAAAGGGTTGAAAAGAAAGAAACTAAGGAACATATTGAGAAGACTTCTGAGGATAAGAAGGTCCAGGAGGTCATTCCTACAAAACCTACAACAAGAGCTGAAGAAGGGAAAGAGGTAAAAGCTCAAAAGGGCCAAGAGGAAACAAATGAAAAGGCTGCAGGGTCAATTTTAGAAAATGGTAAAAATAGAGGGACTGAAAAGAAAGAAACTGAGGAAGTTTTTGAGGAGGATTCTTATGAATTAAGAAAAGGAAACCCACTTCAGAAGGCCCTAAGTATATCATTCTTGCAAGACCAACCACTAGAGTTGAAGAAGGGGGGAAAGCCGCGATTGCTGAGGTAAAAGGTCCAAAGGGCCAAGGGGGAAAAGATGAAAACCTTGCAGGGCCAATTTCAGAAAATGGCAAAAATATAGGATTTGGATCCGCTCGTGTTGGGGATCTTCATGTCTTTGGATCTCCTCGTGTTGGGGATCTTCATGTCTTTGGATCTCCTCGTGTTGAGATCCTCACGTTCTCTCTAACGAATGGATCCATTTCTTTTAAGAAAAATAAAAATAAAAAATAAAACTTTAAATTTGTGAAAAACACGAGCAATATGAGAAATTTTCAACATGGATCCATTTCCAAAAATATAAGGGCCGAAAAGAAGGAGGCTAAGGAAGTTATTGGGAAGACTTCTCAGGTAGGAAACCCACGTGATGATTTATTTGCTGAAAAGGAAAGAGAAGAATCTACAAAAAAGGAAGAGGAAAAGGAAAAGAGTAATGATGGCAAATTTGTTAATAACTTTAATGAAAGGGGAAAGGGATTAAAGGAGGTAATTAATTACTCAAAATGGAAAGGCATCAAAGAGGAGGCTACTTCTGCTTCTCAAGCTGTGACAAGAATGGAAGAGACGTTTAATGAAGAAAATAAACAAAAGATGATTGTTTTTATGGCTGCGGCCGCAATTGTAGTTTCTGTGACTGTAGGCCTGTTCAGTGCCCTTCGCTACTCTGCAAATTCACAGACAAGGCATGTCCATTTCCTTTCACACATCATCATTTGTATAAATTTCTTTTCAATAATTATTGTAAAATAAATAGTGCTGGCTTATTTTAATACTAATAAAACAACCATATATTATACAAGGGTAATATACGATTTTTTACCTATGAAGTTTTGTCCATCTTTATTTTACTTGTTTTTGTAGTTCAATGTTACCTGGTTTATATTTGAACTAAAACATAATATATTTCCATGGTTTCTTATCAGCCATTTATCCGTGAGGGGATCCCTTGTGACAGGAGAGTGTCTGAAGAGAGAGAATATCTATAGCGAGAGTTGTTTAAAGATTGCATTTCTTGCTCATGCTCAAGTGCATTTATGAGCGTTATCTTGGGAAGATTAGGAAAGAGAAAAATCTTATGGCGCTTTTGGTTTGCTTTAGCTAGGAGCCTTCTGCTTCAATCCTGGATACACTCTCTCCAGCCAAGCAGAAGATGAGGTGTCTGGGTTGTTTTCTTATATGTTAACTTCTCTCTACAAGCTCTTATCATTTTATCAGTGCATATTTTCGTTCTCTATAACCCTTTGCTCTACTGCTTCTGCTCTTGCTCGGAGTCCTGTTGCATGTAACTATGAGGTTTATTTATTTATTTATTTTTTGGGCGGGGGGGTTCTTATAGTGTTCTTCATTATCAGCTCTTGTATTTTTTATGTGATTTCCTTGTAAAGTTTAGGCTCTGTTTCTTTTTGGGTTGGTTCCTTGTCGTCCTAGCTGGTCCAGTGATTGCATGCATTTCTACTTTCTCTGATCATTTTTCATCCGTATAGTTGAGTCCTTTTCGCTTCTTTATATCCGGGTTTCGTTTTGGTTGCTGATTGTTTTGCCTTCGACCCCGTTTGTCTTAGGTTCTCGAGCTTCAACTTGGATAGCCTCCATGTCTTCAGCAATGAATAGACAAAGAAGGCTCTCGAGAGGATTCAGATGGATAGAAGATAGTGAAATTAGACCTGACAACACGGAGTCTTCTATTAACCAAATGGATGGCGGTCCTAACTTCATGATGCTCAGGCCCTTATTTTCGTTTCGACGACGAGTTGCTTGAGGAAACAAGGGCCTTTTAGGACACTTGTTTAATTGAACTCTTCATTGACAAGAAAGATGTTCCTACTCTTCGGCTTAATGAAGCATTACAGGGGCCATGGAAACTCAGACGGATTAAGAATTGTTGGTAGGGAAAAGAGCCACTACACGATCAAGTTTGATAACGTTGAGGATCAAGAGTACGTATATAACAACAATCCTTGATCAGTTCAAGATATGTTACTAGCTTTTGATTTATGGAGGCCGAACATCATTCTCAGACAACTAATGGTTAACAAATACATCTCTGGGTGCAATTCTGGGAGCTTCCATCGGAATATCACAATAGGGATGTGGCTTTCACTCTGGGAAACATGATTGGAGAGGGTGGTTTCATAGACAGAAGGTCAAATCTCTAAAATTGTTCGGTTCCTTAGCGTTTAAGTGCTGGTTGACCCTGAAATTCCCCTGCTAATTGGGGCTTTGATTAGACTGAACAATGAAACTTCGGCATGGGTAAAATGCAGAAACTGTTGCTGCACTGGTCACATTGCTAGAGATTGTTATTAGGAGACCCCGTAAGTTTCAGATGCCCTTAGAAGGCAAAGACAAATCATACGAGCTAAATTTGATGTGCAATTCATTATCGATTTCAGATTTCCTTCGGCTTCAGATTTTTCAGTTGCTTCCAGGAAAAAGATGTCCTTTAAACCAGCGAGGGTAAGATGGTATGGCAGTGACGAACGAGGAGATTATTACGTGCATGATGATGATCCCAAAGCACTGATGGACCCAGGCGAATCTAGCAGAAAGAGGAATTTTTTTTGCATGCATGAAGATTCCTATTCTTCCAACTCATGTAATCAGGAGCGCCGCAAGCAAGGGAATGAGGTGGACCCTGCTGATGCAGTGTGGAGAGATTTTAAGAAATTGGCATAGGGACAACAAAATGAAGAAAGGCAAGCTTCCTAACAGGTTGAAAACCATGGAGATAACTACATGCAAATGGAAACGTGTCTTGACCAAGGCCAGGGGTTAACCCATGCGAACTTTAACCTCTTTTGTGTAGGAGTTGGACAGATAGCTCATCCCCTTCCTGCAAAAAACCAACTAGGAACTTACCGTCTAGACCCTTAGGATTTCTCGGATGCCCGTTGGATGGAAGGTGTAATGCATAACTCAAGTCTTGTTGAAGAACAAATCAATCCAGCAAGGTTACAGGCAGATCTACAATTTCATATGGAGATAATTTAAGCCTTCTCGGAAATCCTTGATCAAAAAATTAATGCAGACTAGAAAATCATGCTCAACAACTTGGTCATGGAAGCTATGCATTGGAACCTTAACGCCAAGGAGATCCAAGAAGTCTTAAACTCTGAAAATAGGCAGGAGATGGAAGTCATGCAGCTAGATCTGAGCCAAGTCTGTCCTGGCCCAGATCTAATGGAGGATTTTAATGCTTTTTGGCAGAGCATTAAATCACCGGATCCGCCTTAGCCTGATATAGTCTTCTCAAAATGTCATCTGGTAACCACCTCCCCAGAAGATTATTCAGCTTCATCAATTTTGATGAAATGGTGTTGCTTTACCTGCCAAAGAGCCACAACTGTCACTATTAGCAATTGGTGGCATTCTCAGATCTACCCAAATGAAGCAAATGCAGATGGCATGGGCATATTTATAAAGCTCATTGATTTCTCCTCTGTGGCTTGGCAAACACTCCCATGAAATCGGAGCCAGAGTGATATCCTCGTTGCATCTGGCAAGAAGCTATGCTATTTTCCCTAACACATTAACAACCTAGTTTTAGCTCCTCTCAATGGTCTTTCTAAGGATGCGGAATACTTCTACCTCTTGACCAATGAAGAGCACTGAGGCTGCAACAGATTCAAGAATAATAGGAAAAGAAAATGGGATTCAATGGAAGATGATAGGTTGTTTAAAAACCTCAAAAGTCATGGAAATAAAGACTCAAACTATGATTGGGATTGAAGCAAATTTGGGTCTTACAACAACTCTATGCTGAGGGCTTAGGAAGCTGCCCTGGAAATGCTTCCCCTGCAGCCATGAGACTACGTCGTTGGGACTGCCAGGGCACCAGGAAGACCACGGCAGTTCATAGACTTGGATCCTTACTCTGTACATATAAGCCTAACTCTGTGTTTTTAGCTGAAACCATGACAGTAGTTGCTAACGTAGCTAGGACTTTGCAGACTTGTGGGTATCCTAATGTTTTTGGGCTGATTTGGATGGTAAGAGGGAGGGAATTTTGCTGGCCTAGACTGATGCTACAAGTTGTTTGATAATTGATAGCTTCCTTCACTGGGTGCATGTCTCATGAGTCTTTTCCTGGAAATTTTATTTTTATTACTTTCATGTACGGCTTTCCTTAGTTATGGAACCGCCATATACTGTGGCAATGGTTGAAGAAAACAAATTCAATTCTCTCAGCTTCTTGGTTGGCAATTGAAGACTTTAATGAAGCTTTAGTGCAAGAAGATAAGCCTGCTTCTACCTCGGTATTCCGGGGGCCTCTCAGATGAAGGAAATGACTGACTTTTTGTGATTTTATAGATATGAGACCTAAAGAACAATGGTTCCCTTGGACAAACACTAGAAAGAACTCTGATGAAAATTGGATTAGACCGGACAGAGCGCTTTGCAACAGTCTCTGGATGAAAACTTTCCCTCAATCTAGTGTGCATGCTGTTCACATATATGCTTCAAATCATTCTCGTAGGGCATGTTTGATACATGAAAAGTTAGAATGAAAATGAAAATTAAAAGTAAAAAAGTCCTTACATATAAGGGTGCTAATTTTCAAATTTTCATTTCCTTCCTTCTTTCCGTGCAAATCATACGGGCCCGTACAGTTTTCTAAATTTGAAAACTATTGGTTATACTTCAATTAATTTGCTCAAATCGTTGACTTCTCTTAGGAGAGACAGATTAATGGTTCTCCTTCATTTCAGATTAATGGTTATACTTCAATTAATTTGCTCAAACCTTTGTTGCCCTTAAAAACAGGATTTTTTCTCTGATTGGAAACATCAAGCAGCGTATTGCTTCCTTGGAGATCGAGCTTAAAAACATTTAAGCTAACATTGCCTTTTCTAACAAGGTTATCATTAAGCAAACCATTCGTAATGAGATTGAATTTTTTTATGACTGCGAAAAGATGTTGTAGGCACAAAGGGCTAGGCAAACTTGGCTAGTTGAAAGGGATAGGAATTCAAAATATTTTCATACTCTAGTTTCTAATAGGAAAAGCAATGGTGGAATTGAAATGATTAAGAACAACAATGGATATTGAGAGGAAAATTGACACAAATCAATTACTTTTTTGTGATCATTTTGAAAACATCTATAAGGAGGAGTTAAGTATAGTGGATTATTCCTTAGTTAAGAAAATTGACCTCCATGAACTCAATCAAGACCATTTGAACATTCCTAACAAGGAATTTAATAGAGATGGGATAGTCAAGACAGTCTTTGAACTTTAAGACTGATAGCGCCCTAGATCTTGATGGTTTTAATGCTATATTTCTTCAGCATTTTTTAGGCACGATGGAAGATGTGATTGAGATGGCTTTTCTTTTTGAACAATGATCTTATGATTAAGAGCTTAAACAGATCCTTTATTGTGCTGGTCCTAAAATGTGATCACCCACAGAATGTCAACAACTTCAGGCCAATTAGCTTGTGCAATGTAGCCTACAAGGTTCTTTTCAAGGTTCCATGCAATCGGCTCAAAAATTTTCTTGATAAATACATTGCCCTTAACTAATCTTCTTTCATCAGAGGGAGAAACATCTCAAATAACGTTATCTTGGCTGTGAAAGTCATAGGAAAAATCCAAAAGAATAAAGGTAACAATAAGTGGCTTTGTGCTTACAAGGTTGACTTCAGAAAAAACCTATGATAGAGTAAGATGGAATTTTCTGGGAGCCGTCCTTCGTAGGATGAAATTTCTGCATAAATGGATTTCTTTAATCCTCCAACGTGTTACCTTGGTCACTTATCAAGTTCTCATTAATGGAGGACCTTTAAAGCCTATTATCTTGGAGAGTGGTCCTAGGCAGGGTTGCCTACTATCCCCATATCTCTTTATTCTTTAGGTAAACACCTTGTGCTGTTTAATTAATCTTGCTGAGCATGCTAAAGAATTAAAATTAACAATAATGCAGAGGCTATATTTTATTTTATGTAGATTGATGATACTTTGCACTTTTTAAAGCTTTGCAAAATCTTGCAGGTGATCAAATAAGTTGATGAGTAATTTCCATACAATATCCAGTTTGGAAACAAACAAAAATAAATCCCATCTAGTCTTCAGTCCTAATATACCCCATAAATTCAAGAATATTTTTGCTCGCACTTCTAGGGTCATATATGGGAGTAAAATTGGTGAATACTATGGAACTTGGATTGATGCTGGTTGTAATGAGAGCCAAATCTATGCGAAACTTTTGGACAAGATTGAGTCTAAGTTACAAGCTTGGAAGGCTAGGACCATGCCTCAAGCAACTACACTCACTCTCATCAATTCAGTTCTAAGTTCTTGCCTCATTTACTAGCTTTCCCATATTTATCTTCCTTTGAATATCTGTAACAAAATTGAATCTTGTCTGAGCAATTTTTTCTAGGGATTTAAATGTGATAAACAAAGGATGCATATGGTTAATTAGAAAGATCTTTGCTTCCCTTAAAAGAGAAGGGAGCCTTGGCATTATTAGGCTAGTCCATGCTTCCAATGAGGCCTTACTCATGAAACAAGTTTAGAAAATCTGGTGTCCATGTCAAAATTTGCCTTTTTTCCAACACCTTGCAAAGGAAATACGTTTTTCAAGGAAGAGGCAATTTGAAGCTCAGTCATTGGAGGGCTCCGTGGATTTGGAGAGGAATTTGTAAGTTCAAAGATCTTATCCTTCGGAATATTTCTTGGCACGTTGGATTTGGTGATAACATTGCTATCTCCATTAGGCTTGGTGGCACATGCAACTAGATAGAGACTCCTTAAACCTTTGGGTCTTTGACCTTATTTTACATAGCAATCACAGTTGGGATAAAGACAAACTTTATCTGGATTATAATTCAAAAACAGCGCAAAAGATTTTAGACCTATTCACTTCCTTAATCGGGAAAAGGATAGAATTATTTAGACAGGAAGTCATGATGGCACTTACTTGACAAAAGGATTTCGCTTGATCCAAAAGGAGTAGAAGAAAAAGCATATCCACTTTCGCTTCCGGGGAAGAGATTTGGAATTTATGCTTGCCTATGAGAATTATTCTCTTCATTTGCAAATTGGTAAATAATGCTCTCCTAGTTAGGGATTTCCTTAAGAATCATCATTTCCAAGTGGAAGAGAATTGCTTATTCTGCCGGCAAGAGAAACTCTAGATCATTGTTCATTCATTGCCATTTTGCTAGAGCCTTATGGTTTGCTTCTCTCTCTTCTTTTGCCGTGTGTTTGGATGGGGTAAAAAGTAAGAGATAAAGAAAAGTTCAAGAGAAAATAGGGGAAAAAAGTAATTTTGCCCTATTTGGATGGGAGAGAGGAATTGAGAGGAGAAAAAAATATAGGTAAAAATTGACTTAAGTCTCACGAGACAATTTTTTTCTTAAAAATAAAGAGATTTTGAAGAGAAAACAGAACACAACATGCATATTCCGACTACATTACAGTTGAAAAAATATATTCGGGTGTAAACCAAAAAGAATTAATATAATTTTTTTAAAATTTTAATTAATTAATATTATAATTATTCATTTTATATTTTATTATAAAATTATTTAATAATAAATATAATTTATAAAATAATAATATATAATTTTAAATTAAAATTAATAAATTACATTTTATTAAAAAAAAACCAATCGACTACACTGCAATACAATCATAAACAAAAAAAATTAATTTAAAATTTTTGTTTTGAATTTTAATTAATTAATGTTATAATTATTTATTTAAAATTTTATTACAAAATTAATTCATAATAAATATATTTTACAAAATATTTATATATTTTTTTGAAATAAAATTAATAAATTATATTTTTATAAAAAAACAAACAAACAAAACTGACTACAATGCAGTCAATTTTATTACAACCAAAAGACAATCAGATGTTACGTCCGACTCCCTTTACATCGGATGGGATGATGCAAAGATGCAAATCATCCCATCATCATCCCATCCTTATATATATATATATATATATATATGCAAATCATTTTATTTTAATATATATATATATATATATATATATATTAATATATAATAATATATTATATATAATCTACATATTAGAATAAAAATATTTATTATATTTATATATATTATATTTAAATTAATTAATATATATCAACCAAGACATCATTTAGATCAACTAAAGGACATTACCAACTAGATAATGGCTACCCTTTATGTTATCTAGTTTAGTAGGAAGAAATGTCTCCATGAGAACATCACGCAGGATCCTTTCTTAGCTTTCTAGCACATTAAAGTCATTATTAACCAAAATGTTTGGGTTGGAAGTTAAGAGAGGTGAAGACAGGGTGTGGAAGATTCATAACGCCATAGATAACATTATCAAGAAAAAGCCTCTTAGGATATGACTTAATGGAGATAGCTGGTTGATCATTATTTGGCTTTACAAAGGAAAAAAGGAAAGAAAAAAATTACATCAAATTCATTTTTTGGATTTTTTTTTCCAAGACTAAGCATTTAGAACTTGGGGTTGGGAGGAAGGAAGGAAGGACCACAGACAGTCGTTTTAAGTTTCCACATACAAATTGCCACAGGCTATTTAACTAGCTTATTTGTTCAAAAAGCACGTCTATGATCTCAGTTTTGATTGTTTTGCTTTCAACTTTAAAAATATATTATTTTCATCTTATTTTCTTTGACAATTATACTTGGGAGGGATTTGGCCTCTATAGTTATTTTTAACTTGTAAAATATGTTTAAAAATTTGTTAAAATTACAAAATGACTTCAAAAAAATTTTCTTTTCATTTTGGTTGATATCTTTTACATATATATATATATATATTATATTCACTAGGCTTGACCATGCTAGATTGGTCAACATAGTTATCTTAGTGCTTGGCTAGAATTGGCTGGGCACCAAGCTGATGTTCACCTTTAACAATTTCCGCTTGCCCATAAAATTATGGCAAAACATGCTAGAATCAGAAACTCTACCTCTAGTACTCTAAAACAAACTTATTACTATAAAAACAACACTCAATTATCATTTTTAAGGAAAAGTATCTATAACTAAATAACTCTCAAGGGCTTTTGTGGGTTTGTCTTGACTTTGAAACTCATGTGCATTTTTGGATCCTATAAGGTAAAAGAAAATTTCTAATGCAAGGATAATAAAGACCCACAGGATAAAATGACCTTAAGTAAATGAGTATGCCTTAATTTAACCATAAATGCAAATTACTAGCAACATTAAATAATAACTAATTGATAAACGATACCAAGGCATAAACCACCTTCAATAAATCACGGAAACTTGCATTTAAATTGATAAGTGTTTTTAAAAAAACTTTAGAATGTTTAGAAAATTCAGAGTTTGAATGCTTCAAAATTTATATTATTCATTGTAGAAAGAAAACAAATAAATTAGAGACCATGGCAACAAGTTTGCCATTAGAATCCCTATAAATTAGTAAGAAATAATATAGAGACAAAGTGAATTAAATATATGACAATAAAGGAGGAAAATAAAGAAACTAGGAGATGATATTTAAAAACAAAATAAAACACAATAAAGATTAGATTATCCTAAAATTTAGATGCAATCATATTTCGATTTCCAATACTTTCATGAAATAAATGTTAATCATTCCCAACTTAGACCTAAGTTCTTCAAATTTAACTTTGGATACGACATTTGTCAATAGTAAGAGTATGAGCCAGTTCTATGATTCTTGAATCAACTTTTTCTTTGATAAAACAGCAATCAATTTCCACATATTTTATTTTGTCTTGGTGGATAACATTCTTTATTCAAGTTATCACACATAACCTTAGTAGATTCTTCAATGGATATCCTTAACTCACCAAATAGCCTCTTTAACCATAGTCCTTCACAAATGTCTTATGAAGGTGCTTTATATTCTTCTTTGACACTACTCTTTGGCATCACAAATCATTTTCTACTTCACCAAGTAAATAGGTTCCCACATACATATGTATAATACCTAGTAGTAGATCTTCAATCAGTAATAGATTTAGTCCAATTAGCATCAAAATAAACTTAAATCCTTTTGTTGGTTCCTTTTTGAAACAAATTTCCTTTTTTGGGCTCATTTTGAGATACCTTAAGATTTTACAAGCAGTTTCAAGGTGTTCATCATTAGGGTTGCTAATTGACTGATTACACTCATAGAGAAATGAATATTACGTTTAGTGTGAGAAAGGTAGATAAATTTACCTACCAATATTTGATATCTTCTAATGTCAATTAAAGGGCTTTCTTGAGAGAACATGAGTTTCTAGTTAACTTTTATAGGAGTGTTTGTAGGCTTATATCCCAACATAATTATTTCTTTCAAGAAATCAAGTGTGTATTTTTGTTGAGAAATGACAACTTTTCTTGACCTTACTACTTTTATCCCTAAGAAATACTTTAACTCTCTCAAGTTCTTTTATCTCAAACTCCTTGACCAAGGCTTTTTATCAATCACTTGATCTCATAGCATAGCCCCTTGTAACAATTTTACTTTCTACATACACAATTAATGCAACAATTTTTTCAATAGAAGAAAATTTGATAAATAAAGTGTGATCTATTTCACCTTGAAAATACCCATGTCCTTTAACAGCATTGATAAATTTCTTAAACGATGTCTTAGGTGATTATTTGAGATCATACAAAGATTTTTGAAGTTTATATATCTTGCCTATATTACTACCAGTATCACAGCCTAGAGATATGTCTATGTAAACTTCTCCAAAATGCATATTTTAAAAAACATTCTCCACATCAAGTAGATAAAAAGGCTAATCTTGGTTGGTTGCTAGAGATAAGAGAAACGTGATAGTATTAAATTTTGTCACAAGAGCAAATATCTTCTGAATGAGCAATATTTCCAGCCCCTATAACACTTTCAGCAGTTGATATTGGCTAGTTACCAAAAAATTTTCAAAAAAGTTCCAATTATTCTTTCCCTTTTTCACATACATACATCATCACAAACTGACTCCATTGAACGAGATTATGTCCGATGAGCTTATACCCTGTAATAAAGTTGGGAGCATTGTCTATGACACCGTGGTTGAGTTGAGTTGCTATCTAGTTGATGACTCAGCCTTTTCATTGTTCATAAGGGATTGGAATCCGTACTTTGGCATACAGTTGGTTTAGGCCATTGGAGCTCTGATACCATGTAGAAAATTCAAAGTTTGAAAGCTCTAAACTGAAATTCATATTATTCAGAAGATCAAGCAAGCGCATAAAAAAGTGACCACGGCAATAGTTTTGCTACTAGAATCTCCATAAATCAGCAAGAGATAATAGAGATTAAGGGAGATAAATGTGCAACTATAAAAGGCGGAAAATAAGGAAAGTAAGAGCTGACTTTTAAAAACAAAATAAAACACAATAAAGATTAGATTATTCTAGAAATCTGGATGTAATCATATCCAGATTTCCAACAATATGTATACTGCTTTTCCAACCCCAAAAGCACATATATTAACAACATATTGAGGTCACATGTACACATAATATTTAGTGTGACAATACTTTACTCCTATAAGATGTAGGAATATGTGTTCTATCAATTGCACCTTAAACAATTCTAATACAAATATATCATTATGATAAAAATGGTTATTGGTTAAAATTCATCCTAAATATACAACGTTACAAACTAAAGTTTACTAATTTTAAATCATGGATAGTACACTTTCCATTACATATTATTTTGGAACCTCATTGAGATTTACATGGACCCCAATATTCATTTAACCACTTGCAACCTCGTATTCATCATCTATATTCCATAAGTCTTGAGTAGATGAATAATGAAGTAATGTGGTGGTAACACTAATTTTATTTAAAATGATTCTCAATATAGTGCTCCGCATATCCTCACGATGTGCCTAAAATGAAAGTGCAAAAGTTACTATTCATGTTCGTATTAATATGTTATAACAAGTAAGAACTTTGTGTATACCTGGAGGTAGCTTTGTCAAACCTTATTTTCAACATGATCATGTTGGCTTCTGCAATTCAACCAAATCCAGATAGCTATAAGAGGTAAGCAAATTGCCCGTGTTTGAATTTTTGCTTGATTCACCCTAAAACCTCGACCAATCATTGAATTAAAAATTTCTACGATATTATTACCCCATATTTTAAGGGGGGAGGGGGGAACTTTTTCATATTCCCTTCGTTGACCTCTTCAAGCATAATATCTATATAAAAGTTTTAACTAATGGTTTAGCCCAAAGAAAGTTCTCCAGTAATTTCAGATTTTCTAATTTGTAATTTATAATATTATTTATAATGAGAAAAAATGGCTAATTAAGTTTAACGACTCATGAATAAAAATATCAATAAAAACAAGCCAACAAAAACACATGAAATCCATGTTATTAGCAAACTTGTAGAAGAACAAACACCTAACAGTTATGTTGATTACCCAGCCAATGTGGGAACTAACATTTTTTCTGTGTCTTTATTGTTCAGTCGGGTATCAGTTCTTGAAATGCCATTGACCAATCATAAGCCATTACTCCATGAAATTCTTATTGTATCGTTTCCTTTCCTTTCCTTTCTTCTTATTTCTCACTACCGCCGTGAATAAATGGCTCCAATAGAAGAGTATAACTTGTCCCATTAGACATGTAGATTACTTGGCTAGCGTTCCAAGCAAATTTTGTCATTTTTTTCAAAGGGCAATTTGCAATAATCACTTTTATCATTTGTCCCATAATTGTTATGTATAAAAATAGAAATAAAATAAGTATATGAATAGGATGAAATAATTATATTTAATATGCTATAAAAAGAAATAAAAATGCTATTTCATTTATATATTTGGTTAGATAAAAATAGTACAAGAATAGAAAAAAAATATTGAGGAAATGACTCTCGTTTCCTGCTTAAAAATAATGTTGAAATGAAAAAAAAAAATAATGCTAACAAAAACATAATGAACTTTGCATAAATTAGACAATAATTACCCTCGATTCTTGTAACATATGGAATGGAAATAAATTCCTTCTCCAATCCTGCAAAATGTGTATCAAATGAAATTATTCAATGAATTCTTTCTTTTCTTCTTTTTTTTATCTTCTTCTACTAAACAGGGCATTAAAAAATTTTCAATTCCTAAATATACAAAGGGCAAGTCGTAGAAAGCGTACAGGAACAAAAGCAGGAAGAGTAGACACCAGAATAAACAAGAATAGTGACCATCATCTTGAATTCGACCCAGTAAATATGAGATCAAAAAAGAGTTTCATGAAAGCAACAAGTAAAGATTTCAAGCCAACCCCATGTTATCATCAAACTTGAAATACAGAAATTGCAGAGAAAATAGGTAAACATTGCAAAACTTAGCACTAAACTTGGAGGAACAAAAAAATTGCCGAGAAAATTTAGCGTAATAAAAGGAGATAACCTTTTTCTAATCTTTCTAATTGCTTTAAAATTGTGATAACGTGATATTTACTAAACTGCCATCAATGAAGTCTCATCTGATGACAACGTTACCAACATAAAAATAAGTATTTCAAAATATTTTTTTCCCCAAAAAACATATTGGAGTTGTTTCTGTTTTTCTATATTGGAAACAACAATTTTCAAAAATTGTTTTTAGAACATACCCCTAAAAAATAACATTGACAAACATTTTTTTTAATTTTCAAAAATTAAAATTTATTTTCACCCAAAAAAAAAAAACCGAAACAGGTCTAATAGTGCATCCTTCAATACCATATACACAATAACAACACTTACTAATCTCCATCCATTCAAATGAAAGCGCATCTAAACGTGAGAAACAACAGTTTATCAAGAGTTAAATTCTAATGATACATGAAAGGAACAATATTCAATAACTTTATAGCAATTTTAAGTAAATAAGATTAGCTTAAAAAAATAATTTATAAAATTATTTTAAGTGTCTCATCAGGCATCGTATTCTTCTCTAGTGCTATTAATAATTTCAAAACACCACCTCAAATGAGACAAGAGGAGAATACGTTACCTTCTGAAGAGACCATTCTAGGATACAAATCCACACGAGGCACCATTCTACAATAGAGTGCACCATTCTACAACTTTGACTCGAAGTGAATCTACATATGGAACAAAGTTTCACTTAGTGTACAACTCAACCGCACTAAGATGGACTCAATCCCACCCAGTGACAATTCACTCCCATAAACGATAGCCAAAAAATCATATTAAAATTAGCAAATGGGCATAATAGCTTAAATTAGGCCAAAGCCAACTACACAAATTAAGGGAGGGCAAGGACAAAACAAATCTGTGCAAGGTTAAGAAGAATTATCACAAGTTAAAGACAAGAAAGTATAATATTCTTACATTTAGGAGGAAAAAAATCATAATCTGCTGTTAATTGTCAGAAGCCTCTTCACCATATAAACTATTACCGTTAACCTGATCGACCAAAGATTTGGTTTTAGATTTTGACGATTTACTATTTTTTGAGGGTTTCTTGACTTTCTCTGCCTGCAACTCCAACCCCTTCTCTGAAGGTTTTCGCTTTCTCTTCATCTGTGCTCCCCCTGCATCATCTGCAAAAGAATTATTGTGGACCACGTAAGAGTTATGAAGCCTTATTGAGAAAGTGCAAGCACCCAAGGAACCAAAGCTTGAGGGCACTAATAAAGTGTAAACAGCAATCCGCCCCCCAACTCTTCCAGTTTAGTCATCTATACTTTTTAATGAACAGAATTTAAGAAGTTGAGCGACAAGTTTCAAACTCAACACGAGGAAGGAACCAAAACTGAGCACACCCTATGAAACAAGATTTCTGTCAAAGTCACAAATGTGGCCATTAGCAGTTGCAGGCCTAAGGGGGTAACTATTATGAATATATATAAGCATATAGTGCAAAACAAGATGTTACCTTCAAGTGGACTTGATGCATGATTAATCATACATCCATTAGGTCCAGCCTCTTCCGAAAGTGGGGATCCAGAATTATTACTGTCCATCTGCTTTGAAGAACTTTCTACACACTTGTCCTGCTGTTCAGGAGCATCACAACTAGGAGTTGCTGGCAAGAAACACAGCTCTTCTTGAGATATATCAGAATCACTAAAAGCAGCATCTTTCTCCACGGTCTCAATATCAACTTCTTCATCTTCATTAACATCAGATACCTTCACCTGAAAGCATATACACTTGGTAATAAGAAAGAATGGAAGCAATGAAAGCATAAGACCTGGATCACCAATCTATTACTCTCTTACCTTCTCAGTCTCAGGAATCAGATCAAATTCATCTTCTCGCTCTACGTACTCCTCATTTTCCTCGAGCTCCTTGAAATCAGGAGCAAATGCACTCCAGTTCTCTGTGTAATCTTTAGCCCAGATATAAACTAAGCCAGCCAGGGAAACAGATACAACAATGGGATGAATAGGATGCCATGCTAAATCAATAAGGGCTTCTTTAGGTCCCTCAAGGATTTTCACAAGATGCCCAGCTCTATCCCAGATGTAAATCTTGTGCTCCCCTTTGCTAGCAGAACCACCAACTACCCACTCAGCATCGCCACTAAAACAGGGTGCTTTCCAGTGCACCTTTGTAATGGAATCTTGAAACTCCCGGAATAGAGATAAACATTTTGATCCAACAGCCTTTAACTTCTCAACACCATTAAGATCATTGAGGCTCTCACTTAGGTCATCAAGGGCTCTAACTCCATCTTTCAAGGGAAGTAGGTTTTCATATATTCTGATTATTCGATCATTTGAATTTGTGAGCAGATATTGCCCATTCCTACTGAACACTATGTTCTTGACTACAGAACCACCAGAGATAGAAACCACGGCATGCACTTCACTGTCTTTGTAATCAAATATTAGGATTTCTCCTTTGGAGTTTCCCACATAAACCAGATCTCCAAACTTATTAAAGCATGCAGCAGTTGGTGTGTAGGAGGTGTTTGCATCAGAGCACTTGCTGCGTGATGCAGGGGTGGGTCCACCACTGCATGTGTCTAGGATAGAAACTTTAAATGAAGTTGTGTTTCCTGTGTACAAGTTGACAATCATTGGAGCACATGAGAGCGGGCATGCCAAGCATACAGATGGGGTAGAGGAACCTGGATGAAGCCGTGCTTGTATAGGGGTTTGTTGTAAAACTATTCGTGTTATCCTCCTACCACTCATAACATCCCACAATGTTAATGATTTATCAGCGGCAGATACAAGAATTTGATGGCCATACTTTGACCAACAGATACTGAGTATGGGAGACGAACACTCATTATCCCGAAGCTCCTTAGCAATGCCTCTGGTTTCGAAGTCCCAAATAATGCAACTTCCATCATTACATCCAGCTGGTTCAAATGATCAAATCAAGATTCAATAGTGAGAAAGCTGATAACTCACAATACCTTCAATAAATTTTTCATGGAAGTTCAAAACTTTCTATAGTATTTAGCCAATCCCACTAAAATTTATTCAACCAAAAAAAAAAAAAGGCACATAGCATGCATAAAGTTGATGCCTCAGAACTTCAGAAAATAAATAACTACATAAACCCGAAAGAAATCCACATATAATAACTGCTGCTTAAATTTTAACCGAAAAAATTTGTGCAAATAAAATCTGAAAATAATTTCTCACTGAATGCATAAAGCAGAAGCAGTAAATAAGCATAGCACAGAATTAAAGTCTATGCAACTTTCCATCACTAAAAGGTAAGAAAAACAGACAATTTAAAGTAGGAATTTCACAATCAACTCAGTTTGGAGGTACTAGCCAGTACAAAAACTGCCCCTTCTTAAGGAGCAAAGGTTAAGACATGAGATTGAGATTATGGAATCCCACACATGATTTTCAAAGAGCTTAATGCATTGTAACCCCTTGTACAGTTGGACCCTAGTGTTTACAATTGCTATGTTCCTTAGAAATTAGAAAATAAAAGAACTGGGCTATTCCTTTTTTTTTTTTTTAAATTGGCTATTCGAGTTGTGGTTAACCTTAAATACAAGGTATACGTCACCAAGTACACATGCCACACCTAGGAAGTAGGACCACAATATCATCAGCATGAATGATATTAGAATATTACCAACTTTTCACACAATAAGATAGAATCAAGAGATTCCATCTTTTATCTTTATAATTCTCCTTACTGACCCCCCAAGGGTTAATCCTTGACTGGTTCTGTTGCCAGTGTTGCACTTCATTAGCACTACAGGAACCCATATCAGTTGCTTTTCCAAATCATCAAGCCCAGTAATATGTAACAACACCTGCCTTCAAAATCCACAAAAAGCTTCATCCCTGACAACATCTATCTTCAACGACACCCATCAGAAGCTCACTTCACATTATTGTCAGGAGACAAACTGTGGCAAAAAATAATTTGCCATTATTCAAGTTTACCATTGACCAGACAAGCAACAAGACATACTTTGGGAGAGCAACTTAAGTTACAGTCTTTTCTAACTGGAATTGGACACAAAAAAAAGAAACTGCTGTTAACTGGTATTGCTCTATTGTCACCTGAGTACTGCATCATCAAAAAGTCCAAGCATCCATCTTAGCATATCATTATATTATAACAAAAATTTCATGATACTAATACCAGTGACCAGTGTTTGGCAAATCCTGAAGCAGCAAAGGTAAAGGGAAGGAGAGAACTGCATAATTTAACATATATTAATTAAAGGCAATAACTTACAATGTAAATCACGCTCATTGGCCACTGCATAATCCAATCAGTCACATAGCACACAAACTTGAAGCTACAGTGAAGTTTAACCGCAAACATAAAAGGTAGACAATTCAATCCGAATCCTCTGCACTTTCCCCCAAAATTGACACTACGCAATTGGAGAGAGATAGTCTGAGAGGTTTGGGGCCAAGCAACTTCTAATGTTAGAAGCTCTTCAGTTTTTTTCTCTCCAATTGCATCCCATCTAGTACTAACAAAGATCTATTTTCCTAGATAATTGTATATCTGCATAAGCCTTATCCTCAACGGAACAGAATTGGCATCAGCCTTAGTCTTACCCGATAATAATTTCCTAGTTGAGTCCTTGAACTATCCATTCCATTATTTTCCAATATATGGAGCAAATACAATGGCAATTGAATATGACCACCCGCCGTCTCATTGAGCATCACTTGCATAGAAGGTCTGCTTAAATTATCTATAATGGGAAGTTTTAGCGAGGAAAGACATGAAAAGGTACGAAAGCCCATCTCTTTGCTTCAACAACAAAGCAAACACATGATTAGACCGATCCAGTGACTTGAAACCAAGCAAGCAAAGCTCCTAAATGGTGAATATTGGCTCCATCACCAATGGCCAAATCTTTAAGTCCCACATGATTACCACATAGATTGTCACCAAGACACCCTCTACATACAATTTGTAAAATTGACGCCTTTTCCACTATGGGTAAACAGGGGAGAGGAATTTACTCGCTGAAATACGTTATTTGAACTTTAAAATCCACTCTAAAAAAAATTAAAAACTACTTGCAACGGTATCCCATGTTCCAAGTCCAGATTATTCGCATAAACGCGTACTACATTGTCCGTAGAAGACAAACCTTTGCAGGAAAATACCAGGAGAATCATCAATGGAGGAAACATAGAAAAAGCTACAGCAATTATTGACTAAGTAAGAGAAGAAAGGAGGTAAAAATTACCAGCAAGAAGGGTACCGCGACGATTGAAGGCAATACACTTCATACACCCATGCTCCAAATATTCCTCTATCACTTCGGGAAAATCCCCCTGTAATGGATCTTCAAAATGGCAAACGATTTATTACAAAGAAAGTCAGAAAAAAAATTACAAAAATTGAATGAATTTCCTGGAAGAGATAGACAGAAGAGGCCTAACAACAAGAGGGTGAGAGAGAACAGAAGAAAACGAACCAATTATCGGGGCATTCATGGTTGCTAGAAGCTCAAAGTGCAATAGACTCGAGAAAAAGAGAACATGTTGATAGCGAGTGATACGGAAAGAGGGAAAAGGGAGGCGGGGAGAGAGAGGAGCAATTGAAGCTATTCGAATCCGTGTCGCGCTTGGAATTAAGACGTGCCGAGGAGTACGATGAAAGTTTTCTTTTTCTCTCTTTTTATATACAAATGAAGGTTTTTGACTTACGTTCCATTATTTTATTTAAATCTGATTTAAAACTGTTTTGATTAAAAATATTATCTTCATATTTTATATATTGTACAAAAATCAGAATAGATAATTCTAACTTTTAATATTTTATTTTTTTAATTTAAATATGGACTTCCATATTTTTTTTGGAAAAACTTTTTCAAGTGATGTAATAGACCTATCACGTGACGGTATTCTAGAAAGAAATCATAATTTATAATTTTTTTAATGAAAAAGCTTTTTTAAATTCTTAGACACTTCAATTTCAGGAGTTAATAAATTTTGGTTATATTGAATAAAAGGTGATTTTTTTGTAAATAGATTTATTATATTTTTATAATTATTATTTAATAATTTTATTTTTTAAAAATAAGATAAAAACTTGAACAGTTGGCTAATATAATTTAATGTAAGAGGAATAGACTATTATTTTCTTTTATCTAGTAAACTATTATAATATTGACGCATTAACAATTATTTATTTTTATTTATGCTTAAGGTGACAGTTCAGCCAGTTCTATAACTTAGTGCTATCTAAATTTATCCAAAAATATTTATTATTTTAAATTTAAATAATATTAGACATCCTTTTTTTTTGGTAAAAAGGAATAAATTGTTCTAAACACTTTCAAATATATTTGTTAAACATTAATTAAAGATCTTAATAGTTACAAGTTAGAACTCTTTTAAAATAATAAAAAAATTAATTTTTTTATTTTTGATTTGATTTTTAATTTAAAAACAAATAATGTTAATTTTTTATTAATTTCGGCCACTAATTATATTAACATGTAATTTTTATTTACTTTTAATTATGTTCATGTGAAGCAATTCAGTGGGTTCCATGCGATAATGCTAACTAAATTTATGTTAATTTTTTGAAATAGAACTAAATTGTGTTATACACAAAGGAAGGGTTGTGAAAATAGTATAACTTTTTTTTTATTCTTTTAAATGAAGTTGCTAGTATCATTATTTAAAGAGAATAAATTAATTGTAAGAGTAAATTAGATTAACTGCTTCTTGATTAAATTACATTTGGTGTCCTCTTATTTCAAGAATTATATATAGGTTTTTATTAATTTATTTTTTATTAATAACATTTAACTTTTTTTAAAAAAATATGGGTTTCCTTCAAAAATAAAATTACTTTTATTATTTTTACTATTTTATTAAAAATAAAATTATAATCTTAAGATAGAACTCAATATCAACTTAATTATTTTTACTAATATGTTATAAATAAAATCATAATTTTATATTGTACAAAATGTTAACTTCTTTGATAAAAAATAAATTAGAGAAGTGATTTCTATAATATACATAAAAATATCAACTAAGTTAAGTATAATTTTTTGAAATGAAAGTAGTATTGAGTATAATTTAATTAAATATAAAAAATTTGTTGTAATTTGTTCTAATTATAAATAGAAATTTTTTATTTTTCAATAAAAAATGACATTTCACATGACATTATGAGCTGTGAGTGCTGATATAGAAAAGTCACATGCCCAGATTTGGTTTAGATTTTAATTTTATTTTTTTTAATTTTAATTAAAAAATTATTTTTATTTTATATTTCACTTTCTTTAAAAAAATAAATTAAAATTAAAAAATTAAATCCAAACCATTTTAATTAAATCTAAATAATTGATGTTAGAGCACAAAATCTATTTGGTATGAAGTAGTCGCTTTTGGTAGTGCTAGATTTGCTATCTTGTTTCTTGGAGATAAGTTCAATGTAGAAGTTGGTAGCTTAGTCAACAATACGGTAATCCAACCAACCATGCTTATACATAGATCAAAAAAACAAATTTTTTTTAAATTTATATTTTTTTCCAATAATCCCATCATGTTTAATTTTATCCTAACATATTATCTCCTTTTAATTTAAATTTTGTAGGGATAATGCTTAAAATGCTTAAAAATAAGTTTTCTAAACATCAATTTAAACTTACATTCACTTTCTGTCCAAAATTTTAAATAATGAAGTTTTTATAACTTTTCAGTGATTTTGACAATACTACCATAACTTATATGTATAAATAAATTCGATTATGTAGTAAATATTAGTTATATAATGATTAACTAATAAATTTAGTTATGCAGCAAATATTAATAATTATTAATAAAGTAATAATAATTAAAATAATTACTAATGTATTAAATAAATTAAATAAATGAAGACATAAAAATGGAAAATTTGTAAAAAGATGTTGTTAAAAGTACAAAATATTCTATGAAAAATTGAAGACAATATAAGGCACTTTTATAGGTGTGATAAATTTAAATAATATCATCAAGACTATTTTTTACAATATATAAAAAATAATAATTTATTCGATTATATATATATATATATAATAGTAGCTGCTAGTGCTACAACAAGTCATTCGCTATTTACGTTGAGGTCATCCTTGGCCCACACATTGTTTATGTTTTTGATCTAGTGAGCTGTTAATAGAATCAATGGATGGAGTATTCAAAATCGAATGTAGGGGAAGAAATTGGTTGAATCGGCTGCTGTGGAGTAACTAATGTGACAATCTTCTAGTTTCAAAAAATTAACTACCTTACTTAGCATTAAAAACATTTAGATCATCAAATAGTAACGTGAATGACCTAAAGTGAGAGGGATCAAAAGATCTAAATTATGACAATGGTGATGGAAGCATATAATAGGAGAAACCTATACCTCCAAAGTTAGTATATTAGCCAACTAACATAAAAAAAGATGGATCGACAGTGCTAATATCTTGTTGTGTTATTGCACCTCTAATTGACATAGACAATGTTACTATATTGGTGTTAATATGGCATAGTTCATCCTTTATGATAATGGACAACTAGGCTAATATATAACTATCATGCCTTTTGCTTGGCCTATACTATATTGGTGTTACTTTTTCAAATACCAAACATGAATTGAACTTGAGAAGCAATGAGAATTCTACATAAAGAAAAGAAATTTTGGCACCATAGTAGATTCCTTCTAAGAAAAAAAAATTAAATGGAAAAAAGGAAACAAATTGAAGAAGAAAAAGAAAAATCATAGAAGAAAAAATGCTTAAAGAAGGATCTCTTACATAATGAAATTTGAAAAAGTAATGGCTTTTAAAAGGGAGCTTCACCTTAACATGTAATCCAAGGACAAAGTTCTCAAGGGAGGTTTTACATTGCATAAAAGGTCAAAAGAGAAAAATCCTTTAAAGGAGAATTAGGCTGAAAGAGAATTGAGAAAAGAAAAGGATCCTTTAAAGGGAAAGCTCAAGCCCAATAAATATTGCTAAGATTGCGTAATCACCAAGGCAAATTTCTCATTGCAAGTTCACATGAATATTTAGGCCTTGTCACCTTTCTTTCTTAAGTTACATTTTTACCCATTAGACCCTATTACAATCCTGAGACATCCTCTCTTGCTAGCTGAATTTCAAGTATAGAATTTTGTTAAAGTAACGGGAGAAAGAGACTAATGGGAGACTTGGCGAGGGTGTGTTAATTCTTGAGCCTAATATCTCTTATTTCATAAACCTTTTCACCAAGGCCACATTATAAAATCAAAAGTCCTTGTTGAGGTTTAGCTTGTTTGAAAAATAATGGGGCAGATTTTCTTGAAAAGAATAAAAAAAAACTAAGAATAATTAAAAGTGGGGCAAAAAAAAAAAAGGGTTGATTCAAAGCAAATTCTTTCACTTACATCAATTGTTTCTTTCAAAAAGAGTTCAAATCTAGAAGTAAACCTTCTCTCTCTCCTATCATATCCATATTCTTAGCATTTCACTTCTTTATTGCTCAAAACAGAATACTTCAAGTCTAGAAATGGAGCATCTTCTTATTTTGTTATATTGTGTTTCGCCATTATCTATTTCACTTCTCCACTTCCAAACCATTTTACATGATCATATTCTTTATCAACCCTTACATCCATCTAATGTCAATGACCCTTTTTCCTTCCTAAGCTCATGTATTTGTATCTCTTAATGCATGATTGTATTGACATTGTTAAATAAGGTAAGTGTAGATTTAACTTGTTGATCTTTCAAGCATTACTGATGAAGAGTTGACAAGAGGGGATTGCCTTATCAAGTTAATAGTCCAAAGTTGATGGCAAACAAATTACTTAGAGAAAAATTATTTAGAAATAAGTCAAAACAAGAGCCTTGAGTCTTCTTAGTTTGGGATACTCCATTAGAGGCATTTTTGGCTAGCCAAAAGCCATTAATAAATTCCTTCATCCAAATGATAAAAGGCAAAGTTAGTAGGGTAATCAAAAGTTTAACTTTTCTCATTGGGGCAGGTGAAGAGCTCATGTGTGAAATTTTTCCAAAAACAAAGGGCTACAAATCCTACATTTTATAAATTTTGAGATTTTTCATACATTGTATACTTGCATTGAATTTGTACATAGACAAAGCATATTTTTCTATTTTTCCTTTCAAGTCAAATTAATAAAAAAATTGAAAAAAAAGGGATCACATTTATTCGCATCAATTCAAAAAAAATTTAAAAAAAGGATCACATTTTTCTCATCAATTTATTTTCCCTCCTAAAAAAAGAGTCCAAAATTCAAAATCAGTTCAAAGACATCCAAAAATAATCACCTTTCTTTTCCTTTTTCCTTTAAGATGATTTTGTTTACAAAGAAAAAAAGAAAAAAGAGGTTCAAAGTTCAAAATTAATCTAAAAGCATTTTGAAATAATGCTCTCTCTCTTCCTCTTTCTTTTGAGGTGAACTTAAAAAAAAAAGTTTAAAACTCAATCAATTTAAGGATGTTTATAGACAATGTCCTTATTTTTTTTCTCCATTTGGAGTTAAGTTCACTTGTATAAAATTGTGTATATTCTAGAAATAAAAAATTTTCAAGCTTAAAAATTAAAAAAAAAAACACACAAAACAACTTGCATCTCATATACATTACATATTGCTAGATTCATACAGAGGCAAAGAAAAACATACATTTGACATTCTAAAAAAACAAAGAGAAGATAAAAGAACAACTTTCATCTCATATGCATCATGCATCTCCTATATGCATACATTATATTAAACTAAACTCACATTGAGGCAAGTAGATGCAAAATTTTGCATTTTAGGAAATAAGACATCATATGTTCCACATATCTCATACTTGCATACATCTTATAGCCCCTAGATTATATTGGGGCAAGCAAAAGGAAAATTTACGTTTCATAAAATGAAGCATCACATGTTTCATACATCCCTACACTTGCATACATCATATAACCCCTAATTTACACTGGGGCAAGCAAAAGGATGATTTGCATTTTATAATATGAAGTATCACATGTTTCATGTATCCCACAATTGCATACATTACATAGACCCTAGTTCATGTTGGGGTAAGTGAAAATAAACATTTTGCATTTCATAAAGCATCTTATATGCTTATTGCATTTCACCTGAGCATATATTATATGGACCTCAAGTTCATATTGGGGTAAAGAAAAAACAAAAAATGTGCATTCCATAAATTGTAGCATCCCACATATTTCATACTTCTAACACCTACAATGATCCTGATTTATATTTGGACAAAATTGAGTTGTTAAGCTCAAAAGTCAAACATTTTGCATACATTGCACATCTCATATAGGTGCATTACCTTGCATAAACTTAGATAAATAAAGTAAAGTTTTCAAACTTAGAAAAATTCACCAAAAAAAAGGTACCCTTAAAAGTCCTGCACAAGTCAGGCACTCTTTTAAAGCCCTGCACAGGCCAGACACCCTTAAAACTCTATACAGGCTAGGCACTCTTTTAAAGTTCTGTACAGACCAAGCACCCTTAAAAGCCCTGCACAGGCCAGGTACTTTCTTAAAACCCTGCACAGGCCAGACACCCTATTTAAAGCCCTGTATAGGCCAGACACCTTTTTAAAGCCCTGCACAGGTTAGGCACCCTTAAAGCCCTGGACAGATCAGGCACCTTTAAAGCCCTGCATAGGCCAGGAACCCTTTTAAAGCTCTGTACAGGCCACGCACTCTCTTAAAACCTTGCACCAACCAAGCACCCTTTAAAGCTCTGCACAGGCCAGACACTTTCTTAAAGCCTTACACAGGCCAGGCACCCTTAAAACCCTGCACATACCAGGTACCTTTTTAAAACCCTATACAGGCTAGGTATCTTTTTAAAACCCTGCACAGGCTAGGCACCCCTTTAAAACCCTACACAAACCAGGTACCCTTAAAGCCCTTACAGAGACCAGGCACCCAAGTCCTACACTAGAACAGACACTAATAAAAGTTCTGCACCAGAACAGGAACCTCTTTAAGCCTTGCTCTAGCAGGCGTTTTTTACCTTTTTATCTTTGATCAAGTTCCCACCTTTCCAAGTCAAGATAGCTCACATTTATCTTTTAGCTCTCCAAACAAAATATATGTTTCCATTTTTACTTATTTTTAAGCTAAGGATATCAAAATTGGATTTTTGATCCCTTTACTTAAAAAATAAGTAAAGAGGGGCAACATGTAAACATCATATTTTGTTTGGGTCATTGTTTCCTTTTGTTTATTGTATCAAGGGGCAATCAAATTATTCTGAACAAAACACATGTTCTTTATCTTTACTTGTTCCTTATGCAAAAACATTAAAAATTATATTTTTAATTTCTTTGCCCAAGAAACAAGTAAATAAGGGCAACTGTGAACACCATATTTTGTCCAGGCATGCTTCAAAAATAATGATAAAATTAAACTACTAAAAAAATAAAAAAGAAATGAAAGGAAAGGAAAAATAAAAAAAGGACTAAAAAAAAGAGAAATTACTATGAACACCATATTTTGTCCAAGCAAGCATAAAAAAAATAACTAAAATGCAAAAAAAAAATACCAAAAAAAAATTAAAATAAGGAGAGAATAGAGTTTAAGGCCTAATAGTAGATTTTGGAGCCCAATGCCTAAAACTCCATGCATTTCCTAAAAAAAGAAAAAGAAAAAAAGAAAAATCAAAGAAGGAATAACCAAAAAGAAAAATGAAATAAAAAATAAAAAAAGAGACTAGAAAAAGAAAAGAAAAAATAAATGAAAAAGTAAAAACCCATAAAGAAAGTGAAAAAAAAAATTAAAGAATAAAAAATAAAGAAGAAGAAATGTCCTTATTTCCTTTCCTCTGTACCCAAGACAATTAAAGGCTCAAGTTCCAAGAATCCAATACACCAAAAAAAAAAAAAGAGAGAGAAAGAGAAAGAAAATTGTTTAATAAAAAAAAAAAAACAAGCTCATTAACCTTCTTTCTAGCCCCACTATCCAACACAGTGAAGCCCATATTTTTCAACCTATATCATCTAATGCCCAAAAGATAAATGGAGGCCCAATACAAAAAATAGTTATTAAACTAAAACTTAAAAAAAAAATATCAATGAAATGATCTATAATATGGAGCACGAACATAAAACTAAAAGAGACCCTACTATCTCAATATCAAAAAAAAAAAAAAAAGACCGGATCCTGTAGAAAATGAAAAAAAGAAAAGGCCCAAATTCTGGAACCCAGGCTTATTATCCCATTAGTCTAAAACCCTAGCCAATTGTAGTCTTGGCCTTTCATCCCTAGTGCGTGCCTCCTTTGGACCATTGAGAACTGGCCAAAAAGGGAACGAACTCATACAGAGAAAGTGGAGGGGCAAACCATGCAAATGGAGCAAAGAAAGCATGATCAAGAATGCGACAAAAAGCTACGACCCTGCTGTGTGAATACTTGGTGCAATGCATCCTCCAACCACGGATGGGATTTGCAGAGAATGAAGAGGAGTAGGAGGATCCTAGTTGTTGGTACGTGCGGATGGAGGAGAAGAAGGGGTCTACGCGTGAGTGTACAAGAGTGAAATTCACTCTCGGACTGATTATAAAAGAAAGAAAGGAGGGTTTTTGGGTGGGTGAATAAGGGAAGCAGAGAAGGATTTCTGGGGAAAAGAAGGGAAGATTCAAAACGGAGAAACAGAAAGGGGATTTGGATCAGAAATTGAAAGAGGGGGAATGGAGAAAGAATAGATTGAAGAGAGAAAGAAAGGTTCAAAGCCCCTTTTTTCCTTCTAATTTGGGGCTCAGTGAGAAAAAGCCAAGGATACATTAGCGAGAATCGAGAGAAGGTGAAAAGGGAGATGGAGATCTTGAAATCAGAGGCCATAAGAGTCGATGAAGCTTCGAGCAGATAAGGAAGGAGAGTTGGGAAGAGGATTCACCATCTCGGCTTTCTTAGAGGTAAATCCTTTAACTGTTCTTCTACTGGGTATTGGTTCCTCTGAGTTTTGGTTAAGATTTGATTTCGGAATATTTCTTACCTCTGTATCCTCTGGTTTGGTCTTATATTGATGGAAGCTTATCTTGCTATGTAACCTTGATCATTTGCTATGTAGTGTAGAAAGAATAGAACAATCTATATGTTATTGCATATATACTCGTAAGTGCTTAGTGACGGTTTCTAAACTGGTATGAAAATCTGGATTTACATCCAAATAGAGTTTGCCATAGTTTTCTTTTTGTCCTTCATATGTGTGTTTGCATAAGTTTTGCATTTGGATTCTGCTTTTGTAAGATTTATTCCTCATGCTCAACCTATAATGAGTTTTGTAAATGAAATTGGTTCTACCTATTGATTCTATGCAGTTATGGGATGCTGAGCGTATTCTTTATGCTTATTGCCGTGTTCAATGTTCAGAGTTAGGAAAGGTTTTTACAATGCTTGTTTCCAGATGACTTTGTTTCTATTACTAAAAAAAACAAACAAACATGAGTGGATGATATTTGATTTATTGTTAGTTAGTATTTGATTTTGCATTAATAGTGCTGGTCACTGCATTGAGTCATGAAGCCAATGGGATTTTGGCATATTGTACCTATGGTTCCAGTGGATTCGTCAAAGCATAGTGAAATCCCACTTGAATTGACGCTTACACACTGGCTTTAAATCTTTGCTTGGAGTTTGAACTTCATGTGATTATTTATTTTCTATCTCATGCTCACATTAATTGGGGTTGCTCTTCTAACTAGTATGCCAATCTTATATGATTTCAACATATTACTAAAAGATGGTGTCTACTGTAGCTTCACTTCTTATGGGGTCTGATGCAAAATGTATGATTAAATTTGATGTTTGTTATTCCTTTTGAGTCAATGTTTCTTTTTAATGCCGACTTATTTATCGTTTAACATGTGGAATCATATGTGGAATATAGGAGAGTCACTTATCACTTTAAATAAGGGAACGAGAAGGTAGAGCCATGTAAAGCTTGGCAGGATAGCACCTACGGAGTTCACCATCAATCCAACCAAAAGGATAAGAGGCAATTGAGTTATAACTGTATAATTTCTCTTTTTACTCTTGTAAATATGTTTAAGAGTAACATAACGAATCACGGTTGAACACCAAACACACATTCTCACAAATTACTTGTTTTGTTTATAAATTTTTTTTTAATTTT
Organism: Erythrophleum fordii; assembly: GCA_032878935.1. Taxonomy (NCBI): domain Eukaryota; kingdom Viridiplantae; phylum Streptophyta; class Magnoliopsida; order Fabales; family Fabaceae; genus Erythrophleum; species Erythrophleum fordii. The sequence goes on along the minus strand of JAVQMF010000052.1, from coordinate 10,202,000 downwards.
ATTTTGTATTTCATCACGCTTTACTTTTAGAATAGCTGTGTGGGATCTTGTATCCCCTCAGGCACACAAAAATACACCTATAGGTCATGTGTGGTAATAAAGCTTCCTTGGTACCTATTAGGTCTTGAATTTACGCTTTAATATATTTTGGGTTTCAACAGCCCCCACCAAATGATTCTTGGAAGAAATTTTTTTTTTTTAAAAAAGAGAGCAAGAAAAATAAAAGAGGATTAAAATCTTTTTTATAAAAAAATTAAGTTGGGTCTTAAAGATTTATCTTTTCCTTACTAAAGGTTCTTTTGCAAAAATTGAAGAATTGTATGTTAAATTTTTTTTTTTTGAAATTACAAATACCAACAAAAGAAGAAAACGTGAAAAGCAAGTGAGAAATTAACCATTTTTAAGACTTATGAACTTTTCTTTTATTAAAAATATATTTTATAGAAATAAAATATTGTTTAAATGGACAAAAAAAATGCAAAATACATATTAAAAAAATCTACAATCTAAGATAAAAAAAATTAAAGTTAAAAAAAAAACAAAAATCAAAACAAAAAAATATAAAAATCAATCATAAGAAATAAAAAATAAAATTTGATGAAATTAAATAAAAAAATTCATTAAAAAAGGAGGAAGAAAAATTAAAATTCAAAACAAAAATAATAAATAATAATAAAATAATAAAATAATAAATAAATAAGAATGAAAAATTGTAAAAATCACTTTAAAAAAAGCAAGAAAGGAATAGGAAAGGAGAAAGAGCAAGAAGTGAAGTCAATTTAGTTTTGCAAATTAAACATACAAAAACAATTTTAAAATTGTTTCGTTTGCAAAAGTCTAAAATGATTTCTATTTTCTTTCTCTCTTCTAAAAAAAAAGATTAAAGATAAAAACACAAACAAAAAAAAACAAAAACAAAAACAAAAAAACAAAACAGAAACAAAACAAAAACAAAGCAAAACAAAACAAAGAAAACAAAAAAAAAGGAGAAAAAAGAAAAGGGGAAAGTAAAATTAATCCTGTCTTTTGCAAATAAAAACACATCAACCAATTTAAAATTCGTTTTGTTTGCAAAAATCTAAATGATTTTTACTCTATTTTAAAAAAAAAAAATCAAAAATTAAAAATCAAACAAAAACAACAAAAAAACCAAAACAAAAAACAAAAACAAAATATAAACCAAAAGACAATTTTCATTCGAACTACATGGACTTTGATCCATGTTGTAGGGTACCTAGGCCCTAGACTCTCATCCTAGGTCAAGTCTGCCCTTGTAAATAAATATTTTCTTTTAATTTTATTTCTTTAATATCTTTTCATCTTATTTTACTTTTAATTTTATTCCTTTCTTACTTATTTTACTCTTTGAATTTCTTTCTATTTTATTCTTAATTTTTTTTCTTCTTTTTTAATTTTATTTCCTTAAGTTTTTCTTTTTGCTTTGCATGTGATTTATTAGGGAGAATTAGAATAGAATAGAGGCCATATTAATTTTGCACAACTGACTTAGGGTAACCGTTCTCAGTAACGGGTGTAGTGGGGTGCCTAATACCTTCTCCACTCACAATCGATTCCCGATTCCGAATCTGGTTTGCAGACTATTTTTCAAATTAAAAAGGCTTTTTCAAAGTTTTATCTTTTCAAAAATAAAAATTTGGTAGCGACTCTACTACTTTTAATTTTGATTTTGGTTTGGCGCCATGCAGTCACATTTTTAGGTGTGACAATGATAATGATAATAATAATTAGTTTTTATACATAAAGGTAGCATATATTCAAAAGCAAGGTTTATTGGCAATACATATTGAAGCCAATATTTTATACATAAATAACCTCAAATTTAGGCTAATTACTGGCTAAGGGGTGACGGTGTAAACAAGTGGAATGATTATAACTAACTTCCTTAGATGATTCACACTTGTTGGGTTGACTTAGTTGTGTCCAATCCATCTTGTTGAATATATGCATCAAATGTAGGTACCTTTTAGCTCTAATCATCCATGGATCATGAATCAACTTATTCCTTAAAAAATCTATCTGTGGCCAATGAATCTAACCCCTAATAGGTTGAACTCATTGTCATATGCACTGTGCATCATTCCAAGTGAAAATGTGCCTGACAAACTAAAAATGGTTAAGGCTAGCATTAACATAGGCTGTAATAACATACTGACACAGATACTTTTCAACCTAAAACTTATCACAATCATATTTATGCTTAACTAAGTTAACCTTATAACACTGATCAGATTGACAATTTTAGACATTGTAGGGTACCTCAACCTCGAATAACACCACTCTTTTGTCAAATGCTTAGACAACATATGCAAAGGAAGCCTGCGTAATTATAGCCAACTTCTTGTTAATAGTCTCATAAAATACTTGGCCTACCGCTCGCTATGCATGCATCTATTGAGCTCGTTCAATGAAATATCCATTTAACCCATACATGGTTATCTTTACAAGGCCAATTATGGCCAAACTCCTAAACTTTGAGGACACCATTCACTATTTTGGCTAGGTATGTTGTCATGTAACCATAGCGTCAGCCTTTTATGTCATAAACCTGCGAATATCGCTTTATGGGAATGTCGGCTATCCAAGTGGCAACAAACTTATGTAAAATTACTAACCCAGCCAATTTCCCATCGACAACATGATGCTCATATGCATATGCAATATTTATGAATTTTTCCTTTAGTTAATTAGTCCCATGTGCTTTATGTAAGTTGCAAGCCATATGCCAAAGACAAAAAGCATGATGCATATATGGTGGATGCCACCCCACCCTTGAATTAGAGATGACAGATAAAATGAAAGGATATCTATCTGATATCAAGTAAATCCTCTTTTTATTCTTAATGACATTCATATGGAGATTGAAGAGGAACCAAAACCAAGCTCCTCATGTCTCTCTCTTTATTATAACAAATGCAAGGGGTATGACATTTCTGTCACCATCTTGTGATACAGCTATGAGTAATGTACTTTTGTATTTTTCATACACGAATATCCTATTGATTTATATAGTTAATTTAAAATGTTCAAATATGTCAATACATGGCTTGGATGCCTAGAATGCTTGATGAAACACTCCACAAGTTACCCATCAGAACTGTTTTGTTAATATTGATTATTTAAAAAGTGTACAACTGAGTCAAGCATGAAATGTTAAATAGTAACTAACCACTTAGACAATAAAATATATAAGCTTTCCCGATTACCAAAAGTAAGGGAAAAGACTTAGTATTTTGACTTTCACACCTTCTATAGGAAATAGTGCAGCCAAGCAAACTTTGTTTCCTCTCAATGATTTGGGAAACTTTCACCTTTGGTTAGTCAGTCATCATTGCCTTAATATATGATGATATAATATCATAATCTAACTTTAGGCAATTTTGGGATAATGTCGTAGAAAGACATGTGTGTGATCCCCCTATACTTTATAATCTCAATGTGCTTTTTTTACAAAAGTATGGTACATGTAAAATGTGTGGTGCTCTTGAAAGGAGTACAACTTAACTGCATTGCATGGTGCCCTCATATTTGCATATTGCATGCCGATGTGCAATTCTTGGTTGTTGTTAAAATTCATAAGAACTCCTTTTTTAAGGAACTTAAGACCACTTGTTACCTTTTGTATTAACTCGTGAGAAGAAAGCAATTGTGGGCTCATTATATTCACTCACAGTTTGATTTACTGCAAGCTTCATTAGACCATCTCCACCATCGTTGGTCTCCTAATTGGACTTATTATCATCTTTGTCATCATCATCATAAGCATCAGGAATGACAGAGTCATATTCATACTTGTCCTCAAATTCATCTATTAAGCCTTTTTTTGCAAATATGGGAGATTTAAATAGATTATTGCCAATTGCTTGATGGGATGGACTCAGTTGAGACACGTAGTCCATAGGACAGATGTTATATTGTAGACTATAACTAGCCTGTAGATCAAATGGGTGAATATCTCCAAGATATGCATTGAATAGAGGTGCTTGTTCTATTGGCTCATGGATATTACTAATAGATGAAAGTGTATGCAACATGATTTTCCTTCAATTATGATTCGAGGTTCAAATAAACTTGATTAATTAAGATACACGCATACAACTTTGCACCAATTAATTAGGATGAGAATGCGAGTTTACTTGCTACATCTCCTACACATTAGAATCATTTTCTAAGTTACATGCTTTGTACTGTGTTGGAAATTGGTTTAGGAAAACTAGTTTAGGAACTCAAATGCAAGTTACATGCTACATCTCCTACACATTATTTTTTAAGTAATACTAGGTACCTATATACTAACTCAAATACAAATTAGTTTAGGAAAAGTTATAACTTTTGCCCAATTATCTACTTCAACCTTTTTAAAGTAATGCCTGAATCAACCCTCATTATTTTCACTCTGGCATACTCAAATGTTACACCGTTCGAACCATAAAAAAATTCATCTATTTGCAAATATATTTACAATTTCACTTCTATTAGTCATTATTTTTCCCTATAGTAACATTTGCAAATAAAAGAAACATGAGAAAAAAATAAACTCTAACAAAATAAATATTACTAGAAAATATGTGCAAACAATATATATATATATATATATATATATATATATATCAAAAACAATAAAAGCAAACTAACTAAAGATAACAACAAAAATAATTGTAAAGAAAATAAATAAATACAAAATATAAGCACAAGCATAATAACTATATAGCAAAGAAATAAATGTAACCAAAATAAATATAAATACAATGTAAACAAAATAGATATAAGCACCAAATCTAAAGTAGTCATAATTATTATAGCAAAAAAATTAAATGTAAAGAAATTAAAGATAACACAAAAAATAAATGCAAACATAATAAAGATAAGAAAAAAATTAAATGTAACCAAAATAATATAAAAAAATTGGATAATAATATAATAAATATAGCAAAAACATTAAATGTCATTAGAATAAATATTAAACAAAATTAATGCAACCAAACTAAATAAATATAACAAAAAAATTTAGTTACAACAACAAAATAAATGCAAATACTATAAATATAAGACAAAAAAAATGCAAACATAATTATATAGGAAAAAAGTAAGTGTAAACAAGATAAATATAACATAGAAAATAAATGTAAACTAAAAATTTATACCCAAAAAATAAATGTAACCAAACTAAATATAAAAAAAAAAAAAAGGAAGCATAATAAATATAGCAACAAAAAAATAAATGACATCGAAATAAATATAAAAAAAATTAATGAAAACAAATTGAATATAAAAAACATATTTAATGAAAACAAAATGAATATAACAAAAACATCAAAGCAAATAAAATAAATATAGCACAAAAAAATGATAGCAAAATAAATCTAACAAACCAATAAATGCAAAAAAAATCAATATAACACAATTAAGTTAAGGCAAACAAAATAGATATAACTCACATAAATAAATGCAAACATAATAAATTTAACAAAAAATTAAATGTAAACAAAATATATATAAGTAAAAATTAAATACCCACTAAATAAATATAACAAAAAAATAAATTTAAACAAATTAAATAAAAATATGCAAAATTAATAAATTTAACAAAAAGATAATTAATACAAACATACTAAATATAACAAAAAATTAAATGTAAATAATATATATATATATAAGCAAAAATTAAATGTCACTAAATAAATATAGCCATAAATTAAATGCAACCAAAATACATATAATATCAATAATTTACGCAAATAAAATAAATATAGCAAAAAGAATAAATGCAACTAAAATCAATATAACACAAAGAATTAAATATAAATATATAATTTAATTGATAAATATTTATAAAAGATTTACTAACCTTGTTAGATTAGAGAAGGAATGTTAAAAGGCAGAGTCGAATACTTCTAGCAATTAAAATTTAAAAAAAATGAAAGTTACAAGTTTAAAATTGTAAATGATGAAATGAAAAAAAGAAAATAATGTAGAAAATTAAAGGATTTAACTTTAGCTAAAAAAGAATAGAAGAGAGGCGTATATAGTATAGGAGGTTGAAGAAGAGAAGAAAAGATGAGTATATAATGGAGGAGGCTAAAGAAGAGAAAACGATATGTGTGTGTGATGCAAGAGGGAGGGTGTTTTACATAATGAGGGGGAGGAGACATTTTAAGTAATGCAAGAGGGGTGATTTCTGCGGACTCAATTCAAATTGAGTCCAATGTTGTCAAGTCAGGGTCGTCTACAGTGTTGAATAATGGCTTGGCCTGTTCCATATGCATATGTTATAGCCCTTACCTGTAATGCATGTAGGTTGGTTGCATGTGTTGCAATAATAATTAAAAAAAAATTAAAAACCAATTTTTCATTAGACATTTATTTTTAAAAAAATCAATTTGATAGTGGAATCTACAGTTTTAACATTAATCTATGCTCAATGAAAGTCGAAATCATTAATTCCAACTTTCATTGTAATTCACCTAAAAAATTTTTTTTTATGTGCAAGTTGGAACCATCCATTTCAACTTTCACAAACTCTATAGCATATTGATGTAATATTATGTATGAATATAGATTTTGTGATTTTCTTTTTTAGATCATGGGATCTAACTCAAAATACCTATAATTGAACTAAGTAGACAAGGCTAGGCTTGATGACATAGGCTCAATTCTAGCCTAATTCCCTCCTCAAAGAAAATTTCAAAAATGAATTTCTTTCTAATAATGTGGAGTTCTTTTCTATTATTCCCTTATTTCTTTTTTCCTTTTTGGAGTTTTCTCCTCTTTGGGGTAATAGCTTCAATGAGCTTAAATTTGGGAAGAATTACAAATGAGAGAAACCAATTAAGAAACAATGTCATAACTAGTTAGGGAATAAGACTTATAGATTCTTTGCTAAGTTGGGTTCTTTAATAATCTGATTCAATGGTTGCATTAGTTATAATCCACCTTTTCATGCAAAGTTACTTTTAATTGCATTTTACTCAAGCCTAACCAATCTCTCAATTAGAACTAAACAAAGGCATAAATTTTGTAACATGCTCTCCACAATTGAATAGGAAAATTAATATATTATTACCAATATCAAAGATCCAATGCAAAATAGTCAAGTTCCCATTTATTCCTAAGCAAAATTGACACATATAGAATAGAAGAAAAGACATGGAAACATGGAGGAAGAATGGAGAACATTGCTTAAGACTATGGTCTTTAGCAATAAACCAAAGGAGAAACTGTAAAATGTCACATTGAAGTTCGCCTCCCTTAAGTCTACATCTTCTACCCAATTGTAGAGCTCTTAAGCACCAGAGAAGCCTCCAAGAATCCTAGTAGAGATGAGATTGTCTTCCTTGTTAGATTGCATGTTGGGCAATTTATAAGGTTTGAAAATAAGGGAAATCAAAACACAACATTTTTGACAAAAATATCAATGCCATAGGGCTCTAACTACCGTTTAGGTTTTTAGAGCATGCTAGCATTGTAGCAATGGAACTTAGTGCTTACACACTTTAGCCACTATTTGCTGGTACAAAACTTATCCTTTTTTACCTATAAATTAAGCTTAACTCATGAATTGCATCCAAAAACATTAAAATAACCTAAAATCTATTCAAAATTACTAAAACTACCACATTAATCCAATATTTAAAATTTATCTATAAACTTCTAATTTTATTTATAGAAACCCTAAATAAACTAAAAATTTATATGATAAGTCCTATAACATGATATGAAAATATGTATAAATTTGGAACTTATTAGTGCTTTCATAAAATATTTGCCACTATTGGCTTTGTTTAGCAATTTCTAGAGAAAAATAATCATTCACATTGGTAGTTTAATCTTCTAAATATTTTTTCAAGATGTGAAAAAGGAAGGGGGATCTTGTTCTCTTCATAGAATATTAAATCTATCTCTCATGGTGTTAAGTCCCCATCCTGTTACTTGTCCAAATAAGACAATCCTTTTTATCAGTGATCGAAAAAACAAGTTGAGACATTTGGTGTTTGATTCAAGATACGTAGAACTCCTATAGACTTTGTAAATCCCATTTATTAAAATTAATGTAAAATAAGATCCTATCCTAGCTGCATAGGCCCCTATAGGTGGTGATTTGCTAGAATACCTTCATTTATTCCAATTTGTCATTGAAGGAAGGAGGACACTAATTTACTGGATCTAGCAATTATTTTCCATAGCCAAGAAGAATTAGCATGATGATGAAGCTAACCCTTAGTTGAATTCTTATAATACTTTGGCTTGAGAATTTTTGCAAATAAAAGTATTATGCTAATCATCCATCACTCACTAAACTTGTTTAGCTAAAAGAACCTAACTAACCAAGTGAGTAGGTCTAAAATATAGACCACCCTCCGTTGTGGAGTCACATAATTTCTTCCAACTAAGCATATTTTATTCTGACTAAGCATATGCATTCTAGGTTATCATATTTGAAACCAAGAAAAAAAAGGAAAAATCGTCATTCTAGCATCAATAGTAAAAAAATATTTTTGTGGCAGACTAATGCTAGAAAGTTGATAAATAACACTAGGGTTCAATACAGACTAATTTGTGTCATCCTTGCAGCTTGAGAAAGGAGCTTATATATTTCTAGGTTTGTAGCTTTGCATTCGTTTTATCTATTAGTCCTTAACAAATATACTTTTTATTTCTTTCTACGTCTAGCCACGTACCTAAATACTTCCCTAATTGAGAGGTATATTTAACATTAAAGATTCTAGGCATGAAATTTTTGAATTTATGAGGGATGTTAGAGTTGACAATTAAGTCTAATTTAGACTTATTAATTTCTTGACCAAGTATATTACTTTATAGTGTTGATATGTTTTTTACTTGATTACATGCCTCAACAAAATCCTTTAAAAAAAAATAGTGTCATCACCATACATTAAATGAGTTATTGGCTCAAATGACTACTGACCTTGATTCCAATCCAATATTTATTTTGTTATCTTTCAGTAATCATGGAAGAAAGAATTTTAGCAAAGAATGAATAAGTAAGGTGATAAAGGATCTCCTTATTTAAGATCACAATTTGAAGTAAACTTTATGGAGGGCTCCCATTTAAAATAACTTGATAGCTTATAGTGGAGACATATTGCATGATCATGTTGATATAAACCTTTCAAAATTTCATCTATATTAGCATTGCTTTAAGAAAATTCCAAGACACTTTGTTGTAAGCCTTTTCCGATGTCTATTTTGAAAGCTTAACATTACTTATTAGGCCTTTTTGATTTGTTAATTTGTTGTATAATTTTAAAGGCTAATAAAAAATTGTCAGAAATTAATCTACTTTTAAGAACAACACTTTCATTTGGGCCAAAACTATCTTTCAAAAGTCCATAACCAATTAGGGCCTATTATAGAGAATTTTGGAAATAATTTTATAGATCATATCGCATAGGCTAATAGGTTTGAAATATTTGAAAGATGGCAGATGATTGCTTTTGGAATCAAAGTAATGAAAGTTTTGTTAAGATTCTTTAGCAACACCACAATAATGAAAAGAGTGAACCATGTCTTGAATCACTATTAACAATATCCAAATAGTTTTAAAAGAACCTTACGTCAAATCTATTGAGGCCTAATGCACTATTAGGTTTCAATTGGAAGATTGTGTCTTTAATTTCTTTCTCTACTAAAATCTATAAAATTGACAATTGTATAGGTTTCAAAATAGGGATGTCAACATTATTCAAAGAATGCATAATATCTAAAATGGCAATCTCATTAATCATTGAACAAGCACTAATAAAATAATTCACAACAAAATCTTCATTTTTTTTTCTATATTTTCAATCTATTTTCCTCTTCCATTTTTTATGTGACATATTAAATTATATGATCTCTTGATGTTCATTAAAGTGTGAAAATACTTGGTATTCCTATCACCTTGAACCAACCATGTCTATTTAGCTTTTAAGGCCCACATCATCTTCTTATAGTCATAGAAGAACTTTAATTCATCTTTTAAATCCTTTTCAAGCCTATCAACCTTATTAAGATTAATGTTACTTTGAATTTCCTTCAAGTTGCCCTCTAAGACGTTAGTTTTTTTAAACATATTTCCAATGGGCTATTTGTAATGAACTCTAAAAGCAGGTGTAACACCATAATGTCTTAACTCCAACTAATCTCCCTTTAGGCTTGATTCCATATGATTTCCAATGAAAATGACTAAAATCGTGGTATTTTACTATCTTAAGTTAGGGTTTAATCAGTCATATTTTGCGCCATGGGTCCCATGAACCCATGAATCACATTCTCTACTCAAACTCTGCTCATAAAACTTATACATAGCCTCAAACAATCCATAAACCATGGATATGAAGCCAAAAACCAAAAAATGCAATTTCTCAAATGGGCCTAAAAGTCAGATTTTTGGCTTTAACTTTGGAAAATCATAACTAATTCTAGAAAAATAGGAATGAAGCAAACCATAGCTTTCTAGAAAGCTCTAGGTGTTAAATTTACATAAAAATAATGTCCAATCACAATCTCAGTGTTTGGTCCATGTTTGATATCGAAAAAGAGACAGAGGTCCAGCTGTCCCTGGTACTGGTGCAGTTTGCTATCATGAATTTCAAAAATTCATACCTAATTCCACAAAAATCCAATCTGGGCAAACTATACCAATTTGGAAAGTTACAGATGTTAACTAGAGGAAAAAAATAAGTCCAGATCAGTTCAACAGCCCTTAGACCTTGAAAATGGATGGAACAGTAATGAAGGTCAGATGGCTTCCTTGATGCTGACATAGAACTTCAAAAAGTTAGTTCTCCCTCTACCTCCGATTGAGGTGCTTCCAATTGGTATAGATCACTGTGAATGTCTAGTTTATGCCTATAAAATTTCATAATTGGACACTGTTGGTCCATGAAAGATACAAATTCATTTTCAGACCTATGGTAACAGTGCATTGACCAAACCATTAAAATTTCCAAATTTCAACAATTCGCCAAATATTCCCTAAACTTCCAAATATTACCCACTTTATCTTGCTAAGAAGCTCTTAACAAGCTCTAGGGGCATGCCAAATTTCATATCAAGAAGAGCTCATTTAGTCATATCTTGACAGAGTTCACAAATTTGGCAGTTTTAACACCATAAAGGGTTCAAAATAGGGGTAAATGGTCCCCTATATGCTCTAGCACCCCTTGGACAAGTTTTAAAACATAAACATGGTATATATGAATTGCCTAAGTGATCTAAACTAATATACATCTCAAACTCACTATGCTACGGGCAAAATTACATTACTGCAGATAAGCCACAAATGAGCCAAATCTCATAATTTCATTGCTTTGGCTCTATACATGGTTCATACATCATTTATACATATTTCTACACTTGCTTAAGAATTTACATTTCAAAAATAATATGTATACATAAGCACTTTGGCTTTCTTATACATCAAACTATGTGTGAGTGTGCAAAAGTGGTAATACAAAGGCCTTCTATGCCTCATGGCCTCCACTCTTAGGCTCTTGAGTTCCACCTGAATCATATGAGATGGGAGAAGGAAGGGGGTGAGATTCATGGAATCTCAATAGCTCATACACTCATTCAAGGAAGGAATCAAGATATATAAATAGGTCAAAGCATGCAAACCATTCACAATTACACAACACATGATTTTCATGCCATGATATCATATTAATGCTAAGAATAAGCTTTAGGGACTTTTGGTTTAGCCTTACCCTATTTTTGGGACTTTTGGATTGGCCTTACCCTTGGTTTAGGGACTTTTGGCTCTACCTCACCCATCTCAAGGGACTTTTGGCACTACCTCACCCGAGCAATTTTTACAATCCAACACATAAGCATATTGGTACTAATGCATCAAGGCAATGACATATGGCATGTCTCACACAACAAGCATATACACAAGCATACAATGACTATTACACATCCAAGAATGCAACAAGAAAGAATGGAGAGCTACCTTATAAGCTAACACAAGCCTTCCCTTTTAATTTCTCTTTTTTCTTCTTAATCTCACAATCACAACTAGATGGAGCTGCTTCTTTTGAGCTTAGACACAACAAAGAATATGGAATTACTCTCTTATAACTTAACAATTATTCACAAAGCTAGGGGGTTCTTCATAGCAAGCCCTATAAAGCATATAAGAAACTAGGGGTTCTCTCTTTCTAGAATTTCACCAACTCTTCTTCTCCTTTCTTTGCATGTCTCAACTTATCACACTCTCTTTTAAGGGTTTCTTGCTCATTCTTAGTCAAAACAGAGCTTTCTTACTCAACAACCCATGGAAAGGAAGCTTAGAAGGAGAAGAATAAAATCAAGAAAAAGAAGCATGGAGATCTTTAAAGGTTCTTACCTTTCTTCCTTGGCTTCCTTCCTTCTTTCTTAGCTTCTCTTAGTTTCCCTCTCTCTCTCAAGCCTTTTTCTCTACTTTGGAGGAAGCCTAAGTCGGTTAAAAGAAAAAGAAGAGATTTGGATACTTTAAGAAGTCAAATTCTCTTTTTTTCATGCTTTTTTGGACTAACCTTCGCTATAACGAAGAATAACCCTCGCCACGGCGAGCACGTATCAATCCCAAACCCCTGTTTTTGCTATAGCGAAATCTATTGCGAGGAACTCTCTAATTTTATATGGGATGCCCGCACTCGCTATAGCTAGAAGCATTCTCGCTATAGCGAAAAGGCACTCTCACTATAGCTAGACTATTTTTCGCTATAGCTAGCAGACTTAGAAAATTTCAGGACTTTGAAAATTTTCAACTTCCTTTTTTTTTTGGTTGTTACATTTCTACCCCTCTTAAAAGAAATTTTGTCCTCGAAATTTAAATACACACCTTAAGGGAATAACTCTGGATATTTTTGCCTCATTTTATCCTCTAATTCCTAGGTTGCTTTCTCAGATATCAGACCTCTCCAGATCACTTTCACCAGAGAAATGTTCTTGCTCCTCAGCTGTTTCAGCTTAGCATCCACAATTCTCTCCAGTTTCACTACATAGGAAAGATCTTCCTGCAATTGCACATGCTCATATTCTATGACATGTGAGGGGTCTGGTAAATACTTTTTCAACTGGGAGACATGAAAAATACTGTAGATTTGGGCTAGGTTAAGAGGTAAGGCTATCCAGTAAACCACGGGTCTAATTTTCTCAAGGATTTCAAATGGACCAATATACTTAGGACTGAGCTTCCTTACCTTCATTAACCGACCTACTATCGTCACTGGAGACACTCAAATGAATACATGGTCTCCAATCTCAAACTCTAACGGCCTCCTTCGCTTATCGGCATAGCTTTTCTGGCTACTTTGAGTTGTGAGGAGTCTCTTTCTAATCAATTCTATCTGTCAGGTGATCTAGTCCATAATCTCAGGTCCTATCATACTCCTCTCACATAGCTCAACCCAACACAGAAGGGATTTGCACCTTTTCCTATACAAAGCCTCATAAGAGGCCACTGAATACTGGAATGGTAATTGTTATTATACGCAAACTCTGCTAGCAGTAAATACGCATCCCAGTTACCTTTCATTTCTAACACATATACCCTCAACATATCTTCCAAGGTTTGGATGGTCCTTTCAGTCTAACCATCTGTCTGGGGGTGATATGTAGTACTAAACCGCAACCTGGTCCCTAAGGCATGCTACAATGACCTCCAAAAGTTCGATGTGAACCTAGAGTCTCTATATGAAATTATGCTACTGGGTACTCCATAAAGTCACACTATCTCTCTTATATACAGCTAGGCTAATCTAGCCAGTGTATGAGTAGCCCTAATAGCTAAAAAGTATGTAGACTTCGTCAGTCTATCCATAACTACCCAAATAATATCGTGTCCAGAGGATGTCCTGGGTAACCCCATAACAAAGTTTATGGCTATACTATCCTACTTCCACTCAGTGATATTTAGAGGTTACAACAACCAAGCCGGCCTTTGATGTTTTATTTTTACCCTCTGACACACTAGGCATCTAGCCACATAATCCGTCACATCGTTCTTCATCCTTAGCCACTAGAAAATTCTTTTCAAATCCTGATACATCTTGGTGGTACCTGGGTGGATAGTATACTTACTCTTATGTGCCTATTTTAAAATGCTTTCTCTTAACTGATTTTGACTAGGCACACAGATTCTATCTTGGTATACTACCATACCATCCTTAGACCTCTTGAAATCTGAGGTTTTACCTTAGGAAATCTCATTTCTGATTCATCTTAGAAACTCATCCTCTCTCTGGGCATCTAAGATATGGGTTCTCAATACATTCTTAATTCGGGTTTCACTCAGATACAATTTACCCGATACCACCTGACAAGAGAGGTTCACGTTTATGAATTTCTCTAGGAGCTTTTACTCCCTAATCATCATATGGGCTACATAGATGGATTTCCTACTCAGGGCATTTGCCACCACATTGGCCTTGCCTGGATGATATTTTAACACATAATCATAATCTTTCAGGAACTCCATCCATTTCCTCTGTCTCATATTGAGTTCTTTCTTGTCAAACAGGTATTTCAGACTCTTATGGTCATTATTAATCTCTATGGTAGTACCACACAGATAGTGTCTTCAGATTTTAAGAGCAAACACTACGGCGGCTAACTCCAGGTCATGCGTGGGATAATTCTCCTCATGAGTCCTTAACTGCCTAAAGGCATATGCCACTACTCTACCCTGCGGCATCAACATACATCTTAACTCTTTGCCAGAGGCATCACAATAAACCACAAATAACTCACTAGGGTCAGGGATAATCAGTACAGGGGCAGTGGTCAGACGGAGTTTCAACTCCTAGAAACTTCTCTCATATCTATCATCCCACAAGAAAGGTGTCTTTTTCCTAATTAGCCTCATCAGTGGTAAGGCCATCTGAGAAAAGCCCTAAATAAATCATCAATAGTAGCCTGCCAAACCTAAGAAACTTCTAACCTCGGTGATAGTTCTAGGTTTATCCTACTGTAACACAGCCTCAACTTTATGGGGATCAACTACGACCCCATCTCGTGAGATCACATGACCTAAGAATCTCACCTCGATTAACCAAAGCTCACATTTACTAAGTTTGGCATACAACCTTTTCTCTCTTAAGGTCTCTAGGACTAATCTCAAATGCCTCTTATGCCCTTCAAAAGATCTGGAGTACACTAGAATATCATTAATGAAGACTATCATAAATTGATCTAGATATGGTCTGAATACCCTGTTCATATAATCCATGAACACAGCAGGCGCATTCGTCAGCCCGAATAGCATTACAAGGAACTCATAGTGCCCATATCTCATTCTGAAGGTCGTCTTAGATACGTCTTCAGTTCTCACTCTCAACTGGTGGTACCCAGATCTAAGATCTATCTTGGAAAATACAGATGCCCCAGCCAACTAATCTAACAAATCATTAATTCTAGGGAGAGGATATTTATTCTTGATAGTAACTTTATTTAACTCTCTGTAATCAATACATAAACGCAAGCTACCATCTTTCTTTTTTATAAATAACACCAGAACTCCCCAAGGTGAAACACTAGGGCAGATAAGCCTTTTTTCTAACAATTCCTCTATCTGCTTTTTCAATTCAACAAGCTCAGTAGGAGCCATCCTGTAAGGAGCCTTGAACACCTGTCCAGCCCCAGGCATTATGTCTATAGGGAACTCTAGTTCTTTCTCAAGGGGTAGGCCACTAAAGTCAAACTCTTTAGGGAAAACCTCCAGGAATTCCTTGACAACTGGGATCGTCTCTATCCCTTCCTCTACCTCAGCCTGAATAAAGAAAAAGACTAGAAACCCTTGACATCCACACTCTAAATGTCTCTCAGCCTGGGTAGTAATCACAAAGGATAACTCAGCTCCTACCTTAGGTATGGTTTCACAAGCAGGTAGGGAAATGGTTTGGTATTCACAATCAAGTACCGTATTATTTACAGCCAACCAGTTCATACCAATAATCAAATTAATATCATAGAAGGGCATACAGATCAAATCAATAGTAGTATGATAATGATTAAACTGAACAGTGACATTTAAGCAAGTATGGGAAGTAACTACATGGCCTCCAGTGGGTGTAGTGATAGACAAGTCAAATGGCAAGACACTAACAGCCTGACCCAATTGCCTCACACAATCATAGGATGTAAACGAGTGACTAGCACCTGAATCAAACATAGCAATTATAGAAGAGCCATTCACTATCAGCGTACCTCAGATCAAACTAGGGGACGCATTGGCTTCCTGCTGAGTGAGGGCAAACACTTGGCCTTGGGTCTGTGGCCTAGGAGAAGGCGGTGTATCCATTTGGGGACAGTCTCTAGCAATGTGTCCCAGCTTCCCACACTTAAAACATGTCACCAGAGACTGCTGGAAGGATGACTGGCTCAGAGGAAGTGGCATCGGCTTACCCCGCTGTGGCCTTCTATTTCATGGCCCCTTGCCTCTCCTTTTGGTGCTAGGTGTCACACTAGAACCCTCTTCTGGTCTCAGTCTTTTCAATTTCGAAACCCCCTTCTGACTAGCTGTAGCTGCAGTAGGTATGATAGCTCGCAGGTTAGTCTCAATCATTTTACTGACCTCCACAAGGGTATTAAACTTCTTAATTCGCTATAGAGTAACTCTATCACTAATCAGGGGCTTCAACCTAGTCTCAAACTACTCACATCTCTAGGGTTCATCATCATACCTCTGAAAGTAAGAGGAATACTGAGACAACTCAATGAACTTGGCTACATATTGGTTTACTGTCATCTCATCCGTTTGTCTCAAACCCATAAATTCCATTTCTTTCTTCTTCCTCATCGAACTAAGGAAATATTTCTCATAAAACTCGACCAAGAAGCTTTCCCAAGTTATCTGTATGTTCTTGGTCTCCATCAGGGGTTTCGTGCTATGCCACCATCTATCAGCTTCCTTCTATAGCATGAAAGTGGCTAGCTGAGCTTTCTGCTCAGTGGTACAATCCATCACTGAGAATATTTTCTCTAGCTCCATAACCCAAGCCTCCATCTTATCCACATCCAACTCCCCGTCAAATAAGGGTGGACTATTCTGCCTAAACTGCTTTAACAGTTTTTAGATAGGTGTCTGGGTCTGAGCAGCAGGCTGCTCCTGGAGAGGTGCAAGTGGAATGTTGGATGTGGATGGCTGAGGTACTGAGGCTTCTCTCCTGGCTTTTTCTTACCTGGCCAGGGTATCTTGTAAGTGCATAATCATATCATGCTGTTGCTGGGCAATGTACCTCTGTTGTTCTAGCATCTCTTAGTGCTAGCTCATCATGGCTTTATACCGGTCAAGCCTCTCCATGATGGCACAGAGGATCCTCAGGCCCAACGGGAACCTCTGGCTCAGCTCTCTGAGCCCTGGGTGGTCTACCTCTACCCCTGCCCTGTCTAGTTTCAACCATCTTCTCTGAAAAGAAGTACCAATCCTTAATTCACAATCATATCACAAGCACATATGCATATGGATGCTACCACTTCCATGGCAATTCACACCAAACATAAGCAAATCACATCATTCAAGAGCCCAACATCGAGCAAAAGTGCTTGAACATTTGCTCTGATACTAAAAATGTAACACCATAATGTCTTAACTCTAACTAATCTCCCTTTAGGGTTCCATATGATTTCCAATGAAAATGACTAAAACCGTGGTATTTTACTATCTTAAGTTAGGGTTTAATCAGTCATATTTTACCCCGTGGGTCCCATGAACCCATGAATCATATTATCTACTCAAAATCTGCTCATACAACTCGTACATATCCTGAAACAACCAATAAACCACAGATATGAAGCCAAAAAAAAAAAATGCAATTTCTCAAATGGGCTAAAAAGTCAGATTTTTGGCTCTAACTTTGAAAAATCATAACTAATTTTAGAAAAATAGAAATGAAGCAAACCATAGCTTTCTGGAAAGCTCTAGGTGTTAACTTTACATAAAAATAATGTCCAACCACAATCTCAGCATTTGGACTATGTTTGACATCAAAAAAGAGATAGAGGTCCGGCTGTCTCTGGTATTAGTGCAGCTTGTTATCATGAATTTCAAAATTTTATAACTAATTCTAAAAAAATATAATCTAGGAAAAATATACCAATTTGGAAAGCTACAGATGTTAACTAGAGGAAAAAAATAAGTCTAGATCATTTTAGTAGCCTTTAGACCTCAAAAACTGATGGAACAATAATGAAGGTCGGATGGCTTCCCTGATACTGACATAAAACTTCAAAAAGTTAGTTCTACCTCTACCGATCTCCAATTGTGGTGCTTCTAATTGATATAGATAACTATAGATGTTTAGTTTATGTCTATAAAATTTCATGACAATTGGACACCATTTGGTCCATGAATGACATAAATTCATTTTCGGACTTATGGTAACAGTGCATTGACCAAACCATCAAAATTCCCAAACTTCAACAATTCGCCAAATATTTCCTAGACCTCCAAATATTATCCACTTTATCTTGTCAAGAAGCCCTCAACAAGCTCTAGGGGCATGCCAAATTTCATATTAAGAAGAGCTCATTTAGTCATATCTTGACAGAGCTCACAAATTTGACAGTTTTGACACCATAAAGGGTTCAAAATGGAGGTAAATGATCCCCTACATACTCTAGCACCCCTTGGACAATTTTTAAAGCATAAACATGGTATATATAAATTGCCCAAGTGATCCAAATCAACATACATCTCAAACTCACTATGCTACGGGCAAAATTACATTATTATAGATAAGCCACAAAGGAGCCAAATCTCATAATTTCATTGCTTTGGCTCTATACATGGTTCATACATCATTTATACATATTTCTACACTTGCTCAAGCATTTACATCTAAAAAAAAAATATGTATACATAAGCACTTTGGCTTTCCTATACATCAAATTATGTGTGAGTGTGCAAAAGTGGTAATACAAAGGCCTTCTATGCCTCATGGCCTCCACTCTTAGGCTTTTGAGCCCCACCTGAATCATATGAGATGGGAGAGGGAAGGGGGTAAGATTCATGAAATCTCAATAGTTCATACACTCATTCAAGGAAGCAATCAAGATATATAAATAGGTTAAAGCATGTAAACCATTCACAATTGCACAACACATGATTTTCATACCATAATATCATATCAATGCCAAGAATAAGCTCTAGGGACTTTTAGTTTAGCCTCACCAATTTTTGGAATTTTTGGATTGGCTTCACCCTTGGTTTAGGGACTTTTAGCTCCACCTCACCCATCGCAAGAGACTTTTGGCACTACCTCACCCGAGTAATTTTCACAATCCAACACATAAGCATATTAGTACTAATGCATCAAGGTAATAACATATGACATGTCTCACACAACAAGCATATACACAAGCATACAATGACTATTACACATCTAAGAATGCAACAAGAAAGAATGGAGAGCTACTTTATAAGCCAACACAGGCCTTCCTTTTCAATTTCTCTTCTCCTTTCTTAGTCTCATAATCACAACTAGATGGAGCTACTTCTTTTGAGCCTAGACACAACAAAGAGCATGGAATTACTCTCTTATAACTCAATAATTATTCACAGAGCTAGGGAATTCTTCATAGCAAACTCTACAAAGCATATAAGAAATTAGGGGTTCTCTCTCTCTAGAATTTCACCAACTCTTCTTCTCCTTTCTTTGCATTTCTTAACTTATCACACTCTCTTTCAAAGGTTTCTTGCTCATTCTTAGTCAGAACAGAGCTTTCTTACTCAACAACCCATGGAAAGGAAGCTTAGAAGGAAAAAAATAAAATCAAGAAGAAGAAGCATGAAAATCTTTAAAAGTTCTTACCTTTCTTCCTTGGCTTCCTTCTTTCTCTCTTAGCTTCTCTTAGTTTTCCTCTCTCTCTCTCAAGCCTTTTTCTCTACTTTGGAGGAAGCCTAAGTCGGTTTAAAGAAAAAGAAGAGATCTGGACACTTTAAGAAGTTAAATTCTTTTTTTTTCATGCTTTTCTAAACTAACCCTCGCTATAGCGAAGAATAACCCTCGCTACAGCGAGCACGTATCAATCCAAGACCCCTGTTTTCGCTACGATGCACGCTATTGTGAGGAACTCCCTGGTTTTTGTATGGGATGCCCGCACTTGCTATAATTAGAAGCATTCTTGCTATAGCAAAAAGGCACTCTCGCTATAGCGTATAGCTAGACCATTTCTTGCTATAGCTAGCAGACTTAAAAAATTTTAGAACTTCAAAAATTTTTAGCTTCCTTTTTTTTCTGGTTGTTATAGCAGGAGACTTAGAAAATGAGCTTTCCATGATTCATTTACTAAGTTTGTGCAAAGCTTAAAATTGAACATAAAATTTTCAAATTTGATAGGCCTTCTCCTATAAAGGAATTGAACTATAGTATTTAACAATCATTATACATCAAAGAAGGAAAGATCATAAACTTTAAAAATATCACTTACATTATACTCACTAGGAAGATTAAACTTTTAAAAAATATCACTTAGCAATTTGATGCTAAGCTCTTTAAATCAAATCTGTGATGACTCTAATGAGTTTTATTAAGATCATATGGATTATATTAAATGGAATTATGGAGCCAAGAAGTGAAATGATAATAGTTGCTTCTTAAGGGACAAAAGTATGGCTATAAGCCTAACTAGAACCCTCAATTGTATAGGTAAGGCTAGAATGAAAATGATTATGGTTCCATTGATTGTTTTGTGCTCTATTTGATGCGTTTATGGCAAACAAGGGGGAGCATATCCAATGATGGTTATTGGGCCATGGAATCAAGAGAAAAAATCAAGGGGAATTTGTGTGATAAGGTAGTTCTTTATCTGTTCTTTTATATGTATAATGGTTGCTTGAGTGTCTTTAGTTGCTTGTATATATTGGTTACTAATTATACATGTCAATGAATGCTTGATGATTATATGCACATAAGACTTGAATTTGCATTTGGAATTGTTTTGACTTTAGAATGAGTGAAGTTATGCCAAAAGTCCCTTGAAATGTGTGAAGTGAAGCCAAAAGTTCCTAAATATAGGTAAGATTATACCAAAGTCTCATTTGTGAGTAAGATTAAGTCAAAAGTCCTTAAAGAGGGTGAGGCTAAAGCAAAAGTTCTTAATTGTTAAGTGAGACTAAACTAAAAGTTCCTAAAACTTATCTTTACTCTTAAGGGGGCCACGGGATCCCTAATGCATGGAAATGAATGATACTTCGTTGAGTGACATGCATGCTTACTTTATTTGACCTTGAATATGCTATATATGTATGCTTGAATGATAAATGAGCTATGGGGATTCTTTGAGTCTTATTCCTTCTTATGTTTTCCTTAATCATATTTAGGTGGTTCCCAAGGAAGTAAAGATGGTAAGTAAAAAGCCTAGGAGGAATAACTTTAATGCTAGTTTAAGTTCTAGTGCATTTTTCTTGCTAACATGATGATGTGGATGTGTGTCTTAAGATGTAGCCATTCCCACACACTCCAAAGTATAAGGCTATGATGTACAAACTATATTTGGATGTAAATACATGATATTGCATTATTTGGCCCTTTAAGTTTCGTGTTATGCATGTGCATAATGGCAAGTGAAAATGTAATTTTGAGATATATGGCTTTTGAAACATGTTGGGTTAGTTATACATATTGTGTTTGGCATTTAAATCATGCTCGAGTATAGCCTTCGTAGAAAATGACTCAAGAGGGACCATTTGAAACCAAAAATGGTATTCCTTGAGCCATATTTTATACCTAAACCAAAAATAGACCAAATGAATGAATTTTTGAATGAAATTTAGCAGATATTTAGAGCTCATTTAGAGGTTTATATGGAGCTAAATAATGTAATTTTTAGAGCTCTGTAGAATATTTAATGAATTTTCAAAATTGACTAAAAAATGTAGAAATCTTATGCATTGGTCGTATGGTTTAGATGGCTATATTTGTGTATGTGAGGGGGCAAATGAATACCAATACTCATAAAATTTTATAAGCATATAGTTGGCATTATAAGCTTTCCATAGCCACCAAATTTGCATAAATTGGAGTTGTGGTGTCAAAGATATACATTTATGAAGTTTTGGTTCTGATTTATGCTTGGTTACTATAGTAGTTATTATTTTATTAGAATTAGTTAGCCTAAATGAACTTATTTTTACTTGAAAGTTTTATAGCATATATTTACATCTTAAGCTTTCTGTAGATACCTAATTTGTACAAATCAGAGTAGTATATGCAAGGTTATAAATTTTTGAAGTTGATTTGTATTATGGTCAAAAGGGGCTAAAATGGCTATAAGGCTCCCTTGTGCAAATAGAACTTGATTTATGCTCAAATGTGTTGGAACAAATGTTTTTATGGAGTTTATGGGATGAAATGGAACAAAATTTTAAATTTGACCTTAACAGTTTCATTTTATATGGGAATACTATGTAAAGCCATGTTAATGGCCTTGTTGTAGTGGAAAATTGATATTTCTAAAGATAAAAGATATGGATATGACTGTGCATATGAAGTTATTCCACTACTAGGATTGAGACAGCATTAAGCTATGTCAATATTAGTGCTGAGATGATATCTTGTCGATAAGGTTAAAGATCTTGTCAACAAGGTATTTAAATTCAATAGTTGGATAATATGTTGTTGATAGGATTGAAAATTTTGTTGACAAGGTTCTGAATTCAGTAGAAAGAAATCTTAGACCTTATCAACAGAATCTGTTATCTTACAACAAAGTATTCCTTAATTGAAAAATTAAGGAAAGCCAAGATCTTATCAATTTGACCAACACCTTATTGATAAGGTTTTCTGTCATAATAAGTGATAACATATAATATGCGATGATTATAACACTTACACAAGTCAAACCCATATAGTAAGGCACAATTTGAGCAAGGTCTTCTTGATGAACTTAGGAAGAGTAAAACTTCACATAAAGATCAATAGAAATCTCTACTAACCAAATAGGTATAAGGCCCAAAATGTATGTGATCAAAGTCCACATTGTTTGACTAGATAAAAAACTTGTATCACTTGGTTGATGATTTTTGGCTTTTGATAAAAGAGAAAGAAAATAGAAATTAACTTGATTTCATAAGCAAAACAAATTTGAAGATTTGTTAGTGTGCTTTAATTTATGAAATCAACATAATCTCACTTTCCTACCTTGTTCATTTTCTCTCTTTATTTTTTGAATTTTTAAAAAATAAGATATTATTTTTATTTCTTGAAAGAAAATGATTTACTCAATTTTTTTAAACAAATTGGTTTTAATTTTTTATATTTATTTTTTTGTTTTCCTTTTTCAAATATTTTCTTTTATCTTATTTTGGTAAAGCATCAAAATCATCTTTAATAAAAGCATTAAAGCATAATTTTTTTTTTGAAATTTTTATCTTTCTCTTTAAGAAAAATATTTTTTTATTTTTTTAGAAAAATATTCTCTTGAAGATTGAATATTATTATTTACTTATTTTTTAAGTAAAAATAAGGACATTGGAACCCTTTTTTTTCCAATGAAATTCTTACATGTGGCCTAACTGGCATTAAGTAAAAGTTGATAAGACGAAAGGTCTCATGTAACCTCTACCAATTGACAATTTGTGTATTTAAGGAAACAAAAAGTCTTATATCATAACTTTAGAAATAAAAATATAATAAAATAAAATAATAAAATATTATAACAATGCATTATTTTGTGATTATGTGGACTTATATTCAACCAAATACCATATCAAGTACATTTTATCATGATAACAAAGCACATGATTAAAATAAATAAAATAACCAATAAGGTCTCTTCAACCTTCCTTTTTTGGTCCTTTGCCTAGGATTCTCAAGCATTTTTTCCTTATCATTCTCATAGCACATATTCGGAAAAGAAGAAAAAATGGATTAGTGTCCATTATAGAGCATCATGTAATCATTCATCCTAAACTAATTAAAAGGCATATTCCATACAAGCCTTACTTACCAACCCTTATTTGGTACGATGAGGTAGATGGAGATGGAGAAGGAATCATTTTCTATATCTTGTTTGATAATTAAATTTTGTCCAAATGCCATAAAAGGAGAAAAAATTCATTTATTTCATATAAGCATGTGAATCAAGGGTAATTATTATACATGACTTATGCAAACTTCTTTATGCCCTTATTATTATTATTATTATTTTATTACTATTTTTTTAAGATAGGGATATGAGAGTCATTTCCCTATCATTTTTTTTTTCATTCTAGCACTTTTTTTCCTACCAAACATACAAATAGAATAGTATTCTCATTTCTTTCTACATTACACAATCATAATTATTTCATTCTATTTAGATATTCATTCACTTTCCATTTCTATACCTAACAATTTTGTGTACCAAGGAGGTAAAAGATGTGAACATTTAGTGACCTTTTTGAATAAAAAAACTTACTAAATGTTAATTCTAAAATAACAATAACTAAAACAAGTTTAACTATTTGATGAAAGTGCAATGGCATCATTCATAAGATTATGAGTCAAGCTTTCTTAAGTGACTATACATCATTAAAGGGGAAGGAGGAATTCCAATTCTAATACACTAATGAAGCATCCATTCATTAAGGCCAACTTCCACAATATAAAAAAGGTGCACCCACCTAATTCCAATATAGAATCATCTTAAAATTGTACCTTTATAGCAAGATCATAGGCATATGATTTGGAAATCCAAGTGGTATCTAATCTCTTATTTTAACTTAATGAGTAGTTTCCCTTATTACCTATTCAAGTAGGTAACTCCACAAAACAAGAAGACATACTTACCATTGTTAGCATAAATCATCATGACAAAAACAATAGAGCTTTAGTTTACCATGCCATCTAGAAATTTAATGCATAATCTAGCTAAAAATCAAGATTACATTATATTGAAAATCATTGTGGTAACATCTGAGGATTTTAGCTGGCTTTTAAGCTTAAGGTTCTAGTAAAAAGATTAGGTTAATACTCATGCAAAAAATATTAAAACAACTAAACACCATTTGGACAAATTACAACTCATATGTAGAGTTAGAAATCAAATCAAGATCTAACTAACACAGTCACAATAGCTAGTTGTAAGCCAAACAAGTTAAAACTTAAATTTCAAGAAAAACCCAAACTAAGTTTATTCTAGTACCAGCTAAGATATAATCTTTTGCTTACTAACAAACCAAATGTTAAATCATGATAAAGATACCAGTAAGGAAAAAGAGTTAAGCCATCATTTTAAGACACAAAAACAACCCACTAAAATTGAACTTGGCCATAAACAGTGACTATAATATTAGGCATCAAACTAACTTTCTCATTAGTAAGAATATGTAGTAGTGTAAGTTCATTACCATAAATAGATTAAAAATCATAATAAAGCTCAGCTTATAATTGCATGAAGGAGATAATCCTAATCGACACCATTGCCAACGTAATTAAACATAGAGAAAGGCATCCTAATTACCAGTTCTAGAAGCCTTACAAAAATTGATAGCAACACAATGGGAGCATCATAATAATTCCTAAATGAAAGCCAAGATGTAACATCATATTTATATAGCTCTCAACTCATGGCATAATTGGCTTAAAACACTCATTTTCATTAAAATAGCACTTTTAGTAGTGGATAATTGCATCATTGAAAACTCAGTTAATTCATTTTTGGTTTAATGGACCATGTGAACTTACCAATTTCATTTTCCATCTATAACATATTTGTTTGACTAGAATTATCACAATTTGAAGCTTAAAACTTAGGTCCAAGCCATAGAACACGAAATTGCATTTCACATTGCATTTTGCCATGAATTCCATATTCTAATATGAATTTTGGAAAATCATAATTAATTCCAAAAAAATTCAAATTATGCAAATAATAGCTTTATGAAAATTTCAGGATGTCATCTAGTTGCCATAAAAATTTAAGATCAAAGTAACCATGTTTGGTCCATAAAAACTGATGGAATAATACATTAAGTTTGGTGGCCATTTTACAGCAGACCTGGAGTTTCAAATATTCATTTCTCCCTACAAAGCTCTAAATGAGGTGCTCTTGGTAGCTATAGAAAGATTATGATGTCTACTATATGCTTATAAACTTTCATGAGTATTGGATTTCATTTGACTCCTGAGTGACACAAAGAAGCAAACTGACCATATAAATAGTAATAGTAATAGTAATAGTAATAGTTTCTACATACTTTGGCTAATTTTGAAAATTTATAATAAATTATTTAAAACTCCAAAAATAGTTCTCTTTAACTCTATAAAAAGTGCCTATTTTCTTACCAAATTTTATACATAAATTCATCCATTTAGTTAGTTTGTGATTTAAGTCAAGAAAGTGGCTAATTTTGGAACCATAATGGGGTCAAATGGCCTTCCAACCAAGCCATGACTATTTGAGCATGTCCCAAAGTATAAATAGAGCATATAGAAGCATCCCAAATGGTTTAAACCCTTATGGAACTTAAAATTACCTTTCCACTTGAATTCATACACATATATACTATGGTTCTAAGGTGGCAAAAAATTGCATATTCATGCATTTGATTCCAAATTTCATTCATACATTATATTTACAAACTTTTATACATGCTCTAAGGTTTACATTACATAACCATTATATACATACAAACTTTGACATAAAAAATGCATAATTTCCTATTTTATTGTCAAAGTCTCATTCTTCAAGCTGCTTGGCTCCCATTCTTACTCCTTGACCTTTACCTAGACATGGTTAAACATATGTGAGGAAGAGTAAGATTCAAATAATTCCAATAATTCTTTTACCCTTTCAAGCATACATACATAGCATATTTTCATGTCAAGAAGTGCGAGTATATCATAAAAACCTCTTGCAAACATACATAAACATATTTTCATGTCACCTAAACTCATACAAGTCAAACATAGGCTCTAAGGGCTTTTAGTCTAGCATCACCTAATTCTTTGCAATTTTTGGATTTGTTTCACCTACTTTTAGAGACTTTTAACTTAGCCTCACTATTTCTTAAGACTTTTAGTTTTGTCTCACTCATTTTTAGGGACTTTTGGCTTCTTCTCACCAACGTTAAGGGATTTTTGGCATGTTCTCACCCATTCAAGCCATCTTGCATTTAAAACATATTTTAAGAACCATAATGGTACCATAGCATGAATTCAATGACTATAAACATATCTCATAGTTCAAACATACATACAAGCATCCAATGACAATCAAACATCTAAAATATGCATGTAAGAAAGGATAGAAAGCTACCTCAAGTCAAGAAGCACACTTTTTCCCTTGAGTTTCTCCTTTTCTTTCTCGGCCACACACACAAAACTAGGAGAAAATTGATTCACTTGGCCTAGACATATCAAATGAGACACAATTGCATCATTAGAACAAATTCTAGCCTCACATGAATTTTATGCAAACTTAATTTATCTTATAGCATAGTTATGATTCCATATAAGTGCATAATGAAGCAATCCCTAGAATTCATGATCTTGGCTTTAATTTCTCATTCAATCTAGGTCATGTCATTCCATTTGAAATTAGTAGAGTTATCACCAACTCAATGCAAGGAGTCCAAACTCAAGTTACTTCTTTATGTCTTAAAAAGGAACCTAAACTTCCATCTCATAAACTATGGCTCCTAAATTCAAACCAATGATTCCTTTGGTGTCGCTAGTTCATATCTAGACCATTTCTATTTTTGGAATAAAAGAAAACTCTCCTTAGGTACTCTTTCTAGCTTTGGCCGAGACATATCCTTAAGGTAAGCACCTATAGAGTTTGCTTGATTTTTCTTAGGGAATTGGCACTTGTGAAGCTTCCTAGATGTCTTATAATCTTTTACATATTCTTACATAAACTAAATTATCCTTAGAAAGTTTCAAAAATGGCTAGGTGTACTAAGAACTCTAAGTCATAAAACTTGATTTCTAATGCTTTTCTTTTAAATCTAATTGTATATTCTTATTCCTTATGCTTGATAACCCTTGTTTTTACCTTATTTTGGCTTGAATTCCTTCTCTTTTAAGTGGGCCTAGGTCTAGTCGAAACTACACATGGAAGAGGCAACCAAGAAGAAATAAGAAAACCATAAAGATTTACCTTGTTTAAAGCTTTTTCCAAGGAGCTTTCAATTTCTTCTGGTCTTTCCTTCTAATTCTCTCTTTCTCCTTCTGAACTAACCATAAATCAGTCCCAAATTAGTCATGAAAACCATGGGAGAAAAGAGGAGAAAGAGAAGAAAAAGGTTAGTGAAGGAGAAAGCATGGAAATCCATGAAATTCTTACACTTTTACTAAATTTTCTTCCTTCTTCTTCCCTCCTTCTTGTGCGCCACTCTAGCCTTGTTTAGGTTCTATTTTAGTCCAGAAATAAGTTTGTTATCAAGGCTAGACAGAAGTAGGGTGTGACTTATATGAGGAAAAACTAAGTTATAACACATTTCCAAATTCCAGTTTAGTCCTTCATCTTGGTTTCTTCCATTTGAGCTCATTTCAACTCTCTTTTGAGAACCATCTTTTTCATCATAAAATTTAGGTTCTCTAATTCATAAAATATTTTTACGTTCATCTAAATTTGATTTAAAACCTTTTTGAATGATTTGGTTAAAATTTTGATCAACTGACATTCTGAAATATAAATCGAAGAGATTTTGGTCACTCTAAGATTCTTATGATTTTTAGGGCCTCTAAGAACCCCAAAAAACTCATTTTTCCTTTAAAAATCTCTCCTTGGTGTTTTTTAAAAGTTTTCTAAAATTACAAAATTGCCATTGGCCTTTATTGCTTTCCGTTTTGCCATTTCGGCTTTGGTTCCAGGCTAACCTTAGTTTTGTATTCTCATTTTTAGATGTTTAGATCATTCCTCTAATCTCATTTGACCTCTAATCATTCAATTTAGTGAAATTTCTTTTGTAACTTTGTTGGTTTCAATCCAGTTCTAGGGAGACTAGATATTACACAAGAATTATAATTTAGTTTAAAATAACAAGAAGACAAGATTAGAATTTTAGATCATACAAAACTACACCTATCAATAAAGCATGTTGCAAAATTTATCTAAATCCTTCCATGTAGGTGAAATTTAAAGGAGGAGAAAATTAATTAATTTCCTAAATTTGGATCCACATATAGGTTTAAGAACAATCCTTAATGAACAATACAGGTAGAGTAGGAAGAATCGAGATAAAATAAAACATCTCTAGGCTCTATACTTAGATAATTTTGGAGCTACTTCTTTTCCTTCCCTTCTTTTTTGGTTTTCTCTCTGCTCCTATTTTTCTCCTTCTTTGCCTCCTTAATTTACTTCACCTTTGGATGATTTTATAAAGAGCCTCTAACATCATGCCAAAAAGGCATATTACTCAGGATCTTATTAAAGGAAATCATCCTTCCTTTACCATATTCCTTTTACATCTTAGCATTCTACCATTATTGTTTTGCTTCTCCATTGCGTTCTTAGAATGAGGGAAGACTTTTCTTTTTCGATTTTTTGAATTTCAAATCTTTGAGGGAAGGATATAGTCTTCTATCATTTTTGCATTTTTGCTTTAATATTGATTGCATCTGCCTTGCTTCACTATGTCCCCTTTTGGTGTTTTCTATATGTGGGATGATCTAATAAAGGTGTATGGTCCTCTACCACTCTAAGCAAATTTGGATTATTAATATAGATTTATATGGTTTAGATTTTTTTATCTTGACATTTTTTATTTGAAGGAAGCAAAACATAGGATAAAATATACCTATTGGAAGTTAGAATATTGTTTTCATTCCACATTTTGCTTCTTTTAAAATTAAAAAAATGGATGATTGAGATTCAAAAAACAAATAAGATTAATTAATTCAAATTTGCATATGATGAAAATTAAAAGACTATTTTCATCTTATGTTTTGCTTCCTTCAAATAAAAAATAGATAATTAGAATTAAAAAAAAAAAGATAAAATCTGGATTGTCCAAATCCGTATGGACAATCTAAATTTGTTTTTTACTTCTCCCCCAAAATAATAGAGGATTTGTAATATCTTTGAATTTCTTAACTAATTAATTAAGATTAATGTAAATTATTAGGGATTATATGATACACATCCATAGTAAAATCATAAGAATTTGGAAAATTATAATTTGTTGGGACGTCATAAAATTTTATAAGAACCATTAGGAATTTCATAAGAATTTTTTAGGAATTTTTGTGGATTATTAGAAATTTATTAAAATTAACTGAGATTAATTCTTAATTATCAAATAATAAATAATTATGAATAAATATTAAGGGAATGAATTTCAAGGAATTCATTAGACCATTAAGGCTCTAAAAAATAAAAGTATTTAAAAAATAAAAATATTTAAGTAAAAAACTAAAGATTAAAATATAAACACTAAAAGTTTAGGATTTAAAGTGCAATTTTAACAAATGACTAAATTATAATTTTCATGAGGTCAAAATAGGATTTCTCCAACATAAAAATAAATGAGTTAGAAAGAGATCTTCATATAAAGGTGAGCATACCAATAAGTAGGATGACCTTTATAATTGGAGTCCTTAATAAATCCAAACCTTGAATGAGGAACTTAGAGTCAAAGTCCTGTTAACCAAAAATAGCACCGTAGCATGCTTGTGGATAAAGTCACGTGGAAGGCTTCCTAAGGAAACTAGCTACCTTTCCTCTTTATAAATATCCCTTTCTTTAGAACATAAGCTGCACACAAGACTTCCCTACCCTTACTTTACTAAATCATGAGAGATAGAGAAATATGGAACATGAGAGAGAAAGAGAGAGAGAGAGAGCATGAAAGAGAAAAGGAGAAAGAGAGGGTCTGCAAAAGGAATAGAGAAGAAGAAGAGGAAGAAGGAATAGTCAAGAAGTGAAAGAAATTAAGGAAAAGCTTAGGAGACTAGGTAAGAAGACCTATCCTTTGTCTTTGCTTATGGATTATAACTAATGGACTAAATTCCCACATCTCATTTTGTTTTGTTTTCTTGATTGTTGAAATTGGTATAATACTCTATCTTTTTCTCCTTAGATCTAGAAACTAAATGTTGCCTTAAAGAATTTTAGTCATTAACCTAAAGTTGCAAGAAAAGTCATAGAGAATAAAATCCATCCAAAAATTAACAAAGAGTAAAAACTAGGGCAATAGTTTTGTGGCTAAGAGTATAAGGATCAAATGAACTCCAAATGGTCTAAATTTTTATCATGTTATGCATACCATTAGGAGAATTAGCATGCCAAAACTTATGAATTTTGGAGCACATTTGGTCATTCAAATCAGCAGTAAAAGTGCACCTATTTCAAATTCAAGCCTTTTCCAAGCAGTTTTGCAAAATCAAAAAGTTAAGGGGATAAATGAATCCTTTTTGCTTTAAAGATTTTCTAGCACTTAGTAAAGACATAGAGGTAACCCATACAAAATTTGGTGAACTTTAGAGTCTACACAAAAAATGGCGTGAGGTGCAAATGCTAGAATTAGTGCATGAAATAGGGGCTATTCTACCTTGTTTGTGCTAAGACACTAAAGGGGTGCTGCTACATTAGGGACAAAGCAAATCAAGCCATGCTATGGCATCCTAAAGCCAAGTCATGGTGCCATTCATTTTTGAGTGATTTTCCTTTGTTTTCTTCCATGTTTGACATATTTTGATCAAGCGCATTTGTAGATATTTTTAAGGACGTTCAAAGGCCAATATATAGATGTAAGATGACTAATTTAAATGTTTAATTTGAGCCATAGGATCTATGATTTAATAAGTAATTCCTACATGAAAATTTATGTTAAAGAAGTAGTTGAGAAATGATTCCAATCTAATTTATTTTATGAATAGTTTATGTTAGTGTAAAGAATAGTTTATTCTTGGGGAACCTCTTAGTTAATGAGAAAGACAAGAAATTAAATATGCTCCAAAGGAGAATATATATATATATATATATATATATATATATATATAGACATATAAGTATTTCTATAACTAAAGACATATAAGATTTGATTAGGACTTTTATATGACTTGGACCATTTTTTTGGACATGGACCTATATGTGACCTAAAGGATTAATATGGACATATTTATACCCTGAAACTCAAGGACATGAATAAAGACCTTAAAAGACATTGAAAATAGATAAGTCACTAAAAAGTTAAGGTTCCCTAAGAATTTACTATTCTTAGATATTCTTGTTAATAACCTTATTCATAAGTCCTTTTATTTGCATGGCTAATTCTTTATGAATCTTGTAATTGATTTGAAATATGTATTAGTCATTATTATGATACATATAGGCATGTCTACATCTTGATAAGCATTTTCTATTTTAGATTTGATAACTATAAAGAAGGAACATCAGTGCCATATGAATATGACCTAGAAAACCTAGAATGTAAATTTAAGATAAGGTATGTTTTTATGGCTAAAAGTTGCTTCTCTTTCATTCCTCCTTTTTGTTCTTGTTTGACCAAACCTAGGGGAAGATGAAGGGAAATGATTCTTGACCAAAATAGATTAGGAACAAAGGTTTTAAGGTATGGAGAGTTAGAAAATGCAAGTAGAATCAAGAAAGAAGCATTGGAAAGCAAAGTAGAAAAGTTAGGGTTTCAATTGTACCTTGAAAGTTTTGGAACTTTAAAAGGATAACTCAAGCCATATTTAATCATGTCTAGATTCTAGAGAAACTAAGGAATATGGGTATGTATCAAATTCCTAAGAGAAAGTAGCAAAACTCTAAGTTATCTTACCTTGGCTACCAATTTGGCTAAGGAGTGGATGAGCTATTTAGGGAGTGTTTCTTTGTTCTAACGAATTTAGAGACTTAGCTATGATGAATAAAGGATTATGGAAGCATTGGATTGAATTAAGAAGCCTTAGAATAGAAGTTGAAATTTTAAAGGCTTAAATGAGGTTAATAAGGCAAGTTAATTCTAAAACTTTCTAACCAAATATGTAATGATTCAAATGAGTCTCTTAAGAGTTCTAAGGCTTGAAGAAAGTAAGAGTTTGGGGTTAGGAAAGCAAGAACTAAAAGATGCTTTGTAATGGACCAAAACTAGCCTTATGTGGCATATTAAATCCTAATGGGATTAAATGAGTATCTTGGAACCTAGAATGAGTTCTATGCTATTAATTTGCCCTATGATCGTCATATATAGGTATGCTTTGTGTCTCTTATTGCATCCTTAGTTCTTTTGTTTACCATTTGTTTCGTACCTTAGCCCCATTACAACCTTGAATAAAAGTCCTTTTGATTTATACATTACTTATGACTTAGTTAATGGAGATTGAGAAGACATACAAGCCTATGATAGTCATGTTGTGAAAGGTTGAATTTGAGAGGAACCCTTATCCTAAATACTTGAGAGGATTGAGAGCAAACACATAACCAGCAAGGAGTTACCTCTTTGATTCAATTTTTTTTATTAATTGGAATTGCCATGCTACTTGTATTTAGTTTTGAATATCTAAAATGCTTAAATTGTATTTAGTTTGACAGTTTTGTATTTTGGTTTTGTTTTCTTTTTTTATCTTTTTGTGTTTTGCCCAATAATGTAAAAGTCTAAGTGTGAGGAATTTGATATTTTTGCATTATTATATTTTATATTTTCATATTTAGTCTTATTAATAATTCATAGTGGGTAATTTGATGACTTTGGGTCTCTTTAATATTAAATGGGATAAATTTATATTAATGAACTTTAAATATATTCTTATTATATTTATCCAATTGAGACCCAATTATTTTTATTTGTGTTTTGCATATTCGAAGATTCCTAAAAAGATTTGGATATTATCTTATTAAGTCACATAAGGATTAGGATATTATCTTATTGTTACTTTTAAATTAGTAAAGGATTTCTTTTAATGTGAAAAGGTATGGATCGTTGGATGTACGCAACTCATCTTAGCCCTTAGATATTTCTTGATGAAGAACACAGCATCATTTACTTAAAGAGGAGAAGACATTACCATAGAACACACTTCATCTTCTCTACTTCTCATTCTTCTTTTCATCTTTCCCATGACTTTCTAATTTTCTTGATCATCAATCCAAAGTTTGAACCTAACAGGGAACTTGAGTCCATATTTATATGGAACTTTGGTTTGAATTTTAATTTCAAAATGTATTTTCTTTTTATTCTCTTTGTTTTCATGTAATTATTATCATTTTGGTTAGATGATTTTTTTACATGAATTCTTATTCATCTGATTTATCTGAGAATGTATTTTAATTCAATCGGTTGATTAATTAATTAAATTCATTTTGAACCATGTTAGGATTCTACATGTGTCTTTAGTCAAGTGTGAAACAGTTTAGTTTTGTGTTATTGGCCAAAGCGCAGTTGCGTTTTGATTAGTAATATAAATCAATTAAAATCCTGAATAGTAATTTGGGAATATTAATAAAAAATAACCAGAAGATTAAAAATCAAACCAGAGGTATTTTTAGGTGACAAGGATAGGGAAATATTAGAAGAAGAATTAGTTACGTATTATTTTGATTTAATTTTGTTTTATTGCATTTCGTTCATTGATTTGCTATTAATTAATTCAATTTTATATTTAAACCCCCCAATTATTGCAATTTTATATTTTTGCTTCCTAAACTAATTGATTTGATTAATAGCTCTATGGGAGGCAACTTGGTAGGCATTGTACTGCAAACTAGTAAAATCTCACTAATTTTGGCCGGTTTGACAACTGCGAGTAAACGGTAATTTCTTTACCAATTATCCAAAAGTATTCTAATTTGTACATAGAGGGATTTTAGAGTTAAGCAAGTAAGCGACTGAAATTCATTTGAGTAGAAAGAGTCCAATCACTAACAATGGTACAAGCTATGATATCTGGTTCTCTAAAAATGAGAGAAAATGCAAGAAATGTAATGTACAGTTTCTTTGTAAAGGAACAAAATTCACCTGATACAAAAGCAAGTCCCTTGAAATGACTTAGTTAAGGTCCCAAAAAATTTGAAAAGCATTCTAAACTCCTAAAAATAAGAATCCTAGGCTTAGATAGAAAGAAAAACAGAGCTAGAATAAAAAAATAAAATGTAATGAAAGGTTGACGAAACGTAAGGGCATTTTTGTAATTGTGAGTAAATTTTGGAATTCTTACAAAAGGGCTTCCCATGCTTGAACTTTAACTAATTCATTCAAAAAGGTTTTAACTCTAATTTGAGTGATTCTAAAGGCATTTTATTTAATTAGGAATCTAAATTTTATAACGGAAAAGATGGTTCTTAAAAAGGAGTTAAAATGAGCCTAAACGGAGCAAATAAGCACGTAAGGGCAAAATGGTCATTTTGAAAAATTATAAAAGAGGTTTTTTAAGTAAGATTACACCTCATCACCTTCTCCAAGTTTCCATTTGCAAAAAAAAAGTGCAACAATGGCGTGACATTAAGAGGGGAGAGAGAAAAGAAGTTTAAGCTTCCGTTTACATAAGTAAACAGTCCTGTTTCATCCCGCCCAGTTGGGAAAGTTGTTCCTCTCTTTAAGAGCTCTCTAATGGTGATTTTCTTTTCTTGAAAATTTGAAGATTCAGCTTTAACCCAAGCCAAAAGGAAACTCTTTTCAAGAAATCAATCGATGAAAAATAATCTACGCGAAGAGAGCTCTGTTTTAAAGTAAGACTTCACTTGAAACACTTACAAAATCTTGTGTTTCCAAGCCATTTAAGCTTAGGTCTAGAGAGAGAAAATGAGGAGAAGAGTTTTTCTTTATATGTTCTTGATAGAACCAAAGGTTATGGAGTGTGAGAATTAAGAATATACAACTAGAAGTGAAAAAGGGAGCTTTAGAATGCAAGTTATGGAATTTAGGAATTTGGTTGCACCTAGGCTATGATGAAGCTTCCTAGTAGTAATTTAAGTTATCTAAAAGTATATATAAGTTCCTAAGACACCAAGAAAGCCTCCCACATGCTTCACCCATCAAAGAAATTAAAACAACTCCATTGGTGCCATATGGAAGCATAGCTTTGGCCAAGGAGAGTTCATGCACCTAGGGAGTGTTTTAATTCCTTCCAAGCTTAGTTTTGTATCATGTGTGATGGGAGAGTATGAGAAGAAGTCTTGAAAAAATTTGAGAAATCATAGATAGTGAGATGGTTTTATATGTTCCATAATCTAGCTTAAAGAAGCAACACCTAACTAGGCTCCTAGAATTGATTGTGTAATAACTCTAAGAGGTTTAAATAGTGTCAAGAATCATAAATAGATGGAGAGAATGGAGCCAAGATGATGTTTTCCAAAGGTTGCTTCATTAAGTGCATTATGAAACTATAAAAGAGCCTTATGAGTTACCTAACTTTTTTAGTGATTGTGTGGCTCGATAACCAATAGTTAAGGCACATTGCATGATCATCATGATCCATCCAATTGGAAAACTTATTTTGATAAAAATACCTTCAAGGAAGAGCCAAAAGATTCTATCATATGCCTTCATTAAGTCTATTTTATATGCACAAAACTATTTCCTAGAAGTTTTGCAGTTTAACCATAGCCTCTACTATTAGGATGATATTACCTATGATGTTTCTACCTTTAATGAGAGTAGATTGGTTAAGAGTAATATAATCGTCGAAAATTTCTTTTAATTTATTGCAAATGATTTTAGAAATAATCTTGTAAGCCACATTTTGGATTCAAAACAATAAAGGTTTTATTGAGACTCCTAAGCATGAAACCATTGGCAAGAAATGACAACCATTTTAATACCATCTTCTCTAACAATATCTTAATAACGTTGAAAGAATCAAGCATTAAAACCATATGATTTTGGAGCACTATTTACTTTTAACTCAAAAGCTACTTTCATTGCTTCCTCATAGGTGAAAAGGTTACTAAGAAAGTTAAGATGATCTCAACTTAAAGCAAGGATGTTGACTAAAAAACTATTAAAGCTCACTTGTTATTGATGGATCAACCTATAAATGTTATCAAAATAGGAGGTGATGTTGTGTTTAGTAACTTCCATATTACACTCCCATTCTCCTTGCTCATTTTAAAGATAAGTGATGTAACTAAAAGCCTTTCTTTTGGAGACTAATTTATGAAAGTATTCCATATTTCAATATCTTTGAACAAGCCATGTTTGCTGAGCTCTCTGTGCACACATCATCTCTTCACAATCATAAAAGAATTTAAGTTCATTTCTTGTGATCTATTCCACTTTCTTTTTGTCTGGCATAAGAATATTTGCTTGTATCTCACTGTGGGATTTTCTAAGGCCAAGATTTGATAATAGATGTTATTTGCTTGAAATTTTCTCAAACTCAAGGATAATTTCATATGCATTTAAAAAATAAGTGAACCTTTAACTTGTGCTTTTAAAGCTTCTTTAATGATCTTTTTGTAGTTATCAAAGAGCATCCAATAGTTTTCAAATTTAGTTAGAGTTTTTTTTAATGGAACTAATAAGTGCATATTTTATAATTAAATAGGTGTAGATTTTGGGATATAATAGATTCAATTTATAAATATTTTATACCTATTTAATCTATTTTATATATTTTCTTCCTAAATTTAATTCTTGGACAAAAACAGAATTTGGATTAAAAAAATCTCCTCATATATTCTTTTTTTCTGTGTAGGAAAAATAATAAATGAAAAAGAAAAAAATAGTGAGGGAAAGTGTTTTGTTCGTAAGGACGAAGGTGGAGTTTTTAAGAAAATGATGGAGAATGGAAAAATAATAAAAAAATTCTTATTAATTATTCGTAAATTATGGGTTAAAGATAAATATAAAAAATAATATTTTATTAGGATTAGTATCAAAAACTAATATTTAAATCACTTTATTTTGTTATTCTTAGTTATTTTTTTGTTAGATTTTAACAATTATATTTTTGTTAGGATTAAAATTTAATATTATCTTTTATTATTAAAAGTTATCTTTCATTAGAATTAGTATTTATTATTAGTAATTATCTTATGGACTCTATATATAGTCCATAAAAATTAGGATTATGAACTTTATCATTGATTGAAGAATAAGACATATTTTTAGATTCTAAAAAAACAAAAAGAGGCATCCAATTACTATTTTGAGTACCTTGAGAATTCTCTTCAAGATATTTAAAGCTTCTGAAAGCATCGTGAAACTGAGTGCAAGAATTTTTGGAAGTATTGAGGCTGAATTAATTTCTCTTATCTATTTTTTTTTCTTGTAATTAATTTTTTAGAATTAGGGATTTTAGAATGATGTTATTTGTGAATTCTTCAATTATATGTTTATAAATTTTCCAGTTGGTGGTAAGGATGTAGTCTAATTGGGAGCTAGTTTTTACTATTTGTTTTGACTCTCTATGGATTTTTATATATGAATATATTTTCAAATTTCAATTATATCTATTTCTCTCATATTTAATGTTGATTTTATGATTAGCCACCATTAAATCAAGAACCTTAAGCAAAAGTTGAAAGGAATAGTAGAAAATGATCGTATGCACATATAGGTAAGTTTAAAAGAGTCAAATGAGGAAATTTCCTCAACCACTGACTATTATAGAGGCCTTATCAAGATGAACTCAAGTCAAATTAAGCTTTTTCTTATTGTTCATTCATGTGAACCATTGTCCCTTCAAATGAAAGCCAACAAAACTACAATGGTCAATCATGTCGTGCTTAAGAGAAGCTCTAAGAATCATGGAATATGAAGAAGATTTATTATAACTAGAGAAGGCTTTGTTGAAATTCCTTATCATAAGCCAAGGGCCATTAATGTTGCTGGCCATGTTCTTAAACCAATCCCAAAGAATATGTCTATTATGCAATTGAGGAAAGCCATACACAAATGAGACAAATATTTCATTGCTTAAAGATAAGTCAAAGACAACATGAAACCAGTTTGGGGAGCTATCTACAATCCTACATTTAGTGTCATTAGTCCATGCTAGCAAAATACTAATACAGTCTCCATTAAAAAAATAAAATTAGAGTGTTTATTTACAAGCTTTTTAAGTCTTTGAACAATCATAGTTTTCATTAGACCATGAAAGTTCCAACATAATAGTTTTCTAATGCCTCGAGAAGCTTAGGCAAGGTTGCTTCCTAATACATTTCTTTAGGATCAGAGTAATAGTTAGAGGAGTCATGATCTTGTTCTAGAATCAATCAAAAGGTCTAGATGAGGACTTTAGTCTTTTCTGAGATTGCCATCTTCCTTCATCACATAATTTTCTTTTATTTAAAGCAAGGTAATTTAAGTTCCACAAGGTTGCATGGACCTCTTAACTCAAATGTATCTTCTAGAGCTTAATTCTATTCT
This sequence comes from Erythrophleum fordii, assembly GCA_032878935.1. Taxonomy (NCBI): domain Eukaryota; kingdom Viridiplantae; phylum Streptophyta; class Magnoliopsida; order Fabales; family Fabaceae; genus Erythrophleum; species Erythrophleum fordii. Next base: position 10,162,756 of record JAVQMF010000052.1, on the reverse strand, counting down.
GTTAGGTGTTTCAAAGTACAAGCATAGTGGAATAAATTTTTTGAAACCCACTAAAGATCCTTATAGAAAGGGCATAAACTAATGATAAAAATATTACCTTTTGTAACTCGTGATCTCTAAATATTGTGAACGCACAAACTCTTTCGAATCTTGCGGGGAATCACAAATGTAGATCAACAAACCTACATCTTTACGGTATCCACACATGAGTAAATCAAAACTCCACTCTTAAAATGAACAAATAGAGCCTCTCTTCTCTTTCAATCTCTACTAAAAGACTCTCTTTAACTCTATTTAGCAACTCTCACTTAGTTTTATTTGTACAGCCACCAAACCCTAGGTTGTTTATTTATAAACAAACACCTAAGGTTTTGTGATGTTTAACTAATGGGACCAGTCAAATAGATGATAAGTCAAAAGATAATTAGGCTTTAGTTATTGACCTAACCTAATAACAACTACCTAAAAACAAATGTAATATAGTAAAACTGAAAAGAATGGAATATTATTTTAATATTACTGTATTATAAAATAATAATATATTATAATATATACTTTAGGCTATATATTTTAAGATCTCTTGTGTAGTTAAAATCTAAATTATATTACATTAGTTTCAATTTTGATATACTCTTTATATACAACCCTATAGGTTTTTACTACATTAGTAATGATCTAAAAAAGAATCTTATTTTAGTATCATAGATAGTGAATATTATTTAGCAATACATCATTATCACCCAAATAATAAGAATGTCTGTAGTTTAACATATCTAATCTGCGACCCATATTTCATGTAATTCAATCCCTTTTGTCTAGATATCTAGATTGAATTAGAAGCATGGAATGTGTCATCCTCTTGATAATTCAATCTATGTATTTCTTGATCCTTGAGTAGAATAAATCAAAACAAATGAATCAATATAATATATTGATCCACATGAACACAACTATATATTTCTTAGTCTCATTCAATCAAGAGGCCTACAAATATCACTCCTATATTAGAGGGAAAAAATCTCATATGTATCACTCACACCCCTCTACATGATTTGCAATAGACCTAATTATCGTGGTGATGGTTAACGACATTAAAGTATATGACTCCTCATATAAGAAATTATAGTGATTTCAAGTCAAATGACAATATATGTTATGGTTACTATGAGAATAGCCTATGACATATAATGATCCATGAAGCACTCTCATAACAGGTCTATCTACTACAATTGTTCTCTAACACATACCTATGTAATGACTTGATATCTCATATCTATGACCATGGTCATTAATTAATATACATACTAGTTTCACTGTATTTATTGCTATCTCAATTCACAATAATATGAGACTATAGACAATTTAATAATAATAAATAATTCTAGAGATAATTAATATATGTATTTATATTATGCAGATATAACATTAAATATAATAATTAAAATGCTTTTATTCATCAAAACATAACAAAATACATGTAAGCACATAGTAACAGGAAACTCATGACTATTAAACTAGCTAAGATTAGTCAATTTACCAATTTGTAATATAGTGCTCACCAAGTCATTTCTCAAGGAGCTTTTGGTTAAATCAATTAGATTAAGCAATTTCATCAAATAATAGAATTAGAATTAATTCAAATGGGGGTTGTATGCAAAATTAAAAGATTGATTAAAATAAAAAATTGGCTATCAAAATAAATTAAGAACAAATTGATGTACCAAAGTATAATCATTCCTAGGTTCCCTCCCTTGATATCTTACCTTCCTTATTATTTAAAAATTCCTCTGGTTCAATTCTAATTTCCTGATTATTACTATTTAATATCCCAAAGTTATCAACTAGAGTTATGATCAATTCCTATTATTAAGCCTAACACAACTGCGTCAAATTAATAATACACAATCAATCCAATTCCTATTCAAACACACAAGGATAATCACATAAGAACATCTAATGTGATAAAATGAATTTAACTAATTAATCAACTAGTTAAATTAAATGCAACTCTTAAATTATGCATACAAACTAGTAATTATGCAATTTAAATCATCCAATCAATATAATCAAGACTAACACAAATTGAGAGAAGAAGAAAAAATTCTTTTATAATTAAAATCAAACCAGTGTATATTTAAATCATAAACTCCAGTCTCAATATTAGGTTCAGTATTTAGGATTGATTACAAAAAAAATTCAAAATGCTATTAGAGAAGCAAAACACTTTAGAGAAGAACCATTATTGGAAGCTTTGAAGAGATGACATAAAAAGAAAAGTGTTTGACACAAAAATGACCTAAAGAAATCAAATGGCCTAGGTTACATTTGATGGTCCAAAATTTTAAAAATACAATATTAATTCCTAATTGAAATAAGCCTAGTGTTAGAAGCCCATTTGTGAAGTGTTCAAGTCTATTTATTGGGTTATCTTATCTACAAAAACAAACATACAAATAATTGGACCTTTGTTGATCAAAATATAATAATAACAATTAAAATCCAAATTTGCTAAATATGCAATTAAAACACATTAATCACAATGTGACTTAAATAATATAAAATAAACTTAAAGTCATCAAATTAGACTTACTGAATTATTATAAAATATATACTTACTTGTATTATCAATACAATCATCTTATAATTCACTTCTAAGGCATACACAAATATATTCTACATAAAAACCTACAAGAGGGATCTATCTATGTGGAGTTTCCTTTATTCTCTATAGCTTGTGAAAAGTCTCAAGAGGCATGAATAAATTTGACCAATCTTCTTCTTCCATGAACATTTAGTCTTGTGATTCATGGTGAGTATATAAGTTAGCAACCAAGGATCTGAAACAAATAACTTGTTATAGATTCTTGCTACAAAATGCAAAGATTCACCATTTATAAACAAAGATCCAGTTAATGGGTGTCCAAAGGCTTTGTCCATTCATCTTAAGAATATAGCAAAGACAAGAAGTAGACTAGATTAAATCTTCTTTATCTTTAAGAATACAAGGAGCATTTGCCAAGCAATAGAGGAATCGTCAACCATTTTAATAAATGATTTAGAACCTAAAATCATGTCTTCCTAAAAATGCATTAAAGAGTTTCACTAACTATAAAAGAAGCAATAGTGGAAGCAATGTTAGACAAGTTTTCCTATTTAACTAAATGAGAAATGATTGATTTAGTCTACATGCAAAATGAATCTAAAATTTTCTTCATCAAGGAGGCATTTTCTATATGGAAAGTGCTTTTCCAAAAAGCAATTAGGTCCTTGTAAAAGTTAAAGATGTAAGGAAAGACAAGTTGAAATTCCCCTGTATCATCTTTTGATTCTTCATTTGATTCCTCATGGAAAGAAATGAAGTCTAGTTCTTGGTTAGAATTCAAATATGAGTTAAAAGTGTCTAACTACATTTAGTTCTTTGAGCCCAACTAGTTCTCTTGCATGATGAATGATTAAATAAACTTATTATGGGCTTTTAATCACAGGGCGAAGGAATTTCCATACTCTATTAGGGGTAAAACCTTTAGCCAACTTGTTGTAAAGAAGAAGGAACTCAAATGACATTTCTAAATGAAAGGAAATTGCATCATCATTGTTCATATCAAGTTGTAAGTTGTCCACTAAAGGATTATACTTTTATAAAAAATATTAAATTCCTAGTGAGTTAACCCTTATCCAAGATCAAGGCACGAGTCTAAATTAGGTTGCAAATCCATGTGTTGTCTTTGGGTTAAGAGGAATATTCCATTCTATCTCCATTTGTTTTGGCCAATTTCTCAAATTCTCTTCATACCTCACCCATGCGATCCACTTTAATTGTGGGTTCCATTTCAACATTTTGGTTAGCTTATATGTCACCATTGGATTGATGACTTAAGGAGTGGGAGAAATAAAAATCTCATGCATGGTAAAATAGTTAGATTGAGTTCTAATATTCTCCTCTATACCCTTCATTACTTTAAGATCCTAGTCAAAAGGTATTGGCTATCTACATTGGAATCCATCTATCTTATTTTTTTCATGGCTTGAAAGCTCTTTTTTTATTTCCTAAAAGTTATAGAAAGATTAAACATCAGAGGAAATTTAAAATAAATGACAAACTAAACATCATATTTGGCATGAATTGCTTGTCTTTGTTGCCTTATTATAAGCAAAACTTGATTGAAATCACAATTACAGTCCTTAGCAACATGATCAATTTTACGACATTGCCAAAAAATTCTTTCAAACCTGCATTCTACCCATACCGAAGATCCATTTTCAAGTCGAATTAGAGCTCCCATTAGAAGAGGAACTTCTAAGTCTATGAGCATCTTTATCTTAAAAAATCTCATGTTCTTAATGGCTTGATCAACCCCATCCATGGTTAAAGCTTCTCCAACTATATTGCCTAGAACTTTAGCTGCATTTAAGTTATGACACATTAGTGTTAGTCCTTATAATTATATCTAGACATGAAATTTTTTTAACCACTAAAGTCTTAAAGATAATATTCAATCTCTATTTATTCTTGATAAGAAGAATGTTTTGAACTAACCATGACCTATGCTCAAAGATGAAGTGTTGATCATAAGCATTTTCAAGCTCTATCATGTGGAAGTTTTTGTCTCTATCGACAACTCTAAAATCTTTTTAAATATCCAATACACTCTACAAGGCCTCATTCATTCTATGCACAAGAACATTATTTATGTCGATTATGAAGTCAACGAGACAAGTACTCCAATAAGCTTTGGAATCATTAAGAAAAGTTATGTCAAATGAAAAAAAAAAAGAGCTCTCTTCTTAGAGTTATAAAATTTAGGCCTTCATCCTTTTAGTTAACCATGGAACATGAAGGATTAAGTCTATTAAGACTATACTTTGTAATATCTCATACAATAATAAACTACCAATAATGAGATTAATTAATAAAAAGAACCAAAAAATTTATGGAATAACTATTATTTAACCTTTAAAATCATGAACCTGAGAAAATCTCAAACAATAAAAGATTGATGCTTCTAGATCACCAACTCTGCAATTAATACTTAAGGGTTTAATATTATCTAATTCAATCTAAATGCACTCAAATTTCTGTTATATGTTGCCTATATGAATTAAAGTTTAACGGATACAAGGGTTTAAGTAGTAAAAGAAAGCAAAAAATGCAAAATGGCAAGATGGGACTGCCCTAGGTAGAACATGGCCCGTGTTCTTGGGCACACCCAGGCCCCTGGGTGTTGAACCCAGCTTTATAGTACTTTTGCCTAGTTTTTAGACAAAATTTAGGGGATGGTTTAGGGGCTTTATTATACTATGATTCCTATTAATTTTGGCATGGTAGGACATGCCCTAAGATCAACCTAAAATTCTTATCAAAACTTACTTATTAGGGTTCTCTAACATGCACATCTCCAAAACTACTCGATTTTAGCCTTAAAAGTAGAGATTAGCCTTTCAAGTGCACCAAATGGCCACATAAGCCTTCTAAAACCTAACTAACTTCTTTCAAGCAAAATTCAATACCCTTAAACACTTCTTAGATAATGCCATCATAACTAAAACCCTTAAGGATGATATTTTGACCCAATGACTTCCTTATATCCTAGTGCAACCTCATGCTTTACTAGTAACAAATAATATTAAATCACAACCCAAATAATATCCCCTTATTTTCATTAAGAAATATTATATAAACTACTCACCTATAACAACATGTACCCTAAATAATTGAGATAACTATATGTATCAATAAATGAAGAGCAAAACTGCAAGATTAACCATAAATTCCATTTATTACAAGTAAAAGTTCATATCCACAATAAAGAACAATATGCAAAAGAATTAAAATAAGCATCTTAAAGGGAATATCATTCCCATAAGTACAAAGGCATGGAGAATCTTATACTTAGCAAGTCATAATCCATACATCCTATACAAAAGAGACCATAGTGGCATAAATTATATTCATTATATCTATCACATTACAAAAACAAAAATGCTAAGCCTACAAGCCTATAATAGTATGGCTAGCTCTTAGGTGGCTTCTTTCTGCCATCGCTAAAAGATTCTTTACCTAAAATATTAGTCCATAATTAGGGTAAGATTCATAATCTCAGTAACCAAAGTATACTTCCAAACATATAATATTAAATAGCCACCATCATGCTTTATTTAAAAAAATCAATGAAAAGGATAATGCATGCATCAAGCAATGAATAAGTATGATCATTCATGATTAATATCCCATACTAGTGCTCACATAACAAATACTCTGTTATTGACCAATAACTTAAGGAGTGGCATGATCATAGCAATAAGCCCTTCCAAATGAGCATGATCATGGTTCAGTTCATGATCATAGCATATACACTCAATCAGAAGCATGATCACAGCTCTAGTTACTAGGATATGATCATAATCTGCAATAATTCATAATGTAAATAATCAAACTCATCATTGATATTGAATAAATATATGTATGAGCATCTAATGGCATACTACTATATATATGGATAAAATTAAACCCTAATTACCTCATGTAAATGTTTCTTTTTTTCCAATTTGCTACTAACCTCCCATAGCAGATGCTCCAAGCACTAGCAAACCTAAGAGCAAATCAAAATCGACAACCAAACTTAACCTATTCAATGAATTCCATATTTTTGATAAGTTGAAGCCTAAAAAATCATTAGCTCTCCTGATCAAGCCTCTTATACCACATTTTCTTAACTCTGAGTACAAAATACTTAAGCTTCCATCAATGAGTCCTTAATTTTCGCACATACATAAGATGGTACACAAAACTAATTAAAAAGAAGTGTTTTTGGAGGGAAAACACTCATAAATGAAAGAGGAAAACTATATCCATACTTAGTTTAGCTTTTCCTTCTTCCACTTGCTTAAAACCACTCTAAAATCAACAAACTCCAAATCCTGTGTTTCTACAAGCAATGATAAAATTGTGAGTTAGTTGGATCAAAATGAAGAGAAAAAAGAGTAAAAGAAATTTCCTTTCACTCACTTAAGCCAAAACTCCCTTCTTGAGCTGCTAAAAGCTTACAAAGTATGAAAACCTAAGAGTTCTCTTCTCTCCCTATGTTCTAGACATGTGTGTGGCTAAGGCAAGAAGGAAATGAAATGACTAAGTGTTATTTGGGCTATAAGCTGCATTTTTAGGGTAGCTTAGGAGTGGGCTTCAATGTTCTAGTTGATTTGGATTATGGGTGTTAGGTTTCTGAATCCAAAACTAAAAGATCAAAGGGGCCTAAAGTTTAAAATTATTTCTAGATCATAAATTAAATTTTAAGGGTAAATGGCCTTAATATAATTTTCTTAGGGCAATTATAAAATTACTTAAATTATTTATTTAATTAAATTTATTTTCCTCAAAAAGTGGTAATTTAATTAATTTCCCTAAAAATTCATAATAACTCTTAATCTCTTTAAAATCTTATTTAGTTAGTTAATTAACTAATTACCTCTAAACTGAATTATTTTCTCTATAATTTCTTAAGTAATCCTATTTCCTTTATAATTTCTATTAATTAAGTTACAGGATGTTACACCTTTCGTCTATTAGAAACCTCTAACAAAGATATCTTGCATGTTTAGACTAGAAGCTAACTTCCTACCATGTTTGGTGCCCTATGTAACTAAGTAGGAACTCAATACATCTCATACCTTATCCTACATGATAAGATGGAATGGAATGTACGACTTTTACACCAAGTTTATTATCCAGAATTACTTAACAAATTTCTAATTAAGATTTTTTCCATCACAAGAGGAAAAAAATGATTTTATAGAATGGTAATACTAGTGGAATCTTTGCTATAAAAGATGGGGTCGAGATTTTGCAAGAAAGTGAAATTTTAGCCAACACCATTGCCTTTTATAATTAGAAAAAGTCATGAAATTTGGAGTTGCCATTGAGAATTCGTACTCTATATTTGAAAGTTGCTAAACAAGCGCTTTCAACTATTGGATGTTTAAGATATTATCATAGGAATGTGGACCTGCCATGTCCTTTATGTGATGCAGCTCAGGAATCATTACATCAGTACTTCATTTTTTGCTTGTTTGCAAGGGCCCATTGGTTCTCCTTGCCACTCACATTGTGAGTGGATCATTTTGAAAACCACACATCATACTATATGGTTTTCCTAGCCAAGAAAGCATATATTACAAGCTAAGGAAATATCCAAAAGGATAATGGTAACTTTGTATGCTTCTTCGTCATACACGAACAAAAGGGTACATGAAAACTTCCAGCCAAATCCAATATTGCTATGCACCATATTACCTCCATTTTACATTAAAATGCTTTTACTTGGAGGCAAGAAGACCAAAACTTTACCTTATCTATCAAGTTAAATGATAAAGGAAAAAAAGAAGTTTCATTTGATATCTCAGTTGTGAAGCCAAACATTAAGGGATGAGTGATTATAGCTTGTTGATAAGCCTCAATTGTACACGTATTTTCATATTTATTTTGGGGACTTATCATTGGTTTTTAGTTATTTTACAGTATTTTATTAGTTTTTCTTCATTTTTATATTTCATATAAATAATTCATAGAATTAGAATTTTAATTAATTTTTAGTAATTAAATAAGTATAATTAAGGATGTGCTTATTTATTTAGGAAGGATGCATATTAAAGTGCAAAGTTTTAAAATTTCATAATGTCTTTCAATATAAGAATTTTTTTTTCATTTTTGCTTGAACCCAAATTTCACGTCTATTGTTATTATCATTTTGACATGAAATCAAACCATACTTTGACATATAATTTAATACTTTATAATTAAAGTTTCCTAATTTACCATAAGATAAAGAAAGAGATTGCTTAAGCATATAAACAAAAACTGAATTATTATTGTTTATGCTTAACTTGAATATTATATCACAAAAATAGCCCTTACCCACAAACACTCTATTCTTAGAAATTACAAGTTTGTCATACTCTAAAATAGCCTTTGACCCTTTTTTACATAACATAAGGTTTTTCCTAGTTGTTGGAACATGAAAAACAATTTGTAATATTAACTTCTTTCCAAAAGCAAATTGCAACCTCTTCCATGTATATTTGCTATATATTTCCATTGCCTATAAGAACTTCTTGCCCTAATTGTTGGAATATGAAGAACATTATGTAATATTAACTTCTTCCTAAAAGTAAATTGCAACCTCTTCTAAGAACTTCTTGCCCTAATTGCTGGAACATAAAGAACATTCTATAATATTAACTTCTTCCCATAAGTAAATTGCAACCTCTTGCATGTATATTTGCTATATTTCCATTGTCCATAAGAACCCTTGTTCAACAATACCGTAATTCTTGAATGGATCCTTGTTGTGATAAAGATGAATTGTTGCTCTAGAATTATTTAATATCTATTGAATAATGCTAAAGTAAGTCTTGCTAGGTGCTTTTTAAATGTGAAGATTATTTAATATTTATTAACCATATTAAGCACTTTAGATTTTCCCTTCAAATTGCTAATTTAACATGTGAATTTTCATTTATATAGGCTTTAAAGCCTTTAGATCTATTCAATGCGGCATTTGGAAATACACATTTATTCCTACACATTTATATTTCAAACTAGTTATTATTTCAAACATTGTGTAGACTTGGTTAATTACTATTATGGGTTGTGTGCTCATGACAATCATACTAACATGATCAAAGTCTGATTGTAGAAGTCTTAAAAGGTCTTATTTTCAAGGCTAACTCTACTAAAATTTCTACCAGAAGCTAAACATGATATTGATTAGTGGTTCTGAATTGGAATACGGAAATTATCAAGAGGAGTGCTTGCTATTATCATGGTGTTAAGCCGCTGTATTATGAGAACTAGAAGTCATTAGCTTATGAATGCGGAATTAACCTTGTATTCCATACTGGCTTCTCCTCTAATTTTGGATGTGGCAATTTTACAAGCCCATACGTACATCAATAAAACTTGCATGAGCATCTCCAATGCATATGCCACTAATTAAGTCCTTATTGAGAAATAAGAACTGTAGGAAATATTTTTAGTGCTAATATATGTTCTTCTCTTTTAAATATGAGATCTTACGCTCAAAACCATTTTCCTATCCAACCATGTCATCATGAGCATGAGCGAAAAATCAAACAAAGGATAAGAAACTAGTTCTATAACATATATATATATAATATTCTATAACATATATCCCATATTTTCTAATATCATTTGATTAGCTTCCCTTTGGATTTTTTGTTGATTTGTACTTTCATCATGATCATAAATCTACTGCAAAAAATATCGTCTTGTATTTTCCATATCAAGGAAGTATAGACCTGTTCCTGCATCTCTCTTTATTTTTGTACATACCCGAGCATGAAAATTTGATTTAGCTGGAAAAAAAAAACTAGTAATAATAACTCACTGATTTCATAGTAACCAAAGAGCTTCTTCAAGGCCATAGCTAGCTTTGAGTACCCCTTATGCTTGTCCAAATCAATTTTACTTAAAGAAGCCCCATCTATATTCACTTTTACGTCATATTTAGTTTTAGTAAATTACAAAAAAAATATTATATATATGTATTCTTTTAATTTAAAATTTTCATACATATGACCATGTTATTCTTTTTTTTTTTAAATTTTTACCTTCAATAGTTTAATTCTAAATTTATCCTGACAAAATAAAGTATTAGAGCTCCTTCCTCGATTTCAACGTGGCTTCATCCTCTTTCGGCCATTCTGCCTCTGCTTTGTAACTATAAAACGTTCAAAAGAAAGAATCAAAACGAAAATGAGAAAGGAGAACAGAAAGAGAAGGATGGACATGAGAGAAAAAACAAAAATGAAATGGAGAAACTTTGACATTTGACTTGTTGGACTAAGATATATCTTTTTTATATCCCATCAAATTTCAGGACAAGGATTCTTGCAGAAATCGAAGAGGACTCTATCCTCTTTAGAGTTCAACAACTCTATTTTTCTTTCTTCACTTGTCATCTAACTACTATTTTTTTTGTTTCATTATTTTATTATTATAAAATAGTAAGTAATCACAAGTATAAAAATCTAAAATCTTTATATTTAATAAAAAAATATTTTGCAGTATTATATTGTTCACAATAAGAATGAAAACTTGTATAAGATCTATTATTTTTTCCTTTGGTCCACCTTTTTTCTTTTTTATTTCTTTTTCAACTGTAGATATGCATTTATTTGTTAAATACAAAGAATATAAACTCTTACTATTATGGTTACTTATTACTCCATATTGATAAACTAATAAATAAAAAAATAATATTTATTTTGAATAAAATATCTTTATAAATATTTTTTATATAATATAATAAATATATAAAACAGTCCATTTTTTAAATTTAGAATAAATTAAATTTATAATTTTTAACATAAAATAAATAACATTAAAATAAAATTTAAAAATTATTTTTTAATAATTTATATTTTTAATAAAAATTAATATTATTCTTAAAAATATTTTGGTCATATTTTAACCTTAAAAGATTTGTATACATTTTAATAATGAGGAAAAGAACAAGTAATTTAAGTATATATAAAAAAATAGGAGAGTAATTTACACAAATATAACAAAAGTTTATATATAATTTTTTATATTTTTATTGCTGAGTTTTCTAATTAAAACATAATAAGTATATAATTTTTATAAAAAATTATATAATTTTTTAATTAGATTATATAATTGTCATATTATTATTATTAAAAATTACATATTTATTATATTTTAATTAAAAATATGATGATAAAAATATAAAAAAATTATGCTTTAACCCAATCCTACAAACATTATATAATAAAGAAATAGTAAACTGTTTAATATAAAAAAAAAAAGAAATAGTAAACTGACGGAGTAAATTTGTGAATGGATTGTTTGTTGCAGTAATTTTGCCCATTCAATTCTTTTTGATTTGAGTCATTTATATTTATACTTATATTTAAAAGATAAAAAATAAAATAAAAATAATTTTTTAACTTCCACACAAAAAAATATGTTAAATCGGAAAAATAAAAATAAAATTTGATATTTATTTAATAAAAATTAAAAAATTATCTTCATCTTAATTTTTGTTTCTTTTAAAATTGGGAAAAAATTATAACAAAGAAAACAGCTAAAAAAAAAAAAAGGTCGGGTGTCAGAATGCTGCGCGAATTCCATAGAATGAAGAGTCTGTAGAGTCTGGACCCAGTTAAAACGAACTCAAATTAAAAACGCAACCCAAACGCCAATATTCTCCTATCCGTTTGCTTCTTTAGCTTCCGCTCTAGCGTCAATGGCTTCCCTCTTTCCCTGTGCCACCCTCTCTTCTCATTCTCCCTCTTCTAAAATTGACTTCATGGTCTCTCCCTTCTCTGAATCACGGACCCCTTATCCGAAATCCAACATTAACAGTTCTTCAACCATTGATTCGCTTCAAAATCTCGGCAGCGGCAGACTTTGTGCTTTCAGAAATTCTAATTCTCCACGCTTTGTTACAATGGCTTCTGTCAACAGAGAGCCCACGGCCCCTTACCGCGTTTTGATAACTGGTTCAAGCAAAGGTCAGATTTCGGCGCTAAATTTCTCGTTCATTTTAGTTCTTAATAGAGTCTCTGCTCTGTTTATCATAGATGGAATCCCATATTAATTTTAAGAGTAAAATCTCTATGTGGTCTAATTTACTACCTTGGAGAAAATTTTTCTTTTTCTTTAATTTTTTGTCATTTCGGAACATGAAAATTTGATTTTGTTTTAATTTTATTTTTTGCTCCTCAAAAAATTGCGCGATATCATTTTGGTAGCTTTACAAGGATGAAATCAGGAAAAAATTATGGTTTTGAGATTGAGGTAGTACAATAGCTCCCATTGATACTGGGATTATCTTTGGAAGACTAAAATGGGTTTTAACTTTTATGACTCATTTGGTTGGAGGAGGTAAATGCGGAGGGAAGGTAAAAAATAGATAGGTGGGAGTGATGGAACACGTTTACATCGCAGCAAACCAAATACGTTTGGAAGTCAACGTTTTGGTTCAACTGTTGATGTTGCTTTACTTAGTTGTTCTGCGACATGATTGATGGCTATACACAAAATTCAGTGGCTGAATGCTTTTAGAGGGACTTATGGTTTATTCAGCTGCTGACTTGCAGTGGCGAAGCTAGGAAGCTTCGCTTCAATTTTTAAAGGGTGGATTAATTTGAAGGACAAAAAGTTAGATAAATTTTTTTTTTTTTTTAGGTTCTTTACTAAAAGCATAATATGTTGAGAAATTGTTTTAAAAGATCCAATGTATACTGTTGAACTAAAAAAAAAAAAAATTATATGTCACGCTTTTATTGGAGAACACCTGAAGCAAAAAATGTAGCTGAGTTTTGTCCTATCTACAGTAGTTTTAGGCCACTTTATGAAAACACAATACAGTCGAGGGCTATTCTATTTTTATACCTTTAATGTTTAAAAGGATAACTTCGATACGAATTAAATTGAAATATTAGATAATGACTTGTCTGATGATGAATACTTTTAATCTCTAATATAATAATATGTTAAATTGAATTTCAGATTTTTTTATTTTAAAAAAACAGAAAAAAATAGAAAAAGGAATTCTTTTAGTTCCTTTTTTTTAATTAAGGATTAGATTCATTATAAAGATCTTAATTTTTTTTAATGATAACCTTGATAATTAAATTTAATGCAAAAGTTTAGATATTTGAATATAACAAACAATGATAAATTGAAAGAGATTAAAAATAAAAGATAAAATTAAGACTATTAACTAATTAATTATTTTCTTTTAAGAATGAATGTGGAGGAGATAACTGAAACTTATAATCTTTGAAGTCTAATAGATACAATAGATAAAATGCGAAAGTGATAATTGAAGCAAGAGAACAAAAAAGTAGAAACAAAACATAAATAACAATGCAACTATTCAATTGATTGGAAAAGAAATATATAGAAGGCAACTATAAGACAGTTGAAGGAAGCGTAAAAATTTGGAAGAAAAGATAAATTATAATGCAACTAGAGAGATAATGGTACATAATAAACATAAACACACAATAGTATTCAAGTCATTTACATACATTACATCAGTTCATCCCTTATTAATAGGCTAATATGAGTACAAGTCATCTAACTCCTTCTAATAGAATCCTTTTCTAGTAGACTAACAGAATTCTTAACAACTTTTACTAACTATTAATTCCACATAACAATATTCTCCCTCAAAAATGATCCTTGTCCCTAAGGATCTATATGAGTTTAGAATTTCAGAAATTTATTGATGCAATTCAAAATTTTAATATTATTCTTCAATAGTTGATAGGAGTTCCCAATCTACAGAACCTTTGAGCCAGCTGTTTAGTTCAGCGATGGCCTTTGGATTGGGCCTTCTAATGCATCTAATCCATTAAAAACTGGATTGGGTTCCCTTTCTATGATGAATCCTCCCCAAGCTTTATCATGCTTGGCCCAGTTGCCTAATTCATCAATGGCCCAAGCTGTAGATGGATTCATTGAATTCATTGGAAGATGCAATAGCTTGAAGAGTTTCACCTACTAGGAGCCCTTGGCCTAATTATCCATTTTAGCCTCCAATTGCCTTTTCATTGTGAAACATGCTTCAACCACGTCAATGTTTCCCAAGAAGGCCGAATAAGGGCCCACTCTTGTGCTGCCCTTCTCTTTTAGATCTCTGTTGTCTACAAGCTTAACCCATCTGGCTATTCTGAACGGAGAAGGAGAGGTGATGACAATGAATTTTTGGCATAGATGGCTGGCAATGGATTTTCTGATGACCCATGAACCCATCAATAAGGGAGTAGTGGTGGATGAGGACTGGGTCACCTAAAAGACAGCAAAGAGAGTTAGGCTTAGAGTTACCAATTGTGTCATAGAAGCTATTGATTGCGTTGGAGTAGAGGAAATTGGTCACAATGGCAACAAGGGTGCCAAATGAAATGCTAGGAAACTTCAAGTTTACCATTGTTGTGGCGGTGGTCACCCCATTAGCGTGAAGGTGAGAGAGGATCTCTGAGCAATGAGCAAGAAGTGATTTTAAGTCTCTGAGAAAAATTTTTGAAGTTGGCATTAGCCATCAACGAGGTACATTTGGTAATCTATGGAGATTTCCTTTGTAAAGCAAAATGGCCACCAACTTCACTGAGTTTTCTTCACCAATTATTGGGTTTGGAAGCAATGGAACTTGTTTCCTTCCTTCTGACTTAGTCCAAGGCAGAGAGAATCTTTCTGTACCTGAGTTGTTATAGACTAAGAATCTTGACACATGGCTTTTGTTTGAATCTTAGGTTTCTCCTGTGCTAATCCTTCATCCTCTTCGTAGTTGTCTTCTTCATCAGTGTTATTGGCGATTTCCTAAGTCTTATGTCATCTTCCTGGTCTAGAATATTCTACTGGAATCCATCCTCTACTTCAGCATCAGACTCAACTTCAGGTGACATCTCCTTTTCTTGGATTGGCATGAACAGAGGATCTTCCTCATCTTTTTGAACTTTCATGGGTAAAGAATCTTGAAGAGTGGTGGTTTGCGTTCGATTCCCAAACTTCATCTCTAGTATGGAAAAGCTTGCTGCCATCTTCTTTATTAGTTCTTCTATATGGCTGTGGAGTTTTGACATTCGGCAATGTCTATTCACATCTTCTTGAAGTGATCATACATTCTTGCCATGGTGCTTGGATCGGGCTCTAACACCAATTGGTACATGTTACACGTAAACACACACTAGTATTCAAATCATTCACACATATAACATCAATTCATCCCTTATTTATAGGCTAATATGAGTGCAAGTCATCTAACTCCTAATAAAATATTTTACTTATGTTTTTTTGTTAGTTGGCATTGATAATATCCCTTTATCAGTGTTTAAACATTTAAACGCTGATTGAGTTGGATTAAGTGGCTTTGTCCTTCTTTTTTTTTTCATGTGTTTTTATCTTTCTGTTATTATCTTTCTATTATTCCTTATAATCTTGGCCAGATGAGGCAGAATTGTTGCCTACATAGGCTATTTATGTAAACCAAGTGAAATAAAATAAAATTATGACTAAGAAAAGATAGAAGTCTCAATGTTTTTCATGGCATTAGAGCTGGAACAGCTTGACGCACCCCATGATGTAGTTCAATAGTTTTAACTGCATGAATTCAAAGATAGTCAGCTTCTTCTCTTAAGCAACAACAACACCGCAAGTCGCTGGAGCAGTTGCCTCTTCTGAATCATCGCCTCTGTCCGTTACCACTCATAAGTTGAATGGACAGAATTATTTTCATTGGAGCCACTTTGTAATGATGTTCTTATGTGAGAAGGGTGAGGAATATGTTAATGGCACAACAATGACACCAGACTTAAAGTTAAGCTTTAGAAGCCTTAGAACAACCAAGTGATGGCCTGGCTCATCAATTCAATGAACATAAACAATGGAAAAAACTTCATGCTCCTCACCACAGCTCGCAATGTCTAGGAGGTAGCACACGACTCTATTTGTGAAAACCCCATAGAGCTTTTAGAGATTGATGGAATCTTCCATGATCTCAAACAAGGAGACATGCCAGTGATTTAATACTCCTCTTTACTCATAAGGTATTGGCAACAACTTGATATTTTTGAAACTCACGATTGGAATTGTGTAGGTGATGCAGTTAGGTACAACAAAATTGTTGAAAGAAAACAAATATACAAGTTCCTATTGGGACTTAATTAGAATTTTGAAGAATTAAGGGGAAGAATTATGGGTACTAAACCTCATCCTAGCCTTCAAGAAACCATCTTAGAAACAGGATAAGAAAAGAGCAGAAAAAGGCTATCATTGGGGTTCCAAAATACTTATAGCATGTTTGGATGAGCTTTTGAAGGAACAAACCTTGGTTTGCAAGGAGCAAACCATGGTTTACAAGAAGCAATAACATGTTTGGATAGGCTTTTGGAAAGAGCAAATTATGGTTTGCAAGAAGCAAACCATGGTTTGCAAGAAGCAATAAATAGCTGCTTCTATAAAACGTGGTTTGCCAACCGGGTTTCCAAACACACCATTAAAGTAATCATGAAATCTCTGCCACGATTGCGAGGGGGCTAAACAACCATGGGTTTGCTAGCAACAAGCAAAGAGAGCAGAATAAATTTTGGTGTGACCATTGCAATAACACTGGTCACACTAGAGATATTTGTTGGAAAATTCATGGTAAGCCTTCGAATTAGAAGCCAAAACCAAAAAGAGAACAAAAGGGAATATACAGCCCAAAGTGAGGAAAGATCACTTTTAGAGATAGGCCCCTTTAACAGAGAACAAGTAGAGTGGCTACAGCGGATATTTGGTAACCGGAAACCTCCATCCTAAGAAGTGGTAGGTACTGGTGCAGTAGCTCAAGCAATTAAATTTCCTTCTCCATTGAGCTCTCAGGTCTAGAAAATAGTAGTTGGATAGTTGGTTTTGGTCTAACGGATCATATAACGGGTAACTCCTCCTTACTCATTAATTTTACACCTAGTGCTTCTAGTTTGATGGTGAAAATAGCTAATGGAACCCTATCAAAGGTTGTTGGAACTGGATTAGTATTTTTAACAAATAAATTTGTTTTGAAGAATGTATTACTAGTGCCAAAGTTAACCTCTAACTTATTATCTATTAGTCAACTTTCAAGGAGCATATTTGCTCAGCTAATTTCTCTGGTGATGGGTGTATTTTTCAGGATTTGGACTTTGGGAGAATGATTGGATTTGCTAAGGAGTGCATCGATCTTTTCTCATTAAGGGAGTAGAGCAAGAAGAAAGGGGATGCTTCACTACTAGCATAGATAATGAGGTGGCATTTTTGTTTGGGACACTTTGATTTTCAATATATGAAGATTATGTATCCTTAATTTTTTAATAAAAAGTTCTATTCTACCTCAATGTGAGATATGTGAACTTTCTAACCACGTGCGTTCTCACTATCTTCCTTATGTTTTTAGTGCCACCCAACCCTTAATAATTCTACACAATGATATATGGGGCCCCTTAGAATTCAAAAATGTAAACAAGGCAAATGGTTTATAGCCTTTGTGGACGATCATACCCGTACAACTTGGGTGTATTTGATGAATGCTAAATCTAAAGCCTTACCTATTTTTCAAAACTTTTATATGCTAGTGCAAAACTAATTTCATACAAAAATTAAGGTCTTACATTCTAACAATGGCAAAGTCTATTTTAACTAACTTTGATGGATATCTCACTAAGCAAGTTTTATCCATTAAGGTTCTTGTGTGGACATAACAACAACAACAACAACAACAACAAAGCCTTTTCCCACTAAGTGGGGTCGGCTACATAGATCAATCGACGCCATAAATCCCTATCATAAATCATATTTCTAGACAAACCATTTAAATCTAAATCTCTCTTAATAATTTCTCCTATAGTTTTTCTTGGTCTTCCTCTACCTTTGCTTATTGGACTATTCTCCATCACATCTATTCTCCTAACGGGGGCTTCTATAGGTCTCCTCCCCACATGACCAAACCACCTAAGTCTCGATTCTATAATCTTTTCTACAATAGGTGCGATTTTCACCTTCTCTCTAATGCATTCATTTCTAATCCTATCTCGTCTAGTGTGTCCACTCATCCACTGCAACATTCTCATCTCTGCAACATTAAACTTATTTTTTTGTTGACTTTTTATTGCCCAACATTTAGTTCCATATAACATTGCAGGTCTTATAACTGTGCAGTAGAATTTACCCTTAAGTTTGAGTGGTACTCTTCTATCACAAATAACATCCGAAGCGCTCCTCCATTTCATCCACCCCGCTTGAATCCTATGCTTTACATCTTCTTCTATTTCCCCGTTATGTTGTATGACGGATCCAAGATACTTAAATCGTGTGACTTGTGGTAGGTTATGTTCTCCAATTTTTACTTCTACGCTAGAAGTGGTGTGCCTCTTACTAAACTTACACTCCATATACTCCGTTTTACTTCTACTTAAACGAAAGCCATAAGTTTCCAAAGTTTGTTTCCACCTCTCCAACTTCTCATTCATTTCCTCTCTCGATTCTCCAACTAGGACAATATCATCTGCAAAAAGCATGCACTGTGGCATTGGTTCTTGGATATGTTCAGTAAGCACATCCAAGACTAAGGTAAAAAGATAAGGGCTCAGAGTTGACCCTTGATGTAGACCAATAGTTATCGGAAAATCTTCTGTAAATCCACCTTTTGTTACTACGCTAATTGTAACTTTATCATACATGTCTTGGATTGCTCGAATATAAGCTATACGAACTCCTTTTTTTCCAAAGCCTTCCATAGAACTTCTCTTGGCACTCTATCATATGCTTTTTCTAAATTAATAAACACCATGTGTAAATCTCTTTGATTCTCCCTATATCTCTCCATTAATCTTCGCAACAAGTATATTGCTTTCATAGTTGACCTTCCTGGCATAAAACCAAATTGATTCTCCGTAACTTGACTCTCTTTCCTTAACCTTCGCTCAATTACTCTTTCCCATAATTTCATAGTGTGGCTCATGAGTTTAATTCCTCTATAATTTGCACAATTTTGAATATCCCCTTTACTCTTATAAATAGGGATTAGAGTACTTTTCCTCCACTCATCTGGTATCCTCTTAGATCTCATAATTTCATTAAATAACTTTGTGAGCCAACTTATACCTTTCATTCTCAAACTCTTCCATACTTTAATGGGTATATTATCCATTCCAATTGCTCTGCCATTCTCTATTCGCTTTAATGCTTCTTTTACCTCTACCTCACAAATCCTACGGTAAAAAGTATAATTTCGATCCTCTTCCTTCGTGTCTAGCCTATCCGCTTGCAATAAAATCTCGTGCCCTTCATTAAAAAGCCTATGAAAATAACCCTTCCATCATTCTCTGATATCTCGTTCCGTGACTAACACTTTCCCGTCTTCATCCTTAATGCATTTCACTTGATCCACGTCTCTTGTCTTTCTTTTCCTACTTTTGGCTAACTTGTAAATACTTTTTTCTTCAACTTTAGTACCTAAAGATTGGTATAACCCATCAAATGCCTCGCTCTCGCTTCGCTCACTGCCTTCTTAGTGTCTTTCTTAGCTACCTTATATTTTCCCAATTTTCATTACTCTTATATAATGACCACACTTTATAACACTCTCTTTTAACTTTAATTTTATCTTGTACACTTGCATCCCACCACCAAGATTCTTTATCCCTAGGTCCAAAATCTTTTGATTCACCTAATATTTCTTTTGCCACCTTCTTTATCTCTTTAGCCATTTCATTCCACATATCGTTAGCACTTCCTTGTATTTCCCAAAGTCCTTCCTCCCTAATCCCTCTCTGCAAATTCTTTTCTTTATCCCCCTTTAGTTGCCACCACTTAGTCCTTACCACTCTACCTTCACATTTACTTTTTACTCCCCTCCTGACTCTTACATCCATAACCAAAACTCTATGTTGAGTAGTTAAATTCTCTCCCGGTATAACTTTGCAATCCATGCAAAATTTTCTATCCAATTTCTTTATAAGAAAGAAATCAATTTGAGAACATACCCTTCCACTTTTATACGTGATAAGATGTTCTTCACGCTTTCTAAAATAAGTATTAACTAATATAAGATCGAACGCTAATGAAAAGTCTAAAATAGTTTTACCCTCTGCATTTACTTCTCCTATACCATGTCCTCCATGAACACCCTCGTAGCCTAAAGATACCCTTCTCACATGACCATTTAGATCTCCTCCTAAAAGAATCTTTTCTCCTAATGGAATTTCCTGAACTAAACATTCTAAATGTTCCCAGAACTTTATCTTATGAGATTCTTCTAACCTTACTTGTGGTGCATAAGCACTAATAATATTAAAAATTTCCTTTTCTATTACAAACTTTAATGCAATGATTATATCTTCTAACCTTTTGACATCTACTACAGTATTTTTCCAAAACTTATCTACAATTATACCTACCCCATTTCTAGATTTATATTTACTAGTATACCAAAGTTTAAAATCTAAAGTATCTAATTCTTTCGCTCTTTCTCCTACCCATTTAGTTTCTTGTAAACACATAAAATTAATCCTTCTCCTAATCATGGTATCTACTATTTCCATAGACTTACTCGTAAGTGTACCTATATTCCAAATTTCAAAACGGATCCTACTCTCATGAACTAGCTTCTTTAGCCACATTCGTTCACGAAAATGTGGTAGCCCTTGTTTATTTTTCACTACATCCACGCGACGATGCAGCGGCTCTTGCTCACTTATCACTGTACTCGAGCTATAAGCGCGTTACTTACGGGCAACAACCTAGCCTTACGTCTAATATATCGATTGTCCATGTCATAAAAATTTGACAAAGTTTTACGTTGGCTGTCGACTGCCTAAAACAACGTTCCTCTTTTTCCCGACTTGGGACCGGCTATGACATAATGGCATAACTGAAATGCCAGAACAAAATGGCATAACTGAAAGTAAGAATAGGCATCTTCTAGAGATTGCTAGGGCCTTAATGTTGACTATAAATGCACCAAAATTATTTTAGGGGTCAGCCATACTTATTACAACTTACCTTATAAATTGCAATGCCTAGTAAAGTCATGAAATTCAAAAGTTCTTGTGACACACTTACCCAAAACTTCGCTCAAAACTAATTTGTCAACACTTTACCTCATAAGATTTTTGGACGTAGAGCATTTGTGCATATCTACCATTGCAATAAACTTGACCCAAAATCCACTAAATGTATTTTTTTGGGATATTCTACAACAAAGAAATGATACAAATGCTACTCTCCAACCTTTAAAAAAATTTTTTGTTACAATGGTCGTTATAGTTTTTTGAAAACCAACCTTATTACCCAAAAGCATCCATTTAAGGGGAGAACCATAATCATGTGCAAGAATGGGGTTTTTGAGACATTTCCAGCCTCGAAAACTAGCCTACCTAGATTAGAAAGCTCAGAAACCAGCCTTGAAAACCTAAGAAATAGTGCTGTCTTGATTCTTGCATCCATACCCGAGACACTAGCTGAACAATAAACCGGGTCCCCACTTA
Organism: Erythrophleum fordii; assembly: GCA_032878935.1. Classification (NCBI taxonomy): domain Eukaryota; kingdom Viridiplantae; phylum Streptophyta; class Magnoliopsida; order Fabales; family Fabaceae; genus Erythrophleum; species Erythrophleum fordii. The sequence goes on along the minus strand of JAVQMF010000052.1, from coordinate 10,140,709 downwards.
AGAACCTGGAACTCGAGACTCAAATAAGCCCCATGGAGAAATCAGGGGTTGAGAATGCGCTCAGAAGGAGATTATGGTGTTCTTTAGAAGAAAGAAAAAAGAAGACCAGACCTATACACTTCTTGAGCAAAGCAATCCTCCTAAACCAAGTCCAGGTAATGATCTTGATGTCCTCCCTCCCCTTAGAAAGGGTACTAGATCATGCATGAAGCATTCTATCTCTAAATTTGTCTCCTATGCACATTTATCTCCTAGGTATATAGCATATGTTGCTAGCATTACCAATGAGAAAATTCCTAAGAATGTTCAGGAGGCCCTTGAGAAATCATTATGGAGAATAACCATCCAAGAAGAAATGAATGCCTTGGAGAAAAATGATACTTGGACCATTATTGACCTACTTGAAGGTAAGAAAGTTGTGGGTAGAAAATGGGCTTTTACAATTAAATACAATCCTGACGGAAGCATAATTCACTATAAGGCAAGGCTAGTAGTAAGAGAATTCACTCAAACGTATGAGATTGACTATTAAGGGATATTCGCTCTTGTAGTCAAACTCAACATTATCAAGGTATTACTTTTGTTAGTTTCAAACTTTGATTGGCCTTTTCATCAATTGGATATAAACAACTACTTTTTAAACGGAGATCTTTAGGAGGAAGTATACATGAAGATGCCTCTAGGCTTTAATTTAGGTAATACAAAATAGGTATGTAAGGTTTACAAGTTTACAATTCACTGCATGGGTTGAAGCAATCCTTCAGGGCATAGTTTGATAAGTTTATTAAGGCAGTAAAAGGATATGGTTATTCACAATGCCAAACTAATGATATAGTGTTTGTAAAATTTTCACCAGAAGGGAAGATTACCATTTTAATAGTGTATGTAGATAATATAATTGTGACCAATGATTTTACAAAAGAAATTAAATGGTTGAAACAGGCTTTGGTTTAGAAGTTTGGAATTAAAGAATTGGGTGATCTTAAATTTTTTTTTTTTGTTGGGAGATGGAGGTTGCACGATTCAAGGATGGAATTGTAGTCTTCTAAAGAAAGTATGCATTAGCTTTGTTGGAGAAAACTAGGATGCTTGGTTGTAAGTCATATGAAACACCAATGGAGGTAAACTCAAAGATTGGCTTCAATGAAAATAGTTTCTAGTTGATACTGGTAGGTACCAAAGGCTAGTATGTAAGCTGATATATCTAGCCCACACTAGGCTAGATATAAGCTTCCCTATTATTGTTGTTAGTCATTTTATGAATAGGATAACAGAGGAACATCTATATGTTGTGTATAGGATACTCAGGTATTTAAAAATGACTCTTGGGAATGGGATTTTCTTCAAAAAGGGGCCAAAGAAAAAGGTTGAAGTTTATTCTGATGCTGATTAGGTAGGTTTAGTTACTAAATTCAGGTCTACATTTGGGTATTGTACCTATGTTTGGATCAACCTTTTAACTTGGAGAAGTAAAAGACAATTAGTGGTAGTTAGGAGTAGTACGAAAGGAGAGTATAAATCGTTGTTACAAGGCATCTGTGAAGAAATTTGGTTACAACAGTAATGGAGGATTACTATAAAGGAACCAATGAAGGTGAGGTATGATAACTTGGCTGCCTTAAGCGTTGCGAAGAATCCTATCTACTATGATAGGACAAAAACATGTTGAACTCGATTATCATTTTATTAAAGGAAAGATTGATTCAAGTGTTGTTGAGCTTATTTATGTCCCTACAAGATTCCATGTTGCAGATGTTTTGACTAAGACACTACAGAGTATAGTTTGAGGAGTTACGATACAAGTTGGGCATGATTAACATTTATAACCCAACTTGAGGGGAAGTATTGGAAGTTAGAATATTTATTTGTATTCTTTCCTTGTATTTGTCTATTAGTTGGCATCGATAAGATCCTCTTATCAATGTTTAAATATTTAAACACTAAGTGGATTAAGTGGCTTTATCCTTTTTATTTTTAAAGGTTTTTATTTTTTCTGTTATTATCTTTCTATTATTCCCTGTAAGCTTGGCCTGATGAGGTAGAGTTGTTGCCTCCATGGGCTATTTTTGTAAACAAAGTGAAGGAAAATAAAATTACGATTAAGAAAAGAGAAAAGTCTTAGCGTTTTTCAAATAGAATCCTTTTCAACAAAATTCTTAACAATTTCTAATAACTACTAATCCCACATAACATGTAATTTAATATAAAAAAAGATAAATAAGAATGTAATTAAAGAGATAATTGAAGCTAAAATTACTTAGAAAAAAGTAAAGAAAAATATAAAATACCCGCTTGGTGTAATTTCTACGCATATCACCTAATTTATAATCCTCTCGTCTTCTTTTTTTCTTTCTTTCTTTCTTTCTTTTTTCCTTTTAATAGTTGTTGGATTAAAGATTTCTATATGGATACATATCATCAAAAGTGAGATAGGATTAGCATGAAACAAGAGAAACCTAGTGAAGGACTATGTTCCTAGTATGGGGGTATATGATTTTTTTCTTTTAAATAATAGAGGATACAAATGTATTATTAATGAACATATAGTATAATTTGTTTTATCAACAAGAAAAGAGGATAATGAACATTATATAAGTATAACCAACCAACATGGTGATTGAATTTCACAAATAATTTTGATGTTAATATAATTTTACTGTGCATAAAACTAGGATGCTAAAGTAAAGATGTTATTAGTTCCAAACAAATGTTATATACTTAATTTCCATCAATTTCATCATCACCCTCCCCCTAATCAATGAAAATAATTACTTTTAAATTTAGTTCCTTAGGAGAAAGGCATGCAGCTTCATGAATTCCAACCCCACAAATGGCTCCCATTCATCTCCACCAATTTCCTACATTTTGATTTCACTTTGAAACTCTTCCTCGTTAGAGAACGAAGATTTGCTTGTGGACAAATGAAATCTTAAACTCTCTTAGGAAAGGACATGGGTGAAGAATGCTTTGAAGTAAAGGAGTTGAAGATCTATGCATGATCCATTGTTCATTTGGTTCCAAGATTCATCTATCTTATTCTTGGCAATTATGTTTATTTTAATTAAGTTGTTTTTAGTTATTTTATTTGTTTTGTTTTAATTAAGATGTATTTATTTTTTAGTTATTCTTGGGTAATACTTTTATGCATCTTGGGATTAGCTTAAGTGTTTTATTTTGATTAAAATGAGATTAGATCAAGTATTTTGTTTAAATTATGATAGAGTTATCCTATTTTTGAGAGTTACGTCTTTTAGTTGAAGGAAGCGTTTGTTCTTTCTCATATCGTTTATAAATGTACCATTGTTATCATCTAATAAAGTAAGTTTAATAGATTATGAACCTTGAATCCAGAGCCTATAAAGCCTAAATGACAAAATATGTGCAAGTAATGGCACTCAATACACAAAAAAAGGAGTCAACTAACGAAATTGGCCAGCCAACCAAACTTTGCCTAACCATGACTACCAAACCTTTCTAAAAAGTGCAATTGTTGAATCATCCCTAGAGATGAATATTCAAAATTGTCAAGCCACCTTTGACACTACAACAATCTTAGTTACAAGTCATAGACTTAATGAGAACAACTACCTTTAACAAAGTCAACCATTCTCATGTTCATCTGTGAGGAGGGGAAAGGAATACTTATATGGCCAAACCCGCCAACCTGGAAAAGTGATGTCAAGCACAAAATTTGGCATGTTGAGAATATCATGGTGATGACTTAGTTGATTAATTCAATGACCATGGATATAAAGGAAAATTTTCTATTATACAAAAGAGCCACAAAGATCTATGAAGTTACTCAAAAATTATACTCAATGAGCGAAAATTCTATGGTCTAAGAAAAGGAAGAGAAAAGAGGAAAAACAAACCACCCATATGGAGAAGACGATTAGCAATGCTAGAAGAATAGCTTCAAGTTGTGAATATCCATCTTAAGGGGTGGTGTTAGAAATTTTGTCTATTTTAATTAAGTTTATTTTATTTATTTTATTTTAATTAAGACTTATTTGTTTTTAGTTACTTTTAGATGATCCATATCATAAAGGATCATCTAAAAATAACTAAAAAGTCAAGATATGGTCTCAAAGATTAAGTGGTGGCAATTGAAGGGAGATAAAGAAAAGAGCTTACAGATAAAGATTTTGGAGGAAGGATTTTGGGAAGTACAAGGAAGTGCTAATGATTTGTGGGATGAGATAGTTAAAGAGATTAGAAAGATGGCAAAGGAGATACTTGGTGAATCAAAAAGCTCAGCACTTAAGGATAAAGAATCTTGGTAGTGAGATGCAAGCATGCAAGATAAGGTTAAGATTAAAAGAGTGTTATAAAGCGTGGTCTTTATGTAAGAGTGATGAAAATTGAAAAAAAATATAAAGTAGTTAAGAAAAATACTAAAAAAGCGGTAAGTGAAGCGAGAGTTAGGGCATTTGATAAGTTATACCAGTCTTTAGATACTATAGGTGAAGAGAGAAGTCTTTATAAATTAGCTAAAAATAAGAAAAGAAAGACAAGAGACGTGGACTAAGTGAAATGCATTAAAGATGAAGAAGGAAAAGTCTTGGTTACAGAATAAGATATCGGGGAACAATAGGAGGATTATTTTTATAAACTATTTAATGAAGGATATGGAATTTTATTGTACTTGGATAGGTTAGACACTAAAATAGATGACCAAAATTATATTTTTTATTATAGGATTCGAGAGTCAAAAGTAAAAGAAGCATTAAAATGAAAGGAGAATGGTAAAGCAATTGGATAGAATAATATACTTATTGAAATATGGAAAGGTTTAGGTATGAAAGGTATAAGTTGGCTCACAAAGTTATTTAATAAAATTATGAGGTCTAAAAATGCCAGATGAGTGGAGAAAAAGTACTTTAGTCTCTATTTATACGAACAGAGAAGATATATAAAATTGTGCAAATTGTAGAGGAATATAGCTCGTGAGCTATAATATGAAATTAGGAGAGAGGATAGTTGAGCAAAGATTAAGGCGAAAGACTCAAATTATTGAGAATCAATTTGGTTTTATACTAGAAAGATCGATTATGGAAGCGATATATTTGTTGCAAAAGTTGATTGATAGATATCGAAGGAATCAAAAAAATTTACATATGGTGTTCATCGATTTGGAGAAGGTATACGATAAGGTGCCAAGAAAGATTTTATGGAAGGTTCTGGAGAAAAAAAGAGTTTGTATGACTTATATTCGAGCAATTTAGGATATGTATGGTATGGTTACAACTAGTGTGATAGTGTTATAGCAAAATGTAGACTTACAGAAGATTTTTCAATAACTATTGGTTTATAACAGGGGTCAACTTTAAATCCTTATCTTTTTATTTTAGTCTTGGATGTGCTCATTGAACATATCTATGAGTTGGTGCCACAATACATGCTTTTGGCAGATGACAGTCTTAGTTGGAGAATCAAAGTAGGAAATGAATGAGAAGTTAGAAATGTGGAGACTAGTTTTGAAACCACACGAATTTCGTTTAAGTAGAAGTAAAACTGAGTATATAGAATGTATATTTAGTAAGAGACATGCTAGTTCTATTGTAGAAGTGAAAATTGGAGAGCATACCATATGACAAGCTACACGGTTTAAATATTTTGGGTCCATTATACAACATAACGGGGAAATAGAAGAAGATATAAAATATAGGATTTAAGCAGGGTGGATGAGATGGAGCAGTATTTCAAGCGTTTTTTGTGATAGAAAAGTACCACTCAAATTTAAAAATAAATTTACTGCAGAGTTATTAGACCTGCAATGTTGTATGGAACTGAATGTTGGACATTAAAAAGTCAACCAAAGAAAAAGCTCAATGTTGCAGGGATAAGAATGTTGCGTTGGATGAATAGACACACCAGACAAGATAGAATTAAAAATGAATGCATTAGAGAAAAAGTGGAGGTCGCACCTATTGTGGAGAAAATTATAGAATCACGGCTCAGATGATTTGGTCATGTATAGAGGAAATTTGTAAAAGTTCCAGTTAGAAGAGTAGATCAAATGGAGAGTAGTCCAATAATTAGAAGTAGAGGGAAATCAAGAAAAATTATAGGAAAAACTATTAAAAAAGATTTAGACTTAAATGGTTTGTTTAAAAGTATAATTTATGATAGAATTTTATGGCATCAATTGATTTATGTAGCTGACCTCACTTAGTGAGATAAAGCTTTTTTGTTTATTGTTGTTGTTATTTTTAGATAATGTATCTATGTGTAGCTTTAGTATTTTATTTTTTATTAGGATAAGATTAGTTTGAGTGTTCAGTTTAAATTAGAATCGTGTTATCTTATTTTTTAGAGTTATGTCTTTTTGTTAGAATAAGAGTTTGTTCACCTTTTTATCATCTATAAATATAATGTTACTTTTATCTAATAAAATAAGTTTGTATGATTACTAACTCTGAATTTCTACACTTACAAACAACCAAATTGATCAAACATTTCTTTAATCTTCACGGCCCAAGAACTTAACAAACTCGCTAGTTGCCAATAGTCTTTCCTCCTGTTCTTGAATGTATCTTGTCAAGTATTTGCTTTCAAATTTCTTCACCCCGTAGTAGAAGAACTTGATTTGGAGTGCCTTGAAGCCATTTTATACTATAATACTACTTTGGATACAAGAGTATGTTAAATTGGGGGAAGTATTTGATATTTGAATCCAGGTTGTGGCTTGGGTAGAATGGAAGACTTCATTACATAAGTTTCTCAATAAGATCTACTACTAGTCCTCAACCCAAGCTTGAACTTACATTTTGAGTTCCAAAGTTACCTCATGCATCTAAACTGGGGAAGTTCAATTGATTAAAACTTGGTTCCTTTTTCGTAAATAATTAGGCAAAATGATTTATCAAAATAGGCTTGATAAGCTTGAGTTCAATAGTTACTTAAACCATAGAGTTGTGCCTTTCAATGTTAACAATACTACTATTCAAAAGCATTAACTAAAAATAAATAAAAATAGGTAGAAGAGAGATAACTTAATTCTAAAAACAAGCGTAAGGAAGTAAGAAGAAATAAAGAAACTTGTTTTCTTTTGTGAAAACAAAAGACTCATGAATACAAGACAACACCAAAACACTTTGTAATGACTTTTGCTTCCTCATTTTAAAGCAGTATTCACTTTGACTTAAAGTATACAATAACAACAACAACAAGTCTTTTCCCACTAAGTGGGGTTAAATACATAGATCAAACGATGCAATAAAGTTCTATCGTGAATTATGTCTATAGACAAATTACTTAAGTTCAAATTCTTCTTAATAGTTTTGCTTATAGTTTTTCTTGGCCTCCCTTTATCTCTAATTATTGAATTACTTTCCATATAATCTAATTTCCTTACTATGACTTCTATAAGTTTTCTCCATACATGCCAAAATTATTTAAATTGCGATTCTACAATCTTTTTCACAATAGGTACGACTTTAATTTTTTTTTTCTAATGGATTTATTTTTAATTCTATCCTATCTAGTGTGTCCACTTATTTAACACAACATTTTCATCTTTGTAATATTGAGTTTATTCTCTTGTTAGCATTTTATTGTCTAACACTCAATTCCATATAACATTGCAGGTCTTATAGTTGTATAGTAAAATTTACCCTTTAAGCCTAAGTAGTTTTTTTCTATTTTCCATTTATCTTGCTTGAATTTTTTGATTTACATCTTCTTCTATTTTCCTATCATGTTGTATAATGGACTCTAGATACTTAAACCATGTGACTTGTAATATGATATGTTCTCCAATATTCACTTTTACACTAGAATTAGTGAACCTCTTGTTAAACTTACATATCATATATTTTGTTTTACTTTTATTTAAACGGAATTTATATACTTCCAAAACTAGTCTTTACATTTTTAACTTTTTATTTATTTTCTCTCTCAACTTTCCAACTAGGATTATATCATTTACAAAAAGTATACATTGTGGTATTAGCTCTTGAATATGTTTAATAAGTATATCTAAGACTAAAATAAAAAGATAGAGGTTCAAAATTGATCATTAATGTAGACTAATAGTTATTGAAAAATCTTTTATAGGTTTACTTTTTGTTTTCACACTAGTTGTAATCCCATCATACATATTATAAATTGTTCGAATATAAATAATACAAACTCTTTTTTTCTTTAAAGTCCTACACAGAACCTTTCTTGGTACCTATTATATGTTTTCTTCAAATTGATAAACACCATGTGTAAATCTTTTTTATTTCTTCGATATTTTTCTATCAATCTTCGTAGCAAGTATATTACTTTTATCGTCAACTTTTTTGGTATAAATGAAATTGATTTTTTATAAGGTGAGTTACTTACTTTAATTTTCGGTCAATTATCCTTTTTCGTAACTTCATAGTATGACTCATGAGCTTAATTCCCCTATAATTTGTACAATTTTGCCTATCCCTTTTGTTCTTATAGGGATTAAAATACTTCTCCTCCTCTCATCTAGCATCCTCTTAAATCTTATAATCTCATTAAACAACTTTCTTGAGCCAAATCATGCCTTTCACTCATAAACCCTTCTATATCTTAATAGATATATTATCCAGTTTAACTGCTCTGCCATTTTCCATCCTCTTTAGTGTTTCTTTTACCTTTAACTCTCCAATCTTATGATAAAAAGTATAATTTTAGTCTTCCTCTGTAGTGTCTAGCTTATTTAAATGTAATAAGATCCAATGTCCTTTATTAAATAACCTATGAAAATATTGATATCTTATTCCATGACCAAGACTTCTTCTTCTTCATCTTTAATACATTTATTTGGTTTACGTCTCTTATTTTTCTTTTGTTACTTTTAACAAGTTTGTAAATATTGCTTTTTTTAATTTGAGTACCTAAGGATTGATATAATCCATCAAATGCCCTAACTTTTACTTCATTCACTGTTTTCTTAGTATCATTTTTAGCTACCTTATATTTCTCTCAATTTTCATCACTTTAACTTAAAACATACTTTCACTAAAATAGGAACATGAGTGTAAAGGATTAGAATGAGGGGAATAAAATAACTAAGGAGGCATAAAGCTGACACCACGATCTATGGAGATTCATATTCAAAAAATCAAATCATACATCCTATCCTCAAGCACATCACAAGAGAACTTTATAATTTTGGGTAATAACCAATACAAGAAGGCAACCCTCAAAACTGGGAGTAATTACGCCCAACTTTTATAGCCTAAAAACAACCACTGTGTTTTCATCCAAAGAACCTAGCAAAACTTATAAAATAGGAAGACTAGCACCTAGTCTTTATAACTTTATACCTAAAGGGAAGCTTCTACAGTTTTTTTCACCAAGAACCTAGCAAAACTCTTACCACTGGGTTTTTCATCACCAAGCACCTAGAAAAACTCTCACCACTAGGTTTTTAACGAGAACTTAGCAAACTCTAAATATATCAAAGATATTTGCTCACTAAGAGCTTCTTGTAACAACTTCTTTAAAGCGAATTTACCATTGAAAGCTTGCATAACAAAATGAGAGAAGAGAATGACTCTCTGCCTTATTCTTGCTCTCTTAATTTCACTAATGGAGGAAATATGCCATTTAAAACTGAGCAAGAAGGAGGAGATGGAGACAACCTAATATTTCTTATATTTTTGCACTTCTCTGCCTGTCTTTACTCTTCAAGGTTTTTATACAACATATACACACTTAGCAAACTACATAGATCTATAAACCCTATATAAAGATATTTTTAGCTCATTTAAATCTTCTTGTAACAACTTCTTTAATCTCTAATTATTTGGACTATTTTTCATCTCATTGAATTGGGGCTTCTATAGGTCTCCTCCCCACATGGCCAAACCACCTAAGTCTAAGAGAATGACTTCTATAATCTTTCTCTAATTTCTCTAATGGAGGAAATATGCCATTTAAAATTGAGCAAGAAGGAGGAGATGGAGACAACCTAATATTTCTTATATTTTTGCACTTCTCTAGCTTTGTCTTTACTCTTCAAGCGAAGATTTTATATATACATATACGCACACATATATATACAGAATATAGGAGAATTTAGTTGTTGGGATGCATTTATAGATCCCACCTAATCTTCAATATTCATATTTTCTACCTTCAAGGCTCTGACATTTATCTTTCACTTTATTCGGCCTTCTGACAATGTCTAATTCCTAATTCGTCTGTCTAGTTTGCTTTTCAATGGATGAAATGGAGTTGCCACCAAATGGGGTAGATTATAGTAGTTGGGAGTGCATTAATGGCCTCCACCAACCTTCAACATTCATCTCCTTTGTATCCATGGCTTTAAAGCTTTTTTTTTTTCCCACTTTGTTTCGTGTTTCGCTTTTTTCCAATTGGGGCATGAAAATGGTTGTTTCAATTTGGCAAAATCCTGACAGTTCGCTTTATCTGTTATGACACATCATTGGCTACCAAAACGCAGTGCTTCATTCAAATGAAACGCTGCATTTTGGCCTGTGTTTGGTCATATTGAAGTTTGACCAAATTCTCAATTGTCTTTTGCCTATGCTATTTTGATTGTGACATGTCGCCTTTCCTCTTTCAGAAATGTTATGTTTTGCATAAATGAAGACAAATGCAGCAAGTAAGTAAACCAAACTCATTGTTTGTTTCACGAGGTGCATTCCTACATTTTGGAGCCTTCCTTGACCCTATTCTATCAATGTTCATGGCAAAGCTTCTTTGGTGCTATTTTCACGAGCTTCATTCTTGTCTAAGTGCTTTGCTATTTTAACGAGTGTCATTCTTGTGTTTTATAAGCTTTTGCTAGTAGCATTCTAGGTAATTATCATTTTGTTCTTGTTTTCCATTTCCTCATTGATAAATGATCTTTGCACAAACCAAAAATAGGGTGCCATTATCTTATACAAGATATGTAGTAGTAACTTGTTCTCATATGTTGTTGTTTGCGCAAACTAAGGTAGTCATTGCTTATTCTTTTTAATTTGATCATTTTTAATTGAAAATGGGGTTTTTCATTAATAATAGTTAGAAAGAATGATGATGTTGTTTGCAGTTTGAGAAATGAAATTTATCAAGTAAAATGATGTTGTTGGGTATCTTGTCTTGTTATCAGTGACTATAGTAGTCTTGAAACTGAAAAGCTTTGTGATCAATAAGAAAATGGAATGCAAGATTAGTTTATTACAGTTACATATATCATATGAAGATCGTTCTACACAAGCTTAGAACTGAATGCAAGCTTTATGTTTCAGATACCAATCATTTCTGTCTAAAGTTTCTTTCAAGTGATGATGGATCCTTCTATGAAGGTTTCTCTTAAGTCTAAACTGAGTATGAAATTTGATTGTTTAGAGGCAGCATGGAAGTTTGGGTTGACTACGATGGAAAAACCAGATTTGGAGTTTGAAAACAATATTTCAACAATAGTAAGGATGGCTTCATAATGCGATGTAGACATGTATGTTGCAAAAAAGCGATTAGAAGAGAAAGACGAAAGATTTTAAGACTGCAAATCCTCGACTAAGGACTAGAACCAATTGCAAACCAAGAATTGGATTGATACTTGTAAATGGAAAATATAAAGTGCATGATTTTGTTAAGGAATATAATCACTTGCTTCATCTTGTAGAAATCACATATATGTTGACATCACATGAAAAGTATCTCAAGTTCAAACTTATGAGATTAAGTTGGTAAAGGATTTTGGCCCTTGACACAGCACCCTTTAAGTAGATGAATATGCACTTGGGAGGAAGAGTGAATGTCAGTTGTACTCGTAGAAATGTGAAAAATTATCTCAAGAAGACAAAGAGCCATGTGCGTGGGGAAACTAGTGTTTTATTTCAATATTTTCAAGATTAGTTGTTAGAAAATCCATCTTTTAACCATGTATATCAAATGGATATGGAGAAACAAATAACTAATGTCTTTTAGGCTGATGCAAGGATGTTAATTGACTGTAGTTATTTTGTTAATGTAATATCCCTTAACACAAGCACCACACTAGCAAAAGAAAGAGACTGCTTGCTTTGTTTTGTAAATTCAATCATTATAGAGGAATAATGGTTTTTGGGGTGGCATTGTTATATGATGAAATAGTAAAATTTCAAGAAAGTTTCAAATAGCCACTTAAATTATGACAACATATTCGTAGTTTTTGCAAGATGAAGCAAGTGATTATGTTCTTCAACAACATTATGCACTTTATATTTTACATTCACAAGTATCAATCCAATTCTTGCTTTGCAATCAGTCCTAGTCTCTAGTCGAGGATTTTGCAGTCTTAAAATCTCTAATCTTTCTTTTTAACCCCCTCCTTGCAATATACATATCTATTCGATGTTATGAAGCCATTCTTGCTCTTGTTGAAATATTGCTTCCTAACTCCAAATCCATATTTTTCATCGTAGTCAACCTAAAACTTCCATGTTATCTCTAATCTATCAAATTCCATATCTAGTTTAGCTTAATAGAAACCTCCATAAAAAAGTTTATCATCAGTTGAAGGAGACTTTAGATAGAAATGATTAGTACCTGAAACATAAAGCTTATATTCACTTCCAAACTTGTGTAGAAGGATTTGTATATGATATATTTAATAGTAATGAACTAATCTTGCATTCTATTTTCTTATTAATTACAAAGCTTCTTATAGAGCTCCAAAACTACTATAGTCACTAATAATAAAATAGCATACCCAATAGCATCATTTTACTTGATAAATTTCGTTTCTCAAATTATAAACAACGGCATAATTCTATTATTAATGAACAATCGCATTTGCGGTTAAAAATGGTGAAATTAGAAGGAACAAGCAATGGCTGCCTTGATTTGTGTAAACAACAGCATATGAAAACAACCTACTGCTATATATCTCTTATATGATAATGGCACCCCATTTTTGGTTTGTACAAAGAGCATCTATCAACAAGTAAACAGAACACAAAAACGAAACGATGGCTACTTAGAATGCTATTGGCAGAAGCTAGTGGAACACAAGAACAATGCTCATTAATAGAATAGCACTCAAACAAGAATAAAGCTTGTGAAAATGGCACCAAAGAAGCTTTGCCATGACATTGATGGAACAAGGTTAAGGAGGGTTCCAAAACGTAAGAACACAACTTGTGAAATGCAAGAATGACTTTGGGTTGCTGACTTGATGCATTTGGCTTCATTTAGCATTTCTAATGCAATTGAGAGGCCACATGTCACGATCTATACGGTCGAAGCAACAGACAATCAAAATTTGACCGAACACAAGCCAAATCACAATGTTTCATTTAAATGAAAAGGTACGTTTTGGTAGCTAGGGAAGTGTGTCGTGCGGGTGACGGCTGGATGAAGCGAATAGCCAAGATTTCACCAACTTGAAATAGTCATTTTTGCACCTTAATTGAAGAGAAGCCAAACAGCTTTAGCCTCCTTGTTTATCTACTTTGGTTCCTAGTAGAATTTATCCATCAATTTTTGCTATTAGTCCACGATTTCTTTGGCATGTCAGGCTTCTTTCTAGCATGTCTTGAGATCTTTCAAACTTGAATTAACTGAAAGCATGCTTGCACAGGCAAAACTTTGGGCAGCATAAAACAGGGAGTGATAGAGTATTACCCAAACTAAACTATTACTTGTCGGTTCTCATTTCAAAAACATTACTCAAAATGGTTAATCAATAATGGAACTTTTAAGATAGTAGAAAAGCATATTTTCCAAAAGTAACCTTGCTTCAATGTATCTAAAACGATCCTCTTCATCAAATGCAACATCATCATAATGATCATCATAAGGCAATTCTTCAATTTTCTCTTCATCTTCTGGAGAATATGGTGAAGCCGGTACTACAGGAACTTTTGGTCATGGTGGTGGATTCAAGGATGGCAATATTGTTGGTGGAGCACATATTGTAGGTGGCAGTGGTAGTGATAGAGAAGGAGGAGAAGAAGGGTGGGGGAGAAAGAGGTCTTAATCAAGGGAGAAGAAAAGACGGAAAAAAAGAGGAAGAAGGGAGAAGGCTTACCAGATTTTGGTGGCTGCCGTCACCAGAAATGGTGGCAAGAAGTGCAAAGTGCGCTGGTGGTGAAGGTTGGGTCAAAGGCTGCTAGCCTTCAGCCTCTCAAAATGAGTTAAGATAAGGTTGTTGCCTTATTTAGATCTAGGGCTATAGCTTGTGCTACAGCTACAGAAAAATAGCACTTGTAGCATTACTATAGCCATATTACATGAAAATTGCAAGGCCATGCATGTATTATAGTGCCACAGTCCATGGTGTGAAGCTACAAGCTATAGAGGTCTATTAATTAGTATGCATTATAGTAAAATTCCTCCCCCTCCCCTCCCACCCCAATTTCTGATTATTTTGTTTGTGTTATATTTGTCATTTGATTCAGGAATTGGGTATGCATTGGCAAAAGAGTTTCTAAGAGCTGGTGACTATGTCATAATTTGCTCAAGATCAAGTATGGACTATTTCTTTACCTTTGATGCATTTCAAAGTTCTAATTTCTTCACTTTATGATTTTGACTTTTCAATATTATTCAACTTTGTAGAACATTGAAATTTGTGTCTACTTTGAATTGTTCGGGTGTTGACCACAGTGGATTCATTAAAGTTACCTTTTCGGTTAGAAATTGTTTCCTTTTCTTTTGTTTCATTAGTAAAAATTGAAGAAGCTTTTGGGCTTATCTGGACTTTTCTTAGCATTGGTTTGCCAATGCAGTTCAGGATATTGGGAGATAATTTTTTTGTACATCTTTTTTTTTTTGTTTTGTTTTGTTTTTTTTTTTTTTGGTTGGGGGCAGGGGGAACTAATTAGTCTGCTTTCTTTTTGTTTTTTGTTGTATTGTACATAATATGGTTTTGATATCCAGAAGTTTTCTTCCAGAAAAAAAAATTGTAGTTTATTTCTTTAATATTCCTTTTACTTCTTTGTATTAGAGCAAGAGAGCAAAATAATTATCATATTGCATTTGTTTTTAATTTATTCTCAGTCAGATAATTATTTATGGCTCTCTGTCTCCTTTCATTTATTGTTAGTCGGAGTTTGTTGTATTTGTGATGTGACTTGAAAATTTGATTTTGCTTACAAATGATTATTGGCTATGATTTTACAGTCGTATTTATCTAATTTCTTAATCTTTCTTCCTCAGTCTCTTGGTTTTTTATTTACAGATGAAAGGGTAGAATCTGCTGTCCGGAGCCTGAGAGAAGAATTTGGGGAGCAGTATGTGTGGGTACCTCCTCTTCGACTTCTATGTCAGTGCTAACAAATCTATGATAAATGCCAGCTCAAGTGTTCTGATGACCACTATTTTGTTTCCCCCAGGGCACTAAATGTGATGTGAGAGAAGTAGAGGATGTGAAGAATTTAGTTGCATTTGCACAAGAAAAGCTGAAATACATTGATATATGGGTATTGATGTCAGAAATATTTTCTCTCTTTGATTGTTTACTTTGCATATAGTGTGTTGAAAAAAAATTAATAGGATTAATTTTAATTACTTTTAAAGTCATTTTATTGGTCTCAACAACTGTGTGAGCTGCTGTGCCTAAAAAAATTATTAGTTTCTTGAGAAATAAAATTTTAAACAATGTTTTGTTGTACCTTGTATTTTATTTGATTAAGTGTAATGAGATTAGTATGACAAATTCTTCTTGGTGAATATTATTATTATTAGCATGAGGGTTCTTTCTTTCCCACAAATGAGCAAAATTATTAGTGTAGTTATCTTTGCAAACTGAAAAAATTTATATCTGCTTGCTTGGTAGTCTGCCACTGTGTTAATACTTAGATAAAATTGATGAGGCTGTCTATTGAATATGACTTTTAGCTAGTGACCTATTTGGCAATCATTAGATACTTTATATTCCTAGTCATCCTATTAGTTTGTTAGTTACTGAGAGTATCAGAGTTGTATAGTGCTCTGATTCTGCTATATTATTTGAATAATGTGGTTACAGATTTATAGAGTGGGCTGAACAAAGAGAAGACAAGCCACACTTCTAATAAAGGAAATAAAACCGGGAATTAAAAGAAAATAAATGTACTTAATAGCCTAGACAAAATTGCATTATAAGAGGGAACAAAAATGGAAATAGCTGTTGACATCTCAGGATGACATCGCCTTGTGAATCTCAATAATTCTGAGGAGTTAATCCCTGATTTTATGCGCTAAATTCCAACACTCCTCCTCAAGCTAGGTTGTGTATGTCAAGCATGTCCAGCTTGCAACTCAGATCTTCATATTTAACCCTAGGTAGAGCCTTGGTTAGGACGTCTGCCACATGTGAATGAGTTGGAGTATAAACCAGATCAATGATTCTCGTTTCCAACTTTTCCTTGATGAAGTGGCGGTCTGTCTCCACATGTTGGTCCTGTCATAATAAACAAGATTCTGAGCAATGCTGATAGTTGCCGTGTTGTCACACATCACCCTTATTTGTCCTTCTATAGGATTCTAAGTTCCTTGAGAAGTCTAGTGACAGAAACCTCCTATCAACACACACAAAAACATGCAGAATATAGAACCAAAACAGAAGATGTACTGCTGAAATACAAGGAATTCCTGATACAGGGATTACAGCAGCTAATTACACAGAAAATCTCACACAGAACCCAAAATGTTAGTGGTATGAAGAAAAGGACACAGTCCCTTAATTAGATAAAATAGTTATAACCTCCAAACGCATACAACTCTCTACTACAAATCATAGAAACAAAAGCTTCACACAAATCACAGCAACTCAAGGCACAAATGCAGATACACAACAACAATACAGTGATACAGAGGAACAAATAAATGCCAACTTTCAAGAGGTTGGCTCTCTCCAACAAACCAGATTCAAAATCTCCTCTTCTTTTACTCCTTTCTCAGCTTTTCCTTTATATGTGCCTGTCAAGTACTTTTTAACTGCTCCCTCCTACCTTTTCATCATTTCTCCTTTCTTTCGCTCCTTTTCCATTTTGCTTGTTTCATGTATAAACTTCCAGGTCTTTTGCCAGACCACAGTCCCACTTTTCTCTCCCTCTTTCACTCCCTTTTGTCTCCTACTATCTATTGAGTGATTCTTTTCCTACTCTCCTCTTGCCTTACCTTAGAGAATGCTTCCTTAAGGGATGGCAAAGGTTTTGTGCCTAGAATTTGTCCTCTCACCTCCTCAAACATGCTTTTCAGGCCCATCAGAAATTTATAGACCCTTCTTCTGTCCACAATCTTCTTGGTAGTTGGTGTCATCAATTGGGCAGTACCAATTATGCACTTCATATGTATCTTGTTACTGCCAGTACTGCATGAGAATGTTGAAATGCTAGTTCACTGCCATGTCACCTTTCTTCAAGCCATTGATGAGTGATTCAATTTCAAAGAAGGCTGCTGAATTCTCTCTAGAACAGTAGGATTCTCTAGCTACCTCCCAAATATCTTGGGCTGCACAATATAATATGAAGTTCTCCCCAATCTTTGTAGTCATGGAATTAATGAGCCATGACATTACATGGTTGTTTTCAGTGACCCAAATTTCATACTTTGAATCACTTGGATCTGGCTGTCAGGGACTCCATTGATGTATTTCGCTTTCCCTATTCCACCGAGGTGTATTAGCATAGCATGGGACCATAGGAGATAGTTACTTCCATTGAGACAGTGTCCAATAATGATAGTAGATGTATTTTCGGTGGACCCTAGGACATTTGTGTGGACACCATTGCTGGAAGTAGTTCCCTTTTCAGCGTTTAAGGCTCTATATTGGCTGAATTGTATCATGGGAATTTTTCAGGTTGGAGCCCACTATGATACCATGAAAAAAATCAAAGTTGTAGAGAGCTCTGATTCTGCTATATTATTCAAATAATATGGTTACAAATTTATAGAGTGGGCTGGACAAAGAGAAGACAAGCCATACTCTTCTAATTAAGGAAATAAAACAGGGAATTAAAAGAAAATAAATTTACTTAATAGCCTAGAGAGAATTGCATGATAAGAGGAAACAAAAACAGAAAACGGCTGTTGACATCACAAGATAATGTCACCATGTGATTCTCAATAATCTTGAGGAGATAATTCCTAATTTTATGCACTAAATTCCAACAGTTGCTTCCTCTTAGTACCAGCCCTTGAACCTGGGACCTCAATTAAATCCTTATTAACACTTTCCTGGGACCTCAAATACATTAATTTCTTGAGTATACTAGTGTCTTTGTTTGCTCATGCCTTTGGCACCTAATACAAAGTGGTTTGAGAGATTTCTATGGTCATCTTGTATCATTTACTTCATTAATTTTCTGCCACTACTTGTCTAAGACATCAACTTAATAATGCTGCATGTTTCCTTCATTTAGAGTCAGTTGCCACCCACACCTGGCAACAGGAATTTCCCTTCTCTTTTCCATCCCCCAACCCAACCCTTCTCATGTTTATACTTGATGTTTCTTGTTATAGCTATAATAATTTATAATTGGTTTCTTTTTCTGCCTTTCATTTTGAAAGCTTTTGTTTAAGTAGATTAATTCTATTCTGTCTTAACCTATGTTGAGAATAATGCAGATTAATAATGCAGGATCAAATGCATATAGCTACAAGCCTCTTGCAGAGGCCTCTGATGAAGATCTTATGTGAGCTATGATAGACCTTGCACCCTAACGTCTGTCTTAAAATTGTTCATTCTCTGAACTTAATTATTCTGTTCATGCAGTGAGGTAGTTACAACAAATACATTTGGTTTGATGATATGTTGTCGAGAGGTAAAATATATTCTCATCTAAAGAGTACGACAAAAAAATCAGGGAAGTGTTATGCACAAAGTTTTAATTTCTGTTTAGGCAATAAAGATGATGGCGAACCAGCCATGTGGAGGTCATATTTTCAATATTGATGGAGCAGGTTCAGATGGAAGACCAACTCCCAGGTGCTTTGAGTTTGCTTTAGTATTTCTTCTATTGATTGAGAACAGTATCTTTGTCCCTTGTTGAATGTTGGCATTTCTCTGCTAATGTCTTCTGGGACAGAGCTAGATTAATCATGGTTGCTGATTTGTGAACATTGCTCACCTACTCTACAAAACTGTAAAGGTTCACTTCTATAGTGGTCTCTTGGGCAGAAACTTTGTATTGCAATATGATGTGGTGAGCAGCATCACCAAAGCTGTCAAACAAGCCGATTTTGTCAATTGCCATTTATATTCAAAATTGTACCAAATTAGTTGTGTTGTTGACTTTTTGATGGACCATGCGGTCACATTGGTGTGGCTTCAATTTGGGTGGATTGGATGGGTTATAAGGTCTTGCTTATCTTTGATGATTTGTTATTTATCTCTACCACTGTCAAAAAGCCTAAGAGGTAGTATATTGTGGGTGATAGCAATTGAAAGGTAGTTTATTGAAGAAATTCAATAAACCTTTACAGTTTGTTATAGGTACCAAAATCTCACGTAGCTAGGTGGCACAATAATTTCTATACTTTTTAAACATGTTTTGGTGATCATTCTTGATTTCTCCCCTTTTCCTTAGGTTTGCTGCATATGGAGCTACAAAGCGGAGTGTGGTGCATTTAACAAAATCATTACAGGTGGATGCTTAGTTTTGTATGCATTGCTGGTCATGCACTTTTGCCTTCTGCTATTCTATTCACTTCCTGTCCATACGTGTTCTTGTGTTAGCTTTTTAATGTATAGTGTTGCTTTGTATTCTTAAAATAGATTATTTTTATTGGTAATTTACTCAGGTTGCTACTTTCCTGATGCTTTTTTTTTCCTCAGAAAAATCTATTCTTTCTGTCTTTGACTGCTATACATTCCAGTGATAGAAATTTGTGTTAAAATTCTTGACTTCCTGCACCAGCTCACTAATTTGTTTTATCATATTTTGCACGTGTTTATTTTGGTATTTTATTATTTTTGTATTTTCCGTTTTTTATCCTATTTAGGTTAGAACTAATTGTTGTACAGGTTAAGTGTTACTAGGATTAGGAAAATAGCATTTTAGAATGATTAGGAGTAGGCTGGCATTAACTATATAACACTGGATTTTGTATTCAGCAGATACAAAGGAATAAAAAGTTTATGTTCTGAAGTTTACATTCTTCCTCCTCTTCTTTTTCTCCTTCTCCTTATTCTCCAAAAACCCCCATGGTATCAGAGCTTTACAATGTCTTCTAAACCACCCTCTATCTGTTTCAGCTTTGGGCTGAACACAGAAAGCATCTCTTGCTTCTGGTCCTATCAAGGTGCCCCTGTCCTTATCGCAGGTCACAGACTTAATGGTAATAATTATCTCCAATGGTCCTCCAACGTAATGCTTTACATCAGTGGTCACAACAAGGAGGACTATCTTATTGGTGATGCATCACCTCCCAATGTCCAAAATTCTCTGTATAAGACATAGGTAGCTAAGAATAGCATGGTCCAAGCATGGTTGATCAATTCAATGACCAATGAAAGTGGGGAAAACTTCCTCTTGTGCAAGACAGCCAAAAAAATATGGAATGCAATGAAGGAATCATATTCCTCGCTCAAAATCAAAGCTGTGATAAATGACCTCAGAAGCACGAATACATCTTTCCAAGGGCTGTACCCGTACCAAATACGTATCCAGTATGGATACACATATCGTATGGGTACAAAACATACCCAAACGTTTCTTTTTGCTTCCATATGTTTCGAAACATTTCTGTCCATACCGAAACGTTTCGAAATGGCTAAGAAACGGCTCCAAAACAGCGGGTGAATCGTTTTGGCTCGAACGACTGCGTTTTGTCTCTCATTTAACCCTCCGTCTTCTCCTTCAGCTCTCGCTCTCTGCTTCCTTCTCCCTCGACCCTCGCCATCAGCTCTTTGCTTCTCGCCGTGCGTCGCCTGCTGCGTCATTTTCTCCGGCAACCTGTGCTCTATTCCTCCATCGTCTTCTCCTGCTAGTGGACTTTGGTTGCATCTTCTCCGATGGCAGGTTCTCAGGTTCAGATTTCCTTTCGGCCAGTGGACTTTGGGTGCTGATTTGCTTTCCTCAACCACCACCACCTCCTCTACGCATCCCACAAACAGTTCTCTCTCGCTATAGCTGCTCAAAGTTGATCTTCTTTGCTCATTCATTACCGCTGTTCCAAATTCTTTTCTCCTCCGGTGTATTTTCATGCTGATCTCCTTACTTGCAACTTCCATTTAAGCTGTATTACTTTTTCAAAAATGGGTTTAGTTTACTTTATTATCATTTTTTCTGCCTGAGAATAATCTATCACTGAAAAATTTGTGATTGCTTGGAGTTTTATTAGGCATTCATTGCTGTTGTCAAAGCCAATTATTTGGTTGAGACAACAATCACAAAGAAGGAAGTTCTACATAGTTTATTAATGGAATGTGTAAACCTGTAATCTTGAGCCTTTGAAGTAAAGGGAAAGTGTACTAGACATAACATGTTCTGTATTTCATGGATTAATTATTAGTTGCCCAGTTTACTAAATTTAACTTCTGCAAACTGTAGTTTAAAAGATGCACTTATTGCATATGGTAGATGGCTGCTCATAAGTATTACAGGACATTACTTGAATTATTTTTAAAATATACATAGATTTCTTGTAAAATAAAAAGTTATTTTAAATTTTAATTCAATTTTAATTTAAGATTATCATGTTTTCCAATCAATGTGATTGTTCTTTGTGTTTATTGTTCCCTGTTTCCTTGCAGTTAAGTTAATCTTTGTGTTTATTTATTTGGAAAAAATTTGGCTTTTCTAGAAATGATATTGCAATGGGTAGGATTGTTCAATAGGCACTAATAGTCTAATACACATTAGTCTCATTGTTGCCCCTCCATTATAGGTATCATGGCAAATGGAAGTTCTAGTTCTGTTAGTAATTTTAGGTCCACTTCTTCTGTTGAATATTGTTCTAGTAATATTCTCCAAAAAGAGGGAACTCCTTTGTGAGCTTATGTAACTTTGATTGTTAAAAGTAGAGAAGGAGAAACTACTAATTCTGGTAGAAACAAATATTGAAAGTGTAATTATTGTAACTGTGAATTTCAAGGGTCTTATTTTAGAGTTAAGTGGCATTTGCTGAGGGTATCTAGTTGAGGAATTTCTGTGTCCCAAAGTTAATGATCATTATTTAGTAGAGATGAAAAATTTGCAAGAGGAGGCTGAGAATAGATCAAAACCAAAAGAAATGCCATTACCACCACTAGCCAGGGGCTTATCTCCTTTAGGTGTTCAAAGTGAGTACAATCAAGGCAAAAAGAGGGCGGTAGGTGCTTTGGAAAAAGCCTTCAACCAAACAGTTAGAAAAAATTTGTGTGCAGAAATTGCTAGAATGTTCTATTCAATTTGGCACACAATCCATATTACATTAGCTCTTATCAATATGCTGCAAACAATATGATTTCTGGTTTTAAGCCTTCTGGTTATAATGCACTAAGAGGTCCTTTGTTGCAACAAAAGAAGGCAAATGTTGAAAGGTTGTTTGAGCTAATAAGAGGGACTTGGAGTGAAAAGAGAGTGAGTATTGTAACATATGGCTGAACTGATGTACAACAAAGGCCATTAATTAATTTTATGGCTGTATCTGATGGGGGTCCTATT
This sequence comes from Erythrophleum fordii, assembly GCA_032878935.1. NCBI lineage: Eukaryota > Viridiplantae > Streptophyta > Magnoliopsida > Fabales > Fabaceae > Erythrophleum > Erythrophleum fordii. The sequence goes on along the minus strand of JAVQMF010000052.1, from coordinate 10,118,177 downwards.
TTTTTTAGGGCAATTGATGGGACTAAAAAATACAAGGACAAATTCTACATAGCTGAGTTGATGAAGCAGGTAATTGAAGAGGTAAAACCTCAAAATATGGTTCAAATTATTATTGACAATGCCCCTGTTTGTAAAGCTGTTGGAAAGATTATTGAAGGTGAGTATCCTCACATTTTTTGGACACCATGTAATGTCCACACGCTCAATCTTGCGTTGAAAAATATGTGCAGCTAAAAACATTGAGGCAAATGAATTAGTATATGAAGAATGTCATTGGATCACTCAAATCAGGAATGATGTAATTTTTCTTGGAACTTTCATCATGAATCATTCCATGAGGTTGGCCATTTTCAATGAATTTGTGCCCTTGAAATTACTTGCCATTGCTGAGACTAGGTTTGCTTCAACTATTGTGATGCTAAAGAGGCTCAGACTAATAAAAATGTCTCTTTGCATAATGGTAATTAGTGATAAATGGAATACATATAAAGATGATAATGTTGGAAAGGCCAACACTATTAAAGCGTTAATTCTTGATGACTCTTGGTGGGATAAGATTAATTACATCCTCTCTTTCACAAAGCCTATTTATGACATGCTTAGATTTTGTGATACGGATAAGCCTTCACTTCACTTGATTTATGATATGTGGGATTCAATGATAGAACAAGTGAAAATATCAATATACAAGCATGAGAAAAAGGAACTTTCTGAGCATTTAAGATTTTATGAAGTTGTGTATGGAATTATAATTGATCGTTGGACAAAAAGCTGTACACCACTTCATTGCCTTGCTCATTTATTGAATCCTAGGTAAGTTCTACTAATATTCCATACTTATATTGTTGATATTCTTTTCACATTTAATTTTGTGCTAAATAAGTCTAGTTCTCATTGTTTTTATTGCATACTGTATAGGTATTACACTCCTCAATGGCTTGACGTAGCACCAAATAGAGTTCTTCCTCATTTCGATGCTGAAATTTCAATCGAGAGAACCAAATGCTTTAATATGTATTTTAAGGATCCTAGGGAGAGAAAAGTGGTCCTTCAAGAGTTTTCAATGTTTTGTAAAGTTTCAAATGCATATTCATTATTTGATTCATCACAAGATAGGTGGAATTTGGAGCCTAAAAATTGGTGGTTAAATTATGGTTTTTCAACCCCAATGCTCTAACGGCTTGCATTAAAGCTTCTTCGTCAACCATGTTCATCATCTTGTTGTGAACAAAATTGGAGCACCTACTCTTTCATTCACTCACTGAAAAGGAACAAATTGAATCCAAAAAAGGCTGAAGACTTGGTTTATGTTCATACCAATCTTCGTCTTCTATCAAGAAAGAGTGAAAAGTATTCTAGTGGAGTGACTAGGATGTGGGATGTTAATGGAGATCATTGGGAGCCATTTGATGGAGCAGGAGATCTTAAGGTTGCAAATTTATCTTTAGATGAACCAGATTTAGAACAAGAGCGCATGTGGAATGTTACTAATGTGGATGTAGATGAAGATGAAGATTAACTTGGATTGGAAATTTTAATATTAATTCTTGTATTGAATATAACTTGTTATGAACATCTTATTTATGCTTGTAATTTGTGATATTATTTATGCTATTGTAGTTTATTTATACAACAACAACAACAAAGCCTTTTCCCACTAAGTGGTGTCGACTACATGGATCAATCGACGCCATAAACCTCTATCATAAATTATATTTTTAGACATTGTAGCTTATTTATAATTTAATTTTTTTTTTAATGTCTTAGATTATTGAATATATATATATATATATTCCCGTACCCGTACCCGTACCCGTATCTTAAAATTTTAGAAATTGTCATATCTCACGTATCATATCGTATCGTATCGTGTCGTGTCGTGTCGTGTTGTACTCGATACGCGTACCCGTATTGGTGCTTCTTAGTAAATGACAATGCAAATATAGAGCTTTCTTTATGATTTCAGACAGGGAGATATAGGAGTCACTCAATATTATAATACACTCACAATTGACAGCAACTTGACTTATATGATATTCGTCAATGGTCATGTGCTGTTGATGTTAAGTACTACCAAAAAACAGAGGAGAAAAGGATATATGAGTTTCTTCTTGGGCTTAGTTCAAGCTTTGAAGAACTAAGAAGCCACATCTTGTCCCTTGATCCTTTATCATCTTTCTGAGAAGTGTTTTTTGAAGTTAAGAAAGAGGAAAGTAGGAAAATGCTAACTTTAGGCTCCAACAATCTCTTTGCAGCTAACAAATCCTTAGCTCTTGCTGCAAAAGGCTCTCCATCGGTGATTATAAGCTGAAAACCCCAGAAGGCCTTGGTGCGACCATTGCAAAAGGCTCTCCATCGGTGATTATAGGCCGAAAACCCAAGAAGGCGTTGGTGCAACCATTGCAAGAAGCTTGGCCACCCCAAGGATATATGCTAGAAATTGCATAGAAAGCCCTCTAACTTTAGAGGGAGATAGAGATGAGAAAATTGAAGTTTTACAGCAAGCATCGAAGAGAAATCTCCATCTGACATATTTAGTAGAGAACAACTTAGTGAATAGCTTAATTTAGGGCAAAGGATGATAGGTAGTTTGAACCAATTTGAAGAAGTTGTTGGTGCTAGCATTGCAGCTCAGTCAGATAATTCCTCCACAAATTTGGGCTCCAAAAATACCTAGGTAGTGCAAGCCGCTAACCATATGACAGGTAATAAATCTTGTTTTATTGAGTTTGTCCCTTGCTATGATGGACTAGTAGTAAAAATTGCTAATGGAACTCACTCCCAAGTTGATGGAGTTGGTACTATAAAGTTATTTGAATCCTTAATTCTTAAGAATGCTTTGTTGGTACCAAAATTGGCATGCGATTTGCTATCTATCAGTAAGTTATCTAGAGACTCAATTGCGTCACTAACTTTTCCTCCAGTGGTTGCACTTTTTAGGACTTGGAGTCAAGGAAGACAATTGGCAGTGCTAAGGAATGTATAAGTCTATATCTTATCCATGGAGATGATACTATTGGCAATATAGCTCTTTCTTCTAGGACTAGTCATAGTGATATTATGATGTTACATTATATGCTAGGTCATCCTAATTTTGATTACATGTGAAGGATGTACCCAAGTTTTTTAACCATAAGTACGCTAATTGTCCAAACATGTGAAATCTACATATCCTGCTCATAATTGTGATCCCTCAAGTCCCTTTTCCCTCATTCATGGTAATGTGCGAGGACCCTCAAAAATTAAAACCATCACTAGAGCATAGTGGTTCGTTATTTTTATTAATGATCATACTAAACTCACTTGGACTTAGTCTAGAAAAATTAGAAGTGCCTTCAATATTTAAACAATTTCACTCCCTTATTAAAAATCAATTCCACACTAGTATCAAAGTCCTAAGAACAGACATGGAGGGAGTTCTTCAATTCTGTCTTAGATGATTACCTAGGAGAACAAGGTATCATTCATCAAAGCTCTTGTGTTGGGAGTCGCAACAAAATGGGGTATCAAAAAAAAAAAATCAGACATCTCCTTGATGTCACTAGGTCTCTTGTGATTGCTTCCAATATGCCTAAATCTTACTAGTAGGAAGTCATTCTAACTACTACTTATGTTATTAATAAACTACCCTAAAAAACCTTAAACTCTAAAACTCCTTGTGATCAGCTACTTCAATTTTATCCTAGTACATACACCATCTCTACCTTACCTCCCAAAATTTTTGGTTGTACCTCCTTCACTCACCTTTACCATAAAGGAAAACTTGATCCTACATCATTAAAGTGTATGTTTCTTGGCTACTTCCCAACCAAAAAGGGGTACAAATGCTATTCTCCTATGCTTCAAAAATTTTTCATTACTCTTGATGTGACATTTTTTGCAACTCAATCTTATTCTCAAAAACCTTCCATTTAGGGTGAGAATCAAAGAGAATGGGATTTTCTTCAAGTCACAATCCCTGTGCTTGAAACTCCCTCCAATCCTATCCCTCCTACACCTAAAATTAGTTATGTACCCAAGATCACTATTCCTACACCTATTATACCTAAACCTGTGGATTCAATACAACCAAAACAAGAGACTAGCAAGGAGATTGAGATTCAAGGCTAGGAATTGTGTGAAAAATAGAAACAATAAGAATCACAGATTTACTCAAGAATGAAGAGAACTAACGAGACAGACCCTAGCAACCTTCAAGGAAGGTACCAAATACCCCCTCCAAGTCCAAGCTGTGATGATGCAAACTTACATATTGCCATAAGAAAAGGGATCAGGTCTTGTACTCTTCACCCTATTGTGAGTTATGTTTCATATGATAAATTGTCTACTGGTTTCAAATGGTTTGTTACTTGTGTGTCTCAAGAAAAATTGCCTTGTAATGTTTATGAAGCTTTACAAAGTCTTGAGTGGAGTGCGAATATTCAAGATGAAGTCAATGCCCTTGAAAAGAGTGGAACATGAAAAATTGTTGATTTGCCTAACAATAAGAATCCTATGGGGTGCAAATATATTTTTATCATAAAATATAATGTAGATGGCAGCATCAACCATCAAAAGGCAAAGTTAGTTGCCAAAGGGTTCACTTAGACACATAGTATTGACTACCAAGAGACATTTGCTCCTGTAGCCAAGTCTAATACAATAAAAGTCCTATTTTCGTTGGCTGCTAACCTAGATTAGACTCTCCACCAATTTGATGTAAAAAATGTCTTTTTAAATGGTGATTTGGATGAAGTGTATATGGAGATCCCTCTTGGGTTGGAAATAAATGGTGATAAAGGAAAGGTGTGTAAACTTCATAAGTTCTTATATGGCCTCAAGCAATCTCCCAAAGCTTAGTTTGATAAATTTACAAAAGTCATTAAAGGCTATGGGTATACCCAAGGACAAGTTTATCACACTTTGTTTACCAAATTCTCTCGGGATGATAAGATAGCTGCATTAATATTATATGTTGATGATATAATTATTACAGGTGATTTTGAAGAAGAAATCGAAAGACTAAAAAATGATTGGCTAAGGACTTTAAGATTAAAGTCCTTGGAAGCCTAAGGTACTTCATGGGTATGGAAGTTGCTCGTTGAAGGGTATAGTTGTCTCTCAAAGAAAATATACATCAGACCTCTTAGAGGAAACTGATATGCTTAGGTGTAAACCAACTACAACACCTATGGAAACTGATTACAAGATGGGTTTCCATGAAAATAGTCCACCAATTGATGCGAGAAAATATCAGAGGCTAGTTGGAGAGCACATTTATCTTTCACATACTAGACCTCATATAAGCATTCCAGTGAGTGTGGTTAGTCGATATATGAACAAACCTACAAAAGAGCATAAAGATGACACCCAGTAAGAGTATTTACTTTCAATTGGTTGTTGGGAGAGGCGTAAAAATGTATACTAATATTGACTGAATTGGCTTTATAACCAATAGATGATCAACTACTGGTTACTACACTTTTGTCTGGGGTAATCTAGTGACATAGAGATGTAGAAAATAATTTGTTGTTGCTTGGTGTAGTGCAGAAACCAAGTATAGGGCCCTATCTCATGGGATTTGTAAAGGATTGTGGATAAAAAGGTTGTTAAGTGAGCTTAGAGTTTCAGTAGTGACTTTCATGAGGTTCTTTGTGACAATATTGCAACCATAAATATTGTAAAGAACCCCATTCATCATGATAAAACCAAGTATGTTAAGTTAGACAAACACTTTATTAAAGAGAAGGTTGATTTGGGGGCATTTCAAATTCATCACACGCCAACTCAGTTTCAGGTGGCTAACTTGTTGTCAAAGGTTGTTGCTAGAGCCAAGTTTGTTGGGAATGATCAACATCTATTCACTTGTTTGAGGAGGAATATTGAAATTCTCGACTTCCTGCAATAGCTCACTGGTTTTTGTTTTATCATATTTTGCACGTCTTTATTTTAGTATTTTATTATTTTTGTATTTTCCTTCTTTTATCCTATTTAGGTTAGAACTAATTGTCATATTGGTCAAGTGTTATTAGGATTAGGAAAATAGTATTTCAAAATGATTAGGAATAGGCTGGCGTTAACTATATAATGCTGGATTTTGTATTCGGTGGATACAGAGGAATCAAAAGTTTACATTGTGAAGTTTAATGTTCTTCCTTCTCTTCTTCTTCTCCTTCTCCTTGTTCTCCAAAAACCGATAATTTGTATTGCAATTATGAGTTTGATAATGTATGAAGAATGATAACCTTTCAATTTATATATTGGAAAGAGAAGGAATCATTCCCACAAAATGCTATTTGAAATTATTTCTGTACCCATTTTAAAGTTATCTAAAAGATATATTTTGCTGCACACCATGTTTGCCTTTTAATCTTGTTAGTAGTTTTGTTTCCTAAGATTGGTTCCTTCTGATGTCTTCCCTTTTTCCTGTATGGTTATCTGAATGAGAACCATAATTATAGCTCTGGCTGTGTATATATATATATAACAAAAGCTAGTTGATGTTTTACAGGCAGAATTACAGATGCAGGATGTTAAAAATGTTGTGGTGCATAATCTTTCGGTATGTTCTGCTTTATCCTTTTAAAAGTTCTAAGATATTTCATGCTGTAGTGAATAAAGCTTTTGAAATGTCTTAATGTTGTAAATATTAATATTATGCATGAAATTTATTAAAGTTGTTGGCGGGCGGCTGGGGAGGGCAGGAAGGGAAACGATCATGTATGTGAGGGCTGGATATTGACAATTTCCTCATTGCTCCAATTAAGTACACCTTTTATATTATCATAGTTACCTATGAATGTAATAGATTTAATAGTTTCATATGCTTTTACACATAAGGATCAAAGAGTCATACTACATCCCATTATTGTGCATTGCAATTGAATGACCCCGTCACATTCTACATCCTCTTTTGGAGTTGTAGCCTTGGACATGAGCTATTTAAAATGAACCTATACATATTGCTTAACACAAACATTCTCAGAGAACTTGATGCCTCAGTGGTGAAGAAACTTGAACCAAACTCACATATATCTTCAATCACCACTCCTTAAAAGTATAGTGCTGAAGCATTTTGTACAATGTAATTAAAAACATGGAAGAGCACATTAAGATTTTTTATGAAACATGGGACTAATGATAGAGGAAAATGGTATGATGTAGAATCAATTGCAAAGAATTGTGAAAGAGAGGAGAGAAGAAAGAGGATGGCTCCAAAGAAGAAGTCAAGACCAAAGGCATCTTCTTCTTATCGCTCTTTTGATTGAGCAGAAATTTGTTTCCTTGGAATCCCAAACCCATTACACCGATATGACAATCCATAAAAGGCTGATTCAAGAACAAGGATTCAGTATTCTACCAAGCCATAACCAGTCCATCTTCGATGAAATCGATTATCAGGATTGGGGAAACCTCTATGCTGAGCCTTAGGCAACTGTGGTGCTGGTAGTCAAAGACTTTTATGCAAATGCCACATTCAGTAATCCTGGATCATGTATAGTCCAAAAGTGCAAGGTATCTGTGGATGAGGAGGCCATCAGGGCCTTTTATTACTTGGCAATGGTGCCGGATTGTGAATTTTGTGTGTACATAGAGACTGGTGAAGCACCTGATCCAGATGATGTAGTAACGGTTCTCACAAAACAAGGCCATCATACTTGGAAGACGTCAAAAGGGGTTCCAACCTTCATCCAAAGGATCCCTTGGATTGAGTCAAACCTTCATCAAAAGGGGTTCTCATAAAACAATGATCAAGCTGTCAAAATGATGGTCAAACCCTTCCTTGAAGATATTGAGTTCACTTTGAATCCTTTGGATTTGTCGTTCCATGGCATGTTTTAAGGCAATGAGTTCCTGTTAAAAAGGCTACCTTAAGCAATTTATGGAGCCAAAAATTTAGTACAAATACCCCCAAATACTCTCAGACAGTGATTATTGCAACTCAAGTGGAGGAGTGGCATGCAACCCACACACAAGGAGTCTCACCAATGCATGATGACACGTGCTGTGGCTTTTGAACATGTGGCTTCAAGGACAGGTTGGTTTCGATAATGAACTTTCAATGGTGTAGTTACTCACCTGATTCAAAGGCCGAAGATATGAGATCTAGTTTGGATAGAGGCTTTTTTTTTTTTAAGGGGGGTTTCTGGTGAAGGTTCTAACAAATCTCTAGCAATGGAAGCAAGATTGGAATGAGGGAACCTTGTTCTAATATCACTTGATGTAGAGCTAGTAGCAAAGACTAGCAAAAGAAAGGAGAGAAGAGGGAGGAGGTAGACGTAGAAGAGAGGAGGGAGAGATGTAGAAAGAGATAGAAGGGGAAGAAGAAGAAGAAGAAGAAGGAGGGAGAGAGAAGACTAACAAGCTAAGAGAATTTTATTAATAATCAATCAAAAGCTAACTAACCCTGATTGCTAAGGACTTTATACAGAGCCCAAAAGATAACTCTTAATAAAATAAAGATAATGTTAAATCCTAATCTTAACAAAAGATAATTAAGCCAATAACTAGCCTTGTTTAAAATAAAACAAAGTAATTTAAATATTAGTTTCAAATAAAATATTATTTCTTATATTTATCCTTAATCTCTAATTTACAAATAATTAATAATATTTCTCCTATTCTCTTCTCATTCTTCCTCATGGTAACTTCATCCACATGGAGCCATGATCATCAGTGGGTGTCTACAAAGTAACCTTGTCAATGTTTTCGAGCATTTGCTGATTTTGATCAGTATGTATTGGTCTTATATAATCAAAATGGTAATATGAATTTGTTCTGATGATTTAAGTAGGGAAAGAAAAGCCAATCTTGGAGAACAATCAACAAATTTGATGGCCTAGAACATTTTATCTTTGTTATTCTTGCCACAATCCAATTAGACATTCATCAATGAAGTGGTTTTCGAGATTCCACCCAATTATTACAGAGCAGACCATACTAAAAAATGACATATTTGCAAATTCATGTCACATTGGGAGATGTGCAATAATTGGATTAGTATCTCAATGCGTGTCAAACTGCTACTATCAACTTTAATTTGGCACGATGAGACGCTTTCACAAACAAAATCAAAAAAAAAAATGAACATATATCTTGGGTCTATAAGAGTTCAGTCAATATATTCATTAGAAGGAGAAAGCTTTGAAGGAAAGTTTGCTTTAGCAGAAGCTCACACTTGTATGGAATCATCAAAGCCAAGTGCTTCCAGTTAATTGCTAGTGCACAGCCAATTTGTCAACCTTATATTTTCACAAGTTACTTGCATTTTTTTCTTATATATACACCTGGCTATTTGTTGTGCTATAATATTTCTATCTTGCTTCTTGCTTCACCTTAAGGATGAAACTGTCAGCAGAATTTTGATGTTTTATGATGTTGCCATTTTAGGTTCATAGTTATGAATTATCTTGCATGATCTTTTCTCTTTCCTTCTTGGTGTTGCAGCCAGGGATGGTCACTACAGATCTTCTCATGTCCGGTGCTACAACTAAGCAGGTAAAGAAACTCAGGTTATCGCAAGAGTTTCTTTTGTGTGCTTTGGACTGAATTACTTCTTTATTTTCTGCAGGCAAAGTTTTTCATTAATGTATTGGCTGAACCAGCTGAAGTGGTAAGATTTGCGTAACTATGGTAATAGATAAGCTAGATCCCTATTGGTTTGGTCTTTCATGATTCATAAATGTCCAGCAGTTATGAATAATTCAATGCAAATAAACTCAACCAAAAAGAGCAATAGAAATTTGTACAAAATTAACCTAGTGGACTGGCATGATTTCATTCAAAACTAGAGCATTCATTTCTGTAGATATTTGTATATTTAAGAGAAAAGGAGGTGGAACAAATTATTATTTTTCCGTGGGACTAGTGCTTCCAATGTTATCATATGTTTGTGTATTTGATTGCTGCTGTTGAGTGGCATGGATAGGGACCATTGTATGAAGGACTGATACTTCAAAAACGGAAACACAATACATATTAGATACTTGTATGAGATATGACATCTCAAATTGCACTTGGATATCGTGTATATGTTGTGGTATGGCAGTGTACGTGTCGTATTGTGTTCTATATTTATGTTAGGAATTATGTCCAATTTAGATTGTTTACATATTTTGCTTTCCTCTTTTATAATTCTCTGTATTTGTGTTTTTTATTCCTTTTTTACATGCTGATATGCAGGTTGCAGAATACCTGGTTCCAAACATTAGATCTATCCTTGCCAATGGATCAATGAAGTCAACTTACATTAGATTCCTCACTGGGGTGAAAGCCTATTCCCAGATATTTTCAGTTAAGAAAAAACCTATGCTTAGATATTCTCCATTTTTCACTTGCATGCATTACTATTTAGTGCACTGATCTATATGTCTTCAAAAATGGATAAAATTTTTTAGGTTACAGTTTGACGAGCTCTACCTCTCAAGAGGTTTATTTTTCATACTGTTATATACGTTTTGAGAATCTCAAAGTAAATCTAATAATAAAAAAGTTTAACCTTTTGAGAGGTGAAGCTCTCTGTGAAAATTACTCTATTTATTGCTTAACCTTACAATTTTATTTTGTTGAGAGCTTATAGCTTCCTCTTTTGTTACCACACAGCGACTTGCATTCGGGGCAAGAAGGAACCGGTACATCATGGAAGATTGATCAGCACAAAAAATAAAAGGTTTCATGTTCAATTTTTTGTAATATGTTCTCCATTCAAGAAACCTTTTTGCAGAAAGTTAACTTTGATGTCTTTTTTCTCCTTTTGGCTAGAGGTAAAATTTACAGAGTTAAGGAAGAGCTGGATAATAAAATCATGTATATATTATTTATGTAAGAATACCAGCTCCTTGGTCTCATGGCGTATCTATAGGTATGCAACCAAAATCTCTCTCCATTCGTATTGCCCCAGAATATAATTTCTTCCTTTCCAAAATTCAAAACTTTGAACACCCAAATCTCAAAAAAGAATATCAATTGACTATTTTAAGATTTAAAAGAAGTGTTTTGAGGAAATAAATCAGCTTCTCCTATGAGTAGTTTACTTGAATATGAACACGGATGATGAGATTTATATTCTTCTCCTTGTCGGAAAATTTAAAAAAAAAAAAAATGTACCCACAGAATGTGGAGGTTTAAAACTTCCTTGTTTCGATCTTTGTTTTAACTATATAAAAATATTTTTTGAAAAATTTGAACAATATATCAAAAAGTTAATGTTTTTATATTATTTAGGATATATACAATGCATACATTTTTTCTATAATTAAAATATTTTATAAATTGGTTTTCGTAGAAAATTAAAATGCCCATATGTACTAAACGCCATCTGAGAGCTTCAGAAATCCAAAGATTTTTCCCCCCCTGCAATTGGTATGAAATCAGCCGTACTAGCATACGAGGGGTCTTAGAACTTTTAAATCATGTAGTTTCCTTCAAGTCCTCCATGAAAGAAAGTGAAGAACTCATGTAAAACATTCTCACAGAGAAAGCAAAGGTAGTAATACTGAAGTAAGAAAATTTGCTTCTGGTCTTCTGCAACTAGCTCCAATCAACAACTTGTTGCTGATTATCTTTTTCCATGCTTAACAAGGTTTTTCTAGAAAAAAAAATATCTTGTGACATCATTATGTTGTCACAACGAGGATGCCTAAAATAGAAAACTAATAAAATAATAAAATAAAATAAAAAAGAACAAATTCCTTGTTTAAGAGGTACAGCAAATAATGTTATTGTTCTCTTTCCTCCTTCCGACGGAGGATAGGGACACATTGTTCTTTGCCATTTCTTTCTTCGAGATGCCCAATATTTGTTATAAGAGTTGAGTTTTGGTAGTTCTTAAATTCAATGCATATTCAGATTGTCTAAAGCTGATCAAGCACAGATATTTTAAGAGTGCTGTATCGAAGTTCCAGCTATCTATGATATTCATTTAAGACATAAGAGTGACATCTTTAAATAAGAGTGATATTACTGTGAGTTCGGAAAAACGTAATAATTATTAAATATTATTATATATAGAATAATATTTTTTCTAGTTTATTAAATTTATTATAAGTATACTTATTAATTAGACAAAAATTAAATTGACCATATTAAGAGTTATTTATTATTAAATAAGTTAATAGTTTAAGTACTTAAATTAAAATATTTAATAAAATATTATTTTATATTTAATCATTATTATATTATAAGTAAAATACATAGTATTCTTCAATTTATAATATCGTCACTCTTCAAATAATTTCTAAATATTTTTGCCTTCTTTTGAATAGATAGGAATGAATGAAAAGCAAAAAGGGAAACAATAGAATCCCCCCCCCCTTCTTTTTTTTTAGTGAGTTTTATGAATTGAGAAGGAGAACGAGGGAGGAGAGTAATTCTTCCCATTTTGTTCTTTTGAAACATCAATTTTTTGTTAAGGATAAAATATGTAATGCACTTATTAATGATGTCATTAATTTATAATCTAATTGTATATAATTACTTTTCTCACCTTTCACTTAAAACTACTAAAAATTTCATAAGGTGCCTCTAAGTTTCAAAATTTTCAATGTCACTGAGAATTGATGAATATTGGGAAAAACATAAAAATACGTGGGATGAATAATTGATGAATATTCAATTATTATCTTCCATATGTACCTTTAAAAAAATTATAGTTCAAGATTTTAAATTAAAGATATTTATATTTATCGGCTTCAAACTTTGAAATTATTTTTAAAAAAATTAAAAATTAAACTGTATAAAAAATTATGATTTAAGACCTTAAGTTCAAATTGTTTTTCTTTAAATTTTTTAAAATAATTTTAAATTTTAAAATATTTTAATAAAATATCTTTAACTCATAATTGTAATACTGTGATTTTTTTCTATCTCTCTTGCTTTTCATGCAAGAGACTATGACTCTCCTTTGTAGTTGCCTGTCACTGAGAAAGTGAGAATAAGGCCACCCGTGACTAGCTTTTGGATCTTTCTGCCCAACAAAAAACAAAACTAAATTTAAGCTCATTTTCATTGAAATTTAATTTAATTATATTTTATATTTTAAAAAATTACACTTAATACCTTTAATATTTTGATATATAATGTAAAAATCTCTCATTCAATTTAATTTTTATCTAAGAAGTTCACTTTTTTAATATAATTGTAAAAGCAATTAAATTGATATTAAGTTTTAATGTGAAATTGTGATATGATGGTAAAATCTAAGCAATTTTATTTTTTAAAGAAACTCATATTATGCCAAAAAAATTAACTTTATTTATAAAAAAATTAGAAGAAAAATGAATGTAATTTTAAAAATAAAATGAGTATTAGATCTAATTTAATTAAATCTCAAGAAAAGATGAAAGTTATTTACTCAAAACTCAATGAAATGTATAATGATTGTAACAGCTAGTGATATGTGTGGTCTGTATTTTTCAAAGGACTCACCTTATAACATTATGCAATATGAAGAAAAACATAGGATAAGAATTTCACATAAAGTAATACAATCCTAGCCCTAAAAATTATTATAAGTTGAAATGTTGTTTTTTATGAAAATCAGATCTGGCTGTGGAGCAAAACTACTGTTGGAGAGCAAATTCCAACAAGTTTTGATGAAGAAGATGATAAGGAAGAAAAGCAGCCCTAATAATAGCTTGTTCTAGTAACTGCTGCTCTTGAAGATGCTCAAAATGAAATAGAGTGAGCATTTTTACATGGAGATTTGCAAGAGCATTTATTTATTGAACAACTTCCTCGCTATGTGAAAATTGGTATAGATCATAAAGTTTATAAATTGAAAAAGAATTTATACAAACTAACAAGCATTTAGAACTTGGTATAGTCAATACCCATTTTCTAAACGAATATTTTCAAAAATGCCGATGAGCATAGTCTTTTATACAAAACATGAATTTTTTTTTTTTGGGTGGGGGTGATTCTTATAATAGGGTCATGTTTGAAAATTTTAATTGATTCATAATGGTTGAATTTGATATGTCTAATCTTGAAATGAAACATTATTTTCTTGGCATAGAATTAAGACAATTTGATGATGGAATATTCATTTCTAAAAAGAAGTGTGAACAAGAGATTTACGAAAGATTTCAAGTGGGCAATTGTCACCCTGTAACACACCATCAGAAGATGGGTTGAAGTTTATAAAAAATCTTGAAGGAAAAAAAGATTGATAGCACTTTACAAACAAATTGTAGGAAAATGACTTGACCAAACATCATGCATGTTGTAAGTTTAATTACCATTACATGGAAAATCCAAAAAAAAAAAAAAAAATTGACATCTCCAAGCAGACAAGAAAGGATCTTTGGATACTTGAAAGGTATTCTGATTTTGAGTTGTTCTACCAGAAGGGAAAAAGTCATATTTGATTAGGTTCTTTAATAGTGATTATGTTGGAGATTTAAATTATCCAGAGAGTACAATTGATGCAAAACCCTCTAAGAACCTTATCCTAAGAACCTTCAATAAGATGATACTTTGTCCGAAACCGATTAGAAAATAAGAATGTTGGTCAAAAGAAAGACCCTAAGAAAATTTGTCTCTTAGAACCCTAGCCTCAAGACGCCACAAAGGAAAATCAATCCTTTGATAAGTCACGTGAACTCTCAGAGAGTACAAAGAAACAAAAGCCTCATAAAGTATTGAATAATACTCAAATTTATTCATGATCTTTCAAATAGAGTAGAATAAGGAGCCTTTTATAGGCAAAGTTTCTAAAAGTCTAAAATCTTAATGAAAGTAAAACTTTAAAATTTGATTAAAAATATGTTAAATAGTGCCTAAAATCAAGGAACTAGATTAGAATACTAATTTTAACTTAATCTCTAAGATAAGTTCTATGACCAAGTTCAAAAAAATAATAAAATAATAAAAAACGAAATTCATAAAGAATCTTAGTCAAAACTAATTAACTCCTTTAAATAGTCACATGGGATGCTCATGCTTTATTAAAATTCATATAGTTAACACATGATTCTTAATCTCTTGCAATTGGACTCCAATTGGCCTTGGCACTCCTCTTGTATGTGTATAACTACATTGGGCCTTCAATATATTAGATATTGACTCTAGTTGCTCCATAGTCCTTCTTAGAACATTGGGCTTCCACTTGGACTTCCACTTTTGCATCTTTAAAGAAATCTCATATCCAAAATCCAATTCAACATGTTTTGAATTAATCAAATATGAATCTTGGGTTCTAAACTTGGGCCGACGTCTAACATAGATATTATCTTGAGCTCTTTGAAATTTTTAGACATAGTGCACAATTTGGACTACTTGAGCTCTTTGAAATTCTTGATGGATGAGGGTTTTTTGAATTTGTTGTACTCCAATGGACATGCTTACTGATATTATATCAACAATGGGATATGTTTTTATGTAGAGTGCAAGGACTATTTTATCATCATCCAAGAAACAACCATTGAATATAAATTTGTTATTGCAACAACTTGTGCTATTAGATACAAGTGTGAGTAGAGAAGTCTCATATTGGATAGAATCAGACTTTGAAAGAAATATATAAGTGGATTGAAATATAGTATAAATCCCACTTATATAAATTCTTCTTTAAAGTTTGATGACTCAATAATTAAAGATTTCTTTAATAACTTGAGCCTTCCTAAGTAGGCCGAGACATCTAATATTTGTAAGTGTGGTTGCAACTCATGGACTATGGAGACTGGGAAGTCCCACTAGGATAGAATATAAGTAAGAAAGACCTATGAATCTAATACTTTAAAGTTGAGTTATGATATGATTTAAACCTACTTATATAACTTTTTTTTTTAAACTCAATGATAAAGACATAATAATTGAAAATCTCCTTAGTAACTCAAGCTATCCTGAGTAAGGCCAAACATCTAACTAGGAAAACATCCAGGATTGATGAAAATTAAAAAAAAAAAAAAAGTTAACATCCTTGTATATATAAAAATTTTAGGTTAAAAAATATATGTAACATACATTTTTCAAATACAACATTCTTAATTTTATGTGATAAAGTTCATATATAATTGGCTCTGTGTCAAAATTTTTAACAATATCTCTTTTAACATAAATAACCTTGTATGATGCAAGAAAATTATTTTTCATTTTATTCCTAAACTTGTTGTTTATAATATTCATAGTTGAAAATGACATCTTATTTGTTGTAGGCTTTTATTTTTAAAAACTTATTAATAGTTATATACTTTCTTATAATAATAAATAAATAAATGCTGAAGGACAAAAATTACACATAATAAAAGAAAATTTTTGAAGCCAGTGCAAGCCACCCCCGTTGTGTATATATGCATAGTTGTTGCCTTGTTGGGCCAACCCTTGGTGATGGTATCATGTGAAATGATATCTGGCTATGGATGCCATAGACTAGATTTTCTGAAAAAAAATATATGATAAGAGCCAAGATACCTATCATCAAAGGGGCAAAAAAAGAAATAAATAACCTGAATGGAAGCTTAATAGTTATATTAGTGCGTATAGATGTAAAGGCTATTTTATTTGCTGAATATAAGTGCCAAAAAATTCTTTTCGCTTTCTTGCTTTTTCTCTTTTAATGTGTAATATATATATATATATAATAATTATAAATCTGTGTTTTAAAAGCATTTTAGAAAAAAAAAAAATTAAATGCACCTTTAGAGTTATATTAAAATAATTTTGATTTCGTATGATACAGTTTTGACCATAATATAAATTTTTGAAAAAATTACATTTTAAAATCATAAATTAAAGATATTCATTCAGAAGGATATTAAAATTTAAAATTATATTAAAGGATTTTAAAACCAAAAATTTTAACTGTAAGAAGTTATTTCTTGGATAATAATAAATAAGAATATGAGAGAAAATTAAGTAAACAATAAAAAAGACTTATGAATTTTATGATATCAAATGCAATTTTTTTATAGTTAAAATTTTTATACTTACAATTAAAATTTTTATTTCTACAATTAAATTTTTTTAATCTTAAATGTTTTTAAAAAATTTAAATCATTTAAAATAAATATTTTTACTTTGAAGTTCTAAAACGTAATTTTTCCTAAATTGTTTCCTGTATTAATTAAATCCCCTTTTTCCAGCATCATTTTCTAATGGACCGACCTTCAATTTTGTAAACCACAAAGGAGGGAGGTTAAATCCTCTTTTATCATATCTTTAATTATTGCAACTTTTTCCCATTAAAACAAATTATTGCAACTTTCAACGTTTACACGTGTCAAAATATTACTGATTGATACTGTTAGATGTTTCATAAACCCTCGTCAATCTTGAGGATTGATAAGATATAATTGCCCATAAATATGCCAAATTTGATTTGATAACATTCTTTTCTTCCTCGGGAAACATCAGTGTAGTTGATGGCTTTACTCATATTTTATTATATATTTTTTAAAAAAAAATAAAGAGATAAACAAATAGTTGTAAACTTTAATACTTATTCACTCAATTTTTTTTTAATTAAATTTTTGTATGTTAAATAAAAATGAAAGTCAATTCTTTCACGGTAATATAAAATATATAAGGGGTGAATGAAACTTAAAATGGACTGTCATTTACAACAATTCAACGGTGGTAACACGGTTAAGTAGAAGCTAGCATACCTAATATGTGACTCGTCTATTATTTATTGAAAAAATGTTAGTTACTTACGGCCTGTTTAATATGATGCAAACGTGAATGTATTTTTTTTATATGTAATTTTACATTATTTATTATATTTTTATAATAATTATTTTATTTTTTAAATTATTTTTTAAAAAATAAAAATAATTTTTTATTTTATTTATCTCTACTTACTTATTTTATTTATATATATATATATATATTTTTTTTTTTTATGATATTGGATGTAGTAGCCAAATAGTTGCATTCAGCTTCTCTTCAATCCACCCTCTCTTCAATTGGTCCGTCTTAAAAGTTACGTTTTTTTTTTGTTTTTTTTTGTTTTTAAAATATTAAAAACAGAACAAGAAGAAGAAGCAGAGATACACAAACTGCACGAGTTCGTCAAATAGTTACACGCCAGCATGATTGTGTCCTGGGAGTGTGGGGCCATGTAAGGAGGGGGGCTTAGCTTGTAGTGGGTTATATGATGTTGCTTCATGGAGAGGTGTTTGAAACTAATCATGGGTCCTAACATGTTGGGCTTGATAATGGGCCAATTGACTGGGACAAACCCAAATATGAGTTTATGATCAGTACCAATAATTAAACTAAAATGTATGATATGTTTTTATGTAAAGTTCAAGGACTATTTCATCGTCATCAAAAGAAACAACTAATCGCCACTTTATCAACTATTGAAGTTAAATTTGTTGCTGCAACTTGTGCTATTGAGTTGAAAAATCTCATATTGGATAGAATTAAACTTTAAAAGAAGTGTTAAATGAAAAAGGCCTGTAAACCTAATGTTTTGAAGTTTTAGATTGATATATGGTGTCAAATCCATTTATATAAATTACTCTTAGAAAAAGTGGGATAGTCTTACATTGAATGGAATTGGATTTTAAAAGAAGCATATAAGTAGAAAGGTTTATAAACTTAATGTTTTAAAGTTTAGAATTAAGAAATAAGGTATCAAACCTATATATATATATATATATATATATGTGTGTGTGTGTGTGTGTGTGTGTGTGTGTGTGTGTGTTTCTTTTCAAAGTTTAATGATGGAATTGTTTATCTGAACTAATGCATAAGTGCAGAATAAATTGCTGATATTTCAACCAGGCCCCTTAAATTTCCTGAATTTCAGAGCCTCAGAAAATTGTTTAGGGTATGTAAATTTGAGTAATAGTAGGCTCTTATTAATAAACTGAAAGTTATTTTAAGAACATCGAATGATTTTGAATAATTTTGAGTGTCTTATTGCTACTCTAATCTTTAGAAAGTCCAGAAAGTCAATTTTATTAGTTCACAATGCTTAGTAGCTTTGACCTAGTCAATACAAGTTTGTTGGAATTTATTTTGTCACGTAATGCCAAATTTCCTGCTATTAACCGTTGTGCATGAAGCCTTTATAAAGACTATTTTATTTGCTGAATCTAAGTGCAAAAAAATTCTTTTCCCAAGCTTTTTTGCTTTTTCTCTTTTAATGTGTAATATATATATATATATGAGTTTTGAAAGTATTTTAGAAAAAAGTTAAATGCACCTTTAAAGTTGTCTTAAAATAATTTAATTTCCTACTATACACTTTTGACCATAATGTAAACTTTTGGAAAAATTATACTTTGGGACCTCAAATTAAAGATGGATGAAAAAACTAGATGGTCAGTAAAAAAAAAAAAATTATAAGTTTATAATATAAAGTATAATTTTTTGGCATTAAAATTCTTGTCAAAATTTTTTTTATAATTAAAGTTTTTTAATCATAAAATGTTTTAAAATAATTTTAAAATTTAAATTCGTTCATTAACAAAATTTTTCCATAAATTTTTTCTTCCATTAACTAAATCTCCATTCGCGTACATTCCAGCATCGTTTTATAGACTAACCTTGAATTTTGTAAGTCACGAAGGTGCAAGGATAAATTCTCTTTTATCATATCTTTAATTATTACAACTTGTTCCTATTAAAACAAATTATTGCAATTTTTAACCTTTATACGTGTCAAAATATTACCGATTGAACTTGTTTGAACTTTCATAAAACCTTGTCAATCCTATGGATTGATAAGGTATAATCGCCCATAAATGTGCCAAATTTGGTTTGATAACATTTTTTACTTCCTCGGGAAAGATCATGGATATGATCCACACAATATTATAGTTGCTAGTTTTACTCATATTTTATTTTATTATTTTTAGAAAAATAAAGAGATAAGTAAAAATATGTATATTTTTAAATTTTAAATACTCATTCACTCAATTTTTTAAAAAATTTAAAATTTCATATGTTAAATGAAAAACGAAAGTCAATTCTTCCATAATAATATAAATTTATAAGTTTGAAATTCAAGATAGAAAATTAATTTTTCACAGCGATTCACCAGCAGTGACACGACAAAAAGAGACTTGCGAATAACGAAAGATGAGTGAAGCTCCAATCTGCACTTTCGGTGATTAAGTTAGAAGGTGGCTTGAAATAATTTTTTATTTTAAATTAATTTGATAATAAAAATAATAATTATAAAAGTATACTAAATATTACATAAATTATATAAATAAAATATACTCGCATCACGAGTAATCTAGCGGCGAAGTAATGTTCCAACGGTTACAAGCCGTTATGTTCTAGGAGTGTGGTGCCACATGTGAATGGCGGCAACTTGTCGAGGGTCACATGACCTTGTTTGATGGTGAAGGGTCTAAAGCTAATCATGTGCCCTAAAATATTGGGCTTGATAATGGGCTAATTGACTAGGAAAAGTCCAAATTTGGTTATTTATGAATCAACTATAATTTTAATTTATTTGATTTTTAAAATAAAATAAAATAAAATAAAATAAAATAATTAAGAATTGATCAAAGTAATTAAATACTAGCGAAATCCATAAAAAATTGCCTATGTTTCAGACTAAATTAATGTTGTATTAATTTTTGATTTTTTGTTAAAATTAAAGTTTTAACATTTTAAAATAAAATTTTATATTATCTAATAGACTCCACATAATATATTTTACGTGAATTTGTTATTATATATAAATTTTTTAATTAGTTATATATTATTAAATATTAATATCTTTTTTAATTATTCTCTTACAACATATATCAATTTAATTGTAATATATATATATATATATATATATAATGGTTCAATTCCACTTTCAACCCAATTGAAATATTAAATAGTAAATTGCTTTTCATCCCAATTTAATAATCAACTTGGTTTTTAAGATATTGATAAGTACAAATAACTATACAAAACTAATACACAATGATCCATTTAAATTTAGTAAAAAAATTAGGAGGAACTTTAACAGTTTTAAAGAAAACAACAAGCATAAATGTTGTGGAAATAACATTTTCTTTTTATAGAAAAAGTATATGTCATGCTTTCTAAAGTCACTTGTTTGTATTCCAAGACTGAACTCAGACCCGTGAACTTTGGTCGCACGCACTTATTCACTTTATTTGTCCGTTCACGAGGCTTCACACTCACGAGGTGTAGCATGTAACACAACCAAAAAAATAATAATTTAAAAAGAAAATGTTCACAAGCTCAATAATAGCTTTTTGTTACGTAAGAGCTTGTCCACACTTGAAAATAATTAGAGGAGAAGGTGGACATTTCATTCAATCACAGATTAGATGTTCAAATTTCGTACTCTAATTTATCGAAATTCTCCATTATTATTGTTGAAAAATTTTAAGGTAAGCTTTGGCTTATTAAAGATACATGCATTCAATAAATCATAAATAAATAAATTATATTTTTAGTAGAATTTATTTCTATGTATTGATGTTTAATTATTATTAATGAATTTATATATCGCAATAAATACAAAAAATAAACGTTTTGTTATTATTTTAGAACTCAGAGATTTGATTATCATTATTTAACCTAATTATGATTTGATTTTATAATTTATATATATTTTTTAATCATAGTTTAAAAAATTGAATAAAATTAGTTGGTTGGACCAATAAACTAGTCATCATTCTGGTTTGATTGATTCTGAAAATTAATTAGACAAAAAACTAACTAAAAACTAACCTAATCAATAAAAAATTATAAAAACTGATCATTTTGGTATTGCATTGGTCAAAAATTGATTTTCATTTTTTATTTTTTGTCTATATCAAGTTTTGACATTTTTTAATAGAGACTTAATGGTATTTATTGGGTTTTATCTAATTCATTTCATATAGATTTGTTATTATATATAAAATATTATAATCAATTTTTATATTTTTAATTATTTATATTTATTTTAAATATTATTTTATAATATATATTACTTTAATTGTAAAATATTATATATACTTATATATATACTTTATTTTTCATATTTTTTTTAAAAATAATTCATCCCTAATTCACTTCCAATTAAACCATTAAATCATGAATTATTTTTTATTTTAATTTAATGATTAATATAATTTTTAAAATATTAATTTTAATCCAATTTTTTTTTATTTTATATCATACTAGTCTATTTTGATTATATTAATCAAAGACCATTTTAAAATATTTAAAAATGTTCAATGATCATTTTATAACTAAAAAGAAATTAGGAGACTATTTTAAAAGACTATATAAAGTTAAGAGATAGATATAATATAAATTAAAAATTAGAGGATTAAATTAAAATTAATTAATTAATTAAAGAACAAAATGATAGTTAAATCTTGTTTTTAAAAGACAGACGATTAGCTGAGGATCGTTGAGAGGGAAGTGGATCCAGTTCATGCAAAATAAAACAAAAGGAAATAAGTTGTGGGCCCAATTAAAATAGTTTCTTTGGCAGAAAGTGCCCAACTTCTGTCGTAAAAGACAGATGCTCTTCTTTTTGCAGCACTTATAAAGTTCTCGCTATTACACAAATTTACATTTATTTAATATTTATTGATGCTTCAGGTTGGTAGATACTGAACTGCTTCGGGAATGCACAACTTCTACTAAATATAGATTTTTTTAAATAAATATTATTGGTCATACCCTTATATTGTAGACTCTTTTAATATTTTTTTTATTAGTAAAATTAATTTTTCATTGTTATATTAAAAATAAATTCATAATTTTTACATTAAAATTTAATTTTAATTTAGCTATTTTTATTGTTATATTAAAAATAAAATTGCAATCTTATATTGTTAAAAAGTTAATTTTCTATATTAAATCTAAACGGAGGGAGGCATAATTAAAAAAAATCTTTTATGCTCTTATAATTATGTATTAAGAAACATAATTAAACCATAAGAGGGACCACAAGTGGTAGGTTACTTAGATACGCAAGCAAATCCACAAATTATTATGGTATACAATTAAGACTAAGTACTAATGTGGTTGGAATGAGAAGTTCCCTAATTAAATCATTGGAAAAGCACACGGACCTGTAGTAGAATATAAAGGAAACCTTTGGTATAATATACTCTGGATTTAGAGAGAGAGAGAGAGAGAGCCTGGAAAAAATGATATAAAAAAATGAAAGTGTGATATAAAAGAGTAAGAATATGTATAATATTTTGTTTATTTATTTATTTTTAATAAAATAATATCTTGCTAGTATAAGGTAAGAGAAGACGCCAAAATTAATAAAATATTGCCTTAAGAGTAAATTAATTATTATCTTTAAGTTTTTATTTAATTCAATAAAAATAAGCCTCTTAATTTAATTTTTTAATAATTTTTCCTAATTAATATGGTCCATTAGTTAGGTAGAGTTACAATTATTTAACAAAATTGTTAATGTGGCATAGACGACTGTCAATGTAACTAGTAATTCATGATCTAGACCTGTGTAGATGTCATTTTTTTCTCAAAATTTCATTTAAGTAAGTTTCTTTGTATTGATTCTTTCGGCTTTTATCATTAAATTATTTTTATCTTAAATACAATGTGGAATGAAAGTATAATATATTAATATATTTAATATAATAATTTAGTATTTAGTATAATAATTAAAAATTATCATAAAAAGAAATATAAATAATATTTTATTGAAATTAATAAAACAAAAATAAGTATAGAATTGATTTTTTTATAATTTTTGAGTCATATAAAATATCACCTAAAATGATATTTAATTTTATAGCATTCTAATATTAATTATGTCACTTTGAATGCAAATATTAAATGTAAATATCTTAAATATGTAATATTTAATATAGTTCAATAAATCAATAAAAACTTAAATAAAAATTTACTGAAACAATGACTCTTTGTATTACCCAATTATGTAATTACTTGAAAAGAAATAAACATTGTGAAAAAGAAATTGAATTTATTACAATCACAAATTAAGTATATATAATATAATAAAAAAGATATAAGAAATAAAGACCAACCTTAAACATATTCTTATTCTTTTATTTCATTTTCTTTTTTTATGTATAACTGTATCATTCCAAATAATTCAATTTCGAAATGAAATGCACTTGAGAATTTATGGAGGCAAAATCACAGTTGTGTAGTGGCTGCAATGAAACTGTGGTCCACTGTAAAATGTTTTGGTTTTTTTCTTTTTCTTTTTTTTTGGGTGTTCTGTACAATGTGCATGTGTTCTTGTGATGTAACACACAGATTCACTCACAAGCTGTATGCCAGCAACGAAAAATCATGAAGAATCAGAGTGAAAACAGGGTTCATTAATTTGTATTGAATGGCAGAGACTACATCATCTTCACCTTGTTCCCTGAAGCTTCTTTGAGAGCCCTTTGTGAATTATTTACCCAACCATCTATTCTTCTATCCACTGGAAGAAGACGAAGACAGCGGTGGCGATGGCTAAACAAGTTTCCCATTTACCTCTTCTCGTCTTACTCTTCTTTCTCGCCATCCGCCACACACATCAGTTACAACATGCTCAGTCTCAGACCCTTACGAAATTCCAGAAGCTTCTTGGATACCCATCAGCTCTAAGCAGCTTCACAACCACCAAAGACTTCTGCAACAACGAACCCACCAACTATCTGACGATAGTCTGCTATGAGGACAATATAACGCAGCTTCATGTTGTTGGCAACAATGGGTTTTCCCCTTTGCCTCAAAATTTCTCTTCAGACTCTCTATTTGCCACTCTAGGTGCTCTATCGAGCTTGAAAGTCCTTTCTCTGGTTTCTATGGGTCTCTGGGGTCCCATACCTGAAAGCATTTCCCAACTGCCTTCTCTGGAAATTCTCAACATTAGCTCAAATTACTTCAGCGGAGCCATCCCAACCCAACTTTCTCTGTTGAAGAATCTGCAATCATTGGTTCTTGATGATAACGATTTTACAGGTGAAATTCCCATGTGGGTAGGTGCGCTTCAAGGTTTGGCTGTGTTGAGTATGAGGAAGAACTCGCTTAGAGGGTCTGTGCCAACTTCTGTGAATGCTCTTCAAACTCTGAGGGTACTGGATCTATCAAATAATCAGTTATTTGGTGAACTACCTGACCTTTGCAATTTGAAAAATCTTCAAGTTCTTCATTTGGAAAACAACACATTTGGACCCCATTTTCCTTCTCTGCCCACCAAGTTAGTTTCCCTTGTGCTTAGAAATAACAGCTTCCGGTTTGGTATACCTTCTAATTTAAGCTCCTACTACCAGCTTCAAAAGCTGGACCTTTCATTAAATGGATTTGTGGGACCATTTCTGCCATCTTTACTTTCTTTGCCTTCCATCAAATACCTTGATGTTTCAGCAAATAAATTTACTGGGATGCTATTCAGTAATTCTTCTTGCAATTCTGATATCCTTTTTGTGAATCTATCTTCAAATCTCTTAAAAGGGGAACTTCCCACTTGTTTGAAACCAACGAACATGGTGGTTGTGTTGTATGCTAGAAATTGCTTTTCCACTGAGGATCAAGATCAGCACCCTTCCAACTTCTGCCAAACTGGGGCTTTGGCAGTGAATGTTATACCTCATGAACAAAAGCAAAGAAGAAGAACAACGGGTAAAGCTGTTCTTGTATCAAGTATGGGAGGTATTTTTGGAGGAGCCTTGATTTTTGGAGTGGTTTTCTTGGTCATTATACGACTAAACAAAAAAGGCTCAGTGAAAGCACTTACAGGGTCCACATTGGAGCAAGTTATAAGCCAGATGAATGACAAACATCATGAAGTGAAGACATCTAGAACTACACAGTCCGTAATGGAGAATATCATCAGCCGAGTCCCTAAGCCTAACAAGGATTCTGTGAAAACACTCGCAAGATCCATGATGGAGCATGTCGTTAGCCGGGTTCATAATAAACATCTGAGAACACGTTCAAGATCCATAGTAGAGAATGTCTCATCAGTAAACACAGCAAAACTACTCACAGATGCAGGTACATCCACAAATCCTTTGTCTTGTTAGTACATCATGTTAACGTTCTTTGCGAATTCCGGTTCTTTGTTATTTTTTAAGTATATAAAGAAATATTTTAGCATAAAGTTGAACAAATTTCTGGACTTAAAGCTAAAATAGACTGGGTCAATTTTCATGAGTGATATATATATATATATATATATTCTGCTCAAATACAGAACCTTTGAACAAGGTGAGATAACAATGAAACCAGGAAATGGGATAATGTAATTCAAAACCCACTTTTAGTAAAGTATGACACAAGCAAGAGATACATAATATTGTTTGCTGGCAGGGTATATCTCGCAAACAATGAAGATGGGTGCCAGCCTTCCTGCTTACAGGACCTTCGCTTTGGAGGAACTTAAGGAGGCTACGAATAATTTTGATGCATCATGTTTCATAAGCGAAGGTTCACGTGGTCAGGTATGCATTTGTAGTTGTTAATTGATCATATTAATCTAGGAGATGCCCCAGAAAGAGTGAAAGATTATAAATCTCGATGCTGAGATTCATGTAGCACTATACGAGTAAGAGTATCTGAGGGAAAGCTTGTTAAATACATGCTTGATGCTCAATTTCTGTCTTTGAATATGGTCCATTTGAAACTCTAGCATGATGTATGTTCCAAAATGTTATTTGCTGGGAAACCTATCTTTGGAATGTGATAAGGTTTAGAGGGGCCATCTTAGAACTTTAAAAGATGGTCAGTTTAAGAAGAACCATACTATCATTTGTTACCAGAATATAGATGCAAAACTTCATTTTTGCAATTGGTACTATCCAGTAACTGTCCATACAAATATAGGAATGCTTTAAGACTCATTTGCCTACTGAAAAATAACAGTGACATGCATAGTTTTGCATTGTTTAGTTATGTTGTTCACCGTGCTAATTATACATGTAGTTCTAACTGTCTGTAGTGGCTATATTCCATTAACTTTATGACTCACAAACTTGTGACGTACTTCAACTATAATGTCAGATCTACAAAGGGTTGCTCTCTGACGGAACTCCTATTGCTGTTAGAAGTTTGAAAATGAAGAAAAGACATGGCCCTCAGACCTATATGCACCATATTGAGTTGATTTCGAAACTTAGGCATTCCTACTTGGTCAGTGCTCTAGGACATTGCTTTGAGTGCAACCAGGATGATTCAAGTGTGGGCAGTATATATCTCATATTCGAGTTTGCACCATACAGAAGTTTAAGAGGCTGCATATCTGGTAATAAAACTTTCAATTAGAATCTTCCTACATGCTTTTTCTCACACTTTATAACTCGACGTAGTTAAGAGTTATGAAAGTCAATGTTTGTAGGCTTGATAACTGTATTACAATTTGAAAGAGTCACTATGCACTGAAGTTCTTACTAAATTTTTCTTGTTTTCACCTTTTAAGGAAATGAATATTTTGTCTAATATTTAGTTTCAACAGGCTCTTCTGGACAAAAGCTTTCTTGGGCACAGAGAATAGCAGCTGCAATTGGAATACTTAAGGGCATTCAATTTTTGCACACTGGGATAGTGCCTGGACTGTATTCAAATAATCTGAAGATAACAGATATTCTACTGGATAACAATCTCAATGTTAAAATAAGCAGCTATAATCTTCCTCTATTGGCTGATAATAAGACAATGGTAAACGGAAAGAAGTTTTATTTATTCGTTGTATACTAGATCTTCTCTTATTTCTGATTTTCTGAGTAAATCTTTGCCTCCAAACTTTCAGGTAGGCAATGGAACTTTTTCCCCTGTAGTAAAAGGAAATGTTCCAGCAAGGTAAAAGAACATCAATTTCTGTTATTGTAATAGAACCTCAATATACATTTTCATCCAAACTCTGAATTGTTTACAACGTTAGAAAATTTCTGGGTTGTTAAAGCAATTGAACAGAGCATATTTTTCTTTTCTTTTTTTTGGGACAAAGAGGACACTAGAACCTTGGATGTATTAGTATCCTTCATTAAATCATATTGCTTTGTAAATATGCTTCTTTCTAGACAAGTTCCTTAAAACCACTTAGTTGTATCATATACTATTTGTAGCCTCATTATTGTTTGATAGAGTAAAATATCTCATATAATGCAATTCTATTGTTTTCTGAAACCTCGAAAAAACACTTTTCCACACATCTACTACGACATAAAACAATTGTCAGCAGCATTATCGAGCTGCTTTCTGGCCATTGCTCACACCTAATGTACCCTCTACGTTGTAATCAATAACTTCTTACGAAACTATTAAAAAATAATTTAACTTATTCAAATCTGGTATTGCTGAAATTCATTACCTACTTTCCAGAAGTTGAAGACCGAATAATTTTTTTTTCTTCTCAATTTTTTACAGTTCTTATTGAGACGGAGACTTTGATTAACTGTATATCTTTACCCTGGTCCTTCAAAACAACACCTCATTGCTTTCATACTTTTGACATAATATAAAGATAACGCTATCAGTGTATTTTAGCCTATGTAATTGCATATAATAATTAGTTTTTTTTTTCCTTGCCCATTAATTTGAGTAGTTCAATTATTTCCTGTTGCAGGATAAAGGATGGGGACAAGAATGATGTCTACGATTTTGGGGTAATCTTACTTGAAATTATTCTAGGACGAACAATCATGTTCCATTATGAAGTTGGAACACTAAAAGATCTTGTAAGTATTATTTGTTCTGCACTCAAACTTTTAAGCTAAAATGTAAATAAGTCTCCCTGTTGTTATAAGAAGCTTTGTGCAATTTATTAGAATATTACCCAAGTTATATGGAATTCAGAAAGTATGGCATGACATGGGCTTTTTTTACACAAGAAAATTTGAATTGTCCATGTGTAATTTAACGTGTCGCACTGTGTCTAATGTAAGTGTTTGATACATGTTGAACACAAATACAACTCTTTTTCAGAGTGTCCATGCCTCATAGTTTAGTGGCATAACCTCACCGCCCTCGTGCAGGAGGGTGTGGGTTCAAATCTTAGAAGGTATTTTGTGCAAAACTGCCTGGTGACGTGGTAGCCTCTAAGAACCGATCAGTGGTCAAACCTGCCTTGTTGACCAGATTGGCTAATCCCAACCAGTTTAATGATCCGATGGTTATCTGATAGAACTGGACCTGACCATGGTTTGGTTCCTCGTTCAATTGGCCGGTTTGGTCCACGGGTCTGGTTCTGAAACAGTGCTTCATAGTATGAGACCCAACTTTGCTATTTTAAGCCCATGGCGTAGTAAAGTACTGTCTGATTTTAACAGTGTGCTTGTGTGGTTGTTATGCAGTTACAGGTAAGCATAGTAACTGATGATATTGCTAGAAGGAGCATTGTTGATCCAGCAGTTCACAAGCAGTGCTCAGATGAATCATTGAAGACAGTGATGGAGATATGTGTGAGGTGTGTCTCAGAAGATCCCACTGATAGGCCTTCTGTGGAAGATGTTCTCTGGAATTTGCAGTTTGCAGCACAGGTTCAGAATTCATGGGGAAGAGACACCAGTGATGCTAGAGAGTCACCTGCTTCATCTTCCCAGGAAATATAAGGTTTCTAACTTGCATGATTAATGTTGAGGAATTAGAGGTGTGTTTATATATGGTATTAAGAAAGTACTGACTTGTAGTGCCTCCATAGAAATGGGTGTAAGGACAATACGGTGTTTAAAGACAGGTTGAGGGGTAAGTGTTATGTTGTGAGTATAGGTGGTGTTTATAAGTGGGCTTATTTTTCTATCTACCTTTTCATCCAAGTATCACAATTTTGAAAAGCTTTTCACTAAAACACACACATATGTGCTAAATTTTTTTTTTTAAAATTTATTTATAGATAAATTTTATTTTAGTCATCTAAAGATAATGTAATTATTAATTTTGATATTCTACGATTTTTTAATCCTTATAGTACTTATAAGTATAATTTCATTCTAACTTTATCCTTAGAATTATTAAAATTATACTAACATAATTCTTTTAAGGATTATAAACGTTGTGGAGTTAGAATAAAACTATATTCTTAAGTAATGATATAAAAAATTGAGAGTTTTAAATTTATAATAATAGTATATAGGATTCTTGTTCATACTTATACTTTATTCTATTTCTTTATTACCTTCCAATTATTTGAATGCGTAGAAGTTCTATTGGTCCACAGAATTGCACTTGGCCGAAGTTTGTCTTCTTTTTCTTTTCATTGCCCATTTTCCCATGCCTAATTTACTGCCTTCACCATTGATATTGACAGAATTTTGCATTCGTGCTTCTACTGAGATTTTAAGAAGAGAATTTCTCGCTAATTTTTTTCTAAATTTAAAATTTCTTTACAAATAGTGTGGACAATGATAAAGAAACTAACTGAGTAACAATATAATTTAAAGTTTTTATAATTTATACATAATTTAAAAAGTCACATAATATCTAATGCAACTATCTAACAAACATCGAAAATAGATAAAAGTTTTGTTTTTAAAGTGTCTATTCTTCACCTTGTGATGATTTCAAAATTTTTCACTTAATTTTGAAATGCTACAATTCTACCAGCTTATCTGGTTGTGCCATAATTTTAAAATAGACATATAATCCTTCATAACATATCCAATGAATTAAGCTTGGAAATCCCCACCAAATGGGAGAGTAATACTCTAAGGCAATTGAGGGTATTTTACCATTCATTTTTATATTAAAAATGCGCCTTTAAACAGCTAAAAATTGAAAGTCAAGTTAATCATGCCATGGTCAAAGGCAAGTTAAATTTAAATTTTCTTAGCATATTCTAATTATTGAAAAACAAGAACACAAAATAACAACAAAAAAGCAAGGGAAAGTTAAACCCCAAGATAAAGAAAAAAACAAAGGTACGAATAGAACAATTGAAGAACATAAGTGCTTAAAAATGAGCTCAACTCTGCACATTTAGGGACTTCTTAACTGCTATGCTCAAGTGTGTCAAACCACTTGAACCGCTCTTTTTGAGTAGGTCAACAAGACCCATCAAACAAGTTTTTTATTTTTATTTTTATTTTTAAATTTCTTAGGTGATAAAGCCATTTTAAAATCATAAAGAAGAAATAGGCTTTGGTGTTGCAATGGATACTGAGGAGAAGGACCAAGGTATGGAGACAATCATCAAAGCAAAAGCTTGTCGCCCTTGGTGGGTAAAGGAGGTTAAAACTTGAAACTTTGACTTTGATTAGTAAAAATAGGAGTTATTTTGTCCAAAAGAGACTTTTCATTTGGAGTAACCGAGGAAGCAAAGTATTTGGTTTTTGTGAGCTAGGAGAGAGCTAACCCCATGTTTGGTAAGCTAATGGAAAAATGAATGAAAGAAAAAATTTTTGACAAAATATCAATTTTGAATTTATAAATGATACTCAATTATTATTTAATATTACTTATTAATTATTATTTAATTATTAAAAATAAAAATATTATAATTATTTTTTATTTATAATTATTTTAATTTTAATTTTTATAACTAACTTTTTAAGTTTAGTCGGATGGAAGGCTAAGGGAGATGCCTGTTGACATGCACAACGTGAAAATAAAAAATTCAGATTGTGTGGTCATGGCAGGGTAGGGGGCTGGAGAGAGTTATTTTGTGCAACTAAGATACCAGAATATGGGCCGTTCAGATCGTTTGTGGTTTGAGTGGCAACATCACGCGTTACGGTTGAAGAAATCTGCACCGTCCATGAGATGGCATCTTTTGGGACACGTGTTCTCCCATGTCAAAACGCGGCTTTAATAAAAACGAAGGTGCGATCGTGGCCGTCCGTCCCGCCTTGCGGTGCGATCGTGCCACGCGTCCCCTTCCACCCCATAACTTGCGACAGTTTTGAGCGTATCTGAAGCCATATGCAGCAACCAAGCTTCTTCGATTTCGCTGAGCTGATATGCAGCAAACCTTCCTCCGTTTTCTTCGACGTTTTCGTTGATTTGAAGCCATATACAACGCTGCGTTTCTTTGTTTTGGCTGATTTGGGTCTGAACCCATCCCTTTTGCTAGATCTGAATGAACCCATTCATTCGACTTTTTCATTTCCAATTTTGCAAACATAAATTATTAGATCAAATTCACGGAATAATCAAATCATCACTCCTTTTCTGGTTTGGAACTTGGAAATCGAACTTTATTTTTTAGGTATTTTGGATTGTTTAAGAACAACCATCCTCAACAGTTTCACCGGACCACACCCTGCGTATTTGATATAACTTTGAATTAGTTGGATGATAACGAAATTTTACATTAAATTTATAAAAATATTAAGTTAAAAATAATTAAATATTATTTTATTGTCTTATTGTATTAAAAATTATTTAATTTATTTTTAAGAGACAATAATAATTATTAAAAAAAATTATGTTAACCTATAATATTTTGATTAGGTTATTTTATCTAAATTAATTGATTAAGCTTTATATTATTTATTTTATTTTATCGAGTTTTTTTAATTTTATTATATTTATAATTTATTTAGATTATAATATTTAAAATTATTGTTAAACTTTATTGTATTTTATCGGGCTTTGTTAATATGCACATTTTAATAGAAAAATTGTAAAATGTATTTGAATAAAAATGTGAAAATGCTAAAAGGAAGTATTATAATATTCTTTTTGTTACAAAACTCAACTTGCGCAGATATATTAATTGCATTAAATAGCCTTGAAAGTTAAGTTTGGAATGTGCCAAAAAAAAAAAGTGTATTGTAGTTGCTTAATATCTTTATATAATATATTACTAGGAGATTGCCTTTTGTTCACTTGCAATACGCCAAATGTAACTAAAATATGTTGTTGAAAAATCAGTCTCATATGGTATAATGGAATGTGGTATAGTTGTCATGAAATAAAAGATTTTAAATATAATATCTTATTTTAATATACTATCTTTTTTAAAAGTCAATATAATAACATTTTGTACTTGTGTAGACAAATAAAAAAGCTTTTGTTTGAAGTATTAAATAGGTGTTAAAAAGTATTTCTCTTTGCAAAGCATATAAGGAGATGACTCAAAATTAATTTACACAAGCTGCGTAATAAATCACGCATATTTATATCTGCATCTTGCATTTTCAGCAAGAAGAAAAAAAAAATAAAAGACAAGAGATAGAATTCAAAGTCAACCAAAATTGGATATGTGAAAATACTTGATAATATGGAGAAAATTGTTAACCCTAAGAAAATGGTATTAAAGAAAAAATTAGGAAGAAGTAGACCTGAAAAAGAAAACTAAAGATGAGCTATGAGAGATAAAAGTAGAGAAAGTCTTGAATAGGGGCAGAAGAAAAAAAAAAAAAAGAATTATTATTTTATTTTACTTTATCTTATCTTCACCTACTTTATCTAAAACATTTAATAAAGATAAGAAATGTTCAAGAAAAAGAAGTCCTCCCTTTGCACTTATGTTTTAATAATAAGAAAAATGAAAAGCAAAGCCTGTGCAAGTCAAAAGTTGTCTTCATATAAGCAAGACACAAAAAAGGCAATAGATATTCTGCAAATTTTTCTCTCTCTCTCTCGCAATGGTTATTTTTAGTAAAGCTGAATTTCAATGGATATAATTCTCCTTTGATATTTTCATCTTCTTTAAGCTAATTTTCTAATATCATTTAGCTTTAGAGAGCTCTAGAGAAAGAGTGTATTTATTGTAATCTCTTTCATAATAAGGGTTCCAAGTTATTCTCATATCATTCTGTAAATTGAGTTTATGGTGAGTTTAGTGAATAAACTTTGAGGAAAATAAGTTTTGGGTGAGCTTGTATAAAAGTGTTGTATTAGTCTAATATGAGTTAAGAAACTTTGTGTTGATAGTGACTACAATAAAACTATCACTATTGTAATATTGTTTTGAATATTGAAAAAAAAATCCCTTAAAATTTTTTTAAAGGAATTAGATGTAAGTTAAGCACTGAACCAAGATAAATTTGGTTGTGTTTTTTTCTTTTTGACTTTCTGTTTGATTATTTTGTTTTTAAAGCTACTCAAAATTTGAAGGTCATTGCCTCTTTCACTTTTTTATATGCCCAGCTCCTCCACCTTCACCTTGTCACCCAGTTCCTCCACCTTCCGTGTATCTAAAATTTAGCGGTTGTTTGCTCCTCCACTTTTAATAAAACTAGTGGTTATTTTATTTTATATATACATCTATTTCTATGTGCTTCCTCCACTTGCTCCTCCACATTTTGTTTGTTACTGTTCATTTGCTTAACTTTATATGTGTATAAAATTTGGAGGTCACTGCTTTCTCTACTTTTGAATTGGCAAAATTTTTAGATTTTTTAATTTATTGCACATTACACCTATTTACCCTCCTTTAAGTGTGATTATCAACACATGCACATGCTTTCTTATCTAAGTTCAAATAAACCGACCTTGGTTCATCTACAAATGAGCTCCCTCATAATTTCATGTACTTAGTGAAAAGGACCCACATATAATTTCTCTCTTTTCTTCTTCCTTTTCCTTGTTTTCTTCCACCATTCTAGGTGTATTGCAAACTCTTCAAGGGGACCAAAAGAAGTATGTACACTTCTTCGGCCACTTGAACTAGGTGAATCAAGCCCCCTTATGTGTGCTATGCAGGATCTTCTAAGGCTTGCAAGAGATAGCTGCTTGAGGAATATAGAGGTGACACGGCACAGAGCTGGATTCACCATAATGTTATAACTCAAAAATCTCAACTCATATTGGCTCGATATACTAGTTAATCTGTCCCTCAAACAAATCATAAAATTGTCATTCATGGCAAGATCACTATCTGCTCGATGTACATTCGCAACCATTTCTTGCCTTTGCAACCAACAAATCATTCTCCAATAGCTTAGAATCTACTTTCATTGTCAAAACATTGCAATTTAGAGAGTGAAAGGGGTCAGATGGCACGATTGCAGTGGAAGATGGGATAGACAGCCACAATTGAACCTTCTTTTATGGTGAAGCTACATTTTGATGCTGGAGAACACATGTCCCAATGGAAACTGTTAGGTCTCATGGACTGTGTGGATTTCGTTTTTTGTCAAAGAAGTAATAAAGAAAAAAAGAAATTCATGAAAAATAACAAAGAAAAAAATAATTGCCTCAAAGGTAACAAAAATTGGAACTCAGATTGCAATATACCGAATTCAAACATGCCTTGATCAACGAGGCAATAAATGTCTCAGTCAACGAGGCAATAACACATTCATTGCCTCGTTGACCAATGAATTCAGACCCTAAATGTCTGAATTCAAGCAAAGGCTATAGGCCTAACTTGTAGCCTTTGCAAGAGATGTGACTAGTCATTGATTGGTCACGGACATGGTAAAAACAGGAAGGATGGAAATTACTATTTCGGGGACACGTGGCAACACATGATTGGTTCAAACAAATTTTGATGTATTTTGATTGGCTAAAAAATAAAATAATAGATAATATTATTGTAAAATTATGAAAATGCCCTCTGTCATTTGCCTATAAATTGAGCATGAGACTTCTCATTTCCTTCACATTTTATCTCCCTCTGTCCCTTCTCTTCAAAGAGTGTTTGAGAATTTCTTGCAAAAATTATTTTGTTTTACTCTTTCAGTTTAAGTTCTGCTACAGATCAAGAAGGAAGTGCTATTAAATTAGCATTTTATAGCAAAATCCAAGGTAAGTCGGAGATAACAAATAAAATATATTTGTAATTTTATTTTCTATGTAGTATTTTTTTTAATAGTAAGAGAGAAATATAAGCATGTTGATAAATTTGTGTTATGATAATAATTTTTATTGTAGTATGAAATGTATGCATTTTCATTAGTTTTTTGTGTAATAATGTGTAATTGCATGTGGACGTTTGTTTGTTTGTATGTTGTAATTTTTATTATTATTGTTTTTTTTTTTGCATGATAATGGAAAAAAGTCATAGGAAAAAAATAGAAGAAAAAAGGTATGAAATAAGTGAATAAGTAAAAATGAAAAGAAAAATATTATGAAATAAATTTATTTATAACTAAAAAGATATTAACAATTAGGGTAGGAGTAGAAAAATAATAATATATCTAAGAAAGTTGGAAGTAATTAATAGAACTAAAAAATTTGTTAGAGAGAAAAAATTTCGAATGAGAATTAGTTGAAATAAATTAAATGAGAAAGAAAAAAATTATATAGTTGAAAAATAAGTAGAAATATTTTATATTAGTAGGAAAATAAATTTATATAAATATAAAAAGAAATATATTTTATTTTAATAATTACAACTACAAAGGAAGAAGGAAAAATTAAATATTTGACGAATAATTATGAAATATTTTATATTAAGAGTAAAAGAAATAAATTTATATAGTTGGAGGAAAATAGAAATATATGCTTTAGTAAGTATTTAAAAATTTTATATTATATATATTTTATATTAATATTAATAATAAGAAAAATAACATTAGAAGAAAGGAATTTAAATAGTTAAGAAATAAGTGCAACATTTTTAATATTAATAGTGAAAAATAATTTGCCTAAGAAAATTGGAAGTAATTATTAGAACAAAAACATTTGTTAGAGAGAAAAAATATGGAATGAGAATTAGTTGAAATAAATTAGATGAGAAAGAAAAGAAAACTTTATATAGTTGAAAAATTAATAGAAGTATTTTATATTAGTAGGAAAAGGAATTTATATAGATGTAAAAAGAAATATATTGTATTTTAATAATTACAACAACAAAGGAAGAAGAAAAAAATTTAAATATTTGATGAATAATTGTGAAATATTTTATATTAAGAGTAAAAAGAAATAAATTTATATAGTTGGGGAAAAATAGAAATATATGCTTTAGTAATTATTTAAAAAAATTTATATTATATATATTTTATATTAATATTAATAATAACAAAATAACATTAAAAGAAAGGAATTTAAATAGTTGAGAAATAAGTGCAAATTTTTTAATATTAATAGTGAAAAAAATAAATTGATACAGTGAGTAAAAAACAGAAATATATGGTATATTAATATTTGTGAATAGTTTTATTATATAGTGTATATTAATAAGTATAGTTGAAAAATAAATTCAAATGTTATTTTATGTCAAGTAAAAGAAATAAGTGATTTGAAGTTATCTTAATAATAAGGAAAAACATTTTATAATAATAATGACAAAAATAATGGTAGAAGAAAAAAGGTTGTATAGTAAAAAGATAATTGCAAAATTTTTTATATTTAGAAGTATGCATGATTTTTAAAAAAATTTATATGTATTAGAAGTATGCATGATTAAAAAAAAATCAACATAAAAAAGAAATATACAATTATAAAATATTAATGCAAAAATTTGGTTCGATGAAATATGTTACAAGTATAACTATTTTGAGCATATTTGTGATTAGGATATTTGAAGGGAATAAAATGGCCAAGAGAAATAAGATTATTTGTATTTATGCAAATAGAAAAATTTATGAAAGTGCACAAAGTGCAATATTTTAGTGTGCAATGTCAAGATATATAAGAGTTAGCATTGATATCACCTTGGAAGAGTTAAAAGAAACAATTAGTCAAAAACTATGCCTTCCTGCCAACTAAATTGTATCTAGTTTGATATATAAGCTCCCGACGACAAAAAATCTAACATGGTATCAAACAATTATGCTAAAAGATAATTGTAATATGCAGAGAATGTGGCAATCACACTCACAGTTTCTATTACAATTGAATGCAGTTGAGATATATGTGAACATCTCAAGTATTGACTCGCATTTGAGCATTGAATTTCAGTTGAACTCCATAAATGAAGTACTACCATCACTAGATCCGTCATATCAATCAACAGCTTATGCTTAACATTATAAAATGGTGGCAATAGAGGATAGTTCGCATCTCTTTCTCCATCAAACTCAAAAGAAAATGTATTAGAGAACTTTGAAAATGAAGATAAGTATGATGCAGAACTTAATCTTAATTATAACAATAATGATGAAAATGATGACGGTGACATTGATGATGATGATAACGATGACACATATGATAGTGAAGGTGATGATGATGAGGGTGTTGATGTTGAACCAGTGTCCCAATATGTTGACCCCGCTGTTGCATTCTTGCAGCAAATTAATTTGGCTTTAACAAAGGGTGATGAATTTGAAGAAGTAGAAAATCAAGTGCAAATGAACAATGAGGAGTTATTCATTGGATTAAAGTATTCAATCAAAAGGTGTTGTGGCTTGCTATAAAACTATATTCGTGAGAGCACACCATAATTTTAAGAAATACTTAACAAATAAAAAGTATGAAGAATATCGATGTATGAATTATGGTAGGAACTGTAGATGGCGGGTGAAAGCATGGAAGAAAGGCAAGGGAAATGGATCATTTTGGCAAATTACAAGATATAGGGGTCTACATATATGTTTGTCTTCAACCTTATTACAAGATTATCTGAAATTAGATTCTGATGTTATCTCATCATGTATTATGGCAATAGTAATTGAAATCCTAAAGATCTTAGTTTGGAAAACCATTTTGCCAATTTGTACTAAAAATCTTAAATTTGGTAAATAGTCACCAAATTAGGAAGGTTCTTTCATTATAAGTCAAGTTATTCCTGGTAATGTTCATCAACCAGTGAACATGTAAGGAAAAGAGTTAAATAGAAGTATCAATGGAAAATATTTAAAGTTTTACTACTAATTTATATAGGACAGCATTCAAGATTTCAATTCTTAAATAGCAGTTACATACCAACTATATAGCCTTAATTAAATCCAGCAAAATTTAGCAAAACAACACAAGCACAAAGCTAAAAAGAAAAAAAAAAGCCCAAAAAAGATAGCCAAAAATAAAAAACCTATCAAGCCTGGTCCTTGACATTGGTAAAAGGAAGAGGGATTGTTATCAAAGGAATAGCTACTTCGATAGCAAGTCTTTCCAAAAATGGCAATCTAAGTTAGAGGGGTAAGGTCATTCTAGTACTTGTTCTAACATTTTCTTGGTTAAATATGCAATAAAAAAGAATAAAGTATACATCATTTTAGCTTTTTATTGTTGTTTAATATTAGCTGAAAAAATGTAGAGGAGCAAAGTTTTTACTCAAAAAACTAATTGGGTTGAACCAAGTTTTGACTTATAATTTAGGCCTACTTTAAGCTGGACTAGGTTATATTTATTGACAAGTTA
This sequence comes from Erythrophleum fordii, assembly GCA_032878935.1. NCBI lineage: Eukaryota > Viridiplantae > Streptophyta > Magnoliopsida > Fabales > Fabaceae > Erythrophleum > Erythrophleum fordii. The sequence continues at coordinate 10,079,153 of JAVQMF010000052.1, read as the reverse complement.
GCCCAATTGGGTTTGAGGCTAATTTGGGCTTTTGAGGCAAAAAAAAAAGGTTATAACATTTTTGGTATGTGTATTAAATTTATTGGATTGTTTGAAATATTTAAGGAAAATAGTCAAATAATGTGCAACTAAAAAATAAGAGAATATTTTGTTGACTCTAAACAATTTTGATTTAGTCAACCACTTTTTAAGAATTTAGAATTAAACCTGCAAAATATTCCACAGGTTATTAATTAGATCAGCTAGAAAGAAGGGATTTTCTTTTGGTTTGAAAAAGATTCCAACCATGTACCCACTTTTATAATTTAGGGATATAACTTATAAAATATGTTAGTGGCAACTAATTGAGATTAGCTGGAGATAAAGGATTAATGAGTTATCAAGTTGAAAGAAGTGTAGAATATGCTTAAAGACTCACTCTTTTAAATTTTAAAGATGTGTGTTATGGTTAACTAACGTGATAGTTAGTCAACAAATAAATATATTATTTTAATATTCAAAAAAGCTAGGATAGACCTACTTGTATTTAAGTTGTTGACAATAATTCTACATTATTGTAAAAATAGGCCAAACATTTAAGAAGAAGTGATAGATAGTTTTAGTGGGTTAACGACTAGTTTTAGACTAATAAATACTTATTATACATTCATTTGAAAACATACATCCAATCAATCAAATACAAATCTTTCAATTTTATCATTTACTTTACTTTTATATCTTTAAATTTTAGAATTTATTACTTTATTTATAACTTTCTTTATCATATTTCATACCCCTTACTTTCCTTTAATGCAATTTCCAACTGTAGATGTTAGTCATTCTAAGTTATTTTTTAAACCAAACTCTTCTTTTAATAGCCTAAAAATCTAAAGCTAAGGAATAGAGTCCTTTTTTTAGTGTATCGCCTAAACATGGAAATTAAAAGTGTGAGTTAACTGATCAACCCACATTTCTCAATCAATAAGGCTAAAGCTAAGGAATAGAGTCCTTTTTTTAGTATATTGTCTAAACATAGGAATTAAAAGTGTGAGTTAACTGATCAACCCACATTTCTCAACCAATAAAGACAGAGTGCCTCAAATGTGGTTGGAATGATGTGTAGTTTTTTGGCTTAGTTGCTTACAACAAAGTTTTATAATTATGTTATTTTGTACTCTTAATTAGTCTAGCCCTTACTATTTTATCAGAAAAAAAGTGCCCCACTTGATTTAATACTTGTTCATTTTGATTTTCATAATTTTGATTTTTTTATTTTATTGTATATAGTATCAATGGCCCATATTAACTACTTTGAAGTTATCAATGTCTTAAGACAAGTGTCTCTAAATCATAAACATACAGAAAAATATATTAGGTACTTTTTTAGGTTGAAATTTTGGATTTCATTATAAAATGAGGCAAAAAGATCAAATCAACACTAAGATTAGAGCAATAGTCACTAATCTAACTTTTTAAAAACTCAAACCTCTAAAATAATGTAGAAAATGTAATATAAAAATTGTGAGGCAATATACCTCATTGCAACAAAAAAGAAAAAGTAAATTACAAAGACCTTTCTTAAGTTTTGTTAGAATTATACATACCTCTTTTCTATTTTTACAATATATTCAAACTTCTTTTAAAGTAAAAAGTTATCTTATATTTTAATCTAATATTAGAGTTTTTAACCAAAATATCCTTCATTTAATTTTTTTTTTCAAAATTTTGGTCAAAAAAATTAAAATTGAACTAAAATACCCTGCATTAACAATAGATTTCACATAGGCAATTATGTTGTTCCTACCAAATTCTCCCAAATGAAATATCTAAATTTTGATGGAAGCAACTTTAGAAGATGTTCTTATCATCGTAATGAATTTTTAATATTGACAAAACACTAATAGATCAACATATGAAATATATAGAATTAGTGTTGAACTACTTTTTAGAAGGATTTAAAGTTGACATTGAAGCCCTTGTGGAAATTTTTAAACCAAGCAAGTTCTTCTGATAGCTAGTATAATTCCATTAAATGCAAGAGTTGGAGCTATTTTCCTTAATGTTCCATTGGAGCTATTAATTTTGGAGCTTCTTTTCTTAAGGCACAATGGAGCAAGTGAGAGAAAGTCTTCTAGCAGTCACTTTTCAGCTTCTTCCTTCTTTTGTGTTATCCCTTTATATTTTATTAGTATGTTTAGGAAATGCAGCTAGTGACATTCTTACTATAGCTTAAGGACCTAGGTATATCTGAATACAAGTGGGCCCATTATCAATTTCATATCATAGCACAATATAGTAATTAAAACATTTAGGCCCAATAAAGATTTGCAACCCGTGAAAGCTTTGGCTCAATACTTTAATTACCAAGTGTGCATAGATAGAAGTAATTTGGCCCAAATTTATGAAGATGATTTTTTTTAACACTTGTTCGCCCTAACAGGGGCTTTCATTAAGAAGACTTTGACCCAATTTCATAAATATAATTTTCCTTAAAATACTTTCGGCTTAATAAGTATTTACATCAACAAAGCAAATTTGACCCAAACATATGACGTCTTGATTTCCAAATTAATAGAATACTTTTCTCATTAAATGTATTCTAATTTTCCACAAATCTTATTTGACATAATTAAAATTCATTAAAAATTCATTTAGAGATTTTTACTTCAACAAAAGGTCATAGGAATGGATCCCATTTTGAAAATAAATTATTGAAATGATTGACTTAGTTATAACATGAATCAGATTTCTGAAGCTATCCATTCTGTGCGAAGAAACGATATGCATCATAAAGGGCATTGATGCAATAAATTTCACAAACTTTGTGTACATGACAAACTCTCTATTTTATATCATTGACATACGGCTTGTTTAGAAAGTTAAGCGTCGTTAATAGAATTTTTTTTAGTTTTTTATCTATTCATATTATATGGACACATCATATTATATTATTAAAAGTGGGACGCCTATAAAATTGCAATAGGTGGATAATCTTAGGATTCATTAAAATTATTTATCGCTTTCGCTTTTGGTACCCTTTTTTACAGAAAAAGAGTATGAATTTATGTAGGAAAAATTACATTGAAAGATCTAAATTTTACAAAATTTACAGTAAAAGATTTTAAAATTAAAATTATTCCTAAAGACCAAAATTACTATAAGGTTTTATAGGACTTACTATTAAATTATAAAAATTACTATTAATTTTTAAGAAAAATATAATTTAAGTAATTTTAATGGTATCTTTCCTCAAATCTAATAATAATTTTTTAAAACTTTAGTAGGAAGTGGTGGTAATTGAAGATAATTTTAATTTTTAAGATTTTTTATTATAAATTTTACAAAACTTGAGTCCTTAAATGTAATTTTTCAATTTATGTATGGTTAAAATTTATTTATGGTACATCTTTCTATATTTTTTGAAAGTTATAAATGTTTTTGAGAAGAACCATTTAAGATACTTTTAAAAGTAGCTTTGTAAAAATAAAATATCTAAAAAAGAATCTTTATATCTTAATTAAATATTATATATATTCTTATTGTAAATCTATTACAATTAAGTATGTTCATTGATTTGGATTAGTTCAATTTCATCACCTAAATCAATTGAACCAATCTAAATAGCTCAGGGAATAAGTAGCCAATAATCTCCACCAAAAGAAAGCATAAAAGAGTGTCATAGATTTAGCTTAAACAGCAAAATGCTAGTAGATTTGAATCTTCTAAGATTCTAAAAAAACTTCTATAAAAAATTTTTAATTGCACATGATGTTTTACATCATTTATACACTATTAGAAGAGAAGAAGAAATGTTTTAAAACAAAAACAAAAATAAATAAATAAAATACCTCAGTTAATAAACAATAGTAGAAAAAGTGAATTTTATTATAAATATTGATTTAATAAAATAAAACCAAGTCACATAATTAGATTTCACACCATTACCTATTATAATACTATCACATAAAGAGTATCACGGGAGATTTATTTGATTTATTTTATTAAATAATATACAGATGATGTGATACACCATAGACATATATAATTTTCTCAACTTATACAAGTAAATTTGAGAGAGAGAAATATACAACACTTCGGACCAATCACTTTAGACTCTACTTATTTCCTAAATGTGGGTCCCAAATCACTGATCAAAATTGTTCAAAATTTACAATGTATATATCTCACTGAAATCCAAATCCTAGTTGCTATGACTCAGGGTTCCTATAACCAATTTCATTTTTCTGACGGGGATGAATATCAAAATTCAGAAGCATAACCAACGCTGCTCAAATAGAACAGAAGATTTCGGCCAGAATCAACTGTGCAAAGGGTTTTCTAGGATATGCTATATCTTGTATTGCCTAGCCAACCTTATTCCACAGCTTGAAGAATTGCATTAAACTAGAAATGGGCTCAATAGGCTCGAGTGAAAGTTCAACATGATCAAGAAGGCAATGGAGCTAACTCCTCACGTTAAAACTTGTATATGTAAACTATGATAAAATTCTTCCATTTCTGTACAGCTACGATTGTCGATATAAAAGAATAAAAATGGCACAAACCTCTACAGTGAAAACAAACTCTACCCTTTGGATAGCAAACAATAAAATCAGGCAACCAACAGATATACTCTGAAGTAGCCAAAAGAATATATAACTTTACAAAAGAAAAGGAGGAAGAAAAGGGGACAAAATTATCCAGGTAGACCACCTGCAATAGGATACATTTCTATCTGTCCGCCTCCAACCACTCTTGTATTCACAAACTTTTTTTCGGCTTCTCTTGAAATTTGTATATCATCAGGACAACAATATTGACGCACAAATTTTACAACAAAACGAGGAAGCAAAGCTGCTACAATGGTTCCAAGCAAACATAACCAGAACAACGAAGTTCCAGCAACATGAAAGATGGCCCTGCCAAAGTATTTAGAGAGGCAGACATCAGTCTTCAAGTACATAGGCAATGAAAGACCGCACAGGCTAATCAATCTAAGAAGGGAAGGCGAATTGAATGTCAACAAAGAATTATTTTGGTGGGCTAAATTACTTCACATATTAGAGAGGCGATCATTACATGGGACCTCCAAGAAATCAAGCACATAAATTCAATAAGCAAGGAAAGAAAGAAAACACAATTTGTTCTGTGCGAAAAGCAAAACAAAATTGAGAATTATAAAGAAGCCTGTGGTCAAGTTGTTAACACACCAGGATCAAATGATCTGAAGTGCAAAAAAGTTGGTGCATGACTACCTATTTATAATTCTCCCAATAAGCATTATTTGCATGCTATTTGACTAAAAATTCCGAGAAATATTTTATTATGTTCAACATTAGATTCTGGTAATAAATTTCCATATATTTCTTCTTGGAAGGGATACAATCTAGCATGGAGCACTCTAACTCACTACTGAGTGTTCAGATCATGTCAAGCATAGAATGCCGGTGATGGAAGTGTTAATTTACAGTATAAGCATGAAAAGTTATTGTATCATTTGCATCACATGTTTACCACACTAGACTGCACTTTAGTAGAATTTGCTCCATATAAGCAATATAATCTTGTTTAACCTCCACTCAAGGCATTCTCAGCTCTTGATATATTAGTAGCAGGCTTTGTTGAGCGGAAAAATTGCAAGAACAAATTGGCATGTGACTTCGAACATTTTCTTTTCAAAATTTTTTTCTTTTTTCCTTTTTAATAATTTAAAATCCTGATATTAAGAGTAAAATAAGGAGAAGCTGGTTTTCTTTTATCAGAAAATATTTTGAGAAATACTAGGCAGATTGTACAAGACATTCCATTTTTTTCCCAAGTGTTGCCTCTACTCATCACTGTACTCCGCCTGTAAGCCTCTGCTAGTGGGCTGCTATAACACATGAAGGTTGGGACAAAAGTAATTAAACTCCACAACGAAAAAGGTCATGCCAGAAAATGGTAATGATTGATAATGTATACAGCAGAGCAAGCATATTAAGTGAAAAGCTGACACATGCAAGTACATCTTACCTTTCCATGCATGCTATGGCATTAAATTTAGCAACAAATATCGCATATTTGCAGGAAAATTAACAGAGAATGGGAAAAGATAGAGAGCATACCAGTAACCAGGAAATGAGGGTATAGCATCAATGATGATGACAGAAATGCAGGTTGCAACAACAGACCCCCAAATGGCCGCATGAGTAATCCAAGTCCACCTGATGACATCCATGGCCAAGTGTAAATTAACCAAAATAACCACCGAGAGAGTCCAAAGATCTCCTATGCTTGATATATCGATAGTGCTTCCCCAATATGCAAAGAGAGGAACAAAGAACACTACAATACTTTGCCACAAAGTATCAGCCATTGTCAACCAAAATAAATTTTCATTGTAGGCCTCTTGTCTCTGCCCAGCTCCATAAAGCTGAGGATACTTTAGGAGAGTCCCCTTACTAAGATCTTTGTCAAGAATACCAACAACAATGGTCGGAAATGAAGTGTAAACTACAGAATATAACAAACTGCTCCATTCAGTTATAGCAGTTGTCAAAGTGAAGGCAGTGAACAGCACATACCTGGAAAATATAGCAAAATACTAATACATCAAAATTCGGAGTTAAACATCTCAACAACCAGAAAGAACAAACAGAAAATCCGAATCAACAGGTAGGTTATCAATATGAGGTTTGTGGCATACTAAATTTGAAACATTATATGGTGAAAGTATCTAAATATTTATGTTTGCTGGAGTGTTACCCACCAAAATAGGACAAGAACAATGATAGCATTCCTGTAAAGATTGTATAGCACCATGTAACCCAGCCGTTGATAATTCCAATGGCCATGTACTAATAAGAGAGGAACTATAAACCTAAACTGTCCCATTGCGTAATCTGATGCCATTACAGCTTGCCGACCCTCCTGTCCACTGATGCCAACTCCAACATCAGCCATTTGGATCATTGAGACATCATTAGCACCTGAATCACAGGCATAAAAAGTTTATAATATCAGGAGAAACATCAATAAGGGATTACAAAATTATCTGTTACCATCCATCAGTGATTTTTCCTCTTTTCTTTTTTAAACCTTTCTTTTGGAAGGGAAGTGACAATCTAAAGAAAGTCAACAAACAAAATCATACCATCTCCAATGGCTAGAGTCATGTCCGATGTCCTATTCTTTACAAGGGAAACAATCCCAGCCTTTTGCAGTGGAGCCACTCGACAACAGAGAACCACAGAACATTCACTTGCCAGTTGAAAGAGCTGGAATCAACAGCAGCAGGTTAAATGAGCACATAAAACAACACCAAAATGCAGTTTAAACACCATCTAAAATTTAACAGCAGTAACCTGTTCTTCAAGTTCACTGTCAAGAATGTATACAAGGCTGGTACCATCAATAATCAAGGCTATTGGAGCTGCTACACGTTCAGTACTTCCACCAGTACCGTTAGACCTTAAAAGGGCATCTTGTAAATTCCTCCTACATGACTCTCTATTGTTGCTATTAATTATAATTTGAATCATATTGCCTGTTAGGAGCTTTGAGGAGTAGGCAATTGATATGGCAGTTTCTTGTTTGTCCCCAGTCAATACCCATACCTTGATACCTGCTGTCCTTAGAGACTCAATGGATTCTGGCACCCCTTGCTGCAGTTTATCTTCAATAGCAGATGCACCCAATATGCAGAGAGTGTTTTCCACACTGCTGGAAACCTTGCGAAGCAAAGCACCTCTACCAATCAAAGCATTGCTTGCTTCCTCAAAAGCAAAGTGCCATTGCTCAAATTCTGAAGGATTTAATTCCCGGGTCCCAATAACAAGCGTCCTCAAACCAATGGAGGAATACGAGTGAAGATGGGTTTCAGTTGCACGTATTATATCCATTCTCAATGATTTATCTGTCACACTAAACATGGATGTATCTGCACCTTTGACAAAAACTTTCACAGAATTGTCAGGGCACCCTAATATAACAGACATCCTCTTCCGGTCACTATCAAATTCATGCAAGCCCAAGACATTGAACCTGCACTACCCCATTATGAGAATTAGATAACCCCACTGCACTAAAACACTGGAAAGCCAGCTAAGCGGGAGGAGAAGGAACTAACATATACAATAAGCAAACACTACCAGTAATTATATTGATAATATACCCAAGAAAAAAAAAAAAATTTATGTAGGCACTCTTCTACTTGAATAGCATCAATACTAAATTGATAACAACTAAGGGTATATTTGGTTGGATGATGTAAAAGAAAAAAGAAAGTAAAATGTGAGTAAGTAAGATAACAAATGACTTTTGTGTCCCTACAATAATTTGAAAGTTAAAATAGTAATTTGAAGGATGAAGAAATAATTATAAAAGCATAATAAATATTGCACAAATTATGTAAAGGAATTATGTTTCCATTGCAGCAAACCAAACATAGCCTAACTGTTTCCAGTTATCATGGTAAATCAAGAATCTTAACTGCCTGAACATTATAAAGACCACACCATTAACAACTAAAAGTATCTGGTTATCATTCTAAATATGGAAATTAGAATTGGATATGAAGGGGGAGAAGGGGGGGGGGGGGGGCCAAAACAATTGAACTTACTTTTGTCTTTCTCCTTGAATATCAATAACTATGTAACCTGAGGTTCGTTCTATAAGTGTAAAACCATAGGCAGCAGCACCATATGCTAATGCTTGTTCATCTGGTGACTCCCCTTGGTAATCAATCAATTTGACCGCAGGATCAGATGTGTCAACAAGAAGAGGCACAATAGTATTGCAGGCTGCCAACACAAGGAAGAAATCACGAATCTGTTTTCCCTCCTTGTTTTTGAATCCACCTCTTGATAATCGCAACAGCTCTGGATCAACTTTCACCTTCATCTTAGACCTCAGGACCTTTCCATCAACTGAAAAAAGAAAACCACAAAACAAGCAAGCTATGTCAATTATAAACAAGATCAGATGCACAAGAGTTAATGCGTAAATTTCTTTAGAACTGACGAACATATTTGGAGATGAAATCACACCTCGGACAGAGTATTCAACTTGCTCATTCTCCAGAATGGCTTGAGAACTGTAATCAACCCCCCAGATGCTTACACACTGAAATTCCATCTTGTTCTCAGTAAGTGTGCCAGTTTTGTCTGAGAAAACATATTTAATTTGTCCTAAATCTTCATTTATATTTAAAGCTCTACACTGAAATCTTGAATTTGATGCCTCATCATACATTCTGGTGTCTCCAATCATTAAGTAGGCCTGACCAGCCCGGACAAGCTCCATGGAAATGTACAAGGATATGGGAATCATGACTTGGAACACTATAACTGACATGAGGAATGAGATCAGTATTTCCACTCCCCATCCAAAATATTTATAGTCTTTTTCTTTTCCCTTCGAAACATCCAGCTTCCTATAATAGGGCAAGAGATCCAATTCAGCTTTGTGGAGCTTTAACCAAACAGCAGTACAAACAGAGACAACTGTACACACGGTTACAAGAAAGCAAGAGATCAAGATGATCTCCTTGTTCATACGAGTCTCCAACCGGCTCCTCTTTGATGGAGCTCCTGAGCTATTGAGCATAGCTTTAGTTTCACGACCACAATATACAGCAACGCCAATCGCCCAATTGGTATTTTTGAGTTCACAGCCTCGGAGAATAATATTGGAGGATCCAAGTGACAATCGCTTTCCATCAATTTCCATGCTACCCTGAAACCCATAAATGTTCCTATTGGGTTTCTCGCACTTAATTAACCCATTAAACCTCTCCTTTTCAGGCAACAGTAAAAGGGTCTCAGGTTTTGCATACCGAGTCTTCAAATTTGATTCTCCATCTAAATTAGTAGTCTGAACATATGCAACCCCAGTAGGATCACTGGTTGACAGCAACACCATATCACATGGAATGGTTTCATTTGCATGGATTCTAATGATTTCGCCAACTCTAATGTCCTTCCATTTTTTCCGTTGGGGATTATCATCAAACACAACTGATGCTAACCTGTTGTTCTCAACTTTGTCCGACTGATGCCGCCTCCAGTCCTCATATGCATCCTTCACAGCCGAAACTACCAGGACAAAGGTTAACGGCAAAAAAGAAACCCCAATCCCAAAAACGGCAATCTCAGGGAGCTGATTAAGTATGGCAATTATAAGAAAATAAATGTAAGCAACTCTATGGAATTGTTCAAATAAATTCCTGGGCAAAAAGGTGAGGGTGGAGTATTTCGCGGTACGAATCGAATTTCCTGAAAATCGAACCCTCTCATTCGTCCTCAGAGGATCATTTATAAAAACAAACCTCGCATCCGCATCGCTGATTTCCTTCTGGGACGTGTTGAGCGCTTCAGAATCTGCTCCATTCGACCCATACTGTTCAGGCTTCGAACCCAAATGGCCGAAGTTTACTTCTCGGGTCGAATTCCTACCGGAGCCCCTAGACTGAATAGACATAGCACTTCTGAGTGACGATGAATTAACAGCAGAGTCAAATTTTGAAGAATTATCAAATGGATTATCGGAGTCCATTGCGAAACAAGTCAGAGGTGCTAGAATTTGGCGTCGGTTCGCCTAGATCAGAGAGAACTGGTCGTCTGGCAGGAAGCTCATGGATTTTGGGAATTCTTGGAGATGGGATCAAAAGTAGCCACTCAGAACCGATGCTCCGAAAACCACAGGGTTTCTAAGCAGCTCAAGTTCAAAACTTTCAGATCGAACTAGAAAGACAAACCTATCGAATCCTTCAATTCTTCCTAGAACATGCACTGACGTTTTTATGCTTCGCACCAAGTCGAAGCAGTTCAACAAGAACGTTCAGCGGGTCATTGGGAGTAAGACACAGGTAGAGAAGGTGGGTCATGTTGCTCAGGAATCGTACTCCAAGGGCTGCAATTGACGGTTGTTGAAGAAATGTGTTAGTGAGAGAGGGAAGTACAAGAAATCTGGAAGTCTAAAGGCTGAGACGATGCAGCTTGGAAGTCCAAAACGACTTATTATGATTGGCGAAAACGTTTGTATACATCATAACGAGTCCCTTAAATAAAAGTCTCTGGGTAAGGGAGGAAAGAAAAGTCTATTTTCCTTCCAGGGTAAGAGAGAAAAAGAAAAGGAATTCTTTATTACTAAGCATTAATCGTCAAAAGCGTCTGCTTGGCGGATTCCAATGGGTGTCCAAATTTGATTCGTTTTCCCCCCTTTCAAATGACAAATCTTCCCTCAGAGAGAGAGAGAAAACGAAGGAAGGAGGCGCTGAGCAGTTTCGCGTGCTGTTTCTTTGTGAATTGCAATTTGTTTCCTTGTTTTGATAGTTAAAATTTATATTTATCTATAATTAATCTTTATCGTTTTGAACCATGCGTTAATTGCAGAGCCATTTCTGCTAGGTAACAACTCATAGTAGTTTTTTCTTTTAATATATTTGTTATTAAATTTTTAATTAAAAATAATAAATATACAAATTTTTTTAATAAATATATAAAACAAAATGAATAGTCTTATATTTGGAGGTGGAACTGCAGCACAATAGAGGTAGAGAATCCGAATAGATGGTAGCTGGGGGCAACGCAACTGCCTCTTTTGTTTTCATATGTTTTGTTATTAATAATTTTTTTACATGAAATGAGGTGGTAAATAATATGCCAATTTTGCATGGTTCATAATCCATAAACCATAGGGTCAAAAGTTAGTGGAATTATTTTATTTGAAGACAAGTATCTACTATATAGTTTTGTTAATCTATGATATTGTGTACGAGGGAATTTTTGTGGATAATTTATTATAACTTAAAAAAAAAAACTAGCATTTTCAAATCGAGATTAGAGTAGGTAATATCTTAATTTGGTAATATGAGTTTTCTTTTCAGAGGGTTTTGAAGATAAAATTTTAAATATATCAATGTAAAAGAATATTCTCTTAAGATCTTTGAAGGAAAAGATTTAATTTAGATAAAGTATAAAGATAGCTTTAAACAAAATAACTAAACAAAAATTGTTCTAGAACAACCAACCAGTGACTAGTTGAAGAGATCAGATTTAGTTGTTAGGCTTTATGTCTTGGTTCAATTTTATATTCACATTAGTAGTTATTAGTTAAGGTAAATTACTATTTCCTTTAAGTTGGCATAATTTTTCGAGATCGACTTACCTATTACAAAAAGTTATACTATCATCTTTTGAAGCTTAAAATTATTTGTGACTAAATTTATTTTAATTAAAATATTTTAATAATATTATTATTTCTATTAAAATATTACTGATTAATTTTTTTTAATTTTTAATTCAATGTTATTTTTTTTATTTAGAACAATAAACTTAATTTATTCTAAAATATTACTATATTTATAACAATGCTTATATTGATTAAATGTATATTTAATACATATATTATTGTTAAAATAAAAATTAATTATTATCTTTTAATTAGCAGATTTCTTTAAAATGTTATTTTGTGAATATGATCTTTATTTTTAATAACTAATTATTTTGTACTAAATGCCTTTAAAATTTTATAAATTTAAAAAATAATTATTTAATAAACTTGAGGGTATTTTGGGCAAAATAGGTTTAGTTATAGGTAATTTGATTTTGAGGCAGGACAATATAAATTTTTGTAATAAAGAAGAGGGTTGTATAAGTAAATCATTTTCAAGAAAAGAGATGTGTAATTTATTCTATATGTTATTACACACAAAAATTGCTCTAGCTAGCCAGAAAAAAAATAAATTTAAGATTGAGATGAATAACATATCAAGGATTCAATTTTTATTTAACCCCTTACTCACTTTTTATTAGATTTACAGCAACACTTATATTTATTAATATATATTTCTACACATATGATTATTGAAATTAAATATTATTTATTATCTTTAATTGGTTAAAATTTAAAAAAAGACTATTTTATAATATTTTTTGTTTTTAATAATTATTTATTCTTTTAATCCAATGATTTTAAAATTTTTAAATTACAAAGGTGGCCTTTTTGTATTAATCAAATACATATTTAATATTATACTATATAATAAATATAAGGATATTTTGTTCAAAATATTTATAATTCTAGTTTATATTTTGATTCCACAAAAGGTCTGTTCATATTTTTATAATAAATATGAAGTTATTTATTTAAACTATCTTGAGGATGAGGAAAATATTTTACCCTAAGTATTATGTTTGGTATGGTTTTGAAAATATAATCAACTTCCTCGCTCAAGAAGAAAGAGCAATACCACATAACTCACACTGTATAATCCAAAACCTGTTTAACAACCATTCCTACCTACAATCATTTTCATTCTACTTACCTTCATCGTCTCCACTCTATTGTTCACACTGTGCATCCAGCTTAAATTTCAGTTCGCAATTAAACACCTAAAAATATATAGATCTATGTAGCCGAACACTTCAGATTCTATATATATATATATATATATATATTATCTTTCAAAGATGGATCTACAATCTGACATATTGTTTGTTCTCATATGAAAGCATAATCGTTTTGCTGCTAAAAGATGAACATGAAAACAGTAGGCAAACAAAGATCGATGAAGCTCCGTCGAAGGAGAAATGGAGTTCTGCAAAAGCAAATACCATTGGGTGTGGTCGACGATGGCCGCTGTGACTATGGGGGACAGATAGCTTTAGTTAGAGAGAGAAGCTTGAACGTAAGTGAAGGTTGGTAATCCATAAAGAAATTAAGTTTAGATATAGTTTTTTATATTTTTATTATTAAAATTTTTAATTAAAACATACTAAATATATGATTTTTGAAGCATAATATGATTACAATTTAATTAAAAAAATTATATATTTATCTGCAAAAATTATATGTTTATCATATTACTATCAAAAAATTATATATTTATTATATTTTATTTAAATAGCTTGATATAAAAAAATATAAATAACTGCCATATAAATTTTTTCCATCCTGAAATCCTTTTGGTATGGATAGGATTAAGTTTTCCCCATATATCTTGCGGGAAAATGAATACCAACGGAAAATCCCTTTTTAAAAACTTATGCCAAATATGGTAAATTGAGTCTGCTGAGTAAACTTTGCTTGAAGAGTGTAAAGAATCCATATATATATATATATATATATATTAAAAAACCTTGTTCGTATATTATAATTCTATTTATATTTGAAATAATGATGATTTTAATCTTTTTAAGAAAAAAAATTACAAAAAAATACCTTTTAAGCCTTGAGTCACTTGTATAGACTTTTAAAATTGAAAATTATTAAACTCTCATACTTTCACATTTCAAAAAATAAGCCATTCTAACTAATATTCTCCTTCTAGCACTAACTCATTTGCCACCTCAAACTCCTCATATGTCATATTTGAATTGCAATTTTTAATGCAATGGTCTCCAAACTGACATAACGGCCAAGAGTCTAAAACACGAAATGAGTTAACTTTGTCAGGAGAAAATTAAATAGAATAAAATATTTCCTAAAATGTACCAAGTCTCTTAAATTTTGAATCATATATACACAGATATCTCTTTGATTTTTAAAACTTAATAATGAATCTCTAAATTTGAAATTATGTACAAGTAACCCATTATCATTAGTTAATTAGTTATTTTATTAATAAAAAGTGACATATCAAAAAGTTATTTGCATATGACTCAAAGTTTATAAAGATATCTATACAAATTTAAAAATTTAAAGAAGTCAATTATAAGGTAAAAGAAGTTATTTGTATATGATTTAAAATTTATGAAATTTTGTGCATTTTACCCATAAAAAGTTTATAAGTCTAATTTTCAATTTTGATGAAAATTTAGAATTGTTTGTAAATAACTTAAAATTGAAGAATTTTTTTTTTATATTTCTTTAATAGATAGAAATAGATGTTAAATCATTAACATAATTCATGTGTTTCATGTTGACTAATGACAATTATAATTTTTTCACTATTAAAATAAAATTTTATATTATAAACTCATAATTTTAAAGTTACTCCTTAATTAGGGAATCATCCTATAATGGCCATCCTCTTTTACTTGGTCCAAATAAAGGTCGGTCAAGACGACGTATTAATAACTCATTCACAAAATAAACTTTGCACGACCTGACTCTGTAGTCTATAGTCGTCGCTTAAGACCATGAATATTTTTATTTTCTCTTTAAAGATGTAATTAAATAACCATGAAAGCAGGTTGTTGATCCTTCCCCACCAAAGAATACCTCAGTGTGAACACTTGATGAGCGTAATTAATAAGGCCGATGCTGACCCCTGTCTTTTAAATCCCAAGTTGAAGAATATGTGAGTGTGAGTAAGTATTTAAATATGATATATACTGTTTAAGTAACATATGGATTAGGTGGTTTATCTTTTAATGTTCAGTGTAGTTATGAAATTCAGACCAAATCCAATTTATGGACATATATTTTTTTTTTAATAATTATTTATTTTGTAATCAAATATTTTAAAAATTTTAAATTAGAAAGGTGGCTTTTTTTGTGCTAATCAAATAATGTTTAATATTTGTTATACTATATAATAAATATAAGGATATTTTGCACAAAATATTTATAATTCTAGTTTATAGTTTCATCTCACGAAAAGTCTGTTTATATTTTTATAATAAATATGAAGTTATTCATTTAAACTATCTTGAGGAGGAGGAAATTATTTTACCCTAAGTATTATGTTTGGTGTGGTTTTGAAAACATAATTAACTTCCTCGCTCAACAAGAGACTGCAATACCACGTAACTCACTGTATAATCCAAAACCTGTTTAACAACCATTCCTACCTACAATCATTTTCATTCTACTTACCTTCATCGTCTCCACTCTATTGTTCACACTGTGCATCCAGCTTAAATTTCAGTTCGCAATTAAACACCTAAAAATATATAGATCTATGTGGCCGAACACTTCAGATTCTATATATATATATCTATATATATATATGTATATATTATCTTTCAAAGATGGATCTACAATCTGACCTATTGTTCTCATATGAAAGCATAATCGTTTTGCAGTTAAAAGAGATGAACATGAAACCAGTAGGCAAAAAAAGATCGATGAAGCTCCGTCGAAGAAGAAATGGAGTTCTGCAGAAGCAAAAATGATTGAGTATGGTCGACGATGGCCTCTCTGGTATAGTTGACAGATAGCTCTAGCTAGAGAGAGAAGCTTGAATGTAAGTGAAGGTTGGTAATTAAAAAAAAAAAGGTTTAGATATAGTCTTTTTATGTTTTGTATTATTAAATTTTTAATAAAATACAGTAAATACATAATTCTTCAAACATAATATGACTATAATTTAATTCAAGAATTATATATTTATCATATTATTATTAAAAAATTATATTTTAATTAAATAACTTGATATTAAAAATATAAATAACTGCCATATAAATTTTTTCCATCCTGAAATCATTTTGGTATAGATGGGATTAAGTTGCCCATATATCTTGTGGGAAAATGAATACCAACGGAAAATAATAGACTTCGCTTGAAAAGTGTAAAGAATCCATTTTTTTTTTAAAAAACCTTGTTAGTATATTATAATTCTATTTATATTTGAAATAATGATAATTGTAACCTTTTTTAAGGAAAAAATTGGAAAAAAAAAACTTTTAAACTTTGAGTCACTTGTATATACTTTTAAAATTGAAAATTATTAAACCCTCAAACTTTTCACATTTCAAGAAATAAGACATTCTATCTAATATTCTCCTTCCAGCGTTAACTCATTTACCCCCTCAAACTCCTCATATGTCATACTTGAACTGCACTTTTCAATGCAATGGTTTCCAAACTGACGTATGTGCCAAGAGTCTAAAAGAGCAAATGAGTTAATTTTGTTACGAGAAAATTAAATAGAATATCATATTTCTTTAAATGTACCGAATCTCTTAAATTTTGGGTCAGATATCTCTTTAATTTTTAAAACTTGATAATAAATTTTTAAATTTGAGATTATGTACAAATAACTCACTATTATTAGTTAATTAGTTATTTTACTACTCGAAACGTGACATATCAAAAAGGTACTTATATATAATCCAAAGTTTATCGAGATATTTATATAAATTTAAAAGTTTAAGGAAGCCTATTATCAATTTTTAAAAGTAAAAAAAATTATTTATACATATTTAAAATTCATAAAGATTCTGTGCATTTTAACCATAAAAGTTTATAAATTTAATTGTCAATTTTGATGAAAAATTCAGAATTGTTTGCAAATAATTTAAAATTCAGAAATATGTTTTTTCTTGTATTTTTTTTTCTAATAGATAGAAATCGATGTTAAATCATCAACATAATTCAGGTGTTTCATGTTGAGTAATGACAATTATAATTTATTTACTAAAATAAATATTTTATATCATAAATTTATAATTTTAAAGTTACTCCTTAATTAGAGAATCAGTCTACAATGTCCATTCTCTTTTTCTTAGTTCAAACAAAGGTCGGTCAAGGCAACGTATTAATAACTCATTCACAAAATGGATTTTGCACGACTTGACTCTGTAGTCTATAGTCGTTGCTTAAAAAATAAGACAATGGATGTTTTTATTTTCTCTTTAAAGACGTAATTAAATAACCGTAAAAGCAGGTTGTTGATCCTTCCCCACCAAAGAATACCTCAGTACTGTGAAAACTTGATAAGCGTAATTAATAAGGCCGACGCTAACCCTCGGACTTTCAAATCCTACGTCGAAGAAATATGTGAGTATTTAAATATGATATGTATAAATATATATATATATATACATATATATACTGTGTAAGTAACACATGCATTATGTGGTTTATTTTTCAATGTTTAGTGTGGTTGTGAAAATCCAACCCAATTGATTGATCAAATTGATGAGTGAACACCAATTTTTTTGTTTGTTTTTATTTTGTGTCATTTGAAATAAAGTAACATCTACATTAAATATCTTATCCTTGAGTGTTTAGTGTGGTTATGAAAATTGCAATATACTGACCGGTCAAACCAATGAATTAGTCATGGAACCCTGATTTTTTTATTTTTGATTCTTGTCAATTAAAATAGAATTTTGGCATTTTATGATAGAAATTGGTAATGTTTTATAATTCCATTTAACTCATTTTACATAGATTTATTGTTATATATATATATGTAAAATATTTTAACTATTTTTTATATTTTCAAATATTGATATATATTTTAAATATTATTTTATAATCATAAGATCAGACTACTTAAAAATTATGATAATTGGGAGATCACATATCTCCGTTGTTAAAAGTTTGTCAAACTTTTTTTAATGCAAAAAGAAATTTTTTTTTGATAATATATTAAAAGGATCAAACTCTTAACATTATCTATACCTCCACCTCATCCTTACCATTTGAACTAACTCCAAGTAGCTGCAAAAGGGCATTTTCTTGTTAGCTTATGGGTTAACTAAAATGATATCTTTTCTTCAATAATTTTAAGGGCGCACTTCTATATTAATCTAATACATTTATATGAAAATAAAGTTTTTTTAATACTAGCCCAAAATTTGAATTTAAATATTTAAACAAAAAAGTATATCTCTTGACAACTTTTATAAATTATTAATTGTATTATATTTTGGACTCTAATCAACATGTTTTACATAAATTTTTTGTCATTTATATATAAAATGCTTTAACTATTTTTCATATTTTCAAATATTTATATCTAATTTAAATATTATTTTATAATATATATATTAATTTAATTATAAAATATTATATATATCTATACTTTTTCTATGTAAAAATTATTTTGGACTTTCAAATCCCAAGTCGAAGAAATATGTGAGTATTTAAATATGATATATATATATATACTGTTCAAGTAAGACATACATTATGTGGTTTATTTTTCAATGTTTAGTGTGGCTGTGAAAATCCAACCCAATTGATTGATCAAATTGATGAGTGAACACCGATTTTTTTAATTTTTTTTCATTTAAAATAAAGTAACATCTACATTAAATATCTTATCCTTGAGTATTTAGTGTGGTTATGAAAATTGGAATATACTGGCCGGTCTAACCAATGAATTAGTCTTGGAACCCTGATTTTTTATTTTTGATTCTTGTCAATTAAAATAGAAATTTGGCATTTTATGATAGAAATTGGTAATGTTTTATAAATTCTATTGAACTCATTTTACATAGACTTATTGTTATATATATGTAAAATATTTAAACTATTTTTTACATTTTAAAATATTTATATATATTTTAAATATTATTTTATAATCACAAGATTATACTACTCACAAATTATGATAACTGGGAGATCACATATCTCCGTTTTTAAAAGTTTGTCAATTTTTTTTTTCTAATACAAAAGGGTATTTTCTTGTTAGCTTATGGGTTAACTAAAATTATATCTTTTCTTCAATAATTTTAAGGGCGCACTTCTATATTAATCTAATAAATTTATATGAAAATAAAGTTTTTTTTTAATACTAGCCCAAAATTTGAATTTAAATACTCAAAATAAAAAGTATATCTCTTGACAACTTTTATAAATTATTAATTGTATTATATTTTGGACTCTAATCAACATGTTTTACATAAATTTTTTGTCATTTATATATAAAATGCTTTAACTATTTTTCATATTTTCAAATATTTATATCTAATTTAAATATTATTTTATAATATATATTAATTTAATTATAAAATATTATATATATCTATACTTTTTCTATATACTTTGAAAAACAATTTAACCCTACTTCAATTACAATCAAGTCATTAAATTATGAATCATTTGTTATTTTAATTTAATGTACAATTTAATTTTTAAAATATTTTTTTTTATTTTTTATTAAAAAGTTAGTGGTGTAGCACTTCCAGGCAGCATTTTGGTGTAAGAAAAAGAAGAGAAAAAGTTGAAAACGGAATTTTCAATCTATGGTTTTGTGGACATTTCAATATGTTAAGTTAAATCCAAATCCATTGTCTTTGGTTGGAATTATTAAGGCCACGTTTTAATAAAGGCGAAGTCAAGTCTACTAAGTAATGGCAAAAAAGGACGGTCTAATTATTTGTATTCAATTGATTAGGAATCAAATTAAATATGATGAAGTGTGTTGGTAGGAAGAAATAATTTTAAAAAAAATTAATTTAGTTTATTTTTGTGAGAGATATTTTAGAATTACAATTTTAAATACACTAAATTAATATGAAAATATATGTCTTTAAAATTGTTCTAGACAATAATTTAATTTAGAATAAAATATAAAAATATCCGCAGTCACAATTTCCATGGTTTACATCATGTCCTATTTCACCATCCTACGATGGACTTAAGATTAAATTGTGTGATTTATGATATAATATATTTTCTAATTTTCACCTCTATGCTATATAAAAATGGATGTTAAATCATTTACATAATCCACATGTTTCATGTTGAATAATGACAATTATAATCTATTTATTATCAAAATAAATATTTTACATCAGCCTATAGTGTCCATCCTCTTTATCTTAGTCCAAATAAACGTTGGTCAAGACAATGTATTAATAACTCATTCACAAAAAAAAATTTTGTATGACCTGACTCTATAGTCTATAGTCGTTGTTTAAAGAACAAGGGATTGAATGTTTTTTATTTTCTCTTTAAAGATGTAATTAAATAATCGTGAATGCAAATTGTTGATCCTTCCCCACCATATGTGTAACACTTGATAAGCGTAATGAATAAGGCAGATGCTGACCCTCGGACTTTCAAATCCCAGGTCGAACAAATATGTATAAAGTATTTAAATATGATATATTAAGTAACACATCCATTAAGTGGTTTGTTTTTCAATGTTTATTGTGGTCGTGAAAATCCAACCAAATTGATTGATCAAATTGATGAGTGAACACCAATTTTTTTTTTGTCATTTAAAATAAAATAACAACTACGTTAGATATTTTATCTAATGTGTTTAGCATGGTTATGAAAATCGAATAAATTGATTAGTCAAACCCATGAATTGGTCATGGAACCTTGATTTTTTATTTTTTATTTTCAATTAAAATAGAATTTTGGCATTTTATGATAGAGATTGATAATGTTTTATAAACTCTATTCAATTTATTTTACATGGATTTATTGTTATATACATGTAAAATATTTTAACTATTTTTTAAATATTATTTTATAATCACAAGATCATACTACTTAAAAATTATGATAATTGGGAGATCACATATCTCCGTTTTTAAAAGTTTGTTAATTTTTTTCCTAATACAAAAGGGTATTTTCTTGCCAACTTATGGGTTAACCAAAATTATTTTATAATATATGTATTAATTTAATTATAATATTATATATATATATATATATATACTTTTTCTATATACTTAGAAAAATAATTTAACCCTAATTCAACCATAATCAAATCATTAAACCACAAGTCATTTGCTATTTTTGTTTAATGTTCAGTATAATTTTTAAAATATTGGTGGTTAGTAGTAATTAAAAAAAAATGCAGCTTGTGATGCAGCACCTTCGGCCAGCATTTTGATGTAAGAAAGAGAAGAGAAAAAGTTGAAAACGAAGTTCTTTTGCGGACATTTCAATGTGTCAAGTTGAATCCAAATCCAATGTCTTTGGTTGGAATTACGTAGGCCATGCTTTAATAAAAAAGGTGAAGTCAAGTCTATTAAGTAATGGCAGAAAAGAACGGTCGAATTATTTGTATCCAAATGATTAGGAATCAAATTAAATATGATGAAGTGACTTGGTAGGAAGAAATAAATATTTTTTAATTCATTTGGTTCATTTTTATGAGAGATATTTTAGAATTACAATTTTAATACATTAAATTAATATAAAAATATATGTCTTTAAAATTGTTCTGGACAGTGATTTAATTTAGAATAAAGTTTAATGATACCCTAATCATAATATAACAAAAAAGGAACAATTTGAGTTTTATTTATTTTGGTTTAAACATTATAAATATTTAAAAGTATTTAAAAAAATTGATGTTTGTATAATGATATTAAAAATGCTTAAAGGAATATTTTATAAACACAAGATCATACTACTTAAAAATTATGATAATTGGGAGATCTCATATTTTCTTATTTAAAAGTATGTCAATTTTCTTTTAATACAAAAAGGGTATTTTTCATGTCGGCTTATGAGAATTATAATTATGTCTTTTATTGAATGATTTTAAAGTTGCACTCCCACATTGATCTACTACATTTGTATGAAAAAAAAAGTATTTTTTTGGGGATACTGGCCCAAAATTTGAATTTAAATACTCAAGATAGAAAATATATCTCTTGAAAAATTTTATAAATTATTAATTGTATTATATTTTGATAACTGTTAACAATAGTGATATAATCACATAAAATGTGGAGCTCATAGGTGACATAATTGTTTGTAGATTTATGTTTATTTCAATGTAATTATTGTTTTACTCACAAGTTGGACTAGAAGGACTAGGAATTGAGGTATTGTTGGAATATCAAATTAAACTGTCACAGAAAACAGAATATCAAAAAATAAAAGGTTAATCATTAGTAGTTTGTGAATCTTATTTTAGATTTTATTTTTAATGTAATATCAAACTATAATAAGGTTAGAGAAAAATAATGAGACATATTTTACAATAGTGCCTCATGGAATTTTTTATTCCCAACAAGTGGACAAGCACTTGTTGTATTACTTTTTAACTTTTTTCCCCACACACTCTATCTTACCAATAACTTAGAACAACAGTAAAAGTATATATGATATATGTTATGAATAATGGTTATTTGATGTAAAAATTCGCATTTAAATCTAATTTTTCAATTCAAAATCATTTTAATGACAACAAATCACCTTATGAAATATCTGTTAATAATTTTATCCTACTTTGCATTATTTTTAAAGTAAATTATACAAATCTCAGTTAAATTTTAATAAAATTATGTAAACATTTCTTCTATTTTCAAAATATATATAGATCTCTCTTAAAATGAAAAAAAAACTAATTACACTAATCTCATTTGAATTTTGCTAAAATTACATAGACCTTCTTTCTATTTTTAAAATATATATAGACATCTTTTGAAACAAATAGTAAAATACACAGGTCTCCCTTGAGTTTTTCTAAAATTACACAAGCCTTCTCTCATTTTTAAGGGAGGTTTAAGGTTTTAGGTGAAGTTTTCTATGTAATTTTAACAAAACTCAAGGAATGCAGGTGTATTTTACTCTTCATCTCAAAGAAAATTTGTATATATTTTGAAAATGAAGAAGAAGTCTATATAATTTCAACAAAACTTAGAATATGCTTGTGTATATTTTGAAAATAAAAAAATATATTTGTGTAATTTTAACAAAACTAAAGGAGGTTTGTGTAATTTACTCTTATTTTTATTATTTTTACTGTGCTTAGATTTTCTTAATAATAAGCAAACATATTTCAAACACAAGTTATCAAAACCTAATGAACCAAAACTAATTTCTTCTTTACATTGTTGCTAAAACAATGCCTGTTGGTCTTTAAGTAGTTGCATTACTTGAAATGATGTAAATTGTGAAAGCAACTTCAAAATATCGTTCTTGAGAACTTGTAAGTTGTTGACGCTTGGATTTGGGAATGTAAAAGCTGATAATCTAATTTTTAAACAAGAAAACAAACAATGAGTTGGTGTAAGGATTAATAATCACGTCTTGCTATGCAATAAAGACTAGAGCATGTTGTATGACCTCTCAAAAAAAAAAAAAAGAAACTTTTGACTAAGATTGGTGAAATTTGTCTAACTAAACTCACTTCCTAAACCAAGTTAAAATTAAGATCCTATGCTTTCGTTGACGAGCATTATATTTTGCAACCTAAAACAAAATTTGCCAACATTGCAAATTATTCTAGTGTTTAAACCTCCTAGTAGAAATAAAATAATGATAATTTATTTGGTTGAATAGGTTGTGGAGACACTTAACTATATTGAATATGCAAATGATTAATTAACCGAATTGCAAATTTTAGACCACACTAAAGATCTTTTAAACATTTCTAATTCTAACAAAACCATATCACATAAATGATAAGAATAAAAACAAGAGTGTAGTCATGTACCTATCCTTTGGTTAAACTTGTTTGCTCTAACTGTAATTGAAGCCAAACAACAATGTTTGTTGGATATAATTGATCAATAAGCAGACTAAAAGGAGATTCAAAACAAATTGTTCGCCCAAATGGACATAACAAAAATACATGATTGGTAGTCTCTTTAGATGGCTAACAAAAAGGACAACATTTCTAGATTGACAAATGATGTGCTTGAATAGTAAATGCCAAAAGATTTCTAAATTTGGCAAAACCATGTCACACAAATGATGTAAATAAAAACTAGAGTATAGTTGTGTACCTATGCTTTGATTAAACTTGTTTGCTCTAACTGTAACTAAAGCTAAACAACAATGTCCATAGGACATAACCAATCAATAAGCAAATCAAAGGGAGATCCAAGCCAAATTGCTTATACAAATAGACAACAAAACACACGAGTGGCAGTCTATCTAGATGACTTGCAAAAGGACAACATTCCTCAATTGATAATGATGTGCCTAAAGAGTAGATGCCAAAGGGTGCAACAATCTCTACAAAAATACAATAATATAAAGTGGAATTTGAAGTTTCAATAAATTATTCCAAACAATAAAACGATATGGATTACTAGAATTCAACTTATTTGTCAGCAGAGCATAATGATTTGCTATTGATATGTTCCTAAACTGTTACCTTGCCATATAAAAGAGTCTAACTAGCCTATAACTAAAAATAATGTCTAAACAATTTGCCATATCTATTTGAAATCATATAGTTGAGATGACACTTGATAATTCCATCATTCATGTTCATGCAAAATTAGGTCACTAACTTTCTCAGATGAGTGTGATGAACTTGACTAAATTGGCCGTAAAAAATGGTTATATAAAGGAACATTCTTTCCATTTTCTACTTGCCTTTATAGATTATCACAAATTAGTGAACTAGATTTTCCTGATTCCCTTCCATGTTCATGACATATTTGAGTTCTTATTTAAACAACCCAAGTAAAAATATCTATAATATTTAGGATGTAAAATCCAAGTAAAAAGAGAATTAGAGCCATCAAAGATTAACGGCCAATCATGTTTTGCGAATAATGCCTTATTGAATGCTTGAGTTTGCTTGAAACCAATTCTTCTTAAATGTCGAGGCAAATAAACATTAAAATATTTAGCAAATGTGGTTTAGGTTTGTTTTTCGAGCAACCCTAAAAAAATTTGAAAATTTTCATATCTAGTTCATGAAAATACTTTTTTAGGAACTTGAAAATATGATAAAGGATGTGTTAATGTACTATTTAAGCAAACTTTATTAGAGTGATCCTTCCAACTTGCTATAGTAAGATCGATTTCTAAGCCTATAATTTATTATTAATATTATCCATTACATCCTTATATAACTGTGACTTTACCTTATCCAAATCTACTTATCCAAATCTACTTGCGTACCAATATATTTAGTCAAGCCTGAAATTTAACACAAAACATTCCAACCAATCTCTTTTTCATTTGATATGGTACATATGGACTAAATACAATTTTTTATTTACTTTAATTAATGTAGTACTCCAATAACCGACTATAATCCTCCAAAATACACCTGTTCTAAAGCTTTAAAAAATAATAACATATCATCAATATACGTTAGGTGTGATACTAGCTTCAAATATCTACTAATTTGAACCTTTTTCTAGCAAATTTTGTTTTGCTTCATGAATTATATAAGACAAAATATTAGCATATAAAATAAAAAGATAAGAAAAAAGTGAATCTCCTTAACATATAAGTTTTTGCAATATTTAACTTATATGCACACCAACCCAATTGAGGCTTTGATATTGTGCCGAGTAACTTTAAATAAACTTAGTTGAATGAAAGTTTGTAATATAGAGTACAATTTAGATCATTTCTTATAGAAATGGATTTTAATTATTTAAAAGAGCTTTTCCAAGTGTTAAGAGAAACATAAAGGCTACCAAATTCAAGGGATTTTTTTTATTGAATTCAATTAGCTAAAATTTAAATGGATTAAAATGCAAATTATTAACTAAAATGCAAGGATTGAACAAGTTAGCAATGGATGTGGCTAACTTTGGATTTATCCCTTAATATTCATTATTCTTATTTTAATTCAATTGCTAATAGTTCTAGTCTAAGAATTCCTACATGTGTTCATAGTAATTTATCTTGAGTTACCATATAAGATTCAAAAAACTAACAAATCAATGTTAATTGAAACTACAACTTGACACTAATTCATTAATTCTTGTGATTGAGCTCATTGAGCACTAATAAAAAAAATATTAATCAATTGAATTAGCCTTTGAATCTTCATTGGATAAAGTTCAATTAACCGATCAAATCTCAAGGAGATCTCAAATTAAATATTTAGATACAAAATTTTAGTATACATTTCATTAAACACCTTAATTGTATAAGTTGAAAATTAAAGGTATATGAAAATTACAACACTTAAAGCATTAAAATATTGATCCATTAATCATAAAAAATCTCTCCTAGTTGATGTCTAACCAGCTCCCAATCATAAATAATATAATTCTCAATCCAATATAAATTTAACCAAGCTAGTAGAAGAAGAAGAAAAAGTGCTAGAAGGAGAGAAAAAAATAATATAGCAATCTTAACCAAATCCCTAGATGCTCTTCATAGATTCAAGCTCCACATCAAGGTTTTCATCTAAGCTAGCCACAAGATAAATCTAAGCTTTCATTGATTAAAATTTATGGAAGAATTGAAGGTGAAAGATTTTGGCCATGGAGCTTGCAAAAATGGAGAATAGATGAATATGATGTTCTAGTGCTTTCCCCCCGGTGAATCACATTTTGCTCCCCTTTAATAAATCCGTGCCTCCTTTTCATGTGTTCTCCAATCCCCGTGCTTCTTCCTCATCTGAAAGTCATGTCTGTGAGTGTGAGAAGGCTGTGTCAACGTGTGAGATCTAGTGCGTTATTCTTCCATGCATAAATCTAATTGTGTGTCAATGTCCACATGTTTGAGAGCTTTCATCCATGCATGAAGAGGTGTTTTAATAAGAGGATGCCTGAGCTATCCACATGAGCACTGGTTGCCTCATTCCTCCATTGAATCGACGTTCAATTGAAGCCTTCCATCATTCGTGTGTGTATCAGGTGACATGTTTGTGTGTGTATGTGTATCATGGAGTGGGCCCGAGAGCGAGTGATGAATATGTTAGCCATGCCTTCTCGTGTCCCTCATGTTGAATGGAATCCCTTGCATGTATGTGTGAATGGAGTGTGAACGTGGGAATTGGAGATAGCAAATGGGATTTGCCATATTTGCATAAAATAGCTGTCCAAGTCATCCCCATTTCCAACTTTTTATATTCTTAAAAATGCATTAAAAATATGGGCAATTATTCCCTCCTCAAAATTGCACACTTGAAATATCTATCTTTAAATCTTAGTCCTTTATTTAATCTTGTAGCTTTCAAGTTTCCTCCAAATTTATCTTCACCATTTAATTTCTATTTGCCTTTAAAAAATCTACACAAATAATGAAAAATATTAAGTAAGAAAATTCACAAAATTATTTAAAAAGAATTTATGCATTAAAAACTAAGAAATTTGCAAATTAATTCCTATAGTGTAATAATAACCAATAAAAATCAAATATTATCTAATAAAGTCTATTAAGCCATAATTCATCTTCAAAAAGTCTAAAAAAAGGGGAATAAAATATATAAAAATTAACATTTATCAAGCTTTCTGGTATGTAACTCATGCAATAATTCAATGCTAAAATAATATTATTCAAGATAAATCGACTAGGAACAAAAGCATTTTGAGTTAGAGCAATTACTTATGCTAAGATATGCTTCCTCTTGTTACATAAAATTTTGGAGACCAACTTACGTAACACATTACACAAACTAATTAGTTTATAATCCTTAAGAGTTTAAGGGGCTTACATTTAAAAAGCAATATGATATAAGATCAATTTAATGCTTTTAATAAATAACCTTGCTTTAAAAAAAATAATCTTGCTAATCAAATCCTCTAAGTGGGGCCCAATATGTTTGATAAAATTTTGCATAAAATTTATTTGGACTAGACTTGGTCAAAAATTAAATTCTTTAAAAATTTTGCACAAATAATAGGCTCAGGCGTTGACTTACTTTCCCTTTTAAAAATAAAAAAATAAAAAAACTAAGTTTTCTTTCCATGCTAAATTTAATTGTGATTAGTTTTAAATGATCAAGTAAAACAATGTTCAAGATCAACAAGGCTAGAGGTATTTCTTAGATTCGTTAGGAAGCAGTAGAGATAACAATATTAGAACTAAACATAGATCACTATTTTTTTTAAAAAATTTTCTTTTGTTTCTTGCGTAGCGAAATCAACCATGACACGAAGTTGAATTGTCAAATACACGAAGTGAGTCAATTAAGCGTAAGTTGTTGTGCTATTACAAATCAATAACATTGAAGATAATCCTAGACTTATATCTAGATAAGATAATTTAAAAGTTATGAAGTGTAATATAATTATAAAGTATTAATATAATTAATAAAAGATTAATACCTAAGTATCTAAAATTCATTGATAGCTTTTTTTAATTGTTAATTATGATCATTTATTAAGTAAATTTTGATATATATATATATATATATAATACTTAATTTTGACCCAATATGATGATAAAAATGATGATGCTAATGATGATAATAATGAACATTTAAGGATAAGGTAAAGCAAAATTATGATAATATTATTGATTAATAATAAAAAAAAAGTTAATTATAATACATGTTGAGTTTGATTTTGATTTTTGAAAAAATTTTTTTTAACTCTATTTGTTTTATATTTGGCACTCTTTAAAAGGGGTTCATTTTATATTGAGTTTTTCTTCTTTAAGTTCATATTTATTTATTTTACCTCAAGCCTATTGGGTTAGACGTTTTTTTGCAATCAATGATCAAATTTAATCTAGACCAAGAGCACTATCAGATTTTAACTAAATTACAACTTGAAATTAAACATAACCCTAGACTAAAAATGTTGTAACTGAACAAAAGATGCCTTTAGAATATCAAACTTATTTAATTCCTACTTTAATTGCTCAGTTGATAAATCCGAACTAAATGCAAACATTTGCTGGAAATATGACCTGGTGATATTTTCAATCTACTATAGATCTTGAACCCATTGTCTATCTTTAGTCTTAAGTATAGAAATTAAATTATTGGTTCTATGCTTTTTAACTAAACTATGAAAATATTTAATATTTTCAGCAAACCTTGCCTTTTGAGCCCATAATACTTCTTTATGGTCATAACTGAACTGCTGTGCTTATATTTATTTGGTCTTTGTGGGAGAATATTTCGAGCAACTATTATACTATAAACTAAAGGAAAAAAAAAATAAAAACAAGAAGATTGTTAAGTAGTCATTGTATATTAAAGAAAGAAATACAAAAAGAACTTGGAAAAAGCATACGTTCTTTCTCAAATATTAACCAGTCATTTTTCAGCCAAACAACAATAATACATGCTACTTTTATCATATGCATTTCTTAAGGAGTAAGTCTATGAAAGTCCATCTCATAAAATTAAAGGCAAATAAAAGGATAACTTTTTTAAGTAAAGAGGATAATAACGAATATGGGTTAAATATTAGCTAGGACATAAATGACATATTTGATATTTTCCTTTCAAGTCCATATTCATATTTGTTAAACTCATATTCATCTTTGGTACTTTGACATGAGAATAAACATAAGGACAAGATTATTAAGATATGAGTAGAGAGTAAAATAATTGAATTAATGGCTAAATGATTAAGCATTATATTATATTTGAGTGGCCATACATACATACATACATACATACATACATACATACATATAGCCACTCAATTATTTTCGGATTTTACGTTGTAGACATTTTGAGTACAAAAAAGTCAAAAGAATAATTAAAGAAATGATGCTATTGCTAAGTCACAATGTGCCTCTCATTCTTCTATCGTGCAATTTTCAGACTGACAGTTGATCCTTGGAGCTAAATGCCCAACTTTCCTGCTAATTAATTTCCTCCTCAGTTTCAAAAGTTTTTACTTGAAAAATAAATTAAAAGGAGATCGAAGAGGAACAAAATAATAATAATAATAATAATAAAGAAAGAAAGAAAGGAAAAAGCTTATCATAAAAATAGGTTTGGAAGATAAACCTATATATAAACAACAACAAAAATTTAAACAATATATTAATCTAAAATTTAATCATACATAAGCATAAAGCACATCATTGTTTCAATAAAAGACAGAAGAAATGTGAAAAAGACTCCAAATAATTCGGATCATACATTATACAAGGTAAGCCAGGACAAATCTAGAATTGAAAACTAAGCCCAAAAGAAACCAAAAACAAAGACAAAAAAGACAAAAAAAAGTCAAAGCTTCTCTAGAAGATTAGGCAGTAGCATTACAACTTGATAAGTTGCTGCTGCGAGTGAGCTCTCCAAAATTAGATCCTCTAAAGTGATTTTTTTTGTATTCCCTCTAAAATATTTCACAAAACTTAATTTATTTTTTAAAACATACTTTTTTTTTTTTAATAAACCCCACCTTCCCTCTTTTATATATGCTACTGCAGGGGTACTCCATTGGGAACCTCTGCACTATACTGGGATTTTCATTGCAGAGGATCCCAGTCTGAGTTTTCCTTCTTTTTATTTTTTAAAATATCATAATTTAGATTTATTTTTTATTTTACTAAATATTTTAGGAATATTTTTCAATCTGTCTTCCAATATTCAGTTTTTTAATATGATTTTATTGATAAATCTAAAAAAAAAAATCAATTTTTAGATATCTTATAAAACTAAATTTATATGCAATTCCGTAATATATTTAATATCAAAATTTTTAATTAAAATATGGTAAATGTATAATTTTTCAATAATAAGATGATTGATATATAATTTAATTAGAGAATTATATAATTATTTGTAAAAACTATACATTTGTTATATTATTTTTGAAAAGTTATATATTTATTATATTTTGATTAAAAAATTTCACATTAAAAATATAGATAACTTCATATAAATTTTTTCCTTTGCAATATTTTTTAGTAGGTTAAATTGTTTAGTTTAATTTCATTTGAAGCTTATGTCTGCCTTTAATTAGAGAATTTGTAATTTTTCTTTTTTTTTTTTGGGTTTAATCTACTGGTCTTATGATATTCTTGAAGTAGTTAGATTTTATACAATAAGTAAATAAACATAATTATCTTGCTAATAATGAACTTTTATCTCAAAAACACCATTCAAAAAATCAGAACTTTTCTTTGCTTTTTTTTTTTTTGGAATAAAAAATTATAAATACTCCTATAATGTTGTCACTAAATATGAAATTTCTATACTTATAGTAAGTGCCATAAAGCTTTACATTTGTATAAGCTTCTTTTTCTTTTTCTTTTTTTTTTTCCTTTTCATAGAGAAAAGGTTGCAGCATGTTCTTTTAATTTCTTGGTGAATCAAGGGGCCAAATGGTCCAACCAAATCAATTGAGGTTAACCCAAATAGTTAAGGGACAGCATCACTGGATGAGCTTCTCTACAGTGGAAGAGAGAGCCCTTAATATTACCAAAGTTAAGTCTAGCAGTATTATAACCTTCCACAATACTATTTTGCAAGCGTAAAATGGACCTTAAAAGTCCTGATTATAAAAATGGCTTTATTTCTCCACTTCCACAATAACCATGGAGCTGTATCCTAAATTTCATTTCACTAAATTCATCCTCACCCAAGTTCTTAAATCCTCCTTCTATTTTCCTAACTGTGGAGTGTCACAACTAAAATGTGATTGCAAAATGTAAAAATAAAAAATTGGAATTTCTGTTATGTTTGAAGTAGGGCCAATGTTACAAAATTATAGAAAATGCAAACAAAATTCCATTTTTGAGTAAGGATGACCTCTTAAGTTTAAAATCTCTATTAAAAGCTTCTCTCCTCCAAACACTATTGACTACAATCGAAGGGAGAGAACAGTAGGGTTCTTCGCATTTTGGGCTTTGTGCAAATAGTGGGCCATTGCTTCCTTTGGGCCCCGAGGGTAGAACCAATTGCATATTGTGCTTTGAGCAAAGTTAAAATGTTAGCCTAACTTCAAATGTAATAGTTTCAAAAACAAAAACCAAATTAAAAAGAGTCATAACCAAAATTTATTTTAAAGGAAAAAAATTTGGGAAAAAATTTTGGAGAAAATGGAAAAGGATGGTTTACAAAAATAAGATGGGATCCGAAGTCGATTGTGTGTGGAGAAAATACCAAGTATCTTACCGCACTCATTCATAAGAACAATTATTATAAATTAATTATGCAAAATTTAATATGGCCTTAAATTTTTTTTTTAATTACACTCATCAATCACATGTCAAAAACAAAAAATTTACGAAAAGAAAATAAAGATGAAAAATAATTTACTTCTAAAATTTGACCTAAAGTAAAAATCTAAAGTTTACATCCCGTGGAGCGATTAATGTTCATATAATTCAAAGTGGTAAAAAATTTGTGCCACTTAATTAGTGTGCTTTAATTTTGGCCCCCCAAAAAAAAAAAAAATTAATTTCACCAATAAAACAAACTTGGATGTTCATTATTGTATTCTAATTTATAAAATAAGCATAATCTCACTTTCTTGCTTCTCTCATTTAATCTCTTTTCTATTTTTTGATTTTTGAAAATAATATTTTACTTGTATTTCTTGAAAGAAAATTATTTACTCAAAAAGCTTAAATTTTTTTTTTTTCAATTTTCAAATATAGTTTTTTATTTTATCTTTGGAGAAGTAGTCGAAGAAACCTTTTTTTTTTTTTTGAAAAAGTTCCTCAAAATTTCAAAACCTCAAGGTACTTAATTACATTTTATTTTATTTTTTAATCTTTTCGATTTTTTTTATTTTTTTAAAAAGAATATTTTTATTTGCCTTATTTATTTCTGAAAAAAATATTCTCCTAAGGACTAAAAGCCATTATTATTATTTATTATTTTTATTTTTAGTAAAACAGGATGATTGGAACCCATTTTTCACTCACAATTTTTACACGCAACATAACGTGCACTTGATAAAACTTGAGGAAACAAAGAATTTCACATGGTCCCAGTCTGACACCTTACATGTATGAAGAGATGAAATGTCTCACATGACAATTCCAAAAATAAAAATAAATCAAGTTAAAATAAAATAAAATGTATTTCCGGCATGAGTATTAGTGGTCGTGTGGGCTTGTTTTCAAACAAATACTATTGCAAGTACATAATTACAAAGATGACAAAAATGCGAGAGAATCCAACGTTGCCCTTCCTTCTCATTTTCCTCATTGAAGTTATGGCTCTCCTCCCAAGTACCCACAAGTTGCTCCACCATGACATTCGGGTATCCAAAACAAAGGAAAACAATAAGAGATAATGGGTTAAAATTTGACATCTTAACAACAGAATTGAAATATGATTACTAAGCTCTGCTACAGGACACATGGGATGAGAACTAAAACAAACTTTTCTCCAATATTTCACGATTCTTTCCACCTCGTCAAATAAGCCAAATACCGCAAAAGCATTAAGTATTTGATTTACTTATATCAACAGAATCCCCTTGAAAGGGTATTTAACCTTAATTTAGCAACCACTTTCCTTCATACAAGTGGGAAGGAATCACATATGACCTTGAAAAAGCTTATTCCGATTTCATGCCTTAATTCCAAACCCAAATCATAGATTTATGTGTTCAGTTAGAGAAGGGAAAACAATATAAAGCATCCATTATCATCAGCCGAAGGTAAGTCCTCTCAAACGGATGCTTTCTTTGTGCAAGAAACCTATCACTAGAGAACCTTGTTTCTAAATTTTCAAATCCAAGTTTGAAATTCCTGATGCCAAGACATGGAGAAGCATCAAAGCTGCACACATTATTATTTGAAACAAGATTACAGAATAATAATAATGGACCATGAGGCATTTCCTCGAGCAACTTGCCAGCACGTGCCAAATCATGAATAACCACACCAAACTTATGCCACGGTGAATATCAAATGCTTCCTGATGACGGAATACTTATGGGTTCGCTCAAGAAAGAAACAATCACACTTCAGGTCAAGCGTAGACAAGGTGCAAAGATTCATGGAGTCTATGGGAATCACAAGAAAATTAATTAAATATTTCATCAATAAAACAGTTCAAGCCAAGTTGACACCATGTGGCTCCAAACCCATAAACTTCACCATTTCATAAAAACCCAAATCACAACCAGAAAGCATCGCCAAAATTTGTCGAAGACTTTATACGCAAGCAAAACGAACAACGAGAAGCATGGTCAGAATTTACCCCACAAAATTTTACAAGACCCTGTCATAGTGGCAGCAATGAAACACTCTTCAACAAATTCATTCCCTCACTATTAAATGATATAGTTGACACATGATAATCTTATCTAAAATTTTTTGATGCATAAAACAAAGCAGAGTCCAAAAACTCATCTAAATTTATCGTTCCAAATCTACACTCATCAAATAAGTTTAGCCGAATATTATTCAGAATTTGAGCAAAAGCATCATTCAAGACTCAAAATTCCTTTCATATTACAAGATCAAAGAGAAGCAGTCACAAAGAACTCAAATGAAATTTGACCCAAACCTCCTCATTCGAATTTATCAAACACTCATCCCATAAACCACAGGAATAAAATGTCAGTTATGGCCAAGATTGCCTCTAGTGAAGCTTCGGTTCTCTTCTGTCTCTTCTTTCTTCTTGGCTCGATCCCCCTCTTGGTCTTCTCTGCTTCTCCAAAAATATCTTTCTATTTCAAATTTTTGCTTCCTTTTTTTTCCCTTCAATTTCTCGATCCCCATTTTATATAGTGAAAATCTGTGAGCTGATAGACAAATAAACAAGAAGGTTAGAAGAGAACAAAGCAACGAAGGGGAAGAAAGAAATGGTGAACGAAGAAAGGAATTCACATTCAACATGCTTCATTTATCTGTTACATCATACTATAAGCAATGCATCAAAAGGAAAATAATGACTAACTAGCAATGTACCGTTACATGGATCTGACACAAATACCCCTACTAATAGTAGTAAAAAGACTTAAATGTCATTGCTAATAAAACGTAGTGTAGCAACTTCTCCTCGGTTAACATCACCCTTGACCCCAAGGGTGAATATGGTAAGCAAACCCAGGGAACTTCCTCTGAATGTCAAACCATAGCTCCCACGTAGTTTCTTTAGGCAACTCATCCTTCCATTGAATTAGCACTTGTGTAACAGCCCTATGATTCTTCTAGACCATGCGGCGATCCAAAATGGCTACAGGAACTCGTCGATTATTAGTTGGTTCCCACTTACAAATTCTGTGGAGATATGTTAGGATCAGGACACTGCTTAAGCACAAAGACATGAAATATGGGATGTGTCCAGGAAGTGGCTAGTAGCTGTAGAGTATAAGCAAAGGCACTAACTTTAGCTATGATTTCATAAGGGCCAAAATAACGAGGAGAAAGCTTTTTAGAAGCCTTTCTGTCCATTGACCATTGTTTGTAAGGTTGAAGCTTCAAGAACACCCAATCCCCTACCTTGAATTCTCACTCAGATCTGTGTCTATTTGCTTGTTATTTCATTTTATTAGTAGCAACAGTTAAATGCTACTTCAATGATTGCATCATAATCTCCCTAGTAACAAAGCTGTGATCAATGGCATCTACAGTTGATTCTTGAAGAAGATAAGGTAGATGGATAGGAGGTGGTTGACCATACATAATTTCATAAGGTGTATACCCTGTAGTAGTATAGAAAGTGGTGTTATACCACTATTTGGCTAGCGACAACCATTTAACCCAATCCTTAGGAATTTGCCATGTAGAGGTGTGCAAATATTATTCTAAACATCGATTAAAGACCTCACTTTGGCCATCACGTTGTGGATGATATGCCAATGAAAAATTCTATGAAATACCTCGTTTATTCAAGAATTCTTACTAGAAATGATTAGTAGCAATGGATCTTTATCACTAATGATGTTAGCAGGTGCACCATGCAGACGGTAAATATGGTCCATCAAAAATTGAGCCAAATGAGTAGCAAAATAAGGATAGGACAGAGTAAGAAGATGGGCATACTTACTAAATCTATCAACAATGGCCCATATAGAGTCGTTCCCCCTTATATTTTGGTAACTTATCAATGAAGTCCATAGCCAAACTTTGAGAAACTCTATTAGGTATTGGCAGAGGTTGTAAAGTCTCTGGTGACACCATAGTTTCATACTTGCAATGCAAACAAGTTTCACATTTTTCACTGAAAGCCTACAAATCTTTAGCTATCCTCTTCTAATAGAACAGAGACTTGATGCATTTTAAAGTAGCATGCCGACTAGAATGATCCCCTTAGGGTGAAGAGTGTAGCCATTAAAGAATGTTTTACTTCAACTGATGCTGAGATGGACCAATAACCAGCTTATGCTTTTGAGCCAACAAACTAGATTGCCATTTATATTTTGCGTAAGCAATAGCATCAACTTCTTTGTCTGCAATAATATTTTGCAACACTATAATAGTAATCCATTGCTTTTTAATTTGCTCCCACAACTCAGAAGAAAATGAGAAAATACTTATACGCAACAACTCTCCATGACTAGCTTTAGACAAAGCATTAGGAACAATGTTTCCTTTTCCTTTTTTTATAAGAAATAACATATTGAAGACCCATGAGTTTTGTAGTCCAAGTATATTGTGTAGGGGTCGACAAGTGCCATTCTATTAAGAATTTAAGACTCTTTTGATATGTTAAGATAGTAAAATGGTTGAATAGAAAGGTATTAATGCCATTTACCCACTACATGCACAATTGCTAAGAGCTCCCTATCATAAACAAACAATAAATGATTTCTTAGGGACAAGACCTTGCTAACATATGCAATTAGATGGCCATTTTGTATTAATATAGCTTCTATATCCATACTAGAGGCATCTGTTTCCATCGTAAGAGGTTGTTGAAGATTCGGTAAAGCAAGAACAGGCACTTGAGTTAATGTAGATTTTAGTTGCTAAAATGAAGACTCAGCTTCTAGAGACCAAGAAAAGCTATCCTACTTCAAGAGGTCTGTAAGAGGCTTTACAATTGTACCATAATCCTTGATGAAATGTCTATAATATCCTAACAGTCCAAGGAAACCCTTTAATTCCTTCACTGATTTGGGAACCAACCACTTAGCAATTGCAGTAATCTTATCTAGGTCAGTTGATACTCCTTGAGGTGTTATCACATGTCCCAAATACTTAATTTGATTAGTAGTGAATGTACATTTGCTCTTCTTGACAAAAAACTTATGTACTCTCAAGATAGTCAAAACATCACGTACATGAGTAACATGGCTACACATATCATTACTATAGCCAAGCATGTCATCAAAAAACACTAGAACATACTTCCTCAAAACCTTTTCAAATATAATGTTCATAATGCCTTAAAATGTGGGTGGAGCATTAGTAAGGTCAAAGGACATAACCAAATACTCATAATGGTTAGCAAGAGTTTGAAAAACAGTCTTGAACATGTCTTCCTCCTTCATCCATATTGGTGATACTCAACACGTAAGTCCAGCTTGGTAAAAATATATGCATTGCCCAATTCATCTAGCAAATCCTCGATAAGTGGTATTGAAAACTTGTTCTTAACAGTGGCCTTGTTGAGAGTTTTATAATCTACACACATTGTCCAACTCCTGTCTTTTTTCTTTACCAAAACTAATGGAGATGCAAAGGGAGAAGAGCTATGTTGTATTATACTCGAGTCTAGCATTTCTTGAACCAATTTCTTAATTATGTCTTTTTGCATAACCAAATACTTGTAAGGTCTCATGCATATAGGGTTAATGCCCTCCTTAAGTGTGATTTGATGATCATATCCATATCTCTCAGGAGGTAGTCCTAAGGGTTCTTCAAACACATCATGGAACTCTTTTAATAACTCCAAAATTTTAGAAGGAAGCACTATAGTTTACATAGATCTGAGACTACAACTAGGAGTGTTCATTTCAGTTTAGTTCGGTTTTAGACCAAAATCAAACCGAATCGACATTATCAGTTTAGCATTTTCTTGGATCTTATAAGTTTTAACTTCTAATAAGTTTGATTCGATTTTTGCTCGGTTTTTTTTGGTTTGGTCTAGTTTGGTTCATGCTTTTTTGGGCCTAAAAGTGATTTGATTTTTTTTAGATTTTGTTTCTTGTAATATGAAAAATTGGACTTCTAATATGATGTATCTCTTAACATTCTAATCAATAATAATGTTAAAATAATTAATTATTATATATTATTTTGTCTAAAAAAAGTATCCCTCATAATTATATTTAATTATTCTACAATTACAATTAAATATCATATATAAAGACAATAAAATAATAACATTTTTAAGATAGCTTATTTGATAAACTCATCTAAATGTAAGTAAAATAAAAAAACAAATTATCACTATTTTTTTTAATTGATAAAAGGCTCATACATAATTTGGACTTAGTTAATAGAAGCAAAAAAAAAAAAAAAAATTTAGTTCAGTTAAAATCAAACCAAACTTGACAAAACTAAAAACTGAATCAAACCAATTGGTTTTATAATGTCCAAAGTTGATTTTAATTTTTTTTAATTAGTATGGTTCGGTTTAATTGGTTTAGATCAATTTTGAACACTTCTAACTACAACATTGCTCATTCTTAGAAGAAAGATAAAAAATGACCCGTATGAACAACTTGAGAGAAATATTGCAACTTGTAACAAAGTGCATTAAACTTCATTAATAGTTGCACATTACATCCTAATGTTAGATTACATTAACATGCATTAATAGTTCCTACAATCACCTAAATATACCAATTAAGCATAACCTATGCATTAATATAAAACATTCTGTGCATCACCATACCTAAAAAAAGACCTTGCACAGATGCAAATTGCCTACTAGGCATAACCTATGCATCATAACAAAAAATTTCATGCACATGCTATATACTACTAAATATGCATTTCCTATACATCATACCAAAAGGATATTGCACATAACAGTTTAAAAAAAAAAGTGAGCACTTACTAGCATGGACCTTGCTTGCTTACTTATTTATTTTATAAGGCATTTAACTAGTGAAACCTTTGCATCATTTGGTATGTGTGGGAAAGCAACCATTAGCCTATCAGATGCCATAACTTTGATATGAGCATCGTTGATCTCATCCTGGGTCAATTCGCTAACCTTAAGTAACTCCATATAATTTCCTTTGCTTGTTCATGATAACCTCATGGGCCTGCTTGTCAACATAATTGCTTATACCTTCAGACATTGACATAAGTGTTTCATCCATAGTGGTTACCACTTCTCTTATCACTTCCATTACGGCTTCCTTATCATAACTATTCCTTCGCCTTTTCCTCGAAGTGGAGGATGCCTCTTGAGCATTATTGATGGGTCTTTCTAAGAAGGCCACTTCAATATCAATGTTAAGGACCAGTTTAGTGTATTCAACATCATCTAGGCCAACTTCACTAATCCCATGTTTTATCTCATTAATGATGTCTTTAGCATCTTATGATACTACACTAGTTGCACGCTTTTTATAATCATGTAGTTAGAAATATAGTAAAATAAGGACAAAGGAGAAAATGCATTAATGTCGACATCCACACCCAAATGAAAGAACAAGAATAGTAAATAAATATCAACATAAGGGCAATAGGTGAGACAAATTTTACCTTCATATATTCATCCCAAACCTGTTTATCAGCATTGACATAATTCTTAGTTGGGTCCCAACCCAATCCTAAAGTGTTAGCACCATATACTATGTCATGAATCGTTTGCCAAGAAACCCTTAGGGTCTTCAGTCATGATTGTATATGAGAAATATCTCGCACCCAAAAGCTTTAAGTTCCATCGTATCTTCAAGCACCTGCAGGAAGCCTAGCTTGAATCTGCAATTAGCCATGAACTTTTATTCCACTCGTAAGGTTAAAAGGCATTCCACTAGCAAACTATCCTCAGTTGGGTCCACACATGCTTAGAACCTTGAGTGCTCACTTTTGGTTCTTGCTCCATGTTATAAAGAACAAGTAGAAATCAAAGGTGAAAAATTATTAATAGTATACACTACAAATGTACAAGACTAATACATAAGATGAAGAGTATTAACCATATGCACCACTAAAGGCATTAAACATGTCATTCTATTAAGAATAAATGGAACATGTCAGATTACATATACATGTATGATCTTATAGAAATACATAGATATCAAATATCACATAAACATTAAAGATTACATTGCATCCCTAAGATTTCATCTATTTCCTATATGGGCCTTAAAGACATTAAACAAGTCATTTGCCAAGGTCTTTCGCTAGTTGCAATAGGCATAAGAAGTTTCCATTGTTAAAATGGGGTTAGCATCCATATTAGGATCAGTGGCTTCCACTTCATCAAACTCTTCTTCCAAAGGATCTATAACATTTTATTGCCTTATGAGATTTTGCAGTAAGCAACAGACAATTATGTGTTTTAACAGGTTAGAATTTTAGACTCCTAAGGGCTTTTCCAAGATCCTAAAGCACCTCTCAATAACATTCATAACCATTAAGTGTTTTATATTAAATCACTCATGTGGGGTTTATAGCATG
Organism: Erythrophleum fordii; assembly: GCA_032878935.1. NCBI lineage: Eukaryota > Viridiplantae > Streptophyta > Magnoliopsida > Fabales > Fabaceae > Erythrophleum > Erythrophleum fordii. The sequence continues at coordinate 10,038,434 of JAVQMF010000052.1, read as the reverse complement.
TAACCATCTCTCTACTTAGTCAAATGGTACCTTTGTCCTCTATAAGGTGTAAGGAAGCCATCATAATTAGTGTATCCAATATCAACCAAATATTAGTAACCTAAATATCACCACCCTTCTCTCTCTCTCTCTCTCTCTCTCTCTCTCTCTCTCTATATATATATATATATATATATAAATAAAAGGTAACTATACTAACCCTGGGGTACTTTCAAACCATGTCTCTAATTGATTATATCTTGTAGGACCCTTCCATTAGTGGGTGACCCTTTCTATCTAGACAAAACATAAATAAATTTTGTATCTTGTGAGCATACTCCTAATACATTTGTGGGTGATCTCCCTTTTTTTGTTATGGTACCTAGCTTTGTCCTCTAATCGCATGTGTATCCTAATGTGTATTTCATCAAGTGCACCAAGACAATCCTATATGAAAGTTGCAAGTCAATAGGGTGTATAACAAGTAAAGGGAAAAGACAATTATAATGTAGACATATGCATATTCTACCTTGAATCATTTCTACCTTTCATCCATTGAAGTTTCAAGAATAGGCTTCGGTGTTTTATATAGCTCTCTATGTAGACACATCATAGCATTTAGGACTAAATGGAAATATCTATGTATAGTTTCCCTAAACCTTCCAAAGATTAGTTGGATAACTCTATTCTTTACGTGGTAAGCAAGAATATGCAAAAATATTGCCACATGTTTATCAACCAGCATATGTTTGGATGATTTTAACACTCTAACCTCCTCAAGCATGTGGCACAAATTGTAATACTATATCTTTCTAGCTTTCCTCATGCAATTAACATGCTCCCTAACATGCATTGTTTAGGAGTTGTAAGAAAATGGGATATAAATAATGGATTAAATTTGCGTTGCGCTACATATAAAAATTTCATTCGATGTCATGTGGGCTGTATGAGCACATAACATACTTTTCCATATTTAATTACATCAATAAAACTCCTTTGCATCACAAAATCATGCTCATAATTCATAGAAACCGAAATGGAGCATAAAATGTGGCTATTTCATTTAGGCCAGATTTGGCCCTCTTTCTGATCAAATTTTGAAAAATTATAACTAATTCTAGAAAAATCAAAATCATGTAATCTTGGTCATTCTAGGAAGGCACAAACGTCTACCTCATAGTAAAAATATGCCTAGACTATAAGATCCATCACAGAGGAAGTTTGAGATCCAAAATAGTCTAGAGGTCAGACTACACTTTGAAGCTGTCACAGAATTCTGCAGAAAACTTTGAAAATATCCAATTAATTTCAATAAAATCCAATCTATGCAAATGATATCAATATAGAAAGTTGTGGATGTTAGATAGAGGAAAAAAATATCTCTAGACTAGTTCATCAAGCCAAGACCTCAAAATTCAATGGAATAGTACCTCTGGTCGAGCAAAATTCTTGATACTGGATAGAATGTTCAAAAATTCATATCTCTCTTTCTAGACCTCCAAATGAGGTGCTTCTAGTTGAAACAAGTTTATGAGATTTTCTAATTTCTTTGTATAAAATTTCATAGCAATTGGACATCATTTGGGTCTCGTGTGATAGAATTTATTTTCAGACCAAATGAATAGTGTAGCAGACCAAAACCATAAAAATTGTCAACTTTGAAAAATTATCAAATATTCTGTAGACCTCCAAAAATTATGATCTTTTACTTCACAAAAAGATTTCAATGAGACCTAATTGTATGCCAAATCTTAGATCAAGACTAATTCATTTGGCCAAAAAGTGACATAAGGTTCTATTATAGTCAATTTTGGCTCTATATAGGGTACCAAAGTTACCAAATGAATTTCCCTTAATCTTGGAACCTTTTCGGCAAGTCTAAAAGTACATTTAAGACTTGTGTAAGCTGCCTAAATGGTCCCAAACATGCATCTCATTTTGGCCATTTAACCCACACTTATGCACTTTTCCATCAAGCCATTCATAAAACTATCCTTACCATACATACTTAATTCACATTCCATCATTCACATAATACATTCTTTCATTTCTATGTCACATAATATCATAATTACATATGTCTCAAGGGTCATAGACCATTTACAATAATAATATACATCATATGACACAATTATAGTCTTAAAGTGGTAAAACTTAAGCATTTGATTGTCAATCTTCTTTCTTCAAGGTAATTGGCTCCCATTACCATGTCCACTTGGTCCACCTAACATGTGAGATCATTGGAGAGGAGGGGATGAGATTCAAAGAATCCCAATAGCTTATCTCCTATTCAATTATACATAATATATACAAAACAAGTCTAAAAATGCATGCATGGATATCATGGAAGTCCTGAACATTTAAGAAGCAAGCTTAGCATGTGAACAAATCATACAAGACATTCAATAGCTCACCAAGTGTTTGGATTAGCCTTATACTTTTCCTCATAGATTTTGGATTTGCCTCACCCATTCTTTAAGAGCTTTGAACTCAACCATACTCTTGGGAGCCCACTTTGCTTTTGCGAGACTCTTTACTTTGTCTTAACGAATCTTAAGGGTTCTTGGCTCATCCTCACCATGGTCAAGAGTTCTTGGCCTCTCCACACTCAAGCAAACTCAACAAACATCATACATTCATTTGAAAGTATAACATGACATCATGAAATCATGGCATATAACATCATGCTAACATACTTTTCATGGCTTGAGAATACACATACACACATTCTAAGACAAGTTAAACACACGTCCATGCATGAGAGAAGGTGGAGAGAGCTACCTTGCACATAATCATATACTTTTCCTTGGATTTCAAACATCCTCTTTCGGTGTCACACCCACAAATTGGTGGAGATGATTTCTCTTGGCCTAAATACAATTTATGGGAGCCAATTAGGTTCACAAAACAAACTCTAAGGCCATACAACTTGCTTAGATACTAGATTTCTCTATAAGCTCCATTATGGTCCATAAATGCACCTAATGAAGCAACACTCCTCAAATAATTTCTAGGCTCCATTCTTTCCTTTCAAATATGATTCTTGACTCCTTTTAAGCCTTTTGGAGTCATCATACAATTTAAACAAAGAGCCTAACATCATGTTGCTTCTTTAGGTCATAATATAGAACCTAAGGCACCAAATCACTTTCTATGAGTTCTAAATTTTTTCCAAGGCCTCCCCTCATATTCATTCATCATATATGACTCAAGAATGGCCTTAGAAAAATTTAAAACTCTCTCTAACTATGAGAACCCTTCTTGGCCGAGACAATGAAGCATATTGGGGTCCATGGAGCTTTCTTTGTTTTCTCAAGGGAAGAAGCATATGGGGAGCTTCTTAGACATCTTAGGAGCTCATTTAAACTCTTATTTAGGCCTAAAAATCATCACATAAAATTAGATTTGGGAAGGTGTACACAAAACCCTAGAATTTACATCTTGAAATCTAATAGTTTTTTGTTAATTTCCTTTGCATATTCTTAATTTTCACACTATTTTTCCTTAGATTCATGCTTGGTTCTACCTAAAAATCATCTCCTCCTAGGGTTTTCTCAAATGGGGCTAAATGGTGGAGAAGGGAACCAAAGATGACAATCATAGAAAGAGAAATTATCTTGTTTTCTTATTTTTTCTCACTTGAATCTTGTGTTCTTTGAGCTCCTCTCTTCAAATCTGAATTTCCCCCTCAATTTCTCCTTTAAAATACATCCATATACTTCATTATAATCATAAGAAATAAAGAAGAATGGAGGAGAGGAGGTTTAGATGGAAGAAAGCATAGAAAACTACCAATAATCCATACCTTTTTCTTGATTTTTCTCCTCCTTTTCTTCCCCTTCTTGTGAGCCTAAGAGAGCAGATCATATTCTATATTTTGGGCAAAAATTTCATGCTTAAGAAGATGGGAGAAGAAAGGAAAAGTGTGTGGGAGCTTCTAGAAACATACTTTTTCAAAAATTCTAATTTTATCCTTCAGTAATAGCAATTTCGTTTCGGCTTTGTTTTAGCTCCTTTTTGAAAATCGTTTTTTCCATTATAAAATTTAAGTTCCCAATTTAATAAAATGCCTTTGAAATCACTCAATTTAGAGCTAAAAACTTACTGAATGAACCGGTCAAAGTTCAGGTCAACTGACGTTGAAAAATATCCACCGGAGGGGTTTTAGCGGCCCGGGGCTTTCCATGTTTTTCAGGGTCTTTGAGAACCCCAGCGAACTCAAAACTTTCATTTAAAAAGTCATCCTATGTGAATTCCAAAATTTGCTCAAAATTACGAAAATGCTATTACGTTTTGTAAGTTTTTCGTAAGAAATTGTTTCTTTATTTTAGCTCCATTTTTCTTTCCGTCTGAGCCTAGGATTCTTTTTTTTAGGAGTCCAGAATGATTCCAAAATTTTTTGGGACCATAACTACGTCTTCTTGGGGGACTTCTTTTTTATCTAGTGATTTTTGTTTGTTAACGGAAAAACCGTACGTTACATTTTTCACATTTTCTTTCATTTTCAGAGAACCAGATATTACACAAATAATCAAAAGTGACCCTATATATCCTAATTTGGTTATAGCATATGTTGTCACTATTTTAAACTAATGACCTAAGTTGAGCTTACTTAGCATGGAAATTTAAGATGTATAACCTATCCGTAATACACCTTCTACTTGATAGAGCAATATTAAATAGCTTTGTAATAAACATTCTATGCATTGCTTGAGCAATAGTTAACCACCAAACTAAGAGATGCACAACAACCTCTTGTCTTTGTTGGTCCATCATGGTGATGCAACACAGAACATTTAAATACAAATGATTACTGAGTTTATAACAATGGGTTAAGAAATTCAGTTGTAGAAAAAGCTATATAGATATAGCAGATTCAAATGCAGCTAAGGCCATATAGCAATAATCCTTTTTTATGTATTAATGATATATATTTGTTCAACTTTAATAAAGACCCTTAGATTACCATACCTCTAATTAAGGTATAAAACATGGAGAGAATCTACAATTTGTAACCTAGCTTCAAGGAAAAAAAGTGAAATCATAATAGCCAACCAAAACACTAAAATATATAGCTATATAATTAGCTTCCCACAAAAATTTCAAGTACAATAGTAAGTGTAACCAATTAAAAAAAGTTAGTACAAACTCTCAATTGAACAAGTTGCTATCATATAATAAAAAAGACCACATTATTATAACCAACATCAAGTAGACTTCCCATAGGCTTCATTCTTAGGGAAAAATAGAACCCTTAATTCTTTACTTTCTTTTAATAATCTTTCTTACTAATATTTCACACAAGTGGATGATAGATTTACATACATAGCAATGGTATCAACAAATCTTCTAAATAGGTACTACTATAATTTTCAAGAGATAATTTTTGTCATGAAAAAACTACTAATTGAAGTCATATTCTTGCTGAGGAAAACTTGTCAACTTTTTATTCAAAGAATCGATATAATTATCTTGTAACTAAACAATAAATGCTAAATATTCAACATTACTATAATATAATAATAGTCCAAGGACCTAATCTATTACAACTCAAATTATAAAAGAAGAAATATTCAAAAATCTAGTCATGAATGAATCTAAAATACAGATATCATACCTCCTTTGTCATGCATCCTTTTTCCTAAGAAAAATTGATAAACAAGGCTAATTCACTTTACATGAGTAATCCATTAATTTTTTTTCTTTTTTAAGAAATAGGTAAAACCTACATATTTGATGGATTTAAGCAAGAGATGAACAAACAAACCCAGAAATAGAGATGAAAAATTTCAACATTGGATACATGAAGAATAAAACTTACCTATCTAATCATTGATGGAGATCAAGATGACTTGTTACTATAATAGAGAATCTCGATGCTAGCTGTGATGGACTCTCTACTATTAGGGTTTAATTTTCGAGGTAGTATGAAACTTCATAGGCCATGTGATGGATTTAAGATTAATTGAGGGTATTTTCATTAAACCATTTCTCATTCCAATGTACAGTGGTATTTTCCTTCTCAAAATGAGATAATTTCAATTTCCATCCTATGCAAGAAAGGAAGCTTTCCATGGAAAGTCTTTTGCTGCTTTTCCTACAACCAAACTCATGGCACTGTTGGAATATTAATTGATTTTCCATTCCCTGGGGTGGCATTCTTACAACAAAATGCACTATTAGATAGTTCAAATTTGTCCTATATATAGCTCTTTAAAATTGTTTAGATTTTTTTTATTTTTAATATTAATTATTATTTTTTAAAAAGTGAATAGCTAAAAATTATTTTTATTTTAAGTTTTGTTTCTTTTTAAATAAAAATATTAAAATATAATAATAATAATAATAATAAGATTTAGATGGTTCAAGATGAGAGCAATGTCCTTTATTATTTCAACAAGAGCTATTAGTTTAATAAAAATGATAGATGATCTATATTCACTTGTGCTTGTGGAATTGAGAATCTGTATTGCATTAGGTGCAAGCTGTGTTGCAATCTGAGCCATTCATTTCCTACTAAATTTTGTCAGAGCAAGAGAAGAAAGCAACTGGAGAAGGCAGATGGTTAAAACGTAGTGAATTTTGCGTCTTCGCTTGTCCTCTCTTATTTTTAATATATATATATATATATTTGTTTTATAATTTCTACATGAGATCTAAAAAGTTTTGGGCCTACATTAAGTGATCAATATTGTTTTAAAAATCAGATTTGATTGGTTACATCAAGAACCAGTCCTTAATATAGTATAGTTAGTCCAAAAAACTGGTCGAACCAGTCAAAAATTGGTTGAATCAGTTAAAAATATATCACTCAAAAATTAATTTAAACCAATTTGAAACTTTTTTTTAAAAGATTTTTTATATAATAGAATAGTTTATCTTGAATAAATTTAAAAAATCAAAGACAGAAGGCATTAGAAGAAAAAAAAGGTTGAAATATAGAGAAATTAAAAAATAATAAGAAAAACAAAAGGTGCATTTCTTTAAATATCAAAGTGTGTGGCCAAAATTGCCATTTGTTTTTTTTTTATTTTTTTAATGATAAATGAAATTTTAATATAATTTGGGAACTCCAAAAATTTAATATTAAATATTCTTAACTTTTAGTCATGGGTGGTTTTTGTTTTTTAATTAAAACATAATTTCTTAAATATCTAAAAAATATTAAATTAATAATCAAATATTTAAAATTTATTAAGATTTATTTGTTATATTAGAATTTTAATATATAAATTTTTTTAAAAAATATATTTCATTATTATTTATTCTATCACAGTTCAACTAATAAAACATGAACCAATACTTTCACTAGTTTAATGATTAGTTTGATTTTAAAAATATTAGTTATCAAAGATTTGATCTCTTAGCACAAAAGATTTCTTAATGGGCTAACACCTAAATTATAATTTATTTATTTATTTATTTTGTATTTTGTTAATTTCATTTTTTTCATAATTTTTTCTTTTTTTCATCATTTTTTTATTTTCTTTTGCTTTTTCTTCCCAAACTTTCCCAAGCTTGCTCAAAGAAATTATCAACTTATGTTTTAGCCAAGTCCTCTAATACGATGAAGTTACAGCTACTATATGAAATATTTTCTCCTCATTAAATTCTTAGCTTATGTCTACATTGAATCTTCATCCTTATTAATATGACTTGCAATATTAGTAAGGGCTATAAGGTATAAGAAACATTTTAGCGAGGTCCTCCAATACCATGATGTTACAACTTCTCTTTCTTTCTTAGAAAACTATTAATAAGGTACACTGTTGCTTATATAAGGTTATTTAATTACTCTTTTCACATCTCACTCCAATTTTTTTTTTTCACTTTGATAAGTGTTAGAGTTTTGGCTTGCCCATGATAAGCAAACTAACAACATTGTAACCTAAACTCAAATTCAATTAATTACTTAGTAATTAATTAATTAATATATATTTACATTAGTAAATTTTAATTTTAAAAGGTAGTCCTTTTTGTTTTAAAAATTGTGGCATTAAAAAATAAAAGAAAAAAACTAACAAAAGAAAAGAAGGGTACAAATGTTTAAATGTACATTGAAAACTCTCTAAGTGAGAAAAGAAAAGACAAAGTCTTAAAACATAATATAGACACAAAGAAGGGAATGTCAATAATTTAAGAGAATCAATCCTCCTTACCCTGAATCCTTTCATTAGTATTAAATTTTGGTTGACTCAATGTTTTTGTCCATGTATGTTATAATATGTTTTTCTCTTTAATTAATTCCATGGAAATGGCGAATTGCATAATTGCATTGTTTAAAATTTCACACCCATTCAATGGAAAATTATGATAGAGACCATCTAAGGCCATAAATTTTATATCATATGAAGCATGTAGGAGAATATGTGGTAGGAATTTGGGAGAAATTGAACAATCCATCAGAGAGAAATCACAAATTTAATGTTTGGTGAAAACATGATCATTTAGCCCTATTTTAAGGGCTAACATGAACACCACATACCACCAATTAGTCCAAACTATAATGATTGGAAAGTTTGTCAAACAAGCTTTCCAACACCACCAATTTCATCCAAATTGAATGAAAACCAAGTGAGATATGGCTTCATAAAATTGGTTAGTCAAATATGAAATTCTTTTGAAAAAAACAAAGTTTCAAGTTGATAATGATAGAGAAACCCACAAATGAAGGTGGCATGTGTGGCTCACCCTCACCTTGATTAGTGTAACATCCAGTTTTCTGAAAACGAGAGAAAATGTGAGAAACGTAACGTACGGTTTCTCCGTAAACGAACGAAACTCACCAGATACAAAAGGAAGTCTCCTAAAATGAGATAGTTAAGGTTCCAAAAATTTGGAAAGCATTCTAGACTCCTAAAAATGAGAATTTTAGGCTCAGACAGAAAGAAAAATGGAGCTAGAATGAAGAAACAATTTCTTACGAAAAGCCTACAAAACGTAATGGCATTTTTGTAATTTTGAGTAATTTTTAGAATTCACATAGGAGGGCTTTATAAATAAAATTTTTGAGTTCTTCGGGATTCTCAGAGGCTTTGAAAACCATAGAAAGCCCCGGGACAGTTAAATCCCCTCCCGTTAACGTTTTCCAACGTTGGTGTGCCCTAACTTTGACGGATCCGTTCGGGAAGGTTTTAGTTCCAATTTGAGTGATTCCAAAAGTATTTTTCTTAATTAGAAACCAAAATTTTATAATGGAAAAGATGGTGCTAAAAAAGGAGCTAAAACGGAGGAGAAACAAAAATGCAAAGTATGAAGGGCAAAATGGAAATTTTTGAAAAAGTCACCTTGCCCTAGCTATATATAGGTGGCGCCTCACAGTCTCCCTCATTTCACTTCAGTTTTTCCAACCTCAAATCAGAAGCAAAGCCCTAGGAGAGTGGCACACCAAGAGAAGGGAAGAAGGAGGACAAATTCAAGTCTTTAGGTATGGAAATTTGCTTATTTTTCATGCTTTCTCTCCACCAATCTCTTCTCCATGATTTTTTTGAAGTTTTGAGGGCTGTTTTGAAGGAATAATAGAGGGGAATTTTTGGATATAAAGAAAAGAGTTTGGAGAAAGCAAGATTCAAACCAAACTAACCAAGGAAACAAAGTAAAAATGCATTCTATGGTAGCTATGTTGATATGCCTTTCTTCTCCATTTCGACCCACACTAAGAACCCTAGGAAGATATGATTTTCAAGCCCAACCAAGCATGATTCTTAGGTATTTGATGGAGAGGGATAAGAATATGCAAAGAAAATCATGAAATAGGCATTAGGATTCAAGATGCAAAACCTAGGGTTTCTAGTGTACCTTTCAAATTCTGAATTTATGTGATGCTTCCTAGGTCTAATTTAGAGTATAAATGAGTTTTTGAGACACCAAAGATGCTCCCCACAAGCTTTCTCCTTCAAGAAAATAAAGATATCTCCAAAAAGCCCAAAAACCCCCTATGTCTCGGCCTAGGCATGTTTGGGTAGCTGGGGAGAGTTTTAAATTTTTCTAAAGCCATTCTTGAGTCATATTTAATCAATGAAAATGAAGGGAGGCCTTGGAAAGAAAAATTTAAAACTCATGGAGAGTGGTTTGGTGTCTTAGGTTCTATATTATGACCTAAAGAGGTAACATGATACTAGGCCCTTTGTTTTAATAGTGTGATGACTCCAAGAGGCTTAAAAGGAGTTAAAAATCATATTTGAAAGGAAAGAATGAGGCCTAGAAATTATTTGAGGGGTGTTACTTCATTAGGTGCTAATATGGACTATAATAGGGGTTATAGAGCCATCTAGTGTTTCATTAAGTTATGTAGCCTTAGAATGTGTTTCATGAACCTAATTAGCTCCAATAAATTGTATCTAGGCCAAAAGAAACTATTTCCACCAATTTGTGAGTATATGGCCGAAAGAGGAGGCTTGAATCCAAAAGGAAAATTGTATAATTGTGTGCAAGGTAGCTCTCTCCACCTTCTCTCATGCATGGATATGTGTTTAGCTCATTTTAGAATGTGTGTATGTGTATTTTTAAGTTATGAAAAGTATGCTAGCATGCCTTTATATGCTATGACTCTTGATGCCATATTATGTTTCTAAAGGAGTACATGATGTATGCTTGAGTGTGGAGAGGCCAAGAACTCTTCCCTTTAGTGAGAATGAGCCAAGAACCCTTGAGCTTGGTTGAGACAAAGTAAAGAGTCTCCTAAAAGTAAAGTGGGCTCCCAAGAGTATAGTTGAGTCCAAAGCTTTCAAAGAATGGGTGAGGCAAGTCCAAAATCTATTAGAAGAAGTGTGAGGCCAATTCAAACACTTGGTGAACTCTTGAATGTTTTGTATGATTGATTCACATGCTAAGTTTGATTTTGCAATGTCCATGTCTTCCATTTTCCCCATGCATGCATTTGTGAAGCTTGCTTTGCACAAACTATGTATGATTGAATGGGAGATGAGCTATTGGAATTCTTTGAATATTATCCTCTCCTTTCCAATGATCTAACATGCTAGGTGAACTAAGTGGATATGCTAATGGGAGCCAACAACATTAAAGGAAGGAGATTGACAATTATATGTTTAGCTTTTGTCACTTTAAGACCATGATTGTACCATATGATGTATATGATGTTGTAAATGGTCTATAACCCTTGAGACATGTATAAATATGCTATTATATGATGTTTATAACTATGGATATGATGTATGAGCTTTAGAATACAATTTGAGTTTGTAATGTCCAATTATGCAATATGGAAGTTTGATGGAAATATGCATAAGTGTGGGTTGAATGGCCAAAATGAGATGCATAAGGTTTGGGACCACTTGGGTAGCTTACACAAGTCTTAAATATGCTTTTAGATTTGCCCAAAAGGCGCCAACACTAAGGGAAGGCCATTTGGCAAATTTGGTAGCTCATATGGAGCCAAATTTGACCATAATGGAACCCTATATAACTTTTTAGCCAAATGAGCTAGTCTTGATATGAGATTTGGCCTGAAAATAGGTCTCATTGAGAGCTTTTTGAGAAGTTGAAGATCATACTTTTTGGATGTTTACAGAATATTTGATGATTTTTTAAATTTGGCAAAATTTATGTTTTTGGTCTGTTGCATTATTCATTTGGTCCGAAATTGTTTTCTGTTACCTGAGGCTCAAATGATGTTCAATTACCATGAAATTTTATACAGAGAAACTAGATAATCACAGTGACTTATGCCATTAGAAGCACGTCATTTGGAGGTCTAAAGAGGGAGATACGAATTTTTGAAAATTTTTTTCGATATCAGTAAATTTGCCTGACCAGAAGTACTGTTTCATTGAATTCCAAAGTTTGGGCTTGATAAACTGATCTAAAGATATTTTTTTTTCTAGTTAACATCCACAAATTTCCAGATTGGAATCATTTTCATGTGTTAGATTTTTGTGGAATTAATTGGACATTTTCAAAAGTTTCTGCAGAATTTTGTGACAGTTCTAGATTTCAGTCAGACCTTTGGATTATTTTGGATGTCAAACATCCTCTATGATGCATGTTATGGTCTCAACGTATTTTTATGTGGAATAGACATCCTAAGCTTTCCAAAATGACAAAGAACACATGATTTTGATTTTTCTAGATTTAGTTATGATTTTCCAAAGTTTGCTTAGAAAAGAGGCCAATTCTGGCCGAGAATGAACTTTCATTTTCCATGCTCCATTTCGATTTCTATGAGTTATGGGTATGATTTTATGATGCAATTGAGTTGTAATGATGTAATTAAATATGAGGATATATAGTATAAACTCACACGATCCACATGACACTGAATGAAATTTTTAGTTACGACGCAAAGCGAAAATAATAATTATTTCCTTGCCTTTTTCATGGGAAACCTATATGATGTATGATGTTAAGCCATTTAAAAGCATGAGATGAGCTAGAATTTATGGTGTTACAATTAGGCCATGTGAGGATACAAAAATATAGAGGAAGACAAAAGGAGTTTAATCGTAGGATCACAGTTACTGGAAAGTGCCTTTATAGCAACGCATAGGGCTTACGCGCCATTATAAGCACATGAGAGTTTTTTTATTATTTTTTATCATTTATAAGGCATAATCATTTTTAGACATTCTAAGTGTATTTTGGATATTTTTGTCCTTAAATAATTTATTGAAATTATGCTCTACATATTAGTGTATGGTATGGTCGTATTTAGATAACTTTTGATAGTGTTCAAACATACATCAGATATCAATCAAATATACTTCTTATAGGTTTTAAGTTTGATTAACACACTCTTGGATAATAATTATTAGACATCAATTAAGGGAGGCCTTAGGAAGAAGTTTACAGAACCATATAAAATTAAGAATTCATTTTTTACTCAATGTGTATTAGAAATAGAACTCCCTAAAGAACATCATATTGTCGCGAATGTTAGCAAGATACTTTATTTTTCTCATTTTTCAAATACGAGAGATAGAAGTTTTTCTAGGCATAGTGCACACATAAAAGGGATTCACTTTTGGGGATTGATCAAACTTATGAAGTATACTTTTTTCGATGTATAGCATAGTGAGTCTTATAATTAAAAATAGACCTTTTAATTGCAAGGTTAATGAAAAGGTGTTTAAGAAGATGAAATTCCTTTAGGGTAAGGCCTATTTAAGATGTGATATTGATGTTAATGTAGTATAGATATGCATTAAACAAAATGATCAACCTTGTGGAGTATACTTTTTTCGATGTATAGCATAATAAGTCTTACAATTAGATATAGACCTTTTAATTACAAGGTTAATGAAAAGGTGTTTAAAAAGACAAAATTCCTTTAGGGTTAGGCCTATTTAAGATGTGATATTGATCTTAATGTAATATAGATATGCATTAAACAAAATGAGAAATATCCTGTTAAGTGAGAGTTCTTTGATTAGTAGACTTTGGCTTATCTAAAAATTAAATTTAAATAATTGAATAGGAAAAATGAGAAATACCTTGTTGAGTAAGAGTCATTAGATTAGTAGCCTAAGGCTCATCAAAGAACTATAGTTTAAACATTATTTAAAAATAAATTTGATAAAAGGTTAACAATAATCTTAGGATATATGTGATAGAAATAAGACAAATGTAGTCTTTTCATAATAAAACTAATAATATCATTATTGGTCTAGTTAAAGTTTATTTTAAATATATATAGATATCACATCATGTATATGTAGTTATTCTGTACTATATCTATGTAGAGATCTGATTATGATTATGGCTATTAAGAGTATTATTGTTTAACTTAATAAAAATGAGAAGCTAGATAGTCTCAATTAGGAAATTTGGCACCATGGGGTTCTTACATCCTTGGAAAGTAGGATATTAAGGAATCATCAAACAATGTCATGTTGGAACCTAAGCATGGAAATAATGACTCAACTTTAGATGTTTTTTAAACTTAAAAAAGGAAGGACAATTTTACTAGCATAACAATGCTAAGCAATATGACTAATGACCTTAAGTATAAGTATTGGTCTTACCTGACTGCTTAAGTTATGAAAATTGCCATTAAGGACAAGTTTGGTCATATTTCTACAATCAACTTGAAAAGTTAACAATTAAGGAATTGGAGTAAGCCAATCATGTCCTTATTAATGAGCAATAAGCTAGATTGTTATAAGATCTCTTTTTATCAACTAGCAATATATAAAAATGAATTTGCCTACAATGAAAACTATTTTTCTATGATGTTACTCATCATATAAAGCTTGAGGATGATCATTTAAAAGCTAATAAATCTTTTGGACATACTTATGTAATTGAGATTACTAAAACTTAAAGATCTAAAGGCAAGAAAGGCAAGCACTTTTATAGAAGAAAAGAACTTACCAACATTTCAAATAAGTCAAGAAACAATTTAAGAAGTAAAGGAAGCTTAGTGGAAAAAAGCTTGACGTGGTCAAGATCAAGTCTCATACTTGTTAGCAAATAAATCACTTTACTTATGATTACATTGAGCAAAATGATACTCATATAAACCATACAATTAGAGATCAAGAATTGTTTGTTGTCAACTACTTTTCAAAAGTAGATGGCTTCATGTAGAAAATAATTTAAGATTTAAAGTTAAAAAGAATGTAACATGCAAATTGGTTTTGCATGAAGGACAAACCCTTGCCTTATGTAACAACTAGAATTTCTGAAATTTTTCTAAATCTGTTGGCTATAGCCAGGACCCTTGTTGGCTATAACGAATGTACCTGTTCACTATAGTAGGAAGCCAGCTAGCTATAGTGAATGTACCAGTTTGTTATAGTAAGAATGCATTTAGATATAGCGAGTTCAGGTATCCTATATAAAAATCAGGGAATTTCTTGCAATAGTGCATGCTGTAGCGAGAATAGGGACTTGGGACTAATACGTGCTCGCCGTAACAAAGGTTATTTTTTGCTATAGCGAGGTTTATTCCAGAAAAAGCGAGAAAAAGTGATTTTTACTTCTTAAAGACTCCAAAAGCTCTCCTTTTCTTCTAACCGACTTATACTTCGATCGAAATAGAGAAAAGGGCTGGAGAGAGAGAAAAAGACCAAGAGAAGCCAATGAAGAACAAGGTGAAAGGTGAGCAAAACTTGAGATTTCCATAGCTTTTCTTCTTAAAATTCTATTCTTCTCTCCTTGCCTTCTCTTTCTATAGTTTTGGTTATTGAATTGGCTTTGTTTTGAACTTACTTTAGAAGAGGGAGAGTGGAGATTTAAAGAAAAGGTGAAGGCAAGGGAATCACTCTTGAAGAAGGCTAGAATTCAAGGTAGATACCTATGTATCTTTGCTTCTTATGTATGTTTGTTCTACCAACTTGATAGCTTGAGAGAGGAGGAAGTTCCAACCTAAAACAAGTATGAAACCCTCGAATTAGAGTGTGGGAAGTTAGGAAAATGCAAATGAATTAGAAGAAGAGCTAGTGAAATTCAAGAGGGAGACACTAAGGATTCTTAAACACTTTATAAAGTTTGTTTTGATGTAAGAACCCCTAGCCTTTGTGAGTATTTGTTTAAGTTCTAAGAGAGTAATTGCATACTCCTTATTATGTCTAGGCTCAAGAGAATCGACTCCATCTAGTTGTGGTTGTGAAACCGTGAAAGAAAAAGAGATATCAAAAGGGAAGGCTTATGTTGGCTTACAAGGTAGCTTTTCACTCTTTCTTATTGTATTCTTGAATGTATGATGGTCATTATATGCTTATGTGTGCACTTGTATTGTGAGACATGCCATTTGATATTGCCTTGATGCATTGGTACTAATATGCTTATGTTTTAAGTTATGAAAATTGCTCTTAAAAGGTGAGGTGATGCCAAAAGTCCCATGTGATGGGTGAGGTGGAGCCAAAAGTTCCTAAGAATGGGTGAGATAAGGCCAAAAGTCTTATGGATGAGTTAGGCCAAGTCAAAAGTCCCTAGACCAAGGGTGAGACCAATCCAAAAGTCTCCAAAATAGGGTGAGGTTAGACCAAAAGTCTCTAGAGCTTATTCTTGACATTGATATAATTTTTAGGGCATATAAATCATGTGTTGTATGATTTTGAATGGTTGAATGCCTACTTGCATGCTTTGACATGTTTATATACTTTGATTGCTTCCTTGAATGAGTATATGAGCTATTGAGATTCTATAAATCTCAACCCCAATATATTAGGTGGAGCTCAAGGAGACCAAGGTGCAAGTTAAGGAGCTTAGTTGAGCATGCTTAGTTAGTTATATAGCTTGTTTTAGTTCTTTTGATGTAAAGAGATGTCAATATTTATATGTACAAATTATTTTTGACATGTAAATAAATGAATAAGTGTAAAAGCATGTATATGTGATGTATAAACCATTTATGGAACCAAAGCAATGAGAATGCAAGTTTTGGGTACTTGGTAGCCTATTTCTAGATGTGTATTCTTGTGTGTAGCATAGTGAGTTTGAGATGCATGATGGTTTAGACCACTTGGGCAATTCATATGTGATGTATCTATGCTTTCAAACTTACCCAAGAGGTGTCAAACACAAAAAGGGGCCATTTGGACCAAAAAGTTGCATTATGAAAAGTAAAAGTGACCATATTGGTGGGTTGCGTCACTTTTTATCCAAATGAGCTCTTCTTGATTTGAAATTTGGCATACATTTAGAACTTGTTAAGAGATTTTTGTAAAGCTAAAGTAGATATTATTTGGAGGTCTGTAGAATATTTGGCAAATTTTTGAAGTTGGAGAATTTTCTAGTTTTGGTTAGTTTACTGTGCAATTGGTCTGAAAATAAATCTATGTCATTTATGGGACAAATGATATCTAATTGCTATAAAATTTTATATGAAGAAACTAGACATTCAAAGTGACCTATAACAACTAGAAGCAGCTCAATTGGTGTCTACAAAGGGCGAAATAAGTTTTTGAAGTTCTGAGTCAGCATCAAGGATGCCAGTCAACCTTTGTTATTGTTCCATCAGTTTTTAAGGTCCAAAGGATACTGAAATGATCTAAAATTATTTTTTCCATCTATTTAACATTTTTAACTTTCCAAATTGGTATAATTTTTTCCAGATTTGATTTTTTTAAAGTTAGTTATGAATTTTTAAAGTTTACATTAGAAATCTGTATTAGTACTAGGGATAGTCAGACCTTTGTGGTTATTTCATTGTCAAACGTGGTCCAAAGGCTATATTCATGTCCTAAAATTATTTTTATGTGAAGTTAACATCTAGAGATTTCCAAAAAGGATTTGCTTGATTTGCATTTTTCTAGAATTAGTTATAATTTTCTAAAATTAGAGCAAAAAATCTGACTTTTGGACCCGTTTGAGAAATTGCATTTTTCTGGTTTTTGGCTTCATATTTGTAGTTTATAGATTATTTTATGTTATGTATGAGTTGTGTGAATAGATTTTGAGTAGAGAATATGATTGATGGGTTCATGGGACCCACGGGGCAAAGTATAAACGTTTGAACCACGACATAATGCATTAAAATGCCACGGTTTTGGTCCTTTTTCTTTGGGAATTATATGGAATCAAGCTTAGATGATGGATAATCGTGGGTAATACATTATGGTGTTACATTCTACATAATGTTTTATATATTCCAAAGTTCTGATAGAATTTAACTTCTATTATTTTTCTTCTTAATTTGAGACTTAGTGCTAATTTTACATGAAAACTTTATTGACATTTGAAATAGGATGACATATACAATCCTAGTTTCCTTTATTATGGTTTTATTGTGTTGGGCATAATTAGGAATATGATTGCTTCACCAAATACTAAGCTTTTAATTTAGCTTTGGATATAAGTTGTTGACACACTAGGCTACACCTCATAAACAAAGAAAGAATGAGTAGACTAGTAAAATAAGAAATGCTAGGATTCATTTCCTATTCAAAAAATGTCATTATAAGAATACCGCCTAGTGGATAAAACATTTGGAAAATCATTTAGAAAAGAAACTAGGGCGGGATATTCATTGCAATTAATTCATTTTGAAATATATGGCCTAAAGAGTGTGAGGGCAAGACATAAAGCTTAGTGTTTTACTGTAATCATTGACAATTATGTTGGTACATGCCTTAAAAGCTAATTATAGGATAATTATATCTACATACATTATCTTATGTTCTGTCTTTTGAAGGCATTTCAGTTATTATATTTAATATTATATCAACATGATATAAATAAATTTTTAATTGTTCCTAAAATAATTTATTATTCTTGAAATATCCCTAGTCCAGTATTATTATAAATCAGAACAACAATAATATAGCAAGGCTAATATATATGTTGACTAATGACTATGATCATGGATATGAGATGTCAAGTTATTACATGGGTACTTGTTGGAGAACAAATATACTAGACAGACTTGTTATGAGAATGTTACATAAATCACTAAGTGAGTGTCATAAGCAATCCTCACATTGACCATAATGTATGTGGTCTTTTAGCTTGAAATCACTACACTTCCTTACATGAGGATTCATACACTTTAATGTTATCTAATGTCACCTTTAATAAGGATAGCCTAAATGGTGATGATAGGATATATTACAAATTATGCAAAGGGATATAAGTGGCCTAGAAGGGATTTTATCTCTCTTATGTAGGAAAAGTGAGCCCTTTGATTGTTTAGGACTAAGAAGTGCATGGTTATGCTCATATGAATTAATATATGATATTAATTCATTTGTTTTAACTTAGTTTATTCAAGGATGAAGAAATATACAGATTGAATTATTAAGAGGATGCTATATTCCATGCTTTAAGTTTAATTTAAATATTCGAATAAAAAGGACTAAACTGTCACAACCCACAATTTTAAGTATGTTGGCACAAAAGACACCAAATTTCCCTACCATAAATCGATTTGTATTGACAACCTCCACTAAAATTCAGATAATTCCCTTAGTTGTATCTTCATATAAATAATAAAACTAGAGTATCATTTATGAATCACCTTTATACAAAACGTATAAGTTTTTCTTTTATGTGACTTTTGTAGAAATTTCGGCAGAGTCTCCTCTATAATTTGGACCTCCCGATATTTCTACAATCAGTCAACTCAACAATACATTCAAAAATAACAAAATATAGACTTCTAGGGATTGGGGATACCCTAGCTATGATTCAGTGGAGCCACATTCTATACTGTTTAGAATAAAATAAATTACATGCATATAACAAAATACACCCACAGGAACAATTGTGGGCTTGCCAAAAGGAATAAAGCAGGAGATCAACAACTAGTAGATAGCTCAAGGTAGGCTAGGGTCTTCACCGCTCTCTGAAAAATAAATTAAGAAAAGTGAGTTTGATACTCAGTGAATAAGCAATGCCAACCTTTAAAAATAGGGACAAGACTCGTAAAAACTATATATATATATGTATATATATATATATGTTATGCATAAAACAAGCCTTATACAAACCATTTCTTAAAATGCATCAGAAGTATCTAAGCAGAACCAAATTGAAACAGACGTAGAGCACACAGCTCGCGGGGAAAATAACCATAGACGCAAAGCACTTTGCTTGCGAAATAAAATAACTCCACATGTGGTAGCTACCCACACGGGGCTAGCAAAACCCCTGCTAACTGAGGTCCAGATCATGGTGCACCAAGGCTAACAATTACTGTTGTTAGCTACAGAGTTCTGAACAGATAACCTCTACTTCTTAAAATAATACTTTTCTCAATTTAGCATTTCAGACAAGGTACCATTCATATCAGTTCAATATCTAAGTTTCCAGATAACTCAAATAGACGTAAATTTGCAAAATTTCTAATTCAAATCAATTTTCGAATGTCTCTCTTTAAATAGATTTCCAAATGTTAGAACACTGCAAGGGAACTTAGTAACCAAAATAATAAATTTGAGTTACTCATGGTCCGCATTACTTACTCATCTCCTAAGATGATATCGACATTCCCTGCCCACTCCTCAGCTATGACTCAATTTCCTGAATACCCTACAATACCCGTTCACCAGATTTTAGAGTGCGAATAACTAAAAATTTGTTTCACTACTTTTAGTATTAAAACAAATCATCACAGGGATGCACCAGTGGGAAAGTGATTCATTGAAATAAACTTCAATTATGTATCGCCAAGACCTTGCATACAAGTAATCAACCACACAACTCCATTTCTAACAGGGAATTAACAACTAAGCAAAGAAAAAATTAGACATGTCTGATTAGAAATTGATCGGTACTAGCAACGAACAAAACTTCAACCACGAAATCAGGCAAACAGATGAGCACTGAGCTTCTCAGAAATTATACTACTAAAGCAAGCTGTTGTCTACACGAGCAGTAAAGTACCATTGAGTCAATTGAGTTTCTAATTCAGTTTCTACACTTCTGCAGCATAGAAAATGGCACCAAATAGAGAGCAGGAGAATTTATTTGGCGGATGAGAATGAACGAAAAGATACAGAACCAACTAATAGATATATATATATATATATATATATTTTAAGTGCCTCATCTGTTTAAATTCAAAAGAGAGGAGTTAACTGAACATCGAGAACACCTTCTAGGAAATCAGACTCATTTTCTCGGCTGGCCACACACACACCAGAAAATGCGTTTCAGACTAAAAAAAAAAAGGGGAAAAACGCTGTGAAAATGGACCAAAAAACGCAATACTTAAGGCAGCAACTCCTGACCTGGAAGAGGATTTGTTTCTGGCGTTAGATCACCAGCAAACAGCAGCTCACACAGTACCACCAGGAGACAATAGTAGCAGCAAAAAAATGAAACCAGAAACAGCGAAAATGGCACTCAGCAGAGGAGAAAAGATGCAGTTCAGTTTCCAGCGCAATTCTGCTCCTTTTTCTGACCGAAGAGATGGATATAGGTATAGGTTTAGTGCTCCAGAATTTGAGAGAAGCAAATTACGTTAAAGGCCAGCTAAAAGTGGATGAGAAAGGGGCTTATCAGGAAAGTGCAGAGAAGAAAATAACATTGCTACGTGGCAGCATCCAATACCCCTTTGAAAAGTCAACTTCCCATGTATATATCTAATTGCATGCATGTCGGGTTTTACATAAACTATATGAAAATTGGTCACAGATTAGATATATTGAATCATAGATATTCTTATTATTTAGGTGGCAATAATGTATTGTTAGATATTGTTCATTATCTGTGATTTTAAAATAATATTGTTTTTTTAGAATTCCTACCAACATAATAAAACCTACAGGATCACACATAAATAGTAAGTCAATGTAATATAATTAAGATTCATATTAATCTAAAAATCTTAAGAATATAGCATAATATATATAATATAACATAATATAATATTAAAATTATATTATAATATTGAAGTGGTATTATATTCTTTTTAGGCTTTATTAAAGTGATGTTATATTTTTCTAGATAGATTATTGACCAACTTCATTATTAGACTGGGTCAATAACTTAAACCCAATAGCCTTTTTATTCTTCATCTATTTGACTAAGGCCTGTTGGATTGACCTAACTAAGCCCTAGCGTTATTTAATAATAACATCTAGGGTTATGCATTAGACATCAAAATACCATAAACCCAAGAGAATGAGTCTTCTAGTAAAGACAATGAGGAGAGTGATCCATTTGATTCCTTAGGAAATCATAGTTTCATCTTGTTTGTGTTGATATGATCGAGACATAGGTCCATCAATATGCATTGGTGATTCTCGTATACATTCACAAATTATAGAATAGACATCCTTTATGATGATAGGTATGAATCATATCACTGATTTATTCTTTTTTACAAGGATCCTTGGTTGGTTTTAGGAAATTTTTAAGTTTTTTTACTATGCCTTGTTCTAAAAGCCTAACAAATTATTCATAATATAGTCAAGCCCATTTACTTTCTCATAAGTTGAAAGTGTTTAAATGCTTTAGATGTTATATGAACATGGTTAAAAATCAAATGGATAACAAAATCAAAGCTTTAGATCGTGAATGTAAATATTTGCTAGATTAGTTCAAAGAGCTCAACGGAAAGAAAGGAATCATGAGACAATTGATGAATTTTAGCATTCGACAACAAAATGGAGTTATTGAGAGAATGAATACAATTTTACTTAACATGGTTAAGTCAATGATGGTTTAAGTACACCTAACCATTTTTTATTAGGACAACGCATTATTAATTGATTCCTTCATACTTAATTGAGTGTCATCTAAATCATTTACTTTCATACCTTATGGATTGTGGAAAAATCATAAGTTAGTTTTGAACATCTAAAGACCATGAGATTGACTACTCATATTTATGATACCACTCATGAAGATGAGAATTAGGCTTAAGGGACAAATAAACATATCTTTATTAGATATTCAGAACAATTAAAGGGTTAAATTTTCAATAGTGAAAGCAAAGGTGAAAGTATAACTAAAATTGAGTGAAAAGATACTACATTTTTAGAGAATGGATTTCTTGGTAAGGGAAAGAGATTAATAGGGCTATATCTCTTTGAGACATATAATCAAAATGAAAACGAACAAATAGTAGTTATACTTTAAATTGTTGATTTAAGTGGGAGTTTGGTACAAAACTAGAATGTTGCATGAATAACCCTATTACTTAAAAGTAAGCAAGAAAGTGTGCCTAAACATTGATTTGAGATTAGAAAGGTAAAACTCAAAGGTATTCAAGTAGACAATGGGAAGCCAAACATAGTTCAAGAGGTTTTATGATGTTCTACTAAGGAAAATTGGATAATAGTAATGGAAGAAAAGAATGATTTGATAAAGATAAACCATATTTGGTATTTAGCTAATCAACCATTTAGCTGAAAGGCAATTGAAAACAAATGAGTACTTAAAATAAATAGAAAGGCAAATGGATCAATAGACAGATATAAAACAAGCTTAGTTATTAGCTGTATATATAACAAAAAGGTATAGACTATGAAAATACCTTATCACTTACTATATGGGTTATTTCAATTAGGCTTATCTTAACTATAGTTGCAAGTTTGGACTTGCATTTCCATTAAATGAATGTAAAAGCCATGTTTTTTTAAAGAAAAACTAGATTAAGAAATCTATAGAGGACAACCTTTAGATTTATTGAGAAAGGAATGGAGTATAAAGTCTGTGGGTTCTAAAGGTCCATTTATAGACTAAAACAATCATCTAGATAATAGTATTTGAATTTTATCGAGTAATAACTTCTCATGATTTTTTCAAATAATCAATGGATACTGTTATATTCACATTAAGGATTTTGAAATAAATGTTGTAATATTATCTTTTATGTGGATAAATATACTATTAGCTTAGAATAGTCTAAATTTTTCAATAACCCCTAAACAATAGTTATCATTGAATTTTGAAATAAAGGATATAAGTAAAATGGAGTACATCCTTATAGTTAAGATCCTAGGAAATTGTTTAAAGAAATTAATTGCTCTTTCACAAGCTAATTATATTTTGAAAATCATTGAGTGATTTAGCATGAAAGACTATAAACTCATAAATATCCTTATAGTAAAAGGTAATAGTTTAAGTCATGAGATATGTCTTTAAACTGAATTTATAGAGAAAGTCCCTTACTCTAACATTGTTGGCATAACATATGCAATGATTCATGCAAGATCAAACACTTATTAGCGATTGGCCCTTTGTAAATTGGTGCTAGTCAAATTCCAATCAATAGTATTAAAATGCTATTAAGAGAATTCTAAAATACTTGAAGGGCACAGTAGACTATGCACTATATTGTTAAGTAAGTGATTGCGCTTGAAAATATACTCCAATGTGAGTTAGCGAAGAGGTTTAGATACACGAAAATCAACTTCAAAATATACCTTCTTGCCATTAATAAAATCATATCTTGAAGTAGCAAGAAGTAAATGTGCATAGGTATTCACCATGGAAGTAGAGTTTATTACATGTTCTACAGCAATGCAAAAGGTTATATGGCTGAAGAGAAGTATGAAGTACTTGGGGATCATTGGTGGGACATTGAGTTCAATATTGATCAATTGTAATAAACAAGAAGTCATAGCCTACACTAAAGACCCTAAGTATCATAACAAAATTAAGCACATAAACATAAGAATGAAAGAGATGCAATGGCACATCAAAATGTTACTTTACAATATGTTTACACATAAGATGTTAGTTAATCCTCTAACAAGAGCCATACTTAGAGATGTACATGAGAAAGATGCAAATTGTTTTAGTATGCATAGAATATAAAGTGTCATGCCCTAAGTACAACTTAATTGTTAACTAAATAGATATGTTATGCCATAATCATAAATAACATATACACAATGATAGTATATTGCATAGGTTGATGAGATTGACTTTCTTACACGAGCTGTAACAACCGGGAAAAAGAAAAGAAAAAGAAAAGAAAGAAAGAAAGAAGAAAGTTGGAAATTTTCGAAATCCAGAATTCTTGCTAAGTCTTCTCGTAATAGCGAGAAATGGTCTCGCTGTCGCGAGAATGTCTTCTCGCAATAGCGAACGTGATTCTAGCTATAGCGAGTGCGGACAGCAGTCTATACAGAAACCAGGGGGCAGCTCGCTGTAGCGTACGCCATAGCGAAAGTGAGGTCTGGAACTAACGCGAGTTCGTCATAGCGAAGGTCAAATCTCGCCATAGCGAAGAGAACTAATACGAGCTCACCGTAGCGAAGGTTACACCTCGCCATAGCGAAGCCAGATAACACGAGCTCGCTATAGCGAAGGTTAATTTTCGCCGTAGCGAGGGTCAGTCCAGAAGAGAGTAAAGAGCGAGAAAATAACTTCATTAAACGCTCAAACTCATTCCTTCTCTCATTTCTGCACTAGACTTCGACCCAAGGAGAGAAAAAGGCGTGGAGAGTGAGAAAAACCAAGAGAAGGAGGAAGAGCAAGGGAAAGGTAAGTAAGTTCCTCCCATTTCTTCTTAGATTTCTGATCTCCTCTCTTTGCCCTCTCTTCCTACGATTTTGTTTGTGAAAATGGTCAGATTTTGAGCATGGGTCAGAAGAGGGAAAGTGGAAAACACCTTTGAATCTTTGTGTTTTCTTTGAAAATATTGTTTCCACTACCATGGGAGCTTGAGAGAGAGGAAGAGTTGATGGCATTCTAGAGAGAGAGAGAGAACCTCTAGGTTCTGGTATGTTAAGAGAGTTTGATCTGAAAGTTATATGTTAAGAGAGTAATCCATATTCTTGATTGTGCCTAGGCTCAAGTGAAGCACCTCCATCAAGGTGTGAGTGTGAAATTAAGAAGGGAGAAGAGAAATTGAAAGGGAAGGCTTGTGTTGGCTTTAACTTATAAGGTAGCTCTCTCTTTCCACTCTTTCTTGTTGCATTCTTGGATGTAATAGTCATTGTATGTTTATGTATATGCTTGTTATGTGAAATATGCCATATGCTATTGCTTTGATACATTGATGCCAATATGCTTGTGTGTTGAATTGTGAGAATTGCTCGGGTGAGGTAGTGCCGAAAGTCCCTTGAGATGGGTGAGGTAGAGCCGAAAGTCCCTTGAGATGGGTGAGACAAGGCCAAAAGTCTCATAACCAAGTGAGGCTAAGTCAAAAGTCCTTAAACTCAGGTGAGGCCATCCAAAAGTCCCTAAACTCGGGTGAGGCTAGACCAAAAGTCCCTAGAGCCCATTTTTGGCATTGTTGTGATTTCCATAGCATGTACAACGTGTGTTGGATGTTTGAGAATGGCTAAATGCTTATTCACATGCTTGACTTGTTATATGCCTTGATTGCTTACTTGATTGAGTGCATGAGCTACTGAGATTACCGAGTGCACACCAAGGAGCCTAGAAGCATGTGTAGCTAGATATTAGCTTATTTTGGTTATTTTGTTGTAAAGTGGTGCCACATTGTATATGCACCCACTATTTTTGAGATGTAAAGGTTGTAACAAGTGTAAATGTATGAAAAGATGATGTATAAACTATGTTGATAGCCAAATCACTGGAAATGAGGGTTTTGCCCCTTTTGATGAATGAATGAGATAGTGTATATTTGGCCGTAGTATAGTGAGATTGGAATGTATGTTGATTTGGACCATATGGGCATGATATATAAACTATTGTTATACTTTTAAACTTGTCCATGAGTGGCTAGAACATGTGAGAGGTCATTTGGACCCATTTTGGACCTTTTGGGTGCCAAAACTGGTATTTTTGAGAGCTCCGTCAAAGTATGACTGGATGAGCTCCTCTTGCCATGAAATTTGGCATACCTCTAGAGTTTGTAGAGAGCTTCTTGAGAAGCTCAAGTGGATAATATTCGGAGGTTTAGAGAATATTTGGTAAATTTTTGAATTTGGGAAAAATTTAATGAATTGGTCATGTACTGTTCCTATAGGTCAGAAATGAAATCCATGTCATACATAGACCAAATGGTGGCCAACTGTCATGAAATTCTATACACATAAACGAGAAAATTAAAGTGACCTGTACCAATTGGAATCACCTAAATCGAAGGTCTGTAGAGAGAGATTGAATCGTCTGAAGTTCTGTATCAGCATCAGGGAGCCCATCCGACCTCCGTTACTGTTCCATCAGTTTTTAGGATGTAGGGGCTACTGAACGGATCTAAACTTATTTGTTTCCTCTAGTAGACATCAGTAGCTTTCCAAATTGATATAATATGCCCAGATTAGATTTTTGTG
This sequence comes from Erythrophleum fordii, assembly GCA_032878935.1. Lineage (NCBI taxonomy): Eukaryota > Viridiplantae > Streptophyta > Magnoliopsida > Fabales > Fabaceae > Erythrophleum > Erythrophleum fordii. The sequence continues at coordinate 10,011,855 of JAVQMF010000052.1, read as the reverse complement.
GATTTAATTATGAATTTCTGAAGTTCATGACAGTAAGCTGCACTAGAAACAGTGACAGCCGGACCTCCTTCCCATTTTTGATGTCAAACATGGTCCAAACTCAGAGAATTTGATTGGAAATTATTTTTACTGTAAATGTAACACTTAGAGCTTTCCAGAAAGCTAAAGTTGACCAGATTTCCATTTTTCTAGAATTAGTTATGATTTTCCAAAGTTAGAGCCAAAATATGACTTTTGGGCACAAGTGAGAAAAATGCATTTTCTGATTTTTGGCTCTATAACCGTGGCTTATGGCTTGTTTTATGCTATGTATGAGTTGTATAAGTGGAGTGTGAGTAGAGAATGTGAATGATGGGTTCACAGGACCCTCGGGACAGATAATGAGTGTATAAAATCCCGTTTCATAGCATGAAAATGCCACGGATTGGTATTGGTTCTTTGGAAATCATGTGGAACCGAGCCCAGTGAGAGGCTAGATAGTGGTAGTAGATTAAGGTGTTACACGAGTAACTACCTATGGCACTTATAAGGAGTGAGTAAAGATGAGATATTTGTATTCACTATATAAGGCAACAAAAGCACCAATGTGAAATATAAAAATGTTATCTTGACAAAATAGAAACAAAGATCAAGATGAGATCCAAAAATATAATTATATACATTGAAATAGGGATTTTCACAATCTATAATACCTATAGCTAAATGCAAATACTCCTCTAGGTGCCACAGGAGACAAATAGAATGATAGAATTCAAGTTAAATACTATATATGTCTAAATTATAATATATATAGTGTTAACAAATCAAATTGATATACACTCTTATGAGATAGGAGAGACACTATAACATGCAATTCATACTGCATGTGCTTACTAACCATAACTAGGAAGCAAGTATATATATCCCTGCTTCATTGCTGTGTGAGTCTCAAAAAAGAATAAACCCTTTCATAGGTGTATTATGACTTTGATAATACCATGAAGAGATGAGTTAGCGTTTGCTACTTTAGCATAAATCCTATAAATATGATAATTCAATCTAATGGAGTATTGCTAGGAAAACAGTTGGATCTAAATGGTATGCGAGTGAAAGGAAGATTTCTTGAAATATACACAACTATGCTAATATTAAAGGCACCCATTATTAAATTACTATAGTAACCTTACAAGTATAAATACTATATATATGAGAAGACAATTTGAATAAAATTAAACTCAAGAAGTATTAAAGTTATCATAAGTATAGAGTACAATATATATTGGTGAATCTAGAGCATTTGAGGAAGGCAAATAAATATGTAATATATATTTAAATGATGCATCTCTTATATTGGGACTATAATAAGATTTCTAGTATAAAAGCTCTTGAAAGTTGTGCTTGAGTGATCACAGTAAAGCACTTGGTATGAAAGTCTAAGAGGAACAAGATGTGTTATTTATTCGATCATGTGTGAGTAAGAGATGTAGGAATTAGGGCCATCCATGATGGGCTACCTATTACAGTATAACCTAAAGCTAAATTTAATTAATTAATTTAATTAATTAATATTTAAATTAGTTAATTTGAATTTTCAAAAGTAGTCAATTTTTTTTTAAACTTAGTGGATTACAAAATAAAAGAAAAAATTGATAAAAGAAAAAGGGACGTAAAATGGTTTAAACATAAGTTAAAACTCTTTAAGTGAGAGAAGAGGAGATAGGGTCTTAAACCACATAACATAGACATAGAGAAGAGAACATCTATATTTTGAGAGAACTAATCCTCCTTATTTCATACTCTTGGACTACGGTGCATTCATTATGGAAAAGTGACCAAAGTTTGTCTTATAATTCTAATCCCTTATAAGTTATTTTACAAAACTAATGTTAATAAACTGCCTCTAGTCATACCTTATGAACTAATGATACAATTGACGAGGTTAGAATTAAAGCAATTACATCTTTCAATATTTTCCTATAAGAAATTTTTTTAAAAAAACATTAGTCATTCAATAGAAGTAATTATTATATTTATCTTGCATGCAAATTAAAAAATAATAATAAAAGGCCTAAATTTACTTTTGATCTCTTTAGCATTATAAATGTTTCAATTTGGTTTCCCTAGTTTGGAAATAAGCAATGTATCCACTAGGGGTGTTCAAAAGTTCGATTTGGTTCGGTTTGGTTCGGTTTTGAGTAAAAACCAAACTGAACCAACCTAATCGGTTTAGTATTTTGTTGGACCTTGTCGGTTTTAAATTCTAATCGGTTTAGTTCTGTTTTTATTTAGTTTGATTCGGTTTGGTTCATGCTTTTTTTTGCCCAAAAGTAATTTTTTTTAAAAAAATTATTCCTTGTAATATGTAGAATTTAACTTTTAATATCCTACATCTTTTAAAATTTTGACCAATAATAATTTTGGAATAATTTATTATTTTTATATCTTTTTTTTTCTTAAAAAAATTTCATACATTCATAAAAAAACTTTAAAAAGTGAGAAAAAGAAAATAAGAGCAATATCTTATAATAAAATAGTGTAAATAATTTATATATTTCTTGAATTACATAAAGAATATAGCTTTGATATAAGTTTAATTAACAAAAGATCCCATTAATCTAAAAAGAAACAAAATATTAAATTTTAATTAATTATAAATTTAATGGTTCGATTTGGTTCGGTTAACTAAATCAAATATGGAGAAAACCGACAACCAAACTGATTTAATCAGTTCTACAATTACAAAAACTAAACCAAACCAATTTTAATCAGTTTTATTCCGTTTTTAGCGGTTTGGTTCAGTTTGGTTTAGTTTAATTGGTCTCGGTTTTGTTCACCCTTAGTATCCACATATTTTTTATGATGATTGAATTTTTGTCCTTTTGTCACATTATTCATGTTAAAATTCAATGTTTGGTAGTATGGAGTCAAAGAAACAAACGTAGGCTTTAAAAAGTGTGAATTTTCATATTATCTTTAAAGCAAGATTTGTCTCCTATGTAATGCTGCAAGATCTAGATAAATTTGCTTTCAAGACTAATATAAAGTGCCTTAGAGAACAACCCTTAGCAAATAAATAAGTTCTCTCCTTCAAGAGTAAGCAAAAGATTAGAAATTAGGGATAAAAAGAATTTTCATATGTTTCTATCAAAATCAAAACCATGAATTTATAGACTCATAATCCAACCATCATGCCTGTTCACTCATTTGAATTTGAAATTCAATGAGTTAATTCATATTAACTAAACTCTTTAATAGCCATTTGACTACCTGAACCAAAAAAGCATGATTGTCTAAACCAAAAAGACACCAATAGACTACTCCCAGGGGACCAATCAACTATCATTTCAATAGTCACTTTATAACCATTTTTTGGAAGCATGCCAGTTGACTAATTATCTACCAATCAATTGAAGCTTGTTCATCAATTAAATATTATATCATAGTTTTAAATCTATCTATCTCACTTGAAACTATTGACTGCTTTGTTATACCAATCTACTGTAGTAGTGATCAGTTGATTGGTTTAACATGCCAGTTAACTAACATTCACAAGAACAAAAGTTGTTCCATTTTGTAATAGACCAATCAACTAGTTCATGTCATACTCAATTTTCTTTAGCTTTTAAAACTATTTTCAACAATCCCCTGCTTAGTTTGAAAAACTAAATGGTATTTCTTCCAATAGAGTCATGAATAATGAGAATATCTCAAGACTTGGACTTCTAAATAGTATACATAATTCAATGTTTCAACAAGTAGATGGTTGCTAGGCATTGAACCATTACTTTTCAATCAAAACTGGAACTATCGCACATATGATTCTAAATATCTTTAACTTATAGAAAACTAGCACAGTTCTAGCCATCTGCTACTCTCTAGATTTCATAAACATTTCTAAAAATTTTAATTTTGATTTCTAAAAAGATCAACTCCACTCTTGAATGTTCACATAAGTGAAGCATTCCTCAAGAACCCTATAAGTTTTACCTTAACTTCATTAAAAGCTTTAAGCTTGCCTTTTTATCCTTAATTGTACACTATTATTTAATTAATTTGATAGTTCCTTAGTGTTTTTATAGTTAGTTATCAATAACTTCTTGTTACCTATTAAACTTTTTAATTACAGTTCATATAATAAGAAGCTAAGTTTCAAAAGGCTTTAAACTCATTCTAAAGGCTTTAAACTCATTCCAAATGATGTTCTCTTTACCATTTTTCTTGATAATCCTTTCGTAAAAAATTTGCCAAGATCTTTTGTGTTCTTACAAACTGTATCGTGATTATGCTTTCACTAATCAATTGCCAAACATACTCATATCTTAGACTAATATGTGTAGACTTTCCATTGTATATTTTGCTGTATGCCTTAAACATAATAGCCTCATTATCAGTGTAAATAGATAGTTGGCATTGATTGTGGCCATAACTTTATGTTTGTTAACAGGTTCCTTAGCCATTTAGCCTATTTACTTGCTGAAGCTAAAGTTATAAACTCAAATTTCATTTTAGAATGAGTTATACATGTCTGTTTCTTTGATGCCCATGAAAGGACACCACCACTTATGCTAAACTCCTAACCAAACATAAATTTATAGTCTTGTGTACTAGTCATCCAACTACCATTAGTATATCCTTATAGTATAGGAAGAAAATTATTATAAAAAAAATTAGACCCTTTGTATTTTTCAAGCACCATAGGACTCTAGTGACTACCTTCCAATGAAATGTACCAAGATTACTTTTGTATCTAAGTTCTTGTACAATGCATAGCATACATGAGACTTTCGATAGCACTGGAATACTTAAGTTATGCAACTAGCCTTTCAAGATCTTCTACTAGTTTTTTTACTATATCATAAGGAGTGTTTTTCTCTTTAATATTCAAATGCTCATACTCATTTAAAATCTTCCCAATGTAATGAAATTGATTTAAGGAAAACCCCTACTATGTCTTTTAACTTTAATAATTGAGATTGTATTTGCTTCTCCAAGATCTTTCATCTTGAATTATGGATTTAGATATTTCTTAGTTTTATTTACACCAAGTATGTTAATTCCAAATATTGACATATCATTAACATATAGGCAAATGACAACTCTATATTTATACATAACTTTTGAATAAACACATTTGCCTACATTATTATACATAAAGCCATTAGATAATATGATAGAATCAAATTTCTCATGCAGCTATTTTGGTGCTTATTTTAGCCTATACAAGGACCTAATTAGTTTGCGCACCTTATTTTTTATTCCAAGTAATACAAACTCTTTAAGTTATTCATATATAACTTTTAACCTAGTTTATCATTTAAAAATGTTGTCTTTATATCTATTTGAAAGAATCAAGGAGAATAGTGAGGGAAGAGGAGATGGACATTTAATTACAGTCGCTTAATGAGTGAGAAGAAGAAGAAAAAAAAAAGAGATTCCATGTAACAATGAAGCATGTAGCCTAAAAGCAAGTCGCACTATTCATGATTTATAAAACATCTCTTTCTCTCTCTCTCTCTCTCTCTCTCTATATATATATATATTATATTTGAAAACAACCCAATCAAATAAAACCAAGTTAAATTAATATTACCATGGCAATATAGAATAAACCAATTTATATTCCTTGAAAAAAAAGAGAAGTTCCCCATATAAAGTCAATCATTTTATAGTTTGTATATTCTTTAAAGTGTAGGGTAATATCTAACAACCCGAATAATCCCACAAATTTATATGATAGAAAGCTCAAGAAGTATTGAAAAATGGATGAACTAAAAAGGTTTTGATAAATTCAAGTTGAAACAAACAATACCAGCATAAAACTAATATGGGCTTGATATAGGCAATTTCAAAAAGCTTTTATCTGGAAGCAGAAAAGCTCAAGATTTAGAAGAAGGAACTCAAATTGGAATTGACAAAACCATGCACATTGGCCCAAAATAGTTAGTTAAGGAAACTATCGACCAAATGCAGATACTATGGTTCAATCCTTTTCAAGATTGACCTAAAACAAATCAATTAACAGATCCAACCAGGTTCTTTGATGTTAAATTCAATTAACATCCAAACAGAAGCATCCCCAACAACACTTAAATATGTACTCAACCTTTCCATCAAATACGGGGGTGAATTCTCAGGATAATCATTCTTAATCATAGGGAGATGCTAATATAGAGTTAAGGGATACTGGTACTTGATACCAAGTACTATTATTTAGATTCAAAATCATAGTCAAATATCCCCAACTAACTCCTATTTATATTAGACAGGATTGTAACCTATTGGTAAGATAGTTAGGAATAACTTAATAAAAACAAAGAAAACAACAATTAACAAGAATAACAACTATAACAAATTGAAACAATTAGCTTCATATTGACCATAAATTTCAAAAATTAGGTTCTCTTTCTACAAAGCTCCAAATATGGTGCTCTCAGTGGCTATAGAAAGCTTATGATGTCTAGTTTATATTTATAAAATTTCATAAGCATTGGAATTTATTTGGCCCATGTGTAACATAGAGAAGTAAACTAACCAAATGAACAGTAACCATACCAATTCTGCATAATTTGACCAATTTTGAAAAATCATAATAAATTCTCTAGAGTTCTAAGTTAGGTGCCCTTTGACTCGTGAAAATTTCTAGATGAGACCTACTTGTTAATCAAATTTCATGTAAAAATGCATTCATTTGGTTAGACTTTGGTTTAGTTCAAGAATTGGTCAAGTTTGAAGTCCAAGATGGTTTCATAAGACACCAAATGATCTTCTTATGGTTCCACTTATGGTTCCATGGCCACTTGAGCATGTCCCAAAGCATTATTATGGCCTATGGAAGCATGCCAAATGGTTCAAATTATCATGGAGCTCAATCTCACCGTGTTACTCACATCTATACACATACATACCATGGTGTTAAGATGTCAATCTTCCATGTATACATTCATTTGACTTCAAAATTGATACATACATCATAGTTATATGCATTTAAACTTGTACAAATAGCTATATCTCATACACATCATATGGATACAATTCCTGATATCAATATGCTATTAAAATGTTTATTTCTTTACTTCTTTATCAAAGTGCCATGCTTCGAGACTTTTGGCCTTCATTATTTAGTCCACTTGACTCACCTAGACATAATTAGGCATATGAAAGGGAAGAATGAGATTCAAAGAATCTCAATAGTTTTTACCTTTTCAAACATACATAATAGATATAAATTCAAGTCAAAGAATGCATACATGTCCCTTAGGCTAGTCATGAACATACATAAATCATTTTTTTAATCACTTAAACTCATACATGTCAAACATAGGCTCTCAATGGCATTGGTCTAATCTCACCCAACTTTCTAGGGACTTTTGGATTTGCCTCACCCACTTTCAAAAAATTTTTGACTAAGCCTTATTCTCATTTAGACTTTTGGCTTTGTCTCACCCAATCTTAAGGACTTTTAGGTCATTCTTACCCATGCTAAGGGACTTTTGATATCACCATACCTATTTAAGCCAAAATACATTCATAAACTCATTTTAAGATGCATAATGGTACCATAGTAAGTAAACAATAGCTAAAAATATATTTCATAGTTCAAAAATACACACAAATACTCAAAGACAAATAAACATTCGAGGTATGCATGTGAGAAAGGCTAGAGAGCTACCTCGAAGTCAATGTCACACACTTTTTCCTTGAACTTGTCTTCCCCTTTTCGGCCAAACTCATGGAACTAGGTGGCACTTGATTCTCTTGGCCTAGACACATCAAATGAGATGTATTTCAATTATTGGAACAAGCTTTAGCTTCTCACAAGTTCTATGCTATGCTGCTTTCTCATTTACTTCATTATGGTGCCATATAAGACACAATGAAGCAACCCTTGGGATTTAGGATCTTGGTTCCCATTTCTCATTCAATCTAGGCATCTAGACTCCATTTAAACTCCTTGGAATCATCATAAATTCATTTTAAGGAGTTTAGCTATAAGTTGCTTCTTTATGTCTAATTATAGAGCTTATATCTCCATCTCACAAGATATAATTTCTAAATTTATTCCAAGGCTTCCTTTAGTGTTCTTCTATCATGTTTAGTCCCTTTCTAGCTTTAGAAAATTTTAAAACACTCCCTAGGTGCTTCATCATGGTTGTGCCAAGACATGGTTTTAGTTTAGAGCCCACGGACTTTTGCAATTTTCCTTGAAGGGAATGGCACTTGGGAGCCTTCTTAGATGTCTTAAGAACTCAAACATACTCTCATACAAGCTAAATTAACATTAGAAAGCTTTAAACCTTCCTAGGAATAATCAAATCCCTAGATTTTTTTATCTTGTTGTTTATAGGTTCTTTTTGAGTTCTAATTGATCCATGTGGTTTTTCTTGCCTCAAGACCTCATTTGCTATCAATTTTAGATCAAAATTAGGTCCTTAACATATTCCCCTTACTTTGGTTGAAATTATAGAGAAGAAAAAGAACTAAAAGGAAGCAAGATAACCATGGCTTTTTACCTTCTTTACAAGCCTTCTAAGAGAACTTTCTTTTACCTCCAAGAGCACTCCTAAATCCTTTATTCCCTCTCCTAAACCAACCACATATCAGCACCAAATTAATCACTAAAACCATGAAAAGGAAGAGGAAGAAGAAGGGAAGAAGTTTAATAAAGCAAGGAGTAAGAAAAAGGTGGCCAAATCTTACACTTTCAAAACTTGCTTTCTCCTCCCTTTACTCCTTCTTTGTGTGCCACTTCAAGAGGCCTTTGGTTTTATTTTCAACAAGCCAAAATTTGAACAAGAGATGGGGAAGAGATGGAATGTGTTTTATGGAGCTTAAAGTCACTTTAATAATTTTTCTACTTTGCATTTTAGTCATTTTTTTTTGGCTCTTTTCATTTAGGCTCAATTCAACTCCTTTTCGAAATTCGTCTTTTCCATCATAATATTTGGGGTCTCAAACTTATAAAATAGCATTGGTTTCCCATAACTTTTAGGGCCTCTAAGAATCTTGGAAAGTTTGAAATTTTCATTTAAAAAACCCTCTTATGAGTTTTCCAAAATTTTCAAAAATTACAAAAATATCCAACTAACCAATATAAGTAAATATGCACCTACAAACAATCTCAAACGAATAAAGTCAAGTACCAAGTTTAATGTAGAAAATGTGTGCTTGGGCTTTGTCTATTGAGCAACAAATTTATAAGATATGGAGGAAGAAATGCAACACTATCATGCATGCATCTTTCAAAGACATTCACACTGGAGGAACCAAAGGCGATTGTAATACCTAAAGAGTTCTATAATTAACTCACCCTAAACTCTGCAAGCCATAAATTCTTCACAATATATGATACTTTAATAAATGCTGGCAACCTATGCTGAAACTTAATATGGATAGTCTAAGATAATATGTTGACTAGTGGAACATATGGATAAAACTTGCAAAATAAAGAAAGTTACGTAGCAAAAGTGCAAATAAAGTAACAATTACAACACAACAAAGGCAATGAGTTTAAAGGATTCTTACTCATAAACACTATATGTAACATCTAGTTTTTGAAAACGAGAGAAAATGTGAGAAACGTAACATACGGTTTCTCTGTAAATGAATGAAACTCATTGGATATAAAAGGAAGTTCCCTGGAATGAGATAGTTAAGGTCCCAAAAAATTTAGAAAGCATTCTAGACTCTAAAAATGAGAATCTCAGGCTCAGATGGAAAGAAAAATAGAGTTAGAATGAAAAAACAGTTTCTTACGAAAAACTTACAAAACATAATGGCATTTTCGTAATTTTGAGTAAATTTCGGAATTCACACAAGAGGGCTTTTAAAATGAAAATTTTGAGTTTCTCAGGGTTCTTAGAGGCCCTAAAAACTATGGAAAGCCCTGGGACAGCTAAAGCCCCTCCGGTGGACGTTTTCCAACGTGGTGTGCCCGAACTTTGACAGATTCGTTCTGGAAGGTTTTAGCTCCAATTTGAGTGATTCCAAAGGTATTTTACTAAATTGGGAACCTAAATTTTATAATGAAAAAGATGGTTCTAAAAAAGGATCTAAAATGAAGGAGAAACAAAAATGCAAAGAATGAAGGGTAAAATGGGAATTTTTGAAAAGTGTAACTTATTCCCACTTATATATATGATGCACCCTTCTCCTCCTTTTATTATGCACGAACATGTTCTACCTAAAACCAGAAGAAAGCCCTAGGGGATGAGGCTCACAAGAAGGGGAAGAAAAGGAGGAGAAATCAAAGGCTTAAGGTATAGAAATTAGTAGTTTTTCATGCTCTTTCTCTTCCAAACCTCTTCTCCTCCATTCTCCTTTATTTCCTATGATTAAAATAAAGTTTATAAATCCATTTTAAGGGAAAAATTGAGGGGAAAATTCGGATTTGAAGAGAGGAGCTCAAAGAACACAAGATTCAAGTGAAAAAAAAAGCAAGAAAACAAGGTAATTTCTCTTCCTATGGTTGTCATTTTTGGTTCCCTTCTCCACCATTTTGCCCCACTTGAGAAAACCCTAGGAGGAGATGATTTTTAGGCAAAATCAAGCATGAATCTAAGGAAAAAGGCTGTGGAGATTAAGAATATGCAAAGGAAATTATCAAAAAGCCATTAGATTTCAAGATGCAAATTCTAGGGTTTCAATTGCACCTTGTAAAATCTAATTTTGTATGATGATTCCTAGGCCCAAATAAGAGTTTAAATGAGCTCCTAACATCCCTAAGAGGCCCCCATATGCTTCTTCCCTTGAGAAAACAAAGAAAGCTCTATGGAACCCAATATGCTTCATTGTCTCGGCCAAGAAGGGTTCTCATAGCTAGGGAGAGTTTTAAATTTTTCTAAGGCCATTCTTGAGTCATGTTTAATGAATAAAAATGGAAAGAGGCCTTGTAAAAAAATTAAAACTCATAGAAATTAATTTGGTGCCTTAAGTTCCATATTATGACTTAAAGAAGTAACATGGTGCTAGGCCTTTTGTTTTAACGGTGTGATGACTCCAAGAGGCTTTAAAGGAGTCAAAAATCATATTTGAAAGAAAAGAATGAGGCCTAGAAGTCATTTGAGAGGTGTTGCTTCATTAGGTGCCAATATGGACCATAATAGGGATTATAGAGCAATCTAGTACTTAAGCAAGTTGTATAGCTTTAAAGAATGTTTCATGAACCTAATTGGCTTCCAAAAATTGTATCTAGGCCAAGAGAAACTATTTCCACCAATTTTTGAGTGTGTGGCCGAAAGAGGAGGCTTGAATCTAAAAGGAAAAGTGTGTAATTGCGTACAAGGTAGCTCTCTCCACCTTTTTTCACGCATGGATGTGTGTTTAGCTTATTTTAGAATGTGTGTATATGTATTTTCAAGCTATAAAAAAGTATGTTAGCATACCTTTACATATTATGCTTCTTGATGCCATGTTATGTTTTCAAATATTTACATGATATTTGTATGAGTTTGCTTAAGTGTGGAGAGCCCAAGAACTCTTCCCTTTGGTGAGGATGAGCCAAGAACCCTTGAGTTTGGTTGAAACAAAGTATAGAGTTTCCAAAAGCAAAGTGGGATCCCAAGAGTATGGTTGAGTCCAAAGCTCTTAAAGAATGGGTGAAACAAGTCCAAAATCCATGAGGAGAAGTGTGAGGCCAATCTAAGTACTTGGTGAGCTCTTGAATGTCTTGTATGATTGATTAACATGCTAAGTTTGCTTTTAAAATGTCCATGACTTCTATTTCCTCCATGCATGCATTTGAAAAACTTGCTTTGCACATATTATGTATGATTGAATGGGAGATGAGCTGTAAAGTCCCACATCGGATGGATTGGTCCTGGGAACGGGCCATATAAGAGGGGGCAAAGCTCTCCCTCTTGGCGAGGCCTTTTGGGTGCAGATCTCCAAGTGGCAGATCGGCCCAGGAACAAAACCCCTCCACGTGCGAAGCACGGGGCGCCGTAACGGGGACAATATCGCCAGGGGCTCTGTATGGACTTGGTATCAGAGCCGGCCATTCGAATGTGCAACCCGAGGACGGGTTGGCCCCAAGGGGGGTGGATTGTAAAGTCCCACATCGGATGGATTGGTCCTGGGAACGGGCCATATAAGCGGGGACAATATCGCCAGGGGCTCTGTATGGACTTCCCTCTTGGCGAGGCCTTTTGGGTGCGGATCTCCAAACCTAAAAGGCCTCGCCAAGAGGGAGAGCTTTGCCCCCTCTTCCATACAGAGCCCCTGGCGATATTGTCCCCGTTCCGGCGCCCCGTGCTTCGCACGTGGAGGGGTTTTGTTCCTGGGCCGATCTGCCACTTGGAGATCCGCACCCAAAAGGCCTCGCCAAGAGGGAGAGCTTTGCCCCCTCTTATATGGCCCGTTCCCAGGACCAATCCATCCGATGTGGGACTTTACAATCCACCCCCCTTGGGGCCAACCCGTCCTCGGGTTGCACATTCGAATGGCCGGCTCTGATACCAAGTCCATACAGAGCCCCTGGCGATATTGTCCCCTCTTATATGGCCCGTTCCCAGGACCAATCCATCCGATGTGGGACTTTACAATCCACCCCCCTTGGGGCCAACCCGTCCTCGGGTTGCACATTCGAATGGCCAGCTCTGATACCAAGTCCATACAGAGCCCCTGGCGATATTGTCCCCGTTACGGCGCCCCGTGCTTCGCACGTGGAGGGGTTTTGTTCCTGGGCCGATCTGCCACTTGGAGATCCGCACCCAAAATTTTGTTCCTGGGCCGATCTGCCACTTGGAGACCCGCACCCAAAAGGCCTCGCCAAGAGGGAGAGCTTTGCCCCCTCTTATATGGCCCATTCCCAGGACCAATCCATCCGATGTGAGACTTTACAATCCACCCCCCTTGGGGCCAACCCGTCCTCGGGTTGCACATTCGAATGGCCGGCTCTGATACCAAGTCCATACAGAGCCCCTGGCGATATTGTCCCCGTTACGGCGCCCCGTGCTTTGCACGTGGAGGGGTTTTGTTCCTGGGCCGATCTGCCACTTGGAGATCCGCACCCAAAAGGCCTCGCCAAGAGGGAGAGCTTTGCCCCCTCTTATATGGCCCGTTCCCAGGACCAATCCATCCGATGTGGGACTTTACAATCCACCCCCCTTGGGGCCAACCCGTCCTCGGGTTGCACATTCGAATGGCCGGCTCTGATACCAAGTCCATATAGAGCCCCTGGCGATATTGTCCCCGTTACGGCGCCCCATGCTTCGCACGTGGAGGGGTTTTGTTCCTGGGCCGATCTGCCACTTGGAGATCCGCACCCAAAAGGCCTCGCCAAGAGGGAGAGCTTTGCCCCCTCTTATATGGCCCGTTCCCAGGACCAATCCATCCGATGTGGGACTTTACATGAGCTATTAGGATTCTTTGAATTTCATCCCCTCCTCTCCAATGATCTAACATGCTAAGTGGACTAAGTAATTATGGTGAAGGGAGCCAACAACCATGAAGAGGAAAGATTGACAAGCTTATGTATGGTTTTGTCCATTTTAGAACCATAATGATGGTTCATATTATATATGATGTTGTATATGTACAATGAACCTTGAGACACATGTAAATATACTATTATGTAATGTTTAGAGCCATAGATATGATGTATGAGTTTTAGAAAACAAATTAAGTTTTGAATGTCCAATTATGCATTATGGAAGTTTGATGGAAATATGCATAAGTGTGGGTTGAATGGCCAAAATGAGATGCATGAGGTTTGGGACCATTTAGCAGCTCATGCAAGTCTCAAATAAGCTTTTAAACTTGCCTAAAAGGTTCCAAGATCGAGGAAAATCTATTTGGCAACTTTGGTACTCAATATGAAGCTAAAATTGACCATAATGGAACCCTATGTTACTTTTTGGCCAAATGAGTTAGTCTTGCTTTGAAATTTAGCATGCAATCAGGTCTTATTGAGAAATTTTTGGGAAGCTAAAGAACATAATTTTTGGAGGTCTAGAGAATATTTGATGAATTTTCAAAGTTGGAATTTTCTATTGATTCTGGTATATGCACTGTTTACATTGGCAGATTTGTGTTTTGTGTCACACGATGGCCAAATAGTGTCCAATTCTTGTGAAATTTTATAGCATAAAATAGAGGTCATAAGCTTTCTATAGCCACCTAGATCACCTCATTTGGAGGTCTGAGCAAAGAGTTATGCATTTTTGAAATTGGCTATCAGTAGTAGTGGTGCCCTAGGAGTTTAGTTACTGTTCCATAAGATTCCAATAGCTGAACGTATTTATTTCATTCTAGAATTACTTTTACATCAATTTAACATTTTTAGCTTTCCATAATGACTAAATTTGTATGATTTTGATTTTTATAGAATTAATTATGAATTTTAGAAGTTTGTATTAGTAATCTGAACAGTAGCCTAGGCAGCCAACGACCTCAATAGCTTTTTGAATGTCAAACGTCTTCCATGATACATATTATGATCTGGGCATATTTTTAATATGAAGTAAACATCTTAATATTTTTAGAATGACCAAGATTGTACTGTTTCGATTTTTTTAGATTTAGTTATAATTTTTCAAAGTTTTCCCAGAAAAGAGGCCAATTCTGGTCGAGAATGAGTTCCCATTTTTCATGCTTCATTTCGGTTTTCATGGGTTGTAGGCATATTTTTGGGATGTAAATGAGTTGTAATGATGCAATTAAATATGAGGATGCATAGCATGAGGTCACACGCTTCATGTGACATCGGAATGAATTTTTAGATATAGCGCAATGCGAAAATAATCTCCCTTTTTCTTACTTGTCCTATGAAAATCCTATATAGTTCATGATATTATGCCATTCAAATGTATGAGATGGACTAGAATCTATGGTCTTACACTATGAGGTCTAATAACTAGTTGTCTATCACTCAGTTTCACTATTAGCTCATATCTAATGGAGTGAGAAGATGAGCCAACTGCATCTGTGCTTAGAATATGCATAGAAGGTCCCTCTGAACCTGTAACATCCAGTTTCTCTATAAACGTATGAAATTTATAAGATATAATAGGAAGTCCCCTAAATAGAAAGATTTGGGGGCAAATAAAATTAGGATAACATTTTAAATAATGAAAAATAAGGATGTTGAGGCTTGTGTTGCCTGAAAACCCAAGTTGAGGTAGATGAGTATTGGCAAAGCAATGAGTTCGAGTTTAAGTCTAAGTCTACACATAATAAGGCAAATAGGACTACAGATACTAGAAGATGCCTAAATAAAGGTAGGTGTGTGCCATTCTCAGAGCATGAGAGAAGGGTGGTAAGTATTATTTGAATGTGCTAATTTCCTTAGATTAATGTTTACATTGTTTTAGTTGATGTAATTCTAACATATTTTACCTAACTTTTATAAGAAGTAGAGATAAGAAGAGAAGTTTAAATCCTTGATGTATTCAAGAAGATCTAACACAATGAGAAAAGAAAGGGTTGGGTTAGTAAAAAAGTCTCTAACACTTACATAAGTCACTTGACTAGTTTATAAATAAGACTATTACTATATGATGAGTATATGGATAATTTGTTTATGTATTTAATATTTACCTATTCTTGGTTTTTATAAAGCCAATATGAGCAGATGAAGCAGACCTAAGAGTTAGGGTCAAATGGCACAAACTCTTCCATTTAATTCAAGGTTGTAAGTGGAAAGAACAAAAGAGGTCGTACATATGGGTTTAGGTCAGATGCTAGTCTTCTTAGTTTTCATAGCACACAGTACTTTGGATATGGCATTAATGAGCTTTCACATATGAAAGCACACTTGCAGGCCTCATTCAAGAAAAAATTAAAAGGAGAAGCTCTTAAATAGCCTAATTTTATGAGACAAGTCTTGCCAAAATGCACAAGGCCCACAGGGACAAGATAGATGTCTTTATGAAAATGATTATGTCTTACATGAGTATAGGCACTTATAGAGGTGACACTTCCTAACCTCAACCATTCATGATGATGGTAAAGATGATGACGGGGATGGGAATGATGAAGAGTGATTCTACAATTGTTATTTATATAACATTATTATGGACATACGATTTGTAGTTTTATGATTTTAAGCACATAGTTGTTGTAGTTTTAAATGTACTTTGTGATATTATTAATACATATTTACTAAGTTGTAGCATTGTTATCATTATGGCTTTGTTATTGGTTAGCTGAATTCAGCTATCTTGATTCTTAACTGTTTAAACAAGCTTCGCTTGTTTAAACAAGGGTTGATGTACAAATGCAATGCTAATAACAAAAACTAGCAATCTTTTATGGAACTTTTCCATAAGAAATGTACAAATATGAATTTTTAACCTTTTCACAATATTATACCATGAGAAAATAAATTCTTGCAGTAAATATCTACGAGAAATCTAAAAAAATTGGTCAATATTCCAAAATTTGATCGAGGAAGCGGTACAAGGCAGATAGGAAGTTTCGTAGTGTCAACCTAAGATGGTGAGTAAATAATGCTGACTATGTGTGCTATACAATTTTCATTTCATTTCTTTTGTTTAAGCATTATTTATTTAATTATTATTTATATATTTACATTTTTCATTATTTAATTGTTGAATATTCATTTACGAATTATTGTATCTTGGGGACAAACTTATCTCTAAAATTGTTTATGTTTGAATATCGATTTTTTGACTGAATTTGTATGGTCTTCTATAAATTTGAATGTTTAATGATTGACTCTGATTATATGCTCTAATGGAAAGTGAGTATGATTAAGAATTCTAAATGATTTTTTTTTTCGTTTATCTATGGAAGAATTTTTACAGGAGCTATGATCTTGTAGCTAATAGTAATAGTTGTTAGTCATGGTGTACCATAATTTGTACCTCAACTAGCAAAGATGTTGCTAGCTCTATGTGGTTAGCCACCACATATGGATCTATTCTAATTTTCACGAGTGAGATGCTCGGTGCCTGTGGTTATTTACCCTTGTGAATTATGTGCTCCATGTTTGTTTTGTTTGGTTCTGATCAAAATGCTCTTGTTATATTTCTATGAACCACTTACCTAAAGTATTCGACAATCACTATTTATATTTAAACTATTTGATTAATTGCTATTGATGAAAACTTTAATGCGTGGTCTATCCCTATCCATCATAATTAGCATTCACTACAAGAAAACAGAGATTTTCTCATGGCATTTTTCCATGGGAAACATCCAAAAAATTGGTGAGAACAATAATTCTCATGGAAATTCTCATGTATTTTGGGTTGTAAAAAGAATGGCCATAGGAATTCAATATTCTCACAAAAATTTTCCATGAGAAAGTCTTCTCGCAAAATTTTTTCATGAGAAAAATTCATGAGATCAAGTTGTTCAAAAGTTGTAAAATTTTTGTGGCTTTCTTGTACAGTTTCTTGCCAAAAAATTCGCAAGAGCATATTTTCTCATAATAAAATGATGTGAGAAACTATTCTCAAAAACATTACTGCGAGAAACTTTTACCCTAATTCTTATGGTATAGATCCATGAGAAAACAATTGTTTTTTTAATTTTGTCATTCTATAATAAAAATTTATAATATTCTATAAAATTCACTTAACTTATTTCATATGAATTGTTGTTATATATAAAATATTTTAACTATTTTTATATTTTTAATTATTTATATCTATTTTAAAATATATTTTAATTTAATTATAAAATATTGCATATATTTATAATTTTTTATGTTAAAAAAACCAGCTTGATTTTGATTTAATCAAAATTGGATCATTGAATCATAAATCATTCTTTATCCAAATTTAATATTTGGTTTGATTTTTAACATATTGCATAGCCAAAAAAAAAGACCCTTGGCTATGATGTTTTAAATTTTGAGCAACTACTAGAAAAAGGTACTAGAGTAATATAATGCAAAAGCAATTAAAATTAACTATTTTCTCATCCATAATTAAAGATGATCACAAAAGAAGATATTTTAGGTAGCTAATATATATTTAGTACACAATAATTAACAAAAAACAATAAATGACAAGAAAATAGATCAATAGAGATATTAATGTTTAACATAAAAATCCCTAATGTTAAGGGAAAATCCAAAATGATTTCTCTAATGCTCTTTTTGAAGCAAATTTGAATTGTTTAGATCTAATTTAGATTGTCTAAATTATGATTTTTATTTTAATTTTAATTTTTAGTTTTAAAGGAAGCACAATATAAAACGAAAATATTTTCCAACTGCTTATTTGAAAAAAAATTATAATTGAGATAAAAAAGTTTAAAATTTGGACCATCTAGATTAAATATCATATGATTTCTATTGGGGCATGAAATTCATTCACTACAGGAAAACAATGGTAGGGGAACGTTGCCTTAACCACGGTTTCATAAACTGTGGTAATATTATAACGTAACCATAGTTTTAAAAAAACCATGGTAAGGTTGAAGGAAACACCCACATTTTTTTAAAACTGTGGTTGTTTAGCCATGGTTGAACTAAACTATTGCTAAGCTGTGTAATTAGCCATGGTTTAGGCAGAACCATGGAAAGCATTACCATGTTTATTTAGAACCGTGGGAACTTAACCATTGTTTTGTAAAAATCATGGTTAAACCACATTCATGTGACCACAATTTTTTAATAAATTGTGGCCAGATATTTGGCTTAACTATTATTTTATAGAAACCGTGATTAAGCCAGTAATTTTTAACTTTCCCAGTCTTTTTCTTTATGCTATTTCTACTTCTGCTTCTTCATCGTTGCTCTGTTCCTGCTTCTTTGTGTCATAGATGTAGCTCGTTTTCTGCTTTCGCTCTTCAATGTAGGAGTTCCATCATCTTGCGTGGCATTGTTTCTATAAGTTTTTTTTTATATCTTTTGCAGTTATTCTTTATTTTTCTTTTTCTTGATTTGAGATTCTAGCTTTATTTTTAGTATGGATGCTTTGTTTTTTTTTTTGGAATGTTGGATAAAATGTGGTTGAGATTCTGAATTTTTCTAAAGATTCTAAAATACATTATATTATTGTAGCTAATATTTTAAAAAAATTGTTTACTTAAAATAAAAAATGATTCACCATTTAAAAAGTTATGTTTTCTTATTTGCATTTGAAATAATGGACCATAGCTTTATGATAGTATTTTTATCAATTTAAATTAAATATTTTGTTTTATACTTTTTGTTTGGAATTTTGTATATATTAACTTCCTTTTAAATAGAAAGATAAAATAAAATAATATTAATTAATTAAAACATGTGAAAATGATTTGAAATATATATATATATATATATATATTAAACAAAGCAATTAAAACATAAGATGGAGGTAAATTGGGTATTTATGAAAATTTGGATTATTTTCAAAATGTCTATTATTAACATTACTTTGAAGAGTATAAAATAAACAAAAAATAAACATATACAATTTGTTTCATTATAATAACCTATAAAAAATTAATAAGGCATTTTATTTTTAATTATTAAATGATTAAAGATGATTTTTTTTTAAGGTTACATAAATGGACAAGTCTTTGACTAGTAAACCCCTAAATATCTGTGAATACTTAGATAGGTTGAATGGATTCTTAGACTTTATGTTTGTTAATGGAAGTATGGAGGGCAAAATCATATGTCCATGTCCTAAATATTGCTTTAAGAAATGGCATATTAAAGAGGTTGTACATGATCACTTGATTGTTAAATCTTTCCCACAAGGATATACTTTTTGAATTAGACATGGACATAGTGATGCTCAACAGTGGCATAAAAAAAGTATATTTTTTAAACTTTCTTATTGGATAAACCATTCGATACACCACAATCTTGATATGATGCACATTGAGGAAAATATTTATGATAATGGGCTATTCACTTTGTTGAATGATTTTGGACGACCAAAAGATTATTTAAATGCATAGAGAGACTTAAATCAAATGGGCATTAGGCCTTGTCTTTGGCCTAACAACAATAGTAGTATCCTCCTGCTATATTTAATTTGACAAATGCCAACAGAAATGTATTTCTTAGGACTTTAAAGAATATTTGTCTAATAATTGATTAATACTAATTCACAATAAATAAGTATTCTGACGTCTATTTTTTTTCAAAACAAATATATTCAATATTGCATTGATATAACTTTTAATTCCACCATTGATATAACTTTTGATATTTCTCACATAAAATTGATGTTACTTGTAAGTGATTGTCTTTTGATATAAATTATTTTGATTTATATTTGAGGAGAGAAGATAAAATCAAATTGATCTAAACCTCTATAAATTTTGGTATTAATTTTTATCCCTATTTTTCTTGAATGATTTGCTTTTCAAAATCTTGAAGTAGGAACCTAAATAAATTTCATCATTTTTCAAGTCTTGACACTTTGAAGTAGCTACTTTTCTTTAAAAGAAATATGGTCTTTAAAAATAGAATTATTTGAGGAAATTATTCTTTGCTGAAAAGGAAGAAAAAACAAAGAACATGAGATTCCAAGTTTAAAAGGTTTTTTCAATAAAATTTTAAAATATCCAATTAAGCCTCCCTTCTAGAATATCTTTTAGGCTAATATTCTTGTGTCTATTATTTATATAGTATAAAAAATAGTAAATATGTATATGATCGATATAAAAATTTTTAATTTTCTAAATCTCTAATAAATTAAATTTATAATTTTTAACACAAAATAAATAATATTAAAATAAACTTTTAAAAAAATTATAATAAATTATATTTTATGAAATAATATGATTTTTTTAATATTTTGATTGTATTTTAATTTTATGGTGATTTGTGTATATTTTTACAATTAAGAAGAAGATTGTGTAATTTAAACGTCTATAAGAAAAGGGAGTCAGAGATCTACCCTTATGTTGGATTATATTGTCATTGTCTTGAACATATTCATGATTTCTTCTTCTACATGAGAAAATAAATATTTAAATATAAAATTTTTTACAAA
The DNA here is from genome assembly GCA_032878935.1 of Erythrophleum fordii. Classification (NCBI taxonomy): domain Eukaryota; kingdom Viridiplantae; phylum Streptophyta; class Magnoliopsida; order Fabales; family Fabaceae; genus Erythrophleum; species Erythrophleum fordii. The sequence continues at coordinate 9,990,973 of JAVQMF010000052.1, read as the reverse complement.
CCAACCTCGCCGCTTATCAATGCCACACCTAATTAAGAGTTTATCCACGAATTTTTTGAATATATATATATATATATATAATCTGATCGATCTTATTCATTTACTATTTTAAAATGAATATCCTCGATCTATTTATATAGTATAATGTTTATGTCATATAAACTTGGGAGTAGAAAAGAAAATTAAAAGCCAAAATCAACCTCTCTCAATTAACCATCTTAGACTTCAGGGTTCAGCCATGGGAACATTAAATGTTCACCTTCATCTTTTCTTACAATCTTTCTAACATCCTTGTCCTTGTCCCTATTTTTGGAACATTAGGACAAGGACGTTAACACCTAACGAATGCGCCATTAATTTTCATCCCTATTTTTTGAATGAGGAAAAAATTATTAATATAAAATGTTTTACAATCCAACCACGCAGCTTATCAATGCCACGCCTAATTACTTAATGGTTTATCGTGATGAGGTTTCGTAAAATAGAAAGACAAACAAGAAATCATCGCGGCTATTATATCAAATTCACCCCTGCATTCAATGTACAAGATCACGCATGCCTTCTTCATACCTCGCCCGTGATCATAAAGACTAATGCTATAATTAATGGGATTGATAAAAATAGATAGACATTCAATCTTTCGTTGCCTTATGGAAAACAAATGCCTCTACAAACTCGAGGAAACGTTTCAAAGTAGCTTAATTATTATGCGCGAGTTCCACAACTTTTCTTAACCTTGTGAGTTGTGACTGCACCTTTATCAGTTGCTTTTACATTTCCACGATAAGATTAAATGTTCACCTCTTCTTTTTTCATAATCTTCCTCAGGTCTTCTATGGGGAATTTAAATCTGCACATTTTCTTATGCCAAAATAAACAGTTACGTTGAAGAGAGATAGACAAAAGATGAAAGCATATGAGCCTATATCCCTTGAAAAGATAGAATGAAAGTATGTGAGACCCGCATTCCTATGTCTATCACTCTATCTCAACATTACCACTCATTTTAACATCAGAAAATAAGGGAATCTAAATCCCCTTATGGGGCCCTAAACAATTATTGCTTCAGATGATTCATCTTTATATTCAAATTAGAAGTCAAGATCGCGTTCTACAAGGATTAGAAACTGAAGAGCAAACAATTGTGACTATCAACATCAGCATGTTGTGGAAAGCCCAACTTTCAAAGTATAGCTTGTGGTAATTTCTTTTTTAAGGATGAATGGATATTCACAATTAGTATACAGGATAAATGTTTTGTAAAATCTACGGTTCTATTAATATTTTTTTTATCATGAAAATCATCTTCATAAAATCCAGAGCCAAACTCGAATCAAGTGCGATGAAGTAAAAGCGAAATGGGTGGGTGATTTCGTGAGTATTGGAAACTAAAACACCTCAAATGGATAACAGTTAATAAATATTTTCACATTCAATGGTGCAACAGTTCATCATAAATTCCAGTAAGTAATTCTATTTGAAGGTTTGATAAATAGCACTGATTACATATCCATTATCTATATCCCAAAGTAGATCTCCCTGGCACAGTGAAATTTTTCTTTCTTTTCTCTAATTGACAAAATAAAATAAATATTCTGCCAATATGTCTGGCCAGTTAGAATTCATTATTCCACTCATCACTCAATGCTCCCAAAAGCTTGCTTGATTTCAAATTCAAATAAAATATCTTGGTAATTTGTATTCCTCATCCATATTCAAAATTTAAATTTCTCTGCCATTATAGGTTCAAACTCTCTGCTCATCTTTCTTCCTTACATTGTAACTCCTCAATCATCAGTATTCAAAACTGCACTGCTATCATATATGGTCTCTTCTGGTGGACGAAATTCATTATGTTTGCTCTGCTTTTAGAGAATTTAGCTACAGTTGGTGTCTTAGAATCTCTTATGGTGTTGCCCAGTTTGGAAAATCAATTTATGATGAATGGAATTGGAGTGATTCTATCCCTGAGTTGATCTCTGTTGTAGTCGCAGTTAAAGGTTCTGAATAAAATGCTTCTACTGCTAAAATGACTTGGGAGACAAGGTTTAGATTATAATCATAGTTCTAAATTGTGTTTGTGGTCCATAGATCTTAGAGTGAGATAACAGTAGGCAGAGAGGAGGAGAGGATCTGTTACAACTTATAATACCCTCAAAAAATCGAAGAGTCAGTCAATATACCCTTGTAAGAAGAAAGAAAAAGCAAATTCTGAGCTAATTTAACTAGAGTAACTAGTACTTAATGTCCTGTGAGTTGAGCCCTTGTTCACTGAATCGACTTATAGATAGAATGACTTATTAAGACTATCTATAAAGCACGACCATAATCCATGTGCTAGATATAAAATTAAAAAATTGATATTGTCAAAATTAAAATTTATAAATTTGTCCAATAATTGATTAATACTAACCTATAATAAATAAATATTCCAATATCTATTTTTTTCAAACTAAAGATATTCAATATTGCATTGATATAACTTTTGATTCTACCATTGATATAACTTTTGATATTTCTCAAATAACTTGTAATAATTAGTGATTGTTCTTTGATATAAATTATTTTGATTTATGTTCGAGGAGAGGGCATATGATCAATATGATCAAATTGATGTGAACCTCTCTAAATTTTGGTATAAAATTTTGTTTTTTTTTTTTTTGGGAATGATTTGTTTTTCAAAATCTTGAAGTGAGAACCTAAATAATTTTTGCCAATTTTCAAGTCTTAACCGCTTTGAAGTCACTACTTTTCTTTAAAAGAAATATGGTCATTAAAAATTCAATTATTTCAAAGAATTATTTTTTGTTGAAAAGGAAAGGAAATAAAGAAAGAGAAAAAGCATGAGGTTGCACGTTCAAAAAGGTAATCAATTAGGCCTCTCTTTTAGAAGATCTTTTAGACTAATATTCTTATATCTATTATTTATATAATATAATATATATATATATATATATATATATATATATATATATATATATATATATATATATATATATATATATATATATATATATATATATATATATATATATATATATATATATATATATACTCCCTCTTGTCCACCTGTCCATGTTATAAGGTACTTTTAACTATTTTAAACAATTTAATAAAATTACTTAATTACTTCGAACTTTTTAAATTTATCACTTTTTTTCACTTTTATCCTTATTTATGGAAGAGAGAGAAAAAGAAAAAAGTTAAACTAATATTTCTTTTTAAAAAAGAGGAGGGATATTTTTGAAAAGTCAACACAAAAGATTACATAGTGCCTTATATTTTAGACCAAATAAACCTTCTAAAAAGTGCCTTATACACTAGACCAGAAAAAGTATATATATTTCCTTTTCTAAATTTCTAATAAATTAAATTTATGATTTTCAACCAAAAAAAATTATAATGAAATAAAATTAAAACAAAACATTTGTTAAAAAAATTATATTTTTAATAAAAAATAAAATTTTAAAATATTTTGGTTATAATTCATGTATATTTTTCCAATAAAAAAGAAGATTGTATAATTTAAACATCTATAAAGAAAGGGGTAAAAAATATATACTCTATTTTTTCCCCTTTACATGAGAAAATAAATATTTATATATAATTTTTTTTACAAACCAACCACGCCGCTTATGAATGCCATACCTAATTAATATTTTATCCATGAATTTTTGGAACATATATATTTATATTATCTGATCGATCTCATTTATTTACTATTTTAAAATAAATATCCTCAGTCTATTTACATGGTACAGTATATACGTCATATAAGCTTGGGATTAGAAGAGAAAATTAAAGTCCAAAATTACCTGTCTCAATTAACCATCTTGGACTTCAGGGTTCAACCATGACAACATTAAATGTTCACCTCTTCTTTTCTTACAATTTTTCCATCATTCTTGTCCTTGTCCCTATTTTTGGAACATTAGGACAAGGACGTTAGCACCTAATTAAATGGACCATTAATCTTCATCCCTATTTTTTGAATGTGGAAATAAAGATTTAAATATAAAATGTTTTACAAACCAACCACGCCGCTGATCAATGTCACACTTAATCAATTAATAGTTTATCGTGATGAGGTTACGTAAAATAGAAAAACAAACAAGAAATCATCTTCATGGCTCTCTCTCTCTCTCTCTATATATATATATATAAAATTCATGGGTGCATTGAGTGATGAAGATCATGCATGTCTTCTTCGTACCTCGCCCATGATCATAAAGGGTAACGCTACAATTAATGGGATTGATAACAGACGGACATTAAGTATTTCGTTGCATTATGGAAAACAGATGCCTCTACACATTTGTGAAAACGTTTCAAAGTAGCTTAAATATTATGCACGAATTAAACAACGTTTCTTAACCTTCTGAGTGAACCTTTATTAGTTGCTTTTACATTTCCATGATTTCTTTTCTTAAAATCCTCCTAACGTCCTCTTCTTTATGGAGAATTTGAATCCACATATTGGCACCAAAATAAACAGTTATATTGAAATGATATAGACAAAAGGTGTATATCGAACCTATCTCCATTGAAAGAGAAAATGGAAGTGTATGGGGCGTACATCCCTATGTCTATCTCTTTCTAGTATTATCGCTCATTTTAACCTCTGAAAGAGTGAAACCAAATTTCTTTATGGGCCCCTAAGCAATTGTCGTTTCAGATGATTTATCTTTATATTCAAATTAGAAATCAAAAACGTATTTTGCAAGGATTAGAAATTGAAGAGCAAACAATTTTGAATATCAACATGGACATGTTGTTGAATGTTCAACTTTAAACTACAGCTTGTGGTAATTTCTTTTTTAAGGAGATGAATGTTTTGTAAAATCAAGGGTTTTATTAATATTTTTTCATCATAAAAATTATCTTCATAAAATCCAGACCAAACTTGAATCAATTGCGATGAAGTAACAGCAAAATGGGTGGGTGATTTTGCTAGTATCGGAAACTGAAACACCCCCAAATGGAAAACAGTTAATAGATATTTTTACATTGAATGGCGCAACAGTTCACCATAAATTCCAATTCTATTCGAAGGGTTGATAAATAGTACTGATTCCATCTCCATTATCTATATCCTAAAGTAGATCTCCCTGGAACAGCGGAAGCTTTTCTTTCTTTTTCTAATTGAAAGAAATAAAATATTCTGCCAATATGTCTGACCAATTAGAATTCATTATTACACTCATCATTCAATGCTCCCAAAAGTTTGCCTGATTTCAAATTCAAATAAAATGTCTTGTTAATTTGTATTTCTCATCAATGTTCAAAATTTAAATTTCTGTGTCACTATAGGTTCAAACTCTTTGCTTATCTTTCTTCCTTGTATTTTAATTTCGCACTCATTAATATTCAAAACTGCACTGCTATCATATACGGTCTCTTCTGGTGGACGAAATTCATTATCTTTGCTCTGCTTTTATAGAGTTTAGCTACAGTTGATGTCCTGGAACCTTTTTATGGTGTTGCCAAGTTTGGGAAATCAATTTATGATGATTTGAATTGGAGTGATTCTATCCCTGAGTTGATCTCTGTTGTAGTTGCTGCTAAAGGTTCTTAATAAGATGCATCTATTGCTAAAATAAATTGAGAAATAAGGTTTAGATCATAATGGATTTGTAGTCAATGAACAATTCAAAAATCTGAGAGTGAAACAGCAATAGTTAGAGGGGGATATCAGGGAGTGGGTCCTTATTTCCTAAAGGAGCTATTAGATACTTGTCTTATTAACAGGCTATCCATAATGCAAGAATCTAATATATTTATATAGTACTAAATATAAAATTATATATTTGATATTGTCAAAATTAAAATTTATAAATTTGTCTAATAATTAATTAATACTAATCCACAATAAATAAATATTCCAATATCTATTTTTTCCAAAGCAAAGATATTCAATACTGCATTGATATAACTTGATTCCACCATTGATATAACTTTTGATATTTATCGAATAAAATTGATGTAACTTGTAATTATTAGTGACTGTCCTTTGATATCAATTATTTTGATTTATGTTTGAGGAGAGAACATACGATCAAATTGATCTGAACCTCGATAAATTTTGAGGTAAATTTTTGTCCCTTTTTTTTGAATGCCCTTTTGCCCCTCAGAATTTTGAAGTAGGAACCTAAATAAATTGTCATTTTACATGTCTTAACACTTTGAAGTAGCTAATTTTCTTTAAACGAAATATCATCATTAAAAATTCAACTATTTGAGGAAATTATTCTTTGCCGAAAAGAAAAAAAAAAGGAACATGAGGTTCCATGCTTAAAAAGGTATTTTTAATAAAATTCTAAAATATCCGATTAAGCCCCTCATGATCTTTCAAACTAATACTTTTATGTCTGTTATTTATATTATATAACAAATATTATATATATATATGATTAATATAAAAATATTTAATTTTATAAATTTAAAATAAATGAAGTTTATAATTTTCAACACAAAATAAATAATATTGAAATTAATTTTTTTTAAAATATTTTTTATTAAATTTTATCTTTAATGAAATAATAAGATTTTTTTAAAATATTTGGTTATATTTTAGTTTCAAGATGATTTTTGTATATTTTTACAATAGAAAAATGGATTATATAATTTAAACATCTATAAGAAAAGGGATCAGAAATCTACCCTAATTTTTTATTGTACTGTCATTGTCTTTAACATATTCTTGATTTTTTTCTTTTACATGAGAATATAAATATCTAAATATAAATTGTTTTACAAACCAACCACGTTGTTTATCAATGCCACACCTAATTAATAGTTTATCCATGAATTTTTTGAACATATATATATATATATATTATCTAATCAATCTTATTTATTTATTATTTTTAAATAAATATCCTTAGTCTATTTATATGGTATAGGTTCTTAAATTATTATAATTTTCTTAATATTTTAAGAAACTTATTATATGGATATTAAATTTATTTTATAATGTTGATATATAAAATTGATAAATTTTAGTTTTATTTCTTTAGTTTTGAATTGATTTTTTGTTTTAATTAAGTAAAAGATGTGTTTTGTGTTTTAATTTATATTTTTAGGTTGTTAAATTGTTTAATTTTGTCAATAGATTATAAATAATAATTAGATGAATTTTATGTTTTTGTAGGAGTTAAAATTACAAAGAAACAAGTTTAGAAGTTTTGGAATACAAAGTAACAAAAGTTGAGAAAATTTGTTGAAAAAGGATTGAAAAGAAAAACCCAAAAAAAAAGAGAAGGAAAGAAAAAAAGAGAAAAAAAATGATACTCAAAACTATTGTTAAAAAAAAGTGCAGCACTATAGTAACAAATTTAAATGCCGCAATGCATATAGAAATAGAAACAAAATGAGTTGTGGCATAAAATTTTGCACCACCGCGCTCTTGACTGTTGCATATATAGAAATTCAACTAGTGCAGATCAGAAAAAATGTTAAATGCACTATTTTTAACCATGTCTTTTGAGGGTTTGAGAGAGTTTCAATATCTCTTCGAAGAAGGCTGCTATCTTGAAGGTTTTAGGAAAGAGAAAGAAGGGTTTAGAGCTTTATTTGTCATAAGAGAAACTTGGATTTGAAAAATATTTACTGATTAAGTTAGTTTTTCTCTTGTTTTTCCTTGAATTTCTTTGCTCATTTATTTTATACTTTGTTCTTTACATTGTTATTTCTTATAATTATAAGATAAACTTGTTAATTTAAGATTGTAATAGACTCTAGCTTGTAATATGCTATAATTACTCTATTTATTTGCAATTAATAGTATAATTTAATTACTCAATTATTGTGCTTCATGCTTCTAAATATGTAAAAATTATTAGATGATTTGGGTAACCTAAATGAACTTGGAAAAAGGATTTTAAGACCTGACAATAGATTGGATAATGTGGGTTTATGAAATTTGTAATGTTGAATGGATTGATTTGCCTGTAGAATACAAATATATCTATCACTGTCACTTAGCCATATTAGGATCTATTATTGATTAAGCCTCCAAATCATTTGCATAAGGAATTATGAATTGGTTAGGTGAATGCCTATAGGTAATTAGGAAGACGCTTGAAGATAAATTAAAGTCTTAGGCTATTATTAGCATCAAAAGCAAGATGAAGAAAGATAATTGATTCATATGAAATGTTAGGGGGAATCATAATCCAAAATCCTTTTGCTTTCCAATTTCTTTTAAAATGGTGTCTCTCAATTTATTTTGTAATTTTTATGTCTTTATTTTGGTTCAATTTCTTATTACCTTTTTATTATTGGCTTGATTTAGATTAAGATACATAATTTTAGTACCTAGAAATTATCTTAGTAATAAATTCTTGTGAGAATGATACTCTATTTATCACTAGATTATTATTGCATATGTATACATATATATACGCTTTCCAAAAAAAAAAGCAACAAGTTTTTGGCACTATTCCCATAGCTTCCTTGGAGGTACTAGGGTGTTACTAATTTGCCCTAATTCACTTCTTCATTCTAATCAAATACTAAGGTCTCTCTTACTTAAGTTTTTTACTTTCACATTTAAGAGCATAATTTACTGACCTTACTGGCCTAATTTAGGTCACAAGTTCTCTATTATCTCACATCTATTTTATTAAAAACTTTGTGCTCTAGTCACTAACTTGGCTATTCATGTGTGTTTACATCATATTTATCTCATACTAGAGAAGCTCATCTAATTTCGGGACGAGTTCCTATCTTTTCCTTTACTGGGCTCTAGCTATCAATTCTTCTTTGCTTTCTTTATGTCCCTGAAATTATAAATTTAAGGGCCTTATCTTTTAAAGAGATACTAATCATTTACTAGGTGGTCTTCTAACTTGTTACATCTTACTTTCTTTTTGTCAGATTGGAGAGAACCTTGTTCTAATTAACTTTCTAAACCTTTTAGATTAGGATTCTCTCTTTTATTTATCTCACTTGATCCCTAAATTTCTATAACTCACAAGTTAGCTTAAGATACTTTCTTAACTATGGGTTTTACTAAATTTCTCCAAATAGAAGTTTATTATAGATTTAACTAATTCATACGGGCTTATTGTATATTGTCACTGGATCCCCTTAGGCTTTTCTCTTTTGATCTTATTCTCTTTTCTAGATTTAACAGTGGACTTTAGCAACTTCAATGTCATATCAGGTATCAGATACAAAGTATTTAACACTAAACTACTCATATCTCTCCTGAGGTACATCCCCTCTATAGTACACCCTTCTTATGTATTCATAACATTTTCTACATGCTCTAGGCCTATACTATTAACCCATCTCTTATTATCACACAAATCAGCATTTTGGGTTGGAGTCAACATCTTAAAAGTGGTCTCTACAACCTCTATTGTTTCTTAAATACTCTTAGGTTCAACCATAGAATACCTCAGTCTCTTTCTTAGACTCATACATTAGGCCCATCATTGTTTTGTCACTTATCTATTCTTTTTAAGCCTATTAAATTTGTTATTTGTCTATCTTTTATCTCTTTCAGACTAGGGGCCTTACTCTTTTTTCTCCACTTTACCTATAGCAATCCATTTCCTTCATTAGCATGAATATGGTCAATAAGGCCTCCTATTTTGAGAAATACTCTATTACTCTGCATATCCTTAAAACAACATAATCCAAGCCTCATCTTATTCCATATTCAGCCTACCATTTGGCTAGGGGACTTTGCATTCTGTATTACTCACTCATTAGCTAGATGGTGGATCTAGGCTAGATAAGGCTTTATGGAGTGATGTTGGTGGGTTCTAACTTGAAGGGCAAAAGGTTTTCAGATTGTCTAATTTATCTAGATAAGTGGGTGCTATGGTTGAGGGGACTAACTCTCTCTTTGTTTCCTTCCTTAACTAATCTTTCTTGTAACTATAGTTTATACTTTCTACTGCATTACATTATCACCTGTTACCATCTTGGGCAGAACACTATACCTTGTAGAGCTATTGGCTTAGTGTTTACAAGCTCTGCTCTTGCCAGTGTCCCTTGCTAATACTTATCTTTCTTTGCTGGGCCAACTAAAGGCTTCACTACATCACTTATCTCTTACCACTAACATGCACACCCAAAGTTTTCTAAGAAAGCCAATATTTATCATACAACTGTTATCCTTAAGTCCTAACTATAGCCAACATGCTTGAACCTTTGCTCTGATGCCAAGTGTCATACCTAGCTTCATTTAACTCATTCATACCACTTATATGCATTAACAACAAAATCTACAACCATTACTAGGCTTTTAATAATGACAAAATTTGATCTTATATACTAATCAGAGCCATAGACAAATTTTGGAATTTTCTTTTTCTTTACTTATATTTATCATAAATAAATTTGTGTTAGTCCATTAGATCATAAAATATACACCAAAAACCCAAGGGAGTTAGGGAACCCAAATTTGATCATTTGGCATATTATGTATCAAATTTCAAAAACTCACAACACAAGTTACGTAACTCTAATTTGTGCAAACTCAGTGGCTACAAAAAGCTTATAATGTAAACTTTATGCCTGTAAAATTTCATGAGCAACTGAGTTCATTTAGTCTCTTAAAAACATAAAAAACAAAATGGCAACAACATAAATAGTACGAATTATTTCTGTATAATTTTGCCAATTTTGAAAATTCTTAAAATATTTTGTATAACTCCAAAAGTTTTTATTCTTAACTTGTTAGAAAGCTCTACAAATTATCTAATTGCATACCAAATTTCAGCTCTAAACTAAGTCATTTAGGCCTTCAAAGGTAGAGGTGCAATTTATGATTCATTTGGACCAAAATTTAGTTCTAACTTGGTCCAATTGACATCCAATTTGCACTCTCTCATTTTAAGTAAATTTTAATCATTCCAAGTATCATTTTTATAAGGTCTAATACATGGAAATAGGCTTACATAAAAAAATAACCATCCAACACCTAAGTGTAACCATACACCATATAGCTTCTTATATATAAGTTCAAGTATCTATATACTAGTCATACATCAAAATAGCTTATATTCATGTACTCAAGTTTTTGCACATGCTCTTATCATAAAACGTTGCCATTTGCATAAAATTCATCATATTTAGATATGCTTACCACTTATTCATGCCCATATATCACAATGATTTCTATTATGGTCAACATGTACATATAGCTACATTTTACATCAAGATGGTATCTATATTGACATGCTCAACATCATATGCAAATTAACATCACATAGTCCTGCCATATATGAAGTATATCATTGCTAATGTATTATATACAATCTAAACTATATAATTACAATTAAGGTTTTAAGTATATGAATTATAATCTCTATTGCTTCTCATTCTTTTTCTTCTTGCTTGAGAATCCTAAAATGGTCAGTGTGAAGAATACAGGCGAGATTTTGAAGAGAATCTTAGTAGCTAATCTTAACCATATTTATGCATACATGAATGTTATGATGAAATGTAGCTAATCTTAACCATATTTATGCATACATGAATGTTATGATGAAATGTAATGCTTGTAGTGCAACCATATGATTCATATGCATCATGTATCTCAAACATACCTTTAGTATGAAAATACATTTCTTATTAAGCCATGGCATCTCCATATATTGGTTAGGCTTAACTAATCTCAACCTAGGGTCAAGAAAGAGTTACTGCACTTAATTCCATCCCACAATGAGTTAGGAACCAAAAACATATCAAACTCAAGTATAAAACCTATAATGGGAAGCATATCAAAGTATAGCTTATGAATACATCAAGCAACCACACACAAAAGTATTTCAACTCATACAAATATTCAAATACATGCAAGATAAGGAGATCAAGCTACCTCATGAAGTTAGGAGCCTCAAACTACCACTAATTCCAAAATCCTTCTCTTTTCTTAATTATTTACTTCATCCTTCTCAAGTTCACACCTCTATCAAGTGAGCTTGCATTTGTTCAGCCTATCTATAGCAATGTATATTTCCAAATAACTCATTAGGATCCATTCTAACATTTGTTTTTAGCACTTACATATATTAGAACTCAATATGTATCTTTAGCCCAATTTAAGTCCCTTAAGAGGCAACTCTTAGATTTTACTTTCTAGGCTCCAAAATCTCATTTGTTTTGAGCCATATAATTCTCATAGAACTTATTAGAGCCATCATATATAAGACAAAATAAACTAAAAGTTAAGTTGCTTCATTAGGCCCTTTTGAACCCTAAATTTTCAACTTTCACAATTAGTCTCTAAAATTCGAACTGATGCTTTCCCAAGCCTTTACGATTCTCTAGAGGACCTCTAATTATCTCAAAACTAAAAGACAAGCTTATCTAATGCCACTTCTTATGGGGTACCCGAGACTATGTATCCATAGTGTCATATGGAGTTTTCTTACTTCCTTTAACAATTTCTTCTCATTTTCATAACCTAGGTAAATTCTACATGCTCCATGATCAATTACATGTAAGAAAATGTAGAGAGAGAGAGAGAGATGTATTTTCTCTCTCTACACATGATAAAGAAGGAGGAGAATTCAAAAAAGAAAAACTAAAGCTTGAAACATAACAATATATACCTTAATTCAAAGTTTGTTTCGTGCTCTTTGATTTCCTCCCATTGAAATTCTGAAAAGAGCACTTTCTTCCCCCTTCGTGATAGTTAGAATAGCTCTAAAACAGAATATGAATCCACCAAATGGAAGCTTTGATGAGAAGAATAAATTTCATAACTAGAGTTACGCAAAACAGAGGCTTCTTCCTACCTATTTTCTTGCTTCTTTGTCTTCTCTTTCCTCCCATTTTTGGATGCCATTCATCATCTCTTTGAAGCTGGTTCACGTTGGTTTGAGGAAGAAAAATGGCTAGTGTGGTGTTCAAATAAAGTAAGGAAAATATTTTAACTTTTTTCCATAATTATGATTTTGCCACTATACTTTGATTGTCTTGTTTGAACTCGTTTTAAATCCTTTTTTAGAACAATTAATTCCATATGAAAATTTAGGCTCTCTACTTTATTAAAAGTATTTAATTTAAAATTTAAAATTATACCAAATAATCTTATCAAAGTTATAGTCAACTAACATTCTAAATCGTACATCCTAAGAGTTTTAGCTATTCTGATAGTTTTTATAATTTTTAAGGCCTCTTAAAAATCCTAGTGAGCTTATATTTGGCACTTAAAACCCTTTCCTTTAAGTTCTTAAAGCTTTGCCTAAATTATGATTTTGTCACTAGCATGTTAATTTCTTTATTTAGGCATTCAAGCTCCGGTTTCGAGACATCCAAAGCTTCATAGTCTCTTATCTAGATGCTTGATTAATATTTGACCTTTACTTATCCATAATTCATCTTGCTTTAGGGTCTTCTCCCATTGTTTTCTCAGTTCTAGATTAGTTTTATAAGAATTGAATGTTATAGGTCTCAATATGTTAGCCAACTAAAAGCTAAATGTTAATGGCATCTGGTTTTAGAAAAAGTCAATTTGTTGTTTTTCACTTTTAGGATTATGATTCCTATAGTTTGGAGGAATGATTAATCATTTCATGCTGTTTAGTCAAGTTCTAAAACTTTAGTTATAAATTTGTAAATGAAATAAAGCAATTTAAATTCTACTCTTTAAATTTTTTCTTTACCTTTTATTTAGTCCCATATAGTTTCATAGCTTGTGATTCTAACATAATGTTATGCTACAAAAATTTTAAAAAACCAGATATTACCTCATATGTCGGATCGACATCAAATTTGGAGTTTACCTGGAGAACGGGTGGATGAAGTTGAATATATATGGATCAACCAAGCACAGTGGTTCCGCTTCTTGTGGTGGCGTACGTTGATGAGAAATTGAAGAGCAAGCAATTTTGACTATCAACATTGACATGTTGTCGAGAGTCGAACTTCTAAACTGCAGCTTGTAGGAATTTCTTTTTTAAGGATGAATGAATATTCAAAATTAGTAAACTGGATGAAAGCTTTGTAAAATGTACGGTTCTATTAATATTTTTTATCATAAAAATTAATTTCATAAAAATGGACATTAATCTAAAAATATTTTATGCCCCATTCGTTAATATAAAAATTAACATATATTATAAATTTTAAAATATAAGAGACTTCTAACTATTTGATTGTAAACTTAATAATTTTTTATTTTTATAAAATATGACATAGAAGACCAACATATATAGTAATTACTTATACTTAATATTTTATTTTTCGTTGTGATTTTATATAAATAAATTTCAATTAAAGAAAAATTGGTTCACTTTATACTTTTTTAATAAATAGGTTTGACATATTGCAAATTCAAGAATTTGATAAAAAAATTATTTACTAAATATAAATCTAAAAATAAGAATTATAATTTTCTATCCATAATTTATCTGGGATCCCTGAAGAAGAGAGGTGTTGTAGGCTTTTTTAATAATTTTATAAAATGCGGTTAGTTAGGTTTGGCTGTAGTAGTAGCAGTAGCAGTAAGCAGTAGCACTCAGACCAAAAAATCCCATTTTGAAAGTTGAGAAAAAGGACTTTGGTCTTTAGGGATGATAGACAAATAAAATATTTTATGTTATTACGTATAAATAATGTATTAAATTTATACTTATTATTAATAAAAATGAATTAAGAAAAATTATCTCATATTGAGGTTCATGCCAATGTTATGAGGTTTGACGCAACGACTAGAAGCGGAAGTCCGTTGTCTAATTACAAATATGCCCCTCAGTCCTCGCCCGTCAGTCACGTTGCTGTTCTTTGAATTTTCAATTTGATTGCACCATTCAAGTGAATTTCTGTTTCCACATCTCTTGCGTCATGGAATTCTTAGCCACGCCAGTCAGCCCTTACAATTTAAATGATTGAATATTATGTATTTTTAAGAAGTATAAGCAGTTTCGAAAAACGTTGATCCCATCATCTCATGAAAATAAAAAATTACATGGGATCCCTTCCTTTTCTTTTTTATGAGTTTCTCTTGAAATGCTAAAAAATAAGAGAAAGCACAAGCACATGATCTAACTAGTGTGAATTAATTTCAAATGGAAAATGCATGTCTGATTATACCTATTTTCACTCATATTAAAGGATATGCTATAACAACCGCACTCTCAAAATCTTTATACCAATGTTGAGAAGCAATTAAAATTATACTACAGATTGAAAGTAGTATTTATTTAAATTACAAATCCTGAATTATGAATACATTAATTGATGTTGAGAGAACCCACAGAAAAGTCCTCCCACCCACTGATTAAAAGTCTTGAAATTAAGTTTAATTATAACAAATAGGTTGGTTAGCTACATGTTATTAGTTATGTGTATTTTATATATATGCAATGGTGCTTGTGGCTGTGCGGTTGAGGTTGAATAGGAAAAGTGACATCAGAATTCGATGTCAAATGCGTGGCCCTATCACTACGGGTGTATGAATTCAAAATAATATTTAAGAATTATGATGTTTCAAACATGGTTAAGGTCACAATCACGTCACTGTATTTGCTTGGGCTTTTGTTCAATAATTTTGAAATTTTCGTCCTTGCTTCCTTCCTCACACAAACACAAAGTCCCATACGCGTCCCCTCCCCTTCCATTTTCCCATATCCCTTCTTCCTCACTCAACGCTTCATAATTTTGGAGGCTTCTTCCTTCCTTCCTTCCTAACACCAACACAAAGAGTCCTATATATATATATATATATGCATCCCTTCCCTTCGCATTTTCCCATATCCCTTCTTCCTCACTCAACTCTTCTCCTTCCCATCAAGCGATATTGAGCTCCTTAATCGCTGGGTGATCATGGATATCTTTTCGTCCTATATTGCTAAAATCTTTTTGTCTAAACTTGTAAGTCTACATTTGCCAAAGAATAGCTTGTTTGGAGAGATACCTACATCATTGGAAAATTTCAAGAACTTGCAAATCCTTACCCTTGATGACAATTATTTTTCAAGAAATATACCGAATTGGATAGGTCACAGTGTAAAGGTTCTC
This sequence comes from Erythrophleum fordii, assembly GCA_032878935.1. Lineage (NCBI taxonomy): Eukaryota > Viridiplantae > Streptophyta > Magnoliopsida > Fabales > Fabaceae > Erythrophleum > Erythrophleum fordii. The sequence goes on along the minus strand of JAVQMF010000052.1, from coordinate 9,974,989 downwards.
CAATTAACATCTAATCAATTCAAAAGTAATATCCCTTAAAAAATTTGCCAATTATCTTCCTTGATAATATTGGATTTTGTAGATAACAAAATCTCAAGACCAATACCTCATTGCCTATATAATATGACAGCAATGATTTCTAATAATGCTCTAAATGATGGGTTTCTCTTTGCCTATAAAAATTTACATCTCTTATATGTCTTCAATGACATTCTTATGTTGCTTGCAAAAGGCCAACAACTAATCTATGAAGAAAACCTAGAGTTGATTTGTGCTATTGATCTTTCAAGTAATAATATGTGTTGACAGATACCTTTAGAAATAGTTAGCCTTGTTGGATGATTTATTTGAACTTGTCCCATAATAAATTTATGGGAAACATACCAAAAGAGATTGGCAACTTCAAACAATTCACGACAAAAAAAAGGCCTTTAGTGGTGACAAAAGTCGCTGTTAAAAGTAGCCAAAGTCGCCACTAAAGCTTTATAGTGGCGACAAAAGGTCGTCACCAAGTTGTCACAAATACAACTGTAGCAAAAACACTTTAGTGGTGACAAAAAAGTCGCCACTAAAAATGAAAATTAGTGGCCACTTTTGTCGCCATTAAAAGAAAGTCGCCACTAAAAACTTGTTAATTAGTGACAAAAAATGTTACAATTAGTGGCGACCTATGGTCGCCACTAATTGTGGCAATGAGATGTCACCACTAATTGTTATAGTTTTAGTGGCGACTTATTATTGCCACTAAATATCGAAGGTTTTAGTGGCGACAGATGGTCGCCACTAATTATGCTATTAGTGACGCCAACAGTCGCCACTAAATCTTATAGTTTTAGTGGCAATAATGTCGCCACTAATTCAACTTGTTTTAGTGGCAACTCATTGTCGCAACTAATTCTTATAGTTTTAGTGGCGACTTATTGTTGCCACTAATTTTACTATGGTCGCCACTAATTGTGACAATGAGATGTCACCACTAATTGTTATAGTTTTAGTGGCGACCTATTATTGCCACTAAATATTAAAGGTTTTAGTGGCGACAGATGGTTGCCACTAATTATGCTATTAGTGACACCAACAGTCGCTACTAAATCTTATAGTTTTAGTGGCAATAATGTCGCTACTAATTCAACTTGTTTTAGTGGCAACTCATTGTTGCAACTAATTCTTATAGTTTTAGTGGCGACTTATTGTTGCCATTAATTTTACTAGTTTTAGTGGCAACTCGACGTCGCCACTAATTCTTATAGTTTTAGTGACAATTGGTTGTCGTCACTAATTCTTATAGTTTTAGTGGCGATCTATTGTCGCCACTAATTTTACGAGTTTTAGTGGCCACTCGGCGTCGCCACTAATTCTTATAGTTTTAGTGACAACTGTTGTTGTCACTAATTCTTATAATTTTAGTGGCGACCTATTGTCGCCACTAATTTTATAAGTTTTAGTGGCAACTCGGAGTCGCCATTAATTCTTATAGTTTTAGTGACAACTGGTTGTCGCTACTAATTCTGATAATTTTAATAATAAATTCTAATTATATTGTCACCATTAAATTTATTTCTAAAAATTATTTTTGAAGCATTTAATGATGACCTATTATTGCCGTTATGGGTGACAGAATATTTTTTTAAAACATTCTTTTTGTAATTACACGTTATTTGCCTAAAAAAATAACAAAATTCAAATGGTTCTAAAATCAACTTCAAAAGATATGAGAAGACAATGATAAAATCAAAGTACAACAACTAAATTGAATTACATCAAAAGAAAATTTTGATTAAAAACAAAGAGTAAACTAAACAAAGTCATAGTCAAATACATAATCAACAATGAGAAAACAAAAGTTACAAATTGTACATTCACTAATAATAGTTGTTGAACTTCTCAAAAAAAAAAAAACTAGTGAGGTGGAATATATTTAATATGCTCTGTTATTCTTTAAAGCACACTCAACCTGTAAGAAGAGGGAAAAAAAGTGTTATCGAATTTAATACTAGTAATTACTTTGGGCTAAAAGAGAAACAATAACAGGTAAAATATCAGATAGCATTTAAATTAAAATTTGAACTTTGAACCATGCTTAAATAAATATTTAAACTAATAGGAAAGAAGCAGTGATTTATAAACATACCTCTATTTATCTAAATTCATTGAGCTAGTCTACTTGAAATATGCTACTTGAAGGTAAATGTCCTAATTAGAATTTTTTAAAAAATGGTAAGTATTGTTTATTCTTAGAAATAAGAAAGAAAGTGTGTTATATACCTGCTGTTGTAATGTGGACAACAAGGCAGCAACTTGTGCGCGAACTTCATCCTGCACTTGTTGGGCCATCTGAGATCGCTTTTGTTGGAGCTTCCGTTCAAATTCTTCTTGCATTTTTTGCTCCATTTCTTCACTCTCTTGGGCCATTTGGGCACGGTCCTCCTCCCGTTTTTGTTCCATTTCTTCCCGAACTTGTTCTATTACAGATGATACTCTATAGTCGACGTCAACTTGGTCAACGGGTCTCTTTTTTAGGGGTTTCTTTCCATAACCCTTTCCACGAACATACCCTGACCGTGCACCCAATACAGTAGATAAAATTTCATCTCTAGTCATGTGAGATTCAACTTCAGATGATTGTTGTCAAACAATAAGCTTATGTAGACAACCCTTCAGTTTAATTGACAAATTAAAAACACATATAGTAAATTGTAATTAAGAAAAGATAAAAAATTGAAAAATGTTGAAAAGTTACATGAATCTCCTATGACTTGGGATCAGCCCACTCTATCTCCCTATCCTTTGCACAACAAGTGTGTTGCGCCTCCCATACCACGTCAGGTCCTGCTGGTTCACTAGTAATGGGATCCATCTAGAATATTTTGTAAAAAGCATTATTTCATCTTATAATGGAAAAAAAATTCTTATATAGAAGTACATTAGTAAATAAAAAATGAAGAGTCCGTCCTTACTAGACTATGCTCTACCTCCGCAAATGACTGTGTGCCACATGTATGCTTGGTTACTTGCTTTCCTTTATTTAGTTTATTTCTATTACTCATCACCTATAAGTGGATAAAAAAATTTATTATTATTTAAAGATAGTTATGAGAATTGTATATAAGGAAACAAGGTCAAACTATATTATAGAACAAGAGTACATTACCTTAAAATCTTCAGTAGCCCAATGCTGGAGCAACCACTCCCAATCTATAGGATGTACATCAGCCGGTCGAACTGTACACCTATCTTCATCTGTATCTAGAAATTTGACAAGATCATATAACTTTGTCTTCCAACTCCTAAACAATCTCTGTAAAGTGCTAAGAGTGAAGCGCTTAATCAACGACTCAGCTTGACCCTCTCGTTGTTCAAATTTATCCTACAAATCACAAACATAAATAGTTATAGTTACATATGTAAAGGGTTTAAAATTAATAAAACAAATTAGTTTGTATAACTGTCTATATACAAACATATTACCTTAACTTTTAACCACATAATATCTTTATATTTTTCTTGTTGGGCAGGCCAGTCACCATCTCTAAATAAAAAAGTGCTCCGAACCACCAAGCCACAATAACTGGAGAACTCTCGAGCGCCATCTCCAACAGCCCACTCGAAGTCTTCAGGGATGTCAATAATAATCTTTCTACCATGTTTTGTCTTCAAATCAACAGACATACACTTGTATTTCCCTCGGCCTTTCTTAATAGTGCTACAAGAAGCTAAATAAGACGTGTAAGTCATAAAAAATCAGTAGACTTAGATAGACATATATGTGCGTGTGTGTATGTGTGTGTGTGCATGTGAGGGGGGAGAAAAAAATAAATCATAATTAAACAAAATATAAAGGCAATTATACCTGCACTACTTTGGTTCAGTGATGGCTGCATGGGTGGAAAATCTTCGTGTTCTTGTTGTGTCACAGATGGTGGTAGTGTAGGTGGAGTAGACTCCCTAATCTCAGAAATATTCCTTATGACAAGTCATGGTAGTGATGTCACATCACCTCTGTGGTCATGTCTCAACTGACCACTACTGCCATGCCCATTTCCTCTTCCCCCCTGCCTCCAACCCTGCCACGTCCACCACTTGACATTTTTTGTAATTTTGTAAATAAGATGTGAGATATAATAGCTTAAATTCAAATACTAACTTGAATATATAAACATAAGGCAATATGTTTGTAAGTACACTACCAGAAAATATTTAATCTAAGCTATAAGTAGTATTATTTATGTCATTTGTATCATCATCATCAAGTATATCCTCCTTATCCTCTTCATCAGTGGACATATCTTCATCAAGTATGTCTTCTCCATCTTCTTCATCAGTGGATACATCCTCACTATTATCATCAATGAATTCATCCACCTTAGCAATTACACTTGGCCCACTTGGTTGAGGGCGTTCACTTGAGTAGTTTATTATTTCTGGTTGAATGTCATCCCTATGAAGGCAAACTACTAGGTCAATGCCTACATCACCACTAGTAGTCAAATCTACTTCAATTTCAATCTACTAGTAAGCCTCATCGCTTAATAATTCTTCATTGTCCCCATCTACGCCATCATCAGTCATCTCTATCATATTGAAGAAGTCATGAGGATTTATTTTTACGACAACAAGCCAATTTGGGTCACAATTGTCCTCTAGGTAAAATACCTGTTCTGCTTGAGATGTCAAGACAAATGGTTCATTTGAGTTCAATGAGTATTGGGTGTTGACACTTGTAATTCCATATTTGTCCACCTTGTATACTCTTCCTAAATGACGCACATCCCACCAATGACACTTGAAGAGATACACTTTCTTATTCCCAATATATGACAATTCATATATATATATATATATTCTAAAATACCATAATATTCTTTTGTCTCATCTGAATCATCACCCCTCACAAGGACTCCACTATTCTGTGTTCTTCTACTAGAGGCTCGGTCTTGAGTATGAAATCTAAATCCATTCACCATAAATGTGGAATAACGATGGACTATTTTTAGAGGTCCAACTCCAAGGCTCATAAGGTCATCACTTGCGTCACCCCTATGCACCTAACTCTAAAACCTATAAAGGACAACATATATGAATATCGTAACGTTTAATCTAACTAATAGAAATACGAGGTCAAAACATACTTGTGCACGAAACCATTCTGGGAACTCCGCAACCATTGAAGCTTGTGTTTTAGTCTCCATCTTGTGCTTCCTACAATGTATGATCTACTTAATTAAAGGTGATAATAGAAAATTTTTTAGGTAAGCGATGGCTAATTCCTATAAACTTAATAAATGGCCAGATGTCTTCACAATTTTAAAACATGTACATACAAGCTTGATTAAACTCTATATCTAATAGAAAAATTGATTCATAACGTCCCTTTGCCTGTCCACTTGGATTGAAGATAAACATCTTATCATGTTCCATATGTCCATCATCATTCCTAGGAGGTCTATTGAACTTCGTTGGGACATTTTTCAAATAACACGAACAAAAAGTAAGGCATTCATCAGCTAAATAACCTTCGGTGATTGAACCTTCTGGATGAGCCTTGTTGTGAACATAAGTTTTTAGTGTTCGTAAGTACCTGCATTAGTATGAATAAGGTCAGCCATTTTTTTAAATAATGGAAAAGACATCATAGCTTAAGGTCAACCTTACCTCTCAATAGGATATATCCATCGATATTGGACAGGTTCACCAAGCTTAGCCTCTCTTACTAAGTGAACAGGTAAATGGACCATGATATCAAAGAAGGCAGGTGGAAACACCATTTCTAATTTGCACAATGTGATTGCAATTTGGGTTTCCAATACATCAAAATCTTCAATTCTCAAGCACTTTGAACATAAGTTCTTAAAAAATTTCCCCAACTCTATTATAGGTTCTGACACTTCATTAGGCAACAAACCACGTATTGCAAGTGGAAATATGTCTTGCAATAATATATGGTGGTCATGACATTTCAACCAAGAGATTTTTCGCTCATGGACATTGACGCACCTTGAAATGTTTGAAGAGAAGGAGTCTGGCACCCTCAATTTAGCCAAGAAGTCACAAACTTTTGCCTTCTCTTATCTTGACAATGTATAGCATGCTGCTGGAATCAGGATTTTGTTACCATCTTCTATGGGATACAATTGTTGCCTAATCCCTAAATCAACCAAGTCATATCGACTCTTCAGTGTATCTTTAGTCTTTCTAACGACACCCATCAATGTCGACATTATATTATCTGACACGTTTCTTTCTATATGCTTAACATCAAGGTTATGTCAGAGCAGTAGAGTTTTCCAATAGGGCAATTTGAAGAAAATACTCTTCTTCCTCCAATTGAAAGCATCATTGGTGGGGAAACGCTTTCACTTTTGGCTTTTCCCAAGACTCACATTTCCCAATGCTTGAAGCTGTATAAGTGCTTCCTCACCAGTAAAAGGCAAGGGTGTAAGTGAATGTTCAACTTTCTCATCAAATGCCCTCCTATTATTACGCCATGGATGATTGGGAGGAAGGAAGCGATGATGCCCCATGTAACATAACTTATTCCGTAAAGAAATGGAATATGTGCCCTTGTGGCAACAAGGGCATGCAAACTTTCCCTTAGTGGACCACCCTGAGAGGTTCACATACGCTGGGAAGTCATTGATTGTCCAAATGATAGCAGCATGCATCTTAAAATTGGACTATGAATATGCATCATATGTGTCAATACCATTGTTCCATAACTCCTGTAACTCTTTAATCAAGGGTTGCAAATACACATCAATGTCATTACCAGGACATTTAGGGCCTGGAATAAGAAGTGTCATCATAAAGTACAGGTGCTTAATGCATAACCACGGTGACAAATTATATGGAACTAGCACAACCAGCCAAATGCTATAATTAGTACTCATATTTTCATACGGCTGGAACCCATCACTAGCCAGACCCAACTGTACATTTCTGCAATCACGAGAGAAGTCAAGATACTGGTTATCAAATGATTTCCAAGTAATGGAGTAAGACGGATGTCGTAAGAGACCGTCGGCAATATGCTCTTCCATGTGCCATCTCATATCTTTAGCTGTTTGTTAAGCCATGTACAGCCATTGCAACCTAGACTTTAATGGAAAATATCGCAACACTTTACGGGGCACTTTCTTGCCTTTGTGACCATCCAACTTCCATCTATACATGTTGCACTTAGGGTATGATTCTGCATTTGTGTGTTCTCACCAATATAAGATGCAATCATTTTCACATGCATCAATCTTAGTATAACCCAATCCGAGCTCCCTAATAACCTTCCTTGCTTCATAGTAATTGTCAGGTACTAGTGCCCCTTTAAGTAAGACATCTTTGAATAAACTCAATAATGTATCCATCGATTTATTACTCCAATGGTTGAGGCATTTCAGATGAAGGAGTTTGACAATGAAAGATAGCTTTGTCACATTATTACAACCTGGATAGAGTTCGATTTGAGCATCTTCCAACAATTTGAAAAATTAGCTAGCCTGCAAGTTAGGTGACTCAGTTGAATATGTTTCACCGAATGCATCATGTAACATCTCAATGATGTCATCATCTTCATCATTATCCGCAGGTGCTTTGTCATTTGCATGTTGGAGAGGACTATGGATACTAGGTCGAGCTTCTCCATGTGAGTCCCACACTTTGTAACTTTCATTGAATCCCTTCTTAAACAGATCTGCCTGTACTTCACTTCTTATTTTTCACGCTGTATTCTTGCACCCCTTACATGGGCATCGAATCATATCAATCATCCCAGCTTGGCTGAATGCCCATTGGAGAAACTCATTAATAGCTTGTCTATATGTCATATAAGCCCTATTCCTAATATGTATCCAACTTTTATCCATCCTTAAATCCAACATGAATGTTTTCAAAGTGAGTATTTATAACTAATTTGTAATTATACATGTCTATATTATATAGAACACTAGGAAAGAGATATATTTCTTTTTGGCATACACTACATATACTCTTATATCATCTAGAACACAAGTATCTGGTTCATTAGATAATCAAACCAATTTAAAGGTGAAATCCTCAACAAACAACTAGTTCATTTCATAACTTCCTTATGGCAAACATATATCTATGTAAATCTAAGGCATGAAGAAAAATAGACATGTATGATACAATTTTGTATACAATCAGCCAAGAAGATTTGAATAATTTAACTATATGTGATAAAGTTCATCCACATAAAGTAGTTCAACAGACAAAGTCATTTAGCTATTAATTTGTCATAGCATAACAAGATAATTTTACATAGGCCATCAAATGGTGATTCCTACAAGATCTTTTACACATGTGGAAGGAAATCATCCCATGTAACATAACTTAAACCCATTAACAAGAGCAATAATAGATTCCTCAACATGATAAAATTTCCTTTTTCAATTAGAATAGACAAAGAAAACCCTACATTTATTAATTTTTTATGCAACAATAGCTCCTAATAGATTATGAAATATTCTTTATCTTTAGCTTAATCAATCAGTGTTTTAGGAAAAAAAAATTAATTGATTTTAAGACTATATTTGAATATCTTAATCGAATAAATACTAGTCAAATTTTAAACTTGGTATTTTATTTAATTACTCATAATCCTAATTATTTGTTAAATATTCTTCATCGTCATTTTAATCTATCAGTAATTTATTACATGTTTCAATCATTATTATGAAATTAATTTTCTTTTTTTTTACTCTTAATCCAGTACATACTAATTGTATTTTGAACATTTTCCAATCTTAATTATGCTTTTCCTTCATAAGTCTTTGCCATCCATTGCTTATCAAATTGCAAAGGTGTTATTATTTTTAATCCCTTTTGACTTTTAGTACTTACCTATTAATTTGTTATTCAATCTTTTATTTAGTTAATGATTGAAAATTTAATCCTAAGAATTTGCTAAATATTCTTCATCTTCAATTTAATTTATTAGTAATTTATTAAACATTTGATTCAGTATTTTAAAGTTAAATTTTTTCTTTTATTCTTAATCCAATAAAAACTAATCAAATTTTAAATTTTGTAATTTACTTAATTATGTTCTTATTTTTGACGCCTTAACCATCAATTGCTTATCAAAATCTCGAGTTGGTATTATTTTTATTTGCTTTTTATTATTAGTATTAACCTATTAATTTCTTATTCAATATTTCATTTAATTATTCATTGAATATTTAATTCTTAGTATTTGTTCAATATTCTCCATCTTTATTTTAATCTATTAGTAAATATCTAAATGTGTCATTTATTATTCTGAATTTAAATTTTCATTTTCACTCTTAATCTAATACTCACTAATTAAATTTTAAACTTAGTATTTCATTTAATCAAATTTCAAAGTAAAAAATTCTTTAAGAATTGCTTTTACTTTTAGTAGTAGCTTAGTAATTTTGTATACAAAAGTTCACTATTATTTATTTATTGAATATTCAATCCTAATTACTTATTAAATAACCGTCATCTTTATTTTATTCTAGTACCCATTTAGTAATTGTTTAATAGATTATGCTTGAAGTAAATGTTTATTTTTATCGTAATCAAACAATTACTAATTAACTTTTGAATTTAGAGTTTATTTAATTATGAAATTAAATTTGTAACTCGTAATCCACTAACTAATTATCAAATCTTAAAGTTATTATAACTGTTAATTATGCTTTAACTTTTAGTATTTACCTGTCAAATCCTATAGTTTATTTAACTACTATTAGCATGCGATTAGGTTAAAGAAGCAATTCTAAAACCAATCTCCTTCCATATATAATGTCTTAAATCACATTTTTATCTTCTACCTTATATTTTTTTAGCATTTAGTTCCATATATATATATATATATATGTATACCTTAAATCATATTTTTATCAGCAGAAGGCATGAACCAACAAGAAAATATCACCTGGTTGCTCCAAAAAGTGCTGGTAGTGAGTTGTGAGGAGGAATACAAGATTTAAAGATAGCTTGTCAAGTTAGACCTGCACCCAAAAGTAGCAGAAAAATATTGTCAACCAAAATTCTGTGTGAAAAGGAAACAAATGCATCAATTATTCTGTGTCAATGTAGATATATATATATATATATGTGTGTGTATGTGTGTGTGTGTGTGTGTGTCTATATACATATAGATATATATATATATATATGTGCACCGACCTTGCTTATTGGAATTAAAAGCTCAAATTGATAAACTATTTAGTAGGTATTTTTATAATTTCATTCATTTAATAAGAAACCTTAGAAAATTAAAAATTATATCCTCATATTCGCTTATTTACTTTGTTCAATCTCTACAAAAATTTCAGATGAAATTGATAATATAAATTAATATGAATTTATTCAATCATTATATTTCTACCACAAAGAATAACATATGTCAAAAGTCCTTAAATCGATTATGTTTAAATTTTTTCTATTTTTTAGTTATTAAACAAATAAATATAAAATATTTAAAATTCATTACTTAAATAGATTTCATATATTTAAATTCCTAGGCCATTCTATATTTTTTTTTCACCAAGATTAACAAAAATTGGAGAGAGGGAACAGTTAATTTCCTTTAACCACAACCATACATTTGTTCATTTTGAATTTTCCCTATAATAGTCTGCTAGGTTTGGCGAAGAAGTTAAAAATTCAATTTGTTTGACGTATTTTTTTTTATTTAGGTTTTTTTATTATTTTTATTATTTTTTGTTTTGTTTTATTTTTGTTGTTTTTATTATTTTTTATGACTAAGCTTTTATTATTTTTTGAAAGGTCAAAGAGAATAAGAATTACTTCCCCCTTAACAGATAAAATGAATGTGAAAATTGATTGAAGCATTTTAATTTGTTAAAGATGAATTTAATTTTACTTTTCTTGTATTTTCAACTATCTTTTTCATCGTTCTTGTTCTTTTTTGTTTTGTTTTCTCTTTTCTACATCTTTTTTTTTTGTGTTGCTTGCTTTCTTTACTCTTTATTTTAAATGACTAAGCTTTTATTATTATTTTTTTGGGTGAAAAGACAAAGAAAATTAAAACTACTTTTCCCTTAATAAAGCAAAATTGGTTGATGTATTTTGATTTGTTAAAGCAGAATTTAATTTTACTTTTCTTGTATTTTTAATTATTATTACTTTTTATTTTTTTGTCTTTCATTTTTTCTCTTTTTTCTATTTTCCCCTTTTTTTAAATTTATTATTTTGTTTTTGTTGATTTTCCCCTTACGACTGTAAATTGTCATTTTTTTTTTTTTACAAATAACCTGGAAAGTGTTTTATGAGTTTTAATTTTGCAAAAGGAAAAAAAAGCTCAATTAATCCTACTCCTTGACTTTTTTCTCCCTTTTTGATGATTTTCATTAATCTTTGATTTTCTTTTTCTTAACCCTTTTTCTTTTTCTTTTTTTTCTTTTTTTCAAAAAAGACATTTTCACCATTGGCTTACTTTTTGAATTTTAGTTTATTCTCATAATATTTTTTTTTATTTTGCTTCCTATTCCATTTCACTTTCCAAGCAGCACACTTTAATTTCTATTTTTTTGCCTAAAGAAGATTTGAGAAAATTTTAAGTTTAAGAAGAAAATCAATTCTTTTGATTTGTCCCTTCTGGGGAAGCAACTCTTTTACTTTGTTTCTGTTTTTTTTTTCTTGTGGTTCTTTTTAAAAAAACGAGACAATTGATTTAATTTTTTTTACAATTGTATACCTTATTAAAGTTTAAATTTTTTCACTTGAAAAGAACCATACCTCACTTTTTAGAAATTTATTTCATTCTATCCCTTTTTCTCCAAAGGTTTCTTTTCTTTTTTTTGGGTTATTCATTGAATTACATAATTGTGCTACAACATTTGATGCTTTGGTTAGATAGCCAAGGGGACTTATTGTCCCACGTAGCCACAGATGCTCCCTGGATATCCGAGGGAATATAGAATTCCATGCAACAAATCTAATGTACGACTGATAAAATTGTTAAAGACAAAAAATAAACAAACATCCATTCCTCTCTTTCAAAATCTTCCAACTAGAATCTCCCTAAACATTCATTCTGATAACTTACACAACCTACATTCCAATTGCACAAGCAGGTGATACAAAAATGAAGTCAACAAATGAAGTCAACTTCAGGACTTCATACTAGGGGGAGTCAAAAAATTGTTTTTCTTAGTAACTTTTTTATATTTTTTTAAATTTATGTTTGTATGCTATATTGTTTAAATAAAATACTTTCTTTTAAATTTTTGAATTAAGCTAAATGATATTAGCTCACTAGGAATATCTTGACTTTTCCTACATAACTTTATAAACAAATTTGAATTAAAATGAACAATTTCTCTAGAATTAATTTTTATATTAATAACAAGAATTTCATTACCTGCACATAAGGACATAGTTCTATATCTATTCAATATATATATAATGCATAATAAGAATATATTAAAAAAAATATCATCACTCAATATTATAATAAATCAATAAATAGCGTAGAATAGCATTTGGAAGAAAAAAAAAGAAAAAATTTATCTAATAATGTATAAAAATTTATCATTATCAACATGCAAAAATATATATCTATAAAGCACAACAAATATTATTTTATCCAACAATATTTCAAAAAATTTTGAAAAATAATTGTTCCAAGTCCAACTAAAAATAACATATTAATATTTAAACATGATTATATTCTACTAAATTATTATTGTAGAACTACTAATTATAATAATGTATCAAAGGTATGCATAAATTAAATATAAATTGAAACTAAATAAATGTTAGGCTAGGGTTATAGGAGGAGAGAGAAGAAATGTTTTGTAAAATCTAACAAGCTAAGGACAATTTGAAGAAAGAGGGAAAAGTGAGGGAGAAATAGAGGAAAAAAGGAGAAAGGTAAGAAGAATATAAGAAATTGAAAAAGAAAAGAAATGCAGGAAAAGAGAAGAAAGAAAAACAAAAATACATGTGTAAATTTAATGAATTCAATTTAAAATGTCAAATAATTAAAAAAAATACATGTATGAGTTTATTAAGTTCAACAAGTCTAATTGGTCCAAAATTTCAAAGAATGAGGACACAATATCAAAACTCAATACTATATAAATATAAATTTTGTCAAATTAAGTGGCCTACTGTGACACCTTAATCTATTACTACTACCTAGCCTCTCACCGGGCTCGGTTCCATATGATTTCCAAAGAATCACTACTCTTCCGTGGCATTTGCATGCTATGAACCGGGGTTTCATATACTCATCTTTTGCCCGTGGGTCCTGTGAACCCATCTCAAGCATTCTTAACTCAAACTCCATATAGACGACTCATACATAGCATAGAACAAACCATAAGCCACGGGTATAGAGCCAAAAACTAGAAAAATTGCATTTTCTCACTTGGGCCCAAAAGTCATATTTTGGCTCTCACTTTGGAAAATCATAATTAATTGTAGAAAAATGAGAATCTAGCAAACTTTAGCTTTCTAGAAAGCTGTAAGTGTTGACTTTACACTACAAATCATTCCCAATCAAAATCTCAGCATTTGGACCGAGTTTGACATCGAAAATGGGAGGAAGGTCTAGCTGTCACTGTTTCTGGTGTAGCTTTCTGTCATGACTTTCGAAAATTCATAACTAAATCCAAAAAAATCCAATCTAGGAATATTATACTAATTCGGAAAGCTACGGATGTCTACTAGAGGAGAAAAATAAGTCTAGATCAGTTCAGTAGCTCCTACACCCCAAAAATCGATGGAACAGTGACGGGGGTCAGATGAGCTTCCTGATGCTGATATAGAACTTCAGACGGTCCAATCTCTCTCTACAGACCTCAGATTTAGGTGATTCTAGTTCCTATAAGTCACTTTGGTTTTCTAGTTTATGTGTATAAAATTTCACCACATTTGGAATCCATTTGGTCTATGAGTGCTACAGATTTCATTTTCTGGTTTAGATGAACAGTACATGACCAATCCATTAAATTTTCCCAAATTCAACAATTCACCAAATATTCTCTAGACCTCTGAATATTACCAACTTTAGCTTCTCAAGAAGCTTTCTATAAACTCTAGAGGCATGCCAAATTTTATGGCAAGAGGAGCTCATCCGGTCATACTTTGACGGAGCTCTCAAAAATACCGGTTTTGGCACCCCAAAAGTCCAAAACGGGTCCAAATGGCCTCTCACACACTCTAGCCACTCATGGACAAGTTTAAAAGCATAAAACTAGGATATATAACAAGTCCATGTGGTCCAAATCATCATACATTCAAATCTCGCTATGCTACGGCCAAATATACACTACGTCATTCATTCTACAAAAGGGGCAAAACCCTCATTTCCATTCATTTGGTTATAAACATAGTTCATACAATATCCTTTCACATTTATACACATGTTACAACCGTTACATCTCAAAAATAGTGGGCGCATATTCACTTGGCACCACTTTACATCAAAATTACATCAAAATATCCAAAAGAAAGTAATCTCTAACTATGCATGCTCCTAGGCTCCTTGGTGTGTGCTCGGTTCTCCTTGAGCTCCACCTAGCATATTAAGTTGGGAGGGGAAGTGGTGAGATTCAGGGAATCTCAGTAGCTCATGCACTCAATCAAGTAAGCAATCAAGGCATATAACAAGTCAAAGCATGTGAATAAGTACTTAGCTATTCTCAAACAACCAACACACGATGTACATGCTATGGAAATCATAACAATGCCAAAATTAAGCTCTAGGGACTTTTGGTCTAGCCTCACCCGAGTCTAGGGACTTTTGGATGGCCTCACCTGAGTTTAAGGACTTTTGACTTGGCCTCACTCATTTGAGACTTTTGGCCTTGTCTCACCTATCTCAAAGGACTATCGGCTTCACCTCACCCATCTCAAGGGACTTTCGGCGCTACCGCACCCGAGCAACTCTCACAATTCATCACACAAGCATATTGGCATCAATGCATCAAAGTAATAGCATATGGCATATTCCACACAATAAGCATATACATAATCATACAATGACTATCATATCCGAGAATGCAACAAGAAAGAGTGGAAAAGAGAGCTACCTTTGGAGCCAAAGCCAACACTAGCTTTTTCTTTCAATTTCTCTTCTCCCTCCTTAGGTTCACAATCACACCTTGATGAAGGTGCGTCACATGAGCCTAGACACAATTAAAGAGCATGGAATTACTCTCTCAACATGGAATCATCAGATCATACTCTCCTACATACCAGAACCTAGAGTCCTCTCTCTCTCTCTAGAATGCCATCAACTCTTTCTCTCTCTCAAGCTCCCATGGTAGTGGAAAACAACATTTTCAAAGAAAACACAAAGATTCAAAGGTGTTTTCCACTTTCCCTCTTCTGACCCATGCCCAAAAACCATCCATTTTTACAAACAAAACCATAGGAAAAGAGGGCAAAGGGAGGGGATCAGAAATCTAAAGAGAAATGGGGGAAGTTTCCTTACCTTTCCCTTGCTCTTCCTCCTTCTCTTGATCTCTCTCACTCTCCACGCCTCTTTTCTCTCCTTGGGTCGAAGTCTAGGGCAGATATGAGAGAAGAAATGAGTTTGGGCGTTTAATGAAGTCTAAATCTCGCTATTTACTCTCTTTCGGACTGACTCTCGCTACGGCGAAAACTAACCTTCGCTATAGCGAGCTCGTGTAATCTGGCTTCGCTATGGCGAGGTGTAACCTTCGCTACGGCGAGCTCGTGTCAGTTCCCTTCGCTATGGCGAGATTCGACCTTCGCTATGGTGAACTCGCGTCAGTTCCAGACTTCACTCTCGCTATGGCGCACGCTACGGCGAGCAACTCCCTGATTTTTGTATGGGCTGCTGCCAGCACTCGCTATAGCTAGAATCGCCTTCGCTATTGCGAACAAGCACTCTCGCTGTAGCGAGACCATTTCTCGCTATTGCGAGAGGACTTGGCAGAAATTCTGGATTCCGAAAATTTTTAGCTTTCACTTTCTTTCTTTTCCCTTTTCTTTTCTTTTTCCCGGTTGTTACACCTACAACGTAGCTCAATTTTTTATGTAAGATAATGACAACTCATATCTCACTAATATAGAAATTCCTGCTGATCAAATCTACTACCATTACAGATATAAGTTTGCATCGCAGTAAAGTTTTGATGTACTATGAGGGTTGAGAAGATAGATGTAACACCATAATCTACTACCGCTATCTAGCCTCCCTCTGGGCTCGGTTCCATATGATTTCCAAAGAACTAGTACCAATCCGTGGCTTTTTCATGCTATGAAACGGGGTTTCAAACACTCATCTTCTGCCCCGTGGGTCTTGTGAACCCATCATTTATATTCTCTACTCACACTCCATTTATACAACTCATACATAGCATAAAACAAGCCATAAGCCACGAGTATGGAGCCAAAAACTAGAAAAATGCATTTTTTTCACTTGGGCTAAAAAGTCATATTTTTTCTCTAATTTGGAAAATCATAACTAATTATAGAAAAATGGGAATCTAGTAAACCATAGCTCTCTGGAAAAATCTAAGTGTTAAATTTACAGTAAAAATAATTTCCAATCAAAATATCATCATTTGGACCATGTTTGACATCGAAAATTGGACAGAGGTCTGACTGTCCCTGTTTCTGGCATAGCTTACTATCATGAACTTCGAAAATTCGTAACTAAATCCAACAAAATCCAATCTAGGCACACTATATCAATTTGGAAAGCTACAGATCTCTACTAGAGGAGAAAAATAAGTACAGATCAGTTCAGCAGCTCTTAGATCCTGAAAACTTATGGAATAGTAACGGAGGTCAGGTGGCTCTCTAATGCTGATATAGAACTTCAGAAGGTTCGTTCTCTCTCTACAGACCTCCGATTTAGGTGATTCTAGTTGATATAGGTCACTGTAGTTTTCTAGTTTATGTGTATAAAATTTCATGATAGTTGGCCACCGTCTGGTCTATGTATGACATAGATTTCTTTTC
Source organism: Erythrophleum fordii (assembly GCA_032878935.1). Classification (NCBI taxonomy): domain Eukaryota; kingdom Viridiplantae; phylum Streptophyta; class Magnoliopsida; order Fabales; family Fabaceae; genus Erythrophleum; species Erythrophleum fordii. The sequence goes on along the minus strand of JAVQMF010000052.1, from coordinate 9,958,042 downwards.
GGACCTATGGTAACAGTACATGACCAAACCATTAATTTTTTTCAATTTTAAAAATTCACCAAATATTCTCTAGACCTCTAAATATTACCCACTTTATCTTCTCAAGAAGCTTTCTACAAAATCTAGAGGCATGCCAAATTTCATGGCAAGAAGAGCTCGTTTGGTCATACTTTGACCGAGCTCACAAATCTGGCGATTTTGGCACCCAAAATGGCTCAAATGGGTCCAAATGGCCTCCCACATGTTCTAGCAACTCATGGACAAGTTTAAAAGCATGAAAATAGTCTACATAACATGTCCATGTGGTCCAAATCATCATACATTCCGAACTCACTATGCTACGGGCCAAAATACACTATACATACATTCAACAAAAGGAGCAAAACTCACATTTCCATTGATTTGGCTTTCTACATAGTTTGTACATCATATATCTATACATTTACACTTGTTACAACATTTACATCTCAAAAATATAGTGGGTGCATATTCATTTGGCACCACTTTACAATAAAATAACCAAAATAAAGCTATCATCTAGCTTACATGTTCTTAGGCTCCTTGGTGTGCACTTGCTTCTCCTTGAGCTCCACCTAGCATGTTAAGTTGGGAGGGGAAGGGGTGAGATTCATGGAATCTCAGTAGCTCATGCACTCATTCAAGTAAATAATCAAGGCATATAACAAGTCAAAGCATGTAAATAAGCATCTAACCATTCTCAAACATACAATGCATGTTGTACATGCTATGGAGATCTCAACAATACCAAAAATGGGCTCTAGAAACTTTTGGTCTAGTCTCACCTGAGTTTAGGGACTTTTGGATCACCTCACCCGAGTTTAGGGACTTTTGACTTGGCCTCACTCGGTTATGAGACTTTTGGCCTTGTCTCACCTATCTCAAAGGACTTTCGGCTTTACCTCACCCATCTCAAGGGACTTTTGGCACTACCTTACCCGAGCAATTCTCACAATCCAACACACAAGCACATTGGCATCAATGCATCATGGCAATAGCATATGGCATATCTCACACAACAAGTATATACATAAACATACAATGACTATTACATCCAAGAATGTAACAAGAAAGAGTGGGAAGAGAGCTACCTTATGAGCCAACACAAGCCTTCCCTTTTAATTTCTCTTCTCCCTTCTTAATTTCACAATCACACCTTGATGGAGGTGCTTCACTTGAGCCTAGACACATCAAAGAGCATAAATTACTCTCTCATAACTAAACAACTCTTAGGAGTTCTTCAGAGCAAACCTTGCTCACATTTAAGAACCTAGGGGTTCTCTTTCTCTCTCTAGAATGTCACCAATTCTTCTTCTCTCTCAAGTTCTCATGGTAGTGGAAACACATTTTCAAGGAAAACAAAAAGGTTCAAGGGTGTTTTTCACTTTCCCTCTTCTGACCCATGCCCAAAATCTCACTAACAAAACCATAGAAAGAGAGGGCAAAGAGAGGAAATCAAGATTCTAAGTAGAAATGAGAGGAACTTGCTTACCTTTCCTTTGTTCTTCCTCCTTCTCTTGGTATCTCTCACTCTCCACGCCTCTTTTCTCTCCTTGGGTCTAAGTCTAGGGCAAATATGAGAGAAAGAATGAGTTGGAGCATTTAAAGGAATCAAATTCTCGCTTTGTACGCTTTTCCGGACTGACCCTCGCTACGGCGAAAATTAACCTTCGCTACGGCGAGCTCGCATTAGCTACCTTCGCTATGGCGAGGTTTAACTTTCGCTACGGCGAGCACGTATCAGTTCCCTTCCCTATGGCGAGTTTTAACCTTCGCTATGGTGAGCTTGTATTAGTTCTAGACCCTCACTTTCGCTATGGCGTACGCTACGGCGAGCAACCCTTTGGTTTTTGTATGGAATGCCCGCACTTGCTATAGCTAGAATCACTTTCGCTATTGCGAATAGGCACTCTCGCTATAGCGAGACCATTTCTCGCTGTTGCGAGAAGACTTAGCAAAATTTCTGGATTTCGAAAATTTTTAGCTTTCTACTTTCTTTTTCTTTTTTTTCTTTTTTCCCTTTTCCCGGTTGTTACAATAGAAATTATGATATCAGTAACCTTTTAAGTTGCTTCAACCTTATAATCAATTAAAAATGACAACAAAGTTGGTCTTAGTCTTCCTACCATTGGCAACCATTTCTTCTCTAAATTACATTACATTATAAAAGTTAGCTGACATAACAAGATCATTTTTCAGCCAGTGAAGGTGCCTTTTTTGGACTTGGTACTAGAGTTATTCGTAGGCTAGTCTCTGAGTATACATAAATGTAAGGCTAAGTTAGGTTTGGGTTAGATGGCCTGCATAATCTTATTCCCACTGTTGGGCATTGTTGCATTCATCATTGGTAAGTATTTACGATGGAAGCTGTTCTCAGGTTTTTGCAAAAAAAAATTCAATGGCTTCATCTCATACAATCTCGTACCAAAGGAATTATAACAAGTAACTTGGGCAAAGAAGAGAATCACTCTCTTGGGAATGGAGAAAATGGCTTCCTAGTCTGAGGTTAGGTTGGCCACTAACAGTGTGTTTGGAAATGTGGTAATTCCTCCTAAAATCACGTTTGACATATACCTGCCAATCCTAAAAGCTATAGGCAAAATTTGGAACCACTCTCATATTAAGAGGTAGAATATTATGTCAAGCAAGCATGAGTTGTATTCTATGTGTTAATCTAAGGTTGAATTAAAACACACCAAATGTGTTGGATTAGGGGACAACAACGAATCATAGCCAGAACCAAACTTCTAAACCAGGATGGAGTAAAAATTTACACAGAACTACCCATGCAACAGCCAGCAGAGGCCACATCAACTACTCAGCAATGAATCAAAACTAAAACAATCTCAACCTAAGTTTGGAATTAACGGAATCTGCACTGAGATCCTCTCATTGATAGGAAATTAAGAATAAGATCAAACCATGTAATAAACCATCCAATCATGCATCAAAATAGCACAACATTATACATCTCAACCTCAGCGATTTCTGGTGATAAAAGTTCAACACACAGTCACTCATTATCCAAAGAAGGGTTGGGTTACAGGGTTAACGCGGCATACTCATAGAGAAACAAAAAGCAAATAAACTCAATTAACTGACTGATTTCAAGATACAGCCTCCCTAACAGCCAGCACACAACTTTTTTGGCAAAAATTAATGGGGTACCTCTATCAGCTTCCAAACCTTGGACTCGTTTCCTCGTGCCTTGAATCTCCAATTCCTCTGCCTTGATTTGTCACAGCTGTCCTCCTCCTTCTTCAACTCAGAATCTCTTCTCTCCTTCTGCTCCTTCGAAACTCAGGCCTCTTAAATCTCAAAAAGCCCCATTTAATCTTTTTTCGGTCCTCTCGTTCCACCCTCGGTTTTTCTCTTCTTCCTTTTTCTTCCTCCGACGCTCCTCCTCCTCCCCTTTGTCTCTCAGTTTTTTGGTCCCTTTCGTTCCCCCTCAGTTTTTCTCCTTTTCCTTTTTCTTCCTCTGAAAAATCCCCTTCCAAATCTGAAAGAACCCCTTTTTATCTCGAGACTCCTTCTACCTCGATCTCCCGGTGATCCTCTCTGTCACTTGATTTATTTTTTTCGGTTCCCCCTCTCTGATTCTCCCTCTGATGCCTCCTCAATTTTTCGAATCTCTCTCCCTAGTTCCAATCTGAAAATCCTTTTTCGTCGCTTCCCTCCAATCTTTCGCTCTCCCTCTGATGCCTTCCTCCATTTTCTCGGTCTCTCCCTCCCTTTTTGGTCTCTCCCTCCCTTTTTGGTCTCTCACTCCCTCGATCCCAGAACCATCTCCCCATAACCCCAGAGACGCGTCCCTTTCATCTCCGAAGCTGTACGCCTACTACTCTTCCTTTTTTGTCATTTTTTCTATCCCTGTGTCTGTGCTCAGGGTTGTATATGGAGTCGTGCGTGAGTGAGAGGCTGCTAGAGGGAGCCCAGGGCCAAAGGTAGGGTTTTGAGTGAATGGATCCGGGTTACTAACTTGGATCGGGTTACTGACTTGCTCTTATTATTAATGGGCTCAAGATAGAGGTGGTGCTAATGGGCCAAGCAAATTGAACTGGAGTTGCTAACTTGGTTTGCTTTTTTTTTTTTTATATATAAAATTGAGTTTGAATTTTTTTTTTTGGGATATAAGATTAATGAGCTTGGGTTGACAAACAAAGTAATTGGGCTTTTACTTTTAAGTCGTTTTTTTGTTTTCTTTTTTTTTTTTAAATTTTTGATGATTTGTTTTTCAATTTTTGCTAATTGGATTTTGTTATTATTTTTGAAATATTTTATTTTTATTTTATTTTTAAGACAAAATACGATGTTCACAATTGCCCCTCTTCACTTGTTTCTTAGGCAAAAAAATTTTAAAAATGTAATTTTTAATATTTTTGCATAAAGAACAAGTAAAGATAAGAACACGTATTTTGTCTAGATGAGAAAGTGATCCAAACAAAATATGGTGTTTACAGTTGCCCCTCTTTACTTGTTTCTTGGGCAAGAAAATTTAAAAAATGTAATTTTTAATATTTTTGCAAAAAGAACAAGTAAAGATAAGAACACGTATTTTGTCTAGGATGAGAAAGCGACCCAAACAAAATAGGATAACAACCAGATTAATGCATTATGGTTTAGCAAATTCAACAATGACACACACTATATCTATCTTGCCTTCTTTTAGGCATTTCTTTGAACACCTACTACGCATGACATCGAATACATGAGGAGCACAACATTTCAGGTTTCAGTCCTCCCTTCCAGTTCCATATCATAGGCAACCATAAGTAAAATTCATCGGGGAATGAAAAAATGAGCAGATAACACCAATAGCTTACCTGTAGGGATGATAGTAAGAAGAGGGGTTCTTCCTTCAATCACAGCTCTTCCCCTTCGATATGCTTCCTGAATTTCGTCTCCCCTTTTCTTCTTTTGATCTCAATCTTAAGATCCCCTTTCTTCTCGAATTCAAAACTCCTCCCCTAATTTCTATTGCTTTCCCGCTGTTCTCTCCTTTGATTTTTCCCCTTCTTTCCCCGGTTTTTCTCAGTTTCTCCTTCGCACTCTTCGCCTCCTCCCCTTTTCTGGTCTCTCTCCTTTCTTTTTCGACTTTTTTCTGGTCTCCCTTGCTGTCTCTCGATTTATCGTCTGGTCTCCCTCGCTCTGATTCCCCCCTCACTCACTTGATCTCCTTTTTCTTACCTCCTCTAGACCCGAATCAGAAACCCCTTTTCCTACCTCCCTCTCCCTCGATTTTTCTGGTGGTGAAAGGACCTGAAGGGAAGTCCACGCCTCGAGCCCATCGCAGCCTCTCTTCCTTCGTTCGATGCCCTGACCTGCTGCCTTCCCTCTTTCTCCTCCAGGAGACGCCTCAGTTTGCCTTCTGCTAGTGGCAGGGAACCAAACGCTTCAGTCAACTTCACCGAGGGTTTTTTTGTTATTTTTTGTTATTTTGTTATTTTTAGTTTGTTGGAGTTGATGGGCTTGTGGTGTATTTTTTTTTCAAATTGTTTTTAGGCTGACAGTTTTTTTTTTCTTGCTTAACTTTGGTTTCATTTTTCATAATTTCTTTTTTTAATTTAGTTATTTGTTTTTCTTTCTTTCTCTAGTTTTTTTTTCTTATTTTTGGTTTTTCATCTTCTTTTATTTATTTTCTTTTATTTTTGCTTCTTCTTTGATTTTTCATTTGATTTTTTTATTTTTTCTTGATTTTTCATTTGATTTTTTATTTGTTTTATAATGGTTTTTCTTTTTATTTTTTTTTTGATTAAATATTCGAACAAAATACAGTATTCACAAAAAAGTTTCATTATATTTATTCCTCTGACTCAAGATTGGACGTATAGTTGTAGCTATTCAATGATTTCAAAATTCAAAATTGCAACCCCTATTTAGTGTGTTTGGGATTTCGATAGAAAGTTAGCCAGGGATACAAAAAATAAACCAAACCCAGATGAGATGGGAATATGGGAATACCCTTGTGAACAGTCTTCCCTCACTTTAAATTTCACTGGAAAGAAAATGAATGTTATGGAAGGCCTTGCTGTTAATTCTTGTAACAACGTGGACTCTGGATCTAAATATGATGGCCTTGAATGCTTCAGTCGATTCGCAAATTATGTCACTTGACTCTGAAATTAAATATAGCCTTTGAATTGTTCTAACTGTTCAAAAGTTATGTTTACAAGAGTGGTGCTCATTGGCTAAAAACAATTAAATTATGCATTAGGTAGAAAGTGAAAAGAAAAAAAAATTTATTGAATAATCTCATTTAGTATATATTTATTTTCATTCTACTAACAGGTGAATAAAAAATAATTATCATATTTAATTGATGTAAAGTTTTTTTTTTGTAATTATCTTTTTTTTATTTGAATACTATTTTTAAGTAGAGATGTAAAGATCATTCTTTATTATAATTATTATTATTTTCATCTTTGTATTATTTTTTTATAACTCAATATACAAATGAAATGAAAATTTTATTTTAAATTATTTTAATTGTAATTATCCAATTTTATTTATATTCTTTTTTTTAATACCTAAGAATTCTGTGTGTCAAGGTATTAGGGTGTTGCTCTTCCCCTTGTGGTAAGTCCAGCTTTGTCCACAAAAGACCCAATAGTTTTTCCTTTTCTTGAAAATTGCTCATAATTTTCTTTTATAAAAATAGTATATTATTTACCATTCTGTGGTATAATTTTCTTTTCTTTTTTATTTTTATTTGAGGGCAGAAACAAATTTTTGGTTAACCTTTATTGAACTTTCAACGTGCCTTTAGTGAAAAGACAAAACAAGACTTATAATCTAAAGTGTGATTTCACCAGAGGCTTTCAATCAACATATATTGCCTCATTAACTTTGTTCAGAAATTATATGCTCTTCTCAGATACTAACATTGCCTTATCGTTCTGTTTTGTTGATTGATTTTAAACATAAGTTGTATTAATTTGATTGATCCCATTTATTTGAATAGCATTTTTTTTATTTATCACTTCAGGTTATATACTACAATTTTTAGTTTATTGCAAAAGAACTCTTTATGATCAAGTTCAAGAATGGAAGAAGTAATCATATCTATTGTCTTATCCTGTAACTCTATTAGATGACACTTAGTGAACTTATCGTGTACTTTTTTGTATTTTGTTATTGGCATTCATGAAATTAATGACTAATACTTATTCATTTAATTGTGGATTTAAACACAACCTCCTATAAAATCCAGATCGTGTCCTCCATAGTCACACTCCACTAGATAGTTCACAATAGTTCATAATATTTAACTACCCATATGCTTAACACTATCAAGCATGCCACATATATTATGATTCAATATTTTTTACCCATAACTTTTACAAGGTTTTTTTTTTTCATTTTGCTTTTCTCAATTTTAACTTCACCCTTCACAATTCAAAATGCTAATAACATTTGTGAAAGTAATCACAAGTACTTGAACAATGATATAGAATGAAACCATTTTATCCATATTATTTTTTTTTTTCAGAGAAAAGTTATTATACTCAAATCTACAATAGTATCTTCATATGTTTTTATATATAAAAAAATCTACCATCAAATTGATAAGTTATTAAAATTTTGAAAATGCAATCAACGATTAACTAATATTTTCATTATGTAGGTGAATTATTAAAAAAAAAAGTTTGAAATTGAACAAGAATATATAAATTGATATAAATGAAGTGATAGGATTTGTAACTCATCACACGTTACACTTAACATGATATATAAATTAATTGAATTCTGCTTGATTTGTTTACACAAGTCAAATATTATTTATAAAAAGTTTTTTTAATGATATAAATAGTAGCATTTTGCTTAATTTGCTTACATCTAAAATTCTAAATGAAGGAATAGCGTAATTCTTGACTTCAATGATTTATATATAGTTTTATCTTCAAATATTTTTAATTTTGTTGTTTATATTATATATCATTTAAAAAGTAATTTTATTATTACTTATTACATTTTAATTGATTTAAAATTTTTATTACTTGAAATAAGATTATTAATTATTTAATAGTAATATTTATTATTAAATTTGTTAACAAAGTGTTAATGATTTTTATTGTTTAATGATTTTTATCAAAGCATTAATGTTATACTTGTATTTAACTAGATAGAGAATAATTAAAAAGAAAGTCCTAGATTTATATTATTGAGATCGTTTATCCATTTTATTGCATCAATTAGACAAAATAGATTTACTAATAATTATTAATATTTCATTTAATATAACAAGTAAATTTATCAAAAATATAATATAACAAATAAATATTAGTAAATTTTAAATATTTTATTGTTATTCACGTTAAAAAGTTTAAGACATCATTTTTTAATTGAAAAAAGAAAATTACCCATGATTAAAATTTAAGAACTTTTCATATTTAACTTATAGTATTCTTAAACTATATTAAAATTTCACTATCATAAAAAATATAAAAAAACAAAGGGTTTAGATATAATAAATTAGGAAAAATTAATATTGGAATGAAATAAACTTAACCAAATTGAAAATATGTATTATAATAATATATCATATATATATATATATATCATTATTATTTCTTATATTATATATGTACGATATATAATTTTGTGTTATATTATTTTCTTTTGAACTATATACATATATTAAACAATGCATAGTATACTTAAAACTAACTTATGAACCAATGAACTAAAGTGTTAATAACTTACTTTAAGCATTTTCCTTCGAGTCTCAATGATGCTCCAATTTATGATTGGGGTTAAAAAATTAGTGATTTCAATGCTGAAGAGTTTAATAATACTTTGATATCTCAACTTAATAAACAGACACACTAAGACTCAATAATAATTTGAGTATTACTTTTGGTTATAATTTTTTTAAATCTATTAGTAAGTAATATTAATTTTGGTTACTAAAAATAATTTTAATTTTTACCTTTTATTATAATAAAATTTAAAATTCTAAGTATAATTCTTCTAGAATAAAATAAATATTTGGCAACTAATATGAAAGAAAGTGAGAGAGATAAATGCTAATTGAGCTTTTCATAATAATAATAATAAAATGATTTAAGATAGAGAAAAAGAGAAAGCAATAGAAGCAGGTTTGAAACAATATACCCAAGGCCATTTGCTATTATACAAGCTGACATTCACTTTTTTCTTTTCTTGGTAATTCATTATTGCTTGGCAACCACATAATTAGATAGGTGATAGAAATACCACATTAGAGGTGTAATTGAAGATCCTCTCAATGCATCTTTTAGGTCTCTTTGATTGAATTTCAATAGTGTAATTATCAAATTACACAACTTTTTTTAATTTATTAAAATTACATAAATTTTATATTTATTTTTAAAATATATACAAGTCTCACTTGAAATAAAGAAATTTATTTTATATTTTAATCTAATTTTAAATTTTTTTATCAAAATTCTCTCTATTTAAAATTTTTTAGCTAAAAAATATATTTAAATTAATAGAGAATATTTTAGTGAAAAAAATTTAAAATTAATATAAAGCATAGATAGTATTTTGTTTTAAGAGACTTTATATATATATATATATATATATATATACATATATATGAAAAATAGAAAGAAAGTTAGTATAGTTCTAACATGTCTCAAAAAAGGTGTACGTAATTACTCAATTTCCCAATGATACACACTTGGGAAAAAATAATAATTGTCATCATTCTTCTAATATGTTTTCTAGACCATCAACTAAATTGAAGGCCACTTAAATTCTTGTTTATTAAAACACCTCATGATCTTTGATGGAATTGCACAAGGTTCAAGCACTTGGAACAAAATAATGGACTCTACTTGTATGAAACATGTAAAATAAGATACTTTTCAATCAAAAAGAAAGTGATACAAAATTGTGAAAATATATATGGAGCTCATCTCTTTTCCTTACACTTATTTCCTCTTTTCTCTTTATCTTTGCTTTGATTGTTTAATTAATTTATAACTGCATAGGATCTAAAGAGAATTCTATCTTCAATATTGCTTTCTTGTTAAACCCATTACCATATAGTGCCATGTTTTAAGGTGAATTTGTCATAACTATTAAGTGCCAACCTGTTATTCAAATATATCATAAATGCATATCAAAATGATGATCTTGTGGCTAGTTATTCAAATGGTATAGTTCTTTGTTATAGTATCTTATAGTGACAGCTAATTAGTATTGAATTGTTACATTATTTTTATTTTATGTTACGTTGCATTATCCATATTTATTAATATGCTTAATGTGAGGATAATCAATATCTTAAAGATGATATTTTACAATAAAAATTAGATAGTTAAATTAATATAAGGGATCAAATTCAAAAAAATGATGGTCTTATATTTTTGGGATCATTATATTCTTTCGTTATCATACAACTATTTCTTAAATATAAGATAATATTTTATTAAATAATTATCTAAAATAATTTAAAATATTAAGTTATTTATTAATTAACAATTCTTAAAAGAATTAATTATATTTTTGTGCAAATAATGAGTTTGATCATATTAATAAATCTACTAAAACAAGTAAAATATTGTTACATATTTGGTATTGTTTAATAATTATTGTGTTATAATAAAAAAAAACATAGTGTTTACAAGAATATAATATTGTTACTCAATCAAAAAATGATATATTTTGTGGGGCCAAAAAAATAATTATAACAATTTATAATCATTAATAATTCATTATGATGATTTTTTGTCATAATCTTAACCAATTTTCTTAAAATCAATTTTGAAGTGCATTTCTTCTTCTTCAATTTGTATTAATTACCTACAACCATTTTTCTTTTTCTTTCCTATAATCTTGCACTTTTATTGCAATTTTTTAGTGTCAAATTTGACCTAAGGATTTTTAGCCATTTTTTCCATATATAAATATTATTTTATTTGGTAGAAGTTCTATATTATTTATTCCTTTCAAAAGTAATTCTTCCCATCATTCATTGTTTGTTGCCACTAAATGTTAGCATAAAATTTTTTAAATAAAATTATTTCAAAACTTTTAGTGGTGATATGTTGTCACAGAAAGATGTATTAAGTGGCAACACAAACATGTCACCACTAAAAGCTTTTATGTGAAAAATTTTGACATTATAAAATCAAATCAGAAATTGTTAATTGAAGCAAATCTTTTAACGGCGACATAAAGGTTGCTACTAAAAACTTGTGCGCAAAAAAACCATGCCTACAACTTTTTTTAATCAAAATTTTCTATACAAAGACTTTTAGTGGCGACATATATATGTTGCCACTAAAACCCCCTTTCAGTGGCGACAACCATGATTGCCACTAAAAGTTTTATAATAAAAGTTTAGTGACGCCATAGGTCGCCACTAAAGTTAACTTTTTAGTGGCGATAAAAAGTTGTCACTAAAGATTTATTTATTTATTTCTCATTATTAAATTTCTTTCTTATCAAAACTTAGTTGCAAGTTGGAAGTTGCCACTAAAGTTACTCTTTAGTGGCGACTCTCTATTTGTCGCCGCTATAACTATTTTGTGGCAATTTTTTATTGCCACTAAAGAGTATTAGTGGCGACTTTTTGTGTCGCCACTAAAAAGAATGTCAAAATTAATAATAATAATATAGTGGCAACTTTTAGTGGCAATGTTTTATGGTCGCCACTAAAAGTGTTCTTTTAGTGTTAACTTTTTATTGGTCGCCACTAAAAATCTATTTTTTTGTAGTGATTGGAGTCCTTGATCTCTTATGTAACCAACTTTCGAGTGAAATCCCTTAAAGTATTGTTGAATTGTCTTTTCTCAATTTCTTGAACCTCTCATTCATTAATCTCAATGGCAAAGTCCCATTAGGGACACAACTTCAAGGATTTGATGTGCTCAGCTATGTTGGCAACCCTAAACTTTATAGAGCTGTGCTTCCAAATTGATACACACTTGAAGAAAACATAAAATCCTTTGGAGAAGATGACAATAATGATTCTGACTTCCTATCTTCATTATACATTAGCATGGGAGGTGGATTTGCCATAGCATTTTGGGCAGTTTGTGGTGCCCTTTTCTTCAATAAGACTTGTAGAGATACTTACTTCAAATTTTTGGATCACATCAAAGACAAACTTTATGTCATGGTAGTCTTCCAAATGAACCGCTTTCGGTGAAAACCAAAAAATTTGCTGTTGTGGTAAGTGAAACAAGCTTTTGATTGAGGTTTTAAATTGATCCGTTTTTTTTTTTTGGGTTGAAATCTTATATGCTTTCCTCTTTTAGATGATAGCTTAGAGTTTTATCTTTTATTTTGATTATGAATTTTTAGATAATAAAACAGTTATTATTGGTCAGTAACATATGCTTTAGATCGTATATATTATTTTCTAGAGTTACCCTTGCAATTAGTTCTTAATTTGAAGGTTCTTGTGGTTCATACTACATTCCAACGTGAATCTTCAACCGACCTTTCAAGAGGCCACTAAGTTGTCGTACAGAATGATACATGGCATATAGTATTAGTGAAGTCCAAGTTTTGTTTTGTTACTTCCTTAAATCTGTGAAGAAAGATATTTTGTTACTTCTCTAAAACAGGTCTACTTTCTTCATATAATCTTTATCCAACCTCCGTAAGTATGTATGTCTGCAAATAAAGAGGAAATATCTTTTTTTCACTAAATAAATGTAAATAGATGAGATTGGTTTATGCTGCAAACTAATTTCAGATAATTAACAAAAACAATATTAAGGTACAATAATTCTATCAACCTACCATTTTCTGTTGGTTGGTTCATTTTTAATTCAAATTAGGAAATGGATTCAATTTGGACCTTCAGTTATCAGATGCGTTCATTATATTTCTTATTACTCAAGAATCTCCACTCTTTGCAGTTTTTTTTTTTTTTTTTTAATTTTCGCTTGTGTTCCTTTACAAGTTATGTTAAACGGAGTGGGAAGGAAGCATTAGATCGATTCAATGAAATGCAGTTTTATTTTCAGAAAAAGAAGAATACTTTTGTATGCACCAATAACCCTAGCTATCTAAACGGTTTGAAATGCATGAAAGACGTGTTTCATAATATAAATTAAACAAGTTTAGAATACTGGCCATTCAATTTGAATGCTGTAAAAATTAAGAATGCTGCAAAAGGAAGAAAGAAACTGCATCAAAATAGAGAGTGACAAAAAGTACTTAATTGCTAGGGGAAAAAATATTTTTCTTGTACCAAAGTTTGCTTGTTTGAAATCAAAATTAAAAGGGCTGTTACGGAAAAAAAAAAAGAAGGAATTTTTGGAGATTTCGTCTGTAACATAGCATTATGTTAGTCAAAGGGTAGCAAGGGAAATTGAGGGACTTAAAAATTACCATGCGATGAAGAAATGTTTGCTTTACTGGCAATTCTCATCAGTGGTTTAGATCAGTTATGATTTGGAGTATTGAGTAATTAGATTATTAAACTGCCCTCAGGACCCCATTCTTTTTACCCTTTGCAGATAAAGAATATGATTCAGTAAACTGAAGAAAAAGCGAACTGGGTGGGAAATTCTGTGAGGATCGCAGGCTGAAGCACCTCTAAATGGATAACAATCATGAAATATTTTTTTATTAAATGGTGCAACAGTTCATAAAAAATTCCAATAAGCAATTCTATTTGAAGGGTTGACAAATAACCCTGATTCCTGAATTATTATTCTCTTTCTTTTTCATAAGAAACGTTTAAATTATATAGTTTTTTTATTGCCAAAATATACTACTTGACCAAAATACCATAAAAATATTATTATTTAATTAAAAACATAACTTATTAAAATTATATATTTTTAATCCTTTTTCAATATTATTTATTTTTGTTGAAAACTATAAATTTAATTTAAAAAATTAACTTTTTAGTTTCTATAATTTATTTTAATTTTTAATTTACTTTTCACAATTTATTTTTCTCAAAGTAGTCCATGTAATATCTAATCATTTCAATGTTAGTCTCTACCTAAGAAGCACCAATACAGGTACGTGTATCAAGTACGACACGATACAATATGTAGGATACGATAATTTTTAAAATTTTAAGATATGAGTACTAATATATATATAATTAGCAACTTCAGACATAACAAGAAGACAATATATGGTTTGTAGTCTGCATTCAAATTGTGCTTCTTAGGATTCTGTTTTTGGTTTTTAGAATGTATCCTAATTAAAAAAAAATCAACGAAGCATAAGCATAATAACACCTAAACAATTAGATTTACAATCAACAAATACAAGCAAGAATCAATGAATCCCAATGGAGGAACGGATGCATCGGAGAAGAAGACATTCAAGTTTAAAAAAAAAAATGAAAACAGAGGCTTTGCCACCGAAAAAGAAGACACACCTACCACTGGCTAGAGAAGACAATAAAGGAACAGATGGCTTGCGGGAGAAGATGACGCAACACAGAAGGAGGAGATGAGCAACGATGGGTGATGCACAGTGAGATGCAGCAGCAATCTAAAGAAGTGGCGAGGGAGAAGTGATGTGTTCGACGGATTAGCACACCACGATTAAATGAGGCACAAAACAGCATCGTTTAATGTCACAATGTTTCATAACTATTTTGGAGCTGTTTCGAAACGTTTTGGTACGAAAAGAAATGTTTCGAAATGTACGGGATATATTTTTATCCGTACAGTACGCGTGTTCGTACCAGATATGTATTCGATATGGGTACAACTCCAAAATTGCCATATCTGTGCTTCCTTGGTCTCTACACTTTACAAAGGTTAATATTCTATTCCTTATTGTGTCCACGTCGTTTAATGAAGTTCCTTTTTGGCTAAGGTGGCTAACACACTGCTAAAATATAGGTACTTATTCATGGTTTTCTTCACCACAATTAAACCAAATGGACCAATTGCAGTTTTATTCACAATTAACTCCTCTAATTTAACCATAGTTCCATGGTTTAGCTCGGCTGAAATTGCGATTTTGAAATGGTATCCCTAGATTTGAAACAGATCTATTGCAAACCCTCCTCTTCCCTCCCTTTGCTGCACGACAGCCCGCCTCTCCCCTCAACTACGTGACCTGTAGCATGGGCAGATTGTAGGACACCGATGATGCTAGACTAGAGCCATATGACATCGACCTTCTAGCGAGGAAGACCCTGGCAACCTACAGAGGTTAAGGACGCAAAATCTGTGATTTTCTGTGATAGTGTGTGTTTTCTTTGATTTTAAGTATATTGAAATGTTGGATCTTGAAATGTTGCCTTTTCTTGTGTATATTTGAGGTGTGGATAACACTTATGTAGTCAAATGACCAATGGAAGGTGTTGTTCTTGAAGCACGACTTCCAAACCATTTTTTTTTCCCTACATACCCTTTTCTACTAATTGCAAAATAGGGAACAAGGGCTTATTTTTAAAGTTTAATAAAAGATCAATCACATATATATATATATATATATATGAAATCATTGCAAAATAGGAAAAATTAATGGCTTGTTTTCGTCTAAGTTTGACCCTAATAATATGTGAATATTAAAATTTTGGGATGGACATATAATTATGATAAGTGTATACTCTCAAATTGTTGCATTTTCATTAACATTTTATATATTCTACCGCATGAATGGTAGCATTCATCTTATATGTGATAGTGGATGCCTATACATCATTTTTTAATATTATATTTTATAAAGAATTTAGAGAAAAATAAAAGAAACAAAAGTTATAAAAAATTTACAAAGATAACCATGTAAATTATATAAATAAATAAAATTATCTTATTTTTAAAGTTTAACTAAAGATCAATAGAAAGAAAATTAAACAAATATATGAAAATCATTGTTGCTAATACAATAAGTGCTGATATTTTTTTAAAATATATAATACAAATTACTTAATTGCTAATAAGAAGAAAAAAAGAAATTAAGAATATAATTAAAAGTGTGTATTGATAAAAAGATGTGTTAATTTATCTTAAAATTTAAGCTAAATTTTTGTTTATCTATAAACTCTCTATATAATTTACCAAAAACTCTAGTCAACCTTTGGTTGCAAATTAAATCTACTTTTGAATATATGTCTTTTGATTCTTCTCCTTCTTCTCATAATTTATTTAGGTGTTTCTTTTTATTATTTGCAATTTTTATCCATTTCCAATACTTATATCTAACATTTCTATATCTTTAAAATAATTAGTAACATTTAAATTTTGCTATAAAATACAAATACATGACCAGACTAATTACATGAAGCCATTTTCCACAACATGATGAGAACCTCTATAACTGAGTGAGCAAATTGAGGGTTAAAAATGTTAAGGGGTTAACTTAGTGATTAAGAATGTGTGGTCTTTAGTTTTACTATTTTGGTTTAAATCTTTGGTGGGGTCAGAACCTAAAAGAATTTCTTTCCAAAATGCATCTAGTCTATATTTGAAGCATGCCCAAAGATCACCAGAAGAAGAATCTAACGTATCGGTTAACACACATGCTAATAAAAAAATATATATATCCTTACCATACAACTAAAGAAAGAGGGTTAAACATTGCTCAATTAAAGCTTGCATAGTAACTAAAATTGGATTGTAAAATGTTTCTATAAAGGTGATGAATTAGACCAATGTGTGAAAATTTTCCAAAACTTGCCACATATAATTAATAAAACCTTAAAATTCATCCATCTTGTCTCTCAGTTTTCATTGATGAATTAAATACAATGTAATCACTCTTGGACAAAGTGAAGACCACAAAGTCATCATTATCACATGCTTCAATAGTGAAAGCCAAGGTCAACAACTTCAGCATCTCTTTGTTTTAAACCTGCAAGACATCTTCTACACGTACAATCTTCCCATGACGTTCCCACCCTATGTTGTCTTAGCATCCCCTCCTTTGCATGTGCTACGCCTCCAGATCCTCAGCTCCTATAGCAGTTGCAGCACCATGGAAAACGACATCATTTGCCTTGGAATCCAAGCCGTCCATGAGATCAATGACACACAGCACACCACGTCCACCAACAAGGCAAAACGTACCGTTTTGGCTTGAATGAAACAGTGCATAATTTTGACCCTTTATTTTTTTGAAGAAGTAGCCAATATCATTTTCCCCCGAAGTAGAAGGGATGATACAAGTTAATTTGCGATTGATTTATGTTGCTTGACCTCGTTGTGTGACAATGGCCTCGTAATTTTTGTTGTTGTTAGTTTTGAGTTTATATTCCCCTTTTCTGGTTGATTTCTAATGCGAGTTCATTTGATTTTTTTGATGCAGGTACATGTGAGTTGCCATGAATTGGGACCATTGATTTATGTGAATTGATGTATGAATTCAGGTTCATGTGAGCGCAGGTTGTGCATGCAGGTTATGAATTGATTCTCGTTCTGTTTGCAGGGAAGTATTTGATAACATGATGCAGGTTCATGTGAATTTATTTATGAATTGCAATGGAATTTGGAGACCTTTGGAAGTTTTTAAGTGGTTGGGATTGTGGAAAAACCTATCCGAGTTACTTGCACAAAGACAGTGGTTGAGAATGGTAATTGATTGTTGGAATTGCACAAGGACATAATTGAGATATGTCTGAGTTAATTGCACAAAGACATAACTTTGTTTTGAAATTGTTTTGCTGCCTTTAGAGTTGACACAATCACTTACAATTGAGATATATCAGAGCAAGCGCAAAAAAAAATTACAGAGTGGAGGTATCTTGTATGACTGATTGGACAATATATATATATATATATATATTGTCTCTGATGCATATATGTTTGTATACGAGCAGCAAAAAACAAAAGATACAAGCAGCCATAAATTGTATATAGGCAGTGAAAAGCTCCCTATACATTGAAAAGGCAATTACATTTCCATGTACATGTGGCAAAAAATGTAAGCAACTAAAGGAGCCAACTCCATTGCTTGCTTCTTGAACCCCTGCGCAAAGAATACTCCCTGGACTGGTTGTAGCCTAGCAGAAGAGCCAATAGATACAATTTCAATGTAATGAACAGAGACTTGTACTATATGTAAATTTAAGTTGTAATAAAGATTTCAATATATGTAATCAAATTATTTGAATAAAATTGACTGTTTTATTGCCTCCCATACAAAGCATTGATTGCATTATTATTATGTCTTGACTGAACTTATTACCTGGTTATAACTCTTAAGTATGAAAAGCTCAACTACTCTTACCAAGAGAAAGTTTAGTGGTTGTGGAGGTGCATATGGGAACGATGGTGCTGGAGGTGCATCTAGTATTGGAGATGCATATGATACTGAGATGTTGAGCATGATATTTCATTCAGAATTTGATTGGCCTAAAGGAAAACAAGGCCTTATTACGATTTATTCAAAACTAACAACTAAATATATAGATGCACATTTGTCCATAACATAGATTGTTGAGCTTGTGACTATCTGATAGTGGAAGTTGGTCTTCTTTTCTTGTTCCTTAGATGCTTAACCCAACCCATTGATCGTTTGTTCCTCCTTATACCATTCCTTTTCTTGAATCCAATGCCTTGTGCAATGAATGCCATAGGCAGTGCCACTGAAGCATCATTATTTGGCTTGCTTTTCCTTAAATAGAAATCCATGACTTGCTTGCTCATCTCTAGCATACCTTTCCACACCAATAAAAATGCCTTAGGACAATTGAACACCTTGGTTGATAATCTTATAAGCATGGGACATAGCTGTTTATACCATTGAGTGTTTTTCACTTAAGAACAACTTTGAATTCTTTCCTCTAATATTATATATCACTTTGCTTCTTACTTCTTTTGTTCATCTTTTTAAAATATATTGAATGGGAATTTTTTTTTCTTTTACATCCAACACATCATACACCTTTAAAGCATGGTAGCATAATATTTCCCAAGTTTCAACTTCTAACAACTATATGAAATGGACCCATTATTGAGATCAAATGAAACTCTCTATTATCCCTCGTCGTCAGTCATACCAAGAACATACTCAAAACTGACTCTCATTTATGTGTTTTATACAAAGCATAGGTAAACTCTGAATAGTCAATCTGGGAAATTTTTTCCATAACTCATAATCATGCTTCAACTCATTATAACTCTTATCATCAATAACCCATTTGAAGTGCTTGAAGAACTAGTTAATGTCTAAGGCTAGTTTTATGCAACTCTTGATATTAACATTCATGCTTTCATTAAGTTGTGTGCTTTGCATGCCAAGTGTTAAGGCATTCTTCATATGACAAGCTGTCCATTGTACTTAAACAACCATATGTTTTCATGCACATTGTACTTAAACAACAAGCAACTCCATGCCACCTCAAATTGTGTCTCCTCAAAGTACTCATAGTTGAACCTTTGAAAATCCCTAAAAAAATGCAATCCCCCCTTCATCAAGTTTTTTAGATGCTTGATGTCGTCTTACTTTAGATGCCATATGCATAATCTATGCTTCATCTTTAGCATAACCTTATGCAACCCCCTTTCCATTGCCTCATCTTGATTAGCAAAAATAGTTAGATGTTGTTTTTGCTTGTGTACCTCCAAAAAAGTTTCAAGTTGCCATTGAAGGACCATTTGGTTTCATCATACAACAATGCCACCCTAAACTTGACCACTCTTCTATAGTGATTGAATCTTAAAACAATAACAAGTGGTCTATAATGACTGTTAATGTTATATGTTGTGTCTAGTGATAACATATCACTAAAATAAGTATCGTCAATTAACATTCTAGCATCCACCCAAAAGGCATTTGTTATCTACTTTTCCATATCTATTTGA
Organism: Erythrophleum fordii; assembly: GCA_032878935.1. Classification (NCBI taxonomy): domain Eukaryota; kingdom Viridiplantae; phylum Streptophyta; class Magnoliopsida; order Fabales; family Fabaceae; genus Erythrophleum; species Erythrophleum fordii. Next base: position 9,938,297 of record JAVQMF010000052.1, on the reverse strand, counting down.
TAAGGATGATAGAACAAATTATTATTTGACAATTGCTATTGGAAGTATCGCAATAGACAATTGACTTCCCCATAAACCATGTTCCTCTACCTTTTGGACTTTAGATAATTTTTTGTGTCTTCATGGGTGCATCCATGGTTGCTTCTTCCTTTGGCGCACTTACTTATCAACTCAAAACATGCTTTTTGTTGAATCCTTGAATCTTTTGCCAAATCAATCTCATGGGCTTAAATTTCAATCAGTTCACATTGTGATGCCAATATTTGAATTTTTTCTAAAAGGTGAAATGGGTGATTATACTCTTCAATAAAAACATTGACTTTATATTTTTTGTTAACACATTTAACTCCCATTTTTGCACCACAATTGGTTCATATATCTTGTTAAAGTTTGGTGTCATAAAATTTTGTTTTTCTATTCTTTGTAAACCTTTACAGCATATGTGTCTATAAAAGTTTATTATACTAATTTTCATATTCTTGCTAATATTATGTTTCCTAATACTAAATCCAATTCTCCCACAATATTCAACCCAACACTGCCATACTTTTTCTAGGCTTTCAAATTCTTGACCAAGTCACCATGTCAATTCAACCTCTATTATCACACTACAAAAAACCTAGCACTTTACAGTCGTTGTTTCTAAGCATAGCTAGGGTTGCAACTTTTGCTAAAAACTTTAGCAATGGATGTAAAATCCACTACTAAAATATCCATAAGGAGTCACATTGCAACATTTGTCTTTCACAGGGAGAATAGTTGCAATAAGTTTCTTGCAACAATTGACTCAACCATTGCAAGTTATGGCACTAATTTAGCAGTGATAATGGCATAACTATTACAAAAAAATGAATCACTTATAATGATAGTTTCATTTGTAGCCGATGTGACCATGGCTAATTTTTTGTTTAATTTTTTTAATATTTGAAATTGGTTATAAACATAACAAAAAATAACTATTATAAAATAATTACAATAATTATGATAATCAAATATAAAATTAAAAATTAGTTTAAGCACAAGCAATAATACTTCACGAAAATAGAAGTGTTAAAAGTCAATAAATAAAGTCATACAATTTAAATATCATTTAACAAAATATCCTACAAGTAATAAATCAACTAATGATCTTCTTGATTGAAACATTCTCCGACACTTGTTCAATGCCTATTCCCTTGATCAGCTACCTAAATTTAAAATCTAAAATATTATTAAGAACATATAAAAATTAAATTACAAGAAATAAATATTATTTAATGAATTCATTATCAATATTACTGTTAAAGCTTAGAAGGAAGCAAACTTAAGGGACAAGTGACCCTGATAATTCTAGAAAATGAAAACCATTATTGCATCAAGCTTTCTTACTTGCTCAGCCACCATTGTTTGCAATTGAGAAACTTTGACTTTCTAACTCTGTAATAGAACAAGTAGAAGAGTCATCCTACTAAAGAATGGACAGAACATCTAAGCACTTGAGCTAACACTTGATTCTAAGCCTCAAATACGACCTCAGTGCCCCTAACTTCCTGGAGTGTAAAATCTTTTCTTGCATTATCACAATATTATCAAATATTACAAATATTACTAAGACCACAATCACAATATTTTCAAATACAAACCTGTTACCAAAATCACAATCACAATATTGCTAAACATAAGCCACAATCGTAAATATTGCCAAGTATAACCAATTCCACAAACCATAATCACAATATTGCCAAATATACTAAATTCTAAAAAACCTTAAGCAAGATATTACGAAGTCCACAAACTATAATGAAGATTTTACCAAGTAAGGCCAATTCACCAACTCATAATCACAATATTTCCAAACATTAACCTATTACCAAAACCACAATCACAATATTGCCAAACATAAGCCATTGCCAAGTATGACCAATTTCATAACCTATAATTACAATATTGTCAAATATTATCAATTCTATAATTGTTGAGCAAAATATTGCCAAGTCCACAACCCATAATCAAGATATTACCAAGTATAGCCAATTCAACAACTCACACTCACAATATTTCCAAATATGAACCACAACCACAATTAAAGAAATACAATTATTGCTCTAGTTGCATTGTTAATAGGAGCCCCATTAGACTTTATATGACTTACCAGCCAAGCTTCTCCCCTAGAGATGTTGTGCCCACACTAAGCCTTTAACAAATTCATAGAAAATATCTTCATCTGGAAAAAAAATTTCCAAGTATTGATTATCATAGCCTATTTTAACTTACCATCTTTGCCTTTTTCATGTGCAAGGCTCTTTGACCTTCTAATCTATATGATTATTTGTTTTTTCCTATTTTAGTTTTTTTCCCCTTCAAACCTCTTTTTAGACATTGACAAAAACATATCCATTAGCTTAACAATAAATTGTTAAGAATGTTAAAAAGTATTATTACCTTAGTCTTTGGGTTTAGTTGATAGTCTACAAATGATGCCCCTTGATCTCTGCAAATTCTAAGAAGAACCTTCAAGATCAGCTAACCAAACCCAACCATAAGTGAGCATGATCCCTTGGATTATACAAGAGACAATTACTTCTAATTATGTAATCTCTATAGATTTACCAACAAATAGCTCAGACCAACCATAAGTGAGCATGATCACTTGCATTCTGTCTCATTTCAAGAGAGCAAAAGAGACAATTACTTCCAATTGTGTAATCTATATAGATTTACCAACAACTAGCTTGACCAATGTTTATATAATATGTAACCAAATCTTCCTTAGTCTACAATCTTTTAACATAATATTTGAATGAGATTAGCTCATATATATATTAGTAAAGAAATTTATGTTTACTTATAGTTGTCAAACTGGCTAAGATTAGTAATTTTAGCTAGTTTGTCGTATAATGCCTACCATGTAATCTCCCATGAAATTTTTAATCAAATCAATTAGTTTAAGAATGACAAAACTATAACTATAATGATTGGAGATTCGAATATAAAGTCGCACTAATTAAACCGAATAGTGAATCAACAAACAAAAACAAAATGAAACAAAATTCAATCAAAATGATATGTAACCAATCCAGGATTCTTTCCCTGATAGTTCTTTATCTTTGTCACCTAAAAATACCATCGTTCTGATTTTTAATCCTCTAGTTATTTTTTTATTAATGTTCTTAAACTACCGTTTAAGATTTTAATTGGTTTGTATTACTAATCAAAATGCAACCGCACTTTTGTCAACAATACAAAGCTAAAATATTTCACACTTGACCAGAGACACACGTAAAATCCTAATGTGGTTCAGAATAAATTTAATTGATTAATCAACTAATTAAATCAAAACATATTCTCACATAAGTCAAATGAATTAGAATTCATGTAACAAAAATCATCTAACCAAAATAATATAAATTACATGAAAACAAAGAGAATAAAAATGAAATACATTTTGAAATCAAAATTCATACTAGAGTTCTATGCAAACATGGATTCAAGTTTCTTATCAGCTTCAGACTTTGGATTGATCACCAAGAAAATTAGCAAGCCATGAAAGAAGATGAAAACAAGAATAAGAAGTAGAGAAGATATAACACGTTCTATGGTGACGTAATCTCCTCCTTAAATTGGCAAAATTTCTTTCTCTCATAAGACATATAATACTAATCTTGAAGCTAATATTAAAGTAATATCCAAATTCTTTTAAGACTTAATAAGATAATATCTAAATCCTTGTAGGAGTCTTCTAACCTAATCTTTTTAAGAAATTTTTATCTTGCAAAATATAATTAAAAAAATAATTAGGCCTCCGTTGGATAAATATAATAAAATTTATTAAAGTCTATTAATCTAAATTAAACTCACTTAATATAAAATAAGCCAAAAGTCATCAAATTATCCACAATAATTTATCATTAAGACTAAATATGAGGAATATAAAATATAATAATATTGAAATATCAAATTCTCCCACACTTAGGCTTTTGCACTCCTAGACAAAATAAATAAATAAAAGAAAAAAGAAAAGCAAAATCGAAATACAAAATTGCCAAGCTAAACACGATTCAAGCTTTTTAGATATTCAACAATCAAATACAATCTTTCTTGTTAATTGAGGAAGAACAAGTAGCATGACAATTCTAATTAATAAAAAAAATGAATCACAGTGGTAGCTTCTCACTGGTTATATGTTTACTTTCAATTTTCTCAAGTGTTTAGGTTAAGCATTTCTCTCAAATTCAACCTTTCATAATAACGCTACTATAGGCTTGTATATCTTCTCAATTTCTATTCACTAAATCACAAGCAATACATAAATCAAAATGACTTTTATTCAAAGTTGTAATAGGGCTAAGGTACAAAATAACTGGTAAACAAAAGAACTAAGGGCACAATAAGAGACACAAAATGAACACTTAAAATCATTAAGATAGACATGCATCTCAAGGTTTTATTTATCATAAAACAATACATGCTCAACGAAAAGCTCAACAAAAATCAAAATGATTTTTTCTCAACTTTTTTTCATTCTTTTTTCTTCATTTTTTTTACCATTTCTTTTTTTTTTCCTTCTTTCATAAAGATTTTCTTTTTTTTTTCTCTTCTATTTTTTTGGGATATCTTTAAAGTGAACAAGTTAATTTGCTCAAAATTGACATAAACTGCACATCTATCCACCCTATGAAGATGTAATGCTTGTAATAATCAAAAGTATCCTAAGTAAGGTGGGAGATTTCTTTTTTCATGGCCAAAGGTTAAAAAGAAAATATAAAAGGCTCAAAAAAAGGAACAAAAAAAAAAGGATAAAACATAGGTGGGATGGCTATTTGGTTTTATTTACAATAAAAGAAAAGAAGAAAAAATGCCTTAATTATCTTTATGAATGCTTGTGCAAATGTAGTTTCAGTTAAGAATCAAAACAATGTAGTTTCAATTAAGAATCAAAATAAGTTTTAGAGTGAAAGTTATGTTAAAATACTTCTAAACTTAAATTACTTCAACTTTTTTTTTTTAAGAAACACAAAAAAAAAAAAACTTGCAAGAAAAACAAGAAAAAAAATTCCTAAAAACAAAACCAAAAAGAAAGTAGAATGAGTGATTTCTCCCCTCCCCCTCACACTTAATTTTTACATGGTCCTTAATGTAATAGTAATTTGATTTGTCAATTAAAGAGAATACAAGAAAAGAAAAGAAAAGATGAGGGAAAGAAATACAATCAAGTGGTCCCAATGTATGAAGCGTTATAAAAACCAAAAACCAACCTATAGGGTGACTTGCCTATAGGAGTTTTGTAGGTAGTAAGATAAGCCTATAGTGTATCTTCCAATCTTTTACTTCAATCATTTTTGGTAGGTTGAACTATTTTCTCCAGAATTTGTTTTATCTCTCTATTTGAAACTTCTACTTAACCATTTGTTTGTGGATGGTAAGGGGTGACTGCTTTATGGAGTACACCATACTTGTGAAGAAAGGTTTACATGTTTTTGTTACAAAAGTGGGAGCCTTAATCACTGATCATTACTTTAGGTATATTGAACTTGCAAAAAATATGAGATCTAACAAAGTCCATGACCACAAACAGAGCCCTTGTCCTTGTGGCTTATGCTTCCACCCACTTTGAAACATAATTAACAGCTAAAAGAATATACGTGAAACCAAAAGAAACAAGAAATGGTCCGATGAAGTCAATACCCTAAATATCAAACATCTCACAGAACAACAATGGTTGTTGAGGCATCTCATTCTTATAAGAAATATTACCTGTTTGTTGATATCATGTGCAATTCTTACAGAAAGCATATGCATCCCTAAATAAGGTGGGCCAGAATAGTCCAGAGTCTAGAACCTTCCTAGTAATACACTAAGGACCAAAATGTCCACCACATGCAAGTGTATGACAAAAATATAAAATAGATGTAAATTTATGGTCAGGAACACATCTCCTAATAATCTAGTCATTACATATGCATCATAAGTAAGGGTCATCCTATCACACCATGACTTATTTAAGCTCATTAGATTAATGCCCAAGCATGATCTATACAATTCCAAAGAAAAGGCATTAAAAATAACAGTCTTTTCGTGCATTGCGTAGTATTTTAAAATTTTAGATTTCACTCTGTGGACCCCGTGGACTCCCTAACAACATCCTCTACTCATATTCCATCTAAAAAAGACATAACCATTGCAAAATATCCCATATATTTTGGTTTAGGAGCCACACATCAAAAAAATCACGTTTCAGCCTCGAGTCTAAAATCCAGTTTATTGATAGCAACTTTGGAAAAGCATAACTAATTCTAGAAAAATAGAATTAAGAATCCTTCAAACCCCAAAAACAGATGGAATAATAAATGAGGTCTAGTTGTGCCCTTAATACTGACCTAAAACTTCAACAAATTAGTTTTCCCTCCACATACCTCTAATCGAGGTGCTTCTAGTTGGTATAGGTCACTGTGAATGTCTAGTTTTTCTATTTAAAGTTTCATAGCCATTGGATACCATTTGCCTCATGAATAACAGAGATGAAAATTCTAACCAATTGCACAGTGACAGTACCAACACCGTAGAAATTTGCCAACTTTAAAAATTCACTAAATATTCTTTAGAACTCCAAATAATATGCACTTTAGCTTCTTATAAAGCTCTAAACAAGACCTATATGTAGGCCAAAGTTCATGCTAAGAAAAGTTCATTTGGATAGATTTGGTTATAACTCACCATTATGGTCATTTTAGCCTCATGTAAGTGCCTAACTTTGCCTAAATGATCTCCTGAGGCCTCTACTACACCTTGAGCAAATTTTAAAGCACAAAAACAGTATGTATATGGTTCTCAAATGGTCTAAACCACCATCTATCATGAATTCACTATGTCACATGCCATAATACACAATCCCAACTAAGCTACCAAGTGGTCCAAATGCAATATCCCATTCATGAAGCTACTACTTTGGTTCATACACTATCTTTACATACTTCTACATCTTTCCAAACATTTACATCTCAAAAATAAAATATACATATAGTCTTTGACATTTAAGTACAACAAAAAAACTAAATGTTTGTTAAAGTATGGTCCCTCAAGCTCCTTAGCTTGCACTTTTCTCTCCTTAGGCACCACATACACATGTTAAAATAAAAGAGGGATGGGGATGAGATTTATGGAATCTTAATAGCTCATACACTCATTCAAGTAGGCAATTAAGGCATATAACTTGTCAAGGAACATAAGTAGGCATTCTAATATCATATAAAACATTCATTTCAACATTTCCATGCCATAAAATCATATCAAGGCTAAGAGCAAGCTCTAGGGACTTTTGGGTCTTACCTCGCCTCATTCTTGGAACTTTTGGATTAGTTTTCATCCATTTTCTAAAGACTTTTGGCCTTATCTCACCCATTTATAGGGACTTTAGGCTTCATTTCACTCATATCAGGGGACTTTTAACACCACTTCACCCTCAAGAGCAATTTTCATAACCAAAACAACATTCATGAAAATATATTAATACCAATGCAATAAAGCAACATCATATGGCATGTCTCATAATGCAAATACACATACAAGTATCTAAAGGCATATACACAACCAAGAATGCAAATAAGAAAGAGTGAAGAGCTATTTTAGTGGAAATCCAAGCTTTTAAACTTGACTATCCTCTTCTTTTTCAATTCTACATCCATCAATAAATAGAGTTTGATTCCTTTGACCTAGACACAACAAGTAAGATCTCATTACACTATTGAAACAAGCCAAAACATTAAACACACACCAAGGGAGCATACTTTGTCTAATGGTTACATCATAGTTCCATTAATGGCCTAATGAAGCAACTATCATAATTTAAGTTCTTGGCTTCATTTTCTTCTCATATCTAGACTTCTTGGTTCCATTTAGACTCCTTGAAGTCCTCATAAACTCATTTATAAGAGTCTAGGTACAAGTTGCTTCTTAAGGCTATATTATGGAACCTATTGCCTTGTCTCCCAATCTATGGTTTCTAAATTTTTTTCAAGGCTTCCTCCCACCTTCTTCCATCACTTAAAGTCCTTAACCAAGCTTAGAACAATTTAAAACACTCCCTAGCCTATTGCTCTTGTCTTGGCTGAACCATAGGAAGGGAATGGGACCCAATGAGTTTGCAATTTTTCTTAGAGGAAGAGGCACTTAGGAAGCTTCTTAAAGGTCTTAGGAACTCAAAAAAATACTCAAAAAGAGTAGGGAATTCATAAATCAAATCAATTTTTACAATAGGTTCAGGGATTCCATACTTTCCTATCTTGATTTTCATTAACTTTTCTTCTAATTTCTTTGCATTTTCTAAGCTTTCATAGCCTAAATTAAATGGATTCTTATTTGTTTTTAGACAAAAACTCCTCCTACATAATGGTTCTATTCTTGACCAAGACACACAATTAAAGGGAGGAAGAAGAGAAAAGAAAAAAGGAATTGAAGCTACCTTGAATCAAGGCTCCCTTCAAGAGTGTTTCCCATTGCTTAGCCTTCTCTTTGAATCTCTAAACTTTCTCCTATAAACCAAGGCCAAAATAGATCCATATGAATAACCAAAACCATGGAAAAAAAGAGCAAAGAGAGAAGAACAAGTTTTCTAAAGGAGAAAGCCATGAAATCTTGAATTTTTCTCACTTTTTTGCTTGATTTCTTCCTTCTTCCTTGGCTCTCCTTGTGTGTCTCTCTTGGGCAGTCTCCCTCTCTGTTTTGGACAAAGCTCAAGGTTGTTTAGAAAGAACCAGAAAAGGGACACCTAATATAAAGCAAAAGAGGAAGGAATTGTTCATTAAAAATGATGTTTATGTCCTATATTTTTGGCAATTTCATTTTAGACTTATTTTAACTCCTTTTTTAGAACTGCATTTTTTATCATAAAATTTAGATCTTTAATTTTATAAAATAGCTTTGGACGCACTTAATTTGGATTTAAAACCTTCTCAAATGAATCAGTCAAAGTTTAGATTAACTGACATTCAAAACCATACACCGAAGGGATTTTAACTATCCCGGGGCTTTTTATAATTTTTAGGGCCTCTGAGAATCCTAGAAAGCTCAAATTTTCTATTTAAAAAGCTCTTTTATGATTTTTCCAAAAAGTAACCATATTTATAAAAATGCCACTAGACTTTCAGTAAATTTTTTGAACCATTCTGGCTTTGATTTTTTAAGCAACTCAAGACTTAAATCCTTATTTTTCATTATTTAAAAATTTATCCAAATTTTATTTAGCCTTAAACCATTCATCTAAGGGGACTTGCTTTTTAAACTAACTTATTGCGGTGTTTTTACGAAATACTGGTCTTTACACATCCCAAACATAATATTTTGCCTCACTTTTAAGTTTATTAATTTGGTACTTTTTAAAATAGGTAGGCAATTCAGAAGAAATTCACCATATCTGCATAACAAAGATCTTTACCATGTAATGAGTACAACTACTGTAGTATCCGGCTTCTCCAAAAACTTGAGAAAGTAATGTCTGATTTTTCTGTAAACGTGTGAAACTAAGCAAATATAAAAGGAAGTCTCCATAATAGCATGATTTAAGATCAAATAAAATTAGAGCAATATTCTAGACCTTAAATAATGAGGATCTAAGGCCAAGGTGCCCTAAAAACAGAGCCAAAATAAGCAGACAAAAATTGGCAAAAATGCAATGATATTTTCATAATTTTTGGCACTTTTTGGAAAAATCATAGGAGTAATTTTTAAATGAGAAAAATGAGTTTTTTTAGGGTTCTCAGAGGCCTTAAAAATCATAAGAACTCTCAAAACAGTTAAAACCCCTCCGATGAGTAATTTTGATAGTTGGTTAACCAAAACTTTGACCAAATGGTTTGCATTGGTTTCAAATCCAAATTGAGTGATTCCAAAGCATTTTATAAGTTAGAGAATCTAAATTTTATGATAGAAAATACAATTCCAAAAAAAGATTTAAAACGAACTCAAATGACATAGTCAAAGTGTAATGGCAAAAACGTAATTAAAGACAAATGATAAAAAGATCCCTTCCACCTTTATTAAGTGGCACACCTTCTCCTGTCTTAAATCCCACTAACTTGAAGTAGCTTCTCCATAGGTCTAGTATGGCATCTAAAGAGAGAGGAGAGAAAAGGAGAAAGAAGACAAAATAGGTATAGAAATTCATGGAATTTCATAGTCTTGTCTTTACAAATCTTCTTCCTCTCCTTAAGCTCTTTCCATTAGTGGTTTTAACTTCTTAGAAGGAGCATTTTCATGGCTGGTCTCTTTGAGGAAGTGAGGACTTTGAGGAAACTCTTGATAGAATAATCTTCTCCATGGAATAAGGAATCATATAAGGTAAGACACCAATTGAAATGTATATTCTTTCCTTGTGTTTTCTCTTCTCCTTGGTTCAGCCACTCTAGGGAAATGTTAAGGGAGATACAATTATGACTAAAGAATGATTGAATTAGAGGTTTAGATGGGACAGGAGTAAGAATATGCAAGTGACATTAATTAAAAAAATCTTATAATTCAAGTTATAGAGGCTAGGGATTCAATTGCACCATGTCTTGTATAAAGCTTCCTAGTGATAATTTAAGGTATCTAAGATTTTATATGAATTCCTAAGATATCTAGGAAGCCTCCTAAGTGCATTTTCATTTAAGAACATTTGCAAAATTCCATGGGCTCTAAACTTTGTATATGTCTTGGCCAAGCTTGAAGCATGTATTTAGGGAGTGTTTTAAATTTTTCTAAGCCTAGAATGAAACTAAATATGATGGAAGAACATCATAAGAAGCCTTGGAAAAAATTTAAAAGCCATGAATAGTGAGATGGGAAGTGTATCCTCTATAATGTGACATAATGAAGCAACTCTAAGCTAGACTCCTCACAATGAAGGTGTGATGGGTCCAAGAGGTTTAAATGAAGTCAAGAGACTTAGATTGAAAGATAAAATAGAGCCAAGGTTATGGATTCCCATAATTGGTTCATTAGGTCTTTTATGGAACTAGACTTGTGCTTTAGAACAAAGTGTGCCTCCATAGCAATTATACAAAGCTAAAGCTTGTTCATACAAAGTGATGGATGTCTCTTTTGATGTGTTTAAGCAAGAAAACTTAATGCCTCCAAGTTTTAAGGCTTGATCTAGAGGAGGGAGGAAGAACCCTAGAGAAAAGTGTATGAATTTTTTGCTTCAAGGTAGCTCTTTAACCTTTCTTTCTTGCATTCTTAGTTATTTTCTTATCTTGGATGTGTGTATGTATGTTTTGTGACATGAGAAATGTGTATAACTATTTTCTACATGTCACGGTACCATTATATGCATAATATGTGTATTATGAATGCTATTGGTCTTGAACGAGCTTGGTGAAGACAAAAATCCCTTAGCAAAGGTGAGGATGAGCCAAAAGTCCCTAGGATTTGGTGAGACAAAGTCAAAAGTCCCTTGAAAATAGGTGAGGCAAATCCAAATGTCCTAAGAAGAGGGGGTAATATGAAACTAATACTCTTGAAAGCCAATATGTGATGTATATGCTTTTTTTGAATATGAAAATGATTGTATATATAATCACTAGTAGCTAAAGGTTCATGCATTTTTGAACTTGAAATCATGACTTTTTATATTGAAAGGGTTAAGAGCTATTAGAAGTCTTAGAATCTCACTCTTCCCTCTCTACTATCTAACCATGCCTAGGTGAGCCAAGTAGGCTAAGGAGTGGGAGCCAACAAGTCTAAGGAGCAAGACTTTGACATATGTATAGGAAAATGAGCTTTATAAATGTATTTTGATATCAAGAATTGTAACCATGAGTTGCATATATGATTTAGACATTTGAACACATGTAAATATATGAATATATGATGTATGTATTGATTTTGGCACCATATGAATGAGTATATGCATTCTTGATATCCATATGCTTAGTATAGGTTATGAAACCTTGTACATATGAATAAGTGGGGTAGTTAATTACTTGATTTTTCTAATTCAGTCAAATATCATGGTGATGATTTGATTTCCAATAATAATATTACTAAAAAAAATTTTGCAATACCAAATAATCGTAGTTAATTGATGGAGAACTTCTAATTATATAAACGAATAGAAGTTCAAATCCAAAAGATAAGAAATATTATGAAGGAAAAAATTACCTGAAATTCATGAAATCATAAATCCTTATATTCTTGCGAAAGTTGGCTCCAACTATTCTATAGTCCATCATATTTACTCTTAAAAATTGTAACAATACATACACATATAGCTTTATTATTTAGTTAAACATAGTTAAATAAATAATTAAGTAGATAATTAATAATAAAGGTCAACATAGTGACAATCATCTATGACAATATATAACTGAAATATAATTATAAACCTTATGCCATTAGGTGTAATCAATTCTTTGGTTAATTCATCTTGAACATTAGATTATACACCATGTGATTCCTCTTGAATGTTAGGTTCAACTGGGTGTGACTCTGCTTGGATATTAGACTGTTCTTCATGAGGGATATTTCAATGTGTTCTTTGTTGTTTTCTAGAAGGCATACTATAACAAAATATAAGATAAGGAAAATGACTAATGTAAATAATTTAATATCGAGTTGAAGATAGGTTGTTATAAGGAAAAAATAAACATAATCCATAAATTTGTATTTATAAAATCTACTTTATGCCTTGCAAAACCTATTAGAGTTAGATGAATCGGCAAAGATAGAAGAAGGTTAAAACCTACAAAAAGGAAGAGAAAACAAGATAGGAGAAAAACTTTTCAAAGGAGTGATATTGGAGTGAAGATGAGCTAAGGATCAAAATGGAGAGATATAATATATATATATATATATATAAGGAAAAGAGATAAGGTTGAAAAAGATTGCATGATTTGACAATGAATTTACTATACATTGAATCATAGTTATATTAAAAAGCATCTTGATCATAAGCATACATACTCATTCAAGGCTTCACAATTTTTATTTAAATAACCTTGATTGAAAGGGAAGAAATGCATAAAAAATTAAAGCCTACTTTATATTACATCAATTGGAATACAACATTTTAAAGGTAATTACAATTTTTATTTTTATTTTCATAGTCTTCTCAACTAGTTTCACCAATATTTTTTTTTAGAGCTTGAACCATGCTCCTAATGATATCCATATATTTGACATTGCATGTCAAGTATTAAATTTTCATTTGCTTGTAGTTGCTTTTAATAAGGTTTTAAACATTGATAAACATCTTTATATAGTTTACCTTGTGGACATATAGCATATACGACACTTGGATATAAGAACCAATCAATTTTGTGACTATAGTTATATCCAAAAATTAGATTTTCTTCTATTTCTTGTGAGACACTCCCTATATACTAAGCCCAAACTTTTTTTTCCCTTTAGCAGCCAATGTCCATAAAGCAACCTCATTTGACAACAAAAAATGTTGTGCCTTAACAACATTTGCATCTATAGTTTTAAGTTTTACATACTCATTTTTAAAATGAAAAGAAAAGAAGTAACATGGTGTAAGAGTTATGTATATCTAGAAACATATATAATAGAATGAATAAGAAAATATAACACTTACAAAAATAGCTTTAGATTTTTTGTCCACCTAATCACTAAATGTTGTTTTCTGGTGGGTTCAAACATGAAGTTCTAGTTGAGCTGTATTAAGTTATAGCATACTCTATGAATGGAACGGAGCCACCAATGTGAAGAGATAGGCTATAAGTAGAGATAAAAGCTTTATTTTTCTTTACACATTCACTTCGAAACTCTATACTATTCCAACCCACACATAAGTCATTTTAGATATACTCTTTAATCCACAGAGGTCTCTTTCCTTTATCTTGAGCATAATAGATCAAATCCTTTAACTGATTCCTTGCTTGATCTTTGAAATTTTTATAAATATGAAAATGATCTTTTAGTGTCTGAGTTTAATATATCTGTCAATCAAAAAAAGCAAAAGTACCTCTAAATACTAATATTTTACAACAGCAAAAAATAACTTTATGGTACATTAAATGTAAAATTTAATTGAAATTCTTGAAACCATACTTGTTTGACCACTTCAAGAACTTCTTTCCATCAATTGTAAAGCCCTAAGTAATTATATTTGATCATAGCAACAATATACTCAATAACTTCATCACCATTAGACATAAACCTAGTCAATAAAAATAATAAATCTATGTTCAAAGTAATTATTTTCAAATATCTAACTAAGAACACATACCCTATTTCACTAACTAAGTAAATAATTTGTTTACCCATGGCAACTCTTTCTCGAATTTAAGAATACAAATTTGCTCCATAATTTTTGTTATCCTTCTAAATGGAACATAAGATGAGAAGAAGATAGAAGAAACATGAGCCACATATATTCCTTCTATAAGATAGTTCAGAGAATACAAAAATATATATAATCTTACCACGTTCTCAATAAAATTAAGTGTGTTTATATGCAAGAGGTTGAAAAGCAAGAAGATGAGAAACCTATAAATATATGAGTTGCATCATTTTTTTTTCTTCAGTTACCATGCCCACTTCAAAAGTTATAGCTTCCTTACATATTCACGTGAAGAAAGGTGCAAAAAAACTACATCTAAATACACCAGACCACTGCAAGCTTAGCCTAATTGATTCCCTCTTCAAGCATTCACTTCCACATGGCATGTTAGGAGTCACATGAAGGCTAAAAGCCCTTGTTACCTTTAAGACACATGAAGGCTAAAAGCCTTAATCAATGATATGTCACATGAAGGCAAAGAGTAATGATGTATCACATGGCAAGACAAGTGATTGGACATGGTTTTTTTTTTTGTTCTTTTCTACAAATATTTAAATAGATATATTTATATAATAACATATCAACTCTTTTTGTCCTTTTCTAAATTTAAAAAATTATAAATATATATAATAATATATAAATATGCAATTTAAAAGTTATTGTATAAAATATTTATATATAATAATATAATTATATGATAAGGTTAAATTTCACAAAAATATACATATATATAGAATTATATGCATAAATTATATTATATAGAATATAATACATACATACATACATACATAATACATACATACATACATACATACATGTATGTATGTATGTATGTATGTATGTATGTATGTATGTGTATATATATATTTATCAAAACTTATTTATTTAATTAACTAACTTCATGCAAATCAAGAGATTGTGGCTAATTATATTACATAAATGATGATGGAAAAAGTGCATGTAATTAGATAATTAATATATCTATCCATATAAGTATTTAAATATATAATTAGATAATGACAAACAAAGAACTAAGATTTGGACTTCAATTTTAGAAGGAAGGTTTAACAAAATAAAGTTCATTAAATTTGTTTAGTAGAAAATGAAAAAAAAAAGGAACTTACAGTGCATTAAACAATATAACATTAAGTTTCTCATAATTTATCAACTTAATAAGGATTGAATTAACACATACTTAGTTGTCTACTAACTCATGGCTTGATTAAGTGCTTCTTTAACATGTTTTTGTAGGACACGTTTTTCATCTCTCAAGTAAATTGCATTAGCTATAGCCACAAATGGATCTATAAGACTCTCTTTAGTATTTATGTAATTCGTAGACCATATGGCAAGATGGTTCTCTAATTTAATGTGATCTTGCTCAAAAAAGATTAATTTTAATTCAATATCATTCTTCAAAGCTTTTACATAAGAATGTGCATATTGGAGCTTTTGTCCATGATCCTTACAAGTTTTAAGCATAGCCTTGGTGTGTTGGAAACTAGTTTGCAGTTTTGCAAGATAGACTAACTCTTTCTTATAACTACTTTATTCATTTATGGCTTCAGTATGTTCATATTACTCGACCACATTGGAAAAAAAAAACCCAATTAACTCTACATGGCACACTTCACATATTATATACATATATTGTAAAACAACATGTAAGATAAATTATATAATAACTTATATATAGTAATTTTTCCTATTAATAGTAGCAAATATTATAATTATTTTTAACATTTGGTTGATTATTCAAACACAAATCTTGCCTAATAACCATAACAAATAATATATTATTGTGATATATATATATATATTAGTAAAATAAGAACTAAAATAATAATAATAATATATATTATTGTTATTATTATATGGTAAAAATTACGGTTGTCTTAATAAAAATATTTCCTTCCAACTTTTATACAATTTTCACTAAAAATAAATAATAAAAAATAAAATATCAAGTTGTAAAAATAACACAAGTAAAAGCTACCCCAACGTAAATTCTAAAGCCAAGCAGTGTTCCTATTTGAATTTTATGAAAATAAATCACGAAAAAGCCAAACCTTTTGGCTGACAAAAGCATTCAACGAGTGAAAGCTATAAAAGTGATGAAAATGCAAAGACAGATGGAATGTGGTGGACTCCTAATCATAATATATATATATATATATGTATAGCCGTGATGTAACTATGGGATGTGACATGAGTGGTGTTCAACATGTGAGTCATGTAAGGGTATTCTAGTCATTTCATTTTTATTACTTTCCCTTCGGATCCAATTTCATCCAACTAAACAAACAAATATAAATATAATCTCATTTCCTTTCCACTTATACCAAACATAATTTATTCCATTACATTTCATTCATCTTTCCATTTTCATTTCCATTTTTATCACTAAAGAATTTGCATACCAAAAGAGGTCATAGAGTTTTTCTAGACACATAATCTATGTAAATGAAATAAATAGGAAATTCTTACCCAAAAAAGCAATCAATAGAAACTTGCCATGCTAGGTGTATTAAAAGTCCATGATTAAAAAGAAATTAAATTGATTATAGTTTTATCAATATTTTGATAACTTCTCCTTATATCTCATTTTTTATAATTTTATGTTTAATTTAGATAGAGTTAACTAGCCTTAGATAATTTTAAATTCACCTAATTTTTAATTAGATACAATATTACATTGGTTGAATCCAATTGAGAATTTCTCCTTATTAGACCCTCATTTGTGTTCCTCTCAGCAAACCCTTGATTATAATAGGAAATATTTATTCCATTGAATTATGTGGTTAAATCAAAATCTTTATATATATATAACCTCTCCTTATGTTATATTATAATAGTTATGCTTATAATTATCAAATACAATGGCATATTAAAAGTAATTAGTTTATTTGTTATGTATATTAGCTCTTGAGTTTCGACATCATAATATGAAACCCAAAAAAAAAATGTTTATGGTCAAAAAGTGAACTTTCTTATGGGCATGACTAACTTCTTGGTCACATTTCTATTATGAAATGGTTTGTGTATAATTATATGAAAGAATACACATAATCTCATTGATTGAATACAACTCTATGTAGAAGAAAGTTTATATTTGCAAAAGAGAGTGTACAAGCTGCAAAGAGAATTCAGTCATGTCCAATTTGTAACCCTTATCTCAAAGTTATTTCAACTTTTGTTGATTGTTCTCACTTTTTCACTTGCTGCATAATTCAATACATTGTGAAATCTTTCGTCATTTATGAACTTCAAGGACTAGGCTTGTGATCATAGCTATTAATAACAACATCATTAGGAACAAACTTGCCCCAAAACCAATGTGACTTCCACACTTTGTTCATTTCTTCAATAGGGACGTTCTTTGTCTCTGGGAGGAGCAAAGCAATGAAAATGGTCATTATGACGACAAAGCTGGCAAAGAAGAAGAAGAGACCGAACTTTAAGTGGCAAAGCATGGCAAGAAAGACTTGAGCAATGGCAAAGGTGAACAACATGTTCATAGCAACATTGATAGCTTGCCCTGCAGATCGGACTTCAAGGGGACATATTTCACTGGGCACCAACCAACCCAAGGGTCCCCAAGACCAAGCAAATGCTGCAACATATGCACATATTAAGAACAAAAGGACATTAGCTTCACCTTTGCTAAATGATCCTTCACCATTGACTCCAAACTTCAATGCTATCATGACTCCTACTGCAATCTGAAAAGCAATTAATGCAATGTGTCAATAGTCAAAAATTCTAATAAAGATTTTAATATACATGATATTGAACATAAGAGCCTTAGTTGTATGTTACCTGGCAAATAAGCATTTGGATGCCACCTTCAAGGAACAAAATCCTTCTTCCAAACTTATCTACAGAGAATATAGAAACTAATGTGGCTACAACATTGACACCTCCAGTAATAACAGCGGACATAAGAGAAGCATCATCACCAAAACCAAGAGTTTTAAAAAGAACGGGTGCATAAAACATGATAACATTGATGCCCGTTAATTGTTGGAAAAATGGAATGAAAGAGCAAAAAGTAATTTGAGGCCTATATCGAGGTTGTGAGATGTTTTTCCATGGGTGTGTCACTTGCTTAGCTGCTTCACTTGCATCAATAAGATCTTGAAGCTCTTCATCAACATTTTGGGTTCCACGAATCTTTTGCAACATTGCCTTAGCTTGATCATGTTGCCCTCTTTCAATCATGGAGTTTGGTGTGTCACCTAAGAAAAGAGATCCTAGACACAACAAAAATGCAGGCACTGCTCCTACACCCAAAGAAATTCTCCATCCATTTTTGTGCTTAGCAGTCCCATAATTGATAAGGTTTGCAATCAAAATACCAATTGTTATCATCATTTGGAATCCCATGTTAAGTGCTCCTCTAATATTTGCTGGAGCCATTTCAGATAAGTACACTGGAACAGACTATTGAGATAGGAAAAAAACAAAACAAATTAGGTAGATTCTAGGACATTATATGAAAGCTTGCAACATCGGAACAAAAGGACTTGAAAAATGATAATTCCAACATTTACTTACTTGATTACAGTAGCCCACACCAAAACCAAGCAATATACGACCAATGATGAGCATGTGAATATTTGCAGCAAGGCCATTCAATAGTGCACCCACAAGGAAAAACAATCCACCAAGAAACATTGAGGGCTTACGACCTAGTATTCTTGTGGTGGTGGAGGCAAAGAAAGAAGCTACTAATGCTGCAAGGTATAAGGATGAAGTGAACAATGTAAGGAGCTCATTATCAAATTTGCAATATGTGTTCTCATGGCCTAATCCAACCTTCATTTGTCTATACATGGATGGGAAAAACTTGACCAAGAATGGTTCCATGGAAGTCACTCCTCCTGTAATCCCAAGATCATAACCAAAGAGGAGACCTCCCATGGTAGCCACGAAGCAAGTAACCAACACAAAAGTTGTAACTTTGCCTTCATAATGCCTAGCTTTGCCTTGATCAACAAAAGCTCCTCCTGCCATATTTGAAATAGTGCAATTACTTCAAATTTATGATGTTTAATCTTGTTTTTCACCTCTTCAAACCTTTTTTCTTTGTCTATGCCTTAATTAGTGTCGTGGCTTATATAGGATTTGTTGTGATAACAAAATATGAAAAGCCAGAGGAGATTTTCATAAAGATAATCCCATACAACAGCATTGTGCCTTTTAAGACGTGTCATACAATCATAATGTCCTAAATTAGGATTCCTTTTTACCCGAATTCATTGTTTAAGTACTGC
Organism: Erythrophleum fordii; assembly: GCA_032878935.1. Lineage (NCBI taxonomy): Eukaryota > Viridiplantae > Streptophyta > Magnoliopsida > Fabales > Fabaceae > Erythrophleum > Erythrophleum fordii. The sequence goes on along the minus strand of JAVQMF010000052.1, from coordinate 9,918,767 downwards.
CACAGGGATGTATTCCATAAAAGAAATTGTCCTTTGACTAGTTATTTTCTATTTTTGAATGGATAACTTTTTCTTAATATTGTCTAATAACTATTTTGATATAAGTGAAATTCCAACTAGGAGTAGAAAGTGGGCTAAAAAGACAATATTTCCGATTATCTAAATGAGCTCCTATTTTTAAATTAAGGATACAAATGCAATTCCAGCCTGATAATCTAAATTGTTTACCAATGCATGGTATTAAATTATATTGTGTATTATTAATTAAATGCTTGTGAAATTAATGAAAGTAAAAATTATATACAACATTGACAAGTAAAATGTGAACAATTAAGAAAAAGAAACATAAATTTCTTTGTCAAATTATTGAGGAAGAAGAATACAACTTGGCACCACAAGTAAATGGTATATTAACATACAAACAAATGAAATTTTGTTACCGCAAAAAATAATGTTAGGATGAAAATATTCACTTATTATGATATATGAAAATGACATCCATTTTACTGCAAAAGAAAAAATGGAGGTGAAAACTTTAAATAAACAAAAAGAAAAGGATTTTAGTTGAAATCGAAATCCTAAACTTCACAAATAGTACTGTTCAGTTTGGCTTAAACAGATTTAAATCTTCTTTATAATTTTAGTGTAGTCTTACATTTGGGAATTTGTTGGATCTTGGTTTCTGCAGACCCAAGTTTACAAGGAAAAGTTGTGAAGTTGAAGAAGCTGATGCTAACGTAGAATGGGGGAAGAATTTTCCGGACAAGTGGGATCAAGTGTCACTAACGATAAGAACTAGTCACAACAACTGCGTTGAGGTTAAAAAGAGAGCTTTTAGGGTGCTTGCACCTTGGTTAGGTAATGTTGACTTTAAAAATTTAGTCAATACGCTTGGAGGGGAGAAACAGCTGCTTCTTCTTCCATGTCCTTTGTTACCAAGGAGAACAAAGACATGTTTGGCATTGATATCTTTTCAGCAAAATACAGAAAGAAAAATTTTTAAATGTTAAGTCTCTTGCAAATAACCTTATGAACTTTCAAAACGAAAAATTAGGTCTCTTGACTTTCACACCTAAAAAAAAAAACAAAAGAAATTTATCTTTTTAAATATTTTCATTTAGTTCCGTTAATCTAAAAACTATTCATTTATATGCACAAGCCTTACATATTTTATGTTATTTTAAAAAATTTATATAGTTATTATATTTTAATTAGATATAATAAAAATATAAAAAAATTATATATAAATTTTTTTCATTAAATAAATAAGAAACTCTTACTAAAAAAGCAATCAATGGAAACTTGCCATGCTAGATGCGTTAAATGTGCTTGATTAAATATAAAATTAAATTGATTATAGTTTATCAATATTTTAATAACTCCTCTTATATCTCGTTTTTCTTAATATATATTTTATTTACATATAGCTAGCTAGCCTCACTTAATTTTCGGATTTACCTAAAGATTTTTAATTGGATACAATTTACATTGGTTTAATCCAGTTATGAATTTCTCTTTGTTAGACCCTCTTCCGTGTTCCTGCAAGTAAACCCTTGATTAGTATGGGAAACATTCATTCCAATGAATTAATGCGGTTAAATCAAAATTTTAATTTCAATATATGTATGAAAGTTCTTATAATTGATGACAGCAATAAGAATTAGTCCAATTAACTTGAAATGTGAAAACAGGAAAGGTCATGGCACAAGAGAAGTCTTCTCGTGATTAACACAAGATTATCCAATGAATTATTCCTAGTTTAATTGAGGAAATCTCTTCAATTAGCTAGAGTTTCATTGAATCCAAAAATTCATTCAACAAAATAAAAGCCCCCACTTATAACCATGGTAGAATTTTTGATCTAATAGTAAAAAAATATTCATAAACTTTTTTACTGAATTGGAAAAAAGATGGCTGATATAGGCAACAAGTATTATCCCTGTCCCTGACCACCGAATAAAATTAACGACCATAATTAATTAACGACCGCCTTTTACTTCTCCGAAATGGCACTTGAGGGATTATAAATATAATTCGACATGGTCCAAAATTAAAGCTAGAGAAAACGATATATGGTTTTAGCTTTTGGGGTTTGTTAAGCGTTTTCGATCCTTCATCATGCATCACCCACAGTCACAGACACAGTCTATTCTGCTTCCATCAATTTCTGAAATTTCAGAATTCTTCAATAAAGTTGCAATGGCTGCTGCTTCATACCCCAAAGATGATCCTTTATGGTGGTGCCCACACATGGAATCCATCATCATCACTTCACCATCACCAATCTCGCAAAACCAGAGTCGTTCTCCTCAAACTCAACCTTCGGTTCGTGCTTTGAACCAAAACAACAGCATTCTTGCTGCGCAAAACGACTTGCATCAGAGTCAGCGACCCTTTTCTTCTTTTACAAAAAATGTTGCTGGAAATGATTACGTGGCACAAGCAACAGATGATTGTACCTGCAAGTCAAGTACTGTCAATTAGGCGCTCCAACAGAATCAAGAGAATACCTCGTTGGATAGCTGACTATACCATTACAGAGGCATGAAGCATGTGACCAACTCTTTTGATTATACTTCAAATATTACTGCATTTCATTCCTTTAACTTCTACTTCCCTTTAAATAGCTCACTTGTGTCAGAGAATTAGTGTAATTAGAATCTTTGAGAATTCTTGAGGTGGAGTTTTGTACGTGAGAAATTAACATTCTCAACCGGTTAGAAACTTATTTATAAAATGTTCAGATATACATAACGCATACGAAAAAAATTAAATTTATATATTGTATATGTTTTAAATAATACAGGGATGATGATTTTTTTTTTTTCTAACACACATCTGTCAAGCTTAAAATTTTCTTCTTTGTACGGTAAGAAAACTTTCCACTTATATAATAACATAGTGAAAACTTGATAGCATATTTAAATTTTAAAATAAAGCAAAATATATATATATATATATATATATATTACATGCCCTTCAAATTTTCACTTACATACTCTCAAATAATTTATTGGATCGCTATAACATCAGGTTTACGTTTGAACCTGTGGGTTTGTAAGAAATAATGCTTATTAGATATACCTTAGTTATGAGAATTATATGGTCTAAAGATATTTTCATCGAAAAATAATTTAACCAATTTTTAAAAGGGGGTAACACATTTGTAAGAGAATAGAGGGAGATGAAATCTCCTCGGCAAGTGCCTCGAGTGATAGTGATGATGCCTTGGAGATATAAGCTGTTTAGATAAAATTTAAATCATGTATGTAGATGGTGAAAAAGATGCTGAAATAAGCAAATCTTGTGTATGATTCAAGAAGCAGCCGTTCGACTTTAATTGAGGCCCATATCAATACGGGCCCAATTAGACCGATCCGTTTAGCCTGACCCAAACTGTCAGGCCCAGAATGGTTGGTAGATGAGCCAGACCGTTTCAAAAACAAAAAATGCATCAATGGAAGAAAGGAAACATATGCAGATTTAAAAGGCCTCGCCTCGGAATCCACAGTCCCACCTCTCTCATTTCTGAGTTTCTCATCTCTTAGTCAGTTATTAACTACTCTTCATGTCCATGTATCAAAAGTACATAGGCAAGATGAAGGCATGTTAGAGTATAGCAAAATACTAAAAAGGAAAACAAAGGCAAGACAAATTAGACAAAGGCATACAGAAAAAAAATCGTAAAAAAAAGAAACTTCCTAGACTGAGGTAGAAATACTCCATAGGCCAACAAAATACTTCATAAACCCAGAAAATAAAAACAAGCTCAAAAGAAATTTATAATTAAGTGCATAAAAATGAAGGGAAGAAGTAGAACAAACCTTTGCCATACAAGCTTCCAATGACAACAACGTCTTCAATTCAAACTACAGTGGATCATAAGGAAGAAGGGTTTTGCTACTTTCTAGGTAGGGTTATAAAAGATGGGTTATGCTTCAATCTATGAAAAAATTGGGCATAAAAGGTTATAGGGGGAGAGAGAGAGAGAGAAAGAGAGAGAGAAGGAAACCATTGCGAGTGAAAGATCATGGTAGAGATAGTGAGTGGCTTCTTTGCATATAGTAGAGATGAGTGTTAAAATGTGCTCCTTCAATCTTTATCACTGTTGCGATCTAATGAGCTGTAGCACACCACTTCTATGAGAACCCAAGGCGATCTTATCCCGCCATATTCATGAGCAGGTCTATCCATAAGAACCTAAAAATGTCACGTTTTAAAAGCTCCATATAAGATCTTCAACTCCATCTTCTTCCCCTCATCTATAGCTCTATGTCAGACCCTGATTCTGCACCTGGTGTCTTTACCTTTATCACTACCCTCTTCCTCAAGTGGTCCATTCCTCAAGTGGCCAAAGTTTGAGCACTGATTTCTATTTCTATCCCTCTTTCTTTCATATTTGAAACTTCCCAAAATGTGCGGTCTTTTCTGATTTCAATCTTGTTCAGTGATTCCTCTGGGTTTTTCCTTTCTTAGAATTTCAAGGTTATTAGAGCTATGGGGCTTTCTATATTTGGTCGATGAGGTGGATGTTTATTAACATTTTTGGTATTAGAAGTTGGGATTTGTTGATTGATAAGTGTTTTAATGAGTCGATGCCATGTGTTTTATCCTTGAGATTTTGCAGTTGACACTTTTTTTTTTTTAAATTAGTGTTTGTCTTCTATGAAAATCTATCATTTCTATTTATAGTATTGTAGAGTACTTTTCAAATCCAATTTGAGGTTGTTTTTTTTTTTTGAACCTATTGATTTGAATGTAACTAAAATGCAATTGCATAAAAAGTATTTGTCCAAAAGATAATAGAACGTGAAACTTAGATAGGGAGAGTGGACTCAGTAATGTCAAGTTTGTTTGTTTTTTTTTTTTTTAATATTTTTGAACTCCAATTAAGACTATCTGAGTTCAAGATAATTTTTTAAAATTTATAAAATTTAATAGAATTAAATAATTATATTAAAAAATATAAAATTTAAAATGAATGTGTTGAATTTATTTTATTTGATAATTAAAAAAAATATAAATTAAATAATTATGTATTCCATAAATATTTTTTTAAAAAAGTAATAGAATGTAAAACTAATGTACTATAAAGACCAAAAAAATAAAAATAAAGTAATATACAATGATGGAAAGAAAATAATAAAAGATGTGACAATACATTATATAAATATTAGAAAAAAGATACTATAAGAAAATAATAAAAGATGTGACAATACATTATATAAATATTAGAAAAAAGACACTATAATAAATGATTTCTGATGCTGTAACGAGGCCTTCTTCTTTCACGTTGTGGTCACTACTATCTTTCTTATTCAGATTATTTTTGCTCCTATTCCATGGATGAGGAATTTAAATTAAAGGATGGGGAATTAACTAGAAGAATCAGCTCATGTGGTGTCACAAATCTGGGTTACGATGATCTTTTAATATCAAAGGAGCTACCAGCGTATGCAGCACTGAATGCAAATGTATCAAACAAAAGGTCAATAAATGATCTTTTAGGATGTTGCTCCAGTGGTCCAAAATGAGATATAGGCGATGATGGCATGTGATATGAAAGATCGAATCTTACAAAGTCACCAAATTGACTGGGTGGAATAGAAGATAGTCTAGCTATACCAATATCTTGAGGTACTGGGGTCGGAATATATGAAGATGGACCAACTATTCTACTACTAAAGTCTTACTGCACCAGTTTCTCTCATTTTGCTACCTTTGTTCTGTAATGGTGGACTGTTGGAATGGCAAATAGCCCTAATGTCACTTACCTAGTCAACCCCTCAGAATTTGAGGTTTGGGTAAATCGAGCACTGATTCAGTAAGTTGGGAGAACAATGAGAATTGTTGTTCACTAAGAGCCAATAATATATTTCTAGTGTCTTTGCTTATAGTCTCATAAAAATTCGAAGGTAGAGGGTCTTGTAAATGCATATGGTAAAATCCTTCTCCCAAATTAGCCTAACTAAAAAGAAATGAGCATTTGAATGTCATCATAATAGTGAAGTAAATATATATATACACATATAAAATAATATATATCAAGATAATGAAAAGAACAATGACAATTGTTTAAAAATTTACCACATAACTAGTTGCAGTATTGGAGGGATACATCTATCTTTGAGTACATCATTAGTATCATTGCATGTACTCAGATGTGTAATTAAATGGCTCGTCAATAATAAAAGATTGCACTATAGCATTTTGCCAGTTATACCATTATCTGATGAAAGTACTATGCTCAGGTATCTAGTTAGTCTGGGTTCTTCTTTGGAGTTGTAGAGCATCCAATCTAACGATGTTTGAGGGATTGGTTAGCGTCAACCAAACTGGTGAAGGATATATGATCTAGATGGTGCCACTTCATAATGTGAAAGCATATGAAGGGTACTGAAACAATCCAAATATCCAGAGAAGTTAAGCAATACTTTGGAATCAAATTATGGACATCTTGAGGCTGGTATGAGTGCCAAACAATCTATAGGCAACATAGATAAAATAATATGATATCATGAAATGTTAAAGTTATAATGTACACATAGAAGAAGGAAAAAAAAAAACTAACCTCATTGTCCCTTATGGCATTTAGCAAAGTTTAGTACTAACCAAGGGCTTGCATACCTGGTTAAAGAGGTCATCCAACATTTTTTCATCTATCACATTTTTCAATCATATTAGGAAAATAAAGATAAATATATAAAGTCATAAGTAGAATGCAATTCACACTTAAAGTCTAAAAGAGAAAGTATATGATACTCCTCTATATGAGGATTAGGGGTCAGCGGTATCTCTAGTACAAGCACTGGAAATTGATCCTATACCCACAAGTATAGTAGTGTCAAGCAACCACCTATTTCTTTCTTGTCCCTATATGTTGCATTGCATAACTTGCAGTATAGGTAAGCTAACACTATTAAGCCCTAACTAAACCTGCCAGCTCATTTGAAGTCCTCGAGTAGTGGAAAATACATCAAATATACTTTATGACTAGACTTATTTGGTAGTAACAGCCCCCAATCAACCTAAGTATATAGGCTTGTGCAAACCGATGTATAACCTTCTCACCAGCATCATCTAACAAGTGAGTAGGGTTCTTGGCTAACCATGCAATAATGAATCGTTAGCCATCAATCTCCTTAGTTGGTGGTTGAATACTAAGAGGCTACTCACATGTATCTACCCACAACCAATTTGTTCCTCCAGAAATAAGATCTTCATTACATGGTAGGCCTAACTACATAGCTATGTCCTCAAGGGTGATAATGCACTCACCATAAATAGTGTGAAACATGTGTGTCTTTAAGCGCCATCACTCTACAAGTGCACTAACTAATGATGGATCATACTCAAAGTGACCAAGTTAAGCTACACCATAAAATCCAACCTACCTCAACTAATCTACGATGGCCAAAGATGGTTTGCCCAAACAATTCTCATGCTAAACATGTTAAGGGCAGAGAATCTGATTCTCTTGCAAATATACACAAATTACAAATTATTTATTAGTTACCTATAATCATTAGTGTATAAGTTGATACAATTAACAAGGGTAAGTAAATTATCTCACTTGGCCATTCCAAATAGATTCAGATATATGCAGTATTTATAGGTGTAATAGTGAATAATCCTCAGGCTCTGGATGCACAACATGTTGTGGAGTAGCCATGATGTCAATGTACCTGTCAAGAGTGTATAGAACACATTTTATAGAATAATACATATGTATAGATCTAATAGAGTTTGAAATTAACATATAATATGCAATGAACTTATTGATAAACATTTAGTACAAATTGATTTATAAATATGTACAAAATGATTCATAAACATTTAGTACATGTTGAATAGGTTGTCCTAAGTCCCTAAAGTCCATTTCATTTTGGTAGTGGGATGCTCATGGTTGACTTCTCTCATGAAACATTGATGAATCAGAGACTAACTGTAATATCCCGTCCCTCCGTAAACGTGAGAAACGCAATATTCAGTTTCTCCATAAACGTCAGAAATGGGCCAAATATAAAAGGAAGTCCTAGAAATAGAAGGAATTGTGGCCAAATAAAATTATAATAAAATTTTAAATATTAGAAAATAAGGATTTTGATGTTTAAGATGCCCAAAAACCAGAGCCAAAAGAGATTAGAAAATTTACCGAGGGAAGTAGGGGCATTTTTGTAATTTTTGAAAAATTTGAAAAACTCATAGGAGGGCTTTTTAAACAAAAAATTTGAGCTTTTTAGGATTCCCAGAGGCCTTGAATATTATGGGAACCCCCAGAACAGTTGAAACCCCTCCAGTGAGCGATTTCGGCTGTCAGTTGACCAAAACTTTCACTGAATAATTCGGAATGATTTTAGATCCTTTTTTAGTGATTCAAAAGGCAATTATTATGATTAAGAGCCTAAGAAATATGATGGAAAAGACAGATTTCAAAAAGGAGTTGAAACGAGCCCAAACGAACAAAACTATAAAGAGGGACTAAATTGTAAATTCTAAAAGTTGTTTAAATGAATCCCTAACTTATAAAAACACCCCTCCTTTGCTCAGATCTCCTCACCCACTCTCTCACATATTAAAACAGAAGTAAGAAGGGCTGAGAGTGGCGCACAAGAGGGAAGGCCAAGGAAGGAAGAGGAAGCTTTGAAAAGTATAAGTTTTAGCCACTTTTTCCTACTCCTTGCCTTGTTAAACTTCTTCTCCTCCTTTCCTCCTCTCTTCCTATTGATTTAGTGAGATGTTTGGTTCTGTTTTAAGCCCAGAACTAAGGGGAAAATTTCAAAATTCAAGGAGAGGGTTGGAGCAAGGAAGAGAGCTCTTGAGAAAAGCTTGGAATCAAGGTGATTTTTCTATCTTGGTTGCTTCCTTTTTCTTGCCCTTTGTGTGTGGAGTTCTGCCAGAATATAACCATCTTGGGGGGAGGCATTTTGTCCAAAAATAAGAAGGAATTGTGGGTTTTAGACCATGAGGAGTTAGTAGATGCAAGGACATTGGAAGAAAGGCTAATGAAAATCAAGTTAGAAAAGTGTAGAGCTCTAGGACACTTTATAAAAACTGATTTAATCCATGAATTTTCTTACATCTATAAATATTTATTTGAGTCTCTAAGACCCGTAGGAAGCCTCCTAAGTGTCTTTCCCATCAAGGAAAAATCAAAAAGCCCATGGACTCCTCCTCCCTCCATCAATTCAGCCAAGATAGAACCATTGGGCTAAGGGCTATTTTTATTTGTTTTAGCCTTGGTTTGGGACTTCTTATGATAGTAGAAGGTGGGAGGAACCCTTGGAAAAAATTTAGAACTCCTAGAAATTGATTTGGTGCCTTAGGTTCTATATTTTGACCTAAAGAAGCAATATGATGCTAGGCCCTTTGTTTTAAGGATGTGATGACTCCAATAGGCTTAAAAGGAGTCAAGAATCATATTTGAGAGTAAAGAATGAGGACTAGAAATCATTTGAGGGGTGTTGCTTCATTAGGTGCCAATATGGACCATAATGGAGGTTGTAGAGTAATCTAGGGTTTAAACAAGTTGCACAGCCCTAGAAATTGTTTCATGAACTTAATTGGCTCCCATAATTTGTGTCTAGGCGAAGAGAAACTATCTCCACCTACTTGTGGGTGTGTGGTTAAAAGAGGAGGCTTGAAAGCTAAGGAAAAAGTGTGTTTTTGTATACAAGGTAGCTCTCTGCACCTTCTCTCATGCATGGATGTGCGTTTAGCTTGTTTTAGAATATGTGTATATGTATTTTCAAGCTTTGAAAAGTATGCTAGCATGCCTTTATATGCCATTATGCTTGATGCCATGTTACATCTTCAAATGATTACATGATGTTTATGTGAGTTTGCTTGAGTGTGGAGAGGCCAAGAACTCTTCCCTTGGGTGAGGATGAGCTAAAAACCCTTGAGTTTGGTTGAAACAAAGTAAAGAGTCTCCCAACAGCAAAGTGGGCTCCCAAGAGTATGGTTGAGTCTAAAGTGCTCTAGAAATGGGTGAGGCAAGTCCAAAACCCATAAGGAGAAGTGTGAGGCCAATCCAAACACTTAGTGAGCTCTTGAATGATTTGTATGAGTTGTTCACATACCAACTTTGCTTCTAAAATGTCCATGGCTTTTATTGTCTCCATGCATGCATTGGTAAAGCTTGCTTGCACATATTATGTATGATTGAATGGGAGATGAGCTATTGGGATTCTTTGAATCTCACTCCCTCCTCTCCAATGCTCTAACATACTAGGTGGACCAAGGAGTTATGGTGAAGGGAGCCAACAACCGTGAAAGAAGGAGATTGACAAGCCTAGGCCTAGCTTTCATTTTTTTTGAACCTATAATGAGGCTTCACAAAGTATATGATGTTGTAAATGTACCATGACCCTTGAGGCATGTATAAATACACCATTATATAATGTTTATATGTATGAATATGATATATGACTTCTAGCATATGTTTTGAGTATCTAATGCCAAAGTATGAGAATTGAAAGTTTGATGGATATGTGTATAAGTAGGGGTTGAATGGCCAAAATGAGATGTATGAGGTTTGGGACTATTTGGGTAACTCACACAAGTCTTAAATATACTTTTAGACTTGCCCAAAAGGTTCCATGACCAAGGGAAATCTATTTGGCAATTTTGGTACCCATTATGGAGCTAAAATTGACCATAATTGAACCTTATGTCACTTTTTGGCCAAATGAGTTAGTCTTGCCCTAAAATTTGGCATGTAATTAGGTCTCATTGAGAGATTTTTGGAAAGGTAAATAAAATAATTTTTTGAGGTCTAGAGAATATTTGATGAATTTTCAAAGTTGGGATTTTTCATGGATTTTGGTATGGGTACTGTTCATACTGGCATTTTTGTATTTTGTGTCACCTGATGACTAAATGGTGTCCAATACTTATTATATCCATAAAATAGAAGTCATAATATTTTTGTATCCACTGAGATCACATCATTTGGAGGTCTGCACAGAGAGTTATGCATGTCTGAAGTTAACTGTCAGTACTAGTAGCGCCCCAGGAGTTCAGTTACTATTTCATAGGTTCCTAATAGCTAAACTTATCTATTTCATTCTGGAATTATTTTTAGTTACAAGTTAACATTTTTAGCTTTCCATAATGATTGAATTTGTATTATTTCTATTTTTATAGAATTAGTTATGAATTTTAAAAATTTGTATCAGTAAACTGAATAACAGCCTAGGCAACCATCGACCTCTGTAGCTTTTTAGACGTCAAATGTCCTGTGTGATGAATTTTGTGACTTGGGCATATTTTTAGTGTGAAGTAGACATCCTAATATTTTCATAATGACAAAGATTACATGATTTTGATTTTTTTTAAATTTAGTTATGATTTTTCAAAATTTGCCCAGAAAGGAGGCCAATTCTGGCCGAGAATGAAACCTCATTTTCCACCTTCCAATTCGGTTTTCATGGGTTATGGGCATGTTTTTGTCATGCAAATGAGTTGTAATGATGTAATTAAATATGAGAATGTATAGCATGAGCTCACACAGTCCACGTGACACCAAATGAAATTTTTAGTCATGATGCGGCGCAGAAAGTGTGTTATTTTCAATAAAATTCTCACTTCCTTCTTACTATATATCATATGAGCATGTGAATGATGATGGATGTGAGCTAGAAACTATGGTGTTACACTAACTTTGAACAACCTAGTTTGGCCAATATTCTTATCCTTTGATTAGCTAAAAAGCATTGTTATACATACAATGTATAATGTCTAAGTGGAAAACGGGATCCATAAATTAGAATGGTTCTAGGGAAACAATGGCACAGGTTATGAGAATATGATGGCATAGGAACGTCTCCACTTAAAATTTACCACAATCACAAAACCACTTGGTCAAGCTAACCTTGCAACACCAACCATACTGGCAATTCATCTAATTATATATCTCCTCCACCTCAAATGATTAGTCATTTGTGTTGAATGCTCACACAGTACATGCAGAGGTGTATTGCACATTTGCTACCATCTTTTCTTATCAAGCTTTGGGAATAGAGTAAGCCTATAGTTGTCTGAGTATTAACTTGTCTAACATATTACACAAAGTATTGGTTGACCCTGTAATACATTGCCTTAATTATACTAAATATGGGTAACGATCTGATGCCTTTGAAACACCATTCATGCACTTAGCTAAGCTTGTTGTCATGTGCTTAAAGTGATGATTGTCCACCTCATATGCTTGAGCCATTGTTCTTTTAGGATGTCAGTAATCCATTTAGCTCTTTCCTTATGTATAGTTGCCAGCTTAGCTAACTTCCCATCAACATACCACCACTCATATTCATAACTTGTTGAGTATAACTAATATTGTTACAATAAGCATGGACATAAAAATACTATATTTGATTACTTAGAAAGGAGAAACATACCAATGTCTATTAATATCTACTTTAAATCTAATGACCTAAAGTGAGTGTACAAGTTGCTTGCGATATGACGGAGATAGAACATATGATAACCATATGGTGGTTGCCAACCAGTCTTAAGATTAACAATAACGACTAGAATTAATGGATACCTATCAAAGATCAAACAAAGTCTATGCCTCCTCAATACCACTCACTTATGTAAGTTGAAAAGAAATCATGTCTATGCTACTTGTGTCTTGCACTCAACTATTGCAAATGTAATGAGCATAATCTACTGATCGCCATCTTGTGCCATTGAGATTAATAAAATCCCTTTGTATTTGTCATACAGAAAGGTTCCATTAATCTGAATTATCGATTTCAGGTGATCAAATACATTTATACAAGGCTTCAATGTCTTAAAAACATGCTTATATACAACAACTGGCTTACTAGTGGAACTGCTTCTTGACATTATTTAGTTACAAATTCAACATAAAACTCAAGCGTAAAATGCTGAATCAAAACTGTAATATCTAATTTTCTAAAAACGAGAAAAAATGTGGAAACATGACGTACAGTTTCTCCGTAAACGAATGAAATTCATCAGATATAAAAAGGAAGTCTCCCAAAATGAATTAGTTAAGGTCCCAAAAAATTTGGAAAGCATTTTAGACTCCTAAATAAGAATCCCAGACTTAGAAGGAAAGAAAAAAGGATCTAGAATGAAAAAATAATTTCTTACAAAAAACTTACAAAATATAATGACATTTTTGTAATTTAGAGCAATTTTTGAAATTCACATAGGAGGATTTTTTAAATGAAAGTTTTTAGTTTTGCGGGATTCTAAGAGGTCCTGAAAACTATAGGAAGCCCCAGCACAGCTAAAGCCCCTCCGGTGGATGTTTTCTAACATTGATGTTCTTGAATTTTGACGGATTCGTTTGAGAAGGTTTTAGCTCTAATTTGAGTGATTTTAAAAGGAATTTACTAAATTAGGAACCTAAATTTAATAATGGAAAATAAGGTTCTCAAAATGGAGCTAAAACAAACTAAAAACAAAAATGCCAAAAACGAAGGGCAAAACGAAAATTTTTGAAAAGTGTTTTTCCTCCTACCTATATATATGATGCGCCCTTTCTCTCCCTTCATTTTGGTTGACCAATCTCTGCTTGAAAACTAGAGAAAACCCTAGAAGATGAGGTGCACAAGAGGAGGAAGAAAAGGAGGAGAATTCAAGCTAAAAGGTAAGAAAATTTAGTAGTTTTTCATGTTTTCTTCGTTCTAAACCTCTTCTCCTCTATTCTCCTTTATTTCCTATGATTATAATAAAATTTATAAATCTATTTTAAGGGAGAAAATAAGGGGAAATTCGGATTTGAAGAGAGGATCCCAAAGAAAATAAGATTTAAGTGAGAAAATAAGGAAAAATAAGGTAATTTCTTCTTCCATGGTTGCTATCCCTTGCTCCTCTTCCTCCACCATTTCACCCCACTTAAGAAACTCTAGGAGGTCTTGGTTTTTAGGTAGAACCAAGGGTGATTCTTAGAAAAAAGGGTGTAAAGATTAAGAATATGCAAAGAGAATTAACAAAAAATCATAGAAATTCAAGATGCAATTTTTAGGATTTCAAGTGTTCTTCATAAAATCTGATTTGATCTCTTAATTTCTATGCCAAAATGAGAATTTAAATGCATTTCTAAGATCCCTAGAAGTCTCCCCATGTGCTTCCTCTATCAAGAAAACAAAGCAAAGTCCATAGAGAGTAAAATGTTTCCTAAGTTCAGCTAAGAGGGGTTTGTGTACCTAAGGAGGGTTTTAATTTTTTCTAAGCCCAATTTTGAGTCATATATGATGAATAAATATGAGGAAAAATCTTGGGAAAGATTTAGGAAGCTTAGAGAATGATTTGGTGCTTTATGTTTCATAATATGATCTAAAGAAGCAACATGTAGCTAGGTTCTTTATTTTAATTGTGTGATGACTCCAAAAGGCTTAAAAGGAGTCAAGAATCATATTTGAAAGGAAAGAATGGAGCCTAAAATTTATTTGATGGGTGTTGCTTCATTAGATGCATTCTTGGAAACAAAAAGAAGCTAATGAGCTAAGCTAGTGTTTAAGCAAGTTGTATGGTCTTAGACCTTGCTTCAAGAATATAATTAGCTTCCATATGATGTGTCTAGGCTAAAAGGAATGATTTCCACCTTTTTGGGTGTGTGAGGTCAAGGGAGAGGATGCAAGGCTTAAGGAAAAAGTGTACAAATGCTAGCAAGGTAGCTCTCTCCACCTTCTCTCATGCATGATTGCTTGGTTTACTTGTCTTTGAATGTGTGTATGTGTATTTCGAGCCATGAAAAATGTTCTAACATGAGCTCTTACTCCATGGTGTCATGATGATGCATTATGTTTCCAAATGATATTTATGATACTTGCTTTAGTTTGCTTAAGTGCAGTGAGGTCAAGAACCCTTAGCCATGGTGAGGATGAGTCAAAAATCCTTAAAATTGGTTAAGACAAAGTAAAGAGTCTCCCAAAAGTGAGGTTGACTCCTAAAAGCGAGGTTAACTCCCAAAAGCAAGGTTGAGTCCAATAACCTCTTAAAGAATGGGTGAAGCAAGTCCAAAATCTACAAGTGAATGGGTGAAGCCAATCCACTTGCTTGGCAAGCCTTTGTGTGCTATGTATGACTTGTTCAAATATTGGAAATGCTTCTTGAATGTTTACACATGACAATATGCCCTTGCATGCATTAGTAAGGCTTGTTTTGCATCTTTTATGTATGATTGAATGGGAGATGAGTTATTGGGATTCTTTGAATCTCATCCCCTCTTCTCCAATGTTCTAAAATGCTAGATGGACTAAGAGAGCAAAGAAATGGGAGCCAACCGCATGAAATATAGAAATGTGACATCAAAGTGTTTTGAATTTATTACTTTAAGGTCTTATGAATGGCAAATGATGTAACCTATGGCTGTATATGTCTTATGATATTATGAATATGTATAATTATGTTGATGTATCATGTATAAATGAGAGCTAAGGTTGTATGTATAGATATGTACATTTTGGTTATGTGATGAAAATTTGCATTGATAACCAAAATAAGATGCATGAGGTTTAGGATTATTTGGGTTGTTCATATAAGTCCTATTTATTCTTTTAGACTTGTCCAAACGATGCCAAATCCCAAGGAAAGTCATTTGGACATTTTGGTATCTTGTATGGACCAAGAATTGACCATTTTAGAACCCTATACTACTTTGTGTCTAAATGAGCTCTTTTTAATCTAATATTTGGCATGTAATTGGAGCTTGTTGAGACCTTTTTGGGAAGCTAAAGAACAGAATTTTAGGAGGTCTAGAGAATATTTGAAGAATTTTCAAAGTTGGCAAAAATTTTGGTTTTGGTCTAATGCACTGTTCACTTGGTCTGAAAATGATTTCTGTCACACAGGGCTCAAATCATGTCTAATTACCACGAAATTTTATATAGAGAAACTAGAAATTTTTAGTGATTTGTTCCAACTAGAAGCGTCCATTTGGATGTCTAGAGGGAGATATGAATTTTTAAAGGTTCTATCTAGTACCAAGTGCTCCAACTGACCTCAGGTACTATTTGATTAGGTTTTGAGGTCTGAGCATGCCTGAACTGGTTTGGAGTTATTTTTTCTCTCTAGTTAACATCCATAGCTTTTTAGATTGGTATCATTTCCCTTGGATTAGATTTTTTTAAAATTAATTAGATATTTTTGAAATTTGTTGTAAAAACCTATGACAGTACCAGTAGACGGCCAGACTTCTGGACTTTTTCGAATGTTAAACATCTCCTGTGTTCGATGTTATGGACTGGACATATTTTTAGCATAAATTAAACATATGTAGCTTTCCAGAATAGCAAAGAATGCATGATTTTGATTATTTTAGAATTAGTTATGATTTTCTAAAATTTGTGATAGAAAAGCTAAAATTTTGTCCGAAATTACTCCATGAGATTTCATGCTCCCTTTTGCTTTATACGACCTCTAGGTGAATTTTGGTGATGGAAATGGTTTGTATCTATGTATTTAAATATGAGAATATGATACATGAGTCCATATGGCCCACAGGGCTCTGAAAGAAAAATTTTTACCTGTAGAGAAACGTAACTTGTCTATAAAAATAAATCCCATTATGTTGCCTCCTATAGATCAAGCATGAAATGAGGCATGAGAATTGTACAAATTGAGTCTTAAAAGTATGGCGCTACATTTTGGTATTAGAAAAAAGTTCCAAGTTCTCTTGGATTGGATTTGGCTTGAGGACATAACAATAAGGCTATGTAAAGACTTGAATGGATAGGTAGAGCCTTATATGAGACATGTTAGGTGTATGAGGATAGCTTGTGGCTTTGTTCATGATAAGTAAGTTATAGAATGGTCTTAGAGTAGTTAGTGGACACCGAACAAGGTTGGCCTCTAGAATAGCTTGAGCAGAACTAATTGATTCGACGGCTGAATCTCTATGAGATGTGATAGCTCGCCGAGATCAATGGCAAGGCCCAACTATAAACAATGAGAAATGATCTAATTTATTACTTGCTAGAGAGAGTAAGTGAGGTCTAATTCTCCTGGTAGTCATACTCAGACCATTCCAAGATATCTTGCTTAATGCAAAGACAAGTAGTGATGCAACGCAGTGTGAGATGAGACTGTGATTGAACAGGATTAGTTTAGAGGGGAAGTGAAAGAAAAAAAAGGAATTGCCCCTAGCCATAACACCCTAATGTCTAGATGAATTTTAGAGCTCAAAAGGCTAATTCCCTCAGGCCAAAGGTTGAGTTACAAGCTAGATCCTAGAGTCCGACAGCCTTGAGATGATAAGTAGTTATGCATGATAGAGCAAGAGGTAGAACCCTCTAACTTGATGATGGGCTAGATATAGAGGCAATGAGGCTCGGGTTGGTAGCTAAAGATGAAAATCCCAATCTATGAAAAAGCAAGCCAATTAGAGGCCTTTAGTCGTGGCCAATTTATTGCTTAATTGCGGCTAATTATTCATGGAAGCAGCGAGGCAATCCAAAGAGTTTCTTACCATGACCAATTAAGAAGTTAGTCGAGACCAATACTCAGATAGGAAACTAGGTAAACTCGAGGCTAATTAGCTACGGTGAATGATATGTTAGCCGCAGTGAATGGCACCATGAATGCTTATTGGTTATATTTAGGTCAACTTGAAAAAAGAGTTGATAAGGGGTCAGACAACCCATAGAGAGCGGGAATCCCTAGTATAAGTAAAGAAAAGAGTAGTGAATAGTCACGAAAGGTTAGTAAGAAATTAGTGGGCCTAGTAGCTAAGACTGAGAAAGTTAGACACAGAGACAATAAGGTTGTTAAGACCCGCCTATGAGGCGTTGACTCCAACCAAGAGTACTATACAGTGAGACATTGAATGATAGAATATTGGTGGTCTCGAAATAATATAAAATAAGACTATTAGTAGTAAGGCACATAGTGAGTGGCCTAGAAAGGTGTACTTCATCGGTAACACCTAGAGGTAAGTATGAGTAGCCCAATGACAAAAGTCCAGAAGAGAATGAGGAGAGTTCAGAAAGCCTTAAGTTATTATGAGCTTGTAAGTTAATAGGGCCTATAGTAAGCTACAAGTTTGATGAGATGGTTAGCCCAGGCAGAGTACAAGCTAAAGTCTAGGGGAAATTATCAGTAGTATCATTCTAGGTAAGATATATAAATGAAAGACTTAATGAAAGTTCTCATTGGATCGAGAAAGGAAAGATGAGACGTCCTGAGTCAGGGAGATCAATCGGTAGTGGTTAGTAAATTTCCTTAGATAGACCCCACTGAGTCATAAAGCATAGTGATAAGGGAAGCAAGGAAGAACTAAGAAACTTACCATTAAAGAGATACCCTCATTTTAGTGATGATTAAATGAGTAAACTGAACTAGAGAGGTAAATGGATAGGGGTTCGATAATTAGTTAGATGAGCTCCCTAATATGAGAATGTAGGGGTTAAGGCACTACATGATTAGAGCACCCGGTAGAGTATAAGTTTTCAGTAAGTTAGAATCTAGATATTAAGAGTACATGTCCTAGATTAGGTCAATAGAACCCTGAAATTAGTATACCGTGCTCCTGGGGATGAGGCTAAAAAGGTTAAATAGAGAGAAAGCCTAGCTTTAATCTGAACATATAAGCAAGCTATGACAAATAGGTAGTGCCTTAATACCCTCAAGGAAGCTCAAGGAAGTTAGAGACTGCCTCAGAAGGTGAGTCTTGTGTTATTTAGAAACAGAGTGTAAGCCAAAAGTGCCATAGAATGTAATTCCTGAGGTTACAAGTAATAGAAATCTTCTTACCAAGGAGTGGTCTAGTTAGAGGCAGAGCAAAAGTATTATAAAGTAGACCCCCTTGATGTTATAGAGAGTGAACAAGTAAAGGAACCCAGAAAAAATACAAGTACTCTTAAGCGTAAAGAAACCCAAACTGGTAATAGAGATAGCCAGTAGTAGAACATCCTTTACTTAAGTAAAATGATAGTAAAGATAAAAGAAAGAGAAGATATGATAGTGTTCAAGCCAAGGACATACTAGATTGAGAATATATATTGAGTTGATGTGCTTAAATGTTTAAGAAAGTACACTTGTCCTTGGCATAGATGCCCTGTTTCCATGATAATGCCCAAAGTAAAAAAATCAGGTAATGTAGAGGAATCTCGGGATGAAGTCAAGGAAGAATCCTACTTTCCTCGCGCACTCTACGAGAATAGGGCAGATAGAGAAAAGTAAGAAAGAAATACTTTAGATTGTTAGAAAACTTGCAATATACTGGTGATAGTGGCCCTGAGCTCAGTCATGAAACACTAGTGTATTAGTATTTAATATTATGGTTTGCTTGCAATAGAGGCTACATGATATTGGGTCTGGCCAACCTAGTAGTAATATGGCTTAAGTGTGTAGCAAATGACAATATCAATTACCAAAGTGTCCCGATAATCAAAAGGTATCCTAGTTAAAGAATGAGATGAGTCAGAAAAGAGAGGTAAAAGGATTCCAATGATATTAGAATAGTAAGAAAAGCATGTAGAAAGGAATCCTTAGTAAAGAATGTTTAGATCCAAATAGCATAAGTTCAGTATGTATGATCTGAGTCCCTTATAATATATGTAAACGAAATGAGAAGGGACTAGTACATAGTCTCTCTCCTGCTAGAAATGTTAGCTACACTCTATGTGCGAGATGCCCTAGTGCCAAGGCACTTAAAAGCAGAACGTGGGTATAGTTAGAAACTGCAGGATATTAGAGGAAAAGACAGCAAAGTACAATTAAAGTAAGAAAAGAAAGCCAAGTAAAACGGGGGCTGAAGTGGAAATCTGAGGATCCCATGAGGAGTGATGAATGAAAATTAAGATGCTCTGAGTATCAGTATGATGGGATCCTAGAGAATTAGATAACATAAAACCCACTTCGCATGAAGAGTATAAAGTACTTCTGAGTTTAGCCTCAGTTATTATGGGCAATAGTTATCGAACTTGGTGAGTATGTATTTACTGTCAGCTACAGTACTCTTAGGCTTTTACATCTCCTAGATATGGATCGCAGTAGATCCTAGTATAACATAGCGGGTTACAATAGACCTTAGCAAGGCTCTGAGAGGTTGCAGTAGACTTAGGGGTCACAGTAGATCTCACAAAGTTACAAAGAGCCCTAGTTATAGCATAATAGTTCTTTGGTGAGATGACCGCCTAAGATAAATAGTTTTTATAGAGCAGTTAGTCTCAGAGACCAGTAGAGTTTTAACTAGCTTTTATCTCAGAGACTGGAGATCTCCTGAGTCTAGTAGACTATTACCATAGATATATGAAGGCCTTGCTCAGACAATTAGACCACTGACTAGCTCTCTTGAGAGATGGGCATAGTATATGGGATAAGGAAAGAAAGAAATTAGCTTTCCAGAGTTATAACTAGATGAACCACTACCTAGCAGATAGTAGCCCTGACCGAGGGATAGAAAGATCCCCGCATGCTAGCTTATGTATTTAGAAAGAGGTTAGGTGCAATTTTTATATGAGGTAAGTGGTCAGTATATCTTCAATCAGCAAAACTGTGAGAATAGCTAGCATCCCACAATAGCTCAGTAGTAGTTAGTGGTAGTTGCTTTTCGATGCCAAGATGAGACACATATGTTAGGCCTATCAGTGTTGAAATAAGGACTATAAAATGCCACTATAAGTGAGCAAAGAGAGTGAGGAAAAGTCCCGACCTACAGAGACAGATGTAGTAGTAAACAAAGAAGGTGAGGTCATTAAAAGTAGAAACTTCTTAAAGAAGTTACAATCCCAGTAAGCAACTAGATGTGAGGCCTATGATAGAAAGAAATATGAATTGTAATCATGGGATGAGCTAATAAGAAAGAACATAGAGATGAACAGTAGACGGTACATGTAAATAAGTAAACAGATAGACAAAAACCTTCGATGACTGTAATGATTAAAAAAGATGATGAGATGTTATGAGAAGCCATTGGAAGAGGATACAGTAAACGTGATATGAAATAAGTTATCTCCTAAAATGGGTAAAAGAGTCCACCAGAAGAAACATTAACTCCTATGAACGGGTTAAGACTAACTTGATATGATTAGTAAGCTCTCCCATAATAGGTCTCAAGTGTCAAAAATTTTCTTCCTTTAAGAGAAAATAAACATGTATTTTATAGAAATAGAGCCCTCATTAAGGGTCAGTAATGAAAAATTCCTTGGCTAAAGGAAACTTTCAACGAGCAAAATTGCTGAGAAAAGCATATAAAGCTAGGAAGAAGAGAAAGAAAAGAGCAGTTAGCCAAAAAAGAAAAGAGTAAGAGGAAAGTGTACCCTAAATTTCGAAGACGAAATTTATTAAAGGGGGGGAGAAATGTAACATCTAGTTTTTTGAAAACGTAAGAAACGTAACGTACAGATTCTCTGTAAACGAATGAAATTCACTAGACATAAAAGGAAGTCTCCTAAAATGAATTAGTTAAGGTCTTAAAAAATTTGAAAAGCATTCTAGACTCCTAAAAATGAGAATTCCAAGCTCAAAGGAAAGAAAAATGGAGCAAGAATGAAGAAACAATTTTTGACGAAAACTTACAAAACGTAATGGTATTTTTGTAATTTTGAGCAATTTTTATAATTCACATAGGAGGGCTTTTTAAATGAAAGTTTTAAGTTCTTCGGGGTTCTCAGAGGCCCTAAAAACTATGAGAAGGCTCGGGACAGCTAAAGCCCTTCCGATGGACTTTTTCCAATGTCGTATACCTGAACTTTGACGGATTCGTTCGGGAAGGTTTTAGCTCTGATTTGAGTGATTCCAAAAGTATTTTACTAAATTGGGAACATAAATTTCATAATGGAAAAGATGGTTCTTAAAAATGAGCTAAAACAAATCAAAAACAAAAATACCAAGAATGAAGGGCAGAACGAAAATTTTTGAAATGTGTTTCTTCCTCCCACTTATATATATGATGCGCCCTTTATCTCCCTTCATTTTGGTTGAACAAGTTCTACCTAAAAACCATAGAAAATCCTAGGGGATGAGGCACACAAGAGGAGGAAGAAAAGGAGGAGAAATTTAAGCTAAAAGGTAAGGAAATTTAGTAGTTTTTCATGCTTTCTTCGTTCCAAACCTCTTCTCCTCCATTCTCCTTTGTTTTCTATGATTATAATGAAGTTTATAAATCTATTTTAAGGGAGAAATTAAGGGAAAATTCGGATTTGAAGAGAGGATCCCAAAGAAAATAAGATTCAAGTGAGAAAATAAGAAAAAATAAGGTAATTTCTTCTTCCATAGTTGCTATCCCTTGCTCCTCTTCGTCCACCATTTCACCCTACTTAAGAAACTCTAGGAGGGCTTTGTTTTTAGGTAGAACCAAGGGTGATTCTTAGGAAAAAGGGTGTGGAGATTAAGAATATGCAAAGAGAATTAACAAAAAATCATGGAAATTCAAGATGCAATTTCTAGGGTTTCAAGTATTTTGCATAAAATCTGATTTGATCTCTTAATTTCTATGCCTAAATGAGAGTTTAAATGCATTTCTAAGATCCCTAGAAGTCTCCCCATGTGCTTCCTCCATCAAGAAAACAAACCAAAGTCCATGGAGAGCAAAATGCTTCCTATGTTCGGCCAAAAGGGGTTTGTGTACTTAGGGAGGGTTTTAAATTTTTCCAAGCCCATTTTTGAGTTATATATGATGAATAAATATAAGGGGAAGACTTGGAAAATATTTAGGAGACTTAGAGAATGATTTAGTGCTTTATGTTTCATAATATGACCTAAAGAAGCAACATGTAGCTAGGTTCTTTATTTTAATTGTGTGATGACTCTAAAAGGCTTAAAAAGAGTCAAGAATCATATTTGAAAGGAAAGAATGGAGTCTAGAATTTATATGATGGGTGTTGCTTCATTAGATGCATTCTTGGAAACAAAAAGGAGCTAATGAGCCAAGCTAGTGTTTAAGCAAGTTGTGTGGCCTTGGACCTTGCTTCAAGAATGTAATTAGCTTTCATATGATGTGTCTAGGCCAAGAGGAATGATCTCCAACTTCTTAAGTGTGTGAGGTTAAGGGAGAGGATTCAAGGCTTAAGGAAAAAGTGTACAAATGCTAGCAAGGTAGCTCTCTCCACCTTTTCTCATGCATGATTGCTTACTTTACTTTTCTTTGAATGTGTGTATGTGTATTTGAAGCCATGAAAAATGTTCTAACATGAGCTCTTACTCCATGGTGCCATGATGATTTATTATGTTTCCAAATGATATTTATGATACTTGCTTTAGTTTGCTTGAGTGTGGTGAGGCCAAGAACCTTTAGGCATAGTGAGGATGAGTCAAGAACCTTTAAAATTAGTTGAGACAAAGTAAAGAGTCTCTCAAAAGTGAAGTTGACTCCCAAAAGTAAGGTTGAGTCTAAGAATCTCTTAAAGAATGGATGAGGCAAGTCCAAAATCCACAAGTGAACGGGTGAGGCTAATCCACTTGCTTGGCAAGCATTTGCATGCTATATATGACTTGTTCAAATGTTGAAAATGCTTCTTGAATGTTTACACATGACAATATGCCCATGTATGCATTAGTAAGACTTGTTTTGCATCTTTTATGTATGATTGAATGGGAGATGAGCTATTAGGATTCTTTGAATCTCATCCCCTCTTCTCCAATATTCTAAAATGCTAGATGGACCAAAAAGCAAAGAAATGGGAGCCAACCACATGAGAGATAGAAATATGACATCAAAGTGTCTTGAATTTGTTACTTTAAGGTCTTATGAATAGCAAATGATGTAATCTAAGGTTGTATATGTCCTATGATGTTATGAATATGTATAATTATGTTTATGTATCATGTATAAATGAGCGCTAAGGTTGTATGCTTGGATATGTACATTTTGGTTATATAATGGCAAATTTGCATTATGGAAGAATGTGTATAAATGGAAGTAGGATAGCCAAAATGAGATGCATGAAGTTTGGAATCATTTGGGTAGTTCATACAAGTCCTATTTATGCTTTTAGACTTGCCCAAGAGTTGCCAAACCCCAAGGGAAGCCATTTGGATATTTTGGTATCTTGTATGGACCAAGAATTGATTATTTTAAGACCCTATACTACTTTTTATCCAAATGAGCTCTCCTTGATCTGAGATTTGGCATGCAATTGGAGTTTGTTGAGATCTTTTTGGTAAGTTAAAGAACAAAATTTTTGGAGGTCTAGAGAATATTTGCTGAATTTTCAAAGTTGGCAAAAATTCTTGTTTTAGTCTGATGTACTGTTCACTTGGTCTAAAAATGATTTCTATCTCACAGGGCTCAAATAATGTCCAATTGTCACAAAAATTTATATTGAGAAACTAGAAATTTCCAGTGACTTGTGCCAACTAGAAGCACCCCATTTGGATGTCTAAAGAGGGAGATATGAATTTTTAAAGATTCTATCTAGTGTCAGGCGCTCCAACTGACCTCAGGTACTATTTGATTAGATTTTGAGCTAGACATGCCTGAACTGGTCTAAAGTTATTTTTTTACCCTAGCTAACATCCAAATATTTCCAGATTAATATCATTTGCATGGATTGGATTTTTATAGAATTAATTAGATATTTTTAAAATTTGCTACAAAAACTTGTGATAGTACCAATAGATAGCCAGACCTCTAGACCTTTTTGAATGTCAAATGTTTCTTGTGTTAGATGTTATGGTCTGGACATATTTTTAACATAAATTAAACATGTGTAGCTTCCCATAATGGCAAAGGATGTATAATTTTGATTTTTTTAGAATTAGTTATGATTTTCCAAATTTTGTGATAGGAAAGCTAAAATTTTGTCCGAAATTACTCCATGAGATTTCATGCTCCCCTTTGCTTTATACAACCTCTAGGCCAATTTTGGTGATGGAAATGGTTTGTATCTATGTGTTTAAATATGAGAATATGATACATGAGTCCATATGGCCCACAAGACTCTGAAAGAAAAATTTTTACCTATAAGATACGTAACTTATCCATGAAAATGAATCCCATTATGTGTCCTCCTATAGAACAAGCATGAAATGAGGCATAAGAATTGTATGAATTGAGTCTTAAAAGCATGGTGTTATAGCGACTATCCACCTAGGTAATATAGCATATAAGTTTTTCCAATTACCAAAAGCAATTGTGACGACTTAGTATTTTTCTTTCCATGCTTTCCTATCAAACAAGTTCTTCATCTGCTCAATGATCTATCTAATCGAAACATCAAGTGTTTTAGTCACCATACCCATAATATAAGATGATATAACATCAGAATCCAATTTTAGGTAATCTTAGAATAAAGTCGCAGTTATGTTTGAGAATCACCATATTTTGTTATTTGCCAATGCAATCCCTCATCCTTGCCTTTTTTGCAAGTTTTTACCCACCATCTATAACTATTCCCATAATTAACACTGAAATTCTTTTTACTTTTTAGATGTCGAATATTTCTTAAAGGTGTGATATATTCTCACAAAGTATAGTTTAATAGCATAACGTAGTGCCTTCTAGCTTAGATATTGCAATCCAATATACAAGTCCTGCATGCTCAAATTTATGCTATCCCTAACCTCCTTAAATCTATCTCCACTAGCTAAGGCCATATTAACCCTAGAGAAGAAAGCAGTAGTAGGATCTACATATTGGGATGCTGGTCTACCGTTGATGGTATTACTAGCTTCTCTCCACACATATCATTTTCAAATTTATCATTGTCATCGTCATTGTCATCATTGTCATCATTATCATTATAGTTAAGGTCAAGTTTAGCATTATATTCATTTTCATTTTTAAAGTCATCTAACACATTATCTTTGGAGTTGTTTGAAGAATGAGGTTCAATAAAACAAAGCACTAGGTGGGAGGAACTTGGCTGTGAAATGATCTCCATTGGTATAGTATGATATTATTATGAATAAGTTGGTTGAATTTCTAGGCTCACTTGCGAGTCTATGAGTAAGGTCTTTGCATATAACTCAACTGCATTTAATTGCTCTGGGAAACATGAGTGAACTTGTCACATCTTTTAAATATCAAAATCACCTTCTAGAACAATTGATAGTACCATATAGGATTTAGTGATGTTAGGAGTTTATATATCAAAGTGAAGACAACTTAATTAAGGGAAAGCTATAGCTTTTAACTGCGTCTTTCAAAGCATCTAAAGTAATGTCAGTGCTAACTGTTATATATTTTGACATGGCACACTGAAATGTTACACGTTGATCACTATTGAAAATCCTTCTATTCACATAAATGCTAACAAACTCATTTCTTTTAGTCATTCACTTTCCTACGATCAGAGTTTCGCTTAATAGTCCCCGAAAAACAAATCTTAATTTATTTTCATGTTATTTAGGAATAAAATCTCATCTTCTCATAATTATGTTTTCCTATAATTTTTTTCTTACATTGCTTCATGGATATTTTTAATTATTTATAAAATAATTATTTCATTTTTCCCATTTTTTTAAATATCATTATTTTTTCTACAATTTTTTCCTCATTCTTTATGGATACTTCATTAATGGTTTGTAAAATAATTATTTTATTCATCCTATTTTTTAATATAATTATTTTTCCTACAATTTTTTTATTTCTTGTGCATATTTTATTACTCATTTATAACATAACTATTTCATTTATCATAACTTTTAGATATATTTATTTTTCTCCTCAATTTTTTTATTCTCTGTGGATATTTTAATAATTATTTATTTATCCTAATTTTCTAAATATAATTATTTGTCATTTAATTTTTTTTCATTTCTTTATAGTTTTTTCTACAATTTTTCTTCACTTTTTGGTCCCAATTTCATTACTTATTCATTTATCCTTTTTTTCCAATATAATTATTTTCTCCATATTTTTCTAGCCTTTTTGCGGATATTTATTAAATTGTTTACAAATTATTACTTCATTTATCCCATTTTTAATACATAATTATTTATTTTGAGAATTTTCTAATACATCATTCATTATATTTTTCTTGGATATTAATTACTTTTTTTATATTTTCTTATTTACCCTTTTTCAGTTTCATTTATTATTTATAAAATGTCATTCATTCTTTCTAATCTAGTAAGTTTTTGTCATTTTTTTTTTCTAACAATTATTTTCCATGTTTTATTTTTATTCATTTTTCTTCTTAATTATTTTTTCTTAAAACCATTTTCTATTTTTCTCATTTTTCTGAATTTTTCAGCCGTAATTACTTTTTTACTTTCTCTTAAAAATTATTTATCAAATATCTCTCCTTTTTTTTTTTCCAAATTAAATTCTTTCTTCTTATACTCACTTATCATTTTTACGTAATCCTTACTTAGTAATTTTTTTGTCCTTCTTTTAGTTTTTTCCTTCTTCATTTTCTTTCACTTATAGAACATTTATTCCTTTTTCTATACATTTACCAAAATCATATCAACATATAAATAAATAATTTCTATTATAAATAAATACCAAATAATAAGCAAATAATGTAAATAATCTAAAACAAATAATATCACTAATGCATATTCATATTCCTTGGTGTCTTTTTGGCCTAATTATACTTTCATATGGCTTAATTTTCCTTCCTAGAGTACCATAGCTTCTTAGGTGCAATAAAAAACATTGATTTCACTATCTTGAATTTTAAAGCTTTTTAATTAGTTTCAATGGTATAATCAACTTCTCCATGTCTCAAAACCCTTGTTTCTATTTTGATATGGCCAAAATTCATCTCCTCTTATATAGCTCTATGTTTGGCTGAAAATGAAGAAGGATAAAGAGGCAAGAAGAAGCAATTTTCCTATCATGAAACATTCCTTATCTTAAAGTTTTTTAATAGAGGAATTTGGTGCTACAATTAGTTTTCTTAGATCCCCTCCTTCTAAGAATACAACCACAAACATGGCCTTTCAAGAAATTAAAACCACCATTAAAGAGAGTTTAGAGAGAAGAAGGAGATTAGGGAAGGCTATACTATGAAAAAATAGAAAATTTCCTAGCTAAATTGGCTTTTCTTTCCCCTTCTTCCTTTTCATTTTTTGTGCATCTTTAGTTCTGGTTCAGAATTTTCTAAATCAATTTGAAGGAGCTAAAAACATGGCTAGCTTGATATAAAGAAGAAGAAGAGATTTTTTAAACAATTTTAAAATTCTCGTTATGCCCTTTAATTTTATTTTCTTTGTTTAGGCTCGTAGTAGCTCCTTTTTTAGGACCGCCCTTTTCCATATGAAAATTTAGATCTTCTAATTTATTAAAAACATTTACTTTCAAGTTTATGGGGTTCAGAACCTTATCGAGTCATTTGGTTAAAGTTTAAGTCAACTAACAGCCTAAAACCTTCCTATGGCCTAAATCGCCCATAGGAAGGTTTTAGTCATTCTAACTAATCTTATGGTTTTTAGGGCATTGGAGAACCTTAGAAAACTTAATTTTTTTCTATTAAAAACTTCCTCATTTGAGTTTCTAAAAAGTTTATCAAAATTATGATTTTGTTACTACATTGTTGATTTCTTTGTTCAGCCACTTTTACTTCTATTTTGAGCTATCTTTAACCTAGTATCCTCATTTTTAGATGCCTAGATTATCATTCTAACCTTGTTTAATCTCATTTCATTTTATTCTGGAGTTTTCCTTTAGTATCTAATTGGCTCTAATTTAGTTTTAGGAAGACTAGATATTATATTCCCCTCCCCCTTAAGTAAAATTTTGTCCTTGAAATTTGGGGGTATAGTCATCATTCTATATTCCTTGTACTTTTTGGGGCTAATTCCTACTGGATTCTCTTATATGGGAAGTTTGAATAGCTTGCAAAAGTATTCTATTCCTCTTATTCTTTTCTCACAAAGTATATTATTAGTTCATTACTTGCTCCCTTAGCTTTTGTGATGAAAGGGCTACTTTTGATAGTAGTACTTACCCTCCTCCTATCTCTGGGGTAAGAATTTAAAGATTATACCTTTTCATATCTAGTTAGTCCAAACCTAAACTATATAGAATGGGCCTTTTTTTATCTAGTGGATTCACTTATGTATATATATATATATATATGAAAAAAATGTCATTAGATACTAGGTTTCCAACCTTTTATTGTAATGGCTTTCTGTCTCATTTCTTCTTTTTATACTTATTCTGAGTCATTATGAATCTTTTGCTACCTACTTTCCTTACTTAATATTTAGTAGAATTTGTCCCTTTTTCTTATCATAAACTTTATAACTAACTAGCTTTTGGGATGATAGTTCTTACCCCCCCTTTTTTTAATGGGGCCTTCATTTATTGCTATACTTGCTTTTCAGACCAAAAGTTCCCTTTACTCCCTTTAGCTATTTAAGAGTAAACTTTGGTCAGATTATTACTTCATACCTAATTATCATAACACTTTAACTATTCAATATTGGCATCAAGGAGTAACTACCACTGACTAATATTAATACATGTGGGATGCCAATTTCTCATAGCCTCAACTATTAAAGGCATATTCTACCATTCACCCTATTGTAGATAACCATACATGACCTCTTTTCTAAGTTTTGGTGTATAAGGACTTCTCTTTCCCTTGGCCAAGTGTAATAACTACTAGGTAGTTATTCATCTAACTATACTTTGGGATTACTTACTTGCTCTTCTTATCCTACATGCTGTACTTATCTATTAGGGGAGATCTAGTCAGTGGCTTGGCTGTCTAAGTAAAGCCTTACTAATTTTGTAGCAATAGTCTACCAAACTTATGAGGACTTGAGTCTTTGAGACTAAACTATTTGAAATCATATTAGTCTTTAAGACTAACTGATATGTTAAAACTATCCTAGGTCGTCATCTCCCAAAAAGAACTGCTGAACTATAACTCTAGGCTTTTAGTAACTTTGTGAGATTTACTACAATCCCCTGGCTCTATTGTGACCTCTTAGAGCCCTACTACGGTCTAATGCAACCCATGAAATTGTGCTAGGATATACTGTAATCTATCTCTAAGAGATTTCAAAGCCTAAGATCATTATCTATAAGTAAGCTCATACTAAAACTCATACTCATTAAGTTTGGCAACTATCACTCATGGTCTTTGAGACTAAGTCAAATGCCTATCATGTTCTGCTAACATTTCTTATGTGAAGTGGATTCTATATACTGTTTCATTTTTATAACAATCCCATAGAAGTGATACTCAAAAGTATCTTAATATTTGTTTGCTACTCTTTATGGGATCATCACATTCCCATCATACTTTAGTTGGTCCTTTCCCTTGCTAATTCACTTTACTTGTTTTATTTTCTTTACTCTATAAGTGAAACTAGGGTGCATATTTCATAGATCATTTCTAGCTTCTTTCTCTTACCCTACAAATTTTGTCTCTGCCTATATTGCATATTCAAGTACCTCTAGCACTAGTACAATCCATATTTCATAGGGCATTTCATATTATGCATTAAGTGTGTCTATTTCCTAGCAGGATAAGTATCATATGTTGGTCTCTTTTCATTTCATTCAACTCTAGCATAAGAGACACATACTAAATGTATTAAACATCAAGTTAACTAAGTCTTAAAACTTTAGTGCTTTAGTCATATTTAATTTACAACATTCTATACTGGGGATCCTTCCACATATTTTTCTTGCATATTTAGTTCTTCTGAAATCCCTTAACTCTTTTTGTTATTTAGCTCATTCTTTTAACTTAACTGACTATGATACTTTTCAATCATCGGCATACTCTTTATGATTGATACTATCATTTGTTATGCATTTAGCTTACATTATTATTGAGTTGACCAGACCCAATATCATGTAACCACTATGGCAAGTAAATCACAGCATCAAACATTAATACATTAGTGCATCGCGACCAAGCTTAAGCCACTATTGCTAATATATTACGAGTTTTTCAATAATCTAGAATACCTTTCTCTTACCTTTCTATTACTTCCTTTGTGTCATCATATAATAACTAAAGGACATACAATTTTGATTTTACCATTACGTTATTGGTTTCTTCACTTAGCCACTTTTGCTCTTATTTTTGGATATCTTTAACCTTGTATCCTCATTTTTATATGCTTAGATTAACATTCTAACATTGTTTAATCTCATTTCATTTTATTATGGGGTTTTCCTTTAGTATCTAATCGGTTCTAGTATAGTTATAGGAAGACTAGATATTATATATCATATCCTATTTGTTAGTGATTGAGCTTTCCCTCATCTTCCTGTTTATAGCCATAACATGTGCTCTTCTCATGGCTCTGATCTTGGACCCAACCTTGACGTAATTAGTTTGAGTAAGCTTAGCTTTAGTTTGGAGCAATTTTAGTTAATTATGATGGATATAGAGAATGAAGCAAGATCAAATGTGTTGTAATATAAAATTTTAGTGCATTTTATCTATATAATTACAATTAAGTGTGCTTTAAAATTAAAGTTGAGCATGTAGAAAAGAAGAAGACTGAAGATAAGAAGCAATAACCTGTATTGCGACATAAATTGTATTAAATTGTATTGAGATTCTAATGTAATGAATCAACTCCATTTACATGAGAGATAAAAATAGGTACTGAAGTCTTTGAAGCTTGAAGCACTTGAAGCCAAAATACTAAACTGAACCAATAAAGTTGCTTAATGTAATACAAAAATTTGTATTGTATTGAAGTTACTATGGCTTGAAGCATCTAAAGCAAAAATATAAATTGGAGTTTCAATGAATGCAAAAGTACTATATATGTAGCTACTGCTTCTTAAACCCTTTTATAATGGCTTGTCACTTGATTTGTTATGGCCTAGTGAAAGAGACATAAACTTCAATTATTAAGAGATGTAATATGTGTCACATTGAATTGTAAGCAATAATTCAATCTATATGAACAGATATATTTCAATAAATTTGCTTCTTTTATTGCATATTCTATTGCATGCTTGCCTGCTATATTATTTTGTACCATGTGAAAAAACTTGATTAAACTTTAGTGTGTCAAGGAATAGCATAGGACAATCAATTAGCCTTTATATATTAATATAAAACTAATCAAAACATAAGCAACAATTATATAGTGATAGCATATAAGAAAAAGAGAAAAAAAGTAAATTGTTCTTATCGATAGTATATGTAGGTTCACTCTCATGTGTTTGAAGGCAAGCTGAAGGTGTTGATGAAAAGATTCCATATTACATGCGATTATCCTGAAAGAGAAAGGCAGCTATAAATTAACACTTCTTCAACACTAATCACACTTATTCAACATATTTGCATTGCATTATCTATACCATAGATGGGTGACTTTGTCATGCTTTGATTGTAAAAGCTATTTTGGCTTTTTTTATCTTTGGTTTATGCTTAAAATAACTCTTTGGTCTATTCTTCCACCTAATGCCATTTCTTTCCTTGAATCTTATACCTGGTGCAATAAATTTTGTTAGCAGTGTTGTGGAAGCATCACATTTGTTCTTTAACCTTGTTGCCTTGACCAAAGCTCTACGACTTGCTTGCTCAGTTTTAGAATGCCTTTGTGAACTAAAGAGAATGCCTTTGTACTATTGGGTACTTCAATTGCTAACCTTATAAGCATAGGATAAAGTTGTCCATACTGGTGTGTGCTCTCCAACTTAGGATTTGCTTTAACCTTCTTTCCTTTAATATCATATATCATACTATTTTATGTCTCTCTTGTCCACCTATTTAAAATACATTGATCAAGAAGCTTTTTCACATCCAGCACCTCATATACCATCAAAGTATGGTAACACATTATTCCCAAGTATCAAACTTCCAATAGCTGCATGTAATTGACCTCGACATAAGATGATATCGAAATCTCATTCTCTTTATTTCTTATCCATACCAACAACAGATTCAAACAATGGCTGATTATCATTTCTATGTCTCATAAAAGAAGTAGTAGATAGATCCCACTTATGTTAGAACAAGTCAAAGATGGAGGCAAGTAAATGTAAGTAAGCTGTTGTAACATGGGTAAATGTTAGATAATCAACTGCAATAATTTATGTCGTGATTTAAAATCTTCGTGCAACTCATTATACCTTTTATTCTTAATGATATGTTCAAATTACTTGAATAATTGATTAATGTTCAAGTTAAACTTTGTACACCTTTTGATGTCCGCATTCACAATTTCATGAAATCATTCTTTAGATGACACCATACCCATTTCCATGATGCCTTAAACTATGTTTTCTCTAAGTACTCAAACATACACTTCTTGAAATCCCTAAAAAAACTTAATCTATCCTTTATTAAGTTTTTAAGATACTTGATGCTATTTTACATTAAATGACATATGCATAAACTATCATTCGTATCTAAAACCACTTTATGCAAGACTCTTGCCATGGCTGCATCTTAATTAGTTAAGATTATCAAAGGCCTTTTCTGATTGTGAGTCTTTAAGAAAGTCTCAAGTAGCCACTTAAATGACTTTGTGGTTTCTTCATAAAGCAAGGCTGCCCCAAAAATTACCATGCCTCTATAATGATTTAAACTTGAAAATATCGCAAGTGGTTTATGATCACAATTAGTGTTGTATATTATATCGAGAGACACCATATCACCAAAATAAGCATAATCAATCAACATTCGTTCATTAGCTTAAAAGACATTGGTTATCTATTCTTCTATATCCATTTGATAGGCATGATAAAATGATTGGTTTTTAGACACTTGTTATGTTGAAATATTGTAATAGATAGCTAGCTTCTTCGTACATCAAGCTCCGTTGTCTTTTAAAGTTTAGATGATTTTTTGCATCTACATGGGTACACTTTAGATTAGCTCTTCTACCGATGTGCAAACTCATCAATTGAAAAGATTCCTTCTGTTAAAGCCCAGCATCTTTGGCCAAGTCAATCTCGTGGGCTTGAACTTCAGTCACTTTGCATTCTGATGCCAACATGTGAATCATTTCTAGAGGAGGAAGGGGGTGATCATGGTCCTTGACAAAGTCATTGACTTTATATTCCCATTCACTTGTGCAACTGACATTCTTGCTCTATAGTTAGTCCTAGTCTCTTGTCAAGGTTTGGTGGTCTTAAAATCCCTTTTATATGATCTTTGCAAACTTTCTTACTCTTGTTGTAACCATGTTTTCTTTCTCCAAGTCCTTTTTCTCATTGTAATCAACCCAAAACTACTATGTTTCCTTTAGGCTATCAAATTCTAAACTAAGTTTAGGGTTCAAATCAACCTCTATGGATAAATAAATAATACCTAAAAAATAAGCATAGACTAAATTAATATTAGTGCTTTAAGCTCAAAGATAGGAAATCTTCCTAAAAACTAAGCACATAAAAGCATACTAACATAATTAATAATTTTTTAATCATTTTGGTCTTATTAAAAAGCTGAGTGGGATAGATCATGGTCTTATTAAAAGAGCATACTAACATAATCAATAATATGTTAATCACTAAGCCTTGACAAATGAATGATATATGGGGAGGTATGTGGAGATTATAGCAAAGGCATGGTTGCATTGGGTCTTTGAATCAACCTTATACAAAAGTATACTAACATAATTTTCAATTAACTTAGAGAAATATTAAAAGCGTATAGAGCCATACTAACATAATATTAAATTAAATTACAAGTATATAAAAAGCATATGACTTTGAATCTACCATTAACCAAGGGTAAAAAAAAACCTTAGCACATTTAAATCTTGCATCAATTAAGAGGAAAAAGACCATATAAAAGCATACATAAGCATATAAAAGAATATTAACATAATATGAAATTAACTTAAAATCATATAAAAGCATATAACTTTGAATCTTCCATCAACCTAAGGGAAAAAACTAAGCACATTCAAAACACCAAAAATCTAAGCACAACTGAATCTTGCATCAACCAAGGGGAGAAAAAATAAAAATAAAAACCTATATGATATACCTTGCTGCAGCAAGGATAGAGACAAAGGTTGAATAATAATCCCCCATACTTCACATTAATGGCCCTTGATTTGCCTTGAGCTGACATTTCTTGGCAGAAAAAACTCAATGCTTTAGCACGTTTATGGAATAGGGACTAATAAGGAAGAAGAATAAGAGAACGCAACATTTCTTTCCTAATTATATGCAACTAAAATGAGGGCATATTGGGGTCTTTAGTGGATGGCTATGATTACATTTCATTTTGAAAGTAAAAAAAAAACCTCAAAATACACCATCTCAAGATGGTACATTTTAGGCATTTTGCAATGTGGTATAATGCAACTTGTTAGATTGAAAATTTTAAGTTTTTTGGAAATTTCAGAGTCCCTAAAAATCATGGAAAGCCCCAGGACAGTTAAAGCCCCTTCAGTATACATTTTTTAACGGCAGTGAGCCCAAACTTTGACCAATTCGTTTATGAAGGTTTTAGCTCTAAATTGAGTGATTCCAAAGGCATTTTATAAGTTAGAGAACCTAAATTTTATGATGAAAAAGATGGTTCTAAAAAAGAAGCTAAAACAAACCTAAAACGAAAAAGATACGAAATAGGGACATAAATGAAATTTTTAAAAAAGAAAGCTTAAGAAGCCTCCTTAAATACACGCCCCTCTTCTCTCCCTTATATGACCAACTTTATTTTTGCATTAGAATAAAAGGGAGACTAGTTGGGAGTGGCATCCAAGAATAGAAGAAAATAAAGAGAAAAAATTCAAGAAAAAGGTGAGAAAAGTGTATAAATTCAAGCTTCTTCCTTTAGCAATTTGATTTCTCTTCTTCTCCTCCTTCTTCCCATAGCTTTAGTACATGAATTGGTTCTATTTTGAGCTCAGACCAAGGGGGAGGAGTTTAAAATTAAGGAGGAGAGCTAGAGGAAAAGGAAGAGCATTCAAGAAAGGCTTGAATTTAAGGTAAAATTCTCAGTTCCTATGCTTCCCTTTTCTTGTTCTTCTTTATTTATATTTCGTCCTACATATGGCTAGCCAAGAAGGAACAAATTTTGGGCAAAACCAAGGATGAAACCCATGAATTAAAGTGTGCATTATGGAACTATAAATGAGCTATAAGAACCACCAAGCTTTTGAAATGAATGTATATCTTTAGAACTTGTTCCAAGAGTGTAATTGGCTTCCATATTATGTATCTAGGCCAAAGGAACCAAGTTCCACCTTCTTGTGAATGTGTGGCCAAGGGAAAGGAGTTCAAGGAGAAAAGTGTGCATTTATGACAAAGGTAGCTCTCTTTTCTTTTTCTTATGCATGAGTGAATGTCTATCTTGTCTTGAATGTGTGTATGTATGCTCAAGCCATGAAAGATATTTCTAGCATGTGTTTATATGCCATGATACCATGTTGCTATGTTATGTATTTAAATGATATTTTATGAATATGTTTTGGTTTGCTTGAGTGTGGTAAAGTCTAAAGCCTCTTATCAATGGTGAGGATGAGCCAAGAACCCTTAAGAATGGGTAAGACAAGCCAAAAGTCTCTAAAGAGTGAGGTTTAGTCAAGAACTCTTTAAGAGAATGGGTGAAGCAAGTCTAAAATTCCCCAAGAGAAATAGGTGAGGCTAATCTATTATGTATGCTATGTATGACTTCTTGAATGCAAGAAAAGTTTTATGAATGATCATACACTTCATGATATCCATGCATGCATTTTTAGAATTAGATTTGCATTTTTTATGTATGGTTGAAAAGAAAAAGAGCTATTAGGATTCCTAGAATCTCATTCCTTCCTCCCTACTTGCCTAACATGTCTAGGAGGACCAAGTAAGCTAAGGAATGGAAGCCACCAAGTATAAAGGAAGGAGATTGACATAGAATTGTGTGAGTTGCCCATTTTGTAGCAATATAAATGGCATATGATGTAATCTAATATCGTGTATAATGTATGAGCTGCAAGAAAAGTTTTATGAATGATCATACACTCCATGATATCTATACATGCATTTTTAGACTTGGATTTGCATTCTTTATGTATGATTGAAAGGAAAAAGAGCTATTGGGATTCTTAGAATCTCATTCCTTCCTCCCCACTTGCCTAACATGTCTAGGTGGACTAAGTGAGCCAAGGAATGGAAGCTACCAAGCATAAAGGAAGGAGATTGACATAGAATTGTGAGTTACCCATTTTGTAGCCATATGAATAGCATATGATGTCATCGAATATTGTATATAATGTATGAGCTTATGAACATGTGTAATTACATGAATACTTGATGTATAAATGAGATTTAATGCCATGTGAATGATGTAGCAATTTTTGGATATTGAATGGCAAGGTGAAGCATATATGTTCTTATGTATAGCTTGGGGGGAGAGTGTGAATTTGTAAAATATGGGTTCTTAGACCCTTGACACATGTTTATTAGACTATTTTCATGCTTTCCCACATGCTCAAATGGCCCTAGGAAAGCTAGAAGCAAAAATAAACCATTTGAGACCCTTTTAGAAGCTAAAAAGTGATCATTTGCACCTCTATGGCGAAATCTAACCAAATGGACGAATTTCAATATGAAATTTGGCATGCATATAGATCTTGTTTAGAAATTTTGGGAAGGTAAAGTTCATATTATTTAAAGCTCTAAAGAATATTTAGGGAATTTCTAAAGTTGAAAATTTTTCATGGTTTGGTATTATCACTGTGCAATTGGTCAGAATTTGCATCTCTATCATGCAATGGTGTCCAATGGATATGAAAATTTATAAAGAGAAACTAAACACTCATAGTGACTTATACCAACTAGAAGCACCTCAATTGGAGGTCTGTGGAAGGAGAAATGATTTTCTAAAGTTCTATATCAGTACTAGGGATGACAATAGACCTTGGTTCTTGTTATATTAGTTTTATAGGTCTAAAGGCTTTTAAACTAGTCTAAACTTATTTTTCCCTCTATTTAACATCTTTGTCTTTCCAAATTGGTATAGTTTGCTTAAATTGGATTTTTTTGGAATCAGTTATGCATTTTTGAAATTTATATCAGTAAGCTATATTAGAAATACTGGGTTGTCTAACCTAAGATAATTTTTCTATTATCAAATGTGGTTCAAATGATGTTTTCATGGCTTGAGATTATTTTTAGCATAAATTTAACATCTAGAGATTTTCAAAAAGCTATGGGTTGCTTGATTTTAATTTTTTTTATATTTAATTATAATTTTTCAAAGTTGCACCAGAAATTTGTCAAGCTAGACCCGAAATTAATTTGTATTATTTTGTGTGTATATACTATAAGCTTGAGTTCTTGGCAACATTTTGAGATGATTTTGGGTTGTATGTATGTATTTAAATAGGAAAATGAGATGGATGAGTTTATATGACCCATGAGATACGAAATAAAAATTTTATCCTCTAATAATGTAATATTTTAATGGAATTTTCTTAGAATCTTGTTATATCAAAGGAATGTAATTATAAATGAGATGAGATAAGCTAGTTAAAAATGGTGTTACATAGTAAAGCTGATCATAGGAAAGATAGAAGGAAAGAAATATGAGGCAAACAGGAAAAATTTAGATGGAAAAATCACAGAGGCAAATGGAACAAAAGAAGGAACCGAAAATGCATGTGAAAAATTTTATAGGGAGGGTCATTTGGCATAATAATTACTGACAATTTAACACCACTAGAAATTGCAAAAAAAAACCATTAATTTTTGTTTTCAATCACAGGTAGTTTAAAAGTTGACACCAAATAATCAATTACTAGTAGTTTTTATAAATCATCATGAATATAAGCTAATAAATAACACCTCTCTTGTAGCAAATTGCCAATGCTTATTGGAACGTTGCCAAGGAAACCATTATCAACAAAATTTATAATGCTTGGTTTGGATAGCTCATCAGTTTGGTGAGTGATAGGACTAGAAAATGAATTTTTTTTTATGTTTATAGTTAATAGGAAAAGATGAGAGATTAAGGGTGTGAAGTGTACCTCTTAATCCAAGGCTTTTAAGGTTCATTTAGGAAACAAAGTTTGCCCTATCTCATGTAATCCCCACCCAATTGTAAGGATTGGTATTAGCCCATAAAGATAAGAGAGCTTCGCTTTGCTATCAAGGCTGGCTTTCCACTTCAAGAGAGCATTTATTTTGTTGCTTTATGAAGTCATTTAAGAAGAAACATTAGATGAAGGGAACACTAAGACAACCCACCAAACCAAAATGTTACAGTTATAGTAGTTGAACCTTTCCACATATGAACCTTATCGCTAAGAGGGAGTTTTCACATTAAAATTAAGCAAAAAGTGTAATAACTGATAATTTAGAAATTGAATTGAACCTAATAAACTGATATGAGAACACCCTAAACCCAGGTAAATTAAGGCTAAATGAGATTAGAATGTTACGTAGAATATCTTAAAATATAGTTTAGAGCTTAAGGTTAGCTTAGAATCGAAACTAAAATGGCCAAACAAAGAGATAAGAAGGCCAGTGGCAAAATTATAATTTTAGATAACTTTTGAAAACTTAAAGGAATGCACTTTAAATGGAAAAGCTGAATTTTTTGGAATTCTCAGAGGTCCAAAAAACTATAGGAACTCCTAAATGGTCAAAACCCCTCTGGTGTATATTTTAGGTCATTAGTTCATTGAAACTTTGACTGAATAGTTTGGTAAGATTTTAAATTTAATTTAGATAAAACCAAAAGTATTTTAATAATTAGAAGACCTAAATTTTATTATAGAAAAGACAGTTTTCAAAAAGGAGTTAAAATGAGCTCAAAGAGAGAAAACCAAGATGAAGGATTAAATTGGAATTTTGAAAAATGTTATAATTAGGCCTCCCACCTCCTTAAATCATGTCCCACTTCTCTCCCTCATATTAACCGACTTCTATCTGGTCTAAAATAGAACTAAAGGCAGTCTTAAGTGGTGCATAAGAAGAGCAAGTAAGGAGGAAGAAAACAAGCTTGAAAAGTGTAAGATTTTGTCTCTTTTACATACTTCTCCTTTCACTAATGTTCTTCTCCTCTTTCTGCTCTCTCTTCTCATGATTTTGGTGCCTAAAATGGTCATATTTTATGGCTTGTTTAGTAGAGGGAAGGAAGAATTTAGAGGAAAGCTTGGAAGCCTAAGGAAGCACTCTTGATGAACTTTTAAATCAAGTAAGAAACCATGGCTTAACTTGCTTCTTCTTGGCTTCTT
This sequence comes from Erythrophleum fordii, assembly GCA_032878935.1. NCBI lineage: Eukaryota > Viridiplantae > Streptophyta > Magnoliopsida > Fabales > Fabaceae > Erythrophleum > Erythrophleum fordii. Next base: position 9,878,789 of record JAVQMF010000052.1, on the reverse strand, counting down.
CTTGCTTGTTTATTTTGACTAGACTTAGAGTGATATGTAGGGAGTTTGATTTTGGTCTAAACTTGATAAGAATTAGGGTTTTGAAGCATGGAGAATCAAATGGAATAATTAGAATCCAAAAAGAAGCAATTGGTAGCAAGTTATAGCAATTAGAGTTTTGATTGCATCTACAGATTTATAAAGCTTTCTAATAGTAATTTAACTTATGTAAAAGTATGTTAAAGTTCATAAGAGACCTAGGAAGCTTCATGGACATCAAATTCCCTAAAAATGCAAGCAAAAATCCATGGGCTCCTAATTTGATGCATGTTTAGGCCAAGAAGAGAATGGGGTACCTAGTGTGACACCTTAATCTACTACCGCTATCTAGCCTCTCACTGGGCTCGGTTCCACATGATTTCCAAAGAATCAACACTAGTCCGTGGCATTTTTATGCTAGGAATCGGGGTTTCATACACTCGTCTTTTGCCCCGTGGGTCCTGTGAATCCATCATTTATATTCTCAACTCAAACTCCACTTATACAACTCATACATAGCATAAAACAAATCATAAGCCACGGGTATGGAGCCAAAAACCAGAAAATGCACTTTTCTCACTTGTGCCCAAAAGTCTTATATTGGCTCTAACTTTGGAAAATCATAACTAATTATAGAAAAATGGGAATCTGGTAAAATTCAGCTTTCTAGAAAGGTCTAAGTGTTAACTTTACAATACAAATCATTCCCAATCAAAATCTCAGCATTTGGACCATGTTTGACAGTGAAAATGGGAAGGAGATCCGGCTGTCACTGTTTCTGGTGCAGCTTTCTGTCATGAACTTCGGAAATCCATAATTAAATCCACAAAAATCCAATCTGGACACACTATACCAATTTGGAAAGCTACAAATGTCTACTAGAGGATAAAATAAGTTCAGATCAGTTCAGTAGCCCCTACATCCCGAAAACTGATAGAACAGTGACGGGGGTCAGGAGAGCTCCCTGATGCTGATACAGAACTTCAGACGGTTCAATCTCTCTCTAAAGACCTTCGATTTGAGTGATTCTAGTTGGTACAAGTCACTTTGGTTTTTTAGTTTATGTGTATAAAATTTCATGACAGTTGGACTCCATTTGGTCTATGTATGACATGGTTTTTATTTCTGAACTATAGGAACAGTACATGACCAAACCATGGATTTTTCCCAAATTCGACAATTCACCAAATATTATCTCGACCTCCGAATATTACCCACTTTAGCTTCTCAAGAAGCTTTCTACAAACTCTAAAGGTACGTCAAATTTTATGGCAAGAGGAGCTCATCTGGTCATACTTTGACGGAGCTCTTAAAAATACCGATTTTGGCACCCAAAAGGTCCAAAACGGGTCCAAAAGCCCTCTCACACATTCTAGCCACTCATGGACAAGTTTAAAAGCATAAAACTAGGATATATAACAAGTCCATGTGGTTCAAATCAACATACATTCCAATCTCGCTATACTACTGCCAAATATACACTACTTCATTCATTCAACAAAAGGGGCAAAACCCTCATTTCCATTACTTTGGCTATAAACATAGTTCATACATCATCTTTTCATACATGTACACATGTTACAACCTTTACATCTCAAAAATAGTGGGCGCATATTCATTGTGGCACCACTTTACATCAAAATAACCAAAAGAAAGTAATATCTAACTAAGCATGCTTCTAGGCTCCTTGATATGTGCTCGGTTCTCCTTGAGCTCTACCTAGCATATTAAGTTGGGAGGGGAAGGGGTGGGATTCAGGGAATCTCAGTAGCTCATGCACTCAATCAAGTAAGCAATCAAGGTATATAACAAATCAAAGCATGTGAATAAGCATTTAGCCATTCTCAAACATCCAACACACATTGTATATGCTATGGAAATCACAACAATGCCAAAAATGAGCTCTAGGGACTTTTGGTCTAGCCTCACCCAAGTCTAGGGACTTTTGGATGGCCTCACCCGAGTTTAAGGACTTTTAACTTGGCCTCACTCGTTTGAGACTTTTGGCCTTGTCTCACCTATCTCAAGGGACTTTCGGCGCTACCGCACCCGAGCAATTCTCACAATTCAACACACAAGCATATTGGCATCAATGCATCAAAGCAATAGCATATGGCATATTCCACACATTAAGCATATACATAACATACAATGACTATTACAACCAAGAATGCAACAAGAAAGAGTGGGAAGAGAGAGCTACCTTATCAGCCAAGGTCAACACTAGCTTTTCCTTTCAATTTCTCTTCTCCCTTCTTAATTTCACAATCACACCTTGATGAAGGTGCTTCACTTGAGCCTAGACATACAAAAGCATGCAATTACTCTCTTAGAATGTAATCATTTAGATCAAACTCTCCTAACAAACCAGAACCTAGAGTTCTCTCTCTCTCTCTAGAATGCCATCAACTCTTTCTCTCTCTCTAGCTCCCATGGTAGTGGAAACAACATTTTCAAAGAAAACACAAAGATTCAAAGGTGTTTTTCACTTTTCCTCTTCTGACCCATGCCCAAAATCCAACCATTTTCACAAACAAAACCGCAGAAAGAGAGGGCAAAGAGAGGGGATCAGAGTTCTAAGAAGAAATGGGAGAAGTTTCCTTACCTTTCCTTTGCTCTTCCTCCTTCTCTTGGTCTCCCTCACTCTCCACGACTCTTTTCTCTCCTTGGGTCGAAGTCTAGGGCAGATATGAGAGAAGAAATAAGTTTGGGCGTTTAATGAAGTCTAATTCTCGCTATTTACTCTCTTCCGGACTGACCCTCGCTACGGCGAAAATTAACCTTCGCTATAGCGAGCTCGTGTTATCTGGCTTCGCTATGGCGAGGTGTAACCTTCGCTACGGCGAGATCGTATCAGTTCCCTTCGCTATAGCGAGATTTACCATTCGCTATGGCAAACTCGCGTCAGTTTCATACCTCACTCTCGCTATGGTACACGCTACAGCGGGCTGTCCCCTGGTTTCTGTATGGACTGCTGCCCACACTCGCTATAGCTAGAACCTCGTTCGCTATTGCGAGAAGACATTCTCGCGACAGCGAGACCATTTCTCGCTATTGCGAGAAGACTTAGCACAGTTTCTGGACTTCGAAAATTTCCAACTCTCTACTTTCTTTCTTTTCCTTTTCTTTTCTTTTTCCCGGTTGTTACATTTCTACCCCTCTTAAAAGAAATTTCGTCCTCGAAATTTAAAGACTTACCTCAAGGGAATAACTCTGGATATTTTTGCCTTATTTCATTCGCCAATTCCCAGGTTGCTTCCTCAGATGTCAGACCTCTCCAGATCACTTTCACCAGAGGAATGTTCTTGCTTCTCAGCTGTTTTAGCTTAGCATCCACAATTCTCTCCGGTTTCACTACATAGGAAAGATCTTCCTGCAATTGCACATGCTCATATTCTATGACATGTAAGGAGTCTGGTAAATACTTTTTCAACTGGGAGACATGAAAAACACTGTGGATTTGGGCTAGGTTAGGAGGTAAGGCTATTCGGTAAGCCACGGGTCCAATTTTCTCAAGGATTTCAAATGGACCAATATACCTAGGACTGAGCTTCCTTACCCTCATTGACCGACCTACTCCCGTTATTGGAGATACTCGAATGAACACATGGTCTCCAACCTCAAACTCTAACGGCCTCCTACGCTTATCAGCATAGCTTTTTTGTCTACTCTGGGCCATGAGGAGCCTCTTTCTAATCAATTCTATCTGTCGAGTGGTCTGGTCCACAATCTCAGGTCCTATTATACTCCTCTCACCTAACTCAACCCAACACAGAGGGGATCTGCACTTTCTCCCATACAAAGCCTCATAAGGGGCCATCTGGATACTAGAATGGTAACTGTTATTATAAGCAAACTCTGCTAACGGTAAATACGCATCCCAGTTACACCTCATCTCTAGCACACATGCCCTCAACATATCTTCCAATGTCTGGATGGTCCTTTCAGTCTGACCATCTGTCTGGGGGTGATATGCAGTACTAAACCGCAATCTGGTCCCTAAGGCATGCTGCAATGACCTCCAAAAGTTCGATGTGAACCTGGGGTCTCTATCCGAAACTATGCTATTGGGTACTCCATGAAGTCGCACGATCTCTCTGATATACAACTGGGCCAATCTATCCAGTGTATGAGTAGCCTTAATAGCTAAAAAGTGTGCGACTTCGTCAGTCTATCCACAACTACCCAAATAGCATCGTGTCCAGAGGATGTCCTGGGTAACCCCATGACAAAGTCCATGGCTATACTATCCCACTTCCACTCAGGGATATCTAGAGGTTGTAATAACCCAGCCGGTTTCTGATGTTCAATCTTTATCCTCTAAGACACTAGGCATCTAGCCACATAATCCGTCACATGGCTCTTCATCCCTGGCCACCAGAAAATCTTTTTCAAATCTTGATACATCTTGGTGGCACCTGGGTGGATAGTATACTTACTCTTATGCGCCTCTTCTAGAATGCTTTCTCTCAACTCATTCTGACTAGGCACACAGATTCTCTCTCGATATACTATCATGCCATCCTCAGACACCTTGAAATCTGAGGTCTTACCTTGGGTAATCTCATTCCTGATCCGTTTCAGGAACTCATTCTCTCTCTGGGCATCTAAGATCTGGGTTCTCAAGATATTCTCAACTCGGGTTTCACTCAGATACATTCTACCCAATACCACCTGACAAGAGAGGTTCAAATCTCTGAACTTCTCTAGGAGCTCCTGCTCCCTAATCATCATATGGGCTACATGGATGGATTTTCTACTTCGGGCGTCTGCCACCACATTGGCCTTGCCCGGATGGTATTTCAACACATAATCATAATCTTTCAAAAACTCCATCCATCTCCTCTGTCTCATATTGAGTTCTTTCTGATCAAACAGGTATTTCAGACTCTTGTGGTCACTATAGATCTCTATGGTCGCACCATACAGATAGTGTCTCCAAATTTTAAGAGCAAACACTATGGCAGCTAACTCCAGGTCATGTGTGGGGTAATTCTCCTCATGAGATCTCAACTGCCTCGAGGCATATGCCACTACTCGGCCCTGCTGCATCAACACACATCCTAACCCTTTGCCCGAAGCATCACAATAAACCACAAATGGTTCACTAGGGTCAGGGATAATCAGTACAGAGGTAGTGGTCAAATAGAGTTTCAACTCCTGGAAACTCTTCTCACATCTCTCATCCCACACAAATGGTATATCTTTCCTAGTTAGCCTCGTCAGTGGTAAGGCCATTCGAGAAAAGTCCTGAATAAACCGTTTATAATACCCTGTCAAACCTAAGAAACTCCTAACCTCGGTGATCGTTCTAGGTCTATCCCACTGCAACACAGCCTCCACTTTATGGGAATCAACCGCAACCCCATCTCGTGAGATCACATGACCTAAGAATTGCACCTCGATCAGCCAAAACTCACATTTACTAAGTTTGGCATACAACATTTTCTCTCTCAAGGTATTTAGGACTAGTCTCAAATGCCTCTCGTGCTCCTCAAAAGATCGGGAATACACTAAAATATCATCAATAAAGACCACCACAAATTGATCTAGATACGGTCTGAATACCCTGTTCATATAATCCATGAACACAGCAGGCACATTCGTCAATTCGAATGGCATCACAAGGAACTCATAGTGCCCATATCTTGTTCTGAAAGCCGTCTTAGAGACGTCTTCAGCTCTCATTCTCAACTGGTGGTAACCAGATCTAAGATCTATCTTAGAAAACACAGATGCCCCAGCCAACTGATCTAACAGATCATCAATTCTAGGGAGAGGATATTTATTCTTGATGGTAACTTTATTCAACTCTCTGTAATCAATACACAACCGCAAGCTACCATCTTTCATTTTCACAAATAACACCGGAGCACCCCAAGGTGAAAGACTAGGGTGAATAAACCCTTTCTCTAACAATTCCTCTATCTGTTCTTTAAACTCAGCAAGCTCGGCGGGAGCCATCCTGTAAGGAGCTTTGGACACCGGTCCAGCACCAGGCACTATGTCTATAGGGAACTCTAATTCTTTCTCAGTAGGTAGGCCACTAAAATCAAACTCTCTAGGGAAAACCTCCGGGAATTCTCTGACAACTGGGATTTCTTCTATCCCTTCTTCTACCTCAGCCTGAATAGAGAAAAAGACTAGAAACCCTTGACATCCACACTCTAAATATCTCTCAGCATGGGTAGTAGTCATAAAGGATAACTCAGCTCCTACCCTAGGTATAGTCCCACAAGCAGGTAGGGAAATGGTTCGGTGTTCACAATCAAGTATGGCATTATTTGCAGCCAACCAGTTCATACTAATAATCAAATCAATATCATGGAAAGGCATACAAACCAAATCAAGAGCGGTATGACAGTGGTTAAATTGGACAGTGACATTCAAGCAAGTATGGGAAGTAACCACGTAGCCTCCAGTGGGTGTAATGACAGACAAGTCAAATGGCAAGACACTAATGACCAGACCCAATTTCCTCACACAATCATAAGATATAAACGAGTGACTAGCACCCGAATCAAACATAGAAACTACAGGAAAGGCATTCACCAACAGTGTACCTCATATCAAACTGGGAGATGCGCTGGCTTCCTGCTGAGTAAGGGCGAACACTCGGCCCTGGGTCTGTGGTCTAAGAGGAGGTGCTGTCTCCATCTGAGGACAGTGTCTAGCAATGTGCCCCGGCTTCCCACACTTGTAACATGTCACCGGAGACTGCTGGAAGGATGATTGGCCCCGCGGAGGTGGCACACCTCGCTGTGGCTTTCTATTCTATGGCCCTTTGCCTCTCCTCTTAGTACTAGGGGTCAAACTAGAACCCTCTTCTGGTTTAGGCCTTTTCAAATCCGGAACCCTCTTCTGACAAGACGTAGTCGCAGTAGGCATAATAGCTTGCAAATTCGTCTCAATCACCCTACTGACCTCCACAAGAGTATTAAACTTTCTGATCCGCTGTGGAGTGACTCTGTTGCTAATCAGGGGCCTCAAACCAGTCTCAAACTGCTCACATCTCCAGGGTTCATCATCATACCTCTGGAGGTAAGAGGAATACCGAGACAACTCTATGAACTTGGCCACATATTGGTCCACGGTCATCTCATCCGTCTGTCTCAAGCCCATGAACTCCATCTCTTTCTTTTTCCTCACTGAACTTGGGACATACTTCTCATAAAATTCAACCAAGAAAGTCTCCCAAGTTATCGGTATATTCTTGGTCTCCATCAGGGGTTTCGCACTATCCCACCATCTATCAGCTTCCTTTTCTAGCATAAAGGTGGCTAGTTGGGCTTTCTGCTCAGTGGTACAATCCATCACTGAGAATATCTTCTTAAGCTGCATTACCCAAGCCTCCACCTTATCCGCATCCAATTCCCCGTCAAATGAGGGTGGATTATTTTGCCTAAATTGCTTCAACACTTTCTGGATAGGCGTCTGGGTCTGTGGAGCAGCAGGCTCCTGGGGAGGTACAGGTGGAATGCTAGATGTGGATGGTTGAGGTACAGGGGCATCCCTTCTGGCTTCTTCTTGCCTAGCCAGGGTGTCTTACAAATGCATGATCATATCATGCTGCTGCTAGGTAATATACCTCTGTTGTTCTAGCATTTCCTGATGCTGGCCCATCATGGCCTCATACCGGTCAAGTCTATCTATAATGGCCCGCAGAGGATCCTCAGTCCCAACAGGAACCTCTGGCTCAGCTCTCTGAGCCCTAGGCGGTCTACCTCTGCCTCTACCCCTGCCCCGTCTAGTCTCAACCATGTCTGAAAAGAAGTACCAATTCTCAGTTCACAACACTATCATATCACATATGCATATGGATGCTACAACTTCCATGACCATTCACACCAAACACAAGCAATCTCATCATTCAAGAGCCTAAAATTAAGCAAAAGTACCTGAACCATTGCTCTGATACCAAAAATGTGACACCTTAATCTACTACCGCTATCTAGCCTCTCACTGGGTCGGTTCCACATAATTTCCAAAGAATCAACACTAGTTCGTGGCATTTTTATGCTAGGAATCGGGGTACCATACACTCGTCTTTTGCCCCGTGGGTCCTGTGAACCTATCATTTATATTCTCAACTCAAACTCCACTTATACAACTCATACATAGCATAAAACAAATCATAAGCCACGGGTATGGAGACAAAAACCAGAAAATGCACTTTTCTCACTTGTGCCCAAAAGTCTTATTTTGGTTCTAACTTTGGAAAATCATAACTAATTATAGAAAAATGAGAATCTGGTAAACTTTAGCTTTTTGGAAATCTCTAAGTGTTAAATTTACACTAAAAATCATTCTCAATCAAAATCTCAGCATTTGGACCATGTTTGACATTGAAAATGGGAAGGAGGTCTGGCTGTCACTGTTTCTGGTGCAGCTTTCTGTCATGAACTTCGGAAATCCATAATTAAATCCACAAAAATCCAATCTGGGCACACTATACCAATTTGCAAAGCTACGGATGTCTATTAGAGGAAACAAATAAGTTCAGATCAGTTCAGTAGCCCTTACACCCCGAAAACTAATGGAACAGTGACAGGGGTCAGGAGAGCTCCCTGATGCTGATACAGAACTTCAGACGGTCCAATCTCTCTCTACAGACCTCCGATTTGGGTGATTCTAGTTGGTACAAGTCACTTTGATTTTCTAGTTTATGTGTACAAAATTTCATGACAGTTGGACTCCATTTGTCTATGTATGACATGATTTTCATTTCTGAACTATAAGAACAGTACATGACCAAACCATGGATTTTTTCCAAATTCGACAATTCACCAAATATTCTTTCGACCTCCAAATATTACCCACTTTAGCTTTTCAAGAAGCTTTCTACAAACTCCAGAGGCACGCCAAATTTCATGGCAAGAGGAGCTCATCCGGTCATACTTTGACGGAGCTCTCAAAAATACCAGTTTTGGCACCTAAAAGGTCCAAAACGGGTCCAAAAGGCCTCTCACACATTCTAGCCACTCATGGACAAGTTTAAAAGCATAAAACTAGGATATATAACAAGTCCATGTGGTTCAAATCAACATACATTCCAATCTCGCTATACTACTGCCAAATATACACTACTTCATTCATTCAACAAAAGGGGCAAAACCCTTATTTCCATTACTTTGGCTATAAACATAGTTCATACATCATCTTTTCATACATATACATATGTTACAACCTTTATATCTCAAAAATAGTGGGCGCATGTTCATTGTGGCACCACTTTACATCAAAATAACCAAAAGAAAGTAATATCTAACTAAGCATGCTTCTAGACTCCTTGATATGTGCTCAGTTCTCCTTGAGCTCCACCTAGCATATTAAGTTGGGAGGGGAAGGGGTGGGATTCAGGGAATCTCAGTAGCTCATACACTCAATCAAGTAAGCAATCAAGGCATATAACAAATCAAAGCATGTGAATAAGCATTTAGCCATTCTCAAACATCCAACACACATTGTACATGCTATGGAAATCACAACAATGCCAAAAATGAGCTCTAGGGACTTTTGGTCTAGCCTCACCCGAGTCTAGGGACTTTTGGATGGCCTCACCCGAGTTTAAGGACTTTTGACTTGGCCTCACTCGTTTGAGACTTTTGGCCTTGTCTCACTTATCTCAAGGGACTTTCGGCTTCACCTCACCCATCTCAAGGGACTTTCGGCGCTACCGCACCCGAGCAATTCTCACAATTCAACACATAAGCATATTGGCATCAATGCATCAAAGCAATAGCATATGGCATATTCCACACATTAAGCATATACATAACATACAATGACTATTACAACCAAGAATGCAACAAGAAAGAGTGGGAAGAGAGAGCTACCTTATCAGCCAAGGTCAACACTAGCTTTTCCTTTCAATTTCTCTTCTCCCTTCTTAATTTCACAATCACACCTTGATGAAGGTGCTTCACTTGAGCCTAGACATACAAAAGCATGCAATTACTCTCTTAGAATGTAATCATTTAGATCAAACTCTCCTAACAAACCAGAACCTAGAGTTCTCTCTCTCTCTCTAGAATGCCATCAACTCTTTCTCTCTCTCTAGCTCCCATGGTAGTGGAAACAACATTTTCAAAGAAAACACAAAGATTCAAAGGTGTTTTTCACTTTCCCTCTTCTGACCCATGCCCAAAATCCAACCATTTTCACAAACAAAACCACAGAAAGAGAGGGGATCAGAGTTCTAAGAAGAAATGGGAGAAGTTTCCTTACCTTTCCCTTGCTCTTCCTCCTTCTCTTGGTCTCTCTCACTCTACACGCCTCTTTTCTCTCCTTGGGTCGAAGTCTAGGGCAGATATGAGAGAAGAAATGAGTTTGGGCGTTTAATGAAGTCTAATTCTCGCTATTTACTCTCTTCCGGACTGACCCTCGCTACGGCAAAAATTAACCTTCGCTATAGCGAGCTCGTGTTATCTGGCTTCGCTACGGCGAGATCGTATCAGTTCCCTTCGCTATAGCGAGATTTACCATTCGCTATGGCGAACTCGCGTCAGTTCCAGACCTCACTTTCGCTATGGCGCACGCTACAGCGGGCTGCCCCCTGCTTTTTGTATGGACTGCTGCCTGCACTCGCTATAGCTAGAACCTCGTTTGCTCTTGCGAGAAGACATTCTCGCAACAGCGAGACCATTTCTCGCTATTGCGAGAAGACTTAGCACAGTTTCTGGACTTCGAAAATTTTCAGCTCTCTACTTTCTTTCTTTTCCTTTTCTTTTCTTTTTCCCAGTTGTTACACCTAGGGAGAGTTTTCTTTAATTTCAATGCTAGAAATGGTCTAGATATGAATTATAGATACTAAAGAAACCATTGGTTTGAATTTAAAAATTATATTTTGAAAGTTGAAAGTTGAAAGTTCCATTATGCATAAAGAAGCAACTTAGAGTTAGACTCCTTGAATTAAGTTGGTGATGACTCTAATGAGTTTAAACGGAGTCATGTGACCTAGATTGAGTGAGACATTGGAGCCAAGATAATGAATTATATGAAGCAGTTCATTATGCTCTTGTATGGAGCCATATGCATGCCATAGGCAAGAAGTAGCTTAAGTAGAGTTTATGTAAGGCTAGAGATGGTTTCATTGATATGTTTGTATCTTGTTTGATATGTCTAGGTCAAGCAAATTTTAATACCATATTTATATAGCATTTAATTTGTAACACAATTGGCTAAAGGCATCCATTTTTATGAAATAATTACTTTTATCAACAAAAAGTGCCACTATTAAAAGCTAAATTAATTCATTTTTTGTTAAATGAATTATTTGGGCTTATCAATCTCATGTTCCATCCTTAACACATTTATTCAAGTAGAAATCTCACAATTTGAAGCATACATTTCAGGTTCAGACCATACATAGCAAATTCAAGATCACACTTGTATTTCTATAAGTTTTATATTCTGACCCAATTTTTGAAAATTCATAACTTGAGCTAGAAAATTCTAAATCATGCAAATTAAGACTTTCTAGAAAGCTCATGATGTCATCTAACTACAATAAAAATTTTAGATCAAGATAATATCATTTGGCCTATGAAATTCTAATGGAATAGTAATTGGGTATGATTCTTGTCCTGCAGTAGGCTAGCACTCTACAGTGCTCCAAATTGGGTACTCTTGGTGACTATGAAAAGCTTGTGATGTCAACTATATACCTATAAAATTCATGAGCATTGGACTTCATTAGCCTCCTTAAAGACACCAAAAATCAAACTGACCAAATAAACAATACCTTGACAGTTTCTGCATAATTTGACCAATTTTAAAAATTTTGTAATAAATTCTCTAGAGCTCAAAAAATAATACTATTTAGTTCTATGAAAAGCTATAGGTGAGATCTATATGTTCGTTAAATTTCATGCCAAAATTTATCCATTTGGTTTGGTTTTGGTTCAGGGCAAGAATATGGTCAAAATAACATCCATATGGCATCAAATGGTCCGAAATGATTTCTTACATGAACCATGACCATTTGAGAGCGTCCAAAAGTTTAAACACATCATATAGAAGCATCATAACAGGACTCAAATTCATCATCTCACTTGTTCTTATACACATGCATAACATGACTCAAGAGTGTCAAAATCTCACATTCTCATACATTTGGCACTAACTTTGGTTTATACATTATATTTATATACTTTTACACATGATCAAAAGATTACAACTCACAAATAACTTATACATACATACTTTCATATCAAATTACATCAAAAGCTATACTATTGTCAAAGTAATACAAATTACACTCCTTGGCCTCCATTCTTGGTACCATGAGCTTCATCTAGACAAGGTTAGATAGAAAGTGGGGGAGAGTGAGACTCAAAGAATCCCAATAGCTCATTTGCCTTTCAAGTAAGCATATATGGCATGTAATCATGTCAAAGAACATAAGTATGCAGTAAATGCTTTCAATGACCAAATAAATCATGTTTTCAATATCACATAGACATGTCAAGATCAAACTTTAGCTCTAAAGACTTTTGGTCTAATCTCATCCTATTATTTAGGACTTTTGGATTAGCCTCAACCATTTCTAGAGACTTTTAACTTAGCCTCACTCATTCTTAAGACTTTTAGCCTTATTTCATCCATTCTTGGAGACTTTTGGTGTAATACCTGACTCCTAAAAAATATGAGAAAACGTGAGAAACATAATGTACAGTTTCTCTGTAAATGTACGAAATTCAATGGATACAAAGGGAAGTCCCCCAGATAGAGTGATTTGAGGTCTAATAAAATTAGCATAATATTTTAGACCTTAAATAATGGTGATTCAAGGCCAGAGATGCCTTGAAATCAGAACCAAAGTAGCCAGACGAATTTTAACGAAAATGCAACGAAACATAATGGTATTTTCGTAATTTCAGGCAATTTTTAGAATACTCACAGGAGGGAATTTTAAATGGAAAATTTATGTTTTCCAGGGTTCTCAGAGGCCCTGAAAATCATGGATAGCCTCGGGACAGTTAAAGCCCCTCCAGTATACGTTTTCTAATGGCGATGAGCCTGAACTTTGACTAATTCGTTCAGGAAGGTTTTAACTCCAAATTGAGTGATTTCAAAAGTATTTTATAAGATTGAGAACCTAAATTTTATGACAAAAAATATAGTTTTCAAAAAAGAGTTAAAACAAATAAGAAACAAAAATGCCAAGAACAAAGAAAAAAATTAGAATTTTTCAAAAAGAAGGTTCAAGAAACACCTTTAAATACACACCCCTCTTCTCTCCCTCATATGACCAACCTTGTTTCTGCCCAAGAACAGAAGGAAGACCAGCTAAAAAGGTCGTCCAAGCATGGAGGAAAATGAAAGGGGAAAAATCCAAGAAAAAGGTAAGAAAAGTGTAGAAATTCAAGCTCTTCCCTTTCGCAATTTGATTTCTCTTATTCTCCTCTTTCTTCCCATAGCTTTAGTACATGAATTGGTTCTATTTTCAGCCTAGAATAGAGGGGGAATTTTCAATTTTGGAGAGGAGAGTTCAAGCAAAAGGAAAAGCATTCAAGAAAGGCTTGAATTCAAGGTAAAATTCTTAGTTTCCATGCTTCCCTTTTCTTGTTCTTCTTATGTGTATTTCGTCCTCCATGTGGACAGCCAAGGGGAGAGTGATTTTGGGTAGAACCAAAGATGAATAATGAGAATTAAGATGTGGGAATTAAGAATATGCAAAGAGAGCAAAGTAAGAACCATGAAATTGTAAGATAAAAAAGCTAAGGATTTGTGCGTGCCACCTAAATTCTGATTTTGTCCAAAAGTTTCTAGGCCAAAGTAAGTGTTTGTATGAGCTTCTAAGATCCTTAGAGAGCTTCGCACATGCAACTCCCATCAAGGAAAGCAAGACAACCTCCATTGGTACCAAGGTGAGCATAGGTTTAGCTAAAGGGAGATGAAGTACCAAGGGAGTGTTTTAATTTCTTCCAAACTTATTTTTGTATCATGTATAATGGAAGAGTATGAGAGGAAGCCTTGGAAAATTTTAGAAGTCATGGATAATGAGATGGAGCTATAGGTTCTATATTATAGCATAATGAAGCAAGACCTAGCTAGGCTCCTTAAAATAAATGTGTGATGACTCCAAGGAGTCTAAATAGAGTCAAGAGTCATAGATTAAGAGAGAGATTGGAGCCAAGATTATAAATTCCCAAGCTTGCTTCATTAGGTGCTTTATGGAACCATAATTGAACCATATGAGTAACCAAGTTGTTCTAGTATATGAAGGGTTTTAGTAAATGTTCCAAGAGTATAATTGGGTCTTATTCCATGTGTTTAGGCTAAAGGAATCAAGCCCTACCTCTTTATGGATATTTGGCCAAGGGAGGAGAAAGATTTTCAAAGGTTGAAGTATGTATTTGTGTCAAAGGTAGCTCTCTTTTCTTTCTCTCATACATGAGTGGATGTTTGCCTTGTCTTGAATGTGTGTATGTATGTTTTTAAGCCATAAGAAATGTTTTAGCATGTATCTATATGCCATGGTACCATGATGTTAGATTATATCTTTAAATGATGCTTTGCAAACTTGCTTTGGTTTTCTTGATTGTAGTGAACCAAGAACCCTCTAGCAATAGCAAGGATGAGCCAAGAACCCTCAAGAATAGTTAAAACAAATCCTAAAGTCTCTCAAGAGTAAAGCTGAGTTCAAAGCCTTTAAGAAAAAGGGTGAGCCAAGTCCAAAATCCTTGAAGAGAATGGGTAAGGTTGAACCACTTACTTGGCAAGCCTATGTATGTTTTGTATGACTTCTTGAATGCTAGACATATTTCATGAATGACTACATGCTCCATGATGTTCATGCATGCATTTTTAGACTTGGATTTGTATTCTTTATGTGTGATTGGAAGGGAGAAAACCTATTAAGATCCTAGGAATCTCATTCCCCTCCACTCATTCATCTTAATATGTCTAGGTGGTGTTCAAGAACCAAGAGATGCAAGCTAAGTGACATAAGTGACCATCCTGTGATCATTATGTAGCTTTCCTTGTATCCAAACGTCAAAGTGAACATGTACATGTAATTTTTGGTTTGTGAATACTTGAACAAATGTAATATCATATATGAATGATTTAAGAACCATAACTAGTACCAAAGTAATGAGATTGTGAGTTTTGAGCATTGTATGGTTTATGATCAATTGTGTGTTCTTTGGTGTGGAATGACCAAAATGAGATGCATGAGCTTTGGTACCACTTGGGTAGTTTATATAAGTCATATTTATGCTTTTAAACTTATGCAAGAGGAGCCATACACAAGAGGAAGCCATTTAGACCAAGTTGGTTTCTTATAAGAGGTAAAATTGACCATAATGGTGAGCTATGACACAAACTATTCAAATGAGCTCTTCTTAGTCTTAAATTTAGCATACATCTAGACCTTGTTAAGAGCTTTTTAGGAAGCTAAAGTGAGTAATATTTGGAATTCTACATAATTTTTGGCAAATTTTTTAAGTTGGCAATTTTTTTGATTTTGGCCTTGGTACTGTTCATATGGTTTGAAATTTGATCTCTGTCATTCATAGGGTAAACAATGTCCAATTACTGTAAAATTTTACAAAGAGAAACTAGACCTTTCTAGTGACGTGCATTAACTAGAACACCTCATTTAGATGTCTAGAGAGGGAAATATAAATTTTTTAATTTGCTATTCAATTCTAGGTGTATAGTTAGAACTCCAGTATTATTCCATCAATTTTCGGGAATTGAACACTCTTGAATTCATCTAGAACTATTTTTCACCCCTATTTAATATCCACATCTTTTCAAATTGGTATATTTTGCATAAATTGAATTTTTGTGGAATTAATTATGAATTTTTAAAATTTACATTAGTAAGTTATATCAGTATTCTAGACAGTCTGACCTTTGTATCTTTCCAATTGTCAAATATGGTCCAAATGAGATTTTTGTGACTTGGAATTATTTTTAGTATAAATTTAACATTCATAGCTTTCCAGAAAGCTATGGATTGCTTAATTTCAATTTTTCTAGATTCAGTTATGAGTTTTCGAAATTGCTAGTAGAAAACTAAAATTCTGACCCAAGGCAAAACGTGAGAATTTGTGATTTTTGGCTCTTGGTCCTTGGTTTATGTGAAGTTTTGAGATGTTTATGATTTCTATGAATGGAAAATCATTAGAGAATGTTGTTGGTAAGTTTTCGGGGTTCACAGATCAAAATTTGAATTTTTAATCCCGACGTAACACAAGGAAATGGCATTGTTTATCCCCTTTTCTTGATTTTCCTTGCTTGCACATGGAAGTATAGAATCTAATAAAGTATGGTGTGACATTTGGTTTTATCTCATCTAATCCAAGGGGCTTTTGGCACAACCTCACCTATAAAAAGTAATCTCACATTCCAAATACAATTCAAGAAGCATAATGGTTCCAAAGTATCAAATCAATAGCTAATGACATGTCTCATAATTTAAACACATATAAAAGCATTCAATGACAATCAAACAATCAAGAAATGCATACAAGAATAGATGAAGAGTTACCTTGGCTCAAGAAGTATAATTTCTTCTTTGATCCTTTAACCTCTTAGTTTGGCCTCATACACACACTTAGAGGAAGTTTGGTTTACTTGGTCTAGACACATTAAATATGACACAAACACATCAATGGAACCATCTCTAGCCTTAGATAAAGTCTACAGAAGCCACTTCTAGCTTATAGCATGAATATGGTTCCATACAAGGGCATAATGAAGCAATTTATACAATTTATGATCTTAGCTCTAATTTCTCACTCAATCTAAGTCACATGACTCCATTTAAACTCATTAGAGTTATCTCTAACTCAATTCAAGGAGCTTACTTCATTATGTCTAATGGAAAGAAGCAAGCTTAGGGATTAAATTAGAATTTTGGAAAATATCACAAATGGGCCCCCTAGCTTCTTATATCATGTCCCAGTCTTCCTCATCACCTTAATCGAGTTTCCTCTGGTCCAAAATAGATTCAAAGGTAGTCCTAAGTGGTGCACAAGAAGAGGGAGCAAGGGGAAGAGAATCAAACCTTGAAAGTGTAAGAATTATTCACTTTTTCATGCTTTCTCATTCATCAAACTTCTTCTCCGCTTTCTCCTCTCTTTTCTCATAGTTTTGGTGACTTAATTGGGGCTGTTTTATGGTTGGTTCAATAAAGGGAAGAGAGGAATTGAGGAAACTCTTAGAAGCTTGTGAAAGCTCTCTTGGAAAACATTAAAACAAGGTAACTTTCTCCATAGAAAACTTGTTCTTCTTGGCTCTTCTCCCCTTCCTTCACTTCGGCTAGAACAAGGGTCATGTATAGGGAGTTTTATTTTGATCCAAACTTGACTAAAATTTGGGTTTTGAAGTATAAGGAATCATATGGAATAATTAGGATTAAAAAAGAATCTATAGATAACAAGTTATGGCCATTAGGGTTTTGGTTGCACCTAAAGATTTATAAAACTTTCTAATAGTAATTTAGACTATCTAAGAGTATGTTTGAGTTTATAAGAGCCTAGGAAGCTTCATGAATGGCAAATTCCCTAAAAAAAATCAACAAAATTCCATGGGTTCTTAAAATGTTCTATGTCTTGGCCGAGGGGAAGAACAAGTACCTAGGAATAGTTTTCCTTGATTCTAAGGATAGAAATAGTCTATATATGAATTATAGAAACCAAAGAAACTATTGGTTTAAATTTAGAAATTAGGTCCTCTAATTCATAAAATGCCTTTGGCTTCACCCAAATTAGATTTAAAACCTTACCGAATCGTTCAGTCAAAGTTTTAGTCAACTGACACTCTAAAATGTATACTAGAGGGGTTTTGGGCATTCTATGGATTCTTATGATTTTTAGAACCTCTGAAAACCTAAGAAACTCAATTTTTCTATTTAAAGATCCCTCTTTTAAGTTTTCAAAAAGTTACTCAAAATTACAATTTTGTCATTAGTCTCTATAACTTTCTATTTGGCCATTTTAGCTTTGGTTTTGGGCTAACCTTAGGCTCTAAACCATATTTTAAGATGTTGTAATTAACATTCTAATATTATTTAGACTTAATTTGCCTTACTTTAGGGTGTTTCCATATAGTTTTTCGAAGTTCAATTCAGTTATGAATTATTGGTTATTACACAAATCAAGTCTCCTTCAAGTGTGCATTTGAGACGAACTAAGAAGCTAGGGAACTAAGGGAGAATTTGTGTTTCTTGACCCAAGGTACCTCTTCATCTATTATTGTATGTATTTCTCAGTTGTTTGATTGTTATTGATTGCTTGTATGCATATTTGATTCATGAAACATGCCTATAGCTATTGGTTTGATACTTTGATGCCATTATACTTTTTTAATTGCATTTTGAATGTAAGATGGCTCTTGATAGGTGAGGTTATGCCAACAGTCCCTTGGTTTAGGTGAGGTGAAGCCAAAAGTCCCTAAGAATTGGTAAAACAAGGCCAAAAGTTTTAAAAATGAGTGAAGCTAAGTCAAAACTCCCTAAAATTAGGTAAGACTAATCCAAAAGTCCTAAATAATTGGGTAAGACTAGCCCAAAAGTCCCTAAAGCTTATTCTTGATCTTGGTTGCTTCATATGACTTTGAAAATGTGATTATGTTTGGTATTTGAGAGCATTTGATGCATGCTTGCTTTCTTTGACATGATAACATGCTATATATGTATACTTAAAAGGGTGAATGAACTATTTGGATTCTTTGAATCTTACTCTCCCCCACTTTATATCTAACCTTGCTTAGCTAACTCTCATAGAGCCAAGAATGGAGGCCAAGAAGCTTAAATTGTACCACTTTGACAATAGAATAGAAATTGATGTTAAATTATGGGTGTATATGTTATTTATAAGATGTAACTCTTCACTTATATGTAAAAGTATGGAAATATGTTGTATGTACTATATTTGGAGCTAAATGTATGAGAATATAGGTTTTTGACATCCTTGTGTCATAAATGTATGTGTATATGATCAAATGATGATTTAGACCTGTTATGATGCTCTTATATGCTATATTTGAGGTTTTGGATGTTCTTAAATGGTCACATTGCATGTAAGAAGCCATTTTGGCTCATTTGAATCCATTTGTGAACTATTTTAAGCCATATTCTTTCCCTGAACCAAAACTAGACCAAATGGATGAATTTTAACATGAAATTTGGCAAGCATTTAGATCTCATTTAGATATTTTCACATAACCAAAGAACACAATTTTTAGAGCTCTATAGAATTTATTATGATTTTTTCAAAATTAGTTAATTATGCATAAACTGTCTGTACACTATTCATTTGGTCAATTTGGTTTTTGGGGATTTGAGGGGACAATGAAGTGCAATACTTATGAAATTTTACAAACATGTAGTTGGCATCATAAGCTTCTAGAGCCACCGAGATCACTCAATTTGAAGCTTTATAGCATAAGATATAAATTTTTAAAGTTCCAGATCTGTACTTGAGTGAAATGTTGATAGAGCTATTGTTCCATTAGAATTTTGTGGGAAAAATGATATGTTTTTGTTATGAAATTTTTACAACATTTAGATAATGTCTTGAGCTTTCTAGAAAGTTATAGTTTGTATGATTTGAAGTTTTCTAACTCAAGTTATGGATTTTTAAAATTAGGACAGAATTATGGAGCCTATGGCAGATGATGGTTTAATGCTAGTCTTGATATGCATGGCTTATGCCGGAATTTCACGCAACTTTTTTGTGATGTTTTTGTAAGAATAAATGTATTAAGGATGGAAGATGAAGTTGGTAAGTGGAAAAGGTTCATTTAACCTTAAATGAATTAATTTGACATGTCGATAAATTTCGTTGCTAAAAGTATTGAATTTATGAAAATAAATACTTTAAGCACTTTGTGATATAAATCAAGTTCTATCTTAATATGGTATTACAAAAAGTACAAATGCATAAGGTGTTAGAGATATATATTAAAGCATGACGTGATAGTCATTTAGTCTAAAAACATACAAGAGGGTTAAACTCAATTTATTAGTTAGTGTACATAGAGAAGAACAAAGGAATGAAAAAAAAATATTAGGAATGTATAAGTCTGTGCATACTTAGGTGAATTATAAGTCTGGCATAAGCAAAATTATCTTTGCAATTGCAACTTATTGATCTAAAGTTTCCTTAATTGTTAGGAGATTATTTCTACTTAATTTAGCTTGATTTTAATTATGGAAAAAAAGAAAAGAAAAGAAACACTTCCAAGACATCAATGAAACAAATTGAATTCAAATCTATATATTGGCAAAAAAATTTCTTATATTTAATTTTAACATAAGAATTTCTCTGTAAAACTTTACTATATTAACACACTTTAATTTCTTAGGTTATATGCGCATGAATTCTTTTTGATATTATATAAAATAGAAAGAATTAAAGCACAAAGAAAAATAGGATATTTGTAGGATCTCAATTATATATTTGCTTGCAAGATACATGCATTAATATACATAGTACATAATACACAACCCATTCATCTATGGCAACCAACAATGTTAATGGACAAGATTGAATACCCAAGAGGTCATTGAAACATTACAAATTTTAATCCTTTGCTCCAAGTTTAATTCTCCAAACATGAGTTAATTGCAAAGTCCTTGCTTAAATTTAAAGAAAAATTACAACTGAATCTATAATAGCATACTTCGTTCATCTCCATATACTCATATTCAAGCTTGATTTCATATGGTTTCAAGGAAAAATGATTAAAAATATTGTATTTTATTGCATTATGTAGGGCTTTAAAAATTCATAGTTTACCCTGTGGATCTCATGAACCCATCAATACCATTCTCTACTCATACTACATCTATACAATTCATACACATCATAAAACAACCATGAACCATGGATTTGAAACTAAAAACCAGAAAATTCACAAGTTGCTCTCGAGTTCAGTTGGCAACTTTCTAATATATAGTTTGAAAATTTATAACTAATTCTAAAAAAATCAAAATCATGCACATAATAACTTTTTGGAAAGTTATAGATGTTAACTAGAGGAAGAAAATAATTCCAAACCAAATCTGAATCTTTTAGATCCCAAAATTGATGGAATAGTAATGGAGGTCTGACTACATCCCTGATACTGATTTGGAACTTCAAAAATTTGGTTCTCCCTCTAAAGACCTCCAAATGGGGTGATCTCAGTGGCCACTGAAAGCTTATGATGTCTAATTTATGCATGTAAAGTTTCATAGCCATTGGACACCACTACCCCACAAATGACAAAGGTAAAGAAACTGACTAATTGCACAGTACCACTGCCAAAACTGTCAAATTTTTCCAACTTTAAATAATCATAATAAATTCTTTGGAGCTCCAAATAATGTGAATTTTAGCTTTCTAAAAGGAACTAGATGAACCCTAGATGCATATTAAATTTCAAGTGAAGACTAGCTCATTTGGTCATATTTGACATAGCTCAAGAATATAACAAATTTAGTAACACAATGAGGTCAATTTGGTTCCAAATGGCCTTCTAACCATTCCACCACCTCATGAGCACATTTTGAAGCATAAACACAGCATATATAAGCTTCCTAAATGGTCTCAACTACTATGTATCTTAAACTCACTATGCCACATGCCATAATACACATTCAAGAATAGTCTTCCAAGTAGTGAGATCATGCATTCTCATTGATTTGGCTCTAACTTTGATATGTACAATACATTCACATACTTTTACATTTGCGTAAGCATCTACATCTCAAAAATAATATGCACATACAAACTTTGACATTATATTACATTAAAAGCTACACTAATGGCAAAGTATGGCCAATCATGTCCCTTGGCTTCCACTTTTGGCTTCTCGCGCTCCACCTAGACATGGTAAGATGAGAGAGGAAAAGGGCTGAGATTCAAAGAATCTCAATAGCTCAAACACCCATTCAAGTAAGCAACCAAGACATATAATCATGTCAAGGAACACAAGTATGCATCCAACATAAACAAAAAGCATTTAAGCCAACATTCCCATGCCATAAACCATGTCAAAGCCAAGAATAAACTCAGGAATTTTTGGTCTAGCCTTACCCCATTTTTGAGACTTTTGGATTAGCATCACCCTAGGTCTAGGGACTTTTAACTTAACCTCGCTCATCCTTGAGACTTTTGGCACAACCTCACCCTTAAGAGCAATTTCACAACCAAAACATAATTCAAGAAGCATATTAATACCAATGCAACAAGACAACATCAAGTGGCATGTCTTATGATACAAATGTATATACAAGCATCCAACGACAAGTATATAGCCAAGAATGCAAATAAGAAGGAGTGAAGAGCTACCTTTGGAATAAAACACAACTCTTCCCTTAGTTATTCTCCTCCCTTTTTGGCTACACACCCACAAATAGATGGAGCTTGATTTTTTTGGTCTAGACACAACAAATAGGATCTAATCACACTCTTGGAATAAGCCTTAGCATTAAACACACACTAAAGAAACATACTTGATTCAATGGCTATATAATGGTTCCAAAAAAAAAATCTAATGAATCAACTACCATAATTCAAGCTCTTGGTTCCAATTTCTTCTTATATCTAGGTCTCTTGACTTTATTTAGACTCCTTTAAGTCATCACAATTTCATTCCCAAGAGCCTAGGTACAAGTTATTTCCTTAAGTCACAATATGGAACCTATACCTCCAACTTTTAATTTGTGGTTTCTAAATTTTTTCCATGGCTTCCTCTTTTCTTCTTCCATCACATATAGTCCCAAACCAAGTTTTGAAAAAATTAAAACACTCCCTAGTCCTTCCATCGATGCTTGGTCGAGACCTAGGCTTGATGTAAGACCTATGGAATTTCTAATTTTTCCTTAAAGGGAAAGGCACTTAGGAGGCTTCTTGGGGGTCTTAGAAACTCAAAGAAACTCTCACATAGGTTAGGGAATTCTTAAATCAAACCAGATTTTATAATGCACCTAAGAATCCCTAGCTTTTCCATCTTGAATTTCAATGGTTTATCTTCAAGTTTCTTTGCATTTCCTAACTTCTCATGCTCGAAAACCTAAGATTCTCACTTGCTTTTGGTTAGAAACTCCTCCCTCCTATAAGCTCTCAAGTTGGCCGAGACACACACATGAAGAACAAAGGAAGAAAAGCAAGTGGAATTATGATTCATACCTTGATTTCTTGGCTACTTCAAAAACACTTCCACTTGGTTCAGCTCCTTGAATTCCTACTCTTCTCCCTTTAAACCAAGGCCAAAATAGTCCTATATCATCCACCAAAACCATGGAAAGAAGGAGCAAAGAGAGAAGAACAAGATATGTAAGGGAAAATCTATGAAAACCTTAGCCTTTCTTACCTTTTTCTTGGTTTCTTCCTTCTCCTTTTCTCCTTCTCTTGTGCATCTCTCTTAGGCAAAAGTTCCCTCTATTTTTGGACAGAATAAAGTTGGTTAGATGAAGCCTCTTGGTGGGATGCCTTTTATGTGGAGGAATTAAGAAGAATTTGTTCATTAAAAATTACGTTTACATCTTGCATTTGTGGCATTTTCATTTTAGACTTATTTTAGCTCTTTTTCAAGAACTGTCCTTTTCATTATAAAATTTAGATCCTCAAAATTATAAAATAGCTCTAGAATTACTCAATTTGGATTTAAAATCATCTTAAATGAAAAAAGGTCAAAGTTTGGGTCAATCAACATTAAAAAATGTACACCGAAGGTTTTAACTGTCCTGAGATTTTTTGTGATTTTCAGGGCTTCTAAAAACCTCCAAAAGCTTAACTTTTCCATTTAAAAAGCCTTCTTGTGATTTTTCTAACAATTGTTCATATTTACAAAAATGACATTATGTTATTGTTCATTTGTGTTCCATTTTCATTTCCCTATCCTAGCTTCATTTTTAAAGCCATCTAAGCCTTAGATTCTCATTCTTAGGAGCTTAAAATATTACTCAAATTTTATGGGACCTTAACTCATTCATTTTAGGAGACCTGCTTTTATACTGACGCATTTATGATGTTTTAACGAAAATCGGACGTTACAGAATCTGTTTTGACTAAAATACTCTTAAGTGATTAAAATAATTGCCTTTTAAATTTCATAAATTTTAAAATTATTTAATAAAAACAAAACTACTAACTATACATTTACAAAATAATTTTTAAAAAAAGGATATAATCAATTAAAAAAATTAAATGATAATATTTAATTTTAATAATAACATGTTTTATATATATATATATATATATATATATTAAATCAGCATAAATAATATTATGTAAAAAAAGATCTTAAGAAATTAACTTTATTATTTTTAACACAATAAATAACATTGAAATGAAAAAGTTGAGTTATACATTTTTAATTTCAAAAAATAAATCTTATTATTAAGAGTATTCTTATCAAAATGAATTTAGCTATAGGTTTTCTTTTAACTTAACAAAAGGGTTATATAATTTTTCAAAATAGAGAAAGATGTCTTATAATTTCACCATATCTTAGCATAATAGAAATTAATTTACTTGGAAAGATATTTTCTAAGCTTGAGGCTAAATTAATCTCATTTCAAACATTTCATATTTGGCTAAATAAAAATGTATGGGCCCAAGTTAAGGTCCCCCCTAGTTGACTCATTTCAAAATTTATATTTAGGCTTGAACTTAGTTCATTATGAGTGATAATTGTGGTGGTGGTCTACATTAAATTGTGAGTAGTAATATTAGTAATAATGAGTTAAAAAAATTTTAAAAAAAGTTTTATAGCTTATCTTTTAATATTGTATTGAATTATAAATAAATTGAAATTTTTTTTATTGTTTTTACATTGCTTTTACATTGCATATATAACTACAGCAATGTTTTGAGCTTCATGCCCTCTTTTCTATGTCATCTTCTGATTATTTTTTTTTTCTAATTTTTATGCATAGCACAAGCCCCAAGCTAATTAATATTAAAATTTAAATATTTTGTTATAAAAAAAAATTAATCCTACATAACCATTGCATCAAGGGTTTATAAATTTAAAGTAGCCTAGTCACAAATGCAATATTAAAAATAACTAAATTTTATAATTAAGAGTAGAGCACATAAAAAAAAAGTTCAAGCTTGATAACAAAAATTTAAATGCATACAAATGATTTACAATTAATTAGGAGTAAAATGATGTGTATGGTTGTTGCTCATTGAATTAAAGATTATAAGAACACCGAAGTTTAACTACCCAACAACACTACAAAATTAATACATAACTTCAAATTAATTTACAAAAAGCTTATTTGCTACTTTGTCTTGGGCTCTTGGCGTTTATTAAATTGGTACATTAAGGGAAAAAAAGAAGAAGTAAACATGCTTGCAATACTAGCAACTAGCGAAATTGGGGAACAAAGTATAAGGAAGGTAAATCAAATACTAATAAAGTTCAATATTCTTTTCAATTGAGATCACTTAGTGTGACACTATGCAATGGAACAGGAAGAGGTGATTTTGGCATGAAAGCTCCTTACATACTTGCTCCATGGTTGGGCGAGAATGCAAATCTTCATCCAAGCAAGCAAAAGCTATTCTTGCAATTAAGATCACCGATGTAGCAACTGAGTCCACAGGATAATTTAGCCTTTCATCTAACACATCCTTCAATGGAAAATTATGGGCTTCTAATATTGCTAGTGATGCAAAAGATGTCGTCGAGAAAAAAGACATTATGAGATCTCTTGGATGCTTTCCCATAATCATTTCTAAAGCTAACACTCCAAAGCTATA
Source organism: Erythrophleum fordii (assembly GCA_032878935.1). Taxonomy (NCBI): domain Eukaryota; kingdom Viridiplantae; phylum Streptophyta; class Magnoliopsida; order Fabales; family Fabaceae; genus Erythrophleum; species Erythrophleum fordii. Next base: position 9,853,053 of record JAVQMF010000052.1, on the reverse strand, counting down.
AACATCACATTTCTCACTCACTTCCATTGTGTAAGCAAGCTTTACAATGAAATCAAAATAATATCATGCAAGGAAAAAAAAGTTAGTGATGAAGTTTAGTTATATATTCTTTGTTCAAGTTGTGTAACATGAAATATAGCCCCATTTAACATAATTAATGGCAAATCATGAAATATAAGACCCTTAACCTGGAGCAGCATAGCCAAAAGTGCCAGCAAATGAGGTCCAATTGCTCGAGTTTGAATATAAAAGCTTGGTTGTTCCGAAATAAAAAATGTGAGCCTCATAGCCTAAATCTAAAATAACATTTTTGCTTGATATGTCACGATGAACTATAGGTCGTGAGCATCCATGATGTATATAGAATAAAGCATTAGCCACACCTTTAATAATTTTTATTCTCCTATTCCAATCCAATGCAATTGTTTGTGTCTCATTGTTTAGTATCTTATCCAAGCTGCCCCCTTCAAGGAATTCATAAACCAAAGAAGAGAACTTTGAATGCAAGCAAAACCCATATAGCTTGATGATATTATGATGTCTAACTTCTGTTAAAGCTCGAATTTCATTTGTAAAAGCTTTTAAATTGGACATCTCTTCAGATACTAAGTGAAGTTTCTTTACAGCCATAACTTGACCTGTGGACAATTAAGCTTTGTAGACGCTTCCATACCTTCCCGCCCTAATGAGATATTTCACATCAAACTCCTCTGTGGCTTCAATAATGTTGTCATATACTATTTTTCCATCATAATTCCTTATAGCAAACAAATTTTGAGTTTGTGCTTCTCTTTCAAGGTTTTTTGTTTTTCTAGAATTTTGATGGCAAATAATGTATGAAATTCCCATAGAAAATGTAACTAGCATTAGAGATCCTAAACTAAGAGATACAATCCATATCACAACTTTGTTGTTCTTTCGATGATGAGGATTGTAATTTGTTGTTCGGCAAATCGACAAGCTAGATACATTACCACATAAGCCTTTGTTGTCTTTTAGTCTCTCAATTGAAGCCCTATGAAAGGATAAAATATTTGGAAGTGGACCCTCTAATTGATTGTGTGATATGTCAATTGAAGTCAAGCTTTTCATATCATCAAAAAATGAAGGAATAGTACCTGAGAGATTATTATGCGACAGATTTAGCTCTTCCAATTGTTGTAGCTCTCCAAGCACTATTGGGATTCCTTTAATGAAATGATTTCCATTACGATCAAGAAATTGAAGATGTTGTAATTGGCCAAAACTAGAAGGAAGGCTTAAGAACTTATTTGTACTTAAATTCAATTCCTATAACTTGATCAACCTTCCAAATTGTTCTGGAATTGAGCTATTTAAATAGTTATTAGCTAGCTTCAATTTTTCAAGGTTTTCCAATATTCTTATTTCAATAGGAATACTGCTTGAAAATTGATTGTTGCTCAATGTAAGTTCAAACAATAATGTCAACTGATCTAATTCCTGTGGAACCTTTCCTGTCAAATGATTTGAAGATAGATCAAGTACTTGTAACTTTGTTTCCTCATGTAGCTCCAATGGTATGCCCCCCAATAAGTTATTATTGGAGATCTTAAAGCTTGTAAGATTATGGCACTTCCCCCACTTAGGTGACAAGTGGCCATAAAATTCATTGTTACTTAAATCAACATACTCCAAATGAGGATATACACCAAAAGCATCTGTTATATTTCCTGTTAGTTGGCTACTTTCAAGATTGACTCTAACAAGGCTAGAGCAATTCTTCAAGCTTCTAGGAATTGTACCAATGAAATGATTTTTAGCAAGAGAAATTCGAGTGAGTGGCTTACCAAGGCATATATCTTGAGGCAAATGACCAATGAAATTATTCTTATATAAGTACAACATTTTTCAAATTTGTAATGTTATTCATTTCTATAGGAAGGTTGCCACTGAGATTGTTTTCAAATAAACTTAGTATGGAAAGTTTTGTTAAGTTTCCAATACTAAAAGGAATTGATCCAAAAAGGTTGTTTTGTGAAGAGTAGAGGATGCTTAAATTGGCCAAGTTCCATATGGAGGGTGGGATAGGTCCTAAGAGGTTGTTTGAAGCCAAATTTAGTTCATAAAGCTTTGTCAAGTTTCCAATACTAGAAGGAATTAATCCAAAAAGGTTGTTTTTCCAAATGTAAAGGTTGCTTAAATTGGCCAAGTTTCCTATGAAGGGTGGGATTGGCCTTGAGAGGTAGTTTTTACCCAAAGATAGTATAGAGAGCTTTGTCAAGTTTCCAATAGAGGGTGGGATTAGCCCCGAAAGGTTGTTTCTATCCAAATATAGTTCAGAGAGCTTTGCCAAGTTTCCAATACTAGAAGAAATTGATCCAAAAAGCTTGTTTTGCCAAAGGTAGAGGATGCTTAAATTGGTTATGTTCCCTATGGATGGTGGGATTGGCCCCAAGAGGTTGTTTGCATTTAAATCTAGTTTAAAGAGCTTCGTCAAGTTTCCAATACTAGAAGGAATTAATCCAAAAAGGTTATTTTCCCAAATGTAAAGTGTAACACCATAATGTCTTAACCTCAATTAATCTCCTTTTTGGCTCGATTCCATATAATTTTCAAAGAACAAGTACAAATCGTGACATTTTCATGCTATAAAACGGGGTTCAAATGCTCATATTTTGCCCCGTGGGTCCCGTGAATCCATTATTTACATTTTCTACTCAAAATCCATTTATACGACTTATACATAGCATAAAAAAACCCATGAACCACGGATATGAAGTCAAAAACCAAGAAAATGCAATTTCTCACATGGGCCCAAAAGTCAGATTTTTGGCTCTAATTTTGGGAAATCATAACTAATTATAAAAAAATGGGAATCAAGTAAACCATAGATTTCTGAAAATATCTAGGTGTTACCTTTACAATAAAAATAATTTCCAACCACAATCTCACCGTTTGGACCATATCGAAAATGAGACAGAGGTCTAGCTGTCCCTGGTACTAGTGCAGCTTGCTGTCATGAACTTCCAAAATTCATAACTAATTTCAAAAAATTCCAATCTAGGAAAAATATATCAATTTGGAAAGATACTGATGTTAGCTAGAGAAGAAAAATAAGTTTAAGTCAGTTTAGCAGCCCTTAGACCTCAAAAACTAATAGAACACTAATGAAGGTTGGATGGCTTCCCTGATACTAACATAGAACTTCAGAAGGTTACTTCTCTCTCTACAGACCTCCGATTGAGGTGATTCTAGTTTTTGTAGGTCACTGCAAATGTCTAATTTATCCCTATAAAATTTCATGACAATTGGATAAAATTTGATCCATGAATGATATGGATTCATTTTTGGACTAGTTGCACAGTACTATGATCAAAACCATCAAGATTTCCTAACTTCAATAATTTTCCAAATATTCCCTAAACCTCCAAATATTACCCACTTTAGCTTCTCAAGAAGCTCTCTACAAACTCTAAAGGCATACTAAATTTCATATCAAGAAGATCTCATTTGGTCATACTTTGACAGAGCTCACAAATTTGACAATTTTGACACCTAAAACAGTTCAAAGTGGGTCCAAATGGCCTCCCACATGTTCTCGCACCTCATGGACAAGTTTTACAGCATAAACATAGTATATATGAAATGTTCAAGTGGTCCAAATTATCATACATTTCAAACTCACTATGCTACGAGCCAAAATGGACTATCGCATACAATTCACAAAAGGGGCAAATCCTACATTTTCATTACTTTGGCTCTCTACATAGTTTATACATCATTTTTCTATACATTTACACTTGCTTCAACATTTACATCTCAAAATCATAGGTGCATACACATTTGGTACCTCTTTACATCAAAAGAACTAAAATAAACTAACAACCGTCTAAACATGATCAATTAGGCTCCTTGGTGTGCACTTAAATCTCCTTGAGCTCCACCTAACATGTTAAGATGGGAGAGGGAAGGGGGTGAGATTCATAGAATCTCAATAGCTCATGCACTTATTCAAGGAAGCAATCAAGGCATATAAATAAGTCAAAACATGCAAATAGGCATCTAACCATTCACAATCATCCAATATATGATTTACATGCCACGAAAACCATATTAATGCCAAGAATGAGCTCCAGGGACTTTTGGTCTAGCCTCACCCGATTTTAGGGACTTTTGGATGGCCTCACCCTTGGTTTAGGGACTTTTGACTTGGCCTCACTCAATTATGAGACTTTTGACCTTGTCTTACCCATTCTCAAGAACTTTCGGCTCTACCTCACCCATCACAAGGGACTTTTGGCATTACCTTACCCGAGCAATTTTCACAATCTAACACATAAGCATATTGGTACCAATGCATCAAGGAAATAACATATGGCATGTCTCACACAACAAGCATATACACAAGCATACAATGACTATTACATCCAAGAATGCAACAAGAAAGAATGGAGAGCTACCTTATAAGCCAACACAAGCCTTCCTTTTCAATTCCTCTTATCCCTTCTTGGTTTCACAATCACACCTTGATGGAGGTGCTTCTCTTAAGCCTAGACACAATCAAGAGCATGGAATTACTCTCTTAGAATGCAAATAAACCTTCACAAGGCTAAGAGATTAAAGCCCTAATTTTTTTTCCCTTCTTAAATTTTACTAGCCCTTCTCCTAGTTCTTTGCATTTCTCAACTTAACAAACTTTCTTTCAAGGGTTTCTTGCTAATTCTAGGTCAGACTTCCTTCCTCTCTCAAGTTCTCAAGTTAGTAGAACCAATATACTCAAGGAAAGCAAAGAAGTTCAAGAGTGGTTTTCCACTTTCCCTCTTCTAACCCAAGCCTAAAACCTAACTAATTCAACAACCAAAACCATAGAAAGAGAGGGCAAAGAGAGAAGAATAAGATTCTAAGAAGAAAAGATAGGGAAATCTCAAGATTGCTTACCTTTTCTTTGTTTTTCCTTCCTTCTCTTAGTCTCTTTCTCTCTCCACACCCCTTTTCTCTCTTTTGGTTGAAGCCTGGGTCAATTAAAAGAGAAATGATGAATTTGAACGCTTTAAGAAGTCAAATCCTCCTTTTTTTTATGCTTTTTCGGACTAACCCTCGCTATAGCGAAAATTAACGTTCGCTACGGCAAGAACGTATCAGTCTCAGACCCCTATTTTTGTTATAGCACGCACTACGATGAGTAGCTCCCTGGTTTTTGTATGAGATGCCCGCACTCGCTATAGCTAGAAGCATTCTCACTATAGCGAATAGGTACATTCGCTATAGCTAGACCATTTCTCGCTATAGCGAACAGGTACATTCGTTATAACTAGGACATTTCTCGCTATAACTAGCAAACTTAGAAAATTTCAGGACTTCGAAAATTTTCAACTTTCTTCTTTCTTTTTCTTTTCTTTTCTTTTTCTGGTTGTTACATAAAGGTTGCTTAAATTGGCCAAGTTTCCTATGGAGGGTGGGATTGGCCCTGAAAGGTAGTTTTTACCCAAAGATAGTATAGAAAGCTTTGTTAAGTTTCCAATAGAAGGTGGGATTAGCCTCGAGAGGTTGTTTCTATCCAAATATTTCAGAAAGCTTTGCCAAGTTTCCAATACTAAAAGGAATTGATCCAGAAAGCTTGTTTTACCAAAGGTAGAGGATGCTTAAATTGGCCATGTTCCCTATAGAGGGTGGGATTGGCCCTGAAAGGTTGTTTGTATTCAAATCTAGTTCAGAGAGCTTTATCAAGTTTCCAATACTAGAAGAAATTGATCCAGAAAACTTGTTTTGCCAAAGATAGAGGGTGCTTAAATTGGCCAAGTTTCCTATAGAGAATGGGATTAGCCCATATAATGAGTTTTGTTGTAAATGCATAAATTGGAGATTAGGAAAGATGAGAAATTAAAGGTAAGAAATGTACCTCTTAATCCAAGTCCTGGAAGAGATATTTTTGAAATAGAGTTGGACTTACCACATGTGATTCCTACCCAACTACAAGGACTAGTATTGTTCCACAAAGACAAGAGAGCTCGGCTTTGGTTGTCAAGGTTGGCTTTCCATTTCAGCAAAGCATTTGCTTCACTGCTTTGTGAAGTCATAAAAGAAGAAACATGAGATGAAGAGAATGTTAAGTAGCCCATTAACAAAACCCACCAAAGTGCTACTACTTCAGTAAATTGAGCTTTTACAAATATGAACCCCATGGCTAAAAATGAAATTTTGAATAAAATGATCATACTATAAGTGTAAAGGATGTTAGATATATATATATATATATATATATATATAATATATATATATATATATATATATATTAATGCATGAGGTGACAATAATTTATTGATGTGAATATCCTAATTCCTAACAAGATAATACATTAAATATGGATGGATGGTGTTATGTGATTGTTACTGAAGAATGCAAGCTAAACAAAGTATAAAGAACCTATGACTCTACAAGCAATCTAGCTAATTGAGGACTTTTCTTCAAACTTGCAACTTAGGCAACTTGAGAAGTACCAATCAAGAAACAAGCTTTGTAATTTTTCTTCCTAAAAGACAAAATAGAAAGACTTTTAAAAGATGGACAATCAACCCACATGGGGGAGTGGAAAGGCCCTTTTAATTAATAAAGGGAACTAAGTATCTATAGGAGGTGCATAATGCTATAATTTGACTAGTACCAACACTTGAATATGAATTTAGTTAGTATCATTACAACTTTGAAATGTAGATTGATTGTGTTGTGTGATTTTCATTGAAGCATTCAGCTACTAGAAGTTATTAGGAACATATGTGACCCAATATATGGTCTAATTTAAGATTTTTCTGTGAGCTTGCAACTTACAGGGACTTGCACATCTACCAATCAAGTAATATGGTTCTTTGTCTTTGCAAAACTGAGACTTTTCAAAAATGGACAAATTAGCTAAATGATAAGAATAAAGATTGGGATACATGTTTGGATCTCAAGAAATCAGTATAAACAAATGAAAACCAAAAAGACTGTACAAAATGAGTTTTGTGTATATCAATATTAATTCACTTACAACATTAAAATTTCAAAATTAAAATGAAGGATTATGTTGTATTCTTTTATAGAAAATAGCTAGCCATCCATGCCAAATTCTTTTAAGATATCAATCCAATCTCTTTACCCTATCCATCAACTTGAAAGAAAATTTGCTAAAGCAAAAGAGACAAGGCAACATATGCCTAACCCAATATCAAAAACTAACTAAGATACACCAAATGACTCAGATTCCAGTGCTTATATATTGTCACTCTATAATTTACATATTGCCACTCTGTAATTACCAAAAAGGAGATACTATAAAAAATTAACATTTCCTCTTTCCCCCCCACCAAACATATTAATTGTACTATAAATAAATCATAAAAGATGTTTGCGTATGTGCAGAATTGTTTTGCTGACATGTAATTGATGCATAAATTTGACATTTAATATTTATTTTATTTTATCCATATGTATATATTCATCTTTAAAGGACTAGTTTAAGGATCTTGCCTTTAGAGAATACATTTCTATTTGACAATTAACTTCAATAGTTGGAAACAAAAGAAATTCAACCATTTATGTCCCTATATGCAATAGCTTTTAGAGTGCATATTCTATCTTTTGAGTAATCTATTTTGCTTTATACTGCAATTGATCTTTGGCAAAAGGGAGGGAATGAGTGACTCTGTGTGCGATTTGGCTAATTGTGGACTTTTCTACGAACTTGCAACATGGGGCAACTTGAAAAGTGCCAATCAAGAAACAAGCTTCATGTTCTTTTCTCAAAAGACAAAAAGATGGAAAAATCAACCAATGTGGGGAGGGGAGGGGCCATTTTGATCAATGATGGATACATTTGGAGAATATTACCAAAGAGACTTCACTAGAAGGGAACCAAGTATTCATACATGAGAGGTGCATAATGTTAATTTTGTCTGTGTCAGCACTGAAATCTAAACTTCACTGCTTAGTAATATTGTTGAATGGTTTACTTTAGAATGCCAAGCATTTTTTGTGGGTTTTTGAAATAAAGTAAAAAATTCTTTCTTTGGATGAATAATATTAACAAAAGAATTTCACTATATTCAACACTTTTTATGTTTATTCAATTACACAAAATAATATCCTATTATTGACGATCAAACAATTTATTTTTCCTTTTCTTTTAAAGTTATTTTTTCATTGATAGCAATGATTTTTTTAAAAAAAATTCAATATTAGTAACTTTTAGGATGTATGTTGGATAATGTATGTCAATATTTCATGAGAAAAGAAGTATAAAAGAATTGTATTGCTGCATTTTAAGTTCTTGTATTTTTACATTATGTTAATTCATTTGAATAGGTAATTTTAGCTTATGAATTTTATTGTGAAATTTTATACCTATATTGATTGAAAATTACAAATTTTATACCGCATATCACAATTGCACAAAAAAGTAGTCTATCATTGAGAATCAAGCATTTCTTTTTCTTCGAAACTTATTTTTCTTCGTTCATATAGATTTATTTTTTAACTCTGGTTAAATTATTCTTTTGGTCCTAGCAATTTCACTCAAATTTTAACTTGGTCTCAATAGTTTAAAATTTTGTAATTAAATTTTAATCTAGTTCATATCATTATACTTTTATCAATGTGTCATTGAATTTTGTTAACATGACAACCTATGTGTTATCTTCTCACCTTGAATATATATGATTTACACAAATAGAAAAACTAACAGTAGATAATGAAGTGAAATTAACTCATATATATAGCATGTGAAGCAACATAAGTTATTTGAATGATTTGGTTTCAACCATACATATTCGAAGTACCACGATAGCATATGAATGGCCATATCAATAAAATTTAAAGATACATTAATGAAAGTTTAATAGTAGTGACCAAATTAAAAATATTTTAAATAATTATAGGCCTAATTACAAATTTTTAATCTATAAGAACTTAAAAATTGAGTAAAACTAAGGAGACCAAAAAAATAATTTAACCTTTAACTTGTAGGCTATGTTGGATAATTTATGTTAAAATTTCATGAAGAAGTATAAAGGAATTGCATTTCTATAATTTAACTTCTTGTGTACTTTTAGAACTTTTTGTTTAAATAATCACATGTCAACTTATGAATTTTATTATGAAACTAAGGCATAGCCCGTGTGATACATAGGACCCTTTTTTCTTCTTAACAATATATCAACAAGATATATAAATAATATTGACTAAATATTAATACATACATCTTTTAAAAAAATTTCTTGAGGCAAAAATAAAATAAAATAATTAAACTTTAATATGTTACAACTATGAAAATTGAAAGATGTCCCCTCCCAATTATCACTGTTTAGTATTCAAGTCTTTAATTTGTCCATTTTTCATTATCCTACAGAAGGGGAACAAGTATTTATATAAAGGAGGTACATAATGCTAATTGAGTTGGTATACCCACTGAAATTTGAAGTTCACTGCTAGCTAATATGGTTGGATGGTTTACTTTATAATGTCAAGCACTTTTGTTGGGTTTCGAAATGAAGTGCAGATTTCCTTTTTCGGATAACTAATATTAACAAAGGAATTTCACTATATTCAAGCACATTCTATGTCTATCCAATTGCAAAAAGTAATATCTTGTTATTGACGATTAAGCAATTTCTTTTGCGTTTTCTTTCGAAGTTATTTTTACCTGGATATCAGAGATTTTGTTTTATGAAAAAATCAATATTAATAACTTTTAAGACCTATGTTGGATAATATATATCAAATTTTCATGAAAAAAGAAGTATAAATGAATTGTATTGCTGCTTTAAGTTCTTGAATTTTTACATTTTGTTAATTTTTTTGACTAATTAATTTTAAATTATGAATTTTATTATGAAATTTTATACCCATATTGATTGAAAATTACAAATTTTATACTGCATATTACAATTCCACAAAAAAGTAGTTTGAAGGATTTCTTTTTCTTTCAAACTTATTTTTCCTTGTCATATATATTTATTTTTAACTTTGGTTGAATTATTCTTTTAGTCCCAGTAGTTTCACTCAAATTTTAATTTGTGCTTAATAGTTTAAAACTTTGTAATTAAATCCTTCTAGTTTTAAAACTTTTTAATTTAGCCCCTATCATTATACTTCTACCAACGCGCCATTAAATTTTGTTAATATATTCAAATATGGTTATCTTAGCTCTTTGAATATGTATGATTTATGCAAACAGAAAAGATAAAAGTAGATAATGAATTGAAATTAACTTTTATATATATATATATATATATATATATATATATATATATATATATATAGCATGTGAAGCAACATGACATTTAAATGATTTGGCTTCAATGATACATATTCAAAGTGCTAAGATAGCATATGAATGGCTACATTAGTAAAATTTAATGACATATTAATGAAAGTTTAATAGTAATGATCAAATTAAAAATGTTTTAAATTATTATAGACATAATTACAAATTTTTAGTCAATAAGAACCAAATTAAAAATTGAATAAAACTACGGAGATCAAAAGAATAATTTAAACTTTAACTTTTTAGGTCATGCTGGATAATTTATATTAAAATTTCATGAACAAGAAGTATAAAGGAATTGTATTTCTATAATTTAAGTTATTTTGTACTTTTTGAACTTTTTTTTAAATAATTTCATGTCAACTTATGAATTTTATTATGAAACTAGGGTGTGGCCCATGTGATACATGGGATTTTTTTTAATAAACATTATATTGACATGAAATATATATATATATATATATATATAGACTAAATATTAATACAAACATCTATAAACAATTTTTTTTGAGACAAAAATAAAATAAAATAATTAAAATTTAATATGTTACAACTTTGAAAATTGAAAGATGTCCCACCCAATTATCACTGTTTGGTATTCAAGTCCTTAATTTATCCATTTGTCATCAACCCTGTTAACCAAGATGGCATCTCAAATTTTGTTATTTGTTATTTTTAAATGACTAAAATTGTGTCTTATAACAAATACCAGAGTTTGATGTGATAATTTCATAGTTACTAAAATGTGGACAAAAATATTTAAATCATAAAATGTGATAATGAAGAGGAGCATTTAAAATTTTTCAAAAGCACTGTTGTATAGTCACGTCTAATAACGTATTAAAAAGGCTAAACCCATTACACTAATTACTCTACATATAGAACAAGGGTACAAAAGAGAAATGATGATGGTGTCGTTTGACTTTGATTGAATAATGCAACTAAAAGAAATGATCAAGAATGTGTGACTCTACTTGCAATCTAGCTAATTAAAGACTTTTCTTTGAACTTGCAACTTGGGCCAACTTGAAAATTAAGTATGAACGAAGAAAGAAGCGCCATGATCTTTTTTCCAAAAGACAAAATAAAAAGACTTGTGAAAGATGGAAAAATCAACCCATGTGTCAGAGTGGATGGGCTATTTTAATTAATGATGGATACATTTGGAGAATATTACCAGAGAGACATCATTGAAAGTGAACCAAGTATCTATGGGAGGTCCATATACTATATAACAGTAATTTAGTCAGCATTAGCACCCAAATCTGAATTTTACTGCTAGCATCTTACGGAGATTGTTTTAGAATGTCAAGCACTTTTTGTTGGATTTCAAAATGAAGGGCAAATATGCTTCTTAGGATAATTAATATAATCAATTTCATAATATTCATGCACTTTTTGTTACCCTTTCTAGCCTAACTGCACAAAATAGTTGTCTACTATTGATGATCAAGCAATTTCTTTTTCTTTTTGAAGTTATTTTCGCCTTGATCATGGAAAAATTTGTCCAAGAAAAATTAAATATTAATAACTTTTAGGGTGTACATTATGCATTTCAAAATTTAAGAAAAAGGAAGCATAAAAGAATTGTATTACTATAATTTAAATTCTTGTATTTTTACAATTTGTTGATTTATTTGAATAATTAATTTTAACTTATGAATTGTATTATGAAATTTCATATCCAAATTGATTAAAAGTTACAAAATTTTGAAAGGTTTTTATCATATTATATGTTCATGTACCTTTAGAATAAATCTAATAGTCGGAACTTTCAATCTCCTAATATTTCAAACTCTCCATATACTTATCCTTATAGGAGGTGCATAATGCTAATTTGGTCAATATAGCCACCAAAATCTGAACTTCATTGGTAGCTAATATTGTTGGATGGTTTACTTTAGAATGTCAAGCACCTTTTGTTGGTTTTTGAAATGAAGTGCAAGTTTGCTTCTTTGGATAATTAATATTAACCAAGTAATTTTATTATATTCAAGCACGTTTTATGTTTATCCAATTGCAAAAAGTAATATCCTATTATTGGCAATTGAGCAATTTCTTTTTCCTTTTCTTTTGAAGTTATTTTTGCCATGATATTGGAGATTTTTTTACAAAAAAATTTCAATGTTGGTAACTTTTAGGGTGTATATTGGATAATGTACATCAATATTTCATGAAAAGGGAAGTACAAAAGAATTGTATTCCGAGACTTTAAGTTCTTGTATTTTTCACATTTTATTAATTTGTTTGAATAATTAATTTTAATGTATGAATTTTATTGTGAAAATTTATACCCTTTATCACAATTGCACAAAAAAATAGTCTATCATTAAAAATCAAGCCTTTCTTTTTCCCTTCAAACTTATTTTCCCTTGTTCACATAGATTTACTTTTAACTTTGGTTAAATTATTCTTTTAGCCCCTATTGTTTTACTTAAATTTTAATTTGGTCCCAATGGTTTAAAATTTTTAATTAGATCCTTATAGTTTTGAAACTTTTTAATTTAGTCCTTATCATTATACTTCTATCAACATGCCATTAAATTTTATAACATGGCCAATCATGTGCCATCTTGAAACTTTGAATATATATGAGTTATGGTAATAGAAAGGATAAAAGTAGACAATGAAGTGAAATTAACTCATATATATAGCATGTTAAGCAACTTGTGTTATTTGAATGACTTAGCTTTAATCATACATATTCAAAGTGCCAAGATCGCATATGATTAGCTATATCAGTAGATACATTGATGAAAGTTTGATAGTGGTGACCAAATTAAAAACATTTTAAGTTATTAGGACTTAATTACAAATTTTTAATCTATAAGAATTAAAATAAAAATTGAGTAAAACTAAAGAGACCAAAAGAATAATTTAACCTTTAACTTTTAGGTCACATTGGATAATTTATATTAAAATTTCATGAACAAGGAGTATAAAGGTATTGTATTTCTGTAATTCAAGTTCTTGTGTACTTTTAAAACTTTTTGTTTAAATAATTTCATGTCCACCTATGAATTTTATTAGGAAACTAATGTGTGGCCCATGTGATACATGGGACATTTTTTTATTAGGATTATATTAACATGATATATAAATAATAATCACTAAATATTAATATATAAATCTAACAAAAAATATTATTCAGTCAAAAATCAAATAAAAAATTAAACTTTAATATGTTACAACTTTGAAAATTGAAATATGTCCCCTCCCAATTATCATGGTTTAGTATTTAAATCCTTAATTTGCCTAATTTTTATCAACCTTATTAACCAAGATGACATCACAAATTTTGTTATTTGTTATTTTCATATGAATGAAATTGTGTTTTATAACAAATATAGGAGTTTGATGTGATAATTTCATAGTTACTAAAAGTGGACAAAAATGATTAAATCATAAAATGTGGTAATTGAGAGGAGTATTTAAAATTTAAAAATTTTCCAAAAGCACTGTCATATATTCAAGTCTAATAACGTATGAAGAGGGCTAAACTCAATGCACTAATTAATCTACCTATAGAACAAAGGCACAAAGAGAAATGATGATGGTGTTGCGTGACTTTGACTAAAAAATGCAACCAAAAGATATGATCAAGAATGTGTGACTCTGCATGCTATCTAGCTAATTGAGGGCTTTTCTTTGAACTTGCAACTTGGGGCAACTTGAAAATTAAGTCTAAGTTAAGAAACAAGCTTTGTGATCTTTTTCGCAAAAGATAAAATTGAAAGACTTTTAAAAGATGGAAAAATCAACCCATGTGTCAGAGTGGAGGGGCCATTTTAATTAATGATAGATACATTTTAAGCATATTACCAAAGATACTTCATTGAAAATGAACCTGTCATATCTTAACCCCAAGACACTCATATCATAGCATTCAAGCAATAAACACCCATACTTGCACACAAAGCGTAGCATATGGACCGAAATCATGGAAACAAACCCATACGGTTCAATCGCACTTTGGTTTAATCATTTTTATTCATATAATATCCATACAACATCCATTCAAAGAAAGAATATCATTCTATAAGCTCTTAAGGTTCATTTCACACTACTTGAACTTTTCACAAAATTTGCTTGCACATACAATACAGAGCAATTGGAAGCACATTACCAAGAACCTCTAACTCGGCATTAAATCACTTTCAAAAGCCTATAAATTGATCATCAACTTATCTTAGGCCATAAAATATTAAAACATATCAGATTCATAGCCATTTAGGTCAAGAAACTTGGGTTTGAAGGTTGGGAACACATACCAAAATTTTTGCCACGGGTTCCAGTTTTCAATTTTCCATCACTAACTTTGAAAATTTATAAATAATTATAGAAAAATCAAAACCCAACAAACCATAGCTTTTTGGAAAGCCTTGAATGTTAAATTCATGTTAAAAATAGTTTTGGTCCATGAAAATAGCATTTAGGTCGCGATTGACAATAGGAAAGCAATGTAGGTTCAGCTATCCTGGAGTTCTGAGGTAGTTTACTAATATGAATTTCAAAAATTTATAACTAATTTTAAAAAAATCCAATTTAGGCAAACTAAACCAATTTGAAAAGCTACAGATGTCTAATTTAAGGAAAAAATAACTTTAGACCAAGAAAATAACAATAAAAAAATAAAAATTGATGGATCGATACTTGAGCTCAGTTGGAAATACTAGTACTGACATAGAATTTCAAAAATTCATTTCTCTCTCTACAAACCTTCAAATGAGGTGCTTCTAGTTGTTCCAGATCACTGTAAATGTCTAGTTTCTTCATGTAAAATTTCAAAATTATTGAACCTCATTTGTCCCTCAGATACTATGAAAATAATTCTAACCAAATGAACAGTAACTCATACCAATATAAAAAATTTGCTTAACTTTGAAAAATCATAATAAATTCTACGTACTCCAAATAATGCAGTTCTTGGACTAGAAAAAATCTCTATATGATATCTATATGTGTGCAAAATCTTAGCCTCAAAATCACTCATTTGATTAGGTTGGGGGTTCAACTCACAAATTAGTCTATTTTTTGTTCTAAAATGGTTCAATTAAATGCCAAATAGTCTTCCCCTTGAACCAAGGCCACTTGGGCACATTCACAAGCACCAACACACCCTAAATATGCATGCTAACTAATTCAAAGACCATGGAGCTCAGATTCACTTCCTAGCTCCAACTCATACCTAAGGTTCCATACCCTCTCTTAGGCATACAACAACCACTTTTTCACAAATGTGTTCAAATGACTCTTTTAAGATTACATTCATCATACATATCCATTTTTTCACTTGTCTAGCCATAAGAGTCATATACATAGGCTCATCTTGCCATGCACACATCCATACTCACACATAAAGGCTACCAAGTGGCAAACTTATATATTTCCATTCACATAAGTGCAAAAGGGGATTCATACATCATTCATATACAATATATAAGCTATCCATGAGTTTACATTACAATTACATAGCTTGGGTACATCATTTAACTACCAAGTACATTTCAAAACCTATTTTTATACATCCAATCCACTAGTCATGCACTCTTCGGGGGTTGGCTTCCCTTTCTTACTTCACTCGGCTCACCTAGCATAGTTAGAAGGGAATGAGATTCGGGGGAATCTCAATAGCTCTAAATCCCTTTCACACATACATACAACAAGTTCATGCACGTCAAAAATTGCAAGTATGTCATTTAATGTTCTCAAATGATGCATAGCCATAGATTTTCATATTATACAATAACAAATAACACATTATGGACTCAAGAGAGTAATGGCTCCATCTCACCCACAATCTTTGACTCAGCGTCACTCTTTCTTGAGGCTTTTGGCCTTGTCTCACCCTTTCTTAGGGACGTTTGGCTCCTCCTCCCCCTTCTCAAAGGACTTTGGCCTTACCACACTCATTCAAGTCATTTCACATAACTTTGCAAACATAAATCAAGTCATGGTTTCAAAACATTCATCTAATAGCTACAAGCAATTTCCAAATATCAAACACACACACACACAAGCAATCTAAGACAAGTCATGAATGCATACATGTATGAAAGAAATGATTAGAGAGCTACCTTATGGAAAACTACACCTTTCCTTTACTTTCTCTTCCTTCTTCTTGGCTCAAGCACACATAAGAAGGGAGTTCTTGCCTCTCTTGGCCTAGACACAATAAATATGACACAAATTAGGCTTAGGAACTAATTCTAGCTTAAAGGAAGGCTAGACTAGCTTACTTGGCTCTAAGTTACACATAATGCTCATTTAGGACACCATAAAGTAACTACTTTAAATCTTGATCTTGGCTCCCTATTTCCTTTCTTTCTAGACCTTGTGGCTCACATAAACTCATTCTAAAGGGCGCAAGCCCATGTTGCTTCATTATGCTTAAATTGAGACCTTAAAATATCAACTCCTAAATTCAAACCATTAGTTCCCCTAACTCTTATAATTCATATCTAGGACTCTAAATTTCTTAGAACACAAAAATTCACTCCCTAAGTATGAAAACCCCAAAGTGGCTAAACCATTCACTCACACATGGACCCATGGAATTAGTTTGCTTTCTTGCATCGGTTGGTTTATGGGAAGCTTTCCAAAGGTCAATTAGGCTTATACAAACCCTTACATGCATTGAAAAATGTCTAGGAAAAATTAGATTTAATGTTGAACCTTGGAATCCCAAGTTGTGCAAACTTGGTTTCCTTAGTTCCCTTTTGGTTTCTCTTGGCTTAAACCTCCTTTCTACACTCCTAATCATTTAATTACACCAAGCTAAGATCAGAATTAAACTCTCTCCTTAATGTTCAGGGTTGACCAAATTGATGAAGGAAAGGAAAACTTAAGAAAAGCCATGGAAAGGAATGGGAACCTACCTTAAATTCTTGCTCTTCCAAGTGGCTTCCTCTTACAACCAAGCCTTCCCTTAAATCTTAACTTCTCCTTATTGGACCAGAACCAAAATAACATCAAAATACATTCTAATCCCATGGAAATATGGAGGAAAAGGAGGGGAATATTTATTGTGAAGACAAGAAGAAGAAAACACACACTTTCATACCTATTCAAAGCTCTTCTTCTCCTTCGTTGGTTCTCCTTCCATATGATGCCTTGGCTAGAGTTTTTAGAAGTTTCAGAAATGGGTAAAGTGTTGGTGCAGATTGGGGAGGGCTGGAACGTGTTTTAAGATAACAAAAAGTAACTTTTCTTTTTTGCATTTTAGTCCCTAAAAAAAGAAAGGAATTAGGGTTTTAGACCATGAGAAAGAGGAATATGGCAAGAAATTGCAAGAAAAACTAATAGAAAATAAGATAGAAAAGTGTAAGCTTCTCTAGGGTTTTGCAAAAACTAATTTTGTATGAGTATTTTCTTCACTATTTAAATGTTTCTTTGAGCTTTTAAGACCTCTAGAAACCCTTCCAAGTGGCTTTGCCATCAAGGAAAAATCAAGAACTCTATGAACCTCTATTATGGTGCTAGTTTCGACCAAGTTAGGTTCATTAGGCTAGAGGATGTTTTAATTTATTCTAGCCTTGGTTTGGGACTTTGTATGATGTTAGGAGATGGGAGGAACTATTGAGAAAAATTTAGGAGCCATGGATTGAGAGATGGGACAATGGTATCTATAATGGTGCTTTGTGAAGCAACTTAATTCTAAGCTTGTATAAATGATTGTGTGAGGGCTCCAATGACTTTGAATGAGGCCAAGAGGCCTAGAAATAGAAACAAAATGGGAGCCTAGAGTTTGAATTATAAAGGTTGCTTCAATAGGCCATGTATGGAACCATTATCCCACTTATGGAACCAAGTGTGTGTTCAAGAGTAAGTTTAATATCTTAGCTTGCTTCAAGTGTGTAATTATGTGTTATTTATAGTGTTTAGGTTAAGAGAACACCAACCCACCTAGGTGCACTTTTGAGGCCAAAAAGAGGGAGGAATAAGAGAAAGGAAAGCTTGCAAAATTCAAGGTAACTCTCCACCTCATTCTTCTTGCATTCTTGAGTGCATATTATGTCATTGTATGCTTGTGTGTGTTCTTGTGACTTGATGATATGCCACTTGATGTTTTGATGCTACATTGGTACCAATGTGTTTCCTTGAATAGCCTTAGTTGTGGAAATGGCTCATAAGGGTGAGGTGATGCCAAAAGTCTCTTAGAAGGGTGAGGTCAAGTCAAAAGTCCTTAGGCCAAGAGTGAGACAAATCCAAAAGTCCTAAAAATAGGGTGAGGCAAAACCAAAAGTCCCTAGAGTATGTTCTTGGCTTGAATGTGAATAAGTGGCATGGAAATTATGACATTGCATACTTTATGGTTGTCAAACCTTCCATACATATGCTTTGATCTGTATATGCCATGAATGATGTGTGAATGGATATGTGAGCTATTGAGATTCTAGGAATTTCACTCCCCTTCCCTCCATCATTTTAAAATGTCTAGGTGACACACAAGAAGGGAGAAATGCAGGCAAAAAGATTAGAATGTTATACTTTGAACAATTTGTAACTTCTTTTGTATCTAAATGTCAAAGAGGATATGTACATCATATTTTTCAGTTGTAAACTATTGAACAAATGTAAAATGATGTATGGATACTATATATACTTTATGTAGCCCTAAATTAATGAAATCATGGAATTTGCTCTTGTGTGGTTATGGTTAAATGTGTATTATTGGATGTGGAGTGGGCAAATTAAGATGCATGAAGTTTGGGATCACTTGGGAAGTTTACACATGTCATATTCATGCTTTTAAATTTTTCCAAGAGATGCCAAACATTAAAGGAGGCCATTTGGACAGATTCAGTATCTCATATGGAGCAAAAATGGCCATTTTGGTGAGCTATGTCACTTTCTATCCAAATGAGTTCTTCTTGGTCTGAAGTTTGGCATGCATCTAAAGCTTTTTGGAAAGCTAAATTGGGTATTTTTAGAGGTTTACAGAATATTTGATGAATTTTTAAAGTTGGCTGAAAATTTAGAATTTGCCACTGGTACTGTTCATCTGGTCCGAAATTTGTTCTCTATCATTCATAGGGTAAATGATGTCCAATTGCTACAAAATTTTACCAAAAGAAAATATATCTTCCTAGTGACTTGTGCTAGTTGGAAGAACCTTATTTAGATGTCTAGAAAGGGAGATATGAATTTTTGAAGTTACTATCCAATACTAGGTACTCAGTCAGACCCATGTTATTGTTTGATTAATTTTCGAGGTCTGAATGCTCTTGGATTAGTCTGAAACTATTTTTTTCCCTATATTTAACATTTTTAACTTTCCAAATTGGTATAGATTTCATGGATTATATTTTTGTAAAATTAATTATGAATTTTCAAAATTTATATCAGTAAGTTGTATCAGATTTTTGGGTAGCTCAACCTTCTTATCCTTTTTATTGTCAAACATAGCCTAGATGAGGTTTTCATGGCTAGGACTTATTTTTAATGTAAATTTTACATCTATAGCTTTCCAAAATGCTATGGTTTGTATGATTTTGATTTTTCTACATTTAGTTATGATTTTTCAAAGTTGATCCTAAAATCTGCCTTATGCTGTCTGCGAGATAGAGTGAAAATCTAGGGTTTTCACCTTAAAGTCCATGGATTGTGTGACATTTTAAGTTATGTATGAGTTGTATATGTGATAAATGACTAGATAATGTTGTTGAATAATTTACGAGGCCCACGTAATGTGAATTGAAAATTTTTAACCCGATGTAACGTGATAAAAGGGTATTATTTTCATACTTTTCCTTACTTTTGTCTCATGAATGTACACTAATTACCCTAATTGGAAGAGTATGATAATAAAAATATAAGGTATTGTACATATAGATGAGAAAATTCAATTAAACCTTCTATTTATGGCTTTAAGGTTCCACTAAAAGCTAATAAGACACACAAATACATCATTTTTTACAAAGGAAGTAAGCAACCTTACAAAAGCTGAAAATTTTGGGGCAATCAATGTCTGACATGGCTTTCCCATGTTGGAATCGCTGGGCATGGCCGTGTGGCTTCTACATAACCTTGCCATGTGTGAGAGTATTATTTGTGTGAAAATGTGGAGTTCATTTTAGAGTTCAGCATGCAAAATTCCAACCTTAAACCTAGGCACTTTTGGGATTTTTTTTCCTAAGCTTCATATGACATCTAAAACATACTTTAAGGATCCAAAATAAGTTGTTCCATATTTTCCATGAAAATTAATTTAAAGAGAGAAAATGAAGAAAGTGGAAGAAATGATGCTTTTAGGATTTCTTATACATGTTAACATGTATCCTCAACAAGAACACCATCCCAAACATTAAATCATGTTGAAAGAATAAGTTCAAGCTTACACCATTTTCAACCTCAAGCATCCAATAGATAAAGAAAATGGAGGGGATGAAGAAAATGAAGTTTTTAGGTTTTATAAGCATATAGTAAGCTTTTAAACTTAACAAGAATGTCATGTAACCATAGCACAATCATCAACATTCCATATGCAAGTTTTCAACATAGATGAATCATAAGCTCTGGGAGAGAAAAACATGGAAAATGAAGATGAAGAAGCTATAGTTATAGATATGGTTTCTTAGTAAGACAAAGAGTTTTACCTTGTTTGCTTAGTTGCTTAGCTGCAAATTGCTATAGTTCCTCCTTCTCTTCCTTCCCTTCTTTCTTTTCTGCTGCTCACATCTCCTTTTCTCTCTTCCTCTATTTCATGTTTTTTTTAAGAGGATAACGGTGAGTGATCTAAAAGGCTTTTAATGAGGGAAAATCATTGCATGCAATTTTAGAAAATCTCATTCAATTTCAGCCATGGATGTATGTCAAGGATAAAGTGGGACAAAAAATTTGACATTTTTCCTTTTTTTTAATTTTTTGCAAATAAAATGGCAGTTGTTGATGTAATACTCAACATAAAAATTATCTTTCATATTCATTTTTAGAAAGATGTATATCAAAATGTTCATCTTGTTATGCCTGTAATTTTGGCGATACTCTTTTCTAGCAAATGTTCATGTAAACAAAAGTCAAAATTTTTACTTTGACCATTTCCAAAATTGTAATTTGGGCCAGATTAAAATTATGAATATTTATAGTTTGACCTTATAATTTTGCCATAAAATCCTTTATCTTCCAAGTATTTTTCTTATGTTTTTTAGGCATTTTTGGTCTTGGTAATTTCTTGGAATTAGTTCTTTAAGTATTTATTTCACAATTTTCTCTAATTTCTTAATTACCAATAATAACAATCTATTCTTGAAAAATCCTAAAAATTATTGGTAATTCTCAAAATTTTCCAAAAAATTTCCTTGAAGTCTTATAAATATAAAACTCAGTAAATTTTCATTATTTGATCATAATTTACTACCTAATTATTTTCTTAATGTTTTTCAATTTATTTTAAATTACTTATGTATTATTAAATATTATTAATAACATCTAATTGGGAGGAAGATGTTACAAAACTTGTAGTAGGAGGTCATTTACCATCTGCACACTAGATGTAGTGACAATTTTTGCCCCCATCAACAATCCTTAGATATGAAAATAACCTCAAAGTTTCCTCAAAAATCTAGTCCAAGCACACGGCCAAGAGATGCAATGATAGAGAAAGTATCGCAAAAAACTAAACATGGAGAATATCAACCCAAATACACAACCACACAATGAGGATAGCAACAAAGATGATAGAGAAAATGGAAATTGAGAAGTTGAACTAGAAAATTTACCAATGCCAAATGCCCCTTGATGGTGTTTCTATGTCTCGAATATAAGTGATAATGAAAGAAGGTTCACTTGGCTACCACTAAGCCAAAGTCCTAATCTTAAGGTTTAACCCTTCATGACCTAATTATAACTCATCGTGAAGGATCTTGAAGAAAATTAATTTAAGTTTTATGCACCTTTGAATTATTTACAAACCCAAAATATAATTGGATTATAACAAAATTTTATTTATCATCAATGCCTCTTATGATTTGATTTAGTCTCTACTAACTATAACATTTCTAAATTGAATGCTTCAGTTTAAAACCCTCCCAAAATTTTAAATTCATGCACATTATTTATTTATTTATATTATTTATATTTTATTATTTTTAAGGTCTTAGGTCATTATAGTTAATCTTTGGTGAACCTAAGATGTATCCATGTGGATTTGTAATTAAGTACTATGAGGGTATTAAGCTAAATGCTCTCTATTTTCTCAAGACTTGATCACAAGGTGGGTTTATTTAAAAATAGGTTAGGCCCATTAAAAGAAATCATAAAAAATGAGCCCAAGCCTAATACTTTTTGCTTTTTAGGCCCACGCCCAGCTTGGCCCATTTTAATATAAATTAATAAATAAAAATAAAAATAACTACTAAAATGCCAACTTAGTAAAAGTTCAAAACTATCCTTCTTAGTGCCAATCCAATCACATCCTAGTGTATCCTTCGTCTAAGCTCATCGTATTATAAAATGTGATGAGCTCCATTCATATTATAAAATATTAATGTTTTATAAGATTTCATATTATAAGATTTTGTTCCAATGCAAAAAGCTCCATTCATATTATAAATATTAATATTACTAATTAATAATATAAAAAAAATTAATTATAATACAGGTTAAGATTGGACTCGTTTGAAGAAAAAAAAAAATCTAAACTTGACCTGTTTTGTATTCGAACTTTCTCAAAACAAACCTTTTTTATTAAGCTTTTTTCTTGTGCTCATAAAATTTATTTTAAGTTGGATTTATTAGGCCAAACAAGCTTTTTGGCTGATGATCAAATCTACTCATAAAATGGGTGCTCATGTTTGATTTGATTATTTATCCATATAAACTATGTATCTATGTCTAAATTGTGGTTACTTATCTTTATATGTGGTGTGCCTATGTTAGAAATTTTGAGTTTTGTACAGACCTTCTAATAAAAGGTTTACAAAAAGAATTACTTTATTTTCATAAAAGAAATTTAATAGATTTCCATTTATTGTTTAATATTTTGTTTTAACATGTAAATTAACCTTTATGACTTCCTTTTTATTATTTTTACTTATAGAATCTAAATAAATTTATGCATGCAAATATCTTATTTTATTTGAGTTCTAAATTCTTAATGTGAGAATTTATGAATTAACTAACTAAAATATGATTATGGAACTTGTCAAAAATTACAGTTGATATACTCTAATTGTTAATAATATATACATATAAATTGACTTCATACTAATGTTTTATGAACTTCCTTGATTCAAATGTTGAAAACTTTATTCTTGTTAATCCTGCCTCTAAAATTTTAATTAGATTCTTGTTTAATAATATTTCAATAAAAAAATTATTTTTAGAAGAAAAAACTTATATTCACTTACTGTTTCAGTTATTATATTTTATCTTTTAATTATTTAATATTACAGCTCACTTTTTTATTTATGACTGTAGATAATAAAGTAATGTCCTAACCACTCTCTTCAACTTAGCATGGGATCGGGATAACAACCAACAATAGGATCACCCAATATTAAAGATTAATTGTCTTCTATGTAAGTATACACTCTGTACTTTAAAATTAGCTTTATAGACTACAAGTAGAATCCAACCTTTATAGCTATGTTGTTTATTAATAAATTGAGAGTTAATCTCTCTTGTAGTGTTTGTCTAATTGTCTGACATAGGAATTTTAGAATATCCTATTTGAAGGAGACATTATTGTTTTTTCACAAGAGATTTTTAAAAAAAATAGATGAATGCTTAACTAGGATAATATCTATGAGATTTAAATCGTGATTAAGGCCTTATTCTATGACTACCTTTTGCTATCTTCGACTAAGAATAAGATTTTGTAATTTTGATTAGGTTTAAAAATATGAGATTATCTCATATTCTATGTAAGTCACATTCCAATATTTGGGATGCATCAAATGATTAATGCATTAAATATCCAACATATTTTTCCTTTCATGTATATATATATATTACAATTATGTAACTAACTGCAATATAGTTTAAAATTTTGCTTCAGAATATAGTTATATCGTCGCTTTTGCCTTTTTATATATACATAGGTATCTATACTTTTCTCCTTCTAGAGGTGTTTGTAATTATTCTTTGCTTCGCTATGTGACAAGAATGATGAGAAGAAGAGGAAAAGAAGGAATGCTTTAGTAGAGCATTCTATTAATACCCTTTAAGGTTTGCAATATTCATTCAAGTAATAGTAGTTTCCACTTGGTTGTTTGCTTAACTGCACAAAATGTTAGAGCTTCCTTTCAATTACTTCTTATCTTGTGTTTTTACTTAGTTTTCACACCTAAAAACTCTTTTGCAAATGATTAGAATCCAATTTTAAGAGAAACAATCTAGGTTGCATCACTAGCAGCAAAATTTAATTCAATTTAGTTATGGGAGGTTGCTCGATATAACCATCAGTATTTCCTAAGCTTCATATGACATCAAAACATCATCTATAATATACTTTAATGATCCAAAACAAGTTGCTCTATATTTGCCATGAAAATCACTCTAAAAAGAGAAAATGAAGAAAATGGAGGGAATGAAGCTTTTAGGATTCATTAACCATGTTAGAAGCATGTATCCTCAACAAGAATACCATGCCAAGCACTAACCCATGTTAAAAGAGCAAGGTCAAGCTTACACATTTTTCAACCTCAAGCACCCAATAGAGAGAGAAAATGAAAAGGGATGAAGAAGATAAAGTGTTTGGGTGTTTATGAGCATATAGTAAACTTTTATATTCAACAAGAATCTCATTTAACCATACCATAATCATCAACAAGCATATCCAAATTTTCACCACAAATGAATCATAGGCTTAAAGAGAGAAAAACATCAAAAATGGAGATAAAGAAGCTATGACTATATATATGATTCTCAATAGGACAAAGAGTCTTACTTTGTTTGATTAGTTGCTTAGCTTCAAATTCCTGTAGTTCCTTCTGCCCTCCTTTTCTTCCTTCCCTTTGTTCTCCTCTTCCTCATGTTTCCTCTTCTCTCTTTCTCTCTTTCTCTATTTCGTGTTTCTTTTTTTCCAAGAGGATAATGCTGGGTGATTTAAGAGGTTTTTAATAAAGGAAAATGATTGCATGCAACTTTAGAAAATCTCCCTCAATTTCAGTCATGGATGTGTGTTGAGGATGAAATGGGGGAAAAAATATAACATTTTGCCTTTTTTCTTTACAGATAAAATGTTATCTGTTGGTGTAATACTCAATATAAAAATTATCTTCATTTTTAGAAATATGTATATCAAAATTTTCATCCTGTTGTGCTTGTAATTTTGGCGACACTCTTTTCCAACAAATGTTCATGTAAACAAAAGTCAAAATTCTCACTTTGACCATTACTAAAATTGTAATTTGGCCTTGGCTAAAATTACAAGTTTTAGCCATAAACTTTTAGTATTTATAATTTGGCCTCATAATTTTGCCATAAAATCCTTTATCTCCTAAATATTTTGCTTATATTTCCAAGGCATTTTTTATCTTGGTAATTTCTTGGAATTAGTTCTTCAAGAATTTATTTCATAATTTCTCCTAATTTCTTAATTACTAAAAATGCCAATCTATTCTTGAAAAATTCTAAAAATAATTGTTAATTCCTACAAAATTCCAGAAGATTTTCTTGAAAATATAAAACTCATTAAATCTTCATTATTTGACCATAATTTACTTTCTAATTATTTTCTTAATGTTGTTCAATTTATTTTAAATTGCTTAAATATTATTAAATAATTTTTAATTGGGAAGAAGATTTACAAAACTTGCAATAGGACATCATTTACTCATCGCATGGATGATGCAATGACACTTTTTGCCTCCCTCGACAACCCTGGATATGAAATTAACCTCGAAGTTTCCTTAAAAATCCAGCCCATGCACATGATCAAGAGATGCAATGATAGAGAAAGTACCACAAAAAACTAATAGGGAGAACATCAACTCAAATGCATAACCACAAAATGAGGATAGCAGCAAAGATGATAGAGAAAGTGTAAACTGAGAAGTTGAACCAGGAAATTTACAAATACCAAATTCCTCTTAATGGTGTTTCCAAGTCTCAAACATGGGTGATAAGGAAAGAAGGTTCACTTCGCTGCCACTAAGCCAAAGTCCTAGTCTTAAGTTTTAATCCCTCATGACCTAATTATAGCTTATGGAAAGGGATCTTGAAAAAAATTAATTTAAATTTAATGCACCTTTGAATTATTTGCAAACCCAAAATATAGTTGGATTGTGACAAAATTTTATTTATCATAAATGCCTCCTATGATTTAATTTAATCTCTACTAGCTATAACATTTATAAATTGAATGTTTTAGTTTAGAACCCTTCCAAAATTTCAAATTCACGCACCATATTTATTTTTATTTTTATCATTTTTTTGAGGTCTTAGGTTATTACAGTTAACCTTTGGTGAACCTAAGATATATCCACATGAATTTCTAATTAAGTGAATAATATATACACATAAACTGACTTGACACTAATGTTTTATGAACTTCTTTGAAAATTTCATTGTTATCAAAACCTACCTCTAAAATTTTTATTAGATTCTTGTTTAGCAATATTCCAATAAAAAAAATTATTTTCAAAAAAAAAATCTTTATACTTGTTCATCCCTTTAATTGTCGTGTTTTATCTATTATTCTCTTGGTACCATAACTCACTCCTTTATTTGTCATTGCAAATAATAAAGTAATGTCATAACCACTCCCTTCAACTTAGCGCGGGGCCGTTATAATGGCTAGTGGCTAGATCACCACTCAATATTAAGGATTAATTGTCTTTCGTATAGGTATACACTTTGTACTTAGAATTCAGCTCCACAAACTACAAATAGAATCTCACCTTTATAGTTATGTAGTGGATTAAGGAATTGAGAGCTAAGCTCTCTTGTAGTGTTTGTTTGGTTGTTTGTCTTAGAAATTTCATAATGTCATATTTATAGGAGACATCATGTTTTCTTTCACAAGAGATTAAAAAAAATGAATGCTTAACTATGATAATATATATATGAGCAAGACTTAGATTGTGATTGAGGCATTGTTCTATGACTACCTTTTGCTATCTTCGACTAGGAGAATAAGGTTCTGTAATTTTGATCAGGCCTATAAATGCAAGATCATCTGATATTCTATGTCGATCACATTTCAATATTTGAGATGCAACGAACCATTAATCCATTAAATATCCAACATACTCCTCATTGTGTGTGTGTATATATACACACACTTTACAATCATGTAACTATAACTGCAATATAGTTTAAAATTTTGCTCCAGAATATAGATATGTAGTCGCTTTCTCCTTTTCATATATACATAGGTGTCTGCACTTTTCTTGAAAAATGCAAAAGTATAGAATCTTTGGCCCTCCTAGAGGCGTTTGGAATGATTCTTTGCTTCGCTGCATGACTAGAATGATAAGAAGAAGGGTAAAAGAATGAATGCCCAAGTAGAGCATTCTATTAATACCCTTTGAGGTTTGCAATATTCATTCAAGTAGTAGTAGTAGTTTCCACTTGGCTATTTGCAAAAAATGTTGGAACTTCCTTTCAATGTTTCATCACTTGGCTTCTTGAATTTGGATTTCAAGCACTTACCATATGTTGAGCACCTGCCGCTAGGTGTTGCAGTTGCTCTTGTTGCCATTGCCCTCTCTGCTGCTTTTTTGTACTCCTACAAGTTACTTAAACCCAAAGGTACTCTCCTTCTTTCTTTTTAGATTAAGTTTGGTGCATTATTTCAATATCGTTCCAATTCTTATTTTGGCATAAAAAAATGGATATAGATCCTCTATAATTACAGTAGTGACTTTAGAGAGTGCAATTAAGTTATTACTTGACATGTATTCAAATGTGTGTTTTTTTTTTTAAGAGATTAAAAAACTTTAATTGTGAAAATAAAGATTTTAATTATGAGAAAGAATAAATTTCTTATTATAAAACGTGTACATCTTTTTTATTGATATTTGGTTCTTTCTTCCATTCTGGTTCATTATTGTTCAAGAAATAATTTTTTATAATTAATATTTTGAAAAAATTTTGCACTTTATAACTATAGGTTAAAAAATTTATTGTTAAATTTGAAATTATTTTAAAGGCTAATGGATTAAAAATTTTTGTCTTCACAATAAAAATATTTGATCCTCACATTTAAATTTTTTATAGATAAAGTTTTTAATTTTTATAATTAAATTTTTTTATTTAAAAAAAAAAAAACAACTAACTTTAACTGCTCCGTATCCTAAGAAACTGCTATCTGTACCCCATCTAGTACTATAAACCCAGATCAAATGATTTTTTTTTTTTTGAGTTATGAATTAATTCCATAGTATAAAATGTATCTGCTGACTTGGTAGAATCATTGTTAAACGAAAAATTATGACGTTGTAATTTACTGACCTAGCTAGATGGATATGATTGGGCCATGCGAGCTCATTAATTAGAATTACATGTAAGCAAGTGAGATTAATTTAATTTTTAATTTGGGGAAAAACTTTTTAAAAAAATTATATGATTAAAGCATAATATCAGTTGATCACTTGCCATTTAGCGATTCTACGTGACGACGTAAATGAATCAACAACAACATCATCATTTTTTGGTTATTTGCACTTGCGAATGGAACCAAGATGAAAAGACTTAATTGTTTTGTTTCTAAATATTGATGAACAAAATTGACTCAATCAAAACTAGAGGGACTAAATTTAAATTCTTACAATTTCAGAGAAATAGAAAACAAATGCATTTAAGCCCAAATTACTTTTGTCATACAATTTTTGCTCATCTAGTAATTATTACATATATTTTATAGTTCATTTAAGTAATGTGTGTGTATACGCACATGCGTATATGAAAGTTTTAAATTATAGTTATTATTAGGATTAAACAAAATACATGTAGGTTTAGGTATTGAATTTGGTTTTACATTAGCTTTCAAAGCTTAAGTTTGATACTTGACTTAGATTGATTCTTGAGTGAATTTAAGCATGTAATATTTTTTAAATTTTTTTATAAAAATTATAAAATAACCTTAAAAATAAAATTCCATATACCCTATAAAATTACATTTTATTTCAAAAAAAATTCATAAGAGTTCATATATTTTATATCATATATATATATATATATATATTAATAAGATTAAGTTATATCATATCAAATTTGACTAATATGACCAACGCAATCATGTAACCTAACATAGTCATCAAATTTTTTTAATCAAAATTTAAACACCCCTAATTATCACCTTCACTGTGACTATAATATTGCTATTGCACTAAATTGAAAAACTACATTCTTCACGTACTAGTTATAAGTTAAAAGAGATTAAATTCTTAATTTCAGATTGCTTAGACCCAGAGAATTTCAGAGAATTCAAGCTTGTGAAGAAGACAAAGCTGAGCCACAACTCTGCAAGATTTAGATTTGCACTTCCCACACCTACTTCAGTGCTGGGTCTTCCTGTTGGAAAACACGTACAATGCAGGTCCCTCCTCTTCGTACATTGCATTGTTTTTGTTTTAAAAATAAAATTATATATAACTTTTTTAAATTTTATTAAAATCACATAAATCTGTAATTTATTTTTAAAACATAAAAAAATATTTTTAAAATAAAAAATTTATTTTATATTTTAGTTCACTTTAAAAAATTTTTATTAAAATATCTTCTATTAAAATTTTTTAATTTTAAAAATATATATTTAGATTAATGGAGAATATTTTAGCTAAAAAATTTTAAAATGAATTAAAATGTAAGAAATTTTTTTGTTTTATGAGAAGCTTATATATATTTTAAAAATAAAATAAAAATTCATGTAATTTTAACAAAATTTGAAAAAAATAAATATATGTAATTTACTCTTCAAATAAACTTGGCACATTTTGAACTGGAAATTACTCTCATCTTTCCTTCAATTGCACTTTTTTTCCCAATCAAAATTCAATCACTTTTGTAATTGATCCTTTGACTTATTTTCCTCATTTACAGCATCCCACACCTTCTAAATTATACTTTTTTTTTGGGCCAAAAAAAAATTATAGCCATTTTTAGCTGAATTAACACATACGTGTCACGTGAAAAAAAAATCGTACTTATCCATCCTGAGTTTGGCTCTCAATTGCAATTAAAATGGAAGAATTGCTCCAAAGATCAATTATAAAATTATTTGATTGGAAAAAAAAAAGTTATAATTGGAGAAAAAAAAAATCAAGATGAATAGCTACAATTTACCTATAGGTGGTGTTTCGATATGTGGTATCCTAATTTTTCAAGACTTTAGAAACATGTTCATAAATCATCTGTGCTTGACACATATACAAAAAAAATTATTATTATTGCTATATTTTTATTTTGGACATATGTAGCAAATAAATTTTAAATTTGTCATATTTTTTAGATTCAAACATCTCATAAATAAATTTTCAAGCGCTTGAGAAATTAAATAACTTGCAATGTTCATTTTGCTATGTGCAGGGGAAAAGATAGCCAAGGAGAGGAAGTCATCAGACCATATACCCCAATCACTTTGGACTCAGATGTTGGCTACTTTGAATTGGCTGTTAAGGTACATATGGATTGATTTTTTTAGAATAAATTATATAAAATTTTTCCTGAATTTTATTAAAATTATATAGATTTTTTTATTTTTAAAATATACACAAATTTCTTTAAAATAAAAATTTAAATGAAAGATATTTTGGTTAAAAAATTTAAAATTAGACTAAAATATAGAATAACTTTTTATTTTAAAAAATTTATATATTTTTTAAAAATAAAAATACCTATATAATTTCAATAAAACCAAGAAATGATGCCTGCAATTTATTCTAAATTTAACATAAGGAGAGATAATATGATATTTATTATCCTATATTTACATCCTATAAATTTAAATATAATTTTGCAGATGTACCCAAAGGGAAAGATGTCCCACCATTTTAGACAGATGAGAGAAGGTGATTGCTTGCCAGTGAAGGGCCCTAAGGTACTTCTTTCTTCATATAACCTCTTCAATAAAAAGTAGAAAATTCTGTTTCAGTTACTATCACATAGGTACATTTTTAATTTTGTTCTTCACATATAATTTATTTTTAGCCTATTAATTGTTAAAATGTATTTAATGTTGACTTTCTCTTTTATTTTCATCTAAAGATTAACATCAAACCTAAAATGTTGCTAGCTTTAACATTTATTGCTAGCTTTAACATTTATGGCTTACCAATTCACACTTCAAATTATCAATCTATTGGGTTTAGTGTTAATGTTTAGATAAAGATATAATGAAAGAATAACATTGAAAGTATTTTCATAATTGAAGATTAAATATAAAAATTATTTATAAATTATGAATTTAAAAATATACTTATCTATCAACATTCAAAACAAAATTTTACTTAAATAAAAATAAGAATAAATTACATAAACTTCTTTTGAATTTGATTGAAATTATACAAATTTCTTTTTTATTTTTAAAATATATATTTTAATTTAATTTTAAATTTTTTTGACTAAAATACCATTCATTAATTAACATAAAAATACAAATATGTATTATACACAAATAAAATAAAAAAATTATTCTCATTAAATTTAACTAAAAAATATATATTTAGGTTAATGGGGTTTTTTAATTAAAAAAATTAAAATTAAATTAAATTTTGATATAAATTTTTTATTTTAATAAAGGTCTGTATATATTTTTTAAAAAAATAAAAAATTATGTAATTTTAACAAAATTTAAAATATATATATATAATGTACCCTACAAAAATAATGAAACAATCTTCGCAAATAAGGCCTGTTTGAAATTGTTTTTATTTTAATGTTCTGAAAATAGATGTTTTTTAAAACAAATTTTAAGAACAAAAAAATCAAAAAATCTGTTTGAATCATTATTCTAAAAAGTAGCTATTTTTTATTTTTTTCCTGATTCTGTAAAACAAAAATTACAAAACATAAAACAAAATGTTCTGATTTTTCTATTTCTGAAAATAAAATTTTATTTTTTTGTTTTACAAAATACTTCATTAAAAATATAATATTAAACAAGTTTTTTTATTTTTTTATTTTTAAAAATAAAAAATTATTTTAAAAATAAAAAATCAAACAAGTCCAAAAATATTGCGGTCTCATTCACATGAAAAAGTCAAGTCCAAAAAGTTCAACGCTGCAAATAGTGCTTGGTTTGCACAAACCCTGCTGGGGTTGAAATATAAATTACTGTAGCTACACAGAGGATTTAAATTTTATGATTTTGTCTCAAATAATTTCAGATCAATTATAGAATCGACTTAAGCTAGCTTTTCACATTAGAATAAGTTTTATAGTAAATCAAAAGGTAGTGAAATCAATTAATTGATTGTATATAATGCTTTTAGCTTTTTTTTTTATTCAAATTAGCCAATAAAATACCATTTAATATTGACTAGATTTCATGCTTGTAGGGACGTTTCAGTTACAAACCAGGTCAAGCTCGGGCGTATGGAATGCTTGCCGGAGGTTCAGGCATTACCCCAATGTTTCAGGTACACTTTTGCAAAAATGCAATTTTAGTTTCTCAATTTTATACAAAATTCATTTTGTTAATATTAATTATTTTTAGTTTAAATTATTGACTCTACATAAATTTTTACTTTTATTTTTTAATCTCATTTAATTTTAATTTAATTCTTTATTTTTATCTTAAATTTTACTTTTGTTCTTTAACTTTATTTAATTTTAATTTGATCTTTTAGCATTATCTCAAATTTTATTTTTATTTTTTAATTTTATTTTGTCTCTATTTTGTTTTTAACATTAAAAAATTACTTAAATATTTTCTTCCCCTCTGACGCCATCAAATTAAAATTCTTAACAAATAAATCTTGTTTGACTCCTTGATAACCTAATCTTTTATATATAAAAAGTTGTAAGATTTTACTATTCATTTGCAAATCGGTATCTCATCACTACACTATTCACTCACAATGTTTCTCTTTTTTCTTTGCCCATTATTTTCTTCTTTTTTTCTTTTTTATCCGTAGAGCCACAGTCAAAATTTGACTAGATGCACTATTCATTTTTCATTATACACTGTTTATAATGTTCCTTCAATGCACTATTTACCCTTTTTTTTTTTTGCTATTGTGGGACCTACCTTTTTTTTTGTCTTCTATGGGTCTCACAACAAAATTTTTTAATCTCTTATATCGCTAATTATAATAAAACTGCTAAAAAGTTACATAAAATTTTTCTATCAATAACTTAGTAATGTTAGGGTAAAGGAAATATTTGAATGATTTTTTTTTAAATTATAAGAGTAAATTAGAACAAAATAAAATTAAATAATGAGAATAAAACTTAAAATAAGATTAAAAGTTCGTATTAAAGCAAAATAAAATTTAAAGATAAAAGTGATATAAAATTAAAATACTGAATTGAAATAAAATAAAGTTAAAAGATAAAAATAAAATTTAAAATTTTTATTAGAAATTAAATTAATTTTATTTATTTAGTAATTAATTGGTGCTATAAAATCAATTCACTCGTTTCTGTCTATGTTTTGCAGCTCACGAGAGCCATTCTAGAAAATCGCAGAGACACTACGAAATTGAACCTTATTTATGCTAATGTGACAGTGGATGACATTCTGCTAAAGGTAAAGTAATTCTTAATCACCTTCTATGTTTATGCATTATTGTATACCATAGTGCTCTTAAGATGGATGAAGATCTAAAACATGGTGTGTAATTAATCAAGTTTCCATGTACATGCTTATGCCATATTAAATAGAAATGAATTTTGATAGAATAAAATTATGTGCCTCAAAATTAAATTTATTATGATATAGAAAGAAATGTCATTTTATTTTTTTATGTTTGGTTAGATAAAAATAATATAATCAAAAAATTAAGTAAATAATCATAATATCTTTAGTATTAGAAAATAATAAAATAATTATTTTTTGTGGTAATAGCAATTGAGGGCATTTTTGCCCATCTTTATCTGATTTCATGGATGAACTAGTCTTTCCCTTGGTTTTGTTTTGTTTTATTTTTATTTTTATTTTCGAGGAAACCCAATTGCTTCATATGAGAGAATGAAATTTCTTTAAGTGTGAAGGAAAGAGACCACATTCCAGCAACCAAAAAAAACTTCCCTGAGAGAATCTTCTTTTCCTTTCCCTTTCTATCAGCTCAAATCCAACAACCAAACAGACCTTAAAAAATGCCAGAACCTAACCGATACATCAAACATCTATTAAGGCATAATATGAGAGTTCAGTTTTTTTTTTTTTTGGCCAAACTACACATATATTATAATACGAAGCAGGGTAGGAGTTGACAACTTCACACAACTTTTAGCTATTTGGTATCACAATTTTTTTAGTAAAGATAGAGTAAATCACATTAACTTCTCTTAAAATTTGATTAAATTATACTTGATAAAAAATTACGCCCAACTTCCCTCACATTTTGACTTAGACTAT
Source organism: Erythrophleum fordii (assembly GCA_032878935.1). Classification (NCBI taxonomy): domain Eukaryota; kingdom Viridiplantae; phylum Streptophyta; class Magnoliopsida; order Fabales; family Fabaceae; genus Erythrophleum; species Erythrophleum fordii. The sequence goes on along the minus strand of JAVQMF010000052.1, from coordinate 9,818,323 downwards.
AGAAATCTTCTCTCTAATTTATTTTATGTCAAAGGAATGAACTTGTTATATAATATAATATTATGATTTTACTCTTAATGTAACCATAAATGTAACTAAATTGATATTAAATTCTAATATGAAATTGTAATTTATTCTTAACATAATTGTAAAAATAGTTAAATAATTTCAATTTTGACACATATTAAATAGAGAGCTAACTTCATTAACCAAAAAAAAAAAAACAATATTTGAATATAATTTTTACAACGAGAGATGTTGTGTGAAATATATCTAAACTTCAAAAAAAAAAAAAAGTTATTATAAGTGACAAATTAATATTTTTTATAGCTCATCTTATATTTTCAAGTTCAGGCCTAGCGCAATCAATTTGCCCCACCCCTAATACCACGTACATACCTGCACTACAGTTTTAAGTTGAAAGGAATTAGTTATTTTATGTTGGTTGTATAGTAATGATAGATTTGCATACATTTAAAAATAATTAACTTTTTCTAGATGTTGACACAAAAAATTGAAATTAAATAGTCAAAGGAAAATACACCTTCTTAATCATTAAACTAACCCTTGGAGTTAGTCATTTGCTGGTTTGACATAATCTCACATCACGCTTTTCGCTTTCGCTTTCTGATGATGCGGCTAGGTAGTGCCTGATGAGCTTCAATACATATGCAAATTGTTTTGGGGTATTGACTAACCCCTTATTTGGTTTGGAGGGAAGTTATTAATTTTATATTTCATAAAATTTTTATAGGTATAGTTGAAAAGAAATTTTAATGTATCAATTAATACAGATATACTGTCATATTAAGAAAAAAATAAATATGTCAATGTTTTCAATTCAAATGTATTTTAATTTTATAAAATAAAATATCTTAAATTATACATTTGTTGAAATAATTATTTAGTTAATTTTATTTGTTTACAAATTTTTTAAAAATAATTATAATTATAAATAATTTCTGACATTTATTTAATTTGGTGGTGACAATATTAAATTTTTAAAAATAAAAAAATAATTAGCAGTATTATCATTACTTTTAAAATATATAAGGGTAAAATGGTCTACATATTATTATTTTCCCTCTCCTCTCCTCCTGAACCAAACAATATATCTCCCCTCCCTTCCCCTTCCCTCCCCTCCTTTGAACCAAACAAGGCAAGTGTACACAAGATTTTTATATTAATACTATTATCTGTTAATCATATACTAACTAGTACAATTAACCCAAAAACACTTTGATATTGATATTGTGAGACAATCCACAACATATAAATTTAAGATTGACAGTGGAATATTAACAAAAGAAGCTACATCATTAGGATTTGTATTAATTTGGTGTTTGGCTCTTGCTTCAATTCTATTGCTTTGTTTTAGTTTCTGATTGTTGATTGGTACAGGAAGAACTTGATCAGTTTGCAGACAAGTATCCTGACCGTTTCAAAGTCTATTATGTTCTAAATAAGGTTTGTTGCTCCACTCAAATTCCAGAATGGATCTTCTACAGTGATAGTATACAGCCAGAAAGAAATAAAAAGAAACGAGAAAATAAGTATTAAGAAATCAAATAAATTTCATACAGACTTCCATTTTTTTATATTACTTTCTTTTCGACTGCACAAATGCTTAACTGCAAAAAATCTGATTTCCTCAAATTCCCTATCTTTCACAACCACACCAAAAGACGAAAACTTTCATACATACACGGTCGTTATAGTACTGGACATACTCTCATTTTATGATTTTAAACATAAATTTCACTTGTATGCACACACATTCGATACCAGAAGCATATATTGGTAGAGATAAAAATAAAATGTCAGAAAATGAGGAAAATAAAATGATAATTCAAATCAATATGTACTTTAAAACTCAATGATAGGAGTGACTGTCCTTTACATTTTATGTTTAATAAACTATATATTTTCAACTCAAAATAAAAGATATAACTGAGAGAAATAATAATAAGCTTTTACTTAATAGCAATTGTTTGGTTTGCTCTAAAATTATAAAAGAAAACTACAGCAATTATAACATTTTCTTCCTCTACTTCACTCCCACAGACGAAGAGGAAGATGAATAAATTTGCTTTCAATCATTTGATTGCCTCATATGCCAGAGACAAGTAAACAAAAAAAGTTCATCTCTATATTTCACTGTGCTCTCTATTATCCACGGCTTCTACTTTAGCACTTATTAAAACAAAGCTTATTTTTTTCAAATACTTTATTATTTTTTATATTAGACACTATTATAGAATATAACCAATTGTCTTTTAATCTCCCCCACTTGGCAGCCTCCTAAACCATGGAATGGTGGGGTTGGGTTCGTATCCAAGGAGATGATTCAGACCCATTGTCCTGCACCTGCGCCTGACATCCAGGTTCGTTTGATTCACTAATTATTGCCAAGGAATAAATTTCATTTTCATACAACCAACTAACAATTTGCATATTAGTCTTCTTGGCAAGTGACCCAAAAGAGCAAAGAAGACCTAAGTGTAATGAATTTGTTATCTTTAATGATTAACTTGTACATTTACAAAATTTCAAAGATTATAACTAGAAAGGCTTAATGATTCAGTGATAAAGTTATTAGTATACTCTTCTTATATTCGCCTTTGGCTTTTGCTTCTTGATAAGATTACAATCCTTAATTTAATGGAAAAAATGGTTAAATTTTGCAGATACTAAGATGTGGCCCACCAGCCATGAATAAAGCCATGGCCACTCACCTTGACTCACTTGGCTACACGCCAAATATGCAGTTCGAGTTCTGATTGTTTTCGTTTTCATTTCTTCTAAACGTTGTTGCTAAATTTTTTTTCTAAAATGAAATGTATCTTATATATCATTGAATTCTTGTAAAAAATGTAATAATATAATGGAAATGATTTGATGCAACACTTAGTTTGACAAACGCCACATAATAAGTTTGTTGGACAACCCTCATTAAACAATAGTTATATAACCAATACAAGAAGACCACCAAAGCATCTCTTCCTAACGCAAATTCTAAACGTACAGTTTCTTTCTCCTTTTCTTCTGGGATAAGTGATATGGAGTTCCAAAGAGTACGGTTTTAAATATATCAGTAACAGCATTGTTCAGCTCATTGAGATGTAACATTTGAGGACTAAAATTGGCTAAGAAAACATATATATATATATATATATATATATATATATAATCTCCAAGAAATCAGAACATGAACAAATTGATGTTTGTGAATTGCAATAACCCCTAAAATATTATGAAACTGTACATGGGTCAAATGTACATTCTGGTATAGTATCCAATCAATATCAAAACTGTTACCTCGGCCTTGTTAGCCTTCCATATTCGGATTTGCAAGCATTGCAATGTTACTGGAAGAGTCGCTAGCCCAAAACAACTGCATATTAACTAGATTGCGGAGCAATTTGGGTATGTATTAATTGTGTCAGCTCAACATCCTGAAAACTCTGCAACTGCAATCACTCAAACCTGTCAACTTTTATTTCTCCGAAGATTATCTCATGGCTCCCCCAGAATTTTTATACCACTTACTACTTGAAAGTTTGATTTTGTTACAGCCCCATTCAATATTTACTTCTAAAAATATTTACTACCTCTGGAAGGATAAAATTGGAACAAAATCAAACTTTCAATTAATAAAGTGATACAAAAAATCTTCGAAGGAGCCAATTGATATTGGGATCATTTGTGGGAGTCTTACTGAAATAGAATATAATAAAATGACTGAAAACAACGAAGGAACAAATCTAGATTACCTTCTTTACAATAAAGAGGCTGACATGTACTAGCCATGAGCATGGCTTGTCCTTACCCATGAGGCATAAATCCCATTATCTTTTACTCTGCATAAATGCACGTATGCAATACTTCGTTATCACCAAACAACTTGTATGTATGAAAGACTGAACTAAAAACATTCAACTACCTGAAAATAATCTCATATATATGTGTGTGTGTGTGTGTGTGTGAACATTAAAGAAAAAGCTGGAAAAAAAAAGTGAAAATTTGACATCCTTGATGTGAAGAAGTTAAATGATTATATCATTTACAATTAGGGCAATCAGCAGATGTACAAGATAGATGAAAATGGAAAAGTCTAGGAATACTAAACAAGCATCAGAAAATATGGGCTTATAACATTATACAGAATTTAACTTGAGCTGAAAGGGGGAAAACCAAAATATCAATTAGTCAAGTTCAAGTGTTTAATGGTCTGTCAAGTATAGAAAGTTTACTTACAAATACATGTCATCCCGATTGATTTCAGAGAATAAATTAATATAAAAGCGAAACCCATCAGGGCTTATATCCCTGCATACTAAACCTGAAAATAATTTGACATTTTATCAGTCCGTAGTTAAGTAAAAATATTGAAGAGTTGTACTGCGTTGTACGGCTGCATACCCTTGCTCTCAGCAGAGAGGAGATGCTCCTTTGCCATTGCTGGGGCAACTCCCAGTGTCATTGCAGCATCACTAGCACTTACCCCAGCTCGGAGAGCATCAGGCTTCATAATAAGCATCCTGATTTTAGCAAAAACCTACACCCAACAGCCTTAGTTACATGAGTTTGATTTAACCACCTTCCATTCCAATGGAAGCATCAGTTATTAGAAATCAAAATACTGGTAAAAAAATTATGTCTGCTGGACTAGGGTGTCAATCATATATGACAGATACCCCCATAGATAAAAATTACTAGGAGTTAGATTGACTATTAACCCAGCTTTGAAAATAATCAAGTAAAATGACAGATAGGAAGTAAAAAATACACAGCAAGTAATCATGCACCACAGCAGATGCTAGTGAACATCCTAACTTTGGTCTTTTCTTCTAATATTTTTATTATCCTCATTATTGAACTTAAAACTCCTAATGCCTTAGGACAAGGGAAGGAATGGCAAAAAGAAGGTTTATGGTTCTGCAGTAAAACCATTTAAAACAACTTACTATTTTATGAATCAATACTTCAATTACTTAATGTAAAAAAGCATTGAAAATATGTTTACTTTTCAGTCAACAAAACATAACTAGCATAAATACAGGCTCTTTTACTATAATCCAGGAGTTTATCCAGTTCCACCATTTCAGTCACCAAATAGTGTGCAAATAAAAATTCATACAGAAGATGAGTAGAAAAATGATTTTCCAAAGGTAATCACAATACTATAACCTACACGTACTCCTCCCACAAGATAGAAAAACCCACCTCCTCATCACTATGGGACTTATTCTGTATTACCATGACTCCACTATCAAACTTCCGTAGTAGCACTGGGCTGAAACAATGAATGAGATAGTCAATGTATGAAATACAATTTAAAAAAAAAAGGATCATATTGAACAAAGTAGAACTCCATGTAGTATAATTGAATGTGACCTACTCGCCATCTTTGCACTATGACATCAATTAACTAATACACCACCACATAAGTAAAAAGATCACAATGTTATACGTACACATCAAACTTTTCCCAAAGAGAACAAGCTTGCAACAAATCATCAGGAGAGATCAATTCTGCACAAAAAGCAGATCAGCCAACCAAAACAAGGGAGGCATAGACATTTTTTGCCAACAAATGTCGGACTTGAAAGGTAATCATATCCTAAGAAATACAAAAGATGGGGACATTGATCAATACCTGTGCCACGAGCACGATTGAAGAGGCAATAGATATCAATAAGGTTGATCATTCCTCCAGCTCTTTTGAGTGGAATTTTAACAAAATCTGCCAACTGTGTTAGCAAGGAAAAATTAGTATTATAAAACTAGATAGAAAAACATGAAAAGGAGATCCAAGTTAAGAAGAACAACAGTTATACTGTAGCATTAACAACACAGAGACCACAAAAATTCTGTTACTTCCATATAAAGAAGAGAAACATACCAATTCATAAGCACACAATGAGAAAGCTAACAGGAGTTAGATAACCATATATCAAAAGTTACAAACCTACGAATCCATACCAACCACCACAAAATTTAGAGAGAGAAAGAGTTTCATAAGCTTAAGTCTTGCAGAAGATTTTAATCAACAGAACACAGCTGCGCATCTCCATGATAACAAAGTTCTGCATAATTCCTAACTGCAGAAAAGTAGATAGCCTGTCTTCCAATCCCTTCCCATAATTTGAACTACATCTTCATGCACATGAGGAACCAAAGTGCAAATCATTTTGAAGGAAAGACTATGATAAGAAGAAGGGAAATAGAAGATAGAAAAGTAGAAGAATTGAGAGAATATAGCAACCGAATTTTATTAACTATCATTTTCTACCTTTCCTTCTGTTTTCCAACTACTTATAGAGTCAGTTGACTACTAACTCTTATTATTACTTATCTTGTTAATAACAGAATAACTCCCTTACAAGTATTATATGCCTAACAATACTCCCCCCCCAAAGAAACCCTTTTCCTCTCAAGGGTGATTACTAGAAAAATTAGGATACATCCTTTCCAAATCATATAGTTGAACCCATGAAGCTTCTTTGTCAGGTAAATCTTTCCAGTGCACTAATACTTCAGTGACAGGTTTGCCCCTCTTCTGGACTACCCTTCTTTGTAGAATATTTTCAAGGACACAGTGGTCAGGTTGAGCTGGCCAATCAGGTGGTGGATGCCTTTGAGACATAGCTGGGTTGGGACAAGGTTTCAGCAATGAAACATGAAAATTGTGATAAATTTCGGAGTCTCATGGTAAATCCAGCCTACAAGCCATTGTTCCTATCCTTTGTAAAATCTTATAAGGACCAAAATACCTTGGGACAAGTTTTTGAAAGCTCCTAGTAACTGCTGAAATTTGCCTATAAGGTTGTCCCCAAGTACTCCAATTGCCTTGAAGCAAATGATCGTTTATTGAGTTTAAGAATATATTGGTGTTTCTTAAGAACGTCTAACACCATTTGTAAATGCTTAACATCGCTCTCCAATGTGGGGCTATAAACTGGAATATCATCCCACCAAAAAAAAGAAAAAAAATTCCTTAGAAACTCCTTAAAAATACCATTCATAGCTGCTTGAAATGTGGCTAGTACAATTGTAGGCCAAACGGCATGACAACAAATTCATAATAACCTACATGCATTTTAAAGGTTTTCTTCTCAATATCTTTTGGCTCCATTCTTATATGATGATATCCAGCTCTCAAATCCAATTTAGTGAAAAATTTAGCTACATACAATTCATCTAGAAGCTCTTCCACTATTGGAATTGGGAACCTGCTTTTAGTTATCTTCTTATTCAACTCTATAGTCAATGCACATTTTCCATGACCCATCTTTCTTCTTCACAAGGGCTTTGGGGCTGCAAATGGGGATGAGCTATCTCTAATGACCCTTGATTGGAGTAACTTTTGCACCATTTTCTCAATAATATCCTTTTGGGCTGCTGGGTATTTATAAGGCCTAATGTTGATAGGATTAGTTCCTTCTTGAAGGCTAATGGAATGATTGTGACCTTCTCTAAAAGGTGGGAGGGACTTTGGAGTGTCAAAAACAGACTTGTAATCACCTAAGAGTTCTTGTATCACAGTTGGAACTTCATTGCCTTTTTCTAGTTGAATGACTTCACACTTTACTGCTTCTACTTCCTTTTATATAGACTGGATTAAGAAAAATTGGCCCTCATTTTCCTTGATATCCTGAATCTGTTTATGTGCCACTATCTTCCATTTATTAGGGGCATTTGCAGAAAACATCACCAACTTCCCTTTATACCAAAAATACCATAATCAGATCCAAAAAATTCCATCGTACACATCCTATAGATTTCAATGATTGCCTACCAAGGACCATATCAAACCCATTAAAGGGAATAACAAAAGCATCTGTAGTGAACTCCTCTCCCTGCATTCTCCATCTGAATTGTTTGCAAATTCCTTTTGATACTTAATTTGCGTCCTCCTACCACTGTTACTTCTGCCTGATCTAACTTCTCCATTGGCCACCCCATTTTCTTGACCAATTGAAAATCTAGAACACCATGAGTGCTTCCACTATCTATTAGAATGTGAAAAACCTTTTTGTCTGCGTACCCTTGTACCCTCATCGTTGAATTGTCTTCCACTCCTTCTATGGCATCAAGTGACACTTTTGGAACTGGTTCTAACCCCTCATTTCCTGTACATTCTTCTGCCACTTCATCATCAATTTCACAAGGATCCTACTCAACCTCCATTAAATGAATTTGCATTTTCTTCCTCTGTGGGCACTCATGACCTTGAACATACTTCTCATGACAAAAATAGCACAGATGCTCTTCAATCTCCTCAGGTGTAAGAACCTTGTTCAATCTAAAACTTGCCTTATTACTCCCTTGCTTTTCTTGTTTGCCGTTGTTTGCCATGCTCCACTTATTCTTCCCAGCTGCCGTCTTATCTGAATTCCCATAGGATTCAATTCCCCAAGATCCCATTCTTGCTGCCACCCTTCCCCTTCATTCTTGGTTGATGAATGACAGTTTAGCTCCTAGAGCGTGGCAATTCTCATCATATCCAATAAGGTCTTGGGCCAGAACAATGATGAATGGCAGTTTAGCTCCTAGAGTGTGGCAATTCTCATCGTATCCAGTAAGGTCTTGGGCCAAAACAATTTAACTCCACTAGCAATTTCCTTCTTGAGCCTAGCGATGTAACAGCTAATTAAGTATAGTTCTGGTAGCTTCAACTTACAGATCAGATCATCAAATGCATCTTAATAATCGCTAACGGTCCCTTGTTGCCTCAATTGCATGAGTTCTTCCATGGGGTCTTTATACACTAGACGAAACCTTTTCTTGATGGCTTTCGAGTATGCTTCCCAAAGAACACAACACCTTTCTTACACTCCTTCATATGACTGATGCCAATGAAAAACTTTTTCATCAAGGTGCAGACTCGCCATTGTCACTTTCCTCTCTTCTAGTGTTCCAGCTAACTTGAAATACATCTCACATTTTGAAATCCACCCAGGAACGTCCTCCCAATGGAATTTCAGAAATTTCATGTTTGTATATCAGGTGGGTAGCTGATACTCCCTCCCCTATTGTTGTCATCCTCATCTGTCTCAATACCAATCATCTCTACTTCTCTCGCCATCACCCCTGGTTTTGTCACCACTGCTCATTCCTGTCACTTCCATCATTCTCATTACTTGGGTCATCTGCGCTAACAACCTTTGCAGCAATTCTCGAAGACCCATAACCTTCTGCTCCATAGTCAACAACCTTTGGTCAACTTCTCCCACTATCAATGACCGAAGATGCTCCTCTGCCTTGTGTAGACTGGTCTGTGATCACATTGCTTCTGCCATAGGTCCGAGGAATTGAGTGGCTCCAACACCACTTGATAAGAAGAAAGAAAATAGAAGATAGAAGAGTAGAGGAATTGAGAGAATATAGTAACTAAATTTTATTAACTATCATTTTCTGCCTTTCCTTTTGTTTTCCAACTACTTAAAGAGTTAGTTGACTACTAACTCTTATTATTAGTTATTTTGTTAATAACTGAATAACTCCCTTACAAGTATTATACGCCTAACAGACTACTATAGATCTGAATGATCCAAAAAAATATAAAGAATTACATGTCAATAAAGCTTTCAAAGAATGTATTTTCCTTAGTGGTTGAAGATGGGGACCACAGAGCTATAGATGATGGAGTTCCAAAACTAGTGAACAAGTGATTTTCCAGTTTCTATAGATATTAATTGCACTTGGCTGCACTTTAAAAAATTATTTTACACTTATATGATTGGCTGAACAAAAATAATTCTTTTCGCACCAACAGAAGTCAAATGTCATCATTTCATCAAGGGCTTGGAATTATGTTGAATTTTTTCAATTCAAACCTTCAATCATCACCAGCATAAGTCCTGAAATTCCTCTATTAGACAAGCTAGGAATAAGGCTCCATGGGCAAATTCCTCGCTCTCACTCATTCAACTAAAACCAATCTTTTAAAGGCTTTGCCAAAACAAAAAATCCTTAAAAAAGAATGTCTTTGAAGTTGCAGGCTCTTTTGTTGACAAGCAACAAGACCTGATTGAATCAATAACTGACTGAATTAGTAAAGCACAAAGTAGAGAGACAACAACCTGACGAGATAACTGTTGATGATACAAAGCACCAGCAGACTCTTTGGTAACAGGGGATATAATACCAACACTCAATAGCCAATCTTGCATCTCTTCCTTTGAACCCATCTCCTCATCGTTCATTGCATTGGTTTGAGAATTTGAACCAGACAAAAGTTTGAGCCTCATTTTCTCTGCTAGCATCACCATCTCTTTAGCCTTGCCCTGTAATCCCAACATCCAGCCAAAACAGCTTAAGTCATTAACCAAGAACATAACAAGTTAATCAATAAATTAACTACAGAACTACTAGTAGACCTAACTACAATGCTGCCACAATCATGTAGGAGAAACAAGAAGGTAACATCTGTTTAAACAACATTAAGATAAAACCCAGCAGACAAGTTTAGCAATACAATAAACGTAAAAATTACTTTTTAAGTGGAGCATTAGAAAATGTATTAAATGAATAACTTGATTTATCTTGCCCATATTAATAAGAGTATCGTTTTCCCTTTTGCTTGATTAAGCCGAAAAGGAGAAAAAGGAACACTTTTCAATGAGTTGATGGAGTACAATGCATACCGCATACATTGTAGAAAAACAAAAGAAGGATTACAGGTCCACTTAAAGAAATGGTAGAGGAGAAAGGATCTAGAATACCTTTCCCAGCATGATCAAAAAGCAGAGTTGTCAGTAAGCATATTGTAGTAACAACTCTCAATTTTTATTTTAAAGTCATACCATAGTAAAGCTGCAATGATTTTAAGAAAAACGATAACAGAAACATGGGAGTATTTAGAAGCACCCATTACCAAAATCTAAGTTCCTTATAAACTACAGCAAACTCGAGTTTTGAGATACATTAAAATTCTAATTTCTCCCTCCAATGTTCAATATAACCTGCCACTGTGCTCATAAGCTCCTTCTATCATGATACATTTAACATAGTGCACCATTACTTCCTGAGTTCTCACAATAGATTGTCAGATATTAAGAGCATACATTGACATATTACCATGAGAGCATTCAAATCGTGGAAAGCCTCCTGCAAGCTTCTATCCGTACTCTCCCAACTTTCCTGCTCCTTCCTCAATATTCCTGACACACCCACCATCCTCACCGTCCCATCACTTGAAAACATCCCGCCCGAAGAAGTATTCGAGCCTGATCCAGAACTTGAACTAGGCGCACTCTGCAACTCCCATGCCCTCGCCCGCCAATTCTCCCAAAATTTCACCAAGAATGCATCACAGTCCCCCTTACCCCTCACAACGATCGTCACCACCACCGATCTGGATATCGAACCCGAGGCAGCAACCCGACCATCTGATGACAGAGAGAGCTGGAAACGGACCCTTGGGGAAGCAAACATGGACTTAAGAGACTTTTTGGGCGTGAAAATGTGGGAGATTGCACCCAGAGGGACAGCGAAGGCGGAACTTCTGGTGGCAGCGGTGGAATCAAAGAGCCATAATAAGCGGTGGGTGGTGAGGATGAGGAGGCCCGATTTGAGATGAGGAAAGGAACTGGAGTGATCATCTTCGCAGAGAAGATCAACAGAGGAGAGGAAGTAGCATTCAATTTCGTTGGGGAGAAGCACCGGTCGTCCGCTGCCGGTGAGCTCCACCGCCGGCAAGCAGTTTCCGGCCATGAAATAGTCGCTGGTTAGCAACAAGATTTGCCGTCGCTTCGAAGCTACCGCTTCGAATTCTGAAGAGGATGATCTTGTGAAAGTCAAGTAGTTTTTATTATATTCTTTTCATTTCTTTTATTTAATTTATAACTTAATTTTTATAACTTAAAAATCTATAATTCAAGCCAAAAAATTATAATTGAGTTATTTATTTAAATATTTTAAATTTTGTTCTCTTAAATTTTATTAATATATTTGACTATATGTTACTCCACAATTTAAATATGTATTATTTATATTAATAAAAAATATAAAAATAAATTATAAAATTGAATTAACTTATATATAAGATATAAATTATATTAAATAACTTAAGTAAATTAATTTAAATAATAGGTATTGAGATGATATATAGTTAATTATATTAATAAAATTTAAATATATTATTAAATTATAATAAAATATAAAAATAAATTAAAAATTAAATAAAATTATTCATTTAAAGATAAAATTTAACCTTGTATCCAAGACAAATAACTTTATGTAAAGATAATCCAATTAATTAACCTTAATCAGTTGTATCCACCTATTCATTTAAGTTGAATTTATATCTTTTTAATTTATTATTCATAAAATTTTTATCAATTTAAAAAGAAAAAGAAAAGGAGGAAAAATTATGAATCTAATAAGTGAGCCTTACTCTCATCTACTCTTTCTCCTTTCCGATTAATAAAAAATAAATTGAAAGGATTTAATTTTACTACGTCAATCTAAATTTTAAAAATAGATAACAAGAACGAATTGTCTATTCTGTTTCAAGAAACGGTGTCGTGTGACTAACTGAACGACTTACCCTCAACACGTCGTGCGTACCCACGTATAAACGACGGTGGCAGGATCATCGCCGAAGATTATATAGGGAGACGGGGAGGGAAGACTCAGAAAGCTCGAAGGACGACAAAGTGACAAATCAGTTATGGAAGATTTTGAGAAGAAGGTCTCCATAGAAGATGCGATGGAAGTGGAAGAAAAGGCGTCCGGATCAACAAGCATCGTTGTTTTGCTTCGCAAATTTCTAGAAATTCAGCAGCGTAGAGCGGAAGCATATTCCAAGCTGAAAAGGTATATCAAATAGTGGGTGGCTTTGTTTGGATTCCTGGAAAATAGAAGGAAAGTGAATTTGATCTTAGTTTTTTCTTTTTCATTTTTGGGATGTATTTGTTCTTCTGGCTCATTTTACGAGAGTTTATTTTCTTATCGGAAATTTATGGCTGCAAGATGTTGCTGAGTCATTCCAAGTTCGCATGTACGTTTTCTTGGGTTGCCATTCATTTGCTACGCTATTTCTTAAGGAAAAAAAATGATAATAATAAATCGAAATGAAAATATGGGAAACTACTGACACCAGGATTTATTAGATTGCTCCTGGAATGGGCAAAAAAGAAAAATTAATTAGCGCTATTCGGAAAAATGTAGTTCTATTCATGGAAAAAGTAGAATTGAAGTCCAAAAATTTGCAGTGTTGGCCATGATGTTGATGCTAAATTCCCATAGTTTAACTGTTGGGATCTGTATCTGAGTATTGAGCAGCATTTTCTTTTTTGAGATTAGCGATTATTTGCGAACTCTTATTTGTGATGAATTTGACAAGAATATATTGTATTCAAGTTTAGATTGGATGTAGGTAGGATATAAAATTGTTATCATTATGCTCCAGTTTTATCATTAAAAAAAAAAATTAATGCTCAATTATTGTTATCTCCAAGGGACACTGGACTCTGCTTGACACCTTATCCAATATCTAACATTGCAGGGGTTTTTCTGAATACTTAACTTCTGGAGGAGAACTAACTTACCAACAACTTTGCAGTGAAATCACAGTAGAGTTCAATGATTGTTCAAAAAAGGTGACAAACGATCCCAATTTTGCTTTTTTTTTCTCTCTCTATTTTTTTTTTAATGATTTGTCTCATTTTGTGAATTTCTTTTAAGTCGTTTTTCTGCTTTAGTATAGGTCCTGGAGTTAGAGTCGCTATTTCAGAGTTCTGACTACTGTCGAGTTGATCTAGCACAACTACTTAGAGCTGTTCAAGATCAGGAAAAGCAAAAACTACATCTAGTATGTCTCTATATTAGTTAAAGATTCTCATAAATTTGCTTGTATTCAAGAATTGCCAGAGTTTCAATATTGATGCACGGAATTAAGGTTTTAAGAATTGTACTGCACTCTTCTTTCTAGACCTTTTCTTTATGTGATGTTGATGATCAAACTAAGGCGTGCCTCCCAATATTTTACATGTTAGATAATCTTGATTTGAACATAATAGTAGATGGTAGATAGTCTGAGTTTTGACGCCCACACCTCACACTGTCAGTTCTTCATACCATAGCTGATAACTTTTCTGTCCATTGGATACCCATCTGTTTATTCTATTATTATGATTTTATACTATTCCAACATGATTTTCACAAAGGTGAAAAAGCACAGAATTCCTCTTTAATTGACTGGTTACTTCATCAGCAGATCCAGTTGGATTCTTCAACATGTTGTTGAAGTTTCATGACCTTATGTGTCTAGCTGCATGTGCCTTTAACCTGAATACATTGATTCAATATCAGGTCATTAGCTTAAATGTTCTAGTTCAACCTGTTAGACACCCAAATTTAGCCTTCAAACAAGCCCTATTGAAAAGAGTTATGCACTTGGTAACGCTCTTGGGTTTTGGCTTGTTCCTCCCGCTTATAACCAAGGCTTTTGTCCTGGCTCAATCCAGAAAACACACCCTTGATTTTATGTCGATTTGGCAACCAATAACATGCTTTGACATCTATGGTTGCCACACACACACACACAAAATTCATGATTAGACATCTTTTGCTTTTCTGATAAAAAGGAATTAGACTTCTCAAAATGCTCATATTCCAGTCGCATCTATTAAGCATTTCTATGCAGGACTAAACATGCATCAACCCTTTCTTATTTTACATATGTTCCTATCTCATTCTTCCTAGGCCTTGCACATGGTTGCATTCGATAAAAGTGTATCCCTTCGTTGTATTTCTTTGTTTTGAATTCTGTCTGGCATTTAGCTTATTTTGAGCAATTTTGAGAGATGTACTTTGCTTGGACCGTGTTGCCCTCCTGATCTAGGACACCTTTTTTTTTTTTTCAAATTTGGGGGTTAAGTTATGCTGTTCTATTATTTGCAACTCATATGTACATGTCACTCCTTTCATATTTGTGTTTGCTGACTAGTACTTTACTTTAAAGACAGCTACCATTCAGGTATTAAAGAAAGCTGGTCGCCCATCTGAACGTCTGGTTAGTCATGAGAATTGCAAATATACAAAGCCAAAAGAGCATGAATGTGTTCATGTTCATGAGATAACAGAAGATGCTGGGACCGAAGAGGCAGAAGCTGATGCTGAGTATGATAATGCTCTGAAGGAAGCAATTAGAGGCGTCCAGGATGCTGTCACCACCATAAATGAACATCTAGAAGAAGTCAGATATGAAATTGCTGCTCTTGAGGCTGAGTGATTCCTCGTTTTGAGTTTCATTTATTTAAGTTGCTGGCCAAGGTCCACCTTCAAGCATATAATTATTTGCGTGAGATAGTCTGAATGAGTTGATATAGACGTTCATGCTCACAAAATTTGGCAGTTTTGCGCCAATATGGCTTTATGTTTGCGCAACACTACAACCATTAAAATGTAAATAGAGTAATAGTGGATAGATAGGTCATGGATGTTGTTCAATCATCAATAATTTATATTCAATTATGTTTTGAAGCACTTGAGTACTGAACGGAATTGTGGATGGAATCAGTTTTCTGGCCCTGATGTACATGATTGTGCACATTCTTTGTTTTCTTTTTCTTTTTTGCCATCTTGTAGTTCAGTATAAATGTGTCCTATCTTGTAGCTAATAACGTGTTATTCAATCCTCCCCCCCCCCCCCCCCCCCCCGCGCCAACCCAAAAAAAAGAGTAATTTAATTCTCTCATAATTTATATATTTGTTAGTTAATCGACTTGAAGTATTGGGACGAGTCAAGTGTAAATGGGTTGATACAGACGCCCACGATATTTGGCAGTTGGTGTGTACTAGTGGAAATGTAAATACACTACAAAGTGGATTAGTCATGGATATTGTTCAAATATCAATCGTTCATATTAAATTATGTTGTGAATTACTTGGGTTCTGTTGAAAGGCGATTTGAACTTAATTCTTTGCGTAGTATCTGATTTGTTTATGGTTTCTTAAACTCACCTGTGGCATCTCGAATTTAAGCTTCTTTTGAGAATAAGCTAACTGATCTTCTACGTTTATCTTCAGATTCATTCTCTTCAATTCTTGCACCAAAACCAACTCATATCGTTGCTTCGGTCTAACTATTGGGCTTATTTGATTGACAGAATATTAGATATATAAAAGAAAAAAATAAAAAATAAAAAGATAAAAAAGAAAATTAGCACTCGTGGTTTTATTTTAAAAAATAATAATTATTAAATAATAATTATAAAAATATGATAAATATTACAAAAAATATTACATTTCAAACTACCAATATCATCTTACTATAGCTATTCCACAAAATAACCCAACCCATTAATTTCACCTTCTTCCTTATCCCTCGGATCCATAGTGCCCAAAGATATTATCTAATTTTAAAAAATGTGATTTGATAGTTAAAATAATAATTTAATAAATAAAATAACAATTAAAAATATAATAAATTTACTCTTCCCCTAGAGCCTTGGATCAAACCCGCTTGGCTTGTAAGAAACCCAACATCCTCCCCTATAGGATCTCCATCGCCCCAGGGCCCTTTAAACTTCAGTCCAATACTACTCCACCTGCTCCTAATCCTTCAACCCTTTATCTCTTTCAGAACCTTCAGCCCCTATAGTTCATGTGATGTAATGTCATTAGCACCAAAATGTTCCTTACCCTTGGCATAGCCACATAACTGAATGACCCTGGAACGAATGTGCCCCAAGAGCTCCCTTTCTTCCACGCTATCCTTCATCTGATAATCCTCATGCGCCACCATTTCTCTTATCATCTTCATTCATAAAATCCATTTCAGCTACCTCTCTAATGGGAGGCACTCCAATGCCAGCTCCATAACTTGGCTTTAAAGGATTGACCAGAGACATAACTTTCTCATAATTACAGGATTTAAGAACGTCATGCTCAATTCTCCCACACTAGTCAAAGGCGGAGCCTGGACCATGGTCCATCAATGTCCTTTACAAATATGCTATTTAAATCTCATCCCGATTTTAAGATGATAAGTTAAAATTTTAATTTATTTTTTTGGGATTGATGATAAATTTTTTTAATTTATTTTGATTCATTATTGTTAAAGATTGTATCTATGAAATCCAAATAAAAATTGTTATTTTAATGGAAATTTTTTCTTTAGAAATTTTTTTTATTTTCTATTCAAAATCTAAAAAATTATAAATTTACTTATTATAAATCATATCTTAATATAATAAGAACTATAACTAAATATAGTCAAAAATATCACAAATTCATAATTAGACATTAAACAAATGCAATATAAATAATGAATTAAAATATGCAGTGTTAGTATTAAATTATACAACATTAAAAAAATGAATTAAACCAAAAAAATATTAATAATTTAATAAATATGTATAGTATCTTATCTTTAATCTTTTTTCTTTGTATACTTTGATTGAAAAGTTAATGACTTTTATCCCCTTAACTTTGAGAGATATTTTGTAGTTTAATAAAACATTATAAAAAATATGGAATAACATATCCCTTTTTTTGTTTAATATATGTAATTATAGAAAAAAAATAAAAAAGAAAGAGAAAAAGAAAAAGCTCTCATGTTTCTGTTTGATTTTCTTTTTCAAACTCACACTAGGAACACGATAACCAGAAAAATGAAGATGAAGTTGTAGTAATACAGATGCAACACTCTAATACTAATCGATAACAAAGCACCAAAGACACGAAAAGAAGAATGATGGTCGATGATCCATGAATAAAGAAAAGTAGCAAAGGAAGAGGCAAGTTATGGAAAATTTGAAATTAAATTGATGAAGATGAAATGAAGTCAGAAGCATGAAATATAAAAAGAATACGCAAGTAGCAAAACGTAACATCTTAATAATATTCAAAGGTACAACATTAAAAAAATGAATTAAACAAAAAAAATTAATAATTTAATAAATATGTATAGTATCTTATCTTTAATCATTTTTTTGGGGTATACTTTAACTAAAAATGACTTTTACCTCTTGACTTTGAGAGATATTTTGTAATTTAATAAAACTTAGACATTATAAAAAAGATAGAATAACATATCCCATTTTCTGTTTAATATATGTAATTATAAAGAAAAAAATAAAAAGAAAAAGGAAAAAAGAAAAAGCTCTCATATTTTCCTTTGACTTTCTTTTTCAAACTCACACCAAGAACACAATAACCGAACAAATGAAGATGAAGTTGTAGTAATACAAATGCAACACTCTAACACTAGTCGATAACATAACAACAAAGACAAGAAAAGAAGAATGATGGTCAATGATCCATGAATAAAGAAAAGTAACAATGAAAGAGGTAAGTTATTGAAAATTTGAAATTAAATTAATAAAGATGAAATAAAGTCATAAGCATAAAACATATAGAGAATACGCAAGTAATAAGACAGAACATCTTTTACACGATTGTTGGTTAGTTTTTTGAAAAAAAAAATGGGATAAAAAATAGAGAAGTAATTACTTATGAAAATAAAGAAGGATATTTAAAAAAAAATATTACAACAATAATTTTTTATATAAAAATTATATAAATAATACTTATATGTAGGTTTATTAAGTTCAGATTAAAAAAGTTAAATAATTTTTAAAAATATATATAATTTAGTCATCTATATTTAATTCGAATAAATTTAAAATTATGAAGAATGCAAAATAAAGAGCATAATATCAAAATTTAATCCTCACTAAAGAATGGGTTGCATTTTTAGAAGTTCCACTTCTTTCACCTTAATTACTTAGGTTTCATTTGGTATAGGGAATTAATTTTTGATGAAATAAGAATGGGAAATGAGATAGGAATGAAAAGAAATCTTGTACACTATAATTATATTTGGTATGGTGGAAGAAGAAATATGAATGTTTTTATTTTTTTTATATTTGGTTGGATAAAAATAACATAAAAATAAGATAAGAAGAGAATTAAAAGATCAAAATATCTCTAATTATTTTTTATTACTAATAATTATAAAATGTAATGAAATATTTTATTTTTAATTACTAATAATAATAAATAATAAAATAATTATTTTTAATTATTAATAACAATAATAAAATAATATTTTAATTTAAAATTTTATTTTTGATTATCTTTAATAAAAAAATTATTTTTTAAATTTTTTTTTCATAAAAAACTCAATCTTTTGCATGAAGAGAGGAGAACGTATTCATTCTCAAGAATGTAAGAATGATCAAACCCATGGAAAGAGACTTCTTGCGTACCAAATAATTCAATTATTAGATTTCATCTTCCTCTCCCATCCCTTCTGTCCGATTCCATCGTACCAAACATACCTTAGCTCAGGGTATGTACTAAATATATAAAATTTTAAGAAATTGAGAGACCAGACTACCACTAATAATGGATTTCTCATGTCAATCTCCACTCAAACACGAAGGAAGCTTCTTGTAATACCACTATTAACTAAAAGGGTTCTTCAAAAGGAACACCATCTCCCACCTTATTCCCCATTGTGATACAAATTTTCTCGACATACTTTCTTTTGGTAATCCATGAAATTGCTCCCAAACCAAAAAAGCATTCAACTCTACTTGCGGAGACAGTAGAGGAGACCAGAGTCTAAGATTCAGCGAGAAATCCAAGACTGTCCATAGGCCATCTCTTGGGACTCTCTCCAAATCCAAAACTGTCCCGCACCATTGATAGCAACATTCCCTTCAGTATTATAGCTTTTCTTTATCACGGATTTAACCGTAGCCATATTGAAGCTCTTCCCAGTAACAATTTTCCCAGTCAAAGTTAAATCATCGCCCCCATAATTTTTATGATCATCCGAATCGAAAGTCACTGTCTCCTTCAACTTCTTTGCCATCGAACTCATTATCTACCTCTAACATTACCATCTAGCAAAACTTAATCAGTTCAAACAAAGGAAATAGAGAAAACAAATCACCTGGAAAACCAAGGATGTAAGGAAAACCTGAAACTGGAACTACAAAACGGTGATGATAGAAACGAGAACTACAAAATAAATATTTCATGCAAGATAATCTAATTGCATCTATTAGCAATCGGCTCATCGAACTAGAAAGGGCCAAATAAAAAAAAATGATGACTGATTCAAAGGGTTTAATGAATAGCAGAGTCATAGAACAAAGGAAAAATCCCTTTTGGGGCACAAAGTCGCATTCTCGCATCCACAACCGCGTGGAAGTTTCCACTTCACCCTTCCGATCCAAACTTACCAAAATTTCTACCTCCACAACAAGCTCGAAGGCCATTCAATATAAATATGGATGAAGATTAGTTGATCGAGTATTTACTTGTTCCATGACGTATAATATTAAGATGGACGAATGTTCTATCTCACAGTCTGAATGAATGATGTAAAGAAAGAAAAAATAATACATAGATAGAATAAAAAATAATTGTTGTACTTTTATTTTTAATAAAAAAAATAAATAGTATTATGTGATAATTATAAAAATATAATAGATATTTTACCCAATTTAAAAATTTTACAAAACAAATGGGGCCTGGCTGCAATTATGACTATAATGCATATGATTGCTCGCTAAAAAAACAAATCGGCAAGACGAAACATCCAAAAGATCGAATCAAAGTAGGGATAATGTATAATTGCAAACAATTTGTTGCCTATTAGGCAGTTACTCATCTTCACGATTAATGGAATAATGCTTAAATTTTGGATTTCAAGTATTAAGAATATACAAATAATAATTAACAATAGTGATGATTTTTTAATCTGATGCTAAAGATCAAAATAAAGGACTTCAAAATTGCACAATCAATATATATATATATATATATGTAGAGTTGTTACTATTCTTATTTTGGATTTCATACCACCTTTTTTTCTTTTTTCTGTTTCAATGTGTTTTTTCTTAAAACTGCCCTCCGTTGTTGCCAGCACTACCCCTGCAATGCACAAGCAGATTTCTCTAATTAAATTTAATCTTGATAAAAGCTGTGAGAACTACAGTATATCTTTACCTGAAAAAAATCCCTTGCAAATCCATTCACATGTCTAGCTAGTACTATTATTGTTCATATTTTCTTTTGAATTTATATATTCATGCGCAAGCTCATTTAATTATTTTCGCCTAAAATTTGAAACTTTCTCACAATAGAGACATTTGAAAGAGTTGTGCTTGATATGATAACTTTGGTGTGTTTACTCCTTGTGGGAATTATATTTCCAATATAGTATTTATTCTATCTCCTTAGATTGTTACGGTCTTCCATTATAATGGAAGCCGTGGCTGATCAGAGTTCAAAATATATGTTAATATAGCATAACTACCTTTTCTTTAGAATTCTTTTACATTTTCTATACAAATTTATAAATTTTTTGTGAAATTAAAAGAGATATACACAAAGATTCTAAAATGAGAAGTTGCTTCTAATATTATAATTTACTTTTTAAAATGTAAATCTCATTTCTTATGACTATCTTTTTGTAACTGTACAAGAAATTTACAAGAAAAAATAGAAGATTTGAATTGAATTTATATTAAGTCTGCAAAAAGGGGAGAAATAAAAAGATTGACCACAAAGAAATAGCCTTGAATGAACTCCTATTGTTTGTATTTACGACTCTAATGTGTAATAACTGAGAAATTCTTGAATACTTTTAAAGTATTATATTTTTATATTTTTTTAATAATAAAAATATAGATTAAATAAAATGAAACCCATCTATTAAAAAAATAATATTAAATTATATAAATTTTACCTTCAATTACTCATTACTCTCTTATTACATAAGTAGAATATTAAATTAAATACATATTTTATTACTCATTATAATATTATTATTGTGTGAAATTTATTATATAATTTGATTCTATTTTATTAATTAATATGTAAATAATAAGATATATCAAATATATGTAAGAGTGAATTTCACGTAGTAGCTACTCCTATCACGCATAACAAAACTAATTAATAGGACTTGCTCAAATTGCTATTCTACTTCTACTAGTAAAATAAACAAAATCATTTTGACTTATTCAAACTCTAGATTCCAGCGTGGACATTTCCTAGTCAAAGTCAAACAAACTCAAACTTTCCACGTATGTTACTTTGGAATTTCATACACGTTTTGACCAAAATATATATATATATATATATGTCTTCTATTTCCCCCACCTCGTCCTTACCCTTCGTTCTTCCAGAAATTTCCAACTCCTTCTCCTTCTCCAACTCTAATTCTCTCTCTCCCTTTAAATACGTACCTCCTCCTCCTCCTTCATACCACATTCACTGAAAACTTGAGTTGCTTCTTTCAATAGCGGAATTCTCCAATCTTCTTCGATCATCGAAGTCTAAGTCTCTGATCACTGCGATACATTACAAAGAGACACGATGTTCATGTCAATGTTCAGTCCCTTCGAAGCCCTCTGTGCTGAATTTTCGTACGGTCAGAAGCCATTTTTATCCAGCAAAGATGAGAATTTGAAGCCCAAGGCGGCGGCGGAGGAGAGACCTTCGTCCTCCGTTGATTCCACGGAGAAGAAACAGAAAGCATCTCATTCTTCTGAAACGACGCCGTCGAGCCAAGCCGGTGGAGCCAAGCTAAGTCGGCGACAACTAACGCCGAGGTTTGCTCCGGAGTTGGATGGGATACACTGCTTTGAGACAATTCTACCTTTTTGAATTCAATTTTTTTAAAATGAAAATTATTGTCGAGAATCAAGATATTTATATTAAAAATTTTAAATTTTAAAATTATAAATATTTAAGAACTGAAGAATTAAACTGCGTAAAATAATTATAGTTCATAACTTTAAATTGATAAGTTTTATCTTTAAATTTTTTGAAATAATTTTAAAATTTAAGATCTTTTACTATAAATGTTTTTAATTTAAAATTCCTTATTATAATTTTTTTCCATGCTCTTGTATGTAATATATTTTTATATTTCCTTTTGCCAATAAAATGTTATATGACTCTTATGCAATTCATTTTTTTTTTAATTTTGAGAATATAGTAGATAAGTTTTTTTTTAGAATATTGTGAATACATTGATTCAAACTAATTTTTCAGTTTTAATGAATTGAAATCTTGAAGCGTGTTAATTAATTTCTCGAACATATGAAGCGGGCAAGCTAGCTTTGGCCTTCCAATCTTAACTCGCCTCAAGTTAACTTGTGATGCAGAACTAAGAAAAGAACTAAAAGAAACATATTTGAAAACACATTTCACGAAAAATGATAATAAATGAAGAATAAAAACGATAATATCGTATCAGTTTTGTTTTGGGAAAATTATTGAGAAGCAACTTAGGGGAAATTTTTAAAAGTTAGCTTTGTTTATTGGAAATTTAAAATATCTAAAAGAATCTTCTTATTTTAACTAAATTTCATATATCTCTTCATTGTAAACCAATTACTATCAAGATTTATATTGTTCACAAATCACGACATATATCTTCTTATGTTTTAATTAGTTTCTTACCAAAACATAAACTAGCACTATTTTTTCAACAAATATCAAATACATAAATTTTACGTATTTTTTTATTCTTAATATGAAAATATATTCTTCCTATCTAAAATTTCTATTTTTAATTTTATAGCTGCTAGAAGAGTTGTAGATTTTCATCCTTATATTGTTAATTTCAATTTAACCTTGACTAGTTTATGTTGTTTTGAGAACTTGATATAATTTTCTTTGGAGTTTTAATATTGCAAAAAGAAATTAAAGTTATGAGCCAGAGGCTCAAAACAATTCAGCCCTCATTGATAGGGTCCATATAATTAGGAAAATATCACAAAATCTTAGAAGGTTAAGTAACATCTAACGCGAATTTCTAACTAGATAAAAGACATAAACTCTAAATTACAAGAGGGATAATCTATTATCCCTAGAAAACAATTGCCTTGCCTCAAGAAAAACACAACATAGTAGCTACAGGTGGCTCTTGATTCTCTCGAAAGAAAATCTTTTGTATTTTGTCCCAAACAAGCAACACAACACTTCTAAACTAGACTATGCTTTCTTGTTATTCTTTTGCCATACTATCAATGCGATTAAAACTTATAACATAACCATTAATGTCATTCTACACATTCATAGTAACTTTTAAAAATTATTATCAGACACTATATCGATCAACTTTGCTTTTAAAAGTAACTTTTATAAAATTTTTACCACTCATTATTTTTATCCCTTTTAAATAGCAATTTTTACATAGCATAAGAAGTTTTGAAGAGGTACAAAATTCTTAAACAAGCCTTAAAAAAATTATGGCAAAACAAAATTAGCCCTAACAGAATTATATTTTCTTTAAAAGTGGCTTAACTAGTTATGTAAAACTTGAATAAAGTCTTGGGTTGATTTAGCCAAACCTTCAAAGCAAGTTCATATGGTGACTCAGACCGTTAGTTTTGTTGATTTAGTTTAACTAATTTGACCAAACAAGTTGATCGGTTTTGGTTTCAAAATCTCTCTCTCTCTCTCTCTCTCTCTCTCTCTCTCTTTCTCTCTCTCTCTCTCTCTCTCTCTCTCTCTCTCTCTCTCTCTCTCTCTCTCTCTCTCTCTCTCTCTATATATATATATATATATATATATAATGGGAATTAGATCACTAAAAAGTCTTTCTATACCTTAATAAGTCGGTAAGTTTATAAGAACATTCTAGTGACTTTAGCTTATTAATTAATAAATATTGCTTCACCAACTTAATAAGTTTTCGGATGTGTTAAATTCTATTTACATGACCAACCATTGTCATATTAACATTTTAGATATGCATCATTCATGTTGACAAAAAAAGATGACCTAAGATTATGGAATAAAATTCACTCGTATGTATGGCATTTCATGTCATATAGATTAAGTGGCGTGGGCGAGTTGATATGCATCATACATATTCATAATGCCAAAATAGCATATGTTAAGACATGTCAGTAAAATTTAATATAATATACTGATGTAGGTTTAATGACAACTATTAAATTAAAAATTGAGTGAAATTTTAAGGGCTAACACAATAATTTGTAAAGGCTAAATTAAGTTTATTAATTAGGTTTTACATTTAAGTTTTAGGATTTGGGGTTTATGAACTATGATTTAGGATTTTAAGATTAAATTTTAGGCTTCAAGGATTATGAATTAATTATTTTTAATGGTTAAATGTTTCGGATAAGTTTTAGGATTTAGGGTTTATATAAGTAACATCTCATGTTTTAATACGTGATTGATTTCTTAAAATGGAGCGTTTGAACAATACAAAAAAAAACTTTATATTATTTGATTATAGGAATTTCAAAGTAAAATACCCACAGTTATATATATACACATACACACACATTCCAAAAATAACGTGAAAGAAAAAGTACAAAAATATCCCTACATCTATTGCCTGGCATAATCTACAATCTGCCAAGCTATCATATGCAAATCCAAAATTACTAGGTGAGACTAATAAAGATATGTCTATGGACACAAAGTCTCAATTCTCAACATAAGTTAAAGGGTCATCTTGATCTTGATCTGGACACATCATGAGAATTGTAAGAACATAAAATTTTCAATAGGTATTAATAACTAGTAAAAATGTATGATGGTACTTGCATAGTTATATTGCATTTATAGTAATTAAATGCATAAGCACTAAAAGAACATCGTATAATAAGGCACATGCATAATTATGACAAAAGAATATTATCTCATAATACATGTATATTTTTGTCAGAATACTATCATAATGTATGAATGCTTATTACACACGCATGACCGAATAATATCATCTCATAAGTCCTAAGTATTATCTCATTATGGCAAAGTAATATCATGCATCCATATTCATGGTAAAATAAAATCTTTATCTTTATTATTTCTTCTTACGAATCTTTTTCTTAACTATATAAACTAGAACCAAATTGTTAAATATTTTCTCTTGATTAAAGTGTCTCCTAAAATGGATCTATTCCAAGAATCAACAATCAAATGTCACATCTTCTTTTCTCTTTTCACTTTTATATTTTCTCTTTAAGGATCATCTCTCGTAGTTCTTCCAAATCACTTCCTTTTTCTTTTTCTTTTGGAGGATCATTTTTTGTTTCATATTACTTTGCCTCGACTGCTTTTTCATAATTTTCTATATCACAATTTCATTTATCTTTCTTTATATTTTTCATAAATTGTCTCATAAACATACTCTCTTTTGGATCACATCATTTTTTAAGGTCATTTCATATGCTTTTTATAGATAGCCATAGATGAGTAGTCTATATACATGGTCAAAATTGACATGGCATAAATGCAATCTAGATACTATCAAGCATAATTTCAAGAAATTTCTCAATGCAAAAGATATGAAAAATTCATCATGGTATTTATTTGCAGTACTCTATCATTGATATTATATCCCAATCATGAAAGTATAACTTTATTGAACCCAATTATTCTAACATACGCATGCAAAATTCTAAATTAATTCTTTTGCATCAATATAAAACTATTATAACTATGCATTAAAATATCGAAATGCTAGAAGAAAAGAATTATTATTCCTAAATAATTGTCATAATTAATTTGGGCATTATTACTCTTTTAATTTAGACATTCAAAATCCTAAATTAAGTCAAGCATAATATTGAAAGAGAGTAAAATTCCAAATCAACTCAAATATAAAAATTACTATAATCACACTATAACTATGAATTTAAATATTAAAAAGATATCTTAGTAACGAAATATGAAAAAATAATTGCCATACCTATCTCAAAATTTTCTTACTTAGACTTCTTTCCTTTCCTATTATCTTCCTCTCATATTATTTCTCTCCAGCTCGTCCCTCTCATTCTCTCTATCTCGCGTTCTCTTTCTTTTTTTTTTTTTTTTTTTGTCTTTTTTCAAAGTCTGATGCTTCAAAAGAAAAGAAAGACATTCATATTTACAGTAGAGGTGAATGGATGAAATCTTACCAAATTTTACTATTCATCGTTGCTTTTATGATATCATGGAGTTTTAACTTCTCCCGCAAGGATATTTGGTGGCAAGCTCATATTACCCTATTGCATGCATTGTGGTGTCTGGCGTGAACGGCATATATAATATTAGGCAATGGGAATGATACGATTGATGACTTCACGGTGGATGAGGAATGTGAATGGGTCTCGCCGCCCATTTGGAATTTGGACATAGCATATATGGGTTTAGTTAACTTGTATTATTTTATACCCCACTCCACGTGCCCATTTTTACTATTTAATCCATATTTACAATTTAACACATTTTTTTATTTTATTTTTATTATATTTTTCTAAAATGATTTCAACGTATGTATCTCTTTCTCTATTATTCTTCTGGAACATATATATATATATATATAAACTGTTTACAATTTGACTTTTTTTGCTTTTTTATTTTTGTTTTTTACGAAAGTGAGGCCCACTGATAGTTGTTTGTATAGATACACAAGCAGCACTTCTGACCACTTAAATTAATATATATATATATATATATGCATTTTAAGATCTCAAAATAAATATTTTCCTCAGATAAATTTTATATAAAAAAATTATTTATTGCTTAATAAGATATTATTTTGATTTTGATTTCACTAAATAATTAATATTTGAGTACTTGATTGTTTAATATATATTTTTTAAAACTCATATGTCTACTTAAGTTTGAACTAAGTATAATAATAATAATAATAGTTATGTAAAGCACGAAAATGTCAACCAATAAATATAATTATTAAAATTTTAATTTATTATCACATATCATAAAATTCACGTAATTTATGAATTTTATTTTAATTAATGATAATCCTATAAAACACATTTCTTAATTTAAAAATTAGCAAATAAGTTATCATAATTTATTTGAAATACTAATTATATAATATGTCTTAAGATGTTATAATATATATCTAACTCTAATGAATAAATATTCTCCCAATAGTTTCATAAAATTACATGATTAAGAACAAAAAATTAAAGGTTTACAATTAAACTAAATAAAATGAAAACTACATATTATGGCCTCCCGGCCACACCATGGCCTTTATATTTGACGTCTAGAGGCGGCGGTTCTTTTACCATGGGTTCGACTTCGGACTTTTGGCTCACCTTCGCTTTGTTAAAAATTGAACTTTAAATTTTTTATTGCATTTCAAATTAATAATTGAAATAAAATTTAACTTGAAACATATATAACACTCACATATTTTTATAGATTTCTCATTTAGTAAAATATTTATCCGTCCCCCAAAATTATTTCTCTCTTAATTCGCCCTCGCAAAAAACAATGCGTCTTGCGGATATTGTTGTGTGCTACATTGAGTATTAAAATTGATCGCATCGCTTAAAAGTGAGAATAAAGGCTGCCCCAGTAAGAAATTGAAGTAATACAGTACATGGCTATAGCATCCTTTGAACTCATCCCATGGTTGGTCTTAGAATTTTCTGTTCAAGAAGCATGTTTGGAAATGGATTATCTCCTGCTTAGGGTTGCGCAGCATCTTGACGCTTTTTTTTTTTATACAATCTTGATTGTTCATTTTTTTTATTTAAAAAAAAGGTAATATAAGTACAATCTTTCAATTTCAACTAGACAGATATTATATTATATTTTTATTATTATAATTTGAAATATTATTTTTTTTGGTCTGTCTAGTGAAAATTAAATAAAAAATTATCTTTACTATAATTTTTATTTTCTTTAAAAATTAAAAAAATCAAAATAAAAAAAATACAGTCAAGATTCCCCCCAAAAAAAAAAAGATGAAGGGTGAGGATCAATCCCCAGCCCGTTGTGGTTCGCTTGGGACCCATTATCTTCTCTCTTCATCTAATGTCCCAAGTAAGTCTCTACTTAGCTTGTTCAATATGTGTATAGAGAGAGAAGGCCTTTGAGTAGGTTCTGATATTCTATCATTCTATACATTTTTCAGCTTTTTCCACCTGAAACAAAGTAATATGTATCCGACAAAAAAAAAAAAGAAAAAAAGAATTGTGTCGTCTAGAACTTGGTTGAAGACCTTAACATGCGTCCACCCTAATCGCTTAACCCAAAAACCCATCATTGGGTGACAATCTTATACAAGTCGTTTGATTAGAAGATATAATAATAAAAAAATATAAAAAATAAATATACAAGAAAAATAAAATAAAATATAATTTTTTATTTTTATTTAAAAAATAATTTAATAAATATAAATATATAATAAATATTACACGTGTAATATAAATAGAATGCGTTGGCATTACCATGTCTTAAAGGAAAGCACCCTCCTGTTGCCGCAACAGTAGGAGGTGATCCAATTTCCTAATACCAACTCATGCGGAATTGTGATCCAATCTGCCTCGTAATGGTTCAATCGTGATAATCCTATGCAGTGGCCCATTTTATAAAAATGAAACTATAATCTCGAAAATATTTTTTTAATTATGGTGTAAAATATTATTTTATATTAAATAATTCTGTGTCGTAATTAAGAAATATAGTGTTCCTCATAACATAGTACTGTTACTATAAAATAAGACTTTTGTAGAATAAATTAGTTATCCCTTTTTTTATTCATATTAATAAAGCATATTACTGAATTTCTTTTAAAGAATTTGCTGTGTCATTCAAAGCTAGATCAAGTGATTAGATAAATGAGAATTTAAATAAAAGATCACAAATTTAATCCTCTTTAAAGAGAGAGAGAGAGAGAGAGAGAGAGAGAGGGGAGGGAGAGGGGGGAGAGAGAATGCTTGATGTGTTATTTTTAATTGTTTAAAAAATAAGTAAAAATTAATAAACAAGTTAAGAGATCAAAATATGAATTAAAAAATTTCCTTCGTAGTTGCCATTTTATAATAATAAAAGATCACAAATTCAATCCTCTTTGAAAAAAAAAAAAGAGAGAATGCTTGATGTGTTTTTTTTTAATTATTTAAAAGATTAAATTAAAATTGACAAATAAGTTAAGAAATCAAAATATTAATTAAAAAATATTTTTCTTCATAATTTCCATTTTATATGTGTTTTTTATTGTTTAAAATAAAAAATTAAAATCAATAAATAAATTAAGAGATCAAAATATTAATTAAATAATATTTTTCTTCATAATTGGCATTTTATGATGTTATTAATTGATATTTTTTTTAATTTTAAACTTTTTCTTTTTAACGAAGAAATGAGGCTTTAAAGCCTAAACAAATAAAAAGAACTAGAGAAATCTTATGAATGCGTATTGGGTACTTCATCCCAAAAATATATATTTTAGAGTTGACTAAAAGAATTATATATAATTTTCTTATCAAATTCTTCAATTAAGATATGATAAATATTTTTTTATTAATAATACAATAAGTATATAATTGAATTAAAAAATTATATATTTATTTATAAAAACTATATATTTATTATATTATTATTAAAAATTTATATATATTATTTTAATTAAAGATCTTAGTAACGAAATTTTAAATAATTACATATAATTTTTTTCAATTTTAGGGTAGTGGTGAGAATTGTGATGGTGATTTACTTCCTTAATCTGATAAAATACCTGTCTCGTTCTTTTTTCCCTTTTTAAAAAAGAAAAAAAAAAAAAAACTAGTTGTAGAGTATGGACACAAGAAAATGCCAACTACCATTGTTCCAGCCAAAGTTGACAACGAAACTTCTTCCGTGCATATGTAATAGTGCAAGCGATATGTTTAGAGAGAGGGGAGGCGGGATCAACATGAATGAGCAGTTCCTCTTCTCATTTGTTTGATATATAAATTAAATTAAATTAAATAAAAAATATTTTTAAAGATGAAAAATGATCTTTAAATTTTTATTTTAAAAAAGTAAAAAATATTAAATAATAATTACAATACTATAATTGACATTGCACCCAAAAAAAATTACCAATTGGCTAAAAATATATCCCCCTGCATTGCAAGGGATCCAAGCACTTTTATCACGTGCAAGGATTATCTTTTTTTTTAATTTTTGTAAATTTATAAAATAACATAAAAAGATATAAATTCACCTTCTTTATTTTTAAAAATATTTTTTTACTATTATTTCTTATTCTATTCTAACCATATGAGAATAATTTTTATATACATTCAGTGTATTATATTATTTATATATTTAACGATTAAAATTTATTTTATACATAAATTTTATCTATTCTTATACGTACAAATTTAATTTTAACGTTGAGGCGGGGCACTTAAAAAAATTACGCAATATGAAATTTATGGTCCATTTCTTTCTATCACAACATCAATCATCAAGGTTATACCTTTTACATTTTTGCTGTATCTGTCACATTTTAAAAATTTTTCACAATTATTAGACAAACCTGTCCCCGCTTTGCACGGCAGTGCGAACGACAGAAAATTACAAATTTAAAAAAAAATACAAAAATATAAAAAATAAAAAGGTACAAAGCTCAAAATAAGATGAAATCTTCTAAAGTGGGAAAAAGGTACCTGCTCAGCTGCTCTCTCTAATGATTATCTATATTTATTTATAATGCTGAACAAAGTAAACTATTTAAATTCTAAGTATAATTATTACGTCTATGTTTTTGGATTATTCTTCTAAACGATTACATATATTCATACACACACACACACACACACACACACATATATATATATATATATATATCTAATATGTAAAAATTCTAAATACATCGTGGGTCAGAATACTTAGAGGACTCAGTTATCACATCGTGTCTTCCACCAAAAAATTTTACCAATAAAAAATAAGAAGGTTACTGCAATTGAAAGATGAAGGGAGGCCACAGCTATGCAAGGAAACAAACGGTCAATTTCGTGGAATTTTGTCTCTTCCATGGAATATATACTTATATTCTTTTCTTTTCTTTTCTTTTCCCTCTTTTTCTATTTTCATATATTCTGTTCGATCTCATTTTCCAAATCTAAATCCAATCTTTCATTTTCTCACAATTTCCATAAGCTCTGTGGTTCATCCTCTTCTTTTTTTCCTTGTTGCCATCTCGATTTTTCCCCTTATGCCGCCATGGCTGTTGCAGCCTTCAAATCCTCTTCCAG
Source organism: Erythrophleum fordii (assembly GCA_032878935.1). Lineage (NCBI taxonomy): Eukaryota > Viridiplantae > Streptophyta > Magnoliopsida > Fabales > Fabaceae > Erythrophleum > Erythrophleum fordii. Next base: position 9,786,314 of record JAVQMF010000052.1, on the reverse strand, counting down.
GAGAGGGAATCTAGCTTCTCCTTCAGGCACCGTATCTTCTGTGAGAGAATCCAGGGAAGACACGCGCAAGAAAGCTCCAATTCGAAGGTCAAGGAGTGTGAGTGCTTTCTCAAGGACCAGCTTGGATATTTCTACCGAGTTCGTGAACAAGAGGGATAATCCTCTGTTTTGGAGCGGTACTTCACCCCAGGATGATCAAATCGAATCTACGAATAATGCAGGAAGTGCTAAATTTGACGAAACTGCGCCCGCCTTGGATCCTGCTAGTGCGAAGTCTGCCAATTCAAATAGTGAATATGGTAGGAGAGGAAGATCTGTGACGAGAGAAAATGAAGTTAGCAGTAAAGGGTCGATGGTGGGTCGGAAGGAAACGGGTCGGAGTTTGTCCAGAGTGGACACTGGCCGTCGCAATCGTTCAGCTTCGCAGGTTCCAGTTTCAAGGCGGCATTATTCGACTTCAGAGGTCTGGGTTTCTCTTTACGGAAAGTTCTATTTTGGAGCCTTACGTATAGGCAAACTTTCGATTTGGACCTCCAAATCATTTGGTCCAATTTAGTCCCTCAATTATTAATATACATGTAATGTAATGTGTCCTTTCATCCTATCTTCATTCAAAATTTAGCGCCAAATTTAATAATTGCATTTGAGATGTGAGTTAACAATACTACCTAAACAAGTGTTTAATTTTAGATGAAAATATAATGGAATGGCAATATTGTAAATTTGTAAGTATTTTAGTGATTGATAGACTAAATTGAAAGAAATGCTATGTGTAGGACCGAAGTGATAATCCACCAATATGTCAAGATCAGAATGGGATTTTCCTCTTTGTCTTTCCGTGTCATTTTGAGCCATTAGGATGCTTTTCCTATCTTAATAGTTAACATGGAATGTAGGGTGGGAAAAAGATTCAACTTATTGCATTTGTTGTCTTTGCAGAGCGAAGCTGAGCAAGATTGTAGCATAACGCAATCTAAAGATGGAAACAATTTGAAGTTGGTGGGGAGTAATGGGAAAGGTGGTTTGTTTAGAAGCAATGATGGTATGGTGGATCAAATGAAAAGTTTGCAGACTTGGTCTAGTCTGCATTCCTCTTTTGCGACTTCAGATCATTCAGCTGCAACTTCGGTATATACCCAATTGATCTAAGGACAAAACTTAGATAAAAATTCTTTGGTATTTACTCTGAAGTTCTCCAATTAAAATTTAGAATGTGGACAATTTTTTTTTTTTTTCTGAAAGACTCAATCATGTAGTGATGAGCTTTTGAAAACCTCCATTTGTCATATTTTTATTGAAAACCCTGATAGTGAATATCTAAAAGTTGTACTAAGTTTTCTCTTTGATCTAATTGCTACGTATATTTACATGAAGCAATTTACTTATTGCTTAATGTCTTTTGTGCTTCTCTCCCAGTCTCGTTTGCAAAGCCAAAGCTGTGAAGATGCAGTTTCAACAGCAAGTTCAATATGTGGTTCTGAAGAGAAAACTATCAAAGCAGTTTGTGAACAGATGAAGGTGAGTTATCAGCAGTCTAGTGGTATTTGTCACTGATACACATCCATGCTATTGTGCTTGCTTGCACAATACTGGATTTCTTGGCTCACTGGCAAAGTTGTAGTATTTTACTACTAGGAAACTTTACTGCTTCTACACTATGCAGTATTTCTTGGTGACAAATACATGCTCTGTGGTATAACTTATGATAGTGTCTTTTTCTGCAGTCAGGACAAGCAGATCTGTTGGAAGCCAGTGATATATATGAAACAGTTCGTTCTGAAGTGAGGCGTGCTATTTTTGAGATTCAGACTGACCTTGAGAGTGTAAGTTCCCTGGCCTTTTTGGCTTTTCCAAATTTAAGGCTTCTGGTTATTTTTGAATTGATTCAAGCTATGGTGAATCAGTGATTGATTGACATCTTAATGCCACTGTGAGAAAACTGGTTCTGAATAATCACCAATATAGCCCATAGTTCACCTATTAAAGTGTATTTTGTGGCTCCTTCGCACTCAGTCTTTGTTTTACTGATATGTTTGCTCTCTACATCTCTTAATGTTTGATAGATTGGAACCAAGAATATACCTTGACTTTCTAATTACTGCTACTACATTACCAACAAAGTTAATGTTTAGGATTATGAAACTCCAGCAGTTACCTTGTTGAGAGTTCATCATTTACCTAGTCTTTCTCTCTCTTTCTCTCTCTCTCTTTTTTCAGAGGAAGAGTCAAAGTCAAAGTAGAGGTTAAATAAGTTTAGGCTTACCTTTTTCAATATGGTAGATTGTGCCACAGAGCAGGGCATGGCAGTTCATTCTTTGGGTTTAAATTATTTGACTCTTGCTTGAGGAAAATGTCTTTTTGATTTAGATCACATTCCACTTTCAAAAGTGAAAAAATGCTCAGCTTCAGAGCTGCAGATTGGTGTACACTTTTTATGTATTAGACCTGCGTACATTTTTTGTGAATGTCAAGAGATATTTTTAATTGTTTTTGTAGAAGTTCATCTATTCAACTGCTTGACTTTTATAGTCTCTTTTCTGATTGATAGTTTCATATGCGCTACACAATTTCTGATTGTTCACTGTCTAACTGATTGGGTTTAATTTAACTAGTCTGAAGGCTAATCTCTAACTTTTTCTGGCTTCCTGGAAATTTAGGCAATCCGAAGGAGTAATGCTACTACTGTGGCTGTTACAGACGTGGCTGACATTCCTCCTGACTTGGTGAACCCTGGTGCAGTGGAGTTGGTTTTGGAAATTAGAAGAGAGTATTCCAAAAAGCTTGAGGAGGTGATTGTCAACTTTTTACACTGGTAGATGGAGTATTCAGAGCAATTTTTTTGTCTGTTTTTGCTCTATTGCTTAGTATATGCTCGAAGTGGAGGATGACCTTGTTTGCTTTAAAAAGGCAAATCTCAAAGGGACCACAGATCAATGACTGTATCCCCCCTTCTTTTGAAAGCCTTTTCTGCAGTTTAAATTACTAAAGGATACCTGTCCCTGACTGAATGAGTTTATCCTTTTCGCATTTTGTATCCCTTTACAGTTGCACTTTATTTAGTCAACCTTGTAATAAACATGCAGTCCCAGGAGCGGGCTAGAAAACTTCGAGCTGACCTGGCTGTTGAGGAACATCGTGGACAAGAACTGGATAGAATCCTGAAAGAAGTTCTTCCATATCCAAAGACTCCCAATGTGCAGAAATCTCGTCCATCAAGAAAAGTAACATTTTGTTAGCCATCTTTTGGTAGTCTAATGCATCTTATTGTACTGGCCATGTGAAGTGCATGAATACTTTGCTTATCACAGCGGATATAGCATGCATCTTTCTGTGCATACTCATTGACCATATCCCATAAACTATTGAACACTGTGAGGACAGATATGTGTGGGTTGGCTACTAGTTAAAAATAGCATAGATTGTGTGCCATTATTTTAGAATCTAATGTTCCTAATCACATGCACTTCTATATAATAATTAACACACACCACTGCATCACCTGCTCAAATGTTGAGGATATCAGTATTTCTCCTATCGGTATCTTCATAGATGTGAAGATCTTAGGTATGCAATTCAAATTTTAATTCATCTGATCACTTGGGTTTTTAGGCAAAATGTTTGGTGGTTGCCATAGATATTAGGGCTTTAATGCTTAGCAACTATGAAGATATCCTACATTTTCTATTGTTACCCATTCCATTGTTAATTAGCCAAACCATACTAACAGGCTAGCATTGAAAGAAGAAAGATGTCAAAACGTCTTGCGGAGGATGCCATGGCATATTTTGATGAGTGTGTATCATTATCACCATTTGATAGTTCTGACTTTTCATCGCAAGAAGACCCACCACTCAATCTATTTGGGCCTCCTACGCCATCTGGCAGCCATTTACCTGAGGTTAGTTTAAGTGCTTCAATTTCTAATTTTCATTCGTGGCTTCCCTCTGATAGATAGGCCAATTTTGACATATGAACCAACTTCTCAGATAATTATAGCAGTGGTTTGTGAAACTGTTGCCTTTGTAAGTATGTGTAAATTCTTCTCTTTGCCCATTTGATTATCTAGGTTGCTCAAGATATACCATAATAAGCTTTTCACAAGTGTGAGAATGAGATATTTATGCATTCTTATATGATAAAGATCCACCAATAGAGGTGTTTTGTACACTTGACAAAGGTGTTGCTTGCGGGCTTCAGTGTTTTAAGTGGCCGATTCCTTATGCATTTGATCACGTCTCAATGATATTTCAGTTGTCTGCTTTCGAGATGAGGATGTCAGGGTGCATGACAGTAATAGATACTAAATATATGCATAATTCTGCACAGAGAGAGAAGAGTGGTAGGACAGGAATAACAACTTGACTCAGTGGTGATTCAGATTGAATAGACCATGGGCCGAACCAAGCTGAACATCAGCTGGCTTAGGCTCCAGTCATTTAATAAACGAGCTGAGCTTTGAACTTGGTTCAAGCTTAACTTATTTAATAAATGAGTAGCTTAGCTCAGCTAGTTGAGTGACATTTAACATTGTTATACCTTTTTATTTGAACGTTAGAATTTAAATTAACTTGAATAACCTTAAATAAAGTAAGTTGAAACTTAAGCCAGGCTGAGTGAATCAGTGAAATCCTCAAGCTTGACCTCATTCATTTATTATGAGTCAAGCCAAGCCGAGCCAAGCCTAGCTCTAAGTGCTCAAATAACTCACTAAAAGCTAGGCTCAATTACAGCCCGATGTGCAGTTGCAAGTTTTCATGAACCCATGGGCCTTCCGTGTCTTTGCGTGAGGAAGAGCTGGGGAAGGAGGGACAGAAATTGATACATGGTAGAGTTAAAGATGCCTTCTGAGAAGCATGAACTTAAGTCAAATAGGTATATCTTTCCAGGGAGAATAGAAGAGAAATTCTGTTGATGAATTTCCTTTGAGGGAAACGTTACGCATTAGAATGGTTAACTAATTCCACACCATATGTGGTAAATATGGACTTAATTAATCACTCTCCTGATTAAAGTTTCCCTCAGAGGTAATTCTTTTGCCAAAACCTCCTTTATAGTAGTAATTCTTCATCTTTCTAGTCAGAAGGTAGCTTTTTAAGTGAAGGTCATGAATAGTTTTATTATGATCTTCAACAAGCCCATTCACGTGAAAGCTCCTTAGACTTGAAATTTGGACAAAGCACTGGTTATTTTGTGAAACTAATGATGATAAATTTATTTTAGTCATACCTCATAAAGTGCTCTTTCCATATATCTATATATATATATATATATCTTTTTTATTATTTATTTATTTACTTTTTTGGTTAAGGAAAAAAGTATGGAAATGAGATCAAGTTTGGAACTTTTGAGTGATAAATTCATGTGCTGCTATTGATTTCGTAATTTCTCATTTGATTGAACTAAATGTACATAAGAAAAGAAGAAAGCTTAGATAGGCCTGTTTTTGGAGTTCCTGGACATCAACACGTAGTTGTGTTGGCTTCTATGCCTAAAAGAATTAAAGAAATACTAAAACAATTTTCTGAAAATAATTTTGTTGTCTTCACAGGACTTGTGCTTTGCGGAACAATCCGTAAATATCCATAATGGTGTTTCACAACCAAATCATAGCATTCATTGCATGGGACCTGGACAAGATCAACTCAGTCCAACCACTGGCAGTGACAGCGCAGGAAGTGGTTGCAAATTCCAGTTCTCCTTTGCAAAGAAGCCATCTGAAACCTCTGAGCTTCATCATGGCATCCAACAGTACATCAAGAACTTCGACAAAAATGTGATCAAGTTGTCAAATGTAAGATCATCAAATTACTATGATCTAGACAAGTATAGTTATAATTCCTCAGCTGAGAATTTGTTGATTGATAGTGTGCTGATGAAAAATAGAATAGAGTCTGGTAGTTTGTTACTCTGTGGTGGTGGTGGTGGTAACTTATTGTCGTCTAAATATTGTGGTATAGGAATTTGATAAGAAAGCATGAAATGGGCAATGGATTATACATACCGTGTAATTTTTTACACTTAATAGAAATGTAAATGTATATCTGCTTGAATGATGTAGCCTCCCTTGTTTGACCTACACTTCATGCCATGTAATTATAAGTCTCCGGATTGAAGTTTTCATATGAAATTTTTGTTCCTTACTTGATTTTAAAACTTTGGTTTTTAATTTGATTTTGATAATTTTTACTTTTTTTTGGTTGTCTCTTCTGCTAAGATTGCATTCAAATTAAAACTGACTTGTAAATATTGTGATGCCTATTATAGTTTTATTCTATTCAAATAAAACAATTATATTGTAATTTTATATCTCTAATTCTTACTGTTTTCATTTATTTTTACTATAACTCTCAAATAAAGGGAAAAAAAAAAAAGCTTTTATTTTCATATTCAACTTCCAAATAAGGAAAATGTACGTTGGTTTCTATTATTTTTTTGTTCCATTCTATTATTTATGAAAACTTCCATAAGCTTTAGAACTTAACTAGACGGAGCCAAAAATATGCTCTTTGCTTGTTAATTTTTTATGACTTTTACTTTGGTCTATTACCCTTCAAGATGTTGTCAACATAATTTAAGACCTAATTTTATAAGAATCGCTAATAGAATTATCTAAAATGTTATTCTCCAAGTCTATAATATTCTGTTGATAATTTTCAAAGAATTAAATTTGAAAAATAAAATATTCACAACACTTTTACAGAAAAAGTATAACATAAAAAAAAAAACCTACAATTTAACCATTCAAATACCTCTAGCCTCATTGGAAGAATAACCAAATTACAAAGACAGTCATCTCTCGTTGCTTTCAATAATTATTTATTATCATATTACGGAACAGTACAACTGTTAAGATTCCATTACATTTATATAATTAATATATTCCTAATAAAAAAATAGCGCTCCCTAAAGAGTTGGATGATAACTAGTTTGTTTATGTCTGGATACGTATAATTTTTTTCTTCATAACAAAAGAAAAAAAAAATTAGAGTTAGGTCGTTCCATATTGGCACATTTGGTTGGATAATAAAAGAAAAAATAATGTAGAATGTGAGTAAGTGAAAAAAAAAAATTATCTTTATATTCTTATTTTTGAAAAAATAATAAAAATAAATATATATTGTTAAATAATAATTATAAAAACATAATAGATTACATATAATTTGAAAAGAGGTTCCATCACTCATGCAACAAACTAGACTGAACTCTTATAATTGTGGATGTCTACAAATAAAAATATATCTAATCAACATACCGTGAGAAGGATTGCTACAAAAGTTAAGGATGCAAACTGCATTTAAAATTAAAATAAAATACACAGATTTTTTTAATTATGTTAAAATTATACAATTTTTTTATTTTTAAAATATATATAAACCTCTCTTAAAATAAAATTTATCATATTTTAATCTAATTTTAAATTTTTTGACCAAAATATTCTCTATTTAATTTTTTTTAATTTTAAAAAACATATTTAAGTCAATGAAAAATATTTTGTTTAAAAACTTTGAATTAAAGTATAGAATAACTTTTTATTTCAGGAGACATTTTTATATATTTTAAAAAATTTTATAATTTTAACAACTTTCAAAAAAGATCTTTATAATACTCTTAAAATTAACGTCCATAAACCCTACCAAAATGTGAGTATATGCACATTCCAGGCCACACAAAAGCATAACTCAGTTTTTTCGTAATGGTCAAAGGATATCTTCATATTAAACCAATCATACATTTATGCAGCATTTGTCTATAATAGTAATCAGGCTCGCACCCCAAAGATCACCTAAATCTAAATGCATAAGAGTGTTAGCATTAGTCTTTGAATAGATGAACGTAATTGGCTTTTTCTTTTTTTCCCTTTTTCAGTAAACTACAGTCTTAGGCCCCTTAAATTTTGCATGTTGTACTACTTTTAGTCTTTCAAAAGATATTACCATAATTTGACTTCAAATTTTTTTTTTTTTAAATCATTATGATCACATCGTGGTCTAAATTGATGGTTAACAGAGCTCACGCAAAATCATACTGATGGAATTTTAAAATTTTTGGAGTTAAATGATGAAAATTATCTTCTAATGACGAAATTGATTAGATATACATTGTTTAATACTATTTTTATTGGGGATTTTGACTAGAGTAGCTAATAGGAAGATTTGAATCTTTGGAATGCAACGCCGCCACTTTAAATTTTCCAAATACATCACCATATTTTTTTTAAAAAAAAAACTTTTTAAGGACACGGTTGCTTTTTTATTTTAAAAACAAATAAATTTTTTTAAGTGTCCATTTTGTTTTTAAAAAAAAATAAATTTTTTTAAGGACATCGTTGCAAAACAACCGTGTCCTTTCTAGATAAATGTTGTCCTGCGTGTCAGGGTGACCTGACATGCTGGACAGAGTGAACAAAGGGACACGTTGCCAAGCAACCATGTCCCTTTGTACTGCATGTCAGGGTCAAATGCTTGACCCTGACACGCAGATTGGATATGCCACGTGGCAATTTCTTAAAGGTCATAGTATTTATTTGTATTTTTTAACCGTTGATATTTCTCTCCTTAAATATAGTGCTGTTCTTTTTCCTCGGAGCTTTCGTTCTTCCATTTTTTTTCATTCCACGCTACTTCTTTCTTCTTCGTCTTCTTCATGTAGTGCCCTTTGGTTGATGCTTGCTTCCTTCATCCAACTTTGAGAGTAAGAAAGATTTTACTACCACGGAGATAATAACATCTTTCAGAAGTTTTGAATCAGTTCAAAGAAAGAAAGATAAATAGAGGAAGAAGTGGTTCCAGGGTCGTTACAAGAGGAGAAAGATAACAAGCAGAAGTGGTCCCTAATATTCTGATCTGGTATGAAAGCATTGAATATAAATTTTTTTTTATTAAAAATATAAATTTGTTGTCAATTTAAAATTAAATATTTGTGATTTATGTATGTGATTAATTTAAATTGTGAAATGATTATTTATATTTATGTTGTAAAAACTTAGTTGTAGTTGAAAAAAAAATTATAAGATTTGGATAAAATAGCCTAGAAAATAATAATTTATATTTTTTAATGTAAGAAGATGAAATAAATTTTAAAAATATGTGGTAAAGGTTGAAAAATAATAAATTTTTAAAAAAATTACTATAGTGTAAAAGAAGTTTGTAAATATTAAATGCTATAATGGGTAAAAAATTTGGAAAAAATATTATGAAAAAATGTTGTAGAAGATTATAAAAAAAGGAAAAAAAGTGATGAGAAATGTTAGGGAAGAATAAAAGTGAGGCATAAAATATTGTTAAAGAGTATAGGAGGGAAAAAATTTTGCAAGCATTGTATATTTTGAAAACATATAATAAATAAATAAATAATATTATGAAAGTGTGAATTTTAGACCATAAGACAGTATAAGAAGAATATTTTGTACATTTAAAATTCACAAGTTAGCTTAGGTGCGTATTTTAGATCAAGCATTATTTTTTTATTTTTTTAATAATAAAAATGATTAATAAGAAAAAATATAATTGGTGAAATCGTAATTAATAATTTCAAGTTTAGAAAAATTTTGTCTTACAACAAATTATTTTTGTTTCTACTTATGTTTGAGATAGAAGTTTTTTTTTTTGTTAATAATAAAAATTACCTTTATTACTATTAAAAAAATTCTAAAACTTGGCCAACATTTTATTTCTAAAATATGTACCTTTTAAAAGATTGCATCTAACTTTTTTTCTCTACTAAAGTAGTTTGTCCAAACAAGCATCTTATTTAATACTTAAAAGGGAATGTAGTGTAGTAGTTAAGTCATGTATTAAACGAAAGTGAATTGTATTTGATGTAAGAAAAAAAGTTTAAGAGAAAATCATAGATTATAAATCTAAGATTTTAAATTGTCTAATCATTTTAAAAGATTATAAGATTAAAATTAAGGTCCTTCAATATCAATATTTTTAATTTGAGGTCTTGATTATAATATTCTCAAGTAATTGAAATTTTGTGTTCGAAAATCTTTTAAAAGACTTTTAAAATTTAAAATGCTTCAATCATTAATCTAAAATTTTGAACTATAATCTAAAGTAATGAATGTTATTTTGAAAAAGATAAAAAGAGATATTGTAAATAAATATTAAGATATAGAAAAAAATGAGGAAAAAATGTTAAAGAATGTTAGGGAAAAAGAAAAGTGATACTGAAAAAATATTAGAGTATGAAATGGGAAAAAATAACAAAGAAAAAATTTTAAATATCTATTTTGAAAAAATTTGTAACAGAAGATTATAATATGAGAAATAGGAATGAAGAAATGGAAAAAGTGATGAAGAATGTTAGGAAAAAATAAAAGAGATGAGTCATACAAAAATAGTGTAATAATAAGAAAAATGAAAGTGAAAAGGTTCAAAAAAAAAAAAAAAAGTCAACATTTCAGTATAATATAAAATAGTAATGAAATAATAATTTATAATCTTTCTGCTCTAGTTTGGATGTTAGCAATAATATTGTTTGGGCAAGCAACATGAATAACGAAAAGGAAGTTATATGCATATATGCAAATGGACAAATATGCAAAATCGAAGATGGTGCAACATTTATTGCAGATACAGTTGATGTAATGATGGTTGATTATAACATTTCACTAGAGAGGTTAAAACAAGAAGTTGCTGAATAGTTACAGTTGAACTCAAATCAATATGTGTCTGACTTAGTATATAGACATCCAGTGTCATTGAGGCCCACAAAATATCGAGCATGTACATTAAGGAGGGACATCAACGTCCAAGCTATGTGGGTGGCAAATGCAAAGTTTCCATCACAGTTGGATTCAATAGAATTGTATGCAAAAATATTGTCAAGACACATTAACTTAAATGTGGGAACTCAAGATACAGTTGAAAATATGCCAGATCTCCTTCCATCATCCAGCCACGGTAACGTCACCCACGAGCAACCTGCCCTGTTTATGACGTACTTTACAAGTAGTGGTGAATATCCACCAATTGGTTCGATTGACTATACCTCCCATCCGAGTTCATCTCGTTTGCCAGTTAATGATATCTCGCACCCGTATTCGTCGCATGAACCAATTAGGTCCCCCCCTTCTCCTCCAGAACAAACAGAGGACATAATGGATGAATTTGAGGTAGAGGATGAATATGATGCTACTCCTTATGATTACCAGGATGATGGTTATATAGATGATGATGAAGACACTGATTGTGTAGATGTCGTCCTGAATCTAGCAGCTCCCATTAATATTTATGATGACTCAACAGTTGCGTTCCTTGGACAAGTAGCTGCAGATGGTGCGAGAGTTTCTGATTATGTTGAAATGGAGGAAATAATGATAAATATGAATGATAGCCAAGAGTTATATGTAGGCATGCTATATAATGATCAGCACGCTTTTCGTCGAGCAATAAAAATATATTCAATTCGTGTACATAACACTTTTAAGGTGTACCATTCCTCTAAAAAATATGTAGAATACAGATGTCTTCAATATGAAAAGGGGTTATGTAAATGGAGGGTTAGAGCCTGTTACCGAAAAAAAGAAAATCATTGGGAGATAACAAAATACAATGGGTCTCATACATGTGTTTCAGCATCTTTGTCGCAGGATCACCCAAAATTAGACTCAGATGTTATTTCAGTATACATTGTATTTATGGTGACTGAGATTCTCGGGGTGTCAATCCGAGAGGTCATTGAGCGGGTCCATTCGATATTTGGGTACAATGTCACGTACAAGAAGGCTTGGAAGGGCAAACATCGAGCCATCTCACATGCATTTGGAAATTGGGAGAAGTCGTATGCTTTGTTGCCTAGGTGGCTGGCTACTGTTCAACATTTTATGTCGGGTTCCTACTATGACTTTATGCATAAGGAACCTGTACCAACTAACGTTGCTAATGGTGAGTCTGTCATGTTTCATCGAGTATTTTAGACCTTTAAACCGTGCATTGAGGCATTTAACTACCTGAAACCAATGGTCCAAATAGATGGAACTTTCCTTTACGGCAAATATAAGGAAACCGTATTAATTGCAAGTACACAAGATGGTGAAAAGAATATTGTTCCACTTGCTTTTGCAATAGTAGAGGGGGAAACTTACGAAGCATAGGAATGGTTTTTGTTTAATCTCCGAGCACATGTGGTGAAAGAGAAAAATGAGCTTTACTTGATTTCTGACCGTCATGCTAATATCTTAGCTGCCGTGGCCAACCGAAGTATAGAGTGGCAGTCTCCACAGGCTTATCATATGTTTTATCTTCGACATTTGGCTAGCAACATCAACAAAAAATTTAAACTTCAGTGGCTTAAAAAATAGTTCACAAAAATTGGTACATCTTATTATCATGTAACCTCATAATTATTCGTTTAGTATGATGATACAGTTTTGTCAAAATTATTATTTTTCGTTCCTTTCTATGTCCAGGTTATCTGTATGAGCAGTGCAAAGTTAATGAAGAATTAGCTCACATACGACGACTCGACTCACACGCTGCTAATTGGATTGAGGAGATACCTAAGGGCCAATGGTGTCGGGCGTACGATGTTGATGGAAAATGATGGGGCCACATGACAATAAATTTAGCAGAGAGTATAAACGCATTTTTTAAAGGGGTTAGATTCTTACCTGTGCTCGGGTTGGTTCGGGCAACATTCTACCGGTTAACCAGGTATTGGGTCCAGCGAGCCGAGAAGGCAACTGCACAACTTCAAGCAGGAGAAATCATAGCTGAGGATATCAGATTGAAGTTGGCAATCAGAACTCAAAGAACATCAACATGTGCAGTTTGTGGATTTGATAGACGTGGGTCGACGTTTGAAGTTGAGGAGCCATATGATCCAACTAATCAACAATTTGACCGATCCTGTAAAGTCAACTTAATCAGCCATACTTGCGATTGCGGTGAATTTCAAGCTTTGAAATATCCTTATCAGCACGTATTAGCAGCCTGTACTCACATTCGAGTAGACTACATACAGTATGTAGATCAAGTGTTTAGATTAGAGACTATTTTAAAGGCTTATGAGAATGAATTTCGCCCCATCGGAAGTGAAGTGTACTGGCCCCAGGTTCAAGGGCCAACACTTATTCCAAATCCTGCAATGACACACGGCAAAGGTCGACCCAAGGCAAGTCGAATTCGAAATGAAATGGATTGGCGAGAATCCTTAAGAGATCTGCCACGATGTGTTTTGTGCAGGCAGACGGATCATAACGGTGCGACTTGTCCCTCTTGTTGCCCCTCGAACACATAGCTTTTTATTGTGCTAGTTGTTTATTTTTTTCAGCTAGTGAATTGCAGCTGCATTGTATTGCTATGTAATTTTCCATGTGATGCTTATGTATTATGAACTATTCAGCAGTGGATGTTACGTGTTTTACTATTGTTGTCAAAGATGCTGCTTTCTATTATTCAATCCATTTCATTTTGTTCCTATATACTATTTGTGTTATTGTCTTATCATATGCTTTGTTAGAAGTTCACTTGTTACGAATTAACTTATGTATTTATCAAACATCGTACTATAAGTTTTAGCTCAATATTATCTTATACCCTTTGCAGTATAGAATTATGTCAGGCCCGAGGCACATTGTTCATCCAGGCCCAGAGGACGAGTCATTGTTGTATTTGTAGACCAGACACGTCTCTCAGGTAGTATGGCTGAACAGGGTATGTTATTACTGTATTATAAAAAGTGAAATTTTTTCTCTTTTCCTATTCTATCATTACAAATGGTTTAAAAATTTTTTTTGTTTAACAACCAGATCGCATTTTCCAACTACGTCGAGTTGCACATGGCCCACGATTAGAGTCTCCTCCACCAGCTATAGTGCCACATCTTAGAGTTGCTAGCTTCTATGGGGTGTCTCGTCTCACAACACTTGATTTTGATGCAGCTCTTGTTTTAGCACTCGTTGAGCGATGGCGGCCTGAGACACATACTTTTCATACAACGCAGGGCGAGTGTACCATTACGCTACAAGATTTAGCAGTGTAGTTAGGTCTTCCAGTGGCAAGTCTCCCTATCACTGGTTCACTGAACTTTAATTGGCGAGGCGTTTGTGGGATTCTTCTTAGGATTGAGCCGCCAGAGGAGGAGTTTGATAGCCAAAGACTTAGTATTACTTGGCTCGCCAATCATTTTGAGGCACTTTTAGAGAATGCGGATGAGAATGACATACTATATTTTGCACATGCCTATATATTACGTCTGATAGGTGGAGTCCTCATGCCAGACAGGTCAGGACATAGAGTTCTCCTTATATACCTGGCATTCCTCCAAGACCTCTAAGTAGCAGGTCAGTTCAGTTGGGACTCCGTAGTATTGGCATACCTCTATAGAGAATTGTGCAATGCCACTGATTATAAGAAGGTCAATATTAGTGGCTGTCTAATATTACTTCACTTGTGGGCCTGGGATCGGTTTCTTAGGCTAGCTCCTGAAAGGCCCCCACCTCCAGACCTTCAGCTTGATGTGTACAATGTACTCCCTCCGCTTGCTTACAAGTATGAATCTTATTGCGAGCTAAATGCCTATTACGTGGTTCATGTTGTTTATATACATCAGGATTAACAACTATTTCTATCTATATCTTACAGGTAGAGGCGTATGGGTCAACATCCATGTCCGAGAAAATTAGCAATACAACATTACAGAGTATTGTTAGACCAGATGAGAGCTGATGAGGTTTAAAACACTTCCTACTGGCTTGTTGCTTACTTACCTTAGATATATTATATCTTTACATATTTTATTTCGTTATTTGTAGATCATATGGCGTCCATATGATGTAGATGATGTACGCCAGTTGATACCTGACTATTGTCTAGTCTCCTCAGATATTTGACTTGCATCTGTGCCACTTATTTCCTTTCACATTCTAGAGTGGCATCATGTTGATCGTGTTCTCCGACAGTTTGGTCGATTGCAGCCAATACCGCATGCTCCCTATAATTTAGAAGAGGTCCATACACTTACTCTCAAAGGAAAGATTCATTTGGACTGGCAAAAGGAGCATGAGAACTTCATACATGCTTGGTGGAGCTGGCAACATACTTTATCACTTACACCAATATCATTAGAGCCTCTAGATCGTTCTTCAGAATATATGAAATGGTATTGGATGGTTACTCGTCGGTGGGTCCATCCCATTAGTGGTGCCCAGGGTTTTGTGATAATTGTTAAAGATGTAGCACATTTATTTTATTACAATTTTTTTATACTTATTATATGTAAGACTTTCAATTTTCTTTGACAGGCTGATGTTGCTAATTGCTTACGAGTTCTTTCTATAGATGACCGCTCACCGTTAGGTCTTGCTGTGGTCACTGATTGTACTAGTATACTTGATGCACTTGGTCAGCATCGAGACATGACAATTTCTCAAGCTGCTCCTCCTGTCCCTCAATTGCCTAGGCTACAGCTTTCTCCACCTCGCACAGCAAAGAGAGCTTGCAGTTTTATGTTTACTAAAGAGCCCATAGTGGATGATCAACCTTATCGTGATTCCACCCCTGATGTTGGCACTGCATTTGCGATGCCTGGTCCTTCTTTTCATACATCCACAGAGGTGCAAGTCCACTCTGATGCCGTTGGACCAGCTTCGTCCCCATCGACACAAACACAGATACATCATGACATGCAGGTCCATCTTCTTCCACGGCGATACAGACCCATCATGACACGGTAGGTCCATCTTCTTCATGCCACCCATGCATTTTGTTGATTTTGGAGGTGTTAGCTCTTCATTTTACATGCCATTCGGTTCCATCCCTTTTACACCTATCTTCGCATACCAAACAATGTCTGCTTTTGAATTTGCTTATGGGTCCTCTTCATGCACTGGATCACAGCAAACGGGATATATCACACCCCATCAGCCAATTCCTTCACTTCAATCCCCCCAGTTGAATGTGAATCTTGTACCCTACCAACAGAAGGAAGAAGAAGGAAACAATGATAATGAAGAAGATGAAGATGACGACAATAATGATGAAGGCACCGAGCAAGAGGGTGAGGTACAGCAGGCAGAAGACGAAGACCATCCTACTCGATGACAAGGTCAACGATTAAGAACACAAACTCGATGTGGCACAGGTAGCCATTTCTTTTGAACTTTTTATATTTCTCACTTCTATGTTTTCTCCCAAAAAAGTTAAATTATGTCAATTTACCTAACGTATTTTATCACATACGAATGAACAAAAAGTAATGATACTGTTACATGTATTTACAATATCAAGATAACGTGTAATTAACGACGCTACAAAACATTAATAACATATTATCAAAAAAATTTTAATAACAAAGATTAAATTAAACAAACTTTAACCCACAGGAAATTACTTCCAAATTAACATCTAAGTGGGACTATGGTACCATGACCAAGATAAGGAATGTTAATTAAAATTTGTGCAAGGACAAAAGACATGGCACAAAAACAAGTGAAGCATATGTGTCGATTAGCATGAAAGCATAATTGCGGTATCCATTTGCCTCTCAAACATTATTTAGTTCTATTTCTGTTCCTTCTGCTGTTTATTTCTCTTTTTTCTTTTTTTTACTTTGCATGCCATGCAATTCATTGAGAAAAAAAAATTAGTAGTCAGTGTTAGATGTTGCATGTCAACTATTTCTTATCATTTTTCAACACATCTTAGTCTTACTTTCAAACCATAATAAAAATATTATTAAATTATAATTACAATAATATAATACACATTACATAACAAATTTTTGAAATCTTTTTATTTTGTGTGAACATATATGTACAACCTAATGTATCCTAAGTTTCAATTTTTTTTGCAATTAAGTTAAAATATTATTCAACTTCACATAAAATTAATTTTTTTATTCATCAATCTTTAAATTATAAACTATTACTTTATTAATATCAACTAATTTATTATTTGTGCTATTACTTGCTTCACTTAAAAAGCACATTTAATATGTTTTAAAATTATTTATTATAAAAAATTTTAAAAACACTCACTCAACCACATAATATTAAACTATAATAATTATATACGTATTATATTATTATTATTAAAAATATTATATATTTATCACACTTTAATTTATATAATAATAAAAAATATAATAACTTATATATAAATTTCTTCCACAGAAATCACATTGAAATATTAACAAAAGAATATAAAAATTTTTATATAAACATTATTGAAGTGTTATAATAAATTTTAAATTAAAAATTAAAATATTGTTACCATTTTCTAAATAAAAAATATAAATATAAAAATGATTCTCTTCTAATGTATTTTTTTAAAAGTCTTTTATTTACTTTTTAATTTATAAATTAATTAAATTATTTAAGAAATAAATATAAAAATTTTTATGTAAACATTATTTAAGTGTTATAAAAATTTTTAAAATTAAAATTAAAATACTCTTTTTTCCATTTTTTGAATATAAAATATAAAAATTTGAATATAAAAATGATTTTCCGACGCATCAAACTAAAAGTCCTGTATTTAATTTATTTTAAATTATTTAAATGGACATGGTTGCAAATCCTTAAAAAAATTTTTTTACAACCGTGTCCTTAAAAGTTTTTTTTAAAAAAAAAATATGGTGATGTATCTGGGGAATTTAAAGTGACGGCATTGCATTCCAAGAATTCAAATCTTCTTATTAGCTACTCCGGTCAAAATCCCATTTTTATTGCTAGTCTACATGTAACAGGCACATATATTTGCTTTTATAAATTAGAAAAAGTATAACTTCAGCAACAATGCAATGCATAGCGAGAGTAATTTCAAGATAGACAAGAGAATAGTGTCTGCAATAAAAAAGAGTATAACTTCCGCAACAATGTACTGCAACTACAAGAGCATCAAAATGGCCAGAGGGGGATTTGCCAAGGTTAGGAAGTTAAACACACACACACACACAGAGAACAAGGTAAATGGTAAACAGACACACCTACAACTTATCCATGACACTTTTCTCTTTTACCTAAATCTGAACATTCCAATGGGACTTTGATGACTAAAAATTATCAGGAGAACAACTAATAGACAAAAGGAATGAACCTGCACCTAACTTTGCTTGCATATTCCGTGTACCTCTGGCCAAAAGCCTCAACCATCAAGGCCTCCTCCTGCTCCGCCTTCTGCCTATAATACAACAAACAGACTGCTACAACAAATAGCAAGCTCAAAGGTGCTTGAAGGGCAAGGCAGTAAGTTACAAACAAAAGCATAGTGGATGAATATATTGGATGACGGACCCAGCGATAAGGTCCAAATTGCACAACAGCAGTTGGGACGACCACCTTTTCTGAATACTTAGCAAGATACAACGTGGCGTTATACTGCATCAGTAGGGTTACTATAATTAAAGTCCAGATACCAAGGTTGTTCCACCCGCCTGGAATGCGGTGAAGCTCTGGCCCTTCAAATGCTGCAAGCCAATGGCCAACCATGATGCCAGCACTGAACAAAAGGCGACTCCACATTGGCAGGTTCACATCCCATTTAGGGTCATGGGGGCGGGCATAGTAATCTCCATATAACCGCTTTCTAACAGTAACACTGAAGAAAAAGAAATAATGGTAGACAAAGAAGAAAACGAAAGGCCAACCTTCAAGGTAGCCATTGAAATGAGCAGGTGGAACAAGAGTGAGCCAAGTAAAAACCGAAGTAACAATAGCCAGTTGCTCAAATATGTTTGCCTCGCCATGCAAGTGTTTCCAAAAACTAGATAACCCATAAACTGCAACCACAAGGGCCACCATCCACGGCCAGAACAACCAAGTCCAACTGAAATACATCCAGAAGAAGGGGCTGAAGAGCATACTCAGAGTCCATTTCGAGGCTGCAATTATGATAGATAATATCCCAAACCACTTTACGATATCAAGAGGAGTCAACTGTAGCAGAGTTGACTTTATTGAATCAAATGAGAGGTTTGTGAAATACTTTGGGATTGGATTATGAGATTCTGAATTGGTTTCACTGGAAATTGAGCATCTGGGAGAAGGTAATAAGTTAGCCCTTTTTCTTGGTTTTGGTAATGTAGAAAGAGGGATTGAATAAAAAGGGCAATTCGATCGAAAACCATTGTGACTGGATTTTGAGTGGCATTGAAAACTATTGGTAAGAGTGAAAGCATGGAAATATTTGTTGAAAGGTCTCAAAGAAAGCTGATTACTAACAACAGAAAAACCAAAAGGGACAGTCTTAGAGTGGGAGAGAATTGTTGTTGCTTCCATACTGTTTGAAGGAAACTAGCAATGGCTATCAGCACCAAAATTAGATAGTTAGAGCATCACCACCTGTCGAAGGATGATTACAAGGTCAGAAATGCACCAGAAACGACCAAACTCATATCCTTTGACACACCAAGTAACTCATGAATCATATCGATAATAAAGATAATCCAATGATATATGCAGGGCAAATTGATTACTAATGCCAAATTCTTAGGCCGTTCTTTTGCAGATTCTAGCACCTTCCTGAATATTGTAAAAGAACTGATTATTTGATCTCTAGAAAACACGGGTCAAAAGCAAACACTAACCGCAAACCAACTGTGGAACGTAAAATTCACCCTTCCACTGCCACATCTTAAGTAAAACCATTTACTAGTAATCATAACATTATGAAAGACATGGAAAGCCAACAATCCAAAAGGCATATGAGAAATTATATATATTGCCATTCCTTTTTGTGAATAGCATGAAAAGCCAATTAAACAACCCTGCACCGATTCCCATTTTATGATGAATGACTGAGTAAAAAAATTAATTTTGAAGGCATACTGGCATAGCATTGTGACTCCACATTCAGAGCAAGATTTCTAGAATTCAGAGCTTGTATACCCTTGTGATTAATGGCGTTTAGTAAAGATACTTGACCCTAACCTTTATGGGGTATTAATATGGGCACTCAATGCCAAAATAGAAAACTACAAGGTATCTGGCAAGGCCACCCCAATTCATTTTTATCAAAGTCACATATTCCATCATGCGTGTGTGCACCTCTAGCACCTGCTCAGGCAAATAATCGAACACCTAGTGTGCATTTGTAAACCAAGGCGCTCTTCACAACTTATTCTCAATTCCACATTTCCAAATAACAAAATTAAACAAAGAGGTCACAGTCTCGTCTCAAGCTTCAGGGTTACAAGCATTCAAAATCCCCAGTCCATCACAAACCAAATAGCACTCAAACAAAATAAAAAATTAGGATAAAGGCCACGATACATTTTTTTCAATTAAAACCACAACTCAAGCAACTGTAGGAGTCGAAAATGGACATACCAATAAAAAGAAACTGAAGTTCAGCTCGTCTGGGAAGAATGATGCTACGAAGGATTGAATTTGAGTATCAACCCACTTAGATATTCGTCACTTGGGACTGGCCATTAGTAATTTAATAGCCAAAGAAGAGAGCAATGGAGATTCAATGGGTCTCAGAGTCTGATGGGTACCACTTAGAAGACGCAGAGAATGGGCAGGGAAGACATGAGATAGAGAACGAGGTGAGGTGAGTCCCTGAGAAACTGAGGATATAGATTTATGTTGCCGCGCTACCAGATGAGACTCGAGACTCCAGGGAGACGCTTGTTTGCCTCTTTCTACAATTCTATTCTACCCATGTTTGAAAAACTCCTTATATTTTAAATAAATAAATATATTACAACATTAACCAAAAATTAAATTGTGAGATAAGTATAAATAAAAAATAGCAAGTATAATATGTTTTCGATATTGATATTATTCGAAATTAATAGATATCTAAAATTTTTAAGATTTATTGTAGGCTACGTCATAAATTTGATATTTTAGGGTTTGTAAACAATTTTTATACTATAAACAACATAATATGAAGCCCTTATTAGAAAGCATCTTGGTTCAATGTTTAGTGCCTTGGCCACTAAATTAAAACACAGAAAAACTTTAGTGTAATTTTTTAGATATTTATTATTGGAATTTAATAATGATAATTGATATATGGAAGAATTAAAAAAAAAAAGAGTCAATAGTGTAGTTGTGAAATTTATTTATGTCTATATTTGTTCATAAATTACTAAAAGTCTAACAAAAAGCCGATCCGAAGAAGGTTGAAAGGAGAAGGCAAGGTCCAAGATAAAAATCCTTTAAGAGGAAATACAAACATTGTCAGGCCATATTAATTTTTAGGGTAAATTACACAATTTTTTTTATTAAAATTACACATATTTTTTATATTTTTAAAATATACATAGATTTTTTTGAAATAAAAAATTACATTACACTTTAATCTAATTTTAAATTTTTTTCCAAATATCTTTCATTTAATTTTTTTTAGTTTAAAAAATATTCTTAGGTTTAATAGAATATATTTTGATCAAAAAAATTTAAATTAAACTAAAGAGTAAAATAACTTTTTATTTTAAGAAAAATTTGTATGTACTTTAAAAGTAAAAAAATAAATTTATGTAATTTTATTAAAATTTAATATATATATATATATATATATACATATAATTTACTCTTAATTTTAAGAACCCTAATTGAAAGAGAACTAGGAAGGCGTGCCCTTAAAAGAAGAAGATCAGGAGTTTCGTCAACCATTTAGCTAACAAAACACCACGGACATATCAGCCAAAGTAGTCAATAGAATGGGAAAATTATAGTTAAAGATCTCACATTAAATATATTTATATTAAAAGACTTTAAATTTTAAAATTATTTTAAAATATTTAAATATTATAAATTTAATTTGAAATCCTGAATTTTTGTACAGTGAAATTTTTTTTTTTAAATCTTTTAAAATGATTTTAGAATTTAAAATTTTTCAATATAAATATTTTTAATTTAAGATTCTTAATTAGAATTTGGAAGGACATTGGACAATTTGATTAGTGGGTCAAGGAAGAAGAAGAATTTGACAGTAAATCTCTTTCATAGTTCTCCAAGTTCCTACATTGGAGGAGCATTAAAAAGTTTGTTTCAAAGTTTAACACAAAAAATGAATGGAAATTCTTTTTGCTTTATTTGGAGTTCTACTAAAAATAAATGAAACGGTAAGTATTTTAGATACTAAATTAACAATATAATCTTCAGTTAAAATTAAATAAAATCCCAATGAGCTTCACAACATTTACATTTCAACACCATAAGATCTTAATGTAAGAACTGAGTTTGCAGTTAAAAAAAAAAAAAACTGCATCATTTGTTCAATTGATTTAACAAAATCATCTAAGTTTGTATCATTAATGTCCCATGCTTTAGATTGATTGATTGATTTATTGATTTATTTGTCATGCTCTTAAATGAGGTTACACCTTGAGGAGGCATTTCAAGAATCCAAAATTTGAACTTCCTCGCTAATCAAAACAGAGTTTTCCAAAGTTGCTTCATTATTTGAAAATTTGATACTGGTATTAATGTTCATAATCAAGAGTCCTGAGCAATTGATACTATTATCGTTTACATATTACTACGTAATTTAATTTGTTTTTCTTAGTCAAGGTTATCAATTAGGTTATAAATTTTAAGCAAAATTACTTATTTATTAATATACGAATAAAAATAATACTCAGTTTTTTTTTAAGACCAAAAGAATATAATATTTCCATAATCAAATTTGTGAAAGCTAGTTGCTTAAAAAGCAAATAAAAAAACAGTGTATTAATTTCTTTTCCTTCGTTTTTTGAAAGTTACAAACAAGGAAACATTTGTCTTTTGTTTCTCATTCTATTCCATCAATCCATCCAAACACACCACACAGTTAATGATTTATAAAATGTAAAACAATTATATGAATCTGAATCGCTTACTGTGAGCCACATCAAGCGATTTGAGTGATCCAAATTTAATTTAAATGGTCAAATTCAAAGATTTTATTTTTTATTTTTTTAATATCAAACATTATTTGCTTTAAGTGAATAGTTAAAAAATTATTTTTATCCTACATTTTACTTCATTTGAAACAAAAAATATATCGAAATAAAAAAATAAAATAAAATCTAAATGGTCCAAATTACTTTCTTTGAAGGAGCAATTGAACAGAAATCCAACTAATAATTCTTGATCTTTTAACTTTTTCTATTCATCTTCGCGATTTATACGTCAAAACATTAGAGGTAAACTTGCAATGAGTAGCGTTAGTTATATAGACTTGGTGTCCATGTGCATCATAAATCACAGAATTTTAATTTGGGTAATTATATTAAAGTTTAAATTTGACCTAAATATTACATAAAAGATTTTGTTAACATATTTACTTATCTTATCTTCTGATATAAATATTAGTAATATTTTTAAGTGAAAGACTTGATTTTTTTTTCAGTCAAAATTCTTCTAAGGTCATATTGCCCATCCAATTATGTCAATCATTTAGATAAAAATTTAAGTAAATTACCTAGATTTTTTGAAAGTTTTGCTAAATTACTCATAGATCTTTTATATTTCCAAAACATATACATAATTTTCTTAAAATAAAAAGTCACAATACATTTTTATTTAATTTTAAACTTTTTACTAAAATATTTTCTATTAACCATTCTTACATATTTTTTTATGAACAATATTTTAAGAAAAAGAATGAATTAAATTGTATATTTTAAAAATAGAGATGTCTATAATTTCAATAAAATTCAGAAGAAGTTTAAATAATCTAACCCTAAATTTTTTTATGAGGAATACATAGGTTCTTCAGACGCCTCATTCGGCCATTACTAGGAAAAGTGAAAGAATCATCCTAACAGACTATTTCAAATATCTCAATCCTGCCTTTTAGGAAGAATATTAGCCTATTCACTCTCTTAAGACAAGTCGTTTTAGAACAAAAGAATGATGTAAATATTAAAAATTCATTATTTAATAGAATTTTTTTATTTGATTACGATTTATTTTATAGAGTATTGTTTTTAATAATCAAGTTAAAATTTTATTTGTGTACAAACCTGTGTACCTGTAAATATAACTGCCAAACTATTGTTTTATTAACCGATTCTATTCCTTACTCGTGCTCCACCAAAGAGGAGTCTATTACCCATCTTACTGTATTTGCTTCTACTTATTTTTTCTAGAAACTTCAAATATTAATAAGCTCAAACAATGGTTTTCTAGATAATATTACACTTAGAAGGCAATCAAAGATAGCTTTTTAACTGACGCTTCTGATTTCCATTTAAAATAGAAGAAGAAAAAAGTGCAATCATCTTAATTTCACATCTAAAATTTTATCAGTAATCACCAAAGTAACAAAAATATGTTCCAAGCATGCAATTTAGAATCTATGACCTGTTCAATTCTTTTTAGAATAAACTAGGGCCTAGCCCGTGCACGAAGCATGAGAAATTTGAAAATTTAAGAAAAAAGAGAAAAGAAAAACAAACCAAAAAGGAAAAAAAAAAAAGGTCTCACAATTGAATAGCTTAAGAACAATGCCCAAAAAAAAAACTAAGTTTTATTATATAAGACAGATTTATTATCATGATTCTTCTTTTTTCTTTTTTCCTTTTTCTTTTGGCGATGGAGTTGAATATCAATGTTAGTACCTCTGTTAGAATGTCCACATTGCCAAGCATTTGGCTTGGATTGTAACTCTCTGTAATAATACATCATACATTTAGAAGAGAAAATGATACAAAAAAATACAAATATATATGCACTATATATATACATTTGGTCTAAATTGTGATACTCTGCAATAATTTACCCTATATTTAAGAAAGAGTAATACAAAAAAGTAAAAGTGTATATGAAACTAACTTTCTCTTTTTCTAACCACTTCCTATTTTATATCTATCTTTCTCCAAATATACATTATACATTTGCTTACTATATGTAAAAAATTTAGATCCCACTTGACCTTCGACTTGAGACAATGCCATAAGTTTAAACTTTCAAGTAGAAAGTGATTTTTTTTTTTTTTAAGTGGAAAGTGATTTGACCCTTCGAACCAGAAAACAGACATCTAAGCAAGTCTACGTGACATTAACTTTTTAAATATGTAAAACACTGACAATGATCTTTTAAATAGACATCAAACATTAATAATAATCTTTATTCCTGATCATGCAAGACAGATTCCGGCTTCGAACTTCTGTGACAGGCTTCGATGATAGATTCATCTGGACTGGTAGTCGTTGGGGCACTCATGATTAAGGACCTTAGTGGGGAATGCCAATGAAAGGAAAAGCTTTATGGAAGTAGAAATTGCCAGAGAGTTATTCTTTTCGCATGGAAATTGATTAACAATGCAATCCCCATCACTGAATACTTTAGACAACACCATGTGCAGATTGAATCGAATTGCCCTGTTGTCACGAGCAGCAGGAAACAATCAATCACTTACTCGTTCCATCCTCATTCGCCAAGGCCTTATGCTTTGCTTCTCCTTCGCCAATCAAGATATTATTCATTGGTTACACACTTGGTTGTCTATTCCTGAAAAACATGTGAAGGACCTCTCCCAATACATTGCAATGATATTGTATGTCATCTGGTATTATAGGAATACATGTGTTCATGAAGGCTTTAATCCTGAGCCCATGGAAGCCCTTGATCAAATCAAGCTCATGATACACAACAATCAGGCCTGGATGAGTCGGGTGACGGACAATCGGTCTAATAAACAACTTTTCTTCAAAAGCAGACTCCATGCCCCCGTCCACTCCTAATTCATTAACCCCGTCCCAAACGGGTTGGCTGGTCCTAGCCTGGATGGGGAGGAAAGTTAGGAATATAGAGCTTTATTTACTCCTTCAGGATCTTCTCTGATGGAGTAATTATTAGAAAATGGGGTGAGGAGGAGAAACATCAAACTGACTATGGGAGAGGTCTTGTTAAAAGCATTAGAAGGGTCCTTTCATGGGCTCCGCGGCAAGTTTGTATACCCAATCCAGGAAATCATCATCTCAAGCTGCTTTTTGCTGATAAGCTTCAGTGGGACATTACCACGAGGTTTTCAGACGGATTACAACCAACAGGTGGTAGGTCATCATGTTCAAACTCTCCTCTCAAGCTTTAGATACCATCAATTGGGTCTGGTGGCTCAACAACATCCAGCAATGGAAAACCCAATTAATAAGGGAGTCCCTCCTCTCTGCTAACAGCTTTAATGCTATTTTGTAGTTCTTAGTTTCTTGGCCTGATAACCCAAAAAAAAAAAAAAGACACCAAACTGCTTCTAAAAATATTTTCTAAAATCCACAAGTAATGTCAAACTGGAACTTCCTGGCACCAGGACGGTTGAATAGTAGTTTCACCTGAAAACTATCCCATAGTCCGAATCACCATTTCATTACTGCCAATCACAGAAATCCCCAGCACACCCAAGTTTTTGACTTACCAAAAGGATGCTATGCACAATGCTGATGCATACAGATCCAAAAAATGTAATCACAGATTCCATTGCAAAATGAATTCTCAAACCATAATTTTATCCACAAAGAAAATCACCTTTTATCTGTGCAAATACTTCTATTTGATTACAATTGTCCAATCAAAGTAACTGACCAGACAATAATCAAGCAAATTAGACTCCTAATATTATTTCAAATTATCCTAATATGCTCAGTAAGGCATTTTGTTCAGGAAATCTACAAACCTAGACTCAGGTACAGTATAGAAGTCAATTCCTCAGGACTCAAATTTTCCGTATATGATTTGTAGACAGTTTAAGAAAGAAGAAAATAGAGCCTAACCCCATTGTTACTGTCAACTGCTGCTCTGGCTGAAATGCAAATCATCGTTGACAGGAACAGCTTTGGACTCCACAGACCGCCATCTGATCTCATTGAATTTAGGGAAAGCTTAGCCAGTCAATGATACCTACAAACTCCGATAGTCTATCACAGTGACTTCATCCTCTGGAGCATCCAGATCTTGATAACTGCACCACCATCAGTAAAAAGTAAATGTAATTTACAAAGTCAATCACAAACAAAACAACCAACAAGAATATGACCATGTTAGTTCATAAATACAGTTATATATATATATATATATATATATATAGATCCATCAAGTTCTCAGGCATATTCTTTTTGTCATTCAGATATCCTCCTAAGCATTGCCAATATTAGTGTTCTTTCACCAATCTTTTGGCCATGATAGCTAGTAAAAACATAAAAGGAATATTGTCCATTCAGTGAATTTTTCTTTTACCCAAAAAGTATATAAAAGGAACAATCTCAATCAAGGTAATTGAAATCGTATGATTTCCGATTCAAAATGCACAATCCAACATGATTCACCTATCAAAAAATACAAATCGTTTGATGAATCAGAGATATGCCAGAATGGCATGTCTGAATCACCGTGCAAGTTGCATCAGAAACAGCAATTCATGATAGTTCAGCAATTTAGAAGAGAGCAACTCTGTTGGGTCTGCAAGTCAACGCAACTTGTTTTGCTAAACAAGATGAAGCCTTTTTTCTTTTTTGGGGGGGGGGGGGGGGGGGGGGTGTTTTCCCTTACTGAAACGGTGTCATTCAACTTAAGTGCCCATGACCCATCCCATTTATATTAGATCATGCGGTACTGTGGCAATACCCCATTTATATTAGATAGTGTGGTACTGTGGCAGCATCTCATTTATATTTAGTTTGGTACTTGATTAGTTATGAATTTTTTTTTTTATTTGTTAAAGATATTAGTTAAATAGTTATTAAGTTATGACTTAAAATTCTATTTTGTGAGACTTACAACTAAATTTCAGTTTAAATTTAACATTATGAACCTTTTTTAAAAATGATATACATAATTTATATAATTTAAACTATTTTTCATTATATCTTTAAATCTTACAATTCGATATGATTTATGATTCAAAATTTAAGTTTTCAATTCACGATTTGAGTCGCAATTCAACTATTATGATCTCAATATGTTAGATGATGAACAAATACCCTGAATACTGAAGTGCCGTTAGAGATAGAAGAAGACAGATATGAACAGAGAAAGAGAGAGGTCCATTGAAGATGCCATAACTGAGTAAACATCCAAAGAAAGGTCCCTTCGGAACATCTACCTTCGCATCCGCCGGGGATCAAGTCTAAAGGCTGGGGGAGCAGCGATTATTGGTGCTGGTCCACCCATGTGAGGGCCAGACCGCATCTTCCTTCCAGAGGCATCATATGAAGATGCTCCTCCTTGCTCTCTTAACATCTGCATTGCAACTTCAGGTGGAGCTGGAACAAAGGGTCCCAATGGCCTGTGGTGTTACAAGTTAGTAAACTCTCACTAATGCCTACAAAATAAAATTAAGTGCCTCAGACTACAGAGAGAAAGGATGATAGGAAGGTCAACCAACCCAGCACCAGGTACAGGCATCAATACTGGCGGAGGAGGCGGCATATCTGAGGTAAATGGAGGAACAGCAGCTCCTGCATATGCATCATACATTGTTTCATCATGATTTCCCATCTCAAGTGCTTTCGACTGCCGCTCATGAGATGGGGAGTTCTCAGGCCTATCTCCATCATTCAATCTGTCACTCCATTCATGGTCTCGCCGATTGCCACGATCATCTCTCAATCGTCCTTCCAGACCTAATCTGCGCCTTAGAGGTCTGTCCTTCTACAAATACAAAAAAAAAAATAGTCCATAGTCCATATTAATATGAAAATCCACTATGACATTGTTAAGGGATAGACAACTACCAAAACTAGAGAAAACAAAATGTTTTTAAAGAATAAAAGCATAAAGATAATCTTATCCAATCAAAATCCAGAAATATAATTTTCTTCCAGGTATATATTTGTGATGGATGAAGGTGAGCCTTGGCGCAACGGTAAGGTTGTCGCTGAGTGACCTGGAGGTCACGGGTTCGAACTGGAAACAGCCTCTCTGTACAAAACAGGGATAAGGCTGCGTACATCTACCCTCCCCAAACCCCACCTAGTGGGAGCCTCGTGCACTGGGCCGCCCTTTTATATATTTGTGATGGATAGCAAACAAAATCAGTAGTCGACCTGTAGTTGTTGCATGATAGGTGTTCCACCAGGAGCATCTGGATCACTATAATGATAGCAAGGCCAGCGTAAGTAATACACCCACTAACACTTGCAACAATAACCCCCAACCAATAATAATAATAATAATAATGATAATAAAACTTCACTAAATACTTACTTCATGTAGTTTTGAAAATAGAGATCCTCACGCACTTTCAAGGTTAACTCCATCACAAGCTCTGGGTGTTTTAGCTTTAGATGTTTGTGCACAAATTCAGCTGCATGAAAGAGCTTTGTGCAGCCCTTAGCTCCACAACCATACTTCCATCCATACTTTTCATCCCTAATTTTTCTAACATATGGATCTAACACTTCAACTGCTGCAGCATCAATCTTCTCCTTAGCAGTCATTACTTCCAAGGGATCCTGACCACTCAACCTTCCTTGCCAAAATGAATCAAGTTTTTTTTCCCACTCAGACCCTGATTTATTTGATTCTTCATGTCCTGTTATTTCTGGCCTCACATGCCTGAGACCCTTAGCCTCATTGGTCTCAATCATGCCATAATAATCAACCCCATGAATCCGCCAAAGATATGTAAGAATTGTATCCAGGAGCTCAACACCCTCTAACCCCTTAACAGATGTTAAGCCCCGTACAATTATTATGGGACCCACAGATCCACTGCGAGACTTATCATCATTTTTGTTGTGATCACTGCTGCATAAAATATTATCTTCAATCCCCTTTTCTGTGTCAAGCTTACGTACAAGGGCCTGAACCTGTTCAACATCTGCTTGTATTCGTCTAGGTTCAGAACTGATTGGGTGAGCCTTTTGAGCAGCTGAGAAATCATTTTCTTTATTAGGTCCCCTACCATGCCGCCTTCGTTTACTGCCAGTGTCTGCTTCCTCCTCTGAATTTGGCTCACTTGCTTGCCCTGGTTTGCTGGATGAAGAGGCATTTAAACCAGGATTTCTGCAATGATTGTTATACAAAGTATGCATCAAAGAATTATATTGAAAGGAGGAGAAAGGGAAAACAGACGCACACGTGCACCCACACACACAGAGAAAGAGGGTAAGAGAAAATACAGGTCTAGTGTTCCACTTTGCAAATCAAGCAAGAAATCCTTTGCCAGCTGTCGTGCATTTTCATTCCTCCTAAAAGATGATGTACCAGATAAAATCCATCACATATTAGAGATCTCATAAAAGCTTAATCCACTTCCTGTCTAGCAATAATCCATGAACGAAATACCAATATATGGTCTTCCAACATGGAGAGGACAATATGTTTAGTTGTTCATTAGCCTGTAAGATTGATCTATCCTCACCTATCAATGACTGTAAGTAAATTCGTTGGATGATATTTATCTCGCAACCTACATCAAAATATAAAACTTATTCTAGACAAAAGAAAGAAATTCATGTTTTATACAAAGTAAAAATTTCAAGAAAGAATGAAAAATTTAGCACAGAAAATATTAGTACCACTCCTCATCCTTATGAGCATTAAAATAAGCCTGTTTCTGGGTAGAAATGTACTCTGATTTGTACTCTTGATACCTAAAAAAATCAATTGCACACATCAATTATCAATGTACATCCTTATAAATCTTCAGTAATTGGATGCCTAGAAACTATGCACAGGAAATTCATTGCAGAACATACCTACGCTCAGCTTCAGCTGGTAATATATCATCCTCAAGCTCCTGAATAAATTGCTTATAGGACATCAACCCCTCCCTGAAACAACTCAGGATCATCCTTGATTTAATAAATTAAATTAGAAAAGAACACATCATCAAAGTTGATACTACAGTAAGTTGAAGAGAAAAATGATTATCAGAATTGAAATCTGATGGAACCCTCTGTATCTCTTGTATTATTTATATATAATTCAGCAATCCACCTCCTAGATCAGAATAAGATGGAAGCAAGAATCACTGCTTCGGAGCTTACAACAAAAAAGTGAAAGGAAAACAAAATGCAAAAAAGATATAAAACCTTTGGCATTCGAGAGGCCAGAGAACTCTCCCAATTCTCACTAAAATCTTCCTTAAAACCCCTCACTGATCCCTTACCCCCAATATATCCCCTACCAACGGCCCTATTATCTCTCTCTTACACCTCACAACACATGAAGTAGTTAACACTATGATTTCCCTTTTTTACTCCTCTGACCAGCTCATCTATCTTCAATACCGGAGGCCCAGACACATGGGGTCTATCATTTTCCTCCCCATCAAGTTTCACCTTGTCCTCAAGGTGGAAATTAGAAGTTGGGGCTGGTGGCTTCTTTGCAATCAAACCTTGTACATTTTTTGCCAAGGAACTGAAACAAGCATCTTCCAACCTATCAAAAAAGCCAATAATAGTAGTTGGAACCCAGCATAATTCCAATTCATTTTGCAAGATCACAAATTTTTGCATAATGTTGGACACATTTATCTCATCACCATCATCCCAAGCTACTTGTTTATCACAGCCTCTAAGTCCCTTGTAGGAACTCTGAGAGGACCTTGCTCCTACTAAAATGGCCATTTTCAGTAGCCTCAGCAAGAAACTACATGAACCACCCACAACATTGTCAGAAAGCGACAAACAAACAATTGCTCCCACCAAAAGCTTGATCCTCCATGTACGAGTTTCAAAAACCAATGCATCAATGGAAATAGGAAACAACCCAACTGTATAGATTTTTAGTGCCTACCCAATCACAAGACCTTCCATTCTTCCCTTTAAGTTCTCTACAATCATTACTCATTTGTAAAGATCAATGTTCAGCTCACAATTATCTTCAACCCACCAATCCTTAGGAACAGACTCAATTTTCTTTGTATGTGCCTTCTTGTGCTCAATAATTTGATCAGGCTCTATTATTTTTTGGTTATATGTGTAGGACCATGTGGTGATGGTTAGGTCCATATAAGTTCTAGAATCTACATATCATCCAATGACCTTCAAATCCTCAGACCATGACAAAAGAGATTTAGTATTTTGTTGAACAATTATGGGATCCTTCCTCCCATGAAAGATGCTTAAGTTAAGAACCCACAGTTCCTCCATGCTCTCAGATATTAGGTACTCACCGTGACTCACAATAAGAACTTCTCCCTTGAACATCACAAGACCTTGAATTGGCACCTCAACGGCACCCAAGTCTAGGTGACTAGAAGGTTCATCAAGCAATATTATATGTGGTCTCTTGAAAGTTATCTTTGCGAATGCACCTTTGTTTTGTAGGTCACTTGATAGTGTATACACCGGCTAGAGTGCAAGATTTCTAGCTACACCAAAAGAGCCCAGGTGAGCTTGAAACTTCTGTCCAAGAACTTTATAATAGTAACGCATCATATACAAGAGAGATTTTGAAGATAAGTCTAGTCCATTAAGGTGATGCTAACTGAACACTACTATACAAACCTTTGCAGAACGAAAGACTATCCCAGAACTGGGTTGTAGTTCCCTCGCAATTAGCTTAAGTATAGTAGAGGTGCCAATGCCATTTAGTCCACTTATTGCAATACAACTATCAAGATCAATCCCAAAATTCAATCTCTTAGATAGAATGGGGCTCCCAAAGTAACCCAATGATGCCTCACTAAAACTTATTATTAGTGCACCTTGTGTACCATCTGGAGTTGGGAACTCAAACTTGTAGTCAAGATTGTTGATAATTTCATCCACACAATCTACCCAATCCAAAGCCTTGATTCTTGACTAAACAAGTGATGCTTTCTTAGTCTCGACATTATAGTAGAACTGTCAAAGAAAGATGGCATATAAGCTCTTGCACGTTCATTTCCCTCCAATGCTTTTTGCTGTTTGTCAAGTTGTTCTTCTCAAGTCTTCTCAAAAGTATCATAATTCCCTTTATAAGTAGCCATCTTTTGGCCTTGTAGGTGAATTATGTCAGTAACCACCATGTTCAAGAATTCTCTAGCATGAGAAACAACTATAAACATTTTTAGCCACTTAACCAAGTAAGATTTGGTCCATAAGACAGCATGAAGATCGAGATGGTTTGTAGGTTCATCAAGAAGCACACGAGCTAGAGCTATTTGCATCCTCCATCCTCTAGAAGAAATTTTTATTGCCTTTTGCATCTCAGAAGAGAAGCTTAGGCCCTCTTTATTAACCTTGGACCCTTTAATCTTCTTCTCAAGTGCCTTTTCTTCGTTTTCTTTGTCTTCTTTACAGGCCACAAGAACCCAAATTAAAGGATGCCCACTACTATAGCTTACATCAAACTTTACCTCAAAAATCTCTATACTCCATAGGCCCATCTTTAGTTCCCATATATATGTAGCATCTGTCCTAGGCAATAGTCGCGCACGCCTTGCAATCTCCACGAATGCAAAAACTGGGTGTTTCATGAATGCAGAAGCTAGATGCATTGAGATTCGCGCATGCTCTGCAAATGCTATGATTGAAGAAGCTTGGTGCATAGGACCTACTGGACTTGAAATGGACTTAGGTTGTTGGGCTTCATTAAGTAATTCAGCCCAGCTACAGCCATTAACTCTTGCATTAGATCTGCCTTGCCAAAGTTCTTTGGGCCTTCTTCCCCACCTTACTTTTCTAGTCCAATCCAAAACCCATTTTTCTCCACCCATTTTGGGCTATCTCCCTCGATTCCTTTTAGGTCATGGGTCGGGTATGATCTAGCTCCACTTTTGACCTCTTCCCTTGCCATCTTTGAATGATTCCTGCAACGCATCATCTAAAATTTCCTCAAGGATAGCAGACGATGACCCTTCAAGCTTCTTCTGGTTAGTATCCAACCGTCCATCAGCAATTGTTTTCTGCAGTGCAAGTCCCAATTTGAGTTTTTCATTTTTTGTTCTTTTCTTCATCTCTGATTTCAACTACACCTTCCTTAGCCTTCATTTCTACCGATTCTTCTTCTAAAAGAGGCAAAAGCTCTAATTGAAGATCTCGAGTAATTTCTGTGTGTTTCTTTCTCAGTTGGTTCCTTCTCAATTTCTTCCTTGTTCCCCCTCCTCTTTACCATCTTCAATATCTCCTTCATTATTTCTTTCATATCCTTTATCGCATTTTTCATCTCTGCCATGTCTCTTCGCCATTTCTCCTCTTGCAGCTCCCTTTTCCATCTAGCTAATGCTTCTTTAGTCGTTTCTCTTATTTCTCCCTTGTCCCTCTTTTCTTGTATCTCCTTCTTCCATCTAGCAAATATTCTTTCTCTTTCTTCACTGAAGAACCCCATAGTCTCAAATTTTCCCATATTGTCACCACTTTGATACCAAAATGATGGAACTCTCTGAATCTCTTGTATTATTTATATATAATTCAGCAATTCACCTCCCAAGTCAGAATAAGATGGAAGGAAGAATCACTGATTCGGAGCTTACAACAGAAAAGCGGAAGGGAAACAAAATGCAAAAAAGATATAAAACCTCTGGCATTCGAGAGGCCAGAGAACACTCCCAAACCTCATTAAAATCTTCCTTAAACCCCCTCACTGATCCCTCATCCCCAACATATCCCCTACCAATGGCCCTATTCTCAGACTCTGTACGGGAAGAAGGGCGGGGACACTTCTCTCTCTCTTACACATCGCAACCTATGAGGTAGTTAACACTATGATTTCCCTTTTTTACCCCTCTGGCCAGCTCATCTCTCTTCAATACCTGAGGCCCAGCCACATGGGGTCTATCAAAATCAGAAGTTAAAACAATGCAATATGAGAAGGCAACGAAAAAATTAAAGTTGATACATTGAGCCACACCAAAGCACAACCAATAGTGTAGAAAGTAAGCATTGAATTCATGGCTGATGCCCGA
This sequence comes from Erythrophleum fordii, assembly GCA_032878935.1. Classification (NCBI taxonomy): domain Eukaryota; kingdom Viridiplantae; phylum Streptophyta; class Magnoliopsida; order Fabales; family Fabaceae; genus Erythrophleum; species Erythrophleum fordii. The sequence continues at coordinate 9,751,596 of JAVQMF010000052.1, read as the reverse complement.
TGCCCACTCCCATCAACAAAGTAAGCTCAAGAAACTGTTATCTCTTTCAGGTTATCTTTAAGACTCTTGAAATATCCTCAGGTTGCAAATGAATAAGTAATCAGAACACAGAAATGGCATGCTGGAAATTTATGCCTACTTGAAAATATACTTTCACATGTGCCAAAAGGTATGAAGGAAAGCCCTTTAATTTGCCTAGGGGTTTGCCCACAAACAGTACAGGGTGATTTCATAAGAAGAGGGAAAGGAAGCAAACTTTCAAGAACTCACAGATCAAATCGTACGCATAAAAACAAGTCTGCAGAAAGTTTCTACCTAGAGTTTGTCCATAAAACTGGAGATCCGGAGACATGAATTGTCAACAAGAATAATTGGATTAGAATGGTTTTATAGAATGTCAGAAGGGTTTGATTTTAAATTAGTTCAATATATAAATTCCTCAAGCAATAGTAAGGAGTGCAGTTCTGTACTACAAAGATGCAATGGGAACAGGCTGATCACTGACCCTTGGAGAGATGCAACTAGTTTTATTTCTTGACCATTCAAGACTCAAGTAAAGGATAGCATCTATAAACCATTTAAATAAGCTATTTATTTGTTGATATGAGATGATAAGCTGCAAACAGATCACCAAAATAACAAAAAAATAAAAACAAAATAAAAAAGGATAGAATTCAAAAGTGCAGAGAGCACAACAAAAAGGAGCTGTAAGAGGAGAAATGAAGACGTACAATCACAGGTAAAAGTCACTTTAGATGAAAATTAAAAGAATATCCCCAAAGATTGTTTAGGCATATTCTAGGACTATGAGGGATGCAAGGTCCCCAATAAGGAAAGGGGCAAAAATTAGTAGAATCAAGATAAAAGGACATGAATATTAAGGAAAACCAAAAGTAACTATGGTGCAAATCAGAAGAAGTATTATGCAAATCAGAAGAAGTATTAGGCCTCAAAAATTTAGTGGGGACTCCTGGATGAGAACAAAGGACAAGTATTACCCAAGTATTACAATTTTGAAAACTGAATATAACCTGGGGCTTCTTCCCTTCCAACCACCCTTCTTTTTCTTTTTTTTTGGAAAATTATCAAGAACAAAAGAAATCAAAAAGTAGAGAGAACAAGACAGGGTGAGGACATGCCCTTAAAATTAGCATTTAGGCATTCTAGTTTCAAAACTGGTTGGCCAATTTGTCAAAAAATTTTCAAAAAGTTTATAAGCCAATAACTAGAGGAAGGAAAAACAGGATTGGAATGTAGGATCTTTGCAAGGCTTTCTATTTGTACATTTCCACTCAGGATTGGAATGTATGGTCTTGGCTAGGCTTTCTAATTTACAACTTCCACCTAGAAGTTGTACCAATGTATACAAGTCTCATCAGTGAAATAAATAAATAAGCTTGCAGTAAATATATTCAATAAACACTATTTAATACTCTTTTCAAAGGTTTATCATGTGGAAGCTCATTCATAAATACCTTTTCTTTTCCCATGGCCAATTTCAACATTTTCATATACAATGCTTATCTTTTCACTGGTTTTCTCGTCTAAACAAATATCACAAGACCCCAATCATCATTGAACATGCAGGGTATGTTTAAAAGCTTGGAACGGAAGGGAACGGGAGGAATCCAAAGAAAAAGAGAGGGTAGATAAGAGAGGAGAAAGGTTACATGATAATTTCTTGTCCCCTTGTTTGGATGGTCAAAATTAACAACAACAACAACAACAACAACAAAATCTTTTCCCACTAAGTGGGGCTGGCTACATGGATCAATCAATGCCATAAGTACCTATCATAAATCATATTTTTAGACAAACCATTTAAATCTAAATCTCTCTTAATAATTTCTTTTATATTTTTTCTTAGTCTTCCTCTACCTCTAATTATTGGACTATTCTCCATCTCATCTACTCTCCTAACTGATACTTCTATAGGTCTTCTCCCCACATGACCAAACCATCTAAGATTCTATAATCTTTTCCACAATAGGTGCAACTTCCACCTTCTCTCTAATGCATTCATTTCTAATCCTATCTCATCTAGTGTGTCCACTCATCCAACGCAACATTCTCATTTCTACAACATTAAATTTATTTTTTTGTTAACTTTTTATTGCCCAATACTCAATTCCATACAACATTGCAGGTTTTATAACTGTGCGGAAGAATTTACCCTTAAATTTGAATGGTACTCTTCTATCACAAATAACACCCGAAGCACTCCTCCACTTTATTCACCCCACTTGAATCCTATGTTTTACATCTTCTTCTATTTCCCCGTTATGTTGTATGATGGATCCAAGATACTCAAATCGTGTGACTTGTGGTAAGATATGTTCTCCCATTTTTACTTCTGCGCTAGAAGTGGTGTCTCTTACTAAACTTAAACTCCATATACTCCGTTTTATTTCTACTTAAACAAAATCCATGAGCTTCCAAAACTAATCTCCACCTCTCCAACTTCTCATTCATTTCCTCTCTCGATTCTCTAATTAGGACAATATCATCTGCAAAAAACATGCACTGTGACACTAGCTCTTGAATATGTTCAGTAAACACATCCAAGACTCAAGTAAAAAGATAAGGGCTCAGAGTTGATCCTTGATGTAGACCAACAGTTATCAAGAAATCTCTCATAAATCCACCTTTTGTTGCTACACTAATTGTAACCTTATCATACATATCTTGTATTGCTCAAATATAAGCTATACAAACTCTTTTTTTCTCCAAAACCTTCCATAGAACCTCTCTTGGCACTCTATCATATGCTTTTTCCAAATCAATAAATAATATGTGTAAATCTCTTTTATTCTCTCGATATCTCTTTATTAATCTTCGCAACAAGTATATTACTTCCATAGTTGGTCAAAATTAACAAAGGAGAAAAAAAGCTTTTTTTAAAAAAAAAGGAGATAACTAATTATAAGTAATTTTAACGAATTATTTTCTTATAAAATGATCATTAAAAATGATTTAGTATATTTGATATTGCAATTTTAGAAATAATGAATGATATAATAGTCAGTAATTGGTTTTTCCTCCAAAATCCCCAAGTTGGAGGAACTTGGAAAGATAAAGGATGTAAAGCCTATTAGAAAACCCTTCATGCCCCCCCCCCCCAAAAAAAAATAAATAAATAAAACAACTCTCAAACAAGGGCAAAGTTTCTATCAAACTTTCACTCCCCCTTCCTTCTCTGTCATTGTCCTCCATGCAAAGAAACCCTTGGCGTTCTTAGACAATATATTTTGCCAGTGTTATTTTCCAGAAATTTACTTGCCATGGAAAAAGTTTCTCAATTTAATATCTTTTGTCAAAAAATTTATTTTTTTTAATGCTGTCTACTTCCACATAACCAGTCTGTTATTACAAGTTAAGGCCAGTATTTGTTTGGATTTGCAGAGCCAAAGCTGATTAATAAGATCCAACGCTTTGGATCAGAAATTTTCAATTCACATTTATGGATAAAGGAGATTTGAGTGTTGCAGCATACTACACCAGTTCTAAGCATTCTTCATATAACAAAAACCCTCTAAAAGCATCCATAATCTCAATCTGTCAAATAGCTCATGAAGTAGAAGTGGAAATCTGATCTCCACCTAATCCAGTCATAGCTTGCAGGAAGGTGTATTTTCAACGAAAATCATGCTTTCACAATGTAAAGCTAATAATTATGTCCTAGATTATCTGAAAACACCTCAACACCGTAAACTTCTAAATTTGAATAGTTAATATATTAAAGTATATTGGCGCATTATCTCTGTTTCCTACCTTAACTACTCATCTACTGATAAAATTCTTCATCATATTCATGTTGTACAAGAGACATATGTTAAATGGCAGGCAATATTCATTCAGTAGTGGTTTCAAGCAAAACAAAGTAGAAAGCCGACCTTTGTGCACCACTGCTTGGCAAGTCTGCATAAGCACGATTTGACTCTAGGTCTGGAAAAACATGCCGAAAACATAATTACATTAAGTTGATGCTTGACAGTGCATACAAGTTAAACAACATTTGTAATTTAACTAAAAATGAGAGTAACTTGGTAAAAGAAACAGTAGCACTTTCTAAAACATCACACTTTAGAACTCACATTAGGGTTCCTCAATTAAAAAAAAAAAGCACGTGGGGTGGTAACTTATTTTTTTGGGCTTTTTTCTGTTTTTTCTTTTTTGTGTTCTTGTTTTTTTTTGGGGGGGGGGGGGGGGGGGGGGTGTGGGGGAGATGATACTTTTATCAAGCCTCTCCTTAAACTTACAATCAAAGAATTTAAAATTCCTATATAAACACAGGGTATGACCAGACATGAGTTGAAGCATTCGAAGTCCAACTGTCCAAATATATATTTATACCATGTCTCATTTATAATTGTCCACCATTGAGACAGCATTTGTCTTGATTATTAAGTAATATACACACACGGTTTCTCTCTCTCTCTCTCTCTATCTCTCCTTTTTTGGGGGGGGGGGGGGGGGGGAGGGTGTAGATATCAAGCAATAGAAGATGTTGAGAGTTAAAATAAAATAAAGAGCACTGTAGGTAAATGTTATCCAAGTGAGATTCAATAGTACACCAACTGATTTTTTTTTTTAATTTTTCAAAACACAATTAAATTGTCTGCACTAAGCTCAAAATTACCATCTTGAATTTCCTAATAAATGCAACAAGATACACTGGAGAAACCATTAAAACTAAAAGTAAGTTATTATGCATAGTTACAATATTTAATTTGGAAGAGGGAGGGAGATGACTACAGTGTTAAAAGAATAAAACTGGAATTAAAGCCACAGATGAAATATAATTTTTATAAAATAATGAATTTTTCTTTTAATGAAAAATGGATCTGTTATTAACAACCATCAACAATTTAACATACCAGAAATCCCATTTTGATATCCCCCAGGAGGGCGATGGGCAAACCTTCCATAAGACTTCTCATCTATGTAACCAGGCCTTCCACCCACTCCTCGTTCATAGCCGCCAAAATAATCATAGCCAAATCTGCTTTAGTCACATAATGAGGCAAAGTAAGCAGAAAAGATTACCAGGCAGTGTGATGTGTGAAAAATAGAAAATTTCCAAATGTCAAGAACCACTTTATCCCCAAAAATTAAGCTATTAGGAGAATGACCATGAATGTTTTATCAACAAAATCGAATCCCATCATGCAAAACCATGGACAAAGCATAGGCTGACTCATAGTCTGCTGGTTGTCAAATTCTTCAATGGCCAAAGTAACTCAAGATCTACTTTTTGAGACTTGGTGATTCAGTAGGTTACCAAGGGCTTGGGTAATTGGAAGGATGCCTTCCTTTCTGCATACAGTTGTATCACCTTAATCCAAATTTTCTTATCTAGCATTTCTCACGGTCTTGCTCTCTTTTGAATCCAGTGGATGTAGCTTTAAGGCTTTATAAGATTATAAGGGATTTTCCTCGGGTAGGGATTGTGGAGTTGACAAGCCACCACTTACTAGTTGGGAACTCGTTGTAGACCAAGGAAGGAAGGTGCTTTTAGCATCCAAGACCATTGCCTTGGTGCATAAAAGGCAGTAGCATTTTCCTCTAGAGACAACTTTGTCATGGCAGCACAGTAAGTGCTTGTTTGGCCATGCTTTCATTTTCTACTCTCTTTGAAAATGATCTTTCTTTGAAAGAATCTCAGTTTATCATAAAAGCAATTAGTATTTGGCCAAATCATCTAATAAGTGTTTTTATCAATGTCATTAGTGTTTGGCCAGTCTCTAAAAAAGTTCTTTTTACTTTCATATTTCTAAAAAGGACATTGTAATCAATACTGTTTGGATGGAGCAGTAATTTTAAACATTCAATTTGGGCAATTTATTCAAGTCTTTAATTTCTTCTTAAATTAAAAATACTTTTATAATCAATTTAAATTAAAGAGTATAAAATTTGACAAAACAATACACAGTATTTATGAAAGTTCTAATTAAATATAACATTTTTTTTTATGTCTTGACAAACACATAAAAGAATTTAAAGAGAAGTAATTTTTAAAAAAAGAAGCAGCTTGTTTCTCTTCTCCAACACAGCCAAACAGGCTCAAAGTATGATTTTCAGATCATTGGTTTCCTCAAGAATGGGCTACAGAAGTCACAGAAGGTCTTGGGAGCATCTTTGGATGGCCATGAGGAATATTTCTTTTAAGGAGGTTTTCCCTCATCTTTACAACCTTTCCTCTCTAAACAATGCCTCCATTCAAAATTTTTGTTCCAATGAGGACTTTAGTCTCTTGAAATCTCCATTAATCTAGAAATTTGAGGGAGATATGTTAAGGATTTACAACTCCTACTTCTCCAAGACTCCATCTCCAAATCAGATAAAAGAAATTGGTCTCTAGATTCTTTAGGTTCCATTTCTGATAAGTCTCCATATCATTACTTCTTTTTTTTTTTGGTTCAAAGAAAATGGTAATAAGGATAGGCTACTCCAGGACTACCCGGTCAGAGTGCCGATGGCATGCGGTGACAGTTTTCATTTTCATTTTCTAACTACTCCTAACAGGGACAGTTTTCTTTCTGGCACGCATGTTTGAAAAATAAAAGCTACTAATAAGGTGAAGTCTTCTCTTTAAACAACGGTGCCTCATAGGACTAATACTAACAACATGCTGCAAGTTCACAGACCAAAGACAGCTTTATTCCTTACCATGCGTGCAACGTGCATGTCCAATTCTGAATCTGCTGCACATTTTTTCTACATTGCCGAGAGGCTGTCTTTTTATGGAGTTATTTGTTTGGCATTTTAAGTGAGCATTGGGCGTGCCCTCTAACCTTTGAACAATTTCTCTTAACAGGTTACAAACTTATAATGGTTTTGGGAAGGAGGAGGGCAAAATGCTGTGACAGTTTGCTGCTTTTGTGATATGGTGTATTTGGTTGGAAAAGAATTCACACAGCTTTAGAGGTGTGCCATTGCCTGTCTAGTTATTGGGATTTTTGGGATAAGATAATAATGGCTTTTCTAAGGAGCTTTTCTCACAATGTATTCAAGGGGGTGGTGGTGTCAGTGTTATTATATCTGCAAAGAGATTGGGAGCTTTGCGGCACACTTGGCATTCTTTTTTGGGTCTCGGTTTCAGTGTTCCCTTGTTTTTAATGATGTTATAGGCTTCTTTTAGGAGGATGTCCCGTCCTCCTCATTTCTAAGGCTTCTTTGAAGAAGAAGAAGAAGAAGAAGCATGAATGGTTTATTAATATCTCTAACACTAAGCACACAATCCAAAAGAATTTTCCATTACAAATAACAAAATAAACAAAACCTAACAGGTCTAGTGCGTCTCCTACACACAATTTTCATTATAACATAATAAAATGAACATAGTACTACATCATTCTCTCTACTTGCAATAATTCAGGCTGAAGTCATCCAGTCAAAATTGTGTCATTACAAAAGTTGGTAAGCCCTATGCCTTATTATTACTTGAAGGGAACTGAAGAAGATACATAACTTTATCTTAGCAATGTCTATGACTTCCGCTGCAGTGTTCACAGAGCAAATACTCAATTCAAGTAAATCCAAGATATGAAAAAAGGCATTATAAACTATAAGAAAACTCAATTGGCTTAACATAATATCTAACTTTTCCACACAAGATTCCTATTAAAAGAAATTAAATAAAAATAAAATCTGAATAACGATTAAGGAGAGACCACTGCCTATTTATGACTAGAAATACTAAACTGAATTAAACATCAAAAGAATTTTGACTTCCTTTCCAGTACCTTCCTACAGCTCCTATAGGGAGTTCTTTCAGAATTAATTTTCAATGGATTTCTACTTTGCACATTCACAGTTTTCCCAAAAGATTATAACAAGACTCCTTGGGAGTTGGGAGTACCGGACCATAAAATTAAACAAAATCAACTTTCTGATAACTTATAATGAAAAGGGTTACTAATTATTCTACTTGGTACGACTGTTGCAAATAGCACCAGTTTACCCTCTCAGATATATAACTATATTATTACTCATAGCATCATTATCATGATGACACAACAAAGTTCTAAGAATACTGCAAGTTGCTTTCAACTAATAGTAAATATGAGAGGATTAAAACTTGCTCAGGTAGAGGGGTCAGAAAGCCATGAGACCTAGCTGGAATAAAGAAGTTGCTTCTGAAATGATATAAAGCTCGAGTAGAAATAAACCTAACGGGAGAACAGAAAGAGAATGGTTTTCACCATTGGTTCAAGGAAAAATGATAACAAATAAAGAAGATACAAGAAGCAATAATGCTCCTCAACCTGAAACCTGTAACCTAAACAACGAAAATGATGATCACCATATGGATAAGCCTTGACCCTGACAGACTAAAACACAAGTTGAATTTTCTCTTCTATACATCCACAACATAAAAACACCTATTTCCCGTCGCATAAACATCTCAATTAAATTCCATCGCTACTATGAAAGTGAGGGCACCCTGAGAAATGAACACAACATCAACTGCATCTTAAACAACTTAGCATAACATAGGAATGGATTAATTACTTAACATATGGATAAAGTAACCAAAGGGGTCAACAAATCTAAAATGTCCTCCAAAAATCTTTTTCTTCCCTTCTCATCAATTCTCCTCAATCTAAACATAATCTAATGGATAAAAATGTTAGATTTAAATGTAATTCGAAGAATATGTCAAAATTAAAATTTCATTTTCCTTCCCTTCACCTCCATTCTACTCAAATCCAACATACCCTCAAGCATCAGCAAATATCTATCTACCCCATGCAATCACTGAATTCGACAGTAACTAGCTCCCTCATGCAACTTGGCATCCCAGTCTCATAAGAATCCAGCAAGCAGCTAATTGTGTGAAACCAATTCTCACAGTGACAAGATGAATACAATTCTAGCAGTTTCAATTACGTAGAAAGGAAGTCAAACAAAACTAAACTCTCATCACCTGTCATCGGGTCCAAAAACACCCCGAGGACTCCCTCTCCTCGATCGCTTATAAGGTGGAGGTGAGCGCCGCGGAGGAGAGTAACGTCGGTCGCGATATGAAGGGCTAGGGCTTCGGCGGCGCTTGAAGTCCCTGTCTCTGTCTCTGGGAGGAGGTGGCGGAGGCGAGATGTTTCTATCGTAGTAATCACCCCCGCGGCGATTTGGGTGGCGATCGAAATCCCTATCGTCCCTCCTATCCCTCGAATCTCTATCCCTTCTCCGGGATAAAGAATGTGGGGCTGATGGAAGAGAAGATGATGCTGGCGGCGGCGGGAGATCGCCCTCAGCTGACGCCGCAGCCGGCGCCGGCGGTTCCTCTGGCGGAGCAGCTGATGTAGAAGCGGAGGGGGATTTATCGAGAGAATCAGAAGGCATGTTCATGACCTCTGCCATGGATGGTGGCGAAAGGATAAGCCCTAGAAATAGGAAGAAAATGGAGGGGTAGAATTGGAAAATGGGAGAGAATGAATAAGAGGAAGGAGTGAAACTACAAAACCCTTAAAAGAGAGCGGAGAGAAGGGGGCCCGTTGTTCTTGCTGTTCTGTTCTTTTCGTTCTGTGCAGTTTAGTGGGATGTTAACTTTTCAAGTTCGGCTCGAGACCAACCAGAACAGCAGAGGTAGTTGCTATATTTGTTTTAATTGTTTAAATCAAATTTAAATGATTTAAAACTTTTTAAATTTTGACATATTTTTTTGTTTTGCCAATTTTAAAAAGAATAATAATTGATACTAATATAACAACAAAAAAAGAAATATTAAAAGCCCAAATCAAATTTGTATAGTTCAAATTTGAGAAGAGCAACAACACTCAAAAAAATTGCATCCAACTTGAGGCTAGTGTGGATGGGAGTGATTAGAGAGACTTAAGAAATTTGGTAAACTTGGCCTATGGTGAAATTAGATTGGGTCAAGCTAAGCATAGTACAAAAGTGGGGAGAAAAGAGATCAGATAACTAAGTACGAAGATCAAACCAGGCCAAGCTAAGTTTATAATAAAGACCTTTAACCAATATTGCCCAAGCCAACCTAATGGTGTATATATTTAAAAATAAAATAAAATGGGGTTCATCTTCCAAATCGAAAAAGAAAAAAAAAAGTCCTCACCTCATGTTAGATTCATTTATTCTTGCTTCTCTTGCACATTGTCAGTAGCTAAAGGGTGAAATTGAAACCTTTAACCCACTCTATCTATGAATAGACAATCACCACCATGATCTTCTTTATTGTTTGATAATCCCTACTTCTCTCTTCCATTCAACAAAAAGCACTCGTTTGTTCTTAAGGTGGAATATCTTAATTGATTAGGCAAGTTGAGATTTCCTGAACCTATTTTCCCTTTTGTCTTTAAGTCCCCCCAAAGATTGTGAGTTTTTTACCTTAGGTTGGGTTTTGCCTATTGTAAATGTTGACTAGTTTGGATTAGATACAATTTTAATTTCTATTTTGGGTTTTAATAAAGCTTTTGGGACATGTGGGTCTTCAAGTTTTTCATATATTGTCTGAGAGATTGTTTAATACTATTTTGACAACTATCTTTATATCTTCAATAGAGAAGATGGTTGCTGTGGTGGGTCTCGTTGGTTCTTTTCCATCTTTTTCTCATGGTGTTTTGGGGAAGAGAGAAAAGAATAGTAAGTGAGAAATAATGAGTGTGCATATCAAGAAGTGGTAATTTTGGTTGGCTAATAAGGGATTTGGAAGAATTATTGTGTGTAAGTGAAGGCCAATTGAAGAGAGGTAGTTTTAAAGGAAACTCTATAGTATGATAACACCTTTTCTCCTTAAATTGCTAGCCCATTTATATGTTGTTGTTATTGTTTTTTTGTTATTGTTTTTTTTTTTAGTGGAAAGGGGAAATTCAATAAAACCAAAGAAAGAATACAATGTATAGACATAGGAGAAAGTTGAAACAAAATCAAGGAGATTCTTCATGAAAATTCTTAAAAACCCCTTGAGCAACAAGAGTGTGAACTATATAGCTTCTAATAGAAAGAGTAGTCTTTATCGGGTTATACAAATAATCAATGAAAATAGCACTGTTTCTATTCTACTAAATTTTCCAACACACGAAAGCAAAGATTAATCTCCATGTTAAACTATTGTGCCGTTTGAAATTCTTGATTATCCAATCATTAAAACTCCCTTAATAGAAAGTAATCCATTGTGAGTTTAGGACGAAGAAAGACCAGATGCCTCTGGCAACAAGGCAATTCCTCAAGACATAGTCAATGTCCTTGATAGGACCATGGCACCTATTATAAGAGGGGTCTTCAATAAGATGTCTCTGAGATCTTTTCAAGTTGGTGAGAAGTCTACCTTTCATGGAGAGCCAAAGAAAAGTTCTAACTCATTACAGGCCTGGCCAGTTCCAAATATGATCCCATTTATTATCAACATCACTTTAGTTGCTTTCTTGAGTAGCTTTGTAAGCTATCACAATGGAGAAAGTGCCATTGATACTAAGATTCCAGGGGCCAACATTTTCACCATCAAACATAACATCCAAATCCACATGCTAAAGAGTTTTCTCCTCAACCTTAGCAATGTTCCTCTAAAGATGAGAGGGGTTGTAAGATTGAAACGACCCCCAATTATTACCATTCGACCTATACTCAGCTTGAAGGATTTGAACCCAGAGAATATCCTTTTTTGTCGTAAGATCAAAAGCGAGCTTAGCCAAAAAAGCATTGTTCTGACCTTTAATGTTCTTTAATCCTACTTTACTATTTTTCAGAGGCTAGCACATGTCAAAACATTTGATTAGGGGGATGCTCTTCTTGACATCAGTAGAACCCTAAACAAAGTTGCAAATGAGTTTATCAATCTTATTAGTGCAAAAAGAAGGTAATTTTGTCATTTGCATAGCATAAAAATGAATGGAAGAAAGAACACTCTTAGCCAAAGTGATCCTTCCAATAAGGGGTAAAGTATTTCCAACTAGAGAGCTTATTCTGAATGCGTTCAATAATGTAGGTATAAGTCTCTTTGGTAACATGCTTATGTAAGAGAGGAACGCTAAGGTATTTTCCAAGATGGTCGATTTTAGCATAACCTAAATGATCACAAATAAAGGAGGCCTAATGGTTAGTAACATTAGCTAAGAAAAAGATTCTAGTTTTGGTCCGACTAACCAAATGTCCAGAGGAATGACAAAAATCATCAAGAGTGCACTTAATCAGGTCAACTTACTTGGGAGAACTGTCATTAAAGAGGATGAGATTATTAGCGAAAAAGAGATAGGAGAGAGGTGGACCCCTCCTCCTAAGCTTAATGGTTTTCCAGGATCCGAAATAAACTTCTAAAACAATTGCTTAGGACAGTCTTTCCATGCATAAGACAAAAATATAGAGGCTAAAAGGGTCTCCCTGTCTAACACCTTAAGAAGCAGTGAAGGGTTCAGAGGCTTCCCTATGCCAAATAACATGCATGGAAGGTGTGGAGATGCAGGTTATTATGAGATGAATTATTCTGTTAGGGATCTTGACATCGCTAAGAGTATCTTTAATGAAATCCTATCTTAGTTTATCAAAAGCTTTCTTTAATTTAACCTTAATAGCCATCCACCCTGTGCTACCCTTCTTATTCCTTATGGAGTGAATGACCCCTTGAGTTATAATGATATTGTCAATGATACATTTACCTTTGATGAAGCTCATTTGATAAATGAGAGTTACCATAGGCATGATAGATTTTAATCTATTCATAAGAATTTTGGTCTCAATCTTGTAGGCCATATAACAAAGGCTTATGGGCCTGAAGTCTTTAAGACATCAAGGTCTTTCCACTTTAAGGATTGAAGTGATTAGAGCTTTATTGAAATCTAGGTCAAGAAGGGCCCATTGAATAGAGAGGAAACAAAATTATTGATGGAAGGACTAACAATATCCCATTGAGATTGATAAAGTAGGGCATGAATACCATCAACCTCAAGGGATTTAAGAGGTTGCATGTCAAACACAGCTTTGCAAATTTCATTCTAATAGACATCATTGTTCAAGGGCTCAATAGAGTGGATGGGGACATTAAGGAACATACCTTTTATGTGATAAGTATTGACTGCTATAGGATCAACAGTATAAAGGTTCTAGAAAAAATTCTTAGCCATGGCTCTGAGCTAATGCTCATCAAAGCACCAAGTCCTATCTTCGTCTTGGATAGAAGAGATCCTCTATTTTCACTTCTAATCAAAGCTTTAGTGTTGTAGTATGCATTATTTCAATCACTAAGGCATATCCAGTTGCTCCAAGATTTATGAGGCCAAAGAAGTTCCTCCTGGACACAGAGAGTCTCATAATCTTCATGGAGCTTTTCTTTTAAGATGCAAGAGTTTGTTAGATAGCGAATATTGCTCGAGAGCTTTTTGGAGACTTGCTAAGCCATCATTGGTTTATAGTTTTGGATGTTGTCCTTGAGAAATCTGTTAGTAGCCCGACAGCTTTTAACCAATTCAGAGAAGTGAGGGTGAGTGAGCCAAGAGGCAAGGATCTAAAAGTAAGATGTCGTGGCTAATTAGAACAATGAAGGCCCAAGTTAATAAAGATTGGTCAGTGATTAGATTAGATTTTGGGGAAATGCTTAATTTCAGAAAAGGGGAAGAGATTGGTCCAAATGTTGTTTGCGATGGCCCAATCTAGTTAAACAAATAAAGTGCCTCTACTCTAAGTGAAGTTTAGGCCAACATAACCTAAGTCTATATGTCTATTAAGCTGGGTATAATTGACAAAAGAATGGCAAATATTCGAGCATCATCTGGCTCCACCTTTCCTATCATCATGGTTTAAAGTGGCGTTAAAATCACCGACAAGCAACTACAGCTGATTATTACTACCTTTGATATCAGAAAGGTCACTCCACAGTAACCTTCTAATGGTAACTCTTAGACTCCTATAGATTGTTGTGAAGAGGAAAGAAGAGTTGCAGTTTAGCCAATTTAGCTCCATATGAATAAACTATTTGTGATTGACAAGAATGTAAATATCCACCGTGTCTACCTAAAGTATCCAGATATTTCCAGAAAAATCTTTAGCCTTAATACGGTGTGATCTTGGAAACCTAATTTTCCTAATAACCCTATTAGTTTGAAGGTCTGAGATCCTAGGTTCAAGAAGAACAAGGATGTGAAGCCTATACTTAAACATAAAAGACTTGAGGACAATGTAGAATTTGTTCGCAGCTTCTCCTTGGCAGTTCTAACTTAGAATCAACATGAGATGGAGCTTAAAAAGGGGTTTTAAGAACCTATCTTCCTCCTCCATAAATCTAGGATCTTGTCGCTTTCTCCCCTATTCAAAGAGTCTTGAGTGAGGTCATCAACAAATGCTTGAAGAAGGCTAGGAGAAAGGCCTTCATTTGGGCTTCATGGTTTGGGAAGGAGACCTTTGACTTTAAAAGAAGGTTGAATTTTGATTCCATTGAAGTTTTCTTTGTCTGGTGGCTTGCTATTGGGCTGGACGTGGTTTTTTTGTTCAATTGTGTTAGTAGGTTGAAAAGGTTTATGAGGGGAGGGTTTGTTATTTTTTCTATGGCTCTTTCTTCCATCAGAGATAATTACAATGTTATGTCTGTCAGTATCTAGGAAGGTGTCTACTTGAGCCGTATGATAAGCCTTTGACTCAAACAAGGATTCTGAGTGGTTACTTGAAAAGATGCCTTTATGTTGTCCTATAGTGTTAATTTGGTGGTTAACAAACATATTAGCTTTGGATAAGGTTGCAGGTGTCTCAGGCCTGGTTTAGCTTCTTAAGACTATTACATTCTTTTACTTTTCCCTTTACTCCCTCTTGTTGTCACGACATTTGTCTCATCATTAACCTTGTGGCCATTCCCTTGGATATTCTGAGAAGGAGTGTTTTCTTCATGGTTAACATTGTCTGAAAGGGTCAGAACATGAAATCTAGTGCCACTTCTTATATCAAGATGGTTGCTATTGCCAATATTTTTTGCAAGCTAGTTGTTGGTTTTCCTACCTCTTCTTTGGACTTGCATCCAAGGCCTATATGTTTCCTTCTCACGTGTCGTCATTAGAGAATGTTTTTTCAATAGCTTAATGGTTACAGGAAGTGGGTTTTTCGACATTCTCTTTGAGGGACACACATTCTCAAGATGTCCATAGTGGCCACAATGAAAGCATATCATTGGCAAACCTTCATACTCCACAAGCAAAGTCTCCCCATCCATTTTGATTTTCAATTTAAGAGGCTTTAAAAGGTCTATATTCATAGCAATACCAACAAATTTCCCTCGATCACTAAAATCTATATTGTAGTCTAACTTAACCACTTCACCTAAGAGCTTTCTGATGGCACAGAAACACTCTTGTGGTAGTATTTAGCTCCAAGTATCAAAAGTCTAATCCAACCAACCACCTTGTTAATGGCTGATAGGATTGAAATCAAGGGTCCATGGACCCAAGAGCCTCCTAGAAGCACATTCTGACAATCAGTGTGGCTTTAAACTTCACGATGAAGCACCCCCTTCTAGATCAATAAGTTGAAAGGGTCCTGAAGGCTTCCATAAAAGGGAACTTCTTTCCTTAAGGGTCTTGTAGCTTATGGAGTGCCTGAGCAGGATAACCACCACTACGAGCTGTATGCTTTTGTTTAGAAGTTTCTAAATGTGGTCAGAAAAGGTTATAGAAGGGATGGTGTCTTCCATAGTGATGGTAACATTGCCATCCTTTATCTCTATCTCTTTCTTGGTAGTGCCCTTACCCATAAGTTTATCCTTGAAGGAAGGGGGACCTTAAGGAGTAGGCAGATTGTCGTCTGGCACTATAATCACCTCTTCATAGTCCATTTCTAAGTATTTGTTTACCCTAACTTTCTTGGATGAGCAATCATTGTCCAGTTAAAAGGGTGAAGATTGTTTTCCTTTAGTAATGACATTAGCATCGTCAACTCATGGGCCTCGAGTAGTGACACAGTAACCTAAGGTTGATGCATGAATGTAACATGCATCACGTTATCTCTCTGGATGTCACATTGTCTCTTTCCAAATTTTGTGGTTGTCATACCAGAGTGAGGTGCCATAGAACGTTCGTGTTCTAGGGACATTAATCTGTTCAGAGAATGTTTGCGTTCTTTGGCAAGTGGATCAACATAGGGGTCGTCGCTGTCACCGTCAGGCATGGCTTCGGCAATGTACAAAACTTGTCTTGTTTGTTTTTTATTTTTGAAAGCATTGTTATTGTTATTAGTGTTAGAAAAGATCTTGCATGATGTAGTTTTTTTCTTTTGCTACACATTGAAAAATATTAAATTTTTTATGCTTGATAAAATGGAAGTTTTATTATATGGAAATAAGCATCTATGATATGCTTTTAAAGCTTTCTTTCCATTTAAAAGGACTATTAGTGGACACGTTTATCAAGAATGATGATTATTTTTCTCTTATCATGCTTAGGCATTGAACAACATTTCAATATCTTTCCAAAATCTTGTTAAACCAAAAAAGGAAAAAAAAAAAAGAACTCTAGCCTAACTTAAGCTTCGGTAAGGAAAAATGGTTTTAGCACAAAATTGGGCCAAGTGCCAAGCCAGCTAAATGCTTAGCACAACTCAACCTATATGCACCCCTAAGTGTGGACCAAATAAGTTGAAGACATTTTTAGCATTTGGTATACAAAAAATATTGAATGAAAGAAAAAAAAAACAAAAAAACAAAAAGATTAAAATTGTATATGCAATAGTCTGGATCCTCTACCATCATAATTTAATTGTATATGGTGCAATTAAAAAGAGACAGAGTAAAAAGAGAGCATGGATGTAAAGAAAGGAAATGGATCCCACACATACTTTTACCTCTTTATGTCACTCTCTTTTCGATTGCATGACTGTAGAAGATCAAATTTCATATATGTAGGGATAAAAGGAATTCCCATTATTCAATGTCCCACTTTTATATTTAGAAAAAATAATATAACTTATAATTTTTTATTGAATAAAGACCTTATCATAAAATAATTGATTGATAAAAATATCAAACAGTTAATGGATGTGTAACACTAGTCCTTATAACATTAACACGAAACTTTCTCTAAAAGAAAGACTAATGTTGTAGTTTGGTCAACCTATAAACATGGTCAAAATTCTAATTTCATCTTTAAAGTATATTAATTTTTTTGCCAACAAAAATGTTTTATATTATTTTAAAAAATTAAATAAAATTATAAGTTTAGAAAATATTCCATATAAATTTATTAGAATAACTCTATTAAAAATGTGTCGTTAATGCTAACGTGACTTCACAGCTGGCATCTAGTTTACATATATATATATATATTCCTAACCTTAACATGGCTAAACAATTAGGTATCTAATCCATATATTAGTTTTTGTTTCTTCAACCTCAACTTTTTCATTCTCGTATCTCTCACTCTCTTTATCTTTTTTGTGAAATGTCAAATAGTAAACCTAAAATTTAAAATTTGCAGAAATTTGAAATTTGAATTGCAAAAATTTTTTGAAATTTGGTAAAAATCTAGGTCAAATTCTTGGAATTTTTGCTTGAACTTTGAAGAGATTTTAAAATATCATTCCTTGTTTTGATTGTCCAAAAATTGAACATTAAAATCTAAGAATAGAATGAACATTGCGTGAAACTTAGATTTTATTTTGATTCCATACATATGAATATAATAAACGATGAAATCTCAAGTTGCCATTCACCAAACCTAGAGTAGCCATTTATGTATTTTGATGATTTTGTCTACATTTAGGTTTGATTCTAGGTTTTCACCATAAATAATTGTGAATTCTTGAGTTCTTATTTCTTTCTTAAGGTTTTTTATTTTTGTTCTTCAAAATCCTAATTTTATTACTTTGTTGTGTAAAATTCGCAATTGCATAGATAACACAAGTAATATAAAAATGATTAAGAGGTCTTCTCATTTGAAAGATAAATCAAATACCAATTTCTTAAAATCAATCCTATTATCTTGAAGATCACTAAAAGTAAAGAAACTAAAGGTTTAGAGTAAACTTTACAAAAAAAAAAGGTCAAACTATCTAATAGTAAAGAGACTCTGAGATTTGGATTTCAATATCATTTCCTAAGGCTAGCTACAATCAACTTGTAGAATTTATTTTTATTTTAATTAGTGGTTGAGTCCCTAAAGTATGTGAAATTCCTTCTCGAGATAAGTCATGTATATTTATACTAAGCCTATGTTTACTTTCGTAATCATATACTCTAACATAAATCCATTAAATTATGTGGATCTTAGTGTGCTTTTACATGTAACAACTAAGCATGTGTACATGTTATAAACTAGCCTAGGCTAGTTTATTCTCTCTAAGATATCTACGTCTAAGTTTATTATTTAAATGATCCCCTATAGTGATTCATCTTTTAGTCCTACTCACTACAAATTTGACATTCACAAAGAGTGGCCACCAAATTTGCAAAACAAAATATAAATTAAATAATAAATTTATTTAATGAAAAATCACTTCATAAGTATTCCCAATTTAGTCAAATTCCTTCAAACCCTAGAATCAAGGGTTCAACTACTCATACTAGAAAAATTAAACAAATTCTAAATAAAAGTAAATCATATGAAATAATCAAGAAAGGTAAAACAACAAAAAAGCAACAAAGGTGGCACAGCAATCTTAAGCAAACTTTAAGTTCTTTAAGCATTAATCAAATTCTTTAAAGCTTTCCAAGGTTGATTATGTTGGCTAAAATATTTTTTTTAGGCTCTTATATGTTGCAGCTTTAGGGTTTCAGACAAAGCTTCTAAGAAGAAAAACTGTAAAACTTTCTAAAACTGCAATACTAATGCCAAACACAGCTTGCTTATGTCAAGGAACATAGCTTGCCTATGTTGTTTTTGGTGCATAAGATTTTAATGTAAAGCCTTTAACATAACCTACTTATGTTAAGCCTTGTGTTGCCCGTTTCGTCTCTAGATTAGGCTTGTGTCCTCCATATTAGCTTAGGTATGGAATTTGCTTTATTTGGCCCCTTATTTGTTAAGCTCCATAAACAATTTTTCAAATCATGATGAAATTATATAATTATTAACTCAAAATGGATTAAAATTGACAAGTTTATGGTAGGTAGGTTATGCATAAATTAGACTTATCATACTTCATCTTCAAACTTTTAGCATTATTAAGGGAGGAAATCAATTTTGTGGTAAGATTTTTTTAGATTTCTTCCATAAGATATTTTTCTTTCTTTATTCACTCCTAATCTAAGTTTTCCAAAGTTAATATCTCCCTTTCCTTATTCTTCCTAGTGAGTTTTCTGAAGAGTTGTTTTCCTATAAAGATGCTTAGCAATTCCCTAGAACTCAAATCTAAGTCAATTAACATATTGACTCTTAAAGCTTTTTCATCGTTTTCCATTATCAATGGGCACTATCTTATCCTAAGTTTTTGTGGTCATACTCTTCTTTCTTTCTGATTTTGATAATATTAATAATGTAGCTTTCATCATTCCTTCTTACTTTTTTCTTCTACTTTTAGGCAATTTTCTATTTAGATATGCCATGAGATTATTTGTATTAGTTTAACCACAATTTTTATATGCTTACTATTTAAAGAGAATTTTAACTTCTAGGACCTTATAGCCATAAGCATTGTTGTGATGACTATTCTTAGGTCTAGGTTTCTAATATTATAGAGTTTCATATTTAGCATTTACAAATTCTTTCAAACTTCCTTCTTCTTTCTAATACATCTTAAAGAAAGTGTATGCATCTAGAATTTGTGTTCTACTTGTTACAAATTAAGCTTGGAATCATTTAGTGAGTTTGCCAAAGCTACCAGTTAAGTTTTAAGGCAGATTATAGAACCACATCCTCTCTCCATCCTTCGAAATTATTGGAAAAAGCCTACATCCAAAATCTAGCAATACTTAACCTAAGCCTATTTGTATGGTGAAATTCTATAAGTGATGGACTAGGTTAGCTTTTCCAATTATACAACTTAATCAAAAGGGGCTTATACCTCCTTAAAGGTTGCGCCTCTAAATGTCATTTGTGAAAAAAGAATTGTTATACTTGAGAAAGCTTGTGTTTCTAAAGTGATATACTTAGGGGTTGTTCCCACTTTCCTACCTTAAGATTGTTTTTGCAACCTATTATTTTTCTTTTTCAACTCATTGCTCTTTTATTACTTTCCTTCATTTCTATAGGACTTCATCATTTCCTCTTACACATTCCTTGACTTTGCCAATTACTTGAAAAGATTTACCTTAATAAAGGTTTCTATTTCTATCGGCCTTTAGACGAATATTGGCTCGCAGAGATTTTCTAGCTTCACTAGCCCTCTGTTTTCATTATTGGATCCTCTTCCTTATTGACCTCCATATTTGAGTCTTCTTAACAGAATGTGATTACCTTTAATTAGGACTATAATAGAGCTCGAGCGTTGCCATTAATAGTTGTTGCTTCACTAAGGTAATACTTTGTGTCCTTTATGTGCAATGAGGTTAAGCTAAGATAATATTTATGATTCCTATCAATGCAACAAGTGTAAGGGCATGTGCTCAATTTTGAGGTTATCCCTGTGCTTTTTTTCTCTTAGCTACTTTTTCTAGTATTTTGTCATTATTATGCCTCTAGTGTTAATACCTATTCTATTATCATTTTTTATGATGCAATTCCACAAATATCCTCTCTTGATGAGATCTTCTATAGCTTTTTTGAGGTTTTGTAATATTCTAAATTAATTAAGAATAATTATAATGGATTAGGGAATTAATATGGGTTTAATTAGTAAAATTAATTAAGTGGAGAGGTGATATTAATTTAGGCTTTATGATCAATTTAATCATGCTTTGAGCCAAACGTAGAATCCCAATACTAGTCTTCTTGCAAGCCCAACTCTCATTTGAATCATTTAACACTTAAACTATGGCCCAATAAGCATCAACTTTTGAACCTACTTGGATTTCAAGCCTTTAAGTCAGCCCACAACTTATCTAAACCCTAAAACCCTTATCTCTTTACTCCATTCTATAAAAACACAAGTGACACAAGAGAATTTTGGAGGTCTAAGGGAGGCTAAGGTTTCCTTCACCATTTTAGCTTTATTTCCCCCTCCTATAACAAGATTCAGCTAAGGTAACCATTGTGAAACTGAATCCTCTCTTTTTTCTCTTCAATTTAACTTGATTAGTTTTTCATTTAGAGTATTTTCACTTTACACTGGAATCTGAAATGTGTTGTTTGGTATTTTTATGGTGGATTTTTAGATGTTGAGGTTAAAAGAGTTGTTAGGTAAGTATCCTCTCCTCATTTTGAGGTATTTTCTGCTGGTTTGAAACCCCTATAGTTAACTTATAATATGAGTTTTAGTTTTATGCAAATTTGCCCAAAAATTAGAGTGGTATTCTGTGGTTTTTGGGTAGGGAAAGCTCAAGTTCGAATTTGGGACTCCTTAGTGATTAGGTAAGTAAATTTTAGGAATTTCTTGATAGTTTAGTGTCATGGAATTTGATTTGTGTTGTAATTAGGAGCTAAAAATAGGCCTTGATTTAATTTAGGACCTATAGAGTACAGAGGTTTAATTTTGGCTTCAGAATTTGACTCAGCAAAATGAGGTAACAAGGGTTAGCTATCTTATATCTACTGCACATGTATGATTTTGAATGTTCAATGAATGGTTAGCTATATGAATTGTTGTGTTTGGACCTTATGTGAATCCAAGGTGGAGTTGTGGTGCAACTACGACTCGTGCATCATGCTTTAATTAGACACTAGGTTATGATCAGACCCCTATATGTACTGAGCCCAGGTTGTGCTCAATAGGGAAGTGCCATAGTAGATGGGCCTTTCTTGGTATTATTGGCTTTTAACATATTGTATGTGATTATTAATATGGGATAATGATCACCAGTAGCTCAACTATTTCATTTGCTAATATAGTTGATGTTTCTAATGTTATTCTGATTAAAATGCACATATGTTGATTAATTTGATACATATGAATGAAATTTACCTCTTAGTTACTGAGATTTTTATTTCACTTCATTTTATGGGCTAACTATTTTAGATGAAAATCCCTCAAGTAAGGATAAGAAAAAGCAAGTGGATGAACATTCATGAGCTAAGAGGGAATGCTACACTTGGGCTAATCTAACTTATGGTAGATACTAATTTTGTGGATCATTTTGTATAGCATCATTAAATCATATTGCCAAGTATACGTACTTTAGTGTTTTGTAAACAATGGTATAACCATTAGGAGGATAGACCTTGTAATAGTGAATTATGATGTATGTATTGACTTATACTCTAATATAAAACCTTGCTAGTATGGAAATATGACTTGTCATTTGAAAGCATATTTTTATATCATCATGAATGGTAATATTGAATTTATGTTGTATGAAACTTCTATTAGAACACCCCTTGGATGATGTTATCAATGGTTTATGCACTCTTTACTGTCAAATTCATGAATTTGCTTATGTATGGTTGATAGGGGGATTTGAAATCAACACTTAAGTCTCTAAGTGGTTATGATAGGTATGCTAAGTAATTTAGGTAATTGGTTGCCATTAAAGCCTTACAAATTAAAGTATGATGACCTTAGGATGCTACTAGAAGGAGAGTTGGAATGTGTGGGACTAAATTTAGAGAGTCTAGGTACAGAACAAGGTTAAGCTATGGCCAGAACTGCTTAAGTCACAACCAGGGCTCCTCTAGAGGCTAGGAGCGCCACGAAGAGTACAGAACAAGGTTGAGTTGCGGCCGTAACTACTTAAGTCACAACCAGAGCTCTTCCAGAGGCTAGGAGCATCGCGACACTAGATGTCTTGCCGTGGTGCAAGGTAGGAATTTCACCCAAGAGGCAAATAGAACTGAATTTTGCCATGGTGCAAAACCTTTAGCTACATTGTAACTCAAAGGAAATTGAGTGGGAGGTTTCCAGAAAGTAACTTTGTTACAATGCAAGTAGCACTCACCATAGTGAGAATTGAGGGGAGTGAAAATAGTATTCTAATAGCTTATTTCGTCACAGTGTGAAGGAAGCTCGCCACAGCGTGGATTGTAAAAAATTAAACAATAAGGTCTAATGGATAACTTCGCTGTAGCATGGAAGATCTGAGTCGTGGCGCAAGATGCAAAATTTTGGTTTTGAGTTCCAGTAGCCACTTAAGTCGCGGCGTAAGTTCATAAACTTAGTTTTTAAGTTCCAATAACTAACTTAGCTATAGCAGAGAAGGTCTAAGTCGCAGCTTAAGTCCCCCAAACTTTTATTTTTACTCAAAAATCTTGGATTCTATATGGAAATGTTATGTAATGACTTAGGAACCATAATAAGAGGATTTTGTGAGTATGGAATTAGTGATAAAATAAATCAAAGGTTTTAATTGATAATTGGAAATACTTGAGAGTTCAAATAATTTTAGTTGTTTGGTTAATAACTCTCAATAATATTAAGATTCAAGTTTTTTTCACTTTTTTCTTATTTTAACTAATTGTAATAATTTTAGGCCTTGATTTACAATCATTAACTGTGCAATTAAGTTTAATCACTATAATTAGAAATTAAGATTGCTATAAGTTTCTACATTGTTTTGTATTATGGCCAATGTCACAAGGTCCCCTTGCTTGAATCCCTTGGTTAAGATGATTGATTATAAGAGATTACTATTGATTAGAATCTTTGTACTAAATTATAGAAACACACTATACTTAAGTGTTTAACTACTCAAGCTTTCCAATTATTAGATATAGCAAATAAGCCTTAGGATGTATGCATGTAGACATACCAAGTCTCATTTTTACACTCAAGCACTCAAGCTTTACCCATTTCTTTTTGAACCTATCTTAAAATCTCTAACAAGATAGTATTATAAGCATTATCAATGTCTAACTTGATAGGTGCCTAACAACTCTTCTTTCTTTGACAACAGCAAATATATTACTCTACCTCCCTAATAATATTATATTATCAAATATTAGACAAACCAATTACTGTTTGTCTATTGTTTTTCAAAGCTTGTACTCATTACAAAAAAGTGCATTTCCTTGCTTTTCTTTGGGCATTTAGTAGCAATTTGAACTACCCTAAATAAAGGTCTTGACAATTTCAAAACCATCACCTTTACAGTGTGATGCATTTAGCATCAATTTTACCCAACCATTGGAACAATTAATGAGAAATAATTTGTGGTAGTTATAATATATATCCTAGTGGTTACAAAGATACCACTAAATGCTATGTATTAACATTGGGAAAAACTTTTTGCTCAATTTGTTGTGATTTGCAATCGACGTTAATTGAAAATTTATTGTAATGCTAATGGGAATTGAAAACCACCTTATTGCAATTGTTTATTTTTTTTAATCTTAATCATTGTATATAAATATGTATTTTAGGTGAAAACCTAGCTATCTATTGTTTAAATCCTTTATGAAGCTATTATGCATCGTTGAATTATCCAACCACATATTCAATTTAAGTACCAAACAACTTTAATAAAAACATAATCCATGCATGTTTAAATAAAAACTATTAGTTCTATAAAATGTTAATAATAAATTGATAAATCGTAAGTGTATTATTGAATCATTTAAACATTCGTAAAACTAAAAAAACTACAATTACAACTCATTCTCTTACCATAAAGTGCATGACTTGAAGAACGTGCATCACCTTCATCTTCTTTAAAAAAGAAAAAGAAGGAAAAGAGCATTAAATATTAAAATAAATATGATAATACAAACTAATCAATCAAAGACAACTATTATATCATTTTGAAATTGAATATATAAGTAGGGTAATTAGACGAATAGTTTTAAATGCCATACACATGATAAATCTATATCTTAAGCGAAGTCAAACACAAGAAATGGTTCACAGGCTATAAAAAGGAACTTGCCACATCTATGAGAACTTCATGCTTGTAACTCTTGCGTCTACCTTTGCACTAGAAAAATAACATAACATAAGAAAAAGAATAATAATTAGTATTACAATAATTCTAACTATAAAGCCAATCCTTGCTTTGTGAGTTGAACTTGCCAATTGAAAAAAAATTTTGCGTTCAGCTTATAAAAGAGGGGAGAAATAAATGACACAACCTTACAAAAAAGTATTAAAAGAATTCTAATAAAATAACCTTGATGTATGCTATTAGATGTATAAGGGCAATGATAAATTAAGCCACATTTCAACTTACTTCTTGTAAGATGGTAGTAGGGAAACATAGTAAAAGTAGAGTGCAATGAAGTAAGTGTTTTTAATAAGGAAAACATATCAATCTCATGCATCCTAAACTTAGATATTCTATTTAAGAATACCATGGAAACATGGAGCATGTATCACACCTACTACAAGGAAGGAAAAAGAGTTTCTAATTGGAATATGGCAAAACTTTAGGTTTATTGTGTCATCTTACAAAATAAAGGATTGCAACTTTTTAAGTTTACTAAGAGAAGATGGCATTTTACTAGTTAATTTGTTACTTTCTAAATCCAACTTGGTCAAGTTCATGAAATTTGTAAGACTTTCTTATTCTTGGAGTAAATAATCTTGTAAATACTATAAAGGCTTGCCAAATGCAATAAAATACTTTATACCATTATACAACATACATAGAGTCCAGATATACAAGTGAGAAATTAGTTTAGAACTAATAGTAAAAATAGACAAAAGGGAAACAAAGAAGGAAAAGGAGAGAAATGTAAAGAGAAATAGGGGAAGGAAAAGAAGAAAAGGGGAAGAGATAGAGAATTTGAAATTTTATTAATAATTAATTTAAAATAAAAGCCTAACAAAAAGATATAAGTCTCAATAAGATAAATTAGTTCAAAATAAAAGATAATTAACATAGGATAATATAAGCCTAACAAAAGGTAATTAAATGCAAAATAATACCAATTAAATGATTTCTAACTTCTCTTCTTATCCTTGATCCCTAATTTATAAATCATTAGTTAAAATACCCCAATATTCTTTTCCTATTCTTCATTATTCTCCTTTGATTAGAGAAAACTCAACTTTGAGTTTTGAAGTGTGGAAGAAATAAAAAAATCCATCTTAGAGCATTAGGTAGGATAAAGAATATTAACAGAAAAATTGAAAATGAAAGTAGCTTCGAGCTTTCCAATGCATTAAGAATGACAAATTCAACTTGGCATAACAACTCAGCTGGTTAAATTTAAATGTGATCTTCTATAGCTTGAAAATTAACTTCTAAATGCTATTCAAAAGCCTCATGATTTTCACATTTTAAATTTACTTCTAATTCCTCTTCAAAACCTATGATGTTACTATTATCATTGATGTTTGATGGATAATCAAGAGTTTTCACTATGATTTCATTGGGCTCTTTTATGATAACTTCCTTTATTGCGTCATGTTGTTGAGGATATTCTTCTTCTACTTTGTCCTAACCTTGGTTACCATGAACTTTAATTAGATCTTCTATGATTTTATCAATGATTTATCTACTTAACAGGTTAAAAGCATTTATCACTTGCTTATAATGATGGTTTATTTTCTTAAACCTTTTATTGATATAGTTTGAGCTAATTTGGGTTGTCATTCCATGGTAGGTTTCAAGGTGAGAAGTTCTTGGTCCTTGGCAATTACAAAGCCAAGATAAGTGTAAAGGCTCCCAAACACCTTCCAACAACAATGATTATAGAACAAGGTGGAATAAGACAAGAAATTGGGACTAAAAAAAGGCTAAAATAATTGTTGACAAGTGAGGCCCATGCATGTAAAGCCTTATTAATGTGTGGGGGTTAGTGTAGTGGCTTTAGGGAAGGGATGAGCCTAGTGACATGCTTCCAATGGTGGGGTCACTTGCCTAATTTAGAGGTCAAAGGTAGATGTTACAACGTAAGTGGCAATGACCCTTAATCCTAGGCAAATTTTTTAGTGAGTTTTAAGAGTGCTTAAGTTGGTAACAAGAGTGGTTAGAGTGACAATCTTACTTTAATACCACGTGATGTAGATTAAATTAGGAATAATAGAGGAAAGGAAGAGAGAAAAGGAAAAGGAAGGAGATATGGAAGAAAGAAGGAGATGTAGAGATAAATAAAAAGGGAAGCTATAGCGAATAAGTTAAGAAAATTTTATTAATAATCAATAAAAGGCTATTCCAACCTAATTATTAAGGCTTTTGTATAGAGTCAAAGAGATAATTTCTAATAAGATAAATTAATTCAAAAATAAAAATATAATTAAAATAGAATAATCTAAGCTTAACAAAAGGATTATTAAATTAAAAATAATTAAATAATTTCTAATTTTTATATTTATCGTTAATCCTTAATTTACAAATAATTACTAATAATATCATTCATAATATTTTTTTTCTCATTTTTCATTATTCTCTCTTAATTAGAGAAAACTTGTCATTGAGTTTTGAAGTATGGAAGCAATAGAAAAATTTATCTTGGAGTGTTAGGTAGTACAACATTTAATGATAGTAAAATTAATATCAATAGCAGCTTTGGGCTCTCTAGCACATTATGAATGACAAATTTGACTCGATTAATTAATTGAACCTAAAAATGCTCTATTTTGAATGTTGTTTAGAGTCTATGATCTTCACATTCTAAATTTACTTCCTAGCACTCTTCAAAATCTAGTGTTACCATTTTTGTCGATGCCTGATGACAGCTTCCACCATTATGACTTCAATGGAATCTCTTATGATAGCTTCTTCTGTTACATCATGATCTTGAGGATATTTTTCTTTTATCTTACCTTAACCCTGGTCACTTTGAACTCCAATTAGATCTTTTACATTTTTGCTAGTGATTTGTCTACTTAACAAGTTACGAACACTTTAGACTTTTTTAAACTAACAGTAAAACATTTTCTCAAAGTTGTTGATTCTATTTTTTAAACTTTGGATTTGTTATTCCATGGCATGTTTCAAGGCAAAAGGTTTTTAGTCCTTACCTAAGTAATTAAGGAGCCAAAACTAGTAAGAATGTCCCCAAATACCCTCTAAAATGGTGGCTGTGAATTGGGGTGGAACTAGACATGAAACAAGGTAAAAATAGAACTAGAATTAAGTGTACACATGTGTGAGTGTGTAAGGTCCACATGCAAAGGATTATGGTGGTGCGTAAGGGTAAGTAGTGGTGGCTCCAAAAATGTGCCTTTGGGTATAAGATGGATTTGATAACACACTTCAAATGGTGGGGTCACTTGCTTACTTCAAGGTTTGGATATGTATGTACTAATGCAAATAACATTGACTCATAATTCTCTCTTGAATTTTTTGACCAGTTATTGATGAGTTTGAAGTAGTGGAGAGTTGTTAGAGTGATAACCTTACTCAGATACCACTTGATGTAGAACTAGTAACAGGAATAGAAAAAAAGAGAGAAAAGAAGGAGAATGAGGGTGATTTACAGAGAAATAAAGGGCCAAGGAGGAAGAAGAGGGAAGGAGGCAAATAATCTAAAATTTTATTAATAATTAATACAAAGCTATCTCAACTCTAATTATTAGGAGTTTTATATAAAGCTTAAGAGATAACTTTTAATTAGATAAATTAGCTAAAAATAAAATATAATTAACAAAAAGATAATATAAGCCTAACAAAAATATAATTAAAGTTTAACAAAAGAATAATTCAATTCAAAATAAAACCAATTAAATAATTTTTATTTTCCATATTTATCCTTAATCCCTAATTTACAAATAATTAGTAATAATACCTCTAGTATTTTTTTCCCATTTTTCTTTTAAGAATATATATTTTTGCAAGATCTATAGGGTGATGACTGACAAGTAAAACGTATAAGAAAAAACTAACGGAGAATTGTATGAAGAATACCTTACACTTGAATAAAACTGTAATTCTAGTCTCAAGGATCACAAGGGTTAACTTGATTTAAATTCCTAGATTGTTTGTTTTCAGCTAATGAAATAAGAGTTTCATGCAAAAAATTCCGGCACCTGAAACTGTCATTTAGACAATAAATCGCAGCACCATAGTTCCAAACAATAAATTTCATCACATGTAGGAACAGCAATAATTTTTCATATACATAAAAGGATGGTTTTGACTAACCTTGTCTTGACTATTGGAACAATCATATCCTCTTTTCTCTAAATAGGCACAAATCTGTAACAAAAGTTTTTGGGATATCAAGCCATCAAATAATAGAGAGACTCTCACATCACCATGTGATATTCACTATCAACTCAGAACTTTAGATTAGAAGTAACTGTAATGGAAAATGAAAGACTTAAATATCAAGTGGTGGAAAATTCAGCAAACAAAATATTTCAGCCAAACACCCCAAGGTGACAGTTTCCATTGAGGACCATATAAAAACCTGAGTACAGTATTCCCAACCTAATAATTACTCAAAGTTCAATTAACTAGTTAAGTTTAACTTGAATTTAGCACTGTCAATGGAGAATAGGGCCAGATTATATGGATCTGATTGATGAATTTTCACATCCAAGTTAAACTAAATGATTTCTTATGAAATTATGGAACAAATACATATATACTTATCTCCCTAATATGATATAAGATCAAAGAGACAGATTTCACTTCACCTAAATATAGAATATGATAAGAACAAAAAACTTTATTCCAAAACTGTAAATAAATGTCAAAAACCTTGCTAATTGTTTGGATTTTTTTTTCACGGTTAAAAAATCGCTGATAAAATCAACGTTTATTCATGGTTTAAATGACCACCCTAAAATGTGCCTTTCTTGTAATGAGCCTTTTTTTTTTTTTTTAATTTCTTCATACATATCTCTCTTTCTCCATTATAAAACTTCTACAATATTTAAATAAAAGTGCCCATTTTAAAAAAAAATTAAATTTTGTAGGAAAAAATGTTTCTTCATTAAAAATTAATTAAAATTATAAAAGCCAACTAGATAATTAAACAAAAGGGCAAAAAAACTGAGTTGTTCAGTATTTTCTTTTTCCTTTTTTTGGAGTGCAAAGTTGTTCCTCCTTTCTAATCTTTGTTTTGAAAATAAATAAATTATTCTCTTGTTTTATGGGAGATACTTAAATTATATAGTCTTTTTTTGTTCTATTATAAAAATATATATAAATCCTCTAAAATTAAAAATATAATCAAAATACCATCAAGAATAGTATTAATTTATTTTATTATAAATATAATTATTAAAAAAATATTTTTTAAACTTTTATTTCAATTTATTTTGTGTTAAAAACTATAAATTTAATTTATTTTAAATTTAGAAAATTATCTACTTTTATATTTGTCAAATTTATATTTAATACCTGTTATATAATATAAATATTAAATGTAATGATTTTTTGATTAAAATAGATATAATTATAACTTATATTTAGCTCCAATGAAAATTAATGTAACGTGTGTTATGAATTCAGGAGAAGGAAGTTTAAATTTTCAGATAATCATGTAATTTGAATATCTCTTAGAGGAAACAAATATAATTTACTTTAATTCTAAATTTAAAAAAATTAATTATTTTACTAATCAAATATATATTTAATATTTTTTATATTATATAAATAATAAATATAAATATAAATATATTTTAGTTTAAATAAATATAATTATAACTTATTTTTATTACAAAAAATTAACATAATGTATTTTATGATTTTAATTAAAAATTTAAATTATCAAAATAAAAACAATTTATATAATTTACGTAAAAAAAAAACCCAAAACGATTAGCCAAAGGCGACACATTCTTTGGTTGGTCAAAAAAGGTAGCACATTTTATGGATATGAGTGCTTCAGCGCTTGACGTCCATGATTTTGATTTTTCATTACCCTTTTTTTACTCTTTATTTTTAAGGTTTTGTGTCTTTTTTGTTATACATTTTTTTGAATAATAAATTTATAAATAGACTTGATTTAATTTTTATATTATGATTATTATTTTATGGAAAACTAGATTTTAAAGTGAAAAAACAGAAAAATAATTAAAAAAGATTTCTCCTATTTCGAAACGATCACGTCACCGGATCACTTGTGCCGCCATTACCGGTACATCCTCTCCACCACACGAGACGTCACAAACCAAAACACTGTTTCAATGACGTGTACACCTTCTGTTTGCCCACGTTTTTCGATCTCAGCTGTTAAATGTCCGGTCAGATAAGAAGACCAAATCGTAGCCGTCCAAGCTGATGTTCATCTTCTCGCTGGTCCATCCATCACCCATTCGTCTTACAGGGAAACCTGCTTCGTTATTTCTCAAACTTCACAGACATTTAAGAAGCTTACATGCACATGTTTTGATTCGCTCTCGTTCTCTTCTCCCTGGGTTTGAGACGAAGAGAGAGAAATCAAGAGGGAGAGAGAGAGAGAGCGAGAGTCGAATTGGGAGGGACAGCGGGAGAAAGAGAGAAGATCAGAGCTTGGGGAAAGGGCTTTAGCTGTTTGCACAGGTGAGCGAAATTCAGTTCTTATTTAATTTTGCATATGTAAAGCTTTTTGAATTACGTTTGCGTAATGATAATCGATGTTCCTGAAGGTTGAAACCATAGATCCTTGCTCTGGAAGTTGAACCTGTTCATTTCATGTGTGTTTGGTCTCCATTGACTTTCCATTTTATTTTACTTCTCTTCGTGCTAAGCTTTCAATTGCTGGTGGTGATTTACTCTTAAATCTTAACTGAATTTGGGTCAGAGGGAGATAGAGAGTTAATGGAAGAAAAGGGCTGGTTGATTAGGAAGTTTGTCCTCTGTATTCTGATGGTCGAGTTGATTCGTATATTCGATATCTATGATAACGGTGGTGCCGCGATTCGCAGGGTTTTGTGAGCTGTTTAGATCGTGTTCGACTTAAGGAAAAGGAAAGGACTCAATTTAGGTGAAACAAATATACGCATGATGACATTATTATTATTATTATTATTATTTTAAAAAGTTTCGCTCATCTTGATTTTCTTTGTTTTTATCCATCTTTTTTATGCAATTGTTTCTGAAGCAATATGAGTCAATTTCATTGATGATTCCTGGTATAAGTAAAGAGGGTGAAAGGGGAAAGTTGCGCTAAATAACGATTGAACATAGGATATCAAGAAATGAGCATCTTTGGTGTCCTATCTGGCTTTTTCAGACTTGCGATACACAATTTCTGTGTATCAATAGTAAATTAGTAATTCTTACCACTTAAACTTCTGCGTGGGTATTCTAGTCGATTAAAAACCTTGCAGCCTTAGTTAGTTGTCCAGTACCTGCTGGTGAGAATTCAAGTGAATTCTCTCCCTTAAGTCTGGCAATCCTCAGTTGGTATCACTTCGAATTGAGTTTAAACACTATATATCTATTGGTGTCACAATGTCGATATCCTTGTTAGTATCGGTGCTTCTTAGAGTTTCTAATGTACTCTCTATTTGCAGGGGAGGTAGAATAAATTTCTTAGTGTTTGTGCGTTGATTAGCAAAAATGTAATTTGGCCACTACCAATAATTTTATTATTATTGTTATTATTATTATTATTATTATTTTTTTTTTTTTAATTTTTAGGTTTGTTAGTCTGCGAAGAAGCATAATGGAAAACAGGAGGGGAAAAATTGAAGATTTTGACTCAAATAGTATAACATTAAGGTTCTAGTAGGAGTGATCCTATGGCCATGCTATAACATTTTGGTATTCATAGCTTTCCACTAGACTATCTTGAAATAGACATGTAAAGGTTTTCTCATGATTTGAAATTCATCCTCCTCTTCAATGAAGCCAATTTAGTCTCAAATTCAGTTATCAGACATTTTTTTAAATTAATTTAACATAAAAATCCATTCAAGATACATATTTCCTTGTTTGACTGGAACATGTCTCATGTCAATGAAATGTATTCTTGAAATATCGAGTGATATTGTTCAGAACATCACCTTATTTGTAATATACCAATATGTTTTTCACATTGTCAATATAAAAGAAGGAATGTAGAATTGTAGATATAGATTGATATGTATCATTTTTTATGCTTATGTTTTAAAATGGCCTGCATTTTGTGTTTCCATTCCTTCAATAAGAAGGGTCTTACATCTCATTGAATTGAATTTAAATTATTCCTCAGACTCAGAAGCTCAGATTCGATGCCAGCACTTGAAATGAAGGCTAAGTCAATCACAACCTGCAAAAGAGATGAGAGTTGCCCCCATGTGTCTCAGAAGTCAACTAAAATATCTAAAATGCCGTGTTCTGTAGTCCAACTAACACATCAACCAGCAGATTTAACACCAACCCAGATTTCCAAAAAAGGTGAGCTTTCAGACATTATGTTCTCAGATTGAAAGGCCACAGCTAAACTTTAAAAAAAAGGGGGGGGGGGGGGGAGTGGGATGCATCTATGTTATTGATGCAGTTGCTTCCAGGGAATCTTTTGAGAATTTTAACTGCTGCAAGGGAAGCTACTCAATATTCATTATTGAATTGGAACTGTTGTAGGTTTTAAAAATGAAGTTGCTTCCAAGGAGAATGAGGATGATAAAATCAAAATGTCATTTAATGGAGATAAAACTGTGATGCAAACATGTCCATCATTGGATGAAGATTCAGGTTCAATAGAAAAACCGGTAAGGGTCACCTCCTCTTGTCATGTGCCTATGCATATGGATCTGTAAAATGATGTGGTTGTGCACACTAAAGATTCATGATTGCAAACAGCTTGATGGCAATAAACCATACTGTTCACTGTTCAATTCAATTTGCTTGGGTCTATAAATGCAACAATGATTAACAGTCATAACTTTATTTGGTGTGATGCACATACTTATTTACATGCATACAAGATGATTTCATTCAATGATTTACGTGCATGACAACTTTTTGCCTTCACTCTTTTTTTTTTAAAAATTGGGAAGGGGGGGGGGGGGTGCTGGGAATAGGGGATGGGAAGGAAAAATTAAGCAGAGAATTAGGAGAAAATGGAAAATGATTGACAGTTTTGTTCCTTGATTGAACTTTGGAGTCTGGACATGACGCCATGTGCAACTTAGACACTGGTTGTGGTTTCTGACCATTTCATTTTGATTTATAAAATCTTTTTGGATTGTTTCTTCTGTATCAAGCAAGATGAAATGCTGCATCTCAATTTATCTACACTTTAGGAATTCAGCCAATCACTATCTGTCCTCAAGACATTCATTACTTGATTCACCTGAAGTGGGTTTCTCACTACGTGTAGGCAAGAAAAATTCATGTCTTGATATAGTTGGGCCATTGCAATTGGAATGGCAGGACTGAAGATATATGCTCATTCTGCCACTATTATTACCTTCTCTGATAATTTAGTCAAAGATTCACCAGTATGGATGTATCAATTGGTGATTACACCGCTAAATTTTCCTACATGATTTTTGAGCCAAGAAAAACTTTATTTTGCATTCAATAAAATGTAACCTGTTCATTCTTGCACTATAATATTGCTACTTCTTATATGATGTCTTTTTTTTGTCAATTCAAAAAGTGAACGTCCTCTATTTGTTTACTAGGATGGTTTCTTTGTGGCAGGATTCCTCACCATTTTATCTTTCTTCAAGCTTGGAAACAATTTTTTCTCCCCTTACTGGGTCCAATGACGTCCACTGCAACCTATTTGATGCAGGTTCCTACCTTAAGCCATGTTGGCTTAATAGTGTTCACATCATCTGAGTTCTTTATTTATTTATTTTTGTCTAAGGGCAAAGGGGTGTTACTGTTTTTTAGGGAAAAAAGAAGGGGGGAGGTGCTAAAAAGAAATTTTGTTGAAGAGGAGAGGAAGTAAAAAAAATGTAAGCATCATAAATGTGCCAGAAAGACAACTCCAACTCCATCTTATAGGCAAAATTTATTTCTCAAGTTTTCAGGAGAACTTTTGTGACCAGTTATCAGACTAGATTGAACTTGGCAGTTGTCTTAACAAATTATTTGATGGCTTCATAAGTTTATTAAGGCCTTTTCCTTAACCCCACCTCTTCCATGGTGGCCTGGCTGCATTTTTTGCAAGCCTAATGATTATTTTGTATCGTTATATATTTGTCTTCCAGTTTTCACTAAGTGATGTATTATACTACAGTGTGCTTACTTTGGTCTCATATTGCAGTAGATAGAGAACAAATCACTCCAGTGCTTCAAGTGGATGACAACTTCAATTACCAAGCATCTCATATGTTAGACTCCTATGTATATGAAATGTGTTTCACAGGGTTTTCTACTGACAGGATGAGTGTATTTGACGATTATGTCAACTATAATACCCTTTCTGATCATGAATTTGATGGGACTAATTTGATATATGATGTCACCAAGGGATTTATGTCATTTCCCTCTCATGAGGAAGCAGTAGAAGCAACAGATTCCCATTATGGAGGATCTTGTGAAGATTTTCAGCAAATGTCTGAT
The DNA here is from genome assembly GCA_032878935.1 of Erythrophleum fordii. Classification (NCBI taxonomy): domain Eukaryota; kingdom Viridiplantae; phylum Streptophyta; class Magnoliopsida; order Fabales; family Fabaceae; genus Erythrophleum; species Erythrophleum fordii. The sequence goes on along the minus strand of JAVQMF010000052.1, from coordinate 9,716,330 downwards.
TATTCATGGTTTCATCACATGTGCCATCAGACCAAGCCATTTACTCAAGAACTTGATGTTGGTCACAGTCTGTGTGATTCAGATGAAGCAGATTATTCTGATCCGGAGTCATTCATTAGAAGCTTTTTTGAGTTATCAGATGATTCTAGCTCATTGCCAGCACTAGTAAGCAAGGAAACAAGCAAAAGGAAGCTTATTACCCTTGTTCTTGATTTGGATGGTAATCTTTTTCCATGTTCATCATCTCATATGTTCCTACTCATATAAGCTCTGTCCCATGCATTGGGCAATATTTCTAAAATTTTTTATCGATGCTTTCCTTTTTGGACTATTTTGGGCATAATTTCAATTAATAGTGATTCAACAAAAAGTGACTTTTTCCGCCAGTGCTATATTAGTCAATTTCTTGCTTAACCCTATTACCCTTACTTTATAATGAAATAGCCACTTGAGATCACTAAAGTTGCCAATTTTCTATCTAGTTGCTTTTAATTGGATTTATTCAATTTCCTTTACCTTTTCCTTTTGAATGTGGTAGACATCTTCATTCATGTTTTCTGTATCAATGTAGAATAATTTCTGTTATCTGATATTGTTGTGGTTGGTACTAATATTTGTTATTGGTTTGGTTAGAGTTGTGAACAAATGATATTATGTTTGATTTATTTATGTAAAAACTTTTTACTTATAATAAATATATATATTGTTGGTTCACTTCTATAGAAACACTGGTCCATTCTACTATGAAGCCTTGTGATGGTGCAGACTTCACAATCCAAGTCTTCTTTGACGAGAAGGAGCATACTGTATATGTACGTCAGAGGCCCTTCCTCCGGGAATTTTTGGATAGAGTATCAGAGATGTTTGAAATCATCATTTTCACAGCTAGTCAAAGCTTTTATGCTGAGAAGCTACTTGATATTCTTGATCCTGATAGAAAACTTTTTTCTCAACGAGTATACCGAGAATCTTGCATATTTTCAGATGGTAGTTACACCAAAGATTTGACAGTTCTTGGAATTGACCTGGCAAAAGTAGTCATAGTCGACAATTCTCCTCAGGTATTTTTATTCCTTTTCATTGTATCAGAGGCTTTTCATATTCTTGATCTATTTCTTTAATGAAGAGGTATTTCTGCTGTTATATATTTAGTGTCATAATATATATGACAGATACTTAAATTCATCTGCTAGTCATTTCTTTTGAACATGCTCGAAGCTCCACTAGATTGTTTGCTCATCCAAGAATAAAGTTGTTATTCTGTTGGCAGAAAGAAAAACAGTAATCACACAACTACTTTTGCCTAAAAATACACCATTCTGTGTAGGCCATATAATCTCTGCAGTGTGCACTGCTTGCTTGGAGCCTTTTTTTTTTTTTTTGGGTGGGGTATGCACTATTAGTTGTGTTACTATTGGTTGGAGATTTATTAAGACTGTCATGAGATCTTCACTTTACATCATAACCGTGAGTTAAAAATGGTCTTTGACATTGTATGAGGGCCTCTAGGACCATTAAAGATTCAGTCCTTGCTACCTCCAGTTCTCCTAATTGAAAATTAAGTTTTAGCATATAAAGTATGATGGGTCTGTGCATTGTTCATACTTTGAGCTCAAAAGGACTATCGTGTGAGGGGGCATGATCAGACTATAATGAAATTATTCATGGATAACTTTAAGCTTGAGTTGAAATTGTCTGATATATTAAGTGAAGGTTCAAAAATAGTTTTATGATAATCTCTAGCACTATCATTAATCATAGAAAAATTCTTAAATGAGCCCTTACTACTATGCTTACAATTGTGATGCTGACACTTTGATTCTGTTTATTTAGGTGTTCAGATTGCAAGCTGACAATGGTATTCCTATTACAAGTTGGTTTGATGACCCTTCTGACTCTGCTTTGATTTCTTTACTCCCTTTTCTGGAGACACTGGTAGATGTAGATGATGTTCGCCCCATAATTGCAAAGAAATTTGAAGTTAGAGATTAGTTAGTTGTTTCCTTCTACCTAGTCCGGTCAGTTGTATGGCATCCATATGCCGAGTTCCAATCACTCCCCGCCCTAATATATGCTAGATTATAGTCTTGCCAAGTAGTTTTTGGTCCGCGTTACCTTGTTGCTAGTTGATTGACACGTTTAATTGATCCTTTAGTGCGTCTTCATAAACGGCTATAACCCTCAGATGGCTACATAGTAGTATATTTGTACGTAAAAGTCATGTATATAAACAATGAAATAGTGCAATAATTTGTTTTGAAGGTTTTACTGTCATTGGTGAAAATGTTTGCCTTTATACCTAAAAGGCCCTAATATACGAGGCTATGCCATGTTTTTTATTACGAGTTGAATATATTTGGAATAGCTACAGTGATGTGTGGAGGTGAGATTCTTGACGGAGCCAGTGACCAAGGGGATCCTCTCGTGTGAGGATGTCCCATAACATTGATATTGTGGTTGTTTTTCACTGTTTTTTTTTAAATTAAAAGTAAATTAAATTTTTAAAATGTCGCATCAGACTAGCAATAAAATTTTTAATATTTATTGTTTATGTTAATTTGAAAGTTTTTGCTATGTGTCATCTGACATGATATCTTTTTAACTGTTAATGACGGTTATGTAATATCTTTATAGATAAGATTTTAATTCTTGACCGAAATTGTTCATGGGATTTTTTTTTCCCTTTCGATGATCCTAGACTTGTCTATAATGAGGTCAAGTGTGAAAAACAGCTGTACGACATTTCATAACAAGGTTTGGAAGGTGACATTTTTTACCAAGCCTTTGGGACACTATTGGCTCATCTGTTAACACTTCCGCTAGGTAGAAAATGTTTTAATGGAAATAGAAACTAAATGTCGAATGGAATGAGATAAAATAAAATATATTTGATATAACATAGAATAGAAAATTCACTTATGATTGTTTGCTAGATTGAAACTAGTGTTGAAATGGAAAGTAAGATGGAGTAAAAAACCAAAATACCTTTATGAAAAAATACGTGAAGACAAAAACTTGCATTTTTTATTTTATCACCTTGTTGTTTTTCAGCTTTCTTATGTTGTTGTGTACAACTTCGACCTAACCCTCTTATAATATGTTTGGATGCGCGATATAAAGATGAAAAATCACGGTTTGCAATCTCTTTTGTCCAAAAATAATAATTTATTATTTTTGCCAAACCACGTTTCCTTCCTTCCCTCCTAACGCACAACCAAACACGCACTTATTCCATTAAGCCCCATTTTCTACAACTCACACGAAGCACTCATAGCCATCGTTGCCAGATGCGTCTTGTTGTAGCGTTAAAGAAGGCTAGCCATCCAATAGAGTTGACACTCTTTTTGCCAGTCTAGATCTTGCACGAGTCGTGGTACAATAAAACTAGTTGTTTGAGCGTTGCTAGTTGAAGGGGAGCCTACAAAGGAACAGGGATTGCTGACACTAATGAAGAATACTGCACGAAACAAATGGCCAACAAAGATGGAGTGAAATGGAACATAGCATAAATGGTATGGAGATGTTTGTACAATCACAGGGGCAAAATAGATTTTCTTTGTCTTCCTTCCATCTTTTGCTTACCTTCCCAGCAAAGGAAATTGCTATGGAAGCTAAATTTTCCTTTCCATTACGCTTTCTCCATGCCAAACGCATTAGGCAAACATAATCTGTCTTCCTTTTCATTTTCATAGTTCTACCAAACAAGCCGTTTGTTTGTTAAAAGACTGCATCGTATACCCTTCGAAAATTACTCCTCTGAATGAAACAAATTTTGTCCTTATTCTTAAGGTGGAAGGGCCCTCAATTTGAAGCAAATGAGACCTATTACACTTTTTAGTGTTACTTATAAAATAATTACCAAAGGGGTGGCGAACAGGATCAAGCTTGTTATGGATTTTCTCGTGTCTCCTAAACAATGCAGTTTTGTGTATAGGCGACATAGTTCTGATAATATCGTGATTGTCCAGGAAGTGATACAGTGTACGAAGAGGTTGAAGGGTAAGAAAGGCTACATGGTTATCGAAGTAGATTTTGAAAAAGTCTACAATAGATTGAGTTGAGTTGAGATTTTACGAGAGATACTCTAATAGATATTGGTTTTTCTATGTATTTTGTGGATGTTATCATGGTTCTTTTTTTCCACCTGTCAAAGTTTATTGGAATGGGATCACTACTAACAGCTTTTCTACAGCCAGAGCTATCAGGCATGGAGATCCTCTCACTCTCTCCGTACTTGTTCTCTGCGATTAGAGATTAGCACATGGGATCAAATCTTGCTGTTCAGAGAGGTCTGCGGACGCCCATTGTCCTGAGCGGAAATGGTCCACCTATCTCTCGCCAGTTCTTTGTCAATGACCTGGTGTTGTTTGCTGACGCTTCCATCTATCAGATGAACATTATTCAACAATGTCTTGAAGCTTTCTGTGTGTGTTCTGGAGAAAAAGTTAGCATGGGATAAACAAAATTGTTCTGCTCTAGAAACATCAACCACAATGTTTCTTCAAACTTGAGTGATTTTTTGGGTTTTGGGATGACTTCCAATTTGGGGAAGTACGTTGGAGTGCCTTTACATCAAAGAGTCAACTGTCATTATTATTAATTTCAGGAGGATAAAATCTGTGCTAGGCTAGGCAATTGAAAGTCAAGGAAATAACTCTTGCCCACTCTATCCTCAATACGATCCTAGTGTACTACATTCAAACTAGCCTGATTGCTTTGAACATTTGTGATGATCTTGATAAGCTGAATAGAAACTTTACTTCGGGATCTGTTGAAAATGCTAAGAAAACTCGCCCTGTGGCTTGGGATAACGTTTCTCAGCCCCAGCATATGGGAGGTCTAGTATGAGAAAGATATCAGTCATGCACTGCTCATGAAAGAAAGGATGCCTAGTGGGTGAGTGTTTAGAAGCAAATACATACAGTTGTTGTGACGATAGAATGCATCTAATGTTTGACGACGGATCCTTTAGCTGATCGAGTCAAGGGCTTTTGGTATTTTTTTTTCAGGGTTATAAATTTGAAATATGATGGGTAAAGTGTGAGAAAAAATTATATTTAAAAATTTTAATTATATTATATAATTAAAATATAATATAATTAAAATAATTAAATGTAATTTTTTTATAATTAAAAATTTTGTTCTCACAAGTACAATCTTTATCTTTATATTTAAAATTTATAACCTTTACGAACGACGGCCTAAAAGGCATCACGATATCTCCCGCGGTCAAGCCTGCAGTTAGACTCCTTATTGTAGGGAATCCATTTCGCTAATATTTGGAGAGGAATTTGCAAGACTTGGGGAGATACTTCTTTGGGTTTTTGTTGAAGTATTGGAAATGGGGAGACAGTTCTAAGCTTTGAAGCGATGTTTGGCTCCATGGAATTCACACTCTTGCTAATTTTGCTACTATGCCTCTGTCTGAGAAGGATTTTCTCTTTACCGTTAGGTCCCTTGTTCAACCTTCTAGTGATTGGAACTGGGCTTATGTAGCTAATAGACTACTTCCTGATAATATTTGTGCTACGGTGCGATCTCTATCAAGAAACTACCTTGCATGCTCTCGGAGATTGTCCCAAGATTAAAGATCTTTGGCTGATGCTCCTCAACCCCAAGTTCTGGCATCACTTCTTTGAATCAAGCATTCATGATTGGCTCATGATGAATTCTAAAACTCGGGCTGGTAAGCATCGTGAACATAGCTGGAATGTTGTTTTTGGCATTACGGTTTAGAAAATTCGGCTGACTTGAAATTGGAATATCCTTGGGTCGTTGTTTTGGCTGATTTTTGTTGCTACCATGGAGGATGAAGATCTTAAAATTTTCTTCTTCCTTTAAAAGAGAAATATCCTTGTTGGATGGAGCTTTCTAAGTGTAATGTTGACAGTTCTTATAAGCTTGGAGGAACCCTAGCTCATTGTGGTGGAGTGCTTCTCTTGTAGACAACAAAAAGGTGGTGGCAATAATTTTCTTGGATATTTTTAAAGGAAAATTGTATTTATCCACAGTGACTTTTACCTTTAATTGTAATGTTTTTCCTAATCTGAAAAAATCACAATTAATACCTTATCTATTACTTTCATTGCAATGAGTTCCTTATCATCTGAATTTGAAAATTTTTAACGATGTAAAATTATTAACTGAAATACCTTCATCTTCATCTTTCCATTTGGAATATCCTTTTTCTTTATATATATATATACACCCTTAAATCTTTGTGATGAAATCAAGAACTTGGTGAATTAAAGAACGAACACAAAATATAACTGTAAAAACGTAGAAAGTCTATTCTACAAATTGAAATTTGAGTTTTATGACGGGCTAATCCCTTGCTTCTACAAAACTAGCCGTGAGGATCAAATTATTCTCAAACTAAATTAATCATACCTGACAGATCCAAATGTGAAGGATCAAAGAAAGTAAGTGGGAGTAAGGCATCTTTTTGTATTGCGTATAGTTTCATTCATCATTCACCAAAAAGAGCTTGAAACTGCAGTGATGAAGAGAAAGAGAGTATAACTAGAACAGAAAGTATGAAGCATATTTTAATAACTTTACCTAATTAAAATTTTTAAATTTGTATAATAGAAGCTCATTAAAATGTGACTAATAGATTAAGAAATTAATTGTAATTTTTTTATATATTAGAGAAAATATTACAATGGAAGGGAAATATGAAAGTAAGTAAATGCAATTTTTTCTTTTTATTATTAACGAACATGTGAAAGAAGTGATGCCAAAATCATGTATTATAATATTTCCAAAGCCCATTTCATTCACTCTATAAATGAGTTGATAACATTACCAAAAAAAAAAAAACCAAAAACTTGAATTTCCACTGGCAAAATCCTTTGATTTCCTGTAATTGTAATATAATGCATTACATAGATAAACCTTTTTTGTGTCAAAAATACATAAATAAACTGAAATGTGGTTAATTTTTTTCTTTGGTCGAAAAATGTGGCCGGTTTTGAGGGCTAATGTATGACAATGTTCGTGGGCGAATAGCCCAACCCAATAACTTGAGGCAAGAATGGAGGGCTCACACTCTTATGGAGGATGCAATCCTGAGTCATGGACTGATATGTTTTATGTGCGTCTAGTTCCCCCTCGGAAGGGAGATGGGGGGAAGATAGTGAGAGAAAATGATTTGCAAGAGAAATACGACACAAAATTTGTTATGTGAAACTTAGTTATATCGTGTTAGAAAGAGAAAATTTGTGCAAAATAGTCTCTTGTAACAATCAAAGTAGGGTATTTTGATATTTGTACTGAAAGTAATTTGTGTGAAGAAAAATAATTAGATACATATAATGTACATTGTGGCTATATAACAAGTCAATAACTATTGCACATGGTAGTGTGCACATTGTAGTTATACAATCTAATATATATATAGATATATATATATATACACATATAAAAGTTGTATGAAAATTATGATTTTTCACTGTTGATTACTATTTATGAGACCCATAGATTTTTTTTTTAATATATTTTTTCTTGTGAGATCTACAACGGCTTCTGATATGGGACCTGCAGCTTTTATAGCTGTTCGTGTATTTTGCATGGGGCAGCATTTTATAAAATTTATTAAAGCGAGTGTTCTATGTGGTAAAATCTACCATACATCCACTTTAATTTATAGAATGTTTGGGTGGCTTGAATTCCCCCAACCACCCCCCCCCCCCCCCCTCTCTTTCTCTTCTTCTATGATATGTTTTGGAGTTAGGGAAGGAAAAGAAAAGAAAGAAATCTAGAGAATTTTGAAGAATTAGTCGAAAATCTTCATCTGTTTCCCTCTTTGTAATAAACTCCAAATCTTCTTTCCCTAAACAACGATCGAGCTATAAATATCTAAACACACAAAATGAAGAAACAATGTCAAATGGCGTAGCCCTACCTGCAAGAAGGCATAGCTTGAAAAACATTCTACAAAAACCAAACACAAGCATACAGGAGCAACCCAACCAGTGACAAATACAGAGTGCATTAACACACTCGAAACTAGAAGGACAAGCTTCACATGAAGTTTGTAAAGATAAGTTCTATTTATTATTCTTTCATATGATTTATTACAAAGCATATTATGTCTCTAACATCACTACAAAGGTGTAGAGTTAAGCATGCTCCGACAGCTTTTTGAACCCCATTTACAAACCCACTAATATACATAGCTTGTCTCAGCGGAGCATGATTGGTTTTTCTTTCCAAAGCCTCCCTAAGTCTGCCTAAGTTAACCCCCAAATTTTCAAACGCATTCCCCTCGGCAACATCGCTCTTAGAATTTTGACAATGCTTTCGTGACGTAACCTCCTTTAAAAGTATGAAGGAAAAACTCACTAATAGAGCTACAACAAGAAGGGAACCTATGGAATTTGCAGGCAACTAGTTAAGCTCTTTTTGATTAGTACGCTATAATAGCTGGGAAAATGATCATGAGGTGTGGATGACACAGAAAAAGCAAAAATAAGCCAATATAGAAAACTAATGGATAAACAATGACAACATGCATATATGCTTACCTTCATTAACTTGAGAGAAATGTTGCACAATACCGGCATACTCCAGCACCCATTCTATGCTCATCAATGATAAAGGAATCTCACCAAGAGAGAACCTCCCAGCCAATCCTATCAAGAGACTAGCCTTATCCTTAATAGTACAAACACCTTGCCTCTCCACTTCATCAAATAGAGGGCTAACCTCGGATACGTAATAACAGGGGAAAGGGAACAAACTATTAGTACATTGCATGAAAAGAAAATAATGAGCCCACCTCAAGCTCAAGTAGTCGCCTATAAAAAGAAAACAATTAAGCCTACCTCTAATCGTAAATACATCCCTAATAGAAGCATACTTCTCAACGTTAAAGAAATGACAAAATAAAGGAAACAACAACCCTACTCTTACAAACCAATAGAAGGCCACAAAGTTAAGATATACTGGATAGCGAGAGGGGTCAATTAATAGAGAGATACTCTTTTTAACGCCACTATAAAGCTGACATGCCCACTTAAGGGAAACTGAAGTCCCATTCAAAATGTATTCTTGTATAGCGCAAAAAAGGCCTTATCACCTCCCATCTCAAAGAACCCTTCTTGCTCGAAAGGTAGTGACAAGACAACAATGGGAAGAAAGCAATAACCATCTTGGATCCAACAAACATTGTCCTCTATTAAAGCACTCCTAAAATCGCCAAGCAAGGTGTCGCCATAGCAATATCAAAAGCACTCAAGTACACCAACTGAAGCAGAAGAAGCAAGAAAAGTAGATGAACAAAAAGAGACTAGTCAATTACTATTCACATCTTGCAACTTTCTGCATCTAAAGAATCATAACTGCAATTGGCTAACTATTAAGTGCATGTTTGGATAAGCTTTTCCGTCCTCCAAACCACATTTCGGGCAAAACAGTAAAATGTTGTTTCAAGTAAATGCGGGTAGGCAAACGTGATTTTTAGACTTCCCACCGTTTATCCAAACACGCTATAAGACATCTTTGGCACCTACACACTCTAGAACTCAAGTTACAAAAACACCAAGAGTCCAAGTTTCTCACACTTCTTTAAGTCTGCTTGGCTTGTCAATTTATTAGAGCAAGTGTTATGAATGTCTTATAGACATGATATTCCTCTATGTCCAGAATGAATTGGTCCAGGTTGCTCAAATCACCAAGGTGACCTTATTAACTCGAGGGGCCTAATAACAAGTTAACAACTAGCAGAGATCCCTATATATAAAAGGAAAATGAACCCTGATTGACCCTGTGTATAAAAGGAAAATGAACCCTGATTGACCCTGTGTATAAAAGGAAAATGAACCCCAATCAATCACTGAAGGCAATACATTGGGACCAGGACACAATTCTTAGAATTCATCATTTTACCATTTTCTAATATCATTTGACAATCATAAACCAGCTTTTTCCTTAAAATTTAGAGAGGAAAGAACTTATAACCCTACTTATCATTTTCAATAATACAAACACAATTGTTAGACTACGACTTTTTTGTTTACTTTTAGGCATAAGGTAAACATCAATATATATATGTATATATGTTATTTTGGATCATTTGCAAGAAATTGTGCATTTTCTATCTTATGCGTATGTATATAACTCTTTTTTTCCCCCCCTTTTTAAGTATTTGTTACAAAACACATTTTTGTAGTAAAAATTTCCTGTGTTGAACTATATGAGCTTGCCACCAATACTTGCGACACCCATACAAACATGAAGGATTGCCCCTTTATTTTGTCTAGACATAATGCAATCCCTTCATTCTTTTAACTTTCTACAGGTGTTAAAGGAGCACAACTTCCATTTCAATAGGCAGAATTTCTACCATATTCTAATCTTTCTTTTCCCCAACCTATAGAGCATGGACACGACATTTGACACATCAAAAGTTTAAAAAGTACACAACACATATTCATGCATGTTGGACAAAAGAACACTAATAAAAAACTTTCATTGCCCATCGAGATAGGGATTTTTAGTCTCTCATTGTATTTTCCTTTTTTTTTTTTGGTTTTTTTGGGGTCATTTTCCTTTATCTTGTGGTCATTTGTGTTCGATGTGTTCAACAGGGATTTGAGTTCAGAAATATTTTTTTATTCACACATCTTTACATCTGTTAAATACTTGTCAATGATGTGTCCTAATAATATTTGTGTCCACCAAAACATGCATAAGGGGGAAAAAAAGAAAAAAAGTAAATAATTTTCTTTTCTTAAACAAATATTTAAATTACACAATCTTTTTTATTATTATAAAAATATATACAAGCCTCCTGAATCTAAAATATAAGCACAGTACTCTAAAAAATCATGTTGATTTCTTTTATGAAAAATACCCTATTAAAAATATTTTATAAACTTTTATTTCAATGTCATTTATTTTTTATTAAAAATTCTAAATTCCATTTATTCTAAATTAAAAAATTATATATTATTTAAATACATATTTAATATTTGTTATATTATATAAATATAATATATATATATATATATAAAGATATTTTGATCAAAATAAATATAATTAAAATTCATTTTTTGTAACAGAAAAAGTCAATATAACATATCTTTTAATTTTTAAAAAAATATATTTTTTCAAAATAAAAAAAAAGATTATGTAATTTAAACATAACTAAAGGAAGAAAAATGTAATTTATTCAAGAAAAACATCTGAGTTTTATAATTCACTGCACTATACTGTCAACTTCTTGATTGGACATTTCGCAGCATCTTGTTTACAGTAATCTAATGCCAAATAACATTTGATTACTCCATCATGTTCAATCATACAAAGGATAGACATACATATATCAGACATGGCATAATAATACACGAACAACAATTACACTTAACAACTTGATATTTTGTCATGTTATGATATGGTTGTTGTTTTGTAACTCGTGTCCATGTGTCCGTACTTTTTAGGTTCAAACAGCTTCTCTATGCAACTATCCTATGGATTTAACTTTCAAGATACTCTGCAATATTACAGTCGCTTCCATTGGCTATGTCCACTTGGCAACTGCCCAAATGGGACAATTTGTAAAGTTAGATGAGGCATTTGAGTTATTCTAGCCATGGTGGAGTGACATATGCTAGTGCTGCTCGAGAGCCAGAATTACACTGTTTTCGCGATAATGTCACCCACTCCAAGATCTTCTGCTAGACTGATTACTTTACCTCTTAGCCATGAAGTAGCTATGAAGTATTGACACTTTGAAATCCGAACCAGATCGTATTTAACCCTCATATCAGTAGTACACAGCACTTCAAATTGCACCAAGATACTACACGCCTCATTGTGTCACAATGCCCTCATCACGTCATGACTCGTATCCATATCCGTACTTCTTAGCGTCCTAGTCACAGAAACTGATGAGTTCAATGCTGCTACTCCTAGTAGCTAGGAACTGACTATACCTACTACGGGTAGTAATTTACAGAACATATATCATGTAGTTTCTTGATTGCCTCTAGATTTGTTTATAAACTTAAAATATAATTCTCATATACTGATTGTTTTTGTTGGGCATCTGTTTCTGTCCCTAATCCAACACGAGTTACCTTCTATCTATAAATGTGATGCTACTCTAGATGGCAAATCGGAAGGATGTCAAAAAGGGCTAAGAGATGAAAACCTGAATAAAAGAACGCATCTTCATATGAAGCATCCAACCATGTAGTGTTAAATCATTAAAAACATTCACTTGCCATCATTTTACAAAAGAATCTAATAACAAACACATAAAAGCTGCACTAAATTCTATTACCCAAAAAAAAAAAAAGCATCTTCAAATTCATTACAATGCATCCTAAACTAATCGCAGTTTGGGCCTTTGTCAATGTTGTGAAACTAATACAGTTGGAAAATTGGTGCTTTCAACCAAGTACAAAAGTAATTTCAGCTAACCCCAAACCTTGCATCTCTTTTTTTTTTTTTTTCAAACTATCTAAGAACAGTAATATAATGAGTATCACTGATAATTTTGCCCCGTTAGGGAAAAATGAATTAAAATAGCTTCAAGAAGTATCATAAGAAATCATTAAAATTCATCTCACCTGTGAATGATCATATTCATCTGAGAGCCCATAAAAAATCGCAAGACCCAACAAGCATGGCATCCCCAAGATGTGAGAATAAACTCAACCCATGATTAAAATAAATAAGCCGATGGCTAACATCAAATTGCTATTCCTAGAAGACCAGAAATTGCAGGTGCCAACCTGACAGCAAAATGGAAAGAGCATCCCTTGATGCTCATATCTACAAACCTCCAATTATAAATACAGATGTCAGAATGGTGCTGATGTTGTCCGGCGGAGCTGATATTTAGGCTCAGGAGGAGGCGGTGCACATGGCAACATATTCTCTAACTCCTGTAGGTTGAGGACATGGATTAATAAACTACTCCAACATATAAGGAACAAGAAATCAAGTATGTATTGTAGATGAAGAGCAGAAAGAATCAATTCCCAAGATATGATAGGCAAGATCATCATGGACATTATTTCAATACATTAAACAAGAGTAATAAACCAGGTATTACTAGACAAGTCCTCTGTATGAAGGAGACATAACATACATTCATGAGTCATGAACTTCCTATATCATTGTACCCTAGGTTTGAGCCAGAATACCCAAAAGGAAAAAATGTTTTAAGCAGCAAACCCAAGTATACAGCTCAAGGTATGTAACTCCAGGGTATAAAAGTAATACTTATGCACTGTAACAACTTATGGTGCCCTAAGTAGCCCAAATGTCATAAGGAACCATAGTAGTATCACATTATGAAGATTATCCAAAAGTTATGACACACAATTTGTGTGTTCATTTCTTTCTACATATCACAAGAATCGAACCAGACTCCAATGTTTTCCTGAACAAATAATCTAATAAATATCTCTGTATAAGCATGTGCAATGATAGCAAGAGAGATGCGCCAAGAGAACTAACATCAAAACAATGCCGACTTCATAATAACTAAACAGAATTTGTTTGTGTAAGAATATTTATTTGTAATCCCTAGTAAATATCAAGCTCAGTGAAAAGGAAACCTCTCCAACATTCTTGCTACAATTTTCTCATTTTGTAAAGGAAATCAGTTTAAATTGCAGAGACTTACAGTAAATTGCTGTTTGAGATGCAATGCCAAAGTACACCAGAAAATTGATGTTTATGAAAGTAAAAAGACCACAAAACTAAAATATCACCGAAGTTGGAAGATTTCCTACATATCATAATCCTCATTAAGGCACAAATCCCCATATGTACAACTCAAATATTAATCACAAAGGATCTATTTCCCCAAAAAAAAAGAGGGAGAGAGAGAGAGAGAGAAAATAACTCTAGAATTCATGTTTTCAAATGTGTTACTATAAATTTGAAAATTATTTAGTAATCATATTAAAAATATCATCTAGATCAATGCTCCATTCCTTATCATTTTACTCTACCACAATCAAACTTGAGAGTCAGGAGGAACCCCCGAGTCCCAACTTATACATACCATTGAAACCCATAATAGATTCCTTAATGATTTGAAATACCAACTTATTTTTATATCAAGTACAGCCGAAGCACAATTGACCAAAGCCACTATGCATGACAAAATAGTTTGGTCCACACAAATAAATATGATTACTGGATTCTGAAATATTCATCCGACACATTATTCATGACTAAGATAACACAACTAGAGAACATTAATCTAATTTACTTTATCCACCAATCACAACTTAAAATCCCTCAAACAGTATATCAACCCTAACATAATTGTTTAAGAACATAATTTTAACCTGCCGTATGACCCACATTGAATGGATAACTCGTTGCTGTAAAAAGCATTGTGCACCATGGTCCACATAAACTAGTTTGTCAAGAAATCCTAAAACAGAAGAAATAAACTGAGATGGAAAGCCTTTGCTCAGGAGTGAAAATGGATGAAAAAAAAAAATATATATATATATATATATATATCTAGATAGATAGATAGCAGAAATGACACCAACCATGTAATTGCACCATCCTGCCCATTATATCATCAATGCAAAAGATATTTATAACAACAACCACAATATCCTCCTCTAGGTGTATATCAAAATGTTTCACACACAATCTTACAAGTTAATTCTTTTTCGTCTTATTGGTTGGGGAGCGTTAAAAAGTTTAAAATGAACCGATAGATACAATCTATGCATTTAAAAATCCTACCCAGAAAGACCTAAATATGGTGAATGGCAATAAAAGGTTAAAAAGGAAAAATAGGAAGGGAAAAGTCCGTTGTCCCCTATCATTGCCCCAAACAATAAAGGACTTCCTTTTTTTTTTCCCCCGGGGGGGGGGGGGGGGGGGGGGGGGGGGGGGTGGTTGAAAAGGAATTCTACTCAACTTTTTCCTCCATGTCCAATTAGAGAATTACGTATTGAATTTCCTTTACTTGATGTGCCACACCCTATTCAATCAGAGGTTTCTAAAAGGTCAATTATTAGTTGCCTGCTAAAAGTGACCACAAAGATACATTAAATACAGATTATAAAAGCAACATAACATTCTCATTTTCTAAAAGGATCTATTTCAAGTCTCAACTACAAAACCAAAATGTAAACAGTTGCCTAATTCCAGAAGACATAACATATACATTTAAGAATTGAAACTAGGATAGTCTCACAAAACTGAGAGAAAATAAGAGATTAATCAACTTGGAGACAGCCAGGTATATTCAGGTAAGTTAACAGAAAATAGATTGAAGGAAGTAAATCAGACTGCAAAGAAAATAACTAACCTTCTGTTTCCGCAGTCTCTCATTTTCCTCTTCCAGATGCGCTACTTTGTTTTCCAATTCATGTGTGTAAGCCTATTTATAGTTATCAGTCAAATTAAGATTTTTACTAAGAAAAAATTGATCAAAGAATAAGGTCTTTATAGAATAATATGGATTGAATATGTAAGGCGTAAAGACTCCTCACATTGTTGTCTTATTTATAGGAGAAAATAAAAGCATAGTACAAGGTAGTACAATGAAGTACAAAGAATAGTACAATGAACCTAGGTGCTAACATATACAATACAAATATAGACTCTACTAATCCTCCTCAAGTTGGAGCATATAAATCATATGCACCAAATTTGTTACACATGAAATTAATCTGAGGATCTCTTAGAGATCTAGTGAATATATATACTAGTTGGAAGTTTGAATTGACAAATTTGATGGCAAGACATTCATATTAAATCTTTTCTCTAATAATTGATAAGTTTGATTCTCTCATGAAATATTAGATTAGAAGCAATGTGCATTGCTGTTTGGTTATTACAATCAACTCCATCTAATGTATACTTCCAAATTTCAATTGTTGAAGGAGCTGCTTTTGCCATATAAGTTTGCAAATTGTCAAGGGCATAGCACGATACTTAGCGTCATCACTAGACCTTAAGAACTGTTACAAATAATGAAGAAACTAATAAGTTGGAATAATGGTATCCATTGTTATTTGAAACATTGCGATCAGTAAACTAGATCTTGTTTCTTGCTCTTCTAAGATATTAGATCACCTCCAACCAAAACACAGTATCTTGAGGTGGATCATCTATCAATAAGAGAGGCAACCTAATCTGCATTAATATAATCAACCCTATCTTCATATAACAATCCTTGGCTTGAAACTTCTTTGATATATCTAAGGATGTGAACCACATCATCACTGTCACATGGAAATTTTAAGAACTCACTAACTATACTTATAGCAAATGAGATATTCAGATGAGTGACTCTTTTGTTTTGGCAAGAGTTTGATATTTGGATCTATAGGAGTATTAACTAGTTTGCAATCTGACAAATTCATTTCATTTAATATGTCTAAAGCATATTTCCTTTGTGATATAGCCAACCTAGTGCAAGATCGGGTCACCTCAATACAATAACAACAAAGTCTTTTACCACTAAGTGGGGTCAGTTATATGGATCAATCGATACCATAAAATGTTATCATTAATCATATTTTTAAACAAATCATTTAAGTTTAAATCTTTCTTAATAGTTTCTCTTATAGTTTTTTTTAATCTCCCTCTACTTCTGACTATTGGACTACTCTCCATCTGATCTACTCTCTTAATTGGGGCTTCTATAAGTTTTCACACATGTCCAAACCATCTAAGTTTTGATTTTACAATCTTTTCCACAATAAGGGTGACCTCCACTTTCTTTCTAATGCATTCATTTCTAATTCTATTTTGTCTAATGTATCCATTCATCTAATGCAACATTCTCATCTCTGCAACATTGAACTTATTCTTTTATTGACTTTTTATTATCCAACTCTTAGTTCCATACAACATTACAAGCCTAATAGTTGTGCGGTAGAATTACCCTTCAATTTGAGTAGTACTCTTCTATCACAAATAACACGCGAAATACTCTTCTATTTCATCCACCCTACTTGAATCCTATATTTTTCATCTTCCTCTATTTCTCTTTCATCTTGTATGACGGACTCAAGATATTTAAACCGTATAACTTGTCATATGGTATGCTCTCTAATTTTTACTTCTACATTAGAATTAATACGTCTCTTACTAAACTTATATTCCATATACTCCATTTTATTTTTATTTAAATGAACTCTGTGTGCTTCCAAAGTTAGTCTCCATATCTCTAACTTCTCATTCATTTTTTCTCTTGATTCTCTAACTAGAACTATATTATTTGCAAAAAGCATATATTGTAGTACTGGTTCTTAGATATGTTTAGTGAGTACATTCAAGACTAAAATAAAAAGATAAAGACTCAAAGTTGACCTCTAATGTAGACCAATAGTTATCGAAAAATCTTCTATAAGTCCACATTTTGTTATAACACTAGTTGTAACCTCATCATACATATCTTGAATTACTCGAATATAAAATATACAAATTTCTTTTTTCACCAGAACCTTCCATAAAACCTCTCTTGACACCCTATTATATGCCTTCTCCAAATCGATGAAGGCCATATGTAAATCTTTTTTATTCTTTCGATATCTTTCTATCAATTTTCGCAACAAATATATCGCTTCTATGATCGACCTTCTTGGTATAAAACTAAATTGATTTTCAGTAATTTGAGTCTTTTACCTAATCTTTGCTCAACTACTCTCCTCCATAATTTCATAGTGTGGCTCATGAGCTTAATTCTTCTATAATTTGCACAATTTTGTATATCTTCCTTGTTCTTATAAATAAGGACTAAAATACTTCTCTTCCACTCATCTGGCATTTTCTTAGATATCATAATTCTATTAAACAACTTTGTGAGCCAACTTATATCTTTCATACCTAAACATTTCCATATTTCAATAGGTATATTATCAAGTCCAACTACTCTACCATTCTCTATTCGCTTTAATGCTTCTTTTACTTCTAACTCTCGAATTCTACGAGTAAAAGTATAATTTTGATCATCTTCTTTAGTGTCTAGCATATTCGAGTGCAATAAAATCCTGTGTCCTTCATTAAATAATCTATTAAAATAACGCTTCCACCATTTCCTAATATCTTGTTCCATCACCAAGACTTTCCTTTTTTTATTCTTAATACATTTCACTTGGTCCATGTCTTTTGTCTTTCTTTCTCTACTTTTAACTAGCTTATGGATACTTCTTTCTCTAATTTTAGTATCTAAGGATTGGTTTAGCCAATCAAATACCCTAACTCTCGCTTCGCTCACTACTTTCTTAGTATCCTTTTTAGTTATCTTATATTTTCCTAATTTTCATCACTTTTGAACAAAGATCACGCTTTATAACACTTCCTTTTAACCTTAACCTTATCTTGCATGCTTGTATTCCACCACTAAGATTTTTTATTGTTAGGTGCAAAACCTCTTGATTCATCGAGTATCTCCTTTGGTACTTTCCTAATCTCTTTAGTCATTTCATCTCACAAATCGTTAGTACTTTTTTGTACTTCTCAAAATCCTTTCTCCAAAATCTTTTTTTGTAAGGTCTTTTCTTTATCCCCTTTCAATTGTCACCACTTGATCCTTGACATCCTATATTGGCTTTTACTCTTTACTCTCCTCTTAATTCGAACATCCATAACTAAGACTCTATATTGAGTAGTCAAGCTCTCTCCAAGTATAATTTTACAATCCATACAAAGTTTTTTATCTGATTTTCCTATAAGAAAGAAATTAATTTGAGAGCATGCCCCTCTACTTTTGTACATGATAAGATGCTCCTCACGCTTTCTAAAATAACTGTTAGCTACTGTAAGATTAAACACTAATGAGAAATCTAGAATAGTTTACCCTTTATATTCGCTTCTCCTAAGTCATGTTCTCTATGCGTACCCTTGTAACCTTTAGATACACTCTTCACGTGACCATTAAGATCCCCTCCTAACAGAATTTTTTTTCTTAATAGTCTTTCCTAAACTAAACATTTTAAATCCTTCCAAAACTTTACCTTATGATGTTCTTCTAACCTTGTGGTGCATAAACATTAATTAAATTAAAAGTTTCCCTTTCCATTAAAAAAAATCTTTTCTCCTAATGATATTTCCTGAATTAAACATTCTAAATCCTCTCAAAATTTTTTCTTATGACATTCTTTTAATCCTATTTGTGGTGCGTACGCACTAATAATATTAAAGGTTTTCCTTTTCACTACAAACTTTAATGCAATAATTCTATCTTATAATCTCTTTACATTTACCACAATATTTTTTCAAAACTTATCTACAATTATATTTACTTGAGTTTTCAATTTAGCCTTGTTAGTATACCAAAGTTTAAAACCTAAAGTATCTAATTCTTTCTCTTTTTCTCCTACCCATTTGGTTTCTTGTAGACACATAAAATTAATCTTCCTCCTAATTATAGTATTTACTATTTTCATTAACTTACTCGTAGATGTACCTATATTTCAAGTTCCAAAACGAATCCTACTCTCGTAAACTAACTTCTTTACCTACATTCATTCACGAAAACGTAGAAACTCTTATTTATTTTTCACTACACCTAGACGTTAAAACAACGGCTCTTGCTTATTTGTCATTGTACTTAAACTATACAACGTGTTACTTTTCGAGCAACAAATTAGCATTACCTCTAATATATCAATGATCCATTTCATAAAAATTCTACAAAGTTTTACATTGGCTGTTGACTACCTAACATAACCCTCATCTTTTTTCCAAGATTGGGACAGACTATAAAAAATGATTTACATCAAAGTTCAACTTAGACAGAATATCACCTCAATACCCAAAAAAAGAAATTTTAACTTTTCTAAATCCTTAGTTTGAAAATGATTAAATAGATGTTGTTTAAATTAAATAATGTCATTTTGATCACTTCCTATAATAATGATGTCATCCACATAAACAACTAGATAGATACACCGATCACTCGAAGTGTGACGATGGAAAATATAATGATCAGCTTCATTATGAACCATCCCAAATTCCTAAATAACTGAGCTAAATCCATCAAACCAAACTTGAGGAGATTGTTTAAACCCATAAAAAGAATGTCATAGGTGGCAAACCTTTCTAGACTCTCCTTGAGCAACAAAACTAAACGATTGCTTCATATAAACTTCTTCAAGCTCACCATGGAAGAAAGCATTTTTTATATCAAATTGGTAGAGACCAATGGCACATGGCAATCATAGAAATGAACAAGCAGACAGAGGCAATTTTAGCCACCAAGAAAAGGTGTCCTTATAATCAAGCCCATAAATCTGAGTGTATCCTTTGACAGGAGGGCAATGGGAGGACTATTAGATGGCATGTCCAAGGAAAAGCCTTGGAGTAGGGGGTGAATCAATAGGTATGTCAGCAAAGCCTATCAGAGGTTAAGGAGGTGGCCAATGATGATAAGTTTAAAAAGGATAGAAAGGAGCAGCTGTAGGAGGATCAATGTAAGAAAGTGGAAGATTGTTAGACCCGAAATGGTCCTCATTTGTAGACAGAGATAAATAGGGAGGTATTTCAAAGAATATCACATTTGCTGAGAAAAAGCACTTTTTGGTGTCTGGGGAGTAACACCAAAACCCTTTTTGAAGTTGAGAACACCCAAGAAGACACATTTAATGGATTTAGCAACAAGTTTATCTTTCCTAGGTCTTAGGTCATGAACAAAACAAGTGTAACCAAAAATTCAATGGGGAAGAAAATAAAGAGACTCATTAGGAAACAAAAGAAAGTGAGGAACTTGATTTTGTAACATAGAAGAAGGTATACGATTAATTAAATAGTAAGTAATATGGACAACATTGTCTAAAAACGAAAAGGCATATTGAAATGAAGAAGCAAAGTACAAGCTATCTCAATAAGATGGCAATTTTTACACTTAGCAACTCCATTTTACTATAGGATACATGCATACAAAGATTGGTGAAGAATACCTTGTGAAGACATAAAATTTTGGAACGAAGTAGAAAAATATTCTTGAACATTGTTACTATATAAAACAGAAATAGACGTACCAAATTGATTTTTCACTTCAACATAAAAAGATTGAGAAATTGAAAACACTTTAGAACAATTTTTCATTAAATATGGACGAATAAGAATAGTCATCGATAAAAGTTACAAAATATTGAAAATAAAAAATAGAAGAAACATGACATGGGTCCTAATATTAGAATGAACAAGTTTAAAGGAAGACAGAGCCCGACTAAAACATGCTTTGGAAACAAAACAAGAGCTTGTTCACAAAGTTGCCACCACTACACTAATGATGTCAGAGTGCAAAGAGAAAGAACCATCTTTTAGAGTTTAGAAAGGCTAAGATGACCTAGTTGGCTATGGACAAGATTTGGAGTAGTAGTGGTGTAGGCTATTGGAAATATAAGAGGCATAAGATGACAAAGCTTCCATGATTCACATCCTATGCCAATCTTCCAACCCGTTCTCTAATCCTGCAAAAAAAAACACATTTGTTAACAAAGGTAATGGAGCAATTAAGGGTACGGGCTAAATTATTGATAGAGATAAGGTTAAAAGGACATTCAGGAACATAGAGAACAAAATCTAGAGTGATGGATGGCAGACTTCTAGCATGACCTGTGTCCTTAGCAATAGTTTTAGAACCATTAGTTAGAGTAATAGAAAGAAGAAAAACAGAAGTAGAGATCCTTGAGAGAAGATCTTTGTTACCAAAAATATAATCTGAGGCACCTGAGTCAAGGACCAATGGTCTAAGAAAGAATTAAGCGAGCAAGCAACAGAATTACCAATATGGACTACCGAGGCAACAACAAAGGCTTGTTTAGCTGTCCAGTAGCATAGATACTCATCAATAATCTTTAGTCAATGTAATGGATTGGGATGCCTTTTCCTCAATTGTCTCAACAGATGGTGTTTGTGCAACATTGGCAATGCGAGATGGGCAACCATGAAAGGACCAGCAACGATCTCGAGTATGACCTACCTTATTGCAGTGAATGCATTGAGGATGTTTTTGGTTACCACCATGTCCTACACCTCCACAACTTCCTTTATCACCAGTCTAAGAGGCTAAGGCTAAAATAGGAGAATCTGATCTGTTTGCACTAGAAACATGTGAGGAAAAAATGTGCACTAAACGCGTGGGAACATCATTTAGGGTGGGAACAATAAAGCGTTCCAAAATTTTATCTCGAATAGGTTCAAGGTCAGATCGAAGATTGATCAAGGTCATAACCATGAAGAATTTATCCCACTGTTTCTCTTGGTTTGTTGTAGATGTGGTAGTAGGTATCAAGGGCCTGAACTCATGTTGCAGGGATTCAATTTTGCAAACATAAGTGGTAATATCCATATCCTGATGCTTAAGATTGACAAGGTTAGATAAAACATCATAGTAATGCCTAATATCATTACTAGATACCAATGCAACTTTATTCCAAACCTTATAACAAGTCTTTTAAGGCTAATACATAGGAAGCAACTAAGAGTCAAGAGAATGTTACAATAAAGCATATAGATGGGCATCAATTTTCATCCAATTTGGTCTATCTATAGTAGGAATGTCAATTTCTTGCTTACTCAAATGGTCTAGATAACCTTATTTTTTAA
Source organism: Erythrophleum fordii (assembly GCA_032878935.1). Classification (NCBI taxonomy): domain Eukaryota; kingdom Viridiplantae; phylum Streptophyta; class Magnoliopsida; order Fabales; family Fabaceae; genus Erythrophleum; species Erythrophleum fordii. Next base: position 9,693,773 of record JAVQMF010000052.1, on the reverse strand, counting down.
ACCATAATCGAACAAATGCAGCCCAAGATTTATAATTAGATGCTTCATGCAATTTTTCAGATGTAATCATTAGAGAGCCACTGATGGCAGAGAAAATGGTACCTAACTTGGGAGTTTCAGAACTAAACATGGTTGTTTAGATGAAGGGCAGCTCTTAGAATACTTTGGTAGTATTAGCAGCACCAAAAAAAGTGTAGAGATAGGACCAACAGAGGCCGAAAAAGGGATTCATTGCAAATAGATCTGGGTGAGTGGCAATGATAGATGCGCTCTCACACACCTATATGTGGGGCGGAGAACAGAGAGTCGCAGTGGCTTGGGGTGCATGTCTCAATATAGGAAGTAGGACAAGGCAAACTACATTGGAAAATTGTGGGATGGAAGAGTTAAAAAGGTAACCTAGGCTGGAATGAAACACAGCCTGGAAAATAAAGGAAGAGACATTGCTGGAAGGAGTCACATCAGGCTCTGATACCATATAGAGTAACATGGATCGAATACATAAGGTGTAAAGACTCCTTACATTGTTGTCTTATGTATAAGAGAAAATAAAAGTGTAGTACAAAGTAGTACAAAGAACCTAGACACTAACGTGTATAATATGAATATAGACTCTAATATGTACATTATTCTAAGTCTCAAACCTGTTTCCTTATTAAAGGAAAAAAATCTAACCAGTTTCCTTGCTCTTGAACGGGCAGCAGATTCCCGATTTTTTATCATCCTTTTCTGCCTCCTCTCAACAATCTTGTCTATCATGTCCTCTGGAGTGCCTCTTTTTCTTCCAGGTGTCTGTGTATCAGACAAAGTTCCCATCAAAGGCGAGGGTACAGCCACCTGACAATCAGCAAGAGGAATATCCAATGGAGCACCAACCCCTATGTGTAATGGCTGTGTTATACTCTGACCAGGCATATATATACCCATTAAACTCTGTTGCGGATGCTGATATTGTGTTTGCGGATACTGGATCCACTGACCTTGCTGAGGAAACTGGGGTGCTGCTACATTTGAATCAAACCCAACTAGTGGACCAGTTTTCTTTCTATCGCAAGACGCTTCTGCAACAACACCAGCTTTTACTAGGAAATCCTCCAACGTCATCTCTCCCAAAGTAGGATGCCTATCTTGAGACTTCTTCTCGTCATTATTTTTACTTTGTAGGATGTCTCTCCAAACTTCATCGACTGTTTTCTTGCTTAGTGCACTAGTTAAGGACAGACTAGCCTGACGCTGTAGAGCAGTTTGACTAGCTTGTGCTGTGCCTTCAAAGTCCATACTCATGGACTGATTTGCCTCAGCGGTCCACACATTTTTCAGAAGCTCATCAAGGTTCATACTACAAAGTGGTTTTCCCAAATCACCTAGTTGATTCTGAACCTCATCAAGGGTGAGACTGTACATTGAGTTTTGTCGCACTGGAGCCTGGAATTGTAACTGTTTTCTGTTACCATCACCGCCACCTTGAGAACCCATCATTTGGATGCCCGTTCAACAATTCTTGTCGTAAAAGTTCACACCATGTCTAACTTCAACTTTTACCAACAGGAGACTAAAGGCATCCAATCTACATCTTCAATGCGGGCTTAGAAAAAATTAAAACCTGACAAACAATTTAAAGTTCAGAACCAGCATGTTTGTGGAGCTAATTTTAAAATTTATAGGATCAGCAGTAGCCAAAAAGCCTAGCACGCATTCCAAAGGGAGAAAAGGGAAGCGTTAATTGAAGGAGTGGAAATTAGTTAAATTTTTTCAGACAAGATATCATGCACGCATGCAGGGGCACAGCTTCAATTTACTTTGGCCATATCATTTTCAGTATAGATTCAAAAAATTCAAACGGGTCCACGCCTATAAAAAAGAGAGAGAGTGAGAGACCGTAATTTAAGAGCAGGAAAAAAAAATTTCTTTCTTTCCATTACAAAATGAATAAAAACAAAAAAGAATTACAAATAAGGACTCAAATTTAAAAAATATTATCGGATCTCCACTAGTTATCATTGGTTTTGGTTTTAATTAAAGGCAGTAATAATCTACCAACATAGTAGTAGTAACAGGTCAAGTAAGATAATATTTTTTAGTTCTAGGTCTTTTTGGAATTCTCCCTGAAAACATCGAAAACTCAGAGACAGTAATATAATCCACTTATGAAAAAATTCAGCGAAGAGGAAAAATTCCTGAAGAAAAGCAAATGAAACCCAGTAAACATGTCAGGCCAACAATTGACTGAAGCACTGATAAATTAAACAAGTGAAAATCAATAACCTTACACATATTCTTCCTATAGACCATAAAAAGAAATACAAAAGATTCTTCTATTTCTTTCCAGATAGAAGTCAAAATGTGCTATAAAAAATTCGATCCCTTGCATGCAGGCTCAAAGACAGAGCTGCCTCAATGATATTCCCATTGAAACCCTAAACCCCATGTTTGAACCCATAAATGTCCCTTAGCCTTTGGAACTTCCGTCGAAAACCATTTGGTTTAAGAATCGGAACCCAGTTTCCCATAATGTTAAATACGGTAAACTTCATTACAAGACAACCAATTGCGACACCAAAGATACAGAAATATTTCCCCGAATTCAGAAAAAACATCTATGATGAAGAAAAAAAGGAAGAACATAGAAGGAGAACAGAAGAACCATTTGCATGCAAGGAATTCAGTCTCACTCTGAAATAGAAAAAAATTCCTAAAGTATCTCAACAATCCCGGGAATGAGATCAAACCCACCATAACCGCAGTCTTCATTTCTCGTACGCAGGAGACATTTCAAATTTGAAAAAATATTAGCATCTAGAAGAAAGAGTGTGTTCTAAGGAACAAATTTAAAAATTTAAAAATATTGAGAAAATAGAAACGGAAGTAACTTCGAGACAGAAACCGATCTGAAACTGTTCACTGAGAGATTGAAACAATGGCTGTAGTACGTAAACAAACCTCCACAACTGTTTGTGTACACTGGGTTTGCTTGCAGAAATACAATTCCAGGTAGATGTCAGTGACAGAGGAGGGGGGAGAGGCCAAACAAATTGCCCAAATTTTTATACCCGAAGTGTATCTATTGGTGTTTTTCTTTGTTTTTTTAATTATTTTATTTTATTTTTAATTTAATTCTTATAATTTAAAAATTTACAATTAAATTGATATAATTTAAACAATTTTGATTTACTTTTTACTATTAAACTTTTATCAATATTTTGTTTAATTTTGTCAAAATTATGATATTATGATATTTTAAATATACATAATTTATACTAATAAAATAAAAATTAACTCATACATATATAGTGTATAATCTTGTGTTAAGTAACTTAAGTGCAAATTTAGAGTACTAAACGGTCCCTTTAATATATAGAAAGTTGGGATAGAAATGATAATAGAAAGTAAAAACATAATTTTAAAAATAAAAAATAACTTTTTTATCTTTATCATAAAATAAGCATTTATTAAAATAGATCTTGTCAAGTAACGAATATAAAAGGTCTTTTACAAAAAATTTTCTTTCTTTTTATTTTTCATTCAATCTATCGGGTTGAAAATATTATGTAATTAGTTAGATTTATAAAATTTAACAAAATATTAGTAAAAGTGTAATGATTGAAACTAAATTAAAATTTTTTAAAATTATAAAAATTTAATTATAATTTTTTAAATTATAAGGATGAAATTAAATTAATTAAAATTACAAATATAAGAGAATAATTTAACCATTCTTTTCAATGTATTCATTGTTTCATTTGGGTTTTTTTTTCTTATTCATTAGAATAAAAAGAATCTCTCTTAATTTAGAGAATTATACAATTTAATTTCTTCTTATTTTAAAAAAATGATCAAAAACCTCTCACTAAACTTTTAGTTTTGTATAATATAATCTTTTCATCAATTTTTTTTAATCTAAAATTTTATCACCATTTATTCTTGTAAGTTAAGTCTAAAAAAATGCCTAATTTGTCATCCAAGTAGCAAATAAGTTTTTCTTTTTAATCATTTTCTTCCATATTTTTCATACATAAACATGATAAAAAAGGCCTTTGTTTAGAGGTCCAAAAAAATTTTAAAAAAAAGGCTTTTTGTTTGTTAATTGCATATTGAATATACTTGTTTGTTGAATTAGCCTCTATAAACAAATAGTATTTAGTTTTTGCACAAAAAATTAATAAAAAGGTTATATTATACAAATTAAAAGTTAAAGAATTGGAGTTTTTTTTTTCTTATTAGGAACAAAAAAAAGGATCACTTGTGGGCGGCCTCATTGGGTAACCATGAGCCCTTTCCTTCAGTCCTTCTAATTGGTTCACATACTCTACACATGATCATTTCCATAGTTGTGTAGCAGTTTGCTCGCTATTTTTGCCCAATTGCAGAACTCAATGTATCAGTGTCGTGATTCTACAAATTACATAAAGGCTTATTTATTTATTTCTTTCTTTGAATCTATTTAAGAAAATAAAATTTTATTTTATTTTAATTAGAATTGTTTTATTTTTAAATTTATTAAATGATTTTCATCCTTAATAAAATCAACTTTGATGTTTAAGCCCAAGAGTAAGCAACATGGAAATCTTTGGACATAAATGACATATTGTACCTCTTCCCTTATTAATCCCTCATAAGATTTTGTATTTTTTTATGGTAAAAAATATTTATGTTTTATTTTTAAAAAAATTTATTAAAAATAAAATTTAAATATTATTTTTTGTAACCAAAATAAAATTAACAATTGTCTTATTTTATTGTTATTTTTAATTATTAAAATTTAACAAATAGAGAGATAATATTTTTATAATTAATACTATTATGATTAAATTATTCTCATAAAAAAAATGAAAGGGACCATATTACTTTAATCAAAACTAAATAGACAAAAAAAACTTTTTTTGAAGAAATTCAAGAAATTAAAATACAATTAAATATTATCTTATTTATTTATTTATAATATATTTAAAAGAATTATTTATTCACATTTTTATATTTTTATTTTAAAAGTAATATAAAATTATTAGTGTTTGAGTACTAACTAAAGGAAAAAGAAAGCTTAGCCAAGTTCGAACATATTATTAAACTTAAAAATAAGTGTGGTTTACAAGTTTTTTAATCTTTGAGCTAAAAGGAAAAAAAAAGGCAATTGGGAGTTGTCAGTGTTCAATGCTAGATAGGTAAAGTGATGAGAGCATAAGACCATGATGGTTTGCAAACTCATAGCAAGGCAAGTTGAACATTATCCCAATATACTAGACTTTTGTACAATAGTGAGAGCTCTAAAAAAAGCTATGCTTCAAAGTTTTTTGGTTTATCAAACCTTTTTAGGTTTATTTTATTATATTTTCATTATTAAGTTTTTAATAAAATTATAATATGTGTAAAAAAAATTTAAAAAAAAATTCAATTATATAATACTAAGTTGTAAAAACTATACATTTAATATTTATTATTAAAAAAATTGCTTTAGCCCCGGTTTCATCAATGTATCTCAAAAAGTACATGATGACAAACAAAGCTAAATGATATGACGAGGGAAGGGATAGAATAAGATTTATATTAAGGGATTTAAAGAGATAGTGATACAATAACTAGACAAAATAAAAATTATAATTTGTAGTATTGGTGGGGTATAAGCTTAAGACAGATAATGGTAAAGGTGTTCTTGCTGATTCTCATCATCTTCCTTTGATGTGGTTGTGAGCTTTTATATTTTTAAGTTTAAGGGGCAATGAGCTAATGATAACAATTAGGATGAGTTGTTTAGTGAAACTGTAGAAGTTGTCTGATCAAGTGGCTTACCGTGTTAGAATAATTCTATTTGGAGCAACTTGACTAACTTGTTGTATTAGTATCTTAAATGAGGCTTGATGAATGATAGTCGCTGAATGCTTTATACCTTCTAAAATTAAACTAGATTACATTAAGTCAATATAAACTGTTATGGCCATGTGGCACCCATAACACTTGCCCTTAATTCCACTAGTAAGGTGTCGAGCGAGTAGCGCTCAAAGTAGTGCATGTGATGTCGTGTGATTAATGATGGCAATGTTATCACTTCATGTTCCCATGATTCTTCACATACAAATGGAGTGTTCCATTGAACATGAGAAGTCGTAGGGTGAAAAGGATCATTTGCTATAATTCTATTTGTTTGTGTGTTGCTTCTCTTCTTCATCTTTCATTTATTTGCATGTTATTCCATCTTTTGTCTACATATGTGCTAATCCATATGCTTCATCTACATTTATATAGGTTAGGCTTTTTCAAGTGTAGGTCTTTCCTTGATAATTATAGGAGCAACATATTTAAGGATGATCATCATTAGACTTAAAAGGTTTAGAGCTTTTTTGTTAAATGTTGTTCTATCATTGCTTTCTAGTTAGCAAGGAGTGTTCAATGTAACATCCTACATAAGGAGTAATAAATAAGAAAGAACAAGGTAAATTAGGAGCAAAAAAGCGCTTGAGTTTAAATTATGATGATACATTATCTTAAATTGAAGCAAAAGAGTTAAGAGAAACTAACTAAATTAAACACAATACCTTATATTATCAAAATCCCACATACATCCTCATTCATTAAGTCAATACCATCTTTTTTATCTATTACACTTAACCAATTCTTTCTAACATTTCTCATTTAGTTCATACAAATTTAGAGAGAATGGAGTGAAAGCTCTTGCATGCTCTTCTATGGAGTTTTAAACTTCAGGCCTTTACATGGTGGCTAAAAAAGGGAAACTAACTAAGGTGACTTTACTAAACCTTACTATACTCTATTTGCTCTTCCTCTTAATTCGTTTGATTTCACAAATGGTGGTGGTTTTTAGTTTAAAGGTTGAAGGAGTTAGGTGTGAATCTTGAGTTTAGTGAATAAGAGGAAGAAGAATAGGCTTGAAGCTCTAAAGCAAGGTAGCTTTCTTTAATTTAAAGCTTGATTTAATTCTTTTGTAAAGATTATGTATTGAGAGTTTTTCTTCTTATTTTGGCTGATATATAATAGTGAAAAGGAAGTGAAAATTGTGCTTGTTGAGCTTAAAGACCATTTATGGTAAAGAGCAATTGAAATCTTCACTATAATGAGTAAACTCTTCTTAATTTAATCTCTTGATATCAAAACTTGTATATGAGTTGGTTTAAGCATTATGTATCCTTATGGTGGCCAAAAATGATAAAAAGAAGAAGAGTGAAGCATAAGGTTAACATCAAGGAGCTTAAGGCCTAAAAGAAGCAAAGCAAAAGAATGGGTATGTGAATTCTTTAATCAGTATTAGTTTGGTTATTTATGTGGATTCTTTAATCAATATTAGTTTGGTAATTGAATTGCTGATGAATTTCTTCATTTAACTCTTGCTTCTTTAATACTTGAGAATTGGAATTAAGGAAGCTTGAAATATGAAAAATGAGAAGCTAAGGCATTGATTTTTGAAGTGTAGGAAAGGAAGAATTAAAATGGTACGTAATCTCTCTAGTGTAATCCCTTAATGGTAATACTTGAAGTGAGGATTGGGAGCTAAGTACTTTCTTATATTTGGTCAAATTGATGAAGTTGAATAAAGGAATTTGCATTAGGATTCAAAGATTAGAAAGAGAAGCCCTTGTGGGAAGCTTGAATTAGGTAGGGATGGTTGGATTTAATGCATATTGATTGTATATGACTAGAAAAGAATTCATGATGCTTGATTGAAATTGTCTATATGTCATACTTAGATTTATATGGATTGATTGAGCTTGGATTTGTTGTAGAATACATTACACTTGCTCTTTAGGTATTTATTTATCTTTCTTGATATATTTACTTTGAACCAAAATTGCTACTAATAATTTTACATGATATTTATTCTTGCTTGGTTGCTCACATTATGTGCTTCCAGTTGAGACAAAGGCTACTCCTTGTGACTTTATGATAATGCTTTATTACAAGACAAATAGTGCTCCCCAATAATTTATGATAATGCAATTTAGATTAGACAAATGTTGCTCTTCATGGTTATGATGATGAGAATGGTTGAGACAAGGTTGCTCTTTCCTTGGTTTATTGGCCAATAATTCATTTATGTATGCAATTAATATGTTATAGCTTTTTATGAAATGATAATATGATGTGCTATTCTAGTTTATAGATCATTCATGTGATAATTGCTAATATGTCTGAAAAGGTAAAAATAGCTACTGGGATTTTATACCACACCCCATTGTAGGCTACACTTGTACAAGTGACGGTTCTAATAAAGTAAAGGAACAATAGGCTAAGAATTGAGATCTCATGGTACTCATATGTGTGTGTGGCTACTAGCCACATGGCTTTGAGACCCTACATATATGATGTCTTTTAGGGGCTATACTTATGTGTACATGAATGCCAAGATAAGGACTAGCATAGGAAGTTTTGAATGTGTAAATGGTGATTTACCTCTTAATTATACATATATGGATGATATAATGTTGGTTGGACTCTTGATGATAATGAAAATGATATAATTATGTTGACATGTTCATATTAGTATTTTTGGAGGTATGATTTTAGCATGTGAAAATCCAAGAAATTGTTCCCATGAATGACTTAGCATGTCATATTATAAGGATACATGTTATGTGATAATCTTGCATCATGGCACTGGGTGTGCATGAATTCTAAATTCAGATGCCTAATAGTGTTTTATAAGATTAGTTTGCATGACCATGTGGCAATACATATATTAATTTAAATTTCAAAGGAAGAAGGATATTAGCTTAATAATCATGAAAGAAGGGTTAGAACACTACACTTTAATGTTTAAAACTTATCTAGGATGGTTTGGCATCCAATGGATAGGTGTTGGCCAATTTAGGTATGCCACTTTTTGCTTAAAAATTCAGATGCAAAAAAGAAAAAAAGAAAAGACGTAGTTTATAAGTGATGATTTCATGTACCTTTGGTTGTAATTTTGGGGAACTGAGATAGTAACTTCAGGAGGCCTTAGTTGTAGCTGACATTGATGAAGTTTTCTTTTTTTGAAAATAGGGTAACCACCAAATTTAGGTTAGTCTTTTAGGTAGACCTTTTCTTGTCTTTTGAGACCTTGGGATAAACTAGTTGGCAATTTTGAAAATTTTCTAGTTTAAAGTAAGTTCGATGTGGCTAATGCAAACCTGAAGTCACCTAGTTCCAATTGTGCCCAAAGCATATTTTTTGAAATTTAGCAAGCCAAAATGACCCTATATGAGCTAGGAATTGTTAAGCAATTAGGCACACATAGCATTCTTAGCGTGTTCAATTTAGTAGATGAAGCAAGAGGTTTAAATCCATAGCAAACTATGCCCAAAACTGTAATTTTCAAAGCCTTAAGTCAATATATGATGCCTTCAACTTCTGTGCAACATTCCCCAATTGAGTGGCTTCAACTCTGTGCCAATTTCACCAAATAGTAGGGTGCATGGCCTGTCAGTGCTACTATGATTAGCCATGCACCTCAATAGTAGAGGAAAGTGTCAGTTTGACATCTAACCAATGAGTTACACCCTGGGCATGTAAGAGGGCCTATCCATATGCCCGGTCTATGTATCACACTGCTTTGCAAAGGTTTGATGGGTGGTTTTAAAAGTCTTTTGTCTTTAGGTTGTGTGATGAAGATTAAGGCAAGCTTGGGGACCTCTGGTAGATAAGTTGGATTGTTTCGTTTAAGATTTTTTATACCTTGTGGATGAAAGATCAAAGAGGAAAGCCTAGAAAATTTAAAGTTAACTATAAGCCATTCTAGTTAGCTAATATATGAGCCATGAAATATGTCATAATTCATAGATATTTATTAAGTCTGGTTAGTTAGTTATAACCTAATTATTCAAACAAGGTTTATGATAAGGGCATTAGTCTTTAAACATAAGTTATAAGTTCGAAAAGTTTTAGTTAGTGCGTTTTTCCCTCAATGTTCAGAGATTTAATTTATGCTTCCATTTGGTTTTAGCTAGAATTAAATTTCTAAATGATAAGCTTAGTCTTACCGAGATAGAGGCTTTACATTTGATGTTAATACTATATAAGAGCACTCTTTAAATAGGAGTAGGATTTCCATTAAGTGGGCATTTTTGTTATATAATAGCTTTGATTAAGGTGACATTTGGTCAATTGACACCACAAGCTATGCCATATGTGTTAGGTTTTATGGTTTTATCTTTTATGACTCTATCCTATTATATAAGGATTGAGCTATCTTTTCCTTTGTTTTGCCTTTCTTTTTTCAATGTTAATGAATATGCTAATATTTGTGGCATATTCATTATCATCAATAAACTTGATTATCATTTTCTTTTTACTAGAGGTTTTATATGTTCAAGTTCGCTATAGGTTTATTGCTTTTTTGTATGTGTGGCCTGTTGTTGGTCCCTTCCTTTTTGCTTATCATTATGTCAAGAAAACCCCAATGTTCTTTCTATAGATTCTTTAAATGTTTCTTTATCTCCAACCTCTTCAACTTGCTCTTCTAAAGAGTTTACTTTGTGAAAGTGTTATCGGTAGATGAATGAATCATCTTGTAGCTTTAAGAATGATAGTAAGGAAAGCCTTCTTAGCCTTTGTCTGAGGAAGACCTTAATGAACTAAAGAAGACTATGCAAGATTCATACTAACATTGATCAAATCTAGAAAGTATGAAAAACAACAAATCGATTATATAATATTTAGAACACTAAGTCAAATTAAATATAAAAAATTACTTGACTTTTCTATGTTATCTTGATTAGATTTGGTGTATGGTAGGTTGGATCTTCCTCTTTATAATCATCAAACCTTTCTCTTTAGAAGTGTTAAACTAGGACTCGTAGTCTAATTCCAATGAAAAACTAGTGGAAACATATTTAAAATCCTTAATCCCAACTAAAAATTTAAGCCAATCAAAACTTTTATTATGATTACGCCACCTAAGTTTAGCACTATGAACTTAGGTTAAGTCTTCATCAAGCTTATGAAACAAAGTTAACTTCTTTATAAAACTAGGTATGTTAATTTAGCTAAATCATCTTAACTATTTGAACTTGTGATCTCCTAAAATAATAACTAATAAGTTTACTAATAATACTTACAACTAAGGAATTACCCTAGCTTTGCTAATTATTTGGAACCTATCTTTTATGTCATTAAATCTATATTTATTCTATTCTTTAACCAACAACATAAGAAAGACAATTGAGTGAATACTAACTTAAATCAAATATTGATGCTAGCTAGTTAGATAAATTTCTCAAAGATTTATTCATATCAAGCACATCCTTCTTATCCCTTTGAGTTTCTAACAATAAAAGTAATTTTATACTTTTCTCACTTAGTCTCTCACTCTTAGTTCTATACCATAATAACCAATAAAATTGCTTAAACACTTGAGAAAAACCTTCCTTGAAATTCTTTTATAATTATGCTAAGCAAACCCTAGAGAAAAAGATTAGAAAAATTTTCCTACAAGCAAACAGAGCTTGTGCCCTGGCCATAAATGGCCATGCTGTGGTGTTGGTCACATGCCATGCCCAAAACAATACCAAAAAGGGTAAGGCCATGGCCACAACTAGACAAGCCACAACACAACCAAGTTTTATTTTGGTTTGGCCAAAAACTCATACTTGTTTAGCCTAAAAACCATTTAGCTTCAATTCTAAACTTGATGGAACTTGCTTAAAACCTTAACTAAGGTTGAGACATGATGTTAAAAAGGGATTAGGTCCATTAGACTAAGGATATACATAAGTTTGTAAGGGATACATAAAGCAAAACTAGAAAAATATAATAACCTTAAGATGACAGCAATTTGGAACTATAGAACCAATAAATGATATAACCAATTTGCTATTTCTTGACTAATTGAACCTAAAACTCTTTTTAAAAAGTTTTATATTTTCAAAGACATTAGTCTAGGACCAAGAAGATTTATTATCACCAAAATTTTTGAAAGTATATGCTAAACCTCTCAAGTCTACCTTCTTAAATTTATGGTAGTAAAAGCACACATAAACTAATAAAATGGAACTTGTATTAACAAGCAGCATACCTAAAATGAGTTCTACTCATCCATAAGCTCCCAAACCACTTTAAGCAACATTCAAATACCTAATTACATGTATTCAAAGCCAAGCATCCTTGTTAATGGTTATGGAGCAAAATATGACCATCCAAAACTGTACTTTAATACCATCATGAAAGGCTAATTTCTAAACTTGCCTATCACTTGAGTTCCTTATATCCAAATTTTGCAAATGGAGTCCAAATGATTCCAAAACACTTTTAAGAACTTTAAATCACTAAAATACACTTGGTCAAGGCATAAAATTCCCAAAAGCACTCGAAATAGTCTAAATGACCATGTTAAATCCCATTTCAAGCTAAATCTTAGTCTTACATGAGTTTTACATAAATTAGATTCCAAGTCCAAAATATTCCAACCAAAACCTCCATTACCTTATTAATCACCTCTTAAACATGCAATAAGCCAATATGCTTAAGAATGAGCTATAATTTACACATAATTATCATAAGCCAACCATGTCTACGGTAATCCATTGTAATAGCAAAACATGCATTTCTCTACTTTGTTCTATTATAAAGCATCATGAACCATGTGCATACCATTCACTTATATTCACAAATACATCATTCCGTCAACTCAAAAGCTATACATGTTAAGTACTATCTTGGCATTAATTTATATATACAAGCAAGATCCTAAAAATAGACTTTATAGACTCTCATACATCATGTGAATATCTAAAAGCAAAAATATTTACACAAAATCAAACATGTATAGCCACCCGCACACACACACACTGCTAACCATAGATTTAGTTTTTAACTTGCTTTTTAGGCCTCTTTAATGATTCTTCTCCTGAAAAAATAAGATAGTTATTCCCCAAAAAAGGTTAGATCAAAATCCTAATAGTTGGTTTGCATTTTAAGATATATTTACAACAAAGAACTATAATAGCCTATATAGTAGCATTAATGGAATTTAAGCATATTTGATTGCATAAGCTATCATATACATATCGTACATCTCATAAATCATAAATCATATATGGTTAATACCATAGGAATTTTAGAACTAAACCATGGGGAGAAATGCCCATCTCAATCTAAAAATGAACTACAGGTAGGAATGTCTATCTCGCCTAGAAATAATAAATCACAGGCTTAACCCAAAATTAATAAACTATGGGATGGAATTTCCTTAACCCTAGAAACTCATAAACAATCAACTAGATGTATCAAACTTATAAATCAATTGTAACACATTCTACTTTAGAGGCAATACATCAGGAAAGACAAGCAACTACCTAAAAACCAACACAAAGCAATTCTTAGCTAGTACAAGCCACTCTATATTTATCAGAAGGTCTCTCAATTGGTAACTTCCTAAACCTTTTTTTGTTCCATAAGTAATTCTTACTTTCCATAAAGCAAATCCCTTTTCCACTTTGATAAGAAACTTCCAGCCAACCAAGCAAAGTAGATAGCCATTAATTTAATTTCCAAGTTTCCATTTCAAGAGACCAAGGCATGAATTAAATAAAAGATTTGTGACACCTTAATCTACTACCGCTACCTAGCCTCTCACTGGGTTCGGTTCCATATGATTTCCAAAGAACCACTACTCTTCCGTGGCATTTGCATGCTATGAACCGGGGTTTCATATACTCATCTTTTGCTCCGTGGGTCCTGTGAACCCATCTCAAGCATCCTCAACTCAAACTCTATATATACGACTCATACATAGCATAAAACAAACCATAAGCCACGGGTATAGAGCCAAAAACCAGAAAAATTGCATTTTCTCACTTGTGTCCAAAAGTCATATTTTGGCTCTAACTTTGGAAAATCATAACTAATTATAGGAAAATGGGAATCTAGTAAAATTTAGCTCTCTAGAAAGCTCTAAGTGTTACCTTTATAGTAAAAATAATTCCCAATCGAAATCTCTGGGTTTGGACCATGTTTGACATCAAAAATGGGAAGGAGGTCTGGCTGTCACTGTTTCTGGTGTAGCTTACTGTCATGACTTTTGAAAATTCATAACTAAATCCACAATCTAGGCACACTATACCAATTTAAAAAGCTACAGATGTCTACTAGAGGAAAAAAATAAGTCCAGATCAGTTCAGTAGCTCCTACTCCCCGAAAACTGATGGAACAGTAACGGGGGTCAGATGAGCTCCCTGATGCTGATACAGAACTTCAGATGGTTCGTTCTCTCTCTACAGACCTCTGATTTAGGTGATTCTAGTTCCTATAAGTCACTGTAGTTGTCTAGTTTATGTGTATAAAATTTCACCACATTTGGAATCCATTTGGTCTATGAATGTCATAGATTTCATTTCTGGTTTATATGAACAGTACATGACCAATCCATTAAATTTTCCCAAATTCAACAATTCGCTAAATATTCTCTCGACCTTCGAATATTACCAACTTTAGCTTCTCAAGAAGCTTTCTACAAACTCTAGAGGCATGCCAAATCTCATGGCAAGAGGAGCTCATCCAATTATACTTTGACAGAGCTCACAAAAATACCGGTTTTGGCACCTAAGAAGTCCAAAACGGGTCCAAATGGCCTCTCACACACTCTAGCCACTCATGGACAAGTTTAAAAACATAACACTAGGATATATAACAAGTCCATGTAGTCCAAATCATCAGACATTCCAATCTCACTATGCTACGGCCAAAAATACACTATTACATTCATTCAAGTAAAATGGGCAAAACCCTCATTTCCATTCATTTGGCTCTTTACATAGTTTGTACATCACCATTTCATGCATATACACTTTCTACAATATTTATAACTTAAAAATAGTGGGCACATATTCGTTTTGCACCACTTTACATCAAAATAGAGTAATATCTAACTAAGTATACTCCTATACATGCTCCTAGGCTCCTTGGTGTGCACTTGGTTCTCCTTGTGCTCCATCTAGCATATTAAGTTGGGAGGGGAAGGGGTGAGATTCAGGGAATCTCAGTAGCTCATGCACTCAATCAAGTAAGCAATCAAGGCATATAACAAGTCAAAGCATGTGAATAAGCATTCAGCCATTCTCAATCATCCAACACACATTGTACATGCTATGGAAATCACAACAATGCCAAAAATGGGCTCCAGGGACTTTTGGTCTAACCTCACCCGAGTTTAAGGGACTTTTGGATGGCCTCACCCGAGTTTAAGGACTTTTGACTTAGCCTCACTCGTTGAGACTTTTGGCCTTGTTTCACCTATCTCAAGGGACTTTCGGCTTTACCTCACCCATCTCAAAGGACTTTCGGCACTACCTCACCCGAGCAAATCTCACAATTCATCACACAAGCATATTGGCATCAATGCATCAAAGCAATAGCATATGGCATATTCCACATAACAAGCATATACATAAACATACAATGACTATTACATCCAAGAATGCAACAAGAAAGAGTGGGAAGAGAGAGCTACCTTATGAGCCAAAGCCAACACTAGCTTTTCCTTTCAATTTCTCCTCTCCCTCCTTAGGTTCACAATCACACCTTGATGGAGGTGTTTCTCTTGAGCCTAGACACACAAAAGCATGCAATTACTCTTTTATAACTTAATTCAGAGCAACCCTTCTATCACATAAAAACCTAGGGTTCTCTCTCTCTCTCTAGAATGCCATCAACTCTTTCTCTCTCTCAAGCTCCCATGGTAGTGGAAACCACATTTTCAAAGAAAATACAAAGATTCAAAGGTGTTTTCCACTTTCTCTCTTCTGACCCATGCCCAAAATCTAACCATTTTCATAAACAAAACCATGGGAAGAGAGGGCAAAGAGAGGGGATCAGAGTTCTAAAAAGAAATGGGAGAAGTTTCCTTACCTTTCCCTTGCTCTTCCTCCTTCTCTTGATCTCTCTCACTCTCCACGCCTCTTTTCTCTCATTGGGTCGAAGTCTAGGGCAGATATGAGAGAAGAAATGAGTTTGGGCATTTAATGAAGTCTAATTCTCGCCTTTTACTCTCTTCAGGACTGACCCTCGCTACGGCGAAAATTAACCTTCGCTATAGCGAGCTCGTGTTATCTGGCTTCGCTATGGCGAGGCTTAACCTTCGCTACGGTGAACTCGCGTCAGTTCCCTTCGCTATGGCGAGTTTCGATCTTTGCTATGGCGAACTCGCGTTAGTTCCAGACTACCACTCTCGCTATGGCGCACGCTACAGCGAGCAACTCCCTGGTTTTTGTATGGACTGCTGCCAGCACTCGCTATAGCCAGAATCACGGTCGCTATGGCGAGAAGGCACTCTCGCGACAGCGAGATCATTTCTCGCTATTGCGAGAAGACTTAGCAAAAATTCTGAATTCCAAAAATTTCCAGCTTTCTACTTTCTTTCTTTTCCTTTCCTTTTCTTTTTCCCGGTTGTTACAAGATTCACATAACAATTTCAGTTATGTATGCTTCCCATTTCCAATTGCTAATATCAGTCCATTAGGCAAACTTCCACCTTCTAATTATTAATTTAGAAAATTTGAACATACATCATATTAAAATACCCTAAATTTCCATTTAAAGTTCAATATCAACAATTCAAATTCAAGGTATTCACTCATGATGATAGGGATTTGGTTTCTTTCTTTCTCTAAGTCCTTCCCAAGCTTTTTTAATTAACAAAAATCCTTTCTCTACACTATTACATGTTTTGCCAAAGTAAAATGACATTCCAATACTATGCATTTTCAATAAACAACTTACAATAGATAAAAAGAGATGAAAATTTTACCTTTAGCTCATAAATTATTGTTCTCCCAAGCCTTTTGCAAACTTCAAATCATCATACTCTTTCTTTCTCACTTTAACTCACGACCAAAATGCCTATGTCATGAATTAATGGAAAGCTTCACCTAAAATTTACATGGAAATGCTTCTCACCTTGCAACACTTTTCTTCAAGTTCCTTCACGAAATAACACCTTAATGGACAATTTGTCTTAACCTTCAAACCAAAAAAACCACTTTCAAATCAAAAATTATTTGTAGTAGATGAATAAATGATAAGTAAATTAAATTTCTTTACGACTATGTTGACAAATGATCAACATTTCACTTCCATGCAAGGGCTTCAAGTTCTCGTTAATGGCTTCCCTTTCTTCTCCATATTTTCATACCCTTGTCTCTCTGTCTTAGATGTTAAAATGATAATAGGGAATGACATTAATGAAGTATAGTGAGAGTGAGATGAGTGGCCTTGACTTTAATTAGGGATAAAAGTGAATTTTAAGTTGTTGCATGCTTCTTTCTTTATTTTCTAATTTAATTATTGTTTTTAATATCATAACTTATCTTAATTGGCTCCCCTAAATTTTTTCAATCATGCTTTAAGCTCCATCATTACCATTTAATTGCCCACTCATTAGTTAGAGTGTTACAATGACCCTTTGCTAAATAGTGACATTCAATAGGGCAAATGCATAGATTAGGGTTAGAGAGAAGATTTAGTCTTAACTTAAGTAGCATTTTACTGGGCCCTCCTATTGCAAGCTTCCATAAAACCTAATAGCCCACGCTTTCAATTGGCCTAATAACCTTATGATTGCTTGATATAATTTAAGCATACAACGTCTCAATGGACCATTAACCAACCTATATTTAGAAAATAAAAATTATACAATTAATATGAGCCCACAAGTAAAAATTCTAACATTCTCTTACTTAGGCACATTAATTATTTTTTAAAGAAATTCATTTTATTTTGTAAAACAACTTTGGGGTTGATAAAACAAAACTTTATATACGTATCTTTTAAAAAATAATCCTAAAATAACACACAACAAACATAATTCAGTCTAACACAACTATCAATATGAGATAATGATGATAATATGCCCTTTATTAATATACTCTCAATTTATAGTCACATATATCAACAATCATACTGAAATGGATCATAAGTTTAGAAGTGTGGTAGGAAATAGCTCTCAAGAGTGACTAATAATATATTATTTCTTATCGGTCCTCCATATGATTTCTCAATGTCCTTTATACTTAATTGGCAAAAAGAAATCATTTAGCTTAAAATAAGCTTGTATATCCCAAATAACTTTATCTCAAGAATATTTTATAGTGCCAATAGAGACATATCATAACAGATACAATAGTCATATTTAAAACAGATACTACATCTTAAGATACATGTTGTATTTAATCTTTGCACAAGCAAAGTACCAACATAATGATGATTATCAATAAATGCATCAACTAGATGCAACAACAAATTACATTAATTAAATGTAACGAAGGTGAGTGATATTCATGGAATCATCATATACATATAAAATATATGTATATAACTCCCACTAGCTCAAAAGATAAAAAGACCCTTAAACATCCATGCATTTAGTATATCATAAACCATATGGGTTTTACACATTTAGTTAGAAAATCAACCTTTAATTGGTGAAGTTACAAATTTTACTCCAAAACTCATACAAGCCCAACATATCATGAGGCATATCCATCCTCATATATGGGCTAAAAATGTTGTATTGATGGCAACATTCAAGTAGTGGTGTTGCAAATATGTATGTTATAAAAATAATCCAATATGGTTCTAAAACCCAATAATATTATTTCTCTCCTACAAATATTTATGAGAGAAAAACATATCTAGTAGTAAAGCATCATTGATAAAAACATATTGAAAATTTTCAAATTTTAGTCATTGGTCAACTAAGCTAGGTTTCATCAAATATCACACTCTATGTGAAAACTAATTGTAAGTGTCAATTTGAAAGCTTTAACCATCATACATAAACATTTAAAAATGAAATATTTTGTAGCCAAAACAAACAAAATCTTTAATGAGTTTAATGCTTTTAGTAATTTTCAAGCACCTCAAGGTTTCCTCTGTAAATTTTAACTCACTTTAGGTTTATTCAAGTATCCAAACTTGTTAACAATATGGTAAATATATACCTACTTGATCACAAATAAGGCTACTAAAACAATGAAAACACTGTGACCTATTTTACCTATAATTGAGAACCTTGAATATGCTGAATTTTATTGCTTTATGTATATGATACAAGCCAAAATATGTCAAGTTCAATTACAATGAATTTTTATATCACTGTTCATACAAAATGAACTACATTCCCACTCATATTAGGCAATAGATATCTAATAACATTTATTAAACTATATCCTTATATATTAAGGTAATAAGAAACTTTCTTTTATGACATTATAGGACCTTAACAATTTTTTAAATTAGGTTTACTAGTATACAAAATTTCAGTAATACCTTATTTTCCCTAGTCTCTCAAGCCTTCAACATGTTTTAATCGATTGTATCAAGAAGATTATCAAACAAAATATTTATTTAGAAGCTCAACTTATATAGTTTTCACTATCAAGCCTAAGATATTGATGGTAAAAAAAATTAAAAAACTAAAGAACCAACATTGACTTACTCAAATGCACATAATTAGTTTCCTTATTAATCAATTCATTTGGCTACTAATTTATTTTGAGTCTATAAAATTGATAAAACTTTAATGTATTATGACTCCCATTGACTAAAGATGTCAAAAGAATATGAAATACATACGATAATTATAACATGCTTATAACAAGTTGTAGGCTTACAACTAATTATCAAAAATCTACAATCATTGGTTTAAAGAATTTTATAGATCTTTATGAAAAGTCACTTTGATAATAAAAATTCATACTAACCCATCAAATAATCTTATACTAAAATGTTGCATAGCTTAAATATTACTCAGATTGCTAAACCAAAATATATAATAGCTCAAGTAACATAAATGACATTTTTCATATACAACAAACTTTCCTTAAATTGGGTAGTCAGTTTCACCTAAATATTATTCGAAGAATTTTTTAATAATATTATGCAAAATTAGACATATAATTTTAGAAGTTCAAATAACATGTCAATAAATTAAATTTATTTTGAATTTATGACAAAAGTGTCCCATTTGATTAGTCATTTTCTTTCATTATATAGAAAATTAAGTAATGGTACTATAACATGTGATTATGAACAAACAACACTTAAGTCATCACATTCAATATGTATATATCTACTTTCAATATGGGACTTCCTCCACTTACACTTGAATCTTAACAATCTTTGCTTCATGTGTGAGTCTATCACATAAGCGTGCTCCATTCAATTGATGAGTTTAAGGAATGTAAAAGCGTTAGCAGATCTTCTTTCATCGGGTTTTAGAAAGAAATTAAATTGATAGTCATGACATCATAACTAGACCTAAAAACTTAAAAGAAGTACTATACTTAATTTATAACCACTTAATAAAAGTTTACATGAAATCTGATTACTACAAAGGAATAAGTTTATTTCCTTATATCAAATAGCACATAACAATCCAAAAGTGTACATTTAGCCAAAAGACGTAACCAATCACAAAGGTATCCAAAACAACTCAATAATACGAGAAAATTTTCAATTATTTCTCAACCTTTAATTTCATAAATATATTATGAGATTTTTTTTAGTTAATTCAAAATAAAGCCATAAAAATTACCAATAAAATTGATAAAACATCTTTGCTACACAATATAGATGAATAAGATCTACTAATATATGTATGTATGTATGTGTGCTATTTCTAAAAAGTTTTATTCATCTATTTATTTATTTTACTTCAAGTTGTACTTTTATTCTTAGTTTTAACTAACTTTTCCTGGGAGGTTAGTACATAACACTAGACTTGGATTCTCTATCCAGTGACTTCTTTACCTAGTTATACCCATATCATCTGGGCAATTCAGATTTGAAAATAGTCTTCCAACTACCAATTTTAAACAAATGATGATCAAGACTAAAAAAATTTAAATATGAACTATCTCGATTAGATTTGGATGGCTTTAGGCACAGCTAGGTAGAGAATCCAAATACATATGACACTATTTCTTAAAATTAAGAAATGGATATAATTAACTCTTTTACTTAAATATGAGTTAAATATTATGACGCAATAAAGTTTCTACTTAGTCATAGGTCTCAAAATCACATAATTCTCATTGTTAAAAAATAACTATTTATGATTGAGAATTAAACATAATTTATAATCCATGAATTAAAATATAATCCATAAAAATATATCTTCACTAAGGATAGCTAATGTGTCTCTCACAAAATTTACAATTTCTTTATAAACTAAAACATTATGAGACACTTATCATAATTTATGTGAAAATTTTCATAATTGTTGTTTACAAATACATCCATAAAACATTTGACAAAATGCATTCAAGTACTTTAACCAATTAAGCTATAATATACTTTTTTTTTTTTTGCATATCTTAAAAGTCTGTAAGATAGAAAATATAACCAAAGTGCCTTATTACAAAATTTAAATTTCTATTAAAAAAATATTTTTTATTTTCTTTTCACCCATTGTCAATAATACTTTCACATATATGGATAATTTAACATTATTATTGTATTAAAAATAGAACATCAATTATTTTTAAATAGAAATAAAAGAACATTTATACATAATTAATTTCATTTATCCTTTATCATATTTCATCAAGAAACAAATTATGGAAATAATTTCCTTATATATCTATATATACACACACATGCACGCACACAAAATATAAGTGTATGAATGACAAGCTTTATACCTTGCTTTCATTTCCTATAAGTGAAACCTAGCAAGACCTCTATTGTTGTTCAATGCTAAGGATATTGATTTATAAAATTGCAATATGATTAGTAAAATAGGCAATTTTCAGAATATCTTAGATACTGAATAAGCTATTTTAAGGAACACTCAATAAATCATCATAAACTCCCATTTAGGCAAATATTATGACATGCTATCGATCCCCTCTTGCATGAAGTTAACCAAAATAAAAAATGGCATGCAATATTAAAGAGTTTTATTCCTTTTGGACAGATAAACCCCTTAAACCATATATCTTAACTAGTAAAAAAGAATACATAAAATTTTTTTAAAAAAATTATCTTCTTTAGGCAAATACATCGTTCAAATTATGCACCTCAATTTGACAAGGAAATATATGATTTCAAAGAATTTATCCTTTTTAGGTAGATGGAAATTTTTCAATCATGTATCTCCACCTTTAAGCTTTATGTAACACCAAAATTAATACATACAATAACCCCTTTTAGTCAAGAAATTATATATATTAATTCAAATAATTTTATCAACAAGAGAACTAGTTGATTTTGTGAATTTTGATGGATAAACCACTTTGGTGGTAAACTCTTGCAATAATTCTTAAAACAATATTTCCTAGACTAGAATGAATAAAATTGCCTACCCTCCTAAAATTAATAAAGGAACTAAATGATTTTGTTAAATTTGACTAAAGAATCACTTTGTTGATAAATATTCACAATAGCTTACAAAAAAACAAATTCTTAGGTTAGGATAAAATGGATCATGCTTTATTTTCTATCAATAAGGAAACTAATCATATTTGTAAAATTTTGATGTATGAATCATTTTGGTGATAAATATTTGCAATAATTTTACAAAATAAAATTTCCAAACTAGGAATTTTGTATATGATCAAATAAACAAGATACTTTATCAAATGCATCTTAAAAGATCATTTATAGTCATTGCTGCAAATAAAACATGAACAACAATTTATTGCTATAAATCAAAATTTAACTAGCATAATTTTAGTCCTTTAAATTTAGGATTCATAATATATAAACTATGTACCTAATGCTATAACACTGGGTTTAAGATCAAATATGAAAATTTCATATGTACACAAATTTAAAAAAAAAAATCCCAAAAGCTTTAACTTATTTAAAATAAGGTAAACTTTGAATCATTCTGTAAGGTACAAATGAAAGAGATAGTTAGATATAATAGGTAAGTCATATCAACCAAGACAATAGTCAAATAACAATGTAATTCTAAAAACTCACATAATTTTCAATCAAATTATTTAAAATTCTACCAAATTGCCTTAGTGTATGTAAAACACTTTCAAAATGTATTGAATTACCTAAAATAATTTTCAAAAATAGGACATGATTTAAAACACTTCCAAATATGTCGATGATAAAGTTCATGTTCAAGGCACAAGAAAAATTATTCACAATGCAAGTTGCTCAGAGAAAATTAAAATTTGATCAATTAAATAGGATACTACACTAAATGTATCTTAAAAGATCAAACCATGAACCATAGTTGCGATTAAAACATAAACAACAATTCCAATTACAAATAAAATGTTAAAAGTGTAATATTTAATTTTATTAACTTAGCCTTGAGAGTATATAAATCATATATCTACAAGGGGGAGTACAACCTAGCTTTATGTTCAACATACATGAAAATACCCTTCTCAATATTTTTGTAATTTTCTAACATCAATTAGTGCCTCAAAAAACTATAATAGCTTATATTATGATAAGAAAAGGTAAAAATTAATAAATAATTTTCCTAAACATAATAAAATTACAATAAATCATGAAAAATAAAATAAGTAAACAAAGGAAGAACCACCTCAAACAGGATTAGGGATGGCCTACACGTGCCACTCCCACATTAGGTTAAGTGTGGGTCTTGTTTAGCATGGCTAAAATTGTCTTAAACTTCTGATTGGGTTATCCATAGGTCTAAAATGGGTTTTCAGACCAATGAATGACCCGAATTTGTTCTTTATCATTTTATGCCCCTTTTCATACCACCAAGTTTAGATCTTAGATGAATAGCAATGTTTCTAACAATCTTAAAGCATCAATCAAACAAAAAAAAAAAAAGCTTGAAAATTGAAGGAAAAAACATATCTGAAAATGGGTTTTCAAAGCTACTAAACTAAAGACATTCTTCTTTAGTTTTCTTGTCTTCCAAAGCATTTTAATATAATTAACATTTTAAATAGGCTTATAATCATCCAAGGAAGCTTTTGCATAGAAAGAATTGAATTAAAACTTCATAAAATTCAAGATAAAAAATTTTAAATATATGGAAAGACTATAAATTCTTTTACATTAGATCTATATGCCAGACAAATATATATCAATGAGAGGATTAAAACCTTTAAATCAATTTGCACAAATTAGATAAGTAGAAGCATGAAACCAAATATCAAAATTGTGCATTAAACATGAATTTTAGGTTCTAAAATTATGTAACTAAGCTCTGATACCACTTGTAAGATTCATACAAACATCAATCAGATCTAAAAAGTGTGAAAAATAATAAATTGATGACATGATATTTAGAACACTAAATCAAATTTAATATTAAAAATTACCTGACTTTTCCATGTCTTATAAATAAGATTTAATGCACAATAGGTTGGATTTTCCTCTCTATAACCTTTTACTGAATAGTAACTTTTAATGGGGCATGCACACATATTAAGGTTAAAGAGAGGATCTAGCCCTAACTTAAGTGGTATTTTACTAAACCCTCCCTTATAGGTTTCAGTAAAATCTAATAACCTACACTTTTAACTGTTAACAAGACTTAATTAAAATGTGTGTTGGGCTCAATAATTTTATAATCATTTAATATAATTCAGACCAATAATATCTCAATAGACCATTAGCTAGCTTATGTTTAAAAAACAAAAGTTATACAATTAATGTGAGCCCACAGATAAAAATTTTAACAAGTTATACCAGGCCAAATCACATATATTAATTGGTTCATGGAAGACATCCAAAAACTATTGAATCATGCTTAACTTTAGGCCTTTACAATAATGTAAAAGATAAAAAACAATGTGCAATCAATCATGTTAAGAATCAATAAATGAGTACTCATTTTGTCTGAGCATTATTTGTTATCATGGAAGTTCTCAAAGAAATTTTTAGTGTGCCTACCAAGTAGGTTTCTTAAATTCAAGTTATGACATGGGGTTCATAGACTATATTTTTTAATGTGTGTATTAAACTTAATTACCAAACCTTAGGTCATAACATAAGGTTATCTTATGGTGATTCTTATAGGTAAAGTCATATTCATGCAACAATGTATTTCTATTTATAAGGTTCTCCTAACTTTGTCTTCCTTCCTCCTCAGAAGAAGTTTTCCGAAAGTCAATTAGTCCTTAACTAGTCTAATGCTAACTAGCTCTACTGTCCACTAATTTTTCTATGCTTATGATAAAGTTTCCTTGATCAATCATTGTTTAACACTACTCATATATTATTATACTATTTGTCTTGAATCAACACTGAATAAGTCCTTAAATCAACACTATTAATTGCTATATCTTGGTAAATCCTTAATTTAACTATCCTTTAATCAACTAAATCCTCAATATAATGCTATTCGTCACTAGATACTAAATCATTCATTCAATGATATTCATCATTATCAATTAATTCCTCAAACCAACATTGTTCAATCGTTAAGCTCTCAATAACTAACTTCATAAATTTTTATACAATGAACAACTTCTAGATGTCACATTTAATGATAAGCATACTAGTCATTACAAATAATAAAACTTATATTCAACATCGAATCCCATAAGGAAATGCATTAACCATAACAAAAAGTGAAGCTAGCACTCCAAAAAAATGTTGTTAGAATGTTAGGTGAAACTACTACATTAGTGTCCTAGAACAATCTAGTCACTGGTAATCAAAAGAAGATGAACGACTATACTAATTAATTAACTTACATAAAAGGATTTAAATAGGTAATGTTACTCTAGACACCTAGCTCTAAAAAGTTGGATATTGATTAAAATTGTTCTAAAGATACTTGACTCCTAGAGGTTAATGAGATTGATATGGTCAATGGTTCCTAATCCTATTGGTGCTCCAAACGGATACCCCTAACTCCTTAGGATGTAGTAAAGGATTGTTTATCTAATCCCATCACCTCACCTCTACTAAACCTTAGGTGTATTAAGCTCTTGAAATCAAGAAACACTAAAGGTTGGTCTTTTCGAATGCATCTCCCTATGTCTCTCTAAACAACTAATCTCCGACTTTTGTGAAATACTTTACAATTGTTCTTGAAAAAGAGAATTCTATTATTGCTAAATGTAATTTTTTAAGGTGTTTTAGATAACTGTTTAAAGCAAATTTGCTTGAAATTTATAGCAATCTAATGAAGGCAAATATTACTCTACAAACAGTGTGTTTAACACACATTTTAAAACCTTCTATTGTGATTTTCTTATTCATCATTACATAATTTTTTAATAATTCTTTTATATTTTTATGACTTCATTGCAACCTATATTTCTTAATAGTTCTTAGGTCTCATAGGAAAGTTTTTCATATTAAGAGTTCTTTTTTTAAGGGGTCATCTTGTTCATCCAAATATTGGATATTTTTATTTGGTATTTTGGTATTTAAAAAATTTTAAAATAAAAGATTTCATGAAGGGAAAATTATATTTTTGTTACCTCTATATATATAATTCACTTAATTTTCAATTTAAACTTTTTAGCTTAAAATGTGTAATTAAGTTAGTCTTAAAAAATTTTAATTAAGTTTTTGTCATTATACTTTTGTTAGTATTTTGTTAAATTTTGTTAACATGACTAACTATATATGGTCTTGTTATTTTAAATATGTATCATTTCAATCAATGAAGTCACTTAATATAAATTGTGTCACATATCATATATGTGAATTAATTTTACTTAATTATACACTTTTTATCTCTTTTATTGCCATTAATTATATATATGCAGAGTATCAAGATAGCATATAGTTGGTCATATCAAACAAATTTAATAGAATAATAATAGCAGTTTATTAGTAGGGACTAAATTGTGATAAAATCTAAACTACAAGGACCCAATTGATATTTCTAAATTATAAAAATCAAATTAAAAATTGAGTAAAACTATAAAGGCCAAAGGAATAATTTCTTTCACCAATTTATTAATATTTTATATCATAAAAATTATAAAAATTTAAATATTCAAATATTTTTTCTTTTTTTATTTTCATAAAGTATTAGTTATTTTTTTGGTAATTTTTACATGTCATATTAAATATAAAAAATTTAAATAAGATACTTCGTTATTTTATATTAAAATATATAAGATACTTAAAATATGAGATGTCAGTATATTAATTAACTAATTCCTGAAGTTATCTTTGAAATTTGAAAAATAAAGTCGAAAAAAAAGGAAAATTTGATTAATCTTCGTTGAATTTTCGAGGAATAAAAACATCTAACAAGGGACGAAACATAAAAATGCAAGCAAATATAAAAGAACAATAAATTTGCAGAGAAGCAACCTACTCGATAATAAATTTACAACAAACATAGATAGCATAAGCATGACTTCGGATTATATTCCAAATTTGAAATAATAATAATAATTTACCTTGATTGAAATTATTCTTTTAGTATTCTAAGCACCCTCAATGTGACTTCGGCTGTGGATTTCAAATTCTTATTCATGTTTGGCCTGCAAGAATATAAGTTCATCCCAAACAGATGCCCCCGACCACTGTCAATCAAAATTGAAATTGATAAGAATTTGATCTGACTATAAGTAAGCTATAAGTTGAACTTTTTGATTTTTCAAAAAAGTTATTAGATTTATTTACTAAAGAAATAATCATGATATTTGTAAGGTATTAATACTTTGTTTAATTATCAATTATATTGTCTGTTAGATTAACAATTTTTCGTGGTGTAATTATTGATACACAGAGACAAGAAGACTTATCCTAAGGCAATGAACTTAGGGCAAAAAAAAAAAAAAAAGTAAATTATATAGATTTTTTTATGAGTTTTATTTGAAATTATACAGATATTTCTTCAATTTTTAAAATATACACAGATTGCTCTTAAAATAAAAATTACCTTATACTATAATTTAATTTTAAACTTTTTTTGACCAAAATACTTTTTATTAACATAAATACATATTTTTTGGTTAAAAATCATATTTTTTAGTTTAAAAAAATATATATTCAGATTAATAAAAAATATTTTAGTGAAAAAATTTAAAATTAAATTAAAATATATGATAAATTTTTATTGCAAAAAAAGCTTGTATATATTTTAAAAATAGATGAGAAATCTGTGAAATTTTGATAAAATTTAAAAAAATTTATATAATTTATTCAAAATAAAAATAGCAAGATGTTGCTATGGCCCCAGCATCCTTGAGGAATTTTGAGCCATTTGTTGTTTGAACTTTTTTTTTTTCAAATCCATATCTGATAAAAATATTTATGTATATCCTATTTATTTAAGAAAATCAATGACATAAGATTTGATTTATTTGATTTTTTAAATTTTCTAGCCTATTGTACTAACAAGCCTATCAATTTGACAAGCTTTGGGTTTGTTTTTTTTTTTTTTTCCTTTTGAGTAAGAGTAGATAGGATCCTTTAAAATAAAGAATCCTATGAAGTTATTGAGGTGGGAAGGAGATGAAAGGATAGATTTGCTTTAAAAAAAATAAAACATACAAAATACAAAACACTTTTTTAAAAAAGTAAAACTTTACCACTTTATAAAATTCTTAACTTTAGATGATCTTGGTCAGAGAAAGGTGGGGTTTAAAATGACATACGCATGCTAAAGAAGATGATTCTGGAAGCTTTTAGAATTCTCCACACACATATACATATAAATATTAATGTAAAAATCTAGATCTTTCTATGGAAGATTTCGGATAATTCCAAGCACTCTTGTAAATATCTTAGATATTTTCAGACATTGAATATAGACTATTAGATCAAATTGATCTCCATTGTCCATTGAGGAGGTGGAAGCATATAAATACCCCCAAGGTTCTAAAAGGGAAGATATTTCAATTTGTACTTTCATTCTTGCAATACACAATCATTCTCCAAGCTCTCTTGTCTAAATTCTCTCCTTCCAATTTCTTGACAAGCTTCCTCTTGTGTTTTAAGCCTTGAAGAGGGGTTTTGTATGGGAGAAAGGCAAACTTGGGTACTAGTTGAGAGTATCTAAGTGCCGCACGGTCATTGGAAAAGCCAAGTTTATGATAGTTGGTATTAGAGCCTAGTTCATTTCATTGGGAGAAGTTCTTGCTAAAGTGGAGATGGCAAGCGAGACTACTCATGTTCAAGGTATGGAACAAGAGAAGGTCTCAAAGAAGAAAGGAAGCAAGTCAAAGTCTGGGGAGCATTCTAGATTGATGGAAGACCTAGGGGATTGGGATATAAGGTTTGCGAGGATGGAGATCACAGTTGTTGAAAGTCAAGACAAGTTCAAGGAGATTGATGCTCGAATGGAGGAGCATGATTCTTGCATTGAGGAGCTTGAGAGGGGAAATGAAGAGCTTCGTGGCTAGATGCAGGGAGCCTTGAACAAATGACGAAGCAACTAACCTGGTCAGGTGAGACCATGCATAACTCCCTCTTTAATGAACTTACCTTTCTTAAGAATAAAAATGCTACTCTTAAGGAGGAACTTTAAAAGGTATTGAGGGAGTTTGGGAAATTGAAAAGTGAGATAACTTTAGTCAAGATGGTGGTTACGAGAGATGAGGGGGCTTCTGCCTCTACTTTAACTCCCACTCCTTCAAGGGTAGACATTCCTAAGCCCAAGGCGTACAAAGGGAAAAGGAACGCAAAAGAGATTGATAACTTCCTATGGAGTATGGAGCAATATTTTCATGCATTAAGCATTATGAAGTATGCAAAGAAGATTGATAGCACATCACTCTTCTTGGAAGACACCACTATGTTGTGGTGGAAGCGATGACATAGAAATATTGAAAAAGGTACTTGCACCATTGATATAGCAATGAATTCAAGAAAGAGCTTAAGAAGCAATTCTATCCCGAATATGCTGAAAGAGATGCGAGAGCAAGGTTAAGGCGCCTCACACAAAAGAAAAGCATTCGAGACTATGTGAAGGAGTTCTCTAAAGTGCTTCTAGAGATACTTGACTATCCCAATTCTGAGGCTTTCTTTGCCTTCATGGATGGGCTGCAACCATGGGCAAAACTGGAGCTAGAATGATGAGATGCTAAGGATCTTGCCATTGCCATGTCTATAGCTAAATCCCTCATCAAGTTCCGAAAGCCTAACAAAGGGAAGTCCAAGTTGGATAAGGGAAAAGGTAGGGGAAAGAACAAGCAAGGCAATGATGGTGCATCTAAATCTTTTAAGCCTAAGTAGAAGGGCAAAAAGACTAAGAAGAATGGAGAACAGCCACTGCTACAGTGCTTCCTTTGTGAAGGCCTTTACCTAGTTTGAGAATGTCCAAAGAATAGTAAGCTCTCTACTTTGATTGAGAAGAAAGAAGTAGAACATTAATAAAGGGAAGTTGGCTCTTTGTAAGTCCTTAATGCCATTAAACCAAAGGTGGGGATGCCTAAGACTGAGAAGAAAGGGCATTTGTGCATGCAAGCCAAGGTTGGTGGTGAAGAAGTTCGAGCCTTGGTAGATATTGGTGCCACGAACAACTTCCTGGAGTGGAAGGAGGCAAACTGATTAGGAATCAAGTACGAACAAAAGTTGGGATGGCTTAAGGCTATGAACTCTCCTCCAAGATGATTTGTGGTGTGCTTGCAACGTCAAAGTCTGCCTAGGTGAGTGGACCGGCCTGACAGACTTCACTGTTGTTTCCATAGATGATTATCCAGTAATACTGGGCATGGACTTCATGGATAAAGTAAAAGCTGTGCTAATCCCCTTTGCCTACACCATGTGCATTCTAGAAGAAGGGAATCTGTGCATGGTGCCTTTGACACGAGTTAAGAATAGTTAAGCTAGATCCTCATCTACTATATAACTAAACAAGGGCTTTAAGAAGGCAAAACTTACGTTTTTGGTGGTGCTCAAGGAAGAAAAAAGGAGCAATATCTCTAAGTTGCCCAAGGAGGTCCAAAGTGTACTAGAAGAGTTCAAACATGTCATGCTTGTAGAGCTACCTAAGAAGTTACCCCCTAGAAAGGAGATAGATCACAAGATTGAGCTGGAACAAGGTGCAAGGCCCCCTGTTGCTGTGCCATATAGGATGGCGCCTCCTGAACTAGAAGAACTAAGGAGACAATTAAAGGAGTTATTGGATGCTGGGTATTTCTAACCTTCAAAGGCTCTATATGGTGCACTAGTATTATTCCAGAAGAAACATAATGGGATGCTTTGGATGTGTATTGATTACTGGGCTCTAAATAAGATCACAGTAAAGAACAAATATTCCATCCCTCTTGTTGTTGACTTATTCGATCAACTTGGAGATACAAGGTGGTTCTCTAAGCTTGATTTGAAGTCCAAATATTATCAAGTCCCCATTGCTGAGGGAGATAAGCCAAAGACAATGTGTGTCACCCAATATGGCTCTTTTGAGTTTTGCATCATGCCCTTTGGACTCATCAATACACCTGCCACATTTTGCACCCTAATGAACAAGGTATTTCAACCTTTCCTAGATCACTTTGTGGTGAAGTACTTAGATGACAAAGTTATTTATAGCAACACCTTAAAGGAACGTGTTTAATGTGTTCAACATCTTTGACAAGTCTTCAAGGTCTTGCAAGACAATGAATTATATGTAAAGAAGGAGAAGTGTTCCTTTACCCAAGAAGAAGTGGTGTTCTTAGGACATGTTAGCAAGGAACAATTTAGGATGGATGAGTCCAAAGTGAGAGCAATACAAGGTTAGGAGCCTTCGAAGGGAGTATCTGAGCTAAGATCATTCCTTGGATTGGTGAACTACTATAGGTGATTCATCCGTGGCTATTCCTCCCTGGCAACCCTATAACGGATCTACTAAAAAAGAATCGCTCCTGGGATTGGGATAGGAAGTGTCAAGAGGCCTTTGAGACATTGAAGCATGCTGTAATGGTTCAACTAGTGTTAGCGCTGCCTGACCACACCAAGAGTTTTGAGGTGCACACTGATTCATCAAACTTTGCTATTGGGAATGTGTTGATGCAAGAAAGATACCTTATTGCCTATGAAAGTAGAAAGTTGAATGATACTGAGAGGCTATACACGGTGCAAGAGAAGGAAATAACTACCGTGGTTTATTGCCTGAGAACTTGGAGGCATTATCTATTAGGATCTAAGTTCGTGGTGAAGATTGATAATGTGGCAACCAGTTACTTCCTCAAGCAAAAGAAGTTGACACCGAAGTAAACTAGGTGGCAAGATTTCTTAGTTGAGTTTGATATTGTAATGGAGTACAAGCCAAGAACAGCAAACTTAGTGGCGGATGCTTTAAGTAGGAAAGTTGAACTTACTGCCCTGACTCAACCTAGCCTTCCCTTAGTGAAGCGTATCAAGGATCGCCTTGGAAAAGATCCACTAGGTAAGAACTTGGTGGCGCTTACGAGAGGAGGTAAGACGAGACAGTTCTGACTAGAGGATGGATACCTTTACACCAAATGGGGATGCTTATATGTTCCAAGGTGGGATGGCTTGAGGAAGGAGATCCTGAAGGAATATCACAACTCACTATGGGCAAGTCACCCAGGTACACATTGCACGTTGGCACTCATAGAGCGAGGATATTATTGGCCTCAACTGCGTGACATTATAGAGCTTTATGTTAAAACTTGTCTTGTGTGCCAATAAGACAAAGTGGAGCAAGATCAACCCACCAAACTATTAGAGCCACTACTGATCCCCGAGCAACCATGGGAGAGTATCTCGATGGACTTCATTGTTGGCTTGCCAAAGGTGGATCGCTTTGGCAACATCATGGTTGTAATCAATCGATTTAGCAAGTATGGAGTATTCATCCCAATGTCGACAAAGTATAATACTAAAGGCGTAGTAAGATTGTTTTTCAAGCACATGGTGAAGTACTGGGGCATTCCTAAAACGATCGTAAGTGACCGAGATACTCAATTTACTAGAAGATTTCGGACAGAGCTATTTAAGCTACTTGGCTCCAAACTAAACTTTTCTATTGGCTTTTACTCTCAAACTGATAGGCAAACCGAAAAGGTGAATGCCTTGTTGGAATTATACTTGAGGCACTTTGTAAGTGCCAATCAACGAGATTGGGTGAAATTGTTGGATGTAGCCTAATTCTCATACAATCTTCAAAGGAATGAGTCAACAGGTGCAAGTCCATTTGAGCTAGCCACAGGGCAACAACCATTGACTCTCCAGACGTTAGCTAAGACATATTTAGAAAAGAGTCTAAGTGTCTTCTTCTTTGCCAAGAAGCATCGTGAGAAAGCTGAGTTGGCTAGGGCCTATCTAGTAAAGGTAGTTAAAAAGATGAAGAAATAGGCCGACAAGAAGAAGAGGCACATGGAGTACAAGGAAAGAGACTTAGTCATGGGGAAACTCCTCCCTCACACTATTTGCTCATATGAAAAAGTGCACAAGGGCCTGCTGCGAAGATATGAAGGGCCTTTTTTAATGGAGAAGAGGGTTGGTAAGCTTGCATATCAAGTTACCTTGCCACCCCATATTAATACACACCCTATCTTCCATGTGAGCTTCCTGAAGCCCAACCATGCTGATAAGGAGGATGTGGATAGAAATGAATGCTATCACCACCACACATGAATGAGAAGGCCAAGAGATCTTGGCACATCGAGTTATTCTAAGGAGGGGTACTCATCCCAAGTACATAGAGTCCTTGGTGCATTAAAAAGATTTGCCTGATAGTGAGGCAAGTTGGGAGCACGAGTTGACTTTGTATAAAAACAAAGACTTAGGTTTAAGAATATGAAGACGCGATGAGGGTGTCATGGAAATAGGTAAGGGAGAATGACACAGACGTGCTAAAGATGATCCTGAAAGCTTCTAGAATCCTCCGTACATATATCCATATAAATATCCATTTAAAAATCTAGATCTTTTTAGGGAAGATTATGGATAATTCTAACCACTCTTGTAAATATCTTAGATATTTTTAGACATTAAATGTAAACCGTTAGATCGAATTGATCTCTACCATCCACTGAAAATGTGGAAGCTTATAAATATCCCCAAGGTCCTAAGGGGGAAGTCATTTTAGTTTATACTTTTATTCTTGCAATACACAAGCATTCTCCAATCTCTTTTGTCTAAGTTCTCTCCTCCCAACTTCTTGACAAGATTTCTCTTATGTTTTAAGCCTCAAAAAGGGGTTTTATGTGAGAGAAAGGCTGATTTGGATACTAGTTGAGAGTATCTAAGTACTG
This sequence comes from Erythrophleum fordii, assembly GCA_032878935.1. Lineage (NCBI taxonomy): Eukaryota > Viridiplantae > Streptophyta > Magnoliopsida > Fabales > Fabaceae > Erythrophleum > Erythrophleum fordii. Next base: position 9,659,727 of record JAVQMF010000052.1, on the reverse strand, counting down.
CACAATCATTGAAAAAACTAAATTCGCGACAAAAAATAATGAGAGGAGGTAAATATAATTATATTATTTTATATATAAAAAATATAATATATAATATAAAAATATATAATATATAATACATTATTTAATTTTTAATATAAAATAATAAAATATAATTGATATTAATAAATATATAATTTAATTTTTTATAAGATTATATTTTAAAATAAAACTTATTTTTTAATATATTTCTATAAAATGATATTTTTATTTCTATGAAAAATTTTATATAAAAAATATTTTTATTTATTTAAAATAATATATCAACTTGAAATAGTATCAAATATTTCCAGTCATTTGCATATTTCCAATATCTACAGTAAATTTGAATCTTTTCTTGATTTTTTTCCCATCTTGTGGAAAAATGAGAGGAACCCTCTCTTTCTTTCACGAGACGGAAAATGGGCGTATCCAGAGACTATTGCGGTTTGCTTGTTCAGCTATTTCACAGTACTGGTCTTCAAATTTTAGCCTTTTACTTTTGTTTTAAATAATTTTATTGCCTCGACCGTTAAAGCATTTGAATAGATTAAAAAACAAAAGATCATTTAAATTTATTTGATATCCTTTCAAGTGCATGAACTGAAGCCCATTATTGTGGGAACTAGGCTTGTAGCTATTATGATTACTCTGAAGGGAAGAGTATAATTTTACAAGGTTTATTTATAAGATAGATGTTGGCATGACTCTTCAGGCATGGCGTTGTGAACTTCAGTTTATTTAAGTTTTTATTTAAAAAATAAAATTTTATTTTCAATTTAAAAGATAAGATTTTAAAAAATTTAAATGTAAATAGAATAAAATAATTATATTTAATATAATATAAAAATAAATAAAAATATTTTTTTATTTGTATATTTAGTTAAATAAATAAGATGCAGTAGTATTTTAAGCCTATTTATTATTTCAGAAATAATTTTTTTGCATAAAAATTTTCATAAAAATAAAAATATTATTTTATACAAATAAAGAAAAAAATTACATTGTAATTAAAAATATAATCTTATAAAAAATTAAATATATATATATATATATATATATTAATTATATTTTATTATTTTACATTAAAAATTAAATAATATAATATATTATACTTTATATATATATATATATATGTTATATATACTTTATATTATATATATAATATAATATATATTACCCAATAAAAAATTCCAAACCCTCAAAAGGAAGTCGGATCTTGTATCATCGACTCTTCCCAAAATAAAAAAAGATACAAATAAATATTTTTGTCAAATACAAATTTAAATAAAAAATCCTTTTTAAAACAAGAAATGGCTCAAAATTCGCATTTTTTGAAGTGGAATGCGACAAAAGCTAATATCCATATGAAACTAGTTAAAATTGGACTTGGGGACTGAGAAGTAGACCTTCTAGATCTAAGAATGCATAATGTTTATATGACTATTTTTCATTAATTTGGCCTATCTATTTAAATTAAGAGTGAAAGTAATACTTTATCTTAATTTAATCTCTCAAAGCTTGATTGTACTTACCTTAGTCTTTCAAATTTTTTTTTATCTTCAATATCATCCCTATGTTAAGACTATTAAATAATAGTTATTGATAGACATGAGGGACGAGACCTAACCTAAAGTTGATCTGGTTAAGTGTCCAATTGTAATTAAAACTTGTTATAATAAAGTACCAAAATGGTACATTGTTGTGTCTACTTTGGGTGGCATAATACTCTATTATAATATCTATTATAATATATTCTAATAAATATGCTTTTTACAGTTGGATTATTTTCACGTTAGGCTATATCAGTCAAATATACTAACTGTCTATTAATAAGTTTAATACAATAGGTTTTAATGTAAGGATAGTGGCCTAAAAAAAAGGTTTAATGCATGGATGAAAAGATTGAAGATCAAACACTCTTTAGAAGACTGAAATAGAATAATTACATTTTGCAAGTCAAATTAATAAATGTTGTATGTTAAAAAGAATAAAATATCAACTCACTTTTATCTATCTATGTCTATTCAAGAGTTTCTTTAGCTTTTCATCTTTGCTTCTAATATATCCACATCATTGATATTCTATAATTGCCAAAACTTAGATAAAAATCTTTAAAATATTTGCTATATGATATTTTTGGATTAAATTATAACATATAAATTACTATTTTTTTAAACGAATTAAGAATGTGATGTTTAATAAGAAAAAAATACCTATATATATATTTTTGATTAAAAAAGCCTAATTAAAAATAGTCAAAGATTGCTTGTAAGTTTTATCCAAACTTAATTTAGTTTACTCAAGAATTTGCTTATCAAGGATATCTTCTTAAAAGACTGCTATTTCAAGAACTTAAGAAGTATCTTAAACAAACCTTTGACCAACTTTTTTTTTTCTTTTGGTGCCCAAAAGATCATATTATAGAGAGATTAAAGGAGTGTCATACAAACTTAAACCTAGTTGTCATTTCCACCTGTGGGTAGGTTAAGTGATAAGGATAAGGTGAAGATATAAATATTGTCAATAATGTAAATTTTCTTATGTTTAGAAAACAAAAACTTTGAGTGCTTAAGAGTAAACAAATGAACAAGATACTTTATCAAATGCATCTTAAAAGATCATTGATAGTCATTGCTACAAATAGAACATGAACAACAATATATTACTGTAAATCAAAATTTAAGTAGCATAATCTTAGTCCTTTAAATTTAGGATTCATAATATATAAACTATGTACCTAATGCTATAACATTGGGTTTAAGATCAAATATGCAAATTTCATATGTATGCAAATTTAAAAAAAAAATCCCAAAAGCTTTAACTCATTTAAAATAAGGTAAACTTTGAATCACTCTATAAAATACAAATGAAAGAGATAGTTAGATCTAACAAATAAGGCACATCAATTAAGACAATAGCCAAATAACAATGTAATTCTAAAAAATCATATAATTTTTAATCAAATTATTTAAAATTCTACCAAATTGCCTTAGTGCATGTAAAATACTCCCAAAATGTATTGAATTGCCTAAAATAATTTTCAAAAATAGGACGTAATTTAAAACACTTCCAAATATGTAAATAATAGAGTTCATGTTCAGTTAAATATATTAAAGACACAAGATAAATTATTCATAATGTAAGTTGCTTAGAGAAAATTAAAATTTGATCAATTAAATAGGATACTACACTTAACGTATGTTAAAGGATCAAACCATGAACTATAGTTGCAATTAAAATATAAACAACAATTCCAATTATAAATTATATGTTAAATAGTATAATATTTAGTTCTATTAACTTAGCCTTGAGATATAAATCATATATCTACAAGGGGGAATACAGCTTAGCTTCATGTTCAACATACATGAAAATACTCTTCAAAATATTTTTATAACTTTCTGACATCAATTAGTGCCTCAAAAAACTATAATAGCTTATATTACAATAAGAAAAAGGTAGAAAAATTAATAAATAATTTTCCTAAACATGATAAAATTAAAATAAAATTACAAATAAGTCATGAAAAATAAAAATAAAAATAAAACAAAAAAAGAACCACCCCAAACAAGATTAGGGATGGGCCACACATGCCACGCCCACATTAGGTTGTGTGTGGGCCTTGTTTAGCATGGCTAATGATTGTCTTCAACTTTTAGTTGGATTGCCCATGGGTTTTTACACTAATGGATGACCCGTCGTTCTTTGCCATTTTATGTCCCTGTTCATGCCACTAAGTTTAGATCTTAGATGCAAAGCAATGTTTCTAATAATCTTAAAGCATTAATCAAACCAAAAAAAAAAAGCATGAAAAATAAAGGAAAAAACATATCTAAAAATGGGTTTTCAAAGCTACTAATTCAAAGACATTCTCCCTTAGTTTTCTTGTCTTCTAAAGCATTTTAATATAATTAACATTTTAAATAGGTTTATAATCATGCAAGCTAGCTTTTGCATAGAAAGAATTGAATTAAAGCTTCATATAATTCAAGATAAAAAGTTTTAAATATATGGAAAGACTACACATTCATAGATCAAATTCTTTTACATTAGATCTACATGATAGACAAATCATATACCAATGAGAAGCTTGTAATGAGCATATTAAAACCTCTAAATCAATTTGCACATATTAGATAAGTAAAAGCATCAAAGCAAACGTCAAAATTGTGCATTAAACACGAATTTTAGGTTCTAAAATTATGTAAGTTCTGATACCACTTGTAAAATTCATACAAACATCAATCAGATCTAAAAAGTATTAAAAAAATAATAGATTGATGATATGATATTTAGAACACTAAATCAAATTTAATATTAAAAATTACTTGACTCTTCCATGTCTTATAGATCAGGTTTGGTGCATAATAGGTTGGATCTTCTTCTTTGTGACTTTCTATTGAATAGTGGCTTTCAATGTGGCAAGCACACATATTAAGGTTAAAGAGAAAATCTAGCCTTAACTTAAGTGATATTTTACTAAACCCTCTCTTATGGGTTTCAGTAAAATCTAATAATCTATACTTTTAACTGTTAACAAAATTTAATTAAAATGTGTGTTGGGTTTAATAATTTTATGATCACTTAACATAATTTAGACCTACAATATTTTAATGGACCATTAGCCAGCTTATGTTTAAAAAACAAAAATTATACAATTAATGTGAGCCTACAAATAAAAATTTTAGCAAGCTATACTAGGCCAAGTCACATATATTAATGGGTTCATGAAAGACGTCCAAAAACTATTGAATCGTGGTCAAGTTTAAGCTCTACAACAATGTAAAAGATAAAAAACAATGTGCAATCCATTATGTTAAGGATCAATAGATGAGTACTCATTTTGTCAGAGTATTATTTATTATCATCAAATTTGTCAAAGAAATTTTTAATGTGACTACCAAGTAGGTTTCTTAAATTCAAGTCATAACATTGGGTTGCATAGACTGTATTTTTTAATTAATAATTTTATTGCCTCAACCGTTAAAGCATTTGAGTAGATTAAAAAACAAAAAATTGTTTAATTTTATTTGATATCCTTTCAAGTCCATGAACTGAAGCCTATTATTGTGGGAACTAGGCTTGTAGCTATTACGATTACTCTGCAGGGGAGAGTATAATTTTGCAAGCTTTATTTATAAGATAGATGTTGGCATGACTCTTCAGGCATGGCGTTGTGAACTTCAGTTTATTTAAGTTTTTATTAAAAAAAATAACATTTTATTTTTAATTCAAAAGATAAGATTTTAAAAAGAGATTTTAAAAAATTTAAATGTAAATAGAATAAAATAATTATATTCAATATAATATAAAAATAAATAAAAATATTATTTTATACAAATAAATTTAAAAAATTACATTGTGATTAAAATTATAATCTTATAAAAAATTAAATTTATATATTTATTATAATTAATTATAATTAATTATTTTACATTAAAAAATAATATATATATATATATATATATATAATATTATACTTTATATATATATTATTATATGTTATATATACATTATATTTTTTATATATAATATAATATATATTACCCAATAAAAAATTCCAAACCCTGTCATGCTTACAGGCCAAGGAAGTCGGAGCCTATAAAATTTTAAAAAAGTGAAAAAATTTGGGAACTCAGATCTTGTATCATCTTCTTTAACCAAAAAAAAAAAAAAGAAATATATAACCAAATATTTTTTTCAAATACAAATTTAAATAAAAAATACTTTTTAAAACAAAAAAGGCTCTAAATTCGCATTTTTTGAAGTTGAATGCGACAAAAGCTAATATCGATATGAAACTAGTCAAAATTGGACTTGGGGACTGAGAAGTAGACCTCTAGATCAAAGAATGCATTATGTTTATATGACTATTTTTCATTAATTTGGCCTATCTATTTAAATTAAGAGTGGATTGAAATTTTGGATTTCAAAAGAAATACTTTATCTTAATTTAATCTCTCAAAGCTTGATTGTACTTATCTTAGTCCTTCAAATTTTTTTTATCTTCAATATCACCCCTATGTTAAGATTATTAAATAATAGTTATTGATAGACATGAGGGATGAGACGTAACCTAAAGTTGACATGGTTAAGTGTCCAATTCTAATTAAAACTTGCTATAATAAAGTACCAAAATGGTACATTGTTGTGTCTACTTTGGGTGGCATAATACTCTATTATAATATATTCTAATAAATATGCATTTTACAGTTGGATTATTTTCACGTTAGGCTATATCAGTCAAATATACTAAATGTCTACTAATAAGTTTAATACAATAGGTTTAATGTAAGGACAGTGGCCTAAAAAAAAGGTTTGATGTGTGGATGAAAAGATTGAAGATCAAACACTCTTTAGAAGACTGAAATAAAATAATTACATTTTGCAAGTCAAATTAATAAATGTTGTATGTTAAAAAGACTAAAATATCAACTCACTTTTATCTATCTATGTCTATTCAAGAGTTTCTTTAGCTTTTCATCTTTGCTTCTAATATATCCACATCATTGATATTCTATGATTGCCAAAACTTAGATAAAAATCTTTAAAATATTTGTTATATGATATTTTTGGATTTAATTATAACATATAAATTACTATTTTTTAAAACGAATTAAGAATGTGATGTTTAATAAGAAAAAATACCTATATATATTTTTTGATTAAAAAAGCCTAATTAAAAAAAATTGTCAAAGACTGCTTGTAAGTTTTATCCAAACGTAATTTAGTTTACTCAAGAATTTGCTTACCAAGGATATCTTCTTAAAAGACTGCTGTTTCAAGAACTCAAGAAGTATCTTAAACAAACCTTTGACCAACTTTTTTTTTTTTCTTTTGGTGCCCAAAAGATCATATTACAGAGAGATTAAAGGAGCGTCATATAAACTTAAACCTAGTTGTCATTTCCACTTGTGGGTAGGTTAAGTGATAAGGATACGGTGAAAATATAAATATTGTCAATAATGTAAATTTTCTTATGTTTAGAAAACAAAAAATTTGAGTGCTTAAGAGTAAACAAATATCCAGATTGATTAATTCCACTTCCTTTTTTTTTTCAATTTTTTGTTGATTTTTCAGCCTCTAACACTGGAAACTGGTTTGATATCTTTTTCAAATGATAATTTTAGTTTCTCAAGATGTGTAGTTTCATTCAATATAATGGTCTATTTGGTTGCTTTCAACGTTGAAAGTAACTTTCAAAAATCCAGCATGATATAAAGAAAGTTATGGATGAAAACAATGCCAGATCTGAAAACAATTGACAAGAAATTGATAGATTGAAAATGAAGAGGATCCGGAGGTGAGTGTCCATATCCGTGTCTCTACCTATATGCATGTCTAGAGAAATATGAATATTTCTCCTGGAAAATTCTTGCATAAGAATGTATAATAGACACTCAATTTAGTCAAATTCTATTTAAGACTTGAAACTCACCCTTCATCAAGTTTAATCCAAATAGACTAACATATGCTTTTCTGTGATGTAACCATAAACTGATGCCAAATATCAACAGAAAGCTAATTACAAACGGACACTACTCTGCAAAAATATCTTTATGCAAGAAAGCTTTTTGGTAGACTTGGTTAATGGTAAATGAAACTAATAATAAAGGAATATATAAATTGGTCAAACATACTTTTCAGTGTAATTCTTTCTTTTAATAATATAATTTACCCATATTTTATAAATTGGATTTAATTAAAGTTTTCTTATTTGCAATTGTTAAAAGATTCTAGCCCACAAGATACTATTGCATTTCCAAAGTGAGAAGATCACTTCATCCTTTTTTTTTTGGGGGGGGGGGGGGGGGGGGAACATTTATATTGTGTATTGTGTAAATTATAAAGATTTACTGAAATAATACAATAATCTCTTTTATTTTCAAAATACATATAAATTTTTCTTGAAGTAAAAAACTACTTTATATTTTGATTTAATTTTAAATTTTTTGACTAAAATACTTTCTATTAACCAAAATATATATTTTTTAAGAAAATTAAATAAAAAATTTTAGTCAAAAAAGTTAAAATAAAACTAAAAATTAAAATAAAATTTTATATATTTTTAAAAATATACAACAAAACTTAAAAAAAAAAATCCAAGTAATTTACTCTATTCATACGAGCCCTTGTAACAGGCTAAAGCATAAGTGGCTATGATGCCAACACATGCATAAATATGTAAATTTCCAGACATGATGTAAACACTGACAAATACAAATTTGAATCTCCTTATGTGATGAGAGAGAGACATAAAATTGTGTGTCTCTCTTCTTATATGACCATCTAAATAAGAGGATCCAAAAAAGTAGCCACCGAGTTTACTCCCACCGACCAACACTTGTGTTCCCATGTTTTCTTCTCTTTCTTGATATTCTTCCTCTACAAGGGCAACCAACAATTTGATAGTGCTGGGAAGAACAAAGGAAGAAAATGAAATGGAAATAGGGGATATGAACAATTTGCAACAAACTTCATGTTTCCTAGTCATAACTTCCCATGCAGCCTAAAGAATCTGAGTTACAATACAATTTCTCTACAGGAGCTTTAACAATAAACCCTCTTCCTATCTATCAATAGGATTATAATACACGTAAGACACATAAGAGATAACAACAATTATCCTATATTATATCACAAATACCGGACCAGGACTTTCCCTGTTGTATTTTTCTGATGTATTCCATTCTAACAGAGATTAGCAGCTCAGTCCTCGTTTTCTCTCCCCTATATATGTGGCATGAATAATTTGAGTTAGTTCCTTGACAAATCATATTCACACAAAATGCTAATTTCATCACCAAAAATTATCAAGTGAATTGATATTTTAGTCCTTAAATGATATATCTTGTCTCCATTTGATTCTCCAAAGTTCAGACGACTCATTTTAGTTCTCCAAAGAATATTATGTTTTCAATATCATCCTCCCGCTAAGCCCGTTAACAGATATTTAACAAAGATGAGTGATGTTGCCTTAAAAGAAGTTGAAATGGTCATTAAATGCCCAATTGCCATTGAAATATGCCATAAGAGAGAATCAAAATAGTACAGTGATGTGGTTACTTCGAATAGTATGATGCTTTGTCATGGCACGTTTGCAATAGTAGTTGGGCACTTAGTAACTACATCAAATTCATGTTTGTTAATGAGCTTAATGTGAAGACAATTTTAAGGATAAAATACTCTTTCAAGGCATAAAGTATCTTATTATGTTTCACTTGAAATGTTAACTACCTTCTATTCAAAGTTTGGTGCCATTCATGCATGTCTTGATGGATCCTCGTGCAGCTGCGCCGCTCTTACATTAGGATCATCCTGCCACAAGGAAGTAGGCATTACAAAAATGCTCTTCGGAAAGAAAAATGCAACCTACAGAATAATCTAAAATACTGACTAACCCGAATGCCATATGCAAAGCCTGTTGATGCTCGGAAAAAATCCAGTTGTGCCTGCAAATTTGGACCAAATATGAATTCACCATAAATGTTGTAGGGACAGGAAATTATTTCAATATTTTTAGCATGAGTGAACCAATACCAGACCAGGCATGCTCTGATGAGCACCGTAATAACCATCATGGCTTGGCGGTATGGAACTTAATTGTCCCTACATACATAAAACACAGTTTCTAAATCATTTCTCCACCACCAAATATTATTTGACAAATTAATAGCAATCTCTATGACTCACCAGCCCTTGAATAGTCTGTTGATTCCCATAGTAATTATCACGAGTTGGTCCCATCAAGTTTAACTGAACCATCAAACAATAACTGTACAAGTTCACTTGTTGACATGGAAAAATACAGGATGAGGACTATAGTTATGGAATATCATATTCATACCATTCCCTGCACACTCTGTTGAGTGCCATAATAACCGTCAATGGTTACTGCCCTTGCGCTGAACTTGTCCTACAAATTAAAATTTCTATTAATTGCAGGGCAATTTACTTCAAGTGACTGAAGTAAGCAGAAACATGTATAGATTTAATTAAGTTGGAATTCCGATTTCAATGTTTATAACAATTTCTTCCCTCTATGTTCATAAAAACCCTATAAAGTAGCCTAAATTTCTTCTACAAGCTTTAAGACGCAAACTTTAAGACTGAACACTTTTTGAGAGGTTTATTAATCGTAGGAGGACAAACCATTTGTTGCAAGTTGTCTTGTGCCCCAACAGTCATCACTTCAGCCTCGGAGTTCATCTGCAATTCAAAGAGGTCATAATAGAAACAACATAGAAACATAGATATCCTGTTGCTAACAATGACAGACCTTTTTCTTTTTAGCTGGATTCTTCTTTCTGTTTGTCTTGCCCATATTTTTATTCTGGGTATCTTCTTCAGTGGAAAGCTGACCATGACCAGCTGATGTGCCTGCTTCTGCAGGATCTTTACTAGAATTATTGACATTCACACAACTAGCACATGCTTCATGTAGTGCATGGAATACAATACTATAACTCTCTTGAGACAGAGACCCCTCTTCACTCAGTTTAAGTGCTCGCTGACATAAATCATTGTACCGTTGCACCCGACCAAGCATATGTTCAGATTCTTCTCCCAGTAAATGCCTGGACTTTGCACCTTTTGTCCAACGTTTCAAAATATATTGAGATGGGATTTCCGAAAGGCGGGAATATTGAAGAACAATAAATGCATGTCGACAAAGATAACCTTTATATTCAAATAACCGACATATACAAGACACCTCTGATTTTAATTCATTCAACACAACTGTGAATTCTTGATTCCTTTCCATATCATGAACTTTGTAAGTAATGTTTGCATCATCCTGCCTTTCAGCTTTAGGGTGACAAGCAACTGCACCAATAACCTCAACCTGAATCTTCTTAAATACTGCATGTGTGTAAATTCCTGCAACACTCTTCTCTAATGGTGAAGGAGTTTTTAATGTTGCCACTTTATTCCAAGTATCAGAATCTGCTTTAGCTTCCTCTTCATACCTGTCTTGCAATATTGCTTCATACTGTCTGACAAAATCTTGTACAGAGGTCTTCTTATGAATATATTTATCAAAGAAGGAATTCACACTTTCAGATCGGTGGACAGCAGACATACCACCTAAACATACATCCCTCATGAATGTCGGCACCCATAACTTGCAATCTTCATACAATGTCTGCATGCATTCATCCTCTCGGAGTTCAAACCTATCAACAATTTTCCACCACCTCTTCTCAAACTCATCACTCGTCCATGACCTATAGATGCATTTTTCAAATTTTGCCATAAAATTCTCATGTCGTTTAATGACATGACCCAAATTTTCAGATATCTTCCCCAATATGTGCCATAGGCACACACAATGATGAGCATTAGGAAAGACATCTGAAATAACCGACTTTAATGTCTTGTCATGGTCAGTAATTATCACTTTTGGAACCTGACCTCCAACTCCTTTCAACCATGTCTGCATCAGCCAGGAAAAAGTTGTGGCAGTTTCATCTGATATCAAGGCACACCCAAGCAATATAAATTGATAATGCTGATTTACTCCAACAAAAAGTGCAAGAGGCATTTTGTATTTGTTTCTCACATAGGTGGTGTCAAAAGAAACTACATCGCAAAAGTTGATATAGTCATGCCTACATTTAGCATCAAGCCATAAAAGGTTTTTCACCCGTTGATCCTCACCAAGGTCTACTGCATAAAAGAAGTTAGAATTCATATTTTGCATCTGTATAAAAAAATCAAGCAGAAGTTTGGCATCCCCTGTCTCCAGGCCTAAATTTCGACCTTTATCGAATGGGTTTTTCTCATTCTTTAGACCAACTACATTTTTGTATTCAGCAAACTGTCTAGCCATTGCAGCATACATTTTCCTTGCTTGTTCACTGACAGCTTGGGCTGGTAAAAGCTCGTGATTATGCTCCTTTACAAAACTATGTATAACCCATTTTCCATCCGACCTTCTTTTTACATGCATGCTTGCTTTACAATCAGTCTTTGAACAAGATCTCCGACCAGTTGAATTTTCAGACTCCTGCTTGTTCTGTCTTGCTCGTGGTCTATTGAATGATTTGTTTTCATACTCCCGTTTTGTTCCATATCTGGAACAAGCAAATTTTGCATCTATAAATTCTCTTGATGTTTTTGAGCGGCGACTATTTTGAATTGCAGTATTGAATCCTGTTGACCGAGCATACTCTTGGTAGAAAGAATAAGCATCCCCATGAGACTCAAATTCCATGCCTGAAAGTGGCTCAAGATTTGTATCTTCCTTAAACATTACCATATCCAACGTTGGTGAATTCAAATCTCCACCATCTAGAGCATGCACCTCAACACTAGCATCAACAATATTTCTGCCTTCTATATCTACATTATGCAATTTTTCTTCACCATCCAATATGTTATCGATCGTATTTGGTTCTTCATCCTCTTTATCATGCTCACCAGAAGGTAACCTGAGATCTATATCCATGATCAGAATAACAGTTTGCTGCCTGATTATATTCAAGGGTACCTGAAAGTGGAAATAACAGTAATCATGTTGAGCAATCAAGCAAACAAATTCCACTTCATTCATGAACGTATAGTCTCACTATGTTACTATAGTTGTACCAGGAACAGGAAAAAAGAAAAAAGGAAAACAAGAGACAAAATATGCTTTTTTACCTAAAGGTAGGTGTAAGGATTGAACCCTTCACATGATACAAATGTCAATTTTTAGATGTTGCCATGTGAGTGAGCTACTGGCTCATTGCAATTTTATAATACAAGGAAAGTACAATATATAAATATATATATATATATTGATGGAACCTTCAAAACTTTGATGTTATTCATATATATCTTGAGCTACAGCTTCCTCTCTAATAATAAAGAGAGAAAGGGGTAACTAAGCAAATACAGAGTAATAGGCAAAACCAGAAAAAGGAAGAGAAGAAAAACACTCCTGGCTTTTGAGAGGCTAGGTGATCTCCCAACACTCACCCAATTCTTCTCTGCCTTCTCTCCTCATGCAACGTTCCCTAAAAACCCTCCTAACCACCCAGCACCCTTCTCATGCCATCCCAAACTCTCTCCTCCAGCTCACCCACTCATCTTTCAGCATATGAGAGTTAGTTATCCCTGGACAACTCACAGGGACCACCTCCACATTTATTTTATTTTTTTCACCTCTTTTCTTTCGCTATAAGTCCTCAAAATCTGAGGCCCATTAAAATGCCTGTTAAGATTGGGTCCAATAACATCGGATCCTTCATTTCTCTCCCCATTGAATTTCACCTTGTCCCCAAGGTGAAAATTAGGTGGTCGGTTATAACAATGCCAAGCATTGTCCCCACCTATCATTGTTAATGTTACTATCTTCATATGCCTTCACAAAGTTACAGGATAACTGGAGTTCATTCCCCAGCAGAGCAAGAGTAAAGCATTGAAGCATCTCTTCTGTGTTCTCCTTGGACTCTGCAGCAATTCTTTGGATCTTATTTTCAGCAATGAGCATGAAAGGACAATGGAAAACCAGTAAGATACCTCCCTGCAGCACCCTTATATCTCCAGACTTAGGCACTAGAATAAAAACATGAAAGGATGAAGGAAAACCAGTACAGGATTCAAGCACCTCCCAGCCCTTTTTCTCAAGCGCCTCTTTCAAGATCCTGGATCTACTCTTCAATTTCCTCAATGTTCAACAATAGCATCTGATATGTCTGTTGCTTTCTGCTCTCCAAGATCCAGCAACTTCTTTATGGCATATCTAACAGTACCATGAGGTCTGCTTAATCCTGGAAAACTATTATACGTGTCAACCAAGAACGGCTGGTTTAGAATCAGGAAACCAAATCTGAGAGCAATATTCAGCATCTTCAGAGACAATCCTCCAAAAATAGACACACAAAACGATGGTTTGCATGAAGAACTCAGCTTTGACAAACATGGCTCCAAATCCCAGCCACCCCAGCTGTCATAGTCAAATTCTAAACTTGAGAATAAGTATCAATCATAACTCTTGCCCCAAATTTAGCACAAGTGTTTAAAATCTCTCCCATCTCACTGTTGCTATAAAATAAGCCAGTTGGATTGATGGTTGGACCAGCAATATACAATCAAGGCTCTTTCACAGTCTCAAGGACACTAGTGAGTGTATCTGCTGTGAGCTTAAAACCTACATTGACATTGGTAGGGATTTTCTATTTTAGCTTTCAAAAATCTGACAGCTGAAAGAAAGTTCCCATTTGATCCAGCATGAAAACAGAGGGTGCCACCTTCTTTGTTGCAGCACAGGACCAGTTTATTAAAATAAGCTTTTGAATTGTCTGCATATATAAAGTCAGTGTTGCTATCTGTTGGGAAACCATAGTTCCTCCTGGAAACTGTTTGCTGCTAGGGATGACATCAGTTTCAGGCTCAGCCATGTTTTGCATTGCAAAACTTTCAAAAACAGCAGCCTTTTGTCAAAGATGGTGGAGGCAAGAAGCTTTCATCAACATCCACGTGGATTAGAGACCCATTCTCTACCTCATCAATTGTTAGCTCAGCATTATCTAGAATTGATAAGGCTGAGCTAGCAAATCCTATCATATCAACTGATTTGGCATTTCCACTGCACCTATGAGAGCAGGTGGATTTGCATCCAAAAGCTGGAAAGCTCATGAAATGTACAGCCATAGTATTTTAGATAGGGCATTAAAGAGTGATTCTTCTTCTGACATTAAAAGAAGCTGAACTTGCAGGTTCCTTCTCCCATACGGCTTGACGGGGTAGATGCCAAACACCAGCTCCCTCCCTCATGGTTTCTCAGCATCAGACCAGGGGTAACAGTCATCTAATTTAGGCATGGATGCAGGTATAAATGAGTTTGTCTCGTGCCTGGTTTGCCATTGTTATTCCTCAATTGTTGATGGGCAAAATGGCTTTGAGGCGTTCTGCAGGTAAGGTTTTGTCATAACCTGTGGGCAATAGTTGATCCAACCTAGCCTTCTAATGGGTTTAGAAGCTCTTGGGCCTTTGTTACTTCTGCTTAGCCCTTTTTTTCCATTGGTTGAACTCTTCTATGGACAGACTTCCTCAATTTCTTTTGGGGTATGGTTTGGGTACAATCCACCTCTCCACTTTACATCTTCACTTTTGCCATCTTTGAGAGATACATTTGGCATATTGCCTTCTTCCTCTTTTGTTGACCAAAACCAAGATTGCACACCCAGGTGTAGACTAACGTTGTTTAGCACTGAAAGTGTGACGAAAAAGACTGGTTTCTCTTCATTGTGCCAATAGAATCCCCAATCCCTTATGATTGCTACCTCCCTATCAGCTGCGAGTCACTCCAATGCTTTAGAGTGCACAAACAAAAGAGGGAAATGCATGGTTACTAAACCCAATTTCCCTTTCAACTGGTTAATGGACTTAAGTTGGTCCAACTTGGAAAGTAATTGGGTCACTCTTGCTATAATTAGGCCTATGTAGTTTGCCTTCCCAATTCAATTTTGGGCTTCTCCCCCATGTGACTTCTCTGACCCAATCTAAGATCCAATTTCATCTCTCCTTTTTGCCATTGTAGTCTTCTTCCTTGGTCACCAGCAAAATTGTCCATTGTTCACCTTCTACCAAAAAGAACTGACATCACTTGCATATTCATTGGTCTCCATCCTCTCGGTGGTGCTTCTTTAGCAATTGAGAAGGAAAATTTCTGCTTGGTCTTTAGAGGCATAGGATTACCAATGACTATTAGTTTTATCTTTTCTTTAGATTTGTTCTCACAAGCTACTACAACAGTGAATCCAGTAACACCATGTTCAAAATTCTCTTTTTTAACTACTTCACCTAATGGTGCGACTCTTCCATGGCTTTCATCTCTACTAAAGCTTCACCAGAAAACAACAAAGACTCTAACCGATGCTCTTGGTTAAGGTTCTCCTCAATTTCTTCATCATTTTCTTTTCAACACTCTGCCTTGTCCGTTTTACATATTGTCATTTGCATCTCCATTTTCCACTGGGCCATTACTCTTGGCCCTTTCTCAACTTCCTCTTCGATCTAGCAAACAATTTTTTCAGTGGTTTCACTCATTTCTTCCCTGTCTCTCTTTTCTCATATCTTCTTTCTTCACTTGGCAATTAGTCTTTCACTTTTCTCACCGAGGATTCCCATTCTACTAATTTAGCCTCTCCTAAATTGTCAGCACTCTGATACCAAATTGATGAAACCTTTAAAACTCTAGTGTTATTTATATATATTTTGAGCTATAACTTCCTCTCTAATAACATAGAGAGAAAGGAGTAACTAAGCAAATACAGAATAATAGGCAAAACCATAAAAAGAAAGAAGAGAAGAACAACACTAGCTTTCGAGAGGCGAGGTGCTCTCCCAACACTCACCAAATTCTTCTCTGCCTTCTCTCCTCATGCAGCGCTCCCTAAAAACCCCCCTAACTACCCAACACCCTTCTCACACCATCCCAAACTCTCTCCTCTAGCTCACCCCCTCATCTTTCAACATGCAAGAGTTAGTTATCCCTGGACACCTCACCAAGGACCACCTCCACATATGTTTTATTTGTTTCAACTCTTTTCTTTCTGCTATACAACAACAACAATAACAACAACAACAAAGCCTTTCCCCACGAAGTGGGGTCGGCTACATGGATCAATCGACGCTATAAGCACCTATCGTAAATCATATTTTTAAACAAACTATTTAAATCTAAATATTTCTTAATAATTTCTCTTATAATTTTTTTTAGTCTTCCTCTATCTCTAATTATTGGATTATTTTCCATCTCATATACTCTCCTAACTAGGACTTCTATAGGTCTCCTCCCCACATGACCAAACCATCTAAGTCTCGATTCTACAATCTTTTTCACAATAGGTGCGACTTCTACCTTCTCTCTAATGCATTCATTTCTAATCCTATCTCATTTAATGTGTCCACTCATCCAACCCAACATTCTCATATCTGCAACATTGAACTTATTTTCTTGTTGACTTTTTATTACCCAACACTCAGTTCCATACAACATTGCAGGTCTTATAACTGTGCGGTAGAATTTACCCTTAAGTTTGAGTGGTACTCTTCTATCACAAATAACACTCGAAGCACTTCTCCATTTCATCCACCCTGCTTGAATCTTATGCTTTACATCTTCTTCTATTTCCCCGTTATGTTGTATGATGGATCCAAGATACTTAAATCCTGTAACTTGTGGTAGGATATGTTCTCCAATTTTTACTTTTACGTTAGAAGTGATGTGTCTCTTACTAAACTTACACTCCATATACTCCGTTTTACTTCTACTTAAACGAAATCCATGAGCTTCCAAAGCTACTCTCCACTTCTCCAATTTCTCATTCATTTCCTCTCTCGATTGTCCAACTAAGACAATATCATATGCAAAAAGCATGCACTGTAGTATCAGCTCTTGGATATGTTCAGTAAGCACATCTAAGACTAAAGTAAAAAAGTAAGGGCTCAGAGTTGATCCTTGATGTAAACCAATAGTTATCGGACAATCTTCCGCAAGTCCACATTTTGTTACTACGCTAGTTGTAACCTTATCATACATGTCTTGGATTGCTCGAATATAAGCTATACGAACTCCTTTTTTCTTAAAAGCCTTCCATAAAACCTCTCTTGGCTCTATCATATGCTTTTTCTAAATCGATAAACACCATATGTAAATCTCTTTGATTCTCCCCATTTTCTTTTTGCTATAAGTTCTCAAAATCTGAGGCCCATTAAAATGCCCATTAAGATTGTCTCCAATAACATCAGGTCCATCATACACACACACACACACACACACACACACACATATCTTGCTTACTAGTGCTAAGGCATAAGGAGGCTTTGTAATTGTAAAGTTGTAAATTCTGTGTTTCATGGGTATAACTAGTAGGCTATATAGTCACTAAACAGTATAACAGCATACTAGTTGTACACCCATGAAACACAGAATTTACAACTTTACAGTTACAAAGTGCACATAGGCCAATGCTCTTAATTTGGAGGCTTGCAGCATGACTATATATTGAAAGGGTCCAAAATTATCTTGCAAAGAATCAAATTTAGTCAGTCGCATATCATATTATCTTGCAAGGAGATCTTTCTTTCATTTAAGCCTCTGCTGCACTAGGTAGTGTGAGGTCATACTTCCTCTATGTTTCAAACCCAATGGTCTTTCTCATCAACATGCATAAGAGATGTAAAATGTTTTTCTCAGGCAGCTTAAGCTGTAAGCATAGGTCAAGTGGTTTCCCAAAACTTGTTATAAGTTCTAACCACGCCACAAAATTCACATAAACACAAGAATGCAACCATGTCTGATACATCATGAGATATACATGCCTGCCTAATACTCGTATGGCACACTTAAGCACCTAAACAGTTTTACAGTAAATTTTTTCAAAAGAAAAAATAGTGAAGACTTTGCTTGTTATGTTTACAGAGTTGCTAAATATGTGATGTAAGAATAAAATAGTAATGTAGGAGAAAGAAAAAAGTAGACAAAAGGAAATGCAAGTAAAATAAGAGTAGCATGAAAGAAAAAGGGCAAGCTAGGGAAAAATTCATATCAAAACTAAAATAAATCATATAATAGCCTCTTATACATTAATGCTCATAATGGATTTTTTTATTAACCCATCATTTTGAAAATCACAAGTCCTGACAAAGAGCCGAGGAAATAAAATTTAAAAAAAAATGCATTAATCTGAAAACTTCTAATAGATTTACATAAGTGTACCCTACATATGATGTATGATCAAAGCAATAGTAGGGTCAAGTCAATAAACTTATAAGATTAAATCAGCTTTGTCCGTTTTCAGGATTATAGGTGTCTGGCAAAGAAACTTTTGTCTAATTACTTATTTTATGCATAAAAATTATTATAAATTTCCCAAAGTGGTTGCTAAATTGATAGTTTGATTATTTTTCAAGGTCATGATTTTCAATCTTGAAAAAGCTAATATGAAGTAAAAAACCTGACATGGACTTGAGAATCTATACTGGTTCCCGAACTAAGGAAGACTTTATAAGAAGTATAACTTTTTTTCAATGCATAAACCTCCAAAGAATACTATCATATGCATAACAACATATGCTACTAGTCAGCAAGTACCAAAATTACAATTAAATGATGAAGGACAAAAATTGAAGGAGAAATATATAAATCCAGATCCACAGAGGAGAGTTGTGAGTTGTGACTTGTATAAGGGTTTCAATGAAAGAGAAAAATATAACTTGTGCAATGAGAGAAAGAAGTTATCCAAAATGGCAATAACCACCCAATGGAACCAATATTTAATCTACAGCTATAACATATTTCAACACTGCATATCCAATTCTGTGGTGGTGTATTTCAAAAGGGAATATATGAGTAAAGAGTGCATTAACATAAAAAATAAAAAATAACTAAATAATCTGTAGCTGTTATTATGCTACCAAGTCTAACAATATCAAAACAATCAAAAGGATGATTAGGAAAGATTTAGGAAATTTTCTACTAAAAATTAGGGTAGGCTTTCAATGTAAAATGTCAAGGATTAGGTTTTAAATTGATAAAAAAAAAAGGGGGTCTAGGGTTAACTACAAGTTAGAATTGGGCAGATATGTGACTGATCTTCAAGGAGTCACATGGTGGATTTATAGGATAGCAACTAAATTATGTACGAATAGTACAGGAACGCTTATGGTTTTTATTGATGTTCTAATGTGGTGCACAGTAGTGCAAACAGTAGCAGATAGGAGGAAAAAGAAAAAAGAGAAGGGGGGGAAGAATGGAAGGAAACAAATTTGACTCATTGGCCTTCAGTGTTCCAACATAGTCTCGCCAACTAAACTCAAATGTCAAATCTCAACTCTACAAAATCTGGAAAATATAATGAAACATGTCTAGGCAAAAGCAAGACTTACTAATATTAATTAGACTAGGATTCCCAGCAACACAAATAAATGATTATTACACCATGGCTAAGCCTAACATAGTAACACAGAAAATGTGAAAGTTTAACTAGGCATTAGAAATAAATAGAACCACTTAACCATTGGGTTTGAGCTTGATAAATTTAAATGACTTGGCCTCAACTTTGGGCCTACAAAGAGGCAGAGATTTACCCAACCAGCCCATGGTTGCCTCATCAATAGATTTCTTGGAACCTCAAAAAAATTCTCTTTTTGTCCTATCTTATGAACTGTGCAAACTATAAAGGAATTAAACTCAAGAGCCATACTATGAAGTTATGGGAGAGAGTTATTGAATGAATATTAAGGCAAGAGACTCAAGTTACAGAGAATCAATTTAGTTTTATGCCTAATAGGTCGATCATGGAAGCGATATACTTATTACATAGATTAATGGAGAAATATTGGAAGAATCAAAGAGATTTACATATGGTATTTATTAATTTAGAGAAGACATATGATAGGGTGCCCAGAGATGTTTTGTGAAAGGCTTTGGAGAAAAAAGGAACCCGTATTGCATATATTCGAGCAATTCAGGACATGTATGATAAAGTTACAACTAGTATGAGAACTCAAAGTGGCCCAACTTAGGATTTTCCGATAACTATTGGCTTGCATTAGAGATCAACTTTGAGCCCCTATCTGTTTAGTTTAGTTTTAGATGTACTTACTGAACATATTCAAGAGTCGGTGTCATAGTGTATGCTCTTTGCAGATGATATAGTCTTAGTTGGAAAGTCGAGAGAGGAAATAAATGAGAGGTTAGAGATGTAGAAACTTGCTTTGGAAGATCATGAATTTCGTTTAAGTAGAAGTAAAATAGTATATATGGAATGTAAGTTCAGTAAGAGGCACACTAATTCTAGTGTAGAAGTGAAAATCGGAGAACACACCATACCATGAGTTACTTGTTTTAAGTATCTTGGGCCTATCTTACAGCATGACAGGAAAATAGAGGAATATGTAAATCACAGGATTCAAGCAGGATAGATGAAATAGAAAAGTACTTCAGGTGTTATTAGTGATAGGAGAGTGCCACTCAAGCTTAAGAGTAAATTTCATCGTATAGTTATAAGACCGGTCATGTTGTATGGGACTGAGTGTTGGGCAATAAAAGGTCAACAGAAAAATAAGTTTAATGTCGCAGAGATGAAAATGTTGCGTTAGCCAAATTAGATAGAATTAGAAATGAATACATTAGAGAGAAAGTTGGGGTTGCACCTATTGTAGAAAAGATTGCGAAATCGCATTTTAGATGATTTGGACATGTGTGGAGAAGATATGTAGAAGCCCCAGTAAGAAGAGTAGATCAGATGGAGAGTAGTCTAATAATTAGAGGTTGAGAAAGACCAGGAAAAATTATAAGCGAAACTATTAAGAAAGATTTAGATTTAAATGGTCTATCTAAAGATATGATTTATAATAAAACTTTATAGCGTCATTTGATCCATGTGGCCGACCCCACTTAGTGGGAAAAGGCCCTATTGTTTGTTTGTTTTTGTTTGTCCTATCTTATGAACTTTAAGATGTATGAAGTTTCATCCAGAAGCAACAATGGAAATAAACAAATGCCAAAAAATTTAAAAAAAAAAAAAGAGAGAGAAAAAACTAGAGATTTTTGGCAAACTTTTAGAAAGATCACTAAGATAAATATCTTAATTCTCCAAACAAGAAAAGAAAGCACTAATAGTGTCATCAAAATGACAATCTTCATTTCTCCAAATCTTATCTGTTACACTGAATCATTTTCCTTCTCTTTGTAGAGATCACGTTAAAATTTTAAGGTGGGGATGGGAATGGCTTTTTTCTTGAAATTCTTGTCGGTATACGATACACCAATGAGTCTTGCAAATATATGAACTTTCTAACCATTGTTATGGCAACACACACACACACACCAATCCAAGCAACCCTTATGGATTGCTACATTAAAATGTGAAAAGACTTTTGAGAAATTGTCAAATGTACAAAAAGAAAAATTTAATCAAAGAAAAATCATTTAGGTGGAGAGTGATATAGGAGCCGCGCAAGAAATAGACAGGATTTAACATTTAAATATCAGATCCAGAACACTTATGGTTGTGGTCTTTACAAACCTTTCTTCAAGGTGGCAAACTTGATCCTACTCATATTAATGATTATCACAAGTGATCAGTAAAGTTGCAGAAAGTGTTTCTTTTTCCCTTCATTTTTTTTTTTAACTGCATTAATCAACTTATTTTGTTGAATAGATGGAGTATAGAAGCACAGAGCCTTAAGTGCTGCTCCCAACCAATTTAGCCAAGAATTATCTTTTCTTTAGGACTTTAACGATAGAGAAGCTTCAGATATGGTTTCTTTGTTAGAAATCACTGGTTCTCTTTGCTTTTCTACTCCTTTCCTCCTGATAAGAGAATTTGGTCCTTGGATTCGTCCTTCACTAGTAATTCTTTTTCTCCATCATCTGACAAACAGCCCAACTAGTCAAAATCTAGCTTTCTAATTTCTCTTTCTGGCTGATTAAAGCTCTCATTTGGGCTGCAGTATTCAAGAGGATCAACACTAATGATCTATTCCATCCTTTTTAGGTTTACAAACATCCCTACCAATTAAAGATCTCTCTTACATTTTGCAATTTTAAAAATAGAAAATCCTGCATAATATTCTCTATTCTCTCAGCTACTCCAACTGGGATCTTTGATAAGGCAAGGTAGGAATAACATATGAAGTGACCCAATGGAATGAAATCTCAACTTTTCTAATTTTTTCAATAAAATGATGCAGGTACATAAGAATGACAAATTTGTTGTTCAACATGGCTAAAGAGAACATACACAAGCATCTGTTAGTATTGGAATTAGTCAATGAGTCAAACTGAGTGGAGTGTCTTTTCTTTGAAACTTCGCGGTTGTCTGCACTCTGCACTTTTGAAAAATCAAATGGGGAAGTTTAATTCACTCAAAATTTAAATTGAAAGTCATAAAGAAATAGAAACTAGTATGCCACAAGTCAATCAAAGGAAGGTAGAAAGCAAACATTAGATATAACAAATAAAATTACTGTACAATCCAATCAAATACAAAACTTTTCATTTCATAAATGAAATTAAATGGCACATGAAGGAATTTAAGATCAATGCTTTGATTCTCTTAGTATTCAAGTCTAAATAGAGGTACAATATATAGAAAGGGGTGGATAGCTTCACACCCTCCAAGAAAGGAAAAAATGGAGAAATAAAGTACCCTAAAAAATCTAATTAAGGTTTGATTATAATCACATAAAAAGGGAAATAAAATATTTACCCAATTATCAAAATAAGGAAACAAATAAAGGCATCAAAGTTTTAAAATAAGGAGAAAAAAAAAATAAAGGCACTAAAGTCCCAAAATAAGGAAACAACTAAAGGCATTAAAGTATGAGAATAATCACATGTCAAATGTGATTTCCAACAGGACATATATAACCCACAATCACATGTACTTGTCCATATTCCATAACAAATTTGTTCTTTCTTGATGTATCAACTGACGTCATTTCAGTCAAAAGAATAAATATATCAATTACATCCCATAAAAGATATCAAGAGATTACCAAACAGTCATATGGGTCAAGAGTTTTGGTTCCCAAACTCTGTTAAACAGAAATAACAAATAATAGTCATAATCACTAAAACTAAACTTTTGTATGAACATTTCAATCTTTTCTTTCCATCAAGAATGTTAGATTCCCTTGTACAATGCACTATGCCACAAAACACCCAGCCAACACATATAGGAGACAATTAGAATAACATTATAACAGAGGACAAGTAGTCCCCCCAAACCAAAAGACAAAAAACAAAAGAAAAAACCAAGACCCATCAGCTCAAAAGGGTTTTCCAATCCCTATATAGATCTACAAGGGACAACCCCCTTAAAAGACCATTGGCTGAAACCCACATGATGGATAAAAATAATCCTCTCCAAAGAAGATGTGACAGAAGACATTTCTGATTGAAAACTCTCACCTTCCATTCTAACCAGAGACACACAACCCAGCAAATCAGCACACTACCAAAGAACTTCATGCTCCATTACGCCCAAAACCTAAAAGCTTAATAGCTTCAAACCCTTGTAGATCAGCTGGACAAGCCAAGCTCTCTCTAAAAATACCAAACAGTCTGTTTCAAATCCATTATGCCGCTTCACAATGTAGAAATAGATGAATGTTTGTCTCCGAACTTCTAAAACACATCACATAAACAACTGATGATACAGCCATATTGGGCCTTCAACTCTAAAGCAAATCATTTGTATTAATTTAAGTCAGTACTGGCTCCAAACAAAAGCCTTTAACTTAGAAGGAGCCTTGATTTTTCCAAAAATAATTTGACAAAGTAAGTTAACATGCAGTTGGATTTCAAATCAAAAAATTAAAGAATGAAGAACACACAGAAACCTGAGGAATCCAAACTCCAAATCTCTCTATCCACAAAGAAGAAACATGAATGAGGCAAAGATTTCCAACAACAAAGTAAGGTCATCAACAACTCTATCATTAAGATTTCTAAGAAAAATCAAAATTTCAGGAAGACTCATCACTTTGATTGGTTGAAAAATTGGACATTGGAGCATTATGTAAAGTTGATATACAAGATATTAGACAAGCATGAATTAGAAGGATTCACCCACGAAGAGCAAAGTAAGCCCCTTTCCATCTATCTTTTCTTTTTTCCAAAAGAAATCTTTAGCAACACAACAAGGTCCCAGGAGGACACAGCAAGTGGATTACCTCCTGAATGAACACACAAATAAGTTAAGGACCATTGTAAAACCCCACAACCAGCCATCTCAGCTAAATCTACCAGAAACCTCTCTAGGACATCAATCCCTACCAACCCACACTTAGAAAGAGTAATATGAAGACCTCATAAACTTGTAACTTAGAAAGCACAGGAAAATTTTTCCTATCCTCAAGAAGGAAGAGAATAGTATCATGACTAAATTGTAAATCAGAAACTTCTAACCCCTGCGCCCTAGCCGTCAAACCCCACATCATCCCTCTCTCAAAACGCCTAGTCAACGTACAACTCAAAACATCAACAATAAGGGTAAACAAAAAAGGAGAAAGAGGACCTCCTTGCCTTACACCAAACTACCCTTTAAAAAAAGACCTAGGCTTGCCATTAACAACAACAGAAAAAACAACAGAAGAAAGGCAGCATTGAATCCACCAACATGTATATTTTGGGTGTGTTATCTACCTTTCCCAATGCTTACAGCAAGTAATTAGTAACATCTATACCAAGCATGAGGCACTGTACAGGAAGCAACTAATTGAATACCAAGCAAAACTCTATTGAAGTTACACAACTAGATCCTACTTTTAAAACGCTTAAGTAATTTTTTGTTCATGTTCTACCACTTACCTAAAGCCTACCACTACAAACGTAGTAATATGTCAATATTACGCACAAGACTACAACTACTCAACCAACCATCAAGCTAACACTATCACCTGCCACAATTGCCAGACTTAATTGAGACCATTACTTGTCTATCACCCATGATCAGCTAATTGTAGGCCCCACAAATAGTGGCCAACCGAAAAAGCCTATGTTCACCATTTCTTTTCTCTGCAACTGGTTCAGGAAACCCATTTGCCCCTATTACTATAATTTGTCAACAAAGGCTTGTATTCCAATCATCTTCCTAGTTTACTCAAGGGCACCTAAGCTAAGCAAATATTAAAAGGGATTCAATTTCCATCTCAAAACAACCGACAAAATTTCCAAAAAATCAATATGAGCTCAAATAAGCTCAAGCTATTAACAAGCAGCTTCATCTGTCTGCAATTCTCATTAAACGAATCACTAAAGACTGCTAATTTTTTTAGATTTTTCAGGTAGCTTAATCTAAATTCCCAGTTAATTGCTCATCAGTATTGGTTACCACGAGGAGGAACATAAAGCTTCACGAAATTGGCAGTGTATAATTTTTCTAAATTCCCACATAGCATCATATCTTTTAAGTTACTATAAGCGACAATGATATGCAATTATTTCTGAGAACTAAAGTGGGAAAAATTTATTTAAATTAATAAAAAGAACAGAGGACGAGGAAATGATTAACAGAAGGCCAAAAAGACGAGGGAAACAGTGAGTGTGTACCTCTGTGATTACATAAAAGAAGAAGATTATAGACAGGGTCTCCTCCGCGTGGCGATCTGAAACTGAAAAATCTCACGCGAGGGGCTTGGGCGAGTGGAGAAACCCCGTTCCCCAAATTCTTATGCCTAGGGTTTCTAAAGGCGCCTTCTTCACTATCCCACGCTCATATCCCACTACTCGCGTAACACGTGTGGCGCGTGTGACGTACCCACAGGAACTGGCTTCGTGCTTCGGTGGTTTCCCGCTCAGTCAATTTTAATCTAGTGAAGGCGCGTGCAACCAGAACGTTGCACCTGCATACAAAGGAGATTAATCTAGTCAATTTTATAATTGGAGTAAATGGCACTAAATTATATTTAATATTTTTTAAAATTACACTTAATTTTTTAAATTTATTTATTATCTATAAATGTGTATTTTTTTAAAAAAATAAAATTATTTAACTTCTTTTACTTTTATATAAAATAAAATCACAAATTAGATAAAATGAAATTACAATAACTTAACATCAATTGAATTATTTTTATTATTATATTAAAAATAAAATTATAGTTAAAAAATCAATTTTTTTATAAAAATTAAATTGAAAAGATCTTACATTATATATCACAATGTCAAATCGCTGGGTGTTATTTTTTAAATAACGCAACATCAAGTGTAATTAATTAAATTTTAAAAGAAATTAACGAATTTACTTTTATCAATAATTTTTTTATTATACAAACTTAGAAGCACTGACACGGCAAACAAGGTGCCGTACCCGTACTAGATACGTGTCTAGTATAAACACGCGTATTGTACAGGTACAAACGTACCCGTACGTTTCTATTTTGAAAGCTTGCTATTGATGTGATCTTTTACGTTGGTGCTTCTTTTATGTAGTTTTTTGGAAAACGAAGACGAAGGTGAGGAAGAAGACCTAAACTATATCACAGTTAAAGCTCAGTTTATTGTTTTATTGGTAAGTCAGCAACTACTTCGGCTTCCTCTCCTAAACACAGAAAAGAGCGAGATATATATATATATATATTCGGCTTCCTCCCCTTAACATGGACATTAGCAAATTTTTAAAAATTATCTTTCAATACTTTATATAATTGATTTTGGTGCTATTATTATTGCTTTTCTCTAAAGACTTAAAGATCAACATATGTAACAATTGAATATATATATTCTCGTACCCATATTTTAAAATTTTAAAAATTGACATATCTCATGTGTCGTTCCCGTATCACTGCTTTTTAGTACAAAAATATTATTTGGTGTTAAATTATACTTCATCCTATTCTATTGGGATGCCAATGGAGTATTCTGTGTTGTGTAACCACTGTAATATGGACTATTTTTAAATTTTATATTTCACTAAAACATCAATAATAATGTTTCGATTAAGTTATAAATACATTTTTCAAAGGTAGCTTCTAGTTTTCTCAACAATGCCTTAGTCCCAAATATCATCGGAGACCAGGTTGACATTCATAAATCATCATCCGAAATTCGTTATGTTAGACAAGGACGAGGAGCACGGCGCGTTTGTTTCTTGTTCCAAATGATAAAGCCGATGTCTTTAGAAACCCGATTGTAAATTATGATTGTGCAGAAGTAGTTATTTATTATTTTTTATAAAATATGATTTACTCTCTGTAAATTATGATTTGTTCTTTTTAAAAGTTCATCCATACATAGTAATAGTCATTCACGAACTATAATTTGAGTGAAAGGCTCGCTATTTTGTTTCTCGTAATAATATAATAATAATATTATTATTATAATGAAACTTTAAAAAAATCAAACTTATTTCATTTTATATTTGGATTTTGTTTTTAAAAATGGACCTGCTTTTTATTGATTTTTTTCTCAAACTTATATTTTGGGTTAGATAAGGTTTTTAACCCATAATCAAATTTAACAAGCATTTCATTTATTTTGAAATCTCTAATTTATAAAGTTTGTAAAGTGTCTTTAAATTGAAAAAAATAAAAAAATGAGTAAAAAGAAAGTAAATAAATCTTATACATATTTTTATCTATCCTATTATTTTTTCTTTTGCTTTAGAAATATTTTAAAAGTTCTACAACTTAAAAAGATTCAAAGTCAATTTTCTGACAAGACGTAAAAGATAACATTTCAAGAGTTTGGGAGAGGAGTGGTCTATATTCAATATGAGAAGGTTATAAAAGTCTTCAAAATTTGGAAAGTAGGGAATCTTACAATTTAGCAACAAATTGGAACAAGCTTTGAAAATTAAAACTAGCAGAGAAAATCCAAATGCTTACGTGAAAGCTTTGTCATGACTCTCTTTAGGAGACGATCTCAGATAAAGGAACTTTAAAGCACCAGGAACCTGTGCTTTTAGATGTGAATGCTCAGAAAATGGTAATCATCTGTTCTCTGCTTGCCTATTTGCTCGATCCATTTGGTTTGGATCTAAGGGTATATTTGAAAATTTCTTTTAGGAAAGAATGGGGTGGGATAAAATGAATTTAAAATTAAAATTATTATTTAAAATTTTTTTTAAAGTGAATGAAATGACAAGTGATAATCTTTTCAACCATTTCTAACCATTCAATTTTTTGTTTTTATCTTTCAATTTTGGAAGTCAATGATAAAATGGTCAATTTTAAATATTTAAATTACAAGATTACATTTTAACTTTATTTAATTGATGTAAAATTATAAAAATATTCATATAGATATATTAAAATTATTAGTTTAAAAAATATTAATTCTAGCAAAACGAATAAAATTTTTTTATCTTTTTGTTAGTTTTTAATTATTTTAAGATTAGGTATGTAACTTTTAATAGGATTAAAATTTATATATTTATATTTTATTATTAAAAGTTATCTTTCATTATAATTAGAATTAGATTTCTATAAATATAAGTCTTTGTGTTTGTACTAATTCAAAACAGTACAAATAAATATCATTATTATTGAAATATGTTTTTACTTAATTATTGTATAGTATGAGAAAGATTTTGAGAATTTATTCATATTTTTTATTTTAAGCAATTTATAAGGGTAACATTAAAAAAAAATAATTTTTATCAATTCTATTTTATTTATTTTATAATAATTTTTAAACAATGGTTAAATGAAACCATTCCATCTTCTTATAAAACTCCCAAATAATAATATGTTTCGTTAAACTCCACTTTATTCCGTTCTATTTTATTATATTTTATTAATGTTCATTCTATTTTATTTCTTTCTAAACTTCCAAACATAGCCTAAATATGCTATCAAGATAGATAACATTATCCCACAATTCATCATTCCTTGGATTAACAATTTGCTTCACCTGATTCCTATTAAGGAAAGAACTAGGGATCAAGAGGTTGAAGACTTGTCAATGAAAAATTTCCTAAAAGACATCAAAGTCATTTTGGGATTGTTTATGGTCATAGGAATAGGGTTCTTGTCGATGAAACCACAGTTGATGTAATGGGAATATATGGCCTTTACAAGAAAACAAAGGAGGAGGTAGCATTCACTAGTTTAGAGGATTTAACTTAATAAAACAAGACAATTACTTCTGTTTCCTTTACTTATTATTTCTGTCAAATTCGCTAATAGCATTAGGGTCTCGAACTTTAATAATAAAAATAAAGTAAAGACTCTACCTAAAAGGAAGTATAAACTTTAAAGTAAAAATATAGAATCTTTTAAATTTGTCAGTAAGGCACAATAAAGTTTGAATACTTTTCAAATCTATCATAGATGACAAATTAAAAGAGTGAATAACACAAGACACAACAAGATATAAGAAAATAAAAAGATAAATAAATATTCGTCATATGTACCATTAAAAAATATATAAAAGAATATTTATTGATAAAATACTAAGACAAATGAAAGAAGAAGAAGAAAATAAAAAAGAGAAAGAAAAAGATAAGAAATTTGCAACCGTATCATTAGATTTTGAGAAAATGCCATCATCAATCATTTTAGTAATTATGCGTAGAAGTGAATTTTTTTTGGAAAAAGCAACTTAATTTTGCCTTGAAATTACTTATCGTATAATAATCTTAACTTTCTTTAATATTGTTTCCTAATAAAAAGAACTCTACAAAGAAAGAAAAGCTAGAAAGGGATAGAAATATCATAATGCCAGTGTTAAGAGTAGAGTCAATGCTTGGTGCTGTAGAGTTGTTTCTCTTCTTAGAGGTTTCAGAAGGAAGGATTTACCAAAAGGAGAAAATATAAGATACACAAGGAAAAAACTTTAAGATTAGTTTGGTATATGAAAAGTTAGGATAAAAATAAAAATTGAGAATACAAATATAATTTTATAAATAAAAATACTTATAATACTCTTATTTTTAATGATTGAATAATTATTATTAGAGAATATTAAATAATAATTAAATAATAATTATAAAGATAAAATTATAATTTTCTCAAACTTTACTTTACTATTTTCATTTCCTTCATTCTTTTTGTGCAAACCGAACAAGCTGTTAGAAGTGTACCAAATATTAACTTTCAAAATGTTTATTAATTCCTATAACATAAATGTTCACCTAAATGCCAAAATTTTTTTAAAGTATTTGTATTTTGTATTTTGCTTTTTCTTTCCAAATGATTCATGACCATCAGTTATCAAACTCTATACCTTAAATCACCCTTAATTTTATCCAATTTTCTAACTTCCTCTTTTTTATTTATTTTTTGGGTTGCACTTGAAAGATAAGTACCTTCCTCCAAAATTTTTTTTGCTTTTTTCCTCGTTGTGACTAAAATATAAACTTTTAAACAATATTTTCAGATAACCATGTTGATTCACCTCGTGATCCTCAGTCAAACTTATCACATCCCCAATTAAAGGTTTGATTTAGGGAGTGTTTGGTTCAATGGAGGGGAGGGGAGGGGAGGGATTTTAATGATATGTTGTTTGGTTGATTTGAAGGGGAGGGGAAGGGAGGGGTTTTAATGATATATTGTTTGGTTGAGGAGGGGAGGGGAGGGGAGATAAAATTAAATAGACAATTATACCTTTATGATATTAGAATTTTTAATTTTTTTATTTTTATAAAAAAAAATTTTTCTTGCTTTTTATTATTAAAAATAATTTTTTATTTTTATTCAAAAATATTTTTTATTTTTATAAAAAATTATCTTAAACCCAATTTAAAAAATAAAGATTTATATTATATTTTAAATGAAAATAAAAAGCAGGAGCAATTTTGTCAAATAGGGATAAAATTTTCTCTCCCCTCCAAAAACCCCCACTTTTGGAGGGGAGGGTTTGGAGGGGAGGGGAGGGGGTATTTTGCCTCCCCTCCCCTCCAAGTTTTTCATACCAAACAAGGGGAGGGCCTGGGGACCCCCCCCCAACTGAACCAAACGGACTCTTAGAGTTCTGAAAAGAATGGTGGTGGGGTAATCATCTAATGGGATACGAATTCGTTGGTAGTATTGCAGAGGATTCAGTTAAAATGAGAGAGAGAGAGAGAGAGAGAGAGAGAGAGAGAAATGGAGCTCATTTTGTCTTATCTATCTTTTTGTTAAATGCCTTTGCAATTAGCATAGGAAATAAGATCAACATCTAACGAAGTAGGGTAGAGTGAGGTAAGAAAAATAATCAACTACATTGGTTGGAAATTTAATTAAAAAAATGAATAATATCTCATTCCTCACTGGTTCGATATTATAATATCATTAATGGATTAGGATAAATTTAAAGAATGAAATTCTCAATATTATATTTTATGATGTCAGCCTTTATTAAATAATAGGCAAATGAAGAAGATTAAAAAATAAAATGAATAATTGAAAAGATTCCAAACCATTCCAAATTATCTCAAGCTTATTTGAAAATCTTTAATTGTCAGAGATTTTTGTTATTAGACTCTAAAGAAGAACCTATGTAAATAAACTTAACAGTTGGCAACATAAACCAGAAACCTTTCTCCTGATCAACAAAATCCTAAACTAAAAACTTTAAGATATTGAATCTATGGATCTTTCTCTTTTATATATTTCTTTCAAAATCCAATTCTATCTAATATAAGATTTCTTCACTCATATTTATACATAACAATAACTCTCAAAAACTATTCTCCCGATCAAATCCTAAAAGAAATGACTTTTTATAGAGTTGCAGGAAGCTCTAAAATCATTGAAAAGGCTTTGATTGCAGAACATTTTATACCTACTCTTGGTGAAGATTATGATTCTAATGAGCTTGATAAAGACAAGTTTAAAGATGAAAAAAGGGAATCACTTATTGTGGAATTACATGAACAATGCTCATCAATTCAGTAAGAAGAATTGAACTATGGCATTTCACATCTTTCTCAGGAGCACGTGTGTAAGGGATAATGCAGCTAAACATGTCACAAACCTAATAACAAATTTGTGAGAGTCTTCTGTGTGTAGTACAGCAAACCAAACAAATGATTTGACTGGAAAAGGAAGAGAACTCCCTCTTTTTTTCTATCTCCATTATTCATTGTTCCTTAGCTACCTGCTCCAATGGTAGAGTAGTAAAACTGTAAAACACAATTTTGAAGCACGAAGGGATCTAGATTTACAACCAGCCTCTTTTAATTCTTCTATTCTTTGTTCTCAACAATTGAAAGATGTGAATTCTTTTGTTAGGTGGTTAAGAGATCTGGTTTTGTTTGATTCATAAAATAATATTTATAAAAATATAAATAAAAATAAAAATGAGAATGAAAACAGAAATAAAAATGAGTTTTAATGGAATAAAATAATTATATTTGATATGTAATTAAAAGAAATAGACATTCTATTTTATTTTTGTATTTAATTGGATGAAAGTAATATAAAAATACAAAGAAAGGATGACTAAATGATTATAATATCTTTGATGTAAAAGTACATTAAAATATTTTAATATAAATAAAATATTAAATTTTGATTTTTTAATCTAAAAAGAAAAGCCAAACATAATATATTAAATAGTAAAGCTAAAAGAATAGTGATATAAATTATCATCCTATTTTTCAATTATTCTATAATTTCATAGATATTTTGAAAGAATTGAAATGTCAAAATTAATGAAAATAAATTACTGTATAAATAGAATAAAAATATATATACATAATATTAAAATTTCATTTCCATTCGTCAATCTACAATTAAAAAAAAAAAAAGAAGAGATAGGCGGGGCATGAGGTAGCATTGCAGTGATGACATGTCTAATATATATATATATATAAATTGTACAAGAATAATTATTTTTTACTATTTATTATTGTAATTTCCATTTTTATTGGTGGGACACACCATTTTTTTTTTCAGCTGAAAGAAAATGTCCAAACTTGCTAGAGGCTATGTTTGGCTTTATGTTAATATACAGTAAGATTTTAAAATTACTTGGCATGTAAAACTAATTGATCGTACTGCCAGAAGAAAAATATATCATTTTGGACTCATGGACATGATTTTTAATTTAACCTTTTGGCGGACAAGTCACTAAAGAATGAAATTGAATTAGTATTTTTAGTGATCATTACATGCTAGGGAATTTTGTTGGTGTTTTAATTAGAGTAAGCTTATATAAGAAGATTTCTCTTCCTTTAAACAACAAAATATAATGAAACTAAAATAAAAACACTAAAAAGGAATTCGAATTTATCTCACTAAATTTAACATTCTACTTATTTTAATAATTAAATTAAGACAAGTACTAAGCAAAACAAAAATAGGGAATACTTTTAGTTACACAATTTTTTAAAATAAATTTAGCATAACATATGAATGTGATTATACCTAAATTTGATTTTTTAAAAAAAATTAATTATAATAGCAATCATTTGTATGAAATTTATAAATATACACCAGTATTTTCCTTGATATAAATATAATTTTTTGGGTTAATCATAAATAGCATTGTTGTTTTGAAAAAAAAAAAATTGCCTGAGATAGACCCTTGATAAAACGTGGTGAGAAATAGA
The DNA here is from genome assembly GCA_032878935.1 of Erythrophleum fordii. Classification (NCBI taxonomy): domain Eukaryota; kingdom Viridiplantae; phylum Streptophyta; class Magnoliopsida; order Fabales; family Fabaceae; genus Erythrophleum; species Erythrophleum fordii. Next base: position 9,625,723 of record JAVQMF010000052.1, on the reverse strand, counting down.
AATATGAATAGTTTGAAGGCTTTAAACTTTCAAATGTATAAAAATATAAAAAAGAAAATTACTTTCTTCTCTTTTATGAGATGTTTAAATTATAAAGTTTTCTTTTTTATTATAAATATATATACAAATTTTTTAAAGTTAAAATATAATTAAAATATTTTAAAATATAATATTAATTTTTTATTAACAATATAACTTGTTACGGAATATTTTTAAAATTTTATTTAAATATTATTTATTTTATATTAAAACTAGAAATTTAATTTAATTTATTTTTAAATTAGTGAAATATATAGTTAATATTTATTATATTATATAAATAATACATATAAGATTATTTTAATCAAAATAAATATAATTATAACTTATTTTTTATTATAGAAAAAAAAATTAATACAACACATCTTTTAATTTAAAAAAAATATAAATTTTTAAAATAAAAAATATAATTTAAAAATTTAGGAATGTAATTTATTTAATGAAAAAATAACAATGGCTAAGTGCTGGGCCTAAAACGCACAGGCCTACTCTTAATGGGCCAGAGGGCATAAACCACGCGCTAAAAAGTCGCGTCTGTCTACTCCTTGTTCAAATTTTAGGCTCCTTTCGAATCAAAATTTACAATGAACAAACCGCACGAACACTCCCTCCATTTCTTTCATCTTGTTCCTTCTTCAGATCGCACTGTCTCTCTGCAGAACCTTGTGTACATCCTCCTTCTTCGTCTTCTTCCTCCTCACACTCTTATATTTTTTGTCTTCCCTTGCAGATTAGGGTTTTGATCTTGCAGGGCCAAGTTTTATTTTGAAGTGGTGCTTGGTAATCCCAATGTCGGCTTCGACCGTGTCGATTACAGCGGCGAACCCGGCTGCGCGTCGGAGACCGGTTGTCGCCACCGAAAAGAAGACTACTAACATTGAGATACTGGCTAACGATGTTGGTGTTTCTCCGGTTAGCGCTAATCCCGGCGCTGCCGGAGATGAGAAACTGACATCCACAGGAAATGGGAGAGATTTGAGCCACCATTCTATTCGTGGCGAGGCGGTTCTAGAGAGATCTTCTAAGGATTTCGTGCAAGTCAAGAAAACGGTTGGAAATTCGACTGTTTTGCCACGGCGAACTCGTAAGGTCCTCTCGAAGCCTGAGAAGCCTCGGTGGGTCACGTTGTTGAGTATTTTTGGCAAAAATTTCGTGCTTCTTGTTCTGCTTGTAGGGTTGGTTCAATTGATTCGGAGACTGGCTCTGAAATCTGGAGATGGTGTGGTGGGAAGTGAAGCGGGGTTGTTGGAATTTGAGGGTCGGATTGCCGATGTGGAATCACTGTTGAAAACAACGGCAAAAATGATCCAGGTGCAAGTTGACGTCATGGACAGGAAGATTGAGAATGAGATTGGAGGTTTGAAGAAGGAAATGAATAAGAAAATTGATGATCAGGGAGCCATTTTGGAGAGCGAGTTGAGGAAATTGGAGGCCAGGAGTGAAGGACTCGAGAAGTCGCTGGGTGATTTGAAGGCAGTGGAGTGGTTATCCAAGGAAGAGTTTCAGAAGATTTATGATGAGCTGAAGAGGTCGAAGGGCAGTGATTTTGGGGATGCAAGTTTGGATGAGATAAGAACGTATGCAAGAGAGATGATTGAGAAGGAGATTGAGAAGCATGCTGCTGATGGGCTTGGGAGGGCAGACTATGCACTCGCGAGCGGTGGAGCGATGGTTGTCAAGCACTCGGAACCATTTATAGTGGGGAGGGCAACTAATTGGTTCTTACTGTCCGCCAAAAATGGTGTCCATTCCAATGCAGATAAGATGTTAAAACCAAGCTTTGGTGAGCCGGGCCAGTGTTTTGCCTTGAAAGGAAGCACTGGGTTTGTGCAGATTAAGTTGCGCACTGCTATCATTCCAGAGGCTGTCACATTGGAGCATGTTGCAAAGGTGATGGTTTTATGATATATGTGTATATATATATATATATATATATATTTCAATATGTTTATGTTTTTTTCATTAGTTTCTGATAAGACAGTAGTTCATTTGTTCTATACATGTGTGTTGATTATATTTGTGCTGACACATTGTCCACAGACATATGTACACACACACATACATGCCTGCTCTCTGTTTGCGGCAAAGTCAGTTTATTGCTTAATATGATATGTTATGAATGAAGTTCATGAATATAATGTCTTGATATGCCAATTAGATACAACTAGTTTATAACCAGATCATTGTTTTGGATTACTATTGTTGTAGTTTGGTGCTTCTAGCTTGTACAAGGTACAACATGCTTTTCATTTACTTGTGGCGCTAAATACTTTGCCTTTAAATGAAGGGGTATTTTCTAGTATTTGTAATTTTTATGACTTACTGGTGTCTTTGGGTAACTGTAATGACAGAATTTTGTAGATGAATGTATATACTACCTGAGACCCGCTTCCCTGTATAATTTGCACCGCTCTATCATTTGAACACTGACTCATACAGATGCTTTATATATGACATGACTGATGAAACTGATTGATAGGAATAAACATCAATGGGGAGGGCTAATTACTGATTCATTTGCCTTTTCTTTCTGCTCTTCTGTGTGTGTGTGTTTAGATGTTCAGGGGAAGGTCTGGCTTGCACTAGTTGATCTGTTGTGCTTCTTGGTTCCACGTTAATCCCTTGAATTATATACATTTCCTTGTTGATACATGTGACTAGGAATGGATGGTTTGGCTAGTTGAACCACTTGATCTGTTGAATGGTTGCATTCTTGGCCTGATTAATACCTCAAGTAGTTTCTATTTCCTTGTTGATAGTTGACACTTCTGATCTAAATGAGATCGTTTGCATGCCTCTCATGGATGGGTTTGTTTATCTTTTAAGTTTTATGGGTTGACTCTTTGACAACCCTAGAATCACATGTTTTGTCAAGTTCTACCATTTATTAAATGTATTCATTTTGACCCTAATTTTTCAATTTGTTCTGAGAAGTTCTAATGATAAAAAGAGGACTATTCATTAATTATTTGAGCTTATTGTTTATGAACATTTTCTATAATTCACTTGATACCCAAGTGATGCATGGTTTGCATTTGCACGTTTTGTTTTGTCTCCTCCCTTTATTTTAGATGTATATTAGCGTGTTTGAAGGGTGAGAAAAGGAATATAAGCATGTTTACAAGTTGAATTATTAACTCAATTTGTGCCTCTGCCTATTCTTGGCTTTTGAGATCAATAGTCAGGCAAAAACAGTAGAATTCTCTGTAAGATATATTATTAGCAGAGTTCAAGTCCTAGAGATGCTAAAGTTCTAAAGGACCTAGTCATCTTGAAAGGATTTTTTTTTTTCTCCTTTTGGAATGGGTCCTATTATTTTCAACCAAAAAAAGAAATTTACATTCTTCTTCAATCTTCCTACTTATCAATATTGTAATACTTTGTAAACTGAAAATATCCTATTGTGCAGTCTACCGTCAAATTGTTCAGTTTAATAGAAGACTTGTAAAGCCAAGGAATGTTTCTTGATTTGTTGTATAGAATTGCTCATGTCATTAGGAATTTGATTTATTTTTTTCCAAACAAAGAAAAATAATAGTTAATCTTGAAATAAGGGATGCTCTTTATTGTTTGGAATTTTAGTATCTGAATTGGTTGGTGTCTGTGTGTGGCTAGAGTAAACAGTTCAACTCTAGTTCATAGTTATTGGAATTGTGTGATTTGCAATTTGCACAATTCAGTGTAATTTGGAACTTGAACAATTAGAATCAACCTTAGAATTGTCACAATTGTGCTGGAATTGCTGTAATCATGCCATTTCCAGCAATTTTGGTTTTCAGATTTTACTGTTGGGTTGTGTCAGACCTAGTTAGGGTCATGGTGACCAAAAATACTTTTGCTCTTTTTTTAACAAATGTTTCAAATAGCATGGAACTGCCAAACACCTCATTTTGAATTTGTAGAAAGCCAGCCCACCTCCTGTATTTGTTAATTGAATTTGAAGCCCCACCTCACTCTTGAAATCCTAAACCTTGTCGTCTTTCTATATTTGAATACTGTGGTCCCCCAACAGTTTTGCACTTTTACTTGCTTTCAAAGTGTCAGTTTAATTATTGAAGAAAGTCAAACTATGAAAGAGTATGCGAAATATCTCTTTTTTCTCTTGAAGTTGGTATGAGTAGACTTCTAAAGTAATTTTGACTATTGTTATGAGTTGAATCTTAATGTGGCAATTTGGAATTTTGTCTTTTGGGTAACAATATGAGTCATATGACTTAGCATGTTATTAAACATGTCCTATTATGTTGAATATTTGTCAATTTTCGAATAAGTGATGTTTTATTATGTTAAACATGCATTTTAAACTATTTTTACATTTCAGTTATGAATCCTACAATTTCAATGTAGTTTGATTCACCATAAAAAAAATTAGTCTTTTGATTTGCAATTTATTTGTGATTTTCACAATCATGCTCTAGTTCATATGGAAACTCCATATGACATGACTGATGAAAAAGAATGATATCAATATACATTAGTGAGCAGGACTGCCTGTTAAGAAAGATATCTGCGTATACCTGATTGGAAATTATTAGTAACTTGAAATATATGTTAGAGAAGCATCATATAATGCTTATGCTTTTGGATTACTGAGTCCTATTTTTTTTTTTTACAAAGAAGTTAGTATTATGCTTCAAGTAATTGGATTCTGGAAGAGGCTTGCTAATTTTCTGACATTGCTAGCGGAGGAGTTGCCTTGGATAGGCTGATAAGGTCCATAGGGATGAATTTCATAGAATTGATGTGGAAAATTTTAGGTAATTTTGATTTATGGATTCATTTAGGTGACTCTAATTGTTGCTGTCAAGGCTGGTTGTTTTTAGAGATTCGAAGTTGCTGACAACAACTGCAGAGTGAACTGCTTCATCAATTTCAAGTTGTTGATGATTGTTTCTCGTCATCTAGCTTTTCTTAAAAATGGAGTTGGGGAGTCCAGGGAATTAGATAAGACTGAATTAAGTTTGCCTTTGCTTCAGCTCATCCAGCTGTGAAGTGTTGATTTTTGTTTTGTAAAGCCTCTCTTGTTACTTATTAGTCTCCTATGTTTTTATTTAGATATGTCTCATTGAAGTATATTGTTTAACTGTACTAATGGTCAGATTTAAATAGGTTAATTTTTTCTTTAGTACATTATAGAATTTAGCAGTAAAAAGGGAGCATGTACTCTTTAGATCTTTTTACTCAATTCTATGATTACATCACAAACGTATTCTCTCTTTCTAGAGTCATTTCAAAACTCTTATATGGGTAAGCGTATTGTATATGAAACCATATGATAAGCAGATACAGTAATTTGCTCAAAATCTAGGATATGGGTACAGTGTGGTATATGTTGTATAAAATATTTAGAGTATATATTTAGATATGCAAAAGTTGATAGTGTTAGAATTACATTTCAGTAAAATTCTCCACAATGCATATATACACAAACATTAGAATTAATAAAATATAATAATGGCAAATTTTGATTTTAGCACAATAGGAAGCCATTATTGAAGTAGGTGCACAGTATGACAATATGGATTCAAAACTGGCGTGCATACAAAAAATGAGTATCAATGTTTCATAGAAATTGCTTTTTCTTTCTACACTATCAGTGCTTAGATTGGACTGTTGATAATTAGCATGATTAGTATTCGTATGTGTCTATCATTAATGACTCAGCAGTTCAGTAAAAGATATTGTGTTATGGTTCTCAATACTGATAATCTTTTATTTGGTTTATTGACATTATAGTTTGATTAATAGCGGTTATCTTGTCATTGCTTAATTGTACTGATTGTACCAATGAAGAATAACATAATATTTACCAATTTTTGATGTGATTAAATTTGGTTAGAAAGTGGCCTCAGATTATAATATTCATGGCATATGTGAATACACCTAAAGTGTGATTTCTAATATACTTGGCAAAGGTTGTGGCAAGCAATAGTAATTGATTGAAGACATAGTTTAACTGCATGTGTTATACTTGGGTGGGAATGTGGTAATGAGATAATTGGGAGTTTATAGACTTGAGATAAGAGACGTGAGAGTTGGCTTCAGTCATCCCAGCCAGTCATATTTATCTTTTTGGTATGGCAAAAGTTATGGTAAAATTATCTAATTAGATCAGTGATGTTGGGGGGAAAAATTAGTTCTGTTATGGTAAGAACTAAGAACTGAGGTGGTCTTGGAAAAGTTTACTTTATATTGGCTAAAGAAGTTCTGCTGACAATTGAATAGCTATTCTACAAGTGTGTTTTGTTGCATTAGCAAATAAGTGGTTTTGGTGCAAATTGCAAAATTTGATTGCAGTAAGTCCCACAGATAATTGATGCTAACCGACTAAATTTACATTTTGAAGTGGCATGGCAGATTCGGAATAGACGGTTTAGTATTTTTAATGAGAGCTGGGTTTGTCCAGCTCAGCTACAGATTTTTTAGCCATTAAATATATGGGGTCTTGGGCAGATAAAGGAGCATAAAGTTCTTTGGCAGTGTGCTGTTTTTGCAAGATCGTGGTGTATTTGGTTAGAACAGAATGTGAGAGCTTTTAATTAGAAAAATCTTCTGTCATATCTGTAGAGGATTATTATTATGGCCTTCCTATGCGCTTTGTTTAAAGAATTTTTTAGAGGGATGTCCCTTGTGGATCTCCGAAGGGATTGGAAAACTCTTTTTAGCTACAGAGTCATGGTTTTTCAGTTTGGGATGATTACTTGTTCTCTGTTGTTGTATTGTTTTCTCTTCTCATCAATAAATTCTCTTGATAAAAAAAAGTAAACAAATGAATGAAAATGAAAAGGAAGACCATTATTTTTATAAAAAGGTAGTGAACACTCATACTCATTAGTAGAATTAAGTGTTTCTTGGCTTTTACTTATGGACAAATTTATGGTAGTAGTATATCATGTTTCTTTTCATAAAGACTACTTTTATGCCTTGCTCAGAGGACCTGTAGTCTGTGTTACCTGACACTGCCTTGGTGCTGTTAGTTTCTCATAATTCTGCTGCCTTTTCTATCTAACTTATGTGCTTCCCTCCTCCCTCAACCTCTTTTTTACCCTTTCACTTCCTGAATGACAGTGGTAGTAGTTCAATGACTTTTAGATTGAGGTGGTCACGTTTTGGTCTGGGATCCTCTCCCTAGGGGAAGATATGCGAGTGACCTCCATGCTAAGTTTAAAGTGGTCACAATATTCATCCATACCCTGCCTAGGTCATAGCAATGCTAGCTATTTTGTTTTCTAATATAAACTCTTGTAAGTGCTTATCTAGATGCCTCTGGAAGTTTGTTTTGTTACATGTTTTGTTATTAATTATTTTTTCTATTACTTATTATTATTATGCTAATATTTTGCGGTTTACCAGAGTGTTGCATATGATAGATCAAGTGCTCCCAAAGACTGCAGGGTTTCTGGATGGCTGCAAGGGCAGAAGACTGATTCTGTTATAGAGACTGAGAAGATGTTTCTTTTATCAGAATTTACATACGACCTTGAAAAGAGCAACGCCCAAACTTTTGATGTGTTGGATTCAGCAGGTTCTGGAGTAGTCGACACAGTAAGGCTTGATTTTACATCAAACCATGGAAGTCCTTCACACACTTGTATATACCGCTTCAGGGTTCATGGTGACGAGCCTGACGCAGTTTCTATGATGGCAATGCAGTTGTGATGAAGCATCTCCTTCTGGCTTGAATTTGTATTCTATTTGTGTTCAATATTATTTGTTTAGGTCTTGTAAGTCATGGACTCTAGTTGCTTAATGTACTCACTAATGGTCCTTGTTAGAGTATTCCTCTTATTGTTGATTCCAATGGATAATGTATCTAGTGTACAATTTCTCAATTAGGCATGTGGAATAGTGTATTTGGATGGAGGGGGCATGGGGAATGAGGGAAAAGAGAGGAAGAGGTTGCTTTGTATCCTCATGTTTTGGAAGCTTTTTTTTCTCCCCAAGGAGAGTAAGTAATGCTTTAAAACTTCACCCTCACTTTTGTCTTTGCCTGGTTTGAAAGGTTTGAAGGACAAATGTTTACTTGTTGCCTTTGATATTATAAAACTTTATACAAAAGCAAACCTCATTTCGCTCGACTTCGCTCTTCCTTTCCAAATTATATTCTTTATGTGAATATTATAAAAAGATTCTCTTAGATGGTCTGTTTGGATTTGCGGCTGATGCCATGTTTTGCATCGAACTGGTGTGTCTTGCATAAAATTAGTCGTCCAAAAAAATATATACATTAATTGATAATATAAATTTTTGAAATTTAACTCGAATTCTAAAGGGATGTAAATTCTATTTGGAAAAATTAAATTAGTCATTTAAAGATAAATGTAAGCTTACATATAGAGTAACCATCTCGCTTCTCCCAAACATTTTTTATTGAAGAGATGTTTATTTATTTATTTATTATGGAAAAGTAGAGTTTTTTATATCACTATTTTATAAGCAATGACTTTACCGTTTAAATGAATAATGTATATATATGAAAAAAAAAGAAAAATTTTGTTCAATTGATGGCTATAAAAAGTTATATATATAGTTTTGAAGGCTAACAATTTATATATTTTATACTACAAAAAACTTTAAAAATTCTTTAATTTTAATGTATTTATAAATAAATTAATAGTCATTTATGACTTATGCATAAATCGTTAAAAATTAATAATGACTCGTTATATTTATTAAAATGATATAAGATCATGACCATTTGTTATAAAATGGCTAGAAACGATTAAGACAAATGGCTATACATTTTTTAAACTTGAAAATATGAAAAGTGATCATAAATCCTAGAATATATATATTTATATATCATTAGTATTTAATGTTGAGTTCATTTTATTGTCATCAATCTTAAACATACTTTAAACAAAAAAAATCAAATATTCTTACAAAATGTGTAAAGTGTTTATTTTTATTTTTAGTTAATTTCTTGAAGAATTAGATAAAAATATTCTATAAATAGACTCATAGTCTTTAGAATAATTTGAAGAGAGAATACATGCAACTAGAAGTGATGATTTTTTTTTAAAGAAGAGCTATTATAAATATGGTTATTTTGCAAATTTTTAAAATTATGGGTCAATATAATTCATCCTTATTAGAAATAAACTCTTAGTTGAAAATATGCTTAGGGAAATTTAATTACTGCATGTTTTATACTTTGAATGTGTACCTGTAATAGCAATTAATATTATACTATTAAAGAATAAAACAAATATATAGTGATAATATATAAAAATATATAATATATGTTAATTCTTGAAGAGCTACACATTATAAAGCATGGTTTAGTTCCTGAAGAACTAATTAATCATTTTGTCTTTTGTCTCGCCCTCATCTCCCTTTATATCTTTTAATGAATGAAAATAATTATATTCTTCATGATAATTATTATGGTAATAATTAGTAGGTTTCTTTGAGAATACTGATGAAAGAATTGAAGATAGAAATTATGAGAATACTTGAAGTCATGTTTTTGTTCTATTTGTTTCTGGAGTTGTTTTCTTGAATGTAGTTTTTATATATTTTGTGTATGAGTGTAACATCTCTTATATTGTATTTTATTTTATTTTTTAAATGAAGAATATAGATATTCCTCATTCTTTGATTGAGTACAAGATCCATAATAAGGATATATATTTTGTAGATAGTACTACAATCCATATTTAAAGATAATAGATATTTTTTTTATTTAATAATAGATGATATCAATGTCAATATTATATTAAGTAGTAAAAAAATAAATAAAAGTTTTAGAAGAGTTACTATATTATTATCTTGGAAGTGAAGTCTACTATTAATGACACATTATTTTTTATTAAGTTTTAAAGAACTTTGTTAAGTTTTAAAAATATCTACAGTGGATATTATATTGAGATTATAAATAAAAAAAATATTGAATATCTACGTATCCCAACTACTACATTAGGAAAGAGATATGTTTTGGAAAAATTATTTATCTTGTCTTTTAATTTGTACTATACAAATATTAGTACAATTGAAATGCATATTACAGTAAACCAAAGTTTATTAATTCAAATATATTTATTATTTGGCATGATCAATTAGGCAATCTTGGATCAATTATTATGTAAAAAATTATTGAGAATTTACATAGAAATTCATTGAAAAACCAAAAGAATTTTTAATTTAAAAAATATTTATGTACTATTTGTTTTCAAAGTAAATTAATCACTAGACTGTTACTAGTTAAAGTTGGGATTGAATCTCTTGTATTTTTTAAATGTATTTAATGTGATATATGTGAGTCCATTCATTTGTCATATGGACCATTCAAATATCATATGATTTTGATATATGCATTTATAAGATGGTTACATGTGAGTTTATTATCAACTTGCAAACTTTAAGTTTGCAAAATTGTTTGCTCAAATAATCTGGTTAACAGCATAATTTTCAAATTATACAATTAAAGAAATTTATCTTCATAATATTAATGAGTTTTGCAACTCAGACTTTCAATAATCATTGTATGTTTATTAAAATAATAGTTGAAAAACATATTGCTTAGATTCACATATAAAATGGTTTAGCAAAACTATTTATTAAATATTTCTAATTGATAGTTAAATCAATACTTATGAGAACAAAACTTCCCATTTTGACATGTAGATATGTTAGAAATATTTATATACATTAGGTCAACAACCTATTATAAATATTTGCTTTTAAAATTGACTTTTGGTTAGAAGTTAAATATTTTTTATATTAGAATTTTTTGATGGGGGTGTATGTTCTAATTACTTTATCACAATGCACAAAGATGGACTTTCAAAAAAGGTTGGGAACATATATTGGTTATGAGTTCCTTTTATAATTGAATATATTAAACTATTTAATGAAAATTTATTTATAGCATGATTTACCAAATGCTATTTTGATGAAACAGTTTTCCAACATTAATAGGGAGATTATAAGCAATTGAAAAAAAAATTATATGAAATGCATTATTATTATCTTATGTAAATTCTCATACAAAACAATATGAACTATAAATTTAGAAAATAATGCAAATCAACTTCCAAATACATTTGTTGACATAAAGAAAGTTACCAAATCTCATACAATAGCTAAAAATATTTCAATCCAAATTGATGTCTCAGTAAGACAATTGGTTAGTGCAAATAAAAGTGTTAGTGCAAATAAAAATAAGTCATACTTGAAGTGCTATAAACTAATCAATTTCAAAAGCAAAAATCCTAAAATAAAAAGAAATATAAAAGTAAATAACCAATACGTATATATTGAGGAGGTGAGTACTCACGAAGAAACATAAGATATAACTAATTATAAAATCTCAAAAAGTGTTTAGATGTTTGAAAATAATAAATAGATCTTAATAACTTACGTTATTGTAGGAAAAAGATGGAACCAAAAAAATATATTTGTTGATAACATTTTTCCATACAATATGTCTATTGAAATAATATAACAAAATAAGGATATTAAACCTAAATTTGTCAAAGAATGTAGACATGATTGGCTAAAATATAATGATGTAATTTAATTAAAATTAAATTCATTTTCAAAATATGAAGTTTTTAGACATGTAGTCCAAACACATGAAGGTGTAAAACCAATAGAGTATGCATAAAAATAAAATAAGAAAAATAAAGTCATCAGATATAAAGCAAAATCTACAACATAAAGATTTTCATAAAGGTCTAACAGTGATTATGACGAGACATATTCTTCTGTGGTGGATGCAATCACTTTTAGATATCTTATTAATCTATAAGTATATAAAAAACTAGATATGCATCTAATAGATATTGTTACAACTTATTTATATAACTCACTAGATAGTAAAATTTATATGAAAATCCTTGAAGGATTTAAAATGCTAGAAGCATGTAAAGATTTTAAAAAAATTATTTAATACATTTACATAAATCCTTATATAAATTGAAATAATATGAGTATATGTGGTAAAATGGCTTCAACGAATATTTGTTACAGCAAAGTTATAAAAATGACTCAGTTTGTTCATATTGGATTAAAGTTTATCATAAGTACTGTATATGTTAATGATATAAATATTATTAAAACTCCTAAATAGCTTTAAAAAAATTGATTGTTTAAAGAAGTATATTTCCTCAAAATTCTTTCACTTATGATTTTTAGAAGAATTGTGATATAGATGTTTAGTTGATTTGTTCATGTGATAATCTCATAAATTTATTTATTAAGACATTATTAATTGTCACATTTAAGAAATTAGTGTATGATATTAAGATGCACTTATTCAAAGACATAAAGTGATGATATTGTCATTTAAAGAATAAAAGATGCATTACACACTATTTTTCTTAACCAAAATTTTGTTTCACTGGATTTTTCTAATAAAATTGTTAATAAGGTAGCTTACAATGTATGTTATAAATATTGTGTACTTTTTTTACTAAGTTTTTATCTTATTGAGTTTTCATAATAAGGTTTTAACTATTGAGGAGGTAGTAATATAAATTAGGATTTACAGTCCCATATTAAATAAGAAAGAGATTATTTTGAGGTATATAAAGGTAAACCCATTTAATATGTTCAAATTAATATATATACATATATATTAATAATTAATTAATATATATTAAAGGAAATATATTAATAATTAATAATTAATATATATATATATATATATATATATTAAAAGACTTGGACTTAGATTTGAGGCTTAAGCTTGGATATTGAGTCTCTAAAAGAAATAAAGTTTGACAGTATTAATTTAATTATTTTAAATTTTAAATTTAAAATTAAATAAAAAGATGTGTCTATTAAATTAGATACTTATTGATGGAGAATAGATATGTATATTAGTAAAGAACAGACATATGTATTAAATAACAACAGTTAAAAGAAAATATGCATATTTGTTAAAAGAGAATATACATCTTTATTTATAAAACAAATAGACATGATTATTGAAAAATGACTGTTCAAAATCTATAAATAAATTTTTTTAAAATCAAAAGTGCTAAGTTCTTTTGAGTATTTCCTTAAAGGCTTTGTTGTATCTTTGAAAGAACATTATCTATAAATTCTCATATATAGGCAATCACTCTTTAAAGATAGTGAATTTTCAGATCTCAAAGCCTATTTTTGATTTACTATTCCTATTATTTTTCTAACAATTTTGAAGAGTGATTACTATGGAAAATTCAAAAGAGTTCATCAATCCAAAAGAGTTTATCAAATTTGATCAATTTGATGGCACTAATTTCACTCGCTGGAAATATAAGATTGTGTTTCTTTTGACTGCTTTAAAGATTTATTACATTCTGGATCCTTTATTGCTTACATTGCTAGACCCCATTGAGAATGATTATGATAAAATCAAAACACAAAGAAAGGAGTGTGAAGAAGATGAGTTGATATGTTGTGGACATATTTTGAACACACTAATTGATCACTAGTATGATACTTCGAAGGAAATTTGGGCTGCCTTGGAGACTACTTATCAAACTAAAAAGAAAGGTATAGAGAAATTCTTGGCACTATAATATTTTGAATTCAAAATATTTGATTCAAAACCTATTATAGATCAAATTCATGAATTACAAGTCTTAGTTTCAAATCTAAGAGATCTTGATGTGAAAATTCCTGATGCATTGCAAATTGGTGCAATCTTTTCTAAATTGCCTACTTTTTGAAATGACTATAGAGAGAAGTATTATATTCTATTGACAAATTAACTCTGGAAGAATTCCAAATACATATTCAGATTGAGACTAAAACTCATGCTTGTGATGCACAGTTTTCAATATCGAATTCTATGGTTAATTTTGTTAGTAATAAGAAATCTGGCAAAGGATCTAGTGGTGGAAACAATGGTTTAAAAGTGAACAAGAAATCTCTTAATAAGAAGAGAAAAAACTTACATTGTTTCCATTGTAGAAAATAAGGTCATTTGATTTGTGAATGCAAATTTAAAAAGGCACGAATTAATTTTAAAATTGAAAATTTTGACAAAGCAAATTTGGTGGAGAATTCTATTGAACACATGATAGCAATGATTTTTGCACTTCAAATTGGAATGGTCATGGAATTGAACATGGCTAGTTTAACAACAAAAGATCCTAATTGGTGGCTAGATTTTGGAGCCATTGTCCATGTTTGCAATGATAGAAATTTATTCAAGACTTATACAGAAGTAAATGGGAACCATGTGACAACTGAAGTGCTAAGAAAAGGATCTGTGGAAATCAACTTCACATCTGGATAGAAATTGACTTTGCTGAATATGTTTCATTTGCCAAAAATTCAAAAGAACTTATTGTTTGCCTGTTTGCCATTTAAAAAGGGTTTCAACATTATAATTGAATCTGATCATGTAATAGTCTCTAAGAATGGTATATTTGTAGGAAAATGATACAATTGTAATGGCATATTTAAAGTGAGTATCAATACAATAAATATGGTTTCTGTTTATGTTATTGAGTTTGATTATACTTTGTGGCATGCCAAATCAGGACATTTGAACTTTGGCTCATTAAAATATACATAAAAAAATGGTTATATTGCTTGCAAACATCAAAATATATAAAAAGTGTGAAATCTGTATATAAGCAAAAATGACAAAAAAACCTTTTCCTAAAATTGAAAGAAATATAAAATTATTAGATTTAGTTCATTTTGATATATGTGAATTAAATGGAGAATTAACTAGGGGTGGTAGAAAGTATTTTATTACTTTCATTGATAATTATTCTAAATTCATTTTAGTTTATCTACTTAGAACTAAAGATGAAGCCTTTTAAAAATTTAAAGAATATAAGTCAATTATAGAAAATTAAAAGAATAGGAAAATAAAGATTTTACATAGTGATAGAGGTGGAGAATATTTTTCTATAATTGGGAATAAAGGAATTTAATTCTCCTTATGATTCAAGCGTCAAATTGATTGAAAATTTTACTAGAGTAATAGCACAATTAGAGTATGTAAGTGCAATAGTTCGTACGATACATGCAATGTATTGTATTAGACTTGATATAATATTTGTTGTTTGGAAACTTTCACGGTTTACTAGTAATCTAAGTAATGATAATTGAAAAGTAATTGTTAGAGTACTTGAATATTTGAAAAGAATAAAACACTTAAAAATTCATTACAGTAGTTTTCCTGCAATGTTAGAAGGTTATTCAGATGCAAGTTGGATAACAAGTATAAATACTAATAAGTCTATAATAGGATGGATATTCACCTAAGGTAGGGTGCCATCAGTTGGGCTTTTAAAAAACAAACTTGCATTTCCTATTCTACTATGGAATCTAAACTTATAATATTAGCAATTGTTGGAAAAGAAGTGAAATACCTGAAAAACTTGTTTTTAGATATAAAGTTGTGGCCACAACTTATGCTAGCCATTTTCATATCTTGTGATAGTGAAGTTATAATGTGTCTAGCCCACAACAAGGTGTATAATAGGAAATTAAGACATATAAGCTTAAGACATGCTTAGATAAGAGAGTTAATAACAAATGGAATTATGATGGTAGTCTATATACGATCAAGCAAGAATTTGGCTGATCCTCTTACCAAAGCATTATCTAAGAGATATAATACAACAACCTTGTGAAGAAATGGGAACCCTTAAGACAAAACACTAGTAATAGAAAACCAACTTTGAGTTAGTATACACTTTAATAATGCAAATTCAATAGGTAACAAGAAGTTGCTATGTGTTGAATTTAATTATTTTGAAATTTGAATTTAAAATTAAATAAAAGCATGTGTATGTTAAATTAGATACCTGTTGATGAAGAATAGACATATCTGACAATAAGAATTATACATGTCTATTAAATGACAAGAAGTCTATACACTGTAATAATACAAGTTTAATAGGTAACAAGAAGTTGCTATGTGTTGAAGTTAATTATTTTAAAATTTGAATTTAAAATTAAATAAAAAGATGTATCTATTAAATTAGATACTTGTTGATAGAGAATAAACATATCTATTAATAAAGAATATACATGTGTATTAAATGATAATTGTTAAAAGAGAAATGTATATCTGTTAAAAAAAATAGACATGTCTATTAATAAAATAAATAAATATGACTATTGAAAAGTGACTAATTAGAGTTTATGGATAATTTTCTTTCACATCAAAAGTGTTAACTTTTTTTGAGTATTTCCTTAAAGGTTTCATTGTATCCTGAAATGAAAAGAGCATTATCGATAAATTTCCATGTAGACAATTACTCTTTAAAGATAGTAAATTTTCATGCCTCAAAACTTATTTCTAATTTCTTATCCCTATTATTTTTCTAATATTAACGAATCACATTATTTATTAGTGGGCACTCAAAAAATAATATTTTAAATATTATAGATTAGTGGATCTTTATAACCTCTAAAGAAAAATGATTTTCTATAATCTTTTTTCATATTTAATGACATATACTTTATAACTTTTAAAAAATTTATATTATATAATTATGTAAATTAATTTTTTATTTATATTATTGTAACTCATAGTTTTATTTTTATGAATGTAAGTCTATAATTATCTTCTCATTTCTCTGTTCAATTATTTTTCTTATTTTTATTATATTTTCTATGTTTTCATTAATTTTACAATAGAATCAAAATTTATATCCAATTTTTAATTTTAAAACATGCCGGAGTCAGCATGCCACCCACAGTTTTGGTGCCTCTACAATCCGAGTTTGAATAAATAATTCAGATAATATCACAACCCACGGATTACCATGAAAGCATGCGTGCGTATTCCCAAGCTTTTGTGCAAATTCACACCACAATTTCTTTTTTTTTTTGTTTTTCTAAGAATTTTGTCTGATCGGAAATTGGTGTTTTCTGGAAACAGTTAAGAACCATACATCGGGCAATTAGAAAATAACAAAATAGCAGCTATATGTGATGCTAGCTCAAACATGTGCTGCAGAAATTGTTCAAGTGTTGTTGAACAAAGCTCCATAACATGATCCGCAACGGAAGGAGCAAGCCACACAGTCTGTCTATTGATGGGTCCTTCTCAACAACTTCAGTTAAACAAGTGGGACAACAAGGCTCCTTCTCCCTCCATAGAGCCATCTATCTCTTCCCAAGCACAAAGTTTAGGGCTAAAATATAGATATGGGTTATAAATATATATATTTAAATATATGGTGACTTTTGAGTTTAGTGTCTTCTCATAATAAATTTTATTATTATTTAATATTTGATAAATTTTTGGACCATATTGATAATTTCTTAAAGTGTGTTTCTTTTATATGTATATATATATGTACTCTTCAGAATTACCAAAAGTCACTTAAAAAATCCTTTGTAGGTATTGGGATTCTTACAATAGTTTTTATAATTTTGAATTCTTACAATAGTTTTATCTTAATTTTTACTAAAGAAAATAATGTGATATCAAAAAATTTCATAACAAATTTTCATAAAAAAGATATATTTTAAATTTCAAATTAAAATTTTTTTCTTTTCTTACAATAACTACACTATGTTAACTTCAAACTATCCAATCAATATTCTTAAAGCCAAAATTATTTAAATAAATTAAAAGTTTCCATGATAGACAAGAGAGAACTTGAAATTGGGGAAGAGTAGAGAATGGTGTTTTCAGTTATGAAGCAGAAGAGCAGGAATATCAAGACATGTGGGTGTGAAGTGGGACACTTTGCCAATTCAAAGCAATAGGTCTTCCTCTATTTTGGGGAGAATGATCTATGAATGTGATTTTCAACCTGCAAGACTGCTTCCATTTGGTGGTATTCTAGCCTAGCTTCTTCTTTTTGCTGCTATCAAACAAACATGGGTATGAATTTTTTATCATCAAGATCATCTTTGGGACCATGCTACACATTACACCCTTTATTAGGCTTCTTCATTTTTTAATAGATATTTAAATTATATAATATTTTTTTATTTCAAAAATATAAACAATTCTCCTTGAAGCTAAAATTTGATCAAAATATTTTCAAAAATAATATTTATTTCTTTTATTATAAAAATATATTTTTCCAAAGTTTTATTTTAATATTATTTATTTTATATTGAAAACTATAAATTTAATTTATTCCAAATTTCAAAAATTGAATATAGTTTATATTGTGAAAATACATATTTAATTTTTATTATATTATATAAATAATATATAAAAAGCTATTTTGATAAATATAATTGTAATTATAATTTATCTTATGTTATAAAAATGATAAGGATAACGTGTTTTTTAATTTTAAAGAAAAATAATATAAAATTTTTAAATAAAAAACCGTATAATTTAAACCTTAAAAAATGTAATTCACCTAATATTTTATCATCAAGATCATCTTTGGGACCATACTACTCAATACACCCCTTTCCTAGGCTTCTTCAAAGTCTCAATCCTTGTTTCTTCAGCCACTTTTTGATTGGCCCACTTCATGAGCAGGGCTTTGACCTCTACCTTTTGGATACTTCCAGGAGAGCCTAGGTGTATGCATGCCTCAAGTTGTGGTTTTGGCTTTTAACAATTGGTAGAGGACCCCACTTCGACGTGGCATATTCAATAAACTACTAGATAAATAAACCACATTTTTTAAAATTCTTTTGAGCCTGCAATTCCAAATTGCAGCATTTGTTTTCTTTGTTTTCTCTTCAAGATTGGTAATTATTTTTTTTGTGATTATATGCAAATTATGAATTTCAGAATATCATATATATATACATATTATATTTATTTAAAAAATATTTAGATGCCTTATCTTATATTTATTTAAAAAATATTTAGATATCTTATCTTATACATAAAATTCTTAGGAAACTTAGAAATTTAATGCATATAATTCAAAAGAAACTTTGTCATTACTACTCCAATGTAAGCTTCAATTCTTGCATGATGGTGCTCTTGATTACTCTCCTAAATATCATTAGTAGGAAAAAAAACAAAAATATTTATTAAATATAATGATTGATTTCTTAAAGTTTACTATGAAAGTTTGACCGAAAAAAGCACACTATTCATCCTTAAAAAAATGATTTTATGATTCTTGAGGGTAATAAATAGTTCAAAAAGTAGCTCACCCAAAAGTATAACGTGCTTGATATGGGTGAATTTTCAAAGGATCAAATAGCCTATTACCCTCATTACCAAACAAAATAGCCTAGGACCCTCTCTTGTTTGTAGACTTATTGACAATTTGGTTTATTTTATTTTATATTTAATTTGATGGTTAATTAACTTGTTAACAAGGCAAGGTATCCATGACCTTTCATGGGTATGAAGAATTCATCTTTATACTAAAACTAATCATGAATTAGACAACAAGCTTCAAAAAATTTCAAGAGTCAAATGTGAAATTTGACAAAATTTCATGTAAATTAAAGTCTAAAAAAAGTAAGGCCCCATAAAGTTTAATTTTGTAATTTCCGCTAAGGTACTTAATCAATACATGTTTATAGAAAGGAAAGTAATTTGTGAAATTTATGTTAATTAAGTGGAATGATTCTAAATTTTATTCAAATATAAGAGGAAAGTGAATAGGAAAGGAGAGATCTATGATTAAAGCGTGAAATCACTTAATTACCTATTATATATATATATATATATATAACGAACCAATGTGGCCCAAATCGTACTTACATAAGCAAATTAAATGAAATATCATCATTTTTTGTATATAAACAAAATAAAATGTAATAACTTAATTGCATTACTTTTAAAAGTTAAAAGACAACACTATTTCAGTAAAAACAAGATGAACCGAATTAAAATCTTTACAATACACCAAAATTATATTTGAGCGAGACAAAAATAGTTGAGAATTTACAATTGCATTTAATAATGAAGTGACAATTCGGTTTATAAATTATTAGATTTGTTTAATTTTAATGCTTAAAAATTAAAATATATGTAAATTAATCATAAAAATAACAAATTCATTGTACCTAAATACTTCAAGTATCTCTTCACTTACAAAAAAAATTAATGTGTGATGAATTTATTATTTTTAAAGATTAACTCATGTATTAACTAAACTAATTTGACCCTAAAATTTAGAGACCAAGTTATTCACCTTTTTAATAAGGCTAAATTTCTCTTTTAGTCTTTATAGTCTCCCTCAATTTATAATTTAATTCCTATTGTTAAAAAAGTTGGAATTGGATACTTAAAAAATTTGATTAAACTTTCATTTTGCTCGCAGGATTAATTATGTATTAACTTAACACTG
This sequence comes from Erythrophleum fordii, assembly GCA_032878935.1. NCBI lineage: Eukaryota > Viridiplantae > Streptophyta > Magnoliopsida > Fabales > Fabaceae > Erythrophleum > Erythrophleum fordii. The sequence goes on along the minus strand of JAVQMF010000052.1, from coordinate 9,605,489 downwards.
TAAATATGTTTTTGTTTTTGGCCAAACATTTTAAAGTTATAAAATTCAAGCCAACGTAGCCAAATTGTTCAACTTATGTTGCATCATATGTTACAAATATGAATTAATTTTAGTTCATTATCTATTTTTAGTCTTTTTGTTAACATAAATAAATCATGCTTATTTTGAGTACTAAAATAATATATGATTAGTCATGTGAGTAAAATTTAATTGGTGAGAAAATAATGAAATAATTAAATTAAATTAAATTTTTTTAAAATTATAAAGATTAATTACAAAATTTTAATATATTAAAATCAGATTAAAAGTAAAAAAAAAAACTATAAAAATCATCGCCAGACAGAAGCTGACTTTTGGTGCCACACTCCAAGGAAACAAACCACAAAGCAACCCAAAGTGGCCACTAACTATGCAATAATTTGCTTTGCAGGCACACACGTGGGTAGACATTCTTCTCCTTCTCTTTCTGACGCAAAGATTTCTCTTCTTTTCTCCTCACTCCCTTCCATTTCAAACGAAGCTCAGAGACAATACATAGAATCGAAGCCCAGAGAGCCCCCCGCCCTTTTTTTAATTTTCTTTCTGGCTCTAGCAAAGAAATCTTTTTGGTTTCCCACAGAAGAAAACAAACAGCAAACTGACGAATCATGGCGTTTGCCCCCCAAAATAATATTAAGTTTACGAGGGAATGAATACATAAGATTCCACACCACAATCCCTTTTTGACTGTTTCCTTTTTTCTAAATTTTCCATTCCAATTTCTCGAGGAAGCAAGGAAGACCCAACGTCCCAACCCCCAAATTGCACGTATACCCATTACTCTGTCTCGTCTTCTATCTGTTTGGGAATCATCAATACTCAATACTTGTTCCATATATAAGAGTTTTATGAGTCCTTCGAAGACCAGGTTTTGCCCCTTTGGTTGCACACCACACAGAGAGTTCTCTGTTCTGGAGCAAGGAATATTGAGGTTGTTCAATTTCTCGCTCCCAAAATCTAGCTTTTCTCGGAAAATATTTTGTTTCAGATTGATTCAAGGTAATTGCTTGATCAGTTGACTTATTCAAATTACACATTTGGGCTTTTCCACCCATTTTCTAATGGTGAAGAATTTTTCTTTCTCATTTTCTGGTCAAATTTGTTGTGACATTGTACTTATCCAGAGGAATAAACACTTGCTGCATTGTTCGGTAATCAATAATTTTTAGAGTCAATTTGGATCTTACTCCATTTCTTTCGTTTCATCTAATATGAATGTGTTTATTATTATTTGGGTGTAAAAGCTCTAAAAAGCGCCTTCTTGAGCAATATTTACTGGAAAGTAATCTTTTAGTGTAAATTAATTCACTTATTGATCTTGTATTTGGAATCTCCCAATTGACAACTTTTTTCCCCTTTGGTGGAATATAGATGGAAAATGATGGTGAATATAGATCAGAAGTTTCTCATATAATACCTACCAATCAACAGAGGAGGAAGGAGGTATTATTTATATTCTTGATTTGTTTTTCTTCACATTATAATTATTTGGAATTTTCTGTGGGTTTATGTTTGTTTCACTGTTAGTGCAAATATTATAATGTGCTGACATTGGAAACCTTGACATCATGGAAGTGTATTTTAGTTGTGTTATTGCGCATATGAATGTTGACTTTGTGATCATTATCTTCTTGTATGTGATTTCAGTCTTTTATTCGGAAAATTTTCACCATGAGGGAGAGAAATGGAAGTGCGATGGGTGGAGTCTCAGTTGATTCCTTTGGTGAGTTCAAGGGAAATTCATTATTAATAGATTTATTGCTTTTTATTTTTTAATTAAATAGAGGCAGAAAATATGTTCTGGCGATTTATCTAAATAGGTGGGACAGATAGAATAATCTTTCTGATATTTGGGAGGCCAATTCAGAACTTGTTGCTTTCTTTTGGTTTCTATACTGTAGATATGATTCTACTTGCTTGCCTAAGACAGTGAAATCACTACTTTTTCATTGAAGGGAACATTTATTTAATTCGTTCTTTGGTTCCCTTTGAATGGAACCTTTTCTTCTTTTATCTCTTGTTTTGGCATGATATTTTGAGAAATAATCTTGAGCGTAAAGGTTGGGAGATAAAATGGCCTTACTGATAAGTGCTGACAGAATTTTTGATGGAACATCCGGGGCAATTTTATTAAAATAGAAGAATATATTCGTGTTTCGGTTTTAGGTAGTGGTATAGATGAAGCAAGAAGGATGGATGGGTCCTCTTTTTCCTTCCTTAATCATTCACAATATCCATTTCTATCCAGCCACACATAAGTTCTTTGGAACAACTAAAAGATAAGGATTGAGAATATTACATGCCCTTCAACGCTTCACAATGTACTCTGGTATTACCAATGTAATAGAGAATTTTTATTTGCTATTTTTCTTTCACTGGCAAGATATATTTGAAAAATTGATGATGATTGGCTTATCTGACAAGAGAAATTTTATCACAGAGATGGTGGAGCATCTGGAAAATTGATCTATGAGAATATATTCATGTTTGGACTATTAAGAAAGGAAGAAAGAATTTTACATCTTTATTTTAATCTTCTCTCTTCTTCTTCATCCATGACATCCCCTTTTACTATGTCTATATATAAGTTACTTGTTATTGAGGCCGATTTTAAGAGGATCTTTGCACGTTTTGGCTTCACTCTCATCCCTAACACAAAGTTCTTGCCATGATTGCTTTGATCAACCTCTTATTTTCTTCGTCTGTTGTTAAGTTCATTGCTTGAAATACTTGCAGAAGCACTGTCTCACTCATCCATTGAAAATCAATATTTTAGCAGCTCAGAGCCTCCTATGTCTTCGGGTGAAGAAATTAAGAATTTAAGGTATTTATAAGATGAATTTCTGTTCCTTGGTTTCTGATATCTCTTATGTTATTTCAGTATATATGACTTTTAATAATCAAATTCTTTTTGATCTTAGAGTGTTTGTAGCAACATGGAATGTAGGAGGGCAATGTCCTAATGGGAACCTTGACCTGAGTGATTTTCTTCAGGTCAGAAATGAACCAGATATATATGTCTTGGGGTATGCTCTCTCTCTCTCTCTCTCTTTTTCATGTTTCCACTTGTTTAAATTGATTCACGACAAAATTGTTTTCCTATAATTTGTTCTTTTCTTTTAAGAGACCTATTATCCATTATTATATGATCTATTCTTCCTTCATTTTGTCTTTTGAATAATTAAATTAAAAGGCTGTTCATCGTATAGGATGTTCACAACAGTGTGAGCTTTCTGACATGTCATTTTTGAAGGGAAAAAAAAAGGAGCTTTGAATAATAAGCAATGCTGTGTAAGGCAGAGGAAAACTAAAAATAAAGATTTTCTTATTTAATATGCTAATCAAATTCTTCTGCTCTAAATTTATTCTGTGTCTAATTTGCCTTTCTCGGACTATTTAGTTTTCAGGAAATCGTCCCCTTAAATGCGGGAAACGTACTGGTGTTAGAGGATAATGAGCCTGCTGCAAAATGGCTTGCTTTGATCAATCAGTCACTCAATGGACCTTCTGATTTGACTTCAAAGAGAATAAAACACATGGCATCATTTGGTGGGTCATTATTCTTCCAAAAGCCTACTTATCAGAAGATTAAGAAGACATTAAGGACATTAAATGGAAAGAAGTTAAAAGGTTGTAACTGTGTTCTTGAAATGGAAAGGAAGGCTTCCAAAGAATTCTGTTTTCTCTGCCAAGAATCAAATGTAAACCTTGATGATTCTTCCTCTGAAGAGGACGATGACAATTACCAAACTTCCCTTTCTTTGGCTACTGATAAGAATATGAAATACAGTCTTGTTGCGGGCAAGCAAATGGTGGGAATTTTTGTTAGTGTCTGGATGAGGAAGGAGCTTGTTCAGTATGTTGGCCATTTGAGAGTATGTTGCACTAGTCGTGGGATCATGGGTTGCCTTGGAAACAAGGTAGTCTAAAGTGTACCTTTTGTGTAGAATTTTTTTCTCTTTTTTGGAAAGTTACATTTTACCTTCTTGAATTGGAGTCTAATTACAAAATTGGTAGATGAACTTTCAAATATACCAAAACAACCCTCTGAAGCAAGGAAGCAGTATCTTGCAGTTAATTTTAATTGAAATTTTATGTTTTCATTTTAGTCCAAAGTTCAGGAAGGTGTTTTGTTATATTTAGAAGTTTATGTACCAATTTTGTAATTAAGCCTTATTTAGGGGAGTAAAATGTAGTCCCCTCACCCTCTTTTTTTTTGTTGGGGGGGGGGGGGATCTTCTTAGAGATAAAGGTGTCTAGTTAGTATATACTTCATCATGCTAATTCTGTTGTTGCAGGGGTGTATATCTGTGAGCATGTCATTGTACCAGACAACTTTCTGCTTTATCTGTAGTCATTTGGCATCCGGAGAGAAAGAGGGTGATGAGCTTCGGAGAAATCTTGATGTTATAGAGATTTTAAAGAACACCCTCTTTCCAAGGATTTGCAAGACGTCATATAGTAGGATGCCTGACAGAATTTTAGATCATGAGTGAGCATTTTTTTGAAACTATTTAAATGTTACTGCCGATATCTTTTCATTGGATATTGTTTTCCATGTAATATTCAAATCGATTGTCCTTAAAATATCTGATATATACATGGAAAATCTGTCTCCAGTCGGATCATATGGCTAGGGGACTTAAACTACCGAATCGCTTTAAGCTATGATGATGCAAAAAGGCTTGTGGAAAGGAAGGATTGGCCTGCTCTTTTTGACAAGGATCAGGTAGTTGCCCTAGTGATGGGGATGCTACATTTTATTTAATTGACTTTTGATTTGATTAGGGTTTTTATTTAAGAATTAGAATTTTGTTTGATTTTGTATTTGTTTGGATAGTGGTTATGTATATCTTGGATAACTATCTAGGGGTTTTTAGTGAAGTTAGAGTTTTATTTGCGTAGAGTTCTATGTGAGTTTTTCCTCTCGGTTCTACACCACCTAGTCTTAGAATGTTCAGTTGACTTGGTTATCATACATGTCATTGTAAGATTTGGGAAACCTTTGCTGTTGGTTATCTCAGTTTATTTCAATGACTTTTGGTGCCAATTGCTAGTTGAAAGTCTTGCATACAAGGGGAGAATATACTGTGTTCCTCATTGTTGATGGCTAATCTTTATAACTTTCAGTTTCAGTTACCCAAAAAAAAAAAAAAAAAATCTTGAAACTGGAAAATAGAAAATAGTTGTTTTAATTTTTGGTTTATAATCTCTTGAATATTCAAATGGCATCCCACTTTAGTTTCGATTTAAATGATATGATATTTTCTTGTCAGTAAGCTTGGTATATGTAGACTATGTAGGGATCAAGTCCTTGAAGTTAGAAGCCTGTAAAGTACCTCTAAAGTAAGAAAGAGAGTGATGCAAGTAGTGGGAGTGTGAATTGGACCCACTTCCTCTATTTTCACCAACTTCCTCTTTTTTTCTTTATCTCTCTCTTACCTCGGACGCACTTTATTGGCTTTTAACTTCAGAGGATCTAGATTCCTTGATGCCTTCTTTGTGCAACATGTACTTAATTTTTCTGTTATGCTCATTGGTGTATATTTGCTTCTTCTAATAGCTTCAGATGGAAAGGGAAGCGGGTCGTGTATTTAAGGGTTGGAAAGAAGGGAAAATCTACTTTGCACCTACTTATAAATATCCCTTCAACTCAGATACTTACTATGCTGAAGGTGTGAAAGTTTCAAAAAATAAAAGGAGAACTCCAGCTTGGTATGTGTCAGTTTGAAGAATTTTAAATTGACACCGATGTTTTTTCCTTGTTGATCTAAAAGAAATGCACGATTGCAGGTGCGATAGAATTCTATGGCGTGGAAGGGGAATACAGCAACGTTCTTATGAGCGCAAGGAATTGAAGTTCTCTGACCATCGGCCTGTTTGTGCAACCTTTTTGGTAGAAGTTGAGGTTATGTCCAGGAAGCTCAAGAAGAAAGTTTCTTCTTTCAATTTTCAGATTGAAGATCTTGTAACCACAAGAAGAGCCTATTTTTCTTGACAATTTGTAAGTCCTTCTCGGAAAATTTTAAGTTAGATTCAATTTGTAAAATTAAATCACCAGATCAATTATGAATTAATAGACATGTTGGACACACTTTTCAATAAAACTCACCACTAACATTATGATATGCTTATTTAAAAATTGATGAGAAGATAAATTTTTGTAAAATATAAGTCACAGTATAGTGAGATCAAGAAGGCAAAGTGATACTTTATTATTTATTTGTTTATTTGTTATTGTATCAACAGGTACTGATGCACTAACCAACGTCATTGCAAGTGTGAATAAGAATCAATTTTGCGGTTCATACTGAAGAAAAGTTTGAGGGATTTGGATTTTATCAAGCAACAAATGAGAAAATGAAGAAGCTTTGAACATGTACTGTAAGAGATGTAATTAGAACAATCAATTTGGTAAAAAGAAAAGTTCGAAGGTTTTGGATTTTAATGGATAAGTAGTTGCATGTATATTCTGTTATCTTTTGTTTACTTTAATTTACTAATGTGATTATTATATTTGTTTATATATATATATATATATATATGCTAAAATATGCAAACTTTATAAGGCCAAAACATTTTCTTATTATAATCAATTGCTTGTCATCTTTAGAAAAGATTGTCCTTCTAGAAATATTATTGAAGCGCCTAGAAATATACTTGAGGACTTAAAAAGGAAAACATTTATGGAAACAATACTACTTTAAAACTTCCAGGGGAACTGTTGGGTTGAGTAACAATGACATTCAAGATGTGACTCAATCAATGTCTATGAAACAAAATAAGAGTAAAGTCAAAATTACTCATCTTGAAGGTTGACGAACAAGAAATAAATAAGAAGAAAATATGTATTAGCTATTAGTCTAGATAAGCTTGTCGATAAACTTGTGAAAGTTATTAGAAAATATATCTATAGAATGGGTGTCATAGTTGAAAGTGTCAAGTTTATGGCTGAAAGTGTGAAAGTTGTGAAAGATTTTTATGATAATTCAAAAATTATTAATAATAAATTAATGAAGTTAGAATGTTTCAAACTCATAGAACGTAATAAAATTAGTCATTTACTTATGCAAAACCTCCTCTTAATACATTTATTTTAGGAGTTTTAATATGAACATAGAGTTTGGTTTGTGAAAGATTTGATTGAAGATAATTAGTGTTTCAAAACTAGAAAAAGACTTCAATATTTAGTAGACTTCAATTTGTTGTACTAAAATTTGATGGTACTTATGGTTACAATGTATTTATAATTTGGTAGTGTTTATATAACCCTTGACTATGATAGTCTCTTTTGCATACTTGATGAATTTATTAGGCATGCAATTACATATACTATGATAGTATCTTTATCATCTAATTAATTCTTACTCCTAACACTAGTCATGATCTTTTGTTTGCAAGAGTACTCCTTATTCAATAAGTTGAATATACCATTAATTAAACATTTGGTCCACTTCTTAATATTGGTCTAATTTGGATCTTTTGTGGCAGTTTGTACAATAAATTTGTAAAGAACATTTTGTAGTAATTTTTTTTTGGGGACAATAATATTGTAATAACTTTGTTGTTGATGAATTTTTTCTTCTTTTGTGGAAATAAAAGATCCAAGAACTTTCTTGATCATTGCTATGGGGATTGGTTACCTCCTTTCCATCCTATTATTGAAGCAAAACAGTTTATACTTTATAAGCTCTGCAACAAACATATACTTGTAAAATTGTTAGAATCGTAACATAATTATTTAGTTCAAAAAATTTTACAAACAACAATTTAACTACAACCCTTGATTTTTTTAATGCGAGTTTAAATAGACCAAATCTTTTCTATATTTCTCAAATTTCTTTTAATTTCATTTTGTATGGATTTCATGTATTGAGGGAAAAAAAAAAAGAATGTAAGCCGATTGTAAATTTCAAAAGTTATTTTCATCAATATCTTATTAAAAAAATAATAATTCCACGGACAAATTAACATGATTTTATTCTTTTTGTATTAATTAATCAAAGTAGAAGGTCTTGACATATGGTTTCAAAACTTCTTGTGTCAAGTAATTATTAGAACATAAATATTGAACATGGGTTGGTCATTGATTCAGTAAAGACAAAAACATTAAATCATTGGTTTAAAACATAAGGTTACTAATAAAACTGGACAACCGGTAGAAACTGATCATTTTTAAGCCCCTATTTATATAATATATTTTAATTAATTATATAAAATACATAATTTACTCTAATTAAGAGTGGATGGTCATTTTTCCTTACCTGGTTTAATTTAGACTTCATCCATGCAATATTTGCAGACTGTCATCATTGCATTCTCTCGACCCAACCCATCCTAGTCAAAGATATGGAGTCCTGTATGGCAATTTCAAAACAAAGATTGCATGGGAATCGAATCAGCTAGAGTTCCTTTTTGTGGAGTTCATTTTTTATACTCATATAGCAATTTCACGAAATCTAATTTAATTCTTGAAAAAAAGTCATATATAGTTTAATTTTGAGTTGAATTCTAAATTTTAAATAAAAACTACTTACTTATCAAAATATAAACAATGCTACTGCTGAAACATATTAATAATAACACTACTGAAATATATTAATTCGGACTGGGGTTCCAATTTCAGATGTCACAAACCCAATGTAGCCCCTGAGTAGGGTCATTTAAAAATTACCTCACAAAAAATCAAAAGAAGGTATTTCTCATACTCCGGCATTGTTAATTTTAAATATAAATTATATAAATATCTTATAAGTTTTGTTAAAATTATATATATCCCTTCTTTATTTTCAAAATATATGCAGACTTCTTGTGAAAAAAAAAGGTTATTATATTTTTTAATATAAATTAATTTTTTTTAACAAAATACCCTCTATTTAATTTTTTTACTAAAGAGTATTTTGGTCAAAAAAAATTAAAGTAGACAAAATTACGGAGAATTTTTTGTTTTAAAGAAGATTTGTGTATATTTTTAAAATATAAGAGAGGTATGTATAATTCATTAAAACTTATAAAAGATTTGTGTAATTTTCTTTAATTTTACTTGAGATGGTTATGTAATGAGAAATGGGCATTTGAGACATTTTATGAAAACATTTCCGAGAGTATCGGTAACTCCATAGGTTTTTAGATGGAGTTCGGACTCCTTTGAATGGCAAAATCTTGTTTCCAAGTTGAATGGAATAAGATTTTGAAGATCGAACCATGAAATCTCTTTCCATTCCTATCTGGATAGTAAATTTTACAATGAATCAAACATGGCATAAGTCAATTACCTAAATTTTTTTGGGGGTAATATTACTACATGGATAAAACTAAGATGAAAGGATGTAATGGCATCAATTTAAAATTTTAAAAGACAACATTAATTAAATTAAAGGAGAGAGAGATTAAATTAAAAATTTGAAAATAATAAAAGAAACAACCGAAATTGTATATAGGCTTTGAATTTACTATGCATATAAGGAATGCATATTTAGGCATTCAAGGCCTTGGTTCTTATGTTTCTTTTCACAATAGCTTGTTCCCTTAATGGAAATGTAGAATAGCTTTCCACCGTGTGTAAAAAAAAAAAAAAAGAAGAAAAATTAAAAGCACAACTCTCTATAATCCAACTCAAAAGAAAGTTAATTTCACTCAATTGCAATTATTGTAATTTTTTTAAATTTAATCTCTTAATAATTTTTCAAATAAATTACACTTCTTTCTTATGGCTTTTGTTAAAATTATACATAATTTTTCTGTACTTTTAAAAAATATATAAATTTTTCTTAAAATAAATAGTTACTATATACTTTAATCTAATTTTTATTTTTTAAAAACTAAAACACCTTCTATTTAATTTTTTTTGGTATAAAAAATATGTAATTAAATTAATAAAGAGGATTTTTATTAAAAAATATAAAATTAAATTAAAATATGAAAGAATTGTTTTGCTATAAGAAAAGCCTATGTATATTTTAAAAATAAAGAAAATGTTCATATAACTTATTCTAATTTTTTAAAATTATTTTTATCTTTTAATTTGTTTTAAGTTACAGAGTAACTTCCTTTTAAGAAGACAAAAATAATTATTAAAAAACTAAATGGAGAATATTTTACAAATACAATAATTTACTCAAAAATCAATTATTTTACATTTAAGTCAGGTAAGTGCCAAGAAACATCAAAATACACAAATAAGGAAGATGATAAATTCTTTTTTCCGAATTAATTGTTCTGAGTACATCTCTTATGGTACATGTTCAAAGCTTCTTCATTTCTCTTAGTGATAAAATAAAAAACCTTCAAACTTTTCTTCAGTATGAACTGCGAAATTGATTCTTATTCACACTCGCAATGACTCTGGTTAGTGGTGGAGAGTGACACACAAGCCCTGCGAGAAATAGACAGAATCTACTGTTTAAATATCACATCCAGAACACTTATGGTTGTGGTCTTTACATACCTTTCTTCAGGGTTGTCAACTTAATCCTACTCATATTAGTGATTATCCTGAGTGATGAATAAAGATGCAGAAAGTGTTTCTTCTTCTCTTCATTTTTTTTAACTGCAATTTTAAATTTATTTTGTTCAATAGATGTTGTATAGAAACAGAGCCTTAAGTTCTTATGCCAACCAATTTATCCAAGAATTATCCTTTCTTTTAGGACTTTAATGACGGAGAAGCTTCAGATATGGCTTCTTTGTTTGAAATCACTGGTTCTCTTAGGTTTACAAACATCCCTATCAACTAAAATATCTCTTACATTTTACAATTTTAACAAAAGAAAATCCTGCATAATGTTCTCTATTCTCTCAGCTACGCCAACTGGGATCTTTGATAAGGAAAAGTAGGAATGCAATATAAGTGACCCCAATGAAACGAAATCTGAACTTTCCTAATTTTTCAATAGAACGATGCAGGTGCGTAAGAATGACAAATTTGTTGTTAACCATGGCTAAAGAGAATATAGACATGAGTCAATGAGTCAAATTGAATGAAGTGTCCTTTCTTTGAAACTTCGGGGTTGTCTGCACTCTCCATTTTGGAAAAATCAAACGGGGAAGTTTAATTCACTCAAAATTTAAATTGGAAGTCATAGAAAAATAGAAACTAGTATGCCACAAATCAATCAAAGGAAGGTAGACAGCAAACTTTAGATATAGTAAATAAAACTACTGGAAAATCCAATCAAGTACGAAATTTTTCATTTTATAAATGAAATTACATGGCACATATACATATTACAATCCCATGTACTTGTCCATAACAATTTTGTTTTTTCTTAATGTATCAACTGAGGTCATTTCAGTCAAAAGAATAAATATACCAATTACATCCCAGAAAAGATATCAAGAGACTACTAAACAGTCATGTGTCAAGAGATTTTGGTCCCAAACTCTGTTAAACAGAAATAACACACAATAATTTTGATCACTAAAACTAAACTTTTCTATAAACATTTCAATCTTCTCTTTCCATCCAGAGTGTTTGATTCCCTTGTACACTATGCCACAACACACCCAGCCAACAAATATAGGACACAATTAGAATAACAGAGTAGTCCTCCGAAACCAAAAGACCAAAAACAAAACAAAAAACCAAGACTCGTTAGCTCAAAAGGGCTTTCCAATCCCTATGTAGATCCACAAGGGACAACCACCTTAAGACCATTAGCTGAAATCCTCTCCAAAGATGTGACAGAAGACATTTCTGATTGAAAACTCTCACATTCCATTCTAACCAAAGGCACCACGACCCTGCAAATCAGCACACTGCCAAAGAACTTCATGCTCCATTTTCCGCCCAAAAGCTTAATAGCTAAAAAACCCTGTATATCAGCTGGACAAGCTGAGCTCTCACTAAAAATACCAGTCTGTTCCAAATCCACTATGCCACTTCACAATGTGGAAATAGATTAATGTTTGTCTCTAAACTTCTAGAATACATCACACAAACAACTGATGATATAGCCATATTGGGCCAAAAAAAGCTCTTACCTTAGAATGAGCACTGATTCAAACACCCCCCCCCCCCCCCCCCCCCCAAAAAAAAAAAAAAAAAAAAAGAGACAAAGTAAGTTAACCTAAATTTGGATTTCCAATTAAAAAAAAAAAAAAATTAAAGAATGAAGAACAAGCATAGAAACCCGAAGAATCCAAACTCCAAATCCCTACATCCGCAAAGAAACATGAATGGGGCAAAGATTTCCAACAATAAAGTAAGATCATCAACAACTCTATCATTAAGATTCCTTTTTTAAAAAAAGTCAAAATTCCAGGAAGATTCATTAATTTGATTGGTTGAAAAATTAGACATTGAAGCATTATGCAAAGTTGATATACAAGATACTACGCAAGCATGAATTAAAGAGATCCGTCCACCAAGAGCAAAGTAAGCCCCTGTCCATCAATGGATCAGAAGCACCAGAAATCAGGAAGGGAATCACCAAAAATTATCAAAAACTTGAGGGAAAGTATTGGAAATCACATTTAACATGTGATTATTCTCATTTGTTTCCTTATTTTGAGGCTTGGGTCAACATTTCATTTCCTTTTTTTATGTGATTATGAACAAACCTTAATTAGGTCTTTTATGATGCTTTATTTCGTCGGGTTTTTTCCCTCTTGGAGGGTGTGAAGTTGTCCACTTCTCTCTATATATTGTATTTCAGTTCAGACTTGAATAATAAGAAAATCAGAGCATTAATATCTAAATTCTTTTATGGTATACCAACATGTATATTGAGTGTTATATCTACCTTTCCCAATGCTTACAGCAAGTAATTAGTAACATCTATACCACGCATGAGGCACTGGATAGGAAGCAACTAATTGAATACCAAAGAAACTCAATTTAAGTTACACAACTAGATCCTACTTTTAAAACGCTTAAAGTCATTTTTATTCATGTTCTACCACTTACCTAGGGCCTACCACTAGCAACGTAGTAATATGTCAATATTACGCACAAGACTACAGCTAAACCAACCATCTAGCTAACAGTATCACCTGCCACACTTGCCAGACTTAATTGAAACCATTACTTGTCTAACACCCATGATCAGTTAATAGTAGCCCCCATAAATAGTGGCCAACCCAAAACGCCTATTTCCACCATTTCTTTTCTCTGCAACTGCTTCAGGAAACCCATCCTCCCCTATTACTATAATTTGTCAACAAAGGCTTGTATTCCAATCATCTTCTTAGTGTACTCAAGGGCACCTAAGCTAAGCAAATATTAAAAAGGACTCAATGTCCATCTCAAAAAAATCAACCAAGTTTCCAAAAAATTAATATGAGCTCTAATAAGCTCAAGCTATTAACGAGCAGATTCATCTGTTTGTAATTCTCATTAAAAGAATCACTAAAGACACTGCCAATATGTATTTTTTTAAAGGATTTTTCAGCTAGCTTAATCTAAATTCTCAGCTAATTGCTCATTGGTATTGATTACCACGAGGAGGAATATGGAGCTTCAAAAAAATTGCATGGTAATTTAGGGGTGAGCACAGGCCAAATATTGAGCTGCCCTGCTACCTGGCCTGATTTATACTGCTCGGGCCTGTTCCCCTGCTTGAGGCCCAGCCCGGGCAGAACCGAGTTGGGGGATTATCTGCCCAGATAGGAATTATCTGCTACTCTCGTGTATGCTCTAGATGCTGCCCTTGTTGTAGTCTTCCCAAACAAACATATAAACAAATGAAAAGAAGCTTGTTACAAAAAGACCTTGTACAGCTTTTGTGCAAAAATATGATATTATTTTTGTTCTTTGTTACCTGACAGAATCGAAGTTCTAAGGATGTATCACTTTTTTTTTATCTGCAGTTCTTGCTCTGATTCTGCCTTGTCAAGTGTCTACACCATTTTTTTGTTGTAGTAGGTTTGGGTTTTGGAAAGAGTCAGCACCAAAAGCTAAAAGTTTATAACTGTACTGAAAGCTAAATATTCAACAAGAGTTAAGAATGCACCAAGAGCTTCATGGTCTTCATCCAGCTGAAACTTGCAATGCCTTCATCTGATTTATGAGAACAATTAATGAACAATTAAGAACTACAAAATTTATAAATAAATTTAAACACAAAAGCATCAAGTGCAAACATAGCAATCATTGTTCCAGATACAAATACATCCCTAGACTTAGAAAGTCAGAAAATATGATCCCCAGACTTAGAAAGTCAGGAAATATGGGTTCATAATACAAATGCATCCAACTAAGATCATAGATGCAACATGCGTAAATTGCAAATTGCAAAATCTAAATCAATTGACATGAGACACATCTTCAGAGACACCCAAAGCTCTTAAAATCTTTGTAATTAAACAGCAACTGAAAATTAGAAATTAGAAACAGGCAAAAATGCATTATAGTCTAGGAATTATTAAAGTATGGAGCTTACCGGATGCAACAATATCCTCAAGTTCCTCATATCGATCAAAGTCATGCTTATCAAACTTAAACATTGTAGGGGATAGCCAATTTTGGGTGCAAATGAGTGCTTCAACCATCTTTGATGATAATGAACTCCTAAAAGGATCAAGAACACGCCCATTGGTGCTAAAAGCAGATTCAGATGACATTAGTTGACATTGGCACAGCTAACACATCACGTGCAACAAGAGAAAGCACATTATACTTGGTAGCATTTTCTTTCCACCATGCCAAGATATCAAAAGAAGGATCATCTTCAACTTCTTCAACTGCAAGATACTTTTCCACCTTTAAACTAGCGTTCATTTTCTTTAACATGTTCCATTTCCTTTTCAGCCTACCAAGCATATATCTAGGCGTCTGAGATCCCCCCTATATCCATTCTATGTGAGTCACCATTATCTTCATAGACATCTTATGGTTCATTAACAACTCCCCGAGAATATTCTTCATACAAACGATACAATGTGTCTTTGACCCTTTTTTTCAAGGCCACATGCAGTTTAGGATTAGGATATAGCTCTTCGAAGGTGGAATACACATAGGCAAATTTATATCTAGGATCTAATACCACTCCCATGACCAACAATGGGTTCAAGTAATCTGGCTTCCCCTAGTATTTATCATATCGACTCTTCATATTCTTGGCAATATCCCCAGTCATAGGATCTCCAATCAGAAGCCATAGGAGGAACAATTTGATAGGAATCTTCCTTAAAGTGTGCTTTGTACTCCTCATCTTCATCTTTCATTTTGTCAAACACCTTTTGGAATTTGATGGCATGTTCCAACATCAAGTAAGTGGAATTCCACTTAGTTGTAACATCTAAGCATACAAGACTATTGCATTCAATTCTTTCTTTTTCAACAAAACTTTTGAATCTTTGAAGTCTTGTAGGAGAAGACCTCACGTATCTAATAGCATTACGAATAGCAGAGATAGAGTCATGCAAATCATTCAACCCATCCTTTACTAACATGTTCAAAATATGAGTAAAACACCTCACGTGTAAATAATCCCCATTACACACTACTCCATTCCAAATTTTCAACTGTTTCTTCAAAGATGCCACAGCCGTGTCATTGGAGCTTGCATTATTTACTGTTATTGTAAACACTTTTTCAATCCCCCATTCCAACAAACACCTCTCAATTGTTTTTCCTATGGTGTCACTCTTATGATTTTCAATACACAAAAGTTTAAAATCCACTTTTGTAAACTCCAATTTTCATCAATGAAGTGAGCTGTAAGACATATGTAGTTAAAGTTTTGGTTCAATGTCCAAGTGTCTGTAGTGAGGCAAACACGCGCACACGATTTTTTAAAAAAATCTTTCAATTTCTTTGATTCTTCAAAGAAGAGTTTCAAACAATCTTTACTAATTGTCGTTCTTGACAGAATTAGGAATCTAGGCTCTAGACAATTTAATAACTTTTGAAACCCATGCCCTTCTACAACCTGAAAAGACATCTTATCACATATCACAAATTTAGATAGAGCCCTACGAAATTCATCTAGATTATAGGTTTTTTCTCTTTGCTCTACACCCATAATTGTAAAAGCTATAACATTAGTAGAGGCTGCAGTAGTAGCGTAATTAGAGCTAGGTTGTCAAAGGGTTAGGATTGGGATTGATCTTGGCTTTGTTCAGTACTTTGGTATGCCATCGAGGCCTATGTCCTTGAAATGTTCATCCAAATTTAGTAACTAGTAATCAAGACCAAATCAAGCAACATATCCCTCTATTAGGTAAATTTCTCAAGCAAAATATCCCTAATATTATGAGCCCAAGATGAATCAAATTAGAGGACTATTTCAAACTTTAAATACCCAACCCACATACAAATTGAATTGGTACAGCTTTGATCCCATTAACTTAAATGTTCACATTAACTTAAAATTTGACATTAGAAATTTCAAGATAAACTCTGCCTATGCTTTGCTTTAATATAAATCATTTTATAGCTGGTCCCAAACCCAAAAAAAAAGAGGAGGGTTGTGTTAGGCATTCGACAGGCAACATAAAACTTCATCGAATCTTTATGACATAGATAAAAGATATATTAACGTTAATGCTAGGGCATTGTCTGAAAGCAACGCGCTGTATAGTTTGAGTACATTGTCAAATGTGCAAGAGCTGTTGCATCGTCGCTTGGATGTAGTGAAAAATAAGCAAGGGCTCTCACATTTTTGTGAACAAATGTAGCTAAAGAAGTTAGTTCATTAAAGTAGGATTTGTCTTGGAATTTGGAATATAGATACACTTACAGGTAAATCAATAAAAATAGTAGATACTATGATTAGAAGGAGGATTAATTTTATGTGCTTGTAAGAAACTAAATAGGTAGGAAAAAAAGCAAAAGAATTAGACACTTCAAGTTTTAAGCTTTGGTATACTGGTAAGATTAAATCTAGAAATGGAGTAGGTATAATTATGGATAAGTATTGGAAAAATACTGTGGTCGATGTAAAAAGATTAGGAGACAGAATTATAGTATTACAATTTATAGTGGAAAGAAAAACTTTTAATATTATTAGTGCTTATGCACCACAAGTAGGGATAGAAGAGCACTATAAGATAGGGTTTTGGGAAGATTTAGAAGGTTTAATTCAGGGAATACCTTCAGGGGAGAAGATTCTCATAGGAGGGAATCTTAATAGTCACATTGGGAGTATATCTAGAGGTTACGAGGGTTCGCATAGGGGTTATGGTTTAAGAGAAGCAAACGTAGAGAGTAAAACTATTTTAAACTTTTCTTTAGCGTTAGATTTTACTATAGCTAACACTTGTTTTAAGAAGAGTGAAGAGCACCTTATCACATATAAAAGTAGGAAGATATGTTCTCAAATTGATTTCTTTCTATTAAGGAAAGTGGATAGAAAGATTTGTATGGATTGCAAAGTTATACTTGATGAGAGTTTGACTACACAACATAGGGTCTTAGTTATAGATATTCGAATTAAGAGGAGAGTAAAAAATAAAGGTCAAGATAGGATGACAAGGATAAAGTGATGGCAATTGAAAGGTGATAAAGAAAAGAACTTGCAGAGAAGAATTTTGGAGGATGGATCATGGGACATACAAGGAGGTGCAAATGATATGTGGAATGAGATGGCTAATGAGATTAAGAAGGTTGCAAAAGAGATACTAGGGGAATCAAGAGGTTTCGGACCCTAGGATAAAAAATCTTGGTAGTGGGATAAAAGTGTGCAAGACAAGGTTAAAGTTAAAAGAGAATGTTATAAAGCATGGTTTTTGTGTAAAAGTGAAAAAAATTGAGAAAAATATAAAGTAGTTAAGAAAGACATTTAAAAAGCAGTGAGCGAAGTAAAAGTTAAAGCTTTCGATAGGTTATATCAATCTTTAGGTACTAAAGTTGGGGAAAAAAGTATTTATAAGCTTGCTAAAAGTAGAGAAAGAAAGACAAGAGACGTTGACTAAGTGAGATTTATTAAAGACGAAGAAGGAAGAGTCTTGGTCACGGAACAGGATATTAAAGACAGGTGAAAGTATTATTTTCATAGGCTTTTTAATGAAGAACATGAATTTTTATTACACTCAAATAGCCTAGACACTACAAAATAAGATCAAAATTATACTTTTTATCGTAAGATTCGAGAGGTGGAGATAGAAGTAGCTTTGAAAAAGATGGAGAATAATAAAGCAGTAGGACTAGATAATATACCTATTTAAGTATGAAAATATTTAGGCATGAAAGGTATAAGTTGGCTCACAAAGTTATTTAATAAAATTATGAGATTCAAGAGAATGACAGACGAGTGGAGGAAAAGTAATTTAATTCCTATTTATAAGAATAAGGAGAACATACAAAACTGTGCAAACTATAAAGGAATTAAACTCATGAGCCACACTATAAAGTTATGGGAGAGGGTTATTGAACGAAGATTAAGACAAGAGACTCAAGTTACAGAGAATCAATTTGATTTTATGCCTAATAGATTAACTATGGAAGTGATATACTTGTTACGTAAATTAATGGAGAAATATCAGAAGAATAAAAAAGATTTACATATGGCGTTTCTTGATTTAGAGAAGGCATATGATAGGGTGCCCAGATGTTTTGTGGAAAACTTTGGAAAAAAAAAGAGTTCATATTGCATATATTCGAGCAATTTAGGATATGTATGATGAGGTTACAACTAGTGTGAGAACTCAAGGTGGGTCCATTGAGAATTTTTCGATAACTATTGACTTACATCAGGGGTCAACTTTGAGTCCCTATCTCTTTACTTTAGTTTTAAATGTGCTTACTGAACATATACAAGAGTCGATGCCACAGTGTATGCTCTTTGCAGATGATATAATTCTAGTTGGAGAGTCGAGAGAGGAAATAAATGAGAGGTTAATGATGTGGAGATTTGCTTTGGAAGACCATGAATTTTGTTTAAATAAAAGTAAAATGAAGTACATAGAATGTAAGTTTAGTAAGGGGCACACTAAATGGAAAAGTGCTTCAAGTATTATTAGCGATAGGAGAGTGCCACTCAAACTTAAAGGTAAATTTTATCGTACAGTTATAAGACCAGCAATGTTATATGAGATTGAGTGTTAGGTAATAAAAGGTCAACAGGAGAATAAATTTAATGTTACAGAGATGAAAATATTGCGTTGAATGAGTGGACATACCAAATTAGATAGAATTAGAAATGAATACATTAGAGAGAAAGTTGGGATTGCATCTATTGTAGAAAAGATTGTGAAATCGCATTTTAGATGGTTTGGACATGTGTGGAGAAGACCTATAGAAGCCCTAGTAAGAAGAGTAGATCAGATAGAGAGTAGTCCAATAATTAGAGGTCAAGGAAGACCACAAAAAACTATAAGCGAAACTATTAAAAAAGATTTAGATTTAAATAGTCTATCTAAAGATATGATTTATAATAGAACTTTATGACGTCGTTTGATCCATGTGGTCGACCCCACCTAGTGGGAAAAGACCTTGTTGTTGTTGTTGTTAGAAATTTCGAGATAAACTAAAACCTAAGCAACAATCCAACATTCAAAAAATTTCCAATGGCCAACCAGAATAAAGGCATAGTCTTAAGATGAAAGCAAATCAAAGATGTTCAAAGTAATTTGATATTTTAGCTGAAAGCAAATCTTGTATGATATTTTAGCTGCAAACAAAATTAAGGTCAGCACTCAGCAAAGGCGCTGATTGCCAAAAAACTAACAAAAGATGAGGTAATGACTTAGTCTCCTAGTGCAACCAAAGAGCTCTCCCATCCACAACAGCAAAATGTTTGCTAGAATAACATCACTTAGAGAAAATACATGCAAATGAGGTAACTCATATTTAGGATATTAAATCCTTATATATGAAAGGTAAGCAAAAAAAAAAAAAGTACCTGCAATTGCTTTTTTTCTATGGAGTAGATTTCATAAGAAAATGTAACACTGAAGGAAAATATTTGACAAGACACACCATGAACAATATAACACTTTGTTCCTCATTTGATTCATTTGAAAGCTGCCTTCGTTCAAAATGACCAAAAATAACACAATGGATTCCAATATTAACATTGGTTTAGTGTTTTGGCCTATGATCTTAAGATGAAAGCGAACCAAATATGTTCAAACTACTAGTTTATGTTTGTTTTGGCCTAAGATGAAAGCAAACTTTCTCATATTAAAAAAAGTAGTCTATTTAACATTCATTTTCTAGTTGAAACTTGAAAGCATGATCAAACTAATAAATGCATAAATATGTTCATTATAATTATAATTAGAGCATAAATACACAGTATTCAACTTATTCATTACTATTATCAACTTATATAGAAACAGCAAACAGTGACCAAACCAAAGACTCTAATTTTTCAAATTTCAACATGGTCGAATTAGTTTCCAGTTAGGAATTCTGGACTCTGTCAAACCTCAATCAGCAGAATCAACGCCAAGAAAGTCATATAATTGAACACAAATTAAGATCCAACTAATTAAGCTAATAGAGAGACAGTTGCATTCTTGCATCCATCATGATTTGGATTAAAAAAGAAATTACCCAAAACACTGGGAAAAAGGAATGAAAGAACACTAATAAATCGTACAACTCCGACCCAGCATAATCAATCTCTAACTATCAACAAGGGCAAAAGCAAGTGAAATAAAGAAAGAATAGAACCTCAAGAGTGAAGATGCCAGAACTATCACGGTCAGCAACGTAGATCGCAGAAGCTGAGAGAGAGCTATTGCAACAGACTTCTTCACTGGAAAAAAAAATATGAAAGAACACCAAAAAGTATTAAGAATTTGATACAGCATAATCAATCTCTAACTACAGTTTGAAAAGATGAAACCAAAAGATGGGCAAAAGCAAGTGAAATAAAGAAAGAATAGAAACCTGAAGAGTGAAGGTGCCAGAACTATCACGGTAAGGAGAAGGAGAGAGGCCGACAGTGGAGGTCGTGACCGAGAGAAGGAGCTAGGGCAGATGGGAGATTGCGTCAGAGTTCTTCGCTCTTCTAGTCTTCAGCTTGCGTTCGATAATCGACGTTCAGCAGGAGGACAGGAGGAAGCAGGATTGCATAATAAAATATGGAATCATATATTTCTAAAAAAGAAAAATTTTATCTTCCAATAAGGATAATATGAAAATATTAATATTTTAAAATTCAGGCCAACTATTGAATAAAAAAATTAATTCAATCCATTTGACCATAATTTGATAAGATTCAACCATTATATTATGAATTGATTTAATTTAATTTATATTTTTAAATATATTGAACAAAATCCTTCACAAAATCTAAATTAATAAATATTAAAAAGATAATTATAAATATATATTATTTTATTTAATCATTTAAAATCTTTTTATTTATAATACTTTATACTATTTTATTAGATAATCATCATTGGAGGAATGGTAAGGCAACTGGGACACTACAACATTGCAAACCTATCTATCTAATATCAATGTACAACTAATTTTTAATTAAAAAAATTAACCCTCTACCAAATTAAATAATAATGAATTACCATATATGTATATGCAAATATCCTAACTACTAAATTTCTATCTTTCGTTATTATATTTATAGTTTGATGGTTTAGATAAGCCAAAGCTATTGGTATCGCCTTCGATAACCAAATAATAATAATAATATAAACCAAAAAAAATTGATTACTGCAAATTAAATTATTTTAGAAACTAATTAATTTGAATTGAATTTTAAAATCTAAAAATTATGTTCTAGAGCCATTTGAATATTTATCTTTTGTCTAATAAGATTTATTTATATTTTAAGGCCTTTAAATAGATTATTTTTATTAGATTTAAATATTTATAAAAATAAATTATTTTTATTAGATCTAAAGATTTATAAAACTTTATTTAAATTCCTGAGTCCAGAAAACAAATTATCTGCCATCTCAATCTAAATTTAGTAGTACAAAACCATAGGTCCTCCTCTTTTTCACCCTTTCCGTTATTCTTTTCCTTATTCTCTCTCCTTTCAAGATTAAACTATAGCTTCCCTTCACTGTTGCAGTGTATTCTTCCTCCAAAATACCAAACTAACGTCTTCCTCCATAAACCTCCAAGTTGCAACACTGTTCAACCTCTAGGTCACCATCCATCCTCGCCCCCTCTTCATCCAGCCATCGTCAATCTTCTTCTCTAACGTCGGTGAATGGGATCGTCGACCTTGATCATTCGCCATTCAAATGTTGACAATATAACATAGTCACCCTTGAGGCCAATAACAGATGTGTCTAGTTGAATGTCTTCCATAGAGAACACATAATCCCATCGCGCGAAATGCATAGGAAAGCCAGAGCAAACAACAAATCTGCCTTGTGCTAATCGACTGACATATCCTTGTAACCAAGAACACTGAGCTGGCCATGGTAATTAACTAACATGTTATCTCTACGATGTAACCCATCAGGCGAGGCAATCGTGCTCCAATTACCATTGTTCAGTGATAGTGACAAAAGAAAATTGGAGGAAAGCATGTGGGCCTCCTTAGAGGCCACGACCCAGAAGACATCATTTTGATAGGGAACGACGGTAGTCAGAGTCCAGTGCCTATGTCTGTGGAGTAGTGGGGGTCTCTGAAAATCATGACCATGATGTAGTCATCACCTGTGGGGTCGTGCTGTTTACAGAGTCAGGGAGTAAATGACATGTTTTGTTGATGTCAAATCAAATACTAACCGAATAACTAGACTTTACCTGCATCATATTTGATAAGAGGATTGTCAAATTCAATGTATTGGCGAGTGGAGGGTTTGAAGACTGCAAAATGGTGAGAATTACCGATCACATATCTTGTGCATACAAGCCCATGAATGACACCGATCATGTTAAAGTGCCTTTGGTATGCTATGGTAGGAGTGAGTTCAATCCCCCTAAAGTCTAGATACCTATAGGGACAGGACCATAGTAAGGAGAGCGATACCAAAGTTTCTGAGTCAACCTCGTAAATGCAATAGAACATTAGAGAAGAATTTGACCTAGGGACCTCATCGAATGCTCTTAAATGAAAACGTATTCATCGATGCTAGAATTCTGATTTTGTCATGCCTGACTCATGTGAACTAAAACGTCGGCTGACATCTGGGATAGGATATTGAAGAAGCAGTCTAACACTGCAGTTTCAAATAATCTAGCCATGTTGGGCTCCCAATTACCCTCTGCGAGAAGTACGAATGAGTTTATATGCTTGTATGGAAGTTGAACAAATTGAAAAGAAACAACCAAGTTTATGAACAGTCAACCTTGTAGTGGAACTTGGAAACTAGGCACAACGTTTACAAGGAAGAAGGAAATGAGAGTGGATAATGAAGTGTCGTGGTTAGCTTACACACGTGAGAGAATGGACAATCTCATTTCACTCCTGTATATCAGAGAGGCACAATCCATTAACTCTGTGTTTTTTAATACAATTTGGGCCAATTAACACAGTCTTGACCTATGAATTTGGGCTAATAATGTATGAAGATTGCATGCTTTGCAATTTATTTTAGTAATATGTTGATTGTGATGTGGTCGTATGTACTTCAACCATTAACTTATACGATGCACAAGGTCATGTGTATAGAGACAACAGATTAACATAAGACAACCCATATTCATAACTCACGCATAAGATAACCTATATGCAATGCATAACTAATATCAAGCTTGCAAGCATTGGATCTACATTTGTATTTTTCTTGTGTATCCAATATCCGAATATGACTTTCTTATGTAGTCAATTGTACATTTTGTTATTATTTTCTTGTGTTTTCAATCTTTGTATATGATTAATTTTTTCTTTCATTAGCATATAATTTGATAAGTCTAGTTTTTACTTAGTATCTGATGAAACATATGATAGCGTATCTCAGTTAACTAGAACCACAAGTTAAGAAGAGCAACTGAAGTTTACTTCAGTTGATGGTATGTGGGTAAGAAGTTCTGAGGCACCATAGCAAACACTTAAAGCCTTAGCCTCTATTGCCGCACCTCTTCCACCTACAAGCTATGTTTAATTATTTAAAATAGTAAAAGCCTTGAAAGAAAATAGATTTTGATTTTGATTTTGATTTTTTGCTTCAATTCAAATTAAGAGATTCAGTATTGCTTGCATTTGAAATGACATTCACACTTCTAATTTGTATTTTTTTAATTAATCCTATTTAGAAAAATGCATAAATGACAAAAATTTTCTTTCATCTTGCATTACAAGATCAGCCAAAAAAAGTGTTTCAATGAAGGATACACCAAGATAGGGGGTGAATAAGTGTTTTCAATCGAGAATTATTTTCATTGATTTTCGCAAAACAAAAAGGAAGATAAGTTATACTTGACTAAAGCAGTTGTGGTCGATTGAAACTTTGCATACATGGAAAGAAGGTCAACTTATAGTTGAATAAAAGAGTTATAGTTAACTCAAACCTTGAACGGCAAATATGTCATAGCATATTCATATTCATAACTGCTAACACTTGGTGCACACTTTGGACATCATCTTTTCGAATAACAAAACATGGTAGTAACATGCAATCCCAAAATACATGCCCACTTGGCAAAGTAAACCACATATTACATTATATAGACTGACAAAATTATAACTACCACTACCTGGGACAACACCAATAGTATAATAATATGCAATCCCAGCGAGTAGTCATATATTTACTGATAGTCACTACCATGTAGCATTACTTTAAAACTCCAATATTATAATCCATAAAATACAAAAAAGTAAAAAAGATCCAACAATCTAGATTTGGTATAAGTTGTCCTCCACCAATGCTGCCCCCCTGGTTGAACATAGGTCAGTCCTGTCTACCAGCTTGATCTATTCCTGCGTAAGAATATTGCAGCTATACAGACCTGCGCTCCACCCATCATCCTCATCTTCATCGACATCATCGCTCCACAGTGATGAATCACATTCGAACAAGAGATCATCACGAATGCAAGGGTGTAGAAGCCCTTACCTCGGTTCCTAACAAAATGTTTTTTCCTAGGCCCTCACTGCCAACCTCTCAACCTTGCCCAGAAATCAATAACGTGGGGCTAAAAGAATGACAACTTATAGTTGACTAAAAATGTGTTTGG
The DNA here is from genome assembly GCA_032878935.1 of Erythrophleum fordii. Taxonomy (NCBI): domain Eukaryota; kingdom Viridiplantae; phylum Streptophyta; class Magnoliopsida; order Fabales; family Fabaceae; genus Erythrophleum; species Erythrophleum fordii. The sequence continues at coordinate 9,580,459 of JAVQMF010000052.1, read as the reverse complement.
CTGAGTAATATAAAGGAAAATGAAATATAAAATGTGGATAGGTGGGATAAGAAATAATTTTTATGTTATTATTTAAAAATAATAATTTGATAGTTAAAATAATAATTGAATAGATAGAATAAAAAAAATAAGAATATAATAAACCTTACACAAGATATATAAAGAGAATATATTCACTTTATAATTAACCAAAAAGAGTGCAAGACAGTTATAGTTGACTTACACTTTGTATGCTAGGAAATAAGGGCAACTTATAATTAACTACCACAAGAAATAGTTAACCATAAGTTAAATTACTAAGTGGTCCGAGATAAAAGAGGAAAGAGACAACACATAAGTTTAGCTCTAAGGTTTATGTTTAATCCCCTTATACTTTAAGTCACTAGTACATTTTGTTCATATTATCTTTTGTCTCCAACCTCTATATATGATTATTTTATTTTATCTTTCATTAGTATATAATCTGATGAGAAATCTTTGTTTAATTTTTACTCAGTATCAGATGAAACATATGAAAAGTTAAACGTGTTGAATGACTTTGTATGAATTTTATTGAAATTCTTATATTGAGTACTATAGATTATAGAACATGGATAAATTTCTTTTGAGTTAATATAATTTGAATTGTATTTGAATAAAATTTTTGTTGTTATTACAATTGAACTATGTATTTATATATATATTTTAATAATTATTTATTTATAGAAATAAACTTTTATAAGTTTATAATATGAGTTCACCTCTTATTTATGAGTTTGTCTAAATTTATAAGTTTGACAACTATTACAAGACAATAGGAAATTATTGACAAAAAGTAAGGAGGGAATTTTTTTCTTCTCAACTTCATCTTAAAATTGTTATTTTTCTTGCAAAACAATGCTAAAATTAGAAAAGGATTTAGAGATGGAATTTCCATCTCAAAATTTTCTATCTTCAATCTGTTACAAAAATAGTTTTTTAAGAAAATAAATTTGAAAATAAAGATAGATTCATCTCAAAATGTTTTTTTTTCTAAAGAAAAAAAAAACTAAAATTAGAGGTGGATTAAGGGACAAAATTTTTTGTCTCAAAATTTTGAAATTCGAGAAAATTTTTTATTACTAATTCTATCTCAGAATGGTTTTATTTTTATTTTTAAAAAACTAAGATTAGGGACAAGTTTAGAGACATAATTTTACTTCTCAAAATTCTGAAATTATATATAAAATTTTCCATCTCTAATTCTATCTTAGAATTTTTTTTTTTTTAAAACTAAGATTAGGGACCAATTTAATGATATAAATTTTTTGCAATTCCATCCCAAGAAACTTTTTTTTTTTAAGAATTTAGGATTAGAGATAGATTTAGTAATGAAAAATTCCATCTCAAATTGCATCTTTAATTCTATTTGAGAAATTTTTTTGAGAGGAAAAAAAAAAAATAAAAGAATCACACAAATTTGTTCCAAAAATATTCTTTTAGATTTCCTTAATTAAAAAATACTAAAAAATCACACTCTAATAACAAACTTTAAAAGATAACAAATCTATCATATAGATTCTATGCATGATTGTGTTATGGAAGGTAACTAGCCATAAGTCTCAAATTACTCTCTTTAGAGTTATACTTGAAAATTTTTGTTTAACTAAAGTGTTACGCAATGGAGTTCCTACGAATAAATGTTAAATTTATTTATTTACAAAATTAACCAATTTAAACTTTGAACTTTTATTTTCTAGTGTAAAGGTTAAAATACTATGGAAAATCATGAACCTACCTAAAAATCTTGCCATCAAGGTATGGATCTTGTTGATAAGGTCTTAGATCATAGTACTAAAACATAATAAAAAACTATTCACATTAGTTTACAAAGTCTAAAATCATATTAACAAGGTCTTCTAGCAATATACCAGTTCCTAGATTAGACTTCAAACCTTTAACAAGTCAAAGATTAAAGGAAAATTTTGATAGTACTTAAGAAATCCAAGTGAGCACACCTAAGCAAAATTTACTATAAGAGTTTCGAAAATTCCCCAACTCTCAACCACCAAATCATATTAAGCATGAGTTGTTATAAGCATTTAAAAATCCTTAAAATACATATAAATCATATGAACTAAACCTTGACTAGTCCATAATAGAAATAAGATACATTTGGCAGCAAAAACCCATAAAGCAAAATTTTTCCTTATCCAAGTACTCTTGGAATGCCTTAAAACTAAAAATAAAGGAAAAAAAACAACCTGGATAGCCACCACCATGCTAAGACAGTAGATGTAGAATTTTTGATAGCAAATTTTGCACAAAGAGGGCAAGCTACCACTTTAAACTAACCTATAGTCATCCAAAACTCCAAGGACCACTTCCATATACCCTTAGGCATAATATAACATCTATTTTTATAAAAAAAATCTCTGAAAAAGTGAGATAAACTAAGCAAAACTAAACCAAGCCATTACAATTCACAAGTTTTTGCTCCGTTGATCTCACATCAGGCTCACCAAGACTCCCTTTGATTATTTTTCATCATCTTTAAGCACCCAAAATAACTTTAAACTCTCAAAATATACCTCAAAGTAGCATAGAATTAAGGCCCCTCATCTATGACAGCACAAAAGCCAAAAACTAGAAAAGTAGCACTTTAAGATTCATATACAAAGGCAAAAAATTTAACCACATCTCTAATTGGCTCAAAACACTTGGAGCAAGTTTAAAACACCTAAAGAAAGTTGTCTAGGTACAAAAAATCTCACACTTCGGTCCTAAATTAAATTTTAACCTCTCAACCTTCAAATATAGCACTTTTTGGTTTTTAAGTAGTCTCATACTTAGGTTTTGCATACTTCAATTCTTTTAGGTTTCTGTTCTACTCCAAGTAAAGGCAAGGCTAGTGACTGGAGTGAAGTTGTAACAAGGTAGTCATTTTGGAAGGCATGGCTAGATCACCTTCATTTCAGGGAGAGCTATTTCACTAAGTCTCTTTCCGAGACAGTGCCCAGATCGTTACACCTTTCGTGCAGGTTAAAACTTACTCAACAAGAAGAGGAAGGATATCAGCCCACAATAGATAAAGGAGGATTTATTTAATCACATAGTTTGGGCTCCTAAAATATTATGCCCTTGGGAACAAAAGGGTACTTGTACCCAAAACCGACACAGGTGGGCAGGTAGAGATTACCTAGGGGTATGAGACAACTTTCTCTAAGGAACTTGGCAAAATAGGCCCGTAACTTTGGGAAAAGCGGTGCCTCGATTTTAAACCTTAACTACTATTTTTCTTTCACTAAAATATAGTTTCTTAAAAGGTAAAATCATAATTCTACTCTCATATAAACAATTTGCTACCTTAACACCTCTAAAGCTAGTTAATGATGGCAAAGGAGTCAGCTTGTATTTTACATGATCTCATCTTGTCTAACCACTTTGGACATAAGCCAAAGGAATAATGTAGAACTAAAATGCTTCCAAAAGCTAAAAATACCACCTAGGATACCTATGGGAGCATGGCAAGCGCTAGATCCCTAAATATGCACATTTCAACTAGCTTTTTGTTTCATATATAATCATTAAAATGGCATTGACCAATAACAAAATAAGGTTATCATACTTCCAATTCTGAATATATCACAAGTTATAGCATACATAAGAGAAATTACATTATGAATACATGCTTGCATCCTAAAATAACCACTATGGCCTAAGAGCAAAATATATGGAACATTTATATATATACATCATCAAAATTTACATTTACACATCAAATGACTATATACATGCTTTTGCACTTCACCCCTGCAACCTCACTCAAGCTTCAAGTTGCTTCTTAGGTCTTATATTTGAACACTCCCCTGAAATGATGTAAAAAGGTTCCCTTTAAGGGGTGAGATACACTCCCAATAATTGCATTACATTTCCAAAATATATTTCAAAGAAAAAATGCACAAGGAACTATTATGGCATGCAAAGAAACATATTAGTCATATATAGCATCTTTAATTATATAAAAGAGTAACATACTAGCATCATATCATGGAACTCATCTTTGTCATATTCATCATGCAATTCATATGTTTGCAATTTCCATATCTATAGTGAGGCATCGCCTTCTTATTGATATAATCCTTCCATAGTATAAACAATGCAGTGTGGCATGGTGTTCTCATCGATTTTGAGTATATACATCATAATTCAGTGGGGAGGAATGGCCTCCTCACACGAATTGTCTCATATGCACCTCATAAGAAATCAAATAACAATATCTGATTCACATGCATTCCACATAACAATTCAAAGGAAATATATTCAGGACGGCAATCAGTTACCTAGATAACAACCTAATAGTTCCTTAGCCACTCTTTAATAAGGCAAAACATTAACTCTTGTTGCCAATATGCCTACTTTAACATGGTCACAGCCACTAAAATCAACAAGTTTGCAATTACTAATGTGCTAAATAAGAAACTATAGAAGGGCATATTCATTACCTATATTTGAATTCCTCCAACTACTTTTAACTTCTTCACTCCCAAATCAAATTCTCCTTTAATTTTCCCTTGATTAGCTATGATCCAAAAATAGAACAGCCACCTAACTACTACCATTTTATCATATTTAACAATGCCCATTCAATATTTAAAGGTAAACACTACACCTTTACACGTTACCTTAAATTCTCATATAAATAAGCTAGCTCTAAGCCTTTTTTTTTAACTTACTTTTTAGTTTAAATAATAAAAGTTCATTACCTACACATCATTAGCTAACAATTAGTAAATTAAATTCAATTATAATTATATAAGATTTCCCCCTCCTTGCAACTTTCAAAGCTCCACCAAATAGCAGCAAAAACACCATTCATATAACATTATAAATACATAATTAGAAAGTTATACCTTGATAACAAATTTTGATTTTCTCCTTACTTCAAATCTCATTAACTTAAGAAAGAAAGCTCTATTTTCCTTTAGACCTCGGTCAAAATTTCTAGTAGCAACTAAAGGCAAATTTTAGATTTGCAAGCCCTAAGTTTTAGCTCAAACTAACTACCACTTATCTCAATTACCTTCCTTCCTTCACCTTCATCTATTTTCATGAAGAACCACTCTTTCCTTTAACATCTCTTCATCAAAGATGAACACCAACTCATAAATTAAAACTGCCAAGATGAAGAGCACAAGGTAGGGAAGAGTTTTTGTGAAGCTTATTATAGCAAATTTTCACATCTTTTTCTTTATGTAACAGCTTCAACTCACAGCTTTATGGTGCACATTTTTGGACTAATTAGTGTTTCTTTGGCTACTCTTGTTTAGAGATCTATCGCAACCCTTGTCTGTGAGATCACATGATCTAAAAAACTCACTTTATTTAGTTAAAACTCACATTTATTAAGTTTAACATATAATTTCTTATTTCTCAAAGTTTGAAGGACTACTTTCAAATGCCTCTCATGCTTTTCAAAAGATCTGGAGTACACAAAAATATCATTAATAAAGATAACAACAAACTTATCTAAATAAGATTTGAATACCTTATTCACATAGTCCCTTAAAAAAGCCGATGTACTAGTCAAACCAAATGCCATAGTCAAGAACTCATAATGCCCATATCTAGTCCTGAAGATTGTCTTTAGGATGTCTTCAGCTTTAACTTTTAATTGATGACAGCTAGATCTATGGTTTATTTTAGAAAATACCAATGCCTTTGCTAATTGATCTAAAAGATCATTAATTATAAGGAAGGGATACTTATTCTTAATAGTGACCTTATTAAGTTCTCTATAATCTATACACAATCTTAAGCTACTATATTTCTTTTTAATAAATAAAATAGGAGCCCCCAGGGTCACACATTAAGGTGTATAAACTCTTTTTCTAACAATTCTTCAATTTGTTTTTTCAACTTTGCTAGCTTAGTGAAAGCCATTCGATAAGAAGTTTTAGACACTAGTCTAGTCTCAAGTACAATATCAATAAAAAACTTTATTTCTCTCTTAGGAGATCCTTAGAAATTTTTTTTTAGGAATTCTCTAACTATAAGGATCTCATTTGTCCTTTCCTCTGCCTCTGCCTATATAAAGAAAAAGATTAGAAACTTTTGACATTTATGTTCTAAGTATCTCTTAACCTGACCGATAGACAAGAAAGATAACTTAGCCCCAATATTAGAAATGATCCCACATTCAAGTAGGGTAGTGATTTTATGTACACAATCAAGCATAACACTATTAACAGCCATCCAATTCATATTAATACTCATGTCAATATCATGGAAAGGCATACAAATCTAATCAATGATAGTAAAATAATAGTTAAACTGTATAATAACATTTAAACAACGTAGGAAGTAATTACATGACCTCTTGTAGGGGTAGATATAGACAAATCATATGGCACAGTACTAATGCCCAGACTCAGTGTTCTTACATAGTCATAAGATATAAATGAGTGACTAGTACCCTAATCAAATATAATACAGGAAAAATCATTAACTTTAATCATACCTCTGAATAGACAAGGAGACACGCTGGCCTCTTGTTAAGTGAGAGCAAACACTCTATCTTGGGTCTGTAGTCTAGGTGGAGGCGACATCTCCATCTGAGAATAATTCCAAGCTATGTGTCTTGGCTTTCCACAATTATAACATATCACCTGGGATGACTGTCCCTTGTTAGTTTGAAACTTCTTTCTTTTCTACCCTTCTATTTTAGGGCACCTTATCTTTCTTCTTATTACTAGTAGCAACACTCACATTATCCTTAGTTCTAGAGTCTTTTTTTTACTAGCTCTAGCTCCTACTTGCATTATGTCCAGTAGGTTGTTTTCAGTTGCCCTGTTGACCTCCACAAGAGTATTAAATATTTTGAATCTCTATGGAGTAACTCTATTTCTAATGGAGGGTTTCAATCCTTTCTCAAAATACTCACACCTCCGTTTTTCATTATTGCATTTCTGCTAGTAGGAAGAGTATTGAGACAATTCTATAAATGTAACAACATATTGATTAACTGTTATTTCTTATATTTGCTTCAAGTTGATAAATTCCATTTTCTTTTGATCCCTTACTGAACTGGGAATATATTTTTCACATAATTTAGTTAAGAAATTTTCCTAATTAATTAGGATGTTCTGGGTCTGCATAATCATTTCCATGTTATGCCACCAATGATTAGCTTCTTTTTCTAGCATAAATGTAGCTAACATGATTTTCTATTCAGTACAACCCATCACTTTAAAAATTTTTCTCTAACTTTATAATCCACACCTTTGCTTTCTGTACATTTAACTCTCCATAAAAAAAGGATAGACGATTCTTTCTAAAATGATTTTGAAGCTACTGATTAGGAAGTTGAATCTGTATTTGATATTGAAGGAATGCAAGAGGATTATCAGGAACATTTGTTGGTTACTGTGATTTTAGGGCATTAGCTCTCTTGTTATCCTTTCTAGCTAGGGTATCTTGTAGTTGGAATATCATTTCCTACTGCTGCTACATAATCTATCTTTGTTTTTTTATTATAACTTGTTGTTGATCCAAGCGGTTCATAATAGTCTACATAGGATCTTTAGGCTTTGGCTTAGTAGGTCTACCCCTTCTGCTATTTTCCCTTTTGTTTGAAAAGAACCACAATTTTAACATATAACACATATTTACAACATAGCTCTAAGCAATTCTAAGTATCCCTGACAATTTAAATACTGCATACATAGATAATTCAATCACTTCCCAAACTAAAATAGAGAGTTAGGTTGCTTGAACCTTGGCTCTGACACAAAAAATATTACACCATAATATATTATATATTTTTCCTTACATGTATAATTCCATTCATTGCAAAATAATGGTAATCAAAGTTTTAGCAGTGAAAATTTTAGTTACTAAAAATATTAAATAGCTCCATAATGCTTAAATATAGATTTTCACCACTTCATCTCATAAACTCCCTCATAACCAATTAGTTGCAACCAAGATAACGTTTATATGGAGTTTAAACTTATCAAGGGGATCATTTGCTCAAATTGACCATAAAACATATAATGAAGTCTAAATTTCAAAAATTTATAACTTGATCTACATAATTCTGATTAATGAGAATTAGGTGTCCTTAATTAAAAAGCTTATAATATGAACTTTCTATTGTAAAAATTTCAAGTTAAAATAAATTTATTTGGCCCCTCAAAGTACACAAAATTTGAGACCATACTAGAATGAATAGTAACAAGCTTGATAACTTTTTTAAGCTAATTTTGAAAATTTACCAAGTATTCTATAGAGTTTCAAAAATTATGATATCTAAGTCTATAGAAAGCTTTAGATGTTTTCTAAATGCTCACCAAATTTTAGCTCTAAATTCGGTCATTAAGGCTATCAAGGGTAAAATGACATTTTATAGCTTAAATGGTCAAAATTTTGATTCCAAATTGTATCAAATGAGTCTAAAATGCCATTTCTCATCATAAGCAAATTTCAATTCTTATTTGCATCATGTAGCAATAATTCATCATAAAAAAAATTTGTTTTGCAACTAAAAATTACTATCCCATGTATAAGAATGCACATAAACCTCATTGAATTTCATATGCCAAATCATGTCATATCATGTCATACATACATCAAATGGTCATATAATCATAGTCCAATACTTTCAAAAATGTTTGCATTTCAATACATCAAAATTTAGAATTACATAAATATATATACAATGCTATATCCTAGGCTAATTTCTTCTCGTAATTGACTTCTCCAGGCTTTTTGCTCATCTTTGTCTTTGCTATGCATATCACTTGGCCATGGTTAATGGAGATAAGAAAAAGTGAGATTTAAAGAATCTCAGTAATTAAACTAACATTCAAACACATATATGATTCACTCAAGCATATAGAAGTAAGCATGCATGATATGCAATCATAACTAACTCATATATAAGAGAGTATATCCATACTCTAAGGGTCTCATGGCTTAAGCAAGAGTAATCTATGTTCTAAGGACTTTTGGCTTAGCCTCACCCAATATCTAGGAATTCTTGGTCTAACCTCACTTAACATTTAGGGACTTTTAGTTTAACTTTATCTAATATCTAGAGGCTTTTGACTTAGCCTTATCCATCAAAGAGCTACAATGATCACAAATGCTTATGAGTGTCATGCGATTGCATATTTTATTCAAACAATCAAGAAGTCACATAATTACAAACAATACATATAAGAAATCAAGAATTCAAGCAAATCAACCACATATATAAGAATAAAAGAAAAACTACCTTAACAATTAACTCAATTCAATTTCCTTTGCTCTCTTTTTCTTGATTCCATAGCCTTACACACACATTTGAGTGTGGTCTCACTTGCTTAGCCTAAATACATCAATTAAGGCATAAAATAATCAATTAAGACATATTCAATCTCAATTTAACCATATATGCATAGCTAACCCTTGAAGTATGGTTTTAAGTCATTTTGGATGCCTTAAAGAGTAACTCTTAAAATGCAACTTCTAAACTTCAAAATCCCACCATATATTATCTTTATAATTCCAATGGAACCCATTAGAGCTATCAAAAGTATAATTAAATATGCCTAGAGCTACATAATCCTATTAGGCATTCTTGAATCCTAATTTTTCACATACAAAAATAGAGTTCCTAAATTCATTCCAATGGCTTCAAGTGTTTATATTCATATCTAAACCATTTAAAATTTTAGAATCAATAAAACAATTCATTAGGCACCCAAACTTCTACATGGCTAAGGCATGCACACCATGACCAACTTTTGGAGTTTTGCTCGTTTTATGTGGAATTTGATGGTTTTAGGACGTCCATAATTCATTTTTAACTTAATTACAGTATTAGAGGGATTAATTAACTCTCTTATAGTTTTGAATCTCTTAAGGCCAAAACTAAACCTTCAGTGAAGTCATATGCCAGTCCCTTGGTTCTTTATCATTTATATTTGCATATTTTTATTCTTCATCCTTCAAAACTTTTTGTTTTAAGCAAGTTTTCACCAAGCTCATATATGGTTCCTTTCTTCCTATGTTGGCCAAACCTAGAAGGGTTTGGAATCCAAGGGAATACAAATTTTTTATAGCAAAATCATACCTTGCTTTAATGTTCCCTTGATGAGAGGATTATTTTGGCATAATTGGTTTCCTCAAAGGAGCTTCTTCATACAAGGTACCAACCATAAAACTTATCCTTTTGAGAAACCAAAACCAACATAAGAAAGAGAAGGAGTAAGAGAAAGTTTATAACAATATCATATTTAAATTTAGGATGTGTGCTTACTTATATGGAGCTTCTTTTTCCCTTCCTTCTTCATGCCACCAAGAAAGGTTTCTAGGGCTACCAATATAGAGTGAGGGAGATGAATGACATCTTACACACACACACACACACACACACATGAATGACATCTTACACACACACACACACACACACACACACACACACACACACATTTAGAGTTTTATAATTTTTCAGAATATTGATTTTACCCTTATATTTTAATTCCACCATGTGAATTTATTTCATATTATTTTTAGAAATCGACAGCTCCATACTAAAATTTAGATTCTCTTCTTCATTAAAAAAATTTGCTTTGAGAATACAGAGACTTAAAATAGTTTGAAAATGTCCAGTCAAAATTACGGTCAACTGAATCTCTAAACTATACACCATTGGAGATTTAATCAAAACAACCTTATTTGATTATTCTACTAACTTTATTTTATCATATTATGATAAAAAATATTTTTTTCTCAAGTCAATTCTCATGTTTTTTTAAATTTTAAATTTTTTTTATAGGTTAGGCCCATATTAGTTCTTTTTAGCTCTGACTAGCTTTTTCTCTTCTTGTGACCCCTTCTTAATCACTAATTTTTAACTTTTAGAAACTATATTTTAGTTTACAAAACATAGAATATTACAACTCCTAGGTTAGTTGATTTGGATAAACTGGTAAAAATCATACACGTTTAGAATATTAAGTGGCACATGATTAGCCACATCAGCTAAGTTTTTTTTTTAATAAGTAAAATGGTAATATAGATAAGTTACTCCAACCTACTAGTCAAGGCACCAAGAACACGTCGAGAATTCTTGTCAGCCCCATGCCACTCCCATATCTACCAATCTTGTAGCATTTATGTCTGACACTCTAGCATAAAAATTAACGTGGGAGTGGGATCTATTGAAGAGTGAGCAGACGCCCACACAATTGGATGCTATAGATGACTGTGACTACCAATATAAGTTCTTGACAATAAGAAAAAAAAAAGATTTGAATCCTACAACATAAGTGATTGTAAATACCGATTTGGCAATTGCATAAGGGCTTGTGATCAAAATTTGCTATGATCAGATTTCTTTGCTATTTTATTACTTTTCCCGTAATTATTGCAACTGCAGTACAACAAAAATCGCAGTTATAATTTAAAATTTTGTTATAAATGCCTTTTCTTTTTTGTAGAAAAAAAAAATGATTCATTAAACAATGAAAGTAGTGGAGTTTCCATACAAACAATAGAGGACATGTTACGTATCCAGTATAGCACATTCACTGCAACAAGAGCAAAGTATGTGGAAAAGGAGGAACAAACAAAACATAAAGCAGTGGAAGAAGTGAGTCTAGGATGTACACCAATTAGTGAATAGTAATGTAATAACATAAATTCAGCGTACAGTCTCTTAAAGTTTTTGGTGAAATTCCTAATAGTATTAGTTTTGGGAGCAAATTAAACTCTTCTAAAAATTTGGATGCTTATAAGTTAGTAAAAGAGGTGTAAGAATATATAAGAGCGTATATGATACCTAAAGATAAAAGCAGATCCTCTCCGTTGCCCTTTGTGTCCATTACTGTCAATTGTCTATCTAAACTATTTAGATTTGATCTGAATATTCCAAATTTCATATTTTTTTAATTTATTTTGACATTTTTAAAAAAGAGTAGAATGCAAAATAAAAACAATCTTTTAACTATATTATTTTTTAAAAATGATGTTTGATATTAAAAAAATATTTTAAAAAATAAAATTTGAAACCCTCCAGACCAAATCTAAATAGTCCAAACCAACAATTGATAGAATGGGTAATAAAGAGAATCTAAATTGCTCTAAGGACTGTTATAGATTGGCTGCAAGTGTGAAATTAAGCTCAAGATTTAAATGTTCCTAATCAATACTACATACACACACATAGAGCTCTCTCTCTCTCTCTCTCTCTCTCTCTATATGTATATATGTATATATATTACACTATCATCACATCATTTAGAATAAGAAATAGTATGTAGCCCATGCAATATATAGAATCGATCATTTTAGGAAATTAAATTTTAGTATAATTTGCATGATAACTCAATACCTTCTCCCCCACCCCCCCCTTTTTTTCTAAAAAAGAAGTGCATCTTGCATTACCTAAGATAGCAAAAGACATTGCATGTGAGACAACATAAACCAATTATGATCATAATTTCAGTCCACGTATATTGGACCTTTTTTTTTCTTGCAACTATTCAAATTAACAAGTGCAATTATAATTATGATAATTGCAACGTGGATTGTTTCTTGGACCACTTGCCGTGGTTTTTGCCACTAAGGCTGAAGAATTATGGAGAATACTAGCATAGGATGAAATTAACCAAAAATTGGTTTAATAAATTGTCTCGTGTTTAGGGAGTTAAAAATAATTGTTTTAAAACTAGACATATTTCCATTGTTGAATAATTTTATTATAGGACCTGATTTTTTAATAAATTAAACTGTTGAATAAAATTAATTATATGATACTAATTTTGGATACAAATTTTAGTATATAATTTTTTTTTGTTTTGGTTAAAAAAAAATCCAGTAAAACTAAAATTTTCAAAGAGGAAAAAGCATTTACATACCTATTTTGGAACGAGAAATTAAAATGGGGAACGTTTTATGATGATGATGATGGTAATAATAATGTGACTTGAATTTTACAAAATATGAAACGTAAATAAATATGAAGGTAGGGAGTACTTTTGAAAGTTGGAAGCCTATTCTTGAGGTGCGCCTTGGTTCCATCAATCTGCTTACTTGCTCCAACTAAACCTGAAATTTCCAACATTTATTTCTTCAATTGGCATGCTTAAGTGTATTTTCAAATTAAAAATTACTATTAAACGAAAAGAAATAAAGAAAGAAAGAAAGAAGGGAAGTGAAGACATACTGAGGTCAAGTTCACCTTGGTATGGTTAAGATCAAAAGTTCAACTAGGCTTCTTTTATGTATCTTGTCTGGACCAAGTTATAAGACGCACGAAAGAAGGCACATTGGCACATTGGCATATTGAGGTGAATGTAGTTTACCTTCACAAATTGATTGGTTTAAAAACTCTTGAAAATTCAATAAAATCGTAGGTTGGTTCAATTTATTGTTAATTTTGAAATTCTATCAATTAATATCATACACAAAGAAAACTATATATTATCTCCTTCAGTTAAATTTGATAGGAGGTTAATAACTCTAATTTGAACACTAGTTATGCTATTTATGTTAGTGATTTTCAATGCTTGTACATGACTTATGATATTTTAGAGAAGGTCCCTACAAAGAGCATTGCCCATATTATGTAGAAAATGTATAGATGGATGATAATTTCAATAGAAATCCAAATAATTTTTGTGATAACACATATATTCCTAGTTGGAATTATGAACAAGATTTTTCTTGGAATCATGGTCAAGTTTTTCTCATCATATGCAATATGCCCTTCCCAACTTTCCAATTTCCAACTACAAGATGAAATCCCCATTCAAGAGCATAACCCTAACTTGGAAGCAATGATTAGGCAATATATGGCTAAGCAAGATGTTGCTCTGAGAAACTTGGAAATTCAAATAGGCAAAGTAGCTAATGTCATCTCTAATAAAGTACACACAAGTCTTCTAAGTGATATGTAGGCCACTTTTGAAAGAGAGGATGAGCACCATTGCAAGGATATTACCTTAATGAGTGAAAAGGAGTTACTAGAAGTCTCTAATAAACTTGAAGGGAATTATGAGTACAGAGTAGAGGAAGGGGAGAGTATTGTGAAGTTAATAGACTATGAGACAACTTCCCAATTGGCCTTGGCAAGGGATCATCTTGATGAATCCAAAAAATGTTACAATGAGATGGGATTCAAAAATGTGATTCCAAACAATCTCTTGATGAATCCTCCAATTAAATCTCTGGTTTTTACTAAAGAGAATCAATAAGATTCTATTAGGTGTTTGAGATGTTTGGAAGCTTTTAAAATTTTTCAAGATGAATTAAAACTAGAGTTTCCTATTATGTCAGCTAAAGCATGGGTTCTAATGAAGCCATTAGGTGAGGAATCATATATTTTCAAAAGGAAAGAACATCCATTCTTACTTAAGCCTACTTATCAAAGGAAGAAAGGCAACAAGGCAATTATAGTTTTTAATACTTATGATCAAGTTTAGCTATAAAAGTCTGGCTTCAAACTATAAAACAAGTGATTCTTAGAAGGTAACCCAAGCATAATTAAATAAATAATATATAAAAGACTAAAAAGAAATAAATTTATTTTAGTAGTTTTTTAACTTTCTTTGAGAGCACTTTAGCATTGGATTCTTAAGATGATTGTTGGATAAAGTTAAGAAGAAGACTTGAGTAGTTAAAGCATGAAATTCAGGGAGTGATTTCAAATCAATTTTTTAATCCTCTTATTAGGTATATAATTGTGCTTAGTGTACTTACATGTTGAATATTATTCCCTTTGCATGCTCTTTTTTCTTTTTTTCCCCCTTGTGTTGTTGTGAACGAGTATCATTGTTTTAGCATGACTTGAAAAATTTACTGAGAGTAATTGGCTTTAAATTTTGTTATGAATTTCTTTTGGTGCGTTTGTTTAGATGTCTTGTCTTAGAAATACAACCTTTAGGATCAATTGAATTCATTCGTTATATAATTTTTGCATGTTTCTAGTCAGTGCTCTTCTATACATGTTTGTAACTTGACTTTGCAAATTTATTGGGAACACATCTTATTGAATTTTTGCATGAAATGTATGTCAAAATTTTCCTTTGCTTGCCTAGTTTTTAGGAAAATTTGGTTCATATGATTTAGAGTTCAAATAAGTTATTTATTTGTATTTGAATACACATTGCTTTATTTTGACAAGCTACTAGAATTTGCTGTATGCTATGTCACTTTCTAAACTTTAAGGGACTAATTATATGGCTATCAACATGTAAATTTTGGTTGATCATATGTAAGATTGTTAAAATGATCTTAAAATTTTTTCGTGAGGTTATTT
This sequence comes from Erythrophleum fordii, assembly GCA_032878935.1. Taxonomy (NCBI): domain Eukaryota; kingdom Viridiplantae; phylum Streptophyta; class Magnoliopsida; order Fabales; family Fabaceae; genus Erythrophleum; species Erythrophleum fordii. The sequence continues at coordinate 9,565,194 of JAVQMF010000052.1, read as the reverse complement.
GGACGTTTGTTGAGTTGATTCCACCAAAATGTCATTAGAACTCTATTTTAGCATACATTTTGCATTGTCTTATTTAATAATGTTTTTGTACTATTCTAGTTAAGTTGCACAATGTTAAATTTGGTTATATGATAAGGTTGAGATTGAGAAAATACTTCCATAAGGAGGTACTTTGTTGTAATTGTCCTTTGATCTGGAGGATCTTGAAATGAACAAAGAGTATAACATATTAGGAGAATTTTCTTAATCCTTTACTTCTCTTATATTGTGTCATATTTTGAACATTGAGAATAATGTTCATTTTAAGTTTAGGGGTAGGAAATTTAGATTGGAAATATGAATTCTATTGTTTTTAATTTTTCATATCTTTATATAAACTTTTTATTGAAAAACTTCCTATTTTTCAAAATTTTTGAGTTTAAATTTTGCTTGACTATCTTGTATTTATTTCTTAATTGATGTCAGATGCCACAGAGGAACTTAATTGTTAGCTAGTACACAAATGATAAGAAATGTTTGTTAATACAATTTATAAATAAGATTGATTACTAATGACAATATTTTCCTCACTTATTGAGATTTTTTTTGGGTGCATTTACGCTATGTTTAAGATAATTGTTAGTTTAAAGTAATGTATATGAGCAAGACTATGTAATAGATCTTAAACCTAGGACTTGAGAACTTGCTTTATAGTCTCTTAAGGCAAAATCTTAGACTTTGTATGATCTATAAAAGTGATCAAAGCATTTATTAGTTATGTTTGAGACTTTAAGTCTAATTTTTCCTAAGTATCTAGTACCTCTTTAAGCTTTAAGTGAAATATACATATAATTGTATAAAATTTTTTTTAACCACATTAATGACATTTTACCAGAAAGACAATGTTTTTACCCTTTTCAAGATGATAATCAACATTTAATATTGTGTGAAAAGGTAACTTTATTGTGAAATAAGATACAAAGTGAATTTGATGTGAATAGTTGTTATTTCCTCATGTAAAACATACAAATTAGAATAGTGGGAACAATAATTGTAGAGTTCCTTGTTTCTTAAGACATATGAAAAATATAATGATTAGAAAGATGAACTAAAAAGAAGAAAAAGTGGACAAAGATTAACCCCAAAAAAAAATTTAATGATCAAAATAAACTTAGTTTAAGGGTGTAAAAGTGAAAATAAAGAAAAAAAAGAAAAAAGCATGAAGTGGAATATAAAAAGGAAAGGAAAATAAGAGAGAAAGAAAGAATTCTATCTTTTATTGTTGTGGCTAATGGTTATTATTTTGAATCTTGCCCATAATTTTCAATATACTTTTTTCATATGATAATCATAACCATAAGCCCTATTGCAATCTTCAAAAACCTATTTATTAATAGGTTATGCAATTGCTTACATTAGTAAAGAAAGGGCAAAAGGGTAAGCATATGAAACTCCTAGGGGAAAGGTCATGAATTTGGAAAATTTGTCTTTAATTCTTGAACTTTAAAGCTTATATTTATTATTTTCTTTTCTTGTTAATTATACATCTTAATGTAATTGTTGAAGCTATCTATAAATCATTACTAGATATGAATACTAGAGTAAGTAGGAATTTTGTTATTTAATATGGTTTTACTTGGAGATAAGTAAAGAGGTAAGTTTGAAGATGTGATAAATTCCTAAATTATAATGTTTTTCTTATTATTTTAAGTGGCTTATCATATAAATATTGAGTTTATTTTATATTTTGGCATATATAGTTAATAAGTTTTAGCTAAACTAATATTTAGTAAGTTTTGGTTTATTTCTTTAGTTTTGAATTAATTTTTGTTTTAGTTGAGTTTTGTATTGTATTTTTATTTAAATTTTTAGATTGTTAAATTGTTTAGTTTTTGTTAATAAATTATAAATAGTAATTAGATGAATTTTATGTTTTTGTAAGGTTAAAAATGAAAGAAATGAGTTTAAAAAGTTTAGAATACAAAGTAGCAAGAGCTGATAAAATTTGTCAAAAAAGGGATTAAAAAAAGGAAAAAAAAAAGAAGAAAAAGAAAAAGATAGTGCTTAAAAGAGTAGTTATAAAAAATCCAGTACTACAGTGACATATTTAAGTGTTGTGGTGGCAAATCATAGAACAAAATGTGTTGCAAGATAAAAATTCCATGCAGTGACACTCTTGACCACTGCAAAAAAAAAAAAAAAAATCAGAATCTTCACAGCAGTCGCAATTGTTGGGAAAATTACGAAACATAGCATTTTTTGCTATTTTTTCTTTTAGAGTTTCAAGAGGGGGGGGGGGCTTAGCCATTTCTTTAAGGAACTTGCCACTCTGAGGTTCTTGGAAAGGAAAAAGAAGGGTTCGGAGCTCTATTTGCCATGGGAGAAGTTTAGGTTTGAGGAATATTTACCTATTAAATTAGTTGTTCTCTTCTTTCTTTACTTTTCTTTATATTTCTTTGCTCATTTGGTTTGTGCTTTGTTTTTAATGTTGCTATATTTTGTAGTTATGAGTTAAATTTATTGATTTGGAATTACAATGAAGTTTAACTTGTAGTATGTTATAACTACTCTGTTTAATTTCATTTAATAGTATGATTTATTTACTTAACCCTTCTGTTTTGTGTTTCTAAGATGTGAAAAATATTAGATGATTTGAAGAACCCATATAAACTTGGAAAATGAATATTAGGACTAGACTATGAATTCATAAAATTTGTAATATTAAATGAATTAATTCGCTTATAGGATAGAATATATCTACCGGCATCACATAATCATATTAGGATCTGTTTCTTATTAAACCTCTAAATTAATTGCATAAGAAATTATGGATTGGTAAGGAAAATGCTTATAGGTAATTTGGAATATGTTTGTAGATAAAATTAGAATTCAAAGCCAGTAATGACATTAAATGAAAGATGAAGAAAGATAATTACTTTATATTAAATATTAAGAGAATTATAATTCTAAATATTTTATTTTTTAATTTAATTTAGAATGACATTTTTTTTATTTTTTAATCATTTTTATGGCTTTAGTTTAATTTAATTTTTTTATCAACTTTATTATTAATTTAAATTTAAAATTTAAAATTTAATAATTATCTTAATGATAAATTTTTGCAAAAATAATATTTTATTCATCATTATATTATTCGTACGATACATCTACTTGCCAAGTAGCACAACATTTGTGCTAAAGCATGTCACTTACATCTTACAATACAGGTTTCTATCAATAAACACTTAAAATATACGTTTGAAGAGCAAAGTTGGAGAACATACCTAGTGGGGAGTACTTCTGTATTGGGGTCGTCGCCATGAGACGCACATGCATGATATGATATTATCAAGTTAGTCTAATCTTCGACTGTGACAAGTCTTATTAGATTTACTATTTTTTTAATTCTGTAGCTTGATTTCAGTTTATTAATTGTTCGTTGTTTCTCAAACTCTGATTCCTATTTTGATTCGAATTCAAGTTCTTACGCTTACTGCAAAAAGATACTACAAATGTCTCATTATAATTATATTTATAAGAATGTAGTTACTTTGAAATGTATAATTGTTTAGTTTCTTATATTTATTTACTATAATAATTTCTTAGAGTATATAATTATATGCATATTATATGAAAATAATAATGCTTTTTATATAATTATAATGATATGTGAGCCAATAGCTTAGACTACAACTTATTTTTGTACCCTAAATTTAGATGACTCTACTGTTAATTAGTTTCTTTAAAAATTTTTATATCACTTTATTATTTGAAAGTTTGATTTTCTTTCAACTTATAAAATATTTATTCCTTAAAAAATTGTATAATATCATTTTTACTACTTCTGAAATGACATGGAGTGTTTAGTGAGAGACTTCATGGATTGGGTTTATTGATAAAAGCTTGGCAAATTTTCAAACACCATTCATGAGGAGTTTCGGCTATTATTACCTAACCACACAATGCTTTTTTTAAGCCCATTGACTTAGCAACTCAAGTTCACTTGGTTGGGGTCATTTTAAAGCCCAACATCCTTTGTTTTCATGTGTTTTGGAATTGTTTTGGTTACTTTCATATTTTGTGACATTTATTTTTATTTCTTCTCAATTAGGATTTATTTCTTTATTTAGAGTTTACTATTGCTTCTTATAAGCATCCTATGGTGATATTTCAAATCATTCAGCAACCAAAAAAAGAAAAAAGAAATTATTCAGACTCAAAATTAGCTTTTACGTTCCGCGTTTGCGAAGGTGTTCATCAATTTTATGCATCCTACATTGCATCATGAAAGCGTAGATTTTGGAACAAGATCAAACTTTTGCATACTAAAATATTACAAAAGATTTTTTAAAAGAACCAATTGGTACTTGAGAAATTTTAGAATACCGAAATGAGATTTGACTTAATTAATTTAGGACTTGATAGTCTTTTAAAATTTTTGTTTTTGTCCGGACTGAGTTTTAAAAGATTATTTGAACTAACTTATACCTAGTTTTCAGATCTTCGTAAAATAATAGTAGCTTGTTGCAGCTATCAGAACTAAAATAAAATTAACGACTTACCCATTGTTGATGCCGATTATTTAGTCTGAAAACGAACTTACAGATGTGCCGCTCTTCCCTTGTTTACGTTCCATAATGAGACACAATCTTACGTCTTCACAAATTACAAGGTTGACTTTGGGAGAGTACAGCTATTTGGTTGACTGTGAAACTCAATTTGGAACCCTTTAGCAAATTCAGATGATGGTTTGTGCAAGTGATAACATATAGGTTGACTCCATGAAAAAACGCTTCCAAAAAGAAATATGTATACTATACTACAAACAAGATCAGTTTTGGCTGTCAAAAAATATAAAGATTTGCGTAAAAAGAAAATGGCAAAATTCAACTCAGTTTAGAATAAATTACACTCTATTTATCTAAAAGATGTCCCAAACTCCAAATTACACAGCCTTTAAAAAGAAAGAAGAAAAAAGAAACCTACAATCTCCTTCCTCAAAATTCTCTTCTCATCTCTTCTTTTTGGTTACCAATTTCGTGGGAATTAAGTTGGATTGGCCGGTTGATGCACAAACGGAAGAGAAGAGCATGTTGCCACAGTCTTGGAACTTTATGCCAATCCTTAACTATATCGGCCTTAGCGTGATCAACCTTTTTAATCTTTGCTAAGTCAGCCGAAACCTTAGAAGTAGGCAAGATGAGAGATTGGGAAAACTAGAAAAGAGTTCTTGAAAAGGAACTTATATTACTTAACTCTTAGATATGTTACAAATGAGGGGGTAGAGGTATTTATAGACCTCCCCAGGTTCTACACTATTCGCACCTCCTTAATGGACAGTAGAGATTTATTACATCTAATGGTCTATATCACTTTCTAAAATATTTTACAAGATATTTATAAGAGATATTTATATACATTTTTCTAAAATTCTCTTTATTTATAAGAGATATTTATATACATTTTTCTAAAATTCTCTAGTTCTCTAGGCTTCCTATAAATTCAAGAGTAATCTAGTCTCCTCTAGAACATTCTGAAAGATTCTAGATATTCTAAAACTTCCTTTGTTTTGTCCTTTTCAAATGTGTCGTGACACTCTCTCCCACATATTCTGGTAACGCTTTCATCACTGATTCATCTTTATACTGGCGTAGGTAGTCTTCAAACTCCAAAGGTCTTCTTGTACTTCTCATAAAGCTTCAGTCGCTGGCAGTCCCTTCCACTTGATCAAGTATTAGGTACTTGGTGGTACCCCTATCTTACGTACAACCTTGTGAGTGAGTATATCTTCAACTTGTCAATCATATGACTTTGTCATCATAGGCAGTGCACGTACAGATACTTCTCGGCTTGGGTCATCCTTGTCTTCATAGAAAGGCTTGAGCATGCTTATATGGAAGACAGGATGAATCTTGAGATTTGGCGGAAGGTCCAACTTATAGGAAACTCTTTCCACCTTTTTAATCACCTTTTAGGGTCTTTCATATTTTCAAATAAGGCCTTTGTGAACCTTCCGAAAGGCTTTGAATTGTTATGGGAGAAGTTTCACCATTACTTGGTCTCCTACTTGGAATTTTGCGTCATGCCTCCTTTTGTCAGTAAATCTCTTCATTCTCTTGGTTGCCTTGACAAGGAAGGATCTTGTCACGTCTGCTTGCTCCTGCCAAGACTTAACCATATGGAAGGCTCCAAGACTTTTCCCTTTATAAGTTGTAGCAAGCGCATAAGGAGTGAATAGTTGTTGTCCCAACATTACTTCAAATGGACTTTTCTTAGTGGACTTACTCCTTTGTAAGTTATAAGAGAACTGAGCCACATCCAGCAACTTTGCCCAGTCCTTTTGGTTGGGACTTACAAAGTGCCTAAGATAGCATTCCAACAGAGCATTCACCCTCTCTGTCTACCCATCTATTTATGGGTGAAAGCTAGTTGAAAAGCATAATTCTATTCTTAGTAAGTTAAACAACTTAGTCCATAGTTTCCTAGTGAACTGAGGGTTTTTGTCACTTATGATAGTTTTAAGAAGTCCCCAATACTTTACCATGTTCTTGAAGAATAATCGAGTTGCCTCTTTCGCCCTACAATCCACTAGGGCTAGTATGAAAGTGGCATATTTAGAAAATTGATCCACCACTACTATGATGGATCCAAACCCCTCAGATTTAGGCAAAGCCAATATAAAGTCCATAGAGATGCTCTCCCAAAGTTAGCTAGGTGTGGGTAGAGGCTCCAACAACCCTCTAGGTAATTAGTTGTCTACCTTGTCTTGTTGGCAAACAAGACAAGTTTTCACGTAAAGCTCCACATCTTCTTTCATTTGTGGCCAATAGTAGGCTGCTTCTAGCAATGCCAAGGTCTATTTTTGTCCTGGATGACCAGCCCACTTGGAGTTATGGCACTCCCTCATTAGTTCCTTCCTTAAGTTGGTCTACTTAGGGACAAAGATCCATTGTCTCATGGTATAGAGAAGTCCATCATTAACCATAATCTCTTAGTCTTTCCTTCTTAACTGATTCCACCAGTTGTTGGGCCATAGGGTCTTCAGTCATTCCCTCCTTAATCTTGGCCATTAGGTTTCCATCTACTTGACTCATGGTTGTTAGTTTAGCCTTTTTACTTAAGGCATTAGCAACAATATTCATTGTTCCTGGCTTATACCCTAGCACATAGTCAAATTCTGTTAGGAAGTCTTGCCATCTAGTTTGCTTAGGAATTAGTTTCTTTTAGGACTAGAAATACCTTGTTGCCACATTATTAGTTTTGATCACGCACTTTGCCCCAAGCAAGTAATGCCTCTAATTACGCAAGCAATGAATCGCCGTAGTCATATTCTTTTCTTGTATGGTATACCTTCTCTCGATATCATTCAACTTATGACTCTTAAAGGCAATTGGATGCCTTTCTTGCATAAGAGCATCTCCTATAGCAAAGTCTAAGGCATTCGTATGTACCTTAAAGGGCTTAGAGAAGTCTGGGAGAGACAACACAGGTTCTTCCATTATTGCTGCCTTTAGATCTTCAAAGGCCTTTTAACACTTTATTGTTTAGACTTACGATTTATTCTTCTTCAACAACTCAGTAAGAGGGGCTGCCCTCGTAGAGTAGCCTTTGATGAACTGCCGATAGTAATTTACTAACCTAAGAAATGATCTTAACTCTGATACACTAGTTGTCAGCTCCTATTTCTTGATAGCTTGTATCTTCTTTTCATCTATACGTAGGCCCCTTGAGAGATTACATGTCCAAGGAAGTGCACCTTTTCTTTTGCAAAAAAGCACTTTTCCTCCTGCATATATAGCTCATTCTCCTTTAAGGTCTTAAACACAGCTCGTAGATGTTCAACATGCTTCTCTAAAGAGTTGTTATAGACAGCTATGTCATCCAAGTACACCACTACAAACTGATCAAGATATGGGCGGAAGATCTTGTTCATAAGGGTGCAAAACATGGCTAGTGCATTGGTTAGACCAAAAGGCATCACTAATAACTCGAAGGACCCATAATGCATCACGCATGTAGTCTTAGGCTCATCTCCTTTGGCAATTAGAACTTGATGATACTTAGACCTTAGTTAAAGCTTTGAGAAGTATCTTGCTTTGCCCAACCGATCAAACAAATCAGCTACCAATGGAATAGGATGCTTGTTCCGAGCTTGTCCCCTTATACTTTCTGATTCCCTCTCACTCTCAGCGACTTCTTATGCATTCAGTTACTACGCATTAGCTCATGTGGTGCTTCTTTCTCTACATTTCTTGGATTAATTGCCACCTATCCCTCATGGGTTTTAACCCATTTAGGCTTAAGTATCACATTACTTTCTGCATCAAGCATGACCTTATCCCTAAGGTCAAAAGTTAGGTAAGTCACATGTAGCTGAGAAAGAGATTTCCAAGTGCAACAATCCAGCATAGTTTTAAATTGCGGGCTGCATTAGCCGCAAAGCCGCATCCGCATTAGTCCACAGCCGCAAAGAGATCAAATATCACACTAATGGGCCACAACGGAATGGTATTGCAGTCGCAACGAAACGATGTTGCGGTTTCATTGCAGCGCATTATATAAAGTCAAAAACTCAGATATCTGAATAAAGTAGTTGGCCCTAGATTTGCTTTCCTAAACAGCAAAAGAAAAAAAGCCAGCAAGCAATAATAGCAACCAGTAGAAAAAGCTTTGATCTGATAAATTTGAAGTTTTAAAATCTGAAACCATACCTAAAGCTGCAAGTTAAAGCACAGCAATTTGAAAATCGAATCTGAAGTCTTGAAGCAGAGCCAGTTAGCCAATGCACGCTTGAATCTGAAGAAAGTTGCGCCCAGAGGTATGCAGCCATCTTCTTCTTCTTGATCTGCTCTGTTGCTTTTTTTGCTTTGGCTTTCCTTGATTTTTTGAAGCGTTAAATGAACAGAGTAAGGAGGCGTGGACTTACACAATACACAAAGATATCATTTTAATATAATATATATATATCTACTAATGGAGGAGGAGAAGCCACGTACCACTCTGATAATCTCAATGCAATATATATTATATATTTTGATCTTATTAATATAATATAATGTACATGTAATAGGAGGAGCCGTAGGTCTGATCTCTTATCCACCACTTCCTTACCATTAGTCCGCCTACGATCAGAAAGGAGGAAGGCTGGAACCGACCCGACGAGTAGTCAATCAATCCATGCAAAGGATTAGATTTTTAGCACGGACCATTTGATCATTGCGCACCATTTCATTGCATGGATTGACGATCTAACGCATTGAACTGAGATCGAGGCCCATCGGGAAGCTTGGAGAAGGAAAATTCGTAAAAGAAGTTCAGTGATTTGGCAGGCGTAAAATCAGTTCTTTAGCAAGTAAATTATATTAGTGTAAGGAGCCACGCATGATTACTATATATTAATATAATATAATACATATTCAATGGGAAGCTGTTAAAAGCCATATTCTCCTGATATTGAACTTCCTATTGAATCTATATATATATGTATATTATATATAATTAATATATATTCAATGAGAGAACCTGCGCATTGGAATCATATATATATATAATATAATATATATTTAATCACAGAGAAGCTGCAGCGATTCACATATCTATATATATATTATATAGTATGGGGATTCATATGTATCCATATATATTAAAATTTTTTAATTAATTAAGATAAGATTATTTTAAAAGATAATATTGAGATATCTTTTATAAGTTTAAAAATATTATACAATTAAAAAAATATTAAAATATTTTTTTTGATAAATGTTTTTTTTTTATAATTGGGTAGTATTGAATCAGCAGTCACACATGATTACTTATGGGGATTCATATATTAATATAATATAATATATATTCAATGGGAGAAGTTGCACATTGGAATCATATATCTATATATATATATATGTATATTATATATAATATAATATATATTCAATCAGGGAAAAGCTGCAGCGATTCACATATCTATATATATATGTATATTATATATTATGGGGATTCATATGCATCCATATATATTAAAATTTTTAATTAATTAAGATAAGATTATTTTAAAAGATAATATTGAGATATCTTTTATAAGTTTGAAAAGATTCTACAATTAAAAAAATACTAAAATGTTTTTCATGATAAATGTTTTTTATAATTGGGTAGGTGTTTACGAGACTCTACAAAGGTCAAACATGTTCTACCAAAATCCCCAGATGTTTGACAGGTGGAATTAACTTAGAAGTTGTTTGATGCATCAAATTATTTTATGGTCTTTGTCTTACTATAACTATTAAAGATAAAGATAGAATTATGCTAAAAAAATTAGAAAAGAAAAGATAATGATAGTTTTGTTGGTTGAGGGTGGAACAATTTTTCCTTTTTTTTTTTTAGCACTTTTAGGACAACGGTCACTAATTAACACAAATTAAAGCGAAAATGTCACAATTAAAAGGATCAGTCATGAAAAAGTTGCAAATTAAATTGAATATCACGAATTAACTTCCTCTCTGGTGTTGGTCAAATTCTATTGCAATTATTGCATGTGACTGCTTTCATGATAGATCGATCTTCCTTGCTTTTCCTTTTGATTCCTTTTTGGTTGCCCTCGTATTTAGTTTTTGTTTTGCTCTGGAAAGAAAAATTAGATAGCTATATAGTTGGTAGTTCATTTTGGGGTTTTGCATGTTTTGTCGAGATAAGGAGGCATTAACTCATGAGACGATCCAATAGCATTATATCAATAAAAGAAATTTCATATCAGTGTCAAATGGGGTGTCGTGTCAGCTTGTTAATTATTTGATTAAATTAATTGAGGCAATTTAAGAAAGAAGCAGACAATTGGCTCATTATGATTGGAAATTATGAATTATATTTTGGCTTAATTAATCATTTCTTAATCATTCCATTATTTTTACTATAAATAATATAATATCTTTATTATATATAAAATAAATTTAAAACATGTAGGTATTACATATTAAATATAAATTTAATCATAAATAACATTTTTAATTGATAACCAATATTTCAAATATAATAAAATTAATTAAAAAATATTACGTGAAATATAAGGGAAATTTATGGTGTTTTGATTATTTTGTATCAATTTATATACATTTGTATAAGTAGACCATTCATATATAAATGATTACTCTATATATGAAATTATATTTTTTCCATTAGTAACTCTCATTTTTAGAATTTGGTACCAGTAAAGCATAACTCTTATATTGGAATTTAGTTTACTAAATTTTGCATATAATACCTATTCATATATATATATATATATTTTAATCGGATGTTTATATAAGATGTATAGTGACTTCCTCTTCATGTGAATCCCTTAGATCTTAAGTTTACAAAAATATTGATATTAATTAATTTTCCCAACATTTGTTTTATAATTAAAAATTTTGTAAATCTCCATTACAATAACTCATAACAGTTGTAGCAGTTTAAAACCTTAACTGGATAAAAGCTTTAATTTTATCTAACTATAATATTGTTAAAATTATAAATAATGATAGATTGATTGTAATGATAGTAATAAAAGAGAATTGAACATGAAATGGGAATTTATAAAATGAGATATATATATATATATATTCATGATTTGTAAAATTAATTTAAATTTAACATATTTAGTAGTTGTATTATTACTTGTTTGTTAAACCATTTTCTTTGCAACTAGTATTTTTGGCTACTCTTATTAATTTTATTCTTTTGTTTGATCTTTCTTAAAGGAAAAGGAGGATGCAATACTTTTTTTAAGGGAAATTTTAGTATTTATTCCTATGATCAAATTTTCTTGTCAACAAATTAATTGGAAACTATAATAGTAAGGATAGAGAAAGGATCATATCATAAACATATAATTTTTACAAGAAAACATGAGTATTGCATCTTTTTCTTTAGATTACTAAGCTATGCATCTTTTTATTATATCCCATCTTTGAGCCTTTGTCATTTAGCCTGTAAACTCATTAAATTTTAAATGTTTAGCATATCAAAAAAAAGAAAATAAAAATGCCAACCATTGAAAGTAACAAATTTACATTTTTACAAACTTAAATATCATTTACCAATTAATAACTATCATTATACGAGCATTAAAAAAGAGTTATTGATGTTGGTGGTGGAATTAGGATGATTATTAGTGAACTTTGAATGTTTATTCTAAATTTGTTTAATTGATTAATTTTCTAATTATTTAATTGTACTTTTAGTTTTGTTATATCGTGTTATATGACCAACTTCATTTAATCAACAGGTACTACAAAATATAAACAATGCCACCAAGAGAGGAATTTCCAATAGAAAGATTAAAAGGTGCTCCTAGTGATGATATTGGTTGGCATTTTGGAACACCTGTAGCTAGAAATTGAAATAACATAATTTGCAAATTCTATGGAAAAGTAATAAAGGGTGGAATTACTCGATTGAAGTAACATATTGCTCATTTTAAAGGACAAGTAGCTGGTTGTCCTAGAGTTACGACTACTATTCGGGAAGGTATGATGAAACTTCTTTTAGATAATAAAGATAAAAGAAATGATTTTAAAAAAAGAAAGGAAGAATTTGAAGCAAGGTTGAGAGGTGATGAAGATGATGAAATAGAAGCATTTGTTGATGAAGAAATGCAAATGAGGCGTGCGAAGCAAGAAAGCATCAGATCACATCGTGAATGGGAAGATAGACAACAATTTAGACAACAAACTAGAGGAGGGAAAAATGTGTATGAAGAGGGTGGAAGCTCTCATGTAAGGGTAAGAGGATCAGAAGATATTGCCTTTAATTTAAGATCTACAAATGTTGATCTTGTGAGGAGTAAAAGTATGAAGTAGGAAGAAACTAGGAGAAGCAGTATTAAAACGTATTATATATGAGCGTCTTCCAATGAATTTATCTAATTCTCCTTGGTTACATAATTTAATTACTGCAGCTGTTGAGATAGGCACAACAGGAGTAAAATTTCCTACTCCTTATGAGATTTCAGATGTGTATTTGAAAGCTGAATATCAATCTATGATGGAATGGATAAATGGGTTGAAAGGTGCATGGAAGGAAAGAGGTGTTACAATAATGTGTGATGGTTGGACTAATAGCATTAGTCACATGCACATAATGAATTTTCTTATCTATTGTAGCAGAGGAACTATTTTTCTAAAATCAATTGATGTTTCTTTTGTTGCTAGCAAAAATATTGATTGCTACCTTCAGTTACTTAATCAAGTGGTAGAAGAAGTTGGAAAAGAATATGTAGTCCAAGTGGTTACAGATAATGAGGGACCTTTAAAGGCAGCTAGAAAGAAATTGATGGAAAAAAGACCACATCTCTATTGGTCACCTTGTGCAGCTCATTGTCTAGATCTATGCTTAGAAGACATTAGAAAAAAGAGCAATGTACAAAAGGTGTTAGAGGATGCAAAGATGATAACATCCTTTATATATAACCACATTTGGATTGTAAATTTGATGAAAGAATATACTGGAGGTCAAGAAATTATTCGTCCAGCCATTACTCACTTTGCTACACAATTCTTGCAACTACAATCTCTTGTGAAGCAAAAGCAAGCTTTGAAGAACATGTTCAACTCTGAAAAGTTTAAAAAGTCTAAATTTGGTAAGGAAAAATCTGGACCAGCACGTGATGCAAGAAAAAAAATTTTAGATAATGACTTTTGGATCAAAGCTAATGAAATACTAAAAGTATTTGAGCTAATTGTCAAGGTGTTAAGACTGGTTGACGGTGATGAAAAACCAACCATGGGTTTTATCTATGAAGTTATAGATAGAGCAAAGCTATTTATACAATAAAATTGTCGTTATCACTCAACTTATAATGACATGATAGATAAAAGGTGGAAATTGCTATATACCGATTTACATTCTGCAAGTAAGTCTATATATATATATATATATATTATGTTGTCACAAAAAGAGAAATATTTGTGTACTGACTAATTAATTCTATTTCTTTTCTTTTTTAGGTTATTTTCTTAATCCTCAATTTCAATTTGGAGTTGAGCATGGTCATTCAATTTATAAAAAAACATTTGATGGAACTAAAAGTGCAATCTCTAAATTAGAAAGAAATATGGATGTTACAATTAGAGCACTAAATTAGGTTAGTTATTTTTTATATAATGAATATTTGGAATATATTATTATATATTTACATTAAATTTAATATGATTTTGCATAGTTAATACTTTTTCGAGAAAAGAGAGAGAACTTTGGAATGCCACAAGCTCAGAGAGTATGGTCTCATATTGATCCCGGTAAGATATAATTCATTTTTTATTTACAAGTATACATGGTAGAATATGTAACTTAATCAAAATGATTAATTTTGTTTATAATTTAAAGTTGACTAAATTTGTGTATTGTTTATTTAAATAGCTGAATGGTGGATGATATATGGTTCGTGTGCTCCTGAAATTCAAAGCATTGCAATAAAAATTTTAAGCCAAACAACTTCAACTTCAAATTGTGAAAGGAATTGGAGCATATTTAGCTATATTCATACAAAGACAAGAAATAGACTAAAGTATAAAAAATTACAAAAACTTGTTTTTACTTTTTACAATATGAAGCTAAGAATGAGAGAAAAGAAGAGGCGTAGTCAAGAACAGATAGAAAATAGTTTCAATCTAATTAATCTTGATTACATATTTCAAGAAGATGATCCCTTGTCTCCATGAATTGAGGAGAGAGAAGGCCCATTATTGGATGGACTTCAAAATTTAGAATAGCTTCCAAGAGTGGATACTAATGATGAAGAGATAGAGGCTGATGTTGATTCAAGTTCTCATGAAGGTCATAGTCAGGGTAGTGATGGTGGTTTGAGTCCACTAAGCAACAATAGTGGTGGTGATGGTGGTAATACAGTAGAAAGTGATCATGACATAGATGAAGATAGGGAACAAGATCCATATAAAGACATTCCATATACTATGCGTGATTTGGGTTTTGTTATTGATATGACATCTTTTCAGGATAGAGGCTCTGATGATAATAGAAGAGGTGGTCATCAATCTATAAGAGGTGGAAGGCAGCAAAGTGGTGTACTAAAAGATAGTTCTTCCTTTAGTTTTTTGCAAAGTTTTGGTGATTTTGACATTGGTGGCTCGTCTCAAAGTAGTCAAAGTTACTATCCTCTATTTTATCAACAACCTCCCCGTATATCACATGATCATTATCCAATAATTCAAGCCCCACCATATTATCAACCTTTAATAAATTATCAAGAGCCTTATTATCACTAAGCACCAAGTTTTCCTTATTAGCAAATGGAGAACATAGGTGGCGGATTTTTTGATTATACTTTTGGACAAGGAGTAAGACAAGGTGATAATGAAAGTGAAAGTGGAAACTATGATCCTCCACGACATTCTACAATGTAGTGATTTTAATTCTCTCTTTGTAATAAGTATGTAAGTGTACTTTTATATTATTTGATTTTTCTTTTTAGTTTTCTCCAATAACATTGATATGCTTGTTCAAAATAAGAATTTATTTAATTAATATTGATGTTAGGCATGATATATTTATGTATATGAGAGTTATAATGATTGTATGTATTTTTAAAATAATTTATGTAACTTCTAAAAAAAATCACAGCCGCAATGACCGCAACCCGCATTATAGCACCCGCAATACCCGCAACCACAATCGCAGCCGCAACCGCAATTTAAAACCATGATCCAGACCAAGTCGTCGAATGAGGACCTATGACTCCCAAACATCACGCATCTTGACTTGACAAACGTCAAGAACTTCCAGTGGTGAAATAAGGGATGGTCATCCTAGTCAACAAGTGGAAGTGGCATATATTGATCAAAAGGAGAGCTGATGCATTTCTTCAGTGATGAAATATGAAAAACCAAATGGACATAAGCAGTGTTTTAAATTGTGGTTACTGTGATTGTGAGTGTTGTGGGTTGTTGCTGTGGTCATGGTTTTTTTTTTTGAAGTTACACAAATTATTTAAAATATATATATAATTATTATAACTCTTAAATATATATAATACATCTACCTAACATTAGAATTAAATAAATTCTTATTTTGTATTAGCATATCAATGTTGCTTGAGAAAATTAAAAGGAAAAATTAGATAATATAAAAATAAATTCACTTTCATTATCACCTTGTCTTGCTCCCTGTCCAAAAATATAATAAAAAAAATCCTCCACTTGTGTTTTCCATTTGCTGATAAGGAAAATTTGATATTTGGTGATAATAAGGCTCTTGATAATTTATTGAAAATTGATAATATGATAGGGTTTGAGTCATTAAATAGTGATTATGTGACGTATGATAAAGTTGTTGATAAAATGGTAGATAGTAACTTTGACTACTTTGAGATGAGTCACCAATGCCAAAGTCATTGAAATTTTGTAAAAAATTAGAGGAACAACTATCTTTTAGTACATAACTTTGTTGCCTTTCACCTCTTATAAATTGAGAACCACCTCTTCTATTATTACCAAAGCGTCCATCTTGGAAAAATGTCATATTAACAACAAAGATCAAATTATGCATAATATATGGAATGTTTTGATATGGATCTTGTTCCCTATCTTCATTTATGTCATGATCACTTTCTGCTACACCACCACCACCACCACCACTATTATTGCTTGGTGGTCTTGAACCACCACCATCACGTTGACTATAACCTTTATGCGAATTTGAATCATCATTAGCCTCTACCTCTTCATCATCAATATCCATTCTGGGGAGCCATTCTGAATTTTGAAATCTATTTAATAATGGGTCTTCTCTCTCCTCAATCCATGAAGACAATAAATCATCTTTTTGAAATATGTAACCAATATTAATTGGATTGAAACTATTTTCTATCTCTTCTTGACTATGTCTTTTATTTTTCTTCATTCTTAGTTTTATATTATAAAAGGTAAAGACAAGTTTTTGTAATTTTTTTATACTTAAGTCTATTCCTTATCTTTGTATGATTATAACTAAATATGCTCTAGTTTCTTTCACAATTTGAAGCTGAAATTGTTTGGTTTAAAATTTTTATAGCAATGCTTTGAAGTTCAAGAGTACATGAGCCATATATCATCCACCATTCAACTATTTAAATGAACAATACAAAAATTTAGTCAATTTTGGACTATAAATAAAAATATTCATTTTGATTAAGTCACATATTGTATTATATATATTTTTAGAAATAAATAAATAAATTATATCTTATCGGGATCTATTTGAGACCATGCTTTTTGAGCTTCGGGCGTTCTAAAGTTCTCTTTCTTTTCTCGAAAAAATATTAACTATGCAATATCATATTAAATTTAATGTAAATATATAATAATATATTTCAAATATTTATTATACTAAAAATAACTAACCCGATTTAGTACTCTAATTGTAACATCTATATTTCTTTCTAATTTGGTTATCACACTTTTGGTTCCATCAAATGTTTCTTTATAAACTAAATGATCATGCTCAACTCCAAATTGAAACTAAGAATTAAGAAAATAACCTTGAAAAAGAAAAGAAACAAACCTAGTTAGTTAATACATAAACATTTCTCTTTTTGTGATAACATAATATATATATATATATATATATAGACTTACCTGTAGAATGTAAATTAGTATGCAAAAATTTTCACCTTTTATCTATTATGTCATTATAAGTTAAGTGATAATGACAATTTTGTTGTATAGATAGCTTTGCTTTATTTATAGCATCATAGATAAAACCCATAGTTGGTTATCACTATCGTCAACCAATCTTAACACCTTGACGATTCATTCAAATACTTTTAGTATTTTGTTTGTTTTGTTCCAAAAGTTATTATCTAACTTTTTTTTCTTACATCATGTGTTGGTCCAGATTTGTCCTTGCCAAATTTAGACTTCCTATACTTTTTAGAGGTAAACATATTTTTCAAAGTTTGTTTTTGCTTCACAAGAGATTGCAATTGCAAGAATTGTGTAACAAAGCCAGTAATGGTTAGATAAATAATGTCTCTACCTCTAATATATTCTTTCATCAAATTCACGGTCCAAATATAGTTATATATAAAGGATGTCATCATCTTTGCATCTTTAACACCTTTTGTATTGTTCGTAACCACTTAGACTACATATTCTTATCTAACTTCTTCTATCACTTGATCAGGTAACTGAAGGTAGTAATCAGTATTTCTGCTAGCAACGGAAGAAACATCAATTGATTTTAGAAAAATAATTCCCCTACTATGATAGACAAGAAAATTCATTATATACATGTGACCAACCATCACACATTATTGTAACACCTCTTTCCTTCCATGCACCTTTTAATCCATTTATCCTTTCTCTCATAGATTGGTATTCAGCTTCCAAATACACATTTAAATTCTCATAAAGAGTAGGGAATTTAACCCCTATTGTACCTATCTCAGTAGTTGTAGTAATTAAATTATACAACTAAGGAGAATTAGATAAATTTATTGGAAGACACTCAAATATAATCAACTTTGATACCACATCTTCTAGTTTCTTCCTCAATGTTTTCATCAATCACTAGAAATTTTTAGTTGTTTCATACTATTACACTTTATAAGATTAACATTTATAGACCTTAAATTAAATGCAATATCTTCTTATCCTGCCATTGTAGGAGAGCTTTCACCAGCTTTCACCTTCTTCATACACATTTTTCCCTCCTCTAATCTGTTGTTTAAATTGTTGTCTATCTTCCTATTCATGATTTGATCTAATACTTTCTTAGGTCGCACGCTTTATTTGCATTTCCTTATCAACAAATGCTTTTATTTCATCATTTTCATTGCCTCTCAACCTTACTTCAAATTCTTCTTTTCTTTTTTTTTGGAATCATTTTTTAATTATCTAAAAGAAGTTTCATCATACCCTCATGAATAGTAGTTGTAACTTTTAGACAACTAGCTACTTATCTTTTAAAATGTGCAATATGTTGCTTTAATTGAGTAATTCCACCTTTTACTACTTTCCCATAGAGTTTGCAAATTATATTATTTTGATTTTCAACTACAAATGTTTCAAAATGCCACTCAATATCATCATTGGAGCACCTTCCAATCTTCTTGTTGGAAATTCCTCTCTTGGCGGCATTGTTTATAATCATAGCAAAAAAAAAAAAAAAATGAATTTTGTGATGACAAAAGTCGTCACTAAAACACCAAAAGTTGTCACAAAAACTATTTAGCAATGACAAATTAGTTATCTTAAGTCGCTGCAACAACAGCCATTGCTAAAGAGATTTAATAGCAAAAAAAGTGTTATTACTAAAAAGACTTTTTGCGACAATAAAACTCACCCTTAAATGTATGTAATTTCACCACTAAAACTCTTAAACTTTTAGGGTTACAGCATTTAGAATTAATAAATTTTGTCACCAAAGGTTCATTAAGGCTTATGTCATAAAAAAAAAAACTTTTAGAGGCAGGAAAAATGATCACTAAATGTATGTTTTTAGCAATGACAATATTCCTTAACACTAAAAACTTTTAACAATGACTTTTACTAATAATTGTGATCGCTAAATACATACTTTTAGCGACAATCCTTTACTTTAAGAGATTTAGCAACGACTTTTTCATCATAAAAATCATTTTATTTGGTCTTTTAAGAAGCCTCCATTGGGGGCGGCAACATTTAGTCATCGCTAAATAGATATTTTAGTGACAACATATACCTTGACACTAAATGTTGTTTTAGCAGTGACATTAGTAACCGCCAAAATTCCTTTTAGTGGCCATTTAGAGAAATTAATGGCGACCATTGTAGTCACTAAATGTATGCTTTTAGTGGTGAAACTTTTTGGTGACGCTAAATATGATTTTAGGGGTAACAATAGTGGGATATTTTTGGTTGCTAAATGCCTATTTTTACGACAAATCATTCTTTTGCTGCTAAAGTTTTTCTTTTAGTATCAAATTTTTATGTCACCGCTAAATATATCTTTAGCATTAATTGTTATCAACAATATTGGTATACTATTAACAACAACTTTAACCGTCGCTAAAGGCGTTATTTTATTTTTTTCAGATTTATAATTTTTTTAATTATTTTTTTTCAATCCTGTTTGCTAAAATAGATTTTATAATCTTACAAATGGTAAAAAATAAATCTTATAAATCTCTAATAACATATACTATTTTACAAAATCCAGTATTTTAAAATATATAAACAAAAAGAAAGCAAATTAAACTTTGCTAACAAGTTTCATATATACATTACTGCAATGGTCCATCCAACAATTATAAATGCAAAAATTAGCCATATGAATAATTTTTTAAGCTCATTCATACACTCCACTAGTCAATATTTAAAATAGCATTACAACGTTACTAAACAAAAGGAAAAGAGCAATAAGTTGGCATGAGCAATTGCTTGAATCTTCGTAATTCAAGTGAGGGGCATTAGCATTCAATCTAGACACTTCATTTTGCTTTAAAAATGCTAAGACTTTCTCCACCAAAGTAATCACCTGTGTGACAAATTGAGACCACATTCCAATTTTAATAAAACATAATGTTTGAAAGACTATATACACTATAAACAAATTAATGTCAAAAGTTTAAAATAGAATCTTAGGCACAAAAGTGGTCTAAAAGGTAAATTGTGTTAAATTAACATGCACAAAAGTGGTCTAAAGGCAAATTGTCTAAAGGCACAAAAGTTTAAAATAGAACTTTGGGCACAACATTACTGAGCTTCTCCACTTGAAGCATTGTTCATCAAGGGTACATTTTCCTGCTAAAAAAAACACAACACTAAGTTTTTTAACATTGAAAAGAAAAAAAGAAGTGCAAAAGATACCTATTGGAATATGGCCATAAAGGCAGCCATTTGAGCAAGAATTTCAGCTTGCATCTGTGCTTGCATTTGGGCTCGCTCCTCTGGTAGTTTTTGTTCCATTTCTTAGCGCATCTCTTCATGCACTTGTTCTATTATAGAAGAAACTATGGATTCCACTTCATATTCGCCGATGCTTCTCTTTCTTGAGGGTTTCTTCCTATACCCCTCACCGCACACATACCCCGATCTCTCCCCTAATATGGTAGCTAATATCTCATCTCCAGTCAGGCGTGCCTCTTCATCTGTTGTTTGTTATTGAATAACAAGATTGTGAATGCATGACTGTAGTGTAGGATATGAGTTAAAAGTATGGAAAATAGTGCAAACAATTTTTTTAAAGTTAATAAATTTGAGAACATTGCATGGATTTCTTGGAACTTTGGATCAGCCTACACTATCTCCCCCTCCTTTGTCCGACAAGTGTGTTGGGCCTCCCATACTCGATCAGCTGTTACTAGCTCCCCTGTTTCTGGGTCCTTCTATAAATTTTTCAGACATTAGTATTCAAAGTTTTTTAGCATGAAAAAAAAAGTAATAGTGAATATAGAAATAAATTTCTCCTAAAATGCAATGAGATGCTCACCAAAGACTCCTCAACCTCTACAAATAAATGGATCCTACATATATGTAATGTT
This sequence comes from Erythrophleum fordii, assembly GCA_032878935.1. Taxonomy (NCBI): domain Eukaryota; kingdom Viridiplantae; phylum Streptophyta; class Magnoliopsida; order Fabales; family Fabaceae; genus Erythrophleum; species Erythrophleum fordii. Next base: position 9,543,728 of record JAVQMF010000052.1, on the reverse strand, counting down.
ACCTGCTTGGACCTATTTCTACTATTTCTACTACTTGTAGCTTGCATATAAGGCCAAAGTGTTATTAATGATAAAAGATCAGAATTTTTTTTTAATTAATAATAGTATAACTGCAATGAAATTTGAACTAAAGACCTAAAACTTGTCAGACTTAAAGTACTGAATTAGCCTATCCTAATTTTTAGGGCTAACATCCTTTAGTTTTGCTGCTTGCCTTTCCTCATCAGTCGTATAGTCTTTATATATTTTTGACAATGAAGCCTTCCAATTCTTAAATAGTCATTGCATCAAGTCCATGCCGTAAGACTTGAATGCCACCTCCTGTTGAGGGTCACAAATTTCAAATTTGTCCTATGCATTAAGAGTAGCAAATTTAAATTATAAGTAGTTATAATTGCAAACATAACAGAGGTAGTTGCAGATTAATTAAAGATATGCATTTAAAATATGCAACTTGTTACCTTCACTTTCAACCACATGGTATCCCCATCTTTGTTTATAATATCTTTCTAATCATCATCTCTAAATGACATAGTAGTTTGCACTATCCAACCAATGTAACTAGATAAGTCTCGAGCCCTATCTTTAATCGACCATTCAGTGGTTCTAGATGTGGTAATTAAGATCTTGTTGCTAAATTTTGTTTTAAGGTCAACTCTTAAACACTTATACTTCCTTTGACCCTTCTTAACAGTGCTACAAAAAGCTGAACAATATGAAAAAAAGAAAACAATTAGATGATGATACATAAAAAAAAAATATATCTATATATGATGCTAGACAAAAATTTAAACAAATACTTATATTATTTCCTTTGCTCACCTACACTACTCTGGTTTTGTGATGGTTGGGTAAGAGGTGAACCATCTTGTTCTTCCTCACCAACTGGCTCTAATGGCAATGGAGATTGTTAAGCTTCTAGTGCATCATACTCAAGTTGCCCTTTCATACGTGGTAGGGTTGCAACATCACTCATGTTATTGTGCCTCCCCAATCCATTTCCACGTCCTAAGCCTCGTCTGCCTCGTCCAGCACCTTTCCTACACCCAGCACCTGACAATTTTCTAGATCATTTTACATACATTATGAGAACAAGGTAGTTACATAATGTAGATTTGTAAAATTGTAAAACTTTTAACTAAAAGATGACTTACAAGTTATAAGGGAAATTTTAAAAATTTAAAAGAATGATAATAATAATAATAACAACATGATAGAAATGGTGATAACTATCGCTTATTATGTGTTATAACTTATTATGACAAAAAACCTTGTTGACAAGGTGTTCGTCAAGTTAACAAGATCTTGGCTTTTCTAAATACCTTGTTATAAGGTAATAGATCCTATTGACTAGGTTTTAGACTTCTTTCTACTGAATTCAAGACCTTGTTGACAAGATCTTATCAATGAAGTAGGATGCTATTTACATATTTAATATTTTTGTAATTTATTATATCTATATTTTTTATGCATGGATGCAATCTACCATTAAGTACCATGAAATTTTAGTTAATCTTCGTTAGTATCTATTGTGTCAGTATCGACTTCATTATTCTCCCCAAGTATGTCCTTTGAATCTCCTTTGTCAGTGGACACATCCTCATCACTGTCATCAATAAATTCATATCATACATTAATTGCACTTGGCCATTTTTTTTGTGGGCATTCACTTGAATGGCTTAGAGTCTCTGGTGCAATATCATCCCTCTGCAACTGGACCACAAATTCATTTCCCACATTATCATCAAGGGTAACATATAGTTCGATCTCATCTTGTTGATATGCCTTATTATTGAGCCCTCCTTCAAAGTCCCCATTGACGTCAATCACCTCAGGCATATTGAACAGGTCATAGGGATTTGTCTTGACAATAATGAGCTAATTTGCATCAACTATGTCATTCAAATAGAATACTTGTTTGGCTTGATATGTTAAGACAAATGACTCATTAGAGTTAAGTGAATAATGGGTATTCACGCTAGTGATTTCAAATTTATCAACCTTGTATCTTCTTCCTAGATAACCCACATCCCACTAATGAACAAATGTACTTTTTTATGCCCAATATATGACAACTTATATATGTCCTATAAGATATCATAATACTCTTTATTCTCGTCTTCATCATCACCCTTTACAAGTATTCTGCTATTATCTATTTTTTGGCTTAAGGCATGATCTTTAGTGTGGAATCTAAAGCCATTCATTGTAAATGTCGAGTAGCAATGAACCACTTTAAGTGGGGCAGCTACTAAACTCATGAGGTCATCACCACCTTTACCTTGTGTGCTTAACTTTGCAACCTACAATGAGAGACAATCACTTATCACCATTGATAATTTATGTTATGATCACATAATTCTTACATCCTAGTGCGTTGTCTAGAAACTAACCTGTTCACAAAACCATTTTGAGAACTCTTTAACTATTGATTCATACATTTCCACTTGCTTCTTATGCTCCTTGCAATGAATAATGTAGTTAAGGCAACAAATTCTTAAAGAAGTTATTATTTGGAAAGAGTTACCAAGCTCTGTGAACATACTTTATAAATGCTAAACCTCCTCACAATTATGGAGTACATACATACTCCATACTAGAGAGAAATCTTAATTTGTAGCCTCCTCGGACTTGGCCACTTTTATTGAAGATGGATGTCTCATCCTTCCTCATAGGTCCATTATTGTTTCTAGGAGGCCTATTGAACTTAATAGGAATGTCTTTCAAGTAATAAGAGCAAAAAGTAAGACATTCATTTTCCAAATATGCTTCTGCTATTAAACCTTATGGTTGAGCCTTGTTGCAAACATATGTTTTTAGTGTACGTAAATACCTAAATACATAAGAGGATTTGAATAAAGAATTTAGCATAGAGTATTAATGAAATTTATAAAAGGCATATCTAATGTAGTAAATTACCTCTCGATAGGGTACATCCACTTATATTGTACGGGCCCATCGAGGTTTGCCTTTCTCACTAAATGGATAGGTAAGTGGATCATGACATCAAAGAAAGTAGGTGGGAATACCATTTCCAATTTGCACAATGTGCTTGCAATTTGGGATTCCCAATTAAAAGTTTCAGTTGTTAGGCACTTGGAACACAAATTCTTGAAGAATTTATTCAACTCTAATATAAGCTCAGATACCTCATTAGGCAACAAGCCACGTAATGCTATAGAGAATATATCTTGTAACGAAATATGATAGTCATGGTACTTTAATCTATAGATTTTTTGCTCAAGAATATTGATACATTGAGAAATGTTTGAAGAGAAGGCATCAGACACTTTCAAAGTAGCTAGGAAGTTCTAAAGTTTTAACTTCTCTTGTGGGGACATGCATAGCAAGCAGCTAGAATCAGAACTTTGTTCCCTTCTATCAAGTGTAATTCTGACCTAATTCCTATATCAACCAAGTCATAGCAACTCTTCACTATATCCTTTGTCTTTCTAACCAATCCTATAACAGTTGACATAATGTTATTTGAAACATTTCTTTCGATGTGTATAACATCAAGGTTATTTCAGATCAATAATGTTTTCCAATAAGGTAAGCAGAAAAAGATACTTTTCTTCCTCCAATTAAATGCATTGGTGACATGGCCACGCTTTCGCTTTTGACTTTTCCTTAGAGTTATATTACCCAATGCTCGTAATTAACAAAGTGTCTCATCACCAGTTAAAGGAGAGGGTGGAACTTTATACTTAACTTTTCCATCAAATGCCTTTCGATTTCTCTGCCATGGATGATTGGTTCATAGGAAGTGATGATGGCTCAAGTAGCACAACTTATTTTGTAACGAAATAGAATATGTATCTTTGTGGCAATAAGGGCATGCAAGCTTTCCTTTCGTAGACCATCCTGGTAGGTTCTTATATGCTGGGAAGTTATTAATTGTCCATAATAATGCTGCACGTAACCTGAAATTAGACTTCTTGTAGGAATCATATATCTTTACTCCTTGCTCCCATAATTCAAGCAACTCCTCAATCATTAGTTGGAGGTACACATTTATGTCATCACCTGGACTTGGGGGCCTGGAATTAGAAGGATAATCATAAAGTATGGGTGCTTCATGGATTGCCATGATGGCAAATTGTATAGAACCAATACAACTAGCCAAATTCTATGATTAGTACTCATATTTCTCTAAGGCTGGAACCTGTCACTTGTTAGGCCCAACCAAACATTTCTTGGATCACTAAAATATTTTAGATGCTACTGGTCAAATGATTTCCATACAATAGAGTCAGTTAGATGCCGCAAAACACCATCATCAATGCGTTTCTCATCATACCACCTCATCTCCTTAGCTGTGTGCTAAGACATGCATAGCCTTTATAGCCTAGGCTTTATAGGGAAATGTCGTAACACTTTATGAGGAACTCTCTTTCCTTTATAACTATTTGACCTTCATTGAGACATATTGGACTTAGGACATGATTGAGCATTAGCATGCTCTCGTTAATACAAGATATAATCATTCTCACATACATTAATCTTGGTGTAATCCAATTTTAACTCTTGAATAATCTTCTTCATTTTGTAGTAGGAGTTAGGTATTAATGCCCTCTCTGGAAGAACATCCTTAAATAAGCTTAATAATGAATCCATGAATTTATTATTCCAATGGTTAAGGCACTTAAGGTGGAGTAGCCTGACTATAAAAGAGAGCTTTGAAACTTTATCACAACCTGGATAGAGGTTAGTCTAAGCATCCTACAATAAGTCAAAAAACTATTTTGCTTGCCCATTAGGTGGCTTATGGTTCTCTGACCTACGGTTCCCTTCATTTGAATCTGTGTGACTATATGTATCATAAAGCATCCCAATAATGTCATCTTCTTCATCAATATCATCAGCTACCTCACCATTATCCTGATGCAATGAATTGTAAGCACCAGGATGAACTTCTTCGTGTGAGTCCCATACTTTATAACTTGGGTTGAAAATCTTTCTCAATATATCTACCCTTATGTCTTAATTTTGTATTCCTACATCCCTTGCATGGATATCGAGTTATATCCATCACATTTGGCTGATTGAAGGCCCACTATAAAAACTCATCCACTCCTCGTCTATATATTAGATCAACTCTATTATTGATCTTTATCCAACTTTTATCTATTGCTGCTACTTCCTACATTTTAATCAACATCATTGCAAGTTAAGTCATGGACAAGTCAAACCCTTTTACATGTAAAGAATTGTATACTTATGTGAAGTCATGAGCTTTAGACTAGACCATCTCTATTTCTAAAATTTCGATGTGAACCAAAACTGAACTCTGGTTCTAGTACAAACCATAATGAGGAATAAGTTCTAGTCATTACCATAATGAGCTATTGGGATTCATAAAATCGCATTCTCCTCTATATTACTTCTAACCATGTTTAGGGAATTCTCAAGGAGGCAAACATAGAGACCAAAGAGCGTGAATGACATTACTTTGACAATAGTATAGGTTTTGATGTAATATGTTACTCATGAAAGGTTGTACATGATATATTTGTAATGTAAACATTCCCACAAGTGTAAAAGTATGAGATTATAATGTAAATACCATTTTTTAATGTAAATGTGCAAGAATATGTAATTTGACTATATGTGTGCCTTGGAAAGTATATGTATAATGGCAAGTGGATAAGTGATTTTGATTTATATGATGTTTAGGACCTAATGACATAGTCATATATGCTGTATTTCATGTTTGAACATGCTCAAATGGTCACATAACATGAGGAAGCTCTTCTTGAAACATTTGGAACCATATATGTCCCATTTTGAGCCATATTTTACTCCTAAACCAAAATTAGACAAAATGAATGAATTTTTAGATCAAATTTGGCAAACATTTACATCTCATTTATAACTTCTCATAGAGTCAAAGAGCACAATTTTTGGAGGTCTATAGAATTTATTATGATTTTCTAAATTAGTTGAAAATTATAAAATTTACTAGGCATTATTAATATGGGTAGATATGGTTTTTTGTATATTTAAAGGGCCAAGTGGATTCCAATACTCATGAAATTCTATAAGCATATAATTGGCATTACAAGCTTTCCATAGCCACTAAGTTTTCATAAAACAGAGTTGTGTAGCCAAAGATATGCATATTCAAAGTTCTGATTCTGATATATATCCAAGAATAGTGACAACAACTGTTCTATTCATAGCCATTAAGTTTTCATGTCTTGAACTTTCCATAGAGTCTTATTTTGTATAAACCGGATTTATTTGGCCTAAATTATGAATTTTTTAAATCTGAGCTATATTATGTCAAAAGAGGCTAAAAGTGGCTATAAGACTCTATCATGCCATTAGAGCCTATTTTGTGTTCAATTGAGTTGAATTAAATGTGTTTACTATGTTTAAGAATTGAATTAAACATCACAATTTCAGTTTTAGGCCCCTATGGTTCCACTTCACTTATGGAAAGATTGTGAGACCAAGGCTAAACATTGAATGTGGTTGTATTTTGATGATTTTGAAGGTAAATGATGTAGGAATGAATATGTAGAATAAGTCATCCTTCTTCTAGAGCTGGTAATAAGCTGTTGTTAACAAGGCAAATTATGTTATTGACAAGGTGTAAGATATTGTTAACAAGGTTAAAGATCTTGTTAACAAGATCTCAAATTTAGCAAAGGAAAATTTAAGACCTTGTCGACAAGATCTTTTATGATAAGATGATCTTTAATTGAGAAGCTTTGGAAAAACTCAAAGCTAGGCAATTCCTTCAAAATCTACCTTATGACACACACAGGTGCAAGAATTTGCCTAAATCTAAGTTGGGCACCAAGTTTACAGCACTTAAACTTAGGCACATAGGTATAAGAATTGGACTAAATCTAATTTAGGCACATGTTAGAACTTAAAATCATTTCATTCTCATCTTAAAAAAAAAAAAAAAACTAACACTAGACTTCAGCAGTATCACAGCAAACTATCAACGCAAAAGAATTGGACGAAAGCTAAAAATTAAACCAAAATCTAATTTAGGCACATATTAGAACTTAAAACCATTTCATCTCATCCTCAAAGAAGGAATAACACTAGAATTCAACATCAATCAAACCAAACCATCAAGGCAACAGAATTAGACTAAAGCTAAGAATTAGACCAAAGTTTGATTTAGGCATATATGAGAACTTAAAACCATTTCATCTCATTCTCAAAAAAGGAATAATACCAGAATTCATCATCAATTACAGCAAACTATCAAGGTAATAGAATTGGATCAAAGTTAAGAATTAGACCAAAATTTGACTTAGGCACATATTAGAATTTAAAACCATTTCATCTCATCCTCAAAGAAGGAAAAACACCAGAATTCATCATCAATAATAGCAAACTATCAAGGCAACAGAATTGAACCAAAGTTAAGAATTAAACCAAAATCTAATTTAGGCACATGTGAGAACTTAAAACAATTTCATCTCATCCTTAAAAAAGTAATAACACCATAATTCATCATCAATCACAACAAACTATCAAGGTAACAGAATTGGACCAAAGCTAAGAACTAGACCAAAATCTAATTTAGGCATATATAAGAACTTAAAACCATTTCATCTCATCCTCAAAGAAGGAATAACACTAAAATTCATCATCAATCACAACAAACTATCAAGGCAACATAATTGGACGAAAGCTAAGAATTAGAACAAAATTTGATTTAGGCATATATGAGAATTTAAAACCATTTCATCTCATCCTTAAAAAAGGAATAACAACAGAATTCATCATCAAACACAGCAAACTATTAAGGCAACAGAATTGGACCAAAGCTAAGAATTAGAACAAAATCTGATTTAGGCATATATTAGAACTTAAAACCATTTCATCTCATCCTCAAAGAAGGAATAACACCAAAATTCATCATCAATCACAACAAACTATCAAGGCAACAAAATTGGACCAAAGCGAAGAATTAGACCAAAATCTGATTTAGGCATATATGGGAACTTAAAACCATTTAATCTCATCCTTAAAAAAGGAATAACACCAGAATTCATCATCAATCACAACAAACTATCAAGGCAACATAATTGGACCAAAGCTAAGCATTAGACCAAAATCTAATTTAGGCACATATTAGAACTTAAAACCTTTCATCTCATCCTCAAAGAAGGAATAACACCATAATTCATCATCGATCACACCAAACTATCAAGGTAACAGAATTGGACCAAAGCTAAGAATTAGACCAAAATATGATTTAGGCACATATGAGAACTTAAAACCATTTCATCTCATCCTTAAAAAAAGAATAACACCAGAATTCATCATCAATCACAGCAAACTATCAAGGCAACATAATTAGACCAAAGCTAAGAATTAGACCAAAATCTAATTTAGGCACATATTAGAACTTAAAATCATTTCATCTCATCCTCAAAAAAGGAATAACACCAGAATTTATCATCAATCACAACAAACTATCAAGGCAGCATAATTGGACTAAAGCTAAGAATTAGACCAAAATTTGATTTAGGTATATATTAGAATTTAAAACCATTTCATCTCATCCTCAAAGAAGGAATAACACCAGAATTCATCATCAATCACAGCAAACTATCAAGGCAATAGAATTTGACCAAAGATAGGAATTAGACTAAAATTTGATTTAGGCACATATTGGAACTTAAAACCATTTCATCTCATCCTAAAAAAAGGAATAACACTAGAATTTATCATCAATCACAGCAAACTATCAAGGTAATAGAATTAGATGAAAGCTAAGAATTAGACCAAAATTTGATTTAAGCACATATGAGAACTTAAAACAATTTTATCTCATCCTTAAAGAAGGGATAACACCAGAATTCATTATCAATCACAGTAAACTATCAAGGCAAAAAAATTCAATTAAAGCTAAGAATTAGACCAAAATCTAATTTAGCACATATGAGAACTTAAAACCATTTCATCTTATCTTCAAAAAAGGAATAACACCAAAATTCATCACAATCACAACAAACTATCAAAGTAACAAAATTAGACCAAAGCTAAGAATTATACCAAAATCTAATTTAGGCACATATGAGAACTTAAAATCATTTCATCTTATTCTCAAAGAAGGAATAACACTAGAATTCATCATCAATCATAGTAAACTATCAAGGCAACATAATTGAATCAAAACTAAGAATTAGACTAAAATATGATTTAGGCACATAAAAGAACTTAAAACCATTTCATCTCATCCTTAAAAAAGGAATTACACCAGAATTCATCATCAATCATAGCAAACTATCAATGCAATAGAATTGGACCAAAATCTGGCACATATTATAACTTAAAAATATTTCATCTCATCCTTATCCTTGTCCATAAAAAAGGAATTAACACCATATTTCAGTAGTATCACAGCAAACTACCAAGGCAACAAAATTGGATCAAATCTGAGAATTAGACTAAAATCTTATTTAGGCACATATCAGAACTTAAAACCATTTTATCTTATCCTTATCCTAAAAAAGGAATTAATGCTAGACTTTAGTAGTATCACAACAAACTATCAAGGCTACAGAATTGGATCATATTTAAGAATTAGACCAAAATCTAAGTTAGGCATCTATCAGAACTTAAAACTATTTCATCCTCATCCTTAAAAATGGAACTAACACCAAATTTTAGCATTATCACAGCAAAATATCAAGGTGTAACATCCGGTCCTTTGTAAATGAAAGAAAACGTGAGAAATGTAATGTACGATTTCTTCGTCAACGAACAAAATTCACCGAATACAAAAGAAAGTCCCTCCAAATGATATAGTTAAGGTCTCAAAAAATTTGGAAAACATTCTAGACTCCAAAAAATGAGAATCCCAGGCTCAAACAGAAAGAAAAATGGAGTTAAAATGAGGAAATAATTTCTTACGAAAAGCTTACGAAACGTAATGGTATTTTCGTAATTTTGAGTAAATTGTGGAATTCACATAGGAGGAATTTTTAAATGAAAGTTTTGAGTTCTTTAGGATTCTTAGAGGCCCTAAAAATCATTAAAAACCCCGGGACAGCTAAAACCCCTTCGGTAGATGTTTTTCAAAGTCGGTGTACCCAAACTTTGATAGATTCGTTCGGGAAGGTTTTAGCTCTAATTTGGTGATTCCAAAGGCATTTTACTAAATTGGAAACTTAAATTTTATCATGAAAAAGATCGTTCCCAAAAAGGAGCTAAAACGAAGGAGAAACAAAAATGCCAAGAATGAAAGGCAAAATAGGGATTTTTGAAAAGTGTAACTTATTCCCACTTATATATATGATGCACCTTTCTTCTCCCTTCATTATGCATGACCATGCTCTACCCAAAACTAAAGAAAAACCTTAGGGGATAAGGCACACAAGAGGAGGAAGAAAAGGAAAAGAAATTTAAGGTAGAGAGGTATGGATTTTCATATTTTTTCATGCTCTTTCTCTTCCAAACCTCTTCTCCTTCATTCTCCTTTATTTCTTATGATTATAATGAAGTATATGGATCTATTTTAGAGGATAAATTGAGAAAAAAATTCGGATTTAAAGAGAGGAGCTCAAAGAACATAAGATTCAAGTGAGAAAAAGCAAGAAAATAAGGTAATTTCTCTTCCTATGGTTGTCATCTTTGGTTCCTTTCTCTGCCATTTCGCCTTACTTGAGAAAACCCTAGGAGGACTTGATTTTTAGGTAGAACCAAGGGTGAATCTAAGGAAAAAGGGTGTGGAGATTAAGAATATACAAAGAAAATTAACAAAAACTATTAGATTTCAAGATACAAGTTCTAGGGTTTTAATTGTACTTTGTAAAATCTGATTTTGTGTGATGATTCCTAGGCTTAAATAAGAGTTTAAATGAGCTCCTAAGATCCCTAAGAGGCTCCGCATATACATCATCCCTTGAGAAAACAAAGCAAACTCCAAAAAGCCCTATTTCTTCCATAACCTTAGCCTAAAGGGGTTTGTGTAGCTAGGGAGAGTTTTAAATTTTTTTAAGGCTATTCTTGAGTCATATTTGATGAATAAAAATGAGGGAAGGCCTTGAAAAAAATTTAGAACTCATCGAAAGTGATTTGGTGCCTTAGGTTCCACATTATTTCCTAAAGAAGCAACATGATGTTAGGCTCCTTGTTTTATTTGTATGATGACTCCAAAAGGCTTAAAAAGAGTCAAGAATCATATTTGAATGGAAAGAATGGAGCCTAAAAATTATTTGAGGGGTGTTGCTTCATTAGGTGCATTTATAGACCATAATGGGAGTTATAGAGCAATTTAGTATTTAAGCAAGTTGTATGGCCTTAGAGATTGTTTCATGAACCTAATTGATTTCCATAAATTGTATCTAGGTTAAGAGAAACCATCTCCACAAGCTTGTGGGTGTGTGACCGAAAGAGGAGGCTTAAAATCCAAAGAAAAAGTGTGTGATTGTGTGCAAGGTAGCTCTCTCCACCTTCTTTCATGCATAGATATATGTTTAGCTTATCTTAAAATGTGTGTATGTGTATTTTCAAGCCATGAAAAGTATGCTAGCATGATTTTATATGCCATAATTTCATGATGACATATTATGTTTTCAAATGAATGTATGATGTTTGTTTGAGTTTGCTTGAGTGTGGAGAGGCCAAGAACTCTTGACCATGGTGAGGATAAGCCAAGAACCCTTGAGATTGGTTGAGACAAAGCAAAGAGTCTTTCAAAAGCAAAGTGGGCTCCCAAGAATATAGTTAAGTCCAAAGCTCTTAAAGAATAGGTGAGGTAAGTCTAAAATCCATGAGGAAAAGTGTGAGGCCAATTTAAACACTTGGTGAGCTCTTGAATGTCTTGTATGACTTATTCACAAGCTAAGCTTTCTTCTTGAATGTTCATGATTTGTATTATGTCCATGCATACATTTTTAAGGCTTGCTTTGCATATATTATGTATGATTGAATAGGAGATGAGCTATTGGAATTCTTTGAATTTCATTCCCTCCTCTCCAATGATCTCACATGCTAGGTGGACCAAGTGAATCTGTTAATGGGAGTCAACAACATTGAAGGAGGAAGATTGACGTCCATATGTCTAGCATTTTCCTTTTAAAGCTATAATGAACCATAATGATGTGTATTAATGTTGTAAATGGGTTATGACCCTTGAGACATATGTAATTATGCTATTATATGAGGTAGAAATGAAAGTATGTGTTATGTGAATGATAGAATGTGAATTGAGTATGTATGACAAAGATAGCTTCATGAATGAATTTATAGAAATGTGCATATGTGTGCATGGAAAGGCCAAAATGAGATGCATGGAGTTTGGGACCATTTGGGCAATTCACACAAGTCCTAAATGTGCTTTTAGACTTGCCCAAAAGGTGTCAAAGCCAAAGGAAAGCCATTTGGTAATTTTGGTATCCCATATGGAGCCAAAAATAATTATAATGGAATCCTATATCACTTTTTGGCTAAATGAGTTATTCTTGATCTGAGATTTGGCATGCAATTGGGTCTCATTAATAGATTTTTGGGAAGCTAAAGATCATAATTTTTTAAGGCCTATAGAATATTTGAGAATTTTTCAAAGTTGGCCATTTTTCTGGTTTTGGTCTGCTGCACTATTTATTTGGTCCGAAAATTAATTCTATCACACAAGGATCAAATGATATCCAATTACCATGAAATTTTATATAGAGAAACTAGACATTACCGTGACTTGTGCGAATTGGAAACACCTCATTTGAAAGTCTAGAGAGGGAGATATAAATTTTTGAACATTTTATCTAGTATCAGGAATTTTCCTGACCTGAGTTACTGTTCCATTAAATTCTGAGGCTTAAGCTTGATGAACTAGCTTGGAGATATTTTTTTCCCTCTAGTTAACATCCACAGCTTTCTAGATTGGTATCATTTGTATGGATTGAATTTTTTTGGAATTAATTGGACATTTTCAAAGTTTTTTACAGAATTTTGTAACAGTTCCAGAATGCAGTTTGACCTTCGGACTATTTTGGATGTCAAACATCTTCTGTGTTGGATGTTATGATCTGGGCGTATTTGTAGTGTAAATTAGACATCTGTAGCTTTCCAGAATGACCACGATTGCATGGTTGAGATTTTTATAGAATTAGTTATGATTTTTCCAAAATTTGGTCAGAAAAAGGGGCAAATCTATAACCACATTTTGTGCTTCATTTCATTTTTCATGAGTTGTGGGCATGATTTTGTGATGCAAAAGAGTTGTATTGATGTAATTAAATATGAAAAAGTATAGCATATATTCACACAATCCACATGACACTAAATGGAATTGTTAAACACGACGTAACTCAAAAATAGTCACTATTTTATTCCCTTTTTCTCTACACTTTCATGGAATTGTGAAGCCCATGAATGTCATAAAATGAACTAAAATTTATGGTGTTACACAAGGCAATAGAAGAATTTATGCTAAATGTCACGGCAAAATATCATAATAGCAAGGTTGATATCCTGCAAGGGAGGGACACTTTCAATTATTGTAATTCTTTTCAAATGATTGCAAAAAGAAAAATAATACTTTTATGATTTGGCCTTTACCAAAAGTAATATTATTATTGAAGCCCCTATCAATTAAGCTAGCAACTATAGTGAAAATCCAAGGAGCCACATTTGATATTGTTTAAGGAGTTAGCACTTAAGAATTTTAAACTTATTTTTCACTTCTATTAGATTACCTAGTTATTACAGATAAAATAGACAAAGATTACCGTATGACTATTGTCCAAGAACCATTTTAAATGAGGATAACACACAGCATAATTACCTATCTATATGACTAGTGTGAATTTAGATGTTTAGCAATATCTACTATAAATTTACATATCAAAACTAAGTAAAACAAATTCACTGTCAATTCAAAAATTCACAGAGGTGAGAAGATGGGCATGAGGTAGCCATCAAAGGAGGAGAAACTAGCACAAAAAAGAAGAAATCTTAAGAAAAATAAAATAAATTCAATTCAAAAATGACATTACTATCTAGGCTTTATTACAAAAATCTAATTGGCATTATTCAATTATGCTAGGAGCAAATGATGGACAACCACAGCCACATTCATAGCACTCACAACACAAAATCAATTGCATAAAGAAAGAGCAAATAATGGACCAAATTACCACTTACATAGCCTCCTTCCTCTTCAGCTTTTGTGTCCTCCTCTTTCATAGTGAAAGTAGGTCGTAGGATACTCTATTTTTTCTTGCATGAAATGTTTTTGTTGGAATAGCTTGATTCACAACGAAATCAACCAGAGGATTACTCTATTTTTTTTTCCAAAAAAGCATGTTTAAGCCTTCAATTTTGAGATTTTTGTTTTTTCACTATCTTTCACCATTAAAACATGCTTACAAGAAAGCTTTCTATAATTACACGATGCTTTTCATAATTTACTTAAGTTCTATTCTACTTAAGTTCTAAATTTAAGTACTTGATCAATAATAAAGAGGATAAAAATTAAGAAATACATAACTCAAATATTAATTAAGAATTTAGAATATTTATTTTTAAATATCCTAATGTATCTTTTTCTATAATCTACCCATTATATTTTTGTTCCAACCAAACCATTTAAAGCTCTTAATCCTAAACATAAGCCATCCTCCAACTCATATGTCTAGAATTCGCATATGTGGCTGCCTCGACAAGAAATGCATGCTAAATCATTATATTAGGGCTCATCTTCATTAAAAAAAAATTATTTAAGATCTCTCCTAGTTTAAAGAGGCATCATCCAACCATTAAAGCATCAAGATTGAACTTACCAAGAAATCCATAGAAATTATTATATTTTTGCTCATTACCCAGACCAAAAGGAACTATTATAAGCTATGGAACTTGAATATTAAACCAAAAGTCCTAATTTACAAACCTAGAGTTTATACTTCCTCCATCAATCAGAACCTCAGGAATTAATGGACGAAAAAAAAAGACATAATAGGAATTTAAGAGGTTTACCTAACTAAAATCAATATTACAATAACAATAGATTGAGATGGAGTTCAATTTTTTATCCATTCCTTCTTCTTCTCCTTTATTTTTTCTTCCTCATTACCTCTTTTTTGTTTGTTTTGCTTCAGAAGTTGAAACTAAGTATTGGAGGGAGCATTGTATGTTGTAGATGTCTGGGGGGAAAGGACACATTAGTATATTCATAAAAAAATTGATGAGTTGTATTAATAAAATAAATTCTAGAAATTGAAATTGAAAATTTAGATATGTGGATTCTTTGATATATGAAATGTTAGACACATTAATATCATTAATTCTAAAAATTAAAATTTTAACTTATTAATACAAATTTATTGGGTTTTTAAACTTAATTAAAAAACTTTAAAATTACATACTTAATAAAAATTATAATTTTATTTTTTTAATTAATGATTAAACTTCACTAAAATATTTTGTTTAGTCTTATATAAAAGGATTACCTCAAGTTATTTGTATATTTGCAAATATTAATTATTAACTTTAAAATTTTAAATTTTTTTAATAAGTATAATTTATTTTTTTAACTTATTTGCTTATAAAAATATTCTAAGTTCAAATATTTTTATTTAAAAATAAGTTAAAAAATATTTTATACAAAAAAATATAACTTTATCAAAAAGTAATCTTTAGTGGCAATTTCAACCTATTGTTACTAAAAATTTTAATTAGTAAAAAATTTTGCACCAAAACTTTTAGTGGTGACTAACTAAAAGGCATATTTTTGTGACAACTAAAACCAGGTGTGCCTAAAAGTTTTGGTGTAAATCTTTTTAATTGATTAAAAATTTAGCGCCTTAACTTTTAGTGGTGACTAAAATAATCGTTGCTTAAAGGTATCTTTTAGTGACAATGATTAAAATAAATTGTCGCTAAAAATTATGGTGCACGTATTTTTAATTGGCATAAAATTTAGTGCCAGGACTTTTAGTGGCAACTAAAATGGTGGCCGCTAAAAGGTATCATTTAGTGACGACAAGTAAAACTAGTTATCACTAAAAGTTTTAGAGCACATATTTTTAATTAACTAAAAATTTGACGCCAGGACTTTTAGTGGCTACTAAAATAGTCGCTGCTAAAATGTATCTTCTAATGATGACTAAAACTGGTCGCTACTAAAAATTTTGGTGTAAATATTTTTTATTTAATAAAAATTTTGTACCAATACATTTAATGACGACAAAAATGGTCAATGCTAATAGGTTTTTTTTAGTGGTAACTAGAATTAGTCACCCCTAAAAGTTTTGCACAAATATTTTTTATTAATAACAAATTTTGCTTCAGGACTTTTAGTGACGATTAAAATAATCGCCATTAAAAAGTCTTTTAGCAAAACTTTAAGTTGTGAGACTAGTTGCCACTAAAAGTTACTTTTAGTGGTAGGTGACAACCTTTTAGTGGTAATTATAATGTCATCATTAAATATAATTTTTTTGTGGTTACAATGTTGATGTCGCCATTAAAAATCTTTAGTGGCGACTTTTTTGTTACTACTAAAAAGTTTTAGTGGCAATTTTTTTTATCATCACTAAAAATATTTTCAAAATCAAAAATAGTTTTTTAGCAACAACTTAATAAAGATGCTGCTTGTAACAACCAGAATTGTTTAAAAATTTTTAAGTCCTAAAATTTTTCTAAGCCTGCTGGCTACAGCCCGACTATAGTGAATGTACCTGTTCGCTATATCGAGATTGAATAGTTAAATGCCTACTTGCATGCTTTGACTTGTTTATATGCCTTGATTGTTTCCTTGAATGAGTGTATGAGCCATTAAGATTTTATGAATCTCACCCCCTGCCCTCTCCCCTCATATGGTCTAGGTGGAGCTCAAGAGCCAAAGAGTGGAGGCTATGAGACATAGATGGCCATTTCTTGATACTTTCGCACATTTATGCATAGTTTGATATATAGGAAAGCCAAAGTGCTTATGTATATATATTCTTTTTGAGATGTAAATGTTTAAGCAAGTGTAAAAGTATATATAAATGATGTATGAACCATGTATAGAACCAAAGCAATGGAAATATGAGATTTGGTCACTTGATGGCTTATATGTAATAATGTATTTTATGTAATAATGTATTTTTGCCTGTAGCATAGTGAGCTTGAGATGTGTGATGGTTCAACCACTTGGGCAATTCACATATGTTGTGTTTATACTTTAAAACTTGCCCAAGAGGTGCTAGAGCATGTAGGAGGCCATTTAGACCCATTTTGAACCATAAATGGTGTCAAATTTGCCAAAGTTATAAGCTCTGTCAAGATATAACCGAATGAGCTCTTCTTGAAATGATATTTGGCATATATCTAGAGTTTGTTGAGAGCTTTTTGGAAGTTAAAGTACAAAATATTTGGAGGTCTAGGAAATATTTGGCGAATTGTTGAAGTTGGAGAAATTTCTGGTTTTAGTTAGTGCACTATTACCATGGGTCCGAAAATAAACCTGTGTTATTCATGGGGCAAATGGCGTCCAATTATCATGAAATTTTATAGACAAAAACTAGACATTCATAGTGATCTATAACAACTAAAAGCACCTCAATTAGAGGTCTGTAGAGGGAGAAATAACTTTCTGAAGTTCTATGTCAGCATTAGGGAAGCCAGCTGACCTTTGTTATTGTTTCATCAGTTTTTGAGGTCCAAAGCTATGGAAATGATCTAGAATTATTTTTTTCCTCTAGTTAACTTTCTAAAGTGGTATAGTGTTCCTAGATTGGATTTTTTTTGAAATTATTTATGAATTTTTGAATTTCATGATAGGAAGCTATATTAGTACCAGGGATAGTCGGACCTTTGTGCCTTTTTCGATGTCAAACATCATCCAAACACTGAGATTGTGGTTTGAAATTATTTTTACTATAA
This sequence comes from Erythrophleum fordii, assembly GCA_032878935.1. NCBI lineage: Eukaryota > Viridiplantae > Streptophyta > Magnoliopsida > Fabales > Fabaceae > Erythrophleum > Erythrophleum fordii. Next base: position 9,525,881 of record JAVQMF010000052.1, on the reverse strand, counting down.
ATTTAACATCTAGAGATTTATAGAAAGCTATGGTTTTCTTGATTCCCACTTTTTTAAAATTAGTTATGATTTTCCAAAGTTAAAGCCAAAAATCTGACTTTTAGACCTGTTTTGAGAACTTGCATTTTTTGATTTTTAGCTTCATATCTGTGGTTCATGGGTTTTTTTATGCTATGTATGAGTTGTATAAATGGAATTTGATGAGAAAATGTGATTGATGGGTTCACGGGATCCACGGGGCAAAATATGACTATCTAAACCCCGACTTAAAGCATTAAAATGCCACGATTTTGGTCATTTCCTTTAGAAATCATATGGAATCAAGTTTAAGTGATGAATAATCATAGTTAACTCTTTATGGTGTTACATTTTTGGTATCAGAGTAAAGGTTTAGGCACTTTTACTCGATGTTGGGCTCTTGAATGGTGTGAATAGCTTGTGTTTGGTGTGAATTACTATGGAAGTGTGTGCTTGAGATACAATTGTGAATTGAAGGTTGCTACTTCTTTTCAGACAAGATGGTTAAGACTAGAAGGGGCAGAGGTAGAGGCAGGCCTCTCAGGGCTTAGAGAGCTAGGCTAGATGTTCCTATTGGGCCTGAGGATCCTCTACAAACCATCATAGAAAGGCTTGATTGGTATGAGGCCATGATGGGCTAACAACAAGAGATACTGGAACAACAGAGGTATATTGCCCAGTAACAATATAACATGATCATGCAGTTGCAAGATACCCTAGCTAAGCAAGATAAAGCAGGAGAGAAGCCCCTGTACCTCAGCCATCCACTTCTGGCATTCTACCTGCACCTCTCCAGGAGCTTGCTCAGGCCCAGACACCTATTCAAAAACTGTTGAATCAGTTTAGGAAGAACAGTCCACCCTCATTTGATAGGGAGTTGGATGCGGATAAGGCAGAAGCCTGGATTATGAAGCTAGAAAAGATATTTTTTGTGATGGATTGTACCACAGAGCAGAAAGCTCAGCTTACCACTTTCATGCTACAAAAGGAAGCTAGCAGGTGGTGGCGTAGCACGAAACCCCTGATGGAGACCAAAAACATATAGATTACTTAGAAAAGCTTCTTGGTAAAGTTTTATGAGAAATATTTCCCTAGTTTGGTGAGAAAAAAGAAAGAGATAAAATTTATAAGTTTAAGACAGACGGATGAGATGTCTATGGACCAATATGTGGCCAAGTTTATTGAGTTGTCTTGGTATTTCTCTTACCTCTAGAGGTATGATGTTGAGCCCTAGAGATGTGAGTAGTTTGAGACTGGGTTGAAACCCCTGATTAGTGACAGAGTTATTCCACAATGGATTATAAAGTTTAATACCTTTGTGGAGGTCAGTAGGGTGATTGAGAATAACCTGCGAGCTATCATGCCTGCTACAGTTATAGTTAGTCAGAAGAGGGCTTCAGAATTGAAAAGATCGAGACCAGAAGAGGGTTCTAGCATGACACCTAGCACTAAGAGGAGGTATAATGTTGAGCCCTGAAGATGTGAGCAGTTTGAGACTGGGTTGAAGTCCCTGATTAGCGACAGAGTTACTCCACAGTAGATTAGAAAATTTAATACCCTTGTAGAAGTTAGCAGGGTGATTGAGAATAATTTGCAAGCTATCATGCCTGCTACGACTATAGCTAGTCAGAAGAGGGCTTCGAAATTAAAAAGATCGAGACCAGAAAAGGGTTCCAGTGTGACACCTAGCACCAAAAGGAGAGGCAAGGTGCCTTAGAACAAAAGGCCACAATGGGGCAAGCTGATACCACCTCCTCGGAGCCAATCATCCTTCCAGCAGTCTCCGGTGACGTGCTTCAAGTGTGGGAAGCTAGGGCATATTGCTTCCCAGGTGGATACAGTGCCTCCTCCTAGGCCACAGACCCAAGGCCGAGTGTTCGCCCTTACTCAACAGGAAGCTAGTGCGTCCCCCAATTTGATCTGAGGTACATTGATAGTTAATGGCTTTCCTGTAGTTGCTATGTTTGATTTAGGTGCTAGTCACTCATTTATATCCTATGATTGTGTGAGGCAATTGGGTATGACTGTTAGTGTCTTGCCATTTGATTTATTTGTCATTACACCTACTATAGGCCACGTGGTTACTTCCCATACTTGCTTAAATGTCACTGTTCAAGTCAATCATTATCATACCACTATTGATTTGATCTGTATGCCCTTCTATGATTTTGATTTGATTGTTGGTATGAATGGGATGGCCGTGAATAATGTGGTACTTGATTGTGAATACTGAACTATTTCCTTACCTGCTTGTGGGATCATGCCTAGGGTAGGAGTTGAGTTATCCTTTGTGACTACTACCCTGGCTGAGAGGCATTTAAAATGTGGATGTCAAGGGTTTCTAGTCTTTTTCTCTATTCAAGTTGAGGTAGAGAAAGGGATAAAGGAGATCCCAATTATCGAAAAATTCCTAAAGGTTTTCCCTAAAGATTTTGACTTTATGGTCTACCCCCTGAAAGAGAGCTTGAGTTTCCTGTAGACCTTGGGACTGGATTAGTGTCTAAGGCTCCTTACAGGATGGCTCCCACTGAGCTCACTGAGTTGATAAAACAGATAGAGGAATTATTAGAAAAAAAGGTTTATCCACCCTAGTGTTTCACCTTAGGGAGCTTTGATGTTATTTGTGAGAAAGAAGGATGGTAGCTTACGATTGTGTATAGATTACAGAGAGTTAAATAAAGTTACCATCAAGAATAAATATCCTCTCCCTAGAATTAATAATTTATTAGATCAGTTAGTTGGGGTATCTGTGTTTTCCAAGATAGATCTTAGATCTAGGTACCACCAGTTGAGAGTGAGAACTGAAGACGTCTCTAAGACGGCCTTCAGAATGAGATATGGGCACTAGGAGTTCCTTGTGATGCTATTCATGAACAGGGTATTCAGACCATATCTAGATCAATTTGTGGTGGTTTTCATTGATGATATTTTAGTGTATTCCAGATCCTTTGAGGAGCACGAGAGGAATTTGAGATTAGTCTTAGAGAACTTGAGAGATAAAAGGTTGTATGCCAAACTTAGTAAATGTGAGTTTTGGCTAACTAAGGTGAGATTCTTAGGTCATGTGATCTCACGAGATGGGATCACTGTAGATCCCCATAAAGTTGAGGTTGTGTTACAGTGGGATAGACTGAGAACGATCACCAAGGTTAGGAGTTTCCTAGGTTTGGCAGAGTATTATAAATTATTTATTCAGAGCTTTTCTCAGATGGTCTTACCATTGACGAGACTGATTAAGAAAGAGATATCTTTCATATAAGATGATAGATATGAGAGGAGTTTCCAAAAGTTGAAACTCCGTTTGATCACTGCCCCTGTATTGATTATCCTTGACCCTAGTGAACCATTTGTGGTTTATTGTGATACCTCAGGTAAAGGGTTAGGACGTGTGTTGATACAGTAGGGTAGAGTAGTGGCATATGCCTCTAGGCAGTTGAGGCCTCATAAGGAGAATTATCCCACGCATGACCTGGAGTTAGCAAACATAGTATTTACTTTTAAAATCTGAAGGCACTATCTGTATGGTGCTACCATAGAGATCTATAGTGACCACAAGAGTCTGAAATACCTATTTGATCAAAAGAAACTGAATATGAGATAGAGGAGATGGATGGAATTCTTGAAAGACTATAATTATGTGTTGAAATACCATCCGGGCAAGGCCAATGTGGTGGCAGATGCCCTAAGTAGAAAATCCATCCACGCTGCCCATACGATAATTAGGGAGCAGGAGCTCATAGAGAAGTTTAGAAACTTAAACCTCTTTTGTCAGGTGGTATTGGGTACATTGTATCTGAGTGAAACTCGAATTAAGAATGTATTGAGAATCCAGATTTTAGATGCCTAGAGAGAGGATGAGTTCTTGAATCAAATTAGGAATGAGATTTCCTAAGGTAAAGATTTAGATTTCAAGATGTCTGAGGATGGTATGATAGTATATCGAGATAGAATCTATGTACCTAGTTAGAATGAGTTTAGAGAAAGCATTTTAGAAGAGGCACATAAGAGTAAATATACTATTCACCTAGGTGCTACCAAAATGTATCAGGATTTGAAATGGATTTTCTAGTGGCCAAAGATGAAGAATGATGTGACAGATTATGTGGCTAGATGCCTAATGTGTCAGAAGGTAAAAGTAGAACATCAGAGACCCGCTGGGTTGTTGCAACCCTTAGATATCCTCGAATGGAAGTGGGATAGTATAGCCATAGACTTTGTTATAGGGTTACCCAGGACATCCTCTGGACACGATGCTATTTGGGTAGTTGTGGATAGACTGACGAAGTCTACATACTTTTTAGCTATCAGGGCTACTCACACACCGAATAGATTAGCCCAGTTATATATCAGAAAGATAATATGACTTCACAGAATACCCAGTAGTATAGTTTCAGATAGAGACCCCTGATTCACATCGAACTTCTAGAGGTCGTTATAGCATGCCTTAGGGACCAGATTGTGGTTTAGTACTGTATATCACCCCCAGATAGATGGTCAGACTGAAAGGACCATCCAGACCTTGGAAGACATGTTGAGAGCATATGTGTTAGAAATGAGGGATAATTAGGATGCATATTTACCGCTTGCAGAATTTGCGTATAATAATAATTACCATTTCAGTATTCAGATGGCCCTTTATGAGGCTTTGTATGGGAGAAAGTACAAATCCCCTCTGTGCTGGGTTGAGCTAGGTGAGAGGAGCATGATAGGACCAGAGATTATGGACCAGACCACCTAACAGATAGAATTGATTAGAAAGAAACTCCTTACGACCCAAAGTAGGCAGAAAAGTTATGCCGATAAGAGAAAGAGGCCGTTAGAGTTTAAGATGAAATACCATGTATTTATTCAAGTGTCTTTAGTGACTGGGGTAGGTCGGTCAATGAGGGTAAGAAAGTTCAATCTTAGGTATGCTGGTCCATTTGAAATCCTTAAGAAAATTAGACCCATGGCTTACCAAATAGTCTTACCTCCTAACCTAACCCAAATTCACAGTGTTTTTCATGTCTCCCAGTTGAACAAGTCCCTTCACATGTCATAAAATATGAGCATGTGTAATTGTAAAAAGATCTTTCCTATGTAGTGAAATCAGAGATAATTGTGGATGCTAAGCTGAAACAGCTGAGAAGCAAGAACATTCTTCTAGTGAAAGTGGTCTGGAAGGGCTTGACATCTAAGGAAGCAACCTGAGAATTGGAAGATGAAATAAGGCAAAAATATCCATAATTATTCCCTTGAGGTATGTATTTAAATTTTAAGGACGAAATTTTTGTTAAAGGGGTAGAAATGTAACAACTAAAATTGCTGAAAATTTTCTAAGTCCTAAAATTTTTCTAAAGTCTGCTAGCTATAGCCTGGCTATAGTGAATGTACCTATTTGCTATAGCGAGAATCCACCTAACTATAGCGAGTGTACCTGTTCGCTATAGTAAGAATGCTTCTACCTATAGCAAGTTCAGGCATCCCATACAAAAATTAGGGAGTTCCTTATAATAGCACGCATTGTAGCGAGAACAGGGGTCTGGAACTGATACGTGCTCACCGTAGCAAGGGTTGTTTTCTGTTAGAGTGAGGGTTAGTCCAGAAAAATGTGAAAAAAGAGAATTTTACTTCTTAAAGAGTATAAATCCTCTCCTTTTCTTCTAACCGACTTTTACTTCGTCCAAAACAGAGAAAAGGGCTGGAGAGAGAGAAACTAGGAGAAGCTAAGAGAGAAGGAAGGAAACCAAGGAAAAGATTAGAAAAACTTGAAATTGCCATAGCTCTCCTTCTTAAAAGTTTGTGCTTCTCTCTTTGCCCTCTCTTTCTATGGTTTTAGTTGTTGAATTAGTTTTGTTTTGAGCTTGGTTCAGAAGAGGGAGAGTGGAGAATAAAAAGGAAGGTAAAAAGCTAGAACTCAAGGTAGATGCTTATGCATCTTGCTTCTTTTTCTTTACTTTTTGTGTATGTTGGTTCTACCAACTTGAGAGCTTGAGAGAGAAAGGAGGTTTTGATCTAGAATGAGTAAGAAACCCTTGAATTAGAGTGTTAGAGTGTGAGGAGTTGAGAAATGCAAAGGAACTATGAGAAAAACTAGTAGAAATTAAGAGGGAGAAACTAGGGATTCAATCTCCTAGCCTTTGTAAGTAATTGTTTGAGTTCCAAGAGAGTAATTATATGCTATTTGTTGTGTCTAGGCTCAAGAGAATCGGCTCCATCTAGTTGTGGTTTTGAGACCGAGAAAGACAAAGAGAAATCAAAAGGGAAAGATTGTATTGGCTTACAAGGTAGCTCTCCACTCTTTCTTAATGCATTCTTAAATGTATGATAGTCATTGTATGCTTGTGTATGCACTTGTATTGTGAGACATGCCATATGTTATTGCCTTGATGCATTGGTACCAATTTTCTTATACTTTGGCTTATGAAAAATTACTCTTAAAGGGTGAGGTGGGGCCAAAAGTCCCATGTGATGGGTGAGATGGAGCCAAAAGTCCCTAGAAATGGGTGAGACAAGGCCAAAAGTCTCATGAATGAGTGAGGCCAAGTCAAAAGCCCCTAGACCAAGAATGAGGCTAATCCAAAAATCCCAAAAATAGGCTAAGGCTAGACTAAAAGTCCCTAGAGCGTATTCTTGGCATTGATATGATTTTCGTGGCATGTAAATCATGTGTTGTATGATTTTGAATAGTTAGATGCTTACTTGCATGCTTTAACTTATTTATATGCCTTGATTGGTTTCTTGAATAAGTGCATGAGTTATTGAGATTTTATGAATCTCACCCCCTACCCTCTCCCATCTCATATGGTCCAGGTGGAGCTCAAGAGCCAAAGAATGGAGGCCATGAGGCATAGATGATCATTTCTTGATACTTTCGCACATTTATGCATAGTTTGATATATAGGAAAGCCAAAGTTCTTATGTATATCTATTTTTTTTTAGATGCAAATGTTTAAGCAAGTGTAAAAGTATATATAAATAATGTATGAACTATGTATGGAACCAAAGCAATGGAAATATGAGATTTAGTTACTTGATGGCTTGTTTGTAATAATGCATTTTTGCTTGTAGCATAGTGAGCTTGAGATGTGTGATGGTTTGGACCACTTGGGTAATTCATATATATTGTGATTATACTTTAAAACTTGCCCAAGAGGTGCTAGAGCATGTAGGAGGCCATTTAGACCCATTTTGAACCATAAATGGTGTCAAATTTGCCAAATTTGTGAGCTTTACCAAGATATGACCAAATGAGCTCTTCTTGAAATAACATTTGACATATATCTAGAGTCTGCAGAGATCTTTTTGGAAGTTAAAGTATAGAATATTTAGAGATCTAGGGAATATTTGGTGAATTTTTGAAGTTGGAGAAATTTCTGGTTTCGGTTAGTGCACTGTTACCATGAGTCTAAAAATAAACCTGTCATTCATGGGGCAAATGGCATCCAATTGTCATGAAATTTTATGGGCATAAACTAGATATGCATAGTGATCTATACCACTTGAAGCACCTTAATTGTAGGTCTGTAGAGGGAGAAATGACTTTCTGAAGTTTTATGTCAGCATTAGGGAAGCCGGCTGACCTTTGTTACTATTCCATAAGTTTTTGAGGCCCAAAGGCTATTGAAATGATCTGGGCTTATTTTTTTTCTCTATTTAACATCTGTAGCTTTCAAAATTAGTATATTTTTCCTAGATTGTATTTTTTTGGAATTAATTATGAAGTTTTAAAGTTCATGACAGCAAGCTATATTGGTACCAGGGACAGCCAAATCTTTGTGCCTTTTTCGATGTCAAACATGGTCCAAACGCTGAGATTGTGGTTTGAAATTATTTTTATATAAATTTAACATCCAAATATTTCTAGAAAGCTATGGTTTGCTTGATTTCCATTTTTCTAGAATTAGTTATAATTTTCCAAAGTTAAAACAAAAAATCTAACTTTTGGGCCCGTTTTGAGAACTTGCATTTTTTGGTTTTTGGCTTTATATCTATGATTCATGGGTTGTTTTATACTATGTATGAGTTGTATAAATAGAATTTGAGTAGAAAATATGATTGATGGGTTCACAAGACCCTCGGGGCAAAGTATAACTATTTAAACCCCGACTTAAAATATTAAAATGCCACGGTTTTGGTCCTTTCCTTTGAAAATCATATGGAATCAAGTTTAAGTGATGGATAATCACAGTTAACTCTTTATGGAGTTACACTGTTAAAAATGATTTTTTAGTGACAACTTTTTTAGTCGCTATTAAAAGTCGTAATTAGAAGTCTATTTTTTTATAGTGATTTTATAATACTTGTTGATCAAATGAAATTAGTAATATAACATATATTCATTTAATGTTTTAAATTAATCTTTGAATTTTCTTTAGTGTTTCAAAAATCATCTCTTAAATACATATAAAATTCTTATAATTTTAATGAAAGTAGACCATAACTAATAAAAATTAAATAGAATCAATAAAAACAAACCATAAAATAAAACTAATGTGTATTCGTTATACATTCATTCCTTTTTAAACAAAGTGTAAAGAGATAAAGAAAAGGGTGAATATGTTAGTAATATGATAGTTGATCTTAAATAAAATATGCCTATCTACTTTATTCATTCATTAGATAGGGTTAAATGATCTCTTCAAAATATTTAAGGGCTACTATTATTTCATTCATTACTAATAGATACTACATTTGGGTATAGTCCAAATGAACTTATGTCTTATTTTCTCATAAAGATATATGCTTACAAACATTTTTAAGGTTACTATATGGTTGAATATTTCATTTGAATTTTTACAATTTAATTTTATTATGAGTAGGTGAGATTAGATTTATAGTGAAAAGAGTGTAAATCAATTTTTGATTAAACTAAAAAGGAAATATTACAATTGGCATGAAGGTGCATATAACTGAATTAAGTTATCATATCTTGGTGTAGCTTTTGGGAAAAAAATTCCAAGCTCTAGTATAAACTAAAAAAAAAAAATTATTTTTAGGTCACAAAGGGTAAATGAGGCTTTTATTTGGCCCACCACAATTTAAATGAGCTCTATTTGGGATGTTATTTGTAAGACAGTGTAGAAATGTAGCATTTTTTATGACAAAAAAAAAGGTCATTGTTTAAAATTCTAAATGTTTGACAAGGTCCAGAATATATAATTTGCATGAGTTGTTTCTTGTAGAAATACTTATATTTTATTTTGATTTTTAGTTTGTATAAAAATATCTATAAAATATATAAATTACAAATAAAAAACTATCATCAATAATATAAATGTAAAAGAGCAAAAAATGAATAATCATAAACACATTTCAATATGTTTATCCGAAATCTTTCATATTCCAAATCATAAAATACATATTTATTATATTAAAAGATATATACGGCATTTTGACGTGGCTTCCTCCTCTCCTTTCATCACTCTTAGCATTTTAGATACAGAGTATAGACTCTAAAAATGTCAATCACAAAAAAGTAGAGCAAGAACCAATAAACATACTGCTAGGTCTTCAAATTTGAGCAAGAAGTGTTGGCTCCACTACGAGACTTCAAATTTAGGTTTTAGACCACCATGTTTCAACCTTCAAGGATGATTTCAAACTTCATAACTTCAAATTTGTTGGTTGTTTTTGCTCCTTGCTATTGTTGGCTTTTCTATTTTGTTCTTTGAGAAAGGAAGAAAGCTAGGGCCGACAGCTTTGTTTTGAATCTACTAAGCTCTACCTTTTTGCTTTTATATGATACGTCAAAACGAAACTGCAATACCATTCTAATGCGGCTGCAACACCATTCTAATGCGGCTGCAACACCATTATAATGCTACCCATTACTATGATATCTATTCCCTTTGTAATTGTGGGCTGATGCTAATGCAAGTTAGGTTGTATCTATAATATTGTGTCTGCATTCAATATGGCTGCAATTTGAAACAATGGATACAAGCTTCCAGAGGTAAGAGCAACTTATAAGCAATGGGTCCAATGTGTTGTGTCACATGAAATGGACCGAAATAACATAAACCAAGCTTCTCATTTTGCCTCAAGTAAACTAAGTGTTGTCAATAAGGTTGGAGTTTGACAAAAAACCTAATCATTTACAACAAATTCCATTTCAATGCATTTTAAATCAATAACTCGCTTCATATGGGATTAAGCTTTAGAGAGATTGATCTTAAGTTAATTGAGGATCAAATCCCGAAGAAGTAGCTATTGTGAGATGTCCTATGGAATATCAGTAAAGGAAGAATGATGGATGATAGATGGTGGATCATGGCCATACACAATTCGAAATGGTGTCATCCCAATTGATGTATAAAACAAAACGTTGTACCATAGTTCAGCCCATGGTAGAAATTGGACCCATAAATTAGGATTGTTATGAGCAAAGCAATGAAGGTACATTTCAAGACATTTGTTGAAGGCTTCAGACTAATCATCGCTTTGAGGGTGATATGAAGAAGACATCTATAATGCAATGCCTTGAAAGTGAAATAAATGCTACGAAAAACTCTGTTATGATTAATAACAATGGATCGAGGAATACCACGCAACTGGACCACAATTTAAATAAAAGCCTCTGCTATAGTTAAGCTAGTGTAAGTAGATTTTAATAGAGCAAAATGGGCAAACTTGGACAATCGATCTATGACAACCATAAGCCTCTGCTTAAGTGATCGTGGACTACATAATGTGGCATAGCAGTCGGATTAGCATGAAATCGAGCAATTAAGGATTATAGGGCAAAGGAAGTATGAATGTGAAAAATAATGTCATCAAGAAATGAAGTATGAGAAATGGTCAAAGCCATATAATATGACTTAGAAAAAGCATTGGCCTTAAGGTTAGTTTTGCCTTGCTTGTATTCAATGGAGTAGCAATACCTCAAGAGTTTCAAAAGCCACTCTATTTGCTTTAAAGCATGTATAACTTGATCAATGAGATGTTTAAGGCTATGTTGGTTAGTCCGAATGATAAAAGAATGACCTATGAGATGGTGTCAAAATTTGGCCACTAGTTCAATAATAGCATAGAGTTCTTTCGCATAAGCAAATTTAGCTTGTAACTTGGCAAACAATTTCTTAGAGAAAAATGCAACTGGATGGTTGGATTGGCTTAGAACAGCTCTAATACCGACTGAAACATCTACTCCACAATGAACAATTTAGAGAAATCAAGTAAGATAAGCATTAGAGCATAACTAATGGCAAGTTTTAAGGTGTCAAAAGCAGTTGTAGCTTCTGGGGTCTATTGAAAAGCATCCTTTTAGAGTAGTTGTGTGAGAGGAGAAGTAATAGAGGCATCATGCTAGATGAAGTGACGATAATAACCAATTAGGCTTAAAAACCCATGTACGTGAGTGACAAAGTTTGGAATAGGCCAATTTTATATTGCTGAAACCTTGTCTCTGTCCATTTCAACACCCTTGACAAAGACAACATGACCCTAGTATGCAATTTTGGTCTAGTCGAAAGAGCACTTAGAGAGTTTGGCATATAAATGATGCTCTTGTAACTTGCCAAAACAAGTAAAAGGTGATCAAGGTGAAGTGGCCAGTCAGCACTATAGATCAAACTATCATTAAAGAAAAACCAAAACAAATAAGAAGGCCTGAAAAATTGAGTTCATCAAGGCTTGAAAAGTGGCTAGGGTGTTCATAGGACCAAACGACATCATAACCCACTCGTAGTAACCATCATGGTTTCAAATTGCAGCCCGCATTAAACAATGTGGCCGCAATATTGCGGATGTGGGTTGAGCTGCATCCGCATTAGCCCGCAATTGCGGAGGGATTGGATATCACCTTACTGGACTGCCATATAATAGTGTTGCAACCGCAACGGAACGGTGTTGCGGTTCCATTGCGGCACATCATATGAACGTCGAAAGAAAAATCTAGAAGCAAAGTGCCGGCCCTAGCTTTGCCTTGCCAAATAGTAAAAGAGAAAAACCACCAAGCAAAATCAATAGAAAGAGCTTTGAATCTGTATCCATACCTGAATGTTAAAGCAAGGTGGTCCTGAAATCTGAATCTAAAGCCCCAAAACAAAGCCAGTGATACCCACTTCTTGCTTGAATCTAAAGAGAGAAGCCAATGCCAGCGTAGAGAGGTATGTACATCTTCTTGCTCTACTCTTGGTTGCTATTTTCAAAGTATGAATCTGAGCCTTGAGAATCAGAGAATAGGGAGGAGCCATGGAGGTGTCCGAACAAAGGGCTTGTTAATAAATAGTGATTAAATATTTTAATAGCAAGTTTCTTTTTTATTTTTTGTTTTTGAGAAATGAAAGGGCATAGCTTAAGGGACTCATGGTTCAGATCAGCGCAACACAAAAGTCTGTTTCTTTGCTCTTGGTGAAAATGAAATAGCAAAAATGCAAAATTAGAAAGGCACGAAGTTCATAAACAACAATTGTGAAGAGGGATGATGGCAAAATGAATCAGATTTTGTTTTTTAAAAATTTTAATTTACCCAGATATTTTTTTTTTAAAAGTAATATTTAACTTGCTTACAGAAATATTTTTGACCAAATTAAAGATAAAAATAATAGCTATAAATCTCATTTTAAATTAATATTATTAAATTTATATTCAAACTATCACATTTATATTTAAATTTATATTTACATATTTATTTTTAATATATTTATTTATTTTATTGATATTGAAATTATATTTATTTTATGCAAATTAATTTTTTTAAAATAAATATGACCGAGTTGCATATTGCAAGCTGTAAACCATTACGAAAAATGTCTCTGTGCTTGGGGGAAATGTCTGTCTGCTTGAAATTTGACAACACACACCCACCCCAATCAATCCCATCTCTATTCTCATTGTGCTGTCATCCACTAGGCCACTTACTTTTTGTTGACTCATGTCTCATTTATAATACATATGGGATATACAAATATATAAATCAAAGATTCAAATTTAGTGATAGGTAAATTAAAATTATTAGAAAACAGAATATAATTTGTTCAAGGAAAAAAATAAATTATTTTTAATTATTTTTTGGTTGGTCATGCATTTAAAGCAAACAAAAATTGTTAATTAATTATGATAGGATTATTTAAAAAGATAATCCTAACAAAAATATATGAACTCTAAAAAAAGATAAATATTTATAAAAAAATAATATATAGCATATATTTATCACATATTATGTAATTACAAATTATATGTTCAAAATATTATAGCTAATAAACTAATATAATCATGGGAATTATTTTCAAATTTTTTATTTAAAATTAATTGAATTTTAAATCTTTCAAATTTTATAAGTGTATACTTTGGAGGAAAAAATAAATTACAATTAATGTGTGTTAATAATACAAATAGAGTACAATGATTAAGTATATATTAAACTTTATATATTGTGTATATTTTTTTTAAAATTAAATCCTTTTTCTTTGAAACATTTAAAGAAACTCCATGTGATTTTGTGAGTTAGAATAATTGATTAGAACTCCAAACATATTAAAAAATTATAATAAATAATACTTTTTAAGAATCAAAATATCCATCATCCTTATTTACCTATTAGCCACTAGACTAGAACCAATAAAAGAAACACAAAATTTGTAGTGACAAATAGGAAACTGACAGCTACCAATAAGAAGCCAAATATGTCATTAAATTTTTTTTTAATCTCAATTATTAATTTTTTTCCTTTTTTTATTCTCTTATTTTTTTTTATGCACCAAACATAGTTCTTTTAAAATCAAACCAATTAGAATCTCTTTAATTGAGATAAAGAGAAAGAAAAATAACAAAAAACATATAATGAAGACTCGTCTCAAAGTAGTCAAAATCATTATCTACCATTTTGTCAATAACCTTCTCATATGTCATATGATCATTATCTAATAACTCAAGTCCCACCATATTATCAACCTTCAATAAATTATCAAGAGTTTTATTATTACTGAGTACTAAAATTTTCTTATCAATAAATGAAGAATAAAGGTAGAGGATTTTTTTATTATGTTTTTGGACAAAGAGCAAGACAAGGTGATAATGAAAATAAAAGTGGGAGTTATGATCCTGTACGACACTCTGCAATATGGTGATTCTAATTCTCTTTTTATGATAAGTATGTAAGCATATTTTTATATTATCTGACTTTTTCTTTTAATTTTCTCAAATAATATTGATATACTTGTACAGCATAAAGATTTATTTAATTAATATTAATATTCAGCATGATATATTATATGCATTTGAGAGTAATAACGATTATATACATTTTTAAAATAATTTGTGCAACTTAAAAAAAACATCACGGCCGCAGCGACTGCAACGCATTGTAACACCCGCAGTAACCGCAATGCAACTGCAACCGCAACCGCAATCGCAACCGCATTCACAATTTAAAACCATGGTAACCATGGTGAGTACAGAAAGCTATATTAAAATGATTCTTTAGTTTCCCAAGTATTTGATGATATCTCGAGTGAAGATCAAGCTTGGAGAAATAATGAGAGCTATGAAGTTCATCAAGGAGTTCATCCACTGAAGGAATAAGAAAGGAATCCTTCACTTTGACTGCATTAAGAGTTAAATAGTCTATACAAAATTTCCAGGAGCCGTCCTTTTTAACCTAGAGAAATGGGGCCGAGAAAGGACTTTGTACTAGATTGAATAAGTCCTTCCTATAACATGTCAGTAACCATACATTTAATGATTGCCTTTTGACAAAATGGATATTAGTATGGTCGCACTTTTGTTGGAGGAACGCCATTCAGTAAGGGATTAGCATGATCATGGGTGCAGGAAGGAGGTAGACCTCCAGGAACTACGAAAACAATAGAATATTGTTGCAACAGAGCTGCCAAATATGATTAAGTGTCCTATGGCACTTGTAATAGATTAGCACTAACACTCTCAATAGTAAACCAATGAAGAGTATACAATTCTACAATAGCACCTGCGTTTGTAAAACGATTTAAATGATGAAACTGAGGAGGGGTTGGATGTGACGCTTAAGCCTGAATAGGCTCAGATGCATGAGGGACAGGTGGCAGCTGATCCAAAAAATGTGGAGAAAGAAGGACCATGTGAGCCAAGGCTTAGTAACCGAAAACGTAAGAAGTCGTTTAGAGTGAGAGAGAATGAGGAAGTATAAGGGGGCGAACTCGGGACGTAAAGATGTGGAGCAGAGCTTCCTTCTGATAGTTTTCTTCTTTCAAGTTGTATTCTTCTATTAGTTCCATATGAGATCTTATGATATTTTCCTCTAAACTTGAGTGGTTGTAAACTTGAAATCCACAGATCATTATATTAAATTGAAAAAATTTTAGCAATAATAAGCATATAACCAAATTATTGGTGTATCTTAAATGCTAGAAAATTAAGTTACATTTATGTTAATTTAATTACATCAATAGACCATAAAATAATATTAAATTAAAATAAAATATATATGATTAACGTGAACCTAATAAAACAAATGTAGGAATCAAGTGCCCAAAAGTGAATATTTTATTGCTAAGATATTCCCTCAGCGTGAAAGATTAAGATGGCTTCCCTTCGAGGGTGGCGGCGAACACTAAAATAAAAAAGACATACACCTTTTTCTAAAGCTGGTAGTTGAGATTTGAGAGTAAATATATATTTAATAAAAAGAAAGTTCGTCCATGCATTATTACTACCTTGGGTTCCATCACTTGATTACTTGACCTGTTTAGGAATGAAAAAGTCTAGAAAATGAATCTCACACGGATCCTTTCATCTCATCAAAATCTTGTTACACTTTTCTAACAAATAAAATTAATAGTTTTTCAAGCAAAATAAGATAATTGATGACTGCAAAAACGGAGTGTAAGGGAAGAAAAAGAGTAGTTGTATTTCTCAATTAAAATAATTAAATGATACAAATAAAAATATAAATATAAACAAAAACAAGCATAATGGCAAACTCCATAAACAAATTCATTTACAAATCACCATTACCATGCAGTACATATGAAGATGAGCATTGATCAAAATTGGCACCTTTTCATTACCAATGCCTTCACGGAAGGTAATAGTCGTTCAAATTGGCTTCCTAACTTCAGCCCTTCTCAAAAGTTTGGGCTTCAGTTCCTTTCTCAACCTCCTGGAAATTTAATTGATTTATTGTTTAAGGATTGTAGAGGAAGTAATATCCCTTTATCTTATTTCTTTATAGTTTATTTTTTCCTTGGGCTTAGGCCTATTGTCTCACCAAAAAAAAAATCACTGTTATGACTTATTTCTTTTTTTATTTTTTAGTATTACTGATGGGTGTCGAAACCACCAAAAATAAATTCCTACTCTTAAAATAATATTTCTTGCAAATAGGGTGAGTAGGGTCGTACTCCACAAGGACTAGCCAAATTATTCAACCCAAAAATAGTAAAATAAAATAAGGGGAATTTTTTTTGATAAAGAAAATTAAAAATAAATAAATTCAGAAAATATTTTTGATAGAGAAAACTTTAATGTAAACAACTCCTAGCCAAGGTTTATTTTAGATCTGACTCAACTAATTTGATCATTGAGTACCCCAAAAAGTAAAAAATATAATTTCTCTTCTAAAATAAATTAGTTATGAACATCAACAAGCTCTGATGTTCTGCTCTTCTTTAAGAATATTTAAAAGAAACAAACTCTCCAATTAAACCTCATTCATAAATCAATCCCAAATAAGCTATTGGAATTTAAATCTTAAATAGCATTAAGAAAAAGAAAAGCAACCAATCACCGTTTAACAATACATAAGCTCGTATGTTTAAAACAGAAGAAATATTTTCTTCAATACACAAAGACAATTTTAATTTATCAAAAGTATTGAATTGCTACTCTACCGAATCAAATGAATAATTACGGATTCAAAAAATTCGGATAGCAGTAATTACTCAGTTAAAATAAGGTACCAATTAAATTAATTGAATAATAATATCATAATAATAGAAAATATTTCAATATTCAAGAAAAGAAACAATTAAATCAAACCTCTCACAAATTATTCAGAGTCAGATCTCAATAACCTTGACTAGGAAACAAAGAGATTAGCCACTCATGGCTTTAGAACACTTAAAGAATTTTCCTCAGAAATTTTGAGAAGATAAAAAAATAGAAAAATAACGCAGAGAAAATAACGAAGGAGAGAAGCCTCTTATCTCTATCTCCTTTTTCTGGTTCTTCACCCCTCCTTTTATAGACTTCCTCCGTGTGAATCTGAGTAAATCTGTACTAAAAAGAAAATCTACATAAATCTCTCTCGATAGCTTTTCCACGATAAACATCATCTTATCTGATCCATATTTATCTCTCGATAGCTTTTCTAAGATAAACATCATTTTATCTGATCCTGCAGATAAACATGAGAGAAGATATAAGATCAATTAAATAAACATAAATTATCTATAAATTATATTAATTAAAATCTCAAAATCACAACCATTTAAATAATTAAAATATATTTATCAAATTTCCCCACACTTAAATCATTGCTCGTCCTCGAGCAACTATACTAGAATTAGAGGCCTTAGCACAATGAGATGGTACTGTTTCCTATATTCTCCTTTTTGTTTTTTTTAACAAAAAGGCTGTTATAAATAAATGTAGTAGTTATTCAATCAAGAAAAATTGTAGTTCAACTTTCATCCATTCATCACTAACAATCACCAGGTAACTCTAGTGTGTGTGTGCATGTCTAGAATATGATCACTGCTAACAATTTGATGACCATGAAAGCTGGAAATTAGCATATTTATCTAAGAATTTATTAAGTCTCAATCAACCATGCATATACATAAATGACACAATAGAGATCATTAAAGTCTTTTAATTTAGCTTCCCCCACACTTTTAATTTTCTTTTATTGATTAAGGGGGTAATTTTCTTTCTTTCTTTTTTTTTAAGCCTTTTTCTTGGGCCGTTATGGTCTGTTTTGACGCGAGTGTCGACATTGGTGATGAAGACCCCCGGTTACTCAAGCTTACATAACTCGACTGGCACCAAGATGCTTTGCATACTCATAGCTTTTACTGGCTATTTAAGTACAGCTTAAGCCAGCGGAGTGGAATTGGCTCTCTCTTTTTTTTTTTTTTCTTTTTTTCTCTTTTTTTTCTTTTTTTTTTTTTTGGAATCATATCACAACTTTAAGGATGTGCATGAAAAAAACTAATTGAGGCATATAAATTCAAAAATAAATATATAATAAACTGCCCTCCTTACTCAAAAAAACTTGTTTGCATATCACATAATTAGACAATTGTGCTTAGTTTAAGTTCTTAGGTCATACTCATAACTTATGGGTTAATTGCTTTATTACTCAAATTCAAAATTGAATAGCTTAAAAATTTATAAATAACAACTAAATCATTAAAATCGGAGAATAATGAGAAATAGTAAAAAATATTTCTCTAACTCAGTATAGTAGCATATATATGTATAGCTATAAACCCCTCCCCCACACTTAAAATTAGCACTGTCCTCAATGTTGCAGGCATATATATAAATATAAAGAGAAGAAGGAAATAAAACTCCCCTGGTTTATGAATAGCTTTATTGCAATGGGGGGTCCTCGAGCTCCTTATATCTTACCTGCCACAAGTCTAAAGAGGGAGTAGTAGCTTATAGAGAGGGTAGCAAAATAAAGAAGAACATACTTAAAATGTGCAAGATTATTGAGGTAAAACAAAAACAAACTAGAAGAAGGATTAAATAATTAAAAAAAATTGAAATTTTATTATGGTGGGTTGCCTCCCAGAAGCGCCTCTATTTAACGTCTATGGCCAAACAAAATGCCTCGTTACCTAATCTTTATAAGTTGGGAGTTGCAGCTCAATTACATCTAAGTTGGTCACTTGAAATCCTTCATAGTAAGGTTTTAGACGATGTCCATTAACCTTAAATATTTTATTAGTGTGAAAGCTTTGGATTTCAACTGCACCATGAGAAAATACTTCTATGACAACAAAGGGTCCAACCCATCGGGATATCAATTTTTCAGGAAATAACTTGAGTCTAGAGTGAAATAGGAGAACTTTTTGACCCACCTCAAAACATTTTCTAGAAATATTTTTATCATGATAAAGCTTGGTCTTTTCTTTATATATTCTAGAATTTTCATAGGCCTCATTTCTTATCTCATCAAGTTCCTGCAATTGTAATTTCCTATGTTCACTTACCTCATCCATATTCATATTACATTGTTTAATAGCCCAATAGGCTTTGTGCTCCAATTCTACTGGGAGGTGGCAGGGCTTACCAAAGATTAAGCGATATGGAGACATACCAATAGGAGTTTTATGTGCAGTTCTGTATGCCCAAAGAGCGTCATCTAGTCGTGTGCTCCAATCTTTCCTATTTGGATTGACCGTTTTTTCAAGAATCAATTTAATCTCCCTATTTGACACCTCTGTTTGACCACTTGTTTGTGGTTGGTAGGCTATTGAGATTCTGTGAGTTACATTATATTTCTTCAATAAACTTTCGATTATACGATTGCAAAAATGGGCACCTCTATCACTAATGATAGCTCTAGGTATTCCATACCTAGTAAAAATATAACTCTTGACAAAATTAACAACAGTTTTAGCATCATTAGATCTAGTGGCTTTTGCTTCCACCCATTTTGAAACATAATCCACAGCTAAAAGGATGTAGTAATTACCAAAAGAAGATGGAAAAGGCCCAATAAAATCAATTCCCCATACATCAAAAATCTCACATACCAAAATTGGGTTCAATGGCATTTGATCTCTATGACCTAAACTTCCACTCCTTTGGCAATTATCACATGCTTTACAAAACAAATATGAGTCACGAAACAAATTTGGCCAATATAATCCACATTCTAACACTTTTCGAGCAGTTCTTTTTGGGCCAAAATGTCTACCACATGCATATGAATGACAAAATTCTAAAATGGATGGGATTTCATTTTCAGAAACACACCTTCGAATTATTTGGTCAGAACAATGTTTCCATAAATAAGGATTATCCCATACATAATATTTAGATTCACTTTTGATTTTATCTTTTTGATCCTTGGTCAAGTCATACGGGAATGTTCTAGCAACCAAATAATTTACTATATCAGCATACCAAGGTATTGAAATTTCAACCTTAAAAAGATGTTCATCTGGAAATGCATCTTGAATTAGTTTAGGCTTCTCATTGAGCACCAATCGACTTAAATTATCTATAATTGAATTTTCTGTGCCCTTTTTATCTCGAATCTCTAAGTCAAATTCTTGTAATGACAGAATCCACTTTATCAAGCAGGGTTTAGCCTCTTTTTTATTGAGTAAATACTTTAGAGCTGCATGATCTGAAAACACAATAACTTTAGTGCACAATAAATATGATCTAAATTTTTCTAAAGCAAATATTATAGCAAATAACTCCTTCTCTGTGGTAGAATAATTTCTTTGAGCACTATCAAGAGTCCTCGAGGCATAATATATAGCATGGACATTCTTTCTGATCTTTTGACCAAGTACTGCTCCTACTGCATAATTGCTAGCATCACATATGATTTCAAAAGGATACTCCCAATTTGGTGGTTGAATAATAAGAGCTGAAGTCAACAACTCTTTTAATTAGTCAAATGCCTTTTTGCAACTTTCATCAAATCAAAAGGGACATCTTTTTGCAACAACTTATAGAGAGGGTGAGAGATCTTAAAAAAATCCTTTATAAACCGTCGATAAAAGCCTGCATGACCAAGGAAAGAACAAATTTCCCGCACTGATGTGGGTAAGGTAAGGATCTAATTAAATCAATATTGGACTTATCAACCTCTATTCCCCTTGAAGACACTATGTGGCCTAATATTAACCCTTGATCTACCATAAAATGGCATTTTTCATAATTAAGTACCAGATTAGTTTCAATGCATCATTTTAGCATTTTAATTAGATTTCCCAAACAGTCATCAAATAAATTACCATAGATAGTAAAATCATCCATGAATACCTCTATAATATTTTCTACATAATCTGAAAAAATACTGACCATACATCTCTGAAACGTTGCTGGAGCATTACATAGGCCAAATGGCATTCAACGGTAAGCAAAGGTACCGAAGGGGCACGTGAATGTTGTTTTCTCTTGATCTTCAGGTGCCACTGGAATTTGATTAAATCCTGAAAAACCATCTAAACAACAATAGTGAGAACGACCAGCTAATCTCTTAAGCATTTGATCAATAAAAGGTAATGGAAAATGATCTTTTCTAGTTGAAGCATTTAGCTTCTTATAATCTATACAGACTCTCCATCCATTTTGCACACGAGTTAGAACTAACTCACCATTATCATTTTCAACTATTGTGAAGCCAGTCTTTTTAGGTACTACTTGAATTGGGCTTACCCATTTACTATCTTGGAAAGATCATACCAGCATCAAGTAGCTTCAATATCTCCTTTTTAACTTCTTCCATCATTGGTGGGTTAAGACGACGTTGAGCTTCTCTTGAAGGTTTACAGCCTTCTTCTAATAGTATATGGTGCATACACATAGAAGGGCTTATACCTTTTATATCTGCTATCGTCCACCCAATTGCTTCTTTATACTCTCTGAGGACTCTAACTAACTTTTCATTCTCCAAGGAAGTTAGTTTGTTGAAAATTATCACTGGTAAGGTTTGGTTATGGCCCAAATATGCATATGTTAAATGACTTGGTAGTTCCTTCAATTCTAGCTTGGGTGCCTTTCTGAAAACATCGAGAATCTCCTTCTCTTGTTGCTCTTTTTTGGAATTTGCCAATCTGCTTAGGAATGGAGGAGGAGTGACTAGTTGTTGCTTGGCTTGTGATGGCTCTAAATTTTCTTGTGGTAGCTTAATTTCCTTTTCTATCTCTTCATCTTCAGCATACTTTGAAGCTTTCTTATCAGGCTCTTTCAACTCCTTGCCATTTCTCAAAGTTATAGTATTAACATTTTGTTTTGGATTCAATTGAGGCTGAGATGGTAATCTACTAGAATTCTGACTTTCCAGCTTTCCTAGATTTGTGGCTAACCGCCCCACTTGATTCTCTAAGTTGAGTATACTAGACTTGGTTTCTTGCTGAAATTGTTGCATGTTAGTAGCTAAAGCAGAAACTATTTAGTCTAAAGACATACCCGACTTAGGAGGAAAAGGTTGACAGTTTGGCTGTTGAGACATAGGAGCCTGTTGCCTTGGTTGATAGTTTGGCTGTTGGAAATTGTTGAATTTTTGTCCATAACTAAGATTTGGGTGGTCCCTCCATCCCGGATTGTAGGTAGTGGCATAAGGATCATATTTCCTTTGGAATTAACCTTGGAATCCTCCTACAACATTGGCTTGTTCGTCCTCCTGAAGAGTTGGGCACATATCTGTAGCGTGGCTAATATTTAAGCAAACCTCACAAGCCTTGACCTGTTAATGATTCTCTACAACTATTTTCTGAACAAGAGAAGTTAGTTTATCAAGCCTATGTTCAATAGAATTAATACTTACCTCGTTTACCTTTTTTGTGGGAGGATCCTCACGAGTTCCAAACTGTTGAGTATTGGCAACAACTTTAGTAATCAATTCCTTGGCTTGTTCCATTGTCTTATCCACTAACGCTCCAACGCTAGAGGCATCTATCATATTTCTATCACTCTGTAACAGTCCTTCATAAAAATATTGAATCAATAAATGGTCTGGTATTTGGTGATATGGGCAGCTTGCGCAAAGTTGATTGAATTTCTCCCAGTACTCATAAAGAGTCTTTTCATTGTATTGACGAATCCCACAAATATCTTTTCTAATTGCTGTGGCTCTAGAAGTTGGGAAAAATTTTTCAAGAAACAGCTTTCTTAGTTAGTCCCAAGTTGTAATTGACCCCGGTGGGAGATAATATAGCCAATCTTTTGCTTTGCTGTCAATGAAAATGGAAAAGCTCACAATTTGATTTGCTCTTCACTTGCTCCTTGCGGCTTCATGCTAAAGCAGACGATCTCTTTTAAATGCTTATGGGGGTCTTCACCTGCAAAACCACGAAAGGTAGGTAGTAAATGAATTAAACCAGATTTTAGTTCAAAACTTACCTCTACATTTGGAAATTGTATGCACAGGGGCTGTTGGTTCACATCAGGATTAGCCATCCTTCTCAGAGTTTGTTCCGCTTCAGCCATGATTTCAGGTTCTCTGAATAATTCAGATAAATCAACTATAAAATTACTGTTAGAATTATATGAAGAAAAAGTCTTTCGCTGCTTTGGTTCCCTTCTTAGCCTTCGAGCTGTCTTCTCTATCTCAGAATCAAAGATTAAGTCACCTGTGGGAGAAGAACGAGGCATAAAAAAAAAAAAAGATTAAACAATGACACCAGTCCCCGGCAACGGCGCCAAAATTTGATGGGTGTCGAAACCACCAAAAATAAATTCCTACTCTCAAAATAATATTTCTTGCAAATAGGGTGAGTAGGGTCGTACTCCATAGGGACTAGCCAAATTATTCAACCCAAAAATAGTAAAATAAAATAAGGGGGATTTTTCTTGATAAAGAAAATTAAAAATAAATAAATTCAAAAAATATTTTTGATAGAGAAAACTTTAATGCAAAAAACTCCCAGCCAAGGTTTATTTTAGATCTGACTCAACTAATTTGATCATTGAGTACCCCAAAAGGTAAAAAATATAATTTCTCTTCTAAAATAAATTGGTTATGAACATCAACAAGTTCTGATGTTTTGCTCTTCCTTAAGAATATTTAAAAGGAACAAACTCTCCAATTAAACCATTCATAAATCAATTCTAAATAAGCTCTTGGAATTTAAATCTTGAATAGCATTAAGAAAAAGAAAAGTAACCAATCACTGTTTAACAATACATAAACTCGTATGTTTAAAACAGAAGAAATATTTTCTTCAATACACAAAGATAATTTTAATTTATCAAAGGTATTGAATTGCTACTCTACCGAATCAAATGAACAATTACGGATTCAAAAAATTCGGATAGCAGTAATTACTCAGTTAAAATAAGGTACCAATTAAATTAATTGAATAATAATATCAGAATAATAGAAAATATTTCAATATTCAAGAAAAGAAACAATTAAATCAAACCTCTCACAAATTATTCAGAGTCAGATCTCAATAACCTTGACTAAAAAACAAAGAGATTAGCCACTCATGGCTTTAGAACACTTAAAGAATTTTCCTCAGAAATTTTGAGAAGATAAAAAAATAGAAAAATAACGCAGAGAAAATAACGAAGGAGAGAAGCCTCTGATCTCTATCTCCTTTTTCTGGTCTTTCACCCCTCCTTTTATAGACTTCCTCCGTGTGAATCTGAGTAAATCTGTACTAAAAAGAAAATCTACGTAAATCTCTCTCGATAGCTTTTCCACGATAAACATCATCTTATCTGATCCATATTTATCTCTCGATAGCTTTTTCAAGATAAACATCATCTTATCTGATCTATATTTATCTCTCGATAGCTTTTTCAAGATAAACATTATTTTATCTGATCCTGCAAATAAACATGAGAGAAGATATAAGATCAATTAAATAAATATAGATTATCTATAAATTATATTAATTAAAATCTCAAAATCACAACCATTTAACTAATTAACATATATAAATCAATTACAGTAACTTCCAAAACAAATTCGACACATGCTACTGCCTCTTGCTCCCCTTAAGCAACCCGTCTTGTTGCCCCTGAGCAATATGTGATGTTCAAGGGGAGGAACAAATTTGGATTGCTCATATATATTTAAACAGTTTAAATTTTAGTATTTTTTTTCAATATTAACCATTTTCTTTTTTGGTTTTGATTTTTTTTATTTTAAAGAAACAAAATATAAGATGAAGATAATCTTTCAATTTTCATCAGACAAAAAATAATAATAATATAAGAAAATAGAGAAATATAATAACATTAAAATAAATATAATTGTTTTAATATAAAGATAGTATATATTAGAAATGATACAATATATATTAATTATTAAAATCATACTCTTTCATTTTTTTTATTGAATATAATTTATTTATAATCTCCTCTATAATGAAATTGCTTACAATATCATTTTCAATATAAACAATCAAATTATTTGTAAGAAAGTCATCTTCTATTTTATTATAAAACTTTATTTTTATAATGAGTAAAGAGTATAATTAAATAAATAAAAAAATTGTGAAAGAGTGAGAATCAAAGAATGAAGAATATGTTATTAATTATTCATAGATAATGGAAATAAGAAGATTCCTAAAAATAAATTTAATTTAATTTATTATATTTTATTTGTTTTATAAAATTTTACTTTTATGATTAATATAAAAAGCAGCTATATCTTTAAAAGCATATGTTTAAAATTTTAAAATATAAAAAAAACAAATAAAAAATTTTAAAAGATCACGATTTAAAAATTTTTTCAAAAAAATATATTATAGTATATATATACTTAATACATATAACAATTTTTTTTTAAAGGAAGGCCACTACCATAAAATACATAACCTTGGTCCGTTCCTGATTCATCATTGACTGCTTCCAAGTTCCAACTCATCAACTATTTACTAATATTATATGATAGGGTTTCCACAACTTGAATATAAAATTTGACTTTTCATGAATGCTATGCGCAATGAGACATAGACTTTATATTTATATATATTGTAGGGAAATTGATTGTTTCGAATTATCGCCTTACAGAAATGACATTATAATTATATATACATCGCTTGAATGTTTTGACCAAGAAAAGAAAAGAAAAAAAACCTTCAGAAGAAGCCAATTTCAAATTGCTTAAAGTAATTAATTAAATATAATATTTGAGAAATAATTTCATTCTTTTTCCTTGGCTTAGACCCATCAAGATCAATTGTTTCCCAATTACTAGAGCTTGCGAGTTTGACTTGAGTACTAAAACAATTTGTCACGTTGATCTCATAATATATCCATACATAAATGGCCTCAAAACAAGTGGTACCACCCTGCCAAGTCCAGATGCAGTTCAAAGTATATATAAGATATAAAATTCTTACGTTTACAAAACAATTAATAAATTACATGTAAATACGTGAAAGATAAATTTTATTATAAAAAGTATTAATATAGTAATATTTCTGTTAATAATTAATTTAATTTATTCTTTTTTAATCCTTTTTGTCGAATTCTTTTTAGACCTGTCTCAGAGGAATTATGTTTCCTCTCGTAGAGTAGGTGTAGGATAGGCCTGGTTGTATATTTTGTCTGGCTCTCTTGTCCATAATTGTGGCTAAGTTCTTTGATTAACCTTACGTTTACGAAAAAACACAATATTCAAATCATATTTTTGACCCAATTGAGTTTAGCCCCTTAAAACACCCACTCGGGCACGCTAATAGTTTTAACTTCTATTTTTAAGGGTATTGGTATCTTTGTCCTTTCGGGATATCCGAGAAAATTAACACCATAGAGAAGTAGGAGGTTTTTCAAATTTTATAATGTTTGATAATTTATATTAATGGCACAGTTTATGTAAAGTTATTCTGATATTTTTATAAAATAATAAAAAGTTTTATACAATTATGATGTCATCCTTAAAACAGTTAAACTCGATATCTTTTTCAACTTTTATATATATATATATATATATATATCCCTCTCTCTCTCTCTCTCTCTCTTAGCCTGCTTCTAATCTTTGGATTTGGTACACGATTTTGTACTTACATTACGTGATTGAGCATGCTTTAAATTGCAACCAATAATGATCGATTAATTTTTTCTGTCTTTCCGAGTGTGCCGTCAATTCGCATCGAATAATTGCCTCTAAAAGAAGTTAAATAAAAACAAAATTATTAGAAAAGACAAGGCGTGGCAGGAGAAAATAATAATAGATAAAAGAATAAGTTATACTAATTTTTTTATAAAATTTGATTAAATTATATTTAATATTTTTTATTTTAAAAATATTATTTAATTTTTTTATATTGAATATATATTACAAAAATTCTTTTCTAATATATTGTTTATTAATAAAATTAATTTTTATATGACATATATTTCTTATAAATATAAAATTATTTAGTTATTTTTATGCTTATAAAAGAGTAAAATTATAGTCCCATGTTAGATTTAATATCAATTTATTTGTCTTTAATTATTACCATTATTAAAAATAAAATTACAGCATTGAAAATTTAACTTTAAGAATTGAATAATATTTTAAAAAGTTAGCTTAGTCACCCCAAAAAAAAATTAATATAATTTACTCTAAATAATGACAAAGTTTAGTGCAATTCACATGTTTGTTATAAGATTTCTTAATAGAACCATAAGAGATAAATTTCTTTTTTAATATAATTTACGCTTCATATCATGTTTTATTGAAGAAGTTACCAACCAAAGAAAAAAAGAAATAGGACTTTATTACAATAATGTGGATCATATTCGAAATTACTACGTTTACCAGTTCAATTTGGGCTGTCTAAACCGTTTATATATTTGCTAACTTTATTGTCAGAAGAATTGAATAATATTTAAAAAAGTTAGCTAAGTCACCCAAAAAAAAAAAAAGAAATTAATATAATTTACTCTAAACAATGACAAAGTTTAGTGCAATTCGCATGTTTGTTATAAGATTTCTCAATAGAACCACAAGAGATAAATATATATTTTTTTATAATTTACGCTACATATCTTGTTTTATTGAAGAGGTTAATAACCAAAGAAAAAAAGCAATAGGACTTTATTACAATACTGTGGATCATGTTGGAAATTACTATGTTTACCAGTTCAATTTGTGCTGTCTGACCGTTTATATATTTGCCACACGTTTTTGCCCCTTCACTTGCATATAGCTTGCCCCACACATATTGCTTGCATTTACGTCTTAGAGTTTGATGCTTTGAAATGAATGCCATTCTGTTCCTTTTAAAAAGCCAAATTTGCAGTCACAGGCAGAAGAAGAAGCCCTAGAGAGCACAGGTACGTAGGTTAATTTCCCAGTTTCTGGCTTTCTCTATCAGTAACCTCTTACTTTAATGAGCTTCATTCAAGTTAAGGTTAAAGATGATTATCTTTTTATCTCCAGGAAGACTATTTTTCTGTGAATTTAGTTTCGTCTAAGATTCAAACTTAGATCCTTCATCTTCACACACGAGCCAAACCTCCACAGTTCCAAGAAGATTATCTACAAATCTATTCATATAAGTAGGGAAGCATCCCAAAAAAAAGAGAGAGAGAATCATTATTTCTGGGTCCTGAAGTTGTCTTTTTAAGGCTCCAGGAAGCCATGGCTGAGGGAGATAAAGAGCCATTGTTGCAGAAACAGAAGAGTTACTATGAAGGTTGTCCTGGCTGCAAGGTTGATCTTCTTAAAGAAAAACAAGAAGGAATTCCATTCAAAGGACTCGCCTTCATTTGGATTGTTGTCCTTGCTTCTGGTAAGCTTTCATTCATTCTTTCCTTCTTTCTTTCTTCCTTCAATAGATGATTCTAGCATTACTTTACTACAGGAAAGTTCACTTCGTCAAATGTTTTTCTACTGCAATTCACATGTTTCATGAGGCCGATCATCTTATTAATTACATCTGTATCACTGTTACGAATGGAGGCAAAAGGAATTAATTAATACACAAAACAATACGATCGATGTCGATGTCCACTTATTCATGTCGGTGATATAATAATTGCCTATTCTACTGTGTGAACTCTATAAGGACGTAATTAACCTTATCATACAATTAAAGAAAAAATACAAATACATTTGAAAGTGTTTTCAGATCTGGATGGCTGGACACTTCAACTTGCGCAATTAACCATTAAATTAATTTAATTTGAGCTTTTCTTAATTCAAATAAATTACATTATACACTTTTGAGATTTAATTAAATTCCACATGATATTTCTTTTGTTTTAAAAAAATGGTCTTTATTGATGTTTAATATATTTCAAAAAAAATTTCTTTTAATTTCTTTTCCATCAGGTGTAATTTAATAATTTATTTTCTTAATTATGTTTATCTCTTCAGGTTTTTCTTCCCTCTGTCTAAATAAGAATGTAAGTTAAAGGCAAACAGAAACCAATAACTATTGCAGGATTCCTCTACGTAGCTACACTCCATCGGATTTGTTTCTGCGTAGGCATGCTGTGCCAAAAGCAAAGAAAATAATGGGAATAATTTCAGAGAAATCAGACCATGCGTCATTATAGCTTTTTCAATTTTTATTTTTTATTTTTATAATTTGTTATGTTTTGCTTTTAACAGCCATGCCCATGTGCAGCTATGGCCCCATATATAATTAATTAACCTTGAAATGAAAATTCCACAATTATTTAGTTTGGTCCATGAAGGAGGTTAAGTCTATATTTGTCGTGCTGAGGTTGATGATTGAAATATTTGACTCTGGTTCTTCTCTATAATGAAGTAAATTAAATAAAAAATTAGATTTAACAATTATAAATGAAAAATATTTATTGTAAAAGATTTTAAATTTTAAAACTATGAAAGATAAAAAAATTTAACCGTAAAAATTCATTTTTTGAATAATAGTACACAAGAATTGAAAAAATGTGGATGAACACTAAAAATGGCTTATGAATTTTATATATAATATACAATTCTTTTCAATTAAAAAATTTTTTCTAGTTAAACTTTTTTATTCTTTTAATCTTTAAAATAATTTCAAAATTTAAATTCTCTTAGAAAAAATATTTTCAACTTATGATCTAAAATATAATTTTTCTTAAATGTAAACATAAAAATCTATTATCATCAATACATGTGTGGGGTATATCCTCAAATAATTAGCATTTTTTTATGGAAATTAACATTATTTTTTATTTGTGTGATTTCAGCACTGCCAATTTCGTCCCTCTTTCCCTTTCTTTACTTCATGGTGAGTACTCTTTCCTGCCTTATTTATTTAGTTTATTATGCTATGCAGACGTCGATGTGTTGTCTTTTAAAAAAAGATGAAGCTAATTAATCTATTAGTATATGATTAATTAATTAATTAATGTTTTTTGTATCATGGTTTGTCTTGACCTTTATAGATTCTACTAGAATCAGGATGCTAAGAAAACGACTAAGAGACTAATTGATTAATTTATTTTTTTGGTCAGAAACAGCTAGCTGTAATAAAACAGAACTCTATTCTTTAAGAGAAGCTAACGAATGAAAACATTCTCCATTTTTTTAAAAAGAAATATGTGTGTGGGAGAAGATTGGCATCTTATATATTAATTACACAAACTGAAAAGAAGGATTTTGTTTCCTAGTTGCTATAACTACTCCTTTGTCTTCTTCAACCCAAAAAAAAACTACTTTTGTCTCATAAATTTTAAGAAACAATTCACGATTCCATGGCAATAATTTCAAGTCGAAATTTTCTTTAATATATATCTATATAATATATTTAAAAAATTGATCAATATATATATATTTAAAAAAAACACTAATCTTGCTGTATCATGTAATTTTTCCATCCAAACATAATTTATTTGTTTATAAAAAAATTCCTTTATAAAAAAAATTTCCTTCTTTTGTGAAAAAAATTATTTCCTATAAATTATTAAAAAAATTATGCAAATCTATATAATAATATATTAAAACAACAACCATTAACCATGCTATGTCATGCAATTTTCCGCCCACCAAGGGTTTTCCTTTTTTATGAAAAAAGTTTCCTTTATACAAAAATATTTCCTTTTTGTGAGCAAATTCTTTGCTGTAGATTATTAAAAATTTCGCAAAATTATGTAATATAGTAAAACAATAATCACTGGTCATACCATGTCGTGCAATTTTTTTCTAAAAATATAATTTCCTTTCTTAAGAAAAAGTTTCCTTTATTATATATTAAAAAAATTATTCTGTTTGAAAAGCATCTTCTCTACAAATTATTAAAAATTTCACAAATCTAAGAAATATACTAAAACAACTAACAGCCATGCCATGTCTTGCAATTTTTTCATGAGTGGTAATATTATATTTTCAAAAACACCATGTTCCTTAGTTATGATACAATAATTTTTAAATATAGAATAATTTTTATTAAATAATTACTTCAAACATTAACTTATTTAATAATTAATAGCTCTTAAAAGAATTAATTTAATTTTGTGCAATTAATTAGTGTAATTATAGTGATAAATTTTTTAAAGTAGACAAAATATTGTTCTATATTTAGTAATTATTTTTTCATAATTAAAAAACATATTGCTCCTTGAAACATAGTATCATCACTCTTTTTTCATCCACAAAAGGATTTCCTTTTTAATGAAAAATTTTCCTTTGTACAAAAATATTTCCTTTTAGTGAACAATTTTTTTCGTAAATTATTTAAAATTCACAAAATTATATAATATACTAAAACAATGATAACTAGTCATGACATGTCATTTTTTCCCCAAAAAAATAATTTCCTTTCTTATGAAAAAGTTCGCTTAATTATAAAAAAAAAAATCATTCTTTTTGAAAAGCATCTTCTTGACAAAATATTGAAAATTCCACAAATCTAAGAAATATACTAAAACAACTAGTAGCCATGCCATGTCTAGTAATTTTTTTCCTTCAAAAATAATTTTCTTTTTCATGAAAAAAGTTTCCTTTATGATAAATTTTTGTTTTACAAAATTTCATTTTCCATAAATTATTAAAAACTTTACAAATCTATATTATATACCAAAACAACAACTGCTAGCCATCCCATGTCATACAAATTCTTACAACTTATATATGAATTTTAATTATCTTAATAAATTGTGATCTTTCAAAATAGTTCCCCCTAATTCAAATGTCTTTAGATACTTAGTTAGATATAGTAGTGTAACAATTTTTAGGCTACATAATGTCTAATATTAGGATGATAGAATAGCATAATAACTAATTTGTATGATCTTTAATTATAAAGTAGTATAGTAATAAATTCATGATATCACAAACAAGATGGATAATCTCACCTATCATAAGAAAATGATATTACTACATAGTACTAGGATGATGAATAAGTAATATTGTGAACAAGAAGAATGATCTTACTTGATGATTTCTTTGGTAGTAAAACAACCTCACCGATGGCAAACAAAAAAGATTACCTTGCCTGAAATAGGAAAATCATGGTATTACATAAGTAAACATCATAAGCAAAAAAGATAACTTCACCTATCATTGGAAAAGCTTACAATCTTAATGTTTCTTTATAGGACAATTATGCTTTCATTCATCCTTTTCAAAAGCTGTATTTCATTCGGTTTTGAAACTATATTTCAAGCTTTTATTAAAAAAAATTACTTTGAAACAATTACTTTTTCACTTAATTTCAAAATAATATTTCAATTCTACTCTCATGTTTCAAGATTAAAAAAAAGCCCCATTTAAGTTGATTTTAAAATTATATTTCCACTATATAGTCATACCAACCAATTTTGAAATGGTATTTTCCAAGGAAAAATGGGTTTCAACTAGTGTTACTTGTAAACTCCATTTGATGTTTCAAATTGCATTATCCTTACTCCACATATCAAGAGAAAACTTGCATTGAAAAGTCAAGGGATCTAAGCTTGTATTGCAAAGAATGATCAACATGTTGCAAAAAAGCCAAAAGTACCAATTACGCATCACGTCACACAATGTGTGACAACCTTAGTAAAGGCTAAGGCCCTATGGATGTGCTACCAAGAACGATTCATGCATTATGACCTCATCAAGGCCAAGGCCTTGGTTACATGCCATTTAAAACAATCACTTGCATTAAGACCCTAGTGAGACCATAGGCCTCAAGCACACAATACAAAAAATATTCAAGACAACTCAACCAAAGCCCCAATAGGGAAATAGGGTTTAAAGTAACCCACCAAATTTTCAAAAAAGATTTTGAACCAAAAAAAGGTATACCCTTCTTCAACAAAATAGATTAAAGATTAAGAATACATTTCTTGTTTGAGAAACACATCTTTCAAGAATGTCTTATTTACAAAACACATCTTCCAAACATAGCATAAGGTATGCACATCAACCCAATATCCTTCACATATTGGAAGAAAGGAAGGTGTCGACAATCTACCTCATTAGCCTTGGCAACACCCTTTTTTCTAAATCCATAAAGACTTTTTATGAAAAAAAAAAAAAAGAAATCCCCTGAATTCTTTATATAGCAGTAAGTTAGGGGGAAAAAGTTCAAACATGTTGTACGAAAGGAGATATAAAAAGGAAAAAAATCCAAATGGAAAGATGAAAAGAATCCCTTGAAAAGTCTTAAAAAAACAGTTAATACAATTATTAAGGTGCTTGGTAAGAATAGTAATTACTTCAATTTACTACTTCGTTTTAGGTATATTAGGCTTTACCTTAGATTCAACTAATTAGTTAGTATGAATATATTGGGCCTTGCATTGGATTGGCCCAATTAGATTATTTATGAAAACCTAAAGCCTAAAAGGAAACATCATCCTAAGGTACATACCCTAAGTCATAAGACTTTAGTCTTATTATTCATATGTTCATTAGAAAGTTGTGGCAGTATACAAGCAAAAAATTAAAATATTACAAAGACTAAGACATTCTTTTATGGATGGTCACAAAGATCTTGCTAAAAGACTAAAAAAAGGAAAATTAACCCCTAATACTTTAACAATATCAATAAAAGTAGGGGAGAACATTTGAAATGGCTCATTGCCAACTGCAACGTTGGTAAGGATCGCTTCCCTCTCATTGTAGAGAAAGCTAACCAAACAACCATGACAACAATCATAGAAGCACAAACTTGCTCCCTAATAAAAAGAAAAAAATGTAAAACTAAATTTGCTGTTGTTGAACCAAGGAGCAAGAAATGTAAAATTGCATTTGCTGTTGTTAGACCCCCCACTAGTAATGAGTTGGGGGGAGTCTATTACCAAAAGCCATTTGCTACAAAGGCATGTAGAGGACAAAAAAGATCATTAATTTCCTCTTTGCTCTCATTTCTTACTTGTAATAGAATAAAGGCTCATTAGACAATACCTCTTCCCTAAGGTAGAATACACCAACTCGTGCCAGGATAGACTAAGGTATCCAAATATAAAGTAAAATGTCATCTTTTGAATTTCACCAATTCTTATTGCATTGGGAAAACCACTCCTAAATGTCTTTTAGATACTTAAGCCTTTGTCTTTGGATACTAGATACTTAAAACAAGGTTAGCCCTATCACTATATGTAGTGTTAACAAAGGCATATGAGCAATAGACGGATGGGTCAAAGTTGTATAAACCCATAGATAAGACAAGGGTTCTTGCACAAAACACACTGTCTTAGATGGCACCTATCCTTTAGGTAACACACATACAAGTTACAAAATCACAACTGTTGATTAGGAAAGTAGGAAAAGATTGCATAAAGAGACTATAAGTTCCTACACAAAGTGACTTGTCGCCTTTAGTAAAAGGTGGATAGATATTAGTGTTAGAACTAGTAAAAAAGTTGGATAAGGATTAGATACAACATAATATCTAAGGTAAAGTTAGTGTTCTTGATGATGAATATACTAGCAATAGAGGAAATTAGTCATAAGGGCAAGGGAGAATAATCACTAAGATGATCATAAAAAGATAGATGACATACTATAACTACAAAAACTTAGTTGTTGAACAATGTTTGGTTTGACAGTTAGTTGGTAGAAAGTATTTGGTTCAAATAGTATAAGCTTACTAGTTGAAAATTGATGATTACGAGCTTAGTTTATACATAGTGGTAGTTGATGAATAGTATTGAATGAGGATAGCTATAGGTTAAGACATTTCATGAACAACGTTGATTGAGGAAAGTTCTACTTTAGTTGATACAAACTTAGTTGATAAACAACATTGACTAAAGAAAACTTAGTTAATGAACAATGATGATTTATGACCATTTTTGTTTAATTTTAAAACTAATGACTTCAACAAAGAAAAATAAAATGACTAAACCTTAGAAAACTTGTATTGGGAAGGAGGAAAATAACTAAGTTAGTAAAGCTTTGTGCCCCATGAAGGACACCCTGAACTTAGGAACGATATTATTTGCATGCATAAATATTCACTTGTAAGGACAATATGACTTCATGCCATGACTTAAGTGTGGTAACACTACTTCATACACACACCAAAATACGATCTACACAACCTTGTGCCTTGACCCAAACTTAAGTAACCCACTTGGTATGTGCACTAAGACTACTTAATATAACATTAGATATGATACAAATGATAAGAAGAAGACAACGGTACTTCTACAAATAAGTACTTAACAAATTTATTATTAATCTTTCATATGATTTATTACATATTGCATTATATCCTTTACATTATCATAAAAGGCCCAAATTTGAGCACACCTTAATAACTCTTTAGACACCTTCCAATAAACTACTAACATATGCAACTTGTCCTAGTATAACCTTGTTAGCTTTCACTTCTAAGAACCTTTTATGTTTGCTAATATTAGTCTCAAGCAAAGACAAATGCCTTTTTCTCAACAACCTTATTCCCAGGGTCACAAGATGACTCTCTAGCCTTTTAACAATGTTTCCATTGAAGTAACCTCCTCCAAAGAATGGGATGGAGAAGTTGTAGATAGAGAACTTGTTAGAAGAGTAATAGCTAAAGGAGAATCTAGAAAATTCATAAGCAGAAAGTCAAGACCATCTCTTTTTGCATGCCTCAATAGGTATGCAATCACTTTAGGTCCTAAGCCATGGCTACATAAGCTTGAAAGAACTAGCGTATTACATTAGTGTGTCCCAACACATACTCCAAGCTCATTGATTGAAATGGAATCTCACTTGAATAAAACCTACTAGTCAAACCTAATAGAATAACCACATCATTGTCAACCACACCCTTGCTTTGCCTCTTCACCTTATTAAGATGATAACTAATCTTATCGAAGTGTCGCTAAGAGAAAGGAAAAAGATTACTAGTACTCCCTATAGATATGAAATGATAAATCCATCTTAACCTTGAACTTAAAAAGACCACCTGCAAAGAGATGACAATGATCAAGTTTAAAGGGCATATTCACCAACATAAAAAATATGACAAAACAAAAGGAACAGATAGCTCTACTCTCACAAACCAACATAAAGCCATAAAACCCAACACGTATTGAACTACTAGAAGGGTTAATTAACAAAAAGCTACCCTTGTCAACAGTATTAAAAAATAGAAACGACCATTTAAGGGGAAACAAATTCTTTTTCAAAGAACATCCTTATACATCACTACAGAAGCTCCACCATCTCCCCCCCCAAAAGAAACCTGCTAGATAAAAGGTAATGGCATAATAATGTTTAAAAGAAAGAATTATTACCCTAATACCAACAAAGATCGTCTTCTAAGATGTTACTCCTAAAGTCACCCACAACAAGGAAGCCATTACAAGAAGAATAATACTTAAACAAGATCGACCTATGTAAGAGAGACAAGAAAATAAGACATAGATAGATAGAAGATAGGTAGAGATGTAACAAACAAGACTTTAAAAGACTAGCAAATAACCTTTCACATTCCATGACTTCCCATTTTCTATGGGGCACTCCATTTGAACATGGTAAATCATGGGAATGTAAAATGCCAAAGCTGCGAAAGCAAGCGTTCCTCACCTTTCCCCAAGAACTATAGTATGCAATAACTAAGACAAATGTACTACTCTAAACCCATCTACCTTGTCACTTTGCTAGTAAACTTATAGAGAAGTGTTTAGGGGGCCTTCAAGCCAAAAGCATTCAAATGGCTTAACTTAGTTCGACCGACTTCTAGAAAACCCAACAAACTCAATAGCTACTATTCATTGAGCCTCATACAAGGAATTGACACATAATTTACCCAAGTTACTTTGAACAGAAAGGCTCTAGCAACCACCCTGATTAGACAACTTTTACAACTCAACTAGGCAATTTAACCTAATTCTCATCATTAGTGCATTGCCCAAAAAGCTTATAAATAGAGAGCTCTTACAGCATAATGAAAGAGATTTTAAACCTATCCCACTTAGCAGTAGTTTACTAAGCCTAAGAAATATAGTCTTTGCTTTGTCTTATCATTGTATCTCTCTCAAAAGACTTTTATATAACATAAATTGTCAATTACTTTGATCTCTCATTCCTTTTGATTCCTCCTTCATTTAAATCATGATCTCTCAAACCAAAACAAATATAATATAATATATTACTTGAACTTTAAATAAACTAAATAAATAACTTTGATTTTGAATTGTATTGATTAATTTGTTTGACAAAAATATAATTGATGGTTTTATTCAAGAAGTCCGAAGCTCTATATTAATTGATTTTTTTTTTTTTTATGAAAACAGATTAGAGATTTTCATATGGCTAAAAGGGAGGAAGACATCGGTTTCTATGCTGGTTTTGTGGGTGAGAATTTTTTTTTTTTCTTATTTATGTGCAATTTCCATTCATTTAATTAAAAGGATATGAATGGACCATTTACACATAATTATTAATAACTTTCTTTTACACCTATTAATTATTTATTTTTCAATTATTTTTCCATAAGTTGTTTCTAACAAAAATCCCTTAAATATCTTCAAGGATGCTCTTTCATGATTGGCAGAGCTTTGACCTCAGTTGTATGGGGAGTGGTTGCTGATCGTTATGGTCGAAAACCAGTTATTATCATAGGGACTCTTTCGGTGTAAGTAGTGCTCTATAATTATCATTTTTATATGCTAAACTTGGATTCTTTTTTGTTTTGTTCGTCTTTCAATTTTCAACTACTTTATATTATTTGCCAACAACAGTTCTTTTGAATTTGTTTTAGGGTCCTCATTAACACTCTCTTCGGCCTTAGTACAAATTTTTGGATGGCCTTAGCTACAAGGTTTCTCCTTGGAAGCTTGAATGGTCTGCTTAGCCCAATAAAGGTAAATTCATACTTCGAAAAAGAAAAAGGAAATTAAAGCTACAACTTTTAGATTAGATTTTAATGTCTTTTGTAGAAATTTTGAATAGCTTATATCACTTTCCAAGAAATTGAAGGAAACATATTATTATTTTTAAAGAAAGAAATAAAATACTTCTACCTTCTATCCCTATATGAAATTTATTTAGAGTGATTTGAGTTAATAATCAACCAATTCAATAAGTGTTTTTTATTATTATTTAATTTAAGGACTAGACTTAAATATAATTTTTTATATCTTTATTTCAAAATTTTCAATAAAATTATAATATATACAAAAAAGGTTTTAAAAAATCAATTATGTAATACTAATTTATAAAAATTATAGATTTTTCTATAAAATTATATATTTATTATATTTTAATTAAAATTTTAACGGAAAAAAATAGTAAAAATTAGATATATAACTTTTTTTTATCTTAATTTATACTAAAAGAAAAATCTGTTTGCGTGGAAACTGACAAAGTAGTTATTTTTTATTTTAAAAAATTAATTATTTTATTTTTATTTTCATTTTTAACTTTCTATATACAAATGCCTATCAATTTAACTTGAAATAATACATTCTATTATTATTGCTTTTGGGTTTAAATCCACAAATTGCCCCTAAGCAGCTGAAGCCTTTGGACATTGGATTATTATTATTACCTTTCACTGAAAAAACAAAAAAATTTATTTAGCACCCTGGCCTTTCAAATTTATTTATTTATTTTGATCTCTTTCAAATTGTACCATCCTTTTCCAATACATCAATTATCTTAGCAAATGACAAAGATCAATTAGAACCAATGAAAGAAGGCTCCATTATGGTTACTTAAATTACTATATTATGAAAGAAAACTAATATTAACTTTAACTCTTCGATATCCAAAAAAGACTCGTATTAAAATTTTAACGTCCAAGATAGACTAGAAAAAATTACAGATTGTGTCATCTATTTCAAACCAAAAAATCATTATGTAATCTTTCTTGGATGTCTTCCATCTTAGCATGGTTTTCATGTTGCTTCATTCTTTCTCTCTCTCTCTTTTATTTTGGGGCTATGGTTTATTTTCATTAGTTTTGGTTTACTTTTACTAAAATAGTAAGAGTTTTATATGATTTGAGGAACTATTTTTTAAACACTAAAATAAGTTTAATAACTATTTTGATACACTAAAAGGAAGTTAATAGACCATTCTAAAACATTGGAAGAAGTTAAGGGATTATTTTCAAAAACAAAAAAACAAAAGAATACTTAAATGACAACGTTTATTCTCCTGAGATCCCACATAGCTTTACTCCTCATCTTTAATTTATATCAATTTTAAGTTACAATATCTCAGACTTACACTTTAAAATTTCATAAAATCACAAGAAATTTTTGAAAAATTACTACTTTATTGTGAGTATTTTTAAATCTAGTTGTAATTCTTTAAAAAGAATCTCTTATAACTTTTTTAAAATTTAGTTATAATTTTTTTTAAAAAAATTGTTGTAACTAGTAGTAATTTTTTTAAAATTTAATAGTAATTTGTAGTTCTAAAACCTAACTATAACTATGCTAAAAAGTCTTTTGTAACATTTACATAAGAGCATTTTGATTCAATATTCTCTGGTCCCCAGGGTCTTTTTTATTGTAAATTTTAAGAAGTCTGGGCCGCTATACGTAATTTTTTTCTTGTTTTATGAGAAAATTATGATAAAGAACTAAAACATAAAAAAAATTATTTTTAAAAATTTGTTATCTCTTATTTTAAGCCGGTTATCAATGCATTTAACAACAATTAGTTAAATCTAATAATAAAATTTTAAAAATAAAGTTTTACACTTCTTAATCCTTACCATGTTTCATTCTACGGGTTCCTGCTTGAATATGTCCTGCCTTGTAATCACTACACTTCGTACCATGTGCAGGCATATGCATGCGAAGTTTTCCGTGACGAATATCATGCTCTAGGCCTATCAACAGTAAGTTTCATCGACCTGTTCAAATTTTGGGTTCCAGAAAGTTTGCACATTCGATCACTAAAGAATGATGAACTAATTTCAGGTTAGCACAGCATGGGGTAGTGGATTGATCATTGGTCCGGCTCTGGGTGGTTTCCTCGCTCAGGTACTTTAATTTTCTCGGCTTTTCATGTTTGGGATTACATGTCAAACATAACCCTTGATTTGCAATACTAGACGGGGGAAATTTTCAGAGCAGGGCAAGTCTGATTCTAGGTGTAAGCAAACCTTATTTGAGAAATGGTTGTAAAATTGCTGGTGGATAACCAAACGTAGTAGAACTATTACTTTTCGTGGTCACAACATGGCGATATACTGCAAATGATAGCCAACTTGTTTGAGGTAATTGGGGATTTAGGAAGATTGATCCTGGGTTCAAGACTTCAAGTTGTGATGACAAAAAGTATCCAAGTTGATATATTCTTTAGGCAGTAAAATTGAGTATATTGGAAAAGAAACACTCTTTTACGTAGCTACAAGCAAATGAACCTGCTCGTTCACTTGAAAGATATGCCTTCCGCCCGCCAGAAGCTGGGATATTCTTGGTATATGATTGAACTCTATCTTCCAAATCCAAAGAATATGACTTCCTTTGCAAGCAGCTACAACCTCTTGATTATCAGATTTTAGTGTCAACTTAGCAGTAAAAGAGGTTGTGATGAAAGAAAATCTTCTGTGATGACTTTAGCCTCTGCTTCAAAAATTTATATTGCCTTGGTTTTTCTGGAAAACACTGAAAGAGTCCTTCTGTTATGATCCTTTAGGTCCTCAAAAAAAAACTTGAGGTCCCCACAACTACGGCCTCAATTTAGGACATAGACAAGCCCAAAAATTGATTATCTAAGTTCTACTTTTGTGTCGCTTTATACTCGAATGTGAGAGTAAGTGGATGAATGATCACACAAATAAACTATGAAAATGTGGAGGTAAGTTACTCGTAGTATGAAATTACAAATTACAATTTAATATTTGTAAGAAATATAGGCTAGGTGAGTCAATGAGCTGCACTTTTGGGTGGATGTAATTAGAATTGCATTAGAGTGGGATCTTCACAAACGGATTCCATGAAATTTACCTGTGTACCTCTGTAGGATCAAATTATGTTTCACATTCTCATTGAGAGCAATGAATTTCATAAAACCACACATAAAGCTTTTGGGATTGGTTCCAGATAGCCACAGTATCAACCTTTCACCAATCCTAGAAGGGCATGCATAATTGTGATTACCCTGTTATTGCCTAGGATGATATCTTCAACTTCTACATATAGTGAGTAACATTCAATGCATATGGGCTCCACTTCAGTTAGTGAGATTTACTTATATGCTGTTTCTAACTTATTTTGTCATTCAGCCGGCAGATAAATATCCACATATGTTTTCCAAAGACTCTATATTTGGACGGTGAGCTAACTTTCCCGCTTAACTGTTAACATAATACATGAGGTCCTGGACCATATTACTTTTCATGAGTCATGAAACTAATATCTTACTGTGCACATGGTTTTTGGACACAGATTTCCTTACTTCTTGCCCTGTCTTGCTATATCAGTTTTTGCAGTGCCAGCATTTATTGCCTCTTTCTGGCTTCCGGTAATTACTGTATCTCTTAACACTTATCCCCTAATACTTCTCAATACATTTATTATTAGTTGAAATTTTTTACTTAGACCTTGCTTGTGTCTTGATTTCTTTACATTTCTTTTGGCATACAGAACAAATCATAGATGATTATAGAATACATGGACTTTTTCTAATTTCCATAATTTCATTCACTCTCAGAAACCCTTACAGTTAATTTTGTTTGATTAACTTATAAAGTGCCAATTTTGCTGTCTGATTTATAAACAAATTTGTGCCTAGTCATCTCTTGACTTCAATTATAGTCTCTTCACTTTCTGTTAAGTTTTATTGTGTACTAAAGTTATTTAATGTGTAAAGTTTATTGGCAGCCCTGAGTTTTCTCTTTTCCCCTCTTTATAGTTTCCTGTTGTCTATATCTTCATAAAATGTGACAATCAAATACTAAATGTTTCTCAGACTTAATGATATTGTGGCAATAACAGCATAAATACTTAGTTATGATTGTGAACATTCTTTTTCCTGAGCTATTTTTTCTGCACTCTGAGGCTATTGATTGTATATTTATTGACCAAAATTTATGCATTGCAGGAGTCACTACACAAACATGATAAACATATTGCATCATGTGATGGCTCTTATGAAGTTCTTGAAACTGGTTCGTCTGAGTCTAATACCAAAGACCAAGGAAAGACCTCTAAAGAAAGTGAAGCATCTGCCATGAGCCTTTTTAAGAATTGGCCCTTAATGTCATCAATCCTTCTATATTGTGTTTTCTCACTCCATGATATGGCATACACCGAGGTACGCCACACCTAATATAAGGTTATGTACATTTGTATCGGTCTTATTGTTTATTGGATACATACTACCAGTACACTATTGAAACGGATAGTGGATTGATGGTATTCAGTTATCTACACCAGAAGATGCATACATAACATCCTTAATGTCCTTATTTGTTGATATGTACTGTTTTGACAACCTGTACAAACTTAACTTTTAAAATTTTTGGTTGATAGTGATCGATGTTGGAAGTTTAAAACATTGTTTGGTCACTAATATATAATATAGACAAAAGTACCTTTTTTTGTTCCAACAGTTTGTGGTCACTAATAATTTTGTCCCAAATGTTTCTGTCAATTTGCCCTACATGTTTGTCAAAGTTCTTGATATCATTCTAAACGCTAACTTCATCAATTAAATGAACAGAAATTAATTATGTGTTGTTACATATGTGTGCATGTCAAACCTTAAGTTCTGAATTAGTGACTTTATCAACTCTAGTTTTTACCTTGAAGGAGGTGTTTGCTCAGTAGCAGAGGGATAGGGATAGAAAATATAAACGGCACTGTTTAGGGATAGGATTATGAGATTAGGTTGTTCAACATCTATTTAAACAATGCATAATTCACTTAAACATGTTGTAATGACTGTCAGTCCCTATGTAACAAAACATCATTAATTTCTGTTAATCTAATTGACAAAGTTAGCATTTAAGATGACATTAAGAATTTTGGTAAATATGTAGGACAAAATTGACACAAAGGGATAAAATTGACAGTGACCCCAAACTTTTGGGATGAAAAAGGTACTTTTGCCATATAATATACATTAACATGGACGAATGACAGTCTTGTCAAAGGTAATAGTCTGGAAGATTCTAGGAGTGGAATTTTATAGTGGTTAATTTGTTATTTGATAAACCATAAACTTAGGATCATCAGCATCAACAAAAGAGAGAATAATTGACGGAGAGACTACATTAGATGAATAGAGCTCATCAATGTCAGATTCTTCCTCTAAGCTAATTATATCATATAAAAAGCGTGTGATTAGTCGCAATCTAACTTAAGTGAAATTCATCATGATATTTGATATAATTTTCAATTAGTAAGTGATTTACCTCTCTATTTTATTATATGCCATCTGTGGCCAACTAAAGAAGACCGCACTAGTAAGTGTCAAGTTAAAATAACCCTCTACTGGTAACAACCCCCCACCCCCCAAAAAACAAAAAAAAAACTCAACCACATGGTTATAAATCAATCTTTCCACTGGGGGTTCATTCCTGCTGAAAATAATATCAAGTAGTGCAGTTTTTCTGATGTTATTTCTGTTAGGTGCTTAAATTTGATTAAGCACGTTAAGCTAAAGGTACTGAAAAAAGCTAAATATCCCTCTGTAGCTATTCTCATTGTGGGTTGTCAGTCCTCGGAAAGATGGTGGTTTGAGCTATACATCCGAGGGTGTTGGTGAAGTTCTTGCAATTTCAGGTATTAAGTTTAATTTTTGCTGTCCTTCTATGGTAATAAGATTACATGCCTACTTTTCTTTTCCAGAATAACTATATAAAGCATGCAATGCTATTTGAAGCAACTTCAATTATTATAGAAGGTTTAATTTCCTCATAAAGCACTCCTTTTTCTTCTGTTTTCACCAATAATAAGGAAGCTTCATTAAGGTTTTCTTTGCTCATACTTATTGAAATCCCTCATAGATGATTAATAGATGCAAAATAAATAGGTCCTATGCCTGATGTGAGATAAGATGCTTCTGTATCAATACTGATTCTGGACCATATCATAATGAGTGGAAATTTTCAAGAAAAGGAAATATGATTTGTCATTTCTAATCAGGGTAATTGTAGTAGTTTCAGTACTTCAGTTATAGTACCATTGTCTTATTATACAGAATGATGGGAAATTAAAAAGAAGGAAGATTTAATGATTGCTTTTGGAACTAAGATAAATGCAGCTTATGAGAGAAGTTGTTGAAAAAGCTGCTGTCACAGTGGTCAGAGTTTTGGCCTTTTTGATTTTCCCCAAATGATCAATGCGGACTGCCAATTTATCACCAAATGATTGCCCACCGAAGATAGAATTGTAGGAGAAGATTAATTGTGTGCCTCTACCTCATTGGAAAAGTTTTCAATGTTAGTAGTAGGCATGGAAATTTTCTTAAATTTCTCTTTTGATTTCAGTTGATGTTTGGTGTGGGTAGGTTAATCATTTAAAAAGAAATTAATAACTGAACATGTTTCCAGATGTTTGCAGTAAGCATCGATAGGTCTTCACTTTTTTTAACTTTTAGAACACTCAAAGCATATACTCTCATTTTGTTCCATTTGCACTGTCAAAACAATTACAATCAAGAGCTCATATCTAAAACACTGAACTAGATTTCATTGAATTGAGGATCAGTTGAGTTTCCTAGCATAAGTCCTCTGAATTGACAAAAACATGTCTTGGATGTTGGTTTTTCTTACAATAATTGCAAAACTAAATAGCTTTGTCTTCTTGTTG
Source organism: Erythrophleum fordii (assembly GCA_032878935.1). Classification (NCBI taxonomy): domain Eukaryota; kingdom Viridiplantae; phylum Streptophyta; class Magnoliopsida; order Fabales; family Fabaceae; genus Erythrophleum; species Erythrophleum fordii. The sequence continues at coordinate 9,481,148 of JAVQMF010000052.1, read as the reverse complement.
AGATTGTAAGATCTAGTGCTCTAACAATTTACATTACATAGGTAATTATTGAGAATATATATATATATATATATTGGGTCTTTTGGCTTCATCCTCTTAAAGTTATTAGAATATATGCCAGAGAGTTGCTAAAAATATTTTATCCCTTCAGGTGTAGGTCTCCTCATCTTTCAAATGTCTTTATACGCATATGTTGAAAGAATTATGGGGGCAATAATGGTCACACGAATTGCTGGGGTAACCTTCCTATTCCCTTGAAATAACAGCACCTTTCCTGTTGCCACGCAATCTGTTTGTAACATTTCTTTGTGTTTTCCCTGGTGTTGTCTGGGATTATAACCATATGCAGATTTTGACAATTCCTCTCCTGCAAGCCTACCCATTCATGACCTATTTGTCTGGGTTCACACTCTTCTCCATATTGAACTGTGCATCTCTGATAAAGAACGTATTAGCTGTAAGTGTATTTACAACTTGAAAATCTCTTCTTGTTTGTGTTACATAGTGAACTAATGTGATGGCAATAGATGTTGCATCAGTTTAGCTATAATGCTTTATGTTTTACTCCTTGCTGTTTGTACAATTATGCTCTGGCTCTTAGCAAAATGGAATTTATTCAGACATAATGAATATGTAATATATAAACCATTTCCTTTATTTCAGAGGCGCAAACTATAGCTAATGCTTCAATCCTATTTGACGTTATATATTCTTGTGGAGATGAAATGTATTTTCTCACTTTGAACATTAGTGATCAATTCTTTCAAAATCAAAACTTTTTCTAAATAGACTGTCACTGTATATGAGAATAACATGAAACCTGTAAATTACTTCTTTTTGATTTTTCTTCATATTACTGTCAATTGGTCATCTCTTGGCATGAAATTATAAACTCTTCCTGGTAAGAGTTTTTATTTTTTTAACTTTAATCAAATTGCTAATTTTTTTTAGATCACTCATAGTTGTCATCTAAAAAGTTCACTGCTAATATCCATTTGTTACGGAAATAATAATGAAAGTAAAAAGGCAGTGGAACAATATGTCTTTTGGAAAGAGAGACAATTGCCTGATGACTGCTAGTGACTGTAGGGCTTGCAGCCTTTCAACCCAGCACTAAGCCTAAATTTATTGAGCTGATGGTCTGAAAAAGAGAAGGATGTATTTATATTTATTCATGAGTTTGCCAATCCCAGTTGTACTTGTTTATGAAGTTTTCAATTCTTTTTTCTTAATCAAATCAATTATTTAACTGATTTATAGTGCTAGATAATTACTTTCATAACAATTGTAGGGTCTGGCATCACATATCGAAGCACTCATGCATTAAGTATTTCTGTTACCATTAGATCACTGACTCAGATGAAATATACGGAAAGTGCTTTGCCATGACACTTTGTGATTGAGTCCTAACGTATAAGCTTATTTTTGCAAACATAGGTGTCTGCTGTAACTGGCACATTCCTTCTGCAAAACAAGGCTGTGGTAATATTCTTTTCTTGGCTGTCTTCTTTTGTTAATTTCTTCTATTGTCCATTATTTTTTTTAGTTTGAGTCTTTATAATCCTTGAACACTGGATACACGTTAATTAGTGTTTTTAAAACAACAGGACCAAAAGCAAAGAGGAGCTGCTAATGGCTTGGCTTTAACTGCAATGTCTGCTTTCAAAGCATTAGGTCCAGCTGTAGGTGGTGCGGTGTAAGTACCCTCATGATTTCTTTACTTCTTAGAGAAAACAATTGTTTTGATTGGACCCAAAAATGGATGATAGTATCGTTATGTTATAAGTTTTTGCTAACTTAACTGAATCATTGTATAGTAATGGGTTTGGGATTTAATCCTCTTATTCAATCTTTTTACTTATTTTGACAAATTTTTTATATGCTGGTTCTGTTTTTCTTTTAAAGGGGAAAAAAAACTATTGTCATGGGAAGCATGGCTCCTCTATTACAAACAGACGTGGCAATACACCTTTGTGTCTCAATTTGACGGCTTATATGGGGTTAGGTTCATACTGCACGCGGAACTTCCTTGTGTTAGAGATTATTATAAAAATTATTCCCGGGCCCTTCACTGATATCTAAAATTTTATAGTTAAAATGGTATTTACATGATATTCAAAACCTCTATAACCAAATGGTTTGGAGCTCAATCTTTGTCCCCCCCTATTTTCTTAATTAAAAATTAAGTTTCAGTTGTGATATCTATGATGTCTGTGTTTTGTTCGAACTTCAAGCTCAAGAAGCCTTTGTACAAGGAGACATGTTAGAGATTATTGTAAGAACTATTCAAGAGATACCCCTCCGTAGCTTTTGAATTGAACTGGTCCTTGACTGCCTGCACTTAACTAGATTCAAGTCAAATATTCAGTTATCAGTACTCATTCATGTTTACAACCTGCACTGTTCTGCGATTTTATCTGTGCTCTAACAGCAACAATGTGATCTGTGTAGTTTTTCGTGGGCACAAAGGCGTCAGCATGCTGCCTTCCTCCCTGGTAAGTTTCTTCGTATTTAAGTCTTGCCCCCATAAGAATGTGTTTGTATGGGAGATAGTGAAAGAGAAGGGAAGTAAAAAAATGTTTCACTGAAACTTTTCCCCTATTTGGAAATTATTAATAAGGAGGAGAGGATAAGGAAGGATTTTCAATCTTTCAAAATCCTCCAAAGTCTTATTCATTTATAATTTAAGTTCTCCCAATTTGAGGGATTATGGAGGAGAAATTTTCTCCGACAAGAGAAAGGAAAATTATCATTTAACCATCCCTTTCTTTCCTTTAGCTCTCCTTCCATTTTCTTTGGATTTTTTCCCTTCCCTTCCCCTCCTATCTCCTTAACATACAAGGAGGGAGTACTTAAGAAGATCTTAAAGGATTTGTTGAAAATGGTTCATTCTTCTCCCTTCCTTATAACAAAATTCCAAGTAAGAGTTTCAATGAAACCTTTCCTTCTCTTTCCTTTCCCTCCATTATACCCCATCCAAACATACGGTAAGTCTCTCTCTGGCTGGATCAGTTTGTGCCTTTGGATAATTAATCTCCAAAGTTTAGCTTTCTAAGCAGGCAATTTTCTTACATTCAGGTGATCACATCGTTTTCTTTCTCATGAATGTGGTTGAACTTGTCGGAGTGCTGATGACATTCAAACCATTTATAGTTGAATACCGGCGATAGAGGAAGTTTGAATGTGAAATTGCAAAAGTAGTAGAGGAGACATTCAAACCATTCAAACCATTTATGTCATTCTCTCTCTATTTGAGAGATACTTTACTATTTATCTACTTGAAAAGATCCAATTTAGTCTTGTGTATGAGTACTATAATGTTACTGAGTATTGCTTAATCTTTAGCTCTTTTATCCACAGCTACAATTTAGATGGGGTTTAAAGAAAGCCAATAAATGGTTAAATTAATTGCTTTTTAGTTTGAAAAATGTTTTTTTTTTCAAAATTCTCCAAATTGAAAGAACTTAGAAATAGTACAAAAAGGAAATTTTAAGGAATTTTAGAAGACTAGTTGAATTAATAATTAAATATTTAAATTTTATAATATTTATTTGTTACATTAAAATTTTAATATATGTAATTTTAAATATATATATTTAATTATTATTGATTTAACTTCGATTTGATTATAGTTTAATTAATAAATTGTGAATGAATGCTTCTCTCAATTCAATAATTAGTTCACTTTTAAAAACAAAATGTTATCCTTTTTTTAAATTTTCTTACCATGGAGAAGTTCCCTCACTTGACAGTTGAAGTCTATAGCAAAGCTACTGCTATCATAGTATTGAACAATTCCTGACATGTAAATCCTAATGACAGATTGATTCGCAATTCTTCATAATCTTAATTACTGTGGCATTTAGAACTATAATATCTTATACAAAAGGATTTTAAAATACCTGAAAATTTAAGATATTAATATACCAAATGATTGGGCTCTTTGGCCTCACATTGTGTTTGGCAGGCAGCATTCTACTGCAGCTAATGTTTGTCGGGGGTGGTTCAACTCCAACCCATGGAGCTATTATTAATATTTTAGTACATGAAAGAAATATTGTAAAGACTTCTTTTAACTATCAATATTTCTTGTTACTAGATCATATTTAGTGGTTTATCAATACCTTTTTTCACTTTGTATGATAAGGGTATCTTTAAATTAGTTTATGCATTAATTGATATTAGGTCTCTCTTTAAACAATCTTGATGCACCTTTTACATAAAATTGATGCATTTAGAAAAATAAATTCTACTGAATGATATTCCAAACATCCTTACTCACTAGGCCAATCCTTTGAAGTATTGATATTTTGTTTTGAAGACATGGAAATTCAGAATTATAATCTCGTTTTTATAAATTTGTTTTTTAATAAATTATTGTCTTTCTCTCATTAATTTCTCAATTTGATCCTCTAAAATATAACATTCTTACTTCAGTCCCTTGATATGTTTTTTTTTTGGTCAATTATTTTCATCTCACAATTTATCGAGATTTTGGGAACTACTCAATTTGGTCTTCTAAATGGACAAAAATGATTAAGGAAAATGAGGGATTAAATAAAAAGGATTAGACTTTAGATGACTAAATCGAGCAGTTATTCACATTTCAAAGACAAAAATAATATTTAATTTTCATTTTTCTAATTAGATTTGGCCTTTCTTTGTAATCCCAAAAAAATAAAAAACAGAATTCAATGGTAAAATTATTTATCCTAATACAATTCTCTAGCTTCATGCATTAAACCGTCTATTAAAAGTTAAACAAAATCTCATTTAGCAGTTTCTTTTTAGACTCATGTACTCATCAAGAACACTAGCAATAACAAGAAGATGAAAAATAGAAGCCTAAAGGGAGTTAAAAGAGCAAAAAGAGGCATTCAACTCAAAACTCCATATTAACCAGCATAGAAGTTTATATTGTTAGCACTTGCAGTTGCAGGTTGTTGACTTATGGGCCAACAAAACTCATCTTGCACACAGCACAAGCAATATGGGCCTGATCGGATACAATTAGTATCCACCTTCTCTCCATTTTAGAATAGGACAGAAGATTTTAATGTGCATGATCCTATTTTAATTTTCTTAATAAAATAATTTCTCTTTTTGAGCTCAACAAAACCCATCCAATTTTTTTTTTTTTTTGGGTTATTACGATCAGAGTTATTTTCAGACTTTGTCTGTCTAAACCCCTTCTCCATGCAATCTTTAAGGCGCTCTTTCATATATTGGTAGTATGCATTTTAAACTTTATTCTCAAAAGTGCTTTGAAGAAGTTTCATCTATTAAGCGTGTAAAAAGCATGCATATTTTTGAGGAGTTAGAATCCAAAACCTTTACAGTTTAGGTTTTATATTTTGTTGTTAGTTAATAAAAGAGGTAAAAGAACTTCGCATTCCCGAAGAAGGTTTTATTATTATTATTATTATTATTATTGAAGTTTCAAATAAATTTATTTGAAAATGCTTTTGGTCAACCAAATTAAATTTCATATTATCCTTTGTTTGTATTGTTTACACTGAACTTATTATTAATATATTGTTTATCAAACGGTATTATTGTTGGTACACTACTTTTGTTCTCTCAGATTCTCCAATCTGACGCAATAATGAATACGGAATTCAGTATCTTGCTCTGCTTAGGGATTCCACTTAAAATGGTTGCTTGGACTACAAATTGACTGAGAGGTTGACCGTTGACATACTAGCAAGAATCTTCTAGATCTCATTCTCACTTTGCTGCCATGTTTCTTGGAATAGTGAGTTAGAATACAGCAACTAACAAATGCTAAGAGTTTAATTGTGAAATTATTAAACTATTGGGTCTTGCTTAGAAGAACTGGAATTTATTCCATCATTTTTTATCCTTTCATTTAATAGCTGACATTAATTATGGTACAGGGTCATATCATCAAATATAAAAGAATTTAAATTAAATATTCATGCATGTAACATTTTGTAATTAGATATTTAAGATGCCAATGCGCCAAAAATCTGATTAATGTTTAAAAAAATTAGGTTAAATTATTCTAGTAGTTTTTTGTTTAAAAATTTGTCACTTTGTTAGTTGCCATTAAGTTTTGCAGAAGTAGCTAACCATATGTCATTTTAATATTTTGAATGTATAAAGGGTGCATCATATATTATACATGATAATTTATATTATTTTATTATTTATTTTTATTCCTTTTGTTAAAACAGAACATGCAATTCAAAATAATAAGAGTGCACATGGTTCCCCACGTTCGCAAAATTTAAAGACAAACTAATAAAAATTAAACATCAATAACTAAGTTAAAAATTCTTATAACTATGAAGATTCACCCTCACTGTCATCATCGATCCCTCCACTACCGTCACTGTTGTCTTTGATCTTTTTGCCATCCAGTTTGGTAGATCCCTAGCCTCCTTGGCGCTTCAAGACCAATTGACACTAAATCTGGAACTCGAATGTGTAGAGAAGAAAGAAAGATTAGACTAAGATGCTAAAACATACAAAGCTCCACAAAAATCCCCTTAGGTAAAACCCTAGGGTTAATCCTCTCTACATGTTTTCGATCTAGCTACCTTGGTATGAAGGAAAGTGGAGAAAAGCTAAAATAAAGGAAAAAGATATGGAATCCCTAGAATAGGAAATGGTTTCTGATCTTGTTGATGTATGCATCTAAAGGTCTAAGTTGGCGCCCAGATCGCCTGCAGTAGTTGAAAATTACTTAAGTGTTTCCCCAGATTTCACTGATTTGTTGAGTTTGGTTGCCAATGCCATAGTTCTTGTTAATTGGCTGTGATAGGGGAATCCCTTGATCTGGTTTTCTTTTGTATTTGTTGAAAGTAGCCAGTCAGCACCTTTTTTCTGTTTTTTTATTGGGTTCTTTGTAAGTTGCTGTGCTCTTTGGTTTGTTTATGTAAACCTCTCTCTCCCTAATGTAATTAGTAGTTTTTCTCCAAGCTTTCATGCTAGTAATGAATTATCCCTTTTTTGGTGAAACAAAATATAATGGAATTTCGTTAGTGATGCTAATGCTAATAAGATTGTCAAGCATATAGACCTCCATACTAAACACCATATATATTATACATTGCTTAAAAGAAGTTGCCCATTGGAATAAGGGGGAGATGACAGTTCATAAAAGTTCTCCTTGCAGCATTTTTACACATATTCAAGTGTGATCTAACTAGTGAGAAAGTTAAATGATTTATGAAAGATACCTTGTTCAAACACTAGTGACGTATATACATAATTCAACGGAAATTTACAAAGATACTTGAACTGATAAATTGACTAATTTTAATTTTGCTCTCAATAACATCCGTAACATATATATTTCAAATATCTTCTTTTTTTAAAAAAATTATGAAGTCATTAAGTGTGCTCGAGGTTAATTTCGATATTTTTGAAGAAATTCTTATAAAATTCGATCTTCTACGTACCAAAATAACTAAATAAGAAATATCAATATATTGGGAGATTCCCTTAAGTTTCAAGTACATACATATCGTATAGATGGAAACTCCAAGTGTGCATGATTGCACATGCCTTAAAATATTATAGAGATTGGAGACATAAAAATTAAATATTGTGAGTAAAAACCAGCAATGGTTTAGTGTTGCAATTTAATATTGACCACTCCACCGAAGATGTTTATTACGAGTATCTTATATAATGCTTTGTTTGTCTATATTGTACAGTCACCTTAATCATTGCGTGGCTTGAATTATTAGTGTTTGTTAAAGCAATTAATCTGAAATCATGATCCCTGTTAGCTAGTGTTACATAGATCTAGATTGTTAGTATGCTGACGAGTTGAGAAAAAAGTTGTTTATTTGTTTCGCGTACTTTTATCAATTTAATTAAAGGATTATATATGTATATATAGATGAATATATATATATATAGAGAGAGAGAGAGAGAGAGAGAGAGAAAGACTTCAATACTTATTCTTTACAAAGTTGAGTAACATATAGGTTTTTCTATCAACAACCAGTTTTGTTCCCAAATTTCATCCCTAATATGCGAGAAATTTTTGGGGTGCTCATATAGATACTAGAAGGCAATGTTACAAGATGCATGAAAGTTAATGATATAAAAATCAATTATCGATAATGCAAAAAGAACATTTTAAAACATTTTGTATTATTGCCCGTCACTCTTACAAAGCACTAGCACTCAAATTAGACCAACGCCACTTATTACATAATTTTCCCTCTAATTTTAAGAGTTCTTCCCCCATCTTTCTTTATAATTTCTTTGTATTTCATTAATTTTCTTTCTTGCACAGTTGCAGTCAAATGCTATTGATTTAGTAAATATTTGAATAGCATAAAGTATAGTGTGCTTACGCTTTATCCATACTCTAAATTTAAAAAAAAAACATTATGTAATGAAACATGATAAGAATTATAATAAAATTATTTATAAATTTTACTTAACAATTAAAAATTTTAAATTAAGATACTCATTAACAATATCATCTCGCCCATTTACGAGAAATGATCTGACGAACTCGGGTTCGTGCTGGCTTTACTGTGAGAATGTGAATATCATATAACTATAAATTGATTGCATTGAATGATAGGGAGCTCCATTTTTGGGTATGCCTATGTCAGTAAATATACGACTGCATTTATTATAAGTTAACTTTTCATAAATTAATTAAAAGTTGATATTTTTAATATTTATTTTTTAAAAATATTATTAATTGCATAAAAATTAAATTATTTTATTTTTTATTGGAGATTTATCAAATTTTGAATTTAACTTCTATAATTTAAAAACGTATAATTGGATAGCTATAGTTTCCTTAAAAAACTATTAAACATCTCTATTTGTCTTTAGATTCGATTGATTGGACTAATCATAAGTCATTTTAACATTTTAATATATATAATTTATGTCAATAAATAAAATAAACAATTTTAACACATGATTAATTATATCAATAATTTAATGACATGCTGACAAGGGTTTAAGAGACTAAATTAATTTTTTAAATATTAAGAGCGAAATGAAATCTAAGTTGAAGTTCTGAGAATCACAGCTAACTTAATTTATGAAAAAAATGGAAAAATCAATCATTTTTATTTACTTTTTCTAATCTTTTTACTCAAAAGACATGAACCAGAATGACAGCCGAGATCTGAGGAAGAGGAGGCAAATGAGAAGGATACAGATCCAATAGCGTTGGCTGTTGAAGAAAAAGAAAAAAAGAAAATTTTACTTAATTAGCTTAGAAAAAAAAAAATATGTGGTGAATGTTTCTGATTAGTATATAACTAATAGCGAGGCATGGTATATATATTGCATAAATATTGTGTTGAAATGCATGCAATTACTTTGAGAAATTCTATATATGTAATTTAAACATCATGAGATGTGACATTTATAGTGTAAACTAGCTGAACTGCCTAAGTTCAAAATTTTCTGTCAGATCCATGCATAGTTTTATGAGTCTTACAAAAGGATATTAAAAAAAAAAAGCTAAAACAATATAAAAACAGCAAAAAAAAGGGGAAAAAAAGCAATTATGAATTCTTTCCATTTTATATATAATAGATAGATTAGTTTGAATTATTTATGGAGATAAATAATAGTTCGTGTATATATTAATAACTATGTATGCATATACAGAACTAAATTTTTGTCTTATGTGATTATAAAGTCAATCTAATCAATAATTTGATGGTTGAATCAAATAATCAGCCAATCCGGACACTATACGTTCTACAAGTATATTCATAAGCCCAATCTGATCACCAAGTGATAAGAAGTGAAAGTAAAATTTCAGATTTAAAAACTAGGAGGACGGCATAAAACGATACCTACTTTTCATCGAATAATTAAACACCATGATTAAAGTTGCCCACGAGAAAATAAATAGATAACATTGTCATTGTCAATGTCTGCATTTACTTAATCTGCCTGAATCACGTTTTAACCGAAAAGCACCCATCACCCAAATCACAAAATGTTAATAATTAGCCATCAACGTGCAGTGTCCAACTTCGAGTTGGCTACAATATTTCAAAGCATTATCATGGTCATCATAATTATGGCAGCTGCATTATTTAGGACTTCACATTGTGGTCATGAGTTCGTCTCCACCTCACCAACGATCGTCCGACTTTTTGGATAGGTCCGGCTTGTCCTTTTCTTTTTTTCTTTTTATGTTTATAATTAAGTGATGATTAAAATTAAAAAATATATATTTTTACTGTTAATTGTTAATTATTTTTCTAAACCCTTGATCGTAGTCTTGCAATGAATATATCTCATATAATAAAATGTACGTGGGCTGACAAAGGACGTGTCCTTTGTTTTTATTTGTTTTGTGATATGGAACAATTATATTTTGGTCTTAAAATTTTTAAATCATTTCAATCAAGTCCCTATAGTATTTCAAATAAGTCATTATCTTTAATTCTATTGTCACTGATTTATTTACCAATGTTTTCTATCCACAACTAATTTATTTTGCATGGATAAGCATAATTTCTTATTCCATATTTTTATTATTATTTAATATACATAAAACTATTTAAGATATACCTAGTGTTAAACCAAATTAAAAAAAAATCTAGTGTTAAACTAAACATAAAAAATCATTCCAATTTCTATGTGCAATAAACTATTACAATGTCATATATTTTGCTACTTTCTATTTTGTTCTTTTTTATTTATTCTTTTATTCTTTTATTTGTTATATTTTCCTTTCTTTCAAAATAATACAAAAAACTCTAAAGTCTTTTCTTTTTTTGTAATTATATTTATACTATACTAATTCAAAGTGTTATTCATAAGATTGGAAGATTATGATTAATGGTGAAAAATAATTAGCAATTAACAAAATCAACAAAATTATTTATTTTAAAAAAAAGGCCGTAACCCTCTTTAAAAAATTTATAGGGGTATTATTTGAAAAAAAGAATTTTATAAAAGAGGCGTATCCTATGAAAGGGTTCGTCTTTTTAAAAACAAATAAATAAATAACAATACATCTTTTCATATGATGTGTCATTTAAAAAAAAAAAATTACATGTTAAGCATTTTGGACAATAAAAATGACAGCCCAATATTTTCTTCTTTAATTTTTGTTGTTGTTGTATGGTCAACATTTTAATATAATAAATATATAACTTTTACAATTTAACATTGTATGATTGAATATTTTAAAAATATTTTACACATATTATATTTTATTAAAAATTTAATAATAAAAGCTTATTAAAAATTATACTTCAATTTATTCCATATTATTATTATTATTATTACTACTTAACTCCAAAATAGAAGTTACATAATTCCTTCGTGCGCGTTTGAGGGTTGAAGGCGAAGTTTAGTATACTGTTAATAGCTTCCGCCCAAGTGCGGAAGCACTCTAGGTTTTGGATAATTTATTTTTTTAGGAAAAGGAAAAATGGACTATTAAAATATTAAAATAATCAAAAGTGGTATCAGCTGGTGCTGCTAAATCATGCGCCTAATTTTTGAAACAGTTGGTAAGCATTGCTAAGTGGGTGGTTGATAGAGATGAAATTAACGTTTGATGTTAAATTTTCAAAATTTTCTATGAGATTAACCCACGGTTTTGCGAGTCATAAAAAAATATTATAAAAAAAGTTGGAGTAGTATAAAAATAATAAAAAGAAATAGTAAAAAGCAATCATGAAATCTTTCAATTAATATATATATATATATAATAAAGGGCTAAAGATTTATGGTTTATTATAAAACATATAACTCTCAGAGAATAAATGGCTTGCATGTATGTACAAACAGCAGCACAACCTACAAGCATCAATCATATCTATATTACAAATAGTAAAACCTAAAAAAATAATGTAAAATGGGACCGCCTAGTTCGTAACATTCAAATCTAATATTAAACACTTAATTTAGTTTTTATGTATAATTTTTATTTTAACTCCTTTCCTTTGGGCGGGGCATGGATAATTAGATAGACTAGATGCCACATAATCACCCCCAATAGAATTAAGTAAAAAAAAGGTTTAACTTTTCTTTAAAAAAATGACAAAAACAAAATATAAACACGTGATATGTTTAATATAATTATCCAAAAAAAAAAAGCCTACCCATACATTATATACCTTGTTGTTCTCATGTACTAAGCAAAATCATTAGACTGAACGATTCGTTAACTTTTCAAACTCAATGGGGCCCTTATAATTGCTAACATATTTAATTGGTAGCTTGGACAATACATATAAGAGGAAAATGCACAAAAAAAAAAAAAAGACAAAATCTCTTAAATTTTAGATCACTTGCAAATAGTGTTTTAAATTTTAAAATTGACAATTAGGTCTATAAACTTTTACGTTTTAATAAATAACTCTTCAGGTCTATATTCCTCTTGTCAGTATTAACTCATTTACCACTTTAGACATACCCATAATTGATGTGACAAATTTATATTCGTCTCCAATATTAACAGATCAATTATAAAAAATGTCTGAAGTGATGAATGAATTGATAGCGATAAGAGAAAAATAAACTTAATAACTTATTACTATAATATAATTGTGAAAATTCAGATATTTAATTATCAATTCTAAAAATTTAGAAGACTATCTATATATAACCTAAAGTTTAGGAAGACTTTTTACACTTTTTCTAATATAAAATTTTCGTTTTCCAAGCAATGTCATCTTCATTACCCTCCTTTCTCCGGTTCCACTTCCATTATTCTCTCTCAAATCCACAAATATAATTTAACCCTTCTATATATTAATAGATTTAAGTGTCTCTTTCAACTAATAGTTAACATTTTTAGGGAGATTTTTTAGCTCTCAAAAAATAATTAACTTCCATTATTGCTCTCTCAAATCCACAAAAATACCAAATGTGCCATATAATTTTTTAATCTCTAAATAAGTAGAATTCTTTCAACCCTTCTAATCTTGTCCATCCATCCTTGGGCCATCACAATCGTCCAAAGGCATATTAATAGATTTAAGTGTCTCTTTCAACTAGTAGTTAACATTTTTTAGGGAGATTTTTTAGCTCTCAAAAAATAATTAAATTTTTTTAAAAGGTCAAAATTATTGCAGATAATCTTTTTAGGTTGAATTTCTATTTGTTGTTCTAAAATACCAAATGTGCCATTTGCATCTTGAGCAAAAGTCTTGGAGTAATATATCTTAATTACCATTAATAAAACTAGCAATTTTATAGAGATTTTAATCTCTAAATAAGTAGAATTCTTTCATTTAAATGCACTTCTCTAGTTAAAAGTGTGTATATACGCACTTCAAATTTTTTGTCTTAATGATCATTAATTACATAAAAATCTATAATAAAATATTGAGATACCCGTAGTAATAAGACATCTTCATCTTTTATAAAGTGCTTGGCCGAACAAAAATAATAATCTTTTAGGAAGTGGAACTCAAACTTTATATAAAATCATCGAAACAACTGTTATTACTTATACACACCCGCTCTCAATTGAGTTTCCACTGTGATGTCATCAGAATGCATTTTTAAATTAATATTATTATATTTTTAAGTTGATTGTTCCAAACACATCTTTTATACCAAGATGAATTTTTTATGCACAGTAAAAAAATTAAGTGCATTAGTGTATCTTAGTAATAGCTTTCCATTGTTCTATAGTAGTTCTTAAAATGTGCTGATAAGATTTAGCTAATATAATGGTAACCAGCACCTTGTGTGGTTGTCAACGTCTTGAGTAGCCAGTTATCAACAAGATAGGAAATCTTGATTATTACTAATTGCTTTATCAAATATTGATAATTACACATTATTAATATTAATAACTAGTTTTAACTGAATAAAAAATTATTTTTAACGTACATTGATACATTTAATTTCTTAATGTGTATCAAAGAATTTGCCTTATTCTTTATCATGATTAAATTTGACCACTTTATAAGGAGACAAAAATGCAAATACTTGTAAAACATAAATGATTGTACGGATCTGATTAATAATGAATAATTAAAAACAAGATCAAGACATCGATCACGGGCATTTTGGACACCATAGGGTTCTTTAATTTTTCATTTTTTTAACACTCGATCTTCTTTACTTTATATCGTAGAAATCCCTTCAAGATATAATCAATATGAAACGACAAATCATGATATGAAACTTCTTTCATGACAACTTTTTTCAACATTAATATTTATGTTTTTTAACATTTCACTTTATTAACTTTCAGTTGCCTTACCCCACTATAGATCAACAAAACATTGATATTGACATATATTCTATAAATATGACATTTCAATGCAAAAAGGTTGAAATGATCCATTTATATACTGTGACCTATTAACTATTGTTTTTGGCTTAGAGGCAAGAGGTCTAAGAAGTTAGAAGTAAAAGAAGAGATAAAATAGAGATTGAATTTAAATATATCATGTCCTTTTAATATTTAAGTTTAAAAAAATGCCACTTCAACTAAGACTCTTTAATACCTATTGACTATTGTTAAACATGCAAACACCCACATATTACTGGTTTTCGGATTAACTTAGAAGCATTTCCATAATCTACATTTTGAAATTGATGAATATATAGATTGTGTAAAATTTATTATTCTTATTTAACTTGTGGTGTGGTTAAAATGACAACTAAAATTTACAATTCATTAAATATATAATATCTATACATGTAATTGTGCCATTGTATATATATAGAATTTATACTTAAAATCATCAAAATAATGAGCAAGTGTGTCATCATATCCTTTCATATTGACATGTCACTATAATTTTCTTAGTTACATGAAATTGATGATTGTTCCTTCACATATATGACTAAGCAAAATATATTACTAAATTTAAAAGAAAAAGGTTAAAAAAGTTTTATGCTCCACATGATATATATCAAATTGTAAGAGGACCCTGAATAGCCATGTATATTATACTACTACAAGTTGCAAGAACTAACCAAAAAAAAAAAAAAAACAATTGAAGCTTACGAGAGATTCCAATCATGGGTGTTACTAAAATGGATTATAGTTAAATTATTGGGTTATCTTTTTGAGTTATACTTTGTACTCTATATTGATTATAGTTTGGGTAGAAACTCTAGAGTGTTTGTGGTTTTTTTGTTTTAATTGTTTACTAATAAAACTATTTTTGAGTCAATTTACACGTTAATTAAGACTAGCTAAAATTCTTCTTAATAAATCTTAAAAATGCACTGCCTACAGTGGTCAGGTGCATTTAGATTAATAAGCTTTTATAAGTTTTAGGTCCAAAATTGGAACGTGAGTGATCAACGTAGAGAACACAACTCATCAATAGCCTCGCTAATCTTTTGAGGTTGTTATATTTGAAATTGCACGACCATATATGTTCCTATTACTTTTCGCCCTCTTATTTTTAAAATGAAGGATTAGAAAATTTTAATCAAAGGAAAAATTGGTTTTAACTGATTGATGAGAATTAAGTCTTTTTCAATTAATAATTAATATTATTGCCAATTATATAAAATCGGTAATTCTGAATATCATACAAATTTCTTTTACATATATTCTAGGCATGTTTAAGAGAAATCTCGATCATCAGTTATAGTATGGGATCACATGATTAATATATTGAAATATTTATATATTTCAGCTAAACAATATATGTAATTTTGTAAACTACCTTGTGATTTTTTTCTTGTACAAACTTTTTATTGCTAATAATATCATTTTAAATTTTACATCTCCATGTGTATGCAAAGGAAAAGGAAAGTTAGCTTATGAGTAATTATCGTTGTATAGTTTTTTTCTTCTTCAAAAGGAAATATTATTATGTATTGTTATATAATATTATGAGATCAAAATAACGCATAACACTGTAATATTAGTTTTTCAAAAAGTGAACATATAAGTTAATTGTGAGTAAATAATTTAGTCCTTTAAAAGATCATTCTTTTCTGGATTTAAGTTTCCAAAAGATAAATTCTCTAAATTTAATCTCCAAACATTTTTTTCATTGATCCTTCCATTAAGTAAGAATAAGATCCCACATGACTGTTAACTAATGATATAGACTTGTTAAAGTATCTTCAACCTCCTAAAATCACATCGCTTTTATATTAGAGCTAAATCATTGCATCAAAGAACCACAAATACTTTTCGAAGGGGCCATTTTGATTAAAAAAACATGTTTGCAGGACTAAATTAAAATAAGAGTGATCTTTTATAGACTAAATTTAGAGACTTTATTTTTGGAGAACTAAATTGAGAGAAGAGCAATTTTTCAATAATAAATCCCAATTTACTATTAATACTAAGGCATTAACTTGGTAGCTAAAATGTATGTAAATTTTGATTCATTGGATGTATCACCATAATTATTTTGTTAAATTAGTATTTCCCAATAATTTTATTTAAAATTTTAAATTGGTCCCTTAAATTTGACACATGTCAAAATAGCCTCTTATCTTTTTTTTCATCGCATAAATGCTCTAATTCATCAAGCCCCTTGACCCGATTGCTTTTGAGGTGGCTCTATCTTTGCTAAGATGACATTTTATAAGATTGTTGACTTTGTTCGTTGCCTTATTGCCTCTTCTCTATAGTTGTTTCCCCAAATTGGTATAGGTCTCAATTTATGGTTTTTAGAAATTAGGCAATTAATGAAGCCAATAATCACATGGAACACCATTTTATTAGAGCTATCTCAGCAATGATTAGGTTGACGGATTTAACGATTTAAGATACTTATGAGATAAAATAAAAAATAAGAAACAATTTTAGAAAATTTCAAACTTAAAAGACCAATTTAAAGCTTCAAAAGACCAAATACTACTTTAACCTATTTTTTATAAATTTGCTAAACTTTTAGGATTACATTGTAAAACAATTTCTTTAAATAAATATTTTAGTCTCATAATATATATATATATATATATATATATATAAAGTGTAAAAAGTTTTATTTGCATCAAGAAAATAATTTAATCTAAATACTTGCAACGACTTGTACAAATACCTAATCACCGACAGAAAATTTAAACAAGTCAACACTAAGCTATTTTGGTGAGTAATGATTGTGTCATAATTTTTCCAAAAAAAAAAAAGGTGTTATTATGTTATACATATGTATTTGACAAAGAAACACCCTTGAAACCTTTTTTTTTCATATAAGTAATCAATTAATTAGTGAATATTTAATGTGTTATTGTAATAACTTTTCCTATAAATCTCTCATAATTAGGAACATGAATGATCTACTTACAAAACCTCATGGTTATTCCCAAAAAAAAAAAGTGAATACAAGTTAATATAAAAATGATACATTTGCACTAACAATTTTTAAGTCTACCAACCTCGCATAAGAATGATTTACCTATTGCTAGGAAAGTAGGCCAATAATGGAGACATAATACACAATAACAATAGAGTTAGAAAATAATGATGCAAGCTTTGAAATGGGTGACGTATACATTATTTTTAAAGTGATATTTACTCCTACTAATTGCTGTAGGTTTAGGAAGATTACTTATATGAGTAATTCAAAGTACCATAGAGAGCTACATTTAACAATTGTGGAGTTCTCTCTTCAAAAGTAATTTTAAAAGTTTAGCAAATAGTATTGGAAATATGGTTTTTCAACATCTTATCCTTCTATGTTTAGAACTTATTTATACAAATGTTTCTAAATCATCATGCATGCTTATTTCCCGAAAATTTTTTTTGAAATTCAAACTTTCATCTATGTGTTTTTATAATACTCAAATTGCATTTGACCATTGCAAACATTAATCACTTAACTATTACCAAGTGAAGTCATATGATCATTGAACCAATAATTACTTAAACTATCAAATTCTTTTAGTTTTTTGATGTTTTGTTTCCTTTTAGTCAATTGGGACCTTCAACCAATCAACTAGTGACTCCTAGGTGGGTGTTCTTAATCTTAATAGTAAACTAAAACTTAGTTGCCAGTCAACTAGTGAGTTATTAGTTGATTGATACCTTGTAACCAATCAATAAGTAATTTCTAATGTTGCAACTTGACTTTTTTGAAGTTACTAGTCGATTGATACTGTTGCCAATTAACTAGTAATGTCCAGCATCACTTGTAATCTATCCCACCTTAGAAATCAAAGTGTGATTAGCCCAATGTATGAGGTAATCCTACCTTTTAGAAATTTTAGGCCCTTTTGAAATTTAAACCTCTCAAAATTTCTACAACCTAAAGTCAACCCAACCAATCAACAAGAGAACTTTACTTTCAATCCCATCCACTAAAGTAAGTATAATAGGGTAGGAGATCCTGCCTGTGATAGTGTGGGGCTATATCTATGATACAACCATAATGATGAATAAAAAATTCAACAAAATGAATTTCACCCACGCACTTGATGCAAGGCTGACCAAACTGGAAGCTAGTCTACTATAAGGAATTGAGGAAGGCTTACGATCAACTTTACTATCCAAAATTCCCAATTACTAGGTAAAGAAATAACATCCCACAATATATCAAATCTATAACTAAGAAAAGCATGATAAATGGTTCAATCATTTGTTAAGATAGAGTAATCTATCTCAAGTTAGAAATCCATACCTTTCATCAGTTATACAATTATAGGTGCCCAAATAAAAAAGTAATTTTAACAAATTATTATTGCTACACAAATCATAGGTCAGTGATAGACAATATTAATCATAAGATGAGCATGCAATCTTCAAAAATAATTCAAATGTAATGTAATTTTGAAAACTTGTTTTTTATAAACAATTATGTTGGAAGGACCTTTTTAAAATGGGAGAGCCATCATGAGCACGGAGTCCACATAGGTAAGTAACCACTATGTCATGGACATGAGGCTCACGTAAAGTCTGTCGTGAGTCTCAGCTCATGTAAGTCTATCGTAAGCACTTAACTCACATAAAATAACATCCTTATGTTCCCTGTGTGATGGTTGTTACATGGGCTATTAGCTCCTATACCCCATACTAGTTGGGTTCCAAATAAGGTGCATTAAGGGCTAATAGAATTGTTGGTAGCATCTAGTGTTTTGTATTTAGTCTCTTTATAAAAAGTTTTTCATCATGTACAAAATCACACTATTCCAGTTATAAAAACATATCTCACAATTAACCATCATAGAAATTAGTAAATAAAGTTTCAGAGATTTCTCCTATTGATTCCATACATACGTCACCCATTAAAGAAAAGAAATTGGGAATTTCAATGTACTCAAAACACTTTTCAATAGATCTTAGAACTTTAGGACTTTAGAAATCATGATATTTCATGTAATATGCATGATAAAATAAAATAAATGAGAAATATGAAACTTATAGTGAGATGTCATTTACTTATCGCTCTAATAATGCTATGATACTCCCATCTATTGGATTTTTAGTACTATGCACAGCAAAATAATTTAAAATTTTCTTAAAATCCACCAAGGATCCTTGTGGAAAGGCATAAACTAATGATAGAATATTATGTTTTGCAAAGATCGCTTGCTGCAGGCAAATCCATGTCTATTGAACTCATGAACTCCCAATCTCGTGAATGTACATGAACTACTTCAAACGCATAAATTCCCAAATTGTTCTATTATTTCTATGTATGTGTGCAAGGAATCACAAATTAGATCAACAAACATGCATCTTTATAGTATCCACACATAAGTAAGCCAAAACTCCAATCCCAAAATGAATGGACAAAGTCTCTCTTTTTTGTCAGTTTTTACTAGAAGACTCTTTCATTCTATTTGGTGGCTTACACTTAGTTTTGTCTACATATCACCAAAACCCTTAGTTGTTTATTTATACATAAATGCCTAAGATTTTGTGACATCTACTGAATAGGCCCTAGCCAAATAGATAATGAGTGAAGAGATAATTGAATTTTAGTTATTAAACCAATCTAATAATAATAGACCAAAAAGAATGTAATATTACTTTAATATAAAATAATAATATATTATAATATAATATAACTATATATATTGGGCTATATTCTTAAGATCTCTAATCCAATTAAGAATTTTAATTATATTATATTAACTCTAATTTTGACTTACTCTTTGTATGTGACTTTGTAGGTTTTTATTACATTAGTAGTGATCCAAAAAAAAACCTATTTTAGTATTAAAGATAGTGATTAGTATCTACCAATATATCACAATTACCTAAGTAATAAGAATATCTATGATTTGATATACTTAATCCGTGAACAATATTTCATGTAGTTTAGTCTCTTTTGTCTAGATATCTAAATTGAGCTCGAGGCATGGAATGTAGCATCTTCTTTATAATTCAATCCATGTGTTTCTTGATCCTTGAGTAGAAAAAATTAAAAAAAAAATGAATCAATATCACGTATTGATCTATTTGAGTATGATCATATATTTCTTAATCTTATTCAATCAAGGGGCCTGCAGATATCGCTACTTTTATATCAAAAGGACAAAATCTCATCTGTATCACTCATATACCTCTGCATGATTTGTTATACACCAAACTATTGCCTTTTCATCATCCTTATTAAAGGTGACGATGATAGTATCAAAGCACATGACTCATCATATAGGGAACTTTAGTGATTTCAAGTCAAAAGACAATATATTTCATGGTCATTAGGATAATTGTTTATAACATATAATGATCAGCACTCTTACAATAAGTTTGTCCAGTACATTTGCTCTCTAACACATATGTAATGACTTGATATCTCATATCCATGACTATGGTTGTCAACCAGCATATATACTATTTTCACTATCTTATTGCTATCCCAATTCACAATAATACTTAACTAGGAACAATTTAAGAACAATAAATTATTCTAAAAAAAATTAATATATTTATTTATATCACATAGATATAACATTAAATATAATCATTGAAATGCCTTTATTTATCAAAACGTAATATAATATATGTAAATACAATTATCTTATGATTGGCTTCTATGGCATACACCAATACTATCATCTTCCTTAACTATCACTAAATATAAAGCTAGCTTCAAAGTGTCTTAAAAGTACCCATAACATGGATATCATTACTATCAAGTCTATTAATTTACATAAATTATATTATCTCATTCAATTAGAGTCTTGCAATTGATAATAATTTATCCTAACTATGAATTGCTTCATTCCTAATTCAGTGACTTGCAAACACCCCAAGTAGTTTACTCTAGTTTCCTCTCTAACTACAACTTTTGAAATTTTCTTAACTTAGTTCTACTACCTCAAACAAGCCATTTTTCCAACATAAAGCATTACCTTTTTTCACTCTTGCCCTTAATAAATCTCCACTAATTCTAGTCCATATAGGTTCTTAGTTTAACTTTAAGGCATTACTTAAGCAAACCAACTTACCCCCCACAAACTCTTTACCGAATGTTATTGAGCACACTTCAATTATTGGTAATAGGAATATCAATTTAAAATTCTTTTAAATCT
The DNA here is from genome assembly GCA_032878935.1 of Erythrophleum fordii. Taxonomy (NCBI): domain Eukaryota; kingdom Viridiplantae; phylum Streptophyta; class Magnoliopsida; order Fabales; family Fabaceae; genus Erythrophleum; species Erythrophleum fordii. The sequence goes on along the minus strand of JAVQMF010000052.1, from coordinate 9,459,743 downwards.
TAATCATGGTAAAGTCTAGAAGAAAAAACATGAATTCCCTAAATTATTCATATCTAGTATAATTCTTAAGGGTTTTTTATGAATTTAATCCTCTTCCTTTAGCAAGAATAAACTAATCCCATCAACCACTTGCATCTTTAACAACTAAAACCTTTATTTTTCTAAATTTCCTGTTACTAACACAAACCCTAAGTCTAATTTTTTCAAATCTAAAATTTTATATAATTTAAATTGGACTTAGATGTTATCTTAAGGAGTTTAATGGAAAAAAGTGGAAGTACAAAATCACACTTTATTGGCTTTAAAAAGGCCCAAATTTTAGAGCTTTTCATCAACAATGAAGAAGGAAGGCCTTCATCAACACCCCCATATCATAGCCAAAAATGAACAAGGAAAAGAAGGGAGAGAGGAAGATGTTGTTGCAATAACTTAGTGAGCTTCTTCAACCACCCAACTCATTGAAGAAAAAGGAATGATGGTAGCTAGGGGTTGATAACATCAATGCATGGCTAAAGGGATAAAGTGTAGCATTTTCAAATGAGAGGAAGAGAATGAATAGTAACAAGAATGAGCTATAGAATGTTAGGAGGAAGAAGGAATAAAAGAAGAAAAAGAAAGAAAAAGGCCAAAAAAAGGGGGGAAAAGAGAGATAGGCACAATATATTCTTATTGGGATCATAATAAGGTACTAGGGCAATTGTTTACACCCACAAAAAATCAAACAAGAACCCCATAAATTTTCTTTTTTTTTAATCAATTTTTTAAAAAAAAAAATTGAGAAACAAAGGTTCCTAGTGGGTACATGACAAATACCAAAATAGCTTCTCAAGATAATTTCCAAACTTGAAAATTCCTTTAAAATTAACTAGTCCTTATTTTCTACTTTAATGTAATTTATTTTATATTAATGAATTTTTTTATTTAATTATACACCTAAATTCCTTAAATTTTAGGGGCTCAACTATTGAGCCATGGCATACATACAAGTATACATATTGCACAAATAATATAATAATGAGTAAAATATTATTCTTATAAGAATTTGTTGTTAAGATAATTGTTAAGTATTAAAATTGTGTACCTTAAACTTAATTAACCTAGCAATAAAATGAATTGCAAATAAAACTAAATTAAAGACACACAAATAACAAAATAAAAGAGAAACACCATTTTAGACTAAATTGGGAGATAAAAAGTTTAGGATTATCACTTCTACTAGCATTTCGTAAAAAATCAATTAACCTCTCTCTACATTACTTTTAATAAGAATCTTTACTAGCCTTGAACTTTATATTGCCTATAAGTATCGCCCAAATTACCTATCTGCATTTTCCTAACCAATCTATAATTTCTTATGCAATTAATTAAAAGACAATTAAAAATGAATCTTAATGCGGTTATGTGATGCCAATAGGTATATTCTTATCCTATAAGTAAATTAATCCACTCAACGTTATGAGTTTTATAAACCTACACTACCTAATCTATAGTCTAGTCTTAAAATCCCTTTTCCAAGTTCATTTAAATTACCCAAATTATCTAATGGTTTCCACACATTTAAAAGTATAAAGAACAAGGCTTAAGTAAATAAATTGCAATATAAATTGCAAGTAAATAGAGCATTGTCATCCCATTACATGCTAAAGTTCATCACAATCCCAAATCAAGAAATTTAGCTACTCATTACAAGATAATCTAACATTAAAAAATAGACCATGCATTAAATGTGCCTAGAAATGTAAGGAAAAGTAAAGGAAGAAAAGAAAATAGAATTAATCAGTGTATTTCCTCCAAAACCAAGCTTCTCTCATGATTTTAAGCACTCCCCAAGCTCCTTTTTGCTCTTAAAGTGTTCAAAATGGTGGCCCTCTTTAGCCTCCAACAAACCTAGAATGATGGCTAACAACAAATGACTAAAAACTAGTCAAAATCAACATAAAAAACAACTTCTTTGGCAAGTACAAAGTGCACTGTGATATAACAATTTTCAAGTTGCAACATGATAACCTCCTAATTTAGGATTAAAAAGGATTATATTTGACACTAAATTAGGGAGGTAAAGTTCTTTTCCTTTGATTCTTAGGTTAAAAATATATTCAATCAAACAAAACAAAAGAAGTATTTCAATTTTAATATTTTTATCAGTTTGAGCCTCATTTTGTGATTGATTTCAGTTTCAGGGAAAAGTTACAAAGTATAGAAAGAGTTGCAAATAAAAGAGGGAAGCTGAGATGGGCAACCACAGTTTTTATAAGTCTTCTCGCCACAGCGAGAACAGAGTTCGCTGTAGCGAGATGGTAACTTCGCCATAGCGAATTATACAATTCGCAATAGCAAAGTCGCGTTGCATAGGAAGTCCAGGGAGCAGCTCGCTATAGCGTGGAAGTAGCGAACATAGCAGAAAACCTATAACATATGAGATCTCGCTATAGCGAGAGACACTGCTCGCCATAGCGAGATCAACCCTGAAACGCACAGTTTTACTTTTCAAGCTAAAAAAGAGAGGAAAGAAGGTAGGGCTTGATTATTCTGCGGCAGAGGAGATTACTGGACGTCCAGAGAGGTGATTTTGGGTGGTCTTGGAAGGCTTTTCAAGCTTGGAGGAGTGAAGGAAGGAGAAAGAGTCAAGGGGGAGCTCCATTTTCTGCATCTCTATCAGTCCCTTGTTTACTTCCTTTATTTCTTTTCATCTTCTTCATGTATTGGATTGGGATTTGCTGTAGATTTAGCTATGTGTAGCTAAATTCCATTTATCTAGAGTACTATGAACCTGATGTGAACTAGATTGCTGATTATCTTGTTAATTATGATCAATTGAGCTTTGTGTATCCTTCTCTTGCTTAATGCTTTCTTAGAGATTGGCCACCTCTTAGAATTGATTTTGGTAATTGGAATTGATCTTGAAAAATGGGTTCTAATTAGACTTAAGAGTTGGATAAATTAAGTTTAGAATTAACTAATTTGCAATTGGGATAGAAATATACCTAATTGCCTTAATTGGTTTTGTAGAGGGTTGTGGTTCTTAATGCACTCTAACCTAAAATTAAGGACACTTAGATTTTAGATGAGAGTAGGGTTATAATTACATCGACGGACGGTTATAACTTCTAAATCTCTTAACCCACAAGGTGAAAATTGATTGCAATTAAACAAGAAATTAAGTCCTAGTAAGCATCAGGGGAATAGTGACTCTAGGTAATTTCAAAACCTTGGATTTTTCCTAAAATCTCTCTGCCAACCAAGTTTCCTTTAAATTGTTTCATTTTAAAATTTAGTTCTAGATTCAAGACTTGCTTAATTGGTTGTTTAACGTGGATGAAAGTAGGTTGTACATTGGCTAATTGCTTTTAAGACATTCCTCGTGGGAACGATACTTTACTTATCATTGAACTACTTGATCTGACCCGTGCACTTGCGGACACACACAAAAATTTCTGTGGTCAAGTTTTCTGGCGCCGTTGCCGAGGAATGGCTTAATTGTTTAGTTAGAAGTGTGTAATATTTATTAGTCCTCGATTAAGCATTAGTAGTTAATTAGTTAGAATTTCTTTTCATTCTGTTATTTGTTTTGATTTTCTTTTTGCTTAAAGTAATACAATTGGTTAAATTCTTTTCTATAGGTACCACGGTACATGCCGAGGCGATCCCCTACAAAGAAGAAGTATACAACAAAGAAAATTAGTGATCTTGTGGTGAACTTGAACATTGAAGAAACTCCATTTAAAGTTCCAAATTCAACGAGTGAAGAAATGGCTCAGGAAGGGAATCAAAATCAGTCCATAAAAGACTTTGTGGGCCGTACTATGAAGGGCACTCTATCCAGCATAGTAGTGCCAGACTTTCATGCTGTTAACTTTGAGTTAAAGCCTATGATGATCTCCATGCTGCAGCTCAATGGACAATTCACTGGTGAAAGGTCTGATGAAGATCCCAACCGTCACATTCTATCATTCTTGGGAGTGTGCGATTCATTCAAGCAGAACGGGGTACCAAGAGATGTTCTGAGACTTCGACTATTCCCACTCTCTCTGCAAGGAAAAGCTAAGGAGTGGTTATTGACTCTGCCAGAAGGTTCTATTGATACTTGGGATAAGCTGGAGGCAAGGTTCAGAGCTCGCTTCATTCCAAACAACAGAATAGCCGATGCCCGTCGTGAGCTCATAAATTTCAAGCAGGCTTCAGATGAGTATTTATACGCTGCATGGCAGAGGTATAAGCATTTGCTTCGCCAATGCCCAAGCCATGGGATGGATAATTGTGCTATTGTTCAGAACTTCTGCACGCGTCTAACTCCACAAACTGATACGATGTTAGATGCTATCTTGAATGGACGCTGGGATGAAATGCCTGTGGATGATGTTGTTCAGGCATTGGACACCTTATCTGAGAGTTATGTGCAACGAGGAGGTGAAAGAAGGGTGAATGCTAATGTTGCCAACACTCAAGAAGACCCATCTATTCCACTTGCAACTATTCTTTCCGCCCTGAACAAGAGATTTGATATGCTAGAATCTCAAGTGCAGCGAAGTCAGCACATGAATGTCTGCTCTACTCAGGTGGCCCCAATTACTTGTGAAAACTGTGGGGATCTACATTCAGTGGACTATTGTCCGTTGGCACCTTCAGAATCAGTTCACTATGTGGGGAACTTTCAAAAGAATCAGAATCCCTACTCCAATAATTACAATCATGGGTGGCGGAATCATCCAAACTTCTCTTGGAAGCATGGCCCAGCACTGAATCAACCAGCATCTTCCTCAAGCATTAAGCCTACTCAACCACCAGGTTTTGCTTAACCTGTGAGGCAAAATATACCTATTCAAGAACCTAAGATGAATTTGGAAGATGCCTTGGCCAAATTCATTACCATCCAAAGTAAGCAAAATGAAAAGCAAGCTCAAGTGAATGCTAGAGTTAACACCTCCTTGAGAAATTTAGAATTGCAAATGGGTCAATTAGCCTCAGCAATGAATTCATTAAGACAAGGGGGATTGCCAAGTGATATGGTGCCGAATCCTAGAAGAGAAGGCAAGGAAGAATGTAAGGCCATAACTCTTCGAAGTGGAAAAGGGTTGCCAGATATTCAAGCACCAAGGGTGGTGAGCCACACACCGTCATCAAATGTTGTTGTAGATGAGGATAAAGGGGAAATTGCCACAGAGGAGAAGAGTGATGATAAAAGAATAAGAGAAGAATATGTGGATGCATCAGTTGAAAAAAGGAGAAAAGTGAGTAGTGAAGAAGTGAAAAAACATGCAGATGTTGACAAGGGTGAGAAACAAGGAGAGAAACTACAAACACTACCAAGGCCAATACCTCCATTACAATTTCCACAAAGACTTTAAAAGAAGGTGGAAGATAAGCAGTGTCAAAAATTTTTGGAGGTATTCAAGCAGCTTCATATAAATATCCCATTCTCAGAGGCATTGGAGTACATGCCGAAATATGTCAAGTTTTTAAAAGAGATGCTGAGCAAGAAGAGAAGATTTGGGGAATTTGAAACTGTGGCACTTACTGAAGAGTGTAGCAAAATAATCAACCCACGGATTCCAATGAAGTGCAAAGATTCGGGTAGCTTCTCTGTGCCTTGTAAAATAGGTACTCATTTTCAAGGTAAAGCTTTGTGTGATCTTGGAGCTAGTGTGAATCTTATGCCACTAACTGTCTTTGAGAAATTACAACTTGGAAAGGCAAGACCTACTACAGTAACATTGCAATTAGCAGATCGGAGCTTAGCATATCCAAGGGGTATAATTGAAGATGTCTTAGTAAAGGTTGGTGAGTTCATTTATCCAGCTGATTTCATTGTTGTAGACTGTGAAGAAGATAAGGATAATCCTCTGATTGTTGGTCGTCCATTCTTAGCTACAGCTAGAACTTTGATTGATATAGAGAAAGGGCAAATAGTGATGAGACTAGGGGATGAGCAGGTGGTGTTTAACATGGCCAAAGCATTGAAATATCCTAGAGATGCTGAAGACTGCTTTAGAGTTTTAGTGATTGATAATTTGGCTCAAGAACAATTCAATGCAATGATAGTTCAAGATCCTATTGAAGCATTTCTAATGGGAGTGAAGCATGAGAAAACTGAAGCTAGTCAAGAGGTAGCCCAAGTACTTAATTTTTCAACCATTCGGGGTAAACAGTATTGGCAAGTGGAATCTTTAGATTTGGCTTCTCGTTCAATACCATCTCTTAAGCCTTCAATTGAGCAACCCTCGATTTTGGAGTTGAAACCTCTCCCTAAGCATCTGAAATATGCATATTTAGGGGATTCAGAGACACTTCCCATCATCATCTCTACATCATTGAATTCCTATCAAGAACAGAGACTGATTGAAGTGTTAAAGAGTCATAAAAAGGCTCTAGGCTGGACACTTGCAGATATCAAAGGGATAAGCCATTCTATTGTGATGCATAAAATTCTAATGGAGGAAGATCATAAGCCTTCTATAGAGAATCAGAGGAGGCTTAACCCGATGATGAAAGAAGTTGTCAAGAAGGAAATCATCAAGTGGCTGGATGCAGGAATCATATATCCAATTTCAGATAGTGCATGGGTTAGTCCAGTACAATGCGTCCCTAAGAAAGGAGGGATGACAGTTGTGACAAATGAAAAGAAGGAATTGATCTCTACAAGAACTGTTACTAGTTGGAGAGTGTGCATGGACTATCGGAAGTTAAATGCAGCCACTCGAAAAGATCATTTTCCTCTTCCCTTCATTGACCAAATGCTTGATAGGCTAGCGGGGAAGGAGTATTTTTGTTTTCTGGATGGTTATTCAAGATACAACCAAATTTCTATAGCGCCAGAAGACCAAGAGAAAACAACCTTCACCTGTCCCTATGGCACTTTTGCTTTCAGGAGAATGCCATTGGGATTGTGTAACGCACCAGTAACTTTTCAAAGATGCATGACATCCATCTTTTCTGACTTCATTGAAGATATTATGGAGATTTTTATGGATGATTTCTCTGTCTTTGGAGATTCATTTGAAGTTTGTTTGAAAAATCTCTCTAAGGTGCTTAAAAGGTGTGAGGAGACGGATTTAGTGTTGAATTGGGAAAAATGTCACTTCATGGTGAAGGAAGGAATAGTCTTAGGACACAAGGTGTCTAAGGAGGGTTTGGAAGTAGATCGGGCTAAGACATCATTGATTGAAAAGTTTCCACCTCCTACCAGTGTCAAGGGAATCCGAAGTTTTCTTGGGCATGTGGGGTTTTATAGAAGGTTTATCAAGGATTTCTCAAAAATTTCAAAGCCCTTGTGCAAGCTACTAGAAAAGGATACTAAGTTCCTTTTTGATAATGATTGCTTGAAAAGTTTTGAGGAGCTAAAACAGAAGCTAATAACTGCACCAGTAATAGTTGCTCCGGATTGGTCTTTGCCTTTTGAGATCATGTGTGATGCAAGTGACTATGCAGTGGGAGCTGTTCTTGGACAGAGGCGAGATCGAGTTTTTCATCCTATCTACTATGCCAGCAGGACATTAGTGGATGCTCAGGTAAATTATTCTACCACTGAGAAAGAAATGCTAGCCATTATTTTTGCTTTTGAGAAGTTTAGAGTTTATCTGTTGGGAGTCAAAGTTGTAGTGCACACTGATCATGCTGCTATTAAATATTTGTTGAGAAAGAAAGAGTCCAAACCTAGATTGATTAGGTGGGTTTTATTACTTCAAGAGTTTGACTTGCATATAGTGGATAGGAAAGAAAGTGAAAACCTAGTAGCTGATCATCTTTCTAGGTTAGATCCTGAGCATGTTAGTGATAATAAGCTTGTGAATGATAGTTTTCCTGATGAATGCATTATGGCTGCTAATTTGCTACATGTACCTTGGTATGCTGACATAGCAAATTATATTGTCTGTGAAGTTTTACCTCCTGATTTAAACTATTATCAAAAGAAGAAATTCTTGCATGAGGTTAAGCTTTACATTTGGGATGAACCTTATTTGTTCAAAAGATGTGTAGATGGAATTCTTAGGAAGTGTGTTCCTAAGATTGAACAACATGACATTTTGCTTGCATGCCATGCATCACCATTTGGGGGACATTTTAGTGGTCAGAAAACTGCTTTTAAAGTATTGCAATCTGGTTTTTATTGGCCTACACTGTTTAAGGATTCTCATGTGTTTGTTTCTCACTGTGATGCTTGTCAAAGATCCGGGAATATTTCTAAAAGACATGAACTTCCTCAAACCGGTATTTTTGAAGTTGAGTTGTTTGATTTGTGGGGAATAGATTTTATAGGTCCCTTTGTGTCTTCTAGAGGCCAACAATATATTTTAGTTGTAGTGGAATATGTGAGTAAGTGAGTTGAGGCGGTAGCTTGCCAATACAATGATGCTCAAACAGTGGTGCGATTTCTAAAGAAGAACATTTTTTCTCGTTTTGGCACCCCTAGAGCTATCATTAGTGATGGTGGAACTCATTTTAATAATCGCATATTTAAATCTTTGCTGGAAAAGTATGGAGTTCACCACAAAATGGCTTTAGCTTACCACCCTCAAACCAATGGCCTCTGTGAAGTATCTAATAGGGAGATCAAGAGAATTTTGGAAAAAACAGTGAGTGTTAATAGGAAGGATTGGTCTGATAAGCTAGATGAAACTTTATGGGCATATAGGACAACTTACAAAACACCAATTGGTATGTCTCCATATCAATTAGTTTTTGGTAAAGCTTGTCACTTACCTTTGGAACTTGAGTACAAAGCTTTCTGGGCCATAAAAAAATTAAATTTGGATTATAAAGATGCTAGTGAGAAGAGGTTGTTGGACCTTAATGAACTTCAGGAATTTCGATTGCAAGCTTATGAAAATTCTAGGCTATATAAGGAAAAGACAAAGATCTGGCATGATAGGAAGATTTTAAAAAGGGATTTGATACCTGGTGATTTAGTGCTATTGTATAACTCTCGTTTGAGGTTGTTTCCAGGAAAGCTTAAATCCAGGTGGTCTGGTCCTTTTAAGGTGGTATCTACCACTACCTTTGGTGCCATTGAAATTCAAGATGAGAAAAGTGGAGAAACTTTTAAGGTCAATGGCCAACGCTTGAAGCATTACCTTGGTGGACCAGTGGACAGGATGAAGGCAAATGTGCAACTCCAAGATTGCTCATAGAAGCGTCATGATAGTCTGGCTGAAGACTTTAAACTTAGCGCTCCTTGGGAGGTAACCCAAGTTATTTTCTTGTTTTTATGTTGGAATGTCAGGTTCTCTTTGTTATGGGTTTGACTCTTTTCAATTTTTATGTATTTTGTAGGTTGAAATGTGGATATTAAGGAGCAAGGGATTGGCAGGAAAGAGCAACACCAAATATGTTTACAGGGAGTCTCTAACCATGTTTTAAATTGCATCTTATTATTATATCTGGTTAGATTTGAGGGTCTATTTTAGTGAGCTTGTGTTAAAAAAAAAAAATTTCGCTATAGCGAGGAAGTCTTCTCGCTATGGCGAGGCTGCTTGTCCCACTGCTGGTACATACACCAGAGAGTATCTCGCTATGGCCAGGCTGTGGCGAGCCACAGTCTGCAACACTAAGTGTTCTCGCTATAGCGAGAAAATTACCTCGCCATAGTGAGCTCTCTGTGTTGCATTTTGGTACAAAGTCCAGAAAGGTCTTCGCTGTAGCCTAGCTATGGCGAGTGAAATGTGGCATAAATTCTTACGAAGTTTTCTCGCCATTGCGAGGTAACTCATTCGCTACAGTGAAAGTAGCATTTCCATGGCTGAGTACTAATTCTAGAGAGATTCTCGCTATAGCCTAGCTATAGTGAGATTTGTCAGCCACTAGTAATTATCCAAGTCTTCTCGCTATGGCGAGAATAAATTTTCGCTATTGCGAGGACAGCAGCTTTGCTTTTGGTAATTACTCCAGAGAAGTCCTCGCTATAGCCGGGCAGTGGCGAGTCTCTCTATAAAAAAATAACCTACAGTTTTTCTTTCTCTCCATTCCTGCTGTCGTTTTCGCTACTGCGACGAAGCCCTCAACTTTTTCCATTCTCTCTTTTGCTGCATTTTGCGCATCTTAGGCTCGCATTCCCCTCCCAATCTCATCTCGTACATCAGGTAATTCGATTAACTCTTTTATTTCTCTGCATCACTGGTTATTTTTGCTGGATCTGGTCATATTAGGGTTCATTTCGTTTTGCTTAAATCTGCGTATCTAGGGGTTCATTTGGTTAGTTTTTCTGGATTGGTTTTGTTAGTCGACTATTTCTGTGCAGAAAGACGGCTTCAATTTAACTTTTCAACCGTTTAAATCTGGTTGTGCAGAATTCAGTTCAAATTCGCTATAGCAAGCTCAAACTCGCTACAGCGAGTTCGAGGTTTTTCTAGAAACCTGGCTATTATGGATCATTTTACTTGATTTGTTTCTTTATTCCTCTTTCTCTCATCCCTTATAGACTTTTAATTGTGTCTTTCCTTATTAGAAACATGCTGTATGTGTCTGATTCATGTCATCTTCTTTTTCCTTACTCTGTGAATCCCTATTACTGCTGCTACTGACTTTTATCTCTTTCCTATTGGAATTTCGCAGGTATGGCTCCTAAAAAGCAAACAAAGACTGCTGCAGCCTCCTCCTCAAAGCAAAAGAAGCAATCGTATGATAAGGATCGATTTGCATCTGCCCGGGCAGAATTTCGCTTCAATAGACTCTTCGCAGACAGAGGGGTTGTGGAAGATCGCTATTATGCACCTCATGTGTTGGACCTCACCTTCTCGAATTTTGAATGGCATGGGTTGCAGGGATTTACTAAGAAGCCAGTGCATCGGATCCCTTTAATGATCTAAGAGCTTTATGTAAATTTTGAGGATACCGAGGAAGAGGAGGATGAATACTACTGCCGTTCAGCTTGGGTGCGCATTAACGAGCAAGTTTTTAAAGACTTTTATGAGCTACCTGATGTTCAAGAATGTGCATTCCAAACGTACATAGAGAAACCTCAGTCCATTCCTTGGGAAGAAGTGGAGACCATTATTGCTGAAGAAGGAAGAGCTCGGTTGGTTAACAAGGTTTACCCGGTGAACCAACTCAGTAAGCCCACCTGTTATTGGTTACAATTCATCACGAGCAATATCCTGACAAGTTCTCATGGATCAGACATGACCCAAGAACGAGCTACTCTGACGTGGTGTTTTATGACTCGGCAGCGGGTAAATATTCCTCACCTCATGTACTTGAATTTCAAACAAGTTGCGAGGTCTGACCGGGTTAGCTTGGCATACCCTCATATGCTCACCGAGTTACTTACTATGGGGGGTAGCCGCGTCTCTAAAAATGACGCGCAGTTCAAGCCGAAGGGGCCATTTAAATATGATAGCATGAAAAATGCACCAGGGCAGCCCCGTAGACACCGAGCACCCACTCAGGCCCAGACTGAGGCATCTTCACCTCCTTCATCACAGCAGCACTTCAGTACTCCAGAGCCGATGGGGCACGGAGCACAATCTCACTCTGAATTCGAGGATTGGGCGAGATCATCCATTAATCGGTTAGAAGGGCACATCTTATCTATGAAGGACCAGCTGCAAACTCTGATGGATTACCTGATGCCAGCTGCTCCTCCACCACCGCCTGAGGCTCATCCACCATCAGTCATCATTCTACCTCAGGATCCTGCACCTCAGGACCCTGCGCCTCAGGATCGCCCTGGCCCTTCTGATGCTTAGGACTTCTCTACTCCCGCTCCCCATATGTGTTTTGTTTTCCTTCATTTTTCATTTTTGGGATTACTGTATATGGATAATTGTATTTGACTCTGCTTTCCAATCCTAAATTGGCTTTGTTCTTTATTGTATTTTATTGCTGACGCCAACTTACTGTTTGTTGTGTGTGCTCTGGTTCTTTTTGGTATATTAGATGACGGAGTATTCCTACGCATTCCCTCACTCTCTCTTCTCTCTTCTTATCAGGGGAGTCTCGTATCTCCCTACCTCTTTACACCCCGTCCCTTTACCCCCATTTACTTTTCTTTTTCTACTGCTTGTTTTCCCGGCGTAAACATTGCGGACAATGTTTTGTTTAAGTGTGGGGGAGTTGAGTTTAGGTAGAGACACATAGGTGGGTATGGATATGAAGGTATAATATGAAGGTATAAATCAGATTTCAGATTCTCTCTTACTTTAGATGAATACTAATCAATGAGAGTGGGGTTAAGCAAACTTGAAAGGAATAGTAAGTAATGTAGTTGTAGTGTACACCCACAATAGGAACACTTTTCAGCAAGATGATTTTTGAAGTAATTCGAGTTTTTCCTTTAATGAGCTTTCAGTTATTTTAGATTTCTCCAATTTATCTATTTCTAATGGATATTTGTTTGTTAGTTGTGAGGGATAGATATTTGTGTATAAAAAAAATAAAAAACAAAAAAAAACAAAAAAAACAAAAAAAAAACAAAAAAAAAAAGAGTCTCTACTCCAATGGTTGCAATCACTTAGTAACCAGGGGTTTGCACCAAAAAGTGTGGACTTTCGCGTCAAACAGTGATACAATTAAGAGTATGTTAGTAGCCCTCTGAGGATTTCCTTAATCTGAGTAACTGGGTGGCTTCATAATCAATGTTGTCATTCGCGTCAAAAGGATTAAGTGATTTGACGAGGAGAGAAAATAAAATAAATAAATAAATAAAATGTCTATGCTGAAAATAATTCTGCATTGGCCAATAGAGACCCCTCTCAATGAGCTTTAATGATTGAAGTTAGCACAGATGGTTGGATTAGGCTTTGGCATTTCAGGGAGAGTTTATTAAGGACTACTTGATTGCTTCTTAACATCTCTTGTGGAACTCACACACAGACTATAGAACTCAGGGTGTTACTATGAATACATTGTCTTCAATTTCAATTTAAGTTTGCTGCACTTTTGCTTCTGTCATTGGATTCATTATAAGTGTAGGGGGATTTGAATTTCTGATTGATTGGATATTTGTTGTGGAAAAATTGATTTATCACATTACTTGATTCTTTCCAAATCTTGCTTGAGGACAAGCAAGGATTTAAGTGTGGGGGAGTTTGATAACCTCCTAATTTAGGATTAAAAAGGATTATATTTGACACTAAATTAGGGAGGTAAAGTTCTTTTCCTTTGATTCTTAGGTTAAAAATGTCACGCCCCGTTTTCCCAAGAGAAGGGGGCTGGCTTGGAACCCTATACGTAGTCCTTAGCTTTAGGTTCAACTACTTTCCTATACAATAAATAAATCCTTAGGTGGCCCTACATCTGATATAGGTACATTAAAAGTACTCTAGCCTTGTTGGATATACAAAGTGTACCTTTCCTTTAGGCACTAGCTTTTTATAGAAATTTCGGCAGAGTGCCCCCTGTAAATAGGACATCCCAAAATTTCTACAAACAGCCAGAGATCCAATAAACAACAACAGAGAGCTCCGCTCTCTTCAATCCAGTCAACAACATCAATAAACACAAAAATAGGGAAGGGGGAAACCAACCTACATCCATTTGTCCTACTCACAAAATACTTTTACAAAATAAATTCAAATTCATTACAACTGACACCAAACCAAAAGAAAAGCTAGTCGAGCCTCTAGTTCCAAAAGAGAGGCTCACCGCCGCACGCCTCAGCCCTTATCTTAATCATCTTCTTTGAATCCTAATTCATCATTTGGGTTTTTCAGATCATTTTAATAAAGTAAAAATTGCAAAGTTACGCAGGATTTACATAACTAGAAGCCTAATCGAAGATTTCCCCTTCCTATCCTTTCATTTCGGCCAAACAGCAAATCTGAGCATATCAACCCTATTAGCAACTCATTGTGTTGGGATAAACCGAGAAATGGAAGGGGAAGGAGAGGATTTGTATGGGTTCAGCTTCAGAGATAAATGGAAGCATAAATGACCCAGAATGAATGCTCACCAGAACCTCGAAGTGCCACTGGTTCGTTCACAATCAGCAACCTCGAATCAGCAATGGAAGACGGTCAAAGAAGTCTGCACCATGCTGGAGGAAGCTCCCGGCGGAGTCGAAGGAGACAGCAGCTCCAACGGCGAGAAACCAGCCAGCTCGAAGGGAAATGAAAACCGGCGAAGCGGAGGAGAGAACCAGGCAGCACCAGCGACGGACAACAGGGGAAATTATCGAAGAGCTTCCATCGACGCCGGGGAGGTGAGGATTTAACGGAGAGAGGAGGGAGCTGGAGGAGGCGACTTGCGAGCTGAACGAGAGAGAAGAAAGCCGGGAGCAGCGAAGAGAAAGAGGACCAGCGTGACCCAGGGAGAGCGTCTGAAGGAGGAGAACGAAAATGAGAAGGAAGAAAGAAAATAAATAAAAATATATGTATATATAATAAATAATAAAATAAATAAAACAATCCAAGGGGGGTGGATTGTGAAGTCCCACATCGGGTAGGAGATCTGGGGCATGAGTGCATATAAGCAGGGGAGTTCCTCCCCCCACCGAGCGCGCTTTTGGGGGAAACCCCAAGGGACAAAAAGCCCGTTGAACCGTGAAGGAGGCGAAGCCAGAAGCGGGAAGGTTGGGTAACAATACTCGGTGGAGCTGCTGTATGTCACAAATGGTATCAGAGCGACCTGCTCGAGTGTGCAACCCGAGGACGGGTTGGCCCCAAAGGGGGGTGGATTGTGAAGTCCCACATCGGGTAGGAGATCTGGGGCATGAGTGCATATAGCAGGGGAGTTCCTCCCCCCACCGAGCGCGCTTTTGGGGGAAACCCCAAGGGACAAAAAGCCCGTTGAACCGTGAAGGAGGCGAAGCCAGAAGCGGGAAGGTTGGGTAACAATACTCGGTGGAGCTGCTGTATGTCACATTGTGACATACAGCAGCTCCACCGAGTATTGTTACCCAGCCTTCCCGCTTCTGGCTTCGCCTCCTTCACGGTTCAACGGGCTTTTTGTCCCTTGGGGTTTCCCCCAAAAGCGCGCTCGGTGGGGGGAGGAACTCCCCCGCTTATATGCACTCATGCCCCAGATCTCCTACCCGATGTGGGACTTCACAATCCACCCCCCTTTTGGGGCCAACCCGTCCTCGGGTTGCACACTCGAGCAGGTCGCTCTGATACCATTTGTGACATACAGCAGCTCCACCGAGTATTGTTACCCAGCCTTCCCGCTTCTGGCTTCGCCTCCTTCACGGTTCAACGGGCTTTTTGTCCCTTGGGGTTTCCCCCAAAGCGCGCTCGGTGGGGGGAGGAACTCCCCTGCTTATATGCACTCATGCCCCAGATCTCCTACCCGATGTGGGACTTCACAATCCACCCCCCTTTTGGGGCCAACCCGTCCTCGGGTTGCACACTCGAGCAGGTCGCTCTGATACCATTTGTGACATACAGCAGCTCCACCGAGTATTGTTACCCAACCTTCCCGCTTCTGGCTTCGCCTCCTTCACGGTTCAACGGGCTTTTTGTCCCTTGGGGTTTCCCCCAAAAGCGCGCTCGGTGGGGGGAGGAACTCCCCTGCTTATATGCACTCATGCCCCAGATCTCCTACCCGATGTGGGACTTCACAAAAAATATATTCAATCAAACAAAACAAAAGAAGTATTTCAATTTTAATATTTTTATCAGTTTGAGCCTCATTTTGTGATTGATTTCAGTTTTAGGGAAAAGTTACAAAGTATAGAAAGAGTTGCAAATAAAAGAGGGAAGCTGAGATGGGCAACCACAGTTTTTACAAGTCTTCTCGCCACAGCGAGAACAGAGTTCGCTGTAGCGAGATGGTAACTTCGTCATAGCGAATTATACAATTCGCAATAGCAAAGTCGCGTTGCATAGGAAGTCCAGGGAGCAGCTCACTATAGCGTGGAAGTAGCGAACATAGCACAAAACCTATAACATATGAGATCTCGCTATAGCGAGAGACACTGCTCGCCATAGCGAGATCAGCCCTGAAACGCACAGTTTTACTTTTCAAGCTAAAAAAGAGAGGAAAGAAGGTAGGGCTTGATTATTTTGCGGCAGAGGAGATTACTGGACGTCCAGGGAGGCGATTTTGGGTGGTCTTGGAAGGCTTTTCAAGCTTGGAGGAGTGAAGGAAGGAGAAAGAGTCAAGGGGGAGCTCCATTTTCTGCATCTCTATCAGTCCCTTGTTTACTTCCTTTATTTCTTTTCATCTTCTTCATGTATTGGATTGGGATTTGCTGTAGATTTAGCTATGTGTAGCTAAATTCCATTTATCTAGAGTACTATGAACCTGATGTGAACTAGATTGCTGATTATCTTGTTAATTGTGATCAATTGAGCTTTGTGTATCCTTCTCTTGCTTAATGCTTTCTTAAAGATTGGCCACCTCTTAGAATTGATTTTGGTAATTGGAATTGACCTTGAAAAAGGGGTTCTAATTAGACTTAAGAGTTGGATAAATTAAGTTTAGAATTAACTAATTTGCAATTGGGATAGAAATATACCTAATTGCCTTAATTGGTTTTGTAGAGGGTTGTGGTTCTTAATGCACTCTAACCTAAAATTAAGGACACTTAGATTTTAGATGAGAGTAGGGTTATAATTACATCGACGGACGGTTATAACTTCTAAATCTCTTAACCCACAAGGTGAAAATTGATTGCAATTAAACAAGAAATTAAGTCCTAGTAAGCATCAGGGGAATAGTGACTCTAGGTAATTTCAAAACCTTGGATTTTTCCTAAAATCTCTCTGCCAACCAAGTTTCCTTTAAATTGTTTCATTTTAAAATTTAGTTCTAGATTCAAGACTTGCTTAATTGGTTATTTAACGTGGATGAAAGTAGGTTGTACATTGGCTAATTGCTTTTAAGACATTCTTCGTGGGAACGATACTTTACTTATCATTGAACTACTTGATCTGACCCGTGCACTTGCGGACACACACAAAAATTTCTGTGGTCACAACACACTTACATTTTGAACAAAACTAGCTTCACATTTTCAAATTGCGTAGTGACATAAAGATTTAATGTCATAGTGCACTTACATTCTGGTCAAAAATGATATGCTACTTCAATTTGTGTTGCAACTTCCATAATCTCCAAAACTCCCACTTTAAGACTTTTAGACTCTAGATTTTCAATGATCCTACTCTAAAATGATTCTGGCTTAATTTTTCTTGTATTTACACCTTATAAAAAAGAGCAAACTATGAGCAATTCTTAATCAAGACTAAGCCAAAACTTGTTATTTATGGTATAAAAATTGCATTTATAACAATTCTAATGAAAATTAAAATCTCACAAGACTAACATCATACTAATTAAAATTACAATTTCATAGGATGTCATCTTTTATTCTAATTGACATTAAAATTTCATATGATAATCTTCAGTCTAATAAAACTCATATATTCAGTTATTTAAGCATTTGTAGAAATTATTTAATTCTCTATTACCAAAATACAAAATTGGTACTCAAATATGATTATACGATTGATAGCCTCCAAAAGATAAAGATAAGGAAAAAAAATATAACTAGCATTGAAGGCCCTTTAAGCAATACATTCCTGGCTTCATCTTCTTAAGGCTATTTGTCAAAGATTTATATATTCTCCATCTTTAATACATAGTTAATGCTTCCATAAGGCAACTTTATACTTGAATTGAAATTACAATTCTAAAACAAGTTATAGTATTGTATATACTAGTATCCTTTTAATTTGATGCTATCTCATCCATTCTGGCATTAAAGAATTAAATTAATCAATCATCCATTACTTTCTATTTAACATGAATACTATCCAATATATGCTACCCACATATTCCTTCCTACTTTTGGAGTTTTCTCTTAATATTCTTACGATATTCAAATGTATGTATTATCCAATGAAGTATCATGGTATACGTATGAGATGGGAAAGGGTAAACACTTTATAATTCTTTCTCAATCATTTAATTCTTCATGACTATTTCATTTAGAATATGATTATAACACCAATTTTGTGCCAAACCAAAATTATAATTGTAATAAGCATATCTTTTATGATGTAAACATGCTAAAAACCTTATTCATAAAAGTGCAATGCATACCATGAATCATTTGAATTATTCCAACAATGATTGTAAATTCATAACTCCATCAAAATGCAAAATATCACTTCAAGTTGTTAGGAAAATAGGGTTGTAATGGAGTTAGGAAACACAAACAACAATAGAGTTAGAAAATAATAATGCAGGATTTGAAATGTGTGATGTACATGCTATCTTTAAAGTGATATTTACTCACTATACTTCTTTCATGGTTCAAACAAATCACTTCCATGAATAATCTAAAGCACTTTAGAGAATTATACTTGGCAATTATGGAGTTCTCTACTTAAGAGCAATTTTGAAAGTTCAAAAAATAGTGTTGGAGATATGGTTTTTCATCATTTTATCCTTTCATGTTTAGAACATATTTATTCAAATGTTTTTAAACCATTATACCAATTTTTAGAAAAATATTTTTGAAATTTGGACTTCCATCATGTGTTTTTATGACACTAGTGTATTTGACCATTCCAAACAGTCGCTTAGGTATTACTAAGTAAGGCCACATGATCCTTGAACCAACAACTACTTAAATTGCCAATTCTTTTAGTTTTTATGTTGTTTTGTTCCCATCCTGTCAAAAAATAGCTCTTGGGTAGATGTCTTAAAACTTATTAGTTGACTGAAACTTAGTTGCCAATTGACTAGCAACTTCTAGCATTGTAGCTTGACTTATTTGAAACTTTCCAATTGACTGATACTTGCTGCCAGTGATTGGTAATTTCCAGTATCACTTTTAATTGGCCTTGAACTCTAACAAATACCAAAACCAATGTTTTCAAGCATGATTCATTTAAATTATGTTCTTTCACTTAAGGTTTTCAAATTATCTCTAACACCTAAAACACCTCATGGTTGTGTTTGTACTAAATACAATTTGTAAGTAAACTAACAAGTCTCTTCATACCAAAAAAAAAAATTAACATGAGAGACTCGATCCTTTAATTTCATTATCAAATTTTAAAATTGGCAACTTTTGCTTATAGCAACAACAACAATCATACTAATAATGTGTCTCATCAGTGTTTAAAAAACAAGATCGAATTATTTGTAACAAAAAAGAAAAAAAAAATAATCTCTCCAGTAATTCATGGACATATTGTAATAAGGCTAATAATCAAAATTTTAGTAATATTCATAATTTAGAGACTTATTGCAATCCAAGGGATTAATTTTAAAAAAAAAAAATTAATGAGACGTTGCAATTGGAAAAAAAAAATACTCCCTCCATTTAGAATTACAAGGCACTATTTTTTAAATTGGATGTTTAGAAATATAAGGCACTTTTAGATTTTTAATGTATAATTAATCAATTTTTTCCAAAAATGACCTTATTAAATAAACAAACCATGAACCCTTCAAATGCTCCAATATTTCCCATGCATTGAATATTACTACTGCCACCCTTTAGTTTCATTAATATTTTTATATTTATTTTAAATTAAGACACCCTATTAAATAAGGATAAACTTGGAAAGAGTGTGTAATTTTAGAAGCTTCTAACTAACTTTTTGGAGAGTGTAAAATAGTTAAAAATGTCTTATAATTCTGAATGGAAAGAGTAAGAATGAATAAATATGATTTATCATTTTTTTATTATATATTCTTTTTTATATCCATTCAATTTCAATCACAAAGAGCAATAAGCACTAAATTACACTTTTTATCAGTCCAAGAGCCTCAAGTGGCATCTCTCATAAATATCAAGAAATCTTAACCTACCCTTAAAATTTTATGTCCTCTTTATTTAAAAGAAAAAACTCCCTTTATCTCTTGAATAATTCTATCTAATTTTTAAAACATTTTATTTTCTACAGATGCTGTGCGCATTACTCCCAATAAAGCATGTTGTAAGAAATGAGACATAGATCGAGATGGATATGCATCGAGATTGGACATATAAATCGGAAATGGAAATCAGACAAAAGAGTCGTTGCCTTGGGAAAGAAAACTGCGCTAGCTCCTGATCATTATTCTCCATTCACCACACAAACACAAAAATTCTTTATTGGGAATTTGAATTTCTATCTATACTAAATGTCCTCACGACACAAAGGATAAATGTCCTCACGACACAAAGGATAACCTTCCTTCCTCACCTCCTCAAACTCATGCAGTCATATTTAACTCACAATTTACACCGACATAGTTTAACGAAAAAATCATGTTTAAAAACCAAAAAATAAAAAAAAATATTCTTAAAGATCTTTACTACTAGATTCAACAATTTGTTACTAAATTCAATAATAATTATCCTAAAATAAATGATAACAAATCTTTAAAAATAATTTTTTTTATTTTTAAATCCTTTATTATAATTTTTCTTAGTTTAACATCACATAATTTAGGAGTACTTAATTATATAAATGTTTGTGATCAAGATTATATATACATAACAAGGTCTTTTAAAAATGAGTAAATTATGTGATACTGAATTTAGAAAAAAATTTATGGTTAATTATATTTAAATTTAATAAGAAAGACTAATTACTATTTTTTAAATCTGTTCATTATTCTAATATATATGTGTGTGTGTGTGTAAATGTATGTGTACGTATGCTAATATGCGTTTAGGCTTAAAAACAAATGAATAAATTTATATTTTTTAAAAGTATAGATTATCTTATTATAAGCAAAGTGTGTAATTATTTAATAATTTGCAGTTCCTTACCACTTCTTTTTGTTATCTTTAATTCTTTTGAAAAAAAAAAAAGTTTCTTATTAACAACAAGATATAATCAGTAAAAAATTAGTTTATTTTTTAAATAAAAAATAATATAGTTTAAATTTTATTTTAAAAATTAAAAATTAATACTAAACTGTTTAATTTATCTTATTTTTAAATTATTAAAAATTATTTACTATAATCAGTCAACAAAATTGTTCAGTAGCTTATTTCATCCTTTTTATTTTATTTTATTTTTCAAATTTGTAAAAAGACATATATCATCAGTGGGGTGCGTGAAGAATTTAAGAAAAGTGTGTTAAATAATGCCTATTCATTATGACGAAGAGGTCATTAAGGCAAGAAGTGGAAGCCCATTAGTTACATTGATATTCATAATTATATTTCATCATTGTTTTCTTTTTCCCGAAAAGTATTTAGTTAGATAATAATATAACTCTGCATGAAACATCTGCAATGACCCCCTCATCAAATGAAGTTATCTACCACGTTATAACGAGAAAGGGATGTTTTGTTTATTTCGAGGCATCATAATTAATTAGCTGCCGCAGTTTTGGCCATAACTCATCAATGGTAAGAATGGATTTTCTTTTGTATAATACCTTATTTTGTTAAAAAAAAGATAAATATAAAATGTGAGACTCAACATTAAAAGAAAGATAATAAAAATATATGAATTCTATACTCTTCAATTTATTTTTTGTCTCCTGACAATATAATACTAACGAGGGAAGATTTGGGTTGATACACTCCATTATAATCCTATCATAATACGCTTATATATCTGCCCATAACTAAATAACTAAATGATTGAGTAGATATGTGGCATGACTGAGCTTTCTTAAATGATTATTTTTTAGATAATAATATTATAAACTTGGATATATTATAAATATAATTATTAA
Source organism: Erythrophleum fordii (assembly GCA_032878935.1). Lineage (NCBI taxonomy): Eukaryota > Viridiplantae > Streptophyta > Magnoliopsida > Fabales > Fabaceae > Erythrophleum > Erythrophleum fordii. Next base: position 9,438,176 of record JAVQMF010000052.1, on the reverse strand, counting down.
ATATAAAATAATATTTTATTTATTTTATTATATTTATCATCATAATTATATTTATTGCTTACATGAAATTAAATTAATTGCATTAAAAATTGGAATAAATTACATAGACATCATTTAAATTTTGTTGATATTACACACATATTTTTTATTTTTAAAATATATATATAAACTTGTTTTGAAACAAAATATTACTTTATATTTTAATTCAAATTTAATTTTTTGACCAAAATAGCTTTATTTAAATTTTTATTTTTTTAAAAAATATATATTTAGATTAATTGAGGGTATTTTAGTTAAAAAATTTAAAATTAAACTAAAGTGTAAGATAATTTGTTATTTATGAAAAAATCTATGCCTATTTTAAAAAATAAAAAGAAGATTTCTATAATTTATTCTAAAAATTATCAATTATTAAATAAATTAATATTTTAATTAATTAAAAATAATATTTAATAAAATACTTACCACAAAATAACCATATTTTTTAAACAATTTCTTTATGACGAATGATTGTGACAACAACATTTTTGTTCTTGCAAATTGTGTTTGTCAGAGAGTTTTTTTTGGGTTAAATAAATATTTTTTATGTAATAATTATTTTATATTTAATAATTATTATGACATAATTAAACTTAATATATTATATATATGTATATTTATAAAGTATTTTTTTAATTTTAGATTTGAAAAGCTTCAATCTTTATCAATCGGACATATTCCAAACCACTACTGACTGGGCAACCGAGCAAGAATGGCTGCTTGATACACTATGATGAAAATGATCACGTGATGGGCCCCAAACCCCACCAAACCATTTGTCTTGATCTTGCTGTTCTTCCCTCTCTTCTTCGTCTTATTCTCTTTATTTAATTGTAATTCCTTGTATTGGTTTTCCAATAATTAATGAAGTGCATTTAATAAAAGTCGCAACGCCTTCTGCATAATTGCCCGCAACAAATTTGATTTCGTTGCTAATAAAAGAAATAAACGACTTCTCGTGACGGTGTGTATATATATATATAAGCATTTAATTTAACTATGAGAAAAACAGAAAAAGGCATTAAAAATACGTAGTTAAAACCCGAAAAGAAAAGGAATGTAGAGATGAATATGGTTCGGAGTTTCATGTCCCATGCTCATGACGTGGGTATAAATAAAAACGACAATAGGATACCATATGATTACAAACAAATTGAAAAACTAAAATAAAAATATGAACTAGAAAAAGGGAATCTTGATCTCGGATTTAACCAGGCTTTGTATAAAATTAAATGGGAATCACGGATTTATAAAACACATTGATTTGGAAGTTGTACCTGAAAATTACGTAAACTTGTTTTTCTTTTTTATTCTACATATTTTGACCAAATGGCATATAAATTAAGATCAGCTAACATATATTAGTTTTCATTCATAAAATTATATTTACTATATATTCATTTTCTATTGTTAAAAATAATGACAATTAAATGGTTCCATTAGTGATTCTTATGGAATCGAATCTTATGAAAATGTTGACAACATTTTAAAGGATTAATATACGAAATCAGAATAAATCAAAATTAAGAAAATAAAACTTGTACAAATAAAAGGATGAAAGATATATTTTGACCAATAAAAGTTTTAATAGTTACATTATATATATATATATATATTCAAGGTGAACAAATGTTAAAAACTAATGAAACTTTAAAATAAAATTGTTCAAAAGAAAAATACTATTTTCTCATTTTCTATCTACGTGAAACATTATTTTAGCATATTTGTTTTTTCATAAACTAATAGAATATCTGTTTTAATATTGAGGTACTACAAAGAATCCATTAAAAGAAAAACAGAAAAGAAAAATAATTATCACACAATATAAAAATGAAATTTATTGAATTATTTATTTATTATTAAGTTTTTTATTTCTTTTCCTTGACATATAACGCAAACTAGATCTTGAGACATCAGTTCCTGCATGGGCGGGCTGCAAGTTTAGGCAATCCACCTTTTGCATCCTACAATTATTATTTTTCTTATTTAATATATCACGTTTCTCTAGTTACGGTGTTGCAATAAAAAGTTTAACTTTTTAAGAGACTAAGTACTTTTATCATTAAATTTTTAAGAGGTTAATATTATTAAAAAATGTATATTGTTTTATTTAACAAAACGATGTTTTCTAGACAAAAATAACAATCCAAAAGGAGAAATAAGCACTCAATTTTTTAAAAAGTACTTAAGCTTATTATAACAACATTCTTTTTATATCTAAAAAATACTATCAATGAATATGCTTGTTGCATGCATGCATTATTAATATGGATAAATTCCAAGTCAAATTATTGAAAAGATTCAGTCGCAGATATATGTATGACCGCATGAATGGGGATATCATGTTATCTTGTGAAAATTATTAATCAATTAATTGAATCACAAACAAAAATACCAAATAAAGTGACTGAATTTTATGTCACGTACCCGCAGAGCAAAATCAGTAAAATATGTAGATTGTGAAAAAAGAATCCCTATATACTAATCCACAAATAAAACCAAAAGCAAAAGTGCGTAAAAGTGGATTCTTATTTGGATATAGCCAAATCTTATACAATTATAAACTATGAAGACAAATTTTTCCCAGAAATCAATGAAACAAGTTAGACACTTTCAAGCAGAAAAAGCATTTTGGATTTAATAAATTATAAAATATGTATTTTAGCATATAAAAACTCAAACATGCATGCATGAATGATTGGAAAATTTCTTTCTTATTTCTTTTATAAATGAAGGTACGGAGGGGTCAAATAATTGGGTTAATTTGAAGATCTAGCTAGTTCTGTTTTCATATTTGTAACCCTTGTGGTAGGGAATTATAAATAATTAGGTAAACTGATAAACTGATATTGACCTCAAAAGTTTTCTTTCTGTGAAAAAATTTTCGACAAAAAATTTAATGTAATTTGTTTAACAAATTACTCAAACTCTTTTTACGAGAAAAAAAAAAAATTTTACTACTTGGACTCTCGGCCAACTCAAGTTTCTTTGTGGGTGAAAAAGTATTACATCTCTTTGTTCAGTTCCTTCGTTCCTACTGGGAAACAAATTGTCTTTTTACTTTCGTTGAAATGTAGAGTCAGACTTTCAAGCCCTATTCTCACTACAAGAAAAACAGAAATTAGCGACGGAATTTTCCGTCGCTAAATATGAATAATTCCGTCACTAAATGAATTAGCGACGGCATTAGCAACGAAATTTTTCCGTCGCTAATTTCACTGTCACTAAGTCATTTACGACGGATTATAAAATCCATCGTTAATTAGTGACGAAAATTTCCGTCACAAAAAAAAATTCCGTCGCTAATTCTAAAAATAGCATATTCTTAATTTGTGACGGATTAGTGACGGAACTTTCCGTCACTAATTAGTGACGGATTAGTGAAGGAATATTCTGTCGTTAATTAGTGATGGATTAGCGACGGAATATTTTGTCACTAATTATTGACGAATCTGTGACCAAATATTCCATCGCTAATATTAGCGATGAAATATTCCATCGCTAATCACCGACGGAATATTCTGTCACTGATTATTGACAAATCTCTAACGACCTATTCCGTCATTAATCACCGACAGATTTGCAACGGAATTTTCCATCACTAATTAGTCGACAAAATTTTTAGTTACTGATATAATTTTTTTATTTTATAATTTTTTTTAAATTTAACCTCAATATTAATTTGCTACCTATCCAATAATATACAATAAAAGCGTAATAAAGTAAAGTTAATTAAAAATAATAATATTATTAAATAATAAATTTTCACTTTTGTTTAAGTATTTCTCTGTATCTAATAAAGCATATAAGCACAATAATATTTAATAAAAAAGTAACAAATGTATTAAAATGATTCTTAATTAAGTGATAACCATTCTAAAACAAATTATAACAATTCTCAACAAAACATGTCTTAAAATAAGGGAAAATCATCTTTATGGTAGAGGACAATCATCAGGATCTGATGGAGCACGAGATAATCGCGATTCAAGATCTTGTAGCCTATTAAGTGTTTGCTGATGCTGGTTTAATAGAGACAAGATTTCTTGATGCTGCTCTGTAATACGTTGATTCTACTCTGTTATACGTTGATTCTGCTTTCTAAGCTCTTGATTCTCCTGTCTTAAAGGGGTTGTTTCTGTGGCAATCCTCCTACGTAACTCTTCTTCAAAATCAGAATGGAGTCCTAAGTTATGACCAGAAGAAGAGGTCCCACGAGAATAGATAACATCAATATCTTGAGCCTCAGATCCTATCCCAAAAATGCGACCCTTCTTATTTTTACCACCAACAGCCTCCAACTATAAGGCGTCTTCATCATCATCATCTATATCATTTGACGCTATGACTGTTGAGTCTTGAGTAGAAGTTTTAGCATTCTTAAGCCTTAAATAATTAGCCTGTTAAAAGAAGTAAAGAAATATAATTTTACAATAAAGAAAACAATGACAATGCATCCAAAACCATGAAATATGATCATATAATGAGGAATAAATATTTTGAAATTATAAATATATTTAGTTATTACAATCAAAGTTATGAAATATTGAAATTACATAATTAGGTAATGGGAAGAATATGTCATGTTAATAGCCACAGAGCAATTAAATAAGTAAAAAAAAATTAAATAAAGGATCACATAATCCTAGTGACAAAAAGAAAAATGAAAATTCACACTATAACTAGTCAGGCCTCTGGCCGTCAGTACAAGTCCAGTGATAATTAAAACAAAAAATGAAGATTTACACTACAACTATTCAGGCCTTCGACTATCGGTATAAGTCTAGTAACAATGGAAACAAAAAATAAAGACTCACATTATAACTAGTCAGACATCCAGCCATCAGCACAAGTCCAGTGATAATTAAAACAAAAAATGAAGACTCACACTTTAACTAGTTAGGCCTCCAGCTATTAGCATACGTGCAGTGACAATGAAATCAAGAAATGAAGACTCACACTACAGCTAGTCAAACCTCTGGTTATCAGCACAAGTTCAGTGACAATTAAAACAAAAAAGACAAGACACACACTACAACTAATCAGGCCTCTGGCCATCAACACAAGTTCAGTGACAATTAAAACAAAAAAGACAAAACACGCATTACAACTAGTCAGGCCTTTAGCTGTCAGCACAAGTCCAGTGATAAAAAAACTAAAAATCAAGACTTACACTACAATAATTGAGGCCTTTAGTCATTAGTACAAATTCAGTGACAATAAAAACAAAGAATCAAGACTCACACTACAACTAGTTAATGTAGTCCAACAAATATTCAGTTACCATCACAGATCCATCTACCAAGCTATAATGATTTGTAGCTATTTTTTTAGAAAAAAAAATAATAGAGGTCACAACGGAATATCACAGATCCATCAAAATTTGAGAACCACCCACGAAGTCCATGTATGCATCTTTCATACATAATTTCATTGTTACATCTACAGATTGTAGAAAAAGAAATAACTTGAACAATGAAAATCAACATAAGAAGCCTATTCAAAGGATCCGCATAACAGTTCTTACTATGTCTAGCAAATTTTACTAAGAAAGATGAATACAAGGTTGAAGGATAAAGCTAGAAAAGAAAATAATACAACAGAAAACTAAAAAAATCAAACAGGCAAACAGACAACCTAATATCTCAATTAATTCATAATGGATACCCTCGGAGTAAATCAAGATGGCGCTCCCCAACCATAGGAGAGTAATTTAGTAATAATATCTCTCTTGAAACAACAACAACAACAACAAAGCCTTTTCCCACTAAGTGGGGTCGGCTACATGGATCAATCGACGCCATAAATTCCTATCATAAATCATATTTCTAAACAAACCATTTAAATCTAAATCTCTCTTAATAATTTCTCCTATAGTTTTCCTTGGTCGTCCTCTAACTCTACTTATTAGACTATTCTCCATCACATCTACTCTCCTAACGGGGGCTTCTATAGGTCTCCTTCCTACATGACCAAACCACCTAAGTCTCGATTCTACAATCTTTTCTACAATAGGTGCGACTTGCACCTTCTCTCTAATGCATTCATTTTTAATCCTATCTCGTCTAGTGTGTCCACTCATCTACCACAGCATTCTCATCTCTGCAACATTAAACTTATTTTCTTGTTGACTTTTTATTGCCCAACACTCAGTGATTTTATATATTATAATTTAGTAATTAAAATCTAATAACGATTTTCTAGAATGTGCTTGTCTAAATTGGATGGTTCGAAATACATTTATATGCCTTGGTTCTTTGGTATTAAGGATAAATGATTCACTCGGTGAAAATTCTTTACTTGTTACCATTCATTCTCACTAGTACATACTCTAGGTTGCAAATCAAAATTTTTAGAGACTAAATCATATATTTCTAATATTTAAAGAGTAAATAGTTGAAACATGTTTTCTTTAAAAGAGTAAACTGTATATGTTAAAATTTAGAGACTGTATAACTTAAGCATATATTTTTGTGCACATTATATTAACATTTTTAAAATTTTTGTTGAAATTATATACATTTTTCTTCTATTATAAAAGTATATACATACTTCCTCTAAAACAAAAAAAATTACTTTATACTTTAGTTTAATTTTAATTTTTTTCCTTAAAAAGGCTCCCAATTAACTTAAATATATATATTTTTAACTAAAATAATTAAATGAAAGATATTCTGATAAAAAATTTTAAATTAGATCAAAGTGTATAATCACTTTTTATTTTAGGATACGTCTATTTAATTTATGCAGTCAAATTCCTGCTCTTAATTCAAAACTGCATTAAACAAGATTTTCAAGCCAAATTCAATATTTAAATCAATTGTCTTTATACACAACCATTTTAAGACCCTTTTAATTTATTTTGTACCCATGCGTTGAACAATAATAATCTAATAGTAATATAAGAAAATATGCAAGTGTATATATGCTTGAAAAATATTCATGTATATATTTATGCATGAAAATATGACAATTTTTTTGGGTGCATTGACACTAACAATTTAATTGTTATTAATATTATAAAAAATGATAAAAAATAATTATTATAAGCTTTGTGTCATGCAGATAATTTAATAATATTTACAAAATAAATGATAATGTGAAATATTAGAAAATATGAAAGGATTATCAATAATTTTAGCATTAAAGCTTACGATAGAACCACGGAGCTATAATGGAAATGTTTATTTAAATTATGTGTTCCAACTGTAGAAATACATCAAGCTTTTCACATATAATATAGACATGGCATGGCATTGGCAACTGTAAATGTGCTTTTAGTACCATATACGTGACTTTGTTTGTCTACAATGAAACTCGAGTGACTGTCTCATTATTAAGGGTTTTCACTTGGCGGGACCCTTGCATTTGCACAAGAAATAGTTTTGCGCAGCTTATTTGAAAAAAATATATGAATCACAAATCACCTTTGTGAATAATATAATAGACAATAATAAATTTAGTCCTCCATTTGCATTCCATCAAATATATATATATATATATATATTTAAAGACCTTAAATTAAAAATATTTATTCTCCAAAGGCTCAAATTTCAAAATAATTTTAAAAAAATCAAGAAACTTAATATTTTGAGTGTCACACACTTTTAACATTTAAAATAAATTATATTTTTATCTTTTAACTTAGAAGCAACTTTTAATAGTGAAAGTTGAAAAAAAATTGTTTAATAATATCCAAAATTTTAAGTTGTTTGGTCTTTTAAAGTAATTTAAAAATTTAAAAATTTTTAAAATAAATATCTTTAACTTAAAGTCTTTAAATATATTTTTTTCAAAAAATACAAGACTCTAGTCTGTCACACTTTAGAGTTGTTTGCATCCATAAAATTTCATTTGACTTGAAAAGGATCTCAACATTTAAAAAAAAAATCTCTGCAATCACTTAAATATTTTCAAACATCACTAACTTCAAGAACAACTGAATGAATAGTTCTGCTCACTTAGAAAAAGGATATATTTCATGATTTTCACTTCTTAGATTTGTTATACAATTGCTATAGATGCAAATACTTAAAGTCTGGAGATCTTAATTACACAGATGCAAAGAGAAAGCAATAATAAAATCACGAGGCAATTGAAGAGAGAACCAATTTAGCTACTCATTTTTTCTCGAGTCCGTGAGGATAGAGACACTTGTTTCTACACCACTAACATCGAAGAAAGTCCTTTTCCTATACACATGTTAATAATATCAACAAAACAAACAAACTAAACTTTTTAAGCTTAACAGCGTAAGTCTTAATGGTGATGCTATTCAAGATAGAATTTCTACCATATACTATCTTGATTTCTAAGGTAATCACTGGTAGCTGTAATTAGGATTTGAAGCTGTCTCAATGAAAAGGCACATACTTTTTGCGCTAGCTTTCTAGTAAAACCATTAGCTGGGCAGCATTTTCCTTTTGTTTTAGCAACAAGACAGTCATTGCACAGAATCCTGAATAGAGAAACAAAAGCTACTAGAACCGAAAAATGAATGTTGCTTTATCTTTCTTTCCTTTCCAAATTAAGAAGGGATCTAGCTACTTGCAGGGCTTATCTGAAACCCAATGCAGGTTCAGGGGTTATTTTTCCATTAATGACATTGGGTTGGCCCTTTATTGTTTTATCTAGACAATAAGGACAGACCTAAGACATTATAACCCAAGGAACTGTTACACTTCTAGCTGAGAAAGAATATGTATAAATCTGCAACATTGTCTAAGGGACGATGAGGATGATAATACGGCTTTCCCCCCTCTAAAACTCAAGAAAGTTGACTTGTGCAGGAATTAGATAGAATCCCAATCAGTGTTTAGGAAAACATCTGCTATCTATTTTTCTTTTCCTAGTTTCCTCTCGACATCGAAGTGATCTCCCCTCTTTATTTTCTCTACAACTGGTTCCCCTGATTCAACTCTCCTTGTATTTTGTTCATATTCTGCATCGTGCTTGATTGCCATAACAGATAACTCAGAATAAATCACGATTATATATAAATGTTGGCTTTCTTTGACAAGGGAATCAACTATCAAGTTGCAGATGAGAAAGGAGAATATAAGGATGAAATGCCATTTTTCAAGTTGCAAATGCATAAATTTAATAAAGAAAAAAGACATACATGCATAAAGATGCAACAAACAGATATGCAATCAACTCTTGCGGCATGAATTCCAGCAATAATATTAACCAAAACAGACATCAGAATTGTTTGGACCCAGGCAACAAACAGAAAAACATAAGCAGGAAACAAATTGAATAGAAGAAGAGTAGAAGCAGAGGGGAAAGGGAGAGTAACCTGAGTTGGAAGAGTTAAGCAATTAATTTCGTTTCTTCTTGTGCTGTACTTTTAATTGGGGAAGGGTTAAAATTGAAGATAAAAACCTGGGATCCAACAATGGTGGCGCCACTTGCAAGGAAAAGAGTGAGGTGGCTGGTAAGGGAAAGAGAAGGACAAAGCTTAACTAGAAGAGGAGAGCACTTCGTTCCTTTTACCAAACTAGATCTCTCATTCGAAGTCGGCGAAGTAAAGTTACTGCACTTCGAGATGAAGAAGGCTCATGGAAGACTGATGATAATGAGCTTGCAAGTATGGCAAGGGCATCCCAGTAACTTAACAATCAGCGACTGCTTGAACGGTGCCCACAGCCTCTCCTTCTCCTTTTCGTCCAACAGAAAATTAGGGCACATAGGGTCTGTGTCATCTCGAGTAATACCCTGAGAGGGATTCAGCAGTGTGCGACAGCTCCAACAATGACCCTCGCAGAGCTTCAAACAGAGATGGCAACGGGGGGATGAGTTTCGAATGTGAAGAGATGATTTATTAGGGTTTTTGGCGAAGAGTGCAAGGTGTGTGAGACTTTAGCTAAGGAGTGGTGCCCCATCCAACAAGCCCAAGAAAAAAACGGGCTAAATGTGTCTTAACATGAATTAAGCTGTTCGTTGGATTTTCCTTTGCTTTAGAGAGACCTCATTCTATGATATGAAGGAATGGAGCATCTGTTCCGAAAGTGAAGGAAAGGCCAACTATGTAATAAAATTAAATAAATATGAATCAAAATGCTTTCAACCATAGATTACCGTTGTCGCAATTACCCTTATAAAAAAAGTATTATTTTATTTTATTTTATTTTTCTTACAATAAGAATATTATAGTTATTTACTCAATTTTTTACTATTATATTATTTCTATCCAACTAAACATATAAAAGGAGTAAAATATCTATTTTTTTATATCATATCAAATATAATTATGAAACATAAGATTTTATTCCATTAAAGTCTATTTTCATCTTTATTCAATTTTCACTCTCTTACCCAATTCTTTTAGCAACCAAACAATCCTCGAGAGTTTTCAATCAACGATGTAACAAAGTTTCAAGTCTTGTAATTTGCAAAGGAAAATTTTTAGGTTAATGCTACTTAAAAAAATTAATAAATTAAAACATTAATATAAACATATCAAAAAATAATTAAATCATTGAAGTCATCCATTTATATATTTATAACTTGAATTTATTTAAAATTATTTATTCTTATTTATTCTTTGAAATTAATATTTCTTAGGCAATGTTAACAGTGAAAGCAGTTATTTTTTCGAACATAGAATTTAGAAGATGGAAGGAAAGAAAGTAAAGCAGGACCTAAATAGCTAGACACATGGATTTAATTCCCATGTGATGATGAGATCCAATTGAGTCGAAACTTACAACAAACATCATAACAGAGTTTTTTAATTTTTTTTAAAACCGGCCCCAAGATTTTAAATGTGTCTTTTGTTTTTAATAATTTATTATTTTATCAAATATTTTTTCGACGGACTAAATTCAAAAAATTTAATATTTCATATTAGTCAAATGTAAATTATTTAAAATTATATATTATATAATAATTATAACAAAAATATTACTTAAAATGAAAATCAACTGAAATTTTTTTAAGGTTAGGTAAGTATAACATGTTTTTTGATTTAAAAAAAATTTTTTTAGAATAAATGACAGATTTGAATAATTTGAACAAGTACAACTTTACTACATATACATGCCAAACATTATCCTTTAAAAGGTAGTCTTCTTTTATTTTTTTTAAATTTGTTTTTAACTTTCCCTACTTTAGGGTCTGCAAAGATTGTATCATACAATTCTATATTAGGATATTTCTCCTTTTGTTTTGCTAAATTGGCAAAAACCAAAAACGAAAGGAGAAAAGGATACACAACAGTTCAAGGGGATAAGTATAAATAGAAAAATTGTAGAGAAAATTCAAAAATATATATAAATATTTGGGAATGCTTCAAAATTTAGATATGATTATTGTTGACTTTGAATTTTTTAAATTAAAACATTTTTTTCATCCTTCAAATATGATTTTAATATTGACTTTTTTTAACATTCCTTCCAAAAAATTTTCACGTATTATTTAATAAATTATTAAAAGTGTAATTTGTTGTTTTATTAACTCTCTACCAATACAAATTTGATTATTGAATAATAAAAATTAATAACTATCAGCCTTTCTTTTCTTTTTTAATTTTATTTAGATTTTAAGTGTTCTTATTAACTAACACTGCACATTACTTATTTAATTAAAAATTAGTTTCTAATTAACTATAAAATGTTAAATTTGATTTTACCGAACTTTATCTATAATTTTTAAAATCAATAAACTATTTTATTTGTGAATAACAAGATAAGTACTAAATTAAAAATGAAACAAATAATTAAAGATAATTATGGATAATAAGACAAGTACTAAATATATTTTATGCTTAGCCTTATTTTGTTTGAAATTGATAATATATATGATTAAAATATATCATTTAAATAATATTTTATAAATTTTGATATTTAAGACATATAATTTTTTATTGTAATTTTATATGAATTAATTTCATATAAATATACTTTTTCATTTGAGAACAAATAATTCCTTTTAAATTTTTTAGGTGAATGATTTAGGTTCACAAATTTAATGATTTAATACAGATGAAAATGAGTTAGAGTTTTACTGATTCAATATGAATTATCCAATATAAGTTTGGAGATGAAATTTGGATCCAATTTTCATATATTTGGATCCAATTTTCATATATTTGCCTCTTCATCCTTTTTTCCATTTGTACTATGTAGTGAAAGATCAATATCATTATTAATTAAAAAAAAAATTTACTATTATTATAAACAAAGACGTAAAGTTTTTTAAAAAAATTATTTTGTAAAATTTAAAATAAAAAATATTATAAAATAATTTTTTTAACTCTCAATCTTTATTTATAATTCTTCCAAAAAAAAGTCCAACATCATTCTACTGACTCTTATGTCAAACACATTTCTTTTTTGTTAACCACTTTTTCAATTAAAAATTCGAAGTTATTAGGTATGGTTTGCCTTATTTGCTACATGCATCCAATTTTTACTTATCACATATGCTTTCACTTTGGCTAATATGATTGTGTACAAATAATTATATGTGGAATCCAACCCATCATATTACATGTAATATTCCTAAAAAATGCAAGGAGATTTTTGTATTGGTGAAGATTTACACGCAAATTCATTTTTGGAAATTCAAACCAGTTTTTAATGGAATAAAACAACTTATAATCTAACTGACAATCAATTCTAATGAATTCATATGTTTAATCTTTTAAACTTCTAATATATAAACAAATTATCACTAGTACATGGTTGTATATATAAATCTCATTTATATTTTAATTAATAAATATTTCTTATTTAAAATTTAAAATATAATTTAATCATAATTTAAAATTAAAATATGCGATTTCAATTATAAAAATAATTTTGATTAATAAATAGTATTGTTGACTATATAATTTTTTGACATATTGAGTTTCTCTTAGACAATTTATAACTTTAAATCAAAGTAGGAGAATGATCAATATATCTTAAATTTGTTTAATTCTTATTTCTTAATATTTGAAAAAAATGACTATAAATATTTAAATCATTGTAGAAAGTAGAAGAAAAAACCAATTTCAATGCTAGAAATTGTATTTGCCATTATGTTATAAGACCTCCTTAATCGATTCACTTCTTCTTAATAAAACTTTTGTGTTATTTCATTTCTTCTGCTTACCAAAAACAATGCTTCCAATACGTTTTAGGTCCTTATACTATATATATTAGCTATTATTATTTTTAAATTACCTTTTCTAATTTCTTTAAATAAATTTGATAATTTACCATATTTGCTTTTTTTTTAGTTTATCAAAAATTACAAATAAATAGTGATTCTATTTACTAGAAATGCATCTTCTTCTAATCAAATTGATTTATGAGTTATTCAATTAATTTTTTTGGGTTGGATGTTATTCAATTAAATTTTAGTATAAAGTATGATGGCTTTTAAATTTTAAGTTTTTATTAGAAAAAAAAGTTACTCATGCCAATAGACACAGATTATTCTCTCTTTTTTTGAAGTAAAAAAAGTATCTTCATTTCATAATAAAGTAACAATAGTTAAACTTATTATCAAAATCGAAGAGTTATTAAATAATAAAAAAAATGTTGGAACACGAATAATGTGACACCTTAATCTCCTTTCACTACCTAGCCTCTCCATAGGCTCAGTTCCATATGATTTCTAAAGAGTCACTACTCTCCCGTGGCATTTACATGCTATGAACTGGGGTTTCATATACTCGTCTTTTACCCCGTGGGTCCTGTGAACCCATCTCAAGTATCCTCAACTCAAACTCCATATAGATGACTCATACATAGCATAAAACAAACCATAGGCCACAGGTATAGAGCCGAAAACTATAAAAATTACATTTTCTCACTTGGGCCCAAAAGTCATATTTTGGCTCTAAGTTTGGAAAATCATAAGAAATTGTAGAAAAATGGGAATGCAGCAAACCTTAGCTTTCTGGAAAGCTCTAAGTGTCAACTTTACACTAAAAATCATTCCCAATCACAAACACATCGTTTGGACCAAGTTTGACATCAAAAATGGGAGGAAGGTCCAGCTGTCACTGTTTCTGGTGCAGCTTTCTGTCATGACTTTCGAAAATACATAACTAAATCCACAAAAATCCAATTTGGGCACATTATACCAATTCGGAAAGATACGGATGTCTACTAGAGGAAAAAAATAAGTCCAGATCAGTTCAGTAGCTCCTACACCCCGAAAATTGATGGAACAGTGACGGGGGTCAGATAAGCTCACTGATGCTGATACAGAACTTCAGTCGGTTCAATCTCTCTCTACAGACCTCCAATTTGGGTGATTCCAGTTCCTACAAGTCACTTTCGTTTTCTAATTTATGTGTATAAAATTTCACCATATTTGGAATCCATTTGGTCTAAAAGTGCTACAGATTTCATTTTCTGATTTAGATGAACAGTACATGACCAATCCCTTAAATTCTCCCAAATTCAATAATTCCCCAAATATTCTATAATCCTCCGAATATTACCCACTTTAGCTTCTCAAGAAGCTTTCTACAAACTTTAGAGGCATGCCAAATTTCATGGCAAACGGAGCTCTTCCGGTCATATTTTGACGGAGCTCACAAAAATACCAGTTTTGGCACCCCAAAGGTCTAAAACGGGTCCAAATAACCTCTCTCACATTCTCACTCCACATGGATAAGTTCAAAAGCGTAAAACTAGTATATCTAACATGTCCATATGCTCCAAATCATCATACATTCAAATCTCACTATGCTATGGCCAAATTTACACAATATCATTCATGCATCAAAGGGGTGAAAACCCACATTTCCATTACTTTGGCTAATAACAGAGTTCATACATCATCCTTTCATATTTCTACATGTGTTACAAACTTTACATCTCAAAAATAGTGGGTACATCTTCATTTGGCACCACTTTACATCATATATACATCAAAATGTCAAAGAAAGTAATATCTCTAACTACGCATGCTCCTAGGCACCTTGGTGTGTGCTCGGATCTCCTTGAGCTCCACCTAGCATATGAGTTGGGAGGGGAAAGGGGTGAGATTCGGAGAATCTCAGTAGCTCAAGCACTCAATCCGGCAAGCAATCAAGGCATATAACAAGTCAAAGCATGTGAATAAGCATTTAGCTATTCTCAATCATCCAACACATCATGTACATGCTATGGAATTCATAACAATGCCAAACTTAAGCTCTAGGGACTTTTGGTCTAGCCTCACCCGAGTTTAGGGACTTTTGGATGGCCTCACCCGAGTTTAAGGACTTTTGACTCGGCCTCACTCGTTTGAGACTTTTGGCCTTGTCTCACCTATCTCAAGGGACTTTCGGCTTCACCTCACCCATCTCATGGGACTTTCGGCACTACCTCACCCGAGCAATCTCACATTTCAACATACAAGCATATTGACATTCAATGCATCAAAGTAATAGCATATGGCATATTCCACACATTCAGCATATACATATCATACAATGACTATTACAACCAAGAATGCTACAAGAAAGAGTGAAAGAGAGAGCTACCTTTGGAGCCAAAGCCTTCACTAGCTTTTCCTTTCAATTTCTCCTCTCCCTCCTTAAGTTCACAAACACACCTTGATGGAGGTGTTTCTCTTGAGCCTAGACACACAAAAGCATGCAATTACTCTCTTACCCTATAATCCTTCAGATCAAATTCTCCTATATACCATAACCTAGAGTTCTCTCTCTCTAGAATGCCATTAACCCCTTTCTCTCTCTCAAGCTCCCATGGTAGTGGAAAACCACATTTTCAAAGAAAACACAATGATTCAAAAGCGTTTTCCACTTTCCCTCTTCTGACCCATACCCAGAAATCGTCCATTTTTGCAAACAAAACCGTAGGAAAAGAGGGCAAAGGGAGGGGATCAGAAATCTGAAGAGAAATAGGAGAAGTTACCTTACCTTTCCCTTAATCTTCCTCCTCCTCTTGATCTCTCACACTCTCCTCACCTCTTTTCTCTCTTTGGGTCGAAGCTTAGGGCAGATATGAGAGAAGAAATGAGTTTGGGCGTTTAATGAAGTCTGATTCTCGCTATTTACTCTCTTCCGGACCGACTCTCGCTACGGCGAAAACTAACCTTCGCTATAGCGAGCTCGTGTAATCTGGCTTCGCTATGGCGAGGTGTAACCTTCGCTACGGCGAGCTCGTGCCAGTTCCCTTCGCTATGGCGAGATTTACCACTCGCTATAGCGAAATCGCGTCAGTTCCAGACTTCACTCTCGCTATGGCGCCGCTACAGTGGGCAACTCCCTGGTTTTTGTATGGGCTGCTGCCAGCACTCGCTATAGCTAGAATCGCCTTCGCTATTGCGAACTAGCTCTCTCGCTGTGGCGAGACCGTTTCTCGCTGTTGCGAGAGGACTTGGCAGAAATTCTAGATTCCGAAAATTTCCAGATTTCACTTCTTTTCTTTTCCCTTTTCTTTTCTTTTTCCCGGTTGTTACAAATAATAACTAGGTCAATATTCATTTATTATATCAAATTCAACAACTTCCATATTATCATATACATGTATATATATATATATATATTAAAAAGCTTACACACTTTAACAAAAATATGAGCTTAACTCCAATTTAAGCAGGATTAAAAAACTTTTAAAGTAGATTGAAAGAATAAAAATTATGAACTTTTCTTCTACTATAGTATATAATTCCAACTCGCACACACACACACACACACACACACACACACACAAGTATATATTAAGGTACTAAACTTAGATAAAATTCTACAGATATTTATTTTCAAATCCCTTAATAAATATATAATACAAAAGAAAAATTATTTTAAAGTGCAATTATATAATATTGAATTGTTAAAACAAATTACTTATACTTAAGGCCAAATCTCAATATAAGTTATTAAGAGAGTAAAAGTTACGACTCATAATTTATATAAAAATTTTACATTAACAATATTATATGTGACATACCTTTTTATAATTTAACGACATAAATTATTATGTAGTCTACAAAAAAAATTATTTTCATATTATTTAACGAATACAACATTATGCTATAGTTAAATTTACTAACACTTATTTTTATTTTTTATAAATTAGGAGTTGGGTAATTAAATAATTTACTTAGCAAGATTTAATAGATTGGTAAACCATAGTTAACATCAATATTATGATAATTTTCATGTTAAGAACAATCATCTTGACAAGTTTTTTTTCTTTGTTAAGAGGGGAAAAAAAAGCTTTCTTATCCCTTGGACTCTCATGAGTAAGAAATGAAAAATCATTGCAAATGTAATTGGAAACAAATATGAACCAACAAAAATCAAATCTCAATTGAAAATGAAAGAAAATAAAAAGGATATTAATTATGTTTTTGCATATAGTGTAATTAAAAGAGACTGGGGAAAAAAAAAGAAATAGGTGTAAAAAAGAAATTTGGATACATACTCTTTTATATTATTCTTTCTCTCTAACTACATAACTATATAATATGTATTAGATTTTAGATCATACTCTCTATTTCTTTTTTGATTTTGCACCTCTCGATATTTAGTCTTTACTTCTTTCAAGAGAATTTGAGAGATTTGACATTTAAATAAGAGAAAGACTTTGTTTTTGAACCAAAAAAATAAAAACCTTAACACAATCACTTAAAAAAAGTGCTAACAGAAATAGAAAAATACCACAAAGAATGTGTAAATTTAACTGAAAGTTTAGACCATGACAGAGAGGAAACCAATTAGGAGCACAAAAAGGTAAGAGACATGATGTGATTGAAGGATAGTAGCTGAGTGGAGTCATTTTTAATATTTATACAATTCTGAAAAATAAACATGTCATAATTTTTTTTATATCATTTATCTTTTGAATTTTGTTGAGTGAAATATTTATTTTACTTTAATTTGTTTTGTATATTTTTATTTTAATCATTCCTTATACACATTTGTTTAAATAATGATTTTAAATTTGTAAACTTTTTTATTATTTTTAGTTAATTAAATATATTTTATATTTATATTAATTTATGACTTAAAATAAATAAATTGTACATTTTTTAATTTTTGAACATGAATGGAGGCCTTTTATTACTCATACAATAATTAACCATATTATTATTTACCACATTAATTTAAATTATAATATATAAATTATTAAATTATAATATATATATATTTACACACACAATTAATGATATTTAATTAATTTGTAACTGTTTTATATATACATATATATTTAAGTTATTATATCATATAAATTATTAAAAAATAATATTTAAATAATTTGCGACGGATTTAACGACGGATTAGTGACGAAAAATTTTGTGATAGAAATTCCGTCGCTAAACTAGTGACAAACTCTTCCGTCACAAAATTCCATCGCAAAACTGGAATTGAATATCATGTTTATTAGTGACGGAATTTTTCGTCGCTGAATTCCGTCACTAACTTGATTTCCGACGGATTAGCGACGGAAATATTTGTGACAGAAAATTTCCGTCACTAATTCCGTCGCTAATTTTTGCGACGGAATTAGTGACGGATTTGCGATGAACTTGCGATGGAACAAAATTCCGTCGCTAAATTCCGTCACTAATTTGCTGTTTTTTTGTAGTGTCTTACATATCATTGGTATATAATATTTTACATATATAGATGGGTCATCTATTAAGATAATTTAATTAAATATTTCATAACAACCATCTTAATAATGATTTAATCAATTATTATATAAACGAGTATGATTGTAATAAAATTAAAATCAAACAAATTTCAACTTGCTTAATCTAATAAATGAATTTCAAATCAATTTCAAGCCTGTTAATTTATGTATTATGCGAGCCAACTCGAACTGAGTTTTGAGCCAAACACTAGAAAACCCGTTTATATAAACTTCATATACATCCTTAGCAGAAATGACATAAATGATATAATTTTAAAAAGTTGAAAGTCACTTCTAGACAATTAAGAGATAGAGATGAAATGAAGAAATTAGAGAGTATATTTTTTGAAGAAATAAGCATGATAGACTGAAGAGTATGGAGTACTGTGCACATAGATCTATGGCCAATTTGGTATGCAAGAATAAAGAGAGAAATAAAAAAAATTTGTAAATGAAAAAAAAAATTTACACTCTTACTTTAATTTAAATTTAAAAATAAATATTAATAAATAATAATAAACAATAATTATAAAAATATAGTAAGCATTACCAACAGATGTACAAATATTATAATTTTACCCCGCACGGAACCAAGTCTTTGCACTGCACGAACCTCATAGCATAAATGCTTTCTTCGATTTGAGTTCCCATTTTTACCTAATTAATGAAAACCTGGGAGTGAGCAAGGTAAACACATTTGAGTTCCCATTTCCCATTTATAGTAACATATGTTTGAAATTATTTGGTCTTAGTCCTACAATAAACACCATAATCAAATTACATTATATATATCATTGTATATTTAGTAATTTTTAATAAATTATTTTAATTATAAAAAAGAGCAGTTGGTCATAGTTATTTAATAATCTATAACTTCCCACTACTTCAATTTACATAATTTTTTAAATTTTTTTAAAAAATATTTCTATCCACTTAAAATATGAGTAACTAAAAATTCATTTTTAATACATTTAAAAATGATTACTATTTTTTAATAAAAAATTACAACTTAATTTTTGTCTAAAAGAATTTGATATTATATATACAAATTATTTACTATTTAATTTTTAAGTAAAATTTAATTTTCATATATATTCATTAATGAATATGTCAAGCCTTATGATATTAATGATAACTTTGTCAATATTAATTTCTTAAATTTTATAATTGCAATTGTCTATTAATTATATGTAAAATTTTATAACAAAATACTTTAGATAAATTCGTAGGCTTTTTGGGCTTTATATATCTATTTTTTTTTCAATGGAATAACAGGATAGGATTCAGATAATAAGGATATATATCAGACTGGCTGGTTGGTATGGATGTGAAAACTCAAAATTTAGAGGATTGCTTTCGTCTTTTTGTTGGTGAGATTCTGATTGTTGAAATGAGAAATTTTAGAATATGTAGTTAGGGTTCACCTTCAATATTTTTTTTTTATTAATATCTCAGCTCCTCTTCAGTCCAATTATTGTTGGGCTTTAAGTGATAAAACAATAATGCTTAATTCAGTATTTTGGAGAAAACATTCTTTCCTTTTATATATAAGAATGTTTGGGAGCTAGTAGCTATCGCTGACCACACTATCTGGTGTTTGAGTCTGCACCAACCTCTATTTGTGTAGCTAAAGTGTTTATATTAACAATATAACTAAATACTTTTTATAAAATTTATCACATTGATTTTCTTAATTAATTTACATACTCCAAATTAAGTTAAATAATCTAGACAATACAATATTGAATCTTTGGAAAGTTTGATTTGGCGTGTTACATGTTGAATCTATAATATTTTACTACATGTTAGGATTGACATCGAGCTGAGCTTAACTATTTAGATCTTGACTCGTTTGAAAATTGAGCTTTTAACCTTGAATTGTCCTATACAAGTCAAGTTGCAGTTGCTACTATACAAAATACGACAATACTAGTTTCATTGCATTTTTTCTTAATATATATTTGTGCACTTTTACAATAATTTTATCGCAATATTCACGGTACAATGGCCGAACGTTACAATATTTATCAAGTGAATTATTTGCATTCTCTCAACTCGTAAAAAAGGAATTAATTTCTGATTTTTTTCATATAATTTTTTTAAAAATTTACATATCCGTAAATATAATATAGATTTTCTCTAACGTGATATTATAGCGTAAAATATGATCAATTATATCATTTCGTTTCATTTTGGTTTGTCGTGAGACAGAAAAATATCAACCGAATCTTGGGATCGCGTTGACCAATCCTCACTGAGGAGGGACCAAAGAATGATATTAATTGTCAACTATTTCTCTGACAACAACCTTTCGTTGCTATTAATAATTCACAAAATTACGTTTTGTAGTTTGTGCATGCATGAGGGTAATCGAGGTTACGATTATTATACCCCTCTTCATTCAATCATTCTCACCAAACCAAAGTCGAGAGGTTTTATTGGATGTCCGTAAATAGATTAAATTAATCATGACAAGTCATGTGACTTGTTGGGTCCCTCAACTTGACCTAAATGTTGTGCATCAAGTGTATATCGTCCAGTGTATATCTCTTTAGGATTATTTAAATTAAATTTGAATAGTTTATATTTTATTTTTTAACTTTAATTATTTTTTTAAGTTGATAATTAAAAAAATATTTTTATTTTATATTCTACCTCTTTTAAAATAAATAATAATAATTTGGACAGATAAAAAATCTGGATGATACACACTCTCTGTGCATCGTTCTAGATGCATAGAAAATTTGCGTTCACATAAGTGTAGGCTTGATGGTGTTATTGGGTTTGATTTTTACCTCTCATTTTTTTATTCTTCACTTTCAACTTTTAAGGTCTTGTATTTTTAAAAAAAATTATTTTCATAAATTTATGTATTTATTTTTTATAATTTTATTCTATTTATTTTTTAAACAATATTTTAATTATTCTCTCACAAATTAATATTAATTACAACTTTAATATATTAACTTCAAAATTTAACAAAAACCTTCTTTATTTTTTTTAATTACAAAACACCTTAAAGTATAATATATTTTGGTATTTCGTTACATTTAAATTGATATCGTCTACTTTTCTCTTTTCATTGTATTGTCTCTTGTCTTCTCTTCTTGGTCACTTTTTCTCATTTAAAATTTTCTCCACAAAACTGTATTGATAGGCCTATAAATTACTAGGAGGAGAAAACTCTGCTCATTGAAATCCCTTCCTATTATTGTTTCGTTGAAAGAGTACAAACTATCAATTATAAAAGCATCTGAAACATATTCAGAAACATTTATTTCTGATGAACCCACTCCCTCTCACAATAATGCTTCCTCGTTCCTTCTATATCATGCTGAGTTATTCGCCCACATTTTTATACATTAATTAGTTTACCAATTCCTAAGCTGATATATGCTTGTCCTGTAGTATTTTGTAAAAGAGAAATTTAACTTCAAATTTTTATTTATAATAAAATATTTAAATATAAATTTTTTTTAGATTTATATTTATGTGTCCCAAAGAATATAAGAAAGCTGATTTTTTTTTTTAATAAATAGATTCCAAAATATTTGAAAACACCAATTTATCAAAAACCATTAAAGGTACCAAACTAAAATGTTAGATGAAATGGTAATGCAACCGCGGCTAAAATAGCAGCCATTGATAATGTTAGCATATGGCTATCAAGATAAATGACATGCATTAGGTGTGGGACGTTGCATACATACAGGACGTGGGAATAAATCGAGTTATGTGATAGTTTATAGTAGCAATCTATAATTGGATGATAGAACCTATGTTGCACATCTGAACGTGGCTTGCAACGTTTCCATTATGGTCCAAAAATTATGAGTTTCATGAGATGATTTTCCACGTCTCAAAATATGTTATTTTCTTCTGTAATATAATGAAATTGCCGTTGAAAACTTTGCCCATAAATATAGGGGTCTCCAAATTCGGTTTACACAATCATCTGAACATAACACCATCATAAAGTGTTAACCAGAGTTTAAAAGCATTTCTGAAACTTTCACGTGTACAGAATATTCATCAGAAATCAAAGCATTTAAGCAAGGGCGAGAGATAATATTTCAATCCATTTTTCTTGCATTGAATATTATAAATATAATTTTATATATCCATGAAGTCTAACATTATGTGCATATGTATAAATAAAAGTTAGGATTTACTCTATATATGTACACCCACTGTTCCATATATGTAGGAAGTAATTCTAACTATTGCGTGCACCTTGGAATTTTTCTGGTTGTTAAATGGTTTGTGACGCCTGCATCTAAAATGGCTTTTTGAACCGTTGCAAAATTACTAATGGCCACAACTGCACAAATATTTTTGGTAGTGATACTGGCTATCTCACCTTAGCAACATGAGTTCATTGTCTGAGAAGAATACTTTTGGATTAAAATCTTTAATATACTAAATAAATGTGAGAGAATGTGTCCTTGAGATTGTGAGAACAAAGAACTTAATTTGGACAACATTTGAGAGTACTCTTAACCATGAAAAATTAAAAAAAAAGGCTATCTTGTGTGGAAGATTAATACCATTGAGAGTACGGAATGATGAGTGAATATATAGCTATGATGAGCATACTTACTGTAATAACCAAAGAAAAAGGACCCCTACTGTACCTATGTCATTGTGCATGCTAATTTCAAGAGGGTAGTCGTTCAAGTAGGCTTCGCGCTTGTAGAATTGGGAAACGTGAGCAACTTAAGCTTTCTAATTATCAACAGTGAGAGAGAATATAAAAGGAATGATAAAGAAATGAGATGGAGTGAAGGAGAAAGAAAGAACAAGAAACGATAAAATAATAGAAAGCTGCCAACATTAGTTTAGCCACACACTTACTTAACAGTGACATGTTTGGTAAAATGTTTTCATCATGTTTGTGATTTAAGTTGATTTATGAAACAATAACATTGAAAAGAATCTCAAGTGTGAAGAATTTTAAATTGATTAAAGAAATTCGTAACTCACAAGACATAACATTTTTATTCAATATATATAACGAGCAAGTGCCCGAATACTTTTAAAATGAGTTTTTGTTTGTCATTGATATAGATCTTATAATCATATGAGATATGACGCCATCCAATGTATATATTGTAGGTTATATTATTATTTTTGGTTCTTACCATTTCATTTAATTTTTATATTAGTCATTATAGTATAAAATTTTATAATTGAGCCTTTATAATTTTAAAAAATTCCAACTTGGTTCTTGTTATTTACCATTCATCTCACTATGTTATAAGCACTATAAATATATGTGATTTATCAACATACTAATAAAAGTTTAACTATATCAAATTAAAATAATTTTAAAATTATTATACTCAATTATAAATTTTAAATTATAAAAAAACGAATTAAAAGTTAAGTGAAATATTAAGAAACTATAAGATAATTTAACCTAAATTGCACCTAAATATTTCAAACCCTATCATATCAAGGCGTTTGTCTGCTTAGTAATAATCCATCCATATTGATATTTTATAATTAGTGAAAATGAGATTTGTACCTTCGGTTAATTATATTGGTATCCTTCGCTGTTCAAATTCATTATTGGTCTCATGATTCAAAGGGCAAATGGCAATCATTTCAGAGAGAAAGCTCAGTCTACGTTTTTCAGTGCCCTTTGCCATATGTCCTTGTATTTGTTAAACCACATAACGACACTACCAATTGGGTTATACTTTAAACAAAGTCCAAATCCTTGGTTAATCTAAAATAAAATTTAGATTCTTGAGATCATTTCCCTCTTTTATTTATTTATTTACCTTACTTCAGAATCATTTTCTTGGAGTTTCTCAAGATTTTACTCCATTTAACTTTAGTTTCTTCCTCACTGGTTTTTCCTTCATCATGGTCCCTCTGTTTTTAACCCAGTGACGTCTGGAATAATAGCATTCACCTCTGCTTTTAACCCAGTGACGTCTGCAATAATAGCATTCAAGTTGGTCCTATCATGGTTCTATAAACACTTGGAAGCACCTATATACATATATATAGACCAAGCCCCTCTTTGGGTTCTCACACATTTGAAAGCTCCAAAGAGGTATTTTCCTTCTTCAAGCTCAAAATTTTCCTTCTTGGGCATAAAAAAACAACCCAAAAGGACTATCTTTGATTTTTTTCCTTTCTAGAGTTTTCTGTAAGAAAAAGGAGCCACCTTTTTCTGAAACAAGAAATGGCTTCTCACACAAACATGGCAGAAGAGAGTATTACACAGCCATTGCTGAAGAAGCATTATTATGAGAACTGCCCTGGTTGTAAGGTGGATCAAGCCAAAGAGACGAACAGGGCCGTGCCTATTCGCCATCTTTTCAGTATATGGATGGTTGTGTTATGCACCAGTAAGCAATGAACCGTTTATATTCATTTGTTTCATTGTTTTCCAAAATGGGTCGATTTTGAGTCCTAAGTTAGCTCATACCTGCATTCCAAGTTCTAATCATTAAAAATAGTTTTCTTGGACTTGCGGTGTCATGGAAGCATGGGCTCAATTGACAAGATAGAGTTACATCAACACAGAATTTTCGGCTTGAATCTAGCCGATGATTTCTTACTGGCCGGCATTTGGCCGTGCTTCGGAGCTGGAACAACCTATATGCTTCCTAAACATTTTGTCCCAAAGAAATTGTTATTGAAGCATTGAACTTTTAGTCAGATTTTTCTGATTTAGCGAAGCACAGAAAAGGATGATTATAATTGCTTATAGAAGCTGATGTAAAATGTAGAAAATAAGTACTTCCCATCTGATTTTATGACTTCAACCAAAGCTAACACTTGTTGAAGTAATAGAAATAATTGTTTCCACTTCTTGAAGATCAAAGACTTTTATGGCAATATTCAAGTATTTTTGGAGTTTTACTTTCAGTTGGAAAGCGTAAAGAAAAATAATATCAGTTAAACTTCTTTTTATTCTTTTTTTTTTTCATTTTCTCGAGGGAAAAAGCATTAACTAAGCAAATTCATGAAATTGTTTACCTTAGCCCAAAATGATTAAATTCTCATGTTTATCCATTGCTCAGTGATTTGATGCTGCTTTTTTTACAAGTCTCTGATGTTCTCTTTCCTCTCTTCTGTGCAGCTATGCCTATATCATCTCTCTTTCCTTTCCTCTATTTCATGGTGAGTTTAATTATCTACTGAGGTTCAGTGCTTTTCTTGACATGAAGAATATTCTGATCCTTTAGACATTAATATTCCCTGGAATTAGCCCTGAATGCATGTGAAGGGTGTCTTCTTTGTGTGGTCCCAGATAAATTCTTTTTTTTTTGGGGGGTACATTTTCTATTTATAATTAAATGAAAAAAAGAAGTGCATTTCTGTCATTATTTTTTTTCTGGTTTATAATTACATTTTATCAGAATTCTTGGCTTTCTTTCAAAAGAAAAAAAATGTTCTGTTGTGTTTCTTGGAGTATTAATAGATAACTCAGAGATGAAAGAAAAGTGTTACTATCATTTCCAATGGGAGATTTTAATTTCAAAGTAAAAATTGATATAGTTTGCAAATAACTGATAAATAGCTCTGCTTTGTCATTTCTTACGAATGTCTCAAGAAATCAAACCTTTGCTTAATGTTCAACTTTAATTATTTCTGAACGTAAAAGATAATGAATCCATACTTTCAGGTAAGGGATTTCAAAATTGCTAAAAGAGAGGAAGATATTGGAGGCTATGCTGGTTATGTGGGTAAGATTACTTCCAAAAATAGATTATCGGGTAGACCCAATTTATTATGAAAAGTAAGTAGTTCAAGCTAATTATTGACAGATATATAAACAAATCATAGGTGAATTTCGCATGATATGCTTACATATTTGTTTATGATAGGCTTAGTCTGTCTAAGAATTTTTCTGTTTTTAGTATTTCGATTTAATGACTGTGCAAAAATATTGTAGGTTCTGCATTCATGCTTGGCAGATCTTTAACATCTGTAATGTGGGGAATGATATCCGATCGATATGGTCGAAAGCCTGTTATAGTCATAGGGGTTTTGACAGTGTGAGTATATCTGCCACCGTGAATGATTCTTTCTTTTAAGCTCTAATATATGGTTTCTGCATAATAATACTGATTTTTCAACTGCTTTCAGTGTCATTTTCAACACACTGTTTGGCCTTAGCACAAGCTTTTGGATGGCTGTTAGTATGAGATTTCTTCTCGGAAGCTTAAATGGCTTGCTTGGACCAATGAAGGTACCAATTCCATGGACAATCTATAGTAGCAAACTAATAATTTAAATTTGGTTAAACTACTCTGTAGTTCCTTAAAGTTGCGCTCAATTTCCGATTTGATCTCCATAATTTACGAGTTTGCAATTGGGTCCAATAATTTCAAAAAACTTTTAATTTGATCCTTATCATTAAACCTTGCCAATGTAACCAACTATGTGCCATCTTAGCACTTTGAATATACTCAGTTTGGAGTGCTAAAATGGCACACGGTTGCTAGTAGAATTTAATGGAATACCGACAAAGGTTTAATGGCAAGGACTAAATTGAAATTTCATAAATTTATAGGGTCTCAGTTAAAAATTTTTAGATTATAAGGACAGAATTAAAAATTAGGTAAAATTGTAGAGACCAACAGAGAAATGTAACCATTAAATTTAATCTTTCATCCACCAGAGGAAAAGCAGAAGTTTGAACTTTGTATCTCAATAACATTCAATTTGTTTGATGGTTTTTTAGGGGATTTCCTTATTCCTTTTGATACTAACTTAACACATATTGCTGTGTGTAAACTTCCTCTATGATCAGGCTTATGCTACCGAAATTTTTCGCGAAGAACACCAAGCTCTAGGACTCTCAACTGTATGCCTCACTAACCTATATTCATTATCATTTCTTGATATATATATAGCACATGTCCATCATAATAATTCAGAAGTTTGATCTGATTTCAGGTCAGTGCATCTTGGGGCATAGGTTTAATTATTGGCCCAGCATTAGGAGGTTATTTGGCTCAGGTACTTTGATTCTTTGCCTCAAACTTCCTCATATTCAGAAGGATGATAGCTTGAAACTCTGTGTTTTAAAACAGAGAAAAGGATAGTATTTTGGAAATCCTTCTTTTATAATTAAACAAATGAAAAAATTCTTAAGTAGACTATGTCTACCAAAGATAGGTAGTCCCAAGTCCAAAACAATCATGAATAGACATGGATGCGTGTCAAAAATACTTGTTTGTGGGAGTTACCTCTTACATATTTATTTGTATTTGGCTTGGCCTAATTGTCCCTCTATGTGTGTACCTTTGTCTCTTATTTCTCTAATTTTTTGGGAATTTTGAATTGCAGCCAGCAGAGAAATATCCACATATATTTCCCAAAAACTCCTTTTGGGATAAGTAAGTGCAGTTAGACTTCTATTTTATGAAACAATATTGGCCTCCCTCTTCTATTTAGTTCTTTATATTTCTTCAGTTGTTCTGCTGATTTTCACTTGTCAAAACATTTAAATGCCTTGCAGGTTTCCATACTTCTTGCCCTGCTTTATAGTCTCAGCTTTTGCACTAGTAGTTGTGTTTGGTTGCATCTGGATTCCAGTATGTATCTTAAGATCCAAAATATCAATTGATCAACCATATTTATATCTCAGTCTTCATCACGTGAAAGATCTAGCTCTTGCTTATGAAGTTCCTAATAGCCTTGCTACTTCAAATATTAAACTACTACGCTGACATGGATAAGAGAAACTACAATATTTTTATAACATAATACTCCCTTTTGCATTTTCTTCCAGGCTTTCTTTCCATGTCTAGAGTCTATCCTTTCTCTTTCTTTAATTATTTTTCCTTTCATGCTGGGGGTAGGGGATTTCTCTTGAATGGACTTCACAAAGATGGTCAAGTGAAGGTCCATCATTAATTGAATTGATATTTCTTAACACGCCCTTCTATATGAAATCTTTTGGGCTTGAAGGGTGGACAAATCACAAGCCCAACACATCAGTGGTAGAGCCCTTGATACCATGTCAGTTACCACTTCAATCCAAAAAATAAACTATTCACTAAAGGCCTATGATTGGTTTTATTAATGTCACTAACTAATCTAAAGCTTGCAACTTTTTAAAGCTCTTAAAGCTGTTAGTACTTTGTTACTTCCTTCTAACTTAAATAGGTCTAGAAATCTTTACATATCTTAATCATATGTACAAGCAACACACATCTTTGCTCTTTATAATTAGGTTCTCTAGATTCTTCTCACTATCTCGTGTTTGAGCAACGTATATACTGTAATTTGCACTGTGTCATTTTCACAATAAAAGCTAGCTTCTGACTATAGCATTGTTTTTTTTTTTTTTAACTATCTGCATCACTGCAGGAAACACTGCACAACCATAACGTTAGTGATGAGTCCACTGATGATACAGAAGCTTTAGAAAATGGAAGCAGTGAGGCTAACAAAGACAAGATAAACCGAAAGGACAAAAATCTCCTCATGAATTGGCCCCTGATGTCATCTATTATTGCTTATTGTATTTTCTCACTTCATGATATTGCTTATCAAGAGGTATCTTTCCTACTTAGTGATGTTAAATTGGTTTTAATTATGTGTCTTAATTGATATTGTTCTTTTAAGATTCTCACTTGCTCTCTCTTTATCCTTTCATCATACATCTATTTATCTATCTATCTAACTATCTCCGTCTTTTGTTCAGTCTAATTGGTGCAGAAACTTATTTTTTAATACTTTTTCTAGGTTTTCTCATTATGGGCTGTGAGTCCTAAAAGGCTGGGGGGTTTGAAATTTACAACTGATGATGTTGGTGATGTCCTTGCAATATCTGGTACATCTTTGACAGCTATGAACATATTATGTGTTTCACATGAAAGTTTTCTTCCTGGCTTTTCGTTTGAGGATACTTTAAAAAACAAATCGTATCTCTGTTCAACATGAGCTGAACACTCATATCAAACACAATGTGACGTAGGCACACAACGGATAATACTTAGGACACTTCAATTTTTGTCATGTGGCTGTAATGCTGCATTGATGTCCACGTCATGCCTCATGTTTGTACTTCTGAGCTTAATAGATATGCTGGTTGGTTAGTTCCTGACTTTTACTCTATTGTTAGGTGTTGCACTTATCATCTACCAACTTACTCTATATCCATCTGTGGAGAGAGCTTGCGGACCACTTAGTGTTGCTCGAATCTCTGCGGTTAGCTTTCACTTTAATGTTGCAACCTATGAAGCACCTATACGCGTATCGGATATGACACAATGCTTCAAATTACATTTAAATACTATATATCATGTTGTGTCATTTTCCATATTTATGTCAGTGTCAGTGCTTCTTAGGTTGGAATTATTTTGATTCAGCATTTTAGTGTATGTTATTTTAACTATATGTTGATATTTTGGGCACCAAATGCAGGCTTTATCCATACCACTCTTGCAAAGTTTCCCCTACATAGCAATGTTGTCGGGCTTCACACTGTACTTGGTGCTAAATGTTGCTTCTATTGCCAAGAATCTTCTATCTGTAAGTGCACCTGTTTTTTCATTTCATAAGTGATATTGTGGGTCCAAAATGAGTTAGAAAGGCTGGCATTACCAAAAGACAAGTCCAACATAGTGTTCTAAGACTATCTATGAGATTAACCTAAATGTTAACTTAATTTCAGTGGTGCTTTAGAAGATTAAGAAACAACTGAAGGTACAAGCGATACAAATTTTTGAAAATAAAACCATTCATCATTTTTACATTCATGAGATTATTTCTGTGAAAACTAGCACTGAAAACATGACAATGTGGTTAAGCGGTAACTGAACAAACTGCGTATGGGTTGAATGGCACACTTTGAGAAAATTAATTTCGGGCAAAACCACTGGAGAACACTCCCCCTTTTTTTTTTTCCTAATAAAAATGAAAGAGAGGATTATTTTCTAGAAACATTTATACTCAAGGCGGAGGTGTTTGATTCATTTAGATGCCAGATTCAGTCGACCATGTCCTTCATGTAAACTTTATAAGTTGATCTTAATTATCAACTTGTCTGACTGTATTTTCTCGCTGGACTTAGGTGACAATCACAACTGGTTTATTCCTTCTGCAAAACAGAGCAGTGGTAATATTTTTGGTTTGCTTCATTATTATGATTATTTCTGTCTAGAAGTTGTGAGATCACCTTGATAGTAATAATGGCAATTAAGTCATGTTCATATGAAAAACAGGAACAACACCAAAGGGGAGCAGCTAATGGCATTTCCATGACAGGGATGTCAATATTTAAAGCAATTGGTCCAGCAGGAGGAGGTGCAATGTGAGTTTCCATTTGATTTCATTAGATTTCTTTAACTTATCTTTCATAGTGAAAAAAAAATTAAAATGTGGATGTTTTTAGGGTTTAACATTTTAAAATTTAAATGAGACTTGAAGATGATTTTAGCTGTATAGATTTCTGCATTTTAGTGTACGTGTTGTGTATTAGGCATGTCCTAATCTAGTAATAAAAATTAGAGTAAAACTCTATTTTGGGCCTTTAAAGATTAACCAAGTATTAATGGATTTTTGTATCACTTTTCTACTGAAAAGTTTGATTCAAAAAATTATATAGTAACATTTTTACTAACTCTGAAAGAATGAAACCGTAATAAAATTAAACTTGATAACAAATATTTTAAAGGAACCAATTGATATTAGGATGATCTTTGAAGAAACAAAATGAAAGTTTATTATATTCTAAAAGGGCCTTTTGGCCAAGTTTTAGCTTGAGTGGTACTCAGACAGGAGAAAAAAAATTGAAAGAATATTTGAGAAATGATATTCATAACAAAAGTATCATTGCATCAGTCTAAATATAATAAAATCTCTGAAGAGAAACTTAAACATTGAAAGAATATTTAGATAAAATGGGTATATCTTTCTGATAGAATATCACATTTATTATGATCTTGTTGAATGCAGATTAACATGGTCACAAAAGAGGATGAATGCTTCTTTCCTCCCAGGTATGATGCTCAACTAATTTGTTTGTGTTGATGGAAAATTTTTTTCTCTCTAACTGTACATGTCTAGACTTTTAAAGGCTTTTCATTTATTGAAACTGCAAAGAACAAAGCAAGCCCTTTCTTTGTGCTACATAAAATGTTTTAGCCTTGGACAGAGAATCTCTGGGGACATCATATATTCCATTTAATTCTAATCTCTTCTGATTAGTAAAGGCAATTTTCCCTATTTGTGGTGGGATCTCTACAGGACTTATTTTTCTAAGGAGCAGGGATGGAGATAATTTTTCTCCTGCTTAAAATTATTACCATATTTTTTTAATTAAACTATTTAGTTTATATAAATCTATGTTAACAATTGTACATTTATAATCTGTATTAATAAATTTCAATATATGTTTATTTTCAAATATTTTATTTGAATTTAAGATTATATTGTATTTTTTTCTTTCCAATGAGGAGGTGAGGAAGTGGCAGATAGGAGTTGAAGAGAAGGTCTCCTGGCCTCTTCACCATCTTACTTCTATCATGTCATGTACAGATATTAACAAAACCCAAATCTTTTGTAGTAATTATATAGCGTGCAATTATTAATTAGGGCCTCCACATTTATCTCTTTGTCTCTCCTATTGCAGAGCATACATGTTAGAGAAAATGTTAAAATAATATTAACATGGTTAATAATTGAGATTGTACAATAAATAATATTCCTTTTTTTTTTTTGGGTTTGTTCTATTACTGGAAGCTCACTGTAAGGCCTTTAACTGCAGGTCCCCATATGGTATTCTTTGTCCTGAATTTAATTGAAGCAGTTGGACTGCTTATGATGTTCAAGCCATTCCTGGGTGAGAAAAAGAAGAAACCTTTAGAACAATTACACTAAAAACAATTAATTTTGCACAAGGGTTGAAGCATCTCTATGGAATTGTTCATTCTTGGTGACAGCAAAAAGTTTTCAGATCACAGTGACCATAGATGCTTGCTTCTAATTAGTAGAGCAATTATATAATAGATGTAACTTGCCTTTTCCTTTATCAAAATAAAAAATGATAATAAGTAAAGGAAAATTGGAAAAGAGCAGGGAAGAAATGGGGCAAGAGAAACACCCTTATGCTATTGTACTATTGTTGTAGTGTAATCATGAAACTCAAGTTTTGACACAAGTGTTATCTCTTCATTCTTCACTCTTCTGTTTTTTTGGCTGCTTATACTCAATAGCCTCTTATTTTTCCTTTTCATGTTTCTTAAGTTATTGGCTGATTATAATTGAATCATCTTAATTATTAAGGATATGTTTGGAAGTTAGAAGAGGAAGAAAATAGAAAGAATTCAAAAAAGATAGCAGAGGAGAAAAAGAAAGAGAAGAGATGGTTAAATAATAATTTCCTTTCTCTTATTTTAAAAAACTTTCTCCTTTAAAATTACTTGTATTAGGAGAAACTTAAAAATAAAAAATTTAGGTATAATTTTTATATATTCATCATCAAGTTTTTTAATAAAGATATAATAAATTGGTATTCTCATAACTCAGCACTACATAATTATATTCTTTTTTTTTTTTAATTTTTTCTCCACTCCTTGATAGCAAACACCTAAAAAATTTTATCAGGTTAATCCTTACAAATATCAAGAAGGAATGACCTTGAAAATTAGTTGAAAATCCTTTATTATCTCTCCTTTCTTATTAATGACTCTCAAACAGAGGAAATGTTTTCATGAAATCTTCCGACATCTTCGATTTCCTTCCCCTCCATTATCTGCCATTCAAACATTCCCTTTTCATAAAACTGAAAATGGATTTTGAGTTGGCAATGTATTGCATACCAAGAAGTAACTTTGCAATATCATTATTGTCTGTCTTCGTTCAAGTCATAGAAGGGAGAGGATGCAATTTTTTAAGACGGAAATACAAATTTTGTTGAAGAATTTTTCAAGGATTCATTAGTCAATAAATTAAAAAATTATACAATTAAATTTAGAATAAATTATACGCCACTTTTAATCTTATTTTGTATTAAAGCCTCTCCTAAAGGGAAATATTTACTATATTCCTCTAGTATTAAAAAATTCAATACTAATACCATTCATATTTTGACAAATGCGTGATTTTCTTTCATAATTTAGAATTTAACTTAATTATTAAAAAAATTAGATTACCTGAATTTTATCAAAATAAAATTACACGACAAAATATAAATAAAGTTAGTACCAAATACTCTGAACTACATGAGCATCGACAATAAACTCCTTAAACATATAAAACCTACACTCACAATATAGTAATAGTTTGCTGTGATCTAAAAATACACAGTAATAGGCTGAGTGTGTAAATAGAAATTAAGAGTATTGCTTTCAAAATTTAAATTTACCTCAAAAAAGTAGATAAATTTCCCGTTAAATTTATATAAAAATTTTCCCTTAAATTTACAAAGTCCATACTCTTATACCTAGTTCAATTTTTTGATACATTCATGCAAAATTTTTAAATAACTCAAATTGTATTAATAGTAAAGTCAACAAATTAAGCCAAGACAACAAGGGCTATAGTAACCCTTCTCAGATCTTCAAACAAGAGTGTACCAATACCATTTGAAGCATGGTACATAATGCGGTCTCCAAACTTTACTAAATAAGCCATGTTAGCAAGAAAATCCGCTAGTTTATTAGCTCTAGCGTAATTTAAAACTAAGAGTGTGAAATATAAGATAATCCAAAGAAATGTGAATATATGAGTACAGGCTACAGAAAAGTGCTTAATTCAGCATCCTCTATAATAAACTTATAATTTGATTATCACTTTTTCA
Organism: Erythrophleum fordii; assembly: GCA_032878935.1. Classification (NCBI taxonomy): domain Eukaryota; kingdom Viridiplantae; phylum Streptophyta; class Magnoliopsida; order Fabales; family Fabaceae; genus Erythrophleum; species Erythrophleum fordii. Next base: position 9,403,769 of record JAVQMF010000052.1, on the reverse strand, counting down.
ATTACTTTTATTTATTGACAGTGACACATAAATCTAACAATCCTTACTATTCCCCTTAACAGACCATTTGAAAATAAAAACAGACTATTCAAAAATAAATCCTTTAACAAATTATTTTATTTTATTTTTAATTGTGTCTTTCCATAAATGTGTTGAACTATGAGTAATATTTTATGTTAAAAAATTTGTTCTGAATCTTCTCTAAAATAGTATGTTGTGATGAGTCTTTATGAATTCAAGTTGTAAAATGAGTATATTTTTATATGTAGCAATCATTAGTATTGTTTTTGTCATTTTTTTGTGTGTGCAAATAGAATCCTCGTTGATTTGTGTTTTTGGTTTTTTTTTTTTAATTTCATCAAAAAAAGATCACAATCGGCAAAGTATAAGAAAAATTATAGTTTAAAATTTTCACATTAAAAATATTTATATTAAAAGACTTTAAGTTAATTTCAAAATTTAAAATTCTTTACAATAATTTTTTTTAACTTATTGTCCTAAAAGATAATTTTTTTGAAAGTTGACATTATGAAAATGAAGTTGTACTTTTATAAACTTTTTTATGAATATGTCAAAATTTTAAATGATGAATCATTTTTAAGTAATCCAACAAATATAGTAAGATAGTTTGTTATGCAATGTTGATTTTTTATGTGCAATATTGTTATAGGTGACTTACATAACCCAATATTGTTATGTGCAAAATGCGCAATATTGTATGTCCAAAATAATCCAGTTCACAATATCAAGACCCATATTATTAGGACAAACTCACATAACCCTCCCTTAGCTCATGGTGGAAAAAACTTGTACCCCAATGCTCAAAGCAATACATCATCTTTATACTTAACTAAGCTATCTTCATTTTGTTTTGTCATATTCTCAATGCCAATAAATATAATAGCTGATGGCATAATATTGCACTCAAAATAGCGATTATGGCTGTGGTGTTGCCAATTTTTCCTAGTGCAATTGTGAGCACACTATTTGGAGCATTGAGTCACTACAAAAATAAAAAATAGAAGGATTTGGAGAGGGACTTATTGTCACAACCCAATTTCTGATCCACAACCGTCACATAGGCTAAACTAATCTGATAATTGGATTAGCCTAGCAAGCCTTAAAAATCTATAATCAACTATTATATCATATATTTAAACTAACACATACAACTCACAAGTTTTGAAAAATTAAGCATTCATTTCATTACATCACTAGGGGGCTACCAAAAATCTGACAGCGTCTCCTCTAAAAATTGGATATTCCAACCTATAAAATAAATCAAACCAGTACCAGCAACAATAAGTTACATACAATCAAAATACTTAGCGAAGAAAGTATAAATAATACTTACACATTCTAAGTGACCATATAACATACACCAATGCCAAAATACTTTTTCTACACCTAAGTATCACTACATCATGTAGTCTGACACAATATTACAAAATTAATCACACGCTCTAAGGGTTTGGTAGCACACGAGCTTCCAGATCACTTCATTCCTTTACTTACTGGTCTGTAAAATAATGAAAGAATAAGGATAAGCCTACCATTGACTTAATGAATGCATAAATAATAAAGTATACTGAGGAGAAAACAAGTGCATGTCAGAGTTTTTAGAATTGAATGATTATCAAGTAATTTAAGCAATAAAAGTTTTAGTTGAAATGAAAAATAATTATTTTATAAATAAAATAAACTTTTAGATAAAATTTATATTTCTTAAGTATAAGAAAAATATTATAGAAATGGGTATCATTGAAAGGAGCCAAATCATCAAACCACAACATCTTAAATTATGGCATTTCTTTGGATCTATCCCATCTTATCACTTTCATAGTATAAATGTAGTGTCTCAGATCATAACACTCGATACATCACATCGCAGTGCTATCATAATTCACAACTTATTCTAGGTACACTTAGGTTGTTACCTCCGCAAACAATTATACGATTTTAACTAGATTCCCATCCATTATATAAAATAAAATAATTAAAATAAAATCCCTTCAAATAGCATTTAGCTATCAAAATAAATAAAGAATCAAAGAAGTAAATAAATAATTAAATAAGTGAGTTAACCTTCAATATAATCTCTATAACATATGAAACCACAAAATAACATAAAACACTCCCCTCATAAATAAATATATACACCCCACTACTTTCTTTCTATTCAATTCATTCTTTTGTATTTCACAAGAATATATTATGCCACATTTCAATTATCGATTTGCTTTAATAAATTTATTAAATTATCATATGAATATATATATACACACTCACTAGTTTGGACTAATAGTATAAGTGCCTATTTCCTATTGTTTAATGTTGAGTCCCTATTAAATGAGTTTCCCTGATATCACCTAAAATTATAGCCAATATAAATTAATTATGTTGACCACTCTAATAACATTCATAATTTTTTATATAATACTCCCTATAACATAAATCCCTAAATTTTTATATACTTTTCTATCCTAAATACTAATCCTAAATTTGTGGTTTTTCAATCTAAACTTCCATAACTTAAATTAAATCCAAACTTACTTCTTGGAACTTCCAAGATAAAATTGGAAGTGTTAATTCACAATTTAAGGTTGCAATTTAAGAAATCTCCAGTTTTGATGCTCACCCACTGTACTAGGAAGAAGGAGAGAGTTGTCCAAGAAATCACGCTTCAATAATAATGGGAGAAGAGGGGAAATTAAAGAAGAGCAAGCAAAAAAGCTAAGTGAAAAATAACTATTACAAAACCTCCAAAAATCACCACCAAACAGAGGAAAAAACAGATAAAAGGAAGGTATGAAAATATTAATAGCTCACTAACCTTTAGCCATGGAATCCCATTGAAAAAAAGAAGGAAAAACAAATCACTAATATGGGAGGAAGATGATGAAATCGTGTTGAGAAGTTGACGCAAAGAGAGACTAAACAAAAACACATAAGTTCAATGGGATATGGCAAATAAAGAAGAAGAAAGGAAAAAAAAAGAACTTTGTGCAGTGGGAGACACGGCATCAGGAAAGGAAAAGATGAAGGAATTGAAGAGAGAGAGTTAGTAGAAGATGATTTTATTCTTTAGCTCAAATTTCACTATTGCCCTAAGTTAAAATTGCTCTTTTGTTTTAGGAGGTTTTTATGTACTTCAATATGGTCCTTAAGATATTTTAAAAAGATTCCTAAGAAAATGTATAAATTCTAGAATTAATTTAAAAATATTTAGTCTTTATTTTAATAACCTAAAATATTCTATTTTATTTTATTTTATTTTATTATTATTTTCTTAGGTATTACACTTATCCTCCGCTATCCTCTTGCTAAACCTCCTTAGTGAGAGAATAGCAAGGGAATGTTTTCTTGCTAAATTTTAGTCACTAATTAACAAGAAAAATTTTCCTTCTCTAATCCTTAGCTAAATGTTCTTATTGATAAGTCGTCAAAGAATATTCCCTCAATGATATTCCTCACCATAACCAAACCAATTTTTCCAAATTCCCTTGACATTTAGCAAGGGAATGGAGAGGGATTTTTCCCTTATTGATCGCCCTTTATGCCCTCGTTGACAATTGACTTTGTTGTGTTTATTCCCCTTCTATTTTTGCCTCTAACTCATCTATAAAATCTCTTGCCAAAGCCTTGGGTATTTCCCTTGCTATTTCATTGCAAGTTAAGAAAATTTAGCAATGTTTACTTTTTGTTTTATATCCACTCCCATATTTAACAAACAATAAAGCTGTAGCACAAAATATAAGCAGCCACTTATTAATTGAAACAAAGAAATATACATAACAAAGTTGTATATTATAGAACTTATAATTATAAAAAAATTGATTATAATTGTATATTATAGAACTTATAATTAAAAAAATGATTATAACATATTATAAACCTTGACTATTTAATTGTGACAATGTTTTTGCTGTGTGTTTCTCTCAAAATCACAGGAATTTAAATTGTATTGAACTTTTGATATCCAATTCCTATTTGCTAGAGAGAAAATTTGTAAATCTCAAATTTAGATTGAACATATTTTTGCAAATATTGCACTAGCTGAAATGTTAACCAAAAGTTTGCCCATTGGAGTATTTTTGGGAATCATTTAACTCTTAGATCTTGTGAAATCTTAGATGATGTCTTGATTTAGTGGAAGTCAAATTTTGTTCTTTAAGGCACTTTGATATATTTTTACATGTGGTTAAGCCATATGTCTTGAATATACTTTGTTTTTTATTCCATTCAATTTAGACATGGAACTTAGCATTTATGACATTATTTAGCCTATTGGATTCAATGTTCTTTTCTTGCTATTGTACTCCTGGTTTTTCTTATTAGTGTCTTCTAAATATCTGATATTGTTGATATATGTGGTTTGTTTTATTTTTATTTTATCTAGCAATTGGTTATTAATATTTAAGTAGGAGATTGTTAGACTAATTTTTAGTTAGTGTGTGTGGATTAGTTTATTCAATTGCTAGACTAATTAATAGATTTATGTGTGATGATATTGAGTAATCAATTCCTATCTAACACCTTCTAAAATAGATTGGGTTATGCAATTAGATAACCTATAATAGGTTAGGTTGTTCCCTAACCTATAGCTCATTTAGAAGCTATACAATTATCCTATTTTATACTAGCTAGAGCCATTTTTTATCCCCACACAACACACACGTAAATAAAAGAATGGCCCTTTGGCAATGATGAGGCATTATGAGTTGAAGCTTTTCTCTCCTCTCCCCTTTTCTCCTCCTTCTCTCTACCTTCTCTTATTCATGCTTCTCCATGGCTAGAGATTTGGAGCAATGAAATGGATCAAAGCTTAGAATTAAGGTATGTCTTTAATCTCTCACATTTTTGTCAGCACAATTTAGTAAGTTAGTGCCAAACTCCTTTGTGAGTTTGACCAATTTAACCACATTGCAACTCAGTAGTTGTAGCTTGAATGGAGTGTTTCTTGAGAAGATCTTTCAAACACCAAACCTGCAAATCCTTGATATATCAAATAATCGGGATCTTTGTGGTTCTTTAACAAACACGCCACATCATGGATCTCTCTAAACCTTAAACCTTAGCCACACGAATTTCTCAGGGCACCTATACATGATTGTGTTCATAATTTGAGGAAGTTGCCTACATTGGATCTATTAAGATACCAATTTAGTGGAACACTTCCTAGTTCAATGTCAAAACTCACTCAACTTGTTCATATGGACTTGTCATTAAATAACTTCACTAGTCCTCTTCCATCTTTTCATTATGTCAAAGAACTGTCACACATCTATCCCTGTATCAAAAAGACTTTAGGGGTGTATTTCTATCTTCTCATTTTGAGGGCCTTAAATATCGCATCAGTGGTGATTTAGCTGGTAATTTCCTTACTAGGAGAGTTCCCTCGTCTCTTTTTACACTACCGTCTTTGTGGGAATTTGTGCTTTCTCACAATGGATTTGAGGCTTTATTAGATGAATTCCCAAATGCTTCTTTCTTAGAATTAGGGATCACTGATGTATAAGGGAACAATTTACAAAGGCCTATTCCTTTGGTCTATCTTTCATCTTAGAAGACTCGTTGCTCCAACTTTCCTTAAACAAGCTCAATGGCACAGTACATCTGGATATGATTAGAAGGATGGGAAATTCGGCTACACTAGTGGATATCTTTCTCACAACAACTTGTCAGTTGATGCAACTTTGAGTGAAATGGGTTTACGGGGATGATCAAAACCAAAGGTGGTTTTCATTTCCAGCATCCACTTATTAAATGATAATTCAGATATTGTTTTTTCTTTGAATTTGCATTGGTTTTAATTTTATATTTTATCTTTCAAAATGTGATAAATAATTTTATTAGATTCATTACTTTGCAAAAGTAAACAACAAAATCATTAAATGTGTCATTGTAAGTATTTAAGATTGGGGAAAAAAATTTACATCCAATTATTTATATTTTTGATATTGGATTTTTCAATTAAAATATAATAAATATAAGCTAGTATATAATTTTTTAATTATAAAACATAATAAATACATAAAAATTGTACTTAAAAATTAATTCTTAAAATTATATTATGTTAATAATTTTGACAATGTCAAAATATTGACTAAATCAGTATTATATAATAATAAAGCGATTCTACCAAACGGCAATGCAGCAAAGAATTCACGTATTGGAATGATAGGCTTGAGGCTATCACATCATCTCCGACATCAGACAAAACAAAAGGAGCTTCTTACGTGGCAATTAACCGGCACAATTTTTTGTTTGCTGGAAATTTTAAAATTCAAATACTAACTTTCAATTTAAAATTTAAAATTCATCGTTTGTTCAATATTCAATTGCATTAACTTTTATATTGATTCAATTGATAAATTACGTTAATTTAAAATTAATTTACCATTCCATTAATTTAAAATTTAATTGTATTAATTTGTTACATTGATTTAATCGGTTAACCCCATTAATTTTAAATTGATTCACCATTTATCTGGAACTAAAAACTTTTTATAAATGCTTTCCGCTATTAAAAAAAGCATGATTTCAAATTGATTTATGTCTAATATAACATTAATTTCAAGCGCATCATAAACGCCTCAATTTGCCTATCATGATTGGGAAAGCATATTTCAATTTGATTCATCTCTGAATGCGAATTTGTTGAAAAGGTATAATTCATGTGGATGTTTATATATAATTTCTAATCAATATATATTGAAAACACAAATTGGAACTGCATTAATGTAAATTGAATTCGATGGTCAACTTTTATAGTGAGATATAAAGGCCAAGGTAAAATATAAGTTAATTGATACGGTCTGCTAAATTTCAAAATTAAATTTAATTGATACATGTAATTGATCTTTAAATAAGAAAGAATATAAATTTTTTACTATTTTTAAAATACATATGGACTTTCTAAAGTCATATTACACTTTCATTAATTATAAATTTTTTAATTGAAATATTACTTATTAACTTAAATATATTTTTTTTATTAAATTTAATGAAAAGAAAATCTACTTTTTTATTTATGCATATATAAAAACAAAATTTATTCTTTTTTTTTTACATATTTAGATATAATATGTATATATACTTAAGTTAATAGAAAATATTTTATTAAAAATTTTTAAATTAGACCAAAGTATATATTTTAAAAATAAAAAATTATTGTAATTTTAACAAAATATTAAAAAAAGCATGGTATGCTGGAATTTCGCAAACGAAAACTACTCTTAATTCTGTAACTAGATGAAGTAAAACGAAAGAACTTTACATATCAGAACCATAGCAATTGTTTCAACTGTAAATGTATATTCATGCACGTTGGATCTATGCGTCTGCGTAATTAATTTGCTTTCAGGATGCCTAACCCAGAAATTATGTCAATGTACAGTTTTAATTAGTACACATGAAGTACATTTAAGGCCTGGATTTGTTCTGATGTGTAAGATTAGACATGATAATATAAACAAATATAATCTAATTTATACAATATTCAGTGCATAAAAAAATTCGTACAAACCCATACCACTACTAGGATATTTTATATGATTATTTCATATAATATACGCAGAAAGTAAGATAAACCTTGATTAAAAAAACTTGCATAATTAACAATTAGAAAAATACTGTTGCCTTTATTAATCAATACATTGTAATACAGTTATCACTCATATTATTATTATTACTACTAATACTACTATTACAAATATTATTGTCATTACCATTATTATTTTCATTGTAGCCACTACACTACAATATTAATTTTCATTATAGTAGAAGACTACATAATGTGGACCGAATCCTAACTCATTTAGAATTTATGCAAGATGTATATTCTATCTACTAAAATATTAGAGCCTGACTGGCATATCATATTAGATCTAGTAGGATAAATTAATAAAAATTATGTTATCAGCTGTTTAATGCAAATATTACATTATATAAACTTATCTATGAAACCCTTCTTATACATTAAAGTAATGGATAATTTAATCAAACTTTAAGGGTGATATTCCAACCCTAGCATGTCGGTGCTCTTTCCATCGAGCTACCTCTAACTCCACAATAGCTGCCATGAACTGCAGAATTTTAATACTTCCACGGAGCTGTTTGCTGAGCCTAGGAAGGAAGACAGTTTTTCAAAGGGTGCATTGTAAATTAGCCCATAGTTTTAAATTATGGTTGCAGTTGCAGTTATATTGTGATTATGATTACAGGTATTGTAGATAATATAAGAAAAATAACGAACATTGTGGCCGATTAATACAGATATGATCGATGCCATAATAGTAATATTATGATCGCATCACATGATGCAGATCTCAATTTAGAACCATGAGTTATCCTAGACCTTTTTCATTATATTAATAATTACACATACTACTTTCAAAGAGAATCCACCGCTCTAGGAGATAGCTCCGGGGAGTTACATATATTGTTTGTGAAGGTTTTCATAGGATTAAAGTCATTAGGCCTTCACATTTTGACCCAAAATTTTGGTGGCAGCCAAACACAATTTTTTTAAAAAAATTCTTACTGTTCCGCAATTCTATTTGAAGTCATTTTGATGGAATTTGGATCTCTTTCAGTTGTACCGTGACTGGAGGTATATGATTGGAGGGGAATTAGCGAAGCTCTTTTGTATTTTTTTTCCTTTTAAATTTAGGCTCTAAATTATAAATTTGAAGATAAAAAGTATAATTGAAAGATTAAAAATTATAAATGTAAATAAAAATTACAATTACAAAATTTTAATTGTGTATTGTTAAAATTTTTTAAATAGAATTTTTACTCATAATTATCATTTTTGACCTTATAATTATATTTTTTATCTTCAAACTTACAATTTGAAACTTAAATCAAAAAGAAAACTTTTGGAATATCTTGACTAAATCCCCTTGGTACAATTAGAGGAGATCCAAATCCAATTTGATAATTTTCCGTCTATAATTGTCAAATATTTTGCTTGTATTTGTTTTAGTTATTGTCTTGAATTTTGTTCAACATTAATATTATAATTTCTTAAAAGAACTTTTCCAATATTTCCTTCACCAAGTTGAGTGGGAATCTAGATTCCCCGCATTTAGTTTACAAAAAATAAAGTTAGACAAGGAAAGAAAGAGAGAAGAGAGAAAAAAAAAATATCAAAATCATTCACTCATCTCTCTTCTTTTTTCTCTTTCTTTATGTAATTTTACTTCTACATTTAGTTTTCTAAATGTAGTGTGAGCAAAAGTTGAATGCCTCTAGTAGCTGGGCAAACCTACGTTTCAGTAAATAGTCCAAATATACAAAGGAGCGGTTTTTTTTTTTTTGTTATTACAAAGGAGCGGTTTTTTTAGTTAGTAAGAATCACCTCTAGATTTATGACTGTACTATGTTACTAGTGGCGTTTTCCACACGACTTCACCTTGTATTATAGCGATTGGGACTTGGAACTATATAAATGTCATGATTCTTCACACACACACACACACACACACACACAAATAAAAAGTCTAGAAAGAAATTAATTCAATTAATTAATTAATTAATTCTGAATTTTGAATTAATTAATTTTGAAATTTTGAAATTTGAAAATTTGAAAATTTGAAATTCAAAATTCAAAAATATTAGTTGTTTAATATTTTGTGAAAAATAAAGTAAAAAACTGACAAGTGAGAGACAAGAGTGTGTGATCGTATCTCTATTTGTAGGTGAGATGCAATTATCATAAAAAATTATGAGAATTCCTCTAGAAAACATAGAGAAGATTCTCTAGCAAGTCATCTTTATTCATCTTTGATAATTGGTGTATCTACTATGAACTATTGGTCAAAGTCCAAATCGTGACTCAAATCAAACCATGTAAGGCAATTCATAGCAACAAATCTGCTACAAAGATAAGTACCCAATCCAACTCTATATATTCTATCATTGGTATCAAAGTTAAGGTGGCTCAAAATTATATGCCCTCATACGATTTAACATGCTTCTTATTGAGTTAATTTCATGCAATGGCTATATATGTTGTCTGCTATGCATGAAATCAAAGTTTGAACATAAGAACCCTTTAATGGCATAATTTGATAAACCAAACTAGGCGACCAAATCCACAATATAGGTAGATCATAACTAGAAGAACTTGTGGTAAAATTTTTGCGAAAAATTGAGACTCCATTGAAAAGAAATTACAATTCAAAGTTTTGGTTTTCACACGATCAAACATCTCTCTTTCAAAGGCTATTGTTCTTCACATAGTGCACCTTAAGGTACAAGCTTTATATGAATGGAAAGCATATTCAACAACATCCCCATAGACACCAAATTTGTCCAAATCAAACAAGAAATGAGTGAGATATAAGGATTTGAAAATGGCCCTGGCAAAAACATGAAATCTAGAAAAATATTTAAAATTGCCCTAAAAAAATTAAAGCTAAAGATGAAGCGGCTTAGCCGCTTCAACCCCACTTTTGTTTGACTTGAATTTTGTACCAACTGAAAAAGAAAGACAAGAGAGAGATGATGGCGGAGTCACCACTGCTAGAAAAAGCTTGTAAGGCAGCGCATGACTTACATGCATCACCCTAGGCACCTATGAGCCTTCCTTCTTCTTTTTTTTTTTTTTTTTAGTTTGAACTTTTGAACCAAAAATCTTAAAGGGGTTGTGTAGGGGCACATGCCAAGGAGTTAGGGGCTAAATTTTTGCCCTAAAAATTCCTAAATTCATGAATTTCAATTGGCTAAATGATTTACTTATTTTAGGTTATCTATTGGTTAAGTTTTAGTATTTTTTGGCCTTAAAATGATGAACCTATATATTAAAAATTCATAAAAATTTTAAAATTATGAATTATTAAATTTTGTTTCCTTAAATAAGTTATTATAAACCTAGGGACATTTTATATTTTCAATATGGACACATATAAGTACATTAAAACACATACCCGAAGAATGAGAAGTATTTGGATTGACCTAAAAATGTGAAATATTAAACTTTCTCATTCACCCTAGGTTTTAGGTTTGATCAACACATTCCCAAATGATGTTTGGTAAACATCCATTAATGAAGATCTTAGGAAGATATTAAGAGAACCAAATTAAAGATAGATTTTATTCTTTAATTGGTGTGCATAAGAGATAGTGTTCATTACAAAACATGTTATCACTAGTGCCAATGAGCCATTCTATTTTCTCTCTCTCTCCCTCTCTCTCTCTCTCTCTCTCTCTCTCTCTCTCTCTCTCTCTCTCTCTCTCTCTCTCTCTCTCTCCCTCTCTCTCTCTTTTTTGAGAAATACAAGAATGTTTTAAGTAGAGTACACACAAATAGTAAATTCATTGTATGATATTGATCAAATATGCAAAGCATATCTCTAAAATATATTGTAGTAACCTTTACAATTAGAAATAGGCTTATGATGAATAAAGACAATTGGAAATAGCTTATGATGGCCAAAGAAAATTGAAAAAAGCCTGTGATGGGTAAAGAGAAGATATTTAAAGAGCAAAAACATCTTTAGAGTGAGGTCCCTTTAGGTGTATTTTTAATACTAACACAATTTATGAGGGTATTGTATTAAATAAATTAAATAAATATAAACAAAATAAATGCCCTATTAAGTTGGATTTCTTAGATTGGTAGATTTGGGTTCATATGAAAACTAAATTTAATAAGAAAATAAAAGAGATATTCTATTGAGTAAGGGCTTTTAGAATATTAAATCTAAGGTCATCTAAGAATTATGACTTAAACAATATTTGGAAATGAATTTGATAAAAGAATAACGGCATTCTTAGGATACATGTGTTAAAAGTAAGATAAATTTAAACTTTTGATCATAAACCTAATAATATCATTATTGGTCTAGTCAAAATTCATTACAGATATATATGTAGCATTGTGTATATGTAGTTGTTCTATGCTATATCTGTGTAAAGGTTAAATGATTATGGCAGTTAAAAACATCATTACCTAACTTGATGATAGTGATAAGTTAGATGGTATCAATTAAGAATTTGACACCACAAAGATTTTTACGTCTTAGAAAGGAATATAATGCTAAAAATACCATTGAACAATGTCATATGGGAGTTTAGACATGGAAATACAACCCAACTAAGGAAAGATCTGATTTTTTTTTTATTAAAAACAAGAAGAGAACAATGTTAAGTAACATGAATAATAACCTCATATATGAATGTAAGTCATATCTAACTATTCAAGTTATGTGAATAGCTCTTAAGGACAATTTTAGTTATAAAAGTATGAGTAAACTAAGAAAAACTAACAATTAAGAAATTCAAATCAATTGGTCAAATTCTTACTGATGAGTAGTATGTTTAAATTATTATAAGATCTTTTTCTATTAATTGAGAATATATGAAAGTGAATTTGACTTACCAAAGATATCTTCATTTTTTATGATGTTGCTCGTCATACAAAACTTGCAGATAAACACTTAGAAGCTATTAAACCTTCTGGACATGCCAGTATGACTGTGATTGTTATGACTTCAAAATTTAAGCACAAGAAGGACAACACCTTCATAACAAGAATAGATCTTAATGAGACCAAGAAATAAATTAAGAAGAGAGAGAAATGTGGTGAAAAGAAACCTAACATAAAGGTAAAGTATGTGAGCAGGTCACTTTGATTGAGAGTATATTAAGCAAAATGAGCTAAGGGCCATAAATCACATAGTGAAGACTGAAGATCCTTTGTAAAAAATTGTCAATTGTTTTCTAAGGTAAATAATCTTATGTAGAAGAAATGTAAGAATTGAAATGAAAGGGGATCAGAACATGAGAAATTGGTTTTGTGTGGAGGATGAATCTTCATTTTACTTACCATTTTATATATTTCAAAGATTTGATGAAATAAAAATATTTAATATTTCTCTTTTTAATTTGAGATTTTAGTACCAATTTTTCATAACTCCATTGAATTAGAAAATGGAAAGAAATGCAATTCTAATTTCCTCTAAAATAGTGTTATCATGATGGACACAATTATGAACATGAATGCTTTATCTTATACTCTACTTTTAATTTAGTTTTGGATATTAATGATTGATATACTAGGCTAGATCTTATAGGCCAAGAGAGAATAAGTAGACTAACAAAAAGAAGAAATGTTAGGGTCAACTTTGGTTTAGAAATGTTGTTGTGTGAGCATTGCCTGATGGGTAAAACAACTAGAAAACCATTTGTAAAAAAAAAACTATAACTCAAAATCCATTACAATTAATTCATTCCAATATATATGGTCTAAAGAAAGTGAAGGCAAGACAATTATTTGCAATATTGTCAAATCCATTTAATCTCCAATAAACTTGAAGCACTTATAAAAATATGGTTGAGAATCAAATGAATAAGAAGATTATAACTTTAAGTTATGACCAAAGATGTGGATATTTGTCAAAATTAGTTCAATGATCTCTATGAAGAAAAAGGAATCAAGAGACAATTGACAATTCCTTAACAATTTATAGCAAATAAAGATGTCGAGAAAGAGAATAAAAACTTTGCTTGAAATGGTAAGGTTAATTATGGCTAAAGTAACCTTAATCATTTAGGGTAATAAGTTATAAATAGATACTTTTAAACTTAACCTAGTACTCTTTAAATCATTTACTTCCACACCTTCTGAATTATAGACAAATAATAAACTGGATCTAGGTATCTTAAGATCATAAGGTTAGCTATTAATGTCCATAATAATTCTTATCAGCATGGGAATCAGACTTAAAGAATATTGAATATATCTTTATGAGACACTCAGAATAATCAAATAGGCATATCATTATTGGTGAAAATGAATGTGGAAGTATAACAACAATTAGGTTAAGGAACACCAGCTTTAGATAATAAATTTTCTAGTAGGAAAGAGATTGATAAGTATACATCTTTTTATGAGATAGAAAATTAAGTTAAAAGGACAAGTAAACATACCTCAACCTGTCAATCCAACTGGAAGCTTGATGTAAGATAAGAATGTTGCACAAACAACTCTACTATTTTAGAGTAACCATACAAATGTGTCAAAACATCTTTTTGAGATAAAAGGGCAACATTCAAACAAATTCTACCAGACACTAAGAAGCCAAAGATAGTTCAAGAAGCTCAATCATATCCTATTAAAAAGATTTGATTAAAACAATGGAATAAGAGATAGAGCTAATGAGATAAAATTATGTCTAGGACTTAGTTAGCCATCCATTTGATTTAAAGGAAACTAAGAATAAATGATTCCTAAGATAAAAAAAAAAATTTAGATAGATTAAATTAAGAGATAAAAGACATGCTTAGTTGCTAAGAGTCATATACAATAGAAAGGTATAGATTATGAAAGATACTTTCCCATTTATTATATAATTTAATTCAAAGACTAATCATAACTATAGATGCACGTTTATACTTGGAACCACATCAGATAGATGTGAGAATCAAATTCTCAAATGGAGAACTAGGTGAAGAAAATGCATGGACCAACCTTTAAGTTCCATAGAAAAAAAAAATGGAACAAAAGATTTATAGACTCCAAAAGTCCATTTACAAACTAAAACAATTATTTTGACAATATTATTTGAAATTTTATCAAGTCATAATCTTGTATGAATTTCAAATAATTAATAAAAACTATTGTATTTACATTAAGCAGTTTAAAAGAAGTGTCGTAATATGCAATTAGCTAGAATAGTTGAGATTTTTTAGTGGTTATTAAAGAATAGTTATTTTTAAATTTTGTGATAAAAAATATAAGTAAAACAAAGTATATCTTTTGGAATTAAAATCCAAGAGAATTGCATGGGGGAATTGGTTGCTCTTTCATAAGAGAATTATAATTAAAAATTGTTTGAGCAGTTTAGCATGAAACACTACAAACCCATTAATATCTCTATAATAAAAGGCAATAGTCTAAGTCATAAGATATATCCTTAAATTGAGTTTATATTGAAAATCATGCAAAAAGTTTGTTACTCCAACATTGTAAGATATTGCATGCAATGATATGTATAAAGTTAGACATTTTATGAGTGATTAACCTTATAAACCGATAATAGTCAAATTTTGGTCAATAGCATTAAAATGCTACTAAGAGAGTACTAAAATACCTATAGGGCATTGTGAACTAGGCATCGTATTAGAAAGGAGATCTAGATATATGAAATTAATTTGTGGATATACTTTTCTTGCGAAATAGTGATATTATATTGTAGAGTAAGAAAAAGCAAACATGCATAGTATTATTTAACACAAAAGCATAGTTTATTATATATTCTGTAACAATGCAAGAAGTTATATGACTAAAGAGAATTGTGAAAACTTAGGAATCGTTGATGAGATATGAGTCCAATATTGATCAACAATGACAGACAAGAAGACATAATCTATACTAAAGTTCCTAAGTATCAAAATTAGAATAGACACATAAACATAAGAATGAGAAACATCAATAGCACAGAAGAGTGATACTTCGAAATATGTTTATGCATAAGACATTAATTGATCCCATAGGAAAACCTATACCTAAAGACATGTATGAGAAAGATGTGAAGTCTCTTGGTAAGTATAGAACATAGAGTATCACACTATATGTACAACTCAAGTGTTGACTAAATAAATATGTTATGCCATAACCATAGATAATATATACACAATAATAGTATGTCGTACAAGTTGATAATGTTGGCTCTCTCACATAAGCAATTACTTTTGGCATTTATAAAGAGGGAGTAAAGATAAAATATTTTTGTTATCCATGTGAAGTAATGGAAGTGTTAATATTAAATAAAAAGGAACAAAAAATATAAATATGTAGCCTTAATAAAAAGAGAGAAAAAGAAGGTCGAGATGAGATCCAAATACGCATGTGCGCATGCCCGAGCACACACACATACATATAAATTGAGTTATGAATTCTCATCATCCATAATACATATAGCCAAATTCGAATTCTCTTTTAAGGTGTTATGAGAGGCAAATGGAAGGGTAAAATTCATGTTAGGCACTATATGTCCCTAGACTATGGTTTGTATAGTGTTGATAAATAAATCAAATTAATGTATGCTCTTATAAAATAAGAAAAATATCATAACATGCAATTCATACTGCATGTGCTTAATAACTGTAATTAAGAAGCAAGTGAATAGATCTCTACTTTATTGTTATGCAAGTCCCAAAAAGAATCAAATCCTTTTATAAGCACCCTTATGACTTTGATAATATTATGAATAGATGAGTTAGCGTTTGTTATTTTAGCATACATCTTATGGTCATAATAATTTGACGTAAAGAAATATTACTAGAAAGTAGTTGATTTTGATCTAAGTGATATATGAATGAAAAGAAAATTACTTGAGATATATATAACTATGTTAGTATCTAAGATATGCCCTTTATGAATTGTTTTTTAATAACATCATAAGTATAGATATTATGCATGTAAAAAAAATAATCAGAGTAAAATTTAACTCAAGAGGGATTAGATTTACCATAAGTGCATAATATTCTGTATATAGGTAACTCTAGGGCACCTGAGGCATATAAATAAATGTATAATATACATCTAAGGGATATATCTCTTATATTAGTCCTATAATAGAATTTTTAGTGTAAGAGCTCCAAAGATTGTGCCCAAACAATCATGGTAGAACAGTTAGTATGAAAATATAAGAAAAGTGAAGAGTTAGAATTTTATGTTGTTCGTTTTATCATATGCAAGGAGATGTAAGAAAATTAGGCCACGCCATGATGGGTTAATCCAAATCTATAAATAAAAGACCCAAAAAAGAATTAAAATTAATTAATTAATTTAAAACTTAATTAATTAATTCTAAATTTTGAATTAATTAATTTTTTGAATTTCAAAATTCAAAGTTGTCAGTTGTTTAATATTTTGTGAAAAATAAAAAGAAAAACTGACAAGTGAGAGACAGGGTTGTGTGATCGTGTCTCTATTTGTAGGTGAGATTCAATTTCCGTATTCCTCTTAAAAACATACAAAATTAAGATTCTCTAGCAAATCTTCTTCATTCTCCTTTGACAATTGGTGTATCTGCTATGATCTATTGATCAAGGTCTAAATCGTGACTGTGATCAAACTATATGTAGGACAATTCATTGAGCAACACATCCACTACAAAGATAAATACCTAATCCAAATCTTTATATTTTGTCTATATATATAAGGGGGGAAGAAGTCTTTAGCAAGCTCATAAAACTGGTTTTCTACAAAACATGTTACATGGAGACTTTCTTTAAACTTTCTTTCAATATATCATGCATTTGGAAATCAAGCAGTCACATAAATTCTTATGAAATGTTATTGTTAAGTTGGGCTTTATAAAAAGAAAGACAAAAGTGGTCATTAAATGTACGTAGTAGTTATAAGTTTTCTTTTTCCCCCAAATAACCCTTGGAAATTTTTGTTTTTCTAAAATTTAATATAACATAATAAACTTAGATGAATATAATGTATTTTTAAATAAAGGATATTTTGTTTTTTTTGAAAGATTAAGTTTTATACTATCCAGTGTTATACTATGTATTACTAAACATATAATTATATTATTTTATATAATACAATATCATATCAAATATTGTATAGTATTAAAATTTTAGGAGAATTTATTTTATCAAGTCTCATACTATCAAGCACTAGTTTTATTTAAAAATTTTTTATTATAACACCTTTTATTAGGTAAGGTACATAATTTTTAAACTAAAAAAATTAAATGGGAGATATTTTTGTCAAAAATTTAAAATTAAATTAAAATATATAATAATTTTTTGCTTTAGGGATATGTATGTATGTATGTATGTATGTATGTATGTATGTATCATAGTATGACAAAAAACAAAGCAGTCTCAATTTTTGAATTGACATAAATTTGATGTCTTGAATTCAAAACGGGTTTATATCCTGTCTTTACTCATCATCTTCAAGTCATGGACTTATGTAGAAAACGATACTAAAAAAGGAAAACCTTAAAATAAGAATCATATTCCTAAATCTAATATCCCCAAACAACTCAAAAAATTATAAATTTAAAATGAAGAGATTCAGCATTTACTTTGACATTGTTGAATTGTATCGATACAATAATAAATATTACCACAGGATTTTAAAATCCAGTAATAAGGGATAGACAATGAGAGACAATATCAGAAATTAACTTTATATTTTGTATTGGATATTCAAAAAATTGCAAGACTAACATCGCCGAAGCTACACAGAAATTCACAAAAAGTGGTAAGGGCCAACATGACATGAAATTTATTTCAAAGAGAATTGTAAGTTAGCTTATACCTTTTTCATTAGATTAGTAATTACATATATTATTTTCAAAGAGAATCCTTCCCTCAGGGAGACAGCAATAAGGAATTACAAGGGCTGATCTTCTCTAGTTGTAGGAAGATTGGAGAGAATTCAATCAAACAAAATATGTATTTTTGTTTTTAGTTTTAGATCTTAAATTATAAATTTGAAGATAAAAATTGACACTGAGAAGTCTAAAATTATAATTATGAAGAAAAATTATATTTTAAAAAGTTTAACTATTCTATATAATTAAAAATTTTTAAAGTATAATTTTTCTTTATAACTACAATTTTGACTTCTTATTTTAAATTTTTACTTTTAAACTTATAATTGAAGTCTTAAAACTAAAAAAACAAAATGTTGTTTTCCCTTGATTAGACTGGAATTACATATAATATTGTTTGTGAAGTTTTTCATAGGGTTAAGTCATTAACCCTTCACATTTTGACCCAAAATTTAGGTAGCTACCCAAAGACAACCTTTATTTTCGTTTGTTTGTTTGTTTGTTTGTTTGTTTTTTTCTATCATTCCAATTGAGCGCTACTCAAAATATATTTTTAGTTGCCATTATTCTATACCTTAGTGGTAATAATAATCATTGCAAAAGCTTTTACTAACAATTAATTGTTAGCTAGGGTATCCAGAGTTGGTAAAAGTTCTCCTAATAATTGTAGTAATGGCGGGTAAAACTCAATTAATTGTTGCTAAAAACAAGAATTTATAGCAACAATTCTTTATCGACAATTGTCATGGTCACTGGAACTAGTTTCATAATTAACTAATATCAACATTTAATAATTTTTTTAATTATTAGTAAAAAGGGACTTATAGTAACAATTATATGCCAGCTATTGTTATGGTCTCTAAAACTTACTTCACAATTGACTAATTTTAACATTTAATGTACAACCTTTTTTATTGTGAGTTTAAAAAAAAGAGATTTATTTAGCAGTAATTATATGCCAGTAATTGTTATGATCACTAAAACTAGTTTTATAATTGACTATTAGTATTTTTTACTAAAAATAATTTAATAATTACATTTAAATAATTCTAATATAATAAAGCATATTACAACGCATTCTAAAAAAAACATATTTCATTTTAAATCTACAATGAAGAGAATAATTATTAGTCATTAATTTTATAGGTATCAATAACAAAATACAAAAATGTACATTATAAGTTTATTGACTGACTACATCAAATAGGGTTATAATAGAAGACAATAGCTATGATTGTTTCTTCAACTCTTAAACTTGATCATAAAGAACTTTTTTGCAACAAATTAGAAATCATAGTATAGGATCTGAAATGATAAAATAAAGAAAATGTTATTTAAACATTGAATAGGATTATGAAGGAAAATAAAAAGACCGCAAACACAGAGGTCTAAAATTTTCCTATTATGGCCAGTATTGATTTACTTTTGCACAAAAGTTTACAATAAAAAAATTTCTTAACAAAAAACACAATTTTAACTAAAAGATAGAAGATGACATTTTCTAAAGAAACTTGTAACCGAGAGGTCTATGCTTTTCTTTCATTTTCTATACTTTGGAAACGATCTACTTTGGCACTATGAATCAAGATTCGCAACATGGAATTAGAGTTGGTCCCAGCAAAACAGAATATGAAAACTTTTTAGCAATGCTTTTAATACTTCTAACACTCTTGTAAAATTGGAAATTTTAATTTAGCTTTAGATATTTGTTCATAAATAAGTTTTAACTCCATTCGTCTGGGTCATGATTTTATAAAATTTATGCAGTAAAATTCAAATGGTTGTAATTCACTAAAATAATATTACTAGAAAATTTTTTAGAATTTAATATAACATCTAATTCTTATGTTTTATAATTGCATATAACTGCATTAAAAATGTTAAACCTATATACACTATAAAACATATTACTGGAAATTTCATAAATAGGAACTATTTCACTATTGTGAATATATATTTCATCCGAACATTTTTTGAAAATAAAATTTTTACTTTTGGTTTTTATTTTCATTTTAGTTTAACTTTTGAGTTAATAAACATAAAAATAAAAACAATAACAAATTATATAGAGCGAGAGAGCGAGAGAGAGAGAGAGGGGGGATATTAAGAGAAGGCGAAGTCCAAAATTAAGTTGGTCTAAAGACTTAGATCCAATTTTGCAGCCCAGCTACGAGAAAAAGAGGGGGAAAATCTGCTCAAAACTCATTAATTCAACGCAGGCCCTAAAAACAAATAAAAATTAAAAAGAAAAAGGAAGTGTAAATTATACAAATTTCTTTTATTTTTAAAATAATATACATTTTTCTTGAAATAAAATTTTATTCTAATTTTTTTTACTAAAATATCATCTATTAATCTAAATACATATTTTTTAAAATAAAAAAATTAAATGAAAGGTATTTTAATAAAAAAATTTAGAATTAATTTAAAGTGTAAGATAATTTTTTGTTTCAAAGTAAGTTGGTATATATTTTTAAAATAAAAAAAATGTCTGTATAATTTTAACGTAATTTATTCCAGAAAAAAAATGATGGGCCAAAATGCAAACTCTCTGCGTTTCACCCAGTTCATAAGAACACCATTATGCCCCAAAACACAAGGTTACTCTGCGTTTAATTTTTCCCCATGTTTGATTCGCGCGGGCAAAGGATCCTTCTCAATCAGAATGGTAAGTGAACAGGGCATCCATTAAATTACTTTTTATTTATTTATTGATATAAATAATGTATATTTAGAATGTTAAAATGTTATATAATTAGTTATATTAACAAAGTTTAACTAACAAAAATTTAATAATAGAAACTAAATGTATATCAACATTAAAAATTAAAAAGTAATTAATAAAATAAAATTAACTCATATATATAATATATACATTAAATGACTTAGAAGTATTGATTTGAGTTAAATTGGTTGTATTCTAAAAACTAAATTAAAATTTTCCATAATTGTGAAAATTTACTAAATTAAATTAAAATTAAATAGAATTACAAAAACAAAATAATAATTTAATACGAAAAGAAAAGAGGTAAATAGCAAAGAGCTAAAGAAAAAGCTTCGGGCTTTATGTATCAAAAGCTTGTCTTAATGTTTTGGTGTAACATGGATGACTCATTTATGAATTTATAGATTTATTCATTTTCTTGTATCAAAATAAGTAAGTATGATGGAAAGAAATAAACACAAGATATAAAAGTATATAAGGCTCATATCTTTTGGAGAAATGTGTAAGAGACCCACATTCATATATCTATCTTTTTTTTTCATATGATTGTTTATTTTAGCGCCAAAAAATTAGCAAATCCAAATCCTGCAAGTTTCTTATCTAGTATTTCTCTCTCTCTCTCTCTCTCTCTCTCTCTTCTCTCCCCTCCCATTATTTGCATGTCTCATTCCACTATCAAAAGCTTGCAAGTTTGAGAGGTGTGAGACATCGGAGGTCCCATGTAATCTGATAAAAAAATTATTATTATCAAATTTTTAAAAATTGTGGCATATGAATGTAATTTTTTTAAATTTTAAGTATCTAATACAATTTTTTTTTCCTTGTAGCAAAAAGCTCAAGAAGTTGATTAAGTTGGGCTATATAATGGATATTCACTCTTTTTTTTTTTTAATCCGTGAGATTCATACAGAAAAAGTGTTCGAGAATCAGTGGCAGGAGACTAGAGGAAGATTAGAGAAAAAAAAAAAATTCACTGGTTCTTTTTATTTTTCTTCTTTCATTTTTACAATGTTTTATTCAAATAAAATGCTACTTAACTACACACAGATATATTGTCATCAGATGCTACTTGTTTGTATTAATTTTCTTTCATTTATTTTATTTTTATTTTGTTTTGTTTTATTTTTGTTTTTCTAGAATTTGCTGCATGAAACTTCTGAGTCTTTGCAAAAACATAAGGTGACAACTAGCATATTGCGTGTAACAATAAATTTTCATATATACTAATATCAATTAAGTTGTATAATCACATTTTAATTAATTTTGAATTCCAATGACCCACATCTAATTAATTTTATTTATTCTCTTAAAAATAAAAATAAAAAATTGGAAAAATCATATCTTTTAGGGAAATTAGTTAAATCTTTTTCTTCAAAAGAATAAAAAATACAAAAAATCAAAAAATGGAAAATTAAAAAAAAAAAAAGGGAGAAATTGAACACAATGAAATTAACTTAGATTTCATTATTTAAAACATATCAATTAACTTGAATTTCATTTTGTTTGTGAAATTAAGTTTATTCTTATTTTTTTCTTTTTTTTACAAAAATAAATAAAAATCATCAACCAAATGATACAATTTTTTTACCCATTTAAATTATGTGAACTTTGATCCTTTTATTGGATATGTAGACTTTATGTCTTCTTTCTAGATCAAATTTATCTTTATAAATATTTTATTTTTATTTTCTTTAATTAATTTCTCTTTTATTTTTCTCTTTTCATTTTTTTATGTGTTTTGATTATGTTAGTTAAAATAAAATTAAAATCATATTAATTTTGCATAACTAACTTAGAGTAACAATTCTTAAAAATGAATATTGTAAAATGTTTAATATCTTCCCTAAGGTGTCATTGGCTCCTAAACTCATCTTCGGTTTATAGACTTTTTTTTCGTTTAAAAAAGATTTTCTCACAGTTTTACCTTTTAAAATAATAAACATTTTGGTAGTGACTTTAATAAATCAATTTTTAGAAATCATTTTTGAGAATCAATTTATTTTTCTTTTTTCTTTTTTACGTTATCTACATTAGACTTGATCCGAATTGTCAAAGTGTGACAATTTGGCTAACTCTGAGCATAAAACTTTATGGTTAGAAGAATAAAACCAACTATCTCTACTTATAAAGACTCAACAACGACTCAATATGGTTTTGTTCAATGTTAATTTTTATTTCAAATTCCGTAATCACTCAAAATGCTTAACTGATCTTTATAAATAAATACAGAAAAAATGGGCAGTTTTTATTTATAAATTTATAAAATTCTCTATTATAGAACTAGTATTTTAAGTGCTAATTATATGAAAAAAAAAATTGAAATAAACTCATTTTATTAAAGATATAGATTCATGAATAGAAATGCAAAAATGGCAAGCATACTTTTAGATTATATATTTTTAAACACAAAATGTCCCTAAAAATTTTTCATATTTCCACAGATTTTAGGGTCAAGTTTCTGCCTATTTCCGAAAAACAACAGTTGACTGCTTTTCTGCAAACTTCTTGGACTTATGATGTGCAGTTTCTCATTTCGTTTTAAATATTTAATATACATGATACTAACATAATAACATTCATGCATGAAAATCTGGGCTTGCATTAGCAACAAACTATAATCTCACAAGACCAAATATATGTAATGACTAGAGCTGAGCATCATTATCTCCCAACTCCTAAGCTGCAAATCTAAATGTCTCTTAATTTGTCCTAGTGCTACACATAACAATATTGTACAAGTTCTGGCTCTGTGTAATGTAATATTGAAATAAAGAACATTTACTAAACTAATTGAACATAACCAAATTGGATCAAAATATCTGTATCAGCTTTCCAAATAACAACGAAAAGGAACAGTTAAACTCGAATTTAGACAGAAAAACACCGCCAAACAGAACATTATGTCATGCTATATCATTTTCCTATAAGCTATTGAGACCAAACTTTCCCATTTTAAGAATCATCTCAGACCTATTTTAAGAATCACAAAGATCATCGATTTTGTGTCTAAATCTCTAAACGTAAATATTGGTTTCAGAGTGTGACATTTCTTTATCACGTTGTCTCCAAGGGTGGTAGCTGAGTGGATTAAAATAAGATTGAGGTGGCGTAACATCAATCACGGTAGATCATAGCTTCTTTTGGACTTAATAGATTACTATCTCTATTATTAGAGAAAGTCTTTGAATGGAGATCTCAACTTATTAGAGAAGGATATATGAAATTACTTAAGAATTATACATGTGCTATCTAGTATTACTATGGTAAGTAAAATGTGATTGCCACTCTCTAAAGTAAAATATTGTTATTTAACTGTATGTTAAGAAACTTTACGTGCGTCTGTTTCAATAATTCTTTAAAAGTGAGAAGCAATTTGAGATCACGAGCTCTGATTAGTATTGACCCATATATGACATGAGTATGATTGGGTGACAATATTGAGACAACGTCAGGTCAATAAAAATCTTGATTAAAATGTTTATATAGAAGTTTGTGAGATTAGTACCTTTTAGGTTGAAAAAACTTTGAAAATGACATGCGAAATTGATCATAGTTGTGTTCCAAGTGTAAAAAAATCATAAAGGAGATTGCTTGAAGGAGCTCATTTTGCAATCTATGATCTTCACCTAGTTCCCATCAATTATAGTGACTTTTTTTTTTGGTGGGGTTGGGGGGGAGGAATGTACAGATACAGGGGAGTGAAAAATAACATTAAGAAGTTATTTTTAGATGTTGGGAGTACCAGCTGAAGAAATTTAACTACTTCTAGTCATATGATCCACTTTAAAAACAAATTAAGTTCCCTAGGTGAAAACAGGGAGTATTACAATGACTTTTACAATTAATTAAATTGCACCGTGAAGACACTAAATTTGCATAGATAGTTATTAAGCAGTGACCATGTCTATGCCCTTCTTTCTGCAAAAGTTACCCAAAATGTAGATTTGTATGGTTAACTTTACAAGAGGAATAAGAAGAGTTCAAAAAAATTTGATAGATGGCTAAATTAGAAATATGATGTATGTCAATAAATTAAAGTGTAGAAAAAATATATTATTTTTAAGATCTTTTGGCAGTTAAATAGTCTTAGAGCTCTAGGTACTCGACTAGATCTCAATAATGCTTTTCATTTGCAAAATGACTATCAGTCTAAGAAAATTATTTAGACTTTTAAGAATATGCTAAGGACATATGTGCTTGACTTTGGTTAAAATTTGAAAAACTATCTACTTTTAGTGGAATTTGCTTGTAATAACAATACTCAGACTCTAGAGGATATGCTCATATTGGTTGGTTACCCTTTGAGTTATATGCTCATGTCAAACTATTTTTTCATGGGTTTTGTGCCTGCATCTTGTTAGTTGCCCTCATGAGTTGTGCGCTAATGTCTGTAAGTGATTCTATTAGAGAGTCCCATTAATTATGTGTTTGAACATTTCATGTTTAAGTCTGTTCATTTTTTTTCCATAATGTAATAAATAAATTTTTCTATTCTTATTAACCTCTTTATCTACTTTGACTTTTTCTTGCATGTAGGTTTTAATTTACTAATGTGGTAATTTAATTTTTATGTTTTTGTTAATCTCTTTCACCCCTTTTGTTAAATTGCTTAAATTCTTGCTAATGTTATAATTTTCAATATGCTTTTCTTCCTAGCAAGTTACTTTATATTAATTTTATTTAAATTTATTTTCATTAAAACATACATGCCTTGGCTTGTCCCATTCCCTATTATGATGAATATTATTTGCTTACTTAATTCTTAAACTCACTTCTTCATTTTGCACGTTACAAATAGCAATGTAAAGCCCATTACATCAACCTCATCATAGTTCATGTTATGATTACATGGTCAGCCCAACACTTTGTCGTGTGGGTCTGTGGTGCGTTTTGTTCTTTATGAACATATTATTGTAACATAAATCATGGCTCCTTTAAATCATAGGCAAGATTCCTATTTTCCAAGTAATTTATTTTAATTATTTATGTCTTGGAATGTTAGAAACTGAGAATGTAGCTCTCTTGAAATGTATTGTAAGTTTTTAATTGGATTTTGGGCTATTGTAAAATTTGGGATAGTCCAATGTTTAAGAAAGATTCTACCAAAATTTCTAAAAAATATTTAAATGATGATTTGAAATATTCTAAATATTTGAAACATGTACATAAATCTATGTTTTAGTTGCAGGCCTAGAAGATTAAGATTAATCTCATATTCTATGTTGAGCACTGCTCCGATTTGAGGTTGTAACAAATAATTGAGTAAAAATATTCATTATCTATTAGTTGGAAGTTTATGAACCTTTACTTAGTAACTTAACATTTTAAGTTGAAATAATCCTTTTCATAGTATCAAAATACCTATGACCAAGTGACCAAATATATGATCCTAGCAAACCCATACCTTTCAAGCTATAGTTAGTAGACCTATATTTTGCCTTT
Source organism: Erythrophleum fordii (assembly GCA_032878935.1). Classification (NCBI taxonomy): domain Eukaryota; kingdom Viridiplantae; phylum Streptophyta; class Magnoliopsida; order Fabales; family Fabaceae; genus Erythrophleum; species Erythrophleum fordii. The sequence continues at coordinate 9,377,288 of JAVQMF010000052.1, read as the reverse complement.
ATTTCAATCTCTAAAGAAATTTTGTGGGTGAGGTTAACTATGAAACTTGGGTCTTAAAACAGGATATCCTAAGTTGATTATTGCTATTGAGAAAATTGTACACTTGCTTACTAACAATAAAGTTACTTTGTCACATTATTTTTTTTTCTTACTTTATCACTTAGGATATAGTTAACTAAATATTTTTCTAGTTAACTAAAACCCGTTAGGACACTTCCTTGTGGCTACCTTAAATTTTGTTTAACTAAGTCTTATAAGTCTTAGTGAACTAAAACTGGTTTTAGTTGATTGAATCTCAACTTTTAGGTTTTTGGCAACTAATTCTTATTTTAATTTACTAAAACCCATTTCTACTTTACTAAATTTTAGGTTTTAGTTAATTAATTCTAGTTTCTGTTGACTAACTCCTATCTTTGCTTTAATACATTTTGGGTTTTAATTGATTAAAACTTAGCAACTTTTAGGCCGCATAATTCATTCACTTAAGCTTTCAAGGAAGTATCTAATATGCACAATTAATGAAGTTTACTCATCATACTACAAGAATATCCCATAAAATAACATACCAGAATGTCTTATTGTCTAGTAATTGTTGCATACACCCTATTCTCATGTATATGCATAACTTGGACATATTCACATCATAAAATTAGTACAAGGCTACTTCTAGTTATCTACTCCTTGGCTTGCTTTCCTTTGGCCTTCTTTGAATGTTCACCTAGAAGATGTTAATCAATGACATGGTGAGATAATAATCTCAACAGCCAGTAAAGTATTCTAGTCATATTTGCAATGAATTCAAATTAATAAAGAACATAAACTCCTTCACTAGCTATGTAAGTATCACTTTAGGTATAAAAATTTAGTTACAACTCAATTATAATCTCATACTTGTAGTTAAGTGAATTTAGTTAATGGCCAATAATTAAGAAGGACTACTTTAGGACTTAACTTCTCTAATTGATGAGATCGAGGGCTCTAGGGCTATACAATTGTACCTAGTCATTTCTCAAGTTTCAGTCGATGGGAAAATTTAAAGGAAATAGCTATTATAACCCAAAAGTCTCAAATTTTCCAAAATTGAAGATTTGTAAGTTACCCTCAATATGGTCAAGTTTCAAATGAAGAATTACTCATTTTACCATCTAACTATTTAAATAATCATTTCTGCCCTATTTTTGTCCAAACACCTTTATTGTTTTGGCTTGATTGAGCTAGCAAATGAACTCCAAAAAGTATGAATCTCTCAAAATCTCATCTTTGATGTCTTGACTAAGTGCCACTCAAATTTCATCCAAAAATTTCATCATTTGGCCTATCAATTTAACCTATTTTTAAAACTACCTAATTAAGGGTCTCAAAATAGAACAATACTATTAGGGATTTATTTGGATACTCCAAACACTTTAGAAAATTCTAAAATTTGGTATGTACATATGTCCTATAATTCCCTACCAAAAATTATGAATTTTAGAAGTGATTTACTTTGTCAATTACATCAATTTTCAAATATGCCATTTACCCAGAATTATACCACAATAGTAACAATAGTAAAATGAGTCTAAGTAAAATTTTACCTATTTTCTCTTACTTCTTCCCTTTCCTTCCAAACAAAATTGTACCCAAACTCTTCAATTTCCAATTAACCCTATTTTGGCAAGCAATCTAAAATGTTCATAAATACTTGTAAAATGAAGTTAAACCTAATTCAAGAATTTAAAGTAAAGAAATATACCTTTAAGCTCTTCCTTTCTTAATTCTTTCATTCTTATTTAGCCAACCACATAATTAAGGGCCAAATCTAAAGTTTGGAAATAAAAATAATATCAAGAGAAAGCTTTAGTAATTCTCCACATAATTTTCTTCTAAAGTAAATTGAAAGAATGAAGATTTCTACCTTATGCAACTTCAAGTTATTTTGTAATAACCCAAAAATAAATAATAATGATAATATATATAAAAAATTCTTTTTCTTTTATATTTTTCTTCCTTCTTCCTTCTTCCTTCTTTTCTTCATTTTTCTTTTATTCTTCATTTCTTCCCATTCACTATTCACCCTCCTTCCACGTGCTCATTTATCTCTCTTCTCTTCGACCTGCCGTCGTTTCCCTCCACTATGAAGCCATCATTGGCATTTTTCAAACCTCCCCAAGCTTCCCTACCATCAATTCATGTGTTGAGGCCCATGGAGAGAAGCCAATAAGTGCCATCAATTCGCAGTGAACTCTCCCTCATTCCATCTCCATTTTTCTCTATTTTTTTTTCAATTCCCTTGATCCTTATCTTTTCCCTCCGTTTTCAACCCATCCCAACCTTTATAAGGTGACAAAAAATATTGAAAATTTTCCCTTCTTCTTGGCTGGCCATATAGGAGAGTTAAGGTTGGGGCTCTTTAATAAAGCCTTCTAACCACATGAATCTTTAATTTTTGGCTCCTTAAAGTAATTTTTGAGCTTGAATTATGGATTGATAACTAAATAGAAAGATTTAAGTGGGTAATTAGTTGTATGAGTGAAAGGTGAGGTTATGGAATGAAGATTTAGTTAATTGATTATTATTAAGTTCGATGAATGTTGAGAATTGTTGGTTTAATCCTACGTAATAATTTGATATTATTGGTGTTGCCAAGAAGCTCTATGAACATCGGTAGTGAAAGGAATTAGTCTTACAAAAGAGAACAAGTGCTTCCTTAGCATTCAACATCACTGTGATTAGATAAAACATTATAATTTGTTTATTGGGTTCCTACGTCGTCTAGGAGCCTAGGATAATGGCATCTAAATTTTAATTGAATAATTTATGCATGGTTTTAGTGAAATAGACTCTTAAATTGCCTATTTTATGTGTACTTAAGTTGATAACATGACAATGGAACTAATATAATTAAGGTAAGCATTTCTTGATGAGGATGGTTGCATTACACAATAAGTCAAAGCATGATTCTATGACTATTGTAGCCATAACCTTTAGGTTAGGTTTATAAAACAACAAATTATATATATATATATATATACATATATATAAATGAATATAATTATATGTACATATATATGTAATACACATATAAATACAACTAATACATTTTGATTTTGTTATATATTCTAATATCCTTAGAGCATTTAGTTTCATTGATTATTGGTCTATTTATTTACTTAAGTAGGCATTATATTGTTTCTGCTCAAATCAAACCCTTAACTAATTAAGACATAAATACTTGACTATTACTAATATCTTGCATATAACTCACCTTAGATATAAGCCATTTAGACTCAATAATGGAGTGGAAATGTTTAATGGAAAAATTTATAGATGGTTATGCTATTAAATGGCCTAAGTGCACCTAAATGAGAAAGAGAAAGCTTGGGTGGAGAAAATGAGTTGCCCGTTAAGCGTAGCCACTCTTAAAAGAGTAAGAAGCTGCTAACGAGATGTAGCCACCCCTCGAATTATATGTAAACCATAATATATAAAGGTAAGTGAAAAACGAGCTGCTTGTTAGGCGTAGCACCCTAGAGCGTAAGGAATTGCCAACGAGATATAGTCGCCATCAACATGAGAGAAAACCAACCTCTCTCCTATAACTACCATTTTTAAAACCCCACATTTTAGGTATGGGTTTGTCAATAGGGAATTCTTGTTACTTGATTATGTTAATTTATTTTTATATTTATTAGCTCCTATTTGGGTTATGGTTTTTGTTATTTTCTATTTTGGTCATTTGTTATCTGTTCATTGAGTTTTCAATTCATTGCTATCATTTTAACTTTTCAAATAGCAATGTTAGATTCGACTTACTTCCATCATCCTAGGTTCAAAAGTGTTGTAGTGATGAGCCCTATCTTTGAACCACGAGGGTGAAATTGTTTTGTTGTAAAAAAATTTTTTGATTTGATGATTGTAAAGTATTTTAGATGTGGCTCTACTTAACATGGGCAGGATTTCCCCCTCCCTTGATTTTTTGTTCTTTTGATATTTTGATTGTTGGTGGTTGAGTGGAGCTTTCTCTCGCTGTTATCATTAGTTTTTAACTATTTGTAGAAACCTGAGATGTCCAAATTTTAGGAGAAACGTTGTTGAAATTTCTACAAAAAGATAAGCATATATATATTGATGCAATAAGACTCCATGATAAATTGGATTAAATAATATTACGTGTACCCTCCAAAAATCTTTTCAACTATGGTAGTGTTTATAAAGCTTACAGACTTGAGCTTTATCTTGCTCTTTTTGTCGATCACCTCTTTTTGGCTTAGGGTATGACACATTTCTTCTCTGTCTCACCTACAAGGTGTTCAACCAAAGTGTGAATGAAGTGAGAGGTGACATTTTGGGAGATTGAGTGGAGAAGAAATGATGGAGGTTGACTTTGAGGTGTATTAAATGTCAAAGCTTTAGATTAAAATTGTCATTAGCTATTGACTTACATCTTACTCTTAACGGAGGTAGTTGGGAAGTGTTTAAGGCAAGGTAATTAAAATGTCTGGACACCCCTCAGAACCAGTGTTTCTTAGAACCGATCAATCCTGATCAAGAATTAGGTTTGACCGCCTGGTTTTGGATCAGAACTGGTGCATATAGACCAGGTTGAACCGGTCCAATAGAAATTTCTTCCAAGTTCGACAGATGGATTCAAACCCGCGTGTGTGTTTGCTTCCAAAACATCCACTTGCCAATGGACCTACAAAGCCTTTTCAACTTGTATAGCCAAACTTTTATATATATAGATTATCATATGCATGGCTTCTTCACTTTTTCAGTAGCATTGTGGGATTCAAACCTGTGTCTGCAGCTTTCCAAAAGACTTAGGCGCCATTTAACCTGAATGCTCCCTTGATATTTATATGTAAACTTTTATATATATAGTGTACCTTTATTTCCAAAACTGCAGCTGCACTACCTCTCGCATTTGTAGGTGTAAATTTTATTATAACTAAATTATTCCCTAAGTTGTTGGCATTTTTTGAAATAATAATAATTAATATATTGAATAATTAATTCTTATAATAGTTTTATTTTAGTATTTATTTCAATATATTAATATTTGATGATTATATTTATTAAAAGATAAAATATTTTAAACTCAAATTTTAAAATTAAAAAATTAACTAAATTTAAATATTATGTTATATTTGATTTATTTTTATACATAACTAATAATAAAATATTTTAAATTTTATTATTATTTATTTATTATTATTTATTATATTAAATTTTTAATATTAATAAATTTATTTATCATCGATTTGACCACAGTTCAACTATGGTCCAACCAATAAATCATAAACTAATATTTTTACCGGTTCAATGACTGGTCCAATTTTTAAAATATTGATTTTATGTGTCATGGTAATTAAGTTATTTAGACTTTCCTACATCATATTGACGGATCATGCATGCTATTAGAGATAAATTGTTTTTTAAGATTTCTATACTACAATACTTGATGAAGCTCATCTCCCATAAGGTTCGACGAATGTGAGATAATGAGAAAGAAAGCAGGTCTAAGTGGAGTTAGTGGTGGCTAGGGGTTGACCGATCTTGGGATTACGTGTCAAGCTTTGCAACTAATGGATTTGGATCCGCTCATGTTGGAGATCCTCATGTTCCCTTATGTACTCTCTAAAGAGGGGATCCACTCCCTCCAAAAGAAAAAAATAAAAAATAAAAATAAAAATAAAAATTTTAAATTTATGAGAGACATAAGCAACATGAGGAATCTCCAACATGAGAGGATCCATTTCTGCAACTAACATGTTAAATAAGGATGACTCATTCTAGATCTTCTCGTTAGTGAGGGTTAGGTAGAAGCTTTAGGTGTCATTACTTGAGATGTGTATTACAATTAAGATAATGGGTCTCATGTTTCTATTTGACCCAACATGCAAAGAATAGAGTTATACTTCATGAAATTCATAACTTAATTGGTATCTCTCATATATTTAATTATTATTTCCGTATTTCTTAATCTCTTTTTCTTGGCAAAAATGCAAATTTATTGTGTTAATTAAAATTAGGTAAAGCATACTTTAAATACTAAAATTTCCATCACTTAATTCTTTTGAGTTAAAGATTAAATTCCCAAATTCTTAATTTTACTAATGTCTTAGGCTAAAGAAATTTGGCTTGTGATATTAACACTCTAAAGATCAAGTTATTTTGCATGATTTTTTAGAGTTTAGTTTAGTTTAGTTTTGGCTTTAGGGAATAAACTTAATAATTTAGTGTTAATTTTAATTAGGTTATGCAATTGTGTTTAATTTTTTTAGGAAGTTTAATTGTTAAATTTTTGTTTGCATTATAGCAATTAGTAATTAATTAAATTTTTTGTTTTTGTAAGAAGAAAATTGCAAAGAAATCAAGACTCAAACTAGCCAGAACCATGACTTCATGGCCACAAAGAGCCAAGGTCGTGGCCCCAATAGTTTCAGATGTGGGTGCAACATCCCAAAGAAGAGGTCACCATAGTGCAAGTCCTTCAAGGCTATAATGTCATGACATTGAAAACTAAAATGTGGCTTTCTGATGTCCTAAATGGAAGCTTATAAATAATGACTTTAGACCAGTCGAATAGGGGGAAAAAGTTTTTGTCTATTTCTAGAGGTCTAAGTTTGATGTAGAAATTCAAGAATCAAGTGGATTGCTAAGGCCTATTTGATTTCTTATTTCTAGAACAATCTTCTATTTTTAATAACAAAAAAAAACTTATTTGATAATGTATTTTTAATGAAGTGTTTTGTAAAACAAAAAAATAGATTTTTTTTTTTAGAAATAGAAAAATCACAATATTTTTTAAATGTTTTATAACTCTACAGAATAAAAAAAAAATAACTATTTTTTAGAATAATAATTCAAATAGATTTTTTAATTTTTGTTTGTTCACAAAATTTGTTTTGAAAAACATCTATTTTGAAAACATTAAAACAAAACAGAATTAAACAAGCCCTTAATCTCTCTCTCTCTCTCTTAATAGAATAGTTATTCAATTATGTTCTTAATGCATATAATTAATTGGCCACCAATTGGATGATTTGGGAATTCTAAGTGAATTTGGAAAAAGGAATTTAGGATTAAATTAAAAGTATAGCGTATGTTCAATTCATTTGTGAGAGCAAGTGAATTGATTCGCTTCTAAATAAATATATATCTACCAACATTACATAGCCAAAATTAAAGCCACATTTAATGAATCTCACTTAGTCTAATTTCATAAGAAATTAGAAATTGGGTTAAGAGAATATGTTTATAAACAATTCAAAAGATACTTATAAATAATAAAGAGTCCTTGGCTAACAATCCTGTCTTTAAAAGGAATTCTAGCGTGTACTAGGGGGAGGCCTTTTGCTTGCTGAATCCAGTCAAGGAACTATGTTTTGCTTTGTTATTTTCATACATTTGGTTTACTTTTGCCTTGATTACTTTTGATCGCTGGTTTGATATAAAATAAGGTGTAAAAATTTTAGTTTTAACATCCACTTTTGTGACAATTCTTCAAGAGAAGGATACTTTTCACTATTACATTACTTGTAACGATAAGTATATTTGCATATATAAAACTATAGCTACAGCTGACAGTTTAATAATAATAATAATAATAATATGCCTTCTACTTTTTGGACCAAACAAAAGCTATTGAGATAATATAGTTCTTGTTACAATAATAGCATGCATGTGTACAAGTTACAAACCCTTTGATTTCATGTAGAGGAAAAATATTATAGAGATCCTTATAAGCCGTTTGGTTGAAAAAAGTAAATGTAAAAGAAACATAAAAGGTAAGTAAATAAAGATAAGCAGGATGAAAAATAATTTTTTTTTATTTTTACTTTTAAAAAAATAATTTGATAATTAAAATCATGATATAATTAATAAAATAATAATTACAAAAACATAATAAATATTGTATAAACTATGTAAGAAGACTATGTTCGTATTGTAACAAATTAAATAGAGCCTTAGAGTACATTTGAATTTAAGAAAATGGAGGGAACGGGAAGGAAAGTAAATAAAAATTTTAATTGACATTTTCTTTGACTTATTTAACTTTTTTGTTTTTTGGTGGTAGAATAAGTTCAGATTAATAAATGAGAATAGAAACCAAAAAAAAACAAAGTAGTTATTTAAATATTAATTAAAAAAATGTCTCAATTAAAGTTTCATTTTCCTCCCTTGTACCCTCCATTCTCCTCAATCTGAACATATTCTTACTGTTTCTAGCCTATTTGCTTGGAGTCAGAAGTTTTACCTTAGCTAAGTGGAGAAATAATCCTCCTTACCTTACCATGACTTGGTACAGGTTTGGGGAAACAAGAAACTCTCCTAAGCCTATTTACTCACAGTGCCCCACACACCCAAAAAAGGGAGGGAGCATAGCAGCAGAATCCATAGCTTAAAAAGGAGATTCCTAGTAACATTGAGCTGATAAACACTAGATACCAAGGTTCAGCCTTGAAACACAAAGGAAACCAAGTTTACTCGATAGCAAGTCATGACGCCAATGGCTGCAATGAAAGGACCCTAGAAGATCATTTTCGCCGCAGTGCAACTAAAAGGAAAACAATTCGTACCATACTTTCACATTTGAAGCATGGATAGGCAACACAGACAAAATATGCAGTATTTATGTGCAATTTTAAGGGTTGCATCATATTTGATACAAGCGTTAGACGCCTATCGAACACAATACGGCTCCAATTTTAGGTAGCGGCGCTTCAAAGACGAACAAAATCCAAATGTGATAAGTCAATTCTCTCCATGTAACCAACATCAATTACAGTACAGCAAAGTACAAGTTCAGATGACAGGGATACCTGTTTGGATGCCATAAATATCACTATGGATCCACTTTCTGTTATATCATGCAACACAAGTAACTTCAATTCAGCCAAGGACAGAATGATACAATTTTACAATTTGCCATAAGGTTGCTGGGAAAAATCCATGCTTAGAGGCTGGCTATTAATTTTTAACAAAACGAACGGAGGTATGCATCTGCTAAATTGGAACTTCTGTGCTTGATCTATTGCTTGGTATAGAATGCCCTTGTCTCTCTGTTATATCACAAGGATAGAGCTTGAGTTAGACAAAAATATTTACATATACAAGAACCAAATTTGCATCAAGTGTGGGAAAAAAACAAACCAAAGAACAAGTAATTGTTGGCATACTTCTAAGGCATGTATCCATACATTTTGTTCAGCTTTATCAACCAAAATTTATTTATTTTAATTCTTTTTTCAATAAAGACCAATGAGACCACAGTTGACATGGGAGAGCGGGCTAATCATACAAATGTGCATGCACATGCAAACAAAGTTTTAGCCTTTAACAAGTAAAACTCTTGAATGATATGCCTCCCATTGAGCAACAGTCAAGACTTATAGATGACACTTAAGCCTTGAGGCACTCCCACCCAATAGGCTAGTATTTGGGATGAGTTCTCCTCATGGCTCAAGTCATATCAACGGGTATCAAAGCCTTTCACTAACATCCCAATCCCAGGGCTAAGCAACTAGTACAAAGCCAGCTTGTGAGGGTACCAGGGCTGTAGAACGTGGTGGAATGTTAAAACCCAAGGTCCAAGTCATATCACTGGAATCAGATAGCATCTGAAATGAACTCATGGCATTATGAATTTAATGGACCTTAATCAGGACTATTAATTTACCAATATCCCAGAACAGAAGTGAATATATATATATATATATATATATATATTCTTTGAAGAAGGGAGCAACATGGATGGCGGAACTTACCTAGTCCCTATTATTCTGATTAGCTTGGCATTATATTGTCAAAAAACTAGCAAACTTATAAAAACCATCCTCACATATGAAGATAATCATTTCTAGTTTAGACACATAAGGAAGAAACATAGTTGGCAATAAAGCAATAATACGGTTCTATTGACATACCAGATATTTACTCATTAATGCAAGGAGGAAATAGAGAAGAGAGAGAAGCACCTCTTCAATTTCTTTCAATTATACCAAAATAAAAATATATTAATTTCTTTTAGCTTGATTCTTGTAACGGCAGAAAGAATAAAAAGACAAGAAAGGGAAGAATTGCAGCAAGTGAAAAGAGAAGAAATTTATTTTAGAGAATGGAATGATTAAAATTAGGTATAGATGTAAAACATCTAAGAAGTTATAGCTAGAAAAGAATAAGGTTAAGGTCTACTATACGCCAAATTTGGGAGACTAATTAGAGAGAAAAGAAAATTAAACTTGTTGCATGATAAAAATATTTGGAAAACTGATTGTAAGATTATAGCACCAGGAACATGTATGAACAAAATTTATTTCTTTCTAACGCAAAGTTATGGTCTATATGGGAAACCAAAAGAGAAGAGAAAAATTGGGAGGAATGAACATTGACAATAAAGTCAGACATGACGCATTCATTCATTTGCTGTGAGAAGCCCTAAAAATTCTCATTTGTTATTAATTTCTTTAAGACATGGCATGGATCAAACTTTAAAAAAATGGAAAATGGAAATCACTGTTACGGAAGAGTCGTGCATTTGTTACAGTGACCAATTCAAATCTTAACGGTTATAAACTTAGGAAATATGAAAGATCCTCAAACCTTATCAGCCATGAATGCATTGGCCAGCACCGTGCCTTTCTGTGAGCATCTCTAAAGAAAACTATCAACCAAAAGAACCCCGGCATTTTGATGATCCACATAAGCATTTCTTTCTCCAGTTGGGTGCACTGCTACCCACAGTAGAATCAGAACGGGCAATCCCATAATCATATGTCAATTCCGTCAGTGGAGGAATATGTCTAAGGGCAAAAAAGGCAATATGGAGGAAGGATTGATTGTTTTCTTCATATAAAACTGGCTGCCAAAAAACATTTGGGGAGCAACTATGATTCATGAATCTAGCCACATTTCCAACATTTTTAGCACTAATAATTAGAGGAAATGGAATATTGTAATCCTCACTAGAACCATTTAAACTCACTTCTTCTAGTAATTTAGGTTCATAGTTCCACTTGAATGGATGATAAATTCGGGTTGTATCAAAAATATACTCATCATTATCTCCATTCCGACTTACCTTGGCTCTGTCAATAACTTCTCCTGCATACTCACAAATAAATGTACCCACACGAATAGGATCCAATGATCGAAGACCCCATCCTTTATCCTTCGTTTTGAACACTTCCATATGGTACTTTAAACCAGTCTGGGATACTCGATTTTTGCAGTTAGGAGAACATTGACATGAGGGCCCACATTCATGAACCAATTGCTTCCGACTCACTAAAATCCCATTGCCAATATATGGAAAATCTCCTTCATTTCTCCGAATGCAAGAACAGTTCAAATCACCAGGAACACAATCTTTTTGACAGTTGCAGCAATCAGAAGGCTGTGAAACAATGGAGGATTTTAAATATCTGAGAGAATGGAGATAAGTGAAATAACCGGGTGCCTTCTCATCATCAACGTCATTGACAAGCAATACAGGAATTTTCTCGGCTCCTGAAGAGAGGTCTGCCATAATGAGCCCAGTCCTAGAAGTGATGCCGGCTTTCCACTTTTCAATAGATTTCCAAACAGCAAAGGCACTGGGCTGTCCGGGCACTCTCACCAACTTGTACTTAAATACACCACCACCAGCTTTCCCCTTTTCTATCCATGAATCCTGGATTTTATACAGCCCATCATAGAGATAGACCTTTGAAGTTGAATTCATATGATCTTTCATGCCCCGGATGACTCTTACTTCATTCTTCCACCGCAAACTTCTATCCAAAGCAAGATTACCCCTCTCAAGCTTCTGATCATCCCCCTTCTCCCCACCCTGGCCACTATAGATCAAAATATCACTCTCCTCTGTATTGTCATCATATTTTCCTGATGATACAATGGCTAAAGCCACAGGCTCGTCCTCATTCTCACCCTTCATAGTCGTGTAGTCAATCCCACCCATGGACTGACTATGCAAACCCACAACACATAATTCTAGTCGGAAAAAGAAAATGTCCCCAATCTCAACCCCAGGCACAGCTCCTATTCTTTTCCTCATGTTTGTTCGAATCCCTGTACTCATCAAAATGTTGCCAGCTTTCATATCCGCACGCTTGGTTAACCCTAGTGTCAATTCCTTGGCATCTTCAAGCTGGCCGACCCTTCTCCTAAGTGCATCGAATGTCATGAGTACAAGATTAACCACTTCCCGATTACCATCTTCGCGTTCATTTATGCTAAAACCTATTAAAGAACTCACATCAATTTGCAGAGCTTGACTTTTCTTAGTCTTCTTTTGGGAGGATTTGGATTTGTTTGGTGCCGCACGTTTTTGACTATCAGTAAATTCCCCATTGGATGCTCCGGCAAACTCAGGCTGGGATGCTTCTGCTATGTCTGGGCTTCTAAATGCCCGGATTGGACTCGGCATGGGAATCCTAGGAGGTGGTGCTTGAGGTCCTTGAGGTTCACCAAATGGGAAAAAGGGATAAAACCCAGAGGAACAGGTGCCATAAAAGGAAGGAGCTTGAGCCGAATTTGGGAACACAGGTTCCAAACTACGCAGAGGTTTAATATCTAGAATCCTTGACTTATCAATGGATCCTGAAGGAAGATTTGAGTTTTGACCTGACCCTTCTTGCATTACAGACCCTTTGATTTAAACCAAGCTTCACAAAGAACAATCCCCAATTCTTAATTCTCCTTCCCTCTATCAAAAGTGGGATTTTCTGCTCATTATTTAGACAAAGAAGTGAAAGAAACCAAAACTTGAATCGGAAAAGCACAAAAGGGTCATGTAATCTAGAAGATGATGTTAGAAATATGATTCGCAGATAAACCCCAAATCGAAAATGAGATCCAGCCAGAGTTTTTACATAAAAGTATACGGACTTACGATTTGCCAAGAATGTGGGGGCGAAGCTTACCGATTGAATTTAATTAAGTAGCAATTTCTAACAGTAGAGAAATTAAACCAGAAGAAATCGCCAGCTTTCCAACAGAGAAATGGAGATCAAAGAGGATGCAGGGGAAAGACGAAGAAGATACAAGGGCAAAAAGAAGAACTAGAGATTGGGTTTTGGGCGCCATACTTCAATATGCCATGTCTTAGATCATCCGATTCAGGGGCGATGTCCTTCGCTACTTTTCGGCAATCTGGTGCAATTTTTCAATTTTTCTTAAGCAAGAGCTTAACTTAAAATTTAGTCATTTTAAATAAATTGTTTAAACTCGAGTTTAGGTTTTAATTATATTAAAACTATAATCTAATTTAATTTATTTATTTCAATTTGATCTCTTAATTTTTTTAAAATTTTAATTTATATCATATTTATTACTTCTTATTACAATCAAAATACTTAATGGATGCCATTAATATTACGAAGATATACATCTAAATTTGGATCTTTTGAAATAAAAAATACTTTTAAAATAAAAAGAGATTAAAAGAAAAGAGAGAATTTGGATACAAACAGAGAAAGTGGACTTTAAACACATTTCTACCTCTCATATTACTCCATTTTTATTTCAAAAATATTTTATTGAATATATTTTACAAGATCCAAATTACTGCACGTCTACTGTCAAAATAGTCCATTAATTTTATTATTTTAGCATGGTCCTTAATTTTTTTTTAATGTTTCAAAACAATTTTTTAACTTTCGTTAGTGTTTCAAAAATGATCCTCTATACATATATAAAATGTTTAATATTCAATTGAAAGAAAATTATAACTCATCAAAAATAAGTCATAACCAAGAATGATTATAATAGAGCAACATTAAAACCATTCAAAGAAGACATCGCAGAAAAATTACAACATGATTATTTTGTTTAAGTAGATTACACAATTTTTTGCCTTTTTTGGTCTAATTCGAATGTCAACGAGTTAATATTAATTTTCTTTTAGAATGTCAGTCAGTAAATGTTCTTGAGTGAACGATGTCTCATTGGTTTTATCTTTATTAGTTTTGGTTACCTGCTTTAGTTATGATTTACTTTTATTAAAATAATAAAAGTTTTCTATGCATGTAAAGAAACATTATTGAAGCACTTAAAAAGAAAGTTACAAGACAATTTTTAAAATACTAAAAAAATATTAAGGAATCATTCTAGAATTCTTAAAAAAAAAAAAAGTTGAAAGATCATTTGAAAAATTAAATAAAGCTAAAGGAACAGTTTTGAACGTAAATATACACCTTAATAGCAGTGTTTTGTCCACTTTCTATACTACAAAAAAATGACAAATATGAAAAATTGAAAGTAAAATGATCAAATTGAAATCAAAGAAAAATTAAGAGATTAAATCAAAACAAATAATAATTTGAGGGGCCAAAATAATTTAGCAAACCTCATATCTATAATTAAACAAGAGACTAATAATTTTTTCTAAATAAAAATTAATATAGAACTTATTATTGGGAAAAAAAGATAAGTAAGTTGAGATGCCACCCAAGCGGTGTTCATCATCCTAAATAAGAATACTAGTACGATTTTTAGGCTTTCCATGCGATCCAGGACACAATAAAATTATCAAAAGAAGAACCAATGTGAATGCTTCCTTTGAATCACTCTCTTGCCAAATAATGGTAATTAAGTTGCAACGGTTTGGGAAAAAGCCAAATTTGATGTAATAACCTAAGATATTTTTTTAAAAAAAAATTAAATTTAAATAATTGAGATCAATAATAAATGATAAAGATGGTAAATTAATTTAAATAAACTAAGTGTAGTATGGGATAAATTTAAATAAAGGGAAAGCTAAACACAAGCCTCGCCATAGATTTTGGGACACAAGTTCAAATTTGATTAAGATTGTCTATCCGATTTTTTTCCCCCGTTTTTCCTCAATTCTTTCCTTCCTCAGCCCAACGTAAGATGTAATTATGTGGGACCAAAGATGCAATTTTAAATTTAAGAAAAATTGGAAAAAAAGACACAAACAAACAAAAAATTATAATTAGGGATTTTAAAAGTTGATATTATTCTGCAGAATCAGATAAAATTTGATGGACAAAATGCCCTTATTCTATTAAACAAGTCATTTGAATCCCAGGCAATTTACTCCTACCATAGGTTCATCTTCTTCTACCATTTTTATTCTCACAAGTTCTGGTTTCCTCTATGATCTTCCTCCCCCTATTTCTTCAGCTTTCTTCCTTTCAGTTCATCATCCCTCTTCCCTTCATTTCTTTATCCTTCATCCTCTCATTTCTTTCATCCCTCATATGTTCCTCTTGTTATCCTACAAGTTTTTTCTACAGTCTCGTTATTTGCAGCTCCTCACAGTCATGACATGAGCAAAACAAAACAAGTTAAAGAAACTTATTGATCTGCTAATATTGAAGGCCTTTTATAGAATCTAATAAGTAGCAATTTATGATATGCTATGTCTCCCAAATCCCAATGGTTTATAGTAATATCTTCTTCTTTTTGTACTTGTTAAGGATAGTTTGTATTGTATGCAGTATTTAGGATGGAGTACAAGGACTTTTAGTAATTTTACTATTATTATTTTATGTATCTGACCATTTAAAAGAATGCAATAACTGTTAGAAATATTATTATTTCTTTTTAAGAATATTACTATCAGTTTTTAGCTTAATTCCCATTGATATTATTGCTTTTGTTCCAAAAATAATGAACAAGCCTGAAGTTTTTATTTTTTATTTTTTTTTTTTTTTTTGGTGTAGTTGTGATGATCAGAGGATGAAAAATCAAATGTCAACATGAGGTGTTCTGTTATTTTCATATAGGTGGATAAATTTTAAAAGATTCAAGCAAAAAGATCCATTGTGAGGGGGATCAAATGGGTGGGGGACTGATAAAGGAAAAGATTGAGAGTAATAAGATTATGCATGGATTGTGATGACAATAAAATACAATTGAAATACACTTTAAATTATGATGCCTCTTAGCTATTAAACATGGTATATGATAATAATGTACAAAATCTGATCAAATACAATGATCAATATGCACATATATACATAATCAATGGGGAATGAACTAAAACACTACCATCCCAATCAATAACAATGTAAGAAATTAGCCTTTTATAACTTATCCAATAAATATATATTGTATGTTATAATATTTATATTTTGGTATCACTCCCTAGTCTAACAAAATGTTAATTAAATGAAAATATAGAATGAATTCAAATTCGATTCATTCCAATACTGGATTTCCTAAAAATCAGGAACTCGTACTTCATCCATGTGTAATACAAAGTGCCACTGTACCAATGCCTGAGTTAAATTTTGCCAAATAGATAAATTTGATTGTTAGGTCTATATATATAGATTTTTCCTAATGCGATTGAATTCAAGCAAGCACTATACAAGTATAGTATTGTCCATAAATTTGGATGCACTTTTGTGAAGAACAACCCCCGCAAAAAGATTGTTAGGTTCGACGTCGATGAATGCAAGTGGAAGCTAATAGTGTATGCAATAGCTAAAAGCATACCTTTCTTTAGTATGCAAACCTTTTGTAGTGAACAACATGCATTGAACATAAGACAACTTAGTAGTATCTCACAAGTAAAGAACAGTCTTAATGGCATCTATATGGTTGACAGTGTAAGATCAACTAGAGATAAAACGTGGAATGATATCCATGACAAGCTATTCAGAGAATATGGATTACCATTGAGTTACCATTAAATATGGAAAAGGCAAGGAAAAAGCTTTAGCTGATATCAATGGGCTAATAAACTGGTAGTACATACTAATCCCTTAGTTGTGCAACCATTTAATGGAAACAAATTCAGAAATTGTTACAAGGTAGACTTCATCAATGAACAACCCTTTTAAGAGGTTGTTCATTGCATATAGATATTATATAACTGGCTTTATGCTTGGTTCATGACCAATATTATATATTGATAGTTGCCATCTTAGTAGGCTGTACTCTGGGACTCTCTTAATTGCATCTGCATATAACGTAAACAATGACTTGTTTCCACTTATTTATGCAATTATTGGTGCAGAAATATATGATGATTGGATGTGGTTCCTTTGAAATATTAAAGACTCAACCAATTATGTGGAAATTATGTGGTTCCTTTGGGACTTTCTTATTGCTAAATCCTCATATATATAAGTTGAGATAGGAAGTATACCATATTGCAAATAAATTTGGTTAAAAAATTTTTAAAAATAAAGTAAACAACAATTAACTAAAGTAAAATAGATATTAAATTAGGCATATACTAGTGTAGGAAATTCTTTTATAGAATTTAATTAAGTAAAATTGATTATCTAAGTAAGTAGTATATAGGTAAAAAGGTTGATTTAGATAATGCAAATACCACACTAGAAAATCTTTTGAAAACTTAATTAAGTTATATGATCTGATGGTTAAAAAAGGGCAAAACTAGGACGTGGCATAAGTTAGGTTGTGTTAACTAAGTTTTAAAAAAAAAGGAAGGAAAAAAAAAAGAAAACATAAATTGAATTCTAGAAATTTAAAGGATTATTATAGTTGTTTTAGGAAATCTTTTAAGAAATTCCATGACACTACAAGAAAAATAGAAATTATCAACGGAATTTTCCGTTGCTAAATATGGATAATTCCGTCACTAAATGAATTAGCGACGGAAATATTCCGTCACTAATTTCGCTGTCACTAAATCATTAGCGACGGATTTTAGAATGCCGTCGCTAATTAGTGACGGAAATTTCCATTACAAAGAAAAATTCCATCGCTAATTCTAAGAATAGCATATTCTTAATTTGTGATGGATTAGTGACGGAAAGTTCCGTCACTAATTAGCGACGGATTAGTGAAAGAATATTCTGTCGCTAATTAGTGACAGATTAGTGAAGGAAAGTTCTGTCGCTAATTAGTGACAAATTAGTGAAAAAAAATTCCATCACTAATTAGCAATGGATCGTGACAGAATGTTTTGTCACTAATTACCGACATATTAGCGACGGTATTTTTCGTCACTGATTACTGACAAATCTGTGACGAAATATTCCGTCACTAATCACTGACAGATTTGCGACGAAATTTTCCATCACTAATCAGTGACAAATTAGCGACAAAATTTTTTGTCTCTAATATAATTTTTTCATTTTATAATTTTTTTAAAATTTAACCTCAATATTAATTTGCTGCCTATCCAATAATATACAATGAAAGCGTAATAAAGTAAGGTTAATTGAAAATAATATTATTATTATATAATAAATTTTCACTTTTGTTTAAGTATTTCCTCTATCTAATAAAGTATATAAGCACAATAATATTCAATAAAAAAGTAACAAATATATTAAAATGATTCTTAATTAAATGATAACCATTCTAAAACAAATTATAACAATTCTCAACAAACCATGTCTTAAAATAAAGGAAAATCATCTTTATGGTAGAGGACAATCATCAGGATCTGATAGAGCACGAGATAATCACGATTCAAGATCTTGTAGCCTGTTAAGTGTTTGCTGATGCTGGTTTAATAGAGACAAGATTTCTTGATGCTGCTCTATAATACATTAATTCTGCTCTGTTATACGTTGATTCTGCTCTCTAAGCTCTTGATTCTCCTGTCTTAAAGGGGCTGTTTCTGTGACAATCCTCCTACGTAATTCCTCTTCAAAATCTGAATGGAGTCCTAGGTTATGAACAGAAGAAGAGGTCCCATGAAAACAGATAGCATCAATATCTTGATCCTCAGATCCTACCCTAAAAATGCGACCCTTCTTATTTTTACCACCAACAGCCTCTAACCATAAGGTAACTTCATCATCATCTTCTACATCATTTGACGCTATGCCTGTTGAGTCTTGAGTAGAAGTTCTGGCATTCTTAAGCCTTAAATAATCAGCCTGTTAAAAGAAGTAAAGAAATACAATTTTACAATAAAGAAAACAATGACAGTGCATCCAAAACCAAAAGTATGCACATTTAAACATCTTTTCTGTCATATAGTATTAACATGAAGTGTGATCATATAATGAGGAATAAATATTTTGAAATTACAAATATATTTAGTCATTACAATCAAAGTTATAAAATATTGAAATTACACAATTAGGTATATGGAAAGAATATGTCATGTTAATAGCCATAGAGCAATTAAATAAGTAAAAAAAAATTAAATAAAGGATCATATAATCCTAGTGACAAAATAAAAAATGAAGACTCACACTATAACTAGTCAGGCCTCCATCAGCACAAGTCCAGTGATAATTAAAACATAAAATGAAGACTTATACTACAACTATTCAGGCATTCAGCCATCGGTACAAGTATAGTAACAATGGAAACAAAAAATAAAGACTCACACTACAATTAGTCAGACATCCGACCATCAGTAAAAGTCTAGTGACAATTAAAACAAAAAATGAAGACTCACACTTTAACTAGTTAGGCTTCCAGCTATTAACACAAGTGCAGTGACAATGAAAACAAAAAATGAAGACTCACACTACAGCTAGTCAGGCCTCTGGCCATCAGCACAAGTTCAATGACAATTAAAACAAAAAAGACAAGACACACACTACAACTAATCAGGCCTCTAGCCATCAGCATAAGTTCAGTGACAATTAAAACAAAAAAGACAAGACACACACTACAACTAGTCAGGCCTTCAGCTATCAGAACAAGTCTAGTGACAATAAAAACTAAAAATCAAGACTTACACTACAATTATTGAGGCCTCTAGTCTTTAGTAAAAATCCAATGACAATAAAAACAAAGAATCAAGACTCACACTACAACTAGTCAGGCCTCTGGCTGTCAACACAATCCCAATGAAAAAAGAAAAGATAAACATATACATACATAGACTTCAGCTGCCCTATGGTCCACAAATTGGCCAGTTGTCTCATCATAATGCGTGTGCTTGAACAATTCAAACATTGTAGGTGGTCTTCCAAGCTGTAAAGTCTGTAGATGTTTATTGACATGAAAACCATGATGAAACATAGATGACATTACCAAGTAACTAACTAGTTTACTTCTTTTCTAGTAAAGTACATCCTAAATTAATAGCTATGACTATGGGTGTTGAGATGATTCAAGCTTTTAATAAAATTGGTAAAAAAGGGATTAGGTGACCCTATAGCAAATTTAGAGAAGTGACACCTGCTTGTCCATACCATTCTTATTTGTTATTTAAGGGGAAAAAAATTGGGAGAGAGATAGAGATAATATCAAGCAATTTGAACTTCAGATTTTGCAGGCATACTAGGAATCTTCATTCGGTCATTGAATCTCAACTAAGACCTTGTTGACAACTTCATCTTGCCTGAATTTTTACCAATAACCCATCATTTTATTTCTTTTAGTGATTGTTGTTTGACCTCCATATCAGATAAAGTGATTTACAGTTAAATGCACAAAAAGAATACAGGCATGAACAATTGAAAACACTTCCAGTCCTAGTTTAACAAAGAAGCCATAAATCTCCCAAGTTGCTTGCAACAGAAATACCAGTTATAGCAAATATATAAGGAGAGTCTAATAGCTACAAACCTTCTCCAATTCTCTAATTCCCTTGGCATATTCTTGTCTCTGCAGCAATGCAAGTCCCAACATATAGTGGGCCTGTAATGTAGCCAAAAGAAAATTTAACTAGGTACAAGACACTCCAAACAAAACAATGTTGCTGGCAATAACAAAATATATGAAGAGGTTGCAACTATTATTTCATACAAAATGCAGTAGTCAAAGACTACCTTCCTGCCATTGCTTGTGTTAAACTGTAGACACCTCTCATGCAAACCACTATACCCCATTTCCAAGAAAATATATCAATAATGTGCTTCCAAAGGTAAGCCTAAAAGAATGAAAATATATACAAGATAATACAGTTAGTTTAAATGCACACCCTTACACTCTGTCACTCTAGTATCTCACTATGAACAAATGCTCCTGTACAATTGATTGTAATTCATATTTGGGGGAAATAAATAAATAAATACTCCTTTAGATATATCTAAAGTCCTGAACTAAAACAAAATTAACCTAAGTGGATTAACCAATTAACCGCCAAAACCAATCACATAAGGAGCCAGCATTGAACTTCATATGACTGTGGGTGAAAAGGAAAACATACACAAGGAGCCCATAGAAAGCTTCCATTATAGCCCTTCTTTGCATCATAATTTCAATTATTTTTTTACCAGAGAGGATCAATATCATACAAAGTTACAAATACATGAGTGTATTTGATTTGTAAACAACGATATAAATTGCACGGCTTCTAAAAGTACAAAACTTGCACAAGAAAATAACTTTTAGCTTCAAAATTAAATGTAGCTTTGGTCATGAGATGCTGAGCATGATAGAGGCAATGAAATCGGATCTCCTTGGCAGGCTTACAAGTTAACAAAATAGGGCACATGCATAACTAATATAAACATAATAAATAATAATGCTTACCTATAATCAACCATTCTAAGGTTTAATCAGAAAAAAATTTCAGCTCAATTTGTTAATTGTTTCATCTTAGATGTTTGTTGCAAGGAGTACATCTTGCATATCTCATAAAAGGCATGACCCATTCTTAAGTTACACTCCAGATGCAGCAGAAAAAAAAAATCTTCATACACAAAAGTCTTATGTAAATAATGTAGAAAACACATAATCTAGTAGCACAATGCCAGAAAGATAAAATTACCACATTGACTACTTTCTAAGAGTTACAAAAGAAAAAGGAAACACAATAACAATGAGAAAAAACCCCCTTGCTTCTCAAACCAAGATGACTTGGGAGATATCATGACTTATAAGGTTTGCTTGGTAGAGGTGAAAAAGTAACCAATGGAAAAAAAGGCCATCACTTGTCCTGAAAAATGACACTATTTCTCCTAATTTGTTTCCTCTACCAAGCATAAAATCAATCCCTGGTCTACAAGATCTAACAACTTACACCATCTAGCCACTGAAGAAAATGACTAAATGATACTCCAGAAAGATCTCTCAAAAGGATAAGATCCCAGGGCAACTATTAAATACCAACAGAATTGACCCAAAGAAATACTAGAAAAGTGTATTATATAGAGATTTTGGTGTCAATTTAGAAAGTAATAAAAACCCTATCTTTCGCCATTGATTCTATTTTATATTTGCATTGATAATCTAATCAAGATTTCAACAAGCAGCCAATACCGCACTTCTCCAAATTGTCGTGAAGAAATATAAACCTAAAGAAGTACTTCACATTTCAACATGCTATTGTGACTATAAAGAGTTCTCTAAAAGAAGTAACCACTTGAAATCTAGAAGCATATCTATATCCATCCTAGGATAAAATTAAATGCATAGCACACTCAATCCAAACGTGCCAGATGATTAACCAGTGAGGAAATGCAGGCAAATCAATATTAAACATGTGAAGCTACTACAAAAAAACAAGGGGATCACACAGACCTTGATTGAATTGCTATTGAGTTGAATAGCTCTCTGACAATCTTCCTCCACTCTCGCCCGGTCACTGCAAGCCCCACAAACAAACAAAAGATATGCACAAAAGAAACAAGAAAATCGACTTCAATTCATTAAATAAAAGACAAAGCACAAAATAAAAATGGATAGTCCCCATACATACTTCCGCTTGTGATGGCATAGAGCACGATTCGTCCAATAAACCGGAACATTGGGGCATAGTGTGATTGCCTTAACACCAAACCAAAATCAAATAAAGAAAGAAACCCATGCAAGAAAAGCAGCAATTAGCGCTTAGCAAGTTTGATCTTTACTAAGAAAACAGTGCGCAGAAATAGCATAGACCCATATACATTTCTGAAAACCCAAATCTCAATAACCATCAACCGGAACATTTCACAAAGAATACCTCTGTATAAGCATTGATGGCAGCTCTGAAACGATCTTTCTTGAAGTAGTTGTTGCCGTTTATCCTAAGTCGCTCCGCCTGTTGCGCCACGGGCGACAAAGAACCTACATTTGGCCCCATCGCTCTAAATTTCTATCTCTTTCTAAATCTCTCTTTCTAGCGCTCTATCACATATATATGTATTAACAATTACGGTTGGCGAAGAGAAGAGGAAAGAAACGGAATGAGAAAATTTCCAAGAATTTTCCAGGCGAAAGCAAACATGAAACGAGAAGAAACGAGCACAAGACAGAAGTTTGACTCCCCTTACAAGTTTGGGTCCACAAGCGCTGATCAATTGACAGCCCGAGCATGTAACTACATAACAGTTTGCTTTTATTGGGTGATGCGCATTATTCTTTTGGTTACCTGAAACAGCTTATCATAGTTCAATTTCTGGGTATTAAATCTTTTAATTTTACAAATTGACATAAAAATAGGAAATTTGATGAGACATTAATATTTTTTCAAACTAAAATGTATATAATTTTTTTGAATTTGAAAATAAATCTTTCAAATTTTATTTTTTTCTACAAATAATTTTGTTATTAATGAAACTATTAATTTATTAATAAAAGAGTAATATATAAAATTAAATAGATTTTTTAAATATTATTTTTTATACAGATAATCTTTTGAATTTTAAATTATATGCATATCCTTTAACATGTCATATTTTTATTAGTGAAATAACTTAGTAATAGTAAATAAAGATCTTTTAATGTTCCATGTTATAATTTTTTTTATAAAATCAGAGAGAAATAGATATAGAATATGGACCCAGTATTTAAAAAAAAAAAACTTTAACATAAAAAATTTTACTTTTTTTTCTCCTTAACTTGACAGAAAAGTTATAGTAAAAAAGTTTAGAGAATTTTTCTTACATTAACACATAAGTTACTCACACATAATTTAAAATTTTGAAAATCCATTTTAAAGTTTTAATAATTACAGTTATTTATATATGACCCAAAATATAATTAAGTTTTGTGTATTTTGACCATATTTTTATTAATATTTTAAAAATTCATTCTTTTGATAAATGTTGTAATGAAGTAATTTTTCTTAAAAATATAATGTTATATTTCACAAATAATTACTTTATTATATATATCTAGCATTAATAAAATTTATGGATATAAAGGTAATTATATTAATTAATTTTTTTTTCGTGAGAGTCGTATTATAAATTAAATTACTAAAATAATTGCTTTTATAAAAGAACTAATAATATTGTTTAAGTTAATTTTGTATTACAATATATGATTATTCAATTATATAAAAAATTTAAAATATGGTTATTAATAAATTTAAATTAAATAACAAAATAAGATTAGCAATTAATAGTATACTCATTTTGATTCATATTATGTAACTGGTTCCTTGTACGTTTCTAGTTTCATTATCCATGTATTTTAGAATTTTATTCCTTAAGCATATCTATTTACTACAAATAGGTGATGCCTACCATATACATACATATATATATATATATAAAGAGAAAGAAGGTTTAAATTATATACAATTTTTAAAATTTTAAGTCATATACAAATAAGTTTATATCATTAATTAATTTATTTTTTATTAATAAAGTGTGATACATTTAAAATTATTTGTATAAAAAAATTTTAAAAATTTTATTATCATTAATATGTTACATTTTATTTGTAATATAATAAATTAATTAATAATAAAATTTATTTTAAGATTGTATCTAATTTAACCTCATCCATATATATTGCATCAGGTGTATTATGTTATAGTTATACAATCTTTGGCACAGCTTGTGTTATGGGATAAATAGTCACTGGCCAACCCGTGTCGTTGTGGTTCAGTGCTCTCTCTGAAACTCCCAAGGCACGGGTTTGAGAGCTGGTACTCTTTAGCCGGCGGTGAGTTTGGACCTTGGATACCTTCTTGGACCTCTGAAACTAAAAGGAAAACAAAACAAATCTACCTATACAGGTATTCCAAAATACCTCTCTCTTTTTGTTTGCTTAAATCGCCAAGATAAAAAAGGAATTAATGTAAAAATGACAGATTAAACCATAAGAAAATAGAAATTTTATAAAATATCAAAGGGATAGAACTATATTTGGAAATTTTGTTACACATTAATATTTTTTAAGTTTGTCATTTTGATCAATATTTTAATAAAATAATTTTAGTTAAAAATATAATGTTATATTTCAAAAATATTTGTATTATATATTTATTGTTAATAAAATTTATGGATATAAAGGTAATTATATTAATTAAAAAAATTATTTGAAATGCAAGTGTTGTACTATAAATTAAATTTTTAAGTTAATATTATATTATAATATATTATTATTTATATCAAAAATAAAATAAAATATGAGTATTAATATTAAATTAAATAAAAAAAGTTCAGCAAAGAATATTGAAGTGCCTTTAAGCATCCATTTAAAATATAATTTCTAATATTTTTTAATATAACAGAGAATTTGAAACCTTGACACAGTTAAAATCTTCAACCGATCTTAACTATTTTTTTAATAATTATTTAAATTCATATTATGTAATTGGTTCCTCATATATTTATAGCCTAGAATTTATTCTTGAAAAACATCTATTTATTACAAATGGTAAGGAATTCAATATTCACTAAAAATAGGAAAATAGAAAGTAGAAACTACTCTCAGTTACCTATAAAAAAATCATAAAATTATATCACATTCTTATATATTTATTTATTTATTCATTTATTTATTTTTGAAATGACATATTTGTAGATTTATTAATTTGATTCATTTTACAATTAGATTAATGAAAATAAATATAGAGAGCTTAAGCTCTTTATTATCAAATCGCTATTCAAAATACATATTTTAAATAATCACTTGAATTTTGACACAATACAATGATGAAAAATTTAAGCCCTTTATATCATTGTCCTAGCTCAATACTTCCTAAAAAAATATTACTTTTCAATGAACTTTGTTTGCATTCACCATACAATAGTAATATCAACTTTTCAAAAACTTTGAATCTATGTTTCATCATGCTTTCACATGAAAACCATGTCATTATGCTTCTTGTTTGTTTCTTGGATCATGCAAGCCTGCATATGTGCTCCAGAGTAGAAATGAAAGTTTATTTCATACCTGAGTTCATCATGATGGAGAGGAATATAAGAAAGTGGAGATCAAGCCCAAATAAGTGGGTAAAGCATCAATTTTTGTTCCAACAAAGAGAATAAAGATGTGGGATTCACTTTTTATTAGAGGACCATTTTCGCATTTGAAAGGATCTAGATCTATCTTGAAACAAGATCGTCAATGATTATATAAAAATTAAAAGAATTTTTCACACAAAAATAAATAAATATATTTATTGAATTTCAAAAATTATATTTGTTATTCTTAATTACTGATTATTGAATTTCGAAAATAATTTTGTTCCTTTTCTTGATCTGGTGTCATCATGAATTTTGAAAAACTTGGGATATAATATTTTAATATAAATATATTTACTTTAGAATTCTAAACTAAAAAATTCCTTATTTGGATGGAGATGTGGGGAGCTTCATCTATTTGGATCCAATTTTCATATATTTGCCTCTTCATCCTTTTTACCATTTGTACTATGTAGTGAAAGATCAATATCATTCTCAATTCAAAAAAAATTTACTATTATTATAAACAAAGACGTAAAGTTTTTTTTAAAAAATATTTGGTAAAATTTAAAATAAAAAATATTATAAAATAATTTTTTAACTCTAAATCTTTATTTATAATTCTTCCAAAAAAAAAGTCCAACATCATTCTACTGACTCTTATGTCAAACACATTTCTTTTTTGTTAACTACTTTTTCAATTAAGACAATCAATTCTTTTTTGAAGGGAATAAAACAATTTATAATCTACCTGACAATCAATTCTAATAAATTCATATGTCTAATTTTTTAAACTTCTAATATATAAACAAATTATCACTAGTGCATGGTTGTATATATCAATCTCATTTTATATTTTGATTAATAAATATTTCTTATTTAAAATTTAAAATATAATTTAATCATAATTTAAAATTAAAATATGCGATTTCAATTATAAAAATAGTTTTGATTAATAAATAGTATTGTTGACTATATAATTTTTTAAGATATTGAGTTTCTTTTAGACAATTTATAACTTTAAATCAAAGTAGGAGAATGATCAATATATCTTAAATTTGTTTAATTCTTATTTCTTAATATTTGAAAAAAATGACTATAAATATTCAAATCATTGTAGAAAGTAGAAGAAAAAACTAATTTCAATACTAGAAACTATATTTGCCATTATGTTATAAGGCCTCCTTAATCGACTCACTTCTTTTTAAGAAAACTTTTATGTTATTTCATTTCTTCTGCTTACCAAAAATAATGCTTCCAATATGTTTTAGGTCCCTATACTATATATATTAGCTATTATTATTTTTAAATTACCTTTTCTAATTTCTTTAAATAAGTTTGATAATTTACCATATTTGCTTTATTTTTCGTTTATAAAAAATTACAAATAAATAGTGATTCTATTTACTATAAATGCATCTTCTTCTAATCAAATTGATTTATGAGTTATTCAATTAATTTTTTTGGGTTGGATGTTATTCAATTAAATTTTAGTATAAAGTATGATGGCTTTTAAATTTTAAATTTTCAAGTTTTTATTAGGGAACAAAGTTACTCATGCCAATAGACACAGATTATTCTCTCTTTTTTTTGAAGTAAAAAAAATATCTTCATTTCATAATAAAGTAACAATAGTTAAACTTATTATCAAAAACTAAACTTAGGTAAAATTTTATAGATATTTATTTTCAAATCCCTTAATAAATATATAATACAAAAGGAAAATTATTTTAAAGTCCAATTATATAATATTGAATTGTTAAAAACAAATTACTCATACTTAAGGCCAAATCTCAACATAAGTTAGTAAGAGAGTAAAAGTTATGACTCATAATTTATATAAAAATCTTACATTAACAATATTATATGTAACATATCTTTTTATAATTTAACGACATAAATTATTATGTAGTCTACAAAAAAAAAATTATTTTCATATTATTTAACAAATACAACATTATGTTATAGTTAAATTTACTAATACTTATTTTTATTTTTTATAAATTAGGAGTTGGGTAATTAAATAATTTACTTAGTAGGATTTAATATATTGGTAAACCATAATTAACATCATATATTATGATAATTTTCATGTTAAGAATAATCATCTTGACAAATTTTTTTCCTTTGTTAAGAGGGGAAAAAAAGCTTTCTTATCCCTTGGACTCTCATGAGTGAGAAATGAAAAATCATAGCAAATGTAATTGGAAACAAATATGAACCAACAAAAATCAAATCTCAATTGAAAATGAAAGAAAATAAAAAGGATATTAATTATGTTTTTGCATATAGTGTAATTAAAAGAGATTGGGGAAAAAAAAAAGGAATAGGTGTAAAAAAAAAATTGGATACATACTCTTTTATATTATTCTTTCTCTCTAACTACATAACTATATAATATGTATTAGATTTTAGATCATACCCTCTATTTCTTTTTTGATTTTGCACTTCTCGATATTTAGTTTTTACTTCTTTCGAGAGAATTTGAGAGATTTGACATTTAAATAAGAGAAAGACTTAGTTTTCGAATTAAAAAAAAAACCTTAACACAATCACTTTAAAAAGTGCTAACAGAAATAGAGAAATACCACAAAGAACGTCTGAATTTAACTTGAAGTTTAAACTATGACAAATAGAGAAAACCGATTAGGAGCACAAAAAGGTGAGAGACATAATGTGATTGAAGGATAGTAGCTGAGTGGAGTCATTTTTAATATTTATACAATTTTAGAAAATAGACATGTCATAATTTTTTTATATCATTTATCTTTTGAATTTTGTTGAGTGAAATATTTATTTTACTTTCATTTATTTTGTATATTTTTATTTTAATCATTCCTTATACACAGTTGTTTAAATAATAATTTTAAATTTGCAAAATTTTTTACTATTTTTAGTTAATTAAATATATTTTATATTTATATTAATTTATGACTTAAAATAAATAAATTGTATATTTTTTAATTTTTGAACATGAATGGAGGCCTTTTATTACTCATACAATAATTAACCACATTATTATTTATCACATTTTACTATTTTAATATTGAAATTATTAAATTATTAATTTAAATTATAATATATAAATTATTAAATTATAATATATATATACACACACAATTAATGATATTTAACTAATTTGTAACGGTTTCATATATACATATATATTTAAGTCATAATATCATATAAATTATTTAAAAATAATATTTAAACAATCTGCAACGAATTTAGCGACGGAAAATTTTGCGACAGAAATTTCGTCGCTAAATTAGTGACGGACTCTTCCGTTACAAAATTCCATTGCAAAACTGAAATTGACTATCACGCATATTAGTGACGAAACTTTCCGTCGCTGAATTCCGTCACTAACTTGATTTGCGATGGATTAGCGATGAAAATATTTGTGACGGAAACTTTCCGTCACTAAGTCCGTCGCTAATTTTTGCGACGGAATTAGTGACGGATTTGCGATGAACTTGTGATGGAACAAAATTCTATCACTAAATTCCGTCGCAAATTTGCTGTTTTCTTGTAGTGTGATAAGGTGTGATGGTGGTTCAATGCTAAAGGAGCTTACAATTATTCAGTAAGTATGGTAAGTATATTATAAAGGATAATATGTTTTTAACTTTCTATCCTATTTTTATACTCTTTATTTTTTTAATACTATGCAAGATCACTAGGATGGGTGTTATAGGTAGTGCTTTTTGTGTGTATATAAATCTTCCATATTACAAAATGCTATATGTGTTTGTATTATGAAAATGGATATATGACTACAAGTATTATATTCAGAAATTTGAAAATGTGTTAAGTTTATCTTAATATGTCTTATTAACTATGTAAATTTATATTATGGATTGATTTATCTAAAAGATTTTAGTATATGAATTATAGCCTATATGATATCATATGTATAAGTAGGATCATATGGAATGCTAGTTGCTAATAGCAGTCTTGTTAACCCTTGGTGCATCTTGGATATTACCATATGGTTTATGTAATTGATTACTAGAAGGATACTAAGCTAGATGCTCTAATTGTTCAAGTGCTATAGCAATGGTAATAAGCAAGGATGGTGGTAGTAATTATGCTTGTGATTCCCACCTACAATACTTTGATATCAAATCTATGGTTACTTGCTCTTATGGGATGTGTGCCCATATTAGTACTTGGAAAATTAAAGTTTTGCATAGACCTTCCAATAGAAGGTTATACAAAATGAGTTTTTTAAAATAATATTAAATGATTTTCGAGCAATAATTAATGATTTCCCATGTATTGTTTAAAAATTTGTTCAGATGTAAGAATTTAACTTCATAATTTTCTTTGCACTATTTTATTAATTTGTAACTTCAATAAATTATACATATAAGCAAGTAACCTCATGCTAATCTTGTTTTATTATATTCCATCCTAATAAGAAGCTATATATATACACCTTGATTTATTTCTTATTGTATGATAATTTTTCCATGCAAGCTTTACAAATCAACCAACTAAAATATAATATGTTTAAACTTGTTGTTAAACATATTTCATGTATTTTTATTTAGTTTTGTTATGGTAATACTAATAAATTTCATGGTAATGTGTTTATAAAAATATTTTGTCTTAAATGCTAAGACTTTATTTCATTTATTTCATTTAAGCATGTTACTTTTAAAATATATTTAATTGTTTATTACATAATATTCCTCCAAAATTATATTTATAGAAAAACTTTATGCTTGCTCATCTCTCTAGTTATTGTGTCTTATTTTTTATTCATTGAATGTTGTGACTCATTCTTTTATTTATTGTTGCAGATAATTAGATAGTGTCTGGATCATTCCCTGCAATTTTAGGCCAAGAGCAAAATTGGTAGTGAAGTGAAAAAGGTTGTTTGTCCCTTGTATAGGTATACATGATTATACTCTAGAATTAACTCCATAGATTACATGTAGGACCTCTACCCCTTTGATTATGCTTTAATATAAATTGAGAAATGGAAGCAAAATTTTCTTTTTGATATGTGAATATCAAATTATTGTAGACAATTCAAAATGTCCTATTTACAAAGGATACTCTGTATCTAAATAACTTGAAATTAAATTAATTTTATGAGATTATTTTAACGAGAGAATTTGATGCATAAATGAGAATATGTATGTTTGAATAGGCTTATGGATGCAAAATTATTTTATATTTTGTGCCAGCCACATCTCTAATTTTAGGGCATGATAAAATTGGTATAAGAGCTTAGGTTATCCTATGGTTTGTGGAACAAATGTTCTTTAGTGGAACCTTAGTTATCATTATAAAACCCGAACACAGTTATAATTGAGACGTTACTGAAGGCTTTATAGGATGTCTATTTGTCTTTTTTTCCCAAGTTATTCTTTGCTTAGATGTCATGTGTCCTTGACCTAAGTATAATAGACTTTAAGTGTGTCATGAATTCCTTAAGCATTCCTTGATGTTGCTTGTAATAAATTTTGACACTAAAAGGACAGTTGTGTGGTCTTTGTACCTCGATGCAGGTAACTTTTTGCTATTATTCTCAGTGTGTGGATTAAACCGAGAATTGTTCGCTTGTTTTAAGTATTTGATGTTGAACAGTAGTTGCTTGGAATGGGGGTTGGAATGATGGATTGAGTTGAATTGGGCATTCGTATAGAATGGTTCTAATTGTGTGTTAAGTCATTGTACTTGTGTTATAGGGTTAAAGTGCTGAAGTTATGGTAAAAATGCCTTTAAATTACTATTAAGATACTAATTTTAAACTTTGTATTTCCATGCTGAGGATGTATGAAATTTTGACTGAGTTCGTATAACCTACTAGGTTAGATGATGTTTTAATGATGTAGAATTTTGCATTAAGTGTACTTCAAATATAGTCCTTTCCCCCAATGTCTCTTGGTAGGGGAGTTCTATTCTAAGATTTGGGGGAAAAAAAGTATGTTTGGTTATAGAGTTACCTGTTTAAATATATATGTGTGTATATATATATATATGTATCTATCTATCTATTATCAGTCCAGATTTTGTTAAGTCCTTGTGAATGACTAATAAAGACCGGATTACAAAGAGACACTTATGGTTTCAAATTAGTCAAAATAATTTCTTGTAGGACCGAACACTTACAATTGTTTTACATAGCAAAACCCTTAGTAGAAAGGTTACTTTCCTTGAGCTTTCAAGGGCCTGCTTAGGCATTGGATTTTGCTGGATTTTATGTTTGGAATGTATGTTTGACTGTGAGGACCTTTCGAGTCAATCTAATCCATTTCAAATAGGATATAAATGTGAATTATTGACTGGGTGTCCTTGGTTAGGATCTGAATCTGAATTGCGTGAATATGCTCACAGTTCGTCTTAATCAGCCAATTAAGTTCTTGTATCATATACGGTATATAACCTGTTATATTCTTCTTACTATTTGAAAGCTCTTTGTATTCCTTTTGGTGCAACCGACTGATTTTCATATATTCCTGTGTTGCCAGAGTGTTGCTACTTTATGGATGCTTGCTTTTTTTAGGTCACATCTTGTTTAGTACGGACCTTTAACGATCATGAATTCTTTATATTGAGAATAATGTGTAAGTTGATTAGTAGAACCAATGTCCTTAGATACTGGAATTACAAGGCCTGCCACAAGTCATAAAATCTAGACTGTGGCGTTACAGTTTTATTTGCTTAAGATTTAAAAACCATGCTTGTAGTATCAAAAGAATGAGGGAATGTTGGTAGTTTCAATGTGCTATTTATTTATTTTGAAGTTATATTTCGCAGTCAGATTTGTTGCTGTGTTTACAATGCGACTCGTGTGAAATCGGGAAGACAATATTGTTTGTTTAATCTGCATTTATGTATGCAAAAAGCAACTTCTTGTATGTGCAAATTTCATTGAATGAAAGAACACGTTGCCCTGTCATATACCCGGGAAAAAAATAGTAATAAATGCAGCTAAAGTTAAATCGTACGGATCCCCACTCACTTTCTTGTAATAAATGCCATGAACACCGTTTTTCTGTGCTTACTTTAATTATGGTTATTCGTTTACAGTCAAATAGCCCTTTCCTTTCAAAGTAATGGAGGCTGCTAGAGGTGTGGGACTCCCTGTAAATTTGGCTGGTACGAAAAGGGTAAGACGGGGTATGCCTGCTGTCTTGTGGTTTCATTGTAATGTAATCATTTGTAATTTGACCTTGTGTCAAGAGTTCTGGACGAAGATAACGCTTGCTGTTTTTGGCCATATGTTTTAGATGAGATAAAAAATAAAAAAAATAAAAAAAAATGAATTTTATCTCACAAAAATAAAAAATAATAAAAAGTCGAGGTGAAAAAATACAACATAAATTATAAGATTTTTTAATATTTTAATCTATTAATTAATTAATATCATAATTATTTAATTAAAAATTTATTATAAAGTTAATTAATAATAAATATATTTTATAAAATAATAAAATATTTTATAATATTAAAATCTACAAATTATATATATATATATATAATTAAAAAAACATTCGATTGCTTTGCAGTTGCAACCAAATAGCAATTGGATATATAATCTAATTGCCATTTCGTCGAAATATATAAAAATTAAGAATAATGAAAAAAATTATATTTAACAAAATTTGTTGATATTTTAATTAATTAATTAATATTATAATTAATTATTTAAAATTTTATTACAATTAATTAATAATAAATATAACATATTATTTAATATTAAAATCAACCAATTATATATATATATATAATTTGAAAGAAAAAAGCATTTGGCTACATTGCAGTTGGACTAAATGGTAGTTAGATATATATATATATATATATATTCGACTTCCATTCAATTGAATATGCAAATAATGCGTTATATATATATATATATTTATTATATTTTTTAATATATAATATTTATATATTAATATATGTAATATTTAAATTAATTAATATATTTTAAAATAATATTTATAAAATTTTAAAATAAAAATCATATCTATTGTATTAAAATAATAATTTGTAAAAATAAAATTTAATTAATTTAAAAATATAATTTTTTAAATATTGAATGTGTGGTTTTTAATAATTTTTTTTTATTTTAGTCAATAATAAAATTTTTTTGAAATAGTTAACTTATATTTGAAACATAATTTTCTTAAAAATATCTCATTTATTGATAAAATTTATTAATATTAGACAATAACAACATTATTATTATATCAAATTAACAACTTTTTTTTTCTCTACATTTTCTTTCCGTCCAAATATATGGAGAGAAAACATTTTTTAATCACTTTTGTTTTCTCTCATTTTTTCTCTCCACTCTTCTCTTCCTTTACTTTTCTCTTTCTCCATCCAAACACAACGTTAGGGTTTTAACATGATTTGGTTGTGCTTTTAGCTCAATTTTAGGCAAAAATGACGAGTTAATGTGAGGATAGCTATTTTGATGATATCAAGCATAATTTTAAATGGTTTCAAATAGTTGTCCTGATGTATGATGTCTTATGAGCCTGGGCATGATTCAATCATTTCTTACTTTTGTGCTGAACAAAAAAAGGGTAATGGTTAATTAATTAAATAATTGATTAAATAAAAATATCAAATACTGCCTGTTATCCAAGGAAGTAAGGAGCAAAATCATTAGGAGAAGTAAGTTAAAGTGGGTATGTTTCTGTGCTGAATTTGGGGGTGTATCTTTTTTTTTTTTTTAGGAAATTAATTTTGTCTGTGGTCAAATGCGGATGAAATTTTAGTGCTGTCTTGGTATAAAAATTCTGCTCTTGTCTTGCTGTAAGAGTGCTTTAGAAATTCTGTATAATTCCCTGCTGAATGGTATTGTTTTAGCATGAAAATGTCTATATAATTTGCTGGCTAATCGTACGATAAGGTCATGATGTTGGAAGTTAATTTCTGGTTGGAAGAGCTGTATTCTGATACTGAAGTCATGTCATATATAACATTTGGAGTTTATGTTGTACTATCAGATAGGTGGTGCTTAAATGGGTGCTAATTTGTGTTGATTTGCTTGTCTGAAGTGTTGCTTCTAATGCTGGAATGAACTTACGGAATCCAGCTGCCCTAAATTGAATGATTGATTTAAAGTACTGCAAGTTGTGAGGCGTTAACATGATGACTCTTTAGTTACAAAATGCCAGCTTCGAGTGTTAAATTTCGGATGCAAACTGCTTGTGCAAAGAGCTACCTTGGGCTTGAAATTTTGTATGCCTGAGTCTGTATCTTGTCAGCACAAGTTAGTATTGAGTGCATGCTCAATACTTTTGTCACACATGATTTTTTTTTTTTTATCTTTTGGGAGGTTTTTATGTTCATAGACATAATCCTTGTTGGGGCTACTTTCCTTGTTTTTTGTTTATTTAAGTATGGAAATCATGGTTTTCAAGATCTAGATCATGATTATTAGGAGTTTGACAGCCCAAGCTTTTGAACTTCTTAAACCATTTTTTATCCTGAAAGACCTGCAATTTATATGGGCTAGTGGTAGGATTTTATAAGTCTAATAATCTTGATCTTGTGACTTTTCTTTTTGGAGTTTTTCTAGGATTGAAATGTCAAATCTGTTGTTTGAAAAAAAAAAAAAAAAGAGAAGAAGAAACAAAGAAAGACTGGTCAATAGTACCTGTATTAGATGGGCAAGATAATAGCATAAATGCTTATAATATTAACCACCAATTTTGCTCTCACTGGAGATACAATGTGTTGTGCTATAGCTACCTACACTTAGGTGGAAATGGATCAGAATTAATAAGTGCGTGTTTGGATGCACAGTAGCGTTTCCCAAACCACGTTTCTAACGAAGCAATGAATTGTTACTTCTCTGTACCATGGTTGAGCAAACGGGATTTTTACCTCTCCCACCGCAAAACCAAACACGCTATAAGACTATCTGACCATTATAGGCTGATTGCTCTTTAAGGAGTTCAACTTTGAGACAGAAATTTCAATTTGAGCGATCAATTCCTCAAAGATAATATGCAGACAACAGGAGTAGTTCTGTTTGTTATTATAAAATTAAACTGCATGGCATTATGTTCTTGGGAGGTTGATGAGGAAGTAAGTCAAGCTACTTGTGAACACGTGACTCCAATTAGTTTACATGATTTTAAAAGGAAGTTTCGAATAGTGATCAAATGATTTATGAGGACAAATGAAATCTCTCGATTTTGGCCATGTGCATTGTTTCTTCTCATGCATCTTAGTTTCCTGTTTCAGCTTAGTGGAGGAAGAAATCATTTTTCTTATTTTAGGAGATGTAAACGATAGCCCTTCTCTACCCTAGTGACTATTTTATATCCAAAACTTGCAGGTTTTTATCTCTCAGATGAAATACTCTTCAATTCCCTTTGACTACAGATGAGATGCTTTGTAGTAGACATTGGCTATAGGAAATTTCACTTCATAGGGAGACTCTATTAAAAACAGAAAAAAACAAAAAACAACAAAAACAAAAACAAAACAAAACAAAATTAATAATAATAAACTAAATATTTCTAAGACTGTGATCTCCAACATGAAG
Source organism: Erythrophleum fordii (assembly GCA_032878935.1). Taxonomy (NCBI): domain Eukaryota; kingdom Viridiplantae; phylum Streptophyta; class Magnoliopsida; order Fabales; family Fabaceae; genus Erythrophleum; species Erythrophleum fordii. The sequence goes on along the minus strand of JAVQMF010000052.1, from coordinate 9,340,793 downwards.
AAACTCTAAATTAAAGACAAGACCAATTACCAAAGCCTTCAACTATCAATATCTCAAGAGTCGTTTTGTTTCTTACCTGCAATGTAGTGGCTGCCTTGAAATATTTATTTATTTAGAGGAAATGTGATAGTTAGACTGTAGGGGGAAGTCTCAGTAGTCTATAAATTACGAGAGTCTTAGCATTGTGCTTGTAAGTGGAGCTTGAAGTTACACACGGATGCTTGTTTGATGATTGGACCTATATTTTACCGTGTATCTATCAACCTGTGTATGTATTTCCGTCATATATCCTAATGCGTTGAACTTAAGTTTGGAGACCGAATATTTTTAAGGGGAAAAGAATGTAATAACCCAAGATTTTCTTTAAATAATTGAAATCAATAATAAATGGCAGAGATGGTAAATTAATTTAAATAAACTAAAATGGTAGGGATGTTAAATTAATTTAAATAAACTAAGTGCAGTATGGGATAAATTTAAGTAGAAGGAAAGCTAAACACAAGCTTTGCCATAGATCTTCGGGCCCAAGTTCAAATTCGATCAGGACTGTCTATGTAATTTTTTTTCTTTTTTTTCTCAATTCTTTCCATCCTCAACCCAACGTAAGATGCAATTTGTGGGACCAAAAATGCAATTTCAAATTTTCTTTACATTTCCTACAATTCCAAATAGGCTCTTAGGAGATTTGTTTGTGGAAGAGTCTAGACCAAGCACGTGTCTTTGTCCTTGTGGTGACCGAAGCTTTTTATCTCAAATCCATTCCTTATGTATTTATTTGCCGCTTCAGATTTTTTTTTTTTGAGAGTTAAAAAGAGAAAAAAACATAACCAAAAAAAGAAAAAAATTACATTTAATGATCCATATCATATAAAATTTATAATAAAAAATTTAAAAAATTAAAATTATTATTAAAGATCATAATTATTATCAAATTTTAAAAAATTTACTATTAATTTTAAAAAATTTATTATTGGGTGTAAAAAAGATATACCCAATAATAAATCTCTTAAAATTAATAGTAAATATCTAAAACTTTAAGGTAATAATAGTCTTTAAAGATAATTTTAAATTTTTAAAATTTTTTATTATAAATTTTATATGATATGAGTTTTTAAATATAATTTTTTTTTAAAAAAAACTTAGTTTGAAAGCACCTGGAAGCTTCACGTCTTGTGTGTGTGTGTGTGTGTGTGTTTTGGTCTTCTTCTTCCTTGTATGTGATTTTTTCCTTAGTTAGGCAGTAATGACTTTGAAGTTTCTGGTTAGATCCATTCCTCAAAATTTTCTTCAGCCATGCTGAAGGAGTTTTGAACTTATCTCTCAGCTTGGTTCCAATTTCTCCTCTCCTTATAGTACTTTTGTTGTTCACCCTATTTGATTCTATTTCCTCAAGATGTGCAGCACCATTTTTTTACTTTCATAGTAGCTCTATATTATGATAAGGTAGTAGTGAACTTGTTCATATATATATATATATATATATTTATTTATTTATTTATTTATTTATTTCTTTATTTATGTATGTATGTATATGTATATTCGTGATTCTAATTCTTAAATTCCATGATCTATTCCCTTAGAAATTTTGTCGTTTTCTCCACTTAGCATTTCCCCAAATCTTTAAAGCATTAAGTTAGTTTTTTAGGTCCTTGTAAATAGGGAAGAAAATTCTCTTGAATGAATTGAATAGGTCAATAATATAGGTACACTTACAAGTAAGTCTATGGAAATAGTAGATACTATGATTAGGAGGAGGATTAATTTTATGTGTTTACAAGAAACTAAATAGGTAGGAGAAAAAACGAAAGAATTAGATACTTCAGGTTTTAAACTTTCGTACACTGGTAAAGCTAAATTTAGAAATGAGGTAGGTATAATTGTAGATAAGTTTTGAAAAAATACTGTAGTGGATGTCAAAAGGTTAGGAGATAGAATCATTGCATTAAAGTTTGTAGTAGAAAAGGAAATCTTTAATATTATTAGTGCTTATGCACCACAAGTAGGGTTAGAAGAATATCATAAGGTAAAGTTCTAGAAGGATTTAGAATGTTTAATTCAAGAAATACCATTAAGAGAAAAGATTCTTGTAGGAGGGGATCTAAACGGTCATGTAGGAAGTGTATCTTCAGGTTACGAGGGTGTTCATGGAGGACATGGCATAGGAGAAGTAAATGCAGAGGGTAAAACTATTTTAAACTTTTTATTAGCGTTCGATCTTATATTAGCTAGCACTTATTTTAGAAAGCGTGAGGAACATCTTATCACGTACAAAAGTGGAAGAGTATGTTCTCAAATTGATTTCTTTCTTATAAAGAAATCAGATAAAAAATTTTGCATGGATTGCAAAGTTATACCGAGAGAGAGTTTAACTACTCAGCATAGAGTTTTGATTATGGATGTAAGAGTTAAGAGGAGAGTAAAAAGCAAAGGTGAAGATAAAGTGTTAAAGACTAAGTGGTGGCAACTAAAGGGGGATAAAGAAAAGAATTTGTAGAGACGGATAGTGGAGGAAGGACCTTGAGAAATACAAGAAAGTGCTAACGATATGTGGAATGGAATGGCTAAAGAGATTAGAAAGGTGACAAAGGAAATATTAGGTGAATCAAAAGGTTTTGGACCTAGGGATAAAGAATCTTGGTGGTGGGATGCAAGCGTGCAAGATAAGGTTAAAATTAAAAGAGAGTGTTATAAAGTGTGGTCATTATGTAATAGTAATAAAAATTAGGAAAAATATAATGTAGCTAAGAAAGACACTAAGAAAGCAGTGAGCGAAGCGAGAGCGAGGGCATTTGATGGGTTATACTAATCTTTAGGTACTAAAGTTGGAGAAAGAAGTATTTACAAGTTAGCTAAAAGTAGAGAAAGAAAGATAAGAGATGTGGATCAAGTGAAATGCATTAAGGATGAGGAAGGAAAAGTGTTGGTCACAGAACGAGATATCAGAAAACGATGGAAGGGTTATTTTCATAAGCTTTTTAATGAGGGGCACGAGATTTTATTGCAATTGGATAGGCTAAACACTAAAGAAAAGGATCGAAATTATACTTTTTATCGTAGAATTTGTGAGGTAGAGGTAAAAGAAGCATTAAAGCAAATGGAGAATGGCAAAGCAGTTGGACCAGATAATATATCCATTGAAGTATGGAAGGGTTTGAGAATGAAAGGTATAAGTTGGCTTACAAAGTTATTTAATGAAATTATGAGATCTAAGAGGATGTCAAACGAGTGGAGGAAAAGTACTTTAATCCTATTTATAAGAGTAAAGGAGACATTCAAAATTGTGCAAATTATAGAGGAATTAAACTCATGAGCCACACTATGAAATTATGGGAAAGAATAATTAAGTGAAGGTTAAGGAAAGAGAGTCAAGTTACGGAGAATCAATTTGGTTTTATGCCAGGAAGGTCAACTATGGAAGCAATATATTTGTTGCGAAGATTAATGGAGAGATATAGGGAGAATCAAAGAAATTTACACATGGTGTTTATTGATTTAGAAAAAGCATATGATAGAGTGTCAAAAGAAGTTCTATGGAAGGCTTTGGAGAAAAAAGGAATTCATATAGCTTATATTCGAGCAATCCAAGACATGTATGATAAGGTTACAACTAGCGTAGTAACAAAAGGTGGACTTACAGAAGATTTTCTGATAACTATTGGTCTACATCAAGGGTCAACTTTGAGTCCTTATCTTTTTACTTTAGTCTTGGATGTGCTTACTGAACATATCCAAGAGTTGGTGCCACAGTGCATGTTTTTTGCAGATGATATTATCCTAGTTGGAGAATCGAGAGAGGAAATGAATGAGAAGTTGGAGAGGTGGAGACTAACTTTGAAAGCTCATGAATTTCGTTTAAGTAGAAGTAAAACAGAGTATATAGAGTGTAAGTTTAGTAAGAGGCACATCACTCTTGGCGTAGAAGTAAAAATTGGAGAACATATCCTACCACAAGTCATACGATTTAAGTATCTTGGATCCATCATACAACATAACGGGAAAATAAAAGAAGATGTAAAGCATAGAATTCAAGCGGGGTGGATGAAATGAAGAAGTGCTTCGAGTGTTATTTGTGATAGAAGAGTACTACTCAAATTTAAGGGTAAATTCTACCGCATAGTTATAAGACCTGCAATGTTATATGGAACTGAGTGTTAGGCAATAAAAAGTTAACAAGAAAATAAGTTCAATGTTGCAGAGATGAGAATGTTGCGGTGGATGAGTGGACACACTAGATGAAATAGGATTAGAAATGAATGCATTAGAGAGAAGGTGAAAGTTACACCTATTGTAGAAAAGATTGTAGAATCGAGACTTAGATGGTTTGGTCATGTGGGGAGGAGACTTATAGAAGCCCCAGTTAAGAGAGTAGATGAGATGGAGAATAGCCCAATAATTAGAGGTAGAGGAAGACCAAAAAAAACTATAGGAGAAATTATTAAGAGAGATTTAAATTTAAATGGTTTGTCTAAAAATATGATTTATGATATTTTATGGCGTCGATTGATCCATGTAGCCGACCCCACTTCCACTTAGTAGGAAAAGGCTTTGTTGTTGTTGTTGAATTGAATAGATCAATAGAGATCAAATCAAAGATAATTGAGAGTTATAGTGAACAAACCACTAAGTCTAGGTATGTAGTAACTTGCATTAGAATGGGGCATACTATGGGCTTAGTGAAATTAGGTAAGAGCTTTTCTCTTAATGCTAAATCCTCATATATAAGTTGAGATAGGAACTATGCCATGTTGCAAATAAATATGGTTAAAAAATTTTAAAAAGGCAATAGTTAACTAAAGTAAAACAAATATTAAAATAAAGCATATACAAGCATAGGTAATTATTTTATAGAATTTGATTAAGTAAAATTGATCATCTAAATATGTATATATAGGTAAAGAGGTTGATTAAGATAATGCAAGTACTAGATAAGAAAATCTTTTAGAAAGTTATACGAACTGATAGTAAAAAAGGGCAAAACTAAGACATGGCATAAGATAGGTTGTGTTAACTAAGTTTAAAAAAAAAACATAAATTGAATTCCAAAAATTTAAATGATTATTATGGTTGTTTTAGGAAATTCCATGACAAGGTGTGATAGTGGTTTAGTGTTGGAGGAGAAGATAATTATTTAGTAAATATTATAAGTGGACTATAAAGCATAATATGTTTTAAACTTTTTATCTTATGTTTACTCTGTTTATTTTTTTAATACTTTATGAGATCACTAGGATAGGCATTGTAAGTAGTGTTTTTTTTGTGTGTATAAGAAATAATACAAAATCTTCCATATGACAAAATGCTAGACGTGTTTGTACTATGAAAATGGATATAAAATAGTATGATGACTAAAAGTATTTCATTCAGAAATTTGAAAAGGTGTTAAGTTTATCTCAATATGTCTTATTGGAATTGTTTTAAGTGCTTTTTGCCTATAAAATGTTGTATTATTAACTATGTAAATTTATATTGTGGATTGATTTATTTAGAAAATTTTAGTGTATGAATTATAGCCTATTATAAGATATCATAGGTGTAAGGTAGAATTATTCAAAACACTGGTTGCTAACAGCAATTTTGTTAGCCCTGATGCACCTTAGATATCATCATATGGCTTATGTGATTGAGTACCAGAAGGATGCTGAGGTAGATGCTCTAATTATTAAAGTGCTATAGGAATGGTGATAAACAATGACAGTGGTAGTAATCCCGCCTATGATTCTTACTTATAGTGCTGTGATATCAAATTTGTGGTTACTTGCCCTCATGAGCTACGTGAGTTATATAAAATGAGTTTTTATGATAATATTAAATGATTTTCAATTGATAATTAATGATTTCCTATTTATCGTTTAAAATTTTGTTCAAATATAAGAATTTAACTTTATAATTTTCTTTGCACTGTTTTATTAATTTGTAACTTGAATAAATTATACATATAAGTAAGTAACCTCACACGATTTTAAATCTCATTTTATTATAATTAATATTCCATCCTAATAAGAAGTTATATATATACACCTTAATTTATTTTTATTGTATGATAATTTTTCCATGCAAGCTTAACAAATCAACTAAATAAAATATAATATGTTTGAACTTGTTGTTAAACATATTTCATGTATTTTTATTTATTTTTGTTATGGTGATACTAATAGGTTTCATGGCAATATGTTTATAAAAATTATTTGTCTTAAATGCTAAGACTTTATCTCATTTAAGCATGTCACTTTTAAACTATGTTTAAATCCTTATTGCATAATATTCCACCAAAATTATTTTTATAGAAAACTCTATGTCCACTCATCCCTCTAATTATTATGCTTTATTTTTTACTCATTGAGTGTCACAACTCGTTCTTTTATTTATTATTGTAAATAATTAGATAGTGTTTGAATATTTCCTTATGGTTTAGGTCAGGAGCAAAATTAGGAGTGAGCCAACAATTAGTTGTTTAGTGAAAAAGGTTATTTATTCCCTATATATGTATAAATGATTGCACTTTAGAGTTAGCTCCACATACTACATGTAGGACCTCTACCCCTTTGATTATGCTTTAATATAAATGATAGCAGAATTCTCTTTTTAATATGTGAATATAAACTGTTGCAGGTAATTCAGAATGTTTTGTTTACAGAAGATACTCTGCTAAATTTTTATATAAATAACTTGAGATTGAATTAATTTTATGAGATTATTTCAATGAGAGAATTTGATGCATGAATAAAAATCTATATGTTTGAGTAGGCTTATAGGTGCGAGATTATCTCATATTTTGTGCCGATCACATCTCTAATTTCGAGGCATGACATATGAAATCTTCAATAGTAGCCTTTGCTTATAAGGAAGCAATTGAGGCAAAATGGTTAACCTTCTTGACAAAGCTTTCATCATGGACAAATCAACATAAGAAGCACCATCCTTCCACATCACCCTTCACTTGGAATTTGTTTTCATAAAGAAAAGAAAGCCTTGCAATCTAAACTCTCACCATTATATCTTTTTAAATCCCTTGTAGAAATGCTAGATTTGATAGAGCAACTTCCATTTGAACTATAGCTCCGCAAGAAGATATGAATAAGAAAGATGGGAGAGAATCAATTTCTCCTTCTTCATTCATAAATAGGTAGTGAGTATGTACAATTCAATATATAGGAATAAATCTCTGAAAATCATGTTCTATAACTAATCTATATCTATTGTGCACCAATTTTTGAAATGAATCTATATCTAAAAATTCTCAACAATTAAGGAAATTCTAACAAATAAGGATAAACTTAACATTTCCCCTCAAGTTGGTGCATACATGCTAAACATGCCTAACTCCTACTGAAATGTTGAGAACAATTTATTTGAGACAACTTTAGTAAGAATGTCATTTACTTGGTCCTTTGATCTATCTTAGGCAATCCCAAAATGTTATTCTCTAGCTTTTCCTTAATGAAGAATTTATCCACCTTAACATATTTTGTATGATCATGTTGAATCTAATTATGGGCAATATCACATGTAACTTTATTATCATAGTACAATTGAATTGGTTGCTTAGAGGGATACTCTAAGTCTTACAGAAGTAATCTTAGCCATAATGCTTCACAAAGTGCAAAGTGCCATGCCTTTAAATTCAACTTCTGCACTAGAATGGGTAACAATTTTTTTTTTTTTTTTTGGTCTCACATGGTAAGATTCTTACTTATAAAGATAAATTAACTTGAAGTAGATTATTTGTCATCTATGTGAACAAAATTCCCTTTCTAGGTGCAGATTTTAGGTACCTTAAAATGTGCATGACTACATTCATGTGTCACTCCTTAGGTTATGCATGTACTAGCTAAATCACTTAATGTATAAGTAAGATATGGTCTTATGTGAGCTAAGTACCTCAATCTTTTTATAAATCTTTGGTATCTTCCTTTATCAACAAGTACCTAATTGGGTTCAATACATAATTTCAAATAATCTTTTACTAATGTATTAATTGGTTGACATCCTAGTGTTTCATTTTCTTGTAGAATATCTAAGGCATACTTGTTTTGAGACAAAAAGATTCCTTTATTAATCGAGACATATCAATCCCAAGAAAATACTTAAGAGAACCCAGATCTTTCATTTTAAATCATTTAGTCTTTCTTTCTTAAAGTTCTTGTAAGTACCATGTCATTCACATACACAATGAGTGTAGTAATCTTACCTTGTTGCCTTTTTAGGAACAAGGTGTGGTCTAAGTTGCTTTGATGGTAGCCAAAGGTTATCATTAACTTTGTCAACCTCCCATACCATACTCTTGGAGATTGTTTCAACTTATATAATGATTTCTTCAATATGTACCCTTTTTGGCTATGCTTTTCTAGTGTTATACATCTTAGGAGGAGATCTATGCAAATTGTTAGCCCTAAGGTTCTATATTATAAATTTTGACAATGACAAATATATGACAAATAAGTCATAAATATAATACCAATATATGCTTACTTAATTGTTATAAGCCATGAATGATTAAAAAGAAGATTTCTTGGTTTAATTATTTTATAAATTTTGATGATTAAAAATATAAATAAATATAACAATATTGATAAAAATAATATTAATATATACTTACTTGTTCAATCATTAATTCGTAATACTTTATTCTTAAATCATAATTTATAATATGTGTTTATTTGTAATATATCCAATAGGTTTCAAGATTGTATATAAAATTTAAATTAGATATAGGAATATAAGAATCTCATATGAATAATAAGATTATTTTATATTACGTTAAATGCTATTATGTCATACATATTGATAAATGTGAATTAGATTAACTATTTGACTTGTAAGTTAAATATCTTAATTAAAGTAAAGAAAATGGAATATCAATGTCATGATTTACTTAAAGAAATAACAAGTATAAAGAAAGGATACTTCAAGAATTGAAGAACTTACAGATTTGAAGATTGGGAAGCTTGGTTGCATCAAAATAACCAATAGATTCAAATAGGTATATTTATCATATGGTAGGAGTGTTTATATGAAATTCACTAATTTAGATTTATATTTAATAGTTTAAGACAGGTTGGTTCTCAAAATATGTATTGAGGCCTAAACGACGTGAGATATAATTTTTTTCCTAAAAATCTTATGTTAATATTTGGTCACTATTTTTATCATATCTTATAAGCCATATGAATTTTTGATATGAAACTTATTTCATTTAAAAATAGACTCTAGGATCTTTCCAAAACTGGGTCATTCACTCAAAAAGAAGTTCAAATATTTAATGTTTAAGTAGTGAAATATGAATTTTACATGAAATTCTAATTTGATCTTTGGTTACTCTTTTGATTATTTCTCACAAAATATATGAAATTTTGAAATGAAACTAAGTGCATTAGAAAATAAACTCAAAGAGCTTTTCAATGATAGATTATTGATGAATGCTAGTTTTATATATTTTAATCCTCCTAACTTAAACATTTTAGTATCCAAATATGGCTTTAGAGGTTTAATTAGGTAGAATTTGATTTCATTAACCCTTTTTGCACTTTAGGAATTAAACTACAAAATATTGATTTTAAATGCATAAATTATTTTAAATGAATTTTGTGAAATTTTCTTCTTTGTTTTTATGCAGATTTTGGGCAAATCATCTCTCATGTTAATGAAGGAATGGATGAATCATGCTGCACAACTTCCACGTTAAACCATGCTCCATGTTGCAGTAACACAAAAACACACATTCCACGTAGTAACCCATCAAATCATCATGTTCTATTCGAGAGAAATGAAGAGCGAAGCAAACCACAGCTCAAACACATTAACACGCTTTAAACACACACATACAGTAGCTAGCCACGAGTTCTAGCTAAAGAGCAACGTGGGATGGTGTGAAAAGAAGAAGCATGAGGGATAACTAGCTAAGGAGCAACGTGGGATGGTGTGAAAAGAAGAAGCATAAGGGAGAACTAGCTAAGGAGCTACATGAAGCTAAGATACACACTAAAGCATGCACAAGGGAAGAAGTAAGCTTAAGCTTAGGTGCATGAAGCAAGAAGAAGAAAACTGGGGTTTTACGTGGAAAGAGAAGAGAGGGGAGCTGAGTTAAAACAAAGGACCATGAGGAAGAAACACGTGATGAAGAAGAAGGCGTGAGAGGAGAGAAAGCTCATGAAGCTAGAAGAAGAGGCAGTGTGTGTGTGTGGGCGGAAGAAGCAGAGAAAGGAGAGAAGGAAAGAAAGATGCTAGAGCTAAATAAGGGAAAGAGAAGATGCAAAGAAGCTGAGCTCACATGGAAGAGATGAACCTACATTCTGGATTCGAGAAGCTACAGTTTAGTGAGGAAAAAAGTGAGCTGAAGCTAAAAACAGAGCAAGGAGCTGAAAAAGAAACACATATGAAAGTTGACGTGGAAGAATTAAATGAGAGCAAGGAGTAAAACACGAAGCATGTAGCTTGAGTTAAAGAAGAAATGTGGAATAAGAGCTGAGTTAAACATTGAAGCAATAGCTAGGTGGAGCTAATGTGAAGAAGCTGAGAATCAGAAGAGCCATGTGGGAATCATTTAAGCTGAATGAGCTGGGAGCTTGCAAAATAAAAAGCACGAAGAAAAAAAAAGCGAAGGGCAGCTGAAAAATAACATAAAACACGAGCATGCAGAAGCATGGGGAGCTAAAGTTTTAAAGAAGCAAGAGCTGACGTGGGGAATGAGTGGAAAGTGTAAATGAAGCTATAGGCTGGAATGAGCTGAACCCATGGGAAGCTACAGGTTTTTCTTTTGAGACGAAGGCACACAAAAGTTGCATGGGAAGTCCACATGAGTAGCAACAATTAGTTAAGAAAGGAAGACGTGGTTTAATAATATGATCCAGCTAAGCACGTGATTCATTTTAATAGAAGAAATACACACGGACAACATACACAAAGCTAACGTGTAGAGAGAAAGAAATAGTTGCATGTGGAAAACACAAGGAATAAAAGATCACTCATTAATCCATACAAAAGATGCATTCCACACTCATATATAAAAGAAGAAGCACGTGAAAAATAAACAAGCACGTGAGGGAGATTAAAAATACACTCGGGCAGAGGCAGAAAGGGGGGACTATAACGCATCATCGAGAGATCATTTATCGTCTCATTCCTCCATTCACTGCCACCACGTCGTAACTCCATTTCTTCCTTTTTTTCTCACTTCCATCCATCCATTCCATGAGAGCTTGATTCACCTTTGTGGCTAGCTAGGAGGACAACCTTGGAAAAGCTTGAATCCATGGAGATAAATGAATTTTGGCTAAGATTTTTTTATTTTTCCAACACTGTTCTTCTCTTATATTATCTTGGTTAAGATTGTATTTAATTGGGAATATGTGTTGTCTATAGTTAATGGCTAGTTAAATACTAATTAGGATACTTTTTGTTGATTAATTAATTGATTAAATATTGAATTTTTCAATTTCCTACAATTATCCATGTATGCAGTTAAGGTGTTTGATGAAATGCATATGAGAGACTGAGTACTTGAATGTCTAATTCGAGGATTCCTTAGAGTTTAATTAGTTAATTAAACATCCTAAGGTAAAAATTCAAAGGCTAATTGATTGATTAATCACTTATTTAAGTGTTCAAAGATCTTAATTAGAAGAATTAGTAATTTAATGGTAGTTAGGTCTCAATTAATATCAAATTGCTAGGTTCTTGATTCTTGAATGGTAATTCAAGATCATTTGCCAATGGATACAGTTAGGGATTCTTAAGTCAGAATTAATTATAATTGAATTAGGATAAGAATAGCGGATACTAAAGGATGAATCCAAAGTTAGTCACAAGTCTATCATTCATCCATAACTCATGCAATTAGGTAGTGATTAGGAATTTTGTTTCAATTTAATTCTAGTTAGTTTGATTAGACCAAAAACCCCCTAAATTAAGTAATTCTAGGATCTTTATACACTTAAAAAACCTAATTAAATATTAAATTCTATTTCTAAGAGAGATGACCTAGGTTGTACCACTAATTGTAAAATTTAATCCAATTTAGTTTTATTTTGAGGGTTGCGCGATAAGATCCGTCAATTATTAACTTAAAATAGAGGTATAATGAGTGAGATATGACCATTTGAAGTCAAATCTATGTTGACAAATTAACTAGTCTTGAAACCAATCAACTGGCCTTGTTTAGAATGGCACTCAATGCTCTTTGGACATGACCAGTTAAATGTTATTGGACAATCAGTTGATAGCCCCCTAGAAAATTTGAGGCTAATGATCATTTTTGTACAATAGTCAATTGATACACCCGAGCAATTGACTGGTAGTATCAAGAATAGCTTTTTTTAAAATATAAAATGGCTATTTTTTACTTCAAATGGACATATTTCATTAATATAACTTTTAAACATATTTTTAGGAAGATATATGAGTTATAATGTGATTTTAAATTCACTCTTGAACTTTAGAAAGAGAAACCATCATTTTTAGGCCAAATCTTGCAAAATCTCTATCATTTGCAATCTAAAAACTTCATCTTACATATCTACTACTTGACAGAGTTTCCTTGAGCAATTTGATTCTTTTAAAATTATTGCAAGGAAAGGGTAGTGTATTCCTCGTAAGAAAAAACAAGAATGGGCAAGCTCTTGGAATGATTTTCCATTAAGAAGTAAAAAGTAACCTCTTTTAGAGTGAGAAACAACTCTAGGTTGAGTTCATATTATAAAGGCTCATAATTACCAATTAAACTTATGTAAGTAGTGGAGAAATCCTTATAGGAAGCTTAAGGACTAGATGTAGGCTTAGGTTGGAACTGAACCAGAATAAATTTTGAGTTTGCATTTTCTTTATCCCTACTCTCTTTATATTTTAAGTTATTTAATTGATAATCTATCTTTTATGTTGATATTTTACATGAAACATTGATTAATTGTTGTTAGATACATTTACCTACGTTTATCTCAAGAAAACTAATTGTTGAAGAAAATGTGAAATTATTCTAGTTTACTTGGCTATTGCGACGATTTGATATGAAGGATGCCTTTATGCATAATGAATTGTCTAAAGAAGTCTATGTAAAACAAGGCAACCAACACCCAAGAATTGAACTAGGATAAGAAGCAACTCATGGTTCAATAGTTCAATTATGGTTAAACTATTGTCAAATGGCTCTATAATAGAATGGATACCAAGATCTAACATAGAATTTGAAGTAAAGGCCTTGTTGGAGGCTTTGTTAAGAAAGAGATGAAAAGATGAGAACTACTAATAGATGTCCCACATTACTTGAAATGAAAAAGAAAGGCTAAGTCACTTGTTATAAATAAAGCACCAATTTCTCTCACATGGAATGGGTTTGTCAATAGTCAAATGAGCCATCGTTTAGGCGTTAATTACTTTAAATTGGTTATTTTGTGACCCATCTAGTTCTTACTAGTTTTATAAGTTTTTGGTAGATTTTTTATTTGGCCAATTTTAGGGTTCAAATAGACCAAACTAATGTCTAGTTCACTAGTGTCTTGGTTGAACTGATTAATTTGGTCTAATTTTTAAATAGTGGAACTTGATTAATTAAATATGTTATAGGGGAAAGAGCTTCCCTTTAATAGGGTAATGGCATATGAGCTTTTACCAATGAAGCTCACAAAACTTCCAATAAATGTTAATTTGTCTACTTGACAACCTAATTTTGCTAAGGTGTATTAGAACAAGTAGTTTGATGAATGATTCCATGTGCTTCCAAATACATTTGAAGGTTAATATTTTGATATTCTCTATCATTTTCACTACAAAGAACCTATACCTATGCATTATATTAAGTTCCCTTCATTTTATGAAAATTTTAAAATGCTATATTTATTTCCCATTTGGACTTCATTAAGTATGACTAAGTCATCCTAGTACAACTGTCAATAGAAGTAACAAACTAATGTGATCTACCTAAGTTAGGACTTTGGATGGACCTCATGCATAATCTATTATCATAAATAGAGCTGGACTTTTATTCAAGATTGATGAAAATGAAGAACAATGACTTTTTGCTAGTTCACAAATATCACAAAAAAAAAAAAATGAATACATCACATTTTGCAAATAAACTAAGAAATAATTTCTTTAAATAAATAAAGGAAGCATGCCCTAAAAACCATACACTGTCAAAGTTTGTTGTAGTTTATTGGAACTTTTTTATGACAAGTCCAAGTAGTGCAACTTCCTTTACCTTATACCATAACAAATTATCTGTCTTGTTCAAATGTCTTTAAACATGCAAAATTTAGGCCAAATAATTACAATACAAGATAAGGCTATAGTTATTTGGTAGACAAACAAAAGATTATAATCTAGAGATAGAACAACTAAAAGAGAATTCAAATTTAGAATATTAGTAAAAGTTATAGATCCTTCCCTAATAACAAATGTTACCATTAACAGTGGAAATAATTTTTTGTGGGGATGGTTTAAGGGATATGATGTGTTTAGAATCAACTGTTATATAATATGGAGCACTAGGATCAATTATCCATGCACTACTAGAAATAATTGGAAAAAGTAAGCCTTATCACCAACACCCATAATTGTTATTGATGTTAAGTCCATTTCAATAGCATAATCTTTTCTCTTTGTTTCAACAGCTACCATAATTGAGCCCTTTTTGGAATTTTTCTTTTTCAAATTGTGACTGTGATCCCACCATTCTAACCATTGCACAAGGTCAGGAAAATAACTCTCAGTATTATCAGTTTGATTGTGATGGATGTGTTTGTAAGTAGACTTCTCAACACTAGTGGTAGTCTTAAAATGGTTTGACTTATTTCGATTTTACCAATTTTAAGTTGATCAGTTTCAAGCTACCATAGCTAAGGTATCAAAACTTTTAAACTCCCTTTTAGAGTTGCTTGACATAATTCCTCTCCTTAAACCAAAGCATAACATTCTTTTAAACTAGGAACTAATTCTTTGCATAAAATTTCTCCATAAACTTTTTTGAAAACATCATTTGAATTGGCAAGAAATATGTGCACCCTTTGTCGTTCAATGGATTTTTGATATGCTCTAATGTCATTAGAATCCTTCATGGCCACTTTATAATGATCTAATTCACAAAACAATTTAGTCAATGATGTGATCTATTTCTTACATGTTAATTAAACTTTAATCTAAGTCACTGATTAAGTTAATAAGGGTCATTATGGTAATTTTATACATTTTTTAGTAGATATACGATGAATACTAATAAGAAAAAGATAATGCAAAAAAAAACCCAAGTACATAAACCTAATTAAAGGTCAAATTTATCTTGGGTAAGGTGGTTAAACCTAGCATAAAGAAGAAGAAATCAAAATAGAAAATTATCCGCAAGAAAAAGAAAAAAAAAAGCTTCTTAAAGTTACAAGAAAATAAAATATGAAAGTTCTTGCACATCAGAATTATGGCAAAAATAGAAAACCCTGATAAGATAGTATAAAAAAGGAAATAAAGAAAATTAAAAGGATATACTATAGTTGAGGAAAGGCTCTAGAGAACAGCTATGACACTAAAATTTAAAGTTTTCCTCAAAGATTACTTTGCCACAATTTTCTTTTTTTTTTTTCTACTTCTATTTTTCTTTGTTATGGAATTGTTTTCTTTTTCTTTTTCTTTTATTTTTATTTTTAGTTTTTTCATTATGAGTAGTTCAAACATTTAAATCTGAGGTATAGATAGAGATCTTTATGGATAATGTTTAAATTTGAATATTATATTATCTATTTTTAGTTCAATTAATTTATTAATCAGTTTATAATTATTTACAAATTATTGGCCACTTTTTCTGAATCTTTGATCTATAGTAAGAATAATTGATAAGTGAATTACTATAGAGGGATTACCTAATTAATGGACTTAGGTTTAGATTCTATAGTTTGTAAATCTTATCTAGGCATGATTACAACATGCATGCGTATCAACCTGCTACATGTAGGCATACAATAAAGTCCATAAAAGTTAATAAGTTTGGGTTAGAGTCTATGACCATAAAAGTAAGTGTAAGATTAGCATAGATGCACATGTTCTATCTCGAGAGGAAATTACATATGCATTAAGGAATCATATGTTAATTAGAATAAAGTTAATTGCATAAGTTATTCTTAGAAAGTAAATAATGAAATCCAAATTCCAAAATCTTTAAAAATTAAGAATTTAATTTTTTTTTAGTAGCATTAATTTCTTGGTTAATGATTATTTTAATTTGAATTTTTTATTTTTCTAGATAATAGGGATAATTAGGAAATTAGTATTCGATTAACTTTTCTCATGGAAATGATACTCTACTTATTCTTATACTATTGTGGGATCTGTACACTTGTAGAAAATCATCAATAATCAACTTGCCATAATACTTTAAAAGAGATTTGCCACTTTCTTTTGTGATGAAGGCCTTTTGGTTCAAGGTTGCAACTCTTCACTTCCATCATAGAAGGCCTTTAACAAAGCACTTTAGATTTTAGGGGTGGTGGATAAACAACAATAATGCTTCATATTTTCTAGACAAATAAACATTAATAACCATTTCTTCACTTTTTGATTTTCAGCATACTACTTTTTTATCACGACCCAATTTTTAAATCATGACCGATGCGTAGACTAAACTAATATGGTGGTTGGATTAACCTAGCAAGCCTTACAAAATCTATAGTCAACCATTATATTATATATTTAAGCTAACCCGTACAACCCACAAGTTTTGAAAAATTAAGTATTCATTTCATTGCATCACTAGGGGGCTGTCGAAAATTCGACAGCGTCTCTCCTAAAAATTGAACATCATAACTTGTAAAACAAATCAAACCAGCACTAGTACCAGCAATAACAAATTACATATAACCAAAATTCCTAACTAGGAAAGTATAAATAATATTTACACATTCTAAATGACCATATAACATGCATAATTCCAAAATACTTTCTCTACACCTAAATGCCACTACATCATGGAGTCTGACACAATCTCACAAAATTAAACACATACTCAAAGGGTCTGGTAGCTCACGAGCTCCCAGATCACTTCACTCCTTTACTTGGTGGTCTGAAAAATAAGGAAAGAAGAGGGATAAGCCTACCACTGGCTTAGTGAGTGCATAAATAATAAAGTGTGCAAAAGGGGAAAAAGTGCATGCCAAAGTTTTTAGAAATCAACTATTATCGAATAATTTAAGTAATAAAAATTTTAGTTGAAATGAAAAAAAATTATTTAATAAATAAATAAATAAATAAAATTTTAGATAAAATTCAAATTTCCTAAGTATAAGAAAAATATTATGGAAATGGGTATCATAGAGGGAAACCAAATCATCAAACCACAGTATCATATATCTTGGCATTTCTTTGGATCCATCCCATCTTATCACTTTCATAGTATACATCTAGTATCTCAAATCACAATACTGGATACATCACATCGCAGTGCTATCACAATTCACAACTTATTTTAGGTGTACCTAGGCTGTTACCTCCACTAACAGCTATGGAGTCCTAACTAGATTCTCATCTATTATATAAAATAAAATGAAAAATAAAATTTGCTAAAATAGCATTTAGCTAGCTAAAATAAACGAGAAATCAAGGGAATAATTAAATAAATAAATAAAGTGAGTTCACTTTCAATAAAGGTAATATAACATATAAAACCATAAAACAATATAAACATTTTTCTCACTAATAAATATATACATTTATATATATACCTCTACTTTCCTTTCATTCAATTTCTTCTTTTGCATTCCACGAGTATATATTTTGCCACATTTCAATTATTTAGTTACTTTAATAAATTTATTAAATCATCACATGAATATGTAGATACACTTATTTTGAAGTTTTGAAAACACCAATTTGTTTCCCTAAGGAGCAAAGCCTATAAATAACAAAAAATGAAATTTTTTGCTACAGAACTATAACAAGGGATAAAATAGATATATCACTCCATTATTTATAAACTCAATAGTTGGGACTAATAGTATAAGTACATATTTCCTATTGTTTAATGCTGAGTCCCAATTAAATGAGTTTTCCTGGTATCACCTAAAATTATAAACAATATAAATTAATTATGTTGACCACTCCAATAACATCCATAATTATTTATATAACCTAATATATTCCTTAAAATATAAATTCCTAAATTTTTATATATTTTTCTATCCTAAATACTAACCCTAAATTTAGGGTTTTTCAATTTAAGTTTCCATAACTCAAATTAAATTCAAAACTTACTTCTTGGAACTTCAAAGATGAATTTGGAAGTGTTAATTCACATTTTAAGGTTGCAATTCAAGAAATCCCCAGTTTGGAGCTCATCCACGACACTAGGAAGAAAGAGAAAGCTTTCCGAGAAATCACACTTCAATAATAATGGAAGAAGAGGGGAAATTAAAGAAAAGAAAGCAAAGAAGCTAGGTGAGAAATAATTGTTACAAAACCTCCAAAAATCACCACCAAACAGAAGAAGAAACAGATAAAATGAAGGTATGCAAATATTAATGACTAACTAACCTTCAGCCATGGAATCCCACTAAAAAAAGAAGGAGAAGTATATCACTAATATGGGAGGAAGATGGTGAAATCATGTTGAGAAGTTGATACAAAAAGAGGTTAAACAAAAATGCATAAGCTTTGTGGGATATGGAAAAGGAAGAAGAAGAAAGAAAGGAACAAAGAAAAGAACTTCGTGTAGTGGGAGACGCGACATCAGGAAAGGAAAGCTGAAGGAAATTGAAGAGAGAGAGAGAGAGTTAGACGAGGATTATTTTATTCTTTAGCTCAAATTACACTATTGCCCCAAGCTAAAATTACTCTTTTACTTCAAAAGGTTTTTATGTACTTCAATAAAATCCTTAAGATATTTAAGAAAAATCCCCAAGAAATTATATAAACTCTAGAATTAATTTTAAAATATTTACTTTATTTTAATATCTTAGAATAATTTTATTATTATTATTATTTAGGTATTACATTTTTGTACCAGTCTTTTGATTCTTCAAGTGGTTTTATCTTGCCATAAATGTAAGAGAACTTTTTGCTTTCAATAATATGCATCTCTATTAGTTGTGACCAAATATCATAATTTGATCTTTAAGAGTGATACTTGCATTGAAAACTCCTTCACATTGGATTCGACAATAGTAGGAACTAATTTTGTCCTTGACATTTTCTCAAAGCAAGTTTTGATGTCAACAAGAAGATATGAACAAGAGAGATAGGAAGGTTCAATTTCTCTTTTTTCATTCGTACATCAATAATGAGTATGTATAATTCAATATATAGGAATAAATCTTCAAAAATCATGTTCTACAACTAATCTATATCTATTGTACATCAAGATTTGAAATTAATCTATATTTAAAAAATCTTAATTAACGATAAACTTAATAGCTCCATGCCCATTTATTAGACAGAATTCTAGGATTGATATTAATATAAACAATAAAATTAACTACCTTTTATGAAAAATATGTTTTCTAATAACACTTCTCATTCTATCCATAAAGATCCATCAAGAAGATGTCCTTTACCAAAAAAACTATTCAAATGGATAGGGTTTTGAAAATGAATCCCAAAACCATCATCTTTAAATAGCCAAAATCTTCCTGCTAACTTCTGTTGGAATATTTTTTAAAATTATATTTGAAAAAAGAATATTTTTCTTCTATTAATTTAAATTTCGAAATATATTCTAGATCATCCTCATATCTCCTAATTTTTAATAATTGCTAATATAGGTAGTTATTATAAAATAATGGGAAGGAGTTAATTATTATCAAGTGAAGCACAATAAAACTTTTGATAGGAGAGTTTATCGTACATGCTTATTGACTATTTAGAAAATTAAGAGGTTCTCTAACAAAAAAAAAAATCTTCCTTAAGAAAACCACCATTGTTAAAGTCTTCCATGCTTGTCAAAAGAAAATTTTAACTATATAATGCTATTCTTTTCTTCTACTTTTACTTTGAACTATCTAATTTATTTGATTGCTTTAGCCCATTTTTCAATTTTTGTCCTTAAACCAAATGGCCTCTAGACCATCATGATGCATTTAATACCTACAACCTATTTTTGCTTGTTAAATCAAACCTTTCTCCTTTCTTGGTGAAGCTGTTGGTCAAGTCAATATCTTGGTCAAGATCTCATGCATTTTGCTCATCCATTCTTCATCCAGTGTCGCCTTTTCTTCACTCTTGGCTTAACCATAGGTTTCTCCCTATGCTTGAGTTATAATGCTCTTGATAGGTGCTGCTTTATTTCCTAGTATCTTTTATGGCCCTATTTAGCTTATCTTTATGCCTCTATCTTTGCATCATCCATATGCATTTCCTTACTTTTTCTTATCTCCTTTTGTTTCATCAAGTTAAGTATCTCAGTTTAAACTATCATTACTCATACTTTCTCCATTGGTACCAATCTTTCCTAACCAAGGTTTTAAGCATCTACCTTCCCTCATCACCCATCTTTTTAAGGTCATTTTTTGCCTTTGAAATGCTACCTCACCCCTTTTAACCATTTTCCTTTTCCCTAACTTATGAAAGCCTTGTTCTCAGCTTTAATCCAATTGCCTTTGAAACAATACACAGTTTCTACAGTTCTTGTCTTGTAGCTATCATCATTAACAACAAAGACTTCTTTTTGCATAGGCTAGATGCCACATTACAAAAGGCTTGGTGTCTTCAATTTGGTTTCCAAGTTATAGGAAAAAAGATTGAAACTTTTTAATCATATACTTTGACATGATAGAAGACCTACAATACATTTACCAAAATGACCCCTAGTCAATACACAACACCTTACTTATAGTTAATTTGTGGTGTCCAAACCAAATCCTCAGCAAGCTTGGGGTAGGTAGCTTCTTTTTATGGGTCCAGTTATAAGGCCTACCTCTTGAATCCATACTAGTCATGTAGTAAAGGTGTTAGATAACTAGGTGGGTGACTCAATCCTAGTTGATAGAGAGGTAGCTCATGAAAAGAAAGTAAACTTCATCTGGTGAGAGTGGACACAAACCCAAACCTCCCTCTCCTCATGAAAGCCAAGATTCTCTTGGACAATGGCTTACACATGTGGATTGAATACAAATATGAAAGAGTTTTTAAAAGATGCCAAAAATGTTATAGAATTGGACATGTGGTCTAGGATTGTGACTAGGACAAGACAAAAACAACAAAGGGTTCAAATTGCTCAAAGAATAGGGAACGAGTGGGGGAATGTTTTGATTTGATGAGTAAGGTAATTTTAATGTAATGGGACATGGGTAATAGTTAATATCTATCCAGATTGACCTAAGGTAATAGTAATTCATTAAAAGAGTTACATTTTGTCCTTTAATAAATACAAATTCTAATTTTAACATTGGCCTTTCCTATTTTCATCTATTTTATTTGGGTTAGGTGTAGTTATTTAGACCTTTATCGCTTTTCTTTCATTTTTTAAACCCAAAACACTAAATTAAATTAACCCACTAATTAAAAGTCCAAACTTCCACTAAACAATGTATTTTCTTAATATTTTCTAATTATATAAATATTATTTTACACTAAAATCCTCAAATATCTATTAATAATATAAATTCCTAGTCATTCACTATTATTGCTATATTAATGCCTATTTATATAAAACATAAATAATTATTCCCAATAATTAAATAAATCATTCACAATTCCTAAACATGCCTCTATAATTAATTAGTTAATAATTAATTTAATTTTAATTAAATTATTAATTTAGAAAGTCACAATCTTCAATAGATATAATCTTCACTTTGAGATTGATCACTTTTCCTTTTAGTAAATCTAGCCCTAAGCAACAAAAGAAGCACCATTAAGACAAAATGGATAGATGGTCCATATGGTGGTTATTACCATATTTTTAATATGGATATATATAATAATAATCAACTACATAAGAGATTTGTGAAAAGGCCAAGTGTCATTCACTTCTCAAAAAAGTCTAGCTCCTTAGATTTTGGAGGGAAAGAGAACAATAATGATATAAACCTTCCTAGACAACTATTTTTTAACACCCTAGCCCATATCCTTCACAACTGGCACCAAGTAGAGTCCTAAACAACTGTTCTACATGATCCTGACATAGTCATGCCTAATAAATGGAGGAAATAGGTCATACCTTTCCCTTAAAGCAATAGTTGGAGGTTCCCTTAGCTCATGACCCACTTTTATTATTGGACTTCCTAGTTATTCACTCCATTATTATCACCTTCAATTTAGATCCATCAATATGGCCCTTTGATAATGTTTTGGCCTAAAAACAATTGTAGCCCTATAGATTTTTTTTCAATCCCTGTCCATACTTTAAATTAATGCTCAATTCCAATCCCTAGCTCAATTGAAACTGACCTAATGACCTAACCTTTGCTTGACCCGACCATCCCTAAGCCCATTAGCCTTATACCTCCTTGTCCCACCAACTGATTTTGAGATGGACTGACAAGCCTTGAACCTACTAAACTTAAGTCCTTCTCACTCTTGCCTTCTCCCCTCACCATAACCTTTCATTGTGAGCTAGATCTCCTCTATGATGTGTTGGAAGGATGTCAAAGTATTAACCAAGAAAATTAAAAGGCTTATTCTGGCTATAGACTCACGTGTTTCCCTATCAGCATCTATTATTAGTCTGATCTTCCTCATGAATTGATCTTATCCACATCTTTCCTAAAATGGTGGAAGGCTTTTAAAGAGAAATGGGAAAGGACTGAGCTAAATTTGAGATTGGTGATTGAAAAAACAACTTCCATTTCTTCATATGGCAACACTTTTTCTCTTTTGCAAGCTTCGTAGACAACCTTAAATGGAGACCTTCTTATTTGTTATTTTCTTTAAGGCAAAAAAAGGAAGTTATTTCTACTTTAGTGGCTTACTTCCAACTAAATGGTTTTGTTTCATATTTGTATACATGATTAAGAACTAACATAAGGCATGGATAGACTCTTGTTTTCAGCTTCGATCATACAAACATTGAAGATGAAGGAAAAGGTTTAGGGTTAATAGGTGTATCTTTACTTAAGAGAAATTTTCTTTCTTGCAACAATAGTGAACCTATACAGTTTATGAACTTTAACTCTCTAAAAAGAGGAAATTATCTTCTCCACCAAGCAATGCACCTACAACGAGAAGAAATGCCAAGAAAAAAAGCTAGAGTTGATCAAAGTTCAACTAGGAATGTTTCAAAGATCTCAAATGCAAATCTAATCTTTATAATCACTATTCCAAAAGATAATGAAGGGGTTAGGGGAGTTACCCAATCAAAGCTTTCCTTAGAGCCATGAAGATACTAGGTTAGAACTATTCAGGTTTCATGAAATCCTTAGCAGTTCAAAAAACAAGAAAACTTTTTCATAAATATAATCCTGAATTTTTATTTTTGTCAAAGACTAACCTTTCTATCCCTCATATGTGTAATCCTCTTAGATCTAAGGTTTTTGATTGATTCATTGGTTCTAATGTAGAAAAGAAAAAAGGTAGGCTAGTTTTAGCATGGTAATAGAATGTTAATTGTATTATCATGGACTCATCTCCCAATTGGATTCATATGTTAGTGAATGAAAATGACTGTTCTTGTTATTACCTTTCCATCCTTTATGGATTTCCTATATTACATCATAGAAAAATTCTCTAAAATTAGAAACTATGGACAAAATCAATTCTCCCTAACTAATCACTAGGGACTTCAATCAATGCTCAAATGATAAAGGGAAAAAGAAAAAGATCCTGCCTTATTATTGTAGGTGCTAATTCTGTCTTGCAAACTATCAATGTGTGTGCCCTAATATACATTCTTCAACAAGATTAATTGTTCACATAGACTAATAATTGAAAAGGCATAGATGAGGTCTAGGCTTGATTAAACAAGGCTTTCTATAATTCTAAATGGTTAATGCAATTCCTAGAATCAATTTTTATAGTGCTTCCTATTACTTCTTTGAACCATTCTCCACTGTTATTTTCAAGTAGTAACAAATTCATTATTTGCCACAGACTAATCGAATTTGAATTTTTCTGGGAAAAGTTTGTGGAATGCAGTAGAATCACTCTTGATTCTTAGTCCCAGTAAATCTTCAGATCCCCTACTTTTCAGGTTCATTTAAAATTGTCCTCAACCTTAACTACAATCATTAAATAGAAAAAAGCTCTATTAGTAACATTGCATCTTGCATTCATCTTTTAGAGGTTGAACTAGAATCTTTTAGAGCTTAAATCCTTTAACTAAAAAGAGATGAAAAAATGATTTGAACTAGAATTCCTCTATAACTATGAGGAATCCTTATTGGCCCAAAAGTTGGGCAATTTTGGATGGTTAATGGTGATAAAAATACCAAAATTTTCATACTGTAGTTAATAAAAGGAGAACAAAAAATAAGATAACTAAATTAAAAAAATGCTTGATGAATGGGAGGATAACCCTTAAAAAATAGAAGCCTTGTCATTGACTTATTTCTCCAAATTGTTCTCAATGCAAGATGATTTGGATTATAATAAGACAAAAAGCCTACTATAAGAGGTGAATATTCTTACTCTTAGTGAAGAGCATCACAACTTCCTCCTCAGCCATTTCACTAACTTAGAGATCAGAGAAATAGTCTTTCAACTGCCAAGCCACAATGTCCTCGACCTTAACAGGTTTCATGCCAAATTCGATCACAATGACTGGAATACCATTGGCAAAGATATTATTACCATGGTTAAGTGTTTCCAGTTGAATGGTTTCATGTCGAAAAGCTTAAATAAATCTTTCATCACGCTTATCCTTAAATGTGATTCACCCCATACCTTCAAGGACTTTAGGCTTATCAACTTATGTAATGTTGCTTACAAGATCTTTTCCAAAGTCCTTTGCAATATACTTAAAACAATTTTAGAAGATTATACTGCTCTTAATCAAAGTGCCTTCTTCAAAGGAAGACTTATTATAGACAATATTCTCTTAGTAGTTGAAATCATACAATAAGTTCACAAAGCAAAAAAAAAAATCGAAATAGAAATTACGTTTTCTCAAAGTGGACTTCTCTAAAGCTTATGACAAAATATCTTGGACCTACATAGTGGCTATCCTAACCAAAATGAATTTCAAGCCAATATGGGTACATATGACTCTATAGTGCATATCCATAGTCTTATACCAATTAATCTTAAATGGCACTCCTTCTACATCTTTTTCTTCTCATAGAGGTGTTAAACAAAAAGATCTTCTATCACCTTACTTATTCATCATATGTGCAAATGTTCTCTCATGCCACATTCATAGCAAGTAGGAAAATACAAGCTGGAAAGGGATCAAAGTGTGCACAAATTCACAATGAGTTACATACTTAATATGTGTTGATGACACCATTTTTTCTTTTTTTTTTCTTTTTTTTGGAGGCGGTTCTAAAGTCAAAAGCACTTTACAATTCTTTGGTGAACTTTCAGGTTTAGAGATAAATCATTCAAAATCAAAATTAATCTTTTTCCTAAATATCCTATATAAAGACCAATAATCTATGTTTAGGATTCTTAATGTTAAATTTTTTACTAGAATAGGAAAGTGGATGTTAGAAGTGCCAAAAATCAAATACATCAAGAGCTCATCAATAAAGTTGACAGCAAGCAACAACAATGGAAAATAAACTTACTTTCTTAAGTTGCTAGAATGACGTTGATAAAATCTATAATTAATTCCTTTCTGATCTACTACTTATCATGCATAAGCTTACTTAAGAAAATTTACTCTTTATTGAATTTAAAATGTAATAACTTCTTCAGAGGATCCAATATAAATAAGCCTAAAATACACTCACTAAATTGGCACAAACTCTACCAACCAATGAAGAAAGGAAAAATTGGATTTAGACTTTTCTACCTTCTCAATTAAGTTCTTTTAGCCAAGCAGGTGTAGAGAATTATTAACCACAATAACAAATGGTATCTCACCACAGTCCTAAGGCCAAAATATTACTTAAACTTTATATAAGGGACTCTAAAGAAGTATTCAAACATTTCTTGGTTATGGAAAGGAATTCTAAGACTAGCTCCCTTGTTACTTATAAACTATCATGGAAAGTGGGATTTAGAAGAAATATTATACTTAATCACTATTTATGGTAGCCAATGTAATCAGATCTATCTAACCAAGCTCACTTGGTGGTAGACTTTATGTCACATGATAAATCAAAGGGACTTCCCTAAAGTTGAAATGCTATACAACTATTCAATAAGGGATTTGATACTTTTAACATCCTTTTCTTCCTTTGATAGTGAAGATGTGATTATATGGAATGGAAGTTCCAAGGGATATGATACAACCAAAGAAAGTTATGAGTACGTAAGAAGGGAAATGCAGATAATTGAACCTTGCTCTCACCTAGTATGGATACTTTATGGAAAATTGAACTTCCAATGAGAATGTTACTTTTATGTGGAAAATCCTTCAAGAAGCAATCCCTGTAGTAGAAATTATAGGCAGACACCATATCCAAATGACAAGTTCTTATTTTTGTGCATGTGAGAAAGAAACTATGGACCATAATTCCTAACTTGTGATTTTGATAGATCAATATCGTTTGCTTCTCCTTTATTGTTAAAGATTGATCTTCTCTCAACTAGAAGCATCAAATCTTGGCTACTAGATTAGATGGAACAAGGAAGCCTGAAGGGGGTGCATTGGTGTTTTCTCATTAAGCTTAATCATTATCCTTCACTCCATTTGGGAAGCCAGAAACAAGGCAATCCATGAGAACATCAAACGGGATCTAATTAAGATCATCCTTAAAATTCAAGTGATTCTCAATGGTGCCACCATGGCATGGAGTGAACAAAACAAGAAGGAAGAAACCAATAAGGTTATTTCCACTGAAGTTCAGCAGCGAAGATTGGAAGAATCAATTGATGAAGGCTTCACCATCATCTGGAAATTCATTATAGGGAGTAAGCAAGGACAAAAGATCAACAAGATCACAGCTCTAATATATCTGCAGGCAATCTTATCAGAACTTTCACATGGGAAGACTTTGCATGAGAGGATAGGAAAATGGCCTCTTATTGGGTCATTTGAAAAGCCCTACTTTGGGTTACCAATTCTGAAAAGGGGAATGAAGCCCACCAGTATAGCCTTAAATTCATCTTCTTGAATAAAAAGCAACTTTTCTTGTGAATCCCTTAGGAGGAACAAATTAGGATCAACAGACAATTTTGAAAGATATTCTACAGATCATTGTACTTTCAGAGCCTTTTCACAACAATGGCGGCGTAAAAAATGGAACTACGTTATGTGATATCATTTGAATGTCGGAACCTTATCTACTTCTTCCCTCGGAGGGGGGTTGGTTTTGGTAATTTCTCTTACAGCATTTGACGTATTACCAAATTAAAAAAGAAAACCATATTTTTGGAATAGAAATTCTTCTAAAAATTATATTTTAAAAAATATAGCAATTGAAACAAGATTTTCAATTGAAACATTGGAAAGTGGCTTTTGTGGTTATTATAATCGGATTGGATCAGTTGGTTCAATCGGTTAGATCGAGAACCAGAGCCTGGTTTGGTCCGAAAAATGCCTCAAACCGTTACTCTTCAGAATCGGTCAGTGTGGGTCAAGAATTGAGTTTAACCGGTCAGTTTTTCACTGAAATCAATGCAAACAAACCAGTGCAAACCAATTCTCTTAAAAAATTTCCCAATCTTTGTCGCTGCTTGGACTTGAACCCTTCTTGATCGGTTGATTTTTCACTAAAATCGGTGCAAACAAACCAGTGTAAACCAATTCTCTTAAAAATTTTCCCAATCTTTGTCGCTGCTTGGACTCAAACCCATGACATGCATTGCTTCCAAAATATGTCTTGCTAGTTGTACTGCAATGCATTTTCAATCCTCGCTTTTGGGATTTGAACCCTTGCACCTATGCTTCCTAAAAGAGACAAGCACCAATCGACCTGTAGATTACCATTAGTTCATTTGTGTAAATTTTATTATATATAGATTATTTAAGAGTTACACTTTTTAAATAAACATGACCATATGGAATGTTTTATTTCAATTTTATTTATAATAATAAAGTTTTAATATAATATATAAGAAATAAAAATAAAATTTATATAATTTTTATTAAAAATTTATATAAAATATATTTTAAACAATTAAAATAAAAATATTATATTATGTTTAATTTAATTTTATATATAATTAGTTATAGTATGTTTCAAAATTGATTAGTATTTATTTATTATATCAAATTTTGAATATATAAAATAAAAAATATATATTTAATTATTATCGGATTGACTATGATTGAATCAATAAATTGTGAATTAGTATCTTTATTGATTCAATAACCAATCTAATTTTAAAAATATGAGAAAATTATAATAATTAACAAAAAAATAAAAATATTTATTTTTATAAATCTGTTATCATTTGTTTTAAAATAATTATTATTAAATTTAGTAACAAGTTATTGAATTTAATAATAATAATTCTTAAAAAAAAAATTTATCTTAGGCCTTAAAAACATTGTTTGTGACTCGTGCGATTAATTAATGCGGTACACAGCCCAAAACGAAACTACATGATCCTTGTAACTTTCAAATATATATATATATATATATATGCACACGGTGTCAGCAGATCGGGGGAGGCGCGAGTACAGCTGCGGGTGCCACTCTAGGCTGAGTCAGTGTAAAACAGGGGAAGACCATGCCGAAGAAGAAGCATAGCGACAGCGATGAAGAAGACATCTTCTATTACCGCTATTCTTCCTCTTCATCTTCCTCAGCACCCTCCTCAAACCCCACCAGAACCCACAAGAATCCCGGTGGCTCCGGGGGTTTAGCTCCCTCTAAATCAACCCTCTACGCCTCCAACCTCGACTTCTCTCTCACCAACTCCGACCTTCATACCCTCTTCTCCACCTTCGGCAAAATCGCGCGAGTCACCGTTCTCAAGGACCGAGTCACTCGCCAGAGCCGCGGTGTTGCTTTCATCCAATACGTTTCCCGCGACGATGCGCAGAAAGCCGCACGAGAGATGAACCGCAAAATCCTCAACGGCAGGACCTTGACGGCTTCCATCGCCTCCGATAATGGCCGAGCACCCGAATTTATCAAGAAAAGGGTTTATAGGGATAAGAGTCGGTGTTATGAGTGTGGGGAAGCAGGGCATTTGTCTTATGAGTGTCCCAGGAATCAATTGGGGCCCAGGGAGCGTCCGGTTCCAAAGCGTGAACGACGCGGTGGAGGCGGTGGCGGTGGTGGGGGCGGGTTCCAGCGGAAGGAGGAGGATGATGACGGATCGGACGGTGGGGATCGGTTTGAGGATGATAATTGGGCTTCTATTGTGGATGATGGGGCGGATGAGAGGTTGCTGACAGGGAACGAGAAGGTTGTGGATAAGAAGAAGGCGAAGAAAGCAAGCTATTTCAGTGATGAGAGTGGTGATGAGGATGATTGATTTGTTTATGTGGGTTCTGAGTTTATTTTGGGTAGAATTGAAGTGAGCAATTGAAGGTATGGTGTAGTACTTATCATCGTCTCTGAATGCAATGAATTTATGATTGAGCTTGTAATTGAAATAACGTTTGGTATTATTATGCATACGAAGATTTGTTGCAATTTTTTTTTTTTAAAGATGAATCTAGAGGAGGGCCATGGTTTCTGAAAGTCTGAAACAGTCTTCTTGAAAGTAAAAGAAGTAGCAATAATAGTGTTGAAGATTTCTATACCCATTAAGCTAACATCCTCAGTCTGTTTTTCTGCTTTGCATTGTAATGGTGGTAGCATTTAGCTGTATAGTCATTGTAGGTTTATTTTACAAAGATATTGTGTGTAGATTATCTTTATTTGATTAGAAAGGGAAAATAATTGTTCGTAGCCACTCAAATTTGTTGGAATTGGAGGAGCCAACTACGCAATTAATAGGGCAAAATAATAAGTGATAATATAATGGACACAGGAAATAAGGCGGTTCAAATTGTAGCGTACGTCCATGGGCAAAAGCGGCTGGGAGATTTTGACTAATGAAAACAAATGGAGAATAATACGAAACGTGGCTTGGCTTCACTCAAATCCACACCCTAAATACACCCACCGCTATCTCATAATATTTGTCTCACCAGTATTTAATGCTACACTCTGGCTATACCTTTACAAAGCACATCCTTTCGCCACTGTTTTTCTCCATGCATGCTGCTTATAAGCATGTAAAAGCAATGACACTTTATGCTAGGCAATTGGCTGGTCATGAGGGCTAGTTAAGTGTTTCCTATCAGCTCACATAAAACAATAATGCAACATGGCATGCTTTGCATATTGTAGCTAGAGGTAAGGCTTTTAGCCTCTTCTGTATAGTCAAGGATTGTGACTAAAATTTAAAGCCAAAACCACAAAACATATCTCTACCTGGGCTTGAATATTAACATGCTCCACAAATTAGTGTATGCATAAGCCATTTTCTCCAATACCCAATTGGGCAACTCAGATGCAAATACTAATTTAGTCCAAGCAGTGCTTGAACTTAGATACAGTAACTGGCTTGGTCATCATATCTGCTGGATTTTCTGTGGTGCCGGTCTTTTTAACCACAATGGCACCTTGAAATGCAATCTCCTGAATGAAGTGAAACGTGACATCAGTATGTTTGGTTCTTTCGTGATACATTTGATTTTTTGTGAAGTGTATTGTGCTTTAGCTATAACAGTAAACAGTTATGTGTTGTCAAATCCAAGCCACTAACCAATCCTCATAACCAAATATCTTCATTAACCACTTCCATTGTTGTCGTATAAGTAGTAGAAAGTGCAATAGTGGATTGCAAAGTCACTTTCCAACTAATGGCACAACCCAAATTAGCAGTTATGGTTGTGTCTGCCCAAGAAATTAGGATATTATTTCTGAAGCCTGAGAGACTAATGAGTGAATAAGGCCATTCCCATCCATAAATTAAAGTCGAAGATAATAAACACATTCATGTATGACAGTCTATATATTCTGTTTATCTATATTGGTGTGTGTGTTTTTGTGTGGGTTTCAATGCATATAATCTGCAGAAGATCTACAATATCAAATTATTTAACATTGACTGCAAATACTGTATGAACAGAATGTTGACCATCAAGCCATGTTAGAGAACCAAAATGGTAGCCACCATGAGCTTCCTGCCCATTGAATGAGACTTCATAGGACATCATCTTTACACCCTCAGCAAAAACAAGTTTGCTGGGGAAGACCTTGACAAGCAATCCCTCAGGTGCATGCACCTTTGCAATATATGTGGCATTGGGGGATCCCACATTGGTGACAGTTCTTCTTATTACTTTTGCTTTCTGATGCCTACTCAGAGTTCTTATGGAGATTGATGGGTAATTGATATTGGAGATAAGGCCTTCACTGGAGTTCCCTGGGCAGCCAAAGTTTGTCTTAGACATAGACCTTATGTTTTTCTGTGAATAACCATAATAACAAAGGAATTGGACATAGTCTTTCATATTTGTTTCAAAGACTAAACCAGGGTTTAGAGCTCTGAGTGGGTTAATTTCCCCAGCTCCCATTTCATGCGGGTTGGCAATGTAGTTTGAGCTGTTGGTTAAAGGCTTCCTCAGGTTGTTGTAAATTGTTGCTGAAAGTTGGAAATGAAACAGAACAGGGTGAGTATAACTTCTCCTTTTCTATAGAGCATATCCATAAAAAATAGAGAAAAACTATATATTGGTCCCTTATAGATAGGTGCACCTTCAAATTCATCCTTCAAAAATCAATTCTTTCAATTTAGTCATTTAGTCATTAAATTGCTTTTAATGGTGGTTTCCACCCTATTTTCATCCAAAATGCTAAACCTACAGATTTCTGGTTTGGACATTTATGGCTTACCTTGCTTCATATACTCACTCCTTCGGTTGCTCACTCCAAGTCAGCAATTTGTTAGGTTTGGCGTTAATTTTTGGATGGGGATAGGATGGAATGGCAACATTGAAAGCATTTTAATGATTGAGCGACTAGATTGAAAGAAATGATTTGTGAGGGAAAAAATTGATAATACACCTATATGTTAGTGACCAAAATATGATTTTCCTAAAAAAACACAAAATGACTTTGGGTATGGAACCTGTTGTCATTAGTGCTGATTTTATCATTGAAGGACTCCAACTTTTATGGACTGATTTTATCAGTGCTGCAGCGCCTGTCCCATGTGGGCAAGCCATGGATGTACCAGATTTTATGCTATATAGGGATGGTTTCTTCCCGATTGGAACACTTCCAGGTTCAGTGCTTTGGGGAACCACTGCAGCTAAAATGCCAATTCCTGGAGCCATTATATCAGGCTGAACAATGGAGTTTCCATGATTAGTAAGAAAGAAATGCTTAGTAAATTTCACGGTCTTAATTGTGTATCTATCTATGAATTAAATTGCAAGTAAGGCTATGTGGTAGAAAAATACCTTAAGAATGTTCTCTGTTAGGCTTGAAGGACCTCTAGATGAGAAAGACGCAACAACTGGTGAAGGTTTATATCTAGAAGCTTCTGTTGTTGGAAGAATTGTTGCAGTTGGATTCCTGTCATGGAGGCAAAAATAATGATTATACTTATCTCTAATTACTTCCCGTTAACACACCTTATGCAATCTATTTATTAATTATTTCCCCCCTTAACTACGGCTGTTTAGACAACCACCATTTAGCAAGCATGCATGCATTTTTCATTAGCTCTTTAATCTTTACGATTAATGTTTCCACCTTCTGTGTACCTGGAACTAGTGAATAGATTCTTGAACTTAGTAATTAGTTTGATAATAGTGCAATCAGTTATCTAAAACTCGTTTTGTAAAGCAAGGTGCTAAGAATTTTTTTTTTTTCCGATAGAAAGGTTCTAAGTATATTGAGATGACTAGAGAATTTCATATTGCATGAGTAGTCCGTGATTTCAGATGAAAGAAAATTGAAAGCATATTCTTTTTTCTTTCTTTTTAAAATGCAGAAGATTCAGTATGACTGCAATGATGGAGCTGTCTGAAGCATGAGAAATGATAAGCATTTTGAAGTTGTTTATGCTTACGTGGTAGAGTTTATGTACTCAAGGATCTGAGACCCTTCAAGATTACCAACTTCTGTAAAGGGAAAAACACCTGCATCATAAGGAACATCTTTCTTGTCCTCATCAATGAGTATCAACCCCATGGCCCTTGCATCTTGTAAAACTAGCTTCTTGATTCGCCTTGAAACAGTTGGATCATCAGCAACACAAACAACAATATTGCCAGCAACTTTCGCATAATCTAGTGATCCAGGATAACAATTCCTGCATTTCAGTGAAAATAGAAAACTAAATTCTGTTGGATAGGTTACTGACTTATAGCCTTGAGATATGCTAGTATAAGCAACTTATAGCACTTGATATATAATGTTAACAATCACTAGTTCTATGTTGCTGGTACTAATGCTACTGCCTACTGGTATACCGCTAGCAATATAAAAATCCAGTGGCAGTGATTTTAGCTTTGAATGGGGAGAAATTTTGAAGTATCCCCGTTTAACAAAAGATAGGTGGACTATGCCCATATCAAACATGTTTCTATTAGTTTAGTCAATTTATCTTTAGTAAATTGAATCCACTTAAGAATTTGTCTTGAATGGATCTTTCATTGGCACGATAAAAGAACATGAACAGCAAAAATGGGAGGCATGAAATGATAGCTGCCACTATCAGATTCATAGGGATGACACTTCTAATGTGATGACAATAGTTTCAAATTAGGTACCTTGCTTCTGATACAGGGGCAAATTTGGCAGCAATGTCCTTCCCGAAGACAAGAGGATACATCTTTGAACGAGTGAGGTTTGAAAAGTTGATCCCTGAACCCTAAAATAGAAAACAAAGGTAGGAAGATATTAGATTTCTTGTACCTCAGAAAGTCACCAAACTCGTCTACTTTTAAAGTTCTTCTGTTTTGAAAGAAACGAGAGTCAAGGAGAGATTTTTTAAATAGATTCAGTTTATATTCAATAGATCAATGGACGATGGACATTTGGTGAAACCTACTTTTGATATATCATCCTGTCCATTTGTCATTGACTTGGTTGGTATACATATACTGAGTATACTTCAGAATTTTTCAGAATCAAGGTACATACTTGGAAAGTTTTTCCATTCCCAAGGACAATAGTTGACTGGAAGGTCCTATCAATATTAGAAGCTGCAACAGTGAAAATCCATGGAGCTGTATTGACAATGGTATAAGAATCAGGGCCATCATTCCCTGCAGAGCACACCACCATGACCCCCATTTCTTCAGCATGAAATGCCCCAATGGCAATGGGATCATTCAAGAAGTCCGATTGAAAGAGTGAGCTGAGTCCAACAGAGATGGAGATTATGTCCACTCCATCTTTAATAGCATCATCAATAGCCTTCAGAATGGTGGAACCAGGGCAGCCATCTTCTGAGCATGCCTTGTAGGCAGCAATCCTGGTAGAAGGTGAGCCTCCTCTTGCAGTTCCCTTTGCTAAGCCATAATAACTAGCATCTTCTACTCTGCCACCTGCTGCTGTTGATGCAGTGTGAGTGCCATGACCAACGGAGTCTCTTGGGGAGCCTCTGCTTTTTACTTGGTGAGTCTTGTTACCACCCAATGTAAACTGGAGATCATAATATCTTGCTCCTATCAGTTTCCTGCAATGGTACTTTGTGAGAATTAAAATGCATGATAAGTCAATTTGTAAAGTTTTTCATGTCAAAATGTAGTTGTTGAAATGTCTCAAAGGGTAAATTTTGGTCTAGATTTTAAGGAAAGTATCCATATAAATATTAAAACGTTGAAAAATATCATTGTTGATAGTATATTTAAGCAATTTTACAGTCTTTTGAAATCATTGCTAAGATTAACATGACATTTGAAAAACCGTTTGATCTCAATATTAGCGTTATAAGTCTTGATATTGAAATTCTTTGTATGAATGACCCTGTTGCAATTGGATTTCTTGAAATCATATTTAAAGTAGATATGATTTCTACAAAAAAAAAAAAAAATCACCTGTTGCAATTGGATTTCTTGAAATCATGACCCTCCATGCAAACTCCTTTCCATGTTGAAGGAACTTTCCCAATACCCTCGCCGTTGAAACTTGGAGACTCGGGCCAGATCCCTTGGGAGAAGATCAGATATAGGCATAGGATAATATTCAATGAATGTGTATGACATATTAAAGTAGAAGTTGAAATTCTATTATCTATGGATCCTTAAATAGAAAAATGGACGAAAGTTTCAAACTTCAAAATGCGGAAACTAGCTAACTGGAAGTTGGCTGCTAATCACATTACTGTACTGTGATTCTTTCCTGTTTCGACATTGTTGTGTAAATTAAATAGCAGGCGTTTGATGTGTAAGCACTCTCGCGCCTATCAGTGTAACATCCTACTATTATAGACTTCTAGAATATAGAGTATAGAATACTTGAAAAATTCAAAATCTTCATGTCATGGGATTTTTCATTAATGCTGAGAATGGATTTTAATTGTAATATATCAAATATGAGTTTAAGATTTTCAATTGTCATACATATTAAGTTCTAGGAAACAACTTTCCAAATTATTTTGTAACTTTCACTTTGCCTTCCTTGCGGATTATTTTTTACACTTTTCAATAGCAATGATAAATAGGGCTTATTGAACTTTGAACTGGGTAAACCAAGCAGACCAAACAGTTCTAATTTCCCTCGGTTGGCATGCCGTGCTGACAATGAAAATGACCACACTATATCACTATCTCAAGAGAGAGTCACGTAGAATCCCATTTTTTTTTTTCCTTATTAAGGCTTTTCATAGAATGCATGGTTAGGTCAAGAAAACAAAATAAATGAGCAAAATTTTTGAAAAAAATTACAGATTTATATATTGGGTTGAGTCAATATACAAGTGAAAATATGTTTTCTCTGGTCCCACTAAGTAATTTTTTTTATTATTAGCATCTTGTTATTTTATATATATTTTTATTTTTATTTCATCCGTTTCTTTCTACAAGCTACAACTTTTATGACTCACCCAAATTCTCTCTATTTCTTAATTGTTTTTGTTAATGATTTACATATTTACTGATATTTCTTCTCTTAAATAATGAAAACACACAGATTTACTTAAAAACTAATTATCCTAGTGTAGCTTGTATTTCACTTGATAATATTGGATTATTTTTTTATTAAAATTATTTTACTAATAAAAGCATAAGAGTTTTAAAAGTCTATTGTTTTGAATCTATAAGTCTACAAAAGAGATATTTTTATATTGTAAGTATTAATTCATAAAAGGGAGGGAAAAACTATTAATCTAGGTGATTCTAACTTATTTTAACCCAACATAAAACAAGGTTTGTTAGAGTCAAATCGAACCAAGGACATAAAAACAAATTCGATATCTTAATTAGGTTGGATATCGGACCTACTAAATGCTCAACTCAGCCCTAACATGAAGAGCCATATTCTTTATATTTTTTTTCCAATTCCTCTTCCATAAAATTTATATTGTTTAAATTAAAATTTAGATGGTTTAATTTTTTTTAATAAATTAAAACATTATTCTTTCTAAAGTTTGTAGTAAAAAAAATTTTATTTTATGTTTTGTTTTTTAAAATTTATTTTCAAAATTTTAAAAAATTAAATATATTAAAACTGCCCAAATTAATTTGGACATGTAAAT
Organism: Erythrophleum fordii; assembly: GCA_032878935.1. Classification (NCBI taxonomy): domain Eukaryota; kingdom Viridiplantae; phylum Streptophyta; class Magnoliopsida; order Fabales; family Fabaceae; genus Erythrophleum; species Erythrophleum fordii. The sequence goes on along the minus strand of JAVQMF010000052.1, from coordinate 9,304,133 downwards.
TTTTCATTGCAAAAGCCAATGGAATTTGGACAGTAAGACATCTATTTCCAACCATGTATGGTCATGAACTCGTACAGAGCGCGCCATAGCATCTTCACACCCAACCTCTTCTGTTCCATGCTTTGTGAAGCCAGTGAGCTTCTATCACGTGCCCAATTATCTAGCGCGAGCACTTCTGTAAGTACCTTATTAGAGAGCATTCAAACAAGGTTTATTTATTCTCTCTTGACAATTACTCTTTCTGATAACTTAAGCATCAGAGCATATGCGGGAGCCACACAATGGTCCCCGTTCATTATTTCAAGCACTGAGGGCTTAATCAAATCTCTATCTGCAAGAACATTAGTGAACAAGCACTTTTTTCTTTACTCTCTGCTATTCATTTGCCAGCAATGAAATGGGAAGGTGGGTATTGGGAAGGGTTGAGTGAAGACAGAACATGTGTTAAGCATGTTGAAACCCACCCCACTGGCCAATACCCATCCCTATCTGGGTAGTTCAAACTTCACTGTCTTGTCTGTGGCCCTAACATTGTGGGGACTCTGAAGGTCCTTCAATTAATCAATACCCTTTTGGATCACATACAATCCTCAGCACATATGCCTTCCATTTCCATGTCTATTTCATATAAAAATTTGTTGAATTTCAAGTAAGCTTTGACACTTAGATTTACTGTTTGACTCATGGTGAGTCCACTTCGAAGTCTCCTTGGAGAGAGAGAGAGAGAGAGAGAGAGAGAATGGGTATGTCCCTCTAAATTGGTTGGTTATTCAGTGCAAGTAATTGAAGAAGATGAATTAAGAAATTAGATCTTTTATTGTGCAGATTGGTGCTGCAAAGTATAAGAAACGCCCAAATTTGAAAAAAAAAAAAAGAAGGATCAGCTCTCTTGCTTTTGAAAGGGGCAAAATTGTTGCTCTTCTTGGAGTAGCATTGTGTATTATTCCAAGACGTGCTCTACTATTCTAAAAGAAATAATAGAGAATTGGAACATGGTAAATTAAATCAGAAAAAAAGTATCTAGAAGCTTTTTATTTCATTCTCTTCCCTTCTTATCATAAAGGATTTCACTTCCATTTGCTGTTCAACATCTTCAATACTAGCCTATCTGTTTTTGTTGCTCCTACAATTGTAATACTAGTTCTAGACCTGCCCTTCAGATTTTTTTTTTAATATATTTCTTTTCAGTTCTTAGTTTAATCTTCTACAGGTAACTCATCATTCTATTTTGCTCTTCTGGTTTTATGGTGTTACTTTACTAGCTATATCATCCACCAGTCTGTTATGATTTATTATGAAGAGATGAAATAAGAATCATATAACCTATTGCTAAAGTCCACCTCTTCCTTTCCAAAACTCATCACTGGGCATCATGGAGGGTGGACTGCATTCAAATAGTCACACTCAATTCCTCTGCTTTAAAAATACATACACTTTGCTTAAACAAAAACCATGTGGGATTTGACCAACATGACCAAGTTAAATTTTCAAGTAAGCATAATTGTATTTGGATTCTGATAAATAAAAATTTTGGATATTAGATTTAGTTTACTAAATTGAGCTGATTTAATTATCTAGAGTTGAACTTAATTCTCTTTGATTATACTAAATATATTCGACTATAATAAGATACTCAATAACATACTTTATAAAGTCAACTAATTTGTAATACAAATCTCATTGTTTATCATTATCTCACTAAAAATAATTATCAGTGTATTCTCAGATGTTATAAGCTTAGGTACTCATCACATATGTTTTATATACTCTAGAGTCTTAGATTTCTCTACTCACTTATTAACTTGAGTATTAAAACCCATGCCAAAACCATCATTTCCTCTGTTAACCATCACACTCTTCTTGTAGGCTATTACATACACCTCTACCTTCACTTGAGAGCTCATTAATGAACTTGGGGTCATAATACTAATTACTAAATTCTTTCAAAATCTAACTTGCACATCACTATAATTTTTAAGATTGAAATAAACTTAATATCAATTACTCAATCCTTTCTCTTACTTATCTTTTCACTCCTCACGTATGTCTTACATACTCTAAAATCTTAAATTTCTCGTCATCTATTAACTTGAGTATTAAAACCCATGCCAAAACCAACATTTCTTCTATTAACCATCACACTTGTCTTGCAGGCTATTACATATATCTCTACATTCACTTGAGGGCTTATTAATGAACTTGGGGTCATAATACCAATCACTAAATTCTTTCAAAATCTAGCTTTCACAACACTATAATTTTTAAGATTGAAATAAATTTGATATCAATTATTGGACCCTTCCCTACTTTTTAAGATTGAAATAAATTTGATATCAATTATTGGAGCCTTCCCTCTACTTATCTTTTCACTCCCAATTCCAAAGATGTTGATGCCTCTTTCTAGCTAAGAACCAAAAAGATGTTGCCAGCTGCAATGATATGAAGTAGTTGAGGCTTGCTCCTTGCTCTCAAGTCCTAAAGTATTGCAATTGTAGATAGATGTATACCTCTACCACCAAAATGTCAATTGTGACAAACTACAAATTTTTTTTAAAAAAATTATAATTAAAAGCTTCAAATTAAAAAATATTTATCTTGAAAAATTTTAAATTTTAAAATTATTCTAAAAGGTTCTAAAATAACAAAATTTGATTTCTAACCATTAATTATAAATTTTTTATACAATTTAAATTGTTAATCTTAATTTTTTTAATATAAATATTTTTAATTTAGAATCTTGGACTTTTTTTTTTTAATTCCTGAAAAGAAAATTTCACTGTTTTGGAGCGAGATTCCTTCTCCCTATGCTTTTATTGCACTTCAAGTCATTTCGTGCCATTAAAATATGTCATAGGGCATGTGATTACGTACATCTGTCAACTATTAATATTCATTTTTTTAATATTTTTCATATTATGATATTGAATGAAATTTAAAATTAATAAAATCCTTCTGTTTCCTATCAGTTGGATCTAAGTTTCAAAATTTAGACTATTAGGTGTGTAGAAATTTATATATATTGTAAGAAATTTCAGGTTTAAAATTTTCAAGTTAATTTATATGTAAGCACATGTGCTGCACTGAAATTAGTTATTTTTGTATAAGTAATATATTTCATAATTCAGAAAGCAGGAACGATATTTTCATAATTAATAAGTAAAGTATAAAGGTATTTTTTTTATTTTTCAGGTTTTTTAAATATATACTTTGGTACGAACCGATAATTTTTTTTATTTGTTAGAAAATTTGAAACCAAGTAGTTAAGATAAGAAACATACTTCTTTAACTATTAAGTTAACACTTGGAGGTTAATTAATCTAATACATAGATATACATGTATATCACTATTCTGGAAAAGCACCGATAGCATATAAGACATGGATTTGATCTGAACCGTCTAAACAAAATTTGAATGATTCAGATTTTATATTTTATATTTGTTATTTTTTTATTTAAATCATCATTTTTATGAAATTTATAGTTAAAAAATTATTTTTTATTTTTTATTTTGTATCTTTTCAAATAAAAAATCAAAATTAAAAAAAATAAAAAAGATCTAAACTATCCATATTTAATATAGACAATTTAGATTATAAACCCTGCACATCTATATAAATATAAAGATGTGCAAGAGATCTAGTTCTGTAGATATGAGATTTATTTATTATTATTTTTTCCCCTAATATACAATTTTAATAATTAATTCTTATAATAAAAAAATCACTTTTGAAAATCTGATTATAACATTTTGAAAATTTTATCTTTTTTTTTGTGAAGATTTTACAATTTAATGAAAATTATCACTAAGGTAATGAATCAAGATTTCTTGATACTCTTATTTCATAAAAACTGAAGCAAAAATATAATTAAGTCTTAAAAAATATATATTTTTCAACGTTTTAAATTTTAGATTTATTCCATAATAAAGAGTATCCTCTACGGGCCAAAAAGAGAGAAAGTGTAATGGAACTTACTCATATGGGTCTAACTTATCTCTTTTTTATATATTTTTTTTTCTCTTTCTCTTAGATAAAAAATGTATAATTAATTTCTAAATGAAAATGAAAAAATTCTTATGTACACATATACTTAATAATTAAAATTTACTTCTTATGTGTATGAAATAATAGATATATATATATGATACAAATCTTTATCGTTGAGTATATATATGCTTGGTATACGTAAAAATTTCTCATAAAAAAGATCTGTGTATTTAATTTTATCCGTCTTTAAAATTTATAATTCCTTATAAGTTAGTTTTTTCATTAGATTAATTTTACATTTACTTTAGTCTGAAAAGCTAAATTCAAAGATTAAATTGTGAGAAGAAATATTTTTAAAAATACATATATTTATCCTAAAAGCTCAAGCTAAAAAGAAAAAGACAAAAGCAAATGAGGCATTCCAGAAGAGAAAGGCAAGGCTTTGTGTATTAACAATTATTGGATCAATGAACGAAATGAAAGAATTAATAATAGTAATACAGATCATGAGCTGAGTGAGCTGTTGCGACTTACCAGTGTCTATGAGCCCAACAATGACATCAGCACATGACGCGTGTTGGCAAGTGGGAGTGACACGTGGCTTCATGGGGGACACTGACTCCAAAAAGTCCCAAGATCGAGTGGTGTGGAGCTGAAGAATTGGATCTGGGAACACAGACACCACACCCTCATCTCCTGCGTTCACCAATCACTTTCACTCCACCAGTCAACATTTCAATTCTATTCATTTTTGCATTAAAAAAATATTTTATGTATAACCTACTATTTTAATCTTTGAAATATGCTTGTTTTATTGGTTTATTTTAAAAAAAATTAATTACTATTAAATAAATTTAATTTTTTAAAAATTCATAATGTTAATTTAAATACATAATAGTTAATTGAAAATTTTCATATATAGAGAATATTTTGGTTAAAAAATTTAAAATTGAATTAAAGAAGACGATTTTTTTATTTCAAAAGATATTTATGTATATTTTAAAAATAAAAAAATTGTGTAATTTTAATAAATTTAAGGAAGTCTGTCTAATTTACTCTAATTTTTATTTAGTGCTAAATGTAATTCATAAATTAATTATATTTTTCTTTAAAATGAATAATTTAAATTTCTTTTAAAAATACAAAAAATCCAAATCTGTTGACTGATAAGTATTAAGGCTTTTTTAGCATGAATGCAAGAAAATAATTTGAAGATGGGAGTCAATGGTATGAAAATTTTAAATATTTATTGTTGTTGTTGTTATTATTATTATTATTATTATTATTTCTTAGATATGTAACATTTCTCAATTCTGTATTATTGATTTTGAGAATTCATATTAATTTAACATATAAGAATATCAATATTATCAATGCGCAGATTTCATTACGTGGATGATAGAGTCAACCATCTTCTGTAGCACATTCTTTTAATATTTTAATAATTACTATAATATATTTTAATTGAATAAAATAGTGTAATCACAAATTACAATGAGACATAAAATAACACCACTTGCATAATATAAATTATAATATTATGCTACATATTGACTTGAGGACTTCACTTGCAATAAAATGTTATTTTAACACCACTTCCTTTGATCTTCCTTTACATTACTATTTAGTACTATCGCTTTAATATAAGATGATGATGCAGAATGATGGTTCATAATAAAATATTATAAGTGAGAGGAAATATAATTTGGGTTAAGATGTTAAGTATAACTTTTTTATGGTATTTAAATATGTATTTATTTTTTTTTAATCATCTTTTAACTTCTAAGGTTAATATATTCCTTAGTATTGAGACAAAAGCAAAGTTAAACAGATTATTTTCATTCATAAAAATACTTTTTTTCTAAGTTTTATCTTATTTCTCTAGTACAGTTAGGTGTCGTTTTGTGCTTTATATCATCATCAATGCCCGGTTGGTGAGAAAAATTATTTATACAGAGTGACTGGTGGACACCATAATTCACTTTCCAAGCACGTTAGAATTGATTGCAGAGAGACATGTCAAAATACCCAAATTATAATATCAATTTCCTTTTCTTTTGTCCTAAGGGAGTCAAATTTATTTTATTAAAAATATATTGAGCAAATTATATATTTTTTATTTTTAAAATATATATAATTTTTTTTTGAAACACAGAGTTATTTAATACTATAGTCTTATTTTAAATATTGTTAACTAAAATATCCCTTATTTACTTAAATATATATTTTTTAAATTAAAAAATTAAAATAAAGGGTATTTTAATCAATAAAAATTTACAATTGAACTAAGTAAAGTGTAGGATAATTTGTTGTTTTAGGAAAAATCTGTAAATTTTCAATAAAATGTAGAAAACAATTTGTATAATATATTCAAAGATATTACTACATTAGATTTAATTCTCTCAATTTAAAAAAAAAATTGATATATTAATTTCAAAAAAAAAAAAAACACAATGTGCATGTGTAAGACCTGCACATATGGTCAGATTAACCACTAAAATAAGATCTACCGTCAAATGAGTCTCAATATCTCATGATGGAACATTAGAAAAGTCAAAAGATGATGAAGAACAAGAATTTGGTAAGAGACAAAAAAAAAGGAGGACATGGCAGACAAGATCAATACCAGACAATACAGAAGCTTCACTCTCTGTGAGCATGGCAGAGAACCCACTGAAAGCATGATTGTAATGGTGGATCAGAGCTATTCTCTCACTCTCCTTTCTGAGGGAAAGAACAAGAAAAATAAGTTCATTTTTGAAGTTCAGTAAATTCCATACTGAATTTGATTCTTTTAATGTTATATCAGATGATGATGATGATGATGATGAACCTTGGAATAATGGAAGACAAGAGCTGCAAATGAGCTGAATCTGCCCCATTTCTGTTTGACGGTGATGTTCCCATATAAACAACATAAGGCTGCAGAGAGAGAAAAGAAAAGAAAGGAAAGGAAAGGAAAGGAAATGGTGTGAATTAAGAGTGATCCTACCATAAAAAATGGAATGAAAAAATGGAATAGAGATATATAGATCTATGATTGAACCTTGGGAATCTGATCTGCGGTTGCTGTGCCAGTGATAACAAGACAAGCTACAGAGACGAAATGGAGGATTTGAAGAAGTGAAGCCATTGAAGATGATGAAACAAGAAAGTGCTTCTGCTGGTGAATGAAGAGAATTCTTTTCTCATGCAATCACTCATCCATTTAAAGGCTAAGTGAAAGTGTACGAGTGTTGAGTATAAGAAGCTTGAAACATGAAGCATGTGAAAGAATCTTTCTATTCTTTTGGTTATACATATATATACATATTGTAACAACCACCTTTTTTTAAGTAAATTATATAGATTCCCATACTATTTTTAAAATATAAATAGACCTTTCTTAAAATAAACAATTATATTATACTTTAATCTAATTTTAAAATTTTTAATTAAAATATCTTCCATTAACAATTCTAACATATTTTTTATGAAAGGTATTTTAATAAAAATAAAAAAATAAAACTAAAATATATATTTTAAAAATAAAAAAAGATCTATATAATTTTAGTAAAATTTAAAAAAAATTTACATAACTTACTTTATTTTGTTGGGAAGATATTACTATAACTACCTCTTCTAACTATTAGTACTATTATATGGTTAAAAAAAAAAAGACTAATATTACTAGTAGATTACAATTTTTTTTTCTGGAGGCAATACTAGTAGATAACTATTATTGCTTCTTTAAATGCATAATTTTTTAAAGAGATGCTTTTTTCTTTCTTTCGTTTTTTTTTTTTGGGTTCCTTCTTGCAATATATTCTTTCCCATATGAGTTATTTGTTACTTTACAGTAGAGAAAACTGCCTGTGCAGTGCAAGGGCAGTGCGGGTAGCAGAGCACAATGTTTTTAAAGAAAAAAACATAGAAATAAGAAGGAAAAAAAATTATAATAAAAGACTTTAAAAATCAAAATTATTTTCAAGAATTATTATTACTATCAATTTTTAAAAATTTTATTATTAGTTTTAGGAAATTTACTATCAAATATAGCAAAGTGCTGAACTGAACTTTCTTATACCCAATAATAAATCTTTTAAAATTTGTAGTAAAATCTCTTAAAACTTTATGGTAATGATAGTTCTTAATAGTAATTTTAATTTTTAAAGTCTTTCATTGTAAATTTTATAATATCTGAGTCCTTGAATGTAATTTTTTTAGAAAAAAAAAAAAGACTTTTTGAGGACAAATTAAAGATTACTATATAGTTTGGAATACTAGACATGTAACTGCATTAGCAAGAGAAGCTAATTTAATAATTTTGCAATAGTCACTCAATTCGGTCATTTTATTATTTTAAGTAAGATTAACAAGTGTTCAGTTTGTGCATGCAAACTACTCTATTTAAATCTTCCTAATATTAAGACCTCATATTAGCGGTTAAACCCTCTCCTATTGCCCAAATAATTTACTCTCAACATCTAGATAGATTTGTTCCCCTTTTGGTAGATCTTATGCTATATTTATTTCCACATTAGAGTACCAAACATAACTATAAAAAATTTAATACAAGTAGAAGTAAGATTGATAATAAACAACATTGAAGTAACTTATTCTTATTATGATTTTGACGTTAAAATAAACTAGTGTTCAATTTTAACCCTTTTATTTGTGGGGCTCTGGGGTGCGGATCAGTGAATGAATTTAGAAATGTGGTGATGATCCAACCCAATCACTTGGCTTACCAAAAATTCATAGCACTGAGGAATATTTTGATGACTAAAACTTGAAAGAAGCCAAATGCGTCATAATATGATGTTTTTATCACCTGAATTCTGGGAATAAAAGGAAAGGGAAAGCGAGAATCCAAGTACCTGTATAGATGCTCTCCCCTCAATGAGTGAGAGGGTATTCATGAATAAAGCAAACCATATGCTTCAAATGCAAGTAAATTATTCTCTTTTATGTGCAAAAGCATGGGGTAAAAGACACTCCAATAAGCATGTGCAATTCTCTTCTTTATTCCCTTTCTTTCTGCTTCCTATCAACTTATTCTTTCATCAAATTGGCTTTGTCTTCACCATTGGTTCCCTCCTTTGTCTTGGGCTATCTCAACAATTTATATGTAAAATGCAAACTTGGCAATTTATATATGTATGATGAGCATTGATCCTCTGAAAAATCAGTGTCAATGCGTTTCATATGTGCATTTGGCACTCTAAGTGCATTGTTTTTCTCTCTTTCCTTTTTTTTATATATAAAAAAAAATGAGTTAATATTTCTATACAGAAGATAGATTCTAATACATGGCATTAAGCCTTAGCTTGGATAGAGAAGGCAAGCTTTTGTCTGGGAGGTCTTAGTTGTTATTTCTATTACTATTCTGCCCCATCTCATTCCTAAATCATCTTTCCAATGAAGCTCTTAAAACAAAAACAAAATTAAAAGCAATACGTATAACATAACTACTTTTCTCTAATACAAACTAGATGGGGCCGTGCTAATAGCATGGATCTCAATACAGAAAAAGAAAATTTAAATTTTTTAAACAAATTTCGATAAAAAAGAAAGAAAAATATGCACAGACTTTAAAAAAAGAATCTATTTATTATTTCGAAACTCATGAACTGTAACAACTTCTTACAAAGTTTATAAATATATATATATATATATATATATTTCTATTTATAAATTTTTGTATAAACTTATTTTACCAAATTTTGATAGATTACAAGTTTATTTGGTTGTGCTGTAAAGTTTTTCTTTTTTCAAAAATTATATTATAAAATCATTTAACAAATAATTAATTTAATATTAGATGAAACTTTTTTCTAGATCAAATATTGAAGGATAAAACATCTAACATCAGTGTATATTAGTTGAAACTTAAGTACAATTTTTAAGTATTTGCTATTAAGTTCTCTAAAAAAAATATAGTGAATTGATATTTTTTATAATTTAACATTATATGATTAAATGTTTCAAAAAATATTCTTCATATTTCATATGTTTGTAGGAGTATCCAATAGCAAATTTTTATAAAACTTCATGCAAGTTTAATCCTAGACTTAAGTAGAATTTCTAAAATTGCTTTTTCACTAAAAACATAACATGAGAAAGAATTTTTTTTAGAACAAAAAATAATCATGTGATAGTAAGTCATAAAAAACATTTAGTTGTCATGTTTTATTAGAGAATTTGTTAACAATCACCTTAAAATTGTATTGAAAAATTATTTAAATATTACTTCAAAGTAATTTATTTTTTGTTGCCAGATACAGACATAAAGTGAAGTGAAAAGGAAACTTTTTTTTTTCTCCTTTAAATTTTTTCTTTTCTCCTTAAAAAGAAATGCAAACTCAACCTCCTTCAAATTCTATCAAAAAATCACAATCTTGGAATAATGTTCAAAGGGACTCTGGCGCATAATCCTGCTTTCCGAGCAAATGCTGAAAGCTGATCTTTTTAGAACAATTATAGTGACATCCGCAAATGGGCAACATCAAGTGTAACAGGTCACTCTAATAAACAATATTCTATATTTTTCCAACTTTCACAATTAAAATGGTATAATAATACTACATCTATTCTTCACAATAACTTCTGTTCCTAGTTTCAAAGACAAGATAGCACACTGCAACTTACAAATTACATTCTAATCAGTCCCAGTAATGCAGGAGTTAACCCAGCTTAGGTTGTCCCTTGTAAACCAACAAGAGCAATGAAAAAGATGAGAAACAAAAACATATAGACATTATGTGTGGAATCTCAGAACTGGCAACTAATACAGTGTTAGGAATGCCTAAAATATGGGTTTACTCTGAAAGCTCTTCTTCCTCTATGAAGATTGAGGACCTCCTCTGTTAACTGGAGCTTATTTTACAAACTTAGCCCGTGGTTTACAGAAACAAATTTACTGCAACTGAAACTGATGCCGTCCTTCTCATGGGCTATATATATATATATAATATCTTAGACCGTTGTCTCGGCTTGCTCTTGTTTATCTGCAAGCTGGCTACGAAGGAATTCTAGCACCGAAAGTCGCTATACAAGAAAATGAAAGTAACTTATTCCAGGATCTAACATGGAGATATAAGAGAACCAAAATGAACTTTAGGAGGAGAGAAGTGGGGTGGAGAATGGGAAACAACAGTAATATTTATAAAGTATTATAACTAGAAAAAAAAATAATTATATAATAAAGTATTTCTTTCCTTCGAATATAATATCAATATGACATTCTATCCAAAATAACAATAATAACGTGACAAAGTGGATAAAACTTACACGTTGCTCAAGCCCACTGGCTTCAGAATTCAATGTCAACGACTCCAACAAGTCTATAGCTTCTTGAAATCCATCAGTTGCCAAATTTTCGTTTCCTAGATTCCTGTCCACATCTGCAACTTTGGCAAGAGAAACAGCAAGATCTAAAACCTGAATGACGAAAACCAAAATATAAGTTAACTTCAATATCAACCAGTTCTGGCAAAGAAACATATATTCTATATTCTATAGTGGCAGTTTGGATAAATGATCCGACATTTATTAACTTAAATGGTCATTTAAAAAAAAATTGTGCTAATTTTTACATTGTTTTAGCAGTTTTAAATGAAAACAAAGTAAAACTGCAAAATATTCAGACATATCATCAAACTCAGAATAAAGAAATGAAGAAAATGTTATGAGCCACCAACAATAATTTCCATCATCAAAACTTCTTTAGAAGATAAATACATAGGAAAAGAATATTTTAAAAATTAATACAAGTTCTCTAGATTCTTTTCTTGGCTGAAAGTTTTGCTTTGCTGGTCAACATTCGACCATGCTAAGACAGGTTTTTAATGTATCATGGGAGAAAAAACATCTTTTAAAGTTGCATCACATTTCCTCAGGTCTATTATGTTTGAATGTTTTCTTTCCCTTTGAAACCTCATGTTGGCTGTCCATCTAGACATGGTCATCCCCTTTTCTTAACTAATAAGCTCATTTCTACTCAAAGGAACCATTACTCTTGTTATTTTTTATTTTTCATTTTCTTTTCTTCCTTTTTATTTCTACTTCTGGGTTTTGCACGTAATTAACTCGCAAAATTTTGCTCATATAAGTTTAATTTTTTATAATTTCCTATCCACATTATGTAATAAATATAGGGTTAGTTGAACAATATTGTTTGTTTGATTGTTTTAAAGGGATCAGTTGTGCTTGTTTGGTTATTTCTTGGGGATCACACATATAGAGGGATATAAATACCCCCTCCTGTCATAAACTTCAGTCCCCTCTATTAATAGAATAGTTAACAAAAACTTACACCCTCGTGACACTAGGTGCATTTTTCCTCCCATAAATATCTAATAGCCTAATTCAATCCAACAGAGCTCATCGGTGAACCACATACCTTAAGCAAAGACGGAGCTGAAACACATTCCATTTGCAAAGTCAGGGAGCGCTCCTCAATAAAACTCCCTTCGGGATATTTGTTAGGAAATGGTGCTCAAAGTGTAATAGATATCCTAAAGTGCATTCACCTTTGGTTTGAGGTAGTATAACTTGCACAATACATAATTTTCTGTGACATGGTCTAAAACTGCCTATGGTAACAAAAGGGTTACAGACTGACGTAATTTATTAATTCTGTAACGGTAGTGTATCAGATACAGCACACAAATCAATGCCAATGCAAAATAAATGTCATACATCCAGTCATAAGCCTAAAATGGACATCTAATGTAAATTCAATTTTTCTTGTTAGTAAATGCACAGCAAATACCCACTGGAAAGTGACAAGAAATCTAAAATTCTTGTCATATTGAAAAGAAATGAAAGTACATGAGTATTTATACAATAGAGAAGAAACTATTCTAGGAAGAGGAAAAAAGAAAAAAAAAAAAAGAGAAATAAATGACCAGTGCATCTCTAACAATTAGGGATTGGGAAATTAACTAATTCTTAAGGTCAACTAATAATTGCAATGATTTTAATTACAATAATTACAATGATTAAGAATAAAGAGGATTTGACAAATAATTAAGGATGATTTGACACACTTCCCCTCGAGCTAGTAAATGGATACCATCCATGCCAAGCTTGATGATTTTGTTATGTAAGATGACACTAGACAATCCTTTGGCAAGCACATCCGCAGGTTAACCATCATTAGAAACAAAGGAAATACAAATCATATCACTATCCAATCTTTCTTTACTAAAGTGTCGGTTGACTTCAATATGCTTAGTATAGTCATGTTGCACAAGGTTATGGACAATATTGATAACAGATTTATTGTTAAAAAAAAGCTTTATTGCACCTTCCCACTTAATCTTTAAATCATCTAAAATAATTTTCAACTATAATAATTCACATATTCTGAGTGCCATCACCTTAAACTTTACTTCTTCACTGGACCTTGCTACCACATTCTGCTTCTTGCTTCTCCAAATGATTTCTACCTAGGAAAGTGAAATAACTTGAGGTTGATCTTCTATCAACTAGAGATCCTACATAGTCTACATCAATATAGGCTTCAAGGGTTAATCTCTCACTTTTTTTAAACAAGATTCATTTCCTTAGTGAATCCTTCAAGTATTGTGAAATTTTATAGACCAGCCTGAAATGTGATTCCTTAGGATTGTACATAAATTGACTTGCTATGCTTACAACGTAAGCTATATCAAGTCTCGTACAAGACAAATAAATTAGTTTTCCCACAAGTCTTTAGTAAGACACTTTATCATCTGACGAATCATTTGAAGCCTCATAAAGTCTATGGTTTAACTCGATGGGTGTCTCTACTGACTTGCATCCCAATTTGCCCGTTTCTATCAGTAAATCCAATACATACCTTTACTATAAAATAAAAATGACTTGCTATGAGTGAGCAAATTCAATGCCGAGAAAGTATTAGTCTGCCCAACTCCTTGATCTCAAACTCCTTTATCAGTTATGAATGCTTCACAAATAAAGTATGACTACCTTGACTTAACTTATACCCCATAGCAAGCATAGCTTTGGAAAATCTCCCAAACCATGCCCTTGGAGATTGTTTTAGCCCATATAATGCCTTTTTTAGCTTGCATGCAATGCCTGGTTTAGCATGAGAGTTGAATCCTGGTGGTATCTCTATATAAATTTCTTCCTCAAGGTCGCCATGTGAAAATGCATTCTTAACATCAAGCTGTTGGAGTTTCCAACCACAATTGCCATCCACAGATAATAAAACTCTTACTATATTCATTTTAGCAACCGGAGCAAATGTCTTCACATAGTCTATGCCATAGGTCTGAGTATAACCTTTGACAACATACCAAGCCTTGTACCACTCTAAGGTATCATCTGTATTATATTTAATGGTAAATATCTATCTACAACCAACAAATTTCTTATCTTTCGATAATTGCACCAAGTCCCGAGTTTTGTTTTTCTCAAGTGTTTTTATCTCAACCTTCATAGCATGTATCTTATTCTCATTCTGCAATGCCTCGGATAAAATTTTGGGAATAAGGATGGCATGTAGAATAGTGACAAGGTTCTGAAGTTATGAGACAAATGCTTATAGGAGAAAAAGGAAGATAAAGGATGCTTAGTGTAATGTCTTGTGTCTTTTCATAAAGCAATTGAAATATCATAATCATTGTGTTGAAGAGTTTCAGAAGCATTATCAATAGGTAAAGGTGTTACCTCAACACTAACAGAGATAGAAGGAGATGATTGGACTAGCTCTGGGTTGGGAGTTCGGTGTCTTCCTTCAAGAATAAACTTGAAATGGACAAATAGAGTCTTAAGTTTGTGTGGGTTGCAATTCTAACTCAAGAATAATGGTGGGTTGTAACTTGTAATGGAATCTCTGATGAAGCATTTGCTGGTAGCTTTAGAAATTCAAGAGGAAAGAACTCTGTATTTGTATCTATGATGAATGAATATTTCCCTTGATGAGGAGAATTGGTAAAGTATAGAGTGTTTTCAACAAACATGACATCAGTAGAGACATAAAATTTCTTTATTGGAGGATGATAACACTTGTAACCTTTATGAGTAGAAGAATAGCCAATGAAAATACATTTGAGAGCTCGAGGATCTAATTTAGTCCTATTTTAGGAATGCATATAAATAAAGACAACACACCCAAATATTTTGAGAACAAGATTATTAGACGCATTGAAATTTGGAAAAAATTGTGTCAGAATTTGCATTGGAATGTAAAAGCTAAGACCCTGGTAGACCTGATCATGGGTCAAAGAATCCGCCCAACCCGATAGGCCCAGCCCAAACAAAAATGGATGAGCTCCAAGAAAAAAGCCTGAATATAAAATGGGCTGGGTTTAAACATTTTTTAAACCCTGCCCAAACTCGAGCCCGATCTCAACCCGTATTATAATTATTTTTTATATATTATTAGTAACTAATATTATTAGAAAAACTATTTATAACTATAGATGTAACTAAAAAAGAATTATATAACATATACGTTATTTTGCTTTTTTTACTCTTACTTATTGCATAATATATTATCAAGAATAAATTATAATTCAAATAAAATAAATTATTAATTAATAATATTATTAGAAAATTATCATCTTAAAATGTTTTATTATCTTATATATATTTCAAGTGCTTTAAATTTTTTATAATATTTTTTAAGGCTATTTGGTATTTACAACAACAACAACAACAATAAAGCCTTTTCCCACTAAGTGGGGTCGATTACATGGATCAATCGACGCCATAAACTCCTATCATAAATCATATTTTTAGACAAACCATTTAAATCAAATCTCTCTTAATAATTTCTCCTATAATTTTTCTTAGTCTTCCTCTACCTCTAATTATTGGACTATTCTCCATCTCATCTACTCTCCTAATTGGGGCTTTTATAGGTCTCCTCCCCACATGACCAAACCATCTAAGTCTCGATTCTACAATAGGTGCGACTTTCACCTTTTCTCTAATGCATTCATTTCTAATTCTATCTCGTCTAATGTGTCCACTCATCCACCGCAACATTCTCATCTTTGCAACATTAAACTTATTTTTTTGTTGACTTTTATTGCCCAACACTTAGTTCCATACAACATTACAGGTCTTATAACAGTGCAGTAGAATTTACCCTTAAGTTTAAGTGGTACTCTTCTATCACAAATAACACCCGAAGCACTCCTCCATTTCATCCACCCCGCTTGAATCCTATGATTTATATCTTCTTCTATTTTCCCGTTATGTTGTATGATGGATCCAAGATATTTAAATCGTGTGACTTATGATAGAATATGTTATCCAATTTTTACTTCTACGCCAGATGTGGTGTGCCTCTTACTAACTTATACTCCATATACTCCGTTTTACTTCTACTTAAACGAAATCTATAAGCTTCCAAAGTTAGTCTCCACCTCTCCAACTTCTCATATATTTCCTCTCTCAATTCTCCAACTAGGACAATATTATCTGCAAAAAGCATGCACTATGGCACTGGCTGTTGGATATGTTCAATAAGCACACATACTAGACTAAAGTAAAAAGATAAGGGCTCAAAGTTGACCCTTGATCTAGACCAATAGTTATCGAAAAATCTTCCGTAAGTTCACCTTTTGTTACTACGTTACTTGTAACCTTATCATACATGTCTTGGATTGCTCGAATATAAACTATACGAACTCTTTTTTTCTCCAAAACCTTCCATGTAACTTCTCTTGGCACTCTATCATATGCTTTTTCTAAATCAATAAACAACATGTGTAAATCTCTTTGATTCTCCTTATATCTCTCCATTAATCTTCGCAACAAGTATATTGCTTCCATAGTTGACCTTCCTGGCATAAAACCAAATTAATTCTCCGTAACTTGACTCTCTTTCCTTAACCTTCGCTCAATTACTCTTTCCCATAATTTCATAGTGTGGCTCATAAGTTTAATTCCTCTATAATTTGCACAATTTTGAATATCCCATTTACTCTGATAAATAGGGATTAAAGTACTTTTCCTCCACTCGTCTGGCATCCTCTTAGATCTCATAATTTCATTAAATAACTTTGTGAGCCAACTTATACCTTTCATTCCTTCCATACTTCAATGGGTATATTATCCAGTCCAACTGCTCTACCATTCTCCATTCGCTTTAATGCTTCTTTTACCTCTACCTCACAAATCCTACGATAAAAAATATAATTTCAATCCTCTTCTTCAGTGTCTAGCCTATCTCATTGCAATAAAATCTCTTACCCTTCATTAAAAAACTTATGAAAATAACCCTTTCATCGTTCTCTGATATCTCGTTCCATAACCAACACTTTCCCTTCTTCATCCTTAATGCATTTCACTTGATCCACATCTCTTGTTTTTTTTTTCCCTACTTTTAGCTAACTTGTAAATACTTCTTCCTCCAACTTTAGTACCTAAAAATTGGTATAACCCATCAAATGCCCTCGCTCTCGCTTCGCTCACTGCCTTCTTAGTGTCTTTCTTAACTACCTTATATTTTTCCCAATTTTTATTACCCTTACATAATAACCACACTTTATAACACTCTCTTTTAACTTTAACCTTATCTTGCACGCTTACATCCCACCACCAAGATTCTTTATCCCTAGGTCCAAAACCTTTTGATTCACCTAATATTTCCTTTGCCACCTTTCTAATCTCTTTAGCCATTCCATTCCACATATCGTTAGCACTTCCTTGTATTTCCCAAGGTCCTTCCTCCACAATCCATCTCTTCAAATTCTTTTCTTTATCCCCCTTTAATTGCCACCACTTAGTCCTTAACACTCTATCTTCACCTTTACTTTTTACTCTCCTTTTAACTCTTACATCCATAACCAAAACTCTATGCTGAGTAGTTAAACTCTCTCCCAGTATAACTTTGCAATCCATGCAAGATTTTCTATCTAATTTCTTTATAAGAAAGAAATCAATTTGAGAATATACCCTTCTACTTTTGTATGTGATAAGATGTTCCTCACGCTTTCTAAAACAAGTGTTAGCTAATATAAGATTGAACACTAATGAAAAGTTTAGAATAGTTTTACCCTCTGTATTTACTTCTCCTATGCCATGTCCTCCATGAACACTCTCGAAACCTAAAGATACACTTCCCATATGACCGTTTAGATCCCCTCCTACAAGAATCTTTTCTCCTAATGGTATTTCCTGAACTAAACATTCTAAATCCTCCCAAAACTTTACCTTATGATATTCTTCTAACCCTACTTATGGTGCATAAGCACTAATAATATTAAAGATTTCCTTCTCTACTACAAACTTTAATGCAATGATTCTATCTCCTAACCTTTTGACATCCACTATAGCATTTTTCTAAAATTTATCTACAATTATTCCTACCCCGTTTCTAGATTTAACTTTACCAGTGTACCAAAATTTAAAACCTGAAGTATCTATTCGCTTTTTCTCCTACCCATTTGATTTCTTGTAGACACATAAAATTAATCATCCTCCTAATCATAGTATCTACTATTTCTATTGACTTACCTGTAAGTGTACCTATATTCCAAGTTCCAAAACGAATCCTACTCTCATGAACTAGCTTTTTTAGCCATATTCGTTCACGAAAATGTGGGAACCCTTGCTTATTTTTCATTACACCTAGGCGTCGATGCAGCGGCTCTTGCTCACTTATCACTGTACTCGAGCTATACAGCGCGTTACTTACGGGCAATGACCTAGCCTTACATTTAATATATCGATTGTCCATGTCATAGAGATTCGACAAAGTTTTACGTTAGCTATCGACTACCTAACACAACCCTCCTCTTTTTTCCTCTTTTTTCCGGGCTTGGGACCGGTTATGAAAAATAATTTACATCAAAATTCATCATAGGCAGAGTTACTATTTGGTATTTAAAATTTAAAAAAAAAAGTGAACCTAATAAGTAATAAAATAGATATATCTAATCTTTAACATTAAAAAAAAATTAAAATAAAAAATAATAAAACAGGCTCAATTCGTTTTTAATTGGGTTTGAGCCCAACCCATTACTGTTCAAACAGTACCAGGCCCGAACCTAAATTTTTTTATAAGCTCAACCAATTTTTAAACAAGTTCAGCCCATGATGAGGTCTAGACCCTAGGTAGGGAGTTGATTAATGAGATAAGCAGAAGTTAAAATAACTTCTTCCCGATATTGTTTTGGAACGTTATGTCGAAACAAGAGTTCTTGTATTGACTAAAAGATGACCATTTTTCACTTAGCAACCCCATTTTGTTGAGGTGCATGAATGCAAGGGCACTCATGTATTATTCCTTTTGTTTAGAAAAAAATAGATTGAGAATAATTGATAAAATCTTTTGCATTGTCAAATTGAAATCTCTATATTTCAACCCTAAATTGAGTTTTAATCATATTGTAAAAAATGAGAAATATAAGACTAGCATCATATTTTTGTTTCAGCAAGTAAATCCATATCACTTGAATACATTCATCAATAAATGAAACAAACCATTGGGCTCCAGAAATATTAGACACAGTTGAAGAATCTCAAATATTACTCTGAATCAAAGTAAAAAGAACAAATGTCCTTCTATTACTAATTAGAAAAGAAGCACATTTGTGCTTAACAAATTCACAAGTCTCTTTCAATGGCTAATCCCTTAAACAAAAACAAACAAAAAAAACATTATTTTAATAACATGAAATGATGGATGACCTAGACGAAAATGGTAAAGCCAAATCTTATTTTTATTAGTTTTGAAAAATTCAAAATGAAAGGAAAAAAGTGACAAACTTTGAACTCTATTTTGTCCATTATTCTCTTCAAGATAATACAGGACATCTTTCTCCTTAGCATGTCCAATCATCTTCTTTATGCCCTATTCTTGAAATACACAATGATAAAGTTACACCACATTGAGAATCAATAATAAGTTTTTGAATTGAGATAAGATGGATACAGAATTTAGGAACATGAAGCATATTCTTAAGTGTCAGATAATTACTTAAACAAGCATCTCCTTGACCAGCCACAATAGTGACCGATCCATCAGCTATGGTGATTTTTCGATTGCTAGGACAAGAAGTATATGAAATGAATTTTTGTGAAGAATGAGTCGTATGATCAGTGGCCCCTAAGTCGATGACACATGAGTCAGAGGAAACTTTATCTGATATATTAAAGACAAAACTGAAAACAAATGAAGAGTGAAATGAAATACCTAAAAATATCAAAGAACAAGTACCTATAGGAGTTTTCTCCAATGACCCCAATAAGTTTCATAACTCCTCAATTTCTTCTTTGTTGAAGTTCGCAATAGTGGAATTTTCCTCGATGCTAGAATTTATAGTTGTCATATGTGCTTGACCAAGTCCCTTCTTCATAGGTTGAGGCCTACCATGAAACTTCCAACACTTCTCCTTTATGTGCCTTCGCTTCTTGTAGTAGGTATACCACAAGGAGTCTTTGTTGGATTGTTTTGATTGTTCAATTTGTCCTCTTAGTTCCTCAAGACGTTTTCCAAAATGCTTAGACATCAAAGCAAAACTCTCCACTGGTAAGGTATCAATCATTACACCTCTTCTTCCTTCTTCTGCCAACACAATGGTAATTATCTCACTCAAGGATGGTAATTCCTCCTCGCTAAGTCTTTGGATCCCCACCGCACCAAATTCAATGGTCAATCTAGCAAGAAATTCATAAATCCTTTCTTTTTCAATGAACCGCTTAAGATTAGCTGTATTCTCAATACATTTCATTTGAATGCATTGGCAATGATCTATCTCTTGCCAAAACCCTTTCAACAAACTAGAGTATTTAGTGACTAATTGGTTGCCTTGTTTAGTGGCGGAGAATTTAGTCTTAATCTCATAAATTTATGCTATATCGTGAATCTTGGAATAGGTTTATTGCACAACATCCCATATCTCGTTAGCAGAATGAAAGAACATGTATGTGTCACCAATCTCTGGTAACATTTCATAACCAAGACATTACCAAGGAATCCTCTTCATCCCAAGCTTCGAATTTAGGATCCCTTGGTTTAGGACCGGTACCGAGCAAATGACTCAATTTGCCTTGTCTTTTGAGAAATGTTCAAACCATTTAAGACCATTTCAAGTAATTCTTCCCGTTCAATCTATACACGGGCTGAATGTGTGGCAAATCACTCATGGAAGCAATGTGATTGCTCATGGATACATAAAAAAACTTGCTAGTTACTGAAGACTCGAACATGGTTAGGGCAGCACCATAATAGAGACAAAGAACAACAAAAAAGGTGAACAAATTCAATGAGCTTGACCGTAAAAAAAGAACACCACTTTTGGAGCCAAAACAAGACTAGAAAACCCTTGGGCAAGCTTCCAAAGTATCTAGCAACATGTTTTGGGTTGACGGCAGCAGAAGAGGGGACATCATGCGCCCTCATACACCGGCACGTGAAACTCACAACAAGGATATGACAACGGCACATGGCGGCACGTGTGGCGGCAGTTGGTGGTTTGATCAACGCGAGAATGTCAATTGGCAAGGTCTGAGGTGGTTGGAGCGGTTGGTTGGATAAAGTGAAGATCTAAAACAACAAAACCAAACATCAAAGTAGCAACAAAGGCTACAATAAAGAAAAATGGCTATGAAGGCCAAGAGGAAAAATGTCTAGAGACTCTAAAGCTCTAATACTATGACAAGAAGTCTAAAATTCTTGTTATATTGAAAAGAAATGAATGTACATGAGTATTTATACAATAGAGAAAAAGCTATACTAGGAAGGGAAAAAAAAAATGAAAAATAAATGACTAGCAAATCCCTAACAAATAGGGATTGGCAAATTGACTAATTCTTAGGCTCAACTAACAATTGCAATGATTCTAATTACAATGACTATGAATAATTAAGGAGGATTTGACAAATAATTAAGGAGGATTTGACAGAAAGTAATGTATGAAGTCTAGAAATCATTCACAGCCTGAGAGATATCTGTGTTATATGAAATATGATGCACAATTGCAATCAAGAACATCCATGTAACATATTTAGGGAAGTCAATAAAACAAAAAAGCTAAGAATGCACAAAAAGCGAGTCAGACAATTGTATTGGTTATTCAATTCTAATATAGACCAAGCAGTAACCCAACCTGGGATGGAACATCTGAATGATGCTTGACTACATCACGGCGAACATTTAAGGACCGAAAATAGTAGGATCTTGCAGCTTGTAGGTCTCCATCATAATATTTAAGATCTCCAATTTTATTAAGCGAAACAGAAAGTGTATGTGTAATCTGTAGGCCAAAAAGTTTAAAGATACAAATTAAAAGAATAAAATTAATAAAACATGATTATGTGATATATAAAATTGGTCTTAAAAAAAAAAGTTCTAATGAAATAACCTCCAAGTCATCTTTTGGCAACATCAAGAGAAATTCAACACTTTCTTCAAAATAAGAAACTGCAGAACTAGCATCCCCCATAGCTCGGCTGCAGAAGATATAATGTTAGCAAGCATATCACAATTGGCCTCCAATAAGCATTTGATATCATGGAACAGTGTTCTTTTTTCTATTAGATAAAGTAAACACCAAATGCAGAAAGCAGGTTTGCATTTTTTTTTCTCTCTCTCTCCTTATAATCTAGTGCTTTCCATGTTCCAGATGCAATCATTGTCTTTTGGAACACATTTCAGAACCCTGGAATCAAGCTTTTTTTGGTGGAGCAGGGCAGGGTGTGGGGGAAGGGATCAGGAATTGCCATATTTTTCAATGATATTACAGACTTTATTTGCTCAGCTCGGATTAATCCCCAAACCTCACCAGCCTTACCACTATCTCAAAATCAATTCCACCACACTTTTGGCAAAAGGTTGACCTGATCTTCTGGGGCACTCAATATGCAGTCCTATTTACTTTACTCAGTCTATCATGTAGATATATGGGATGATTTAAAATAATAATAATAGTCTTAATAGTAATAATAATTTATAGATTCCAATAGCAGCTTTTATCTTTTCATGTGAGCTTTGAAATGGTTCTCCATGCTTTTCTTTCAGCAGAAACCCTGTCATAATTATCTACATAATTTCTGCAGTTCACATAACGTGTTGAAAGAGCTCGATCATATGTCAATTCTACCAAATGAAACTATAACAGATATGGCTTTTTCTAACTGCTCATTAATTAGATACAGATTCTCTGCTTATTTCTTCATGAAAGATCTCCAATTACTTATGGAAGCTAATGGGCATCTTCTCAGGCTACCATGGCAAATGAATTGTAAAAATAGTGCTTCTCCTTTTAAATAATGAAAACATAAAACACTCACTTTGAAGGCATAGGCACAGCTGCAAAGATAATAACTGTTAGAAATTAATTAAAACTATTCATGACCTTCACT
The DNA here is from genome assembly GCA_032878935.1 of Erythrophleum fordii. Lineage (NCBI taxonomy): Eukaryota > Viridiplantae > Streptophyta > Magnoliopsida > Fabales > Fabaceae > Erythrophleum > Erythrophleum fordii. The sequence continues at coordinate 9,280,833 of JAVQMF010000052.1, read as the reverse complement.
TAACAATTTAAGCTTTTGAGTTCAACCAATCCTTGACATAGTATCAAAGCCTTTATAATCAAGTGGTCAAGAGTTTGATCAATAACCAAAAAAAAAAAAAAACTCAGCCTTGAACCAAGTACTAGGGCTGCATTCCTTATTACTTCTATCATTCTTGGTCTCTGTCTAGTCCTAGTCAGTGTTCTTATTTGAATCAGTTCATCATTTTTGCAATATGCATTTCTATCTTAGACTATCTTCACTTGTATCCTTCCTCAATCAATGAGAGTTCTATCAGATATTTTATACTTGTACAAAATTTCATCATCATTCTTAAGGTATCAATTTTGCAAGTGAATAGTATGATGGAAGACAACGAAAATATCCTACAAAGAAATTAGAATAAACAGATATGGAAAAAATCAGAATCAAGAAATGAGAAGAATGAATGACAGATTGATATGTACACAAACAGGCAGGAAAGAGTGACGGATAGAAAAGTCATGGATACAAACAAGCATTTATAGAGGAAAAAGAGAAAGAAGGATAGAATATGATGTACGCACCAGCAGTCACCAAGCATACCCAAGACTGCTCCAAGCTGTGAACATAATTCTGACGTGTTACCCATTTTTTCCAACTGGCCACGAATGTCTTCTGCACAGAGGTTGAGCCTTGATTTGGCACTTTCTATATTCTGAGCACGGAATGCCTGTAGTTGAATTGCATTCAACAAACAGTTCATTGTCAGGCAGTTCAACACAGTACAAATCATATGGAAAAACTAAGTAAAACAAAAAAATTTGCTTCAGCATAACATGATCCCCCCATCCCCTGCAATGGCATGCCCCCGAAAGGATGCTTTCCAAAATATCCAATCATATATCTCAGATTAGTAAGTATCATCAAGAGTTATTATAATTTATGATCATGACCACATTTGTTGTCTTTTGTCAATGATGATAATAAATAACAAATGAATGAATGAAAACTTCAAGAAGCCATCTCCATTTAATCCTTCGTAATATAAGAGAATGCTTAGCAGTAAGAACCCCTTTCCAAAGCCATACTTACCCTCATGGCCTGTTGCACTAAGAAAGAACCCCTTTCCAAAGATACGTCCTCATATATAACTGGTTTACTCTTTTCTGCTTCTCCTCCTCTGTCTGAACTTACAGACCTTTTGATTCTAGCATGACCTTCAATAAATCGATCAACTATACCCTGAAGATTAGCATCAGGCTCGATCTTCTCAATATCAGCCCCACACAATGGACAGTCCTTAAAGCGTGATATACATGCTCTAATTTTAAATATATAAAAAATCAGAAACAAGCTGTAAGGATATTAATATAGATGCAAGAATATCCATGGGAAGCATACTTACTTGCAGAACGCATGAGAACAGGGCACACATTTGCTACTTTCAAATAGGAGTGCCTGGCATATCATACAGCTAAGAGGACCAATCTTAAATGTTTGGGAGTCATATCCAAAAGGGCACTTTGGAGAAGCACTAGCTGAGTCGTTAGACTCTTTTTTCACCTTACTCTCAGACTCTGCCTGATGCTTGACTGAATTTTCTCCGGATTTTTTTGAAGAGATATCATCAGGGCGAGCAGCTTTGACAAAAGGGCAAACTGGCGTCATGTTGATTGCAAACCTGCATTAAATAAAAAATTGAGTTTAATTACTTCATTTTGGAAGAAGTTCCTATATATTTGAATTTACAAAGGATTATAAAAACTGTCTCAATGCTCAACTCCTCATTAATAATAATAAGTCACTCATTACAAGCATATCAACTTTACATTAAGAATTGAATAGTTTCGAGTGGCCAAAAAATTAAAAAAAAAAAAAAGGTACTGAATAGTTCTGAGCTGCAAAAACAATATCCTTGGGAGTTTCTGACAACAAACCATATCCTACATAAATTATATATGATTTTCAACCTTTCAGCCTTATCAGGAGATGGGTTCCGGGGAACCGCACTATATCTTTTATCCCTTTTATGCATCAGGCAAAGTGGAATGAACTGCAATCATTTGAGTGCTTCGCTAGCATTGCAACAATTGTACCAAAATTAGAGAAATTTCTAACAGAATTGAGCTGACTTACAATCATGAATCCACTTATACAACAAACAAAATTATTATCTAAATTTTATGAAATATAGTCCACTTTCCTACTTCTTTTCCATGATATATAAATAATCAATCAACTGGGGTCATTAAGATCATTTCAACAGAAATACATAAATACCAAATTACCACCTGAACGCCTTTGGGTATGGGAATGCGTATCGTAACCGTACATTAATCAACTTCCATAAGTCTTCAAGAAAAAAAACAAATTACAGAATCGATAGTGAGAAAGAGAGAGAACCAGGGGTTCGAGCTTCAAAGCCCTCAAAGATTTTCCTGAACTGGGTGGCCGATACTCGTGCGTTTAACGAAGTCGTTACAGTGGTGTGGTTGTTCGTTCTTTCTCGTCTTCCCTTTCGTTCTGCAAGCAAAATCCCTGGAAATGCGAAAGAGGGCGTCGTCCGGAAGGATGCACGAAGCTTCACAAAGCTAAGTAGAACTACATGTTTTTTACTGTTATCTTAAATTATTTATTTGTTTTAATTTGATTATTTTATTCTTTATTTTAATTTAATTTTTTATTTGTGTTATTTTTTTAATATTTATCAAGAATTATTTTACAATATTAAAAATTCTTCAAAACATTATTAAAAAAATTACAAGATCATTCTAAAACATTATATTAAATTAAAAGATCAATATAATATAAATTAAAAGTTGAAAATACGATATTAAAATTAAAATTAATTAATTAACCAGAATTATAATTGGTTTACCAATCTTGATTTCATGCTATTATTAAAAAAATTAACAAACGGCTAATTTTTTTTTAAAAGCATGAAGCAATAATTGATCTCTTCAACGACAAAACTTTTTATATTTTTAACTACGGTTCCATAATCTGAATTAATTTAATTTTTTTTTCATTTCATAAAAAAACAAATCATTTATTGAAGTCTAAATATAGAAATAAAAAATTTTACATTTAAAAATTAAAATTACATATAAAATATTTTACGAAGTGAGATTTTGTCAAAGCACAATTTTTTATCATTAAATTCATAAATATGATTGTCTAGTTGGATATTTTTTTGATTTAATCCCTCAAAAAATTATTTTCCTAATTTGATCTCTCTCAAATAAAAAAAAAAACTTATTATCAATCTTTTGTTAATCTATATATATTATATAATAGTAATTAAACAATATTAATTTTATTTATGATAAATTGACCAAAAATATTATAATAATGGTTTTATTTGTGAATAACTAAATTATAAAAAATATTCTATTTGTAAAGAAATAAAATAAATTTTTTGTTAAATCTTAATAATATATAAGATGTGGGCTTTTGAAAATAAAATAAGTTGAAATGATATATTATTTTAATAAAAAATACTAAACAAGCGCAAATTGTTTATAGCAGCTTAAAATTTGGAGTTATTAAATTTATCTTGTAAATTTGTTGCCTTATTAATATAGGAAATATACTTGCATGGGTGGCCTTGCTCTTTCCACTAGTAACGCGATGAAAATGACTGCTTAGCTCATTTCGCAACAAGCCGAAGTCATCTCACCTCCTTCCTGTTGATGTGATAGATGCGACGAAAAAAATTATAAGAAGGATATAACTAAAATTTGTCTTCTTATGCAAATGAAGGATAATTTTTTTTTATTTTTTTCTTGAATTAATAATTTAGATTTATTTACTTTAGTCTCTTATTGAGAATTCTAGCATGAAAAGGAAGAGAAAACTCGTTTGTACACGAGGGGAGAGGGTTTACAAAAATCCAAAGAAGACAAAGAAAAAGAAGATGCTAACGGGTTATTTTTTAAAAAAATTATATTTATGGACTGAGATTTTATAAAATTTATAATAAAAAATTTTTAAAATTAAAATTATTCTTAAAGAATATAATTATTACTAAATTTTGAAAAATTTATTATTAGATTTAAAAAAATTACTACTAGAGTTTAATAAAATGATAAATTTTCTTAAGCCTTATGTTTTTTTAAATTTAGTAGTAATTTTTTTAAATTTAATAGTAAATTCTTTAAAATTTAATAATAATTGTAATTTTAGAAATAATTTTAAATTTTTTATTATAAATTTTATAAAATGCGGATGCTTGAATATAAACTTTTTTTTTTGGATTTCTATTTAATATAAAATAGAAATAGAATCTATTCTATAATGAATATATTAATTATTTATAAGAATATTAATTTCTAATAATTTGAATTATGAATTAGAATGGAATTCTAATTCTTCTATCTTCTATTTATTTTTCTATTTTTTATTATTTTTTAAGTTTAAGAATAAGAATATTTCGAATTTCTATTTTTCTAAAAAATAAAAAAATAAATCAAAATGGAATAGAAATTCTATTCCTACAATATCAAATTAATTTAAATTTTTGTTGATACTTCTTTACTTTATAAATTTTTTATTTATATAGAAGGAAAAAAATATGAATTATTATGTATCGATTGAATCAATGACTATTCATGATTTCATAATTGAATCAATTACGTACCGGCTCCAAAATAGAGGAATGTTACCTAAGAGAAAGAACATTAACCTAGAAACGTTACATCATCTCTGAAGTCATTCTACGTAAAAGTTTTGACACTGTTAGATATACAAATAGTGTTTGGAAGAGGCGTTGTTTAACTACTATTCCTCCCTATGAATATTTTAATTTTATTCAGAGCTTTAATTTTTTTCAAAGTTTCTTCCAAGCTGAGAGGAAAGGAAATCAAAATACAGAAATCGAAATGCCATATAATAGCTCAATCAAATCGACTAGCTGGAGAGCCAAATCAACTTGTCTTCTCAATGATCGGTGGATTCCTTATGGATAGCATCTATTGTAGGACCTAAAAAATATTTTTTTAAAAAATTATAATAAATGACTTATATCATATAATATTTATAATAAAAAATTTTAAAAATTAAAATTATTTTTAAATACTATCATTATCATCAAATTTTTAAAAATTTTATTATCAATTTTAAAAAATTTATTATCAAATATAAGATTTTATTCTCATCAAACTTTAAAACTTTTTTATATTTAACAGTAAATCTCTTAAAATTGATTAAAATTTTTTTAAAAATTTAATAATAATGATAATCATTAAAAATTTTAAAAATTTTTTTATTATAAATCTTATAATATTTGAATCCTTAATTATAATTTTTTTAATATTTTTTTGACTTTGTTAGCCTTCCAAAGACCTGTGATTCTGTCAAAACAGAAGTTAAGATTTGCAGAGAGATGATTGAAGGGGTTGGTCCTCTCTGTTAGGCATTTATTCAACACTATAATCCTAATAGGAAATACACGTAAATAATAATATCGTAACTTTAGCCATGACGAATAATTTCAGAGTTGAAAGCCCAATCAGTAAACTATAATCGGGAAATGGAGAATAGAGATTAAAGAAAGGAAATTAAGTGAAAAGCAGTTTTTTGGACTAATAAAAGGGCAAAAGTATGATGGACACTGGTAAGGTAATATTTTTTTTCACTCAGTCAGGAATCCTCTCAATAATCAAATTGACCTGCGTGTTTATTTATACTAATAAAGAAATAACTACGGCTATGCTGATAAGTATTAATAAATGATAAAACAATAAGAGATGAGGACACTCTTTATATTTTAAAATTTCAAACAATAGATAACTAAATAAAAATATTAAATATATTTTCAAGTATATTTCAAATTTTAAAGTATAACCCAACATATTCTCACTTGATTTGAATATAATTTTACTACAAAATATACCCAAAAATATATTATAAAAATCATAATAGTAAATCCTCTAAGTAATGAGTAATACTTCACATGTATTATACGTAATATATCTTTGAGCTTAATGATGACGTATATACCTATATATATACTTTGTGAATAAATCCCAAATGTTTATTTGGGTTCAAATACTTAAATTTTGTTAACCTCACAATATAAGATAGAAATAACAAAATAATAATTTAAAATTTATCATTTAAACATATCTCAATTATACCAACAATGACAAATGTAGTCTAAGTCTCATATGGGGCATAAGATTCTTAAACTCTCTTTAATGCATGCTCTCAGTTAAAAGATCATCTAACATTTCCTTAAATCTAATATGTTCTATGACACTTATCCTTATGAGTTCATAAAACACCTTAATGGGTCTAAAACTAAATTCACAATTTAAAGCTTGTGATAAAATTTTCAATCAAATGCCCAATGAACTTGCTACAAAACAACACACATGCACATATTCAGCAAATATGAAGATGTATCCAAATGTTGACTATTAATGCCAACACATTCTATTAAGTTTGAATATGAATAACCAACAATTTCCAAATAGCTAGTTCCCCTATAAGCATGAAATCTTTTGTATCTTAGAAGGTTTTTTATAACATTCCTTGCAACTTTTTAATAATCCATGTCTAGATGACTTTGATATCTATCTCAATATACTTACAACAAAAGTTATGTCTAATTTTGTGAGACCTAAGCATACATTTAGCTTCCAATTGTTGAAGCCATAAGGAATATTCTTCATCTCTTTCCTTTTTAAATCATTATCAAGACATTTTACAAAATTTGTTCCATTTCATTATAAGCCCTACATTAGGTGAACAATCTTTTAGCTGAAAATGTTTAAAAACCTTATTAATATGGGCTTTTTGTGATAGTCTTAAGATATTTTAAGACCTATCTCTTTTATGGATCCTCATGTGTCATACCATATTATTTCTAGTGTCACCTTACTCATCCAAGGTGGATTACACATGTTATCAAAAGAAATCCAAGAAAATGCATTAAAAATAATGAATTTAATAGCATTATGTCGGGGTTTAAAATTAATCTTACATCTCATAGACCCCGTGAACTTACTAACAACATTCTCTATTTATTTTCCATCCATACAAATCATAACACATCTCAAAACTTTACATAAACCACGGATCAAGAGCTAAAAACTATAAATATTCACATTTTGCTCAGGTCAAAATTTTAGCTTTTTGCTAGCAATTTTGAAAAATCATAACTAAATTAAAAAAAATTGAAATCAAGCACCCATAGCTTTTTGGAAAGCTTTGGATGTTATCTTTACACTAAAAATAGTTCCAAGCCATGAACAACTCATATGGACTATGTTTGATAATAGAAAAATGGCAAAGGTCAGACTATCCAGCGTTTCTAATACAACTTACTAATATAAACTTCAAAAATGCATAACTAATTCCACAAAAATCCAATCCATAAAAATTATATCAATTTAGAAAGCTACAAATGTTAAATAGAAGGAAAAAATATTTCAAATCAATGTAAAAGCATCCATACCTCAAAAATTGATGGAATAGTGATAGAGGTCTGACTACACACCTAAAACAGAATAAAAATTTCAAAAATTCATATCTCCCTCGCTAGATATCCAATTGAGGTGATTCTAGTTAGCATAGTTCATTGTAAATGTCTAGTTTCTCCTTGTAAAATTTCATGACCATTTGACATCGTTTGGCCTATAAATGATAAATGTAAATTTTTGGATCATATGAACATTGCCACTGTCATTTTCTAAAATTTCATCCAATTTCAAAAATTCGCCAAAAATTATGTAGACTTATAAATATTTTGTACTTTAGTTTCTTAAAAAGCTCTCAACGAGATCTATATGCATATCAAGTTTTAGGTCAAGAAGAACTCATTTGGATAGATTGTGCTATGGCTCACCATTATGGTCATTTTTGCATCTTATAAGGCACCAATTAGGTCCAAATGGCCTTCTTTGGCACCTCTTAGGCAAATTTAAAGGCATAATTACAACCTATATGAACTACCCAAGTGGTCTAAAATATCATGCATTTCATTTTGGTCATCTAACATCCATGAATACACTAACAAATGCAAGTCATCAAGTAACCAAATCTCACATTTCCATTGATTTTGTGCCAAATGTAGTTCATACATCATTTGTACATGATATTACATTTGCTCATGTGTTTACAACTGAAAAAAATAATATGTACACATCCCCTTTGACATTTAATTACAAGAAAACTATATAATTGTCAAAGTGTAGTCTCTCATGTCCCTTAGCTTGCATTTCTCTCTTCATAAGCACTACCTAAACATATGGAGATGAAGGAGGGAAGGGGAGTGAGATTCGTGGAATCTCAATAGCTCACACACCAATTTATATATACATTCATGGCATATACACATCAAAGGCACAAGTATGAAAAGCAACACAACCATAGAGCATATAAAGTCACATTTCCATGCCACCATTTCACATCAATTTCAAGAATGAACTATAAGGAATTTTGGTTTTATCTCACCTCATCTCTAAAACTTTTAGATTTGCCTCACCCTTGCCTTAAGGGCTTTTGACTTGGCCTCACCCGCCCAAGAGACTTTCAGCCTTGTCTCACTCATACCTTGAGACTTTTGGCATCTCCTCACCTACATCAAAAGACTTTTGACACCACCTCACCCTCATGAGCAATTTTCACAATCAATATCATTCAAGAAAGCATATTGGTACCAATGCAATATCAAAGTATCAAGTGGCATATTCTTAAGTGACAAAAGTACACATAAGTACACAATGATATATATGTAACTAAGAATGCAAAAAGAATAAGGTGGAAAGCTACCTTGTTATTTATGCAAGCTTTACTTTCCCTTACTCCTTTCCTTTTTTAGTTTCACAAGCACACTTAGGTGGGGTTTGGTTTCCTTGGCCTAACATCATGAATAACACTCAATTATATTCTTGAAGTAAGCAAAAGCATTTAATTTACTTTTAAGAACCTACTTAGTTCCATAAGTCACATAATGGTTCCATAAATAGCCTATTGAAGCAACCATCATGATTCAAGTTCTTGGCTCCATTCTCTTCTCATTTCTGGGTCTCTTGATCTCATTTAAGGTCTTTGGAGCCATTACACATTCATTTACAAAAGCCTAAACACAAGTTGCCTTATAAGGTCACATCATAGAAGTCATTGCCTCATCTCCTAATTACTCCTAAATTTTTTTCAAAGATTCCTCCTACCTTCTACCATCATATGAAGTCCCAAACTAAGGCTAGAATAATTTAAAACACTCACTAACCTATTCAAGTAGCCTTGGCTGAAGTTATGGAGGAGAAGAGAGCCCGTGCACTTTTTTTATTTTTCCTTGATGGGAGACATACATGGGAAGCTTCCTAAAGGTCATAGGAACTCATTAAATCCTCACATCACTTAGAATACCCTTGGATAAAATCATATTTTTGCCTATGTCTTTGGATCCTTAACTTCCCATTCTTGGTTCTCTTTTGCTTCTTAATTAATTCCACTTGTATCTTCCTAATCCTCACATCTTAAAACCCTTAATTCTACCTTAATATAGTCAGAATTTATCTCCTATGGAATGGCCCCTAAGCTAAACAAAAATACCATGGAGGAAGTAAGCAAGGAGAAGCAACAAAATAAGAAGAAATACATTGGTTTCTTGGTTCCTTCAAAGCCTCTTTCACTTGGTGTAGACTCCTCCTTGAATTCCTACTCTTTTCCCTTTGAACTAGACCTAAACACAGCCCCACTTCATCAAACAAAAATATAGAAAGGAAGGTGGGAAGGAGGAGAAGAGAATTTCTAAAGAGAGAACTAGAAAAGTCTTGATTTACATACCTTTTCTTCTTAGTTTTTCTTCCTCCTTGAGCTCTCTCCTAGTTCGTCTTTCTTCTCTTGTTTCTCTCTCTGGTTTGGGTAGAATGAAGGATTTGTTAAGATGAAAGAGAAGAGGGACACTTCATATATCAAAAGAGAATTCATAAAAGCTTTTTAAAAATGCCACTTTTGTCTTTTATTCTTGGCTAATTCATTTGAGGCTCATTTTAGCTCTTTTTCAAGAACTGTCTTTTCTATCATAAAACTTAGGTCCTCTAATTTATAAAATAACTTTGGAATCACTTTATTTAGATTTAAAATCATTCTGAACTATTTGATCAAATTTTTGGTCAACCGATAGCCGAAATCGCTCATTGGAGGGGTTTCAACTCTCCCGAGAGTTTCCCATGATTTTTAGAGCCTATGAGAATTCTAGAAAACTTAAAATTTTCATTTAAAAAACTCTTCTGTGAGTTTTCCAAAAGTTGCCCTTATTTATGAAAATGCTATTATACTTTCAGCAAATTTTGTAAACCACTGTAGCCTTGATTTCTGGGTAACTCAAGACTCAAATCCTCACTTTCTATTATTTAGAATTTTATTCTAATCTTATTTGATCTCAAATCATTCACTCTAGGGGACTTCCTTTTATATCCAGTGCATTTTGCATGTTCACAGAGAAACCAAACATTACGTTTCTTATGTTTACGAAGGGACCAAATGTTACATCATGCCTATAAGATACCTCACCCATATATTTCATGTCATAGTTCTTAAACAAAACTTGTTCACTTCATGTAACAATCCTAAGTTACTAGATGTAAACAAGATATCATTTACATATCAACTAAATAGATGATCTTAATCCCACCAACCTTATGGTATGTACATTGATTCATAGTGTTCTCAATAAAACCAAAATGTACTTACATTATGAGACTTTAAGTACCAATGTCATTAAGCTTATGTGAGCCTATAATGCCTTCCATTGGCAATTGAGATGATCCCTCCAAGTTGTTTTATATATAACTCTTCCTTAAGATCAACATTAGGAAGATTGCTTTTCACATCCATCTGGTGTAATCTCAAGTTAAAATAAGCAACCAATGCTATGATATGGAAGGAATACCAAACTTAATTACTTGTCACGGATTCCATCTCATCTATCATAACATTTTGTCACAATTTAAAATTATTAGTGCTCATTGCTTCTAAAAACATGGCAGGGTCATTCTCAACATTTATGTCATTGTAAACTCAAGTAGATATACCATGAAGTCTTTAGAAATTATCAGTTTATCAATCCTTATTGAATTCCTTAATTCAATCTCTTGCGAAGGTCGAGGCTGCTCAGTAGGAGAATCTTTTACAATAACTTGAAGTGCTTCTTTAGCATTATGAGGTGCTTTATTGGGAATGGTAGGATTTACTGGATGTAGATCATCCTGGTGTCTAGTAATGATTAACTTGGATTTGTGGAACATCATTATGTTCAATGTTCACCCAGCTTGATGAGTGTCACATACATCTACAATTTTACCATCATTAATAAAAGTTGATTCCAAAATATGATCATTTTTAATAACTATGTCATGACATTGATCATGTCTACTAATTGTGTCATCTTTAAGAAACTTGACATTTGTAGACTCTATAAACTCAGTAGAATGTGTTGGATAGTAAAATTCATAACCCTTAAACTTTTCTGCATAGCTTATAAATTAAGTTATAATAGTCTTAGGATTTAATTTTCTCTCTTGTGAATTGTATGCTTTAACATCCTTAGGACAAACCCATAAATGTATATGATTATAGGTTTCCAATCTTTCTAGATTTCCAACAGTGTTTTAGAAACAACTTTTGTTGGAATTCTATTTAGAATACATAACTTTATCTTAAGTGTCCTTCACCATAAAGAGGTAGAAAGTTTGGTGTTATGTAACATACTCCTCACCATGTTAAATAGAGTCGAGTTCTTCCTTTCAATTACGCCATTCATATTAGGTGAGCTATACATAATATATTGTGCCACTATACTATATTGCTTAAGGAACTTAACAAATGGAGTAGGTACCTATTCACTATTGGTGTACTTACTAAAACACTCTTCTCCTCTATCTTACCTCACTATCTTAATTTATTTACTAGATTATTTCTCTACCTTTACTTTATAGACTCTAAAGGCATTAAAGGCCTAACTTTTATTATAAAGTATGTACATATACATATAGCATGAATAGTCATCAAAAGGGGAATAAAGTTTTTTTTTTTTTAACCATTAGATCTTTAATTACAGCTACTAATGTCAATGTACATAATTTTTAATAGTTCAAAACTTCTTTTAACCCTTTGTTGTGACATATTGGTTTACTTACCTTTAATAAAGTCCACATATGAATCAAAATTAGCAAAATTTAAAGATTCAAGAACTCCATCCTTTGCCAATCTCTTAGTTCTCTTAATGGAGAAGTGTCCTAATCTCATATGCCACAAACTAGAAGACTATTCATATATAACACAATGTTCAACACAAATACCACCATATATAGACATTAAGGTATTAAAGACATTCAAGCTAGTATAGATCTTATAAGCCACAATCTAAAGACATTTTCTTAGAAATTTTTTTTTGCAATAAAAACTAAATCCATAAATATGTAATGAAAAACTTGAAGGAACAAGTCTAGAAACAAAAATTAAGTTCTTAGAAAAAAAATTAGAATCATAAAAGGTTTATTATAAATCCAATAGATAACTAATGCTTAAAATAAGCCTATAAGTCCCTATAGTCTCCACTTGTGAATTAAAACCTATTTTTAGGAAAAACTTTACGTTCACTAAAGTTTGATTTTCTTTGGTTAAAAAGACCCTGCATGGTATTACTAATGTGGATCTATTAATCTACTTTGTGTCATGACAAATTTGAATCTTATTAGACTTAAGACATACTAAAGATAAAAGTTTACCTTTCTTTGTGGACCATTCCTTCCTATTTAAGGCATCTTCCCATGTATGTCCCTTCTTCTTATAGAAAGAGCATCAGATTGTTTGTTTCAAGAACAAAGGCAATGCTTTTGTCATTGTCTTTTCCTTTACAATCTTTCTTTTGGAAGCTAGTGATTACATGAGTCTTATATGAGACCCTACCACCTTCTTGCCTGAACCAATTTTCTTCTTTCACTCCATGGACAATAATTTATTTACTATCCACTTTTCCTTATATGTTTAATAAGAAATCTTAAATAGCCCATACAAAGGAGATAGTTAAGTTCAAAGATCAACTGCACTATGAAGGGATCAAATATCTTTTATCTCAAACTTAAGTATCTATATGATATGCTCATGCACACCCTTAATGCCAATTAATTTCATTAAGGGCAACAGTTCTATCAATGTACCAACTAGTGACTTATTAGATTACTCATATTGTCTATTTATAAACTACAAGTAGTCCTTCACCTTTGCACATTCAGATATAGACCTACAACAACTAGCCTTCATATGAGATATCATAGACAACATGATGAGGTAAGTGGATCACTCCCAATGCGTATACAAGATTATCTAAACTTGTATTTTAGTGCTAGTGGGTACCAAAATCTCTACCTAACTAAGAACACAATTAAGTTCAAGATAGCCTAAATGAAAGAAGATTCTCTTCTTCTATACTATATAAGTGTCTCTAATCAGAATGATTATTTAGCAATTTTAGCAATTTAAAAAAGATGAAGTTGATGCAAATAGATATAATGTTGTGCTTAATTCAACAAGGGAGAGGCAAACTATAATGCTTTCATATGCTTTTTTGTGCTTGGTTCAAGGCATTAGATGCATGTCCCTAGGTTAAAGTAATTGAATGTAACATAGTAAAAAATGAGACTAAAATCAAAATACTAAAGCTAAAATGTCAAAATTCCCTGCTTGCCATTGGCTCAAAAATTGCCTAGAACTTCTGCAAAAGACCTTTCCTTTTCAATTCGATTAACAAAAAATTGCCCAAAACTTTTGCAAAAGCCCTCAACAAATCTTTCAAATCAAAACCATATATTCCACCTTCGAAGAACACCAACTTATTCCTCTCTGTCTCCATAGACCCATTGACAATATTTAGACCTCCGCCACGCGTCACCACAACAATCTTTGGTGGCTTTACTAACTAGCACCATTGGCATTTATGAAAGCATCAAAGGAAGAGGAAGAGGAGGAGTAACAAGGCTATAATAAAAACATTGAATTACAATTGTGATAATGGTAGTTTTAAGAGCTTATTGGACTTTTAATAAACTAGGGTGGAGGGAAGTTTAGCCTAAAGTGGGGGTGGATCTTGAGAGATAAATGAATCGAGTAAAGATGAATATCACAATTTTATTTGTGTTTTGCATGATTTTCTTTTTAGAATTAGAGTTAACGACCCAAAGTTAAAAATATTTATTTTGAAGGACTTGTTACCACTAGATTTAGGGAATTTTGCTTAAAATCAATGGTAATTTATCTTAAAACAATAGTAATAAGTCATTTAGAGTAAATATTTTTAATTTTAGGTCTTTAACTCTAATTCTCCCTTTTTTTGGTATAGTTGTTTTAAAATGTTTTATTTTAGTGTTTGAGGACATTTAGGTCATTTTGTTGGCAATGATTTACATTCTTCTAATTTTTTATGCAATTAAACTATAAATGTAAAAGTATTTCTTTTCCTTGGTGAGTCATACCAAATACTCTCAAAGCAAATCATTTCCTTTACAATTACATAACCTAAGATTCATTTAACCAAATAGGCTCTAACAAATTAATCCATGCACACATAACATAAATTAAGGCAATGAATCATCACAAACAAATATGTGTTTACCAATACCAGTAATATTAAAACATATATTACATATTACTAAAATCTACCTATAGGCTAATATTTTAACATATAATTAATTTATGTGTCTTTTATGATAAAACTAAAAAGCATTCATGATTTTTTAAAAATTGTGGAATAATTAGAAAATATAAAGTAATTTTTATTTTATTTAATTAAGTATGCAGATATGACTATCTTATTATAAGCAAAGAATCATCCTACCCTTATAGCTAAAGAATCATCATCTTAATCTTGATACATAAAATTTTGGACAAAAAAATTGATATAGGCAATTAACGTTTACCACAAAAAGGACCCAAAATAACATATAATATCCTATGTTTAATCCTATTTAAGCCTACAAAAAAAATCCAAAAATTTTCATAATTGGCCTTATAATGCTTTTTTGTCCAAAAGAGAGCTAAAAAGCCTAGAAAATGGCCTATATGTAATTTCTTTTTTTTTTTGGCCTAAATAGGCCATGAAATTCAAACTACCCAATGTTTTAAAAATAACTTTAAATTCTAAAAGGTTCATAATTTAAGCCCAATGAAAGACCAAAAACAAATATGTCCAAAATGCTTAAAAAAATTTATAGCAGCTAGTGAAAGAGTGAGCTTTAGCCAATGCCAAAAATGATGTGCCATTTGCCAACAACTCAACATCTGACTTGTTGTTTTGATTGTCTTTTACTTCTAGTTAAATTTGTAATACCTTAGTGTACTAACTCTATGTAGCCTCCCTCTGGGCTTGGTTCCATATGATTTTCAAATAATCAATACTATCCATGTCATTTTCATGCTATAAAACGGGGTTTCAAACACTTATTTTCTGCCCCGTGGGTCCTGTGAACTCATGAGTCACATTCTCTACTCACACTCCATTTGTAAAACTCAGACATAGCATAAAAGAAACCATAAGCCACGGGTATGGAGTCAAAAACTAGAAAAACGCAATTTCTCACATTCGCCTAAAAGTTCGATTTTTGGCTCTACTTTGGAAAATCATATCTAATTGTAGAAAAATGAGAATCTAGTAAATCATAGCTCTCTAGAAATCTCTAAGTGTTAAATTTACACTAAAAATAATTCCTAATCCAAATCTTGGTGTTTAGACTATGTTTGACATCAAAAATCAAGTAAAGGTCCGACTATCTCTATTTCTAGCCCAATTTACTATCATGAATTTCAAAAATCCATAATTAAATCCAAACAAATCCAATCTGGGCAAACTATACCAATTTGAAAAGCTACAGATATCTACTAGAGGAAAAAAATAAGTCCAAATCAGTTCAATAGCCCCTAGACTTCGAAAACTGATGGAACAGTGACGGAGGTCAGGTGGGCTCCCTAATGCTGATATAGAACTTCAGAAGGTTCATTCTCTCTCTACAGACCTCTGATTTAGGTGATTATAGTTCCTATAGTTTACTGTGATTTTCTAGTTTATGTGTATAAAATTTCATGACATTTGGACCCCATTTGGTTTATAAGTGACACAGAAACATTTTTGGACTAATGAAACAGTACCATGGCCAAACCACCAAAATCTTCCAATTTCAACAATTCACTAAATATTCTCTAAACCTCCAAATATTACCCACTTTAGCTTTTCAAGAAACTCTCTACAAAATCTAAAGGCATGCAAAATTTCATAACAAGAAGAGCTCATCTAGTCATATTTTGACGGAGCTCACAAAATTACCAGTTTTGGCACCTAAAAGGTCCAAAATGGGTCCAAATGGCCTCTCACATGTTCTAGCCACTCATGGACAAGTTTAAAAGAATAAAAATAGTCTATATAACTTGTCCAAGTGGTCCAAATCAACATACATTTCAAATTCACTATGCTACGGCAAAAAATATACTATTACATTCATTCAACAAAAGGGGCAAAACCCACATTTCCATTGATTTGGCTCTATGCATAGTTTGTACAACATCTTTCCATACATATACACTTGCTACACTAGTTACATATAAAAAATAGTGGGTACATATTCATTTGACACTACTTTACAACAAAATATCCAAAATAAAGCTAAAGTCTAGCTATACATGCTTCTAGGCTCCTTGGTGTGCACTTGTTCCTCCTTGAGATTCACCTAGCATGATAATATGGGAGGGGAAGGGGTGAGATTCAGGGAATCTCAGTAGCTCATGCACTCATTCAAGTAAGCAATCAAGGTATATAACAAGTCAAAGCATGTAATTTGGCATCCAACCATTCTCAAACATACAATACAAGTTGTACATACTATGGAGATCACAACAATGCCACAAATAAGCTCTAGGGACTTTTGGTCTAGCCTCACCTGAGTTTAGGGACTTTTGGATGGCCTCACCCGAGTTTAGGGACTTTTGACTTGGCCTCACTCGGTTATGAGACTTTTGGCCTTGTCTCACCCATCTCAAGGGACTTTCGGCACTACCTTACCCATCTCAAAAGACTTTTGGCACTACCTCACCCGAGTAATTCTCACAATCCAACACGCAAGTACATTGGCATCAATGCATCAAAGTAACAGTATATGGCATATTCCACACAATAAGCATATACATAAACATACAATGACTATTACATCCAAGAATGCAACAAGAAAGAGTGGGAAGAGAGCTACCTTTAGAGCCAACACAAGCCTTCCCTTTAAATTTCTCTTCTCGCTTCTTAGGTTCACAATCACACCTTGATGGAGGTGCTTCACTTGAGCCTAGACACAATCACAAGTATGGAATTACTCTCTTAGAATGTAACCTTTAGAGCAACCCTCCTACATACAAGAACCTAGGGTTCTCTCTCTCTCTCTAGAATGCCATCAACTTTTTCTCTCTCTCAAGCTCCTAAGGTAGTGGAAACAACATTTTCAAAGAAAATAAAGAGATTTAAGGGTGTTTTCCACTTTCCCTCTTCTGACCCATGCCCAAAATTCAACTAATTTCATAAACAAAACCACAGGAAAAGAGAGCAAAGAGAGGAGATCAGAACTCTAAGAAGAAATGAGAGGAACTTGCTTACCTTTCCTTTACTCTTCCTCCTTCTCTTGATCTTTTTCACTCTCCACGTCTCTTTTCTCTCCTTGGGTCGAAATTTAGGGCAAATATGAGAGAAAGAATGAGTTGGGGCGTGTTATGAAGTCATTTTTTCGCTATTTACTCTTTTCCGGATTGACCCTCGCTACGGCAAAAATTAACCTTCGCTACGGCGAGCTCGTGTTAATCACGTTCGCTATGGCGAGGTTTAACTTTCGCTACGGCAAGCACGTATAAATTCCATTCGCTATGGCGAGTTTAACCTTCGCTATGGCAAACTCGTGTCAGTTCCAGACCTCTGCTCTCGCTATGGCGTACACTACGGCGAGCAGCCCCCTGGTTTTTGTATGGAATGCTTGCACTCGCTATAGCTAGATTCACTTTCGCTATTGCGAACAGGCACTCTCGCTGTAGCGAGACCATTTCTCGCTATTGCAAGAAGACTTGGAGAAATTTCTGGATTTCAAAAATTTCCAACTTTCTTCTTCCTTTTCCTTTTCCCTTTTCCCAGTTGTTACAAAATCAACTCAACCTAATTCTAAGTTATTTCAAACCCATAAATTCACTCAACTATATCTCGTGATTTAAGGCTTCATTTTCAATGTTTCAAAAGCCAAAGTAATTAGAATATCATGGAGAATGCATATCCGATATCAAAAGTTCGAAAAACATACACAAAATATTCCTCTCAAATTAGGACAAAATTGAAACTTTAGCTTTCAAAATTTCATACATAAGATAGTACTTTCATATTTTGAAAAATACATATTAATGGTTGAATATTCATGGGGTTTGATTTTTCAATTGTATAAAACATTAAAAGCACTCAAAAAATTATAAATAAAAAACCACATAAACTAAAATAAATAAATATTATCCCTTTGAAACCTTATGCAAGACAAAGGCAAAACATAATTATGCAACTAGATAATAACATAAGCATAAAAATATCCAATTTTTCCATTATGTAACATCAATTCGTGCTATGTGAGGATTCCATAATTCATCTAACCAACACAAAATTAGGGCCAAAAAAAAAACTTCCACCTTCAGTAATTAATAACAGAAAACCAAATTTGTAGACTTTTAAAAAATCATGCCTACTATAATACCACATGGTAGGCATTTATTCCAAACTATAATCCTAACAAGAAATATACATAAATAAATAATAATATCTACCTCCAACTATAGAAAATAGTTACAAAGTCAAAAGCCCAATCAATAAACTATATTCTAGCAAAGAAAAAAGACTAAAAGAAAATTAAGTTAGAAGCAATTTTTTAATAGATGAAAGAGGAAAAGTGTGATGGGTACTAGCAAGCAATATTTTTTGCCTTACTTGACCAAGAACCCTCTTAATAATATGCCAATTTAGTAGGTTTCTCTACCATCAGTTGAATGAATCTACATGTCTATTAATACTAGCTAAGTCTTAATAAATGATAAAACTAAAATTTAAATAAAAGATGAGGACCATTCTTTATATTTTAAATTTTCAAATAATAGATAACTAAATATAAATATTATGTAATTCTTAAATATATCTCAAATTTTAAAATATAATCCAACATTATCATCAATGAAGTGAGAACAAGTAGAAATCAACGGGATGCCATAGGTATCAAGGACAAAGTTCTTGCTCACTATCCATTTAGCCCATAATATATAGGTTCAGCCATATAAATTTTAGAAATATCTTTCCTTTTACTCTTGTTGTATCAGTACATATTTTATAATAAATATAATCTACAAAAATATTTAGGCAAAATCAATATAAACACAGGTAATTCATAAAGTCATATATACTTTGTTATATTATTTCTGCATAATTTTACAAAAGAGGATTCTTCTACTAAAATGTTACTAATAGGCTTCTAAGATATGTCCCACTCTATTTTATATACCAAATTAGGGGACATTAATATAAGAGAAAATTCCTAACATACATTCCATTACACTTTTATAATAAAATGGTGGAACATTTTACATACGATTTAACTTAGTAATTATATATAAATTTATACCCACACACTCCTACAATTTGAAGGCAAGTGATAATAGGCATTTCACGATCCATGAACATGACAAGTTTCCATTCAATCGTGAACTCACACATCACTCGGAATCTAAACATTTGTGTACATAAAATAAAACATCAGTCATCTTTAATGTTAGCATGAAACAATATTACTCATGACATAATATTTTCTAACTAAGGCATGCCTTGGAGTGGACCATAAGGAAAATCATGCAATTAAAGATTACATCCCTTTTATAGATTGCCCCTCATTTCATAGAGATCTCTTTTGTTTTTAGGATCCTTTCTCTATTAATGGAGACCACCTTCTTTTAAAGGCCCTATCTCCTAAGGTCATCTCCTTTTTAAGGATATTTTCTTACATCATGTTGCATTAGTTACTTTTTCACATTTGTACCATGAAAATCATGATATAATAATTTTCCATCCTTTTCCATATGTAGCATGAAAGTCATGCAAACTTCTCATAATATTACCAAAACAATAATTTTTTTCTCAATTATTTTTCCCATATAGATAACAAAAATCATGTCATATAAATAATGATTTTTATCATAACAATCACACATGGCATAAGGAACATAAAAATTAGCTAGTATACATGTTATCCTTAAATAGGAATTTCCCATGGAACCCTACAAAATTATTGTCTTATTAATATTTTTAGAATTTTTTAGGTCTTTGTCCAAATTGGTCCATAATACATAGTCCATCATAAAATGTTATGACCCACAGAAGGTCATAGTCTATGTCTAAATAGGGTCATAATCTTGCTTCTTAGTTTCTTTATATGCCATAATGTATTTTGACTTTATGTTTCACTTGTCTTTTTCCATATCTTAGCTTTTATGAAGCTTTTACTTGTGTAGTTTTATAATTCCATTATGTTGTAGTTAATTTTAAGCTAGCTTTTATGAAATTAATAACTTAAAAATCCAAATTAAATGCTTGCACCTATTATTTGTTGCTTCTTATCCTTTGGAGTTTTGTTTCTTAAATAGTTATTTTAACTAAATGAGTGGGCCTTAGGAGTGGCACCATTTTCTCCATGCTTTTCCTATTTTATTATAGTTATTTCTAGTTAAAGTAACTTTTTAGTCCTAATGAGAATGACATTTTTTTAATTTAAGAAGTATAGTTTATATTTCTTATTCAATTAGACTATTTTGACTTAAATTTTTTTTCTTTTTAGTCTATAACTAGGTGAAAAAGGAATTTAATGATCTAAATGAGATTTAGCTAATTTCTAATTCCAATGTGAATGAAATCTTATCAGAGTACAACCAGAATCAAGAGGATTTCCTTGGCACCTTATCTAAATTTTCATCTAATTATTTTGTAGGAAGTTCCTAAAATTTTTGTTGGCCTAGTAACATACAGAGAAATTCACAATCCATAATTATACACATTTAAAAATACATATCAATTACAAAAAAATTCCTAACTTACCTTAAACTAAGTTGAAAACATTTATATTTATATACTACACATTGATTAATTAATCAATTAGATACAAGACATAATTTATTTTAAATAGAAATGCAACTTATGTTAATACAATTTATTTTATTTAAGGTAAAATGTTGTAACTATCTTTTCCTTTTAGGAATTTTGTCTGCAAAATTTAAATTATCATTTTAAAATAACTTTAGGTACTTTTGTTTAATTTAGTCTTCCATTTCCTAAGTTGCTTCTTTTGGTATAAATCCTTCCCGGGCTACTTTATCTAAAGGGATATTTTTTCTTAATTATTTTATGTTAGTATTCACAATTTGTACCATTTTTAGTTGATAAGTCAAATCTTCTTTTATTTGTACTAATTCATCAACTATGACATGTAAAGGACCTAGAATGTACAAAGTTAAGAGACATAAAAGACAGGATGAAGATTGGATAACTTTGGCAGGAGTGCAATTTGATAAGCAATTTACCCTATTCTTTTGATAATTTGGAAGGGATTTAAATACCTAGGGCTCAATTTTTTGGATTTTAGGGATTTGCCAGTGCTAATAGCAAGAGTAATTCTCAAGAATACATGCTTTCCCTTATCAAACTTTAAAAGTTTTCTTCTTTTTTTGGAGTAAATCTTTTACTGACCTTGATTAGTAGGTAATCTATCCTTAATCAACTTAATTTGTTTTGAAGTCTTCTATACAATGTCAGGCCCTAACATATTTCTCTCTTCGACTCCATACCAACACAAGGGTGACCTATATTTCCTACCATAAGGAGCTTTATAGGGAGCTATTCTAATGCCAGAATGGAAATTACCATCCTTGTTCTAAGACACAAGCTTTAAACATATCCTCTAAGGTTTGAATTGTTTGTTCCATCTAACCACTTGTTTGAGGATCATACATCATACTAAAACACAATCTAGTTCCAAAAGCTTTCTATAAAGCTTCCCCAAATCTAAAGGTAAACCTAGAATCTTTATTTGAAATGATATTGGAAGGTTTTTCATATAACCTTACAATTTTCTAAAGATACAACTAAGTAAGTTTATCTAATGGGTAATTAGCTTGAATAGGCAATAAGTGAGTAAACTTGGTTAATCTGTCCATTATTATCCAAGTAGCACCATACCCAGATTGAGTTTTGGATAGTCTTATGACAAAATCAATAAAAATACTATTCCATTTCTATTTAAGGATTTTTTAAGGCTGTAATGGTTCTGAGCTATTTTAACCTTTTGACAAACTAAATACTTTGCCATATATTCAATAGTTTCCCTTTTCATCCTTAGCCACTAGTACATCTTTTCTAAGTTTTAATACATCTTAGTTGTACCAAGGTGAATAGTATACTTGGTTTAATAGGCTTCCTCTAAAATCCTATCCCTCAACTCTCTCTAGACAAGGATGCGTAGTCTTACTTAGAAGAGAATGGTCCCATCTTCTGCTTTAGAAGAAACCTCATGGTCCAATTAAGTTTGCAAATATTAGTTTGCACTTATGCTTATCAAATTTGGGATCTTAAGTCACATTCAATATTTAATTCACTTATACATAGACTATGGGATAATAAGGTCATTAAAAGACTTAGGTTCCTAAAGTATTCAATTAACTTCATTTACCTAATCATTATTAGTGAGATATGTAAAGATTTTCTGCCTAAAGCATTAGCCATTACATTGGCCTTGCCAAGATGATATTTTAATTCAAAATCACAGTCCTTTAACAATTCTATTCACTTCCTCTCCCTCATGTCCTACTTGTTTCTTGTTAAAGAGATATTTAATACTTTTATAGTCATTAAATACCTCAAACATGGCCTAATATAAATAATGCCCCCAAATTTTTTAAGCAAATACCATTTTTGTTAACTCTAAGTCATTGGTGGGGTAACTTTTATCATGGGTCTAAGTATTTAGAGGCATAGGTAACTACTCTCTTATTTTGCATTAGAACAAAGGCTAAACCTTTTTTTGACACATCACTATAAATTTCAAAACTTCTTAAAGGATTTGGTATTAATAGGAGTAGTTAATTTTACTTTTAGTTTCTAAAAGTTATTCTCGCACTTTTAGGTCCAAATAAAAGAATTTCTTATCCTAGTCGACCTTGTTAAGGGTACAGGTAATTGAAAGAATCATTGAATAAACCTTCTATACCATCTAGCCAATCTTAGAAAACTTCTAATATCAATAATGGTCTAAGGTCTTTCTTATTGAACCATTGCTTCCACCTTATTAGGATATATTGCTTCTTTCTTGCAAGATCATAAGTTTTAAAAATTTCACTTATGCCAAAAATCACACTTCTTTAACTTAACAAACATCTTTTCCTTAAGAATTTATAACACCATCAGAAGATGTTGTTCATGTTCTTCCTTTAATCTAAAATAAACCAAAATATCATTTATGAAAACAAAGACGAATTGGTTTAAGTATGGCCTAAAAATTTTATTAATGTAATCCATGAATATTGTTGTAACATTTATGAGTCCAAATGATATGACAAAAAACTTATAGTGTCCATACTTTGTTTTAAAAGCAAGCTTTAAGATATTTTCTATCCTAACACTTATTTGGTGGTATCCGAATCTAAAATCAATCTTAGAGAAAATAAAGGCTCCATTGTGCTAATTTAACAAATTATCTATACTTCAAATGTCATGCTTGTTCTTAATGGCAACCTAAGGCTTTCATCCTTTCTTCACAAATAGCACAGGAGCTCACCAAGGTAATGCACTTGGTTAAATGAATTGCTTGGATAACATATTATTCTATTTCTTAAGTTCACTCGACTCGAGAGATATCCTATATGGTGCTATGGAAATTATACCTATTCTAAAAACTACATTAATGGAGAACTTTACTTCCTTTTTTGGGTGTAAGCTCATTATTTATAAGGGAAAACTTTTGGATACTTATTCATTATAGGGATATTTACTATTTCCTAAATTGCCTATGTTTTTGAACAGCATAAGAGAGCATACCCTTAACTTTCTTTGTCTAACTCCTTATTAACTTGGTTGACAATGAGAAATACAAACTTTAATTTTGGGTTTGGTGAAAACATAATGGTATTTTGGTAATAGTTTAAGACTATGCTATTCACAAATAGCAATCCAATCCCAAAATAATATCAATATTTTTCAAAGGTAAACAAATTAAATGGATAATAAATGGTTTGTTTTCTACCCAGATAGCACAATCTAAATAGGAATATAAAGTAGAAACTCCTCTCATAAAAGTAGAAACATACAAATTATAAGGTAATTTAGATATGGATGAGTTCAATTTCTTCACACAATTAATAGATATAAACGAATGAGTAGCTCCTAAGTTAAACAATGTAATAAAAGAATTATTTTTAATAACACATGTACCTTTTATCAAATTGGAAGACCAAATTGCCTCTTTTTTGTTTAAAGTGAAGACTCTCCCTTTGGTTGGGGTTTTTGTTCTGGATGTAAAACGTTGCATGAAACCACATTTGGCTACACGTTGCATGAACAAAACCTATGTTGCACATTTAAACGTGGCTTGCAATGACTCGATCATGGTTCAAAATTTGTGGGCTTTATGAGATGATTTCCCACGTTTGAGAACATGCCATTTTCTATGGCAATGTGATGGAGTTGCTGTTGAAAACTTTGCCTATAAATACAAGGGTCCCCAAGCTAGGTTCATATAATCATGTGAACATAACACTATCATAGAGTGTTAACCAGAGTTTGAAAGCATTTCTTGAGACCTTCACATGTACAGAGTTTTCATTAGAAATCAGAGCATTCAAGTAGTGGTGGGAAATAACATTTTAATTCATTTTTTTTGCATTGGATATTATAAATATGATTTTGTATATCCATATAAGCTAACAGTTGGTATCAAAGCCAAAATATACCTCTGCGTTGCTGAATTTTGAGCTCAAAAATATCAATTTGTTTGCTAATTTGGGTTGGTTTATGGAGCTATTTTTTCATCATTTTGATATCAAAAATAAAATCCTCATGAAAGTCTGATAAAAATAGACTCCTAGATCACCCAAAACCAAGCTCAGAAATGCCAAAAATGACCAAATTTTCATTTAGGTTTGAAATGGGTCATAACCGAGTTAGGTAGACTCAGCTGGAGGTTAAAGATGACTTGTACGATACGTCATTTTGATCATTCATCAAATGACATGTAGTTTTGGACTTAGCATTCCTATTCCAAACTAGAGCATCTGACATGCAATTTTGCAATTTTGACTTAAAATGAGCAAAGTGGCATAAAGTAAGATTCGAACCCAGCCCTTCCTCATGAAAGGTATGACTCCTTACCATTTTAGCCATACTTCATTTTTGTTCTTTATATGCAACATCTAATATATATATATATATATATATATATAATATTTTAGTTTATGGCATTTTGAACTGATATATATATATAAATTGTTGTTTCTTAATTTGTATATATGTATATATTATCTTCTGCTATATTTTAAAAAAATTACAATAATTTATTTACTTATTTATTTATTTTAATCATTTACTTTGTTCAAAATTATTAAGCATATTTTAATTTGTCCAAATTTTAGAAAAAATTATTATGGACAAATTTAAATTAATTTTTGACAATATCTAGTTATTTATTTGTCAAAAATTATTATGAAATTAATTTTATGCCTTTTAAATTTGCCTATATATTAAAAAAATTATTTATGTTAGGCAATTTTGCCATATTTAGTAATAAAAATTAATTTATAGTGTCATTTAATTTATGCCTAAATTTGCTTAAATAATTAATTTTTTTATTTTTAGGCAATTTTTATGGCACATTTAGATTAATTTAAAGGGAGAATATTAGTTACATTTTGTTGATTAATTGATTAATTATTCAAATTCTCATTGTGTATACTTGTTTATGTATTATGTTAAATTATATTCAAGCATGTAATTTTATTTAGATGTCATGTGCAACAAACGGTAAATGCTGTAAAACAACGAAATGAGCTGTATAAGAGTAAATCCTTTGAAATGAGTTAGATAATGTCCCAAAAAATTTAGATAGTGTCCTAAGCTCCTAAAAATAATAATCCTAAGCTCAAACAGAAAGAAAAATAGAGCTAGGACAGTGGAGTAAAATTGTTACAAAATTGATAAAACGTAGTGGCATTTTCATAAATACTTGTAAATTTTGGAAAAACTCATAAGAGGACTTTTTAAATGGAAACTTTGAATTGCTCAGGGTTCTCATAGGGCTTGAAAATCATAGGAAGCCCCAACACAGTCAAAAATCCCTCTGGTGTATATTTTCTAATAACAGTGAACTCGAACTTTAACGGATTCATTCAGGAAGGTTTTAGCTTCAATTTGAGTGATTCTAAAGGAATTTTATTAAATTAGAAATCTAAATTTTATTATGGAAAAGACGGTTCTAAAAAAAGAGTTAAAACAAAGCTAAAACAAAAATGCCACATCAAAAGGACAAAATTGAAATTTTTGTTAATGAATTATTCTTGAAGCTTCCACACACTTTCTCCCATCTTCTTTAGGTCGACATCCTCTGCCCAAATATAGAAAAGGAGACCAGAATTTTGGGCACACAAGAGGAGAAGAAATTTGGAGGAAGAAAAGTCAAGTAAAGTAGGTAAATCCATGGAATTTCATGCTTCTTTTTCTTCCAACTTTGTTCATATCCTTCCAAGCTTTATTTCTATAGTTTTGTTGAGCTTTTTGGTTCTATTTTGAGTCCAAATTTAAGAGGACTAGTTCAAATTTCTTGGGGAGAAGCAAATCAAGAGGAAAGGCTTTTTCTCCTTGCTCTCATTTTGTGTATATTTTGGCCAAGAACAGAACCAATGGGGGGGAAGATTTTTTGTCCAAAAAAAAGAAAGAAACTAGGATTTTAGACTATAAAAAAGTGGAATATGCTAAGAAATTACAAGAAAAACTAACGGATTTCAAGTTAGCAAAGTGTAGGACTCTTAAAGGATTTGTAAAATCTGTTTTGATTCATAAATTTTCTAGGCTATGTAAGTGTTCCATTGAGTCTCTACGACCTCTAGAAAGCCTCCTAAGTGACCCTCCAATCAACTAAAAATAAAAAGCTCCATGAACCTCCCTTGGTGTGTATATCTCGGCCTAGGCTAGTTAGAGAGATTAGAGAGTATTTTAATTTATTCTAGCCTTAGTTTGGGACTTTATATGGTGGGAGAAGGTAGGAGAAACTTTTGGAAAAAATTTAGGAGCCATGGTTTGGGAGATGAGACAATGGTATCTATAATGGAGCCTTATGAAGCAACATATGTCTAGACCCTTATAAGTGAGTAGATGATGATTCCAAGGATCTTAAGTGAGGTCAAAAAGTTTAGAAATAAGAAGAGAATAGAGCTTAAAACTTGAATCATGAGGGTTGCTTCAATAGGCCATTTATGGAACCATTATGTGAACCATAGACCCATTTATGCTTGTAAGAAAAAGTGTAATGTCTTGGTTTACTTCAAGAGTATAATTGTATGCTATTTATGATGTTTAGGCCAAGAGAATCCCAATCCACCTAGGTGTGCTTGTGGAATTGAAAAAGGAAAGGAAAAAGACTAAGCAAAAATTGTATAAGTTCAAGTTAGCTCTCCACCTCATTTACTTTTCATTCTTGGATGTATATATATCATTATGTATTTGCGTATATTTTTGTGATTTGAGAACATTCCATTTGATGTCTTGATATTCCATTGGTACCAATGTGTTGTCTTAAATATCATTGATTGTGGAAAATAGCTCATAAGGATGAGGTGATACCAAAAGTCCTTTAATAAAGGCGAGGAGATGATAAATGTCTCATTGCATGAGTGAGATAAGATCAAAAGTATCTTGAATAGGTGAGGCCAAATCAAAAGTTCCTAGGCTAAGGGTTAGGCAAATCCAAAAGTCCTAAAAATTAGGTGATCCAAAACCAAAAGTCCTTAGAGCATGTTTCAATTTGATGTGAATTGGTGGTACGGAATTGTGACTTTGCATACTTTATGGTTGTGCTATTTTCCATATTTGTGCATTTGATGTATGTATGCCATGAATGTGCGTGTGAATGGGTGTGTGAATTATTGAGATTCCATGAATCTCATTCCCCTTCCCTCCTTCATCTTAATATGTCTAGGTGGTGTTCAATAACCAAGAGATGCAAGCCAAAGGACATAAAAGACTATCCTTTAGTTATTATGCAGCTTTCTTTGTATCCAAATATCAAAGTGAACATCTACATGTAATTTTGGTTTGTGACCACTTAAACAAATATAATATTATGTATGAATTATGTATGAATGATGTATGAACCATAGTAGGTACCAAATTAATGCAATTATACAATTTGACCATGTAATGGTTTAGAATTATTAATGTATTCTTGGATATGGAATGACCAAAATGAGATGTATGAAATTTGGGACCATTTGGGTAGCTCATATAAGTTGTATATATGCTTTCAAACTTACCTAAAAGGTGCCAAATACTATGGAAAGCCCACATGGATCAAGTTGACACCTTATATGGTGCAAATTTGGCAATAATGATGAGTTATGGCAAAATCTATCCAAATGAGCTCTTCTTGGTTTGAAATTTGGCATGCATCTAGGCCTTGTTGAGAGATTTTTAAGAAGCTAAAGTGGATAATATTTGGATATTTTTGAAATTTTTGGCGAATTTTTGAAATTGGCTTAAATTTCAAAATTTGCTACTGATACTGTCTAATTGGTTTGAAAATTGATCTCTATCATTCATAGGCAAACAATGTCCAATTGTTGTGAAATTTTATAGGGAGAAACTCAACCTTCCCAATGACCCACACCAACTAGAAGCACCTCGTTTGGATGTTTAGAGAAAAAGATATTAATTTTTGAAATTTCTATTTTGTTCTAAGTGCACAATCAGACCCTCAGCAATGTTCTCTTGATTTTTGAGATTTGAATGCTCTTGGATTGATCTGAAACTATTTTTTTCCTTCTATTTAACATCTATAACTTTCCAAATTCATATAGTTTTCATGAATTGAATTTTTTTGGAATTAATTGTTAATTTTCAAAATTTATATCAATAAACTGTATTAGTAATTCTGTACAGCCTGACCTTTACACTTTTTCTATTGTCAAGCATGGTTCAAATGAGATTTTCATGGTTAGGAATTATTTTAGTGTAAATTTAACATCCAAAGCTTTTTAGCAAGCTATAGTTTGCTTAATTTTGATTTTTTTAGATTTAGTTATGATTTTCCAAAGTTGCTAGCAGAAAACTGAAAATTTGACCTAAAGTAAAATGTGAGAATTTGTGGTCTCTAACTCTTGGTCCATGTTTGTGTATAGTTTTGAGATGTTTATGAATTATATGGATAGAAAATAATTAGAGAATATTGCTGGTAAGTTTTTAGGATCCACAGATTAAAATTTAAATTTTTAACCCCGAAGTAATACCATTAAATTCATTATTTTTAGTGTATTTACTTGGAATTACTTTGTAACATGTGTAATCCACCGTTAATGAGTAGGAGGATGCTAAAATTTACATGGTATGACATCATGTGATTTGTGTAATTTTAATTTAATTAAAGTTTAACCACAACACCTTTAATTATTTTAAAATTATATATTAAGTGTTATAATCATATAAAGTAAAATAATATCAAATCGTAATTAGTTATATTTAATATGATAATCATTATCTTACAAGAATATTATCATATTTCATATGATTAATTAGGATAAAATAGTAAGTTTTTCTTTTCTTGATTTACCAGCAAGAATTAAAAAAAAGAATATAATTTACTAGTTTTATCATTAGTATATGAGTCTAATTAAATAAAATTTAGTCATTTAAAACAAATAAATATTTTTAAATGACATGTCATGCCAATACAATATATGTCAATTCAAATTATGAGTCTAATAACAAATAATATTTGTGCAGCTTTTCAAGTTTTGAATATTTCTGATTTTCAAATTCCTCAATTAACTGGAGATGACTATAATATTTGGAAGGAGAAAATACTCCTCTAATTAGGGTGGATAGATGTTGATTATGCAATCAGAAAGGATGAACCTCCTAAACTTATGAATATTAGTAGTGCATCAGAAGTAAACCTTTATGAATGTTATGAGCAATCCAATCGTTTCAGTATGATGTATATTAAAACTAAAATATCAGCTAGTATTCATGGGTCTTTTCATAATTTGTTCAAAGCTATCGATGAATAGTTTGAATCCTTAGACAAGGCTTTGGCAAGTGCCTTAATGACAAAGTTACCATCCATGAAGCTTACCAATGTAAGAGATGTGCAAGAGCACATAATGAAGATGAAAGATATAGTAGCTCAATTGAAAACATTCGAGGTTGAGATGTTAGAATCTTTCCTCGTGTACTACATCTTGAATTCTCTGCCACAATAATATGGACTTTTCAAAATCTTCTATAACA
Organism: Erythrophleum fordii; assembly: GCA_032878935.1. NCBI lineage: Eukaryota > Viridiplantae > Streptophyta > Magnoliopsida > Fabales > Fabaceae > Erythrophleum > Erythrophleum fordii. Next base: position 9,250,286 of record JAVQMF010000052.1, on the reverse strand, counting down.
CTCATAAAGAGAAATGGTCAATCAATGAACTTTTAACTATGTATGTACAAGAAAAAGGAAAGCTCATAGCAGAGATAGGTAAAAGTGCACATACAGTGACACAAGAAAAGAAGAAAATAAAGGTCAAGACGAAAGGGAAAGGAAAGATTCCCATCCCTAAGAACATTAAGAAAGAGTCCAGGTATTTCTTCTGCAAAAATAAAGGACACATGAAGATGAACTGTGTCAAATTTAAGATTTGGCTTCAAAAGAAAGATAACTTAATCTCATATTTTTGTTATGAATCTAATATGGTAGATGCTAGTAGTAACACATGGTGGATTAATTCTGGCTCAATAATTCATATCTCTAATACCTTGCAGGGCTTTCTAAACCAAAAGAAGTCGGTGGGCAATAAGAAATATATCTATTCAAGAAATAAGATGGGCTCAACTGTTAAAGCTATAAAAACATGCAGGTTAGTTCTTAATTCAGGTTTTGTTTTAAATTTGGAAAAGATATTTTATGTACCAAGTTTCTCAAAAAACTTAATTTTTGTTTCCAAACTTGTACCATTGGGATATTGCTTTGAATTTTCAAGTAATGAATTTAAATTATTTTATGAATCTAATATTGTTAGCAATAGTACACTTTGCGATGGTCTATTCCAAATTTAATTACGAAATAGTAACCTTTATGACTCAATGCATATTTCTAGTAGCATAGGGATTAAGAGAAATATTACTAATGAAGATTCCTTAATGTTTTGGCACCGTAGGCTTGACCATATCTCAATAGAGAGAGTGAAAAGACTAGTAAAAGATGGAATACTCAATACTTTTGACTTTATTAATTTTAACACTTGTATAGACTGTATTAAGGGAAAGCAAACTAATAAGACCAAAAGAAGTACTAAGATGAATTCTAGCATATTAGAAATCATACATATAAATATTTGTAGACCATATTTAGACTCTAGTAGTAAAAAATATTTCATCACCTTTATTAATGGTTACTCATGATATATGTATCTCTATCTACTCAATAATAAGAATGAGGCACTAGATGCCTTTAAAGTTTTTAAGGCAGAAGTAAATAAATAATGTGATAAATAAATCAAAATAGTGAGATCAAATAAAGGTGGTGAATATTATGGTATATATATTGAAGATAGATAAGCACTAAGTCCATTTGCTAGATTTCTTCAATAACATGAAATTATTGCCCAATACACCATGCTTAGGTCACCTTACCAGAATGGTATCGGTAAAAGAAGAAACCAAATGGTGTGTTTGGTTTTCCGTTTGCAAGGTTTAAAACCACGTTTGCAAGGAAGCAACAATTTACTGCTTCTATACAAACGTGGTTTTGAAACGGAATTCCAAACACGCACATTGTTGGATATAGTGAGAAGTATGTTGGTTAACTCCAAACTTCTTAAATCCTTGTGGACTGAAACCCTTAAAATGGCTGTGTATATTCTTAATCGAGTTCTAACTAAAGTTGTTGAAAAGACACCATTTGAGTTATTCAAGGGTTAGAAATTGAGTTTAAAACATATGCATGTTTAGGGATGCCTATCTGAGTTAGGGTTTACAATCCACAAGAAAAAAAGTTACACTCTAAAACTATTAGTGGTTATTTCATTGGGTATACTAAAAGATCTAAGGGATATACTAGGATTGCGGAATCAAGGAATGTGAAATTTCTTGAGAATGACTTGATCAGTGAGAGTGATCAAACTCAGAACTTAAGTTCTGAAAATAATTAGTCTGATATTCAAACTCCTACATCAAGTGATAGATTAATTGTAATCCATGTCTTTCAAGTCCAAACGGGTATTGAACAACCAATCATTCAAGATCCACAACCTGTTGACATTGACCAAGTTGATCCAGTTAATGAACAGCCTCTAAGGACTGTTGAACAATATGCTCCCCAAGAGAATGTTGACTCAACATTAAGAAGATCAACTAGGATAATGAAGTCAGCCATTTCTAGTGATTATGTTGTGTTTCTACAAAAATCTAATTACAATATAAGAGCTAAGAATGATCCTAAAATGTTTTTACAAGCCATTAATTATAGAGAATCAAAACTATAGCACAATGCCATGAAGAAAGAGATGGATTCTATGGCATCTAATGGAGTCTGGGATCTTATTGAATTGCCTAATGGCTCTAAGGCCATTGGATGCAAATGGGTCTATAAAATGAAAAAAAAACTCATTAGGCAACATCGAGAGATATAAAGCAAGACTCGTAGCCAAGGGATTTACTTAAAAGGAATGAATCGATTATACGAAGACCTTTTCTCCTGTATTTAAGAAAGATTCTCTTAAAATAATAATGATATTAGTTGCCCATTTTGACTTGAAGCTACATCAGATGGATGTGAAAATGACATTCCTCAATGGAGAACTAAAGGAAGAGGTATATATGAAACAACCTAAAGGTTTTTCCTCTAGTGTCGGTGAACATTTAGTATGCAAGCTTAAAAAATCTATATATAGATTGAAACAAGCCTTCTGCCAAGGGTACTTGAAATTTCATAATGTTATTTCCTTATGTGGATTTGTGGAGAATATTATAGATCAATATATATACTAGAAGGTTAGTGGGAGTAAAATCTATTTCCTTATATTGTATGTGGATGATATATTACTTGCAACCAATGATAAATGATTGCTATATGAGGTGAAACAATTTCTCTTTAAGAATTTTGACATGAATGATATAGGTGAGGCATCTTATATCATTAACATTAAGATCCATAGAGACAGAACTCAATATATTTTGGGTTTGTCATAAGAAACCTATATTAATAAGGTCTTGGAGAGATTTTGGATGAAAGATTATTCACAAAGTGTAGCACTTATTATAAAAGGTAACAGGTTTAATTTGAACCAATTCCCAAAGAACAATTTAGAAAGGGAACAGATGCGTAACATTCCATATGCTTCTGCAGTCAGAGGCCTTATATATGCTCAGGTTTGCATAAGACCTGAGATTACATTTGTAGTTAAAATGTTATACAGATATTAGAGTAGTCCAGGTATAGATCATTGGAGAGCTGCAAAGAAGATAATAAAGTATCTCAAAGGTACCAAGAACTACATTCTGATGTACAGATGGATTGAGAACCTTGAGGTAGTTGGCTACTTATATTCAGATTTCACTGAATGCGTTGATTCATGGAAATCAACATCAAGCTACATTTTCATGTTAGCTGGTTAAGCCACATCTTGGAAGAGTGTAAAGTATACTTTGACTGCTATTTCTACTATAGAGGTAGAGTTCATTTTTTGTTTTAATGCAACTTCACATGGTGTTTGGTTTAAGAGCTTTTTATATGGGCTTAGAATCGTCAATACTACTTTTAGGCCATTGAAAATATATTGTGATAACTCAATTGCTATTTTTTTGGCTATGAATAATAAAAGTCGAAGTCGAAGTAAGCACATTGACATTAAGTATTTAGCCATTCGAGAACGTGTCGAGAAGAATAAAGTTATCATTGAATACATTAGCACTGAATTAATGATTCCTAATCCTTTAATAAAAGACATGCCACCAGTAATGTTTATGAATCATGTATCCAGAAAGTGATTTGGTTCCACCTTGTGTTATTAATGTATATACTATATCTATGTCATTTGTAATAAAGCTTTATTCATTCTGAGTTATTTTTTCATTTTGCATATACATTATGTTCATAGAATAACAACATTAAGAGAACCCAAAATAAGCATATGGCTTATTCATAAACGTAATATATAATGGGTAAGGAAATAGAATGCATTGTGACATATGGAAGGTATTACTCACTTATAGAGGAACTTTCACTATAATTTGTGCATTTTGTTCCAGTTAAATATTTGAATCTTAAGAAGCCATTATGTACAATGATTTTTGAATCAAGTGGGAGAATGTAAAATGTTGCATGAAACCATGTTTGGGGTACATGTTGCATGAATAAAACCTATGTTGCATATTTGAACATGGCTTGCAACGGCTCAATAATGGTCCAAAAATTATGGGCTTCATGAGATGATTTCCCTCGTTTGAGAACGTCTCATTTTCTTCAGTAATGTGATAGAATTGTCGTTGAAAACTTTGCCTGTAAATATAGGGGTCCCCAAGCTCGATTCACACAATCATCTGAACATATACTATCATAACGTGTTAACCAAAGTTTGGAAGCATTCCCTGAGACCTTCACACATACAGAGTTTTCATAAAAAATCAGAGCATTAAAGAAATGGTGAGAGGTAACATTTTGATCCATTTCTTTTGCATTGGATATTATAAATATGATTTTCATATCCATGTAAGCTAACCCTGGATTCTTCCCTTTGTTCGATTAATATTCCTTTAAGAAATGTCCTGACTTTTTGCAACTGTAGCACACATTCTAACCAAAGTAGCATGGTTTATTTTTGTGTCACTTCTCACACTTGTTACAGGTCGCTATATAGTTGCTTATAGATGTTTATTCTCTATTTCTTAAATTAAACCTAAGCTTACCCTCTTTCTGTTTTGTAACTATTTCTTTTATTTTTCACTTTCCATAGCCATCAAATTCTTTCCAATTATTTTACATTTATTGACTAGTGTAAAAAATTCCCTAATATTAAACATAGCTCCTGCGCTTCTTATTTTAGGTCTCAACCCTACCTTAAACTTCCTAGCATTCTAATTCTCATTAAGATTGTGTTTTAGGTATAAGGAATGTTTGAACAATTCCTTACTTTTGACCACATATTAACAAATATACATATCTCATTGCTTCAATTATAGAACTTAATTTCTTTTTCATTTCTCACATTACTAAGAAAGTACTTATCTAAAAAAACATTTTAGAATACTTCCTAAACCTTTAATAACACTTTTGTTTCTCTTTACCAATTTTCTTCTGCTAACCATATAGGTGGCGAATGCTACCTTCCATGCATCAGTGCACACTAACATATCAAAAATGTTCACAAGCTCTCTCAACCATTCCTTTGTTATAGTAGGATTATAGTCACCTTGTCTAAAGTCCCACATCGGATGGTTTGGTCCTAGGAACAACCCATATAAGTGGGGGCGAAACTTCCCCTACCAAGGTGCTCTTTTCCCATGAGTTAAGCGGGAAGGGACAAACCCCACTGAATTAGGAAGGTTGGGTCAGTGACCCTCGAACCGGGAAGGACAGGACAATACCTTAGTGGCTTTGTGTGGTGTTGGTATCAGAGCTGGCCGTTCGCATGTGCGACCCGAGGATGGGTCGGCCCCAAAGGGGGGTGGATTGTAAAGTCCCATATTGGATGGTTTGGTCCTGGGAACGGCCCATATAAGTAGGGGCAAAGCTTCCCTCACCAGACGTGCGTTCTCCTGAACGAAGGCTGGGCCAAGGCCCTTGAAGCTCGGAGAGCGACAAAACCAGAGATCTGGTCAAAGGACCTGCGCTGGACAATATGTTGAGGAGGGATCCATCCTTCCACCAAGACGCGCGTTTTCCCGTGAGTTAAGCGGGCAAGCGACAAAACCCACTGAACCGGGAAGGTTGGGTCGAAGACCCTCGAACCGGGAAGGACGGGACAATACGTCTGGTGGCTCTGTGTGTGGATGGTATCAGAGCTGGTCATTCGCATGTGCGACCCGAGGACGGGTTGACCCCAAAAGGAGGTGGATTGTAAAGTCCCACATCGGATAGTTTGGTCCTGGGAGCAACCCATATAAGTGGGGATGAAGCTTCCCCTACCAAGGCGCACTTTTCCCATGAGTCAAGCGGGAAGGGACAAAACCCACTAAATCGAGAAGGCTGGGTTAGTGACCCTCGAACCGGGAAGGACGAGACAATACCTTGGTGGCTCTGTGTGGTGTTGGTATCAGAGCTGGCCGTTTGTATGTGAGACCCGAGGACGGGTCAGCCCCAAAGGAGGGTGAATTGTAAAGTCCCACATCAGATGGTTTAGTCCTGGGAACAGCCCATATAAGTGGGGCGAAGCTTCCCCCACCAAGGTGCACTTTTCCCCTGAGTTAAGCGGGAAGGGACAAACCCCACTAAACCGGGAAGGCTAGGTCAGTGACCCTCGAACCGAGAAGGACGGGACAATACCTTGGTGGCTCTGTGTGGTGTTGGTATCAGAGCTGGTCATTCGCATGTGCGATCCGAGGATGGGTCGGCCCCAAAGGGGGGTGGATTGTAAAGTCCCACATCAGATGGTTTGGTCCTGGGAACAGCCCATATAAGTGAGGGCGAAACTTTCCCCACCAAGGCGCACTTTTCCCCTGAGTTAAGCGAGAAGGGATAAATCCCACTAAACCGGGAAGGCTGGGTTAGTGACCCTCGAACCGGGAAGGATGGGATAGTACCTTGGTGGCTCTGTGTGGTGTTGGTATCAGAGCTGGCCGTTCGCATGTGCGACCCGAGGACGGGTCGGCCCCAAAGGGGGTGGATTGTAAAGTCTCACATCGGATGATTTGGTCCTGGGAACGGCCCATATAAGTGGAGGCAAAGCTTCCCCCACCAGACGCGCGTTCTCCTTAGTGAAGGCTGGGCCAAGGCCCTCGAAGCTCGGAGAGTGACAAAACCAACGATCTGGTTAAAGGACCTGCGCTGGACAATACGTTGAGGAGGGACCCACGCTTCCACCAAGCCCCGCGTTTTTTTTGTCCTTCCCGATTCGCGGGTCTTCGACCCACTGAACCGGGAAGGCTGGGTCAAAGACCCTCGCACCGAGAAAACGCGTGCGGGACAATACGTCCCACTTGGCTCCTCTGTGTGTGGATGGTACCAGAGCTAGGCAGTTCGCACCACACAGAGCCACCCGAGGACGAGTCAGCCTTCCCAGTTCAGGGGGTAGATTGTCCCTTCCCGCTTACACGGATGGTCTGGTCCTGGGAACTTCCTATATAAGTGAGGGCGAAGCTTCCCCACCAAGGCGCACTTTTCCCCCCCTGTGAGTTAAGTCCTCGAAGCACATTCAACCCTCACTGAACTCGGGAAGGACGGAGTCAATACCTAGTGCCTCTGTGTGGCGTTGGTCTCAGAGCTGGCCGTTACGCTGTGCGACTCCGAGGGAAAACGTGCATCATGGGGGGGAAGCTCGCCCCCAATATAGGCTGTTCCCAGGACTAAACCATCCGATAAAGACTTTACAATCGGACCCCCCTTTGGTTTGGTCCTCGGGTCGCACATGCGAACGACCAGCTCTGATACTAACACCACACAGAACCACCAAGGTATTGTCCCGTCTTTCCCGGTCCAGTGGGGTTTGGCCCTTCCCGCTTAACTGGACAAACCCCTTGGTGAACCGGGAAGGCTGGATCAGTGACCTGTTCCCAACCAAACCATCGACGGGACTTTACACACCTCCCTTTGGGGCCGACCCATCCTCGGGTAGCACATGACCACACACAGAGCCACCAGACGTATTGTCCCGTCTTTCCTAGTTCGAGGGTCTTCGACCCAGCCTTCCCGGTTCAGTGGGTTTTGTCGCTTGCCCGCTTAACTCATGGGAAAATGCACGTCTTGGTGGAAGCGTGGGTCCCTCCTCAACGTATTGTCCAGCGCAGGTCCTTTAACGAGATCGCTGGTTTTGTCGCTCTCCGAGCTTCGAAGGCCTTGGCCCAGCCTTCGCTCAGGAGAACGCGCATCTGGTAGGGGAAGCTTTGCCCCCACTTATATGGGCTGTTCCCAGGACCAAACCATCCGATGTGGGACTTTACAATCCACCAACCTTTGGGGCCAACCCGTCCTCAGGTCGCACATGCGAACGGCAAGCTCTGATACCAACATCACACAGAGCCACCAAGGTATTATCCCGTCCTTCCCGGTTCGAGGGTCACTGACCCAGCCTTCTCGGTTCAATGGGGTTTGTCCCTTCCCGTTTAACTCACAGGAAAAGTGCGCCTTGGTGAGGGAAGCTTCGCCCCCACTTATATGGGCTGTTCCCAGGACCAAACCATCCGATGTGGGACTTTACAATCTCATACAAGGCTTTACCTATCCATTCAAGCCTTTTACATAGCTCTATTACAACATCCTCAAGCCAAATCCAATCCGGGAGAGCCTGGAACTTTGGTCTGATACCAACCACACACAGAGCCACCAGACATATTGTCCCGTCCTTCCTGGTTCGAGGGTTTTCGACCCAGCCTTCCCGGTTCAGTGGGGTTTGTCCCTTCCCGCTTAACTCATGGGAAAAGCGCGCCTTGGTGAGGGAAGATTTGCCCCTACTTATATGGGCTGTTTCCAGGACCAAACCATCCGATGTGGGACTTTATAATCCACCCCCCTTTGGGGCTGACTCGTCCTCAGGTCGCACATGCGAACGGCCAACTCTGATACCAACACCACACAGAGCCACCAAGGTATTGTCCCATCCTTCCCGGTCCAGTGGGGTTTGTCCCTTCCCGCTTAACTCAAGGGAAAAGCGCGCCTTGGTGGGGGAAGTTTCGCCCCCACTTATATGGGCTATTCCCAGGACCAAACCATCTGATGTGGGACTTTACACCTTGGAATAAGGATAGTTTAGCTTTCTTAAGCTCAAACAAACCCTGAAAAATTTGGTTTATAACTGGGTTTCTACTCTTTACATTTGGTTTAGGATTTCCATTATGATATTCTCAAATGTGTTGCAAGATCCTATCAGTAGTAAAGGCCTAGTCTCTAACAATAGTAGCCATCCTTGAAATGGCACTTATCATATCATTTGAGGTTATTAATAGAGTTTCCTATTGATGCTGTAATTTTGTTATGCAAATAGAACAAATACTCTTGAGTTTATCAATCTCAATATTATAAGATTACTTATGAAACATAATACATAACACTAAACAGTAATATATAGGTATATAAGTATTAGTGCCATAGTTATTTGTTGTGGCCTAGATACAAGAATAAAGTTTGGCTACCTAAACTAACCTTACTTCTATTTTAGACACTTCTAGACAAATTGCTTTGATGTAAAAAATGAAACACTCCTTTGTTATTACTAATTTTCTTTTTTTCTAATAATTCTCCTTATTTCATTCCTATAAGAAGTTATATGAAAATTATAATTACAAAAGTTATTCAAGTTACAAGTATAAATTATTTCTTTTTATAATGTTTTAAGCCAAAAGCATAATAAATGTTGACCTTGCAAATCACCATTAAAGTAGAGTGGTTATGGATCAAAATTTTACTCAGAAGGCCAATCCAAATAATACAAAATGTGAAGTTGGCAATGGTTATGAAGATGAACAAGGCCTTCATTTTCTTTAGGAATTTATCATAATAATTAAAGTGTCAAAATAAAGTTCCATTGACTGTAATATACACAGTATTGCATGATGTTGTATTTTAGCATTTATGTTATAATGATAAGTACTACTTAGTTAGATTTAAATTTATGTGAAATTAGCATTTAACATAGAAAAAAAAATTTTAATTGTATACTTGTAATTTGAATAGTTTTTGTAATTATAGTTTTCATATAACTTATGCTTGGAATTTTAATAGGAATGAAATAAGGAGAATTATTAGAAATACAAAAAAATTAGTAATAACTAACAAAGGAGTTTTTTCAAAGCTAGTTAGGAAAATCAATAGTCTTCCATGTATTATGAGAATAACAAGAAAACACAACTATTTGTTTTGCTTCAAACCCATGATTGTCACACCTTGAACATAACACATTGTAACTTCTTATTAGATATAAACCATCTAGTAATAGCAGAGAAGCTATAAATCAATGTTAAGAAGAAGTGCTTACCACCGCACCAAAAGCTCAAGCAATGCAACTTTATTCCCTTATAGTTCCTCAAAACCACATCTAGCATAAGAAGTTGCACTCATTACAAGTACCACAAGTAGGTATGTTAAGCTTAAGAATCTTATGGGAGACGTTGGACTAATAAATCCAACAATCTCCCTCCAACAGTCACTCAAAGAATTTAAAATTGCAACCTCACTTTGATATCACTTGTTCGGATCAAATGCCTAGCATTACATCACAAGCTTAAGCTAATGGAAAGGATGCAACTTTATTTCCTTATAGTTTCTCAGAGTTGCATCTAGCATGAGAGGCTACACCTATTATAGCCACCACAAGTAGGGATGTTAAGCCCACAAGTCCCAAGGGAGATCTTGCACCATTAAATCCAACAATAAACACTTCTAGTAAACTTATTAGCCAATCCTTTTCAGTTGGCAAAAAATGTCATGAATTAATTACAAGAAATGTTGAGTTTAAAATATATTCAAAAAAATTACAAAGTTTTCTAATTCTATACAACTAGAACTAGAATTTTATGGTTCTATTAACCAAAAATAGAAATTTTTGGTTAAACCAAATCAGATTTTCTAGTCCATAGAACTAGGAAATTTTCTAAGTAATAAAATTAGAAATTTTTATTGATATAGATAGATTTAAGAGTTTATATTGGATATAAATAAATTTAAGAGTTCAGAAGAACCATATTTGATATAAGCAAATTCAAGGGTTTATATTTATAGTGCAGTTTGTCATAAGAAAAATATGTGCCATAACTTAGATATTGTGAAAAGTCTAAAAGCATAATGAGTAACTACTTAAACACTCGCATACAGCAACAATATTTATAATAAAGGAAATAGTACATCTTAGTAAAACTAAAGAATTCCCTACATTTTTCCATTGAGTCCAGGAATCTATATTCAAAGCAAATGGAATGAATACTTATCATAATGAATCAAGCACCACATGAACTATAAACATAAATAATTAATACAATTGTTACAAAAGCCACATGGACTATCCATTAAAATTGAGTAACTGAAGTCAAAAGCAATTAGTTCCATGACAAGTAGATGATAATGAAGCTCAATGAAATTCAATTCAATTCAATTCATGTAAATACCTATAAATCAAAGTTAAATGTGCCTATATATTCCCAGCCAATAATGCCTAATTCGCCCTTTTCCCATGTGAACTTTGTTTTTGTTCATCCATATTGAAATAGAATACACTTGTGAATTGAACGAGGCAATGGATGAACAAATCTACAAGGAGGATAAATTTCCAAACTTAAACTCTCTCTAGGTTAAGGTCAAGAAGCAGAAATTGCCATTGAAGGCTGAAAATTTTCTTCCTAAACAGCTCGGATAAATCATGAATATGTATTTTGTATTCTCTTCCTAAATTGAAATTTCTCCTTCTTCTCTCACCCTGAATTGACTCAATCTATTAGGATCGCTACAAAGAATAGGGGGAATGGGAGAAAGATGATATTTAAGTTTTGAATTTGACTTTTGAATTATAAAGGAAGAGATAAAAGAAAACATAGGATAGTGGAAATACATCTATTACCATAATAATAAATATATTATTTTAAAATGTATTATTTTAAAATGTATTATTTTAATTATATTTTATATTTCCACTGAATCAAATCAAATAAAAAGCCTCTCTTCCCATTATATTATGCAACAAAATAAATAATTTTCTTCACATTGGAATTTTTGTGATTTCTTTTAAGGGATTTGGATTATAAACTTAAAAGTAACAACTTTAGTTTCAAAGCATTTAATTTTTATATTAATAATAATTAATAACTTTTTGTTTAAAGCATTCGTCTATTAAATAATGTACTAAGCATACTTTTCCTGTACCACAAATTATATAAATTGGTGTATCCCTATTTTCATGCTCGTATGGGATAACATGACAAACCCTATACTAGGCAATATTGTTATAAAGTTCTTATAGATGAAAAGCCCTAATTTTTTATTTTTTGGGGCCAATGTAAATACCCTAATTTGTTTCTTTCTTTATTTACTTTTTTTTTTTGGGCTTGGTGCTATTTTAGGTTAGATGAGGATCATTATCATTGTTAGATCAAGTAAAGTTGTGGGTTAGGATATTGTCCTTCATCTTCTTCCTTTTAGCAAAAAACCAAACATTCTAAAAATGCATGCTAACTCATAGTAGATATGGTTCGACCAAAAAACTAAATAAATAGCAAATTGTTATAAAACTAATAGAAATAGAAGAAATATAACAAAAGTAAAAGAGAAAATTGAAAGGAGAATGGAGAGAATGGTTCTTATTTTCTTGGATGCTTCATATTTAGTATATGCCTTTATTTATATGCCATCACTGATAAAGATAAACCTATGAGTTATAATAATATAAATAAAAAAAATTAATTTACATAATTGTACAATATATATCCTTTGGAAGTTATAAGATATAGCTATTAAATATGAAAAGGAATCCTAGAGAGTTATTCCTTAGCAGTTATGGACATCCATCTAATTATATTACTTACAATACTCCCTTTTTGATATCCATTAATAAATAATCGCCTTATTAAAACTTTATAGGAAAAACCCAATGAGATACAAACTAGTGAAGGAAAAAAAACACATGATATTTATAATATAAGTTGCCTTATTAAAAACTTTACTAGGCAAACTTAATGAGACAAAACCCTAATTAAGGAAAAAAGAGTGTAGTGTGTCATTTACTCCCAATAATGACAATGCCACTTTATATTCTTAAGTCAATGTATCCAATACTGTATACAAACTTCTCAAATGTGGCAATTAGTAATGCCTTAATGGATCAAATCCGATAAATTATCACATAAACAAATTACCATTCTTCTAAAGGTCATAACTGAAAAAGAACTTTGGTGAAATAAATTTCATTCTATCTCCTTTCGTATACTTTTCTTTTAGTTAATGTATACATGTTGTATTATCTTTTTATAATACTATTAAAATCTTTTTCTTTAAAGACAAATCACATATCTTCTAGATATGTTAGGTTCTTAATCTTAGCTAAACACATTATCAACTTGTCTTATACTTTATAATTATTTTTGCATGATTTAAAGAAATAGCAATCAAAGTTTGTTTTGTAAAACAATTTGACATAGTTGTACCCCCTCAAGTAACTAAATAACTTGTCAAGCTTTATATGGATTAGATAATTATCCTATATCTCCATAGCTAATTAATTGTGATCTAGATTCAATTGAATAAAATAATCTTATATTAATAGTCCCTCAGAGATGTTACAATAAATATTTAACTTTATTCCAATATATTTTACTAGAGAATAACTAAATTTTGCTAGCAAATTTACAACAAATGCAATATCAAGTCATATACTATTAGCAAAATAAATTAATGTTCCTATAGCACTAAGATATAATACTTTAGGATCAAGAAGTTCTTTGTCATTTTCTCAAAGACAAAAAGAATCTTTATAAACATGTAACAATCTTACAACCATTAGCGTATTCAGTAGATATAATTTATTCATATAAAATTACTTTAAGATCTTTTTAGTATATATTGATTAATGGAGAATAATTCCATTCATTAAGTGCTCGACCTACAAGTTGGGACAAAGCTTGAGTTTTTCTAAGATTTTTTATCTCAAATTCTTTTTTCAAATAATTAACTACTTTTTGAAGTTCTTCAGAAACTCTAATAATATTCAAATTATCAATATATAAACTTTAATCTAGATCTCTTTGTAAAAACACATAGATAAATTATATAATTTTTATAATATTTCTTCAATAAATATTTTCTAAGATGATTATATCACATAAGCCCAAATTATTTTAATTTATATAAGAATTTATGTAAATGTACTAGACAATTTTCTTGAAAAACTTTACATGCTTCTAGTATTTTAAATCATTTAAAGATTTTCATATAAATTTTACTATATAAATAAGTTATAATGATATTTGTTAAATGCATATCAAGTTTTTTATATACTATTAAACTAATGATTGTATTCACCATAAGAAAATATATCTTTTCATAATTAACATTAGCCCTTTTGCTAAAACCCTTGTGCTGTAAATTGTACTTTATACATGATGACTTCTTTTTTTTTTGTGGGTCTTCAAACAAATACCTATTCATACTATATTGGCTTTATATTTCAGGTGTTAGAACTTCAAGCTTAAAAACCTCACGTTTTAAAAGTGATATAATTATGCTTGAATTTTATTTTTTCATTTTGGCCAATCTATGTTATATTTTCAATAAATTTAGGTTTTAAATCCTTATTTGTGTTGTATTATTTCAATAATAATATTATATGGAAAAAAGGTTTGTCAACGATTCTATCTTTTTTTTTTTTTCAGTAGTGATATAACTTATCAAGTTTCTTTATTATTTTTAAGTATCTAAACTTTTCTATAGTTTAATAATTAGTTATGTTTTGGGTCTCTTCAATAGTACCAACTTCTTCAATACGACTATTTTGATCATTTAATCCTTTTTTTTAGGATTTTTATCTTTAGAACCAATTAATGTACTATGTTTTAGACACAGTTTACTTTTATTTGTATTAATAGACTATTCCACTAGGACATCAATTTAGATTGGAGTATGTTTAGTTGGTGTATGAGATTTGTTAACTCTTTTTAAGTTAGTAAATACATTTGGCAGTTGATTCATAATATTTTTCAATTTGTATGAGATATGTTGAGATAATCCATGTGACCATATTTTTAATATATGAGGGGATAAAAATTTTAATTATAATAAAAACTTTACACTAAAAAAACTTTAATTGTATTTATATAATTAAAATTTCTTAAATATAATTTTTTTACAATTAAAATTTTTATTTTTTAATTATGTTTTCTAATCTTTAAAAAAAGGATTCCAAAATATTTATTGCAAACTCCAAAATTTTGCTACAACCTTTGCCTCTAAGGTGTTGCTTGATAACGAAAATAAATAAATGAGATAAAAAATTATCCCTTGTTCTCTTATTAAACAATCATAACAAAAACGTAATAATACACAACTTTTTATAAAAGTGACACATTTCCTTAAAAACAGCGCCCCACCAAACGTCTCCTCAAGTTTCCCTCCCTTTCGCCCCCAAAATCCCTACCTTGCAGCTTGTTCTCCTCACTCTCTCTACAACCCATTCTCTCTTGCTTGCTCGAAACGAAAGGGCCGAATGAGGTGCGGAAGGTAAATCAAGTGCCGAAGGTCTTCAATATCATTCTTAAAGCCACGAGTTCTCGAGGAAAGTTTTAGGAGAAAAAACGTTCAGGATCAACGCTGGGACTGAAAGGCGTTTTGGGTGGGTCCAAGTTCATTGTGAATTCTGTCCAGTGGAGTCCCAACACGAGATCCCTAATTCCAACACAGGCAGGCTCTTTAGTTTCTTTTTTCATATATTTCCCCTCCTCGATTTGTTTTTTGGATTCGTGCTCTGTTATTGTCTTTGACTTAGTTGGGGTTTTGTTGTTGCCTTGTTTTCTCGGTCTCCTGTTGTAGTTAAGAACCTTTTCCTATTCCATTTGTGTGCTTGTAAGTTTGAAGAGTTTTCTGCTGGGTTTGTTGAATCTGTTTTATTCTCCATTTGTTTCTCAGCCTCTTGAATATTAATATCTATTATGTTAATTGTTTAAAATAAGCCTCTAATCACTTAAGGTAGTGTTTGGTTCAATGGAGGGGAGGGGAGGGGAGGGGAGAGGTTTTAATGATATGTTGTTTGGTTGGTTTGAAGGGGAGGGGAGGGGAGGGGTTTTTAATGATATGTTGTTTGGTCAAGGGGAGGGAGGGAGATAAAATTAAATGGACAATTATACCCTTATGATATTAGAATTTTTAATTTTTTTATTTTTATAAAAAAAACTTTTTTTGCTTTTTATTATTAAAAATAATTTTTTATTTTTATTTAAAAAATATTTTTTATTTTTATAAAAAATTATCTTAAACCCAATTTAAAAAATAAGATTTATATTATATTTTAAATGACAATAAAAAACAGGGGCAATTTTGTCAAATGGAGATAAAATTTTCTCTCCCCTCCAAAAACTCCCACTTTTGGAGGGGAGGGTTTGGAGGGGAGGGGAGGGGTGCCTCCCCTCCCCTCCAAGTTTTTCATACCAAACAAGGGGAGGGCCTCCCCTCCCCCCCCTCCCCTCCCCTCCAAGTTTTTCATACCAAACAAGGGGAGGGCCTCCCCTCCCCTCCCCTCCCCCCCCAAAAACCCTGAACCAAACGGACCCTAAGAATATTATCTCCACATATAATCAAATTGATTAAGTCTGTTTATTTATTTTTAATTTATTTACTTCTTTTTGTGTCCCTGATGCACCACTTGCAAGGATTAGTCCAAAATATGCAAGTCCAATCAACAAATATATTGAGTTAGAGTCACTTGCTAGCTATGAATTTGACTATGCAATTTCACAACCTATGTTCCCATGCCATAAGATGTTAAAAGACATGTCACAATACAAATGAGATATTGAGACTATTTATAGCTCAAAAGAGAGTGAATGTAATGCTGGTGGAAGATAGCAAATGGCCAAAAATGCTGAACCACCTGATTTCATCACCTTAATCATCAATGATCCTTGAAGTATTTACACATGCTTTAGGTATAACGTCAAATGTGGCTTAATAAATGGCTTAAAAACATAGCAAGAAAATTGAATGTCCATGATAATAGAACTAGCCTGGGTCTTATGCTTGGAGCTGGAGCCTCAGCTTTAGCTGCCTTCTGCAGTGAGCACACTGCCATTACAACCTCTAACATTTTTACCAATGGCTTCATCTTCATTCCCTGCATTTCTAATTATGCAAGAAATATTAAGGAACAAAGATGTCTTTTTTTTTTTTAAAAAACATTATAGGGAAGGGAGTTGAAGCTCTACAATTCTGTGGCTCTTGTGCAGTAGAGGCAGTGGAATTGGAAGGGAATGGTTGGGGGCTGAGGGATGTTTATAGAAAGGCAAGACATTAAAGGAAGGAAGTTAAGAAGGTTGTATTTTGGCATGATTGTCATGCAACTGTCACCATGAGTCCCCATCATAAACCATCTGCTGTGTGTTAACTACTGTTTTGGCCTTTCGGGCTGTCCATTTTTGTTTGTTGCTTTCTTGAATCATGCGTTGGTTCTCTGTTGGGCTTCTCTTGGGTCTCACCGCCCATTAATGCCTTTTCCAAATATGGCCCCTTTTCTAAATTATTATTATGATTTAATACCATTAATAATGGTGATTCAATACACATCTACAAATATGGCCCACCTTGATAGTCTCTATGATTGCTTTCTCTATCTTGAGTGTTGTGCTTGATAAAAGTGAAACTGTCAAACAGGGTATATAGGAAGCTCTCTATGGTAGGACTTTGGGAGGATAGGAAGAAAGCATCTATTGAAGCACAACTTTAGAAAATTGAGGTGATAATTAGCTCTTTATTTTATATATGCAGTGTCCCACGTAGGGTCCACAAAGAGAACCTGATCTTTTATAATCCCCAAATTGCCCTATTTGTTTTAATTTAAACTTGCCAATGAAATATTTGTGTTCACTATTCAACTAACAAATCAATATGACTAGCTTTTAAATGTCAATTAGTTAACTTTAATGTTATTAGAAAATCTCTTGTATTGGCAGGAAAAATGAGTATGTTGAGATCTTTTAGTTTTCTATTAAAGATTCAAGAACACCA
This sequence comes from Erythrophleum fordii, assembly GCA_032878935.1. Taxonomy (NCBI): domain Eukaryota; kingdom Viridiplantae; phylum Streptophyta; class Magnoliopsida; order Fabales; family Fabaceae; genus Erythrophleum; species Erythrophleum fordii. Next base: position 9,232,844 of record JAVQMF010000052.1, on the reverse strand, counting down.
TCACCCATAACTCTAAGTTTGAATTCAATTTAGGTGCAGCCTATTACTTGATTTTGATAGTTCACCAATAATTTCTAGCAATTTTGTGCATTCACTGTGTGCCTCTATTATTTATTTTTGGATGGGCCCACAAAAGGCTTGGTTTTCATACTAGTTGCTTGCCACGTGATTGACTCTTCACACTCTTGAAGTCATCACTTTGGGGTCCTTAGAGTGCTACCTACAAACAAATGCAGATGGGCTTGAATTAAAGTCCATTCACCCAAATGCTAAACTATTTGTGTAAAATAGCATTACTCTATTCTTAGTTGAATTTGAGGTTTCTCTTTTAGTTTTGATGAAAACTTTTCAATGCTGAGAAGGAAGAACAAAGAAGTGAATTGCAAGTGAAGTAACAAGGGACTGAGTTGAGAACAATGTGAAGAAGAATAGCCAGCTGGTGCAAAACTCTCCTTTGAGTAATTATGGCTTCAAAATGATTACACTTAATGTTGACTAATGGTCAACATGATTCTTTTAATTTTTCTTTGCTGTTGAGAATTGAGGTCCAATGGGGATTTAGTTTGAGATATTGTGATGAAGAATGTTATTGCAGAGGACTCCAAAGTCCAAAGCATGTGTCACTAAATTAAGCTAGATACTTTTTTTCTTTCTTTATTAATTACTATTATCGTAAAGTACATATATGGCTATTTTGTTGTTGTCTTGTCATATTTGGCTTTTCATTCATTAGATATAACTCTATCTTTGTCAATGATACCTGTGAAGATTATGTATTCAAGTGTGCAGCTTCAAATTTTTCAGTGTGGAATCCAACTAAGCTTAATTCACTCATAGAATAATTTTTCAGTCTCTGACTGGAAGTTTCTGCAAAGCGGAGTAGCTAGAAAGTGAGTTATTGATGGAGAAGATGAAAATAGAAGAGGTTCAATCTACCACCAAGAAGCAGCGCATTGCCACCCATACACATATCAAAGGCCTAGGTCTTGAGGTTTCTCTCTTTCTTTCTAACACACTCACCTATGCACATTTTGACAAAGGCAACTACTGCACTCTTCTATTTCTTCCATGGGCTCTTTAAGGGTTTAGCACCTGGTGTTTTAGCAGCTTGGTTACTGCCATAATTTATTTATTTATTTTATTAGGCAAGTTTTTGTAATTTGGGAAACTCGGCAAGGGTACTCTCACTTCTCAATGTTCTTATGTACAAGTTTGAATTTTTGCTGTTATGTGATTAAGCAAGAGTTGAATCCTCCTTCTATTATTCATTAAATTTGGTTTTGTAGAGCAGCGAACAATGGCACATTGTGAAGTTTAAATGTTATACACCCTTTGGCATGATTATTATACGTGCATGTAAAGTTGTAGTTAGTGGAAACCTGCACTTTTTGTCTAATAATGAGAAGCTTGGAGGTTTTGGAAGCATCAAATGTATAATTTATAGACTAACATTGGCTTTCTATTGAGTGGATAGATAGATCATTAATGGCTTCTTTCAGTTATCACCATGTGACTGTCTCTCTCTCTCTCTCTCTCTCAGGCCAATGGAAGAGCACTACCCTTTGCTGCAGGCTTTGTGGGACAGGCAGAGTCAAGAGAAGCAGCAGGTCTTGTGGTTGATATGATACGGCAGAAGAAGATGGCTGGCCGGGCACTCTTACTGGCTGGACCTCCTGGAACTGGAAAGACTGCATTAGCCCTTGGGATAAGTCAGGAGCTTGGGAGCAAGGTTGGCTACAGGATTCTTTCATAAGGATAATGTTTTAATTTCAATTGTTTTCTGGTCCATCTTATTCATAAAATAAACTATGATATGATGGGAAATTCACTTTTTATTGACATTCAAAGGTCTGAGTCCTCCTACCAGAGCAAAATGGAGGTATTCAGCTTACAGCAAGCCAAAAGATGAAAGAAAAAAATGAAAACAAGGGGTTCTCTATCTTTCAAGAGGCTAGAGGCTCACCAACCTCTTTCCCAGATTTTTCCTACTTTCTCCAATTGCAACAAGCCCCTAAAACCTTCTGCTACGACCCCTTCTCTCTCCAAATCTCCCACCCAGCTCATGCACTACTCTCACATGTGACAGTTAGTTACTCTTGATACATCACTAGGGGCAGTTCATCATTATTTTCCCCTGCATTCTCTTTTGTTTTATTGGTATAGGCCTTAGTAACACGATGCCCATCAGATATTTTTCTTGATTCTTTGCAGGTTCCATTCTGCCCTATGGTTGGATCAGAAGTATATTCATCAGAAGTCAAGAAGACAGAGGTTTTGATGGAAAATTTTCGACGGGCTATTGGCCTACGTATCAAGGAAAATAAGGAAGTTTATGAAGGAGAGGTGAATTAATTATAATTGATTGCCCCTTTGAAAATGTTGACAGGATCATAGTCTGTATTGGTCATCTTCATATTATTGTTGATATCAAGTCCTCATGTGTTGCTAGTCTTGTGTAAGGTAACTGAGCTCTCACCCGAAGAATCAGAGAGTGTAACAGGCGGCTATGGCAAAAGCATTAGTCATGTCATAATTGGATTGAAAACAGTAAAAGGAACCAAGCAACTGAAGTTGGATCCCACCATATATGATGCCTTGATTAAGGAAAAGGTGAGGCCTCCAATTTCCATGTGTTTCATGTTTTTGTTATCGTGTTTTCTTATGTGTATAAGGGAAGTTATAAACTTCTAAAGAAGTGATTTGAAAACTATTTAATGGTTGCATCAACTTGAGAATGCTGACAATCTGAAGATTTAACTCTACTTACAGGTGGCTGTTGGGGATGTTATATACATTGAAGCAAATAGTGGAGCAGTGAAAAGGGTGGGTAGAAGTGACGCTTTTGCAACAGAATTTGACCTTGAAGCCGAGGAGTATGTCCCACTTCCAAAGGGCGAGGTCCATAAAAAGAAGGAGATTGTTCAGGTAATTATTTTGAAGAATTATTCTTGTGTACTAATATCTCTCAAGATGTTCTATTTTGGTGAAACCAGTTCATATTGGCACCCCTGTAACTTGATCAGCCTCAAGACTTTCTTATATGTCAGGTTTCGTTTCTGTGAACTCCATTGTTATTTTCAATCAGATCAGTTCTTTTTCAAGTTCATATGTAACTGGTTCTTAGGAGATGAAGCGATTAAAATTATTAGAATTTTTTTTTTGGGGGTAACTTTATGTTTTACTGGAGAACTTTGTGGGACAACTTTCAAGAAATATGTGGCCAAAAAGGTCCAGATTCTATGTGAAAATTTTCTTTTAGACTTTGTCTATATATTACTAGTTCCTTATTGTGATCAATGTTGCATTTTTTATTAAAGGATGTATCACTACATGATCTGGATGCTGCCAATGCACGGCCTCAAGGTGGGCAAGATATTCTGTCTCTAATGGGCCAGATGATGAAACCCAGGAAAACAGAAATCACTGATAAGTTGAGACAAGAAATTAACAAGGTACAGGCAGAACTTTTGGCAGATACTTGTAGCTTTTTTTTTTTTTTCCCCTTAGAATTCAATAGTATATGAGGAGTTGGCATGTGAGTTTGTGTTCCTTAGATACTTTCTCAAATCTCAACCACTTTTAAATGCTCTTGGCATATTTTATATTCTTTTGGATGTTGTTTGCAATGATTTAAAATCAGTGACGTTAACAAAGTCATTTTTTGTGACAAGAATAACCATAGGAGAAGAAAAAAGATAGACAATATAATTACAATATGCTTATGTTGCTGACAGGTTGTCAACCGTTATATTGATGAAGGTGTAGCTGAGCTTGTCCCTGGAGTTCTATTTATTGATGAGGTGACTTTTCACTGGCTCGCCTAGTCATATATCCATACCTTTTACTTTGAAATAATCATTTGATTTCTAAATGCTTTTTGCAGGTGCATATGCTAGATATGGAGTGTTTTTCATATTTGAATCGTGCTTTAGAGAGTTCCTTATCTCCAATAGTAATCCTTGCTACTAATAGAGGAATATGCAATGTAAGGTATGAAACTTAAGTAATTTTTTTTTTCAAAACAAATTTGGTCTAGAGGTAAATTTGGAGAAACCAGATGAATGAAATGATATAATTGGCATTTGGTGTTTATTTAGATATTTTGAATCCTATATATAGACATTATTTTATTTAGACTTGTAAAATCCAATAAAGCATGTTATGCTTCTCTTTGTTGCTTCTATAGCAGGTTGACAATCTTTGTTTTACTAAATAGCATTCCATATTCTGTCCTACTATTTGCTTTTGACCTAATTTGTTTTGTCATCAATCAACTTTGGGAAATATGTTGCATGATTAGAAAAAACTAAATGACAAGCCTCTGTAGATCCTAGTTTATTTTGACGGCTTTAGTCAATGTTTTTTTTGACATATGGTATAGTAAGATAAATTAAGTAAATTTGTCTTCCTTAATGCTCGTGTTGTCAGACACCTAATTAGGTTGGGTATTTTGGAGTATTTTGATGAAGTGTGTCTAATTTAATGGCATTGTTGAGCCCTAAAAGTCCTAAAAAATATATGTGATCAGTTTAATTAGTAGTGGCGTTGATTGGTTCCATTTTCATTGCCTCTCCTCAGTGAACCTTGACCTGTTAAATTGCCCTATTTTGCAGAGGCACCGATATGACTAGTCCTCATGGCATACCTGTTGACCTTTTGGATCGGTTGGTGATCATTCGAACACAAACCTATGGTCCTGCTGAAATGATACAGGTTGCTTTACATTTAAATGGGCTTCTTCTGTATCAAGAATAACCCTCTAATATGTGGAAGTCTTGAACAAGCTTAGAGTTAATAACATATATGCTCCTTACATCGGAGACAGATTTTAGCTATCCGTGCTCAAGTAGAGGAGCTGGCTGTGGACGAGGAAAGTTTAGCTTACCTTGGGGAAATTGGACAACGGACATCTTTAAGGTGCGCCTTTAGATTGTCGTTCTGCGAAGCTTCTCTTTGCTAGGTTACTAATAAGTCATACTCGTTTGTCAGGCATGCAGTTCAGCTTTTGTCCCCAGCCAGCATTGTAGCCAAAATGAATGGTCGAGACAATATCTGCAAGGTAATTATGAAATTTTTGGTTAATAGGTTCTTGAATGAATGTATTATGCCCTTATCATCAACTGAATGATTTCAATTGCGTAATTTATAGGCGGATCTTGAGGAAGTTTGCTCATTATATTTGGATGCCAAATCATCGGCCAGGCTTCTTCAGGAGCAGCAGGAAAAATACATCTCATGATAAACTTCTCAAACATCATGTAATGTCTGTCAGTTACATTTGACCTGTTGGTGGTCCCGGATGTAATAGTAGCATCTCATGAAGCGTGCTACGTTATAACATGGGCGAGGTGGGTAATATTTATTGAAGAATTCATGATTTTGGGTCTTATTATCATCACCCTTGACAACTGAAAACCAAAACGGCAACTTCTGACTGTAATGAGTGATATGTTTTCCATATATATTTCCTTTTTCTTTCTACACGATTTATTTTCCAGTTCTGGTTTTGATGATTTTTTCCCCCTCCAACTTTCGGCGAACAAATATTTATTTGGAATGTGGAGTGGGGTGTTTTTTGTCTGCATCAAAGAAATTCTTCCTCTTTGCTTTGTTACCTCTCGTGCTGGTCTAACGTATTAATCGGTGCATCCAGCAGAGAGCTCTCGGAATTCATGGCCGCTATGCGGTGTCCTCTTTTGGCAATTTTCAATCAAAGATCAGAAAAGTTACTGAGATCCATCAAATGATTAGAATACTCTACGGAAAAAAAAAAAAAAAAATATATATATATATATATATATACACACATGTTTGGAATAAGTTTATTTTAGCGAAAGGTATTTTTTCCATTAAAAAAAGATTCTTCAAGAAAACTCAATAATGTTGGCTTTTGAATAAACTGTTAATTTTCTTTTAAAAAATAAAATGTTTGTGCCTAAAATAATTGTTGAAATATATAGTTGGATATAATAAATGACTTAATATTTCTAGACATCACAAATATAAAATCATATAAACATTTAATTTTTCCACAATTTTGTATCAGGAAATTCCAAAATGTGTTTAACTAATGATACTTGGTTTTGGCGTCGTGTATTCCTATTTCCCTGGGAAGACTAATAATCTCAAGTCTTTCTACTTGTTGAATTTTGCCCTAATACTCTGCCATGTTTTTTCTTCATTTAGTTATTTTTTATTTGCTTTTAAATTCTTGTAATCACTTAGTTTGATTTAGATTAAGGTACATAATATTAATATTTAATAACTATTTTAGTGAAATTTTTTTTAAAAAATGATAATCTATTTATTATTATATTACCTACATGATATGTATATTTGTGTGTATAGTTTCATTGTGAAATATTCAGTAAGGCAAAATAAAAGTCAAATTTCTCATAAAAAGGAATTAGGCCTACTATAAGCCTTTCAAGTATTTTTACTTACTCATTAAGAGGAATAAAATCTAATTTAGCTCAGCAAACTCATAGTAGTATGAATATGACATCTCTAAAAAATAGGCATTCAGAACTACTATCATCGTCTTAAAAAAAGTCTCCTTAAATAGTGAAGCTTTGGAGCATATAACCGTTATTCTAACAGCTTCTTTCATTAAAGTGCAGATCAATCATCAATGTCTAAGAATCTCAGCTTTAAATGCTTCAAACCTTATATTGATTATTCCCACTGTTTACTTGCCATTTTGAACCATCTTTTTCTTGAATAAGTTGACTTTAGTAGCCATGAATGATCAGGAGGTAGAGTAAAATAATTTGCATTTTTCTCTTTTGGGCCAACAACACTTTTCATTAAACCAAAGAACAACAGGTACATTGACCAAATAACGAAACAGAAATGACTGACACATAACCACAAGACTAATAGCAACAATAGAAACCAAAAAACTAAAATTACAAAAAACAGCTAATTAACCTCCTTGAAATAGTCTACCAGATAACCAATAACTTCAACCAACACCTTCTCTATTTTGCACAAAAGACTTAGCCAACAAGGAATCCTAGAGCAAAATATAAGCTAGAGAGGAAGGTAGTCCCAAAACCTACCTAGAAGAGCCCATCCTCTTTATAGCATTAGCTGCTAACTAGTCAGCAGTTTTGTTACCAAGCCTTGACACCAAAGAAAGGGAAATATGGGAAACAAAATTCTTTAGGCAGAGAATATCAAGCACAACAACTGCACTATTCTAATAATAAATCTCCACAGAACCACTTCGAATTACTTTAAACAAAATCTCACAATCCATTTCAAAGCAAATATGGTCCCCTTCAAAAACAAAAAGAAGTTGCAACACCTTCTTAATAGCAAGTGCCTCAACCATAAGAGTAGAGTTTGCCTCCATAGATTGACAAAAACCTCTCAACATTACACCTTCATGGTTTTTGTAGATAAAGCTAAAGCTAATACTAGTCGAATTCTCTGTTTTTATTGAATGAGCCATCCACAATTATCTTTAGCTAATGTTCAAGAGGAAATCACCAAACCTTATTCCTTGTCTTTTCTATGAAGCCAAAAATAGGTTTAGGCAAAAATTCTTTGGCATACCAAAATTCACCAAGAGCCTTTTTAGATAGATCAATTACACCCCAGGAGTTAACTTGTTTCTGCTGAAAGACCATTGCACACCTCTCATTCCACACATACGAACGAAAATAGGCAATTCTAGCCTTATCAAACTCATTTAATCCATCCTCTTTCAAACCAAAAAAAAAAAATCATAAAGCATTCATCAAATCTGATAATATCTTCTTTTCTAATAATTAGGGACAGAGGACAGCCAAATCATACTTTAACTATCCAAGGACATCGTAAAAAAAAAAAAAAGCTCAATAGTCTTGACCTCAAACGTACACACTGGATATAGGGGATCCTTGGCACATTCCCTTATGAATAATGCCTCATTCATTGCCAATGCTTCAGATAAAGCCTTCAATAAAAAGTGCTTGATATTAAGAGGGACCATTAATTTCCAAATTACTTCTTATAGGTCTTTTAGTGGCTGGAAGGATATTCAAGGGTTTTTGCTTAATTTGTCCAGAGAATTTGTTATTACTACATAGTAACTGGATTTAATATTGTAGCTAACATTTTTGGATCCAAGCCATATTCTTCTATCCTCTCTTATAGACAAAGGAATAGGGATCTTCAAAATTGCCTTTCTCTACTCTTCAGTGGTCCATGGTCTAATTGAGAACAAATGCCACCGGCCATTCACCATCAAGAAAGATGGGCATTGCATTGGCCATAACTTTAATAAGAACCTCTATTTTGCTATAAAAGCTTTTGTTTTCACCTTTAGATTTTATGCCCAATCTTCTCCATGATAAAAGCCAGAGCCTCAAACTTTGACCTTCCTCATACAATTGGTAAACCAAGGCACTTTCCTGGATTATTAGTATCCTTTATCTTATATCCTCAAAACTAGAATTTTAAAAACCAGACCGGTTCAACCAGTTTAACAAAGAACCGGTCCCTAGTCCAGTTCATTTAGCTTAGAAAATCGATCGGCCAAAGAATTGGTTAAACTGACCAAAAACCGGCTTAAACAATTAAAATTGAATTAGTTAAAAAATTGATTTGAACTAGTTTGAAGCATTTTCTTTTTTTTAAAAAATATTTTTTCTCATATAATACAATAGTTTATCTTAAATAAACTTAAAAAAAATTAAAAATAGAAGGTACTAAAAAAAAAGAGTTAAAATATAGAGAAATTAAAAAAAAGAATATAAAAAAATAAAAGGTGCATACTTAGCTTTTTTCAAATCTTATTCTCCATTATATCCTATCTTATAGTAATATTTTTCTCAAATATCAAGGTATTTAGTCAAAATTATTATGCACTTTTTAGTTTTTTAATTAAAAAATAATATCTCAAACATCATAAAAAATATTAAATTAGTAATTAAATATTTAAAATTTATTTGTTATATTAGAATTTTAATGTATAAAATTTTAAATATATATTTAATTATTATCAATTCAATTATGATTCAACCAATAAATCATGCACAAGTGCCTTCATTAGTTCAATAACTGATTCGATTTTGAAAATATTACTCAAAACTTCACACACTTTATCTTTCACATCTTATGGTAAGTTACTAGAAAAGAAGATACTAGATTTATCCAAATTTGCAAGCTATTAGTAAGCCTCACAGTATTTCCTTAATATATCATTCAACACTTCATAGTGTTCTTTTCTTACATTCATAAAAAATAGTGCTCCATTTGCAAAAAAGCAATGGGATAGGATAGGACATCCTTTAGCCAGCCTCACACCCCTCAAATCTCCTCTTTAAGTGTTCTTCGTTGTCATTCCAGATATGACATTAGCTACCATAATAAAGAGATAAGGTGATAAGGTATCACCTTGCCTTAACTCCATTTTAAGAATAAATTCAACAATTTTTCCTCTTGATAGTTGAAGACTAAACTTCACGAAGGACACACACCCTATAATCCACTTTACCCATTGAGAATAAAATCCAAGATTCAAAAGAATAGCTTCTAAGAAGTCCTATTCTATTCTATCTTATGCCTTACTCATGTCTATCATTAAAGCAAACTGAAACTTGCCACCTACCATCTTATGTTTCAAGTAGTGGAAAGCCTCATGTGCAATGATTAAATTATCTTGTATAATCTCCCTAGCACAAAGGCTCTTTGGTTTAGAGATATGATTCTTGCTAAGACTCTTTTTATTTGCCAACACTTTTGAAATCACTTTATAAGAAAAATTACATAGGCTAATAGGTCTAAAGTGAGCTACTTTTGCCAGCTTGTCAACCTTAAGAATTAGGACAATATTAGTAGTATTCAATCTTTCCAAAGGTATCCCTTCCTCCAAAAAATTCTTGACCATTACAAACAATTTTCCTCTACTTTAGACCAAGCGAAGTGATAAAAATCTCTTAAGTGACCATTAGACCAGGGACTTTAAAGACTCTAACAGGAAAGCAACAATTCTAACTTCTTCAAAATCCACAAGCTTATAAAACATTTTGTCTTCTTCATCTGTTATTGATGTTGTCACATAGCTAAGCATATGTTTAAAAGATCTCATGCCTAAGGGAGGAAAAAAGATTAGCATATAACTTAGAGAAAGCCAATGTAATTTCACCCTTCTATTCCAACCATATGCCTTGCTCTTCATTAAATCTAAAAACCTTGTTCCTTTGGTGTCTTTGGATAGTTACAACATGAAAAAACTATGTTTTTATCCCCAGTTTGTAATCAATTCACCCTTGATCTTTGCCACCAATATTTTTCCTCATTATCCCAAGCCTTCTTTAAAGCCTTAATGATTTCTTTTAACCTGTGAGCTTTTTCTACAATAAGGGAACCAGTATTACGCTCCTCTAACTGCTTCATAAGACTATCAATTAACTTTCTGTTATCAGGAAAAACTTTCTTACTCATTTAATAAGATCTTTTTTACAAGAATTAAGCTGTTTAATTACCTCTACAACATTATCATCTACATTTAGTGTTCTATCCACCCAACTAAATTCCACAACCTTAGGAATTCAACATGCTCACTTCAAACTTGAAGCTTTTATGTGACTTTAGATCTTGACAACAACAATCGATCAAGGGGAGATAATGGTCTAATCTAATAGGCTCTATACAGAAAACTTGAGCTTTGGAAAGGCCTCTCTAAACTCCACATTCTTTAAAGCTCTATCAATTTGGTCTTTAATATGAGCTTCCCTTATTCTATTATTTCACCAAGTAAATTGTGAAACCTTTAAGTTCAAGGTCTAGAGACTTACAATCTGACAGAAAGCTTTCAAAATTCAGTATCTTTATTGCAACTGTAGGCCTTCCACCTAATTTCTCACTTTGAGCACACATCTCATTGAAATCACCCACACAAAGCCAATTATCATATATGCCACAAGCCAATCTTCTTATTCTATCCCATGGTAGCCTCCTCTCTCCTTCCTTAGGTGTTACATACACAAACTAGATAAAACTTGGCACATCAAGGGAATTAAAGCTCACCCTTGTATGAATCAAGTTTTTAGAGTGAATCAAAACCTAGAAATCTACTTTAGCATCCCACCATAAGGCCAATCCCCTTGACAAGCCAATTGAATCCATATAGAACTCATTCTTAAAAGTAAATCTTTTTTTTTTTTAATTTTCTTAATTTTTTGTGTTACCATTTTGGTTTCCATGAGGGAAACAATTGATGGCTTATTTCTTTTATACATATCCTTAAGGTGCTCAATTGCCAAGGTCACTCCCAAACCTTAATAGTTCCAAAATATAAGTTTCATGCTCCTTGGGTAGCTACATCAAGCCAACCACCATAGTCCATAGCTTGCTCCTCATTCTTAGATTCTAATACTAGTTTTAAACACAAACTACTCTTCAGGGAATCTTGAGTTATATTCACAGGCACTTCCACTAAAATGTTGCTTGTGCTGTTAATTTTCAAAGACCAAGCATAACGAAAGATTTAAAAAATTTTTGAAACCTATCGTGGATCCTTATAAAAAGATCATAAATTGGTTGGTAGAATTCTTACCCTTTTTGTGAATAATTTTATTGCAAATGATAATACAGGAATGCATGATCTCATGAACTATTCACTCATCATATGTAGGAACCTTGCAAGCAATCCTCCTTCAAATCTAAAATTTGAAATGTGAAGTATGCAAGAATCACTGACATAGATTGTTAAACCTGCGTCTTTATAGTGTCCACATGAGCAAGATTAAAACTCTGATTTTTAAAAGAATCAAATGGAGCACACATTCCCCTCTTTATCTCTGCCAGTAGCTTTTAGATTTTTTGATTGATCTTTAATGTATAACACTAGACATTATTATTAAAATAACATTAGGGTTTAGTCACATCCATTCAATGGGCTCTAGCTAAACCGATGAAGAGTGAAGAGACTATTGAGCTTAAATTATTAACCTAGTCTAATAAGCAACTTGGATCAATAATCAATCCAAAAAGAGTGTAATATCACTAAAGTCCAAAAGAATACATATTACTTTAATGTTGTAATAAATATTACAATATAATTTTAAAATTTTATAATATTATATATATTAGGCTATTTCAATAGGATCTCTTGCCTTATTAGGAATTCTAATTATATTATATTAACTTCAATTTTAACTTACTCTTTGTGTCTGATCTTATAAGTTTCTATTACATTAGTAGTGATCCTAAAAAAGAATCTTATTTTAGTATCACAAATGGTGAATAGTATCTAGCAATACATTATTACCACCCAAGTAATAAGAATGCTTGTGATATGATATATCTAATCTGTGACCAAAATTCCATGTAGTTTAGTTCCTTTTGTTCGAATATCTAGATTTAACTCAATGCATAAAATGTATTATTCTTTTTATAATTCAATTTATGTGTTTTTTAATCCTCAGTAGACTAAATTAAAACAAATGAATTAATATTGCATATTGATCCATATGAGCACAAATATGCATTTGATAGTCATATTCAATCAAGGGGCCTATGGATATCACTCCTCCTATATAAGAAGGAACAAATTCCATTTAGATTACTCACATCTCTCTACATAATTTGTGATATAATAATCATGTCTTTTACACCATTCTTATTAAAGGTGACATTAGACGAAATCAAAGTATATAACTCTTTAGGTAGGGCATTGTAAAGATTTCAGGTCAAAGGACCACATACATCATGGTTATTATGAGAATTGCTTATGACACTTACTAAGCGATCCATGTAGTATTTTTATAGCGAGTTTGTCTAGTATATTTGCTCTATAATATACACCTATGTAATGACTTAATATATAATTTTCATAACTATAATTATTAGCCAACAAACATAACAGTCTTATTGAATTATTACTATCATAATTTACAATAAGACCAGACTAGAGATATTTTAAGAATAATAAATTATTTTTAAAAAATTAATATATTTCTTTATTTATATTACATAGATGTAACATAAGATATAATAACTAAAATATCTTCATAAACAAAATGTAATAAAGCATATGTAACCAAAAAAAAAAAAAATCATCCTATGATTGGTTTCTAGGCATACACCAACATATGCCTCCCCTTGCCTCTTTTGAATCATTCTTGATTCTCCTTTTTGAACTTTTTACTTTGTCTTCCGACTCTTTTGCAATTAAAGCAACCGTAGCCTCGGGACTAATCGCCTCTTCAAACAGCTTTCTTCTTTTGCTATCAGGTGGACTACTAATTTCCTTAACCTCTTTTTTAATTCTAACGGCAATCAACTTTTTCAGCACTTCTATAAAAAAATTGTTTTGATTGTATGGCACCATAGCACCCCTTTGCTCCTTATATTCAGAGGGGACTTCTATCATGTAACCCAAAAACTAGAGCCACTGGTCAAGGCCCTTTAATTTCCTCCACTTTTAGTTCCCTTTTCGATTCTCCCATATCATCATTTCTGTCTTCTATTTTACCACCCAGCTCTAAATTGACATAGGGACATTTGATTGATTTGGGCCCTCTCTACATTTGAAGCCCATATAGCATTAGGGCCCAAATTATCTTTATATTCTCCAGCCCACTCCATTTTACTAACGTCCTCACCAGCTACTAAACACGCCTCTTCCCTCGAGTGTATAGCCTTTCTGTCCTTTTTATTATCATGCCAATCAGGATCCACCTTCACGTTTTTTCCACTTGCCTCCCGATTGTTCTCCTTCTGATTGTTGAGACTTCCCATAAAACCATTACTAAGCATTCTTCCTCAATTAATGCCACATTACCAATAGCTAAATCTATTATCTCTGCATTAAATACGTTCATTCAAGCCAGGTTATATTACGAAATTGCACCCAAAAAAGGCAAAATCATACTCAAATTCATTAAATACTTTCAATTCCGACCATTATTGCACATTTAATAAGCATACTAAAATCGACCATGGCCGCATCCGAAGAATACGATCACATTCCTCCGATTTCTCAAATTTAAAAATGAACTCATTCGCATTTACCTCTATAATGGCCGGACCTTCTTGAATGTTCCATCCTTTCTTGATCATCGTCATTACAGTTACTCTGTGAAGTATCTTTTAGAAGTGAGTTTTCCAGCAAACGCCTTCCTCTCTCGCATTCCAATCTAAGTTCACCCATAAACCAATTCTCTGACCATCATCACCATCACCAACTAAGTCGATCTCCATTAGCGCTAAGATTTGATCAGAAAAGGTTAATTTCCGATCAATCTTCCACCCAAACCATTTCCACAAGGAAAGGGAACAACTAATGCTCTCACCGCGAAGAGAGAAAACTCATGGCTTGAACTTGTTAGGTGACTAAAGTCATTTGCTAGTTCACCTCATTTCCTTCTCAAGTTCCTTAATTTGCTCATGCTTGCATGCTTCCTTGATTTGCTGACGCTCCTCTTGCATTTGCTGACTTTTACAAACAATTTATGGCAAAGCAAAAATGTAGAAACATGTCCAGATACAAAGTAGGAAATAAATCTTGTACATTTGAGTTTTGGTACTATTTTAGGAAACATAAAGATTTAAGTTTATAGACCCAAATTAATGCAGAACCTTCCATATTAAAATAATTATCTTAATTATCCTTTAATTAAATTCAACATGAACAGGCCAAAAAGAAAAAGAACAGCTTTTTCTGGCCCAACAACAATATTTCCATAATTTCAGCCCAATTGAACAAAAGCACATTTTTCAAAAATCAATTAATTTTAAAATATTTGACATAATTAAAATATGAAATAGCCTTTAATCCAATATATATAATTAATTATATTATGCATCAATTATTACTTTCTTTGTTACTATTAATCTTTTGTAATCACCCGAGCTAAGTTTAATTAGTGATTGAATAGAACAAAAAACATACAATAATATTAATGATATCTGGTCATAACAAAACGTTTTATACATATATGTAACATTCTATTGGAGAAAAAAAATATTTATACATATGTTGCACGCAAAAGATTAAACCTAGATTTATTACAAACTATCCAAACTTTATTAGATCACGAGTAGTGACAAAAAAAAAAATTTAAGACTTCAGCTTTTATAAAATATTTTTTCATGGTAATAGTTTTCATTTCGCATAAAATGAAAGTCATATTGTTTTCACAAAATTTCTTATCATTATTATCTTTCTTCTATTTGCACAAGCAACTTTAATGATAAGAGCACAGCTCAGACATGAAATGGAAGTCAATGTTGTGTTTCAACAATATAAATTCAGGTTTGTAATCTAAGGGAAGAATAAGCAAAATCATAGTTGATAGTTTCATTAGATATATTTATACTAAAAAAATCTTAAATTTTAAAATTATTTTGAAAGATTGAAAGATAAAAAATTTAAATTATTTAAAAATTATAATTTAGGATTCAAGTTAATTTTTTAACATCGTTTAGAACAATTTTAACATTTAAGATCTTTTAATATAAATATTTTTAATTTTGAATTTGTTAACTGTAGTTCTTTCTAAAATTTATGCTCAACAACAAGATATCATATTTCTATTTTCTATGATTGCTTGCATCATTGAGCTGCAAGTCAGGATGGACGCTAGACCTGGACAAACACAGTACCTTTTGAGAGAGACAAAGGAATAATCAAAGACCTCTTCTCATCAACTTTTTTTGTCTTTTTTTTTCATAGAAAAAAACTATTTTTTTTAATTAGTTGGACACCAATTATAATTTAAACTCAAATTCTTCAATCTCAAAAATGATTCCAACAGCATTGGGCATAAACCTTATAAACTTTTTCTTTGATGTATGCTTTCTTCAAATTGTAGCTCTCTTTTTCAGTGTATGTCACCATATTCTTCACATTTCTAGTGCAACCTATTTTTTAAATATTTTAATAACTTAATTATAATTTTAGTCTCTTAATTAATTAATTAATTAATTTTAATTAATTAATTTTTTATTTCAATTTAGTCTCCAATTTCTAATTTTTGTTATACTCATCCTTTTTTGTTATATCTATTAAGAATGATTTTCAAACACACAAAAAAAAAGGGAATCATTTTGAAATACTAAATAAAGTTAAGAGATAAATATGGCACATTTGAAAATCATGAAACCAAATAAAATTAAAAAAAATTAAGAGTTTAAAATAAAATAAATAAATAAGTTACGAAACCAAAATAATAATTAAGCTTATTTTAATTGAATTTGATTTTTTTTCCGCTTATTCTTTTCTTCTGAACTTAACAGTTATTAATTTAGGATTTGATTTAACCACTTTAAAAAATAAAAATGCAAGTAATTAATTTTCATGAAAGAAAGTAAATTCCCGTACATTTAATTTATAAAACTGTTATCCAGTTATATTTGAACGAAATATAGATTCAATAAAAAAAAGTTATCAATAATTTCTATTTTAATTTTTTTCCAACTTATATTTTAAAATTTTTGAAAAAATTATAATTAAAGATATTTAGATTGAAGAATGTTAAATTTCAAAACCATTCTAAAGGACCCAAAAACTAAAAATTTTAACATAGAATTCTAATTTTTTTATATAATTTAATTTTTTTGTCTTTAATTTTTTAAATAATTTTCAAAATTTAAAATTATTTAATATAAATAATTTTAACTTGAACTATAATTTTTTAAAATATTTTCCCATCGTTTGGTATACCCGAGGAGGCCATAATGATTGATTCAGTGAATTTCAATACTGTATTTACAAATTTTCCTTTTTTTTTTCATGCCTTTCTTGTTCAGGTGCTAAAACGTATTATTACAAATGGATGATGATCCATTTTAAACAGCAGCCACCCTACTTATCCTCTTTTTAAATGGTGAGAATGAACAGAAAAATGACACATAAAAGATTCACAAATCATAAATTATCCTCTTGAATTCTTACGTATTTTATAGAAAATTCCACAGCATGACTCAAACATTCAATTATTTAAAAAAAAAAAAGACTGTACTAAATAGCACACATTTTATACTTGTCCTTAAGTAAAGCATTTAAAGGATTTCTTATAGTTAAGTCATTTTATTCGCCCTAAATTTGCATTTTTTTAATCAAAATTTTTTATACAAGATATTAATTTTTCGGTCATATATATTATTTTATCTACATATTCTTTTTAGTTAAATTATACATTTAGTTCTCATAATTTGATTGAATTATCAATTAAGTCTTAATACCTTTTTCTTTTCAAACAGTTCTCTCTCTCTCTCTCACACACACACACCATTTTTAAACGAGTCCTTCATATTTGCTTACGTTATAATACCATCAAACTTATCACACACACACACACATCATTTTTAAACGAGTCCTTCATATTTGCTTACGTTATAATACCATCAAACTTATTTTGAGTTGGCTAACAAATTGTATCTGTCCCAAGCTAGAGCCTATACAAACTTTATTTTGTCTGTATATGATCTCCTAAACTTTCAAGTTTCTTAATTCCATCCTTAGACGTTTAGCTTATTTTCAATTTGTTCCCTTATATTTTACTATTGTTTCTTCATAAGCACTGCCAATTAACACATTTATTAACCAAGTCCACAAATTTTTCTTAATGATGTTATAATAGCCATTCACTGCAGGGACACTCGTAGCCACGATCTCATAGAAAATGTGTCATTCCGTTCACTTTCAAATCCCCTCCCTCCATAATGAACTTAACATCGTGCATATCGCTTTCAAATTTAACTAAGCATTTGGCCTTGTCTAATGTGTGATATAAGGCTTCATAGGAGTAAGTAATACTACATAATATTGTATAAAGCTATCCATTATAAAAGCCTTTTTATATTATCATGCATTTTGTTACACCAATGTATAACATATAGGATAATATAAGTGGTAGCAGAATGGAGTAATGGTGGTGATGGCAAGGCAGAGAAAGTGATAAGGGTGTTGGTAGCGGAGATAGTGGTATTGACAAAGCAAAAATAATAGTGATAGCTGTGGCCATACTAGAAGTAATAGTGATGGTGGTGTGGTGGTGAAAATGATGACATTGGCAAGATAGAGATAATGGTGGTGATAATCATGTGATAATAAGAGTGATGACATTAACGATAATAGTAATGATTGTAGTGATAATAGAAGTAGTGGTAATACGTGATAACTACAATAACAATTATAATGGCGATGGTAAATGTTAGACATCGATAGTCCCAATAATAATAGTGTTGATGGTGATAATGATAAAAATAACAGTGATAAAATAATGGCAATTGTGATAATAGCAATAATATAACAATATATTATTAGTAAATGGTGGTAAAAATAATTTTTGTTTGTAAAAAGGTTATAAAGGATTTCTTATCATGGCTTATCTTTTTTCTATTGGGTGTATAGTGTTATATGGAGGTGACTATAAAAGAAGTCTAAACCATATAAACTTATATAATCCTTTGTGCATAACAAATGCCAAGTACGCATAAATTGTATTAGGTTATATTATTATTCAGCAATGAGATCTAATTGTCCAGTTTTTGTTCTAAAATAACACTAGAGGAAAAAAATCATAGTATTTCCAAACAAAGTTAGAAATCATGAGGAAAGAGAGAGGTCAAAAAACATCATAAAGGACATAAGAGTGAGAGGAGGAAAGAGACAAATCAAGAGGAGAATTTTTATTAGATGCAAGAGTTTCACTTAATTTTTAATTTAGTTATAATAATTTAAAATTTTGTGATTAAGTTTCTATAATTTTAAAAAACTTACATTTAATTTTTATCATCAAACGTTCTTATCGATATGCCATTAAATTTTGTTAACATAATTAATTATGTACCATTTCAAAACCTTAAATATATATAACTCATTGCAACTTACATAAATCATTTAATCTAAGTGAGATGAAATGCCCAATGAGTGATTGATTTTCATTGAAAACCTGAAGCATAAAACAAAGCAGAGTCAGGAAATAAACAAACGAAAAAATAAAACAGCAAATTTCAAGAGCCAATAATTTCGTTAGCCAAAGAAACTTATATATTTATTTAATATAAATAAAAATTTAAATTTAAATATAGCAAGATAAATAATTAAATTCTAATTTATTTAAGTAGTATTTTAGTTAATATTAATATTTATACTTCCAAGCATTGTACAAAAAGTTTGTTTCAGTTTGATTCTAAACCCAAAAAAAAAAAAAAAAGGGAAGAAAGTTTATGACTCTCACTGGAATTAATATTTTGAAATGGGGTGAATGGTCAGACCATGCATTTGCTAAACTTAAGGCTTCACTTGCTACTTGGCCCAATCCAAAAAAGTTTAGTTTGTGATGAGGTTAGGATAGGCCTAATTAGATTCTTCAATAAAAATATAATAAATAATTTTATATAATTTAATATTATATAATTAAATTTTTTAAAAATTATTTTATACATATTATATTTTTATTAAAAAATTAATAATAAAAATAAAAAAATTATATCAAAGTCTAATATTTTCTTATATCTCTTCTTCATTCTCTCTTTTATTAACATTTCAATGACAAAAATTAAAAGAAGACGAATAAAAAAATCATATTATATTCATAAATTATATAAAACACTGTCTGTGTGTGTGTGTGTAATTTGTTATTTTTCTCCATTTACTAAATATTAAGGATCACAGTTGAGGAATCAAAAAATACAGAGATTGAAGCTTATTTCTCTTTTCATTCCCTCTTATAAATGAAGAAGAAAAAATAAAAAAAATCATATAATATTCATAAATTATCAAAATGCAAAAAATATAAAAATATATACCCCTATTTTATTTTTCTTTCTCCATTCAATTATATTAATAATATATCCAGTTATCTCCCTTTCATTCTCTCCAATTGATATTTCAACGACAGAAATGAGGTGAAAGGGCAAAATAAAAATAAATCATATTAAATTTATAATTCCTATAAATTATAAAATATTAAAAAATATATATCTCCATTTTTTTCTGCATTTACTAAATATTAAAAATGTCAGTTCAAGAATCAAAATACAGAGAATGATGCAATGACAAAAATAAAGGGAAAAAATCATATTATATCCAAGAAATTATATAAAATGTGAAAAATGTATATCTCTGTTTTGTTTTTTTTTTTTCTTTCTATTCACTAAATATTAATAATCTCGTTGAGGAATCAAATTATCAAAATACTGTGATTCAAGAAGCTAGCTGGACTTCGAAGGGAACATCTTCTCGCATACCTCGAAGCCCTTTCCCCCTCCTCACATTCACACACACTCCTCTCTCCTTCTCTGCAATTTCTTCAATTTTGCCGCCCCTTCTCTCTTTCCGCTTGTGAGAGTTTGTGCTTGGAGTGGTGCGGATCTCGATGTTCTGTTATATGTTCGCTTGGATCGTTCTCCATCTGCCCCAGAAACTGAGGTTAGGATCCCAATTCGCAGTCCTATTATTCGTTTCTTTTCCGACTTGTTCTTGCTCGACTTCAAAGTTTCTATCGTACAATCGTAAAGCTTAAATTCTGGAAAAAAAATTCGCAAGTTAGGTTTAGTGTTCTAATTAATGAGGTTTTCGCCTTGATATCAATATTCTATGCTGGTTTCATTAGCATTGTAACTTCATTTTCTAGTGTCGGTGTAATAGATGCATAGAATTCATATTGATGTTTTTTTGAGGGGTCGATTTCAGGTATTCAGCTTACACTTACTCTTCGCTCATTTAGGTGTTTTCACTTGAGCTTTCAATTCTAGTTCAGCTTCTCTGCGCGCCAAAGGAGACGTATTTATCGGGAACTTGAGTTTGCAGCTTTGGACTGGACTTTTGCGCGAACAGCATCGTCTTAGCTGGTATATCTTGTTTGTTACTCCCTCCGATCCAAAATCTTTTAACATATTCACGCTTCTTGCAAAAAAATAGTTATGTTCTTAAAATTTTTAAATATTACTACAATACAGATGTTGTCATTAAATGAAGGGGTTTTTAACAAGGGGATTTTAACATAGCTGTTGCCATTAAATGAAGGAATTATAAAAAAAAAAAAGTAACAATTATTACCAAGTGTCTTATATTTTGGATCAAATTTTTTTTCCTTAAGTGATTTACATTTTGGACCGGAGGGAATATTGCTTTATTTCCTTGTATTTTAGGATGCTACGCTGCTATTTAACTTTTATAGAAATTTGGATCTATTGAGCTGGGGATTTGGGTTTGCAAACTAAGACAGTAAATTTTTATCAAATCTAGAACACAGCAATTTTCCCCTTGCTATCATTAATGTCGAAATAAATTTTTATTATATTATAGTAAACATCATTAGGCAGTTGGGTTGGTGGCCAAAATGAATTCCGTGTTATGGGTATGCTTGACTATCATGTTTTCACCTATGGAAACGCTTTTCATCTCCAATCATAGGATGCTCTTTTCTCTATTTGTTTCTTCTGATGATTCTGTAACGTTACATCTCCTTTATGGGTCATAGCATTTGCTGACGTGCGAACTCTGTTATTAAGCTTTTATGCTTGCTGCTCTTCTTACCTTCTCTCTGTTCCTTTTATTTTTTAATAATTAAATTAAATTGACTATTTTAATTTCAATTTTAAATCATGGAGATATTTGGCTTTTATGGCGCTTCCCATTATTTTTGTTTCCATTTGAGGGGATCTAGTATCTTATCTCCATTTGTTTTTTAAGCTCTTGTAAATATCACTTCTCTTTTTCTCTGCATTTTTAAGGCCTTCTTTGTGGTTGTGAAGTGTTTGGCAGATATTATATGCAAGATATGAGTCAAATGACCAATAAGATTGACGACGAGGTTCTCCTCAAGGATCAGACTGGTTCACATTTAAATGATGAGAGTAACAGAGGAAGTGCTGGTGGAGTTGCCTTGAAGAAAGGGCCATGGACATCTGCTGAAGATGCTATTTTAATGGACTATGTTAGGAAGCATGGGGATGGCAACTGGAATGCTGTTCAGAAGTACTCAGGCCTGTCCCGTTGTGGCAAAAGCTGCCGGTTGCGGTGGGCTAATCACCTAAGGCCAAATTTAAAGAAAGGTGCATTTACTGCAGAAGAAGAGCGGCTGATTGCTGAACTGCATGCCAAGATGGGAAACAAATGGGCACGCATGGCTGCACATGTAAGCATGTTGTGTATTTGTCCTTGCCTTGCATTTTGAGTTATTATGTTTTACTTTTCTTATTTTTTGTTTTGGTGAAATGTGTGACTACTATTCACCATACAGTGATCTCAGTGTTGTTATGCTATCCTTGTATTTTATAGCAGGGAACTTCCTTCTGAGTTCCCTTCCCATGTCTTTTCCTTTCTGATTTGTCCCTAGCAATATGGAACAACCTAGGTAGGTTTATGCATCTCTTGATGCCTGGCAGTAAACACATGTAAACATATCGTTAAATATAATAATTGGCACATGGATGGTTATCCCAGCAGATGATGTAGAAGTCCACAGCCACAGCTACCAATGTGACAGAATATAGTTTATTTGCCATATTGTAATATTTCCATTGATTGACTTCACACATACTCTATAAACAACCTTCAATTTTGCAAAAATTTTGGTGACAATTTTTGGGCAAAAGAGAAACTGTGAAACTCTTTTTTTTTGGTTATGATCATTTCTGTTTCACATGATGCCCCCAAAAGAACAAAGAAGAGAAGCAGGAATTTCAAAGCATCTGTTAAATTATTAATTGGCAATTGCTAATGATTTGTGCTTGGAGTTTAAGACTTGGACATTGAGACTTCAATTGCAAATAGCTAAGTCATCATTTAACACAGTAGATATCGGAAGTCATGATGTATTTAATAGATGGAACCCCGACATGCATAGCACTTCCTTTTTAGTGGCGGTTGTAAGGTTGCCCCCAGTTGATGTCATGTCATGGTTGGAACTTGGATGTGGCAGTATCTGACAAGGACAAAAGATGATGTGTAACCAAAATAGGAATATGACAATAATCTTAGTTTTAGAGCATTTTCAGTAGATAATGGAGAAAATGCTGTGATGTATCGGATTATCCTCTCATCATAATTTCTGAAGGCAAAAATTACTTTTTCCATGGAGTTTATGATCATTTCCAAAGCATCTAGGAGAGACACATCTACATGTAAGTTGACAGAGGTGTATATATAGATCTTGGAGATTCTCATTTACAATGACCCAATTTATTTATTTTGATTGGTTATACCTGTATGAACACTATTTTAATGGAAATCTAATGATCACTTTTGTTTAATATTATTTTAATGAGACTAATAGTATACTTGTCCAATTTTTATATTGCACTTACACTGATATAGGAATTATGAGTTGTTGTACTATATGATATCTTTAATTACAAAACTGAATTTTAAGACTGGAAATGGTACAAGTACTATTAATACAATAACATTATTAGTAATAAAAAAAATAATGACATTATTATTTTCAGAAATTACATTGATTGCAAAGAAACTCAGATGTTTCCATTTTCATTATTTTTTCAATTTTGGCTTGTTTAAGTTTACAAGCAATGCTCATAATTCATAACTAAAAGTGTCATAGTTCTGTTGTTTGTCATGTATGATTTTGTGAACATAAAAACCAGTTTCTATTAATAATATAATTTTTTATTTCATATTATGCATCAATTTTTTTATTCCATTATAATAATTAATTTGTTTCCCTTTTAGTTACCCGGTCGGACAGATAACGAGATAAAGAACTACTGGAATACTCGGATCAAGAGGCGGCAACGGGCTGGCCTGCCACTTTATCCTCCTGAAGTATGTTTGCAATCAAGGCAAGAGAGACAGCATGGCCAAAGAAGTGTTGGAATTAATGGTGGTGATAGGGGAAATCATGACTGCCTGGCAAAAAGCAATGATGAGATACAAAATACTATACCTGACAGTCTGAAGGCTAATAAGGAGTTCTTGCCTTATGTGCCCAAGCTTCCTGATATATCTACTAATAGCATTCTGCTGAATGGTCATGGTTCTTCTCCAAATTGTAATTTTGTGCCATCAACATTACCTCACCATAAGTGCCTTCGAGAGTTGACAATGCCATTTCTTGCTTCCAGCAGTATTAACAGAAATGGCTTTTATCCATTTGACCATGTTTGGGATAATACTTCAGATATGATTGCTCAATCATTTGGAATGCATTCTCCTCTTGATCATGGTCCCTCCCCACAGAATTCACTGTGTTACAGCCATTCACTTTCAAATGGCTATTCCTCTCCTTCTAAGCCAACTTCCGAGTCTGTGAAGTTGGAGCTCCCTTCATTCCAATATCCGGAAACTGATTTAGGTGGCTGGGGTACATCTCCACTGCCTCCTTTGCTCAGGTCAGTTGATGTTTTAATCCAGTCTCCTTCCCCAACTAGTGCGCTGGAGCCAGACTGTTCTTTGCTGCATAATAGTGGTCTTCTGGATGATTTAATTCAGCAGGCAAAGACTCTAAGCAGTTCAAAGAATCATTATTTTGACAAGAGTTCAAATTCATCGACTGCAACTCCTGGTGAGAGAGCTGACAGTTCCACATTGAATACGTACGGGACAGAATGGGAAGACTACATTGACCCTGTTTCTCCATCTGGTGCAACATCAATCTTGAATGAATGCCCTGCTGTTTGTGCCAATAAATCCACCTTGCATGAACAGCCACCTGCTCAGACCTCAAGCGGTTAGTACTTCTCAGCGTGGTCTGATGAAGGATGATAGTTCATATCGTGCACATGCATCTTTGGCACCCTAAGACTTCTGAGTTATTTTAGAGATTACTTGTCTTTTATCTTATTTATTGAGTTGTTAAATGAAAAGATATATTCCTAAAAAACCAATTTCTAAAATTATCTGTGAATTTCACTTTTACTTCACTAAGTGTACAAAGCATGCACATGCTGGGTCTTAAAATTATTGACTCATCCTTAATGTTCTAACAGTGGTGAGAAATTTCTTTTCTGCGATCTTCCTGTTCTCACCGTAGATTCATTTATATGTTTTTATCACGATATGTGCTAGATTTTCCCCTTAACTCCTTCATGAAGTTTGTCGATTACTGCTAGTTGCTATACATTGCAAAAGTTTCGAGGGTTAATTTAAATTTTCTGCAGGCAACATGGTGAAATTAGAATCCGTTGACCAGGTTTGGACCCCTAACAGTGAAGATCAAACCATGCCCATGTTGAATATTGCTGGATCAGATGTCTTCCTTGATTCATATTGGCTTGAGCATGGCTCTGATGCTATTACAACGCTGAGTAATGATTTAGGAACTTCTACATCAAGTGAAGTGTGTGGGAATGGTTCTGGTGCATGGACCAACATGCCTCCTATTTTTCAAATGTCTGATCTTCCTTCAGAATACTGACAGGAGATGTATGGAATTGAAACCTTTATTGATGTGTTTAAATTCGGTAGTCGGGTCATAAATTCACAAAATGGGTCAAGGACTTGTTCGGTTGTGCCCTGTGGTTTTATAAATTCTTTCTGTGGTGGACGTATTGCAAACCGGCTTGAAATTCTTAACATTTCAGTAATTTGTAGAGATACATTCATGGATCATGTTTGTGTTTCTGAACTCTCTTAGCTTGTGTGGGTGGATTGAACTGACATTCTATCACTGATATGATTTTCTGGGCAAATAAAGAAAATGAAGATCTGAAATTGTTCCTTTCCAAGCTGTCAATTCTTCTATGCCCAAGTAGTATATATCAAGCTCTAGGATATAGCAGAAATATAAACAGAACAGAGAAATAGAGGCTGAGAGAATTATACCTCCGAATGGCTACTGAACCATCACACTTACTCCAAATCTCAGATGAAAATAAACCACAACACTCAAGTAAGAAAACCGGGAAAAATATACGCTCTATGACAGTTAGAGCTTGCCAGATACCTCTCGAAACCCCCAAAACTTCCTTTTTCTGCAACTTCCCAGGAATCTCCGTCTTATTGCCTGACAGCAGCCTACGTACTCAGGTTGTTCATGAGTGTTTTCTCATGACTTAACCAAATCAAATCAAACTAATTAGTTTGCTGAAAAACTTAGACTTATTTGGTTTCTTAAATTAACTAAATCAGCCCAAACCAAAACATTATCAATTAATTGACTTGGTTCAATTTTGTGGGTTCTGATACTCAATTTTTTTTTTCTTCATAAGTCCAATTAATTTAGGTTACAAGTAATGCTTATTTTTACAAAACTTATAGATAAAAGACCTTTTCTAGTTTGTTATGAATCAAAAGTTATAAAATTCTAAACATTTAATTCAAACTTCTTGTTTAATAAAAAAAACAAATAACAAACAAATCTTATGAATATGGATATGGATGAATACATTATGAAAATATGTCTAATGGTCGGCTGGTTCGGTTCATTCTTCAGCCAGCAACAAAACCAAACTGCTAAGTTTGTCCATAAAGAATATCCAACTAAAACAATTTTACTAGGTTTTGATCCGTATTTAACAGTTTAGTTTGGTATGATCAGTTTTAAACGTTTGCCCTTCCTTTTATTGCTCCAGTTATACAATCTTTCTCTTCTATTCCTTCTCTTCTCCTGAGCCAGTCCTATGCTTCCTCTCACACACCTTAGTAACCGCGAATCCATCATATATAAATGATAACGTTCCATCAGACACAAATGATAACGTACATTTTAAATATCCTAAGAAGTAACTTACCGAAACAATTTTTTTTTTTTTTTAAGTAACTTCAAAGAAGAGGCTAGAAACTACTAATTTATGTCTCATATCTGGCCTTCTAATCTGACGGAGATAAGTTTTATGTATTGAAACTAATCTCTACAAAGCAAAGTTCAATGCTTTTTATTTTTTTTTTCCCTTGTATGATCAACATGCATAATCATCTTCAACATAGGCAACAAACTTGAAATTTGTGGACAATATAAAGGGCTCATCACAGAAAGCAGATACAATGTTATTTATCTATCAGACAGCAATTTCTCGTATCTAGAGGATCATAGTTGCATAAATATATATATATATATATATATATATATATATAACCCTACTTTGGTCTCTTCATACTTATCTTTCCTGCTCATCATTTATTAAATCATCAAAAGTGGGTTCATTCTGCTTTGTGGGCGTGCTTGATGGACTTATTCAAGTTATTCCCATGGGAGGAGATGGTGGGAGTCTTAAACTTATATGATTCATGCTACTAATTGGAGTTGAGCCTTCATAGAAGCTTCCATCATCATCACCACCACCACCTTGTGATTCAGAAGAGCCCTGCATGCTGCCTTCTAACTTGGGAGAGTCTGACATGTCATAGGATGAATCTGACCTTGCAGGGGAACAGTCTATCAGTACATATCTGCATGTACTTCCTTCCACTACATTACTTAAAGCATTTACCACCTGTAGTGATATTAAGCAACGCGAGTTAGCATAGTAGTTATGGTCTTGGCTTAAATGAAAAATGTTGAGTTTTAATAGAAATGATGATTTATATTCCATATAAATTGATTGCCTTAAATTGTGTTGACTGCTCATGATACCCGTATGTTACATTCCATCCTAACAGGCCTAAGAAACTTGTGTTACAGACTATTTGAGGCTCTCCAACCAAACAAATTAGTCTTTTGAGATGGCTTCTCCTTTTGGCTCAAGTCATAAGAATTTAACAATTTACGTTTTCATTAAGAGTTAGCTGAAGTGAAAGAGGGGACTTGGGAAGAAACACCAACTTTCGAAGGGGAATACAATGTCATGTCCTACATTGTGTGACCTTTGAGACTTAAAGTGGTGCTTAAGCCTTAGGCTTTTTCACCTAATAAGTTAGTCTTTTTAAATGGACTCTCATTTTGGCTTAAGTCATTATGATTATTTTGAATTATCTAAATAATTGACTCTTTATAATATAGGAGAAATTGCACTAACCCATCATAATCTTTACCTCTAATTGTAATATTTTCCTTAATCTAAAATAATAGCAATCAACCCATTGATCTATTAGCCTCATTGCAATAGTCCCCTAACCATCTAAATCTAGAAACTTCAACTAGGTATAATTGCTAAAGTAAACCCTTCCTATTATTTAACATCCATTTTCCTTTCCTCTTCATCTTTCCCAACGAATCTATCCATGACCTTCAAATTTAGTTTTTGGTGCTATGGTAAAAGAAATCAGAAACAGCTAATTCCAAAAGCCACAAATCTAGCAAAGATCTAGGTGGTAAGTGCAATTTTCCCTTTTATATATATTTATACATATATATAAGTAAAGCTCAAATGTTGTTGATAACTCAAATGGAAGCGTTTCTTTTCAATAATATGAAACTGTCAGGCAGAATTGCATCATTTTGGGGGGTTACGTGTTTCCAAGGAAAAACAACAGCATAGTCTCTATGTATACTCACTGTATCCATAGTTAGTCGCTTGCGAGGATCCCTGCTGAGACATTTTTCAGCTAGACGACTTATCCAAAAGAGCTGATGGCAATCGTATGTGTCCATCATCCTTTCATCAATTAGATCTGGATAGTTCCTTGCTTTCAATAAAGGTCTAGCCTGCAACAAAATGGAATACGTGAATATGCAAAGGAAGTAAAGAACTTGCAAAATGCAATAACAGACGGAAATGTGAGCTGCAATTCAAGAAGTTCTTTTGTTCTTCTTTTCACTGTAGGCTATGAGGACTTCAAATTTTTCACCTTAAGGTCGGTTTGTTTCGTGGGAAAGTTTTGGAAAATTTTTCTTAAAAAAGGTTTTCTATGAAAAAGTTTTATGTGGAAGATATTTATTTGGGCCCAACATAGTTCATAGTGAGCTTGGATGATGAGGTTAGCCAATAGTAAATGATAGTGGTAATGATGAGCTTATAACAATGGGTTAAAGTAAAAATAAAAATGATTTTTTTACTTATTTTTAAAAACCTTTTCCTTGAAAAATTAAAGTAAAACTTGGATTGGTGGAAAATTGTGCTTTGGATAAATTTCCTTTTCTAAACAAAACAAACACAAGAAAAAATTTCTTTTCTGACAAAACAAATACAAGAAAATGTTTTTTGTCAGAAGATTTTTTTATGAAAATATTTTCCAAGAAAACAAACAGAGAAATAAAAGAAAAAAAATTATATGATAGAACCATATTTTTTGTAAAAAGATTGTGTACAAAAACTATAAGGCTGTCCATGAACCATAATCTAAAAATATTATGTTCAAAACAGAAGAGCTGAAGAAGAGAACAGAAAGTCTTCAAGATCAAGTTGGATTGGTAAGTATCTGTTAAAGTCCAACTTAAAAAGAAATAGACAGAAGAGTTAGAGATGGCACAAAATGACTATATATATTTATAAAAAGTTGTATTCATATTGTTACCCATCCCACAAGACTTTTATCTCCAAGTCGTTTGTCTGTGGTCCTCAGTCCAGTTATTAGCTGAAGAAGAACCACCCCGAAAGAATACATATCAGTTTTGGTTGACGGTTTACCAGATTCTGCATATTCTGGTGCCAAATACCCCAGAGTTCCGACAACATCTGTTGAGTATATTGAGTCTCCAAGATTAAGTCTTGCAAGACCAAAATCTCCCAGCTGGAAAATAAACCAAGAAATGTTACGGGACATTGATGAAGCAAAAATATTGCAGATGCGCACTACAGTGAAATAAGAAACCTAGTTCTCTAGTTCATATTAAAACCTAGTGATATATAACTAATATTATGATGTCTCCTAGGTAGAGGTCTAGATTAGCATTCTACAAAAGCTAGGAGAAGCATCATATTGAAATTGGATGGTTACTCTTCATTCTAATTAGCATATAGTACATATGAGACATAGCTTATAAGATCAGCAAGTCTATAGTATCTCAATTACTATTCTAAAACAATGTGCTTCATTACCAATGTTTCAAAGTCATGTGTGACAAGGATGTTATTTGGTCTCATATCTCTGTGTATGATATTGTTCTCATGCAAGTATTGTAATCCTTTAGCAGCTCCCAAAGCTACTTTAATCCTGTCCGGCCAGCTAAGAGGTTTACGAGAATGTTCTGCATCATTGTAGCCATAGTTAGTCTCTCCGGCCTATGATAAACATGTCAAAACATGATTTGTGTTTACTATCTGGTTCTTTAACAAAAACGTGATAACTGAATAAATTTTATATCTCAAAATTACATAATTTGGTCTTTTAAAAAATTTTGTCCACATGTCATGCCTCAATTGAAGAATTTGATAGCAAATATAAAAAAAAATTTTCCTAAGTCTCATCCTTTTCATAGCATTGGCCAATCAAGTTTGGTCTTACCCGATAAATGTTGGTCTAATGAACCGTTGCAAACATATTCATAAACAAGAAGCCTATTATTTCCTTCTGAGCATGATCCTAGTAGCGTGACCACATTCTCATGTCTTGCGTTGCTGAGTATATTAACCTCAGACTTGAATTCCTTCTCTCCTTGGAGGCTCGTACATCTGTGTCGCTTAACTGCAATCTTCAGTCCATTCAGCTCCCCTCTGTAGACAGAACCAAACCCACCTTCTGAAAGAAAGTTCTTTGGGGAAAATCCCTGCGTGGCTGCGTGGAGCTCTGCGTATGTTAAGTCTCTTTTCCATCCAAAATTTGGCCTTCTGTTCTTGCACTGAGAGCAAATAAAATTTTTAACTTCTTCATGGTTATTGCTGTGCTTCTCTTGTTGTTCACCTATTGTCCTTGTATAGATTTCTGTATGAGCTGTCTCTTGAGTATCAGTAAAGGGTAATAAACAATACCCTCTTGCCATATCTAGTTCTCTATTTGCAAGACTTTGTCTGGCTTGAGACTGAAGTTGGCCGTTCTTCGCCTTCGTATGACTAGACCTTGAGTTACTGGAATTCCAAGGGCACAAAACTTGATTTTCCATGAGCATCGCGCCTGATGAGGATCTGGAACCTGATCCACACAAAACTGAATTAGCCTAATGTACTCTTCAATGCTCTCAAAATGCTTTGACAGGTGTTCGTGACACTTTATAAGCACATAAAGTTGTCAAAGTTTTTGACCTTACTCTTTTTGTCAAAGGAAGGGTTATGGTGTTTTTTGCAAGAGGAAGAAGCTAGAAATTTAAAATGTGATATCTCTTCAAACCCTTGTAACATGATACAGCTCGTTGAAAGTGGACTGGTTTCAGAATTGGGAAAATTCTGAAAGAAACAATGCTGAAAACAGATAAAGAATTTTTTCGATAGATTTAAGAGAGACTAAACTCATTTATCTTTGTGATGAGTATCTAAAATCCATGTGTAGTTTTTGCATGCTTGGGTTATCTTGCAGATAGTACAAATAACCTTCAAACACTGAGATGTCAATGAAGATGTTGCGAGTGCCCAGAAAGCTAACACAGCTAACCTTTTTAAAATTATATATTCTGAATAAAACTTATTCCAAGATATGCTTTGCTCATGGATGCATCAGATGTTACTTTAGAGAATACTGAAGATTTTTTATAACAGTCCATATTTTAAATGAAAGTGCTAGTGATATGTAAGAGGCTTAAATATACTTTTATTCTCTTTGCATAAAGTTTAACTTTGGTCCCTCTAACTTCTATTGTTTCTTCCAATTTCATCCTTCATCTTTCAAAATATCATGTCAATTTTCTTTTTTCTTAGACCTGATTTTGTGAGAATCTCTAACAGAACATTCTAGACATGTAGGATGACACAATAGATAATTCTCTTATACTTATCATGGAGTTAGGTCTAGGATAACATTGATCACATTTTGAAAGATAAATGATGAAATTGGAAATGAAAAAGGTTAAGGGAAAAATGTGAAACTTCATTCAAAGTTAAGGGACAAAAAGTAAATTTTGGCCTATCTAAGATGAGGACTCACAGAACAAGAGAAATATATAAATTGGAAAATAAGGATATAAATGTAAATACTTTGGTTTGTTTCCTTACAGTTAATGCGAATTGCATTGGCTCTTCCAGATAGGCCGGTTTCCCTTGGTCCTCTCAAGTGTCGAATGGAGTTATCACGTTTCATTGATAAGATACCACAAGAGAGCCTCTCCATGAAATACCTCTTATATTTCTTCGTGTGTCTGCGCATCAATATAAGAGACTGAGAAATAAGGGCAAATAATTAGAATTAAGTGTAAATATTAGGTTAGCTGTATATTCTTTAGCCTTGCATTGTTTTTATTACATGTTGTGTAGTCTTTACCTTATTATAAATACAAGACAACATAAACCTTTTCCTAATGATTTCCAAAGTATTCTCTCTCTTTCTTTAGATTTTACATAGGGTAACATCATTTGCATGTGTAGAAAATATCAATAACACTAAACACTGATGAAGGCCTTAAATTACGTAATTGGATTCTCAGCTTTAATTTTTTTCTCAATTTTTTTTTATTTTAAAGGAAATAAAATGCATGATAAAAACAATCTTCTAATTTTTGCTTTTTTTAAAAAAATTAAAATAAAAAAAAAGATTGAAAATAAAAAAATAATAATAAAATCTAGAATTTGGACCATTCAAATATACTCCTCTTGAAGCAAAGCGGAACAGATGTTCTTGGAGCAAATGTTCTATTCTAAGAGGAGCAGCAAAGAATCCAATTGCCTTAGAATACACGTTTAGGTTCATCCAATTTGATAAGTGACTCTAATTATATAAGATGAACTAACAATTAACCGTCAAGAAAAGATAATTTCTCCTTCAGCAACCAGGAGAAGACAGTAAAGGGAAGACAGTAAAGGGTAAGCCTCAAAACTCCAATATCAATGGCTTCCACATTATGTGTACCTTACACAAGAAGGTTTCTGAACCCACCCACCCCACCCCCCCCCAAAAAAAACACACACACACACACAATATTGGAATATGCAGCAGCGAAGTTTACACATGGTCAGACTTGATGTTTTGTGAAATTTCAGATTTTGCCACAAACACTTGTTATTTGCTTAATTTATGCAAAGGAAACAATTATCCTAAGAGTTTAAGTTGTTAAGCAAAGTTGTTTTGATTTATATCTCCTAAATATATGATTTTTTTAATATTTCAAAAAACTATTGATTTAATGGCCATAACATGAAGTACAAATATTTTAAAAATAGAGTCGTATTATGTTTGATACATATATGACACTCGTATCATATATAACACAATACTTCAAATTATATTTAAATATTATGTATCATGTCATGTGACTGTGACTGCATTGTTTAATATCTCATATTTGTGTCAGTATTAATGCTTTTTAAGAACTATTTGTTTAGGAAGTGTACAAATACTGATGAAATTTACTCAAACAAATGAGGCATTTGTCCTTTTATTTTTAGTTGTGCTAGGAAGGGAAAGGAAGAGGGTTTTCTCAAGCAGTATTGTAGATTGATACTTCAAAAAGAATAATTTAGATGAAATGAGCTGACCTATCAAGTATCACCAATGTTGCCCTCAAACTGGTGGCAGCATTCACAGCAAGCTCTGGGCTTGCAAACACTTCTATATGGAATAGAATCTGAAATTCCACTCGCAAAAAAGATTCCATTAAACACTATTTCAGAAGCTAGACAACAAAAGCTATTAAACAATACGATTTTTCCCATAGTTCTGCTACTGATTTTGTTGAGAACATTGTCAAACTTTCAGCATTACATGTATATTACTTGTGCCAAATAAACTTTTGTTAGAAGCATTCTTGTGCAGTCTCAGCTTGCATAAACTCACCAATTGATATTTCCATATATAACTCAAGGGTTGCACCATATTAAAGCTGTAATTTATAGAGGAAAACGTTATTTTGGTTCTTACAAATAGTTAATTTTTTATTTGGTCTTTGACAGATCATTTGTTTCAATTTAGTCCCTCCATAGTTATAATACTTTTAATATTGCCCTTTCATCCTATTTCCAACCAAAATTTAACGTCAAACTTGACATAGATGTTATTTGTTTATTTGGCATTGTTAATTCACACCTCAGATTTGGTATCTAAGTTAGCAAACTATTAGATTTAGCATTAAATTTTGGATGGAGATATGATGAAAAGGCAACATTGCAAGCATTTAATAATTAAGGGACTAAATTGAAAGAAATGATTTGTGGAGAACCAAACTGAAAGAATGCTTTCAAGGACCATAATAGGGTTTTCCTCTTTTATAATTATTGACTCTCACTTATTTGTGAGTAGAGCAAATGCCCTTTTTGATGTGGTTTTTTGTTAATTTCATTCTACATACATTGGAAAGGCTAAATTATTTTTCAATTAAAATATAACAAGTGTTTAACTTAATTGAAAAATTATATATTTTCATTTCAAAAATCATATAATTATTATATTATTATTAAAAAAATAATATAATTTTTATATTTTAATTTAAAAAATTAATAATAAAAATATAAAGAACTACTCATAAATTTTTTTTAATGATTAATTACTCTAGCAGTTAGTTTCAGAAGTATCATCCTTATAAATTGCTCTTCTAACTGCAAGTTATAATCTAACCTTATCTGCTTCACACTGCTCAGATATTTTCATAACCCTTGCATTGTTTTGGTACTCTTCCTTCCTCTTGGCAATTTCTTCCTCAACAGTTCTCTGTTCTGTCTCAAACAATCCACAGGAGAGGAGAAGATGAAGAAGGAAAACATAACCAGAGGTAAAATATTAGCAATATGGAAGTTGTGATACCTCTAATCTTAGTTGCCTTAAAAGAGAATCAAAGGTGAAAGATGTGCCCAAAAAAAAAATTATATACTAAGAAGAACGATAAAAGATAAGATCAATTTCTTACAATATAATTTAACCACATATCTGGGAACAACACAGCCACTTTATAACGTTTCAAAGTCTTTCCATATCCTATATAGGAAATTAGTACTCCTTTTAATCTAGTTCCTTCTCTTCTAATATTGGTTTCTAGCTTTCAATATAACTTCACAATCTACTTAAAGAAAGAAGAGCCCCAAAGGTTGGTCTAATAAAGAAGCATGTGTGCATAGTTAGATGTGCTATCACAAACTTGAATCTTAACTACATCAATTTCTTAAGTCCAAGTTGATAACAACTTCTGTATATCTCCTAATTCCAGCTGCAATGGCCCGACCGGTGAAAAATGTGTTTAGTTTATCAGTAGAAAAGTTGAAAATCATGTTTGCTAAACTGTTGTACGTAGAAACAACAAATTATTGCTTTGTTGAAAATGTAATTTAAAAAATCCAACCGCTTATCCAAACACGCACAAAGTAATTAGTTGACATGTCTAGAAATTGGGTCCAATAGATGATGCTAATATATAATTAGACACATAATTACAAGTTGAATTCTAACTAAACCAATTTCTTAGGGTCCAAGTTGAAGTTATTCATTTCTTTTTTTTTTTAAATATAAACAAACTTATCATAAAATAAAAAGTTATTTTACATTTTAATCTAATTTTAATTTTTTTTATTAAAATACACTTAATCATCCTAAATGCATATTTTTAAAAATTGAA
The DNA here is from genome assembly GCA_032878935.1 of Erythrophleum fordii. NCBI lineage: Eukaryota > Viridiplantae > Streptophyta > Magnoliopsida > Fabales > Fabaceae > Erythrophleum > Erythrophleum fordii. The sequence goes on along the minus strand of JAVQMF010000052.1, from coordinate 9,197,436 downwards.
TGAAAAGTATTTTAGTTTAAAAAATTAAAATTAGACTAAAATATAAAATAACTTTTTATTTTAGAAAAGATTCACATATATTTTAAAAATAAAAAATTATGTAATTTCAACTAAATTAAAAAAAAAAAAACCTGTGTAATTTATTCGCATTAATATGGAAAAAAAAAAAAAGAGGGATGGGTTGGGATTCTTACGCAGTTTCCCAGGAGCAAAGAAAGGAAACAAGGGAGAGGCATGACCATGTCGAAGAATTGCAAGAAGTGTAACCTCATCTCTGGGTCCAAGTGATAAGCCCTGGAGGGCCCATTTGATTGCCGTTGTATTAACGTCTCTCGATGCATGCTGGATCACCACAACCCTCGCTGGTTCGTCAGACGTTATCATCTGTCTGGCTTTGAAACTCACTTGAAATTTGAATTTTCAATACAATAGGCAATGATTCACATGTAACTTTCAATGTTTGATCAAGATGAGAAAGAACCCAGAAGCAAACAATTGTAAAATCCAAGGTTAATGAAATCTGGAAGCAGTAGTGAGGGTCTAGTGGAATAATATGAACACACAACAAAAAGATGATACACAAAATGGGATTGAGAGAGAAAACAGATATCAACTTTGAAAACCAGTGACCGTAATGAATATCTGTGAATTTGGTTATGAAATATCCAGTCTAGGCCTGGGACGTCCTTTATATTGAACCAAGATCCTCTCACCTGAACAAGACGATCACTTGTGAGAGAGAAAGAGATACGTGGGATCAACTATATGTCTTCTTCTTTCTCTTCAGATCCTTTCAAGAAAAGATTCACCTGTCTGAATATTTCATGTTACGTTAAAGTACGGTGGGAGTATATTATCAAAAGCTTTTACATTTTTTTTAAAAAATTTTGATGGTATTTCTTTATGTCATGAAAATTTGTTTGTCTCTATAACCTGTAGGTGATGCTAATTGCCGTCTACATTTTTATAGTAAAATTTAAGAAAAAAATACTCTTCTTTATTTTTTTATTAGGTTTTTTAATTAAAACAAATAGATAAATAAATATTTTAATAGTGTCATGAGAAATATATATATATTTAAAATAATTATATGATTCTCTAATTAAATTATATGTTTGTCATAATATTATTAAAAAATTATATACTTACTATATTTTAAATAAATAACCTAATAACAAAGATGAGAAATTATTCTAAAATCTAATCTTGAAATTTAGACAGCAACCTTAATTTGCTGAAATTTCTCACTTTACTTATAATATTGTAGTTCATTCTTATGGAGTTTATTGTTATATTCTCATAGTCTGGTGCTGTGAACTCTCATATATTAAAAATATTATAATAATTTCTTGAGTTGTTCTACTAGTATGAAATGTTTTAAAATTTGAGCAAAAGAGTGAATGGAAAATGCTCACGAGCAACTTGTTCCAATTTATTTAATGAATGGAATTATTAAATACTATAAAAGATCATTAATAATATAAATTACAACATATTTTAAAAATAAACTGTTTTTTATGGCAATAAAAATAAACTATTATTAAAGTACATGAAATTAATTAATTTTTAACTCAAATTTAGTTTGTTTTGAGCCTTTTATAGTAAAAGCAAAACCTGGGCCTTCGCCCCTCCTTTAAAAAAAAAAAAAAAAAACGTTTGCTTAAAGGTACGACGTTATAGTTAAAATTTGGATAAATTGCTCTTGTATTTTGAAATTTCTCTACTCTTTTCGTTCTATTTTAAAAATATGTATTTATTTTCATATAAATATAATAAAATTAAAATACTCTTTAAAATATTTTTAATTTTTTAATAAGAATATAATATATTAAAAATATTATTTTAAAACTTTTATTTTAATAATATTATTTTATATTAAAAACCATAAATTTAATTTGTTCTAAAATTTAATTAAATTTACAATAATATTTATATTTATTACAATATATTTAATTAAAATTTTATTATTGGTAAATATCATGATAAAGTGTTATGTGATGTAGCTCCAATGTATGATGGACATATTATGTTTGATAAACCATGGAAACATGTGAGAAAAGCTAAATATGTCAAGCATAAGCACAAATATTGCTATTACTATTCATTTGTATTCAATGAAAAAAATCATGTATTAGTACCTCTTGATCCTATGGATGCTTATAAGGATCAAATAAGAATAGTACAAGCATACAAAATGAAAGAAAAGGAGAGAACAAAAGAAAAAGAGAGAGAATATGTGTTAGAGAGAGAAAAAGATGAAATTAAATTTAAATTATTATCGATAAATTATTTAAATTTTTAAATAAACATTTTAATTATAAATTTATTTTTTGATAATTTTTTATCAAAATAATTTTATAATTTGTTAAATTTAGAAATTTGAATATTTTATATTTGTGAAATATATATTTAATGCTTGTTATATGATATAGATAATAGAAACAGAGATATTTTGGTTAAAATAGATGTAATTGTTACTTATTTTTTTGTTACAAAAGATTTATTTCAAAGGAAAAGAAGAAACATTTTTTAAACAAAAGCAATGTATAATTTAGATATCTTTCAAGAAAAAAAAAAGTAATTTGCTCTTAAAATTTTGCATTTTATTTGATTTTTGAAACTTAACTTTGGGTAAATGTATCACAAAGTTTGATGGCATTTTGTTATCAATAAGCTTTGACTCAATAGTATTATTTCAAGAGTGAAAGACCACGTTTAAATTTTACCTAAAGTCAAATTAATTAAAATAATAGTAAGTGTTATTATTGGTTGTATTGATTAAGCCGTTTCAAATTATAAAACTTTTTATTCCCCCTTTAGATGTCAGCTTGCAATAACCTTCCTAGATAATTGATATTAGCTTAGCTCAAATATAAACACATTATATTCATATATCGAGGTTTTGCTTTTTTTATTTTTTACCAAGCTTGTCAGATCCTGATAATTTTTATTTACCTAAAGAGGGGCTGTGGGTATGTGTTTATACATATATATAAATATAGAGAGAGAGAGAGAGAGAGAGAGAGAGAGAGAGAGAGAGAGAGAGGATAACGGGTTGATGATTGAGAGTTGATTGATTATTTTTTTTATACTAGGATGTAAGGATATATATGGTGCTTAGTGGTCGACGAGCATGATTACATTAGGTCGAGTCAAAAAAATTTTAGAATAATTAGATTGGGCTATTTGATTGAGACAAGGGTTAACCATTTTGATCCAACTGAATTCTATAAATTTTTATAAAAGAATTTATTTTATAAATACTTATATAAAAATTTTATTTTTTATAAATTATTTTATAATTTTTATTAAAAAGGTTTGGCCAACCTAAGAAATTAACCCAACTTGAAACTAAATCAAAGTAGGTCGAGCTCAAATACAAATTAAAAAAAAAAAGTAACTTGATATAAAATTGAGTTGGAACAAAATTAAGCCAAAATTAAGCCTAACTTAATCTGACCTCTACTAGTTTTAAGAAAGAGTATGGTTGCAATATCTCATATAGAAAGGCCCAAAATAAGGTCAAGTTGGTATCCGGGTTGTAAATCACCAAAATGAGTTTGATTTTGGTTAAGCCAAAATATGTATCATTAGGCTGAATCGATAAAACTTTGACAAAAGAAAAAGGTTGAATCAATAAAACAATTGATGAATAAGATGATTTGAATAGTAAGCATTGTTATTTATTGCATCAGTTGGCTTGTATTGAGTTTTAAAATCTTTGCATTCCCTTTTGTTTAATGCCATCTTGCAATAGTTTTAAGGTAATTGAAATTAATTTAATTACTCAAATATATGTTTTGCTTAATAAATAAATAAATAAATAAATATATATATATATATATATATATATTTCTCTTATCAAATTCAAGTCAGGCTTGAAGTATTACACCAATTACATTATAAAATAAAATTGTAATTATAGATGAAAAGTTTTAATAGAAATTAATTTTTATATGCATGTGTAGGTACACCAGTTTTTCATCGTTTATATTCTTTTTGCATCTATATATTGAAATGAATTGGTTACTTATCCATTCTTGTCATTTAATTATCATTTACGTGGATTATTGCAATTTTCGAAATTAAATAATCATTCCATATAATAAAATTAACAAATGATTTATATAAGATTTTTATACAAGCCTATTATAATATTACTAAAACAGAACGATGGAAATGCTTTATTTTTTAATGCACAAACTTACGTAACTACGTATATGTGGCAGATTTTTTTTAATAATTTATTAGTTCAATTATAAATTGAAAAAAAAAAGAGACACTCGAATTCTTAAGACATTAAACTCTTCATAAAATCACCTCAACAAATTTATTTGACACCATAAAATCTTATGGTTAGTAGGATATATACACACATACACACTCTCTCTTACTCCTTCGAGATAAAATATATAATCGCACTGCATTTGTTCGATTTAACTATTAATTATACTAACATTTAAAGTTACAAGATTCAATAATAACATTCTTTTTACATGAATTGAAAAAAAATTCCATAATTATAATATTATAATTGCACATCATTGGTGATAACTTCATCTCAATTAATTAGTCTATAACAAGACTGTTAGACAAGATAACTAACACTCAATAGGAAAGTAAATTGGATATTTGTAAAAACTTGAGTAATTTTTTCAATCCTTTTCAAAATTTATTACTAAAGTTGCTTTGATAAGTATTAAGTAAAACAACAAGTATATCAATAAAAGAAAAACCTATATTAATGTTTGGAGTATGAAAAACATAATTTTTATTTCAAAAAACAAAGCAATTAATAATATATACATAAATTTGATGAAAAAAAACTTGTTTTCAAATATACTAGAACAATTTTATAATAGTTTATTTACTTAAAATGAATATAGGAAAACATATCTAGTAGGAAAAGAAATAATGTAAACTTAAAGATTTATCCTTTGGCTCTAATCTAAGCTTATATTCATTTTCCAAGTTTCAACTTGAAATTTTTTCACTAATTTCACAAGTTTAATAAAATACTTCTGAGCCTTTATAACATTTAACTCAACTTAGAGTTATTTCTTATTCTAAAATGGAATATTTATCACTTCTTAAAAAATAAACTCTCCAAGAGCTTCCCTACTTTTGTTTTTTCTCACAAGGGATATACTACCCTTGCCTAACAATGATTTTAAGGAAATAAAATTGCTTAAGGAAACTTTCTCAAAGTATAGATATACAAGATGAAGCACTAAGAATTCAAATGATAGATATTTTGTAAGATTTAGTTTCAAAAATAATGTTTTCTCTTTCTAATAATAATAATAATAATAATAATAATAATAATAATAATAATAAAGTTTAAGACCACATTATAACTCATATATCTCATTAAAAACATATTTGAGAGATCATATTTATAGCCTATAATAAAATATAGTTGTTTAGACTAAAAAAGAATTGTTACATACTTAAAAAAATTGGTCTTAATGTTGCCACTCAAATGTTAAGGTTGTACTAGTCAATTGCCATACCAAATATGTTTGTTAGCTTGAATATTTAAGGACTAGTTGTGTCCAAAAGCACCAAATGCTATTTTAGACAAAACTAATTGACTGGTTTTAAGGTTAGTTAATTTGTTAGTACAAGCTTAATTTCAAATAAACATATATCTTTTAACTTTATTTTAAGATAATGACTTATTATTGAAAAGTTCTTTGACTCTATTTTCTAATGCAGAAGTTTTATTTAAAAATAAATATATTTTGTGTGATATAATTAAAAGAGTGATTAAAAGTTAAAATAAAGTTTTATATAAAATTCATATCTTATTGCTCAATTTTAAATAATCATAACTTTTAAATTTGAACATATTTTTAAGAGAATAACATATCTTTGGAAAGTTATTTAAGTCTATTTTCAAATGAAATAAGTTTTATATAAAAAATTTCATATAGTTTATAAGATATGATAAAAATAGTGACCAAAGGTTAAATTAAAATTTTTTGGAAAAAACTGTCTCACAATCTTTTTGATTCAAATACATATTTTGAAAATCAAAATATCTTGAGCCAGTCAATGCAAATTTAAATAATTGAATTTCAGATAAAAACTCCTAATCTATAATAAATATACTTATTTGAATTTATTGGCTATTTTGATATAACCAAGTTTCCAAATCTTTAAATTTTTAAGTTTTTCAATTCTTGGAGTATTTTTTTTATGCTTCTATTTCTTTGAATAAAGCATAATGTTGATATTCCATTTTTCTTACTTTAATACTAACTTTATTTCTTTGAATCATTTTATATGAAAAGATATTTAATTTACAAATTAAACAGTTAATCCAATTCACATTTATAAATATGCATGATATAATGGTATTTAGTAGGGGTGTTTACCAAGCCTGAAGGCCCGGTGGGCTTAAATCTACCCAGTCAAATCGGGTAGAGTTGGGTCGGGCATATAGATTTTTCTTTTTTCTTTTTAAATTTAAGGTTAGGATGAGTCACAAAACTAGGCCGGGTTGGATATTGGGCCAGTTTTTAGGGCTATGTTGGCCTAGGCAAGCCTAAAAAATAAATTTATTTTTTTAAAAATATTTGTTAATAAAGATTTATATCAAAATTTTAATTTTTTTAAAGATAAAATATAATTTTATAAAAACTTCTATAAACATGTTCTTTTTTAAGTATCATTTTATAATTTTAATAATAAATTTAGATTGGCCTTGAAAGATATATTAGTTCAATCAAGTATAAAAAAATAAAAAATATATTTTTTATAAAGATTTATATCAAAAATTTAATTTTTTAAAGATAAAATATAATTTTATAAAAATTTATATAAAATTTTTTTGGGATTATTTTACAATTTTTATAATAAATAAAAAAAATGTTAAATCGCCTCGTTTAACCCGACCCCGCCCGGTATTAAATCAGGTTAGGCAGGGTTTGGGCCCGGACAACAGGCTTCAATTTTGAAATCCGTTTAAAATTAGACTGAGCATCGGGGAAGGCCAAAATCTTGCTCGACCCGGCTTATGTATACTCCTAATATTTAATGTAATGTAAATAATTTTATTGTACATATGAGATTCTTATAACTCATATATCTAATTTAAATTATATATATAACTTTAAAACCTATTAGATATATTATGAGCAAACATATCTTATATATAAAAGACAAAATATGATTCAAGAATAAAATATTATGAGGTAATGATTAAACAAGTAAGTATATATTAATATTATATTTTTAACATTTTTTTATTATCAAAACTTTTACCATAATTAGAGTAAACAATCTTCTTTATAATCATTTATGACTTATAGCAATCATAAAAGTAAATTTTGGTGTTGTATTTATAATTTATTTGTTATATATTTATTATCATCAAAATTTATAATATAAAATTTTAAGGCAAATAAAGACTATTTAAAATGAAATGAAATTATGTGTAATTTGTGTTCTATAATTATGTAAATAGTATTTTTCATTCTTTTAAAAATCTTCTCATTATTATAAAGACATGCATTTACCTTCAAATGAAAAAAAAAAGTATGAGAAATTGACCTAATTGTTAAAGAAGTGTATCATTTACCTTAACTGATGGGGTTCAAATTTTAGGACTAGTATTTAGAAAAAAAATATTTTCTTGAGTGTACTGAACAATGTGAAAGATTTATCCTTAAAATTGTCTAGAGAGAGATTTAGACTCAATTAATATATAAGTTGAAGAGAGAAAAGCCTATATATATTGACCCCAAAATATCTTTACCTTAATATGTATATATATATATATATATATATGTATATTGAAGAAAGAAAAAAAAATTAGTGAGGATAAAAATTTATTTAATTAAAAAAGCTGTGAATTTCATAATATTGGATAAGTTCACTAAGACCCCCTCCTCAATTGCGTTAAAAACAAACAAACAAACTTGCAAACTCTGTTGTCTTGATGTGGACATCTACTATGGACATGCATGCATAAATCCGTCTTTTTTGTATGAAGGTCCTTGTTTCTTTCTTGATTACATCTACATTCATTGATAAATGTGTACATTCATTATCTGAATGATCCCATTTTTAAGGTTCTGTTCATCCCGCTCATCACAGGACAATAGCATTTAAAAAAAGGTGGTAGAGGTTAAATTGAAGTAATTAGCCTACATTATCGAGGCAAACATTTCTTTCTGTCGTTTTAAGCAATAGATTGTACCAATACAAAGATGATGACGACCAGATACATCAAAACCCCAGGCAAAATAAATAAATAAAGTGTATTAGTCCGCCGTCCAGTTAAACGTTAGTATTTCTTGACTACATCAATGTATATACAAATAACATAACTTTTTTTTTTGATAAATTATTCTCTCATATGTTAGAGATGTGTAAACTATATAGGTCTCTTCTTTATTATGTTCCTAAAATTATAAAATAATCAAAATGTTTTCAAGAATAATATTATTTTTGTTAATTTAAAAATATATAGTTTTTAAAATTTATATTTTAATGTTATTTATTTTATTCTGAAAATTATAAATTTAATTTACTTTAAAATTTTATAAAATTATGGAAATGATTATATTTATTAATATAAATTAATACAAATATTATTCTTAAAATTAAATTATTATCTTTAAATTATATAATTTTAAAATATGATTTTGTGAATATGTTCTTTGTTTTAAATAATTTTTTATTAAATGTTTTACAACTTTTTAAATTTAAAAAATTTACTATTTTATATTAATCAAATATAATTTAATATCTGTCATATTATATAATATTTATAGAGATATTTTTATTAAAATGAATGTAATTATAACTTATATATATTTTGTTAAAGAAATATAACATATCTATTAATTTTAAAATAAGAAAATGTACATTTTTAAGATAGGAAATCACTTACTTGATCTTTTTTAATACATTTATCTGCCACTTGGATGAACTTTCTGTTTTGTTGGTCTTACCAATCAATGGTACGCACGTACGCACATGCACCCACACAAATATATATATATATATATATATGTCATTAATCTAAAAGAGATGCCTCATTTTTCTGTCCAAATGGAATCATAAAGAGTAGCTTTTTAGTATTACATGACCAATGATAGCCTAGCTAATTTTAGTTTGGATTTTCTTCTGTATAGGAAAGCGATTGAATGAGAGTGAGATTTACACATGTAGGTCCTATTGGGCACCACTCACTTAGTCACTCTCTCTTCCATAAGACCTTCTCTTATACAAAAAAAATATCTAAACTAAATTAATTTTTGTAGTTTCGTTAGAATAGCATTCAAGAGTACATATTGGAAGATGTATTTTTGGCAAAAGGATCTGGGGGATCTACGTTAATAGGAGGTTTATGTTTCAATTTTCCAATAATTGTTTATTCGATAAACCTTTGTTTGAAAAATGGAACCAAAACCTCATCAATAAATCCTTTGAACAGCTAGGATGACACCATAAAAATCAATTTGAATTTTTTTAAGTGTGAATCCTATAAACTATCCCTAAAGCGAAAGAGAAAAGAAGATAGAAAAAAAGAAAAGAAAAAGCAAGTAAAAAGAGACAAAATGAGTCACAAACTCACTTCTACTCCTTTGTGTGTGTATGTCTCTCTATTTCTATATAATTTTTTTACAAATTTCATACTTTAAACACTCAAACTCCCCTTAAAAAAAAGTGAATGTTCAGTTTTCGTGGTTTACTTAATTTTTAATTTTATTGTAATATTCTCAAAATTTAGAAAATAGAAAATTAGTTATAAATCTAAATCAAAAGAAATAAGTTTAAATTTAAAAAAAAAACTTTCAATTAAAGGAAAAGAAGAATATATATATATATATTATATTCAATCTAAGCTAATTGATATTTAGAAATGTATATTTAAATAAAAAAATTAATTATAAATTTGAATGAAGTAAAATTTTGGCCTTAAGTAAGTTTAGAAAGAATTTGAGTTAAAAATATAAATCTCATTAAATCTTCTGTTTTAGCTAATAATACAAATTTAGAAGAATTAAAAACCAAAACATGTTGCATATTTGGTAGTGGGACATGGATTCAATACTTTGTAATTGTCATGTTCAGTGTTTTTTGTAAATTTTTAGATATTAAAAGAGAAGATAATATACATGATAATGAAGGACTAGAGGTCTAATTAAAATGAAAGAGAGAATTAAGATATTCATCCATTATATAGGTTTGTTGAAGCCTTAAAAAATACTTTTGCGAGTTTACATTTCTTTTCTTTGTAAAATGTTCTAGAGCCACCACTCTCGAGGTTTTAAAGCAAGTTAGAATAACTCTATCATATAGAACATGAGAGAACAAGCCTTTCTCCTTTTCAATGTGGCGAAGTGAGCTAGGTTATAGGAAAAAATCCTCTTCCCTTATGCTACTCGATTAAGTAGTCATAGGAGTAGCAGGCCCTATAGGCTAAAAGAGCAGAAAATGTAAAATTGGAGGAAAAAAGGCCATCCAATTGAAATGCGAGAAAAATCAAGAATTTAGATAACATGAAAATTAACATAAGAAATAGATATCCCTCATCATAGTATGATAAAATAAAGTATCAGATTAACCAAATGAGGTTGTGTAACTAAATTCCTGACGATTTATAAATTAGGATTTCAAGCAACAATAGTTTTAATCGAACTTTTTTAAACTGTTTTGAATCCTCGAAACCTTAATTTAGTATGGAGCAATTGATTTTTGAAAAAAAAGAAAATGATTTTAAATAGAGAAATTAAAGTAAAAGGATGTAATTGATATTTTAAAATTGTTAAAATGGTTAGAATAAGTGATTTGACTTATTCAATGAATTGAATTTAAAAATTTAATGTTCGACTTGTTAAATTTATTGTTTGAATTAGTAAGAGGTAAAAATTGTTCACCTCAAATTCACTCATTTGAAGTGAGTTTGATTACTATATTAAATTTATTTAATTAAATGAATTAAATTTAAAATTTTTTTTGACTTGTTAAATTTACAAAGAGATAGAGTAATAACAAATTATTATTTTTATTGGCGTCAAGAATATGATAAAGAAAAAAATGAAAAAACTTAGCCTAACAAAAAAGTTTTATAGTTGCTTAATTCTTAATAATTTTTCTCTCTCTTAGCTATAAGGATCAATAAGGGTTGTTTATAGTTGCTAGTGTGTATTGTGTATGTTAGATATGAGACTACCATTTCCTAGGATAGCAACCAAAAAATTGATGCCAAGTCGTCAATTGTTGCCTATTTTTAAAATTTTGTGATATTTCCTTTTATTTTATAAGTTTGGATGAAGTGGGTTAAATGATTTTGCACTTGTCCAATTAGTACGTCCATAAGACTTCTATGACAATTTTATACACAGACATATTATATTCATATATTATTTTATTAAAAATTATTGATTATTGATAAAGCAAAAATTTATATATTATCTGTATTATATACTTCTATAAAATTTTTTCACATATATATGTTTTTATTAAATTTAATTTTATATGCATATATAAATATATATTATATTTATAATTTTATTCATAAAATATTTAAATTTAACTCATTTATTAAATAAGTTAAATTTAACATAATTTTTATATGAGCTCACTTTTATATTAAACGAACAAGTTTGATAAGCTCTATTCTAATTAGAATTTGTTTTTCTCTAGAAAGTACTTTAATCAAAAGAGAGGAAAATTAGGAAAAAAAAAAGCAGAAAAACACAATGACGGTAACAAGGCCACGAAACTCATTAGAGAACGCAATCTTTATAATCAAATGTTTTCACTTTTAGATAGATTTTGGGATTCTCATTTAGTTTCATTTTTTAATTACTAATCACATATGGATGAGAAACTTTACCTATGTTGTGCTTTAATGTAAATTATTTTTCATAACCGATTTTAAACTCGAAGAAAAGAGGAGGATTGTATTAGACAGTTAACAGCCAACGTAAACTTTATTGAATCTTTATGACATAGATCAACAATATAGTAAAGTTAATGCTAAATCATTGTCCGAAAGTAACATACTGTATAGTTTGAGTACATTGTCAAATGAACAAGAGCCGCTGCATCGACGCCAGGGTATAGTGAAAAATAAGCAATGATTCTCACATTTTTGTGAATGAATGTAGGTAAAGAAGTTAATCCATGAAAGTAAAATTTTTTTTGGAACTTAGAATATATGTACACTTACAGGTAAATAAGTTAAATTAGTAGATACCATGATTAGGAGGAAGATTAATTTATATGCTTACAAGAAAATAAATAAGTAGGAGAAAAAGTGAAGGAATTAGATACTTTAGGTTTCAAGTTTTAGTACACTAGTAAAACTAAATTTAGAAATGGAGTAGGTATAATTGTAAATAAATATTTAAAAAATGTGGTCGTAGATGTAAAAAGATTAGAAGACATAATCATAACATTAAAATTTGTAATGAAAAGAGTAACTTTTAGTATTATTAGTACTTATGTACTACAAGTAGGGTTAGAAAAGCATTATAAAGATAAATTTTTGGGAGGACTTAGAGGGTCTAATACAGGGAATACTTTTGGGGGAAAAGATTCTCATAGGAGGGGATCTTAATGGTCATGTGGAGATTACATCTACAAGTTACGATGGTTTGCATAAGGGATATGGTTTAGGAGGAGTAAATGCAAAGGATAAAATTATTGTAGACTTTTTATTAGTGTTTGATTTTACTATAGCTAACACTTGTTTTAAGAAACGGGAAGGGTATCTTATCATGTACAAAAGTAAAAAAAATATGTTCTCAAATTGATTTCTTTCTAATAAGAAAAGTGGATAGAAAACTTTGTATAGATTGCAAAGTTACATTTGGAAAGAGCTTGACTACACAACATAGGGTTTTAGTGATGAATATTCAAATTAAGAGGAGAGTAAAGAGCAAAGACCAAGAGAGGGTGTTGATAGCCACTATTTTTGTAAATAATTCTGCAAGTGTATGGATCGCTTTTATAATATAGTGAATCAAGGTCGTCCTACAGATAATTGAATTAAACTTAATTAAGCCTAAGGAAATTCGCTTTTGTTTAAGTCAAGATGCGCAACTACCCATGTAATGAATTAACATAAAATGAAAGTAAATAGATACTGAGCGTCAAGATAAGATAAACCATTAAGGAGTATCCTAGGTTCCTATCCTTTGATTGCCACGAATTGAGGTGCCCGATTAATTGATTAATCAACAATCTAAAGGTTAAGGAGATTAATTGAGCCCAAATGTCTCTCGAACCACTTATACTTCTAGTCTAATTAATTGTAGACTTCTCTCACAATTAATTAGATAAAATACATCCAGCTCTTTTCATCACTTAGGATTCTTGAGTATATTTCTATACCTAAGAACAAAACTAGTTTTACCTAATTTCAATCCTAAGTTGCTTAATCAATTGGTCAATTGAGATTTTCCTTTTTCAAGAGCAAACTTCAAACCCCCCAATTCAACAAGAGATGGCCAAACTCTACATGAAATAATAAGGATAGATAAAGCATTCAAATCATTACTCAACTCAATTTAACCTTGCAAAATCCTTAGTACATGGCAATAAGTTCAAGTAAACCTAGGATCAAAGAAATTTAACTACACATAGCTCTACACATTGTAATCAGATTTAGAAATTCAGAAATTCAAATAGACAAAGAATTATGAAGGAGAAGATGGAGGATCAAAGGAAACTCAGTGCAATTGTGTTGATTCAGCCTCTAATCTTCAACCCAAGCTTCTCCTCTTCAAACCCTAGCTCTTTGGTGTGTTTTCCCCTTCAGAATTTCTCTTCCCAGCTCAGAATGATGAAACTCTCGCTCTTTCTCTCATTTTTTGCTCGCAAATCAAAGTGTGCTTTTCAATAACCGATCTTGCTATGGTGAGAGGTGGCTCTCGCTATAGCGAGAGAGTGTAGGCACCCAGATTTTTGCTAATCTCGCTATTGCCTGTGTTATAACTAGGAGCTCCTTGGAGTTTGTATGAATCACGACTTCACTATAGGGAATTGACTTTCTCGCCATAGCGAACGTGCATCCTAGCCACAGCGAATTACGTTCTTGCTGTAGTGAGTGGACTTGTTAAGTTTGCCTTTTGACTTTCTAGCTTCTTTCCCTTTTCTCATTCCTTTCTACAATCTTCCACCTTTCTCCTGAGATAAAAATCAACATCAAATAAGGCTTAAAATTGATAAAGATATCGCAAATGAGATATTTTTTTTCATTTTGTTTGATTGAATAAAAATTTAAGCCAGGTTAGTTAAGAGATAGGTATTTTGACTCCCTAATATATCATAAAATATATCTCTTTCTTATCCAAAATTAGGGAGTCATCAAACTCCCCCACACTTATGTTATTGCTTGTTCTCAAGCAATTCTTAGAAAATATCAATCAAAGTGGCTATTGACTAATTCGTTTCCACAATTAACACCCAATCAACCAAAATTCCAGATTCCCCCACACTTATAATGAAACCAATGTTAGAAGTAAAAGTTCAGCAAAACTCAATTTGAATTTCAAAACTAATGTACTCATAGTAACACCCTCCTGATTTCTAAACTGTGTGTGTTTCACAAACAGTTTTTTTTTTAGAAACAATTAATTGATCTTCATTAATAACCTCAATATACTTTCAAGACCCAATCCAACTATCTACTCCAACTTCAATTGTTAGAGTTCATTAAGAGAGGTCTTTATTGTTCAACAGAGTACTACTCTCAACACAACCATTCTTATTATGCTCTTTTCTCTTTTTTTTTTTTCTTTCATTCATTTCTCTTAATCTTTTTAACACGAATAAGAACATTGATTATGAAGCCACTCGATTACTCGATTAAGGGAATTGACTCAGAGTGCTTACTTGTATACTCTTAGTTTTATCACTGTTTAATGTAAAAGTTCACATTTTTTGGTGTAAACTCCCAATTACTAAGTGATTTCAACTATTGAAATAGAGATATAACTATATATATATATATATATATATATATATATTTATTTTTATATCCCTCTCAAATGACAATTAGATATCTATCAGCAGTAGATAAATTAGAGAGATTTAAAAAAATAATTGGGGCTAATGAAAAAAGAGCTTGAATTACTTCAATAACCGTCTGGCTAAAAAGTGCTTCTATTATGGGTGTTTATTACTACCACATTACTTGCTTTGTTCATTTCAAGTTTGCCTAACTTCCACATTCATTATTTAGTATTCATCTGAAGCAAGGGGGAGCTGAATCTGGTTAAAATTATGGAGGCATTATGGTGGACTGATTATGGTTGATATTATTATTATTATTATTGTTTATTTAGGTCTGCATATCTGCTTAGCCTGTATTTACCTTCCCCTACACTTAAAGAAAACATTGTCTACAATGTTTAAAATAAGAGATACTAAAATCAGAAAAGAAGAAGTAAACTGGGGTAAAGGTAAGGGACGTAAGTAGAAAGAAAGAAACAGGAACTCCCCTGATATGAAAAGTTAATGAGGAGAAGGAGGTATGCGAACAACTCATGTAGTTGAGAGACAAAAAATATATCTAGACCACGCAGCAAACAATAAGTGGGCGTTAGATAAAAGACATCAAATATATAACTAGCAAGTGCATAATTTAAAAAACATTATGAGGTACAGTGATCCATATACAGTTATCCAAAAAATGAAAGCTGAAAAGCAAGAAGGGTTATGCAATTAACACAAAAACACTGGGTTAGAGGGAAGCATATCATGCAATATGGAGTCTTGTGGAAGAACAATGATAGATGACTGAGGGACCTCTGAAGGTGGTGGTGGAGGGGCAGACATAAGATAATCCATAAGCATTTGCAGCTGATCTTTCATTGACAGGTCATGCCCCTCTAGTCTGTCAATGGAGTCTCTCACCCAACCCTCAAACTAAGTCTGAGGTGGTGCATCCTGCATCATGGGTTCTGGAGTATCCACTCGCTGCTATGGATGAGGTGAAGATGCCTCATGATGTGGTTGTGCCTGTGCCTGGTGTCTGCGAGGTCTTCCTGGTTCATCCTTCATACTATCATACTTGAATGGATCCTTTGGTTTAAATTGAGCATCATTTTTAGATACTCGGCTCCCTCCATTAAAAGTAACTCAATGAGCATGTAGGGGTATGCCAAGCTCGCCTTATCTGACCGTGCAATTTGCTTGAAGTTTAGGATCATAAGGCAAGGAATATTCACCCGTTGCCTTGTTATAAAGCAATAAGTCAGAATAGCCCTTTCTTGGATCATGTCAGACCCATGGGAACTAGTCAAGATATTGCCAATAATGAAATGCAACCAATATCGAGTAGGCTTATTTAGTTAGTTGACCGCATACACTTTATTGGTCAGCTTTGCTCGACCTTCATTGGCTATGGTTGTCTCCACTTCTTCCCATGGAATGGACTGCTGATTAGCCATATAGGACTGGAAAGAATATTCTTTAATGTTAGGTAGTTCATAGAAGTCCTGAATGACTTTCTTATTGATTCTGACCTATGCTAATCGGCAATAATATTCATCTTCTTCCTCTTCTATGTCTTCAAAATTGGCATACAACTCTTGGATCATCAAAGGAATCTGATGCACAGGCTTTTTAGTGAAACCTTGCAAGCCATGCCATTCAAAATCACTGTAGGTTAGATCTAAGATATGGGGCTCATAATATCTATTTTCAACAACGCCTCAATCAGAGAAAAGGCGCTTAAAGCGAAATTCAATTCTTAAAGAAGCAAATCTGTCTTTGTCATATGGTTTCTTCTTCTGCTTTAAGGAAGATGCTTCAGTTGTTTTCGTTTTCCTTCTAGGAGCCATAAACTTTGTAATCCAAATAACATCTAGAATTAAACTAGTGTAAGTAGCTATAGCAAACTAACAAAGCAATCATGGTCAAATGCGATGTCTAAGGACACAGTGATGGATAGGAAAAATAGCAAATCAACTTAATTTTACATGTATATAATATAGGAATGGCCCTCTAAGAGCAAACAGGGTATTAAGGGAAAAGAAACTTGAAGTAGGTAAGGCAGGAAGTGCACAAAGAAGAAATATCAAGTTTTAGAGAAGAACGTTCGAACTCGCTATAGAGAGTTTATTCTCGCTATAGTGAGAACGAACAGATTTCCAAAAACGTGGATTTAGCCCAAAAAATTCCAAATGAATGAGAACTTCTTGCACAAAAACAATCGACAAGCAGAACGTAACTAGAAATGCTAGCCTATTCAACCCTAATTACGCAAGTAAATGCAAATGGTTTCACAACCCTAAAAATCACAGAATTAGCAATAATGTGCAGCAATTGAGGAAATAAAGGACGAGAGATATACCTAATACGAAGAAAGTAGTGCATAAGGGGAATGGGGGTGTGAAAAGCAAGGATTTTTGTAGAAAAAATGAGGAAAGGGATGGAGGAGAAACAGGCACGCAATAGCGAGAAGGACGACGAGAGAGAAATGGGAAGAAAATAGTGATTTTAGGTTATTTTGTTTTTATTCTATATATGCGAATGGTTAGAGACCTCGCTATTGCCTAGGCAACAACGAGGTGATTTCTGGAAGAAGTACCAATAACAAAGCTGCCGTTTTCGCAATGGTGAAAGTACGCCATCATAATGGCAAGTATACTTAGGTGATTCTTGTTAGTTGTAGAATCTCGCTATAGCCTAGCTATAGTGAGAAAATCTTTGGTGTCTGTACTTGTCCATGAGCATATTGCAGTCGCTATAGCGAGTTGGCCATCTCGCAATAGCGAGTGCACTTGAAAAATTTCTCCAACCCATTTCATTCGCTATAACCTAGCAATAGCGAAGGACTCTTTGGACTTTGTACCAGATTGGAGAGACAGGGAGTTCACTATGACAAAATGGTGGTCTCGCTGTAGCGAGAACACTTAACATCTGTTAAACACACTTTGGCTTGCCACAACCTACGCCATAGCAAGAAACTCTCTGTTTAATGTACCAAACACAAAACAAGCAGTCTCGCCATAGCAAGATGGACTCCTCGCTGTAACAAATTTTTTTTTTTCAAATTATTTTGCAGTACTTCATCTAACCCTCTCATATAATCCCCTTAACCCAAGATCAACTTATTTGAATGAGGTGAAGTGAACACAGTTACCAAATGAGAGAGGACACTCACATTCGTTTAACTGCTCCCTTCTTCTGCTTTTTTTAATGAAGGTTGGTCCAAGACTTCTAACCTCTCTTGTACACTCCAACCCTGTAAGGTTAAAATTAGGCTTAAACATTCATAATCCTTTCAATAAAAATTAAAATAAAAGGAGACAAAAGTGAAAAAGATAAAAGTTTGGGCTACCTCCCAAGAGTGCTAAGTTTAAAGTCTTCAGCCAGACTATCCTCAGTATTCAAGGAGGTGTGGTGAAGCTCTGAACCATCTTATGTCTATTCCATTCTCCCCTATAATATTGTTTAAGCCTTTAACCATTAACCTTGAATTGATCCCCTGATCGTTCATCTTTAATTTCTATTGCTCCATGAGGTGCAACCGCAATCACAGCATAAAGGCCTAACCATCTTGATTTAAGTTTCCCAAGAAACAACTTGAGTCTTGAGTTGAACAATAATACTTGTTGTCTTGGTGTGAAGGTTCAGTGGAGAATATGGTGATCATGCCATTTCTTTGTTCTTTCCTTGTAAACCCTTGAGCTTTTATATGCTTCTAGACAAAATTTATCTAATTCATCCAATTGAAACATTCTTTTTGTACTTGCCAGGTTAGGATCAAGATTAAGTTGTTTGATAGCCCACCATGCCTTATATTCAAGTTCCAGGGGTAAATGATATGCTTTCCCATAAATAAGCCTATAGGGTGACATGAATATGGGTTTCCTATAAGCTATTTGGTAAGCCCATAATGCATCATCCAACTTGTCAAACTAATTTTTTCTAGAATGATTAACAATTTTTTCCAAGATTCTTTTGATTTCCCTATTAGTAAGCTCACACAAGCCATTGGTTTGAGGGTGGTATACAAGAGACATTCGATGGTGTACCCCATATTTCAGTGGTAGATTTTTTAACTATTTATTGTGAAAATGAGTACCTTCGTCAGTGATAATAGCTCGAGGTACGCTAAACCTATTAAAGATATATTTCTTGAGAAATTTGATTACTATGTTAGAATCGTTGGCTATACAAGCCACTACTTCAACCCACCTACTCACATATTCCACGGCCACTAGTATGTAATGATTACCTCAGGATGAAGGAAAAGGGGCCCATGAAGTCCATTCCCAATACATCAAATAGTTCAACTTCTAAGATCCCAGACTGTGGCATCTCATGTCACCTTGAGATGTTTCCTATTCTTTGACATCTATCACACTGAATAACGAAGCTGTGAGTGTCTTTAAACAACATGGGCCAATAAAAACCCAATTCCAACACCTTATGTGTAGTCTTTTGACCCAAAAAATGACCCCTATAAATTAATGAATGGCACACATAGTGGATAGCAAGTTGTTCTATTTCAGGCACACACTTTCTAATCACAGAATCAGCACACCTCTTAAAGAGAAAAGGCTCCTCTTAGACATAGTAAGTGACATCATGCATAAATTTCCTCTTTTAGTAGTGATTGACATCAGGCGGTAGACCATTACACACAAGTTAGTTTACAATATCGGCATACCATAGAATGTCAATTAAATTTGCCACATGAAATACTTATTCATCAAGAAAACTTTCGTCAATCACGGTTCCATTGGTACGTTCAGACTTTTAAACCAAACGTGATAAATGATTAGCTACCTGATTGTCGCTGCCTTTCCTGTCCACTATCTTCACATCAAATTCTTGCAGGAGAAGGACCCATCTAATTAGCCTCAGTTTTAACTCTTTTTTAATCAGTAGGTATTTAATGGCCACATGATCAGTATGTACAATTGCATTAGCACCCATTAAATAAACGAGAAATTTGCCAAAAGCAAAGACTATGGCCAATATCTCCTTCTCGGTTGTAGAGTAATTTACCTGAACTTTGTTTAAGGTTTGACTAGCATAATAAATGGGATGAAATACCCTATCCCTCCTTTGACCCAGAATAGCTCCTACTGCATAATCACTGGTGTCGCACATGAGTTCAAAGGGTTGACTCTAATCTAAAGCTACAATGATGAGCACAGTGATCAATCTCTGCTTTAGCTCTTCAAATGCTTTTAGGTACTCATTGGTAAACTGGAAGGGTATATCCTTCTCCAAGAGTCTGCACAGCGGCTTTACAATTTTTGAGAAATTCTTAATGAACCGACGGTAGAAACCAGCATAACCAAGGAAACTTTGGATTCCCTTTACATTAGTGGGCGGTGGGAGGTGTTCGACCACCGCTATTTTGGCACGATCCACTTCCAGACCATGTTTAAAAACTTTATGGCCCAAAAAGATTCCCTTAGTGACTATAAAATGGCATTTCTCCTAATTCAACACCAGATTTGTCTTTTCACAACTCTTTAAGACTTGTGCTAAATTTGCTAAACACATATCAAAGGACTCTCCAAACACAAAGAAGTTGTCCATAAACACTTCCATGGTGTGTTCAATGAAGTTTGCAAAGATAGACATTATACAGCATTGGAAGGTGGCCGGAGCATTGCATAACCTGAACAACATCCTATGAAATGTAAAAGTCCTATAAGGACAAGTGAATGTTATCTTTTCTTGATCTTTTAGAGTGATTGCTATTTGATTGTATCCGGAGTATCCGTCCAAGAAACAAAAGTATTGTTTCCCAACCAAGTGATCAAGCATCTGGTCAATGAATGGGAGGGGGAAATAATCCTTGCGTGTTGCCGCATTCAACTTCTTATAATCCATACAAATTCACCACCCAATGACTGTCCTGGTGGAAATAACCTCATTTTGGTCATTCTTTACCACTATCATTCCTTCCTTTTTAGGAACGCATTGTAGCGGGCTGACCCAGCTGTTGTCTGAAATAGGGTATATGATCCTTGCATTCAACCATTTTAGTATCTCATTCTTAACCACTTCCTTCATGATTGGATTCAGTCGCCTTTATCCCTCAACAGATTTTTTGTGCTCATCTTCCAATAAGATTTTGTGCATCACTATTGCTAGGATGATGCCCTTGATATCCGCGATTGTCCAACCCATAGCTGATTTGTAAGTTTTAAATACCTCAATTAACTTATGCTCTTATTCCTCATTTAAAGATGCACAAAATGATCATAGGTAATGAATCATTCGTTCCTAAATAGGCATACTTCAAATGAAAAAGGCATGGGTTTTAGCTCCAATTGCGGAGGTTCTTCAATGGACAGCTTCATTGATGGGGTTACTCTAGCTTCCATTTCCAATTATTCAAATTTTCTCAAAGAATTCAACCAGTGGGAATTTCCATGTATCATTATCTTACATTCATCTGGCCCTTGTTGTTCAATTATTTTCAGCTCATGTAACAATGCCTCTAATGAGTCTCTTTCTTTATATGTATCAAGTACGTCTTGAATGTATTTTTCATAAATCTTAACATGAAAACAATTGTCTGTCTGATCAAAGAATTTCAAGGCCTTGTTCATATTGAACAAGATCTCCTCATCCCCAACTCGTAACTTGATTTCACCCATTTCCACATCAATTAGAGCTTGAGCTGTAGCCAAGAAAGGTCTGCCCAATAGAAGAGGTAACTTCCTATCCATTGGTATGCCAAGGATGATGAAGTCAATTGGAAAGATAAACTTGTCCACTTTAACTAGAACATCTTCAATAATTCCCTTTGGCTTAGACACGCTCCAATCTGCTAAGTGTAACGTAACTGAGGTGGGATATACTTCCCCAAGTTGAAGTTGTTTAAAAATTGTAAGTGGCATCAAATTTACACTTGATCCAAGATCACATAGAGCTCCTCCTTTGAATTTGTTTCCAATGACACACGGCACTAAGAAGGTACCCAGGTCATGTAGCTTAGAAGGAAGCTTGTTAAGGATTATTGCACTACATTTTTCTGTAAGCATGATTGTAAGCATGACTGTGCCCAACTCATTCAACTTCTTCTTGTTACTTAACATTTCCTTCAGAAACTTGGTGTATAAAGGCATTTACTCTAAAGCTTCTGTGAATGGGATGTTAATATGCAGCTGTTTGAATATCTGAAGAAATTTCTTGTATTTTTCCTCTAAGGCATTCTTTTGAAACCTTTGCGGGAAAGGAAGTGAAGGCATTCCTTTCTGAGGTTTTATCGTCTTATCTTCACTTTTATCTTCTATTTTTACACTCCTGTGTTTCTCTTCCTTTTTTTTTTTCTAGCTCATCCCGCTCCACACTTTTCTTCTGAATGATTTGTTCTCCTTCACTCATTAAGTCCTCCCTAACTCTGTGAACTTCATGTAATTGTTTCCCACTCCGCAAGGAGATAGCTTTACATTCTTTTTTCCCTTCTCTTCTAGGATTAAGAATTGTATCACTTGGTAATCCACCCTGCTTCATCGTATTCAACTTTAATGCTAATTGCCCAATTTGCATTTCCATGTTTTTCATTATTGCCTTTTGTTCGGCCATAAACTGCATAATCATTTCTTCCATGCCTAACTTCTTTTCTTGAATGGGGACTTGCTACCTTAGTTGCTATGTAAATCCTAGTAGTCATATAGGAGCTGCTAGTCTAGGTCCAGAGGACAATGCTTAATTCAAAGATGTACATTAACTCCATGAAAAATTTAGATGGTTTCTTCAACCAGGATTGTATGTGTTAGAGTAAGGTTATTGGGACCCATTTATAGATTTCTAGTATAATTGCACGACTCGAAGGTAGTCCCTGTTGGACAAAATTCAGACGGGTGTGCTTCCCCATAATAGTGGCAAGGATTTGTTAGCATGTGTACTGAATTAACTCTTGTATAGCTGCTATTTTTCTAAACTTGGAGTTCCAACCATGCTTCTCAGAACCGGATTGGACCGGCCGGTTCGACCGGGAACCGATCCCTAGTCCGGTTCGGTTGAGTTGGAAAATCGGGCAAGAACCGGTAAAGAACCGGTAAAAAATCAGACTAAAAAATCAGTCAAACCGGTCTGAAGCCATTTTTCTTTTTTTTTTTTAATTTTTTTATATAACAGAATAATTCATTTTAAATGATTTTGACAAATTAAAAATAGAAGGTAATAAAAAAGATGAGGGAGTTGAAATATGTTTTTTTTTTAAAGAGAATATAAGAGAAATAAAATGTGTATAATTAATTATTTTTTATACTTACTTTTTATCATGTTCAATTTCCTAATAATATTTCTCTCAAATATCAAGATACTTAGCTAAAATTATTATTTATTATTTTATTTTTTAATAATAAGTAGAATCTTAATATAATTTAGAAATTTTAAAAATTTAATATTAAATATTCTTAATTTTTAATCATAGATAATTTTTATTTTAAACTAAACATTAATTTTTGTAATATCTTAAGAAATGTTAAATTAGTAATCAAATATTTAAAATTTACTAATATTTATTTGTTATATTAAAATTTTAATACATAATTTTTTTTTAAATAATATATTTAATTATCACCGGTTCGACCACGGTTCGACTAATGAACTGTGAACCAGTACCTCCACCAGTTCAATGACTGGTCTGGTTTTAAAAACATTAGTTCCAACTGATCAAAACGCTTGTTCATAGATGCCAGCACGTCTACTATTTGAGAGGTGGTGTCTTCTAAACTTCTCTCAACCATTTTCACCAGTCTCTGCTTACTAGAACACTGTGCATGCTTAGTTGCTAAGTCATCTAGACATTTTATCACATTATTCACTAGTTGTCTTCCAAAGCCTCAATTTGTCACAGAATCCATCAAAGTCTTAGATTTTGGAGTTAACCGCGAACAAAAGGTTTGAACTAGGACCTATTTGTCCTGATTATGGCTTGGTATTGTCTAACTAACTATTTAAACCTTTCCCATGCTTCATACAAATTCTCACCCAGGTGTTGTCTGAAATCAATGATTGTTACTCTAACATCCATCATCTTACCATAAGGGAAAAAACGTGCCCGAAATCTTTCTTCTAAATCCTCTTATGTCTCGATTGAGCCTTCGGGCATATTATTTAACCATTCCTTGGCCTTTCCTTACAGAGAAAGGGGAAAAAGCCACAAACGGATCACATCCTTTGGCACACCATTTTGCTTGAAAGAGTCATACACCTCCAAGAAGGCTAAGAGGTGTCTATTAGGGTCCTCCTGGTAGGTACCACTGAATTGTCCTTTCATTTGTAACATTTACAACATCATCTATTTTTTCTCAAAGTTGTTAGCTTGAAACTTTGAAAGTTTGATACCCAACTAATATTCTCTATTGTTGAGACTGAGAAAATCATTCACTTTCAGCCTTTCATACTTTTCGTCAACCATGGTTGTAACTTCTCTTTGTCTTCCTTATAGAACTGAGTTTTCTTCTTTAATATAGGTTGCCTCTTGCAGTTCAATTGGAGTTTTCTCTTGAGTTCCAATTTGTTCCAGCTCTTCTTCCTCACTGAATGTGAGTTCTATAGGTGAACTCTCAGCTATAATATCTTGAATGCTTTTGGTCTTGACTTTGGCTTTCACTTTAGTTTTTGCCTTGGGTGGCATAAACTGTATTACCTGCAATACAATATATCTAGAAGTGAAATCTTGATAATGGAAAGAAATTAGCTAATTTAATAAAGATCTTGAACTAAAAATTTACTTAGTCTAAAGAGATCTAACTCAATTCCCTAACAATGGCGCCAAAAAACTTGATAGCCACTATTTTTGTAAATAATTCTGCAAGCGTACGGATCACTTTTGTAATATAGTAAATTAAGGTCATCCCGCAAAGAATTAAATTAAACTCAATTAAGCCTAAGGAAATTCACTTTTGTTTAAGTTAAGATGTGCAACTACCAATGTAATGAATTAACATAAAATGAAAGTAAACAAATACTGAGCGTCAAGATAGTTCTGATGAGATAAACCATTAAGGAGTATCTTAGGTTTCTATCCCTTGATTGCCATTAATTGAGGTACTCGATTAATTGATTAATTAACAATCTGAAGGTTGGGGAGATTAATTGAGCCCAAATGTCTCTCGAACCACTTAAACTTCTAGTCTAATTAATTGTAAACTTCTCTCACAATTAATCAAATAAAATACATCTAGCCCCTTTCATTACTTAGGATTCTTGAGCATATTTCTATACCTAAGAATAAAACTAGTGTTACCTAATTTCAATTCTAAGTTGCTTAATCAATTGGTCTATTAGGATTTCTCTTTTTCAAGAGCAAATCTCAAACCCCCCAATTCAACAAGAGATGGCCAAACTCTACATGAAACAATAAGAACAAATCAAGCATTCAAATTATTAATCAACTCAATTTAACCTTGCAAAATCCTCAGTACATGGCAATAGGTTCAAGTAAACCTAGGATCAAAGAAATTTAGCTACACATAGCTCCACACATTGTAAGCAAATTCAAAAATTCAAATAAATAAAGAATCATGAAGGAGAAGATGGAGGATCAAAGGAAACTCAGTGTAATCATGTTTATTCGGTCTTCAATCTTCAACCTAAGCTTCTCCTCCTTAAACTCTAGCTCTTTAGTGTATTTTCCCCTTCAGAATTTCTCTTCCCCATTCAGAATGACAAAACCCTCACTCTTTCTCGCAGCTGTGCATTTCAATAGTTGATCTCGCTATGGCAAGGAGTGGCTCTCGTTATAGCGAGTCGCATATAGGCGCCCAGATTTTTTGTTGATCTCGCTACTACTTGCACTATAGCTAGGAGCTCCCTGGAGTTTATATGAATCATGACTTCACTATAGTGAATTGACTTCCTCACCATAGCGAATATGCATCCTAGCCATAGCGAATTGCATTCTTGCTGTAGTGAGTGGACTTGTTAAGCTTGCCTTTTGACTTTCTACTTCTTTCCCTTTTCTCATTCCTTTTTACAATCTTCCACCTTTCTCCTGAGATAAAAATTAACATCAAATAAGGCTCAAAACTAATAAAGATGTCGTAAATGAGATATTTTCTTCATTTTATTTGATTGAATAAAAAGTTAAGCCAGGTTAGTCAAGAGATAGGTATTGTTACTCCATAATATATCATAAAATATCTTTTTCTTTTCCAAAATTAGAGAGTCATCAGATGTCAAGGACAAAGTGGTGGCAATTGAAAGGTGATAAAGTAAAGAGTTTGCAAAAAAAGATTTTGGAGAAAGGATCATGGGAGATATAAGGAAATACTAATGATATGTGGGACGAGATGTCTAAAGAGATTAAGAAGGTTGCAAAAGAGATACTTGAAGAATCAAAATGTTTTGGATCTAGGGATAAAGAATCTTAGTGGTAGGATATAAGCATAAAGATAAGGTTAAAGTTAAAAAGGAATGTTATAAAGTGTGATCTTTGTGTAAAAGTGAGAAAACTTGGAAAAAATATAAGGTAGCTATGAAAAACATTAAGAAGGTAGTGAGCAGAGCTAGAGTTAGGGTGTTTGATGAGTTATATCAATCTTTAGGTACTAAAGATGAGGAAAGATGTATTTATAAACTTGTTAAAAATAGAGAAAGAAAGACAAGAGATGTAAATCAAGTGAGGGATACAATAAGGATGACAAAGGGAGAGTCCTAATCACAGAGTAAAATATTAAGAAAAGGTGGAAGTGCTATTTTCGTAGGCTTTTTAATAAAGGATGCAAGATCTCATAGCACTCAAATAGGTTAGATACCATAAAGAATGATCAAAACTATACCTTTTATCGCAAGATTTGAGAGTCAGAGGTAAACAAAGTTTTAAGGAGGATAGTGAATAGCAACGTAATAGGACTAAATAATATACCTATTGAGGTGTGGAAGGGCTTAGGAGTGAAATGTATAAATTAGCTCACAAAGTTATTTAAGAAGATTATAAGATCTAAAAAAATGCGAGATGAGTGGAAGAGAAGTATTTTAATTCCTATTTATAAAAATAAGGGGAACATACAAAACTGTGCAAATTATAGAGGAATTAAATTTATGAGTCACACTATAAAGTTATGTGAGAGGGTTATTGAGTGGAGATTAAGGCAAGAAACTTAAGTTATAGAGAATCAATTTGGTTTTATGCCTAATAGGTCGATTATGGAAGTGATATACTTGTTGTGAAGATTGATGGAGAAATATTGAACAAATAAAAAAGACTTACGTATGATATTCTTCGATTTAGAGAAGGCATATGATAGGATGCCAAGAGATATTTTATAGAAGGCTTTGGAAAAAAAGAGTCTATATTGCTTATATTCGCGTAATACAAGATATGTATGATGAGATTATAACTAGTGTGAGAACATAAAGTGGGCCCATCAAAGATTTTTCGATAACTATTAGCCTATATCTGAGGTTAACTTTTAGCCTTTATCTTTTTACTTTAGTCTTAGATATATTTACTGAACATATCTAAGAGCTAGTGCCATAGTGTATGCTCTTTACAGATGATATAGTCCTAGTTGGGGAGTTGAGAGAGGAAATATATGAGAAATTAGAGATGTGAAAATTAGCTTTTAAAATATATGGATTTTATTTAAATAAAAGTAAAACGAGGTATATGTAATGTAAGTTTAGTAGGAGGCGCACTAATTCTAGCATATAAGTGAAAATTAGAAAACACACCATACTACAAGTCACTCAGTTTAAGTATATTGAGTCCATCATATAACATGCTGGGAAAATAGAGGAAGATGTAAACCATAGGATTCAAGTGGAGTGGATGAAATAGAGGAATGTTTTGAGTGTTATTACAAATAGAAGAGTGCCACTCAAATTTAAAGATAAATTTTACTATACAGTAATAAAACTGATAATGTTATATAGAACTGAGTGTTGGGTATTAAAAAGTCAATAGGAGAATAAGTTTAATGTTGTAGAGATAAGAATGTTGTATTGGATGAGTGGACATACAAAAAAAGATATAATTAGAAATAAATATATTAGAGAGAAAGTTGAAGTTACACTTATTATAGAAAAGATGATAGAATCATATCTTAGATGGTTTAGACATGTGTAGAGAAGACTTATAGAAGCCCCAATAAGAAGGATAGATTAGATGGAGAGTAGTCCAATAATTAGAGGTAGAGGTAAACTACGCAATACTATAGGCAAGATTATTAAGAAAGAATTAGACTGAAGTAATATCTCTAAAGATATTATTTATGATAGAACTTTATGGTATCCTTTGATCAATGTGACCGACGCCACTCAGTGGGAAAATGTCGATTGTTATTGTTGTTGTAATCATATATAGGTGAGAATCTCAATGTTACCTCTAGATGTAGTAAAGTCGTACAATCATTAGCTATAACTAAGTGCCATTTTCCTTTGGATTCTTTTGGTCTTATAAGTTTTTGAAACTGAAACGCGTTATAATCATTACTTGTAGTTCTCATGCATATACTCTACTCTCATCGAGACCTAACATAAATTACTTGCCCTTGCTTTAACTTATAATGCTTTAATAAAGTACTTTGAAGGGGATACTTGGCTACTTAGTGCTGGATAATAAAAGACATGGATCAAAAGTTGAAGTTGATGGTACCATAGGTAATAAATAATAAACTATCACACAGAGGAAGAGCATGTGAGAATGACTAGAAAGAATGGATGATTTATTGACAAGGGAGTTGTTTCATATATCTATCTCTCTAAACCACAACCTAATTAAAGAGTGATGACTCTTTGTTCAAGTTGTGTTAGCATTGAGGAAGGACATAACTTTTTGGGTATGCAATCCTTGGAGCTGCATCCCAATTAATATAGGGTACGACCCTAACCAAGTTTGACTAAAATATCCTGCTTTGATATACTAAATATTGTCTATGTCCTTATTGGCTATGTAAAGCTTCACTAAGCTATCCTTGAGATAAGATAAAAAACGGGCCCCTTGGATCATTGTGTGTGTTACGTGTCATTAGTTTAAATAAGTCATTCGTGTAAATTAGGTCAGTGAGTAAATTGCCTACCTGTAGTTAAGAGCTTCAAGAGATTGTTATTGGTAGTTGGTAGTTAGTAGTTGTAAACAAGTAATAAGGGAGTTGTAACTAATTTTAACTAACCTCCTCCTAACTTTAATCTGGTTTAAAGTCTAGAAGAGCTTCGGAGAGGGTGGTATGTGAGTATTTTGAATAAAATTCTTTGTGAGCTGAATTTCGCCTAGAGTCCCATACCATATCGTATTAGAGCTTGGTTTGGGCCTTAAAGGAAGATGGCAAAAGAAACAAGAAGCAATGACTATTTTCAAGAGCTCGAATTAGAGATTAGACAATTGTGCCCGGAGGTAAAAGAGATCAAAGGAGATGTCTTGAATCTTCAAAATTTTGGTAGTGCAGTAAGGAAATACACTATCTCGATTAGAATTGATTGTCACAGACTTAGCATCGAAGTCATCACAGATAGTGCGACATTAGACGAGGTGTTAAAATGGCTAGGAATGAGTTCGAATGTAATAAAAATTTTAAATGGGCAAGGTACCTCAAATACACTTGAGTTTTCGAGTGGATACGAGATATATAGTAATGGATTAGGAAGTCAGATGATGATGGACTACCTACCAATAGTGAGAGTGATGGGACATAGAGTGGTAGTAATGTACCTTTAGTTTGGTTCATTTCTAGTGATAACCATGAGTAATCATGTTTCTTACCAAGAATACTTGGATAGAGTTCCTTAGGTTTGATGATGGTGATTTCAGAGGCTAGGCATTTAGAAGTTGTCAGTTCTTTGAAGTGGATGAAATGTCGATGGATTACAGGATCAAAATGGTCATCATTCACTTGGAAGGGAAGGCTCTGTAGGGCATTAGCCATTTTTAAGAGGAAAGAAACAAGGAAAAGTAAAGTGGGAAGAGTACATGGAAGGGATGGTGAGAAGATTTGATGATATACTAAAAGTTGATGCCATGGCAAAATAGAAGCAGCTTAAACAGGACAAATCAGTTTTAGAATATCAAGAACAGTTTGAGGCTTTGTTAGTAGAAGTAGACATTCCTAAAGCAATGGCAATTAGCTATTTCTTAGGAGGATTAAAATTAGAGATTGAAGCACCTATTTGAATGTTCAGGTTTACAACCCTTACTAATGCCATGTATCTTGCAAGATTGCAAGAAATCTCTACCTAGAACCTTACTAACTAACATTATAATTCACACACCTATAAGAGATTAATCTCAAACCAGAGCCAACCTTCATTAAATTCTTATTCTCCATCATTAACCAATCCTTCTTATTCTCCATCATTAAACAATCCGCCTAGCAAGCAATCCGCCTAACACCTTCACCAAAACATAAACACCACTGCCAATACCTTAAACACGATTTCCAACCCTAATACCAGCCAGAGCCAACATGTCAAGCAACTATCAAAGAGCAAAATAGATGAAAAAAAGAGGAAGGGATTGTGTTACTGGTGTCCTGAGAAATACTCCTAGTAGCACAAATGCAAAAATTCCTAATTCTTTATGATCATAGCTCAAGAAACAGATGGAAAAGAGGAAGAAAATTTTCAAGAGTGTATAGCTGAGGCTGAATTACAATAAGTAGCTTCCTTGAATGCTATTAAAGGGAAGGAAGAGATTTAACCATGAAAGTGCAAGAGTTCATTAAGAAACACCTTATTATACTACTTATAGACATAGGAAGTACTCATAACTTTCTTAAGTTGTCTTTAGTGAAGAAACTTAAGCTGAAGACTCAATACACAAAAGGGGTTAAAGTAGCAGTAGCTAATGATTAGAAAATATATGTCCATACTAAGTGTGTGCAGCTGCCATGGAAAATGCAGGAGGAAACATTTCAGGCAAGCTTTCTTATTATGGAACTTAAGGATTATGACTTGGTATTGGAAAGTCAATGGCTATCCACCTTAGGTTGAAAAAGTAATAAGAATGAAAAATGAAAAGGTCAAACGGTTTCAATATTTCCCATACGCAATCCTTTGTACAGACGTTGGGCTAGACAGGCACTAAGATGGAAAAGGCCCACTAATATGCCCAATGTCCTTCTTCCTATACCTATGAATTCCATTGGACCTAGAAATGATACATTGGAAAAATCTTTTGATCTTCTAATATCAATAGGTTGATTATTTCGCTCCTGTATCTTTTAAACGACCAAGTAAGCAGGATAAAGATAAGGGTTGGGTTCCTTGGAAAAATAGCTCGGCCCCAGGATGATAAAAAGCTTAACACCTTTCATTCTTAAGCAATAAGGTGATGAATTTTCAAGTGAATGGACGACACCTTGAAATACATAAGGAGTGACATAGCCAGATTTTAATCTCTAATGTATCTCTGCATAACAAGGAGTTGCTACGAGGTACAGCATTGTCATATAGATATTAGGGCATTCACCTAACCAACAACTCGATTTGCAATCATAGAACCACTAGCTTGATCAACAGCAAATTGAACAATTAGAGAAGGTATTACATGAATTCAGGGATGTTTTCCAAGAACCTAGGGGTTGCCCTTGTCCAGTGGGTATGATCACTTTATCACCTTTAAAGATAAACAACCTATAAGTCTACATTCTTACAAATATGGACATATTTAAAAGGAAGCCATGGAGAAATTGGTGCAAGATATGATTCAACTAAGAGTCATAAGACTTAACATTAGCTCGTTTGCCTCCCTGGTAGTATTAGTTAAGAAGAAGGATGGTATGTAGAGATTTTATGTTGATTACTGAAGGTTAAACCACTAAACTATCAAAAATAAGTTCCTAATTCCAATTATTGAGGAGTTGTTAGATAAGTTACATAGAGCTTTTTTTTTTCTCCAAGTTAGACTTGTGAGCTAGATACCATCAAATCTTAATGAAGCCAAGTGATGTCTATAAAATAGCTTTTAAAACACATGAAGGTTTATATGAGTTCTTTGTAATGTCTTTTGGCCTCACCAATGCTCCAACAACATTTCCAAGATTAATGAACTCTGTTTTTTAAACCTTACTTAAGAATATTCATTTTAGTGTTCTTTGATGATATCTTGGTATTTAGTAAAGCTTGGGATGACCATATGAAGCATCTAACTACAACATTGTAGACCTTCCGAGAACACATTATTTGCCAAGCAGTCTAAATGGACATTTGCAGCAACAAGGGTTGATTACTTAGGACATATCATTTCAGCCTAAGGTGTAGTAGCTAACCCTTAAAAAATTGAGGCAATGTTATCATGGGCAATTCCAAACAATCTTAAATCCTTGAGAGAATTTTTGGGCTTAATCGTATACTATGGGAGATTTGTGAAGCATTATGGTAGTATCACTAAACCACTAATTGACATTCGAAAAAAGAACCATAAGTTTATTTAGAATCATGAGGCTGCAGTTGCTTTTAATACACTTAAAAAGGTTATGATTTCTACTTTGATTTTGGCTTTGGCCAACTTCTCTTGTCCTCTTACAATTAAAATGGATGCTTCTGATAATGAGGTAGGAGCTATGCTATCCTTACAAGGTCATCCAATTGCATATCTTAATAAAAGTCTCAACCTATCGAAAAAGCTTCTCTCTGCTTATGAAAAAGAGCTTCTAGCAATTGTGTTTACTGTGACTCAATGGCATTAATATGTGATTGGTTAACTTTTTATCATCAAAATTGATCATCTTCCCCTTAAATATTTGCTGGAATAAAAGAAGTTTCTTCATAGCAATTTAAATAGTTGCACAAATTACGGGGATTAGACTATAAAATTAAATACAAATAAGAGTAAAGAAAATGTCATGGTAGATGCCTTCTTTAGAAGGCACCACAGGGCGAAGGATTTGGAGGAAAGTTCCCATGGTACATCCTTGGCCATCATATCCATTACTTTTAGCATTAATGAAAGAGTGAAGGAATCTTGGGAAAAAGATGATAAATTAAAAGCTCTCATTTTACAACTTGAAAAAAATCTTGATACATATTCAAAATATTCTTGGTAGCATAATATCCTCAAAAGGAAAGGCAAAGTGGTGGTGGGAAATGAATATGATCTTCGGTTGACACTATTGAAACACTTTTATGATGATTCTTTGGGGGGTCACTCAGAAACTATAGTAATGTATAAGTGCATCTCTTCAATTTTTTTCTTGGAAGGGATTAGATAAGTAAGTCAGAAACCATGTGCATGAATGCCAAGTTTGCCAATGCCATAAACTAGAGAATATTGCCATTCCTAGTTTGCTACAACCACTACTTATTCTAGAACACATTTGGACTTATCTTAGCATGGACTTTATAGGGGGTTATCTAGCTCCTATGGCAAGATTGTGATTTTGGTGGTAGTTGACTGGCTTAGCAAGGCAGCACATTTCATGGCCTTAAAACACCCCTTTTTAGTAGTAGAAGTTGCCTAGGTTTTTTTGAATAATATGGTGAAATTACATGGATTTCCCAAAACTATTGTCATCGACAGGGATCCTATTTTTTGTGGTAGATTTTGGAGAGAACTTTTTAAACTTTAAAAGGTCAAATTATTGTATTCCTTAGCTTTCTATTCTTAAACATATGGGCAAACTGAAGTTTTAAACAGAGGCCTCAAATGCTACTTGCATTGTGTGGCAAGTGAGTAACCTAAACAATGGGTGGAGTGACTTTCTTTAGCTGAGTATTAGTACAACACTTCTTATCACTCAACTATTAGTATGACCCGACTTGAAGCTATGTTTGAAATCAAGCCTCTGGTTCATATCTATCTCATTGGAGACTCCTCTAATGAATTGATTGATAAAAGCTCAAATGAGAGGAAAATTACCATCATGCTGCTCAAACAAAACCTCCAAAAAGCACAGAACTGGATGCAACAAACTACTAATAGCCACTAGACAAACATAGAGTTTCAGGAAGGGGATATGGTTTATATGAAGCTTCAACCATTTCAGAGGAATATTCTAAATAATTCTTCCCTCCATAAATTGGCAAGATTCTATGGGCCTTATAAGATGATACAAAAGGTGGGCAAGGTGGCTTATAAGCTATAGTTACCTTCCAATACTAAAATTCATCCTATTTTTCATGTCTCCATGCTCAAAAAGCACAAAGGAGATTATGGTGGTACCTCGACAACCTTTCCTAGCCTAGATAAGAATGGCCACTTCACATTGGAACTGGAGAAAATTTTGGCAAGGAAAGTTGTCAAGTAAGGCCACCTACCTATTACTCAAGTTCTAATTTACTGGAAGGATGCAGGAGCTGAAGCTACTACTCGGGAGGATTTGGTTACCATACAACAACAACTTCTAGATTTTAACACTCGGGATTTGCCTACTTGTCCTTGAGGTCAAGGATCTGGGTGAGGGGAGGAATAAATTATTACGTGTCATTAGTATAAATGAGTCATTAGTATAAATTAGGTTAGTAGGTAAGTTGCCTAGTTAGAGTCAAGAGCTTTAAGAGACTGTTATTGATAGTTAATAGTTGTAAACAAGTTGTCACACCCTGTAACCAAAGGTGTGATTGGCATGGAAGATAGCCAATTTTCTTCTGTAAGCTAAACGCAAGTTAAAATCCTACCAAACATTAGTGAACATCTATAAGATTCAATACCAAATATCAAAACCAAATAGAACAATTATAAATCATAAGTGTATTACATAAATTTAGTTCCAGGTGACTTTTGCAGAAATTTCAACAAAATCTCCCTTATAAATTGCACCTCCCAAAATTTCTATAGTTTAGCCAGCTAGTTCAAAATATCAAAAAGAAGTTCAACTATCAATCCAAACTAAAATATGACAATTTTTAGGGGTGGGGAAACCTTATCTATGATTTAATAGAGTTATATACAACATTCTATGGTACAAAATAAAATTCCAAATACATTAACAAAATATGCCCACGTGAACACATACGGGGCTCACCCAAAAGCAAGAAGGTGCAAATCCTAAGTTGCTGATGAGGGGTCAAGCTTAAACTTACTATTTAAAACAAATTGAAAATAAAAGGAGCGAGGTGAATGTTTAGTGAGTAAATAAGGCTAACTATAAAGAATAAGCATAACTTCACATAAAAGTTCAATCTAACTTGTAATTCAATCGTTGGAATATTTGATGCAGAAATCAATAAATTCTCCCAATAACTCATTCTAAATTATAACAAGAATGTCTAGTTGGTACCTATAAAATAGATGCAAAGCACAAAGCCTGCGAGGGTAAGTCACACAGATGCTGAGCAACATACTCATGAGAAACCATAACAGATCCACGTATGATGGCCAATTACACGGGGCTAGCAACACTCTTGCTAGCTTGGGTATAAATCATAGTGCACTATGACTAACATTTATTGTTGTTAACTACAGGGTTCCAAATTAGATAGTTCTCATTAAAAAATGTTTTTCAAAATATACCTTTAAAATATCAAAATTGATAATCATACCCACTTTCACTCAAAATAGGATCCCACTAATTCTTTGGATGCCTACAGTACAGAAAATCAGAACATATAAACCAAAACCTTTACATTCAGAAAGAGACATGATGAAGGGATGATTTGTCCCTATAATACAATAAAATTTATATAAATATTCATATAATTAAATGAATAATGAATGAATAAATAATATTAGCTACATATATGTATAATCAATTTTGAAACAAAGAAAGGAAGCAGAAATTACATAATTCCTATTGTTGGTATTGCTTATTCACCTTCTAAAATGATATAGAAAATTTTCTTATAGTATTCTCTACTCACTCCTTAGCTATGACTCATTCTCATGAATATTTTATAGCACTAATTCACAAGGTTTTAGAGTTTAGATGACCACAAATTGCCTCCTAAGTAAACTTATTTTATTTACTCATTTATTTATTTGGGTTAAAACTTAATATTCTATCTATCTCTTCTATCCACTACTAACCTATACTATTCTTTAGGAATGAAATCCCTAGAATTCTCAATGAATTGCCCACTAGGGACATCTGAAATACTCCCTTTTAGTATAACGACCATGTTTTTAATGTGTGGGTGATTTTCCATCATTACAAAATATAGAAATTTAGACAAGATTCAAAGCTCAACAATATACTAAAATCATAGTTTCAACTTGAGTCTTAACAATAGACTTTTGTTTGGATTGGGGGAAATTATAACATACCACATGTATGTGTATATATATATATATCAGAGAAGAAAGGAGCCAAATCTAGTTGACAATCCAAAAGGAGAGACATTCGATAAGCAAGGAATATACTGTCTTTCGACTCATTTATGTATGTATATACACATATTTTATAAAGCACGAATAGGAATTAACATGCAAAATCAATTAGTTTGATTGAGGAGCTCATCATGAAAACTAACAAAGCATTTATTCTAACATAACCTAGATTGTGAACAAATGCATCTAATGTGGGAACATTGCAACCTGCTGGCTAGGTAACTTATATGCCCAGAAACAGAGTCATATCAATTTCTCTCATAGTCTAAAACACATGCCTCCAACTTGTTGCCAATACTTATAACATCTCATGCCAAAAAAAAACAAATCTAAATCATCAATTAGCATTATATATATATATATACACGAATATACAATTAGATGGCTGATCCTCCATACCCAAGCGCCACGTTATAGCAACACATACACACACACGAAGCACCTGGCAGAAGGGCACCACTGCAAAGAAGAGAGCTTACATATACAGAGCTAACTTAGGCTTAGTATATGGCGCACCCCCTTGGCTTCCCAACCAGCGGAACAATGCCCACGTAGCCCCCTAAATCTGCACTATAATGACCGAGAATCATGAAAGGTGATTGGGAGTAAGCAAAACACGAATTCAGGACCACTTGGGAGACGCATAATGCCCCACAGTAGCAGAGGAACCAACAAAATTTGTAGCATTCCCAACAATCAAGGAAAACGATATTCAAACCTGAATGAACCAGCTCTAAATGAGGGAAATGACGCTCAAAATCCAGCAACTGAGCATGGCCTACTGCAGAACGAAAACACCCAGAAACACCAGCGGAAATTGGTCTAGACACAGCCAAGAAGAAAGGAGATGATAGCTGATAGGTTAGCTGTCTCTCGCCTCTGCTTCTGACCGAAAGGATGGGGGTAGGTAAGGGGAAACGTGCAGCCAAAAAAATAAGGAAAGGAATTGACAAAAAGACCAGCTTATCAGACGAAGGGCATTTTCGGGTATCATAAAGCAACAACAGAAAAGAGAAAATTTCAAGCTTTTACACAAGTAATAAGGGAGTTGTAATTGATTTTAACTGACCTCCTTCCAACTCTAATCTGGTATAAAGTCCAGAAGAGCTTCGAGGAGTGTAGTATGAGTATTTTGAATAAAATTCTTTGTGAGATGAATTTCGCCTTGAGTCCCATACCAGTGAAGTCCCAAGAAAACATAGCAATATTATCATCATGCATGGAGGGTATATTGTTAGCAAATAATAGTGAAGATATGATGCATAAGACTAAATCATATATTGGATCCAATATGGGTATGCAGTCTCATACATGAACTTGGAATTAGAATCACTACTGACCGGGATTCTAGATTGTTATATCTGGATTAAGAGAAGTAGTTGAAAAAAGTTTCAAAAGGTCTAATATGGTTCTTGCAAAATAGTTAATATTCCACTTAGAAAAGGAATCGAGCTCTCGAAATAAATATGTCTTAAGGATGAAGCAGATAGAATTGTCCCATGTGCCCATATATGCTAAAATAGTACAATGCTGGGTGTATTTCATGTTATAGGATTGGTAAGTAAATATCAATCTTTTCCAGGTAGGACACGCTGGCGAGCTGTTAAAGAACTTTTAGACACTTAAAAGACACAATGGCGATGAAACTATGTTTTGGTTTAGATGGGCTAAACCCTGAAGAGTACTGACTAATGAGATACTAATGTTGCAGGAGATAAAGATGATAGGATATCAACTAGTGGATATGTTCTCTTATTTGGTGGAACTACAGTTTTGTGGGAAAGCAAGAAACGAGACTGTGTTGCCAAACATACCATGGGGGCAGAATATGTGGCAAGGAGCATAGCAGTTAATATAGCAATCTGGTTATAGCGCTTTATACGATGTCTTGAAATTGGAATGCTAGATCAACCAGTCAATGCGTTTTGTGATAACAAGTTTTCCATTATGGGAGAATATTTATAATGGCTTGATTATGGAGTTTTCATATAATAGAATATGCAAATACTGCACCAGGATATCGGCATGCTCCTGCAGAGTTGCAGGGTAGTAGGCATGGCTTTGTTTCAAGAGCCTACAAGGTGTTCTTATCAGTTGCTTACTAAGATCCCCCTATCCCTACCAATGCCCTGGCTGGTGTGTATCCTACTTGCAATTTTGCTCGCTCCAATCCAGTGAAAAAATATACATAATTCTTTGGTAGATGTTACAAGCATGCTTCTACAAAGTAGATCTGAGTATAAAAAAGATCTTCATACATCCATTACATCATAGCAAATCCATTGCATCTTCTTCACAACGCAGGTCCAATACTCTGGAATGATAAACCCATGAAACCAGCACCAATTTTTCAGCTTTTGAAAATAAAATTTTGCAAACAAAAATGCATCAGATTTTGACCTTTTACAGTTTAGATTTTGCACCTTCAAATTTGGCGTCCAATGGTAGAAGCGTGAGGAAGCTCTACTTTACTATTCAGACAAGCTCTCCCATCTACGTCGTATCCCACCTCTATGGCTGAGCTCCAGATCCTGTGTTTGAAGTTCCCATGAGAGGCTTGTGGATGCAGAAGTAAATTCTTTGCATCTTCAAAATGACAGATGTTCCTGCTCCTAATAAAATGATAATGTTTTAAATTCAAAAGTAAAATCTGAACCGTTAATTTTAAAGCAATCTAGACTGTTGTTTAAAGACCCCAAAACATGCCATTTTATCACACTCTTTAGTCCCATTGCGTGCGGAGTTCAACACCTTCTTCCCTGTTTTCTGTTGCTGTTCATGTTATTGTTTAGGAGTATAATATATATAATATAATATAATATAATATAATATATTACTTATATAGTACTATTATACATAGTATATATTATTATACGTATTATTATATATTATTAAAAATATATAAATGTACAATAATCAATAATAAAAATTATTTCATCTGATTACTTTTTTTAAAAAAAATTAATAATGTCACTTGAGAATTAGAGGCAACAATCGTGGCTATCTAATTTTAGCGCGTTATATTCTGATGTAAAAAAAAAAATTTAACTTTCGTTAGTAGTTATTTAGCAATCACCAAAAAATGGTGAATAGTGATATTACATAATTATTCGAAGGTTTACAACGCTTTATTATTATATCCTTAAATTAAAGGTAAATTAATTAATCTATACCATATTATAAAAAAAATATGTTAAAAATCTTATAAACTTATT
Source organism: Erythrophleum fordii (assembly GCA_032878935.1). Lineage (NCBI taxonomy): Eukaryota > Viridiplantae > Streptophyta > Magnoliopsida > Fabales > Fabaceae > Erythrophleum > Erythrophleum fordii. The sequence goes on along the minus strand of JAVQMF010000052.1, from coordinate 9,158,058 downwards.
ATTTTACTATTTCATAAAAAATTCAAGCAAAGTTTATTAATAGGCATATATTGCATATCAATGCCACATGCACAATTTCAGCCATTTTATTGAAATAAAGTTTGAAAACAAAAGAAAAAAAATTAATGAATTTCTATTTACTATACTTGAGAAAATATGTAATGTTATTGGAGTTATTATTATTATTATTATTATTGTTATTTCAATTAAAGAAAATATCTTACTATTTTCTTTACACATTTTTATTTTAAGTTTTTGTGATTTAAAAAAATTCTTCTTATTAACTTGTTCCTTTATAAATGTTATAAATTATTCTGTCCCAAATTTGTCTAAAAGTTTAGATATATTTTAAATAGTTTAGCTTTTATATGGATATAATATTAATTTATATAACATTCCTTCTCTAAATTTAAAAGAATTTTTGCATAAATAAAACTTAAAAAATAATATGATAATTACATTATATTGTATTTCGTTCTTAATTCGTCTCAAATTAGATATGAATTTTGGACAGAAAAATTGTTTTAAAATTTTTTTTAATCTTTGTATAATATTTTGTTTAAAAATCATCTTAAATTTAAGACAAATTTTAGACGGATATTATATAACAAATATTATATCATAAATTTGTCCAAAAACTGTCAACAATATTTTGCCTACAACTTGATATAAATCGTTGGCACAAATTTTGGATGGATTTAATACAAAAGTCTTTTTCCATATTTAGTCTATAATTTTATAAAAAATCTATTTAAAATTTGTCTGTAATTTCAGACAGAATATAATTTGTAAAAATTCCGTCTAAAATTTACAAATTTCTAATAATAATATATCTTTCATTCTTGACAAACCATAAATAGATTCTCAATTCTTTAGGAATTTGAAACTTCATTCCCAGTACTCATAGCTATTACTTTGTCTCACATAATTTCCGAGATTCTCCATAACAACCAGGGTTTGATGCCTTTGAAGAGCATTATGGGATTAAAATCCTAGATGTATCAAGCTGATCTGGGTAAATGCGCCTTTAGGATTGCACAAAAAAATAGACTGAGCGAATTTTAATGATACCTTAACCATAATAACCAAAAGAAGAAGAAAAAAAAAAACTATCTCCCTGCATTCATTCCCAATCATATACATCAATACCCGCCACTTATGGGCTCAAAAGCTTTTGCATAGGCACCAAGGCATTACTTTTTTCCTCGCTTAGTTAAAGATTGCAGCTGTCACTCTCTTATTAAGCTTCATTCACAATAGAATCTATGTAGATGAACAAATGGAATTCTCTAATTTTGTTACTTCCATTTAACATAATTGCTGTAATAGAAATTATGATCTACTATGTTTTACCAGGCCTCTCTTTACTGTCTTATGCACCGCCATCTGCCGAAGCATGAAGTTGATCTCATGATGGAAGCTACCAATCTACAGTCTGCTCATTGCTGAACACTGGTAGACTGCTATAAATTTATAATAATCTTTCTATAACATAAAGATCTTCTAACCCAGCGTGTTGATGTGGGGCTCAATCTCTGTGGAGAAAATAGTACTTCGACCAATCTTTAGCTAGCACTATTTTGATACAGTGTTGGAAGACGAGTAAGATATATGGGAAGCCCTGCCACAATGTTATATGAAAAATTATTTTACAAATTATTTTTTTTACACACTAACACTTTACTTTTTACTTATATTAATATTTTAAAAATCTTAAAATCTTTCTATTAATCATTATATTTATAATATACACATTTTTATATACATATTTATAACACACATTTTTATATACATAAATTATATATTTCAACAAAATAATTCATAACACGTGATACTAAAAATATTCATTTATTTCTAAACATAAACATCTAAAAGATTTATAAAATACGAAGAGATAATTTTTAAATTTATTTATTTTTGACATCCTAATTTTACATAGCATCACAATACAGTCATTAGTTCCAAGTTACAGCTATTTTGACATATTTTCAACTAGGGGTGTACATCGGGCCGGGCGGCCCAGGGGGCCCGCCCTAGCCCGGCCTAATCGGGCCGGGCAGGGTCGGGCTAAAAATATAATCGGGCAGGGCCGGGTTAAAAATATAATCGGGCAGGGCCGGGTTAAAAATATATCGGGCCGGGCAGGGCCACGGGCAAAGATATCCTGCCCAACTTGCCTTAATAATTTTTTTTTTAATTATTAATATCTTGTCATCTTATATATATATATATATATATTTATGTTTATTTTATCTAATTCTCTTTACATGCTGTAATTTTCATTATCTATTTAAACTTTCCCTATTTCTTAATTATTTTTATTATTGATGTGTATGTTTACTGACATTTCTTTTATTGAATAATAAAAATACACATATTTACCTAAAACTAATTATGTTAGTATAGGTTATATTTTGCTTGACAATTCTAAGCTATCTTTTTATTATTGATAAAAACATAAAGGTTCCAAAAGTTTATTGTTTTAAAGTATATGCCTATGAGTCTACAAAAAAATATTTTTATATTAAGTATCAATTCATAAAAGAAAAAATTTCGGGCGGTTTAGGGCCGCCCTAACCTGCCCTAAAATCAGGCTTGTTCGGGCCGGGCCGGGCTACGGGCATAAAAACAAGCCCAATATCTTAATCGGGCCGGGCATCGGGCATACTAGATGCCCTGTTTGGGCCTGCCCATGAACACCCCTATTTTCAACGCAGGTCCAATCCCTTTGTCATGCCTGATCTTCAGCTTCGGTAACTTTAGAATAGTTTTAGTTTATCTTTCTTCTTTAGTTTCTAGGGGAGAGAGCAAATTAGGTCTCCGTTGCGCATCTTACCAGCAGAATTTTGATTTGGTGGGTGTGCATTTTCCAACCACCATTCCAGCAACTTTTCCACTGAATATAATTTATTTTTTTCCTGGGGGACCACCCTCTTGAATCTCCTCAATTGGAATAAAAAAGGTCTGATAATAAGAAAGAGAGAGAGAGAGAGAGAGAGAGAGAGAGAGAATATTTTGGATAGCCTTGATAAGTGGGAGTTTTGTGTTACGTATATTGATAATAGAATGAAAGTTGTTTAACACGAGATACTATCAAAGTAGACTCACATAGTCTAACTAAATAAAGCAGAAATATAGAAGAAAGATAAACTAATGCTATTCTAACAATTAATATAAGGTTTTAGAGCGAAGTGTGAATTACTAAGATGCTGGCTGGAGATGGTATTAACTACTACAAAAGCATTATAGCCGATCATTATTTATAAGGAAAATTCCATACAGTTTCCTTCAATGCAAGAAGTGTTCACTTTTATTCATAATCGTAACCATATTTTATAACAAAATAACGAAAATTTTTTTACATCTGAATGGCCACTTTAATAAACTAATTAAAGTGGAAAACTTATTTGTTAAAAGGAACCAAACTGTAACTCTCCTTTATTTTAATTATCTACTCGACCATCTCACTGATAACCCACTATTGTTTGCTGACTTGTCTCTATTCCTTTAATTCTGGTCTTCATTAGTTTCAACACTTGATTCATCATACTTAAATGTGCTTGACCTGCTTGAAGAAGTTCTCTCAATTGGAGGCGATGGTGGGAGTCTTACAATCATCTGGCTCATCATATTCAAACTATCGCTCGATGTGGAATTTGTGCTCAGACTTTCTAACTGATCTTCTGATTCAAAGAATTCCTGCACGTTACCTACTGATACACTGGAGTCTGATAAGCTATAAGATGAATCTGACCTTGGTGGGGAAAAGTCTCTTATTATGATATCACATGTGTTGCCTTCCTCTATGCAACTTAAAGCGTTAACCACCTGTTATAATATTATAAGAAAAAATTCACTACATCAATATTTGGTCTTACTACATTTGAAGTTTAGTGTTAATATATCAGGTAATAAGGAAAAGCTGAATCATGCTTGATATTCCAGATATTTTGCCTGCCTTCAGCTGTGTAAACTACTTTTGTCTGATCTAGTGACTGTTAGATGATTATCAATTTGTTCTGAAGTCCCTAGTAGAAGTGCATATTGGATGGCTGTTAGTTGGTCTGATATCAAAGTGTGCAGTTCTGGAAAAGTGAATGACTTAAACGAGCAAGTAGGGAAGGTTGCATGTATCTAGTTGCTCAAATCTATCAGAAATGAGAAGTTTACAAAACAAATGGTCTGATCCAATGAAGGGTCATATGTGCTGATCTTTGGTGATACTAAGTGATACCAAATGACACTATGAACCTTAAACATCTCTGGCCTAATATAGTACACCTAGGAAACTTCTAGGTTCATTACAATAACTAAGCACTAAGACTAACGAATACAAAGTTCCATATTTTGAAGAATTAATACTAGTGCCCTAGTTTATGGATCTAATATCTTCTTTTATGGATGTAAAGCCTAGATTTTTGGTAACTGGTTCATGCATCATCTGTCAAAAGTATTCTGGATTAACTTCTAAGAGTAAATTGATTTAAAGTTAATAAGATTATTTTCTGTTATCATACTGATAAATTATAATTGCTCTTCATTATGGATATTATTTTGTGAAAGGAGTTAAGGCCAACTGATGCGACTTACTGCAATCATATTTAGTCTTTTTTGAGGATCCCTGATTAGACATTTTTCTGCTAATCGGACCATCCAAAATAATTGATGAAAATCATGAGAGTTGATGATCCTTTCATCAATTAGATCAGAATATTTCCTTGCTTTTAATAGTGGTCTTGCCTGCAAGAAAAATGATTGAGTTGTTAGAAAAAATTTAAGAAACCTGAGATAAAATAAGGATATGTAGGCTAAAATCCTGGTTTTTCTATTCTTCTTTCACTGTACTGAGTAGAAGAGATAATTATCCCATTTGGTGTGCCGTATAAGATAAATAAATTTGAATTTCAATAAACAATTATCCTATAAGTTTAGACTAAGAAGAACTAGCCTAATACTAACAGAGAAAACCAAGAAAAAAAGAATTATAGCACAAAATAGTGGAGAAAAGATATATACGAGCAGCAATAAAAATCTTGATGGGCTGATCTTGTACAGAACAATATAAGGTACATGAATTAGATTTCATGGTAATTAGATTGTTACCCATCCAACAAGACTTCTCCCTTCAAGTCTTTTGTCTGTTGTCCTCATTCCAGTTATTAGCTGTAGCAGAACCACCCCAAAAGAATATACATCTATCTTGGCTGACACTTTGCCATATTCTGCATATTCAGGTGCCAAATACCCCAAAGTTCCAACAACCTCTGTCGAGTGTATTGAGTCTTTATGTTGATTTCTTGCCAAACCAAAGTCTCCCAGCTAAAAATCTCATTAGGGAGAAAGAAATGTTCAGTAATTGATAGTTTGGCTTCTGTTTATAGTTAACTTAATGAACTTATAGAGTGATCAAAACCCATGATTTTTTGATTTCGTTATTGCATTTTCTTTAATGATAATCAATATATATATATATATATAAAAGTAAGTTTTGTGTCACTGTTTCTAAACTATTGATGAAGTAACTATTTTCTTCCCTTTTTTTTTCACAGCTTATGTGTTGCTTTTTTTCTTTTCGGATTGTGGGCCTCACTACTTTTTGGCTGAGTTAAATGCAGTGATGATGATACGCACCAGTGGTTGAAGATCATGTGTGATAAGGATATTGTTTGGTCTCATATCCCTGTGTATAATGTTAGTCTCATGCAAGTATAGCAAGCCTTTGGCAGTTCCAATAGCAACTTTGATCCTCTCTTCCCAACTAAGAGGAAATCGAGAGTGTTCTGCAACAGATTAGAAGAATTTGGCCTTTAATAAGCCATATCAAGAAAATGTAATATTTCCATAATGTTGAATTAAACTTACGAGATAGATGTTGGTCCAGTGAACCATTGCAGACGTATTCATAGACAAGAAGCCTTTGCTTTCCTTCCACGCAGGACCCCAGAAGAATGACCACATTCTCATGTCTTGCTCTGCTAAGTAAATTGACTTCAGATTTGAATTCTTTCTCTCCTTGGAGACCTGCATTTTTATGATGCTTAACAGCAATTGTTATTCCATTGAGCACTCCTTTGTAGACAGATCCAAATCCACCCTCTGATAGAAAGTTCTTTTGAGAAAATCCCTGTGTAGCTGTGTAGAGCTCTGCAAAACTAAAGTCTTTCTTCCATCCAAATTTTGGTCGTTTTTTTTTGCACACAGAACAAAGTGGGTTTGTGAATTCTGCCTCCATCTGAGACGCTTCATTATCGCCTCTGTGTAGAGCCCTGTAAAATATCCCTGCTGTTTCTTGTTCTATATTTGGCACTTTTTCTCGTTCTTTGTCTTTCATAAGCTGATACATGTTTGAACTTGACGCTTCAGTACTGCAAAAACTTGAGAACTGCTCACTTGGTGATGATCTATGCCCTGTTTGATGTAACAATAGCTATCTTCAATATACTCTTTAACCATCAGAATTCACAACGCAGCGGTAGGACTTTACTACTAATAAAGATTTAGCTAAAGTTCTCAAGGCCAGAGGAGATTTTTATCAGAGGACACGCCTAAAGGTTTTCATGACAATCTCCCCTCAAAATGTGTTGTAACTTAACATAGATTAACTCTTGACCATGATCTTTCCCTGGCAAAACTCCAAGTGCTTCACTAGACGAAAATGACTTATCAAATGGAACAACAGGACTTCTTACGGTCATGGCTTGGAGTTACTTAACCATTTCTAACTTAAATTTTGCCAGAATCAATTTGATGAGGACTTGGAGAATATAAAATTTAAGTTAATTTATGATTAAATCCTCTTAAAGTTCAGATTAAAAATTGACTTACGACTGTATCTTCATATCTTTTGATTAGTGATGTTTGTGAATTTTGAAATGCACAAATATGTTGCAGTTCAGCTAGAAGTTTATTTTGAAGAGACGCAGCCACTGCAATTTGTTGATGTTATGTAAGACAATCACAGGCAAAATGCATTTCTGAGAGGATGTCATGGAGCTACTAATGGCATTTACTTTGAAACTTATAGACAATAACTTTGTTGCACCACATGCAATCATGATAAAAATTTGATGTAAATTAGAACCGAAATTCCTTACTTAAGATTAGAACTATTGACATCGAGTAACTGCATCATTTATAAATTTTTTGTTAAATATTTGTTTCAAGATTGCATGTAATTCTTCTTTTTTTTATCCTTTTTTATTGCTATTTGAATTACTATTCTTAGTCAAAAGGTTGTTCCTACTTTTTAGAAAATGGTTAGTTAGTTTGTGTAGATTGTGACTTGCTGATGTTAGACTTTTGGAGTGAGTTTTGAAGTTTTATGTTTATTCCAAGCATTATAAATGTAAATGATGCTGATAAATAAAATATCGAATTCATTTACTATATCTTTTGTCTCTTAGTATCTTTTTCTTCCTATTTCAGTTTGACTCTATTTTTATCTCTAAAACCATCAGTCTAGTACCAGAGCACTCTTCTTGCGAGATTTGGGAAATGGAAGCCAAAGCTTGTTTTTCACAAATTGCCCTTTCTATTTTGATGGAGAAAACTATCAATTTTGGGCAATGACAATGGAGACCTACCTAGAGGCATTAGATCTTTGGGAAGCTATGGAAGAGGATTATGAAGTTCCTCCACTGCCAAATAATCCCACCATGGCTCAGATCAAAAGTCACGAGGAAAGAAAAACCAAGAAGTCAAAGGCAAAAACATGTCTATTTGTTGCTGTTTCAACAACCATTTTCATCAAAATTATGACTCTCAAAATAGCAAAAAAAGTTTGGGATTATTTAAAAGAAGAATATGTAGGAGATGAAAGGATGTGAGGCATGAAAGTGTTGAATTTAATAAGGGAATTCCAGTTGTGAAAAATGAAAGAGTCTAAAATAATCAAAGAGTGCTCAAACATATTGCTTGGCATTGTCAACAAGGTAAGGCTACTTGGCACTGAATTTACTAATTTTAGAATTGTAGAAAAAATTCTGGTAACAGCACTTAAAAGATATAAAGTATTTATAACCACCTTGGAGAACACAAAAGATCTGTCTAATGTCGCATAGGTAGAGCTATTAAATGCCTTGTAAGCATAATGGCAATGACGACTTATGAGGCAAGATCGTATTATTGAAGGAGCCTTACTAGCCAAGCACTAGGAAGTTGGAGAAAAAAGAAAAAAAAAATTACAAGAAAAATCAAGTGTCAAGCAGTGAAAACATTGCAAACAACTAGAATCAAAAGCAAGGGTAGAAACTCAAAGAGAAATTATCCACTTTGTCAGCACTGTGGCCATAAAGGTTATCCACTATTGAAATGATGGAAGGGACTAGATGCAAAGTGTAATAAGTGTAATCAACTTGGATATAAAGACGTGATTTGCAATAGTAATTTTCAAAAGCATGAAGCTGATGCAAATATCATTAATCAAGATAAAGAAGACTAGATTTTTATGGCAACATGTTTTTCTACTAGAAACTCTTCAGAATGTTGGTTGATTGATAGTGGTTGCACAAACCATATGGCTAATGATAGAACTCTCTTTAAGGATTTGAAGCCCACTGGTATCATGAAGGTCAAAATAGGGAATGGTGGCTATATTTTTGCAAAAGGAAAAGAAAGTATTGTAATTACAACAAGTTCGATACAAAGACAGTATAAGATTTTTTTATGTACCTGATATTGATAAAAACTTAGTGTGGTTAGCTGATAGAAAAAGGATTCAAAGTACTTTTTGAAGATTGACACTATCTTATCTATGATGCTATTGGTCAAGAGATTTTAAAGGTTAAAATGAAAGGTAAAAACTTCTCAATTGATCAAATGGAGGAGGAGCAAACAACTTATTACAATGAGGTAAGTACCACAAAAATTTGGCATAAGAGATTTGGCCATTGTCATCTTCAAAGAATGTTGAAGATGAAGAAGAAGGACATGTTGAGAGGTTTGCCAATGCTTACTAATCATTTGTCACATTGTAATGCTTATCAATTTGGTAAACAAAATGGGATGCCATTTCCTGAATCAATTTAGAGAGCCTCGCAAAAGCTGCAACTAATACACACAAATGTGGCAGGGCCTCAAAGAACTCCATCATTGCGAGGTAGCCTATACTACATTCTTTTCATTGATGATTTTACAAGAATGTGCTAGATTTTTTTTTTTTAAAATTCAAGTCAGAAGTGGTTGGAGTATTTTAGAGGTTCAAGAAAATGGTGGAAAATCAAAGTGGCTGCAAAATTCAATTCCTAAGACCTGATAATTGAAAGGGGTATACCTAGGCAAAATTCAATTTATTCAATGAAGAAGTTGGCTTTGATCATCAAATTACAACTCTCTACACTTCAAAACAAAATGGAGTTAGCAAAAGGAGAAATAAATCAGTGATAGAGATGGCCAGACGCATATTGTATGAGAAGGAGTTGCCTAAACATTTTTAGGCAGAAGTAGCTAATATAATAGTTTTTCTGTAAAATCGACTTCTAACCAAGGCTTTGGAAGATAAAACTCATTTAAGACTTGGTATAGATATAAACCTTCATTAAGTTTTCTTAAAGTGTTTGGTTAGATATGTTTTGCTCATGTTCCACATGTTAAGTATGACAAACATAATAAGAAGGCAATTCTAGGCATCTTCATAGCTTATAATTTAGTTTCAATAGTCTACAAAGTGTATCATCCACAAACAAGAAAAATGACCATCACTAGAGATGTACACTTCATTGAGAATGAGAAATGGCACTAGAAGAATCTACAAGAAAAAGTGATTCCCCACAAGATCCAAAAGACAACCTTTCTAAAGAGCAAACAACAGATCAATGCTAGAATGAGTTAGAAGATGATCCTTCAATTAAAGGTACAAGGCTACTTTCAAACATCTATCAAATATGTAATGTAGCAATACGTGAACTTGCTAACCACCAAGAAGCCTTTTAAAAGCCCTAAATAGAAAAAAGTAATAGAGGAGGAGATGCCAATGACTTAGAAAAATAAAACTTGGGAGTTGGTTGATAAACTCATTGGAGTCAAATGGTTGTTCAAAACAAAGCTTAATGTAGATAGCACCATCAACAAATTCAAGGCTAGGCTAGTTGTTAAAGGGTATGAACAAATCTTTGGTATTGATTATTTCGACGCTTTTACTTCTATTACTAGATTAGACACAATTAGATTATTGCTAGCAATAATAGCATAAAAAGGATGGAAGGTGTTCCGGTTAGATGTCAAATCAACTTTTTTAAATGGTGTATTACAAAAAGAAATATATGTTGAGTAGCTAGAGGGATTTGTGAAGCAAGGTGAAGAAGATAAAGTCTACCTACTTAAAAAAGCTCTCTCTATGGCTTAAAATGAGTGCCAATGGCCTAGTACAATAGGATAAACAAACATTTGTAAGGCCAAAGCTTTGTAGAAAGCTTGTCTGAGTCTTTTCTTTATGTGAAACATAAGGCTAATGAGTTTCTCATAGTGTCCCTCTATAATCTTTTGGTGACAAAAAATAATACAAAGTTGGTTGAGGAGTTTAAACAATAAAGGAAGCGGGTTTTTGAAATGATGGATCTTGGTCTTATGACCTATTTTCTTAAAATGGAAATCAAACAAAGAAAAACTAAAGTATTCATGTGCCAAAAGAAGTATGCAAAAGAAATATTGAAGAAATTTTAGATGGAGGAATGAAAAACAATGAGCATTCCAATGAATTAAAAGGAGAAGATAAGTAAGGAAAATGGTGCTGATAAAGTTGATGAAATTATTATAGAAGTTTGATTGGTTGCCTAATGTATTTCATTGCAACAAGGCTAGATGTTCTTTTTGTTGTAAGCCTCTTATCTCATTTTATGCATTATGCTAGTACAATTCATTTAAAAGCAAGAAAAAGAATATTAAAGTATATCAAAAGTACTGTTGATTATGGTGTCAAGTTTGAAAAGTGTCAAAACTGCTAGTTGTGTGGATTCTCAAATAGTGACTAGGCTAGTTTCATTGATGACATGAAGAGTATTTCAAGATATTGCTTTGGCCTAGGTTTAGGAGTTTTCTCATGATGCTCAAAGAAGGAAGAGATTATAGCACAATCTACTGCAGAGGTAGAATTTATAGTAGCAATAGCAGTAGTAAATCAACTTTTATAGCTAAAGAAGGTTTTGTGTGATTTACATATGAAATAGAAGGATAACATAGAAAGTTTTGTTGACAATTAGACAGCAATTGCAATTTCAAATGATCTGGTGTTTCATGGGAAGACTAAACATTTCAACGTCAAGCTCTACTTTTTAAGGGAGGTGCAGCAGAATGGAGAAGTAACTTTAGCTTACTACAAGTTTGAAGATCAATTGGTAGACTTATTCACAAAACCATTTTCAATTAGCAAGTTAGAGTTTTTAAGGCAAAGAATTAGAGTTTACAGTTCCTAAAACAAGGGGGAGTGTTAAATACTTGTTTTAGGATTGCACGTGATTCTTCCTTTTCTTTAAAAATTTTTTTAATTGTTATTTGAATTATTATTCTTAGGCAAAAAGTTGCTCCTACATTTTAGAAAATGGTTAGTTTGTTTGCCATAATGTAGATTGTGACTTGTTGTTGCTAGACTTTTGGAGTGAATTTCAAAGTTTTCTATTTATTCCAAGCAATATAAATGTAAAGGATGTTGATAAATAAATTATGGAATTCCTTTGCTGTGCTTTTTGTCTCTTAGTATCTTTTTCTTCCTATTTCAGTTTGACTCTGTATTTATCTCTAAAACCATCATTTTTAGATAAAGCAGGTTGTTATTTGTGTATTAGGTATCTTTCAATAAGCAGCTCTACAAAAGCACAGTAGCTCAAGTTGCAATTCAAAGAGAAACAAATCAAATACCAGATTTTTCCCTTATGTATGTATTTGTGGATAAGTTTTGCATGTGTTGTTGCAAATTTTACCCTAACAAAATACTTACTCTTGGGGGAAATTTCTTCATCTAGGTTTCTGGGTGTCTTCTCCATATATATTGCTTGAGCTTGCCTTGCAATAAGTGATTTGGTGTTCTTTGATGTTATTGTTGGATCTTTCAACTTCTGAATGGAGTTGTCACTTCTTATTCTATACATACCACAAGGTAGCTTGTCCAATCGCTTCTTATCTTTGTGCATCTGTCTGTATCATTTATGGTAAAATGACTATAGCATTAGCACAGTAAGTCTCAGTACAAAATACTCTTAAATTAGATTGCCCATGGCATCATACAGACACAGTAAGATTTAACTAGTTTTGGCATGAGACAAATTTTTTGTCATAGAGGCTTTAAATGAGTTGCAATACTGTTTGTGCTTTCTTTAGTTTGATTTCTTACTTAGGTTATACAGGATTATGCGAAGACAAAAGTTATAGGATAGACCACTTGTACCAACTACCAAGTCTTCCATGCCAGGCAAGAGATATGGTTGGAGAAATTTTTACACTTCCCGCACGACTAGCTAGTTCAAGGAGCCAATAGAAGATCACAAAATGGATGTTGTTAGTAGATCCCACCACTTGATACACCCCACTTTGGTAGGTTTTCATTGGCTCCTTGCATAACTAGTTGTAAGATTATACTACCTCTGGTCTCTAATATAAGTCACTAATACTTACCTCACAAATATTAAGAAAATTGGTTAAAAGTAGTTTAACTAATTGAATTTGTCTTAAAGCACAATTTTTTCCATATTTGCCCCTAATTAAAGACCTTACCTCCATCCTTAGTAAATTGTATTAGTCTTAATGGCTCTCTATTTAATTAGGGGTATTTAAGGAAAAGTCATTTAATGATAAAGATAATTTGGAGAAGTGACTTATATTTTGGATCAAGACAATCTTCCAATAAGTGACTTATATTGGAGATCGGAGGGAGTAGTATTTAATAATTTCTCCTCTAGTTGGAATATGGAACCTTTTTTTTAATATTATTTTTGTTCCTGCATACATGGCTCTCTACAATTACCAAAAGAAAGAAAGAAACTAAAGAACAAAATCCAATATGGGGTGCTAACTTCATGTCCCTCTGCTAAATGTGGGATTTCTCTATGTTTTTTGTATACTTTTTAAGAACATGCGAAGATTTATCTAGAGAAGTAGAAGCTTTTCTTTGGTTCTACTTGCAAGTTGTAGATTGAGGCAATATATTTGGGAGTTAGGAACCAACCTATCAAGGATCAACCATGTTGCCCCTGAACTGTTGGCAGCAGTAGAAGCAACCTCCAGGAAAGGGCGTGCAACCACATCAATGTTGAATGCCATCTGAGAAATATCATTGCCAAGAAGAATTTCATCAGTCATTTTATTGAAGGACAATAAAGTAGATTTATGAATCCCATGGATATGTTTATTGACTCTCTGGATGTTATCATATTTACAACAGTATATGTGTAAATTACATTTGTCATGCTATAAGATTGTCAATTTCATGTGTATTTGGATTTGATTCTATTGGATTTATTGGGCTAGCCTCTCCTTTAATATTCCTGGGCCCATCCCTTCCGACGCTTATACCTTTGCCTAATGCAGCTTTGATAAACAATAAGGAAATAAAGTTGCACTTGTCCTATAAGCTCAAGCTTTTGGTATGGTAGTATGGGCTTGATCTCAACAAGTTTTATCAGAACAACGTCTCAAGTTTGAATCCCATGGGTGACACTGTGTAACTCTTTTGCAAGCAAAATACCCATTGAAAGTAGTTGAAAACCCTATTCAGGTGCTCGGAAAATTGTGTCATAATCAATTTAGCACACCATGGAATTTTTATCCTTGAAAAGTTTGTCAACAACATATCAATATCTTGAAAGGGTGAAATTGGAAAGTCACCTTGCACTAAAGTGATACAAAAAATCTATAGAATATCAAATTAATAAAGATATCATTTCAAGGACTAAAATAGGTCTTTTGTCTTTAAATTATTAATGATGCTAATGTGCATGAATCATCTACTGGTACTCTAATTGTGTTCTCTTTGAAATATTAAGTGTATGCTTTAGACTGACCTTTGTTTTTTCGCAATACTCAGAGAGTACCATGAATTGTTGACTGTTGAGATAGTTATCTTTTTTTCTGGCTAATTCCTCCTCAACAATTATGTCAGTTGTTGCAACAAATTGACTGGTATCGACCCAAATCTTGTATCCCACTGAAGAGCAAAAGGAAAAGCAGAACAGGATTCAGAACATAGAAAATCAGCAACATCAAATAGTGAATGATGTTCAAAATTTATTTTAATTTATTTATAACTCTTGTTATTTACATCTTTAATTCCCTCCTTTTATCAAATTAAAGTGAGAGTGAACAAACCAATGAGCTTTGTCACAGTGACACTGGAGTTGTCTCCAGGTTTGAAGGATCTGAGTTTGAATCCTAACAGATCCAAAATTAACCAAAAAAATAATGATAGTGAACAAGCAAATGAATTCTTACACGGCTTTCTTCCAAAAAGAAAAGAAAGAAAACTCACTGGGACTACTAAAATGATCAAGAATCGCTATGATGGTAAGCTCGTCTGGCTGAGGACGCATATCTTTCAGGGCCTTTTTTATTGCTTTTGCACAAACATCTCTTGATGCATCATGTATCACCACTACCTTCTGAGGTTCTGCTGCCATCTGCTATCTGGTTTGAAAGTGTGTCTCTTTGATTTTCGAATAACAATTTGTCTCCCAAAAGACAAAATTATAGCTAAGAGATTTTATGTGGGGCTGAAAATTGCCCAGACTTCTTTCTTGAACTACACTAAATGCATGGTACTGTTTTTGAAGTACCAAACTAGCATACGACAAAACAAGGAAATGTTCCCTGTGTTTTCCTATAAGTCTCCTTTGATTTCTGATATATTGATCTTACTATGATAAAAAGCGGAAGCAGATAGCAGCTATAAGAGTTCGTTATCTTGGAACTGTAATAACTATAGCCGAAGACTAGTAGAAAAAAAGAATCAAAAGGAACCTAAAAGAGCATATATAATTTCTATCTAGGTAGTAAAGATGGAGGCAATATTGTGAAATAAGAGATTTTTTAAGTCTTCAAATTAGTTCTTTCACCGACATCCACTGATATTTATAAAGCAGAGAAGGCTTTCAAAACTTGTGCTGCAGAAAAAGGGGAAGTGGTGAATTCATAAGTGCATCAAGGGAGCTAGCATATTCGGATATCCACTATCATAGCCCTGAGACTTTCTTCAATGAAAGAGTAAGGTGATTTTATCAATCCTCTTCTTTGAATATTATATTAGTTTCATTTGCCCGTGACTCTCACCCGGTGAAGATTTTCTTGTCATGACATTGGCCTCGGGAAAAAAAGTGTAACATATTTAGCGATTGTTCCTAGGATTACAAGTTTAACCTTGCTGGCAAGAGATTTTTTTAATGGCTTTTGATTTTTTTTGTCTGGGGTGGTAGTTGATGGGGACTTTGCTTGGAAAATAGCCGGACATGGTTACGAGAAATTTAAAAAGGAGGATCATTGTGGTGTATGATAAGGTCATCAACCATATCCCGCTTAGTGTTCTTCTGCATTAGCAAGAATTATACCAATTCGGCCTTTTAAAATATCTGGTTTGATTTGTTCTTAATTCTTTTGTGAATGGATAAGATGTTGAGAACTTTTAACATTATAAACATTTACATGAATTTATTTATTTATTTCCATGCATGAAATTTTCAAAAGGATTTCTTTATTTATGGTAAGTTTGTCATGTAGCACCACATCATATATTTCCTTTTTTTTTAATTAATTAATTTTTAGGGTAAGAATTTGTTAACATGTAATTTGGATTCTTTTTATTCTGTTATCATGTAGTTTAAAAGTTGATATCCTAAAATATTTTTTATTAGCACAACATTACTTTTCTTTACATTTCGTTAACCATCAATGGTAATTCTTAAATTTGGACTAATTACTCCAAGCTTACCCGAAATTAATCTCAAAAACCTCTTTGAATTAAGAATTTAGGCAAAAGTTTGAAGATGAGATAAGAATTTTGAGAATATGGGACTTGAAAGGTAGGAAAGAAATTAAAAATTTTGAGATAGAATTAGGAAAATCTTGAAGGAATTGGTGATGTTAGATTGAAAATGTTAAGCAAGAATTTTGAGATGGGGCAAGAATTTAGGAAAATATGAGAGTTGGTTGGGAAGAAAAGGGTTGGGGATTTTAAGATGGAATTAAAAGAAATATGGGTAAATTGAAAATGTCACATTGAATAATAATGCTAATATTTTGATCATGGTGGCAAAAATTTTGGGACCGTGGGGCTTGGGTGGAAAGAGATAGGTTGGGGATTTTGTTGAGTGTTATATAGGATTTGAAGATGGGGCAAAAATTGTTGAGTGTGGGACATGGCTGAAAAGAAAGTGGTTAAGGATTTCGAGATGAAATTTAAAAAATAATAATAATAATAATAATAATAAGACAAACGTAATAGGATAAGGGATTTTGTTTGATATTTAATAGAAGTAATGCATAGAATAGTGTTGTACCAACGAAGCGAGGAACCCTGGGTGATTCAATCCCAAAAAAAAAAAATTAAAAAGTACCTTGGATGTTTGATATGAGGAGATATTTTTTATTCTTAGAATTCACATTTTTGGGATTGCAATTTTCATAGATATTATTAACGATTGTTCGGTTAGCTCAAAATATTAAAATTTTCAAAAATATTTTATAACATTTTTAGGAATATTATATTTTTGTGTTCGGTTTAATCACAATATTATTAGGAATTGTAAATAATTTTCAAAAATATTCTTAATCATTTTTATTAAAAAATAGTTATTAATGACCCGGTATATTTTAATTAAAATATAATGATGGTGGTGTAATTTGCAGCAGTAGAAAAAAGGACTTGGGCGTCATAATCAAGTGCATATCACTAAATTAAAATTAGTTATTTCCATAACCTATTGTAAAACTGATGCTTAGTGCTATAATTCGAACCCAAAAGGAGTTTATGGATGCGGCTAACTTTCGATTTGCCAAAGGTCATGGCATGGGAGGAAGAAGTGCTTGGGTGAGAGATGAATTAACGTTAGAACTTTTAAATTGAACAAAGATGACTAATTTAGTCTTTTTGAATGGACAAATACATTCTCAAGATACAAAAATACAACATTCTCACCCACTTGGTCCGAAAGAAAATTTCCTAAATTCATGAGAATGTTGCATTATCAAGACTGAAAAACTAAAATTTATTACAACTGAACAACCACTTTACTGTACTCACTAATGTGAAAAACTTATTTGTTAAAGAGGAAGCAAACAATATTTCTCCTTTATTTTAATTATTTACTCGACCATCTTGGAAGAAAACCTACTATCGTTTTCTGACATGTCTTTGTTCCTTTATTTCTGGTCTTCATTACTTTCAACACATGATTCATCATACTTCTTGAATGCGATTGACCTACTTGAGGTAGTTCTCTCAAATGGAGGCGATGGTGGGAGTCTTGCAATCATCTGGCTCATCATATTCAAGCTACTGCTCGATGTAGAATTTCTGCTTAGACTTTCTAATTCTTCTTTAGATTTTATTATGATATCACATGTGTTACCTTCCACTATGCGACTTAAAGCATCAACCACCTTTTGTAATATCATAAGAAAAAGACTCACCACATTAATATTTGGTCTTATACTATCTATAAAGTTGTTTAGTGTGAATATATCAGGTAATAAGGAAAAGCTGAATCATGCTTGATATTCCAGATATTTTGCCTGCTTAACAGCTATGTAAGCCACTTTTGTCTAATCTAGTGACTGTGTTAGATGAGTATCAATTCGTTCTGAAGTCCCTAGTAGAAGTGCATATTGGACAGCTGTTACAAAGTGTGCAGTTCTGGAAAAGTGGATGACTAAAGCGAGCAAGTTGGGGAGGTAGCTTGTATCTAGGTGCTCGAATCTATCAGAAACGGAAAGTCTACTGAACAAATTAATAGTCTGGTCCAATGAAGGGTCATATATGCTGGTCTTTGGAGGTATTAGGTGACACAATGAACGTTAAACATCTCTTGCCTTATATAGTACACCTAAGAAAATTCTGGATTCATTACAATAACTAAGAACTAAGACTAACAAAGTTCCATATTTTGAAGAATTTATACTTGTGCCTTAGTTTATAGATCTATTATCTTCTTTTATGGACGTAAAGCTTAGATTTTTGGTTACTGGTTCATGCATCATGTGTCAAAAATATTCTAGATTAACTTCTAACAATAGCTTGAGATAAAGTTAATAAGATTATTTTCTATTATCGTACTGATAAATTTTAACTGCTTTCCATTGTGTATATTATTGTGTGAAAAGAGTGAAGACCAACTGATGCTGACTTACTGTATTCATATTTAGTCTTTTCTGAGGATCTCTGCTTAGACATTTTTCTGCTATTCGAACCATCCAAAATAGTTGATTAAAATCATAACAGTTGATGATCCTTTCATCAATCAGATCAGGATATTTCCTTTCCTTTAATAGTGGTCTTGCCTGCAAGAAAAATGATTGAATCATTAGAAAAAATTTAAGAAACCTAAGATAAAATAAGGAAAAAATAAAATCCTGGTCTTTCTATTTTTCTTTTGTTGTATTAAGTGGAACAGATAATTATCATGTTTGTTGCGCCGTAGAAGATACATGAATTTGAATTTCAATAAGCAATTATCTTGTAAGATTAGACTACGAAGAACGAGCCTAATATCAAGAAAGAAAATCAAGAAAATGAGAATTATAGCACAAAAATTGTGGAGAAAAGAGATATACGAGCGGCAATAAAAATCTTAATGGGCTGATGTTGTATAGAACAAGGTGTATGAATTAGATTTCATGGTAATTATATTGTTACCCATCCGACAAGACTTCTCCCTCCAAGTCTTTTGTCTGTTATCCTCATTCCAGTTATTAGCTGTAGCAGAACCACCCCATAAGAGTATACATCTGTCTTGCCTGACACTTTTCCATATTCTGCATATTCAGGTGCCAAATACCCCAAAGTTCCAACAACCACTGTCGATTGTATTGAGTCTTCATGTTGATTTCTTGCCAAACCAAAGTCTCCCAGCTAATAAAGTCATTTAGGGAAAAAAAAATTCAGTGGATATTGATAGTTTGACTTCTTTTTATAATTAACCTAATGAGCTTATTAAGTGATCAAACACCATGATGGGACTTAGTTATTGCATTTTCTTTAGAAATGCAATGATGATGATAATGTATCATATCTCATTTGTTTCATTATTGTGCAAGAAATGAAGCCAGGGTATTGGTTTGGACTTATATTACTGAACCTTCCTGGACGCATCATCGTTGGTTGGAATTAGTATGCCTTTTTTTGTCATTTAGCATCATATAGATAAAAACAGACAGGCTATGTTCGGTGGGTGAATCATATCTCAGTTAAAAAATTCAAAAATTCCATGTATGCTTTATTACCAGTGGTTGATGATCATGTGTGATAAGGATATTGTTTGGTCTCATATCTCTGTGTATAATGTTATTCTCATGCAAGTATAGCAAGCCTTTTGCGGTTCCGATAGCAACTTTAATCCTCTTCTCCCAGCTAAGAGGAAATCGAGAGTGTTCTGCAACAAATTAGAAGAATTTGGCCTTTAATATGCCATATCAAGGAAATGTACATATTTCCATAATGTTGAATTAAACTTACGTGATAGATGTTGGTCCAGTGAACCATTGCAGATATATTCATAAACAAGAAGCCTCTGATTTCCTTTTGAGCAGGACCCCAGAAGCATGATCACATTCTCATGTCTTGCTTTGCTAAGTAAGTTGACTTCAGATTTGAATTCTTTCTCTCCTTGGAGACTTGCATTTTTATGATGCTTAACAGCAATTGTTATTCCATTGAGCACTCCTTTGTAGACAGATCCAAATCCACCTTCTGATAGAAAGTTCTTTTGGGAAAATCCCTGTGTAGCTGTGTAGAGCTCTGCAAAACTGAAGTCCTTCTTCCATCCAACTTTTGGTCGTTCGTTTTTGCACACAGAACAAAGTGGGTTTGTAAATTCTGCCTCCATCTGAGACGCTTCATTATCGCTTCTGTGCTGCTCAGGCTGGTCAGAGACGTGAAGTATCACTGCTGTTCCTCGTTCTATATTTGAAACTTTTTCTCGCTCTTGGTATTCCTTAAACTGATACATGCTTGAACTTGAGGCTTCAAAACAGTTATTTTACTGACATCCACTGATATTTATAAAGCAAAGAAGGTTTTAAACTTGTGTTGCAGAAAAGGGAAGTGGTGAATCCATTAGAACATCACGAGAGCTAGCATATTCGGATATCCCATTATCGTAGCCCTGAGACTTCAATGGAAGAGCAAGGTGATTTTATCAACCCTCTTCTTCGAATATTATATTAGTTTCATTTGCCAGTAACTTTCACCCGGTGAAGGTTTTCTTGTCATGGCATTGGTCTCGGAAACAAAAGCGTAACATATTTAGCGATAGTTTCTAGGATTACAAGAAGTTTAACGTTGCTGGCAAGAGATTCTGTTTTTGATTGTGTTGGGGTGGTAGCTGATAGAGACTTTGCAGGTTAAATTGTTGGACATGGTTATGGAAAATTTAAAAAAGAGTATCATTCTGGTGTGTGATGAGGTCATCAACCATATCCTGCTCGATGTTCTTCTGCATTACCAAGGATGATACCACTTCGGCGCTGTAAAATATCTGGTTTGATTTGTTCTTATTCGTTTTGTGACTTGGGACATTGGCTTCGATTTTCTCCTGACTAAACATTATTATATATATTGTGGGCTTGCATGAAAAACATGACTGGATAAGATAGAGACCTTTTAACATTATATAATTCACATAAATTTATTTATATATTTAATTTCTATACATTTAAAAAAATTTCAAAAGGGATTGTTTATGGTAAGTTTGTCATGAAGCACCACATAAGATTTTTTGTAGTTAATTAATTTTTAGAATAAATTATACTTTTTCTGGTTTCATATATAAAAAATAAATAATTCACTCACGAGAATAAAAAAAATTAGTTAAAAACAATTAATCTTCTAAATGTCGTTTCAAATAAAAATTATTTCCTCTAGTCTCATATATAAAAAACTTTTTTGAGATTTAATTTGATTTTATATATAAAAAACAAACTATAATATTAATTACAATATTCCAATTATACCTTTCATTAAATAAGTCATTCAAATTATTAATAATGGTGGTCATTAATTTCAAAAAGAAAGTGCGTATTTTTAGAAAATAATTTTTATTTGAGACAAAATTAAGAAAATTAATTGTTTTTAACCAACTTTTTTAATACTCGTGAATAAGTTATTTATTTTTTATATATGAGACCAAAAAGAATATTTTTTAAAAATTGCTAATATTTAATATGTGTGTTTTCTTTTTAAAATTAATTACAACTATTACTTATAATTTAAAAGACTCATTTAATAGAGAGTATAATTAGGATATTATAATTAATATATCAAATATTAGTAATTTATTTTTTATATTTTAAATCAAATCAAATATAAAAAAAAATCTTTTATATATGAAACCGAAGGGAGTAGTTTGTTAACACATGGATTGGAGCCGTTTACTCATTTTGTGTGGTTTAAAGTTGACATCTTAGTACCTAAAGTATTTTTCTTTAGCACAATAGTACTTTGTATTTTAATTTTTATCAAATCAAAATTTTTAAATTTTGACTGCTTACTCCAAACTTATTTAAAACTAATCACAAAAACATCTTTGAATTAAGAATTTAGGATGAGCCAAGAATTTGAAAATGTTAGATTGAATGATTAGGCAAACTTTCGAGGATGAGACAAGAATTTTGGGAATGTGGAGCTTGAAAAGGAGGAGAGAAATTAATAATTTTAAAATAAAAATAGGAGAAATTTGAAGCAATTGGGGATGTTAGATTAAAAACATTAAGCAAAAATTTTGAGATGGGGCAATAATTTAGGGAAGTGTGAGAGTTGGTGAGGGAAGAAAAGGGTTAGGAATGAAATTAGATTCTCTATAATTATATAGTTATGTAGTCGGAGAAAATGAAACAAGAGTAGTAATATATATGACTTCATTCTTTTTATTATACTTATTTTCTTCTTATTTTTTTCTATATCTTTCTAGTTGCACTATATATAATTAAATTGTGATCATAAAAGATCCATATTCGTTAAGAATTTTAAGACAATTAAAAGAGATATGAAAAAAATTGAAAATGTCACATAAAATAGTAATGCGATAATTTTGATAATGGTGGCTAAAATTATGTGAAGTGTGGACTTGGTTAGAAAAAGATGGGGTGGGGGTTTTGATATGGAGTAGGGAGAAATTTAAATATTATATTGGTGTAGAAGATGTGGGACAAGAATTGTAGAGTGTGGGACTTGGTCGAAAGGAAAGGGGTTAAAGATTTTGAGATGAAATTTTTTTTAAAATTAGGAAAATTTAGAATACAGGATTTTTGTTTAATATTTAATATTTAATAGAATTAATGTACAGGGTAGTGTTGTACTAACGAAGCAAAGAACCCTAGGTGTTTCGATTGAAAAAAAAAAAAAAGAATTAGGCGTTTGATATGAGGAGGTATTTTTTACTTTCAGAAATCAAATTTTTAGTATTGCATTTTTCATAAATGTTCTGAAAATTGCTTGGTTCACTCAAAATATTGATATTTTGAAGAATAAGTTATGACATTCTTGAATGTTACTTTTCCGTGTTTAGTTCAATCATAATATTTTTGGGAATGATAGATAATTTTTCAAAAACATCCTTAGGTATTTTTATCAAAAATAATTATTTATGACCCATCGTATTTTTATTAAATAAATAATAATGGTGAAGTAATTTGTAGCTAATGGGAAGAGGAGGTTTGTGTTAGGATCAATTGCGTACTATTAAATTAAAAATTATAACTATTAGTTAAGACATAATTTTATTTCTTTAATCTGTTGTACAACACATGCTTACTGCCATAATTCAAACACAAAGAAAATTTATGGACATGTCTAACTTTTAATAATTTTTTCGCTATGGTCAGAAGCAAATCATTCACATAGAAAATTGATCTTTTGTTTCTACAGTAATAAGAGTAGGAAATTTAATTCAACATAACTAACGTATAATGATATTAATTTTTAACGTATATTTTGTCCCTTTGTAAATAACTTTTCAAATACTTAAAAAATTTAAATATTCACTTATCACACGATCAGTTTTCTTTTCTTTTTTTAATAGGCTGACACATTCCAATTCAATTGACGCTTTATTAATTGGACGGTTGATATTTATAACTTGATTATCATATATATATATATATATATATACACATATATGAAAAGTTTGAGAATCACTATTCACGCTGTTCACTAGGTCCAGTTTCCCTACACTTGGCACGGCCACATACCTAAAACGTAATTTGAATAGTTTAGTTTTAAATTTAAATCTTTATTTTTTAATTTTAATTATTATTTTTTAAAATTAATAATTAAGAGATTTTTTTATTTTTTAAAATAAAATATAAAAATATAAAAAAATTTAAATCTAAATTAACTAAATTTAGTTTAGATGATTTAATTATAGGAACTAACATGGCTCCTTATAAATTTAGAGGTTCAGTTTTTGTGTTGTGAATTTTTTAAGAAAAAAAATAATTAAAAAAAAGGAAAACATGGGTCTTATAGAAATAAATAATAATAATAATAATAATACAGATAAATAGTATAGTGACAAAATTATAAACAATAAATAAATAATGTCATTAGTAAGTAATACGCAAACAACAACAATGAATAGTGACTCATCTACAGCTTTTATAAAATAAAATCATAAAATGATGACGTTTGCACTGTTCACCATTACTGTTCTCAAACTGTTCACTCTGGGTCCTGTTTTCTTTTTTTTTTTTTTTCCCTGGTTTGATTTGTTTTTCTTCTTAGAACAATATATTTGGAAGCATCGCCCCTTTGCCTTGTAATTTCAAATTTTCGATTTTAAAATTTAAAATCTCTTACCCCACTTTATTGCTTATTCACTTTGTTCTCTCTCTCACTTTCCATTCTCTCCTTTCTTGCTACTCTCTCTCTCATTCTCAATGCAGCCTTCATGAGCTAAAAAAAAACCGGGCAAGAATCACTCTTCTTGGACAAGGCAGGCTAAATGTTGGTTCATTTCTGCTCATTTAAAATTTTAATTTTCTAAACATATATTCTTTTTCACTTTCTCTCATATTTAGTTGTTAATTATAGAGCAGAATTAATGAAACCTTAGATTTTTTTACCTTCTTCCATTTGGATCAAAAGATCCAAGGATAATTTCTGAGTTTCCCTTTTGGTCTTGTGCATATCCAATATCATAGCAGCAAAGGTATATTGTACCGTATCAATTAATTCTTCTAATTCAATCTTCTTAATGGGATTTGAATCGTCCTTCAATGATTATTCAAAATAATTCCATTGCATACCAATAGACAGAAGACAACGAAAACAATGACAACGACGAAAATAAAGATAAAGCAAAAAGCAAGGGAGGATGATGAACAAGAAGTAGAGGAGAAAGATGAAGAAAAAGAATCCAATCTCGTGTGACAATGAGACCAATAATTAAGAACAAAGATTTGACGGGTCACAGGAATCATTTTCTAGAACACTATGTATATATATATATATTTTATTTGTGTTTATATTTTAGTTTATTATTTTAGATTATAACTTCTTTTTTAACAATTATAAAATTTTTATTATCTTAATATAAAGTTTAACAATACTTAACAAGTGTAATTAATTACTCATTAAATTTTTAAAAAATTGTTACTAATTTATTAATTTTAAAGAAAATTAAATTAATATTTCGTTTTTAATTTTAAATAATTAACATTCATTTTTTATTTTAAACAATTTTACAGGTTTCAATTTAAAAAAATATTTTAAATGTCATAATTAACATTCAATTTTTTATTTTAAATAATTTTACATGTATCAATTTAAAAAATAATAAAATTAAGATAACAAAAATTAAAAAAAAAAAAAAGGGATCACGGTTGGCCCCTATATATATTAAAAAAAATTAATGGGGTCACAATTGTTAATTTCCTAAAAAAGTAAAAATAAAAAAGGGACACAACTATGGTCATAAAAAGGGACATGATTCCGTACCTCAATTATTAACATCTACCAATATTATATGGTTAAAATCTTATGTCATTTCATTTTTTAGGTGCTACAAATTATTAATAAGTGAGAGAAAAAGAAACACTAATTATGCATTTCTGCATTTTAGGGTTTGATTTCAAGTGTTATAAAATTAGTGTTACACTTAAAGTATATTATTATTATTATTATTATTATTTTACTTTCTATCTGATCACATTTCTTTTTTACTAAGGCTTCATTTGGTTCATCGCAAAGTGAACGTATTCCTTTTATATAGTTTATATAATCTCTATTATATTTTTTTTCTCTTTTTTATTCTATAAATTAAATCATCATTTTAACCGTCAAATCATCTTTACAAAAAGTAATTTTTTATCTTATCTACTCACATTTTATATTTTTTTTCTTTTTACATCACCAAACCAAACACACTATAAATATTCAGTCATTGCATTGTTGACATGAAAAGTTGCTAGCCATTGATATGGAGAAGGCATTTTATTATTTAAACATCTCAAGATGAGCTCACTATATGTTACTTAGCCACAAATATTGACAGCTATGGCAATGGATGGCCTACAGCCACCATTTTTTTCAGACATAAATAAGCATAGCAAGGTTCCTATTCAGAGTACAATAGTTATTGGTTTTTTTGCTGCAGTCTTTGGTATTTTTTTTATCAATGTCTCTCTACTAGGCAGGGATGATAAGTCCACTTCATGGACAACCTGGATCCACGATCATAAATGTATTTGACTTAAACTACTACTTCTATTTCCCAAAAAGAAAAAATAAACTTATGCCAGATGGATAAACGAAGTGGATTGCCTGTAACACTTGCTAGCTTCTTGGGAGAAATTCTTCTGTGCTTCAAGTGCACCACATCAGCACAACTCTGACCAGCCAAAACGTTACATCTCAGACCAGATGGCAGATAGGTCCCACATCTTTTATCATATGCTTTGCTCTCTTCTCCTCTCTCCCCCAACCAGAACTCATCCTGCGTCTCTTTCTCGGTGCCCTTTCTCTCTCACTTAGTCCCACATTCTTCCTTCCCGCAATAAGACGTCGATGGAGTTCAGAATCCCACCGATGGATTTGGCTATCGCCAACTTATAAGTGCACCATCCCTCATCTCTTTCTCGATGCCCTTTCTCTCTCACTTAGTTGCATATTCTTCCCTCTCACAATACGTCGTCAATGGAGTTTAGAATCCCATCAATGGATTTGGCTGCACCCGGCGTATAAGGGGAAGTCTCTCTTAAGAAACTACTTACCTTATCTCTCTCAAAGTCTGCGTTTCAACACAAAGCAACAAGGTCTAATGTCATTTCCAAATCTAGCTAATCAGTGCCATTTTTAGTGGAGGGTGATTCGAAGATGATCAGAAAGATGAAGCAAATTTCTCACAACCTATTTTCCATGGCTGCCCAAAGAAGAAAGAGAAAGAGAAAGGTGAGGTGGGTTATCAGGGGAGAAAAAGGTTTAAAACGAAAGAGACGGGGGGAACGCGGGATGAGTTCTAGTTGGGGGAGAAAGGAGAAGAGAGTAAAGCAGATGATAAAAGATGCAGGACCCATCTGCCATCTGGTCTGAGATGTAGCATTTTGGTTGGTCAAAGTTGTGCTGACGTGGTGCACTTGGAGCATAGAAGAATTTCTTGCTTCTTGGTTCATTTTACTAAGCTACTGTCAGAACTTCCACTCAGATTTAGTATTTGTGCTTCATATTTACTTTTAACTATATATTCAAGGTTCATGTTACTTTGAATGTACTTGCAGGTGCAGAGATAAAAATGATGGTTTTGGTCCCAAAATACATTGATTTGCTTTTCATGTTTGACATTGATTGAAATTCATTCTTTTAGTTACTTGACAATTTCTTTTTTTCCTTTTTTTCAGTAGCAAGTGCAAGAGGGCTTCTTATTCTGCTATCTCTGCTATATTATATCAGTCTGATAGTTCTAAACAACGAATTAGTTTGTCATTGAATTATTTTTGGGAAAATAGATTTTCCACTTGTGTGATATTGTGCTTTGATAGTTATCAACTATTTCAACCCAAGCAAGGAATTCTACTACTTTCTATTTGCAATGTCCTTAATTATGTCTACCTTTTGTACCTAAGTTTTTTTTAATAAAAAAATTGTGATATGACTTTTTAGCTTATATATCTAGTTTCATAACTTTTATCCTCCATCTATTAAAATGATGTGTAAATGACAATTTTGCTTTTTATTTGCATCTACTCTCCTTTTCATGTCAAAGCTCATCTTCATCCTTTTATTTATATATATATATATATATATATATATATATATATCAAAGTTATTCTGTTTTAGATGTTATTTAATACCTATAAACTAATTGTAATTTTTAACATGTTAATTTCATATTAAATTGTAAATTATTATAGTAACCCACGATTTAAAACATTAGTTGATATTAATTTGAATGTTAAATGGTTCATCATTGTAGCTTTTTGACATTAATTAGGGTGGAGGCCTTGTGCTAGTAGTTGAACTGTGTTATCAAAATCAAATTTAAATTAAAAAGTTAAAATACAAAAAAAATGATAATTAAAAAAATTGAGATATACGCAACCTTACGATGGAAGTCAAATGAACAGTGCAACTTTTTATTATATATATATATATATATATTATAATAGAGATAAACTACATCATCAATTTTTGTTCTGATGTCATCATTGTTATAAATGATTTTCATATCAAAGTGGTTTTTTTCATATTATAATAGATAAACTATATTATTATTGTTATTAGTACTCAATAATATTTATTTTTTAGTTATATTTTTAAGTAGGGGCATAGTGATAATTAACAAGTGTATGGATTATATAAGTAGTATAAAAGTGAATTTAAAATCATTTCATAGAGAAAGTTAATCAAATACTAATTTAATTGGATTATCCTTATTATCTAAAAGATAGCAATTTCACATTGATTATTGATAAAATTAAATTAAATTAAATTAAATTACTAAACTAAAATTATCAAATCAAATTAATGCAAGTAATTAGGAATTTAATTTTATTTATGAAAATTCTAGGGTTAGAGTCTTTTATTCACCTTTTAAATTTAATTAAGGATGAACTCATCTAAAAGTAATTATACATATCAAAAATAATTTCCTAATTTATATAAAGTCTTTTCTCAAGGTAATTCACATATGTTACTACATTAATTAAGTCTATTCTTGTTATCTTAACCTAACACAATAACCCACTAAGTTTAAGAATTAAAAAGGTATCCTTGTGAATACTGACTAAGCATGCATAAGTTCTTAAATTGTTTAAATTTAATTTATATCTCTATAGGGTTAATTCTTTAAATTTACTACTTTATGATCTATTATTTCAATTTTTTAAGTCACTCAGAATGGTATTATGCATTCATGAGAAATTTAAAATAGAGCAATAGATTAATTTAAACAAAAACTTTACACATGAACTCTTAATTAGACCTATTCAAATCATAGGTTCTTCTAAAACCTAAAACAAAATTTAGCTACTCATATTAGAAATCAATATCTTAAATATAAAAGAAAATAAACTCATAAAAGAATAGTAAAAGATAAAAAAGAAGGAAAATCTATGGTTGTTAGCGTGACAATGCAAATAGATATTTGAATCTCTAAAGCATCCTTTAAATTTTTAGATATCTTCTTTGATCGTAGCATGTGTTTTTTAGCCCTTTTAAGCCTTTATTTAAACTTCTCAAATCTAAAGTAACCTTAGGTATTAGGAATCTTTCCCAAAATATATTATAAATATAAAAATAATAAATCTTCTACTTAAAACTTGTTGAATATGCCCTTGCCATGTTGAGAAGAGGTGAACATGCCCTTAGCAATGTTGAACTATTAAATCCATGTTTTTGCCATGCCCCTATGTAGCTAAACATGCCTAGGGCATGTTAGTTGTCCTATATTCCTTTTTTAGTTTCTATCATGACTTCGTGTTGGAAGGCATGGGAACCATGTTTGGACATGCCAAGACCTATTTTTAGTTCCAAAATTACTTTTTGAATATTCAAGAAACATCTTGATAAAAATACACAGAATTCACATCAAGATCATTTTAATTAGCTTCACTTAATCAATTTTAAAGTTAGGAAAATATGCAAATATGCAAACTTTACACTTATCAATTTCCTCCAAAATTAAATCTTTGCTTATTCTCAAGTAAAGAAAATGAAAACAAATAAAACTTAAGCCTAACAAGAATGTGCAACATCTATAATTCTTCATCATGGAATTAACGAAGTCCTCAAACTTTTCTAATTAGCCATTAGCCTCTCAACACTATTATCAAAGTTATGCAAGAAGTCCATATAAATATTAAAAAATAGTTCCCTAAAAAATATTTCCCTAATTTTTCTTTTTCCTAATACAGCAAGCAAGCTAGCAATATAGATGTTACTCATACTTGGACTTTTTCCTTTTTAATTTTTTTAATTTTTTTTAGTGCATTTTATGCTCTGTCTCATTTTATTCTTATACTTAAAAATGATTGCATTTTATCCTTCATCTCGTTCTTTCACAAATTTTATTTTTACTTATTTATTTATTTATTTTCCTTTGGTGGCCTAAGAGGGCAAAGTAAAGTCATTGTTAGCACTTTGACTACTTAAAACTTGATTTTGGATTATGGAGGAAAAAGTTAGAATTTTATATATTAGCAAAAATACTCATATGGAAATCAAGTAAACTTAATAATTAAGTCAAAAATCAAAGTGGTTAAAAAAGAAAAATTCAAAGATTAAAGGAACTTCATGATGATAAATTTAGAAAATCAATTATTTAGGATGACTTAAGCAAAACCCAAAAAAAAAAAATCATTCCCTATTCCCTATCTCGAGATTCTATAAGAAAATTTAAGTTTTTGTTTTAATTCACTCCCACAAACTTAAAAACAGAAAATTAAAACAAACTTGAAGGGTTAGAATACTCCTTTATCAACTATAATGTTTGGTCTAGACAAAGGCTATCTAGATTATTTGAAGATGGTTCCCTGATAATAGAAAAAACCTAAAATAGAACAAAAGAACTACTAACAAAGATCAAGATAACCATAATCATAAACAGATAATTCAGAATATAAAAAATATAATCATCAATGGCCTGTATAGTCATCTAGAATAATAAAATAAACATAAAAAGATTCTAGTTACCACAATATCGACTATCTAAGGGTGTGGTTGCAGGAATGATCTCTAAGGGATGGATGCTATTTAATTTTCAATAGAATCCAATCTCTGATGAACATGTGTGAAGTTTTTATGAAAATTTTTTGTGCATTAGTCAAAAGCTCTTTCATTAAAAGTGTTTGAGATGAAGCAATTGATGGTGGCTAGTTATCTAGTGATGGCAACTGGACTTTGGCCTAATTGCATGCTTCATCTTCCCTCAAGAGAAATCATCATTAAGTGGGTCATCATCATACCAATTGATTTCAACCCTAGTCCTTACTTCATCTAATAGATATAGGATCCCATTACAACGAGTACAAAGCCTCATTGCTATAAGGAGCTTTAAATCCACCCAATCATTACCATTTATACAGGTAAGGGTAGTGTTATCAGGGTTAAATGCTCTTAGGCTTTGTGCTATGTGAGTGATGTAGCCACTTGTAAAATCTTCCCTTTTTTGCTCAAGACCACATGCTACAATTGCTTGTATAGCTAAAAACCTATATTATCTCTAATTCTAGCTAACATGCATGAAAGAAAGAATAGTTTATTCATGGTCACCACTCTAGTACTTTCATCCTATCCAAAGAGTGTATGGGACATGAACCAATGCATTTAATAGTGTGCATGTTCAATCAATTTTGTGGATTTGGATTTGCTAGGATAGTAATTAGCCTCCTTTGCTAGTGTTCTTCATGGTTGAAACCAAATGGGACCACTTGTAACCTATTTTGTGGGAATCCAAACATATTATCCAGTTATATCAAATTAATGGTATGTTCCTTGTCACGAATTCTAAATTTAATAGTGCCTTGGTCACTGTTATCTTTAGGGTTCAGCTATAAAGAGAAAGAGCTTAAAAATTCAAGTGTGAGCTCTTTGAAAGTAGTGGGTTTGATTTTGATGAACTGCTCCCACCTTACATTTTGTGTGAACTTTATCACCTCATCTCTTAGTCCTAATTGAGTCAAAGCATCTTTATCCACATACCTGCTAACACCTATGCCTTTATTTTTTATAATGTTGTAGTGTTCTTATTAGGCTGGATCATAGAACTCGATGAGTCCCTCAAGATCTTTATATAAAGAGGTCTCACTAGTTGATTTGTGTAATCTTTTCTTTGGGGCCATGAAAAATTAGAATTCTTGAACCAACAAAGCAAAGACAAAGTAAGAAAGTGAGGTCCACCAAGACAACGAATTGTATACGTTAATATGAATTAGCAAATGTAGTTGTATCCCATAAACTAGATAATGTTAACTTAAGAGAAATTTTAAGGTACATCACACAATTTTGAATCTTGAAAATAGGGTCCCACTATGCAGATGGAAAGCTATATATATAACCTATAATGCAAATACAATCAATTAAAATGGGCTCAATCAGAGTAGCTCCATAAAAGTAGAATCATTGGACCTAAATATACAAAATTCTTACTGGATCAAATTTATGTTTATGCCAATTCCATATTGTTAATGAGTCCAAATAATCTACTAGAAAAATGGAAGCATATGCTCAACAAAAATCAAGTATTGATGCCTAAAATCAATGTATATTAGGAAAAAATAGGCTACCAAAATTTCTATCCAACTTGCTTAATAATTTCAAATTTTCAGCATATGTAAAACTTTAGCCCAAGGAGCACGTATGCAAGAAGGAAGTTTGAGTTTAATGCAAATGGCTAAAATATCTTTTTCTTTATGTGATTATCAAGCAAATAAAAAGTTATTCTATGTCTCGATCCCTACATCTCCTACTATTGGTGGGGTGATAGCTAGTTTTGGTATGTTGGAGGATATTATTATTGCTAAACCCAATGCTTACATTACATTTGTGAGTAATTGAGCAAACATTGAATAAGACAGTACCTAAAGGTTCACAAGTAGTGTTCCCTCATTCTCATCCTTATTTTGATTTTTAGGCAACTTAATCTCCTAATGGGTTCTTACTCTCTCCTTTTCATTTAAGAAAATTGCCTTACAATGCTCTTTACAGTTTATTTTTGTATTACTAGATAGTTTTCCTTGAGCTCTAGATTTGATGAATTAGCTAGCTATTCTAACTACATTTTTAAATTTTTACTGTGGCTAGCTACTTGATCTATCCTAGCCTCTAGTTTCTCAAATTTTTTGGTAGCCATATTTATGAATCTATCTAAAAGAGACTTAAGGAATGACTTATTCTTATTCATGTGGGGACTTCCCTGATTCCTAGGTTGGAATCCTTGCCTAGGTGGGCTATGGTAATTGCCTAGATTTTTATGACTACCTTAATTACTTTGATCACCTTGATTATTCCAAGCTAAGTTGGGGTGATTTTGTGATCCAATATTATAAGTGGAAGAAAAAGGGTTGCTATGTTATCAAGAATTATTTAAGACATAATTTGCTTGCTTAGATGCACAAGACCCTTAGCATTATTCATCAAACAACCATCATAAGCATTATTACTTTTATAGAGTTCATAACTAATGTTAAGGTTGGATATTGAATTGAAATTAATATGATTAAATCTCTTCATTATCTAGTCAAATTTTGTATCTATTTTAATATTTAAGGCACTAATACTATCTATCTCTTTAACACTAGTAGCTCTTTTAGGGTGATGCCTTTCACTAGGTTAATTGTAGTGATTAAGGGTCATTCCTTCTATTACATCCATTATCTTGTCATATGATTTTGCCTGTAAGGATTTATTGGCTATGGCATCTAAATTAACCTTAAGAGATTGCTTTAAACTATTATAACATGTTTCTGCTAACAACCAATCTTGGATGCTATGGTGCAGGCATTGTCTATAAAGATCCGTATATCTTTCCCAAGCCTCGTATGGTGATTCAGCTTCATATTACATGAAATTTTGAATGTCATTCTAGAGTTTGGCAATTTTATCAAAGTAGGAAGAATTTGGCTAAGAAAGCTTAGGATAGGTTATTCCATGTGGTAAATGATTGAGGTGGCCTAAAGTTCAACCACCTTGCAGCTTTGTTTAAGGAAAAGGGAAATAACCTAAGTCTAATTGCATCCTCAAATACTCTATTTATCTTTATGGTATCACATAATCTTAAAAATTAGGTTAGACTTTATTTGCATCAAATGTGGGCTTACAATATATTGTATTAACCCTTCTTGCATTTGGCATTGCATAATTATGCACAAGTTGGCAATTATGAGCTGCCATTATTAGTGGGTTTACTATTTGCTCAATTTGCAATGCTCTTGCTAGTCTTCTTTTTATTACGAAATATTTACTTATGTTTAGAGTTATAACCTTAAAGCTCTTTACTTGAGGACACAAGTCATGACCTTTAATTACCTAAAGAAGAAGAAATTATCAGCACAACATTTTAAAATAAGAAAAGTCAAGAATGAAAATAAAAGAAAATTTTTAAAATTAATAAAGCTAATTACTAAATCAACATTCATGTTGCCTTCCTTGGCAACAACATAAAAAAACTTGTTGATGAAAATCCACATATGTACAAATAGCACAAATAGTATAAAAGCAAATCCAAGATTTTCCCATAAGAAAGGTTAAACAAGTACTAATTCAATTAAATCACCCTTATTATTTGGAAGATAGTAATTTTAACTTGATTACCTATCAAATTAATTTGAATTACCAAACTAAAATTACCAAATTAAATTAATGCAAGAATTTAAGAATTTAATTTTATCAATGAAAACCTTGGAGTTTAGAATCCATTATTCAACTCTTCAACCTAATTAAGTATGAACTCATGTAAAAGTAATTATATAGATTAACAATAATTATTTAATTTTTGTGAAGTCCTTTCTCAAAGTAATTCACACACGCATTGTATTATAATCTTAATCTAACACGATAACCCTTTAAGCTCAAGAATTAGAAAGGTATCCTTGTGAATAGCAACTAAGCATGCACAAGCTTCTAAATTGCTTAGGTTTTATTTATATCTCCTTAGAGTTGATTCCCTAAGTCTACTATCCAACGATCTATTATGGCAATTAACTTTGCAGTTCTCTTATAATAGATCAAGTAAAATGGTGATCAAGCATTCATGAGAAATTTAAAAGGAATAATAGATTAATCAGAACAAAAACTTTATACAAAAATCCTTAATCAGACTTATTCAAATCATAAGTTTATCTCAACCCTAGAATAAGGAATTCAGCTGCTCATGTTCAAAATGAATATCTTAAATATATATATATATATATATATTATAAACTTATAAAAGAAAAAGTAAAAGATGAACAGAAAGGAAAATCTATGGTTGTCAGTGCGGTAGTTGCAAGCAAATCTCAGAATCTCCAAAGCATCCTTCAAAATTTTAGATCTCTCCTTTGATTGCAACAAGTGTTTTCTAAGCTCCCAGGCCTTTATTCAAACCTCCTATATGTAGAGTTACCTTATGATATTAGGACTCTTCCCCAAAATACATTAAAAATATAAAAATAACAAATTTTCTACTTTAAACTTCCTAAACACCCTACTGATGTGTTGAGGAGAGGTGAACAAGCCCCTAGCATGTTGAACTATTAAATCCATGTGTCTAGCATATCCCTGTGTAGCTGAACATGCATAAGGTGTGTTGGTTGTTCTAAATTCCTCTTATTTTTAGTTTTTGTCATGATTCCATGCTAGAAGGCATGGAAACTATATTTGGATATGTCAAGATATTGTTTTTAGCTCCAAAATTATTCCTTGAACATTCAAAAAATATCCTAATAAAAATACACAAAATTCATGTCCAAATCAATTGAATTAACTTCTCTTAATCAATTTTAAAGTCAAGAAACACATGAATCCTACACTTATTAAGACACAATGGTCATTTCTTATTCACAAAATTAAGGTTTTTAATTTTATTTTCATTTCATTTCATTCTAGGTACTAATTGAAGCCTTAATATTCATACCTCATGACTTTTGTGGGGAGAAAAAGTTTGAAATTTGTTGGTAATTTGTTTTGATTGAGAAAAGCATGTTCATGAATTGCCATATGTTGGTAATTTGTTTTGAATAATACAAAATTAAGGTAAAAAAGCCACAAAATAAGGTGCTTTGGTCCCTTTTGCCTGCAAAAAGAAAAAAAAACATAAATTTACTAGTAAGCCAAAAACAAAATACTACTTTTGGTCTCATATATAAAAGGCTTTTTTAGGGCTTAGATTTGATCTAGAATATAAGAAATAAATAACTAATATATAGCATATTAATTATAGTATTCCAATTATATCTTCCATTAAATGAGTTTTTTAAATTATGAGTAATAATTGTTATTAATTTTTTTAAAAAAGTACATACATTAAATAAAGGGTATTTCTAAAAAATAATTTTTATTTATGAAAAAATTAAGAAATTAATTGCTTTAAACTAATTTTATTAATTCTCATAAATTAGTTATTTATTTTTTATATATAAAACTGGAAGTAGTAAAAAATATACTGTGACATCTGTCTCTGAATTCCACAAGTAACCCATGCTTAATTATAATGGTTTGGATTTATAGTTAGAATTTTTTTCAAAACTTAACAATTATAGTACATTATAGCATTTGATTTTTTATTGATTCTAATAATGATTTTGTTCATTTAGCAGCTCGTGAACTAGAACTTGAATCATATTTCTTTTCTGGCTTTTAAGTAGTTGACCTTGTAAAATGACGCTTACAAGATATTGATTTATCAAATTCTCTATTTGCAAGGCCACAATTGGAATGTTATTTCTTAGAAAACATATTATTTTGTTTCCTACGTTATTTGTTCAGGTAAAAAGAACGCGGGGAATTTAAGTTTACCTTTCGTAAGTTGACTCACCAAGTTCGTCTCTTGTAACTTCAGAAGGATTTTATTCAATTCTCTCACGATTTGTGTGTCATTGCTTAATAATATTGCGATATTATATATTTAAATTTTAGGTAAAATAATAACATAAATGTTAAAATAATGAATAATTTTATTATTAAAAGTTTATTTTATTTATATCATAAACAGTTTTAGTGTTTGAAGCTATTATTGAAATTAAGCTAACAATTTCAATTTTTAAAATATATCATCTAAATTCCCACCACAATAACTTTAGATGAGTATAACATTTTTTTGAATATAAGTGAAATATACTAACATACTTTCAACAATGAAAATATTTGTCATTTCAAGTTCTACCTGATTATTGCTGATAAAATTTAAATCTCATACAGCAAAGCAGTTGACTGAAAACACAGAAAGGTAAACCATAGTTTATCCCAAAGAAAAAAGAGTAATTTAAGTACGAAATTATGGGGGGAAAAAATTGGTAGAGGGTGGTAACAAAAAATGATCGGCCTCCATTAATTTTATGGAATGGAAGGGTATGAAAAACCTAAGAATTATGATTATGATATATTACTAAAATCACATTACTTGGGCGAAATTGTTGTAAATATTGTGTTATTATCAATTTTTTTCTACCCAAAATGTATTTACATTGACAAACACAAGTGTGTACCAATAGCTGTGCATACAACAATTTACTCCCTTGCTTTTCCCACAACACTAGAAAAAAATGCCAGCAAATACGTCAGGTCTGCTTTGCTGCTTCTAATCCACACCTAATAGTTTATCACTGGACATGGATCCATGATGAATCATACTTTCATTATGAGATCACCCAACATTATCTTCACAACTATGTAAAATGATGAAGATAATTGCAATCATCCTTCACTAAATTATTCTCAATCAAGTCAATTCATCAAGCTTGCTTGTTCCCATCACCCAAAGCACTAGCATTCTAAGGCCTGCAAGCTCTCAAACTACCTTTCAAATTCTTCCAAACCCAAGAAAGTGTGACTCTGGAACTCACCTTTGGGATGACAAAAGGTGGTTTGTTTTGTGGGGAGTACCTTATTTCCAGATTCATCTGTACGAGTCTCAAGACCACAGGCATTGCAGAAGGATACCAAATCTGATTCCTATCAAAGTTAACTAGACATTAGTCATGCATACATACTTAAAGATCAATAGAACTTTGGACAAAAACTTAGGTAAGATTCCTCATGTATTTGTTATTAGTTTCTATAGAACAAACATAACATATGGAGGAACTTTTTCTTAAAATGTTAATTATGTAATGTTGGGTTATAAAAAATATACACTTGCATGTTTTCATTGGAGATCCTATCCCAAATATCTAAAAAACTGCATCTCAACTTCGTCCTTGAACTTTGAGGCTTTGGCAAATAAATCCCCCAACTTTCAATTCCTACAAATAATCCCCCTTAATTTTGTGAATTGTCTAATTAGCTACTTTGTTCACGCAGAATCACTAATTCTTAGAGATTTTTGCTTTCTAAACATAAATTTTTCTGCAAAGGCAAATTAAGATGTTTTCCAAAATTGAAAAAAGGAGAAGAAGTCACCCCCCTGCCGCGGGCCCGGGGGGGGGGGGGGGGGGGGTGTTTGGTTTGGTGGTGGAAGGTTATTTAGCGAAAGTGAAAGTTGAAGGGTGCATCTCGAGTTAATGAAGGTTCCTATAAAAAACGATCAACTACTTGATTAAAAGATTATATGTAGAATCACTAATTCTTGGAGACTTTTGCTTTCTAAACACAAATTCTTCTGCAAAGGCCATTAAGATGTTCTCCAAAATAGAAAAACGGGGGGAGGGGGGAAGGGTTATTTGGCAAAAATGAGAAGTTGAAGGGTGTATCTCAAGTTAATGAAGGTTTTTAAAAGAAACTATCAACTATTTGATTAAAAAATTATGGATGTTAAATTCATATAAAATTTGACAAGTAAACCACAAATACTCAAATCTGGTAATTTCGTATTTAAATTGGTGAAAAGCATATTCTGTTGAGTTATTCAATATGCATAAAATCAATTAGTTCTGCAAGGCAATTATTGATCCTCATTGTCTCTGCATGAGTGTGCAAGTGTGTCTGTGTCTTTGTAAGAACCTCAGTCCACTGCAGTCAACAAAATTCATACCTTCATCATCAAGAGTTTTGAAAGGTCACCCAGAGGATACGGATGAAGTTTGTAGCCACCAAAATTTATACATGCCAACGCCAGTGCACGAACCTTTTGCAATAAAAGAAATATACGCAAACAAAACCCTCATCATTATATAGTTTAAAAGTAAAGACATATCACAAGCATTAAGAAGATATGTTAGCAAAGAAAGTGCAACAATCTACTAGCTAAGAAGACTATCGGTAAAAATATTCTCAAAAATACAGATAGACTACTCATGAAGAGCAGACGTTCCTTACTTCTGTAAGTAGACAACATCTAGAATCCTGAACAGAAAGCACAAAATGGCACAGCATATGCCAGTAAGGAACCTACCGTCCTATCCTTCTTTTTCCATTAAGGTTTCATTTTATCAAATGAAAATTGAAGCAGTTCGTAATTTTATGTTTTTTAAATTTTCCTTTCTTTCTAAAGTTGAGAGATCCAGGTAACTGTGACTGACAAGAAAGGATGTAAACTACAAAAGAACTATATGTCAAAGGTGAACATTCCATAGGGTATTGCAGGAAGGTGATTCTAGAAAGATCTTTGGCATGGTAAAGTTGCTCTACAAGCAGCCTTTCAATCCTGGACCACCACATGCCGTTTGTATGCAGAGAAAAATCATCTGATACTAAATGACTATAATCAATGGATATAGTAATTTTGCGTGTGAAATGAACAAAATCTTGTTAGGAAATTATGACATTGCTGAGAGTTGTTGACTAGTTGAGATGTTAGCATCTGCAGCAGGCAAGTTGCAGGCCTTAGAACATTACGTGTTAGAAATAGGAAGACCCAGAGGAGTGAGTTTTTGGTAGAAAAACTGAAGACTTTACTATCCCCTAATATTAAATAACAATGCTTGTCTTTCTTATTGACTTTGTTAATTCTGTTGAGCTTTCATATTTTAGCTGCTAATGACTAGCTTTTCAGGGGTACCATAGACAATGCCAATCCAAGGGCAATGGCACTTCAATTTCAGATAACGGAAAATACTTACCAAGAAAAGCAATAAGCACAGAGCAAGCAGGCAAGGAAACAGTCAAAACACAGAGTACCTGTAAAAATACAAGCACAATACTGGGAAAAGGATAATAGTCTAGGTACGGTAATTACTTCATTAATATAAGGCTCCACAATGCAGTACTGCAGATATGACACTTGAGCTGCAGTGGTACAGAAGAAATGCTTATAATTACCAATACGGAAAGATCTGCAAGAGAAAAGATAATATCCTTCACTTAACAGGCAAGCAGTTTCTTAAAATTAAGTGGATGGTTTGGAGAAAAAGATACCGTAAAATTCTCCTAGCAAAACACATTTCCTTTGACTTCAATACTGAAGCAGAAAGATGGCCAAACCACAAAGAAAGTGACTCCCCCTGTGGATCAGAAATAGCTACATTTTACAACTTAGGATCCAATAAAAGGAAGCAATTAAGAATGAAAGGAAACAAATTCATCACACCAATGATATAGAGATTAACCGTTGGTTTGCTGTAAGAACCGAGATGAAGAAGCACATATAATGAACGGAACTCAGCTTCATTCTCAGATACATTATTTGAATTTTGATTTGCATCATACAGATTGAATAGAGATGTCAATGTCTTTGTGAGCTGTTCCATGTTGAGATGATGCATTGATGCAATAATTGGATTGCTCATACAAGAACGGAGCTTGTAATGTGATATGACATGAAATTTCACCTACATGGTTAAATATATTATTCAGCACATGATCCGAATTCCATAGCTTGAAAGGCTTTGGAACAACATATCCATCATTTCCAAATAACATATATGTAAATCCATGCTTCGACAAGAATAATGACTCAAAATACACTATTAAATTATTATTCCAAAATATAGTTCAAATGCTACTTGTCAGACAAGAAGAACTTATTATGCCACATAGACAGCCATTTTGAATACATCAACTCAACCTCTCTGGTTCTAAATCCTTGTTTGGATGATGGGGAATGGGGGATAAAGAGAGGAAAGAATATGAAGGATTATGTATTTTTCATATTTGGGAGTCTTAGAAGAAGATTAAAAGCCTCTCCAACATCCATTTTTTGGTTTCCCCCAATTTGACAATTTTTGGAAGGTTACCTAATAAGCCTTCCCTCGCTTACCTTCACTTTTGTCTTGTTTCCTTTTATTTCATTCCCCTTTCAACTCCCAAAAAAAATAATAAGTGGGCAGAAGATGCAATTAGAGGCAAAATTTGTGAGCTAAATGATGACGATGACGATGATAATGCTACCTGGAGTTGCAAAATCTTGCATTAAAAAACCACAAACTTATACTACTCAATAATAAAAAGAAAATGATATTTTGCATAATGAAATTAATGTCAGCAAATAATGAAAACATATATAGTACTCAAGTCAAAGATATTGTAAAGAGAAAACCATACCATTTTCTCATACATGCTGATTGCTTTCTCATTTACAATATATTGCATGGTAAGATCTTGCCTTATGGACCTTGTCCTATCAAATACAAAGTCGTGAACCACTTCAAAAGGATGCTCCTTAGAATCCAACAAGCTCAGAAGGTAATCTAAAGTGTCTTCCAATACAGGAAGCGGCCGTACATCAGATGCTTGTAGATGTTTGGTGGATATGGTTCTGCAAAACTAATAAGTGAAATGGAAGATAAAAGACTGCAAGACTGATAGATATTGAATAACAGAGAGCAGAACAGCCAAACCAAATATGCTATCAAGTCAACAATGACATGTATGTAGGGTGTACATTTTTTAAGAATTATATTTTACATCATAATGGATCATACTAAAAATCTTTCAAAAAACATACTTTATACCATAATGCAGCTTGGTTGTGACTATTAGGCATCAACCATGTAAGTAAGAACGAAAAAAAGTTTCAGAAGTACACTATGTTCACATGCTGTACAAAAGATTTCAAGAATATTGATGGTATAAGAAGACCAATCAAAACCTTTGGTAGGTGCTACAAAATAGGATTTCCATAACAATCTGTTGCATATGTGAAATGGCAATAAGCATTATCTCTTCATGTATGTAGCATTTGCTTTCAGTCTTCAAATTCAGGATCATTTGGTCTTGCTTTCGTATTAGCTTTAAGTATCTAGGTAAGTCATTTGGTATCTTTCAGTGAGCCTCATGGTTCATTCACAAATTATGGAGTTCACAACATTCTTTGGGATGTGCAAATTTTGCAATGGCCAGGTATTGTTTTTAAAGAAAGAACTATCATTTTTTTTTTTGGGGTACTTCTATCCATTGCACTTCAATGGCTGCAAAACCTCAAAAATTGTTCTTGGGACTATTAGGAGGGGTGCCAATGGTGAATTTAAAGCAATTCTTCTGAAAGACATACTATGTGAATGGAGAGCCTAGTAGTTAAAAAACTTTCCATCTAGTTTTCTTATTTAGTTATCACACCATTTTAAAAGTATATTTCATTTTCACCTTCAACTAGTACTCTCTTCCTCTTTTTTTTTAATTAATTTTTTTATTACTAGACTTTCCTGTTTAGCAATAAAACACTAATAATTTTTTTATACAAAAAGGAAGTTTCTTACAAAATATAATTAGAGACAAAAAATAGCTTAAAAAGCTAAAATACAGGTCATTAAGTTTTACTGTACATTGAAGGCATAGCTCAAACGGAGAGTCAGAAACAGAAAGGCACTAATGTAAGATAATTCAATGAAACCTAATACTATACTGTAGTTATAACAAAACAACCAACAAATATCTTAAAAATGTAATTCAAGTATTAATCTAACTTGAACCATATAACAACCCTAGTTACTAACTTCCTGCTTTTATCAGCATAAACTAGTAGAAATGAGAAAGTTAGCAACATTGATATACTTCATAAAGTTCAAGATTTTCAGTATCCTTAAAATGCAGTGCCATCAACAAAAAATAATAGGAACTTTGTTCAGCGTGATGCTTGTGAGTATTATCCCTCCTAAAGTATCTATAAGTGTACTCAAGGAGGCAAAATCAGATAACAATAGGATAGTACAGTTTGGTCTTACCTTTTTTACTGCAAGGCCAGGGGATGATTTTCCATGATTACCATTCAGCCTCTCAAAGACAGCCAAATCCCGTAGTTGCTCACGCTGGATCCTCTCTCTTTCTGTTAGATAAAGTGAAAATCATAGCAAATAACAGTTTCAGGAAGATATACTTTATAAAAACTCCTTATGAAGAATAATAGAAACTAAAAGTTTCTTAACATGCAGAACATTTTAGACTAACATTAATTGATTAACTAAACTAAAATTGACCATGGCAACAATGTTGAAGAGGGAAGCCAAACTCAAGTGTTGATATCACAATATGCCAATGATAAATTTGAACTAGCTGAAGAGATGCTTCTTTTGTTTTCATTTATTTTTCAGTGAGGGTGTTCTAGTA
Organism: Erythrophleum fordii; assembly: GCA_032878935.1. Taxonomy (NCBI): domain Eukaryota; kingdom Viridiplantae; phylum Streptophyta; class Magnoliopsida; order Fabales; family Fabaceae; genus Erythrophleum; species Erythrophleum fordii. The sequence goes on along the minus strand of JAVQMF010000052.1, from coordinate 9,115,325 downwards.
ATTAACTGATTTGATCATGTAGACAGGCATGTTTTTGGACTCATGTCTGTACTTGGGCTTCAATTCTGTGGGATTTCATTAGTTTTTTAATTATTTGAGCTTTAGTTGCTAGTCATTAAATGGGTCTTTAGGCTTTGAACTACTTGATCTTAAATCAATCAATTGGGAAAAACTCTAACCCATCCTGCTCATTTGCCCTAAACTTTATCTAAGTCTACAGCTATTGTCTGCAGGTACTCTTAGCCCTACAACAGCACATTTCTTTTTCTACTAAAGTTAAAAGATCTGCATCAGAAAGTGTCCAGAGAGTTCCTATTTTTTGCTAGCTTCCAGAACTTTGAGCTCCAAACCAGACGGATAAAAAGGTTTTCCTTGTAGGCGATTCTTGTTACTTGAAAATTGGCAAACTGGCATGCATGATATTTGTCAATATTGTAGAATTTAAAAAAAAATAAAAAGAGAATGATCCAAAGATCCTAAGAGTAGATCTTTAATTAACATTACCTATTGCTCAGAAAGATGGAACCAGAACTGGAAGAGTTATAGGTTTGCAATTATAGTATGAAGTGTAAATGTTTAAGAAGGAGCATGCATGCAAGAAGTTGCGCACTATTTGTACAATCTTCTTCTAGGAGACAGAAGCATAAGCAAATAAGAAACTCAGTTTGGTTGTTAGAGGACTTTTGAGGTGCTAACTGCCAAGTTGTCGAGCAGTTAAGGTTCAAAATTGAAGCATATATGGTACAGACCACAAAATATTAAATGTAAACAAGTAGCACTTCAATATGCATTCTGCTATGATAGAAAGATAGAATTATCTAGATGTTAATGATAAGGCCAATTTATGATTTTTAGGATTCAATAACATGGCATATTAAAACAACCATATAACTTATTATTTATCTATTGTGAACCCCTTCTCTTGTTGCCTTTTATTTTCTTTTCTCTTTCTTTACCATCACTATTCTAACAAGACATATAAGAAGCCAGATTTGACTGGACAACTAGAGGACGACCACGTTACTCCTTCCCATTGAATACCAATCCTACTTCAATATTTAAAGGAATCAGTTTCTGCACAGTACTCGAGAGTACTGCATTAATTTTCATCTTTTTCTTTCTCTTTGCTATAGACTCTTATTGACTTGAATGTAGAATGGAAAGCCAAAAAAAAATCTATAAACATTTAAATGCTGATAATTTGCTTGGGGGAAATTTCAATTTTCATTCTTTCACCCTATTGCTCTTTTTATTGACCAAGGCACTTCATCTGGCTTGTCATAAATTGAGTGAGGCTGTACCCAAGCTGCATCTTCTTTAGGGCACATTTATTGTTCCTCAAGAGATGCTGGATGAGTTTTTAATAGCTAATTAGCACGTGCATATAGACGCACATAAAGAGACAGCTAGTGCAAGATGGAAAGTTATGAAGTTGCTGTAGTTCAATCGTTATGAACACAAGGTCTTCATGAGCATACAAAAGAGCTAAGAGCCACTTAAATTCACACAAGAAGAGCGATTACCGTGTTTATTTAAACCCAATGTCATAGTGTATATCTAGTTATTATCACTCTTACCAAAGAAAACCCTCTAACAACCTCTCTAACCCCCCCACCCACCCCAAAAAAAAAATCTTGCTTTATTTTTAAAGCATCCCCGCCTTGTAATTAATTTGAAGAAAAAGGAAAATGCACATAAATGCGCTTATCTGACAAAATTCAGCACTAGTAACTTCTAGAAATGACAATGTAAGAACAGGCCCACCACAAATTTCAATTTCGTTTATTTTACCTGGGCACATATGAGGACAAGTTCCAACCAGAGATCCGGAATAGGAAGGCCTTTCAACATCCACATCCTCATCTCGAGCAAGCTTTCTGGAATTGAAGCCAGGGTCAATACCCGAATTAGAGGAAGAAGCTGTAGAAGGCTTTCCCGTTCGAGAAAAGGTTCTAGGTTTGGGATTTTGGGTAGCATTGGACGGCAATTTCTGGCCGCGAGGACGCTGTGATCTGGAGAAAAAAGCAGAAGAAGGGTTTTGATTCCGGGGTCGGCGATTCTCCATGATCGCTAGCTCACTTCGTTTCTCGATTTTGATTTGTGACTAATTGACCATCCCACTTGAAAATTTTGCGTCATTTACCCATTCAGGTTAAAAGCACAAGTGTAATGCAACGGCAAGTAACTCTATAAGAAAAACGAAGGAGCGATGGAAGCACCCTTCTTTTTTTTAACTGTCATATAGTAATTATTAAATATAAAATAATAATGAATTTATCTTAATAAATTTATGATTATAATTATATTTATTAATTATATGAAAATTAAATTAATTATTAAATAAATTAATATTTTAAGTAATTATTTAATAAAATATTATTTTATATTTAATAATTATTATATCATAATTTTAATAGTGTTCCTAAAAATATTGTATTATGACTCAAAATGAAAATGAAGGGGCATGGAACCCTTCAAATTTCCTCCGCTTCTCAGCTTCCTACTCTATCTCCCTAAATAATGCGACAAGGAGAAATTTTTAGTCTTATAGCATTAGGTAATGTTTATAATTTAAAATTTTTAATTAAATTCCTATAATTTTAATTTTTAAATAAATTCTTGATGTTAAAACTTGATTAAAATTTTGTTTAGAGATGCTAACTAACTAATTGCTAGCTCCCACCTTTGGTCATTCCATATGAGTTTCATTTTTTACATTAGGTTGAGATGAGAGTCGAGAATTTGGATTTTCTCATAAATTGAACATCTCCTTATATCGAGGAGACACAAACAACCAAACATATTATAATACATCATTATTTACATCATTCACACGTCATATTAAATATATAACTAAAATTAAAACTATTTTTATATAGTCTAACAAGACCAATATACGTTTTAATAAGATAAAGCAGATTTCAAACAAAATTATCTATGTTGAGCTGTAGAAGATTCTAATTCTTGTGTTGAGAAGACTTTGCCATGAGCTTACACTTTTTCTCTTTTTTCTTTTTCTCCCAGTCGCTTAGGATAAGGTGGAATAATTTCTCCATATAAAATATTCAAAATAATGTCAAAGCTGGAAAAGCTCTCACTTTGTCTAACACTTCAAGAAGGATTAACATCACAAGTTCTTTCACATTTCCACAACACATTTTGAAATAGTGACCGATGTACTTGAGAATGAGCTTGTAAATTTGCCAGCACAACCTGTCTCTTCCAAAACTCACTAATAAAACTCCAACTAAAGCCTATTATATATAAACTTTCTCCAAACCTTCTTAACGGCCATATATAATAAAAGAACGCTTTCCCTGATGCAAAACTTGAATGATAGGATGAGACAAGATTTAACAAGAAGGTTCTAATCTTGCAGCAATAAGTTTGAAAGTCATCTTGTACAAAATATTACAAAGAGATATTGACCTAAATTGATTAGGTTTATCAATTTTTGAAACTAGCACGATATATCTCATTAATCTCTATGACTTTAAGATCCCTATTCCTCGTAAAAGCACTAATTTTTGATGAAGTTGCAAACTATAATGAATGTAAATTTCATAAAATGATGAAATAAGTCATATAAAAGTAAATCCTTTGAAATGACCTAGATAATATCCGAAAAAATTTGGGTTAAGTTCTAGATTCCTAAAAATGATAATTCTAAGCTCAAACGAAAAGAAAAATGGAATTAGGATGAAGAAATAATTTGTGACAGAAACTAACAAACCGTAATGGCATTTTCGTAAATAAGTACAACTCTTGGAAAACCACATAGGAGGGCTTTTTAAATAAAAGTTTTGAGTTGCCCAAGGTTCTCAGATACTCCAAAAACTATGAGAAGCCCTGGGATTGGTGAAACCCCTCCAATGTATATTTTTCAATGTCAGTTGACCTAACCTTTGACCGATTCATTCGGTAAAGTTTTAGCTCCAAATTAAGTGATTCCAAAGGTATTTTATTAAATTGGGAACCTAAATTTTAGGATGGAAAAAACAGTTTTCAAAAAGGAGTTAAAACAAAGCCAAAATGAAGTTGCCATTACAGAAGGGCAAAATTGGAATTTATGGTTTCTTAAATATTCTAAAGAGTTCCACACTTTTCTCCCTTACCATGACCCTTTCTGCCCAAAATACAGAAAATCTGTAGCTCTCTTAGGCACACAAGAAGGAGGAGAAAAAGAGGAAGAAAGCCAAGGAGAAACTAGGTAATTTCATGGAATTTCTTGCTCCATCTTCCTCCAATCTTGTTCTCCTCTCTTCCTCCTTTCTTTCCATGGATTTTTTTGAATGATTTGGTTCTGTTTTGAGGTTAGACCAAGGAGGAAAATTTCGTGTTTGGAGAAGAGTAGCCAACCAAGGGAAGAAACATCCAAGAAACTAAGGAAAAACAAGGTAAAATCTCATTCCTATGGTAGCCTTTTCTTATCCCTTTGTCACAACCCACAGATTTAGTATGTTGGCACAAAAGATAGCAAATTCTCCTACCAAGATTAAGAGTTCATTTCTGAACTTTTGTAGAAATTTCGGCAGAGTCCCCTCTATAATTTAGACCTCCCGATATTTCTACAATCAGTCAATTCAACAATATACTCAAAATATATCAAAACATAGACATCTAGGGAGTGGGGATGTCCTGACTATGATTCAGTGGAGCCACATTTTTACATTGTTCAAAGTCAAATGATTGACAAGCGTAAAACAAAATACACCCACATGAACAATTGTGGGCTCGCCAAAAGAAATAAAACAGGAGATCTACAGCTAGTCGGCAGCTCAGGGTAGGCTAGGGTCTTCAACGCTCTCTGAAAAAAATAGATTTAAGAAGGAGTGAGTTTGAAACTCAGTGAATAAATAATGCCGACCCTTAAAATCTTATCTATACATATATATATATATATATATTCATCATGCACAAATCAAGCCTCATGCAGATCATTTCTTAAAGTACATCAGAAGTATCTAAGCAGAACCAAATTAAAACAAACGCAGAGCACACAGCTTGCGGGGGGAATAACTACAGACGCAAAGCACTTTGCTTGCGAAATAAATAACTCTACATGTGGTAGCTACCCACACGGGGCTAGCAAAACCCCTGCTAGCTGAGGTTCAGATCATGGTGCACCAAGGCTAACAACTACTGCTGTTAGCTACAGAGTTCTGAATAGATAACCTCTTACTTTTAATACATTTCTCAAATCACATTTCAGATTTAATACGTTGCTCAAATCACATTTCAGACAGAGTACCTTCCATATCAATTTGATATCAAAGTTCCCAAATAACTCAATAGGCATCAATTTGCAAAATTTCATGTTTAAATCAATTTTTCAGTAACATGCATATACAAAACATTTATCCAAACGTTAGAATACTGCAAGGAAACTTAGTAATAAAAGAAGAAATAAGGGTGACTCACAGTCCGCATTACTTACTCACCTCCTAAGATGATATCGACATTCCCTGCCCACTCCTCAGCTAACTCAATCCCCTGAGTACCTTACAATACCCATCACCAGATTTTAGAGTGTGAATAACCAGCAAAATTGTCTCATTAACTTAGCCTACCTAACATTAATGTCTATTCTTCATTCCCTTGGATTATCACATGAAAAACTAAGGTTTCTTAGGTGTTATAGGTGTTTTCGGCATGTTAGCCGCGGCCAATTTCCTCTTAGCCGCGGCCAATTCTTCTCTGTTTAACTCCCTTATACATCACTAATTTCGCTGCGGCCAACATACATGGTGCTGCGGCGAAGAAGCCTCCTGGAGCTTCCTCGCTCGTACTGTCGATATTGGCCGCGGCCAATACCTCCTCTCGCCGCGGCCAATTCCTCTCTGGAAACGTTAGCCGTGGCCAATTCATTAATTCACCGCGGCAAACTACTTTCGGGATGACTCCCAGCTGACCTCTCACTTTCGCCCCGGCATGGTGAAATCCACCATTCTCATTTCTATTCCATGTCCTCCAGATCCATGCAACATACATATACATAGTTATAGGTTTATATGTATATATATTTGTATCCATATATGTCAACAGATCATGCAAAAGCTTAAATTCGTGAGAGAGGGATGAGAGAGAGATGAGAGAGAGAGCATAATCTAAAAGAAGGAAGGTGGTAATACTTTGAAGCTTAAGGGGAATTAATTTACTCCAACCAACTCATCTCCTTGCACCCTTTTCTTTTCTTTCTGCTCACCCTTCCATATCAATTTGTCATACATACAGAAACACCTTACAGAACAGCAAAACAGGAGATGCTGAGAAATGGAACCAGCAGAAACAATACCTATAGCAGCAAACTCTAGACCTGGAGCAAGACTTGGTTCTGGCGTTAAATTCCCCAACCCACAGCAGCAGAATTTGAAACAACAAACAGCAGAAAATTGAGTCCAGGAGTAGCAGAAAATGGCGAGAAACAGAGGAGAGAAGAAGAAGCTTTGTTTCCAGTGCAACTCTGCTCTTTTTTCTGATCGAAAGGATGTGTATGGGTATGGTTCAGTGCTGCAGAATTTGGAGAAGCAAATTTACCTAAAGCCCAGCAAAAACAAATGGATGAGTAAGGGCATTTCGGCAAATTGCAGAAGGAGGAAGAAAACTTCTACGTGGCAGCAGCAAAACTCCTTTGAAAGTCAACTCCCCATGCATATTACAAATTCATACACGTCGGGTCTTACAATCTCTCCCCCTAAAAGAAATTCAGTCCCCGAATTTATTTATATAAATATAGATACTGACCTTAGTTCTCAAATAGATAAGGGTACTTTACACGCATTTCGGTCTCTACCTCCCACGTAGCCTCCTCTGGTGTGTGGTGACACTATAGAACTTTCACAGATGAAATCTCCTTGGAACGTAACTTCTTCGTTTGTCTATCCAAGATTGCCACAGGAGTTTCTTCATATGTCAAACCTTCACCCAAGGAAACATCTTGATGCTGTAACACATGAGAAAGATCAGGTAGATACTTCCTTAACATGGAAACATGAAATACTGGGTGAATATTGGATAACTCAGGCGGCAACGCCAGCATATAGGCCACAGTTCCAACTCGCTCTAGGATCTCATATGGCCCTATATATCTAGGGGTCAACTTTCCTTTCTTCCCAAATCTCATCACACCTTTCATGGGAGACACCCTGAGAAACACATAATCTCCAATCATGAATTCCAAATCACGGCGTCGGTGATCCACATATGCTTTCTGCCTACTCTGAGCTGCTATCAACCTTTCCTTGATTACTTTCACCTTTTCTACGGCATCTTGTACTAACTCAGGCCCTAATGCTTTAACTTCTCCAGTTTCAAACCATCCAATAGGAGATCTACACCGTCTCCCATACAATGCCTCGAAAGGTGCCATCTGTATGCTCGCTTGATAACTATTATTATAAGCAAATTCCACCAATGATAAATAGTTATCCCAGCTACCACCAAAGTCCATAACACACAACCTTAACATATCCTCTAGTGTTTGTATGGTCATCTCAGATTGCCCATCATTTTGAGGATGAAAGGCAGTACTAAGATCTAATCGGGTACCCATAGCCTCTTGAAAAGCTCTCCAAAACTTGGAAGTAAACTGAGGTCCTCGATCAGAAATTATAGACATCGGTATACCGTGAAGTTTCACTATTTCATTTATGTAGAGCTGTGCATATTTTGCAACATTGTACGTTGTTTTTACTGGGAGAAAATGAGCTGTTTTAGTGAATCTGTCCACAATCACCCAGATAGAATCATAACCCTTTACTGTTCGAGGTAGTCCCGTTACAAAGTCCATAGTGATCCTTTCCCACTTCCACTCAGGTATCTCCAACCGTTGATGTAATCCTGCAGGTTTTTGGTGCTCTGCTTTAACTTGCTGACATGCCAAACAATGCAAAGTGAAATTCGTTACATCTCTCTTCATGCCTTCCCACCAGTATATTTGCTTTAAGTCTTGATACATCTTTGTAGAACCGGGATGGATTGTATACCGGGAACAATGAGCTTCTTCCAAAAGTTCTCTCCTCAACTCTTCCACATTTGGCACACACAATCGAGTATCGAACCATAGAATGCCATTTGAATCTACAATAAATTCATTTTTCTTTCCACTATTGACGTCATCCACTAATTTACATATCTGTGCATCCTTGGCTTGGGCAGTTTTCAACCGTTCAAATAAAGATGAATGAAGCTGTGCATGAGCCAAAAACATTCCTGGCTCTTTAATCTCAAATTGGATCCCTGAACACTCAACCTTATGGAGATCTGAAATTAGTGGTCTCCTCACTTCCGCAATGTGGCTCAAGCTCCCTATGGATTTCCTGCTCAGAGCATCTGCTACTATATTAGCCTTTCCTAGATGATATAAAATAGTACAATCATAATCCTTGAGCAATTCCACCCACCTCCTTTGCCTTAGATTCAGATCCCGTTGTTGGAAGATATATTTAAGGCTTTTATGATCTGTATAGATTTCACATGTCTCACCATATAAATAATGTCTCCAAATTTTGAGAGCAAAGACCACTGCTGCCATTTCTAAATCATGCGTTGGGTAATTTTGCTCATGCTTCTTAAGTTGCCTAGAGGCATAAGCAATCACGTGACCATGCTGCATCAATACACATCCCAAGCCAATCCCAGAAGCATCGTAGTACACAACATAACCTCTAGACCCCGAAGGTAATGTCAAAATTGGCGCAGAAGTCAGACAATCTTTCAATTTCTGAAAACTCTCTTCACACATATCAGACCACTGAAATTTCACATTTTTTTGGGTTAATTTTGTTAGCGGCGCAGCTATTTTGGAAAAGTCTTTAACAAACCACCGATAATAGCCCGCCAAACCCAAGAAACTACGAATCTCTGTAACTGTAGTGGGTCTTGGCCATTTTTGAACCGCTTCTACTTTACTTGGATCTACCTGCACCCCATCTTTCGAAATTACATGGCCTAAAAAGGCAATTCTTTCTAGCCAAAACTGGCATTTAGAAAATTTAGCATATAATTGGTGTTCCCTTAACACCTGTAGTGCTATTCTCAGGTACTGTTCATGCTCTCCATGACTCTTGGAATAAATCAAAATATCATCGATGAATACGATAATAAATCGATCTAGATATGGCTTGAACACTCAATTCATCAAGTCCATAAATGCAGCTGGGGCATTGGTTAACCCAAATGGCATCACTAAAAATTTATAATGACCATACCGAGTTCTGAAAGCAGTTTTAGGGATGTCTTCCCTTCTTATTCGCAGCTGATGATAACCCGATCTTAAGTCAATTTTTGAGAAATATTTAGCTCCCTGTAACTGGTCAAATAGGTCATCTATACGAGGCAAGGGATACCTATTCTTCACTGTCACTTTATTTAGCTGTCTGTAATCTACACATAAGCGGAGAGAACTATCCTTCTTCTTAACAAAAAGTACCGGTGCGCCCCAAGGAGATGTGCTAGGGCGTATAAAACCCTTGTCCAACAAATCTCGCAATTGATTCTTTAACTCATTAAGCTCTAAGGGTGCCATTCGATAAGGAGGAATAGAGATCAGTTGAGTACCTGATAATACATTAATACAAAATTCAATTTCCCTTTCAGGAGGTAACCCTGGTAATTCTTCAGGGAAAATATCAGGGAATTCTTTTGCTACTGGAATCTGTTCCAGTACTGGGACTTGTAGTTCTGTATCTCGAACCATCGCTAAATATCCTTGACGCCCCTTTTTCAAGAGTCTCTGAGCTTCTATCATTGATATTAAATTGTTTGGTGCTTCACTTCGATCGCCTTGAATGACAAGGGGAGACTTACCAGGAAAGTTACATCTCACTAACTTAAGATGACAATCCACCATTGCATAACAGGATGCTAACCAATCCATTCCGAGTATTACATCAAACTCAGCTATCGCAAGCACTATCAAGTCAACTAGTGTCTTGCAATTGGCCAGAGTAATCACACATGCCCTATACACCCATTCAACTATCACAGATTCCCCTACTGGGGTTGCAACGAGTAACGGGCACTCTAATTTTTCAGAGTCCTTACCAATCTTCTTTGCAAAACAGGGGGATATATAGGAATGTGTGGAGCCAGGATCAAATAATGAATAAGCAGGATGTGAACAAACTGTAAGTGTACCTGTTACCACAGCATTGGATGCTTGTGCATCCTGTCTATTTAATGCAAAAACCTGAGCCTGACCCCGTCCTGCAGTCGCCTGGCCTTTACCTACTACTGTCCCACTGCTGCTACCTCGGCCGCTCTGAATTGTAACTGTACCAGTAGATGGAGTCCCTGTTGAGAATTGCCTAGTGGGTTGAATTGATCCTTGACTAGAATCAGGGTAACGCTGCGGACAATCTCTCACCAAATGTCCAACTTGCCCACAGCGAAAATATGCTCCCGTCTCTCTATGGCAAGTGCCTGAATGTATTTTCCCACAAATGAAACAGGGACCTCTAGATGGACGAGATGGGGTAGAAACTGGGGTGGACACTGTACTAACCCCTCGGAATGATCCTCTGTGCCTGTTAGTACCAGTAGGAAATGAAGTCGGATGTCCCGTGAAGGATTGAGTAAATTTTTGATAACCCTGAGGTCTAAGACCATAGGAAGGTCCAGCCACAAAAGAACTACCTCCCTGTCTCCCATCACTGTCATGCTTCCTCTTTCTCTGGAAGTGTCCTCCTCCTTATCTCTCATCTCTATCATGCGCACACAATCCACTGCAGCTGAATATGAGGGAAAAAGGTTCATCTGTGGGGCGATCACCCTATACAACATACGGGGTAGCCCATTCACAAATCGCTTGATTCTGTCTCTCTCAGTAGGAACTAAGTGTGGGGCATAGCGAGACAACTGTGTGAACCGAATATCGTAATCAAAAACACTTATGCCTGGAACCAATTTTAGACCTTCAAATTCTTTGGCCCTAGCATCCCGAACACTCTGTGGCAAAAAGCGATCTATAAAGAGCCCCTTAAATTCTTCCCATATCATTGGAGGAGATCCGATTGGCCTTTCCCCTTGTAAAGTCTGATACCATATATAAGCTGCGTCTTGTAACTGAAATCCAGCAAACTCAGATGATTTTGCACTTGAACAACTCAGGGCTCTGCATATCTTCTCAATACCATCAATGAATTGCTGAGGATCCTCCTGACTTTCTGTTCCAGAATAAGTGGGAGGCCTCAATTTTAAAAACTGGGAAAGGGTTACTGGAACCTCCCTCTCCTCCCTCATCACCGGAAGCCCTACCGGTCTTGGCTGCACTGGCTATGGGATTTCCTCCACAGGATGTGGAGGCTCTACCCTATCTGTAGGTGAGGCTTGCCTAGGGGGTCGATTAGTTCCTCGACCCCTACCCCGACCTTGACCACGGCCTCTGATAGGTGGGGTAGTTTGTTGGGCTGATGCACTTGCAGAAGCCTCATCTACAGCAGCTAGTCTATTAACTGAACGAATTCTGGGAGGCATATCCACACTACAACAAAATAACAAACATTCAAATCAACTTCTAGATTGGAGGTAAGATATGATCATATTCAATAAGACAACACACTTAAAGGAATGACTCAAGGCACCCTATAAGGCTTTCAGTGGCACCTCAAGTATAGTTACGCCCAGGTTCATAACCATAATTGAGATCCCACCGAAAACACTTGCTCCACAGGACCACAGAAAGACCTAAACTCTGATACCAAATGTCACAACCCACAGATTTAGTATGTTAGCACAAAAGATAGCAAATTCTCCTACCAAGATTAAGAGTTCATTTCTGAACTTTTGTAGAAATTTCGGCAGAGTCCCCTCTATAATTTAGACCTCCCGATATTTCTACAATCAGTCAATTCAACAATATACTCAAAATATATCAAAACATAGGCATCTAGGGAGTGGGGATGTCCTGACTATGATTCAGTGGAGCCACATTTTTACATTGTTCAAAGTCAAATGATTGACAAGCGTAAAACAAAATACACCCACATGAACAATTGTGGGCTCGCCAAAAGAAACAAAACAGGAGATCTACAGCTAGTCGGCAGCTCAGGGTAGGCTAGGGTCTTCAACGCTCTCTGAAAAAAACAGATTTAAGAAGGAGTGAGTTTGAAACTCAGTGAATAAATAATGCCGACCCTTAAAATCTTATCTATACATATATATATATATATATTCATCATGCACAAATCAAGCCTCATGCAGATCGTTTCTTAAAGTACATCAGAAGTATCTAAGCAGAACCAAATTAAAACAAACGCAGAGCACACAGCTCGCGGGGAGAATAACCACAGATGCAAAGCACTTTGCTTGTGAAATAAATAACTCCACATGTGGTAGCTACCCACACGGGGCTAGCAAAACCCCTGCTAGCTGAGGTTCAGATCATGGTGCACCAAGGCTAACAACTACTGCTGTTAGCTACAGAGTTCTGAATAGATAACCTCTTACTTTTAATACATTTCTCAAATCACATTTCAGATTTAATACGTTGCTCAAATCACATTTCAGACAGAGTACCTTCCATATCAATTTGATATCAAAGTTCCCAAATAACTCAATAGGCATCAATTTGCAAAATTTCATGTTTAAATCAATTTTTCAGTAACATGCATATACAAAACATTTATCCAAACGTTAGAATACTGCAAGGAAACTTAGTAATAAAAGAAGAAATAAGGGTGACTCACAGTCCGCATTACTTACTCACCTCCTAAGATGATATCGACATTCCCTGCCCACTCCTCAGCTAACTCAATCCCCTGAGTACCCTACAATACCCATCACCAGATTTTAGAGTGTGAATAACCAGCAAAATTGTCTCATTAACTTAGCCTACCTAACATTAATGTCTATTCTTCATTCCCTTGGATTATCACATGAAAAACTAAGGTTTCTTAGGTGTTATAGGTGTTTTCGGCATGTTAGCCGCGGCCAATTTCCTCTTAGCCGCGGCCAATTCTTCTCTGTTTAACTCCCTTATACATCACTAATTTCGCTGCGACCAACATACATGGTGCTGCGGCGAAGAAGCCTCCTGGAGCTTCCTCGCTCGTACTGTCGATATTGGCCGCGGCCAATACCTCCTCTCGCCGCGGCCAATTCCTCTCTGGAAACGTTAGCCGTGGCCAATTCATTAATTCATCGCGGCGAACTACTTTCGGGATGACTCCCAGCTGACCTCTCACTTTCGCCCCGGCATGGTGAAATCCACCATTCTCATTTCCATTCCATGTCCTCCAGATCCATGCAACATACATATACATAGTTATAGGTTTATATGTATATATATTTGTATCCATATATGTCAACAGATCATGCAAAAGCTTAAATTCGTGAGAGAGGGATGAGAGAGAGAGCATAATCTAAAAGAAGGAAGGTGGTAATACTTTGAAGCTTAAGGGGAATTAATTTGCTCCAACCAACTCATCTCCTTGCACCCTTTTCTTTTCTTTCTGCTCACCCTTCCATATCAATTTGTCATACATACAGAAACACCTTACAGAACAGCAAAACAGGAGATGCTGAGAAATGGAACCAGCAGAAACAATACATATAGCAGCAAACTCTAGACCTGGAGCAAGACTTGGTTCTGGCGTCAAATTCCCCAACCCACAGCAGTAGAATTTGAAACAACAAACAGCAGAAAATTGAGTCTAGGAGCAGTAGAAAATGGTGAGAAACAGAGGAGAGAAGAAGAAGCTTTGTTTCCAGTGCAACTCTGCTCCTTTTTCTGACCGAAAGGATGTGTATGGGTATGGTTCAGTGCTGCAGAATTTGGAGAAGCAAATTTACCTAAAGCCCAGCAAAAACAAATGGATGAGTAAGGGCATTTCGGCAAATTGCAGAAGGAGGAAGAAAACTTCTACGTGGCAGCAACAAAACTCCTTTGAAAGTTAATTCCCCATGCATATTACAAATTCATGCACGTCGGGTCTTACACCCTTCGTCTTGTATATTTCAGCCAACATAGAATGGGATAGGAGGGGCTGGATTTTGGGCAGAACCAAGAGAGAAACCTAGGAAAAAGAGTACAAGGATTAGGAATATAGCAAGAAATTCAAGTAAAAACCAAAGGAAAAGAAGTTAGAAAAGTGTAGTGTTTTCTAGGGCTTTGTAAAATCTGATTTTGTATGAATGTTTTCTTGGATATTTGAATGTTCCCTTGAGCTCCTAAGACCTCTAGGAAGCCTCCCAAGTAGCTCTCCCATCAAGGAAAAATCACAAAGTCCATGAACCTTCCTTATGGTGCATATTTTGGCCAAACTAGGTTCATTGGGCTAGGGGATGTTTTAACTTGTTCTAGCCTTAGTTTGGGACTTTATATGATGTTAGAAGATGGGAGAAACTATTGAGAAAAATTTAGGAACCATAGATTGGGAGATGGGATAATAGTGTCCATAATGATACCTTATGAAGTAACTTGGCATTTCAATGGTGCAATTGAATATGTGATGGCTCCAAGGACCTTAAATGAGTCCAAGAAGTCTAGAAATAACAAGAGAATGGAGCCTAGCACTTGAATGATATGCATTGCTTCAATAGGTCACTTATGGAACCAATATATTCATTATGGAACCAAGTATGTGATAAGTTTTAGTTTAATGTCTTGGCTCACTTCAAGGATGTGATTGTGTGTTATTTATGATGTCTAGGGCAAGAGAACCTTAATCTACCTAAGTGCTCTTGTGAAACCAATAAGGGGAAGGAAATTGCAAAGTGAGCTTGCATAACTTAAAAGGTAGCTCTCCACCTTATTCTCTTTGCATTCTTGTGTGCATATGTATGTTTTAGTATACTTGCATGCATTCTTGATGCTTGATAACATGCCACTTGATCCTTGTTGTGCATTGGTACCAATGTGGTGTCTTGAATGACCATGAATGTGGAAAGAGCTCATAAGGGTGAGGTGATGCCAAAAGTCTTTTGATGAAGGTAAGGAGATGCCAAAAATCTTATGGCATGGGTGAGACAAGGCCAAAAGTCCCTTGAATGGGTGAGGCTAGGTCAAAAGTCCCTAGGCCAAGAGTGAGGCAAATCCAAAAGTCCTAGAAATGGGGTGAGGCTAAACCAAAAGTCCTTAGATCATGAAAGTGGTCTTGACATGTGAATATGGCATGGAATGGAATTTATTGCACACTTTATATTTACATAGTATGAATTTGATGTATGCATGCCTTGAATGTGATGTGAGTGGGTGTGTGAGCTATTGAGATTTTTGGAATCTCATTTCCCTTTCCCCCTTATCCTTGAATTGTCTAGGTGGTGTTCCAAGTCAAAGAGATGCAAGCCAAGGATCTTGAACATCTTTATTTTGATGTATTATGTACTTGAAGTAGTGGTTGAATGTCAAAGTAATGATGCATGTAATGTTTTTATGATGTAAGACCATGAACAAGTGTAAAATGATGTATGAACATGATGTAGACTTTATATGACACTAAAGGTAATGGAATTATGCAAATTGGCTCTTTGATGGTTTGATGTAACTATGCACAAATAGATGTTAAGAGACCAAAATAAGATGCATGAGGTTTGAGATCACTTGGGCAGTATTTACAAGTCATATTTGTACTTTGAAACTTGCTCAAGGGGTGCCAAACTCAAGAAGAGGCCATTTGGTGCAAAGTGACTCTTGATGGGAAGTAAAAATGACCATTTCATGAGGCTATATCACTTTGTGTCTAAATGAGGTCTTCTTGGTCTAAAATTTGGCATGCATCTAGATCCTATTGAGAGATTTTTAAGAAGCTAAAGTTGGTAATTTTTGGAGGTCTGTGGAATATTTGGTGAATTGTTGAAGTTGAGATTTTTTCTGGTTTTGGTCCTTGGTACTGTAGCATTAGTCTGAAATTAAACTCTATCACTCATAAGGCAAATGATGTCCAATTTCCACAAAATTTTATAAAAAGAAACTAAAAATTCCCAGTGACTTGATCCAACTAGAAGTACCTCATTTGGAGGTCTAGAGAGGGAGATACGATTTTCCAAAGAATCAGTCCAGTGTCAGGCATCTAACCAGACCTTAGTCACTGTTTGATTGAAATTTAGGGTCTGGGAAAGCTTGAACTAGTTTGGAATTATTTTTCACCTCTAGTTAATATCCCTAACTTTCCAAATTGGTATCATTCACTCGATTTGGAATTTTTTGAAATTAATTGAATATTTTTGAAATTTATATCAGTAAACTGTAACAGCATCAGGACTTAGTCCGACCTCCAAACCATTTTGCATGTCAAACTTTCGGTGTGTGGGATTTTATGACTTGTAACTATTTTTATCATATCCCAAGCTTTCCAAAATGACCAAGATTACATTATTTTAATTTTTTTAGAATTACTTATGATTTTCTAAAGTTTTGGACAGAATAGTAGCAAATCTGGCTGAAATTCAATGAGTTCCATTCATGCTCCATTTCAGTTTCCTTGAGTTATGAGCAAGATTTTGTGATACAAATGGGTTGTAATAATGTATTTAAATATGAAGATGCATGGTATGAACCTACACGGCCCTCGTGTCACCGATTTAAAATTTTTAAGCATAACAATGTCAATAAATCCATTATTATTGGTCCATTTTCCATATACTCTTATGAAAATAATAACAGGGAGCTTATGAATGCCATGAATAGGGTTAGATATATATGGTATTATACTTATTGGTATCAGACCAATGGTTCAGGCACTTTTACTCTATATTTAGCTCTGTTTACTTTGTGTTGTGGGGCTAAGATTGTGATTATTTTTCAGTGAACATGGTTGAGACAAGAAGAGGCAGAGGTAGGGGCAGACCACCTAGAGAACCAGGAGTTGAGTCTATGGACCCCTTACGGGTTGTCACAGATCAAATTGATAGATTTGGGAATATGATGGCCCAGCAATAGTATTTTATCCAACAGCAGCATGAGATGATTGTGCAGCTGCAAGTGTCCCTGGCTAGACAGGAGGAAGCCAGGAAAGAGGTTCCTCAACCTTAGCCTCAGCCTCAGCCCTCTTCTTCTGCCACCCCACAACCTTCCACCTCGGGTGTTCCACTCCCACCTCCCCAAGAGTCAACTCAGACTCCGCCATCTATTCAGAAACAACTAAATCAGTTCAGAAATAAGAACCCGCCCATATTTGATGGAGAGTTAGATGCAGACAAGGCGCAGGCTTGGGTAAGGGAAATAGGAAAAATCTTCACAGTGACAGATTGCACCTCATAACAGAAAGTTCAATTAGCTACTTTTATGCTATGAAAGGAAGCTGATAATTGGTGGCTCAGTGCAAAGTCTTTAATGAAGGCTAGAAATTTACAGATGACTTAGGAAAACTTTTTAGTACAATTTTATGAGAAGAATTTCCCTAGTTCTGTAAGAAAACAAAAAGAGGTGCAATTTATGGGATTGAAACAGACTGATGACATGACTGTGGACCAATATGCGACAAGATTTATAAAGTTGTCTCGTTATTCTTCTTACCTTCAGAGGTATGATGATGAACCCTGGAGGTGCAAATAGTTTGACCTTGGATTGAAACCTCAGGTCAGAGATAGAGTGACTCCACACAAAATCCAAAACTTCAATGCTATTGTGGAAATCAGTAGAGTAATTAAGAATAATTTAAGAGAGATTATGCCTACTGTCACAACATCTGGCCAGAGGGGAGCCCTGGAGTTGAAGAGACCGAGATCAGAGGAAGGAGCCAACTCTGCACCTTTCGGCAAAAAGAAGAGTAAGGTGCCATGAAATAAGAAGCCACCAAAAGGAAAGAAGGTACAGCCTCAGAGGACTCAAGCATCCACACAACAATCCACGGTGACATGTTACAAGTGTGGGAAGCCGGGGCACATTGCTAGAAATTGCCCCTAGGTGGATACAGCGCCTCTATTCAGATCACCTCCTCCTAGGTCACAGACCCAGGATAGGGTGTTTGCCCTTTCTCAGCAGAAGGCTAGTGCGTCTCCCAGTCTTATCAGAGATACGCTCATAGTAAATGATTTTCCTGTGATTGTAATGTTTGATTCGAGTGCTAGTCACTCGTTTATATCCTATGACTGTGTGAGACATTTGGGTCTGGCCAGCAGTACTCTGCCATTTGATTTGTCTGTTACCACACCTACTGGAGGCCACGTTGTTACTTCCCATGCTTGTCTAAATGTCACTGTACAGTTTAATCATTATCATACGACTATTGATTTGATTTGTATGCCATTTCATTATATTGATTTAATTATTGGCATAAACTGGATGATTGCTAATAATGCTGTCCTTGATTGTGAACACCAAACCATATCTGTACCTTCTTGTGGGACTATACCTAGGGTAGGGGTTGAGTTATCCTTTATGACTATTACTCAGGCTGAAAGACACCTAGAGTATGGATGTCAGGGGTTTCTAGTCTTTTTCTCTATTTAGGCCGAGGTAGAAGAAGGGATAGAAGAGATCCTAATAGTTAGGGAGTTCCCAGAGGTCTTCCTTAAAGATTTTGACTTTAGTGGCCTACTCCCTGAGAGAGAAATAGAATTTCCTATATATATAGTGCCTGGGGTGAGACCAGTGTCTAAGGCTCCCTATAGGATAGCTCCTACCGAGCTTGCTGAATTAAAGAAACAAATAGAGGAGTTGTTAGAAAAAAGGATTCATACGCCCTAGTGTGTCACCCTGGGGAGCTCCAGTATTATTTGTAAAAAAGAAAGATGGTAGTTTAAGATTGTACATAGATTATAGAGAACTGAATAAAGTTACGATCAAGAATAAGTATCCTCTCCCTAGAATAGATGACCTGTTGGATCAGTTGGCTGGGGCATCGGTATTTTTTAAGATAGATCTTAGATCTGGGTATCACTAACTAAGGGTGAGAGCTAAAGACGTCCCAAAGACAGCCTTCAGAGCTAGATATGGGTATTATGAGTTTCTTGTGATGCCATTCGGGCTGACAAATGCACCCGCTATGTTTATGGATTATATGAATAGAGTATTCAGACCGTATCTGGATAAATTTGTTGTGGTCTTTATTGATGATATTTTAGTGTACTCTAGATCTTTTAAGGAGCATAAAAGGCATCTGAGATTAGTCTTAGAGACTTTGAGAGATAAGAGATTATATACCAAATTAAATAAATGTGAGTTTTGGCTAACTAAGGTAAAATTCTTAGGTCATGTAATCTCACGAGATGGGGTCGCGGTAGATCCCCATAAAGTTGAGGCTATATTACAGTGGGATAGACCTCGGACTATCACTAAGGTTAAAAGTTTTCTTGGTTTGGCAGGATACTACAGACGATTTATTCAGGGCTTTTCTTAAATAGCCTTACCTCTTACGAGGCTGACTCGAAAAGATACACCCTTAGTGTGGGACGAGAGATGTGAGAGGAGTTTCCAGGAGTTGAAACTCCGATTGACCACTGCCCCCGTGTTGATTATTCTTGACCCTAGTGTGCCATTTGTGGTATATAATGATGTCTCGAGGAGAGGGTTAGGATGTGTGTTGATGCAGCAGGGTAGGGTAGTAGCATATGTCTCTAGATAGTTGAGGCCTCATGAGGAGAATTATCCCACACATGATCTAGAGTTAGCCGCCATAGTATTTGCTCTTAAAATTTAGAGATATTATTTATATGGTGCGAGTATAGAAATCTATAGTGACCACAAGAGTCTGAAATACTTATTTGACTAAAAGGAACTCAATATGAGACAGAGGAGATGGATAGAATTCTTGAAGGATTATGACTATGTATTAAAATATCATCCAGGCAAGGCCAATGTAGTGGCCAATGCCTTGAGTAGGAAGTCCATTCATGCTGCCCATATGATGATTAGGAAGCAGGAACTCCTAGAGAAATTTAGAAATTTAAATCTTTCTTGCTAGCTAGTACTGGGTAGATTGTATTTGAGTGAGACTCGGATTGAAAATGAATTGAGAACCCAAATCTTAGATGCCTAGAGAGAAGATGAATACTTAAGATAGATTAGGAGTGAAATCTCCCGAGATAGGACCTCAGAGTTTAAAATATCTGGGGATGGGGTGATCGTATATCGAAATAGAATTTGTGTGCCTACTAGTAATAAGTTGAGAGAAAAAATCTTAGAAGAGGCACACAAGAGTAAATATGCTATCCACCCAGGTGCCACCAAGATGTATCAAGATTTAAAGAAAACTTTCTGATAGCCAGGAATGAGAAATGATGTCACGAATTATGTGACGAGATGTTTAGTGTGCCAGAGGGTTAAGATAGAACATCAGAGGCCCGTTGGGTTATTTCAACCTCTAGATATCCCGGAGTGGAAATGGGATAGTATCGCTATGGATTTCATTATGGGGCCACCCAGGGCATCCTCTGGACACGATGCTCTCTGGGTAATTGTGGATAGATTGATGAAGTCTGCACATTTCTTAGCGATCAGGGCTACTTACTCATTAGATAGATTAGCCCAATTATATATACATGAGATAGTGCGACTTCATAGAGTACCCAGTAGCATAGTATCTAATAGAGACCTCAGGTTCACATCGAACTTTTAGAGCTTATTACAGCAAGCCTTAAGGACCAAGTTACGATTTAGCACTGCTTATCACCCCCAGACAGATGGTCAGACTGAGAGGACCATCCAGACCCTAGAGGATATATTGAGGGCATGTGTATTAGTGACAAGGAGTAACTGGGATACGTATCTATCACTAGCAGAGTTTGCTTATAATAATAGCTACCATTCCAGTATCCAGATGGCCCCTTATGAGGCTCTGTATGGGAGAAAGTATAGATCTCCATTATGTTGGGTTGAGCTAGGTGAGAGGAGTTTACTAGGACCTGAATTAGTTGACCAAACCACCCAACAAATAGAGATGATTAAAAGGAAACTCCTTACGGCTCAGAGTAGACAAAAGAGTTATGCCGATAGGAGAAGGAGGCCGTTAGAGTTTGAGATTAGAGACCATGTGTCACAACCCACAGATTTAGTATGTTGGCATAAAAGATAGCAATTTCTCCTACCATAATTAAGAGTTCATTTCTGACATTTGTAGAAATTTCGGCAGAGTCCCCTCTATAATTTGGACCTCTCGATATTTCTACAATCAATCAATTCAACAATACACTCAAAATATATCAAAACATAGACATCTAGGGAGTGAGGATGTCCTGACTATGATTCAGTGGAGCCACATTTTTACATTGTTCAAAGTCAAATGATTGACAAGCATAAAACAAAATACACCCACATGAACAATTGTGGGCTCGCCAAAAGAAACAAAACAGGAGATCTACAGCTAGTCGGTAGCTCAGGGTAGGCTAGGGTCTTTAACGCTCTCTGAAAAATAGATTTAAGAAAGAGTGAGTTTGAAACTCAGTCAATAAATAATGCCGACCCTTAAAAATCTTATCTGTACATATATATATATATATATTCATCATGCACAAATCAAGCCTCATGCAGATCGTTTCTTAAAGTACATCAGAAGTATCTAAGCAGAACCAGATTAAAACAGACCCAGAGTACACAGCTCGCGGGGAGAATAACCACAGACGCAAAGCACTTTGCTTGCGAAATAAATAACTCCACATGTGGTAGCTACCCACACGGGGCTAGCAAAACCCCTGCTAGCTGAGGTTCAGATCATGGTGCACCAAGGCTAACAACTACTGCTGTTAGCTACAGAGTTCTGAATAGATAACCTCTTAAATTTAATACGTTTCTCAAATCACATTTTAGATTTAATACGTTTCTCAAATCACATTTCAGACAGAGTACCTTCTATATCAGTTCGATATCAAAGTTTCCAAATAACTCAACAGGCATCAATTTGCAAAATTTCATGTTTAAATCAATTTTCAGTAACATGCATATAACAAAACATTTATCCAAACGTTAGAACACTGGAAAGAAACTTAGTAATAAAATAAGAAGTATGAGTTACTCATGGTCCGCATTACTTACTCACCTCCTAAGATGATATCAATATTCCCTGCCTAGTCCTCAGCTATCCTCAATCTCCTGAGTAACCTACAATACCCGTTCACCAGATTTTTAGAGTGTGAATAACTAAAAGAATCGTCTCATTAACTTAGCCTATCTAACCTTAATGTCTATTCTTCATTCCCTTAGATTAACATATGAAAAACTAAGGTTTCTTAGGTGTTCTAGGTGTTTTCGACATGTTAGCCGCGACCAAATACCTCTTAGCCGCGGCTAATTCTTCTCTGTTTAACCTCCTTCTTCATCACTAACGCCGCGGCGAGTTGGACATTTGCCGCGGCCAACATATATGGAGCCGCGATGAATAAGCCTCCTGGAGCTTCTTCGCTCGTGCTCTCGATATTGGCCGCGGCCAATACCTCCTTCCGCCGTGGCCAATCCCTCTCTGGAAAGGTTAGCCACGGCCAATTCCTTAATTCGCTACGGCGAAGTACTTCCTGGATGACTCCCAGCCGACCTCTCCACTTTCGCCCCGGTACGGATAAATCCATCCTTCTCTCCTCCATTCTTGCCTCCCATCCATACAACCCACATATACATAGTTATAGGTTTATCTATATATATATTTGCATCCATATATGTCAACAGATCATTTAAAAGCTTAAATTCATGAGAGAGGGATGAGAGAGAGCATAATCTAGAAGAAGGAAGGTGGTAATATTTTGAAGCTTAAAGGAAATCAATTTGCTCTAACCAACTCATCTCCTTGCACCATTTTGTTTTCTTTTCTTTCTACACACACTCTCCTCAGTTGGTCACACACACACACAGAAACACATTACAGAACAAGTAAAACAGGGGAGGGAGATGCTGAGAAATGGAACCAGCAGAAACAATACCTATAGCAGCAAACTCTAGACCTGGAGCAAGACTTGGTTCTGGCGTTAAATTCCCCAACCACCAGCAGTAGGATTTGGAACCAGAAACAGCAGAAAAATGAACATAGAGAACAGCAGAAATGGAGAGAACAGAGGAGAGAAGATGAAGCTTTGTTTCCAGTGCAACTCTGCTCCTCTTTTTGACCAAAAGGATGTGAATGGGTATGGTTCAGTGCTGCAGAATTTGGAGAAGCAAATTTACGTAAAGCCCAGCAAAACAAATGGATGAGTAAGGGCATTTCAGCAATTGCAGAAGGAAGAAAGGAAATCCTCAACGTGGCAGCTCAATCTCTCCCTTTGAAAAGTCAACTTCATGCAGATGAATATATGGCATGCACGTCGGGCATTACAATCTCTCCCCCTAAAAGAAATTCGGTCCCCGAATTTATTTGTATATATATATAGATACTAACCTTAGTTCTCAAACAGATAAGGGTACTTTGCACGCATTTCGGTCTCTACCTCCCACGTAGCCTCCTCTGGTGTGTGGTGACACCATAGAACTTTCACAGATGAAATCTCCTTGGAACGTAACTTCTTCGTTTGTCTATCCAAGATTGCCACAGGAGTTTCTTCATACGTCAAACCTTCACCCAAGGAAACATCTTGATGTTGTAACACATGAGAAGGATCAGGTAGATACTTCCTTAACATGGAAACGTGAAATACTGGGTGAATATTGGATAACTCAGGCGGCAATGCCAGCCTATAGGCCACAGTCCCAACTCGCTCTAGGATCTCATATGGCCCTATATATCTCGGGGTCAACTTCCCTTTCTTCCTAAATCTCATCACACCTTTCATATGAGACACCCTGAGAAACACATAATCTCCAATCATGAATTCCAAATCACGGCGTCGGTGATCCACATATGCTTTCTGCCTGCTCTGAGCTGCTATCAATCTCTCCTTGATTACTTTCACCTTTTCTACGGCATCTTGTACTAACTCAGGCCCTAATGATTTAACTTCTCCAGTTTCAAACCATCCAATGGGAGATCTACACCGTCTCCCATACAGTGCCTCGAAAGGTGCCATCTGTATGCTCGCTTGATAACTATTATTATAAGCAAATTCCACCAATGATAAATAGTTATCCCAGCTACCACCAAAGTCCAGAACACACAACCTTAACATATCTTCTAGTGTTTGTATAGTCCTCTCAGATTGCCCATCAGTTTGAGGATGAAAGGTAGTACTAAGATCCAATCGGGTACCCATAGCCTCTTGAAAAGCTCTCCAAAACTTGGAAGTAAATTGGGGCCCCTGATCAGAGATTATAGACATCGGTATACCGTGAAGTTTCACTATTTCATTTATGTAGAGCTGTGCATATTTTGCAACATTGTACGTTGTTTTTACCGAGAGGAAATGAGCTGTTTTTGTAAATCTGTCCACAATCGCCCAGATAGAATCATAACCCTTTACTGTTTGGGGTAGTCCCGTTACAAAGTCCATAGTGATCCTTTCCCACTTCCACTCAGGTATCTCCAACCGTTGGTGTAATCCAGCCGGTTTCTGGTGTTCTACCTTAACTTGCTGACATGCCAGACAATGCAAAGTGAAATTCGCTATATCTCTCTTCATGCCTTCCCACCAGTATATTTGCTTTAAGTCTTGATACATCTTTGTGGAACCGGGATGGATTGTATACCGGGAACAATGAGCTTCTTCCAAAAGTTCTCTCCTCAACACTTCCACATTTGGCACACACAATCGAGTACCGAACCATAAAATCCCATTTGAATCTAAAATAAATTCATTTTTCTTTCCACTTTTGACGTCATCCACCAATTTACATATCTGTGCATCCTTGGCTTGGGCAGTTTTCAACCGTTCAAATAAAGATGAATGAAGCTGTACATGAGCCAAAAACATTCCTGGCTCTTTAATCTCAAATTGGATCCCTGAACACTCAACCTTATGGAGATCTGAAATTAGTGGTCTCCTCACTTCCGCAATGTGGCTCAAGCTCCCTATGGATTTCCTGCTCAGAGCATCTGCTACTATATTAGCCTTTCCTGGATGATATAAAATAGTACAATCATAATCCTTGAGCAATTCCACCCACCTCCTTTGCCTTAGATTCAGATCCCGCTGTTGGAAGATATATTTAAGGCTTTTATGATCTGTGTAGATTTCACATGTCTCACCATATAAATAATGTCTCCAAATTTTGAGAGCAAAGACCACTGCTGCCATTTCTAAATCATGCGTTAGGTAATTTTGCTCATGCTTCTTAAGTTGCCTAGAGGCATAAGCAATCACGTGACTATGCTGCATCAATACACATCCCAAGCTAATCCCAGAAGCATCGCAGTACACAACATAACCTTCAGACCCCGAAGGTAATGTCAAAATTGGCGCAGAAGTCAGACAATCTTTCAATTTCTGAAAACTCTCTTCACACATATCAGACCACTGAAATTTCACATTTTTCTGGGTTAATTTTGTTAGCGGCGCAGCTATTTTTGAAAAGTCTTTAACAAACCGCCAATAATAGCCCGCCAAACCCAAGAAACTACGAATCTCTATAACTGTAGTGGGTCTTGGCCATTTTTGAACCGCTTCTACTTTACTTGGATCTACCTGCACCCCATCTTTCGAGATCACATGGCCTAAAAAGGCAATTCTTTTTAGCCAAAACTGGCATTTAGAAAATTTAGCATATAACTGGTGTTCCCTTAACACCTGTAGTACTATTCTCAGGTGCTGTTCATGCTCTTCCTGACCCTTAGAATAAATCAAAATATCATCGATGAACACGATAATAAATCGATCTAAAAATGGTTGGAACACTCGGTTCATCAAGTCCATAAATGCAGCTGGGGCATTGGTTAACCCAAATGGCATCACTAAAAATTCATAATGACCATACCGGGTTCTGAAAGCAGTTTTAGGGATGTCTTCCTTTCTTATTTGCAGCTGATGATAACCCGATCTTAAGTCAATTTTTGAGAAATATTTAGCTTCCTGTAACTGGTCAAATAGGTCATCTATACGAGGCAAGGGATACCTATTCTTCACTGTCACTTTATTCAACTGTCTGTAATCTACACATAAGCGGAGAGAACCATCCTTCTTCTTAACAAAAAGTACAGGTGCGCCTCAAGGGGATGTGCTAGGGCGAATAAAACCCTTGTCCAACAAGTCTTGTAATTGATTCTTTAATTCATTAAACTCTAAGGGTGCCATTCGATAAGGAGGAATAGAGATCGGTTGAGTACCTGATAATACATCAATACAAAATTCAATTTCCCTTTCAGGAGGTAACCCTGGTAATTCTTCAGGGAAAATATTAGGGAATTCTTTTGCTACTAGAACCTGTTCCAGTACTGGGACTTGTAGTTCTGTATCTCGAACCATCGTTAAATATCCTTGACACCCCTTTTTCAAGAGTCTCTGAGCTTCTATCGTTGATATTAAATTGTTTGGTGCTTCACTTCGATCACCTTGAATGACAAGGGGAGATTTACCAGGAATGTTACATCTCACTAACTTAAGATGACAATCCACCACTACATAACAGGACGCTAACCAATCCATTCCGAGTATTACATCAAACTCAGCTATCGCAAGCACTATCAAGTCAACTAACGTCTCACAATTGGCCAGAGTAATCACACATGTCCTATACACCCTTTCAACTATCACAGATTCCCCCACTGGGGTTGCAACAAATAACGGGCACTCTAATTTTTCAGAGTCCTTACCAATCTTCTTTGTAAAACAGGGGGATATATAGGAATGTGTGGAGCCAGGATCAAATAATGAATAAGCAGGATGTGAACAAACTGTAAGTGTACCTGTTACCACAGCATTGGATGCTTGTGCATCCTGTCTATTTAATGCAAAAACCCGAGCCTGACCCCGTCCTGCAGTCGCCTGGCCTTTACCTACTACTGTCCCACTACTGCTACCTCGACCGCTCTGAACCGTAACTGCACCGGTAGATGGAGTCCCTGTTGAGAATTGCCTGGTAGGTCGAACTGATCCCTGACTAGAATCAGGGTAACGCTGCGGACAATCTTTCACCAAATGTCCAACTTGCCCATAGCGAAAACATGCTCCCGTCTCTCTATGGCAAATGCCTGAATGTATCTTCCCACAAATGGAACAGGGACCTCTAGATTGACGAGATGGAGTAGAAACTGGGGTGGACATCGTGCTAACCCCTTAGAATGATCCTCTGTGCCTGTCAGTACCGACAGAAAATGAAGTGGGAGGTCCCGTGAAAGATTGAGTAAATCTCTGATGACTCTGGGGTCTCATACCATAGGAAGGTCCAGCCACAAAAGAACTACCTCCCTGTCTCCCATCACTGTCACGCTTCCTCTTCTTCTGGGAAGTGTCCTCGTCCTTATCCCTCATCTCTATCATGCGTACACAATCCACTGCAGCTGAATATGAGGGAAAAAGGTTCATCTGTGTAGCGATCACCCTATACAACATACGGGGTAGCCCATTCACAAATCGCTTGATCCTGTCCCTCTCAGTAGGGACTAAATGTGGGGCGTAACGAGACAACTGTGTGAACCGAATGTCATAATCAGAAACACTCATGCCTGGGATCAATTTCAGACCCTCGAATTCTCTGGCCCTAGCATCACGAACACTCTGTGGCAAGAAGCGATCCATAAAGAGCCCCTTAAATTCCTCCCATAACATTGGAGGAGATCCGATTGGCCTTTCCCCCAGTAAGGTCTGATACCATATGTAAGCCGCATCTTGTAACTGAAACCTAGCAAACTCTGATGATTTTGCACTTGAACAACTCAGAGCTCTGCATATCTTCTCAATACCATCAATGAATTGCTAGGGATCCTCCTGACTTTCTGTTCCCGAATAAGTGGGAGGCCTCAATTTTAAAAACTGGGAAAGGGTTACTGGAACCTCCCTCTCCTCCCTCATCACCTGAGGCCCTACCGGTCTTGGCTGCACTGGGGGTGCGATTTCCTCCACAGGAGGTGGAGGCTCTTCCCTATCTGCAGGTGAGGCCTTCCTAGGGGGTCGATTAGTTCCTCGACCCCTACCCCGACCTCGACCACGACCTCTGATAGGTGGGGTAGTTTGTTGAGCTGATGCACTCGCAGAAGCCTCATCTACAGCAGCTAGTCTATTAACTGAACGAATTCTGGGAGGCATATCCACACTACAACAAAAGAACAAACATGCAAATCAATTTCTAGATTGTAAGGAAGATATGATCACATTCAATAAGGCAGCACGCTTGAAGGAATAACTCAGGACACCCTATAAGGCTTTCAGTGACACCTCAAGTATAGTTACGCCCGGGTTCATAACCATAATTGAGATCTCACCGAAAACACTTGCTCCACAGGACCACAGAAAGACCTAGGCTCTGATACCAACTGTCACAACCCACAAATTTAGTATGTTGGGACAAAAGATAGCAATTTCTCCTACCATAATTAAGAGTTCATTTCTGACTTTTGTAAAAATTTCGGTAGAGTCCCCTCTATAATTTGGACCTCCCGATATTTGTACAATCAGTCAATTCAACAATACACTCAAAATATATCAAAACATAGACATCTAGGGAGTGGGGATGTCCTGACTATGATTCAGTGGAGCCACATTTTTACATTGTTCAAAGTCAAATGATTGACAAGCGTAAAATAAAATACACCCACATGAACAATTGTGGGCTCGCCAAAAGAAACAAAACAGGAGATCTACAGCTAGTCGGCAGCTCAGGGTAGGCTAGGGTCTTCAATGCTCTCTGAAAAACAGATTTAAGAAAGAGTGAGTTTGAAACTCAGTGAATAAATAATGCCGACCCTTAAAAATCTTATCTGTACATATATATATATATATATATATTCATCATGCACAAATCAAGCCTCATGCAGATCGTTTCTTAAAGTACATCAGAAGTATCTAAGCAGAACCAGATTAAAACAGACCCAGAGCACACAGTTCGCGGGGAGAATAACCACAGACGCAAAGCACTTTGCTTACGAAATAAATAACTCCACATGTGGTAGCTACCCACACGGGGCTAGCAAAACCCCTGCTAGCTGAGGTTCAGATCATGGTGCACCAAGGCTAACAAGTACTGCTGTTAGCTACAGAGTTCTGAATAGATAACCTCTTAAATTTAATACGTTTCTCAAATCACATTTCAGATTTAATACGTTTCTCAAATCACATTTCAGACAGAGTACCTTCTATATCAGTTCGATATTAAAGTTTCCAAATAACTCAACAGGCATCAATTTGCAAAATTTCATGTTTAAATCAATTTTCAGTAACATGCATATAACAAAACATTTATCCAAACGTTAGAACACTGGAAAGAAACTTAGTAATAAAATAAGAAGTATGAGTTACTCAAGGTCTGCATTACTTACTCACCTCCTAAGATGATATCAATATTCCCTGCCCAGTCCTCAGCTATCCTCAATCTCCTGAGTAACCTACAATACCCGTTCACCAGATTTTTAAAGTGTGAATAACCAAAAGAATCGTCTCATTAACTTAGCCTATCTAACCTTAATGTCTATTCTTCATTCCCTCAGATTAACATATGAAAAACTAAGGTTTCTTAGGTGTTCTAGGTGTTTTCGACATGTTAGCCGCGGCCAAATACCTCTTAGCCGCGGCTAATTCTTCTTTGTTTAACCCCCTTCTTCATCACTAACGCCGCGACGAGTTGGACATTCGCCGTGGCCAACATATATGGAGCCGCGGCGAATAAGCCTCCTGGAGCTTCTTCGCTCGTGCTCTCGATATTGGCCGCGGCCAATACCTCCTTCCGCCGCGGCCAATCCCTCTCTGGAAAGGTTAGCCGCGACCAATTCCTTAATTCGCTACGGCGAAGTACTTCCTGGATGACTCCCAACCGACCTCTCCACTTTCGCCCCGGTACGGATAAATCCATCCTTCTCTCCTCCATTCTTGCCTCCCATCCATACAACCCACATATACATAGTTATAGGTTTATCTATATATATATTTGCATCCATATATGTCAACAGATCATTTAAAAGCTTAAATTCATGAGAGAGGGATGAGAGAGAGAGCATAATCTAGAAGAAGGAAGGTGGTAATACTTTGAAGCTTAAAGGAAATCAATTTGCTCCAACCAACTCATCTCCTTGCACCATTTTGTTTTTGTTTTCTTTCTACGCACACTCTCCTCAGCTGGTCACACACACACACAGAAACACATTACAGAACAAGTAAAATAGGGGAGGGAGATGCTGAGAAATGGAACCAGCAGAAACAATACCTATAGCAGCAAACTCTAGACCTGGAGCAAGACTTGGTTCTGGCGTTAAATTCCCCAACCACCAGCAGCAGGATTTGGAACCAGAAACAGCAGAAAAATGAACATAGGGAACAGCAGAAATGGCGAGAATAGAGGAGAGAAGATGAAGCTTTGTTTCCAGTGCAACTCTGCTCCTCTTTCTGACCGAAAGGATGTGAATGGGTATGGTTCAGTGCTGCAGAATTTGGAGAAGCAAATTTACGTAAAGCCCAGCAAAACAAATGGATGAGTAAGGGCATTTCGGCAATTGCAGAAGGAAGAAAGGAAATTCTCAACGTGGCAGCTCAATCTCTCCCTTTGAAAAGTCAACTTCATGCAGATGAATATATGGCATGCACGTCGGGCATTACACCATGTATTCATCTGGGTGTCTCTAGTAACTGGGGTAGGTCAGTCTATGAGGGTAAGAAAGCTTAGTCCTAGATATATTAGCCTATTTGAAATTCTTGAGAAAATTGGACCCGTGGCCTATCGGATAGCCTTACCTCCGAACCTAGCCCAAATCCACAATGTTTTCCATATCTCCTAATTAAAAAAGTACTTACTAGATCCCTCATATATCATAGAATATGATCATGTTCATGTAGGAAAATCTTTCCTATGCAGTGAAACCAGAAAGGATTGTAGATGCCAAGCTGAAACAACTGAGAAATAAGAACATCCCTCTAGTAAAAGTGATCTGGAAGGGTCTGACGTCTGAAGAGGCAACCTGGGAGCTGGAGAATGAGATGAGACAAAAGTATTTAGAACTATTTCCTTAAGGTATGTATTTAAATTTCGAGGACAAAATTTATTTTAAGGGGGTGGAAAATATAATGAACGTAAATTTCGTAAAACGACGAAATAAGTCATATAAAAGTAAATCCTCTGAAATGACCTAGATAATATCCAAAAAAATTTGGGTTGAGTTCTAGATTCCTAAAAATGATAATTCTAGGCTCAAATGGAAAGAAAAATGGAATTAGGATGAAGAAATAATTTGTGACGGAAACTGACGAACCATAATGGCATTTTCGTAAATAAGTGTAACTTTTGGAAAACCACATAGGAGGGCTTTTTAAATGAAAGTTTTGAGTTGCCTAAAGTTCTCAGAGGCCCCAAAAACTATAGGAAGCCCCGAGACTGGTGAAACCCCTCCAGTGTATATTTTTCAATGTCAGTTGACCTAAACTTTGACCGATTTGTTCGGTAAAGTTTTAGCTCCAAATTGAGTGATTCCAAAGGCATTTTATTAAATCGTGAACCTAAATTTTATGATGGAAAAGACGTTTCTTAAAAAGGAGCTAAAACGAAGCCAAAATGAAGTTGCCATTATGGAAGGGCAAAATTGGAATTTATGGTTTCTTGAATGTTCTAAAGAGTTCCACACTTTTCTCCCTTAGCACGACCCTTTCTGCCCAAAATACAGAAAATCTGCAGCTCTCTTAGGCACACAAGAAGGAGGAGAAAAAAAGGAAGAAAGCCAAGGAGAAACTAGGTAATTTCATGGAATTTCTTGCTCCATCTTCCTCCAATCTTGTTCTCCTCTCTTCCTCCTTTCTTTCCATGGATTTTTTTGAATGATTTGGTTTTGTTTTGAGGTTAGACCAAGGAGGGAAATTTCATGTTTGGAGAAGAGAAGCCAACCAAGGGAAGAAACATCCAAGAAACTAAGGAAAAACAAGGTAAAATCTCATTCCTATGGTAGCCTTTTCTTATCCCTTTGTCTTGTATATTTCAGCCAACATAGGATGGGATAGGAGGGGCTGGATTTTGGGCAGAACCAAGAAAGAAACCTAGGAAAAAGAGTGCAAAGGATTAGGAATATGGCAAGAAATTCAAGTAAAAACCAAAGGAAAACAAGTTAGAAAAGTGTAGTGTTTTCTAGGGTTTTGTAAAATCTGATTTTGTGTGAATATTTCCTTGGGTAGTTGAATGTTCTCTTGAGCTCCTAAGACCTCTAGGAAGCCTCCCAAGTGGCTCTCCCATTAAGGAAAAATCACAAAGTCCATGAACCTTCCTTATGGTGCATATTTCGGCCAAACTAGGTTCATTAGGCTAGGGGATGTTTTAACTTGTTCTAGCCTTATTTGGGACTTTATATGATGTTAGAAGATGAGAGAAACTATTGAGAAAAATTTAGGAGCCATAGATTGGGAGATGGGACAATGGTGTCCATAATGGTACCTTATGAAATAACTTGGTATTTCAATGGTGCAATTGAATATGTGATGGCTCCAAGGACCTTAAATGAGTCCAAGAAGTCTAGAAATAACAAGAGAATGGAGCCTAGCACTTGAATGATATGAATTTCTTCAATAGGTCACTTATGGAACCAATATGTTCATTATGGAACCAAGTATGTGATAAGCTTTAGTTTAATGTCTTGGCTTGCTTCAAGGATGTGATTGTGTGTTATTTGTGATGTCTAGGGCAAGAGAACCTTAATCCATCTAAGTGCTCTTGTGAAACCAACAAGGGGAAGGAAATTGCAAAGTGAGCTTGCATAACTTAAAAGGTAGCTCTCCACCTCATTCTCTTTGCATTCTTGTGTGCATATGTATGTTTTAGTATACTTGCATGCATTCTTGATGCTTGATAACATGCCACTTGATCCTTATTGTACATTGGTACCAATGTGGTGTCTTGAATGACCATGAATGTTGAAAGAGCTTATAAGGGTGAGGTGATGCCAAAAGTCCTTTGATAAAGATGAGGAGATGCCAAAAGTCTTATGGCATGGGTGAGACAAGGCCAAAAGTCCCTTGAATGGGTGAGGCTAGGTCAAAAGTCCCTAGGCCAAGAGTGAGGCAAATCCAAAGGTCCTAGAAATGGGGTGAGGCTAAACCAAAAGTCCTTAGAGCATGAAAGTGGTCTTGACATGTAAATATGGCATGGAATGGAATTTATTGCACACTTTATGCTTACATAGTATGAATTTGATGTATGTATGCCTTGAATGTGATGTGAGTGGGTGTGTGAGATATTGAGATTCTTGGAATCTCATTCCCCTTCCCCCCTCATCCTTGAATTGTCTAGGTGGTGTTCCAAGTCAAGGAGATGCAAGCCAAGGATCTTGAACATCTTTATTTTGATGTATTATGTACTTGAAGTAGTGGTTGAATGTCAAAGTAATGATGCATGTAATGTTTTTGTGATATAAGACCATGAACAAGTGTAAAATGATGTATGAACATGATGTAGACTTTATATGACACTAAAGGTAATGGAATTATGCAAATTAGCTCTTTGATGGTTTGATGTAACTATGCACAAATGGACGTTAAGAGACCAAAATAAGATGTATGAGGTTTGGGATCACTTGGGCAGTATTTAAAAGTCATATTTGTACTTTGAAACTTGCTCAAGGGGTGCCAAACTCAAGAAGATGCCATTTGGTGCAAAGTGACTCTTGATGGGAAGCAAAAATGACCATTTCATGAGGCTATGTCACTTTTTGTCTAAATGAGCTCTTCTTGGTCTGAAATTTGGCATGCATCTAGATCTTATTAAGAGATTATTTAGAAGCTAAAGTTGGTAATTTTTAGAGGTCTGTGGAATATTTGGCGAATTGTTGAAGTTGAGATTTTTTTTGGTTTTGGTCCTTGGTACTGTAGCATTGGTCCAAAATTAAACTCTGTCACTCATAGGGCAAATGATGTCCAATTGTCACGAAATTTTATACAAAGAAACTAGAAATTCCCAGTGACTTGATCTAGCTAGAAGCACCTCATTTGGAGGTCTAGAGAGGGAGATACGATTTTTCAAAGAGTCAATCTAGTGTCAGGCATCTAACCCGACCTTAGTCACTGTTTGATCAAAATTCAGGGTCTGGGAGAGCTTGAATTGGTCTAGAATTATTTTTTCCCTCTAGCTAACTTCCCTAGCTTTCCAAATTGGTATCATTCACTCGATTTGGAATTTTGTGAAATTAATTGAACATTTTTGAAATTTATATCAATAAACTGTGACAGCATCAGGACCCAGTCCGACCTCCAGACCATTTTGTATGTCAAACTTTCGGTGTGTGGGATTTTATGACTTGTAACTATTTTTATCATAAAGTAGACATCCCAAGCTTTCCAAAATTACTAAGATTACATAATTTCAATTTTTCTAGAATTACTTATGATTTTACAAAGTTTTGGACAGAATAGTAGCAAATCTGGCCGAAATTCAATGAGTTCCATTCATGCTCCATTTCGGTTTCCCTGAGTTATGAGCAAGATTTTGTGATACAAATGGGTTGTAATAATATATTTAAATATGAAGATGCATGGTATGAACCTACACGGCCCTCGTGTCACCGATTTAAAATTTTTAAGCATAACGCAATGTCAATAAATTCATTATTGTTGGTCCATTTTCCATGTACTCTTATGAAAATAATGATAGGGAGCTTATGAATGCCATGAATGGGGTTAGATATATATGGTATTACACAAACACTATTGCCTAATACTCTATGCTTTAATTCTGTTTAATCATAAGAACAAAATTCCACATCTTCCATATGAGTTTTTCATATTTCTTATAAATTCCATCTCATAATCCCTTATTGCTCTCTTTCCAACCAAGCATTGTCTAACTTTTCCCATATTCTCACAGTATTCTCAAATTCTTGTATAATGTTTTGATTTTTCTAAATTTTTCCATATTTTATCTCAAAACTTCTAACCACTTTCTTAATCGTGTTAGACATACTCTAAATTCTTGTCTTTTGATTTACCCAAATTTCTCCTAATACTATATGAAAATCCTAACCTTTTTCCTCTCAATAGAGCAACACACTCTACCAGTTCTTGCCTCATTCTTTAATATAATTCTTAATTCAAAGCTTTTTTTTTTCCTTTTTGGGTTAACAAAGAGGAGATAAATAATAGACTAATAAAGTCTATCCTCACATAGCAATTTGGGGATGGGGCAAATTTTGGAGGGTGTGTGGCTATTATTTGAGAGGAGATTGGAGGCCGACAAGGAATTTTGAGACAAACGTATGAGAAAATTTGAGAAAATAATAATAATAATAATAATAATAATAATAATAATAATAATAATAATTATTATTATTATTATTATTATTATTATTATTATTATTTTCCAACAATTTAGGAAACATAAGTTTTGGTTTGGAAAAGAAGGGTTAAGGATTTCTTAGATGAAATATAACATATTTTAAAAACTGAGGAAATTGCTAGCTCTTGAAAAACATGATAACAAAGTGATAGGAACATTGACTTTTTTTTTTTTTTCACACACAAAGCAACAAATTTTAAATGTTAAAATTCAAAATACGTGACTTTATGTTTTATTTCAGTGATGTGATATTCTTATGTAGACTAAAACATATTGACCCAAAATTTTCTTCATGGAGAACACAATATCTACGCTTAACTTTTTAATGAGTGGTGATCCTTGATACTCTTGGTGTTCAGTTCGTCTCTAATAAATTTTTCGGGTCAATATGGCAGTTTAACAAGTTGGTCTATATAAGATTAGGTTTGGAATCCAAGAAACTCTTGAATGCGATGGAGCAGTTAGCTAATGTGAGACCACTTATATATACTTTTCAGAGAAACTTTTGAAATGTTACTCTTTCTTTTTCACAGTATATGAAACTTAATATAATTTGTTGACTGAATTGTTTGTGTGAATGCAGGAAACTTGCTGACTCTTCTAAAATATACGACTGAAAAGAATTTTTTTTCTGTGGTTAATGTTCTTTCCATGGTATCACGTAGTTCGCTAATATTGACTTTCAATTAGGGTTGAAATTACAATGGCGGCATTGGATGACTTTCAATTCGAAAAATTGTATGATTTTGCAATTAATATATAATTTACAAAAAAAGAATACTATATATATGTGTGTGTGTGTGTGTGTGTGTGTGTGTGTGTGAGTAGAGCAGGAAATGGGTTAGGATACGTATGTCTCGACTTTGCTTCAACTTCAAAATATTTTATTTAAAATTTTTTCAAATTTACCTTGATATTTAATGAAGCAATTGACTTATCCTACCTGAATAGGCCAAGACAAGTCAAGCTGCAATGAACTAGACCAAAATTAATATCTCTAATTTTAAATATTCCTACTCTATAATTAATAAGATATTGACATTACATCAAAAAAATACTTTGTTGGCAACTATTTTTTACTTTTATTGGCAGCTCATAATCACTAACAATGCAATCACTAACAAAACTAATGGTTTGTTGATAGTTTTTTAAAAATTACCAACTATATTATTATAGTTAGTGGTTTTATAAAAACTGCTAACGAATCTGCGTCATTGTATCCTATTCTTATGTAGTGTGATATCTTTTGTGTATTTAATATATTGAATATCTCAATTGTTATTATCAAAATGTCATCTTCCAAACGCCTTACTAGGTTATAGTTTATTTGTCTGATATTTTATCTTTTGCTTATTATAAAGTTGATACATTGTACATGCATGTTGGAATACATTGGGAAGTTAAATTTAATATATATATATATATATATATATATAAATTATCTAAACTTCTCAGCAATATATCACTAAGGCTCTCTTTGTTTCATTAAAATCTTTTTTTTATAAAAGGGTTTTTTTAACCAAGAAAAGGAAAAAAAGAATTTGTGCTTGTTTTATCAAAAAAAAAAAAACTTAAAGAAAAATTTTCCATTGACTTAAAGTTTACTTGTTTTTTAAATAAAAATCATGGAGTCCACTATAGGCTATATTTGTGGTCTAAATAAAAATTTTTCATAAAAAATTTTTTATTGAAATAAAAAATAGAAAACTTTATCTTTGAAAATTTTTTAAGAACTTTTGATTCTTTTTTCATGAAACAGACGGAGTTAAGTGATTGAGTTTTATTTTAATAACATCATTACATAAGTATCAACATAAGAGCTCTGGAAACATTTAGTTTTCTCTTTTGTTCATATTTTCTTCATTATCCTCAATCTGAACCTACCACCACCGCAAGTCAACGTAGATCAAATATGAGAAAGAAAATCAGCCACGTACATCGATCACCCCTGGTCCTAACCACAGAAAAACAAAAAGAAATGAAAAGAAAAGAAAAAGCTGGACATTATTTATTTAAAATAAATTTAAGTGATTGTCTTATATTTACATATTATACTAAACAAATATTTAAAATAAATAGTAATTCAAAAAAATTAAAATAAACATAATAAATTAATTAAACATGTTAAGTAATTTTTAGTAAATATGATATTTTATGAGAAATCATAATTATTTATCTTAATTTTTACTTCTAATTACAATATTGTTTCTTCATATTATAAAAATCACAATTAATCTTTCATCTAGTAGCTCTATTGTAATAATCAATTTACTTATCTAAATCAAGTGTTAAAAGTTAAGTACATATATATTGCGCATACTTCTTCCTTTATCTAATAATTTATTATTATTATTATTATTATTTGCTAGTTTACCAATCCCCATTTTTATTCTTTCTCTAATCTCATATCAACCAACCAACACCAAAGATACTTCAATGGGAAGCAGCATATAAGGTTGTTTTTACATGATCTGCTTGCTCCAATATTACGGTCACAGCATCAATAGCCCCGCTTAAATGTGTAAAAGTATCTTAGAATTTTTATTATAACATTTTTTTAGAATTTAGGGAAAGTGTGACACAAAAAATAAAAATGTGTATAAAATTTATTTTTTTTTTTCCATTCGCTCTTTTTTCAGTCAATTTTACTAAAATTTTATGATAAAAAATTTCAAAAGAATCTACGATGGGTCTTCAACATTAAAAAAGAAAAAAAAATCTAATTCCGGAAAAAAAAAAAAAGAAAAGACTGCAAAATCTTATATGTCTTCTGTTGCCAATTGCAGCTGTTGAGTTTGACATAATTAATTAGTGCTTTCCCAGCATGTCTCAACCAAATTGCTCAGATGGTGGTTTAGGTTTTTAAATGAATAATTAATGTGCATCCATTGTTAGCAATGTCATCTTGTCTAGTAACAAAGACGCCTATAACAATACACACCCACTTGTCTAAACTTCCAAAAAAAAAAAAAGCATTGGCTCCTCCTCTAATCATTCATTTATCGCCAAGTTATCAAATTTTCAAACTATCTTTCCTGTTCCATTTTTTTTAACTTTGACTCTAACTGATATTTAAACTAATAAATAAATTAAATTACACTTTTCTTCTTTTAAGAGAGGTTTAAAATACATATTGTTTTTGTTTTAAAAAAATATACAACATTTTTCTGAAGTTAACATATAATAAAAATATTCTGAAAAATACTATTGATTTCTTTTATAAAAAATATATGTTTTAAACTTTTATGTTAATACTATTTATTTTGTATTGAAAATTATAAATTTAATTTATTCTAAATTTAGAAAAATAATTATTTTTAAATTAGTCGAACACAAATTTAATATTTGTTCTATTTTATAACTAATAGATATATAAGGGTATTTTGGTCAAAATAAGTATAATTATATAACTCATTTTCTATTGGGTGTAATGTATTTTTTAATTTGAAAGGAAAGAATATAAACTTTTAAAATAGAAAAAAGAGTTATATAATTTGAAAATTTTGAAAAAAAAGAGAAGTGTACTTAATTTACTCAAAAACTTAATTTATACATTTTTATTTGATTTAAATTTAATATTTTTAAAAATATATATCTGAATTATCAAGAAGTTAATAAAAAAGAAGAAAAAAATTATTTAAGTTCATATACAAAAAATCCAAATATACAAAAAATTTCCCATCCTTTTCAATGACCTAGCGCCCAATTCATGATCAATTTTACTTGCTATTTATATCCCTACAAAGATCAAAATTCAAGTACCCCCAGTGACCCAATGATGGGATCATCGATACCCATGACCATTCCAGCATTTCTGATCAGCTTCATAGCTCTGATCAGTTTCCCCAAAACATGTATTGCTCAAGCACCAGACTACGTTGGAGATGACTGCCATAACAAAACCCCACAAGCTCTTACTGCTTCATACCGAACCAACCTTAACCAGGTCCTCTCAAGGCTGTCCACCGACGCAGTCACAAGCAAAGGCTACAACCACACCACCATAGGCAACCCCACGGACGCCGTCTACGGCCTCTACGATTGCCGCGGCGACGTCGCTGGACACTTCTGCCAGTTCTGCGTCTCCACTGCCACCAGAGAGGTTCTCCAGGTCAATATTGCAGTTTAACAAGTTGCTCTATATAAGATTAGGTTTGGAATCCAAGAAACTCTTGAATGTGATAGAGCAGTCAGCTCATGTGAGATTACTTATACCTTTTAGTGAAACTTTTAAAAGGTGAGAAACTTTTGAAAGGTTACTCTTGCTTTTCACAGTATATGAAACTTAATATAAGACTGAAAAGAATTTTTTTCTGTGGTTAATATTCTTTCCATGGTATCACTAAGTTCGCTAATATTGACTTTCAATTAGGGTTGAAATTACAATTGCGGCATTGGATGACTTTCAGTTGGAAAAAT
This sequence comes from Erythrophleum fordii, assembly GCA_032878935.1. Classification (NCBI taxonomy): domain Eukaryota; kingdom Viridiplantae; phylum Streptophyta; class Magnoliopsida; order Fabales; family Fabaceae; genus Erythrophleum; species Erythrophleum fordii. The sequence continues at coordinate 9,075,730 of JAVQMF010000052.1, read as the reverse complement.
TGTATAATTTTGTAACATATTTAATTTACAAAAAAAATACCATATATATATATATATATGTGAGTAGAGCGGGAAATGGGTTTGGATATGTATGTCTTGACTTTGCTTCAACTCTAAAATATTTTATTTAAATTTTCCTCAAATTTACCTTGATATCCAATTAAACAATTGACTTATCCTACCTAAATAGACCAAGACAGGTCAAATTGAAATCAACTAGACCAAAATTGATATCTAAGGGACTTAATGTAATTTATTTGAATATTATAGTTGAGAAACTTGTCTAATCTTGCTCTATGTTTATAATAAAAAGGGAGACATAAAAATAATTTGGGTTCTCCATCCTCTGATTGATAATTTTAAATCTTCCTGCTCTATAATTAATAAGATATTGATGTCTGTTGTGTATTTAATTTATTGAATATCTCAATTATTATTATCAAAATGTCATCTTCCAAATGCCTTCGTAGGTGATTTCTCTGATATTTTATCTTCTGCTTATTATGGAGTTGATACATTGTACATGCATGTTGGAATACATTTGAAAGTTAAATAAATAAATATATATTATCTAAACTTCTCAGCAATATATCATTAAGGCCCTCTTTGCTTCATTAAAAAAAAATTTTATAAACGAGTTTTTCTAACCAAAAAAAAAAAGAAGAATTTGTGCTTGTTTTATCCAAAAAAAATTTACAAAAAATTTCTATTGACTTAAATATTACTTCTTTTTTAAATAAAAATCATGGAGTCCACTATAGGCTATATTTGGGTCCAAATAAAATTTTTTTTGTTGAACTAAAAAATAGAAAACTTATGTTTGAAAAATTCTTTTAAAGAAAATTTTCTAAGAACTTTTTTATTTTTTATTTTTTTCATTAAACAGATGGAGTTAAGTGATTTAGTTTTATTTTAATTACATCATTATATAAGTATCAACATAAGAGCTCTGGAACCATCTAGTTTTCTCTTTTGTTCATATTTTCTTCATTATTCTCAATCTGAAACTACCACCACCGCAAGCCAACTTAGATCAAATATGAGAAAGAAAATCAGCCACATACATCCATCACCCCTCGTCCTAGCCAAAAAAATTTTACGTGAACATGATTTATTTAAATTAAATTTAAGGAATTGTCTTTTAGGTGAAGATCAGCACGTGATTTACATATTATACTAAAAAAATATTTAAAATAAATAGTGATTCAAAAAAATTAAAATAAACATAATATTTTAATTAAACATAGTTATATAAACATGTTAAGCAATTATTTAATAAACATGATATTTTATGAGAAATCATAATTAGTTATCTTGATTTTTACTTCTAATTACAATATTGTTTCTTCAATTTATAAAAATCACAATTAATCTTGATCTATTAGCTCTATTGTAATAATCATTATCAAATGTTAAATGTATATATATGTATTGCACATACTTCTCCCTTTATCAAATTATTATTATTATTTGCTAGTTTACCAATCCCCATTTTTATTCTTTCTCTAATCTCATATCAACTGACCGACACAATGGATACTTAAATGGGAAGGAGAACATAAGTTTTTTTTTTTTTTTTACATGATCTGCTTACTCCAATATTACGTTCACAGCATCAATAGCCCCGCGTAAATGTGGAAAAGTATTTTAGAATTTTTTTATTATAAAATTTTTATATAATTTAGAGAGAGTATGACACAAAAAATAAAAATGTGTATAAAATTTATTTATTTTTTCCATTCGTTCTTTTTCTAGTCAATTCTACCAAAATTTTATAATAAAAAAATTTAAAAGAATCTACGGTGTGTCTTCAATATTTAAAAAAAAAAAGAATCCAATTCCGCTAAAAAAAAAGCGTGCAAAAAGGGCTTTTTGACAGATATATGCAACAATACAAAACAAAAGAGAGAAATGTATAACTCCAAAAATTAATTCCGGATATATGTAAGTAATTTTTTTAATAAAAAATAAATTTTTTTTAATAAAAAATTGGAATGCGGAGTCAGTGACTCCGCGTTCCAAATTTTTTATAAATTTTTTTTAAAATTTTCTGACCCCCTCAAAGGGGGTCAGAAAAGCTGACCCTACGTGGGTCAACACTGACCCATGTAGGGTCAGTGTACTGACCCGTTGAGGGTCAGATGAGGGTCAGATTTTCTGACCCTCAATAGGTCAAAAATTTTGACCCCATTTTGGGGTCTAAAAAAAAAATTTTGTATATAACTATCCGTCCCTTTTGCATTTGTTTTGTTTCCATTCTCATTATTTCCATTCTTCTTCCTCACTTCTTCGTAACTCATTCCTTTGTTTCTTCATATTGCTTGAATGGTTTTGTCTCTTCAGTAAATTTGCTCCTCTGCTTCATCTACATTCTAAGGTTGGTATTTTATTTTTAAAAAATTTTTATTTTTCCTTTACTTAACAAATATTCATATTTTTTTCTCTTGAAAAATTTAATTATTTTTCTTTGAAATTCATATTTTTGCATTTGTTTTGTTTCCATTCTCCTTCCTCATCCCTGTGCATTATTTCCATTCTTCTTCCTCACTTCTTTGCAACTCATTCCTTTGTTTCTTTAGATTGCTTTAATGGTTTTGTCTCTTCAGTAAATTTGCTCCTCTGCTTCATCTACATTCTAAGGTTGGTATTTTATTTTTAAAAAATTTTTATTTTTCCTTTACTTAACAAATATTAATATTTTTTTCTCTTGAAAAATTTAATTATTTTTCTTTGAAATTCATATTTTTGCATTTGTTTTGTTTCCATTCTCCTTCCTCATCCCTGTGCATTATTTCCATTCTTCTTCCTCACTTCTTCGCAACTCATTCCTTTGTTTCTTCAGATTGCTTGAATGGTTTTGTCTCTTCAGTAAATTTGCTCCTCTGCTTCATCTACATTCTAAGGTTGGTATTTTATTTTTAAAAAATTTTTATTTTTCCTGTACTTAACAAATATTCATATTTTTTTTCTCTTGAAAAATTTAATTATTTTTCTTTGAAATTTTTTCAGGTTCTCAAACGGTGCCATCTTTTTTAATTTGAAGTTGTTTTTATATTATCTATCGGTTCAGTTGTGTAAAAGATTTAGATTTTTTTATCAACCTTCGAATCCCTATTGAGGTTTGTAAATTATTTTGAAATATATTTTATTTCTTATTTTTTTATATTTTTATTTCTTTATAGAAAATACTTATAAGTTTTTTTTTTCTATTTATACAGATTCTCAGGTGCTTCTATTCTACAAGAAAACTTTTGTTCGTTTGAAATATGTTCGGTATCTTTTTTCCTTGATCATTTTAATATACTTGTTTAATCATTATTTACACAAAGGCACCGATTAAAGATTGACAATGAGTCGAAGGAAGGAAATCATATGTATTCATGCAAATGGAAGGATTTTTGACACCAACAAAGGAACAACATTTGTTTGTGATAAGCCGAAATTATTAAGAGTTGACCCTGACATTAATCTCGAGCAGTTGAAGGTTGTGGTTGGAGAAAAATTACGACTTCAGTCAGAACAGTATGTATCTGAGTTAGTGTACCGATACCCACGATCACTTAATCTAACTTGGTACTTGTCGTGCACATTAGAGGACGATTCAGATATCCAAACCATGTGGGAAGTGAACCGACGCTTTCCATATCAACTGGGGGCACCTGAATTATATGCACACATCTCAACTAATGATGTGGGCCAAAGGGGTGAAGAGACTGATATGATTGAACCATTGACAAATCCCAGTACAAGTGAGCTTAATAGACTGGATGAATCGGTTTCCTTGTTTAGCTCTTATCTCAGAAATGTTCATCCATTTGAGACCCAATTTTCTAATACTCAACCAATACCATTCATAAATGATATATCTCAACCAAGTTCATCGAGGGGTGAGATGTGTCATAACAATCCTTCCAGTCCTTCAGATGTAACTGAAGATATAATGGATGAATTTGAGGCAGAGGATGAATATGATGCTCCGCCAGATGCCAATAAATATAGAGAGGATGATATTGCTGCGACTGATACTGAAGGGAATCCTGTAACTCCATTGAATCTAGATTCTGAGTAGGCATTTGCTTTTTTGTCTCACATCAGCAATGAAAATGTGAGTGAATTTGAGATACCTAACATGGAGGGGGTCATCGATCTAAATGAAGACCAAGAGATGTATGTTGGCATGCGATTTTCTGATAAGCAGTCACTGAGTCGTGCTGCAAAGCTTTATTCAGTCCGCAAACACCACACATTCAAGGTGCATCAATCATCAATGAAGTACGTGGAGTATCGTTGTCCTGAGTATGGTGTTAGATGCAATTGGCGGATAAGGGCATGTCAATCTGAGGGAGAAAATGATTGGCGGATAACAAAATATGCGGGCCCACACACTTGTGTCTCTTCCATGCTATTACAGGATCATCTGAAACTAGACTCTGATATAATAGCATCAACTATTGTATCGATGGTCACAGAAAATTCTTCTGTTTCAGTTCGTGATGTCATTGAGTGGATTCATAGCACCTTTGGATATACGGTGTCTTATAAAAAGGCATGGTGGGGTAAGCAACGAGTTATTGCAATCGCTTTTAGGAATTGGGAGTGATCGTATACAGTTCTCCCGAGATGGTTATCTGCTGTCCAACACTTCAATCCAGGCTCATATTTTGAATTTGTGACTAAGAAATGACCGCAGACAGCATCAAATACAGAGACAACAATTATGTTTCATAGGGTATTTTGGATATTTAAATCTTGCATTGATACCTTTGATCACTTGAAACTGATTATCCAAATAGATGGCACATTTCTGTATGGGAAATATAAAGGGATGTTGCTAATTGCCAGCTCATAAGACGGTGCTAGAAAAGTTATCCCCCTTGCATTTGCTATTGTTGAAGGTGAAACATTTGAGGCATGGGGGTGGTTTCTTAGTAACCTTAAGCGACGAGTGGTATCGAACAAGATAGGCTTGTGTTTGATATCTGATCGTCATCCTAGAATATTAGCAGTAATCGCAAACCCAGAAAATGGGTGGCAACCACCCTATGCACATCACATGTTTTGTTTGCGTCATATTGCGAGTAATTTGAATACTACGTTTAGGATTAAATAGTTGAAGAAAAAGTTTGTGGACATTGGCTATCTGAATGAGCGTCATTTGGTTGATGAACAATTGGCTTAGATTCGACAGTTGCATTCAAAAACGGCGAATTGGATAGATGACATACCGAAAAGTAAATGGTCACGGGCATATGATGTGGATGGGCATCGTTGGGGGCACATGATAACAAATTTAGCTGAGTGTATCAATAGTGTCTTCAAAGGTGTTAGATTCTTGCCCATTATTGGTTTGGTCAAGGTAATAATGTATCGGTTGAATAAGTATTGGGTTGAACGGGCGCAAACCACATTTGCTTAAATGCAAACAGGCAGCATATTTTCTGAGGATATCCACAAGAAGATTTCAGTCAGAATTGCAAGAGCATCTGCTTTATCGGTCCATACATTTGATAGAAGGGCTTCAGAGTTCGAGGTCGAGGAACCCTACGATCCCTCCAATAAACAATATGGGCGAACTTGCAAGTTTAGCGAGTTTCAACTCCAAAAGTATCCCTGTCAACATGTCTTTGCTGCATGTGCCAAAGTTTGTCTTGATCCTCTACAATTTGTGCACACTATTTTTTGGCTGGATACAATTCTAAATACTTACAAGACAGAATTTCGTCCAATGGGAGGAGACTTTTATTGGCCTTACACAAATGGGCCTTGATTGGTCCCTGATCCTTCTATGATTCAAGATAAAAGTCGACCGAAATCCTCGCAAATACGTAATGAGATAGATTGGCAAGAAAACTCCAGGGACAATCAGAGATGTGGTTTATGTAGACAAGTCGGACACAATCGTGCCACGTGCTCGACTCGTCAACCACGAGGATAGTTATAGTTATTGAAGTGAATTAAATATTCATTGTCAATTATCATTTGTAGATGAATTGCATATGAATTATTAATGATTAATTGGAAGTGCCTATTTCATTATATTTTTCTTACATATAAATTGTTGTTCATTATTTTGACATACTAAAGTTATATTATTGGTTTGTAATTTATTATTCACTAGTTTGACATATTAGTGTTACTATTAACAGATATTTGAGTTCTCAGTTTCTATTATGGACCCTCACCATAGTGCTGTTCATCTTGGACTAGAGGATGAGACTTTACTATATTTACAGTCTCGCCACGTGTCCCAAACTGTGTGGCAAGGATGAGTGAGTAACAAATTTACTTTATTGTTTATTATTGAGTTAACTAAATTTATAACATTTTCTCTAATATAATTACGTAGGATGATAGAATTCTACGCATAAGACGAATAGCGCAACAAGATAATATATTCGATCCTCCTCTAGCCATTGTCCCATATCTCGTACAGGTTGGTTTTTACGGTGTTTCAAGACTCGGTCATTTTGACTTCAATGTCACTCTTGTGTCAGCCTTGATTGAGCGATGGTGCCCAGAGACATATACATTTCACCTCACCAGAGGCGAGTGCACAATCACACTGTAAGATGTCGCTATCCAATTGGGTTTACCTTGCACGGAAAATGCAATATGTGGTCGAACAGACTTTAATTGGTCAATTATTTGTAATAGGTTACTTGGGGTGATACCACCTCCTGAGACTTTAAATGGATAGAGATTGAGTGTTCCCTGGTTGACTCAGACATTCAACCACTTGCGGGATGACGCAGATGATGATACTATTCGCCAGTTTGCACGAGCATATATCCTGCTTTTGATTGGGGGGTACTTAATGCTGGATAGGACTGGACATGAAGTTATGTTAATGTATCTTCCGCTACTTGCTGATTTTGTAGAAGCTGGTGAGTACAGTTAGGGATCAGCAGTGTTAGCCCATCTATATAAAGAAATGTGTAATGCCACTCACTATGACGAGGTTAACATAGGTGGTTGTTTGACTCTACTTCATTTATGGGCATGGGACCGATTTCCTCGTCTTGCTTCACGAAGACCCCTGCAACTCAATCCTCGGATAGTTATTTATCCTACTCGACCCCTATTGGGCTTCAGGTATAGGCAAAATTACTATTAACAGATGTACTGTTGTTTAATGATTGATAACCTAATGTGCGTTCTCCCTTTCCTTACAAGTGGCGAGATGTTTCACAATATTCTCGGCCGACAGCAAATGCCTTGCAGCAGTGTAGAATATTGTTAGATCAAATGAAGGACGATGAGATTTGTGTTAAGGTACTTACTTATTTTTCATTTTACAATTATATCACAGAGTAACTATCTTCTGTTGTGTAGGTCATTTGGCTTCCATATAACTCACCCGAGGTTATCCAATTGATTTCGGAATATTGTTTAGCGATGTCTGATGTATGGCGTGTATCTGTGCCTATACTTTACTTTTGGATAGTTGAGTGGCATCACGCTGATCGCATTCTCTGTCAATTCGGTAGGATGTAACATATTCCAGAAAAAACCATTTAATATAGGATCACTACATACTCTCCAATTGAGAGGAAAGATTTATAAAGATTGGTGCGAAGAGCATGTAGTTTTCATTACAGCATGGAATTCATGGCCCTTGGTAGTGGCACAGAATGACCTTACTGATACACCACTAGATCGCGCATCGGACTATATGCGTTGGTATTGGCGACATACGCGAAGATGGATTCATCCTGCTAGTGGTTCTCAAGGTTTTGTGGTATGACTTTTACGTAATTCTTATCTTTATGATACGTATCCTTAAATAAATATATATACTTATAATTTTTAATAATTGATTTTTCTTTTAACAGACTGATGTGTTGGAGGACTTATACAGACTTACTATCACTGACCCCCCGACGCTTAGTTATGGGGATTTTAGGCAAAAAGCAAGCAGTGATATTCGAAACATGTTGCATGCTTTAAAAGAACATCGAGATATGTTTGTTTCTCAACCAGCTTCGCCAGCACCTGATCTATCCAGACCTCCAGAGCTAGAAGTGAGACTAGGAAAAAGAGGCCATGGGTTTCTCTCATCTAGGGAACCAATGTCTGGTGGAGACTTTAGGGGATTGCACATGAATATGCCATCATCATCTTATATGACAGCCTCTGTGTCTAGTGGGGACGTTGATCCTTCTTCTGTTTTACCACAAACTGTCGGTGGAGATGTTGGTTCTTCTTCCTTTTCACCATCTGTAGCTGTTGACATTCCAGGCCCATCTTCCTGTGCACCTTACTATACCCCTTCATTGCTTGCCTCCACTTATATTGAGTCATCTTTCTCCACACCGCTACTGCAGTCAATGCAATCTCCTGGCGTTCCATTTACATCATTATTTACGGATCCAGCTGCATTTAGTGCAGAATATTGCAATACTTCATTCTCACAGTGGGCCTCCTACCAACCTCAACAAGATTTTCTCACTCCAAATCAACCAATTCCACCTATTCAATCTCCTCAATGGAATTTCAGTTCCCAACAAATTCGCCATCAAGTGGAGGATGAATCGTCTGAAGAAGAAAATGAAGAAGGACTTGTAAATGACACCGAGGAGGACAAAGAGGAGGAAGAAGAAGAACAACCATAACAACGCCGCCCACAATGAATGAGGAGAAGGCCTCGGTGTGGGACAGACAGTCATTACGGCTGATAACTATTATCGCTATTTTTTAAGTTTCTTGTTCATTTGTATTATTTAATAATAGATTTAAATATATTTTAAGAAAACTTTATTCTCTTCTTCAAATAGATTTAAATATATTTGATTAATATTTCTCAGAACATAAATATTTTAAAATTATAATTTCAAAATTTAAATAAAATTAATTCCTAATCTTCAAAATATAAATGTCTTATATTTATCAAATTAAACAAATTATATATACAAATTAGGTCATTATGTTTCTCAATATATAAATTAATATTTTTTTTCAATTAAAAAAAATCTCTTCAAATAAAATTTTAGACATACTTTTATTAATTTACTTAAATTTTTGTTTACGTCTTTTAACGATTATATAAATTTCACCTTTTACAAATTTCAATGAAATTAATTAAATTTTTAAAAAATATAATCTGATTTTTTTTAAACTTATTATTAATATTTTAATTTCTTCAAATTTAAACAAAATTAATTCTTATTCTTCAAAACATAAATTTCTTATACTTATAAAATTAATCAAATTATATATATAAATTAGGTCATTATATTTTTCAATACATAAATTAATATTTTTTTCCAATTAAAAAATATCCATTCAAATGTAATTTTAGAAATACTTTTACTAACTTGTTTATTAATTTTTTTTCCTTACAATTTAAACAAAATTATTTAATATTTTTCAAAATAATATACACAAATTAAGACGTTATGTTTTTCAAATTATAGATAAGAAAATTTTTTTTGTAAGCAAAAAAATTTCATGAACATTTCGACTGTAAATGCATTTTATTATAATTTTTTAAATACTTTTCTTTTACTATATGTTTAAGAATTCTTATATAAATTGTTAAAAAATTATTACTTATATTTTACTTGTTCAAAATCTAAATAAAATTAATTACTATTCTTCAACACATAAATTATTTATAATTATAAAATTAAAAAAATTATATATACAAATTAAGTCATTGTATTTTTTAATATATTGATTAATATTTTTTCTCCAATTAAAAAATTCTCATACAAATGTAATTTTAGAAATATTTTTATTAATTTATTTAATAAATTAAATTTTTGTTTACTTTTTTTATTATTTAAATTTTACTTTTTACAAATTTCAATAAAATTAATTAAATTTTCTCAAAATATAAATTTTTATCACTTATACAACTAATAAAATTATAAAAAGATTTAAAGATATTTTATTTTTAAATATACACAAAATTAATATAAATTTAAATAATACATAAATTAAAAATATTTATTATAATAAATTTGTATATTTTAAACTTTTTATTTTTTATTATTTTTATAAATTTTAAATAAATTAATTAAAATATTAAATTTTAAAATATTTTTTTTAAATTGACACACGGGTCAAACTGACCCAATGGGTCAATTGTTGGATCAATCAAACTGACCCGTTGGGTCAGTGGAGGTCAGTGAGTCAACGCTGAATCACTAACTCAAGGGTTAGTGATTCGATAGGGGTCAGTAGACCCCCATTTAAAAAAAAATTATTTTTTTAAAAAAGTTTTTAGGGACGCGAGCTCCGCGTCCCTTTCAAATTTAAAAAATATTTTTTTTTTGAAACGCAAAATCAGCGATTCCGCGTTTTATTTTTTTAAATAAATATTAAAAATAAATCAATTATATGTTTCTAAAAATAATTTTTAAAGTTATATGTATACGTCTTTTATTTTTGTTTTTACATATATAAGTCAAAAAGCCTACAAAAAGTCTTATATGTTTTCTGTCGCCAATTGCGGATGTTGAGTTTGCTGATTCCGTGTTTTATTTTTTTTTTTTAAAATAAAAAAATAAATCAATTATATATTTCTAAAAATAATTTTTAAAATTATATGTATACGTCTTTTATTTTTGTTTTTACATATATAAGTCAAAAAGCCTGCAAAAAGTCTTATATGTTTTCTGTCGCCAATTGCGGATGTTGAGTTTGACATATAATTAAATGAATACTCAATGTGCATCCATCGTTAGCACTGTCATGCTATCTCGTAATAAAGACGCCTATAACCACACATTCCCACGCCCAAAAAAAAAAAAAAAAAGAGCCATTGTCTCCTCCATCATTCATTTATCTCAAAGTGAACAAATTTTCAAACCATCCTTTCAGTTACTCTTTTTTTTTTTTTTTTTACTTTGACTTTGCCTGGTATTTAAATTTAGATCGTTCAGGATAAATAATTTAGATGGAGGAGAATTAAAAAATAATAATAAATTATACTTTTTTTCTTTTAAGAGATATTTAAATTATATATATTTTTTAATTTTAAAAATCTATACAAAATTTTTTTAAATTTAAAATATAACCAACATATTCTAAAAAATAATGGTAATTTTTTATTAAAAAAATATATTTTAAACTTTTATATCAATGTTATTTATTTTGTGTCAAAAATTATAAATTTAATTTATTTTAAATTAAAAAAATGATTATTTTTAAATTAATCAAATACAAATTTAATATTGGTTATATTCTATAAATAATAGATATATATAATAGTATATATTTTGATTAAAATAAGTATAATTGTAATTTATTTGAGTGCAAAGCATCTTTTGATTTTAAAAGACAAAAGTATAGATTTTTAAAATAAAAAGATAGTTATATAATTTGTAGATTTCTCGGAAAAGAGGAGTGTACTTAGTTTACTTAAAAACTTAATTTAGACATTTTATTTAATTTAAATTTAATATTTTTAAAATATATATTTGAATTATCAAGAAGTGAATATAAAAGAAGAAAAAAATTATTTAAGTTTATATACAAAAAATCCAAATATATATATATATATATATATATATATGAAACCATCCCATCTTTTCCAATAACCTTGCCTACAAAATTTTCCCCAGTTTGCCCAATTTTTCATGAATTTGACTTGCTATTTATATCCCTACAAAGTTCAAAATTCAAGTAGCCCCAGAGACCCAATGACCATTCCAGCATTTCTGATCAGCTTCATAGCTCTGATCAGTTTCCCCAAAACATGTATTGCTCAAGCACCAAACTATGTTGGAGATGACTGCCATAACAAAACCCCACAAGCTCTTACTGCTTCATACCGAACCAACCTTAACCAGGTCCTCTCATGGCTGTCCACCGACGCAGCCACAAGCAAAGGCTACAACCACACCGCCATAGGCAACCCCACCGACGCCGTCTACGGCCTCTACGATTGCCGCGGCGACGACGCCGGATACTTCTGCCAGTTCTGTGTCTCCACTGCCACCAGAGAGGTTCTCCAACGTTGTCCCAATCAACCTTCTGCTGTAATATGGTACCGATCTATGAAGCACGCCTATGTTGGTTAAGAGTTTATTGCAGTATGCTTATATTATAAACTTTTAGCTTTGAATTTTAGAGATTTGAGATTATATTTTACTAACTCAACAACAATTAAAAAAATAATAATATACACGGAGTTGCACATGCAATTTTTTTGGTTATACTGTCTTCAGAGACACAAATATTTTTCGAGATGAAAATTTCTGTTTCATATTAGACAGGAATTTTTCGTTCCCAAAAAAGTTAGCATCGAGTTACTCTCAGCAAATTCTGTCACAGCCAAATTTAGAAACAAAACCTCCAGCATTAGAGATAGAATATTCTGTTTCAATTAAAAGTCTCTCTCTCTCTCTTCTTTCTTTATAGTGTATAACGTTTGTGATCGTATATGTTAGAAAACTTAAATTACTTGATTATATATTCATTATTTATTTTTATTACTATAGAAATCTATTATATTTGAAAATATTTTTTATTCATATTATTATACCAGCATCTTATATATTTTGGTGCAACGCAGGTACGATTTCTGCATCCTCCGATACTCTAACAAGAACTTCTTCGGGAACGTGACGACGAGCCCGTGGTGGTCCACCGGCAGACCGAAGAGCGTATCGGATCCGACGGAGGCGAAGAATGCGGAGAGTTACATGAGCAGTCTGATCCGAAAAGCAACGGAGGAGACGAAGGATTTGGGTGCGGTGGGAGAGTTTGATTTGGGTAATGGAAGGAGAAGGTATGGGTTGGTGCAGTGCAGTAGAGACCTTAGCAGCGAAGGTTGTAGGCAGTGCTTGGAAGCTATGGTGGATAAGATTCCTCAGTGCTGTGTGCAGGAGCAAGGATGGCAGGTCTTGGCCCCTAGTTGTCTCATCAAGTACGATGATTACATGTTTTACCAGGTCAAGAATAATCAATCATCATCCTCTTCTCTTAATCCTAATCCTACTACAGGTAACTGTAACACACTTTATTACGTTTTTTATTTTGGGTGTTATTTTTAAATTAAGGTTTCTTTGCAGCTTGCAATCTGTTGATAAAATCTGTTCTGTCACTATATGTGAAGTGTGAACGATGACCAAACAAACAGACTATTCTTGTTTGTGAAGAAATCATAAAAGAAAAACAAAAACAAAAATATTAGAAACTTGCTCTTGGTGCTTTCGACTTGGTTTAGCCTGAGCGTGAGCAGCTGGAGATAAGTCAAAAGATTTGATGAGATTCTGAGATGTGAGTTTAATACAAATCTTTAAATAAATTTAGTAAAAACAAAAATATTAGAAACTTGCTCTTGGTGCTTTCGACTTGGTTTAGCCTGAGCGTGAGCAGCTGGAGATAAGTCAAAGATTTGATGAGATTCTGATACGTGAGTTTAATACAAATCTTTAAATAAATTTAGTATTAAAATTGACTAACCAACTTATACATACATACATATATATATATATATATATATAATTTATTAATTTTTTAAAACCAATCCTACCTGAAATTCTCTAAAACTAAATAGAGTATATTCCACTAATGTTTTTGGAGTTTGACTAAATTATATTTGATATATTTTTATTTTAAAAATTATACTCAATTTTCATAATATATATGTATATATTGCAGAAATTTCTTTTTTAATTTATTTTTTATTGAGTTAATTTTCTACGTAATAAAAGAATAAGATTTAGAGGTTTTATTTTTAATATGAAAGCGAAAGTAACTAAATTAATGTTAAATTTTAATATGGGATTGTGATTTTATTTTTAATATAATAATAGAAATAGTTAAGTAATTTTTTTAAATAAAAAAAACGCATATTGTGTTAATAACTTCATTTACAAAGGGGAGCCAGATGTAATTTATAAAACAAGAGAGATATTTTGTGTAATTTAGCTATATTTTAAGGGAGATTAATCTAATTTAGTCAGCTAAATATGAGAACTTGTCTAATCTTGCTCTATGTTTATAAATAAAAAGGGATACAATAAAAATAATTTGAGTTCTCCATCCTCTGATTGATATTGTATAGTTATTAAATATTATTTATTACAAAATCTAAGATAGTTAAATAATAAAAAATTCAAATTTTAAAAACTTGAGCACTTTGAAATCACAATCCAATCTAGTTTAGAACAGTGGGTGTGAATTACAAACTTGAAATCAAGACACCACGATTATAAAAGTAACGCACTAATCATATTTTTCCAAAATACGATGCTTTGTAACTATTAATGTTAATGTTTAGTTATTGCAATGACTTTGAAAGTCTCTCATCAAAGATTAGAATATATAGCCTTTTATTAGACTTGACTAGGTCATTTAATTAGACTTTCCAATTATAGTAGATTCAAGAAACTTCTGCTACTGACTCGTCTGAGTCTACTGCTCTTTCAAAACTTCATGCTTTGGTATTAGACCAATTAATGCATCTCTGTGTTAACAACTCCTGTTAATTTGTTATTGGTGCAGCCAATAATGGTGTTAGCAAGTCAAAAGTCTTGATCATAAGCATGATCAGCGTAATAGTGGCTGTAGCTATACTAAGTTGCTCTGTCTACTACTTCTGGCGAAGGAAGAATGGAAGAGGTAATTATCACTAGTTATGTAACTTTCTGAAATTTCACAAAGCTCTCACATACACAAACATACATGGTTCTAAGATCAATATCAATTGATAATCTTGCAGATGAAATACCATTGGAGACCACTCCTATATTTTATGACCTTCCTGAAAGAGAGAGTTCATTGAATACAGACCTTCCCACAATCCCTTTAATTGTGATTCAACAGAGTACTCATCAGTTTTCAGAAGCATCAAAATTGGGAGAAGGTGGATTTGGTCCAGTTTATAAGGTACCGGTAAATTGGATTTTGAACCTATGATACAGAAAAGCTTAGATTATATGTTGATTCTTAAAGTTTTACTTGATTTTTAATTTGATTCTTATAGTTTAAATTTATAGTTGAGTTTCCATAGCTTTAAAAAAAATTTATTTGGTCTTTATTATTAAACTTCTATTGTTATGCTATTAATTCTATGGAGATGGTTAATCATGTGTTATCTTAACATTTTGAATATACATGTCAATTCAACTCAACAACTTAACCAAGGTCAAATGCCCCACATGAGTAGATTTCACTCCTTCATCTGTTTTTTTTTCTTTTTATTGACTTGCATTATTTATATTTAGAGTGTTGAGAATGCACACATAATTGGTCACATTAGTAGAATTTAACAATATCCAAGTCGAGGTTTAATGTTAGAGACCAAATTAATTTTTTTTTAAATTGTATGAACTCAATTACAAATTTTGAAATTAAATTGAAAAATTGAGTAAAACTCTAACGATTAATAGACATGATGTGGTCAATAATGAGGACTGAATAGGAGTGAGAGTTTATATATGGTAGAAAATTAATATTTTGAAACCTTTGTTTTGTACCATTGATTTTCACCCGTGTCACATAATGACCTTTGAGGATAATTTTGGTTTAGCTCTTTGTCAAATATTCTAATTTGTTAGTTTCTTACCAACCTTTTCATTAGGGAACATTGCCAGATGGGAGGGAAATTGCTGTAAAAAGGCTCTCAAAAGCTTCAGGTCAAGGTTTAGAGGAGTTCAAGAATGAAGTGATATTCATAGCAAAATTGCAACATAGAAACCTTGTTAGACTCTTAGGTTGCTGTATAGAGGAAAATGAAAAGCTACTTGTATATGAGTACATGCCAAATTCTAGCCTTGACTTCCATCTATTCAGTATGTTTTCTAAACTTCATCTTTCTCTCTTTGGTTATTTTTCTATTTATACGGATCAAAATTAGTGTTCATAAGAGTGTGGAGGCTGGTGTTGCTATGTGTTTAAGGGAGTTGAAAGGAAGAACCTAAGAAACATGACCTCTAGATACTGTCATGTGATAAAATTTGAAATGTCCATATATGATTCAAAGTGTTGAGTTGTATCTTAGATATATTTGACATAAACATGACTTCTTTTTGAAATGTTCATCTTTCCTAGAATATAACTTTCATAAGTAAATAGTGATTCTCATAAACTTATAGTAACACCTTTCATTTCCAAATTTCATAGTTTTGGTAGCTATTATGCAATAAAATTTCTTCATTAGAGAATAACTTAGGAATTTTGCTTTTACTTCATCTACTCTTGTCAATAAATGCTTTTGTTATAAATTTCTTCCTAGATGAGGCAAATAGAAAGAAACTAAATTGGAAACAAAGACTAAATATTATTAATGGAATTGCAAGAGGACTTTCATACCTTCATGAGGACTCTCGTCTTAGAGTAATTCATAGAGATTTGAAAGCTAGCAATGTCCTTTTGGACCATGAGATGAATCCTAAAATATCAGATTTTGGATTGGCAAAGACTTTTGAAGGAGCTCAGAATCAAGGAAATACAAAAAGAGTAATGGGTACTTAGTAAGTGTTATCTACAACTCATTTTGTTCTTTACTTGAAAATTATTATTTTAAGTGTTTAGATAATGTCAGATGGATGATTGAAAGTGTTATATAATGACTTGATTTAAAACAGTGGATATATGGCACCAGAATATGCTATGGAAGGATTATTTTCAGTGAAATCTGATGTTTTCAGCTTTGGAATTCTTCTACTAGAAATCATATGTGGGAAAAGGAATAATGGTTTCTATCTATCTCAACATGGTCAAAGTCTTCTTATTTATGTGAGTTTTTTGCTAATCTCATCTCATTAAGAAATTTAAATTTTACAAACTATGACGAAATTTTATGACAAGCATCATACCAACTTAAAAAATTATGCTTCTAAGTAAAAGTGCATAAATAGTTTTAAGTTTTACAATTTCTAACATGCTATCTCACGTAAAAACCCTTTAGACTTGAATTGTCAATAAAGCATAAAGTCACCACATCTTATGCAGAAACTTAACTTCAACTAAGAATTAAACTAACAATTTGGTCATTGGACCTATATATTTAGCTTTAGTCTTCAAAAGATTAGTGAGTACACAAGTTAGTCCTTGAAAAATAATAAATTTGTTGCACATTTGTTTTTTTGTCAAGTGGCCCAAGTATGCCAGTTTAACTAAAGTGCAACAGTTTTGTTACTTTTCAAGACTAAAGCTAAATACATCTAACAATTCAAAATCATAGAAATTATGATACTATATCAATAACTATTTCTCCTAAAAAAACTTGAAATTAAATGTGATTGAATAGTTTTATAATCTCAAACAATTTGTAATTGTATGCAGACTTGGAATCTATGGTGTGAAGGTAAATGTTTGGAATTGATGGACCCAATGCTGGAAGATCCTTATATAGAAAGTGAAGTTTTAAAGTGCATACACATTGGTTTGCTTTGTGTTCAAGAAGAAGCAGTAGATAGACCAACCATGTCCACTGTTGTAGTCATGCTTGCAAGTGACACAATGACCTTTCCCAAGCCTAACCATCCTGCATTTTCAGTTGGAAGAATGCCCACAGAAGAGTCATCTACATCAAAAAATTCCAAAGATCCTTCCATTAATGAGGTAACAGTGTCTCACATCATACCCAGATGACAAAAATAATTGGATAGATCTTTCAATTTATCACCTTGAAGGGAAATTAATCAGCCATGAAGACCAAATGATGAAAAAAGGAAGGCTTTTGAGTTTTGACAAATTAGAGCAAATCAAATTGGCCCATGCCTACCATTATTGAAACTCTTGTGACAAAGTGGAGAGCTTCCTCTACGAATCAGCAACATTTACTATCAAGTTCCTTAATTAAAGTACTACATGTCCACATGTTATATTGTTATTGGAGAGTGAGATAGAAAAAATCTAAGAAATTTTACTGAAGTCTTGTCCATTTCTATTTTGGATATTCTCTAAAGAGGAGGCTCCTCTGAGCTTATTCAAATATTTATAGATAACTAATTGTGTATATTTGACGTGTTCTAAATTTTGAAATCCATTGAAACTGGCTTCAATTTATTATAGTTTTAATGTTAAGATTTGTTGATGTGTAGATCAAAGTTTAAGACTACTAAGTTGTTATTTGAGTCTATAAAAGTCACTTTTTCCCTCCAATATTTATCCACTACTGTAGTTTAAAACTATGATATGAGTACTATCCATGTTTTTTACTCTCTAATAATGCTTTGGAAGTATGACTAAGTCTCTTATTAGTAGAGTGAGATATTTTAGGTCCTATACTAGTCTTGAATCCTAATGTGCACGTTGCATCTCTTCTAATATGTTATAAACATTTAAATTAAAGTTTGAATAAAGAAACATATTCTTGTGGAAACTAAAAATCAGCTAATTCAGAAACACTAACAGTTCATTCTATTCTAGCTACTTGCTAATGAGGTGCAAGAACTAATTGACGGTCTTTCTCTCTCTCTCTCTCTATATATATATATATATATAAATAGCCTCCATGCCATCCACTTTAATGCAAGATGTGCAGAAGATTCCGCATTATGCATAACAACTCCACCATAGTAATAGTTACCAAATTTGGGCAATCAAAGGATTATAGAGGTAGTTGACTTAATATAGTTATGAAGATAATCATAGGTCTAAACTCTAAAGATTGCAAGAGAAGTTTAGCTTCAAATAGTGTCATAAGAAAATAAGTCAAGTTGCATTTTTAAAGAACGAGTCATGTTAGCATGTGACACAAGGGCTGTTCCCAAGCCTAACCACCCTGCATTTCAGTTGGAAGAATGATCATGGAAGAAGAATCTACACCAAAAACTTTCATGGATCCTTATATGAAATAACAATGTCTAATATTGCACCTAGGTAAATAGGCATAAGTGAACTGTATAAACATTTGGTGTTAAGGTCAAATGGTGTCTGTGCTAGTTTTCATGCACCTCTATGAATTTACCCTCTCAGTCTGTTCAGATTATGTTTGGATTGATGAGAATGAAAGTGAAATCTTAATTTAGACATTTTCATTTATTTAGATTTAAATTCAACATACTTTTCTCTTATAATATATTTGGATTGAGGAGAATAAATGAGAAGATAAAATTAAAGAAAATGTTTAAAGTGAAATTTCACTTTTAATTTTTTACTAGTTTCCTCCCTTCAAACAAATCTTGAGGGATTCACACGAAAATCCCTTATAGTTTGTCACATCCCACAATTTTTGTGTATGTTGGCACAAAAGTTAACAAATTCCCCTACCATAAATCGATTTGTATTGACCTCCTCCACTAAAATTCAGATAATTTCCCCCAGTTGTATCTTCATATAAATTATAAAACTAGGAATATCATTTCTGAATCACTTTTATACAAAACGTATAAGTTTTCTTTTTATGTGACTTTCGTAGAAATTTCGGCAGAGTCTCCTCTATAATTTGGACCTCCCGATATTTCTACAATCAGTCAACTCAACAATACACCTAAAAATAACAATATATAGACTTCTAGGGATTTGGGGATGCCCTAACTATGATTCAGTGGAGCCACATTCTACACTGTTCAGAACAAAACAAATTACATGCATAGAACAAAAAACACCCACATGAACAATTGTGGGCTCGCCAAAAGAAATGAAGTAGGAGATTAACAACTAGAAGGCAGCTCAGGGTAGGCTAAGGTCTTCACCGCTCTCTGAAAAATAAATTAAGAAAAGTGAGTTTGATACTCAGTGAATAAACAATGCCAACTCTTAAAAATAGGGACAAGACCCGTAAAAAACTATATATATATATATATATATGTATATATATATATTATGCATAAAACAAGCCTTATACAAACCATTTCTTAAAATGCATCAGAAGTATCTAAGCATAACCAAATTGAAATAGATGCAGAGCACACAGCTCGCGGGGAAAATAACCACAGACGCAAAGCACTTTGCTTGCGAAATAAAATGACTCCACATGTGGTAGCTACCCACACGGGGCTAGCAAAACCCCTGCTAGCTGAGGTACAGATCATGGTGTACCAAGGCTAACAACTACTGCTGTTAGCTACAGAGTTCTGAACAGATGACCTCTACCTCTTAAAATAATATTTTTCTCAATTTAGCATTTCAGACAAAATACCATTCATATCAATTCAACATCCAAGTTTCCAGATAACTCAACAGTCGTAATTTTTGCAAAATCTCACGTTCAAATTAATTTTTGAATAACATGCATATAACAAAACATTTAAAGATGTCTTTCTTTAAATAGGTTTCCAAATGTTGGAACACTGCAAGGAAACTTAGTAATAAAATAAGAAATATGAGTTGCTTATGGTCCGCATTACTTACTCACCTCCTAAGATGATATCGACATTCCCTGCCCACTCCTCAGCTATAACTCAATCTCCTGAATACCCTACAATACCCGTTTACCAGATTTTAGAGTGTGAATAACTAAAAATTTGTCTCATTAGTTTAGCCTATTTAAAAAAAATTCTAGGAAAAGCAAGGAATATTGGTATCTATTCTTCATTCCCTTAGCATGCTATAGATATGTACATAATTTCAAAGAATTAAATCCACCATTTACTCCTCTATTTCATGCCCTTCATACCCATACAACACATATATATAAAGATATAGATATGTCCGTATATGGCAGCAGAGCAATTTAAAGGCTGAAATTCGTTCAAGAGAGGAAGCACAAAATCAAGAATTGGCAAGTAAGAAGCACAATAGAATTTGATCTTTGATTAGGAGGTATATGCAGAAAATGAGAGAAGTCACCGTATAAGAAAGTGGAAATACTTTGTAGCATGTAGGAAATCAAAATTACTCCAACCAACTCATCCTCTTGCACCCTTTTTTTGTTTTCTGCGCACACTTTCCTCGGCTGCCCACACACACCAGAAAACACGTTTCAGAACTAGAAAAACAGGGGAGGAAAATGCTGTGAAAATGGACCAAAAACGCAACACTTACGGTAGCAACTCCAGACCTGGAAGAGGATTTGTTTCTGGCGTTAGATCACCAGCAAACAGCAGCTCACACAGCACCACCAGGAGACAATAGCAGCAGCAGAAAAATAAAACCAGAAACAGTGAAAATGGCACTCAACAGAGGAGAAAAGATGCAGTTCAGTTTCCAGCGCAATTTTGCTCCTTTTTCTGACCGAAGAGATGGATATAGGTATAGGTTCAGTGCTGCAGAATTTGAGAGAAGCAAATTATGTTAAAGGCCAGCTAAAAGTGGATGAGAAAAGGGCATATCAGGAAAGTGCAGAAGAAGAAAATAACATTGCTACGTGGCAGCATCCAATACCCCTTTGAAAAGCCAACTTCCCATGTATATATCTAATTGCATGCACGTCAGGTTTTACATAGTTTGACCTAAAAAAATTAGTTTAACTGAGCTCGAACATGTGATAGTGTCTCCAAGTACTTTGTTACTTTGAAGGGAAATCAAGCATATAAAAACCCAGAAAGGGAAAAAAAATAATAGGGGAATTGAGGGATATCTAGCTTTTGTCAAATTGGACAAGTTAAATAGAACCCAACCAATCGGCTGAGAAAACAACAAATGACCTATCAGTGTCACTATAAAGGCACTTGGAACAAAGTGAATAGCTTATTCTACAAGAAGCAGATTTTTCCTTTTCTGGTATTATCTAAAGAAGGAGGCTCCTCAAGGTCATCTTTCACAACCCTCAGATTTAGTATATTGGCACAAAGATAACAAATTCTCCTACAAGAATTAAGAGTTCATTTCTGACTTTTGTAGAAATTTCGGCAGAATCCCTTCTATATTTTGGACCTCCCGATGTTTCTACAAACAATCAATTCAACAATACACCCAAAATATATCAAAACATAGACAACTAGGGAGTGGGGATATCCTAACTATGATTCAGTGGAGCCACATATCTACATTGCTCAAAATCAAATACATGACAAGCATAGAACAAAATGCACCCACATGAACAATTGTGGGCTCGCCCAAAAGAAATGAAGCAGGAGATCTACAGCTAGTCGGCAGCTCAGGATAGGCTAGGGTCTTCAACGCTCTCTGAAAAATAAATTTAAGAAAGAGTGAGTTTGAAACTCAGTGAATAAATAATGTCGACCCTTAAAAATCTTAGGGACAAAGCCCGTAAATGCACAAAAAACAAGCCTCATGCAGATCGTTTCTTAAAATACATCCGAAGTATCTAAACAAAACTGGATTAAAACAGACGCAGAGCACATAGCTCGTGGGGAGAATAACCACAGACGCAAAGCACTTTGCTTGCGAAATAAATAACTCCACATGTGGTAGCTACCCACACGGGGCTAGCAAAACCCCTGCTAGCTGAGGTTCAGATCATGGTGCACCAAGGCTAACAACTACTGCTGTTAGCTACAGAGTTCTGAATAGATAACCTCTTAAATTTAATACAATTCTCAAATCACATTTCAGAGTTAATACGTTTCTCAAATCACATTTTAGACAGAGTACCTTCTACATCAGTTTGATATCAAAGTTCCCAAATAACTCAACAGGCATCAATTTGCAAAATTTCATGTTTAAATCAATTTTTTTCAGTAACATGCATATAACAAAACATTTATCCAAACGTTAGAACACTGCAAAGAAACTTAGTAATAAAATAAGAATTAGGGGTTACTCACAGTCCGCATTACTTACTCACCTCCTAGGATGATACCAACATTCCCTACCCAGTCCTCAGCTCTAACTCAATCTCCTGAGTACCCTACAATACCCGTTCACCAGATTTTAGAGTGTAATAACCAGCAAAATTGTCTCATTAACTTAACCTACCTAACATTAATGTCTATTCTTCATTCCATCAGAATAATATATGAAAAACTAAGGTTTCTTAGGTGATATAGGTGCTTTCAGCATGTTAGCCGCGGCCAAATACCTCTTAGCCGCGGCCAATTCTTCTCTGTTTAACCCCCTTCTTCATCACTAATTTCGCCGCGGCCAACATACATAGCGCTGCGGCGAAGAAGCCTCCTGGAACTTCCTCGCTCGTGCTCTCGATATTGGCCGCGGCCAATACCTCCTCCCGCCGCGGCCAATTCCTCTCTAGAAACGTTAGCCACAGCTAATTCATTAATTCGCCGCGGCGAACTACTTTCGGGATGACTCCCAGCTGACCTCTCACTTTCGCCCCGGCATGGTGAAATCCACCATTCTCATTTCCATTCCATGTCCTCCAGATCCATGCAACATACATATACCTAGTTATAGGTTTATATGTATATATATTTGTATCCATATATGTCAACAGATCATGTAAAAGCTTAAATTCGTGAGAGAGGGATGAGAGAGAGATGAGAGAGAGAGCATAATCTAAAAGAAAGAAGGTGGTAATACTTTGAAGCTTAAGGGGAATCAATTTGCTCCAACCAACTTATCTCCTTGCACCCTTTTCTTTTCTTTCTGCTCACCCTTCCATATCAATTTGTCATACATACAGAAACACCTTACAGAACAGCAAAACAGGGGAGGGAGATGTTGAGAAATGGAACCAGCAGAAACAATACCTATAGCAGCAAACTCTAGACCTGGAGTAAGACTTGGTTCTGGCGTTAAATTCCCCAACCCACAGCAGCAGAATTTGAAACAACAAACAGCAGAAAATTGAGTCCAGGAGCAGCAGAAAATGGCGAGAAACAGAGGAGAGAAGAAGATGAAGCTTTGTTCCAGCGTTTTGCTCCTTTTTCTGACCGAAGGGATAGGCAGGGGTATAGGTTTAGAGCTGCAGAGATTGGGGAAGCAAATTACCTAAAAACCAAGCAAAAAATGAATAAGAGGAGGGGCATTTCAAAAATTTGCATAAGGAAGCAAAATTTTCTATGTGGCAGCTCAAGTGTTACTTTGAAAAGTCAACTGCCCATATATATTTATCTTTCATTGCATGCACGTCGGGTTTCTTACAATCTCTCCCCCTAAAAAAATTCGGTCCCGAATTTAGATATATATATATATAGATACTAACCTCAGTTCTCAAATAGATAGGGGTACTTTGCACGCATTTCAGTCTCTACCTCCCATGTAGCCTCTTCTGGTGTGTAGTGACACCATAGAACTTTCACTGATGAAATCTCCTTAGAACGTAACTTCTTCGTTTGTTTATCCAAGATTGCCACAGGAGTTTCTTCATACGTCAAACCTTCACCCAAAGAAACATCTTGATGCTGTAACACATGAGAAGGGTCAGATAGATACTTCCTTAACATGGAAACGTGAAATACTGGGTGAATATTGGATAACTTAGGCGGCAACGCCAGCCTATAGGCCACAGTCCCAACTCACTCTAGGATCTCATATGGCCCTATATATCTCGGGGTCAACTTCCCTTTCTTCCCAAATCTCATCACACCTTTCATGGGAGACACCCTGAGAAACACGTAATCTCTAATCATGAATTCCAAATCACGACGTCGGTGATCCACATATGCTTTCTGCCTGCTCTGAGCTGCTATCAACCTCTCCTTGATTACTTTCACCTTTTCTACGGCATCTTGTACTAACTCAGGCCCTAATGCTTTAACTTCTCCAGTTTCAAACCACCCAATGGGAGATCTACACCGTCTCCCATACAGTGCCTCGAAAGGTGCCATCTGTATGATCGCTTGATAACTATTATTATAAGCAAATTCCACCAATGATAAATAGTTATCCCAGCTACCACCAAAATCCATAACACACAACCTTAACATATCCTCTAGTGTTTGTATGGTCCTCTCAGATTGCCCATCAGTTTGAGGATGAAAGGCAGTGCTAAGATCCAATCGGGTACCCATAGCCTCTTGAAAGGCTCTCCAAAACTTAGAAGTAAATTGGGGCCCCCGATCAGAAATTATAGACATCAGTATACCGTGAAGTTTAACTATTTCATTTATGTAGAGCTGTGCATATTTTGCAACATTGTACGTTGTTTTTACTGGGAGAAAATGAGCTGTTTTAGTGAATCTGTCCATAGTCACCCAGATAGAATCATAACATTTTACTGTTCGGGGTAGTCCCGTTACAAAGTCCATAGTGATTCTTTCCCACTTCCACTCAGGTATCTCCAGCCGTTGATGTAATCCTACAGGTTTCTGGTGTTCTGCCTTAACTTGTTGACACGCCAAACAATGCGAAGTGAAATTCGCTATATCTAGCTTCATGCCCTCCCACCAATATACTTGCTTTAAGTCTTGATACATCTTTGTAGAACCGGGATGGATTGTATACCAGGAACAATGAGCTTCTTCCATAAGTTCTCTCATCAACTCTTCCACATTTGGCACACACAATCGCGTACCAAACCATAGAATGCCATTTGAATCTAAAAAAAATTCATTTTTCTTTCCACTCTTGACGTCATCCACCAACTTACATATCTGCGCATCCTTGGCTTGGGCAGTTTTCAACCTTTCAAATAGAGATGAATGAAGCTGTACATGAGCCACAAACACTCATGGCTCTTTAATCTCAAATTGGATTCCTGAACGCTCAATCTTATGGAGATCTGAAATTAGCGGTCTCCTCACCTCTGCAATATGGCTCAAGCTCCCTATAGATTTCCTGCTCAGAGCATCAGCTACTATATTAGCCTTACCCGGATGATATAAAATAGTATAATCATAATCTTTGAGCAACTCCATCCACCTCCTTTGCCTTAAATTCAGATCCCGCTGTTGGAAAATATATTTAAGGCTTTTATGATCTGTGTAGATTTCACATGTCTCACCATATAAATAATGTCTCCAAATTTTTAGAGCAAAGACCACTGCTGCCATTTCTAAATCATGCGTTGGGTAATTTTGCTCATGCTTCGTAAGTTGCCTAGAGGCATAAGCAATCACGTGACCATGCTGCATCAATACATATCCCAAGCCAATCCCAGAAGCATCGCAGTACACAACATAACCTCCAGACCCCGAAGGTAATGTCAAAATTGGCGTAGAAGTCAAACAATCTTTCAATTTCTGAAAACTTTCTTCACACATATCAGACCACTGAAATTTCACATTTTTCTGGGTTAATTTTGTTAGCGGCGCCGCTATTTTGGAAAAGTCTTTAACAAACCGCCGATAATAGCCTGCCAAACCCAAGAAACTACGAATCTCTGTAACTGTAGTGGGTCTTGGCCATTTTTGAACCGCTTCTACTTTACTTGGATCTACCTGCACCCCATCTTTCGAAATTACATGGCCTAAAAAGGCAATTCTTTCTAGCCAAAACTGGCATTTAGAAAATTTAGCATATAATTGGTGTTCCTTTAACACCTGTAGTGCTATTCTCAGGTGCTGTTCATGCTCTCCATGACTCTTGGAATAAATCAAAATATCATCGATGAACACGATAATAAATCGATCTAGAAATGGTTTGAACACTCGGTTCATCAAGTCCATAAATCCAGCTGGGGCATTGGTTAACCCAAATGGCATCACTAAAAATTCATAATGGCCATACCGAGTTCTGAAAGCAGTTTTAGGGATGTCTTCCCTTCTTATTCGCAGCTGATGATAACCCGATCTTAAGTCAATTTTTGAGAAATATTGAGCTCCCTGTAACTGGTCAAATAGGTCATCTATACGAGGTAAGGGATACCTATTCTTCACTGTCACTTTATTCAGCTATCTGTAATCTACACATAAGCGGAGAGAACCATCCTTCTTCTTAACAAAAAGTACAGGTGCGCCCCAAGGGGATGTGCTAGGGCGTATAAAACCCTTGTCCAACAAATCTTGCAATTGATTCTTTAACTCATTAAGCTCTAAAGGTGCCATTCGATAAGGAGGAATAGAGATCGGTTGAGTACCTGATAATACATCAATACAAAATTCAATTTTTCTTTCAGGAGGTAACCCTGGTAATTCTTCAGGGAAAACATCAGGGAATTCTTTTGCTACTGGACCTGTTCCAGTACTGGGACTTGTAGTTCCGTATCTCGATCCATCGCTAAATATCCTTGACACCCCTTCTTCAAGAGCCTCTGCGCTTCTATCACAGATATTAAATTGTTTGGTGCTTCACTTCGATCGCCTTGAATGACAAAGGAAGATTTACCAGGAAAATTACATCTTATTAACTTAAGATGACAATCTACCACTGCATAGCAGGACGCTAACCAATCCATTCTGAGTATCACATCAAACTCTGCTATCGCAAGCACTATCAAGTCAACTAACGTCTCACAATCGGCCAATGTAATCACACATGCCTTATACACCCATTCAACTATCACAGATTCCCCCACTGGGGTTGCAACGAGTAACGGTCACTCTAATTTTTCAGAGTCCTTACCAATCTTCTTTGCAAAAGAGGGAGATATATAGGAATGTGTGGAGCCAGGATCAAATAATGAATAAGCAGAATGTGAACAAACTGTGAGTGTACCTGTTACCACAGCATTGGATGCTTGGGCATCCTGCCTATTTAGTGCAAAAACCCGAGCTTGACCCCGTCCTGTAGTCGCCTGGCCTCTACCTACTACTATCCCACTGCTGCTACCTCGGCCGCTCTGAATTGTAACTGCACCAGTAGATGAAGTCCCTGTTGAGAATTGCCTAGTGGGTCGAACTGATCCTTGACTAGAATCAGGGTAACACTGCGGACAATCTCTCACCAAATGTCCAACTTGCCCATAACGAAAACATGCTCCCGTCTCTCTATGACAAGTGCCTGAATGTATTTTCCCACAAATAGAACAGGGACCTCTAGATGGACGAGATGTGGTAGAAACTGGGGTGGACACTGTACTAACCCCTCGGAACGATCCTCTGTGCCTGTCAGTACCAGTAGAAAATGAAGTCGGATGTCCCGTGAAGGATTGAGTAAATTTCTGATAACCCTGAGGTCTAAGACCATAAGAAGGTCCAGCCACAAAAGAACTACCTCCCTGTCTCCCATCGCTGTCACACTTCCTCTTTCTCTGGAAAGTGTCCTCCTCCTTATCCCTCATCTTTATCATGCGTACATAATCCACTGCAGCTGAATATGAGGGAAAAAGGTTCATCTGTGGAGCGATCACCCTATACAACATACGGGGTAGCCCATTCACAAATCGCTTGATCCTGTCCCTCTCAGTAGGGACTACATGTGGAGCGTAGCGAGACAGCTGTGTGAACCGAATATCATAATCAGAAACACTCATGCCTGGCACCAATTTCAGACCCTCGAATTCTCTGGCCCTAGCATCACGAACACTCTGTGGCAAGAAGCGATCCATAAAGAGCCCCTTAAATTCATCCCATAACATTGGAGGAGATCCAATTGGCCTTTCCCCCAGTAAGGTCTGATACCATATGTAAGCCGCATCTTGTAACTGAAACCCAGCAAACTCAGATGATTTTGCACTTGAACAACTCAGAGCTCTGCATATCTTCTCAATACCATCAATAAATTACTGGGGATCCTCCTGGCTTTCCGTTCCGGAATAAGTGGGAGGCCTTAATTTTAAAAATTGGGAAAGGGTTACTGGAACCTCCCTCTCCTCCCTCATCACCTGAGGCCCTACTGGTCTGGGCTGCACTGGCGGTGCGATTTCCTCCACAGGAGGTGGAGGCTCTTCCCTATCTACAGGTGAGGCCTGCCTAGGGGGTCGATTAGTTCCTCGACCCTTACCCCGACCTCGACCACGGCCTCTGATAGGTGGGGTAGTTTGTTGGGCTGATGCACTCGCAGAAGCCTCATCTACAGCAACTAGTCTATTAACTGAACGAATTCGGGGAGGCATATCTACACTACAACAAAATAACAAACATTCAAATCAAATTCCAGATTGGAAGTAAGATATGATCACATTCAATAAGATAGCACACTTGAAGGAATAACTCAGGACACCCTATAAGGTTTTCAGTGACACCTCAAGTATAGTTACGCCCGGGTTCATAACCATAATTGAGATCCCACCAAAAACTCTTGCTCCACAGGACCACAGAAAGACCTAAGCTCTGATACCAACTTTCACAACCCTCAGATTTAGTATATTGGCACAAAGATAACAAATTCTCCTACCAGAATTAAGAGTTCATTTCTGACTTTTGTAGAAATTTCGACAGAGTCCCTTCTATATTTTGGACCTCCCGATGTTTCTACAAACAATCAATTCAACAATACACCCAAAATATATCAAAACATAGACAACTAGGGAGTGGGGATATCCTAACTATGATTCAGTGGAGCCACATATCTACATTGTTCAAAATCAAATACATGACAAGCATAGAACAAAATGCACCCACATGAACAATTGTCGGCTCGCCCAAAAGAAATGAAGTAGGAGATCTACAGCTAGTCGGCAGCTCAGGATAGGCTAGGGTCTTCAACGCTCTCTGAAAAATAAATTTAAGAAAGAGTGAGTTTGAAACTCAGTGAATAAATAATGCCAACCCTTAAAAATCTTAGGGACAAAGCCCGTAAATGCACAAAAAACAAGCCTCATGCAGATTGTTTCTTAAAATACATCCGAAGTATCTAAACAAAACCGAAT
Source organism: Erythrophleum fordii (assembly GCA_032878935.1). Taxonomy (NCBI): domain Eukaryota; kingdom Viridiplantae; phylum Streptophyta; class Magnoliopsida; order Fabales; family Fabaceae; genus Erythrophleum; species Erythrophleum fordii. The sequence continues at coordinate 9,046,332 of JAVQMF010000052.1, read as the reverse complement.
TAAAACAGACGCAGAGCACACAGCTCGCGGGGAGAATAACCACAGATGCAAAGCACTTTGCTTATGAAATAAATAACTCCACATGTGGTAGCTACCCACACGGGGCTAGCAAAACCTCTGCTAGCTGAGGTTCAGATCATGGTGCACCAAGGCTAACAATTACTGCTGTTAGCTACAGAGTTCTGAATAGATAACCTCTTAAATTTAATACAATTCTCAAATCACATTTCAGAGTTAATACGTTTCTCAAATCACATTTTAGACAGAGTACCTTCCACATCAGTTTGATATCAAAGTTCCCAAATAACTCAACAGGCATCAATTTGCAAAATTTCATGTTTAAATCAATTTTTTTCAGTAACATGCATATAACAAAACATTTATCCAAACGTTAGAACACTGCAAAGAAACTTGGTAATAAAATAAGAATTAGGGGTTACTCACAGTCGCATTACTTACTCACCTCCTAGGATGATACCAACATTCCCTGCCCAGTCCTCAGCTCTAACTCAATCTCCTGAGTACCCTACAATACCCATTCACCAGATTTTAGAGTGCAATAACCAGCAAAATTGTCTCATTAACTTAACCTACCTAACATTAATGTCTATTCTTCATTCCCTCAGAATAATATATGAAAAACTAAGGTTTCTTAGGTGATATAGGTGCTTTCACCATGTTAGCCGCGGCCAAATACCTCTTAGCCGCGGCCAATTCTTCTCTGTTTAACCCCCTTCTTCATCACTAATTTCGTCGCGGCCAACATACATAGCGCCGCGGCGAAGAAGCCTCCTGGAACTTCCTCGCTCGTGCTCTCGATATTGGCCACGGCCAATACCTCCTCCCGCCGCGGCCAATTCCTCTCTGGAAACGTTAGCCGCGGCCAATTCATTAATTCGCCGCGGCGAACTACTTTCGGGATGACTCCCAGCTGACCTCTCACTTTCGCCCCGGCATGGTGAAATCCACCATTCTCATTTCCATTCCATGTCCTCCAGATCCATGCAACATACATATACCTAGTTATAGGTTTATATGTATATATATTTGTATCCATATATGTCAACAGATCATGTAAAAGCTTAAATTCGTGAGAGAGGGATGAGAGAGAGAGCATAATCTAAAAGAAGGAAGGTGGTAATACTTTGAAGCTTAAGGGGAATCAATTTGCTCCAACCAACTCATCTCCTTGCACCCTTTTCTTTTCTTTCTGCTCACCCTTCCATATCAATTTGTCATACATACAGAAACACCTTACAGAACAGCAAAACAGGGGAGGGAGATGTTGAGAAATGGAACCAGCAGAAACAATACCTATAGTAGCAAACTCTAGACCTGGAGCAAGACTTGGTTCTGGCGTTAAATTCCCCAACCCACAGCAGTAGAATTTGAAACAACAAACAGCAGAAAATTGAGTCCAGGAGCAGCAGAAAATGGCGAGAAACAGAGGAGAGAAGAAGATGAAGCTTTGTTCCAGCGTTTTGCTCCTTTTTCTGACCGAAGGGATGGGCAGGGGTATGGGTTTAGAGCTACAAAGATTGGGGAAGCAAATTACCTAAAAACCAAGCAAAAAATGAATGAGAGGAGGGGCATTTCAGAAATTTGCAGAAGGAAGCAAAATTTTCTACGTGGCAGCTCAAGTGTTACTTTGAAAAGTCAACTGCCCATATATATTTATCTTTCATTGCATGCACGTCGGGTTTCTTACATCATCTAAATCATAAGAGATGATTGATAGTGTGTATCATATGTAAACTCTTTAATTTTTGTGTAATACTAAAAGATAACCAAACAATTATCGTATATATGAATTTTTTTTTTGATGTACTATCGTAGCAACAAGTTACTTTAATATTATCTATTTTTTTAGACTGGTCTATTTAAGAATTTTTTTTAATGCTAATTTAGTTAGATTTTAATTTTTTTATATTTTTGACACTATTAGCATCTCAATGATTGCTATTTTATGTACACAATTTTGTTGTAACTTACTGGGTTTTTTAATACAAGACAGGGCAGCCTGCCTTAAACCCTCCTGTACAATTATGCAGATGTGTGAAGCATCAACCAAAGGCCCAAAAACCCTTTTAACTATATTTTTGAGTTATTAATTCCAAATCTTGCCTTTACAGTGTTTATATTTTTAGACAAAGGTCCTATATATATATATATATATATATTTTTTTTTTTTCAAGTTCTTTCTCGTATAGCACTTGTGAGCAGAAATTTTATAGTCCCAAAACAGACCTTATTTCCAAGTTGCTTTTCCAGTAATATTCCATAAGCATTACAATTTTGGAAAAAAAAAAAAAAGATTACATAAACATAATCTTGTCGAAGGTAGCATTTGGCTTAAGAAGCATCAAAAGTTCATTTCAATTCTACTTGGAAATATTGACTTCTATATATTACTGTCACTGACAAGATAACATATGTAAGAACCAGATGTGCATGCAATGAGAGGCAATGAGAGATATATATGCATATGAGAAGTTGACTTTTCAAAGCAAAACTTGAGCTGCCACGTAGGAATTTTTGCTGCCTTCAGCAAATTTCTGAAATACCCTTCTCTCATTCATTTTTGTGCATGGGTTTTAGGTAATTTACTTCCCCAAAGTTTTGCAGCACAAACCCATACCGATAGCCATTCCTTCGGTCAGAAAAAGAAGCAAAACTCTGCTGAAACAAAAGCTTCATCTTCTCTCCCCTGTTGCACGCCATTTTCGCTGCTCCTGGACTCAACTTTCTGCTGGTTGCCGTTTCAAATCCTGCTGCTGTTGGTGGAGGAATTTAACGCCAGAAACAAGTCTTGTTCCAGGTCTAGAGTTTGTTGCTGTAAGTATTACATTTCTGGTTCCAGTTCATAGCTTTCCCCTCCCCTGTTTCACTTGTTTTGTGCTGCGTTTCTGTGTGTATGGCCAACTGAAGAGAGTGTGTGCAGAAAGAACAAGAGAAAGGGTGCAAGGGAATGAGTTGGGTAGACTAATTTCCATTAGCTTCAAAGTTTTTCCATTTTCCTCTTACCCATTCCTGATTATGCTCTCTCTTACTCTCTCTCTCTTGAATGAATGAAGTTAATGATCTGCCACCATAGAGGGATGCCTACATATATATATACATATACCTGTATCATTGTACATGTGTGCTGTATGATATGGGAGGCAAGAAGGAGCAGAGGGGGGGTATTATCCATGCCGGGGCGAAAATGGAGAGGTCAGCTGGAAGCTTTCCAAAAAACATTTCGCCGCGGCTAACTAATGAATTGGCTGCGGCTAACGATTCCAGAGGGGAATTGGCCGCGGCAGAAAGAGGTGTTGGCCGCAGCCAATATCGAAAGCATGAGCGAGAAAGCTCCAGGAGGCTTCTTCGCCGCGGCGCCATGTATGTTGGCCGCGGCGAAGGTCCAACTCGCCGCAGCGATATGGAAGGGGGTTACACAGAGAAGAATTGGCCGCGGCTAAGAGGTATTTGGCCGCGGCTAACATGCCGAAAACACCTATAGCACCTAGAAAACCTTAGTTTTTCATATGTTAATCCAAGGGAACGAGGGATAGACATTAATGTTGGGTAAGCTAAGTTAATGAGACAATTCCTCTGGTTATTTACACTCTAAATCTGTTGAACGGGTATTGTAGGGTATTCAGGAGATTGAGATAGAGCTGAGGACTAGGCAGGGGATATTGATACCGTCCTAGGAGGTGAGTAAGTAATGCGGACCGTGAGTAACTCCTAATTCTTATTTTCTTACTAAGTTTCCTTGCAGTATTCTGACATTTGAAAATCTATTTATGGAGATACATTTTTTTAAATGCTTTACTATATGATCGACTTAAATATGAAATTTTGCAAATTGTTGCCTGTTGAGTTACTTGGGAACTTTGATACCAAACTGATGTGGAAGGTACTCTGTCTGAATGTGATTTGAGAAATGTATTTAATCTGAAATGTGATTTGAGAATTTGTATTTAAGAGGTTATCTACTCAGAACTCTGTAGCTAACAGCAGTAGTTGTTAGCCTTGGTGCACCATGATCTGAACCTCAGCTAGCAGGGGTTTTGCTAGCCCCGTGTGGGTAGCTACCACACGTGGAGTTATTTATTTCGCAAGCAAATTGCTTTGCGTCTGTGGTTATGTTTTCGCGAGCTGTGTGCTCTGCGTCTGTTTGAATTCAGGTCTGCTTAGATACTTCTGATGCATTTTGTTTTGAGAAAACGACCCGCTTGAGGCTTGTTTTGCGCATGATGAATAAATACATATATATACATATAGATATTTTACGGGCCTTGCCCTTAAGATTATTTTAAGGGTCGGCATTATTTATTCACTGAGTTTCAAACTCACTCTTTCTTAAATTTATTTTTCAGAGAGCGTTGAAGACCCTAGCCTAGCCTGAGCGGCCGACTAGTTGTAGATCTCCTGTTTTGTTTCATTTGGTGAGCCCACAATTGTTCATGTGGGTGTATTTTGTATTATGAATTTGTTTTGTTCTGAACAATATAGAATGTGGCTCCACTGAATCAGAGTCAGGACATTTTCCCCTCCCTAGATGTCTATATTTTGATATATTTTGGGATGTATTGGTGAATTGACTGGTTGTAGAAATGTCGGGAGGTCCAATTTATAGAGGGGACTCTGCCGAAATTTCTACAAAAGTCAGAGATGATACTCTTGGTAAATGGAAAGGGGATTTGTTATCTTTTGTTCCAGCATAGTAAATATATGGGTCGTGAAAACATAGTACTGAATACTGATGTCAGTGTTCTTCAGAACAAATATTAATCATGACCCTCAAATCAAAACCATGCTCACCAAAGTAAAATGCCTAAGACAACGCCCAAAAGACCTGCAACCAACCACATACACCAACCTAACAAGAGATTAATACATAAATATGTCAGAAGTGGATCCAATTAAATATTCATCTTTTATTAGCTCATTAGCTTAATGAATGTGCACTGCGTCTATCTAGGGGTTTATTTTTTTCTGTCAAAACCCATTAATTCATATAGCTTATGAACCAATGTCCACTACCTACAAAATTTCGAAATGAAAAACAGTGAAAGTATGCTCGTGCAGCTGGAGCATAATCATAACCACCATCATCACCTTCAAGTGATGATGTAGGAGCATAGCCATAAACTTCAATATTGTTATGACAATCACCTTCAAGATAGGCTGCAGAAGCATAATAATGATATACATAATCTCCATCTTCATATGGGGCGGTGCCTTTGGAACAGGGTACCATTTTCCTTTGTTTTTTGACGGTTAAAAAGGCTCAAAACAAGAAGAGAACTGCGGAAGAATCAAAGGGCTGGAATTTTGAGAGGCAGTGAAGCTTATCATTTATGGTGTGGAATTGAGTTGGAAGCGGTTATAAGTAGGGTAAAGAAGGTGTTGTGCTCGTTGCAGCACAAGAAAGGCACGTTGGAGAGTGTGGACTTATGTTTTGTGGTGTGAGTATGGTATGTGTTAAGGTATCTGATGCAGCCACATGGGGTTTCCATTTGACACTAGAGCAAACACGTTGGAGCTATTGCATCCAAATACAAGTGGCAGAAGAATAATATGTTATTGTGTTATATTGGAATCCTTTAGGAAAAGGTTAGGTCATTTAAGGAGTAGGATCTCTTTTAGTGTGTGGTGAAAATTATAGAGAAAAAAGATGGCATTTTATGGTGTAACTGTAACCAATGAGTCACTAAACATCATGGTTAAAAAAAAAAAAGAGCAAAAGTTAAAATAGGGAAGCAAGATAAAGGAGGGGGGAAAAGAGCTTGGAGTAGATTTCTTATGCAATGTCAATGAAAAATATGATCCTGGTTTAAGGGTTTAAGGGTTGGGTTAAATTCCACAAAAGGACTTTATTATATGATGAATGGTGCCTTGGTACTGAGCTTTTAGAACAGTCCCGGAGGTGCATTTGGCTGGAGAAGGCACCGAGGGCTTCACTGGTACAATTTCGAGAGAGGCCGAGCCTCTTACACATGCTCTGATCCTTAAGTCAATGAGAGTCTTATGCAATAGGGAGAGTCTAAAGAATGTAAAGCACAGCTAAGGGGCCTTTGGGCTATATTGTAATGATTTTCAGAGGTTGTACAACAACAGGTAGTGGAATAAATGACGAACCTTGATTGGGTCCAGTGGGAGGAGCAATATCGAGAGTTGGAGACCTTTATGGCGTGACTCAGAGTGAGCATATAATGACTGTATGTTGTCTCTCTAGGCGAGCAATATTCTAGTATAGGCAAGTGAATGATAAATTGCGAGAAACTTGAAGTGAATTGGGCTTGGCTTGTTGATGGATGTGGTCAACCCAAAAAGGTAACTAATTTAGACTATTGGGCCATGTTGGTCAATTTGGTATTCATTAGTATAACAAAGAAAGACATTTGACTAATTTCATTTTGTTGATTTACAATCAAGGATGCAGTATGTGCACCAATCTGCGAATTATATGCCTCAAGTAAGTCATTTACTCAAAATTAAACATGTTGACTAATAAAGTTGATTTGAATAGCTTATCTTACCAGTTCTCTTCAATTTATCTTCATACATTTATTCTCCCCAATGAAAAAAAGATGAATGAAAATAGCCTATAAGAATAATGTATTTCCTATAAGCTTATTTAAAGTGCGTAACAAGAACATTAACATAGATAAAAGTGATATGATACAGATACTACAACAGACGACAAAATATATAATATCCTAGTGTAACTTCTGGTGTGTTGTGGTGTTGTGTTAAGTTGGGAAAATATGAAGTGTTATAGTTACAAATTGTTCATGGGGAAGAAGCATAATCGTAACCCCATCATTGTCAACATTTCCTTTGATTGATGCTGCTAAAGCATATATATGGTCATAACCTCCGTACCATCAACTTCAATGTACCATGCGTAGAAAATTCTGCATCATACTGAATAATTCCTTCACAATGACAGTCACCAAATCAAAAATTATAATGATAGTTGACTTAATAAAAATAAGGAAGGTTATCTAAAGTCAAAAGATTGAAGTAGAAGTTTTGACGTCAAAGAATCATGAAAGTCAGTTATGATAATCATTATTGGAAATTATACCAAAGTGACATAATGGCTCTTCCAAACCCTAACCAGCCTGCATTTTCAATTGAAAGAATGATCATGGAAGAAGAACCTAAGCCCAAAACTTCCTTGGATCCTTCTTATAATAAAACAACAATGTTCAATATCACACCCCAGGTAAATGGATATACCAGATAAATTTCTGGTGTTGCGGATATGAGTCAATTTGCACATATCTTAACTAATCCACCTTCTCAGTCCAGTCAAAAGTAGGCCATCATAGTCTGACTCAAAAAAATTGATCTAAGATTTGAAAGTATGATAGGCTGCCTAACCACTTTATCACTTCATGGGGACTCAGGCATGTAAAAAGATGAAGGGGGAATTGAGGGCTATCTGGATTTTGTCAAACTGGACCAAGTCAAAGAGACCCCAACCAATTGGCCAAGAAACAACAAATGACTGGTCAGTGTCACTATAGAAGCACTTGAAACAAAGTGGACTGATAGTGTGTATCGTGGGTAAAAGTGTGGCGTCTTTATGCAATACTAAAAGATAACCAAAAAAGTGGTCATCGATTTTTTTTTTTGGCCACTTGTTAGCTTCTAAATGGTTGCCGTTTTCTATGCAAAAATTTGTTGTAACTTGCTGGGTTCTATGGAACAAAACAGAGATCCCTGCCTTGAACCCTTCTGCACAATTCCGCAGATGTGAAACAGTAGTTAAAGGCCAAAACCCCCTTTCTCTGCTGTATTTTTGAGTTATTAATTCAAAATCTTTCCTTTAAACACTGATCCTACACATACACATACGTATAAAATAATTCAAATTTCTTCTTATATTATATTCTTGTGAGTCGGAATTTTATGGTCCCAAAACACGCCTGTCATGTTGCTCCTCTTAATCATGGTTTTAAATTGCGGTTGCGGTTGCGGTTGCGGCTGCGTTGCGGTTGCGGGTGTTGCGGAAATTATATAACGTGTTGCGGGTGATGCGGACCGTTACGTTGCGGATTATTGCGGATGCGGAGCGGACCGCATCGGCAATATTGCGGCCGCATCATGTGATGCGGTCCGCATTAGTCTTAATAATGTTCCACAAGCATTTATATAAACAATAGATCACAGAAACATACAACTGTCGAAGGTAGCATTTAGGATAAGAAGCATTTAAAATTCATTCAATTCTACTTGGTAATGATGACATTTATATATAGCCACAATTGACAAGATGGCAAAGTACTGACGTCAATGTTCTCCAAAATAGATATTACTCAACCATGACCCCCAAAAGCATGTTCACTAAAGCAAAAGGCCTACAACAACCTCATAATTACTTGAAATGGACATATACCAAACTGATGAGAGATTGATACATAAAACTTGTCAGAAGTGAATCTCACTAAATATACATCTAACACTAGCTTGATGTATGTAAGCCGTAATCTTGGAGATTTTTTTTTTTTTAAACTTTTTTCCCCAACACCCACTGGCCGCAATTTCAAAACCACAAGTAGTCACTTATGTTCATGCAGCAGGAGCATAATCATAATCACCATCATCACCATCATCATCATCACCTTCAAGTGATGCTGCGGGGACATAGCCATAAACTCCAATATTGGCATGAGGATCACCTTCAAGATGGGCTGCAGAAGCATAATGATGATATACATAATCTCCATCTGCATATTGGGCATTGATCTTGGAAATGGATAGCATTTTCCCTTGCTTTTGAAAGGGTAAAAAGGTTCAAAACAAGAAGGGAAATGCAGAAGAATCAAAGGGGCTGGAATTTTTGAGACGCAATGAAGCTTTGAAGTGAGTTTGAAGAATCAGATTAGAGATAGTAGTTATAAATAGGGCAAAGAAAGTGTTATGCTCGTTGTAGCACAAGAAAGGCACATTGGAGATTGTGGACTTATGCTTTGGAGTGTGAGTATGGTGTGTGTTGAAGGTATCTGATGCAGCCACATGGGATTTCCATTTGACACTTAAGCAAACACGTTGGAGCTATAGTATTTGAGTGCAAGTAAAGTAGCACAAGAATGATGTCTTAACTACTGTGGTAGAAATTAGAGGGCAAAAGATGGCATTCTAACAGACAGGTAATGAACAATGCAGTGATAGCCCAGGCCAACGTGGTTGCTTTATTTGAACATTCATGTATTTATATAGGGAATCTGGTAGGATATGATTAATGATCCAGCTAGGTAGAACAATTAAAATATAAATAAGGAAAAGGGTAGTGTTAATTGGAGCAAAAGAAAGAGAGAGGCTTGGCTCCTTTTTGGATTATTACACAAGGGCTCAGGGCTTTATAAAAGTAAGCTCATGGTTAATTTAAAAATTTCATTGTGCCAACTAACAATTAACCTCATGTCTGGTTGGCAGTAAAAGATGGTTCAGGAAAGGAAGAGGGAATGGAAAAGAAGAAGAAAGCCGTTTGGTACAACGTAGACGGATTCCAAATGGACTGAAAATCATTCGTTACATAGGAATGTGGTTTCCTTCACCATATGAATGGAATTGCACTCCACCGATGGAAATGACAAGAAAAAAGACTATTTTGTTCTCATTATATATTCTAAATTTTTCTTATTATGGATAATTTATAAAATATTTTTTGAATTAAAAATTAAAAATAAGTACTATAATTTTTTTAATTATTAATAATTCAAAATTTTTTGAATTAAAAAAATGAAAAATATGTATTTTATATTTTTATTATGGGTAAATGGAAAAATATTTTTAATAAAAAATAGAAATAAATATTTTATTATTTTATAAAAATTAATATTTTAATATTTCTTACATTAGTAGTATTATGATCATTGGCATATCTTTTTTTTTTTTAATTCCTGCATTGATTTAACCTCACCAATCACACACAAATGAAAATATATTCTTATTTCTTTTTGTATTACACTAAATATAACTTTGGGTAATATGATTCTGTTTCATTTCCATTCTTATTCTCATTTGAAAAAAAAAATTAACTCTACTAAACATAATCTAAGAGTGTACTGTGCACTACTTGATGCTAGCTCAAGTACTTAGGGGGTTAAATATTTAGATAAAGAGTTTTAAAAAAAACTTAATTTAAAAGTGTACAAATTGAGCTTAATATGAAATTGTACGAAATGAAGGAGAATGAAATATATAGGAATATATCTAAATTAATTTATATTTTAGTATGAAATACTACTCTCTCAATTTTCATCCTGCTCCATTTTTTGGCTTTTAATATTAACTTACATACATACGTAGTGCGTATTGTGAGAACCATATATGTCTCAAGGAAAGCATTTTCTCACAAATTAAAATCATTCACTAATAAAGTTGATTTGAATAGCTTATCTTAAAAAGAAAAAAAAAAAAAGGCTTATCTTATAAGTTGTTTTCAGTATATTTTCATGCATTTATATTCAAAGAAAAAAATTATAATACCAAAAGAACCTAAATGAAAAATGTATTTCAGACCATCAAGGAATAGATCATATGTGTAGTATCAAGGATTCAAAGCATCTAATGTAAAAGAAAAATGTATGTCCAGTAAGCCTATTTAATTCCCTTTTTTTAGTCTAAGAAATAGAAAAAAAATAAAGATAAAAAAGCAATAGATAAAAAAGTATCGTATTGAAAGGTAATATTTTGCCTAAACTCAGGTTCATGAGCCCTGAGTTCATGCCAATTGAAAACTAATTTGGAGACATAATCTCAAAAATTGTTGCCATGTTGAACTTATAACAAATGGTTCTGATACTAGTTCCAAGTTTTTGTCACTTTCAAGGTTTCAAATTTAGATTAGTTGGCAAATTACCTTACGCGCTAGCTTGCAAAGTTAGCTATCTAATTTGATCGGTCAAATCAAAGATCTTTTTGATCCATAGATGGGTCAACAAAAATACACATGGCATACTTTGGTTGGCTAATGAAGATTTTCATGACAAATGGCATGATGCAATTGAACCAGTTGGAAAATGTGAAAAAATGAAAGATAATGTAAATAAGTATTTTTACCATAATACTCTTGGTAACTTTTGCTATAAATCAACTTCTTGTTTGTGCTTTCATTCTCTCCATCCTCTCTAATTGACTTCTTTCATCCTTGAAGCCGTTGAAGCTGGTGTTTTTGTGGGATAAGTTTCGAGACCAATGGAGATATAGACCTATTTGATTTCTTATTTTTAGAATGATTTTTTATTTTTAAGAACAAAAAAATAAAAAAAATTGTTTGATAATGTGTTTTTAATAAAATATTTTGTAAAACAAAAAAATGAAATTGTATTTTTGAAAACAGAAAAATCAGAACATTTTAAAAATGTTTTGTTAACTTTTATTCTACAAAATTAGAAAAAAATAAAAAATTAATAATTTTTTAAAATAATGATTGAAACAGATTTTTTAAAATTTGTTTGTTCTCAAAATTTGTTTAAAAAGAATTCTGTTTTAAAAATATTAAAACTATAACAGAATCAAACAAGCACATATCTTCCACTTTTGCAATAATTCTAAGCATTTAGGATAAGCATTATTATTTTTTCAATAATGTATGTTGCATTTTGACATTTTTGATATTATTTACTACTATTGAGTTTGTCTATTAAATATTATAAATATATATTTTTGAGTTACATTTTCATACAAATTTTTGGTAAATGTTTTATGTTAGTATTAGTTTACTTTGTAGTTATTTTAGTATATTTTAATTTTTTAGTTTTATTATACATTACTATAATGGTATTTTTTTTTTAGTTTCCATTTTGACTATAATATGAGGAAGAAATATTATGAAAGTAAAAATAAATGAAAAGTTAAAAAAATAAATAAGCAATAAAGAATACCTTAGTTAGCATAGAAGTAAAAATATGAATATTACAAAATAACATATTTTTAAATTATTTTTGAAAAATATATAAAAAATAATTTTAAAAAATGGGATAAAATTAAAAATAATAAACATAGTGAAAAATAAGAATAGTTTAGAACCTAAGATATTTTAGAGATGAATTTGTAAACAGAAGAATAATAATATTTAAAAAATTAACACAGGAAAATATTAAAATACTTATCTAATAAAATAGGATATTTAAAAATTATATTATGTTTAAGAAATTAGGATAAAAGTAAGAAATATGAATATTAGAAAATAAGACATTTTAATAATTATATTTAAAAAATTAATAAGAAATTATTTTCTGAAATTCCATAAAATTAACAATTATAAATATAGTAAAAAAATATGACAAGTTTAGAAATTAGCATATTTTAGAAATAAATGTGTAAAATAAAGAATAATAATATTAAAAATTAAAATAGGAATATATATATATATATATATAATTATTGAACAAAATAGGATATCTAAAAATTATATTATTTTTGAGGAATTAGCATAAAAGTAAGAAATATGAATATTAGAAAATAGGATATTTTTATAAGTATATTTGAAAAAATATAGGAAAAAAATTAATTTGGGAAGTTCCATAAAATTAAAAATTACAAATAGAGTAAAAAATAAGACTAGTTTAGAAATTAAGATATTTCAAAAATAACTTTTTTGAAAGAAGAACAATAATATTTAAAAAATTAATATAGGAAAAATATAAAAATAATTATTTTAAAAAAAGATATTTAAAAATTTTGCATCAGTAAGAAATATGAATTCCGCCTAGCTCACGGTCAAAGCGTCTTTGTGGCCGAAAATGAAGAACCAATAGAAAAGTTAATACAACCAAATACACCGCTAAAATAGTTGTACAGAGGTGAAAATATAAGAAGCAAAAATGGAACAAGGTTGCTGTTGGAAATTTTCAGAGTTAGAAACAAGTTTAGGAATTCAAGTTTATATATAACTATCTATTGAGGAGAGAGGGACAGCAGAAACACTCTTCACAATAATTTAAGAGCAACTGAGAAAAGCAGAAACCGAAGGAGCTAGCAAGAAGAAGGGAAAGAACACTCAGCTGGCGTAGATGGCCACTTCAATGGAGGAGCTCCGGGCCAATACAACGATCTAAATCAAAGGAGGTGGCCGCTTAAAGGAGAAGGAAAACCAAAGAAAACTTGTGTGAGAAGAGGAGAAAACATAACTGATCATTCACACCCCTAACTCCCTAATAACAGAGCAACCCACTGTTAGAGAGAGGGGACGAAGAAGGTGCTATATAGGAAGGAAGAGCTGTGGAATTAGAGCAGCGTCTTGATCAACAAATAAAGCTAGAAAGGAAGGGGATTACGCACAGAAAGAATGGCTTGAAGTTCGCAACATCTTACCCCAAGATTCACGTGCACGTACGGTCGGAGGAGAGGACCTTGTAGGTTTGGAGAATAAATCCCATGGCTGCAAAATAACATGGTGTAGACCATTATCAAACGCTGGGACTGCAATGGACTTTGAAGTGGAAGAGGATGAGGGCCGAAGGAGCAGAACCGAAAAGAGAATACGAGGTTGCTTCTAGACACTCACCGATAGAAATGAGGGAAGAAGAGTCCCCCGGGCGCAGAAGTCAGCTAGAACATGTATCTCGTAGGTGTGGAGTGCAAGGTTAGGTTTTAACGACTAAAGCTGTGGCAAATTTGTGTTTAATTTTACTCTTTTAAATATTTATACTATGCTTAAAAATGTTTAATTATTTTAAATTTTCAAATTTGTTACTTTAAATTATTCTTTTAATTTAATTACTCTTACTTTAAATTTGTATTTCTTCAAGTTTTAAACTTAGGGGATATGAGAGTATATGAGTATTTTATTCATTATTTTGATAACATTATCGTTATTTTTATCTTTTATATAAGTATATCTATACTTTTATTTATTTCATTTTAGTGGTAAGATCTTTTCTTCTTAATCTAATCTTATGATTTGATCTTTTTGTCTCCTTGATTAATTTTAGGTACAAATCTGGACGACCTTATCGATAATTTTCTCATTTGGATACATTTTGTAAAGTAGATAATGTGGAAGCATTCTAATTCCAATGAAAAGGATTTAAAATATGGAACATAACATGAAATGTGATTGAAAATTACATTATAGGCAGAAGCAGATAATCAGAGCTCCTATATGTGCCACCCGAAGAATGCAATGCAAACAAAATTGTATCTAAATACGGTCGGGTTTGAGATATATGAAAGGTACATGAAATGAAGGCATTTTCTATTCTATTATTAATGATATAAAATTTATTGGATATACAGATATTGATTGGATTGATGATATTAGAACTTGATGAAACACTACGGGCTATCCTTTCTATCTTGAATAAGTCATTTTTTAAGGCGGCATAAAATTATGTTTCTAGTGTGAGCTGTGATAACCAACGCCAGATGTTTAAGTCTTATTTGGTTTTTTATTTTTAGAATAATTTTTTATTTTTAAGAATAAAAAAATAAAAAAATAAAAAAATTTGTTTGATAATATGTTTTTAACAAAATATTTTATAAAACAAAAAAATAGAATTTTGTTTTTAAAAATAAAAAATCAAAATACTTTTTAAATATTTTGTAATTTTTGTTTTATAGAATTAGAAAAAAAATAAAAAATAATAATTTTTTAGAATAATAATTTTTATAAAATTTTTAATTTTTTTTATTCTCAAAATTTATTCTAAAAGTTATCTATTTTAAAAACATTAAAACAAAAATAATTTTAAATATGCCTTTATTTTTTAAAAATTTTGCGTCACTTCTTTTGTGTCAATTTTAATGTCTTTAGCATCAGTTAAAACCAACGCTATATGTATTTAGCGTCGGTTATCTAACTGACTCTAGATGCTAATCTTAAAAAAACAAAAAAAGGCCCGACCTTTCCTTCTCCTTTGTTTCACAGAGCCTCTGCCCTAACGCGTCGATGGTTCTTTGCCTTGGAATTTTCGGCCGAATCCAGTCCTTTTGACCTCATTTCGAAGCTTTACAACGTGATTTAGCTTGGTGTTACTTGGATTTCTCCACGTTGAGAACAAATTTAGCCTTCGATCGGAATAATTTTTGTCGGTTCTTCAGGTGGGTCACTGCGTCCGTCATCTTTTGAGTTTCACGAGGTGATTTTTGGTGCATTTGGTTGAATTTTTATCTCGTGGGCATGTTTTCTATCTAGAAAAAGGCTGAAAATTGACTTGTTTGGTTTGTTTGGGTGGATCTCGAACTTCTTCTTCATTTGTGATGGATGTTTAGACAAAAGTGTTCTTGATTCTGTGTGTATTCTGTACAGAAAGAGGCCGAAGAAGAATGTTGCGGCCAAGTGTTCATTCTTATGAATCTGGCACCTCCTTGCTGGTTATTCATTTTCTCTTTTAGGCTAATACCTTGCTGTTTATTCATGAGACTGAAGGAAATTGTTAGGAAGTAGGAACCAGTTATTGTCACAAAAATGATAGTTGTTTCTTTTTCATTTTAGGGTCATTTGGCGGATTACTGTGGGGTGGATGATTAAATATCTTTTATTCTGCAGAATAACAAAAGTCTTTTTATTTTTGGGGAATTATGATTTTTCAATATTTTTTTATTTTTATATTAATATAAAATAATATTTTTATTTATTTTTATATCATATCAAACGTAATTTTAAACTAAAAAATTTCATTCTATTTCTATTTCTCATATCATTTTCATTTCTTCTCAAATTATTCCAAGTACCAAACATCGCCTCAATAAACCATTGTATTCTACTTTGAACTACAAGGAAAATGACTAGGATGAGTGAAAATTGGATGTGGATAACATATAGCATTCATTGACATGAAAAGAATGACAAAGCAATGATGTAAAGGGAGTCCTTTAGATGACATAAACTGATAAAACATATTCCAATCATTCCCTACCAAAAACGTGCAAATTAAACTAATTAAACTACATGCTTACACTCACAGGATGACCTACCAAAAACATGCAAATTAAACTACATACTTAAACCCACAGAATGACCCATCAATATTCCATTTAATGGTTTTTGTCAGTACTTAATCAATTCCCATACAATTCCTACTACAAAGCTTGAGGGGATATTGATTAAGAAGCCACAAACACGAACTTATTCTTAATGTTGCCTTGATCATCAAGCAGCTGGTGCATAGTCATAATCTCCATCATCATCATCATCACCATCACCTTCAATATTGCACGCCCCAGAAGCATAGGTCTTATACTCTTGATCATCATATGCACGTCTCCTGCACCATGGGGCATCAATGACATTGCAAGAGGACTCCATCTTGCACTTAACAGGTTCTAGAGCAAGAATATAGAAGAAAGTCTTGGGATTTAAAGGAAATGAAATAGTGAAGAAGCTTTAGGTACGTGGCTATGGTTAATTAATTTGGACCCTGAAGTGAGTTTGTTATTGGAGCACAGAGGTTGGATTTATAAATAAGGTAAAGTAGGAGGCAAGGCTCGTTCTAACACAAGGAAGGCACGAGGTGAGTGTGGAATTAATGATGCTTGGAGTTGTGACTCGTGAGCATGGCCTATAGCAGAATATATGTGCAGCAGCCACATGGGCAAGCCATTTGACACTTAAGCAAACACGTTGGAGGTAGGGGTGTGTTTGTGTGTAACAGACACACAGCAGCCAAAGGCAACAAAAGTGAAGTGATGTCGTAAAAATAGAATCATATAAACAGGGAATGGCATGGGACCGTTGGGTCTTTCGGAGGGTTATAAGAATCTTTTTGGTTAGTGGTGGTTACTTGAAGGTAAAGCATGGCATCATTGTAACGGATGATAATCATGACGTCATTAATTAGTTTGTTCAATTAAATATATCACTTGATAACCTTGTGGTATTGTACATTTAAATTTTGACAATTTATGTTTTGAGGTTATTGTTGATATTAATTAAATAACTAATTTTAATTTTGAAATGTCAACTTTATCTCAATATGAATATGAATATAGCTAATAAACAAAGAAACTCTCATAAATCGAGGAATCTTATTGAAGAAGCTGGAAGAGAGATATAGGGAGTTAATTATTTGCTGACCTTGACTAGATTGTTAAGCATTTGCTAGCATATATATCTTGGGCTACAAATAGCATATATATTGCATGTGTGAAGGTGCGAGAAATATGAGGAGTCCTTTAGTGGATATTGGAAGTTTTTTCATTCTTTTCGCATGAAGGATGTAATTATCTTTTATTTAATATTACTTCCATTTCCTTTCTTGTTTTGATTTTCTCCGATATCTTCCATACTCTGCATTTGGTTGGTCATGGTGTGGCAAGTTTCTTGACATTACTTTTAAAAAATTGAGATAGAGATAGATTAAATATACTTTCTATAATAAAATTATTTACCTAGACTCTTGATCAAGAGATTTAGTTTTCAATAATATGTTGCAATTGTTCATTATATTTGCCATCTTTTTTGCGCTTATGAAAGGTTTAAAAAAGAAGGTGCTAAAGGTGCTAATGAGGAATCACTAATAATAATAAATCAATATACTTGATAAATTTTTTTTCAAAATTAATTTAACTTCTATGTTCTTCCATTTTAATGGGGATTTTTAACGCCATTTAAGTAACTACCATAAATAACTAATAAGCGCTACGTTACTTATATTATATTAATCAAAATTCTAAATATTGGGACAGTGTGCTTGTTTACAAAATGCTCCTATCGAACTAATAATAGCCACATAGTCTTAGGGATGGAATTTCGATATGGTCTACTCTAATTTGATTTCTTTTAATTTGTTTAGGATAGATAATTCAATGATTGACTAAATATTTTAACAAATTCAAGAAAATCTAAATAC
The DNA here is from genome assembly GCA_032878935.1 of Erythrophleum fordii. Classification (NCBI taxonomy): domain Eukaryota; kingdom Viridiplantae; phylum Streptophyta; class Magnoliopsida; order Fabales; family Fabaceae; genus Erythrophleum; species Erythrophleum fordii. The sequence goes on along the minus strand of JAVQMF010000052.1, from coordinate 9,028,531 downwards.
AAATATCTAGATTCGAGATGAGGTTAGGACATACATGTCCAAATCCATTCCCCACCTTAAACCTGCCTTATTCAGTGTGTGTGTGTGTATGTGTGTGTATATATAATCTATTTAGGATAGATAATAAGATTATTGACCACGTATGGGAACAAATTTGAGAAAAATCTGAATAAAAATGTTTGGGTTTGAGACAAAGTTGAAGCATACATGCCCAATTTATTTGTCACTCCAAACTAGTCCCCTTTAATATATATATATATATATGTTATATCTTTTTTTTTAATCAAATGTGTTTACTATTTGATTACTTACTTAGTTTCATTTAAATTTTAAAATCATATTACATAGTCATTTACTCAGAAATATTAGTTCACTTCATTGTTCTAATTATCCACTTCAATGTTGCAAATGGTAAGCCTTTTATTTTTCTACAAGATTTATCGTAAATAAATGTTTTACTTTAGCCCACCCTTAATCTCTACAGGATTTGGACATCAAAAAAACAAAAACAAAAAGTTGCTAAAGTATGAAGTGGAGATGGAATAGGTTATAAGTAAATAAGGTAGAGATGGATAATAATAAATATTTAAATTAAAATTTCTCTTCACTCTTTATTCTCTCAAAATTTCAAGATTCAAATATTTTTTTGACAAAAAATTCTTTTCTAAAACTCATCTGACTCTTAAATTATGTTTATATGGATGACAATAGACAAAATAATAAAGAGTAACATGATTAATTTGATGTAAATCTTTATTTAAAAATTTTTTATAATGAAATAGAATAATAATAGAAAAATTAAATCTTTTATTACAATTCAAAATTTAGAACCACCAAGTGTGTAGACCAATCAGTTGGGATTATTCTATTTTAACTAAGGGTCTCAAGTTCGAATCTATAAGAATGTAATTGCATTTTGGTGAGAGAGCTTTTCACCCCTGTGGTCCTACCAACTCAAATCCAAATTAGTCGTGACTCAAAAGATTTGATAATAAGTTTGTGTTTTATGAATACAAAATATTTTGACCAAAAAAATTTAAAATTTTGATTTTTTTCTGTCAAGGAATGAAACTGAGTAGTGAAAATATTTTAATACAATTACAATTACACCCTCTATCAGCCCCGGAACTCGCATGCCCTTTCCCTTTTCGTTTGAACCTCGTCTCGCCATCGCCGTTCAAAGCACGCTATTTGAAGAAGGTGTAGAATGTTGCATCCGAAATGTGGGAATAATGTAGAACATGGGAAGTAGATCATGGCAACAAACCACATTGGCAGGTAACTATTCGATTATGGTTCAAAAATCATGGGTTTCGTGAAATGAAACAAAACGTGCATATCCCACTTATGCACGATGCACCTGCTTTGGCAATATGATGGAATTGCAGTTGAAAGAGTTTGCCTGTAAATATAGGGTCCCTGAGCTCGGTTTTACATTGCTACACACCATCATTCAGTAAGAACAAGAGCTTATAAGTTTCTTGTACCTTTCATACGACAAAACTTTCATAAGAAAATAGAGGATTCAAGCAATGGCGGGAGGCAATATTTCAATTTATTTCTCTTGCATTGGATATTATAAATGTGATTTTATATATCCATGAAGTCTAACAGTGGTATCAGAGCGGAAAATGCCTCTGCCTAGCTAAGTTTTTTAAGCTCAGAAACGTCAATTTTTTGATGAATCTGGTTGGTTCATAGAGCCATTTTTTCATCATTTTGATATAAAAAATGGAGTCTACATGAAATTTTGATAAAAATGGACTCTTGGATCACCCAAAATGGAGCTCAGAAACACAAAAAATGACTGGATTTTCATTTGGGTCCGACATGGGTCGTAACCGGGTTAGGTCAACCCGGCTGGAGGTCAGGGATGAGTTGTATGACACGTCGTTTTGATCTTCTGTCAAACGACATGTCATTTTGTCCTTCAGGAAGCTAAAGCATGTTGGTTAAAACATGTAGTTTAGCACATGGAGGATTCGAACCCATGACCTCCACAATGTAGTTTAGCGTATGGAGGATTCGAACCCATGACCTCCACAATGCAAGCATGAGTCTTTGCCACTGAAGCCACGTTTTATTATTGTTATATGTAAGCAACATTTAATATATATATACATTTTCGATTTTATGGTATTTTCATTTGTTTCCCTTCTATGATTTATATATATATATATATATATATTATCTTTTGATATTAAATATATATATATAAAAATAAATAAATAATTTTTTTGAACAAAATATTTTATTGGCCAATATTTAATTAAAAATTAAAAGTAATTTATTTTGTTTAAAATTATGAAGTACATTTTAATTTTATCCAAGTTTTGGCAAAAATATTAGAGACAAAATTAAATTAATTTTTGACAATATTTAGTTATTTATTTGCCAAAATAATTGTGAAATTAATTTTATGCCTTTAAAATTTGTCTAAATCTTGGAAATTTAATTAATTTTAAGCAATTTTGGCATGTTTATAAATAATAATTAATTTATGGTGTCATTTAATTTATGCCTAAATTTGTTTAAATAATTAATTTTATTTTTAGGCAATATTTATGGCACATTTAGATTAATTTAAAGAGAGAATATTAATTAAATTAATTAGTCAAATTTTGTTGATATTTTGTTGATTAATTGATTAATTATTGAAATTCTCATTGTGTATGCTTGTTTATGCATTATATTAAATTATATTCAAGCATGTAATTTTATTTAGATGTCATGTAAATTGTGTATTTTTAATTTAATTAATGTTTAGCCATAGCACCTTTAATTATTTTAAAATTATACATTAAGTGTTATAATCATATAAAGTAAAATGACATCAAATTGTAATTAATTATATTTAATATGATAATTATTATCCTACAGGAGTATTATCATATTTCATGTGATTAATTAGGATGGAATAGTAAGTTTTTTATTTTCTTGATTTACCCACAAGAATTAAGAAAAGAATATAATTTACTAGTTTTATCATTAGTATATGAGTCTATTTAAATAAAATTTAGCCCACAGGTAATTTTATTTGTTACTAGGCTCATAATTTGAATTGATATGCATTGCATTGGTATGACATGTCAATTAAGAATATTTATTTGTCTCAAATTATTAATATAGCATATAAATTGTGCAGCTTTTCAACCTTTAAATATTTATGATTTTCAAGTTCTTAAATTAACTGGAGATAACTATAATGTTTGGAAGGAGAAAATACTTCTCCAATTAGGGTGGATGGACGTTGATGATGCAATCAGAAAAGATGAACCTCCTAAACCCACGGATATTAGTAGTACATCAGAAGTAAATGTTTATGAACGTTGGGAGCGATCCAATCACCTTAGTATGATATACATCGAGACTAAAATATCAGCTAGTATTCGTGGGTCTATTGGAAAACATCAAAACATTCGAAGTTTACTTAAGGCTATTGATGAACAATTCAAATCTTTGAATAAGGCCTTAGCAAGCACCTTAATGATAAAGTTATCATCCATGAAACTTATTGGCATAAGAGGTGTGCAAGAACACATTATGAAAATAAGGGATATAACAGCTCAATTGAAAACACTTGAGATTGAGATGTCAGATTCTTTTCTCGTGCACTACATCCTGAATTCTCTGCCATAACAATATGGGTCTTTCAAAATCTCCTACAACACTCATAAAGAGAAGTGGTCAATCAATGAACTTCTGACCATTTGTGTACAAGAAGAAGGAAGGCTCATAGCAGAGATAGGTGAAAGTGTACATACAGTGACATAAGGAAGATAGAAAAGAAAGGCCAAGATAAAAGGGAAGGGCAAGGTTCTCATCCCTGAGGACATTAAGAAAGAGTCCAAGTGTTTCTTTTGTAAAAAGAAAGGACACATAAAGATGGACTGTGTCAAATTCAAGGTTTGGCTTCAAAAGAAAGGTAACTCAATCTCATATTTTTGTTATGAATCTAATATGGTAGACGTTAGTAGTAACACATGGTGGATTGATTCTGACTCAACAATTCACATCTCTAATACCTTGCAAGGCTTTCTAAACCAAAGAAAGTCGGTGGGTAATGAGCAATACATCTATTCAGGAAATAAGATGGGCTCAACTGTTGAAGCTATAGGAACATGCAGATTAGTTCTTAATTCTAGTTTTATTTTAAAGTTGGAGAAGACATTTTATGTACCAAGTTTCTCTAGAAACTTGATTTCAGTTTCCAAACTTGTACCATTGGGATATTGTTTTGAATTTTCAAGTAATGAATTTAAATTATTTTATAAATCTAATTTTATTGGCAATGGTACACTTTGTAATGGTCTATTCCAAATTCAATTATGAAATAGTAACCTTTATGACACGATGCATGTTTCTAGTAGCATAGGTATTAAGAGAAATGTTACTAATAAAGATTCTTCTATGTTATGGCATCGTAAGCTTGGTTATATCTCAATAGAGAGAGTGAAAAGATTAGTAAAAGATGGAGTACTTAATACTCTTGACTTTACTGATTTTAATACTTGTATAGATTGCATTAAGGGAAAGCAGACTAACAAGACTAAGAGAAGTGCTAAGAAGAGTTCTAGCATATTAAAAATCATACATACGGATATTTGTAGTTTAGATTTGGACTCTAGTAATCAGAAATACTTTATCATCTTTATTGATGATTACTCATGATATATGTATCTCTATCTGCTCAATAATAAGAATGATGCACTGGATGCCTTTAAGATATTTAAGGTAGAAGTAGAGAAATAATGTGGTAAACAAATTAAGATAGTGAGATCCGATAGAGGTAGTGAGTATTATGGTAGATACACTAAAGATGGACAAGTACTAGGTCCATTTGTTAGGTTTCTTCAAGAGCATAGGATTGTTACCCAATACACCATGCCTGGGTCACCTAACCAGAATGGTGTAACTGAAAGGAGAAATCGAACATTGTTGGACATAGTGAGGAGCATGTTGATTAGCTCCAAACTTCTTAAATTCTTGTGGACTGAAGCTCTCAAAATAGCAGTGTATATTCTTAATCGAGTTCCTACCAAGGCTGTTGAAAAGACGCCATTTGAGTTATTCAAGGGTTGGAAACCAAGTTTAAGACATATGCGCATTTGGGGATGCCTATCTGAGGTTAGGGTTTACAATCCACAAGAAAAGAAGTTGGACCCTAGGACCATTAATGGCTATTTTATTGGGTATGCTAAAAAGTCTAAGAGTTATAGATTTTATTGTCTATCTCACAGTACTAGGATTGTGTAATCAAAGAATGCAAAATTTCTTGAGAATGACTTGATCAGTGGGAGTGATCAAACTCAAAACTTAGGTTTTGAAAATGATCAGTCTGATATTCAAACTCCTACATCAAGTGATAGATTTATTATAATTCATACCCCTCAAGTCTAAACAGGTATTAAACAATCAATCATTCAGGATCCACAACCTGTTGACATTGACTAATTGATCCAATTAATGAACAGCCTTTAAGGACTATTGAACAACATACTCCCAAAGAGAATGTTGAGTCAACATTAAGAAGATCAACTAGGATGAAGAAGTCAGTAATTCCTAGTGATTACGCTGTGTATCTACAAGAATTTGATTACAATATAGGAGCTGAGAATGACCCTGAAATGTTTTCACAAGCCATTAGTTGTAGAGAATCAAAATTATGGCACAATGCCATAAAGGAAGAGATGGATTCTATGGCGTCTAATGGGGTCTGGGATCTCGTCGAGTTGCCTAATGGCTCTACAGCCATTAGATACAAATAGGTCTATAAAATGAAAAGAGACTTATTAGGCAATATCGAGAGATATAAAGCATGACTCATGGTCAAGGGATTCACTCAAAGGGAAGGAATTGATTACACGGAGACCTTTTCTCCTATATCTAAGAAAGATTTCCTCTATATAATAATGACATTAGTTGCTCATTTTGACTTGGAGTTGCATCAAATGGATGTGAAAACAGCTTTCCTCAATGGGGAACTAAAGGAGGAGGTATATATGAAACAACTTGAAGGTTTCTCCTCTAGTGCCGGTGAACATTTAGTGTGCAAGTTAAAAAAATCCATATATGGATTGAAACAGGCCTCCCATCAGTGGTACTTAAAATTTCATGATGTTATCTCCTCATATGGTTTTGTGGAAAATGTCATGGATCAATGTATATACCAGAAGGTCAGTGGGAGTAAAATCTATTTCCTTGTATTGTATGTGGATGACATATTGCTTGCAACTAATAATAAGGGATTATTATATGAGGTGAAACAATTTCTCTATAAGAATTTTGATATGAAGGATATGGTTGAGGCATCTTATGTCATTGGCATTAAGATTCACCGAGATAGAACTCAACATATTTTGGGTCTATTACAAGAAACTTATATCAATAAGGTCTTTAAGAGATTTTGGATGAAAGATTGTTCACCAAGTGTAGCACCTATTGTGAAGGGTGACAAGTTCAATTTGAACTAGTGTCCAAAGAAAGATTTAGAAAAAAAAAACATATGCATAACATTCCATATGCTTTTACTGTTGGAAGCCTTATGTATGCTCAGGTTTGCACAAGACCTGACGTTGCATTTATAGTTGGAATGCTAGGTAGATATCAGAGTAATCAGGTATAGATCATTAGAGAGCTACAAAGAAGGTAATGAGGTATCTTAAGGGTACTAAGAACTACATGCTAATGTATAGATAGATTGAAAACCTTGAGGTAGTTGGCTACTCAGATTCAGATTTTGCTAGATGCATTGATTCATGGAAATCAACATCAGGCAATATTTTCATGTTAGCCGGCGGAGTCGTATCTTGGAGAAGCGCGAAGTAGACTTTAACTGCTACTTCTACTATAGAGGTAGAGTTCGTTTCTTATTTTGAGGTAACTTCCCATGGTGTTTTGCTTAAAGGCTTTATATCTGGGCTTAGAATTGTTGACACTATCTCTAGGCCATTGAAGATATATTGTGATAACTCAGCTGCTATTTTTCTGGCTAAGAACAACAAAAGAGGAAGTCGAAGTAAGCATATCGACATTAAGTACTTAGCCATTTGTGAACGTGTCAAGGAAAATAAAGTTATTATTGAACACATTAGCACTGAGTTGATGATTGTTGATCCTTTAGCAAAAGACATGCCACCAGTAATGTTTAGGGATCATGTATCTATAATGGGACTTAGTTCTACTTTGTGTTATTGATGTATATACTATATATATATATATAACATTAATAATAAAGCCTTTATTCATTTTAAGTTGTTTTCTCATTTATGTGTATATATTAAGTTTGAGAATAACAACATTAAGAGGACCCAGATAAAGTATATGGCTTATTCATAAAGTTAATATACAATGGGTAAGGAAACAAATGCATTGTGATACATGGAAGGTATTACTCACTTATAGATGAACTACCACTATGATTCATGCATTTATGTTTCAGCTAAATATTTGAATCTTAAAAAGCCATTATGAATAAAGATTTTTGAACCAAGTGGGAGAATGTAGAATGTTGCATCCAGAACGTGGGAATAATGTAGAACGTGGGAAGCAGATCATGGCAACAAACCATGTTGACAGGTAACTATTCGATTATGGTTCAAAAATCATGAGCTTCATGGGATGAAACAAATTGTGCATATCCCACTTATGCACGATGCATCTTCTTCGGCAACATGATGGAATTGCCGTTGAAAGAGTTTGCCTATAAATACAGGGTCCTTGAGCTTAGTTTTACATTGTTACACACCATCATTCAGTAAGAACAAGAGCTTAGAAGTTTCTTATACCTTTCATACAACAAAACTTCCATAAGAAAATAGAGGATTCAAGCAATAGCGGGAGGTAATATTTAGATCCATTTCTCTTGCATTGGATATTATAAATGTGATTTTATATATCCATGAAGTCTAACAGAAATCAATCCCCCAACCAAACCCTATCCACTGGAGCTCTAAAATCGATTTCCCTAATTCTCTCCTCTGGCGGCTAAGGTTAGTATTTGATACACATTGATTTTATGATAGGGGGTATTTTGTAGTAATAGAAAATAGTTATTTCAACTGATAGGAATATTTTGCATTAGGAGTCGTTGGTCTGTAACACAGTTTGTTAACATTTGCATCGTGTTAGCAGAGGGATAAGAAAATACAGTACCTATTTCCTCTTCTCTAGTTCTCTGACTCTCTCCTCTCTTCCCCTCTTCCTTTGCCTCTACACTTTCCTCCTTAAATTTCCTACTCAGTCATCTATGGTTTATCAGTCTTTCTCTTTCCCTTTCTCCATTGTCTCCCTAAGTCCTATCTCACTCTTCGTTGTCTGTTGTATCTTACTAGTTCTGCTAAGACCTATGATTGCTTCTATTCGATATGTATGTGCTGAGAGGAATGCCCACCATGAATGACTTTTACTTTTTTTTTAATTTCCATGGCTTTTAGAGATTGAAAATATGAAGCATTGTGGAGATTTTTTGTTTTTTGTTTTCCTTATTGAAGAATGGATGTATGATAATAACACTGATTCTCAATTGGTTTTGATTCCACTCCATAAGCCTTTTTTCCCCCATAATTTTAAAGAGATCAAGTGGGTTGTCTTGGGTCCCCCTTATCTATCAATTTTCTAGTGGCAAATTGGAAAATTAACTTGAATGTTTTTCTGTTATGAAATACAAAAACAGTAATCTAGGTCTATCTTATTAGGCCCAACCCATAATTCTTTGTATCACTTTATGCTAGAGAATTTTATTCAATTAAAAAGAATTCAAGAAAGGTACCCAGTGACCTCCTTTGGTAATACAAAGCAATTTTGTAGTAACTAACACTAAATTGACTCTGTTGTTACACTTGGGGTATCACATTCAATGAAGTGATAAGATTACCATAAGTTAAGTCATCTCTTAAGTTTTCACCAACTTCAGTAACCATAAAATGCTACGGATTTTGTAATGAATTTTACATATATGATTATATGCAATGCCAAGACTTATTCTTCCTATTTTTCTTCTTATTTTGAGCAGATGCAAAAGTGATAATATTGGTGGAAATTTGGTTAAAAGCTTGCAAGAATCATATTATTGTGGATGAGTTTATTTTCTTAGTTATAAGGGTAATATTAGAAAAAATAATTTATAAGCCATTTTATTCCATTCATTTTTATTGTAACTTCCAAACAATGGTAAAATGACTCCCTCCCTTCCTCGTTAAACTCCTCAACAATGGAATGGCATATGACTTTCTGTTCCACTTCATTAAGAGCCATTCAATTCCATTCCTTCTTACGCATCCAAACATAGCCTTATTATCCATTGGTCCCGATACTATGCCCCCTTGTGCCCCTTCTCTACTTCTCCCCATTGCTCCTCTTATTGACTTTGAATTTAGTGGTTTTCATGCTTTGCTTCTCCTGCGCATATTTGCAGGTAATGTATGTACTGTTAATCATCAACAATAGGGGATAAAATGTATCCTTATTATGGACACCGCATTTTGTCCGAACATTTTAAAAATAATAATAATAATAATAATAATGAAAAGGAAAAAATCAAACAAAAAAAAATAACAAAATAAAGAGAGAACTTAAATTTTTAAGAAAATTAAAAAGGAAGATGAATGAAAAAAAGAAGCCCATCTTTCCTTTGCAGTCCAATGCTAAAAAAAAGAAGAAAGAAGAAGAAATGGGCCAAGAAAAAAAAAACAACAAAATAAAAAGGTTTGGGCTGAACTCTTGCTGGGCTAGATCAACCCAACCTGGATCCATTCATTACCCTACCCGTATCTCTCTCTAGCAGCCTTCTACTCTTGCACGACTCCATATACAACCCTGAGCACAAACACAGGGACAAAGAAAAAGGCATAAAAGGAAGAGCAACAGGCACAACTCTGGAGAGGAAAGGGACGCATCTCTGTGGTTCTGAGGAAAACAATTCTGGGATTGAGGGAGGAGAAAAAAATTTCTGATTTAAAGGAACAGGAAGGGGCGAGCGAGAGGAGGAGGAGAAGAGTGCGAAGCAGAAAATCAAGGGAGAGGAAGGTAAGAAGAGGGGTTTTTAATTCGGGTCCAGAAAAGAAGAAAAAAAAAGGAGATGAAGTGACTGGGAGAGGATTTTTAGACAGAGGAATTCGAAGAGGGAAGAGCTGAGGAATATCAACGAATTGAAGGCAATAGGGGACCAGTAGAAAAGGAAGAAAAATTCGAAGGAGGAAAAAAAAAAGGGGAAAGGGGGAAGAGACTGGAGGAAGTTGAAAAACGGAGAGTGAAGAGGGGGTTGGGAGATTTGGGGTGAATCGAAGGACGGAGGGAGGAGACAGAAGTGAAAAAATTTGATTGAATGGAGCAGAGATTCGAGAGATGGGGGAGGAGACTTTCTGATTTGGCGATTTCTGGTTAGGAGAAATAGAAAGGAGAGATGGATAGAGGGAGAGAGTGAAAGAATAAGGGGAAGTCGAAAATCGAACAGAAAGAGAGGGTAGGAGATTAAGAAAGGAGAGGGAGAGAAATTGAAAATTGAAGAAAACTAGCCAATTCGGAGAAAAAGAAATTGAGAAGCATCTGGTTAGAGAACAAGGGATTTGGCCGAACCGCAGCAGAGGGAGAGGAAGAGGTCATCGTAACCAATGTCCCAAAAGGAGCACTCAACTAGTCAGGTAAATTGATTTACTGGAAGTCATTTTGGGTTGCTGTGATTCTTGGTTTCTTTAGAAGCTAGAGAATAGAACAAGGTTAATTACTTCATGCTCGTTTAGGCTATATGGCTATGATTGAACATGTGATTCTGAACTTTGGTATGCTGTAAGTCGAGTGCTAGTCTTGTTTGGGTGCTCTGTATTTATAGCTTTTGCTGAATCATTGATTGACGAGGTAGGAGTTTTCATACTTAGGTTGGTAGCTCTACTGGTCTTTAAGTTTCTGTGTAACTAAAAGCTGATTATGGAAATGAGATGTGATGTGCTATGTTATACCTAAACGTCATGAACAAATTGATTATATTCAATATTACTATTAGCTTCGTAAATTTGTTGTTCATACCTGTGACTGCGTTTTAGATTTCAGGGAAATTGAAAGAAATTTTCTTCTCTTATTGTTGTTGCTTTTTTTTTCTCTTTTGTTCATAGCAAGTCGATAAACTAAAATGGCGTAGCATTGCTTGATGCTTCATAATCCTTACTATTTTGTTTGTTTGGGCTTCGTGGTTTCACCTAGTAAGATGAAATAGATTAAGAACTTTATTCCCTTCTTCTGTGTGTTCATGTTTTTGCTAGATGAAGAAAAGATGTTCTACTGGCTGTGCCTGTTTTGATATGTCTAATGTAATGATTTGGCCTTATGGTCCTTAGATTACTCTTTGGATTGGAATGCATGATTTTTGTCTTAAAGGCTGATTATATATTGTTAGTGTTGTTGCTTGCATCCTGCTGGTTAATTAGTGTCTATTGAAATTGAATAAAAGGGTTTTACCTTGATAGGCCATATGTGGTATGCTCAAAGGAGTAGTTTTCTATTATTGATGGAGTTCTGTTTCTAATAAAAAGGATTTGAATAAAGTTTTGCTTACTATAGTAGCTCGTTTCTTGACCCATTTGTACCAAAGTGTTGGGTATTAAAATTGTTACTTTTAGCAAAATTTTCATTTAAGATCTCGACTGGGTTCTGCATAATGGCTTTGGTACAAGACTGTGAAAACTCATTGACCTTTATGCTATTCTCATAAACTCAAGCAATGTGACATCCATCTCATTACTTGGTATGGGAGTTTATAAAATCATCATTTGTCAAGTGCTTTATTTGGGTGCATAAGCAAAAACCTATCCATGACAAAGATCATGGCAAGGAATGCAGGAAGCTGAGATGCGAAGGTCAATGACTTGATATAAACAGATGAGGAGCAATATAAAAAGGAGGGGTGAAGAGATATTATGTTCTCATTATTTGTACTTTGAAATTAAAATGCGCATATAGTTTGAACGGTGTGATTTGGATTAGATACAAAAGCTGTTATCATATACTATTCACATGTTTTTGTTTTTTTTATTTTATGTTTTATTTTAAGAGTTACCGTGTGAGGTCTTGTACCTCTTCAGGTGTATAGAGGTCATCTAAGGCTGTATGCGACAATAAGTCTCCTCAGTCATATGATTGGGTCAACAAACATTTTTGCATAAATTTTGGGATTCAACAATTAATGCATTAAAAATATAAAAAAGAGGAAATTTCCAAAAAAGGAGTTTCAAAACAAACTAAGTAGTCTTTTTTTTTTTTAAAAAAGCAAACGGTGCTACTTTTCGAATTAAAAAAAGGGCAGTTCAAACGCTAATTAAAAATATATAATTATCCAAAAATCAAATAAACTTTCTGTTTTCAAGAAAAAAAAAATCAAAATGATTAATTTCCTTCTTAAATTTATAAATTTTTCTCAAATTCTCTTTTGGACAAAAATTAGAATATGCTTCATGAAAAAGAAAGGAAATTAAAAAAACATAAAACAAAAAACGAAAATATCATTCCTAAAAATATGTATATATATATATATAATAAATAAAGTAGAAAAAAAAAAGAAAAAATCCAAAAATATGCAAATCAATCACTACAAAATTTTAAAAAACTAAAAGATCAAAGATCAAAAAAAGAAAAAGAAAAAGAAGGTTAAAAAGAAGAGAAAAAAATAAATAAGTAGGATCAATTTAGTTTTTACAAATTAAAATTTATAAATCACTTTCAAGGTTATTTGCAAAAACTCAATGATTTTTTTTTAACCTTTTTTCACTCATCACTAAAAAAAACAAAACAAAAATTGATCAAAACAAAGACAAAACAAGAAAGAAAATAATAATTATTAAAAAAAAAGAGAACAATAAATTAAAAAAATAGTACAAGAGAAAAAATGAAAACAAAAAAAAATGATAAAAAAGAGGAAAAATTGAAAATGCAAGAAAGGTAAAGAAGTAAAATTAACTCTACCTTTAGCAAATCAAAACACATTAACCAATGTTAATTCGTTTTATTTGTAAAAAGGAAAAGTAATTTTTATCTTTTCACAAAAAAAAATTATAAATATAAAAAAATATAAAAACAAAATAAAGAACAAAACTAAACAAACAAAATTTTTTTGACTGATTCGAACTACGTGGACTTTAATCTCTTTAAAGGGTACGTAGGTCTTAAGTTCTCACCCTCCGTTCTTGTAAATAAAATTTCTGTCCAATTTTCATTTTCTTAATTTCTCTTCTTTTATTTTGTTTTTTCTACTTTTGTTTCCTTAATTTCTTTCTTCTTTTTTATTTTTAATTTCATTTCTTTTATTTCTATTTCTTATGTTGCATGTAATTTGTTAGAGAGAATCAAAATAAATTAAAGGCTATATTGATTTTGTACAACTAACTTAGGGTAATCATTTTTAGCAACGGGTGTCGTGGGATGTCGAACACCTTCTCCACTCACAATCGACTCCTGGATCCATTTTCTAGTACGTAGACCATTTTCTGAAACAAAAAGGTTTCTTTTCAAAATTTTGCCTTTTTAAAAATAAAAATTTGGTGGTGACTCTACTCTTATTTTAATTTGATTTTGGTTTTCATTTTCTTTGAAAATTGAATCAAATTTTCTTTTAAAAATTTCTTTTTAAAATGCCACGTGGCCGTATTTTCGAGTGTGACACCCATGATTACTGACCTACAATTTGGGTATCACAGGCACAACATAGGTGCTTTCTTGAGCTTGGAAGAAACATCAAGTACCAAAAAGAGGTGCCCCATATGTATCATCCTTTTAGAATCATGCTGACTTCAGCAAACATAATCGTAAATGAAAGATTTAATAGGACTTGGACTTAGATATGCTTCAAGAGCATTCATTATCACTAAGTGATTGAGAGAAATGTAATACTGATATTCCAATTGTTGACTATGTTATGGGACTCCTGATATTAGGTTGAGTTGTTAACTTCGACGACTCCTTATTTGCTTTGCCAATAACTCAATATCACAACTTTTAGTTTGGCTTTTCCTTTTTAGCTTTAGAATATAACATTTACCCACCAGCACCACTAGTTCAGTTATTTAAATTTTTTAAACTGACATTTCTTTTGGGCCCTTTTTCTTTAAATGGTATTATTGCGTTTATAAATATAATACTAACTTTGTTTGTTTGTTTGTTTTTTTTTTCTAATAAAAGTTTAACAGAATAAGAAAACATCAGTCAAAAAGTAATTACTTCTCGCCAAAAGAAACAAAGTGATGTTCCTTGGCTTCTTATACTAAGAAATTTTACAGAAAAACACTTGACATGGACAAATAAAGTTACCTGATAGTTGCAAAGAAGGATCTCTGGCAGAGTTATTGGTGGAGTGATTTTTGGTTTGTAAGAAATTTGATTGAGAAGACAATGGTAAAGGAGTTGATAATATATAGCACCACAGCTTCTGAACTTTTCTTGAATGAAAATAATAATAATAATAATTCTCTTTTCTTGCAGAGGGTTAAAAAAAAAAAGAAATTCCTAGTCATTGTAACTTCTAAGCAGCACAATATATTACAAGTTTGTTAATCTAGATTATTGTTTGAGTGACGTTTTGGATTTTTGTTGTGGTGGCTGTTTTATGAAGGGAGACATAAATTATTGATGTAATAGTTTATTTTTATTATGCCTTTACTTTCTCTCTCCCTATATATATATATATATATATATATAATACTTGATAGTCACTCTGAATTCAGATAGTATAAGTTGAAGATTCTTCAATCGTGCTTTCATTGATTTAATTAGATTTGTTGGAAACTAGTGCTTTGAAATATGGTTGCCTACAAATTTTAAACATACTCTGATTTCATAGTCCTGTTTAGCTTAAGTAGTATTTTCTATTTTGGTGTACACCCTGAATGCTAGCAAAGTTTCACCTACCAAAATATTTTTCCCTTCTATTCATGATTTTTCAATGGATTTTCCCTAGGCCTTTCCTTCTATTTCTTGATGATTATGACATCTGCAAATTTGGTTACCCAGAGTTAGCCTTTGAAGAAAATCAATGATACCTAAAGGCAGGCCATGTGATGAAAACAATAAGAAAACAAAAGGAAGGATATGATAGTTCGAACTATGATCTGAAATAAAGGGGCAAGGTTAAAATTTTTTGTTATTCACAAATGTATTCTCTTTGCTCAACATAACTTCTGCTTATGTCTATCTATAGTAATAATTTTCTTGTGCTCATCAAGTCACAAATTCTTTACCTCAACACACTATGGAAAACTGAACAAGAGGACATGCATTGGCCTTCTCAAAAGTTGCAAATCGATGTGTCAGCTCAAGCAAATTCAGACTCAGATGTTCCGTCTGGGTCTACACAAAGACAATGACACCCTCCAGAAGCTTATGGTCATTTGTACAGACTCATATGTTGGAGACTTGCACTATGCACGCAGAATCTTCCACTACATTCATGAGCCATGCCTATATATATACAATCTTATGATCAAAGCATTTGTGGAAAAAGGGTAGTTTCAGAGAAGCCATTTCCCTGTTTAGTCAACTGAGGAAAGATGGTTTGTCGCCTGATAATTATACATTTCCTTTTGTTCTCAAGGCTATTGGTTGTATTGGAGAGTTTAATGAAGCTGTGAAGGTTCATGGTTTCACAGTGAAGACTGGGCTTGAGTTTGATACTTATGTTTATAACTCACTGATGAGAATGTATGCTGAATTGGGTAAAGTAGATAGTTTTAAAAAGTTGTTTGAAAAAATGCCTGAGAGAGATAAGGTTTCTTGGAATATCATGATTACAGGTTATGTAAAGTGCAGGAGATTCAAAGAGGCCATTACAGGTTATAGTGGGCAACGCATTGGTGGACATGTATTGTAAGTATGGCTATGTAAGTATAGCTCAGGAAATTTTTGATGAGATGCCCATGAAAAATGTGATTTGTTGGACAAGTATGGTAAATGGGTATGTAAATTGTGGTCAACTGGATGAAGCTCGAGATTTGTTTGAGAAAAGTCCAATAAGGGATATTGTTCTTTGGACGGCCATGATTAATGGGTATGTGCAATTCAATTGCTTTGATGAGGCAGTTGCATTGTTTCGAGAGATGCAAATGAGAAGAATCAAACCAGATAAATTTATTGTTCTTACTCTCCTCACAGGTTGTGCTCAGTTGGGGGCTTTAGAGTAAGGCAAAAGGATTCATGGTTACTTAGATGGAAACAAAATCAGGGTGGATGCTGTGGTTGGTACTGCCCCTATTGAAATGTATGCAAAATGTGGTTTCATAGAGAAATCTTTGGAGATTTTCTATAGATTAAAAGAAAGGGATATAGCCACATGGACTTCTATTATTTGTGGTCTTCCAGTGAATGGTAAGACAAGCAAAGCGCTTGAGCTCTTTGAATAAATGAAAAATTTTGGGGCAAGACCTGATGACATCACCTTTATTGGTGTTTTAAGTTCATGCAGTAATGTGGGATTGGTAGAAGAAGGGCGCAAGATCTTTTATTCCATGAAAAGAACATATCAAATTGAGCCAAGTAGAGGAGCTGATTAGGAAGTTACCAGATCAAAACAACGAGATGATAATTCCACTTTATGGAGCTTTTTTGAGATCCTGCAGATTTTATGGCCATATTGACATGGGTGAAAGGATTGCTCAGAAACTAGCAAATATTGAATATAGTGATTCCAGTCTTCATACACTTCTGGCTAACATTTATGCTTCTGCTGACAGATGGGAAGACGTGAGCAAGGTGAGAAGTAAGATGAAAGATTTGGGAATCAGAAAGTTTCCCGGATGTAGTGCTATTTAGGTGAATGGTATTCATCATGAGTTTCTTGTTGGCGATCCTTCTCACCCAGAAATAAGAGACATATATAACATGCTGGATTCAATGGCTAGGCCATTGTTTGGTTCAGAAGAAAATGATATGGAAACTAAAATTATATCTCTAATGAATTCTTAACTGGAAATTGTGGTTGAGGAATATCAATGTCCTGTTAAACTTAGGATTAGCACAAGAGATTTTAAAAGGTTTCTCACCTTTGTCTACTATGCAGCCAACCAGCCACAGAAGCAAATATAGAACCCAGCTTTAAAATCCTCTCCAGGAAGATGCGCAAGGTGTTGAAGAATGAAATTTTGGCTAAACAAGGTAAAACATTATTTGTGGACTCGTTTGCAACTCTGAACATGTTTGTACAGATTTGTTACTAAATTAAACTTCAAGACATCATGAAAGAACCTTTCACCGTGAACCAAAGATGTTTCAACTAAGGCAACCTTGATAAGCTTCTTCTCAGTCTAGATATGTGTAAACCCCGACGTGCATGCCATATATCCATCTGCATGGAAGTTGACTTTTCAAAGTAATATTTGAGCTACCACGTAGAAATTTTTGCCTCCTTCTGCAATTTTTGAAATGCCCCTTTCTCATCCACTTTTTGTTGGGCTTTAGGTAATTTGCTTCTCCAAATTTCTGCAGCACTGAACCCATACCTATACCCATCTCTTCTGTCAGAAAAAGGAGCAGAGTTGTGCTGGAAACTGAATTTCATTTCCTCTCCTCTATTCCTTGCCATTTCTGCTATTCCCTGGGTTCATTTTTCTGTTGTTTTCTGGTTCAAAGACTGCTGGTGGTGGTTGGGGGATTTAACACTAGAAATAAGTCTCCTCCAAGTCTGGAGTTGCTGCCATAAGTGTGTAAGTTCTGGTTCCAGTTGCACAACATTCCCCTCCCCTGTTTCGCTTGTTCTCTGATGCGTTTCTCTATGTGTGGCCAGCCAAAAAAAAAAGGTACAAGAGGATTAATTGTTTGGAGCAAAATTGATTCCCTTCAAGCTTCAAAGTAATTCTACTTTCCTATACGGTGACTTCTCCCATTTTCTGTATATACTTCCAAATCAAAAATCAAATTCTATTGTGCTTCTTACTTGCCAATTCTTGATTGTGCTTCCTCTCTTGAATATCTGCCGCCATATATGGATGCATATATATATATATATATAAACCTATATCTTTATATATGTGTGTTGTATGGATATGTAAGGCATGGAATGGAGGAGTGAATGGTGGACTTAATTCCTTGAAATTTGTACATATCTATAACATGCTAAAGGAATGAAGAATAGCTACCAGTGTTTCTTGCTTTCCTAGAATTTTATTCGAATAGGCTAAGTTCATGAGATAAAGTTTTAGTTGTTCACACTCACACTCTAAAATCTGGTAAATGGGTATTGTAGGGTATTCAGGAGATTGAGTTATAGCTAAGGAGTGGGTAGGGAATATCAATATCATCTTAAGAGGTGAGTAAGTAATACGGACCGTGAGTAGCTCTTATTTCTTATTTTATTACTAAGTTTCCTTGCAGTGTTCTAACATTTGGAAACCTATTTAAAGAAAGTCATCTTTAAATGTTTTGTTATATGCATGTTATTCAAAAATTAATTTGAACGTGAGATTTTTGCAGAAATTACGACTGTTGAGTTATCTGGAAATTTAGATATTGAACTGATATGGATGGTATTTTGTCTGAAATGCTAAATTGAGAAAAGTATTATTTTAAGAAGTAGAGGTTATCTATTCAGAACTCTGTAGCTAACAGCAGTAGTTGTTAGCCTTGGTGCACCATAATCTGGACCTCAGCTAGCAGGGGTTTTGCTAGCCCCGTGTAGGTAGCTACCACATGTGGAGTCATTTTATTTCGCAAGCAAGTGCTTTGCGTCTGTGGTTATTCTCCCCGTGAGCTGTGTGCTTTGCGTCTGTTTCAATTTGGTTTTGCTTACATACTTCTGATGCGTTTTAAGAAACGATTTGCATGAGGCTTGTTTTATGCATGATGAATATATATATATATCGATATTTTTACGGACCTTATCCCTATTTTTTTTTAAGGCTCGGCATTGCTTATTCATTGAGTATCAAACTCACTCTTTCTTAATTTATTTTTCAGAGAGCGGTGAAGACCTTAGCCTACCCTGAGCTGCCTACTAGATGTAGATCTCCTGCTTTATTTCTTTTGACGAGCCCACAATTGTTCATGTGGGTGTATTTTGTTTTATGCTTGTAATTTATTTTGTTCTGAATAGTGTAGAATGTGGCTCCACTGAATCATAGTTAGGATATCCCCAAATCCCTAGAAGTTTATGTTTTGATATTTTTGGGTGTATGTTGAGTTGACTGGTTGTAGAAATATCGGGAGGTCCAAATTATAGAGGAGACTCTGTCGAAATTTCTACAAAAGTCACACAAAAGAAAAACTTCTACGTTTTGTACAAAAGTGATTCAGAAATGATACTTCTAGTTTTATAATTTCTATGAAAAGGAAATTTATCTGAACTTTTGTGGAGAATGTCAATACAAATCAATTCATGGTAGGGGAAATTGTTGTCTTTTGTGCCAACATACTTAAAAAAAGTGTGGGTTGTGACAGTTGGTATCAGAGCTTAGGTCCTTCTGTGGTCCTGTGGAGCAAGTGTTTTCAGTGGGATCTCAATTATGGTTATGAGCCCGGGCGTAACTATACTTGAGGTGTCACTGAAAACCTTATAGGGTGTCCTGAGTTATTCCTTCAAGTGTGCTGTCTTATTGAATGTGATCATATCTTCCTTTCAATCTGGAAATTGATTTGAATGTTTGTTATTTTGTTGTAGTGTGGATATGCCTCCCAGAATTCGTTCAGTTAATAGACTAGCTACTGTAGATGAGGCTTCTGCGAGTGCATCAGCCCAACAAACTACCCCACCTATCAGAGGCCGTGGTCGAGGTCAGGGTAGGGGTCAAGGAACTAATCGACCCCCTAGGCAGGCCTCACTTGCAGATAGGGTAGAGCCTCCACATCTTGTGGAGGAAATCGCACCACTAGTGCAGCCAAGACCGGTAGGGCCTCAAGCGATGAGGGAAGAGAGGGAGGTTCCAATAACCCTTTCCCAATTCTTAAAATTGAGGCCTCTCATTTATTCGGGAACAGAAAGTCAGGAGGACCCCCAGCAATTTATTGATGGTATTGAGAAGATATGCAGAGCTCTGAGTTGTTCGAGTGCAAAATCATCAGAGTTTGTCGGGTTTCAGTTACAAGACACAGCTTACATATGGTATTAGACTTTATTAGGGGAAAGGCCGATCGGATCTCCTCCAATGTTATGGGAAGAATTTAAGGGGCTCTTTATGGATCGCTTTTTGCCACAGAGTGTTCGGGATGCTAGGGCCAGAGAATTTGAGGGTCTGAAATTGGTTCCAGGTATGAGTGTTTCTGATTACGATATTCAGTTCACATAGTTGTCTTGCTATGCCCCACATTTAGTCCCTACTGAGAGGGACAGGATCAAGCAATTTGTGAATGGGCTACCTCGTATGTTGTATAGGGTGATCGCTCCACAGATGAACCTCTTTCCCTCATATTCAGCTGCGGTAGATTGTGTACGCATGATAAAGATGAGAGATAAGGAGGAGGACACTTCTCAGAGAAAGAGGAAGCATGACAGTGATCAGAGACTTACTCAATCCTTCATAGGACCTCCGACTTCATTTTCTGCTGGTACTGACAGGCACAGAGGATCGTTCCGAGGGGTTAGCACGATGTCTACCCCATTTTCTACTCTATTTCGTCAATCTAGAGGTCCCTGTTCCATTTGTGAGAAGATACATTTAGGCACTTGCCATAGAGAGACGGGAGCATGTTTTCGTTGTGGGCAAGTTGGACATTTGGTGAGAGATTGTCCGCAGCATTACCCTGATTCTAGTCAGGGATCAGTTCAACCTACTAGGCAATTCTCAACAGGGACTCCATCTATCGGTGCAGTTATAGTTTAGAGCAGTCGAGGTAGCAGTAGTGGGACAGTGGTAGGCAGAGGCCAGGCGACTACAGGACGGGGTTAGGCTTGGGTTTTTGCATTAAATAGACAGGATGCACAAGCATCCAATGCCGTGGTAATAGGTACACTTACAGTTTGTTCGCATTCTGCTTATTCATTATTTGATCATGGATCTACACATTCCTATATATCTCCCTATTTTGCAAAGAAGATTGGTAAGGACTCTGAAAAATTAGAGTGTCTGTTACTTGTTGCAACCCCAGTGGGGGAATCTGTGATGGTTGAATGGGTGTATAGGGTATGTGTGATTACACTGGCCAATTGCGAGACGTTAGTTGACCTAATAGTATTTGCGATAGCAGAGTTTGATGTAATACTCGGAATGGATTGGTTAGCATTCTGCTATGCAGTGGTGGATTGTCATCTTAAGTTAGTGAGATGTAACTTTCTGGGTAAATCTCCCTTTGTCATTCAAGGTGATTGAAGTGAAACACCAAACAATTTAATATCTGTGATAGAAGCTCAGAGGCTCTTGAAAAAGGAGTGTCAAGGATATTTAGCGATGGTTTGAGATACGAAAGTACAAGCCCCAGTATTGGAACAGGTTCCTGTAGCAAAAGAATTCCCTGATATTTTTCCTGAAGAATTACCAGGGCTACCTCCTGAAAGGGAAATTGAATTTTGTATTGATGTGTTATCAGGTACTCAACCAATATCTATTCCTCCTTATCGAATGGCACCCCTGGAGCTTAATGAATTAAAGAATCAATTGCAAGACCTGTTGGACAAGGGTTTTATTCACCCTAGTACATCCCCTTAGGGCGCACCTGTACTTTTTGTTAAGAAGAAGGATGGTTCTCTCTGCTTATGTGTAGATTACTGACAGCTGAATAAAGTGACAGTGAAGAATAGGTATCCTTTGCCTCGTATAGATGACCTATTTGACCAGTTACAGGGAACTCAATATTTTTTAAAAATTGACTTAAGATCGGGTTATCATCAGCTGCGAATAAGAAGGGAAGACATCCCTAAAACTACTTTCAGAACCCGGTATGGTCATTATGAATTTTTAGTAATGCCATTTGGGTTAACCAATGTTCCAGCTGCATTCATGGACTTGATAAATCGAGTGTTCAAGCCATTTCTAGATTGATTTATTATCGTATTCATCGATGATATTTTGATTTATTCTAAAGGTCATGAAGAGCATGAACAGCACCTGAGAATGGCACTACAGGTGTTAAGGGAACACCAATTATATGCTAAATTTTCTAAATGCCAGTTTTGGCTAGAAAAAATTGCCTTTTTAGGCTATGTAATCTCGAAAGATAGGGTGCAAGTAGATCCAAGTAAAGTAGAAGCGGTTCAAAAATGGCCAAGACCTACTATTGTTACAGAGATTCGTAGTTTCTTGGGTTTGCCAGGCTACTATCGGCGGTTTGTTAAAGACTTTTTTAAAATAACTGCGCCGTTAACAAAATTAACTCAGAAAAATGCAAAATTTTAGTGGTCTGATATGTGTGTAGAAGGTTTTCAGAAATTGAAAGATTGTTTGATTTCTGCACCGATTTTGACATTACCTTTGGGGTCTGGAGGTTATGTTGTGTACTGCAATGCTTCTAGGATTGGCTTGGGATGTGTATTGATGCAGCATGGTCACGTGATTACTTATGCCTGTAGACAACTTAAGAAGCATGAGCAAAATTACCCAACGCATGATTTAGAAATGGCGGCAGTGGTCTTTGCTCTCAAAATTTGGAGACTTATATGGTGAGACATGTGAAATCTACACAGATCATAAAAGCCTTAAATATATCTTCCAACAGTGGGATCTGAATTTAAGGCAAAGGAGGTGGATGGAGTTACTCAAAGATTATGATTGTACTATTTTATATCATCCAGGTAAGGCTAATATAGTAGCAGATGCTCTGAGTAGGAAATCCATGGGGAGCTTGAGCCACATTGCGGAAGTGTGGAGACTGCTAATTTCAGAACTCCATAAGGTTGAGCATTCAGGAATCCAATTTAAGATTAAAAAGCCAAGAATGTTTTTGGCTCATGTACAGCTTCATTCATCTCTATTTGAAAGGTTGAAAACTGCCCAAGCCAAGGATGCGCAGATATGTAAATTGGTGGATGACATCAAAAGTGGAAAGAAAAATGAATTTATTTTAGATTCAAATGGCATTTTATGGCTCGTTACTCGATTGTGTGTGCCACATGTGGAAGAGTTGAGGAGAGAACTTATGGAAGAACCTCATTGTTCCCGGTATACGATCCATCTAGGTTCTACAAAGATGTATCAAGATTTAAAGCAAGTATACTGGTGGGAGGGCATAAAGAGAGATATAACGAATTTCACTTTGCATTGTTTGGCTTGTCAGCAAGTTAAAGCCGAACACCAGAAACCTGTAGGATTACATCAACAGCTGGAGATACCTGAGTGGAAGTGGGAAAGGATCACTATGGATTTTGTAACGGGACTACCCCGAATAGTAAAGGGTTATGATTCTATCTGGGTGATTGTGGACAGACTCACTAAAACAGCTCATTTTCTCCCGATAAAAACAACGTACAATGTTGCAAGATATGCACAACTTTACATAAATGAGATAGTGAAACTTCACGGTATACTGATGTCTATAAATTCTGATCGAGGACCCCAATTTACTTCTAAGTTTTGGAGAGCCTTTCAAGAGGCTATGGGTACCCGATTGGATCTTAGCAAGGCCTTTCATCCTCAAACTGATGGGCAATCTGAGAGGACTATACAAACACTAAAGGATATGTTAAGGTTGTGTGTTATGGACTTTGGTGGTAGCTGGGATAACTATTTATCATTGGTGGAATTTGCTTATAATAATAGTTATCAAGCGAGCGAGCATATAGATGGCACCCTTCGAGGCATTGTATGGGAGACGGTGTAGATCTCCCATTGGATGATTTGAAACTGGAGAAGTTAAAGCATTAGGGCCTAAGTTAGTGCAAGATGCCTTAGAAAAGGTGAAAGTAATCAAGGAGAGATTAATAGCAGCTCAGAGCAGGCAGAAAGCATAAATGGATCACCGACGTCGTGATTTGGAGTTTATGATTGGAGATTTTGTGTTTCTCAGGGTGTCTCCCATGAAAGGTGTGATGAGATTTGGGAAGAAAGGGAAGTTGACCCTGAGATATATAGGGCCATATGAGATCCTAGAGCAAGTTGGGACTGTGGCCTATAGGCTGGCGTTGCCGCCTGAGTTATCTAATATTCACCCAGTATTTCACGTTTCCATGTTAAGGAAGTATCTACCTGATCCCTCTTATGTGC
Organism: Erythrophleum fordii; assembly: GCA_032878935.1. Classification (NCBI taxonomy): domain Eukaryota; kingdom Viridiplantae; phylum Streptophyta; class Magnoliopsida; order Fabales; family Fabaceae; genus Erythrophleum; species Erythrophleum fordii. The sequence continues at coordinate 9,004,436 of JAVQMF010000052.1, read as the reverse complement.
TACAGCATCAAGATGTTTCATTGGGTAAAGGTTTGACTTATGAAGAAACTCCTGTGGCAATCTTGGATAGACAAACGAAGAAGTTATGTTCCAAGGAGATTTCATCAGTAAAAGTTCTATGGTGTTACCACACACTAGAGGAGGCTACGTGGGAGGTAGAGACTGAAATGCGTGCAAAGTACCCCTATCTATTTGAGAACTAAGGTCAGTATCTATATAAATATATAAATTCGGGGACCAATTTTTTTTTAGGGGGAGAGATTGTAAAACCCGACGTGCATGCCATATATCCATCTGCATGGAAGTTGACTTTTCAAAGTAATATTTGAGCTGCCACGTAGAAATTTTTGTCTCTTTCTACAATTTTCGAAATGCCCCTTTCTCATCCACTTTTTGTTGGGCTTTAGGTAATTTGCTTCTCTAAATTTTTGCAGCACTGAACCCATACCTATACCCATCTCTTCGGTCAGAAAAAGGAGCAGAGTTGCGCTGGAAACTGAACTTCATCTCCTCTCCTCTGTTCCTCGCCATTTCTGCTGTTCCCTGGGTTCATTTTTTTGCTGTTTTCAGGTTCAAAGTCTGCTGGTGGTGGTTGGGGGATTTAATGCCAGAAACAAGTCTCCTCCAAGTCTGGAGTTGCTTCCATAAGTGTGTAAGTTCTGGTTCCAATTGCACAGCATTCCCCTCCCCTGTTTCGCTTGTTCTCTGATGTGTTTCTCTGTGTATGGCTAGCCGAAAAAAAAGGTGTAAGAGGATGAATTGTTTGGAGCAAAATTGATTCCTTTCAAACTTCAAAGTAATTCTACTTTCCTATACGGTGACTTCTCCCATTTTCTGTATATACTTCCAAATCAAAAATCAAATTCTATTGTGCTTCTTACTTGCCAATTCTTGATTGTGCTTCCTCTCTTGAATATCTACCACCATATATGGATGCATATATATATATATATATATAAACCTATATCTTTATATATGTGTGTTGTATGGATATGTAAGGCATGGAATGGAGGAGTGAATGGTGGACTTAATTCCTTGGAATTTGTACATATCTATAACATGCTAAAGGAATGAAGAATAGCTACAAGTGTCTTTTGCTTTCCTAGAATTTTATTCGAATAGGCTAAGTTCATGAGATAAAGTTTTAGTTGTTCACACTTACACTCTAAAATCTGGTAAACGGGTATTGTAGGGTATTCAGGAGATTGAGTTATAGCTAAGGAGTGGGCAGGGAATATCAATATCATCTTAGGAGGTGAGTAAGTAATGCGGACCGTGAGTAGCTCCTATTTCTTATTTTATTACTAAGTTTCCTTGCAGTGTTTTAACATTTGGAAACCTATTTAAAGAAAGTCATCTTTAAATGTTTTGTTATATGCATGTTATTCAAAAATTAATTTGAACATGAGATTTTTGCAGAAATTACGACTGTTGAGTTATCTGGAAATTTAGATATTGAACTGATATGGATGGTATTTTGTCTGAAATACTAAATTGAGAAAAGTATTATTTTAAGAAGTAGAGGTTATCTGTTCAGAACTCTGTAGCTAACAGCAGTAGTTGTTAGCCTTGGTGCACCATAATCTGGACCTCAGCTAGCAGGGGTTTTACTAGCCCCGTGTAGGTAGCTACCACATGTGGAGTCATTTTATTTCGCAAACAAGTGCTTTGCGTCTGTGGTTATTCTCCCTGCGAGCTTTGTGCTTTGCATCTATTTCAATTTGGTTCTGCTTAGATACTTCTGATGCGTTTTAAGAAACGATTTGCATGAGGCTTGTTTTATGCATGATGAATATATATATATATATATCGATATTTTTACGAACCTTGTCCCTATTTTTTTTTAAGGCTCGGCATTGCTTATTCACTGAGTATCAAACTCACTCTTTCTTAATTTATTTTTCAGAGAGCGGTGAAGACCCTAGCCTACCCGGAGCTATCTACTAACTGTAGATCTCCTGCTTTATTTCTTTTGACGAGCCCACAATTGTTCATGTGGGTGTATTTTGTTTTATGCTTGTAATTTATTTTGTTCTGAATAGTGTAGAATGTGGCTCCACTGAATCATAGTTAGGATATCCCCAATCCCTAGAAGTCTATGTTTTGATATTTTTTGGTGTATGTTGAGTTGACTGGTTGTAGAAATATCGGGAGGTCCAAATTATAGAGGAGACTCTGCCGAAATTTCTACAAAAGTCACACAAAAGAAAAACTTCTACGTTTTATACAAAAGTGATTCAGAAATGATACTTCTAGTTTTATAATTTCTATGAAGAGGAAATTTATCTGAACTTTTGTGGAGAATGTCAATACAAATCGATTCATGGTAGGGGAAATTGTTGTCTTTTGTGCCAACATACTTAAAAGTGTGGGTTGTGACACAATGTGTGCTAGTCATGATGAAGGACATTCATCTCAAACTTTTCCTTCGAAGATCTGCCCGGCTTTCAAAGCAAGATAATGCTATCCTCAAGGGGCAGGCTTCAGGGTCCTTTGGAGGGTTGGTATACCCTTATACAGATGCTTCAGATTCCTCACTCAGACCTAAGACAGCTCAAAATTCTCAAGCTCCCTAAGGCTTCTGTCTCTTTTAACTCGAGCATGAGCTTTTACTTTTTCTTAAACTAGTTGTTTCCGAAGTTGAAGTAACAACAAATAGATCTTTAGCTATATGATGTTTCAATTGGTTTAATTTCTTTGACACCACATTAGCGAATTTAGTTTTCAATTCTAATGGTTCACACGGTGATATTATAGAACTTGATTTTTTATATGAATTGCTGTCGATGATCTTTCTACCTCTGTCCTCATTATGTGTCGCACAACATGACATTCAACTAATTCGATGACATCATATTTCAAGGTTTGTCAAGGAGAACAAATATGGAATTCAAAAAGAGAGGATTGGCATTGCTTTTGCCTCTGGAATCTCACTCCTCTTTTTATTTTGAGGCTGTTCGTTACACTACTATCATATGTTTCAATTATTTTAACTATTGTAGTATATGATTTAAAATATAAGATACTATTGTGTTTAATATTTATATGTTTAGTATCACAATTAAAATACAACAAAAATGTACAATTTATATTTTATAAAAATGAAAAATTTAAGAATGAGAATTCTATAATTCTTTGGTGGTATGAAATAGAAGCAAAATGAAAAAAAAAAATTGTGTCTATGCAATTCATATCTTGAATTTATGTGTACCAAACAAATATTTAAGTTGTTTAGAGGGCAATGAGAATGTACTAATATCTTCTTTATTATTTTTGGCCAATTATTCTCTCATTTTTTAAAGATGATTTCATCACACTACTATTTTTTTTTATAATGAAGAATTATACAACCTTTTTCTAAAATCAAAGTTACCTTGCAAATAAATTTATTTTGACCTAAATACCTTTAAGAATAATTTATTTTTATAGAAAATGTAGTTTATTAAAAAAAATTTCTTAAAAATTTTGTTTCAATAATCTTAAATCATTTTAAATGTTTGTTATATTTATAACAATACTTATGTTGATTAAATGTATTTATTATTGAAATTAAATAGTATTTATTATCTTTTAATTGGTTTGATTCTTTTAAAAAAGTTATTCCATAAATATTTGCAAATAAACTTATTTTGACCCAAATACTCTTGATAATAATTTTTTTTTATAAAAGGTATAGCTTATTAATTATAAAATACTTATGTTTATTAAATATATTTAAGGTATAGCTTATTAAAAGGTTAGCATACTCTTAGCAAATTCCATCACAGGGCAAATTTAGTGACAAAACCTTTAATATTAGAGATAGAATATTCTGTTTCAATTAAAAGTCTCTCTCTCTCTCCCTTCTTTCTTTATAGTGCATAATGTGTTGTGATCATATTTGTTAGAGAACTTAAGTTACTTGATTATATATTCATTATTTATTTTTATTACTATAGAAATTATTATATTTTAAAATTTTTTTATTTATATCATTATACCAGTATCTTATATATTTTTGTGCAACACAGGCATGGTTTTAAATTGCGGTCTGCATTATGTGATGCGGCCGCAATATTGTTGTTGCGGCACCGGCTGCATCCGCATTTTTGGACTGCAACACCCGCAATCCTTCTTATACTATCCACAACACCCACAACCGCGATCGCAGCGTAACCGCAATCGCAATCGCAATTTAAAACCATGAACACAGGTACGATTTCTGCATCCTTCGATACTCTAACAAGAACTTCTTCGGGAATGTGACGACGAGCACATGGTGGTCGGCCGGCAGACTGAAGAATGTATCGGATCCGACGGAGACGAAGAAGGCGAAGAGTTACATGAGGAATCTAATCCGAAAAGTAACGGAGGAGACAAAGGATTTGGGTGTAGTCGGAGGGTTTGATTTGGGTGATGGAAGAAGAAGGTATGGGTTGATGCGGTGTAGTAGAGACCTTAGCAACGAAGGTTGCATGCAGTGGTTGGAGGCTATGGTGGATAAGATTCCTCAGTGCTGCGAGCAGAAGTAAGGATGGTAGGTTTTGGCCCCTAGTTGTCTCATCAAGTATGATGATTACATGTTTTACCAGCTCAAGAATAATCAAACATCTACAGGTAATAGTAACACACTCTACTATCCTTTTTTTGTGTTATTTTTAGATTAAGGTTTCTTTGCAGTTTGCAATCTGTTGATTGAATCTGTTCTTTCACTATATATGAAGTGTGAATGATGACAAAAAAAATAGACTATTCTTATTTGTGAAGAAATCATTAAAGAAAGAAAAAACAACAATATTAGAAACTTGCTCTTGATGCTTTTGACTTTGTTCAGCCTGAGTAATGAGCAGCTGGAGATAAGTCAAAGATTGGGTGAGATTGTGTGGTGTGAGTTTATTACAAATTTTTAATTAAATTTAGTATTAAAAATTTGACTAACTAAATTATATATATATATAATTGATTAATTTTTCTTTAAATCATTCCTACCTAAAATTCTCTAAAACTAAATAGAGTAAATTTCATTAATGATTTTGGAGTTTGACTAACTTATATTTGATACATTTTTATTTTAAAAATTATACTCAATTCTCTTAATATAAAAATTATATTCATTTCTTTTAGTGTAAGAGTGATGAAAATTGAGAAAGATAAAAGGTAACTAAGAAAGATACTAAGAAAGCAGTGAGTGAAGTGAAAGTTAGGGCATTTGATGGGTTATATCAATCCTTATGTACTAAACCTGGAGAGAAGAGTATTTACAAGTTAGCTAAAAGTAGGGAAAGAAAGACAAGAGACATGAACTAAGCAAAATGCATTAAGGATAAAAAAGGAAAAGTCTTGGTTACGAAATAAGATATCAAAGAACGATGTAAGGGTCATTTTTATAGATTATTTAATGAAAGGCACAAAATTTTATTACACTTGAATAGACTAAATACTAAAGTAGATAACAAAAATTTTACTTTTTATCATAGATTCGAGAGTCAGAAATAAAAGAGATATTAAAGCGAATGGAAAATGGCATAACAGTTGGACCAGATAATAAACCCATTGAAGTATGAAAAAGTTTAGGTATGAAAAGTATAAGTTAGCTCACAAAGTTATTTAATAAAATTATGAAATTTAAGAAAATGTCGGATGAGTGAAAGAAAAGTACTTTAGTTCTTATTTATAAGAACAAGGGGATATACAAAATTATGCAAATTATAGAGGACTTAAGTTCATGAGTCACACTATGAAATTATAAAAGAGGATAGTTTAGCAAAGATTAAGGCAAGAGACTCAAATTACTAAAAATCAATTTGGTTTTATACCAGAAAGTTTAACTATGGAAGCGATATATTTATTGCAAAAATTGATGGAGAAATATCGAAAGAATCAGAAAGATTTACATATAGTATTTATCAATTTGGAGAAAGCATATGATAGGGTGCCAAGAGAGGTTTTACAGAAGGTTCTGGAGAAAAAAAAAGTTCGTATAACTTATATTCAAGTTCTGGATAAAAAAAAGTTCGTATAGCTTATATTCAAGCAATTCAAGATATGTATGATCGGGTTACAACTAGTGTTATAACAAAAGGTGAACTTATAGAAAATTTTTTGATAATAACTATTGGGTTATATCAGGGGTCAACTTTGAGTCCTTATATTTTTTCCTTAATATTGAATGTCCTCACTGAACATATCTAAGAGCTGATGCCACAATGCATGCTTTTTGCAGATAACATAGTCCTAGTTAGAGAATCAAGGAAGGAAATGAATAAAAAGTTAAAGATGTAAAGACTAGCTTTAAAAGCACATTGATTTCATTTAAGTAGAAGTAAAACTGAGTATATAGAATGTAAGTTTAATAAGAGACATATTAATTTTAGTGCAGAAGTGAAAATTGAAAAGTATACTATACCACAAGTTACACAATTTAAATATCTTAGGTCCATCATATAACATGATAGGGAAATAGAAGAAGATGTAAAACATAGAATTTAAGTGGGGTCGATGAAATGGAGGAGGGTTTCAAACGTTATTTGTAATAAAAGAATACCATTCAAATTTAAGGATAAATTCTACCGCATAGCTATTAGGCCTGCAATGTTGTATGGAACTAATAGAAGGGTACCGCTCAAAATTAAAGATAAATTCTATCACACAATTATTAGGCTTACAATGTTGTATGAAACTAAGTGTTGAGTAATAAAAAATCAACAAGAAAATAAACTCAATATTGCAGAAATGAAAATGTTGCATTAGATAAGTGAATACACTAGACAAAATAGAATTAGAAATAAATGCATTAGAGAAAAAGTGAAGGTCGCATCTATGGTAGAAAAGATTGTAGAATCATGACTTAGATGGTTTATGTATATGTAGTAAAGACTAATAGAAGCCCTAATTAGGAGAATAGATCAGATAGAGAGTAGTCAAATAGTTAGAGGTACAGAGAGACTAAAAAAAATTATAGGAGAAACTATTAAAAAAATTTAGAATTAAATGGTTCGTCTAAAATATGATTTACAATAAGACTTTATGATATCGATCGATTCATATAATTAATCTCACTTAATGAGAAAATGCTTTGTTTTTGTTGTTATTTTTGTTATATTGCAGAATTTTTTTTAATTTTTTTTATTAAGTTAACTTTCTACATAATAAAAAAAAAAGATTTAAACATTTCATTTTTAAAACAATAATAAAAATAACCAAATTAATGTTAAATTTTGATATGGGATTGTGATTTTATTTTTATTATAATAATAAAAATAGCTAAACAATTGTTTTAAGAAAAACCACATATTTTGTTCATAATTTCATTGACAAAATAAAGTAGAGGAGAGCCAGATCTAATTTATAGAACAAGAGAGATATTATGTGTAATTTATCTATATTTTAAGGGACATTAATGTAATTTATTCAACTAATCATAGTATGAGAACTTGTCTAATCTTGCTCTATGTTTATATATAAAAAGGGAGACGATAAAAAGAATTTGGATTCTCCATCCTCTGATTGATATTGTATAGTTATTAAGAATTATTTATCACAAATTTTAAGATAATTAAATAATAAAAAATTTAAATTTAAAAAAACTTGAGCTCTCTGAAATAACAATCCAATCTATTTTAGAACATTGTGTGTAAATCACCAACTTGAAATCAAGACACCACATTTATACAGTAAGGCACTAATCATAAATTTTCAAAACACGATGCTTTGTAACTATTAATGTTTAGTTATTGCAATGACGTTAAAAGTTTCTCATCAAAGATAAGAATATATAACCCTATAAACTGTTATTTATTTGGACTTTTCAATTATAGTATATTCAAAAAACTTTTGCTACTGACTCGTCTGAGTCTAGTACTCCTTCAGAACTACATGCTTTGGTATCAGACCAATTAATATGCATCTTTGTGTTAGCAACTCTTGTTAATTTGTTATTGGTGCAACCAATAATAGTTTTAGCAAGTCAAAAGTCTTGATCATAAGCATGATCAGTGTAATAGTGGCTGTAGCTATAGCAAGTTGCTCTGTCTACTACTTCTGGCGAAGGAAGAATGGAAGGGGTAATTATCACTAGTTATGTTGACTTTTTGAAATTTCGCAAAGCTCACACACACAAACACACACACACACACACACATACATGGTCATAAGATCAATATCAATTGATATTCTTGCAGATGAAATGTGTCACAACCCACAAATTTAGTATGTTGGCACAAAAGATAGCAAATTCTCCTACCATAATTAAGAGTTCATTTCTGACTTTTGTAGAAATTTCGGCAAAGTCCCCTCTATAATTTGGACCTCCCGATATTTCTACAATCAGTCAATTCAACAATACACTCAAAATATATCAAAACATAGACATCTAGGGAGTGGGGATGTCCTGACTATGATTCAGTGGAGCCACATTTTTACATTGTTCAAAGTCAAATGATTGACCAGCGTAAAATAAAATACACCCACATGAACAATTGTGGGCTCGCCAAAAGAAACAAAACAGGAGATCTACGGCTAGTCGGCAGCTCAGGGTAGGCTAGGGTCTTCAACGCTTTCTGAAAAATAGATTTAAGAAAGAGTGAGTTTGAAACTCAGTGAATAAATAATGCCGACCCTTAAAATTCTTATGGACAAGGCCCGTAAAGATATCTATATATATATATATATATATATATTCATCATACACAAACAAGCCTTATGCAGATCGTCTCTTAAAATGCATCAGAAGTATCTAAGCAGAACCAAATTAAAACAGACGCAGAGCACACAGCTCGCGGGGAGAATAACCACAGACGCAAAGCACTTTGCTTGCGAAATAAATAACTCCACATGTGGTAGCTACCCACACGGGGCTAGCAAAACCCCTGCTAGCTGAGGTTCAGATCATGGTGCACTAAGGCTAACAACTACTGCTGTTAGCTACAGAGTTCTGAATAGATAACCTCTTAATTTTAATATATTTCTCAAATCACATTTCAGATTTAATACGTTTCTCAAATCACATTTCAGACAGAGTACCTTCCATATCAATTCAATATCAAAGTTTCCAAATAACTCAACAGGCATCAATTTGCAAAATTTCATGTTTAAATCAATTTTTCAGTAACATGCATATAACAAAACATTTATCAAACGTTAGAACATTGCAAGGAAACTTAGTAATAAAATAAGGAATAGGAGTTACTCACGGTCCGCATTACTTACTCACCTCCTAGGATGATATCAATATTCCCTGCCCAGTCCTCAGCTCTAACTCAATCTCCTGAGTACCCTACAATACCCATCACCAAATTTTAGAGTGTGAATAACTAGAAGAATTGTCTCATTAACTTAGCCTACCCAACATTAATGTCTATTCTTCATTCCCTTGGATTAACATATGAAAAACTAAGGCTTTCTAGGTGTTATAGGTGCTTTCAGCATGTTAGCCGCGGCCAATTACCTCTTAGCCGCAGCCAATTCTTCTCTGTTTAACCCCCTTCTATATCACAAATTTCGCCGCGGCCAACATATATGGCGCCGCAGCGAATAAGCCTCCTGGAGCTTCTTCGCTCGTGCTCTCGATATTGGCCGCGGCCAATACCTCCTTCCGCCGCGGCCAATTCCTCTCTGGAAACGTTAGTCGCGGCCAATTCCTTAATTCGCCGCGGCAAAATTACTTTCTGGATGACTCCCAGCTGACCTCTCCACTTTCGCCCCGGTATGGATAAATCCACCCTTCTCTCCTCCATTCTTGCCTCCCATATCCATACAACACACATATACATAGTTATAGGTTTATCTATATATATATCCCCTTGCACCCCCTTTATCTACACACCCTTCCATCTGCTGGCCACACACCCAGAAACATATTGCAAAACAAGCAAAAATAGGGGAGGGAGATACTGAGAAAATAAACCAGAAAATGCAACACTTACGGTAGCAACTTCAAGCTTGGAAGAGGATGTATTTCTAGCGTTAAATTACAACAACAGCAGCACACTTAGCCAAACCAGATGACAATGGCAGCAGCAAGGAAAATGAAGCCAGAACCAGTGAAAATGGTACTCGGCAGAGGGAAGAAGATGAACTTTAGTTGCCCACCAACTCTGCTCCCTTTTTCCTGACCGAAGAGATGGCTATAGGTATGGGTTTAGTGCTGCAGAAATTTGGAGAAGGAAATTACTTAAAGCCTAATCAAAAAGTGAATGAGGAAGGGCATTTCGGAAATTGCAGAAAGAAGAAAGGAAATCCTCTACGTGGCAGCTCAATCTCTCCCTTTGAAAAGTCAACTTCATGCAGATGGATATATGGCATGCACGTTGGGCATTACAAAATGCCATTGGAGACCACTCTTATATTTTATAACCTTCCTCAAAGAGAGAGTTCATTACTTCATTGAACACAGACCTTCCCACAATCCCTTTAATTGTGATTCAACAAAGTACTCATCACTTTTCGAAAGCATCAAAATTGGGAGAAGGTGGATTTGGTCCTGTATATAAGGTACCAATAAATTGGATTTCGAAGCTATGATACCGAAAAGCTTAAATTATCTGTTGATTCTTAAAGTTTTACTTGATTTTCAATTTGATTCTTATAGTTTAAATTTATAGTTGAGTTTCTATAGTTTTAAAAAAAATTTTGTTTGGTCTTTATTATTAAACTTCTATTATTATGTTATTAATTTTGCGAAGATGGTCAATCATTTGTTATCTTAACATTTTGAATATATATAATTCATGTCAATTCAACTTAACAACTTAACCAAGGTCAAATGCCACACACACATAGATGTCACTCCTTCATTTATTTTTTTTCTTTTTATTGACATGAATTATTTATATTTGGAGTGTCAAGAAGGCACAAATAATTGGTCACATTGGTAGAATTTAACAATATGCATGTGGAGGTTTATTAACGTTAGGGGCCAAATTAAATTTTTTTAAAATTATATGAACTCAATTACAAATTTTGAAACTACAAATTGAATTGAAAATTTGAGTAAAACTCTAAGGATTAATAGATACGATGTGGTCAATAATGACAACCGAATAGGGGTGAGAGTTTATATATGCTACAAAAATTAATATATTGAAACCTTTGTTTTGTACTATGGATTCTCACCAGTGTCACATAATGACCTTCGAGGATAATTTCGGTTTGGCTCTTTGTCAAATATGCTAATTTTTTAGTTTCTTATCTACCTTTTCATTAGGGAACATTGCCAGATGAGAGGGAAATTGCTGTGACAAAGCTTTCAAAAACTTCAGGTCAAGGTTCAGAGGAGTTCAAGAATAAAGTGATATTCATAGCAAAATTGCAACATAGAAACTTTGTTAGACTCTTCGGTTGCTGCATAGAGGAAAATGAAAAGCTACTTGTATGAGTATATGTCAAATTATAGCCTTGACTTCCATCTTTTTAGTGTGTTTTCTAAACTTCATCTTTCTAGTTATTTTTCTATTTATGTGGCTCAAAATTACTCTTCATGATAGTGGAGGGTGGTGTTGCTATGTGTTAAAGGGAGTTAAATGGAAGAACCTAAGAAACATGAACTCTAGACACTGTCACATGGTAAAATTTGAATGCCCATATATGATTTAAAGTGTCAAGTTATATCTTTTATATATTTGACATAGATATGACTTCTTTTTTGAAATGTCCATGTTTCATAGAATAAAACTTTCATAACTAAATATAGATTCTTATAAAGTTATAGCAATACCTTTCCTTTCCAATTTTAATAGTTTTGGTAGCTATTATGCAATAAAATTTCTTTAGAAGTCTTTAGAGAACAACTTGGGAATCCTGTTTTTTACTTCATATACGCTTGTCAATAAATCTTTTCCTTGTAAATTTCTTGCCAAATAAGGCAACTAGAAAGAAACTAGATTGGAAACAAAGACTAAATATTGCAAGAGGAATTTTATACCTTCATGAGAATTCTCGTCTTAGAGTAATTCATAGAGATTTGAAAGCTAGCAATGTCCTTTTGGACCATGAGATGAACCCTGAAATATCATACTTCAGATTGGCAAGGACTTTTGAAGGAGCCCAGAATCAAGGAAATACAAGGAGAGTAATGGGTACTTAGTAAGTGTCATCTGCAACTCATTCTGTTCTTTATTTGAAAATTATTATTTTAAGTGTTTAGATAATGTCAGATGGATGATTGAAAGTGTTATATAATGACTTGATTTAAAACAGCAGATATATAGCTCTAAAATATGCTATGGAAGGATTATTTTCAGTGAAATCTTATGTTTTTAGCTTTGAAATTTTTCTACTAACAATCATTTGTGGGAAAAGGAATAGTGGTTTCTATCTCTCTCAACATGATCAAAGTCTTCTTATTTATGTGAGTGTTTTTCTAATCTCATCTCATTAAGAAATTTACATTTTACTAACTATGACCACAGTTTATGACAAGTATAATTTTTTCTTAAAAAAGTATGCTCCTAATAAAAGTCCATAAATAGTTTTAAGTTTTACAATTTCTAACATGCTATCTCACATAAAACCCTTTAGGCTCAAAGTGTGGATAAAGCATACAGTCACCATATCTTATGCAAAAACTTAACTTTGACTAAGAATTAAACTAATAATTTGGTCCTCAGATTTATATATTTAGCATTAGTCTCCAAAAAATTAGTGAGCACACAAGTTAGTCCTTGAAAAATAATAAATTTGTTGCACATTTGTTTTTTGGTCAAGTGGCCCAAGTATGCTAATCCTTAGACTTATATATTTAGCATTAGTCTCCAAGAAATTAGTGAGCACACAAGTTAGTCATTGAAAAATAATAAATTTGTTGCACATTTGTTTTTTTGTCAAGTGGCCCAAGTATGCCAATATAACTAAAGTGCAATAATTTTGTTATTTTGAAGACTAAAGCTAAATAAATCTAACAATTTAGAATCATAAAGATTTTGATACTATATAAAAAACTATTCCTCCTAAAAAAACTTGAAATTAAATGTGATTGAATAGTTTTATAATCTCAAACAATCCGCAATTGCATGCAGACTTGGAATTTGTGGTGTGGAGGCAAATGTTTGGAATTGATAGATCCAATGCTGGAAGATTCTTGCATAGCAAGTGAAGTTTTGAAGTGCATACACATTGGTTTGCTTTGTGTTCAAGAAGAAGCATAGATAGACCAACCATGTCCACTGTTGTAGTCATGCTTGCAAGTGACATAATGACATTTCCCAAGCCTAACCATCTTGCATTTTTTGTTGGAAGAATGCCTACAGAAGAATCATCTACATCAAAAAATTCCAAAGATCCTTCTCTTAATAAGGTAATAGTGTCTCACATCACACTCAGATGACGAAAATAATTGGATAAATCCTTCAATTTATCACTCTGAAAGGAAATTAATTAGCCATGAAGACCAAATGATAAAAAAAAAAAGAAGGCTTCTGAGTTTTGACAAATTAGACCAAATCAAATAAGCCCCTGTCTATTATTGTTTAAACTCTTATGACAAAGAGGAGAACCTCTTCTATGAATCAACATCATTTGCTATCAATTTCTTCAACAAAAGTACTACATGTCTATATGTTATATTGTTATTGGAAAGTGTGATAGAAAAAAAATCTTAAGAAATTTTACTGAAATCTTGTCCATTTCTATTTTAGATATTCTCTAAGGAAGAGGCTCCTCCGAACCCATTTAAATTTTTTTGGATAATTGATTATGTATATTTGATGTGTTCTAAATTATAAAATCTAATGAAATTGGCTTCAATTTATTAATGTTGAGATTTGTTGATTTATAGATCAATGTTTAAAACTATACTGGGTTGTGATTTGAGTCTACAAAAGTTACATTTTTTCCCCACATTTATCCACTACTGCAGTTTAAAACTATTATATGAGTAATATCAATGTTTTTTACTATTCGATAATGCTTTGGAAGCACGACCAAGTCTCTTATTAGTAGAGTGAGATATTTTGGGTCCTATACTAGTCCTCAATCTAGATATGTACATGCATTTCATCTAATATGTTACAAACATTTAAATTAAAGTTTGAATACAAAAACATATTCTTGTGGAAACCAAAAGTGAGCTAATTCATAAACACTAACAGTTCATTCTGTTCTAGCTACTTACTAATGTGATACAAGAACTAATTGACAGTCCATATATATATATATATATATATATAGAGAGAGAGAGAGAGAGAGAGAGAGAGAGAAATAACCTCCATACCATCCACTTCAATGCAAGATGTGTAGAAGGTTTTGCATTATGCAGAACAACTCCAACATAGTAACGATCACCAAATTGGGGCAATCAAAGGATCCTAGTGGTAGTTGACTTAATATAGTTATAAAGATAATCATTGGTCTAAATTCTAAAGATTGCAAGAGGAGTTTTAGTTTCAAATAATGTCATAAAAAAAAAGTTAGGTTACATTTTTACAGAACGAATCATGCTAGCATGCGACACATTGAATTTTTTCTTTTCTTCACACACATAGCAACAAATTTTAAATGTTAAAATTCAAAATGCGTGACTTTATGTTTTATTTCAGCGATGTGATATTCTTATGTAGACTAAAACATATTGACCCCAAATTTTCTTCATGGAGAACACAAATTCTACGCTTAACTTTTTAATGAGTGCTGATCTTTGATACTCTTGGTCTTCAGTTCATCTCTAATAAGTTTTCCAGGTCAATATTGCAGTTTAACAAGTTGCTCTATATAAGATTAGGTTTGGAATCCAAGAAACTCTTGAATGTGATAGAGCAGTTAGCTCATGTGAGATTACTTATACCTTTTAGTGAAACTTTTAAAAGGTGAGAAACTTTTGAAAGGTTACTCTTGCTTTTCACAGTATATGAAACTTAATATAAGACTGAAAAGAATTTTTTTCTGTGGTTAATATTCTTTCCATGGTATCACGTAGTTCGCTAATATTGACTTTCAATTAGGGTTGAAATTACAATTGCGGCATTGGATGACATTCAATTGGAAAAATTGTATAATTTTGCAATTAACATATTTAATTTACAAAAAAAAAATACCATATATATATATATATATATATATGTGTGTGTGTGAGTAGAGCGGGAAATGGGTTTGGATATGTATGTCTTGACTTTGCCTCAACTCTAAAATATTTTATTTAAATTTTTCTCAAATTTACCTTGATATCCAATTAAACAATTGACTTATCCTACCTAAATAGACCAAGACAGGTCAAATTGAAATCAACTAGACCAAAATTGATATCTGTAATTTTAAATCTTCCTGCTCTATAATAAATAAGATATCGATGTCTGTTGTGTATTTAATATATTGAATATCTCTATTATTATTATTATCAAAATGACATCTTCCAAATGCCTTCGTAGGTGATTTCTCTGATATTTTATCTTCTGCTTATTATGGAGTTGATACATTGTACATGCATGTTGGAATACATTTGAAAGTTAAATAAATAAATATATATTATCTAAACTTCTCAGCAATATATCATTAAGGCTCTCTTTGCTTCATTAAAAAAAATTTTATAAAAGAGTTTTTCTAACAAAAAAAAAAAATAAGAATTTGTGCTTGTTTTATCCAAAAAAAAATTTACGAAAAATTTTCTATTGACTCAAATATTACTTCTTTTTTAAATAAAAATCATGGAGTCCACTATAGGCTATATTTGGGTCCAAATAAAAAAAAAAAAATTTTTGAAATAAAAAATAGAAAACTTATGTTTGAAAAATTCTTTTAAAGAAAATTTTCGAAGAACTTTTTATTTTTATTTTTTCATTAAACAGATGGAGTTAAGTGATTTAGTTTTATTTTAATTACATCATTATACAAGTATCAACATAAGAGCTCTGGAACCATCTAGTTTTCTCATTTGTTCATATTTTCTTCATTATTCTCAATCTGAATCTATCAACACCGCAAGCCAACTTAGATCAAATATGAGAAAGAAAATCAGCCACATACACCGATCACCCCTGGTCCTAGCCAAAAAAATTTTACGTGGACATGATTTATTTAAAATAAATTTAAGGAATTGTCTTACAAGGGAAGATTAGCACGTGATTTACATATTATACTAAAAAAATATTTAAAATAAATGGTGATTCAAAAAATTAAAATAAACATAGTTATGTAAACATGTTAAGTAATTATCTAATAAATATGATATTTTATGAGAAATTATTTGTTTTTTAATTATTTGAGCTTTAGTGGCTACTCATTAAATTGGCCTTTAGGCCTTGAACTACTTGATCTTAAATCAATCAATTCGGAAAAAAGTCTAACCCATCCTGCTCATTTGCCCTGAACTTTAACTCTACAGCTATTGTCTGCAGGTACTCTTCTCAGCCCTACAACAGCACATTTCTTTTTCTACTAAAGTTAAAAGATCTGCATCAGAAAGTGTCCAGAGAGTTCCTATTTTAGCTAACTTCCAGAACTTTGAGCGCCAAACCAGATGGATAAAAAGGTTTTCCTTGTAGGCGATTCTTGTTACTTGAAAATTGGAAAACTGGCATGCATGATATTTGTCAGTATTGTAGAATTACAAACAAAATAAAAAGAGAATGATCCAAAGATCCTAAGAGTAGATCTTTAATTAACATTACCTATTGCTCAGAAAGATGGAACCAGAACTGCAAGAGTTATAGGTTTGCAATTATAGTATGAAGTGTAAATGTTTAAGAAGGAGCATGCATGGAAAAAGTCGCGCACTATTTGAACAATCTTCTTCTAGGAGACAGAAGCATAAGCAAATAAGAAACTCAGTTTGGTTGTTAGAGCACTTTTGAGGCGCTAATCGCCAAGTTGTCGAGCAGTTAAGGTTCAAAATTGAAGCATATATTGTACAGACCACAAAAAATTAAATGTAAACAAGTAGCACTTTAACATGCATTCTGCTATGATAGAAAGACAGAATTATCTAGATGTGAATGATAAGGCCAATTTATGATTTTTAGGAGTCAATAACATGGCATATTAAAACAACCATAAAACTTATTATTTACCTATTGTGAACCCCTTCTCTTGTTGCCTTTCCCCCCCGCCCTCCCTCTTTCTTTATCATCATTATCCTAATAAGGAAATTTTCTTAGGTGCACCTGGAGCATGGTGCACCTAAGAAAATTAAAAGTTGGAATTAAATTTGTACAAGTGAGGTCTATGTATAGTACAGGTAGAGTTTACGTGCAAAGTAAATTTTAACCGTTGAATGCACAAATAACGTGGCGCACTTGATATATGTAAGAATTGTTCTCTAACAAGACATATAAGAAGCCAAATTTGACTGAACAACTACAGGACCACTTTACTCCTTCCCAGTGAATACCAATCCTACTTCAATATTTAAAGGGATCAGTTTCTGCACAGTGCTCGAGAGTACTTCATTAATTTTCATATTTTTCTTTCTCTTTGCTATAGACTATTATTGACTTGAAAGTAGAATGGAAAGACAAAAAAAATCTATGAACATTTAAATGCTGATAATTTGCTTGGGGAAATTTCAATTTTCATTCTTTTACCCTCTTGCTCCTTTTATTGACCAAGGCACTTCATCTGGCTTGTCATAAATTGAGTGAGGCTGTACCCAAGCTGCATCTTTTTTAGGGCAGATTTATTGTTCCTCAAGAGATGCTGGATGAGTTTTTAATAGCTAATTAGAACACAACATAACCATGTGCACTAGCAAGTGCATATAGACGCACATAAAGAGACAGCTAGTGGAAGACGGAAAGTTATGAAGTTTCTGTAGTTCAATCGTTATGAACACAAGGTCCTAATGAGCATACAAAAGAACTAAGAGCCACTTAAATTCACACAAGAAGAGCGATTACCACATTTATTTAAAGCCAGTGCCATCGTGAAATCTGGTTATTATCACTCTTACCTATGGTTTTAAATTGCGGTCCGCATCATGTGATGCGGCCACAATATTACTATTGTGGCGTCGGCCGCATCCATATTTTTTGGCCGCAATGCCCGCAATCATTCTTATATTATTCACAACGCAAGCAACCACAATCGCAATGTAACTGCAATCGCAACCGCAATTTAAAACCATGCTCTTACCAAAGAAAATGCTCTAACAACCAAGTGCAACCTCATTAACACCCACCCCCCAAACAAAAAAAAAAATCTTGCCTTATTTTTAAAGCATCCCCACCTTGTAATTAATTTGAAGAAAAAGGAAAATGCACATAAATGCGCTTATCTGACAAAATTCAGCACTAGTAACTTCTAGAAGTGACAATGTAAGAACAGGCCCTCTACAAATTTCAATTTCGTTTATTTTACCTGGGGCACATATGAGGACAAGTTCCAACCAGAGATCCGGAATAGGTAGGCCTTTCAACATCCACATCCTCATCTCGATCAAGCTTTCTGGAATTCAAGCCGGGTGACGGGTCAATACCCGAATTAGAGCTAGAAGCTGTAGAAGGAGTTCCCGTTCGAGAAAAGGTTCTAGGCTTGGGATTTTGGGTAGCATTGGACGGCAATTTCTGGCCGCGATGACGCTGTGATAGGGAGAAAGAACCAGAAGAAGAAGGGTTTTGATTCCGGGGTCGGCGATTCTCCATGATCGCTAGCTCACTTTGTTTCTCGATTTTGATTTGTGACTAATTGACCATCCAACTTGAAAATTTTGCGTCATTTACCCTTTCAGGTTAAAAGCACAAGCGTAATGCAACGGTAAGTAACTGTATAAGAAAAACGAAGGAGCGATGGAAGCAACCTTTTTTTTTAACTGTCATACAGTAATTATTAAATCTAAAATAGTAATTAATTTATCTTAATAAACTTATGATTATAATTATATTTATTAATTACATAAAAATTAAATTAATTATTAAATAAATTAATATTTTAAGTAATTATTTAATAAAATATTATTTTATATTTAATAATTATTATATCATAATTTTAACGAACATAGTGTTCTTAAAAATATTGTATTATAACTCAAAATGAAAACGAAGGGGCATGGAGCCCTTCAAATTCCCTTTGCTTCTCAGCTTCTTACTCTATCTCCCTAAATAATGTGACAAGGAGAAATTATTAGTCTTATAGCATTAGCTAATGTTTAAATAAGTTTTATAATTTAAAATTTTTAATTAAATTCCTATAATTTAAAATTTTGTTTAGAGATGCTAACTAACTAATTGCTAGCGCCCTCCTTTGGTAATTCTATATGAGTTTCGTTACATGAGATAAGGTTGAGGTGAGAGTTGGGAATTTGGACTTTCTCATAAATTGAAAAGGTCTTGTTGGAGAACATCTCCTTATACTGAGGAGACCCAAATAACCAAACATATTATAATACATCATTGTTTTGGTCATTCACAAATCATATTAAATATATAACTAAAATTCAAACTATTTTTTATAAAGTCTAACAAGACCAATATACGTTTTAATAAGATAAAGCAGATTTCAAACAAAATTATCTACGTTGAGCAGTAAAAGATTCTTATTCTTTGTGTTGAGAAGACTTTGCCATGGGCTTACACTTTTTTTCTTTTGTCCAAGTGGCTTAGGATAAGGTGGATTAATTTATCCATATAAAATACCCACCAAAAAAAATGTTAAAGAAAAGCACTCACTTTGTCTAATATCTCAAGAAGGATTAACATCACAAGTTCTCTCACATTTCCACAACTGAAATAGTGATTGATGTACTTTAGAATGAGCTTGTAAATTTTTCAGCACAACCTGTCTCTTCCAAAACTCACTCAATAAAAATCCAACTAAAGTCTATTGTATATGAACTTTCTCCAAACCTACTTTAATGGCCATATATAATAAAATAACACTTTCCCTGATACAAGACTTCAATGGTAGAAGAGAAGATTTAACAAGAAGGCTCTAATCTTGCAGCAATAATTTTGAAAATCATCTTATGAAAAAATATTATAAAGAGATATTGATCTAAATTGATTAACAAATTTAGGTTTCTCAATTTTTGAAACTAGCACGATGTATCTCATTAATCTCTATGACTTTAAGATCACTATTCCTCTTCAAGCACTAATTTTTGATGAAGTTGCAAACACTATTGCCCAATACTCTATGCTTTAATTTCGTTTAATCACAAGAACAAAATTCCACATCTCCCATATGAGTTTTTCATATTTCTCGTAAATTCCATCTCATAATCCCTTGGTGCTCTCTTTCTAATTAACCAAGCATTGTATAACTTCTCCCATATTCTCACAGTATTCTCAAATTCTTGTATAATGTTTTGATTTTTCTAAATTTTTCCGAACTTTATCTAAAAACTCCTAACCTGTTTCTTAATCGTGTTCGACATAGACATACTCTAAATTCTTGTTTTTTGATTTACCCAAATTTCTCCTAATACTATATGAAAATCCTAACCTTTTTCTTTTCAATGGAGCAACACACTATACCAGTTCTTGCCTCATTCTTTAATATAATCTTAATTCAAAGTCTTTTTTTCTGGGTCGAGAGAGAGGAGATAAATAATAGACTAATAGAGTCTATCATCACATAGCAATTTGGAGATGGGGCAAAATTTGGAGGGTGTGTGGCTCATTTGAGAGGAGATTGGAGGCCGGCAAGGAATTTTGGGACAAAAATATGAGAAATTTGAGAAAATTATTATTATTATTATTAACCAACAATTTAGGAAACGTAAGTTTTGGTATGGAAAATAAGGGTTAAGGATTTCTTAGGTGAAATATAACATATTTTGAAAACTGAGGAAATTGCTAGCTCTTGAAAAACATGATAACAAAGTGATAGTAACGTTGATTTTTTTTTCCTTCGCACACATAGCAACAAATTTTAAATGTTAAAATTCAAAATGCGTGACTTTAATTTTGTTTGATCTCATTGATGTAATATTCTTATGTAGACTAAAACATATTGACCCAAAATTTTCTTCATGGAGAACAAATATTTACGCTTAACTTTTTAATGAGTGGTGATCTTGGATACTCTTGGTCTTCAGTGCGTCTCTAATAAGTTTTCCAGGTCAATATTGCAGTTTAACAAGTCACTCTATATAAGATTAGGTTTGGAATATCCAAGAAACTCTTGAATGTGATAGAGCAGTTGGCTCATGTGAGATTACTTATACTTTTTAGAGAAACTTTTAAGAAGTGAGAAACTTTTGAAAGGTTACTCTTGCTTTTTCACAGTATAAAAAACTTAATATAAGACTGAAAAGAGTTTTTTTCTATGGTTAATGTTCTTTCCAGGGTATCACGCAGTTCGCTAATATTGGCTTTGAATTACGTTTGAAATTACAATTTCGGTATTGAATGCCTTTCAATTTGAAAAATTGTATAATTTTGCAATTAATATATTTAATTTACAAAAAAAAAAATTATATATATACACATGGGTAGAGCGGGAAATGGGTTTGGATATTTATGTCTTGATTTTTGCTTCAAGTCTAAAATATTTTATTTAAATTTTTCTCAAATTTACCTTGATATCCAATTAAACAATTGACTTATCCTACCTAAATAGGCCAAGACAGGTCAAATTGAAATCAACTAGACCAAAATTGATATCTCTAATTTTACATCCCCCTGCCCTATAATTAATAAGATAGTGATGTCTTTTGTGTATTTAATATATTGAATATCTCAATTGTTATTATCAAAATGTCATCTTCCAGACGCCTTCGTAGGTTACAGTTGATTTGTCTGATATTTTATCTTCTGCTTATTATGGAGTTGATACATTGTACATGCATGCTGGAATACATTTGAAAGTTAAATAAATAAATAAATAAATAAATAAATAAATAAATATATATATATATATATATATATATATATAATCTAAACTTCTCAGCAATATATCATTAAGGCCCTCTTTCCTTCATTAAAAAAAAATTTTTATAAACGAGTTTTTCTAACAAAAAAAAAAAAGAAGAATTTGTGCTTGTTTTATCCCCAAAAAAAAATTTACAAAAAAATTTCTATTGACTTAAATATTACTTCTTTTTTAAATAAAAATCATGGAGTCCACTATAGGCTATATTTGGGTCCAAATAATTTTTTTTTTTGTTGAAATAAAAAATAGAAAACTTATGTTTGAAAAATTCTTTTAAAGAAAATTTTCTAAGAACTTTTTATTTTTTATTTTTTCATTAGACAGATGGAGTTAAGTGATTTAGTTTTATTTTAATTACATCATTATATAAGTATCAACATATATAAGAGCTCTGGAACCATCTAGTTTTCTCTTTTGTTCATATTTTCTTCATTATTCTCAATCCGAAACTACCACCACCGCAAGCCAACTTAGATCAAATATGAGAAAGAAAATCAGCCACATACATCCATCACCCCTCGTCCTAGCCAAAAGAATTTTACGTGGACATGATTTATTTAAATTAAATTAAAGGAATTGTCTTTTAGGTGAAGATCAGCACGTGATTTACATATTATACTAAAAAAATATTTAAAATAAATAGTGATTCAAAAAAATTAAAATAAACATAATATTTTAATTAAACATAGTTATATAAACATGTTAAGCAATTATTTAATAAACATGATATTTTATGAGAAATCATAATTAGTTATCTTGATTTTTACTTCTAATTACAATATTGTTTCTTCAATTTATAAAAATCACAATTAATCTTTGATCTATTAGCTCTATTGTAATAATCAATATCAAATGTTAAATATATATATGTATTGCACATACTTCTCCCTTTATCAAATTATTATTATTATTTGCTAGTTTACCAATCCCCATTTTAATTCTTTCTCTAATCTCATATCAACTGACCGACACAATGGATACTTAAATGGGAAGGAGCACATAAGTTTTTTTTTACATGATCTGCTTACTCCGATATTACGTTCACAGCATCAATAGCCCCGCGTAAATGTGGAAAAGTATTTTAGAATTTTTTTTATTATAAAATTTTTATATAATTTAGAGAGAGTATGAAACAAAAAATAAAAATGTGTATAAAATTTATTTTTTTCCATTCGTTCTTTTTCTAGTCAATTCTACCAAAATTTTATAATAAAAAAAATTCAAAAGAATCTACGATGTGTCCTCAATATTTAAAAAAAAAAAATCCAATTCCGCTAAAAAAAAAAAGCGTGCAAAAAGTCTTAATGTTTTCTGTCGCCAATTGCAGATGTTGAGTTTGACATATAATTAATGCTTTCTCAACGAAATTTCTTTGGTGGTGGTTCAAGTTTTAAATGAATAATCAATGTGCATCCATCGTTAGCACTGTCATGCTATCTCGGAATAAAGACGCCTATAACCACACATTCCCACGCCCAAAAAAAAAAAAAAAAAAAAAAGAGCCATTGTCTCCTCCATCATTCATTTATCTCAAAACAAATTTTCAAACTATCCTTTCAGTTCCTCTTTTTTTTTTTTTTTAACTTTGACTGTGCCCGGCATTTAAATTTAGATCGTTCAGGATAAATAATTTAGATGGAGGAGAATTTAAAAATAATAATAAATTATACTTTTCTTCTTTTAAGAGATGTTTAAATAACATATTTTTTTTAATTTTAAAAATATATACAAAATTTTTTTAAATTTAAAATATAACCAAAATATTCTAAAAAATAATGGTAATTTTTTATTAAAAATATATATTTTAAACTTTTATATCAATGTTATTTATTTTGTGTCAAAAATTATAAATTTAATTTATTCTAAATTAAAAAAAAAAGATTATTTTAAAATTTATCAAATACAAATTTAATATTGGTTATATTCTATAAATAATAGATATATATATATATATAGTATTTTGATTAAAATAAGTATAATTGTAATTTATTTGAGGGTAAAGCATCTTTTGATTAAGAAAACAGTATAGATTTTTAAAATAAAAAGATAGTTCTATAATTTGTAGATTTCTCGGAAAAGAGGAGTGTACTTAGTTTACTTAAAAACTTAATTTAGACATTTTATTTAATTTAAATTTAATATTTTTAAAATATATATTTGAATTATCAAGAAGTGAATATAAAAGAAGAAAAAAATTATTTAAGTTTATATACAAAAAGTCCATATATATATAAAACAATCCCATCCTTTTCAATAACCTTGCCTGCAAAATTTTCTCCAGTTTGCCCAATTTTTCATGAATTTGACTTGCTATTTATATCCCTAC
This sequence comes from Erythrophleum fordii, assembly GCA_032878935.1. Lineage (NCBI taxonomy): Eukaryota > Viridiplantae > Streptophyta > Magnoliopsida > Fabales > Fabaceae > Erythrophleum > Erythrophleum fordii. The sequence goes on along the minus strand of JAVQMF010000052.1, from coordinate 8,980,339 downwards.
AAAATTTTCTCCAGTTTGCCCAATTTTTCATGAATTTGACTTGCTATTTATATCCCTACAAAGTTCAAAATTCAAGTAGCCCCAGAGACCCAATGACCATTCCAGCATTTCTGATCAGCTTCATAGCTCTGATCAGTTTCCCCAAAACATGTATTGCTCAAGCACCAAACTATGTTGGAGATGACTGCCATAACAAAACCCCACAAGCTCTTACTGCTTCATACCGAACCAACCTTAACCAGGTCCTCTCATGGCTGTCCACCGACGCAGCCACAAGCAAAGGCTACAACCACACCGCCATAGGCAACCCCACCGACGCCGTCTACGGCCTCTACGATTGCCGCGGCGACGACGCCGGATACTTCTGCCAGTTCTGTGTCTCCACTGCCACCAGAGAGGTTCTCCAACGTTGTCCCAATCAACCTTCTGCTGTAATATGGTACCGATCTATGAAGAAAGCCTATGCTGGTTAAGAGTTTATTGCAGTATGCTTATATTATAAACTTTTAGCTTTGAATTTTAGAGATTTGAGATTATATTTTACTAACTCAACAACAATTAAAATATAATATACACGGAGTTGCACATGCAATTTTTTTGGTTATACTGTCTTCAGAGACAAAAATATTTTTTGAGATGAAAATTTCTGTTTCATATTAGATAGGTTTTGTTCCCAAAAAAGTTAGCATCGAGTTACTCTCAGCAAATTCTGTCACAGCCAAATTTAGAAACAAAACCTTCAATATTAGAGACAGAATATTCTGTTTCAATTAAAAGTCTCTCTCTCTCCTTTCTTTATAGTGTATAACGTTTGTGATCGTATATGTTAGAAAACTTAAATTACTTGATTATATATTCATTATTTATTTTTATTACTATAGAAATCTATTATATTTGAAAATATTTTTTATTTATATTATTATACCAGCATCTTATATATTTTGGTGCAACGCAGGTACGATTTCTGCATCCTCCGATACTCTAACAAGAACTTCTTCGGGAACGTGACGACGAGCCCGTGGTGGTCCGCCGGCAGACCGAAGAGCGAATCGGATCCGACGGAGGCGAAGAAGGCGGAGAGTTACATGGGCAGTCTGATCCGAAAAGCAACGGAGGAGACGAAGGATTTGGGTGCGGTGGGAGAGTTTGATTTGGGTAATGGAAGGAGAAGGTATGGTTTGGTGCAGTGCAGTAGAGACCTTAGCAGCGAAGGTTGTAGGCAGTGCTTGGAGGCTATGGTGGATAAGATTCCTCAGTGCTGTGAGCAGGAGCAAGGATGGCAGGTCTTGGCCCCTAGTTGTCTCATCAAGTACGATGATTACATGTTTTACCAGGTCAAGAATAATCAATCATCATCCTCTTCTCTTAATCCTAATCCTACTACAGGTAACTGTAACACACTTTATTACGTTTTTTATTTTGGGTGTTATTTTTAAATTAAGGTTTCTTTGCAGCTTGCAATCTGTTGATAAAATCTGTTCTGTCACTATATGTGAAGTGTGAACGATGACCAAACAAACAGACTATTCTTGTTTGTGAAGAAATCATAAAAGAAAAACAAAAACAAAAATATTAGAAACTTGCTCTTGGTGCTTTCGACTTGGTTTAGCCTGAGCGTGAGCAGCTGGAGAAAGTCAAAGATTTGATGTGATTCTGAGATGTGAGTTTAATACAAATCTTTAAATAAATTTAGTAAAAACAAAAATATTAGAAACTTGCTCTAGGTGCTTTCGACTTGGTTTAGCCTGAGCATGAGCAGCTGGAGATAAGTCAAAGATTTGATGAGATTCTGATATGTGAGTTTAATACAAATCTTTAAATAAATTTAGTATTAAAATTGACTAACCAACTTATACATATATATATATATATATATATATATAATTTATTAATTTTTTAAAACCAATCCTACCTGAAATTCTCTAAAACTAAATAGAGTATATTCCACTAATGTTTTTGGAGTTTGACTAAATTATATTTGATATATTTTTATTTTAAAAATTATACTCAACTTTCATAATATATATGTATATATTGCAGAAATTTTTTTTAATTTATTTTTTATTGAGTTAATTTTCTATGTAAGAAAAGAATAAGATTTAGAGGTTTTATTTTTAACATGAAAGCGGAAGTAACTAAATTAATGTTAAATTTTAATATGGGATTGTGATTTTATTTTTAATATAATAATAGAAATAGTTAAGTAATTTTTTAAAATAAAAAACGCATATTTTGTTAATAACTTCATTTACAAAGGGGAGCCAGATGTAATTTATAAAACAAGAGAGATATTATGTGTAATTTAGCTATATTTTAAGGGAGATTAATCTAATTTAGTCAGCTAAATATGAGAACTCGTCTAATCTTGCTCTATGTTTATATATAAAAAGGGATACGATAAAAATAATTTGAGTTCTCCATCCTCTGATTGATATTGTATAGTTATTAAATATTATTTATTACAAAATCTAAGATAGTTAAATAATAAAAAATTCAAAATTTAAAAACTTGAGCTCTCTGAAATCACAATCCAATCTAGTTTAGAATAGTAGGTGTGAATTACAAACCTAAAATCAAAGACACCACGACTATAAAAGTAACGCACTAATCATATTTTTCCAAAATACGATGCTTTATAACTATTAATGTTAATGTTTAGTTATTGCAATGACTTTGAAAGTCTCTCATCAAAGATCAGAATATATAACCTTTTATTAGACTTGACTATGTTATTTAATTAGACTTTCCAATTATAGTAGATTCAAGAAACTTCTGCTACTGACTCGTCTGAGTCTACTGCTCTTGCAAAACTTCATGCTTTGGTATCAGACCAATTAATATGCATCTCTGTGTTAGCAACTCCTGTTAATTTGTTATTGGTGCAGCCAATAATGGTGTTAGCAAGTCAAAAGTCTTGATCATAAGCATGATCAGTGTAATAGTGGCTGTGGCTATACTGAGTTGCTCTGTCTACTACTTCTGGCGAAGGAAGAATGGAAGAGGTAATTATCACTAGTTATGTCAACTTTGAAATTTCACAAAGCTCACACACACACACACACACACATACGTGGTCCTAAGATCAATATCAATTGATAATCTTGCAGATGAAATACCATTGGAGACCACTCCTATATTTTATGACCTTCCTGAAAGAGAGAGTTCATTGAATACAGACCTTCCCACAATCCCTTTAATTGTGATTCAACAGAGTACTCATCACTTTTCAGAAGCATCAAAATTGGGAGAAGGTGGATTTGGTCCAGTTTATAAGGTACCGGTAAATTGGATTTCGAACCTATGATACCGAAAAGCTTAGATTATTTGTTGATTCTTAAAGTTTTACTTGATTTTTAATTTGATTCTTATAGTTTAAATTTATAGTTGAGTTTCTATAGCTTTAAAAAAAATTTGTTTGGTCTTTATTATTAAACTTCTATTATTATACTATTAATTCTATGGAGATGGTTAATCATGTGTTATCTTAACATTTTGAATGTACATGTCAATTCAACTCAACAACTTAACCAAGGTCAAATGCCCCACATGAGTAGATTTCACTCCTTCATCTGTTTTTTTTTTCTTTTTATTGACTTGCATTATTTATATTTAGAGTGTCGAGAACGCACACATAATTGGTCACATTAGTAGAATTTAACAATATCCAAGTGGAGGTTTAATGTTAGAGACCAAATTAAATTTTTTTAAAATTGTATGAACTCAATTACAAATTTTGAAATAAAAAATTAAATTGAAAAATTGAATAAAACTCTAAGGATTAATAGATATGATGTGGTCAATAATGAGGACCAAATAGGGGTGAGAGTTTATATATGGTAGAAAATTAATATATTGAAACCTTTGTTTTGTACCATTGACTTTCACCCGTGTCACATAATGACCTTTGAGGATAATTTTGGTTTAGCTCTTTGTCAAATTTTCTAATTTTTCAGTTTCTTACCAACCTTTTCATTAGGGAACATTGCCAGATGGGAGGGAAATTGCTGTAAAAAGGCTTTCAAAAGCTTCAGGTCAAGGTTTAGAGGAGTTCAAGAATGAAGTGATATTCATAGCAAAATTGCAACATAGAAACCTTGTTAGACTCCTAGGTTGCTGCATAGAGGAAAATGAAAAGCTACTTGTATATGAGTACATGCCAAATTTTAGCCTTGACTTCCATCTATTCAGTATGTTTTCTAAACTTCATCTTTCTCTCTTTGGTTATTTTTCTATTTATACGGATCAAAATTAGTGTTCATAAGAGTGCGGAGGGTGGTGTTGCTATGTGTTTAAGGGAGTTAAAAGGAAGAACCTAAGAAACATGACCTCTAGATACTGTCATATGATAAAATTTGAGATGTCCATATATGATTCAAAGTGTTAAGTTGTATCTTATATATATTTGACATAAACATGACTTCTTTTTTGAAATGTTCATCTTTCCTAGAATATAACTTTCATAAGTAAATAGCGATTCTCATAAAGTTATAGTAACACCTTTCATTTTCAAATTTCATAGTTTTGGTAGCTATTATGGAATAAAATTTCTTCATTAAAGAACAACTTAAGAATCCTACTTTTTTCTTTATATACTCTTGTTAATAAATGTTTTCGTTATAAATTTCTTGCTAGATGAGGCAAATAGAAAGAAACTAGATTGGAAACAAAGACTAAATATTATTAATGGAATTGCAAGAGGACTTTTATACCTTCATGAGGACTCTCGTCTTAGAGTAATTCATAGAGATTTGAAAGCTAGCAATGTCCTTTTGGACCATGAGATGAATCCTAAAATATCAGATTTTGGATTGGCAAAGACTTTTGAAGGAGCCCAGAATCAAGGAAATACAAAAAGAGTAATGGGTACTTAGTAAGTGTTATCTACAACTCATTTGTTCTTTACTTGACAATTATTATTTTAAGTGTTTAGATAATGTCAGATGGATGATTGAAAGTGTTATATAATGACTTGATTTAAAACAGTGGATATATGGCGCCAGAATATGCTATGGAAGGATTATTTTCAGTGAAATCTGATGTTTTCAGCTTTGGAATTCTTCTACTAGAAATCATATGTGGGAAAAGGAATAGTGGTTTCTATCTGTCTCAACATGGTCAAAGTCTTCTTATTTATGTGAGTTTTTTGCTAATCTCATCTCATTAAGAAATTTAAATTTTACAAACTATGACCAAATTTTATGACAAGCATCATATCAACTTAAAAAAATTATGCTTCTAAGTAAAAGTCCATAAATAGTTTTAAGTTTTACAATTCCTAACATACTATCTCACGTAAAAACCCTTTAGACTTGAATTGTCAATAAAGCATAAAGTTAACACATCTTATGCAGAAACTTAACTTCAACTAAGAATTAAACTAACAATTTGGTCATTGGACCTATATATTTAGCTTTAGTCTTCAAAAGATTAGTGAGTACACAAGTTAGTCCTTAAAAAATAAAGAATTTGTTGCACATTTGTTTTTTTGTCAAGTGGCCCAAGTATGCCAGTATAACTAAAGTGCAACAATTTTGTTACTTTTCAAGACTAAAGCTAAATACATCTAACAATTCAAAATCATAGAAATTATGATACTATATCAATAACTATTTCTCCTAAAAAACTTGAAATTAAATGTGATTGAATAGTTTTATAATCTCAAACAATTCGTCATTGTATGCAGACTTGGAATCTATGGTGTGAAGGTAAATGTTTGGAATTGATGGACCCAATGCTGGAAGATCCTTACATAGAAAGTGAAGTTTTGAAGTGCATACACATTGGTTTGCTTTGTGTTCAAGAAGAAGCAGTAGATAGACCAACCATGTCCACTGTTGTAGTCATGCTTGCAAGTGACACAATGACCTTTCCCAAGCCTAACCATCCTGCATTTTCAGTTGGAAGAATGCCCACAGAAGAGTCATCTACATCAAAAAATTCCAAAGATCCTTCCATTAATGAGGTAACAGTGTCTCACATCACACCCAGATGACAAAAATAATTGGATAAATCTTTGAATTTATCACCCTGAAGGGAAATTAATCAGCCATGAAGACCAAATGATGAAAAAAAAATAAGGCTTCTAAGTTTTGACAAATTAGAGCAAATCAAATAGGCCTATGCCTACCATTATTGAAACTCTTGTGACAAAGGGGAGAGCTTCCTCTACGAATCAGCAACATTTGCTATCAAGTTCCTTAATTAAATACTACATGTCCACATGTTATTTTGTTATTGGAGAGTGAGATAGAAAAAATCTAAGAAATTTTACTGAAGTCTTGTCCATTTCTATTTTGGATATTCTCTAAAAAGGAGGCTCCTCCGAGCTCATTTAAATATTTGTAGATAACTGATTGTGTATATTTGATGTGTTCTAAATTTTGAAATCTATTGAAACTGGCTTCAATTTATTATAGTTTTAATGTTGAGATTTGTTGATGTGTAGATCAAAGTTTAAGACTATACTAAGTTGTTATTTGAGTCTATAAAGGTCACTTTTATCGCCCCAACATTTATCCACTATTGCAGTTTAAAACTATGATATGAGTACTATCCATGTTTTTTACTCTCTAATAATGCTTTGGAAGCATGGCTAAGACTCTTATTAGTAGAGTGAGATATTTTAGGTCCTATACTAGTCCTGAATCCTAATGTGCACGTTGCATCTCTTCTAATATGTTATAAACATTTAAATTAAAGTTTGAACTAATTGTGGAAATAAAAAATCAACTAATTCAGAAACACTAACAGTTCATTCTATTCTAGCTACTTACTAATGAGGCGCAAGAACTAATTGACGGTCTCTCTCTCTCTCTCTCTATATATATATATATATATATATATAAATAGCCTCTATGCCATCCACTTTAATGCAAGATGTGCAGAAGATTCTGATTATGCATAACAACTCCACCATAGTAATAGTGACCAAACTGGGGCAATCAAAGGATCATAGAGGTAGAGTAGTTGACTTAATATAGTTATGAAGATAATCATAGGTCTAAACTCTAAAGATTGCAAGAGAAGTTTAGGTTCAAACAGTGTCATAAAAAAATAAGTCAAATTGCATTTTTACAGAACGAGTCATGTTAGCATGTGACACAAGGGCTCTTCCCAAGCCTAACCACCCTGCATTTTTAGTTGGAAGAATGATCATGGAAGAAGAATCTACACCAAAAATTTTCATGGATCCTTATATGAAATAACAATGTCTAATATTGCACCCAGGTAAATAGGTATAAGTGAACTGTATAAACATTTAGTGTTAAGGTCAAGTGGTGTCTATGCTAGTTTTCATGCACCTCAATGAATTTACCCTCTCGTTCTATTCAGATTATGTTTGGATTGATGAGAATGAAAGTGAAATCTTAATTTAGACATTTTCATTTATTTAGATTTAAATTCAACATGCTTTTCTCTTATAATATATTTGGATTGAGGAGAATGAATGAGAAGATAAAATTAAAGAAAATGTTTAAAGTGAAAGTTCACTTTTAATTTTTTACTAGTTTCCTTCCTTCAAACAAATCTTGAGGGATTCACACGAAAATTCCTTATAGTTTGACCCAAAAAAATTAGTTTAACTGGGCTCGAATATGTGATAGTGTCTCCAAGTACTTTGTTACTTTGAAGGGAAATCAAGCATATAAAAACCCTAAAAGGAAAAAAAATGATGGGGGAATTAAGGGATATCTGGCTTTTGTCAAATTGGACAAGTTAAACAGAACCTAACCAATTGGCTAAGAAAACAACAAATGACCTATCAGTGTCATTGTAAAGGCACTTTGAACAAAGTGAATAGCTTATTCTATAAGAAGCAGATTTTTCCTTTTCTGGTATTATCTAAAGAAGGAGGCTCCTCAAGGTCATCTAAATCATAAGAGATGATTGATAGTGTGTATCATATGTAAACTCTTCAATTTTTGTGTAATACTAAAAGATAACCAAACAATTATCGTATATATGAATTTTTTTTTATGTACTATCGTAGCAGTAAGTTACTCTAGTATTATCTATTTTTTTTAGATTGGTCTATTTAAGAATTTTTTTTAATGCTAGTTTAGTTAGATTTTAAATTTTTTATATTTTTGACACTTGTCAGGATCTCAATGATTGTTATTTTATGTACACAATTTTGTTGTAACTTACTGGGTTTTTTAATACAAGACAGGGCAGCCTGCCTTAAACCCTCCTGTACAATTATGCAGATGTGTGAAGCATCAACCAAAGGCCCAAAAACCCTTTTTAACTATATTTTTGAGTTATTAATTCCAAATCTTGCCTTTACAGTGTTTATATTTTTAGACAAAGGTCCTATATATATATATATATATATATATTTTTTTTTTTAAGTTCTTTCTCATATAGCACTTGTGAGCAGAAATTTTATAGTCCCAAAACAGACCTTATTTCCAAGTTGCTTCTCCAGTAATATTCCATAAGCATTACAATTTTGGAAAAAAAAAAAAAGATTACATAAACATAATCTTGTTGAAGGTAGCATTTAGCTTAAGAAGCATCGAAAGTTCATTTCAATTCTACTTGGAAATTCTGACTTCTATATATTACTGTCACTGACAAGATAACATGGTACTGAATACTGATGTCAGTGTTCTTCAGAACAAATATTAATCATTACCCTCAAATCAAAACCATGCTCACCAAAGTAAAATGCCTAAGACAACGCCATAAAGACCTGAAACCAACCACATACACAACCTAACGAGAGATTAATACATAAATATGTCAGAAGTGGATCCAATTAAATATTCATCTTTTATTAGCTCATTAGCTTAATGTATGTACACTGCGTCTATCTAGGAGTTTATTTTTTTCTGTCAAAACCCATTAATTCATATAGCTTATGAACCAATGTCCACTACCTACAAAATTTCGAAATGAAAAACAGTGAAAGTATGCTCATGCAGCTGGAGCATAATCATAACCACCATCATCACCTTCAAGTGATGATGCAGGAGCATAGCCATAAACTTCAATATTGTTATGACAATCACCTTCAAGATAGGCTGCAGAAGCATAATAATGATATACATAATCTCCATCTTCATATGGGCCAGTGCCTTTGGAACTGGGTACCATTTTCCTTTGTTTTTTGAAGGTTAAAAAGGCTCAAAACAAGAAGAGAACTGCGGAAGAATCAAAGGGCTGGAATTTTGAGAGGCAGTGAAGCTTATCATTTATGGTGTGGAATTGAGTTGGAAGCGGTTATAAGTAGGGTAAAGAAGGTGTTGTGCTCGTTGCAGCACAAGAAAGGCACGTTGGAGAGTGTGGACTTATGTTTTGTGGTGTGAGTATGGTATGTGTTAAGGTATCTGATGCAGCCACATGGGGTTTCCATTTGACACTAGAGCAAACACGTTGGAGCTATTGCATCCAAATGCAAGTGGCAGAAGAATAATATGATCATGGAAGAAGAATTACCAGCCTGCACTTTCAATTGAAAGAATGATCATGGAAGAAGAACCTAAGCCCAAAACTTCCTTGGATCCTTGGTGATAATTAAAAAAAATGTTCATTTTCACACCCAGGTAATGGATATACAATAAATTTCTGTGTTAGCCCATATGAGTCAATTTGCACATATTTTATAATCCACCTTCTCAGTCCAGTTCAAAAGTAGGCTATCATAGTTACTCAAAAAAATTGATCTAAGATTTGAAAGTATGATAGAAAACACTTCATGGGGACTGTTGGCATGTAAAAAGATGAAGGGGGAATTGGGGCTATCTTTTGTATTTTGTAAACTGGGTTATGTGTAACTGAACCCCAGTCCAATTGGCCAAGAAACAACAAATGACTGGTCAGTGTCACTATAGAAGCACTTGAAACAAAGTGGACTGATAGTGTGTTTCACGACCCACATATTTACTATGCTGGAACAAAAGATAACAAATCCCCTTTCCATTTACCAAGAGTATTATCTCTGACTTTGGGTTAAATTTAGGCACAAAAGGACTTTATTATATGATGAATGGTGCCTTGGTATTTCTACAACTTTTAGTCAATTCACCAATACATCCCAAAATATATCAAAATATAGACATCTGGGAGGGGGAAGGTCACTGACTCTGATTCAGTGGAGCCACATTCTATTTTGTTCAGAGGCAAAACAAATTCATAATACAAAATACACCCACATGAACAATTGTGGAGTCTTAAATGAAACAAAACAGGAGAGTCTGCAGCTATGTCGGCCACTCAGGGTAGGGGGTTTGGGCGTTCTTGAAATAATTTAAGAAAGAGTGAGTTGAAAACTCAGTGAATAAATAACGCCGACCCTTAAAAATCTGGGTCAAGGCCCGTAAAAATATTTGTATAGATAAATATTTATGCACAAAACAAGCCTCATGCAGATCGTTTCTTAAAATGCATCAGAAGTATCTAAGCAGAACTGAATTAAACAGACGCAGGCACACAGCTCGAGAGAATAACCACAGACGCAAAGCACTTGCTTGCGAAATAAATAACTCCTCGTGTGGTAGCTATGGACGGGGCTAGCGAAAAAGGCTGAGCTGAGGTCCAGATCTATGGTGCACCAAGGCTAACAACTACTGCTGTTAGCTACAGAGTTAGTAGATAACCTCTTAAATACAAATTCTCAAATCACATTTCAGATTAAATACATTTCTCAAATCACATTCAGACAGAGTACCTTCCACATCAGTTTGGTATCAAAGTTCCCAAATAACTCAACAGGCAAAATTTGCAAAATTTCATATTTAAGTCGATCATATAGTAAAGCATTTAAAAAAAAATGTATCTCCATAAATAGATTTTCAAATGTCAGAATACTGCAAGGAAACTTAGTAAGAAAATAAGAAATAGGAGTTACTATACGGTCCGCATTACTTACTCACCTCTAGGATGATATCAATATCCCCTGCCTAGTCCTCAGCTAATCATCAATAAAACCCTGATACCCGTTAACAGATTTAGAGTGTAAATAACCAGAGGAATTGTCTATTAACTAGCCTACCCAACATTAATGTCTATTCTTCATTCCCTTAGATTAACATATGAAAAATTAAGGTTTCCTAGGCGTTATATGAAATTTTGGCATGTTAGGAAGAATTTCCTCTAGCCGCGTAACCCCATCTTCTGTCAACCCCCTTTGATTGATCGCCGCTAAAGCATACATATGCCGTCATAACCTCCTGGAGCTTCCTCGCTCACCACTCAATGGCCGCGGCCAACACCTCTGCATCATACGGAATAATTCCTTCTGGAATCGTTAGTTGCGGCCAAATTCAAAAGTTCGCCGTTGGCGAATAAAAATGTTTTATGGAAAACTTCAAAAGATTGACCTCTCCATTTTGCCCCGGCATGGATAAACTCACCCTTCTCTTTCCATTCTTGCCTTCCATACCTATACAACCCACATATACATAGTTATAGGTTCATCTATATCTATCTATCCCCTGCAACTTTCTTTTGAAAGAATCACCCCTTCATCAGCTAGCCACACACACAAACTACATACAGAATAAGCAAAACAGGGGAGGGGAATGTTCATAACTGGAACCAGAAATGGAACACTTACGGCAGAAAATTTCTGGTGCTTGGAAGAGGAGGTTTGCGTCATATCTTAACCAACCAACAGCACACTTAGCCAAACCAGAGACAAGGGCAGGAGCAAGAAAATGGAGCCAGAACCAGCGAACAGGGCACAGCAGAGGGAAGAAGATGAAGTTCAGTTTCCCACCAACTTTGCTCCTTTTCCTGACCGAAAGATGGCTATAGGTATGGGTGAGTGCTGCAGCAAATTTGAAGAAGCAATTTACCTAAAGCCCAACCCAACAGTGAATGAGGAAGGGGCATTTCAGAATTTTCAGATGGAAGCAGAGTTTTCTACGTGGCAGCTCAACCTCCCCCTTTGAAAAGTCAACTTCATGCAAATGGATATATGGCATGCACGTCGGGTATTACAGTGTGTATCGTGGGTAAAAGTGTGGCGTCTTTATGCAATACTAAAAGATAACCAAAAAAGTGGTCATCGATTTTTTTTTTTTGGCCACTTGTTAGCTTCTAAATGGTTGCCGTTTTCTATGCAAAAATTTGTTGTAACTTGCTGGGTTCTATGGAACAAAACAAAGATCCCTGCCTTGAACCCTTCTGCACAAATCCGCAGATGTGAAACAGTAGTTAAAGGCCAAAACCCCCTTTCTCTGCTGTATTTTTGAGTTATTAATTCAAAATCTTTCCTTTAAACACTGATCCTACACATACACATACGTATAAAATAATTCAAATTTCTTCTTATATTATATTCTTGTGAGTAGGAATTTTATGGTCCCAAAACACGCCTGTCATGTTGCTCCTCTTAATAATGTTCCACAAGCATTTATATAAACAATAGATCACAGAAACATACAACTGTCGAAGGTAGCATTTAGGATAAGAAGCATTTAAAATTCATTCAATTCTACTTGGTAATGATGATATTTATATATAGCTACAATTAACAAGATGGCAAAGTACTGACGTCAATGTTCTCCAAAATAGATATTACTCAACCATGACCCTCAAAAGCATGTTCACTAAAGCAAAAGGCCTACAACAACCTCATAATTACTTGAAATGGACATATACCAAACTGATGAGAGATTGATACATAAAACTTGTCAGAAGTGAATCTCACTAAATATACATCTAACATTAGCTTGATGTATGTAAGCCGTAATCTTGGAGATTTTGTTTTTAAACTTTTTTCCCCAACACCGACTGGCCACAATTTCAAAACCTCAAGTAGTCACTTATGTTCATGCAGCAGGAGCATAATCATAATCACCATCATCATCATCATCATCACCTTCAAGTGATGCTGCGGGGACATAGCCATAAACTCCAATATTGGTATGAGGATCGCCTTCAAGATGGGCTGCAGAAGCATAATGATGATATACATAATCTCTATCTGCATATTGGGCATTGATCTTGGAAATGGATAGCATTTTCCCTTGCTTTTGAAAGGGTAAAAAGGTTCAAAACAAGAAGGGAAATGCAGAAGAATCAAAGGGGCTGGAATTTTTGAGACGCAATGAAGCTTTGAAGTGAGTTTGAAGAATCAGATTAGAGATAGTAGTTATAAATAGGGCAAAGAAAGTGTTATGCTCGTTGTAGCACAAGAAAGGCACATTGGAGAGTGTGGACTTATGCTTTGGAGTGTGAGTATGGTGTGTGTTGAAGGTATCTGATGCAGCCACATGGGATTTCCATTTGACACTTAAGCAAACACGTTGGAGCTATAGTATTTGAGTGCAAGTAAAGTAGCACAAGAATGATGCATTAACTACTGTGGTAGAAATTAGAGGGCAAAAGATGGCATTCTAACAGACAGGTAATGAACAATGCAGTGATAGCCCAGGCCGACGTGGTTGCTTTATTTGAACATTCATGTATTTATATAGGGAATCTTGTAGGATATGATTAATGATCCAGCTAGGTAGAATAATTAATAATATACGTAAATATAAACAAGGAAAAGGGCGGTGTTAATTGGAGCAAAAGAAAGAGAGAGGCTTGGCTCCTTTTTGGATTATTACACAAGGGCTCAGGGCTTTATAAAAGTAAGTTCATGGTTAATTTAAAAATTTCATTGTGCTACAATTAACCTCATGTCTGGTTGGCAGTAAAAGATAGGTCAGGAAAGGAAGAGGGAATGGAAAAGAAGAAGAAAGCCGTTTGGTACAACGTAGACGGATTCCAAATGGACTGATAATCATTCGTTACATAGGAATGTGGTTTCCTTCACTATATGAATGGAATTGCACTCCACCGATGGAAATGACAAGAAAAAAGACTATTTTGTTCTCATTATATATTCTAAAATTTTTTTATTATGGATAATTTATAAAATATTTTTTGAATTAAAAATTAAAAATAAGTACTCTAATTTTTTTAATTATTAATAATTCAAAATTTTTTGAATTAAAAAAATGAAAAATACGTATTTTATATTTTTATTATGGGTAAATGGAAAAATATTTTTAATAAAACATAGAAATAAATATTTTATTATTTTATAAAAATTAATATTTTAATATTTCTTACAATAGTAGTATTATGATCATTGGCATATCTTTTTTTTTTTTTTTAATTCCTGCATTGATTTAACCTCGCCAATCACACACAAATGAAAATATATTCTTATTTCTTTTTGTATTACACTAAATATAACTTTGGGTAATATGATTCTGTTTCATTTCCATTCTTATTCTCATTTGAAAAAAAAAAAAATTAACTCTACTAAACATAATCTAAGAGTGTACTGTGCACTACTTGATGCTAGCTCAAGTACTTAGGGGGTTAAATATTTAGATAAAGAGTTTAAAAAAAAACTTAATTTAAAAGTGTACAAATTGAGCTTAATATGAAATTGTACGAAATGAAGGAGAATGAAATATATAGGAATATATCTAAATTAATTTATATTTTAGTATGAAATACTACTCTCAATTTTCATCCTGCTCCATTTTTTGGCTTTTAACATTAACTTACATACATACGTAGTGCGCATTGTGAGAACGATATATGTCTCAAGGAAAGCATTTTCTCACAAATTAAAATCGTTGACTAATAAAGTTGATTTGAATAGCTTATCTTATAAAGAAAAAAAAAAGGCTTCTCTTATAAGTTGTTTTCAGTATATTTTCATACATTTATATTCAAAGAAAAAAAATTATAATACCAAAAGAACCTAAATGAAAAATGTATTTCAGACCATGAAGGAATAGATCATATGTGTAGTATCAAGGATTCAAAGCATCTAATGTATGTCCAGTAAGCCTATTTAATTCCCTTTTTTTATTCTAAGAAATAGAAAAAAAATAAAGATAAAAAAGCAATAGATAAAAAAGTATCGTATTGAAAGGTAATATTTTGCCTAAACTCAGGTTCATGAGCCCTGAGTTCATGCCAATTGAAAACTAATTTGGAGACATAATCTCAAAAATTGTTGCCATGTTGAACTTATAACAAATGGTTCTGATACTAGTTCCAAGTTTTTTGTCACTTTCAAGGTTTCAAATTTAGATTAGTTGGCAAATTACCTTACGCGCTAGCTTGCAAAGTTAGCTATCTAATTTGATCGGTCAAATCAAAGATCTTTTGATCCATAGATGGGTCAACAAAAATACACATGGCATACTTTGGTTGGCTAATGAAGATTTTCGTGACAAATGGCATGATGCAATTGAGCCAGTTGGAAAATGTGAAAAAATGAAAGATAATGTAGATAAGTATTTTTACCATAATACTCTTGGTAACTTCTGCTATAAATCAACTTCTTGTTTGTGCTTTCATTCTCTCCATCCTCTCTAATTGACTTCTTTCATCCTTGAAGCCGTTGAAGCTGGTGTTTTTGTGGGATAAGTTTCGAGACCAATGGAGATATAGACCTATTTGATTTCTTATTTTTAGAATGATTTTTTATTTTTAAGAACAAAAAAATAAAAAAATTGTTTGATAATGTGTTTTTAATAAAATATTTTGTAAAACAAAAAAATGAAATTGTATTTTTGAAAACAGAAAAATCAGAACATTTTTAAAATGTTTTGTTAACTTTTATTCTACAAAATTAGAAAAAAAAAATCAAAAAATAATAATTTTTTAAAATAATGATTGAGACAGATTTTTAAAAATTTGTTTGTTTTCAAAATTTGTTTAAAAAGAATTCTGTTTTAAAAATATTAAAACTATAACAGAATCAAACAAGCACATATCTTCCACTTTTGCAATAATTCTAAGCATTCAGGGTAAGCATTATTATTTTTTCAATAATGTAGGTTGTATTATGACGTTTTTGATATTATTTACTACTATTGAGTTTGTCTATTAAATATTATAAATATATATTTTTGAGTTACATTTTCATACAAATTTTTGGTAAATGTTTTATGTTAGTATTAGTTTACTTTGTAGTTATTTTAGTATATTTTAATTTTTTAGTTTTATTATACATTACTATAATGGTAAATTTTTTTTTTTTAGTTTCCATTTTGACTATAATATGAGGAAGAAATATTATGAAAGTAAAAATAAATGAAAAGTTAAAAAAATAAATAAGCAATGAAGAATACCTTAGTTAGCATAGAAGTAAAAATATGAATATTACAAAATAACATGTTTTTAAATTATTTTTGAAAAATATATAAAAAATAATTTTAAAAAATGGCATAAAATTAAAAATAATACACATAGTGAAAAATAAGAATAGTTTAGAACCTAAGATATTTTAGAAATGAATTTGTAAAAAGAAGAATAATAATATTTAAAAAATTAACACAGGAAAATATTAAAATACTTATCTAATAAAATAGGATATTTAAAAATTATATTATGTTTAAGAAATTAGGATAAAAGTAAGAAATATGAATATTAGAAAATAAGACATTTTTATAATTATATTTAAAAAATTAATAAGAAATTATTTTCTGAAATTCCATAAAATTAACAATTATAAATATAGTAAAAAAAAATGACAAGTTTAGAAATTAGCATATTTTAGAAATAAATGTGTAAAATAAAGAATAATAATATTAAAAAATTAAAATAGGAATATATATATATATATAATTATTTAACAAAATAGGATATCTAAAAATTATATTATTTTTGAGGAATTAGCATAAAAGTAAGAAATATGAATATTAGAAAATAGGATATTTTTATAAGTATATTTGAAAAAATATAGGAAAAAAATTAATTTGGGAAGTTCCATAAAATTAAAAATTACAAATAGAGTAAAAAATAAGACTAGTTTAGAAATTAAGATATTTCAAAAATAAATTTTTTGAAAGAAGAACAATAATATTTAAAAAATTAATATAGGAAAAATATAAAAATAATTATTTTAAAAAAAGATATTTAAAAATTTTGCATGAGTAAGAAATATGAATTCTGCCTAGCTCACGGTCAAAGCGTCTTTGTGGCCGAAAATGAAGAACCAATAGAAAAGTTAATACAACCAAATACACCGCTAAAATAGTTGTACAGAGGTGAAAATATAAGAAGCAAAAATGGAACAAGGTTGCTGTTGGAAATTTTCAGAGTTAGAAACAAGTTTAGGAATTCAAGTTTATATATAACTATCTATTGAGGAGAGAGGAACAGCAGAAACACTCTTCAGTCTTCACAATAATTTAAGAGCAACTGAGAAAAGCAGAAACCGAAGGAGCTAGCAAGAAGAAGGGAAAGAACGCTCAGCTGGCGTAGATGGTCACTTCAATGGAGGAGCTCCGGGCCAATACAACGATCTAAATCAAAGGAGGTGGCCGCTTAAAGGAGAAGGAAAACCAAAGAAAACTTGTGTGAGAAGAGGAGAAAACATAACTGATCATTCACACCCCTAACTCCCTAATAACAGAGCAACCCGCTGTTAGAGAGAGGGGACGAAGAAGGTGCTATATAGGAAGGAAGAGCTGTGGAATTAGAGCAGCGTCTTGATTAACAAATAAAGCTAGAAAGGAAGGGGATTACGCACAGAAAGAATGGCTTGAAGTTCGCAACATCTTACCCCAAGATTCACGTGCACGTACGGTCGGAGGAGAAATGAGGACCTTGTAGGTTTGGAGAATAAATCCCATGGCTGCAAAATAACACGGTGTAGACCATTATCAAACGCTGGGACTGCAATGGAGTTTGAAGTGGAAGAGGATGAGGGCCGAAGGAGCAGAACCGAAAAGAGAAAACGAGGTTGCTTCTAGACACTCACCGATAGAAATGAGGGAAGAAGAGTCCCCCGGGCGCAGAAGTCAGCTAGAACATGTATCTCGTAGGTGTGGAGTGCAAGGTTAGGTTTTAACGACTAAAGCTGGGGCAAATTTGTGTTTAATTTTACTCTTTTAAATATTTATACTATGCTTAAAATTTTTTAATTATTTTAAATTTTCAAATTTGTTACTTTAAATTATTCTTTTAATTTAATTATTCTTACTTTAAATTTGTATTTCTTCAAGTTTTAAAATTAGGGGATATGAGAGTATATGAGTATTTTATTCATTATTTTGATAATATTATCGTTATTTTTATCTTTTATATAAGTATATCTATACTTTTATTTATTTCATTTTAGTGGTAAGATCTTTTGTTCTTAATCTAATCTTATGATTTGATCTTTTTGTCTCCTTGATTAATTTTAGGTACAAATCTGGACGACCTTATCGATAATTTTCTCATTTGGATACATTTTGTAAAGTAGATAATATGGAAGCATTCTAATTCCAATGAAAAGGATTTAAAATATGGAACATAACATGAAATGTGATTGAAAATTACATTATAGGCAGAAGCAGATAATCAGAGCTCCTATATGTGCCACCTGAAGAATGCAATGCAAACAAAATTGGATCTAAATACGGTCGGGTTTGAGATATATGAAAGGTACATGAAATGAAGGCATTTTCTATTCTATTATTGATGATATAAAATTTATTGGATATAAAGATATTGATTGGATTGATGATATTAGAATTTGATGAACCACTGCGGGCGATCCTTTCTATCTTGAATAAGTCATTTTTTAAGGCGGCAAAAAATTATGTTTCTAGGGTGAGCTGTGATAACCAAAGCTAGATGTTTATTTTCTAAGAATTTTGCGTCACTTCTTTCGTGTCAGTTTTAACGTCTTTAGCATCGGTTAAAACCAACGCTATATGTGTTTAGCATCGGTTATCTAACTGACTCTAGATGCTAATCTTAAAAAAACAAAAAAAGTCCTCACCTTTTCTTCTCCTCTGTTTCACAGAGCCTCTGCCCTGACGCGCCGGTGGTTCTTCCCCTTGGAATTTCCGGCCGAATCCAGTCCTTTTGACCTCGTTTCGAAGCTTTACGACATGATTTAGCTTGCTGTTACTTGGATTTCTCCACGTTGAGAACAAATTTAGCCTTCGATCGGAATAATTTTCGTCGGTTTTTTAGGTGGGTCACTGCGTCCGTCATCTTTTGAGTTTCACGAGGTGATTTTTGGTGCATTTGGTCGAATTTTTATCTCGTGGGCATGTTTTCTATCTAGAAAAAGGCTGAAAATTGACTTGTTTGGTTTGTTTGGGTGGATCTCGAACTTCTTCTTCATTTGTGATGAATGTTTAGACAAAAGTGTTCTTGATTCAGTGTGTATTCTGTACAAAAAGAGGCCGAAGAAGAATGCTGCGGCCAAGTGTTCATTCTTATGAATCTGGCACCTCCTTACTGGGTTATTCATTTTCTCTTTTAGGCCAATACCTTGCTGTTTATTCATGAGACTGAAGGAAATTGTCAGGAAGTAGGAACTAGTTATTGTCACAAAACTGACAGTTGTTTCTTTTTCATTTTAGGGTCATTTGGCGGATTACTGTGGGGTGGATGATTAAATATCTTTTATTCTGCAGAGCAACAAAAGTCTTTTTATTTTTGGGGAATTATGATTTCTCAATATTTTTTTATTTTTATATTAATATAAAATAATATTTTTATTTATTTTTATATCATATCAAACGTAATTTTAAACTAAAAAAATTTCATTCTATTTCTATTTCTATTTCTCATATCATTTTCATTTCTTCTCAAACTATTCCAAGTACCAAACATTGCCTCAATAAACCATTGTATTCTACTTTGAACTACAAGGAAAATGACTAGGATGAGTGAAAATTGGATGTGGATAACATATAGCATACATTGACATGAAAAGAATGACAAAGCAATGATGTAAAGGAAGTCCTTTAGATGACATAAATTGATAAAACATATTCCAATCATTCCCTACCAAAAACGTGCAAATTAAACTAATTAAACTATATGCTTACACTCACAGGATGACCTACCAAAAAAATGCAAATTAAACTACATACTTAAACCCACAGAATGACCCATCAATATTCCATTTAATGGTTTTTGTCAGTACTTAATCAATTCCCATACAATTCCTACTACAAAGCTTGAGGGGATATTGATTAAGAAGCCATAAACACGAACTTATTCTTAATGTTGCCTTGATCATCAAGCAGCTGGTGCATAGTCATAATCTCCATCATCATCATCATCATCACTATCACCTTCAATATTGCACGCCCCAGAAGCATAAGTCTTATACTCTTGATCATCATATGCACGTCTCCTGCACCATGGGGCATCAATGACATTGCAAGAGGACTCCATCTTGCACTTAACAAGTTGTAGAGCAAGATAATAGAAGATAGTCTTGGGATTTAAAGGAAATGAAATAGTGAAGAAGCTTTAGGTATGTGGCTATGGTTAATTAATTTGGACCCTGGAGTGAGTTCGTTATTGGAACACAGAGATTGGATTTATAAATAAGGTAAAGTAGGAGGCAAGGCTTGTTCTAACACAAGGAAGGCACGTGGACAGTGTGGAATTAATGATGCTTGGAGTTGTGACTCGTGAGCATGGCTTGTTGCAGAATATATGTGCAGCAGCCACATGGGCAAGCCCTTTGACACTTAAGCAAACACGTTGGAGGTAGGGGTGTGTTTGTGTGTAACAGACACACTGCAGCCAAAGGCAACAAAAGCGAAGTGATGTCGTAAAAATAGAATCATATAAACAAGGAATGGCATGGGACCGTTGGGTCTTTCAGAGGGTTATAAGAATCTTTTTGGTTAGTGGTGGTTACTTGAAGGTAAAGCATGGCATCATTGTAACGGATGATAATCATGACATCATTAATTAGTTTGTTCAATTAAATATATCACTTGATAACCTTGTGGTATTTTACATTTAAATTTTAACAACTTATGTTTTGAGATTATTGTTGATATTAAATAAATAATTTTAATTTTGAAATGTCAACTTTATCTCAATTTTGAAATTTTAACAATTGAGATAGAGATAAATTAAATATACTTTCTATAATAAAATTATTTACCTGGACTCTTGATCTAAGAGGTCTAGTTTTCAATAGCATGTTGCAATTGTTCATTATATTCGTCGTCTTTTTTGTGCTTATGAAAGGTTTAAAAAAGAAGGTGCTAAAGGTGCTAATGAGGAATCACTAATAATAATAAATCAATATACTCTGATAAATTTTTTTTCAAAATTGATTTAACTTCTATGTTCTTCCATTTTAATGGGGATTTTTAACGCCATTTAAGTAACTACTACAAATAACTAATAAGCGCTATGTTACTTATATTATAATAACTAGTTGATCAAAATTCTAATGTTGGGACAATGTACTTGTTTACAAAATGCTCCAATCGAACTAATATTAGCTACATAGTCTTAGGGATGGAATTTCGATATAGTCTACTCTAATTTGATTTCTTTTAATTTGTTTAGGATAGATAATTCAATGATTGACTAAATATTATAACAAATTCAAGAAAATCTAAATGCAAATATCAGTGTGTTGGGACATACTGATATTGATTTGAGATAAGGTTGGGATCCAAATCCATTCCCCACCTTAAACCTGCCTTATTCAGAGTGTGTGTGTATATATATATATATATATAATTTATTTAGGATAGATAATTCGATGATTGACCACGTTTGGGAACAAATTTGAGAAAAATCTGAATAAAAATGTTTGGGTTTGAGACAAAGTTGAAGCATACCACGCCCAATTTATTTCTCATTCCAAACTTGTCCCTTTTAATATATATATATATATATATATGTTATATCTTTTTTTTTAATCAAATGTGTTTACTATTTGATTACTTATTTAGTTTCATTTAAATTTTAAAATCATATTACATAGTCATTTACTCAAAAATAGTCGTTCACTTCGTTGTTCTAATTATCCACTTCAATGTTGCAAATTGTAAGCCTTTTATTTTTCTACAAGATTTAGTGTAAATAAATGTTTTACTTTAGCCCACCCTTAACCTCTACAGGGTTTGGACATCAAAAAACAAAAACAAAAAGTTGCTAAAGTATGAAGTGGAGATGGAATAGGTTATAAGTAAATAAGGTAGAGATGGATAATAATAAATATTTAAATTAAAATTTCTCTTCACTCTTTATTCTCTCAAAATTTCAAGATTCAAATATTTTTTTGACAAAAAATTCTTTTCTAAAACTCATCTGACTCTGAAATTATGTTTATATGGATGACAATAGACAAAATAATAAAGAGTAACATGATTAATTTGATGTAAATCTTTATTTAAAAATTTTTTTATAATGCAATAGAATATCAAAAAAAAAAAATTAAACCTTTTATTACAATTCAAAATTTAGAACCACCAAGTGTGTAGACTAATCAGGTGGGATTATTTTACTTTAACTAAGATTCTCAAGTTCGAGTCTGTAAGAATGTAATTGCGTTTTGGTGAGAGAACTTTTTGCTCTTGTGTCCAACCCAACTCAAATTCAGATTAGTCGTTAATTAATTGAAAGACTTGATAATAAGTTTATGTTTTATGAATACAAAATATTTTGATAAAAAAAATTCAAAATTTAGATTTTTTTCTATCAAGGAATGAAATTGAGTGGTGAAAATATTTTAATACAATTACAATTACGCCCTCAACCAGCCCCGGAACTCGGATCTTTCTCCGCTGTTTCTTTCAGTCTGCCCTTTCCCTTTTCGTTTGAACCTCGTCTCGCCATCGCCGTTCAAAGGTCGCTGTTTGAAGAAGGTCGTCGCTGGAGCTCTCGAATCAATCCCCCACCAAACCCTATCCGCTGGAGCTCTGAAATCGATTTCCTTGATTCTCTCCTCTGGCGGCTAAGGTTAGTCTTTGATACGCATTGATTTTAGGATAAGGTGTATTTTGTAATAACAGAAACTAGTTATTTCAGCTGATAGGAGTATTTTACATTAGGAGCCGTTGGTCTGTAACAGAGTTTGTTAACGTTTGCATCGTGTTAGCAGAGGGATAAGAAAATACAGTACGTATTTCCTCTTCTCTAGTTCTCCGACTCTCTCCTCTTTTCCCCTCTTCCCTTTCCTCTACACTTACCTCCTTAAATTTCCTATTCAGCTCTGATCCAAGGGAGAAAATGGACTCCGAAAAGCTTTCTGCATTCGCAATAGATTTGGAGCGAGTAGTGGTGCGAATGGGAGAAGTTCGGAAGGAGATTGTAGCGTTAAGGGAGTTTATGCATGACGGTATGAGAGAGATGATTAGTGCAAAAATGGGAACACAGGCCACCATGGAAACCTC
The DNA here is from genome assembly GCA_032878935.1 of Erythrophleum fordii. Taxonomy (NCBI): domain Eukaryota; kingdom Viridiplantae; phylum Streptophyta; class Magnoliopsida; order Fabales; family Fabaceae; genus Erythrophleum; species Erythrophleum fordii. Next base: position 8,957,210 of record JAVQMF010000052.1, on the reverse strand, counting down.
CATGTTTATGGTAGAACATGATGCACTAGTGGATTTTGGAGATCCGTTGCCAACTATCATCGGTGTACCATCTGTTTCTGCTGACATTGAAGAAGTAGACGTTGTCACCGAAGACCTCCATTCGATTTCTCTTGTAGCACCACCAGATCTCCTCGATGTGTCCAGAAGCTTGCTGCAATCTGTCAATGGTAACAATGCTATTGTTCATTCACCACCATCAAACCAGTCCTTCTTAGTTCCATTTGCATGGATCGATGTGTTTTTGAATCCCCGTACAGAGAAGGTACCCCACTTCACGAAGATGCTTTGGAATATATATGGATGAAGATGATTGAGTTGAGCAACACTCTTGCTAATATCCATGAACTTGAATATTGTTGCTCCTCTTTGGATTGCTCACTTGGTGTTTATTAAAGGATTGCATTAGAATTTCTCCATCATGTGCTGGTTTTTCAACTTTGTTGCCATTATATATTTTAGTGTTTGATCCTGGAATAGTTAAAGAAGCTTGGTATTTGGCTTGTGTTCCAGTATTTGGATTTGGTTCCTGTACAACTCGACGCCTTCGTACCCTGGCTTCAACAGCAGCTGCAGCTTGGATTCAGAAGAGTCTTATTTGCTATCTATGCATTGTTATTGATCCGTCTAAGGCAGCTACAGAGACAAACTTTAGACCATGTAGGATGGCTATGATCGGAAAACAAGTTGAGACATTTATCAAGGAATTTTTTTATCAGAACCCACGTAGTCATATTGGTCTTGTGACTTGAAAGGATGGAGTTGCTCATTGCCTAACAAAACTTGGTGGCATTCCTGAGTCCCATATTAAAGCTTTGATATGTAAAATGGAATGCTCAGGTGACGCCTCCCTCCAAAATGCACTGGAGCTTGTTCATGGCTATCTAAATCAAATTCCATCATATGGTCATCGAGAGTTTTTGATTTTATATTCAGCTCTTAGTACATGTGATCCTGGTGATATCATGCAAACCATCCAAAAATGCAAAAAGGATAAAATAAGGTGCTCAGTCATTGGTCTTGCTACTGAAATGTTTATATGTAAACATCTGTGTCAGGAAACTGGAGGAACATACACTGTTGCACTGGATGAGACCCACTTGAAAGAGTTGGTACTAGGGCATGCATCACCACCTCCAGCAATAGTAGAGTATGTTACTTCTAGTTTAATTAAGATGGGTTTTCCATGAAGAGCAACTGAGGGTACCATTGCAATTTGGACATGTTGTGGAGAGGCTAACAAAGGAAGGGGGTACACTTGTCTAAGATGCAAAGTATGTGTCTGCGAGCTTCCCACTGAATGTCGAATCTATGAATTGACCCTTATCTATCACCCCATCTGGCAAGGTCATATCATCATCTCTTTCCAGTAGTGCCTTTTGATGAGGCGTCTTCATCATCTCGAAATGACCCACATCATAAGTTTTCCAACACTTGTTTTGGCATCCTAAATCTTGAAAGATTTTCTATAATTAGAAGCCACTAGTTGTTCACTCCCTTGACTTGGAAGATAAGGTCAAACTTGATAGGAAGGGCCACTTGCTTGAGGAAAGTACATGACAGTTATGGTGGGATGTTTAGTGAAAATTTTCTGATTTTGTTAGGTCTTTACACCCTTGGGGTCAAGGGTGAATTTAAGAAAGGGGTAGTTGATACGCATTGATTTTATGATAGGGGGTATTTTGTAATAACAGAAAATAGTTATTTCAGCTGAAAGGAATATTTTGCATTAGGAGCCGTTGGTCTGTAACAGAGTCTCTTAACGTTTGCATCGTGTTAGCAGAGGGATAAGAAAATACAATACCTATTTCCTCTTCTCTAGTTCTCCGAGTCTCTCCTCTCTTCGCCTCTTCCCTTTCCTCTACACTTTCCTCCTTAAATTTCCTACTCAGTCATCTATGGCTTATCAGTCTTTCTCTTTCCCTTTCTCCATTGTCTCCCTGAGTCCTATCTCAGTCTTCGTTGTCTGTTGTATCTTACTGGTTCTGCTAAGACCTATGATTGCTTCTGTTCGATACGTATGTGCTGAGAGGAATGCCCACCATGAATGACTTTTACTTTTTTTTTTTTTTTAATTTCCTTGGCTTTTGGAGATTGAAAATATGAAGCATTGTGGAGATTTTTTGTTTTTTTTTCCTTATTTAAAAATGGATATATGACAATAACACTGATTCTCAATTGGTTTTGATTCCACTCCATAAGCCCTTTTTTCCCCCATAATTTTAAAGAGATCAAGTGGGTTGTCCTGGGTCCCCCTTATCTATCAATTTTCTGGTGGCAGATTGGAAAATTAACTTGAATGTTTTTCGGTTATGAAATACAAAAACAGTAATCTAGGTCTATCTTATTAGGCCCAGCCCATAATTCTTTGTATCACTTTACGCTAGAGAATTTTATTCAGTTAAAAAGAATTCAAGAAAGATACCTAGTGAACTCCTTCGGTAATACAAAGCAATTCTGTAGTAACTAACACTAAATTGACTCTGTTGTTACACTTGGGGTATCGCATTCAATGAAGTGATAAAGATTACCATAAGTTAAGTCATCCCTTAATTTTTCACCAAACTTCAGTAACCATAAAATGCTACGGATTTTGTAATGAATTTTACATACATGATTATCTGCAATGCCAAGATTTATTCTTCCTATTTTTCTTCTTATTTTGAGCAGAGGCAAAAGTGATAATATTGGTGGAAATTTGGTTAAAAGCTTGCAAGAATCATATTCTTGTGGATGAGTTTATTTTCATAGTTTTAAGGATAATATTAGAAAAAATAATTTATAAGCCATTTTATTCCATTCATTTTTATTGTAACTTCCAAACAATGGTAAAATGACTCCCTCCCTTCCTCGTTAAACTCCTAAACAATGGAATGGCATTGGACTTTCCATTCCATTTCATTAAGAGCCATCCAATTCCATTCCCTCTTACGCATCCAAACATAGCCTTATTATCCATTGGTCCCGATACCCTGCTCCCTTGTGCCCCTTCTCTACTTCTCCCCATTGCTCCTCTTGTCCACTTTGAATTTAGTGGCTTTCATGCTTTGCTTCTCCCACGCATATTTGCAGGTAATGTATGTACTGTCAATCATTTCTGAGTTAATATTCCGTTGGAAACAGTTTTTCTTTCGCATCTTTTTTCTTTCATTTCCAAAAGTGAGATTGCTACATTGTTGTGTTGTGTTTTTGAGTTAGAGGATGTTTGATTTTATACTCCCCATCTATGTTCTAATCGCGCATCCCTTCCCCTTATAATTTGAGCTCCTTGATGTGTTTGTTTATGTATTTCAAATTCAATAATTGGGAAAATGGGTTATTTGATTAGCATTATAAACTGTACTTCATTCATGTAAAAGATTCATTGAGTTAACTGGGTGACTAAGTAGTAAATTGAGTGCTTTATTTTGTGCAAGGCCCTGGCATAGGCAAGGATTGTTGGATGCTGTATCAGGTGAGTGTCTAATGAGGAATGTATGTCTGGTAAAGGGGTCTTATCCTTTGCTTACTTCCAAATAATGAAGAGATGGTTCATCAACAATAGGGGATAAAGTGTATCCCCATGATTAGTGACCTGCAATTTGGGTATCACAGGCACAACACAGGTGCTTTCTTGAGCTTGGAAGAAACATCAAGTACCAAAAAGAGGTGCTCCATATGTATCATCCTTTTAAAATCATGCTAACTTCAGCAAACATAATCGTAAATGAAAGATTTAATAGGACTTGGACTTAGATATGCTTCAAGAGCATTCGTTATCACTAAGTGATTGAGAGAAATGTAATACTGATATTCCAATTGTTGAATATGTTATGAGACTCCTGATATTAGGTTGAGTTGTTAACTTCAACGACTCCTTATTTGCTTTGTCAATAACTCAACGTCACAACTTTTAGTTTGGCATTTCCTTTTTGGCTTCAGAATATAACATTTACCAGCCAGCACCACTAGTTCGGTTATTTAATTTTTTTAAACTGACATTTCTTTCAGGCCCTTTTTCTTTAAATGGTATTATTGCCTTTATAAATATGATACTAACTTTGTTTGTTTGTTTGTTTGTTTTATTTTGAATAGAAGTTTAACAGAATAAGAAAACATCAGTCAAAAAGTAATTACTTCTGGCCAAAAGAAACAAAGTGATGTTCCTTGGCTTCTTATACTAAGAAATTGCACAGAAAAACACTTGACATGGACAAATAAAGTTACTTGACAGTTGCAAAGAAGGTTCTCTGGAAGAGTTGTTGGTGGAGTGATTTTTGGTTTGTAAGAAATTTGATTGAGAAGACAATGGTAAAGGAGTTGATAATATATAGCACCATAGCTTCTGAACTTTTCTTGAGTGAAAAAAGATATAATAATAATTCTCTATTCTTGCAGAGAGTTAAAAAAAAAGAAAGTCCCAGTCATTGTAACTTCTAAACAGCACAATAGATTACAAGTTTGTTAATCTAGATTATTGTTTGAGTGATATTTTGGATTTTTGTTGTGGTGGCTGTTTTATGAAGGGAGACATAAATTATTGATGTATTAGTTTATTTTATTATGCCTTTACTTTCTCTCTCTCTCTCTCTCTCCCTCTATATATATCTATATATAATACTTGAGTCGCTCCTGAATTCAGATAGTACAAGTTGAAGATTCCTCAATCGTGCTTGCATCGATTTAATTAGATTTGTTGGAGAGTAGTGCTTTGAAATATGGTTGCCTGCAAATTTTAAACATACTCTGATTTCATGGTCCTGTTTAGCTTAAGTAGTATTTTCTATTTTGGTGTACACCCTGAATGCTAGCAAAATTTCAGCTACCAAAATATTTTTCCATTTTATTCATGCTTTTTCAATGGATTTTCCCTAGGGCTTTTCTTCTATTTCTTGATGATTATGACATCTGCAAATTTGGTTACCCAGAGTTAGCCTTTGAAGAAAATCAATGATACCTGAAGGCATGCCATGTGAGGAAAACAATAAGAAAACAAAAGGAAGGATATGATAGTTCGAACTATGATCTGAAATAAAGGGGCAAGGTCAAAATTTTTTGTTATTCACAAATGTATTCTCTTTGCTCAACATTACTTCTGCTTATGTCTATCTATAGTAATAATTTTCTTGTGCTCATCAAGTCACAAATTCTTTACCTCAACACACTGGAAAACTGAGCAAGATAACATGCATTGGCCTTCTCAAAAGTTGCAAATCGATGTGTCAGCTCAAGCAAATTCAGACTCAGATGTTCCGTCTGGGTCTACACGAAGACAATGACACCCTCCAGAAGCTTATGGTCACTTGTACAGACTCATATGTTGGAGACTTGCACTATGCACGCAGAACCTTCTGCTACATTCATGAGCCATGCCTATATATATAAAATCTTATGATCAAAGCCTTTGTGGAAAAGGATAGTTTCCAAGAAGCCATTTCCATATTTAGTCAACTGAGGAAAGATGGTTTGTCACCTGATAATTATACATTTCCTTTTGTTCTCAAGGCTATTGGTTGTATTGGAGAGTTTAATGAAGCTGTGAAGGTTCATGGTTTCACAGTGAAGACTGGGCTTGAGTTTGATACTTATGTTTGTAACTCACTGATGAGAATGTATGCTGAATTGGGTAAAGTAGATAGTTTTAAAAAGTTGTTTGAAAAAATGCCTGAGAGAGATAAGGTTTCTTGGAATATCATGATTACAGGTTATGTAAAGTGCAGGAGATTCAAAGAAGCCATTACAGGTTATAGTGGGCAACGCATTGGTGGACGTGTATTTTAAGTGTGGCTGTGTAAGTATAGCTCGGGAAATTTTTGATGAGATGCCCGTGAATAATGTGATTTGTTGGACAAGTATGGTAAATGGGTATGTAAATTGTGGTCAACTGGATGAAGCTCGAGATTTGTTTGAGAAAAGTCCAACAAGGGATATTGTTCTTTGGACGGCCATGATTAATGGGTATGTGCAATTCAATTGCTTTGATGAGGCAGTTGCATTGTTTCGAGAAATGCAAATGAGAAGAATCAAACCAGATAAATTTATTGTTGTTACTCTCCTGACAGTGTGTGCTCAGTTGGGAGCTTTGGAGCAAGGCAAATGGATTCATGGTTACTTAGATGGAAACAAAATCAGGGTGGATGCTGTGGTTGGTACTGCCCTTATTGAAATGTATGCAAAATGTGGTTTCATAGAGAAATCTTTGGAGATTTTCTATAGATTAAGAGAAAGGGATACAGCCACATGGACTTCTATGATTTGTGGTCTTGCAATGAATGGTAAGACAAGCAAAGCGCTTGAGCTCTTTGAAGAAATGAAAAATTTTGGGGCAAGACCTGATGACATCACCTTTATTGGTGTTTTAAGTGCATGCAGTAATGGGGGATTGGTAGAAGAAGGGCGCAAGATCTTTTATTCCATGAAAAGAACATTTCAAATTGAGCCAAAGGTACAACACTATGGGTGTTTCATTGATCTTCTTTTCCGAGCTGGACTGCTCGGTTGGAAGTTACCAGATCAAAACAACGAGATGATAATTCCACTTTATGGAGCTTTTCTGAGATCCTGCAGATTTTGTGGCCATATTGACATGGGTGAAAGGATTGCTCAGCAACTAGCAAATATTGAATATAGTGATTCCAGTCTTCATACACTTCTGGCTAACATTTATGCTTCTGCTGACAGATGGGAAGACGTGGGCAAGGTGAGAAGTAAGATGAAAGATTTGGGAATCAGAAAGTTTCCCGAATGTAGCGCTATTTAGGTGAATGGTATTCTCCATGAGTTTCTTGTTGGCGATCCATCTCACCAGAAATAAGAGACATATATTCCATGCTGGATTCAATGGCTAGGCCATTGTCTGGTTCAGAAGAAAATGATATGGAAACTGAAATTATATCTCTAATGAATTCTTAACTGGAAATTGTGGTTGAGGAATATCAATGTCCTGTTAAACTTAGGATTAGCACAAGAGATTTTAAAAGGTTTCTCACCTTTGTCTACTGTGCAGCCAACCAGCCACAGAAGCAAATATAGAACCCAGCTTTAAAATCCTCTCCGGGAAGATGCGCAAGGTGTCTGTACAGATTTGTTACGAAATTAAACTTCAAGACATCATGAAAGAACCTTTCACCGTAAACCAAAGACGTTTCAACTGAGGCAACCTTGATAAGCTTCTTCTCAGTCTAGCAATGTGTGCTAGTCATGATGAAGGACATTCATCTCAAACTTTTCCTTCGAAGATCTGCCCGGCTTTCAAAGCAAGATAATGCTATCCTCAAGGGGCAGGCTTCAGGGTCCTTTGGAGGGTTGGTATGCTCTTATACAGATGCTTCAGATTCCTCACTCAGACCTAAGACAGCCCGAAATTCTCAAGCTCCCTAAGGCTTCTGTCTCTTTTAACTCGAGCATGAGCTTTTACTTTTTCTTAAACTGGTTGCTTCCGAAGTTGAAGTAACAACAAATAGATCTTTAGCTATATGATGTTTCAATTGGTTTAATTTCTTTGATACCACATTAGCGAATTTAGTTTTCAATTCTGACGGTTCACACGGTGATATTATAGAACTTGATTTTTTGTATGAATTGCTGTCGATGATCTTTCTACCTCTGTCCTCGTTATGCGTCGCACATCATGACATTCAACTGATTAGATGACATCAGATTTCAAGGTTTGTCAAGGACAACAAATATGGAATTCAAAAAGAGAGGACTGGCATTGCTTTTGCCTCTGGAATCTCACTCCTCTTTTATTTTGAGGCTGTTTGTTACACTACTATCACATGTTTAAATTATTTTAACTATTGTAGTATATGATTTAAAATATAAGATACTATTGTATTTAATATTTATATGTTTAGTATCACAATTAAAATACAATAAAAATATACAATTTATATTTTATAAAAATAAAAAATTTAAGAATGAGAATTCTATAATTCTTTGGTGGTATGAAATAGAAGCAAAATGAAAAAAAAAAATTGTGTCTATGCAATTCATATCTTGAATTTATGTGTACCAAACAAATATTTAAGTTCTTTAGAGGGTGATTAGAATATACTAATATCTTCTTTATTATTTATGGCAAAGTATTCTCTCATTTTTTAAGATGATTTCATCACACTACTATTTTTTTTTTATAATGAAGAATTATACAACCTTTTTCTAAAATCAAAGTTACCTTGCAAATAAATTTATTTTGACCTAAATACCTTTAAGAATAATTTATTTTTATAGAAAATGTAGTTTATTAAAAAAAATTTCTTAAAAATTTTGTTTCAATAATCTTAAATCATTCTAAATGTTTGTTATATTTATTACAATACTTATGTTGATTAAATGTATTTATTATTGAAATTAAATAGTATTTATTATCTTGTAATTAGTTAGATTCTTTTAAAAAAGTTATTCCATAAATATTTGCAAATAAACTTATTTTGACCCAAATACTATTGATAATAATTTTTTTTATAAAAGGTATAACTTATTAATTATAAAATACTTATGTTTATTAAATATATTTAATGTATAGCTTGTTAAAAGGTTAGCATACTCTCAGCAAATTCCGTCACTTGCAAATTTAGTGACAGAACCTTTAGCATTAGAGACAGAATATTCTGTTTCAATTAAAAGTCTCTCTCTCTCTCTCTCTCTCTCTCTCTCTCTCTCTCTATATAGTGTATAATGTTTTGTGATTATATTTGTTAGAGAACTTAAGTTACTTGATTATATATTCATTATTTATTTTTATTACTATAGAAATTATTATATTTTAAAATATTTTTTATTTATATCATTATACCAGTATCTTATATATTTTGGTGCAACACAGTTACGATTTCTGCATCCTCCGACACTCTAACAAGAACTTCTTCGGGAACGTGACGACGAGCCCGTGGTGGTCCGCCGGCAGACCGAAGAACGTATGGGATCCGACGGAGGCGAACAAGGCGGAGAGTTACATGAGGAATCTGATCCGAAAAGCGACGGAGGAGACGAAGGATTTGCGTGCAGTCGGAGGGTTTGATTTGGGTGATGGAAGAAGGTCCGGGTTGGTGCAGTGCAGTAGAGACCTTAGCAGCGAAGGTTGCAGGGAGTGCTTGGAGGCTATGGTGGATAAGATTCCTTAGTGCTGCGAGCAGAAGCAAGGATGGCAGGTTTTGGCCCCTAGTTGTCTCATCAAGTACGATGATTACATGTTTTACCAGCTCAAGAATAATCAAACATCTACAGGTAACAGTAACACACTCTACTATCCTTTTTTTTTTTTTGGTGTTATTTTTAGATTAAGGTTTCTTTGCAGTTTGCAATCTGTTGATTGAATCTGTTCTTTCACTATATATGAAGTGGCGAATGGATCCTCTGAAGTTGTATCTGTCTGAAGTGTGGTGAAGTGTCTTGCATTTCCTCTTCTTTTTTTTTTATTAATATAATTTCCTTTTTTTTAAGAGAGAGAAATCTTTGTTTGTAGGCAACTTCACCAACTCCAGCGAAACAGAACTTCAGAGGATCTGGATCCTATGAAGTGTGAAAGATGACCAAAAAAATAGACTATTCTTATTTGTGAAGAAATCATTGAAGAAAAAAAAACAAAAATATTAGAAACTTGCTCTTGATGCTTTTGACTTTGTTCAGCCTGAGCAATGAGCAGCTGGAGATAAGTCAAAGATTGGGTGAGATTGTGTGGTGTGAGTTTATTTCAAATTTTTAAATAAATTTAGTATTAAAAAATTGACTAACTAAATTATATAGATATATATATATATATATATATAACTGATTAATTTTTCTTTAAATTAATCCTACCTAAAATTCTCTAAAACTAAATAGAGTAAATTTCATTAATGATTTTGGAGTTTGACTAACTTATTTTTGATACATTTTTATTTTAAAAATTATGCTCAATTCTCTTAATATAAAAATTATATTCATTTCTTTGTGTAAGAGTGATGAAAATTAGGAAAAATAGAAGGTAGATAAGAAAGATACTAAGAAAGCAATGAGTGAAGCGAGAGTTATGGTATTTGATTGGTTATATCAATGCTTATGTATTAAAGTTGGAGAGAAGTATTTACAAGTTAGCTAAAAGTAGGGAAAGAAAGACAAGAAATATTAACTAAGCAAAATGCATTAAGGATAAAGAAGGGAAAACCTTAGTTACGAAATAAGATATCAAAGAATAGTGGAAGGGTTATTTTTATAGATTATTTAATGAAAGATACGAGATTTTATTGCACTTGAATAGACTAAATACTAAAGCAGATGACTAAAATTATATTTTTTATCATAGGATTTGAGAGTCAAAAATAAAAGAGGTATTAAAGCAAATAGAGAATGACAGAGCAGTTGGATCGAATAATAAACTCATTGAAGTATCAAAAAGTTTAGGTACGAAAGGTATAAGTTGGCTCACAAAGTTATTTAATAAAATTATGAGATTTAAGAAAATACCGAATGAGTAAATGGAAGTACTTTAGTCCTTATTTATAAGAACGAGGAAAATATATAAAATTACACAAATTATAGAGGAATTAAGCTTATGAGTCACACTATGAAATTATGAAAGGGGGTAGTTGAGCGAAGATTAAAGCAAGAGATTTAAATTACTGAAAATCAATTTGGTTTTATACAAAAAAGGTTAACTATGAAAGCGATATATTTATTGTGAAAAATTGATGGAGAAATATCGAAAGAATCAGAAAAATTTATATATAGTGTTTATTGATTTAGAAAAGGCATATGATAGGGTGCTAAGAGAGGTTTTATGGAAGGTTCTTGAGAAAAAAGAATTCGTATACCTTATATTCAAGCAATTCAAGATATGTATGATCGAGTTACAACTAATGTTATAACAAAAGGTGAACTTATAAAAAAATTTTTGATAATAACTATTGGGTTACATCAGGGGTCAATTTTGAGTCTTTATATTTTTACCTTAGTATTGAATGTACTCACTGAATATATCCAAGAGCTGATGCCATGATGTATGATTTTTGCAGATAACATAGTCCTAATTGGAGAATCGAGGAAAGAAATGAATAAAAAATTAAAGATGTAAAAACTAGCTGTAGAAGCATACTGATTTCATTTAAGTAGAAGTAAAACTGAGCATATGGAATATAAGTTTAGTAGAGACATACTAATTTTAGTGCAGAAGTGAAAATTGGAGAGTATACCATACCACAAGTTACACAGTTTAAATATATTATGTCCATCATATAACATGATGGGAAAATAGAAGAAAATGTAAAATATAAAATTTAAGTAGGGTGGATGAAATAGAGGAATGTTTCAAACATTATTTGTGATAGAAGAGTACCACTCAAATTTAAGGGTAAATTTTATCATATAGCTATTAGACCTGCAATGTTGTATGAAACTGATAAAAGAGTACCACTCAAAATTAAAAGTAAATTCTACCACACAAGTATTAGCCCTGCAATGTTGTATGGAACTAAATGTTGAACAATAAAATGTCAACAAAAGAATAAGCTTAATATTACAGAAATGAGAATGTTGCATTGGACGAGTGAATATACTAAATAAAATAGAATTAGAAATAAATATATTAGAAAAAAAATGCAAGTCGCATCTATGGTAGAAAAGATTGTAGAATCATGATTTAGATGGTTTATGCATATGTGACAGAGACCAATAGAAGCCTCAATTAGGAGAATATATCAGATAAGGAGTAGTTCAATAGTTAGAGGTACAAGGTGATCAAGAAAAACTATAGGAGAAACTATTAAGAAAAATTTAAAATTAAATGGTTTGTCTAAAATATGATTTACGATAAGACTTTATGATATCGATTGATTCATGTAATCAATCACATTTAATGAGAAAAAGGCTTTTTGTTGTTGTTATTTTTGTTATATTTTAGAATTTTTTTTAATTTATTTTTTATTAAGTTAACTTTCTACATAATAAAAAAATAAGATTTAAACATTTCATTTTTAAAACAATAATAAAAATAACTAAATTAATGTTAAATTTTGATATGGGATTGTGATTTTATTTTTATTATAATAATAAAAAAAGCTAAACAATTGTTTTAAGAAAAACCACATATTTTGTTCATAATTTCATTGACAAAATAAAGTAGAGGAGAGCCGGATCTAATTTATAGAACAAGAGAGATATTATGTGTAATTTATCTATATTTTAAGGGACATTAATGTAATTTATTCAACTAATCATAGTATGAGAACTTATTTAATCTTGCTCTATGTTTATATATAAAAAGGGAGACGATAAAAAGAATTTGGGTTCTCTATCCTCTGATTGATATTGTATAGTTATTAAGAATTATTTATCACAAATTTTAAGATAATTAAATAATAAAAATTTTAATTTTTAAAAAACTTGAGCTCTCTGAAATAACAATACAATCTATTTTAGAACATTGTGTGTAAATCACCAACCTGAAATCAAGATACCACATTTATAGAGTAAGGCACTAATTATAAATTTTCAAAACACGATGCTTTGTAACTATTAATGTTTAGTTATTGCAATGACGTTAAAAGTCTCTCATCAAAGACAAGAATATATAACACTATAGACTATTCATTTATTTAGACTTTTCAATTATAGCATATTCAAAAAACTTCTACTACTGACTCGTCTGAGTCTAGTACTCCTTCAGAACTACATGCTTTGGTATTAGACCAATTAATATACATCTCTGTGTTAGCAACTCTCATTAATTTGTTATTGGTGTAGCCAATAATGGTGTTAGCAAGTCAAAAGTCTTGATCATAAGCATGATCAGTGTAATAGTGGCTGTAGCTATAGCAAGTTGCTCTATCTACTACTTCTGGGGAAGGAAGAATGGAAGGGGTAATTATCACTAGTTATGTTGACTTTCTGAAATTTCACAAAGCTCACACACACACACACATACATGGTCCTAAGATCAATATCAATTGATATTCTTGTAGATGAAATGCCATTGGAGACCACTCCTATATTTTATGACCTTCCTCAAAGAGAGAGTTCATTACTTCATTAAACACAGACCTTCCCACAATCCCTTTAATTGTGATTCAACTGAGTACTCATCACTTTTCGAAAGCATCAAAATTGGGAGAAGGTGGATTTGGTCCTATTTATAAGGTACCAATAAATTGGATTTCAAAGCTATGACTAAAAAGCTTAGATTATTTGTTGATTCTTAAAGTTTTACTTGATTTTCAATTTGATTCTTATAGTTTAAATTTATAGTTGAGTTTCTATAGCTTTACAAAAATTTTGTTTGGTCTTTATTATTAAACTTTTATTATTATGTTATTAATTTTGTGAAGATGGTCAATCACATGTTATCTTAACATTTTGAATATATATAATTCATGTCAATTCAACTTAACAACTTAACCAAGGTCAAATGCCACACACGCATAGATTTCACTCCTTCATTTATTTCTTTTTCTTTTTATTGACATGAATTATTTATATTTGGAGTGTCAAGAAGGCACAAATAATTGGTCACATTGGTAGAATTTAACAATATGCATGTGGAGGTTTATTAATGTTAGGGACCAAATTAAAATTTTTTAAAATTATATGAACTCAATTACAAATTTTGAAACTAAAAATTAAATTGAAAAATTGAGTAAAACCCTAAGGATTAATAGATACGATGTGGTCAATGATGAGGACCGAATAGGGATGAGAGTTTATATATGCTATAAAAATTAATATATTGAAACCTTTGTTTTGTACTATTGATTCTCACCGGTGTCACATAATGACCTTCAAGGATAATTTCGGTTTGGTTCTTTGTCAAATATGCTAATTTTTCAATTCTTATCAACCTTTTCATTAGGGAGCATTGCCAGATGGGAAGGAAATTGCTGTGAAAAAGCTTTCAAAAACTTCAGGTCAAGGTTTAGAGGAGTTTAAGAATGAAGTGATATTCATAGCAAAATTGCAGCATAGAAACTTTGTTAGACTTTTGGGTTGCTGCATAGAGGAAAATGAAAAGCTACTTATATGAGTATAAGCCAAATTATAGCCTTGACTTCCACCTTTTTAGTATGTTTTCTAAACTTCATTTTTCTGGTTATTTTTCTATTTATATGGCTCAAAATTACTATTTATGAGAGTGGAGGGTGGTGTTGCTATGTGTTAAAGGGAGTTAAATGGAAGAACCTAAGAAACATGAACTCTAGATACTGTCACATGGTAAAATTTGAATGCTCCTATATGATTTAAAGTGTCAAGTTGTATCTTATATATATTTGACACAGATATGACTTCTTTTCTGAAATGTCCATGTTTCATAGAATAAAACTTTCATAACTAAATATAGATTGTCACAAAGTTATAGCAATACCTTTCCTTTCCAAATTTAATGGTTTTGGTAGCTATTATGTAATAAAATTTCTTCAGAAGTCTCTTAAAGAACAACTTAGGAATCCTGCTTTTTACTTCATATACGCTTGTCAATAAATCTTTTTCTTGTAAATTTCTTGCCAGATGAGGCAAATAGAAAGAAACTAGATTGGAAACAAAGACTAAATATTGCAAGAGGAATTTTATACCTTCATGAGGATTCTTGTCTTTAAGTAATTCATGGAGATTTGAAAGCTAGCAATGTCCTTTTGGACCATGAGATGAATCCTAAAATATCAGACTTCTGATTGGCAAGGACTTTTGAAGGAGCCCAGAATCAAGGAAATACAAGGAGAGTAATGGGTACTTAGTAAGTGTAATCTGCAACTTGTAACGACCCTATCTTCTAATCATCATAATTAAGGTTAAGTACATGATTAATAATCATAAAATTTAAATTAAGGTTGAAAGTCATTACAACTAATTATATTCGAAAGATGTTAAAAAATTTGAACCTTAATGTTATTAAGGTCATTAATTAAATAACCACAATTATTCAAATGTACAAGTGAATTTAATCATTAATAAAGAGCCTTTGATTCTTCCATCCATCAATTCCAACTTATAAAAACCTCTCACAAGTGTTTCTAAATCATTCTTTAGTATTACCATAAAAGAAACTAAAGTTTCTAGGTGAATATGAGAAATTGAGCACCTTCGTCACGGCTAAATTCCCTTTCACCACGGCCAATTACTCTCGGGTTCAACTCCTTATACCTTCACAAATTTTACGCATTTTATCGCGGCCAAATACTCCTTTCGTCGCGGCCAAATACCCTTTGGAACACCCCCAGACTTGCTTCTCATACTTAGTCATAGCTAACCTCACTGTTTGTCGCGGCCAATTTCTCTCTGTTTTTTTCCCTAGCAGGTTCGCCACATTTGGCCAAAACCAATTAAATATTGGCCATAGCCAATTCCTCTCTGTTACCATCTGGCTGATACCAATTAAATATTGGCTATGGCTAATTCCCTATTGTTCATATAACTTCTAAAATTTCATCTTATGCTCTCTAATTTCCCCTCTAGCAATACTCTAAGCCATTTTAACTTAGTTTGTGAAGATTTAGTGTCTTTCTTTTACCTAATCTACCTAACACATCTATCACTACCCATTCAAAACCCAAATGTGGATCCTTAACCCTCTAGCCACCATAAACCAGTGAGTTTATATATCAATGACAACAAATGTATTTTGGTCACAAGGTGCATGAGGTTAATACTTAATGTTCATATAAGATCAAATCACTTATCTATTATTAGTCAATTACAATCATAATATTCAATCTCATGATAATTAAATTACATATACAGTTCCTATACTTGGCAACTTATGATGTAATACAGTAATGATACAAAACTAGCAATCTAGTTACAATACAATTTGACAAGATTCCCAAACCTATGTGCTACCAAACCATTTAATAAGTTTCCATTAATTTTCTCCTTGCCACTAAGAGGTCTGATCCCTGAAAATGTTAGCCCACAACGGGGTGAGATATACAATCTCAGTAACAAAAGACAAATTCCATATATATGTACAGATTAATCAATACAATGTAATTTCCTGTCATCAATACCAAAATCATCAATTCAATTTGCAAATGAATTAGTTGATCTACTAATGACTACTGCCCCATACCAACAATCATACGTAACATGTTAATGGCCAATAACACCGGGAGAGGCCCGTTCACGGCACCTACTCCTTAATGAGTATAACCAGGGCTCAGTGCATCTGGGGTCTGATCACAACCTGGTATTAAATCAAAGCACATGCATGGGTGGTAGCCGCACCATAGCTCCACCATGAACTCACAAGGTACAATCATAATAACGATTCAAGTAGTCAACCAGTCATTTAGTATTTCAAAATCAAGCATGTGTATCAAATATGATATTAACATGAGCATATACATAGAATTAGGAAAATAATCCTGGTTACCTCAATGAAGCCAATTACTCTGTCTTTAGCTACTATCATGATTTAAAGCACACCCGGCCTAATATAAGCATAATCATCATCATTTAACTATCATTAATTAGGAATTTACCTATCTACAGATTAATCTTAATAAGAGTTCATTAAGAGCTTCTTACTCAAGCTTCTTAATGATCTATTACACTAATTTAGGGTCCATACATCAAAAATCATCATGATTCGCTCCCCACAACTCTATTTTCACCAATGCGCAAACCATGCACCAAAATTCAGTCCAAATGATGGGAATTTGAGATATATACGTCTCATAAAAGGAGAGAAATCACTTACCCATACATCTAAGAGTTTAAATAGACTAGACTGAGCCTCAACTACTAAGAACACACCATTGAACATTCCCCAAATTTAGATTTTAGTCATTAAGCCTATAATTTTCATTATTTTATCTTCATCTCCTTGTAATTCTACACGATAGCAAAACCCATTACGAAAATCAATCCTTAAGGACACTTTCTAGCATAATAATACACAAAATGAAAGAGAAATACTTACCCAATCACCTCTCTAACTTCTAGCTTTGAAAATCTTATAAAGAAACACCCAAACCCCAAATTTTAAATTTGAGAAGAAGATGAAAATGCTCAAAACCAGAAATTAATCGGACCAAAATGAAGAGGAGAATGAGAAGGACATGTTTTATATAGATTAGCTTGGCCAAATCTTCTTCTAGAAGTGAGAAATGGTGGAGGAATGCAAAAAAACCCTAGCCTCCCTCTCAACCTCCGAATTTTGCTTTACCTCTTGTGTTTTTTCTGCAGAATGGGGAGAAGGGTAAGTGTATTTAAGGTTTAGTTGTGTTTAAGGTGGGTCCTAAATGGGTTGTGGGTTGACCCGAAGGCTCAAATCCTCATGGGTTCTGATTTTTATGCTTGTTGGACCTTATTTCATGAGTTGAGTTGTAGAAATTTGATTGGGTTTGGCCAAGTTCCAAGAGTCAATGTAACGTGGGTCTGCATAATGTGTGTTGGGTCAACTATAAGAGCTCATGTAAATTGGGTCTTGGATCTCTGTTTTACTAAATCAGATTGACTATTGCTAAGTGATCTCTCTTAACCCAAGTCTTATGATAAGGAGTTGGGCTTGCATCTAAAATCATTGGGCTTCCATAAATCCTTATCCATGGCTTACTAAAATAAATTTTGGGCCCAAATTAAGCCTTAACCCAAATGAAAAGTTAAACCTATATTAATAGTTTTATTTTTCTGTAAATTTTCATTCATATAGTTTACCTAATTATTCCATAATAATTATTCTTAATTATTTCGAACACATTATTAACACCTTAATTAATTTTAGGGTGTTACACAACTCATTTTGTTCTTTACTTAAAAATTATTATTTTAAGTGTTTAGATAATATCAGATGGAGGATTGAAAGTGTTATATAATGACTTGATTTAAAACAGTGGATATATGGCTCTAAAATATGCTATGGAAGGATTATTTTCAATAAAATATGATGTTTTTAGCTTTGAAATTTTTCTACTAGAAATCATATGTGGGAAAAGGAATAGTAGTTTCTATCTCTCTCAACATGGTCAAAGTCTTCTTGTTTATGTGAGTGTTTTTCTAATCTCATCTCATTAAGAAATTTACATTTTACTAACTATGACCACAGTTTATGACAAGCATAATTTCTTCTTAAAAAAGTATGTTCCTAAGTAAAAGTCCATAAATAGTTTTAAGTTTTACAATTCCTAACATGCTATCTCACATAAAACCCTTTAGGCTCAAAGTGTGGATAAAGCATATAGTCACCATATCTTATGCAAAAACTTAACTTCAACTAAGAACTAAACTAATAATTTGGTCCTCAGACTTATATATTTAGCATTGGTCTCCAAAAAATTAGTGAGCACACAAGTTAGTCCTTGAAAAATAATAAATTTATTGCACATTTGTTTTTTTGTCAAGTGGCCCAAGTATGCCAATCCTCAGACTTATATATCTAGCATTAGTTTCCAAAAAATTAGTGAGCACACAAGTTAGTCCTTGAAAAATAATAAATTTGTTGCACAGTTGTTTTTTTTTTTGTCAAGTGGCCCAAGTATCCCAATATAACTAAAGTGCAATAATTTTGTTATTTTGAAGACTAAAGCTAAATAAATCCAACAATTTAGAATCATAAAGATTTTGATACTATATCAAAAACTATTCCTCCAAAAAAAACTTGAAATTAAATGTGATTGAATAGTTTTATAATCTTAAACAATTCATAATTGTATGCAGACTTGGAATTTGTGGTGTGGAGGCAAATGTTTGGAATTGATGGATCCAATGCTAGAAGATTCTTGCATAGAAAGTGAAGTTTTGAATTGCATACACATTGGTTTGCTTTGTGTTCAAGAAGAAGCAGAGATAGACTAACCATGTCCACTGTTGTAGTCATGCTTGCAAGTGACATAATGACCTTTCTCACGCTAAACCATCCTGTATTTTCTGTTAGAAGAATGCCCACAGAAGAATCATCTACATCAAAAAATTCCAAAGATCCTTCTCTTAATACGGTAATAGTGTCTCACATCACACTCAGATGACAAAAATAATTGGATAAATCCTTTAATTTATCACTCTGAAAGAAAATTAATTAGCTATGAAGACCAAATGATGAAAAAAAAAGAAGGCTTCTGAGTTTTGACAAATTAGACCAAATCAAATAGGCCCCTGTCTATTATTGTTGAAACTCTTATGACAAAGAGGAGAGCCTCTTCTATGAATTAACATCATTGGCTATCAATTTCTTCAATAAAAGTACTACATGTCCATTTGTTATATTGTTATTGGAGAGTGTGATAGAAAAAAATCTTAAGAAATTTTATTGAAATCTTGTCCATTTTTATTTTGGATATTCTCTAACGAAGAGGCTCCTCCGAACCCATTTAAATTTTTTTGGATAACTGATTATGTATATTTGATGTGTTCTAAATTCTAAAATCTACTGAAATTGGCTTCAATTTATTAATATTTAGATTTGTTGATTTACATATCAATGTTTAAAACTACACTAGGTTGTGATTTAAGTCTACAAAAGTTACATTTTTTCCCCACGTTTATCCACTACTGCAGTTAAAACTATTATATGAGTACTATCAATGTTTTTTACTATTTGATAATGCTTTGGAAGCACGACCAAATCTCTTATTAGTAGAGTGAGATATTTTGGGTCCTATACTAGTCCTAACTTTAGATATGTACATTGCATCTCATCTAATATGTTACAAACATTTAAATTAAAGTTTGAATACAAAAAAATATTCTTGTGGAAACCAAAAGTGAGCTAATTCAAAAATACTAACAATTCATTCTGTTCTAGCTACTTCCTAATGTGGTGCAAGAACTAATTGACAGTCCATATATATATATATATATAGAGAGAGAGAGAGAGAGAGATAACCTCCATACCATCCATTTCAATGCTAGATACGTAGAAGGTTCTGCATTGTGCAGGACAACTCCACCATAGTAACGGTCACCAAATTAGGACAATCAAAGGATCCTAGAGGTAGTTGACTTAATATAGTTATGAAGATAATCATAGGTCTAAACTCTAAAAATTGCAACAGAAGTTTTAGCTTCAAATAGTGTCATAAAATAATAATAAGTTCCACTTTTATACAACGAATCATGCTAGCATGTGACACGTTGATTTTTTTTTTTCTTCACATACATAGCAACAAATTTTAAATGTTAAAATTCACTTTATGTTTTATTTCAGCGATGTGATATTCTTTTGTAGATTAAAACATATTGACCCAAAATTTTCTTCATGGAGAACACAATATCTACGCTTGACTTTTTAATGAGCACTTATCTTTAATACTCTTGGTCTTCAGTTCGTCTCTAATAAGTCTACCAGGTCAATATTGCAGTTTAACAAGTTGCTCTATATAAGATTAGGTTTGGAATCCAAGAAACTCTTGAATGTGATAGAGCAGTTAGCTCATGTGAGATTACTTATACCTTTTAGAAAAACTTTTAAAAGGTGAGAAACTTTTGAAAGGTTACTCTCGCTTTTAACAGTATATGAAACTTAATATACGACTGAAGAATTTTTTGCTATGGTTAATGTTCTTTTCAGGGTATCACGTAGTTCGCGAAATTACAATTTTGGTATTGAATGACCTTCAATTTGAAAAATTGTATAATTTTGCAATTAATATATTTAATTTACAAAAAAGTATTATATATATATATATATATATGTAGGGTAGAGCGGGAAATGGATTTGGATATGATATCTTGACTTTGCTTCAACACTAAAATATTTTATTTAAGTTGTTCTCAAATTTACCTTGATTTCCAATTAAACAATTGACTTATCCTACCTAAATAGGCCAGAAAAGGTCAGATTGCAGTGAACTGGACCACAATTGATATCTCTAATTTTGAATCTTCCTGCTCTATAATTAATAAGATATTGATGTCTTTTGTGTATTTAATATATTGAATATCTCAATTGTTATTATCAAAATGTCATCTTCCAAACGCCTTCGTAGGTGATTTGTCTGATATTTTATCTTCTGTTTATTATGAAGTTGATACGTTGTACATGCATGTTGGAATACATTTGAAAGTTAAATAAATAAATAAATAATATATATATATATATATATATTATCTAAACTTCTCAGCAATATATCATTAAGGGCCTCTTTGCTTCATTAAAAAAAATTTTCTAACAAAAAAAAAGAAGAAATTGTGCTTGTTTTATCCCAAAAAAAAATTTACGAAAAATTTTCTATTGACTTAAATATTACTTCTTTTTAAAATAAAAATCATGGAGTCCACTGTAGGCTATATTTGGGTCCAAATAATTTTTTTGTTGCAATAAAAAATAGAAAACTTATGCTTGAAAAATTTTTTTAAAGACAATTTTCTAAGAACTTTTTATTTTTATTTTTTCATTAAACAGATGGAGTTAAGTGATTTAGTTTTATTTTAATTACCTCATTATATAAGTATGAACATAAGAGCTCTGGAACCATCCAGTTTTCTCTTTTGTTCATATTTTCTTCATTATTCTCAACCTGAGTCTACCGCCACCGCAAGTCAACTTAGATCAAATATGAGAAAGAAAATCAGCCACATACATCGATCAGCCCTGGTCCTAGCCAAAAAAATTTTACGTGGACATGATTTATTTAAAATAAATTTAAGGAATTGTCTTATAAGGGAAGATTAGCACGTGATCTACATATTATACTAAACAAATATTTAAAATAAATGGTGATTCAAAAAATTAAAATAAACATAGTTATGTAAACATGTTAACTAATTATCTAATAAATATGGTATTTTATGAGAAATCGTAATTAGTTATCTAGATTTTTACTTCTAATTACAATATTGTTTCTTCAATTTATAAAAATCACAATTAATCTTCGATCTATTAGCTCTATTGTAATAATAATTTTACTTATCTAAATCAAGTGTTAAATATATACATACATACAAACATACATCCATATATATATGTATTGCACATACTTGTCCCTTTATCAAATTATTGTTATTATTTGCTAGTTTACCAATCCCCATTTTTGTTCTTTCTCTAATCTCATATCAACTGACCAACACAATGGATACTTAGATGGGAAGGAACACATAAGGTTTTTTTTTTTACATGATCCGCTCACTCCAATATTACGTTCCCATCATCAATAGCCCCGCTTAAATGTGTAAAAGTATTTTAGAATTTTTTTATTATAAAATTTTTATATAATTTAGAGAGAGTATGACACAAAAAATTAAAATATGTATAAAATTTATTTTTTTTCCATTCGTTCTTTTTCTAGTCAATTTTATCAAAATTTTATAATAAAAAAATTCAAAAGAATCTACGATGTGTCCTCAACATTTAAAAAAAAAATCCAATTCTAAAAAAAAAAAAAAGAGCGTAAACATATTATATGTTTGAATAATCAACGTGCATCCATCGCTAGCAATGTCATGCTGTCTGGTAATAAAGACGCCTATAACGATACATAACCGATTGTCTAAATTTTCAACGCAAAAAAAAAAAAAAGAGCCATTGGCTCCTCAATCAATCATTTATCTCAAAGTGAACAAATTTTCAAACGATCTTTTCTGTTCCTTTTTTTTTTTACTTTGACTCGGCCTGGTATTTACATATAGATCTTTCAGGATAAATAATTTAGATGGAGGATAATTAAAAATAATAAAAAATTATATTTTTCTTCTTTTAAGAGATTTTTAAATTACATAATTTTTTTATTTTGAAATTATATAAAATATTTTTTTTAATTTAAATTATAACAAAAATATTCTAAAAAATAGCAGTAATTTTTTATTAAAAATATATATGTTAAACTTTTATATCAATGTTATTTATTTTGTGTTAAAAAAATATAAATTTAATTTATTCTAAATGAAAAAAATGATTATTTCTAAATTAAACAAATACAAATTTAATATTTGTTATATTCTATAAATAATAGATATATATAATAGTATTTTGATCAAAATAGGTATAATTGTAATCTAGCTTTTGTTGAGTGTAAAGCATCTTTTGATTTTAAAAGAAAAAAGTATAGATTTTCAAAATAAAAAAGATAGTTCTATAATTTGCAGATTTCTCGAAAAAGAGGAGTGTACTTAATTTGCTTAAAAACTTAATTTAGACATTTTTATTCAATTTAAATTTAATATTTTAAAAATATATGTCTGAATTATCAAGAAGTGAATATAAAAGAAGAAAAAAATTATTTAAGTTTATGTACAAAAAGTCCAAATATATATTTAAAAAAAATCCCATCCTAGTCAATAACCTTACCTACAAAATTTTCTCCAGTTTGCCCTATTTTTCATCAATTTGACTTGCTATTTATATCCCTACAAAGTTCAAAATTCAAGTAGCCCCAGAGACCCAATGATGGGATCATCAATACCCATTACCATTCCAGCATTTCTGATCAGCTTCGTGGCTCTGATCAGTTTCCCCAAAACATGCATTGCTCGAGCACCAATCTATGTTGGAGATGACTGTCATAACAAAACCCCACAAGCTCTTACTGCTTCATACCAAACCAACCTTAAGCAGGTCCTCTCACGGCTGTCCACCGACGCAGCCACAAGCAAAGGCAACCACACCGCCATAGGCAACCCCACCGACGCCGTCTACGGCCTCTACGATTGCCGCGGCTACGACGCTGGATACTTCTGCCAGTTCTGTGTCTCCACTGCCGCCAGAGAGGCTCTCCAACGTTGTCCCAATCAACCTTCTGCTATGATATGGTACCAATCAATGAAGCACGCCTATGTTGGTTAAGAGTTTATTGCAGTATGCTTATATTATAAACTTTTAGCTTTGAATTTTAGAGATTTGAAATTATATTTTACTAAGTCAACAACAATTAAGAAAAAAATAATATACACGGAGTTGCACATGCAATTTTTTTGGTTATACTGTCTTCAGAGACAAAAATATTTTTCGAGATGAAAATTTCTGTTTCATGTTAGATAGGAATTTTTCGTTCCCAAAAAAGTTAGCATCGAGTTACTCTCAGCAAATTCTGTCACAGCCAAATTTAGAAACAGAACCTTCAATATTAGAGACAGAATATTCTGTATTAAAAGTCTCTCTCTCTCTCTCTCTCTCTCTCTCTCTCCTTTCTTTATAGTGCATAATGTTTGTGATCGTATATGTTAGAAAACTTAAATTACTTGATTATATATTCATTATTTATTTATTTTTATTACTATAGAAATCTATTATATTTGAAAATATTTTTTTATTTATATTATTATACCTGCATCTTATGTATTTTAGTGCAATGCAGGTACGAGTTCTGCATGCTCCGATACTCTAACAAGAACTTCTTCGGGAACGTGACGACGAGCCCGTGGTGGTCCGCCGGCGGACCGAAGAGCGTATCGGATCCGACGGAGGCGAAGAAGGCAGAGAGTTACATGAGGAGTCTGATCCCAAAAGCAACGGAGGAGACGGAGGATTTGGTTGCGGTGGGAGAGTTTGATTTGGGTAATGGAAGGAGAAGGTATGGGTTGGTGCAGTGCAGTAGAGACCTTAGCAGCGAAGGTTGCAGGCAGTGCTTGGAGGCTATGGTGGATAAGATTCCTCAGTGCTGTGAGCAGGAGCAAGGATGGATGGTTTGGGCCCCTAGTTGTCTCATCAAGTACGATGATTACATGTTTTACCAGGTCAAGAATAATCAATCATCATCCTCTTCTCTTAATCCTAATCCTACTACAGGTAACTGTAACACTTTATTACGTTTTTTATTTTGGGTGTTATTTTTAAATTAAGGTTTCTTTGCAGCTTGCAATCTGTTGATAAAATCTGTTCTGACACTATATGTCAAGTGTGAACGATGACCAAACAAACAGACTATTCTTGTTTGTAAAGAAATCATAAAAGAAAAACAAAAACAAAAATATTAGAAACTTGCTCTTGGTGCTTTCGACTTGGTTTAGCCTGAGCGTGAGCAGCTGGAGATGAGTCAAAGATTTGATGAGATTCTGAGACGTGAGTTTAATACAAATCTTTAACTAAATTTAGTATTAAAATTGACTAACCAAGTCATACATATATATATATATATATATAATTTAATAATTTTTTAAAACCAATCCTACCTAAAATTCTCTAAAACTAAATAGAGTATAATCCACTAATGTTTTTGGAGTTTGACCAAATTATATTTTATATATTTTTATTTTAAAAATTATACCCAACTTTCATAATATATTTGCATATATTGCAGAAATTTCTTTTTTAATTTATTTTTATTGAGTTAATTTTCTATGTAATAAAAGAATAAGATTTAAAGGTTTTATTTTTAATATGACAGCGAAATTAACTAAATTAATGTTAAATTTTAATATGGGATTGTGATTTTATTTTTAATATAATAATAAAAATAGTTAAGTAATTTTTTAAATGAAAAAACACATTTTGTTAATAACTTCATTGACAAAGGGGAGCCAGATGCAATTTATAAAACAAGAGAGATATTATGTGTAATTTAGCTATATTTTAAGGGAGATTAATCTAATTTAGTCAGCTAAATATGAGAACTTGACTAATCTTGCTCTATGTTTATATATAAAAAGGGATACGATAAAAATAATTTGAGTTCTCCATCCTCTGATTGATATTGTATAGTTATTAAATATTATTTATTACAAAATCTAAGATAGTTAAATAATAAAAAATTCAAATTTAAAAACTTGAGCTCTCTGAAATCACAATCTAATCTAGTTTAGAACAGTCGGTGTGAATTACAAACCTAAAATCAAGACACCACGATTATAAAGTAAGGCACTAATCATATTTTTCCAAAATACGATGCTTTGTAACTATTAATGTTAATGTTTAGTTATTGCAATGACTTTAAAAGTCTCTCGTCAAAGATAAGAATATATAACCTTTTATTAGACTTGACTATGTCATTTAATTAGACTTTCCAATTATAGTAGATTCAAGAAACTTCTGCTACTGACTCGTCTGAGTCTACTGCTTTTTCAGAACTTCAGGCTTTGGTATCAGACCAATTAATATGCATCTCTATGTTAGCAACTCCTGTTAATTTGTTATTGGTGCAGCCAATAATGGTGTTAGCAAGTCAAAAGTCTTGATCATAAGCATGATCAGCGTAATAGTGGCTGTAGCTATACTAAGTTGCTCTGTCTACAACTTCTGGCGAAGGAAGAATGGAAGAGGTAATTATCACTAGTTATGTAACTTTATGAAATTTCACAAAGCTCACACACACACGAACATACATGGTCCTAAGATCAATATCAATTGATAATCTTGCAGATGAAATACCATTGGAGACCACTCCTATATTTTATGACCTTTCTGAAAGAGAGAGTTCATTGAATACAGACCTTCCCATAATCCCTTTAATTGTGATTCAACAGAGTACTCATCACTTTTCAGAAGCATCAAAATTGGGAGAAGGTGGATTTGGTCCAGTTTATAAGGTACCGATAAATTGGATTTCGAACCTATGATACAGAAAAGCTTAGATTATTTGTTGATTCTTAAAGTTTTACTTGATTTTTAATTTGATTCTTATAGTTTAAATTTATAGTTGAGTTTCTATAGCTTTAAAAAAATTTTGTTTGGTCTTTATTATTAAACTTCTATTATTATGCTATTAATTCTATGGAGATGGTTAATCATGTGTTATCTTAACATTTTGAATGTACATGCATGTCAATTCAACTCAACAACTTAACTAAGGTCAAATGCCCCACATGAGTAGATTTCACTCCTTCATCTGTTTTTTTTTTCTTTTTATTGACTTGCATTATTTATATTTAGAGTGTTGAGAATGCACACATAATTGGTCACATTAGTAGAATTTAACAATATCCAAGTGGAGGTTTAATGTTAGAGACCAAATTAAATTTTTTTAAAATTGTATGAGCTCAATTACAAATTTTGAAATTAAAAATTAAATTGAAAAATTGAGTAAAACTCTAAGGATTAATAAATATGATGTGGTCAATAATGAGGACCAGGAGTGAGAGTTTATATATGGTAGAAAATTAATATATTGAAACCTTTGTTTTGTACCATGGACTTTCACCCATGTCACTTAATGACCTTTGAGGATAATTTTGGTTTAGCTCTTTGTCAAATATGCTAATTTTTTTAGTTTCTTACCAATCTTTTCATTAGGGAACATTGCCAGATGGGAGGGAAATTGCTGTAAAAAGGCTCTCAAAAGCTTCAGGTCAAGGTTTAGAGGAGTTCAAGAATGAAGTGATATTCATAGCAAAATTGCAACATAGAAACCTTGTTAGACTCTTAGGTTGCTGCATAGAGGAAAATGAAAAGCTACTTGT
The DNA here is from genome assembly GCA_032878935.1 of Erythrophleum fordii. Classification (NCBI taxonomy): domain Eukaryota; kingdom Viridiplantae; phylum Streptophyta; class Magnoliopsida; order Fabales; family Fabaceae; genus Erythrophleum; species Erythrophleum fordii. Next base: position 8,929,985 of record JAVQMF010000052.1, on the reverse strand, counting down.
ATATGAGTACATGCCAAATTCTAGCCTTGACTTTCATTTATTCAGTATGTTTTCTAAACTTCATCTCTCTCTTTGGTTGTTTTTCTAGTTATACGGATCAAAATTAGTGTTCATAAGAGTGGGGAGGCTGGTGTTGTTATGTGTTTAAGGGAGTTGAAAGGAAGAACCTAAGAAACATGACCTCTAGATACTGTCATGTGATAAAATTTAAAATATCCATATATGATTCAAAGTGTTGAGTTGTATCTTAGATATATTTGACATAAACATGACTTCTTTTTTGAAATGTTCATCTTTCCTAGAATATAACTTTCATAAGTAAATAGCGATTCTCATAAACTTATAGTAACACCTTTCATTTCCAAATTTCATAGTTTTGGTAGCTATTATCTAATAAAATTTCTTCATTAAAGAACAACTTAGGAATCCTGCTTTTTACTTTATATACTCTTGTTAATAAATGTTTTCGTTATAAATTTCTTGCTAGATGAGGCAAATAGAAAGAAACTAGATTGGAAACAAAGATTAAATATTATTAATGGAATTGCAAGAGGACTTTTATACCTTCATGAGGACTCTCGTCTTAGAGTAATTCATAGAGATTTGAAAGCTAGCAATGTCCTTTTGGACCATGAGATGAATCCTAAAATATCAGATTTTGGATTGGCAAAGACTTTTGAAGGAGCCCAGAATCAAGGAAATACAAAAAGAGTAATGGGTACTTAGTAAGTGTTATCTACAACTCAGTTTGTTCTTTATTTGACAATTATTATTTTAAGTGTTTAGATAATGTTAGATGGATAATTGAAAGTGTTATATAATGACTTGATTTAAAACAGTGGATATATGGCGCCAGAATATGCTATGGAAGGATTATTTTCAGTGAAATCTGATGTTTTCAGCTTTGGAATTCTTCTACTAGAAATCATATGTGGGAAAAGGAATAGTGGTTTCTATCTATCTCAACACGGTCAAAGTCTACTTATTTATGTGAGTTTTTCGCTAATCTCATCTCATTAAGAAATTTAAATTTTACAAACTATGACAAAATTTTATGACAAGCATCATATCAACTTAAAAACTTATGCTTCTAAGTAAAAGTCCATAAATAGTTTTAAGTTTTACAATTTCTAACATGCTATCTCATGTAAAAACCCTTTAGACTTGAATTGTCAATAAAGCATAAAGTCACCACATCTTATGCAGAAACTTAACTTCAACTAAGAATTAAACTAACAATTTGGTCATTGGACCTATATATTTAGCTTTAGTCTTCAAAAGATTAGTGAGTAAACAAGTTAGTCCTTGAAAAATAATAAATTTGTTGCACATTTGTTCTTTTATCAAGTGGTCCAAGTATGCCAGTATAACTAAAGTGCAATAGTTTTATTACTTTTCAAGACTAAAGCTAAATACATCTAACAATTCAAAATCATAGAAATTATGAAACTATATCAATAACTATTTCTCCTAAAAAAAACTTGAAATTAAATGTGATTGAATAGTTTTATAATCTCAAACAATTTGCAATTGCATGCAGACTTGGAATCTATGGTGTGAAGGTAAATGTTTGGAATTGATGGATCCAATGCTGGAAGATTCTTACATAGCAAGTGAAGTTTTAAAGTGCATACACATTGGTTTGCTTTGTGTTCAAGAAGAAGCAGCAGATAGACCAACCATGTCCACTATCGTAGTCATGCTTGCAAGTGATACAATGACCTTTCCCAAGCCTAACCATCCTGCATTTTCAGTTGGAAGAATGCCCACAGAAGAGTCATCTACATCAAAAAATTCCAAAGATCCTTCCATTAATGAGGTAACAGTGTCTCACATCACACCCAGATGACAAAAATAATTGGATAAATCTTTCAATTTATCACCTTGAAGGGAAATTAATCAGCCATGAAGACCAAATGATGAAAAAAAGGAAGGCTTCTGAGTTTTGACAAATTAGAGCAAATCAAATAGGCCCATGCCTACCATTATTGAAACTCTTATGATAAAGGGGAGAGCTTCCTTTACGAATTAGCAGCATTTGCTATCAAGTTCCTTAATTAAAGTACTACATGTCCACATGTTATATTGTTATTAGAGAGTGAGATAGAAAAAATCTAAGAAATTTTACTGAAGTCTTGTCCATTTCTATTTTGGATATTCTCTAAAGAGGAGGCTCCTCCAAGCTTATTCAAATATTTATAGATAACTAATTGTGTATATTTGATGTGTTCTAAATTTTGAAATCCATTGAAATTGGCTTCAATTTATTATAATTTTAATGTTGAGATTTGTTGATGTGTAGATCAAAGTTTAAGACTATACTAAGTTGTTATTTGAGTCTATAAAAGTCACTTTCCCCCCCCCCCCAACATTTATCTACTACTGCAGTTTAAAATTATGATATGAGTACTATCCATGTTTTTTACTCTCTAATAATGCTTTTGAAGTATGGCTAAGTCTCTTATTAGTAGAGTGAGATATTTTAGGTCCTATACTAGTCCTGAATCCTAATGTGCACGTTGCATCTCTTCTAATATGTCATAAACATTTAAATTAAAGTTTGAATACAGAAACATATTCTTGTGGAAACCAAAAATTAGCTAATTCAAAAACACTAACAGTTCATTCTATTCTAGCTACTTACTAATGAGGCGCAAGAACTAATTAACGGTCTTTCTCTCTCTCTCTCTCTCTCTCTCTCTCTATATATATATATATATATATAGCCTCCATGCCATCCACTTTAATGCAAGATGTGCAGAAGATTCTGCATGATTCATAACAACTCCACCATAGTAATAGTTACCAAACTGGGGCAATCAAAGGATCATAGAGGTAGTTGACTTAATATAGTTATGAAGATAATCATAGGTCTAAACTCTAAAGATTGCAAGAGAAGATTAGCTTTAAATAGTGTCATTAAAAAATAAGTCAAGTTGCATTTTTACAGAATGAGTCATGTTAGCATGTGACACAAAGGCTCTTCCCAAGCCTAACCACCCTGCATTTCAGTTGGAAGAATGATCATGGAAGAAGAATCTACACCAAAAACTTTCATGGATCCTTATATGAAATAACAATGTCTAATATTGCACCCAGGTAAATAGGCATAAGTGAACTGTATAAACATTTGGTGTTAAGGTCAAGTGGTGTCTGTGCTAGTTTTCATGCACCTCAATGAATTTACCCTCTCGGTCTATTTAGATTACGTTTGGATTGATGACAATGAAAGTGAAATCTTAATTTAGACATTTTCATTTATTTAGATTTAAATTCAACATGCTTTTCTCTTATAATATATTTGGATTGAGGAGAATAAATGAGAAGATAAAATTAAAGAGAATGTTTAAAGTGAAATTTCACTTTTAATTTTTTACGAGTTTCCTCCCTTCAAACAAATCTTGAGGGGTTCACATGAAAATCCCTTATAGTTTGACCTAAAAAAATTAGTTTAACTAGGCTCGAACATGTGATAGTGTCTCCAAGTACTTTGTTACTTTGAAGGGAAATCAAGCATATAAAACCCAGAAAGGGAAAAAAAATAATGGGGGAATTGAGGGATATCTGGCTTTTGTCAAATTGGACAAGTTAAACAGAACCCAACCAATCGGTTAAGAAAACAACAAATGACCTATCAGTGTCACTATAAAGGCACTTGGAACAAAGTGAATAGCTTATTCTACAAGAAGCAGATTTTTCCTTTTCTGGTATTATCTAAAGAAGGAGGCTCCTCAAGGTCATCTAAATCATAAGAGATGATTGATAGTGTGTATCATATGTAAACTCTTCAATTTTTGTGCAATACTAAAAGATAACCAAACAATTATCGTATATATGAATTTTTTTTTTGATGTACTATCGTAGCAACAAGTTAGTCCAGTACTATCTTTTTTTTTTAGACTGGTCTATTTAAGAATTTTTTTAATGCTAATTTAGTTAGATTTTATTTTTTTTAATATTTTTTACACTTGTTAGCATCTCAATGATTGCTATTTTATGTACACAATTTTGTTGTAACCTACTGGGTTTTTTAATACAAGACAGGACAGCCTGCCTTAAACCCTCCTGTACAATTATGTAGATGTGTGAAGCATCAACCAAAGGCCCAAAAACCCTTTTAACTATATTTTTGAGTTATTAATTCCAAATCTTGCCTTTACAGTGTTTATATTTTTAGACAAAGGTCCTATATATATATATATATATATATATATTTTCAAGTTCTTTCTCATATAGCACTTGTGAGCAGAAATTTTATAGTCCTAAAACTGACCTTATTTCCAACCAGTAATATTCCATAAGCATTACAATTTTGGAAAATAAAAAAAAGATTACATAAACATAATCTTGTTGAAGGTAGCATTTAGCTTAAGAAGCAACAAAAGTTCATTTCAATTCTACTTGGAAATACTGACTTCTATATATTACTGTCACTGACAAGATAACATAGTACTGAATACTGATGTCAGTGTTCTTCAGAACAAATATTAATCATGACCCTCAAATCAAAACCATGCTCACCAAAGTAAAATGCCTAAGACAACGCCAAAAAGACCTGAAACCAACCACATACCCCAACTTAACAAGAGATTAATACATAAATATGTCAGAAGTGGATCCAATTAAATATTCCTCTTTTATTAGCTCATTAGCTTAATGAATGTGCACTGCGTCTATCTAGGAGTTTATTTTTTTCTGTCAAAACCCATTAATTCATATAGCTTATGAACCAATGTCCACTACCTACAAAATTTCGAAATGAAAAACAGTGAAAGTATGCTCGTGCAGCTGGAGCATAATCATAACCACCATCATCACCTTCAAGTGATGATGCAGGAGCATAGCCATAAACTTCAATATTGTTATGACAATCACCTTCAAGATAGGCTGCAGAAGCATAATAGTGATATACATAATCTCCATCTTCATATGGGGCAGTGCCTTTGGAACTGAGTACCATTTTCCTTTGTTTTTTGAAGGTTAAAAAGGCTCAAAACAAGAAGAGAACTGCGGAAGAATCAAAAGGGCTGGAATTTTGAGAGGCAGTGAAGCTTATCATTTATGGTGTGGAATTGAGTTGGAAGCGGTTTTAAGTAGGGTAAAGAAGGTGTTGTGCTCGTTGCAGCGCAAGAAAGGCACGTTGGAGAGTGTGGACTTATGTTTTGTGGTGTGAGTATGGTATGTGTTAAGGTATCTGATGCAGCCACATGGGATTTCCATTTGACACTAAAGCAAACACGTTGGAGCTATTGCATCCAAATGCAAGTAGCAGAAGAATGATATGTTATTGTGTTATATTGGAATCCTTTAGGAAAAGGCTAGGCCATTTAAGAAGTAGGATCTCTTTTAATGTGTGGTGGAAATTATAGAGAAAAAAGATGTCATTTTAACAGATAGGTAATGAACAATGAGTGATAGGCCCATGTCAATGGTGTTTTTATTTATGGAATCCTGTAGGTATGATTCAGCTAGAGCTAAATTTATTGAGAATATATCTAAATAGAAGTAAAGAAGTGTTGGAGCAAAAGGGGAAAGGTATGGCTACCTTTCGTATTATTATATAAGGGTTTTATGGTGTAACTGTAACCAATGAGTCACCAAACATCATGGTAAAAAAAAAATAGCAACAGTTAAAATAGGGAAGCAAGATAAAGGAGAGGGGAAAAGAGCTTGGAGGAGATTTCTTATGCAATGTCAATGAAAAATATGATCCGGGTTTAAGGGTTGGGTTAAATTCCACAAAAGTACTTTATTATATGATGAATGGTGCTTTGTTATTGAGCTTTTAGAACAGTCCATGAGGTGCATTTAAGGCTGGAGAAGGCACCGAGGGCTTCACTGGTACAATTTCGAGAGAGGCCGAGCCTCTTACACATGCTCTGATCCTTAAGTCAATGAGAGTCTTATGCAATAAGGAGAGTCTAAAGATTGTAAAGCACAACTAAAGGGCCTTTGGGCTGTATTGTAATGATTTTCAGAGGTTGTACAACAACAGGTAGTGGAATAAATGACGAACCTTGATTGGGTCGAGTGGGAGGAGCAATATCAAGAGTTGGAGACCTTTAGGGCGTGACTCAGAGTGAGCATATAATGACTGTACGTTGTCTCTCTAGGCGAGCAATATTCTAGTATGGGCGAGTGAATGATAAATTGCGAGTAACTTAAAATGATTTGGGCTTGGCTTGTTGATGGATGGGGTCCACCAACGACCAATGAATCAGTTCAGTATCAAAGGTGACTAATTTAGACTATTGGGCCATGTTGATCAATTTGGTATTCATTAGTATAACAAAGAAAGACATTTGACTAATTTCATTTTGTTGATTTACAATCAACATTAAGGCTCCGTTTGGTTCAACGGAGGGGAGGGGAGGGGAGGGGCGGTTAATGAAGGAGAGGGAGGGAAGGGAGAGATTTAATGAGTTATGTTTGGTTGGAAGATAGGGGAGGGGAGGAGAGGAGAGATTATTATTTGGTTTAGGAGAGGAGGGGAGGTAATTATATTTGGACAAATTTATCCTTTATATTATTTTAAATTTATTTTTTATAAAAAATTTATTTATATCAATAATTTTTAAAAAAAATTATAGATTTCAATCTTTTTTTACTTTTAAATTTTGATAAAAAAAATTATCTTAATTTTTATTAAATATTAATATATTAAAATATCAAAATATTTTAAAAGAGATAAAAATGTAAATTACATTTTAAAAATACCCCACCCCTCTCCTCCCCTCCAAAACCCCCCAATTTGGAGGGGAGCCAAATTTGCCTCCCCTCCCCTCCCCTCCCCTCCAATTTTATCCAACCAAACACCTTATCTCTCTCCCCTTCCCTCCCCTCCAAAAACCCCCAACTAAACATAACCTAAGGATGCAGTGTTTGCACCAATCTGCGAATTATATGCCCCAAGTAAGTCATTTACTCAAAATTAAACATGTTGACTAATAAAGTTGATTTGAATAGCTCATCTTACCGATTCTTATTTTCATACATTTATGCTCCCAAAAAGAAAAAGAATGCAAATAGCCTGTATGAATAATGTATTTCCTATAAGCTTATTTAAACTGCGTAATAAAAGTGATATGATACAGATACTACAACACACGACAAAAATATATAATATCGTAGTGTAACTTCTGGTGTGGTGTGGTGTTGTGTTAAGTTGGGAACATATGAACTGTTATAGTTACAAATTATTCATGGGAAAGAAGCATAATCGTAAACCCATCATCGTCATCATTTCCTTTGATTGATGCTGCTAAAGTGTATATATGGTCATAACCTCCATACCATCAACTTCAATGTATCGTGTAGAAAATTCTGCATCATACTGAATAATTCCTCTGCAATAACAATCACCAAATCAAAGATTATAATGATAGTTGACTTAATAAAAGTAGTGAAGATTATCTAAAGTCAAAAGATTGAAGTAGAAGTTTTAACGTTAAAGAATCATGAAAGTCAGTTATGATAATCAATATTGGAAATTATACCAAAGTGACATAATGGCCCTTCCCAACCCTAACCACCCTGAATTTTCAATTGAAAGAATGATCATGGAAGAAGAACCTAAGCCCAAAATTTCCCTAGATCCTTCGTACAATAAAACAACAATGTTCAATATCACACCCCAGCTAAATGGCTATACCAGATAAATTTCTGGTGTTGAGGATATGAGTCAATTCGCACATATCTTAACTAAGCCACCTTCTCAGTCCAGTCAAAAGTAGGCCATCATAGTCTGACTCAAAAAAATTGATCTAAGATTCGAAAGTATGATAGGCTGTCTAACCACTTTATCACTTTATGGGGACTCAGGCACGTAAAAAGATGAAGAGGGAATTGAGGGCTATCTGAAATTTGTCAAACTGGACCAAGTCAAAGAGACCCCAACCAATTGGCCAAGAAACAACAAATGACTGGTCAATGTCACTATTGAAGCACTTGAAAGAAAGTGGACTGATAGTGTGTATCGTGGGTAAAGGTGTGGAGTCTTTATGCAATACTAAAAGATAACCAAAAAAGTAGTCATCGATTTTTTTTTTTGGGCCACTTGTTAGCTTCTAAATGGTTGCCATTTTCTATGCAAAAATTTGTTGTAACTTGCTGGGTTCTGTGGAACAAAATAGAGATCCCTGCCTTAAACCGTTCTGCACATCTGCAGATGTGAAACAGCAGTTAAAAGCCAAAACCCCCTCTCTCTGCTGTCTTTGTGAGTTATTAATTCAAAATCTTTCCTTTAAACACTGATCCTACACATACACATATATATAAAATAATTCAAATTACTTCTCATATTATATTCTTTTGAGTAGGAATTTTATGGTCCTAAAACAGGCCTGTCATGTTGCTCCTCTGGATAATGTTCCACAAGCATTTATATAAACAATAGATCACAGAAACATATAACCGTTGAAGGTAGCATTTAGGATAAGAAGCATTTAAAATTCATTCAATTCTACCTGGTAATGATGATATTTATATATAACTACAATTGAGAAGATGACAAAGTACTGATATCAATGTTCTCCAAAATAGATATTACTCAACCATGACCCTCAAAGGCATGATCACTAAAGCAAAAGGCCTACAACAACCTCATAATTTACTTGAAATGCGCATACACCAAACCGATGAGAGATTGATACATAAACTTGTCAGAAGTGAATCTCACTAAATATCCATCTAGCATTAGCTTGATGTATGTACGCCGTAATCTTGGAGATTTTTTTCTCAACTTTTTTCCCCAACGCCCACTGGCCACAATTTCAAAACCACAAGTAGTCACTTATGTTCACGCAGCAGGAGCATAATCATAGTCACCATCATCATCATCATCATCATCACCTTCAAGTGATGCTGCGGGGACATGGCCATAAACTGCAATAATGGTACGAGCATCACCTTCAGGACGGGCTGCAGAAGCATAATGATGATATAAATAATCTCCATCTGCATATTGAGCATTGACCTTGGAAATGGATAGCATTTTCCCCTGCTTTTTGAAGGTAAAAAGGTTCAAAACAAGAAGGGAAATGCAGAAGAATCAAAGGGGCTGGAATTTTGAGAGGCAATGAAGCTTTGAAGTAAGTTTGAAGAATCAGATTAGAGATAGTGGTTATAAATAGGGTAAAGAAAGTGTTATGCTCGTTGTAGCACAAGAAAGGCACATTGGAGAGTGTGGACTTATGCTTTGGAGTGTGAATATGGTGTGTGTTGAAGGTATCTGATGCAGCCACATAGGATTTCCATTTGACACTTAAGCAAACACGTTGGAGCTATAGTATTTGAGTGCAAGAAAAGTAGCACAAGAATGTTGCATTAACTACTGTGGTAGAAATTAGAGGGCAAAAGATGGCAATTTAACAAACAGGTAATGAACAATGCAATGATAGCCCAGGTCGACGCGGTTGCTTTATTTGAACATTCATGTATTTATATAGGGAATCTTGTAGGATATGATTAATGATCCATCTAGGTAGAATAATTAATAATATACGTAAATATAAATAAGGAAAAGGGTAGTGTTAATTGGAGCAAAAGAAAGAGAAAGGCTTGGCTCCCTTTTGGATTATTACACAAGGGCTTAGGGCTATAAAGTAAGATCATGGTTAATTTAAAATTTTCATTGTGCCAACTAACAATTAACCTCATGGTTAATTTAAAGCATCTGATGTAAAAGAAAAATGTATGTCTAGTAAGCCTATTTAATTCCCTTTTTTTATTCTAAGAAAGAGAAAAAAAAAAAAAGATAAAAGAGCAATAGATAAAAAAGTATTGTATTGAAAGGTAATATTTTGCCTAAACTCAGGTTCATTAGCTCTAAGTTCATGCCAATTGAAAACTAATTTGGAGACATAATCTCAAAAATTGCTGCCATGTTGAACTCATGCAAATGGTTCTGATACTGGTTCCAAGTTTTTTGTCATTTGGAAGGTTTCAAATTTAGGCTAGTAGGCAAATTAGCTTGCGCGCTAGCCTGCAAGGCTATCTAATTTGATCGGTCAAATCAAAGGTCTTTTGATCCATAGATGGGTCAACAAAAATACACATGGCATAATTTGATTGGCTAATGAAGATTTTCATGACAAATGGCAAGATACAATTGAGCCAGTTGGAAAATATAAAAAAATAAAAAATAATGTGAATGAATATTTTTACCTTAATACTCTTGCTGATTTTTACTATAAATCAACTTCTTCTTGTTTGTGCTTTTATTCTCTCCATCCTCGCCAATTGACTGCTTTCATCCTCGAGCTATTGAAGTTGTTATTGGTGTTTTTGTGGGATAAGTTTGAGACCAATGGAGATATATCTTCCACTTTTGCAATATTTCTAAGCATTTAACGTAAGCATTATTCTTTTTTTTTTTTTCTCAATAATGTAGGATGTATTTTGACATTTTTTATATTATTTAGTAATATTGAGTTTGTATATTAAATATTATAAATATATATTTTTAAGTTACATTTTCATACAAATTTTTGGTAAATGTTGTATGTTAGTATTAGTTTACTTTGTAGTTATTTTTGTATATTTTAATTTTTTTTAAGTTTTATTATACATTACTATAATGGTAAATTGCTTTTTATTTTCCATTTTGACTATAGTATGAGGAAGAAATATTTTGCAAGTAAAAATAAATGAAAAGTTAAAAAAATAAATAAGTAATAAAAAATACCGTAGTTAGCATAGAAGTAAAAATATAAATATTACAAAATAGCATATTTTTAAAATTATTTTTAAAAAATATAAAAAATAATTTTCAAAAATTGCATAAAACTAAAAATCATAAACATAGTGAAAAATAAGAATATTTTAGAAATTAAGATATTTTAAAATTCAATTTGTAAAAGGAAGAACAATAATATTTAAAAAATTAACATAGGAAAATATTAAAATAATTATCTAATAAAATAGTATATTTAAAAATTATATTATGTTTAAGAAATTAGCATAAAAGTAAGAAATATGAATATTAGTAAATAAGATATTTTTATAATTATGTTTAAAAAATATTAATAAGAAACTATTTTTGAAATTCCTTAAAATTATAAACTATAAATATATGAAAAAAAAAAATAAAACTAGTTTAGAGATTAGGATATTTAAAAAATTAATTTGTAAAATGAAGAATAATAATATCAAAAAATTAAAATAGAATATATATATATATATATGATTATTTAACAAAATAGGATACCTAAAAATTATATTATTTTTAAGGAATTTGGGTAAAAGTAAGAAATATGTATATTAGAAAATAGGATATTTTTATAAGTATATTTGAAAAAATATAGGAAAAGAATTATTTTCGAAAGTTCCATAAAATTACAAATTACAAATAGCGTAAAAAATAAGACTAGTTTATAAATCAAGATATTTCAAAAATAAAATTTTTGAAAGAAGAACAATAATATTTAAAAAATTAATATAGGAAATATATAAAAATAATTATTTAATAAAATAAGATATTTAAAAATTATATTAAGTTTAAAATTTTTGCATGAGTGAGATATATGAATTATGCCTAGCTCAAAGCGTCTGGGCAAATAATCATGTGTATATATATATATATATATATATATATATATATAATTATACAAAATCAAAATTAAGATTATGGGCTTTTAAGATTGGCCTTATATACTTTTAGTACCACATGTCCACGATAGTATAAGAAACTAAGTCAATATTTCATAAATTTCTTTCTCTTCTTATACTTTTTATTTTAATTTTACAGCTACCGTTCAAATCTTTGTTGCAATTAGAGCTTTCCAAGTATGCCGAGCTAGAAGAAATATGGCGTGGGAAAATTCTCCTGCCAGACAACAGCTTTCAAAATTTAGAAATTTTGGTGGTGGAGAATTGTGAATTTCTATCAAATGTAATTCCATCTAATTTGCTTCCTTACTTAGAGAAGTTGGAAGTATTGCGAGTTCGAACTTGCAGGTCAGTGGTGGCAATATTTGATATAAATGAGAAGGTGAAGGTAAAATCCCATTTGAGAAAACTGACTTTAGCTCAGCTGCCAAATATGAAGCATGTATGGAACAAGAATCCTCAAGGGATTTTGAGCTTTGAACATCTTCTAGAAGTGCAGGTCACTGATTGTGAATGTCTGCAAATATAATTATAATTACATCTTACCGCAATCCGACTTAAATTATTTATTAGAAAGTTGTCTTGATTTAAAATATAAATTATTTTTTTTAATTATATTTATTGTTAAATGATTTTTTTTAAAATACTTTTAATTAAATAAAAAATTATTAATATTAATATAATTTATTAAGAATAGAGGTAAGGTCTTTAATTAAGGATAAATATAAAAAAAATTTTGTGTTTTGAGATAAATTTAATTAGTTAAATTACTTTTAACTAAATTTTTTAATATTTGTGAGATAGATATTAGTGACTTATATTAAAAATTGAAGATAGTATAATTATAATATGATTTTGTATAATTATATATATATAATCATGTATAATTTTAGAACTTGATTTTGTATAATTTTTAAACATAGTCAAAGCGTCTTTGTGGCCGAAAATGAAGAACCAATAGAAAAGTTAATACAACCAAATACACCGCTAAAATAGTTGTACAGAGGTGAAAATATAAGAAGCAAAAATGGAACAAGGTTGCTGTTGGAAATTTTCAGAGTTAGAAACAAGTTTAGGAATTCAAGTTTATATATAACTATCTATTGAGGAGAGAGGAACAGCAGAAACACTCTTCACAATAATTTAAGAGCAACTGAGAAAAGCAGAAACCGAAGGAGCTAGCAAGAAGAAGGGAAAGAACGCCCAGGTGGCGTAGATGGCCACTTCAACGGAGGAGCTCCGGACCAATACAACGATCTAAATCAAAGGAGAAGGCCGCTTAAAGGAGAAGGAAAACCAAAGAAAACTTGTGTGAGAAGAGCAGAAAACGTAACTGATCATTTACACCCCTAACTCCCTAATAACAGAGCAACCCACTGTTACAGAGAGGGGACGAAGAAGGTGCTATATAGGAAGGAGGAGCTGTGGAATTAGAACAGCGTCTTGATTAAGAAATAAAGCTAGAAAGGGAGGGGATTACACACAGAAAGAATGGCTTGAACTTTGCAACATCTTACCCCCAGATTCAGGTGCCCGTACGGTTGGAAAAGAAATGAGGACCTTGTAGGTTTGGAGAATAAATCCCATGGTTGCAAAATAACACGGTGCAGACCATTCTCAAACGCTGGGACAGCAATGGAGTTTGAAGTGGAAGAGGATGAGGGCCGAAGGAGCAGAACCGAAAAGAGAAAACGAGGTTGCTTCTAGACACAACCGATAGAAATGAGGGAAGAAGAGTCCCCCGTGCGCAGTAGTGAGCTAGAACATACATCTCGTAGGTTAGGTGTGGAGTGCAAGGTTAGATGTTAGCCACCATAACTGTGGCAAATTTGTGTTTAATTTTACTCTTTTAAATATTTATACTATGCTTAAAGATTTTAATTATTTTAAAATTTCAAATTTGTTATTTTAAATTTTACTTTACTTAGTTAACTAAAATTTTTTCAAGTCTAACTTATTTTTTAAATTTAATTATTAATATTTGTTCATTTGTTAATTTAAATTTTTATTACTTCAAGTTTTAAAGTTAGGGGATATTACTGTGCAGGTATTTTATTCATTATTTTGATAATATTATCGTTATTTTTATCTTGTCTATAAGTATATATATGTATAATTTTATTTACTTCATTTTAGAGGTAAGATCTTTTGTTCTTGATCTAATCTTATGATTTGATCTTTTAGTCTCTTTGACTAATTTGAGGCAAATCTTGACGACCTTATCGATGATTTTCTCATTTGGATACATTTGTTGAAGTAGATGTTATGGAAGCATTCTAATTCCAAGGCAAAAGGATTTAAAATATGGATTATAACATGATAACTGATTGAAAATTACATTGTTGGCAGAAGAAGAAAATCATAGCACCTATATATGCCACCTGAAGAATGCAATGCAAACATAATTGGATCTAAATATGGTCGGGTTTGAGATATATGAGAGATGCATGAAATGAGGGCATTTTCTATTCTATACTAATTATCTAAACTTTATTGGGTATACAGATATTAATTTGATATTAAAACTTGATAAATCACTGCGGGCTATCCTTTCTATCTTGAATCAGTCATTTTTTAACACGGCAAAAAATTATGGTTCTAGGGTCAGTTGTGACAACCGACGCTAAATCTTTATTTTCTAAAAGTTTTTGCGTCACTTCTTTAGCGTCGGTTAAAACCAATGCTATATGTATTTAGCGTCGGTTATATAACCGACTCGAGATGCAAATTTTTTTTAAAAAAAAACCCTAACCTTATCTTCTTTCTTGTTTCACAGAGCCTCTGCCCTGGGAATTTCCGGCCGAATCCAGTCCTTTTCACCTCGTTTCAAAGCTTTACAACGTGATTTAGCTTGGTCTTCCTCGGATTTCTCCACGTTGAGAACAAATTTAGCCTTCGATCCGAATAGTTTTCGTCGGTTCTTCAAATGGGTCACTGTGTCTGTCATCTTCTGAGTTTCACCAGGTGATTTTGGTGCATTTGGTTCCATTTTCATGTCGTGGGTATGTTTTCTATCTAGAAAGAGGCCGAAACTTGACTTGTTTGGCTTGTTTGGGTGAATCTCGAACTTCTTCATTTATGATGAATGTTTAGGCAAAGTGTTCTTGATTCAGTGTGTATTCTGTACAGAAAGAGGCCAAAGAAGAATGCTTGGGCTAAGTGTTCATTCTTATAAATCTAGCAAGTCCTTGCTGGTTATTCACTTTCTCTTGTTAGACCAATACCTTGCTATTTATTCATGAGATTGAAGGGAATTATTAGGAAGTAGGAACCAGTTATTGTAAAAAAAAATGACAATTGTTTCTTTTTCATTTTGGGGTCATTTTGGGTTTTGGTGGGTTACTGTATGGTGGGTGATTAATATCTGTTCTTTTGGATAAAAACAAAAGTCTTTTTTTTTAACGGATATTATGATTTTTTATTATGATTTTTTTATTCTTGTATTAATGTAGAATAGTATTTTTATTTATCTTCATGTCATATTAAACATAATTTTAAATTAAAAAATTTTATTCTATTTTCATTTCTCTTATCATCTCCATTGCTTCTTAAATTATTCCAGGTACCAAACATGATCTAAATAAACCATTGTATTCTACTTTCAACTACAACGGAAATGACTAGGGTGAGTGATGATTGGAGGCGGATGACATATAGCATACATTGACATGAATAGAATGACAAAGCAATGATGTAAAGGGAGTCCTTTAAATGACATAAACTGATAAAACAGATTCCAATTATTTCCTACCAAAAACATGCAAATTAAACTAATTAAACTACATGCTTTCACCCACAGAATGACCTATCAATATTCCATTTAATGGTTTTTGTCGCTACTTAATCAATTCCCATACAATCCCCACTACAAAACTTGAGGGGATATTCATTAAGAAGCCACAAACATGAACTTATTCAATGTTCCCTTGATCATCAAGCAGCCGGTGCATAGTCATAATCTCCATCATCATCATTATCACCATCACCATCAGCTTCAATATTGCAGGCCCGAGAAGCATAGGTCTTATACTCTTGATCATCATATGCATGTTTCCTGCACCATGGGGCGTCAATGACATTGCAAGAGGACTTCATCTTGCACTTAACAGGTTCTAGAGCAAGATTATAGAAGAAAGTCTTGGGATTTTAAGGAAATGAAATAGTGAAGAAGCTTTAGGTATGTCGCTATGGTTAATTAATTTGGACCTTGAAGTGAGTTCGATATTGGAACAGAGAGATTGGGTTTATAAATAGGGTAAAGTAGGAGGTAAGGCTCGTTCTAACACAAGGAAGGCGCGTGGTGAGTGTAGAATTAATGATGCTTGGAGTTGTGACTCGTGAGTATGGCCTATTGCAGAATATATGTGCAGCAGCCACATGGGCAAGCCATTTGACACTTAAGCAAACACGTTGGAGGTAGGGGTGTGTTTGTGTGTAACAGACACACAGCAACCAAAGGCAACAAAAGTGAAGTGATGTCGTAAAAATAGAATCATATAAACAGGGAATGGCATGGGATCATTGGGTCTTTCAAAGGGTTATAAGAATCTTTTTGGTTAGTGTAATAGACACACAGCAGCCAAAGGCAACAAAAGTGAAGTGATGTCGTAAAAATAGAATCATATAAATAGGGAATGGCATGAGACCGTTGGGTCTTTTAGAGGGTTATAAGAATCTTTTTGGTTAGTGGTGGTTACTTGAAGGTAAAGCATGGCATTGTTGTAGCGGATGATAATCATGACGTCATTAATTAGTTTGTTGAATTAAATATATCACTTGTTAACCTTGTCGTATTTTACATTTAAATTTTAACAACTTATGTTTTGAGGTTATTGTTGATATTAAATAAATAATTTTAATTTTGAAATGTCAACTTTATCTCAATATGAATATGAATATGAATATAGCTAATAAACAAAGAAACTCTTATGAATCGAGGAATCTTACTGAAGAAGCTGGAAGAGAGATATAGGGAGTTAATTATTTGCTGACCTTGACTAGATTGTTAAGCATTTGCTAGCATATATATCTTAGGCTACAAATAGCATATATACTGCATGTGTGAAGGTATGAGAAATATGAGGAGTCCTTAAGTGGATATTGGGAGTTTTTTCATTCTTTTCTTGCATAAAGGATGTGATCATCTTTCATTGAATATTACTTCCATTTCCTTTCTTGTTTTGATTTTCTCCAATATCTTCCATACTCTGCATTTGGTTGGTCAGGGTGTGGCAAGTTTCTTGACCTTACTTTAAAAAAAAATTGAGATAGAGATAGATTAAATGTACTTTCCATAATAAAATTATTTACCTAGGCTCCTGATCTGAGAGATTTAGTTTTCAATAACATATTGGAATTGTTCATTATATTCGCCATCTTTTTTGCGCTTATGAAAGGTTTAAAAAAAAGGGAAGGTGCTAACGAGAAATCACTAAAAATAATATATCAATATACTTGGTAAAATTTTCTTCAAATTTAATTTAAGTTCATGTTGCAATGGTTTTTATTATATTGGCCATCTTTTTTAATGGAGGGGCTTATGAAAGTTATGTTTAAAAAGGGGAAGGGAAGTCTAAGGGGAATTGTTTGGTTCAGGAGCTAATTAATCACTAAAAATATTATTTTAAATTTATTTTTTATAAAAATTTATTTATATCAATAATTTTTTAAAAAAATTATAAATTTCATATTTTTAATTTCTGATAAAAAAAATTATCTTAATTTTTATTAAATTAATATATTAAAATATTAAAATATGTTTATACTTCCATTTTAAAACCCCCCAATGGAGGAGAGCCAAATTTCCCCTCCCCTCCCCTCCCTTCCCCTCCAACATCCATTTCCCCTCCCCTCTCCTCTAAAAACCTCCAACCAAACATAGCCTTGAGTGACTACTATAAACAGCTAATAAATGCTACTTTATTTATATTATAATAACTAGTCTATCAAAATTCTGAACGTTGGGATAGAGTATTTGTTTACACAATGCTCCAACCGAACTAATAATGGCCACATGGTCTTAGGGATGGAATTTGGATATGGTCTGTTCTAATTTGATTTCTTTTAATTTGAAGTATTATAACAAATTCAAGAAAAATCTAACTGAAAATATCTAGACTCAAGATAAGGTTGAGACATACATGTTTAAATCCATTCTCCACCTTAAACCTGCCTTATTCCCTGTGTGTGTGTGTGTGATCTATTTAGGACAGATAATTTGATGATTGACCATGTATAGAAACAAATTTGAGAAAAATCTGAATAAAAATGTTTTGGTTTGAAACAAAGTTGAAGCATACATGCCTAATCTATTTCTCACTCCAAACGTGTCCCATTTAATATATATATATATATATATATATATATATATATGTTATATCTTTTTTTGTTATCAAATGTGTTTACTATTTGATTACTTATTTAGTCTCATTTAAATTTTAAAATCATATTACAAGTCATTTACTCAGAAATAGTCGTTCACTTCATTGTTCTTATTATCCACTTCAGTGTTGCAAATTGTAAGCCTTCTATTTTTCTACGAGATTTATTGTAAATAATAAGTGTTTTACTTTAGCCTACCCTTAATCTCTACAGGATTTGGATATCAAAAAAACAAAAACAAAAAGTTGCTAAAGTATGAAGTGGAGATGGAATAGGTTATAAGTAAATACGGTAGAAATGGATAATAATAAATATTTAAATTGAAATTTCTCTTCACTGTTTATTCTCCCAAAATTTCAAGATTCAAATAATTTTTTTGACAAAAAATTCTTTTCTAAACCTCATCTGACTCTTAAATTATGTTTATATGGATGACAATGGACAAAATAATAAAGAGTAAAATGCTTAGTTTGATGTAAATCTTTATTTGAAAATTTTTTATAATGAAGTAGAATAACAAAAGAAAAATTAAACCTTTTATTACAATTCAAAATTTAGATTTTTTTCTGTCCTTGTAAATGGAATGAAATTGAGTGGTGAAAATATTTTAATCCAATACAATTACAATTGCACCCTCGATCGGCCCCGGAACTTTCTCCTCTGTTTGCTTCCTTCTGCCCTTTCCCTTGTCGTTCGAACCTCGTACCGCCATCCCTGTTCAAAGCTCGCTGTTTGATGAAGGTCGTCACTGGAGCTCTCCAATTAATCCCCCAACCAAACCCTATCCGCTGGAGCTCTGAAATCGATTTCCCTGATTCTCTCCTCTGGCGGCTAAGGTTAGTCTTTCTCTTTCCCTTTCTCCATCGTCTCCCTGAGTCCTATCTCATACTTCGTCGTCTATTGTATCTTACTGGTTCTGCAAAGACCTATAATTGCTTCTGTTCGATACGTATGTGCCGAGAGGAATGATGACTTTTACTTTTTCTTTTTTTAATTTCCTTGGCTTTTGGAGATTGAAAATATGAAGCATTGTGGAGATTTTTTGTTTTTGTTTTTTCCTTATTGAAGAATGGATATATGAAAATAACACTGATTTTCAATTCGTTTTGATTCCACTCCATAAGCCTTTTTTTCCCCCATAATTTTAAAGAGATCAAGTGGGTTGTCCTAGGTCCCCCTTATCTATCAATTTTCTAATGGCAAATTGGAAAATTAACGTGAATGTTTTTCTGTTGTGAATTACAAAAACAGTAATCTAGGTCTATCTTATTTGGCCCAACCCATCTTTCTTTGTATCACTTTACGCTAGAGAATTTTATTCAGTTAAAAAGAATTCAAGAGAGATACCTAGGGACCTCCTTCGGTAACACAAAGCAATTCTGTAGTAACTAACACTAAATTGACTCTGTTGTTACACTTGGGGTATCACATTCAATGAAGTGATAAGATTACCGTAAGTTAAGTCATCTCTTAATTTTTCATCAACTTCAGTAACCATAAAATGCTACGGATTTTGTAATGAATTTTACATATATGATTATATGCAATGCCAAGACTTATTCTTCCTATTTTTCTTCTTATTTTGAGCAGAGGCAAAAGTGATAATATTGGTGGAAATTTAATTAAAAGCTTGCAAGAATCATATTCTTGTGGATGAGTTTATTTTCTTAGTTATAAGGGTAATATTAGAAAAAATAATTTGTAAGCCATTTTATTCCATTCATTTTTATTGTAACTTCCAAACAATGGTAAAATGACTCCCTCCCTTCCTCATTAAACTCCTAAACAATGGAATGGCATTTGACTTTCTATTCCATTTCATTAAGAGCCATTCAATTCCATTCCCTCTTAAGCTTCCAAACAGAGCCTTATTATCTATCGGTCTGTGCTCCCTTGTGCCCTTCTCTAACCCTCCCCATTGCTCCTCTTGTCCACTTTGAATTTAGTGGCTTTCATGCTTTGCTTCTCCCATGCATATTTGCAGATAATGTATCTACTGTGAATCATTTCTGAGTTAATATTCTGTTGGAAACAGTTTTGCTTTCGCATTTTTTTTCTTTCATTTCCAAAAGTGAGATTGCTACCTTATTGTGTTGTGTTTTTGAGTTAGAGAATGTTTGATTTTATATTCCCCATCTATGTTCTAATTGTGCATCCCTTCCCCTTATAATTTGAGCTCCTTGATGTGTTTGTTTATGTATTTCAAATTTGATAATTGGGAAAATGGGATATTTGATTAGCATTATAAACTGTATTCCATTCATGTAAAAGATTCATTGAGTGTTAACTGGGTGACTAAGTAGTAAATTGAGTCCTTTATTTTGTACAAGGCCCTGGCTTGGGCAAGGATTGTTGGATGCTGTATCTGGTGAGTGTCTAATGAGGAATGTATGTCTTGTAAAGGGGTCTTATCCTTTGCTTACTTCCAAATAATGAAGAGCTGGTTCATCAACAATAGGGTATAAAGTGTATCCCCATGATAACTGACCTGCAATTTGGGTATCACAGGCACAACACAGGTGCTTTCATGAGCTTGGAAGAAACGTCAAGTACCAAAAAGAGGTGCCCCATATGTATCATCCTTTCAGAATAATGCTAACTTCAGCAAACATAATCGTAAATGAAAGATTTAATAGGACTTGGACTTAGATATGCTTCAAGAGCATTCATTATCACTAAGTGATTGAGAGAAATGTAATACTGATATTCCAATTGTTGAATATGTTATGAGACTCCTGATATTAGGTTGAGTTGTTAACTTCAACGACTCCTTATTTGCTTTGTCAATAACTTAGCATCACAACTTTTAGTTTGGCTTTTCCTTTTTGGCTTTAGAATATAACATTCACCCACCAGCACCACTAGTTCAGTTATTTAATTTGTTTAAACTGACATTTCTTTTGGGCCCTTTTTCTTTAAATGATATTATTGCCTTTATAAATATGATACTAACTTTGATTTTCTTTTTTTAAATAGAAGTTTAACAGAATGAGAAAACATCAGTCAAAAAGTAATTACTTTTGGCCAAAAGAAACAAAGTGATGTTCCTTTTCTTCTTATACTAAGAAATTGCACAGAAAAACACTTGACATGGACAAATAAAGTTACTTGACAGTTGCAAAGAAGGATCTCGGGAAGAGTTTTTGGTGGAGTGATTTTTGGTTTGTAAGAAATTTGATTGAGAAGACAATGGTGAAGGAATTGATAATATATAGCACCATAACTTCTAAACTTTTCTTGAGTGAAAAATAATAATAATAATAATTCTCTATTCTTGCGGAGAGTTTGTTTTTTTTTTTATAAAAAAGAAAATTCCAGTTATTGTAACTTATAAGCAGCACAATATATTACAAGTTTGTTAATCTAGATTATTGTTTGAGTGATATTTTGGATTTTTGTTGTGGTGATTGTTTTATGAAGGGAGACATAAATTATTGATGTAATAGTTTATTTTATTATGCCTTTACTCTCTCTCTCTCTCTCTCTCTCTCTCTCTCTCTCTCTCTCTATATATATATATATATATATAAAATACTTGATAGTCGCTCCTGAATTCAGATAGTACAAGTTGAAGATTCTTCAATCGTGCTTTCATCGATTTAATTAGATTTGTTGGAAAGTAGTGCTTTAAAATATGGTTGCCTGCAAATTTTAAACATACTCTGATTTCATAGTCCTGTTTAGCTTAAGTAGTATTTTCTATTTTGGTGTACGCCCTAAATGCTAGCAAAATTTCAGCTACCAAAATATTTTTCCCTTTTATTTATGCTTTTTCAATGGATTTTCCCTAGGGTTTTTCTTCTATCTCTTGATGATTATGACATCTGCAAATTTGGTTACCCAGAGTTAGCCTTTGAAGAAAATCAACGATACCTGAAGGCATGCCATGTGAGGAAAACAATATGAAAATAAAAGGAAGGATATGATAGTTCGAACTATGATCTGAAATAAACGGGCAAGGTCAAAATCTTTTGTTATTCACAAATGTATTCTCTTTGCTCAACATAACTTCTGGTTATGTCTATCTATAGTAATAATTTTCTTGTGCTCATCAAGTCACACAAGTTCTTTACCTCAACACACTGTGGAAAACTGAGCAAGAGAACATGCATTGGCCTTCTCAAAAGTTGCAAATCGATGTGTCAGCTCAAGCAAATTCAGACTCAGATGTTCCGTCTGGGTCTACACGAAGACAATGACACCCTCCAGAAGCTTATGGTCATTTGTACAGACTCATCTGTTGGAGACTTGCACTATGCACGCAGAACCTTCCACTACATTTATGAGCCATGCCTATTTATATACAATCTTATGATCAAAGCCTTTGTGGAAAAGGGTAGTTTCAGAGAAGCCATTTCCCTATTTAGTCAACTGAGGAAAGATGGTTTGTGGCCTGATAATTATACATTTCCTTTTGTTCTCAAGGCTATTGGTTGTATTGGAGAGTTTAATGAAGCTGTGAAGGTTCATGGTTTCACGGTGAAGACTGGGCTCGAGTTTGATACTTATGTTTGTAACTCACTGATGAGAATGTATGCTGAATTGGGTAAAGTAGATAGTTTTAAAAAGTTATTTGAAAAAATGCCCGAGAGAGATAAGGTTTCTTGGAATATCATGATTACAGGTTATGTAAAGTGCAGGAGATTCAAAGAGGCCATTTCTATTTTTCGGCGGATGCAAGAAGAAAGTAATGAGAAGCCTGATGAAGCTACAGTAGTAAGCACTCTATCAGCCTGTACAGCGTTAAAAGATATGGACCTTGGTAAGGAAATTCACAGTTATGTCTTAAATGAATTCCTTTTAACAACTATAGTGGGCAATGCATTGGTGGACATGTATTGTAAGTGTGGCTGTGTAAGTATAGCTCGGGAAATTTTTGATGAGATGCCCGTGAAAAATGTGATTTGTTGGACAAGTATGGTAAATGGGTATGTGAATTGTGGTCAACTGGATGAAGCTCGAGATTTCTTTGAGAAAAGTCCAACAAGGGATATTGTTCTTTGGACGGCCATGATTAATGGGTATGTGCAATTCAATTGCTTTGATGAGGCAGTTGCATTGTTTCGAGAGATGCAAATGAGAAGAATCAAACCAGATAAATTTATTGTTGTTACTCTCCTCACAGGTTGTGCTCAGTTGGGAGCTCTAGAGCAAGGCAAATGGATTCATGGTTACTTAGATGGAAACAAAATCAGGGTGGATGCTGTGGTTGGTACTGCCCTTATTGAAATGTATGCAAAATGTGGTTTCATAGAGAAATCGTTGGAGATTTTCTATGGATTAAGAGAAAGGGATACAGCCACATGGACTTCTATTATTTGTGGTCTTGCAATGAATGGTAAGACAAGCAAAGCGCTTGAGCTCTTTGAAGAAATGAAAAATTTTGGGGCAAGACCTGATGACATCACCTTTATTGGTGTTTTAAGTGCATGCAGTCATGGGGGATTGGTAGAAGAAGGGCGCAAGATCTTTTATTCCATGAAAAGAACATATCAAATTGAGCCAAAGGTACAACACTATGGGTGTTTCATTGATCTTCTTGGCCGAGCTGGACTGCTACATGAAGCAGAGGAGCTGATAAGGAAGTTACCAGATCAAAACAACGAGATGATAATTCCACTTTATGGAGCTTTGCTGAGTGCGTGCAGATTTTATGGCCATATTGACATGGGTGAAAGGATTGCTCAGCAACTAGCAAATATTGAATATAGTGATTCCAGTCTTCATACACTTCTGGCTAACATTTATGCTTCTGCTGATAGATGGGAAGACGTGAGCAAGGTGAGAAGTAAGATGAAAGATTTGGGAATCAGAAAGTTTCCCGGATGTAGTGCTATTGAGGTGGATGGTATTCTCCATGAGTTTCTTGTTGGCGATCCATCTCACCCAGAAATAAGAGACATATATTCCATGCTAGATGCAATGGCTAGGCCATTGTCTGGTTCAGAAGAAAATGATATGGAAACTGAAATTATATCTCTAATGAATTCTTAACTGGAAATTGTGGTTGAGGAATATCAATGTCCTGTTAAACTTAGGATTAGCGCAAGAGATTTTAAAAGGTTTCTCACCTCTGTCTACTGTGCAGCCAACCTGCCATAGAAGCAAATATAGAACCCAGCTTTAAAATCCTCTCCGGGAAGATGCGCAAGGTGTTGAAGAATGAAATTTTGGCTAGACAAGGTAAAACACTATTTGTGGACTAGTTTGCAACCCTGAACATGTTTGTACAGATTTGTTACTAAATTAAACTTTAAGGCATCATGAAAGAACCTTTCACTGTGAACCAAAGACGTTTCAACTAAGGCAACCTTGATAAGCTTCTTCTTAATCTAGCAATGTGTGCTAGTCATGATGAAGGACGTACGACCAAATATAAGCTTCATCTCAAACTTTTTCTTCGAAGATCTCCCCAGCTTCCAAAGCAAGATAACGCTATCCTCAAGGGGCAGGCTTAAGGGTCCTTTGGAGGGTTGGTATGCCCTTATACAGATGCTTCAGATTCCTCACTCAGACCTAAGACAACCTGAAATTCTCAAGCTCCCTAAGGCTTCTGTCTCTTTTAACTCGAGCATGAGCTTTTACTTTTTCTTAAACTGGTTGCTTCCGAAGTTGAAGTAACAACAAATAGATCTTTAGCTATATGATGTTTCAATTGGTTTAATTTCTTTGAAACCACATTAGCGAATTTTGTTTTCAATTCTGACGGTTCACACGGTGATATTATAGAACTTGATTTTTTGTATGAATTGCTGTGGATGATCTTTTTACATCTGTCCTCGTTATGCGTCGCACATGACATTCAACCAATTAGATGACGTCAGATTTCAATGTTTGTCAAGGACAACAAATATGGAATTCAAAAAGAGAGGACTGGCATTGCTTTTGCCTCTGGAATCTCACTCCTCTTTTTTATTTTGAGGCTGTTTGATACACTACTATCATATGTTTAAATTATTTTAACTATTGTAGTATATGATTTAAGATGTAAGATACTATTGCATTTAATATTTATATGTTTAGTATAACAATTAAAATACAATAAAAATATACAATTTATATTTTATAAAAGTAAAAAATAAAAAATTTAAGAATGAGAATTCTATAATTCTTTGGTGGTATGAAATAGAAGCAAAATGAAAAAAAAATGTGTCTATGCAATTCATATCTTGAAATTATGTGTATCAAACAAATATTTAAGTTGTTTAGAGGGCGATGAGAATATACTAATATCTTCTTTATTATTTATGGCAAATTATTCTCTCATTTTTGGGAGATAATTTCATCACACAACTATTTTTTTTTTAATAATGAAGAATTATGCAACCTTTTTCTAAAATCAAAGTTACCTTGCAAATAAATTTATTTTGACCTAAATACCTTTAAGAATAATTTGTTTATATAGGAAATGTAGTTTATTAAAAATTTTGTTTCAATAATCTTAAATCATTCTAAATGTTTGTTATATTTATAACAATACTTATGTTGATTAAATGTATTTATTATTGAAATTAAATAGTATTTATTATCTTTTAATTAGTTAGATTCTTTTAAAAAAGTTATTCCATAAATATGTTCTGTCTTATTAATAATTATTTGCAAATAAACTTATTTTGACCCAAATACTTTTAATAATAATTTTTTTTAATAAAAGGTATAGCTTATTAAATATAAAATAGTTATGTTTATTAAATATATTTATTGTTGAAATTAAAGACTATTAATTGGTTAGATTCTTTCAAAACATTTATTTCATAAATATGTTCTTTGTTATTACTAATTATTTATTTCTAATTAAATAATTTTCAAATTTATTAAATTTATAGAAATGATTATTTTATAAACTTAAAAACATTTTGTTCAATATAGTTTTAATTGCAAGATATCTTTTTCATTTCAAATGAATGCGTCGTAATTTTTTATTATTGAGAAAAAGGTCGTACAATTAAAATCTCTAAAGGAGCGCAATTTATCTATCATTTAATTATTACTTCACCCTTAGATTCACA
The DNA here is from genome assembly GCA_032878935.1 of Erythrophleum fordii. Classification (NCBI taxonomy): domain Eukaryota; kingdom Viridiplantae; phylum Streptophyta; class Magnoliopsida; order Fabales; family Fabaceae; genus Erythrophleum; species Erythrophleum fordii. The sequence continues at coordinate 8,903,988 of JAVQMF010000052.1, read as the reverse complement.
TAATCTAAAATATCCTTGTTTTAGGGTCATTAAACCCAAAATAAATAAAATCATATCAAAATTGGGATTAAACATATTATAAGAACTAGAATAACTAAAGGTTGAAGTAATAATGGCTTCTGTCTTTCTTGAACAAGGTCAGATTCCTCTCTAGTATTCTTATTTCCGCAATATATTCATGTATGATGCATACAAACAGTATTCAAATGAAGCTTTAAGGGACAACTATTGGTAAGACACTTAGATGTCTATGGTGAGAAAGCAAAGATGTTCATTTCAATAGTATTTTTAAATAATCCAATGATTTTTGTCCAAAAATAAATAAATAAATTACCCTTTGACTTGTGTATAATTGAGAAGATAAGCTGGAAAGTGACACAAATGTCTTTTATATAACACGTAACGTTGTACTTTTTTTTAGTTATATGTAATTTTGAATTTAGTTCAGATTATAGTTTTTTTCATTAATACATTTATTGTATGGGCCTGGTGTATATTCTAATTCTCAGAAAAATTAAATTATATTATTAAACTAAAACACTACTTCCTCTTACAGCTATTATTTCGAAAGGTAGGTAAGTTGTGATTTGTGAACATAAATCAAAAGACTAAATTAAGGACTAGGGCCCAGGAAAGATAAGTTACCTAATTAATTAACGTTATATATAAGAAGTTTCGCGTTTTGAAGATTTCTTTGTCTAATTTGTTTTTTTTTGGGGGGAGGGGGGGTGATGACTTCCATATTGACTTTTAAATGAATCAAATTGGAACTAATCATTCACTAGTTAATATCACTTTGATTAAGCAAAAGTATCTATTCATTACGGCGGGTACCATGTAATTTTTTTCTTATTCCAATTTGTATCAAAGGGCACTAAAATAAGGGGAAAAATCATGTTAATTTATTTATAAATATTTTATGTTATCTATATTGATAATTTTTTTTTGTTTACTTAGAAATTTTTCCATGGCATATCTTTAATCAAGCCTTAGTTATTTTTTATTTTTAAATCTTGCAGGCCACCAACAATAAAATGATAGTTGTTGTGAAAACTGCTTCCGATCCAACATTTAAACAATATTAATGCAATTTTTAAAAACGAACTAATAATGTGTTTCTTGTTCCTTATCTTTTCCCCCCATATATAATTTGTATTTTTATTTTCATAAATTTCAAAATATGCGCATTTAATAAGCCATATATTAATAAATAATCTTATCCAACTCCCCCATTGGAGTTTTTTCCTTTTATGCAAGGAAAATCTTATTAGCTCATAGAACAAATATTCCATGAGTTTTGAAAATTATATAATTTTATTGAAATAACATAAAAATTAAGGGACAAAATTGAAGCCAAAGATAAAAGACAAGACGTACATTTAGAAACGCGTATTGTTTCTGAACCAAATTTGATTACGATGTTCAAACACACTTTAATATTCAAACACTTTTTTAATATAATTTCAGTTGTTTACTTGAAAACAGTTTACCTTTCATATAATGTTTTCAATTGTTGACTGAAATCATAAAAAATTTTAAAAAAAAGAACAATACTTCTTTTTTTCTATTTTTTTTTTCAATGAACCCTTAATTGCCTGTCCTTTTTTCGGCCGGCAATCGATAGCTCTTTAAATACTCTTTATTTTTCCATGTGTGAAATTTCTATCATCCTGGCTCACAACTATCATCCGTGCATGCGTGAGGTGAAGCTATTTTAAAATGTCAACTTTCAATAAGTCAACATATACTTCATCACGTATTAATTTTGATCCTTACTCTTTATTCTTTTCTTACTCGCTAATACCTGAATTTGAATTTTTATCCAAAAAGTGATGGATTGGGATTCTTTAAAATTCATCTTAAAATAGTTACATATACCATAAAGTTTTTAAATATGAATCTCAGATTAATTGTATCTTTCCTTCTTCAGTGTATAAGTTTCTCAAAAACTTTATGGGATCTCAATCCAAGAAAAGAGAATCTTATCTTTGGTTGATTAACTCTCACCCACAGAGTAAATAAGAATAATGTTATTTATATTATTTTCGAATTTATAATTGTGAAAGTGATTCTACGTGAGCTTAACCAGGAAAAGAAAAAAAGAATTAAGAGGATTGTCAATGTAAGAATTATTTAATCGGGCCGCGTTACTCGTTAAAATTATTTTCAAGATTATCAATGTAAGAATTATTCATTTTTTGCATTCTTAACATGGTCAAAAGAATCAACCTATCGCCCGCCACCAAGATATTCTCTGAACATCAAAAATTGCGTTCCTTGCCGGCTCACCAAACCTTTGACAATTCGATGATCCTTGAGAAACTCAATTAAATCCCTCCTCAAAACTCTCATAAATCTCACACTAACTATTACGGTGGTGGTGATCATGACACACAAATCCTCATTTTTTATTTCATTCTTCCTCCACGTTCTCTTAGTGGTTATTGCAGCCCAAGCAACAAGCTTTAACTCAGTGGTATTAAAGTCGTCTTCTGAACTAAAAGATCCAAGTTCGAGTGAAGTTATTATAGCCGAAACAAGTTTCAGCTCAATATTATTGAAGTCGTTTCGTGGACTAAGAGATCTGAGTTCGAATGAAGTTATTGCAGCCCAAAACACGGAGCCACTTGATTATCGCTATGCTTGTTTGGACCAAAGCAGCATAACCCCATCAAGCAGATACCAAAGCAACCTCAAGAATCTTATCTCTTCACTTTCTTCTGATGCTTCAACAAGCAATGGGTTTGGCAATAGAAGTGCAGGTAGTGATGAGGATATGGTGTATGGCCTTTACCTCTGCAGAGGGGATGTGAATAGCAGCCTATGCCATACTTGTGTCCAAAACTCTAGCAGATTGATCCAACAACACTGTCCCAACAATGCCACTGCCATTTTATGGTACCCATTTTGCCTTCTCAGGTACTGATGCACGATTATCATAAGGAATTATTTTTTGATTTATTTAATAATGATGTAATTACATATCCTTTTAGATTTATAATTTTGTAAGTAATTATTTGGATTGAATTTAAGATTAGTCAGAAGTTATCAATAGTGTGAACTTAGAGAATTGATATTCTTTTGTTTTGTTTTAGTTAAATTATTCTTTTAGTAAATTACACAGTTTGTTTTAAGATTTGCTAAAATTATGTAGACGTAATTTTTATTTTTTTAAAAATACACTATAGTTTAATTTTAATTTTTTTATTAAAATATATTGGATAAAAAAATATAAAGGATATTTTAGTAAAAAAACTTATGTATTTAGGTTGATTGAAAATATTTGAATAAAAAATTTTAAAGTTGAACTAAAGTGTAATATAATTTTTTTGTTTTAGAGGACATATGTGTAATTTGCTTCTTTTTTCTCCTTCCCATAATTTCGATCAATTTTTAATTTGGTTTTTCTAATTTAAAAGTTTGTAATTATATTCTAATTTTAAAAATTTTTAATTAATTTGGTTATTGTTATTAAACTTCCTCTAATGTATCGTTAAATCTTCCTTATATAGCTAATCATACACTGACTGTCTTAGTACTTTAAATATACATGATTCATACTAAAATATATATATATATATATATATATATATATATAATGGAGTAAAATCTACTTACATTGAATTTGTGGCATGTGATATCATTCGTATTGAGTGTTTTAAATCTAATAGTAAAATTTCCTAAAAATAAATTTCTCCACCTCTTAGTCTTTAAACATAATTTTTCTAAAATAGATTTTAGCCTTTATTTTATTAATAGAATGAAGATTTTTTTTTTAATCTCTACCAGACTATAAATAAATCTCTAATTAGTTATTATTAGTACTATTTTTATTCATTAAATATTTTTAGATTCTTGAGTTGAGTCTCGAAAGTTTTTCTGCTGGTACTGCACCAGGTACTCAAACCAGGATTTCTTCGGAAAACTCACGATAACGCCAAGGATTCCCATGTTTGATGCAGCACAGAACTTCACAAGTGCAGGAGAATTTGACAGTGATGCTAGGATTTTGATGAATGGTTTGATACAGACAGCTTCAGAGACAGAACCAATGTTTGGGACACACATGTTTAACATAAATGGCACCCAGAAAAGGTATGGATGGGTGCAGTGCAGCAGAGATATTACCAGTGAGGAGTGCAGGACATGTCTCAGCAATATGCTTGAAGATGTTGAGAATTGCTGTGAAGGCAAGAAGGTTTGGAGAATCTTTTCTCCTAGTTGTATTGTCATGTATGAGACTCAACCTTTCTCTGTAAATGACACAGGGTTAGTTGCACCCCAGCCAGGTACGAGTTTATTTCTTTTATGAGGTTATTAGAACACCATCATCTTTACCCTGATATCATGAATGTTAGATGATCCTAAGATGCCCGTGTTTGGTGATCTGGTATATAAAAATCTTAAATTTCATTCTGTCTTACACTTGGTATCATATACTGTGATATCTAAGATACTAAGGAACTAAGGAATGCGTGATAATAATGTACCAAACAGGTCCTTAGAGTTAACTTCATATAGGCGCTTCTAGTGTGCATTATTTTGTTTAGTTTGTTTTGGAAAATTGGAAGCAAATAAAAACAAAGAAATGGAAACTACAGATAGCATAAAGAATTTTCTTTTAGGAGGCATTCAAAACACCATTATCTTGGTATCATGAATGTCAGAGGAATCAAAGACGCTTGTGTTTGGTACACTATATGGTATCTTATACTACATATTGTATCCAAGATACCAAGAAATGTGTGATAACAATGTATCAAACAGCTCTTAGTATATGAGTACATATCACTTTGTTTAGTTTGTTTTGGAAAATTAGATACAAATAAAAAGAAAGAAAATTATAAAAAAAATGCATATGGCATAAAGATTATCTTTAGTTTCTTTACAAGTAAATTGGGAAAATGGGAAAGGTTATAAAATTTTAGGCATTAGACGTGAAAACTTTAAAACTTGTAAGTTTAATATCTTATAAACAGATTTTTTTTTAGCACTAGCAAACTATAGTACCCACTTACAAAACATTAAGGTAAAATTTAAAGCAATTAACAGAGGAAAATGCATTTTGAGAATTTCAATTATCTAAAATTTAAAGCAATTAACAGAGGAAAATGGATTTTGAGAATTTCAATTATCTATCTTTCTGAAATTAACCTCCTTTCTTAAAGATTGTTCTGAAGACAGTTTCCAAAAGCATGTTTGATTGTATGTACAGATTTGTTTGAATCTTTCATTTCTCAGGAAATCAAAAGCCTGGAAACATGTCACCTCCTGTGCAGTAGCAATCTGGACCATCTACTCCTTTTTTTTTTTTTACAGTCTCAGCCTTCCATTTTTTTAATTTTAATATTTTCTTTTATTTTGAAGGAAGCAAAATGTATAATAAAAATTATCTTTTAACTTCCACCAGACAAATGACAGATATCTGTTTAGTGGAAATTGAAAGGTTGTTTTTATTCAATTTTTTATTGCTTCAGAATTATCAAAATAAAAATGGATGGCTAGGATTGCAAAAAATTGAAAAGTGAAAAATCAAGGGTCGAGATTACTGTGTAGCTTGCACAACAAGCATAACAGAGAATTTGCTAAAAACAAACCTCTTGAAAATTATGTTCCAAGTCAAAAAACAAAAAATTTAATGCTTTGATTTTTAATCTTTTTTCTCATTTATGCAGGCAAAGAAAGTAGTAATAGAAGGTCAATGCTTATAGTCATTATTGTTGTAAGTGGAGTAGTATTACTAGCTCTACTGGTGTTCTGCATAGTTTACTTCTGGTGCTTGAGAAGGAAAAAGGGTAAGCTCTCATAAAGTCAGAAAATTTTAAGAAATTTTTGTTATCTATTGATATATAAATTATTATTTTCTAATTGTGTTTGATAATTTTATGATTGCAGACAAACAAGCTATGCAGGAAGATGGGCTAAATCCAGTATTTTCTCAAGATCAAACTGATGGGGAGGATTCCATGAATGCTGACCTTCCTATGATGCCCTTGAAAGCTATTCTTCAAACTACGTGCAACTTTTCTGATGAATATAAATTGGGGCAAGGTGGATTTGGCGCTGTTTACAAGGTATGAATTTGGATATCACACATACCTGTGTATACTTATTTATTTGTGTAAGTTATATTCAACTTTTCTAGGACTTATTCTCATTCTGTCTCTAGTTTTAATTTAGATTAGAACTTTCTCTGAAGTTTATAAAACCCACACTTTGAGTTTCGAAAATATTACACTAACTTCTCTTAAGTTTTTATAAGCCATTAGTCTTCTGAAAATTGTGCATCATTAAATTAAGCTATTGGGAGTTTCTAAGGTGAAAAAGTGCATAGGGTAAAAGCTTCACTGAGGAAATTTTCGTAAAATTGAAACTAAAGTGGGTGCGAATATAAATTTGAAAAATTTTGAGATTAATGTAATTTATTCCTTTTTCTTTTTTTCTTTTTTGGTCTTTCAACTTTCTTACACTTGGAAAAAATGGAAATGGTTATAGGGTGTTTTACCTGATGGGAGGCAAATAGCAGTCAAAAGGCTCTCGAAAACTTCAGGTCAAGGATTAAAGGAGTTTAAGAATGAAGTGATCTTGATTGCAAAATTGCAGCATCGGAACCTTGTCAGATTGTTAGCTTGCTGCATTGAGCAAAACGAAAAGCTACTTGTATATGAGTACATGCCCAATTCTAGCCTTGATTTTCACCTCTTTGGTATGTCTCTTAAATATTCCTTGTTTGCCTCACTTGCCTATGTATATTAAGCTGAAGCATGCGAAACTGGAATGACTCCTTTCTACCAAGAATTGTTATGAAAGAAAAAAGGAACATTTATACAAAATAAAATCTAATAAAAAAAATTGAGCAGAACTGCTAAAAACATGGTGGGAAAACTAGAAAGTTATGCTTTCAAACAATGTTTTAGGGGACAAACTAAGGACTCGGGAACGAGAGTAGAGATTAAACCGAAGTACATCAAATTCACCTTAATTTTGGTATCATATTAGATATCTAAGCTACAAATCATCACTAGGCAGCCTTTTTTTTTACTTATTATTCAATAGGATTCAAAATCATAATAGTTAATTGATTGTAGCACATTACTTTGTAATCTATTAAGTTGATTAATTTGCAATAAAGCTCGTATTTTATCAGGATTGGAATTTCTTATTTAAATAGCCTATAAATAGATCTATTGTCAAATAAAATAGCTACCCTGATTTTTGTGATCAGTTTAACTATTGACAGTATGTTAAAAAATTGTGACTTTTCATTCTTACTATTAGAAAGTGGAATCCTTAATTTTTAAATACCAATTTGCCATTACAGTTTGCACTTCTTATAATTGCATTGCTTTATATCTTGCCTTCAGATACAGAGAAGCGTTCAAATCTGGAATGGAAGCTACGATTAAGCATCATTAATGGGATTGCAAAAGGGCTTTTGTATCTTCATGAGGATTCTAGGCTAAGGGTTATTCATAGAGACCTAAAAGCTAGCAATATCTTATTAGATCATGAAATGAATCCAAAAATTTCAGACTTTGGATTGGCAAGAGCTTTTGGAGAGGACCAGCGGCAGGCAAATACATTAAGAGTTGTGGGCACATAGTAAGTTTAATTTCTAATGCTTTCTCTCACAAATACAAGAACACTTTTCAGACCAGATTCTTCACACACATGATTATTCAGTGCCACATTGCACTAATTTTTATTTGGTAGCTGAAAGAAATTGGATAGGTGGTTTCAGTTCTAAGACAAGGGCCAACAAAATATCACTGACACAATTTGATCCTATCAATCAAGCCAACTCATAGCAGTACATTTTTTCTTTTGTTGTTAGTTACAAAGGAGGCACAAGGCTTAGGGAATTGGAAGTGGGGAAAAGAGCAGGGTTGGGAATCCTAGGTACATTGAGTTCTCCTAACACTTAAGTTGAAGAAAAGTTTGGTCTGTTTGTGCTTGGTCAAAAAAGAGGTTCAAGAAAACTTTTAATTTGTGTAAAACTCCATTTTGGTTTTCTGAAAGTTAACATTAGTGTCAATTAACTCCCTCAAATTTTTTTCCCTTCATTACTAGAAAGTTTGATTTGGTTTCAACACCATAGGATATTTACTTCTCAAAAGATTATATATATATATATATTTGTGAGACTTGTATAGTATCATTTTAGAACCTCTTAAAGGATGAAATTAGGGGGTAAAAAAATATACTTTCAAATACTAAACTAGTATAAAAAAAATCTTTGAGAGCTGACTAATATTGAAAATTTTTATAGAGGACAATACGTTTTACTCTTTCAATTTTCAACCTAATTTATCATATGAATACACAATGCAAAATTAATAAATTTGACTTATTTGTTTTTGGGCAGTGGGTATATGGCTCCAGAGTATGCTATGGAAGGCTTGTTTTCAATAAAGTCTGATGTTTTCAGCTTTGGTGTTCTTTTACTTGAGATCATTAGTGGAAAAAAGAATGGTGGATTCTATCTCTCAGAACATGGTCAAAGCCTTCTCATATATGTATGCTTTCTAATTAATGCTACTTTTCCTTAATAGTATATTGAAATGAACAGGTGTAAATGAAATTTTTTATGTTTCTGCAAGTGGAAAATATATTTTATCTTTCTAGACTAGGACTTAATTACAACCTTAAATTCCTAAAAGTTAAATGTATCTTTCTCTTTTTGCTAGAAGATTTTCAAATAAAAATATATGTGAACATTTTTAGCAACTAATATATTATTGATGGCTTTAAAATCATTTCTCTACTTGTTATAATTTGATTAAAGAACCTTATAACAAATATTTAAAAACTAACTAAAACAAAATTTTTTTTCTTATTAGAATTCGCTTTTACCTGAGCTTAAATGCATTTACCGTTATAGGCATGGAGGCTCTGGTGTACAGGGAAAGGCTTGGAATTGATGGATCCATTACTAGAAAGGTCATGTGAACCATCTGAAGTTCTCAAGTGTATCCACATTGGCCTACTGTGTGTCCAAGAAGATGCAGCAGATAGACCGACCATGTCAAGTGTTGTGCTTATGCTTGCAGGTGACTCTGTGAACCTTCCGAAGCCAACACAGCCTGCATTTTCTGTTGGAAGGTTTTTCAATGAAAGAGAGTCTTCATCAAACAATTCTATTCATGACTCTATCAATGGAGTGACAGTTTCTGAAATTGGGCCTAGGTGATGTGAAATAGACAGGACTTTTATGCTCAGCTTTTGGTAGAGTAGGTGGATCTTTGTATAGACAAGTAACAGAGAAAAATGATATTATATTTTTTGGTGCATAAGGAAATTAGGCATTAGAAAACATTCTTTTTAGCATTCATTACATGTATTCACAAATAATGAAATTTTGGGCAATATTATTCCTGGGGCTGAAACTTACTGGCTTTCCACAGTGATTAACAGCTTATATAGAATTCAATCTATTGTGCCCGCTGATAGGAGATTGGCTATATCTATTAACTCTTTCTTGTGTTTGAATCTTTTAGAGGGGTTTTTGAGTATTTCTCCTAAAGCCACTACCTGGATTAACAATAACAGATGAGTCCTATGATCCTCCTCAAGCCTCAAGCATACACCTCCTGCGTGCGGAACTTTAATCAATATGTATGTTCCTTTGGCATGCTGAACGTGTGCTTCTAAGGCAAAAGAGCAAGAAAATCAACAGCCAAACTGATTAGGCAATACCCAATTTTCCCTATCTGGCATCGAATAAGACTTGAATTATATATGTCCACAAATCTGGCTCTACTAGAGTTGACAATATGATGTCTAGGACAGACTTAACTATTAGACAACCTTATTAGAGCACCATCTCTATTCCCTATAGTTCTGCAGTAAGAAGCTTCAGTTTAGGTGCTGATGGCAATAAAAAGGTCCAGTGATTTCAAGGAGCAAAACAATCCCTACCTCGAATGGACGACTCACAAATCCCTAAAGATATAATTAAAGAAGCAGTAATGCTTCTAGAGTGTAGAGCATCCAACTTGAAAATGCTGAAGACCTGAAAAGGAAAGGAAATTAAACATGCAGCAAAGCTGCCCAAACCCTATGCATATCTAAAAGAGACACTGCCGCAAACAAATTCCTTGCCAATTGGGCATCTAAATACAAGCAAACACCCTTGAAAATGCCAGCGTTATGCTCAAACTGTCAAACCAAATATTCCATAACTGCCAAAAAAGCACATTGCCACAAAGCTCTGAAGACAAGGAATCAGAAAGCTGGGCTAGTTTTGTTCCACTCTTCCAAAATCCTCTTGAATAAACTAGAATCAGATAATCATCAGTCATCAGCATTCCATTATTGAATTGAACAGCATCAATTTTGATAGAATATCATAAATTGTGGCCAGTGAGTGATACACATAGACAGTGTAACGGTGTCATGACAGATGGTAAACATAAAGTTTTATGTGATAGTAATAAAGTTAAAAAATTACATTAGTGATCTTTAGTGTCATCCCACCAACTCCACCAAAATCAATAAAGATTAAAAAATATGGGAAAACATATAAAAAAAAATAAAAAATGTTCCAACAGTACAAGTTGTCATTCTCGCTTGACATTCATACTAGCACCTAAAATGGCTAAGCTTGGCAATTCCTCTGGGTGGAGCTTTGCTGAGTGCCTGCAGATTTTATAGCAATATTGACATGTTTGAGGCAATGTTGACATGGGTGAAAGGATTGCTCAGCAACTAGCAAATATTGAATATAGTGATTCTAGTCTTCATATGCTTCGGCTAACATTAATGCTTCTGCTGAGAAATGGGAAGACGTGAACAAGGTGTGAAGTCTAGATGAAAGACTTGGGAATCAGAAAGGTTCCCGGATGTAGTGCTATTGAGGTGAATGGTGTTCTCCATCAGTTTCTTGTTGGCAATCCATCTCACCCGGAAACAAGAGACATATATTCCATGCTGGATTCAATGGCTAGGCCCTTGTTTGGTTCAGAAGAAAATGAGATGGAAACTGAAATTCTATCTCTAATGAATTCTTGACTGCGAAATTGTGGTTAAGGAATATTAATTTCCTGTTAAACTTAAGATTAGTACAAGAGATTTTAAAAGGCTTCTCACCTTTTTCTACTGTGCAACCAACCAGTCACAGAAGCATAGAATCGAACTTTAACATCCTCTCCGGGAAGATGTGCAATGTACCGAAGTACTAGATTTTGGGTAAACAAGGTAAACACTATTTGTGGATTAGTTTAAAACTCTGAACATGTTTGTATGGATTTGTTATTAAATATTTAATCTTGAAGACATCATGAAAGAACTTGTCACGCCATGAACCTTTGATGTTTCAAACGGTCTTTGCTAAACTAGTCTCACAAAGTTAAAGAATCAACTAAGGCAACCTTGACAAGCTTGTTCTCAATCTAGCAATCTGTGCTAGTCATGAAGGACATGAGACCAAAGATGAACTTCATGTCAAGCTTTTCCTTGAAAGATTTGCCCGGCCACCCAAGCTAGATAAATCTATCCTCTATGTGGCATGCTTAAGGGTCCTTGTTGGGTTGATATGCCCTTAATCAGATGCTTCAGATTCCTCTCTCAAACCTAAGACAGCCTAAAATTCTCAAGCACTCTGAGGCTTCTGTGTCTGTCAACTCAAGAACCTGAGCTTTTACTTAAATTGGTTGCTTCTGAAGTTGATGTAACAACACATATATCTTTCGCTATATGATGTTTCAATTGGTTTAATTTCTTTGAAACCACATTATCCAATTTAGTTCTCAATTCTAACTGTTTAGAGAGTGATATTATAGAACTCGATCATTTGTATGAATTGCTATCAATGAGCTTCCTACCTCTTCCCACGTTATCATTGCACAGCATAACATTGAACCAATTAGATGACATCATATTTCATGGTTAGTCAAGGGCGACAAATATAGAACGCAGAAAGAGAGAACTGGCATTGCTTCTGCCTCTGGTATCTCCCTCTTCTTTTCTATTTTGAAGCTGTTCGTTACATTACTATCGTATGTTTAAATTATTTCAAAGCCCAACATGTACAAAATCACGTTAAACTTAAATAATTTTCTTAATCTTCACAACTTCAAAAGTAAAATTTTTAAATTTTAGATTTTATCTTAACACTAATCTCTAGTCATTAATAAATTCGTTAATTCACTAAAAAAAAATATTACTCGTCAGCTTACTTCTATTGATGCGACTGATGACATGAGAAATAGATGCCAAAGACGGCATAATTATATTAATCCTTCTATTAATTTTTTAATTAATTGCTTTTTGTATTCTTTTTCTTCCATTATATCTTTATCTTCATCAAATTCATCAAGCTCATACCCGACATCTACATTCTCTGACTTTCTATCCCCTTCTAAGTCCATGTCTCTGTTAACCCTTCATATTCATCATTATGGTTTCTCGACTTGTCAAACTCAACAGGGCTTCCCACGTCTGGGTTTGATAATTGACTATCGAGCAAAGAATTAATATCTGAACCCGTAGAATTTGATTCACGGCCTAGATTAAAAAAAACCATCCCTTGTAGAATTATTGGGATTCTCCATTTGATTTTTCCCAGATTTAGATTGTTCTGTTGCTTCTGCAGAAGGCAAAGCCTTGATTTTCTCAGCCTTATTTTCAAGAACACCTCCAACTTTATACGGTTTGGTTTTGCCTATTGGTTTGGTTTTTCCATTCTAATGCTTGAGGCCTTTCAAAATTTTAGGCCTATAATTATATAATTATATTTATAATGTATATATATTATAAATTTAATCTATATTATCTCAAATAAGAAAAAAAAATTCTATTTTATTTTAAAATATGTATATATACTTATTCATTACTTTTTGTTTTAATAGTTGAAAAGTGACGCTGTTGTGATTAGGCACATCAATATTTTAAATTAAGTATAATTATAATTTTATTATCGGCTGGTAATTCTGATATTAATTAATCTATTTTCCTTTTTCTAAATGCTGTTTTATTTTGTTTTAACAGTTATGAGACCAAAAGACTGATGAAAAAGCTAGCCAACATGTTAATATAGATTAGACAATTAGCATATAATATTTCCTACATTTTTTTTGTCACAATACTATTTCCTACATTTCAAAACAAAAAGAAGAATCTTAATTTTTCCTTTCTCATTTTGCTTAATGTATAGAGTAGCATTATTTAAGTTAACACAACAATTATCAAATGTACTGAGAAAAATAAAAATAAAGCTGGAAAATGAGTGAGAAAGCCAACGGTAGAAGGAGACTAAGAATTATACTAAATTACTCATATTTACGTGAGTTTTATTAAAATTATATAAATTTTTTATTTTTAAAATATATATAAATCTTTATTAAAATAAAAGGTTATCTTATACTTTAATTCAATTTTAATTTTTTTACCAAGATACTCTTTATATAAATTTTTTATTTACAAAAATGTATTTAAATTAATAGATAATATGTTAATAAAAAAATTTAAAATTTGACTAAAATATAGAGTAATCTTTTGTTTTATAAGATATTTGTATATATTTTAAAAATAGAAGAGAAATTTATATAATTTTAATAAAATTTAAAAAAAAATGTATAATTTACTCTGAAAATTATAGTGAAAGCTGTGGATCGAATGAAGACAAACGAAATGCTACTGTTAGCTTTGAATAAGGAAAGGTAAGTGGAAGATGCGTAGCGGTGGCCAACTTCAGTTCGAGTTTATGTATAAAGAAGAGACTATCAAAATCAGGCAAAGTGGTTTTGATAGATTTCTAACTTTGTATCTTCTTCGTTGCATCCTGAAATAGACAAATCTTTCGTCTTTCGTAATGAATAAAACTGATTAATAAAGATAAACAAAAATGCACAAAGACACAAATTTGAAGACCGCTTTGAGCATTAAATAGAGGAAACGAGTTGATAATCCGTTATCATAGAAAAAGAAACGAGAAACATAGTTTTTCATTAGAATAGGAATTTACAGTTGATAATGGATGTTAAGAGCCAAAAAGATGGCTAGAAACTTACAGGCAAGGTTAAATGCGGGAAAGAAGGCAACAAATGCAAAAATGGCAGAGTGATAAAGGAAAAGTTCCATGGCAAAGGAGTATCCTGTTTTTGTGCGCGCAAACACTGGAGGGTATCCTGATTTTGTTGTCAAAATTTTTGTGTACATCAGAACAAATTGCATGTTTCATGTATTTAGATCACAGACTGCAGTAGTTGAGCCTTTCCCCTCTCATCCATTTTTTTGAACAGAACACTCGTTTTTGGCTGAGTAATAAGTGGACGTTTGTAACTTCTAAAATATTTTATTAAAGTGGCTTGTTATTAGCCAAAATTTAAATTTAAAGACTATTTTAAAGTATTTTAAATTTAAAAAATTAATTTAAAATATTAAATAAAGTTAAGGAGTTACCACACTAGTTTAACTTAAATTTTAACAATCAATTATTTTTTACAATTATTTTTTTTTCTCTCACTCCTAATGCGCTAGCACTCAAATATTTTACCATGAAAACATTCCTTATCTTTTTCACTCTGATTCAAAATATCACTCAAATTTTCTTTCATTGCATTTATTTTTCATTGGAGTCAAAAGCAAAAGAAAGTTATTGTATTTACTATTGAGAAACAATTAATAATATCATTCCCTTGAAAAGTTCCATTAAGTAATCTCCTTTGTAATCAAATTTTATACTCAGGCTATATTATTTAAAACTTTAACTATTTTTGTCATTTTTAATTTATATCATAGTTTCTTAATTTATATTTCTTGTAGGCTATATTATTTTTTTATCTTTACATTTAGGTTTCCAATCTTGTTTTTAATGGATTAGTTATATCATCAATAAAAAATTGATTATAAAAATTGATTAATAGTTTTGCATCTTACAAAGTTTAAATTTAAATAAAAAGATTTATTAATTTTATTAAATAAATTAAATTTTTCGTGTTAAAATTTTACTTTACGTTACATAATATATTAAGTCACGTTAAAGAAAAAAGAATGAGAGAAAAAGTGAAAGGCAAGAGAAGATCAAGACATTGGGGGAAATGACCTCCATAAGGCTAATATCAAAATCTTTAAACACTTACAAAAATTCTCTAATTGACAAGACAAGAGACTAACCTCCTTGTCCATGCATGAATCATATTGGTTGTCCCAAAAATCTTTCATAGGCAACAAGCCAAAAGGCCAAAATGGTTAAACTTATTATGCACTTGAACTTCTATAAGAGGTAAAAAATGAAACTTAAACAGACTTTCTTTATTATTCCCTAAATTATGTGTCTAGTCATACATACTTTAAATACAAAAGTTAAAATAAAGTATGCAAAGTAAACTATGTTGGCCTAAGTAGTTCACAAAGGCCCAATAGTCAAAATGACTCAAGTATAGTTCAAATGCTTGATAATAACAAAATTACAATTGAGTGTGTTAAGTGAAAAGTCCATTATTGAAGAGAAGTCGAAGGATTTAAAATAGATCCAACTCTTTGTTTGAAACCCAATTGATTAGTCATTACACAAAAGACAAAATAGGCAAATGAGTTGAAAGTATAAGTATGGAATCATGCAAGAAAACAAAAGTATTAGAATATATTTATTCTTTCAAAAGTCAAAGGAAAGTTTTAAACTTGCACCCCTTTCTCATCTCTTTTTTCAAAAGTTAATATAATACACTATTTTTGGAGTTTTCTTTTTATCTAATTTGTATAAAGCATTAAATAGCATTTATTAGATTGGAAAGCCTTTCCTCTCCACCATCTCTCTAGGCTAGAATGCAGAGCAAATGAAAAGAAGAAAGAAGAAACAATGCATACATTAAAGCCACTCTTTGTTTGATCAAGTCAAAAATTGTTAATTTTACTCATCATTTAAGATGCTCCAACAAGAACAAAGAGAAGAGTGAAGCCTCATTCTCAATCACTAGTTGGTTGGTAAAGCTCAAAAACATAGAAAAGTCAAAATGAAGATGTATTGAAGCAAAAATAGAGCATTAATTTCTTTTGCACTTCACTTTATCTCTCATTCCTATTAAGCTAAGTTTTGAAATATTATTGCTAGTGAAAGCATTTATTGAGCTTTTATTATAGTCATTTAATAAGGATTCATAAACTCTTCATCTATTCTATAAAATCCTTCTTAGTGAGTGAAGAGTAAGTTAAAGGTAAGCTTAAGAGAAATACCCTATGTATATTAGTTTAAGATAAAGTGAGTTAGGAAACCTATGTTGAAGGTGATTGCAGGAAAACCTTTCTTTTTATACTAGTAAATTTACTAAAGAAAATCCTTTAAGGTATAAGGGTACAGGAGTAGGGCCTTAGAATTTAGTATTGCCTTGTTTCTCTTTTATCTCATTTTTCTTAGTGTTTTAACTTTTAGTTAATTGACTTTTATAGTAGTTAGCTAAATCTTTTTATTCGTATCCTAGCTTTTAAGTTGTTGCCAACAATACTATTTTAATCAGAAGGCTTGAGTCATGACACAAGGTTTCTATTTTTTATTTTTAGCTCCAATAGCCATTTACGCCATTGCGCGTGTATCCTAGGTCACGGCGGGAGTCTCCAAACTTAATTTTTAGGTTTCAATAACCAAGTTAGCCGTAACAGAGAAGGTCTAAATTATAACAAAGGTTTCCAAACTCTTATTTTAGCTTAGAAACCTTTGATTCTCACATGATAATATTATCTGATGATTTGGAAACAATTATAAGAGGATTTTGCAAGGTGGAATCTATAGTTAAATGAATCAAAGATTTCAATTAATAATTAGAGTCATTTGTAGATTCAAATAGTTGTGATTGTTTGGCTAACAACCCTAATAATATCAAAGTTCAAATTTCTTCACTTTTTCTAATTGTAATGACTTTAGGTCTTTATTTACGATCATTAATTATATAATTAAGCCTAACCACTATAATTTAGAATAAGGGTTGTTATAGTGCCAATCACATCTCCATATTAGGGTGTGATAGTAATCGTCTTTATGCACCAATGTCTATGTAAGCTATAAGCTTGATAGGTTTGACAAATTTGGATAGGAGTATTTGCATTTTGATGAATGGCAAGGGAAACCTACAAGAATTAATGAAGGGGATGCTAGAGAAGATAGGCAAAGGCTTAAAAAAATTTTAAAGTGTCTCAATCAATTTCATCTTCTTCCTAAGTAAAGTAATATATGTTATCTCTAAAAGTTAGTTGCATAATAAAAATGGTTTTTTCCATTAGTAGAATCTTGCTCATACTAAACAAACATAATGTCTACATCATCTAGTAATGATGCAAAGGAACTTATCTTCATTTGTTGAATCATTTTTACTACTTTGGTTGACTTGGTTAGATAGTTTTGGGAGAAATGCTCTAGTTTTCTCCAAGCATAGCATCATAACATATATCATATAATTAAATTCATACCATTTCACTCTTAAGGCAATATTTTACAATCATAACCAAATTTTCGTCGATGATTTTTAGCCCGTTTCATGCATCAATTGGAACTCTGGGGGTCAAAATTTGAATTCGTTTCCTTTTTCACTCATGGTTACCATATAAAAGTTTATTTTGATCCATAAGATCAAGATATGATACCCATTTGCATATGAAAGCCATATAGCCCAATTTTGTCACTTTGACATAAAAGAACCTCAAATTTCAAATTTTAATAACTTTGGCTATATAACTTTAATTTATGCAAATTATATGTTTACAAAAATTTTATAATTTAAAATTTATATTATAAAAGTTCAAGTGAAAGTACACTCATTTGGCCTTGAAAATGGTATAAAATCTGAGGCTATGATAGTAGCTATAGTAACTGTATAATTTTGAAGATTTTAGGCCAGATTTGAAAATTTACCAAATATGCCATAGAGTTTGGAAAAATACCATATTTACTTATTAGAAAGATCTATAAATTATCTAGAAGCTTACCAAATTCTAGTCCCAAATTAGGTCATTTGGATTATCAATGGTAGATGTGAAATTTATAGCTCATTTGAACCAAAATTTGGTTCTAAAATTGTCTACTTGGCCTCTAAATTGCAATCTATTAGTTTGAGCAAGTTTTAGTCTATTCATGCTTTATTTCCATAGGTACCATTGCATAAAATAAGGCTAGCAAAAAAAATTCACTATCCCACATCCTTTCATGCATATACATCAAGTGGCCTCTCTTATATGGATTCTTGTACCAATTACCAAATCATACATCAAAATGGCACATATTTATGTTCTCAAGTTCATACACATCTTACTATCACATATCCTTGTCATTTACATAAGAGTTTATGTCTCATACATCGTCAAATATATAAGTTAGATTATAAGCTTCCTATTAAACTTTAATCTTTTCTATTTATTTCCCCTCACTTGAAAAACCTATTATGGTTAGTGGAAGATAGATGGGATGAGATTCTGGAAAGAATCTATAATATCCTATGATTTGTAATTCAAAATAGTTCCTAAAAAATGGAATAAATTATTTAAATGAGGTTACAAACTTAGAGAAGGGCACTATGATTCTAGATAAACCGAAACTAGAACTATATAGTTAATGAAAGAAAACCCTAGAGTAAAATGAATTGAGGCTAATTAAGGATAGAATGTTAAATAGAGCATTTAGAAATATGGTTAGAAAATGAAGAATGTTCCGAAATTAGAGCCAAAATGACTAAATGAAATGAACTAAAATCACAGTAGCAAAATTATAATTTTAGAAAAATTTTAAGAAACTAAAAGGAGGGAGTTTTAAATAATAAAATTAAGCTTACTAGAGCTTTCACAGACTTAAAAAACCATAGAAACTATTGTAATTTAGGTCGTCGATTACCCTAAACTTTGACCTGATCATTTTTTATTATTTCGAATCCCATAAATTTGAAACAAAATATTTTTAATAAACTAAAAGGTTTAAATTTTATGATAAAAGAGATTATTCTTAAAAATGATCTAAAATGAGTTCAAACGAAGGAAATGAAATTGTGGGATGTAATGAGAATTTTTATAATTATTTTAAAACCTTTATTTTCCTATTATATATGTGTAGCCACACCATCTTAGCCTTACAACCAACCTAGAGCGCCTCTGAACTAGCTCTCAAAGTTGCTTAAAGAGAAGGGAGAAGGAAGGAAAGAAAGGCCAAGTAAAGTAAGAAAACATCTACTTTTTCACCATATGCTAGATAGAAATTCTCTTCTCCTCTTCTCCTCTTTGAGCTCTTTCTTTTGGTGGTTTTAGTTTCTTAAAATAAACTTTCTAGTGGCTAAACTCTTAGAGGAAGAAGGGAATTTGAAGCCACCAATTGTGGCATAAATTTCTCCATTTAACAAGGATTAAAACAAGATATGATATGAGTTAAAATTGTTGCAATTCTTTTGAGTTCTCTCCTTTCTTCAATTTGGCCAATCTAAAAGGATTCAAGAGGGAATTGGCTTTTGGCCAAAACTTGATAGTAATGGGGGTTTTAAAATATGGAGAATAAGACTATGTAAAGGGAATTAAGTAGGAAGATTTAAAATGCAAAGTAGGCCACTTAGGGTTTTGATTGCATTTTAAAAGTTTTGGAGCTCTTGGAAGCTATTTCATACCATGTAAGATCATGTCTAGAATAGAAAAGAGGCAAGGATATTCTATATGTTCCAAATTTCATGAGAATTAAACAAAAACTCCATGGAACTCTTTCTTAAGCATGATTCAGCCATGAGAAGAATCTAGCACCTAGGAAGTTGTTTGGTAGATTCCAAGGTAATAAGTGGTCTAGGTATAAATCATAGACACTAATGGAATCAATGGAATGAATTTAGAAGCATCATTTTGAAAGGTGAATTTTTAGGGTTCAATTGTGCCTAAAGAAGTAACTAGGTGCTAGGCTCTTTAAAGTACGCATATGATGGCTCTAATGAGTTCTATTATGGTCATATGACTCATATTAAATGAGATTTTGGAACCAAGAAGTGAAATAATAAGAGTTGCTTCTTAAAGTACAAAAGTATGGCCATAAGTACAACTAAAACCCTAAATTGTATATGTAAGGCTAGTATGAGTATAAATATGGTTCCATTAATTATTTTGTGCTCTATTTGATGTATCTAGACCAAATAAGTGAATTCTTATTCAAGTGTGAGTGCAGAGCCATGGGACAAGAGAGAAAAGCCAAAGGGAATCCATTGAATTCTTTGTGTCAAGGTAGCTTTTCCTTCATTCTTGTATATGTATGCTTGGTTTGCTTAAGTGTCTTAGATTGCTTGAATGTAATGGTTGCCAATTATGTATATTGTTGATTGCTTGATGATTATATACAATTACACGGCATTTAATTGTATTTAGATTTAATTTGGCTTTTAAATAGGTGAGATTATGCCAAAAATCTCTTAAAATGGGTGAGGTGAAACCAAAAATCCCTAAATGTTGATGAGATTAGGCCAAAAGTCTCAATTTTGAGTAAAGCTAAGTTAAAAGTCTCTAAAAAATGGTGATACTAAACTAAAAGTCCCTAATTATTGAGTGATGTTAGACCAAAAGTCCTAGAACTTGATATTGTTCTTGATGGAGCCATGAGATCCTTAATACATGAATATGAATTATATTTGGTTGTATGACATACATGCATACATTCTTTGAACCTAAATGAACTGTATATGTATGGTTGAATGTTTGATTAGCTATTGGGATTCTTTGAATCTCATTTTTTTTTCTTATTTTTACTAACTATGGTTAGATGGTTCTCAAGGAAGCAAAAATGAGGAGAAAAAGGCATAAGGAAAGCTACTTTGACAATAGTTTGTGTTTTAAGGCATATTCTTGTATCTATGGCTAGGCATATGTATATTTTTTTATATGATCATTTAAATACACTTAAAAGTATAAAAATATGATGTAAGAACCATTTATGGATGGTAATATACAATATTATGTAATTTGACCCTTTGAGTTCTTGATTATAAGTATGTATAATGGCAAGTAAGGACATGATTTTAAGTTATAGGGTACTTGTGACATGTTGAACTAGCCATACATGATACATTTATCATTTAAAATGTATTCAAGAAGAGACATGGCATAATGTCAGTCATTTAGAACTATTTTGAACCAAAATTTTCATCTTTTGAGTCATAATATGTCCATAAACCCTTGACAGACCAAATGGATGAATCTTGAGCTAAAATTTGGTTAAGAACTTTTCACAAAACTAAAAACCATAATTTTTAGAACTCTGTAAAATATCTTATGAATTTTTAAATTTGGCTGTGATATAGAAAGTAGTAGTACATTGTTTATTTGGTATAGGTTCTATTTTTAGGGTTTTTTAGGGGCTTAATGAACTTGTTTTGGCTTGAGATTTTTACAGTAGTTAGATCTCATTATAAGATTTCAGTTGTCATTGAGTTTACATAAATCAGAGTTGTATAACTCAAATTATGATTTTTCAAAATTTGGTCACATTATGTGTTAAAATGGTCCAATGGTGCATATGATGGAACCAACAAAAGTTATGCCTCTTTTTGGCATATGATGGAACAAGCATACTCAAGAAGATATGTGGCATAATGTCTATCATTTAGAACCGTTTTGAACCAAAATTTTCATCTTTTGAGCCATAATATGTCTATGAACCCTTGATAGATCAAATGGATGAATCTTGAGCTAAAATTTGGCAGACATTTAAAGGACATTGAGAGCTTTTCACAAAGCTAAAAATCATAATTTTTAGACCTTTGTATAATATCTTATGAATTTTTGAATTTGGTTGTGTTATATAGAAAGTAATAGTACACTGTGTATTTGGTATAGGTTCTATTTTCACAGTTTTTTAGGGGCCTAATGAACTTATTTTGGCTTAAAATATTTATAGTAGTTAGCTCTCATTATAAGCTTTTTGTTGGCATTAAGTTTGCTTAAATCAAAATTGTGTAATTCAAGTTATAATTTTTCAAAGTTTTGCCACATTATATGTTAAAATGGTCAAATGATGCATATAATGAGATCAACAAAATTTATGCCTCTTTTTAGGATGTCTTAAGTCTAACAAATTAGTTTAACATGAATTTGAAGAAAGAGATGACTAAAATTCTTGTTGTGCATAATTGAATTATTTGAGACTTTCAATAATAAAAATTTTTGTCGCCAAAAGTGTAAATATGACTAATTGTTATCATAAGAGGAATGTGAATGAGTTGTATGTATAATCTTTAATGGTATGATAGAATCTCAATAGCAAAATCTTAATCTATATGCATACATGCAATCAATGCCATGAGGAAATGCAAGCATGTGGTCATAAGTATCAAAATAGCTTAAACATAAAATTCATCATGCAACTTCAATTTTCATCAGGTCATGGCATCAAAACATGCTAGGTAAGTTAAACCAGCCTCAACTTTGGGTCAAGTGTCATACTATTATATTTTACATGTTCATTATATAGTTTATACATATTTGGTGGTAGAATATTATTACACTTTTAGTAGTGGAATGTATTGTCATTAAAAGTGCTATTTTGCTATATAATGTTCTTACATAAATTCTTATTATTCCAACTCTCAAATTCATACTAAACCAACTTAATACAATCCATACAACTCATAAACAAGAACCAATTCCATGGAAATAACCAAATGTGCATTTTGACCTTTAAACATCTAATTGAGTTCAAATTTTGAAAAATTTTAACATGAGTTACACAACTTTGAGTCCAAAGATGCAAGTATGCATGTTATATAATCATGATTCAACCATATTCATGTATTAGGATCCCATTGGCTCCATCAAGAGCAATTTCATGCTTTAGGGACTTATGGCCTAGCCTCACCCAACAATTAGGGACTTTTAATTTAGTCTGACTCTTTTTCAGGGACCTTTGACTCAACCTCACCCACAATTGGGACTTTTGGTCCAGCCTCATATATTTCTAAGGGGCTTTTAGCTTCACCTCACCCATCAAAAGCTAATCTAATTCCAAATGCAAAGAAATATCATGGAATTGCATACAATCATCAAGCAATCAATAATACACATAATTTACAAAGCATACATACAAGCAATCCAAGACACTCAAACAAATTAAGTATGCATATATAAGAATGAAAGAAAAGCTACCTTGACATAAGTATTTCCCTTGGTATCTTTCTCTTTTTCCTTGACTCAACACCTACACTTTGATAAGAATTCACTTGTTTGGCCTAAACACACCAATAAAGCACAAAATTAACAACAAAGCCATACTTATACTATTTTAATCTTATAAGTACAAATTATGGCTTAAGGTGCAACTAATGGCTTCTTTGTGTGCCATATGAAACAACTCTTATAATTCAATTTCTTGGCTCCAAAATTTCAATCAAGATGAGTTATGTGACTCTATTAAAACTCAATAGAGCTATTATATGCTTAATTTAAAAAATCTAACACTAAGTTGCTTCTTTAAGCTTAATTAAATCTTAAATTTTCACCTTCTAAAATGAAACTTCTAAAATCAATCCAAAAGTTCATATTTATAATTCATATCTAGACCACTTATAATTTTAGAATCATTGAAACTCTTTTTAGATACCATTTCAACCCCTTAGCCAAACATATGTTTCAGTGGAGGGCCTTAAAAGTTTTATAATTCTTCTTGGGATTTTTGGCACATATAGAGGTTTCTTAATTTCTTTCTAATTTAATTATGATCTTACATAGCTTAAAATACCTTTCTAAGGTTCTAAACTTTCTAAGGTGCAATCAAAGCTCTAATTTCTCTATCTTGCATCTTATAACTTCTTAATTGATTCTCTTAGTTCCATCTTAATCTTTATACTCTTAAACCTCCTTTACCATTAAGTTTCAGCCAAAAACCAATTCCCTCTAGGATCTTCACAAGTTGGCCGAACCTATAAAGAGCAAGAGGAGCAAGGAAAGGCAAGTTTCTTATACCATGTTATATATATCATTTGAAAGTGTTTTGAATAGATATTATTATGGTGTAATTAGTTTCCTTTAAAGAGCTTCTTCCTCCATAGATTTAGTCACAAAACTCCCTTTTTTAAAAAACCAAATCAATAGAAAGAAAGATGAGAAGGAGTATAGAAAGGTTCATACTAGTCTTATAGGCAAAATAAGCACATAAACTTACCTAAATGAAGCTTTTTCTTCCGTCCTTCCTTACTTCTTCTCATGCCTCCTCGATCTAAAGTTTATAAGTCAATTATGGGGTTGGAATGGCATGGCTGAACATATATAAAGAGAAATGGTTGTTTTATAACAATTTGTAAAATTCCCATTTTGTCCTAATACTTCATTTCCTATATTTGAGCTTATTTTTTAGAATTGTCTTTTCCATCATAAAATTGAAACTTTTTAGTTTATTGAAAACATTAAGTTTCAAATTTATGGAATTCAAAATAACCTAAAACAATTTCGTTAAAATTTAGGTTAATTGATAACTTAAATTACACATGAGAAGAGTTTTAACCATTCTGACGGTTTCTTTGGTTTTCAAGGCATTGGAAAACCTTAACAAGGTTAATTTTATTATTTAAATTTCTAAAATTTTGTCCAAAATTATGATTTTACCACTACAATTTTGCTTCTTTTTATTTAGCCATCTTGACTCTAATTTCAAGCCATTCTTAATTTCTTAACCTCATTTCTAGATGTTCAAATTAACATTTTACCCTTAATTTACCTTTTTCTTTCATTAGTTAAATGGTTCTAGTTTCAATTCTTCTTAGCTTATATTTCCCTTCTCTAGGACCGTGACCCCATTTTAAATAATTTATTCCATTATTTAAGGACTATTTTAGTTACCCAAATATAGAATATTACATCAATGAAGAGCTACTATGCTCAAATCTATGTCATAGGGAGTTAGGAGCCGAAACATAGCCTTTTTACATATATAAAACTCAAGATACAAGCCAATACAAAACGTAACTCATGAAATCATTAAGCAATCAAACATACAAGCATCTTAACTCAATCAATCACTCAAATGCATACAAGATAAGAATAGATAACTACCTTATGAATTTGGAAGCTTGAAACTACCACTAATCTACTCGGTTATTTCCTTTTCCTTAATCTTCCTTGGCTTGACACCCACAAATTAATGGACTTTAGTAACTTGGCCTATATATATCAATTTGTAATGCAAAATAAACCATTAGGATCCAGTCTAACTCCTATGGTTAACATCTAACTCTAATAGAACTTAATATGCATCTTTAAACCCATTTTAGGTCTATTAGGAGGCAACTCCTATATTTCACTTTTTAGGCTCCAAAATCTCACTTGCTATGCAACATATAACTCTAATGGAAATCACTGGGCCATCATATACAATATTAAACAAGCTAAAGGTGAAGTTGCTTCTTTAAGTTCTTTTGGACCTTAAAATTTTACCTTTCAAAATAAGGCTCTTAAATTCATTCCAATAGTTCTATTATTGTTTATTCATCATATTTAGGCCTCTTAAAATCTTAGAATTCACAAAACTATTCCTAGCTACTTCATCTAGGCTTAGTCAAACCTATGTAATCAAGGTAAGTTAAGGAAGTTTCATTTCTTCCATGGAGAATTTGATGAATTTACGATATCCTTGGCTCTTTTCTAATTCAATTTGGTTTTAGGTGGCTTAAAACATCTTCCTAGGGTTCCAAAACTTTCAAGGTGAAACAAAAACCCTAAGTGTTTTAACTTGTATTTTATTGCTTCTTATTTGATTCTCTTTATATAATCTTAATTTCCATGCTTCAAAACCCTTATTCCTACTAAGTTTTAGCCAAATTCACATTCCTTTTAAGTTTTTTACCTTTAGGCTAAGCCAAGAGGAGGATGGAGCTGAAAGGAGAAGCAAGTTTTTTGATTCACAACATACCTTGTTTGAATGCTTGCTAAATGGGGATTCTTAAAGTGAAATTGGTTATTCCAAAATTGCTCCTTTCTTCAAGTGTTCAGCCACTAGAATGCTCCTTTCAATAAATTAAATCATCAATAGAAAGAGCTTGAAGAGGAGAAGAAGTTTGGCAATTAGCATAAGGTGAAAATGTGCATGAATTCTTCCCTTTATTGCCTTTTCCTCCCTTCTCTTTCCTCCTTCCTTTGACATCTTTCAGTTGTTGGTTCTAGAGAGTTTAAGTCAGTTTTGGTACAAGGGAAATGGCTAGTGTGACCTTATGAGAAAGAAGGAGTTGTTTTAAAACAATTTTCATAATTTCCATTACATCCTAAAATTTTGATTGCTCTAATTAAGCTCATTTTAGATCTTTTTTTAGAACTATCATTGTCATAACAAAATTTAAGATTCTAGTTTATTAAAAATATTTATTTTGAAATTTATGGAATTTAAAACAATCTGAAAAGCTCGATTAAATTTTTAATCAATTAATGTCCTAAACCATACACCATTAAGGTTTTAACCATTTTGATTGTCCTGATGGTTTTTAGGACTTTGAAAACCCTAATGAGCTTAATTTTGATATTTAAAACTCTTTTTTCAAGTTTCTAAAATTTTGGCCAAAATTATGATTTTGCCACTACATAACTAATTTATTTTGTTTAACCACTTTGGCTCTGATTTTGAGCCATGAGTGATTTTATAACCTTGTTTCTAAATGTTTTAATTTAGTATTTTTTTCATTAATTAT
Organism: Erythrophleum fordii; assembly: GCA_032878935.1. NCBI lineage: Eukaryota > Viridiplantae > Streptophyta > Magnoliopsida > Fabales > Fabaceae > Erythrophleum > Erythrophleum fordii. The sequence goes on along the minus strand of JAVQMF010000052.1, from coordinate 8,877,382 downwards.
CCTTAATTCATTTTGCTTTAGAGTCCTATTTCATTAGTATACTGATTCTTGTTCAATTTTAAAAGAACCGAATGTTACACGTAGCATTTATTAAACTTTTGTGACCACTTTTATCCTTACACTTGAAAAATCTGAAACCTTTTCATTTTGTGTGCCAATGAGGTTTCCACTGCTCAAAATAATGCTTTTTATAATGGTGTCCCTTTTGATTATTGGGGTAGTACACTTCTTCTCCTTACATTTGATATATAAGTATAGCTTTTTGTAAGTTTTTGAAAATTTGTCCTTTCTTCAAGAATGGAAGAAAAAAAAAAACCTTTATTACTTACATTGTTTGTCAAGGGTAGTTAGTGACAATTAATGTATTTCTCCAAGTGAGATATAGGCAACATCTCTAATAAGGACTAAAACAGATCTTTGCAATTTAGGTTGGATCTTATTTGGAAGAAATGCAATATAGGTATTTTGGAGGTTAGAGTTATTATACCCATTAAGCATGTACAAAAGCTTGGACATACACTGTTGATGCTTATCAAGATCTCTTCTTGAGTGAGCAACACTTCATTCCAAAGAAGTCTTGCCTCTTCTATTTGTTAATGAGAGCAAAGTCACTAAGAAATTTTTAATAGATTGTTCTAAGTATTTCACTAGCACTACATGTTTGTAATTCCTTAAGCATAAGATTGGCTAGTGGATTTTGTAGTCATATAATTTGCTTTATTTGGGGAGAATTTTAGCTTTTTAAGGGATATCATATACTAAGAAGGTAAAGAAGAGTTTGCAGGCTATTTGTCTTTTGGTTCTTTTCTAAGCCTCATTCTTTTAGGAGGTTCTTCTTCTAAAGTTGGAAGAAGAGTGGCTTAACTATCTTTGATATATAAAAGGAGTGTGTTTGGTAGTTATGTATCATGGCTTATAAATCTGGAAAAGCCTTGATGTTGCCCTTTTACTCGGGAATAGGTTACACATCATGTTGTAACATTTGGAATAGTCTAGTTGGAAGGGATAAACATAAGAGGATGGATAGGCCAATACATAATGGATGAAAGAATATGGAGTATCAAACAATGGTAGTTGTTTTCTGGCCATGTCTTTTTCAACTTATCTTAGTTAGGCTTTTAGGTTCTTAATCTCAACTTCTTTTTTTATTAAATTTTAGACCAAGGATCCAGTGATGCAAGAGGCATTATAGGTCAAGGTTAAGCTAAGTAATTTTTTTACTATAAATTCTCATAGAGCTTTTGGATAACATGACTACTCAAGAGACTAGTAAGAGATCCAAGCCACTCAAGAGGCCCAACCTATACAATAAGTTTAGCCCAACTTTAGTGATGTAATCTTTCAAGGCTCCCAAGACCTAATAGACTTTGACCTAATAAACTTCTTCAAGGCAAAATGGAGACCCAAACTAGAAAGATAATGCCAAATGACTTACCAAACCCAAACTCGCATTTCTATCATTGGTGGACTAGCTTGTCTAAAGGCATAGATTCAGATGACCTGAGCAATTATTATTACAATCTCTCCCTTAGTTAAGACTCTTGTTAATGAGGTTTGGTCTTATCACTTAAAAGAGTGTTGACAAGAATCTTTCTAGCTTTATTAAAATGAATGAAAGCTTGTCTGTTATCTTTAGCTTTGTCAAACTTTATTAAAGTCGCTACATATTTTAGTCATGTATTTTTAAGCGTTCTCTTTGTGATGTAAGTAATAATGTAATACCATGTGTTTTTTTTGTGCCTTTGCTATATAAGGAGTGCCACCCTTTAGTTGTAATCAAGCAATTTGATCTATTATTAGTATATCCACATGTACCATGTTCTCTTTCTAAGCTCTTTCACTTTTTGAGAACCCAAGACCCTTAGCTTTGATCATAGTTATCTCACAAAGGACAAGTATGCTCTACACTTACCTCTCATAAGGATTCTATGCATAAGATAAAACTAATTCTTGTGATCTGTCGACTTGGTCTTAAGTGTCTTGTCTTAATCTATGATTTTATGACTAAGATGTGACATATCCTAGCCTTGAGTTGTTAGCCTAAAGATGACAAAGTTGTATGTCTCAAGTCTCGACTCATGAAGTATCTCAGCCTTAGATTTATAGTCCATCCATGTGATGCTTGTCAAGTGTGATTTGTGGACATAAATAAAGAATAAGGGTGACTTAACATATTTTACAAATTAAAGTAGAACTTAAATATAAGGCATTTTATCAATTTAATAAATTAATAAATTTTTTCATTTAAATTTATCGATCTAATTTGAGGCCTTTTATTTATTTAAATTCTCAAAAATTATAGGAAAATAATATATACCTATTAAAAAATATAAATTTAAAAAGTATAATATAAATTTAAAATAAAAGATAGTTAAAGATTAGGATAATGCAAATTGAGGTCCTTGATTGCAAAATAAATCACTTAGTAGAGTTATTAACTAGAATGATATTACTAATTGCTCCTTTCTGTATCAACAAAAAATTAAATCACTTGAAATGGCCTAAAGAAGGATTTCAATTGACTTTCCCTTCTAAAGGAAGGATTTTAGTTGCCTTAACCTTTAGTGACCCAAGGTCAAAAGACTCAATTAAAGACTAGCACCCAAAAGGATAAGTTAGCTAATTAATTAACTTATATATTAAGAAGTTTTGTATTTTGAAGAATTTTGTGCTTCACATTTTTTTTTTCCTTTAAAAAGTTAACATTATTTTTAACTTTTAACTAAAATAAATTAGATGGTAACATTCAGTAGTTAATATCACTTTAATCAAGCAAAGAATCCATACATTATAGCCAGGGCCATCTTTTTTTTTTTCTTACTGCAAATTGTATTAAAAGGTACTAAACTAAGTGGGAAATTATATTTATTTATTTCTTATACACACACACACGCGCGCGTGCGCACACACACACACACACACACACACATTATGTTATTTATATTGATAATTTTTTTTATTTATTTGGAAATGCTCTCCATTGCATATCTTTAATCAAACCTTAGTAACCTTAGTTTATTTTTTCATTTTTTAAATCTTACTAGTCACCAAAAAAAAATGATAATTGTGAAAATTGCTTCCGGCCCAACATTTAAACAGTATTAATGAAATGTTTAAAAACATACTAATAATGTGTTTCTTGTTCCTTATCTATTCCTCCCATATATAATTATTATTTGTTTTATTCATAACTTTTCAAAATATGGGCATTTTTCTAAAAGGAAAATGGTAATAAGCCATATCTTAGTAAATAATCTCCTTCAACTCATTGACCTTGCCCATTATGCTCCTTGAAAAAAATTTAGAAGCCAAGGCTTTCTAATAGATATATATATATATATATTAAATTTTAATAATGCAAAGAAGATCATATTAGCTCATAGGAAAAAATTATGTATTATTCAGTCTTCTTAAATTTGAACTGAAACAGATAAAATATAAAAGGAAGATCCAAGAATAAAATGAAATAAGGTTAAACAAGGTTAGAATAATAATTTAGACATTTGAAAATAAGGAAACAATATTAAATATAGCTCAAAATCAGAGTTAGGATGGCTAAATAAATTTAACCAAAAGACAATGGTGTAATACCCAATTTCTTTAAACAAGCATGAAATTAACTGGTTACAAAAGAAAGTCCTCCAAATTGAATAAATTAAGGCAAAAAAAAAAAAAAAAATAGAGCAATGCTCCAAACATCAAAGAATTAGAATATAAGTCAAAGAATTAGAATATAAGGCCAAAAGTGCTTGGAAACCGAAGCCAAAATAACCAAATAAAATTTGACAAAAAGGTAATGGCTTTTTTGTAATTTTAGGTAACTTTTAGAAAACCTAAAAGAGAGAGCTTTAAATAAAAAATAAATGAGTTTTCTTATATTCTCAGAGATCTTAAAAGTTATGGGAACCCTTTGAATGGCTAAAACCCCTCCAATATGCAATTTAAAATGTCGATTGACCAAAATTTTGATCGATTTGCTCGAGAAGATTTTAAATGAAAAATAAATCCTTAATTTAGATGGAACCAAAGGCAATTTAAAATGTCGATTGACCAAAATTTTGATCGATTTGCTCGAGAAGATTTTAAATCCAATTTAGATGGAACCAAAGGCATTTTATGAATTAGAAGACGTAAATTTCATAATTAAAAAGATGGTTCTAAAAAAGAATGAAATGATCTCAAATGAAGGAATTAAAGTAGAGAGGCATAATGGACATTTTGAAAATTGTTATAAAACCACTTTTTCCTCTCCATATCAAACCAGCACGCCTCCGTCAGCTTAAAATCGACTCTTTCTAGCTCTGAAACAAAATTTTAGGCGTGAGAAAGGAGAAGCAAGAAGCAAGGGAAAGGAAGACTCATATAAGTAATTTTTCATATAATTTTGCCTATCTTATCTTTGTTAATGTTTTTCTCCTCCTTCTCTTCTCTCTCTCTCTCTCTCTCTCTCTCTATGGTTTTAATATTCCAAAAAGATGGAGTTTTGGTTTAAACCCATGGAGGAAAGAGCTTTTAACAAAGAACTAAATACATCAAAACAACCACCATGAAGAGTCTTTCCATTTGATGTATAACTCATGGCATAGAAGGAACATTTCCTTGGTTCTTTATCACTTCGTAGGTTCGGCCAGACCTAGAACAATTTAGAAAAAGCTGGTTTTTTTTAATGAAATCATGATGGGCATAAGGGTTTTCAAGTGCAAAAGTTAATATGGAACCAATAAAAACCATAAAAGGCTATAGGTTGTAAGTTTCCATACCTAGGGTATCACTTACACCTTAGGAAATATAATACTATAAAATGATATTTTAGACCAAGTAAGAATATAATTGAGTTAATAAGAGGCTAAGGAACACATATATGTGACAATTTCCTTAGAAAAGCAAGCAAAACTCCATGGGTGGCATTCTTGATGCATGTCTTGGCCAAGGAGTACTTCAAGTACCTAGGGAGAGTTTTCTTTGATTCCAAGGTTAGGAATGACCTAAATATGAATAATAAATACTAAAGGAAATATTATTTTGAATTTAGAAACCATGGTTTATGAGATAGAAGTTTAAGTCCCTTTATGGACATAAAGAAGCAATCTAGTATTTGGCTTCTTGAATTAAATTTATGACAACTCTAATGAGTTTAAATGGAGTCATATGACCTAGATTGAATGAGAAAGTGGAGCCAAGATCATGAATTTTAAGGGTTGCTTCATTATGCCCTTGTATGGAACCATAACGGTGTCACAAGAGAAAGTGAGCTTGTATAGAGTTTATGTGAAGCTAGAATTGGTTCCAATGATTGAATTGTGTCTTATTTGATATGTCTAGACCCAGGAAATCAAGATTCTCCTAGGTGCATATGTGTGGCCAAAAAAGGAAAGTAAGCAAGCAAAGGAGAAAGTTTGTATTCTTGACTCAAGGTGAATGAGAAAGTTTGCATGTATATGTTTGAACCATAAGATATGTTTATAGCCATTGATTATATGTTATGGTACCATTATACTTCTTGAAATGGATTTTGAATGTAAAATGGCTTGAATGGATGAGAATGCGCCAAAAGATTCTAAAAATGGATGAAACAAAGCCAAAAATCTCAAAAAAGAGTAAAGTTAAGTCAAAAGTCCTTTAAAGTAGGTGATGCAAATCCAAAAGTCCCAAGAAAATTGAGTGAAGCTAGACCAACATCTCTTAGAGCCTATGTTTAACATGTACGAGTTTTATGTGATATGGAAATATGTTTATGTATGTTCATTAAAAGTTCTTATGGCATGCTTGCATTTTTTGACATAGAAATGCATCCTATATGTATGTTTGAAAGGGTAAAGAGTTATGGGGATTTTTTGGATCTTACTCTTTTCTATATATGTCTAATCATGTTTAAGTAAGCCAAGTGAAGTAAGAAATGAGAGTTAAGCACCTTGAAGGATAGAACTTTGACAATAGAATAGGAAATTTATGTATTTGATATCAAAGTTTGTATTTATATGATACATATGGGATGTAAATACTTAAGCACAATTAGGAGTATGTAAATATGATGTATGAATCTATTTGGAACCAAACGTATACATATGTGAGTTTTTGACATCTATGAGCCTTGAGATGCATAAGTATAAGAACAACTAGGAAGGTGGTTTTAAGATGTATGATGATTTGGACCATTTGGGATACTTCTATATGCTGTGTTTATGCTTTTAGATGTGTTGAAATGGTTATGGAATGATTAGAAGACCATTTGTTGAATTTTGACCCCTTTATAGTTCCAAAATTGACATAATCTTGAGCCAAACCACAAATTGACCAATTAGACAATTTTGTGCACGAAATTTAGCATGAATATAGCCTTATCTAGATTTTTTCACTGAATCAAATAACACTATTTTTTAAGCTCAATAGAATTTATTATAATTTTTCAAATTTGATTAAATTATGTAGAAACTATTACTATTACTATTCATATAGTCAATTTGATTCTTTGTATCACTCAAGAGTCCAATGAAGTCCAATACTCATACCCTAAGCTTTCTATAGCTACCGAGAGCACCTCATTTAGAGCTCTGTAGAGGGATAAATGAAAATTTGAAATTCCAAGTCTATTACAGGAGGACTGCCAAACCTGATGTACTGTTTCATCAATTTTTATTAGTCAAACGTGATTGTTTTGATATGAAATTTTTATGATAGATAGAGGCCATTCTGAGATTTTCAGAAAGCTATCATTTGCATGATTTGAAGTTTCTTAAAATTAGTTATGATTTTTCAAATTTTATATGAGAATATAAAATGTATGGCAAAATGCAAGATGAAATGCAATTTCATGTTTTATGGCTTGGACCCATGTTTTGAACTTCCAATTATGATAATTCTATTTGAACAAATGTATTATGGATGGAAAATGAATTTGGTAGGATCATATGGTTCATTAAGCCAAGAATGAATTAAATAAGTTTTCAATGATGTAAATTTTTACTGCTAAAAGTGCTAGTTTAATAAAATTAAATCTTATAAGCTATTTGTACCTTGAATTGAGTCCTATTTAGATATGGCATTACAAGTGGCCAAATCATAATTTTGAAAAAAATTTTAGAAACTCAAAGAGGGAAGTTTTAAATGAAAAATTTGAGTTTTCCAAGTTCTTAGATTTCCTAAAAACTATAGAAACCCTCAAAATATCCAAAACCCTTTCAGTGTAAATTTTAGGTCGTGAGTTGACTCGAACTTTAACTAGATAATTTAGAATGGTTCCAAACCTCTTAAAATTGAAAATAAATGCTATGGACCCAAATTTTCAAACAATAAAGACAATTCTAAAAAGAAGATAAAACAAGCCTAAATAGATGGAGTAAAGTGAAAGGGTATAATGGAAATTTTTGAAAAGTTTATAAATCACCTCCTTTCCTTCCTTATTAAATCACACCACTTCTAGGGACCCTTAATCGACTTTATTTGCTTCTAGTCTAGTCCTCCAAGCTGCCTAAGAGCAAGGGAGAGGAAGGGAGAAAACAAGCTAAGAAAGGTAAGCTTTTTGCCCTCTTTTCATGCTACTTCCTTTATCAATTTGTTTCTCTTGTTCATGCTCTCTTTCCTAGTGGTTTTAGTTTCCTAAAAGGAGGGTTTTTATGGTTGAACTTTTGGAAGAAGCATAAGATTTGAGGAAAACAAGCTTTACACCAATTTCTCCTTATGATAAGCTTTAAGATGGTGTATGATTGATTGTGAGAAATTGGCTTCTTCTTGGCTCCTCCTCTCTTCTTTCGTTTAGCTAGCTTGAGTCTCATATGAAGGGAATGTGTTTTGCATGCAACCAAAATAGAACCAAGGGTTTTAAGGCATGAGAAATAAGATTATGCAAGGTAAGGAAATTAGGGCTTTAATTGCACCTAAAGAAATATAGAACTCTAGGAGCTTAGTTTAAGCTATGTGAAAGTATAATTAGACTCAAAATACCAAGGAATATGAATATGCATCAAAATCCAAGAAAGAATCAACAAAACTCCATGTTGCCTCTTCTTGAATGGTGCCTCGGCTAAGACATTAATGGAGTACTTAGAGAATGATTTGTTGAGCTCCCATGAATTTAGAAACTTAAATATGATGAATAAATAATTATAAAACCATTGGATTGAATTTAGGAGCCCTAGATTGAAAGTTAAATTTTTAAGGCTTAAATTGGATTAATAAATTAAGTTAATTTTAAACTCCTTTATTCAAACATGTAATGATTCAAATGAGTTTCTTAGAAAATAAGATTTGTAGCAAACAAGAGTTTAAGGTTTGGAAAGAAAAAAACAAGAGTAGCTTCATAATGGGCCTAAACTAGCTTTATGTGTTACCTTAGACTTTAATGAGATTCAATACAAATGATGAGGCCTAGAATGAGTTCAATTGGGTTAGTTTACCTTATAATTGCTATGTGTAGGCCCATCTAGCTTAAACACACTTAAATGTGGGTGCCAAGTGAAAGAAAGCCAAGAGAAAAAACAAGACCAAGTGAGTTGGTGGTATTTTGAGTTTTCACAAGTCTTAAGGTACCTTCATCTCCCTTTCTCGCATGCATTTGGATGCTTGATTGAGTTTAGATGCTTGTGTGTATAGTTGCTTGATGTTTTCATGAATTATGTTTTATTATGTTTTCCAAAACAAGTTATATGTACACGGAAAGGCAATGTGATGGCTTCTAACTCTTTAAGGTATGGAATTGAGTGCAGTAGCTTTTCCTTAGCCCTAAGTTGAAATTATTGAGCCTAACAAGTTTATAATGATGTCATGGCTAGAGAATGAATGAGTTTTTTTTTACTATATGATGTATTTGAATTACATGATACATATGCATATTATCTTTACACCACATGCATTGAATTTACTCACGATATATATATGTGCATTAAATTGGTTGAGATTGGTTACTAAGATTCTCCCAAAATCTTACCCTCATGCTCCCACTAACCATTTTAGGGTTAGCAAGCAAGGACAAAGATGTGGAAAGGAGTTAAACATTAATAGTGATGTATTAGAGTTGTTATATGTTCTATATTTTGATGTGTGTAAAAATATGACATTTTTTTGTATCTTTAATGGCCTATAATGTAAGACATTATAGATAATCCATGTTTTATTATGAGACCATATGTAAACACATGAAATATGAATGTATGGCAATTTATGGTGATATATGAGCCTTAGTGTAGCGAATGACATCAGTGGGTGCCAATATGCTTATGGGTAAACTTGGATGTCAAGGAATCAAATTTTGATCTAAGCCTCTTGGCATGCAATGTAATGGTTAGAAATGTCATTTAGGATGAATGAATGCTCAAAGTGGAAGAAATTCAATTGGATACTAAATGGTCCATTTTAATCCCAAACTTTGTTCTAAATGAGGCTTCAACCACTCAAATTTCAAAAATGGTTTAAATGATCTAATATGAGTTTAAGATTTGGCATGCAATTAGACTCTTAATAGAGATTTCTAATAAGCTAAGAACTAGAAATTTTGGAGTTGCACAAAATATTTCATAAATTTCTAAAATTTTGCAAAATTTTTACTTTGGCCCTTGATACTCTTCATATAGTCTGTTCCAATATTTTATGTATTTGATAGGCCACATGAATTTCGATACTCATGAAATTTTACAAGTATATAGTTGGTATTATAATCTTTTCGTAACCACTGAGTTTGCATAAATTAAAGTTGTGTAGTTTAAGATATGCATTTTTTAAGTTTAGGATTTGATTATGGTAGCAGTCTCAGTTTTTAGTGTTTTTGGTGGAACAAATGTATTCATTTGCATTTGAAATTTTGTTAACATGTAATTCACACCCTAAACTTTTTTTAGACACTTAATTTGCATAAATCAAAGTTATATAACCTGAGATATGCATCCCAAAAATTAGTGTAGATTTTGTGAATTACACTATTTCGGGTCAAACACATTTGCGAATTTTCCTATGTATATTTTTTGATCTAATGAGTTGAAACATGTTTGTTTATGGTGAATGTGAAAAAAAAAAAAGAAAGAAAGAAATTTAGACTTCTATAGCTCTATGACATGTGAACCAGTTATTTTTGGTGTTGAAAAATTTAAGAGTGGATGTGAACTTTGCATCTAATTCTATAAATTGCATTAATGAGGTAGATAAGTTAGATATGGCATACTGCATGAGTTTTTGAAAATGATTGAAAGGACATGAAAATTGAAGGGAAAAATTGAAGTCCAGGATAAGAGACAAGATGGACTACATTGCCTTTCAAAAATGCTTATTTTTTCCTCAACCAGACTTAATTAAAGGGCAAAATTGAAGTCCAGGATAAGAGACAAGATGGACTACATTGCCTTTCAAAAATGCGTATTTTTTCCTCAACCAGACTTAATTAAAGGGCAAAATTGAAGTCCAGGATAAGAGACAAGATGGGCTACATTGCCTTTCAGAAACGCGTATTTTTTCCTCAACAGACTTGAGATGTTCAACCACACTTTAATTAACATTCAAACCTTTCATATAATGTTTTCAATTGCGGACTGAAATCTAAAAAATATCTACATTTTTTTATTTTTGTAATTTGAACCCTTAATTGCCTAGTAGCTATAAAAAATAAAAAAATAATAATAAAGAAAGAACCATTAATTGCCTGTCCTTTTCGCCAGCAATCGAAAGCTCTTCCAATATTCTGAATTTTTCAAGGTATGAAAATTCTCCCATCCTGGCCCACTACAACCATGCTTATGCATATGTGAGTGAAGCATTTAAAAAAAAAAATGTTAATTTTCAATAAGATAATTGTTCACATATTATTAGTCTCAATTTTTAAGATTACCATCCTGGTGTATTAAACTTTGATCCTTTTATTCTCCTCTTACTCCTTAATACCAAAACTTGAATTTTTATCTAAAAAGAGATGGATTGGGATTCTTTGAATTACTTCATAAAAAAATATACTATAAATTTTTTAAACATCAATCCCAAATTAATTGTATTTTTTTTTAATTTTATTGTACAAATTTCTCAAAAATTTTATTGGATCTCAATCCAAAAGAAAGGAAAAAGAATTTAATCTTTGATTGATTAATTCCCACCCATTGACTGAATAAGAATAATGTTATTATATTATAACTAAAATTCTATTTTGATCCTTTATAGATATGATGATTTTTAATTTAATCCCTTATAAAATTACATTTTTAATTTAATCTCTCACATATAGATATTTTTTTAGTCCCTTATAAATAAAATTATTTTAATAATGTGCTTTTGTTAATCCACCAGTAATAAAAACTAACAATCAATCTGCACATTATATAATGACGACTAAACAATAATTTATCAAATTGAAAAAATAATTCCATTAGAAACTAAATTAAAATATATTCTATTTATAACAGACAAAAAATATTAATTGCCAATGTCAGAATTATTTAATTGCGTCGCTTCACTCGCTAAAATTATTTTCAATATTATCCAACATTCAATTTTTCTATTCTCAATATGGTCAGGACTTGGAGAATGAACCTAGCTACCGCCCGTCAACTACGTGATTAGTTGCCTTTCCTGATGGCTCGTCAACTTGAAACCTTCGACAATTCGATTTTCCACATGAAACTAAATTAAAATCCCTCCTCAAACTCTCACACTAACTATCATGATGGTAGTGATCATGAAACACAAATCCTCGTTTTTCCTCTCATTCTTCCACTACTCTCTCCTCATAGTTATTGCAGCCCAACCAACAAGCTCAGTAATACTAAAGTTGTCTTCTTTGAGTTCGAATAAAATTATGACAGCCCAAAACACACAGCCACTTGGTTATCGCTATGCTTGTTTGGACCAAAGTGGCATAGCCCCATCAAGCAAATACCAAAGCAACCTCCAGAATCTCATCTCTTCACTTTCTTCTGATGCTTTAACCAGCAACGGGTTTGGCAATAGAAGTGCAGGTAGTGATGATGATATGGTGTATGGCCTTTACGTTTGCAGAGGGGATGCGAATAGCAGTCTGTGCCATTCTTGTGTCAAAAACTCTAGCCGATTGATCCAACAACACTGCCCCAATAATGGCTCTGCCATTTTATGGTACCCATTTTGCGTTCTCAGGTACTGATGCACAACGACCATAAGGAATTATTGTTTGTCTTATTTTTTTTAAATAATGAGTTAATTATATAACTTTCAGATTTATAATTTTGTAGGTATATTGGGTTGAATTTAGGATTACTTAGATGCCATCAATAAAGATTGTGAAATTAGAGAATTGATAATCCTTCATTTTATTTTAGGTTAAATTATTCTTTTAGTTCTCAAAGTTTAATTCAATTTCTGATTTGATCTCTTTTGTTTAAAAATTTGTAACTCTATCCTAATAGTTTTGAAAATTTTTAATTTGATCATTGATATTAAACTTCCTTTAGTGTGTCAATAAATTTTACTTACATCCCCAGCTATATATTCTATTAATATTTTGAATATATATTATTCATATAAATAAAAATAATAAAAAATATATGATGGAGTGAAATATACTCATATTACATTTGTGACATGTGATGCCACTCATATTGAGTCCTTTGGATGAGTTGATACGAGTTATATATATTCAAAGTGTTAAAATAGTAGTTGGCCATGCTAACAAATTTTATCACCATACTAACAGAGTTATAACAATAGGGATCAAATTAAAAATTTTTAAAATTATAGGAACTTAATCACAAAATTTTAAATTATAAAGATTAAATCTAAAATTAGATAAAATTATAAAGACAGCCTTTATTTTATTAATATAATGAGGATTTTTTTTTAATCTTTGTGGGACTATAAATAAATTTCCAGCTAGTTATTATTATGTGTATTTTTCATTGATTAAGTATATAGGATTGAGTTGAGTAGCGAGTTCTCTGAAAGTTTCTTTATTGGTATAATACGAGGTACTCGAACCAGAATTTCTTTGGAAAACTCACGGTAACACCGAGGATTCCCATGTTTGATGCAGCACAGAACTTCACCAGTGCAGGGGAGTTTGACAGTGATGCTAGGATTTTGATGAATGGTTTGATACAGACATGTTCAAGGACAAAATTAATGTTTGGGACACACATGTTCAACATAAATGGCACCCAAGAAAGGTATGGTTGGGTGCAGTGCAGCAGAGACATTGCTAGTGAGGAATGCAGGACATGTCTAAGCAATATGCTTGAAGATGTTGAGAACTGCTGTGAAGGCAAGAAGGTTTGGAGAATCTTTTCTCCTAGTTGTATTGTCATGTATGAGACTCAACCTTTCTTTGTAAATGACACGGGGTTAGTTGCACCCCAGCCAGGTACGAGTTTATTTCTTTTATGAGGCTATTAGAAGACCATCATCTTTACCCTGATATCATGACTGTTAGATGATCCCAAGATGCCCGTGTTTGGTGATCTGGTATATAAAAATCTTAAATTTCATTCTGGCTTACACTTGGTATCATATACTGTGATATCTAAGATACTAAGGAACTAAGGAATGCGTGATAATAATGTACCAAACAGCTCCTTAGAGTTAACTTCATATAGGCGCTTCTAGTGTGCATTATTTTGTTTAGTTTGTTTAGGAAAATTGGAAGCAAATAAAAACAAAGAAATGAAAATTGCAGATGGCATAAACAATATTTCTTTTAAGAGGCATTCAGAACACCATCATCTTCACCTTGGTATCATGGATGTTAGAGGAATAAAAGATACCTGTGTTTGGTACACTATATGGCGTCTTATACTATATGGTATCCAAGATACCAATAAATGTTTGTTAACAATATATCAAACAGCTCCTTAGAGTCAATTTCATTTAGATGCTTCTAGGTGTACTTCATTTTAAAATGGTGCTTCATGAGATTCACTTCTAGTAACTATATATCATTTTGTTTGGCTTGTTTTAGAAAATCAGAAGCAAATAAAAAGAAAGAAAATTATTAAAAATGCATATGGTATAAAGATTATCTTTAACTTCTTTACAAGAAGATCCCAAGAATGGGAAAGGTTATAAAATTTTCGGCATGAGACATAGAAACTTTAAAACTTTTAGGTTTAATATCTTATAAATAGATCATTTTAGTACTAGCAAACTATAATACCCACTCACCGAACGTTGCCTAAAGGTACAATTTAAAGCAACTAAAATAGGAAAATGCATTTTGAGAAATTGTAGTTATCTATATTTATGAAATTAACCTCCTTTCTTGAAGATTGTCCTAAAGATAGTTTCCAAAAGCATGTTTGATTGTATGTATATATTTGTTTAGATCTTTTATTTCTCAAGAAATCAAAAGACTGGAAATGGATTACCTGCTGTGCAGCAGCAATCTGGACTATCCATTCATTTTTTATTTTAATATTTTTTCTATTTTGAAGGAAGCAAAATGTAAGATGAAAACAATCTTTCAACTTCCACCAAATATTTGTTTAGTGGAAATTAAAAAATTGTTTTCATTCTACTTTTCTTTTTTGCTTCAAAATAAAAAAATATCAAAATTAAAAAAATGAATGACAAGGATTGCAAAAAAAAATGAAAAATGAAAAATTGAGGGTCTAGATTACTGTGCAATGTGGGCAATACACATAGTAGAGAATTTGCTTCCCAGAATACTAAAGACAAACCTCTTGAAAATTATGTTCCAAATCATAAAACAAAAAATTTGTGCTTTGATTTAATTTTTTTTCCATTTATGCAGGAAAAGAAAGTAGTAATAGAAGGTTAGTGCTTATAATTATCATTGTTGTAAGTGGAGCAGTAGTACTAGCTCTACTAGTTTTCTACAGAGTTTTCTTCTTGTGTTTGAGAAGGAAAAAAGGTAAGCTCTCGGAAAATTTGGAGCAATTTCTTTTAGCTTTTGATATATAAATTATTATTTCCTAATTATGTTTGATAATTTCATAATTGCAGACAAACAAACTATGCAAGAAGATGGGCTAAATCCAATATTTTCTCAAAATCAAACTGATGGGGAGGATTCTATGAATGTTGACCTTCCTATGGTGCCCCTAAAAACTATTCTTCAAATTACTTGTAACTTTTCTGATGAAAATAGGCTAGGGCAAGGTGGATTTGGCCCTGTTTACAAGGTAATGAATTTGGATATCTCACATACTTGTATATCTTTATTCATTTGAGTAAGTTATATTCAACTTTTCTGATATTTATTCTCACATTGTCTCTAGTTTTAATTTATATTAGAACTTTCTTTGAAGTTTATAAAACTTACACTTACACTTCAAGTTTTGAAAAGATTAAACTAACCTCTCTTATTTTAGGTTTTCATAAGCCATTAGTTTTTTTGATAGTTGTGCAGCATTGAATTAGGTTATTGGGAGTTTTTAAGGAGAAAAAGTGCATAGGATAAAAGCTTCATAAAGGAGATTTTTGTAAAATTGAAACTACTATGTGAGTATTAATTTGAAAAACTTTAAGAGAGATTAATATAATTTATTTTACTTTTTACTTTTTTTGTCTTTCAATTTTCTTACACTTGGAAAAGATGAAAATGTTTATAGGGTGTTTTACCTGATGGGAGGCAAATAGCAATCAAAAGACTTTCAAAAACTTCAAGTCAAGGATCAAAGGAGTTTAAGAATGAAGTGAGGTTTATTGCAAAATTGCAGCATCGGAACCTTGTAAGATTGTTAGCTTGTTGCATTGAGCAAAACGAAAAGCTACTTTTATATGAGTACATGCCTAATTCCAGCCTTGATTTTCACCTTTTTGGTATGTCTCTTAAATACTCAATTTTCATGTCTCTTGTTTGCCTCACTTGCCTATATATCTTAAGTTGAAGCATGCAAAATTGGAATGACTCATTTCTACCAAAGAATTGTTATGAGAGAAAAAAAAAAAGGAACATTTATAGAAAATAAAATCTCTCTAATAAAGATATTGAGCAAAACTACTAGGAACATGTTGAGAAAACTAGAAAGTTATGCTTTTTGAATAATGTTTTAGAGGATAAACTAAGGACTCAAGAAGGAGAGTGAAAATTAAATTGAAGTACATCAAATTCACCTTAATTTTGGTATCATATTAGTTAGTAATTTGCACTAGGCCATAAATCATTACTGGACAACTTTTTGACTTATTATTCAATAGGATTTAGAATCATAAGTTAATTGATTGTAGCACATTATTTGTAATTTGTTAAGTTAATTAATATTGTTAATTTGCAATATAGCTAATATTTTATTATGATTGAAATTTTTTATTTATATAGCCTATAAATAGATCTATTGTCAAATAAAATAGCTACCATGACTTTTGTGATCAGTTTAATTATTGATAATATGTTAAAAAAATTGTGAATTTTCATTCTTACTATTAGAAAGTGGAATTCTTAATTTTATGAATACCACTTTGCCATTATAGTTTGCACTTCTCATAAATGCATTGCTTTGTGTCGTGTTTTCAGATACAAAGAAGCGTTCAAACTTGGAATGGAAACTGCGATTAAGCATCATTAATGGGATTGCAAAAGGACTTCTCTATCTTCATGAGGATTCTAGGCTAAGAGTTATTCATAGAGACCTAAAACCTAGCAATATCTTATTAGATTATGAAATGAATCCAAAAATTTCAGATTTTGGATTGGCAAGAGCTTTTGGAAGGGACCAGAGACAGGCAAATACAATAAGAGTTGTGGGTACATAGTAAGTTTATTATAGAGTGCTCTCTCACCAATCAAGAACATTTTTCAAACCAAATTCTTCACATACCTATTATTCAACCACTACTTAGCTCTACATATTATTTGGTAGCTAAAATGAAAAATAGAAATTAGATAGTTTATTTCAACTCTAAGACAAGAAGAGAGAAGAGCCAACAAAATATCATCTACAAGAATTGAATTGAAGATGTTTTGGTTAACACAATTTGATCCTATCAAGTGAGTCAATTCATAGCAACAAATTTTATGTTCTTATTGATTACAAAGAAGGCACAAGGCCGATGGAATTGGAAGTGAGGAAAGAAGTAGGGTTAGGAATCCTAGTACATTAAATTCTCCTAACACTCAAGTTTATGAAAAGTTTTCATTTTTGCAAAACCCTATTCTAGTTCTCCCCAGATGACATTAGTATCAAATAGCTCCCTTGAAATTTGTTTTATTTGTTCATTATTTGAAAGCTAAATTTGTTTTTAACACTATAGAATATTTACTCCTAAAAAATATTCCTGAAGGAAATTAGAAAAAAAAAATTAGACTTTTGAATACTAAACTAATATAAAAAATATAAAAGCTAACTAATATTGAAGATGTCTATAAAGGACAATGAGTTTTACTATTTTAATTTATAACTTAATTTATCATAGGAATATACAATGTAAAGTTGATAAATTTTACTTATTTTATTATGAACAGTGGGTACATGGCTCCAGAGTATGCTATGGAAGGCTTGTTTTCAGTAAAGTCTGATGTTTTTAGCTTTGGTGTTCTTTTACTTGAGATCATTAGTGGAAAAAAGAATGTTGGATTCTATCTTTCAGAACATGGTCAAAGCCTTCTCATATATGTATGCTTTCTAATTAATGCTTCTCTTTCTTAACAATGTATTAAAATAGACAAGTGTAAATGAATTTTTTTAAGTTTTTGCAAGGGAAAAATATATTTTATCTTTCTAGACTAAGACTTAATTACAACCTTAAATTCCAAAAAGTGAAATGTATCTTTCCTTTTTTGCTATAAGACTTTCAAATAAAAGTATAATATGTGAACTTTTTTTTCAACTAATATATTATTGATGGCTTCAAAACCATTTTTCTCATGTTATAATTTGATTGAAGAACCTTATAACAAATATTTAAATACTAACTAAAAAATAATTTTTTTGCTTATTAGAATTTGCTTGTACCTAAGATTAAATGCATTTACTGTTATAGGCTTGGAGGCTCTGGTGTAAAGGGGAGGGCTTGGAATTGATGGACCCATTATTAGAAAGGTTATTTGAACCTTCTGAAGTTCTCAGATGTATCCATATTGGCCTACTGTGTGTCCAACAAGATGCAACAAATAGACCTACAATGTCAAGTGTTGTACTTATGCTTGCAAGTGACTCAATGAACCATTCGAAGCCAACAGAACCTGCATTTTCTATTGGAAGGGTTTTCATGGAAAAAGAGTCTTCACCAAACAGTTTTATTCATGACTCTATCAATGAAGTAACAGTTTCTGAAGTTGAACCTAGGTGATCACAAGAACTAGACAAGACTTTTTTGCTTGGCTTTTAGCAGGATGGATGAAATTTATGTAGGAAAGTGACTGAGAAAAATGATATTATAACTTTCAATGTATAAAAGTAGGCATATGAAAACATTATTTTTAGCATTCCTTACATGTATCCACAAAGAATGAGATTTTGGACAATATTAATTCGGAGGATTAATGCCAATGGCTTTCCACAATGATTAACAATTTACACAAATGTAACATTCATACGAGATCGGCTATATCTATCAACTCTTATGTTAGAATCTCATACAGAGGGCTTTTTAAATATTAATATTAACATATGAGCTCTATGAACTCCTTCAAGCCTCAAGCTTACACCACATAGGTGGAGAACTCTAATCTATAGATATTTTCCTTTGGCATGCTGAATATGTGCCTCTAAGGTTTATGAGCAAGAAAATCAACAACCAAACTAAGAAGACAACAACCAATTTTCCCTATGTTAGCCTTGAATGAGACTTGAATTATTTATGTCCACAAATTTTTGGAATAGACTTAATTATTAAACAACAACTTTATTAGAGCACTAACTCTATTCCCTTAGTTCTACAATTGAAAGCTTCAATTTAGGTGTTGATGGTAATAAAAAGGTCTTATATTTTCAAGGAACATAACAATATTTACCTTAAATGGATGACTCTTAAATTCCTAAGATAATTAAAGAAGCAGCAATGCTTTATAAAGTTTAAAGCATCTAACTTGAAAATGCTAGAGTTGACCTGAGAAGGAAAGAAAATTAAACATGTAGCAAAGCTGCCTAAACCCCAAGAATATCTCAAAGAGAAACTGCCCTAAACAAATTCGTTGCTTGTAGAGCATCTAAATATAAGGAAACACCTTTAAAAATACTAGCATTATGTTCCAACCAAATATTCCATAACTACAAAAAACTGCACATTGCTACAAAGCTCTAACTTAAGACTAGGAATCAAAAAGTAAGGCTACCTTTGTTCCACTCTTTTAAAATCTTCTTAAATAAACTAGAATTAGATAATCATCAGTCATCAGCATTCCATTATTGAATTAAATAACATTAATTATGATAGAATATATACATCATGGGTAGTGTAATGTCTAATTTTTGTTAAACGACGAAAACGGGCACATTTTCAAAGCAAGTCCCCTGAGATGAGTGATTCAAGGCCAAATAAAATTTAGATAAAATTTTGAATAATAAAAAATGAGGATTTGAGCCTCGAGTTGCCTAAAAACCGGGATTGGGATGATTCGAAAAATTTGTTAAAAGACCAGTGACATTTTTGTAAATAAGTGGACTTTTTGGAAAACATATAGAAGGGCTTTTAAAATAAAATTTTTAAGTTCTTCAGGGTTCTCAAAAGTCCTAAAAACCATGGGAAGTCTCAGGACCAGTAAAGACTCTCTGGTGTAATTTTTTCAACGTTAGTTGACCCAAACTTTGACCGATTTGTTTAGAAAGGTTTTAGCTCCGATTTGAGTGATTCTAAAGATATTTTACTCAATTGGGAATCTAAATTTTATAATAAAAAGATGGTTCTAAAAAAGGAACTAAAACGAAAGAGAAACAGAAATACTATTACGAAAAGGCAAAAGTAAAATTAAATAGGAAAAGTGAAACTTCCACACTCCTCTTTAAAGACATGTCCCCACTCTCCTCCCTTTAACTAACTCTCTTTTGCCCATTTTTAGAGAAATTGTCCAGCCCTCTTAGGCACACCAATAGCAAGGGAAAAGAAGAAGAAAAAGCCAAGATTTTGGTAAGAAATTCTTAGCTTTTCAAGCCTTTCCTTTCACTAACACTCTTCTCCTTCTTTCCCTCTTCCTTTCCATGGTTTTCTTTAAGTTTTTGGTATTGTTTTTAGGCCAGACCAGGGAGGAAATTTTCGTGTTTGTGGAGAAGTGTCCAACCAAAGTGAAGAACAAGCTAAACGAAGCAAGAAAACAAGGTAAAACTTTCATTCTTTAGTAGTTTCTTTCTCCCTCTTCCTCTTGCACGAATTTAGATACCATGAGCCCAATTCTTAAGGGCTGTTTTTTGCCTAATTCATAGAGGGATTAGAGGTTTTAGATGGCAAGAATTAAGAAGGAACCAATAGAATCAAGAAAGAAGCATTAGGAAACAAGATGGAACTATTAGGGATCCAAATGCTCCCTTGCAAATCTGATTTAATATGAATATTTTTAGACTTAAATGAATGTTTAAATGTGCTCCTAAGATCCCCAAGAGGTCCTCCATATGTCTCTTCCTCCATGAAAATGAACAAAACCCCATGGAAAGTCATGAACCTAGAAGTTGGAAAAGTATAGAGCACTTAAGGGGATTGTAAAAACTGATTTAATTCATAAGTTTTCTTGGCTATTTAAGTATTTCCTTTACCTCCTACAACTCTTAACAACCTCCTTAAATGGTTCCCTCATCAAGGAAAAATCAAGAAGCCATGAAATCTCATTTATGCTCTAAGTTTCGGCTAAGTAGGGATGGCATAGTTAGGGAGAGTTTTAAATTTTTTCAAATCCATTTTTGAGTCATATATGATGAATGAATGTGAGGGGAAACCTTAGAAAAAATTTAGAAAGCTTAGAGAATGAGTTAGTGCTTTAGGTTCCATATTGTGACCTAAAGAAGAAATATGATGTTAGACCCTTTGTTTTAATGATGTGATGACTCCAAGAGGCTTAAAAGGAGTCAAAAATCATATGTAAGAGTAAAGAATGAGTCCTAGAAATCATTTGAGAAGTATTGCTTTATTAGGTGCCAATATGGATCATAACAGAGGTTGTAGAGTAATCTAGGATTTAAGTAAGTTGCATGACCTTAGAAATTATTTCATGAACTTAATTGGCTCCCATAATTTGTGTCTAGGCCAAAAGAAATTATCTCCACCAACTTGTGGGTGTGTGGCTAAAAGAGGAGGCTTAAAAGCTAAGGAAAAAGTTTATGTTTATATACAAGGTAGCTCTCTCCACCTTTCCTCATGCATGTATATGTGTTTAGCTTATTTTAGAATGCGTGTATATGTATTTTCAAGTTTTGAAAAGTATACTAGCATGCCTTTATATGCCATGATACTTGATGCCATGTTATGGTTTTAAATGATTACATGATATTTGTGTGGGTTTGCTTGAGTGTGGAAAGGGCAAGAATTCTTCCCTTTGGTAAGGATGAGCCAAGAACTCTTGAGCTTAGTTGAGACAAAGTAAATAGTCTCCCAAAAGCAAAGTGGGCTCCCAAGAGTATGATTGAGTCTAAAACTCTTAAAAAATGGGTGAGGCAAGTCTAAAATCTATGAGAAGAAGTGTGAGGCTGGTCTAAGCACTTGGTGAGCTCTTGGATGTCTTGTATGATTGATTCACATGCCAAGATTGTTTTTAAAATATGCATGTCTTCTATTTTTACCATGCATGCATTTGAAAATCTTGTTTTACACATATTATGCATGATTGAATGGGAGATAAGCTATAGGGATTCTTTGAATCTCATCCCTTTCTTTCCAATGATCTAACATGCTAGGTGGACTAAGTAATTATGGTGAAGGGAGCCAACAACCATGAAGAGGGACAATTAACAAGCTTATATGTTATTTTGTTTATTTTGGAACCATAATGATGGTTCATCATGTATATGATGTTGTACATATACTATGAACATTGAGACATGTGTAAATATACTAATATGTGATGTTGAGATATATGATTCTCATATATGACTACTAGCCCATGTTTTGAGTATGTAATATGTAACAACCGGGAAAAGGGAAAAGGAAAAGAAAGTAGAAAGCTGAACAATTTTGAATTCAGGAATTTTCCTAAGTCTTCTCCCAATAGCGAGAAATGGTCTCGCTATAGCGAGAGTACCTGTTCGCAATAACGAAGGTGATTCTAGCTATAACGAGTGCAGGCAGCAGTCCATATAAAAACCAGAGAGTTGCTTACTGTAGCGGCATCATAGCGAAAACGGTAGTCTGGAACCAACATGAGTTCGCCATAGCGAAGGTTAAATCTCGTCATAGCGAAGGGAACTGATACGTGCTCGCCGTAGCGAAGGTTAAGCCTCGCCATAGCGAAGCTAGACAACACGAGCTCGTTGTAACGAAGGTTAATTTTCACTGTAGCAAGGATCAGTCCGGAAGAGAGTAAAAGGTGAGAAATTTACTACTTTACATGATCTAACTCATTCTTTCTCTCATTTTTGCCCTAGACTTCGACCCAAGAGAAAAAAAAGGCGTGGAGAGTGAGAGAAACCAAGAGAAGGAGGAAGAGCAAGGGAAAGGTAAGCAAGTTCCTTCCATCTCTTTTTAGAATTCTGATCTCCTCTCTTTGCCTTCTCTTTCTATGGTTTTGTTTGTGAGATTGGTTGGATTTTGGGCATGGGTCAAAAGAGGGAAAGTGGAAAACACTCTTGAATCTCTTTGTTTTCTTTGAAAATATTGTTTCCACTACCTTAAGAGCTTGAGAGAGAGGAAGATGGCATTCTAGAGAGAGAGAGAAAACCTCTAGGTTCTGGTATGTTAGAAGGTTTGCTCTAAAGATTACATTCTAAGAGAGTAATTCCTTGTTCTTGATTATGCTTAGGCTCAAGTGAAGCATCTCCATCAAGGTGTGATTGTGAACCTAAGAAGGGAGAGGAGAAATTGAAAGGAAAAGCTAGTGTTGGCTTATAAAGTAGCTCTCTTTTCACTCTTTCTTGTTGCATTCTTGGATGTAATAGTCATTGTATGTTTATGTATATGCTTATTGTGTGGAATATGTCATATGCTATTGCTTTGATGCATTGATACCAATATGCTTGTGTGATGAATTGTGAGATTTGCTTGGGTGAGGTAGTGCCGAAAGTCCCTTGAGATGGGTGAGGTAAAGCCGAAAGTCCCTTAAGATGGGTGAAACAAGGCCAAAAGTCTCATAACCGAGTGAGGCCAAGTCAAAAGTCCTTAAACTCGGGTTAGGCCATCCAAAAGTCCCTAGACTCGGGTGACGCTAGACCAAAAGTCCCTGGAGCCCATTTTTGGCATTATTGTGATTTCCATAGCGTGTACAACATGTAATGTGATTGAGAATGGTTGGATGCCAAATTGCATGCTTTGACTTGTTATATGCCTTGATTGTTTACTTGAATGAGTGCATGAGCTACTGAGATTCCCTGAATTTCACCCCTTCCCCCTCCCATCTTAATATGCTAGGTGGAGTACAAGGAGAAACAAGTGCACACCAAGGAGCCTAGAAGTATGATTAGCTAGGTGTAGCTTTATTTTGATCTTTTTGATGTAAAGTGGTGCCAAAATATGTATGCACCTATTATTTTTAGGATGTAATTGTTGTAGCAAGTATAAATGTATGGATATATGATGTACAAACTATATAAAGAGCCAAATTAATGGAAATATGGGTTTTGCCCTTTTTGTGGCTTGTATGTGATGGTGTATTTTGGCCCGTAGCATAGTGAATTTATAATGTATGATGATTTGGATCACTTGGACATGTTATATAGACTATTTTTATGCTTTTAAACTTGTCCATGAGGTGTGAGAATATGTGAGAGGCCGTTTAGACTCATTTTGGATCTTTTGGGGGCCAAAACCGCTAAATTTGAGAGCTCCGTCAAAGTATGACCAAACGAGCTCTTCTTGCTATGAAATTTTGTATGCCTCTAGAGTTTGTAGAAAGATTCTTGGGAAGCTAAAGTGGGTAATATTTGGAGGTTTAGGAAATATTTGGCGAATTTTTGAAATTTGGGAAAATTTAGCAGTTTGGTCATGATACTGTTTCTGTAGTCCGAAAAGAAAACTGTATCATTCATGGACCAAATGAAGTCCAAATGTTATGAAATTTTATACACATAAACTAGACAACTACAGTGACCTATACCAACTAGAATCACCTCAATCGGAGGTCTGTAGAAAGAGATTGACACGCCTGACGCTCTATATCAGCATCAGGGAGCTCATTCGACCTCTATCACTTTTTCATCAATTTTCGGGGTCTGGGAGCTGCTGAACTGATCGGGACTTATTTTTTTCCTCTAGTAGACATCTGTAGCTTTCCAAATTGGTATAGATTGTCCAGATTGGATTTTTTTGGATTTAGTTATGAAGTTTTGAAACTCAAGACAGTAAACTGCACCAGAAACAGTGACAGCCGGACTTCCTTCCCATTTTTGATGTCAAACATGGTTTAGACTCTGAATTTATGACTAGGAATTATTTTTAGTGTAAATTTAACACTTAGAGCTTTCCAAAAAGCTAGAGTTTACTAAATTCCCATTTGTTTATAATTAGTTATGATTTTCCAAAGTTAGAGCCAAAAATCTGAATTTTGGGTCCATTTAAGAAAAAGTAATTTCTTGGTTTTTGGCTTCATATCCGTGGTCTATGGCATATTTTATGATATGTATGAGTTGTATACATTAAGTTTGAGTAGAGAATGTGGATGATGGGTTCACAAGACCCCCGGGGCAAAATATGAGTGTTGGAAACCCCGGTTTTTAGTATGAAAACACCACGGTTTGTACTTAACCTTTGGAAATCATATAGAGTCGAGCCCAGAGGGAGGCTAGATGGAGTTGGGACATTATAGTGTTACATAATACCATAGTATGAAAGTTTAAAGTTTGATAGAAATATGCATAAGTGTGTGTTGAATGGCCAAAATGAGATGCATGAGGTTTGAGACTATTTGGGCAGCTCACACAAGTCTCAAATAAACTTTTAAACTTGCCCAAAAGGTGTCAAGACCAAGAAAAATCCATTTGGCAACTTTGGTACCCAATGTGGAGCCAAAATTGACCATAATGGAACCCTATGTCACTTTTTGACAAAATGAGTTAGTTTGCTCTGAAATTTGGCATGCAATTAAGTCTCATTGAGATATTTTTGAGAAACTAAAAAACATAATTTTTGAAGGTCTAGAGAATATTTGATGAATTTTCAAAGTTGAGATTTTCTCTTGTTTCTAGTATGGATACTGTTCATATTGGCAGTTTTGTATTTTGTGTCACCTGATAGCCAAATGGTGTTTAATGCTTGTGAAATTTTATGTGCCTAAACTAGAGGTCATAAGCTTTCTGTGGCCATAGAGATCACCTCATTTAGAGATCTGAACAGAGAGTTATGCATTTTTGAAGTTGACTATTAGTACTAGTGGTGCCCCAGGAGTTTAGTTACTATTATATAGGTTTCTGATGGCTAAACATATCTTTTTCATTTTAGAATTATTTTTAGTATCAAGTTAACATTTTTGGCTTTCCAGAATGACCAAATGTGTGTGATTTCAATTTTTATAGAATTAGTTATGAATTTCAGAACTTTGTATCAATAAACTAAACAGCAGCCCAGGCAACCAGTGACTTCTGTAACTTTTTGGATGTCAAAGTCCTGTGTGATAAATTTTGTGACCTGGGCATATTTTTAGTGTGAAGTAGACATCCTAAGCTTTCCATAATAACTGAGATTGTATGATTTTGAATTTTCTACATTTAGTTATGGATTTCCAAATTTGGGTCAGAAAATGGAGCAAATCTGATCGAAAATATACTTGCTTATTTTGAGCTCCATTTCAGTTTCCATAAATTGTAGGTATTTTTTTATGATGTACATGAGTTATAATGATGGAATTAAATATGAGAATGCATAACATGAGCTCACAGTCCAGTGACACCGATTGCAAATTTTTAGATATGACGCAACACGAAAATAATCATTATTTCTTTAGTGTTTCCATGAAATACCAATATGATTCACAATATTATGCCACTTGAAAGCATGAAACGAGCTAGAATTTATGGTGTTACAGGCAGGGAGTGATACGCGTGAATAGTGTGATGGTGTCATAATAAATGGTAAACATATCAGAGTTTTATGTGATAGTAATAAAGTTAAGAAATTACATTAGTGATCTTTAGTTTCATCCACCAACTCCACCAAGATCAATAAAAGTTAAAAAAAAATTAGAAAACTCACCCAAAAAAAAGTTCCAATAGCATAAGTTATTATTCTAGCTTGACATTCAAACTAGCACCTAAGATGGCTAAGCTTAGCAACCCTGCTTGATGGAGCTGTGCTTAATGCTTGCAGATTTTATGGCAATATTGACATAGGTGAAAGGATTGCCCGAGCAACTAGCAAATGTTGAATATAGTGATTCTAGTCTTCATACACTTCTAGCTAACATTTATGCTTTTACACAAATAAGAAGATGTGAGCAAGGTGAAAATTCTAGATGAAAGATTTAGGAATCAGATTCCTCAGTCTTGAAGCAAACCTAAGACAACTTGAAATTCTTAAGCATCCTTAGGCTTCTATCTCTGTCAATTTAAGAACCTGAGCTTTTATTTTTTTTCTCAAATTGGTTGCTTCTGAAGTTGATATAACAACATATATATCTTTCGCTCTATGATGTTTTAATTGGTTATTTCTTTGAAGCCATATTAGCCAATTTAGTTTTTCAATTCTAACTATTTAGACAGTGATGTTATAGAAGTTGATCATTTGTATGAATTGCTATCAATGATCTTTCTACCTCTTACCTCATGATCTTTGCACAGCATAATATTCAACTAATTTGATGACGTCATATTTCAAGGTTTGGCAAGGACAACAATTATAGAACATGGCCTTGCTTTTGCCTTTGGTATCTCATTATTGTTTTCTATTTTGAAGCTATTTGTTACACTACTATCATATGTTCAAATCATTTTAAAGCCCAAGACATACAAAACAAAATAAACTTAAATAATTTTCTTAACCTTCAAAACCTTAAAATAAACATGTAAAGACCCCAAATATATATAAAAAGAAATTTGCTAATAGAAATAGTTGAGATTAAGGCATGGGTCTTATAGCAACCAAGGACCCTTATCATCTCAGCATCTTATGTTCTAGTTTCAGTTGGGCCATTGCTTAAATTTTTCTTCTACTAAATCACTTTTTTTTTTTTTGCACTACCAAAAGTGCATCTACTAGTATGTAGAGAAAGTTGTGTTTTTTATCATTTTCCCCTCCAACCTTCTATCACATGCCTTCAACATCAGAGTTCTTTCTCGAACAGCCAACAAAAAGTAAAAAACCAATTAATACCGTCCTTTCCTTCAGCTTTATTTTTGCAATACCCTTATTTCCCTAAGTTTCATTGGCTTCTGTGTGTTTTCTGCTACTAAACTGGTACCTAGTAAAAGCATTTTATAACCAAGATAGCATGTAAGATTTATGTTTCTCAGGTTTCAGATTTCAACTTCTACATTGCTAAGATTGGTCTTTAATTTCCCTTCAGTTTTATGGCTTCATGGTATATTGTTTTGTTTCTTTTTTACCTTAAAAATAGCTTTATATTTTTCCCTTGTCCTATGATATGGTTCTTGGCCACAGTGTAACACTATCATTCTCTAGCTCATCTCATATCATTTCTAGGTTCACTTCCTTAAATTATGCAAGCTTGACAAGGAAAATTTTTAAATTTATTCAATTTAATTACGTTGCATCATGTATAAATTTTTCATTCAATGTCCTGTGGACCATATAAACTTATTTATCTCATTTTCATATTTAATTACACAATTATGACTCAAAACCATCTAAAAAAAGTGGCCTAGAACTCGAGCAAAGGAAGTAGATACATAAAAACAAAGTGTGTAGTCTCAGACTAAATTTCTAGATTTCTGTTCTAAATTTTGAAAAATTATAACTAATTCTAAAAAAATCAAAATCAAACACACTATACCGTTCTGGAAAGCTACAGATATCTACTTTATGTAAAAATAATCCTAGACCACAAATGGGGTGTCTAACTATTAGAAATTGATGGAACAAACTAAAGGTCGCCTATTACTATTGGTACTATCCCTTAACTTCAAAAATTTATATCTCCTTGCTTAGATATCAAATTAGGGTGTTCTAAGTGGACATGGAAATCTTATCATATTCAATTTATGCCTATAAAATTTCATGAGTATTGGACACCATTTGGCTCTCAAATGACACAGCAAAATATACTGACCATATAAACAGTGTCTACATCAGTTCAATAGAAAAATGCTAATTTTGAAAAATCATAATTAATTCCATAGACCTCTAAATAATTTGATCTTTAGCTTTCCAAAAAGCTCTGAATTAGATTTATACGCATGCCAAATGTCATGGGTAAATTTGTTCATTTAGTTAGATTTTGATATTGGGTTGCAAAATGGCTCATTTTATGTTACATGAGAGCTCCAAATGATCCATTTTGGCTTCTATGACAACCATGGCCACTTGAGTACATGGGAATGCACCAAAATGGTCTATTAAGCATGTCTCAAAGGTTCAAAAACCTAAAAATCAAAAACTCACTCTCTCTCACCCCAAGCAATACATAAGAACATACAAGCTATATGTTGCCATTCGCTACCCAAAATTCACATTACCATTCATTTGGCACCAAATCTCATACGTACATCAAATATTTGGGTAACTACACATGTTTAAATAATTATGCAATAATTCTATCACAGTATTACATCATATGTCATTCATATGGCTACAAAATAAGCAAAATTAAACACATTGTTGTCAATCTTTCATCTCTGAACTTGGTGGCTTCCTTTACCTTGGTCATTTAGTCCACTTAGCATATTAAGGCATTAGAGAAGAGGGAATGAGATTTAAAGAATCCTAATAGCTCATCTCCCTTTAATCATACATAAAGAATAGAATTTAAGTCTTAAAAATGCATGCATGAGTATAATGGAAAGTGAAATAATTCAAGAAGCATTCTTAGCATTTGAACAAGTCATACAAAGCATACATAGGCTTGCCAAGTAAGTGGATTAGCCTTACTCATTCTCTTCAAGGTTATTGGACTTACCTCACTTTTTTTTTAAAGGCCTTAAACTAGGCCTTACTCTTAGAAGACTCTAAACTTGAGAATTCTTAGTTATCTTCACCATAACTAGTGGGTTCTTAGTTTCACCACACTCAAGCAAACCAAAGCAAATACACAAAGTGTCATTTGAATGCATAAAACAACATTATGGTACCATGGCATGTGAATACATGCTAGCATACTTTTCATAACTTAAAATATACATACACATATTCAAAGACAAGATAATCATTCATCCATGCATGAGAGAAAGGAAAGAAAGCTACCTTTGCCACAAAAACACACTTTTCTTCTTGGAAATGCACTCCCTTCCTTGGCCATGGAGGTGAGCTAGGAGACTTGAAAGAGCTTGAACAAAATGAAAAACTTAAAAACAAAAGGGCTGGACGTGACTTTAAAAGATGGCTAACAAAAGACCCATTGCAATGTATGGGAGGCCTAATAACAAGATCAAGAGCCAAAGCTATGAAAGAGGTCTGGAGTGATCCAAAAGCTAATGGACTTGGAGCCCATATTCTTAGCTAAATGTGAAGCCCAAAAGGAACAAAATAGCATGAAGATTATTTTATATCTTCAAGATGCTAGCCCAAGCCCAAAAGGAGCCTAATTGAAGGAGTCTGACCATTATCCACTAAATTCTCTCTTTTCTTTATTAATTTGATTATTTCCATTTCATATTTTTAGCTTTATTAGGTGCCATTCTTGATGAATTTGTCTAGACTTAAATTTCTTTTATTTTTTCACCATGTAAGAGGCACCACCTAGGAGTTATTTTATGTTTAGGGTTTTATTTTTCAAAGGCCTATATAAGGCCCACTTGTACTCCAAGAATTGGCAGATTGAATGAATTATCAATTTTTTTGAATCATTTCTGACTTGTGAGGTTTCTTTTGTGGCCTTTGTGTGCTAGGAAAAATCTTTGACTTATCAAAAGAGTAGTTCCCTTTGTGGCATTCCAGATTAAGGTTCTAAGAGACGGGTTCTCTTAGGGTTCAATTCTACTGAACAACATCTCTTATTTTTCTTCATTCACTCATTTTTTTGTTCTTCATTACTTGCTATCCAAATCTGTGTTTTTGCCTGTTCTTGTGTTGCAGCTAAATTCTGATCATTGATCAGTGTCATTTGGGGTTCTTAGAACAAGTTTATATAGGGTCTCACATCACACACACTCACAATGATGTGAGGCTTTTTTCTCTTGGCCTAGACACATCATATGGAAGCTAATTATACTTTTGAACCAAATTCTAAAGCTACATATTCATTAGTAAGGTTAGATGACTCATATGGCTCTTTTATGAATCTATAATGTACTTAATGAAGCAACCTTATGAAAATATAATCTTTTGCTTCATTATCCTTATTCATTTATGATTCTTGACTTCTTTTAAACCTCTTGGAGTCATCATACAATCAAATCAATGAGCTTAGTTAGGTGTTGCTTTTTTAAGCCATAATATGAAACATATGATACTATCTCACTATCTATGACTTCTAAAATTTTTCTAAAACTTCTTCTCATCCTTTTCCATTATATATGACTCAAAAATAAGTTTAGAAAAATTTAAAACTATCCCTAGGTTCCTTAAATCCTTTAGGCTGAGACATATATTTTTCTTAGCACCCTTAGAATTTCTTTACTTCCTTTGACGAGAGAAGCATATAGCAAGCTCCCTTGGTGTCTTAAAAGCCTATTTGAACTCTTAAACATTATAAAATATGGCTAGGATTCACAGTAGAGTTCAAGGTGCAATCAAAACCCTAGCCTTTCTACCTTAGAAAGCAATGGTTCTTTGTTATTTTTTTTTTACATATTCTTATTCTCTATACTCAAATTACTAAGATTCACCTTTGGTTTATCTAGAAACTCAACCCCTTCAGGCTGGCCTTACCTAGGTCAAACCACCCACAAAAGGAGGAAGAAGGAACATTAGGCATGGAGATAGCAAAATATCTTAATTTCTTGGTTCCCTTTTGCTTGTTTTTCACCTTTCTTGGCTTCTTCACCTTGAATTCAAAATTTTTACTTTGTCCTACCCTTAAAACAGATCCAAGAACTTCAACAAAATCATAGGAAAAAAAGGAAAATGGAGGAAAAGGAGTTTGCTAAAGAGAATGCATGAAAAACCAAGAAAATCCATACTTTTTTCCGTGTTTTTCTCCTGCATTTCTTCTCCTTCATGTTCACTTCACTCTCTTGCTTCTTTCTTTGGTTTAAGGCAAAAAAAAAAAAAAAGAGCTAAGTGATGGAGAGTGTGGAGGGTAAGTCTATATATATGTAGGGTAAAGAAATAGTTTTCAAAAATTTTAATTTTATCCGTTTGTCTTGGTATTTTCATTTATGGTTCATTTTAGCTCTTTTTTGAAAATCATATTTTTCATCATAAAATTTAAGTTGCCAATTTTATAAAATGCCTTTGGAATCACTCAAATCGGAGTTAAAACCTTCCCAAACGAAAGGGTCAAAGTTCGAGTCAATCGATGTTGGAAAACATACACCGGAGGGATTTTAATTGTCCCAAGACTTTCCATAAATTTCAGGGCCTTTGAGAACCCTAGGCAACTTAAAATTTTTATTTAAAAAGTCTTTCTATGAGTTTTTCAAAAATTGCATGTAATTACAAAAATGTCATTACGTTTCGTCAACATTTCGTTAAAATGTATTTCTTCATTACAAATTCATTTTTCTTTCCATCTGAGCCTGGTATTCTTATTTTTAGGAGTCTAGATTCCCGCTTAAACTTTTAAAAACCTTAACTAATTCATTTTAGGAGACTTATTTTGAAAATGTATCTGTTTCCGTCATTTTAATGAAAATCAGACATTACACATAGCAAGGATGAGTGGTGTTACAAGGGGTTGCTCCATGGTTGTGGTTTTATTGAATAAAGGACCAAGAGAGGGCAGAGGGAGGTGCATAACATTGTATTGACTCCATCTTTTTCTTTTCCTCTTGAGTCTTGGCCAAGCAAAGCAATTTAGGTGTATATGTGTGGCTGCTCTTACGGCAAGGCTTGGTTAGGAGGTGTAAATAGTAGGAAGGAAGAAGGTGAGTGGTAAATTTTTTTCTAGAAGCTACCCTTTCCATTTGATTCTTCAACCATAGGAATCTTAATGCTATTACTAGTATGGTTATGTGTTGCATGGAGCTCTCTATTTTTAATATGGATTTAAATAAATTTCATAAGTTTTCAAGCCAATTATTGAGATTTTAAGACTATAAGTTTAATAGTTGATATGGTCGAATTCTTTTGAATTTTGAATTGAGATAGCTTTAAGCCCAATATATATATATATATATATAATATATATATATATATATATAATATATATATCTTGTTTTTGCCTATTATTATTTATTTCATTCATTTATATCTTAGACTACTAAAATATTGGAAAAGTTTATTGTTAAATAAAGAGAATCTAAAAACTTCAAGTTGGGATTTTCAAGGAGTACATCTACCTTTGAGAAGATTTTAACTTCTCCAAGATAAAGCCTTATGAATAATAGTTGACCAAGTAAAGAAGCTAAGGAAAGAAAAATTGTAAATTAAGCTTGTAAGATTAATAATGGTTGGAAGAAATGGAAAGAATATAGAATATTAAAATTGTAACTCAGATGAATAGATTTGTATTGGTGTCGTGGAAGGGACCTAACATTCACTATATCTAAGATATTTATTAAGACCGAGTATTTGGGTAAAGATGATAAATTTCATGATTTGAAAATTGAAGTCATTTAAATATTAAAATTTTATGAATTGGTGTATAAGGTATTCGGGAGAGCTAGTCTCAGCTAAAGAATTAGCGGAGAATATAATAGGGAACTCTTCTATGTCATCTTAAAAAGTGAGTAAATAATGCCAACTATATGCCATATATATATATATACATGATGCAGCTCCATTTCAAAACCTGTGATTAAACATTTCTTAATTTATTATATTCACTTTACTAATTGTGTTATGGATTATTTAATTATCTAAATGTTTATTCAATTAGTTTTGGACTTTAGAAACATACACCAATGTTGGAAATCATTTTTGTTTAACTGAGAAAAATTTAATTCAATTTTCCTAATTTCTTTATAAAGTGGAATGTCTAATAATGCACACTATTAATGTGCTTTGATGGTATGTAGGCATAATTAAGAATTTTGATTTATTTTGAACGTGTACTTCTAGGATGATTCTTTAAGAGTTATCTATTTTGGGACCCTACAACTAACTGTAGTAGTGGTTCATCATGGTGCACTGTGAAATTGTACTCCTACTAATAGAGGTGTTGCTTGCCTCATGTGGTTGGCCACTATATGTGGATCTGTTTTGATTTTTGTCATACCATATTCATATACTATTTAACCACAAATAGCTAAAAGCATCCATTTTCACAAAATAATTACTTTTAGTAGCAGAAAGTGTCGTTATCAAAAGTTAAATTAATTCATTTTTAGTTAAATGAACCAATTGGGCTGACCAACTTCATCCTCCATCATTAACACACTCATTCAAATAGAAGCATCACAATTGGAAGCAAGCATTTCGGATTTGGACCATACATAGCAAAATCAACATTTCACTTTCATTTCCATAGGCTCCATAATCTGACCTAATCTTTGAAAGTTCATAACTTAACCTAGAAAATTTCAAATCATGTAAATTAGGACTTTATGGAAAGCTTAGGACGTCATCTAACTACTATAAAAATTTTACATTAAAAATTTTAGATCAAAATAATATCATTTGACTCACAAAAATTAATAGAATAGTAACTGAGTCTAGTTCTCATCCTATAGCAGACTAGCAAATTTGAAAATTCATATCTCATTCTACAGAGCTCCAAATTGGGTGATCTAAGTGGCTATGGAAATCTTATGATGCCAACTATACACTTATAAACTTTCATGAGCATTGGACTTCATTTATCCCTTCAAATACACCAAAAACCAAACTGACTAAATGAACAATATACTGATAGTTTTTATCAATTTTAGCCAACTTTGAAAAATCATAATAAATTCTTTAGAACTTCAAAAATTTTGTTCTTTAACTCTATGCAAAAATATAGATGATATCTAAATGCTTGCCAAATTTCATGCCAAAATTTGTTCCTTTGGTCTAATTTTGGTTCATGGCAAGATTATAGTTCAAAATGGTCACATTATAACATCAAATGGTCCAAAATAGCCCCCCACGTGAACCATGACCATTTGAGCATGTCCAAAAGCTCAAACACAATGCATAGAAGTATCATAATAGGCTCAAATCATCATAGAACTCAATTTTACCACTCCACTTGTTTATATACATATGGACATCATGGCTTAAGAATGCCAAAATCTTACATTCTTATACATTTGGCTCTAACTTTGGTTCATACATCATATTTATATACTTTTATACATGAATAATGGTTTACATCTTCTAAACATCATATATATATATATACTTTGACATTAAATTACATAAAATCATATTCTATTGTCAAAGCATCATCATTCATACTCCTTGACTTCCATTCTTTACTCCATGAGGCTCACCTAGACATGGTTAGACATGAAGTGAGGAAGAGTGAAATTTAAAGAATCCCAATAGCTCACTCACTCTTTTAAACATATATATATATGGCATATTTTCATGTCAAAAAATATAAGCATGCATCAAATGCTTCTAGTAAATATACAAAATCATATTTTCAAGTCACATAAAACCATTCAAATCAAATATAAGTATTAGGAACTTTTGGTTTAGTGTCACCCAATTCTTTGAGACTTTTGGATTAGGCTCGCCTACTTTTAAGGGCTTTTGACTTAGTCTCACTCACTCTTGGGACTTTTTGTAACAACCGGGAAAAAAGAAAAGAAAAGGGAAAAGAAAGAAAGTGAAATCTGGAAATTTTCGGAATCCAGAATTTCTGCCAAGTCCTCTCGCAATAGCGAGAAACGGTCTCACTACAGCGAGAGAGCTAGTTCGCAATAGCGAAGGCAATTCTAGCTATAGCGAGTGCTGGCAGCAGCCCATACAAAAACCAGAGAGTTGCTCGCCGTAGCGGCGCCATAGCGAAAGTGAAGTCTAGAACTAACGCGATTTCGCCATAGCGAGTGGTAAATCTCGCCATAGCGAAGGGAACTGACGCGATCTCGCCGTAGCGAAGGTTACACCTCGCCATAGCGAAGCCAGATTACACGAGCTCGCTATAGCGAAGGTTAGTTTTCGCCGTAGCGAGAGTCGGTCCGGAAGAGAGTAAATAGCGAGATTTAGACTTCATTAAACGCCCAAACTCATTTCTTCTCTCATATCTGCCCTAAGCTTCGACCCAAAGAGAGAAAAAAGGTGAGGAGAGTGTGAGAGATCAAGAGAAGGAGGAAGATCAAGGGAAAGGTAAGGAAATTTCCCCCATTTCTCTCTAAAACTCTGATCCCCTCCCTTTGCCCTCTCTTTCTGCGGTTTTAATTGTGAAAATGGACGGATTTTGGGCATGGGTCAAAAGAGGGAAAGTGGAAAACTCTTTTGCATCCTTGTGTTTTCTTTGAAAATGTGGTTTTCCACTACCATGGGAGCTTGAGAGAGAGAAAGGGGTAATGGCATTCTAGAGAGAGAACCCTAGGTTTGTATGTGATAGAAGGGTTGCTCTAAATTAAAGTATAAGAGAGTAATTGTATGCTTTTGTGTGTCTAGGCTCAAGAGGAACACCTCCATCAAGGTGTGATTGTGGACCTAAGGGAGAAAAGGAGAAATTGAAAGGAAAAGCTAGTGTTAGCTTTGGCTCTAAAGGTAGCTCTATCTCTTTCACTCTTTCTTGTTGCATTCTTGGATATGATAGTCATTGTATGATTATGTATATGCTTGTTGTGTGGAATATGCTATATGCTATTGTTTTGATGCATTGAATGCCAATATGCTTGTGTGATGATTTTGTGAGAATTGCTCGGGTACGGTAGTGCCGAAAGTCCCTTGAGATAGGTGAGACAAGGCCAAAAGTCTCCAATGAGTGAGGTTAAGTCAAAAGTCCTTAAACTCGGGTGAGGCCATCCAAAAGTCCCTTAAACTCGGGTGAGGCTAGACCAAAAGTCCCTGGAGCTCATTTTTGGCATCGTTGTGATTCCATAGCATGTACAATGAGTGTTGGTTGATTGAAAATGGCTAAGTGCTTATTCACATGCTTTGACTTGTTATATGCCTTGATTGCTTACTGGATTGAGTGCATGAGCTACTGAGATTCCCCCGAATCTCACCCTTTTCCCCTCCCAACTAATATGCTAGGTGGAGCTCAAGGAGAACCGAGCACATACCAAGGAGCCTAAGAGCATGCTTAGTTAGCTAGTTGCTAGCTTTGTTTTGATATTTTGATGTAAATATGATGTAAAGTGGTGCCACATGAGGATGTGCCCACTATTTTTGAGATGTAAAGGTTGTACCAAATGTAAATGTATAAAAGGATATTGTATGAACTATGTTTATAGCCAAATGAATGGAAATGAGGGTTTTACCCCTTTTGATGCATGAATGAGATAGTGTATAATTGGTCATAGCATAGTGAGATTTGGATGTATGATGATTTGTATCATATGGACATGTTAGATATACAAGTTTTATGCTTTTAAACTTGTCCATGTGGAGTGAGAGTGTGTGAGAGGCTATTTGGACCCGTTTTGGACCTTTGGGGTGCCAAAACCGGTATTTTTGAAAGCTCCGCCAAAGTATGACCGGATGAGCTCCATTTGCTATGAAATTTGGCGTGCCTCTAGAGTGTATAGAAAGCTTCTTGAGAAGCTAAAGTGAGTAATATTCGGAGGATTATAGAATATTTGGGGAATTGTTGAATTTGGGAAAATTCAAGGGATTGGTCATGTACTGTTCATACAACCAGAAAATGAAATCTGGGGCATTCTTAGACCAAATGGATTCCAAATGTGGTGAAATTTTATACACATAAACTAGACCACCACAGTGACTTATAGGAACTAGAATCACCCAAATCAAAGGTCTGTAGAGAGAGATTGAACCGACTGAAGTTCTGCATCAGCATCAGGGAGCTTTCCTGACCCCTGTCACTGTTTCATCGATTTTCGGGGTGTAGGGGCTACTGAACTGATCTGGACTTATTTTTTTCCTCTAGTAGACATCTGTAGCATTCTAAATTGGTATAATGTTCCCAGATTGGATTTTTTTGGATTTAGTTATGAATTTTCGAAAGTCATGACAGCAAGCTGCACCAGAAACAGTGACAGCCGGACCTCCTTCCTATTTTCGATGTCAAACATGGTCCAAACGCTGTGTTTGTGGTTGGGAATTATTTTTAGTGTAAAGTTAACACTTAGAGCTTTCCAGAAAGCTAGAGTTTGTTGGATTCCCATTTTTCTACAATTAATTATGATTTTCCAAAGTTAGAGCCAAAATATGACTTTTGGGCCTAAGTGAGGAAATGAAATTTTTTCTGGTTTTTGGCTCTATACCCGTGGCTTATGGTTTGTTTTATGCTATGTATGAGTCATATGTATGGAGTTTGAGTTGAGGATGCTTGAGACGGGTTCACAGGACCCACGGGGCAAAAGATGAGTATATGAAACCCCGGTTCATAGCATGCAAATGCCACGGAAGAGTAGAGATTCTTTGGAAATCATGTGGAACCGAGCCCAGTGAGAGGCTAGATAGCGGTAGTAGATTGAGGTGTCACACTTTTGGCTTTGTCTTACCCACTTTTAGGGACTTTTAACTTAGCCCCACTCACTTTTGAAATTTTTAGCTTTGTCTCACCCATTCTTAGGGACTTTTGGCTTCTCTTCATCCACTTTAAAGGACTTTTAGTACAACCTTGCCCATTAAAAGCCTATTCAAATTGTCATTTAATAAACATAATGGTACCAAAATATTAAACCAATAGCTATAATTATATTTTATGGTTCAAACATATATACAAGCATTCAATGATAATTAAACAACTAAGAAATGCATATAAGAAAGGATGGAGAGCTAACTTGAGTCAAGAAGCACAAACTTTTTTCCTTGAACTCTACTTCCCTTTCTCGACCTCACACACATACACACCTAGGAGGAGTTTGATTTGTTTGGCCTAGATACATCAAATAAGACACAAACACATTATTGGAACCAATTCTAACCTCATTTAAACTTTACATAAACCTATTCTAGCTTATAGCATGCTTATGGTTCCATACAAGGGAATAATAAAAACAACTCATATAATTCATCATCTTGGCCCTAGTTTCTCACTCAATCTAAGTTATATGGCTCCATTTAAATTCATTAGTGCCATCTCTAACTCAAATTAAGGACCCTAGCACCAAGTTGTTTCTTTATACATAATGGAACCTAAAACTTTCAACTTTCAATTTATGGCTTTTAAATTAGAACCAATGACTCTTTTGATATTTATAATTCATATCTAGACCATTTCTATCATTAGAATCCAAGAAAACTCTCCCTAAGTGCTCCATCTAGCTATTGGTCAAGAAACATAGCTAAGGAGACACCCATTAAGTTTTATTGAATTTTTTAAGGAATTTGACATCCATAAAACTTCCTAGGTCTCTTATAAACTCATAAATACTCTTATATAAGCTAGATTACCATCAGAAAGCTTAAAAAATTCTTAGGTGCAACTAAAACTCTAATTGCCATAACTTGATTTTTAAAGCTTTTCTTTTGGCTTCAATTGCATATTCTTATTCCTCATACTTTAAAACCCTTGTTCCCACCTTATTATGACTTGAATTCATCCTCTTTTAGATGGCCTTAGGTCTGGCTGAAATTCATAAGGAAAGAGGAGGCAAGGTGAAGCAAAACTATACCATGAAACTTACCTTGTTTTAAAGTCTTCCAAGAGAATTTTCTAATGCCTCCAAACTTTTCTCCAAATTCTCTCTTCACTCTACTGAACTAACCATGAAATAGCCCTAAATAAATCACCAAATCTATGAGAAAAGAGAGGAGAGATAGGAGAAGTTTAATAAAGCATGAAGCATGAAAAAGTATCATATTCTTACACTTTCAAGGCTTAATTTTCTTCCCTTTGCTCTTTTTTCTTCCTTAGGTTCTATTTGACACCAAATGGAAGTTGGTTAGAATGGTGGAGAAAAGGGGGATGTGGTTATAAGAAGCTAGGGGGTCATTTATGATATTTTTCAAAATTCAAATTTAGTCCCTAAACTTAATTCTTTCCACTTGGCCTTTTTTTAACTCCTTTTTAAGAACTTTCTTTTCTATCATAAAACTTAGTTCTTCTAATTCATAAAATACCTTTGATTTCATCCAAATTGGATTTAAAACCTTACTAAATCGTTCAATTAAAGTTTTGATCAATTGATACTCCAAAATGCATACTGGAGAGGTTTTGGCCATTCTAAAGGTTCCTATAGTTTTTAGGGCCTCTAAAAACCTCAAAAAACTCAATTTTACTATTTAAAACTTTCTCCTTTGAGTTTTCAAAAAAATTACCTGAAATTATAAAAATGTCACTGCCTTTTAGCTTAATTTTATTTAGCCATTCTGACTCTGATTTTAAGATATCTTTAGCATTTTATTCTCATTTTTAGAGGTCTAAATTATTATTCTAATTTTTTTTGGCCTATAATCAATTGAATTAGGAACCTCTACTTGTAACTCATTAGTTTCAAGTCATTTTAGAAAAATTGGGTATTACAATTTTCACTAGCAAATTGCTCAGCATTTATGTTACTCATCCTCACGAGCTGTGTGCTTTGCGTCTAATCTATTTAGTACCAATTAGATGCCCCTATTATATTTGATGAATGACTTTATCTAGAAGAACCATTACTCACTATATTAGATGTTTCAATTATTCGATTATGGCTTTGAATATAATTTTAATATGAAATTCTTATACTTTATAAATAGCCTTATTTACTTACTGAGCGATTGACTCACTTCTTTTATTTTCAATATTTTTTTAGATAGTAGAACTAAACTTGACGCTACTTCAGTGGCTTAGAAGTAGTAGCACTTTTTTGTTTTAGTGAGCCTTACATAATGTTTGTGAGCACATATATTGGTTGTCAATATGTAATTGGTTTTACTCTATAGTATGTATGTAGCTCCATTGAGCTATGGACAAGTTCCACCACCTCTAGAAATTAGTGAATAATGGGTTATGTTAAGAGTAAAACTCTCTTTTGATGTACTTATTTTGCTAGGATGGTTGTAGAAATTTCAAGAAGTTTAAATTTTATAGGAGACTTTGCTGAAATTTCTACAAAAATTATATGTAATTAATTATTTTTAATTCAAGTATGATTTATAGTTGTTCTGATTGGTTCTATTATCTAACATTAAATCTCTAAGGATTCCTAATAAATTATGTTTAGGATTCTAGTTTTAGTTATACTTATGGAGGAGACATTGTTGATCTTTCATGCCAGTCACACTCTTAGTTTCAGGGTGTGACAAAACCTTTCAAATTTCAAATTTTATGCCAATAATCTTCTATTATTAATAAATTCATTAATTCACTAAAGAAAGTATTACTAAACAGCATACTTCCATTTACATGACAGATGACATGAAAAATAAAAGTAAAAGAGGGCATAATTATATTAATCTCTCTATTAATTTTTTAATTAATTACTTTTTCTATTCTATTTCTTCCATCATATCTTTATCTTCTTCGTCAAATTCATTAAGCTCATATTCGACATTTGAATTCTCTTACTTTCAATACCTATCTAAGTCCATATCTTCTTTTGTTAACCTTCTATATTCATCATCATGGTTTCTCCACTTGTTAGGCTCAATAGTGGTTCCTAAGTCTTAGTTTAATAATTTACTATTGAACAAGGAATTAATATCTAAACCTATAGAATTTGATTCACAGCCTAAATTAAAAACCTTCACTTATAGAATTATTGGGATTCTCTATTTGATTTTTACTAGACTCAGATTGTTCTGTTGCTTGTGCAGAAGGCATAGCATTGATTTTCTCAGCTTTATTTTCAAGAACAACTCTAACTTTATAGCCAGATGGTTTAGTTTTACCATATGGTTTGATTTTTCCATTCTATTACTTGAAGCCTTTAACTTTGCCTATGATGTGCTTTAATGTAAATCATTTTATAGTTAGTCTCAAGCTAAAAAAAAGAGGAAGATTGTGTTAGACAGTTAATAGCCAACGTAAAATTTTGTCAAATCTTTATGACATTGATCAATAATATATTAAAGTTAATGTTAGGTCATTACCTAGAAGCAATATGCTATATAGCTTGAGTATGGTGCCAAATGAGCAAAGGCAGAGCATTGACGCCTAGGGGTAGTGAAAAATAAGTAAGAGTTTCTATATTTTTACAAACAAATATAGGTATAAAAGTTAGTTCATGAGAGTAGGATTCATTTTGGAACTTAGAATATAGATACACTTATAGGTAAATTAATGGAAATAGTACTATGATTAGAAAGAGGATTAATTTTATGTGCTTACAAGAAACTAAATAGGTAGAAGAAAAAATGAATAAATTAGACATATCAGGTTTTAAGCTATGATATAGTGGTAAAACTAAATCTAGAAATAAGATAAATATAATTGTGGATAAGTATTGAAAAAATATTGTGGTAGATGTAAAAAAATTAGGAAATATAATTATATCATTAAAATTTGTAATGAAAAGAAAAACTTTTATTGTTATTAGTGCTTATGCACCATATGTAGGATTAAAAGAACACTATAAGATAAAGTTTTGGAAAGATTTAGAAGATCTAGTTTAAAGAATACTTTTAGGGGAAAAGATTCTTATAGAAGGAGATCTTAATGATTATGTGGAGAGTGCATCTAGAAGTTATGAGGGTTCATATAGGGGATATAGTTTAGGAAAAGCAAATATAGAGGGTAAAATGTTTTAAATTTTTCATTAGCATTTGATTTTATTATAGCTAATACTTGTTTTAAAAAGCATGAAGAGTATCTTATCACATATAAAAATAGGGAGACATGCTCTCAAATTGATTTCTTTCTAATAAGGAAAATGGATAAAAAGCTTTACATAGATTGTAAAGTTCTACCTGGAGAAAGTTTAACTACACAACATAGGGTCTTAGAATTAAAAGGAGAGTAAAGAGTAAAGACCAAGGTGGGATGTTAAGGATAAAGTGGTGGCAATTAAAAAGTGATAAAGAAAACAACTTGCAGATAAGGATTTTGGAAAAAGGATCATGGGAGGCATAAGGAAGTGCTAACGATATGTGAAATAAGATGACTAAAGAGATTAAAAAGGTTACAAAAGAGATATTTGAGCAATCAAAAGATTTTAGACCTATAGATAAAAAATCTTAGTGATGAGATGTAAACGTACAAGATAATGTTAAAATTAAAAATGAATGTCATAAAGCATGATCTTTATGTAAAAATAAGAAAAATTGAAAAAAAAATAAAGTAGTTAAGAAGATACTAAAAAGGAGGTGAGCGAAGTAAGAGCTAAGATATTCAATGGGTTATATATATATCCTTAGGCACTAAAATTGAGAAAAAAAAGTATTTATAAGCTTGCTAAAAATAGAGAAAGAAAGACAAGAGAAATGGACTAAGTGAGATGTATTAAGAATGAAGAATGTAATACCTTAATTTCCTTAACGCTTACACAATGATCACATGAGTTCTCCTAACACATATTTGGTATGTTGGTACACATTTGCAAGGGTGTAACACTTTTATGCATGGATAATTGCGTAATGAAAAGCTCAAATAATCCATTTTATGCTTCAGGGACCATATGAGCTCATCAATATTATTTTTTATCCATAGCATATACATTCAAATCATAAACGTCACAATTCATCTCATACATCACCAATTTGGAGCCAAAACTCAAGAAGAACCATATTTGCTCTCAGGTTTGTT
Organism: Erythrophleum fordii; assembly: GCA_032878935.1. Lineage (NCBI taxonomy): Eukaryota > Viridiplantae > Streptophyta > Magnoliopsida > Fabales > Fabaceae > Erythrophleum > Erythrophleum fordii. The sequence continues at coordinate 8,834,463 of JAVQMF010000052.1, read as the reverse complement.
GTCACAGATTTTTTATATGAATTTTAAAAATTCATAACTAATTTTAAAAAAATTAAAATCATGCATATGATAGCATTCTCAAAAGCTGTAGATGTTAAATAATGGCTAAAAATAGTTCTAAACCAATACAACAACATTTAGCCCATGAAAAGCAATATAATAATATATTAGGTCTATTCTCAAATAACTCCAAGACCTAAAACTTTAAATATTTGTTTCTCCCTCTACAAAGCTCCAAATGATATGTTTTTAGTAGTTATGGAAATCTTATAATGTCTAGTTTGTTCTCGTAAAATTTCATAAGCATTGGACTTTATTTGGCCCACATATGATACAAAGAAGCAAACTGACTATATAAACAATACTTATACTAATTTTGCATAATTTGGCTAATTTTAAAAAATCATAATAAAACTTTTAAATCTCTAAATTGAGTGCTCTTTAGTTTTATGAAAAGCTCTAGATAAGATCTATTTTTTGGCTAAATTTCATGTAAAAATTCATCCATATAGTCAGACTTTGATTCAGCTTAAGAAATGTTCAATTTTGAAGTCCATCATGGGTTTATAAGGCACCAAATGACTTTCTTAATATTTTATAATTACTTGGGCACATTTAAAAGTACAATTATAGCATATAAAAACATACCAAATGGCTCAAATTATCATGGACCTCATTCTTACCTTACTACTTGCATTTATACATATACACAAAAAGGCTTATAGGTGACAAAACTCATGTGTTTATTCATTTGGTTCCAAAATGGACACATCATCATACTTACATATATTTGTACATGTTCAATGGTCTACATTATATATATATATCACATGGTTATAATTCTTAACATCAAAATACTATTAAAAAGCCTATTTCTCTATCTCTTTATCAAAATCTTACTTCTCAAGGTTGTTGGCCTTAATTTCTTGGTGCACTTAGCCCACCTAGATATGGTTAAACATATGTAGGAGAAAAGTGAGATGTAAAAATTTTCAATAGCTCTTAACTCTTTCAAACATATATAATGGACGCATATTTATGTTAAAGAATGCATGTATGACATGTAAGCTACTAGTAAATATACATAAAGCATTTCTTTGTCATATGAACTCATACATATCAAATATAGGCTCTCGAGGGCATTGGTCTAATCTCATCCATCTACCTCAGGACTTTTGAATTTTTCTCACCCACTTTCAAGGGACTTTTGACTTAGTCTCACTCTTCTTGAGACTTTTGGCTTTCTCTCACTCATTCCTAGGGACTTTTAGCTTATCCTTACCCATGCTAATAGACTTTTGGCATAACCAAACCCATTCAAGCCACTTTGCATACATAAACACATTTTAGAAAACATAATGATAGCATAATATGTAAACAACGACTAAATACAATTCTCATAGTTCAAACATACACACAAGTACTTAAAGATAAGTAAACATATAAGTAATGTATCTGGGAAAGGTTAAAGAGCTACCTTAAAGCAAAAAAGTAGACTTTTCTCTTTAACACTTCTTCCTCTTTTTAGCTAAGCACTTGTAACTAGGTGGCACTTAATTCTCTTAGCCTAGACATATCAAATAGGACATATTTCAATCATAGGAACAAGCTTTAACTTTATACACACTCTATGGAAACTGACTTCCTATATGACTTCATAATGGTTATATACAAGACCTAATGAAGCAATTATTGGGATTTATGATTTTGGCTCCAATTTCTCCTTCAATCAAAGTCTCTTGACTCCTTGGAGCCGTCACAAATTTATTTCTAGGAGCCTAGATACAAGTTACTTCTTAAGTCTTAAAATGGAATCTACACCTTTGTCTCACAAACCAAGATTTCTAAATTTATTCCAATGCTTCCTTTAGTATTCATCTATCATATTTAGTCCCTTTCTACCCTTAGAAAAATTTAAAACTCTCCCTAGGTGTTTGAACATGGTTTCGTCGAGACATGCTCCTAATTTTGAACCCATGGAGTTCACTTCATTTTTTTCAGGGAGTTGTTAAATGTGAGGCTTCCTAAGTGTTTCAAGAACCCATACACACTCTTAGATAACTTAAATTATCACTAGAAAGTCTCATACATATTAAGGTGTAACAAAATCCCTAACTTTGCTAACTTAAATTCTACTGCATCTTATTTGAATTTCTTTACGTATTCTTAAATCTCACACTCTAAACCCTATGTTTCTTTCTTGCTAAGACCAGAAATCACTCCCTCTTGCTTGGGCCTAGTGCTAGCTGAACAACACCCAAGAAGAATATACAAAGAATTGCAAGGGAAACTATGAAAATTACCTTGATTTCTAGCCTTTTCCAAAAGCTCTTTCACTTGGTACAAGCTTCTCCTTCAAATTCTAACTCCCTCCCTTTGAACTAGTCCCAAAATAGTCCAAAATCAAACATTAAAATCATAGGAAGAAAAAGGAGAAGGAGAAGAACAAGATCAATAAAGCAAGGAGCATGAAATTCCAAAGTTTTCTTAACTTTTTCCTAAGCTTTTTCCTTCCTCCTTGGCTCATTTCTTGTGCACCTTTCTTAGTTGGTCTCTCCTCTATTTTGGGACAGAACATATGTCGATTAAATATAAAGGAAAAGCTTCTTAAAATTTTTTTAAAAAATTTCATTCTTGCCCCCTTTTTCTTGGCTATTTCCTTTTGGGCTTATTTTAGCTCCTTTTTTAGAACCATCTTTTCTATTATAAAATTTAGATCATTCGACTTATAAAATAGCTTTAGTTTTACTCAAATTAGATTTAAAACCTTTCCTAATGAAAAGATCAAAGTTCACGTCAACCAATGTTCTAAAATATAAACCGAAGGAGTTTGAACCATTCTAGGGGTTCTTATGGTTTTTAGAGCCTCTAAAAACTCTAGCAATTTTTCCATTTAAATATCTCTTCCTTAAGTTTTCTAAAAAAATGCTCAAAATTATGAAAATATCATTACCTTTCATCTAATTTTATTTAGCTACTCTAGCATCAATTTTTGGACATCTTAAGCCTTGGATCCTCATTTTTTATTATTTAGAATTTTATTCTAATTTTATTTAGCCTCCAATCTTTCTATTTAGAGGATTTCCTTTTATATTTTGCCCTATTTCTAACATTTTAAGAAAACAAGACATTACAAAAAAGTCTTAGTCACAGAAAAGATATTAAAGGAAGGTGAAAGTATTATTTTCATAGACTATTTAATAAAAGACACGGGATCTCATGGCATTCAGATAGGCTAGACACTATAGAAAAGAATCAAAATTATATCTTTTATCAATAGGATTATAGAGTTAGAGGTAAAAGAACATTAAAGAATATGGAGAATGGTAGAGTAGTAGGACCAAATAATATACCTATTAAAGTGGGGAAGGGTTTAGAAGTGAAAAATATAAGTTAGCTTACAAAGTCATCTAATAAAATTAAAAGATCTAAGAGAATACTGGATGAGTAGATGAGAAGTATTTTAATTCCAATTTATAAGAACAAGAGAGACATACAAAACTATGCAAATTATAGATAAATTAAACTCAGGAGCTATACTATGAAGTTATGAGGGAGAGTTATTGAGCGGAGATTAAGAGAAGAAACTCAAGTTACAAAGAATCAATCTAATTTTATGGGTAGTAGGTCAACCGTAGAAGCGATATACTTGTTGCAAAGATTAATAGAGAAATATCAAAGGAATAAAAAAAAACTTATATAGTGTTTATTAATTTAGAAAAGGCATATGATAGGGTGCCAAGAGATGTTTTGTGAAAGGTTCTGGAAAAAAAAAGAGAGTATATATTGCTTATATTCAAGCGATATGGTGGGGTTATAACTAGTGTGAAAATACAAGATGAGCCCATTGAAGATTTTTTTATAACTATGACAAAATCTATAGCTATACTATCCCACTCCCATTCAGAGATATCTAGGAGTTGAAGTAACCTAACTGATCTCTTGTGCTCTATCTTAACTTTCTGACATACTAGAACTAGGAGATGTACTTAGCTATGTATGATTTCATCCTAAGCTACCAAAATATTGTCTTCAAATTATGATACATCTTGTTACTGCCTGGATGAATCGTATACTTATTCTTGTGTACCTTTTCGAATATTTTTTTGCTTATCTTTGAATTCCTAAGCACGTATAGCCTATTCTTATACCTTATAATCTCATCCTTAATAGATCAAAGTTTGAAGGCCTATATTACGGGTCAACTTTGAGTCCTTATAATTTTACTTTAGTTTATATATGCTTACTAAATATATCCAAGAAGCCGATACTCCAGTGCTCCAGTGCTCTTTGCTGATGATATAATCTTAGTTAGGGAGTCAATAGAGGAAACAAATGAGAAGTTAGAGATATAGAGACTAGTTTTGAAAGTACATGAATTTCTTTTAAATAAAAGTAAAATGAAGTATATATAATGTAAATTTAGCAAAAGGAGTACTAATTCTAGCGTAGAAGTAAAAATTGTAACAACAAGAAAAAGAAAAGAAAAAAAAAAGGCTGAAAATTTTTGAAATCCTGAAATTTTTCTAAGTCTGCTAGCTATAGCCTAACTATAGTGAATGTACCTGTTCGCTATAGCGAGAAATGGTCTAGCTATAGCGAGAGGAGCTGTTCGATATAGCAAAAATGCTTCTAGCTATAGCGAGTGCGGGCACTCCATACAAAAACTAGAGAGTTGCTTGCCGTAGCGCACGCCATAGTGAAAATGGGGGTCTGAAACTGATATGTGCTTGCCGTAGCAAAAGTTAATTCTCGCTAGAGCGAGGGTTAGTCTGGAAAAGCGTAAAAAGTGAGAATTTCACTTCTTAAAATGTCACAATTCATTCTTTCTCTCTTATTTGCCTTAAACTTCAACCCAAGGAGAGAAAAGAGGCGTGGAGAGTGAGAGAGACCAAGAGAAGGAGGAAGAACGAAGGAAAGGTAAGCAAGTTTTTCTCTTTTCTTTTTAGAATCTTGTTCTCCTCTCTTTGCCCTCTCTTTCTGTAGTTTTGCTTGTGAAATTAGTTAGGTTTTAGGCATGGGTTAGAAGAGGCAAAGTGGAAAACTACTCTTGAATCTCTTTATTTTCCTTGAATATGTTGATTCTACTACCATGAGAGCTTGAGAGAGAAGAAGAGTTGATGAGACACTATAGAGAGAGAGAGAACCCCTAAGTTCTTATATGTAAGGAGGCTTTGCTCTGAAGAATCTTTAATAGTTGTTGAGTTACATTCTAAGAGAGCAATTCCATGCTCTTGATTGTGTCTAGGCTCAAGAGAAACACCTCCATCAAGGTGTGAGTGTGAAACCAAGAAGGGAGAAGAAAAATTGAAAGGGAAGGCTTGTGTTGACCTATAAGGTAGCTCTCTACTCTTTCTTGTTGCATTCTTGGATGTAATAGCCATTGTATGCCTGTGTATATACTCATTGTGTGAGACATGCCATATGTTATTTCCATGATGCATTAGTACCAATATGCTTGTGTATTGGATTGTGATAATTGCTCGGGTGAGGTAGTGCCAAAAGTCCCTTGAGATGGGTGAGGTAGAGCCGAAAGTCCCTTGAGATGGGTGAGACAAGGCCAAAAGTCTCATAACCGAGTGAGGCCAAGTCAAAAGTTCCTAAAATCGGATGAAGCCATCCAAAAGTCCCTAAACTCGGGTGAGGCTAGACCAAAAGTCTCTAGAGCTTACTTGTGGCATTGTTGTGATCTTCACGGCATGTGAATCATGTATTGTAAGATTGTGAATGGTTAGATGATTATTTATATGCTTTGACTTGTTTATATGCCTTGATTACTTCCTTGAATGAGTGTATGAGTTACTGAGATTCCATGAATCTCACCCCCTTCCCTCCCCCATCTTAACATGCTAGGTGGAGCTCAAGGAGAATCAAGTGCACACCAAGGAGCCTAGAAGCATGTTTAACTAGATGTTAGCTTATTTTAATTCTTTTGATATAAAGTGGTGCCAAAATGAATATGCACCTACTATTTTTTATATATAAATATTGTAGCAAGTGTAAATGTATGGAATATGATGTACAAACTATGTAGAAAGCCAAAGTAATGAAAATGTGGGATTTGCCCTTTTTATGGCTTGTATGCGATAGTGTATTTTGGCTCATAGCATAGTGAGTTTGAAATGTATGATGATTTGGACCACTTGAATATCTTATATAGACTATTTTCATACTTTAAAACTTGTCCATGAGGTATGAGAACATGTGGGAGACCATTTGGACCCACTTTGAATCTTTTGGGTGCCAAAACTGCCAAATTTGTGAGCTACATCAAAGTATGACCAAATGAGCTCTTCTTACCATGAAATTTGGCATGCCTCTAGATTTTGTAGAGAGCTTCTTGGAAAGCTAAAGTGGGTAATATTTAGAGGTCTAGGGAATATTTGGTGAATTATTGAAATCAAAAAATTTTGATGGTTTGGTCATGCACTATTACCATAGGTCTGAAAATGATTCTGTGTCATTCATGGACCAAATGGAGTCTAATTGTCATGAAATTTTAGAGGCATAAACTAGACAACCACAGTGACCTATACCAACTAGAATCACCTAAATCGGAGGTCTTTAGAGAGAGAACGAATCTTCTGAAGTTCTATATCAGCATCAGGGAAGCCACCTAACCTCCATTACTGTTCCATCGGCTTTTCGGCTCTGAGAGTTACTGAACTGATCTAGACTTATTTTCTTCCTCTATTTGACATCTGTAACTTTCCAAATTGATATAGTTTGTCTCAATTGGATTTTTTTGGATTTAGTTATGAATTTTTGAAGTTTATGACAGTAAGTTGCACCAGAAACAGGGACAGCCGGACCTCTGTCTCATTTTTTATGTCAAACATGGTCCAAATGCTGCAATTATGGTTGGAAATGATTTTTAGTGTAAAGTTAACACTTGGAGCTTTCCAGAAAGCTAGAGTTTTCTAGATTTCCATTTTTCTATAATTAGTTATGATTTTTCAAACTTAGAGCCAAAAATCTAACTTTTGGACTCATTTAAGAAATTACATTTTCTTGGTTTTTGGCTTCATATCCGTGGTTTATGGGTTGTTTTATGCTATGTATGAGTTTTATAAATGGATTTTGAGTAGAGAATGTAAATGATGGGTTCACAAGACCCACGAGGCAAAATATAAACATTTAAACCTCGATTTTTAGTATGAAAATGCCACAGTTTGTACTTGTTCTTTGGAAATCATATGGAATCGAGCCCAGAGGGAGAGTAATGAGAGTTAAGGCATTATAGTGTTATATTTTTGGTATCAGAGTAAAGGTTCAGGCACTTTTGCTTGATGTTAGGCTCTTGAATGATATGATTTACTTGTATTTGGTGTGAATGGCCATGGAAGTGATAGCATCTATTTGCATATGTACTTGTGATATCATTGTGAACTGAGGGTTGCTACTTCTTTCCAGACATGGTTAAGACTAGATGAGGCAGGGGTAGAGGCAGACCACCCGGGGCTTAGAGAGCTGAGCTAAAGGTTCCTGTTGGGCCTGAGGATTCTCTATAGGCCATCATGGAGAGGCTTGACCAATATGAGGCCATGATGGGCCAGCACTAGGAGATGCTGGAACAGCAGAGGTACATTGCCCAACAATAGCATGATATGATTATACATTTACAAGACACCCTAGCTAGACAAGAAGAAGCCAAGAGAGATGCCCCTATACCTCAGCCATCTACATCTAGCATTCCACCTGCACCTCCCCAAGAGCCTGCTACTCCTCAGACCTAGACGCCTATCCAAAAAGTGTTAAAGCAGTTTAGGCAGAATAATCCACCCTCATTTTATGAGGAGTTGGATACAGAAAAGGCAAAGACTTGGGTTATGCAGCTAGAGAAAATATTCTCGGTGATGGATTGTACCACCAAGTAGAAAGCTTAGTTAGCCACTTTCATGTTACAAAAGGAAGCTGATAGATGGTGGCTTAGTACGAAACCCCTGCTAGAGACGAAGAACATACAAATAACTTAGGAAAGCTTCTTGGTCGAGTTTTATGAGAAATATTTCCCTAGTTCGGTGAGGAAGAAAAAAGAGATAGAATTTATGGGCTTGAGACAGACGGATGAAATGACTGTGGACCAATATGTGGCCAAGTTCATTAAGTTGTCTTGGTATTCCTCTTACCTCCAGAGGTATGATGATGAACCCTGGAGATGTGAGTAGTTTGAGACTGGGTTGAAGCCCCTGATTAGCAATAGAGTTACTCTACAGCGGATCAGGAAGTTCAATACCCTTGTGAAGGTCAGCAGGGTAATTGAGACTAACCTACGAGTTATCATGCCTGCTGTGACTACAGCTAGTCAGAAGAGGGTTCCGAATTTGAAAAAGCCGAAACCAGAAGAGGGTTCTAGTTTGACACCTAGCACCAAGAGGAGAGACAAGGGGCCGTGGAATAGAAAGCCACAGCGGGGTATGCCACCTCCTTGGAGCCAGTCATCCTTTCAGCAGTCTCCAGTGACATGTTTTAAGTATGGAAAGCCGGGGCATATTGCTAGACATTGCCCTCAGATGGATATAGCGTCTTCTCCTAGGCCACAGACCCAGGGCCGAATGTTCGCCCTCACCTAGCAAGAAGCCAGTGCATCCCCCAGTTTGATTCGAGGTACGCTGATAGTGAATGGCTTTCCTGTAGTTGCTATGTTTAATTTGGGTGCTAGTTACTCGTTTATATCCTATGATTGTGTGAGGCAATTGGGTATGGTCATTAGTGTCTTGTCATTTGACTTGTCTGTCACTACACCCACTGGAGGCCACGTGGTTACTTTCCATACCTGTTTAAATGTCACTGTTCAATTTAACCATTATCATACCACTATTGATTTGATCTGTATGCCCTTCCATGAGATTGATTTGATTATTAGCATGAACTAGTTGGCCGCAAATAATGCAATACTTGATTGTGAACACCGAACCATTTCCCTACCTGCTTGTGGGACCATACCTAGGGTAGGAACTGAGTTATCCTTTATGACTACTGCCTAGGCTGAGAGATATTTAGAGTATGGATGTCAAGGGTTTTTAGTCTTTTTTTCTATTCAGGCTGAGGTAAAAGAAGGGATAGAGGGGATCCCAGTTGTCAGGGAATTCTCGGAGATTTTCTCTAAAGAGTTTGACTTTAATGGCCTACCCCCTGAGAGAGAATTAGAGTTCCCTATAGACATAGTGCCTGAGGCTAGACCGGTGTCCAAAGCTCCTTACAGGATGGCTCCCGCCGAGCTCGCTGAGTTGAAAAAACAAATAGAGAAATTGTTAGAGAAAGGGTTTATCCACCCTAGTGTTTCACCTTGGGGAGCTCCGGTGTTATTTGTGAAAAAGAAGGATGATAACTTATGTTTGTGTATCGATTACAGAGAGTTGAATAAAGTTACCATCAAGAATAAATATCCTCTCCCTAGAATTGATGATTTGTTAGATCAGTTAGTTGGGGCATCTGTGTTTTCCAAGATAGATCTTAGATCTGGGTACTTCCTGTTGAGAGTGAGAACTGAAGACGTCTCTAAGACGGCCTTCAGGACGAGATATGGGCACTATAAGTTCCTTGTGATGCCATTCGGGCTGATGAATGTGCCCGCTATGTTCATAGATTACATGAACAAGGCATTCAGACTGTATCTAGATCAGTTTATGGTGGTCTTCATTGATAATATTTTAGTGTACTCTAAATCCTTTGAAGAGCACGAAAGGCATTTGAGATTAGTCCTAGACACCTTGAGATAGAAAATGTTATATGCCAAACTTAGTAAATGTGAGTTTTAGCTGACCGAGGTGAGATTCTTAGGTCATGTGATCTCACGAGATGGGGTCACGGTTGATCCCTATAAAGTTGAGGCTGTGTTACAGTAGGATAGACCGAGAATAATCACCGAGATTAGGAGTTTCTTAGGTTTGGTAGGGTATTATAAACGATTTATTCAGGACTTTTCTCGGATGGCCTTACCACTGATGAGGCTAACTAGGAAAGAGACACCTTTTGTGTGGGATGATAGATATGAGAAGAGTTTCCAGGAGTTGAAACTCTGTCTAACCACTGCCCCTATACTGATTATCCCTGAACTCAGTGAGTCATTTATGGTTTATTGTGATACCTCGGGCAAAAGGTTAGGATGCATGTTGATGTAGCAAGGTAGAGTAGTGGCATATGCCACTAAGCAGTTGAAGCCTCATGAGGAGAATTACCCCACACATGACCTAGAGTTAGCCGCCGTAGTGTGTGCTCTTAAAATTTGGAGACACTATCTGTATGGTGCTACCATAAAAATTTATAATGACCACAAGAGTCTGAAATACCTGTTTGACCAGAAAGAACTCAATATGAGACAGAGGAGATGGATGGAGTTCCTGAAAGACTATGATTATGTGTTGAAATATTATCCTGGCAAAGCCAATGTGGTGACGGATACCCTGAGTAGAAAATCCATCCATGTAGCCCATATGATGATTAGGGAGCAGGAGTTCCTAGAGAAGTTTAGAAATTTGAACCTCTCTTATCAGATGGTATTGGGTAAATTGTATCTGAGTGAAACCCGAATTGAGAATATATTGAGAATCCAGATCTTAGATGCCCAGAGGGAGGATGAGTTCTTGAAACGGATCAGGAATGAGATTTCCCAAGGTAAGACCTCAGATTTTAAGGTGTCTGAGGATGGTATGATAGTACACCGAGATAAAATCTGTATGCCTAGTTAGAATGAATTGAGAGAAAGCATTTTAGAAGAGGCACATAAGAGTAAGTATACTATCCACCCAGGTGCCACCAAGATGTATCAGGATTTGAAAAGAATGTTCTGGTGGCCAGGGATGAAGAACGATATGACGGATTATGTAGCTAGATGCCTAGTGTGTCAAAGGATAAAGATAGAACATCAAAAGCCGGCTGGATTGTTACAACCTCTAGATATCCCTGAGTGGAAGTGGGATAGTATAGCCATGAACTTTGTTATGGGATTACCCAGGACATCCTCTGGACACGATACTATTTAGGTAGTTATGGATAGACTAATGAAGTCTGCACACTTTTTAGCTATCAGGGCTACTCATACACAGGATAGATTAGCCCAGTTGTACATCAGAGAGATAGTGCGACTTCATGGAGTACCCAATAGCATAGTTTCGAATAGAGACCCCAGGTTCACATTGAACTTTTGGAGGTCATTGCAGCATGCCTTAGGGACCAGGTTGCGGTCTAGCACTGCATATCACTCCCAGACAAATGGTTAGACTGAAAAGACCATCCAGACATTAAAAGGCATGTTAAGGGCATGTGTGTTAGAAATGAGGGGTAATTGGGATGCATATTTACTACTAGCAGAGTTTGCATATAATAACAGTTACCATTCCAGTATTTAGATGGCCCCTTATGAGGCTTTGTATGTAAGAAAGTGCAGATCCCCTCTATGTTGGGTTGAGTTAGGTGAGAGGAGTATGATAGGACCTAAGATTGTGGACCAAACCACCCGACAAATAGAATTGATTAGAAAGAGACTCCTCATGGCCCAGAGTAGGTAAAAAAACTATGCTGATAAGCGAAGGAGGCCGTTAGAGTTTGAGATTGGAGACCATGTGTTCATTCGAGTATCTCCAGTGATGGGAGTAGGTCGGTCAATGAGGGTAAAGAAGCTCAGTCCTAGGTATATTGGTCCATTTGAAATCCTTGAGAAAATTGGACTTGTGGCTTATCGAATAGCCTTATCTCCTAACATAGCCCAAATCCACAGGGTTTTTCATATCTCCTAGTTGAAAAAGTATTTACCAGACCCTTCACATGTCATAGAATATGAGCATGTGCAATTGCAAGAAGATCTTTCTTATGTAGTAAGACAGGAGAGAATTGTGGATGCTAAGCAGAAATAGCTGAGAAGCAAGAACATTCCTTTGGTGAAAGTGATCTGGAGAGGTCTGACATCTGAAGAAGCAACTTAGGAATTGGAGGATGAAATGAGGCAAAAATATCCAGAGTTATTCCCTTGAGGTATGTCTTTAAATTTTGAGGACAAAATTTCTTTTAAAAAGGGTAGAAATGTAACAACCAGAAAAAGAAAAGAAAAAAAAAAGAAAGAAAAAAAAAAGTTTGAAAATTTTCAAAATCCTAAAATTTTTCTAAGTCTGCTAGCTATAACCTAGTTATAACGAATGTACCTGTTCGCTATAGCGAGAAATGGTCTAGCTATAGCGAGAGGAGTTGTTCGCTATAGTGAAAATGCTTCTAGCTATAACGAATGCGGGCACTCCATACAAAAACCAGAGAGTTGCTCACCATAGTACACGCCATAGCGAAAACGGGGGTCGGGAACTGATACGTGCTCGCCGTAGCGAAAGTTAGTTCTCGCTATAGCGAGGGTTAGTCTAAAAAAGTATAAAAAGCGAGAATTTGACTTCTTAAAATGTCCCAATTCATTCTTTCACTCTTATTTGCCCTAGATTTCGACCCAAGGAGAGAAAAGAGGCATGGAAAGTGAGAGAGACCAAGAGAAGAAGGAAGAACAAAGGAAAGGTAAGCAAGCTTCTCTCTTTTCTTTTTAGAATCTTGTTCTCCTCTCTTTGCCCTCTCTTTCTATGATTTTTCTTGTGAAATTAGTTAGGTTTTGGGCATGGGTTAGAAAAGGCAAAGTGGAAAACCACTCTTCAACCTCTTTGTTTTCCTTGAATATGTTGATTCTACTACCATAAGAGCTTAAGAGAGAAGAAGAGTTGATGAGACACTAGAGAGAGAGAGAGAACCCCTAGGTTCTTATATGTTATGAGGCTTTACTCTGAAGAACCTTTAATAGTTATTGAGTTACATTCTAAGAGAGCAATTCCATGCTCTTGATTATGTCTAGGCTCAAGAGAAGCACCTCCATCAAGGTGTGAGTATGAAACCAAGAAGGGAGAAGAGAAATTAAAAGGGAAGGCTTGTGTTAACCTATAAGGTAGCTCTCTACTATTTCTTGTTGCATTCTTGGATGTAATAGTCATTGTATACTTGTGTATATACTCATTGTGTGAGACATGCCATATGTTATTACCATGATGCATTGGTATCAATATGCTTGTGTGTTGGATTGTGAGAATTGCTCGGGTGAGGTAGTGCCAAAAGTCCCTTGAGATGGGTGAGGTAGAACCGAAAGTCCCTTGAGATGGGTGAGACAAGGCCAAAAGTCTCATAACCGAGTGAAGCCAAGTCAAAAGTCCCTAAAATCGAGTGAGGCCATCCAAAAGTCCCTCAACTCAGGTGAGGCTAGACCAAAAGTCTCTAGAGCTTACTTGTGGCATTGTTGTGATCTTCACGGCATGTGAATCATGTATTGTAAGATTGTGAATGGTTAGATGATTATTTGTATGCTTTGACTTGTTTATATGCCTTGATTGCTTCCTTGAATTAGTGTATGAGCTACTGAGATTTCATGAATCTCACCCCCTTCTCTCCCCCATCTTAACATGTTAGGTGGAACTCAATAAGAATCAAGTGCACACCAAGGAGCCTAGAAGCATGTTTAGCTAGATGTTAGCTTATTTTAGTTCTTTTGATGTAAAGTGGTGCCAAAATGAATATGCACCTACTATTTTTGAGATGTAAATGTTGTAGCAAGTGTAAATGTATGGAAATATGATGTACAAACTATGTAGAGAGGCAAAGTAATGAAAATGTGAAATTTATCCTTTTTGTGGCTTGTATGTGATAGTATATTTTGGCCCGTAGCATAGTGAGTTTGAAATGTATGATGATTTGGACTAATTGGACATGTTATATAGACTATTTTCATGCATTAAAACTTATCCATGAGGTGTGAGAACATGTGAGAGGCCACTTGGACCCACTTTAAACCTTTTGGGTGCCAAAACTGTCAAATTTGTGAGCTCCATCAGAGTATGACCAAATGAGCTTTTCTTGCCATGAAATTTGGCATGCCTCTAGAGTTTGTAGAGAGCTTCTTAAGAAGCTAAAGTGGGTAATTTTTGGAGGTCTAGGGAATATTTGGTGAATTGTTGAAATTGGAAAATTTTGATGGTTTGGTCATGCACTGTTACCATAGGTCTGAAAATAATTCTGTGTCATTTATGGACCAAATGGAATCGAATTGTCATGAAATTTTAGAGACACAAACTAGACAACTACAGTGACCTATATCAACTAGAATCACCTAAATCGGAGGTCTGTAAAGAGAGAACAAATCTTCTGAAGTTCTATATCAGCATCAGGGAAGCCACCCAACCTCCGTTACTGTTCCATCAGTTTTCGGGATCTGGAGGCTACTAAACTGATATGAACTTATTTTTTTTCTCTAGTTGACATTTGTAGCTTTCCAAATTGGTATAGTTTGTCTCAATTGGAGTTTTTAGGATTTAGTTATGAATTTTTGAAGTTTATGACAGTAAGCTGCGCTAGAAACAGGGACAGCCAGACCTCTGTCTCATTTTCGATGTCAAACATAGTCGAAACGCTGTGATTATGGTTGGGAATGATTTTTAGTATAAAATTAACACTTGGAGATTTCCAAAAAGCTAGGGTTTGCTTGATTCCTATTTTTCTATAATTAGTTATGATTTTTCAAAATTAGAGCCAAAAATCTGACTTTTGGACTCATTTAAGAAATTACATTTTCTTGGTTTTTGGTTTCATATCCGTGATTTATGGATTGTTTTATGTTATGTATGAGTTGTATAAATGGAGTTTGAGTAGAGAATTTGAATGACAGATTCACGAGACCCACGGAGCAAAATATGAATGTTTAAACCCCGATTTTTAGTATGAAAATGCTACAGTTTATACTTGTTCTTTGAAAATCATATGGAATCGAGCCCAGAGGGAAAGTAATGGGAGTTAATGCATTATGGTGTTATAAAAATCAGAGAACATACCATACCATAAATCACTTGATTTAAGTATCTTAAATTCATCATACAATAAGACGGGGAAATAAAGGAAGATGTAAATCATAGGATTCAAGTAGGGTGAATGAAATGGAGGAGTGCTTTGGATGTTATTACAAATAGAAGAGTGTCGCTCAAACTTAAAGATAAATTTTACCACATAACTATAAAATCAATAATGTTATATAAAATTAAGTCTTGGACAATAAAAAGCTAACATGAGAATAAGTTTAATGTTGTAAAGATAAAAATGTTACTTTAGATGAGTGGATATACCAAATAAGATATAATTAGAAATGAATACATTAGAGAGAAAGTTGGAGTTGCACCTAGTGTGGAAAAGATTGTAGAATTGTATCTTAAATGGTTTGGACATATGTAAAAAAAACTTATAGAAACCTTAATAAGAAAAATAGATCAAATAGAAAATAATCTAATAATTAGAAGTAGAGGAATACTACAAAAAACTATAAGCGAAACTATTAAAAAAGATTTAAACTTAAATGATTTATCTAAAGATATAATTTATAATAGAATTTTATGGCATTACTTGATCTATATAGTCGACCTCATCTAATGAGAAAAGACCTATTATTGTTGTTATATTACTTGAGGCCTTTCAAAATTTTAGGCCTATAATTATATAATTATACTTATAATGATTATATATAATAAAATTTTTATTTATATTATCTTTAATAATAAGAAAAAAATCTAATTTATTTTAAAAAGATGTTAAGAAGTCAAAGCTCCAAAATTTTTTAATTGTTTAATTATAACCATCACTACTTCTCATTCATATTAAAAAGTCAACTCAATCAGTATCTCGCAATTTCTATTTCCTTTTCTCTATTTTATTTTTCTGTGGAGATCTCTTATTCCAAACATAATATATGTTGCCTCATTTAAAAAACTCTCCATGACTATGTACATTAATTTTTTGGTTAAATTAAAATGGAAGTTTCTTAATCTTATTTAATATTTTAAAATAATTTCTTAAATTTAAATTGTTTTAAAATAACTCTTTAAATCATAAATTTATCTCATAAAAGACCATTTTAATAATTCTTTTAGCAGGGGAAAACGTCCATTAAATTACTCAGCCAAAAACGTGTGTTCTGTCAGAAACATGAAAGAAAGGGAAGGTACTCCAACTATGGCAGTCTGTGATCTTGCAATCATGTGGCAGGTTGCATATGTATTGGGATCAGAAGCAAGTGCTGGAATATGTTGCCGTTTGCTGCTCCGATGGCGATTCCTATGCTGGTGTTGGCGAGAGCTTTGATTATGGCAGATCGGACCCTCTTGATGTAAGTGGATTGAAGATGCTTAACGGTGGCCAACTTCAATTGTAGTTATATATAAAGAAAATTTCCAACTTTGTATCTTCTTTGTTGCATCCTACCATAGACAAATCTTCCCTCTTTCATAATGAGCAAAACTGAATAATAAAGATAAACAATTAAAGAATGAATCTCGAGACTAAAATTCTAAAAGTAATTGAAATGATGCGAAACTTCCATTGGAAATTGTAAATCTAAAACAAAAATGCATAAAGACACAAATTTGAAGACCACTCTGAGCATTAAATAGAGGAAACGAATTGATAAACAGTTATCAAAGAAAAAGAAACAAGAAACAAAGATGTTCATTAGAATAGAGATTCACAGTTGATATTGGATGTTAAGAGCCAAGAAGATTGCCAGAAACTGACGGGCAAGGTTAAATGCGTGTAAGAGGGCAACAAATGCAAAAATGGCAGAGTGATAGAGGAATAGTTTCATGGCAAAAGAGTATCCTGATATTGTGGGAGCAAACACTAGAGGGTATCACCTTAAAAGCCAGAATTAAGAAAATAGTAAGCTGATCGATAATCTCTCTTTGTTCGCAAAATACCTGTGTACAGTAGAACAAATAGCATGTTTCATGGATTTAGATCACAGACTGCCATGGTTGAGCCCCTTCCTCTCTCTTCCATGTTTTTTACAGAACAGTCGTTTTTTGCTGAGTAATAAATGGACGTTAGCAACTTCTAACAAATTTTATTAAAGTGGTTTTTCATTAGATAAATTTAAAGCTTAAAGAACTATTTTAAATTTAATAAATTAATTTAAAATAGAAAAAAAGGTTAAAGGATTATCATACTATTTTAACGTAAATTTTAATAATAAATTATTTCTCACAATTCTTAATTTTTTTCTTTCATTCCTAACACACTAACACTCAAATATTTTACTATAAGAACGTTCCTTATCTTTTTCACTCTCATGCAAAATATCCCTCAAATTTTCCTTCATTGTATTTATTTTTCATTCAAGTCAAAAAGCAAAAGAAAGTTATTGTACTTACTATTGAGAAACAATTAACAATATCATTACATTGAAGGGTTCCATTAAGTAACCGATTTTGCAATCAAATTTTATACTCGGGCTATATTATTTACAACTTTAAGTATTTTTTTCATTTTTAATTTATATCATAGTTTCTTAATCTATATTTTTTTATAGGCATGTCTATTCTTTTTATTTTTATACCCAGGTTTCCAACTCTTCTTTTTAATGGACTAGTTATATTATCAATTAAAAAATTGATTATAAAATTTGATTAATAATTTTACTTCTTAAAAAGTTAAATTTAAATAAAAATTTTTATTAATTGTATTAAATAAATTAAAACATTCATGTCAAAATTTTACTTTATGTTTCGTAATATGTTAATTGACGTTAAAGAAAAAAAAAATGAGAGAACAAGCAGAGAGGCAGGAGACGTTCAAGACGTTGGGGGAAATGACCAGCATAAGGCTAATATCAAAATCTTTAAACAATTATATAAATTTTCTAATAGACAAGACAACGGACTAACCTCCTTATCTATGAATGAATCATATTGGTCATCGCAAAAGTCTTTCATAGGCAACAAGTCAAAAGGCCAAAACGGTCAAACTTGTTATGCACTTGAACTTTCAAGGGAAGAAATAAGAGGTCAAAAATGAAAATTGAAAGAGTTTCCCTATTATTCCCTAAATTATGTGTCTAGCCCTATATACTTTAAAAATAAGAATTAAAATAAAATAAATCATTTGAGGTTAGATCAAATAATAAAAGTAGAGTAGGAGTATAAGGATTGTCAAGATTCGACTCTTCTAATATAATATAAAAAAAAAAAGAGTTAAAATAGAATATGCAAATAAACTATGTTGGCCTGTTCACATAGACCCAATAATCAAAATGAAAAATGACTCGGGTATAGTTCGATGACAACAAATTTATAATTGAGTATATTAAGTGAAAAGCCTATTATTAAAGAGGAGCCCAAGAAATTAAAATAGATCCAACTCTTTGTCTGGAACCGAATCGATTAGTCATTAGACAAAACCCAAATTGATCAAGTTCGGTTTGGTTGAGGGATGAGACGTCCGTTCATCAAGGCAGCAACCATAGAGATGCTGAGTTGAAGATTAACAAAACAAAGAAGAAGGGCTGGAGCAGTGAGGCCAAAGGAGCATCGATCAAAGGAGAGGAATAGGCAAACTTAGACTATGATTGAAGCATCGACCATTGACATGGACAGCAGCTGAAACTGAGACTGACTTCAATTTCTCCACCACAACCCATAGTTTGCAGGAGATTGCTAAACGCAAAGGAAGAAGAAAAAGGAACGTAAGAAAAGTTGCGGTTAATAGGGCATGGATGGAAGCAAGATAGAATGTACTTAAGAAGGAAATGGTCATATGATTGACACGTGTATATGCTGGAGAAAAATCTCCAGGGCTTATGGGCAAATTTCAAGAATTTGCAAGGCTGACTAGCATTATTTGAAATTTCTGTTTGGTGGATTTGAACATGGGTTCTTTGGTTGCCACTCTATTGTAGAGACCATTGAGCTAAAGTAAATTCTTGTATCTCAGTCGTATTTAATTAAATTTTTCCTTAGACTGCACTTAATTTATTTGACTAAATTATTATTGTTGTTAATCTTAATTATTTAAATTTTAAAAAAATTTCAATATTACCCTAAGATTTTCTAAAGTCTAGATTATTCTCTTAATTTAATTGTTAATGTTTACTCACTTATTAATTTAAATTCCTATTATTTCAAGTTCTTAAATTAGGGATATTACAGGATACCCTTTTCTTCTTAAACTAAAAAATAAAAAATGCGTACATGCTTCTTCATATCAAGTTTCCTCACCCCAACTTCATTGATTCTTCTATTACTCATTCGTCCTCCCTGGCCTATAGCAAGAAGCTCTGGAGTTTTGGAATTTTACAGCTATTTCAACTCTGATTTATGCCGCCATGACTTTTGACACGATTGGCTGTTTCAAGTTTTGCACTCTTTATGTGAAAGCGCTTGGGGAAAATGACTGAGTCATGAATAATGAGAGAAATAAACATTTGCTTCTGAGTCTGCGACTAGCGTGAATGGTAAGAGAAGAGAATGAAGAGAGAGCTCGTGTCAAATAGGTCATTATGCACATTAGCTACAGTGATAGTCAGAAAACATTAAAAAAAGAAAAAAAAGAAATTTTGCATCGAACAGGGTCATACCATGCATGCGGCAATGAAGGTAGCTTTTGACTAGTCTATTCATTGCAACTTCTGGTGTGGTTTGGCTATATCTGAAACAGGATTTCAAGGATGAGTTTTTGTAACTCACTTTTTTATTTTTATTTTTTAAATTTTGTCATCTAGCATAAAGAATAATATTTATTTATTTATTTATTACTCATTTATTTATAATTCAAATATAATTAAACTAATGAACTTTAAACTAGTATTTTAAACTAGTACCTCTACTGGGTATTATGTTTTAAAAACATTGCAAATGAGATGTGAATTATTTATGTCCCCAAATCTGGCTCTACTAAAGTTGATAAGATAATTCCTAGGACAGACATAACTATTACCATATTGGAGCACCAACTCTATTCCCTGTAGTTCTACAGTAGAAGCTTCAGTTTGGGTGCTGATGGCAACTAAAAGGTTCGGTGATCCCAAGCAGCGCAACAATCCCCACCTAGAATGGACAACTCCCAAATTCCTAAGATAATTGAAGAAGCGGCAATGCTTTAGAGTCTAGGGCATTCAACTTGAAAATGCTAAAGTTGAGCTGAAAAGGAAAGAAAATTAAAGATACTGCAAAGCTGCCACAACCCGATGCCCCAAAAAAAAAACAAAACGGCACATTGCCACAAGCCTCTCTACCTTAAGACTAGGAATCAAAAAGCATTGCTAGCTTTTGTTCCACTCCTTCACAATCCTCTTTAATAAAGTAGAATCAGATAATCATCAGCCATTAGCAGTCCGTAATTGAATTGAACAACATCAATAGTGATAGAATATCACACATCATGGGCGGTGAGCGATACACGTAAACAGAATGACGGTGTCAGTAAACATATTAAAGTTTTTATGTGATAGTAATACAGTTGAAAAATTACATCAGTATTCTTCAGCGTCATCCCACCAACTCCACCAAAATCAAAATATCAGAAAACCCATAAAAAAATGTTCCAAGACAGTACAAGTTGACATTCTAGCTCGGCATTCAAACTAGCGCCTTAAATGGCTAAGCTTGGCAATTCATGAACTTGAATTATACAAATGCTTCATATCAGAAAATCTCATACTACTTCCTTCCCCTGTTAAACCTCTGCAGTTGATAATTGATACTTCCCCAAGAGTTTCTGTTCTTTTTACTCTGAAACAACAGTGAAGAATTTTTTGTTCTCCTTAGTTCTCCTATAACATGATAAATACTACTGGAGAAATAAGGACTGAAAAAGGGAGCGGAGAGAAGAAGGAGAATGAAAAAGCATGCTTTCTTTGGAACAAAAATCTATATTACCTGAGAATCCAGACAGGTTTTTAGTAAATCCTTCTGCCGAGCGCACACCTCAGCGTTGCTATGGTTAGCAGCCATACAGTTGAGAAAAGATATCATTTCCTTCATGCAAGGTTTATGAAGTGAGCCATATCTCTTAGGGTTAATATAAAGCCCACCAGCTTTCCGCCCCATTATCCTGCAATTTCAAACATAGCATCCAGCCAAGAAAATGCCAATAGCATTATGGTTTACAAATGAATAAATATATGTAAGTTTTCCTTGAAAAAAAAAAGAGGGGGGGGGGGGAAAAGAAAAAATGTAGTCCAAAACCTTTCATGTATCAAGACAATGGTACAGAAAGAGGAAAAAAAGCCCCCAAAAAAAAAATTACAAATGTCAACATTAAGTCATTAGCATAAATCTAATCCTCACTTCTCATCTGATCACTAGAGAATGTTGATTCCACATTATTAGGAACAAGGCAAGTGCAATTTTATAATCTCCTGATGTTACCAAAGGAAACACTCATCCATGGCTACCTTCCTTTCTTTTCCCTTAGTAAATAACATGTCACTAAATTGCAATATAACATCTGAGATCAAAATTAAAACTCTTGGGTTTTATACACACGCAAACATTTTATATAGAAGAAAAAATATTCAACCAAATGGTAGTATAAGATGTCCTCCATAAAGACAAAAAGGAAACACAAAAGAAAAAGAGGAAAAAAGATAACCAAAGTAGCTCAAGTAAACAACAAAGCTGACCAATCTCTTTGCGTGTCAGAGAGATCCCCATAAAACACCAATGTGCTTAGCAGCAAAGTGAAGCCATAAAAACCACCCTATCCCATTCACTCCGACCAAAAATACCAAAGGATTGAAAATATGGGGAAAAAAAAAAATCAATCATCATAAAATATTGTTGGAGTTAGCGTGAATGCTAGATGTGCTGACTTGTCCAGAGCCTCTATAAGATTGCCTATGTATGTCGGGCTCACTGACTACATTTACCAGATCCAGAAGTGCTTCTCTCCCTTTCTCTCATTTCATAGGGTATTACTGCCTAGAGGGAAAAGCTCTTGCTGACCCATCGTGTGACTTGTTCCAAATTCTGTTTCTTCTACATAATTTTAATTTTAAGCTATAATTAAAAGCTTCAATGAAATAATCCACAAAAATCATAGAATTGACACAGAACAAAAAATCCTCCATTTGTTCACCAAATACTAATTGAACAAACATAAGCCTTGAAACTCTCCTTTGTTTCTTTTAGCTTCTTATAATCAGAGTTCACGGGTTTGGAATTGGATAGGCTAGCCAGGTGCTAGCTGTTAATGGGGTCCTGAATTGGTTTCATGGGTTGTTTGGTTTGGCAGAAAACAGAGTACTACTCATTTCAGATTATTTCAGAATCAGATGCCAACCCAAATCAACAAAATAGCAAGCTAACTTAGGGAGTGATGTGCAATGAATTTCAGGACTTTGTACCACCTTTACAACTGTACAATTTACAGCATTAACCATTTGCTGTCCAAGATAGTTACAACTTCCTAAATATTAAATAAATATCCTGTCCAAAGTTGACATCTTCAAAAGAAATTTGACTTGTCCAAAACCATACAACAACTAGTTTCTTTCAACACAAAACTGTACAAAAATACAAAACCCAGAAATTTTAAAACTAGTAGACACAGCAAAAACTGAAGTCTAAGCACAAAAACTAAAATTCATCTAATAAGCCACATGAAAATAGGGAAAGCGAATCCATACCATTGATATTTAAAGAATACATTCATGTCTCAGTTATAAAGTAAAGATGAAAATCCTCTGAAACCTAGCAGTTTGGTTAACCACCAAAACTCCAAAATCTCACATTCACAAGTTCAAAAGCTCTCAGTCGGGTATCACAATTCAAAATAGGTCTGATCTCTCAAAATCTTATATGCAATCTGCCAATCATGTATCTCAAAACTCCAAATAGGTTTTCAAAATGAGAGATGAAGGAGCTCACTTCTGCCAAGAATGGAAGAATCCAATCACTACATATAAGACATTGAAGGAGGCTAAACTTGATGCAAGATGCTACGACATAGTTCACAGGTAGGTATTGTGCCTCACTTGTTAGGGTTATTGAGTATTTGGCCCATGAAACTTGGCCAGGTAAAATCAGCAACTCTGGCTTATGATTAGGCATAATCACAACTAATGCTTTAAATTTTAGGAGAAGGATGGTCTCAATTTTCGCCTCATCAATTTTTATTAGTTATGAGAAAGAGAGAGAGAGAAAGGAAAAAAAAGTAATTATTTTTCCTTTTTTGGAGGGGGTCACCTATGGGTGTTCAAAATTGAACCAAATCAATTGAATTAAACTAGATTAAACCAAACCAACCAAAATCGAACAAAACTAAAAGACAAAAAGTAGGTTCAAATTGGTTTTTTTACCTGTAAAAACCAATTAAATTGGTTTAGTTTTCAGTTTTTAGTAGTTTGGTTTGGTTTTAACCTAACCAGTATGCTACTTTTGTTTTCCTTTTTATCTCCCCATTAAAGCCAACAAATTTGGTCACTATGCATATTTAACGTGCAGCTTTGATATGTATAATAGAGAATCATGCAATGAATAACAAATCAAAATTGGTTGTTCAACTTTTAGTACAAGATTTAATTTGAAATTTGCAAATAATTGGTTACTTGTGAGGATGATGGATATTTGGGGGAAGAAATAACTTGTAAGTTATAAAAGATTGTTGTTTGAAGAAGAAGAGAAATAAGCCCTTGATGATGAAATTTGAGTCAGTTCCATTCAAATTTTCATTATTACAAAATAACTAAAAAGCAAAAACAGTTCAATCTCTTTTTTTTTTTTTTTGGGGGGCGGGGGTGTAAGCATGAACCAAACCCAAACCAAAACCAAACCGAACTCACTATAACCCAAAACCAAATAGCTCCTCCATTTTTCAAAATCAACTAGCCCAATTTGGTTTGGTTTTGGTTCACTAAACCGAACTTTTGAACACCCCTAACTCACCCCCTCTCTCTTTCTCTCTCATAATTGACGGAAAATTAACAGGGGGTCAAAATTGAAATGATCCTTTCTCAAATTTAGCAGCTCTAGTTTGTGTCAGAAAAAGAAAAAGTAGCTCTAGTTAAATTAGTCCAACCCAACTACTTGGCCAAATTTTTAGAGGAGACAAAGATATTTATTTTTTAAAAAAGTATTTATTTTAATTAAATGAGATATTTGGCTCAGTTTTTTTTTTTTAAATAATAAACTGCTTTTGAGTGGTAACAGAAGTAATTATTCTTTCTGCAGGAAGAAAATAAAAATTTGGGGCTTCTTTGAAACAGAAGCAAAAGAAGATTATTTTTTCTTTTAAAGACAACAATACCCCTCACTTAAAATCAATAACTCTTAATTACTTATCCTTTCAAATACATGTCTTTTTCAGTAATTTAAATGTAAATAGCATTTAAAAAATTGTCAAACATAATAATATCAATAAAAGCACTTAACAAATAATTTTTTTATCAAACACAAACTAGTCTTCTCTTACAGTGCTTCTCGTAAAACTCTATTTGAAGAGAGAGAGAGAGAGAGAAACTGTTTCAAAATAAATAAAAATTTACAACAATCTCAAATAGACTTACATGTTGTTATTATTATTATTTTCTATTTTACCCTTTTTCTTTTGTTTTCTTAACGTTAAGATTTCTTACTGGGGTATACCTGAATTTTGATAAGTCTAAACCATACTCTTACTCATCCTAAAAGCCATTGTATAATCAATGCTACTAGGGATGGCAATCCATGCTTCCCTATTTTGCAACATATGTACCCCAAATCCCTGCGGGTTTTTTTCCCTTTTACCCTGTCCCCGAACTTGCAGGTATTACTTTGCCCCATGCCCACCCTGAACACCCCCCCCCCCCAAAAAAAAAAGATTAAATATTGGAGTTGGCAGCAACACAACTTAAAATGCCACAGCGGTAGATATCTCAAAAGTCATTTAAATTCAGATGCATGCCAATAATCTCATCAACTTATATGGCCAGACATTCATAGCATAAGTTATGGCCAACCAAAAGTGGCTAAACATTCAAACAAAATATCCATAAAGTTTCTGAAAATAAACCAACCAAATTCAACGAAAACAAGAAATGAAACAGCTATTCCAAAGATTCAAACGAGTCAAATGATCATAGCAAAAAAATTTGCATCCATATTTTGATGCAAACTAAATGGAACAATTTTGGGGTGCAAACTAAATGGGGGAAAAAAAAAATCAACATTTACTCATATGCTCATTTAAAAAAAAAAGAAGGACAAAACCACTCTTCTTGCTTCCAATTGTTATACTGTAAGAGAAGTCTTCAAACTACATATGGTATACAAAGAACATTGCAACTTTAGAAAATCAAATTAACAGCTTCAAGTGGAAAAAAAAAAAAAAAAAAACAAATTACCTCTTCTGGGTGCCGCTGATTCGGGCCGAATACGAAAATGGGAATGAGGGTTTCGCCGTCAAGGGAGGGAGGGAGAGGCTGGGCTGGATAGAAAATGGAATTAGATAAAACATGCACACTGAAAAAAAACTAACAGAGATTCAGATAAGTATATACGTTTTCTTGGCTTCGTATCAACGGAGAAGAGAGCGACGCTGCGAGGGGGAGAGAGATTGGGCTTCGAAGAGATGGCGTCGCCGTCAAGCGAGGGAGAGAGAGGCTAGGCTCGACGGCTGAAGAAGAAGAAGAACTGGGGCAGAAGTGAGCGACGCTGCGTCGATGCAACAGACTAGTGGTTGGGCGGCTGAGGCTGATCAGAATGAAGAGAGCCAGCGCACGACAAAGGAAGGATGAAGCCTTTTGATGGATTTTTTTAATATCTTTTTTATAAATTTGTTTAATAAAAATAATATATATATATATATTACTTTATCATATAATACAAAATTACAAAAATTATGCCATTATACATAAATATATATATATATATTTGTTTTGATTTTATTGAAGAAACAAAGATATTAAAATTGTACTTATATTTTTTTAACATTAATTATATTTTTTAAAAAAATTAGTAACTATTACATTTTAAATCAAAAAAATAAAAATTTGTTGATCAATTTCACAGTATTATAGGACTATTGCTCATATTAGATAAATAGCTTTAAATTCTTAAATGTCAACCGAGTCCCAAAGATGATTTTAAGGTATAAGGAAAACATATTTTTTAGGAATAAACAGTTTATCATATGTATATTAACATGATTATTTATATTAAATTAAAAATTAAAAATATTATATAACGACTAAATGAGGGACTTTAAATTACAAGGGACAAATTTATTTTAAATCAAACCATATATATATTTTAATGTAAAATATTAATATAATATTAATCAATATAAAGTTCTCAACCAATTACAATTTTTTTACAAAGTGATTTACTAGTTCAAAGTAACTTATAAATATATTAGTGAAGTCAGAGAAAGTTAAATGCCCTCGTGTTCAAATCCTCTCCTTCTATGCAAATAGGAGCATGCTGTCCTCCTATACAAAATAACAGCACTTTGATTAGTTTGAAGGCAATATCTCCAGTGCATCCTAGTTGTCCATTTTGAGTAATTTGAGCCATCTAATGCAACCCCAAATGCCACTGTTTTTTCATCCATGTGCTTAGATCATTGCTGGCTATCATCTTAATAGGGAACACCACTAGGCACAAGGCTTTTAAACACCATAAAGCAACCATCTCCAATAGCAAGTACGGCTATTTTTTCCATTTCATCCTTATGCTCAGATCCACATCACTTAATCTTAGCAAGCAATTAAATAGTTATCTAATTGATCTTTGTGTTCAAGGAACATGTTTGGGCATAAGAAGGTGCCATCACTAGTTGATCTTTATGCTCAGGCAACAATCAATAATATGGGGTACTTTGGAAATGTTGGTGAAACTTATGCACATCTGCTTGCGTGAATATTGCTGAGGTTTTTTGGGGTTTATAGTTTCTGTGTTTCATTGTTTGACTATGTATTTGATTATCAAACGGACTTTATTGAATGTGACTTTTTTGCTTAAGAAAACCAATTGTCTATCATGCAAAGTAGGTAACATCTTTGCAAGCAAAAGTGAAGGAAGCAATTGAGGTTAACAATCAATTAGGTGCTTGGAACAAGCAATGATATGAGAAAATAGATGACCATTTGGCCATAAACAATTTTATGTTTTCTTTTGATGCCTAGTTTAAGGATGATATATTCACTTCTTTTCTTCTAATGTAATTTTTGGTGAAATACTTTGGTATTTGTGGTAAATCAGTGTTTGGTTTTTAATGAATATGGATGCTAAATCCCATGATCAATATGTTTTGGTACATTATAGGTACCATAGAATTCTCATTAACTTGATTAGCATTCTTAAACAATATAGAGTGACATGCCAATTCTTTTGTAGTTTTTTGTTTATAGATTACTTAGTTAAACAATTAGGCATGTAAGGTTATGCACCAAAGTTCTCTACCTTCAAGTAAAAGAAAATTTTGGGACAGCATGAAGTAGGCTTAATGTTATGTCTACTAGAAAATCTATGTTCTAATATTGCATCTCAAAATTTGTATTATCTACTAAATATTGACTTCCAAGTTTTTCTAAAATTCTTATAATTCTAAGATAAAAAATCTTGTAACAATGAAAGTAGATGGCTTGCATATTGTAATAATATGTGGTGATTACAATAGTGACGATAAAAAGTAGCCATGACAAAGGTGTTCTTCTACTTAATTAATTTGGTTTGTGGTTAGTTTATGAAATATATAGTGTAAATATATGACTTAAAGAGTTTATAGAAGGTTGGAAGTAAATTTTACAATGGGATTGTGGACTTTTATGGTAAAAGGTTTCATGGGGATTTTAATGTTGTTTAACTGATGCTATGATCTATACTATTGAAGCATCAAGCATTTACTTATGTCTTGAACTCTTGATAACTAATGTTGCTTCTTTGTAATGGATTGTTGCTATAACTTTTTTTATTTTTTATTTTTTGGAGTATTGATGTGCCTTTGTTCTCTATCTATTCCAATTAATTGGTATTGATGTGCCTTTGTTCCCTATTTATTCTAGTTAATTAAAAGGGGAAATGCCATTTTGAGCTTGGTGAGAAAAATATTTGGCCTTTACATGTACAAAAATTAAATTGATTAACCATATGAAAGGACTCCAAGGGTAGCTAATTACCACTAGTAGCATTTAGGCATTTATAATTTGATTCTTGGTGATTGTTTTGTTGCAATCAACTTTAGGTTTAACCTCATACAAAAATATTTCTTTTTTTTTATATATAAAATATACATAATATCTCCAGAGATAGAAGATATAATCACCATGGCTACTTTCTAGATTTCTAAATTTCTCTTATGTAACGATCTAATATACTGTGTTCTTAAAGAAGATAGTCTTAGACCTGTGCAAAGCAGTTGATTAAGAGGAAAAGCAAAGATAGTCTTATTCAAGAGATTTACATTTACAAAATTCTTTCAAACTAAAGTTGTGTATAAAAACATAAACAAAAAAAAAAGAGAATAATTGTGCTATTATTTTTGTATGCTAATATAGGTCTGCTACCATCTTTCTACAAAAATTCTATCTTGTTGCATGTGTCTGTTATCATCTCCTACAAGTGTGCTCCTTAAACCTACATTTGCATAGAACTAGAAAGGTGATAAAGAAAGACAAAGCAATGAAGCATAGGGAATATATATTTGCAGATAAAGGAAGATAAAGCACAAAGAGCCAAAAAGAAACATTTAAGATATGACGAGAAATGTCGCATGTAAAATCCTAGGGTAGAAAGTAATGAACATGTTGTATTCAATTTAGTAATGAATAAGTTGTACTTACTATAGTAAAGGTATTGATTTCAATAAAATTGATTATGTTATTGTCAATATTTGTGATTCCTTAAAAAGTGTGATTCAGTTTTCATCAAGTTCTTAAGATGCTTGATACTATTTTGCATTAAATGTCATGTGCACAATGTATGCTTTCGTAATTGGAATGATCTCATGCAATGATCTTGCCCTCATAGCATCTTGATAAGTGAAAATACTTAAAGGCTTTTTTCCCTCCTTGTGTGCCTCTAAGAACATTTCAAGTAGCCACTTAATTGACTTTATGGTTTTATTATAAAGCAAATATGCCCCAAAAATGACCATTCTTCTATAATGATTGAATCCTAAAAGTATTACAAGATGTCTATGATCACAGTTTGTACTATATGTTGTGTCAAAAAACATTACATTATCAAAATAGGCATAGTCAATCAATATTCTTGTTTCGGCCCAAAACACATTTGTTATCTATTTTTTATTATCCATGTGATAAGTATAATAAAACAATGAATTATCTAATAGCTATTGTTGGAAATATCACAACAAACATTTGGCTTCTTAATACACTATGTTTCTCTATCTTTTGGTTTTGAGATAATTTTTGGCATTCTCACAAGTGTATTCAGGATTACTTCTTCCTTTGGTATGCCTACTCATCAACTAAAATGATGATTTTTATTGAAGACCAGAATTCTCTACCAAATGAATCTTGTGGCTTAAGTTTTAGTCACTATATTGTGATACTAGCAAATGAATTGCTTTTAGAGGTTCAAGTAGGTGATTATACTCTTTAGCAAAAATATTGACTTTATATTTTTCATTTACACATTTAACTCCTATTCTTACATTACCATTGGTCTTTCTCTCTTGCTAAGGATTAGTGGTCATAAAGTCTATTCTTCATAAATTCTCTTTGCACCAAACATATTTGTATATGGTTATTACACCATCTTTTATATTCATACTGAAATGATGTTTCCTAACTTCAAATTTGATTCTCCCTTTGTAATTAACCTAACACTATCATGATTCCTCTAAACTATTAAAATCTATAACAAGCCTAGGCATCAAATCAATCTCCATATAGAATGATTTTAGAAAATGAAAATTAGGACCAAGTTATATGAGTTCTTGTTATTAAAAAGAATTAGGACCAAGTGTATGAAATTATCTTCTTCAATGTAACAACTATTATCAATAGATGACCCAAGAGAAAGAAAACACATGCTAGTATGTGAATATAGAAACTTAATACACTTTTATGCTTGGACACAAGAACTTTGAAAAAGTTATAGCTAATCATCATATATATATACACACACACGTGCACTTCTTCATTATGAAACTATTGCCTTAAAATTCTCAATATGATTATAACATAGTCCAACAATGAATATGATAATTGTTCAAGGCTCCATCTAATTAACATTATTCATGTTCTATAATCAATACTCCACTTACATAATCTTTACTAGTGAACAATTATAAACAAAAAGAAAGAAAGAAAAAAAAACACACACACACACACACACACATACACACGCTAAAATTTTTCATGACATGCTTCTCCTAACAACACAAAGCTAAAATTTTTCATGACATCTATGCTATCATCTTTTCAAAATAGAAAAAACAAACTTCATATAGTATGGTGGAAACATTGAGCCCTTTAGATCTATGAAGTCTATGCTATCATTCTTTCAAAAAAAAAAAAAAGAAAATAACTTACTATATTCTTATCTTAGATGAGTCTTTTAGATTTATGAACACTTAAGATTCAACAAAAACCATTTCAAATTATCCCCCCAAGATGTATAAAACTCAAGAAGAGACAAGGGAGATCTTCAAATTGTGCTTTATACGTAAATCTTACCTTGCGTCTAATGACACCACTCAGAAAATTTGATTTTCCTACACCAAAGTAATAGGGATATGAGCACAAGGATGAAGGCTAAAAAAAAAAAAACGCAATGTTTATATGCCTATAAAGGAGACCAAAATGGTGGTGTTATTGTAGGAAATGAACAATTAGGATATGCTGGAGATATTGCCTCAAACTATTTGAAACAACGTTATTTTGTATATGAGAATAACATGCTCTTATTTGCATAAGAGTAAAGGGCCTTAATGTAGTATCCTTTGACTTATGACTTAATAGTATGTGTGGAATATATTTTAGAATTTGATTATTATTAAAATTTAATTATCTCATTTTAATGGGGTCAATATAATCTTTTAATATTTTGCAATTAATTATTATATATTTATTTTTTAGATTACATGAATTTTTTCATAAGATTATTATTAATTTTAACATGATTGACTTTGGGTGGATAATTAACAATTTAAAAAAAATATATATATTTAAATATATTAAATATATTCTTAATAAAAAAGTAATAAATATTGAGAATATATTTATATTACATATTATTATTTATATATTTTTTTATATAATAATTTGTTTTAGTTTATCAAAAGTATATTTTAGAATAATGGTCAAACAAAAGCATTAACATCACACAACTCAAATTTGAATCCTACTATGCCTAAATTTATAGATTTAGGGCATGTTCAGTATGCTTATGGAAAAGAAAAAGTAAAATAAAAGTTAGAGAAAATTTTAAATTTTTATCTTTATAATTATTATTTAATTATTATTATTTAAAAAATAAGAATATTATACGTATTTTTTATCTACAAAATCATATTTTTTATTTTTATTTTTATTTTTATATCTAATTTTTTGAATAACAAACTGACCGTTATATTATATGATAATTCAAGGCAAAGGATGGATCTAGGCCAGCCTGTCTCAAACCAAAATTTCAAAGTTTGGATTTTTCTCACCCCAATGCTTAGTCAATCATTAACTTTTTTTAAGCCCCAGTTGGGACAAGGCGAGACAAATATTCTTAGGTCGAGTCCAAATTACCATCACGTATGCAAGAAGAGAATAAATTTTGCACCCAGCCCAACTGTTCCTCCCGAAGGAACATGCTTCGATGCTATTGGTATAGGGTAGTATTAGTATAACAATGGCACATACTATACTAGCTCAAAAACCAATGCTTTCAGTAAGTATATAAATGTTCAAAATAAAGTTCATTTCATTTCCAACTTCTTTCTTTTGATGTAAAATTCTATATTTTGAGTTCAATTCACGTTTATCTCCATCTGAACCCTTCTTTTTTTCCCATTAAAAAAAAAAAAAGAAATTCACCATGATATCATTGTTAAATATAAACCTCTGTGGGTGTGTGTTCATCTTAACCACTACATTAATATACCTCTAACAATTATTCATTGAAAAGAGTTATTAAACTTGACCACAAACTTCAAAGAACTAAACTAATATGTTTGAATATAAAAGATCTACATTTTTTCAATTGAAATTAGTGATTTAAATTGATTTTTAAGTTTAACCGTCTTAAAGTAACATTATGTTACTTCCCTAGAAATTTCACCCTAAATTTCCCTAGAAATTAAATTTTCTTGAAGCCATAGAACATATGATATAAATGTTTAAAAAATGAAGTCATTAACTTTTGTTAAAAAAAAAACTAATGAATAATTTAAATATCCAATATTATTTTTAGAATTTTAAAATAAATATAAAGTTATTAATTATAAAAATTAATAATTTTAAAATAAAACATATTTGAACATATACCTATTTAGTTAAATAATATAAAAGAAATAAGAATGTAAAAAATAAATAAATAAGAATAAGTAAAATAAAAATACTTTTTATATTTTTACATTTTAAAAATAATTTTATAATTAAAATAATAATCTAATAAATAAAACAATTATTATAAAAACATAATAAACATCATATAAATTACACAAAGAAAATAAATTCGTCTGACTGCGAACTGAAACGGATCTTTAGCTTTGCTCTCGACTTACTCGAAATGTGTTTTGAAGCAGTCTCATTTTTCTTTTGACTTTTCTTCTTACATGGCACTTACTGATTGGTTCTTCAGTCACTCCATTACGATGCGATGCACCTGATCGTATGACTCAACTGGACATTTCTCTCCCTAGCGTTTGGTCTTCGAGAAAGTGTAAAAAATTTTCTTTCTTATTTTTCTCGAGAAAACCCTAGTCACCGTACGAGTCGTCAGATTTTTCCCCTTCCATTCTATTGACGCGGGTGCTGCGTCTTTTTTCGATCAGATGCAGCCAGAATCTGAGATCTGACCAGCGAGAGCAGTCGGTCACCCTGAAGATCGAATCCTCATTTGTCCGTCGTTGGTATCTTCTCCCTATATTCTGCACAATGTGATGTAATTGTTAAATTTTATAATTCAATACTTTTAGACTAAGTAGTATTTTGCAGAGTTCTGTGAACTGTCAAACAAGAGAGTACCTTGTTTAAAAATGAACTTATTTATTCTAGCTTAATTTCTTTTTCATTTGTTTGGTTGCAAGGATTCGAAAATGATTTTACCTGAGTTGGTCCTTTTTGGGATTTTTCTGGTTTGCTTTATATCATTGTGAAGTGTAAGCATTTAGTTCTAGAATGATTGAGTACTGGTCTTCGATGCTTGTGGGTGAGTTATGTTTAGCTGGTGAAGAAGGAAGGATTAGTATGTAGGAAATTATGTCAATAGAATCAGAATTTGCATCCCAATAAATTGCTGGACATAAGCTATGTTTGACAGTTCACGTTGCATTTGGACTCAAAATCTTGATAGAATTTGCTTGGATCGAGCAGTTGACTAAGGCCACTTTTAAGCTATCTTTCTGATATGCAGGGTGTAGCACTGTAGCTCTAATTTTCAGACCGATAGTATTTTGTTCTTTGATTAGGAATGCACCTGAGTCAGCCCAGTTAATTATCTGTCCTTCTTGGTTGATTAATATGAAATCTTAAGTTAAAGCGTCAATTTCAGTATGGGTTAGGAGTTGAACTTTGTTTGTCTCTAGTCGAACTTAAGTAACTCATAAATTAATATATGTTTTGTGGTTGTGGCTTCTCTACAGTGTTCTGCCCGTGGGTTCTTTAAGTGAGTGTCCCTGTCAGACATGCATAAATTGATCAGCAGCTTTGTTACATGCTTAAACATGTGTTTTTCTGTTTTCTATTTATTCTGCGCTGTTCTTTCTTTATGAGGATATCTTACCCTTCTCTTTTGTACTATCCTCTCTTTCTAGTAAAGTTTCTACTTTATTCACATGCACACACTTGCACATATATATTTGAATGTGATTGAAGCCTTTTTTTGCCCTCTAATTTAACATTGATCTACCACATGAGAAAAGAAGGAGAAGGGTAGATATTTATTACTGCAAGCAATAAAAAGCTTAGGAAAATTTTGAATGGTTGGAACTCTGTCAACATTATAAGTGGGGACTTGGGAGCGATAAAAGTGAGGATTGTTGGTGAGACCAGACATGATATGAGGGATATAAAAGGTCTTTTCAATGCAATGAAGTCCATTATTGAATTTATCCCAGAAATTTAAAATTTGGATTTGAATACATATTCACATTCATCATGATAGAGTTTATCCAAACAAGGAGGCTTCTGCACTTCTGCTGTGAAGTTAAAAATAATTTCATTTCTAAATGTCAAACACGGATGATTATTAATCTACAAACCTTAGCAATAGCTTCATGGAATATGACTATATGAAAATAGGGACGCTGCCGATCTCTTGATTTAACTGGGCTTAGGATTATAATGATATTTTGATAATCAGAAATTCAAAAATGTGGTCTGTTCAAACCCCAAATATCTGCATCCATGGCGTGAGGTGTTATTGAGCTATCCTGTGATACTCATAATTATTAGCTTTTCAATACATTTATCTGTCCTCATCCACTGCTTATCATAACTTTCCTTCAAGGGCTATCATGACGTGATTGGTTACCTGATCCCATTTTGTGTGAATTAACCAAATAATGAATTGCATTAATTGCTACTGAATTGAAGGTTTCTAAAGCCCCGTGTTTGTGAGAGTCTCTGAAGGCTTAACTCAGGATGAGCCATGATAACTACAGTTTTTTATTTGCAGAATACAGCTACTTGAAACTGGTTCCTTTCATTATCAAACTAAGTTGTCAATCCGGGTGTCAATGTTTTAAGTACAGCTCTATGACCTCAGAATTCTATGCAGCGTTTATAAAATGCTATTTATTTTTCAGTTAATGAAGAATGGTTAACATTTGAATTTAATTGTAATTTTTGTTTGTTAGTAGAAGAAAGTTGTTTGCTTCAAGGTTGCTTCTGGTAAAGTGATATTAATCTAAACTCTTCATGAGGATGAAACCTGAATTTCCTTCTTTATTTGTTTTCCGTTTATGTGAAGTTCATTGATGGAACTTTGAATTATGGTAGCTATAGGATGTAACCTTTTTCTGGGCTACATTTCCTTTTCTGATAACCTCTTATAGTTGGGCACTCGAAGACACACATAGGGTCTGGGAAAGGGTTTTCAGTTTTTGTGCCTTTCTAGGATCTTAATTACCAAAAAGGAAATATCGTTGCCGATATCAAGCTGCAGCTTTGTAACTCTTCTATTCATTTCAGTTCATATTATCTTTAAATTAATGGAGACGAAACTAGTTAATTAAATGGTATATTTATGCATGCGTTGTTATATCTAATGCTGCGTTGAATTCTGCAATATCTATCTGTAGAAATGGAGCACTATGATCTGCAAGGTCAAAGAAGGGATATAAAACACAAGGGAAGAAATGTTGTGTGGTCAATTGCAATGGATAAGTGTCTAATTGAAGCCCTGGCCATTCAGGCAAAAAACGGAAACAAAATTGACAAATGTTTCAATGAAAATGCGTATACTGCTGCTTGTGTGGCTGTAAACACTCGTTTCAACTTAAATTTGAATAATCAGAAAGTTATCAACCGTCTGAAGACAATTAAGAAGAGGTATAAAGTGATGAAAGATATGCTAAGTCAGGATGGTTTCAGGTGGAATCCAAATACAAAAATGATAGAGTGTGACAGTGATGAGCTTTGGAAGAGATACATTGCTGTAAGTTTATCTTTCATCTTTCTCACTCCTTGTATGTTTATTTATATACAATACATAATCTAGTCTTCCTTTGTTCATTTACAGGCACACCCCGATGCAAGAGGATTCCGTGGAAAGCATATAGAGATGTATGATGAACTTAAAATTGTATGTGGAAACTACCAAGCCCCTAGTCGTTGGGCTAAGATGAAGGATGGAAGCCATGTAATGGACGTAAAGAATTGTGATGATGAGTCAGCCTCCTTTATGTCTCCCAGTTCAGAAGACATGAGCGAGACTGATGGAACTGAGTCATACACTGGGCGTCCAGAGCATGGCCAGATGCCCGATGGTTTCCAAGAGCCTCCTTCAGTTGAGCCTCTTCGACATCTTCCCAAACGGCCTCGGGGCTCTGACGCTCTTCAGGATGCATTGATGGCAGTAGCATCAAGTATCAGGCGCTTGGCTGATTCAGTGGAGAGAAGCAAATGCTCAATTGATGCCGATGAGCTATTGCAGGCTGTGATGGAGATAGATGGGTTAGAAGAGGGGAGACAGATGTATGCTTTTGAATATTTGAATGCGGATCCTGTCAAAGCCAGAGCCTTTTTGACATACAATGCACGAATGAGAAAGATATACCTGTTTAAACTGTTTTGGTGGTGGAGGTGAATGTGACCAGGGTCTTGGTACGTTTTTGCTGTATAGGATAGAATATCTTGGACTGTGTCTAATGAATGTTTTTACCTTTTTGCCATTGTATGAGCAATCTTTCATTGATGTGTTGTAAGGAGAATGTATAGATTCTAGGAATTGATTGTAATGGCAGCATGCGGTAGACAGTGGAAGAATTTTTTTTTTGTCCTCCTTTGTTACATGTGGAGTTGAAGTTTGAACATAAGATGCGTCTCATTATTAGATTACACAGTAGCTTGGCCAATGGCCATACCATTTACTAGCCCCTCGTAACCTATTTTTCTTTTTGTCCTTTTCTCTTTTTGGGAAAAACATATCTTAAAATATATTGTTCTCTTTAATCACTCGTGTGTATATATATGTGTATATATATATATATAAATTGTTGCAAGGCCCCTGTTTAAATAGCACTGTTATGTTTTTGTGGGACTCACAATACTGTTCACGGGTTCAACAGAAAAATTCGAAATTACCAGTGTAGTGCACAAGCAGTATCGCTAGTTAGAAAGAAAATTACAAAGTAGATGGTAAATGGAAAAAAGAAATTGATTTAAAATTTTTTTTAAAGTATTGACAATTTAATAATAATTTATAATTTTTTAAAAATTAAATTTCTTTATTATTATTTTTTCCATTAACAATCGTTGACTTATTATTTATCTAAAATGCACCCTGATCTTTAGAAAAGTCAAATTCCTCTGTATTTCCGCAGTAATTCTTTTTTTTTTCCCCCTCCTCCAACAACTTTCTGAAACTTGGTGAAATCCTAAGCCCGCCCTGCCCTGAAATATCTGCTAATGAATGTTGATTCTTCACTTAATTCCCATTGTAGGACTCCATTGATGGGAGAATTACCAAATACCAAATATAAAAAGTTTTGTATAAATTTAATCTGCTGATTTTTTTTTTTGGTAGATTAATTCTATGAGGAGCAACAATATGCTTATGCCAGATTAATTTTTTAGGAGGCTTATCCAACATGTATACATGATTGCTCCTATTGTCTTAATTTATAAAAATTAATAAAGTTAATCATACAAGAGTTTCTTCAAAATACATAAATAATTGCACTTCCTCCTAGTTATTATTTTTATTTTGTTTCTTAAAAAATGGATAAACATGGTGTGCTGAAGGACTCGCCAGAAAGCTTTGAGCCCTTACAAAGTTGATTTTATAATTGAGACAAAAGGGGAGCTTACTAATACACTCTTGCGTATTAATGTAATTTAGTAGCCTAAGTTTAATATCACCAAATATTCTGGCAATATTTATAGTTAAAAAGATACTAATTAAAAAAAAAAGGTTAAAGAGGTTGAAGGAGGATAAAGAGAATGATAAGCTGTGCAAAATAAATCTTTTTTGTCCAAAATGCTATTTTATTGGATAAAGATAAATATAGAATGTGGAACTTAATACTAAAAAAAAAAAAAAACAGAGAGCGTGAGTATATGGTCCCACACTTCTCAGTTTATCTCTCTAACAAGATGACATCTTGTGTAGGAAAGGCAAGAGAGGATCCTAGTTGACAAGTTTTGAGGAGAGAAGAGAGAAAGATAACAATAAAAGAAAAAGAAAATAAAGAGTGACAGAGATGGAGATAGAAAGACATACTTTAATTTGTTATAGGTTGTATTATTATTATTATTATTATTATTATTATTATTATTCTAAAGATCACGTGCTTCCAATTAATGGTTTGACATGCATATATACTCACTGTTAAGTAATTAGTTTTGTTGATTTTCTGTCATCAAACTCGGCGTAAATTGAAATTGGAAATTACGTACTTTAGAGGATTGAATTGAAAGCGTTCAAATTTAGAGTATCAAATTGAAAAAAGATGTATTCAAGAACTAAAATTCAATTCACTCAATTTTATTTCACATAAAATATATAGCCATTCAGCAACAAATATGTTTCACACATATATTTGTATGAGCAATGATACGCTACCGCTTTTTTGAATCTAAACAAAGTCATATAACTATATATATAGATATATATTGTACTGGTCATTTTATTGTCAAATAAATAACCTGCACAAGAAAATTTATGAGTTCTTGTTTGAAAACAGTTGTAATAGCATCACTCTTTTCATTTAGCTCCATTTTTTTTGGTGGTAAAAGACTTAATGCCACAATTTTTTCTTTTTTAACCAAAATGCCTCTTAGTAACTAAAATATAAATTGGATCTATTTTATTTACCGACAAATAACAGATTTGTGACATTAAGAAGATTTCTTCATGCTGCCACCATTTACTAATCTTTTATTTGCATGCAGATAAAAGGAAGTTGACATATTCAAAAGTTATTGGACAGTATTTGGGGGTGCGTGTGTATAGCAATCAGTCTTTGACCACTAAAAAACAAAGGTAAATAAGTCCCTTAAATCTAAAATTCGTTTTGTTGTAGAGTTTTTATTTAGTTTTAAGAAAAAACTGTATACATTATCATGATAAAGAAAAGAATTGAGTAATTAAACCATCTTTAAAGGAAGAGAAAATATTTTACCTTTTACATGAACATCTCAATTTTGTCATATCACGAGATTTGTATGTGTGTTTCTATCATGTCCCATATTTATATCATCTAAATTAGCCTAACTAGTAAACAATGACGCCAAAAAAACAGCGAGTGATGTCTTGTTAATATCAACTAATATTGGCAAAATGTACTTGAAGCATAAACCCTTGGTTTATTTGGGCTAGCTTGCATCGATTTATCAAGACCTGATTGTGCCGGCAAGCAAGATTTGAAGGTAGAAAAGTAGAAAAACGTATATAATCAACATTGTTGGCATCCTACAAGTTTAACTAGTTGTTCATAGTGTATTGTTAAATATTAATGGTTTAATTAAAGATTTATTTCCTGTTGTTTTGTTTATTTTTAATTAGTTATATATATATATATATATATATTTGAGTTCTTATATTTTTGTTTGCTTTTACTGTAGTTCTTGATGTTAATGACCCTCCATCATGACGCCACATGTGAAGTGCCGACATGGCAAACAAATATCTATATACAACACTAATTCTACATGTACATTCTCTTTTCCACATTTCGTTTTTATGGTTTTTTTTAAAAAATTAATTTAGTCCTTACACTTTATTTTTTTATTGCAATTAAGTTTCTAAAGTTTTAAATCAATTCAACCTACTCCTTGCCGTTAGTATCCAATACAATTAACATTGCAGAACTATGTTCAAGTGGCTTAAAGAACCTTTATCTAATATTCGTACAGTTTATTATAAGCATCATTCATTAAGTAGCAGTACATGTATGAAGATTAAACAAGTTGCAATCCATCTTTAGAAGTTGGAAAGCTTAGCAGAGAAGTCTGTCTTACGTAGAGAGGTCATGAGCGAAAATTAAAAATTAGTCAGATTATTGACGACAAAAGGCAAAAGTGGGGTCAATAAAAGATGTACTACTTTATTAGGACTCATTGAATACATGAATTATAAAGTTAGAACTTCACTTTTAGTGTGTTTGCAAGTTATCTTTTGAAAGCAATAGAAGGTAATATTATATCTAAAAAATTAAGGAAATTTTAAATATGTCATATGTCAATAATTGGATGATCATATATAACTTCATTTTTAAGATTGGGAAAAAATTAATATATTCAACCCTTGCCCTTTATCATTTTTGCATTATTGGCAAAAATTTAATTTTGATCCCCATTTGAGATGATATCCTACACTACATGGCAACAAGTTGACTTTATATCGACCATGGATCACCACATTAATTAGAGTAATACTTCACTAAATTTATATTCATCCTTTGATTTTTACTTATTATTGTTGTTATTGTTGTTGTTATTGTCTAAAGAAGCAAGTTGGCCCTTGGCTTGTGTAATCATGTATATGATGGTTTCAATGAATTCCGTTAGAATTATATAGCTCATAGCAACTAAGGTTAGGGAGCCTAGAAAGTGAAATCCAAGTGTTACCTCTTAAGAAACCTAAATTAGGCTAAAGAATCATATTAAGTTCCAGTAGGTTGAAGTGTTAACCACAAGAGTTAGAATATATTCTAATGAGTTATTTTGCATGGAAAATTAATATATGTAGGCCAAGTTAGTCCAAGTTCCTTAATTTGTGGATGTCAAGTTAAGGAAAACCAAAGAAAAGGCATAAACCAAGAGGGTTAGTAGTGGTTAGAGTTTTTAAATTTACAAAGTAGCTATCTCTCCTTATCTTACATATAATTCAGCATTTGAATGAGTTGAGATGTTTGTATACTTGTTTGTTTAATAATTTTATGAGCTATACTTTGAATTGGCTTTTATCATGAGTTTCATGCATATGTGATATTATGATTGGCTCCTAGTTCCTCATGGTGGGGAATTGAGTGTAGTAACTGTTTCTTAGCCCATAGTTGAGCCTAGTAGAGCCTAGCAAATATATAAAAGGACTATATTTGACTCCTATCTCTTTATAGTATGAAATTGAGTATAGTAGCTCTTCCTTGGCTGGGTTGAGTTTAATTGAGTCTAGCTAGTGTGTTTTGATACTATGACTTGATGAAGGTGAAAGTTTTATGCTAAATGTTATGTTTGAGGTATATAATGCATATAAGTGGCATGCTTGCATTTGCTCATGACATTCTTTTGTGCTTGGATATGAATTAAGGTTTGCTACTAAGATTTCCTCCAAAATCTTATCCCATGTATCTTCTATTAACCATTTTTAGGTTCCTTAAGTAAGAAAAAGGAAAATGAGAAGCAAGAAAGTTTAGTGTTTATGTGCTTAAAATTTTTGTTGTAACTATATACTTGAAAATGCATATGATACCTTAGTAATGAAATGCTTTATGGATGGCAACAATATGTAATGTAAGCTTGTGTATAAGCTTGAGCACTTGATTACAAGCTATTTTGATGCATATTATAACCTTTTGTACATATGGTTTATATTAGAAGCCATGAAGTTGTATATGCATGGTTGGGTGTTGGATAGTCATATTTTAATGCAAGCTTTATTTCAGACAATAAACTTTATGGAATTGATATTTGGAATGATTAAAATTTGCTTAAAATGAGAGAAATTGGAGGCTAATTAGATCAATTTAGAACCAAGTTTTGGTGAAAAATGAGTCATGAGTTGTACATCTACTTTTGATAGCTTAAATGACCTAATTTGGGACTAAAATTTGGCAAGCAATTAGAAAATTTTTAGAACTTTCTAACAAGCTAAGAACTGTATTTTTCTAATCTCCCTAAAATATTTTAGAAATTTTTAAAATTGATAAAATCATGCAAATATTGCAAATATTGTTCACACATTAATAGCCTCAATTTTCTGGACTTTTGAGGGGTCAAATGAATCATTTGTGCTTGAAATTTTTACAATATAAATTTTAAATCATAAAATTTCTATTGATACTTAAGTTGCATAAATCAAAATTACATAACCCGAGTTATAAATTTTTAAAATTAAAGTCTTTAATATGTTAGAGTCTAAAATGGGTTATATAGATCTGTTATGCAAATGAGATTTGTATCTTGGTTTTATGGGTTCAAACAAACTTGTTTATGGAAAATATAAGTGAAAAAGGAGAGAAATTAAAAAATTGACCTTATGGTTGCAGATAAGGTGTGAATGAACCAAAATCCACTACCCAAGATGTTGCAATGATTAAAATTTTATTGTCATAATTATCAGTTGATATGAAATGAGCTATATGATGTATGTCATGATAGCCTACATACAACTTAAATATATTATACGTAATTCCAACAGCCTTAGAGCTCAATTATCAGCTAACCTTTAGACCTTGATTGATTAATTAGTTAAGAATATTAAATACTTATAAATACATCATATAACATTTACATTATTGGAAATAGTCATATACTTTCTAATCCATTACTACATTGTCATGCCTAGCTCAAAATGTATACATCATTATTGCTAAACACATATGAATCTCAAATATAGTTTGAATACACACACACACACACACACACACACACAAAAGTACAACTTTAACTATAGATGTCTTCATGGAGGTATGGACTTCCCTTAGTTTACTTACCTGCTTTCACCTGATAAGGGGTTATTGACTACACAGTGAGCTTCTAGGGAGAATCTTAGTAAAATGATCCTATTCTAACACACAATAACCACTCAAGCACATAGATATGCAAGTATGCATGTATGCAGTTTCTCTAGCATCTGAGTTTTTAACATTTGAAAATATGCATGCATGTAGTAGAAATTTGGCCAAGCTTATTAAACTCTTTCTTAAACATCTCTAATCTTAGTATAGGAAAGAACTACTTGTTCAATTTCTTAGTCCTTTTCTTTTAGCTGTTATCAAGTAAAGCTTCGCTTACTAGACCAGAACTCATAGAAATCCCATATAATTCATTCAAACATCAAACAAACATAACATACAAACAACTAGGCACTTAAGTAGTTAAAAGCATGATAGAGAGGAGGAAAATGCTACTTGTTATGATTCTACACTCGATGCCATATGTACTAGACTTCTTTTTCCTTTGATCTTTCTCTTTATTAGTCAGGCACTAACACTGAGGCTTCTCACTATTTTGATATCCTACATCACCATATTATATCTAAATCAGTGCCAAGGCTTTAACATACTGACTATATGCTTTGATATACATAATTTATGCATTTCTAACCTTTTTATATGCACTTTAGGACTTTCTTTATAGGACTCTTCTTCCTTAATTTATCTACCATATTCCTACAGCTCAACTATCTCACCATTTGGCTTAAAATGGGTTTAGTTCTTCTCTTATTAGCCTTAGTTCTTCTCTTATTAGCTTGCCGAGCCAACTCTTTTTGCTTGCCTTTTATCTAGGCCCTGATGTAGGGTTTCTCACAGGTAAATTTTCCTAAACAATTCAATCTCCCTAAATTCTTATTTTGACCCCAAAATTGGTGTTTTACTATTTATTTGGTCATTGCACTATTTCTTTGGTCATTTTTCACTTTGACAAATTTAATAACTTTAGGCCATTTTTACTAAACTCACTTCTATGCCTCAAAACCTCATTCCAACATCCTAAATAGCTTTTTATGCTTCCATTAAACTCACTAGAATGGTTAATAGACTTGATCATGGGCTGAGAAGCTTGCCTAGCCCGATAGCCCTGGCCCAAAAAAAGGGATATGAGCCTGAAAAAAAAATGCCCAAATATAAAAAGGCCAGGTTTGGGTTTTTTTTAAAAGCCCGGCCCGAGCCTGAGTCTACCCGTATTATAATTATTTTTTATATATTATTAATAAATAATATTATTAGAATATTTATTTATAACTATAAGTAAAAAGAATTATATAACATATATAATAATTATTATTTTTTTTACTTTTACTTATTGTATAATATATTATTAGGAATAAATTATAATTCAAATAAAATAAATTATTAATAGTAATATTATTAGAAAAATTATTATTTTGAGAGGTTTTATTATCTTATATATATATATATATATTTCAAGTTATTTAAAATTTTTGTAATTTTTTTGAGTTATTTAGAATTTAAAATAAGAATAAAGGTATGCCTAACAAGTAATGAAATAAATAAATAAATAAATAAATATATATATATATATATATATAATATTTAAAACTAAAAAAAGATAAAAATGTAAAAAAAAAATTTTACAAAACTGGCTGGCCCAGGCTCGGGCCTGTTTTAATCGGGCTTGAGCCTGGCCCGGTATTGTTCAAACAGTACCGGCGGGGCTTGGGCTCGAGTTAAAAAAAAATTATAAATTTTTTTATGAGTTCAACCCATTTTTAAACGAGCCCAACTCGTGATCAAGTCTAATGGTCAAATACAATGCCAAATGCAACGTAGCTATTTACCAGAGTTAGATTTTTTTTAAACATATAAAAATTTTGACTTTCATAATTAGTCTCTATAATTCAAACTAATACTTTCTCTACCCTTTATAATTTTTTAGGAGACCTCTAAATTCATAGAGCCCAAAAAAAAAAAAGACTCATTTAGCCCACTTTTGGAAGGGGTAGCCAAGACCCTGTTTCCATGGTTCCATATGGAGTTTTCTTACTTCCTTTGGCAATTTCTCTTCATTTCTTCAACTTAGGTGAATTTTACATGCTCTATATGATCAATTACATGCAAGGGAATGTAGAGAGAGAGAGATTCTCTTTCTTTATGTGTGATGAATGGAAGGAAGAACTTAAAAAATTAAAGCTTGAAATATAGCAATATTTACCACAATCCAAAGCTTGTTTCATGCTCTACAATTTCCCCTTATTAAAATTCCCAAAAGAGCACTCTCTTTCTCTTTAGTGGCAGTTGAACCTTTACTAATTCAAAT
Source organism: Erythrophleum fordii (assembly GCA_032878935.1). Taxonomy (NCBI): domain Eukaryota; kingdom Viridiplantae; phylum Streptophyta; class Magnoliopsida; order Fabales; family Fabaceae; genus Erythrophleum; species Erythrophleum fordii. The sequence continues at coordinate 8,789,870 of JAVQMF010000052.1, read as the reverse complement.
TCTAAAACCACCAATGTGAAGAGCATAGGGAAGAGAACACTTTTTCTAACTTGGGAGAATCTTCACAACTTTCTTAGAAAAGCTTCCAAGTACTAAGTGTGAATCTTACACTGGTACCACAATCGTCTTTTGTTCCATTAGCCTATCAATACTTATCAAGTTCTATGCAAGAACTTTGGAATCAACATGCTCAGTTTTAAGAAACCCACAATTCTCAAAATTCTCAAAGTTTCACAAAAGTTCTACAACAAGTAGGAAAGCTCAAAATACCCTCTCAAGTATTTGATGAAAAACAAATCTTAGATTTTTATAATCCCAGTTTATAGTACGAACTTTATAAGCATATTAATGGAATATAGAAAGCTTATATTGAAGGAAAGAAAGCTCAATTAAGGAAAAACTTGACAGATCTTACTTCAAAAACTTTTTTAAAAATATCAATAGGAAAAACAATTGAAAGAATTGATTTGGAAAAATGATTATGATTACACAAATTTTGATCATATTGAATCCACTATGGATTTAATTAATTTATTAGAAGTGTAGGAAAACTCTATCTTAAAAAAAAAAAATCAAAAGGATTTATCTTTTTGAAAAAGCAAAAAAGATTTTACCTACTGAAATATGTGCTCTAATAATGTGACATATTGAATTTGATCAATTTGAAGATTTATGTGAACAATTCATACCGAGTATTTCACAAATTATTCTTACAAATTATGATTTACCAAAATTACATATTTTTATTAACTATGATAGTTGGGACATCTCAAATATCAAATCAGGTACAGTTGGCAAAATTACGTTCCAAAACCAAGGTTGGGAACAACTGAGGAATTTTTCATGTTTTATAAAAACAATGATTTACTCTATCATAAAAAATGATAAATTTATGAAATATTATACTTTCATATCACTAGTAATATTGGTGAAAGGGTTTAAGAAAAATTTTATTAGCCCTACCAAATTTGGGAATTAAATGAAGCCAAAGAAATGGATTTTTAATTTCACAAATAACATGAAAATGTCAATTTTGTTCTAAATAAGTTTACTTTTTTGATGAATTTGTAAGTCAAAATCTCATTTGGTTGAGCAGAAAAGCCAAGTAAATACATTGAGGTATAGATTTCAAATTAACTAATGGAAAGAGAATATTTTCTAAACTTCTCTCCTATGATTATTAGACTACATTAGAACAACAGGATGAGGTTAATATACTTTCATAATTTGGTACATCCCCAAAATCTAGAATTACTAATGGAAAGAATTATTGAAGCAAAAAGCATAGATATGAGTGAAAAATGTGCAATTGCCATGGTAGGAGAACATTAACCTGACAGCCCAACAAACTTAGATTCTCTAATATTGAGAAATTTTGAAGGAATGATAGAAAATTGACACTTGCACAAAAAAGTATTGTCAAAATTTTGTAGCAACAAATAAATTATCACAAGACAGATACGTGGCATAAACCAATGTAACACATGTTTTTCATTCTTATAAAGCATGCAGAAAGAGATAAGAGGTAGTATAAAATGTAGAGAAACGGTTAATATAAGAAATTTCCTTTTGAAGAACATGTCAAAAAGTGTAGGTAAATTGTACATAAAAGGACCAAAATTGTATAGATTTGAAAAGCCTTTAGTAAAAGCTATGTAGGCAAACTTTTATTGTATTTGTTCTTTTGTGAATAATGCATGAATAGTGTAGAATAGTGCTAGCTTTGTCTTTTTGGTAGTAGAATTTCTACAAATCCTTATATTCCATTCAAGATTTGTATCCTAAAAATATTTAATGAACTTTATGAATAAGAGAAAATATTACTTTTGAAGATCCTTGAGCTTCCATCTCTACCTTATATGTAAATTATTTTGCTATACATATGAGATTAATAAAATTAAAAGATTCTAATAAAATAATTAGAGTCAAACCAATGGTCTATACTAAGTAAGAAATAGACGAATTCAAAATTCAAATCCAAGAGTTACTAGAAAAAGGATTAATTGAACCAAAAGATAGCCCAAATTCTAGTCTAGCATTTATGGCAAGAAACCATATAGAAATAAAAAAGGGAAAAGCTAGAATTGTAGTTAATTACAAAAAGTTAAACTAAAGTCTAGAATTTGATGAATATTTATTCCAAGAAAAGATATTTTACTTACCCAAACTTAGCAGGTAAAAATATTAAGTAAATTTGATTATAAATCTTGATATTATCATATTAAATTAATAGAAGAGTCAAAACCTTTAACTACCTTTATCATTTCATATGAACATTACTAATTGTAACACCTTAATATACTAACTCTATCTAGCCTCCCTCTGGGCTCGATTCCATATGATTTCCAAAAAACCAATACCAATCTGTGGCATTTTCCTGCTATGAAACGGGATTTCATACACTCATCTTTAGTCCCGTGGGTCCTATGAACCCATCACTCATATTCTCAACTCAAACTCTACTTATACAACTCATACATAGTATGAAACAAGCCATAAGCCACGGGTATGGAACCAAAAACCAGAAAAATATAATTTCTCACATGGGCCCAAAAGTCAGATTTTTGGCTCTAACTTTGGAAAATCGTAACTAAATATAGAAAAATGGGAATCTAGTAAACCATAGCTCTCTGGAAAGCTCTAAGTGTTAAATTTACACTAAAAATACCTTCCAACCACAATCTTAGCATTTGGACCATGTTTGACATCAAAAATTAGATAAAGGTCCGACTGTCCCTGTTTCTGGTCCAGTTTACTGTCATAAACTTCAAAAATTCATAACTAAATCCAAAAAAATCCAATCTGGGAAAACTATACCAATTTGAAAAGCTACAGATGTCTACTAGAGGAAAAAAATAAGTACAGATCAGTTTAGTAGCCCTTAGACCTCGAAAACCAATGGAACAGTAACAGAGGTTAGGTGGGCTCCCTGATGCTAATACAGAACTTCAGAAGGTTCATTCTCTCTCTACAAACCTCCGATTTAGGTGATTCTAGTTGGTATAGGTCACTGTGATTGTCTAGTTTATGTGTATAAAGGTTCATGACATTTGGACTCTATTTGGTCTATGAATGACACAGAAACATTTTCGGACTAATGAAATAGTACCATGGCCAAACCATCAAAATCTCCCAATTTCAACAATTCACCAAATATTCCTTAGACCTCCAAATATTACCCACTTTAGCTTCCCAAAAAGCTTTCTACAAACTCTAGAGGCATGCCAAATGTCATAGCAAGAAGAGCTCGTTTGGTCATACTTTAACGGAGCTCACAAATTTGGCGGTTTTGGCACCCAAAAGGTCTAAAATGGGTCCAAATGGCCTCTCACATATTCTCACACCTCATAGATAAGTTTAAAAGCATAAAAATAGTCTACAGAACATGTCCAAATGATCCATATCATCATACATTCCAAACTCATTATGCTACGGGCCAAAATACACTATCACATACATTCAACAAAAGGGGCAAATCCCACATTTTCATTACTTTGGCTCTTTACATAGTTCATACATCATGTTTCCTTACATTTATACTTGATACAACATTTACATCTCAAAAATAGAAGGTGCATATTCATTTTTTACACCTCTTTATATCAAAAGAGTCAAAATAAACTATCATTCATCTAACATTCTCCTAGGCTCCTTGGTGGGTACTTGATTCTCCTTGAGCTCCACCTAGCATGTTAAGATGGGAGGGGGAAGGGGTGAGATTCAGGGAATCTCAGTAGCTCATGCACTCATTCAAGGAAGCAATCAAGGCATATAACAAGTCAAAGCATGTAATTTGACACCCATCCATTCTCAATCACATAATACATGTTGTACATGCCATGCAAATCACAACAATGCCACAAATGAGCTATAGGGACATTTGGTCTAGCCTCACCCGAGTTTAGAGACTTTTGGATTGCTCATCCGAGTTTAGGGACTTTTGACTTGGCCTCACTCGGTTATGAGACTTTTGGCCTTGTCTCACCCATCTCAAGGGACTTTCGGCTTTACCTCACCCATCTCAAGGGATTTTCAGCACTATCTCACCCGAGCAATTTTCATAATCCATCACACAAGCACATTGATAACAATGCATCATGGCAATAACATATGGCATATCTCACACAACAAGCATATACATAAACATACAATGACTATTACACCCAAGAATGCAACAAGAAAGAGTGGAAAGAGAGCTACCTTATGAGCCAACACTAGCTTTTTCTTTCAATTTCTCTTCTCCCTTCTTGATTTCACACTCACACCTTGATGGAGGTGCTTCACTTGAGCCTAGACACAATTAAGAGCATGGAATTACTCTCTTAGAATGTAATCTTCAGAGCAAACCCTCCTAACATATAAGAACCTAAAGGTTCTCTCTCTCTCTCTCTAGAATATCACTCATTCTTTCTCTCTCTCAAGCTCTCATAGAGTGGAAACAACATTTTCAAGGAAAACAAAAGGTTCAAAGGTGTTTTCCACTTTCCTCATCTGACCCTTGCCTAAAACCCCACTAATCTCACCAACAAAATCGTAGAAAGAGAGGGCAAAGAGAGGAGATCAAGATTCTAAGAAGAAATGAGAGGAACTTGCTTACCTTTCCTTTGTTCTTCCTCCTTCTCTTGGTCTCTCTCACTCTTCACGCCTCTTTTCTCTCCTTGGGTCGAAGTCTAGGGCAAATAAGAGAGAAAGAATAAGTTGGGGCATTTAAAGGAGTCAAATTCTCGCTTTGTATGCTTTTCCAGACTGACCCTCGCTACGGCGAAAATTAACCTTCGCTACGGCGAGCTCGTATCAGTTGCCTTCGCTATAGCGAGGTTTAACTTTCGCTACGGCGAGAATGTATCAGTTCCCTTCGCTATGGCGAGGTTTAACTTTCGCTATGGCGAACTCGTACCAGTTCCAGACTCCCACTCTCGCTATGGCTCACGCTACGGCGAGCAACTCCCTAGTTTCTGTATGGACTGCTGCCCGCACTCGCCATAGCTAGAATCACTTTCACTATTGCGAATAGGCACCCTCGCTATAGCGAGACCATTTCTCGCTATTGCGAGAAAACTTAGCAAAATTTCTGAATTTCGAAACTTTTCAACTTTCTACTTTCTTTTCCTTTTCCCTTTTCCCGGTTGTTACACTAATGAACCGTTATGCCATTTAGCTTAAATATAGCTCCATAAATATTTCAACGATAAATAGATGAAATATTTAATTGTTTTAAAAAAATTTGTGTAGTATATTTAGATGATATTTTGATTTTCTATAATATAGAAGAAGATCATTAAGAAAACACTTAAAAATGGTATTATATTCAATCCCAAAAAAAAAAATTGAAGTAGAAAAAGAAGAAATAAATATTTAGGTTTAAGATTAATAAAGTTTGGTATAAAATTACATGATCATATTATCTCAAAAATAAAAAAAAATTTCAGATCAATTATTAATAAAAAACAACTACAATTTTTTTTAGAAACACTTAATTATGGAAGGAATTTTATAAAAAATCTTTGTAGTAAAGAAAAACCTTTATTAGAAAAATTAAAAAGAAATAAAACATTTGAATGGAAAAATGAAGATATTCAAATAATGAAAAAGATAAAAAAAGAAATTAATAATTTACAAATAGTTTATTTTTCTAAAATAGGAAATAAATTGATTTTGGAAATGGATGCCAATAATGAATATTGGGGTACAGTATTAAAAGTTAAAGTTAACAATGAAGAATTAGTTTGCAGGTATAATTTAGGAAAATTCAAATAAAATGAAAAGAATTATATAATTTATGAAAAGAAATTAGAAGCAATAAAAAATGGAATATTTCTAATAACGAGTTCATTTTATATGAAGTCACTAGTGTTAGTGAAAGTAATTTTGATTCATTATTTGATGATAATGAATGTAAATTTATTTTTATAATGAATACCTATGAATTTAAGTCTGTACCTAAAGAAAAAATTTTAGCTATAACTAAATCAAAAGAAATTATAAAGGAATATATGGTTATAGAAGATGGTTAATGAGATAAATTAAAACAACTCCAAAAAGAATAAGTGCACAAGATTTCAAAAATGGAATTTTGGAGTGCTAGACACTTTAAACAATTTAATGGAAACACCATAATAAAAAAATAAAAAGATGGAATTATAGAAATGGGATTATAGAAACTCCAATCTTTGACAAAAATAAAATAAAAAAGGCCTAGGAAAACATATCCTCATCTTAGATATATGTAAGAGTTATTTGAGTTGAAATAATATCTTTATTTAATTAAGGAATAGATACTTCAATTTTAGCTATTATGATGGATAAAAGGTGGATAAATAATCCAATTAAGTTTATTATATGTGGAATATGATCCAACCTTGCAACTAAAATAGTTTGGTTTAAAGTAATGCCAAATTATTTCATTTCAATTACTGATCTCAATGTACAAAACACTATAACATTGAGAATTCAAATAAAGAATATTATGATGAAGAAAGATAGTCATAGTCTGGTTATAGAATGGAAAGCAATCCATAAATTAACTAATGTTGCCAAAACATCTATCAAAAAGCTAGATAATTAAAATAATTGAAATCTTCGAACCAAAAAGATTTGATACTAATATTCAACCAAAGTTAATAAATATTAAAGGCTTAGAAATACTAGTAGGATGGTTATTAGAAGATGTTACTAATAAATATGAACATAGACCACTAGAAATGATCACATCAAGATCAAACTTATATTTAAAGATCAAAGAACCATGGTAAATAACTCCTTAACTAAGTTTACACCAATAAATACTTTCAAGAAGAAAGTGATAACAAATTTGAAAACTCTCAGATACCTATATTTCTTGGTAGAAACTTTTCTAGTGGAATATTGACTCAATTTAAGAGAAGAGATGATATTAACATGTTAGAAATATCAAAATTAAAATTGAGAAATGAAAAAAATACTTTTTTCTCATCATCTAAATAAAAATTATTATGTTTTAGCTCAATTTAAATTTAATGGATCTAAATAATATCAATTAAATATGTTAGTTGATATAGGTGCTATAATAAGTGTTTGTAGAGATAATACTTTACCAAGCAAAAAATGCAAAGAGTTAAAAGGACCCATTATGGTAGGTGCAATAGATGGTAGAGAAATTTTCATATAATATAAAGCTAATAAAATTTCAATTTGGTTAGAAAATAATGAATTTCTTATATCATAAATATTATGTTTTCCTTTTATGGATGGAGATTTTCTGCTAGGAACAAACTTTCTAAAGAAATATTGTCCATAGAAGTAAATCATAATCAAATAAGTCTTATAAACAGAGAATTAAAAATTCCAATACCTCTAGTAAAAAATTATAAATATAAATGTGATAAAAATTTTACCTTATTCCTAAAAATCCTAATAAAGGAGAAAAAAAATATATGAATTAGATACCAAACATAGGACTTATCCATTATTACAATATATTTTAATGAAACTCATTAAAATCATTTTCTAGGAACCTTAGATATTGTGTTAAATTAAAAGACCCTAATAAAATAATTAGAGATAAACCAATGATCTATACTAAGCAAAATATAGACAAATTCAAAATTCAAATTCAGGAGTTACTAAAAAAAGAATTAATTGAACCAACAGATAGCCTATATTCTGGTTAAGCATTTACGGTGAAAAACCATGGAAAAATAAAAAGAGCAAACTTAGAATAATAATTAACTACAAAAATTTAAACTAAAGTCTAGAATTTGATGGATATTTTATTCTAAGAAAAAATGTTTTAGTTACCTAGACTAAGCGAGCAAAAATATTTAATAAATTTGTATAACACCTTAATTGACTAACTCCTTTACTTAGTTATTATGATTCATCAATGAATCTATTAGAGTCATAAAGTAGATACAGGTCCAAAACTTTAGGATACTATCATTAATCTTTCTATGATTCCATGTCTTTCCAATTTGATTAGCTTATTTATTGTTAACTCTCAACTACCAATTAAGTTTATTTGTTAATGATTGAAAACCTTTTCATTATATTCTTGGGAAAATCCAAGAGAGTTTCCCTTTATAAACTTAGTCATCCAAACCTTTAAATGGTCACAACTTAGCCCTAAAGCTCACAAACATGGAAAATATAGGTATCATAATCATTAAATAAAACTACTAAGCTTATAAGCTTTATCTGATACTAAACAAACTTAAATTGGGATACACCACTAATTGATAATATACTAATCTATATTTACATCATTGATGAGTTAAATTCATTATAATAATTCACCATAATAATACAATGTAAATTAAAATATATGCTTAGAGAAAATCTAATGTTTCTCTATATCATTGTGACTAGCTTGTTCCTTTCTTTTTCTGGTACTAGTATTTTTACCTAGCAATGGTCAATAGAGAAAAATAGAAAGAGGGATGCGATTTGGAAGAATCTTAGTAGCTTTACTCATATTACTAGATACATACATAGAAAGTTAAGCAAAGACTATAAGCATGTAAGGTCACACAAATAAGCATGAAAGCTAGTAAACATACTATAATTATTCTTTATGGCCACTACACCTAATTAGGCTTAGGCTTTTCCTTTGAGCCTATAGGTGATCCATTATGTTTAATCCCATGCCTCTTAACTCTAGCCCTAAACCACAAACTCATCATACAGTACATAGTTTGAAAAACTAGTACAAACCTCAATAATCATCATCATGTAAGGTAAGAAAGAGTAAGCTGCCTTAATATAGCATAACCAATGCCAAACTCTTTTAACTTTTTATGGATCCTTCTTCGATGCCACACCTACACAAGTGTATCCCTCTACTAGTTTGGCCTAAAAACATCAAGATTGACACACATATTATCAATAAAGGCTAATACTTGCTAAATTTATATTTCTATAACTCTTAAACAATGAATTAAACCACTTAAAGTACACTTGGAACTCTCATTTCCACATTCCATTTAGGCACACTATGTAGATGGTTTTTACATCACTCATTATATTCATTTTTGACTTATTTGGTGGTTTAAAATTTGTGAAATTCCTTTGGGACTTGATTCCCCTTAAAATGTCCTTCACCTAGGCTCTAGGTCAGAGATCTTACTAAACATGGATTGTAGGCAAACTCAAGCTTGTAAAATTTATAATTCAAGCCACAAATTCCATATTGACTATTCATATGGTCATTGGTGTAAAAACAAAAAATTGTGCTGAAATTTTTTCAAGTTTTGAAATTTTCTAAATCTGCTGGCTATAGTGAGAAATGGTTTAGCTATAGCGAACATGGGTTGTTTTATGCTATGTATGAGTTGTATAAATGGAGTTTGAATAGAGTATATGATTGATGGGTTCACAGGACCCACGAGACAAATTATGAGCATTTAAATCCCGAGTTATAGCATGAAAATGCCACGGTTTACACTTTTTCTTTGGAAATCATATGGAATCAAGTCTAAGCAAACACTAGTTAGGGTTAATATATTATGGTGTTACATTTGGCACTATTGATTTGGTATCTCTTTTCCTTTTACATCCTTAAAACTCATTATGTAATCTTATACCTCAAGGAGTAACTTTCATGACTCAACTTCTAGGCTTCAAAATCTCATTATATACAATCTATATGACTTTATTAAGAGTCATTTGAGCTATCACAAGAAAGCTTATACAGCATGGAATAAATTTGCCCTTATTAGGCTAATCTTGAACCCTAATCTTTCACCTCTTAAAATATGGTTTCTAGATTCATTTCAATAATTCCATCAGTGTTTATATTTAATTTTATATCTAGACCATTTAAAATATTAGAATTAATAAAACAACTCTCTAGGTGGTCCATTCACTCTATGGCCAAAATAGTGTCTATGGTACCTTGACTTGGAGTTTTTCAAGATTCAAGCCAAACCAATCCTAGATTCATGATCTTTGCATCTTTAAACATCTAAATACATTATTATATGGATCAAAATAACTAAAGTTCAGCCCTCTCTTTGCATAAGCCAAAATTCCACCCATATGGCTATATCTTGTTATTTTTCATGAATCCCTGTAAACCAATGGTAGCTATGGAATCCCAATGGCCTAAAACCCTTGAATACACCAAGATTACATAAAGAAAAATTTCCCTCCTCACTTTCTCTCTCATGGCCAAACTATATAGGGCTGAGAAACTCAAAATTCTACGAGTGTTTTAAATGGAAACTTGCCTCAATATGAAGCACTTTTCGCATAGATAAAATCCCACTGATTGGAATTCCAAAAGCAGCACTTTTCTTTAATTGGTTAGACCTAAACTTCTTCCTTTCATGAAGAAAAAAATCACCATTAGAAAGTTCTCTTTGAGTAGAACAAACTTTATAACTAACAGAGGATGAATGAAGGTCATTTACTTACTTGAAACAGAGCTTAAAATCTCTCTCTCTCTCTCCCTTGTGTCTGCTACCATACCTAGGTGGTCCAAGCTTTTGAAGTGGCATGGAGAATAGGATGACATGGTGGCTTCCTTTATAAGACTTTTTTATAATTTTTCTAAATGATCACTTTGCCCTTGGGTACTAAGTCACGCTATTCTAGTTCATATTTTGATCTTTTCTAGATCTGACTACTCCTTACATAATTTGAAGTGTTTTTTCACATAAAACATTATTTTTTTTAGGGTTTAAATAGCTTAAAATAATGGCTCTGCTTATTGCCACAACATTGTTTGTCTCATTTTTTGTATTGTAAGGGTTTTAATCGATTTTGGTAGTTTTTATGGTTTTCAGGACTTCTAAAAGTCCTAGCAAGTTTAATTTTGGCATTTAAAACTTTTTTTTTTCTTAAGCTTCTAAAATTTGCTCAAAACTATGGTTATGTCACTAGTATGCTACTTTACTCTGTTTAGCCTCTTGGTTCCATTTTCACACTGTAGGTGATTTTATAACTATATTTCTTGAATTTTAATTAATATTCTATCCTTATTTGACCTTAATTCACTTTACCTTAAGGTCCTCTTTCATTAAGATAATAGTTCTAGTTCAGTTAAAAACTAGATGTTATAATATATATATATATATATTGTTGTAGTAGTAGTCATAATAATAGTCATAGTAGTGATGATAGTAGTAATAGTTATAATAATAATAGTAGCAGCATCATCAATAATAATAGTCATAGTAGTAATAGTGGTGGCGGTGATGGTAAGTAGTAGTAACAGTAGTTGTCATAGTAGTGGCAGTAGTTGTAGTAGTAATAGTAATAGTAGTAGTAGTAGTCACTCATGCTACGCATTTACAAATCTTCCTGAGAAGGACATTCCTAAGCACTCAATCTCTGAATAGGCTTATGTTCTTCGCTTTGTGCTTTTTACATAGATCTCTATGCCAAAAGTGTTAGGAATTAAGTGCGATGGATTTGATGGTATGTATTTCACTAGCACAGTGACCAATAATATTGAAATAACTTATTTGCACTACTAATTTTTCTTACCCAAAAAAGAAAGAACTTCGCTCTTAGTGAGTTTGGAAGTTATCTTTTAAATTTTTTCAAAAGGTAACTGTATCTCAAAAATCAAGGAAATTCTTTCAATAACTTAGATGATAAGAACTTAATTAATATATTCAAACTGTACCCTTTATCTTTCTTGTAATACTAACAAAAATACAAAGTACTTTAGTTTATGTCAGTCAATGATCATTGAATATACCTATAAGTACATAATACTTGAATAATTTACAAGAGTTCTCCCTTCCCCCCCCCCCCCCCCCAAAAGGCCCAAAGGGCACATGAATTGGAACTTTGCCTAACCACAACCTTTAAATGATGATCCACTTATTCTAATTTCATGTCAAAAGTTAATGGTGTTCCAAAGTCAGTATGTAATACTCATTTACATGAAAGTAAACACAATCAAGCAAGTAGTTTGTAATTGATAAATAAAAAAGAAAATCAAATGCCAAAAATGGCCTAACTAAAAGTACATGGTCATGATATTCCTAATTACCTATCAAGTTTGTAGATAAGAAATTAAAAATTATATTAACCAAGGTCCTATTTGGTACATGTATCAAAAAAGAATCTTTTGTTTCATTTTGTGTAATGTTTTGTATGTCTATATAATCATTATTCAACAAATTTTTATCTTTTTTATTACTTTTTTAAATAAGGATATAAAGGTTTTTTATATTCATAAAATCACTTCTTTTTTATTTTTTTTATATTTCCTTTTTATTCTGTTTACTAAATGAAGCCTTCATATATACTTGCATTGATCAATGAACTTTAAACGAGATCTCATTGTGCCTGCAAGCTATATTTCAAGGTAGAAAAGCAAGATGCATACTATAAATTAAGCATATTGGACAAATTTAAGGGCCTTTTTGGTATACCTTTGCATAGGGTAATAACATATAAGCCAATAAAATATATTCTTAGCATTGTTTGGTTAGTATAAAGAATTTTATACACTTCTATAATTAAAACTTTTTATACAATTATCACTACCTATTATTATATACCCAAATGATGAAAAATCTTGTATAAATGTTTTTAAAAGAATATTTATTATCATCATTTATTAATGTATTATTATGTTATCATCATTATCTCTATTGTCCATCAACTACTGTTGCTTTGCACAGCCATCATTCTCGCTATACGTAGACCATCAACATTATCACTATAACTATCATAGCTGAGGTAAAGAAAACGTTAGGCCTTTCCCTTAATTGTATTGAAAGATGTAGAGGGCATAATACAAACAGTCTTCTAACTATCAACTTAAAAAATGCCAGTTAAAATTAAAAAAAACTAAAAATAAAAAAATAAAATAAAATCTGAGTCATTCATATTTGTGCAGCATGATACTTATTACATGATACTGTGCACCAAATCTGAACTCTAAGAAGAATCAACATCCCATGATCCTTTTTAACATACCATCAAATATAGAGAAAGGGATATGTTATTCTAAAAGATATTAAAGGCCCAAAAAAAGAGGTTAAATTGAGTATTTTAAAAAATTTATTGAAAATTCCTCTAAACCAGGTATACCTTAGGTTATTTATTTATTTATAAAGAAAAAGACTTTCTTTTACAAATACAATCTTTCTTTTGATAAAACATATTTTGAAAGGGTTACAGAACCTATTTAGTTTCTTGGTTTTGAAAAACAATTTACACAAAAAATAGAGTTGAAGAGAGAGAGGAATCACAACATCATGATTTATGGAGATTTAAATTAATTCGGGCCTGTGTCCTCTCCTTAGTACAAAGTAAGAGAGTTTTGTTATATATAAAGGATAATCACCATCAATCACAACAGGCAACAATAAAGGCTCAGTTACTTTAACTTTTACAAGCTTCAAATACAAGCAATCCCAACCTAAGAGCTCAGCAACCATGCTTTTACAAGCTTACAACAAATCCTAGGATTTTCATTTAGGGATTTTTGAAACTTAGCTCACAATATTATACTAGTAGGTATAACTAGTACAAATATCTTACTAAACTCATTAAAAGGATGGGAATTGTTTATGCTCAGCAAATAGTCACATAGACATTTCTATAATTTCTCTAGCCACTATAACTATTTTCAAGGATTAGCTATTACCTACTCTTTGAAAGACTTGAAGTTTTCAACAAGCAAGAATATTTACATTTAGGCCTCATTTGATTAAATGCAAGGGAGAGGGATTTCCTTTCCAAATTGTTTACAATGTCTATTAATGCCTTTGTAATAATTATTCAACAATACTTATTATTTTTATTATTTTTTTAAAAATAGATGCAAAAAAATTATTTTATATTCTATTTATTTATTTTTATATTCCTTTTCTTTTTACATCATCTAACCAAATAGATAAGGAAGTTTCATTGTGGTGAAACTTCTCCTTATTCATTTCATTAGAGATTGTGCTTTCTAGAATAATAATAGAGAGGTCTAAAAAAGATTTCCTTCATTGAACATTTGCTAACTAATTTGCCTTCTTCAAATATCTTATATACAAGAATGACAATAAGGTTCCTTCTAGGCAAAATAGGAGGTGGAAATTTCGGATATTCTATTAGGTTTGTTTGCAAAAGTCATCCTTCCTTTTTCAAACCATGAAAGATGTGAATAATGGAAAAACTTTTTCTTATACAAGCATTTGGCACATTAAAAAATAAAGAGAGACATAAAAGCTTTATTTCTTTCCTTTTAAGCATGAGAATATTTTTCTTTCCTTCTTAAATATAGGCTAAATTGCAAAATGACCATTTTATTTAAAAGAGTGTGGGTCCCAAATATGTTTCTTTTAATTTATTGGTATGATACAAAATTATCAAAACCTTTGATCCCAACAGATTCACGAGAGTAACTACTAATCTTGCAGTTCCCAAGTCAAGAAATCCTCATTGCATCTTCCCATTTTTGCATTTGCATCATTGTTGTACTTTGGTGGAATGAACTGAGAACCAAGAATGAGAACGGATCTTCTCCTGGTCACGTGAGAACGGGCAAGGGTCCTGTTTTCAATATGAGGAAAGCAGAGCATATATTGACCGTCAAATAGAAAGAAATAAATCTCAATGGTTAAATCCTGATGCAAAAGAATTTGAGGAAGGCTTAGGCTTGACAGTGGGGTATCTTATTGTAGGGATTAGTGAAGTTTTCTCGTTCCATTTTTTTATCAATATAATTTGTTTTTTCATACCTTTTTCCTCTTTTTATGTGGAAGGAATAATATTTGAAAGAATCTCTATATAGAGTTAAATTTTTTAAAATTGAATTTCCAAAATTTATTGTATTTCAATATTATAGTTTCAAATTTTTTATTAGATGAATTCTAAATTATAATAATAATCTTAAGATGGATTTTACATTGAAGAACTCGATTTCAATTTTTTTTTTATAAAATTACATTATCTTAGTGATTTGACGTTAAAAAATATACACGGAATATTTTAATATTTCTTTTTTGTTTACTAGTAGTTTGCATCAAATTATCAATTAAGTTACAATTAAAAAAATTATGGTAATAATAACCATACAGTTCGTAGAGGCCCAAAGACCCAAAAATAAAAAAGAAAAAATTGGATCTAAAAAGTTACAGCCATGACATCTTTCAATAAAAGTTGAAAAAATAGGACTCTATAGTTTCCCCGTAAATAGGAGAGGATCCATTCTCGACTAAGAACATATTTTTGTAAGTTGTATCCTTTTATTTTGGCTATGATGACTTGCAGTCGCTATGGCAAGAAATTGTTGTCTTCTAACATGATCCATACAGAATGTGCAAAGCACTGAAGCACAAATTTTGGTGCAGGAGGAGCTACCGATGGAGTACCAATATCCGAGGAATTAGGCGTCCCTATTGGAGTGCCCAGATACTAAATGAGTCAATGCTGCCTTTCACATACAATTAATCTTGATGGCTTTTGCTTTCTCTGATTTTACTTTGTTAATTCTTCATCATCTGCAATATTTCCATCAACTTGAGAGACCTTCATGGACAAGGGTATATCCACTCTTTCTTTATGCTTTCCCCACAGAACACAGTACAGCCCTATAACTGTTAAGATGCTACCAATCACACTGAACCAGAAGTGCATTAATCTTAATTAATAATAGGTCCAAAATAAAAATGAAAAAATAATTTTTATATTTTTCTCTTTTTTTAATCAAAGATTTGTTCATTACATATTTAAAAGCTATTTTGATATATATATATTGCTATTATTTATGTTCATTAATTATGTAGACAAAATTGATATATAATGATCAAACATTAGAAAATAAGATATTCTCGGGTAGTTGGATCCTATTATATTGTTCATGAACTATAATTGCAAATGAACTTTTCATACAATATCTGGGGTTCACCATATGTATATTTTATTGTTGATTCTTATTCTATACAACTGTGGTCCATAAACAACATAATATACATTGCTTAAACTATCCAAAAAGAATCCTTATATATATATATATATATATATATATATATATATGTATATGTATAAAATACAATTGAATAAAAGGGTGACAATAGGAAACTTACCCTCCAAGATAAATCTTTTCTGCAAGGATGAAGGAGCCCATGATCGCAACAACAATCATCATCGAAGGGCTAAAGGCAGTAGCAAAGACAGGTCCTTTCTTCTTAATCACCAATCCTTGTAAATAGTATGATATGCTTGTTGTGACAATCCCCTAAAATATAAAGAAAAAAATTAAATTAACTAATAACAAACATTAATTATTATAAATTAAGAAAAAAATTATGGGTCATTTACCATGTATAGAAAGAGAAAAATCCTACAATTTAAGACACATCCAAGAGTAAAAAAGATCTTACAGCATAGGCAGCTGCAAGTAAGTTCATATCCCAGCCGATTCTCCACACAGAAGGGTTGTGTTCCATAACAAAAGTAACAGCAATAGCCTGAAGAGTTCCTATGAAGCACACTAGTGATGTAAGGCTTAGCTGATGATTCTTATATGTTTCTAAGACTTTCGCCTGTCCAATGCCATAGCACATCAATGTTAAAGAGAGGGCATAAAGTTAGCTAATGAGATCTTACTGTTGATCAGGATGTATAGTGCCTATAGGACGGGGAGTAGTGACCCCTATTAGTTAGCTAAGGAGAAAAACTTCCAGACATACTCTGTTTATAAAAAAAAAAATGATAGATCAAACAAATTGTGAAGAGACACATAAATATATCAAATGTGAGTCTTGCTAAAAAATTTACACGATATACTTTTATAGGAATGAATTCTCTCAATTTCTTTTCCAAGAATTCCACACACTCTGTGGTTAGAGTTTAGGATGTCTTACTTGTAAAAGAAAGAGGGAAGCCCAGGCAATAGTGGCAATGATAAGGTAGATGCAGCCTATGAACCACTCTTTGTCTGAGGGATCTGTAGTGTTGGTTGTTTGATTTGTCGGGTTTTGAGAGTGGGCATGTTTGGTCCACACCATCTCCACAATAGGGCCTTTGTACAATGTCATCAGCATGGCCCCCGCCACTGTCACTATGGTTCCCGTTACCTTCGCCTGACACCTCACCTTCTTCACGTTGATCTTTTCCATCCTTTTTCATCATAATTTGAAAAAAAAAATCAATCTCTTGGGAAAAAGACCTATAAAACAAATATTATTAGCTAATAAAGAAACATAATACAATATGGACATCATAATATCCATATGTAATTTAAATTATCATGTCATAATAGTGTTAGATAGATATCAAACACGAAATGACTTTATTTTAAAAATATTTGCAGTGTTTCATTGTTGGATTAGTTGTTCTTCGTTACCCGCCCAAAACTGCCATCACAAAAGTCATGGCAGGAAGCATGTTGCTCGTTACACACGAGAAGGTTGGGGATGTGAACTTCAACCCAGCATAGTAGAAATTTTGGTCAATCACTGGCCTGTTGAAGGGAAAAAAAATGGTTCAATCTGATTATATACAGTGCATTAAATTATAAAGGGGAAGAAAGAAACAAACCCAAGAAGAGCAAGGATGAAAATTTGCATGAAAATTGGGAATGTTATTTTCGGTTGAGCTTTCCTGGAAAATTGAATTTCAAATATTAAAAGTACGAATCATCAATAACTGATGAGCTTAATTTGAGTTACACAAGTTGACAAAAATTTTTAAGTGTAAATATATGTTTGCTCTATTTATATAGTTACGAACTCAGCCACCTGAAGCTAACTTAGGTAGTTAGGTGTATATGAATCTAGATAAAAGAACATAAATTTGATCCTTCTCTAGTGTCAGAAAGAGACAGAGAAAAAACAAAAGAAAAAGGAAGTTACGAACCTTTCAAAAATGAAGGCAAATGGAACTATAACAGCAGTGGCAAAAGCATGACGATAAACCACAAGGACATAGTGGTTCATGCCTTGGTTGAGGGAAATCTTTGTGATAATAACCATGCCTGCATATCCAAACTGCAAAAAGATCATGGCAAAGTAGGGTTTTGAGCTCTTAAGGAACCTTTCAGAGCACCTAAGCTTCTCAGTAGCCATTTCTTATATACAATTCGGCTTTAATTTGAAAAGAAAGAACCAAAAGGAGGATGCTATATGTATATATATAGAGAGAGAGAGAGAGAGAGAGTAGTGAAAAAGAAAAGGAAGAACACTTGAAATAAGCTGTGTCTCTTCGTAGACAGAAGCTTTGGGAAGACCCTGCTATTTTTATAAAGTTGATGCCCCAGCTCCTTCTCGTAACGTCGACAAAAATATAAAGTAATTAAGGTTATGCATGCCGGTCATTGATGTGAATAAACAAAGATTCTAATAATTCAATAATTTACAAGAGTTTTTTTACACTTGGCCCCAAAGATACATGAAAATCAACCCATTGGTTTGTAATTGATAAATAAAAAACAAAATAAGCGCCAAAATGGCATAACTAATATTACATGGTCATGACATTCCTAATTACCTATCAAGTCTCCAAACAAGAAAAACTTGCATAAACACTGACTTCATTTCTCCTTTTGTATAATATCTATTATATCCTTTATTATCATTACTTAATAATATTCGTTCATTTTATTACTTTTGTAAAGTGGGAGTATAATGGTCATTTTCCATCAATTTCATTCATTGTTTTCTTTTCATTTTTATATCCATATAACATTTTGTGTGCCAAAAAGCTCCTAAGATTTCGATTTTTTTATAAAGCCCAAGCAAGATGATGTCATTTTCTAATTGGGTCACATGTCCTTCATAATTTTAAGCAAAACTATGTTGTTCACAACACTTGGATCCATATCATAAATTAACAATTATAGGCCTCCTCTTTATGTTATGTTAACAAATTTGTTACCGTTGGATGTAATTGGGTATTCATTGGCGGAAGTGGATCTTCATGAAATTTCTACCCCATGTAGTTTCAATGGAAGTTACAAGAGGAACTCTAACCTTTGTTTCATAGTAGATGCATAATACCAAAGAGAAGTCTCTCAATTCTGTTCTATGTTTTGTGTCTTAGTGTGAAGTTTTTTACCTCTTTTGTGTTGCAGAGAAGAGAATGAGAGGGGGGGGGGGGGGGGGGGGGGGAGAGTTTCACAATCACACCCACTTGCACAATTAGTTTCTTCTGTTATCTAGAAAAATAATTAACTCCCCTAATTAATTAACACAAAACTTGAATTTTTAAATTAATTAATCATTGCATAATTAATTTAATTTTTTTATGGGCTTTAATTATGAATTTGGGTCAGTTTATCATGGATAGTCCAATAATCCAACATCTACACTCATACATGATAGGATGTACAACATAGAACTTTTCACTTTTCTTGAACTTCCATATTAAGTGCTTTGCCGTAATCACTCAAGCATAATGTTTGGGAGCTCTTATACTAAAAATTATATTATAGAATTAGCACAAAAGACATATCCCTTAGATATGTATTAGTCACTTCTTTATATGCTTCAAATGCTCTAAATTCACCTATATGCATCATATTCTATACTCATGGCAAATATAATGCCCACATACCATTTAGATCAAAATCAATTGATTTCCTAGTAATACTCCTTTAGATCAAATTATC
Source organism: Erythrophleum fordii (assembly GCA_032878935.1). Taxonomy (NCBI): domain Eukaryota; kingdom Viridiplantae; phylum Streptophyta; class Magnoliopsida; order Fabales; family Fabaceae; genus Erythrophleum; species Erythrophleum fordii. The sequence continues at coordinate 8,770,330 of JAVQMF010000052.1, read as the reverse complement.
ATGACCATATGACATATGATAAAGTAGTAGACACTATCTCATCTTCTTATGACAATATCAAAGTCATAAGGACTCCTATGAAAGGATTTGTTCCTTTTTAGGACTCACACAGTTATGAAGCAAGGATTTATTCACTTACTTCCTAATTGTAGTTATTAAACACATGCAATATGAATTGCAAATTATAGTGTTTCTTTTATTTTCAATTTGTTTTGTTTATGAACGCTATAGAGATTTTAGTCTAGACATACATAATCCTTAACTCAAATTCTACTATTCTATTTGCCTCTTATAGTGCTTAAAAGAGAATTTGCATCTAGTTGTAAGTATTATGAATTGTGGGAATCTATAATTCAATCTATGTGTGTGTGTGTGTGTGTGTGTGTGTGTGTGTTTGTGTGTTTTAGGATCTTATCTCAAACATAAAACATATATTGGTACTTGCACATATTTATGTTTTATGTTCCTTTCTATTCCATTTGACAGTTGCACAGTCTCACATGGTGAATACAAATATCTCATTTTTGTTCACTCTAGCATGAGCAACAAGGGCAATTATTTGTGTGAAAAAGTTAACTTTATCAACTTATATGACATACTATTATTATATATATATATATATATATATATATATATATTATTTATGATTATTGCATAACACATTTGTTTAGTCAACAATTACGTTGTACATATGATATATTACTCTATGTTCTACACTTACTAAGAGACTTTACATCTTCCTTATGTATATCCCAAGGTATGAATTTCATAAAGAGATCAACTAACACTTTATGCATAAACATATTCCAAAGTAACACTCTTTTGTACTATTAGTCTTTTTCATTCTTATATCTATGTGTTTACTCTTGTTAAGATACATAGAGACTTTAGTGTAGGCTATGGCTTATCGTCTATCACAATTGATCAATATTAAACTCAACATCCCACTAATGATCCCCTAGAGTTTCACAATCCTCTTTAGCCATATAACCTTTTGCATTGTTGTAGAACATGTAATGAATTTTGCTTCCTTGGAAAATAACACTGCATATTTGGTTCTTGCTATTTCAAGATATAATATCACTATTCAATAAGAATGTATGTCCAGAAGTTAATTTTGTGTATCTAAACCTCTTTTCCAATTCATATTGGAGTATTTTTTTTTTAAGTGTAATCATTTGTTTAACAATGTAGTGCATTGTTTACTGTGTCCTAAAAATATCTTAGGATTCTCTTAATAGCATTTACTAATTTAGAAGGTCAATCGCTTATAAATGTCTAACTTGAACATATCATTGCATGCAATGCACTAACAACATTGAAGTATGGGACTTTTTATATAATTTTCAATTTAGATTCAATTAGAGAACATATTTTACAATTTAAACTATTGTATTTTACTTTAGGGATATAAATGGGTTTACAGCCTTTTATATTGAACTGCTTAAGGACTTCCTAAATGTAATTCTCTAGTGATAAAACAATTAATTTTTCCAAGTAATTCCCTTAAATCTTAATTCTAAGAGTGTACTCTATGTTATGCTTATCCTTCATCTCAAAATTCAAGGATAATTATTCTTTAATAACTATTAAAGAATCTTGATTATTTCCATCTAATAGTATATTATTCACATTATGGATATTATTGCGATATATTTTTTTAAACCACTTAATATAAATACAGTGATATTCATTAATCATTTGAATTTTATATAAGGTTATTACTTGATACAATATCAAATACCTCTGTAAAGATAATTATATTAATATGTACATGGACCTTTAAAGCTTATAAATCTTTTGCCCCATTCCTTATCAATGGAATCTAATGGTTGCTCCATATACTTTCTTCATCTAGTTCTCCATTTGAGAATGTAGGTTTCACATCAATTTGATGTAGTTCTAAGTTCAAACTTGCAACTATAATTAGAATTAGTCTAATTAGAATGAATTGTATAATAAGTAAGAAGGTATTTTCAAAAAGCATACCTTTCTATTGTGTATACCCTTTAGTAACTAAGCATGTCTTATTTCTCTCAATTGATCCATCAGTCATTCTATTTATCTTAAGGACCATTTATTCTTAATTACCTTTCAGTTAAATGGATGGTTAGTTAAGTCTTAAATATGTTTTGCCCTCATCAAATCTATCTCTTATTCCCTTATTCTTATCCAATCTTCTTTTATAATTGAGCTTTTTGAACTATATTTAACTCCTTATTATCTACTTGAATATTTTTTTAGTATTGCCCCTTCAATCTCAAATTGACATTTAGACACACTTTCGTGGTTACTCTTAAATAATGGAGTTATCTACACAACATTCTGGTCTTACACACAAAGCTCTCACTTGAATTAATAGGTAGAGGTACAACTACTTGTCCTCATTATCTTGATCTTATACCTCATAAGATGTATACTAGTCAATCTTTCCTTTACTAAAAAGTTCATTCTCTAAATATGGTGTTCTTTGGCTCAATTTTAGTTGTACTTCCACCTTTATTTTTTTAAATGAAGTTATATCCCTTTGATTGTTCTGAGTATATAATAAAGATATATTCCTTACCCTTTGAGTTTAATTCCCATACTTATAGGAATCATCGTACACATAAATAGTTGACTCTTTGGTCTTAGGATGCTTAAAACTAGTTTTTTATTTTGCCCACAATTCATAAGGTGTGGAAGTAACAAATTTAGAGGACACTAAGTTTAGTTTGAAGGCGTTCACTTATAACTCATTACCGTAATAAGAAAAGGATAAGTTTGCTTAAGCCATCATTTTCCTAACCATTTTAAGTAACATTTTTTACTCTCTCTTCCAATATCTCCATTTTTTATAAAGTGTTAGAAATCTTTAGTTATCTTATGATTCCTTTCTATTCACAAAAATTTTTGAGCTAATTTAACAAATATTCACACTATTGGTCAAACCTCAAATCTTTTTTTTTTTTTAATCCACTTGATTCTCAACCATGTTCATATGATGTTTAAAACTTTTAAGTGCTTCTGGCTTATAAGAAATTAAATGAATTTGATCATATTGTGAATAATTATGTCACCTCACACTCTTTAGACCCGATATATTAGAATGAGTTAATTGTAATAGATTTTTAGCTTTAGTTCCGTTTCCACATGGTTTTCTAATTTGCTTTACTTGCTAGGCAACATTCTTGTAGTGATATTTCTAAAATAGAAATGAAACCTAACATCTCTTAATTTTGCTTGTCTATTCATTTTCTCTTTATCTATAAGGCTTAGCCTAGCATGCTGAGTATTCATATTCGAAGCTAAACTAGAAGTAGAGTTGGTTAAAGCAATCATATTCATAATTGTACCCAACACAATGGTACCATCATAAAAGAAACTAGAATTGCATTCTTTGTCCCTTTTCTAATATCAATGGAGTTGTCATAGAAAAATAATATTAAAACTTATATTAAGAAGAGAAATGATATATGTTTAATTTTGTCAGATCTCTAAAGTCTCTAAAGTATATAAAACATGATGTAAGATGAGGGTTTGTCCTTTATGTGAAAACTAATTTTGTATGTTTTGATATCTTTTATTTCAATTATTGCATTCCTTCCTGCATAAGGCTTTTTGCTTTTAGAAAGAAACTAACAATATTCTACAAAGGATTCTTGACCCTTAGCTATATGGTTTGTGGAATATTATTTTGCTGAGTGTGATCATGAGCAAAGTGATTAACTCTTTGATAAATATAATACTTAACATTGACTATGTTAAGCTTTTTTCCATCATGTTTACCTCTCTTCTTAAAACTTTCTTAGCTTTATTAACCCAAAGTTTTTCTTATTATGGAAGTGTTGTCCTACTTTCTCTTAGATTTTGAAGTCACAACAATCTTAATCATATATGCATGTCTAGAGGATCTAGCAACTTCTAGGTACTCATCTCCAAGCTCTATATGATGAGCAATATCATTAAAAAAATAATGCTTTGTAGGTCAAATTCACTTTCATATGTTTTTAATTAATAGGAAGAGATCTTATAATAAGCTAAACTTACTATTTATCAGTAAGGATATAGCCAACTGACTTCAATTCCTTAATTGTTAATTTAGTTTGGTTATATAAGTACGATCAAACTTGTCTTTAAAAGCTATATATATGGTTTGAATAGTTAGATATGACTCACATTCATGTATCAGGTTATTAGCCATGTTACTCAGCAGTGTTTTATAAGTAATATTATTCTTTCTTTTCCAATAAAAAAATTCTAAATCTATCCTTTGTTGAGTTGTATTTTCATGTGCAAACCCTTATGTGACATTGTTCAATGATTTCTTAATATTCTACTCTTTTTTAAGATATAAGAACCTTACAATGCCAAATTTCTTAATTGACATCATTTACCTTGTCACTCTTATAAAGTTAGGCAATGATGTTCTTAATAGCTATAATCATAATCTAACCCCTATATAGATATAGCACATAATAACTATATATACAAAATACTATATATATATATATATATATATGCAGTAAATTTTGACTTGACCAATAATGACATTATTAGGTTTATGATTGAAAGTCTACATTTATTTTACTTCCATCACATATATTCTAAGAATGCCATTATCTTTCTATCAAATCCATTTGAAAATATTGTTTAAGTTATAGTTATTATATGACCCTTAAGTATTAATCTAAGAACTCCCGCTCCATAAAGTATTTCTTTTATTTTTTATTAAATTAATTAAATTTAGTTCTGAAATCAGTACAAGTTTTCCAATCTAAAAACTATTACTTAATAGAGTATTTCTCTTATTTTATTTATTTAACTCAATGCATTCTTAAAATACGTTGACATCAAAATCACACTTAAAGGTGTGACCATACTCTAAAAATGTTTTTCTCTTTAAAATATCTTCCTAATTTTCGAAAAACATGTTTCACATATTTGATCAATTTCTTATAGTGAATTCTCTCTTCATATGCATTATGCCTAAGAAATTCTTGTGTATTTCTCATATGAAAAAAATGAGAAAGCAAAGCAACTCATTAGCATTTATGACAACACAATGCTTTTTATGGAGCTTTATTACTTATGCACAGCTATTAAAGATCAAAATCTTGTCTTAATTTTGTTCTCTGAATTTCTCTTTAAGATACTCATTGATTGATGTTTAAAAGACATCATCCAAAAGTGTATTGATCAAATCTAAGGCCTATGAGATTGAGAAGTGATTTTCATCTTTAATTTTGTCAAAAGGGTCTTTTAACTATCTATCGTATGTTTGACCATTGTCTAAACTTATCTAAACATAGCTACATGTGCCCCCATGCATCCTACAAAGTCTTAGCCTTTAAAAATACTTAAAAAATAGAAAAAAGAAACCCATATGAGCTATCTTAAGTAGCGTCTCCAATGACAAAACTGCCACTATTGCCTTCATCTTCTCTTCATCATTCTATTGGTGTCAAGTTTAGGCCACATAGAGGTGCAAGTGAGCCATACCTTCCACCCCCTGAGAATAAGACTCACACTTTATCTCTAGCCTTGTGACTAGAGATTTTCTAGAATTTTCAAATTTGCATTTTCGAAAGGCTAACTTTATGAAGCCATATTTCACTCATTTCTTGTCCAAATAGGACAAACTATATGTCATTAGAAAACTTGAAAGAAATATTTCCAATGGTATAGGGCTTACATAGAGATGTGATATGAGGAGGAATCCCTTAAAATCTGGCCATGTGGTCACATTTTCTAAAATATCATATTCAAACCCCTAACTTCTATCTGTCATATCTCACTCAATTTTCATTTGAATTAGATGAAATTGTTGGTGTTGGAAAGCTTATTTAAGATTTTTACTCATATATGATTTGCATCAAATGGTTGTTCATGGTAAGAACATCAACCCTTGAATGTTAGTAGTTTTATCATTAATTTTCTGAACATTCAAGTTCAGATTTCTCTCTAATGACTTATGCATTTTCTACCAAATTCTTACTACTATATCTTCACTATGTAGGCTACCAATGGTATAAATTTTGTGGCCTAATTTGGTTTCTATCAAAATTTGCCACAGGAAGGGTTTTAAGATTCAAAATCTAATTTCATGCAAATTAACAACATTCAATATAATTGCATGAAAAATAAGACAGTAGAATCACTTGAAATCATATGAGGAAAGTAAATTGAGAGCCAGTTAGGCTCTAATACCAACGTTGGAAGTAATCAAATGCTTACCTATGGAAGTGGATCTTCTTAAAATTCTTGCCCTATGCAGTTCTCATTGAAGTAATTAAAGGAACTCTGACCTTTGTTTCACAAGAGATGCACAATACCAAAAAGGAGTCTCTTAATTATGTTTTTTATTCTATGTCTAAGTTTGAAAATTTTCTTTTATCTTGTATAGAAGAGAATGAGGAAGAGAGAGTCAGAAAGAGAGAGAAGGGAGTTTCATACTCATACTCACTTGCATGATTAGTTTCTTACATTATCTTAAAAATAATTAACATCCCCAATTAATTGATCACAAAACTTGAAATTTAAATTTTAATTAATTAAACTTATTTTTGAGTTTTAATTATAGATTTAGTTCAACCCATCACAGGCAACTTAGTAATCCAAGTAATTGTAATGTTACTTAATAAAAGAATCATTTTGATTGAAATAAAATATTCAAAAGTCTTTATCTTTATCTAAGATAAAGTCTAAAAGTTATTAAAAAAATAATTTTTGAGAAGTATTGATAATTTAAAAAAAAATTAAGAAATGAAATTTTAAAAAATATTTTTTAGAACTATAAATAATTAATTTACTTTAAAAGTTATTAAAATTAATATGTGGAGCCCAAGGCATATATAATCTCTATTTCAAAACCCAAGCAGTTTTTATGAGATAAAGGAAGGAATGTCTTATCATTAGGCTAATAACATGTGATGGTAAATAGCCTATATTATTATTATTATTATTATTATTATTATTATTATTATTATTATTATTATTATTATTATTATTATTATTATTATTATAACATCACTAAGTATGTGAATAGCATGTTATAAAATATATAGGATGTGAGCAAAAAATATAGACATAGTGTTTCACACGTATCTATATTTATACATTAGTAGCTTAACATATACTAGTGTTAATATCTTTTATTTTTATTGTTAATTTTTCATATAAAGAGAAGATTAGTAAAATAGGGAGTTATGGAAGTGCTAATTTTGAACTTAAGCATAGAGTAGATAAAGTATGTACAAAAGGGAGTTTGTAGGAATATTTTGCACATCATGGTTTGTTAGTTTGTCAATTTTTTAATTTTAAAATGATGCCACTTGATTTTGACACCAAGACATTGATTCCAAACATATATATTAGGGTGGATGAGCAATGATACACTCATACCTCTTTCTAAACCAAGTAATAACTTCTAAGTTTTTGTATAAGAGAAGAGTTGCAATTATAGCACTATACTTTCATATAAAAAGAGCACAAATATGGGGGTATACAAGTCAAGTCAAGCTAGGTTTCACTCCAATCTGATGCCTGACTTGATTTAAATCCAGTAATTTTTTTTTTTAGCCTAATGCGTAGCCAGGTTTGATTTGTGACCATGTTGAACTAGCTAGGCTAAGCCAAACTAGGTTGAGCTTTTGTTCTTTTGAAAAATTTTGAAACTTTGAATACTTATATTTTTGTAATCATTTGATCATTTTTTTGGCATATGACTTTTATTTTGATACATATTTGTGAGATCTATGTAGTGTAAATGAAAAAAGGTGGGTCCAAAGAGAAAAATAAAAAGAAAACATAAGTGTAAAGGGTGACACTTCAAAATATGATAACTCAGAGCCTAGTGATTTGGTTGGGGTGATTTTTTTTCCATTTTTTGTACCTTTTCAAGATGAACACAAATTGTCGCAGCCATTTTTCCTACTTATTTTCTCCTAAAACGCACGTTCACTATTTCAATTTTCAATTTTTTGCTTGCAACTTAACAAATACACATTTTTATTTCATTTTCTATTATTTGGATGTGATAATTATACTAATGAAAGGTCTAGTAAGGGACTTGACCCCCTGGACATTTATAATTTGTAAAAAGTGTCTAAATTTTTACTACTAAAATTACAAAATGGCCTTTCAAAAAATTTCTTTTGACTTTGGTCCTCTTATATATATATATACACCTTAAAGGAAAGCTAGGCTAGACTACCTAACCTGGGCTTGCCTTTTTTTTTTCTTCCTTTTTACTTGCCCAACTTGACTTGGCCAGGTAGAGTTGAGTTAATCAGGCTAATGAACACCCTTGAGCACAAACATGTCATGCTTTTATGATGGTGAACATGGCAAAGGCACAACACTATAGTAGCTGAAATGGCTTTGGCCTTATGATGGTGATGGACATTGGGGAAGAGAGCAACACGAAAGAGAAGGATGAAGGTGAGGATGAGAGCGAGCATGAAAAGAAAGGTAACAATGATGAAGATAAAAATAAGGAGAAAGATAATAATGATGACAATGATAAATGAACAAGGATAAAAATTAGAATCAACATTTGTTGTGGAGCATTTAGTTAAGGAGTTCATAGATTTAACTGAAAAATAGAAGCTTAAATGTAAAGCCCGAAAGGCCTAATGGTTGGCTAGACTTGTAGATTTTCTTAATTTTTAAACTTTCTTATTTTAAGTGGTTTCTTAAATTTAAAGACTTTTCTATTATTACGCATTTCTTGTTTTAAAATAGTTTCCTATTTTATAGTGTTATTTTATTTTCCTTTTTAATTGTGAGTTATTTCCTTATTTATTAAAGTTGATTAGGGTTTTCTAGTTTCCTATAAATACCCTGTGATATTATTTGTAAATGACCTATCAATAAAGTAATACTTAAGACTTAATTTACTCCTTCTTGTGCAATTTGCATTTAGAATGTGTTCTACCATTTTTACGTATGTTTTTATTACATTAGTTTGTATCAAAGCCTAGTTTTCTACCCATTCTAATAACTGGAGATTCAATGACAGTAGGTAGTGATCTACACAATGATGATTAGAAGACTGAGGCTTTAGGGTCAATGGTGCTTGATTATAGAGACATTGCAATATTTGGAGTAGTGGATGGACCTATAACTTCAACACTTAGAGAGGTGTTTTAAGGACATTGCAGATTGATTAGATGCTCTAAGTTTAGGCACCAATAGGGACAAGGATAATGTTTAAGCATTTGCCAAATAAGATCAACCTTGTGAATAGCCAAGTGAAAGAAATGTTCCTGCGAATAAATGTAGACATCTTGCCTATGAGAAGGATTCAAAAGAAGATGAAGGAACCATAGATTAGGGCTAGATTTGGTAGCTATAGTAGCTATAAGGGGCAAGGACATGGCCAAAGCTATGTAGTTAAGACGATGATTCTAATGCTAAAGGAAGAAGATAACATCAAATGCTATTAGCAATTATAGACCAAATGCACTATTACTCATTAGCTTTTTAAAGTTATCATTGATAGTGATAGTAATATATAGGAGCTGGGGTTGAAGCTTAAAAGCATTTGAACCCATATAGTTGGGAAAGCTAGAGAAAGACTATCAATTGGATTAAAGCGGTAAAATAAATTTTAGTGAATGAAAGGTGTAAAGTACCATTCTTTATTGGGAAATATACAAATGAAGGATATTGTGACATGGTGGATATGAACACTTGCCATTTACTATTTGGTAAACCATGGCAATACAAAATAACAACCTGGTATAATGGGAGAAAGAACACGTACAAGTTAGAAAAGAGTGGTATGAAGTACAAGCTATTACCATTAAGCCTAAAGCTTCTAAAATAAGGGGGTGAAGTTTTCTAAACATTACATAATTTGAACATGAGATGGAGGAAACATTCAAGGAGTCCAAGGAGATACATGTTGTGATAGTAAAATAGGTGCTAGTAGTTAGGAGGAATAGTTACTAGTTGAATGCCCAAAAGCAATTAAATTGTTATCAGAGGAGTTTGAAGAAGTGATGCTTAAAGAGCTCCCAAATGGATTTACTCCCATAAGGAACATCCAGTATCACATTAATTTGATGTTGGGCGCTAGTTTGCCTAATTTACCCCATTACAAGATGGGCCCAAAAGAGAGTGAGATATTGTAGGAGAAGGTGGAGGAATTGTTACGAAAAGTGCACATTCAAGGAAGTATAAGCCTGTGTGTTATACTTGCCTTGATTACTCCTAAGAAGGATATGACTTAAAGGATGTGTGTCGACAATAAAGCTATCAACCAAATTATTGTTGGTTATAAATTTTCCATTATAAGAATGGATGACATGTTGGATAGTTATTATGGTTCAAAGATAGATCTTCGTAATGGTTATCATTATATTCACATAAAGCCAAGGGACAAGTTGAAAACCACGTTTAAGATAAAAGATAAGTTGCATGAATGGCTTATGATACCATTTAGGTTATCTAATGCACTTAGTACCTTTTTAAGATTGATGAATCAAGTATTGAAATCAATTTTGGGAAGTTCATTTTTGTTTACTTCAATGGCATCCTGATTTTTAGGCAATCAAAGGAGTAACATGCCCTGCACTTACACCATGTACTAGAAGTTCTATTGGAAAATAAGCTCTATGTGAACTTGAAGAAGTGCAATTTCATGACAGATAAGTTACTATTTCTAGGTGATATGGTTACTGTAAAGGAATTCAAGTAGATAAAGAGAAAGTTCAAGTAATAAAAGAGTCGCCTACTTTAGGGATAGTAATAAAAGTTAAGAGCTTTAATGGGTTAGAAACCTTCCACAAGTGCTTCATTCAAAATTTTAGCAATATTGTATCACCTATCTCAGAGTGTTTGAAGAAAAGGAAATTTGACTAGAGTGAAAAAGCATATCATAGCTTTGCAATGTTGAAAGAAACATTATGCAGTATTCCCATTTTAGCCTCACTTGATTTTAGTAAGCTGTTTAAAGGAAAGTGTGATGCTAATGGTGTTTGCATAGGTGCAATACTTTCACAAAGAAATAGGCCAGTAGCATTTTTCAGTGAGAAGCTTAATGATGCAAGGCATAAATAATCTATTTATGGTATGAAATTCTACATTGTGGTGTGTGCCTTGAAACATTAAGAACATAACTTGATAGGGAAAGAGCACATTTTATATTTAGGCCTTGAAGCATTTGAATCACCAAAAGTGAATTAGCAATGATATGCATGCTAGGTGGTCTTCACTATTATAGAAATTTCTCTATGAATTGAGACACAAGACGAACAAGCAGAATAAGGTGGCGATGATGATAATTTTTGTGACATTGGGGTGAATTGCACTATGCACAGGCCAACAGATTATTTCCATATTCATGATGGGTTCCTTATGCATGGAAACTAGCTGTGCATTCCCAAGACATCCTTACAAGAGAAGTTAATTCGAGATTTACATGGGAGAGGCCTCACAGGTCACCTAGGTTGGTACAAAATAATCATGGCTGTAGAGGAGAGGTTCTTTTGGCCTCACTTGAAAAGGGATATTGCCAAGTTGGTATAGAGGTGTTATGTCTACCATATGGCCAAGGGTCAGTTACAAAATATTGGTTTGTATATGCCTTTGGCTATACATGATAATATTTAGGAGGATTTGTCTATAGCCTTTGTGCTTGGCTTGCTTAGGAGTTCATGTACATTTTGTAGCCAAATCCATTACTTTAGATAAGGACAATAAATTTTTAGGTACCTTTTAATGATGTTATAGTAGTTGTTTGACTATTCATTGAATTATAGTAGCACAATCCATCCCTAAATTGATGGCCAAGTAGAAGTCATTACTAGGATGCTAGGTAACTTAATCCATAAAATTGTTCAAGACATGACAAAGCAATGGGATTTGGTGTTATCTCAATTAGAGTTTGCATATAATAATTTCGTGCACAATGCCAAAGGAAGGTCTCCATTTTCTATGGAATATACAAAGGCACTGTATCATGTGTAGGATTTAATTAAGTTGTCTAAGAATGTTGGGGTTAGTATAATAGCTAAGCATATGGTAAAGCAATGGTAAGATGTTCAGGTAAAGGTGAAGTAGAAACTTCAACAAGCCAATGCAAAGTACAAAAGAGTTACATATCAATATCATAGGGAGCAAATTTTTAAAGAGGGTGATTAAGTGATGGTACTCTTGAGACATGAACAATTCTTAGTGGGCACTTATAGCAAAATACAACCTAAGAAATATGGCTCATATAAGATCCTGAAGAAGATAAATGACAACACATATATGGTAGAATTGCTAAAGACAATGAGAATATTTAAAACATTTAATTTGGCAGATATCTACCCATTCCATTAATTAGAGGAGGCCCTATATCTAGATTTTAACTCAAGGTCAAGTTTTTCACAAGCGGAAAGGATTGAAGTATAATGTTTAGCTAAAAGGTTCATAAATTGTGTTGGACAACAAAAGCCCAAACATAAAGCCCAAAAAGCCTAGTACGATGCCTTACTTCTAGAATTTTTTAATTTTTAAGACTTTCCTTTTTTTAAGTGATTTCTTAGTTTTAAAGGCTTTCATATTATTATGCGTTTCTTTTTTAGAAGAGTTTCTTATTTTATGGCACTTTTTTTATTTCTCTTTTTAATCAAGAATTATTTCCTTATTTATTAGATTTAACTAGAATTTTCTAATTTTCTATAAATATCTTATGATGCTATTTACAAGTGATCTATCAATAAAGTAATATTTCAAAATCAATTTTATTCTTTCTTATACGTTCTACGTTTAGAATATGTTCTATCACTTTTACGCATGTTTTCACTATGTTAAGATCAACATCGCGAGGACAAGGATTTATATCAGCTGGATCAAAGCCAAGACTAACGTCATGAGGACAAGGATGAAGAAGAATGTTGGATATCCCAATTTCTTGACAATGAAGGACCCACCTTAAAAGTGGTTGGCAAGTTTAACAAACAGAAGGCTTATGAGGACTGCCAATGTCTCGCAAGGAGTTTTATTTTCTTTTTTTTGGCCAGATTCTTGCAAGGAGTTCAGCTTATGAATTAATTAGGAAAATCTAATGCATTCACTATCACTTAGTGAATATTGCTTGTAATTATTTTCAATCTTCTAATTAGGTTATAAGGATGGTTTGTGAGGGGTGGCACTAATTTTCATGACCTAGAAAATTAAAAGGGTAAATATTTATAGATATATATTTTTTGTATTTTTCTATCAAACTCTCTAATTAAAATATAAGAAGTATTTAATTTTTACAAATAAGCATATATTTTTTTTATAACTCAACGTTATATGAATAAGTTTTCTTTTTTAAATTACACGTTATATTTTTATTTTAAAAAACTAATAGTAGCATAGTCTAACTAGTCAAATTGTTGCTGCAAGAGGGAGAAGTCACGTCAATAAATGATTTGCCAACAAGGACTTCCTGGATGTCAAGTAAATGGATTTACGAAGGGAGAATTTCTACATTAGTGTGCCTGCAAATATAGTATTTGAGTTTTTTTTTTTAAATACACAACGGAACATATGTTTGAACTTTTTTTTCCCCTAACGATTAAAACCCATAACTTTTCTTAAGTAATTGAATCTAAAAAATTCATGACATTGTGTCAATAAATTGATATGTTACACAGTATCAATCTCAGTTGTTAAAACTGAAGTGGACTTAACATACTCGAATTTCATCCTTGACTTGACTTTATGCCATTTCACTGAATCAAAGTTTTAAGGTAATATTTAAAGAATAAATATGAATTTGAGTAAATTAATGATTTGGTTTATTATATATTATTCTTCTTTCAATTTAATCCTCCAAATATAGTCTCTAAATTTGGTCTCCCAAACATTTTCCTCGAATTAAAAACTTAGTTCTCCAAGATATATACTTTGTTTTGAAAAATAACGCTTTGTAACCATAACCAATGTGATTAAAAATGTGTTTTTTTGCTTTGATTATTCGGGTTCAAATCTTGAGACAAGCATCTAAGAAAAGTTATTCTCTTAAATATACCAAGCCAATATAAAAAATGTATCATAAAGATCATCCAAAAATGAACCTAACTTCAATTAACAAGCAAGCAAGTTGAAAATAATTTTACTGCAGAATAAAAAAAAGAATAAAAACAAATAAAAAGGGAATGGTGCCCCAAGAAATTGGTGGGTAAACAGTGTTGTAAATGAACTTAAATTGATAAGGAAAAAATCAGAGCCCAATACGCCACAATGGCAAAGCTAAGAAAATGGCCACGGTTCCAACAGGTCTCCAAGTAAATAAATGCTTAAACCCTAAAATTAAGCAATTACTTAATTACTTGCATCAATGATAATGAGTGAAATCTCTTGCATACGTTCATTTGTAACTTAAATATTAAAGAATCAAATATTATATATTTGAAGTTTTTATATTTGATATAACCATTAATAGTATAAAAATAATTCTCTTTAATTTAAAGCTTAAATCGGCAACTAAGCAATTTATCCACAACTAGCTTGACTACTGATGACCTTTTTTTCTTTTAGCAAATCAGTCCAATATATATATATGTATATTACAAAGTTAGTCCTTCATAAAGATTTGGTGCTGCAATCACGTCCATTTGACGATTTAAAGTTACTTTTAACAAAATGGACAAATAGCACTAAATTGTTTGCTCATGGGACCGATTATTTGAGTTTCAAAATACGAGTGGGTAAATTGCATAAGTTACTAATCTAAAGGGGATTACGTTATGTGAAATATAGCCAAACATTTATAAGCCTGATTAGCTCGTTGACCATGATATAATCCGAAATGTGATCATTTTTATATCTTTATAATCATTATTTAACAATATTTTTAATTATTTTTTAAAATAAATACACAAATATCATTTCTTTTCTCATTTATCCACTTTTTACATTCCATTTTTTTTGTCCAATACCCCACATTCATCAAACCAAACAAGCAATTATTGGAAAGGAGCACTACTTTGTTTGTCAGTCTGCGCTATATGTGAAACGAAACTCTCAAAGGCAAAAATTTTATAAGGCTTAGAAAACTAAAAGAAGAGCATTCATGTCAGAGAGGAGGTTGAAAAAAATTAACAGATCAGAATCAGCATTGAAAACATGAGCTTTACGTTTAGAGGCCTCTGTTCCAAGACTACCGGACCAAACCGGTCATGCCCTTCAAGAACAAAATTCGAAACTGACTCAAGTGTGAAGTGTACTTGTACAATCAAACAGGGAATAACACAACAGAAAAAACTTAAGAGTGATAGTCATCAACCTCTGAGCCTTTGTTCTTGCAGTCACTACACAAGTCATACATTCATCAGCAAGCTCTGTTTCTCACAACAGGATCATTTTGAAACTTTTGGGCCTTCGGAATGAGAAAAAGGGGAAAATACATTTTACTCTCCCAAAATAAGATATAATTCCAACTTTAATATATCAGCTTTAAAATGCAACAAAACAGCCCTCTGATTGAATAAATTTTTTTTTTTTAAAACACTAACTCCCAAACTCTCATTGGACATGGATGCATTATTATTATTATTATTATTATTATTATTTCCAAAGAACATGTGTTTTGTTACATTTCAAAAGTTGATCTAATTAGGGCTTAGTTCAGGAAAATAAAATGTATTTTCCCCGATAAAGAAAGAATTAGCACTCAAGCCTCACCTTTAATATAGAATGGAATTACAGACTTCACTGGATGTGATTTTAAGGACATCTTATAATTTTTCTTTTCAATAAAATAAGGGATATTAACTAGAGTGAGAAAAGACGAGGTACAAGTAAAAAGGAGGAAAATAAATCTTCCTTAGCAAAGACAAGGAAAAAGAAAACCAGAACTTACAACAGCAAACAAGACCATTTCAGCAGTAAAGCTCTAAGTCTTTCTGCACATATGATAAGGTGGTTCCCAACAGAATCCATAGGTAGAACACCAAGGAGGAGTCACTAAAACTATCCAACAATAGACGAAGGGTATTAAAGCACCGATGATAATTCAAGCATTCGCTCCAATCAAATACATAAGTAACTATGAAGACAGCCCAACACCAGAAACTAATAAATTGCCTTCCAATCAAAAGACACATCTAAATTCGCTGAAAACTCAAAACCAAAAAGGCAGTAGAACTTGTGATTCAGAACTAGAGACAAATAAAACACAGATATCTTGAGATAAAATTTTTATTTGATCAACGTAGTAACATACCATTAGTATTAACCCCACAAGGTACCACTGTCTAAACAAAGGATTGACCTTCAAGGAGATTCGGATTTGCAAATGGGATTAAGAAGAAAACTTGCTCCATTTGAAGAGCGGGTAAGAAGTTGGAAGAACTTATAAGAATACAGACCAGCATAATAGATTTCCGAGTTGACTATGTAACTAAATAATGCATGACTGCAAGCCATTATGAGTTGTCTTAGAAAAGAAGCAAGCAAATGATCTCAGCTTTAGATTCTGAGAGGATCTCTCAGTGGGGAACATTCCTTTTATACAGGCATTTACTTACCTTTATGAACTTTTGACTTTACATAACTTCTCTATCCAAAATTTCAGTTTCGTTCAACCTAAGTTATAAAATACAGGCTGAAGAGTGATTATATCTTAGACACAGACATTAGGAATGAAACCTTTTGAGCTTCAAACATAGACAAGACAGAAGTGCACCATTAAATTGTGCTTAAGTTCAATTTAATTATATAGAGAATAATAGTGGTAAGGATCAAAACTTTAACCATTTGGTTGCAAAGGCTTTAAAACCAAAAAAATGGAATAACCATTCAACCTAGAAACTTAAATAATGGCCAAGTAATGGTCATATGTCCAACAATTAAGAAAGAGAAAGCAAATAAATACCTCCATTTATCCATCATTTAACTGCCAATAACCCAATAAATCGGACTACACTCCTGTAAATCTTAAAAACTTGGGTGGCTTGGTCAAAGGTTACAATTCACTGTTGTGAAATAAAGTCATGATTCTATTGTGCATTGCAGCGAAAGCTTACATGTCCATGTTATGGTATGCATGGAAAAGAACATTTTTATTCTAAAGGATCTTCACGAAATGAGCTCATCATAAATACCTAAAAAATTATACATGATTGTCGTTAACATAATGTCATGAAAGAGTTCTCTTTCATCTTAACCAAGTCAAGAGAGGCCAGGTTTTGTTGAATTGCAATTTCAAGAAATATAAATGTTAAAACACTTAGCCAACTCCACTTAGTGCGAAAAGGCATGTTATTGTTGTATTATAAATGTGAAACCATTAGGTTAATTCACCTAAATCAAGTGGTAACAGTTACAGGAAAAATATACTAAGCTAATTGATCTCTCTGGAGGAAGAAATGCCTTTAGCATGCCCTCTAGATGGTGGCAAGACAGTTTCCAATTTTTTTATCAGCTGGTCAAGCTTCTTCAACTTGTCCACATGACCTTCCTGAATTAAAAACCTTTCCAACATTAGAAATGCTGATTCACTCATATGTCTTCCTCTCTCTAACATTTGTTTGGAGCACTCAAAAGCTTCTTGTACCAAACCCCTTGAGCATAACCCAGTGACCAAAAGATCTAAAGCATGCGCATGAGGACAATATCCTCTCCCCAAAAGGTATTGCCATAAAATTAAACTTAAATCAAGCCGAGAATTTTGACAGAAATATTTCATCAGCATAATAACTGTCCTTGTTTCTGGAACAAAATTTCTCTGAGTCATCTTGCGATAAAGCTCACTAACACCTCCAATGTCATTTGACCTTATTAATCCCAAGAAAACTGTATGATAAGTTAGACTATCATGTTCAATGTGTTTCTCAACCATCTCATCCATCAATGAAAGTGCAGATTTAATATCTTTTGATCTAACCAATGAACTTATCAAAGCATTATAAGCACCAGTATCAGCAACTAAGTTTCTCAGATGAATCTCATTAAATAATTGCCATGCCTTGCTTAAATTTCGAACCAAACCTGCCCCATGAATCAGTGTAGTTATTGTTTCTATTGTCGGAATGCAATTTCTGTGTTCCATCTCCTCCAAAAGTCTCAGACCATCACCAAAGCAACCTTTCTTACAGTATGCATCAATTCTAATATTATAAGTTATGCTATTAGGATGAAAACCACGTTTAATCATTTCATGGTAGAAGAGTTCAACAGCAGTAATATCACCTGATTCCTTGAAGCCCAAAAGCAAAATATTCATGGTCTTTGTACTGGGGGAAAATCGTGGATGCATCTTTTGGAACACTGACTTTGCCTCCTTCATTTGTCTTTGTGTGCAAAACGCTCTAAGAAGTACATTAAATTCATCAACACCAAATTTTTGCCCAATGAATATATCATCCTCCATCCTTCTAAATGCTTCAAGGGTATCCTCATAGGATTTGTATTTGGCAATTTTTGACAGCATGATGCTCATTGACTTAAGCGTGAGCAGGGAAGGATGTGTATTTCTGATTTCTCCCAACAACTCCCATGCTTTGTCAAAATAGCGCATCCTTGTCAGGATATGGAGTGTCTTCTCCAACGCATCAGAACTTGGACAGAAGTGGGATTGCTGGAGGGAAAATTTGAATAACTCAAGGGCTTTAAGACCATTGGAATGGGATGCAAATAGCCGCCCAAGAACATTCTCCACAAAGCAAGTAGAAAGGGTAGCAGGAAGGATGTACTGGAGAAGCGTAGGCTGAAGTGGTTGTTCTGGAAAAGGATGAGCATTAATGATTCTGGTAATTTCTTCTATATCAGCTACTGTTTCTAAAGATTGACTGGACAATTTGAAGATAAAATTTAGATATGAGGTTGTCTTTTGGGGTATTTGACTGTTCTGATTCAGTCTAATCAAAGCAAGCATTCTCTCTCTGTTTGAAGTTTGTGAAATGTTCAATGATGCCAGCACTTGTGCATTCCCATTTCAGGAGATGGATCCACACTACATCTCAGGAGTCAGGACCTTATCCATTTTAAACAAAAATAAAGAAAAAAATATTATCAAGTCTATTTCAGCATCATTACAACAATTTAGATTGAACAGAAAATATAAAATAAAGAGAGATCCAGTACAACCAAAGATATTTAAACATGTAGCATCATGAACTGGAAATTGGACACTCATGTATGACATGCATATCCAGTGACTGTAAAATCCAAAGTTGGTTTTATCTGGAAAAAAAAAAAAATCAAATAGATCAGCAAAATAGAAGGTAAATTTATACAGAAAGTTGGAAAAAGGATTCTGAAGCCATGACATGCATAGTACAGACCTGGGAAATCTCATAAAGAGATGACCCACAAGAGGATCACAATCCTGAAATACGATGATAAACTATCACTTCAAAATTATTCAACATAAAATTAACATTCTAATTACTCAACTAACATCAATAATTATCAATTTCACCAAATATAACCTCTAGCACCTAAACCCTAATTTTATTCTAAGTTTCCTATCATCAATATTAACCCTAAATCTAAGTTTGTCAAATAAATATTCATAAATTCAAATTGAATTCAGAAATTACTTAATGGAGCAAAGAATTGAAGATTAAGAATGTCAATGTCGCACTTGCAGGCTCAGAACCAAAAACCCCAATATTGAGAGCCCTCAACGCTCAATTCTTGAGGGAGGAAGGAGGTGAAAATCTGCAAACCACTAATGGGACAAGATGAAGGGAAAGTTGTAGAAAGATGGAAAATGATAGCAGCAAAGAAAAAAGAAAAAGAGTAAGCGATAAGAGGAGAACGAATTGGAGCACAACCTTTCCTTGATGGCGTTTCACGGCAAGCAACGAAGGGAAATCAAGACGGCGCGGCAGCTGGCTGCTGGAGCAGACGACAGTGGTTGCGTGGACCGTGGCTGAACGGAAGCCACGGCGCTGCAACTTGCGGAGGAAGACGCTGATTTCGGCTGAAGATGCTGTGCAGTACGAATGGGAGCACAGACCGTGTGTTTCGATGAATCGCGATCGTGCACATTAATTTGTATGATTTAGATGTAGTTTTTTGTTCTTCTTCTTTTTTTATATTAAAGATTATTTTTAAAAAATTTATAATTAAAAATTTATTTTCATTTTACATTTTACTTTTTAAAAAATTTTAAATCAAATAAACAAATAAATAATTTTGGACCATCAAAATTTTAATACAGGCAATTTAAATTTTCTCTCGTGCCACCAAAAAGAAGGGACATGCAAAGAGGATCCAATACTCTTCATCTGTCTTCAAATTTGAGCACTTCAGAGCCTTTATTTCGAAGAATGTGCTTTTTTCCTTTTTATATTCTAGAAAGATAAAAATATTATTTATAAGGATAAAAATTTTAATTATAAAAAAATTAATTATGAGACTAAAAAGTTTTAATTGTAAAAAGCAGAATTTTAACTTTGAGAAAAAATTACATATCATAAAATTTAATTATAAGAATAAAAATTTAAATTGTGAGAAAAATATTTATTATAAATAATTTTAAATTTTAAAATTATTTTAAAAGTCAAAGGAATAAAAATTTGTTTTCACAATTAAAATTTTTGTTGTCAAAGTTAAAACTTTTGAAGTATAATTTTTTTAAGACTTAAAATTTTTAGTTTTCATAATTAAAATTTTTATTCTCATAATTAAAATTTCTATCTTTTAAAAAACAAAGAAGATATAGGTCAAGCAAATACTTAATTGTATCCCCTGTAGTCACACTGAGGATCTGCGTCTATTTTGACCAAAAAGAAAAAGAAAGAGAAGAAAGGGGGAAAAACCAGAAAAAGGAAAGAAAAAGGGAAAAAAGTTAAGGGTTTCTCATAAATAAACTCAAAATAAAATGCTAGATAAATTATTTTTTAGTTCAAAAAGTGAAATAAAGGTTTTATAAATATTAAGATCTAATAAGAATAATTTATTTAGAGGTTTTAAAATACAAAGGAATCTCATTGGGTACAAGATAGATAGCTAAATAGTTTTATAAAATAATTTCTAAACTTAAAAAATTGATTAAAATTAACGAGTTATTATTTTCTACCTCCAAGTTAATTTAATTTGTATTAATGAGTTATTTCTAACTTTCTTACTTAATTTCTAAATTTTTTTGGGACTTATTTTTAAAAATTGTGGTTATTACATGCACTATGTAGTACCAATTCTAATCGTTGGTATTAGATAGTCTATACTTTACTACTCTAGGATAAGTTCTAAATTTAGAACACTTGAACCTAGTTTATATGACCTTGAGGTGAAATTTTAAACTGTGTATGATTTATAGACATGATATAGGCATCTTTTTATATATTGAACCTATTGAACCATTTTTTTTAAATTATCACTAGTTCTCTTTTAAGCTTAATGATGAACGCTTTTTAAATGCATAAATTTTTTTTCTTTTCATTTGCATGATTTTAGCTAGTCCAAAAAACCATGTTATCACCCTTCTTTCAAGAGACTACAATTTTACATTTATGTGTGACAAGGTGTACATTTTGGCTGAGTAAAATATAATGTGTTTAAAGAGAAATACTAGTTGTAGGCAAGTTAAATTTTGAGCCTTACTATATATTTTTAGAAAAGAAAAAAAATTGAAATATACCCCTAAGGAAAAAGATAGAAACAATGAAAAATTTGAAGTTTGGGAGGTATTTGGAAAAAAGTTAAAAGAAAAGAAGAAATATTAAGGGAAGAAGAAAGAGTTAAAAAGTGGTAAATATATATATATGAGTGAGAGGGAGTCTACATTGTTTCTTTTATTCTCATATTGTGCTTTATTGAACTTTGCTTATCATTTTCTTATACCTTTTCATTATAATAACCTTGACCCTTGACTACATTACAAGTTGTAAAGAGTTGATGATTTGTAGATTATGCACTAGTCTACATTAGTGGGGAAAGAATAGAAAAGTATTCATATGAAGCTTTTAGACAAGGAATTTGCTGTGCAATCAAGTTTACTTATTCTATTCTAACACTAATAATTAGATTGATATATGATTTCACACACACACACACACACATTAAGAGTAAGGAAAGATCTTTATTATCTTTTAGACCCTGATGCTAACCATATAATTCATGTTTTCTAAGTGTATGTTTGGTTAAGTGATTTAAAGAAGAAGAATATGTAAAATGTGGGTAGGTGAGATAGAAAATAATTTTTTTGCCCTTATTTTTAAAAATGTGATTTGATAGTTAAAATGTGAATTTAATGGATAGAGTAAAAAAGACAAAGGTATAATAGATAATACACAAACTATGTAAAGAAAATGTATTCATCTTGTGGTGAATCAAATGGAGCATAAATAATATATTAGGATAAACACTTCCTTAATGTCTAACAGACTATTGTAACAATGAGAGGAGCCCTCTATAGAATTATCTTTTTATTTCTTTTTAAGTTAAAATAATGATTTTTGCTTGAGACAAGTAAAAGCTTATGTCGAGCGTTTTCATATTAGTGTTTTCATAAGCGTAAGTCTTAATTATATCTATATTTTCATATTTATTTTTGGGGACTTATCATTGGTTTTCAGTTGATTTTCTAGTGTTTTTTTTAGGTTTTTTTTTATCATTTGTATATTTTGCATAAATAATTATTTAATGAAGAATTTCTTATTAATTATTATAATTCTAATTGGAAATGAGTTTATTTGTGTAGGAAGGATGTTGGTTATAAGTAAAAAAGGGTCAACCAAAAAGGTTTCATAGTAGCAAAGAATAGGTGTTTCATAATTGTAATGTGAGGAAATGAGAAACCTTAAAAAAAATGTCTTGTGTAGCTATAAAAAAAGGATTTTCCATAGCTACAATGCAGAATGAGCAAAACTCTAGAAAGATGTCATCACAACTACTTTGGAAGGATTTTTGCATTTATTGAGTACCCTGGAGACCTTAGATGCTAAACTATGAAAGGTGCATATTTTGTAGTTGTAATATGAGGCAGAATCATATGGGACGTGAGCCTATCGCCACTCTCTCTTTAGCCTATGAATACTCCCTAGTGATGTGAGAAATAAAGGGAGAGAGACGTCAGTAGAGTGCCATTACACTACCAAAGTGTTTATATCTAGAGCGTAAGAGTTATGCAAGGTTAAAGATATATAATCTCTTACAGTCAGTTGTTTAGGACATTTGTCTTAAGCAATGTATCCTTTCTCTTTCCACATTTATTTTCTATTTGATTTTTCTATTTTTTTTATATTCAATTAAGATTAGTATATTTGTTATTAATGTATGGATTGTTGTGATGGTTTACATTGTGCTTTTATCATAAGAAGTATGCGTTAATGTTTAAATCCTTTATTGTTATTATCCCTTAATTAGATTAATTATTGCTATTTAATCTGCTCAAGTTAGGAGTGATTAGATAGTGATGGTAATATTAATTTTAGAATAATTTTACAATTGAATCCATATGTTATTGGGTATGCCTTGTCAGCCAATGTATATGGATAATTAATGATAGATGCATACCATCCATTATCTAAGATGGTGTAACTTAGGAATAATATACTTGAATTCATCCTAATAGGAGTTTAATCATTTATAATTAATCATGAATTCACTAAATTTCAAGGAGTCTTATATAGGCAAAACTTATGGGATCAATACTTGGACTCATTTTTTACTTTATTATTTATATGATTAGTGCATTTGCTAGTGTTGTTGTTGTTGTTATTATTATTATTATTATTTAGAATAAGTCATAATACTTATAGAAAGCTACACACATTAGTTGCCATGTCATAATCTAAAATGGCCATCACACTTAGAGATTCTCCATTACCATTCAAGCTCAGATGAGACAGTTTCATTCACACACACACACACACACACACACACAATCACTATATTTGAAAGTTCAAAAGGCTATTTGAAGTGACCCAAATTTTAGGGAGCTTTTTGTATTTTTTCCATTTCATTTCACAATATGCTTTGTTATAACTATTAACAAGAATATAGTCATTCACTTACAATTGTTGGATTATAACTTGCTATCCCTATCTTTTCTTATGACAATTTTATGTCACAATTTCAAGAATACAAAGCAATAACAAATTGAAGATTTGATAGTTTATGCCAAAAAAAAAAAGGATAAATTATCAAGAAGTACTATTAATATTGTGCGCAAAGAAGTATTTAACAATTTATGATATGCATTAACTATTGAAGATAGTTCAAAATAAAAACTTTAGTGATACAATCCAATTTAGTAGTTATGCCTATATGTGGTTACACTATGAAAAAGGAGGTGAATGGAGGCATGCATTACCAGTGGTTTTAAAAAACTACAACGACCAATAAATGTTCAATTACAAGCAATTTTTCAAGTGACAACACATCCATCAAACATCAATGCAAACATTGATAGTTTCGTTTTAATTACTAATGATTTCATGATTGCCGATAATTGAAAAAAAAAATCGCCCAATTTCTCACTCTCACACCATCATATCTCACTTTCCTTCTTTTCACTTTCTAAGATCCTCATATCTCCATCTCCATTAGCACCACACTTTTAAACAAACCCTCAAATCTCATTTTCTTATTTGGTTAAAGCCTCCCTCCCTACTTAGAAAACAAACACACATAGCTCTTAGGAGAAATAAGTTTAAGGCATGAGAATGATTAAAAAGAGAAAGAAATAAAATCAATGAGGATATTCAAAGGAAAGAGCATGACCATGATTAAAGGCATGGATTTTGGTACTCATTCTCTCATGATAATGGTTCTTTGAAACTTCTAGTTGCATTTTAGCAATTTCAGTGGATTGTTGTTATCATACCATAGTGAAATAACACATATTTTACATCATTACATGCTTACAACATTAATTGTAGCATATCTAGCACTTTTAGCAACATTATAAATCATCATTAAAGGCCAAACTTTTTCAAATTTGCACAAATGCATAACTTTAGTATATCAATCTCATAGTCCATGCTAGAAAAGTTTGTTCAATATGAAACATCATATAAAGAGTCATGAATCTTGGGCTCCAAGTCATATGAATCACACTAGCAATTGTTCACAATTTCTCATAGATTCTCATTTTAGCCACTCACTTCAAAAATTCATATCTTGAATTAGAAAACTTCAATTTACATAGATTAAAACTCTATGGAAAGCTCAAGACATGAACTGCATGTTGTAAAAATTTTAGATCAAAACAAGTTTATTTGGTTTATGAAAATCCAATAACACAATAGCTGCATCAAATTTCATACCTATATCATAACCCAAATTTTGAGCATAGATATCTTTGGTTACATAACTTCATTTTACACAAACTCAGTGGCTATGGAAGCTTATAATGCCAACCATATGCATATAAATTTTTATGAGCATTGGAGTCTATTTGTCCTCTTAAATACATAAAAAAACCAGATTTGACAATATGAACTAAACCCAAGTAATTTTGCAATTTTTAGCCAATTTTGAGAAATTATAATAAATTTTAAAAGGGTCTAAAAATTGTATTCTTTAACTCTATGGAAAGCTCTAAATAAGTCTAAATTCCTATCAAATTTCATTCAAAAATTCGTTCATTTAGTCAAATTTTTGTTTAGGGGTAGAAAGTAGCTCAAATGGTGCACATATTAGTCTAATTGTTTCAAAATGGGCTTCTTCAATTCATGTGACCATTTGAGCACGTCCCAAATATGAAACATAGCATATATGACTGGTTTATCATGCCACAAACTTTATGCAACTCAAATTGACTCATCTACTTATTAATTTACATGCATTTTCCAAGGCCCACACAAACCTAATTTGCATAATTTAGCACATTTGCATTCAAAAATGGTATTTACATCATAATCTCATACTTTTACATATATGAGGATGTTTATATCACAAAAATAATATATACAATCTCTCATGTGTAATATATTATATAAAATGCTAAATCATTGTCAAAGTATTACTAATTAAGCTTGTTGGTCTCCATTATTGGCTCCTTGAGAGTTCCTTAGATATGATTAGAAATAATATGGAGGACAGTGAGATTCTATGAATCCCAATACTCATTCATACTTTTACATGGTCTAAAATATCATTTTAAAACTTTATATTTCCTAAAGTGCAATCAAAATCTGAGGTATGGAAACTTGCAACCTATAGCTCCTTTATGGTTTCTATTAGTTCCATATTAATCTTTACACTCCAAAACCCTTGTTCCTATATAAATTTCATAAAAAACCAACTCCTTCTAAATTGCTCTAGGTCTGGATGAAATGAGAAGAGTAAGAAAGAACCAAGGAAGATAAGTTTTACATAGGAAATTGTACCTTAATCAATTCCTTACTAAATGGTACTTCTTATGCTTCCAAAGCTTCCTTAAAATTCCTTCTTGTTTCTATTAAACCAACCATAAAATTTCACCATTTAAAATTTTAAAACCATATAAAGAAAGAGTAAAAGGAAGAGAAGAACTCTTATGAAGGCAAAGAAGGCAAATTCTTCATGTTTACTTACCTTTGGCAGCCTTGTCTTCTCCCTTTTCCTTCCTCTCTTCCTTCATGCCTTTGGTTTTGTTTCTAGTCTATTTTGAGAGTGCTCAATTGGTTATGGAAAAAACAAATGGTGTGGGTGACTATAAAAGGAAGAAAGAATAATTATAAAACATTTTCTAAAATATCAATTATGTGTTGCAACTTCATTTCCTTCGTTTGAACTTATTTTAACTTCTTTTTTAGAACCATCTTTTCCATCATAAAATTTAGATAATCTAATTCATTAAAAACCTTTGGTTTCAAATTAATTAGGTTTAAAATCTTATCAAATCATTCACCTAAAATTTAAGTTAACTAACAATCTAAATTGTACACCAGAGAGGTTTTAACCATTATAATGGTTCCTATAATTTTCTAGGTCTTTGAGAACCCTAGTGAGTTTTATTTTATCATTTAAAGCTCCCTCCTTTGTGTTTTAAAAAAGTTACATGAAATTACTGTAACACCATAATCTATTAACCATGATTATCCATCACTTAAGCTTGATTTCATATGATTCTCAAAGAAAATGACAAAAGCCGTGGCATGTTATTACTTTAAGTCAGGGTTTAACTAGTTATACTTTGCCCCATGGGTCTTGTGAACCCATTAATCACATTTTCTACTCAAACTCCATTCATACAACTCATACATAGCCTCAAACAACCCATGAACTATGGATATGAAGCCAAAACCCCTCAAAATGTAATTTCTCAAGCCACTGGCCTTCATTTCATTCTTTTTTGCTATTTTGGCTTTGATTTAGGGCTATCATTAAGCTCTTAACCATATGTTTAGATATTTTAATTAATATCATATTCTCAATCAGCCTCAATTTTCTTTGCTTTAAGGTGATCCCATATCATTTTATTGATTTCATTTTAATTTCTGAAAAAATGGTTATTACTGTTATGGCAATTATGATATGGCCTCTTTCCATCCTTCTTTCAATTATTTGTTCACATTGCCTTATGTTATATTCCTTCCTTTTCAATATTTGGCCTTTTTTTATGCTTTGACATGTGCTTATTGGTTTTAAGCTTGAATTAATGGTTGTAGGATTTGCAATTTCATCTTTGTACATCATTTGATCTCTTCAACTTTAAGTTTTAGGTTTGCTACTCTAACTATAAAGTCAATGTTTATTTATTGATTTATTCTGGATAGATTTTAAACCACACTAGCTTTATTTTGTAAGTGACTAAAGACTATCAAGTAGTCAATGTCCCTATGAAGATTGATATATTGAGATAAGAGGTCAAATTCTATTTAATTTGAAAGTATTGGAAATGGTCATTTTCCTTAAGGATTAAAACAAAAATTTAGAGGTAATCAAAAGCAATTGGTTGGTTTTGTACAACTAAAGCTTACTGAATGGCTTAACCTTAATAATAGCATATAGTTCCCTTGCGTGCAAGGTTATGCATATTGTGTTAGTTTAATCGAATCTTTTTTAGGAACCATTATTTAATGTTGTTCTTATAGGCATTAGGAAAAGCATGAAAAACACATTTAACTATAAGGATAATTTTCAAGTTTATTAATATGTCATGCTAGGCAACTTTCTATAAATTAGTTGTCTTAAATTTACTTACATTATGAAAAAAATTTTAAAAAATCCTAGCTATGGTATTTTGTTTTTTTGGGTTTAACTACAGTTTAAACTATGATTAGTGGGTTTAATTGCAATTCATAAAACTGTGATAAAACTAGCTGTTATGATTGGTTTACTCGCAATTTCTAGAAACCATAATTAGACTATTGAGTCTACCAGAGATTATGAAACCACAATTAAACAAATTGGTTTAACTGTAGTTAGTATACCATAGATAAACCAAAGGATTTAACTTTGGATGTATAATCCTGGTTAAACCCTTTGGTTTAATGGTAGCTTGTGAGATTGTAGTTGAATTATCTGTTTTAGCAATGGTTTGAATTAATGCTAAATTGAATTTTAAAAAAGGTAATATTTTGCTTGTTTCATAGTTTACCAAGGGATTTAAGAAAAAAAGTCCTTACATTAATCCTTACAACTTTTGCAACCAACACAGTAGCCCAATCACAAATTATCATTCATATTCAATGACTAATAATTTCATTCACATTTAGTCACAATTTATAATTGAAATTCAAACAAATCTAATTAGTTTCAAAATTCAAATACAATACATTTAAAGTTCACACATATATCAAAACTAATAATCTTTATTAGCTGGGCTTGGGGATTAAGTCAGTGCTCCTGAATGTCCACTTTCTTGACTATTTAATGCCTAAACATAAAAGTGAAATTATTAAATAATAAACTAAAAATTGTACAAAATGAATATTCAATTATATATTTCAAATAAAATAAAAAAGTTATAATATTATGCCAAGAACATTAAGACTAGTCAGTTTAAGAAGTAGCTAACCTTGAAAACTTTAAAGGATGAACGCTAAAGCTATATCAATCCACTACTGGTGTCTTCTTAATTCCTACACCTCCTACTACAACATTACATAAGTTAACCATTGAGGTAGAGCCCATCTATGGGAGCAAACAAATTGGCTAAACACTTAAGAAGGGAAAGCTCTTAATTCGAAACCCCAGACTTGACTAGAGTGCTCTTGGCTTCCTAAAGCAATTGCCAAAGAATCCTGCCTGATATCTCTTGAAAAAAGGATCCATTAGTTTAAAACTTTGTTATCCTATCTTGTAAGTTCAAGCAAAATAAAAACATTCCAATATCTCAGCAATTCATCAATTCAACAAAACTAGGAGTGAACACTCTATTCATACATAACTTTTATACTTATAGTGACCACTTTAACTTTGCATTCATGGGACTTCCATCTTTATGCTTATGTATGGTAGTTCACACATCTCCTTGTGTGATTAGGTTACCACACTTAGCCTTTTACAAAGCATAAGATAAATATTGTAACATATTTATATTGGATTAAAAATTTAGCTATATTATTTACCAAATATTACTTACCATCCAGCCTTTTTTCTACCAAGGCTCTTCAATCGACCAATATGGTGAATCATCTACTTTCTTCTATTCTCTTTATTTCTCTCTACTATTGCTTAGTAATTGATAGAAATACCATTACTACATATGGATGTATATAAAGAACACTTGAAATATAGAAATAAAATTGGTGTTACCAATGTCCTAGGGTCAAGTGGGTAGTCAATGAATGCTACCCATTCCTCTCTTGGCATCCTATTAGGGACTATTTTTAATAGCTTTTCTCTTAGCCTTGTTCCACTACTTCTATTGTCAAACAAATTCTTCCTCTTCTGCCTCTACCTTTTTACTCATGGTATGAATTGTTATGTCTATCATCTACTACAAAGTGTCTTTATAGCATAAAATACAATTGTTAATCAATATGGATGGACATGAACGAGCCATAAAATAAAGATAATCAATGTGCTACTTGCATTTGACTCTTATAATAGCCTTCCTTTAAAAGTTTTAGAACCTTCATTTAGGCCAAATAGCTAATGGGAAAATATACAAGGTTTATCACTTGCCTTGAGATCACACCTAATAAATCATCTCCCTTTCTAATTAGGTAGACAAGCTTGTTCTAGTCCACGAGGGCTTTGTGGCCTTCAAGTAGTGTCTAGAGCCCTCAAAAAGTCAAGCTCATGCGTTTAACATCTTCTCTTTCATCTATACAAGTAAAGTTAATAAAGTTAAGCTTAGATTAACTTAATTCAACTAAATTAAAAGTCTTTGTCTTACTTACGTGTGGTATCAGTAAACCAATATCTTCTCTTTTCTTCTAGTGTAAGTTGATTAGCTTGTTCCTACCTAGCCTCTTTATTAAGAAGTCTTAAATATCTTTAAGGGAGTGATCGGTGGGTGGAACCTTGACCTTGGAACCTATGTACCTTGGCTAGCCACTAGCACTAGTAGCCGAACTTGACAAGGGATCTCTAGTGTTACGGCTCAAAGTACTTACAATGCCAATGCAAGCCAAGTATATACCACTTTTCTTCTTGAATAACTTCCTCATCATTAAGATTCTTATAAAAAGAAGAAAACATAGATGATTTCAAGATATTTGATAGACAAAAACATAGGCCATGATGTGAAAAAAAATTATAGTTTATCAAATATAAATATAAGAAAATGATGAAAAACACTGAACCTAAACAAGTTTAAATTTCTTTATTCATTTGGAAATAACATTTCCAAGAGCAGAGGTTAAAATAGCTCACTTTTATAGATAGTATCCTCATCTTCTTCCCTAATATCATACAAGTCTCATGGCTTTAGATACATAACCATGCTTCAATTTCTTTTCTAACTCACCCTCTACATAATACACTTGCTGCTCTTTTATAACTTGGATGTATGACTTGTCATCTTCATATCACTGATGTTTATTAACCATGAAATGATAGATGTGAATCCTAAGTCATCATTTGTGATCTTTTTAGTATTAGTTATATTGGCAAACATACATTTAAACAATGTTATCATAGACCAACTATGATGGTTTAATTCATTTATGTCAACCAATTTCTCATAATATGACATGTAACATCTAAGTTTTAATAGAAATAAGGACTTAAGATTTTAGAATTTTTCTAAGTTTCATAACTATAACTAGGATGCCTATTAGCTATAGTGAGGATACTTATTTGCCATAGCAAGAATGTCAGTTCGCTATAGCAAATTTGTAGCCCATACAAAATTTAGGGAATTCCTCGTAATAGACCCGATTGTGGCAAGAATAGCCAGAAAGCTCTAGCAATAGCGAGAGTTGTCTCTTGCTATAGTGAAACCTGGTTAAGTAAACATCAAAAGGGATTTTAAATGAAAAATTTGAGTTACCTGGGGTTCCCAAAGGCTCTAAACACCATAAGAACCCCTGGAATAGATTAAACCCCCTCCGGTGTATGTTTTCTAATGTCAATTGATCCAAACTTTAGCCTCTTCATTCGGGAAGATTCTAGATCCAAATTAAGTGCTTCCAAAGGTATTTTATAAAATTAAGGATATATATTTTATGATGGAAAATGCGATTCTTGAAAAGGAGTTAAAATAATCCTAAAATGAATTAGCCAAGAGAAGGGACGTAAATAGCATTTCTTTTAGAGCAAATTTGGAGCTTCTTTTAACTGACTTATTCTACCCAAAATAGAGGGAACTTCTACCTAAGAGAGAGACTCTCAAGAGAAGGCAAAAAGGAGGAGGAAGGAACCAAGAAAAAGGTATGGAATTATAAAGTTTCTTATGGCTTTCCTTTTAGAAACTTTGTTCTCTTCTCTTTGTTCTCTCTTTCTATAGTTTTGGTTGGTGATATGGGTTTGTTTAACCTTGATTTAGAGAAAGAAAGTTAGTCTTTAGAAGAGGAGGTTAAGGCAAAAAAAAAAAAAAGCTCTTAAAGAAGCTATTGAAGAAGCTAAGAAAGTAAGATAACTATCTATGCATCTTTGCTCCTTCTTCATTACTCCTTGTATGTGTTAGTTCGGCTAAAGGGAGAGCTTGTGGGGGGAAGGAATTTTTAATTAAAAGCAAGTGAGAAGCCAAAGGTTTAAGCTATGGGAAGCAAGATGGTATAAAGAAATCTAAGAAAGAACCATTGAAATTCAAGATATAATTTCTAGGGATTTTATTGCACCATCGTTTGTGTAAAGCTTCTTAGTGGTATTCCAATTGTCTAGGAGTTGGTATGAGTTCCTAAAACATCAAGGAAGCCTTCTACATGCATCTCCCATTAAAAAGACAAAATAAGTCCTTAGGTGCCTTATGGAACCATAATTAAACTAAATAAGAACCTAAGCTTTCTAAAGTGTATGTGGTGCTAAAATTTGTTTCAAAAGTGTAATTAGGTCCTAATTGATGTGTCTTGGACAAAGGAATCCTACTCCACCTATTTGCAAGGATGTAGCTAAAGGAAGGGAAGAGAAATCAAGTAAAAGTGTGTGTATTTGTACTCAAGGTAGCTCTTTAACCTTTCTCTCATACATGCTTAGTTGTTTTCTTGTCCTTGGATGTGTGTATGTATGATTTTACCATGAAAAATGTTTCTAGTGATTTTCTACATAACATGGTACCGTTGTGTGCATAATAAGTGTTTTATGAATGATGGTTAGCTTGAATAAAATTGGTGAAGCCAAAAGTCCCTTAACAAAGGTGAAGATGAGCCAAATGTCCCTAAGATTGGATAAGACAAAGCTAAAAGTCTCAAGAAGAGTGATACTTAGTCAAAAGTCTCTTAAAAATGGGTGAGGCAAGTCTAAAAATCCTAAGGAAAGGGTGTGAGGCTAAGCTAATATTTTTTAAGGCCAACATATGATGTGTATAAATTTCTTGTATATGAAAATGATCCTATGTATAGCAAAATGTTCATATATGTATCCTTTAGCTTGAAAGCATGGCTATTATGTATGATTGAAAAGGTTAAAAGCTGTTGGATTTCTAAAATCTCACTCTTTTCTCTCCATTACCTAAACATGTCTAGGTAAACTAAGTGAGCCAAGAAATGGAAGCCACCACACTTGAAGAGGAGAGAGTGACAAAGGAATTATGTATCTAGTCATTTTGTAATCATATTACTGGCAAATGATGTAACCCCATATTGTAAATGATATGTAACCACTTGAATATATGTATATACATGGAAATATGTTATATGTATGAGAATTGAAAGCATATGAATGAGAATGGATGTTCTTGACATTGAGATGCATAGATCTGTCTTTAAGAATTTATGTATGTGAACAAATGAGATAGTGGTTTTGTGATGTATGGATATTTAGACCCCTAAGACAAGTTTAATGGACTATTTTAAAGCTTCCCCATGTGCCCATGTGGTCTTGGTTCTAGGGGAAGATCATTTGGCACCAAGATAGACCATTTTAAAACAAAAAAATGACCTATTTTGTGAGCTGAATCTCAACTAAGCAAATGAGTGATTTTGAGGTTGAGATTTTGCACACATATAGATCTCATATAGATCTTTTTTCTGGTCTAAGAACCATATTATTTGGAGGTCTATAGAATTTATTATAATTTTTCAAAATTTAGGTCAGAAGTTGGTTTTGGTCTGGGCATTGTTTACTTGAGTATATGTCATTTTCATGTCATCCAAGGGCTAAATAAGGTCCAATGGTTCTAACATTTTACATGGAGAAACTAGACATTCACAATGACCTATAGCAATTAAAAGCACCTCATTTGGAGGTCTGTAGAAAGAGAAATGAATCTTTGAAGCTTTGCATCAAAACCAATGATGCCAACCGACCTTGGGTATTATTTTATTATAATTAGGTTCATAAATGAGCTTAACATGATCAAAAGCTATTTTTCCTGTAAATTTAACATTCATAAATTTCCATATTAGTATGGGTTTTTGGGTTTTTATTTTTTTTATAATTAGTTATGAATGTTTAAAGTTCACATTAGTAACTTATGATAGCAAACCAGGGTACCCAAACTTTTTGTGCTTTTCTATTGTCAATTATGGTCCATTTGGGTTTTCATGGCCTAAAATGATTTTTGACCCATAGTAGACATCTAGAGCTTTCCTAAAAGCTATAATTTTCTTTATTTCAATTTTTTTAGAATTAATTATGATTTTCTAAAGTTGGTGATAGAAACTTGAATTCTGGACCTGAAGCAAAAACTTCATTTTTCTTATGTGTAGCTCCTAAACCGAAATGTGTATGATGTTTTGCAATTATGACTTGTTTAGATGGAATATGTAATATTTGATTCTCTGAAAATAAGAGAAAACACAAGAAACATAATGTACGATTTCTCCATAAACGAATGAAATTCACTAGATACAAAGCAAGTCCCCCAAAATGGCTTAGTTAAGGTCTTAAAAAATTTAGGAAGTATTCTAGACTCTTAAAAATGAGAATCTCAGGCTCAGATGGAAAGAAAAATGGAGTTAGAATGAAGAAACAAAATATAACAAAAAGTTGATGAAATGTAAGGGCATTTTTGTCATTTTAAGAAAATTTTGGAATTCTTACAGGAGGGATTTTTAAATAAAAGTTTTGAATTTTTTAAGGTTCTTAAAGGCCTTGAAAATAATAGAAAGCCCTAGGATAGCTAGAGCACCTCTGGTAGACGTTTTCCAATGTTAGTTAACCCAAACTTTGACCAATTTGTTCGAGAAGGTTTTAAATATAATTTGGATGAAACTAAAAGTATTTTATGAATTAGAGGACCTAAATTTTATGATAGAAAAGACAGTTTTAAAAAAGGAATCAAAATAAGCCTAAACAGAGTAAACAAACATGTAGAGGCAAAATGATCATTTTGAAAAATTATAAAAGAGGCTTCTTAAGTAAGATTACACCTCATCACCTTCTCTAAGCTTCCATTTATAGAAAAATGGGCAGCCATTGTGTGACATTAATAGGGGAGAGGGAGAAGAAGTTTAAGCTTATGTTTAAGTAAGTAAACGGCACTGTTTTATTCCGTACCAGTTAGGAAAGTTGTTCTTTTCTTTAAGAGCTCTTTAATGGTGTTCTATTTTTTTTTTTGGAAAACTTCAAGATTTAGGTCTAATCTAAGCCAAAAATAGAACTCTTTTCAAGAAATTAATTGGTGGGAAATTATCTATGTGAAGAGAGCTCTATTTTAAGGTAAGATTTCACTTGAAACACTTGCAAAATTTTGTATTTCCAAATCATTTAATCTTCAATCTAGAGAGAGAAAGTGAGAAGAAGAGTTTTTCTTTATGTGTTCTTGATGGAACCACAGGTTATAGAGTGTGAGAATTAAGAATATATAACTAAAATTGAAAAGGGAGCTTTAGAATGCAAGTTATGGAATTTAAGGATTTGGTTGCATCTAGACTAAGATGAAACTTCCTAATAGTAATTTAAGTTGTTTAAGAGTATATATGAGTTCCTAAGACACCAAGAGAGCCTCCCACATACTTCTCCCATCAAAGAAATTAAAATAACTTCATTGGTGCTATATGGAAGCATAGCCTTGGCCAAGGAGGATTCATGCACCTAGGGAGTGTTTTAATTCCTTCCAAGCTTAGTTTTGCATCATGTATGATAAGAGAGTATGAGAGGAAGCCTTGGAAAAATTTTAGAAACCATAGAAAGTGAGATGGCGTTGTATGTTCTATATTATAGTTTAAAAAAGTAACACCTAGCTAGACTCCTTGATTTAATTGTGTGATGACTCTAAGGGGTTTAAATAGATTCAAGAATCATAAATGAATAGATAGAATAGAGCCAAGATGATGCTTTCTTAAGGTTGCTTCATTAAGTGCATTATAAAATTATGAAAGAGCCTTATGAGTTACCTAGCTTTTCTAGTGAATGTTTGGCCTTTGAATATAATTCAAGAGTATAATTAGCTTCCATATGATGTGTCTAGGCCAAGAGAAATGATCTCCACCTTCTTGAGTATGTGAGGTCAAGGGAGAGGACTCAAGGCTTAAGGAAAAAGTGTGCAAATGCAAGCAAGGTAGCACTCTCCACCTTCTTTCGTGCATGAATGTGTGTTTACATTGTCTTTGATTGTGTGTAAGTATGTTTTAAGTTATAAAAAGTATTTTAGCATAAACTCTTATTCCATGATACCATGATGATATTTTATACATACAAATGATGTTTTGTGTATTTGTCTTAATTTGTTTGAGTGTGTAGAAGCCAAAAACTCTCTAGCCATGATGAGGATGAGCCAAGAACCCTAAAACTTACTTGAGACAAAGTAGAGAGTCTCCTAAGAGTGAGGTAGACTCCTAAAAGTAAAGTTAAGTTAAAGCCTTTTAGAGAAAATGGATGAGGCAAGTCCAAAATTCACAAGTGAATGGGTGAGGCTAATCCACTCACTTGATAAGCCTATGTATGTCAAACATGATATGTTTAAATGCTAAGAATGTTTTATGAATGCTCATATATGTTAATATGCCTATATATACATTTTTAAGACTTGTATTGCATACTTTATATGTGATTGAATGGGAGATGAGCTATTGGGATTCTTTGAATTTCATCCCCTCCTCTCGAATGTGTTAACATACTAGGTATAATAATTGAGCAAGGTAATGGAAGCCACTATGCCTAGAAAAAGGAGATTGACATCAAAGTGTATAAAAATACCTAGTTTTATCTTTCTTGTAGCCATACACATGGCATATGATGTAATCTCATGATAAAATTGTTTTGTAATCATATAAGCATATGTAATTACCTAAATGTATGATGTATGAATGAGATTTGATGCCAAATGTATGATATAACATGGTTTGGGTATGGAATGGCAAAACTAGACATATGTATTCTTATGCATTTCATAGGGTGGATGAGTGAGTTTGAGAAATATGGATTTTTTTGCCTTTGTAAAAGTTTAGAATTTCATCTTGGTGCATTCCCAGTGCTCAAGTGGTTATGGTTGCCTTAGAGCTCAATTTGGACCATTTGGACCCTTTATAAAGCCCAAAAATGACCATTTTGCAACCCAATGTCAGGATTTAACCAAAGGGATAAATTTGCTCATGAAATTTGGCTCTTATCTAGAGCTTTTTAGGAAGCCAAAAACTAGATTATTTGGAGCTTTGTAGAATTAATTATGAATTTCTAAAGTTTCTATTTTTCTTCTGAACTGATACAGGTATTGTTCATATAGTTAGAAATTTAGACTATGTAATTCATATGGCAAATGATATCAATGCTTATGAAATTTTATAAAATTAAATTAGATATGATAAGCTTTCCATGGTCACCAAGATCAACCTAATTGGACCTTTGGGCAAGGAGATACAAATTTTTGAAATTAGATATCAGTATTAGGGATGACAGTTGACATTTGGTACTATTCTATCCATTTTCGGTTCCTAGCAACCTCTGTTGTGGTATAGATCAATTTTTAACATAAAGTAAACATCTATAAATTTTCAGAATGGTATAGTATGCCTAATTTTTCTTTTTCTAAAATTAGTTATAATTTTTTAAAGTTTTGGCATAGAATCTGAAAAACTGATCGAGGCTGCACTAGTGTATTTTGTGTATTTGCTCCCCTTGCTCGAGGTATGGACCATCTCTTGAGCATGTTATAAGTGGCATTTAGATATTTAAATGTGAGAATGAAAAGGATGAGTAAATATGACTCATGGGACTTTAAGAGAAAATTTTTACCCATGGAAAAAGACATTTTTATTTATGATTCCCTATGCCATTATGTTGCTTTCCATAGAATTTACATGAGATGAGGCATGGGATTTGCATGAATTGAGTGTTAAAGTTATAGTGTTATAGAATATGAGTAGGAGATGATATTAGGGAGTACATGAGGTCCACAGAGCAAATTTTGAAATTTTAAAGTACTCTGCAACGCACAAGTATTATATTATTTGATTCCATTGTCTTGAAATTTATGGATGAAGCATGTATGAGCTTTGATATATGATATAATGAGGCTAGAGGGATATAGTGTGACTTGGCACACCTCCAAAGCCCACATGGCCATCATTGCTACTTGCATAACTTTTTGTCTAAAAAGTCTTGAAAACTCTATAGCTTTGGGTTTTCAGTCGCTAGTCTCATTTCATAGTATGAAATTTGACACTATTAACATTGTATGTAGTATATATTCTTGCTTCGTCAATTGGACCTAAGGTAAGCGATTTCATGTCATCCAATTAGGAGCCTATAATATCATTTCTTATTTAAATGAATAGAAAGTGATATTCTTGTTATGTAAATGCTTTAGCAATAAATAAGCCATTGACTATTAAATAAAGTGTACATGCACTTACACGACACTAAAACTATTTAACGAACTCTCTATAAACCTTTTTGTCTACCTTTAAAGTCATTTATATATGACATTTTAAGTATTGCTTCACAATATTCCTGAATGCTTTGTACAAAATACATCAAGCAAGTATGTAGTTCTAGTGATTATAGGAGTTTCAGGTTAGCAACTTTAGTACACTCACTGAAGATAGTGGCCCACTTCTTTGTAATTAGTTAGAATATGCCGATGTGCTTTTAGTTTCTCAATAAGGGAAAAAGTGAAGTATTTAAAACCACCACCAATTTTCCCACTATTAGAAACATTATGCTTTCAGTAGTTAAATTAACATTGAATGGTCATCAATAGGTCTAGGTTGATTGAATACTATCTTTATTACCTCCAAATACCTTAAGCAAAAAGTTAAAAACTCTTTAACCAAATAAGCTTTAGCTATTGAGCCTTTTAGCCAAGCCTTATTTCATAGATAAAACTTTAATTTTCCCAAGTACCTAGTAAAAAGAGTGATTGCAAATAATTAATGTAAAAGCAATTATGTGAAAGAATTGAGACATTTGAAATTGTCTAAGTACTTACCTTTCTATAGGTGCATCCATTAGATATTAGATAAGGCTGCCAAGTTTAGCTTCTTCTGCTAAGTGTATAATCAAATGAATCATGATTGTAAAGAATGAAGGTGAAAAGATCATTTCCAAATGACCAAGCATGAAAACAACTCTTTCCTAAGTCAATTAAGTTCATTTACACTAACACCTTATTGTACAATTTCTTAAAGATTGCAAAAAGGTTAATCAGGATTGTAGAAACTTGCTTAGGAAGTGTGTTTCTCATGGCTAAAGGTAATAACACTACAAGAAAACAATAAAATTCTCATTAAATATTTTCGAAAGAAAAACCCCAAAATTATGTGAGAATTGTTATTCTCACAAAAATTTTCATAGATTTTGGGCTGAAAAAGATGGTAAGATGAATTCAAAATTCTAATGGAATTTTTCTAAGAACAATGTTCTTATGAAAAATTTCCATTAGAACATAAAAAAAGTTCCATGAGAAAATTCTTTCAAAAGTTGTGATGAAATTTGTAACTTTTTTAAAGAATTCTCATGGTAATTTGTTCTAAAAAGAATTTAAATTTTTTTTGTGTTCTTACAATATTTTATTGGGAGAACCATTAAAAAAAATATGCAAATCAAGGCATTTTTTTTTAACATTCTCATGATAAATTATTGTGAGAGTGGAAGAAACATTTCACAAAATTTTTTGGTTTTTATGGTAAATTATTGTGAGAACACAAAAAATTTCAAATTTATTTGGTTCTTATGGTAAGTTACTATGAGAACTATTACAAAATTTGCCAAAAATTGCAAATTTTATTTATTAGTCTCAATAATTTATCGTGAGAATGCCAAAAAAAAAAATTGAAATATTTTTGTGTTCTCATAGTAAAATACCATGAGAACATAAAGAAAAATTTTCAAATTTCTAGCATTCTCGTGTAAAAATTATGTGAGAATGTTAAAAATTTTTTGTCACTTATGTTGCATTGAGCAATTAACCTTTATTTAAACAATTAGCTCTTGTTTAAACAGTCAAGAAATAGAAATTATGGATACAACCAACCAATTACAAAGCATTATACATAAGGAAAACATTAACATATAAGTAGTAAATATGTTAAGAATGTTACAAAGTAAATTAAATCGAAAATAACTATGTACTCAACATCATAAAATTACAAATTATAGAGCTACAATAATGTTATATAAACATCCGCCCTACAATCATTCATCATCATCCTCATCCTTATCATCATCATCATCATCATGAGTGGCTTGAGGTTAGGAAGTGCCCTTATATGTTTCTTTTGCCTTGACCTCTACAATACCATATTTTGGACAAAGTTAAGTTCCTGATTAGTAAGATTATACCAAAATAGGGGACTATCAAAGAGTTAATCTTATTTGATTAACTCTTAGTTAGGCTTCTTAGGTATTTCTTAACATCCTAAAAGCCTAGCTCTCAAATATACCACCTTTTCTATGCATAGTACATGCTCTCTCATCAAACCAATTAAATATAGGAATCAAGCAAGGCTTAACAATGAAACTTGGAAGTTAACAAAGTCAACTTGACATTAAATATGCAAAATCAAGTTCAAAAAGTCATATGCAAAATAAGATACCATCTTTCAACTTAGCCATGAGAAAATAACCAAGTTATATACTAAAATTAAACTTGGAAAAAAATTAAAATATGCAAACTAATTCTAAAATTCTCAAAAAATACTAAAAACAAGCTGCATCACATGCCCAACAAAATCTCTAGGTCAATTTCATCAATAGTTTACAATAAATATTCCAATTCAATGTTGCAAATTTGGACTTAATTCCTTAAAAGTCTAATTATATGCAAATTAATTCCAAAAACTCCTAAAAAAATGCTTAAAACAAACTACATTACATATATAACAAAACCATTAAGTCAATTTCATCAAAAGTTCACAACAAATATATTAATTTAATGATGTAAATTCAAATTTAATTTCCTAAAAATCTAATAATATGCAAACCAATTCCAAAAACTCTAAAAAAATATAAATACTCAAAACACACTACATTATATGCACATAAAAAACGCTAACCAAATTTTAACAAAATATAACAAAAAAACTCCTAATTAAAGAGCCTCTTTCACTAACAAACCCTTAAAAAGCCAAGAGCACATAATAACACTAGCCAATCATTTCAATGCTTCTAACGACAATTTAAGTATCAAGAATGATAAAAAATATCATAACTTCAAAGATTAAGATGAAAATTTAACAAAGAGAGAGAGAGAGAGAGAACTTAAAAAAATTAGAGGAAAAACACTAACCTCACTTAAAGAAGCTTCACCTATGTGTAGAAGATCACCACTACCTAAGGAGTTGCCTCTTGCTTTAAATGGTGGAAGTTGGCTGAAATTGGCGACTTAGAGAGAAGAGGGTAGAGGAAAGGAAGAGGGTTAGGTAGTAGAAAAGAACAAAGACTAAGTATAGGGTTTTATTATTTTCTAATATTCTCACGATATTTTACCATGAGAGTAGAGTGAGAAATAACAATTTTAAGTAAAATGCACATTTTGGACTTTTTATTTTTTTTTTCAATTCTTATGGTAAATTACTATAAGAATTTAAACACATTTTTCCTCTTAAGTTTTGCAAAAAATTTTAAATTCTTATGGTAAATTATTTGCAACAATAAAATTTTTAATTTTTTTAATTCTCATAGTAAAATAGCATGAAAATTCAAAAAATTGCAAATTTTTTTATTCTCACACCATAATATTAATGATATTGATAAGTAATTTTTTTTACTATTCTCATGGTAAATTACTATGCAAATAAAAAAAAAATTCTAAATCAATATGAATAAAGTTGGTGGATATCTACCACTATTATTGGGTTAAAGCTTAGACATAATACCCATTTCTTGTAAATTTCTCCATGCTCATAAATGGTATTTCAATCTTTCAGATTTATTGAGCAAAGTGAATATCACATTATCACAAACATTCTTCCCAATATGCATCATATCAAGACTATGGCACAACAAATTATTTGCCTAATAGGAAAGTTAGCAAAAAAGATACTCTTTTTACACTATTGTTGAGTCTCACTATCAACACTATCAATTTGTCAAGGTCTTTTCCTTCAACTTCAACTCTAACTTTTTTTCCAAATACAATGTTAACATTAGCAAATTGTCTTAAAATTTTTGAGCTTGTTATTGCTATTGGTAGACTTTTCTTTTCCTCCCTTCCATCAAATCCATTTTAAGCCAATCTAAATTTATGTCTTAGGTTCAAAAAATGACGGTGTCCTAAAAAACATCACTTTTGACTATGGCATAAGGAAAAAAGAGTTGCATTAAAGTTATAAGAAGGACAAGCTAACTCAGTATGTATAACATCTCAAAATTAATTAAGAGAAACTATAGAAATTAAGCATTTAATTTGGAAAATTAAAGAATCATCAATTAAGAAAAATTTTGGAAAATAGAAATTTTCAAGGAAAATAATTATTTAAGCATTTTTATGCAAATAATAATTATTTGTCAATTTTTGATGAAAAATAAATTTAATTATAGAATTTAAATTTAGTTGGGAGAAATTAATTAGTGGAGTTGGAAAATTAAATTAGAACTCAATAATTAGTTTGACTTTGCTAAAAATAAATTTCAGGAGCTTAAACTTAGTTATAATGCATATCAGATTATGGCCAACACTCATATATGAACTTAATTGACAAAAATGCTCTTAGGTTAGCCCCACACTCATTAAACCTTAAAAAAAGTGTTGCACCCATCATTAATTAAGCTAAACACATTTTAGACAACCACATTGAATGAGAAAAATGCATAAAAGGAAGAAGTGATAGGGTTTTTAGTTCTACGGCCTTAATTTTGCTTACCTAAAGGAAGACTTGCCTAAGGTAAGTGACATAGAATTGTTCCTCTCATCTCTCTTTTTATTTTAGTCTAATTAGTTTTTCATTTGGAGGATTTTCAAATCTTAGGTTTGAAATTTGTATTCTTAATTTTTTTTGCATGATTTTCAAAGCTTGGATTGGAGGAACTATTGGATAAGTGTTTTCTTTCATTTTGTAGTGTTTATATGCTTAAATTTCATCCTATAAATTGATTTTGGTATTTAGTTATCTCCATTTGTGAAAATGCAAGTGCTGATGGTGACCCATTGATCTTTTTGAGTTTTTAGGGCTCCAATCAGTTTATTTAATCTATTAGAGGCTTAGGTAAGTGTTTTCTAAGTGATTAATGATGTTTGGAATGAATGGGTATATGACCCTTTTGGCAGATAACTAAAACTTTTTTTTTTCCCTTGTTTAGGTTTTGGCACCATTGGTAGCCTTTGAAGAATTGGTATTTAAGTGAGATAACGAGGGGTTTTAAATTCCATACATATGTTAATGCTAATCATATGCTTGCTACACATGTAATCTTTTTATAGTAAATGATTAATTTAGCTAGATGGTTGTTTTGGACTATGACCATGTCCTACTGCAAAGCTGTGATAATGCTTCCACTTATGCATTATGCCACGATCATAGATTAAGTCATGATTGTACCTTTTGGAATGCACTAAGCCATGATCATGTTTCAATGGGGTGTTTATGCCGTGATTGTGCCCCTTCCTTTTATTTTTGGCCAATAACATGATGCATTTGATTGCTACTATGGAATGGTAGTTATTTATAATCCAACTTGTTCATTTAAACATATGCATGATTAGATTATACATGTAAATGAAAATTCTCTGAGTTATTGAGATTTATATCTTACCCTGATTGTAGGTTAATATTTTCAAGTGAAGGTTTTTTTGCTAAAGATAAGGGAAAGTTATCATATGACAATCCTTAGCTTGAGACCTTGTGTGGGATTTTGCATTTGGATAAATTGGCTTAGTTGTAGATGTTAACTTTTGTGAGCTAAACTTTATGTAGCATCATGTTGCATTTATACATTGCCAAATATAGGTATCTTGATATTTTGTAACTTAGGGTGAAGCTTATAGGATTTGGTTTTAAATTATACTCAACCTAATGACTTTACTTATAACTAAGTAATTATGATTTGATATATGTGAGTGAAGGATTACCTTACCAAATAATGAATATAGTTATAATACTCATTCTTGTTGTTGGCATTGTTACTATCAAAAGGTAAGTTATTGTTATGTGTAGTGAAATATCAATGTTAATGTCTGTATAACTATGGTTCTATTTTGGATTATGGAGTAAAAGCCTTAGAAATGTGCTTTTGTTGCTTTGGTCATGTGGACTGTGTAATAGTCTATCCCTTGGGTGTTATCATAGCATATTCTGCTATCATAAGTTCTATTTGGGTGATTTTTGGTGTGGCATAATCATATTTTATGTGTGAGGTAGTGTCTAATGTAACATCCCTAAAAATTAGGATTTTTTGATTGTTTAATATTTTATGTAATGAATTTACTAAACTTTAAAAAGATGAATTTGAATGAAGTAGCTTTGTATATGAAAAGTGTAAGTTGAAAAGGACCTATAATGATTTTTGAGATTTTAAGGGGGTCCAAGGGGCCCAATGTAAAATTATCATTTATCACTTAGATGAAATTTGATAATTTTTCTAAAAGAAAGGGGAATTTAGAATTAGTCCAATATATATATCAATAGTTAAAAAATAATGCGTAAAAAATTATAAAATTTGTTGCATAAAATTCTGAAATCATTAAGACTAGAAAATGACCCCGAATAATTATAAGCTTATACGGAGACGAACTAAACCCCTAAACTTGAGTCAATTGTCTCAGGAAATTTTGTGCAGAAAGATCTACTAGATGATGCTAATGGAATCTAGAAATGTAGAGTTAAGATGAAGATATAAGCGAAAAACCAAACAGAGGTGCTTATCTATTACTTTACTATTAAGGGCAAAATAGTCATTTAAA
Source organism: Erythrophleum fordii (assembly GCA_032878935.1). Lineage (NCBI taxonomy): Eukaryota > Viridiplantae > Streptophyta > Magnoliopsida > Fabales > Fabaceae > Erythrophleum > Erythrophleum fordii. The sequence continues at coordinate 8,725,650 of JAVQMF010000052.1, read as the reverse complement.
CCTTAAAATAATAAAATATTAAGGAAATAAATAATAATAAAATATATAGTTGGAGACATCAAATGAGACCCATGTAGCCCCAAATAATATTAAAATATAATGAAAAACTCAAAGAATGTAGACTAAATAAAATATTATAGAAAACCTACTGAAAGATACATCGGCGAACCGGTGGCTATTTTGTAAATTCTAACCAGGAAGGTGCTAATGTGACACTGTGAAGCAGGGAGCATGATGATGTGATGCCATGTATGAAGAAGATTTTGGAGATTGCACGAAGTACAGAATAATGATAGAGACTTATGTAAGCAAATCTTAGTAAATCTTACACATTTTGAAAAAGTTACTGCTAATATCAGCACGACATGGACGCTAACTTAAGTGGTATTAAATGCAACCTTATCTTCATACATTATGAAAAAGTTGCCGTGGTTAAAAATTAACTACAATTAAAATCTAATGGCTAATATTCATCCGTAAAACATGATATGATCTATACTGTTGATGCAGTCTAATGGCTTAGATTTTCTTACCTTTTAAAGATCAAATCACAACCCTTGTTCTAATCCAAAGGCCCATATTTAATCTATCATTTCTAGAATAAATCGTAACCATCCATTTGTTCTAAAGGCCTAGATCTTCCATCTTAAAAGTTAATTAAATCTTAATCATCTATTTGTAAATAAAACTTGCAAAAACACACACACACTTTCACACCACACTCACACACAAAACACATACATATAATTCGGTGACAGCAAGGATAAGAAGAAGGAGGGAGAGCTTGACCAAAGAGAAGGAAAAGGAAAGAGGAAGGAGAGGAAAAAAAGCTATTAGAGAAAACAAACATCACAAAATCAAGATAATATAGATAGGCTTTCTTCTTCTTGGTTTTTCTTCTATTGTTCTTTAAGAAATTTTCTCTTTTCTTTCTCTTTAAGTTTAGTGTAATAACTAGAATTTTTAAAATTTTTTCTAAGTTTGCTAGCTATAACTAGAACCCTTGTTAGCTATAGCAAATATACCTGTTTGCTATAGTGAGTTTCCAACTAGTTATAACAAATGTACTAGTTCGCTATAGCGAGAATGTATTTAGCTATAGCCAGTTCGGGCATCCCATACAAAAACTAGGGAGTTTCTTGCAATAGTATGTGATGTAGTAGGAACAAGACTTGGGACTGATACGTGCTTGTTGTAGCAAGGGTTATTCTGGAAAAAGCGAGAAAAAATGGTTTTTACTTCTTAAAGACTCTAAAAGCTCTCCTTTTCTTTTAACGGACTTATACTTCAACCAAAATAGAGGAAAAGGGCTAGAGAGAGAGAGAGAGAGAGAGAGAGAGACCAAGAGAAGCCAAGGAAGAATAAGAGGAAAAGTGAGTAAAACTTGAGATTTCCATAGCTTTCCTTCTTAGAATTTTGTTCGTCTCTCCTTGCCTTCTCTTTCTATGATTTTGGTTATTGAATTAGCTTTGTTTTAGGCTTAATTTAGAGGGAGAAGTGTAAAGATTTAAGGGGAAGATTTAAGTAAAGAAAGAACCTCTTAGAAGTAGCTTGATTTAAGGCAACTTTTTTCCATTTTGTTACATCTTCTTCCCTTATTTCCTCTTGAGTGTTTCAGCCCAGAATAAAACCATGAGAGGAAGGAAGTTCTAACCTAGAACAAATATGAAACCCTTGAATTATAGTATGGAAAGTTAAAAAAAACAAAGGAATTAGAAGAAGAGCTAGTGAAATTCAAAAAGGAGAAATTAGGGATTCTTAAACACTTTGTAAAGTTTGTTTTAATGAAAGAATCCCCTAACCTTTGTGAGTATTTATTTAAGTTTCAAAAGAGTAATTGCATGCTACTTGTTATATCTAGGCCAAAAAACTCAAGCTCTAGCTAATTGCAATTATGAGACCGAGAAGGGAAAAGAAAAGTTGAAAGGGAAGGATTGTGTTTAATTACCAAGGGCTCTTCACCATTTCTTGTTGCATTCTTGGATATATGATGGTCATTGTATGCTTGTGTGTGTACTTGTATTGTAAGACAAACCATTTGAAGTTGCCTTAAAGCATTGGTACTAATATGCCATTTGAGGTGGTGCTAAAAGTCCCTTGTAATGGGTGAGGTGAAGCCAAAAGTCTCTAGGAATGGGTGAAACTAAGTCAAAAGTCTCGAGACCATAGGTGAGGCCAATCCAAAAGTTTCCAAAATAGGGTGAGGTTAGACCAAAAGTCCCTAAAGCTTATCCTTACTATTGATATGATTTTCATGGCATGTAAATCATGTGTTGTATGATTTTTAATAGTTGGATACCTACTTGCATGCTTTAACATGTTTATATACCTTGATTGCTTCCTTAAATGAGTGTATAAGCTATTGATATTCTATGAATCTTACCCCCTTCCCTCTCATATCTTAACATGTTAGGTGGAGCTTCAAAAGACCAAAGTGCAAGTCAAGGAGCCTAGTTGAGCATGCTCAACTAGTTGTATAGCTTGTTTTGGTTCTTTTAATATAAAGAGATGTCAATGTTTATATGGACATATTATTTTTGACATGTTAATAGATGAACAAATGTAAAGGCATGTATATGTGATGTATGAACCATTTGTAGAACCAAAACAATGAGAATGCAAGTTTTGGGTACTTGGTAACCCATTCCTAGATGTGTATACTTGTGTGTGGCATAGTGAATTTGAAATACATGATGATTTGGACCACTTGGGTAATTCATATATGATGTATTAGTGCTTTTAAACTTGCTTAAGAAGTGCCAACCATAAAAAAAGGCCATTTGAACTAAAAAGTTGCATTATGAGAAGCAAAAGTGACCATATTGGTGGGTTATGTCACTTTTTACTCAAATGAGCTCTTCTTGATCTAAAATTTAGTATGCATGTAGATCTTATTAAGAGCTTTTTAGGAAGCTAAAGTGAGTATTATTTGAAACTCTGTGAAATTTTTGGTAAATTTTTGAAGTTAGAGAATTTTCTAATTTGATTGATGTCACTGTAACTTTGGTCTGAAAATTTTTCTGTGTCAATCATGGGGCAAATGATAAAGAAAAAACTAGACCTTCTTGATGACTTGTTCTAACTAGAATAATCCCATTTAGATGTCAAGAGAGGGAGATGTGAATTTTTGTTATCCAATAGCAGGCATCTAGTCAGACCCAATTATTATTTAATTAGTTTTTGCGATCAAAACGAACCTCGAATCGTCTAGAACGATTTTTTCCCTCTAACTAACATCCATATCTTTTTGGATTGGTATCATTTGCATAGATTAAATATTTGTAGAATTAATTGGACATTTTTGAATTTCATATCAAAAATCCGTATCAATATCAGTAACCAGTCAAACCTTTGTGTCTTTCTTGATATCTGTAACAATTGGGAAAAGGGAAAAGGAAAAGAAAGTAGAAAGCTGAAAAATTTCGAATTCAGGAATTTTCCTAAGTCTTCTCACAATAGCGAGAAATGGTCTCGCTATAGCGAGAGTGTCTGTTCGCAATAGCAAAGGTGATTCTAGCTATAGCGAGTACGGGCAGCAGTCTATACAAAAACTAGAGAGTTGCTCGTCGTAGCGGCGCCATAGCGAAAGCGGGGGTTTGGAACTAACCCGTACTCGCGTAGCGAGGGTTAAATCTCATTATAGCGAGGGGAGTCCGGAAAAGCGTAAAAAGAGAGTTTTTAACATATTAAACCGCCCCCATTCATTCTTTCTCTCATTTTTACTGTAACAACTGGGAAAAAGAAAAGAAAAGGGAAAAGAAAGTAAATAGAAGCTGGCAATTTTCGAAATCCAGAATTTTTGCTAAGTCTCCTCGCAATAGCGAGAAACGGTCTCGCTGTAGCGAGATTGCCTTCTTGCCATAGCGAACGTGATTCTAGCTATAGTGAGTGCTGGCAGCAGTCCATACAAAAACCAGAGAGCTTCTCGCTGTAGCACTGCCATAGCGAAAACGGGGGTCTGGAATTGATACGATTTCGCCATAGTGAAAGTTAAACCTCACTATAGCGAAGGGAACTGATACGTGCTTGCCGTAGCGAAAGCTAATCCTCGCCATAGCGAAGGCAGCTGACACGAGCTCACCGTAGCGAAGGTTAATTTTCGCCGTAGTGAGGGTCAGTCCAGAAGAGAGTAAAAGGCGAGAATTAGACATCTTTAAACACTCAAATTCAGTCTTTCTCTCATTTCTGCCCTAGACTTCGACCCAAAGAGAGAAAAAGGCGTGGAGAGTGAGTGAAATCAATAGGAAGAGCAAGAGCAAGAGAAAGGTAAGCACATTCCTCTAATTTCTTCTTAGAATTCTGATCTCCTCTCTTTGCCTTCTCTTCCTACGGTTTTGTTTGTGAAAATGGTTGGATTTTGGGCATGGGTCAGAAGAGGGAAAGTGAAAAACGCCCCTAAATTCCATTGTTCTCTTTGAAAATATTGTTTCCACTACTTTAAGAGCTTGAGAGAGAGAGAGAATTGATGGCATTTTAGAGAGAGAGAGGGAACCCCTAGGTTCTGATTATGCTAGGAGGTTTTACTCTGAAGAGAGAATAATGTTAAGCTCTTTGATGTGCCTAGGCTCAAGTGAAGCATCTCCATCAAGGTATGTTTGTGAATTTAAGAAGGGAGAGGAGAAATTGAAAGGAAAAGCTAGTGTTGGCTTTGGCTCATAAGGTAGCTCTCTTCCCACTCTTTCTTGTGCATTCTTGGATGTAATAGTCATTGTATGTTTATGTATATGCTTATTGTGTGGGATATGCCATATGCTATTACTTTGATGCATTGTTGATAATATGCTTGTGTAATGAATTGTGAGATTTGCTCGGGTGAGGTAGTGCCAAAAGTCCCTTGAGATTGGGTGAGGAGAAGCCGAAAGTCCCTTGAGACAGGTGAGACAAGGCCAAAAGTCTCATATCCGAGTGAGGCCAAGTCAAAAGTCCCTAAGCTCGGGTGAGGCCATCCAAAAGTCCCTAGACTCGGGTGAAGCTAGACCGAAAGTCCCTGGAGCCCATTTTTGGCATTGTTGTGATTTTCATGGCATGTACAACATGTAATGTGATTGAGAATAGTTGGATGCCAAATTGCATGCTTTGACTTGTTATATGCCTTGATTGCTTACTTGAATGAGTGCATAAGCTACTAAGATTCCCCCGAATCTCACCCCTTCCCCTCCCAACTTACCATGCTAGGTGGAGTTCAAGGAGAAGCAAGTACACACCAAGGAGCCTAGATGCATGTGTAGCTAGGTGTTAGTTTATTTTGGTTATTTTGTTGTAAAGTGGTGCCAAAATGAAGATGCACCTTCTATTTTTGAGATGTAAGTGTTGTAACAAGTGTAAATGTATGAATATATGATGTATGACCTATGCATAGAGCAAAAGTAATGCAAATGTGGGTTTTACCCCTTTTTTTGAATATGTGAGATAGTGCATTCTTGGCTGTAGCATAGTGAAATTATGATGTATGATGATTTGGACCATATGGACTTGTTATATATCCTAGTTTTATGCTTTCAAACTTGTCCATGAGGAGTGAGAATGTGTGAGAGGCTATTTGGACCCAATTTGGACCTCTTGGGTGCCAAAACTGGTATTTTTGAGAGCTCCGTCAAAGTATGACCAAACGAGCTCCTCTTTCTATGAAACTTGGCATGCCTCTAGAGTTTGTAGAAAGAATCTTGAGAAGCTAAAGTGGGTAATATTCGAAGGTCTAGAGAATATTTGGCGAATTGTTGAAGTTTGGGAAAATTTAGTAGTTGGTCATGTTACTGTTTCATAGGGCAGAAATGAAATCCATGTCATTCATGGACCAAATGGAGTTCAAATATCATGAAATTTTATACACATAAACTAGACAACCACAGTGACCTATACCAACTGGAATCACCTTAATCGGAGGTCTGTAGAGAGAGATTGACATGTCTGAAGTTCTGTATCAGCATCAGGGAGCCTATCCGACCTCCATCAGTGTTTCATCGGTTTTCGGGGTCTGAGGGCTACTGAACTGATCTGGAATTATTTTTCTCCTCTAGTAGACATCTGTAGCTTTCCAAATTGGTATAGATTGCCCAGATTGGATTTTTTTGGATTTAATTATGAATTTTCGAATCTCATGACAGTAAACTGCACCAGAAACAGTGACAGCCGGACCTTCCTCCCATTTTCGATGTCAAACACGGTCTAGACTCTGAATTTATGATTGGGAATTATTTTTACTGTAAATGTAACACTTAGGGCTTTCCAGAAAGCTATATTTTGTTGGATTCCCATTTTTCTATAATTAGTTATGATTTTCCAAAGGTAGAGCCAAAATATGACTTTTGGGCCCAAGTGAGAAAATGCATTTTTCTCGTTTTTGGCTCCATGTTCGTGGCTTGTGGCTTGTTTTATGCTATGTATGAGTTGTATAAGTGGAGTGTGAGTTGAGAATGTGGATGATGGGTTCACGAGACCCACGAGAAAAAATATGAGTGTTGAGAACCCCGTTTTCATAGCATGAAAATGTCGCGGAATGGTAGTGTTTCTTTGGAAATCATATGGAACCGAGCCCAGTGAGAGGCTAGGTAGCGGTAGTAGATTAAGGTGTTACATTTGCCCTAGACTTCGACCCAAGGAGAGAAAAAAGGTATGGAGAGTGAGGGAAACCAAGAGAAGGAGGAAGAGCAAGGGAAAGGTAAGCAAGATCCTCCCATTTCTTTTTAGAATTCTGATCTCCTCTCTTTGCCCTCTCTTCCTACTGTTTTGTTTCTGAGTTTAGTGAGGTTTTGGGCATGGGTCAGAAGAGGGAAAGTGGAAAACACCCTTGAATCCCTTTGTTTCTTTTGAAAATGTGGTTTCCACTACCATGAGAGCTTGAGAGAGTGAAAGAATTGATGGCATTCTAGAGAGAAAGAGAGAACCTCTAGGTTCTGGTGTGTTAGAAGGTTTGCTCTAAATATTACATTTTAAGAGAGTAATTCCTTGTTCTTGATTGTGCCTAGGCTCAAGTGAAGCACCTTCATCAAGGTGTGATTGTAAACCTAAGAAGGGAGAGGAGACATTGAAAGGAAAAGCTAGTGTTGGCTCATAAGGTAGCTCTCTTTCTACTCTTTCTTGTTGCATTCTTAGATGTAATAGTCATTGTATGTTTATGTATATGCTTGATGTGTGAGATATGCCATATGTTATTGCCATGATGCATTGTTGACAATATGCTTATGTGATGGATTGTGAGAATAGCTCGGGTGAGGTAGTGCCGAAAGTCCCTTTAGATGGGTGAGGTGAAGCCGAAAGTCCCTTGAGATGGGTGAGACAAGGCCAAAAGTCTCATAACCGAGTGAGGCCAAGTCAAAAGTCCCTAAAGTCGGGTGAGGCTATCCAAAAGTCCCTAAACTTGGGTAAGGCTAGACCAAAAGTCCCTAGAGCCCATACTTGGCATTGTTGTGGTTTTCATGGCATGAGAATTGTGCACTATATGAATGAGAATGGTTTGATGCTATATTGCATGCTTGATTATTATATGCCTTGATTGCTTCCATGATTGAGTGCATGAGCTACTAAGATTCCCTGAATCTTACCCTTTCCCCCTCCCATCTTAACATGCTAGGTGGAGCTCAGGGAGAACCAAGTGCACACCAAGGAGCTTAGAGACCTGCATAGCTAAATGATGGTGTATTTTGTTATTTTGATGTAAAGTGGTGCTGAAATGTATATGCACCCATTCTTTTTGAGATGTAAATGTTGTAGCAAGTGCAAATATATGGATATATGATGTATGAACTATGTAGAGAGCCAAATTAATAGAAATGTGGGTTTTGCCCCTTTTGTTGAATGTATGAGATTGTGTAATTTGACCCGTAGCATAGTGAGTTTGGAATGTATGATGTTTTGGACCACTTGGACATGTTATATAGACTATTTTTATGCTTTCAAACTTGTCCATAAGAAGTGAGAATGTGTGAGAGGCCATTTGGATCCATTTGAACCATTTTGAGTGCCAAAACCGGTAAATTTATGAGCTCTGTCAAAGTATGACCAGATAAGCTCCTCTTGCCATGAAATTTGGCATGCCTCTAGAGTTTGTAGAGAGCTTCTTGAAAAGCTAAAGTGGGTAATATTTGGAGGTCTAGGGAATATTTGGCGAATTGTTGAAATTTGGGAAAATTTAGTGGTTTGGTCATGTTACTGTTTCTGTAGCCTGAAAAGAAAACTGTGTCATTCATGGACCAAATGGAGTCCAAATGTCATGAAATTTTATACACATAAACTAGACAACCACAGTGACCTATACCAACTGAAATCACCTTAATCGGAGGTCTGTAGAGAGAGATTGACATGCCTGAAGTTCTGTATCAGTATCAGGGAGCTCATCCGACCTCTATCACTGTTTCATAGGTTTTCGGGGTCTGAGGGCTGCTGGACTGATCTGGACTTATTTTTCTCCTCTAGTAGACATCTGTAGCTTTCCAAATTGGTATAGATTTCCCAGATTAGATTTTTGTGGATTTAGTTATGAATTTTCGAAAGTCATGATAGTAAGCTGCACTAGAAACAGTGACAGCCGGACCTTTGTCTGATTTTCGATGTCAAACATGGTCCAAACTCTGAGATTTTGATTGGAAATTATTTTTAGTGTAAATTTAACACTTATAGCTTTCCAAAAAGCTATGGTTTGTTAGATTCTCATTTTTCTATATTTAGTTATGATTTTCCAAAGTTAGAGCCAAAATATGACTTTTAGGCCCAAGTGAAGAAATGCATTTTTTCTGGTTTTTGGTTCCATGCCCATGGCTTATGGCTTGTTTTATGCTATGTATGAGTTGCATAAGTGGAGTGTGAGTAGAGAATGTGAGTGATGGGTTCACAGGACCCACGGGGCAGAAGATGAATGTATGAATCCCCGTTTCATAACATGAAAATGCCACGGATTGGTGTTGGTTCTTTGGAAATCATATGGAACCGAGCCCAGTGAGAGGCTAGATAGCGGTAGTAGATTAAGGTGTTACAATATCAAATATGGTCCAAACAATGTCATTATGACTTGAAATTATTTTTAACATAAAGTTAACATCTAGATCTTTCTAGAAAGCTATGATTTTCTTGATTCCCATTTTTTTAGAATTAATTATGATTTTCCAAATTTAGAGCAAAAAATCTAACTTTTAAACCTATAAGAGAAATTGCAATTTTCTAGTTTTTACCTTCATATCTATGGCTTATGGATTATTTTATGCTATTTATGAGTTGTGTGAATAGAGTTTAAGTAGAGAATATGATTGATGGGTTCATGGGACCCACAGGGTAAAGTATAAACATTTAAACCATGACATAATGCATTAAAATGCCACAGTTTTGATCCTTTTCTTTGGGAATTATATGGAATCAAGCTTAAATGATAGATAATTATGGGTAATACATTATGGTGTTACATTTTGGCCATGGCAAGATGAGATGGGAAATTTTGTTATTCTAATAAATTCAGGCCAAAAAGAGATGAAAAAATCATATATATAGCTTATGGATTCATGTGATTCAAAAAAATTCCTATACTTGACAATTTTTCTAGAAACCATGAAACTTTGTATTTCAATAAGCCATGGAAGGAATTGAAGAGAAATTAAGTAGGATAATAATCAAAGGAAGTCTAAGGAAGAGAAAGATTAATATAACTTTGATTTCCATAAGGAAATTCACAAAAAACCCTTGAATTTTAACTTAAGAAAATTATAAAATATGCATGGAATTTTTAGAAATTGATTGAAGGCTTTTTTTCATCTTCCTTAAATATGTATGTACGACTATTTAGTAACATGAAAATGAAGTAACGTATATCTTCCTTAGTACATATGCTTAACCAAACCCACCCTCACATATCTAGGCAAGAATTTTTCAAAATCCAACTAAATTAGGTTAAATTACATAAAAAATATGGTGAAATTTTAGTGAATTATAGTTCACTATATAAGAAGTCAACTTTTTGAAAAAATGTATTGATGAAGAAGTTCTTGAATTTTTTTATTTATGTTATTTGATTTGTTTTGGATGATTTTTGTTGTCTAATATGTTTTACATGCTATCTGAATTATGTTGATATTTATTTTGAAAATTTTGGAGCCCATTTGTAATAGTTAGAAATTTATGAAACATGACATCAAGAATGGAATATGTGATGAACATGTGTTTTGGATTTGTATTGTTTGCTATAATAATATATTGCTTACTGTCTCCTTTCACAAATAATGGTTATTTGGTAGAAATCTAGCCATTGTGTATATAATATGGTGGAGTAGCCTTATATTGGATAGCTACTATTGTGTTGGATGTTTAATTTTAATTAAGAAAGATACTTAAAAATATTTAAATTAATAATTAGGATTGATTAGGGCTATTCAGATATTTTGGGCATATTGGGCTTTATTGAGTTTCTGTATATCTAAATAAACCTTTTTTTGGCTATATTGAACTTTATTCTGTACCTTGATGTTGGACTTTGATTTATGAACTTTTTGGGACACCGAATGGACCCTAGGACAAACCTAGACTTAGAAAAGGGAAAAGATAATTTTATACATTTAAATATACTTTTTTTGGACTCTAGTATGCTATTATGTTATTAGGATCATTTAATTACGTACAAAGTTGTGTAAGGCAGTTCTTTCCTAAATATACCTATTATGTCTTGATCAAATAATGGCTTGGAAGACATATTATTATAATATTTTTTTATATGACTTTCTTTGGGTATCCATTGAAGGATGCCTTAGTAAAGGAAGTAAGGGTGAGCTTGTTATATCATGGCAATGTAACATGAGTTGGGCTTAAGCCTGTTAAAGCTAGTGCAACATGATTTAGGTATTGAGCCTAGCAGTCTCCAAAGCCTAATGGTCAAGTGGGAACAAATATTATTTGTTATGCTCTCTGCATTCTATGCATATGGAAATCTCATGATATCTTACAGTTGTTAAATATTAATTTTGTTGATACATTGCTTGTATTTTATTCATGTTCTATTTTTTTTATACGTAATATGTATGTTCACTTTGTTATTTCATATTCACGTTATATATTGCTAGAAAGTATATCTCCTTGTTTATATTATTTGGTAAATTAATTCTCTTTGTAAGCCTTCCTTTCATATTACTTGTTATTTGTCAGAATTATTACATGACTTTTCTTCATGGATATTATTTCATATTAATCGTGTCTATGTTACTGAGAAAATTATTTCTCACTTTGTTGTGGTTTATATTTTTCTTAGATGCCTATCTACAAAATAACCCTAGAACTCCAAGCAGAGTGGATCCAGTTCTTAGTACAATGGTGGGCATTTGTCATGCACAACATTAAGGTTATTACTTGTGATGAATTAGTTTGTGTTGTACCTATCATATTTGTGGTAATAAACAAGGAGAGTCCCTTATTCCTTACAAGAGGGATGCCTCCTCTATTCCCATGAATAGAGATTTTGAACTAATCTTGATACGACCTTTTATGCAAATAGGGGATCGACTTTTTGTTTTTGTTACTAGGGGATTTTCTTTTTGACTAGTTATAGGATAAATCCTTAGTGTTATGATGAGGTCTATACTTGTGATATGCTATTTTATATCTGAACTCTTAACTATATGTAACAATAGTAGTTTTGTTTTCATTGCATGTAATGATCTACTACGTTATAAAGGTTAGTTGATGTACAATAAAGGAAAAAAATTCATTAAGAATGGGAAATTAGAAGAGGCATTACATCCAAGCTTTAAGGATATGGACAAGCTTACTTTGTCAATAAAAACTTGCTCAAAGTGGTTTGATGAATTTAGATGGTATATTGTGGACTTTAGGTTGCCACTTAAAGCTATTATTTACCATTTGCTATCATAAAAGAGTTCTTCTTGCTGTTATACTTGAAGTCAAATTGGTTTAGTTAGCTTTTAAATCTATAGGATTTATAGATCATTAAATGGTGATTATAGACAGACAAATCCTTTAAAAGCCTTACATTTTATCCATAAAAGATCCTAGAATTGAGTTTGAGATAACAACTTATTAGTTTACATATCTAAGTGTTTAAGGTTAGTATGCATTTCACTCATGGCCAAACCCTTTTAAGTCAGGGCCAAAATGCATTAATTTTCTTACTGTAAGGCAATTCATGAAATTTAATGGCATTATAGACCCAAGAGCAATCACGCCATGATGCGATTATGTTAAGTCATGGCAAGAATCGTGCTACCTATGGAATTTTATGATTTGAAGTATCTTGTCATGGCACATCCCTTCTTAACCACCATAAGAATTATGATTTTATTAGTAATTTGGTCTAAACCCATGTTTGGCTATGGCAAAAGCTTTTTATGTCATGGCAAAAATATTAAAATGTAATTTTAAGAGTTTGTAAGGGCCATTTAAGCTGTAACTCAACCTTCTTAGGTTGTAACTTGAATCATGAAGTTCACATCTCACTTCTTAAAACTTTTTTTCCTTATTTTAATCATAAATAGTATTAGGGGCTCAACATACACTTATTTTAATGCCTTTAAAAGGTATTTTGAGTGGGTAATATAGCTTAATATTGTCATGTGAATATGAATCTCCTAATATTACCTTAGTGGTATAGCTTGTTAGTATAAAAGTTTAAATTTTCTTATATTTTTGTATCTTAGTGATCCATTATTTAATTTTATACATTAATTACAACTAATTTAGAATCAAATTATATTATTTAACTTAGTTAGGAATGAGGGTCATTACATTTGGTATCAAAACAATGGTTTAAGAAAGACCTTGCCAAATTTAAATTAATGGTTAAAAACTTGGCAGCTGTAATGCATGCATGCTAAAACTAGGAGTAAGTTGACTTTGAAAAATTACTCGTGTCTATACATATTATGGATAAGGTTGTACATGGACTTGCCCTTAGGGATGTAGCTTAATGGGGAGCTTTTTGTTATTCCTGTGGCATTGTAGGGTACAATGGTTGCATAACATGAAATTGTTAAGATGTTAAAGGAAGTGCAAGAGGTCATGGCTACAATGGCCAAATGTATGTGAGAACAAGTGGAGGCCCATGAGGCTACTGTAATGGTTATGACTAACTAACCTTAGGAACAAGCCAAGGCCATGCAGACATTGCTCAAGTGCGACAACAATTATAAGAATTGCTAAACATACAGAACCAAAAAGTACTTGGAGGCAATCTTATTGGTGCGAGCCAAAACCCAAGTGCAAGGCACCAAAAGGAATGTGTTAGCCATATTCAGAAAAGTTGATCCTTCTATATTCTTGAAGGAGTTGGATACTAATAAAGTAGAGAGATAGCCTATGTAATTAGAGAAAATCTTTGAAGTTATGACTTGCATCACAGAGTAAAAAGGCTAGGTTAACCATTTACAAGCTAAAGGGTAAGGCAGAGCATTGGTGGTGTAGTGCTGCCAGATTGTTGATGTTAAGGGGGATAGCCTTGACTTGGGAGAGCTTCTAAATAGCCATTGAGAGTAAATACTTTCCACCATTAGAGATGGCTAATAAGGAGGCTAAATTCAATTTTCTTGAATAAGGTAAAATGACAGTAGGCAAGTATGTTGCAAAGTTCCTCCAACTATCCCATTTTTTCTTCATAACGAAAGTGGTTTGTTAATGATTCTTAGAATGACACCAAGTTTGAAAGGGGTCATAGGCCAAAATTAAAGGACAAAATTATGCCATTTTAGATTCACAACTTTAATGAACTAGTTAAGAAATGTAGGGTGTCAAAAAGAGCCTAAAGGGAGATTGAGGTTAAGAAAAAGAAGACATTTGTAAGTAAGCGAGATTGAAGTGTGGCACCCTTCAGAGGTATTGTAGTGGTAATGGTTCCTAGGGAAAGAGGCCACCCTTAAGACATCGTCCTTAGAAAAAGAATAGGGGACCCCCACAAAATCCAATAAGTACCCCATCAACATATAACAAGTGTGGAAAGAGCCACGTGAATGGTTCATGCCCTATATGCTATAGTCGTGGGAAGTTGAGACACTATAGCAAAATTACACTATGTCATAGGAGTAAGCATCACCAATCAAACCACCTATACAAGGATAAGTATTCGTACTTATGCAACAAGAGGCTAGTAGATCCCTTAATTTGATTTACAGTATTATTCTTGTCTATGATCATATTGTAGATGTATTGTTTGACTTAGGTGCAACTCATTCATTCATCTTATATAATTGTGTCAAGTATTTAGGTCTTAAAATTAGTCCATTGCCATTTGATTTATCTATGTCTACACTTACTAGAAATTTTGTGATTACATTTAAAGTGTGTTTAAATTGTATTATATAATTAGATAGCCATTATACTATCCTAGATTTAATTTGCATTCCTTTGCATGATTTTGGTGTGATCATCAGTATGGATTGTTGCTAACCAATAATGTGATACTTGATTGTAATTGTAAAATCATTTCCTTGCCTGCTATTATTTTTGAATCTTATTTATTAATTGAGCTTACTTGTATATCTATTACCCAAGCTAAAAGGTACCTTAGGCATAGTTGCCAAGGGTTTCCTGTATTCTTTTCTTTGCATGTTGAGGTTGAGTATATGTTGGAGGATATACATATGATTGAGGAGTTTATAGAGGTTTTCCCTAAAAAGATTAAAGGACCACTCTCAAAGAAAGGGTTAGAGTTCTTTATTGACTTAGTTTATGGCACAGGTCCAATATCTAAGGCTCCACATAGATGGTGCCTACTAAACTTGTAGAGTTAAAGAGTGAAATAGAAGAATTTCTTGAAAAAGGATTCATTATGCTGAGTATGTCTCCATGGGGAGCACTAGTATTATTTGTCAAGAAGAAGGATAATAGTCTTAAGCTTTTCATTAATTATAGGTAGTTGAATCATGTGACCATCAAGAATAAATATCCCTTGCCTAAGATTGATGATTTGCTTGACTAGTTAGTAGGGGCACAAATCTTTTCAAAGATTGATCTTAGGTCTCGCTACCACCAACTTAGGGTAAAAGTTGAAGATATACCCAAAATAGCGTTTAGGATCCATTACGGCCATTATAAGTTCCTTATCATGCCATTAGGTTGACAAATGCCCTAACATCTTCATAGACTATATGAATAGGATCTTTATGCCATACTATAATTGATTTGTAGTACTGTTCATTAATAATATCTTTATTTATTCAAAGAGTAGTGAGTAACATAAGGAGCATCTTAAGATAATTCTTTAGACCCTGAAGGAACATAAGTTGTATGCAAAACTTAACAAGTATGAGTTTTGGTTACGTGAGATGATATTCTTAGGTCATGTGATTTTGGAGCAAAAGGTAGCAATTGATCCTCCTAAAGTAGAAGTAATAATAAATTGGGAGAAGCCCAAGTTAATGACTAAAATCTATAGTTTCTTGGTTTTAGCTAGTTACTATTGGAGGTTTATTAAGGGAATTAGTGATGCCTTTGACTAAGTTGTCTAGGGAACGCCAACTTTTGTATAAGATGTCAAGTGTGAGAATGCCTTTCAAAAACTTAAAAGTATATTAACTTTTGCACTTACATTAGTGATACCCAACCCTAAGGAGACCTTTACCATCTATAGTGATCCATTTTAAAAAAATTAGGTTATTTCTTAATGTAACAAGGAAATATGATAATTTATACTTCTAGACAACTTCATGAGAAGAACTATCCCACTTATGACCTAGAGTAAGCTACCATGGTCTTTGCCCTTAAGATTTGAAGACACTATTTTTATGGTGCATAACTTGACGTTTTCAGTGACCATAAGAATTTGAAATATTTGTTTGATCAAAAAGAGCTTAATATGAGGTAGAGGAGGTGGATGTAATTCTTTAAGGACTATGATTTCTCTTTGAAGTATCATCTAGGAAAGGCAAATGTGGTTAGCGATGCCTTGATTAGGAAATCTATTCATATAGCAATAATAATGCTTAAAGAGCAAAAATTGATTGAAGAATTGAGAGATATGAATCTATCCATCACTGAACATCCTAGTAGTCTTCTATTGGGCAAGTTGAAGGTGACCTTAAGAGGAGAAATAAGGAAGCCCAAGAGTTAGATGAATATCTAGGTGGGATTAAAGAGTAACTAGGGAGTAGAGAAGTGAAAGACTTTGATTTATTTAAAGATAGTCTAGTAAGGTATTAGGGTAAAGTGTGCATACGTAAAAGTGAGAAATTAAGAGACTTAGCATTATTTGAAGCATATAAGAGTGGGTACACCATTTATCTGGGCACCATTAGGATGTATAAAGACCTTAAGAAAAGGTTTTTAGTAGCCTAAGATGAAGTTAGAAATAACAAATTACATTGTCAAGTGCTTAGTTTACTAAAAGGTTAAGATTGAACATAAAAAACCTATGGTTTTATTACACCTTTAAAGATTTTGAAATGGAAATAGAATAGTATATCCATGGATTTTGTAATGAGTTTGCCTAGGACATCCTTGGGTTATCATACTATTTGGGTGATTATAGATAGATTGACTAAGTCTATCCACTTTTTACCTATTAAGGCCATTTATTCTTTAAATAGACTAGCACAACTTCATGTTTATAAGATTGTAAAACTGCATGGTGTCCCTAACAATATTGAATTTGATAGAGACCCTAGGTTCACATTGAAAAGCTGGCGGTCCTTAGGCACAAGTCTTAACTTTAGTACCGTGTACAGGCCTCAATTAGATGGATAGATTGAAAGGACTATCTAAACTTTTTAAGACATACTTATGGCTAGTATGTTAGATCAAAAGGGGAATTAAGATGTGTATTTGCCTTTAATTGAATTTGCTTATAACAACAATTACCATTTTAGTATTTAAATGACACCCTTTAAGGTACTTTATGGGAGAAAGTGTAGATTACCCTTATATCAGGTAGAACTTGGTGAGAAGAGCCTTTTAGTCCTTGATATAGTAGATTAGACCACCTGTCAAATTGAACTCATTAGAAAAAAAATTATTATCTACTCAGAGTAGGCTGAAGCATTATGCAGATAAGAGAATTAGACTCTTAGAGTTTAAGGTTGGAGACTATGTGTTCCTTATAGTAACCCCGATAATGGGCATAAGGTGCTTCATTAAATCAAGAAAGCTCAATCTTTGCTACCTTAGTCCCTTTCAAATCCTTGAGCAAATAGGACCCATGGCCTATAGGGTAGTATTACCTCCCAATTTGGCCTAATTGCATGACGTGTTCTACTTATCCTAGTTGAAAAAGTATTACTTGAACCTTTCACATATCATTGAGCATGAAAGTATGCATTTACAAGATAACATGTCATATGTGGTTGAGCTCGAAAAGATCGTGGACTTGAAAGTCAAACAATTGTGTAATAAGAACATCCACTTGGTAAAAACGGCATGCAAAAGGCTAATTCTTGATGAAGGTATTTAAGAAAAGAGGAAGTAATGAGGAAAAATTATTTAGCACTTTGAGTAAGATACGTCTAATTTTGAGAATAAAATTTCAAAAAAGAGGGAAGAATATATATTTCCCAAAATTAATTAAATGAAATTATGGAAATTAAGGATTTAATTAGGAAAAAATAAGAACTTATCATGAGAATTAAGAAAAATTTTTAAAAATAAAAATTTCTAAAGAAGGCATTTTTTAGGCAAATGATAATTATTTGGTAATTTTTAGCAAAAAATAAATATAATTATAGAATTTAAATTTAGTTTGGAAAAATTAATTAGTGGAGTTGGAAAATTAAATTAAAGCTTAATAATTAGTATAACTTTATGAAAAATAAATTTTGAGAGCCTAAACTAAGTCATAATGAAGACCCAACCTTTTAGACATATTAAACCATGGCCCAAAACTCAGATATAAACCTAATTGGATAAAAATGCTCTTAGGTCAACCCCACACCCACTAAACCCTAAAAGAAGGGCTACACCCTTCATTAATTAAGTTGAACACATTTTGGATAGCCACATTTAAGGAAAAAAACACACAAGAGGAAAGAGTGCTAGGGTTTTCAACTTTATGGCCTTGATTTGCTCACTTAAAGATTTGGCAAAGGTAAGTGATACAGAAGTTGTTCATCTCATCTCCCTCTTCATTTTGGTCTGATTAGTTTTCTACTTGAAAGATTTTAACCTAAACCTTAAGTCTAAAATTTGTGTTCTTAATGTTTTCTTGTATGATTTATGAAGCTTGAGGTTGTATGAACTATTAGTTAAGTGTTTCCTTTCATTTTATAGTGATGACATGCTTAAATTTCATCTTGTAAGTAGATTTTGTTATGTGGCCATCTTTCTGTGCAAACATGCAAGTATTGGGGGTGACCTATTGATGTTTTTGAGTGTTTTTAGGTTCCAATCAATTCGTTTAATTTGTTGAAGGCTTAGATAGGTGTTTTTTAAGTGATTCATAATGCTTTGGATGAATGCATATATGACCTTTTTGGTGGATGATGACTAAAAGCTATTTTTACCTTGTTTAAGACACTTAAAGGTGCTTTGGGCACTTGTTGGTAGCCTTTGAAGAATTTACATTTGAGTGAGGCAACTAGGGTTTTAAATTCCATGCTTATTTTAACACTAGTCATATGTTTATAGCATATATACTCTTTTTAGCATATATAATAGGTTTGGCTACTTGGTTGTTTTGGAACATGATCATATCCTTATGTGGAGTTGTGATCATACTTCCATTTATGTATTATACTGTGATCATAGTCAATAGGGAGTTTGTATCATGATTGTGCCCTTTCTCTTTGTTTTGGCTAATAACATGATGTATTTAATTGTTACTATGGCATGGTAGTTATTTATAGTCAAACTTGTTCATTTAAGCATCTTCATAATTTGTTTTGTCATTTTTCTTTATGTTAAGTATTATATTGATTAGATTATACATGTATATAGAATTTCTCTTGATTATTAAGATTTATATCTCACCTCGATTGTGGGTTAATATTTTCAAGTGAAGGTTCTTTTGTTAAGGATAAGGGAAAGTTATTGGATGACAATCCTTAACTTGAGACCTTATGTGGGATTTTGCATTTAGACAAATTGGTTTAGTTGTAGATGTTAACTTTTATAAGCTAAACTTTATGTAGCATCATGCTACATTTATACATTGACAAATCTATATATCTTGATATTTTGTAACTTAGGATGAAGCCTCTAAGATTAGGCTTTAAATTGTGCTCAACCTGATGACTTTACTTGTAACTAAGTAATTATGATTTGATATGTGTGTATAAAGGATTACCTTAGAAAATGATGAATAAAGTTATGATACTTACTCTTGTTGTTAGCCTTATTATTGTCAAAAGGTAAGTTACTGTCATGTGTAGTGGAATATCATGTTGATGTCTGTGTAAATATGGCTTTGTTTTGGATTATGGAGTAAAACCTTAAAAATATGCTTTTGTTGCTTTGATCATGTGGAATGTGTAATAGTTCATCCCTTGGGTGTTATCATAACATATTTTGCTGTTATGAGTCTTATTTGGATGATTTTTGGTATGGCATAGTGATATTTTGAGTGTGGGGTAGTGTCCAAGCTTTGAGGATATGGATAAACTTACTTTGTCAATTAAAACTTGATTAAAGTAGTTTGATGAATTTAAGTGGTGTATTGTAGATTTTAGGTTGCTATTTGAAATTATTCTCTACCATTTGTTGTCATAGAAGAGTTCTTGTGCTATCATAATTGATCTTAGATTAGTTTGTTTAGTTTTAAATCCTTAAGATATGTAAGATCATTAAATGGTGACCATAAAAAGACAAATCCTTTAAAAGCCTTGCATTTTACCTATAAAAAGATCTTAGGATTGAGTTTTAAGTTGTAGCAACTTGTTAGTTGACATGTCTAAGTGTTTAAGATCAATTTGCATTTGAGTTATAGCCAAATCCTCTTAAGTTACAGCCATAATGCATTAGGAGCGTTACAGAAGCTAATTGCGTCGCATCATACATTTTCTTGCCACAATGCAATTCATGAAACTTTATGGTATTATGGACCTAAGAGCAATTTTGCCACAATGCAAGTATATTGAGTTGTAGCAAGAATCATTCCTATATATGGAATTTTATAATTTAGAGCATCTTGTCATAGTGTAGCCCTTCTTAGCCATGTCTATAATCATGATTTTGTTAAAACTTTAGTCTAAACCCATGTCTAGCCACAACTAGAGTTTTCCAAGTTATTGTGAATATGATAATGTGACACCTCAATCTACTACCGCTACCTAGTCTCTCTCTGGGTTCGGTTCCACATGATTTCCAAAGAATCACTACTCTTCCGTGGCATTTGCATGCTATGAACCGGGGTTTCCTATACTCATCTTTTGCCCCGTGGGTCCTGTGAACTCGTCTCAAGCATCCTCAACTCAAACTCCATACATACGACTCATACATAGCATAAAACAAATCATAAGCCACGGGTATAGAGCCAAAAACCAGAAAAATTACATTTCCTCACTTGGGCCCAAAAGTCATATTTTGGCTCTAACTTTGAAAAATCATAATTAATTGTAGAAAAATGGGAATCTAGTAAACTTTAGCTCTCTGGAAAGCTCTAATGTTAAATTTACAATAAAAATAATTCCCAACCACAAACACAGCATTTGGACCATGTTTGACAACGAAAATGGGAAGGAGGTCCGGCTGTCACTGTTTCTGGTGCAGCTTGCTGTCATGACTTTCGAAAATTCATAACTAAATCCAAAAAAATCTAATCTGAGCACACTATACCAATTTGAAAAGCTACTGATGTCTACTAGAGGAGAAAAATAAGTCCAGATCAGTTCAGTAGCTCTCAGACCCTGAAAACTGATAAAATAGTGATGGAGGTCGGATAAGCTCCCTGATGCTGATACAGAACTTCAGACATGTCAATCTCTCTCTACAGACCTCCAATTAAGGTGATTCCAGTTGGTATAGGTCACTGTGGTTTTCTAGTTTATGTGTATAAAATTTCATGACAGTTGGACTCCATTTGGTCTATGTTTGACATGGTTTTCATTTCTTAACTATATGAACAGTACATGACTAAACTATGGTTTTTTCCCAAATTCAACAATTCACCAAATATTCTCTAGACCTCCAAATATTACCAACTTTAGCTTCTCAAGAAGCTTTCTACAAACTCTAGAGGCATGCCAAATTTCATGGCAAACGGAGCTCATCCGGTCATACTTTGATGGAGCTCTCAAAAATACCGGTTTTGGTACCCCAAAGATCCAAAACGGGTCCACATAGCCTCTCTCACACTTTAGCCACTCATGGACAAGTTTAAAAGCATAACACTAGGATATATATCAAGTCCATGTAGTCCAAATCATCATACATTCAAATCTCGCTATGCTACGGCCAAATATACATTATCTCATTCATGCATCAAAATGGGCAAAACCCTCATTTCCATTCATTTGGCTATAAACATAGTTCATACAATATCCTTTCATAGTTATACACATGTTACGACCTTTACAACTCAAAAATAGTGGGCGCACATCAAAATTATACAAAATAACACTACATTCTCCTATACATGCTCCTAGGCTCCTTGGTATATGCTCGGTTCTCCTTGAGCTCCACCTAGCATATTAGTTGGGAGGGGAAAGGGGTGAGATTCGGGGGAATCTCAGTAGCTCATGCACTCAATCAAGTAAGCAATCAAGGCATATAACAAGTCAAAGCATGTGAATAAGCACTTAGCCATTCTCAAACATCCAACACACATTGTACATACTATGGAAATCTCAACAATGCCAAAAATGAGCTCCAGGGATTTTTGGTCTAGCCTCACCCGAGTTTAAGGGACTTTTGGATGGCCTCACCCGAGTTTAAGGACTTTTGACTTGGCCTCACTCGTTTGAGACTTTTGGCCTTGTCTCACCTATCTCAAGGGACTTTCGGCTTCACCTCACCCATCTCAAGGGAGTTTCGGCACTACCTCACCCGAGCAATTCTCACAATTCAACACACAAGCATATGGGCATCAATGCATCAAAGAAATAGCATATGGCATATTCCATACAACAAGCATATACATAATCATACAATGACTATCATATCCAAGAATGCAACAAGAAAGAGTGGGAAAAGAGAGCTACCTTTGGAACTAAAGCCAACACAAGTCTTCCCTTTCAAATTCACTTCTCCCTTCTTAAGTTCACAATCACACCTTGATGAAGGTGTTTCTCTTGAGCCTAGACACACAAAAGCATGCAATTACTCTCTTAGAATATAATCCTTCAGATCAAACTCTCCTAACATACAGAACCTAGAGTTCTCTCTCTCTCTCTAGAATGCCATTAACTCTTTCTTTCTCTCAAGCTCCCATGGTAGTGAAAAACCACATTTTCAAAGAAAACACAAAGATTAAAAGGTGTTTTCCACTTTCTCTCTTCTGACCTATGCCCAAAATCTATCCATTTTTACAATAAAACCGCAGAAAGAGAGGGCAAAGGGAGGGGATCAAAGTTCTAAAGAGAAATGGGGGAAATTTCCTTACCTTTCCCTTGCTCTTCCTCCTTCTCTTGATCTCTCTCACTCTCCACGCCTCTTTTCTCTCCTTGGGTCGAAGTTTAGGGCAGATATAAGAGAAGAAATGAGTTTGGGCGTTTAATGAAGTCTAAATCTCGCTATTTACTCTCTTCCGGACCGACCCTTACTACGGCGAAAATTAACCTTCGCTATAGCGAGCTCGTGTAATTTGGCTTCGCTATGGCGAGGTGTAACCTTCACTACGGCGAACTCGCGTCAGTTCCAGACTTCACTCTTGCTATGGCGCCGCTACGGCGAGCTACTCTCTGGATTTTGTATGGGTTGCTGCCAGCACTCGCTATAGCTAGAGTCACCTTCGCTATTGTGAACAGGAGCTTTCGCTATGGCGTCGCTACGGCAAGCTGCTCTCTGGATTTTGTATGGACTGCTAGCACTCGCTATGGCTAGAATCATCTTCGCTGTTGCGAACTAGCTCTCTCGCTGTAGCGAGACCATTTCTCGCTATTGCGAGAAGACTTGGGAAAATTCCTGAACTCGAAATTTCCCAGCTTTCTACTTCCTTTTCCTTTTTCCCTTTTTCCCGGTTGTTACATTTCTACCCCTTTTAAAAGAAATTTCGTCCTTGAAATTTAAAAACTTACCTCAAGGGAATAACTCTGGGTATTTTTGCCTCATTTCATCCGCCAATTCTCAGGTTGCTTCCTCAGATGTTAGACCTCTCCAGATCACTTTCATCAGAGGAATGCTCTTGCTTCTCAGCTGTTTCAGCTTAGCATCCACAATTCTCTCCGGTTTCACTACATAGGAAAGATCTTCCTACAATTGCACATGCCCATATTCTATGATATGTGAGGGATCTGGCAAATACTTTTTCAACTAGGAGACATGAAAAACACTGTGGATTTGGGCTAGGTTAGGAGGTAAGGCTATTCGGTAAGCCACGGGTCTGATTTTCTCAAGGATTTCAAATGGACCAATATACCTAGGACTGAGCTTCCTTACCCTCATTGACCGACCTACTCCCGTCATTGGAGATATTCGAATGAACACATGGTCACCAACCTCAAACTCTAACGGCCTCCTACGCTTATCAGCATAGCTTTTCTGTCTACTCTGGGCCGTAAGGAGCCTCTTTCTAATCAATTCTATCTGTCGGGTAGTCTGGTCCACAATCTCAGGTCCTATCATACTCCTCTCACCTAGCTCAACCCAACACAGAGGGGATCTACACTTTCTCCCATACAAAGCCTCATAAGGGGCCATCTGGATACTGGAATGGTAACTGTTATTATATGCAAACTCTGCCAACGGTAAATACGCATCCCAGTTACCTCTCATTTCTAACACACAAGCCCTCAACATATCTTCTAATGTCTGGATGCTCCTTTCAGTCTGACCATCTGTCTGGGGGTGATATGCAGTACTAAACCGCAATCTGGTCCCTAAGGCATGCTGCAGTGACCTCCAAAAGTTCGATATGAACCTGGGGTCTCTATCCGAAACTATGCTATTGGGTATTCTATGAAGTCGTACTATCTCTCTTATATACAACTGGGCTAATCTATCCAGTGTATGAGTAGCCTTAATAGCTAAAAAGTGTGCAAACTTCGTCAGTCTATCCACAACTACCCAAATAGCATCGTGTCCAGAGGATGTCCTGGGTAATCCCATGACAAAATCCATGGCTATACTATCCCACTTCCACTCAGGGATATCTAGAGGTTGCAACAACCCAGCCGGTTTCTGATGTTCTATCTTTATCCTCTGACACACTAGGCATCTAGCCACAGAATCCGTCACATCACTTTTCATCCCTTGCCACCAGAAAATTCTTTTCACATCCTGATACATCTTGGTGGCACCTGGGTGGATAGTATATTTACTCTTATGCGCCTCTTCTAGAATGCTTTCTCTCAACTCATTCTGACTAGGCACACAGATTCTATCCCGATATACTATCATGCCATCCTCAGACACTTTAAAATCTGAGGTCTTACCTTGGGTGATCTCATTCCTGATCCGCTTCAGGAACTCATCCTCTCTTTGGGCATCTAAGATCTGGGTTCTCAAGATATTTTCAATTCAGGTTTTACTCAAACACAATCTACCCGATACCACCTGACAAGAGAGGTCCAAATCTCTGAACTTCTCTAGGAGCTCTTACTCCCTAATCATCATATGGGCTACATGGATGGTTTTTCTACTCAGGGCATCTGCCACCACATTGGCCTTGCCCGGATGATATTTCAACACATAATCATAATCTTTCAAAAATTCTATCCATCTCCTCTGTCTCATATTGAGTTCTCTTTGGTCAAACAGGTATTTCAGACTCTTGTGGTCACTATAGATCTCTATGGTCGCACCATACAGATAGTGTCTCCAAATTTTAAGAGCAAACACTACGGCAGCTAACTTCAGGTCATGTGTGGGGTAATTCTTCTCATGAGGTCTCAACTGCCTCGAGGCATATGCCACTACTCTACCCTGCTGCATCAACACACATCCTAACCTTTTGCCCGAAGCATCATAATAAACCACAAATGGTTCACTAGGGTCAGGGATAATCAGCACAGGGGCAGTGGTCAAACAGAGTTTCAACTCCTAGAAACTCTTCTCACATCTCTCATCCCACACAAACGGTGTATCTTTCCTAGTTAGCCTCGTCAGTGGTAAGGCCATTCGAGAAAAGTCCTGAATAAATTGCCTATAATATCCTACCAAACCTAAGAAACTCCTAACCTCGGTGATCGTTCTAAGTCTATCCCACTGTAACACAGCCTTAACTTTATGGGGATCTACCGCGACCCCATCTCGTGAGATCACATAACCTAAGAACCTTACCTCGGTTAGCCAAAACTCACATTTACTCAGTTTGGCATACAACATTTTCTCTCTCAAGGTGTCTAGGACTAGTCTCAAATGCCTCTCGTGCTCCTCAAAAGATCGGGAGTACATTAAAATATCATCAATAAAGACCACCACAAACTGATCTAGATACGGTATGAATACCCTGTTCATATAATCCATGAACACAGCAGGCGCATTCGTCAACCCGAATGGCATCACAAGGAACTCATAGTGCCCATATCTCGTCCTGAAGGCCGTCTTGGAGACGTCTTCAGTTCTCACTCTCAACTGGTGGTACCTAGATCTAAGATCTATCTTGGAGAACACAGATGCCCCAGTTAACTGATCTAACAAATCATCAATTCTAGGGAGAGGATATTTATTCTTGATGGTAACCTTGTTCAACTCTCTGTAATCAATACACAACAGCAAGCTACCATCTTTCTTTTTCACAAACAACACCGGAGCACCCCAAGGTGAAACACTAGGGCAGATGAACCCTTTTTCTAACAATTCCTCTACCTGCACTTTCAACTCAGCAAGCTCGACGGAGCCATCCTTTAAGGAGCTTTGGACACCGGTCCAGCACCAGGCACTATGTCTATAGGGAACTCTAATTCTCTCTCAGGGGGTAGGCCACTAAAATCAAACTCTCTAGGGAAAACCTCCGGGAATTCCCTAACAACTGGGATCTCCTCTATCCCTTCTTCTACCTCAGCCCGAATAGAGAAAAAGACTAGAAACCCTTGACATTCATACTGCAAATATCTCTCAGCCTGGGTAGTAGTCATAAAAGATAATTCAGCTCCTACCCTAGGTATGGTCCCACAAGCAGGTAAGGAGATGGTTCGGTGTTCACAATAAAGTATGGCATTATTCGCAGCCAACCAGTTCATACCAATAATCAAATCAATTTCATGAAAAGGCATACAAACCAAATCAATAGTGGTATGACAATGGTTAAATTAGACAGTGACATTTAAGCAAGTATGGGAAGTAACCACGTGGCCTCCAGTGGGTGTAGTGACAGACAAGTCAAAGGGCAAGACACTAATGACCAGACCCAATTTCCTCACACAATCATAAGATATAAACGAGTGACTAGCACCCGAATCGAACATAGCAACTACAGGAAAGCCATTCACTATCAGCGTACCTTGGATTAAACTAGGAGATGCACTGGCTTCCTGCTGAGTAAGGGCGAACACTCGGCCCTGGGTCTGTG
Source organism: Erythrophleum fordii (assembly GCA_032878935.1). Taxonomy (NCBI): domain Eukaryota; kingdom Viridiplantae; phylum Streptophyta; class Magnoliopsida; order Fabales; family Fabaceae; genus Erythrophleum; species Erythrophleum fordii. The sequence continues at coordinate 8,699,141 of JAVQMF010000052.1, read as the reverse complement.
GCCTAGGAGGAGGCGCTGTCTCCATCTGAGGACAGTGTCTAGCAATGTGCCCCGGCTTCCCACACTTGAAACATGTCACCGGAGACTGCTGGAAGGATGACTGGCCCCGCGGAGGTGGCACACCTCGCTGTGGCTTTCTATTCCATGGCCCCTTGCCTCTCCTCTTAGTATTAGGGGTCAAACTAGAACCCTCTTCTAGTTTCGGCCTTTTCAAATCCAGAACCCTCTTCTGACTAGCCGTAGTCGCAGCAGGCATGATAACTTGCAAGTTGGTCTCAATCACCCTGCTGACCTCCACAAGAGTATTAAACTTCCTGATCCGCTGTGGAGTGACTCTATCGCTAATCAGGGGCCTCAAACCAGTCTCAAACTGCTCACATCTCCAGGGTTCATCACCATACCTCTGGAGGTAAGAGGAATACCGAGACAATTCTATGAACTTGGCCACATACTGGTCCACAGTCATCTCATCCGTCTGTCTCAAACTCATGAACTCCATCTCTTTTTTCTTCCTCACTGAACTTGGGACATACTTCTCATAAAATTCAACCAAGAAAGTCTCCCAATTTATCTGTATATTCTTGGTCTCCATAAGGGGTTTTGCACTATCCCACCATCTATCAGCTTCCTTCTCTAGCATGAAGGTGGCTAGCTGGGCTTTCTGCTCAGTGGTACAATCCATCACTGAGAATATCTTCTTAAGCTGCATCACCCAAGCCTCCGCCTTATCCGCATCCAATTCCCCGTCAAACGAGGGTGGATTGTTCTGCCTAAACTGCTTCAATACTTTTTGGATAGGCGTCTGGGTCTGTGGAACAGCAGGCTCCTGGGGAGGTACAGGTGGAATGCTAGATGTAGACGGCGAGGTACAGGGGCATCTCTTCTGGCTTCTTCTTGCCTAGCCAGGGTATCTTGTAAATGCATGATCATATTATGCTGCTGCTGGGCAATGTATCTCTGTTGCTCCAGCATCTCTTGGTGCTGGCCCATCATGGCTTCATACCGATCAAATCTATCCATGATGGCCTGCAGAGGATCCTTAGTCTCAATAGGAACCTCTGGCTCATCTCTCTGAGCCCTAAGCGGTCTGCCTCTGCCTCTACCCCTGCCCCGTCTAGTCTCAACCATGTCTGAAAAGAAATAGCAATCCTCAGTTCACAATATATCACAACACATAAGCATAAGGATGCTACAACTTCCATGACCATTCACACCAAATACAAGCAATTCACATACTTCAAGAGCCTAAACGTGAGCAAAAGTGCCTGAACCATTGCTCTGATACCAAAAATGTGACACCTCAATCTACTACTGCTACCTAGCCTCTCTCTGGGCTCGGTTCCACATGATTTCCAAAGAATCACTACTCTTCCGTGGCATTTGCATGCTATGAACCGGGGTTTCCTATACTCATCTTTTGCCTCGTGGGTCCTGTGAACCTGTCTCAAGCATCCTCAACTCAAACTCCATACATACGACTCATACATAGCATAAAACAAACCATAAGCCACGGGTATAGAGCCAAAAACCAGAAAAATTGCATTTCCTCACTTGGGCCCAAAAGTCATATTTTGGCTCTAACTTTGGAAAATCATAATTAATTGTAGAAAAATGGGAATCTAGTAAAATTTAGCTCTCTGGAAAGCTCTAATGCTGACTTTATACTAAAAATAATTCCCAACCACAAACACAGCATTTGGACCATGTTTGACAACGAAAATGGGAAGGAGGTCCGGCTGTCACTGTTTCTGGTGCAGCTTACTGTTATGACTTTCGAAAATTCATAACTAAATCCACAAAAATCCAATCTGAGCACACTATACCAATTCGAAAATCTACAGATGTCTACTAGAGGAAAAAAATAAGTCTAGATCAGTTCAGTAGCCCTCAAACCCCAAAAACTGATGAAACAGTGATGGAGGTCGGATAAGCTCCCTGATGCTGATACAGAACTTCAGACATGTCAATCTCTCTCTACAGACCTCCGATTAAGGTGATTCTAGTTGGTATAGGTCACTGTGATTTTCTAGTTTATGTGTATAAAATTTCATGACAGTTGGACTCCATTTGGTCTATGTTTGACATGGTTTTCATTTCTTAACTATATGAACAGTACATGACTAAACTATGGTTTTTTCCCAAATTCAACAATTCACCAAATATTCTCTAGACCTCCAAATATTACCAACTTTAGCTTCTTAAGAAGCTTTCTACAAACTCTAGAGGCATGCCAAATTTCATGGCAAACGGAGCTCATCCGGTCATACTTTGATGGAGCTCTCAAAAATACCGGTTTTGGTACCCCAAAGATCCAAAACGGGTCCACATAGCCTCTCTCACACTCTAGCCACTCATGGACAAGTTTAAAAGCATAACACTAGGATATATATCAAGTCCATGTGGTCCAAATCATCATACATTCAAATCTCGCTATGCTACGGCCAAATATACATTATCTCATTCATGCATCAAAAGGGGCAAAACCCTCATTTCCATTCATTTGGCTATAAACATAGTTCATACAATATCCTTTCATAGTTATACACATGTTACGACCTTTACAACTCAAAAATAGTGGGCGCATATTCATTTGGCACCACTTTACATCAAAATTACACAAAATAACACTACATTCTCCTATATATGCTCCTAGGCTCCTTGGTGTGTGCTCGGTTCTCCTTGAGCTCCACCTAGCATATTAGTTGGGAGGGGAAAGGGGTGAGATTCGAGAGAATCTTAGTAGCTCATGCACTCAATCAAGTAAGCAATCAAGACATATAACAAGTCAAAGCATGTGAATAAGCACTTAGCCATTCTCAAACATCCAACACACATTGTACATGCTATGGAAATCTCAATAATGCCAAAAATGAGCTCCAGGGACTTTTGGTCTAGCCTCACCCGAGTTTAAGGGACTTTTGGATGGCCTCACCCGAGTTTAAGGACTTTTGACTTGGCCTCACTCGTTTGAGACTTTTGGCCTTGTCTCACCTATCTCAAAGGACTTTCGGCTTCACCTCACCCATCTCAAGGGAGTTTCGGCACTACCTCACCCGAGCAATTCTCACAATTCAACACACAAGCATATGGGGATCAATGCATCAAAGCAATAGCATATGGCATATTCCATACAACAAGCATATACATAATCATACAATGACTATCATATCCAAGAATGCAACAAGAAAGAGTGGGAAAAGAGAGCTACCTTTGGAACCAAAGCCAACACAAGTCTTCCCTTTCAAATTCACTTCTCCCTTCTTAAGTTCACAATCACACCTTGATGAAGGTGTTTCTCTTGAGCCTAGACACACAGAAGCATGCAATTACTCTCTTAGAATATAATCCTTCATATCAAACTCTCCTAACATACAGAACCTAGAGTTCTCTCTCTCTCTCTAGAATGCCATCAACTCTTTCTTTCTCTCAAGCTCCCATGGTAGTGGAAAACCACATTTTCAAAGAAAACATAAAGATTAAAAGGTGTTTTCCACTTTCTCTCTTCTGACCCATGCCCAAAATCTATCCATTTTTACAATAAAACCGCAGAAAGAGAGGGTAAAGGGAGGGGATCAGAGTTCTAAAGAGAAATGGGGAAAATTTCCTTACCTTTCCCTTGCTCTTCCTCCTTCTCTTGATCTTTCTCACTCTCCACGCCTCTTTTCTCTCTTTGGGTCGAAGTCTAGGGCAGATATGAGAGAAGAAATGAGTTTGGGCGTTTAATGAAGTCTAAATCTCGCTATTTACTCTCTTCCGAACCGACCCTCGCTACGGTGAAAATTAACCTTCGCTATAGCGAGCTCGTGTAATCTGGCTTCGCTATGGCGAGGTGTAACCTTCGCTACGGCGAACTCGCGTCAGTTCCAGACTTCACTCTCGTTATGGCGCCGCTACGGCGAGCTACTCTATGGATTTTGTATGGGCTGCTGCCAGCACTCGCTATAGCTAGAGTCACCTTCGCTATTACGAACAGGAGCTTTCGCTATGGCGTCGCTACGACGAGCTGCTCTCTGGATTTTGTATGGACTGCTAGCACTCGCTATGGCTAGAATCATCTTCGCTGTTGCGAACTAGCTCTCTCGCTATAGCGAGACCATTTCTCGCTATTGCGAGAAGACTTGGGAAAATTCCTGAACTCGAAATTTCCCAGCTTTCTACTTCCTTTTCCTTTTTCCCTTTTTCCCGGTTGTTACAGATAAAATGTAATTTTAAAGGTCTCCAGAGACCATTTAAGCCATGACTTAAACTTTTTAAGTTACAACTTAAATCCTGAAGTTCATATCTCACCTCTTAGAACTTGTTTTCCTTATTTTTAATGACAAATAATAGTTAGGAGCTCAACATACACTTATTTTAATACTTTTAAAGAGTATTTTTAATGGGGTAACATGGTTCAATGAAAGTTTTGTTGTCATGTGAATATGGCCTTGGTGGTGTAGCTTATTGGTATAAAAGTTTAAATTTTCCTATATTTTTGTATCTTGGTGATCCATTGTTTAATTTATACATTAATTACAACTAATTTAGAATCAAATTATATTATGTAGCTTAATTAATAAGGAGGATCATTACAATATGTGTGTTCCACCTTGATAATGTTCTGAGCCTTAGAAAATCACTAACGATCCACATTATAGCTACACAAATATTAAAGACTTCATTACTTTAATAATCATAAGTCTCAACCCTTACATTTCATAGTCTATTAACTTTGCTATTAGTGGTTAAAGATAGAACTTTATATCATTTTTGGGTGCTTATTTTCCTAGAATTATCATTGAAAGAAGGAATGAACTTTACTTTATACATATCTAAAGAGGGAGGTTGTAAGGCATAAGAACTACCAGCCAAATATTATAACTTATACGTAAAGTGCCAAATGGATTAAAACAATTGGTAGCTAACCTTAAGCATAGATTTCAAGGATCTTAAGCAAACTAAGGATTCATCATGTTAAATGTCTTCCATGCATCCAAATCTCTCAAATGCCTCATCATATCATTGCTACTCCTATCCATGGTAGATGTGTTCATTGGCCTGGTTGGCCCTAGGGGCCCGCCCTAGCCCGGCCTAATCGGGTCGGACTGGGTGGGGCTAAAAATATAAATGGGTAGAACTTTAAACAAAACTATATCGGACCGAGCTAAGCCATAAGCAAAAATATTCTGCCCAACTTGCCCTAATATTTTTTTTAGTTATTAATATCTTGTCATCTTATATATATATATATATATATATATATATATATATATATATATTTATGTTTATTTTATCTAATTCTCTTTATATACTGTAACTTTTATTATCTATTTAAACTCTCCCTATTTCTTAATTATTTTTATTATTGATGTACATGCTTATTGACATTTCTTGTATTAAATAATAAAAATACACGTATTTACTTAAAGCTAATTATGTTAGTATAGCTTATATTTTGTTTGATAATACTAAGCTATTTTTTTATTATTGATAAAAATATGAACATTCTAAAAGCCTATTGTTTTGAAGTATATGCCTATGAGTTTACAAAAAAATATTTTTATATTAAGTATCAATTCATAAAAAAAAAATTTTCTGGTGGCCCTAAACCGCCCTAACCTACCCTAAAATTAGGCTTGTTTCGGGTCGAGCAGGGCCACGGGCATAAAAATAAGCCCGATATCTTAATCGAGCTGGGCATCGGGCATACTAGATGTCCGGCCCGGCCCTCCCATGAACACCCCTAATCCATGGCATGACATCTCATGTGCTTAGCTATCTTGGATAAAATAAATAACTTTTGCAACTATGTCTTCAATGGAAAGTATCTGAGGATTTTTACAAGCTTTCTTTGTTTCTTTTCATCCTTGCTCTTTGGTTTCTATTTAAATGTGTTACACTTTTTATGTACATCCTTATTCCCATCCTTGCCCCAATATAGCATACAATCATTTGGACATGCATGAATTTGTGTGTAGTCAAGCCCTAATTGTTGATGGTTTTCTTGGCTTTACAAAAAGAAGGTGGAATCTTTGCATGTTCAAAAGCATCTGCTAATAACTCTAGTATCATGGACATATCATTATTACTTATTCCACACATACATTTAATGTGATACAATCTCACCAAGAGAGACAATTTTGAGTATTTCTCACTTTTATATAGATTCTATTGCCTATCCTTGATTAAATAAAAAAAAACTCTTTAGAATTTTCATTCATCACCTAGTAATAGGATGAAGCGAGATCTTCCATTTTCCGGACACTTTTGGTTTTATGATGAATCCTAAATGCCTTACAAACCATGTCATTCACAAGATCATCCCTACAAATCCACTATTTTCTCACTGTGACCTTGCTGGAGATCTTGCATATGAGACTCTTTTCTATCATGTCTCTCTATATGCATGACCTATAAAATATACCCTTATGGGAATGGTTTAGCAATCAAGTGGTCACATATATCTTCTTTGGTTCACAATTTGTTAAAGCCTTTCTTAGGGTATGGGTATAATATTTTACCCTGCACACTCTTGTTAGCAAAGCAAAGTCTAAAAATCTACTAAGTCCTTACTAAACATTCTTAGGTATTTCAAGGCTTAGTTGTCCAAAACTTATCCATTGTTAAGAGAAAATAAAATAAAAAGAGCTAAAACCAAGGCCTGCCTAAGCAAACGAATAAACAATAATTCTCAAATGGCATTCCTAATTTTGGTCATTATTTATACTTGTCTTTTAAAATTTCCAAAAGAGACCAAATGAGGGAATAGAAAATATCCAATTAAATATAAGATATATCTTCATCCGAGTATTTATTTTGGATGATCCTTAAACTAATCATTAAGTGAAGATTTATAGAAAAAAAATAAAATGAAAAATCTCAACTCTCAAGGATAATATAAGATATATCTTCATCCAAAAATAAGTGAACTAATCATTTAGTGAAGGAAAAAGAAAAGAAAAGAAAAGAAATAAAAATGCCTAACTTTCAAACAGTATTAACTCATCAAGATGAAATATGACCTAATTTTTAAGTCATGATCGGCACTAAACTAATTTAGTGATTGGCTTAACTTAGCAAGCCTTAAGGATCTAAACTTAACTATAATACCACCAATTATGCCATCACGTAAACCTCATGTATTCTAAAAAATACATATTCATTCAAATAATTCACTTAAGGATTATAGGAAATTCAACAACACTTCCCTTAAAAGTTAGATCTCTTAACTTGCATAGTAGTTTAATCCAATACCAATTCTAGGAATCACAAGTTATATTCAATATAATACTTAATCAAAAAACTATAAATATTACATGCATGTTCAAAAGTGGCTATAACGGGCCCCACAAAAGACACAACACCTATCACCTATAAAGTTTTTCCACACCTATATGCCAATATATCATGAAGTTTGACACCACTTGCCTAAGATTAAGTATATACTTTATATGTCTAGCACATGAACTTTTAGATCACCTCACTCTTTTGCCTACTAGTCAATAAAATAACAAAAAAAAAGGAATAAGTCTATCACTAGCTTAATGAGCATATAAATAACAAAGTGCATAGAGGAGAAACAAGCATACATTTGAGTTTTTAAAAATCAAGTAATGAACAAATAATTTAAGTAACATTATATTTTATAGATAAAATGAAAGGCAATTATTTAGTAAATAAGAAATTCTCAAATAAAAACCAAAAATTTTAAATATTAAAAAAATATCATGGAAACGGGGCATCATATGAAGGAACCAAATCACCAAGTGCCTTTGCCCTACCAAACCACAACATCATATCTCTTATCATTGCATTGGATACATCACATCTTATTATTTTTATAGCACACATCAAGCATTTCAAGTCGCTACATTGGATACATCATATTGCAATGCTATAGCAAAATTACAACTCATTCTAGGTGTACTAAGAAATTCTCAAATAAAAACCAAAATTTTTAAATATTAAAAAATATCATGGAAATGGGGAATCATATGAAGGAACCAAATCACTAAGTGCCTTTGCCCTATCAAACTATAACATCATATCTCTTATCATTACATTGGATACATCACATCTTAGTATTTTCATAGCACACATCAAGCATTTCAAGTTGCCACACTGAATACATCATATTGTAGTGCTATAGCAAAATTACAACTCATTCTAGGTGTACCTAAGTTGTTACTTTTACGAAGGGCTATGACATCCTAACCAAATCCCTATCAATTATTTTATTTTTTTAAAAATAAAAATAGATAATAACATTCAATAAAATAGCATTTTAGGTAGTTAAAAAATAAAACAATGAATTACCAAAGCAAAAAAGAATTACTAATTAATAGAGTTACCATGAAACATGGAATAACAAATAAACATAAAACATTTCTCATACCTATATATATATATCACTACTTTCACTTCCTTAATTCCTTCCTTTGCATTCCACAAGCACATAACTTCACCACATTTGAATTATCTATTTACTTATTAGTTTATTTATTATTTCTTCATATAAATACATATGCTCTCACATACTTACATCAAAACACTTGATTTAAAGTTTTAAAAACATAGATATTGTCTCCTATAAAATGCTAAACAAATAAATCATAAAATGAAGTTGGGCTAAAAAACACTAACATGAAATAAAATAAAAGTGTCATTTTGCTATTTATATACTTACCAGTTGTGATCGATAGTAGAGGTCTCTATTTCTTATTACTTAAGGTTGAACTATAGTTGAAGAAGTTTTTCCAGTATCACCTAAAATTATGATCAACATGAATTAAATATTTTAGCCTCTCAACTAGCATCCATAATTATTTATTTAGTGTAATATGCTTTCTAATACAAAAATCCCTAAAGTTAGCCTAACTTTCCCATCTTGAATGCAAACCCTAAGTCTAGGTTTTTCAAACTAGGGTTCTATAATTTAAATCAAACTTAAAACTTACTTTATAGAGCTTGATAATTATAGATAAGAGTGTTAATTTCCTACTTGAAGGATCGACAATAGAAACCCCCAATTTGAGAGCTCAATCATGACTACAATGGAGGAAGATGAAGCTATAATGTCTTGGTCCACTAATGAAGGATAAAGTTGTAATAACCTACTTTTTAGAAACTAAACTAAAAGTGATAAATTGATATTGGAACACCCTAAAATAGAGCAAATTAAGGCCAATTAAGGCTAGGATATTAATTAAAATACCCAAAAACATGGTTTAGAGTCTAAGGATAGTTTAAAACCTAAGCCAAAACGGCTAAATGAATAAAAGGTAAACATAATGGAAAAACTGTAATTTCAGATGACTTTTGAAAGTTCAAAGAAGGGATCTTTAAATGAAAAAATTGAGTTTTTCAAGATTCTCATAGGCCTTAAAAACTATAGGAACTCTTAAAATGGTTAAAACCCATCTGGTATGTGATTTAAGTCATTGCTTGATCAAAACTTTGACTAAATAGTTCGATAAGGCTTTACATCTCATTTGGGTGAAACCAAAGATATTTTATGAATTAGAGACCTAAAATTTATGACAGAAAAAAAAGTTTTCCAAAAGGATTTGAAATAAGCTTAAACAGAGAAAACAGAGTTTAAGGACATTGTTAACAATTTGAAAATATTATAAAATAGCCCTCTCCCTTCTTATATAGCATGTCCCACTTCTTCCACTTACTCTAATTGACTTACATTTGGCCAAAAACAGAACCAAAGGTAGTCTTGAGTGGCGCACAAGAAAAAGGAGCAAGGGAGGAAGAAAGCAAGCTTGCAAGGGTAAGATTTTGCTACTTTTTCATACTCTTCCCTTCACTAAAGTTTTTATCCTCTTTCTTCTATCTTTTCACATGGTTTTAGTGTCCTAAATAGTGATGTTTCATGGCTAGTTTAGTAGAGGGAAGAAGGAGTTTGGAGAAAGTCTTAGAAGCCTAAGAAAGCTCTCTTGACAAGCTTTCAAAATAAGGTAAGAAACCATGGCCAAACTTGCTCTTCCTTGGCTTTCTGTTGTATGTGTGTTTTGGCTAGACCTAGGGTGCTATGTAAGGGATTTGATTTTGATCCAAATTTGATAGAAATTGGGGTTTTGAAGCATGGAGAATCATATGAAAGCAATAGAACTCAAAAAGAGGCTATAGATAACAAGTTATGGGAATTAGGGTTTCGATTACACCTAGGGATTTATGAAGCTTTCTAATGATAATTTTAACTTATGTAAGAGCATGTTTCATTTCTTAAGAGACCTAGGAAGCTTCGCAAGTCCCATTTCCCTATGAAAAACAAACAAAACTCCATAGGTGCTCATGCTTGGGTGTGTTTTAGCCATGGATGATTCAAGGTACTTAGGGAGAGTTTTCTTTAATTCTCAGGTTATGAAGGATCTAGATATATATAATAGACACCAAAGGAACCATTAGTTTGAATTTAGAAACTATATTTTGAAAGTTGAAAGTTTAGGGTTCCATTAGGCATAAAGAAATAATTTGGTGTTTGACTCCTTGAATTGAGTTTGTGATGACTCTAATGAGTTTAAATGGATTCATGTGACTTTGATTGAGTGAAAAATTAGAGCCAAGATAATGAATTATATGAGTTGCTTCATTATGCCCTTGTATAGAGCCATATAGATGCCATAAGCTAGAACTAACTTGTCTAAAGTTTATGTGAGACTAGAGATGATTCTATTGATGCACATGTGTCTTATTTGACATGTCTAGGCCAAGTAAAGTAAGCCTCTCCTAGGGGTATGTGTGTGTGAGGATGAACTAATAAGCTAGAAACCAAGGAAGGGAATTGTGCTTCTTGACTCAAGGTAACTCTTTATCCATTCTTGTATGCATATCTTGGGTGTTTCATTGTTATTGATTGTTTGTATGTATGTTTGAATCATAAAATATATATATACCTATTGGTTTGATACTTTGGTACTTTTATACTTCTTGAATTGCTTTTTGAATGTGTTATAATTATTAATGGGTGAAGTTGTGCCAAAAATCTCTTCAATTAGACGAGGTGAGGCCAAAAGTCTCTAATTAAGAGTGAGACAAGGCCAAAAGTCTCTAATTAAGAGTGAGACAAGGCCAAAAGTCTCTAAAATGAGTGAGGCTAATCCAAAAGTTCCATATAATTAGGTGAAACTAGACCAAAAGACCTTAAAGCTTATTCTTAACCTTAATGAATCTATATGACTTTGAAATGTGATTATGTTTGATCTTTGGAAGCATTAGATGCATGCTTGCTTTCTTGATATGATAACATGCCATATATATATGCTTGAAAGGGTGTATGAGCTATTGGAATTCTTTAAATCTTACCCTCTCCCCTTTATGTCTAACCTTATCTAGGGAATTTTCATAGAGCAAAAAATGGAGGCCAAGAAGCTTGTGACAATAGCATAGGATTTTGTATAATTTGATGTCAAAGTATGAATGTATATATTAATTAGGAATGTAAACTCTCGTTTATGCATAAAAGTATGAAATTATTATGTATAAACCATATTTAGAAGCATATATGGAAGAATGTGAATTTTTGGTATGTATGTCCTATGGAAAGTGTCTATATAAGGCTAAGTGAAAGAGTGATTTTAAGTTCCATGAAGTTTTGGCCCTACTATGATACTCATATATGCTGTAGCTTATGTGTTGGATGTGCTTAAATGGTCACTTGCATAAGTAGAAATCATATTGGACCATTTGATTCCATATTGACACCAAAATGAGCTACATTTTGCCTTTGAACCAAAACTAGACCAAATGAATGAATTTTGGCAGAATTAGGCAAGAACGTAGATCTCATTTAGAGATCTTCATAGAGCCAAAGAACATAATTTTTGGAACTCTTTATAATTTCTTATGATTTTTATGTAGAAATGCCTTGTTATTGTTCATTTGGTCAATTTTAGTTTTTTAAGTATTTGAGAGGCTAAATGAAATCCAATACTCATGAAATGTTACCAGTATAATTGGCATCATAAACTTTCCATAGCCACTAAGATTATTCAATTTGGAGCTCTGTAGTTTGAGATATAAATTTTCAAAGTTTTAGGTTTGCACTTGGACGAAATTCTAATAGTGGCAATGTTCCATTAGAATTTCATGGACTAAATGATATTGTTTTGATCTAAAATTTTTACAACATGTAGATTATGTCCTAAGCTTTCCATAGAGTCCTAGTTTGTATGATTTGGAGTTTTCTAGTTGAAGTTATGAATTTGTGAAGTTGGTAGCAGAACTATGGAAGCTATGATAACGATTGCATATTGTGCTCTCTTGATGTGCATGGCTCAAACTCGAATTCCATGCCTTTTTTTGTGATGTTTCTGTATGAACAAGTGCATTAAGGATGAAAAATAAGTTTGGCAAGTTGAAGTGGTTCATTTAACCATAAATGAATTAATTTGACATTCAATGACGGTGTTTTTTTGCTGTTAAAAGTGTTGAATATATAAAAAAAAATGATGTTATAAGCATATTGTGATGTAGGACTCTTGCTTTTTTAATATGGTATTACAAAAGTAATGGAAAAGAGGAGTAAAATAAGAGAAAAGATAATACAAGCTGAAGAAATGAGAAAGGAATGTGAGAAGAGCATAATGGACTCACCACTTTCAACCTTTTCTCTTTTTTCTCTGCATAGAGCTACTCACAACAAGGGAGCAACAGAGTTACAAGCTAGCCATCAAAATGAGGCAATGATCGCAATAGAGTTGTATGACTAGAAGTGACTAACAAAGGGAAGAAAAATCATAGATGAGAAGGAGCATTGAATGTAGAACAAGGATGGTGAATCAAAAGAAACAAATAGAAAAAGGGAGGAAAAAGAATTAGTGGTAGGATTATTTTTATCTTTTAGCTAAAATTGCTCTTGACCCATAAAAGTTTCAATGCATTTTAGCTAGGTCCCTAAGACAATTTAATTTATTCTTTAGGAAAATTTCTAAGCTTCATAAATTACACTAAAATCCTTTAGCCTTTATTGGCCACTTTAAAGTAATTTGTTTTTATATTAAATAGCATTAATTTTATTTCCATACTTTATTTCTTAACAAAAAGGAATCTAATTGAAATTAAAATTTTCAAGTACCACAAAATAATTTATAGACATCAAAGATTTCGTGCTTAGTTCAATCTTACGTCAAGAATAATTTTACAGAGCAAACTATTTGTAGTCAAGGAGAAACATAGTGTAGAGGGATATATGATTCTATTATTGTTGAAGATAATAAAGCAATTTAAATGTAGAGGAATATCTAATTTCTATAAAGTAATTTGGAGTAAAATTTTAATTAAATGCATAAATACAATATAAAAAAATGCATCTTTAAGACGTTTTTTGAGAATAAATTTTAATTTCAAGTAAATCTTGAAAACAAACTTGATAAAAAAATTGATCAACATGAAATGATTCCTTAATATTCAATATAGAAACAACTAGGAATTTGATAAATCCATAAAACCACCAGCAAGATGAAAACTTAAAGTAATCTAATAGCATTAAACCTATAGATGAAATTTATGTTCATTGAATAATCCAGTAGTGAAACAGAACATTAGATACATATAAAATGATGCAATCTCCAAGCCAAAATAACAAAAAAATAATGACAATCCAACATCATTTAACCAAACAAATTTTAGCATTTAACCTAACTTTTGACTCAATCTCAACATCAAAAGGAATAGGGATCTAACAAAATACCTATGGAAACCAAAAATGAATGTCGGTGAACTATGAAGGGATGAGCTCCTTTGATGGGAATGGTGAGCTGATGGATTTATTGAGACTTGTTGGTAATAAATGGTAAGAAAGGCTTTAGTGGCTATCGATTCCTTCTATTTAGTGAGGAATTGAACTCTGATAGCAATGAACGACAACTTTGGTGCTCTCTTGCTCTATTGCTCATCAAAGGGGATGGGCTTCTCATGGCATGATAGAGAAGTGGGGCTTGTTAAGGCAATTATAAAAATTCCCTAATTGCAATATTAAAAAACTTTGGTTAGAACTGGTATTTATTCTGAACCATAGTTAAGACAGACATCTTAATTGGAATTTTCTAAAACCACTATTAGGACATTTGACGTCTTAACCATGGTTTCAAAAGACAATCATTAGGATGTTTATCTTAGTTAAAATACATATAGAATTAAGACAAATGTCCTAATTGTGGTAAAAAAAATCACAATAAAGATATGAAATTATTGCGGTTTCCTTAATTGTAACTAAGGAACCACAACAAAAGACCAACTTTTTAGTAGTGTTATTAATACATTATTTACAATATATATATTTTAGTGTTGTGTAGATGCCTTATCCAACAAATGTGAGAACTTGTCCAAGATATCTCCTAATAAGTTTTTAGTAACTCAAGGAGGTTGAATGTGGATCAATCAAATTGAAATTTCTCTTCCAATTTCACTCTCTCACTAGATCTCACTTACCCTATTTCTCACTCTTGCGCCCATAAATATCACTTTCCCTCTTTTTCAATTTCCCAAGTCCTCATTCCTTTATACTTATTAGTGCCATATTTTTAAACAAACTCTTAGATCTCACTTTCCTTTTTTCACTCGCAAACAAATCCTCTATTTTCTTATTCTCGAACAAACCCTCATTCCTCCTATCTCACTCTTATTGTCACTACAAAAAAATAAACTTTTAGTAACGACTTTTAGTGGCGACTTAAAAAAGTGATCGCTGAAAAAATATTTTTAACAATGACTTTATTAAGTTGTCGTTAAAAGTTGTTACTAAAAAATTATTTTTGATTCTGAAAATATTTTTAGTGATGACACAAAAAAATAGTCACTAAAATTATTTAGTAACAATAAAAAAGTCGTCACTAAAACTTTTTTGTGATGTATCGACATAGTCACCACAAAAAAAAATTTATAATGACCTTTTAGTGACGATGTTTTTGTCGTTATTAAATACTTTAATACATAACTTCTGTTAAATAAAAAATAGAACTTTTAACGACCACCATCTTTAGTCGTTACTAAAATATAACTTCTAATGACCACTAAAAGTCATCACTAAAAGTCCAAACGCCAAATTTTTACCTATTAAAAAAATTACTGACAAAACTTTTAGCGACCACCAACTTTAGTCGTCATTAAAACACAACTTTTAGCAACCACTAACTTTAGTCGTTACTAAAACATAACTTTTAGTGGCGACAAATTTTAGTCATCGCTAAAACATAACATTTAGCTGCGACGTAACTGGTCGTCACTAAAAGTCCAAACGCCAAATTTTTACCCATTAAAAAAATTATTGATAACTTTTAGCAACCACCAGCTTTAGTCGTCACTAAAACACATCTTTTAGTGACTACTAATTTTAGTCGTCACTAAAACACAACTTTTAACGGCAACAAATTTTAGTCATCGCTAAAGCATAATATTTAGCGACAATGTAACTGATTGTCACTAAAAGTCCAAACGCTAAATTTTTACTTATTAAAAAAATTACTAACAAAACTTTTAGCGATTACTAGCTTTAGTCGTCACTAAAATATAACTTTTAACAACCACTAATTTTGGTCGTCAATAAAACACAACTTTTAATGGTGACAGATTTTAGTCGTCGCTAAAGCATAACATTTAGTAACGACGTAACTGGTCGTCATTAAAAGTCCAAACGCCTAATTTTTACCCATTAAAAATATTACTGACAAAACTTTTAGCGACAACTAACTTTAGTCATCACTAAAACACAACTTTTAGCGACCATTAACTTTAATTGTCATTAAAATATACATTTAATAGCGACAGATTTTAGTTGTCACTAAAACATATATTTAGCAACGACAACATTTTTGTCACTAAAAGGTTTGGTGTTAAATTTTTGTTCAAATATTAAAAATTTGTGCGCCAAAACGTTTAGCAGCGAATGGTTTTAGTTGTCACTAAAAGATACCTTATAGCAGCGACTTTTTTTTAGTTGCCACTAAAAGTTCTTACGCCAAAATTTTGGTCAAATAAAAATATTTGCGCCATATCTTTTAGCAATGACTGATTGTATGTGTCACTAAAAGTTAGCTTTTAGCGGCGACTATTTTAGTCGCTAGTAAAAGTTTTAACGCAAAATTTCTTATTAAAAATTTTTACATGAAATATTTTTGTAACTTATTTTTTAATAAAAATATTTGAAATTAGAAATTTTGAAGATAAAAAAATAAATTATACGTATCAATTAATATATGCAAATATACAAGACAAAAAAATAAATTAGAATATTTTGAAGTTAGAAAAATATTTTTAAAGTTAATAATTAATATATGCAAATATATAAGACTAAAAAAAAATTTTTTTGTTGTAATCATCAATTAAAAAGATAAAACTAGAATTTTTGTTAAGTTTAAAAAACCTAGTAGATTTAATAGATTTAAGAAGTTAAAATTTCAATTTTTAGAATTCATGAAATTAATATGTCTAACATTTCATATGTCGAAAAATCCATATATTTAAATTTTCAATTTCTATTTTTATGATTCATTTTATTAATGGGTCTTTTTTAACTTTTGAAGTAACGTAAATAACAAAGAGGTAGAAAGAAAGAAAAAAAATGAAAGAGAAAAAAAAAGGAATGGATAAAAAATTGAACTCTGCCTTAATCTCTTATCATTATAACATTAATTTTAGTTGAGTAACCCTTTTAAATTCCTATTCTATCTTCTTCCTCATCCATTAATGTCTTCTTCTTCCTCATGTTTCATAGCTTTAAACTTGATACTTTATAATGAAGGCAAAAATATAATTATTTCTATGGATTTTTTGGTGAAGGGGCAGCTATGGATGTGAATTTAAAACTTCACTCTTGATACTTTAAACTTGGAGAGACCTTAAATGATTTTTTTATGAAGATGAGCCCCAATATAATGTAATGAGTCCTAATATAATGAGCCATAATGTAATGATTTAGTATGCATTTCCTATTGAGACAGTGACATATATGAATTCTAGAGAGATAAGTAAGAGGATGACTTATATTTAGGATTAAGAACTTCAAATGTTTTAGTTAGAACAAAAATATAATAGGTAGATCATAGAAAAAGATACATTAGGCTATTGAAGAATAAAAATGCTAAATTCTTAATTCTTAATTAATTTTTGAATTCAGTTATATATTTCTTAATTTTTACCCTCTTTATTATTAATCAAGTACTTGAATTCAAAACTTAAATAGAATAAAGCTTAAATAAATTATAAAAAGCATTATATAATTATAGACTTATTTTAACATTGATGAAAGATAGTGAAAAACAAAAATCACAAAATTGAAGGCCTAAACTTACTTTTTTGAGAAACATAAGTGACCAAATCGCCTACGGCATTCGCCACACGTAGATCTTGAAAAAATACTCAAAATGAAAAAAAAAAATCACCTCAAACAGAGTACAGTACACAAAGTTATGTCATTTTGAAGTTTTACGTTCCAATCTTATATTTTCTTTATAATTTATGTTCTAAACCTAACCTATATTTTTTATTTTTTATCACTCAAACTATTTTTTTCATTTATATATCAATTATCAATTATTAAATTTCAATATATTTAGAATAATATTATATCATTACAAATAAAATACTAACACTTCAATAGTAAAACCTAGAGTCTTTATTTTTCCTGTCTTTCCTCGCCTCTTTGTTTTCATTCCCCACCTCTTTGTTTTTCCCATCTTTCCCCTTTCCCCCTTTCCCATTTTCAAACCTTCTTCGTATCTGCTAGCAAAGGCTGTCGTAAATCCTTTTTAATCTTCGTTCCAATACATCCTTCTGGTTAATTTCGTTGTGAGTGAAGCTATTCCAACAAAATCATTTCGTGCATGAAAAACAGAGTATCCCTAAGAGCTAATTTCACTGTGGAAGAGGAGAACACAGAAACTAAAGAGGAAGGAAGCTATGTAAGTGGTAATCTGGTCTATTGTTTGCTCCTTCTTTGGTCTATTTTTACTCCTTCTTTAGTCTACTATTTGCTCCTTCTCTGGTCTATTGTTTGCTCTTTCTCTGGTCTATTATTTGCTCCTTCTCTGGTTTACTGTTTGCTTCGCTCCTTCTCTGGTTTACTGTTTGCTCCTTCTCTGGTCTATTGTTTGCTCCTTCTCTGGTCTACTGTTTGCTCCTTCTCTGGTCCATTATTTGCTCCTTCTTTGTGCAATTAATTTTGAGTTGAGTGCTATGGCTGTGGCTGTGGCTAGCAGAACTGAATAATGCCCCCATTTTGAATTGAATTTACTTTCTATTTTTTTAGAATTACTTCTTTTTTGTATTGGTTTCTTCTTCTTTGATGGCTATTTCTAGCCTTTGTGTGCATAAGCCTTTTGAGGGTGGAATGGTTCTGTTAAGTGCTGAAAATTTAGTGTCTGAATAAGCTTTGGTCTAATAATTCTACTTGTGTGTGTATCTACATAAATTCTGATATGTGCTTAAGTCTTTTGACAATGGAATGGTTATTTTTAAGTGTTGTAGATTTGGTGCCTAAATCTAATTTGGTCTAATTCTTTCTAAATTCTGATATGTGCCTATACGTGCTACAAATTTGATACCTAAGCTCTGATATATGCCCATAAGTTTTGATATATGCCCATAAGTTCTGTAGGTTTAGTGCTTATAAGTTCTATAGATTTGGTACTTATAAGTTCTGTAGATTTTGTGCTTATAAGTTCTACAGATTTTGTGCTTATAAGTTTTGTAGATTTAGTACTTATATGTGCTGTAGGTTTGGTGAGTGCTATAAATTTAGTGCTTTTAAGTTCTGATATGTGCTTTAGAGATTTGGTCCAATTCTGTTGCCTTGATAGTTTACTGTGATACTGCTGAAGTCTGGGGTTAATTTTGATATAAGCCTAAGTACTGATATATGCCTTTAAGTTCTTATATGTGTGTTAGAGATTTAATCCAATTCTGTTAGCTTGATAGTTTTCTCTGATATTATTGAGGATTGGTGTTACTTCTTATATATACCTATAAGTTTTGATATGTATCTAAGCTTTGATATATGCTTTTAAGTTCTGATATGTGGTTTAAAGATTTGATCCAATTCTGTTAGCTTGATAGTTTTCTCTGATATTGCTGAGGACTGATGTTACTTCTTATATATACTTATAAGTTCTGATATATGCCTAAGCTTTGATATATGCTTTTAAGTGGTTTAGAGATTTGGTCCAATTCTGTTAACAACCTTGATACTACTGAGGACTGCTATTATTATTTTTTTCTTTTTTAGGATGAAATATGGTGCTTAAGTTTTTTAAGTACTGTAAACTTAGTGTTCAAATTACATTTTGTCCTATTTCCATACCTATGTGTGTCATACCATCATACATTATGTATTAAGACCTTATTGAAAAGATTTTGCCTAACTTTGAGTTTTTTAAAAGCTTCTCAATTATAGATTATTTTGTTATGAGGTAGAAGATCCTGTTGACAAGGTTTTATTTAGTCAACAAGGCTTTCAATTTTCCTTTGCTAAATTTAAGATCTTGTCGAAAAAGTCTTATCTAGTCAATAAGGTCTTCAATTTTCCTTTGCTAAATTAGAGATCCTGTAGGCAAGGTCTTCAATTTTCCTTTGCTAAATTTGACATCCTGTCGATAAGGTCTTATCTAGTCAACAAGGTCTTCAATTTTCCTTTGCTAAATTTGAGATCCTATCAATAAGGTCTTATCTTGTCGACAATATCTGTTACCCTATCAACAACATCTTATAACTTGTCAATAATATTGTTTTCGTTGTTAATAGCATCTTATTACTACTTCTAGAAAAAAAGGATAATTTGTTCTCCATATTCATTCCAACCTTTCCATCATCAAAATGCAATCATATTTTAGCCTTGGTTTCATAACATATCTATAGGTGAAGTGGAACTATAGGGGCCCAAAGCTAAAATTAAGATATATTCAAACTCTTAATACTTTTACTTGTGGAACTGTTTTCATTATAAATATATCATATACAACCTTTCATGAGCAATATATTACATCAATGCCTATACTATTATCAATGTTAATGTCATGTGCTTAGAAGTAATATAAAGGAAAGTGTAATGTTATGAATCCCTCATTATGTTTTGTACTAGAACGGAGTTTAGTTTTAGTTCAGATCTAAAACTTGGAGATCTGAACCAAAACATAAGTATATAATTCTTTACATGTAACTCTTTACATGTAACTAGGACAACGGTAAGTAGTGACGGCATGGATTTAACGTAAGTATATAATTCTTTTCAATGTTAAAAAATTTAGTATTATATTTCTTTTCAGCAAGGAAATGTACCTCTATATATCTGTACCTTTGATGAACAATGCTTTAAGTGGAGAAGCTCAATAATTTTGTGAGTAATTAAGAGTTTTAATGATTGACATTAATTTATATATGGCATACATAGTCTTTCAAACATTATGCTTTACTGAAATTGGAATGTGGTCTCAATTTGTCACGCAAGTAATTGCTTTGATGGAGAAAGTCTTGACATTTACAAAATAAAATGAAATGTCTAGTTTGAATACTAGTACCCCTCCCTTGAATTACGAAGATTCAAGTAATTGCCAATACTAACTTCTTGCTCTTTTCCTTTTGCTTAGTAATATTGTATTGCTATTTTAAATATTGAATAGTGGAATTCATGAATGAGTTTAAAAAATCATTCATATGACAAGTTTTTGTATTTATACTTGTTTGATGGACCTCTACAGTAATGTATATATCAAACTTATTAGTAAAGTTTGATTTGCTCTTTTTATGGCTTATGTATTTTAAAATGTTAAATTTTGTAAAATGTTATATGTTATTAGAGATTTGAAAGATTTATTTTTCACCATTTATAATATTATAAAATCTATTTTAGTAAATAGGATTGAAGCAAATAATTAAAAAATATATTAAAAATCTGAAAAAAAAACCTTTTTAGCGGCGACTAAAGTCGGCGCTAATAGTATACCAATATTGTTGATAATAATTGATGCTAAAGAAATATTTAGTGGTGACATAAAAGATTGATGCTAAAAGAAAAACTTTAGTTGCAAAAGAATGATTCGTTGCAAAAATAAGTATTTAGCGTCAACAAAATATTTTGCCACTAAAAGCATACATTTAGCGACGACAATACTCGCCACTAATTCCTCTAAATACCCACTAAAAAGAATTTTGGCGACTACTAATGTTGCTGCTAAAACAACATTATCCCTAATGAAAGCTTTTTAAAAGGCCAAATAGAAAGATTTTTGCAGCGCAAGGGTCGTCGCTAAATTTTTTAAACTAAAAGGTCGTCGCTAAAAGTATGCATTTAGTGACCACAACTATTGGCAAAAGTCGTTGCTAAAAGTTTTTAGTGTCAAAAGATGTTTGTTGTCGCTAAAACCATATATTTAGCAACAAAATTTGTTGCTTCTAAATGCAATAATTTAGTAGTTTTAGCGGTGAAATTACATATATTTAAGGATAATTTTTGTCGTCGCAAAAAGTTTTTTTAACAACGATAATTTTTTGGCCATTAAATCTCTTTATCAATGACTGTAATTGCGGCAACTTAGCGACGACAAGTAGTCGTCGCTAAATAGCTTTTACAACGACTTTTGACGTTTTTATGACGACTTTTGTCACACAAATTCCATATTTTTTTGTAGTGTGGCAAAAGATAGCATTCTCACTCTCTCTCAAACAAAGAAGGAAACAAATAAGAGGTTTAGAGAAACAATCAAAAAGGAGGATAACAAAGGAAAAGATGTACTTTTCCTCCTTTAATTCTATTACATTTTAGGAATTAGATGAAGAATATTTTTCATGCCTCTTATGGTACTTTTAGGTTGACATTAATTCAATCCCTCCTCCCTTGATATTGAAACAAGATGTGTAAATTAGTGTTCTTATGTTTTTAGTTTTTAGGAATGATTTTCTTGGAGATGCACCACCATCGCCTAAGGTTGCATATATTATCAATTTTGGGGAATAATGCTCATATTTCCACATTTATAGTTAGTTTTTATTGATTTTTATCCATTGGGTTATTGACTGTAAGTGTTATAATTGATTAGGCTGTGTGTTCAATGGATATTTGCTTGACATTCATTTTAGTTCTTTTACCCTAATAAAAAACATTCTGCTTATTTCTCACAAGTTACTTTAAAGATTATTCAATTTTTTGCTTGATTATCATGTGCAATTCATTTTTTGCATGATTGGAGTGAAATTAGGATGTTTTTATCTCTTTTCCTCTATCTAAAAATCAAGAAGTTGTAGATAATGAGTGGTTATTTAATCTTTATGATGTAGCAACATTTATGTATGCAGAATGAATTTACAATGATTATTTGTCTTCTTTATTGTTTCATCCATCAACTAGAAGTCTCTCTTTAGCTAAGGTGTCTCTTCTTTGAGATTAGGACAAATCATTTCTTGTTTTGATTTGTTGTACCTTGGCATACATATTGTCTCTCAATGTAGCATAAGCATGATTTTATCATGATGTAATTAGCATATTCATGTGCAGTAGGGTGCTTTTTACACTAGTATTGCATGCTAAGGAAGCATGAATGTTGTGTCTTTGATTTTCATTAGTTACAAGAAGTTCATCGCTCAAGTGAATGGCTTTTTAAATTTTTTTTTTCTTTTTGCATTAAAAAAACAAATCAACATGCAGATAAAGTTAACACTTGCTATCATGCAAAGTACTACATTTTTATGGATATTGCTATCTATTTTAAATATATTAAAAGTTTAGTTTCCAATTGTATGAAGTTAGAAAATGGTTTTTGTTTTGTCGAATTTTTTTGCTTGCATACCAATTACTTAGAACACTACCATCTCATAGGAACAAATGAACTCTGTAGTAAACATTATTTCAATTTGTTAGTAAGGCTTTCAAGTTTTTATATTATATGATTCATAAAAAAGAATAAATAAATCATTCATCTATTTGTCTATCAAGTTGAGCAATTTTATGCTAACTTTTAAAAGTCATTTGTATGAGCAAACTTTGATGAATTTTTGTGACCAATGTACTAAGTTACATAGTTTTGAAATTTCTATGTTATTAGTGTATATGTCTCCAATGTCCCGTAAATTTTTTTTTTAAAATTTTTGAATTCATTGGGTTATGTAAACATAGACATTTTCTTAGGTTGTTCAATTTTGGTATGTTGTTGTTTTTCAGATTTACTTAGCAGTTTCATTTTGAATTCCTTTTCTAGAATTCTGTACCAATTTTTGAATTCATTTTGTTGAATTTTCTACACTAATTGGTGAGGAGTTTAACTTTTATTTTTGGTATAGTTATTTCTTTATATGTCTTCAATGTCGAGAAAAAGTAGTTTCGTTCTTACACAACGTAGTCCAGAAATGTTCAAAATTGCACTAATTGATGTATGATTTAACTATTCAAATTTGGCCATAGTACTATGTTTTATTAATGCTTATTTACTTGAATGTTGTTTCTTTATTTTCTAGGGAGCTATTTGTGATCTACGTCCTTCATCATCTTCAAGTCATGCACTAAATACTTATGAAATGATTCTGTATCATATTTATGGACAACTTGTAGTTTTTTTTTAAAAATTTTGTTGAAGAAACAAATTTATTGCTTGTATTGTTCTTTAACAATTGTATGACATATATTATTTGAATTTAGTAATGGTTGATATATAATGTTAAAAATGATTCATTATATGGTTAAAAATAAAATAAAATTTGCATACATCTAAAAAGGGGAGAAAAACATTAGTAGCGGTTTAAAAAAAGCACCGCTAAATGTTAATAAAAGCGAATCTATTGATCTTAATATAACTGCTACAAATTACAACCATAAGCCGCCACTAAATAACCATGGTAACTACCTCTTCAGGATAGTTTCTGGAGTTCTAGGTGGTACATACACTTTAACTGCCATAATACACGTAAAGTAACTAACTTTTGCATTTCATTTACGACAGTTTCTAACTACTGATAATGTGTGGCTTAATTGCTGCAAAACTCATAAAATAACTAACTTCTACATTCAAATTGTGGTGGGCCCCAACTGCCACAAATTGCATTCTAACCGCTACTATCATTTAGTAGTAGTTATTCTCATGATCAATCAATAACCACCACTAATTGTGAGCTACGCTAGCAACAATAGCATATACTCGACGGCCACTTGTGCATTTAGTAGCAGTTAGAAACCACCACTAAACATACAAATAATTGCCAATAAATGAAAGGTTTTTTTTTAGGGTAGTGTTAGAAATGGTGGGGTGGTATATATCAACTGAAACATGCACCCAAGTTGATAGGCATGCAACAAAAGTAACCAATTGAGCTGTAGACAATCACCAATTGTCTAGTTAATCTCTAAAAAGCAGAAACTGAGAAATAGGGAGCAACTAGTCGACTACTAGACCATACTAGCCTACTAGTACATCTCTCAAAGTAACCAACCAATTAACCAACAATTTCAATCAAATGAAAAGTTTCAAGATACCAACCCCAAAGTAACCAATCAACTAGTAGAAGGTATTAGCCAACTAGTACATCTTTGGAAGATTCAGTGGTCAGAAGGTACCAATTGATTCGTAAGTTTCAAGACAACCAACTAGAGAGCTACTAGTTAGCTGGTCGAAGATATTAGTCACCTGATCAGATATTTGACATAAAAAACGTGAAAATATACATAGTTAATATGTTTGTTGGCTTCAAGAATCATGTATTTTCATTATATATTAGTCAAGTAATTGTTGAGATGTTCAAAAACATTTTAAATATTCAAATTAACATGATGAAACTTGAAATTCAAATTTAAAATAAATTTTTTAGTCAAAAGGCATGATTGTTCATAATCAAATTTATAGATTAATTTTGAACATAAAAAAAACTTTTTTTTTCTTATGTTTCTCTTGTCTCCTATTCACTGAACCCTTTTACAAGTGCTCTTAAAGAAAGAATTTTATTAGTGCTAAATGTGATTCTCTAATGTGCTTTTGATTGCTACTAGAAACAATTTGTCTAAATCCTGCAATAACTACTAGAAACAAATATTACTTTTGTAAGAACAATGTGCTTTTGATTACTATTCTAAACAATTTGTCTAAAACTTGCAATATCTAGTAAGAACAAATATTACTTTTAGCAATGTATTTAGCACATATTCCAAAAATTTTATATGTGTTTTCTCACTCCATTACCAACTCATAGTCTCAACATTAATTTCAATAAAATGTATAAATTAATTCAGCAATTATTTTAGTATCCCATGCATGCATCGCACGGGTGCCATAGCTTAAAATTCATCCACCGCAGCCTAAACAAAAGAAAGCATATATCCTAAATAGAGCATTAAAACTATGTAATAGAATATTTAATGAAAGTTAAAATCTTTTCAAATTTCTAGCCACACCCGCTACATAACATTTAATATTTTTTTATATAAAAGTTTTCAGAACGGCTTTTTTTTGCTAAAACCGTTCTAAATTAAACGAGGATCATGTACTTAACAGCTTATTAGTGATGATCAAATTCATTGCTTTAATTAATACCTCACACATGATTAAACAAATAAGACCAGCACTCACGGGAAAAAAATATATTTATTTCAATCATTGTAAAAATATCACATTAACGCATAAAAGAGAATTAAGGAAGTACTATTGCTTTCACGTCAATTTTCCATATAATTAATGACTCATAAGGGTTCATTTTTTTGTACTCATATAGTATCAAATCCTTAATATTATTATTTATATTTTATTATGTAATTTAATTTATTTTTAAATGGAAGTCACGTAACCTAATTTTAAATTATGGTTGAATATGTTAGATTTAAACTTTAGACAATAATTTCTTATTTATCAAAATAGAAATGACAGTAATACCAAACTTTTTAGTCTCACAAAAGTATTAAAAAATTTCATCAAAAATTAATTACTTGGAGATACCAAACTTCTTATTTGTATTATAAAAAATATTTTTTCATAACAAATTAATGCAATGCTCAAAAGTTGCTTGAGCTCATGACCTTTTCATATCATGGTCCAAAAACATAGAAGACCTATTCGGTTAGATAAATGTTAGATGTGTTAAGTTTTAAAAAAAATGTAAAAAAATAGTGAGTAAGATAACAAATTATACTCGTACTTATACTTTTAAAAAAATAATAAAAAGAGATAAGTACTAGTACTATTAAGTGATCATTATATATAATATATATTACCCAAAAATAATTACATTACAAAGAATGAACCAAATAGGATATATAATTGTTTACATTTGACATTTATTATCTTTGACCTAGTACTTCACAATAAACCACATGGTTGAAAATAACAATCAATGGAAAGCTTTTAAGAAAGTTAAGTATAAAATTGACAAAGGTTAATCCGAATAGACACTCAATAAAACCTGGCTAGTTCTTCCCCATAGTTTTGCCTTTCTTGTTTTCTATTTTTATTTTTGTTTTTGTTTTTTTGAGAAATTACAATTATCCACTTTTAGGTATGCCCTTTTTTTTTCCTAGTTATAAAAGAGGCACAAGGTTTTGAGAAGGAAAAAGAGACGGGGGAAGAATCAAACCCACGAATATCAGGTCTCTTTAAAAATTATATTTGGAAGAGGTGTCACCTGAGCCAAAACTTTTTGGGTCAAGTATGTATTTCAGTATATAAAAGATAGCAATTGATTGTTTATAGCCTCATTGCATTTAATAATCTTTTATTGCCTAGATGAGACGCTGAGTTAAACTGTGATATGTTTATCTCTTTACTAGAGATTTTATTTTCATTAATCAAATGGAGGCAGAAGAGACTTTTTGACTAATCTAAGGAAAAGAAATGTGGAGAACATATATTTGTTGAACCTAATTAGATTTAACGTGATTTATATGATAGGGTAGATATTATATAAGGACTAATAGATCAGACTAATAGCAATTTTCTATGTATGAGAGGGGATATTATCCCAATTGGCGGCATAGATTAGAGTAGGTAATTAAGTATAATTTTTTTCTTTATTTTTTGGCAATTTATAGGCTTAATCGTTCATGGCGTGTAGTAGATTACGCTAACAATTATAATGCTTTGTTATCATTTAACATCCTTATTGTATTTACCATCTATATATGTGCGCATGTTGAGTTATCTAGTCTGAATTGTCGTACCTCTTGCAACCTATTTTTGGTAATCACTCTACGTTCACGCCCTCACATACGAAGAGCATTTACCTTCAGAGCACGGATCCTTGTTGTCTTGGATTTGTGTGGTAATCTACAGTAATAAGTTCCTTTTTTTAATTTTTTAAGTTTTAAAAAAATATAGATACTAAAAATTGTAGCTGAAAATATTATATTTTTAAAAATTTAACTATATAATGCAATTAAAATTTTCAAAATATTTTTTAGTTGAAATTTTTGTCATTAAAATTATAATTTTTACTCAACATATTTATTTCTAAATTTAAAAAATTAAAAAAAATTAACTTACAAAATGTTGTTACTAGAATATCCTAAAACAATGATTCAGTGCTCGTATCTCTAACGTTGACCCCAACATCAATGCGGTGTGTTGTACTTTAGGGTGATGTGTGTGTGTATAATTTATTCCTAATGTACGGCGTCAATTTAACAATTACGCGTTGTCTTTTTATTTTTTATTTCTAAAATTTTGTGTCTCTCTGTAGATATATGTGAGATATTTATTTTAAAAAGTTTAATATTTTTATGTTATTTAAGATATATACATCTTATAAATGTTAATTTTTTTATTTTTATGTTCAAATATCTAGAAATAACTTTTTAGTACTAAAAAAATTAAAATCTCCATGTCAAAACTTGATGGGTAATACTTAATGTTATAAAAAAAAACTTAATTAGGCATTGAATCAAGATTAAAAGCAATTTATGATTTACTAATTTGATTAGAGTTGAATTGGAATCAAACTGTTTTTCTCAATATATATATATATAATAAAATAATATTTAAACATATATATTTTAAAATATAAAAAATAATTAAAATATTTTTCATTTAATAACAAATTCACATAAAATAAATTGAATAAAATCTATAAAATATCATAAATTCTTATCATAAAATATTAAAATTTTATTTAAAAAATTAAAAATTAATTTTTGACTAATTTAATAAGTTTAGTGTCAAGTCGATTACATTTTATTTCTTTTATTTCTTTTTAATTGATTGGACTGATTTGTCACCACTTTCTTTTAACTAATTTCGAAGGTTAAATAAATTGATTTCATAATTAATTTATCAATTTTCCAATTCTATTAACTAATCCAGTTTGATTTTGGAAACAAGGTAATACCCTTAAAAAATATAAACATGTGCACGCACAGTACATCACTATCAATATCCAATACAAAACGAAAAAGCAAAAAGGTAGAAAAATATTCATACTACTAAGTTTTTATTTAAATCTACAATTTGAAATCCCAAATGTAAGAAAATTTCCCGCACAGCATATAAAATCTGACAATAAGGCAACAAGTAAATAAGGCCATTTTAATATTTAAAACTCAAAGCTTCAGTGACAAATCGAGCCCAGAAGATTCAGGAATATGATCTTCAACTAATTTTGAGGGTTCTTGGGACTTTATATGACCATGACCTACAACAGTGGTAGTAGTTGAAGTTGTTGGCTTGTGAATAGCAACAATTGAAGAAGAATCTTCACCAATATTCCTGAGCCTATCAATGGCCAAAGGGTGGTTCATGATGGCCTGAGCCCTAGACCACCCAGATGGACCACCATGGCTAAACCTGTAGGGTCCTAGTCCTACGGGATAGGAAGGTGGTTTATGAATAAAAGACTCCATCCTCACCCCAAGTGCCCTACTGTTGAAATTAGACCCATAAAATGGGCTTGCATAAGAAGAAGGGTAGTAAGGAAAATGATGAAGATGAGAAACGACATCAATCCCTTGACGTCGCTTCGCCAATGCACGCTCTTGCTTATGTGCGTTTTGGTGCCCTCCAAGAGCTTGCGACGATGAAAACTCTCTCTTGCAGAAGTTACACGAGAAAGTCCTTGTAGCCTGATCCAACGATGTCTTGTTCTCATCTGTGCCTTCGTTGCCATTAATAATAATATTAGTATTATTAGTATTACCAGAGTTGAAAAAATCCAGTACTTCTACTACCTTGGAATTCGACCCCGAACGAACCATTTCTCCGCGATCATGATCACTAGAAAGCTTCAAGAAATCCAGACCCTTTTCATGATTATCGCTGCTCACTTTCTTGATCATCATCTTCTTCTTCTTCTTCTTCTTCAGATTCTGATTGGAATTTCCTTCAGAGGTGGCTGAGATGCTAGAGGCCTCAGAGACATCATGAGCTGCCATGAAACGCAAAAAGTGAAAGACAACAAAAAATTTGAAACTTTTGGGATCTGTGTCGTGGTGTGGGATTGAAAAGGCTTATTTATTTAGGATTTACTGAGTTAATGCAATATATTCGTGGAATAGGAAGATCTCTTTATGCAGTTATGATTTGCGTCATAGAAGCAAAAGATTGAAGAGTGATATTATTCACCAAGCTTTAATTTAATTTTATCATATCCCAAAGCATTGTCTTAATTTTTGCTTATTCGATCACACATTAATTAATTCCATAAATAATTTCATGAAAAAGGCTGATTATTATTTGAATAGTTGAAACTTCCATAGCCAGATCTGGGATATGTGGTTACTACATCACAGCTTTTATGTAGTTTATTTTTTATGCCAACCCCAGAAACACAATCGGTAACTATAAAATTACTTAGTCATTCAGGAACTTCCTTGACAGAAAAATTATATCCTCTAAAATTAAAGAAACAATCGTAGAGGATAAAATTATGGCCAAGATAATATTGGTCAAATTCACCAAGTCAACATGACAATTTTCATTGTTTTCAGAACTTCACTGGACCGGTTCATGGTCTATGGATAGAACCGTGCAACTCTCAAACCAGTCTAACTAATAACTGTTAAACTGGCCGGTTTTATTTGAAACCTGTCAAAACTGACCGGTATAATGAATAGTTAATTAGCCCGACTTGGGAATAAAACGGATAACCATATAACATATACCATATATATGCCTGTGCTGTGTGTGAGTCATCATTCAATATTATCTTTGTTTTTAATTATTTTCTTTTCACTATGATGGAATTTAGGATATTATTGTTAATTAGTAATGGAAATTGGAAAGGAACTTGTGAAGGCATTTTATTGACATGCATGCATGCATGCTTGTAGAATCAGTAGGTTTTAAAGGTCTCTGAGTTGTATCAAATATCTTGATAATTAAACTTAGATCTTGAGCAATACGTTGCTATCTTTTAATTAATGATAATTTTTAAATTCAATTTACTCGAGTCTTATATCCATGTGTTACTGATATCTACAGTTTTTTAAAGATATATAACACAAGTTATTAACAATGTGATTACAATGTATATTTATTTTTATTATGTGATAAGCATTACAGAAAAGTTAATGTTAGGAATTAAATACAGAAATTAAAATTTTATCATACAATCATAAAATGAAAAATTAGATTTTCAAGGAGAATCTTCTCTTGTGAAAGAATTTTAGTATCATCTCTATCACATTCTCTCACATACATTGAGATACTGATATATATACATATATTATTACTAAACCTGATCACTACTACTGCATATTTTATTTCTCAAAAAAAAAAATCAATTATATATATGGAGTTCAAAATTTGAACCCTCTAAAAGTTTTTTTTCCCCCGGCCACCAAAACGAATTGCGTCCCTATACGACATATTCAGTAAGTATTCAATATCCATTTCTATTTTTCATCCAATTAAGTGTTATGTTCTAGCAGTAATTATGGGACACAATTGACTACAAGATTGAAATCCACTTGCGGAAATATCTTCTTGTCACTTGAAAAAAATTTCTGCATTGTAATGATTTGTATAATTCATTTTTATTTTGGTAATCTAAGTTTTATCTTAACATAAGTGTTATAAATGATATAATTATGTAAATGTCTATAATCTCTGAAAAAATGATTCTTAAAGAACAATTCTTATGTTTAATAGCACATATTTGATACATTCAAATGATTTACATTTTATAATTTTATAGATTAATTTCCTTATTTATATTATTGTAACTCATATTTATCTTTATAGATAAAAATCTATAAATAAAGACTATATACAAAGCATAAAATATCTAAATAGATGAGAATTATCCTCTTATTTTTCTTCTCAATTTCTCTTACTTTGATTATTTCTTTCTATTTTCTCATAAGTTTTACTACACCTTATCAACATACAAGTTTCTATCAAATTTGTGTGAGATGTCTTAAAAGCTTACCCTTCATCATATAACAGTATAAGGAGTTCTTTGTTCTTATCTTTTATTATCTATAAATTCAAAACTTACTTATATTCATATAATATGCTTACTAATTTCATATTGGCAAATATGTTACAAATTCAAAAGCTAAATATGATTAGATTGCTAATAACACATCACTTTTGGTTTTAATTATTTTATAGTCAATGAATTCATATTTTAAATGAATATAATGCTTATGAAAAAAATTGTGACATATTCTGATAATGTGATAACTATAAAAGAATTTTTATTATAACCTTAAAGGCTGATAGTTTATGTGTTCCACACGACTTAAAAGCTTTAAAAATTATTCAATTTCTACATGTTTATGAATAAAATGATAACAACTTATGACCTATATATAAATTAACTATTAAATAACAATAATAATTTGTTATAGTTATTGAAATGACATAAAATTATAATCAATAACTACATGATGGCTTGAAGCCATTAAAAAAAAACAATTATAACCCAGGGTTAAAAGACCTTATGACATACAGTTATTTGGCTGATTTTCATATATATGGAATAAAAGTTCGTTGGATACAATTTTAATGCAAAATCATTAATGTGGAATTATGTTTTATTTTATAACTCCGTGTTTTATGAGCTTTTGATTTTAAGTTACGCATAAATCAATTGTTTCTCACAAGAAAAATTGTGGAAAGGTGATTCCTACGTACCTCAAGGTATTTGTTATTGTTTATTTATTTAAAAGTTCTCTTCACATGAAAATCTTGTAAATTGTAAGGGCAAGAAGAAAATTGTGAAAATATATTTCTAGAACTTAAATAAATTCTGCATTAAGGTATTATTATAAAAAAAATATTTTTATGAGTTTTGGAAAAACTTTAACAGGCCATTTTTTGTTTTATTCCAGTATGTATATGAGTTTAAAGACTAATTAATTGGCCATTTTCAAGAAAGAAACACGTAAATATATTGGCATACTTAGGTGACTATTAACTTGGACAAGTGGGGGAACGGAAGTATGCCGTTATAAAAATATAGAAGATTTTTGGTTTACAAGTTTTAAGGCCAACGACCAAGAGAATTGAAAATATTAGTGACTATTAACTTCATTTTATGAGCCAACGCTTTTAAAGCTTAAAGGCTATTAATTAGTTTGTGTTTATAAACCAAGTAATTGTGGTTTAATAGAGGTTTTATAGTCTTTCCATTTAAGCTTTCAAGAGTATAATAAAAACCATAAAATTCCATTAAAATGGCAACGATAATAACATGGTAAAGGGCTTTCTTGAAAAGAAAGTGCTTGTTGAAATTGTTGAAATGACCCTCTGTATATATTTATATATATACTTCGATCGGGGGCCAAAAGTTTGCAAATGATAATAAATCACAAAGTTGTCAATTGTGAAATTCACATATACAAACTGTGATTTCACATGTGATATTTTAAATGATGCCATTGAAGGGACGAAATTTGTCATTAATAACACATTATTTTCTACTATATTTCAATGAAATTTACTAAGTTTTAAATATATTTACCATAATGGATATTATATTGAGAATTTAAATAAAAAAATTAAACATCTCCATATATAGCTACTATATTAGGAAAGAAATGTGTTTTAAAAAAATTGTCTACTTTATATTCTTTTTTGTATTATACAAATACTAGTAGAATTGAAACATAAGTTACAATAAATCAAAAGTCTACTAATCCAAATATATATATATATATATATATATATATATATATATATTATTTATCATGATTGATTGCGTCCTAGTTCAATGATGATGAGATAAATTATTAAAAATTCACATATAAATCCATTAAAGAACCAAAATATTCTTCTATTGGATCAAAGGTTTTTTAGTTTTAATTATACCAAACATTTTCTACAAAGTGATTTTTTGGAAGAGGGTCCATTTTGGCTGAAATTGTAATTATTAAAAATATTGTTTTGTGCCAAAGATAATTTATTAGGATACATATTGTTTCATGGGCCAAAATGCATTTTATTTATTTATTTATAATAATATATATTTTATTATTTAAAAGGATTCATTAGACCAAAAACAAAAGCCTAAAGAGAAGGTTAAAAATTGGAGGAGAACACTGGGGGCATCAGCAAAGAAGCTTCATTAGAGGAGAAGAATTTGCTTAACCATAGTTTGGAAAAGACCAAAAGTGTGGAATAGTACTATGACAACCCTACGATGGTTGATGGTGAGGGATTAAAAAAAAGCCATAAATAGAAGTTGACAAGATCCAAGGTGGCTAATGTTATGATTTCAAGTGATGTGGAGTCCGACAATTCATGGGAACCTAGCGTGAAGAATTTGAACCTAAAGGAATCTTTCTGAAAAATAAAAGAAAATATTAGAGGATTTCCAAGTTGTCAAAGCCCTGAAGGGAGGCTATAAGCGTCCTGAATTCATTATTTCCCATGGGGTGGAGAAACATCTCCACAGACCATGGCAAAAGTCCCTTATTGTTAAACTTTTGGGTAGTTTGATTAGTTATAAAGCCTTGGAATCTCATCTCAAACACATGTAGGCTAAGAATGGAGCTACTACTTTGATTGATCTGGGCACTCAATTCTTTTTTATTAAGTTTACTAGTGACGATGATTTTGATTTTGCTTCAATTGAGGGGCTATGGTTGATTTATGATCATTACCTTCCTATTAGGCATTGGAGCCCGAATTTTGATCTGAAATCAGCCACCAATTGGTAGGGTGACTGATTAGGTGAAGATCCCTAACTTGCCTATCAAATACTATAATCCTAAAATCTTAAACTACATCGGGAATAGATTTGGCAAGATTGTTAAGGTTAATTTAAACACATCATTACAAGCAAGAGGTCGTTGTGCCCATATTTGTGTAGAAATTGATCTAGACAAGCCTCTAGTCTCTATTTTTAATCTAAGGGATTGTAACTACTAAATCGAGTATCAGGGACTCTATCTTTTATGCCTTCGCTATGAGAACTTCAATCACTATGTGGAGGGTTGTCCTTCGCAACCTGTTCATGAAAGTCTTACTAATAGTCCCATGAAGGATAATAAGACTTCAAATGATAGCCAAGGTCCAACCACTAATGGTGGTTCGGGGTTGTGGAAGGTGGTGCTAGAGTCTAGGCATCAAAGTAGGGTCAAAGATTCAATAATTGTTATTGGCCTAAGGCTACAAGCTCAAGACTTTGATAATAATAAAACCCAATCAATATTTATGTAAAAGCCTATTTGGATTCTTTGACCCATTGTGTGAATTTTATATGGCTTAATATGTATTGTTTAAGTCCACAATGCGCCTGATTTTAGTTGTTGACTGGTTGTGCTAATGAACTCAACAACAAAATAATTACTGCATAAACGACATAAGAGTTATGGGCTTTATGTAAACTAAAGATAAAATAGAAATGCATTCTGCTGAGGCTATCTTTGATTATTATGAGAAAAAAATGAATTGTTTCTCTAACTTATATTTTGAGCTTTGTAATAGCATTTATGATGAGTTAACTAAATAAGTTACATGGGAAGAGCTTTATTATCGATAATAGCTACAACACTGAAATTGTTGAACATTAGAAATGAAATAGGAATGCTTCAACCAAAAAAAATATTGAACAATCAGGATTATCTCTAATAGCTAAGAGAAGCAGAAAGCCTATATTTATGAGCAAATTCAAAGTGCAAAAGTAAAAAACAAGTGTATAGAAAAATGAAACAAAGTGCTTTAAAAATTCTTGTAAAATCTTTGCTTAGTGTCTAATGTATTCACTTACTAGAAGCCAAAAAATTTTTGTGTTAAAAGTATCTCAACAAGAGATAAAGTTGTTTTAGCAATTCCTTGTAAAATTCTAGTTTAAGTAGTTAAGGGTTAGCTATATAAAACCATGCTAAAAAGATTA
The DNA here is from genome assembly GCA_032878935.1 of Erythrophleum fordii. Classification (NCBI taxonomy): domain Eukaryota; kingdom Viridiplantae; phylum Streptophyta; class Magnoliopsida; order Fabales; family Fabaceae; genus Erythrophleum; species Erythrophleum fordii. The sequence goes on along the minus strand of JAVQMF010000052.1, from coordinate 8,663,924 downwards.
TGGTAAGCGTGGAAGTCTATGTTGGTGGTAAGCACAAAGTAAAACCATCATCTCTATAAGCTTATTGATTTTAGTGAGAAAATCCCTTAAAGTTTTAAAGGGATTAGATGTAGGCCAAAGGGATTGAACCATGATAAACCTCTATGTGATTTTTCTCTCTCCCTACTTCTATTTATAGTTTGCAGATTTTGCCTCCTTCACCTTTAGAAGACCTTGATTTAAATTGTTAATTTGTAATTATGTTGATCTTCCCCACTTCACTTTTGTATTTCAATCTATTGCTTTATATTATCATTAACATCATTTAGTTTTTGTGAAGATTATTACTTTATTTACATATCTACTTGACTTTTATAGAATTTAATTGGTCTTTTATTGAATACTGTTTACATCCACCATTTTCTGAGCATTTATTTTTTAGAGATTAATTAGTCCTCCACCTTAGTAAAAGCAAAAATTTTATTTTCTGCATATCACACCTATTTACCCCCTCTAAATATAATTATCAATTGTAGATTTTGGGTAGAAACAATTGGGATCAAGATATGATATTCTCATAGATTCAGTTGAAGAAAGACATGAAGAGATAGTGCTAGACAAAGATATTGATAAGGAAACAAATTTGCATGGTGTTATCATGGCAAATATGAATAACATTTATGTAAGTCATTCTCAGGAGAGAAGTAGGTTGGATCATAATGGTAGGAAGAGCTCTCAATTTTCCCAATCTAAAATAAGTCTTGTCAATCATGATACCCAAATATGATACATAAAAGGATGAAACAAAATTACATGCCTAAAGCCCATGGAAAAGAAAAGAATCTTGAAATTGATAAGCCTACTAGTAGCCACCCAAAGGATATTACATGTGATTTAGCCACATCATTTATTAAGGAGTGACTCAGGGAGTTTCATAGACCTATTTATGCTTCACAGCATTACACTCCACAATAAGATATATGTGACCACCCTAATCCCAAATCCCGATAATTAAGGTTAAACATACAATTAATCCTCATTAATTATGAAAATATAGAAAAATTTAAACCCTAATATGATTAGAGTCATCAATCGTTCAATTACATACTCCTATGTTCATAAGGGAATAAAACATCTATTAATAGGCCTTGGATTCTATTACTCATTAGTTATGACTCACCCTAGTGACTCTAGATCATCATTTATGATTAATCCATGGAAATCTAGGCTTTTCTAGTTAAAATAACTGTTTTAGCATGTTAGCCGCGGCCAAATTACCCGTTAGCCGCGGCCAATTCCCCTCTGGTTTTACCCCTTTTTTCATCACAAATTTCTTCACCGCGGCCAACCTACATGGTGCCGCGGCGAAGAAGCCTCCTGGAACTTCCTCGCTCGCCTATCGATATTGGCCGCGGTCAATTTCTCCTCACGACGCGGCTAATTCCTCTCTGAAATGCCGGGGACATTTTCCTTAAAAGTTCGCCGCGACTAATCCCCTAATTCGCCGCGGCGAATTCCTCTCTGAATGACTCCCAGTTTCCCCTTTCATATTTCGCCGCGGCCAATTGATATTTAGCCGCGGCGAATTACCCTCTGGGCCTCTTCCTGGGCAACTTCGCCACTATTGGCCGCGGCCAACTCCATTTTTAGCCGTGGCTAAAGTTCCTCTGATCCTACAACTTTAAAATTCTTGACCCCCACTCTCCTTTCTCCCTCCAATCTCATCCTAGGGCCCCTCTACCTCAATTGTAGGACTCAAATGTCCTTTATTAGCCTGATTTTAACAAGTTATTCTACCCATACTAACTCGTGACTCAAGGGTCCATTGCTTTCCTCTAATTACCCTATATCAGCAAATCCATTCATCAGCAATTTGTAAAATAACAATGACTTGAGTTCATAATCTATCAACAACTATCACTCGGCGCCCAATCAATTAGGATTCATAGTAATAATTCCAGATTTCATTTCTAATAACAAGATACATCAGAGTTCATCAAAGCTCATAACAGATATCATAAGTTCATACGTCAAATACCAATTTAAAGTAAGGCCTAATCCTCAATAGGTACACATTATATCATCAAAATTACAGACTCCTACACTTGGCAATGCAGATACATGATGCTATACAAGACTCAACAAAATTAGCATCTATCCTAATACACTTAGACCAAGTGCAGCTCCCCCACACGAGGCCTCAGCTCATGGATGTTCATCCACTTGCTTACCCTTATCTTTACCCGAAGAACCTTCACCTGAAATGTTAATCCCATAACACGGGGTGAGATATAAATCTCAGTAACCATGGTAATTCCACCATATGATCCAGTTTAATATACATATATGCATGAATCAAAATCATCATTCAGAATCATATCAGTCATTTTAGCAAATGAATTAATCAAGCTATCATGATTACTATCCCATACTAGCAATCATATAATCACATGTTAAAGGCCATTAACATTGGGAGAGGCCCGTCCACGGCACCTACTTCCCATTGAGCACAACTAGGGCTCAGTGCATCTGGGGTTGATCATACCCGGTGCCCGATCGCGGCACATGCACGGGTGGCAGCCGCACCACAGCTCCACCATGGACTCACAAGGTCCAATCATCATACCACAGATAGCCAATCATTTCATTCAACAATTTCAAACCATTCAAATGCAGCAGATATGAAATTAAACAGATACATGCATGGAATTAATATAAACCCTGGTTACCTCACTTGTAGACAATGTTGTAACAGCCACCACAACTCCTAAATTCGGATTCAAGTATCTCCCACCAGAAATCTCAATGTTTCCCCCAAAATCCTAAGCAAATTCGTACAAAATTAATACCCATAATATAAATCAGCTTTGGGGGTCTCAACCCAACAAGGAAAGCATTAAAATGGAGGGTTTAAGGTCACCTAACACCAGCCCTAACCCCAACATGCGAATTTCACCAAGAAAATCCCCAAACACCCACATTTCAGATTTTGGATAAGATGAAAATCCTCCAAATGAAAATCTAATCAGACCAAATTAAAGGAAAAGATGAGGGGATTAAGTTGTATAACTATTACCTTGACCAAATCTTACTCCAAATGTGAGAAAATGTGGAATTAAGTGAAGAACCCTAGCCTCTCCTCCTCACCTCCGAATTTCTCTTTGTGGTTCAGCAAAAATGAGGGTTGGCTGAAGTATTAGGGTTTTAGATGGGTTTTAGTTGGGTCATGGGTTGGGTCATGGGTTGGTCCAAGTCCAAACCCAATTGGGTTTCAGATTTTTGCTTATTGGGCTAGTTTTAGAGTATTGGGCTGCAAGATTTTCTTTGGGCCAGTTTTATACATTAGATGGTTGAAGTTTAATGGAACTTGAGCCAAATTTGAAGGGCTCAAGGGTTTGGGTCTGCACAGGGGTAATTGGGCCTCCATTAATCTTTCATTCATGATTCATTAATTTAGGCCTATATGAAAATTCTATCCCAAATAAATCCTTAAACCCATATTCATACTTTATCTATCTAAAATACCTATTCACTAACCTTCCCAATTATCTTCTATCAATTATCATTAATTAACCTTAATCCACAATTAATACCTTAATTAATTTTTTGGGGTGTTACAATATAGAACCTCCATATTTGCATGCTAGGCTCAGTTCGAAAGACTTAATGGACCAAGATCATGTTAGTGCTAATAATACCATTTCTCGAGTTATTAAGACTCCTTTGGACCCCAAGAGCATGTCTATGGCTATGCAAGTTACTTAATCCCTCTTTTTGTGTTGTTCATGAGTAAGATTATTATATGGAACATTTATGGTGCTAGTAATTTGAGTTTGACTAGATATTTGAAGCAATTCTATGACTCTTATGCTCTTGATCTCATTACTTTGGTTGAAACTTGCATTAAGGGTGATAATACTAGTCCAAGGATATGGAGGTTGAGTTTTGATGACTATTTTATTGTTCTTAAGTGTGGCAAATATGGGGGAATATGGGTAGCTTAGAAACACTATAAAGTGTCAATTTCTATTATCAAGCTCTCCTCCTAAATGATTCATATGCAGATTATGGGGTGCATTGGTAAGAGTTTCTTTTTAACAATGGCTCATGCTATTCCTTACCATAATCTCAAGCTTGACCTTTGGAATGATCTTTTCGCTATTACTCACACCTTAAGTGAGCCTTGGCTAGTGATAGGTGAGCTTAATGACATCTGTGATCCAAATGAGAAGAAAGGTGGGCCTCCAACAAATGTTAACTTGTTATGTGTTCTTCTTAACCTTAGCTACAAAGGCTTGTAGTTTACTTGTGTGGGACCCAAGTTACAAATATTTAATAAGATCTTTGACTATCTTTACCGTGCATTTGGTAACACTAGCTAGCTTATTATCTTCCTTGAGTGTATAGTTTCCACTTTAACTAGAATGAAGTTTTCTAACCAGGACCCTATTATTATTCAACTTTATGGTGCAAGTTCTAAAGATGGCAATAATAGAACCTTCCATTTTGAAGCTTCCTAGTTGACCTCCAAGAAGTACGAGGCTTTTTAAAAAAATAATTAGCATCATGATCTAGACCTTTATGCAACTCTAAATGCCTTTAGAAGGGACATTAAGGTGTGGAATATCAAAGTTTTTTGGCACATTAAGAAAATGAAGAATTGTATCCTTGCTAGACTAAGTGACATTCAGTCGAGCCCATCTTTCCCTTACTCTGCTTTTCTCCATCAACTTAAAATTTCTCTTCAAAATGATTTAGAGGAAGTGATGGCTCAGGAGGTGTTTCTTTGGTTTTAGAGAACTAAAATCAATGAGGTTAAACATGGTAACCAAAATACTAAATACTATCATGTAAAGATCACAATCAAAAGATGAAGAAATCAAATTTTATCTCTTAGAGATAGTGGAGGTAGTTGGATTGAAGACGCTAGTGATCTTCATGCCTTTAACTACTATAAAAACATATTCATGGAATAAAATAGCGGTCTAAGCCATTTCTAGACTCTTGTTACCTTTCCTTCCTTACATCAGGTTTCAATTGATGTGATAGCTCACTAGTGTATAATTGATGAAATTAGAAGTGCTATTTTCTTTATAAGTCCCTAAAAAGCACTTGGCATTTATGGCTTTTCCCCTATTTTTTACCAATTTTAGTATGATATTCTAAGTCATAATGTAGTTTCCTTTATAAGTGATGCATTTAATGGAAATGTGCCTTTGGAAGAAGCTAACAAGACCTTTATGACTCTTATTCCTAAATTTGATAGGCTTGATTTCATTACTCAACATTTCTTTATGCAATGTGGCTTACAAGTACCTAATGAAATTGTTAGCCAATCAGCTAAAACCCATTCTTGATAAAGTTATTTCTCCTTTTTCAGCTAGTTTTATCCCAAATCATTGTATCCAATATCATATTATTATTAGTCAATATATTATCCACTCTATGAAAAAATGAAAGATAAGAAGGGTTTCTTTGCTATTAAAATTTATTTGGAAAAAGCTTATGACAAATTACATTAGAGTTACATTGCTAACATTCTTAAAGAGGTAGGTATTAATGATACTTTCTCTCATATTATCATGCATTGTATTACTTCTTCATCTTTGAGTGTTCTTTGGAATTGGGATAAAAATGATTTTTCCACCCTTTTAAAGGCATTAGATAAGGTGACCCTATTTCTCTCAACATCTTTGTATTATGTATGGACAAGCTTTCTTATTTGATTTATAATGAGTCTTTAAAGGCAACTAAAAGCCTTTTTGTGTTAGATGTTAAGGTTCTAATATCTCTCATCTTATGTTTGCAAATAAGGTTCTCTTTTTCAAGGAAGCATCCATGAATTAATAGGTTTATATTAATCATTGTTTGGAACTATTCTATAACCTTTTAGTTCAAAAGGTGAATAAAAGTAAGTCTTCTATATTTTTTCTCTTATAATGTTCTTGCCTTTATTAGAAGCTCTTTGACTCTTGCTTTAAGCTTTAACAATTCTAATGATTTGGGGAAGTATCTTAGCATTCCCTTAAGTAAAAGAATGAGTTCTAATCACACTTTCAATTATATTATTAACAAAGTCCAATAGAAGCTTGCTAGTTGCCAAGTGACTCATTTTTCTATGGTTGGTAGGATTACTTTAGTTATGTCTGTGATTAGGTCTATACCTATTTATCCCATGCCTGTCTTTAAAATCCCTACTAAGGTTTGTAACCATATTGTTAAAGTATAGAAATTTTTTTTTGGGGCCATGATAACAATTGTAAGAAAGTCCATCTTACAGATTAGAACACTATTTGCAAACTAAAATGGCATGGTGGTTTGGGTTTTCTTCACTTAAGCACCATGAATAGAGCTTGCATCTCTAAGCTAACTTGATGGTTCTCTTTCACCCTTTTGAGTTATGGTGTCAAGTCCTTAGAGGAAAAGATTCATGTTTTAGGAATAGACTAAATATTTTCACCTTTAAAAATGGTGATTTGCAACTCTAGAAATTTATATGTTACCAACATGATTTTCTTCGAGCTAGGATGGCTTGGCAAGTTAGAAATAGGGAGTCTATTAATTTCTTCATGGACAAATGGGTTGACTCTAGTGTTAAACTCTTATGCTACTATCATACTAAGGTTGATCAAAATATCTTATCCCCAAGTTATGTAATGGGTCAACCCATATGGAGGCTAGGATTTTGATAAGATTGCTTTTCTTTCTCCTTACAGAAATCACATGTAAGTTTCTTCCTATCATTCCTTCCTAAGCTAGCTTTGTGTTGATATTCGCTTGTGTGAGTGTTGAACCTAGCAATTGCTTCATTGTGAAAAGTGCCTATAACATTCTATCTAAAATGTTGCTTTCTAATAGCCCATCTATTTGGCAGTGGGTTTAAAGGTGGAAAGGCATAAAACATGTCTATTGCATCTTATGGCTTGTTTTACATGATAAGCTTCTTATAAACAATAAGAGGAATGGTTAAAGCCATTCTTTGTTTTTTTATGCCTACTATCCTATATGTCTTGAAGATGTTTCACATGTACTTAGGGATGACCACTATACTCAACTAGTTTGGAAAATTCTTATTAAACTAAGCTCGTGAACTCAGTTTTTCTTTTATGATTTGAAGGAGTGGGTGCATTATAATCTTACTAAGGATATAGGGCTTGATTCTGTTATCCCCTGATTGGTCACCTAGGGGTTTGGTACATGGATTCTTTGGAAATGAAGAAAATGATAGTATTTTTAATGCTAACTTTCAAATACCTACAACTATAGCCATTGCCATCTTAAAGGTAAGGGATAAGTTTTTTTTGAACCCATACGCAATAGTTTCAAGCAGTAGGTCAAAGAAGAGAGAGCCTGATTAGCTCTGGAGGAAGCCGTCCTTATGTTAGGTGAAGGTGAATTGTGATGGTTCTATGAGTGGAGATGGTGCTAGGGTTAGGTGTGGTAGCTTGATATGAAATTATGCAAGTTTTTAGCATGGAGGAGTTAGCTATTATCAGGGGGCTTGTTCCATCTTCAACATGGAGCTCTAAGGGGTCAAGGTTGTTTTGTCTATGGCATAAGATCTTTATCATCATTTGATGATGGTAGAGTTCAAGAGGAAAAAGGTGGTGGTTTTGATTAATTCCTCAAAAGACTCTTCAAACAACCAAGTATTGCATAATATTCTTCTAGACCTAAAGAGGAACTGAATGGTTGAGTTTAAGTGTAACACATGACTTTCTAGCCTTTCTCATGCAATTTCTATGCCTCATGCCATGCACTTCTCAAGGATCATAGGAAAATAACATATAAAATAATGAGTTTTCTTGTGTTGCGCTATGCATAAATTTTTCTTTCAGAGTCCCATGGGCCATATGAACTCATGTATCATATTCTCATATTTAATTACATAGATGCAACTCATTTCCATCACCAAAAGTGGCTTACAACTTGTGCACGACAAGGGAAGACATAAAATTCATGATGGTAGCCTGGGCCAGAATTTCCCTTTCTCTATCATAAATTTTGAAAAATTATAACTAATTCTAGAAAAATTAAAATCATATATTCTTTGCTATTTTGGAAAGCTACACATGTCTAATTTATTCTAAAAATATATCTAGGCTGTGAAACACAACATAGAAGACATTTAACATTCGAAAAATTGTAGAGGTCTGGCTAGCTACTGGTACTATCACAGGTTTTTGCTACAAATTTCAAAAATATCTAATTAATTTCAGAAAAATCCAATCCATATAAATAATATCAATTTGAAAAGATATAGATATTAGATATAAGGAAAAAATAACTCCAGACCAATTTAGACACGTCCAGGTATCAAAAACCAATCAAATAGTAACTTGGGTCAGTTTAGACACCTGATACTGGATAGAAATTTTAAAAATTTATATCTCCCTATCTAGACATCTAAATGGGGTACTTCTAGTTGGCACAAGTCACTAGGAATGTCTTGTTTCTACTTATAAAACTTTGTGGCAATTGGACGTCATTTTCCCCCTGAGTGATAGAATCTAATTTCAGACCAGTTTGAACAGTATGATGAACCAAAATTAGAATTTTTTCCAACTTTGAAAATTTCTCAAATATTCCATAGACTTCCAAAAATTTTATACTTTAGCTTTCCAAAAATCTTTCAATAAGCTCTAATTTCATGCCAAATCTTAGACCAAGAAGAATTCATTTGGACAAAAAGTAATATATGTTTCCAATATAGTCAATTTTGCTTCATATTAGATACCAAGTGTGCCCAAATGGTCTTTCTTGGTGTTTGGCACCTCTTGGGTAAGTTTAAAAGCATGAATATGACTTGTATGAACTGGTCAAGTGGTCCCAAACCTCATGCATCTCAGTTTGGTCTCTCCACTTTCAGTATTACATTCAATTCCATAAGCTAGTCTAGCCATTCCACACTCAAATTGCACTATACCATTCATACAACATTCAATCTCATTTGTACATGATACATTAATATAATTAAACATGTTCATAATATCATAGGGCATATGCAACATTAATTTACAACACTTGCTACTCATATGGCCTTAAAGAAGTAAGATTTATGCACTATGTTGTCAATATCTTATCTCCTAAGGTGTTAGCTCCTATTACCTTATTCTTTTGATTCATCTAGCATGTTAGAACATTAGAGAGGAGGGAATGAGATTCAAAGAATCTCAATAGCTCATCTCCCTTTCAATCACACATAAAAGATGTAAAACAAGTCTTACAAATGCATGCATGAGCATATTAACATTTGTAAGCATTCAAGAAGCATTCTTAGCATTTGAAAAAGTTATACATAACATACATAGGCTTGCCAAGTAAGTGGATTGGCCTCACCCATTCACTTGTAGATTTTAGATTTATCTCACCCATTCTTTAAGAGGTTCTTAGACTCAATCTTACTCTTGGAAGTCACCCTCACTTTTGGGAGACTCTTTACTTTGTCTCAACCAATTTTAAGGGTTCTTGGCTCACCCTTACCATGGCTAAAAGTTCTTGACTTCACCATACTCAAGCAAACCTAAGCAAATATTATAAACATCATTTAGAAACATAATGCATCATCATGGTACCTAGAGCTCATGCTAGAATATTTTTCATAGCTTAAAATACACATACAGACATTCAAAGACAAGTCCAACATACATTCATGCATGAGAGAAGGAGGAGTGAGCTACTTTGTGTAATGTCTGCGTTAAACGACGGGAACAGAGACATTTTCAAAGCAAGTCCCTTAGAATGAATTAGTTAAGATTCCAAAAAATTTGAGTAATATTCTAGACTCTTAAAAATAAGAATTCTAATCTTAGATGGAAGGAAAAATAGAGCTAGAATGAAGAAACAAATTTTGACGAAAAACTTACAAAATATAATGGCATTTTCGTAATTTTGAGCAAATTTTGAAATCCACACAAAAGGACATTTTAAATGAAATTTTTGAGTTCTCCATGATTCTCAAAGGCCCTGAAAACCATAGGAAACTTTGAGACAATTAAATTCCATCCAGTGGACGTTTTCCAATGTTGACAGATTTATTCGAGAAGGTTTTAGCTTCGCTTTGAGTGATTCCAAAGCCATTTTGTTAAATTGAGAATCTAAATTTTATAATAAAAAAGACAATTATCAAAAAGGAGCTAAAACGAAGGAGAAACGAAAATACAAAGAACGAAGGGCAAAATTGGAATTTTTGAAAAAATCATTTCTTCCTACCTATAAATAGGTGGTACCTCACACTCTCCCTCATTTAGTTTCAGATTATTCTACCCTAAAATTAAAAGAAAAAGCCTAGGAGAGAGGCACACAAGAGAGGAAGAAGAAGGAGGAAGAAATCAAGCTCAAAGGTATGTTTCCATGGTAGTTTTTCATGCTTTTCTCCATCCACACCACCTTTCCTTCATTTTCCTTTGTTTTCTTTGATTAAAATGGAGTTTATAAATCTGATTCAAGGGAGAAAATCAAGAGAATTTTTGGATTTGGAGAGAGGAGCTTGGAGAAAGCAAGAAAAAACAAGGAAACTAGGTAATTTCTCTTCCTATGGTCGATATCTTCACCCACCCTTTTTCTCCATTTCACCTAACCCTAGGAGCCATAGGAGGATCTGAGTTTTAAGCCAAACCAAGTATGAATCTAATGTATTTGAGGGAAAAGAACAAGAATATGCAAAGGAAATAACAAAACAACCATTAGATTTCAAGATGCAAATTCTAGGGTTTTGTGTACACCTTATAAAATTAGACCTTATGTGATAATTCTTAGGTCTAATTAAGATTTAAATGAGTTCTTAAGATCCCTGAGATGCTCCCCACATGCTTCCTCCTTCAAGAAAACAAAGAGAATTTCAAGGAGGCTAAGGAAGCCCTATGTCTCGGCCAAATAAGGTTGGGGTAGTTAGAGAGAGTTTTAAATTTTTCTAAGGCCATTCTTGAGTCATATTTGATAAATGAATATGAGGAGAGGCCTTGAAAAAAATTTAGAACTCATAGAAAGTGATTTGGTGCTTTAGGTTCTATATTATGACCTAAAGAAGCAACATATTGTTAGGCTCTTGGTTTTAATTGTGTGATGACTCCAAGAGGCTTAAAAGAAGTTGAGAATCATAATTGAAAGGAAAGAATGGAGCCTAGAAATTAATTGAGGAGTGTTGCTTCATTAAGTGCAATTATGGACCATGATGGGGTTTATAAAACAACCTAATGTCTAAGCAAGTTGTGTGGCCTTAGAATTTGTTTCATGAACCTAATTGGCTTCCATAAATTGTATCTAGGCCAAGAGAAACTATCTCCACAAGTTTGTGAGTGTGTGGCCGAAGCAAAGGAGGGAATTTCAAGAGAAAAAGTATGTGATTGTGTGTAAGGTAGCTCTTTCCACCTTTTTTTATGCATGAATGTGTGTTTAGCTTGTCTTAGAATGTGTGTATGTGTATTTTTAAGCTATGAAAAGTATGCTAGTATGATTTTATATTCCATGATTTCATGATGACATATTATGTTTTCAAATGAATGTATGATGTTTGTTTGAGTTTGTTTGAGTGTGGAGAGGCTAAGAATTGTTAACTATGGTGAGGATGAGCCAAGAACCCTTAAGATTGGTTGAGACAAAGCAAAGAGTCTCCTAAAAGTAAAGTGGGCTCCCAAGAGTATGGTTGAGTCTAAGAATCTCTTAAAGAATGGGTGAGGTAAGTCCAAAATCTATGAGAAAAAGTGTGAGGCTAATCCATCTACTTGGTAAGTTCTTAGATGTCTTGTATGAGTTATTCACATGCCAAGTTTACTTCTTGAATGTTCATGACTTCCATTATACCTATGCATGCATTTTCTAGACTTGCTTTGTATATATTATGTATGATTGAATGGGAGATGAGCTATTGGGATTCTTTGAATCTCATTCCCTCCTCTCCAATGATCTTACATGCTAGATGGACTAAGTAGACACTATAATAGAAGCCAATCACCTTGAAGGAAAGAGTTTGACAATAAAGTATTTGAGTTTTATCACTTTAAAGCCATATTTGTGTCAAATATTGTAATCTGATGATGTATATGGTCTATAAATTCTTAGACATGTGTGATTATAGTATTATGTGATGTATAAATGTATGGATATGATATGTCAACTCTAAAATGTAATTTGGATATGTAATGTCAAGGTATGCATTTTAGAAAGTTTGATGTAATGTGTATATGTGTGGATAAGATGGCCAAAATGAAATGTATGAGGTTTGGGACCATTTGGGCAGCTCAAACAAGTCCTAATTATACTTTTAAACTTGCCTAAAAGGTGTCAAAACCAAAGGAAAGCCATTTGGCAATTTCGGTACCCTATATGGATGGAGCAAAAAATGACCATAATGGAACCCTATATCACTTTTTATCCAAATGAGCTCTTCTTGCTTTGATATTTAGAATGCAAATTAGATCATGTTGAAAGCCTTTTGGGAAGCTAAAGACCATAATTTTTGGAGGTTTACAGAATATTTGATGAATTTTCAAAGTTAGCAATTTTTCTGGTTTTGATTTGTTACACTATTCATTTAGTCCAAAATTGAATTTTGTCACACAGGGCCCAAATGATGTCCAACTATCATGAAAATTTATATAGAGAAACTAGATATTTCTAGTGACTTGTACCAACTAGAAGCACCTCATTTGGAGGTCTAGAAAGGGTGTTATGAATTTTTACACATTCTATCCAGTCTCAAGAGTTTTACCTGACCTGAGTTACTGTTCTATTGAATTTCGATATTTGAGCTACCTGAGTTGGTCTAAAACTATTTTCCCCCTCTATTTAACATCCATATATTTCTAGATTGATATCATTTGCATGGATTGGATTTTTGTGGAATTAATTGAATATTTTTGAAGTTTGTTGCAAAAATTTTTGACAGCATCAGAAGGCAGTTTGACCTCTGAACCTTTCCAGATGTCAAACGTCCTCTGTAATGAATGATAGGGTCTGGAAATATTTTTAGTGTGAAGTAGACATCCATAGATTTCCAAAATGACAAAAAATGTATGTTTTTTACTTTTCTAGAATTAGATATGATTTTCCAAAGTTTGGACAGAAAAGAGGCAAAAGCTGGCAGAAAATGAATGTCCATGTTTTATACTTCATTTTGATTTTCTTAAGATGTGAGCCAAATTTTATAATGCAAATAAGTTAAAATCATCTAATTAAATATGAGAATACATTATATGAGCTCACACAATCCACGTGATACCGGATGAAATTTTTATACACGACGTAGCGCAATTAAATACCTTATTTTATTGGAGTTTTCTAATTTCCCTTCATGTGATGCACTATATGAGCATGCAAATGTGATAGAAGTTAGAATTTATGGTGTTACATTTATTGGTATTAGAGTAAAAGTTTAGACTCTCAATGTGGGTTGTAGCTTGTGTTAATAAGTTACCTAGATGCATATGAGCTCGTGCCTCTTTTGCCTCTTTAATCTCATTTAAAACTTTTACAAATGGTTTTACAACTGACACACTAATTAGCTCTCTTCTCTAAGGAAATATTTACTAAAAAAAGTATGAAGTTTAAAAAACCTTTATAGATCAAAGGATTATAATTATGCTCTCAATATGACTCTTAAATAGTCAAATAAATTAAACACTTGGCAAAGATAAGACTTAGAATAAGGAGAACAAAGAAAACTACAATAAGTTCTAGAATGAGATATCATTATAGTTTTTCTCTTTATTTCTTCTATTCTACATTTCTCCTTCTGATATAAGCCTTTAGCTTTCTAGTTATTATGAAATAGCTACATATTTGTTCATTGAGCAACTAGGCCATCATGATTATTAGGTAGCCATGGAATAGTAAGGTAGCTGTTCTTTTTCGATTGCCTTTAGAAGACTTTTTGTAACAAACGATTTTTTATTGTAAAATGTCATAATTGAGTTGTATAAAAGCAAGTCCCCTAAGATGAGTAATTTAAAACCAAATAAAAATTTGACAAAATTTTTAATAATAAAAAATGAGGATTTGAGTCTCGAGCCAGAAATTAGGTTGGAATGGTTCAAAAAATTTGTTGAAAGTTTAGTGACATTTTTGTAAATATGAAAAATTTTTGGAAAACTCATAGAAGGGTTTTTTTAAATGGAAAATTTGAATTTTCTGGATTTCTCAAAGGCTTTGAAAATTATGGGAAGCCCTGGGACAGTTAAAACCCTTCTAGTGTGAGTTTTTTGAACGTCAGTTGACCTAAATTTTGAACCATTCATTCAAGAAGGTTTTAGCTCTAATTTGAGTGATTGCAAAGACATTTTATACGATTGGAAACCTAAATTTTATGATGGAAAAGGCGGTTCTCAAAAAAGAGTTAAAACAAAGCTAAAACAAAAATGTTACATATGCAAGGCATAAATGTCATTTTTAATAAACAATCTTCTTCCTTTTGGCTTTATATTAGGCATCCAAGTTCTAGCCTCTTCTAACTGACATATTGCTTCATCCAAAATAGAGAAGAGGGTTAGAGAGAGAGATGCACTAAGAGGAGCCAAGAAAGAAGAGAAAAATCAGGAAAAATGGATAAGAAAAATTCAAGAATCCATGGTTTTCCTTCTTGAAACTTCACTTTCCTCCCTTTCCTTCATCTTTTCATGATTTTAGTGGGTGATATAGTTCTCTTTTGGCCTTGAACTAGAGGGAAAAAGTTAGAAATTCATAAAGGAAGCTAAGGCAAGAAGAAACACTCTTGAAGAAGGCTTGAATTCAATGTAGGTTTCATCTCTTCTTACTTTCTTCTTCTCCCTTCCTTTATTGTATGTTTCGACCAAGAGCAGAACCATGAGATAGGGAAATTTTCTGACTTAGAGCAACCATGAAACCATTGATTTAGGCTATGGGAACTTGGAATATGCAAAGAAATTGAAAGAAAAACTAATAGAAATTAAGATAGGAAAGTGTAAGCTCTTGAATGTAATGTATAAACTAATTTGATATGTGAATTTTCTTACATGTGTGAGTGTTTATTTAAGCTCCGAAGACCTCTAGGAAGCCTCCCAAGTGAGTCTCCCATCAAGGAAAAATCAAAATTTCCATAGGCTCTTCCTCCTTCCATAGTTTCTCCCAAAGCTAGATAGGTTAGGGGATGTTTTAATTTGTTCTAACCTTAGTTTGGGACTTCATATGATGGTAGAAGGTGGAAGGAAGTTTGGGACTTCATATGATGGTAGAAGGTGGAAGGAACCCTTGGGAAAAATTTAAAAGCTATAAATTGGGAGATGAGATAATGGCTTCCATAATGTAGCCTTATGAGGCAACATGTATCTAGGCTTTTGAAAGTGAGTGTGTGATGATTCCAAGACCTTAAATGAAGTCAATAAGCCTAAATATAAGAAAAAAATAGAGCCAAGAGCTTGAATTATGGTAGTTGCCTTATTAGGCCATTAATGGAACCAATATGAGACCAATGGAACAAAGTGTGTTCTTAAGAGTAAATTTAATGCTTTGGTTTGTTTCAAGAGTATAATTGAGTATTGTTTATTGTGTTTAGGCCAAGAAAGGCAAGCCCTATCTAGTTGTGCTTGTGGAACTGAGAAAGGGAAGGAATAAAGCAAAGTAAAGCTTGGATTTTTACCAAGGTAGCTCTCCACCTCATTCTTCTTGCATTCTTAGTTATGTATATGTCATTATGCACTTGTATGTGCTTTTATGTCTTATGAACATGCCACTTGATGTTATGATGTTGCATTGGTACCAATATGCTTTCTTGAATGTTATTGGTTTGTGAACATTGCTCATAAGGGTAAAGTGATACTAAAAGTCCCTTTTTATGGGAGAGAAGATGCCAAAGTTTCTAAGCATGGGTGAGACAAGGCCAAAAGTCTCATGGATAGGTGAGGCCAAGTCAAAAGTCCTTAGGTCAAAGGTGAGGCAAATCCAAAAGTTTTAAAAATGGAGTGAGGCTAAACTAAAAGTCCTTAGAATTCATTCTTGACCTATTGTGACTTTGTAGCATGGAAATGTGGATTGAAATGCTTTATGATTATGTTAGCTTGCATACTTGTACCTTTGACATGTTATATCCCTTAAATGTGTGGTTGAATAGGTGTATGAGTTATTGGGATTCCATAAACCTCACCTCCATCCTTCTCCTATCTCAAATGACCTAGGTGGAGTTCAAGAACCAGAGAATGGAGGGCAAGGAGCCTAAATGGCTATGTTGTGACAAATATATAATTTGTATAGCTTTTAAATGCAAGGAAATGTCAAAGTGTTTATGTACATATTATTTTTGAGTTGTAAGCATTTGAGCAATATAAAAGCATGTATAGATGATGTATGAACCAAATTTGATGGCAAAGTAATAGTAGAATGTGATTTGGGTACTTAAAAGCTTATATTTGCTTATGTATTCTTGTATGTGAAATAGCCAAATTGATATGCATGATGATTTGGACCACTTGAGTAGTTCATATATGATGTAATTATGCTTTCAAACTTACCCAAGAGGTGCTAGAACAGAAAGAAGACTATTTGGATCAAATTGAACCCTTGGATGGCACTAAAATGACCATAATTGTGAGCTATGGTAAAATTTGTTCAAATGAGCTCTTCTTGATTTGAAATTTGGCATTCATATAGGTCTTGTTTAAATATTTTTAAGAAGTTAAAGTACATATTATTTGGAGTTATATAGAATTTTTGACAAATTTTCAAATTTGGCTGAAATTTCATAATTTGACAGTGGCACTATTCATATGGTCCAAAATTTTTCCTTTGTCATTCATAGGCCAAATGATATCTAATGGCCATGAAATTTTATAGGCATAAACTAGACATTCATAGTGACCTATATCAACTAGAAGCACCTCAATTGGATGTCTAAAGAGGGAGATATAAATTTTTGAAATTTCATATTAGTAACAATAGTGCAGATCAACCTTGGTTAGTGTTCTATCAATTTTCAAGGTCTAAATGCATCTAAACTGGTCTAAACTTATTTTTTTCCTTTATTTAACATCTGTATCTTTCTAAATTGGTATAGTTTTCTTAGACTGGAGTTTTGTGGTAGTAGTTATGAATTTGTGAAGTTTATATCATCATCTTGTATCAGAAACCTTAGACATTCTAACCTTTGCCACTTTTCTATTGTCAAACGTGGTCCATATGAGGTTTTCGTGGCTTGGAATTATTTTTAATATAAAGTTAACATCTAGAGATTTCTAGAAAGCTATAGGTTGCTTGATTTCAATTTTTTTATAATTAGTTATGATTTGCCAAAGTTGCTAGCAGAATATTGAAATTCTGACCCGAGGCTAAAACATGGAATTTTTTGTTTTTAACTTCTAATCCATAGTTTGCGGAATGTTTTGGTGACTTGTTTACATGGAAAATAAATAGAAAATGATATTGATGAGTTCATAGGACTTACCAAATGCGAAATGAATTTTTATACCCTAACGTAATGTAAGAAAATGCAATATTTTTATTCCCTTTTTCTTAGTTTTCCTTGAGTTACATAAGACCAACCTTTAACATGGGAATATGAAGCAAAATAACCTATGGTGTGACACTTTTAGACTAGTAGACTGTCGTCTCTATTTTCTTTCATGGTTCTATTTAAGGCAAGCATGTCTAGCAAAAGTGCAACATGCACAACTTCTCCAACTATCTTATATTCATTAATGCTTATTAATGTATTTAAAAATTTTAAGAAAAAAGTGGAGAAAGATTGACTTTTACTTTAGCAAAGTCAACAGTTAGATATGGTAGATAAGTAAATAAGAAATAGCTTTTTGCTTTTAGCAACATGACAAAATTTTAGACAGAAAAAATAACTAGACAAAAAGGCCCTAGTCTTTCCTTCATGTCATACAAAAGGCTAAATAGAAAGTGGTTTAGAGAAAGTCACTTTTAAGCTTTTATCTAATCTCAAGCTTTTAGAATTAATAAACACAAAGAGGGTTAAGAGACCATTGGGCCAACAATCTCCCCTTTTGATGATGACAAAATTGGAGTGATAAAAGTCCTAAAAAAATTACAAATAATAACATAAGCTCCCCCTTAACATTTGCTTCCCTTCAATTAGATAAGCTTTATGCATAAACCAAAGCACAAAGGAAAAAAAATAGCTAATAATGTCATCTAATTATCTCACACACATATATGTATATATATATTTGGTCAATGAATCTTATTAGTATCAACCTGTTAATCTTGGCTTGTACAACATACCTTACAAGGTGTAAGCCTTGTCAATGACATCCTTGTTAACACTTTTATAGATATTCTAGTCAACAAACTTGAACATGCACACAACAATAATTTTCACTCTTTTTTTATCAACAACAAAAAGGGATAAAAAATATAACAAAGAGAGTATAAAGATAAGTAAAAGAAAAAAGAAATTATGATACAACATTATGTAGCAAAATAGTAGTGCCATCCAGTAAAGTTGCAACTATACATGAAGTGTTCAATGAGTGAAAAAAAAAATGTAAAGAGTAAAGAACATAAGGACTAAAAGAGACATCATTACCAAACCAAAACTTGTATAGACCATGAAGTTCATTGCCTTCTACCAATAGCCTTTAAAACCTTGATTGAGTCCATGATAGTGGTATCAATATCTTAAAGCCAAAGGTTGAAGGTAGTAGCTTTGAGGTTGACCCCAGATTTGGCATCCTTAAGTTCTTGCTAAATAGAATTAAGCTGCTAACATAGTAGGCCATTTTCTTCTAGTAATCCTCATATAGTCCCAACATTGGTTGTCAACTCTTCCATTTATTCATTTATGTGGTTCAGTTGGGCATTAATGTCCTTCAAGTAGTCAGCAAACATATGATTTAGAGAGGTTTGGGCTTTAAGCATCTTTTTTAAAATAGTAAGGGAATCTTGTGATGATAAGGCTTTAGAGATAAGAGAAGGATGCTAGTTAGCTACAAGGGAAAAATCATCATGAACAAGAGCCTTGCCATGATCTTCAGGTGCAAGATTTGATGCATGAGGTGCATGTTGTAACATCTCAAAATTAATTAAATAGAATTATAGAGAATTAAGGATTTAATTTGGGAAAAATAAAGAATTATCCTGAGAATTAAGAAAAATTATATAAAATAAGAATTTTTGAGGAAAATAATAATTTTGGTATTTTTGAGTCAAATAATAATTATTTAACAATTTTTGGTGAAAATAAATTTAATTATGGATTTTAAATTTAATTGGGAGAAATTTTATTAAAGGCACCTTGAAAAATTAAATTAAGGCCTCATAATTAGTTTGACTTTGCTAAAAATAATTTTGAGAGCCTAATATGAAATATGAACTTGGACTCAACCTACTTAGACTTAGCAAACTAAAACCTAGTACCCAAATGTAAGCCCAATTAGACAAAATGCCCCTAAGGCACCACACTCCTGCTAAACTCTGATATTAATGTTGCCCACTCCACTTATTCAGCAAAATACTCATTTGTGCAGCTAAGAAAAAGAGAAAAAAACGTAGAGGAGAGAAGAAAGACATGATTCTTCACCTTTCAAGCTCCGATCCACTAAGAAGAAGTGAGTTTTGGTCCAGGTGAGTGAAGGGAAACTTGCTCTACTCATCTTTCTCTACATTTTAAATTGAACAACTCATCATTTGGAGGCTTTTTATCAAAATCTTAGATTTTGGGAATTATAGATTTTGATCCTTCCTTACTTAATTTTTGACCTTGTAGGATAGTGGAGTTGTTGGGTAAGTATTTCCCTTTAATTTGATGTGTGTTAATACTCAAATTCCATCCTTTTAGCTAATTTTCACTTGGTGGCTGTCATATGTGCGAAAATGAAGATAATGGAAGTGACCTATTGTAAACTCAAGTTGTTTTAGTCTCAAATTAGTGACATTAGTTATATGGAAGATTCGATAAGTGCCTCCTACAATTTTGTGATGTGTATGTACAGAAATTTTATCATTTAGGTTGATTTTTGATGCATGGCTGTCACATGTGCGAAAATAGAGATGTTGCGAAGGACCTATTGATGGTTCTTAGCGGTCTGATCTTACATTGGTGCAATCAACTCTTTGAAAATATGGGTAAGTGATTTCTAATATATTCTTGATGGAATTGATCAAAGGATAGAAAGCTCTTTTGCTAATGATGATTAAATGATGATAACTATGTTTGTCTTAGGCTTGATGGGCCTTTTAGATCATGTTGGTAGTTAGAAGAAAAGTAATTAGGCTTCATTGAGGTAACCAAGGGTTTATCTTAATTCTATATATATGTTTATTTTAATCTTATATTTATTGCACATATATGTCTTCTATACTAAATAATTGGCTAGTTACTTGATTGTGTTGAATTGTGATCGTATCATTGGTGGAACTATGGTCATGTTCCCACCCGTGTACTATGCCATGATCATGTACTAAGTTGTGACCAAACTTAATGGAATGCACCAAGCTGTAAGTATGCTCAATGGGGAGTTGGTGTCATAGACAAGCATTTTCCTCTATTTTTGGCTATTAACATATTGTATATAATTATTAGTATGGGATAGTAGTCATTGGTAGTCCAATTAGTTCATTTGCTAATTATATTGATGCTTTTGGTATTTTTTTATATAAAAATGCATTATTTTGATTAATCTATGTGTATATATATATATGAAATTTGCCCTTTATTTTTGAGATTTTATATCTCACCCCGGTTGTGGGCTAACATTTTCAAAGACTGGATCATTTAGTATAAGGATAAGCTAACAGAAGCCTATCGTGATGGTTTAATAGTGTATAAGCTTGAATGCCTTATTCAAATGGGTTCGTATAGTAGGCATGCTAGTATTGCTTATTATGTTGAATAATTGTCACATTGCATCATGTATTAAGTACAAAGACTGATTATATAATTTGAGGCATCATGGAATTGGTGCTTGTGATTATATTTGGATGATTCTCCATAAGTACCTTAAAAATTATATGACCTTTAAATATTTAGCATTATAAAATTAATGGTTAAACTATTGATATAAAAGGTTTGGATGTTTGGGCTAGTTTAAATGTATACTTTGCAATTACTCTAGGTGTTTAGAGGAATTTAGGAGGCATATTTTGAATTGTGAATTGTTGCTTGAAAGTTTTAAAAGAAACTCTTTGATTTTACTCTCATATAAAGTGTAAAGTGGACATCAATTGTAATGTTCAGTTTTTGATAAATGACGGAAACGGGCACGTTTTCAAGGGGGCTGTTTAAACCAAAATTTTGAGTTCTCCAGGGTTCTTAGAGGCCTTAAAAACTATAGGAAGCCCTGGGACAGTTAAATCCCCTCCGGTGGACGTTTTCTAACATCAGTATGTCCAAACTTTGACAGATCTATTCGGAAAGGTTTTAGCTCCGATTTGAGTGATTCCAAAGGCATTTTTCTTAATTGGGAACTTAAATTTTATAATGGAAAAGATAATTCTAAAAAAAGAACTAAAACGAAGGAGAAACAAAAATACAAAGTATAAAGGGCAAAATTAGAATTTTTGAAAAAGTCACTTTTCCCTACCTATATAAAGGTAGTACTTCGCACTTGCCCTCATTTCACTTCAGATTTTCCAGCCTCAAATCAGAAGCAAAACCCTTAGGAAGAGGTGCCCAAAAGAGGAATAAGAAGGAGGAAGAAATCTAAGCTTAAGGTATGTTTTCATGGTGATTTTCCTTGCTTTTCTCATCCACACCTCTTTTCCTCCCTTCTCCTTCGTTTCCTTGGATTAAAATGAGATTTATAAATCTGATTCAAGGGAGATATTCAAGAGAAAGTTTGTATTTGAAGAGAAGAGCTTGGAGAAATCAAGATTCAAGCCAAACTAAGCAAGGAAACAATGTAAAAATGCATTTTATGGTAGTTATATTGACCCTCCTTACTTCTCCACTTTGACCTACATATGGTTTGCCCTAGGGAGTTAAATTTTCAACCACACCAAGGGTGAATCTTAGGTATTTGATGGAGGAGAATAAGAATATGCAAATAAAACCATGAAATAGCCATTAGGATTTAAGATACAAAATCTAGGGTTTTATGTGCACCTTCCAAAATCTAAATGTGTATGATAGTTCCTAATTTAATTAAGAGTTTAAATGAGTTCTTGAGATACCTAAGATGTTCCCCACAAGCTTCCTCCTTCAAGAAAACTAAGAGAACTCCAAGTGGCCCAAAGATGCTCATAGTCTCGGCCAAGGAGGGTTCTAGTAGTGGGGGAGAGTTTTAAATTTTTCTAAGGACATTCTTGAGTCATATTTGATGAATGAAAATGAAGGAAAGCCTTGGAAAAAATTTAGAACTCATGGAAAGTGATTTGGTGTCTTAGGTTCCATATTATGACCTAAAAAAGCAACAAATGTTAGGCTTTTTGTTTTGATAGTGTGATGACTTTAAGAGGCTTAAAAGGAGTTAAGAATCATATTTGAAAGAAAAAATGAGGTTTAAAAATTATTTGAGGGGTGTTGCTTCATTAGGTGCCTTTATGGACCATAATGGGGGTTATAGAGCAATTTAATGTTTAGCCAAATTGTTTAGCCTTAGAAGATGTTTCATGAACCTAATTGACTCTCATAAATTGTATCTAGGCCAAGAAAAACCATCTCCATCAATTTATGGGTGTATGGCCAAAAGAGAAGGCTTGAATTTCAAGGAAAAGTGTGTGAGTGTACACAAGGTAGCTCTCTCCACCTTCTTTCATGTATGGATGTATGTTTAGCTTATTTTAGAATGTGTGTATGTAATTTCAAACCATGAAAAATATGCTAGCATGCCTTTCTATGTCATGATTCTTGATGCCATGTCATGTTCTCAAATGAATACATGATACTTGTATGAGTTTACTTGAGTGTGGAAAGGCCAAGAACTCTTGAATTTGATTGAGACAAAATAAAGAGTCTCCCAAAAGTAAAGTGAGCTCCCAAGAGTATGGTTGAGTCCAAAGCTCTTAAAAAATGTGTAAGGCAAGTCCAAAATCCATGAGGAGAAGTGTGAGGCCAATCCAAACACTTAAGGAGCTCTTGAATATTTTGTACGATTTGTTCATATGCCAAGTTTGCTTTTAAAATGTCCATGACTTTCATTTTTCTCTATGCATACATTTGTAAAGCTTGCTTTGCACATATTATGTATATTTGAATGGGAAATGAGCTATTGGGATTCTTTGAATCTCATCCCCTCCTCTCCAATTATCTAACATGCTAAGTGGACCAAGTGACTATGGTGATGGAAGTTAACAACAATGAAGGAAAAAGATTGACAAGCATATGCCTAGTTTTATCTATTTTGGAACTATAATAATGGTTCATAATGTATATGATATTGTAAATGGTCTATGACCCTTGAGACATGTGTAAATATGCTATTATATGATGTTTAAATGTATGGATATAATGTATGACCTCTAGCATATATTTTGAATATGTAATGCTCAAGTATGCAATTTGACAGTTTGATAGAAATATGCATAAGTGTGGGTTGAATAGCCAAAATGAGATGTATGAGATTTGGGACCATTTGGGCAGCTCACATAAGTCTTAAATGTACTCTTAGACTTGCTCAAAAGGTGCCAAGGTTAAGGGAAATCCATTTGGTAATTTTGGTACCCTATATAGAGTCAAAATTGACTATAATAGAACCCTATATTATTTTTTAGCCAAATGAGTTAGTCTTGGTCTGAAATATGGCATACAATTAGGTCCTATTGAGAGCTTTTTGGGAAGTTAAAGAACATAATTTTCAAAGGTCTAGAGAATATTTGATGAATTTTTAAAGATGGGATTTTCTATTGATTCTAGTATGTGCACTGTTCACACTGGTAGATTTGTGTTTTGTGTCATCTGATAGGCAAATGGTGTCCAATGCTTGTGAAATTTTACAAACATAAACTAGAGGTCATAAGATTTATCTGACCACCAAGATCACCTCATTTGGAGGTCTGGGAAAAGAGTTATGCATTTTTGAAATTGGCTGTCAGTAGTAGTGGCGCCCCAAGAGTACAGTTATTGTTCCATACGTTTCCAATAGCTAAAAGTATTTGTTTCATTCTGGAATTATTTTTAGCATAAATTTAACATTTGTAGCTTTCCAAAATAACTAAATTTGTGTGATTTCAATTTTTATAGAATTAGTTATGAATTTTGAAAATTCATATCATGAACTAAAACTACATTTTGAAAGTCCACAGATGCCATATAGCCAGCTTACAAGTCAATCATACTTTTTCTTTAAGAAAGGATTAGTTTCATCAAATACTATATGTATAGATTCTTCAACTATTAGAGTTCCTTTGTTGTATATTTTGTATGCTTTGCTAGTTATTAAATAACATAGTATCAAATTTTTCTATCATATCCTTACTATTATTATGTATGAAGTACTTACATCCAAATGCATAAGAATAGCCTATGTTAGGTTTTCTTTCTTTCCACAATTCAATATGGAGTTTTCTTTAGAATAGGCCTAATAAGACAACAAATCAAAACATAATAAGCGATTTATTACCTTAGTCCAAAAGTATTTTGGAAGATCATTATCAATCAACATAGTTCTAATTATATCTTATAAAGTATGATTTTTCATTACAACAACCACATTATGTTGTAAAGTTCTTAGAGTAAAGAAATTATAAGTAAAACCATGTTCATTGTAGAAATTTTCAAACAATCTATACTAAACTTTCCCACTATGATCACTCATAATACTAAAGATTAAATACGTTTACTCTCTTTAAACTCTTTTAAAAATGGTCTCAAAACTCTTAAAAACTTCATCTTTTGTGTCAAGAATAGTATAACACCATTAACTTTCTAGCTTATCTCATGCAACTTCTATGTCTTATGCCATGCACTTCTCAAGAACACAATGAAAAAGCATATAAAAAAGTGAATACTTTTGCATTGCGTAGGGTATGAAATTTTCATTCAGTATCTCATGGACCATATGGACTAATGTATCTCATTCTCATATTTAATTACATAGATGCAACTCAAATCCATCACCAAAAGTGGCTTAGAACTCGTGCCAGTAGAGGGAATACATGAAATTCATGGTTATAGCCTCAGCCAGAAAACTTAATTTATTACCATAACTTTTGAAAAATCATAACTAATTCTATAAAAATTAAAATTATTCATTATTTACTATTATAGAAAGTTACAGATGTATACTTTATGCTAAAAATATGTCCAAACCTCAACAGGGGCTGCTAGCTATTGGAAATTGATGGAACAATACCAGAGGTTAACTGTCATCCTTGCTATTGATCTCCAACTTCAAAAATTGATATCTTCCTACTCAGAGGTCCAATTAAGATGATCTTAGTGGCCATGGAAAACTTATCATGTCTTTATACTTGTAAAAGTTTATAAGTATTGGATATCATTTGGCCCTCAAATGGTATATTCCAAGTTTTTGACCATATGAACAGTATATGTATCAGTTCAACAGAAAAATGTCAACTTTGAAAAATTATAATAAATTCCATAAAACTCTAAATAATCTGGTCTTTAACTTCTAAAATGATCTAGACAAGATCTATATGTATGCCAAATTTCATGACCAAATTCATTCATTTGGTCAGATCTTGATATTAGGTTGTGAAATGGTCATTTTTAAGCTTCACAAAGGGTCCAAATGGTCTAATTTGAGCTTCAAGGCAACCATGACCATTTGAGCACGTGGGAATGCACCATAATGACATTCTAAACTTGTCTCAAAGGTGCACCAATCCAAATTTTAAAAACTCACTCTCTCACCCCATGCCATACACAAGAACATATAAGGCTAGTCTTGTCATTCCATACTGAAATTGCACTATACTATTCATATAACATTAAAGTTCATTTGTACATGAGACATTTGCATAATTATATATGTTTATGAGATCATAGGGCATATACAATAAGGGATTACAATATTTGTGACTTATATGGCTATAAAGAAGCACAAATCAAGGCACTTTGTTGTCATACTCTCATTTGCTAACTTGTTGGCTTCCATTGCCTTGTTCATTTAGTCCACCTAGCATGTTAAGGCATTGGAGAGGAGGGGATGAGATTCAAAAAATCTCAATAGCTCATATCCCTTTCAATCACACATAAAATATGCAATTCAAGTCTCAAAAATACATGCATGAGTACAAGGAACAATATGAGCATTCAAAAAACATTATTGGCACATGAGTAAGTCATACAAAGCATCTATAGGTTTGCCAAATAAGTGGATTAGTTTCACTCATTTACTTATGGATTTTGGACTTGCCTCACCCATTTTCTCTAGGAGGTTTTGGCTTAACCTCACTCTTGGGAGACACTTTGCTTTTTCTTAACCATTTCTAAGGGTTTTTGACTCATCCTTACCATAGCTAAGAGTTCTTGGTTTCTCTATAGTCAAGCAAACATATTAGGCATCATTTAAAAATATAATGCATCATTATGGTACCATGGAATAAGAGCGTATGTTAGAATACTTTTCATAGCTTAAAACATACATACACATATTCAAAGACAAGTCAAGCATACATTCATGCATGAGAGAAAGAGGAGTGAGCTACTTTTGGTGCAACCACACACTTTTCTTCTTGAAACAATGCTCCCTTCCTTAGCCTCACACACATAAGGGTGTGGAATTGGTTTCTCTTGGCCTAAACACAATATATGGAAGCCAATTAAGTTCATGGAATCTTTTCTAAAGCCATACATCTTCCTTAAATACTAACTTAGTCTAATAACCCCTTTATGGTTTCAAAAATGCACCTAACGAAGAAACATCCATCATTTGAGTTCTAGGCTCCATTTTTTCCTTTTATTTATGATTTTTGACTCCTTTTAAGCCTCTTGGAGTCATCATACAATTAAAACAAAGAGCCAAACTAGGTGTTACTTCTTTAGGTCATATTATGGAACATATAAGGTCATCTCACTTTCTATGATTTCTAAATTTTTCCTAAGGCCTCCCTTCATCTTCACTCATCATATATAACTAAAAAATGGGCTTAAAACAAATTAAAACTATCCCTAGGTACCTCATCCCTTTTAAGCCAAAACTATGCATGGTTTTGGCACCTATGGACTTTTCTTTATTTTCTTGCTGGAAGATAGATATGGGGAGCCTCATAGGGATCTTAGGAGCTGATTTAAACATTTATTTAGGCCTAGGAATCATTGCATCAAAATAGATTTTGCAAGGAACACTTGAAACCCTAGGTTTCCTATCTTGTAATCTAATAGTTCTTTGGTTATTTTCTTTGCATATCCTTATTCTCTTCCCATAAATTCCAAAGATTCACCCTTAGTTTTGCCTAAAATCTAAGCCCCTTATAGCTTCTTGAGTGAGACAAACCAAGGAAGAAGGGGAAGAATAAGTAGCTACCATGGGATAGAAGTTTTACCTTATTTTTCCTTGTTTTCTTACTTGATTCTTCCTTTCCTTGGCCTCCTCTCTTCAAATCCGAATTTTTTCCTCTATTCTTCCCTCAAAACAGATCCAAAAACTTCAATAAAACTATAGAAAAGAAAGGAGAAATGGAGGACAAGAGGTTTGCTAAAGAGAAAGCATGTAAAAAACCAAGAAATCTAGACATTTTGCCTTGGTTTTCTCCTTCTCTTCTTTTCCTTCTTGTGTGGCTCACTCTTAGGGTTTTTTCTCTGGTTTAGGGTAGAAACTAATTGAGCTAAATGAGTAAGGAGATGGGGCACCTCATATATATATATATATATGGAGGTTTAAGGAAGACTTTTCAAAAATTCCAATTTTGCCGCTTCATATTGGCATTTTCGTTTCTGGTTTATTTTAGCTCCTTTCTAAGAACTAAATTTTTCATTATAAAATTTTAGTCCCTAGTTTAGCAAAACACTTTTGGAATCACTCCAATTAGAGCTAAAACCTTCCTGAACGAATTTGTCAAAGTTCAGGTCCACGACATTAGAAAACGTCTATCAGAAAGGTTTTAACTATCTTAGGGCTTCCCATAGTTTTTAGAGCCTCTAAGGACCTTGAAGAACTCAAAATTTTCATTTAAAAAGCTCTTTTGTGTGAATTCCAAAATTTGCTCAAAATTACGAAAATGCCATTACATTTTGTTAACCTTTCGTTCAATTTTACTTCTTTATTCTAGCTCTATTTTTCTTTTTGTTTGAGCCTGGGATTCTCATTTTTAGGAGTCTAGAATGCTATTAAAATTTTTTTGGGACCTTAACTAATTCATTTTAGGAGATTTGCTTTGAAAAAATACCTGTTTTCATCATTTAACGAAAACAGGATATTACAAATAGAAACTAAGTAAATCTAGAATAATCATCAATGATAGCAAATGTATAACTTTAACCACCAAAGTTTTGAGTTTGTGTAGGGCTAAAGAGATCTGTGTGTAATAATTAAAGTGGCCTTAATGTAGAAACAAATTCCTTTAGTTTAAAGGAAGATTTGGTTTGTTTACCTAGTTGCCATATATTACACACATTATCTTTTTCAAAATCCAGTTTAGGAAGTCCTCTCACAAGATCAAGCCTAGATTAGTTTGGATATCACATGTTACTTGCATGGCTAAGTTTCTTATGCCAAATCAAAGGATCATTGCAAATAGAAGAAAGACAAGCTATATTCTTAAAGATAATGTCTCTAGAGATAAGAACATAAATGTTTTTAAATCTTTTGACCAACAAGAAAGGCCTTGTCATCATTGTTAAACACCATACAACGTAATGATTTAAATTAAACTTTATATCCCTTATAACATAATTAGCTAATACTAAGAAGATTATACTTAAGGCCTATAACTAAGCATACATTATCAATACTGTAGTTTTTGTTCAAATTTATCTTTCTAATACCTCTTATTTTACCTTTACCTCTATTTCCAAAAATGATAGAACCTCTATCTTTTCTAATGAAAGAGAGAAACTTAAAAGCATCCCCAGTCATGTGATAGAAGTAACTACTATCTAAAAACTAGTTGTTTTTGAAATGCTTCCTTTAAAACAAACCTGTGAGCAAGTTTAACGTTATTTAGGCACCCCAAACTTTCTTGGGTCCTTTGTGGTTAGTAGGGACTTCTTTTGTTATACACATATCCTTTGGAACCCAAACCAGTTTTTTTGTTTTGTTTTTGCACTTATAACATGCATGGCTAGATTAGTTACATTAAAGATGTAAAACAATAAAGCTAGAGTATTTTGATTTTTTTGACAAAAAAATTTTTGTATAGTCCAACACTATTCTTTCCATTATAGCCTATTCTTAATTCATTAGATATGCACATTTGGTGTCCTAATAACATTCTTAGATTTTCTTCTCTCTTAACAAAGTGTGAATAATCCCTTTCTAAAAATTTTGCTTTTTTTTAAAGTCTTCAGTTTCTTTTATAGCATTTCCTAATTTGATTTCTAAGTTGTTTAAGTTTTCTTCAAGTTTAGTATTAATATGAATAATATCTTCATATCTAGCAAATAATCTTTTAAAATTAGTCAAAAGTTCATCAAAAGCATCTTGTAAATTAGAGGATTCAGTTTTAGTTATTACATCAGTTCCTTTAATTGCCATGAAATAAATATTTACAAACTCTTGTTCCATTTCAACTTTTTCTTCATCATCATCATCATCATCATTACTCTAGGTAGCCACCATGAAACTTGGTCATTTTCTCCTTCACAAATGGGTATTCTAATCTAACATGACCACTTCTGTCACATTTATAACATGTGATAGTATTTTATTACTACTTCATCATGTTTTATAATGTTGTTTGATGATACTCCTTTGAATTTTCCCATCATCTTCTTTTTCTGAGCATAATTTTTCAATTTCTTTAAAAAGAATGCTACATCTTACACATCAAGCTCTCCATCCTCTTCCATAGATTGTTCTTCTCTAGCCATAACTTATAAGGCAAGAGCTCTTCTCTTTTGTTTTAACTCATGCCCTCTTAGATGATTTCTTTTATAGGCAATAAGATGACCACATAGGTCATCAAAAGGCATAGTTGTAATATTTTGGTACTCAAGGTTATCTACCTTCGAATGCCAATGTGGAGGAAAACATCTCAGAATTTTTGAATTCTTTTCTAGATTGGTGTATGTGTTGTCAAGAGCCTTCAAATTTCTTATGATTTTAGCAAATTTGTTTAAACATTTCCTTAATATTTTCATTCTCCTTCATGTGAAATTGTTCATACTTGTATACTAGTATGTTTTACTTGCTCTCCTTGGCCTTTGATGTCTCTTCATGCATCATTTTGAGTTTCTTCCACACTTCTTATGTTGTATCATAGCTAGAGATCTTATCATATTCTTGATCACTGATAACACAATATAGAATGTTAATGGCTGTAGCATTACTCTCTACCTTCTTAATATCTTCCTTTGTCCATTCACTTCTAAGTTTCTTAATTATTTCTCCATTGTCATCTTTCTTTGAAGGGAATTTTAGACCATTCTTGATGATTTCCCAAATTTGATAGTCTGGAGATGGAATGTAAATTCTTATCCTCGTCTTTTAGTGAGTGTAGTGATTTCCGTTAAATTAAAGAGGTCTAACAGTTAAGAAATCTTTTAGAAAATAAGATCTTTCAAGTGGCTATGGATGCATCATTTTCTATAAACACAAATAGATATTTTCTATAGGTAATTAAGCACTAAAATTAGTAAGACCTACTTTAATAGCAATTAAAGATTACACCTCGAAGGAGGTAAATAGGTGCTATTGCAAAAATTAAGATGACTAATTAAAAATTTGAACAAGTGTGTAAAACCAAAAATTTTGTAGATAAGTGAAAATCTTGTCAATAATATCTTAAAAAGAACAACTAAGCAAAATAAAGATCAAGGAAATAGAATAGGACCTAGTTGATAAGTTTTTTAAACAAAATACAATGACAGTAAGTAAAAGTTAAGAGCTAGAGGAATTACACCTCATGGTTTGGTCCTTTTGTTCTATGTCTAGTCCTTTTACAAATACCAAGGGATTTTTCCTATTTTATTAGAGTACACAATCAAAGAAACTACGTTTTTAAGCTCACTTGGAACTTTTACAAATGGTTTTACAGCTTACACACCAATTAACTTTTTTCTCCATGGAAAGAGTACGAAGTTTAAGAAACCCATATAGATCAAGGGATTACAATTATGCTCTCAATATGACTCTCAAATAGTCAAATAAACCAAACACTCAACAAAAATAAAACTTAGAATAAAGAGAACAAGGAAGACTACAATAAGTTCTAGAATGAGATATCTTCGTAGTTTTTCTTTTTATTTTTTCTGTTATGCATTTCCCCTTCTTATATAGGCCTTTAGCTTTCTAGCCATTATGAAATAGCTTCATATTTGTCCATGAAGCAACTAGGCCATGAGGATTTTGGGTAGCCATGGAAGAGTAAGGTAGTTGTTCTTTTTGGGTTGCCTTTAGAAGACTTTCAAACTAGCAAACCATCATCTCTGTTTTCTTCAATGGTTCTATTCAAGGGGAGCATGTCCAACAAAGTTGCAAAATGTAGAGCTTCTCTAATTATCTTATCCTCATTAATGTTCATTAATATATTTCAAAAATTTAAGAACAAAGTAGAGAAAAGATTGACATTTACTTTAGCAAAATTCAGAAGTCAGATACGACAAATAAGTAAACAAGGAATAATTTTTGTTTTAGCAACTAGACAAAATTTTTTCAAGGAAAACAACTATACAAAAAAGCATTAGTCTTTCCTTCATATCATACAAAAGGCTAAATTGAAAGTGGCTAAGAGAATCACTTTTGGGCTTTTATCTAATCTTAGACTTTTATATGATATGAAGAGTGTTAAGAGAGGTCTCTTAACACTCTTCATATCAATTTTGGGCTTTTATCTAATCTTAGACTTTTGGAATCATCAAACACAAAGAGTGTTAAGAGACCATTAGGCCAATAACTTCTCTCCTTTAGGCCTCGAAGATCTAGCCCTTTACTCACTAGTATCTCTCGTCTCGTATTTGATGATGTTGTAGGATTTTCTAAACCATATTATGTTGTGGGATCAAAAGAAATTCAAGTAAGAATGAGACTCTGGAGAGCTTAAGGTGAGCAAAAGTATATGGATGTAGTTGAAAATTACATAACAAATTGAAACCTAGAAAAATACCATAAACTAATATAATAATTTGCCCTTTTTGTTTCCTCTTTTCTAATTGAATTTATTTTCTGAGATTTTTATACAAACAATTACTGTAGGTCAAAGAATAAAACATAATGCTTTTCAACCCTTGGTGGAGGGTTAGCTTAGAAACCCAGAAACACCAGCACTAGTCTTTTAAAAAAGATTAGCCATGCTCTATTTCTTTAATGGTCTTTGATTATATATATATATATATATATATATATATATATATATATATATATATTACTTTTATTAAGGGTAAAATACCTTCTTCAAGCAAAAAGGCTTATATTCTTCAAACTTGGGCTATCTTGCTTGGATCTATAATAGTCAATAGGCTAGTCTCGTCCAAGTCATAGGTCAACGTTTATGGATAAACATGTCCATTAGTTTTTAAAAAATTTAAGAAGAATAACTTTTTATATACTATTATTATTCTATAAAGAATTAAAAAATCTATCATTTTTTTCAACAAAAACTACCTTTAAAAATCAAGGTTGATGTTCTGTAGTAAATAAATTATTACATATAATGTAATTAAAAAGAAAAAATTGATATTAAAAAAAAAAGTTAAACATCATATACACTCTCACTTTTTTACAAAGACTCCCTTTTATTGTGCAACTATATTATTATAAAGGATTTAATGTGTTAAAAAAAAAATTTTGGTAATAATTCTTTGATAAAATGTGCACAAAACAAAATTTTGTTTTTAGAAATGAAAAAAATGTATCTTTTTGAAAGATGTGCATTTTTTTATTTGAAAGGAAAATCACATTGAAAATATAAAATGTATATGCCCATTGCCAAAATATCTCTTGACTATTACACATCTCCAATAATGTATTTTTTGAAAGTACTTTTTTTTCACCAATCATTACAAGAATATGATTGCATGATAATCTATACTTGTTACACATAAATATCTAGGATGAGTTTTCCTTTCAATTTTGCTCATAAATCTAATTATACACTAGTAATTTTATAGACATATCCCTTTTAACATTTTATTATTAGTTTCTCTCTATAAAATTCTAAAATTATATACTAGTCAAAATGTGTGTGTATATATATAACTAGCACTAACCCTGAAGATTTAGGAGTTTTTCAAAGAATGTGGGTCCTATTAGAAAAAAACAAAGGAGAAAATGTGGGTCCCACTAGATTTTTTAAAAAAAAATAAAAATAGTACAAATAAACAATGTATGAATAGTAAAAAAATGTATAAACAGTACACCATGACGTGACATTATGAACAATGCAAATAAACAGTGCAAATCCATGGCCTTTATATATATAAAATGATTCGAAATTGTGACTATGGTATAGGAAAGGACAGGCTTTAATGGTATTTATAATGGTTTTGTTCTTATTCTATTGCATGAAGTGAACAAAGCATTTTCAATTATATAGTTGGTTTGAAGTCATGTTTATTCAAGTCCTCTTTCCATAAGGCTTATTTTATTTGAGAATCATAGATTTAATTTATAATTATTTATAAACCAACTTAATTATAAATAGATTTATAAACACATTAAAAGTTAATCCAACTAAAAGTGTTTGTCACATATTCATATATCTATACATGATTAATTTAGTTCAAGCTTAGTAAACATAAGAAATTCTCAATCATGTTAAATGAAAACATCTAATTAGTTTTGTCATTTTTTTAATATTTATAAGCAATAACAACCTATTCGGACTCAGGCTTAGGGAAGAGAATCAAGCATTCATCATTCTTATAAGTCAAGGATCATGGGTAAAAACCAGGACAAACACATTTAAAGGATATTGAAAGATCAATCAATATCTGGTATAAAATGCATCTTCATAATCCCCTCAAACAGAAGTGTCTTCCTCATGCGAAAAGAATGCAAACAATGCAAAAATCTTAACATCAAAAATTTGCAACTCCATACCAATGGACATATATCTTTTGTAATAATATACTATACATTTAGAAGAGAAAGTGTTATAAAATGGTCTAATGTATGAAACCCACTTCTTCTCTTTTTATCTACTCTCTTTTTTCTCTCTATCTTTCTCTAAATATATGTCATATATTTATTTATTGAATATAGAGAATCTGAATCCCATACCAATACTATTCACTATCATAGTTTTGATGAATCTTACATAGAGTTATATGCTTTTAGAGGCTGATCCCATAATAGCTTTTGAATGTTAAAGCAAATGCATATTTTGAATATGTTCTACAACAATGTGTCATGCTTATTTTGGATAAATTTGAACCTTTCAAATTTAAAGAAGTGAAAACAAAATATATACTATGCTGGGAAAATGCTTTGTTGGCAGTTATCTTTTCCTTTTATTAGCAGTTTTTAACAGCTAACAATGCAAATGCTAACAAAAGGGGCAACCATTTGTTAGCGTTTCTAAACTGCCAATAAAAGACCCATCTTTAATGGTCTTTTGTTGGTAGTTATTTAATAACTACCAACAAAAGACCATATTTTTGTTAGCAGTTCTATTTAGTATGACCAACTTTTTCTTTTTCTTTTTAATTATCTAGCTCTAATTTATGCACTTCAGTTCATTTTTGTCCTAAAATTTTGCTAGCCATTAATTATTCACTAACTCAAAATAACCAACACGAAGAACTATTATAAAGTAATCAAATAACAATAACAATCAATAAATCAAATGTTACTAAACAATATAAAACTAGTAGAAATTAACATAAGTAAATTTCAACTAAATCAACAAATACTGTTGGAACATGTATTGAGGCCATTCTTCCCTAGGCCAATCTATCTGAGCATTAAAGTATTCTTTGTAATATGTATTTGGGAAATATTGTAGAATGAAATAATAATGTTTTGAAGTTAGATGACTAGCATTTGGTCAAATTTTAGAAGTATTTTTTTAAAGGAAGTTTTATAATAGCTTAAAAATAAAAATTCCATGGGTTTTAAGCCCTCCTTTTGCAACAAATTACATACTAATATCACTAAATACAACTTGTAACAGTAGATTACCAGTAATTGATACCATCATATAGTAAAATTTTATCACACAAGGAAACATAGAGGTGCGAAAAATCATCCAATCACTTATAGGAATTGAATTACATACTATGTCTGGGATCATTAACTGTCTATGTATGATGATATCCTTTATTAATCTCATTACGTAGTACCCACAGTCTATGTTGCTTGGTTGTTTTGGACATTATAAAAGTCCAAAAAAAAATTAAATTTATGAAATTGTGTACTCAATAATGGCCTAAATATTGATAAATACCTTTACTTTATTCCATTTGAATAACAAGGTGGGTGTTTTGACTTCGGCACCTTACCCCTATGATTTGCACAAAACATCACTATGGCTTTATCAAGCAAGTGGAAAAAAATTTAATATAATAAACTATTTTGAAATTAAAACACACAACTATATAGAAATATGTAGAAAATAATGCATATGCTTACTGATTAACTAACTCTTGTAGCTGCTCATGGCTTGTTAGGTCGCCATTTAAAGGATCCATGTAATATATCTTTAGAGCACATGGATTGATGACGATCAACATCTAGTGTCCCCCAAGACAATTAACCAATGTTAGCAAATTCTAATTAAACAGTTGACATTGACATTACATGTAATTGAAAAGTTTAGCACTAAGTGACTTACCTTTGCATATAAGGGACCAAGAATAACACCTTATTCTCGGCTTTTCCAACAAACAAATCTACTACTGATTATGATTGACTTGTAAGCTGGCTATATGGCATCTGTGGAGAAAAAGTAGCAATGTCATAGAGATTGATAAACACAAACCTTCTCGTAATGTTGCCAAGGACCAAGATTGTATGGTACGAGTGCCTGAGATGAAGAAGCAAATGGATTACTAATAAATTGGTATGAACATAGTAAAAAAATAGTTTATGTACAGTAGATGAAGTACCAAATGTATAAATTAATAGCAATGGGTCCTATCATTTCATGTTGGAGGATATCATTTACTACTGCCATTCTAAGCACATTATGTATTTCTCTATTGTAAATCTCTTTATCAAAATTTACAATTTTCATATTATCATCCCCTAACATTTATTCTGCTAATGCTTCACTAGCCAATCTGTATTTGTTTTAAACTTGAGGGTCAGGCTTTGGCTTTAATGGTGCGGTTATTGATTCCTTGCTAAGTCCCGACACTTTCAAGTGTTTCCCTTTGGACTATGCAATAAAGTGAGTCAGTTTAATTTAGAATCAATAAAGAATTATAAGGAAGTGAACCATAAGGAAGTTTCAATTAACAAACCTATCTTGATGGAGCTACCGTAATGAGATCGGTGGGCCATATAATGAAACTTTCCATTGCTTGTCCTACCATTTTTGCATCCTTGGTAGGAACAGGCAATTCAGTATTCTTTTCTATAGGGATATTAACCCCTACTCTCATGTGGTTGGTGGGTAATATTGCATTGTGAAGTGTGTCTCCTACAATGTTATACATCTAACCTTCTGCAACCACGCGTGAGTAGGGGTGGCTAACCATAATAGACAGTCTGTTTCACCTTAGACAAATTATAACAAGAGAAATTATTGATAAGTAGTGAAAGCACTTAATTGTTAACTTAGTTAAAGAAAGCAATTACCTTAAGGAGATGCTAAGAGGGAAGTGTGCAGCTGTCTTTACCACTGGGGTTGGCTTCCACTGCCTGCATCCCCATCATTTGTATCTTGATCAAATTTTTAATAAGGCATCATTGATCCTCTAACTACTTTTTCAACTCAAATTGCTCTTGCTCTTGTCTATCCACCTTCTTTCTCAACTCAGCAACCTTAGTTGAAAAATGCAACTTCAAGTGCTTTTATGTCCCAAAATAGCTGCTTTGACTAACACCGAAGCTGACACCTCTAACATGACCAGGGTGCTCTAGGATACCAAGCACCTTGCCTAATATATCATCACCCCTTAAGAACACATTGCCTTCTCGGAGGGTCTATGATAAGGCATCCCGTAACACATAAATTAAAAAGCAAATGTTATTGAAAGTAAGAAGATGAAATAAACTGATTGAAATTTTTTATAATTAATACTTACACTTTTGTTCCAAACTTCAAGGACATGCTTATTGTCAATTTTGCCCGCTTTTTTGACTTGAGCTACCTTCCAGAGAATGTGACGGGATACTAAGCTAACTTCTAATCCCTCTTGCTCAATTTGTGTATTAGGACAAAAAATCAATGTGTAAGTATTGTATCACATTATATATTCATAAATAGATAATTTATATATTTATATACCATCTGTTGTTTAAGACTTGAGTATCCCAATCTGCTTTTCCTGTATGAGTATTGAATATTCTTTGCTCTTTTTTGATTATCCTAACTTAATTTCTATGAAAAGACATAATAATATAATCAATACATATTGTTGCATACTAAAACGAACTATTATATATTTTAGAATATGATTACTTGGAAAGACTCTTCTTATCATCGGTCGATAAATGTATCCTAAGCCTCTTAAGTTATCATAGTTTGAAATAATTTGGGAGGATGGTCAAGGATCTTCTCATCGGCATCTCTCAAGAATATACTACTAAGTATGTAGTAGAACAATCGTAATGCCTTGTCAGTTGTCCCAAGTATAAACCTCATTTGACTCTGATCAATATTAAAAGACATCTGCAAACCAATATAATCAACTTGTCAAAGCATGTATATATAACAAACAACATAATGCTTATGGCAAAATATGTTACTGTTATTTCATCCTAAATGGTATTCTTTATGGCATTGTTATCCCTTTGCCAATCACTTATAGTAATGGGTACATTTATACAAGCCACAACTCTAATGTACTTAATTAATTTTTTACCATTTTTCTTAATTGGTTAACCTTTGGCATTCCACTGAACCTTAAATTTCTTCCCAATACTTCTTGCATGGGCCACCTCTTTCAGGATGGTCAAACCTTATTTAATTTGGTTTATCCCCTTCGTCACATCATTTGGAGCACTGTTAAAACCACCTGGAAAAGCCATTCACCTACAGTGAAATTCAAACATATAAGTTAAAAGAATAAGCAAAATTAATTCAAAGATTAAAAGTAAAAATATTTAAAAAATTCAAGGGGACATATAAAGAAATTAAAGAATAAAATGAAGCATACGTATTTAAGACAATCTTTTCCTTTTTCTCGTCTGATTGAAACTTTTTGCCCCTTCTTTAAAATCCAGATACCCTCTTTATAATCATCTCTTATATATAAGGTATCATCTTCAGTGGAATCACTTTCAAGTGATGTCTCCAAAAAGGGATCATCCTCAACATCGATATGTTTATCGTGTTGAACATCATCTTTATCCTCATTCATTTTATTTGTTAACAAAACAATGGACCACTTCTTATTACCAGGATCAGGGACATAGAGCACTTATTGAGCTTGGAATGCAAAAAGGCTCATCTTTGTACTCCACCTTATTAAGATCCACTTAGATAAACCTTAACTCATCAATTTGAAGATTTTTCTTATTGTCAACCCATTTACAACCAAAGACCATCACTTGAAACAAAATGTAGTCTAACTCCTATATGCGCTCAATTATCCCAAAGTATGACATATTTGCATAAATAGAGTTTTTGCCTTTAGCACTAGAAATATGCATAAACTGAGTTATAAAAGTTACACTACTATTTTGTATTGTACTCTGATTATCTTGCACTTTTGAATAGAAAGTGTAGTCGTTGATGAGATAACCAGTGTAAGAGAGGACATATATAGGCTTGGAACTCTTGTTAACCATCTCAATTTTTCAGAAATTGCACTAGGATTCACATCTCAAGAAAATGTGATTTCTAAGCTAATCTATAAAAAGCCAATTATGTTCTTTCAGTCCAACTTTCATTCTAATTGGGTTTCAAGCTTTTAAGTATCTCCTTGTGCTTCCACACATATGGCTCAACTTCATCAAAGTTGTGTAGATCATATAGGTGTGCTTACTCCTACTTTGTACTTGTGATGTTAACTATTTCATTTCCTACAATCCCTTCCCCAGCAATTCTTCTCATGTGTTAAGATACCAAAAGCCTAATATTATCAACATTAGATAAGTATTCAATATAGAATTTAACAGCTTCTCGACCATGTATTATTCAATAATGCAACCCTCTAGTCAACTTCAATTTTTAACATACCCTTTTAATATCTTTATATAATGCTCAATTGGATACATCCATATCAAATAAGTTAGGATACACATCTGTGTCTCTCTAACCAAGTGAACAGTTAGGTGAACCATCATGTTAAAGAACGAGGCAAGAAATACATCTCAAGCTCACATAAAGTGACCACAATTTATCTTTGCAATGCCGCTAATTTTATAGAGTCAATCACTTTACTGCAAATGGACTTGAAGAAGAAGTATAGTTTAATGATTGTCTGATAACCTCCTAATTTAGGATACAAAAGGATTATATTTGACACTAAATTAAGGAGGTAAAATACTTTTCTCTTGATTAATATGGTTAAAAGAGTACTCAATCAAACAAATCAAAGAAAGTATTGTAATTGTAATATTTTTATCAGTTTAAGCCTCACTTTACGTTTGATTTCAATTTCAGGGAAAAATAGCAAAAGGTAGAAAGAGTTGACCATAAGAGAGGAAAGCTGAAAATGGCAAAAGCAGATTAAACAAGTCATTTCGCTACAGCGAAACCGAAGTTCGCTATAGCGAGATAGCACTTTCGCCGTAGCGAAGGGGACGCTTCGCAATAGCAAAGTCATGTTGCATAGAAAATTACAAAAAGAAACTCGCCATAGCGTGGAGGTAGCGAGCGCAGCGGAAACCTGAGAACTTATGAGACCTCGCTATAGCGAGAGTCGTTCCTCGCCATAGCGAGGTCGGACCTGAAACGCACAGTTTTAATTTTTAAGATAAAAAAAGAAGGAGGAGGAGCTAGGGTTCATTCATTCGGTGGCAGAGGGAGTTCTGAGCATCCAGGAGGCGATTTTGGGAGTTCTTTGAAGGCTCTTTAAGCTTGGAGGGTGAAGGAAGAGGAAGAATCAAAGGGGGAGCTCCACTTTCTGCATCTCATTCTTCCCTTTGTTTGCTTTCTTTGTTCTTTTTATTTTCTCCATGTATTTTGATTGGGAATTCTCTGTAAATTTAGCTATGTGTGGATAAATTCCTCTTTACCTAGAGCATTATGAACTTGATGTGAACTGAATCATTAATTGTCTTGTTAATTGTAATGATTGGAATCTTGTGTATCCTTCTCTTGCTTAATGCTTTCTTAGGGATTGGCCACCTCTTTAATTTGATTTGGGAAATTGGAATTTACCTTGAAAAAGGGATTCTAAATTAGACCTAAGAGTTGGATAAATTAAGTTTAGAATCATCTAATTTGTAATTGGGATAGACATATACCTGATTACCTTAATTGGTTTGTAGAAGGATATAGTATCTAATGCATTCTAACCTAAATCTAAGGACACTTAGATTCTAGGGGAGAGTAGGGTTGTAATTACATCGACGGACGGTTATAGCTTCTGAACTCTTAACCCACAAGGTGATAATTAATTGCAATTGAACAAGAAATTAAGTTCTAGTAAGCATCAAGGGAATAGTGACTCTAGGTAATTTTAAAACCTTAGATTTTATCAGAATTTTCTTTGCCAACTAAGTTTTCTTTCAAATTGCTTTATTTTAAATTTAGTTCTAAAGTCAAGAATTTCATAATTGGTTGTTTAACGTGGATAAAAGTAGGTTATACATTGCCTAATTGCAATTAAACCTTTCCTCGTGGGAGCGATACTTTTACTTATCACTGAACTACTTGATCTGACCCGTGCACTTGCGGACACACATAAAAATTTATGCGGTCAAGTTTTCTGGCGCCGTTGCCGGGGAATTGGCTTAATTGTCTAGTTAGAAGTGTGTAATCTTTAGTAATCCTCAATTAAGCATTAGTTAGTTAATTAGTTAGAATTTCTCTTCATTTTGTTATTTGCTTTGACTTTTTGTTTGAAATAATATAGTTGGCTGAATTTTCCTCTACAGGTACCACAGTACATGCCGAAGCAACCCTCTACAACGAAGAAGCACACAACGAAGAAAATTAGTGATCTTGTGGTAAACTTGAACTTTGAAGAAACTCCTTCTAAAACTCCAAATTCTATGAGTGAAGAAATGGCTCAGGAAGGGAATCAAAATCAATCCATAAAAGACTTTGTGGGTCGTACTATGAAGGGCACTCTATCTAGCATAGTAGTGCCAGATTTTTAAGCTGCTAACTTTGAGTTGAAGCCGGTGATGATCTCTATGTTGCAGCTCAACGGACAATTCACTGGTGAGAGATCTGATGAAGATCCCAACCGTCATATTCTGTCATTCTTGGGAGTGTGCGATTCATTCAAACAGAATGGAATACCAAAGGATGTTCTAAGACTTCGACTATTCCCCCTCTCTCTACAAGGAAAAGCCAAAGAGTGGTTATTAACTTTGCCTGAGGGTTCAATTGATACTTGGGATAAGCTAGAGGCAAGGTTCAGAGCTCACTTCATTCCAAATAATAGAATAGCAGATGCACGTCGTGAGCTCATCAACTTCAAGCAGGCTTCAGACGAGCACTTATATGCTGCCTGGCAGAGGTACAAGCATTTGCTTCGTCAATGCCCAAGCCATGGGATGGATGACTGTGCTATTGTTTAGAACTTCTGCACGCGTTTAACCCCACAAACCGATACAATGTTAGATGCTATTTTGAATGGACGTTAGGATGAAATGCCTGTGGATGACGTTCAGGCATTGGATACATTATCTGAGAGTTATGTGCAAAGAGGAGGTGATAGAAGGGTGAGTGCTAATGTTGCCAATACTCAAGAAGACCCCTCTATTCCATTTGCTACTATCTTTTCCGCTCTGAACAAGAGATTTGATATGCTAGAATCTCAAGTGCAGCGAAATCAGCAATTAAATGCCTGCTCTACTCAGGTGGCCCCAATTACTTGTGAAAACTGTGGGGATCTACACTCAGTGGATTATTGTCCTTTGGCACCTTCAGAATCAGTTAATTATGTGGGGAACTTTCTAAAGAATCA
Source organism: Erythrophleum fordii (assembly GCA_032878935.1). NCBI lineage: Eukaryota > Viridiplantae > Streptophyta > Magnoliopsida > Fabales > Fabaceae > Erythrophleum > Erythrophleum fordii. Next base: position 8,621,785 of record JAVQMF010000052.1, on the reverse strand, counting down.
GAATCCGTACTCCAATAATTACAACCCTGGGTGACGGAATCATCCAAACTTCTCTTGAAAGCATGGACCAGCACTGAATCAACCAGCATCTTCCTCAAGCATTAAGCCTACTCAACCACCAGGTTTTGCTCAACCTGTAAGGCAAAATGCACCTATTCAAGAACCTAAAACAAATTTGGAAGATGCCTTGGCGAGTTTATTAGCATTCAAAGTAAGTAAAATGAAGAGCAAGCTCAAGTGAATGCTAGAGTTGACACCTCCTTGAGAAATCTAGAATTACAAATGGGTCAATTAGCCTCAGTAATGAATTCATTAAGACAAGGGGGATTGCCAAGTGACACGGTACCTAATCCTAGAAGAGAAAACAAGGAGGAGTGTAAGTCCATAACTCTTCGAAGTGGAAAAGTGTTGCCAGAAGTTTAAACACCATGAGTGGTTAGCCACACACCTGCATCAAAGGCTGTTGTAGAGGAAGATAAAGGAGAAATTGCTACAGAAGAGATGAGTAATGATAAAAGAATAGGAGAAGAATGTGTTGATGCATTAGTTGAAAAGAAGAGGAAAGTGAGCAGTGAAGAAGTTAAAAAACAGGCAGATGTTGATAAGGGTGAGAAACAAGGACAGAAACTGCAAATATTACCAAGGACAATACCTCTACTACCATTTCCTCAAAGACTTCAAAAGAAGGTGGAAGATAAGCAGTATCAAAAATTTCTAGAAATATTCAAGCAACTCCATATAAATATCCCATTCTCAGAAGCATTGGAGTACATGCCTAAGTATGTTAAGTTTTTGAAAGAGATGCTGAGCAAGAAGCGGAGATTTGGTGAATTTGATACTGTAGCACTTACTGAAGAGTGCAGCAAAATAATCAACCCACGGATTCCAATGAAGTGCAAAGATCCGGGTAGCTTCTCTGTGCCTTGTAAAATAGGCACTCACTTTCAAGGTAAGGCTTTGTGTGATCTTGGAGCCAGTGTAAACCTTATGCCATTATCTATCTTTGAGAAATTGCAACTTGGTGAGGCAAGACCTACCACAGTAACATTGCAATTAGCGGATCGGAGCTTAGCATATCCACGGGGTATAATTGAAGATGTTTTAGTAAAGGTTGGTGAGTTCATATATCCAGCTGATTTCATTGTTGTAGATTGTGAAGAAGATAAGGATAGGTCGTCCATTCTTAGCCACAGCCAGAACTCTTATTGATGTAGAGAAAGGGCAAATAGTGATGAGATTGGGGGATGAGCAGGTGGTATTTAACATGGACAAAGCACTGAAATACCCTAGAGATGTTGAAAATTGCTTCAGAATCTCAGTGATTGATGAGTTAGCTCAAGCACAATTTAATTCAATTATAATCCAAGATCCTATTGAAGCATTATTAATGGGAGTGAAGCATGAAAGCACTGAAACTAGTCAAGAGGTAGCCCAAGTACTTAATTTTTCAACCACTCGAGCTAAACAGCATTGGCAAGTGGAATCTTTAGATTTGGCTTCCAGCTCAGCACCATCTCTTAAGCCTTCAATTGAGCAACATCTGATTTTGGAGTTAAAACCTCTCCCTACGCATCTGAAATATGCATATTTAGGGGATTCAGAGACACTACCTGTCATCATTTCTACTTCATTGAACTCTCATTAAGAACAGAGACTGATTGAAGTACTAAAGAGTCATAAAAAGGCTCTGGGATGGACACTTGCAGATATCAAAGGGATAAGCCCTTCCATTGTGATGCATAAAATTCTATTGGAGGAAGATCATAAGCCATCTATAGAGAATCAGAGAAGGCTGAACCCGATGATAAAAGAAGTTGTCAAGAAGGAAATCATCAAGTGGCTGGATGCAGGAATCATCTATCCAATTTCAGATAGTGCATGGGTTAGTCCAGTATAATGCGTCCCTAAGAAAGGAGGGATGACAGTTGTGACAAATGAAAAGAAAGAATTGATTTCTACAAGAACTGTCACTGGTTGGAGAGTGTGTATGGACTATCAAAAATTAAACGCAGCCACTAGAAAAGATCATTTTCCTCTTCCCTTCATTGACCAAATGCTTGATAGGCTAGCGGGGAAGGAATATTTTTGTTTTCTGGATGGTTATTTAGGATACAATCAAATTTCTATAGCACCTGAAGACCAAGAGAAAACAACCTTCACCTGTCCTTATGGCACTTTTGCTTTCAGGAGAATGCCCTTCGGATTGTGTAACACACCAGCAACCTTTCAAAGATGCATGACATCAATCTTCTCTGATTTCATCGAAGATATTATGGAAATTTTCATGGATGACTTTTTTGTCTTTGGTGATTCATTTGAAGTTTGTCTGAAGAATCTCTCTAAGGTACTTGAAAGGTGTGAGGAGACTGACTTAATTCTGAACTGGGAAAAATGCCACTTCATGGTGAAGGAAGGAATAGTATTAGGACACAAGGTGTCTAAGGAGGGTTTGGAGGTAGATCGAGCCAAGACATCATTGATTGAGAAGTTGCCACCCTCTACTAGTGTCAAGGGAGTCCGAAGTTTTCTTGGGCATGTGGGATTCTATAGAAGATTCATCAAGGATTTCTCAAAAATTTCAAAGCCCTTGACCAAGCTGTTAGAAAAGGATGGCAAGTTCCTTTTTGATGATGACTGTTTAAAAAGTTTTGAAGAATTGAAACAGAAGATAATAACTGCACCTATAATAATTGCTCCGGACTGGTCATTGCCTTTTGAGGTAATGTACGATGCAAGTGACTATGCAGTAGGAGCTGTTCTGGGACAGAGGCGAGACCAAGTTTTTCATCCTATCTATTATGCCAGCAGGACATTAGTAGATGCTCAGGTAAATTACACTACCACTGAGAAAGAAATGTTAGCTATTATTTTTGCTTTTGAGAAGTTTAGAGTTTATCTGTTGGGAGTCAAAGTAGTAGTACACACTGATCATGCTACTATTAAATATTTGTTGAGAAAGAAAGAGTCCAAACCTAGATTGATTAAGTGGGTTTTATTACTTCAAGAATTTGACTTGCATATAGTGGATAGGAAAGGAAGTGAAAACCTAGTAGCTGATCATCTTTCTAGGTTAGATTCTAAGCATGTTAGTGATAGTAAGCTTGTGAATGATGTTTTCCTTGATGAATGCATAATGGCTACTAATTTGCTACATGTACCTTGGTATGCTGATATAGCAAATTATATTGTTTGTGAAGTTTTACCTCCTGATTTAAACTATTATCAAAAGAAGAAATTCTTGAATGAGGTTAAATTTTACATTTGGGATGAGCCTTATTTGTTTAAAAGATGTGTAGATGGAGTTCTTAGGAAGTGTGTTCCTGAGACTGAACAACATGGTATTTTGCTTGCATGCCATGCATCACCATTTGGGGGACATTTTAGTGGTCAGAAAATTGCTTTTAAAGTATTGCAATCTGGTTTTTATTGGCCTACATTATTTAAGGATTCTCATGTGTTTGTTTCTCACTGTGATGCTTGTCAAAGATCCAGTAATATTTCTAAAAGACATGAACTTCCTCAAACCGGTATCTTTGAAGTTGAGTTGTTTGATTTGTGGGGAATAGATTTTATGGGTCCCTTTGTTTCTTCTAGAGGCCAACAATATATTTTAGTGGCAGTTAAATATGTGAGTAAGTGGGTTGAGGCGGTAGCTTGCCAATACAATGATGCTCAAACTGTGGTGCGATTTATAAAGAAGAACATTTTTTCTCGTTTTGGCACCCCTAGAGCTATCATTAGTGATGGTGGAACTCATTTTAATAATCGCTTATTTAAATCTTTGCTGGAAAAATATGGAGTTCACCACAAAATGGCTTTAACTTACCACCCTCAAACCAATGGCCTCTGTGAAGTATCTAATAGGGAGATCAAGAGAATTTTGGAAAAAACAGTGAGTGTTAATAGAAAGGATTGGTCTGATAAGCTAGATGAAGCTTTATGGGCATATAGGACAGCTTACAAAACACCAATTGGTATGTCTCCATATCAATTAGTTTTTGGAAAAGCTTGTCATTTACCTTTGGAACTTGAGTACAAAGCTTTTTGGGCCATAAAGAAATTAAATTTGGATTATAAAGATGCTAGTGAGAAGAGGTTGTTGAACCTTAATGAACTCCATGAATTCAGGTTACAAGCTTATGAGAGTTCTAGGCTATATAAGGAAAAGACAAAGATCTGGCATGATAAGAAGATTTTAAAAAGGGATTTGATACCTGGTGATTTAGTGTTATTGTATAACTCTCGTTTGAGGTTGTTTCCAGGAAAGCTTAAATCCAGGTGGTCTGGTCCTTTTAAGGTGGTGTCTACCACGACCTTCGGTGCTATTGAAATTCAAGATAAGAAAAGTGGAGAAACTTTTAAGGTAAATGGTCAACGCTTGAAGCATTACCTGGGTGGACCGGTGGACAGGATGAAGGCAAATGTGCAACTCCAAGACTGCTCATAGAAGCGTCAGGATAGTCTGGCTGAAGACTTTAAACTTAGCGCTCCTTGGGAGGCAACCCAAGTTTTCTTCTTGTTTTTATGTTTGAATCTAAAGTTCTTCTCATTTTTTTTGGGTTTGAGACTTTTCTCTTTTTATGTGTTTTGTAGGTTAAAATGTGGATATTAAGGAGCAAAGGATTGGCAGGAAGGAACAGCTCCAGACATGTTTACAGGGAGTCTCTAACCATGCTTTGAATTATTACTATATCTGGTTCATTTGAGGAAGTGTTTTAGTGAGCATTTTAGTGGGGAAACACATGCGAAAAAATAAAATTAAATTAAATTAAAATTAAAATTAAAATTAAAATTAAAATTAAAAAATTTCGCTATAGCGAGGAATCCCTCTCGCTATGGCGAGGCTGCTTGTCCCACTTCTGGTACACACACAGAGAGTATCTCGCTATGGCCAAGCTGTGGCAAGCCACAGTCTGCAACATTAAGTGTTCTCGCTACAGCGAGAAGATTACTTCGCCATAGCGACCTCTCTGTGTTGCATTTTGGTATGAAGTCTAGAAAGATTCTCGCTATAGCCTAGCTATAGCGAGATTCTTCAGCCACCAATGACTATCCAAGTCTTCTCGCCATGGCGAGAAGAAATGTCGCTATTGCAAGGACAGCAGCTTTGCTTTTGGTAATAAACCCAGAGAAACCCTCGCTATTACCGGGTAATGGCGAGTCTCTCTATAAAAAAAAAAAAAGGGAATAAAATAACCTACAGTTTCTTCTCTATTCCGTTATTTCGTTCTCGCTACTGCGACGGAGTTCCTCGCCTCTTTCATTCTCTCTTTTGCTGAATTTCACGTCTTTTAGGCTCGCATTTCCCTCATCCCTTGCATTCCTTGCATCAGGTAAATCAATTAAACCCTTTCTCCCCTGAATTGCTAGCTGTTTTAGCTGAATCTGGTCATTTTAGGGTTCAATTTATTTTGCTTAGATTTGAGTATTTTGGGGTTATTTGGTTAGTTTTTCTGGATGGGTGTTGCTGGTCGACTGTTTCTGTGTAGAATGATGGCTTCAATTTGGCTTTTACTCTGTTTATTTCTCGCTGTGCAGAATCAGTTCGAATTCGCTATAGTGAGGTCGAACTCACTACAGCGAGTTCGAAGGTTTTTCTAGAAAACTGCATTTTCATGGCCCAGTTTGTCTAGTTTGCTTCTATATTCCTAGACCACCAGTCCCGTGGATACTTTTATTTGTGTCTTTCCTTAGTATAAACATGCTGCATTCATCTGATTTACTGATTCCATGATTTCCTTTGAATGCTGCCACTGATTTTTGGTCTTTCTCTCTTGTTTGAATTTCAGAGATATGGCTCCTAGAAAGCAAACTAAGACTGCGGAAGCCTCATCCTCAAAGCAGAAGAAGAAAGCGTATGACAAGGATCGGTTTGCATTTGTCCGGGCAGAATTTCGCTTTGAGCAGCTTTTTGCTGACAGGGGGGTTGTTGAGGACCGTTACTATGCACCCTATGTTTTGGACTTAACCTTCTCGGATTTTGAATGGCACGGGTTGCAAGGATTTACTAAAAAACTGGTGCATCGGATCCCTTTAATGATCCAAGAGTTGTACGCCAATTTTGAGGATACTAAGGAGGAGGAGGATGAATACTATTGCCGTTCAGCTTGGGTGCGCATCAACGAAAAAGTCTTCCAAGACTTTTATGAACTGCCTGATGTCCCTGACTGTGCCTTCCAGTCCTACATGGAGAACCCTCAATCCATTCCTTTGGAAGAAGTGGAGACGACAATTGCTGAAGAAGGAAGAGCTCTGCTGGTTAACAAGGTCTACCCGGTGAACCAACTCAACAAACTCGCTCGTTTCTGGTTACAATTCATCACAAGCAACATACTGACAAGTTCTCATGGATCAGACATGACCCAAGAACGAGCTACTCTGACGTGGTGTTTTATGACTAGGCAGCGGGTAAACATTCTTCATCTCATGTACTTAAACTTCAAACAAGTGGCGAGGTCCGACAGGGTTAGCCTGGCATACCCTCATATGCTTATAGAATTACTTACCTTGAGGGGTAGCCATATATCTAAAAATGACGCACAATTTAAGCCAAAGAGGCCATTCAAATATGATAGTATGAAGGATGCACCAGGACAGCCCCGTAGGGAGAGAGCACCTGCTCAGGCATAGCCTGAGGCATCTCCACCTCCTCCCTCACAGCAGCGCCTGGGTACTCCAGAGCCGATAGGACATGGTGCTCCATATCGCACAGAATTTGAGAGTTGGGCACGAGAGTCCATTGATAGGCTGGAAGGGCATATCCTATCAATGAAAGATCAGTTGCAGATGCTCATGGACTACCTGATGCCCGCACCTCCACCACCACCTCCTGAGGCTTCTCAGACCCCGGTTATCATTCTCCCTCAGGAGCCTGCACCTCAAGATCGACCTGGGCCTTCTGACGCTTAGGACTTCTCTACTCCCGCTGCCCATATTTGTTTTACTTTTCCTCATTTTATATTTTGGATAACTATATATGGATAATTGTATCTGATTATACTCTCAACTCTTGACTTGGCTATGCTCTTAATTGTCTTCTTAATTCTAACGCCAACTTACTATTTGCTGCGTGTATTTTGTCTATTTTTGTCCCTCAGATGAAGGAGTTGTTCACACGCACCCCCCTTGCTCTCTTATCTCTTCTTATCAGGGGAGTCTCGTCTCTCCCTCCCTCTTTACATCCCTTCCCTCCGCCCCTATCTGTTTCTATTGTCCTACTTCTGATTTTTCCCATTTTATACATTGCGGACAATGTAACTTTTAAGTGTGTGGGAGTTAAGGTAAACATAGATAAATATAGGATAAGTGGATATAAGTTGACAATAACATCTTATCATTAATAATATTCTAGTGCCCATATTCCTTATGCTCATATGTTAAATCAGATTCATCCCTTCTCACTTTAGATGAATATTAATTAAGGAATGTAGAGGTTAAGCGAACTTGAAATGGATAAAGTGAGTAATGTAGTTGTAGTACACACCCACAATAGGAGCACTTTCTAATAAGATGATTTTTGAAGTAATTCAAGTTTTTCTTATAATGAGCTTCCAGTTGTTTTAGATTTCCCCAATTTACCTATTCTTGATGGATACTTGACTATCAGTTGAAAGGGATATCTTGTGTATCAAAAAAAAACAAAACAAAAAAAAAATAAAAAGCAAAATGATTCTCTGCTCCAATGGTTGAAATCACTTAGTAACCGGGGGTTTGCACCAAAAAGTGTGAACTTTCGCGTCAAATAGTGATAAAACTAAGAGTATGCTAGTAGCCCTCTGAGGATTTCTTTAATCTGAGTAACCAGGTGGCTTCATAACCAATGTTGTCATTCGCGTCAAAAGGATTAAGTAATTTGACGAGGAGAAAAAAAAAAAAAATTTGCTGGAAATAATTCTACAGACCCCTTTCAATGAGCTTTGATGATTGAAGTTAGTACAGATGATTGGGTTAAGTCTTGAAATTGCTGGGAAAACTTATTTAGGATTTCTTGATTATTTCTTAACATCTCTTGTTGAATACACACACACTTTAGAAATAAGGGTGTTACTATGAGTACATTGTTTTCAAATCTAATTTGAGTTTTGCTGAGCTTTTGCTTCTGAAATTGGATTCATTATAAGTGCGGGGGGGATCTGTAATTCTGATTACTTGGGCGTAATTCTTTCTAAGATTTGCTTGAGGACAAGCAAAGATTTAAGTGTGGGGGAGTTTGATAACCTCCTAATTTAGGATTCAAAAGGATTATATTTGACACTAAATTAGGGAGGTAAAATACTTTTCTCTTGATTAATATGGTTAAAAGAGTACTCAATCAAACAAATCAAAGAAAGTATTGAAATTGTAATATTTTTATCAGTTTAAGCCTCACTTTACGTTTGATTTCAATTTCAGGGAAAAATAGCAAAAGGTAGAAAGAGTTGAACATAAGAGAGGAAAGCTGAAAATGGCAAAAGCAGATTGAACAAGTCATTTCGCTACAGCGAAACCGAAGTTCGCTATAGCGAGATAGCACTTTCGCCGTAGCGAAGGGGACGCTTCGCAATAGCGAAGTCGTGTTGCATAGAAAATTACAAAAAGAAACTCGCCATAGCGTGGAGGTAGCGAGCGCAGCGGAAACCTAAGAATTTATAAGACCTCGCTATAGCGAGAGTCGTTCCTCGCCATAACGAGGTCGGACCTGAAACGCACAGTTTTAATTTTTAAGATAAAAAAAGAAGGAGGAGGAGCTAGGGTTCATTCATTCAGCGGCAGAGGGAGTTCTGAGCATCCAGGAGGCGATTTTGGGAGTTCTTTGAAGGCTCTTTAAGCTTGGAGGGTGAAGGAAGAGGAAGAATCAAAGGGGGAGCTCCACTTTCTGCATCTCATTCTTCCCTTTGTTTGCTTTCTTTGTTCTTTTCATTTTCTCCATGTATTTTGATTGGGAATTCTCTGTAGATTTAGCTATGTGTGGCTAAATTCCTCTTTACCTAGAGCATTATGAACTTGATGTGAACTGAATCATTAATTGTCTTGTTAATTGTAATGATTGGAATCTTGTGTATCCTTCTCTTGCTTAATGCTTTCTTAGGTATTGGCCACCTCTTTGATTTGATTTGGAAAATTGGAATTTACCTTGAAAAAGGGATTCTAAATTGGACCTAAGAGTTGGATAAATTAAGTTTAGAATCATCTAATTTGTAATTGGGATAGACATATACCTGATTACCTTAATTGGTTTGTAGAGGGATATAGTATCTAATGCATTCTAACCTAAATCTAAGGACACTTAGATTCTAGGGGAGAGTAGGGCTGTAATTACATCGACGGACGGTTATAGCTTCTGAACTCTTAACCCACAAGGCGATAATTAATTGCAATTGAACAAGAAATTAAGTTCTAGTAAGCATCAAGGGAATAGTCACTCTAGGTAATTTTAAAACCTTGGATTTTATCAGAATTTTCTTTGCCAACTAAGTTTTCTTTCAAATTGCTTTATTTTAAATTTAGTTCTAAAGTCAAGAATTTCATAATTGGTTGTTTAACGTGGATAAAAGTAGGTTATACATTGCCTAATTGCAATTAAACCTTTCCTCATGGGAACGATACTTTTACTTATCACTGAACTACTTGATCTGACCCGTGCATTTGCAGACACACATAAAAATTTATGCGGTCATTGTCCCTCATACTTTTTGGGAAAAATGGAATGTAAAGCTACCGAAATCAAATGCACCATTAGAATATGGCAACCATGAGAGTTAATTAAGACCCTTCAACTTCAGATCTTTCATTTATAAAAGTTTTCTAATGTTTGAAGAATACCCCTCTAAAACCTTAACTCTGTCAAGAAATTCATAGAAAAAAAAAAAAATTCTTTCCTAGATAAAGTATGCGCTATTGGAGGTAGATAAGTACGACATCCCTCCTTCACCGGTGCTAATTCTCCTCTTATTCCTAAAATAACTAAGTCCAACCTTACCTTGATCCCATCTTTGGTCTTTCCTTACACATTGAGTAACGTACCAATTACATTGTCACATGCATTTTTCTTGATATGTATTACATCAAGTAAATGTCTTACATACAAAGACTTCTAATATGGCAATTCAAAGAAAATAAACCTTTTCTTCCACCTGTTTGCCCTAAGGTCTCTTACAAAAGGTTTGTCGAAATTGTTATCCAAATCCTTTACCTTATCATACAGCTACTCACCAGTCAATGGCAAAGGTGTACTACTTTCCTCTATCATCCCATTGAAAACTTTTCTCCACCACTAATAATGATACCTTGGAGGCAAAAATTTACGATGCCTAAGAAAAACATTCTTTATACAATGTTCTATGTAATGTCCAATTTTTGTAAAAACAACAGAAATCAACCGATTATAAAGGGAGTCCCTAAAAGAGGAAGATTTGAGGCTAAATAAAATTATGATAAAATTCTAAATAATGAAAAATTGAGGATACAAGACTTAAAACATTTAAAAATTGAAGTTAGAGTAGCTAAATAAAATCTGACAAAAACTAGTGGTACTTTCATAATTTTGGACATTTTTTATAAAACTCAAAAGAGGGATCTTTAAATGGAAAAATTAAGTTTCCCAGGGTTTTCAAAGGCCGTAAAAACTATAGAAACCTTTAAAATGGTTCAGAGCCCTTCGGTTTATATTTTAAAGTGTCGATTAAGCTAAACTTTAACTAATTTATTCGGGAAGATTTTAAATCTAATTTAGGTGAAACCAAAAGTATTTTATGGATTAAAGGACCTAAATTTTATGATGAAAAAGACAGTTTTTAAAAAGGAATTGAAATAAGCCTAAACAAAGCAAACAAGTGCATAAGAGCAAAATAGTCATTTTGAAAAATTATAAAAAAAGGCTTCTTAAGTAAGATTACACCTCATCACCTTCTCCAAACTTCCATTTTTAGAATTTTGAGCAGCCATGGCATGACATTAAGGGAAGGGAGAGAGAAGAAGTTTAAGCTCCCGTTTAGGTAAGTAAATGGTCTCGTCTCATCCCACACTAATTAGGAAAGTTGCTCATCTCTCTAAGAGCTTTCCAATGGTGGTTTTCTTTTCTTGAAAACTTGAAGATTTAAGTCTAACCTAAGTTAAAAGGAACTATTTTCAAGAAATCAATCAGTAGAAAATAATCTATATAACACCCAGATTGCCCCAAAAAGGCTAGAAACATGAGAATTCAAAAGGAAGTCCCCTGGATAGAGAGGTTTAACACCAACTAAAATTAGGATAAAATTCTAAATAATGAAAAATAAAGATTTGATCCTTGGGTTGCCTAAAAATAGTGGTTGTAGTGATTCAAAAAAGTTGCCAAAATGTCAATGGCATTATCAAAAATACGGGTAACTTTTGGAAAATTCATAGAAGGGCATTTTAAATAGAAAATTTAGGCTTTCTAAGATTCTTAGAGGCCCTAAAAATCATGAAAGTCCCAAGACAGTTAAAGCCCTTCCAGTGCACGTTTTCCAATGTTAGTTGACCCAAACTTTGACTGATTTGTTTGGGAAGGTTTTAGCTCTAAATTGAGTGATTCTAAAGGCATTTTATAAAATTGGGAACCTAAATTTTATGATAAAAAAGAAAATTTTCAAAAAGGAGCTAAAATGAAGCTAAAATGAAAATGCCAAGATGAAGGGACAAAATGAGAATTTTTGTAATTGTTTGGTTCTTGAAGCTCCTTATAAAAACGTCCCCATCTGCCCTCCCTCTTCATTGACTTTCTTCTACACAAAAAATAGAGAGAAGACCAAAACATTTAGGTGCACAAGGGAGAAGGAAGAAGAAGGAGAAAAAAGCCAAGATAAAGGTATGAAATCAATGAAATTTCTTAGCCTTTCCTTTAACAAAGTTGTTCTCCTCCTTCTCCTATTTCTTTCTATGCTTTTGTTGAAGTTTTTGGGTCTATTTTGGAGGCAAAGCAAAGGTGGAATTTTTAGATTTGAGGAGAGAAGGCCAAGCAAGGGAAGAATCATCCAAGAAATCAAGAGAAAATAAGGTAAAATTTCATTTCCATGGTAGCTATTCCTTCTTCTCTTCTCTTCTTGGTTTGGCCAACCTAGGGAACTCTAAGAAAGCATAGATTTTGGGTAGAACCAAGAATGAATCATGTGAATTAAGGTGTGGGAATTTAGAATATGAAAAGAAAATCAAGTAAAAGCTATTGATTTTCAAGTTAACAAAGTGTAGGATTCTTGAAGAGTTTGTAAAATCTATTTTAATTCATGAATTTCCTAAGCTATGTAACTATTTAACTAAGCTTCTAAGATCTTTAGGAAGCCTCCCAAATGGCTCTCCTTTCATGGAAAAATCAAGAAGCTCATGAAATCCTATTCCTTCCATTATCTCGACCTAGGCTAGTTAATGAGGTTAAGAAGTGTTTTGATTTGTTCTAGCCTTGGTTTAGGACTTCATATAATGGTATAAGGTTAGAGGAACCCTTAGAAAAAATTTAGGAGCCATGGTTTTAGAGATGAGACAATGGCTTCCATAATGGAGCCTTATGAAGTAACACATATCTAGGCCCTTGTAAGTGAGTAGATGATGGCTTTAAGGACCTTGAATGAGGTCAAGGGGCCTAAAAGTGAGAAGAGAATGGAGCCTAGAGTTTGAATTATAAGGGTTTCTTCAATAGGTCATATATGGAACCATTATGTAACCTATGCCACCATTTATGTTTTCAAAAAAAAAGTCTAGTGTCTTAGCTTGCTTTAAGAGTCTAATTGTGTACTATTTATAATGTTTCAGCTAAGAGAATCTCAATCCACCTAGGGGTGCTTGTGGGACCAAAAGAGGGAAGGAAAAAGACTAAGAAAAGCTTGCATAAATACTAAGGTAGCTCTCCACCTCATTCTCCTTGCATTCTTGTGTGTATGTATGTCATTATGTGTTTGTGTATGTTTATATGACTTGAGAACATGCCATGTGATGCTTTGAGATTGCATTGATACCAATATGTTGTCTTGAATGTTAATAATTGTAGAAATGGCTCATAAGGGTGAAGTGATGCCAAAGGTTTTGTAATGTGGATGAGGATATGCCAAAAGTCCTAAGGCATGGGTGAGACTAGCCCAAAAGTCTCTTGGAAGGATGAGGCCAAGTCAAAAGTCCCTAAACCAAGGGTGAGATAAATCCAAAAGTCCTAGAAATAGAGTGAGGTAAAACCAAAAGTCTCTAAAGCCTAGTTTTGAACTTCATAAGAAATGATGGCATGAAAGTGTGTGATTTCGCATGTTTATGTTTAAGACATGTTCCAAAAGTATGCCTTTAATGTATGTATGCCTTTAATGTTTGTGTAAATGGGTGTGTGAGCTATTGAGATTTCATGAATCTCATTCCCCTTCCTCTCCCGTCTTAAAATGTCTAAGTGGTGCTCAAGAACAAGGGAATGCAAGCCAAGGAGCCTAATATGTCATACTTTGTTAGTTATGTAATTCTAATTATAGTTGGGTGCTAAAGCAAGCTTGTATGTAATATCATAATGTCTTAACCTCAATTAATCTCCCTCTTGGCTCAATTCCATATGATTTCCAAAGAACAAGTATAAATAGTGGTATTTTCATGCTATAAAACAGGGTTCAAATGCTTATATTTTGCCCTGTGGGTCTCGTGAACCCATCAATCACATTCTCTACTCATACTCCATTTATACAACTTATACATATCATAAAACAAGACATAAACCACAGATATGAAGCCAAAAACCAAGAAAGTGCAATTTCTTAAATGGGCCCAAAAGTCAGATTTTTGGCTCTAATTTTGAAAAATCATAACTAATTATAGAAAAATGGGAATCTAGAAAAATATAGCTTTCTGGAAATATCAAAGTGTTAAATTTATGCTAAAAATAATTTTCAACCACAATCTCAATGTTTGGACCATGTTTGACATTGAAAAGAGACAGAGGTCCAACTGTCCCTAATACTGGTGCAGCTTGCTATCATGAATTTCAAAACTTCATAACTAAATCCATAAAAATCCAATCTAGACAAACTATACCAATTTGGAAAGCTACAGATGTTAACTAGAGGAAAAAAATAAGTCTAGATCAGTTTAGCAGCCCTTAGACCTTGAAAACTGATGGAACAATAATGAAGGTCGGATGGCTTCCTTAATGTTGATATAGAACTTCAAAAAGTTAGTTCTCTCTCTATAGACCTCCGATTGAGGTGATTCTAGTTGGTGTAGGTCACTATGGATGTCTAACTTATGATTATAAAATTTCATGACAATTGGACACCATTTGATCCATGAATGACACAGATTCATTTTCAGACCTATGGTAATAGTGCATTGACCAAACCATTAAAATTCTCAAACTTCAAAAATTCGACAAATATTCCCTAGACTTCCAAATATTACCCACTTTAGCCTCTCAAGAAGCTCTCTACAAACTCTAAAGACATGCTAAATTTCATATTAGGAAGAGCTCATTTGGTCATACTTTGATGGAGCTCACAAATTTGGCAGTTTTGGCACCCAAAACAGTTCAAAGTGGGTCTAAGTGGCCTCCCAAATGTTTTCACACCTCATGGACAAGTTTTAAAGTATAAATATAGTATATATAAAATGTTCAAGTTGTCCAAATCATCATACATTTCAAACTTACTATGCTACGGGCAAAAATGCATTATTGCATACAATCCACAAAAGGGGCAAATCCCATATTTTTATTACTTTGGCTCTCTACATAGTTTATACATCATTTTTCCATACATTTACACTTATTTCAACATTTACATCTCAAAAATAGTAGGTGCATATTCATTTTAACACCTCTTTACATCAAAAGAACTAAAATAAACTAACATCTATCTAAACATGCTCCTAGACTCCTTGGTGTGCACTTGAATCTCTTTAAGCTCCACCTAACATGTTAAAATGGGAGAGTGAAGGGGGTGAGATTCATGGAATCTCAATAGCTCATGCACTCATTCAAGGAAGCAATCAAGGCATATAAATAAGTCAAAGCATGCAATTAAGCATCTAACCATTCACAATCATACAATACATGATTTACATGCCATGAAAACTATATCAATGCCAAGAATGAGCTCTAGGGACTTTTAGTCTAGCTTCACCCGATTTTAGGGACTTTTGGATAGCCTCACCCTTGGTTTAAGGACTTTTGACTTGGCCTTACTCAGTTATGAGACTTTTGGCCTTGTCTCACCCAGCCTTAAGGACTTTCAGCTCTACCTCACCCATCTCAAAGGACTTTTAGCACTACCTCACCTGAGTAATTCTCACAATCCAACACATAAGTATATTGGTACCAATGCATCAAGGCAATAACATATGGCATGTCTCACACAATAAGTATATACACAAGCATACAATGACTATTACATCCAAGAATGCAACAAGAAAGAGTGGAGAGCTACCTTATAAGCCAACACAAGCCTTCCCTTTCAATTCCTCTTCTCCCTTTTTGGTTTCACACTCACACCTTGATGGAGGTGCTTTTCTTAAGCCTAGACACAACAAAAAGCATGGAATTACTCTCTCATAACTCAACAACTATTAGGGGTTCTTCAGAGCAAACCCTTCCAACATATAAGAACCTAGGGGTTTTCTCTCTCACTAGAATTTCACCAACTCTTCTTCTCTCTCAAGCTTTTAAGTTAGTAAAACCAACATACCCAAGGAAAGCAAAGAAGTTCAAGAGTGGTTTTCCACTTTTCTTCTTCTGACCTATGCCTAAAACCCAACTAATTTAACAACCAAAACCATAGAAAAAGAGGGCAAAGAGAGAAGAACAAGATTCTAAGAAGAAAAGAGAGGGAAATCTCAAGCTTGCTTACCTTCTCTTTGTTCTTCCTTCCTTCTCTTAGTCTCTTTCTCTCTCCACGCCCCTTTTCTCTCCTTTGGTCGAAGCTTAGGTCAGTTAAAAGAGAAAGAATGAATTGGGATGTTTTAAGAAGTCAAATTCTCCTTTTTTATGCTTTTTTGGACTAACCCTCGCTAAAGCGAAAATTAACCTTCGCTACGGCGAGCACGTATCAGTCCCAGACCCCTGTTTTTGCTATGGGGCGCGCTACGGCCAGCAGCTCCCTAGTTTTTGTATGGGATGCCTGCACTCGCTATAGCTAGAAGCATTCTTGCTATAGCGAACAGGTACATTTGCTATAGCTAAACCATTTCTCACTATAGCGAACAGGTACATTCACTATAGTTAGGTCATTTCTCGCTATAGCTAGCAGACTTAGAAAAATTTCAGAATTTAAAAAATTTTCAACTTTCTTCTTTCTTTCTCTTTTCTTTTTCTGGTTGTTACATTGTACATGTAATTTTTGAGATATAAGACCATGACCAATTGTAATATCACATGCAAATGATGTATGAACATTGTACAGTGCCAAGACAATGGGAATGTGAAATTTGAACCCTTGTGCATACTTGGACACATGCATTCTTGAGTGTGGAATAACCAAATTAATATGCATGGTATTTGGTGTAACACCTTATATTTCTAACTCATTTTCATACACATTTGTATGTTCATATGATACATTCCATGAAGGAAGTGAGAAAAATTCATTAAATTAATACATTTCTTTGCATTGTATCGTGTATAAAAATTCCATTTGATGTTACGTGGACCATGTGAGCTCATTAATCACTTTTTCATATTTAATTAAATGGATGCAACTTATTTGCATCATCAAAAGTGTCCTACATCTCAAGGAACTCGAAAGGAAGTATGAAATAAACACATATATTTTTGGGCAGCTTTTGCCCCTTTTCTGTCCCAACTTTGAAAACACATAACTAATTCTAAAAAAATCAAAATCATGCATTCTTGGTTATTCTGGAAAACTAAAGATGTCTGCTTTATACTAAAAATATGTCCAGAGGACGTTTGACATTTGAACCAGTCCAAAGGTCAAACTGCCCACTGGTGTTGTCATAGATTTTTGTAGCAAATTTTAAAAAATATCCAATTAATTTTACAAAAATCCAATCCATACAAATGATACCAATATGAAAATTTGTGGATGTTAGCTAGAGGAAAAAAATAATTCCAGACTGGCACAAGCACACTCAGACCTTTAAATCTAATCAAATAGTAATTGAGGTCAGGTGGAGTTTCTAATACTAGACAGATTCTTTGAAAATTCATATCTCTCTCTCGAGACATCTAAATGAGGTGCTTCTAGTTAGCATAAGTCACTAGGAATTTTTAGTTTCTTTGCATAAAATTTTGTGGTAATTAGACATCATTTGGACCCTGTGTGATAGATTTTATTTTCAGACCTAAGTGAATAGTAACATGACTAGAGAATTTGCCAACTTTGAAAATTTATCAAATATTCTGTAGACCTCTAAAAATTATTTTCTTTAGCTTCTCAAAAAGCTCTCAACAAACTCTAATTATATGCTAAATCTTAGATAAAGAAGAGCTCATTTGGATAAAAAGAGATATAAGATTCCCTTATGGTCAATTTTGGCTCCATATAAGATACCAAATTGTCCAAATGGCTGTCCTTAGGTTTTGGCACCTTTTGAGCAAGTTTAGAACATAATTGGGACTTGTGTAAGCTGCCCAAATGGTTCCAAACCTTATGTATCTCATTTTAGCTATTTCATCCATACTTATAGACACTTACATCAACTTTTCAAGAACCATAACTTGGCATTATGTATTCAATTTACGTTCTAGCATTCACATATCATATTCTTTCATTTATACATCACATAATATCATAATTACACATGTCCAAGAGGTCATAGACTATATACATCATTAGATTACATCATTTGACATAAATATGGCCTTAAAGAACTAAAACTATGCATTAGATTGTCAAACTCTCTTCTTCAAGATAGTTGGCTTCCATTACCTTGTCTACTTGATCCACCTAGCATATTAGATCATTAGAGATGAGGGAATGAGATTCAAATAATTTTAATAGCTCATCTCCCATTTAATTATACATAATGAATGCAAACAAATCTCATAAATGCATATATGATCATGTTGACATGTGTAAATATTCAAGAGACATTTTTATCATTTGAAAAAGTCATACATAGTATATAAAGGCTTGCCAAGCAAGTGGATTGGCTCACCCAATTTCTTATGGATATTGGACTTGGCTTACCCAATCTTTAAGACATTCTTGGACTTAATCATGCTCTTAGGAGTTTATCTTGCTTTTGGAAGACTCTTTGCTTTGTTTCAACCAATCTTAAAAGTTCTTGGCTTATCCTCACCATGGCTAAGGGTTCTTAGCCTCACCACACTAAAGCAAACCCAAGCACACATCATAAATATCATATAAAATATAATATGTCATCATAAAACCATGGCATATGAAATCATACTATCATACTTTTTATGACTTGAAAATACACATACATATATTTTAAGATAAGCTAAGCACACATCCATGCATGAGAGAAGGTAGAGAAAGCTATCTTGGAAGCAATTACACACTTTTTCCTTTAAATCCCCCTTCCTTGCTTCAGCCACACACACACACAAAAGTGTGGGGAAGATTTCTCTTGGCCTAGACACAATTTATGGAAGCCAATTAGGTTCATGGACTCAATTTTAAAGCCACATAACTTACTTAGCCACTAGGTTGCTCTATAAACCACATTATGGTTCCATAATTGCACCTAATGAAGCAACACCTCTCAAATAAATTTTAGGCTCCATTCTTTCCTTTCAAATATGATTATTGACTCCTTTTAAGCCTCTTAGAATCATCATATAATTAAAACTAAAAGTCTAATTATGTGTTACTTCTTTAGGTCATAATATGGAACATAACGCACCAATTCACTTTCTATGGATTTTAAATTTTTTCCAAGGCCTCCCCTCATTTTCATTCATGATATATGACTCAAAAATGGACTTAAAAGTTTAAAACTCTCCCTAACTATGCTATCCTTACTTGGCTAAAACATAGAGCCTTAATGGGTTCCATGGAGCTTTCTTTATTTTCTCAAGGGAATAAGCATATAAGAAGCATCTTAGGGATCTTGGAAACTCATTTAAACCTTTATTTAGGCCTAAAAATCATCATACAAAATCAGATTTTACAAGGTGCACATGAAACCCTAGCAGTTACATCTTGAAATCTAATGGTTGTTTGTTAATTCCCTTTACATATTCTTAATCTCTAAACTTTTTTTCCTTTGATTCATCCTTGGTTCTACCTAAAAATCAAGTCCTCCTAGGATTTCTCATGTTAGGTGAAATGGAGGAAGAGAGGAACCAAAGGTGGTAACCATAGGAAGAGAAATTACTTAGTTTCCTTGCCTTTTCTCACTTGAATCTTGCTTTCTCCAAGCTCCTTTCTTTAAATCCAACATTTTCCCTAAGTTTCTCCCTTAAGTTAGATTTGTAAACTTCATTTTAATCAAAGGAAAAAAAAAGAGAATGAAGGAGAGAAGGTTTGGATGGAAGAAAGCATGAAAAACTTCCAAGAAACCATACCTTAAAGCTTGGATTTCTTCTCTTCTTCTTCCTCCCTTGGTGTGCCTAAGACCCTAGCTCCCTTCTCTGAAATTGGGCAAAAAATTTTGAGTCTAAATGAAGGAGAGAGTGGGCCACCACCTACATATAAAGGGAGGAGGAAGCATTTTTCAAAAATTCCTATTTTGCACTTCGTTCTTTACATTTTTGTTTCTCCTTTATTTTAGCTCTTTTTTTTAGAGCTATATTTTTCATTATAAAATTTAGGTTCCCAATTTAGTAAAATACCTTTGGAATCACTCAAATTGGAGCTAAAACCTTCTCAAACGAATCTATTAAAGTTCGGGTACACTAACATTGAAAAACATCTACCGAAAGGGGATTTAACTATCTCGGGGCTTCCCATGATTTTCAGAGCTTTTGAGAACCCTGGAGAACTTAAAATTTTCATTTAAAAAGTCCTCTTATATGAATTTCAAAATTTGCTCAAAATAATGAAAATGCCATTACATTTCATAAGATTTTCATTAAAAATTATTTCTTCATTTTAGCTCCATTTTTCCTTTCATTTGAGGTTAGGATTCTTAGTTTTAGGAGTTTAAAATATTACTCAAATTTTTTGGGACCTTAACTAATTCATTTCAAGGGACTTGCTTTGAAAACTTGTCCATTTTCATCGTTTAACAAAAATAGGACGTTACATTTGGGACCACTTACTTAGTTCCTACAAGTCATATTCATACTTTTAAACTTGCCCAAGAAGTACCAAACCATTAAGGAAGCCATTTGGGCAAAGTTGACATCTTAAAGGAGGCAAAATTAACCATTTTGTGAGGCTATGTCACTTTTTATCCAAATGAGCTCTTTTTGGTTTAAAATTTGGCATGCATCTAAAGTTTATTGAAATCTTTTTGAGAAGTTAAAGTGGGTAATATTTAGAGGTCTATAGAATTTTTGATAAATTTTTTGAGTTAGTTGAATTTTCAGAATTTGCTGTTGCCATTGTTCATTTGGTCCGAATTATATCTCTGTCACTCATAGGGCAAATGAAATCCAATTGCCATAATATTTTACAGAGGGAAAATATGACTTGTGCCAATTGGAAGAACCCCATTTGGATGTCTAGAGAGGGATATATAAATTTTTGAAGTTGTTGTCTAGTTCTAGGCACACCTTCAGACCCGTGGTATCGTTTGATCGATTTTCTAGGCCTAGATGAACCTCGATTGGTTTGGAATTATTTTTTTGCTATAGCTAACATCCATAGATTTCTAAATTGATATCATTTGCATGGATTAGATTTTTTTTAGAATTAAGTGGATATTTTTGAATTTTATATCAGAAATCTATGTCAGTATCAGAAGACAATCAAACCTAAATGATATTTTGATTATCAAAAGTGGCCAAAATGCTTGTTCATGGCTTAGAATTATTTTTATGTAAAGTTGACATCTAGAGCTTTCCAGAAAGCTATGGTTTGTGTGATTTCAATTTTTCTACATTTAGTTATGATTTTTCAAAGTTGACTCAAAATTTGCCACCTTGGAACCTAAGGCAAAACGTGAGAATTTGTGATTCTGTGGTTCATATGAATTTTTAAGATGTTTATGACTTGTATGAATGAAAAATAATTAGAAAATATTGTATGTAAGTTTCTAGGGGTTCACGGATCAAAATTCGAGTCTACACCCCAACTTAACGCCATTAAGTCATGATTTTAATGCAAAATTCTTGGAATTTCTTTGCTACTTTGTGTAACCCACCTTGATAAAGGAAATTGATGCTAGGAATAATATGGTGTGACAATTTACATAAAGAGAGCTTTGTTTTAAGATAAGATTTTACTTGAAACACTTGCAAAATCTTATATTTCCAAGCCATTTAACCTTTAGCCTAGAGAGAGAAAGTGAGGAAGAGAGTTTTTCTTCATGTGTTCTTGATGGAACCAAGGGTTATGGAGTATAAGGATTAAGAATATACAACTAGAATTGGAAAGGAAGCTTTAGAATGCAAGTTGTAGAATTTAGGGATTTGGCTACACCTTGGCAAATATGAAGCTTCCTAATGATAATTTGAGTTGTCTAAGATTATGCATGAGTTTTCAAGACACCTAGGAAACTTCACATATGCCATTTCCCTAAAGGAAATGAAGCAAACTCCTTGGGTGCACAAGATAGGGGGTGTCTCAAGCAAAATAAAACCATGTACTTAGGGAGTGTTTCTGTGACACCCTAAACTACTACTGCTACCTAGCCTCTCTATAGGCTCGGTTTCATATGATTTCCAAAGAGTCACTACTCTTTCGTGGCATTTACATGCTATGAACCGGGGTTTCATATACTCATCTTTCACCCCGTGGGTCCTGTAAACCCATCTCAAGCATCCTCAACTCAAACTCCATACATACAACTCATACATAGCATAAAACAACCCATAAGCCACGGGTATAGAGCCAAAACCAATAAAATTACATTTTCTCACTTTGGGTCCAAAAGTCATATTTTGGCTCTAAGTTTGGAAAATCATAAGAAATTGTAGAAAAATGGGAATGCAGCAAACTTTAGCTTTTTGAAAAGCTCCAAGTGTCAACTTTACTCTAAAAATCATTCCCAACCACAAACACATCGTTTAGACCAAGTTTGACATCGAAAATGGGAGGAAGGTCCAGCTATCACTGTTTCTGGTGCAGCTTGCTGTCATGACTTTCGAAAATTCATAACTAAATCCACAAAAATCCAATCTGGGCACATTATACCAATTTGGAAAGATACGGATGTCTACTAGAGGAGAAAAATAAGTTCAGATCAGTTCAGTAGCTCCTGTACCCCGAAAACCGATGGAACAGTGATGGGGGTCAGGTAAGCTCACTGATGCTGATACAGAACTTCAGACGGTTCAATCTCTCTCTACAGACCTCCGATTTGGGTGATTCCAGTTCCTACAAGTCACTTTGGTTTTCTAGTTTATGAGTATAAAATTTCACCACATTTGGAATCCATTTGGTCTAAAAGTGCCACAGATTTTATTTCTGCCCTATGAAACAGTAACATGACCAAATCAACAATTTTTCCCAAATTCAACAATTCCCCAAATATTCTATAATTCTCCGAATATTATCCACTTTAGCTTCTCAAGAAGCTTTCTACAAACTCTAGAGGCACGCCAAATTTCATGGCAAACGGAGCTCATCCGGTCATACTTTGACGGAGCTCACAAAAATACCGGTTTTGGCACCCCATAGGTCCAAAACGGGTCTAGATAGCCTCTCACACACTCTCACTCCACATGGACAAGTTTAAAAGTATAAGACTAGTATATCTAACATGTTCATATGATCCAAATCATCATACATTCTGTTTTCACTATGCTATGGCCAAATTTACACAACAACATTCATGCATCAAAGGGGTAAAAACCCACATTTCCCTTACTTTGGCTAATAACATAGTTCATACATCATCCTATCATATTTCTACATGTGTTACAAACTTTACATCTCAAAAATAGTGGGCACATCTTCATTTGGCACCACTTTACATCATATTTACATCAAAATATCAAAAGAAAGTAATATCTCTAACTATGCATGCTCCTAGGCTCCTTGGTGGGTGCTCGGTTCTCCTTGAGCTCCACCTAGCATATTAGTTTGGAGGGAAAAGGGGTGAGATTCAGGGAATCTCAGTAGCTCATGCACTCAATCCAGCAAGCAATCAAGGCATATAACAAGTCAAAGCATGTGAATAAGCATTTAGCTATTCTCAAACATCCATCACATAAAGTGCATGCTATGGAATTCACAACAATGCCAAAAATGAGCTCCAGGGACTTTTGGTCTAGCCTCACCCGAGTTTAGGGACTTTTGGATGGCCTCACCCGAGTTTAAGGACTTTTGACTTGGCCTCACTCGTTGGAGACTTTTGGCCTTGTCTCACCTATCTCAAGGGACTTTCGGCTTCACCTCACCCATCTCATGGGACTTTCGGCACTACCGCACCCGAGCAATTCTCACAACTCATCACACAAGCATATTGACATTCAATGCATCAAAACAATAGCATATGGCATATTCCATACAACAAGCATATACATAATCATACAATGACTATCATACCCAAGAATGCACAAGAAAGAGTGAAAGAGAGAGCTACCTTTGGAACCAAAGCTAACACTAGCTTTTCCTTTCAATGTCTCCTCTCCCTCCTTAGGTCCACAAACACACCTTGATGTAAGTGTTTCACTTGAGCCTAGACACACCAAAAGCATGCAATTACTTTCTTGTAATTCAATTTAGAGCAACCCTCTATCACACACAACCTAGGGTTCTCTCTCTAGAATGCCATTAACCCTTTCTCTCTCTCAAGCTCCCATGGTAGTGGAAAACCTCATTTTCAAAGAAACTCAAGGATTCAAAAGAGTTTTCCACTTTCCCTCTTCTGACCCATGCTCAAAATGCAACCATTTTCACAATTAAAACCGCAGAAAGAGAGGGCAAAGGGAGGGGATCAGAGTTCTAAAGAGAAATGGGAGAAGTTACCTTACCTTTCCCTTGATCTTCCTCCTTCTCTTGATCTCTCACACTCTCCACGCCTCTTTTCTCTCTTTGGGTCGAAGCTTAGGGCAGATATGAAAGAAGAAATGAGTTTGGGCGTTTAATGAAGTCTGATTCTCGCTATTTACTCTCTTCCGGACCGACTCTCGCTACGGCGAAAACTAACCTTCGCTATAGCGAGCTCGTGTAATCTGGCTTCGCTATGGCGAGGTGTAACCTTCGCTACGGCGAGCGCGTGTCAATTCACTTCGCTATGGCGAGATTTACCACTCGCTATGGCGAAATCGCGTCAGTTCCAGACTTCACTCTCGCTATGGCGCCGCTACAGCGGGTAACTCTCTGGTTTTTGTATGGGCTGCTGCCAGCACTCGCTATAGCTAGAATCGCCTTCGCTATTGCGAACTAGCTCTCTCGCTGTAGCGAGACCGTTTCTCGCTGTTGCGAGAGGACTTAGCAGAAATTCTGGATTCCGAAAATTTCCAGATTTCACTTCCTTTCTTTTCCCTTTTCTTTTCTTTTTCCCGGTTGTTACATTTCTACCCCTCTTAGAAGAAATTTCGTCCTCGAAATTTAAAAACTTACCTCAAGGGAATAACTCTGGATATTTCTGCCTCATCTCATCCGCCAATTCCCAGGTGGCTTCCTCAGATGTCAGACCTCTCCAGATCACTTTCACCAGAGGAATGCTCTTGCTCCTCAGCTGTTTCAGCTTAGCATCCACAATTCTCTCCGGTTTCACTACATAGGAAAGATCTTCCTGCAATTGCACATGCTCATATTCTATGACATGTGAGGAATCTGGTAAATACTTTTTCAACTGGGAGACATGAAAAACACTGTGTATTTGGGCTAGGTTAGGAGGCAAGGCTATTCGGTAAGCCACGGGTCCAATTTTCTCAAGGATTTCAAACGGACCAATGTACCTAGGACTGAGCTTCCTTACCCTCATTGACCGACCTACTCCCGTCATTGGAGATATTCGAATGAATACATGGTCTCCAACCTCAAACTCTAACGGCCTCCTACGCTTATCAGCATAGCTTTTCTGTCTACTCTGGGCCGTGAGAAGCCTCTTTCTAATCAATTCTATCTGTCGGGTGGTCTGGTCCACAATCTCAGGTCCTATCATACTCCTCTCACCTAACTCAACCCAACACAGAGGGGATCTGCACTTTCTCCCATACAAAGCCTCATAAGGGGCCATCTGGATACTGGAATGGTAACTGTTGTTATAAGCAAACTCTGCTAACGGTAAATACACATCCCAGTTCCCCTTCATTTCTAGCACACATGCCCTCAACATATCTTCTAATGTCTGGATGGTCCTTTCAGTCTGACCATCAGTCTGGGGGTGATATGCAGTACTAAACCGCAATCTCGTCCCTAAGGCATGCTGCAGTGACCTCCAAAAGTTCGATGTGAACCTGGGGTCTCTATCTGAAACTATGCTATTGGGCACTCCATGAAGTCGCACTATCTCTCTGATATACAACTGGGCCAATCTATCCAGTGTATAAGTAGCCTTAATAGCTAAAAAGTGTGCAGACTTCGTCAGTCTATCCACAACTACCCAAATAGCATTGTGTCCAGAGGATGTTTTGGGTAACCCCATGACAAAATCCATGGCTATACTATCCCACTTCCACTCAGGGATATCTAGAGGTTGCAACAACTCAGCCGGTTTCTGATGTTCAATCTTTATCCTCTGACACACTAGGCATCTAGCCACATATTCCGTCACATCACTTTTCATCCCTGGCCACCAGAAAATCTTTTTCACATCCTGATACATCTTGGTGGCACCTGGGTGGATAGTATACTTACTCTTATGCGCCTCTTCCAGAATGCTTTCTCTCAACTCATTCTGACTAGGCACACAGATTCTATCCCGATATACTATCATGCCATCCTCAGACAACTTGAAATCTGAGGTTTTACCTTGGGTGATCTCATTCCTGATCCGTTTCAGGAACTCATCCTCTCTCTGGGCATCTAAGATCTGGGTTCTCAAGATATTCTCAATTCGGGTTTCACTCAGATACAATCTACCCGATACCACCTGACACGAGAGGTTCAACTCTCTGAACTTCTCTAGGAGCTCCTGCTCTCTAATCATCATATGGGCTACATGGATAGTTTTTCTACTCAGGGCGTCTACCACTACATTGGCCTTGCCCGGATGGTATTTCAACACATAATCATAATCTTTCAAAAACTCCATCCATCTCCTCTGTCTCATATTAAGTTCTCTCTGATCAAACAGGTATTTCAGACTCTTGTGGTCACTATAGATCTCTATGGTCGCACCATACAGATAGTGTCTCCAAATTTTAAGAGCAAACACTACGGCAGCTAACTCCAGGTCATGTGTGGGGTAATTCTCCTCATGAGGTCTCAACTGCCTCGAGGCATATGCCACTACTCTACCCTGCTGCATCAACACACATCCTAACCCTTTGCCCGAAGCATCACAATAAACCACAAATGGTTCACTAGGGTCAGGGATAATCAGCACAGGGGAAGTGGTCAAACAGAGTTTCAACTCCTGGAAACTCTTCTCACATCTCTCATCCCATACAAACGGTGTATCTTTCCTGGTTAGCCTCGTCAGTGGTAAGGCCATTCGAGAAAAGTCCTGTATAAACCGTCTATAATACCCTGCCAAACCTAGAAAACTCCTAACCTCGGTGATCGTTCTAGGTCTATCCCACTGTAACACAGACTCAACTTTATGGGGATCCACCGCAACCCCATCTCGTGAGATCACATGACCTAAGAATCGCACCTCGGTCAGCCAAAACTCACATTTACTCAGTTTGGCATACAACCTTTTCTCTCTCAAGGTTTCTAAGACTAGTCTCAAATGCCTCTCGTGCTCCTCAAAAGATCGGGAGTACACTAAAATATCATCAATGAAGACCACCACAAACTGATCTAGATACGGTCTGAATACCCTGTTCATATAATCCATGAACACAGCAGGCGCATTCGTCAACCCGAATGGCATCACAAGGAACTCATAGTGCCCATATCTCGTCCTGAAAGCCGTCTTAGAGACGTCTTCAGTTCTCACTCTCAATTGGTGGTAACCAGATCTAAGATCTATCTTAGAAAACACAGATGCCCCAGCCAACTGATCTAACAGATCATCAATTCTAAGGAGAGGATATTTATTCTTGATGGTAACCTTATTCAACTCTCGGTAATCTATACATAACCGCAAGCTACCATCTTTCTTTTTCACAAACAACACCAAGCACCCCAAGGTGAAACACTAGGGCGGATGAACCCTTTCTCTAACAATTCCTCTACCTGCGCTTTCAACTCAGCAAGCTCGGCGGGAGCCATCCTATAAGGAGCTTTGGACACCGGTCCAGCACCAGGCACTATGTCTATAGGGAACTCTAATTCTCTCTCAGGAGGTAGGCCACTAAAATCAAACTCTCTAGGGAAAACCTCCGCGAATTCCCTAACAACTGGGATCTCCTCTATCCCTTCTTCTACCTCAGCCCGAATAGAGAAAAAGACTAGAAACCCTTGACATCCACACTCTAAACATCTCTCAGCCTGGGCAGTAGTCATAAAGGATAACTCTGCTCCTGCCCTAGGTATGGTCCCACAAATAGGTAAGGAAATGGTTCGGTGTTCACAATCAAGTATGGCATTATTTGTAGCTAACCAGTTCATACCAATAATCAAGTCAATTTCATGAAAAGGCATACAAACCAAATCAATAGTGGTATGACAGTGGTTAAATTGGACAGTGACATTCAAGCAAGTATGGGAAGTGACCACGTGGCCTCCAGTGGGGGTAACAACAGACAAGTCAAATGGCAAGACACTAACAACCAGACCTAATTTCCTCACACAATCATAAGATATAAACGAGTGACTAGCACCCGAGTCAAACATAGCAACTACAGGAAAGCCATTCACTATCAGCGTACCTCGGATCAAACTGGGAGATGCGCTGGCTTCCTGCTGAGTAAGGGCGAACACTCGACCCTAGGTCTGTGGTCTAGGAAGAGGCGCTATCTCCATCTGAGAACAGTGTCTCCCAATGTGCCCCGGCTTCCCACACTTATAACATGTCACCGGAGACTGCTGGAAGGATGACTGGCCCCGCGGAGGTGGCACACCTCGCTGTGGTTTTCTATTCCATGGCCCTTTGCCTCTCCTCTTATTACTAGGGGTCAAACTAGAACCCTCCTCTGGTTTCGGCCTTTTCAAATCCGGAACCCTCTTCTGACTAGCCGTCGTCACAGTAGGCATAATCACTTGCAGATTCGTTTCAATCACCTTACTGACCTCCACAAGAGTATTAAACTTCCTGATCCGCTGTGGAGTGACTCTGTCGCTAATCAGGGGCCTCAAACCAGGCTCTGATACCAAAAATGTGACACCCTAAACTACTACTGCTACCTAGCCTCTCTATAGGCTCGGTTTCATATGATTTCCAAAGAGTCACTACTCTTTCGTGGCATTTACATGCTATGAACCGGGGTTTCATATACTCATCTTTCACCCCGTGGGTCCTGTAAACCCATCTCAAGCATCCTCAACTCAAACTCCATACATACAACTCATACATAGCATTAACAACCAGACCCAATTTCCTCACACAATCATAAGATATAAACGAGTGACTAGCACCCGAGTCAAACATAGCAACTACAGGAAAGCCATTCACTATCAGCGTACCTCGGATCAATCACCCTACTGACCTCCACAAGAGTATTAAACTTCCTGATCCGCTGTGGAGTGACTCTGTCGCTAATCAGGGGCCTCAAACCAGTCTCAAACTGCTCACATCTCCAGGGTTCATCATCATACCTCTGGAGGTAAGAGGAATACCGAGACAGCTCTATAAACTTGGCCACATACTGGTCCACAGTCATCTCATCAGTCTGTCTCAAACTCATAAACTCCATCTCTTTCTTCTTCCTCACTGAACTTGGGACATACTTCTCATAAAATTCAACCAAGAATGTCTCCCAAGTGATCGGTACGTTCTTGGTCTCCATCAGTGGTTTTGCACTCTCCCACCATCTATCAGCCTCCTTTTCTAGCATAAAGGTGGCTAACTGGGCTTTCTGCTCAGTGGTACAATTCATCACTGAGAAGATTTTCTTAAGCTGCATCACCCAAGCCTCCGCCTTATCCGCATCCAATTCCCCGTCAAACGAGGGTGGATTGTTTTGTCTGAACTGTTTCAATACTTTTTGGATAGGCGCCTGGGTCTGTGGAACAGCAGGCTCCTGGGGAGGTATAGGTGGAATGCTGGATGTAGATGGCTGAGGTACAGGGGCATCTCTTCTGGCTTCTGTATGGGCTGCTGCCAGCACTCGCTATAGCTAGAATCGCCTTCGCTATTGCGAACTAGCTCTCTCGCTGTAGCGAGACCGTTTCTCGCTGTTGCGAGAGGACTTAGCAGAAATTCTGGATTCCGAAAATTTCCAGATTTCACTTCCTTTCTTTTCCCTTTTTTTTTCTTTTTCCCGGTTGTTACAGTTTCAAATTGTTCTAAGGCTAGAAAAGGACTAAATATAATAGATGAATATCAAAGGAAATCTTGGAATAAATTTAGAAAACATAGGTTATGAGATGAAAATATAGGCTCCATAATAAGATATAAAGAAGTAACTTATAGTTAGGCTCTTTAAAATGAAATTGTGATGACTCCAAGGAGTCTAAATGGAGTCAAGAGACTTATGTTGAGGGAGAAAATAGTGTCAAGATCATGAATTCCCATAGTTGCTTTATTAGGTCTTATATGGAACTATAATTGTGTCTTAGAATAAAGTAAAATTCCATAGAGTTGTATAAGGCTTAAGCTTATCCCTATGAGTGATTCATGTCTCGTTTGATATGTTTATGCCAAGAGAATCAAGTGCCACCTAGTTGCATGAGCTTGGTTGAAAAGGGAAAGAAGAATTCAAGAGAAAATGTTGTGATTTTACTTCAAGGTAGCTCTCTAACCTTTCTTATATGCATGACTTGGATGAGGATGAGCCAAAAGTCCCTTAAAATAGGTGAGGATGAGTACATGAGCCAAAAGTCCCTAAGATTTGGTAAAATAAAGCTAAAAGTCTTAAAAAGAGTTAGACTTAGTCAAAAGTCCCTTGAAAATAGGTGAGACAAATTTAAAAAGTCTCTAAAAACTTGGGTAAGGCTAGATCAATGCCCTTAAAAGTCTATATTTGATATGTATGAGTTCACATGACCAAGAAAATACTTTATGTATGTTCATGAAAGGCTTGTATGACATGCATGTGTTATTTGACATGTATATGCATTCATTATATATATTTGAAAGAGTACAGAGCTATTGAGATTCTTTGAATCTCACTCTTCCTCATTTTCCATCTAACTATGTCTAGGTGAAGCAAAAATGGAAGCCAAGGAGCATGATGTGCAACACCTTGACAATAGAATAGTTTTTAATGTAATGTAATGTCAAAGTATGTATATATGAGTAGTTTATGACATGTAAACCAAATGTATGCTTACATGAGTTTTTGCCACCCATAAACCTTATGTGCTTGTGTATAAATGCATGTGGTATGGTGAGAATGAATTTCATGATAATTTGAACTATTTGGCATGCTTTCGTAGGCTATTCTTATGCTTTTGGACATGCTCAAGTGATTGTGAAAAGATGAGAAGAGCATTTGGTACATATGGAACCCATTATAGACTTTAAATTTGACTAAATATTAAGTCAAACTAAAATCTGACCAAATGGATGAGTTTTTGCATGAAATTTGGCTAGCAAGTAGGTCTCATCTAGAGTTTCTCACAGAGCCAAAAAGTACTTAATTTGAAGTTTTAAAGAATTTATTATAATTTTTTAAAATTGACCAAATTATGCAAAAATGGTATGTGCACTATTCATATGGTTAGTTTGCTTCTTTATATCACATTTTATATCACACGTAGGTCAAATGAAATCCAATGCTCATAAAATTTTATAAGCACAAATTAGACATTATAAGCTTTCCATAGCTACTAAGAACACCTCATTTAAAGCTTTGTAGAGGGAGAACCAAAATTTTAAATTTGCACGATAGTATCAGTAATGTAGCTCGATCTTTGGTACTTTTACATAAATTTTCATAGGCTAAATGCCATTTTCTTGATCTGAAATATTTTTATCATTAGTTAACATCTAGAGCTTTCCAAAAAGCTATCATATGCATTATTTTTATTTTTTTAGAATTAGTTATGAATTTCCAATTTTCATATCAAAAATCTATAACAACAACCTGAGGCTAAAAATTCTAATATGATATGTATGGTTCCAAATTCGTGAATGTTTAGATGTTTTGTGATATTTCTGACTTGTATAGATACATTATGGATAGAAAACGATATTGACAAACTCACATGGTCCATAAAGCATAAAATGAATTAATGAGGCTTTCTATTACGCAATTTTATGCCATTAAATATGCTATTCTCTTGGAATTGTATAGCAATAAGCCTATGGGATATAGAGTAAAAACTAGAGAGCTAAGGTATTACATTCTAACCATATGAAATATGTGCCCTCCTCATAAATAGGGCATCCATACTGTCCTTTGATATTGTATCCAAACAAATTATCATACACTGGAAAAATCATTGATTGTCTCAAACAGTATAGCTCGCAAGTTGAATCTTTCCTCCCTATACGCATCATATGCTTCCATGCCAATCTCTCACATTAGTTTTAAAATTTCAATTAGAAGAGTCAAGTGTACGTCAATATCATTTCCAAGTTGCTTAGGCCCAGAATTAGCATAGACAACATCATATACTTGCACTTTATGCATAGCCATTGAGGTAGGTTATAAATCACCAAAATCACTGGCCATGTACTGTAGGTACTACTTTGGACACCATATGGGTTCATTCCATCGATAGCTAATGCAAGGTGTAGGTTTTTATCTTCTTGCCTGAAGTTAGGATACTCATGATCAATTTTTTTTTATTGAGGAGAATTTGCATGTTAAAGCTTTCCATCTTGAATTCTTTCATCCAGATGCCATGTCAAGTGTTTCGCATCTTCTGCACTGCTGTACATATGTCTGAATCTAGGTATGATGGGAAAATACTATACCACCTTCGTTAAACTTGATTATTTCTTTTTATATCTTGAGGCATTACACTTCAGAAACTTCTTTAATGATGCATATTCATCTTGAAATAAAATGCAATCATTGAGACAAGCATGTATCCTCTCATAACTCATGCCAATAGAGCATAACATTTGTTTAGCCTTATATGTTCGGCTAAGAAACTCATTATCCTCTGGTAGCATATATTTCAAAAGTGCAAGTAATTCTATAAAGCTCTTATCACTCTATCTATTTTTTACTTTCAAGTTGTACAACTTCAACACCACTAACAATCTTGCAAATTTAGTATAGCTAGAATACAATGGCTTTTCTGTATCACTTTCAACCTCTTTAACATTTTAAGATAATCTTGAAGATCTGTTTCAACCATATTTGCCATCTCTTCAAGACAATCAGCCTCGTATATACTTGTGTCGAAATCGTTTGAGGCATAACTCCCACTATACTCCTAGTTACTATGCTCATCCTTTGTCTCACCATGTTTTGTCCAACATGTATAACTTTGGTCAATCCCATTACACAATAAATGATCTTCCAAATCAATTGCAATAATTTGTTTCACATAGCAGCAATTTAAGCAAGGGCATATAATTTGACTAAAGTCTTTTGCTTGCTCAACTACAAACTTAATAAACTCTTTCACTCTATCCTTATATTCCCTAGATAGACGACTGGTAGACATCCATTTATGATCCATACCATTTTTATCTAATAAAAACCAATTTAAGAGAAATGTGATTAGTGACTCTTAATTTGCTTGGACTCCTACCTATTGTTTTACTAAATATTACCTTATTATAGTCTATTTAATTATTCTTTTGTTGCAATTTATATCTTAAAGAAAAATCAGTAGTATGGCGACATAAAAATGAAAGTTTTCCAGGCCTTGAGCCCTCTCTTTAAACTAAAAGAGAACAATATTCTAGTAGTCCATAATTAAAGAATAGTAACAAAACAAATTTTCTTTTTCTTTTATGTAAGTTATAACTTAGCTATATTATATTTTGTACATTCTGTCATACCAAAAGAATTATTTTGCAAAAACTATCTTAATATGTCATAAGAAAAAAGAAATAGTTCCTAAAAAAAGCACAGATGCAACAATGAAGGAATGGAGGATGGAAACCCAAAATGAAGAAAAACAATCATCACTTAATTTGTTCAAAGAAAAAATACATTAATTAAAACAAATTAATTTTGCAAAAATAAAAAATAAAAAATGGGATGAACTTACAGGAAAATGGAAGGGGAGATTTAAAGAGAAGGAGCAATATGAAAATAGAGAGTAGATGAGGCAGATTTAGTAAAGATATCAAATAGAAGGTGGGCAGATAGTGGCAGATAGAAATGGCGAATAGTCGTAGTGGAGCAGATCTCAAACGATAGAAGCTACAATTGGCAGACACAGGATAACTAAGGGTGGACGCGGGATGGCAGACATTGCAATAGTGATGCATGGATAAATGGAAAATGGTGCAATGCTATTCGCTAACGAATAATGGTGAACAGATAATAGAGTCTTTGCGGGGGAGAGAAACGCATGCAGTTTCAAGAAGAAGGGAGGCTCTAGTAAGGGGCTGATGCAAAAAGCTATAAGGAGAATTTAAATTGCAAATTATTGGTGGTTTCAAAAAAATCGCTAACTAAAGGGGCCCTATATTGGCAGCTCAACAGAAACCGCCAACCATATTTTATTAGCGGTTTCTACTGAACTGCTAACAAAAGCTTCATTAATGTTGGCGGTTCTTACAAACGACCAATATAGGCCCCAAGTTTTTGTTGGCAATTTAAGAGGAACCGCCAACAAAAACTATATTAATATTGGCAGTTCGTAAAATCGCCAACAAAGTTCAATTTTTATTAATGGTTCCTAAGAATTGCCTACAAAGAGTGGTCTACATGGTCTTTTTGTTGGCAATTTCAAGGAACTACCAACATTTCCCTCATTATCGTTGGCGGTTATTATAAATTGCCAACTATACTTAACTTTTGTTTA
Organism: Erythrophleum fordii; assembly: GCA_032878935.1. Lineage (NCBI taxonomy): Eukaryota > Viridiplantae > Streptophyta > Magnoliopsida > Fabales > Fabaceae > Erythrophleum > Erythrophleum fordii. The sequence continues at coordinate 8,587,697 of JAVQMF010000052.1, read as the reverse complement.
TAGTTTTACATGAACTGTCAATGAATGTGCGACAACAAATCCTATTTCTATGGTAGTGATAATACTCTAAACACTTCCTTTTTGTTACCCAAATTAACACCAAACTTGACAAGCACAAGCTATCATCCTCAAGAAAGTTGCAAAACAATTATAAGATTCACTTATTTCTTTTATTTTACTATTTTGTTTAACAAATCCCTGCAAATCTTATCTTAAAGAACCTACCATTTGTTGAAGCATCATGTGGAATTAAAAAAAGGTATAAACTAAGAAGAATAAAAATGTGGTTTTTTATTTTCTCATTAAGTATCAAATTTTTGAAAAAAGTAACCTTTACTCTTTCTATACCCCACATTTCTCAATAGGACTGAATAGAATTTGGGAAAAGATTAAGAATATGCTTCACAATCTGATATCATACTGCAATATCTACTCATAGAAATATAACAACGACAATCCTTTTTCTTTAACATAAAAATCACAACAATAATATATTTTTATAACAAAAAAATCTTATTAACCTTTAAAAGATTCAAGTAGATAGATGTTTATCCAATTGTTTAAAGACACCATCATACTAGCCATTCCATAGCTAAAATAAGAATTTATTTATGTAACTGCCAAAAATATTAGCTTCTTTTATTTCTTTTCTAAAAATTCATATATATAGCCAAGAACCAAAATCAACAAATTTCCATGTAATCTAATAATTTTTGAGTTAACAATCACATAATTGATCTTTAAAAAATGGAAGAACATCAAAGGAAATACCTTAAAAAATGGCTTAAAATGGTGGAGAAATGGTGGATCGAAGTTCCAAGTGGTAGATTAATGTAACAAATGTGTAGTAGCGACAACCCAAAATGACAACTAAAAAGGTGGCGGGGCAAAGGGGATTTAGTTCTGTGATGTGGTTTAGCATTTACAGTTTTAGAAATTTGGCAAATATGATCTCGCAATTTTGATGGTATTTAAGATATGTGCAGCAGTTACGATAACTGCTATTGAATAAACTGGTATCTTTAAAAATTGTGCTTCTTTAACAATGGTTTTGGAAAACCACTACTAAATAGCAATAGTTGCAAACAAACAATAATAGCAGTTATTGAAACAAATACTTCTAAATAATAGTAGTTGTTTAAATAGCAACTATTTCACTCTTTAGCAACGATCATAATAACCATTGTTATACAATCAATGCAAACCACTTTTTTTTTGTAGTGTCTAGAGAAGTAGAAACACCAAATGATAAACTAACTAATAAGTAGCAAAAGTCAATTGCTCACCTGAGAAAGTAAAAACACATTGAATAATTGTTAATAGCCAATGGGAGATCTTTCCATGAATATATGAACATGGAGTAGCTTTTTCAAAGCAATTAATGATGTAGCATTTATTTGATAAAAATATATAAATCTTATATTTTTATTTAAGAACTTAAACACTTTTCATACTAATCTCTTGGTTTTATGATATATATGCTTGAAGCTATGATGTTGAAGTGATGATAGATATTTTGTAAAAGAAAAAAACTTATATTTATGTACTTATATTCTTGTTGTTAGATTCTTCAATCAAAATATGACAAATTCATGATTTTCTAATAATAATATGATAGATGTATAGTTTTATAAATAATTATATAGCTCCCCAATTGAACAATACACTTGTGATTTTATTATTAGAAAACTATATACATATCATGCTTTGAGTAAAGAATTTAATAGTAAAGATATAACAAACTACATATAAGTTTAGTCTTTTTGTAAATGTAGAATCTTTTCACTTATGAAAAGGGCATGGCTACATTCTAGTGAATATCTTTAATGACATTGGTGGATCATGTACATCTACTATTTCCAAGGGCAACTATAAAATAATAAAATTGATGACCTTTTTTATTTACTTTTTATGACCACTTAAAGATTGGACCTAGCATTCATCACAAGGTATTCCAAATTTTGAACCATGTCAACAAAGTGAAACCAAGATTTTCAATTGTATACCATGCTTATCTTTCATTTTCAGTTGGATTAGATGCATCTTTAAGGCTATATCTGGTTGTTTTATAGCTTCTTCTTCTTTTTCTTTTTCTTCTTTTTCTTTTGTTTTTCTTACTAAAAGCATTGTAATAGAAAAACACATTAGTGTTTGACCTTTTTTGTGACAAAATATTAATATTTAGATCATGTTTATGATTTTTTATTTGATGAGGATTTTTTTTATTGAAAGTTGTTTCCTTTTTTTTCTAGAAAAATAGATTTTGTTGTCTAGTATGTTTTTTGTTTTTTGTTTTTAAGAGCACCACCAAATAGCACTAGGTGTTATATATTTTGATTTTAATCAAATAACTCTAAAGAGAATAATATATTTATAATTATAGATCATAAATAGAATGACCACGACAAAAAAAAACAAGTTTTCCACAGTTTTTATGTAGTTTACCTTAGCTAAACCACTTAACTACAATGAAATCATCTATCAAGAAAGGTTTCACCATAGTTTTACAAAACTACAAGGACTACCATGGCTAAGCTAACCTAAAAATTGCGATTAAAGAAAGAATGGAAGTTTTTTACAATGGTTTTATTTTTCCTTGTTGTATTAGCAATATTGCATACTTGTATAGCTTAAGATCAAACAGATTTAGTTCACAATGTGCCAGTAAAATTAAAAAAACATATATATATATATATATTTATTTATTTATTTATTTATTTATTTAATTATAACTCAAATTAAAGTGAAGTTACTATTATAGCTACAGTCAAGTTCTTATTGTTATTTAAAATCAAGTTCATATACATTTAGAATGCCATACTAATCATCTCTATTACAAAGAATGTGGCGATTGAGCTATAGGTCCAAATTTGCCACTACCTTCACTACTTAGTACCTGAAAATAAAAGTGAAAAGTGTTAGGAATAAATTGAAGACTAAAAGAAATTAAAGTTTATTCATATAATTTAAGTAGAATCAAAAGTTCATCATATTACCATTCAAATGTCGATACCAACAAACTTAGATGGCACTTCACCTTAGAAGTTTTATTGGAAGTGTAACACCACATTTATCTATCCTAATTCATTTCTTTCCAAACTCATTACCTTGGCTAAGCCCAACTTCTCAAGAAAAATACCATTAAAATAATAGATTATTTTCGCATTATATTATGGATAAAATTTTTATTTTGTATTCTGTGGACCATATGAACTCATCCATCTCATTCTCCTATTTAATTACACACATACAACTCAAAACCATCTCAAAATGTGACCAACAACTCGAGTTCATAGCATATATACATTAAATAATGGAAGGTTGCCTCAGGTTTATGTGCCAGATTTCTATTATAAATTTTGAAAAATCATAACTAATTCTAAAAAAATAGAAATCAAGCACATTATACCATTCTAGAAAGATAAAAATGTCTATTTTATGTTAAAAATAATTTCAGACCAAAACAGAAATATCTAGCCACTAGAAATTAATGGAATAGTATACAAATATAGCTAGCACTACTGGTATTGACATAGAATTTCAAAAATTCATATCTCTCTGATCAAACGTCCAATTAGGGTGATCTTAGTGGGCATAGAAAGCTTATCATATCTGATTTATACTTGTAAAATTTTATAAATATTGGACAATATTTGGCTCTCAAATGATATAGGAGAAAAAACTGACTATATAAACAATAATCGCACCAGAATAGTAGAAATTTGGAAACTTTGAAAATTCATAATTAATTCCACAAAAATCCAAATAATCTGGTTTTTAGCTTCTTAAAAATCCCTGGATAAGATCTATATGCATGCCAAATTTCATGAGGAAATTCGTTTAGTTGGTCAAATTGTGCTATAGGTTTCCAATTTAGTCCATTTATGCTTTTTAAAAGGTCACAAAAGGTCCAAATTTGCTTCCAAGGCTTTTATGCCTACTTGAACATATGGGAAAGTACCAAAATAGTCAATTAAACATGTCTCAAAGGTCCATAAACTCAGATTTCACAAACTCACTCTCTCACCCTATTGTATACACAAGAACATACAAGCTTCATCTTGCCATTCAATGTCAAAAAGATGCTATATCATTCACATGGCATCAAATCTCATACATACATCAAGTATCCATGTACTTACATATGTTCATATGGTTATACAATATATTCATCATAAGGTTACATCATATGACATCAAAATGGTTACAAAATAAACAAAATAGCACACTTTCTTGTCAATCTTTCTCCTTCAAGCTTGGTGGCTCTCATTCTTTGGTTCACTTGGTCCACCTAGACATGTTAGGTAATGGAGAGAAAGGAATGAGATTCTAAGAATTTCAATAGATCTTCTCCCTTTCAACCATACCTAAAAGATGCAAATTCAAGTCTAAAAATACATGCATGGATATCATAGGTTACATAATCATTCGTGGAATATTTTTTGCATCTAAGAAGTCACATAAAATATATATAGGCTTGCCAAGCAAATGGTTTAGCCTCACCCATTCTTTTTAGGACTTTAGACTTGCCTCACCCATTTTCTTAAGGGACTTTTGACTAAACCTCACTCTTTAAAGACTTTTGGACTTTGTCTCACCCATTCTTAGAAACTTTTAGCTCATCCTCACCCTAGTTAAGAGACTTTTAATTTCACTACACTTAAGCAAACTAAAACATATTCATAAAGTATCATTCAAGTGCATAATAAAGCATCATGATACCATGGCATATAGATACATGCTAAAACATTTTTCATAACTTAAAACATGCATACACATATTCAAAGATAAGATAAACACCCACTTATGCATGAAAAAAAGAAGAGAGAGCTACCTTGGTTACAAAAGCATACTTTTCCTTTTAAAAATGCTTCCTCTCTCACGGCCACACACTCATAAGGATGTAAGACTTGGTTTCTTTGGCCTAGACACATTATATGGAAGCTAATTACACTCTTGGAACAATTTCTAAAATCACACATTCATTTTAAAAGCTAAATTGTTCCTATAGCTCATTTATGGTTCCATAATGCACCTAATCAAGCAATACCCATAATCCATGATCTTGGCTCTATTATTTCCTTCTAGCTATGATTTATGACTCCATTTAAATCTCTTGAAGCCATCACACAATTAATTTAAAGAACTTAACTACATGTTGCTTTTTTAAATCACAATATGGAACCTATGGTACCATTTCACTTCCTAGGCTTCCTAAAATTTTTCCAAGGCTTCCTCTCATCCTCTCCCATCATATATGACACAAAACCAAGTTTGGAAGAAATTAAAACACTCTCTTCATCCTCACCCTAGTTAAGGGACTTTTAGTTTCACTACACTTAAGCAAACTAAAACACATTCATAAAGTATCATTCAAGTGCATAATAAAGTATCATGGTACCATGGCATATATATACATGCTAAAACATTTTTCATAACTTAAAACATGTATACACACATTCAAAGACAAGATAAACACCCACTTATGCATGAAAGAAAGAAGAGAGAGCTACCTTGGTTACAAAAGCACACTTTTCCTTTTGAAAATGCTTCTTCTCTCATGGCCACACACTCATAAGGATGTGAGACTTGGTTCCTTTGGCCTAGACACATTATATGGAAGCTAATTACACTCTTGGAATAATTTCTAAAATCACACATTCATTTTAAAAGCTAAATTGTTCCTATGGCTCATTTATGGTTCCATAATGCACCTAATCAAGCAACACCCATAATCTATGATCTTGGCTCTATTATTTTCTTCTATCTATGGTTCATGACTCCATTTAAACCTCTTAAAGCCATCACACAATTAATTTAAAGAACCTAACTACATGTTACTTTTTTAAGTCACAATATGGAACCTAGGGTACCATTTCACTTCTTAGGCTTCCTAAAATTTTTCCAAGGCTTCCTCTCATCCTCTCCCATCATATATGATACAAAACCAAGTTTGGAAGAAATTAAAACACTCCCTTTGGTGCTCTTTCCATGCTAGGCCAAGGCTATACTTCCATATGGCACCAATGGAGTTGTTTTGATTTCTTTGATGGAAGAAGCATGTGGGAGGCTCTCTTGATGTCTTAGAAACTCATATGGACTCTTAAACCTCTTAATTTATGGCTAGAACTCATCTTACAAATCAAGGTGCAACTAAAACCCTAACTTTTCTATCTTGCAATTTTAGGTTCTTTCTTTATTTCCTTCACATATTCTCAAGATTCATTTTTGGTTTGGTTAAAATTTCAAATCCTCTTGGCTGTCCATATATGGGGCGAAATGCTTAAGAAGAAGAGCAAGGAGGATCAAGCATGAAAGTAGCAAAATACCTTATTTTCCTAACCTTTCTTGGATGCTCTTTCCTTTGTTTGAATTCTTCTCCTCAAACTTGAAATTTCCCCCCTTGGTTTGACCTCAAAATAGCCCCAAATACATCAATAAATTCATGGGAAAGAAGAGAAGAGGGAAGAGGAGAAAGAGTTTGTTAAAGAAAAACTAAGAAAATCTATGAATTTTTATACCTTTCACTTAATTTTTCTTCTCCTTTTTCCTTCTCCCTTATGCACCTCACTCTCTAGGTCTCTTCTCTATTTTAGGGCAGAAATGAAGTCAATTTAGGGAGGAGAAGAATAAGGCATGACATATATATAGGTGGGGAGACCAAATTGTTCTAAAGAAATTCCATTTACATCCTGTAAACTTGACATTTTTGTTTCTAGTTCTTTTTAGCTCTTTTTTTATAATCATCTTTTCTATCATAAAATTTAGGTCCTCAATCTTAAAAAATACCTTTAGAACACTCAATTTAGAGTTAAAACCTTTCTGAACAAAAATGTCAAAGTTCGGGTCAACCAACGTTCTAAATTATAAACTAGAGGGGTTTTAACTATTTAGGGGGTTCCTATAATTTTTAGAACCTCTGAGAACCCCAAAAAACTTATTTTTCCAATTTAAAAATCCCTCTTATGAGTTTTCTCAAAATTTTTTAAAATTACAAAAATACCATTGCATCTTCATTGAATTTTGTTTGGTCATTCTAGCTTTGTTTTCAAGGCACCTCTAACCTTGGATCCTCATTATTTGAGGTCTAGATTATCACTTCAATTTTATTGGATCTCAAATCACTCTATCTAGGGGACTTCTTTTTATATCCAATGAATTACATACGTTTACGGAGAAACTTGGCATTACGTTTCTCATGTTTACAGAGGTACAAATGTTACAAGAAGAACGCCAAAGCTACACTTATACATTGTTGTTGTAATCTACTTTGTTCTTGTTTAGCTCTAAGTTTTTGCATCTCATTATGCAACTCATTGTGAATTGACTAGACATCTTGTTTATTCTATTCATGGAATAGACAATAAAGAAAATTTTAGATTTAACAATATATTTTTATTTTTCTTCCCTTCTAAGCTACTAACCCTTCTCCTAACTTGGAAGCACCATAAACTTGAATTCTTTTCTTAGTAGGAAATGTCACTCAAACTATTATCTTAGTATAATTTGTGCATAATTTTTGGCATGATTATATTTGAGTAAACACTAAACTAACAATTTAGTTCTTAAATTATTCAACTTAGTTAATTTTAGCCTTAAAAACTTAATAGATATATGAAGGACTTAAATTAAAACTGATGTCTAAAAGATATGTTATTTTTTATGACTAATTTATCTATTTTTTAATTTTTAAAATTAAAATTAAATAAGTTTAATAATTCAAAATATAAATTGTCAATCTAGTCTTTGAGTGATACAAAAGATAAAATTAAATAAGTTTCAACAACACAATCCATGTCCTCCCATTCATTCTTAACTAATTAACATTCATTTGAAGTGGTGAAACACATATAGTATATCCATACGATATCTAAAAATAAAGTTGAAGCAATAATATTATGAAAGCATATATCAAATGCATAAGTACTCCACTCCTGAGAAAGAGCCTATGTAGATATTAGACCATTACTTTGCCACAAGAACTAGTCTATTTCATATATTGTATAAGGCTAGACAAGAAACTATACAAAGTAAACATATAAGCAAACACCAACAAAATCAATGCTTGTGGTATACAACTATACTTATAAACGAAAAAGATTGGAAATTTGGCATAGTATCAACTATTTTCTTATAGCATTTTCACAACCTAAAGGTTATGTTTCCTTATATATAGATATACAAGACAAGGTCCTGTCAAAGTAAAGTGAGGTGTTTAATATTCAATAGTTGGTTTAATCAAGAAAAAGAATGTGCCTAAGTTTGCATTTATTTAATTTGACAACCATAATTTCCTAACTTATCTCATGCCATTCTCATGCTTCACATCATGCATTTCATGAAGGAGCAAGGAAAAATGATATAAAATAATGAATTTCTTAGCATTGCGCTATGCATAAATTTTTCATTCGGAGTCCCATGGGCTATATGGACTCATGTATCATATTCTCATATTTAATTATATAAATACATAAAATTTATGAATGCAATTTCGGCCAAAATTTTTTCATTTCTATCACAAACTTTGGAAAATCATAACTAATTTTAGAAAAATCAAAATCATGTATTCTTAGCCATTCTGGAAAGATATACATGTCTATTTTATGGTAAAAATATGTTTAGACCATGAAACATAATATAGAAGATGTTTGACATCTGAAAATATCCAGAGGTCTGGTTATCCACTGGTGCTATCACAGGTTTCTACAACAAACTTCAAAAATGTCCAATTAATTTCACAAAAGTCTATTCCATTCAAATGATACCAATCTGGAACGCTGTGAATGTTAGCTAGAGGCAAAAAAATAACTCTAGACTAGTTTAAGTACGCCCAAATCTTGAAACCTAATCAAATAATACTTGAGGTCATTTAGAGTGCTTGGTACTGGATAGAATTTTTGAAAATTCTTATCTCCCTCTCTAGACTACCAAATGAGGTGCTTCTTATTGACACAAATCATTGGAAATGTCTAGTTTTTTATATAAAATTTTGTGGTAATTAGACATTATTTGGACCCTGTGTGACAGATTTCATTTTTAGATTTAAGTAAACAGTAACATGACTAAAACCAAAATTTTTGCCAACTTTAAAAATTCATCAAATATTCTCTAGGCCTCTAAAAATTCTGTTCTTTATCATCCTAAAAATATCTCAACAAGCTCTAATTGCATTACAAATCTCATATCAAAAAGAGCTCATTTGGACAAAAAATGATGTAAGGTTCTAAAACGGTTAATTCTTGGTCTATACAAGATACCAAAATGTCCAAATAGCTTTTCTTAGGATTTGAAATCTTTTGGGCAAGTCTAAAAGAATAAATAGGATTTTTATGAACTACCCAAATGGTCCTGAACCTCATGTATATCAATTTGGCTACTCCACTTCCATTTATACACTAATGCATCACACTTTCAAGAAGTAAAGTTTGTCATCTCATGCTCAATATACATTCTAATGGTCATATAATATAATTTCTCATTTTTACATCACATATTAACATAATTATACATGTTCAAGAGGTTATGGGTCTTATACAATAATACATTACACTAATTATCATTCATAAAGCCTTAAAATAGCCAAATCCATACACTTTAGTGTCATGCTTTCATTTCTCATGTAGTTGGCTTCCATTCCCTTGGTCTCTTGGTCCACCTAGCATATTAGAACATTAAAGAGGAGAGGATGAGATTCAAAGAATCCCAATAGCTCATCTCCCATTCAATCATACATAAAGGATGCAAAACAAATCTTGCAAATGCATGCATGGCATATGGACATGTGCAATCATTCAAGAAGCAATTTCAACACTTAAGCAAGTCGTACATAACATACAAAGGCTTGCCAAGCAAGTGGATTGGCCTCACCTATTTACTTGTGGATTTTAGACTTGTCTCACCCATTCTTTAAGAGGTTCTTAGATTCAACCATACTCTTGGGAGTTAACCTCAATTTTGGAAGACTCTTTACTTTGTCTTAACTAATTTTGAGGGTTCTTGGATCATGCTCACCATGGCTAAGGGATCTTGGCTTCACCACACTTAAGTAAACCAAAGCAAGTATCAAAAATATCATTTAAAAACATAATGCATCATCATGGTACCATGGCATATAAAATCATACTAGAATACTTTTCATGGCTTAAAACACACATTCAAAGACAAGTAAAGCAAATAATCATGTATGAGAGAAGGTGGAGAGAGCTACCTTAGAAGCAAACACATACTTTTTCTCTTGAATTTCCCCTCCTTGCTTCGGCCTCACACACATAAAGGTGTGGGAATGATTTCTCTTGGCCTAAACATAATTTATGAAAACTAATTAGGTTCATGAAGTTAATTCTAAAGCCACACAATTTGCTTAAACTTTAGCTTGACTCATTGACCTCTTTATGTTTCCAAGAAAGCACCTAATGAAGCAACACTCATCAAATAAATTCTAGGCTCCATTATTTCCTTTCAAATATGATTCTTGACTCCTTTTAAACCTCTTAGAGTTATCACACAATTAAAATAAAGAGCCTAACTACATGTTGCTTCTTTTGGTCATATTATGAAACAAATAAAGCCATCTCACTATCTATGATTTCTAAGATTTTTCCAAGGCTTCCTCTTATATTCTTCCATCATACATGATGCAAGACTAAGCTTGGAAGAAATTAAAACACTCCCTAGGTACATGAACCCTCATTGGTCGAAACTATGCTTCCATAAGGCACCAATAGAGTTTCCTTACTTCCTTTGATGGGAGAATCATGTAGGAAGTTCTCTTGGTGTCTTAGGAACTCATGAACATTTAAACATCATAAAATATGGCTAGGGTTCATGATAGAGTTCAAGGTGCAATCAAAACCCTAACTTCCATAACCTGCATTCTAAAACTCCCTTTTCAATTTTAGTTGTATATTCTTAATCTGCACACTCTATAATCTTTGATTCCATCAAGAACACATAAAGAAAAACTCTCCTCCTCACTTTCTCTCTCTAGACCTAAGCTTGAATGGCTTGGAAACATAAGATTTTGCAAGTGTTTCAAGTGAAGTCTTACCTTAAAACGAAGCTCTCTTTGCGTAGATTATTTCCCACCGATTGATTTTTTGGAAAGAGTTCCTTTTTGGCTTAGGTGAAATCTGAATCTTCAAGTTTTCAAGAAAAGAAAACTACCATTAGAGAGTTCTTAGAAAGAGGAACAACTTTCCTAACTGGCGCGAGATGAAATAGGGCTATTTACTTACCTAAATGGGAGCTTAAACTTCTTCTCTCTCTTCCCTCTTAATGTCATGCCATAGCTACTGAATTTTCTGCAAATGGACACTTGAAGAAGGTGATGAGGTGTAATCTTACTTAAGAAGCCTCTTTTATAATTTTTTAAAATGACTATTCTGTCCCTACATGCTTGTTTGCTCCGTTTAGGCTTATTTTAACTTTTTTCTTAGAACTTTCTTTTCCATCCTAAAATTTAGGTCCTCTAATTCATAAAATTCCTTTAGAATCACTCAAATTAGAGCTAAAACCTTTCCGAATGAATCAATCAAAGTTTGGGTCAACTGACGTTGAAAAACATCCACCAGATGGGTTTTAACTATCTCGGGACTTCCCATGATTTTTAGGGCCTCTGAGAACCCTGGGAAACTCAAAATTTTTATTTAAAAAGCTCTCATGTGTGAATTTCAAAATTTACTCAAAATTATGAAAATGCCCTTACGTTTCGTCAACCTTTTGTTATAATTCGTTTCTTTATTCTAGCTCTATTTTTTTTCCATCTAAGCCTGAGATTCTCATTTTTAGGAGTCTAGAATGCTTCCCAAATTTTTAGGACCTTAACTAAGTCATTTCGAGGGACTTCCTTTTGTATCCGGTGAATTTTGTTCGTTTACAGAGAAACTGTACGTTACGTTTCTCACATTTTCTCTTATTTTTTGAGAACTGGATGTTACAAATTGCATGTTGGTCATTGTCAATTGGACGACTAGTGTCTTCCAAGTGATGTCATTAGCCTTATTAGATAGCTATGTTGAAGGCTGAGGATAAAAGGGAGGAAAGGTGAAGGAAATATATGTTGTGCAGCACTAAGGACTTTGGCAAAATTAGAGTAATTTAATTTTAATCACAGTTTAGCCAAAACTATGATTAAGACCTATGTCCTAACCATAATTTATCAAACCACATTTAAGACAATGAAAGTTAATAGTTGTTCTTACAAAACTATGATTAGTCTATATAGTTTAATTGTGATTTTATGAACTACAATTAAACCCTCATAGTTATACTAACATATTTTAGTAGTGGAAAACCTATTTACCATTTTACAAACATTAAAGTGATAATTGTCCATCAAACATCCTTCCCGTTCCCTAAGTCCAAAAAGCAAAATCAGGAAATGTTTATGAATGAGTGTTTTCAAATATTACAATAATAGCTTTATTAGGTTCTGTGTAGTGGGTCATATAGAATATGGCCAGATAGTATTAAATAGAATAAGATTTGATAAAATAAAATCACATTATATAAGACTTTTATACAACACAATATTTAATATATTATTATAAATCACATATTGCAAGGCTATGTAATGTTAAACAATTATGTCTTATCACCTACTGGTTAGTGGTCTCACAGTCAATTGAGTTATGGTCAAAAGTCAATTGGAATGAGTTAGTGTGTTTGTATTTATAAACTAATTTATCAGTTGGTTGTTAGAAGGATGACATTCGATTGAGAATATTCATTTCAACCAAGTTGAATTACTACTAGTTGACTTTCCAAAAGGTAACAATTAGCTACCAATAGAATGTTCAATGCATTTCTACTTTCCCAAACAAGCAATTTCATTGCTTATCAATTGACTTATCAATTGGTGTTTCTACATTTTTAGATGATTAGTCAATTTTTGTTATCTATTATCCAACTTATTATTAGGCACTTTTGCTTCTTCAAATGAGCAGTCAACTTTTATCACCTATCAATTGACCTATTGCACCCTAGCTTCTCTAAAAAGGTGTTGTTCATCCTCGATCCCTTAACTAAATCCTTCTTCCATCTCTAAACAATAACAAGCCTAACCTCTGTAAGACAAAAACTTATCATGTTCTTGAAATGATTACAATGAAATGAAGTTCAGCTCATTAACTTTCAAGAACATCATGGAAAGTAAATGAAATTGGTTTATGGCTATGGCAAATTGATTTGGTTTATTAGTAACTTGCTAATAAAGGACAAGCAGCTTGGTTTGTTGACCCAGAAGACTGTAGGATCTAGGTTTGAGGTTGAAGGTGGAGCTCTAAACATTGTAAATGAGAAGGGATGTGGGTTTGCACAAATTAATTAAACTATTGGCTAAACTTTAATTTACAAGAATAAGTGACATTATGTTATTCTAATATTTATAAGAGGTTCAATAGTAAGTACCATTTCTTATTTCTAAGTATATTAGGCACATTTTTAATTTTGGAAAACAGTATGTGACACTAGGTTGGCAAACTCTAATTGGTCTATATGGAAGGCATTCATGCCTCAAAATAAGTATGGGCATGAAAAAATTTACCTAACTTTTATTGAGTATATTATTACAAATGTTTTTCTTTTTAATGAAATATTATTGCAAGTGTTTTAACAGACTTCAACTTAGATAATATTAAGCTGAACCAAATCATAATTAGGTTATTATAGTGCCATTCTTTTGTCAACATTGAAAATTAAATATTGCACCTAGAGGGCGTGAATAGGCATTATTGTAGAAATTAAATTAACTAACTAAAATTCAAATAACAAACTAAAAGTTTGAGTAAATATATAAAATTAGAAACCTTATAGATGAAATAAGATCTTGTCAGTAGAATCTTTAAAAAATAACTCAATAGATAAAGATCAAGAAGGTTAAAAGGGACCTTGTCAACAAAGTTTCTACACAAATGCAATGATAAAAGTAAAAGTTGAGAGGAGAAAGAGAGAGTACACATGATATATCTTAGTTCAATTTACTTGACTTACATCCAATCCTTTTGCTAACCACTAAGGGATTTTCACTATAAAATCAAAGTACACTGTAACACCATATATTTCTAACTTATTTCATAACATTCTCATACTTTACATCATTAATCCCATGAAGAAGTAAGAAAAAGGGATTAAAAATAATATATTTCTTTGCGTTGCATCTTGTATAAAAATTTCATCCAGTGTCACGTAGACTATGTGAGTTCATACAATACATTCTCATATTTAAATACATGAATATAACTCATTTTCATCTTTGGAAGTGGCCTACATCTCATGGGACTCAATGGGAAGCTCAAACTACACACATTCATTTTTGGCCAAAATTTGCTTATTTCTATCACAAAATTTAGAAAATCATAAATAATTCTAAAAAAATCAAAATGATGTATTCTTAGCCATTCTAGAAAGCTACAGATGTCTAATTAATGCTAAAAATATGTCTAAATTATAAAATCCAACACAAAGAATGTTTGACATTCAAAAAGGTCCAGAGGTCAAGCTGTCTACTAGTACTATCACAAATTTCTACAGCAAACTTCACAAAAGTCCAATTGATTCCAAAAAAATCTAATGCATGCAAATGATACCAATATGGAAAGATTTGGATGTTAGATAGAGGGAAAAATAACTTTATACTAGCTCAAGAATGTCCAAACCTTGAAATCCAATCAAAGAGTAATAGAGGTCGGCTGAAGTTCTTGATATTAGACAGAATTTTTAAAATTCATATCTCCCTTTCTAGATATCCAAATGGGGTGTTTCTAGTTGAAACAAGTCATTGGGAATGTCTAGTTTCTTTGTATAAAATTTTTTGGCAATTGGACATCATTTGATCCTTGTGTGACAGATTTTATTTTCAGACCAAGTGAACAGTGCATCAGACCAAAATCAGAAAATTTGCCAACTTTGACAATTCATCAAATACTCTGTAGACCTCCAAAAATTATATTCTTTAGCTTTCCAAAAAGCTCTCAATAAGGTCTAATTGCATGTCAAATCTCATATCAAGAAGAGCTCATTTGGATAAAAAGTGATATAGGGTTTTATTATAGTCAATTTTGGCTCTATATGAGATACCAAAATGTCCAAATGGCTTCCCTTAGGGTTTGGCACCTCTTGGGCAAATCTAAAAGCATGAATATGACTTTTTTGAGCTACCCAAGTGGTCTCAAACCTCATGCATCTCAATTTAGCCATCTCACTTGCATTTATACATACACTTTCACAATGTAAACTTGCCATTACATGACCAAAATGTGCATTTCCATTCATATAACCCTAGCTCTCAATTATAAATGATACATAAACATAGTTATACATGTTCATAACTTCATAAGACATATACATTCATTCATTTCGTCATTTGCCATTCATATGGCCTTAATGTAGATTCAAACACTTTAATGTCATCCTCTCATTTCTCATGTGCTTGGCTTCCATTCTCTTATTCTCTTGGTCTACCTAGCATGTTAGAACATTGGAGAGAAGGGCATGAGATTCAAAGAATCCTAATAGCTCATCTCCCATTCAATCATATATAATGGATGCAAACAAGTCTCATAAATGTATGTATGGTCATGTTGACATGCGTAAACATTCAAGAAGCATTTTCATCATTTGAGAATATCATATATAGCATACAAAGGCTTGCCAAGCAAGTGGGTTGGCCTTACCTAATTTCTTATGGATGTTGGACTTGCCTCACCTATTCTTTAAGAGATTCTTAGACTTAACCATACTCTTGGGAGCCCATCTTACTTTTGAGAGACCCTTTGCTTTGTCTTAACCAATCTCAAGGGTTCTTGGCTGATCCTCACCATGGCTAAGGGTTCTTGGCCTCACCACACTCAAGCAAACCCAAGCACACATCAAATATATCATATGAAAGCATATTGTAACATCATGGGACCATGGAATCAAATTCATGCTAGAACACTTTTCATGGCTTAAAACACACATATATACATTCAAGACAAGCTAAGCACACATCCATGCATGAGAAAAGGTGGAGAAAGCTACCTTGTACATAATTACACACTTTTTCTCTTAAATCCAAGCTCCCTCTTTCGGCCACACACACATAAAAGTGTGGGGATGATTTCTCTTGGCCTAAACACAATTTATGGAAGCCACTTAGGTTCATGGAATTAATTCTAAGGTCACACAACTTACTTAGACACAAACTTGCTCTATAAATCTCATTATGGTTCCATAATTGCACCTAATGAAGCAACACCCTTCAAATAAATTCTAAACTCCATTCTTTCCTTCAAAATATGATTCTTGACTCCTTTTAAGCCTCTTGGAGTCATCATAGAATCAAAATCAAGAGCCTAACTACATGTTGCTTCTTTAGGTCATAATATGGAACCTAAAGTACCAACTCACTTTCTATGGGTTCTAAATTTTTTCTAAGGCCTCCCCTCATATTCATTCATCATATATGACTTAAAAAATGGGTTTATAAAATTTTAAAACTCTCCCTAGCTACACAAACCCCTTTAAGTCAAGGCTTTGGAAGAAATGAGATTTTTTGGAGTTTGCTTTGTTTTCTTAAGGGAAGATGCATATAGGTAGCCTCTTAGGGATCTTGGGAGCCCATTTAAACTCTTATTTAGGCCTAAGAATCATCATACAAAATCAGATTTTACAAGGTGCAATTGAAACCCTAGAAATTGCATCTTGAAATCTAATGGGTTTTTGTTAATTCCCTTTGCATATTCTTAATTTCCACACTCTTTTTCCTTAGAATCACCCTTGGTTCTGCCTAAAAATCAAATCCTCCTAGGGTTTCCCATGCTAGGCAAAATGGGGGAGGAGAGGAACCAAAGGTAGCAACCATAGGAAGAGAAATTACCTTATTTTCTTGCTTTTTCTCACTTAAATCTTGTGTTCTTTGAGCTCCTCCCTTTAAATCCGAATTTTCTCCTCAATTTCTCCTTTAAAACAGATCCATATACTTCATTTTAATCATAGAAAATAAAGAAGAATGAAGGAGAAGAGGTTTGGAAGAGAAAGAGAATAAAAAACTACTAATTTTTTATACCTTAAGCCTTTGATTTCTCCTCCTCTTTGCCTTCCTCTTGTGTGCCACTCTCCCTAGGGTTTTCCTCTAGTTTTGGGCAGAACTTGGTCGTGCAACATAAAGGGAGAAGAAGGGTGCATCATATATATAGGTGGGAAGAAGTTAAATTTTTCAAAAATTCTTATTTTGCCCTTTGTTCTTGGCATTTTTGTTTCTCCTTCGTTTTAGCTCCTTTTTTAGAACCGTCTATTTTATTATAAAATTTAGGTTCCCAATTTAGTAAAATGCCTCTGGAATCACTCAAATCGGAGCTAAAAGTTTCCAGAATGAATCTGTCAAAGTTCGAGTACACTGATGTTGGAAAACATCCACTGGAGGGGCTTTAGCTGTCCCGGGCCTTCCCATAGTTTTTAGGGCCTCTAAGAACCTCGAAAAACTCAAAAATTTTATTTAAAAAGCCCTCTTATGCAAATTCTAAAATTTGCTCAAAATTACGAAAATGCTATTATGGTTCATAAGTTTTCCGTAATAAATTATTTTTTCATTCTAGCTCAATTTTTCTTTCCGTCTGAGCCTGGAATTCCATGTTTAGAAGTCTAAAATACTTCTCAAATTTTTTGGGACCTTAACTATACCATTTCAGAGGAATTTCTTTTATATCCAATGAGTTTTATTCGTTAATAGAGAAACCATACATTACATTTGTCACATTTTTTCTCATTTTCAAAGAACCGAATGTTACATGTCTCCCCCCTTTAAATAAATTTTATCCTCAAAATTTGGACTATACTTTTCTCTTACTCTTTTTGTTTCTGGCTAACTGCTCTTTTCTTTCCCTTCTTCTTAGCTCTATACGCTTTCTCAACGATTTCACTCTTTTGAATTTTCTCTTAGCTAGGGGATTTTTCTATTACTAGTTCTTAATAAGGGCTCTATTGCTATAAAATACTAGCTAGTTCTTTCTCATAAGAAAAAGAAAATTCTGACTCTGGAGGCCTATCCTAGGAGAGCTTACTATTTATATTGGGTTAGTATTAACCCGTTCACAAAGGTTAATATTTCTTTCAGTGGGCTCTCTTACACATCTCGGGAGGTAACTCATTTCACATTTCGTCTCCCGTATCCTCTCCCAATGGCTCCTCATAGAATCTCATCTTCTTTACTGATCATTAGAGCCATCAGAGGTTTTTGTTTGTTTACTGTTTTGAAGTATACTATCCACTGTTCATCTCTACATTCTTTCTTACTAGCTCATCCCATGACTACAATTCACATTTCTTTCTATCATAGGTCTCCTATCTCAATTGCTTACTGGGATTATAGCTCTCTTAAGGAGTTTTCACTTTTAATGATCTCAGCTTTTTTGTTTATTACTGCATCTGCCTCTGTAGAGGGACTTTTTCTCACTTTCTTTGCTCACTTATAGTGACATTTTGTAGTCTCTCATTTTAATACTAATAAGCCTAACATGCGTATCTCATACTAGCACCGAAGAGCTACTACCACTGACTATTATTAGGTTCTAATGGGATGTTAGCTATTCTCACAATTTTGCTCACTAGAGATATACTGTACCACTTACCTTATGTAAATTGCACCTGATCCCTTTCTAAATACATAAGTTTGCATGTGGGGGATCTCCTATCCCTCAGTCAGGGCTGCTGTCTGCTAGGTAGTGATTCATCTGGCTTTAACTTTGGAAAGTTAATTTCTTACTTTCCTCATCCCATACACTATGCTCATCCTTAAAGAGAGCTAGTCAATGGTCTAACTGTTTGAGTAAAGTCTTCATATTTCTGTGGCAACAATCTACCAAACTCAGGAGATCTGTAGTCTTTGAGATAAAGGCTAGCTAAAACTGTACTAATCTTTAAGACTAACTACTCTATAAACTATCTCAGGTCGTCATCTCACCAGAGAACTATCATGCTGTGGCTAGGGTTCTCTGTAACTCTGTGGGATCTACTATGACCCCTAGGTTTGCTACGACCTCTTAGGGCCCTGCTAGGGTCTACTGTAACCTGCTGTGCTATGCTAGGATCTACTACTATCCATATCTGGGAAATGTCAAATTCTAAGATTACTGTATCTGATAGTAAAAGACATGCTCACTAAGTCCAGTTACCATCACTCATAATAGCTGAGACTAAACTCAGAAGTACATCATGCTCTTCGTGCGAAATGAGTTCTGTGTCATCTGATTCTCTAGGACCTCATCATTCTGATACTTAGGAGCATCTTAATTTTTGTTCATCGCTCCTCATGGGATCCTCAGATTCCCACTTCAGCCTTTTTTTTACTAGGGCTTTCTTTTCTTACTCTATTGACTTACTTACTTTATGTGTACTCATTCTAATCTTCCTCTCATATCTTGCAATTATTAACTATGCCCATGTTCTGCTTTTAAGTACTTTGGCATTAGGGCATCTCACACTTTGAGTGTGGTTAACATATCGGGTAAGAGAGAGGCTATGCATTGGTCCCTATTCATTTCATTTACATATACTATAAGCAACTCAAGCTATACATACTAAACTCATACTATCTGAATCTGAATATTCTCTACTGGGGATTTCTCTCTGTATGCTTTTTCTCATCATTCTAATATTACTGGAATCCCTTTACCTTTCTTTTCTGATTCATCTCATTATTTAACTAATTAGGATACTTTTCGATTATCGGGACACTTTGGTGATTGATGTCATTGTTTGCTACGCACTCCAGTCACATTACTACTGGGTTGGCCAGGCCCAATATCATGTAACCATTATTGCAAGTAAACCATAACATCAAATACTAATACACGGGCGCCTCATGATTGAGGTCAAAGCCACTATTGCCTGTATATTACAAGTTTCTCAACAATCTAAAATATTCCTTTCTTACTTTTCTCTATCTGCCCTATTCTTGTGAGTGCTCGGGGAAAATAGGATTCTTCCTCTGTTTCATCCTGAGATCTCTCTATATTGACTGGCTATTTTTACTTCGGGCATTGTCATGCTAAAAGGGCATCTATGCCAAAGACAAATATGCTTTCTTAAGCACTCAAACACATTAATTGAATATTTATTCTTAATTTATTATGTCTTCGGCTTCAACACTATCATAATTTCTCTGTTTACCTTTCTTATCCTCTTACTTAAGGAAAGGATGTTTCACTATTGGCTGTTTCTGTTGCCAGTTCAGGTTTCTTTATGCTCAAGAGTATACTATTCTAGGGTTTTACTAACCCTATCTAGGATATTTTCACTATCTGGATTTTACCTTACTAAAAGCTTATGCTCTACTGGGTGCTCTAATCATGTATATGCCTTAACCTCTGGATTTTCATATTAAGAAGCTCGTCTAACTAAATATTGGACCCCTATCTATTTACTTTACTGGGCTTAGTTTATTCATTTAATCATGACTAAAGTAAGGGCATCTTTTTTATAGCTAGTTTCTTAACTTTTCCTCGCTTCCTTTATTACTATACTTTACGACTCAGGGGGTCTATCTAGGGGAATTTGCTAACCATTACTAGGTGGTTTCCCCAACTTAGAATGTCTCATCTTTCATTTCTCGATCCAGGGAGAACTTTCACTGAGCCTTTCATTTATATATCTCACCTAGAACGATGCTACTGGTCATCTTCCTTAGGCTTCAACTTATGCTCAGTCTGGACTAGCCATCTCATAGGACCTGTAGGTTACTAACTACCCATATTCTCTTTTGAGCCTTTGTCACTAGGCTACTCATACTTACCTCTAAGTGTTACCTATGAGGTACACCTTTCTAGGCCACTTACTATATGCCTCATTACTAGTAGTCTTATCTTACATTATTTCAGGGCTACACTAACATTCTATCATTCAGTGTCTTGCAAGGTAGCACTCTAAGTTGGAGTCCATGCCTTAAAGACGGGTCTCAATAACCTTATCATCCATGTGTCTAACTTTCTCTATACTGAGCTCTTTCTCATTCTCAACTGCTAGGCCCACTAATCATTTATTACTTACTGACCTTCTGTGATTATTCATTACTCTTTTCTCTACTTATACTAGGGGTTTCAACTCTCTGTGGGTTGTCTGACCCCTTATCAACTCCTTTCTTAAGTTAACCTGAATATGACCAACAAGGCATTCATGGTGCCATTCGCCGTGGCTAATTAGCCTCAGGTTCACCCTAGTTTTCCTATCTGAGTATTAGCCGCAGCGAGAAACTTTTTGGATTACCTCACTACTTCCATGGAATAGTTGGCCGTGGCTAATGACCTTTGATTAGTTTACTTTTTCAAGGATTGGATTTTCATCTCTAGCTACTAATATGAGCCTCATTACCTCTATATCTAGCCCGTTATCAAGCTAGAGAATTCTACCTCTTGCTTCATTCATGCACAGCTGACTATTATCTTTAGGTTGTCAGGGTTCTAAAGTGTAGCTTGTAACTTAACCTTCTAGCCTGAGGGAATTAGCCTTTTAGGTTTTAAAACTTATCTAGACATTTGGGTGGTATAGCTATAGGATGATTCTTTTTCTCACTTCCCTTCTAAACTAGTCCTATGCAGCCGCAATTTCATCTTACGACACATTGTATCACTACTTGTCTCTGCATCACATGAGACAGCTGGGAATGGCCTGAGTATGACTACCAGGGAGAATTGGGCCTCACATAATTTCTTTAGTAAGCCTCTTCATGTCAATGAGATCATTTCTCATCGTTTATGTCTCGGGCTTGCCACTGATCCCGGTGAGCTATCACATCTCATCAAGCTCTAGCCATCAGATCCCTCAACTTTGCTTAAGCTTAGCTCTGCTCAAGCTACTTTAGAGGCCACTTTTTCTCGGTGTTCACTAACTACTCCAAGACCATTCTACCACTTACTCATCATGAACAAAGCCATAACATATCCTCATACACCCAACAGGTCTCATCTAAGACTTTACCTATCCATTCAAGCCTTTTACAAAGCCCTTTACATAACTCTATTACCACATCCTCAAGCCAAATCCAATCCGAGAGAACCTAGAACTTTGTGCTGATACCAATAAATGTAACACCATATATTTCTAATTTATTTCATAACATTCCCATGCTTTACATTATTAATCCCATGAAGAAGTAAGAAAAAGGGATTAAAAATAATATATTTCTTTGCATTGCATCATATATAAAAATTTCATTTAATGTCACACAAATCATGTGAGCTCATACAATATATGCTCATATTTAATTACATAAATATAACTCATTTGCATCATTAGAAGTGGCCTACATCTCGTGGAACTCAATGGCAAGCTCAAACTACACACATTCATTTTCAGCCAGAATTTGCTTATTTCTGTTACAAACTTTAGAAAATCATAACTAATTCTAGAAAAATCAAAATCATGCATACTTTGCCATTCTAGAAAGCTATAGATGTCTACTTAATGCTACAAATATGTTCAAACCATAACATCTAACACAGAGAATGTTTGACATTCAAAAAAGTCCAGAGGTCAAGTTTTCCATTGGTACTGTTACAGATTTCTACAACAAACTTTAAAAATGTCTAATTAATTCCAAAAAAAAATCCAATCAATGATACCAATCTAGAAATCTTTGGATGTTAGATAGAGGAGAAAAAGAACTCTAGACTAGCTTAGGCACTCCCAAACTTAGAAATCAAATCAAACAGTGACAGAGGTCGGCTAGAGTTCTTGATATTAGACAAAATTTTTAAAAATTCATATCTCCCTCTCTAGACATCCAAATGAGATGGTTCTAGTTGGCATAAGTCACTGGGAATGTCTAGTTTCTCTGTATAAAATTTTGTAGCAATTGGACATCATTTGAGGCCTGTGTGATAGATTTTATTTTTGGATCGAGTGAATAGTGCATTAGACCAAAATTAGAAAATTTGCCAACTTTAATAATTCATCAAATATTTTGTAGAAATTTGAAAATTATGTTCTTTAGCTTCTCAAAAAATACTCTCAACAAACTTTAATTGCATGCCAAATCTCAAATCAAGAAGAGCTCATTTGGATAAAAAGTGATATAGAGTTCTATTATAGTCAATTTTGGCTCCATATACGATACTAAAATATCCAAATGGCTTCCCTTAGGGTTTGGCACCTCTTGGATAAGTCTAAAAGCATGAATATGAGTTGTTTAAGCTATCCAAGTGGTCCCAAATCTCATGCATCTCAATTTGGGCATCTCACTTGCATTTATACATACACTTTCATAATGTAAACTTGTCATTACATTACTAAAATGTGCATTTCTATTCATATAACCCTAGCTCTCAATTATACATGGTACATAAACATAGTTATACATGTTCACAACTTCATGAGACATATACATTCATTGATTTCATCATTTGCCATTCATATGGCCTTAAAGTAGCAAGATTCAAATACTTTCATGTCATCCTCTCCTTTCTCATGTGCTTTTTCTATTCTCTTACTCTCTTGGTCCACCTAGCATGTTAGAACATTAGAGAGGAGGGGATGAGATTCAAAGAATCCCAATAGCTCATCTCCCATTCAATCATACATAATAGATGTAAACAAGTCTCATAAATGCATATATGGTTATGTTGACATGTGTAAACATTCAAGAAGCATTTTCATCATTTGAGAATATCATACATAGCATACAAAGGATTACCAAGCAAGTGGATTGGCCTTACCAAATTTCTTATGGATGTTGGACTTGCCTCACCCATTCTTAAGAGATTCCTCGACTTAACCATACTCTTTGAAGCCCATCTTACTTTTAGGAGACTCTTTGCTTTGTCTTAACCAACCTCAAGGGTTCTTGGCTCATCCTTACTATGGCTAAGGGTTCTTGGCCTCACTACACTCAAGCAAACCAAAGCACACATCAAATATATCATATGAAAGCATATTATAATATCATGGCACCATGGAATCAAATTCATGCTAGAACACTTTTCATGGCTTAAAAATATACATACATACATTCAAGACAAGCTAAGCACACATCCATGCATAAGAGAAGATGAAGAAAGCTACCTTGTACATAATTACACACTTTTTCTCTTGAATCCAAGCTCCCTCTTTTGGCCACACACACATAAAAGTGTGGGGATGATTTCTCTTGGCCTAAACACAATTTATGGAAGCCAATCAGGTTCATGGAATTAATTCTAAGGCCACACAACTCACTTTGACGCTAATTTGCTCTATAAACCTCATTATGGTTTCATAATTGCACCTAATGAAGCAACACCCTTTAAATAATTCTAAGCTCTATTCTTTCCTTCAAAATATGATTCTTAACTCCTTTTAAACCTCTTGGAGTCATACAATCAAAACTAAGAGCCTAACTACATGTTGCTTCTTTAGGTTATAATATGGAACCTAAAGTACCAACTCACTTTCTATGGGTTCTAATTTTTTCCTAAGGCCTCTCCTCATATTCATTCATCATATATGACTCAAAAATGGGTTTAAAAAATTTTAAAACTCTCCCTAGCTACACAAACCCCTTTAGGCCTAGGCTTTGGAAGAAATGAGATTTTTTGGAATTTACTTTGTTTTCTCAAGGGAGGATGCATATAGGGAGCCTCTTAGGGATCTTGGGAGCTCATTTAAACTCTTATTTAGGCCTAGGAATCATCATACAAAATTAGATTTTACAAGGTGCAATTGAAACCTTAGAAATTGCATCTTGAAATCTAATGGGTTTTTGTTAATTCCCTCTGTATATTCTTAATCTCCACACTCTTTTTCCTTAGAATCACCCTTGGTTTTGCCTAAAAATCAAAATCCTCCTAGGATTTCTCATGCTAGGTAAAATAGGGGAGGAGAGGAACCAAAGGTAGCAACCATAGGAAGAGAAATTACCTTATTTTCTTGCTTTTTCTTACTTAAATCTTGTGTTCTTTGAGCTCCTCTCTTCAAATCCGAATTTTTCCCTCAATTTTTCTTTTAAAACAGATCCATATACTTCATTTTAACCATAGAAGATAAAGGAGAATGAAGGACAAGAGGTTTGGAAGAGAAAGAGCATGAAAAACTACTAAATTTTCATACCTTAAACTTTTGATTTCTCCTCCTCTTTGCCTTCCTCTTATGCGCCACTCTCCCTAGGGTTTTCCTCTAGTTTTGGGCAGAACTTGGTTGTGCAACATGAAGGGAGAAGAAGGGTGCATCATATATATAGGTGGGAGGAAGTTACACTTTTTAAAAATTTCCATTTTGCCCTTTGTTCTTGGCATTTTTGTTTCTCCTTCGTTTTAACTCCTTTTTTAGAACCGTCTTTTCCATTATGAAATTTAGGTTCCCAATTTAGTAAAATGCCTTTGGAATCACTCAAATTGGAGCTAAAACCTTCTCGAATGAATTCGTCAAAGTTTGGGTACACCGATATTAGAAAACATCCACCAGAGGAGTTTTAGCTGTCCCGAGCCTTCCCATAGTTTTTAAGGCATCTGAGAACCCCAAAAAACTCAAAATTTTCATTTAAAAAGTCTCTTGTGTGAATTCCAAAATTTTCTCAAAATTACAAAAATGCCATTACATTTCATAAGTTTTTCGTATGAAATTGTTTCTTCATTCTAACTCCGTTTTTCTTTCTGTCTGAGCCTAGTATCCCATTTTTAGAAGTCTAGAATGCTTCTCAAATTTTTTGGGACCTTAACTACATTATCTCGGGGAACTTTCTTTTATATCCGATGAGTTTCATTCATTAACGGAGAAACCATACATTACGTCTCTCATGTTTTCTCTAGTTTTCAAAGAATCGGATATTACATACACAGCTAAAGAAGCTAGGTTTTTGAGCTCTCTTAAAATTTTTACAATGATTTTACAACCTATTCGTAACTTTACTCTCCTCTTCAAGGAAAGATTTTTACAAAAAGAATATAAAGTTCAATAAACCCTTATAGATAAAGGGATTACAATAAAACTCTCAATTTTAACTCTCAAATAGTCAAATAAACTAGACACTTAACTTAGAATAATGAGAATAAGGAAGACTACAAATTCAAACAGAGTAGCTTGTTTGATATATTTTCCCAATTATTGTTCTGTTCTTTATTTCTCCTTCTTATATAGGCATCCAAAATCTAACTATTATGAAATATCTTCATTTTTATCCATTGAGCAGTTAAGCTATCATTATTTTTGGATAGCCATGGATGAGTGAAATAGTCGCTCTTTTTTGGCTGCTCTAGAGGGCTTTCAGACTAGCAAATCTTTATTTTCTTTCATGGTTTTGTTCAAAGCCAACATGTCCAGTAAAAGGTTTAACATGCAAAGTTTTTCTAACTGTCTTGTCCTCATTAATGCTCATTAATGTACTTGAAAAATTTAAAAGCAAAGTGGAGAAAGGTTGACTTACTTTAGAAGAGGTTAATGGTAGGTATGGTAGATGTAACACTTGACTCCTTAAATTGAACTAAAATTTAGTAAGATAATGGAAGAGGATCCTAAAGCAAAATGAATTAAGGTAAGTAAGGATAAAATGTTAATTTGAGGAACCAAAACTATGGATGGCCTGGAATATCATAACTCGACCTCTTAGCACATACACAATGGTCTCATGGTACATCCCAATCCATTCATAATATATTAGGCAACATTTATAAGGAAGTCAATGTTTTCCTTTATGAAAAGCTGCATGATTGGAAGACCATATTACTGATTTATGACTTTATGGCCCACATGAACTCATCAATATTATTTTCTATCTATATCATATTCATTTAAGTCATAAATATCACATTTGGTCTCATTCATTTTGGGTTTGGAATCATATACAAAAACTAGAATTTTACCTTGAGTACTATGTTTCAGCTTCTTGACATCAACTTTTGAATATCATAATTAATTTTATAAAAATAGAAATAAAGAAAATAATAGTTGTATGGAAAGCCCTAAATGTCAAATATAGTTTAAAAATCATTCTAGGTCATAAAAATATCAACTGGACCACAATTGATAGTAGAATAATACCAAAGGTCCAGCTACCTAGGTTTGTTGTCATAAGTTTCTGATATAAATTTCAAAAATTCATAATTAATTCTAAAAAAAATAAAAAATATAGTAAAACATACCATTTTAAAAATATGTAGATGTTAACTAGAGGTTAAAAATATTTCTAGACTAAAACAGAAGCATTAACCCCACAGAAATTGATGAAACCATACCAGAGGTCCTGCTGCATTATTGGTACTGACCACTAACTTCAAAAATTCATATCTCCTTCAATATAAATCCAAATATGGTGATCTTAGTAGCTATAGAAATCTTATCATGTCTAATTTATAACTACAAAATGTCATGAATATTGGATAACATTTGGCTCTCATATGATATAGGAGAAAAAATTGACCATATGAACAGTGCTATTACCATTTTAGCAACTTTTTTCCAATTTTAAAAATTCATGATTAATTCTTTAGAGCTCTAAATAATGTGGTCTTGGGATCTCTAAAAATATATAAATGAGACCTATATTCAAGCCAAATTTCATGACAAAATTCATTCATTTAGTCAGTTTGTGACATAGGATGCCAAAATAGGCTTTTTAGGCACCAAATGGGGTTAAATTTATACCAAATGCTCTTCTACCTTGGCCATGACCTCTTGAGGACGTGATAATGGTCAAAAATAGCATGCCAACTTGTCTGAGGTCTAATTACCTATACATCACAAAACTACTTCCTCACTCATTCATATATATAAGATTTCATAATCTATATTAGGCATAAGGATGTTAAGAACATGCATACTCATTCATATGGTTCCAAAACCAATACACACATGTTATATTCATACATTTATATATGTTCAAGAGTTTACATATCATATACAACATATGGTTACATCATTTGACACTAATATGTCAACAAAATGACTATATAGCAAATTCCTTATCTTCATGAGTAGTGACTTCCATTCCTTGGCTCACTTGCCCACCTAGATATAGTTAGACATTGGAGGGGAAAAGTGAGATTGTAAGAATCTCAATAGCTCTTAACCCTTTCAATCATACATAATAGTCATATTTTCAAGTCCAAGAATGCATATATGAACATTAAACTACTAGTAACCCTACATAAATTCATTTTCATGTGCAAGAAACTCATATATATCACACATTGGCTTTCAAGAGCATTGGTTTAGCATCACCCCTTTCCTTAAGACTTTTGGACTTGCTTCATCCATTTTCAAAGGACTTTTGACTAAGCTTCACTCTTTTTGAGGCTTTTGGCTTTATCTCACCCAATATCAAGACTTTTAGCTCATCCTCACCTTTGTTAAGGAACTTTTGGCTTCACCAAACTCATTCAAGCCATAACACATTTTATACACATAATGGTACCATGACATGTAGAAAATAGCTAGAAGTATTTCTCATGACATAAACATATATACACACATTCAAAGACAAGAAAACAACTAAAAATGCATGAGAGAAAGACTAGAGAGCTACCTTAGAGTAAAATCACAACTCTTCCTTTATCTTTCTCTTGTGCCTTTTCGGCAAACACATATAATAGAGGTGTTCTTAATTCTCTTGGCCTAGATATAGTAAATGAGACACAAATCAAGCTTTGGGATCAATTCTAGCTTTAAAGAAACTCTATGCATGCCTATCCTCTCATATGGCTTCATTATGCTTCTATAAAGGACCTAATGGAGAAATAATAAGAATTCATAATCATGGCTCCCATTTCTCATTTATTCTAGGTCTTTTGACTCCCTTTAGACTCCTTAGAGTTATCACACAATTATAAGGAGCTTAGTTATAAGTTGCTTCCTAATATCTCATTATAAAGCCTGCACCTCCATCTCACATTTCATGGCTTCTAAAATTTTTTTCAAGGCTTCCTTTGATATTTTTCCATCATATCTAGTCCTATTCTAAACTTGGAACAAATTAAAACACTTCTTAGGTGCTTGGTATAACCTAGGTCGAGACATGTTCCTTGTTTAGAGCCCATGAAGTTTGCTTCACTTTCATGAAAGGGATGGCATTTATGCAACTTCCTAGAGATCTAAAGAACTCATACCAAGTCTTACATAAGCTAGAATGCCTCTAGGAAAAATCAGATTTCATCAATTGTTTGAAAACTCCAAGTTGTGCCAACTTAGTTTCTAATGCATCTTAGTTGAAATTATTTGCATATACTTATTCCTCACACTCCAAAACCTAAGATTCTTCCTTGCTAGGACCAAAATTTATTCTCTCTATGATAGGCTCTAAGTGAAATGAAATACCTCTCTTAAAGAGCAACAAATGAGTGCAATGGAAGCTAAGAGAATTACCTTGTTTCTTGGCTTGTTTTCAAGAGCTCTTCCACTTGGTATGCTTCTTTCCTTCAAACTCTATCTTCCTCCCTCTAAGCTAAGCCTAAAATAAATCCAAATCACTCATGGGAATCATAGAAAGAAAGGAGAAAAGGAGGAAAATAAACTTAATGAAGGAAGAACCATAAAATTCCACACTTTTCCTTACTTTTTCCTTTGTTTTTCCTTCCTTTCTTCCACCCACTTGTATGTTCCTCCTTGCTGGTCTCTCCCTCTATTTTAGGTAGAACATAAGTCAGTCTAAGGGAGAGGAAAATGGGATGCAATATATAAGAAGGAATTTTTGTAATACCATACTTTTAAGACTCAATTCATATAATTCCCATGCCTCATCTCATATATTTTCTATGAAAATAACTTAATGGCATAGGGAGTTATGGATTAAGATGCATTTCTCTATAGGTAAAATTTTTCTTTTGGAGTCCCATGGGTTGTATGAACTTATGTATCACATTCTCACATTTAGATACATGGATACAACTCATTTCCATCCCCAAAATTAACCTACAACTCATGGAAAGCAAGGGGATATATGAAACTCATATTTGCATTTCTAGTTAGAATTTTGGCTTTTCTATCACTAATTTTGGAAAATCATAACTAATTATAGAAAAAACAAAATCATACATTCTTTACCATTCTAGGAAGCTACACATATCTACTTTATGCTAAAAATATGACCAGTCTATGAAATGCCACAAAAAAGACGTTTGACATTAAAAAATAGACGGAGGTCTGGCTAGCTACTGGTACTATCATAGGTTTCTGCAGCAAGGTTCAAAAATGTCTAATTAATTCCAAAAAAATCCAATGTATACAAATGATACCAATTTGGAAACCCAAAGATGTTAACTAGAGGGGAAAAATAATGTTAGATCAGTCCAAGTATGTCCAGGCATAAAAAACTAATCAAACAATAACTTGGGTTAGTTTGGATGCCTGATGCTAGACAGAAACTTCAAAAATGCATATCTTCCTCTCTAGACATCCAAATGGGGTGTTTCTAGTTGGCACAAGTCATTGGAGTGTCTAGTTTCTCTCTATAAAATTTTGTGATAATTGGACATCATTTTCCCTTTGAGTGACAGATTTCATTTTCAAACCTGAGTGAATAGTACACTAGACTAAAACTAGAAAATTTCTCAACTTTGAAAATTCATCAAATATTCTATAGACTTCTAAAAATTTTAAACTTTAGCTTCCCAAAAAGATCTCAACAAGTTCTAATTTCATACCAAATCTCATATCAAGAAGAGCTCATTTGGTTAAAAAGTGATATAGCCTCATGAAATGGTCACTTTTGCTCCCTATCAAGAGTCACTTTAGTCCAAATGGCTTTGTCTTGAGTTTGGCACCTCTTGGACAAGTTTAAAATTATGAATATGACTTGTATGAACTGCCTAAGTGATCTTAAACCTCGTGCATCTTAATTTCACCATTCCACTTCCATTATTACACTAATCTATCTAGCCATTCAAAAGCTAAACTTGCCATTCAATACCCAAAACATACTATCTCATACATTTGGCATCAAACTTCATTCATACATCATAAATTTAGGTATTTACATATATTCATATGGTTACATAATAATTTTATCATGAGATTACATTATATGCCATATGTATGGCTAAAAAGAAGACAAAACTAGGTATATTCATATACTTTGATGCCCATCTTCTTTTTCTAAGCTTGGTGGCCTTTAATACCTTGCTTAATTGTTTCACCCAGTATGTTAAGACATTGAAGAAGAGGAGATGAGATTCAAAGAATCCCAATAGCTCATCTCCCATTCAATCACACATAAAACATGCAATATAGGTCTCACAAATGCATGTATGGGCATATTAGCATGTGCAATCTTATAAGAAGCATTCTTAGCATTTGAAAAAGTCATACATAGCATACATAAGCTTGTAAGTAAGTGAATTAGCCTTACCCATTTGCTTGTAGATTTTGGACTTGCCTCACCAATTTCTTTAAGAGGTTCTTAGACTCAACCTTACTCTTAGGAGTCAACCTCACTTTTAGAAGACTCTTTACTTTGTCTCAACCAATTCTAAGGGTTTTTGGCTCATCCTCACCATAGCTAAGGGTTCTTGGCTTTACCACAATCAAGTAAACCAAAACAAACATCATAAATATCATTTAGAAACATAATGCATTATCATGGTACTATGGCATATAAAATCATGCTAGAATACTTTTCATGGCTTAAAATATACATACACACATTCAAGACAATGTAAGCACACATCTATGCATGAGAGAAGGTGGAAAGAGTTACCTTGCTTGCATTTACACACTTTTTCCTTAAGTTTTGAATCCTCTCCCTTGACCTTACACACCCAAAAAGGTAGAGATCATTCCTTTTGGCCTAGACACATCATATGAAAGCTAATTATACTCTTGAAGTAAAGTCTAAGGCCACACATTCATTAAAAAAGTGAGGTAACTCATAAAGCTCTTTTATGGTTCTATAATGCATTTAATGAAGCAACCTTAAGAAAACATAATCTTAGCTCCATTCCATCTATTCATTTATGATTCTTGACTCCATTTAAACCTCTTGGAGTTATCACACAATCAATTCTATGAGTTTAACTAGATGTTGCTTCTTTAAGCCATATTATGAAATATATAAGGTCATCTTACTTTTTATGACTTATAAACTCTTTCCAAGACTTCCTTTCATACTCTCCCATCATACATGATGCAAAACTAAGTTTGGAAGGAATTAAAACACTCCCTAGATGCATGGACTCTCCTTAGCTAAAGCTATGCTTTCATAAGGCACTAATAAAGTTTCCTTGCTTCTTTTGATGGGAGAATCATGTAGGAAACTCTCTTGGTGTCTTAGGAACTCATATGAACACTTAAACATCATAAAATATAGCTAGGGTTCATGATAGAGTTCAATGTGCAATTAAAACCCTAACTTTTCTATCTTGTAAAATCATGATTTGTACTTGGATTTCTTTGCATATTCTTACTCTCCTCCCTTAAATTTATAGAATTCATCCTTGGTTCCCCTCAAAATTCTAGCCCTCTTACATCTACATATATAGGGCAAAGTAGGGAAAAGAAAGGGGAGGAAGTAGCTACCATGGGATAGAAGATTTACCTTATTTTCTCACTTGATTCTCACTTTCTTTAGCTTCCTCTCTTCAAATCAGACTTTTTCCTCCTTGGTATGACCTTAAAATAGCACCAAAAACTCTAAGAAAACCATAGGAAGAAAGAGAAGAAGGAGGAAAAGAGATTTCCTAAGGAGAAGACTAAGAAATTCTAATAATTTCTTACCTTTTTCTTGAGTTTTTCCCTTCTCCTTTGCCTTGTCCTTGTGCACCTCCTTCCCTTGAGATTTCTTTGGTTTTTGGGCAGAGCTTGGTCAACCAGAATGAGGGGAGCAGAAGGATGCCTCATATATATATGGGTTTAAGAATGACCTTTTCAAAAATTCTTATTTTACCCTTTGTTTTTGGTATTTTCGTTTCTAACTTGTTTTAGCTCCTTTTTTAGAACTGTCTTTTTCATTATGAATTTTAGGTTCCTAATTTAGTAAAATGCTCTTGGAATCACTCAAATCAGAGCTAAAACCTTCCCGAATGAATCAATCAAAGTTTGAGTTAACTGACATTGGAAAACGTCCACCGGAAGGGTTTAACTATCCCGGGGCTTTCCATGTTTTTCAGGACCTCTAAGAACCCCAAAGAACTCAAAACTTTCATTTAAAAAGCCTTCATACCTAATTGCATACCATACAAGTTTTAACACATTATACAAGAAGACCTTGTACTTACTAGTAAAAATCTTGTCTACAAGGTCTCAGAATTTATACTACAGATTACAAGATCTTATCGACAATATCTTCAACCCAAGTGATAAGATATTATATCAGCCCTTAAATTAACCTGGTCCACTGCCATACTTCATACTCAATATACATTCTAATGGTCACATAATATAATCTTTCATTTTTTAAGAACTAGATATTACAATTTTCTTAAAATTGTTTATTAAAAATTCCATCCATGTCTAATTTCTTGGCTATTTTATTTAAAGCTCATTTCAACTCCTTTCCGAAACTATCTTTTCTATCATAAAATTTAAGTTTTCTAACTTATAAAATGCCTTTGAAATTATTCAATTTGTATAATATCTTAACCTCTTAACTATTATACCATGGTCTCATTGTCCATCTCAATGCATTTCATATGGATTGGAGCACAAATGCAAGAAACCTTACACTTCACATGAAAAAGGCAATAAATTTAATGGCATTTATCTATGTTACATAAAATCTCATTTGTTTAATTTATGCCCCATGAACCATATGAACTCATCAATATTATTTTCTATTCATAACACATCCATACAAGTCATAATCATCATCAAATATCTCAAGAAGCTCGACTTTTAAGCTACATCTCACAAAATCAATGGTTTGCTCTTGGAATCAAATTCTAGCTTTATGATACAAATTTTGAAAATTCATAACTAATTTTAAAATAGTCAAAATCAAGTAAACAATATTATTTTACAAATCTATGGATGTCTAATTTTGACTAAATATAATTCTAGACTAATGCCATGGCCTTAAATTCACAGAAATTGATGGAATATTAACTCAGGTCAGGCTGCATTACTGGCACTATTATGCAACTTTAAGAATGTATTTCTCTCTCTACAGAGCATTAAATGAGGTTATCTTAGTGGCCATGGAAAGCTTATGATGTCTAGTTTATGTCTATAAAATTTCATGAGTATTGGACTTTATTTGGCTCACATGTGGCACTAAGAAGCAAATTAACCAAATGAACAATAACTATACTAAGTACATAATTTGACCAACTTTGAAAAATCATAATAAATTCTTTAAAATTTCAAATTGAGTGATTTTTAGCTCTATGAAAAGCTCTAGATGAGATCTATTTGCTAGCCAAATTTCATGAAAAAACTCACTCATTTGGTTAGACTTTGGTTTAGCTCACTATTTGGTCAAATTTGAAGTTCAAAGTGGGTATTTCAAGCACCAAATGCTCTTTTACACTTTCCACCACCACATGGGCAAGTTTAAAAGTACAAATACAACATATAAAAGCATGATATATGATCCAAATCATTGTAGAGCTCAATCTCACCTTACCACTTGCATACATACACATGAATATCACATCTCATAAAAGCTCCTTGGTGACAAAAACATACATATTCATTCATCTAGCTTCTACATTGATGCATACACCATTTATACATACGTTAGAATATGTTCAAGGGTTTACATCATATATACAGCTAATGGTTACAATTTTTGACATTATAATGCAATTATAAAGCTTATTTCTCTATCCATTTGTCAAAATCTTGCTTCTCATGCTTGTTGGCTTCCATTTCTTTGTCCACTTGGCTCACTTAGACATGGTTAGGCATATGTTAGGAAGAGTGAAATTCAAAGAATCTCAATAGCTCTTAACCTTTTCAAACATATATAATAGATGTATTTATAAGTCAAAGAATGTATACATGACATTAAAGCTATTAATGAGTATACATAAAATATTTTCCTTGTCACATAAATTTATAAATAGCAAACATAAGCTCTAAAAGGCATTGGTCTAGCCTCATCCACCTTTTTTAGAACTTTTAGATTTGCTTCACCTACTTTCAAGGGACTTTTGACTTAGCCTCACTCTTCTTAAGATTTTTGGCTTTGTCTCACCCATTCTTAGGAACTTTTAGCTCATCCTCACCCATGCTAAGGGAATTTTGGCATAACCAAAACTATTCAAGCCAAAACACATTCATAAAATACATTTCAAGATCAACATGGTACCATGGCATGTGGGCAATAGCTAAAAATATTTCTCATGGCATAAACATATATAAAAACACTCAAAGATAAGCAAACATCCAAGCCATGCATGAAAGAAAGGTTAGATAGCTACATTGAAGCAAGAACACAACACTTTCCTCTTGAACTCTTCTCCCCCTTCTCGGCCAAGCCTTGCCATTAAGTGGCCCTTGGTTCTCTTAGCCTAGACACGTCAAAAGAGACATAAATCATTCATGGAAATAAGCTTTGGCATCATACACACTTTATGTGAAGCTACTTTATTCTATGGCTCCATTATGCTTCCATACACGACCTTATAAAGAAACTATAAAAGTTTATGATCTTAGCTCCTATTTCTCATTCATTTTAAGTCTCTTGATACCATTTAGACTCCTTGGAGTTATCACA
This sequence comes from Erythrophleum fordii, assembly GCA_032878935.1. Classification (NCBI taxonomy): domain Eukaryota; kingdom Viridiplantae; phylum Streptophyta; class Magnoliopsida; order Fabales; family Fabaceae; genus Erythrophleum; species Erythrophleum fordii. The sequence continues at coordinate 8,552,113 of JAVQMF010000052.1, read as the reverse complement.
AATTTATTCCTAAGAGTCTAGACACAAGTTGCTCCTTTAAATCTCATTATGCAGCCTACACCTCTATCTCATAAACCAAGGCTTCTAAATTTTTTTTAAGACTTCCTTTGATGTTCTTCCATTATATTTAATCCTTTTCTAGCCTTAAAAAAATTTAAAAACTCTCCCTAGGTGCATGAAGAGCTCTTGGACAAGACTATGCAAGCATATAGCACCCATGGAGTTTGCTTGCTCTCTCTTAGGGAATTGGCACTTGTGAAGGCTTTCTAGATGTCTTGAGAATTCATATATACCTTTAGACAACTTAAATTACTACTAGGAAGCTTCATCTTGACCTTGGTGCATTAAATCCCTCAGTTTGCTAACTTACAGTCTAATGCGTCTTATTTAATTTTAATAGTATCTTCTTGATCCTCACACTCTATAACCCTTAGTTCTATCAAGAACACATGAAGAAAAACTCTCCTCCTCACATTCTCTCTCTGGGCTAAAGCTTAAATGGCTTGGAAATATAAAATTTTGCAAGTGTTTTAAGTAAAGTCTTACCTTAAAACGAAGCTCTCTTCGCGTAAATTATTTTTCACTGATTGGTTTCTTGAAAAGAGTTTCTTTTTGGCTTAGGTCAGACCTAAATCTTCAAGTTTTCAAGAAAAGAAAACCACCATTAAAGAGCTCTTAGAGAGAAGAATAACTTTCCTAATTGGCGCAGGATAAAATGGGGTCGTTTACTTACCTAAACAGGAGCTTAAACTTCTTCTCTCTACCTTCCCTTAATGTCACGCCGTGGCTACTCAAAATTCTAAAAATGGAAGTTTGGAGAAGGTGATGAGGTGTATCTTACTTCAAAAGCCTCTTTTATAATTTTTTAAAATAACCATTTCGCTCCTACGTGCCTATTTGCTCTATTTAGACTCATTTCAATTTCTTTTTTAGAACTACATTTTTCATCATAAAATTTAAGTCCTCTAATTTATAAAATATTTTTGGTTTCATTCAAATTGAATTTAAAACATTCCTGAATGAACCGGTCAAAGTTTAAGTCAACTGACACTCTAACATAAATCGAAAAGGTTTAAACCATTTTATGGGTTCTTATAGTTTTTAGGAGCTCAGAAAACTTGGGATACTTATTTTTTCCATTTAAAAATTTCTCCTTTGAGTTTTCTGAAAAGTGTCCAAAATTACAAAAATGCCATTACATCTTCGTTAAATTTCATCTAGTTATTCTGGCTCCATTTTCAAGACACCTCTAGTCTTGGATCTACATTATTTGAGGTCTAAATTATTGTTTTAATTTTATTAGATCTCAAATCATTCTATCTGAGGGATTTTCTTTTATATTCGGTGCATTTCATACGTTTATGAAGAAATTAGACATTACATTCTCATGTTTACGAAGGAACTAAATGTTACAATTTGGGTTTAAAATCTTTCCAAATGAATCGATCAAAGTTCAAGTTAACCAATGTTGTAAAACATCAACCAGAGGAGTTTTAACTGTTATGGAGGTTCTTATAGTTTTTAGGACCTCTGAGAATCCTAAAAAACTCATTTTTTCTATTTAAAAGTCCCTCCTTTATGTTTTCTAAAAGTGCCCAAAATTACAAAATTGCTATTATACTTTTGGCAATTTTATTAACCACTCTGACTCTAGTTTTTAGGCATTTTGGGCCCTAGATCCTCATTTTTTTATTATTTAAAATTGTATCTTAATTTTATTTGGCCTTAAATCATTCATTTGAAAGGACTTGCTTTTATATCTGGTACATTTCACATATTTACGAAGAAACCAAACATTACATTTTTCACGTTAATGAAGAAGCTGGATTTTACACAAAACCAGAGCTAAATTGGCTAAATAGACTAAACCAAGAGGACAGTGGCAAAATCATAATTTTAGGTAAAATTTTAGAAACTCAAAGAAAGAAGTTTTAAATGGAGAATTTAAGCTCATTAGGATTCTCAGAGGCCCTAAAAACTGTAGAAACTATCAGAATAGCTAAAACCCCCTAGTGTATAATTTAGGCTGTTAGTTGACCAAAATTTTGATCAAGCAATTCCAGATTATTCTAAATCCCAAAAATTTCCAACTAAATATTTTTAGCAAACTAAAAAACCTAAATGTTTATATGGAACTAATGATTCTCAAAAAAGATATAAAATGAGTCTAAATAGAGTAGTCAAAATTTTAGGACATAACGAGAATTATAGAAATTGTTTTAAAATCATTCGTTCTTCCTTATTTTGTGTCACGCCACCTAACCAGCACCCAAAAATGGACATACACATTACAAAAATAAAAACCAAAGAGGATCCAAGAAAAGGAAGAAAGCCAAGAAAGGGTAAAGTTTTGTGAATTTTTTCATGGTATATTAGTCACCAAATCTCTTCTCCTCTCTAAGCTATCTTTATTGATGGTTTCAATTTATAAAAAGGACCATTTTGGTGGTTGGTCACATGGGAAAAGGAGAAAGTTTGAAGCAATCAATTCTACCACAAGAATCTCCATTTGATAAGGATTTAAATAAGGTATAAAATAAGCTAGAAAACTTATTCTTCCTTTGAGTTCTCTTCCTCTCTAGGTTTGATTAAGGTATAAGGATTTTAAAGGGAGATTGATTTTAGCTTAAACTTGGTAGGATTTGGGGTTTTGAAGTATAAAGAATTAAATCATGCAAAAGGAATCAAGTGAGAAGCTTTAAAATGCAAAGTTGGTCACCTAGGGTTTTGTTTTTGCACCTTGAAATTTTTAGAACCCTAGAAGACTATTCAGGCTATGTAAGATCATATTTAAACTAGAAATGAGCCAAGGAACCTCTATATGTATCAATTTCCCAAGAAGAATAACAAAACTCCATTAGGTTCTCCTTTTGGCATAAGTTTGGCCATGCTATGGATATGGTACCTAGGAAGAGTTTTCTTTGATTCTAAGGTCATAAATGGTCCAAATATGAATTATAAGCATTAATGGAACTATTGAATTGAATTTAGAAGTCTTATTTTGAAAGGTAAATTTTTAGGGCACATAAAGAGGCTAAAGAAGCAAGTTGGCCTTAAGCTTACGTAATCTTGCAAATGATGATCTAGATAAATTCCACTAGAGTTATATGGCTCATAGCAAATGAGAGTTGGGAGGATAGAAAGTGAAATCCAAGAGTTTCCTCTTAAGGAATCTAAAATGATTTAAAGTGGCATATTAGATTCTAATAGAATTAGGTGATGATAATAAGGGTTAAAGTGGGTCCTAATATCTTATTTTGTATTGCAATTACTATATGTAGTCCAAGCTAGCCCAAACTCACCTATTTGTGGGTGTCAAGTTAAGAAAAAAAAAAAAGAACTAATAAAGGGGTTAGTGGTAGTTTCAAGTTTCCAAAGTTATAAGGTAACATTGTCTCCCTATTTTGCATGCATTTGAATGTTGAAATGAGTTAAGATACTTGTATATGTGGTTACTTGATGTATTTATAAGCTATGTTTTGATATGCTTTCCCTTACGAGTTTTATGCACGAGTTTGGTATGTTTTCGGCTTCTAGCTCCATATGGTGAGGAATTGAGTGTAGTAAATCTTCTTAGGTCTAGAGATGAGTTTAGTTGAGCCTAACCAGTATGTTTAGATGCCATGGCTTGATGAGAAATGAGTTTTTATGCTAAAATTTTCATTTGAGTTTCATGATACAGATGAATCACATGCTTGCATCACATGCATTTCATTTCCTTCTGACATTCTTGTATGCATCGATTTGGTTGAGATTTGCTACTAAGATTCTCCATAAAATCCTATCCATGTATTTTCACTAACCATTTTAGGTTCTTCAAACAAAGAAAAAGAAGTAAAGAAGAGCTAAGCAACAGAAAATGTTGTGGCTAGTATTTTGTAATGTAAATATGCCTAATGCAAGACTTGGATGGATAGAAAGCCTATGTATGATAAACTTTCGTGTAAATGATAAGATTTGTAATGGAAACATATGTGTGAGCATGAGAGTATAAATATGAGCTATTTTGATATATGATATGGCTATAAGTGCATGACTTTATATATTGGATGCTATATAGACCATATCTAACTTTAGGTGTTGAATGATCATATTTTGATGCAAGCCTTATTTTATGTATTAGACCATATGAAATAAGTGCTTAGGATAATTAAAATTTACTCAAAGTGGAAGAGTGCAAATTAGAGGTCAATTAGACCACTTTAAAATCAAAATTTGGTCTAAATAAGTCATAAATTGTATCTCTATCCTTGACAGTTCTAATGATCTAGTTTGGTGTCAAAATTGGCATGCCATTAAAGAATATAGAGAGCTTTCCAATAATCCAAGAATAGGAATTTTTGGAACTATACAAAATATTTTATGAATTTTGAAAATTGGCAAAATTATGTAAAAATGGCTTGGTACCATAGCAACTGATGCGAGTTCTGTTTTCATATTTTTTGAAGGTACAAATGAATTCTATTTTATTTGAAATTTTTTAGTATAAATTTCACATCATGAACTTTCTGTAGACACCTAATTTACATAAATTGGAGTTACGTAGTTTAAGTTATGAATTTTTAAAATTAGAGCCCTATAATGTCAACAAGTCCAATATGGGCTATACAACTCATTTATGAAAATGAGGTTTGTATCTTGGTTTTATGAATCCATACAAACTTGCCTATAGTAGCCAAGAGTAAAAAAGAGGAGGAATTAAAATTTTAACCCTTATAGTTCAAGTTGAGGTATCAAATAGGCTAAAATCGTCACCTTAAGTGTAGTAACGATTACTTTTTGGTTGCTATTAAAGATAAATTATATAAGCATGCCTATATGAAATTACTTATGATAAAAAAAACAAGTAAATCAAAATAGCTTTTTTGCTTTTAGTAGCAAAACAAAATTAGACAATAAACACAGCTAGGCAAAATGGCTTTATACTTTCTTGCAAGTTATATAAAAACTTAAGCAAAAGAGAATCACTTTTAGGCTTTTATCTAACTTGGGCTTTTGGAATCATTAAACAAAATGAGAGTTGAAAGATTACTAGGCCAACAATCTCTTCCTTTTGATGATAACAAAGCCTAAGTGATAGAAGTCCTAAGAAAAGTGTAAAAAACATATGGATTCCCCCTTATCGTATCTTTCTCTCAATTAGATAAGCTTTGTATATAAACCAAAGCATAAAGGCAAAAAGTTCAGTTAATAACATTATTTAATTATCACATGTTTGAAGCACATATAAATCTTGTTAGTATAAGATACCGGACAAGGTATAGACCTTGTTAACAACATCATTGTTAATCTTTCTAAAGATGATCCAGTCATCATTCCTAAAAGTGCATAATAGGAATCCTCTCCCTTTATTGGTCAACAACAAAAAAAGAGAGCAAGAAGAATATATAGATAAATAAAAGAAAGGAGAAGTGATAATATGATATGAACAGAACATTAGCATAAGCCAATAACAATTATAAATTGTTCAGACAGTCAGCACAATCAACAACATATGCATAAATTGTTCAAATAGTCAGAAGAATGGAGATTAAAAAGATATAAAGACACACCATAAGCTAGCCAAAATCTGTGTAGACCATGAAGCTTACTACCTTCTACAAATAACCTTTAAAACTTTGATAGATTTCATGATAGCAGTGTCTATGTCTTGAAGTTGAAGACTGATCATAGTAGCCTTGGTATTTACCCTAAATTTTGCATCCTTGAGTTCTTGTTGAATAACATTAAGTTGATAATGAAGTGGCCAATGTTCTTCTAATTATCCTCATATCATTGGTTGTCAGTTCTCCCATTTGGTCATTTATTTAATTCAACTGGGCATTGATATCCTTCAAGTAGTCAGCAAACGTATGATTTAATGAAGTTTAAGCTTCCATCATTCTTTTTAGAACAACTAGTTAGTCTTAGGATAAAGAGGCCTCCCAAGTAAAAGGCCAAACCATTTACTCTCCTAAGGATAAGAAGGTCTAATCGTTCTATAAGGAAATCTCTAACAGTTTCATATGAGACTAGAAAATCTTTCTCCCTAATTTTTTTAAAAGAAATAAGATTCCCTAATAAACTTCATTCCTAAAATTTTGCTTAACCTTCTCTTAGTTAAAGTAACTTTTCTACCCTTTAAAAAAGATACAATAAAAAGACCATCTCTCATATCCAATAGATTTGTATAAAACAAACACACAAGTTCTTTATAAACTTCTTCTTGTAATTCAAGAATTTGATTCCAACCCATATCAAGGAAGGGTTGCTCAATATCACAATGAATTGTTTTTAGTTTTTGTAGAGACACAATTCTTCCATAAGCAATAGATCAACTTCTAAAACTAGACTTATACCTTTTTTTTCCTTTATAGATAAGAAGTCTTCTGAGTTAGTGGATGCATAAGAGTTATTTGGAATTTCTTTATGAGAGCTACGGAAGTGACTTTCTCTAATAATGCACTTTAATTTCTTTTCTTTGGAAATAGAAAGAGACTTCAAAGAACATTTATCTGTACTAGAAGTGAAAGTTTATTTTGATTGAATGGGGTTGTTTTATGGGTTATCGTTTTGCAAGTCTATGGATGAAGAATGTTGAAGAAGATTATCTGGGTTTTTCAATAGCTAGAGCTTGCAAAGAGTTTATTTGGAAGACCCAGATTCTAATGGTTTAGTTCAAATAGCCCTTTTTGTTCTTCATTGGTAGGTTGAAGCAAAAAGTGGTTTAAATTGTTTTTCGACAACAACCACATCTGGAGATGACTGAAAATGGCTTGATTTAGAGTTAGAGAGAGAGGCATTTTTGTATGTAGGCTATTTGTAAGCAACAACTTTCATTATCGATATTTTTGTAAAAAGAACATGGAGTTTTCTCTACTAAAGTTTAAAGGAAAAGGAAGAAACAAAGTGAAGTAGGAGTGGTTTTCTAAGAATGTAGGTGAAATACCTTACCTTTGAAACTATCACATCAGTTATCAATGGAGACAGAAAGAGTGCACAAACCACTTTACAAACATTAAGTGACACTTCATACCTTATACACCCTTTTCATAACTGCATTAAAAGAAAGAGAAAGGCCAGACTTAAAAGCTCTAAGCACAAATATTGTTCTGATTGGAAAAGATAACCATTCAACATTTTTAGCATAATAACCCATAGTCAATGGTGAGAGCTTGCAAGGAGTCTATCTAAAAGACCCAAATTCTAATGGTTTAGTTCAAATTGCCCTTTTTGTTTTTCATTGGTAGGTAGAAGTAGAAGATGGTTTATATTGTTTTTCGACAACAACCATATTTGGAGATGATTGAGAATGGCTTGATTTAAAGTTAGAGAGATAAAGGTGTTTTTAGATGTAGGTGATTTATGAGCAACAACTTTCATTATTGGCATTTTTATGAGAAGGACAATAAAGTTTTCTCCAATATGGTGTAAAGGAAAGAAGAAGAAATAAAATGAAGTAGGAGTGGCTTTCTGAGAATGCAGATGAAATGCCTCACCCTTGAAACTATCATGTTAGTTATCAATGAAGAGAGAAAGAGTGTATAAATCACTTTGTAAACATTAAGTGACACATCACACCTTATACACCTATTTTCATAATTGCTTCAAAAGAGAGAAAAAGACCAAACTTAAAAGCTCTGAGCACAGAGATTGTTCTGATCGAAGAAGATGATCATTCAACATTTTTAGCTTAATAACCCATAGTCAATATACTTTTGACCTTTTTATGGCCTCAATGATCTTGTCGACAATGTTTCCATTGAGTCAACAAGGTTTTCAGAAATAATATAAGCACACACAACCTACACATATATAGAATTTAAACAACATATATATATATCAAGTATCATTAGTCATGCCTAATCCATTTCTTAGCACAGAAAATTTATTTTCTAATAGAGTTTTTATAAAGATATCAGGAAGTTAGTGTTCAATTTGTATATACCTTGCTTTATTTTCTTGTTGTTCAAGATCACGGATGAAATGATGTTTAACTTTAATGTGTTTTGTTTAGGAATAATGTATAAGATTTTTGGTAAGATAGATAGCACTGATGTTGTCATAAAAAATTGGAAGCCATTTGAAGCTGAGTGAAAAATCCTTAAGTTATAGTTTCATCTAAAGAAGCTAAGGGCAACAAGCCCCTATTGCCATATATTCTACCTCCATTATAAACAAATCCACTAGGTTTTGTTTCTGGCTGAACCAAAGACACTAATACAGTACCAAGAAATTGACAGGTGCCAATGGTGTTTTTTCTATCAAGTTTATCACCTACAAAATTAGCATCTGCATATCCTACTAGTTCAAAATTATTATATCTTAGATATCACAAGCCAAGGTCTTATGTACCAACCAAATATCTGACTATCTTTTTTATAGCTATATTGTGACAACCCTAACTTCTAATCCCGATAATTATGGTTAAATACATGATTAATAATTAATGATCAAGGTTTGGAGTCATTACAATCAATTACATTAAGAAAATATAAGGAAATTTGAACTTTAATGTTATTAGGGCCATCAATTAAGCAACCACAAATGGGAACACGTATAAAAGGGTTTGTACCATCATTAAAGGTTTGTGATTTATCTATCCATCAATTTCTACACACAAAAACCTCTCACGAGTGTTCCTATATCATTCCCTAGCATTAGCATTAAAGAAATTAGGGTTTCTAGGTTAAAGGTGGGAGTTTAGGGACCTGCACCGCGACCTAGAACCTTCCCGCCACAGCTAAGTTAGGTCTTGGAGCTCAAAAACTAAGTTTTTAACCTTGCGCCACAGCCCAGACCTTTTGCGTCGTGGCTAAGTTGCTCTTAGGAATCACTGGGTAAGCCGTGGCGAGTTGGATCTGCGCCGCGGCCAACCTACGTGGTGCCACAGTGAGTTTTGCTACTGTACCCTCCTTAATTAATTTCCTCAACTCGCGTCATGGCAGGACTTATTGCGCTGTGGTGAGGTTTCATTTTGTCACCTTCTTGGGTGATTTTTTTCCACACTGTGCCGTGGTGAGATTCCTCAAGCCGCAGCGTCCCTCACCATTGTCACTCTTCAGGCCGCGGTGAGGCCTTTCTAGTCACGGCGTGACTTCCTCCTGAAACTCTATCTCCTACATTTCATCCCCCACACTCCAGTTCTCTTCCTAGGGACACTCTAAGACCCCTTCCTCCCTTTTTATATGACTCTAATAGTATTTATCTACCTTATTCACCTAGCTATTCTTCCATTACCAATTCAAAACTTACGTGCCCATTTCTTTTCTCTAATTACCCTTTATCAACAAGTTTGTAAAGTAATAATAACAAAAATACATGGACTACCAGCAGCTATCCTTTAATACACAAACAATGGGGGTTCCATACAATAAAGGTTCATATCAATATCTCAAGGGTTAAATTTCCAATGATAAGCCATATTATAGGTCAACAAAGTTTACAGCAGATATCATAAATCCATACATCAAATACTAAATTAAGATGAGGTCTATCCCCTCAATACATACATCCTCAGTAATCAAAATATAAAAGCCTACACTTGGCAATACAGATACATGATGATGCTATACAAGACTTAATAAAAATTAGCATCTACCCTATTACACTCAAACCAAGTGTAGCTTCCCACACTAGGTCTCAGCTCGTGGATGTTCATCCACTTGCTTGCCCTTATCCTTACCTGAGGAACCTTCACCTGAAATTGTAATCCCATAAAACGGGGTGAGATATGAATCTCAGTAACCAAGGCAATTCTATCATATAATCCAGTTTAATAAGCATATATGCATGAATCAAAATCAACATCAAAATCACATCAGCCATATCAGTAAATGAAACAATTAGGCTATCATGATTATTATCCCATACTAGCAATCATACTTTCACATGTTAAAGGCTAATAACACCGAGAGAGGCCCGTCCACGGCATCTACTCCTTATTGAGTACAACCAGGGCTCAGTGCATCTGGGGTTTGATTATACTCCGATGCCCGATCGAAGCACATGCATGGGTAGCAGCTGCACCACAACTCCACCATGGACTCACAAGGTCTAATCATAATACAATAGATAGCCAACCAATTCATTCAACATTTCAAATCATTTATATACAGCAAATATGAAATTAAAATAGATACATGCATGGAATTAATGTAAACCCCAGTTACCTCACTTGTGGGAAATTTGCAACAGCCACCAATGGTACAAAAATTCCTATAACCATAGCATCAGAAAATTACCACTTTAATTCATCATTAACAGTAGCAACAAGTACCTAAGGAATTTAAATGCTAATAACTACCTAAATAACACTTATCCAGTCACCACAAATCTCCAAATTCGGATTGAGTATGTCCTTTACCAGAAACTTCAATATACCACTCAAATTCCTAAGCAAATTCATATATAATTAACACCTATACTATAAATCAACCATAGGGGTCTTAAACCAGCAGAAAATACACTAGAATTGATAGTTTACACTGACCCAATACCAGCCCTAACCTCAACCTACGAATTTCTACCATAGAAACACCAAACAACCACATTTTAGATTTTGGGTATAGTGAAAACACTCCAAATGAAAAACTAATCATGGCCAAATTAAAGAGAAAAATGAGGGGATTAAGTTGTATAACTATTACCTTAGCTGAATCTTGCTCTAAATGTGAGAAAATGTGGGATTCTTACCCCAAACCCTAACCTCCCTCTTAACCTCCGAATTTTGCTTCTTGAGTTTCAGCAAATGAGAAAGTGACTGATGCATTAGGGTTTTAGTTGGATTTCAGTTAGGTCAAAGATGGGTCATGGGTTGCTCCAAGGTCCAACTCGAAATGGGCTTCAGATTTTAGCTTGTTGGGCCAGTTTTAAAATATTGGGCTGCAGAATTTCATTAGGCCAACTTTTATACATTGGGTTGCTAAAGTTTAATTAGATTTGGGCTAAGTTTAAAGAGCTCAAAATTTTGGATTTGCACAAGGGTTATTGGGCCACTTATAAGAGTCTATACAAGGTAGATCTTGGGCCTCTATCACATTAAATTGGGTTGGGTCTGCACTTAACTAATTGGGCCTCCACTAGCCTCTTATCATGATCTATTAATTTGGGTCTAGATGAAATTTTTATTCGATTAAATTCCTAACCCATATTAGTAATTTATCTCTCTAAAATCCCCATTCACTCAACTTGCCCAATCATCTCATATTAATTATTCTTAACTAATCTAAATTCATGATTAACTCCTTAATAAATTTTGGGGTGTTACATATATAGTGAGATTCTTTAGAATTAGATTGAAATCTAGCACATTCATATACAACTAAGATTACGTTTGCTCTACTTGTTATCAAATATAATAAGGGTCCAATTATACCTTTGTATAGTTTTTAATCAAAATTCTTACCATTTTCATCTTTGTTAGGTTTTGTAGATGGGCACATTGGAGTTTCCATAAGCTTGGCATTCTTAAAGCTATACTTCTTGAGCAACTCCTTGGTATACTTGGCTTGATTAATAAAGTTTTCTTTTCTTGTTTGTTTAATTAGCAATCCAAAAGAGAAGTTCATTTCTCCCACCATGCTTATTTCAAATTCACTTTGCATAAGCTTAAAAAATTCTTGACAAAGAAGCTCATTAGTACTTCCAAATATAATATCATCAACATAAATTTAAACAAGTAAAGAATTGTTTCCATACCTTTTGATAAAGAAAATGGTGTCGATTTTCCCTCTTGAGAGACTATTTTCTAAGAAAAAATTGCTCAATCTTTCATAACAAGCTCTAGAAGCTTATTTTGATCCATATAGAGCCTCTAAAAGCTTATAAACATGATAGGGCAAATTTTCATTCTCAGAATTAGGGGGTTGTTTAACATACACTTTTTCATGGATAAATCCATTCAAAAAGATTTTTTTGACATCTATTTGATATAATTTAAAATTCATAAAAGAAACATAAGCTAGTAACATGCAAATAGTTTCAAGTTTAATAACAGGGCACAGGTATCATCAAAATCAATTCCTTGCTATTGAGAGTACCCTTGGGCTACAAGTCTAGCCCTGTTCCTTATCACCTTTCCTTGCTCATCTAATTTATTTCGAAATACCCATCTTATTTCTATTATTAAGGCATTCTTGGGAGGCTCTACTAATTTTCATACCTCATTTCTTTGGAATTGATTTAGTTCTTCTTCCATAGCTGCTATCCAGTCTTCATCTTTTAATGCTTCCCCCATAGTTTTGGGCTCAATCTCTGAGAGAAGAGCTAGGTTGTTTTACTTGAATAATGCTCTTGTTCTTATTCCGTTATTGAGATTTCTAATAATATACTACATAGGATATGATGAAGAGTGTCTCCATTCCTTTGGAAGTTTTAAGTCAGTTCTGGGTAACTCAAAGGTCACAACTTCTAGTTTATTTGAGCTTTTTTAAATTAACTTCTTCAAATTGCACATTTTGTTGACAAGATGTGAGATTGTGTTGGTAAGATCTTCAACCAGATTCTTCCAAACTTTTTGCAGCATCTTTTTTTCTTCCTTTCTTCTTCATTAGTGTTTTTTTTTTTTTTGGTTGGTTGAGTTTTACGACTTGTTTAAACTAGTTGCTGCTTCTTCATCATCTAGAATCACATGTTTCTTTAAGAGAGAGTTAGCTTCATCAAATACTATATGTATGGATTCTCTAACCATTAGTGTTCTTTTTTGTATACTCTATATACTTTACTAGTGGTTAAATATCCTTAGAAAATTCTTTCATCATTTTTAGCATCAAATTTTCCTAACATATCTGTACTACCTGTGTTGGGTTTTCTTTCTTTCCACAATTCATATGGAGTTTTCTTGAGAATAAGCCTAATAAGACAGTGATTTAAGATATAACAAGTTGTATTTATAGCCTGAATCTAAAAGTATTTAAGAATATCATTATCAATCAACATGACTCTGACCATATATTGTAAAGTATCATTTTTTCTTTCAACAACCCCATTTTGTTGTATAGTTTTTAGAGTAGAGAAATTATTAGTAAGACCATGTTCATTACAGAAATTTTCAAACAATCTTTCTCAAATTTGTTACTATAATGACTCCTAATACTAGAGACTAAATACTCTTACTCTCTTTGAACCTTTTTACAAAAAACCTTAAAACGCTTGAAAGCTTTATCCTTGTTACCAAGAATAGAACCTAAGTAAATCTAAAATAATGATTAATAATAATAAATGCATAACTTTTATCACTAAAGCTTTGAATTTGTGTGGGGCCAAAGAGATCCATGTGCAGTAATTGAAGTAGCCTTAACATAGAAATAAATTTCTTTGGCTTAAAGGAAGATTTGGTTTGTTTACCCAATTGACATGCATCACACATATAATCCTTTTAAAAATCTAATTTAAGAAGTCATCTCACAAGGTAAAGCTTAAATAGTTTGAATATCAAATGCATGCTTGCATGGCCAAGTTTCTTATGCCAAATCCAAGGATCACTACAAATAAAAGAAAAACAAGTTATATTCTTAGAGATAACATCTCTAAAGGTAAGAATATAAATGTTATCAAATTTTTTACCAACAAACAAGGCTTCGTTATCATTGTCAAACACTATGCAATGTAATGATTTAAATTCAATTTTATATTCCTTATCACATAATTGGCTAATGCTGAGAAGATCATACTTAAAACCTACAACTAAACATACATCATCAATACAATAATTTTTGTTTAGGTTTACCTTTCTAATACCTATTAATTACCTTTGCCTCTATGTCTAAGAATAAGAGAACCTCTATCTTTTCTTGAGAAGGAGAGAAATTTGGAAAAACCTTTGGTCATATGTCGTGAGTAGCCACTGTTTAGGAACCAGTCACTTTTTGAAATAGTTCCCCTAAAACAAACCTACAAACAAGTTCAATATTTCTTTGGTACCCAAACTTTCTGTGATTAATGATGATTTCTTTTGTTACACATGTATCTTTTGGAACCCAAACTAGTTTTCTTGTTTAGTTTTTACACTTATTGTATAATCAAATTTATTGCAACAAAAACATTTAATAGTAAAGCTAAAGTTGTTTTATTCTTAGACAAAAAAAATCTTGTATAGTTCAACACTATTCTTTCCAACATAGCCTTATATTAGACTTGTCAAACATGCACTTTTGCTATCCTAATAACATTCTTAGATTTTCTTCTCCTTTAACAAAATTAGCAAGATCTTTTTCTAAAGATTTCACTTGGTTTTTTAAACTTTCAATTTCTTTCATAGCATTTCCTAATTTTATTTCTAAGTTATTTGAGTTTTCTTCTAACTTAAAATTAATTTAAATGAGATTTTCATATTTAGCAATAATTTTTCAAAATCATTCAAAAGTTCATCAAAGGCATCTTGCAAATCAAAGGATTTAGCATTAACTATTATCTCTTTTTCTTCTGCAGCCATAAAACATATGTTTGCAAATTCTTACTCCATTTTAGCTTCTTCTTTTTCATCATCGTCACTCTAAGCAGTCATGGTTATTTTCCTTCCATGAAACTTGGTGGTTTTCTTCTTTATAAATAGGCATTCTGATCTCATATGACTATTTTTGCCACACGCATAACATGTGACAGTATTTTCTATTGATTCCTCATGTTTCAACATATTGTTTAATAAGGTTTTCTTAAGTTTTCCCATCATCTTCTTTCTTCTAGTATAATTCTCTGGTTTTTTTTAAAAGAATGCTATATCTTATGTATCAAGCTCTCCATGCTCTTCCATAGATTGTTCTTCTTTGGCCATAACTTGTAAGACAAGAGCTCTTTTCTTTTGTTCTAATTCGTACCTTTTTAGATGATTTCTTTCATAGGTAATGAGATGCCCAAGCAGCTCATTAAAAGGCATAGTTGCAATATATTGTCTTTCAAGGTTATCTACCTTCAATTTCCAAGTTGGAGGAAGACATCTCAAAATTTTTGAATTATTCTCTAGGTTTGTGTATGTCTTATCTAGTGCTTTCAAATCCCCCACCATTTTAACAAATCTCTTGAACACTTCCTCAATGTTTTCATTCTCCCTTATGTGAAACAATTCATACTTGTATACTAGTATATTTAGCTTGCTTTCTTTACCTTTGATGTCCTTTCATGTGTTATCTTGAGTTTCTTTCACACTTCTCGGGCTGCATCACAACTGGAGATCTTATCATATTCCTGACCACTGACAGGACAATATAGAATGTTAATGGCTATAACATTACTTTCCACCATCTTGATGTCCTCCTCTATCCATTCACTTTTGGGCTACTCAATGATTTCTCTATTCTCATCTTTCCTTAAGGGAAACTTTGGACCATTCGCAATGATGTTTCAAACTCAATAGCCTGTAGATCCTCATCCTTACCTTCCAGTGAATGGAGTGATTCCAACTAAAGTAAAAAAGTCTGATAATGGAGAATCCTTCTAGAAAATAGAATCCTTCGATGGTTGTGGATTCATCATTTTCTACAAATACAAAAAAATATTTTTCTCTATGTGATTAGACATTAAAATCAATGAGATCTACTCTAATACAGATTGAAGATTGCATATAAAACAGGAATGAATATGTGCTATTGCAAAAATTAAAATAACTAACTAAAAGTTTGAGAAAATATGTAAAATTGAAAACCTTGTAGATGAAATAAGATCTTGTTGAAAGGATCTTTAAAAAATAACTAAATAGATAAAGATCAAAAAGGTAGAAAGGGACCTTGTTAAGAAGGTTTCTACACATATGCAACAAGAGAAGTAAAAGTTGAGATAAGGAGAAAGTACACCTAATATATCTTGTTTCGATCTACTTAATCTATATTTAGTCCAATTGCAAACCATCGAGGGATTTTCATTATAAAATCAAAGTAGACAGTAAAAGAAGTTTAGTTTCTAAGCTAATCTAAAACTTTTACAATGATTTTACAACTTACAATTTTACTATCCTCTCCAAGGATTTTTATAGAAAGAATATAAAGTTCAAGAAACCTTTATAGATAAATGAATTACAATGAAGCTTTCGGTTTTAACTTTCAAAGAGTCACATAAAATAAACACTTAGCAAAGATAAAGTTTAGAATAATGAGAACAAGGAAGACTATAAATTCAACAAGAGATAGCTTGTTCAATATATTTTCTTAGCTATTGTTTTGTTCTTTATTTCTCTTTCTTATATAAGCATCTAGAATTTTAGCCGTTATGAAATATCTTCATTTTCGTCTGTTGAGCAGCTAGGCCATCATTATTTTTGGATAGCCATGGAAGAGTGAAACAAGTGTTCTTTTTTAGTTGTCTCTATATGGCTTTTAGACCAGTAAACTACCATCTCTATTTTCTTTCATGGTTTTGTTCAAAGCCAACACATCCAACAAAGAAGTGCAACATGCAAAGTTTCTCCAATTGTTTTATCCTTATTACTGTTCATTAATGTATTTGAAAAACTTAAGAACAAAGTGGAAAAAGCTTGAGTTTTACTTTGGAAGACGTGAGAGTTCAAGGCATGGCAAACAAGTAAATCAAAATATTTTTTTTGTGTTAGCAACAAGACAAAATTAGATAGTAAACATAGTTAGGCAAAATGGTTTTATACTTTCTTGCAGGTTATATAAAAAGTTAAGCAAAAGAAAATTATTTTTAAATTTTTATTTGATTTAGGTTTTTAGAATCATCAAACATGAAGAGGGTTAAGAGATCACTGAACCAAAAAAAACTATCAAATATTAATGTAAATAAATAATTGGTTGGTTAACACATTCTTATAACTTTGATAATTTGATAAAATAAAATATTTCTTAAACACAAGATTTTCATGAGAGAAATAAAAATAAAATAAAATAACCAAACTCAATTACATCAAATTACTTCATCAAAAAAGTTGAAACCAGCTGTTCACCCACAAATTAAAAAAAAAAAACTTAAAACTAGTGCAATATGTAGTAGAAGCTTAGCGCCATTTTTTACTGCAATCCAAATGCAACGCTGAAATAGTAGAAGGTGAAATTTTAATAAAATAATATGTTTATATTATTCTTTTATTCTTTATAATTTAATTTTTAATTTAATAAAATTATACTAAGTTATTAATCGGGTGACATGCCAACATTTTTTTATACATCATTTTAATATTTTAAATATGTATAATTTATGTTAACTTGCTCAAATCACTAAACAATAAACATAAATTACATTACATTAATTATATTAATAAAATTTATTTTCATTACTTATGAGTTGCGAGTTTAGTTTATTTTCATTACTTATGTTTATTTATTTTGTTAAATAAATAATACATGTTTAAAATATTAAAATAAAAAATAATTAATTATAGTAATAAAATTTAATGATATATTGACAAAAGCTTAACAGTAATAATTGAATTACATTTTTAAAAATTGTAAGCATTTAATTATATTTTTTAAAATTGACAAAAAACTATTTTTAAAATATGAAGATTAATTTAAAAATTGAAATTTTAGCCTTTACTAACCCAAAGATAACGTTGGTGAAGAAGAATAGAACACAGCTAATAGGAAACATTACAGGTCAAAATTTTTACAATTCTTCTATCCTTATTTTCCAAAGCACCATTTTCTTCGGCTGAGCAGCTTCCAACTGTTGGGTTGTTATAAAATTTTCGTGACAAGCCCGTCACTCTAATTGCTTTTTAACTTTTTATCGTAATTTTTATTCCCTTGTCAAATTCATAGCATGGATATTCAATTGCATCAAACGCTCGTTGTTTACTGAGTATTTTCGGATCTGAGATGGGTTTGATTCATTTTGTGTGTGCGTTCTGAATGATGGTAGCAGTCATTTTGTTCTGAAGTTTCGATTCTCTTTTGTGGGTTCCATTTTGTCTCATCCCTTGGTTCTAATTTAGTGCCCTAAGTCTGATCCTATGAGGAAGAAGCTTGATACTCGTTTCCCTGCTGTAAGTAAATCCTGCTTCTCTTCATAATTTTTTAATTTTTTGTCTTTGGATTGCGCAATGTTGTTTGGTAGCTCGGAAACCTATGGAAAGGGCAAGAATAGGTGCTGATTTTTATTTGAACATTGCTGGTTTGGGTTGGCTTAATTGAACATTGTGGGTTGAGTTAGCGATCGGTATGATTATAATTTTGCTCTAATTTCTGGAAAATCTTTATAACTGAAGTAGTTGGATCTATCGTCATGTGGGTATTGGGGAGCTTTATGATGTTTCTCTTTTGGGTTTTTGGCTTGCTTTGGGTTCTGCGATGAGATTTAGTATTGAAATTAGTTTTGTTGGTCGCTATAAATGAACTTCCCTGCAAGACCAACATCTTCCTACATATAATTAATCAAACTGAAAATTTTGTTTGTCTGGCTTCAATTATGCTTTATATACTCGAGATCCGAGTGACGAATTAAAAACTTTTCTTATATCCCTTGAGGGAGGAGGAGGAAGGAGGTGAGGGAAGGGGAGATAGAGAGATAGACTAAATGAAAGGTCTACTAAATTTTCAGTTCAACATTACAATGTTTTTCCCTATCCCAATCGAGTTGTTAAGCTGTAATTTTGACTCTATTGAGTCCTTCTATGTTCTACTTATTATAAGGAGTTAGATCTTGTAAAGGCAATCTGTTATATGATGAAGACATTAATCTGCAGGCTCGGATAAAGAAGATAATGCAAGCAGATGAAGATATTGGGAAAATAGCACTAGCAGTGCCTGTTTTAGTCTGTGAGTTGCTTTAACTTACTGCCTGGTTAACCTTGGGCCTCAGCAAGTCCCTAACTGTTATATGTTGCTGACATTATTCTTGAATCTTTGCAGCAAAAGCTCTAGAGCTCTTTTTGCAAGATCTTTGTGACCATACTTATGATATAACTCTTCGTAGAGGAGCAAAGACCATGAGTGCATTGCATTTGTAAGTCAAGGACTACCATGATGTGTATTATGAAGAAATTCACATGCTATTGAATTGGGATAACTCAAGAATTTTGAGTAATGTCTCGGAAATTGGATTTTCTGCCCTTGGATCTTTAATTTCAATTCCTGGAGATTCTAATTGGTTTATGTGTCTGATTTACAATTGGAGGATAAAATAAGTACAATCAATTTCTGTTTTTTAATGTCTTGAGATGATGCCTTGTAAGCTAGCTATATACTTTGCATCTTAGAAAGATTTTATCAGATGATGGATAAGATTGCAGTGGGTTTACTGATGAGAATGAGTTGCAGCTGGCTGATTTCTAGGTTTCAGAAGTTTAATCTAATGAACCCCTCAAAATATCACTTGGGCGGGGGGACTGACATGTTGAAGGTCATATAGGATTGTGTGAGAAATAATTGGGCCAGTGCCAGTGTGCCACGCATGTACCAGGTAGACAAAATTTTACAAGGTTATGGGTGGTGTTAATGGGAGGGAAAATATTGAACCAAACTTTAAGGACAGTTATGAAACAAAAAAATACTTAGGACAAAGTGAAACTTTGATATAATTTTATAGACAAAAAGTTCATTTTTGGCCTCAAAAAAATAGTGACAGTGGTTGGTGGGCAAAGGTAGCGGTGGTGGTATAACATGGTGGCAATGGTGGGCAGTGGTCGGTACTGGCAAGGCAGTAGTGAATGACAATGGGTGGAGGTGGTGTGTATAGCATTGAGCCTCAATAGGTGATATAGGTGGTAGGGCAGCTGATGGTGGCACACAGTGGGTGATGGTGGTGGTAGTTGCTTGAAGCAAAAAATGGAAAAGTTTTCTTTACTTATAGAAAATTTTTCCTTGAAAAGTTGGAGTAAAATTTAGACTGTTGGTAAGTGTTCCTAATGCCAAATTTTCTTTACTAGCAAATTAAACGAAAAAAATTTTTCTGGCAAAATAAACAGGGCCTAATGAATTCACTTGTAATGAATTCACTTGAAAATAATAGATGGGCTTAAAAAGGGTCAAATAATCCATCAGTTGTTAATTGGCCAATCTTTGAAGTAGTTGGCATGAAACTCTCTTATCATTCATCATATTTGGTTCTTGTTGATTTACTCCATCGTAGGAGATTTGAATGTAGTTTTCATGGATCTTTAGAAGCTTTCACTTCAGTTGTGTCCTCTCATCATCTCCCTATAAAATTTTTATTGTTTTAAAAATTAAATTCTTCCTTAATATCTGATTGACTTGCAACTAGTCATTCACTCGGTGAGATTTAAACTATATTTGTTCTTGACAACTCCCAAATATGCACAGTTTGCGTGTTTCTGTAGTATGAGCCATATTTACGTGGGAGCAATTATTTCTTGCCTGAATGATACCTCTTTTGCCCAAAACTCTGAGGGAGTGACAGTGCTGCTGGAGTGGCAGCACAAGCCCCACCCTATAAGTCATAATTTATGATCTCTGACATCTTTTCCTATGTTGATTTATTGAATTATGTATTATTCTGACCTGCTTGATTACGATATTAGACTTCTGTTTCTTGCCTCCCTACCCTAATTCTCTCTTGAATATGTAGTGCAATATCTAGTCTAACCAGTGGTAATCTATATTGCAGAAAGCATTGTGTACAAAGCTATAATGTCTTTGATTTTCTGAGGGATGTTGTGAGCAGGGTTCCTGACTATGGTCATGGGCATGGGCATGGCCATTCTGAATCTGGTGCTGATGATCGGGCTGTTTCAAAGAGAAGGTTTGAAGTGAAATAACCTTTCTTCCTTACCCTTTAGATTGATCATATAAGTAATTGATGTACTTAAGAATGCTATACTCTACCAGGAAAGCAGCAGGTGATTATTGCAATGACAGTGACGAGGAGTCTAAGAGGAGCAAGATGGTACTTGCACTTTTCATGATAATTGCATTGTTTTCCATGATAATATCGTAAAATCATAGTACTCTTCTACTTTCTTTCTAAATGTGATGAATAATATTTTTATTCTAATAAGTGTGCTTTATTTTGGATAGGATTTTCTAGTTTCCATACAGAAACTCATTTTAGCCCTAAAATTTTCTGTTTTGATGGTTCATAACTGACTCATGTTTTCCTCCAGCTTAAGACTCCCTGAATTCTAAGTACTAAAACTCTGTTCTGCGCTGAGCACCAAAAATACAATAATGTCTCTTATAATTAAAATCTAATTTTTGAACAAGTTGATTGTCGACATCTAAAATATAGATGTCCAGTTTTGTCCAACTTGTTTCTGTAATAAGTTCCCAATATCATTGCACAAAAATGTATTTTCTTCATCAAGCTCTGTTTTATTCTTGGCACAAGATGTAATCTGATTCTTTTCAGATATTTCAATGTCTGAACCCCAAGTGATGCAGGATGAAGGGAAGGGAGAAAAAGAATGGAGGAAGCATTTAGAGAGAGAAAAGGGGAAAGGGGAGAATAGAAAATTAGTCAAAATCTCATTGTTATTCGAGATGAGAAGTCTAGTGGGTGTGATGAGAGGGATGGAAAAATAGTTCGCTGGTGAGTTTCAAACTCAAAAATTAGGATGGGAGAAAACAAATGGTGGCTGGAAATTTTATGGGCTTTGATACCTCTTGATAACTATTAACCTGATCTACTAATAATAATAATTCATTCTGATAATCTTACTGTGCAGATAAATATCCATACAATAATCCATAATATCAGTATTCCTATTCCATTCCCCATCACCAATTCTCTGTTGAAACACAAAATTCTGGTGCATATCCAATAACTATAGCTTCGGTTATATAGTTTGTCATTTATGGCCTGCAAGAAGATGCTAGTGTCCTAGGGAATAATGTGTCCTATCCCTTCATTTAGGCCATCTATCTTTAATTGCAGCATGAGTTGAACCACACTGGCAGTACTGGTAGGGGAAGAGGTCGAGGTAGAGGAAGAGGCCGTGGTCGAGGTGCTCGAACTGTTGAAAGAGATGCCCATCATCAGGAGGTTGAACCTGAACCTTGCACTTTTGTTCAGCACAGCAGCAAACATAATCCTAACACAAGTGTGGTAGTAGAAAATGGTTCAGAGTCAAGGGAGTCACCAAAGGAGAATACTGCAGGCTTTCAGACTCTCGGTAACATTGATTTGAATTCCAACACGAATGAAAATGATAATAAAAATGATAGCACAGCAGCTCGTGCCCCATTGCCTGAGCCTGCAACTGAGACCAAGCATGAAGAAATCCCAGGCTGGTCTATTTCTGACGTGGACAAGATGGCCATTGACTCTAGGCAGCTTGCACAGCTCAGTCGACGATTAGAAGAGGATGAGGAAGATTATGATGAGGAAGGGTAGGTAATGATCTCTTGAGCGCAAGATCATGGATCAGGATTCTCTCACATGAGGATATCACATGATTCTATCATTCTAGTTGTATATTAAGGTTTATTTTCACTTAAAAGTAAATCAATGGTTGAGAATATATTACATTAGATGACAAAAAAATCACCAGTGTCAACAGTGAAAATTTACAAATTATTTGAGTAAAATTTGTAAATTTACAAATTTACAGTAAGCAATGGTAATTTTATTTGTCATGACTGTTAATTTGATTTTAGTTGAAAAACAGAGAGATGCAACTAGAATGATAGTGTCATGTGATATCTCACTTGAAAGGATCCTGATTCCAAGATCAGTGACAAGCTCATGAGAGCAGAAGAATAAATTCATACTGGTGCTATGATTATGACTAGCCACAAGATATCCAAAAATGCCCCAAGCTGTTGGCCCTAAAAAAGATCTGATTCCCTTTCTGTTTTTTCTGTTAGCACAGGTTCTCATGTAGCAAATGTAGCTTTGCAATGTTAGCTTTGTGCACTATTAGCTTACCATGGATCATGTAGTTGGGTGACAACCTTGCTAGTAGTGGCTCTAACTCAGAAAGCATACATGTTGATTTAATTATGTTGTTGTGTTACCCTAGATATTTGTTGTCTGACAACGTTATTTTTGTGGATGTTTCAAGCTAAAGGCGCAACTATCCTAATGGTTGCAAACTATATTAAAAAAAAATTATAAATAAAGAATATTATGTAATAAATGGGGAATATTATTTTTTACCTCGCCCTGAGTTGCTTCGCTGTTATGGCCTTCTGATTTGACAGGAAAACAAGTGTTGGGTGTTGTCTTACACTTTCCTGGTTACTTTAATTCCCACCTGAGAAATTTTCTGGGTATACTTGATGTATAAAGACTAGAAAGCTAAACAATGTTGGAAATTAATGAGCCTTTAATGTAATACGAATGGCCCTCCTTGTTAATAGATGATTAGTTTGGAGCTTTTTAAATAGGGTTTGAACTAACAAGCATGATCTTCATTAATAGTTCAAAGTAATCATGGGAGGACTTCTTCCATGATACCTTGCATATAAAAGTCATAACAACACGATGAATAAGGATTTACTCAATTGGTATAATCAAATTAGGTGATTAAAGAGATTATGCTCTAATTGTGATACACTCTATCTCTGAACTAAACTAACTATTTAGCTTGTAATCTTTTAATTACTAAAAATAAAATCAGGACACCTTTAAATATAAGCATTGAAAATAAAACCTGAATAAAATTTCTTATATATTTGCTATTTGATTCAGCCAGCATTGTAGAGAGTTGGAGCACAAAAATGTTTGAACTCCCATCCATAGTTTCAAAAATTATGTTAGACTAGTTGATCAAACTAAAAAGTTGACGAACATACTGAGGTTTTGGTCCAGTTGATCTTAAAATTTGACTAACCAAAAATTTGGTAAAAAAATTGGTTGAATTCATAAAAAACTATAAAAAAAATCAACTAATTTAGCACTTAACCAATTAAAAAAGTATTTTTTTTAAATCAAAGTTTTGCCTTTCTACAATAGAGATTTATCATATTTAATTAATTCTATTTAACTCATAAATTTATTGTCATGTGTAAAAAATTTTAACTAATTTTATATTTTAAATATTTATATTTATTTTAAATTTTTTTTACAATATATATTAATTTAATTATAAATTACTATATATATTTACACTTTTTAATATATATTTAAAAATAATTTAACTCTAGTTCAATCATGATTGAACTATCAAACTATGAACTATTTTTTTTATTCTGATTCAACATTGATCCAACTTTTAAAATATTGCTCTCATCTATTAGATATTTTCAAATTTCATGTATTTAGTTTAATGAATAATATTTTATTATTTGTATATAAATATCGAGAAAAAAATACAAAAATCTTGAAATTATCTAATGACGGAAGGTCAAGCACTTAAGCTATTCAAGCATTATCTATTTAGCTCCCTAAAAAACATAATATATAGAATAATTTTTTTAAAAAAAAATTAATCATGTAGTACTAAGGTATAAATAATCTCCATTGATTATTTTTTATCAAAAAATTTGATAACAAACCCGTGAAAAATATAACTATATCTTGTAGTTTAAAAAATTGCACCCCCAACTTGTTTCGGGTCCATATCCCTTCCAGGGGGTATAACACCAGTTGCTGTGTCCCAAACACGGATTCATAATGTTTTTCATTTTTTCTTATTAAGCAGTTGAGTTGTGGTAGCACGGTATTATCTAGTAGAACATATATATATATATATATATATATATTTTTTTTTTTTTTCTTCTTTCACTTGTTTGCCATCATGATGTCAATCTATCCTTGCAGATTATTTCAGAATGATCATAACACATGAAGAGCATTGTTAATCATTGTCTCCTCTTTACAGTGATTGAAAAAGGAAAAAAAGGAAAAAAATCACTGGATATGTGGCTCTATAATCTAACTTTTTGATTGATGGAAAACCGCATTGTCTAACTTTCTTAGTTTATGGGGCTTAATTCCAATCATGTTGGAAGAGAAATGAGGTATTCAAGTACTTACGGAGACATTGGAGTTTCTTCTACATGCATTGCTTCCCCCTTGTTGGGGTGAACAAATCGTTGAGAATATTAAAATAGAGTACTTAACATATTATTTAGCTTTTTCGTACAGAATGATTATAAAAATAAATTACGGTACTTCAATTATTTGACATTTTTTTGTATTAAGAAAAGTATATTTTCCTTTTCTAAAATCGAAAAATACATTATATTAACTTCTCTTATAATAAAAAATAAACTACAATTATATTGTTTTGACCAAAATATTTTTATATTTATTATTTATATAATATAACAAGTATTATTTATATGTTTGACCACTTTTAAATTTAAAATAAATTAAAATAAAATTTTTAACATAAAATAAAATAACATTGAAATAAAAGTTTAAGAAATATATTGCTTATATATTTAATAAAAGAAATCAATATTTGAAAAAAAGAAATTAATGTTATTCTTGAGAGTATTTTGATTATCTTTTAACAATTGATGTTTGTGTATATTTTCATAATAAAAAAAATTACGTAATTTAAGCATTTTTCTAGAGAAAAAAAAAAGTAGATTACCCTAATTATTAATAGTTTTTTGTGAAAAATCAGATAACAATTTCTTACATGAAGAAGTTAAAAGGAAACATCATATATATACTATTTTGTAAAGTTAAGTGATGAGTTAATGAAACTCACTAAGGTGAGTGTTATATGTAGTGCTAAACTAGAGCTATCTTTAAAATTGAAAGACTAGAAGTATTTATAAATTTAGTTTGGTTTGTTTTAACAAAAACCAAACCAAACCAAATTAAACAAGTTAATTTTTTTTTTAAAAAAACCTATTTGATTTTGTGTATAGTCAATATAGTTCGATTTTGATTTGGTTTGATTTATTATTTGGTTCATTTAGTTTATACTTATAATAAACTTTTTCATTTAAGTCCATATTTTAAAAAAATTCTAAGTTTACATATATTTTCTCTACATTTGCAAAGGTCAAAATCGTACAAAATATGTTTAAAAAGTTTAAGACTATAGTTTTATACTAAATTCCTAGTCAAGAATTTAACAATATTAACATTATCTTTGATTTTAATAAAAACTAAAAAATTCTACATAGGATTTTGGTTTGGTTTATTAAAATTTCATATAGCTGGTTTTGACATATTGAAAACTAAACTAAACATATTTTAGTTTTATTTGGTTTTTGGCCAATTTAATTTGGTTTGAGTTGATTTAATGAGTTTGGCTTGTTTTGAATGCTCCTAAATTCAAGTTTGAATCTTTGTTGAGGTTAAAATTAACAAAATAAAAGAAAGGAAAAAAAAATGTGAGTGTTGCAAGAGTTCATTTTTAATACTCATATAGTATTGGGTATTTAGCATTTTTATCATTTATATTTTGTCTAATATTTTGGTAAAAGTTACGTAGGCTAGTTTTAAATTACATTTGAATCAAATCTTAATTTTTAACAAAAATTTTTTATTTTTCAAAATATAAATAAAAATAATAACAAATTCTTTAGCACTATAAAAATATAATAAATATTTTCATGTTATAGATTATTGTTTTTCCTACTTACAATAACACCAACTACAATGAATTGTGATGTACTCTTTACACCATTTAATTGTATTTAATAATTTCTTCACTCTATACTTAATGATAATATAATTTCTCATTAGTCAATATCAATTAATATAAAAATATAGTACATGTTTATATATTACTTGTTATTTAAAAAATATATTAATGATATATAACCGATATTATTAACAAAAATATTTTATTTTAAAATTTGAAGCTCTTCTTAAAATGTGATAGAGTAAATTATACTAACTTTTCTAAAATTTGAGTGAATTACGTTATACATCTTTTGTTTCAAGATATTATTTGTTTCTCTTGATATTTGATATATATTAAAAAAAATTATTATCAATTTATTTTTTATTGATAAAGTTAACTTTCTTCACAAAATATATTTATTTTAAAATTAAAATTGTTTAACTATTTTCTATTATTATATTAAAAATAAAATTATAATCTCATATTAAAGTTTGACATTAATGTAATTGCCTTTACTATCACATTAAAAATAAAATCCTATTTTCATATTATATAAAAAAATAGTTTTATTGACAAAAATATATATTAGATGAAAAAATTTTGTAATATTTATCAAATATCAAAAGAACTAAATAATATTTTAAAAATAAGAGAATGTCATATGTAATTTAACTAAATTTTAAAAAATATTAATATAATTTACTCAATTTAATAATTAGGATTTCCCTTTTATATATTTTCTCCGAAATTATATAATTTTTTTAATTACAAAAGAAGATCAAAGTCTTGAAAATTTATAGAATTTGATTTAAATAAAAAAGGTTAACCATTTTTTTAAAAAGTTTTTTCAGTGATGATATGGAACTCCAGTACCAATCGAATCGACTCACACAGCACATAGGACAAAGCTGAATTTTGATCTTTTTTATATTTATTTTTTCTATATTATTTTGTCAGTTTTAATGATATAAGTACAAAATATACTAAACTCATTTAAATAATAAATCTCATTTAAATGTATAAAATTTATTTAAATAATAAACTTTCACATTTTTTAAAATTAAAAAAATAAAAAGTATCCTAGACAAAGTTTAAAACAAATGTTAAAAAATAAAAAGACTTTTTGGCGCCAAAACCAAAAGTAGGGGGTTCGGTGCTTTCTTTTCAAAAGGGATTCTCTCATTCTTCGAATCCAGAACCAATTGGCAATTATGAATTTCAGAAACCAAAAAGGAAACCGCAATAACAAACGCTCCTTGTCGTAACGCTCGCCGTTTCTGATTTGATTTCTCTCATTTCAAGGGTTTCGCTCGCAGTTGGAGTTCCTCTGCTCAACGCTTCTTCCAAGAATGGCAGCCGTGCTTCCTCCCCTCTCGCCCTCTCGCACCACTTGCGCTTCTCTACTCAACGAATTGCAGGTTCTTTTCTTTCATTTAGTTTCAAAAAACAATGATGAGTAATTGAGTAGCGTGATCAAGTCCTTGTTTCTGCTACCTGCATGATTACTCACTTACGGGATGTTAGGAGTGTCTAAATTGAAGGAAACAATCAACTGTGAAATGAAATGAATTTTGTTTTTTCAAATAGAAGGTGTTTTCCACTTTCTTCATATGTCGATTTCCTTTATCTCTCGGTGATCGCATGTAGTTTGAGTTTTCGTGGCCTTCGTTGAATTAATTGTTTCCGAAAGAACTGTTTGTTAATGACTTAATATTGGCATGCGAAGGCTGTTGATGGTGGACTTGGTGTGGGTTTCTTTCAAGGATTTATTGATGTTGTTATGTATTGGTGAGTCTATGTAATTTTTGTTGATTTAGTCCTCATGGATGTCTAATGTAAATACAAGTCCATGTTTCCCTTCCATTTCCATTTCCAGCTCCAAGCTTGGTTGGTCTAGGTAGTTTCACTGGGCCTTTTTGTTAGTTGTGATATCATTTCTTGGTCATTGTCATTTCTGTTTGGAAAAGAAATTCTAAAGGAAACTAAGGTTGTTTCAAAAATCAATTCTTCCTTTAGAATGATACAGCTTGTGGCTCTTAAAGTATCATTAAAGTATCATCTACCTTGTTCCCACAAGTTCCTCTGAAATATTGCAATCCTCTCCTTTTCTAAATAATCTATGATATTGCTTTATGTGTAATCTGTGAAATAGCCAAGTAGGGATTTATGATCCACTAATTTTTTTTTTCCCCAGATTATATGGGATGAAATTGGTGAGAGTGACAGTGATAGAGACAAGATGCTTCTTCAGCTTGAGCAAGAATGCCTTGACATTTACCGTCGAATGGTTGAGAACACGAGAAAGCACAAGGCTGACTTGTACCAGTCACTAAGTGATGCAGAAGTGGAAGTTACCAATATTTTATCTAGCCTTGGGGAGTGTGCCTCATTTTCACGGGTCTGTTCCCATTTTGCTTTGTTGTTGCTCTTTTTAGTATCAAACTCTTATATTCTAGTTTGCAAAAGATTTTGTGTAAAAGAAGACTATTAGTAATACTAATAGGGTCTTTGCAGGTGGCATGCATGTTCCTCATTTGTGTAGCATATAACAATTTTCTGTGAAAGCATTCTCTTTTTCTGCTATGCTATTTCCTACAATTTTCAGGGGTTCGTATTATAAGATGTGATTCTCTGCTTCTTTATTTCCTATTTTTGGTTATGATTGCAATTGTGTCCTGCTTGATGATTCCAATATCTCCTCTTTGTTCCTCTGCATAATTAGCAATATGCTAATTAAATTACCAAGCTTTCTCTTCAACTGA
The DNA here is from genome assembly GCA_032878935.1 of Erythrophleum fordii. Taxonomy (NCBI): domain Eukaryota; kingdom Viridiplantae; phylum Streptophyta; class Magnoliopsida; order Fabales; family Fabaceae; genus Erythrophleum; species Erythrophleum fordii. Next base: position 8,522,995 of record JAVQMF010000052.1, on the reverse strand, counting down.
TTCAGTTCTCCATTTGAAAGGGAAGGGGTACTCTTAAGGAGCAAATAGCTATGGTTAGACCTGTCTTAGAAGAGTTGAGGTCAAAGAAGGAGGACCGAATCAAGGAGTTTTCAAAGATACAGTTCCAGATTTCTCAGATATGTGCCGAAATAGCTGGCTGCAGACCATCCAATGCTGGCAGAGATCAAGAAGTTAATCATTTGACGGTGAAGAAGCTGGGGCAACTTAAGTCACATCTTCAGGAGCTTCAGAATGAAAAGGTCTACCGCATGAGGCATTCTGGATAAACTACTTGTAACTCCATAAGTTTTATATTCCATTTTTCTTAGTATTGCTTCCTCTGTATCTCCATCCAGATCTTGCGCCTACAGAAAGTGAATAGCCATGTCAGTACTATTCATGAGCTTTCAGTAGTAATGTCAATTGATTTTTTGAAGACATTGAATGGAATTCACCCTAGCTTGGGTGATTCATCAGAAAGTACACTAAAGAGCATCAGTAATGACACACTTGCCAGATTAACTGAGGTTATTCATTCATTAAAGCAGGAGAAGGAACAAAGGCTACAAAAGGTGAGTTATTATGATCTTGATGAAATAGTAGGAATGAACTTAGACATGTGTCTGTGCATATCATATGTGCCGCTACCTAAAGAGTATGTATAAATATCATTTGGTAGTCAGCAATAAATCAATTTATGAATTGTATCAATATTTAAACACCACAAAGAAGCTCCTAACAAAATCCTCGTCCATAGGTCATGTAAAGACAAGGAAACACCCCTCGAAAGTTGCCAATTGTTTATTTACAAACAAATATCTTTTTGCAGGCTAATTAGTTGTTTGAATGGTACATCAATCTTCTAGTCCTAGGTAGTAAGCTGAGCTCGCAACCGTAAATGCTAGCGTGCTTAATATTGAAGCTCAGGTTCTTCATTCTTGTATGTTGAGTTGAGTGATAACTGTGGCATGATGTGTGATACCGCAAATAAGCTCCAATGGATTGAGATGAATTTGGGTTTCACTCTTGCATACATGATGACATGATAGGAGATTTGTTGAGATTGATAAATGTTAGATTAAATTGGGATATTAAACCACTACCACGGATTCAATCTTGACTAGTCCTTTTGGGGTCAAGGATACACCCTTGTCCTGGGTTGTCATAGGATGTGTATCTGTGTACATGTAATGCAGAAGCTTAAACTAAAAGCTTTATGTGCAAAGCTTAAATTAGCAAAACTACATTGGTTTTTTTTATCAAAATTAGGCAACCAATGCTGGCTGGTCTGACCTTTTCCAAGAGTCATATAGTACCTTGTGCCAGGATATACCCATTATTGTCAGTAGGGCTGGCACACCCACTTAACCACTTTAACAGTCTAACCCAGTTATCTTATAACCTCCTTTTGACCCAACTGTTTTGACCCAAGGGTCAATTGGGTTGGGTCAACAAATTAACTGTGAAAATATGGGTTTCCAAGGGTCAAGCCATGGTTAATTTGTTGACCCACCTTATATTTCTTTCTTTTGTCCACATGTACACATGCGAGCATGCATGCAAGTATGTGCACACACATATACACACACATAAACATGTATGCGTACACATATGAGTGCACACATGCACACACATATGCACATGTATATAATCATGCTCGGGTGCACATATGAGCGCCACACGTGCATGCACACATGCATATATTTATATAGATGTACACGTATATAAACATACGCACCCACATAGACACATTTATAAAAGCACATATGTATATAAACATGTACATGTATACAAATGAGTACATGCGTGTGCTTGCTCGGGCATGCATACACACACACACACATATATACGCACACCTACATATATATATAGATACACATAGGTATATTTAAAAAAATTGTATTTGATATGATGTCATAAAATTATAACATTCTAAGATCTCAATTTTTTTTTCCACAAAAGAATCTTTTTAAAAAATAAATATTTCAGAATTTTATGGCAAAAAAATGGTCAATTTTTTTAGACGAATCATTAAGTTTTGGTTTAAATAGATTCTATTTGATTGGATAGAAAAAGTAAATTTAAAAATTTAGATGGGTTAATGTGTGGGTTATGTTTGACCCTTAATTAGTGGGCCATGGGTCACATATGACCTCATTAAAAATTGAGAAGGGGGCATAAGTAGTTAATTGGGTCATAGCTAAATTAATTATATTTGACGCAATCCAAAACCACACATTTGCCAGGCCTAGTTGTCAGTATCAGAGTTCTTGTATTTAAAATATTAGTGAAGTTATGTCATTATGTGCCAGTGTCCATGATTATAATGAAAATATGGAATGTTGCTATTATCTGTAGAACTGATTGTAAGCATGACAAACACATACTCAACATTTTCAAAATTTCAACTTTGACCAAAAGTTAATATGAAAAGCGTGTACATTTGAACCAAAGTTTTATTTCTTATACTATGCCTCAATAATTTTACTGGCAGTCTGCCTGATTTGTTTAGATTTTCTCACATTCTGTTTTGCATGCATTTGGCTGTTGGAACTAGTTATTTCTGAAGTTAGAATAAAGAATATTATTTAATTAACCTCATGTTTAAAAATGAAAATGAAATTTCTAGTAGAAAAAGTTTAAGATGAAATGAATACAACAAAATTCAAATTTTTTTCTTTAATTTATCCTTGAATTTTTTGCCAAAGTATATGGTGGAATGATTAATTACTGATGTTTCTTTACAATTGTAGTGGGTCTTGTATGTATGGGATTGAGTTTACTTCTTTATTTGCTAACTGTTAATGGGTTAAGGTTATAATAAAGAGGTCCAAAATTTATATGAAACATACTGGATATCTGTGGAATATATGGTGTCTACATGGTCCGACCTTGTAGAAGTTGGGACCCTTGAGTATGTCATAAAGATACAAACTACACTTTTATGATTTTTGTGGATGGAATTATTAATTCTTATGCCTAAACTTTTAGACGTGGTATTATATTTTGAAAAGCTTCTTAAAGGTCCATGAATCCAATATTGCTTTTGTGTAGCTACGAGAGCTTGCTAGGTCCCTAGTAGAGCTATGGGATCTCATGGAAACACCAGTTGATGAGCAAAAGGACTTTAGCCATGTTACTAGCTTAATTTCATTGTCAGCTGATGAAGTGTCAAAACAAGGGTGCCTTTCTGTGGATGTCATTAAGCAGGTGAAAATTCTTATTGTCTTGAGCTTATCTTGCAATTGTTCACTTGGTAAGAACTCTTGTGGTATGATTTTTAATTCCTTGCTATTTGTTTGTTTTAATATCTTTTAGGCTGAGTTTGAAGTTCAGCGCTTAAATGTTCTGAAAGGCAGTAAGCTAAAGGATTTGGTGTTTAAGAGGCAGAATGAGCTTGAAGAAATTTACAGAGGAGTTCACATGGATGTGGATAGTGATGCTGCTAGACAGATCCTGACTGGCCTCATAGAATCTGGTTCCTGACTAATATGTCTTTCTTTCTTAATAGAGCTTAAGTTATTAAAATTTTTATTTCCTTTCTCAAAGTTTATGCAAATGTTCACAGCCATTTCTTTAGTTTCCTAATCTCTGCCTTTTAAGCACTTGTGTTTATAGCTTGTTGATTTGCCTATCTTTTAGGCGTGCCTACAAACTTGTATAATTTTTAAAATAAATCATTCTGTCAATTTATGGCTTTTCAGGTAATATTAGTCTATCTGATTTGCTTCAGAGCATGGATGATCAAATCAGAAAAGCCAAAGAGCAAGCTCTAAGCAGGAAGGATATCTTGGATAAGGTAGAGAAGTGGCAATTAGCTGCTGAGGAGGAAAATTGGCTAGATGAATATGAAAGGGTAATAATTTTTTCAAGTTTCTTTTAAAGATTTACTGAAATTTTACCGGAAGGGAGGAAAAAGCATACTGGTGGCAGCTTTATTTATGTTGGTTCTAATTTTATGGATGATGGAATTATGGACTATTTGATATATATGCATGGGTGTAATTTAACATCCTATGGGAGCTCTAATTTAAGGAATGTCAAGATTTTGAACTGTTAGTTGTTGACTGACCTTTCATCATTTTGAGTAGATATCCTGTGTAAACATAGCATGCAAGAGGCGTTCCAAAGAAAATTTGGATTTTACATTCTACTCTTGCTTATTTTCTATTTTGAACATAAAATTATCACATGCTCTATTCATGATAAGGTTGAACATATGTTGTCTGTTTTGACTTGGAGTTGAGGTGTCAAGTGGTCAATTTTAAAGAATCTAGACAAGTTACACATGTCGTGGGATTATTTACAACTCGTAAACAAGGTGAACATGTGAAACACTGGAAGAGTTTTGCCAATTTTCAGGTTGATAAGTTGAATTTATCCCAAGCGACTATCATTCTCTTATGCTGTATTGATCAATGAAAATGGTCAAATATACATTTTATTATCTGCACTAACTGCAGTATTTTTGCGGATCCATTTATTAGAAGCATACATGAAATTTTATCTATATGCATCATTTACCTTGTTGACTCTCTTGTCAGGATGAAAATCGATATAGTGCAGTAAGAGGAGCGCACAAAAATTTGAAACGTGCAGAAAAAGCTCGGATCCTAGTCAGCAAAATACCATGTAAGCTTTCATATCGTTCAATTGTATCAGTTCATGATTCTTTAGATTTTTGTGATAAATGAGATTACCTTCCTGCTACTGTGAAAACCATGAAAACTAACAGCCACTTATGCTTGAATCAAGGAGCCATTAACATGTTAGTAGTACCTAAATCATAATACATTTGAACAAACCAAGCGAGATAATACACCAGTGGAAGATGTGGAGAAGTTTGAGCTAATGTAAACCATTCAGGGTTGTTTCTAAGTGAAGTATTTACCCTGTCTTGTTTTTAAAAGTAAGTCACCAATACCACATCTGACCAGGAATTATTTGGGATGGTGTGCTGGAAGTCAGTAGCTCTTTGGTGGCAAAACCAATATGTCAGCAAGCAAAACATGATTATTGACTAAGATTTGGGTGCTAATTATGTCAAAATCAAATGATTAAGCAACTTTCATCTTTCACAAACTTATTCTTGATAAGATTATTGCAAGTAGCTTCCACATAGGGTTCTGAATTTGATAAACTAACAAATCTGCAGCCAACAGATTTCTAGTCATGATTGATAACAAAGAAGAGCTTCATTTCTGGTAATGCTAATAGAACTCTCGAAGTCTCAAATTTCTTCATGGCATTATAGGATAATTATCTAGTGTTGGATCCGTAAGGAATGAGTGTGGTAAGCTCTTAAAGCACATTATCATGAGATTTTTTGCTTATTTTTCAAGGTTTCATTTGAGGCTTTTGAAAATATAATTCCTACTTAGTGTCTGATATTCTACTGAATCTTGGCTGAAAATTGTTGAACTCATTATTTTCTTATAATGATATATTATGGCTGACTTGACCATAGATTTCTGTTCTTGATGGCATAAACATATGAAGCAGCATGATGGTTACCTAATCCTTTTCTAGATATTCTTTCAATGGATTTGAATAGCAATGAAAGCCCTTTTAATTAGTCAAATCTCATTTTTCTTCACTCAGCTGACTGAGAACGGAATTAGAATTCAATCTAGTTTCTCACTGTTTGGTTATTAAGTAGAAGCATGCGATTGCATTGACAAGAGAGCACATGAATGAAAATATGTATGCAAAAGGCATATAATATACAAAGGAGCTCTACCTAGTAACTTGTAACACTTTTTTGTTTTCTGCTAGATTCTTTATTGGTTTAACACTAATTGTCTTTTTTGAGACTTTTTGCTGATCAGCTATAGTTGAGAATTTGACTGCAAAAGTAAAGGCCTGGGAGATGGAAAAAGGAATACCTTTCTTATATGACAAGGTGATGAACCTACTTTTCCTGTTTTGAAATGTGATATAGGGAGAGATTATTTAGATTTTCGACACTCTGAAATTTCTTTTCCAGGTTTCATTGTTACAAAGCTTGGATGATTTTAATGTGCAAAGGCAACAGAGAGAAAAAGAGAAGCGCAAATCTCGGGTATTGCTTGCAGTCATAATTGTTTAATCTTCTGCTCTGCCTCGGTTGTCTATATCATTCGGAAAATAAGAATTATTTAAGTTGTAGCTGTTTTGTAGGATGCAAATAAATTTGAATTTGCCTTATAATACCTGCTGTGTTGCCGTAGATCTTGTTATTGCTAATTGTATTTGTTTCATTGTTCAGAGCCATTGCTTACTGGATTCCTGCAATCATTATATGCAGATATGAGATACACCACATCTTTCGTGCTAGTTGTCATAGAATCAATTATTTGATTACGGCCACTCTACTTTGTTCTATTCATGTGGTTGTTCCCTCCCCTTTCTGTTTGGGGGCAAATATAGGAAATGCATTAAAATGAATAAAAATAAGTTAAAACAGTATACAAATGTTTGAAAAATTAAGCAAAGGGCACAACAGTACATCTACCCATATCTGTTTTTAAGATGTTGATCTAATTTTTCATTGGGTGTGCCAAAAGTTTCAAACAATCTAAGTCTGAAGCTCCTTTTTGTGCTGGGAAGTTGACTGCAGTAGTTGCCATATGTTGTGATAATTTTCGCCTTTTGTATATGTTTCAAACTTTAATTGGCATTTGATTGGCTATTTTTCACCTACTGTGGGGGACTTTCGGTTTCACATATTTCCTGAGTGGTTAATGCTTTTCTGATTTCTGGTTATCTTAACAGGAGCAAAGACGGCAGCAGGAACAACTTGCTGTAGAACAAGAGGCACTCTTTGGTTCTAGGTCTACAACAAAAAACCCTCTCGGTCAGAACACAAATGGTAACACCCTAACTGGGACACCTATTGGGCGCCGAGTCCTTACTCCATCAAGCCGCTATGGAACCTTGAGCAGCAAGGAACGTAGAGAAAGTGGCAGGGTGAATAAAGTGGCTCCAGTGAACTACGTTGCTCTTCATAAAGATGATTCTATTTCCGGGAACAGCTAAGGCTACTCTCTTATAGAATATTGTGTAAATTAGTCTTCTCTGTAAATGCCCATATTCTACAAGCTCTAGTCTTCCTTCTGAGACTTTCTATTATTTAGCTTCTTATATAGGTGAAGACATGGATTGTTGATAGTTGAATGGCCGATTCAACGTGAAGATTACACAAAATCATCTTTCTGAATGATGAGGAATGACAAGAAAAATTTTCACCAGCAAAGCCTTATTTTAGGGGTTGATTATTGTATAATTGATGAACACTTAGTTGATTTCTCAGAAACAAGGGATGGCGATTTCTCAAGATCTCGATTGTTAAGTAAAGTTGCTAAGATCTCGATCCTGATATAGAAATCAATTTTGACTCAAGATAATTTCAAAATCTATTAGGATCATGATACAGATCGTATGATGTCATAATCCTAACTGATCCACGATAACTGTCCTTTCTTATAAAAGAAAAAATAACAATAAAAAAATTGGAATACACTGTTCTAGCTTCTGGCTATCAACGATATCCTAGTTTTCCTCTAGAAACACCAATTTGGGCACACCAATTTTGGCTTCTTTAACTTGTGCACAGCAGCAGACCACACTATCTATCCTTCATTTTGCTTGCACACCGGTGGGCCATGGTAGTCTGGGGAAGGAGAATTGGTTTTAGTCCAGCAACATTCTGTGATAAGTCCCTTTTTTAATGAATGGATATTGTCACTGTGGACTGATAAGTTGTGTTAATGTAAGAAATTGTGACTTTTGAACTTGTGTTAATATTTGGTAAGATTTTTTTGTGTGTGTTAACCTTTGTTAGTAGCATCAGAGATTTTATCCTGCCCTGGCCTAATAAAAAAATACATTATTAAAATGCTCGGTTGTTAGAATTTATTTCATATATTTAATTTTTTTTAATTTTTAATGGGAATATGGAGAATGTTTCTCTGCATTCCAATTAATTTTTTTAATAAATAAAGGTTAAATACAAAATAGATCGCTCTGAATTTAGAATATATATATATAATACAATTGAATGTAGAGTAGGGCTTAGGGTTTAGAATGTATATGCATGGTTTGAAGACCGGTGGAAAGCTCTTTTCTTTTTTTTGCGCCCGCAGGGGGGGAGAGAGGAAGGGTGAGGCGGTAAATGCGGGGGCGGGGATGTAACATATAATAAATATTATAGATAATATGTTTTTATTTATTATATATAAAATATATTATGTAAATTTTTAATATAAAAAATTAAAATATAATTAGTAATAATAAATAAATAAAAATCAATAATATAAGTAAATACTAACCTTAAAATAACTGACTAAATAATCTAACTCATTACTACAAAATTAAATCTTATTATTTATTTTTAACTATAATTTAAGCATTAACACCTTTTAAGTTTTTTTAAAAATAAAAATAAGATTTTTTTTCCATAAAAATTTGAAAGGCTAAATTTATAATGTTTTATCAATAAAAAAACTTAATTCAATAATTTTTTTTTCATAAAGGCTTATATTAAATGCGGGGTCCTCCCCTCCCTCAATCCCCCACTCCCCAAATCATGCATTAAACACGAAGAAGCCTGCTTCCCGTTTAAATGAATACTTTGGATTGAAAATAAAAAAAAAAAAATACATCACATTGAGCGCGGAGCAAGTTGCTCTACATTTGGCGGTTTTTTTTTCAAATATATTCTAAATGTAAAACAATTTGTTCCATGTTCAGCCTTTATTTATTAAAAAAAAATACTAATTGGAAAGTAGAGGAGCATGCTTTGCGTTTTTATTAAAAAATTTAAGTATATGAGAAATAAGTTTTGACAGCTGTTCATTTTAATGATACATTTTTTCTCAATGTAGTCACCTATTCGAAAAGCCCATAATAGGATCTTAAGATTTTTTATTTGATTTTCTAGTCTTTTGACCAATTGCTACTGAATTTGATTTGAAATTTATAAAAGGGAAATAAATTATTTTTTTCATCTGTTGGCAGATGGTTTAATTACACTCTTTTCTTTTATTATAAAAATTTACATTGTTCTTCTCTAAAATTGAAAACTACCCCATTAAAAAAATTTTATTAAAAATATAACATTAAAAAATTATTTCTTAAAATCAATATTTTGGTTTTTTAAAATATGAACCATGACCCTCGTACACTTCTAAGCGCCTATACATCGCTTGGAAAATGAGAAAGAGAAGAGTACCTTCCAGCTTCTCTTAAACTTTTCCCACGGGTTAAAATTTCTTAGCCAAGTCGGGTAGAACCGTAAGAAACAATGTATAAGAGAAACAAACCAAATGCATAATCAATTTTATATCAAACAGGCTTCTAGATGCATCTGACACTGGAATTCTGGTAGATCTGTTCATAGCTGCCGCATCATAAAAGGTTATCATTTACAATTTTTAGGCTGCTAAAGCTGGTATTAGTGACAAGGTTCCTCCATTTACATGGCATCCCTTTGATGCCAAGCATGTGCCAAATAATGTCATCTTTTTTTGCCAAAACCAATGACATTTGCAATATACTTTTTCAGCCCTACAAACACATCTACAAAACACTTTTCAGTGTAGGGATTCTTGTAGAGACAAGGCTTGCCTGTTTATCTTTCACATTAGAGACAACCACATCAATCCAAGCTCCTCGGCATTAGAGAAATCTGGAACTCACATATGTGACTACGAAACTTTTATGTTATCTTTGGTATGCAAAACTAATTTTTTGAGAATTAAAATGATAATGAAAATAATTTGATAAAATGAATCCTGTAATCCATAATTATATTTAGTATAGTATTAAAAAATAAATATATTATCCCATAAATATGTTTAGTTAGATAAATTAAATGTCAGAATAAAAATAAAACCTAAAAAATGACTATAATACCCCTAAGGCCAAAAAGTAATAAAATAATTGTATTTCTTTTATAATTTGAATAAAATACTTTAAACCACTTTTAATAAAATATAAAATATATTTTTAAAATTTTAAATTCAAAAAATGTTTTAAATTACCCATAATGAAAAATTGAAATATTAATTATTAATATTTTAATTCAATAAAATTATTGAACTAAATAATTAATAATTTATTTTTTAATAAAAACTATTATTTGAATTACTAATAATAAAAAAGGGATTTTAAACATTTTCTGCCAATTTTATGTAATAATAGTCTATTCCATCTATTTTTGGATGGAATGCCCATTCCCTCAAATGAGGAATTAGGCATTTCTAAGTGGAGCGAATGGAATCCTAAAATCTTCAACTAAACATCCATTATATGGAATCCAAATTATCTCACATTGGAGAGAATCATGTGAGAGAGAGAAAAAAAAAAACACTCACCACTACTCTCTTTCTCTCTCCAACAAATTATTTCCGATATGAGAAAGGATTTGTTGGCCATGATGTGACATTTCCGTTCCCCTTCCCATTTCATACCCCCAACTGCTACCAACCAAACATGGCTATTAGGTTCAGGATTCTTTTGGCCTAGTGAGCCAACCCATTGGCCGAATAATGTTATTCTCACACCATTTCACTCAAACTTTTCTTTCACCACATCTTATCTGGTATCTTTTATTCACCAAATGTTGACTAAATTTCACACTAAGGTGGCGTTTGGTATGTACATGAACTAATTTTTCAAATACTTGAGACCTATGTATAAAAAATGTGTATGACATACACAAAAATATCAGTATTCATATGACTTTAGGGTTTATCATATTTCTTACACTCAAATATCTTATAAAAAAAATTCTAAGTACTTGAAAAAGCGGAATTTCTATATACCAAACCCCACCTAAGAGGGAAAATTTTCACACCGAAATTGAGAGTAAAATGGTGTGAGAAAGGTGTGAGAAAAGCATTATTCTATATATACCATCTATATTTCATGGTTCAAATGAGAAAGGGAATGAGAGTGACTCAAAGCAAAGGCATAAAATGCGTTGAAATATTAACTTATTGACTGTAAGATTAGGAATATCCATTCAAAAATATCAATGATCCTTTGTGAAGAAGCGCTTCAATGAATGCTACAAGTCCCTTCTGCTCCAACAAGGTCTAGCAAACTCCCTCTGGATACTGCTTTAATCAAAGAAGGCATATATAGCTACTGTAAAATCTGTATGATAAACCAGTCCTATTTGAAAGAGGTAAGAATTTAGCTCACAATATATCCAGTGCTAAAGTTTCACATGAAAAAATTTGTCAGCACAGAATGCTACAATAATGGGACCGGCCAAATCACCAGCAGCACACCCTGAAGAAAATAAATTTGAAAGTGGGAAAAAAAAAAATGAATCAGTTTGACATGACTTAGTCAAAGAAATTCAATTAACAATTTAGATATGAGGCATGGACACAAGAAGCAACAGATATGTTGACATGTCATACTTCAAAAAATATATAATTTGACATGATGCAGAGCATATATAACTACACAACAGACATTATCCTATATGTTAGTCACCTTAAAATAATTCTTATGTGTACCTTACACAACAGACATTATCCTGTATATTAAGAACCTTGCAACATTATTTTCCCCAAAAACTACTCAATAAAAAAGATAGGTTTCTAGTCTCTCATGCTATCTTTTTTTTTTTTCCCTCTCTCTCTCTCTCTCTCTGTGTTTCTTTCTTTCCTGGCATTTTCCCTTTTTTGCACTAGTTATGTAAGCCGTGTCCAACAAGTCTTTTTGGGTATATGCATTGGACAAGTGTCAGCAGGGTGTCGTGGCAGAGTGAAAATAAGTGTATATGGGAATTGTAGTATTTAAGTAATCTTTGCATTCACAACTCATAATCTTACCAACCCACTGGCCAAGCGAAGGACGAATAAGGGTAGCACCAATCCCTGCCCCAATGGAGGCAAAAATTAGAGATGAACCACACCTAACACTAGCCACAAACACCTTCTGTCCAACAAGACCAACTTGCTTGGATTTATCAACATGATCATCCTCTTCCGAAGAGTTGAATGCAGAAGTAAAGAATCGATATAATTCAATCCCTACTTGAACAAGCCATGATGCTGCAACTCCAAGCATGTGCCCTGCATATAAGCATTGGCACAAGAAAGTTAAAATCTGAAGCTCAAGCAATCTTATAGCGAACCAACAATTTATGAACTCATTTGACCTCTGAAAGTTGTTCTGCTCACACAATAGATGTAAACCAAAGTAGGCATTTTCCTTCCAGCCTTGCGAGCAGCTGATTTAGGAACATCTGTTTCAGAACAGAAAAAGCAGCTGCTTGTTAGATCCTACAAAGCACATACACTTATACTGACACAGACACATATATCTTGTCCAATGCATCATATTTAAATTCTAATATTCTAAACTTTGCATTAATGACATACTTCTAAATGAAAAGGCAATTGGCATCGTCTTCTATTCTAAGTACATATTCAGATGATTCATGTACAACCAAAAAAAAAAAAAAACATTGGGAAAGAATTTTAATTATCTCATCAAGACAGGTTTCTAGTTCCAATTCTTTTTTTGCTTCCCTTTTTTTTGAGTCATCCGTATGTGTCCAGTGCATGTTTGAGCCCAAGGAAATAAGGCATTATATTCTGACACGTCTATATGCATGTTGAACTTGTGTCAACAGTGTGTCATGGCAGAATTGGTGTCTAGCACCTGACAGGCCTGAAAATAGGTGTACCTATGCTTTATAGGTAAGATCTAACAATCATAATATATTAAATAATTATCTCCCCCACTGATAAACTTTTGATTACCTTTATCATAGTAATTGCTTTATGTTTATTCTAGGGCATTGTTAAACTAAAAACATGCCTTTTTATAATGGTTGCTGGTACAGAGAAGAGAAAGTTGGTGCTCAACACCAGTAAGCTTTATTCAGAAGTTTGCAAATCAGAATACAAGAGCCCAGGCTAAACTCCCCCATTCAGCTAGTTAGACCTTGTAACAACCCAACTAACCCAACTGACCCCTAGCAGCTACACTTCTTTTATATATTAATGCTTCCATATGTAACAATTATCCACCCCCCCTCCACAAAAAAAAAAAAAAAACAGAATCCTTGTCCTCAAGGATGCGGTTGAGGATCATCAAAAATGGAAAAATCAGGAAACTATTGCTGAATGGCTTGTAAAGATTCCTAAGTAGCATCTTCCCTACTAGTATGCTTTCATCGGATTAAGAGCTGTGTGTGGGGAAGATTATGCTTCTTAACTACTCTACAACCAAGAATGCGCTCAGGCTCCATAGCAAAAAATCCTTCTGGAGTTAGCTGAGGTAAATCAGTACTTACTGGTATACCTCCCATGTGCTTCTTCAAGAGGGACACATGGAATACTGAATGAGTCTGTGGTAGGTGGCAACTTAGGCTAATAAGCGACTTGTCCCACCTTGTTCACAACCTTATATGGCCCATAATACTTGGCAGCTAACTCATGGAAAGCTAAGTTATTGAGAGTGTTTCTTCTAAAAGGGTGCAACTTCAAATAAACAAAATCACCACAGAAGATTCCGTCTCAGTACTCCTCTTATTTGCAAGCAGTGTCATCCTATTTTGTGCCTGACTTAGGTGATACTTGAATATTTGCAAGGTGGTTTTCCTCTCTCATAAACTTCTATCTACTACCTCATTGTCACTATCGCCAGCCATATAAGGTAGATGTATAAGAGGTGCAACACCATACACCGCCTCAAATGGAGTCATCCTTATAGCTAAGTGGTAAGAGGTATTACACCATAATTCTGCTAGGGGTAACCATTTAACCCATTCTTTCAAATGATCCCCTCACATACAACACAAATAACATTCTAAAGAATGGTTCAAAACTTCAATTTGACCATCAGTTTGAGGGTAATAGGCGGATGAGTAAAGGAGATTCACCTTCGTTTGAATAAGGCCTTCCAAAAGTTCCCACAAAAAATAGGATCATAGTCCGTCACAATGGACTATGAAAACCCATGTAGTTTAACAACATTATCCATAAAAGCTTGTGCCACCATCAGAGTTGTGAAGGGATGTTGTAAGGGAATAAAATGGGCGGCCTTAGACAAACGGTTCACAACCACCAATATCACCATTTTGCCATAAGATTTAGGCAACCTAACAATAAAATCCATGCTAAGTTCGGTCCATATAGTTGCTGGAATAAGTAAGGGTTGAATGAGGCTAGGGGCAGCCACATTTTCACTTTTGAACCACTGACAATCTTGGCATTCTCTTACAAACTCCCATACCTCTTTCTCCATGTCCTTCTAGTAAAATAATGCAGACAAGCATTTGTAGGTGGCTAACATCCCAAAATGACCACCCATGGGGTCCGAATGAAAATGAGACAGCAATTGGAACCAAAGAGAAGCATCCCTCCCAACCATGAGTTTCCCTTTTCTGCGCAATATCCCTTGTTACCAACTGTAACTCGGGTGAGTTTTGGGATCTTTTTGTAAATCCTCAATAATTTGTCATGATGCGTCATCCTCTAAACATGAAGCAATAACCTTGTGGTTGAGGCTAGAAATGATGGAAATAATGGCAAAGCAAGAAGAACTTTGATTGAGATGAGCATCATGTGGCCTTCGAGACAAAACATCAACCACTGTATTCTCCTTGCCTCTGCAGTATACAATTTCACAGTCCAACCCATAAAGTTTATTCACTCATTTATATTGCTCTAGAGTAACAGAACTTTACTCCATCAGATGCTTGAGAGGCATATGATATGTTAATATGGTGAAACGACATCCATATAGGTACTAACACCAATGCTTAACAGCAAAAATAATTTCTGAGTTCTTTTTCATAAGCAGAGAATTGGTGTATTTGAGGAGATATTGCTAACAAAAGTAATGGGGTGGCCTTGTTGGGACAGAACAGCCCCAATTCCCATATTAGATGCATTGGTTTCCACTATAAAAGGAAGAGAGAAATCGGGCAAGGCAAGTACTGGTGTGGAAGACAAGGCCTATTTTAGTTGATTGAACACCTCTTTTGCCTCTTCGCTACATTTAAAAGCACCTTTCTTCAAGAGATCTATCAGTGGTTTGCTAATGACGGCATAATTCTTCGCAAACCGTCAATAGTAACCTGTGAGGCCTAAGAAACCTTACAAAGATGTAATGGTGTAAGGAATAGGCCATGAAGCCATGGCTGCAATTTTTTTGGCGTCTATTTGATCTCCTACTTCAAAGATGACATGCCCGAGGTATTCAACCATGATGGTGTCAAAAATGCATTTACTTTTCTTAGCAAAAAGAGTGTGCTCTTGCATCGTGGTTAAAGTAGCCTTAAGATGCTCCAAGTGTTGCTCCTAAGTGAGGTTGTACACCAGAATATTGTCAAAGAAAACAAGGATAAATTTCCATAAAAATGGTTTAAAAACCATATCCATGAGACCTTGGAAGGTAGCCAAAGCGTAGCCTGAGTGTTCGTTAAGCCAAATGGCATGACAAGAAATTCATACAATCCTTCGTGGGCACAAAAAGCCATTTTTTGAATGTTAGCTAGATGCATCCTAATCTGATGATAACCAGCTCGAAGGTCTAACTTGGAGAAATACTTGGCCCCACTTAATTCATCCAAAAACTCTTCAATAATGGGGATAAGAACTTCTTTTTAACTGTTTGTGCATTCAATTTGCGAAAATCAACACAAAACCACCATGTAACATCTTTTTTTCTAACCAACACCACTGGGGATGCAAAATCACTCTTGCTATGCCTAATGATGCCATTGCTCATCATATCTTGCACCAACACCTCTATGATGTTTTTCTGCAAAGGCCCATACTGGTAAGGTCTTAAACTCGCTGGTTTATCCTCCTTGAGACGAATACTATGGTCAAATGATCTTGCTGGTGGTAAGGACTTAGGTTCTTGGAAAATATCTCAAATTTCAACAGTAGCACATCCAAGGAAGCTTGTTGACAATCTGTCAATGCGGACTCAGAATGGTCACTAACAACACTGTCATGTGATTGTTGAGGTTGCAATTTAATAAGATGTGCTTGAGTAGCATTTATCAGTTGTTTAATCTGCAGCTCCTCACTATTCACTATTGAAGATGGCTGATCTAGACCATAAACTTCACAAAGGTCACCCCTCAACATAAAATACAGAATCTACTGTCTGGAATCCCATACAACTCTGCCTAGAGTGGACAGCCACAACATTCCAATTATCATATCAAATCCTCCCAATGGCATCACCAGAAAATCAGGTTCAAAGCATTGCCCATTCTGTGCCATTTCAACTGAACACACTTGGCTTTAATGAGGATCTGGTCTCCATTAGCTATGGACAATCTAGTGGCTGTTGTATGTTGAGTTTTGAGTTCTAACTGTTTCACCAAATCAGCATCTAAGAAGTTATGACTACTACTAGTACCCAATAGCAACAAAATGGATTGTTTCTTGATCATGCCCCTGACTTTCATTGTAGAGTAGCCTATTGATTCAAAATTAGAACCAATGATAGCATTAAGTGAAATGCATGGTGGTAGCTCTCAAACACTCCCCATCCTTAGTTCCAATCTCAATATCAACTTCCATGTGATCTTCCTAGTCATCTTCTACCATAGTCATAAAAAGTTGTGAATCTTTACATTTATGATTGAAGGTGAATTTCTTTGGATACCAGTAACAAAGGCCATTTTTTCTCCCCTTAGCCATCTCTCTTTTGCTCAATTGCTTCACAGGTTTATCAATAGTAGCCAGAGATTGGGGTTTAGACGAAGATACTAAAGTAACAGAAGCTTCTTTGTAATTATTGCCATGCACTTTATCATGCATCGAAGGAAACTGATTTTATAAGTTGAGGAGGTGGAAGTAATGTATGGTTTAGAATTAATAGAAGTAGTAGACGTTGAATTGGTCATAGTTCTCGTCATATAACCTGAACCCTAAAATTGAATGGCATGTAATGAAGCTTCCTAGCAAGACACATGGTGCTCGATAGAGACTGAGGTTTAAACGTATGTATTGGAGCTTCAATTTTTGGCTTGAGACCATCGAGGAAGCAGCTTACTGTGTGTTCCTCTTGTAGCTCAATCTTGGCCAGAAGTTTCTCAAACCTTTCTTGATACAAAGCAACCGTATCTTCTTGCCTTAGATTCTTCAATTCAGACATTGGATCAACCTTCAAGATTTCACCAAACCTTGCTCGCAAGCCTCCATGTATTCTAATGAGTTCACCTCATTATACACCTTCCTTCTCATGAAATTTTGATGCCATTGTAAGGCCTTTCCCTCAAGATGTAGAGAAATTAAATGAATCTGTTGACCTGTCAGAGTATCATCAATTTCAAAGAACTATTTGCAACGGAACAGCCAGCCTTTGAATTTAGTGCCGTCGAACTTCAAAAACTCAATATGTGTGAATTAGGTAGGAAACTAGTAGGCTCCTATTTGATTCATGACATAAGATTCGAATTGTGGAAAACCCTACGACGTTCGACCACCACCTGCAATATTCAATCCGCATTTTTGTTCTGTTTGCCTCATCACTACTGGTCGTTGCCGATGACATGAACTTCGGCGCTAAGTCTGCCAGTAGCGTTTCCATGCATGCAATTGAAGCATCTGTTTGTGATTGGGAAGCATGCAGATTTCCACATCTGAACAAGTCTATGATACTTCAGGCTCTATTTCGCGAAGTCGCTCTGATGATCGTGTTTCCATCGCCAAGGATTGTAAGGCTCTGATACCACTTGGTACAGAGAAGAGAAAGTTGGTGCTTGACACTGGTAAGCTTTATTAAGAAGTTTGCAAATCAGAATACAAGAGCCCCATGTGACAACTTAAGAAGCTAATTAGTTTTCACTAGGATTCCTTTTGAAATTTCGTTTTTTATTATTTTATTATTATTTTTTGAACTTGGTCAAAGAGCTTATCTTGGAGATCAAGTTAAGATTAGTATCCTAATCTAATTAGGATATATATTAGATATCATTTAAAATATTTCTAATCAGGTTTTAGAGTTTTACTTTAATTAGGACTCTAGAAAATTTTGCCTATAAAAGGCTTCCTATTGTACTCTATTTCATAGATGAATGAATGAAATTGAGTATTATTCAATTATTTGTGAGGCTTTTGCTTCTTTGTGTTCTCTGAGAGTTCACGTGACTTATCAAAGGATTGGTCTTCCTTTGTGGCGTCTTGAGGCTAGGGTTTTAAGAGACAAGTTCTCTTAGGGTCTTTCCTTTGACCAACATTCTTGTTTTCTAGCCGGTCTCGGGCAAAGTGTTATCTTGTTGAAGGTTCCTAGGACAAGGTTTCTAGAGGGTCTCTCATCATTAATGATACAATATCAGTAGGCATGTCTATTAGAGCACTACAAGTTCGAGAAGCCCTCATCCATCAAGAAACTCAAATCATTCAAAAGAATATGATTCAAGTCCAAATGGCTCATGAAGAGATGGCCCATGCTCAAGAAGCCCAAATTGTGCTAGTATATGTCCAAAAACTTCAAAGAGTTCAAAATAATTTCTACGTTGGACGTCGACCCAAGTTTATAGCCCAAGATCCATATTTGATCAAGATCTCCTTAAAGATGCAAAAGTGGAAGTCCAAGTGGAATCCCAATGTCCTAAGAAGGTCCATGGAGTCAATATCCAATATGTTGAAGGCCCAATGTAGTTATACACATACAAGAGGAGTGCTAAGGCCCAATTGGAGTCCAATTGCAAGAGATTAAGAATCATGTGACAACTCATTCAGCTATATGAGCACTCCCCAATTATTTATACTATATGAGCAGAGGCTAAACTCCCCCATTCAGCTAGTTAGACCTCATAATGACCCAACTAACCCAACTGACTAAACCAACTGACCCTAGCAGCTACACTTCTTTTATTTATTAATGCTTCTGTATGTAACAGTTACCTTTAAGAATTTTCCATGCCAATCTTTGTGAAACATAATGAACAGCAATTCTTTCTAATATCCGTCTGGTGGTCACAACAGTAGTCTGTGATGGCATCCAAACAAAAGTTACTGATCAGCAGTTTTAAATATTGATTGAAAAACATAAGAGAAACAAAATGGAAGATGTAGAATGATGAGCCATACAAAATAATAGAGTAAAAATTATGGAACAAAATTAATTTTGTTAATTTAGAAGTTACCTAATATAAAAACCAAAAATTCCATAGCATCAATTTGATGATCACTAAATTCGCATAACTAGGTTTATGGGGAATACAGGATATTCAACGCAACAAATTGATGTGGGGAAACCAAAGGGGTCATTGCAAAACCCTAAAACAATAACATATATATACATACACACACATACATATATGTATGCATGTATGCATATGTATACAGAGACTAATTAAATTGCAGGCAAAGACTCAGGCAGACCGATGTTGCAATTTCATGAAAGTAACCACAGAATATTGCATTACCTGTTAAAAAATTAATTTTGTGTAATTTTGGTACAGAGTATTCTCATGTAAGAAGGCATAGCCATTCCTAGAAATAATAGATGCAATATACAGGAACCTTTTTTTTGGGGGGGGGGGGGGGGGGAGTGCAGAGCCTATAACAACGTTGACAAGTTAAATGTGCTAAAATATTAATCCCAGTTATTACATAATCTCCATTTTAGAACAGTTGAAAAGAGGCAATGCCAGTATTTTAAACATTAACTTAGAAAACAGCGCATACTACATATGTTTGATATAAATAAATAAAGGAAAGTGAGTAGATTCATGAATTCTCAAAACTAAAGCTTGCTTCAATGAACTAATTGTAACAAATATCCACCATTCCTGTCTACCTCATTGATACTAAAAATAAGTAATAATTCACTGATAGCAATTCAACATGATAGTTAACACTGCAGGGCATAACTCTTCATGAACCAAGAATAGGAAATATAAAATAAAACTCACTTCACGGATTATTTGCTTCACTGACTTTTTGAAGGGAACAACCAAATCAACATGATTTTCTTCCTGATTGTCCTCTAAAAAGTCATCATCATTGTCTTCCATGTCAGCACGGGGCTCCAAGAGAGGCAAGTAGAACATCAAGAATGACCTTAAGGAAGTCATCGCAAGCGCCCTAAACTCGAAGGCAGAGAATATAGGTTTTAGTTGGACATCATATTGCTTGGTACTATATTGTAGAGCATCATGGTTGAAAATCCTTTCAGAGGCACTTCGTAGATTAAAAGTGTAATCTTCAGGCAAAGTTGTGCCAGCATCAGAATAAGCAACTTGTGACCTAAAATTAACATTGCAAGGCTGCTTAATGCCAATATACGCATGTCTAAAGTATAATAATATATATAGAGAAAAACAATAGAATCCGTGGGTCAAATGAAAGGAAAAATGTCAATAACTTTCTCCTCTGATTCTTGTTCATTTTGAGCAACAATAAAGATTTTGTAGATGAGGCAGATCTACAAATCTAAGTCACAACATTAATTGGTATATTTCATATTCCTGTAGCAGTCATCGTCATGGAATAAAATTAGGTCAAGAAATTTCACAAACCAATAGAAGCTAAAAGGATGGAAAAAAAATCAACTTTGCGTACTTGAAAACTCCTTAAAACTTTGACGCCCCAGTTAAGCTAAACTAAGCATCTTTTAGGCATCTGACTTAACAGGAAAGAATGACAAGGGTAGTAGAATTGGGAAGAAAAGAATTTATAACAAGAAAATAAGCCATAAAAATCATCACGTCCAGAGTTCCATCTGATCCCACTGAACAACCATCAAAGAAGTCCAACAAGAACCACAAAGGCAGAGAACAATAGTTTAAAAGACCAAGCAAAACTATTATGTTCTGATGTAAGGAGAAGACTGAAATTGGTTTCAAA
Source organism: Erythrophleum fordii (assembly GCA_032878935.1). NCBI lineage: Eukaryota > Viridiplantae > Streptophyta > Magnoliopsida > Fabales > Fabaceae > Erythrophleum > Erythrophleum fordii. The sequence continues at coordinate 8,502,167 of JAVQMF010000052.1, read as the reverse complement.
GGGATTCTGTTATTACACTCCAATCAACGGTCTAAACTAAGGCAAACATCACAGATCTTCATAAAATATTTCCTTCGTACTTTCCTCAAAAACCACAAAAAGAGAGTCAACAACAACTCCTTAAAGATGGGTAATAAATCCACTTTTGACAAACACACACTCTCTCTCTCTCTCTCTCTCTCTCTCTCTCTCTCTCTCTCTCTCTCTCTCTCTCTCTTTTACATGTATTAGAATATATATATATATTTTAACTGTGGAATAGTCCATATCATGATCAATGCAAAAGCAAATGAGTTTTAATACTGGCATAATGCTTAACTACCAAGAATTAAACTATAATGCTCAGGTTTTTTTTTTTAAGAAAAAAAAAAGAAATAAATGACTTTACAAAATAAAAGTGTTTGATAACTGTAAGTTCTCTTGCTCTCTTGAATCTCCAAAACCATCAATTTGTACATAATCTAGTTTCCTTGCCAAGAAAGCAAATAAGTATATTTAATTTCCCCAAGAACATACACCAAGCATAGTTCTTGTATTCCTAAATCCCATATCATTATTTCTTCCCCATCCCCCTTTTTCAACACTTCTTAATAAAAAGCCATAGGTATAAATCAACTATGCACATCCATTACACATGTTATAATTTCAACTAGTTCACAAATTAAGTAAATTGATATAGGAATAAGAATGAACCAAATCACATCCCAACTGAAAGAACTGTGAAAGTACAACAGCCCATGATAAAAATATCAACTTTTTAAATTTTACCATCCAAATTAACTATATTAGTTCTCATCAAGTTGGTCTCACAAAAATAAAAACCAATGGCTTTTAACAAATGTACATATATCGAACCCATTGAGGAGAGAACATTTTGGAATTTTCAACTGGTTCACAAATCAAGTGAGTTGATATAAGTATGAATGAACGAACCAAACCACATCCTAAATAAAAATCTTAACCTTTTACCATCCAAATCCAAATCCAAATTAACTATATATATCTCATCAAGTTGGTAATACCAAAACCAAACCAATGATTTTGAATAAATGTATATATAATCCAACCTAAATAGCAGAATTTACATCAGAAAATCACATTGTAATACAAAATTTTCCCATTAATTTGAGTGGAGAGAAATAAGGAGACACCATACCCGAGCAAAGCCCTTGAGGCAAAAGAGCTTCCGGCAGCTATAGAGGCGGCTGCGGCGGCGGCGGCGGAGGCGGAGAAGAACCCAGTAGATTGATAAGTTCGTGCGGAATACACGCCAGGGTTAAAGCTTTGGTGTTTTCGCCATAAATCTAAAAGTAAAGCTATTCCCGCCATTTTTGGACCTTTCCTATACTTATCAAACCAGTTACAAAGCCAACTTTCTGCTCCAGGAAAACCACTACCCAGAAATTTATAGATGGAAAAAAGAAACTCTAAGAGTATGGGTAATGAATCGAAGCTATTAACTGTTGATCCAGCTAGGAGATGGCTCTGCTCAGGGAGACTAAGCAATGTAAATTTTTAGAGTCGGACAAGAACAGTTACATGCCTATATTATTACCAGGAGCGAGACTTGAAGCGAGGCAATAAAATTTCTCGGATAATTTAGATTTGACGAGCGGGCACTGTGGATGAGAACGAGGGCTTGTTTGGACGCTTTCTTATCTCATTCACCGAGACAGGGGTAGAATAGTAAATCGAAAATTTCTCTGGTTTATAAAAAATAAAATTGATGAATTTTTAATTAGTTTATTTTTTTTGGTGGCCAAAATAAATATCTTTTGTTTTTCTAATAAAAAATAATATATGTAAAAATTATTGAAAAACTCAGCTATGTATTAAAAAATTAATAATTATATTTTTATTTGATAACAAAAATATAAAAAGTCTTTATTAAAAAATATATAGAAAGAAATTAAAAGTTTTCAAAAACAAGGTTTTCTAAAATCCATTTCTAATTTTATTAAAAAAATAATTAAAAAAGAAATTGCCTAATCACATAATCTTTAATAATAATCTTTAATAATATATTACTAGACCTAATCACAAATCAAAATTACTAAAAAAAACGGATCAAGCCCATTTAAAAAATAACCCCATTTGAAATTATTTTCTTTCTTTTTTTGGGGACTAACTTTACCTTTTGATAATTAATTATTTTTTCCCTAAAAAAAATTAAAGAAAAAGACATTCTCAAAAAATTCAAAAATAAAAAGATTAAGTTAACTTGTAAAACAATATTTAATATTGTAAAACATGATTTAGTTATGAATAATATTTATTTTTATATTTATCAAACTTATTTATCAATAAATACACAGTACGTACTGAGTTATATTATTTGAAAATATAATATTTGTTAGCCAAAATAATATAATAATTATTTATAATTTATGAATGTTGTTAATTTTTATTTGAATTTTTTTATTTCAATTATGTGACTATAATGTTTTTCATATTTGATATGTATAACTTAATATTTAAATTTTAATTATAATGATACTAGCATGGAAAATTATGTTCTTCCTTTGAATTTCATTAATAATTAATTTTCAAATTCTATTCACGAAGAAATGATAAAAGTGAAAGAAAAATAAAAATAAAAAAGATTTAGATGGGATTAAAAACATTATGATAAAATAATTAAAAATTTTACTCAAACTAGGCTCAAATTGAAGGAAAAAAAATCAAGCTCCACCTATATTATACTAAAACTTTTTTTTAACAAACTTTTTTTAAAAAAATAGAACTCATTCATTTCTTTTTAGTTGAGCTTATCAAATTGGCAAACTTTTTAACTCTAATTGGATTTATATGTCATGTAAGAAGTTAGATTTAGTTTTCTTTTGTTTGGATTCTTTGTTAGACATGAAAGTTTTGAGCAACCTTCATTCAACTCATTTGAGTCAAATAAATTAAAAAGTAACAAAATATTTAGTGCGTGTATACATATACACAAATTTGCTTGTTTTCAAAATATAGTTTACTTGAATAATTAAAGGCAGAAGAAAAAATATGTGCCACCATTTGAAAAAATGATACTTCCTTTTTTCTTATACTTTTCATAGTTTATTAAAAAATTACAATATTTCATTTCAAAATAGTATATATATATATATATATATATATATGATAAAAGTATTCTTCCAAAGTTAATAAAGTGATGAAAAATTTTAATAGTATGTAAAATAATAAAGTAGAATTGATTCCTAAAGTGTTTGATAATAATTTTCAATAATTGTTGCAATTGTATAGAATGATCGTTATGAGTATATGCAAGACCTTTTTTTTGGTAATTCTAAAAAATAAATGATAAAAAATGAAAGTTAAACACTCACCAAGTTAGAAATTATAAAAATTAAGAATAAAAATTAAATTAAAAAAAATATATTTTTATGATAAAAATCGATGACGCATATGAAATTTGTATGTCACATATATGTCAAAAGATTGCAACAATTTGTGTTTTGACAAGAAATTAATGAAAATATAATAAGAAAAAATTAATGAAAACATATAAAGATATATTTGTTTATTTATTTACTTACTTATAGTCAACCATGTAAATTATAGTAATAGATTTGTAATAAGGATATATTTAAATTTTAATTAAAGTAGAAAGGCCTTTTAAATATCTAAATTTTGCAACAGTAAAAAACTACTATAAAAGCATCCCTAAGGTGACTTTTAAAAAGCACTAAAAAAAATACTTTTAAAATTTTCAACTTATTCGATAGGCACAAAAAGTAGAGAGAAAATGAGAAAGAAAAAAAAATTTGAGAAAATTTTATTTTTATCCTTATATTATTATTTAATTATTTTTTATAATAATTATATAATCATTAAAAATAAGAATGTTATGAATATTTTTTATCTATAAATTTTTTTTTCTCTTTTACATTTTTATTTCACTGTGTATCAAACGAGCTTTTAGTTGAATTGGAAACCAAATTAACACCGTGTAATAACTCCAAGATTTAGGACCTAGAAAATAAGGTTTAAATTTAAATTAAAATAAATGGTAATTAGAGTTAAATAAAAAAAATTTGGAGTTGTATGAAGTTAAACTTTTTGCTTAGAGGGCACTTAGTTGTAAAATTTGTATTTTAGCCTATCATTCTATTTATTTCTTTTTTTATTTTAATTTTTTCTCCCAACCTGTCCTTTTTTTCCCCCTTTTCCCAAATTGCCTCAACAATATTTTAGCGGAACGCTGCTTCTCCCTTGCTTCGTTCCCCAGCGAAGAGTTTTCCATGTCTCTTCCCGCGCGTCTCTAAGCTTGGCACCCGACCTTCGACGTCCTTCCTTCTATTTGTGAAGCTTTTCCAGAACTTCTCTTCTTGCAGCCTCCTTCGATTCTTCTAAGCAAACCCTAAGGCTCCTCCAATTTTTCGATTCTTCCATTCTCGGCACAGGTGAGCTCCTCCTTCTTTTTTAATTATAAATTTTTATGCTTCAATTTGTGAAAGCCCTTTCTCTTCATCTTCCATTTCAGACATTCAGTGAAGTACCCTTCTGCCTGTAACCTTGAACTATACAGTTCATAGAAAATTAACAAAAGCACCGACTTTTCCACTCAAGTTTACGCTTCAGCCATTACTCATGTCTTTTCGATGTTCTTGGTTTGAGTTTGCTTCTGAGTTTCCTTACCGAAGATGGGTTGTAGTGATTTTCGCTTTTTGATTTTGGGATTTTGTCAATGGTCGATTTGTTGAAGTGAGATTCACTAGCTGGGATTTTGGATTTGTGTTTGTTTAATCCTATCATGAGCTTCCTTAGTGACATTTAGTGCCATTGTGTATCCCTGTTTTGGTGCCATTGTAATTCGCTTAGTGACATTTGTTAGTGTAAGATTTTGATGAAGCATTTCACTCTAATGATAACTTCGAAGGAAACAACCACTCTATTTTTCTTATCTTCCGGAGATAGTATCATAATTTCATATGCTAGCTAGTAGCTTGCAATCTGATGTGTTGGCCAATGGGTATGCTATTAAAACGGGTACTTGAGCAATTAACTATATCTGAAGCTGAATGAAACAAGAAAAGTAAAATTTCCTTTTGATTCAGTTTTATGTGTATTGGGGGTAGGGCAGAATAATACTCGTGGGTTTGGATATGGGAAAAAAATAATAATAAAATAAATTCATTGGATTATGAGGTCGGATATAGATAGTGAAGAGCCCGTCCCAATCTTCCCTATTGCCATCCCTATACCTGCCTCAAGCCTTAAACCATAGAGTTCTTAGAAAATTAACAGAGGTACCAGCTTTTCCACTAAAATTTACGCTTCAGCCATTTCTCATGTCTTTTCGATGTCATTGATTTGAGCCTACTTCTTTTCCTAACCGGAGATGGGATGTTGCGATCTTCTCTTTTTGATTTTGGGTTTTTGGGAATGGTCGTTTTATTGAAGCTAGGATTTTTGTGACGGGTGTACCCCTCTCTTTATGTTGCATCTCAGCCACACTCTCTCCCTCTTTTTGTGAACTCCAGCTATTTGTGTCCTTACTCACAAGCTTCTTATGGCTCTCTATCCCCAGCGGAGGTTTCAATTCTCTTTTTTGTTTGTTTATATTCTGATTCTCCAGCACCTTCAGTGACCCTTCACCTTTGAAGCCTTTTGTTTAATTACCATCTAAAAAGCTCCATCCCTTGTTGCAACTTTATATTGTAGATATATAATATTATTATATTATTTTGTCTGTTTAATCTCAGATTCATTTATCTGATTCATTTTTATTCTGCTTTTCATGTTCATTAATTTTTGTTGCCTGTGTTGGCAATAATTTCTTTTCCAAATTTATTATAGGAACTGTGATTTTAGAGTCAATTACATAGTGGATATGGAAGAAGACGATGATTACATGGAGTATGTGCTCATGGCCAAGCACAAGGCCATGGAGGCTCAGAAGATTCTTCAGCGAAAATGGAAATCCTCCTTTGCAATTGATGATGATATGGAGAAATTAAGAGTGGCTATAGCTAGACTGAGTCTTCTGGTTATGGTGTCCTAGTTGAAACAAGATCAACCTGAGATTAGTTTGATAGAGTAGATTGTTAAACAAGGAAAGGAGATGATTGAGAACTTATTAGATTTAAAAACCCTAATCTCTGTTCGAGAATTGGCTAAGGGAATCACCTATATGGAGCCTTTGCTTATAGGATGGAAGACACCTTTACCAATTAGAAGAATGTCAAAAAAGAATGTGATTTGATTCAGAAGCAATGGCATATAATAGTCGACGGTGAAAATTTTTCACCCCCAATTAAGAATTTCAAGGATATGAGGTTTCCCGTACCAATTTTAAAGAAGTTGAAAGCTAAAGGGATTGTACAACTGACACTGATTCAAGTGCAAGGCCTTCTTGTTTACTTATAAAGCCAATCTAAATCTTGAAGAAGTTGAAAACTCCAGTCTTTGTATTGCTAATGATCATGGTGGCATTGCAGGAGGAATGATAATGCCTATTGTTCTAGGGAAAAGTCCCTTTGGTTTGATTATTTGCCCATCGAAGGAGCTAGCTAGACAGACATATGAAAGACTTGTTTGGGTTCGTGCAACATAGACATATTCTTTTTATGTAGTTGTGTGCAATGTTTATTATTTCCTTGTAATAATTATTTATCATTATTCAATAATATCTATCTTTTCTTAAATTCAAATTAAAGTAGGAGTACAGAAGTCTTTTTCTATTTACAAAATTATTTCTTTTTCTTTACATTTCCTTTTCCGTTCACAAAACCAAACGGGCTGGAAGTGGTTCAGCCATTCTTGATACCTTTGAAAGAAGTTGGATATCTTGGACTTAGCCGTTTGCTTTGTAGTGCTGGAGTGGATATGAGATCACAGCTAGAGGTTGTGAAGAAGGGTGTGTGTACTGTTGTTGCCACCCTTGGGAAGTTAAAGGATATGTTGGCCAAAAATAAAAAAAGAATCTTGATAATTGCAAGTATTTAACATATTAGATGAGGCTGATAGATTGGTAGATTTGGGATTTGAAGATGACAGTAAGAGAAGTGTTTGTGTTGGATCCGAGTATGTTTTGCCTGGGGTTATAAAGGTCTATAGCAGAAAGAGAAAAATAAAGAAAAGAAAAATATATAAAGGAGGACTAGAATGAATTGTGATGTTCTGTCCCTAGCCTAACTTAGCATGGGGTACGCGAAAGGTGTGGGAGAGACAAAGTGGTGGGGGAGTGGTATTTAAGCTGTCCAGTCGAGTGTGGAACGCAAGTAGAAAATCATTTGGCTTAGGAAAGCCTCTAGTCTCTCAAACATTAAAGATTCCTTTTTCTTTTTCCTCATTCTTTGTTTTTCCTTCTTGTAGGCACTGGTCTGCATCTTTCCTCTTTCATTCACTGTTGGATAGGAATTTCATTACATGAATAATATGAGTAATTCATCGGTTCCCATCAGTTTGATTACTTTAAAGCTCAAAGACGGACTCTCATTTTCTCCACTTTGCCAACCAGAATTCAGAATTTTTTGCTGGAAGTGCTCTGGTGAAACTTGTTATTGTCAATGTCAGGTGAGCAGTGGCTATTCGTAGAGGCAAAGATTAGGAAGAGAGAGAGTATGGCATTGCAGCCTTTAAGTCTGGAAAGAAAGATGTGTTGGTTGCAACTGATGATGCATCGAAGTGGACAGATTTTCCTAATATTCAACATGTTATTAAATATGACATGTCTGTCGAAATTAAAATTTATGTTCGTAGAATTGGATAAATTGGAAGATGTGGAAAGATGGGCACAGCAATGACATTCAAAAACAAGAATCAAAGTGAAACAACTTTTACTTGATTTGAAACATTTGTTGCAAGAAGCGGAACAGCGTATTCCTCTAGTTTTAGCAGGGTTAAATGAATTAATGGAAGATAATGATGAAATCACAGCTAAAGGTGGGGTCAAGGGTTGTGCTTATTGTGGTGGGCTTGGTCATCACGGTTGTGATTGTCTCAATTTGGAACATCAGAAGAGATGGTGATTACAAATAATAGAAGAAATTATTTTAGTTCTGGTGGATATAGAGGAGAAATATGAAAGGCACCAATTCATTGTGCATATGTTTTTTGTGTATTATTTTTAATACTATTGCGTTTGTACTGTAACCAGAACTTATCTTTGCAAGATGAAATATAAAGAATTTCACTTCATCTCATAGATGTCCAATCTTGTGCATCTTTCATTTGGATTGATTTTTCATATGTTTATGCAGTCTTGGAAGGGAAGATTCACATTGGAGCAATATATTTAGTTTTTGCCCTTATAATTGCTTTCTTAAAATGCACTTCTGTTGCTGCAATTCTATTTTTTTCGATATAAGATAATATTCTCTTTTTGCATGTTGCAATTGTATACTTTCTATGAAATTGGTTTTTTTCCCTCTAGTATGCGTTGGAATATTTTAAAATTTAGAATAATCTTAATTCCGAAATATTTTAATTTTAAAATAAAGAAATGACCCTCATTATCCCTCATATTTACAATTTTGCCGTTATAGAAGTTATTACATGTGTTGGTGGTTAAAAGGCCAGTTAACTTTCATTTTAAATACTCTAACTAACATTGATAGTGTGGAGGATAGAGTATATATTGACATTTTGTGAGAAGGCTTCCTAACTAAAGGCTATCATATAACACTTTCCATCATGTTGATTGCTCGATCAATTAGAAGATTGCTTTTGATTATTGTCTTGGTTTTTCTGGAAATTCTATGCTTTAAACTTTAGTAAATTTCACTATGACTAAAGATATTTAGGCCTTTATGTTTCCGATGTGCAATTAGATTATTTAATGATATTTTGTAGGAAAATTCATTTAGATTATAGAATTTACCTTATATGTGACATTAGAGCTACTATTTTGCTTTTGCCTAGTATCTAAGTTTATGTTTAACTAACCATTTAGTACCATTCAAACATTTTTTGGGAAAATGTTGCACTGCTTGAATTGTTGTTTTTATGGGTTATATTAGAATATTTGATGGCTATGGGTGAATCTCATTGTGCCTATGTAACATTATGTCGTGCCTTAATATATTGAATTAAATACATGCCAAATTGTCTAAGAATTTTTATTGTGGTCAAATTACCTAGAAATTTTGCCCATTTTGACATCGGAAATCACTTCCATGTGATTTTCTGATGAATTTTGCTTTTTGAAAAAAAAAAACCTAAAATGAAGCCTTAGAGAGGGAGAAACTATTTGGTTAAATTGTAGGTCAAATCAAGGTTAAGCTGACCTAGTTTAAGGCTAGGGACAACCTAAATAACAAGTTATATTTTGTCCTTTGGGCAAAACAACATGTAGTTTTGGCATCAATTTGAGTTGAATCCTGACCTTATACTAAAGGACGTGTCATTTTGGAGTAAAGGCCAAAATGAATATTTTACTTTATTGAAATGTAGCATTTCATTAATGGGCACTGGGCTTGGGTTGTTGGACTTTTTGGTGACAGCCTCATCAATTTTAGGTATTTTGGTCTTTTGGAATATTTGGATATCAAAATGTCGAAAAAAATTGTTGAGCTTTTATTGTTGTAAGAAAAATGTTGTTTTTCGGCAAAAAATGATTAAAGCCAATTTTTAGGCTTTTTGGAAGCCTTTTTGACAAAAAATTGTCTAGAGCCTAAGAGAGGAATAAATTTTGGTCTTCTTGAACCATTTATTTGTTTGTTTTTGGATACTTTATTAGCCTAAATAAAGTTTTTATTCACAAAAATTACGTGAAATTAATTTTTAGTGCCATTTAATTTTGTCTTACATTTGGAAAAATTATTTTAGACAATTTTGACATATTTTGGAATAAAACCTGAGAATGCATTTTAATTATTTATTTAAATATAATTAATTAATGGAATAATTCTCATAAAGTTATAATTATATTAGTGCATATATATGTTTTAATGAACTTACATGTCTTGAGGTTTGTATAGCTAGTTAAGGAGCAGCTATAATATCCTTATATAATTGTAAATATCCATTCTTGATTTATTTTAACAAACATAGAGATTGCATAAGGACTTAAAGGCATCAATTTTACTTAAGTATGAAGCTATAACATGTCTTTGCTCGTAAGAAGATAGTTATAACTGCATATTTAATTTAGATGAAATGGAAATTACTTCGTATTTTCTATGTAACTTATAGGTATTAGAAAGCATGAATACTTTTTAGTTTTATTATAAATGATGCATAAAGTTATGCTATGCTAAAGTTTTTGTCCAAAGGTAGCTTTTAGTGATGTGAAATTTATGTTTTAGTATGTATTATATTGGTAAGCAAATATTAAAATTGTGATGATTGATTGTCTGTTATTATGATTAAGCATGATTAATGTTTGAAATTTACCTTGCAACATCTTTTATTCTTTTATATATTTTTTAGTTGATTCCAACCTTGAAATGATTTTGGATGGAAGCAATTATGGGGCCTAAAAGGAGGATTCTCTCCTTCAATTAGGATGCCTTGACCTGGATTATGCCATCTATAAAGAGAAGCCTCCAATGCTTATAGCTGCTAGTAATCATTTAGAGATAGAGTTGTATGAATGTTAGGAGCAATCAAATTACTTCAACATGATGCTCATCAAATAATGCATTAAATGTAGTATCCACATGTCCATACCAAATTGCCAAAAGGTGTTAAGGATTACATGTAGGTCGTGGATGAATAGTTTGCTTTGTTAGATTAGTCATTGTCTAGCACATTAATGACTTATGGGTCATTTGGTACACAATTTTAGGTATAGAAAGGGAAAGGAAATGAAAAATGGATGATAAATGGCACTCGTGTCTTTGGATAAAATGTAATAAAAAGGGATAAACACTGTTGAATAATGATAACAAAAGCATAATAGGCATTGCATATCTCATTTTTGTGCATTAGAAAGGGAATCCATTTTCTTTTGTATACTAAATAGGTCAATAGTTGTGCTTTATGAGACTAATTGACACTAAAAGGGTGCATCAGTACATTATGCAAATGAAATACAATGTGGAATATAATTGAAGTCTTTTTAGATAAAGATCTTTGACTCCTTCTTGGGTGGTTGATCTTTAGCTCACTTCCTCCAGAACACAATCCATCTAAAATATCCTATAAACACATAAGGAGAAGTGGAAAATAAATGAACTATTGGCTATGTGTATGCAGGGGGAAAGTAGACTCCTTGTTAAGGGCGGTGGTGTGCTTCATGAGGCTTATTTGGCAAGCAACTTAAAGAAGAAGTTCCAGAAGGGTAAAGGCAAGAGGAAGGGCATTGCTCTTATTCATGTGTTAAATGAGGAGGCATCCCATTATTTCTTTTTCTAGAAGAAGAGGCATATAAGGAATGATTAGCCTAAAAAAAGATTTAGTTATAGAAGAAAGGTATACCTCTATCATTCATATGTTTTGAATTTTATTTAGTAAACAATTGTCATGACATATAGTGGATTAGTATTGGATTTAAGATCCATATTTGTAATACCACGTTGAGTTTTCTCAACATAAGGAAATTAAGTCATACTGAACATAAGGTGTTTCCAAGAAATGGGATTAGCTTAGTTATGGAGGTTATAGAAACTTTTAAAATTATTTTATCTTTTGGTTATGTATTGAACCTTGGAAAAACCTAATTTTCTTAAGAATCTTATTTCAATTTTTAAACTAGTTCCATTGGGTTTTCATTGAATATTCTAAATTTAATGAAAAATTATGTTCTTACTGAAAAATTTTCATTATTTGATGGTTTGTTTAGGCTTCGTACTAGTATTATATTCTTAGTTCCTTAATGACTATGCATGGTAATTCTACGATGAAAAGATATATTATGAATGAGAATTTTGATAGCATGTGGCATAAGGGATTGGGAAATATCTCCTTAGAAGAATCAAGAGGTTAATAAATGATGATGTTCTTAAATCTCTAAATTTTATTGACTTTGATTTATGTGTGGACTATATTAAGGTAAACAAACCAACATGTCACATACATGGGTTGGGAGAAGCTTTGAATAATTAGAGATCATACATACAGACACTTGCAGCCTTGATTTATGTTTTAATGATGAGACATGTTTCATTTCTCTACTCACGTTATATGTACATCTACTTACTTTATAATAAAAGTGAAGTAGTTAATACCTTTAAGGTGTATAAAACAAAAGTAAAGAAACAATGTGGTAAGCAGATTAAGATTATAAGGTCAGATATATATAAGGTGAATATTTTGATAGGTGTATTAATGGTAGACAAACACTTAGTCCATTTGCTAATTTCCTTAAGGAGTATGGTGTAGTTGCACAATATATCATACCTAACTCACTTAATGTAAATAGTTTAACTAAAAGAAAGAATTAAACACTATTGGACATAGAGAGTAGTATGCTTAGCAACTTTTAGTGTCTTACCTTATTGTGGAGAGAAGTACTCAAGACAATAGTATATATTCTAAAAAAAAGTTCCAACAAAAGATATTTTTAAAATACCCTTTGAAATTTGAAAAATTTAGAAAACTAGCTTGAATCATATATGTGTATGGGGCTATCCCGTAGAAGTAAAAGTGTATAATCCACAAAAGAAAGCTGAATCCTAGAATGATTATTGCATATTTTATAGGCAAAGGATATAAATTTTATTGTTGTTCACATTCAATAAGGTTTATAGAATCTATGAATGCTTAAGAATGAATTTATTAGTAAGAGTGATCAATCTCACGACATAGTTATTGAAAATGATCATATTTAAGAAACAACTTCTACTAGTTTTAGTGGATCACTAGTTTTGCATGACACTCATCTAATAAGGATGAATGTAGAATATAACGAAGTTCCAAAAATCTAGTTGCTTATGTTGGTAATTAAGAGTATCAGCATCTAGCAAATCCTATCATCCTTAGTAAGGCACCTCATAATGTTGAACATGCATCTTAATTGATGGTAGAAGATAGTTTTGTTGAGTAACCTTAACCTTCATAACAAGTTGAATTAAGAAGATCAATAAGGGTTAAGAAATTGACGATTCCTAGTAATTATGTGGTGTATCTTACTTAATGTGACTATGACATAAATATTAAAAATGACCTTATAACATTTTTTACAAGTAATAAATGGTGAAAATTTCAAATTATGGCATAATGCCATGATTGATGAGATAGAATCCATGATAAACAACAATACTTGGGATCTTGTAGAGTTGTCTAGTAGAGCCAAGGCAATTGGTTATAAATGGGTTTATAAGACTAAGAAGGATTCACTAGGCAGCATTAAGCACTACAAAGTTAGATTTATTGTTAAGGGTTTTACTATTTATTGTTAAAGGTTTCACCTAAAAAGAAGGGATTGACTATAGAGAAACATTTTTTCTTGTATTAAAAAAAGATTCCTTCTATATAAGATGGATGTGAAAACGACCTTCCTTAATGGTCCTTAATGGTGATAGTGAGAAAGATAGGTCTGTGTGTTTGTATAAGATAGCCGAAGGGTTCATTTTGAGTGTTGGTGAGAATTCATTATACAAGAAGAAAAGGTCCATTTATGAACCTAAGTAGGCTTCACAATAGTGGTATCTAAAATTCTATGATGTGATCACATCTTTTAGGTCTATTGAAAATATCATGATTAATGTATATATCACAAGGTTAGTGAAAGCAAGGTCATCTTTTTGGTTCTATAGGTGGATGACATAATGTTTGCATGAAGTGACTTGGGGCTACTACATAAGGTAAAACAATTATTGATCAAGAACATTAATAAAAAGATATAGTTGAGGCATCGTATGTCATGGGTATAAGAATCTATAAGGATAGATTTTAAGGTATCTTGTAACTATCGTAAAAAATGTATATTAATAAGACTTTAGAATGTTTTCAAATGAAAGGCTATTACCTAATGTGATGCCTATTGTGAAAGGGGACAAATAGGGATGGAATTAGAAAAAATTGTGGGGTCATGAAAATTTATCCTTAATACAAGTCTTAAAATTACTAAAAATGTAACATTTAGTACCCATTAAATTAATATAATAATAAAATTTACTAAAATTAAAAATAGAGACATAATAATAAAAAATCATAAAAATATAATAACATTAAAATAAATACAACTACTTTAACACAAAAAAGTATATATTAAAAGTGATATAATATGTATTAGCCAGAACATACACCTTGATTCTTAATTGAATAAATTCATCTATAATATCCTTAATTCTAAAATTCTTTATAATTTCCTTTTTAATATAAACAACCAAATTATTTGTAAAAAGGTCATCTTGTATTTTGTTATGAAATCTTATTTTTACAGTAACTAGAAAGTATGGTTAAAGAAATAAAAAAGGAATGAATTTTATGAAAGAGTGAGAATAAAAAAGTAGGGAGCATATTGTTAATTATTCTTGGATAATGGTGATAAGAAGCTTCTTGGAAAAGCTTTAATATATTTTATTTATTTTATAAAATTTAGTGTTATAATCAATATAAGAGGCAATTATGTTTTTAAGATGTTAAAACATTCAAAGGGATGAATAAAAAATTTTAGGAGCATAGATTTAAAAATTTTAAAGAAAAATAATATTACATGTATACATAATGCATATAAAAAAAATTTTTAGTGGGGGCAACTACCCCTAAAGTGAAGCATTTGGCTCCGTCCTTGAAGACAAATTCAACTTATTTTAATGTCTTAAGAATGAACTAAAAAAAAAAAAAAAGAGATGGAGAATATTTCTAATGTTTCAATAGTTACAAGCTTGAAGCATGCTCAAGTTTATACAAGACCAAATAAAACTTTTTTTATGGACATAATAGGAAGGTATCAAAGTAATGTAGGCATGGATCATTGGAAAGTTACAAAAAAAGTTATGAGATACCCTTAAGGTATAAAGAATTACATGCTTATTTTTAGAAGAATTGACAACTTGGAGGTTGTTGGATATTCGTACTTTGATCTAGCAAAATGTGATGACACAAAAGGTCTACTTCTGGACATAACTTTCTACTTGTTGAGAGAGTTATGGAAGAGTGAGAAACAATCCTTAACAGGTGCCTTTACCATGGAAGTTGAGTTCATTTCCTATTTTTAGACAAGTTCACAAACATATGGTTAAAGAATTTTATCATTGGGCTTCAGACTATCGATTTAATCTCTAAGCCCTTCAGAGTGTACCATAATATGTCTACTATTTACTTGGTTAAGGATAATAAGAGCGAAAATCAAAACAAACATATTGACATTAACTTCTTAACCCTGAAAGTGCGAATTAAAGTTGGTCAGTGATCATAGATCAAACATTTAGATAAAAAAAATGCTAGCTAATTCTTCAACCAAAGGAATGCATATGAGACTTAGATCATATTTGTTTCCATTGGTCTAATTAAGGTACATCAAGAATGAAATTCAAATTTATGGTTTGTTATTTCTAATTTTTGTATATACATATTATGAGGTTAACAAATATTTAAGGTTTATTTATAAAGTGTATGACACTGTTAAGTTCAAAGGTATATTATAAGTGATACATGGAGAGTAATAGTTATTGTTTATAGGATTTACCACTATGATTCTAGTAATGTAATTTTGATTCGTGCACATTGATATGTTATAGGGAAAAAACTATATTTGGACTAAAAGTAAGAATGTTGGAATATTTTAAAATTTAAATGAATCTTAATCATGAAATATTTGAATTTTAAAATATATAAATGATCCTCATTATCTCACATATTTACTATAGAAGTTATTATTTTATGTGTTGGTGGTTAAAAGGCCATTTAACATTCATTTTTAAAACTTTGACTAACATTGATGGTGTGGAAGACATAGTATATACTAGCATTTTGTGAGAAGGGTTCCTGATTGAAGGCGATTATACTACACTTTTCATTACATTGATTGCCTAATTAGTTAAAATTGCTTTTGATTACAATTTTTTTTCTTTTGGAATTGTTGTGCTTCTAACTCTATTGAATTACATTAAGGTTGAAGGTATTTATGCCTCTATGTTTCTAGTATTGATATGATGTATTTTTTACATGTTAATTGAGCTTTAATCTTAATCAATTTATTGTATTAATTTTATATATTTTTAAGTAGGAATATAATGAATATTGATGAAAGAAGGAAAATACAAGGGAAACCTTGCTTGCATACACCTAATTGGATGTCCAATTTGTCTTGTGTATGGTGCCTAAACCTAACTTGGAGAAAAAGAAATCAAATAGGAAATTCCTTGCAGGAAAAGAAAAGAAACTTCCTAAAGCTATAAGGGAAACAAAAAGGGAAAGTTCTTGCATATCAAGAACCATGGAAAAAATAAGAAATCCTAGCAAGATAGTATAAAAAAGAAAACAAAGAGAATCAATCAAGGCACACTTTAGTCAAGGAAGAGCTTTAGAGAATGATTGTGGCACCAAGAGATCTAGAATTCCATTCGAAGATTGTTGTGCCATACTAAATAATTTCTCTCTCATCTACTTCTCATTTCTTCTATTGGTATGAATTCATTCAATTTAGTTTTTAGGATTTTATTTTGATCACGAGTAGTTAAACCCCTTAGATATGAGATTTGGATAGAATTGTTTATAGATTGTGCTTGAATTGAAATACTTATATATTGATTTCTATTCTTATTAATCTATATTTTAGTTTATTAGTATTGTAAATTGTTGGCCATTTGTTGTGAATTCTTATTTATAGTGAGATGAATGAAAAGTGAATTGTTATAGGGGATCACCTGGGTATTAGACTTAGGTTTATATTTTATAAAGATATAGATCTTACTTAAATGGGTAGTAACCTATATGCATGCCAAGTTGCTACATATAGGCATACACTAAATTCTGCTAAACTTAAGGGGTTGTTATTAGAATCTATGATCATGAAAGTAGACATAAAATTAGTATAGATACATGTGTTTTATTTTGAAAGAGAATTATGCATATATTAAGAAATCAATTGTTAATTAAGATAGAAATTAATTGTATAAGTTAATCTTTGTTCATTTATAGAAAATAAACAATGAAATCTAAACTCCAAAGTTTTTTTAATTAATCTAGTCAAATCATTTAATTTCAATTTTAGATCATTCTTGATTCCTAGTCAATTAATTCAATTTTTTTTTTGTTTTCTATACAATAGGAATAATTAGAAAAATTAGTAATTGATTAATCTTTCCCATGAGACAATACTCTATTCACTTCTGAATTACTTACTTGTGTGACCCATACATAAGTAGAAAATCACCAACAACTGTATAGTTAGATTACTGTATGATATTTGTTCGGAAATTCCTTCAGATTATAGAATTTGTCTTATGGTATATACTTTGAAAAAAAGGGGGCTATTTTTAATTTTATACACGTCATCCCGAAAAAGAAAAAATATTTTCACGTTGATATATTACTTTTTGTGCGTAGGTTAATCAAGTTGCATGCTTGTACTGTGTGTGACTTAGTTTCACATGTATAAATTCTCTCTGCCCCCTGAGTTATGGAGGCTAATGTTGGTACTTACATTATATTGGTTTATCTATTCTATATTCTAGTTATATTCCCATGGCCACTTTCTAGTTGTATTGCTTTATGTTTATGTTTAGCTGTATCTCAAACCCATTGTACAGCAAAGGGTGTCTTGAATGTCCTAAAGTGCTTGGACTTGAATGAGCAACAACTGTTTAAACAAAACATCACGTGTATCCTATAGAGAAATCTGAAAATTGCAAATTGTAGTCGCATCATTCTTGAATTGTCTTGATACTGCTCCCAGTTTGTTACTGTCATTGTTGTATGCCGTAAAATAGAGAAATTATGGATAAAATATTGTATTTAGCTTATAATTTCCTTGAATCAGTCACTGAATCAACCCCTAATGATTCTTCTTTGTATTTCTCATTACACCAAAAATTTGAAGTTATATGATTTATATAAGCTCAGACTACGTAGTTATATCTTCCACCTCTAAAATCTCCTTCTTTAAGGCTATTGATTCATATTTGGTTTCTAGTTTTAATTTATTTTCGATCTGAACAAGACGGTGCTGCTAAATGGCATGGGAGTGGTCATTCTTGAAGTACTGTCTTTTACACAATTGTCATATTCCTGTAGGCGCTAGGATTACCTGCAGTGAAGCACGCATTTCTGTAGACTAATAGGTAGATCCTGGGAACAGACTTCAAGAACTTCAACAAACAGGGGGTGGAACGGAAACGCAAGTAGTACTTTATTGAGATCTCAAATGGAAGAATCATAAATATGTGGGAGTAGTTTGCATTTTCTTGGAAAACAAATAGTAGCTTGAAGTCCTTTTGGTGATCAGGGATGGATTAAAATCGGGGTATAATACTTTTGGGAGACCAGCTCTTCCATCTTGTTTTAACACGAGTAGAGAGTACAATCAATTAGAAAACCATCAATGGAAATGACAAAATTCTAAATTATTAAGCTCTTTAATTTCTTGTGATAATCGTAAGGGATGCAGCTTATTATACTTTATGTTGAAATATAATTAAAACTATTAAACAAAGATATATGAATATTTTTATTAAAATCTCGAACAAATGACAATTAGACCAACAGATTTTAGTTTCTCAACAATCCAACTGGCACATCAGTAATCGCAAAAAAGTTGAGAGTCTAACTTGGATATTGCGATAGATTGATTTCTTAACAATATGTCTCTTCAAATATTCCACAAAAAGAAATAAAAAATTCTAAATCAAGTTTTCTTTTGTTGGAAGGCTTTCATACAGAAAAACTGAAATTTGCCGTTTGTATCTGCAATATTGCCAAAAGCTATGGTTAAACTATGGAGAAATATCCATAGATACATTCAATCTTTTTGCTGCTGTTAGTATGTTTGATGATGAAAGATGGTCCGGAATGCACGAAATTTCTCAAATGAGCACCCTCAGGGATGTTATTTCCCTTTAATTTTGGGATTTCAGTGAATCCTTGAATCCCTTCCTATCTCCTAGAAGACCGAGCAGGCAATCTACGTCTTCCCCTTTGTATATGGTAAGGTAAAATGATAATGTCATCTTCACGAATCCAGATATATCATAGGATTAAGAGCAAAAGGCAATACCTCTGGATGGTTCATGATCAAAGCATATATTGTATGCATCGAAAGCAATGGTAAATTATATTTACCAATCTCATCTTTTCTTTTACATGCCAAAGGACAGCTTGCTTCATAATTCATACTTTCCATTTCTTCTTCAAAGCATCTTCAGACATTGGTTAAGATGTTCTAATTCACCAACCAGAAAGACTCCCCCTTTTTTTTTAACATATTTTACTTCTTCAATTCTTGATTCTATGCATTTGTCTTTGGACACTCAGAACCATTGATGAAAGCCTCTGACGTTTCAATCACCATTCTGCTCTTGCTGCTACTTGCAAATTTAAATCTCTTCAACTTTGAATGCTTCTCCCTTGAGTTGAAGTGGCAGTTAAGTTGTGCC
This sequence comes from Erythrophleum fordii, assembly GCA_032878935.1. Lineage (NCBI taxonomy): Eukaryota > Viridiplantae > Streptophyta > Magnoliopsida > Fabales > Fabaceae > Erythrophleum > Erythrophleum fordii. The sequence continues at coordinate 8,482,734 of JAVQMF010000052.1, read as the reverse complement.
ATTTTCATCCCCCACAAGACCAACATTTCTTCATACTTTTGCAAGGAGTATAAATATTCAGTAACAAGTACATCAAGAGCCTGGCTTTCCACTGTGTGTCAGTGTAAACACATAAAACTTGGCCTCAAGGATATTCATAAAACTTCGTTGAAATTTTACAACATTTCTGCCATTCTGCTTCGTCATGTATATGAGTATCTAGAGGTGAGTAAAGAAAGGTTTTATATTACCAAGAAATAGGAAATGAGACAGTTGGCTAGAAGGGAAGATAACAACAGCGAATGATGTTGACCTACTGCACGCTACATAAGTAAATCTACTTCTTAAGATCATGCTATGGTTGCTTGCTTTCCCTCTCATGTACTTATCCTGTTGCAGTTTTCCAATTACATTGCAAAATTTGACGAGATCATATCATATACGAAAAAGCCAATTATGACAGACTTGATAAATAAGTCTTTAACAAAATCTGCAAGTACACGGGAATTTTATTTGTATAGCAAAGTAACAAGCTTAAAGAAGTTTTTCGTCTGGAATTTGGGAAATGTTGGAGGAAGGAAATGCTAGTGTACTTTAGTGGAACTAGATACTTCTCTCTCTCTCTCTCTCTCTAATCTTGTACACGTGGCCATTAAGATAGATCTGACTCCCAATAAGAAAAGGGGCAATGGTTTTTGTGCACTCTCATTTCTATATGAACTAGGTAAGGGGGTGTATACTGTCTTGGTTGAGTCATTGTGCTCGGTGCAACTGAGTCAAATCAAGCTAGGCTAGACTAGGTACCGATCTTGTTGGCCAATGTCACTTAGCTTGGTTGTATATAATAATAATAATAATAATAATAATAATAAAGGATCGAAATGAAAATTTTATTTTTTAAGAGTAATTTTATAATTTTAGAAAAAAATTTTAAATATGTTTTACAAATTATAAAGGTCAAGGCCTTTAATAGCCTCTTCATAAGTATAATTGCTACATTTAGATTAAACAGAAAAAAAAAGACAAGATACAAAACAAATATTTTTGGAGTTGAACATAAAAATCTTAAATTTGAGATAGTAAATATGCATTTTTTGAGAAAAATAAGTTGACAAATTACATTATCTCTGTCTTAAAAAATTACCTAAGATAACAATACTCCAATCGGATCATCAAGCTCCAAATTATAATTTTTTAAAGTTTCATCCTCTATGCCAATGTTTTTTCTTTGTTTTTTTTTCTTATTTCCTTTATTAGATTGACATTTTTTTTTATTTTTCATTGAGTAAATTTCACAAAAATGTGTTAAAATGAGTGGTCATATTTTTATAATGGTCAAATAATTACAATTACGTGAGCCTTCAAAGTTATTAAATTCTTCATAGTGAAAAAAACATTTTTTAAAGAAGCTTGATTAGGTCTACTCCAGCATGTGACGGGGCCATTCCTTGGCTGAGCTGGGCTATGCACTAAAATTAAAAAAATATAGACCCAATAACAAATCTGCCAAATAGAAAGCTAACCCAACCCATGTTTACCTCCAAAAACTACGCTACAAGGATCAAATAAATATGTTTTTCAATTTGTGTTTCACAAGGAATCTTAGAAAATTGCAGCTCTCTTAATCAAACTTCAAAATCCATTTTCAGGTCAGATTGGCCAAAAAATTATGAAAAATAAAATAAAAGCATTAAAAAATATATCAAAGGAAAACAAATCCCAAGAAAAAATATCAAGTGATCCATATCAAATTTCAATTTACAGCTAAACTTGAATTATGGGCCTTTTTTTCGACTTTTTTAAGCTATTGAGTGACTATTTCAAGCGAATTCTAAGCATATATATTGCACAAAATTATCAACTTTGATGTGCCAGTAGGCAAACAAAAATCTTTCATAACAATGAGGAAAGCGAATAGAAATGTCCAATAATCTAAACTTGTTATTAATTCCAATTTTCAAATACCTCATTTTTGAGACGCCTAACCGTGTGTTTGTTTTTGTGTTTCCAGCTTTTAAAACCACGTTTTTCAAGAAGCATCAATTTATTACTTTTATACAAACATGATTATGAAATGGGATACCAAACAAGCACTAAATCAGACTTAGCTGTTTAACGTGCTTTCACCATATACATATCCATTCCTGCAAGGCATCCTTATTCATTTATTTAGTTATTTGTTCTTTCTACTTTCTTTCTGTAGCTTTATCCTGTAATAGGTACCTCCCATTGTGGCCAAGGAAATTATGAGGAAACTCAACTATATTCCATATAAAGGCCCACAAGATAAATAGGCCTTTAAATTCTAAATGGACCATTATTTTCTTTTTTGAAAAATAAACCTCGAGTTTAGCCATTCGAAAAGTGTTCTTCCTCTCATGATGTGTATTAAAATTTGTCACGAATCATATATTGAAATGCACGGACCTTAATGAAGTCATCCATCCAATCAAGTAGGAGTCTTTTGAATATCCTGCTTGGCTCAGGACTTGCTGCAAAATCATAGAACAGAAAACAAAATTAGTCAAGGTTCTCTTAGTCTCAAGCTACCAGCATAACTGAAGAGGTGCGTGAAATTAATCGTCTTGTATATTCATAATGGATTTTAAGTATCAAAATTTGTCTCTATCATGTATAGGGGGAGTTCAAGAAAGATGAAAATCTATCTCGTGTTGTATGATACATCTGTACTAAGAAAAGAAATTTTTCTCAAAATTTTGAACATGTAATTTTTAGATTCTCAAATAAAAAAGAAAACCACACCGAATATGAGATCTTGAGATTTAGTGCGATCAAGTAGATCATCTAAACTTGTAAACTGGAAGATGAAAATTCATCTACAAGTTCTTGCATTTTTTACTCTGAATAAAAAAATCAGTCATATTGCAGAATGGAAGTGATAGAGACCAGCTTCTGCATAAAAAAGGAAATGCGTTTATTTATTGGTTTAGAAAGGAATTTCCTTTTTAAATTCTCATTAGAGTCACAAATGTCTTGGCAATCTATTAAGTATTTGTAAAAGAATTGCAAACGCTAAATACAGTAAAGACATGCCCTTTTTCCCACACTAAGCGCAGAAACTACAAAAAGCCATTCTAGCCAATTCAACGTTTCTCTTGGAGCTCCAGCAAGATCATACTTAATCTTCATGCTGTCGATCGGAAATATGCATGCACCATCAGATTTTCACTCCCGAATGGATGGCAGCGACTCCACCAACTAGATTCTCATACTCGACTTTCTGAAACCCTGCATCGACAGCCATCGAAGCAAATTCATCCTCCAATTCATCAGTAACAATTTAGATTAGTCAACATAGAATAAGAGCCTAGCCTCATCGAGGTAGAGAGCTCAGGAGCAACCTTCCTTGACATTTGTGTTTTCACCAGAAAACTTCTGCACAATTTGTGTATAATCAGGCAAACATTAATCAAACCGTTCCTCCAAAAGTTGAAGATCAAGCTCCACATAAACTAGAGAACAAATGATAATGCCCCCCAAAGGAAAAAAAAAAAAAAAGAGCTAATTATTTTGTAATTGTATGCATATTCAACATTTTACTTGAGTTTGCTATTGACGGATCAAGGGTCTTCAATGACTGGAAGATGATTAGCGAGGATTGAGTTTTCTGCTCTAGCTATAAGGAATAGGCATGTCATCACATAATTCTCTTCAGTCAGTTGTAGCTAATTAATAATACCTATGGCTACTCATGCCAAAAGTCTAATCAAACGTCCTTCCCGAAAAACGGAAATAATGGGAGAGATTTTCAATTTGATCAGAATAAGATCTGTTGGATATGAACACAGCAAATGCATTAAAAAACAATCAAGTAACTGACTTCATGTCTCTTTTTCTACAAGGATTTCTTTCTAACAGATGTCAGAATCATAATTACTACAGAAATTTTACAGTGATAAGAGCAACATAATAAGTAAATACAAAATGAGATTTGATGTTAAAGAAATTAGTATTATGTCTCTCATAGGAGAACAAAACAATGCAGGCAAACCCTGTTTACTGTAGTATTTCAATTTAGTTTTCAAGTCCATCCAACAAAATATCAAAAGCGTACACATAAAGCAGCAGTTCAGGGCAGAAACCAAAGTAATTAGCCTTGCATTTCTTTTAGTTTATAATAACCGAGGGAGAGTCCATGACAAGTCCCCTTGTTTGCTACTACAGTGCAATCAGTAATTCATTAACAAGAAAAGCATCTCTTTGCTTGCTACTTTCTACTATGAGGCTTTAATTGAAAAAACCGTTGGAACTGGTCACCATTAATCAATTGGCATAGGATAGGACTTAGTTTGTAATTAAACAGCATCTAGCCATGTGGAAAAGCACCTACAGGTGCACTAGCATGTGCAATCCCTACCAGGATCCTCCCTGTTCTGCCCTCAGCAGTTACAGGTTTTGTCAAACAGCCAGCTCTTTCTTTTCAAGCCAAAATTGATTAAGGACATTGAAAGCTACCAATAAATGGAAGAATAATAACCTGTGGGGGAAAACGACGCCAAATACTCTCAACTAAGTATTGATAGGATTCTCAATGGCCAACAACCATCTCTCCCATAGCTGGAATAACTGAGAAAGAATAAAGGTCATACCTGTAAGAGAAAAATGTGCAACATTAAATTGAGTTTAAGAACGAGGGTAGAAAGAGGTAAAAAGAAAACTTGGATAATGTTATCCAGAAAAGCATATACAGATTAAAGATTGGATGTTATTATCTATTGTATTTTCCGTCTCAAGTTTAATTGCATGCATGTTCTCTTTCACTCTTCTTTCTCGAATTTCAATAACTTACATGCGTCATTGTCACAAAATAGGGCAACGAATACTTACAATTCTTTAAATGTTGGAATGTCAACATGGCTCAACTCAAGGCAAAGGAACCTCTCTCCGCATTTCAATACCCTGTTTAGAAAAAAAGGGTAATTGTCCATACATTTCAATTGATTGCTAGTTTACAGGCTGATAAGTTGTACACCAATCCCTTACAAAGTGAAGCTTACCTATAAGCTTCATCTAGATCTTTCTCAATGCGTGTAACGTTCCTAATCCCAAAGGCAATGGAGTAACCATATATTGAATCATTTTCGAAAACTCAAGTTTTCAGCATTTCCCTCTACCCATATAAGGGAGGGGTCTTGTCTAAAACCTATTATAATCATCAGAAAATATTCACTTCAAACAAATTTGGGATATGTTAAACCATATTCCTTTATGAAAGTCTAAAACTAATTGGCAACATTTCAAGACCTTCTAGTTACCTGTCTCCAGGTTCCATTGTTTGCCAACATTTAGCATGTCAGAATTAATGTCACAAACATATGTCTGAGTTTCTTCCTCTAAAGTATCTTCAAAAGCATCTCGAAGTCATCTCTGTTTAACTTTGTTTATAGTCTCTAAGATTTTAAAAGCAACATCCCTGTAAAATCAAGAAAGATTAAGTTTGATATCAACATGTAAATTATTATATGTACCTCAAACTGTTCAAGTCCACAGCAAAGATGATATGCAGCATCATTGTCACTATATTTCTCTCCATATTTAAAATAAGCAAGCTTTTCGTTAGAAAAAAAAGTCTAATATAGTCATATTCCTTTAACAAACGCAAAAGTAGCGTAGCACAGAAAGCTTTACTTTTGAACAGGTTAAATTACCATCATATAACCTTAATATCTTTTTCCATTAGAAATTGTTCAAAACTGCAAATTATGTTCGCTTTATGACTATTTTCAGCCTGTTACATATTGCTGAACTATCCCTAGCAAAAAATCCTAGAAAACAACTTATTTTTAGCACTGAAATATGCAACAACAAGAACACGAGATAATGACCCTCTGGTTTTCATAAGTGGATCAGTTTTGCTCCAAATTGAAATGGTTTATGAAAAAATCAGCGATAAATCAGCAGACTCAAAGCAGCTAGTAAACCTGCCTCATCAAATAATTTCTGACCTAAAAGGCTAAGACATCTCTTTTATCAATGTAAAATTCCTTAATTTCTTTACAGCCACTTCTAATTTTTCTCTCATATAAATTTTGCCAACCTGTGTTAATTTACTTGTAAATTTTCAAGTTTATATCCAGAAACATTATGTAACAAATATAGTCACAAGGAAGCTCACCTACCCCACCAGCCACATCAAGATGCTTCATTACGGGAAAAAGGGTTAATCTAGGAAACTAATCTGAGAAGTTGAGCAGAAAATACAGATTTATGTGAAGGAAAACGGCAAAAGGATTAAATTGGAATGATTCTAGAAGTGCACCACTGACAATCTAACCTATCCTTCCATAATCTATATAATATATCATTACGTTAAAATATCTAATTTATATATATTTGTTATGATATTATTTGAATTAAATATTTATTTAAGATGTTCTGTAATATCTGAGTTTTTGTAGACATAAGAACTCAAGATTAAACTCAAGATTTCAGAATTTTTTCAAGTCTTTTAGCTATAACGAGTGTACTTGTTAGTTATAGCGAGAATGCTATTCACTATAGCAAGGGAGTTGGTTCGCCATAGCGAGAAGCCAGTTAGCTATAGCCAGTTCAGGCTGATACAAATTCCAGGGAGTTTTTCGCAATAACGCTAGCCGTAGTGAGAACGGGGGAAGTTGGGACTGATAAATGCTCGTCGTACCAATGGTTGTTTCCTGCTATAGCGAGATTTAGTTCAAAAAAATGTGAAAAAAGGGAAATCACTTCTTAAAGCGTCCAAAACTCTCCTCCACCTCTGGACCAACTTCTAGCTTGCTAAAAGGGGAGAGAGAGGCCAGTTGAGGAGGGCATCCAAGGAGGGAGGAAGAAGAAGAGAAAAATCCAAGAAAAAGGGCAAGAAAAGTATAGTATTTCATGCTTCTTTCTTTAGCAAACCCATCCTCCTCCTTCCCCTCTTCCTTCTCATGAATTTATGGAAGCTTTTGGTTCTATTTTGAGCTCAAAATAGAGGGTAGAAGCTTGAATTGAAGGAAGAGAGCCAAAGGAAAAGGAAGAGCATGCAAGGAAAGCTTAAACTCAAGGTAAGAACATTAGCCTCCATGCTTCTTCCTTCTTGTTCATGTATGGGTGAGTTTCTCCCTTTATAGGAGTAGTCATGAGGGAGTTGTTTTAGGTAGAACCAAGTATAAATCTTAAGAACTAGAGTGTGGGAAACAAATATATGCAAAGAGAACCATGGAAATTTGCAAGATAGAAAATTAGGTGTTAGTGGACATAGGCTAAAATCTAAACTTATCTAAGAGTTTCTAAGCCTATGTAAATGTTTGTATGAGTTTCTAAGACCCCTAAAGAGCTTCCCATATACACCTCCTACCAAGAAAGTAAGACCACTTCCATGGGTATCCAAAAAAGCATTAAGTCTAGAACCCTTGGTTTTGAGTTGTGATGACTCCTAAGAATTTAAATAATGTCTAGAGATTTAGAATGATCAAGAAATGGGGGCTAAGAGTAAGGACTCCATGTGTTACCTCATTGTGTGCCTCAGGGAACCATAATAAGATCTTTGAGTCAAGTAGCCTACTCTTGAGTTGTAAGGAACTGAGTTTTATTTCAATGACTTAGTGATGCTCCATTTGTGTCTATAGGCTATGAGAAACGAGTTTCACTTCCTTGCAAGAGTGTGACCGAGAAAGGGAAGGGAATTCTGAGAAAATAGCATTATGATTCATTACAAGGTAGCCCTTCAACTTTTCTCTCGTGTATGTATATAGATGTTTCTTGCTTTGGACGCTTGTATGTGTGTTTAAACTATGAAAATTGTGCTTAGCTAGTAAGGATATATGTGGTGCCACTTATGTGTCTTAAATTACTTTTATGTGTGCATGAGACTCGAATAGATTTGGTAATGCCAAAAGTCCCTTGATAAAGGTAAGAATAAGCCAAAAGTCTCTTAGTATGGATGAGACAAGCCAAAAGTCTCAAGAGGAGTGAGGCTTAGTTAAAAGTCCCAAAAAAAAAAAAAAAGGTGAGGCAAGTCCAAAAGTCCCGAGAGAAGTAGGTGAGGCAACCGAGATATTGGAAGTCTACTTTGATATGTTTAAGATTATATGAAATGGAAATCATGTTCTTGATATCTATATGTAGCTCATAGACTATGCATGGCATTCATTTGCATGAAATTACATCTATCATGTATGATTAAAAGTGTATAGGGCTATTGAGATTCTTTGAATCTCACTCCTTTTCCTCTCCTATCTCAACATGTCTAGGTGGACCTAGTGAGCAAAGGAATGGAAGCCGCCATACTTGAAGATGGAAGATTGGCAATAAGATGTTGTATTTAGCCATTTTGTAACCATAATATAGGCAAATGATGTAATCTCATATGGTAAATGATGTATAGCTCCTTAGACATATGTATATACATGTATATATGATGTATGTATGGAAATTGAAAGCATATGAATGAGAATGGATGTCTTTGTCATTGAAATGCAAAGATATGCATGTAAGATCTCTTATATGAAGGTAAGTGGGAGAGTGAATTTATGATGTATGAATATTTGGACCTTTTGAACATATTTAAAGGGTTTTTTTTATACTTTCTAACATGCTCAAGTGATATTAGAAGAGTATTTGGTATCCAAATGACACATGTAAAGGCTTAAAAGTGCCATTTTACAACCCTATGTTACAAAGTAACCAAATGAAAGAATTTGAGGATAAGATTTTACACACATATAGATCTCATATAGAAATTTTTGTTGGTTTAAAAACACATTAATTGGAAGTCTATAAAATTTATTATGATTGTTTGGAGTGCAGTAAATTTTGCATTTTGGTATTAGTTGCTGTTCATTTGGTTAGAATAGTTTTTGTGTCATTTGAGGATCAAATGAGGTCCAATGGGGCTAAAATTTTACATAGAGAAACTATACATTCATAATTATCTATAGCCACTAGAAGCACCTCATTTGGAGGTGTGTAGTGAGAGATATGCATTTTTGAAGTTGGAATTTACTATTAGTAGAGTAGCAGGACCTCAAGCATTGTTCCATCAATTTTCATTAGCTTAATGTCACTTTCTAGATTTAGAGATATTTTTTTTTATTAAAGTAGACATCTATATCTTTTCAGATTGGTATAGTTTACTAGATTTGGATTTTTTCGAAATTAGTTATGAAGTTTTGAAGTCCATATTAGTAAATTATATTAGAATTCCAAGATACCCAGACTTGCGATGCTTCTCTATTGTCAATTGTGGTCCAAATGATATTTTTATGGCTTGGAAGTATTTTTAGCATAAAGTTAACATGTAGAGATTTCCAGAAAGCTATGATTTGTTAGATTTTTACTTTTCTAGATTTAATTATGAATTTTCAAAGCCTATGTTAGAAAATTGAAGTTTGAGCCTAAAAATAAAGATGTATTTTCTAATGTGTATGGCTCCAAATCCAAATTGCATGAGATGATGTTTATGACTTGTATAGATGGAATATGAGTAGAGATGAATGTTTGAGAATTCACGAGGTCCACAGAGCAAAATTTGAATAGTTAAAGTGCTACGCAATGCCATAATTTTCCATGATTTAAATCCACTTTTCTTGAGACTCATGGATGAGGCATATATGAAGCATTTATGGAGTATAATGTATGTGACAGTGAGGCTAAAGTATTATGGTGTTATATGTTCTATATCAGTAGTTGAGATATTTTCAAATAAAATAAATAAATAATATCTTAGCTTTTTGTATTAAATTATTTTGATTGATGGTCTTTAATTTTTTAATTTTAAATTGTCAAATATTTTGATTAATGGGTTAATAGATATCTACATGTTATACAATTAACCTCTTTTGATAGGAAAGTAATCAGTTTATACATTACCATTTTGTAAGGGTTCCTAATGAATAGTCTATCACAAGACTTATACACTTATAAAAAAAGAACCTCTTTCTCTACTCTCTCTTCTTCTACAATTTTATGTTTCTTTAATTATAGACCACAAAAGGAATTAGTCAATTATTAGTTTCACTCCATCAAATATTTACATAGTATGGCTAGAGGTTAGATTCTTAATTTTTGCTTTTGTGATTTTATGCATTTGTGAATTGCAATTTATTTAATGTTGTTTAAATTGCATTAATGTTAACATGTGATATCAGAGCTTCCTTTTGATTACCTTTACTCATTATAAGAATACTATTTTGGAAATACCTTAATTTATGAGAATGGATGAATTTAGGGATTTTAAAAGAGAAATTTCAATTTCTCATATAAATTTGAATTTATGCATATCAATCCACTGAAATCATATTTGAATGATTTAATATTGATTTGTTTGAACATATTTGCATTTGTATGATTGGAAGGAGTTTTGGGAATTTCTATGTTGTAAAATGTGAGAGAAACCAACTATTACTTATTGTAAGGTGTCTTCTTGTTTCAGTGCCATATTCATTTATGAAACCAAAGTTAGCAGACGAATTTAAGAATACTCAATTCACTGAATTGGAGTTTTTGGACATACTTACCAAAAATGTCAACAATCCAAGCTTTATTGTGCTTAGCAAGTTAACTTGGTGCATCATCTCCTTTACCCTTATCATCTTCATCATCATCACCATCATAGGCATTCACTTCAGGTGGAAGTTGAGCACTTAGTTGGATAGCTTCCTTTGTAGGAGTGGATAAGGTGATTGAAACTTGTGTGGAAGGGCTGCTTTCATCATCTAATGGTGCAACAAGACCACCACTAATGGCGCCTTATGACTTGCTTGAGTCATCTTGCAAAAGAATTACTTCATCTTTTGGAATCTTGAAAATAGATAGTGATTTCATTAGTTAAAAGAACTAAGCAAAAATATGATAGCAAACAATATGTGTATATAAACAAGATTTAATATATAACTAAAAGATATACATCTAAACACCTTTTTAATGGTATATTTTCCTTTCCATTTGAAAAAAAAAACATTTCTAAGTTTTGAGACTGATACGGCATACACTCATAGAAAGTATCTTCCTTATCTTCACTAATATCATATAGGTCCTGTTTGGATGACAATGTTCCAATCTTTTTCTAACTCATCTTCTACAAAATAAACTATTTGAGCCTTTGAAACTAGGATGTATAACTCATCATCTTCATAGTGACTAATGTAGCAACCATGCAAAATTTACAAATGTATTGCCTAGGTCATTAGTTATATTCACTCTAGGATTGGTTATATTGGCCCACATATACTTGAATAAGGTCATTGTAAATTGGCCATGATAATTTAATTTAATAATGTCTATTAGTTTTCCATAATAAAGCACACTGCCAAACCATGTATAGCCATTACTATTACTTGCTTATCTTCTTGTCTCGAAAGTACTAAAGACTCTACTATTTTGAGTTTTCAAACCTTGATCTCATTCTAAAGTGCAAAATTTCAATCCAATGACATTATATATACTAAATCTCTTTGCACAATCAATTGGACCCAAGGCAAGAAATTATAAATCATTTGAATGTGATTTGTTGTTCTCATTTCTTATCTTAAAGGAATGAGAGTGACAATTTTGTTATACCACTACTTATCAAGGTAATAATAATATGTGGACATATACTTACTTGATGAGAAAGCCACTCAACAAACTCTTTATGAGCCTTCTTGTCAATATTAGAAAAGGATTATGAATGTCTTTTTAATTGTCTTTGTATAAGGTCTTTGAATTCCCAATATAAAATATACAATGTATTTAGGTAGTTGTAATGGTTAGGAAACACTTACTCTAATAAATCTAATTTACTTATTGAAAAAAGGGATTTATTTCTTGATAGTTGGTAAGAACATCCTGATAGGCTTGTAATTTCTCCACTAGGGAAAAAGGTGAAATATTTAAAACTACTAATTGGTTTTCTAATAGGTGGAAACAACGTGTTTGCATTAGATGGCACGACATAAGGTCGATCATTAACATATGCAGCTTAGTTGAATATGGTCTCAATTCCTTCTAAATACTTAGAGCAAAAAGGTGAGAACCTTTTGGGCCATATAACTTTCAACTATTGAGTCTTCTAGCTTAGCTCTATTACATAGAATTACAAGCTATAAGTGCAAATTATAAAGATTTGAAACAATTAAAAACAAATTATACATATATTTACCTCTTTATAGTGTATATCCATCAATATTAGATTGGGCTTCCTAGTTTGCCTTCTTTAACTAAGTATGCAATCAAATGAACCATGATTATGAAAAATGAAAGCAAGAATAACATTTCTATATGACATAGTGTGAAAATAAATCTATTTTATTGATGGTTAAGTTTATTGACATTCAATACTTTTATTATTCAGTTGTCTAAAAAATGAACATAGATTAGTCAAAATGTAGACACTTGCTTCGGAAGTGCCTTTCTCATGGCTAATGGTAAAAGTTATTCTATAAGAATGTTTAAGTCAGGGCTTTTCGACCCTCTAATCTTTCATTGCCTCAAATTAATACATCTAGAAATGTTATTTGAATATCCATTGAGTACAGTGACGTGCTTTAAGGTTTTCAAAAAGATGTTCTTAGCATTTGTAAATGTCAACATATTGGAGGATATGTACCACTTTCATCAGGTTAAAGGTCAAATCTTATCTCCATTTCTTATAAGTCTTTTAGAGCATTTATATGTTCTTTTAATCTTTTAGTTTAATTTATCAAAGTAAATATTACATTGTCATAAACATTTTCTTTCAATATGCATGACATCATGATTGTAGTGTAACAAATTGCTAAACCAATATGGGAGTTCAAAAAATATATTCTTCTTTCACCATTGTTAAGTTTCTACCTTGACACCATAGGACACTTAAGGTCTTCTTGCTTAATTTTCAACTTTCATATTTTTCTCAAATACAACATTAACATTCTCAACTTGTGCTAAAATTTTAGGCCATTTATTGTCTTTAATGGATTTCTTTTCCTTTCCCTCCCATCAAATGGAGCTCAAGCTTGTCTAAATCTGTGTTTGGTTTAGAAAGCATTAGTAACTCATAAAACACTGCTTTCAATTATAAGGAAGCTAAGGAGGAGTTGTGTTAAAGTTATAAGATGGATAGGCTAATCCAGTATTTGTATTCTATCCAGATAAGGTTCTTTGGCCTAAAAAATCACTAATAGTCCATAACAAAAATACACACACATCAAACACTTGGTTGCTATAGGAATCAAAAGTTTTAACCCTAATATCCTAAAACCTTTTTAACTGTTTTATATCATTTCTCAGTGCTTGCTTTTTAGGAATAATCATTGAAAAAAAGAACAAACTTTGTTTCATACATATCCATGGGAGGAGGTTGCAAGGTATAAGTATCACTAGCAAAATGCTATAGCCAGTGCTCAAGGTCCCAAATGGATTGAAACCATCTATAGATAGTATAAGGCATACATTCCAAGAATCTGAAGCAAATTGAGGATTCATCAAGTCAATTTTTTTCAATACCTTAGAGTCCTTTGGATGCCTTATTATGCCATTAGAACTCATTTCCACTACATGCCATCTCATACGTTCAACTGTCTTAGAAGGCATAAACAACCTTTACAGTTGGAGCTTAACTGGAAAGTGTTGTAAAACTTTTGCATGCAGCTTTTGTTTCTTTTTATCACTACTAGACACACTTTGACCCTTTAGTTTCCATCTAGATGTATTGTACTTTTACAAGTATCTTTTTTTGCATCCTCCCCCTAATATAGCAAGCAATCATTTAAGCATGGATGAATTCAAACATATTGAAGCCTGCGTTTTTTAATGATTTTCTTAGCTTTATAGAAAGAAGATGGAATATTTCATGTTCAAAAGGCATCTACCAACAAGTTTAGTATCATAAACATTAACTTGTCACTTATTTTATGTAGGCTATTAATGTGATATAATTTCACCAAGAAGGACAATTTCAAATACTTATCACACCCTTCACACAAATTTTACTATCCATCTCTAATTAACTTAGGAATTTAAACTATTATAAGGCATTTGATCTAATGATAGAGATGTTACTTCAACTTTGCCCATACTTTCATCATTAATGTGATGCCTAATGGCTTCATTAACCAAGTCTTATATAGGGTCATCAATAACAATCCTATTTTGAGTCACATCTGGCCTTGAAGGAATGTCAACTATAGTGTCTATTGTGTTTGTCTCCCAATTTATAAGCCAAATAGTGTACCTTTTTTGAAATGGTTTAACAATTAAATGATCATACAATGCATTTCTAATTTGCTATTTGTTAAACTTGCATTTAAAATACAGATAAATTGTCTTTCCTTCAACACTTTTAATAGCGCATACAAAGTCTGAAAATCCATTTAGTCTTTTCACATATTCAGATGTGTTTTTAGGTCTCTCAATCCAAAATTTATCTGTTATTGAAAACAATAGCACTTTATTTTAAATGAAATTCTAGGTTAATAAATAACATTCTAAGCAAAGAATATTTCATAATATTATTTTATAACAACAATAAGCTTGTTTGATATATGTATAAAAATAACTAAATAACCAAAAAGCATATATAAGATTTGAAAAAAAATGAGGGATTAAGTAAACATAATAAATTAATATAAAAAATAAAATAAAGTGGGAAAAGAATGGAAAGTAATGGAGAGACAAAGTCTAAATACATACATAATTAATAGTTCCCTAATCTAAAACCTAACTAATTAGCTTAACTTTGTTCAATTTGTCAAACTGATTTGATAGGCATTATAATTTGTAATGCTTAAGTATTTAAAAAATTTTCAGATATGCAATAAGTCTAATTGAAAGACTAAAAAAAATATAGAGATAAAGAGATATTTATCAAATTGATATAAAAAATATCAATGAATAAAGAAAATAAACAAAGTAAGAATGGGCTCTAAGAAAAGAATATTTCTTATATGTATAAAAATTAACCAAGAATCAAACATAAAAAATAATTTATTTTAACCAAAAAAGAAAACTCATAGATTTGACAATATAAAATAATCATAAACTACAAAAATTTGGGATTTCAACATAAAAATTTAAATAATCTAAGATCTCAGCATAAATCAATAAATTTCAGCCAACAATTACTTATTATATCTTCGAAAAGTGAAAAAAAATCTTTAAAAAAATTCCTCAAAATAGTTGAAAATGAAAAAAAAATGGAAAAAAGATAAAATAGTATAGAGAATAGATGATGGAAACATACTAGTGACAACGACTGATGGATGGTCTAATGGTGACAATGCAACAATGGACAATAGCAACTCTTCTTGGACAATGTGCTTAAGGAAGGTTCATTGTTGTTGGGGGGTTTTTAAAATTTCAAATTTCAAATCTTTCCATGGAAGGCTTTATTAAAAAATTTAGCTAAAGAAACCACCACAATTTTGCAAGGATTGTTTGGCAATTGCTACCATGTTGCATGGTTTGTAGTAGTTGCCAAACAACTACAATAAATTTTGTTTTTAGTAGCTATTTTGACAATTGCTACTATGCAACCATTGCAAAATTCTATTTTTTTTTGTAGTGACAGTCTACACTAATTCCCAATATCAACATACTTGTACCCATTAAAGTAAACTCAGCCAATGAGATAATGTTAACTCTACCAGTAGGCATATACCTTACATTTGGAATTACTTTGATTTTATCAATGTGGAATTTTAGACAAACTCTTATAAATCCTTTAATTTTTTGCTTCACTTTGTCCCCCACCTTGACATAACTATAGTCACTCTCAATGTGTAAAGTGTCAAACAAATCTTGATTAGTACATACATGGATATTAAAGTAGAAATTATTACTTAACTAGAAATACTTTCAATAGCAATCTAATTTGATAGGAGAAGTTCATTATCATAATTGACCACATTTAAAGAAGAAGAAAAATCATCATTTGATTTGCCTTTTAATTTTTATAGGCTTTCCAAGTCTTCCTTGAACTTTGGACAAAGAATTTAGATGTAAATCAACTTTCTATTGTAATGGAACTTAATAGTGGTAAAGTATTTTGGCTAAGGTAGTGATCATCAACAATGTTGATCACCTTTACTCTTCTTCCCTTTCTTAGAACTCTCCATAGCTAGTAGTTGATTCTATTTGAGGTAATATTCATTTCTCATTTTCTAATGATTCTCTTTCAAAGCCTTCATCATCTCATTTAACTACAGTGTGCTTTTCTCTACTAGCATTGACTACACCAATTATTTGTAGGATTTGGATAATGAAACCAATAATAGCAATGCTTGCTTTTCTTCCTTGATTGTCTTCCCCATATTCAAAAGGCTAGATACCAACTATTAAATTTATTTACATGGTTAATAACATTACATTCTTCCTCCATCTTCATCATTAGATGGTAAGTTAATATCCTTGAGGCATACTTATTGTCCAACATGTCTTATAAATTCTTTGTGATGTTTTTAATAATACTATAATTTTCATTTGTAGGGACAATGCCAATCAGATTGTACTAATTGCCTTTTTTTGGATTGCACTCTATTTTAATTTTTTCATATCATTTGGCTTTTCATCTTGTAATGCAAAATTAAGACCATGTTAGACCAAATAATCATGAATCGTACATTAACATTGAGTAAAATCAATCTTTCCATCGAACAATAGAATCTCATACTTCTATATATTCATAGTATTTAAGAACTTCTAATTCAATACTTCCACCCAAATAACTAGCAATAAATATACAAAACAACATAAATATGAAAAAACTGACTTAAAAAATGGAGCCATAAATCCAAAATAGAAAGAACTACTTTCCAAAAATTGTTGATGTGGTCTTAAGATCCCCTAAACTATTTATATGCACCTCTTGTTCCTTTTTCTTTCCTTCTTAAGATACCACTTGTTAGGAACAACAATGGAAACAAACATAAAAGGAAAGGAGAAAAACAACACAAAAATTTAACATGCTCATTAGTATAACTCATTAACATTAGAAGAAGGAAAAAATTTGCTTAGCATCCTTTTCAAAGAGCAACCCAACAATGAGAATGAATTTTCTAATTTAGAAAGAGTAGAATCACTTATTACTACATTATCATTATCAATACTACTTTCATTTCCATGCTCATTCTTGCTAATCTTAAAACTTAGAGACTCTATCACATTCTTTTCTACCTCTATTATGAGATTATAATATTATATATAAAAGTGAATATGGCTTTCTTAAATAAATTCATCACATCAATCTTAGTAGCAATTTTTCACA
Organism: Erythrophleum fordii; assembly: GCA_032878935.1. Classification (NCBI taxonomy): domain Eukaryota; kingdom Viridiplantae; phylum Streptophyta; class Magnoliopsida; order Fabales; family Fabaceae; genus Erythrophleum; species Erythrophleum fordii. The sequence continues at coordinate 8,465,558 of JAVQMF010000052.1, read as the reverse complement.
ATAGCAAATCAATAATACCTAGCTTCATTTTTAGATGCATGAATAATCATTTGCAATAGAGAAAGAAATCACTAAAATTATTGTCTTCTGCTACCATATATATTGAAAAAAAGTAAGAATATACTCACTAGATCAAATTTGCAATGGAGAAAAAAAATCATAGGTAGCACAAGATCACTGATGGTCAAAACAAAAGTCTATATAATTGATAGAGATTAGTTAATTAATAGAGGTAATTTTGTAAATAAAAGGCGAACATCTACATAGCCATTGGGCTAGCTACTAGGTATAACAGACTGAAGGCTTTTAATGCCAAGTATATAGATAGAATATATGAATGGAATTAGTATACTTTTCTCCTCTCTTCTCTAATATCTCTTCCATATTCTTTCTTCTTCTTATCTCCTTCTTACCCTTTTGTAATCTCAAAACCTATCACTAGTATTAGAGCAAGCAATTTATAGCCCATGGTTGAAGCAACTAGGTTATAGGCATCTTTATGGGAGATTAAAGATTATCTACAAAATGTGGTTGAGCAATGTGATGTGTAGCGTGAAGAATAAATGAAGTTAATAGCAAAGAGGGTTGTCATGATCAAACAACATTTTAATTGTAACACCTCAAAATTACTTAAGGTATTAATCATAGATTTAGACTAATTAAGAATAATTATTATAAAATAATTAAGCAAGCTATGTGAATAGGAGTTTATAGAAAAATAAATAATTAGTGTATGTTTAAGATTCATTTAGGTTAGAACTTAATTTGCTCATAATTAATTTAAATAGGTCATGGATAAAGACTAATGGAGGTCCTATGATATTAGGTGTAGACCTAATTTACATGGACTCCTTGGCCCAACATTCATTTATGTAGACCTAAATTACATTGATTCTTGAAACTTGGTCTAACCCAATCGAAATTCTACAACCCAACTTATGAAATTTGACCCAACAAGTATAAATCTAAAACCCACTTGGAATTAGACTTTTAGGTCGGCCCAAACCCATCTAAACCCTAGACATATTCAACTCCTTCTACCAATTTTGTAGAAATAAGACACATAAGAAACACAAGAAGCAATTTTTGGAGGTTTGGAGAGAGACTATGGTTCTTAGCAAGAAATCCATAATTTCTCACTTCTAGAGCCAAAATCAACCAAGGTGAGTATTATATAACTTGACCCTCTTCTCTTTCTCTTCAATTTAACCCGATTAATTTTCATTTGGAGTATTTTTATCATACCCAAAATCTGAAATGTGTTTATTTGATGTTTTCTTGGAGGATTTTTAGAGGTAGAGGCTATAAGGGATATTGAGTAAGTATGAACTCTTCATTTTAATGTATTTTCTGCTGGTTTAAAACCCCTATAGTTGATTTGTAGTATGGGTGTTAATTTTGTATGAATTTGCTCAAGATTTAAGGTGATACTTTGAAGTTTCTGGTAGAGGAAACATCCAATCCAAATTTTACTCTTGTAGTGGCTGGGTAAGTGTCCTCTAGATATCTATTGGTGGTTTAATTCTTTAAGTATTGAGTTGCTACTATAATTGATGAATAGGAATGGTGATGGTATGATTTTATATTTATAAGCTGAGGTAGCATTGTTGTTGGTTATCCAGAAATTATCTACAAGTGAGGTAATCAGGATTTATATTAAATTCTATGTATATGTCCATTTTAATTTTATATTTGTTACACATGTATGATTTTGAATACTAAATGAATTGGTTGGCTATCTGTTATATTGTGATTGGATATTGTGAGTTTATGGTGGAGCTGTGGTGTGGCTGCCACCCGTGCATGTGCTTCGATCAGGTATCGAGTTATGATCAGACCCCAAATACACTGAGTCCTGGTTGTGCTCATTAGAGAGTAGGTGCCGTAGACAGGCCTTTCCTGGTGTTATTGGCCTTTAACATGTGGATATATGATTGCTAGTATGGGACAGTAATCACTAATAGCCTAATTGTTTCATTTGCTGATATGACTAGTATAATAATCGATGCTTATCTTAATTCATACATATATGTTAATTAAATTAGACTATATGAATGGAATTTATCTTTGGTTACTGAGATTTGCATCTTACCCCGTTTTATGAGATAATATTTTTAGGTGAAGGCTCTTCGAGTAAGGATAAGAGGAAGCAAGTGGATGAATATCTATGAGCTCTGACCATGTGTGGGAAATGCTACACTTAGATTGGTCTAAGTTAGCTTAAGGTAGATGCTAATTTTGTTGTTCTCTTGTATAACATCATCATGTAATCATATTACCAAGTGTAGAAGTTTTGTATTTTGATAACTTATGATGTACCTATTAGGGAGCTAGGCCTTATATTCTAGTATCTGATAGGGAACTTATGGATCCAATGATTTGGTTTACTATTTGGAAAAAACATCATGTGACATATTAAGAGTTAACTTAAGCTAGTGATGTATAGAACCTCTAGTAGAATATATATTTGAATAATGATATATGGTAGTTAGATGGGTAGGAATCAACACTTAAATTTTAAATTGGTAATGATAGATAAGTTAGGTAAATTAGGTAGATGAAAGCCATTAGAGCCGCACAAATTAAAGTAAAGTGGCCTTAGAGTGACACTAAAAGGCGAGTTGAGGTGTATGGGATGAAACTTAGGGAGAAATGGTGTAGAAGAGGGTCACTCTGCGGCTAAGAAGAGCTGAGCCATGGCCAAGAGAGTGACAAAAGCAAAAGGCTGAGCTACGACCAGGAGAGTGACAGAAGCATGGAGCATCATGGCACGAGGTTTCTTATCACAACGTAAAATGAAAATGTTGTCCAGAGAGGGTAACAGAGAGTAACTTCACCGTGGCGTAAACTTTTCAGTTGTGGCATAGGTCGAGGAAGTAAGGGAATAAGCGTTCCAATAGCTAATTTTGCTAAGACGCAGGTATAGCAACCGTGGCCCAATTCGAGAAATTTGTTACAGTAGGTTCCAAGTTGTTTTTCCACCGTGGTGCCACATAGGCCCGTTGCAGTAAGGGTCTGCAGCGAGATTTGTGGAAATGTGAAAAGTTGAACCTAAGAGTAACTTCGCTGTGATGCAAGATGCGAAACTTGATTTTTAAGTTTCAGTAACTAACTTAGCTGCGGCGAAGAAGGTCTAAGCCACGACGAAAGTTCCCAAACTTTTATTTTTGACTTAAAAACTTTGAATTACACTATGTTAATATTGTGCAATGATTTGGGAGTCTTTATATGAGGTTTCTGTGAGTTGAAATCAGTAGTAAGATAAGTTAAAAGTCTTAAAAGATAACTATAATCACTTGTAGACTTAATTAGTTGTGGTTGTTTAGCTAATGACCCTAATGATATCAAGGTTCAAATCTTCCTCACTTTCTCCTATTTTAATTAATCATAAACTTTAGTCCTTAATTTGTGATTACTAATCATGCTATTAAGCCTAATTAGGGTCATTACATTAATAGTCTTTAAGAACTTGTAAGAAGACTCATTTTAGTTTACAAAGTTGATGTACAGCAAAAGATGAGAGCAAATAAGAGGGAAATAATCTAAGTTAAAGAATAAGGTTCATAAAAGTTAAGTTTCTAAGTTTCATATGCAAGAATGTATAATGATGGTTAGCCAAGAACAATTCTTTCTATTATATGAAATGCTAGAAGAGAGCAAAGTGGTGATTGCTAGCTTGTCACTAGATGAACAAGCCTTTCAATGGTTTTAAGCCTTCGAAAAGGGAAAAGAGGGCGATTAACTTTGAATGAAATGGCTTAAGGGATCAAGATTCACTTCAACATGATTTTTGATGGCCTAATGGAAGAACTTGTACAACTTAAACAAACATGTTCATTATCACAATATCAAGATTGTTTTGATAATTTAGCGTGTAAAATGGAGCTTGTGGAGAATTATAAACTTCTTTATTATCTTGCTGAGTTGAAATATGAGACTGCAATAAGAGTTAAAATTTTCCACCCAATGACACTACTAGATGCCATCGACTTAGCCAAGTTATAAATGAATGTGAAGCTACTATAGAAACAAGCTAATGAGTGGGGAAGCAATCTATAAATAAGAAGTGTAGTAGCAAGAATGAAGGGTGGAATAAATGAGATTAATAGAGCAAAGGGAAATGAATTACCAAGAAAATAAATGGTAGACAACTAGAAAGGAATCTTAGGTAGACCTAATATTAGGTTTTAAAAGATGCTTATGATGCAAAAATAGAAAATCATTGAAATAAGAACTTTTGTAGAAAGAAAAACACAGTTTTATCTCATAGAAGTAGATGAAGATGAGCATGAAAAGAATGAAGAAGTAGAGATGACCAACCAAGTAACAATAGTAGAAACAGGGGTTCCTTATATTTCTCTAAATGCTTTGAGTGGAAGAACATTATACCAAACTATAAGATTGAAGGGAAAGGTAGGGAAATAACTAATACAAATATTGATTAACACTAGGAGCATGCATAATTTTTTAGATGTGGCACTTGAAAAAGGGAACAGGGGCAAAGCAAAATCAATAGAAATCGTAAATGTTATTTTAATAGATGGTAGCAAAATATAGGGGTAAAGGATGCATGAAGATTTTACATAAAGTATATAGGAAATTGAATTTAAAACTGATGTTATATTTATTTTCTTAGTAAGGTGTGACAAGGTACTTAGGATGTTATGGTTGAAAATGCTAGGAGTGATCAAATAGGATTGCCTTAATTTGACAATAGAATCTAATTAGGAAATTAAAATAGAATTTTATACCTTACATAGACAAGGTATAGAGCTTATTCCTCAATCACTAAAGATAATTGTTCTCCTTTCACTTTTGTGAAAAGAGCTAAGTTTGATCAGATTGCTCCACTCCTCTCTCAAGAACAAATTTGACAAGTTTAGGCACTACACCGTGAGTGGTATCAAAGCGTCACTTTATCCAGATAATCGGAAGAAATTTTGTTAGAAATAGAGTAAAAAGAAATTTTTCCTTATATCTTCCACAAAAGAATCTTTTGCACCTGTTAGATTATCTTCCTTCCTTTCCTTTCCTAGAGCCATCCCTTCCCTCTTGTATATCTTATGCCTCTAATAAAATAGACAACCTAATAGAAATTACCCATATCCCAAATGAAACTTGTCTTGATGAAAATATTGCTATTATCCTTAATCTTTATGGGCTTAACAATTTTAAATCAATTTGTAGTAATGGTATTTTTTACTTTATTAGAGGTTTAAAAGTTTCGTTTAAGGTTATTTATTCTTGGATCATAAAATTTTTTAAATAGAATTAAAAAAATAGAAATGCTTATTTGATTGTGACTTTAGTTGCCTCAGTTTTTGTAATAATTCTCAAAAGTCCCCATTGAAAGTACTTTTAGTGACAACTTATTTAGTTGTCATTGTAAATCTTCAGATATGGAAGTATCATCTGTGACTTAGTGACAACTCAAAAATGGCAACCTAAAGATTTTTTGTGGCAACTTTTGGACTTTTGATATGGCGACTTTACCTACCTCCAAAAGTCTTTTCTTTTTTTGTTTTTTCTTTGGTAATGAATGCATATGCATCTCTGTTTGCTTCTGAAATATGGTCACATTATCTTGATTGCTTTTGTTTTGCTAGGAAAATTTCACATGAAATGGGGAGAGAATTGTGGTATTGCTCCCGACACACATGTGTGTGCCTATGCACGCACACAGACAGACACACATATATATATATACATATATATATATATATATATATATATATATATATATATATATATATATATATATGAAGCAGAATCAGAATCAATGGGAATGATTTCTAATCAACAATAAAATCACCCTCGCAATATTGCAAGAATAAAAAAGGTAATTGAAGTATCAAAACAAGAGAGAGGAAATCCATATGCTCCTAATGGACTTATATTATCAATATCGATCACTTATGCTTTCACTTAATTGTAAAACTGTTATAAATATGGGAATGAAGCATCATGCATGCATGCACTTTAAATGGGGTGCAAAGGAGATTCCCATCAATGTATAATCAAATGGTTCAATAAGGTAAGTATATATATATATATATATGTAACAAAACGTCAAACCATTATCGGCCTCAGTGGAGTCTGAATCAGGTGTCCGCCGTATATATTCTGCGACAATCAAAATATAGAAAGCAAAAGAAAACTACCCATTAAACAGAAGCACGAGAAAAAATAAAAAAGGAGAGAAACAAATTTCTCCTCTTCCAAACTGATATAATCAGTAGAAAATTTGTCTCAGAATTATGTAGCTAATTAGATAATACAACAGACAGTACCCCTTTTATGAAAAAGACCCCAAAAAAAAGTCTCAATTCTACTGACATTTCAAGTAGCTTAAACTTTTGGTTCTCGGTTGGCTGTAGGCATGCTAATGACGACTGAAGTGATCTTGATGGCTTCTGCTTTCTCTGCTTTTGCTTCATTAAATTCTTTATCATCTTCAATATTTCCATCAACTTGAGAGGCCTTCATGGGCAAGGGTATATCCTCAACCACTTTGCCTTCCATTCGTTCTTTATGCTTTCCCCACAGAACAGAGTACAATCCTATAACTATTAAGATGCTACCAATCACACTGCATCCACAAAGTGAATTATTCTTAATTAATAATAGGTCCAAATAAAAATAGAAAAAAATAAATTGTTATAATTATTTCTCTCTTGTTTCTAATCAAAGATTTGTTTCATTACAAATTCAAAAGTTATTTGATATATATAGTTCCTATGTTCTGTAATTATTTAAATAAAATTACATATCCATGGCAATCAAACACTAAATTTAGACACATTTTTTTTGCAGACAAGTTCTATATGTTATTTATGAACCGCACTCACAAATTTGTCACGAAAATTTGAGGGTTTTCACCATATGTACATTTTATTATTGATTTTTAATCATATGTGAGTGTGGCCTATAAATAATGCAATATATATTATTTATATTATCTAAGAAAAATCTTTAAAAGATGGGCCACGATATATAACGATAAAATAGATTAAATTAGTGATATGAGAGGAGTAATTAATGAACAAATATATATATATATATATATATATATATAATGAAAGTAAGAAACTTACCCTCCCAGATAAATTTTTTCCGCGAGGATGAAGGAGCCGAGGATGGCAACAATAATCATCATCAAAGGGCTAAAGGCAGTGGCAAAGACAGGTCCTTTTTTCTTAATCACCAACCCTTGTACATAGTATGATATGCCTGATGTGACAATCCCCTAATAGTAATACATACAAGAAAAACAATTAAATTACTAATTATTAAGTATTATTAATCAGGGAAAAATATTATCGGTCACTTGCTATAAATAGAAGAAAGAAATCCAACAAAGGAGCCTTCAAGTAATAATTAATTAGGATCTTACAGCATAGGCAGCTGCAAGTAAGTTCATGTCCCAGCCAATTCTCCACACAGAAGGGTTGTGTTCCATAACAAACGTAACTGCAATAGCCTGAAGAGTTCCTACGAAGCACACTAGTGATGTAAGGCTTAGCTGATGATTCTTGTATGTTTCCAAGGCTTTTGCCTGTCCAATACCATTACACACAAATGTTAGAGAGAGAGACAGAGAGAGAGAGAGTAACTCTAGCTAATGAGGAAAACTTTTAGACAAACTCTCTTTACTAAAGATGAGTATTAAACCAAAATAATTGTAAAGAGACATGCACATAAATCAAACGTGGATCTTACTGAAAAATTTACATGATATATCTATATATATCTCTTCATGAGAACAGATCCTCTCAATTTCTCTACAAAGCCCACACACCGTGTCTTGAAAGAATCCAAATCTTTCTCTTCGTACATACTTAGTTTGGTCTATAGATCGAGAATACTTAACAATCACTAGCCTAGCAATAATCAAGTTCTTTATGATGTCTTACTTGTAAAACAAAAAGGAAAGCCCAGGCTAAGGTTGCAATGATAAGGAAGATAGAGCCTATGAACCACTCTTTATCTGAAGAACCTTTAGTGTTGGTTGTTTGATTGGTTGGGTTGTGAGAGTGGGCATGTTTGGTCCACACCATCTCCACAATAGGGCCTTTGTACAATGTCATCAGCATGGCCGCCGCCACTGTCACTATGGTTCCCACTACCTTCGCTTGACACCTCACCTTCTTCATGTTGATCTTTTCCATCCTTTTCATCATAATTTGAATAGAAAAAAATCAGTTTCTTAAAGAATATGTAATTTAAATTATGTCATGTCTGAGTATCAGATAAATATCAAACATGACATGATTTTATTTTTTGAAGTATTTGCAGTGTTTCATTGTTGGACTAGCTGTGGTACCTGAATAAAACTGCCATCACAAAAGTCATGGCAGGAAGCATGTTGCTCATTGCACATGAAAAGGTTGGTGATGTAAATTTCAGCCCAGCATAGTAGAAATTTTGATCAATCACAGGCCTGTTGATGAAAAAAAATGGTTAATTTTGATTATAGCTATAGTGCATTAAATTATAAAGGGGAAGCTCTGGCCCCCCAAAAAAAAATTATAAAGGGGAAGACAGAAACTAACCCAAGGAGAGCAAGGATGAAAATTTGCATGAATATTGGGAATGTTATCTTTGGTTGAGCTTTCCTGAAAAATTGAACCACAAATACAAGTGTGAACAATCATTAACTTGTAAAACTTATTTTGAGCTATAAAAATTACTAAGTAACCCTAATGTACAAATATTTGCTCTATATATAAAGTTACGAATCTAGCTTTTCTCGTGTTTGGAGGAAAAAAAAAATGAAAAAAGAAAAAAAGCTACGAACCTTTCAAAAATAAAGGCAAATGGAGCAATGGCAGCAGTTGCAAAGGCATGGCGATACACCACAAGGACATAGTGGCTCATGCCTTGGTTGAGTGAAATCTTAGTGATAATGTTCATGCCTGCATATCCAAACTGCAAAGAGATCATAGCAAAGTAGGGCTTTGAGCTCTCAAGGAACCTTGCACAACATCCAACCTTATTCTCAGTGGCCATTTCTTATATAATTGTGCTTTAATTTGGAGAAGAAATTGAAGAAGCAAAAGAAAGATAATACTATAGAGAAAGATTAGAAGAGAAATTATTGAAGGAAGAACACTTGAAGAAGCTAGCTGTGTCTGTTGCTAGACAAAAACTTGGGAAGGCCCCTGCTATTTATATACCAAACCTCAAATCATTTGTCTACGTCATGTTGATGAACACGTTTAAATTCCAAAGCCGTGTCTATCTGTCTACTGGACTAGGATTCTTTTAGTTGAATCTCTTCATTTTATTTTAATTAAAAATAAATCAACAATTAACAATATACTATATTAGATGATAAATAAAAAATTCAATACTTACTTTTTACCGAGTAAATTTGTTAATTTTTACTGTTAGTTCTCAAAGATTTTGTGTCATATATAATATAAATTAATATATTTTTAATCTACCATTTATTTAATTCTAATTGAAAATAAATATAATCTGCAACTAAATATGATATATTTATGTAAGAAATTTGATTCTTGTTTATCTCTCTCTAGTGCGGTGCTCTTAGGAATCTCTATCAACGGAGGGATGCTTGGAATGAATATTGTAATTGAAAACAAACCAAAAAGAAAAAAGAAAAGGTTGGGATTGATAGAGATGAACATAAAGTATACCCGTACAATGTAGAATTTGAAAAGAACGAACTAATTTAGATTAAATCTTCAACTGCAATTTGCAAGAGTAATGCAATTTCTTTTGGAAGAGTAATTGCTTTTCATAATATATCAAATGGAATCTGAATTTATCACGCTTCTTTAGATTTTGTGATCATCAATTAAGCCGTATCTTTTTGTTTCCATTTTATTTTGTAAAACAGAACCCCACTTCTTTTTATTTTTCTTACAACGTTAGTGGGGTTACTTTATAGTCTTTAATAAGCACATATATACTAAGATATGTAATATAATTGAAATATTGGTCGGAGATCAGCCTAACTTGTTTGCCGACTTATTTATATAAATAAGAATATCATTGAAAAAGTTCTTGCTATACTAAATATAGGAACGCTTTTTATACGTTGATATTAATTATTGTAATAATGCTACGTCACCAAAATTTGCTTTTATTGCAGTGTTGGTGTATAGTTCTTTGCTAATTCACTTAATTCTTGTACTTTGAAGATCCAAGTTCAAGTCAATTTCCTCACTAATTTGCTTAATTCTTGTAGTGTAAAGACATAAATGTAAGAACATAAAAATTTGAGTAGAGAGAAGGGGGAGAGAGAGAGTAATTTCCATTTTGTAACTGTATAGTGAGAAAAGAAATTATGATTAAGAGGCACTACAAAAAAAGGTAGGCCTGGCAATGGTGGTTTAATAATGGTTATGTTAACCTCGGTTGAGCCATAGCTTCATGACAATTAACAGAGCCATCATTAAGCCTTATGTCATGACAATAGTTACAAAATAACTATTATTATGACACATCTTAACGAAAGTTATATTTAATCATCGTTAAGATGAATCCTAACGACGGTTTTACTATTGTTGAAATGCGTATAGGCTTAACAGTAGTTTAATTAAACCATCGTTAGGTCTTCTTCACCAATTAAACACCTATGCTTAATCATGGTTTAATATAACTGTAGTTAAGCCTAGGTCTAATAATGGTTCACTTAACTGTCATTAGGCACATTAATTAACCCGCCCCCCCCCCCCCCCCCCCCTTTTTTTCCAAAACAACCCCCTCAATGTGAATAACCCCCATGCCTAGCATTGAAACACAAAGCCCTCCCTCCACCCCTCCCGATTTTCTCTTCTCGAGTGGCCAAGAAGAGGTGCCCAGCATTGACACGCTATTCTCCAACGATGCACTGGATAGAAACTGGTGACCATCCCCCCTCCCCCCAAACTGTGACCCTTTTCCCTCCCCTTCCCACCCATTTTTATTCCTAAATCACTAAAAGAAATTAGGGCTTTTTGGTGGAAAATTTTTGCAGAATTTAGATATCATAAAATTTCTCACAAACTATGTCAGTTTATAATTTTTCAAAATTCTCATGACAAATTATCTCAGTTTTTTTATGAGAATTTTTTTATGACAACTCAAAGAGAAATACCTTGACAAACTTGCTGTGATATGGTGAGAATGAGACACCAATAATTCTCATAAAATTTTTATCATAAAAAATTTAACAAATATTCTTTTAATTCTCACAGAAAAATATCATAAAAATTATAGAGAAATAAATCCTGAAATTTTTTTTACTATTTTCATAGCAATATACTATGAGAAAAATAAATAGAATTTTTCTATTCTTATGGTATTTTATTTTAAGAATAGTGTGCTAACAATTCTCTCAGATATTTTTTTTGTGAAAAAAAAAATATAAATCTTTTAATTCTCACAAAAAAATATGGTGAAAATTATAGAGAAATAAATATTAAAATTTGTTTTACTATTCTTAGGTAAAAATACCATTAGAATAAAAAGATTGTGCAAATTTTTGAATTCTCACAAAATTCATAAGGAAAAATGTGTTTTAATTCTTACAATAATTTATCATAAGAATAAAAAAATTTGCCATCTTTTTTAAGTGAAAGGCTTGTTCAAACTTCAACACCCTCATTCGGAAACTGCAGCCCCCACCCTTAGCATAGAGCTCGTTGGCCACTATGACAAAACTCATCCCTCCCCTTACGGCAACCACTTGTGAAAAGAATGGTGGCCATCTAAGACGAGAATGTTGGCCACTTGCGATGGAAAATCAATGGACTCCCCAGCAACAAGCAGAAGGATAAGAAAAGACAAATGTTTCTCACTCCTCTCGTGCTTCAGGTTTCTAATCGCCCTCTCCTCTTTTAATTTTTCCAATTTTTTTCAACTTTTGGTTGTTCAGGTTGAAATATGCATTTCTAATCCCCCCCTTCCTCTTGGTTGCATTATGTTGGACAAGCATAACTAATTTTGTTCATTTTTTTTTATTTTGGTAGCATTATGTGTGTTTATAATTCTTGTGTTTGACCTCGAAGGTCTTTTATAATATATGTGTTTGGACGAATTAAGTTTTGGATTGTTGAGGCTTTTGAGTAGTGTTTAAGTGTTATTTCAACTAGATTAGGGTTAGTCTCATGCTAAGAAACTGTACATTTTGGAGCCTATTTACTAAGGAAATTTGGAATTGTAGGCTTGAAAATGGGCCTTTCTGTTTACTAGTTAAGGATCAGAGGAGAGGGGCTTGTCAAATCTGTTATTTGGGGTTGATACTTGAATCTTAAAGTTCTTAAATATGTTTTCTTGCTAGTTTTACATTGAATCTATAACTGAGATGGGATTAAGTTCTCTTTCTTTCTTAAAATTCAAGAGTTGAGAACAATTGAAATATATTGATAACTAATTCACTTCCTTGCCCTATTTGGAATGTAAACTTGGCTGCTAGATATGCTTTGTTTTTTCATTTGAATTATGCATTATTAATGTGTGCTGTAATGATAATGTATTGACCACGGAAAATTTTTCATGCGTGTCTGCAAGTGCACGGGTCGGATCAAGTAGTTCAATGATAAGTAAAGTATCGTTCCCACGAGGAATGACTTAAAAGTAATTAGGCAATGCACAACCTACTTTCATCCACGTTAAGCAACCAATTAAGCAAGTCTTGAATCTAGAACTAAATTTTAAAATGAAACAATTTAAAGAAAACTTGGTTGGTAAAGAAATTTTAGGGAAGTCCAAGGTTTTGAAATTACCTAGAGTCACTATTCCCCTGATGCTTACTAGAACTTAATTTCTTGTTTAATTGCAATTAATTTTCACCTTGTGGGTTAAGGGATTTAAAAGCTATAACCGTCCGTCGATGTAATTATAACCCTACTCTCATCTAAAATCTAAGTGTCCTTAAATTTAGGTTAGAGCTTATTAGGAACCACAACCCTCTGGCAGAACCAATTAAGACAATTAAGTATATTTCTATCCCAATTGCGAATTAGTCAATTCTAAACTTAATTTATCCTACTCTTAAGTCTAATTAGAACCCCCTTTTCAAGGTCAATTTCAATTACCAAAATCAATTCTAAGAGGTGGCCAATCTCTAAGAAAGCATTAAGCAAGAGAAGGATACACAAAGCTCAATTTATCACAATTAACAAGATAAACAACAATCTAGTTCACATTAGGTTCATAGTGCTCTAGATAAAAGGAATTTAGCTACACATAGCTAAATCTACAGCAAATCCCAATCCAATACATGGAAAAGATGAAAAGAAACAAAGAAAGCAAACAAGGGAATGGTAGAGATGCAGAAAATGGAGTTCCCCCTTGATTCTTTCTCCTTCCTTCACTCCTCCAAGCTTGAAAAGCCTTCAAAGACCACCCAAAATCGCCTCCCTGGACGTCCAGTAATCTCCTCTGCCGCAGAATTTCGAAGCCCTACCTTCTTTCCTCTATTTTTAGCTTGAAAAGTAAAACTGTGCGTTTCAGGGCTGATCTCGCTATAGCGAGCAGTGTCTCTCGTTATAGCGAGATCTCATATGTTAGAGGTTTTCTGCTATGTTCACTACTTCCACGCTATAGCGAGTTGCTCCCTGGACTTCCCATGCCACGCGACTTCGCTATTGCGAATTGTCTCCTTCGCTATGGCAAATTCACCATCTCGCTACAGCGAACTCTGATCTCGCTGTGGCGAGAAGACTTGTAAAATCTGTGGTTGCCCATCTCAGTTTCCCTCTTTTATTTGCAACTCTTTCTATACTTTGTAACTTTTCCGTGAAACTGAAATCAATCACAAAATGAGGCTCAAACTGATAAAAATGTTAAAATTGAAATACTTCTTTTGTTTTGTTTGATTGAATATATTTTTAACCTATTAATCAAGGGAAAAGAACTTTACCTCCCTAATTTAGTGTCAAATATAACCCTTTTTAATCCTAAATTAGGAGGTTATCAAACTCCCCCACACTTAAATCCTTGCTTGTCCTCAAGCAAGTTTTAGAAAGAATCAAGTAATGTGATTAATCAATTTTTCCACAACAAATATCCAATCATTCAGAAATTCAGATCCCCCCACACTTATAATGAATCCAATGTCAGAAGCAAAAGCGCAGCAAACTTAAATTGAATTTGAAGACAATGTATTCATAGTAACACCCTGAGTTCTATAGTGTGTGTGTGAGTTCCACAAGAGATGTTAAGAAGCAATCAAGTAGTCTTTAATAAACTCTCCCTGAAATGCCAAAGCCTAATCCAACCATCTGAGCTAACTTCAATCATTAAAGCTCATTGAGAGGGGTCTCTATTGGCCAATGCAGAAATATTTTCAGCATAGACATTTTATTTAATTATTTAATTATTTATTTATATATATTTTTTCTCTCCTCGTCAAATCACTTAATCCTTTTGATGCGAATGACAACATTGATTATGAAACCATCCGGTTACTCAGATTAAGGAAATCCTCAGAGGGCTACTAGCATACTCTTAATTGTATCACTGTTTGACGCGAAAGTCTACACTTTTTGGTGCAAACCCCCGGTTACTAAGTGATTGCAATCATTGGAGTAGAGAATCAAATTTTTCTTCTTTTTTTTTAATTTTTTTTTACACATATATATCTATCCCTCTCAACTAACAAACAAATATCCATTAGAGACAGATAAATTGGGAAAATCTAAAATAAATGAAAGCTCATTAAAGGAAAAACTCGAATTATGTCAAAAATCATCTTGCTGAAAAGTGTTCCTATTGTGGGTGTACACTACAACTACATTATTTACTATTCATTTCAAGTTTGCTTAACCCCACTTTCATTAATTAGTATTCATCTAAAGTAAGAGAGAATCTGAAATCTGATTTATACCTTCATACCCATACCCATCTATGTGTATCTACCTAAACTCAACTCCCCCACACTTAAACAAAACATTGTCCGCAATGTATACGCCAGGAAAACAAGCAGTAGAAAAAGAAAAGCAGATGGGGGTGGAGGGACGGGATGTAAAGAGGTAGGGAGATACGAGACTCCCCTGATAAGAAGAAAGAAGAGAGCGAGGGGATGCGTAGGAATACTCCGTCATCTGAGATACAAAAAGAACCAGAGCACACACAACAAACAGTAAGTTGGCGTCAGCAATAAAATACAATAAAGAACAAAGCCAATTTAGGATTGGAAAGCAGAGTCAAATACAATTATCCATATACAGTAATCCCAAAAATGGAAAATGAAGGAAAATAAAACACATATGGGGAGCGGGAGTAGAGAAGTTCTAAGCATCAGAAGGCCCAGGGCGATCCTGAGGTGCAGGGTCCTGAGGTGCAAGATCCTGAGGTAGAATGATGACTGATGGTGGATGAGCCTCAGGCGGTGGTGGAGGAGGAGCAGCTGGCATCAGGTAATCTATCAGAGTTTGCAGCTGGTCCTTCATAGATAAGATATGCCCTTCTAGCCTACCAATAGAAGCTCTCGCCCAATCCTCAAATTCAGAGTGAGAGTGTGCTCCGTGCCCCATCGGCTCTGGAGTACTAAAGTGTTGCTGTGATGGAGGAGGTGGAGATGCCTCAGTCTGGGCCTGAGTGGGTGCTCGGTGTCTACGGGGCTGCCCTACTATCATATTTGAAAGGCCCCTTCGGCTTGAACTGCGCGTCATTTTTAGAGACGTGGCTACCCCCTATAGTAAGTAATTCGGTGAGCATATGAAGGTAGGCCAGGCTAACCTGGTCGGACCTCGCCACTTGTTTGAAATTCAAGTACATGAGGTGAGGAATATTTACCCGCTGCCTGGTCATAAAACACCACGTCAGAGTAGCTCGTTCTTGGGTCATGTCTGATCCATGAGAACTTGTGAGGATGTTACTTGTGATGAATTGTAACCAATAACGGGCGGGCTTGCTGAGTTGGTTCACCGGGTAAACCTTATTAACCAACGAGCTCTTCCTTCTTCAGCAATAATGGTCTCCACTTCTTCCCAAGGAATGGACTGAGGGTTCTCTATATACGTTTGGAATGCACATTCTTGAACATCCGGCAGCTCATAAAAATCTTGGAAAACTTTCTCGTTAATGCGCACCCAAGCTAAACGGCAGTAGTATTCATCCTCCTCCTCTTCAGTATCTTCAAAATTGGCATACAGCTCTTGGATCATTAAAGGGATCCGATGCACTGGCTTCTTAGTAAATCCCTGCAACCCATGCCATTCAAAATCTGAGAAGGTGAGGTCCAACACATGAGGTACATAATAACTATCCTCGACAATCCCCCCTATCCGAGAACAGTCGCTCAAAGAGAAATTCTGCTCTAGATGACGCAAATCGGTCCTTGTCATATGACTTCTTCTTTTGTTTCGAGGATGAGGCTTCAGCAGTTTTGGCTTGTTTCTTAGGAGCCATAATCCTGAATTCAAACAAGAAGGAAAGATAAAAATCAACGGCAGCCTTCAAAGAATATAATTAAATCATGAAATCAAATGAAAACAGCATGTTTATACTAAGGGAAGACACAATTAAAGGCATCCAAGGGACTAGGGGGCAAGGAATAAAGAAACAACCCACACAAAATGGTTCAGAAAAAACCTAGTTCTGGAAAAATGCTCGAACTCGCTATAACAAGTTCGAGCAGATTGCTGCACAGCCAGATTTCACGAAGGAAAAACCAAATTTAATCCATTCTGTTTCATAGAAATAGTCGACCAATAAAACTCATCCAGAAAAGTTAACCAAATAACCCCTAAATACTCAAATCTAAGCAAAACATATTGAACCCTAAAATGACCAGATTCAGCAAAATAACCAGCGATTCAATGGAATAAAAGAGTCAATCGAGTTACCTGATGCAACAGATGCGAGGGGTGAGGGGAATGCGAGCTTAAGATGCGCGAAATGCAGCAAAAGAGAGAATGGAAAAAATGGAGGGGCTTCGTCGCAGTAGCAAAAACGAAAGCAGGAATGGAGAGAAACAAAACTGTAGGTTATTTTTTTATAGAGAGACTTGCCACTGCCAGGCTATAGCGAGGACTTCTCTGGAGTAATTACCAAAAGCAAAGCTGCTGTTCTCACAATAGCAAAAATTTATTCTCGCCATAGCGAGAAGACTTAGATAATTACTAGTGGCTGGCAAATCTCGCTATAGCTAGGCTATAGCGAGAATCTCTCTGGATTTAGTACTCAGCCATGGAAATGCTGCTTTCGCTGTAGCGAATGAGTTGCCTCGCAATGGCGAGAAAACTTCGTAAGAATTTATGCCACATTACACTCGCCATAGCCAGGCTACAGCGAAGACCTCTCTGGACTTTATACCAAAATGCAACACCGAGAGCTCGCTATGGCGAGGTAATTTTCTCGCTCTAGCGAGAACACTTAGTGTTGCAGACTGTGGCTCGCCACAGCCTGGCCATAGCGAGATACTCTCTGGTGTGTGTACCAGCAGTGGGACAAGCAGCCTCGCCATAGCGAGAAGACTTCCTCGCTATAGCGATTTTTTTTTTTAAAGCAAGAAAATGCTCTCTACAATAAACCCTCAAATCTAACCAGATATAATAATAAAATGCAGTTTAAAACATGGTTAGAGACTCCCTGTAAACATGTTTGGTGTTGCTCTTTCCTGCCAATCCTTTGCTCCTTAATATCCACATTTCCACCTACAAAACACATAAAAATTTAAAAGAGTCAAACCCAAAACAAAACGAACCTTCCATTCCAACATAAAAACAAGAAAATAACTTGGGTTGCCTCCCAAGGAGCGCTAAGTTTAAAGTCTTCAGCCAGACTATCTTGACACTTCTATGAAAAGTCTTGGAGCTGCACATTTGCCTTCATCCTGTCCACTGGTCCACCAAGGTAATGCTTCAAGCGTTGGCCATTTACCTTGAATGTTTCTCCACTTTTCTCATCTTGAATTTCAATGGCCCCAAAGGTAGTGGTAGACACAATCTTAAAAGGACCAGACCACCTTGATTTAAGCTTTCCTGGAAACAACCTCAAACGAGAGTTATACAATAACACTAAATCACCAGGCATCAAATCCCTTTTTAAAATCTTCCTATCATGCAAGATCTTAGCCTTTTCCTTATATAGCCTAGAACTCTCATAAGCTTGCAATCGAAATTCATGAAGTTCATTAAGGTCCAACAACCTCTTCTCACTAGCATATCTATAATCCAAATTCAATTTTTTAATGGCCCAGAAAGCTTTGTACTCAAGTTCCAAAGGTAAATGACAAGCTTTACCAAAAACTAATTGATATGGAGACATACCAATTGGTGTTTTGTAAGCTATCTTATATGCCCATAAAGCTTCATCTAGCTTATCAGACCAATCCTTCCTATTAACACTCACTGTTTTTTCTAAAATTCTCTTGATCTCCCTATTAGATACTTCACAGAGGCCATTGGTTTGAGGGTGGTAAGCTAAAGCCATTTTGTGGTGAACTCCATACTTTTCCAGCAAAGATTTAAATAAGAGATTATTAAAATGAGTTCCACCATCACTAATGATAGCTCTAGGGGTGCCAAAACGAGAAAAAATGTTCTTCTTTAGAAATCGCACCACTGTTTGAGCATCATTATGTTGGCAAGTTACCGCCTCAACCCACTTACTCACATATTCCACTGCCATTAAAATGTATTATTGGCCTCTAGAAGAAACAAAGGGACCCATAAAATCTATTCCCCTCAAATCAAACAACTCAACTTCAAAAATACTGGTTTGAGGAAGTTCATGTCTTTTAGAAATATTCCCAGATCTTTGACAAGCATCACAGTGAGAAACAAACACATGAGAATCCTTAAATAGTGTAGGCCAATAGAAACCAGATTGCAATACTTTAAAAGTAGTTTTCTGACCACTAAAATGTCCCCCAAATGGTGATGCATGGCATGCAAACAAAATGTCATGTTGTTCAATCTCAGGAACACACTTCCTAAGAATGCCATCGACACATCTTTTGAACAAATAAGGCCCATCCCAAATGTAAAGCTTAACCTCATGCAAGAATTTCTTCTTTTGATAATAGTTCAAATCAGGAGGTAAAACTTCACAGAAAATATAATTTGCTATGTCAGCATACCAAGGTACATGTAGCAAATTAGCAGCCATAATGCATTCATCAGGAAAACCATCATTCACAAGCTTATTATCACTAACATGCTCATGATCTAACCTAGAAAGATGATCAGCTACTAGGTTTTCACTTCCTTTCCTATCTACTATATGCAAGTCAAACTCTTGAAGTAATAAAACCCACCTAATAAATCTAGGTTTGGACTCTTTCTTTCTCAACAAATATTTAATGGCAGCATGATCAGTGTGCACTACAACCTTGACTCCCAATAGATAAACTCTAAACTTCTCAAAGGCAAAAACAATGGCTAGCATTTCTTTCTCAGTGGTAGAATAATTTACTTGAGCATCCACTAATGTCCTGCTGGCATAGTAGATAGGATGAAAAACTCGGTCTCGCCTCTGTCCAAGAACAGCTCCCACTGCATAGTCACTTGCATCACACATGATCTCAAAAGGCAAAGACCAATCCAGAGCAACTATTACCGATGCAGTTATTAGCTTCTGTTTCAACTCCTCAAAACTTTTCAAGCAATCATTATCAAAAAGGAACTTAGTATCCTTTTCAAGTAGCTTGCACAAGGGCTTTGAAATTTTTAAGAAATCCTTGATAAACCTTCTATAAAACCCCACATGCCCAAAAAAACTTCGGATTCCCTTGACACTGGTAGGAGGTGGAAACTTTTCAATCAATGATGTCTTAGCCCGACCTACTTCCAAACCCTCCTTAGACACCTTGTGTCCTAAGACTATTCATTCCTTCATCATAAAGTGACATTTTTCCCAATTCAACACTAAATCCGTCTCCTCACACCTTTTAAGCACCTTAGAGAGATTCTTCAAACAAATTTCAAATGAATCTCCAAAGACAGAGAAATCATCCATAAAAATCTCCATGATATCTTCAATAAAGTCAGAAAAGATGGATGTCATGCATCTTTGAAAAGTTGCTGGTGCGTTACACAATCCGAATGGCATTCTCCTGAAAGCAAAAGTGCCAAAGGGACAGGTGAAGGTTGTTTTCTCTTGGTCTTCTGGCGCTATAGAAATTTGGTCGTATCCTGAATAACCATCCAGAAAACAAAAATACTCCTTCCCCGCTAGCCTATCAAGCATTTGGTCAATGAAGGGGAGAGGAAAATGATCTTTTTGAGTGGCTGCATTTAACTTCCGATAGTCCATGCACACTCTCCAACCAGTGACAGTTCTTGTAGAGATCAATTCCTTCTTTTCATTTGTCACAACTGTCATCCCTCCTTTCTTAGGGACGCATTGTACTGGACTAACCCATGCACTATCTGAAATTGGATAGATGATTCCTACATCCAGCCACTTGATGATTTCCTTCTTGACAACTTCTTTCATCATCGGGTTAAGCCTCCTCTGATTCTCTATAGATGGCTTATGATCATCCTCCATTAGAATTTTATGCATCACAATGGAAGGGCTTATCCCTTTGATATCTGTAAGTGTCCAGCCTAGAGCCTTTTTATGACTCTTTAACACTTCAATCAGTCTCTGTTCTTGATAGGAATTCAATGATGTAGAGATGATGACAGGAAGTGTCTCTGAATCCCCTAAATATGCATATTTCAGATACTTAGGGAGAGGTTTCAACTCCAAAATCGGAGGTTGCTCAATTGAAGGGTTAAGAGATGGTATTGAACGGGAAGCTAAATCTAAAGATTCCACTTGCCAACACTGTTTACCCCGAGTGGCTGAAAAATTAAGTACTTGGGCTACCTCTTGACTAGCTTCAGTTTTCTCATGCTTCACTCCCATTAGAAATGCTTCAATAGGATCTTGAACTATCATTGCATTGAATTGTTCTTGAGCCAAATTATCAATCACTGAAACTCTGAAGCAGTCTTCAGCATCTCTAGGATATTTCAATGCTTTGTCCATATTGAACACCACCTGCTCATCCCCTAGTCTCATCACTATTTGCCCTTTCTCTACATCAATCAAAGTTTTAGCTGTAGCTAAGAATGGACGACCGACAATCAGAGGATTATCCTTATCTTTTTCACAGTCTACAACAATAAAATCAGCTGGATAAATAAACTCACCAACCTTCACTAAGACATCTTCAATTATACCCCTCGGATATGCTAAGCTCCGATCCGCTAATTGCAACGTTACTGTAGTAGGTCTTGCCTCTCCAAGTTGTAATTTCTCAAAGACAGTTAGTGGCATAAGATTCACACTGGCTCCAAGATCACACAAAGCTTTACCTTGAAAATGAGTACCTATTTTACAAGGCACAGAGAAGCTACTCGGATCTTTGCACTTCATTGGAATCCGTGGGTTGATTATTTTGCTGCACTTTTCAGTAAGTGCCACAGTTTCAAATTCCCCAAATCTTCTCTTCTTGCTCAGCATCTCTTTTAAAAACTTGACATATTTTGACATGTACTCCAGTGCCTCTGAGAATGGGATATTTATATGAAACTGCTTGAATACCTCCAAAAATTTTTGATACTGCTTATCTTCCACCTTCTTTTGAAGTCTTTGTGGAAATGGTAATGGAGGTATTTGCCTTGGTAGTGTTTGTAGTTTCTCTCCTTATTTCTCACCCTTGTCAACATCTGCATGTTTTCTTACTTCTTCACTACTCACTTTTCTCCTTTTTTCAACTGATGCATCCACATGTTCTTCTCCTATTCTTTTATCATCACTCTTCTCATCTGTGGCAATTTCCCCTTTATCCTCATCTACAACAACATTTGATGAATGTGTGTGGCTCACCACCCTTGGTGCTTGAATATCTGGCAACCTTTTTCCACTTCGAAGAGTTATGGCCTTACATTCTTCCTTGCCTTCTCTTCTAGGATTAGGCACCGTATCACTTGGCAATCCCCCTTGTCTTAATGAATTCATTGCTGAGGCTAATTGACCCATTTGTAATTCTAAATTTCTCAAGGAGGTGTCAACTCTAGCATTCACTTGAGCTTGCTCTTCATTTTGCTTACTTTGGATGGTAATAAATTTGGCCAAGGCATCTTCCAAATTCGTCTTAGGTTCTTGAATAGGTGCATTTTGCCTCACAGGTTGAGCAAAACCTGGTGGTTGGGTAGGCTTAATGCTTGAGGAAGATGCTGGTTGATTCAGTGCTGGGTCATGCTTCCAAGAGAAGTTTGGATGATTCTGCCACCCAGGATTGTAATTATTGGAGTAAGGATTCTGATTCTTTTGAAAGTTCCCCATATAGTGAACTGATTCTGAAGGTGCCAAAGGACAATAGTCCACTGAATGTAGATCCCCACAATTTTCACAAGTAATTGGGGCCACCTGAGTAGAGCAGACATTCATATGCTGACTTCGCTGCACTTGAGATTCTAGCATATCAAATCTCTTGTTCAGAGCGGAAAGAATAGTTGCAAGTGGAATAGATGGGTCTTCTTGAGTGTTGGCAACATTAGCATTCACCCTTCTTTCACCTCCTCGTTGCACATAACTCTCAGATAAGGTGTCCAATGCCTGAACAACATCATCTACAGGCATTTCATCCCAACGTCCATTCAAGATAGCATCTAACATCGTATTAGTTTGTAGAGTTAGAAGCGTGTAGAAGTTCTGAACAATAGCACAATTATCCATCCCATGGCTTGGGCATTGGCGAAGCAAATGCTTGTACCTCTACCATGCAGCGTATAAATGCTCATCTGAAGCCTGCTTGAAATTTATGAGCTCACGACGGGCATCGACTATTCTATTGTTTAGAATGAAGCGAGCTCTGAACCTTGCCTCCAGCTTATCCCAAGTATCAATGGAACCTTCTGGCAGAGTCAATAACCACTCCTTAGCTTTTCCTTGCAGAGAGAGTGGGAATAGTCGAAGTCTCAGAACATCTCTTGGTACCCCGTTCTGCTTGAATGAATCGCACACTCCCAAGAATGATAGAATATGACGGTTGGGATCTTCATCAGACCTTTCACCAGTGAATTGTCCGTTGAGCTGCAGCATGGAGATCATCACAGGCTTTAACTCAAAGTTAGCAGCTTGAAAGTCTGGCACTACTATGCTGGATAGAGTGCCCTTCATAGTACGGCCCACAAAGTCTTTTATGGACTGATTTTGATCCCTTCCTGAGCCATTTCTTCACTCACTGAATTTGGAACTTTAGATGGAGTTTCTTCAATGTTCAAGTTCACCACAAGATCACTAATTTTCTTTGTTGTGCGCTTCTTCTTTGTAGGGGATCGCCTCGGCATGTACCGTGGTACCTATAGAAAAGAATTTAACCAACTGTATTACTTTAAACAAAAAGAAAATCAAAGCAAATAACAGAATGAAAAGAAATTCTAACTAATTAACTACTAATGCTTAATCGAGGAATAATAAAGATTACACACTTCTAATTGAACAATTAAGCCAATCCCCGGCAACGGCGCCAAAAAACTTGACCACGGAAAATTTTTTATGCGTGTCCGCAAGTGCACGGGTCGGATCAAATAGTTCAATGATAAGTAAAGTATCGTTCCCACGAGGAATGACTTAAAAGTAATTAGGCAATACACAACCTACTTTCATCCACGTTAAGCAACCAATTAAGCAAGTCTTAAATCTAGAACTAAATTTTAAAATGAAACAATTTAAAGAAAACTTGGTTGGCAGAGAAATTTTAGGGAAGTCCAAGGTTTTGAAATTACCTAGAGTCACTATTCCCCTGATGCTTACTAGAACTTAATTTCTTGTTTAATTGCAATTAATTTTCACCTTGTGGGTTAAGGGATTTAGAAGCTATAACCGTCCGTCGATGTAATTATAACCCTACTCTCATCTAAAATCTAAGTGTCCTTAAATTTAGGTTAGAGCGCATTAGGAACCACAACCCTCTGGCAGAACCAATTAAGGCAATTAGGTATATTTCTATCTCAATTGCGAATTAGTCAATTCTAAACTTAATTTATCCTACTCTTAAGTCTAATTAGAACCCCTTTTTCAAGGTCAATTCCAATTACCAAAATCAATTCTAAGAGGTGGCCAATCTCTAAGAAAGCATTAAGCAAGAGAAGGATACACAAAACTCAATTTATCACAATTAACAAGATAAACAGCAATCTAGTTCACATCAGGTTCATAGTGCTCTAGATAAAAGGAATTTAGCTACACATAGCTAAATCTACAGCAAATCCCAATCCAATACATGGAAAAGATGAAAAGAAACAAAGAAAGCAAATAAGGGAATGGTAGAGATGTAGAAAATGGAGTTCCCCCTTGATTCTTTCTCCTTCCTTCACTCCTCCAAGCTTGAAAAGCCTTCAAAGACCACCCAAAATTGCCTCCCTGGACGTCCAGTAATCTCCTCTGCCGCAGAATCTCGAAGCCCTACCTTCTTTCCTCTCTTTTTAGCTTGAAAAGTAAAACTGTGCGTTTCAGGGCTGATCTCGCTATGGCGAGCAGTGTCTCTCGCTATAGCGAGATCTCATATGTTAGAGGTTTTCTGCTATGTTTGCTACTTCCACGCTATAGCCAGTTGCTCCCTGGACTTCCCATGCCACGCGACTTCGCTATTGCGAATTGTCTCCTTCGCTATGGCGAATTCACCATCTCGCTACAGCAAACTCTATTCTCGCTGTGGCGAGAAGACTTGTAAAATTTGTGGTTGCCCATCTCAGCTTCCCTATTTTATTTGCAACTCTTTCTATACTTTGTAACTTTTCCCTGAAACTGAAATCAATCACAAAATGAGGCTCAAACTGATAAAAATGTTAAAATTGAAATACTTATTTTGTTTTGTTTGATTGAATATATTTTTAACCTATTAATCAAGGGAAAAGAACTTTACCTCCTTAATTTAGTGTCAAATATAACCCTTTTTAATCCTAAATTAGGAGGTTATCATGTATCTTCTACAGTTGAAAGAGAAGGTGAATGTTGTGATTGAAGATGATAAATTGCTTCAGATTATAAGAGAAGAATGTTGAAAAGGAAGACAAGAATTGTGTTGAGCATAGTAATGGCAAGTCCTTGATTTGATAAGTTTTCAGGCAAGGAAGTTGATTTGATTTCTAATGATGTAACCCAACGCATTATTGGTAATTACTTAGGAATATAATGCTCTCTAATTTTATCTCTTCTATATAGAGCGATTGTGAGGTTAAAGCCTTCAGAGTTAAGCATAAAAAGAATAGATAATTGAAAGGAAATGTGCATGTTGATCATCTTCGTTAATCAAGAAATTTATTTAGCGTAAATTATGTAGTTAGCAATATATTGCTAAATTTTAATTGGTGTAAATTATGCAATGTCATTATGGAATTTATTTATTGTATCTAATGTGAGAATTGTATCTGTTTGTGTCAATAATGTTGATTCTGTGAAACAATCAAGTCTAGGTTGCATGTAGGAGGAATTGTGAGTTAAATCATGAAGACTATCCCTCTTTTTGGGTTTTTGTACCTTTGAAATTACTTTCTGCACTTATATGAGAATTCAGAGGCTGGTCTATTTGCAATCTGTATATGTTAGAAGAATCATACAAGAATGAAAGAGGGAAGAAGAGGCAAAAGAGAATCAAAGCTTCACAGAGGTAATTTTTTGATTTCTCTGATAAGATCTATGCGGCAGATATATGTTCTCAAGGCTATTGCCATCTTTAATTTTTTATCTCTTTGTCCTCTTCTTTGGTGTATGTAGGGGTAGGCAAATTTCTTGGTGATGCTATATTACTAAAATATGTTGTGATTGTCACAGCTAACAAAAAATAAATATTTCACATGAGGGAGATAATTACCTTTTATTGTGTCAGCCACTTAGATCTAAGTTATCAATGACCTGTAAGGTATATAGAGAAACTGATAAATAACTTGAAAAATAAATTGGTAACGTTGTAGTTCAATTGGTGGTGAATTTTATATGTCAATTATTTTTGTTATTCCTAGATATATAACAAATGCTCATGCAGGTTAGAGTGAAAAATCTGAAGTTGGTTGGTAGCCATGGTTGGAATCTTATGCGTGAAGAAGAGGTAGTGAAATAGGTCTTGCAGCTTGGTTCTAACTGGATATTAGTTTATTATCAAAAAACAGGTCATGTGTAGTTTGCTCATATCTTGTTGCTATTAGGTAAATGATAAATTTGGATTTCCCTTGCATGGATACATCTCATTTTTCAGTACTGCAATAATTGGGAATATTTCTTTACTCGTTTCCTTTGCAATTGTAAGTTTATTTCCTTGACAGTTGACTAAATAGTATGTGCTTTAGATTAGCCTCAAAATTTTTATTTTTATTGCTATTAGCTTCCTCTGGTAATTTTTAGTGCTTATTATGACTTCTTCTTGATTCATGGTGTTATTACATCTGTTAGGGCTCACGCTGCTTTTGATTAATGGTTCCGTTATGGGAGCCTCCAAAAGTATGAATAATCTCATGAACTTTTTTCTTTTTTTGGTTGGAGAAAGAAAATTGTCTGTAGCTAGTAAAGAGAATCTTTTTTTTTTTTCTCGTTTGGGGCTATTATAAAATTCTTAAATCTGGAACCAGTTTTATAATTTATTTGAAGTTCAAATAATGGACCATGATTTAGGAACTAAGGTGCAAAAAGTGGTATTATTAAGGTTTCCTTTGCAATTGTGATTTTTTTGGAGCTTTTATGGTTTGAATACATTAAGTATGTTATGATAGATTTAGTAAAGGGTAAGACTAAATTCCTCAATTTGAAACACTTATGTCATATTAAAAGGATTAAAATAGTTTGGTAAGGACATTATAACCATTTAGATTGTTTTTCACGATTTTACACCTTGAGCAAGCTTAATTTAATAAACTCTAATAAGTAGAAGTGGTTTGAGGTGAATGGAAATTAAATTGCAAATTTTGGAAATGCGAAACCTAAGTTATAAGCTACTATAAAAGCTAATTTTGTAAAAAATGCTAAATTGAGGTTTGGGCTATTTTGTTATTGGTTGGTTGCATCCAAAATTTTTTATTGGTTAGTCATATCTAGAATTTGTGATTCTTGACTACTTAAACAAGAGCCACTTATTTAAATAGAAGTCAATGGCTAAATGTAATGTAAATAACAAAATTTTTTTAACAATTTCATGGAATTTTTTTAGGAGAATGTTGCAAATTTTATTTTATTTTTGTATTCTCACAATATTATCATGAGAACATAAAATTTTTTTTGGCATTCTTCCAGTAAAAAATCGTGAGAACACTTGAAAATTTTGCCAAAATTAGCAATTTTTTTAAGGTTCCTTTCATGGTTAAAAAAATTATTATTATTTTGTGTTTGATGGTAAGTTATTATAAAAAAAATTAAAAGTTACAAATTTTTTTATGTTTTCATGATAATTTATTGTGAGAACCATTAAAAATTTGCCTTGATTCGTAATTTTTTTCATGGTTCTCACAATAAAATAATATGAGAATACAAAAAAAGTTTAAAATTTTTTGGTCCTCATGGTAAATTTTGATAAGAATTCCACCAAAAAAGTTGCAAATTTCATTACAACTTTTGAAAAAATATTCTCATGGAACTTTTTTGATATTCTCAAAATTTTATCATAAGAACATTGATTCATTTCTCTTAGCACATCTAGACTATATCTTTACTAATAATTGCATTTTATCTTGTAGCCTAGGTTTATAGTTGATGACATGCACACAAGGGTTATTTTACAATCACTCAAATTCAAGTGGAAACAGGCACAATGTAAATTGTATAAAAATGATGAGACTTGCACCAAAGAGCAATTAATTTAGCATGTCCCACGGGGACTCAACAGGGATTAGTGGGAAACTTTTATAAACTATCATCTTAATAAGAGGACTAAGGTAATCACACTTGTTTATTGAGATATACTATTCTTGGTTGATCTTATTAATATGTTTTTGTCAATTATTAGGAGATTATAGAGAAAAACAAACAAAATAAAAGGAAGTTAATTATGTTACATACTAGTGGATCTAAAAGCCTTGTACAAAAAAAGACTGAAATGGTAAATTCACTTTGATAAACAAGTCATTTGAATTTTAAATATAATTTTAAGATGCATCACATGCGTCTTCAAATTTTTAAGAAGTTAAGTGTGAAGGCCCAGTTACATTGGGAGATGTGTGGACTGTAGTTCATAAACATAGTGACGGATCATACATTAATGACTAGGTTAGAGCTATCTATGTAAGTGTTTAAATTTTATAAGAACAAAGGGGGTTGACTTCTGACTTTGCCGAAAAGATTTATTCTTTAAATGATTTATTGTTTTCTATTTGGATTTGCAAGAAAAGATTGTTATGTTTTTAGGCCTAGAACTCCTCATCTCATGGAATTTTGAGTGACAATTCATTGATCAAGGCTTTTGGAACCCAAGAGCACTATGGTCGAGTCTAAGGAATAGGATTAGATGCTTGCCTATCCAAAGGGTCTAGATATCGAGGTAGTAGAAGTTCATCATTTGGGCCTTCTTACATGGAGTTGCAAAATGAAGATGTATGACATTAAGTAGAAATGACAAAGCAAGACAAGTAACAACGATAAGTAGAGGGCAAAAATGCTTAAAGACATAAACAAATATAAGTAACTATGGTTTTCCTTCTCTAAAGTTTTTACGGTCAATTGTCACCACAAAGCTTAAAGGGTAATTTTCTAAACTTTCTATTTTAGTTGAATCACACAAATAAATGTTTTTATATTTCGGCATTTATGTTATTACAATTAACATCTTGTTTTGAACTTTAAACACCAAGTGATTGAGATAGTGGACACTTACCTAGTGATGATAGTAAATCCCTACATTGTAGTAATATGAATAACTAGTTTGAATAGATTTTATTTATATTTGTACTCTGACTTATTTGTAGTTGTAATGAAATATAAATATCTATATGCAATTTCATTGGCATATTAGTTATTGCTACTAAAAATTAGTTATTATTGTTGGATGTTCGTCAGAAATTGTTTTGCTGGAGATTTGCTAGGAAAAAAAAAAGTGGACAAAATAATAGTAAAAAGTAAAAAAGGATTTAGCAGTTGTCAAAACCATCTCTTAAAATCAACATATTTAATTTTTAACCACAATTTATAATAACTATAGTTAGATTGTAGCCTAACCATAATTTTTCCAACGATTAGGATAAATTATGATTAAACCTTTTACAACAAACAATTTGCCAACAAATTTTATAACGATCACTAGAATCCTTAGCTACAGTTAAAAATCGTGGCTAAAGCCACTAAAAACTGTTGCTAAAATTGGGTAGTGAGGGCTTATATTATTAAAGGTCACTGATGCAATCCAGTACCATTATTAAAGTTAGTTAGATAGTTGATCATAAAGTTAGTCAGTTGCAATAAGTAATTAGTATAGATAATATTTATATATTTAAAGGCAGCTATAATTGTAATTAACTTTTTTCAACATATTAGAAAGCTTTTTTTTCCTCTTTTTCCCTCGTCTTTTCATCACATGGTATCAGAGCCTCAAGCCTGGTTCTGAATCAAGACTGCTTCCATCTTTGCTTCTATTTTTTTTACTATGGCAAATACCAATGATACTAGTTTGATTATAGAATGTGGACCTAATTCAATGACTACACTCGATTATAATCATCCACTATTCCTTCATCCTTCAAACACACTAGGCATCGTTCTTGTTTCACAAATTCTCACTAGAGTTGACAATTATCCAGTTTGGAGTCAAGCCATGAGGATTGCTCTATTGGCCAAGAACAAGCTTGGTTTCATTGATGGCTCATGCATTAAAGACACAAAAGACTCAGTGTTATTAGCTCAATGGGAAAGATGTAATGCCTTCGTTTTGTCATGGATCCTTAATTTAGTCACCAAAGAGTTATTCTCAGGGATAGTTTATTCCTCTAATGCTCATTTGATTTGGGAAGATTTGCATGAACGATTTGATAAAGTCAATGGTTCTTAGATCTTTTTTCTTCATTGGGAAATTAATTTTCTCACTTAAGGACATCTTTCAATCTCTAGTTATTACAACAAGTTGAAAGAACTATAGAATGAGTATGCAACCTTAATGCCCTTTCTCACTTGTGAATGTCACACAACTATGTCCTATATTGATCAAATTCAACAACAAAAATTGCTTCAATTCCTTGTTGGTTTGAATAAAGTTTATCATCAAGCTCAAAGCCAAATTCTTCTGATAAACCCTTTACCATTTGTTAATCAAGCCTATTCTCTCATTTTACAAGATGAATCACAAAGACAGCTCACTGGAGGTATTCAAAGCTTAACAACTGATACAACACTCTTGTCAAAAACTATTGTAACTAATAAGTTTTCCAAGACTAAATTTCAAGGTGAATATAATCATTGTCACAAGAAAGGCTATAAGAAGGAAAACTGTTATCAACTAATTGGATTTCCTCCTGATTTCAAATTTACTAAGTCTAAGAAGCCAGTTGAAACACAAGCTCACAATGTCACTAATGAGATATCAGAGTCTTGAGGTGCTCCCATTGCTCCTTCAATCCCTTCATTTACCACTGAACAATACCAACAAATCTTACAACTCTTGAAGAAAGAACCTCCAGAGATGGCTGTCAATACAGTAGGTATAATTGCTTACAATACTATTAAAACCTCTATTAACACATGGATTCTAGACACAGGCGCCCCAAATCATATGGTATCCAACATTTATGGTCTTAATACCTTCTTTCCTTGCTCTTTTCCAAATCATTTTGTTTCTTTACCCAATGATCAGAAGGGTCCAATCTCTCACAAAGGAACGTTTCCTCTTTCTTCTCATATTCAATTACAAGCTGTTTTGTACTTTCCTCAATTTTATTTCAATTTAATTTCTATACCAAAACTCACTCGAGATCACCATTGTTTTGTGGTTTTCTATTTGGATTTCTGTTTCTTTCAGGATCTTTGGAGTGGAATGGTCAAGGGCATTGGTAGGATGCATAATGGCTTATACTATTTCCAACCAACTACAACAGACAATTGTCTAGTGTAACATCCAGTCCCTCCGTAAACGTGAGAAACGCAATGTTCAGTTTCTTCGTTAATATCAGAAAAACGAGCCCAAAAGAACAAAACTATGAAGAGGGACTAAATTGCAAATTTTAAAAGTTGCTTAATGAATCCCTAGCTTATAAAAATGCCCCTCCTTTGCTCAGATCTCCTTACCCACTCTCTCACACGTTAAAACAGAAGTAAGAAGGGCTGAGAGTGGCGCACAAGATGGGAGGCCAAGGAAGGAAGAGGAAGCTTTGAAAAGTGTAAGTTTTAGCCACTTTTTCCTACTCCTTGCCTTGTTAAACTTCTTCCCCTCCTTTCCTCCTCTCTTCCTATGGATTTAGTGAGATGTTTGGTTCTATTTTGAGCCCAGAACTGGGGGGAAAATTTTGAAATTCAAGGAGAGGGTTGAAGCAAGGAAGAGAGCTCTTGAGAAAAGCTTGGAATCAAGGTGATTTTTCTATTTTGGTTGCTTCCTTTTTCTTGCCCTTTGTGTGTGGAGTTCTGCCAGAATAGAACCATCTTGGGGGGAGGCTTTTTGTCCAGAAATAAGAAGGAATTGTGGGTTTTAGACCATGAGGAGTTAGTAGATGCAAGGAAATTGGAAGAAAGGCTAATGAAAATCAAGTTAGAAAAGTGTAGAGCTCTTGGACACTTTATAAAAACTGATTTAATCCATGAATTTTCTTGCATGTGTAAATGTTTATTTGAGTCTCTAAGACCCCTAGGAAGCCTCCCAAGTGTCTCTCCCATCAAGAAAAAATCAAAAAGCCCATGGACTCCTCCTCCCTCCATCAATTCGGCCATGACAGAACCATTAGGCTAGGGGCTATTTTAATTTGTTTTAGCCTTGGTTTGGGACTTCTTATAATGGTAGAAGGTGGGAGGAACCGCGCAATGCAGAAAAAGTCGATTATTTCTGTCCCCTTTTTTATATGCCCTCATGGAAATCATGATGTGAAGCTTATAAATGGCATGTAATAGAGCTAGAAGTTATGGTCTTACATTTATTGGTATCAGAGCAAGTTCCAGGCTCTCCGGGATTGGATTTGGCTTGAGGATGTTGTAATAGGGCTATGTAAAAGGCTTGAATGGATAGGAAAGCCTTGTATGAGACATGTTGGGTGTGTGAGGATGGTTGTGGCTTTGTTCATAATGAGAAAGTTATAGGATGGTCTTAAAGTAGTAGTGGACACTGGGAAAGAGTGGCCTCTAAAGTAGCTTGAGCAGAGTTAAGTTTGAGCAGGGTTGATGAATTCGACGGCTAGAGCTTGATGAGATATGATATCTCGCCGAGATCAATGGCAAGCCCTAGATATGAACAATGAGAATGATCTTGTTGATAGGAAGAGGCTTGCTAGAGAGAGTATGTGAGGCCTAATTCTCCCTGGTAGTCATACTCAGGCCATTCTAAGATGTCCTGCTTAATGCAAAGAGAAGTAGCGATGCAGCATGGCATAAGATTCATTAAGCAACTTTTAAAATTTGTAATTTAGTCCCTCTTCATAGTTTTGTTCGTTTGGGCTCGTTTCAACTCCTTTTTAAAATCCATCTTTTTTATCATATTCTTTAGGCTCTTAATAATAATAATTGTCTTTAGAATCACTCAAAAAGGATCTAAAACTATTTCGACCCGTTCGGTCAAAGTTTTGGTCAATCGACGACCGAAATCGCTCACCGGAGGGGTTTCAACTGTTCTAGGGGTTCCCATAGTATTTAGGGCCTTTGAGAACCCTAGAAAGCTCAAATTTTTTGTTTAAAAAGCCCTCCTATGAGTTTTCCAAATTTTTCAAAAATTACAAAAATGCCCCTACTTCCCTCGGTAAATTTTTTGATCTCTTTTGGCTCTGGTTTTTGGGCATCTTAAACATCAAATCCTCATTTTTAGTGAAGTAGACATCCTAATCTTTCTAGAGTGACAAAGATTGTATGATTTCGAATTTTCTAGATTTAGTTATGATTTTCCAAAGTTGGGTCAGAAAATGGAGCAAATCTGGCCGAAAATATGCTTGCTTATTTTGAGCTCCATTTCGGTTTTCATGAATTGTAGGCATGTTTTTGTGATGAAAATGAGTTGTAATAATAAAATTAAATATGAGGAAGTATAGTATAAGCTCATACGGTCCACATGACACCGAATTGAATTTTTTTGATATAGCGCAATGCGGAAAAAGTCGATTATTTCTGTCCCCTTTTTTATGTGCCCTCATGAAAATCATGATGTGAAACTTATAAATGGCATGTGAAGTTATGGTGTTACATCTAGCCACTTCTCTTCTATCTTGTCCTATTTCTTTTGATTTTGATGTATCAAACAAACTTGATAGTTTTTCACTATGGCATAAACAATTTGCTCATGTATCATGTTCAACTTTACAACATGTTACATTAATAAAAGATCATATTGCTCTTAATCTTTCTAAGCAATCTTTTATGTGTTCTATATGTCTACAAGCCAAACAAACATGATTACTTTTCCCTGATAGTCAAAGCAAAACTAATCATCCTTTTCAATTACTTCACATAGATATTTGGGGTCCATATCATACTTCCACTTATCAAGGTTACAAATATTTTCTTACTATCATGGATGATTACTCACAGGCTACCTGAGTGTTTTTAATGAAAACCAAAAGTGAAACCACTACTCACATTCAGTCCTTCATTTTCTATATTCAAAATCAATTTGCTATTACTCCTCGCAAAGTCAAATCAGATAATGGGCTTGAATTTTTTACCCAACAATTGAACCTTCTTTTTAATAAACTTGGCATCATTTATGAAAGTTCTTGCCCATACACACCCCAATAAAACAGTATAGTAGAAAGAAAACATAGATGTTTACTTGAAATGGCCAGAGCTCTCCCCTTTCAATCATACCTTCCCATTTGTTTTTGGGGAGACAGTATCAAAACTGCAGCCTATATAATCAACCAAACTCTATCATCTGTTTTGAATTATAAAAGACCTTATGAACTCATATAAAAAAACCCCCAAACTTTCACCATTTTAGAGTATTTGGTTGTTTAGCATATGCTACAACTTTGTCCTATAAAGATAAATTTACTTCTAAAGCTCATCCGTACATATTCATTGGTAACTCCACAACACAAAGAGGATATATCCTCTATAATCTCATTACTCATTCTATCATTGTTCATAGGGATGTTCCTTTTATTAAACACAAATTTCCCTTCCACGACATCAATTCAACCTCTATTGACAAATGTTCATCTCCCACATCATTTCCTCATGATCTTGTTATGTTTCACAACCCATCACCTTTCTGTTCATCCAATCCTGATCATTCACCGTCTCCATCTCTACTAAACACTTTCTAATCTTCTTCACCAAATCCTACCATTATAACCTCAAACTCAACATCATAAAATTCTTCATCAACAACATCTGTTGAACCCTAACCTTCTCAACCTACAGATCAAATGGTAGCTCAAAGACACAGACATTTTACTAGAATTGTCAAGCCCCCCACATGGAGTAAAGATTACATCTGCCCTACTATCCTCAAACCCTCCACTTCTAATGGTTCCACTTCTTTATCACCAGGTACTTTTACTTCTGGTCCTTACTCCATTCTAATCACCTATCTTATCACCATTTATCTTCTCCTTATCAATATTTTATTATCACTATATCTTCTTTTGTTGAACCCAAATCATTTCAAGAAGCGGTGCATCATCCACAATGGATTGAAGCCATGAAATCTGAAATTTTAGCACTCGAAGCCAATAAAACATGGGAGCTTGTTCTTGTACCTGCTAGAAAACGACCCATTCGTTGCAAATGAGTGTATAAGATCAAATATAATTTAGATGGCACGATTAAAAGGTATAAGGCCCAGTTGGTGGCTAAGGGATATAATGCACAAGCTGGGATAGATTATCATGATACTTTCTCCCTTATAGTTAAAACGGTCATTGTGAGAGTTGTCATTGCTCTTGCCTCTATTCACCATTGACCACTCTTTTATATGGATGTTAATCATGCTTTTTTGCAAGGTGATCTCTATAAAGAAGTCTACATGACTTTACCACAAGGATTCGGTAGCCAAGGGGAGAAGGTAGTATGTTGGCTGCACAAATAACTTTATAGGCTCAAGCAAGCTTCAAGGCAGTGGAATTCCAAATTGTGTAAAGTCCTTATTTTAGCAGGATTTGCACAAAACAAACATGACTATTTTTGTTTACAAGAAGAAAGGGAAATGCTTTTGTAATTCTTCTGGTGTATGTAGATGATCTGCTAATCACTAGAAATAAAGTGAAAGTAGTATGAGAGAC
Source organism: Erythrophleum fordii (assembly GCA_032878935.1). Taxonomy (NCBI): domain Eukaryota; kingdom Viridiplantae; phylum Streptophyta; class Magnoliopsida; order Fabales; family Fabaceae; genus Erythrophleum; species Erythrophleum fordii. Next base: position 8,430,282 of record JAVQMF010000052.1, on the reverse strand, counting down.
AAAACAATTGTTACATAGTCCCTTCAAAATCAAAGACTTGGGGGAGTTAAAATACTTCCTTGGAATTGAATTAGCAGCATCCAAAGAAGGTATTGTCATGAATCAGATCAAATATGCTTTGAATTTAATTTCTGAGGTGGGGTTAACTAGTTCGAAACCAAGGCAAGTTCCTTTGATCAAAATATCAAACTGGCAGCATTTGAAGCAAGATCTAATATGGCACAAAATGATCATGATCCTTTGATTTCAAAGCCAAGTGTGTTCCAAAAACTCATTGGAAAATTAATCTACCTAATTATGACTAGGCTGGACATTAGTTATTCAGTCCATACATTGAGTCAGTTCATGCATGCTCCTAAAAATCTCACATGGATGTTGACCATGAAAAATTTTATGTGTTTCTGCAAGTGCACAGGTCGGATCAAGCAGTTCAGTGATAAATATGAGTATCATTCCCACGAAGAATGACTTAAAAGCAATTAGGCCGTGCACAACCCACTTTCATCTACGTTAAACAACCAATTAAGCAATTCATGATTTAGAACTAATTTTGAAACAAAAAAATTTAAAGAAAACTTGGTTGGCAAAGAAAATTTAGACAAAAATCCAAGGCTTTGAAATTATCGAGAGTCACTATTCCCTTGATGCTTACTAAAACTTAATTACTTGTTCAATTACAATTAATTATCACCTTGTGGGTTAAGAGATTTATAAGCTATAACCGTCCATCGATGTAATTATAGCCCTACTCTTCCCTAAACTCTAAGAGTCCTTAGAATTAGGTTAGAGTGCATTAAATACTATAACCCTCTACAAACTAATTAAGACAATTAGGCATATTTCTATCCCAATTACAAATTAGATAAATCTAAACTTAATCTATTCAACTCTTAGGTTCAATTAGAACTCCTTTTTCAAGGTAAATTCTAATTACCCAAATCAAATCCAAGAGGTGGCCAATCCCTAAAAAAGCATTAAGCAAGAGAAGGATACACAAGGCTCCAATCATTACAATCAACAAGAAAAACAAAGATTTAGTTCACATCAAGTTCATAGTGCTCTAGGTAAAGAGAAGTTTAGCTATACATAGATAAATCTCACAGTGAATTCCAATCAAATACATGGAGAAAATGAAGAAAAGCAGAGAAAGAAAACAAAAGAATGAGAAATATGCAGAAAGTTGAGCTCCCCTTTGATTCTTCCTCTTCTTTCACCCCTCCAAGCTTGAAGAACCTCCAAAGACCACCCAAAAATGCCTCCTAGACGTTCAGAACCCTCCTCTGCCACAGAATGAATGAAAACCTAGCTGCAATTCATGTTTTGTATCCTCATTAATCAAAACGTAGAGTTTTGACGTCAAATTTAGCGGCCACATCTTCAGATAAAGCGATCGCTTCTTTGCCTGGAGCTTATCATTGAATATAATTCTGAAACAAGAAATATTTTCTATTAATGCAACATCTACTCAATCATAATTATTCAAAATTAACTTCATTTTTTCTCTTTCACTTTTGATTTGGAAAATTACTTACAAATAATGAATAAATCCCACTAAAACTCTAATGGATGACTCCCAAATTAAATCCAATTAACTATAAGTAATACAAAATATTGAGAGTCATCGGATGTAGCGCTCAAAATTGTGAAATATCTTAAGCAAAGTCTAAGCTTAGGATTAATGATGCCTTTTTCCAACAAAATTGAGCTTGAATACTACTGTGATTCTGATTGGGCAGCTTGTCCAACCACCAGAAGATCAGTAAGTGGTTTTGTTGTAAAGTTGGGAGAATCATTAATTTCTTGGAAATCCAAGAAACAAAACATAATAGCAAAGTCATCGATAGAAGCTGAATATAAGGCAATGGGTTCGGCAGTTTCTGAACTGATATGGTTGATAGGATTATTCAAAAATTTGAAAGTAGAAGGATTAGAGCCAGTAGTACTTAGATGTGACAATAAAGCTGCAATACACATAACAGCTAATCTGTATTTCATAAGAGAACAAAGTATATTGAGATCAATTGCCATTTTGTGAGAGAAAAATTATAAGATTAATTGTCAGTAAACATGTTAGAACAGAGAAGCAGGTAGCAAACATATTGACAAAAGCATTAAGCAAGCATCAACATCATTATTTGTTATCCAAGTTAGGTCTTGTGAATGTTTTCAATCCCAACTTGAGAGGGAGTATTAAAGGTGGCTGATGCAATCCAGTACCGTTATAAAAGTTAGTTAGCTAGTTAATCAGAAAGTTAGTCAATTGCAACAAGTAATTAGTATAGATGATATTTATATATTCAAAGGCAACTGTAATTATAATTAACTCTCTTCAACATATCAGAAAGTTTTTTTTTCCTCTCTTTCCCTCGTATTTTCATCACATATATAATATACTTTAAGTTGTTTCTTGTTACATAATGCTATATATAATTATGACCATAACGATCTTTAGGGAGAGATTTTAGTGGCAGAAACATGTAATTTACTTGAGTTTGCAGCGGTAATCTTAATGATGATAAGAATGGTTTGATTTTCTCTCTGGATAAGGATTAACACCACATGTAAGAAGTGCTACAACTAACGTGGCATCAAGCTTACATGTACAAGCTAGTGTTCATTGGATACTAAATTATAAGAAAAATGTTCATATTTTTATCGAACAGATTTATTAATTAGTTATAAAAAGTACAAATTAATGATCGTTCTTTCAATACATGTCTTGTTTTAGGTCCACGTTTTTCATTAATTAAGATCTCTTTATTTTATATATTATGAGAACCTAAACATTCTTTAAAAAAAAATGGAGAATGTATCTCGCCGGCGCAGCTTAACTTTTGATTAAAATAGATTTTTTTTTGCGGTACTGTATAGATGCAATAGAAAGAGAAAAATAAAAAAGAGAAAGAGACTAAACAATTTCCAACTTTTCAATTTCTAATAATCAAAATTACTTGACTCCACACCATCAGTCTATCTTTCTTTAATTATATGGTATTTATTTTTCAAATATAGAGGATTGATATTCAACTTTTTATATAGAATCTATGTGAAGAAATAATAATAAATAAATAATTGTTTAAAAAAATGTTATTCTACTCTGTAATTTATGCTGCTTTTTGAAGTATGAGAGTGATTAAAGAAATGAGGAAAGAGGGACAGAAGTGGGTTTCGCAGGGCATTTAGTTTTGAGGTGTCTGAGTCAACCCAGCGGAGGGAGGAGTGGCGTCTGACCGAAAAAAGCCAATTAAGCATACAATTAAACATAAAACCTTGGTGTCGTTTGATTCATGTGACCGATCCCACTTAATAGGAAAAGGCTTTGTTGTTGTTATTGTTATTGTAAGCATACAACCAAAAATAAAACAAAATAATTCTACCAATAAAATAAAATAAAAATAAAAAGAGGGAAGGTGTAAGAATGAAAATCTAGGAATAATTAACATACTTTCATTAACTAAAAGAATAAAAAAGGAGGTAACAAGTATGAATAGCAATTATAAAATTTCCATTGAAAAAAGAGAGTAATTCTCTTATTAGAATTCAAAAATATTAGTTTGAAACAAATCTGGATCATTTAAGGTTCAGGGTAAGCTAAATAGATCCTCACTGAAATAACCTAATTGTAACTTTAGAATCTAAACTTTAAAGTTAACGCTTTACACACTTTACCTCCTAAACTATTACGAAAACATTACATATAATTAAAATTAATGCCTAAAAATCACATAATTTATCATGTAGTACCTTACGTCTCTTCCTCCCTTATTACACAATTTGTTATACATGCATTTTTTTTCCCAAAATTATGTGATTTTTAAACATTAATTTTAAGTAATAGATAATATTTTTTATTTTTTTTGGTGATAGTTTAAGGGAGGGAATGTTATATTTTAAAGTTCAGAGACCAAAATTGTAATTAAACTATTATTTAGGATTGTTATATGAATGTACTTTCCTCTGAGGTTTAAAATGAAGTAATTAGAGGGTTATTAATCTTATTTGCGCGACACCTTTTTCTTTGTAATACTAATTATGCCACAAATTATAACATTCTAAATGGAGCGTCGTTTTGGCCCAACGAAAAAAAGGCGGAACTTCGTCTAACAAAAGTTCAACCCCAATCTCATGAAAAGTTTAACATAAGCTTAATTTAATTTCTAATTAAATAATCGTAATTTAAAATAAATAATTGTTCCATATGATTTTTACCGTTTCAGTTCTATTTCTTTTCAAAGAAAAAGGCATTAATTGCATCTAGAGATATGAAGTGATAAAAGGCTTTATACAAAAGGGAAAGAAAAAGATCACATGACTTGTCTCATAAAAATTGATATTATGAGTTTCACAACTTTAGGTTTAGTATGACGTGTGGGATTTGCTCACTAATAGAACAGATGCCCCAATCAGCTTTGTTTTATTTCAGAAAAAATTTATATATGGTTGAGTGTGTATTTGTTATTAGATTTCTCAATTAAAAAATATATAATAAGTATATAATTTTTCAATAATAATATAACAAATGTATAGATTTTGCAAATAAACATATAGTTTATTAATTAAACTATATATTTATCATGTTTTAATCAAATAACTATTGCGTTTTTTTTAAATGTACACGCAAGTATACGTATCGTAACAATAATAAAATGATAAATAGAGTATCGTTTTCACAAGAATTTGTCGTTAAAATAATTGCTAAGTACTAAAATTATACACCTTAATTTAAATCAAGCCAATAATAAAAAGTGATATAAAATTAAACTAAATTAAAGACATAAATATAAAAAATAAATAAAGGAGAGACACTATTTCTAAATGAAATTAAAGAGCAAAATGATTTGGGATTATGACTTCCTCTAACATTTCGTATAAACTAATTATCTCATCCTACCTTGCTTTTAATGTCATTAATAGCTTAGAACTTTAATTTATTTATGAGCATTTTCTAAATTATATATAGGCATTTCTCTAACTAATCCATAATTCTTATGCAATTAATTTAAAGATTTAATCAATAATGGATCCTAATATGACTATGTGAGGTCGATAGATATATTCCTATCTTAAAGGCAAATCAATCCACTCAATATTGCAAATTTCATCAACTCATACTACTTAATCTATGGTCAAGTCCCAAAATTTCTCTTTAAGTTTATTTAAATTACCCAAATTATCTAATAGTTTTCACATACTTAGAAGTATGAAACACAAGGATTAAGTAATTAAATCATATTATTAATTACAAATAAATAGAGTAATTATAATATATTATAAACTAGAATTTATCACAATCTCAAATCAATAAATTTAGCTCATAACTACAAAAAATAGCAATATTAAGAGTAGAGTATAAACCAAATAGGTAAAGAAATATAAGAAAAAATAAAGGAAGAAGAAAAAAATTAAATTAATCCTCAAACCCAAGTGTCTTTTATGGTAATTAAAGCTCCAAACCATTTTTTCTCTTTCCCAAAACCTTCAAAATGGTGGCCTCCCTTTAAAGAAATGCTAAAAATCCTTTAAAACCCAAAAAATGCAACTAAAAATGGTGTATTTAACATTTTTTGTAAAATGCACCACAGTAGCACCCAAAAGCGCCACAGCGCAACTAAATTTTATATGCAATAGTCAAAAGCGTCACAGTGCAGAATTTTACACCACAACTAATTCTGTTTCTGTTTCTCTATACGTCACAATGGTTAAATTTGTTATCGTAGTGCCACATTTTCTTTAGTAGTGATTTTAAGTGTTATCTTTTTTTTTGTTTATTTTTCTTCTTCTCTCTTTTTCCCCTTTTTTTTCTTTTCAATCCTCTTTTAACAAATCTTCTCAACTCTTGATACTCTACATTCTAAAACTTCTAAACTTATTTTTTTTTATAATTTTAACCATGCAAAAATATAAAATTTATCTAATTACTATTTATAATCTACTAACAAAGATTAAATAATTTAGCAACATAAAAATATAAATAAAACATAAAATACAACTTAGCTAAAACAAAAAAAGATCAAAAGTAAAGAAATAAAACCAAAACTTACCAAATACTAACTTAACTAAGAATTATTAATTTTATATACAAAAAACATAAAATAATTTCTATATTCATATAATAAGTCCTTTAAAATGTTAAGAAAAACATGATAATTTAGGGACTTATCAATAACCTAATAGCATAATTATAACAAATTGCATTTAAATTTAGTTTTTTTATTCAATACATTAATAAATTGTTATTGTAAACACTTGAACTTAATTATCTATATCTATTTTAAATTCTTTTATTTTAATCAATAACAAATTTGACATCCATTAATGTAAAAGTATTAAATAGTTTTTTGAATGAAAAAAAAAAACTCCAAATGAAATGTTAACAAAAAAAAAAAGTCATGCAATCCTAACCTTTTTTTGTTTTTAAAATCTTACCTTGTTTTACAAAATAATGAATATTACAAGCTAGTAATTGTGAACTTCTTTAGCCTATGTCAGCGTATATCTTAATGGGTAAATTATTCTTCCTTCTTTTAATAGATAACCAAATTATATGGATTTTCTTTCTATTTTGAAAAATTGCATTCCCTTCCTTTGAAATCAAAAAATACATTTAACTTTTCTACAATAAAAGATAAGTTATAAATACATTTATTTTGACCAAAATATATTTATATTCATTATTATATAATATATTAAGTATTAAATAAATACCTAACTAATGTAAAATAGAAACTTTTTAAATTCAGAATAAAATAACTTTATGATCTTTTTACACAAGACAATTAACATTGAAATAACGGAGATTAAGAAATATATCTTATAATAAGTGATGTTTATAATAAAAGAAAGACTTAAGTATACTTTTGGTCATTCTAATTTCATAAAAATATCAACTTGATCCTCCTGGCTTGAAAGCAGACAATGTTGTCCTCCTTTTTTTTTTAAATTCCAATTTTGTTCCTTGCCTCATAATGCATTACAAATTTTATCCCAAATTTAAAAATATGTTGACTTGGACATATATATTAAGTGAGAGTCAATTGTATCAAATAAATAAATAACATCTAAATTAGCAAATCGTTGAGTTTGACATTGAATTTTGTATAGATTATGAGACAAATTAAATAAGTATATTTTAAATAATAATAATAATAATAATAATAATAATAATAATAATAATAATAATAATAATAATAACAGCACAAGATTAACTTTTTTTAAAGTAGGGGGACCAAATTAAAACTTTTATAAAATTAGAGGGACCAAAGGTATCTTTAAACCCAAAAGAAATTAATATTATCTTTGAATGTATTTTAATCCTCGTTTAATTTTAAGGAATATTTGTGTATATTTTCTTTATTAAAGAAAGAGACGTGTGATTTAGATACTTCTCAATAAAAGAAAATAATATTCCACCAATGTTAAAAGATAGTTAAGTGTTTCGTTGAGCAAGAAAACTTTTATGAGAACTTTGGGGTTTTAAGGCACCTTTAAAGTTCAAAGTAGAGTACCAAAATAAATGGGCATCTAATCATCCCCCTATCTTCGCTGTCCCAAAAAAAAATTCATTCCCAAATCATTTTTCATCACCTTAATGGCAAAAAGAAGAAATCCTATTGCCCCACGTGTGAAAACACTCTCCAATGAATCGTCCAAAGAAGAAGATAATATATAATATTGGACTCCGAAAAGAAGAGAAAGTGTAATGCACGCATGAAATTTAGTATCTTTTCCAGCAGACATCTGTGAAGCGAGCAAATGTTCATGGTCTGGTAGCTAGCTACCTCACCTTTTTCCTCCCATAGAAGTTGAAATGAAATACTGGGAATATGGAGCTTAGTGCTACACATACACACCTATGTGCTTTAACTTCATCTTTTTGAAGTTGTTATTGGAATTGTTTGCAATTATGCATAATAGTGACTAAATGTTTTAAATTCTGATATATACTGCAATTGTATTTATATGTTTTGTGGTATAGTATGATGGTGAGATGATGTCATAATATACGAAAAAATACAGTCGCTGTGAACCGTAATTACGAGGTTAATACGTTTACAAAATCTTACTTCAATAATAATATATATCATGTCAAACGTTATTTCGAACCTTAATAGTGTATGATAATTATGAGAAAATATAATTGTTACGTATCACAAATTGTAATACAATGCTATTATAAAATCTAGGAGAAATTATACTTATTCACACCGCTATTTCATTTGAATTGTAATATTCTCTCAATCTATGTAACTAACTTCCGAATTTGTTGGTTCTTATTGCCATTATTCTCTACCATGTTATTCAGTCGTTAAACTGATTAGTTCATCACATTTCTATTGTACATGCCTCTCCCTCTTTATCACGCCATAGTAAAACACTCTTCTGTCTCTATATTTAATTAGGTATTCATCGTAATAGCTAGTTAGTCCGAGATTACAGAGAGAATGAATATGGAAATTGGTAAACTGTTGAAAAAGACTTGATGTTATGGTAAAGGGAGGTCGCTAAGGGCAACAAGTATTTGTATAGTTCAATTTAATTAGATTTAACGATTAATTTAAACAATAGAGAGTTAACATTAAATTGGAACTAGGGGTCAATTGTGATCTTTTATGGGGATAATATCACAATATATGGGAGGTAAAAATTAAAGTTAAACACTATTTCTCCTAAAACTTGTTATAAAGTAATAATACTTTATAACAAGTTTTTTTGCAATTTAAAAGGAATAAAACTTTTGAGGGAAAGAAAATCGTGGCATGGAATGAGTTACCGTTTGACGGAGTGCTACAGGGGCAAGGAACTTCAATTGTGAAGTGTTTGTACACTAAAAAAGTTGTAGGCCACTCAAGCCAAGTAGGCAAGGAAGAGTGGGAAGTAGTAAATGAACGCAATCTGTAGTTGTGTTGGAACCTATGATATTCTTTCAAATGGAAGGAAACAAAAGTTGCCCTTGCTTATTCTTAATTTTCCTAGCTTTTCTGTATATATATATATATATATATATATATGTGTATATATATATATATATGTTCATGTATGGCCTACGTATACTAACTAAATATTCACTACAAGACATAATGAGTGGAGAAAAATATGAAAAGTCTTTCAAATAAAATAAAGAATGACCAAAAATTAAAAATTAATATATAGGTGATCTTGCAAGTTATATAACTGTGATATACATACATACATACATACATACATACATACATACATACATACATACATACATATATATATATATATATATACAGCACGGCACCTCTATGTTTCTAATCGTTGGATCTTCTGCTATTTTCTTTGTATGTAAATTTATTCTTAATAACGCAGATATAAACGAAATGAACAAAAGGATCCTTCATTGAAAGGAAATCTAACGTTCGTGTTCGTTCTTTTTAAAAAAGTAGAAATATTTTCTCTTACAATAATCAAATGAGGAGGGATCAATTGACGCCGACATAAAATTTGACAATCTTGCACCTTTCAACCCGTTAGTATTTTATAATAAAAAGTGATTTTTATTAATACAACGGTTGGATTGAAAGTAATAACTACGTTAATTTTTATGTCAAATTTTATAATAATCACGTAACAATAACATGCAATCAAATAGTTAATATTTTCTCATATTTAAAATGTGTATTATATGTTTATTTTTGGACATATTGGTAGGGTATAAAATAACTTTGGATTAATATTAAATTTTGCGAAGATGGTATTTATGATTAAAACTTTTAATTTAACAATAAATTTTGTAAAAAATTTATCCTATAAAAAGTTATTCAATTGTATAAGAATAACTGTAATTGACGCCGAAGTTAATTGATTCATCCTCTAATCAAATAAATATAATCATAAGATATCCAAATTAATGCAAAGGCAAGCATGCCTATAATGCAAAGGTTAAGATTGCAAATTTTATTCTACTTTATAATTCTTATTTTTGTCTATATATATATATATGTGCTGTTTGTGCTGTTAGACAAAGTCTACATTGATAACTGGAACAAACCCCTCTCTTCATTTCGAATAAATTTATGTCATCTATTTTATTTTAAAAAAAAAATGTCTGTATACGAATATATTCTAAAATTTTGCCATCCACTCTATCTGGTTTGAATTAAGAAAGAAATTATAAAAATGACAAATTTAACCATGATGAAATTAGGGTTTAGATAAGCAAAATCTTAGCAAACTTATTTCTTTTCTACTTTCTACAAACCTCCTACTATATGAAATGCCTAAATTATAGTCAACTAGAATGTATATGATAACTATTATAGTCAATAACATGTAACTTAAATGGCAGATTTTACATGTTGCTAATATTATACATAATATATATGTATAATTATCAACAAACTATGAGTCTAATGGTAGCTCTTTTCCGATCTGAAGAAGTTCTATCTTACCATTACCTTTTCCAAATTTTTAGAGCATAATACTTCTTTTTAAGAAAATATTTTTAAGCACATATAATGTTCCATCTGACCGTATAATGAATTAATAAAAACTTATGAATTATAGGTAATAAAATTTATCAACACACTCATTTTAATGAATTTTTATGAACTCTTTATACCACTTGATTGTACAAAGAATATATATAAATTTTTTTCATCTGTAACATATATTTACGTTCAACTCATGATATCATAACAATAGCAGTACTGAGTACATAAAAAAAATCAGCAATAATAATGAGAACGAAGATGATCATCTATAGGAAAAGCAAAAGATGAGAGAACAACCCATTAGTCAGTCTTGCCTCATTCTTTCCACATGTGTTTATGAATACTAAATTGAAGGACAATATGCTTCCCATTAGCCTTGGCATCTTGCAGAATCTATACGTTGTCTCAAATACCGTCTCATCTCATGCATTAGTGATTTGTTGCCTTCCGTGGCTCCTAACACATTTATCTTCCACACTCATTCTTTCCCACCAATAGTGCTACTTTTTCTAGGTTTGAGTTTAAATTTTGAAAGAAAAGATCATATAACAAATGCCATTGTCCCCATTAAAGCATCGTACAAGCTCATCATGTTCTGAAAAGGGCTATTTCCTTGACCCAAAAGCCTGCTATTATTGAACCCTCTATGCAGTCAACAAATTCAAAAGTTGTTGCCAAAGATTCACTTCTTCACGTCTAGGACACAAATCTTTGGAGAGATCAGGCTAACATTGCTTTACAGCTTTTTTGGCCGTAGTTATTTTGGCTTTATCATTGAATTACTACGTACTAGGGTTTTAATTAAATTGGAATCGATCCTCAAATTATTATTGCAATAACAATTTTGATGTTCTAGTAGAGTTTTTACGATCACTTTCAGTTTGTGATTGTGATCCGAAATAACTACCTTTTTTTCTTTTTAAATTGCAATTACCAAGTGTCCCCCAGTCTATAAAAAATCACATTTATCTCCTGACCTGATAGTCTACTTGCAATAACCCTCTACTGTCTAAATTAAATGTTAAATCCAATTGAGTTAAATACATGTGCAATACACATGCCTCTCTCATTACCAAAATATCAATTTTCCTTCCATAATTCACCCATTTCCATTTTTATTCTATTTCTAATCTCAAACCAAACCATCAAGATAGAAGAGACTTTTTTGCTTGTTCTGATAAAAGAAGAGGCATGTATAATGTAAATACGTTCAATTCAATTGTTCAAATTCCGATTTAAACGGTATAAAATTTTTTGCAATGAGGCCAATAAATCATGGTTAATTGTGATTTTATAGAGGCAAAAAATCAAGACAAGTGAGTATAATTTTCTCCATCTTATCATATTTTCTTGCGACTACTTTAATCACTGACAAATTGTAATTGCAATTGCAATTACGTGCTAAACGAGTGCCGAAAGGGAGGTTTTAATAGAAAACGCACGCATATAGACGATAGCTGTAGTAAAGTAGAAGACAAAGATCATAATAAAAACGAAAGAAATAAAGGAAAAGATCCTCAATCAGTAGTACTTTATCACATCAAACGTCTTGCTTGCTTGCCATTAGACTCCTGTGTGTTGAACTTCAAACAATTTACATTCGATATTTTTTTTTAACCTAAACGAAGGATTTGGATTCTCTCTTTTTTTAAAAAAATTTAATAGTAGTTATTAATTTTTTTAAAAAATAAACATAATATGTGTATAAGACTCACTTAAATGAATAGACCTTATAGTATGTGAATATCTCGTGCATATTTTATTTATCTCTCACAATTTCTATCTCCTTCGCATTTTTATTGAACTATACAAATGACATAGAATGCAATATGCATGAGGCTATTCACTTTATAATATAGAGACAACAAAACTCGTACGCTAGAATCAATATAGAACTAATAATTAAAAGGCACAAGTAATTGCTGTATAAATGACATGGACCATTGTGTTAATTTATTGTTTTCATATCTAATTATAATCAATTAATGAGACAATAGAAAGGGACTTTGGACGAAGCTATTTCTTTCTATGTGAAACTTTCCTTTTGGATTAATCTAAATATATGATGTACAATGATTATTTTTTTCGTGTAGATTAGCATATATGCTAACGAGATAGATATTCATGTATATGTTTTTGGCTTTCATAAAAAATGATTTAGAAGGATCTCAACTTTTTATGTCCTCGGAGGATCAAAGAAAATCCCAAGACTTATATAAAAAACAACAATAGGGTAAAATAAATTCCTACATGTATATAGACACACTATGGTTGGTTGAAAGTTTTCAATGTGGTAAATCCTGTGGGTTCCTAGCACTTTCTTCCCTATTTTTCTTTCTCTCAATTTCTTGTAAAAACGGCAAAAAGTGACCTCCTTCACGTGTCAAAGGTGATATGTTTACATTACGCATCGCTTTAAGTGTTGTATTTAGTGACAATTGACTCACTGTTAAACTCCTCATGCCCTTGTTATTTCGATGGTACTTTGAAAATCATCAAGACATATGGCTCAAGGTGGACCTTAGCGCCCTTGTGAGACGAGGTCTTGTGGTGGTCAACTTCATCTTCAACCTTCAGCCAATATTTTCCAGATTTTGCGTAAAATTAACCATGAACATACCGCCATGCTTGAAGCTTTATACGTCCCTCATTTTTTGACAAAGTCGAGGGTATTATATCTCATTGGAAAGCTTAAGAAATGATCTTTCCAACCATATATAGCCCTCACACTGATACAGCCTAAATAGAGAACAATTAGCTTCGAAAATGGGTCGTTCATCATTTTTTCACAAGTATAAATTTTAAATTTTTCTCTAATAATTTATTCATTTTACACTAAATTTTAATCACATGTTATACATAATATAAGTATCATTTATTGTGAAAATCGTGGTCTATAATGATATTTACGTTTATTCACTATCAATGGTCAAAGTTGCTGAAGACATGTGAAAATCATACCATACATCCACAAAAGAATTAGAAGGAAAAAGCACATTTAACCTAGCTCTGTTATCAATGAAGGACTTGAAAATTCGAATGCAATAGAATAAATTCATACCTGAAACTTAATCTTTAAATATTGACTCCTTCATGCTCCTCTCCAAGTAGTAGCCTTCACAGTTTTACACAAGATCACCTATGATGGAACCTTGGATGTTTTTCACGACAAGCACACATAAAACCCTAGAGAAATAACTAACTCTTGCTCTCTCTGTGTTTCTCACTTTTTTCCTTTGCAGAGAATTGTGTATTTTATAGAGCATCCCCCAATCTCTCTTTTTTACGTAACTAAATATACATGAGTTATCTTACTACTTCTATTCTTTCAATTAGTTATTAGATAACAAACCACCAACCCACTTGTTTCAAATTAAAGTTAATTATCCTAGATAATTAATTATCTCACATAATTAATTAATTAACTGAGTTAGGTCATACTAGGTCGACCTGCATCATAAGCATCACAAAGTCTAACAACTCTATTTATAGTTCACTGCATTTTCTCCAATTTTTCTCAGAATCATTGCATATTCCGTTTTCTACATATATATATATATATATATTCTTTACTTTTTGTGTTTGGTGATTATCTAATGGCATAACTTGATCCACTTAGAGAAAGTCTGGTTATAATATGAAATTTGTGTCTTTAAAAAATTACTTTCCTTTTTAAAGGACACTGTGATAAAAAATAATTTAATTTTTAATCAAATATTTTAACAAGTGAATATTATTAATGTTTAAGATCATTTTTTTATTTGAGTGACAATGCTTATGCTCAAAACATCTTAATTTTTTCTCCTAATTAATTCCCCTCATCACAAGAAAAGCTATTATAATTCTTTACCTTTCTTCCTACAATTAAAAAAAAAAATTATGCAACTATTTAAAAATTGTTTTTCCTGTTGGCAAACACAAATGAAAATTTAAAAAAGGCGCTTTTGTTTAGCGCGGTCAAATAGGCACTTATTAATCCATATTTGAGATTATTAACATGTTTTAAAATCTTTTCTTTCTTTTTTCAAAGAATGATGCTTGTGTACAAAGTCCATTCCCCTCCTAAATAAATTAATTATTGGATAATAATTAAACTCAAGATAACTCCATTGAAATCCAAAATAATGAAACTGAAAAAAAATAATGATACACCTAATTAATTAGCAAGAGCTTTGGCCAATAGAATTTAACTATTATGTGAAACGACGTGCTGTATATGCATTTTATTATTCCTAATTTTTGTCCTATGATTGGGCTACACATTTACACAACCAATAGTATAACCTCCCTTTCGTCTGTTGCTCCAACATCTACAAACATATACAAATTAATCTAGCAATCTAAAACAATCAACCATTGTAAGTGATGTTAATAATATTGAACATACGGCCAAAAAGGAAAGACTTAGCGAATTATTAATTAAGACCACATAAACATTTTTAGCAGTAATAGAATACAAAGCCTTTATAATTTCTTGTATAAAGTAGTAATTAATAAAATGGTTATATATGAGAACCATTCCAAATCGCCGCTGACACAAACAAGTATAGCAGCCAAAGCCACGAAGTGTGGTTATTGCTGCATCTTTGAAAATCTAATGGGCATTGGACTTGTCAATATTATAAGGAGAATTTGAAAAAAAATAAAATTGACAAGGAACTATTTAAAATTTAGCTGCATTTAAAAATCATCTTAATTTAATACAAATTTGGAAAGTCTCCAACTTCAATTTCTTAATTATTTTAATACATAGTGATATTATACTATAAATATCTCCAAACAAAAAAAGTAAATTAATTATAACTCCAATTTTGGAGTTTGCTTGAAGATTTTGTTCAGAGTAGGAGGCTCGCGAGTTATGTATATAGGGGAGAAGGTTCTCGAGTTTTCTACAAAGGGGATATCATTAAGGACCTATAAAGTAGGGGAAACGGAATTATTAGAGCTTATTAAAGAGCCAAACAAGGAACAACGAACTTCACCTTGACTCTATCTTTATGCACTAAAATGTTATCAGTATATATGGTAAATATGGATTAAAGTTTTCAGTTTCAGTTTGCAAAAATATCGATCGTTATACTTGACTATTTAAAATATAAAAATTTATTTAAAAGGCCTATGTGGAATGTGATGTGCCTATGTACGAAGAAATGAGGCTAAGGACATGCAACCAGGCAAGACAGCGTCTGTTCTTCGCAACAAGGGATTTCAAAGACATAAAATATATTAAAATTTCAAAGTATTGAATTCATAAAGTAAATTGAACATGTTCAAGAATATATAAAAGGAAAAAAAAAATCATTTATAAAGCGAAGAATCCCACTTTGAAAAGGCAAATAAATAGAACCCCATTAGCACTTCATGAAGAACTTATACTATGAACAAAAAGCAAATGTTCTAAGAATTTTACACTTGCATCACCACTGAGTTTTAGCCAACAGATAAGCTAATATTTGGATAATCTCAGACAAGCACTAGATGATCTTTTAGCCCTTTTTTATCAATAAGAAATCAACAATAAATGGAAGCAAATTGCCAAATTGTCATTGTCATTCTATTGCAAAATATTATGATTTATGAGTAGATATCTCTTATAATCACTTTAATAACATGATCCAATCTGCAGCTAGCATTGGTGCTTATATTTCAATCATGAATCAGACACAAGCTTGTTCCCTCAGGGTACAAGCATCCAATATTGTAGAATATGCAAAATATTAAGGTGGAAGTGGAATCCACACAATCATGATACCTCTTTCACTAAGCATAGAATCACTATGATTAAAGCATGCGTATATGAGACAGAATCCAGCAATGAGTGTTAAGTGACTGAAAGCTATGAATTAGTATTTTTGGTGAATTAAAAATAAAATCTAATAAGAATTGTACAAGTTGTTCCACCTTTAAAATAGAACCCACTGCAAGTAGTGGATATCTCTTAATAAAGGATCATCAACATGGAATCAATCTTTTGATCAATGCAAATAATCTTACCAATTGAGCCAAATCATGCTTGCCAGCAATTATGTATTATTTCAACTAAGCATGCATATATATATCATATGGTTTGGAGAATTGTTTTATGCGGACAAGAAAAGTTACCCAAGTTGATTATCTTCAAAGAAACTCTAGTGTTCCACTTCTCTCTTTTTATTGGATAGTCAAGAGTGATGGGAAATTAGTTGGTTATGAATTTTCGTTATTTAATTATGGCATTAGTTTACTTTGTTTTTTACACAATCCAAAATTTATCTACAATATTGAGAAGAAATATAAGATTTCCTTTAAATTTGCATAGTTAAAGTCCAGTAATTTTTATTTGATGAAAAAGAAAAATAAGAATGAGAAGCATGATTAACATTTTCATTAAGCAAGTTCACATACTATACTTCAAATAAAATCACATATAACCTCTTCCATAACGAGTTATAGGGCCTCACATAGATATCAGCATGTGTGACAGTATGGACAAAACTCTCCGAATCGTGATTAACTATATACCACACCTGGTCAAGGTAAATTTTTTCAGATTATGCCAAAAGAAATAGTTAAAAATGCTCTAATCTTGACACTTAATGGTTTTGATATTGGACCGCCTGATAGGCCTTGGGTTGGACCAACCACTAGTCTAATAGGCCAAGCCCAATTTCCCTCGTTCATCAAGCTGAGCGTATCCTAGAATTAATCACATTAAATTAGTTACAACCCTGGGTGGGAAGGAGCATGTATGACTATAGGCTCTGTTTGGTTCAATGTTTTGTAAAAATATTTTTTTTATATAATTTGTATAATGTTTATTATATCTTTATATTTATTATTTTATTCATTAAATCAATTTTTTAAAAATAAAAATAAAATAATTATTTTTTATCTTACTTACTCTCATTTATTCACTTTTTTTTATTATTATTATATCTTTCAACTAAATGGAATATTAAACACCGTGACAACTTCGCAACTGCACTTCTTTTATATTGCATCATAGCTATCCCTGCTTACAGTGGATTCTCTACTCATTCTAGAAGTTGCTGCCACTAATAGAGGTTATTTGGATTAAATATAGATGGGTTAAATTTGACTTTTTCTTGAAGGATACAAAATATAGAATTAAAATAATTTTTTAATTTCCAGCTTCAAAAAATTTAACACTTAAATTAAAAAAAATTAAATCTGACCTATTCAAATTTAATCTAAATAAACCTGTGAAAAATAACTCTCTATTCATTTCTCAAGAGAATTAAAGAATTTAGACTATAAATCTAACAAGCACATATCACATGTTTCCCTACATATCATTATCTGGCCGAAGGACAAATCATTATATTACTTAGGGGAATTCAGCTTGTTTAGTAGTTAGAAAGAAAAAGAAAAAAAAATGTATATTATCTATTACATTCATATAATTAATGATAAAAAAGTTATTTTGTATTTTTAAAATTTTTTTTTTTTTTAATTTCTAACTTGAGCGTCACACACGCCTAGCCTTATTATTTCTCTGCTCAATCCCTGACTAAAGTACCAGAGCATGTAGTATTCCTGGAGCCATTGCTACCATCATTGTTTGCCATCTCTTTGTTGCAGGCATCACCATAAGACACCATGCTACCGTGAATAGCTTCAAAGCTCATTCGGACACATCCTCCTGAGAAAAACTTCACCAACACCAAATTGAATAGTTTAACTAATCGAATTCTAAATTACTTTAAACATAAGCCACTTAACATTTAAATATCAAAAGAATTTAATTTGGTTATGGTTTTGTTTTCTGTTCTTATCAAAAGTAGGGGTTATCAAATATGACCCGTTCATTTGGGCTGATTAGGCCCAACTCTGTTAGGCTTAGGCCTTGTTTTTAAGCTAAGGGCCAGAGTTGAGCTTAGATTTATAAGCAGGATTGGACCTGCCTAATTTATAATACTTTATACTATATAATATATTAAAATAATATATTTATATAAAAATAAAATATCCTTAACATATTTGGAATCTTATTGTATATATTCATGATAAAACAAAGCTGGACTTGGAATAGCACTTTAAAGTTCAAACAGGGCATAGGCCTGACTTTTGTATACATTCTTGATAAGATTTTATTATTAATTTTTTAAAAAAAATTCGTCCTTGTTTTGTATTTGACTTGTATTAAACACTAGTATAAAATTTGGTGCAACATTTTAAATTACATATAAATGCTTTATATTTTATCGGGTTGTCGTATTCGTATCAATATCTATGTTCCTCAAATGAGACCCTAACATCTCAGAAACCCTGGTTCTAGAAGGCATGGCTGTCTGGGTGTGAACTTCGCTCTTGAACAAGGCTTTCTCGACTGCGTTTTCGAAAGTGATGCAAAAAGAGTAGTTGAAGGCCTCAACAGAGCAAAGGTGCGCCAATCTTATCTGGGTCTTTTTATTTATTAATTATTATTGTTATTATTATTTGATAAGAATCATATCTGGGTCTTTGGTTACAGGATATTCAAACTTCGGCTTCTTTTTTCAGCACCTAATCTTGGCATTAGTTTTGTAAAAATTTATGGTGGAGATGCTAGTGATTCAATCATTTAGTTAGATGAATTTTCTAGCTTTGTGTTGATGTCATCACTCATGACGCTATTTAATAAAGTTCTAGATTACTATATATATATATATATGTAATTACACAAGGGAAAATCGCAATTATGCATAATTACGCACAGGTTGAAATTTAGTATGTAAAAGTTATAGTTTTTTAAAGTATTCGAAAATTTATTTATATGTCATTTTGAATATAAACATATAAAAATTTCAAGATTTTCACGTTATGTATGTCTTAAATAAGATAGAAATATTTTTTTATGCATATTAAACTAATTCAAATTGTTTATAAATGAATTTTTAAATATTCAAAGAAATCAATATCTTCACTTACGACACTTTACCATAATTATGTCTGAATGTAACAAAAGCTCCTTAAATTAACTTTTGACAACTTTTGTATGGTTGTAAAGCTTAGTAGGTGCATTATTTGTAAAGCAATGCTAGTTTTGAATTTTTCGAACGACAACATGAATATCGGGTGACGTTTGTTACATGAAATTTTCAATTTTTTCAAGAAGTATTTAAAAATTTATTTTTAAAATGTTTAGACTTAATAAATATAAAAAAATAAAATTCATATATTGTATATAATCTAAATATAAAGATATTAATTTTGTATATCTATTTAATTTCTTGTTTTTGTACAAGAAAATAGTAATAAGAATAAGTTGCACTAAAACTACCAATTAAGGCGCCTTTGGAATTTGGGAAAGACAAACAAAGACTTAACCCAGAGAATAAACTTTTATAAAGAAGCCTACTTACCGGAGCCACAAATATTAAAAGACTTTATATATATATATATATGTGTGTGTGTGTGTGTGTGTGTGTGTGTGTGTGTGTGTGTGTGTGAACTTTCGAAGAGATATATTATAGCTATTGTTCATAAATAGTGTAGGCTTCGATTTGTCTCGAGCTATGCCTCGTCATTTTTCCCTCTATTTTCTTCTTAATTTCTGTTACTTTTTCCCTTGAATCATGTGTTTTTACGCAAGACCCCACCGCTTAATTTTTCTAAAAGCGTCTAATTGCAAGCAAGATTACCAATAAGAAAGAGATTTGAACCTTGCGTGTGAAGTGGACTTGATCGTAAGTAGGAAAATTGCT
Source organism: Erythrophleum fordii (assembly GCA_032878935.1). Taxonomy (NCBI): domain Eukaryota; kingdom Viridiplantae; phylum Streptophyta; class Magnoliopsida; order Fabales; family Fabaceae; genus Erythrophleum; species Erythrophleum fordii. The sequence continues at coordinate 8,410,142 of JAVQMF010000052.1, read as the reverse complement.
CGACTTGATAGGTTTAACCTAAAAAATATATATATGAGAAAAAAAAATCCTAAAAAAAGATTTGCTTAAAAAAAACCTGAAATGTAAAATAAGTTGAGCTCATCTTTTTTTAAAACCTGGCTCACCCTGAATTATATTTATTAATCAAAATATTAACATATTTATTTCTAATTTTAATTCTTATTATTAAAAATTTTAAAAAATTATTGATTAACTTTCTGTCTTTACGTTATTTTATTTATCAAATCTCTTTCATTAGTTATCTAATAGAGGAATAAAAACCCCAAATATGTTTTTGACAAGATATTATAGTATTGACTATGGCCATTTAAAAATTTTTAATTATGCCTATAAATTTCGTTAGTTTATAAACAACTTTATGTAAAAATTTTTTATCTTACAAAATGATAACATTATAAAAAAAATATTTCAACCAGCAAAAGCAAGTCTGGCTGGGCTTTATCTTTCATTTGGGTAAAAATTTGGACTGGGCCCTACTAAATTTTTTATTATTTTTTAATAAAATCTAATCCATTTGTACGTGGACCCGACCTATGATATGAGGAATTCTAACGCTAAAGTAAGTAAAGACTTAATTCAAACACCTTCAATCATTTGACCCAATTCGGTTTAACTATATTTAAATTATTAAATACAAAAAGAATTAAAATACCCAAATGAGCTGTACCATAATTCTTTCCTAGAAACTTCGATTTACCTACGACAATTATCCATCCGTCAAGCACTGCGACGAAAAAAGTCAATCTCTCTCTAAATGGAATACTGTGGGCCCCACCTCCCACATGCAGTTAGTCCTAATTGGCGTATTAGCAATATTGCTTTGAACCTTCTAGTATGCTTCTCTCTTCTTCACGTTTTGTCTGCAAAATTTAGTCACCCCCTCAAGGTTACTTCGTGGCCCAAATAGCCTATTTTGAAATGGTGTGGTTGTTTCCTTTAACAATAATGTTTTAAGTATTAAATTAAAATATGCAACAATTCATAATTTAATAATTTAATTATAATTGAATTGATGTAAAATTATTTTTTAAATACATATAATAGTATAAATATTATAAAATTTTATAATTAAATTATTATATATTATAAAATAATATTTAAAATATATACAAGTATTTAAAAATATAAAAAATAGTTAAAGTATTTTATATATAACAACAAATATATGTAAAATATAATATATGTCTTAAATGAAGTATTAAAGCATTTGAAAATTTATTTATATGTCATTTTGAATATAAAAATATAAAAATTTCAAGATTTTAGCGTTATGTATGCCTTAAATGAGATAGAAATATTTTCTTTTATACGTGTTAAACTAATCCAAATTATTTATAAATAAATTTTTAAATATTTAAAGGAATTAATATCGTCACTTATGACACGTCACCATGATTATGTTCGAATGTAACAATAGTCCTTAAATTAACCTTTAACACAACTTTTATATGGTTGTAAAGCTTTGTAGGCGCATTACTTTTAAAGCAATGCTAGTTTTAAATTTTTTGGACGACAGCATGAGTATTGGATGACGTTTGTTACATAAAAATTTCAATTTTTTTTCAAGTAGTTACCAAAAATTTATTTTTCAAATGTTTGGACTTAATAAATATATAAAGAATAAAATTCATGTATTGTATATGTTCTAAATATAAAAAAAAAATAAGTTGTGCTAAGACTACCAATTAAAACGTCAAATAATATATTTGGAATCTTGAATTCATTTGACGTCAAAAAGTTAATAATAGATAAAGAAAGAGAAAGATAAAATGTGATTTTATAGATAAAAAATACTCATAATATTTTTATTTTTAATAATTAAATAATAATTATTAAAAAGTATTAAATAATAATTATAGGGATAGAATTCAAAATTTTTTAATTTTTTTAATTTTTTTTTCCTTCCCATTTCTCACTACGGAATGGACCGTCAGAAAAAAAAAACAAAAAAGAAATACCTAAGACTAGCCAAAGTGATAAAGGTAGGGTTGGAATATGATTAAAGTTAAGAGTTTAATTATTCAATGTAATATAAAACAGAAAACAAAAAATTAGCCGAGAAGATAACCTTCTATAAAGAAAGCTACTTGTCATGAAGCACCAAGTATTAAAGAATCTATTATATAAAAGCTGTGGGGTCAGTACTGTTTATAAACTGTTCATAGCATCGCGTCATTAGGACTGTTCATTTTATTGTTATGTATTTTCTGTACTTTCATCCATACATTTTTTTTTTTTTAGTTGTGAGACCCATATTTGTTGTATAACCCTTGAATTGGTTGGGATTATTGTTAGCATAATTGTTTATTTGTAATTTTTTTTTTAGTTGTGAGACTCACTTTTTTTTTATAATTTTTTAATTTGTAAAGATTGCTGCTAATATATATATATATATATATATATATATGTGTGTGTGTGTGTGTGTAAACTTTCAAAGACATGTATTATAATTATTGTTGATAAGTAGTATAAGGTGCGACTAGTCTTGCGCTAGCTACATGTCATCTTTTTTGTTTTTTTTTACACTTTCTTCTAAATCTCTATTATTTTTTTTTTTTTCTTGAATCCCTTGCACATGCAAGGCCCCATTGCCTGGTTTATTATATATATATATATAAAGGTTTAAGTTATTGTTAAACATCATTCTTTTACTGTTTTTTAACTATTTTTTGATATAATAGTTACATTTTATATTTTTCCTTTTCATTACTCAAGTATTTCTAAAATTTTCCTCTATTTTTTCGGTCCTTATGCGTATGCACGAGGCCACACTGTTAGTTTTTCTAAAATGGTTTGACTACAAGCAAGATTATCGAGTGCAGATCTTCTAATGTTGGTGGCACAAATATTAGGTAATGTTCTTTCACAAAAGAAGCCCCCATCATCTTTAAAAAAAAAAAAAGGAAAAAAAATTACTTTTATGGGTAATATGAGGTGATGTTGGTGCCACCAATATTAGAAGATCGCCAAGATTACCAATCAAAGAGAGATTTGAACCTTACATTTGAAGTAGGTTTGATCATAAATAAGAAAATCCACTCGGTTGATAGGTTTAATTTGAAAAAAAATGAATATGAGTAAAAAAAAATTTAAAAAGAAACGTTGTCTATGATCACCAAACAGTTAAATTTTTAGAAATGGTTATGTAGTTATAATTGGGTGATCTATGTAATACTTTCCTTTCTCTTTCTTCGTTATTTCCTTTATAATAACCAACGCGCAAAAAAAAAAAAACTTTCATTTCATTATACCAACGCACAATTATTTCTTGGAAGCACGGTTTCATATAATCCAATAGAGACTTTAAGGTTTTATGGAAGTTTTAAAATTAAAAGTTTTATAATAAATCAATTTACCCCTCTCTTGATGTACAGTAGACAAACAATCCTAAATTCGACCAAACTTCCTCATTTGTCTCTTATCACCCTCAAGACTGACCAATCAATTGTTTGCAAAATGAATGTATCTAAATTCATTCAATCAATGCTCACTATTTAATACTCATAAATCACTTATTAAAAAAATTTTTTGATTTAAAATAGAAGTCATTTTTTAAAATTATCTTGATCATTAAATAATTTTTTTAAATATCCTTAATTAAATAAAGAGTCATTAAAACTAATACAATTTATCAAAGATAGAGATAGACTTTTTAATTAAGAATAAATATAAAAAAAATTATATTTTAATACAAATTTAAATAATTAAATTATTTTTAATTAAATTTTTAAATATCTATAAAATAAGTATTGATCACTTATGATAAAGATCAATAGAGTAATAGTTAGAATCACTTTCCAAAAAGGTTATCCTATGGCGACCTCCGATTGGTTGAAGGTAATAAGCCCACTTTAATAACTGTTTAAGTTCTGACTTTGTGCAAGATTAGAAGCTTGCGTGATATGACCGTATACCATTTAATTTTATAGGAGATATGTAATTTAATATTATTTATAGTCTCCTATATAAAAAATAAATAATTAATTTATAAAAATTAAAAATAATTGAATTTCTTAATTTTTAAAAAATAAAAATTATTTTTTAAAAATATTCTTATTTAATATGTATATATTTTTGTAAATTAATGACAATCACTACTTATAATTTAAAAAAATTATTTAATAAAATGTATAATTAAAATATTATAATTAATATATTAGATATTAATAATTTATTTCTTATATTTTATACAAAATCAATTCTGAAAAGAAAATTTTATATATGGAAGTAGTATTAAACTTCCACCCTTGTTGGCATAAAAGCAATCTGAAAGAAGACGGCGGCGACAAAGACCAAGACCAAGACCAAGATTCCATAAGCTTGGCCTCTATATCGTCTTGATCTGCATGAGTCCTCTTCCCATGAAATTTAATGGAAATTATCAGCAAGCGGTTGGTTCCTTTTCAATCAAAAGCCACTATCATTACTCGAATCTTTTAGCAAACACGGCCTTAATTATTTTCAATTAGCCACATCTTCCTCGGTCATGTGATAAATTAAGATGGATTGAGAGTAGATAAATTTTTAAATACACTTTTTGCACCACTATTAATAAAAATTTATTAAAACAAGCACTTTAATACGTGCCATCACTTGAATGTGAGTAATTTAATTTGCATATTCAAATGTTCAATTTAGTAGGAAAAGTTTTGACTAATACAACTTTATTTTAATTCTTTATAAATGGAGTATTTTTTAATTTAGTATTTTATAAAATTATTATTTTTAACATTAGTCATTCACAAATAAAATTACTATCAATAATATCCTTTTATTCTTTTATAATAAATAAAATTAACAAATGTGATGATATATAATATTTTTTTTTATAGGTTATCAATAATACCCTTACATCAATTTATTGTTGATTTTATTTATGATAAATTAATAAAATGATATTATTGATAATAACTTCATTTATGAAAAATTAAATTAAGAAATAATCATATGTAAAGGGATTAAATCAAGGAAGCAATTCTACGAGGGAACAAATTGAGAAATAGCTTATTTATAAGAGACCAAATTTTTTAAAAAAATTCTATAAGAGACTAAATTAAAAAATATCTCATTTATAAAAATCAAAATAGGGTCTTAGTCAAAACGTTATTCTCTAGTATTCAACTTCTGCCTTATTTTTTTCATCAGTCTGAATTTGCTTTCTCGTGGATAAATTTTTCTCCCTTTTTACTTATGCACGATATATGTTTAATTAATTAACCTAAATGCATGAAACGCTAGCTGGGGTTTATATACACAAAATGCAATTAATTTGTTCAAAGAAAATGTTATGCGCATATTAATAAAAGCCATTCACACAGCGGAGTCGCTAACTTTTTATAGTTAAATGAAAATTGTAACTTAAGAAAGAGTCATATCACACGTAATGGGTGCATTTATATTTTATCCATGTTTATATCTAAAAGATTTGTTTAAAGATTAAAGTCTCGCTCATCAAAATTTTAACAAGGAGGTAAGTGGTCTTTAATCTTTTTATTGATAGCATAAAACAAGAATAGATAACTTACCTCCTAAATCTTCTTTTTTCCAAAAAAAGAAACGTGATCTAAATCATTCGATAATCTAAACATAAATTTTTAACATAGTTAGATTATTAACAAATAGCCAGTGTATATGAAACGAATATGTTAAGTGTGAGAGCATCCTCGTTTGTTGCGCCTTTTGTAAAGAGTGATGATCGAGAATACATATTTTTTAATTATAATATAATTAATTATTAAATATAAAATAATATTTTACTTATTTTAATATTCATTAATTATATAAAATATTAACTAATTTTTCAAGTGATTATTTAATTATTAAATAAATTAATATTTTAAATAATTATTTAATAAAATATTATTATATATTTAATAATTAATTTTATCATTCCTAAAAAAAAACGTGTTCTCAATCTCGTGAGTGTAAAATCATCACTCTCTCACCAAATTGGTAAGCTCCACACGTGTAACTCAATTTCCACGTTTGAATTGTTCTGTTTGGTTAAAAAATATAATAATAAAAAAAAATAAAATATAAATAAGTAGAGATAAATAAAATAAAAAATAAATTTTTTATTTTTATTTTTTAAAAATAATTAAATAATAAAATAATAAATATAAAATTATAATAAATATTACACCAATCATATAAAAAAATTACGTTCACACATTGTTTGGACCAACCAGAGCCTTTAAGAGCGTGGTGCACGATAGACAAGCGTTGTCGTGTACAACCAAGCCAGTTGCGTCAAAAGGTATGGATTGGGCGTTAGAAGTGTTACTTTTTATTTTTTTATTTTTAGCATTTTTGGTTACGAACATGTAAAATTAAAAAATTAAAAATAAAAAGAAATCAATGCATATCTATGCGCATGCGCTTGTCCCTCAATCCAATTTTCCTTCCCGGCAAATTAAAGTGATACCAATTTGTCAAACTCATGCAGTGGTTGGTGGGGGTGACTATTTTTTCCTTCGCTAAGTGACAAATTTGGAGTCGTCTAACAAATATAAGCAAGCGTCTCGCATAAAATAAATTAATCGATGATATGAACTCTTAACACCGTAATAATATTAAACAGTAACGTATTTATATCTATCATTATAAAATTGATATTTTGGATACTCATTTCAGTACTTTGAAACTATTTATTTTCTTAATTTCCTCATAAAAAGCAATTATTTGATAGGGTAAATCAGAAGTTGTGTTTTTCCAACATTTATAGGAAGTGGAGAAGAGAATTAGCCATGTAACCCATAAAATTAATTAGTAGTATAATTAAATTATCATTATCTAATGTGATCATATAAATAACAGTATATTTTTATTTAAAAAAATATATAATTAGTGAAAACCCATAAAATTTTTACATCTCAAACACTGTATATAAAAAAATAAATTACATTAAATTTATTTTTAAATTAATTAATTAAATCGATTTAATCACCGTTCATAATTATTAAACTATATATTGCTCCTTTCTCTAGTTTAATATCAGATCCACTTCTTAAAACATTCATCTCAGATATAATTTCTTTCCTAAGTAAAATTTAAAGCAAACTAACAATTTAATCCTTGAATTGTTAGATTTATGTAATTGTAGTTTTAAAAAATTAATGAATATATAAGTTAGTTCTGAAAAATAATGTTGTTACATGTTAGTCCTTATTGAATTTCTAGATCACTTAACAGAAGATCTAATTAAATTTTAAAAACTAAATCTTGCACTTGCGCATTAAATTTAAAAAATTAAAGTCAAATGTGTATAAAAAATTAATGAATCAAATTGGTAGTATACTTTTAAATTAATCTTTGTATGCATAGGTGTCTATCGTAATTAATTGACTTATCTTCTATTTAAATATCCAAACTACAATTTCCACAAGTATAATTAAATTAACAAGTCTACCTTTTAAAGCTTTGACATGGTAAATTCCTTTGAAGCTTCCTTTCTTTTGCTCGCACATCACAATTTTTTCCATTATATAAAGGGAGCAAACGCTTATTGCTTTGCATGCGATCGATATACTAATACTAATACTCATCACTTTCTTCTTTCTTCTTTCTTCTTAAGCTTTTATAAGATGGTTCAAGAGAAGAAGCTCGTGGACGAAGTGTCCGGCTGGCTCAAACTGTACGATGACGGTTCCGTAGACCGGACATGGACCGGTCCACCACAATTCAAGTTCATGGCCGAATCGGTTCCCGCCCATGAACAATTCTTGGACGGAGTCGCCACTCGTGACGTCATTATCGATAACAAGTCGGGCCGCCGTGCTCGGCTGTATCTTCCAGAGCCAACCCCTGAAGACACAGGCAAACTCCCCGTGCTCCTCCACTTCCACGGCGGCGGGTTCTGCATAAGCGAAGCCGACTGGTTCATGTACTACCACATCTACACCCAGTTTGCCCGATCGGCCAGGGTCATCTGTGTCTCCCCCTATCTCCGGCGCGCCCCTGAGCACCCCCTCCCCGCCGCCATTGACGACGGCTTCTCGTCCCTTCTCTGGCTCCAGTCCGTCGCCAAAGGCAACTCCCAAGAGCCGTGGCTCACGAAACATGCCGATTTCAACCGTGTTTTCCTCATCGGAGACAGCTCTGGCGGGAACGTTGTCCACGAGGTGGCTGCCAGAGCCGGAAAATTGGACCTGAACCCCGTGAGGTTGGCTGGGGGAGTACCGGTCCACCCAGGGTTCCTCCGGTCGAAGAGGAGCAAGTCGGAGCTAGAGAACCCTCAGACACCGTTCTTAACACTGGACATGTTGGACAAGTTCTTGAGCTTGGCGCTGCCGGTCGGAAGCAACAAGGACCACCCAATAACCTGCCCAATGGGCAGCGGAGCGCCACCCCTTGAGGAGCTGAAGCTTCCGCCGTTTCTGCTGTGCTTGGCGGAGATGGACTTGATAATAGATACGGAGATGGAGTACTATGAGGCCATGAAGAAGGCTAACAAAGAAGTGGAGCTATTTGTTAGCCTAGGCATGAGCCACAGCTTTTACCTGAACAAAGTTGCGGTGGATTTGGATCCAAGTACGGGTCAACAAACCCGAGCTCTTATCGCAAAGGTCAAAGAGTTCATTGATAAGCACTGAAGTGAAGAATAATCATCATCGGTTATTGGTTGATTTATAATAATTAATGAGATAATTGTTGGTGTGTGTCTTAGATTGGACGGTTTTAGCTTTCGTAATTAATGTGTTTTATTTTATTTGTTTGTAATCCTTTTTGTCCTTAGAGGAGAAACATAAGTATATTTAGAGTAATGCTTGGAGAAAACTACGGTTAAGACTTGGAATAATCGACATACGTCTTTACTGTTTTTTTTTTCTTTTGGGTTCTGTTTTTGTCGTCTTGGTTTTTGGTTTTCCCTTCTTTTTCTCGCTTGGATTTTGACTCTTTTTATCTCACCAAAAGAAATAATTGCAGTGGATTTTAATTAAAATTGTATTAAATCGTAATCATGTAGTGATAGTAAGTTTCTGTACATTATTTGACTCTTTTTTGTGTTACCAAAAGAAAAAATTAGTCATGAGAGTTTATCATTGAGCATCATATTTTTATTTGGCTCAAGTGGCTTTTTTTAAAAAAAAAAATTTAAATGTCAGGAACGTTTCTATCACATTCTTTCTTTCACTCTCAACTCTTTTTTGTCTTGTACCTTCTATATTGCGAGAGAGAGAGTCTCATATATAAAAACATCGTTCTGAAATATAATATTCTGTTAAATATCATTTAGATTGAAATACATATTTTATGAGACACTTAACAAATAACTTATTTTATCATAATTGTAAGTAGCTGTAAATACATTATATGACAAGATTTTATATTGTTTAGTTTGAAAATGGTACAATAAAATTTTATTGATGCCAATAACAGTATAAAAAAAAAAAAGTTTAGACACGATTTTAATTATGATTAAGTCATTTACCATGATTCCAAAATACGAAGTTAAACTGTTTGTTGAGAAGGCTTTAACTATGGTCTCAAGGAATTGTTGGTAAATCCATGGCTAAAATGTGATTTAGTAACCATTGCAATAACTATGGCTAAGACCACGTCATCGCCATAATTATACAATTCATAGCTAGGATAGACTTGGCCATGGTTAGGTAATTGTGGCTAGACCACGTCTATCCACAGTTACATTAATCGTGATTAAGGCATGTTCTAGCATGATTTTAAATAACTATAGTTTGCCTATGATTATTGAATTATTGTTAGATGATATATAATTCATTTTAAGGTGGCGGTTTTAATTATTATTTTTGAATATTTTTAATTTTAAAATAAACTATTTTGTCCTTTTTTTCTGTCACAAACTTATGTTACACCCGAAAATGCGACCGCGTGGCGTCAAACCGAAAACAAAATCAAACTTAAAAGTAAAAAGGAATAGGGTTTAGGAGTTGCCACCAAAATTTTAAAAAAGCCTTTTTAGTTTAAAAAATAGTCTATGAACCAGATTTGAATTCGGGAATCAATTGTGAGTGGGGAAGGTGTTAGGCACCCCACTACACCCATTCCTAAGAACGGTTACCCTAAATCAGTTGTACAAAATTAATATGGCCTCTTTTCTATTTTTAATTCTCCCTAACCAATCATATGCAAAAACAGAAAAAAAAATTAAGGAAATAAAATTAAACATAAAAAGAAGAAAGAAAATTAAAAGTAAAACAAAAAGAAATTCAAAGAGTAAAATAAGAAAAAAAGGAATAAAATTAAATGTAAAATAAGATTAAAAGAAATTAAAGAAATAAAATTAAGAGAAAATATTCATTTATAAAGGCAGATTTGACCTAAGATAAAAGCTTAGGACTTACGTACCCTCTGAAAGAGATCAAAGTCCACGTAGTTCGGCTGGAGACTGTGTTTATTTGTTTTTTAGGTTTTTTTTTGTTTCTTTTTGTTTTTGTTTTTTTTTTTCGAGTTTTGTTAGTTTTGTTAGTTTTATTTTATTTTTTGTTTTGTTCCTTTTTTTTTTATGAAAAGAAGAATATAATAAAAATAACTTTAACTTTCGCAAATAAAATGACTTTGAAGTTGATTGATATGTTTTATTTTTTTAAAAGATATAGTTACTTTTACTTCTTTCTTCTTCTCGTTTTTTATGATTTTTTTTCTATTTTTTTAATTTTGTATTTATTTATTTTTGCCTTTGATTAATCAAGAGGCAAAAACTTATCTTTAAGAAGATAAAAGTAAGATACTCAAGTTAAAGTTGCAAAAATAAAATGACACTTTCTCTTTTTCTATTTTAATCAATTTAATCTTTATTTTCGCTTTTGTTTTTGTTTTTTGTTTTATGAAAAGAAAAAGAAAATAAGAATTACTTTTATCTTTAGCAAATGAAACAAATTTAAAATGAGTTTGTGTGTTTTAATTTGCTAGAAATAAAGGTAATTTTACTTCTTTTACTCTTCTCCCATTTTCAATTTCCTATTCATTTTTTGGCATTTCATTTGTTTTTGTTTTTGTTTTAATTGTCTCTTTTTTCAATTATTTTATTTATTTTTAAAAGAGAGTGAGAGAAAGTTTAAGAGATTAATTTCTCATTCACTTTTGTATGCTCTTTCGTTATTATTATTGTTGTCCTCTTTTCTTTTAATTTTGTTGTTTTTATTATTATTATTATTTATTTATTATTCTTTTTATGTTTTGATGAAAAGAGAAAGAATATGAAAATTATTTAGACTATTGCAATCAAAATGATTTTAAAATTGATTTTTATGTTTTAATTTGCAAAGACCGAATTAATTCCATTTCTTTACTCTTTCTCCCATTTTTGACCTCCCTTTTTTATTTTTATTATGTATACTTTTTATTTCCTTTTTCTTCTTCTTACTTGTTTTGAAACTCTTTTGAAAACAAAATTATGTGTGGGCCATTGAAACTCAAAACATGTCAAAACATAAATTTAATACCTAATGGATACCAAGGAAGCTTATTGCCTCATATGATCATTAGGTCCGCTCCTATATGCCTGAGGAGACAAGAAACCTCACACGACAATTCTATGATAACATAAGAAAGATACAAAGATCAAAGAATCAAAAGAAAACAATAACTTGTGAGAGTGGGTGTTGGGTGTTCAGCCAAAATTCAGTATGCCATTCTTTACGCGTATACAAGGGTAAAATGAGAAATTACATAATTAGGACTCAATTGCCTCTTGTTCTTTTGGTTGGATCGATGATGAACTCGGTATATCCTGCCAAGCTTTATGTGGCTCTACCTTCTCATTCCTCTTATTAAATTGATGGGAGAATTCCCCAAGCGAGTCATGCTCCATATATATTGCTCCACCCTGTTGAATCCCAAGAATGAAAATAGACTTTCAAATGAAAAGCCAGTGATGTTTTCTCTCTGGTTTCTTCCTCAGCCTTTGAGCAACTTCTAATAACGTCTTTAGTCCAATTCCTCCTCCCAAATGAAGATATGTTTACAAATTACAGATCCATTGTAATATGCCCATTCCTTCTTCTATTTGAATCAAAAAGGGCATCTCCTGCACTGAAAGTTTGAGCTCCTCACATATTGCTCCATTGTCATATTTGTGCATCAAACACAGATAAACAAAATGGAATGAGAACAGAAATAAAATATGCAGCAATGCCCATTATTCAGTAGAGTGTATTGGGAGATAGGTATTCTAATTCTAAATTCCCAAAACCCTTATACATGGGGATCCCATAGTCGACGAGACAAAAGTCATAGATTCATTTTCTATTCCCTATTTATTGCAATAAATATAAGCACTGTAGCGAAGGAAATAAATCAAATTAGGTTCATATGCAGCGGGTCCAATAAACTTCAGCTATTCCTAATTATAATATAGCAAAATAACTAGATAACGATCAGAGTTACCAACTAAGCTAACTGAAATCACCATACACACACAAGTAGCCAAAATCTAACTATTCATTGCAAACCTTAATTTGAGTAGACCAAAATTTCATATTCACATAAACAGTGGCACACGTAAGAGTTTTTTTTATTGAGGACTGATTATCAAAACAGGGAGATAAAGAGGTAGTGGGAATCCTCATCAATGCATTAGCTTAGATCTCTACCTTGACTGATTGGTTCGAATGAAACCTTATTTCAGAATCTCAAAACATAATATATTTTATGTTATACAGATATAGGAAACAAACCAGACAGATGACATATGACAATTCAAATAATATGAGTTTTAATCTTTGCATTGGAAACTCAAATCAATAGCATTCAATGATAATCAAATCAAACTATATTCATTGCGCAGGAGCCTCAAGTTCTACCACCCAGAATTAGAATACACACAGCCTCAGAAGTCTAGGATAACAGGGGGGGAAACACACAAAGCATATCTTTAGTGTCCAAGAAACCGAATGAGTTTTCTCCTTAATCAAACCTCGATGCTATCGAGCCCTGAGTCTGCACTTGAACTTGGTTCAATTCCTTCTATCGGTCTCCTTCTGCTATTCTCGTACTTCCACTACCTTTCCCTTATGTTCTTCCCTAGACTTCCTCGCAATTAGCCTTTTTCTTTGATCCAGAAATTTCTATGCTTCTTCTCTCAATCTCTCTTTCCTACTTTCCATTCGAATCCTCTTCTCCTCTTTCACTCTTGTTTTTTTTCCGAAAGCTGAATCACCCCTTTTGCTGAATCTTTCAATTTTCTTCGACTTACCTTCTCTTAATTTCCTTCAATCTCCTTTTGAAAAGAAAACCCCTTACCTTCCTCTCAGCTTCCTCCCCTCGTCGGTCTCTCACACCATTCTTTCTCTCTAGATTGAAAATCCTCAAATCACTCCCTCCTTCTCTCAGCGAATCTCCCTGCAAAAATAAAAATCCCCTCTCTTCTCGAATCTCCTTTTTGTTCTCTCGATTTCTCCCTACCTCCTCCCCCACGCTCTCTCCCTTAATCTTTCTGCTTCTCCGTCTCCCCAAAATCCTCTCGCGTCTCCATCCTCTGTCCTCTAGTCTGTTTCAGGTCCCCTCAGATCGAAAAATGGAACCAGAGCCCCTCGAATATTTTTCACCTTCTTCTCCATTCCCAGTGCTCTCAGCTTCCTCTTTCTGAATCCCCCTCCTCCCCGAAAAGAGGAAATTCTCTTCCCTTTTTGTAGCCCTAGCTTCCAATCTCTCTCTGTCGTTTGGGTGTGGTCCCTCTTATCTTTTGCATCCCCTTCCCCCACTCCGTCTATGCGTGCCTCTGTGCATTTTTCCGTCTCGCGTTTTTGTGTGTCTGTGTGTGTTTTGTCTGTCTGTCTGTACGTCTACCAGAGGACCAAATAGAGGGGAGGACCAAGGGGACCACCAGGTAGGTTTTGGTTTGGATCCAGGTTGGGTTAGGGTTGTGTTTTTTTTTTAGGCCTCAAACTTGGGTTGGGGAGCCCGCAGAGTTGCTGAGTTGAAATAACAGGCTCTGCCATTTTCTTTGCTTTGTTCGTTTTTGTAGCCCATTTTTTCTTTTCAATACTTGGGCCTTTAGGTTTGGAGGAATTGAACTATGACTCTTTTCTATTTGCTTCATTCATTTTTTTTTGGATCAAATTTTATTTTTTCATCCTCTTTTTAGTATTAGGCTTTGGTATTATTTTTTCATCCTCTTTTTCCTTCTATAGGGCCAATGGGATTTAGGAGAATTGGGTTGAAACGATTTTCTTGTTGGATTTAGTCTTAAAAATGTTGGGCTCCTTTCTTTTTTTTTTTCTATATTTATTTTAACATATATCTTTTTTACTTTCTCTTTTTTTTTTATACCCTTTTTGATGAATTTTTATTATTATTTTCTTTTAATTATCTTATTTTCTTATTTTATTTTTTTAAATTAACTTGCTTTTAGTCTTTTCTCTCTCTTTCTTTGTGGGTTTTAATTTTCTCTCTTTTTTTATTCATCATTTCTTTTCTTCCTTTTTTTTTTCTCTCTTAGTCCCTTTTGATTTTTATTTCCCTCTTTTTTTTTTTTGGATTTCGATTATTCCCTCTTTGATTTGTATTTGTATTTTTATTATTATTACTTTTCTTGTTTTTGTTAAGCCAAAGGACCTATATTTTTTTTCTCTTTTTTTTTGTTTTCTAATTTTTTTATTTTTATCATGACTTTTGGAATATGCCCGGACAAAATACGGTATTCATAGTTGCCCCTCTTTACTTGTTTCTTGGGCAAGGAAATTGAAAATGTAATTTTTGATATTTTTGCATAAGAAACAAATAAAGATAAAAACACGTATTTTGTTCGAACTGATTTGATTGCCTCTTATCAATTAAACAATAAATAAAAGATAAGAGTGACCCAAACAAAATATGACTGTTTATAGGTTGCCCCTCTTTACTTATTCTTTAAGTAAAGAAATCGAAAATGTAATTTTTGATATCTTTATCTTATGAATAAGTAAAGATGGAAACATATATTTTGTTTGGGACGCTAAAAGATAAAGGTGAGCTAACTTACTTGGAAATGTTGGAACTTAACCAAAGATGCTTGCAAGTTTTTGATTGTATACTCGGTTTATGTAAGACTTTTGGGTGTCTGGCCTATGCAAATCTTTATGGTGCTTGTTTTAGTGCAAGGCTTATGTACCTATTCTGGTACAAGACTTTTATCAGTACCTATTCTAGCAGGACTTTTGTGCCTGTTCTGGCAGGACTTTGAATGTGCCTATTCTAGTAGGACTTTGGGTGCCTGTTCTAGCAGGACTTTTATTGGTGCCTATTCTGGTAAGACTTTGGTACCTATTCTGGTAGGACTTTGAATGTCTGTTCTAATAGGACTTTGAGTGTGCCGATTCTAATAGGACTTTTATTTGTGCTTGTTCTGGCAGGACTTTGGTGCCTATTCTAGCGGACTTTGAGTGTGCCTATTCTGGTAGGACTTTTATTGATGCTTGTTCTGGCAAGACTTTGAATGTGCCTATTCTAGTAAGACTTTGAGTGCCTATTCTGGCAGGACTTTGATGCCTATTCTGGTAAGACTTTGAGTGCCTGTTTTGGTAGGACTTTGAGTATGTCTATTCTGGTAGGACTTTGATGCCTATTCTGATAGAACTTTGAGTGCCTGTTCTGACAGGACTTTGAGTGTGCCTATTCTGCGTATGACTTAAAGGTACCTATTCTTCGTAGGACTTTGGGTGCCTATTTTACGTAGGACTTCAGGGTGCCTATTTTGTGCAGAACTTTGGGTGCCTATTCTGCGTAGGACTTAAGGGTGCTTATTCTTCATAGGATTTGAGAGTGCTTATTCTGTGCAGGACTTTGGGTGCCTATTCTGCATAGGACTTTTATTATGCCTGTTTTGAGCAGGACCTGTGGTGCCTATTCTGCGTAGGACTTAAGGGTGCCTTTTTTTGGTGAATTTTTCTAAGTTTGAAAAATTTACTTCATTCATCTAAGTTTTATGCGAGGTAATGCACCTATATGAAACATGCAATGCATGCAAAACGCTTGACTTTTAAGCTTAATAACTCAATTTTGCCCCAATATGAATCAGGGTCATTGCAGGTGTTGGAAGTATGAGGTATGTAGGATGCTACAATTTATAGAATGCACATTTTTTGTTTTTTCTTTACCCCAATATGAACTTGAGGTCTACATAAGATATACCAAGGTGAAATGCAAGAAGCATGTAAGGTGCTTTATAAAATGCAAAATGTTTGTTTTCACTTGCCCCAGCATGAACTATGGTCTATGTAATGTATACAAGTGTGGAATGTATGAAATATGTGATGCTTTATGTTATGAAATGCAAATGTTGTTTTTGCTTGCCCCAGTGTGAGCTAGAGGCTATGTGATGTACGCAAATGTGGGACGCATAAAACATGTGATGCTTCATTTTATGAAATACAAATTTCCTTTTTGCTTGCCCCAATGTAAACTACGGGCTATGAGATGTATGCAAGTATGAGATATGTGAAACATATGATGTCTTATTTCCTAAAATGCACATTTTTGCATCTACTTCCCTTAATGTGAGTTTAGTTTAATGTAATGTATGCATGTATGAAATGCATGATGCATATGAGATGCAAGTTGTTCTGTGTTTTGTGCTTTTTTTTTTTTTGAATTTTTGAGCTTGAAATTCTTTTTTATTCCTAAAATATGCATAATTTATGCAAGTGAACTTAACTCCAAATGGAGAAAAAAAAAAAGACAAGGACATTATCCTTAAATTGATTTTGAGTTTTAGACTCCTTTTTCCTTCAAGATCACCTCAAAAGAAAGAGGAAGAGAGGGAGTATTATTTCTAAATGCTTTTAAATTGATTTTGAACTTTGAACCCTTTTTTTTTCTTTTTTTTTTTCTTTGTAAACAGAATCATCTTGAAGGAAAAGGGAAAGAGAATGAACATTATTTCTTTTTTCTGGACTCCCTTTTTTATTTTTTGAAAAATGAATTGATGAGAAAAATATGATCCCTTCTTGTTCTTTTTTTAATGAATTGATGAGAATAAACGTAATCTTGTTTTTTTTTTAGTATTTTTTAATTTGACTTGAAAAGAAAAAGTATGCTTTGTCCATGTACAAATTCAATACAAGCATATAATGCATAAGAAATCTCAAAATTTATAAAACGTAGGATTTTTAGCCCTTTGCTTTTGGAAAAATTTTACACATTAGCTCTTCACCTGCCACAATGAGAAAGGTTAAACTTTTGATTATTCTACCGAATTTGCCTTTTGTTATTTGGATGAGGAAATTTATTGATGCCTTTTGGCTAGCCAAAAATGCCCCTGAGGGAGTATCTCAAGCTAAGAAGACCCAAGGCTCTTGCTTTGACTTATGTATAAATGATTTTTCTCCAAGAAACTTGTTTGTCATCAACCTTGGACTATTAACTTGAAAAGACAATCTCCTTTTGTCAACTCTTCATCAATAATGCTTGAAAGGTCAATAAGTTAAATTCACATTTGCCTTATTTAATAATGTCAATACAATTATGCATTAAGGGATACAAACACATAAGCTTGGGATAGGAAAAAAAAAATCCTCAACATTAGAGAGATGAAGAAGATGATCATGTAAAATGGTTTGGGGAGTGGAGAAGTGGAATAGGCAATGGCTAGACATAATGTACAGAACAAGAATATGCCCCAGTCCTACACTTGAAGCATTTTTCTCTGAACATTAGAGAAGTGAAATGCTAAGAAGATGAGTATGGTAGGTTAGAGTGAAGTTTCACTTTTAGATTTGAATTCCTTTTGAAAGAAGCAATTGATGTAATTCAGAGTATTTGCTCTGAATCAAACTTTTTGCCCCAATTTCAATTATTTTGATTTTTTGATTTTTTTTAATTATTTCCTTCAAGAAAATCTGTCCCATTATTGTTCAAACAGGTTAAACCTCAACAGGGACTTTCAATGTTTGTAATGTAGTATTGGTAAATAGGTTTTCGAAATAAGAGATATTAGGCTCAAAAATTAAAATACCCCTGTCAAGTCTCCTATTAATCTCCTTCTCCTATTGCTTTAACAAAATTCTATACTCGAAATTCACTTAGCAAGAGAGGAACTCTCAAGGTTGTAATGGGGTTTAATGGTAAAAACGTAACTTAAGAAAAAAAAAGTGACAAGGCCCAAACATTCATGTAAGTTCATAATGAGAATTTTGCTCTAGTAATTGTACCATCTTGGCAGGACCCATTGTCTTATGATAGTTAATTCAACCTTTTCTTTTAAAAGATATTTTTTGTTCATCTTAACTCCCCTCCGAAGGCTTTTCCCTTTTTTTTTTTTTGACCTCTTCTGCTATGTAAGACTCTTCTTTGAGAATTTTGCCCCTTGATTGCATGTTAGGATGAAGCTCCCTTTTAAAAGCTTTTACTTTTTCAAAATTTAATCTGTGGGAGCTTTCTTTTTAAGAACTCCCTTCCTCTTGTGATTTTTCTTTTCTTCCGCCAATTTGTTTCCCTTTTTTTTCATTTAATCTTTTTTTTTTCTAGAGAGAATCCACTATAGTGCCAAAATTACTTTTTCTTTATGTAGAATTATCATCGCTTCTCGGGTTCGATTCATGTTTGGTATTTGAAGAATTTTTTTTTTAGGCCCAAAGTGGTTAGTAATAGTTAAGAAGTGTTTGGATGATTGAAAGAACTTGACCCTCTCTTAATATTTGAATTACTGGCATAAAAATTTGTTGAAGACTTCCCATCCTGAAGGTTGTATGATTAGGGTGACAGAAATGAATATCACTCCTAGCTTAATTGAGGTGACGAGGAGTGACTCCTCGTATTTAGGAAGGCCAAGAATGCTTGGTATCATAGGCATAGTTTGCTTGTGGGACATGTATTCACTTTTAATTTGGTTTTTCCTCTTCTGTTTTCTTGGTAATTGAATTTGGGGCATATAATTAGTTCCAGATTTAACCTTTCTTCACATCAATGAAATCTTTTCATAAGGAGTTCTAGACATTATATTTTTGAATTTTTGGTTATTTAGGAAAAAAGTGCAAGGAAAAAAGTCGTGTCAACATAATTGATAGAATGGAAGAATGCGTAAAGGGTGAGATGGAAGCATATGACCATTTTATTGACAAAGTTAAATCAAATACGGTCAAATGAATTAACTTCTATTAGCCTTTGATTTTAGCTAGACAGAAGAATATCAAACAAACAAGCATTAACTGATTATGATATGACAATAACTTCTTTGAGAGTTCAATCACCAAGAAATCTCCATGAAATCTTATTTCTTATGTCATTTTACACCTTGTTCATGAAGAGGTTGCAACTTTTCTTTTAATGGGGTGTCTCATTGCCTTATAATCAAGTTTACAATCTTTGAGTAATGCCATTTTGGGTATGAAGGCTCTGGCTAGTGTAAGAAGCATCCTACTTTTGTTAAAGTTGCTAATGTGAAAGTTAAGCAAATGGTTAATATTGTAATTGAGGCAAATAACAAGTGTCTTACTTGGAGTAGTTCATGATTCTTAGAAAGGTTAAGTTTGATGGGTATTGATGAGTTTGGAGATAAATGATTTAAATTTCTTTGGAGTGAAGGATATGGTGATAGGCGAGAGTCATAAACTGAAGGATATGGTGGTATGGAAGGTTAAGAGGTGATAAGCAACCTTATCAAGACCTTTGACAACTTTTCTTTTGCCTAATTAAGTGACACACCTTTACTTTTTGCACTTGTAACTCAGTTTCTCATCTTGGCTATCCATGAGTGTAGCTTTTTATTTAAAGCTAATCTTTTCATTACAAAGGGCCAAGAATCCTGTATTTTATAAATTTTAGGGTTTTTGACAAGAAATGCATTATAACAATGCAAAGATGCAATTTTATTACTTGTTTGATTTATGGACTGATGGGTGTATTTAGTGTGGGAGCCTTTCAAGGTATAGGACCTTTATTTCCTTTGGGGAATTCATTGCCCCCAATTGACCTAAGAATAGAGTTTAGAATTTTCTCACTCAATATTACCCCAATGGAATTCCCTTCTTTTTAAAGTTATTTGACCTCTATTTTCCTTAGATGCTTTATTGCATACAGGGATAAATAAAGTTGACAAATCATCCTAAAGGAACAAGCTAAATTTCACATGGATGACGTCTACAGGAAAGTTTAGCTAATTTGGATTTTTTTTTTTGACAAAAGTTAAAGTCATTTTTATGTCCTCCTTTTTTTGTAGGACTTTATTGTTTCACCATGAAGGATAGAGTTAACAAAATCGACTTGCAAGGAATTTCAAATTTTTTTTTTTGGCAAGCAATTCAAATTGACCTCTTGACTATCTCGACTCATGTGTTAACTTGATCCTTATTTATCTTGAAAATAGCCACGCAATATGGTGCCAAAACTTGCTATTCTTATGTAGGTTACCCGATATTGGCTTTTCTAATTAATCAGTGGACTATTATCATTGGTTAATAATCTCCTACATTCCCTTGGGAACCTATTAACCTATAAGAGGTTTATGGCTTATCACTCAACTCGAGAACAAGAAATTTCTACACAATTGATGCTTAGAACTTGGGCTTTGATGATATTTAGTAAAAACAAGCTAATTTAATGATCCACTTATGTATGATGGATTTAGTGTTGCATACTTGCTCGTACATTGTTGAGAATTATGTCTTGATATAAGAAAAGAAGAAAAACTTTATACTTTTTCTTGAGAAACTTATTGCTTCATTGGAGAAAAAGTAGTTGACAATCAAATCGAGAGAAACATGCCTTTCTACATGATTGATGCCTTAAAAAAATGATTCCAATTTCTAACCAAGACATGATACTCATTTGTTGATGCCATGTTTTCCTAAAATTTTGAAGACCCCCTTTTTTTTTTTGAGAAATTTGTTATTTTGTGGGGATGGAAATTTTAAAGGAAGGGCTTCTTTTCCTTTTATGTATGTGTATAAGGAAAATAAATGTATGCTAAATGTTTCCCATTTTGAGAGATAATGGTGAATGTGGTTATAATCGTTTAAGGGGTTGGAAACCCACTAGGCAAAGGTTAGTTTAATTTACTTATGCCTGCATCACAGGTATGTCAAATTGTGCAATAACATATCATTAATTATTCCAGTAGATAGCGACGATGTGTCACTTTCCATATGGGTTTTATTAAATGCATGAATGTGATAATAAAATAATTAAAAATACCCTCCTTTGTCCTATTATGGGTAAACCCTAAGTTAAGATCACAGGTTTGCAATGGTCTGGCCCCAACTATTTGGGAGGCATCTATGGCTTAACTATCAGTGCAAATTCCATGGCAGATCTATGACCCCTAATCATTGGTCCCTAAATTGCCCCCACCATGAGATGAGGATCTCATTATATAAATTCGACCTTGAGAGAAACAAAAAGATCCTACATAGGTCCAGTCCATAAAATAAGGTACAATTTAGGTGAGGTCTTTATGATAGCCTCAGGAAGCACAAGGCTTCACAGGGAAATCAATATAAACCTCTACTAACATAGGAAACACTCAAACCCGAGTATAGGGCCCATAACGTGTGTGAGATATTTGTGTATCAGTGATGTGTGTGAGGAAAGCATTTACCTTTTCATCCTATGGATTACCCAACCCTCATCTGCTAGACAGATTGATAAAACAAGAGGCAGAGAAATATACACAGAAAAAAAAAAAAAAAAAGAAAAGAAAATAAAATGTATACAAATATGGTCATCTACCCTAGAGTTTTATTCCACATGTTATCTAATCCTAACACATGTTATATACAACCAATGAAATAAAACAGATGAAGGAAGCATGTGAGTGGCAGGCTATCTACCCTAATCATATAAGGCAAACAACAAATAAAAGGGAAAATCAAAATAAAAAGAAGGTCATAACATTTTTCTCAACTAACCAAAATTGGGCTTGACTCTCAAATTGTCCCTAGTGGAGTTGCTAAATAGTCACACCCGAAAATGCGACCGCGTGGTGCCAAATGAAAATTGAAATCAAACTTAAAAGTAAAAAGGAATATGGTTCAGAAGTCGCCACCAAAATTTTATTTTACAAAGGCAAAACTTTGGAAAAGCCTTTTTAGTTTAAAAAATAGTCTGCAAACCAGATTTGGATTCGAGAAGCTATTGTGAGTGGAGAAGGTGTTAGGCATCCCACTACACCCATTCCTAAGAACGGTTACGCTAAGTCAATTGTACAAAATTAATATGGCCTCTATTCTATTTTTAATTCTCCCTAACCAATCACATGTAAAAACAGAAGAAATAAAAAATTAAAGAAATAAAATTAAACATAAAAAGAAGAAAGAAAATTAAAAATAAAACAAAAAGAAATTCAAAGAGTAAAATAAGGAAAAAAGGAATAAAATCAAATGTAAAATAAGATTAAAAGAAATTAAAGAAATATAATTAAGAGAAAATGTTCATTTACAAGGGCGGACTTGACCTAGGATAAAAGCCTAGGGCTTACGTACCCTCTGAAATGAATCAAAATCCATGTAGTTCGACTGGAGACTGTATTTATTTGTTTTTTAGGTTCTTTTTGTTTCTTTTTTGTTTTTGTTTTTTTTTTTTTTTGAGTTTTGTTAGTTTTGTTAGTTTTTTTTTTTGTTCCTTTTTTTTATGAAAAGAAAAATATAGTAAAAATAACTTTAACTTTCACAAATAAAATGACTTTGAAGTTGATTGATATGTTTTATTTTTTTAAAAAGATATAGTTACTTTTACTTCTTTCTTCTCGTTTTTTATGATTTTTTTTTTCTATTTTTTTAATTTTGTATTTATTTATTTTTGCTTTTGATTAATCAAGGGGCAAAAACATATCTTTTAGAAGATAAAAGTAAGATACTCAAGTTAAAGTTGTAAAAATAAAATGACACTTTCTCCTTTTCTATTTTAATCAATTTAATCTTTATTTTTGCTTTTGTTGTTTTTTTTTTGTTTTATGAAAAGAAAAAGAAAATAAGAATTACTTTTATCTTTAGCAAATGAAACAAATTTAAAATGAGTTGGTGTGTTTTAATTTGCTAGAAATAAAGGTAATTTTACTTCTTTTATTCTTCTCTCATTTTCAATTTCCTATTCATTTTTTGACATTTCATTTGTTTTTGTTTTTGTTTTAATTGTCTCTTTTTTCAATTATTTTATTTATTTTTAAAAGAGAGTGAGAGAAAGTTTAAGAGATTAATTTCTCATTCACTTTTGTATGCTCTTTTGTTATTATTATTGTTGTCCTCTTTTCTTTTAATTTTGTTGTTTTTATTATTATTATTATTTATTTATTATTCTTTTTATGTTTTGATGAAAAGAGAAAGAATATGAAAATTATTTAGACTATTGCAATCAAAATGATTTTAAAATTGATTTTTATGTTTTAATTTGCAAAGACCGAATTAATTCCATTTCTTTACTCTTTCTCCCATTTTTGACCTCCCTTTTTTATTTTTATTATGTATACTTTTTATTTCCTTTTTCTTCTTCTTACTTGTTTTGAAACTCTTTTGAAAACAAAATTATGTGTGGGCCATTGAAACTCAAAACATGTCAAAACATAAATTTAATACCTAATGGATACCAAGGAAGCTTATTGCCTCATATGATCATTAGGTCCGCTCCTATATGCCTGAGGAGACAAGAAACCTCACACGACAATTCTACGATAACATAAGAAAGATACAAAGATCAAAGAATCAAAAGCAAACAATAACTTGTGAGAGTGGGTGTTGGGTGTTCAACCAAAATTCAGTATGCCATTCTTTACGCGTATACAAGGGTAAAAGGAGAAATTACACAATTAGGACTTAATTGCCTCTTGTTCTTTGGTTGGATCAATGATGAACTCGGTATATCCTGCCAAGCTTTATGTGGCTCTACCTTCTCATTCATCTTATTGAATTGATGAGAGAATTCCCCAAGCGAGTCATGCTCCATATATATTGCTCCACCTTGTTGAATCCTAAGAACGAAAATAGACTTTCAAATGAAAAGCCAGTGACGTCTTCTCTCTGGTTTCTTCCTTAGCCTTTGAGCAACTTCTAATAAGCCTCTTTAGTCCAATTCCTCCTCTCGAATGAAGATATGTTTACAAATTATAGATCCATTGTAATATGCCCATTCCTTCTTTTATTTGAATCAAAAAGGGCATCTCGTGCACTGAAAGTCTAAGCTCCTCACATATTGCTCCATTGTCATATTGTGCATCAAACACAGATAAACAAAATGGAATGAGAATAGAAATAAAATATGCAGCAATTCCCATATTCAGTAAAGTGTATTGGGAGATAGGTATTCTAATTCTAAATTCCTAAAACCCTTATACATGGGGATCCCATAGTCGATGAGACAAAAGTCATAGATTCATTTTCTATTCCCTATTTACTGCAATAAATATAAGCATTGTAGCGAAGGAAACAAATCAAATTAGGTTCGTATGCAGCGGGTCCAATAAACTTCAGCTATTCCTAATTATAATACAGCAAAATAACCAGATAACGATCAGAGTTACCAACCAAGATAACTGAAATCACCATACACACACAAGTAGCCAAAATCCAACTATTCATTGCAAACCTTAATTTGAGTAGGCCAAAATTTCATATTCACATAAACAGTGGCACACGTAAGAGTTTTTTTATTGAGGACTGATTATCAAAATAGGGAGATAAAGAGGTAGTGGGAATCCTCATCAATGCATCAACCTAGATCTCTACCCTAACTGAATGGTCCAAATGAAACCCTATTTCAAAATCTCGAAACATAATATATTCTATGTTATACAAATATAGGAAATAAACCAGATAGATGACATATGACAATTCAAATAATATGAGTCTTAATCTTTGCATTGGAAACTCAGATCAATAGCGTTCAACGATAATCAAATCAAACTATATTCATTGCACAAGAGCCTTAAGTTCTAGCACCCAGAATTAGAATACACACAGCCTCAGAAGTCTAGGATAACAAGGGGGAAACACACAAAGCATACCTTTAGTGTCCAAGAAACCGAATGAGTTTTCTCCTTAATCAAACCTCGATGCTATCGAGCCCTAAGTCTGCACTTGAACTTAGTTCAATTCCTTCTATCGGTCTCCTTTCTTCTCTTCTCGTACTTCCGCTGCCTTTCCCTTATGTTCTTCCCCTAGACTTCCTTGCAATTAGCCTTTCTCTTTGATCCAGAAATTTCTATGCTTCTTTTCTCAATCTCTCTTTCCTACTTTTCATTTGAATCCTCTTTCCCTCTTTCCCTCTTGTTTTTTTTTTCAAAAGCTGAATTCCCCCTTCGTTGAATCCCTCAATTTTCTTCGGCTTACCTTCTCTCAATTTCCTTCAATCTCCTTTTGAAAAGAAAACCCCTTGCCTTCCTCTCAACTTCCTCCCCCCATCGGTCTCTCATACCATTCTTTCTCTCCAGATTGAAAATCCTCAAATCACTTCCTCCTTCTCTTAGTGAGTCTCCCAGCGAAAATAAAAACCCCTTCTCTTCTCGAATCTCCTTCTCTGTTCCTTCTCTCGATTTCTCGCTGCCTCCTCCCCTCACGTTCTCTCCCTTAATCTTTCCACTTCTCCGTCTCCCCCAAATCCTCTTGTGTCTCCATCCTCTGTCCTCTAGTCTGTTTCAGGTCCCCTCAGATCAAAAAATGGAACCAGAGCCCCTCGAATATTTTTCACCTTCTTCTCAATTCCCAGTGCTCTCAACTTCCTCTTTTTGAATCCCCCTCCTCCCGAAAAGAGGAAATCCTCTTCCCTTTTGATAGCCCTAGCTTCCAATCTCTCTCTGTCGTTTGGGTGTGGTCCTTCTTTTCTTCTGCATCCCCTTCCCCCACTCCGTCTATGTGTGCCTTTGTGCATTTTTCCGTCTCGCATTTTTGTGTGTCTGTGTGTGTTTTGTCCGTCTGTCTGTACATCTGCCAGAGGACCGAATGGAGGGGGGACCAAGGGGACCACCAGGTAGGTTTTGGTTTGGATCCAAGTTGGGTTGGGGTTGTGTTTTTTTTTGGGCCTCAGACTTAGGTTGGGGAGCCTGCAGAGTTGCTAAATTGAAATAATGGGCTCTGCCATTTTCTTTGCTTTGTTCGTTTTTGTAGCCCATTTTTTCTTTTCAATACTTAGGCCTTTAGGTTTGGAGGAATTGGACTATGACTCTTTTCTGTTTGCTTCATTCATTTTTTTTTTATCAAATTTTATTTTTTCATCATCTTTTTAGTATTGGCCTTTGGTATTATTTTTTCATCCTCTTTTTCCTTTTATAGGGCCAATGGGATTTAGGAGAATTGGGTTGAAACGATTTTCTTGCTGGATTCAGTCTTCAAAATGTTGGGCTCCTTTCTTTTTTTTTTATATATATTTATTTTAACATATATCTTTTTTACTTTCTCTTTCTTTTTTTTTGGATAACCTTTTTTATGATTTTTATTATTATTATTTTCTTTTAATTATCTTATTTTCTTTTTTATTATTTTTTATTATTTTATTTTTTTAAATTAACTTGATTTTAGTCTTTTCTCTCTCTTTCTTTGTGCGTTTTAATTTTCTCTCTTTTTTTTATTCATCATTTCTTTTCTTCCTTTTTTTTTCTCTTGGTCCCTTTTGATTTTTATTTCCCTTTTTTTTTTGATTTCGGTTATTCCCTCTTTGATTTGTATTTGTATTTTTATTATTAATACTTTTTCTTGTTTTTGTTGACCTATATTTTTTTTTCTCTTTTTTTTTGTTTTCTAATTTTTTTTATTTTTATCATGATTTTTGGAGCATGCCTGGATAAAATACGGTGTTCACAACCTATAACAATGAATTTCAACCAACATACCCAATAATTAATTCTTAATAACAACAAATTTTAGCAATATATCCAACATCAATAACTAATTACTTTTAATAATAACAACCATAGTACTAATAAAATTGCAAATATATTTATATTCCATTAGTCTACAAATCTATCCAAACAATATGTCCATTCTTATAAGGAATGACTATCATTAGCAAGCTATTGTTCACTGTCCGATCACTTGGTCTTTAGAATTCAAAAGAAAATATTTTTAGTCAAAAATTAAAGAATAAAAACATTCATTCTCATGGTTTAAGTATAATACAAATTTAGAAAATTATTCCACAAGCTTGTATTGCGGCAAGCTCCAATGGCAACGTATCATAAAAACTTTATAGAATATAAAAGTCATAATTGCTTCTATTTTTTGGTTGTCGCTAAGCAATTGGAATATTTTCACCACGTGTTTGTTGTTGTCACTAATCTCTTTTAGACATTTATCCTTTGAGTTGAACAACCTCATTTTGTAATTATGTGTAAAAAGATCCAGACAAACTCCCACAAACCTAACATCCAAACACTTGGGATGGATAAACACCAAATTCTATTCCTCATACTTAACCATAGTGCTCTTTGCTTCCCAAGGCCTTGGCTAATAAATCATCACTCAAAATTTCTTAGGAAGAGGAGTCATGAAACTAAAACATAGCAATCCATCCTACAAATTCAAATAAAATGTAATAAATTAGTTGAAAAATAATGGTTTAGCTTTAGTTTCAAGCAAAATTAGAAGTCAGCACCCACATTATTTAAACACTTACACAGTTAGCTTTTGCTTCATCATTGACATAAGATCCATCATCATGTTTATGAATTACAGCCTACATGTCTGCCCTTGTAATGGAGCTTTACACTTAACTTCCTACAAATTTGAAGACACATATGACATATCTCAAATTACACTTAAAATTCAAATGACTTGTTTACTAAGATGAACTTACTATCTTAGATTTTGAATGCAAAGTTTTTTGATCCATTAGTATGTGGCATAACTAACAGCTCTCTATTTTGTTTATTTTTCTCTACAATTTTCTAGTTATTAATAAAAATATTAATACAATCATTCAAGAGTTGGTACATCTTGAAAAATAAATGTGTTCATCTTAGACTTCTTGCTAAAACAATGTTAACAAATGTTGTCCAATGATTTGTTCTTCACCTTTAATCTTTGGTTTATATTTAGATGTATTGCACTTTTTACAATATCCTCATTTTCATCATCCTGCCAACATAGCATGTAGTCATTTAAACATGCATGAATTTTGGTATAATTAAACCCCACTTTATTAATGGTTTTCTTAGCCTCATAGAAAAAAGGTGAAATATTTGCATGTTTAAAGGTATCAGCAAACAACTCTAATATTATTGACATAGTTTTATCACTTATTCTATATGAACACTTGATGTGATATAAATTCACCAAGAAAGACAATTGTGAGTACTTCTTGTAACCTTAAAACAAATTTTATTGCTTATTCTTAATTAAGTTATAAAACTCTTTTGTATCATTGTTCATCTTTTATTTGATGGTGGAATTGCACCCTCAACTTTATCTACACTTTTGTTATCATAAACCCCAAACGCATCAAGTACCATGTGTTACATAGGATCATTCTTACAAATTCGTTCTTCTCTCACTTACGGCCTTGATTGAGGTTTAACAATAGATTCATGCTTGAGTCTCTCCTTATGTTTAACTCAAAAAGCATACCCTTATAGGAAATGTTCAAAAATCAAGTAGTTACGCACAACTTTTCTCATATGCCATTTCTTAAATTGATTTTTAGGACATAAACATATTATTTAATCTTCTACATTCCTATTAGCAAATGCAAAGTTTAGGAATTTATTCAGTCCATCTAAATATTCACGAGTATTCCGAGACTTAATGGTCTAAGACTTGTTTATTTCTGTAACTAAAAAAAGATCTCTAATTATTTAATGTTTGAAAAAAATGCCTTATTGAATGATTAACCATCACTAAAGATAATAAGACATTATTACTTAAAGTAATGCACTACCTCTCCACATATACATTAGGATTGAAAATACTTTTGAATCATCTTATATGTGTTAACATACATTCTTGTGTTTAAGAATTAGGATATGCTCAAAGTGCATGTTAGATAAAAATTTCAAAAATTAATTAAAAAAAACAAGAAAAACTTATAATGTCTCTGTTTTTTTTTTTTAACTATAATCTAACATCCCTTTTTAGAAAGATAAATATAGTAAGTGGTTTCAACTTATATGATATTGATTTTGTATAATTGTTAAGAATTTTTATTTAAAAATAAGGTTTAGTAATAATATTGTTAATATATATTATTAATACTTACCTCTATATCATTAATCACTTAGTTTATTATGACAAAATAAACTATTTCATAGTATTTAATGTTGTTCTTCTTATTGCCTCATGAATCTAATTAATTCAATTAATAAAAAACATATGCTTATACAATTATTTATTAGTATATAATTAAAAATTAATATAAAAATTCCTATAAAAATTCAACTAGACCAACACAAAAAGTTTCAATTTTTTTGGGTAGAATACTATTTTTATATATCAAATTTTAATCATTTTCTTAACACCAACACATAAATTAAAAAAAATTGTAGCTTTCAACTATATATGGTAGATGTAAAGGTTGAAATTTTGAATTCAACTTTTATGTATTTAAGAAATATCAAAATTCAAACTTAAAACCTCTATCCTAATCCTCGACTATATATATATAATAAGAATATGATATATGCAAGCTCGTGAGTTTGTAAAAAGCTCTTTAGAAACAAGATTTCTATATATAGATGTACACACACATACTTACACTACAAAGAAGCTTGTTGTATTCAAGTTGCCACATAGTTGTTTAAATTTGCTAGAATCAATCAAGAGCAAGCTCCCTATCTTTGTGTATTTGTTTGGTTAGCTAGCTTGTATTTGATAATTTCTTTAATTAGACTTTATTTTATGGTTTTTGTTTTTGTAGAAGTTGGAGAATGTAAGTGTTTTGAATCTTAAAAGCTGTCAATATATTACACAGATACCTAATCTATTAGGTATCCTAAATTTAAAGAATTTATGGCTTAATTCTTGTAAGAAGGAATGGGAAATTTAGACAAAAATGGAAGCACCAATAAGATTAATATAATGTAGTATAAAAAAATTAGCTATAGAGAAAACAAAACAAAAGCATGAACCCAATAACTAAAATGGTAGTGGGTTGACAATATAATACAATATAAAAATAAATTAGCTTGTAAAGAGCATAAACCCAAAAAATTAGTACAAGAGCAATAGTTATAAGTCAAATACTGAGAAGCAACAAGCAAAACTAAAAATCACAATAGCTAAAAAAAAAAAAATCTTAACCATTAGCCATATTAGTTTTAATTCAATATAGGTAAGAAAAATTTGATAAAGCAAAAAGGGAAAGTATACCTGGTATTAAGGATATCTATCTATAACCACCTAGTTTTTAACTTGCAACTCAACCAATAACCCAAACTTCACTCATTGTCCCAAGGAAGGGAGGAGCTAAACATAATGAGAAAAAGAGAAAAAAAAAAAACTAAAATTTTAGAACTTGAGAAATGATTCATGAAAATTTTAAAACTAGAAACCATAAGGAAACCAAACAATGGGATGCTAGAAATGATGAAGAAACTCACTAGAATTATGGATTAACTAAATATATAAGAAAAACATCAACAAAAGAGAAGAAATAGCACACATGAGAACAATGGATCGTAGAGGGCAATATATATATAAGCATATAAGAAAAACATCAACAAAAGAGAAGAAATAGCACACATGAGAACAATGGATCGTAGAGGGCAATGGAAACATGGAGGGCGATGGAGATGTGGAGGATGGCTGCAAGCATATAGGGTGGTGGTGAGTGTGGACAGGAACACATAGCTAACTTTTGGATACTGGTTTGATGAAGAAACTCACTAGAAATATTGATTAACTAAATATATAAGAAAAACTCAACAAAAGAGCGTGGATTTGCTCCTACAGGACTAGCTATTGGAGAGGGACAAGAAAGTCAACAAAGATTGGAACTAAGGTGCGGGAGCCAAGAGAGATGAACTGATGAATGTGCAGATAATAGGGGAATTAAGGATTAAATAACCGTGGTTAAGCCTAAGTTTAATTCATAACTAACATAACCATGGCTAAGGTATGTGAAGGTTTAACCATGATTTCTTTTTAAAAAAAAAACTATGGAACCATGATTTCTTCAAAAAAAAAAAAAACTATGATTAGAATATTGTCCTAACTACAATTAGAATAATTGTGGTTAGAATATGTCTTAAGCATAGTTTTAGTAACTATGGTTAAGGCATTGTCACTAAACTATAGTTATTTTGTAGTGTAATATAGTACTTTTTAAATCTTCAATGAATGCAATTCGATAATGAAAAGTCATAGGTTTATAATAAACCCTTTAAATCATTTATGATAAAAGTCTATTATTATTATTATTATTATTATTATTATTATTATTATTATTATTATTATTATTATTATTTTGGTTCAAGATAAGTGAACCTATTACTTATGAAAATTTTCTTGCATAGCTTTATAAAAATAAAAGATATACATAGAGGCAAGTTAATTAATTATTTTAATATATATATATATATATATATATATAACAACGAGAATAGTTATGTAGACATATTCATTTTTTTAGTTTCATTGATCAATTTGTATTATTCATTTTAAGTAGATTACATTTATCCAAAAAAAAGACTCAACTATTGTGTTTTAAGTGTTATCTAAAAAAAAAAAAAAAAGGATTCAATTATTGTGTTTTAAGTGTTAACGTGTTCTCTTGCATTCAAAGTTTGAGTTGGAGTCATTTCTATTCATCAACTCCCTTTGACTAAGGTTCCCAACAAGTGGGTAAGTAGGAAAACTTGATAGGTACAAAATAGAAAGTCGATCGTAAAAAGAAGGGGCTGCTGCATTCAGGAGGGTGCATATAGAATTTAATTAGTAGGCCCAGAATGTTTACCGGTCGTCAAAAAGTTTTGATTAAGTAAATAAATTATGTTTGCTTTTATTTATATTTCATATTTTTATTTTGAAAATTATATTCAACGCTTTTACCATTTTGATATATTTTGTACAAATTTTTCTTTCAATTTATTTTTGTAAAAAAATTGAAATTAATTTTTTACATCATATGAATGATTTTATCCATAATTTAACATTATAGGCATTTAAGTTGATTTTAAATTTCATTATAAAAATTTTATTTTATTTTTAATATAACATTAAAAATAATTAAATAATTTTATTTTTGAACAAAAACCTATTACATAAAAATTCAATTTTTATTAACTGAAAAATAAATTAAAAAAAGTAGAATGTATTTTTTAAAATTAAAAAATATTAGGCGTAATAGAACTAAATTTCTGCAAAATTAATATAATTTACTTTTAAAAAAGGCCTCAAAAAAATAAATGACAATGGTACGTGGTCATAGACCATCAAGATAAGATTAAAGCTACTTTTTTTTTTTTTGGGATTTTGCAATGGAGATTTTGACCTTTTAAGGGGGCGTTGCGTACAATATTTTAAAAAAAAATTGGGAATCACATTTGTAAGAATATATTTCAAGGAATTGTAATTTCAAGAATTTTATTTTTAAATTGTTTGCTTTGAATATTCCATTCAGGAACGATAGTAAGTTTTTGTACATTATTATGACTTTTAAAGAAGATATTATTTATGAGTTTATCACTAAGCATTACATTTTCATTTGGCCCAAGTTGCATATCCTTTCAAGTCAAATGTTAGTAGACCTTTAGATTTCATTTATTACTTTCAACTTTTTTAAGACTTGTGTCTTATATATATATATCCTCAAAACCTCGTATACAAAACACCTTTCTGAAATATGATGCTGCATTAATTATCGTTTTGATCGAAATACAGAAAACACTAAAAAAGTAACTTATTTTTATTATAATCGTAAGTAATAGTAAATATGTCTGATAAGATTTTGTATTGTTTAACTTACAATAAGCTTTCATTGATGCCAATAAAATACCATTTTTTAAATCTTCAATGAGTGAAATTCGGTTATAAAAGGTCAAAGGTTTAATATAATAAATCCTTAAATCATATGTAACCGAAGTCTAGAACATAAGAATATCTGCCTTTTTTGTTTGATAAATTACGTGAATTTTATTTTAAATTTTACTAAATTACATAAACCTTCTTTAGTCTAATTTTAATTTTTTTAAACTAAAATATCATCTATTAATCCAAATATACAAATAAGCACAAATAAAAAATAGATTTTGTTTTTGTTAAATTTAATAAAAAATTAAGTATGTAGGTTAATTAAAAGTATGTTAGCTTAAAAATTTAAACTTAGACTAAAGTAAAGTGTAATTTTTTATTATAGAAAGGGTTCTTGTATATTTTAAAAATAAAAAATATATATAATTCTAACGAAATTTAAATAAGATTCATGTAATTTATTCTTTTTTTTTTCTAGTGAAAGATGGGCAAACCTAATACCTATGAATTTTTCTTGCATAGCTTTATATAAATGGAAGATATATGGAGAGGCAATTTAGTTATTTATATATATATATATATAACAATGAGAATTGGTTATGTAAACATTTTTTAAAAATTTTATCCATCAATCTTTATTATTTATTTTAAGTAGATTACCTTTTTTTTAAAAGGACAAAAAAAACCAGAATTCTCAACTAATGTAATTCAAGTGTTAATTTGTTCTCTTTCATTCAAAGCTTGAGTTGAAGTCATTTTCATTTACTGTTTCACTTTGACTAATAAACTCAATAATTTGAGAAATACTTAAAAAGTAGTTCGAAAAGGATGGTAGGTCCAAAATGTGAGGTCGATCTAAAAAGAGGAGGCGGCTGGGGTCGTTAGGGTAGAAATAGAATTTAATTAGTAGGCCCTGAATGTTTAAGGTCCTCAAAAGGTTTTAATTAAGTAAATAAATTATGTTAGCTTTTGTACTTCATATCTCTCTTGTATTAAAAGTTATATTTAATTTTTTTAATATTTTAATATATTTTGCAAAAAAATTTAACTTTCTAAAATTTTTTAATATATTTTGAACAACACATATGTTATATAAATTGTTAATTTTATTAACTAGGATATAAATTAGAAGCAATTTGAGTATAATTCTTAAAACTAAAAAATATTAAGCATAATTTAATTAAACCTATGAAAAAGTTAATATAATTGACTAAAAAAAGGCCTCAAAAAAATAGATGACAATGATGTGCGGTCATAAAGGATCAAGATAAGTTGGCAAAATAAATAAATAAAGGATTAAGGTAAGATTAAAGCTACCTTTAAAAACAATTACAATAGAAATTTTGACTTCTTAAGGGGGCATTTCGTACAAGGATTTTTT
The DNA here is from genome assembly GCA_032878935.1 of Erythrophleum fordii. Taxonomy (NCBI): domain Eukaryota; kingdom Viridiplantae; phylum Streptophyta; class Magnoliopsida; order Fabales; family Fabaceae; genus Erythrophleum; species Erythrophleum fordii. The sequence goes on along the minus strand of JAVQMF010000052.1, from coordinate 8,375,963 downwards.
TTAAAAAAAATTTTGGGAATGACATTTTTAAGAATATGATTTCAAGGAATTGTAATTTCAAGAAATTTTTTTACAAAATTGTTTGATTTGAATAGTACATCCACGTAATGATAGTAGGATTTTGTACAGTATTATAACTTTCATAGAAAATATTATTTTTGAGTTTATCATTAAGCATTGTATTTTCATTTGGCTCAAGTTCCATAACCTTTTTAGTGTATCCTTGTGTGTGTGTGTGTGTGTGTGTGTATAAAGTCTCATATAATTTACCACAGGAGGGGATCAGTCAAGCTCTTTTGAGCCCTTTTTTTTTGGTATTTAGGTTTTAAAAATTATAAGTTTGAAAATAAAAAGTATAATTACAAGGTAAAAAATTATAATTATGAATAAAAATTACACTTAAAATTTTTTTTACTGTATAATATAATTAAATTTTTTTAAATATAATTTTTATTCATAATTGTAATTTTTAACCTCTTAATTATATTTTTCATTTTCAAACTTATAATTTAGGAATTACATCTAAAAAACTTCTAAAACATTTTGACTAAATCCTCTACAATCACCGTACGATTAAAAGGATCCAAATCCTATATATAAAGCACCTTTCTGAAATATGATGCTGCATTAAATATCATTTTGATGGAAATAAAGTAGGCACTCAAAAAGTAACTTATTTATTATAATGTAAGTAATAGTAAATATATCTGACAAGATTTTGTATTGCTTAATTTACAGTACACTTTCATTGATACCAATAATATAGCACCTTTTAAATTTTCATTGAGTGAAATTCAGTAATAAAAAGTCATAGGTTGAACATAATAAACTCCTTAAATCATTTGTCATAGAAGTCTAGTACATAAGAATATCTGCCTCTTTTTTTTTTTTTTTTTTAGTGAACTACATGAATTTTTTTAAATTTTATTAAAATTACATAGATTTTTTTTTATATTTTCAAAATATATACTTTAGTCTAAATTTAATTTTTTACTAAATTTTTTCATTAACCTGAATATACAAATATATATTATATTCAAATTGTACAAATAAAAAATAAAGAATAGATTTTGTTTTTATAAAATTTAACAAAAAATTATGTATTTAGATTAATTGCAAGTATTTTAGTCTAAGACTTTGAAATTGGACTAAAATGTAGTATAAATTTTTATTATAATAAAGATTCATGTATATGTTGAAAATTAAAAAAAAATTGTAATTTTTGTAAAATTAAAAAAATTCATGTAATTCACTCTCGTTTTTTTTGGTGTGGAAGATGGGCAAACTAATAACTATGAATTTTTCTTGCATAGCTTTGTATAAATAAGATATATATATATATATATATATAGGGGCAATTTAATTATTTCAATATATATACAAACAACGAGAATAGGTTATGTAGACTTTTTTTAAAATTTTATTTGGTCAATTTTTATTATTCATTTTAAGAAGATTACATTTTTCAAAAAAAAATCTCAAACTATTGTGATTCAAGTTTAATTTGTTCTCTTTCATTCAAAGCTTAAGTTGAAGCAATTTTCACTTATCAACTCACTTTGACTAATAAACTCAATAATTAGAGAAATCCTTAAACAGTAGCCGAAAAAAATTTGGGCAGCTCCAAATTGTAATGTCACTAAAAGCGGTGGCCAGTGAAATGAGTGGAGTGGAAATAGAATTCAGTAAACAGGCCCCAAATGTTTAAGGTCCTTAAAAGGTTTCAATTAATTAAATAATTAAATAAGTTATGTTAATTTTTTTTTGAGATTTAGTTAAATTATATTTAATATTATATTTATTTGAGTAAACTACATAAACTTTTTTTAAGTTTTCTTAAATTAGACATCATTTTTTATATTTAAAATGTATATTTTAGTTTAATTTAAAGTTTGGTTTTTTCTCTAAAATACTCTTCATTAACCAATTTTAAATTTAGGTCAATGAAGGATATTTTTTATTTTTATTTTTGGCACATATTTGTTTTGGGATCAGAAATAAATTATTAAATAATTATAACAGGTGTCAATTAATATATCTAAAATTGAAGAAAATTATTTTGGAAAACTTTTGACACTTTTAAAAATTTTACAAAACCATCATGTAGTGTTATTTAATTTTTATAAATTTATAGAAAGTTTATTTAGGCAATTTGGTACATTTAGGATTTTATAAAATTATTTAGGTGCCATTTAATTTTTTTTAAATTATATGGAGTTATTTTAGATAAATTCTTCAACACATTTATGGAATAGTTATAAAGGGAGAATTTTTAATTATTAATCACATATAATTTAGTTAATTAATTAAATAAAATAAATTCTTATCAAGATAAAATTAAGTAGTGCATTTATATAGAGATTTTTAACACACATAATGGATTCAAATATTTTCTATAATTAACATATATAATTTAAGGAGTATCTACAATATTTTTTATATATGTGTACATACATTATGATATTAAAATCATATATAGATTTGAAAATATTAATTGTAATTAAGTATATAGTTATAATGCATCTTATAAAATATATAGATAATTATAACTGCATGCTTAATTAGGGTTGAATAAAAAGTGTATTGTGTTTTCTAAGTAGCTTGCAGGTATTAGGAAACATAAATGCACTCTAATTTTATCAATTATGATATACAAATATTTGGTATGCTAATGCCTTTGCTCACAAGGAGATCTTAATGATACAATTTTTGTATGAGTATAACTTATATTAGTGAGCATGCATTTATAATAAATTTAATGACTAATTTGCCTTATAATTTTTTTTAATAAGCATTAATAAAGTTTTAAATTACTTAACAACATCTTCTACATCTCAATTATTAGTAGATAACAATAACAAAATCATTCTGGATGGAAACAATTACAAGGCCTTGAAGGAGGATGTTCTCCTTTGATTAGGATACCTTAACTATAACTTTGCTTTTCGTGTAAAGGAGCCTTCGAGGCCTATGGATGATAATGATGAAAATGCTAAAGTGTCGTATAATCACTGAGAGTGATTAAATTGTCTTAGTATGATGATAATCAAATAACGCATACAAAGTAGTATTCATGGGTTCATACCATAATGCAAGATAGTTAAGAAGTATCTTAAAGTCATTGATGCTCAATTTGCTTTATTTGACAAGTCACTTTGAGGTGTACTTATGATCTAACTGTGCACAATGAAACTCATTGGCATATGAGGGATTAGACATATAATGCAAATTAAAGGCCATTGAAATGGAGCCAAATGAACCATTTTTAGTTCAACTAATCTTCAACTCACTTTCTTCTCATTATATTGCATTTAAGATCTTTATTACACATATAAAGAGAAATAGACTATTGATGAACTATTGTTTATGTGTGTATAGGAAGAGTATAGGTTAGCAATTGATGAAGAAAGTGTTTCTAATGAGGCTCATTTAGCTGGTACTAATGGTTCCAAGACAAAAGGCCACAACAAAAATGGCAAGAAGAAGCATATACCTCCTATTCATGTGACAAACAAGGAAGTTGCAAGATGCTTTTTCTACAAAAAGAAAGGGCACTTTCTAAGGAGTGCAACAAGAGAAAGTCATGGTTTGCCAAGAAAGATATACATCTATCTAATATGTGTCTTAAATCTCATTTAGTTGATGTTTGTCATAATACATGATGAATTGATATTAGATCAATAATTCACATTTCAAATACTATGCAAGGATTTCTCAGCATAAGGAATTCACATCCCAATGAGCATAAAATGTTTTTTGGCAATGAAATGAGCTCAAATGTGAAGGTTATTGAAACCTCTTGAATAATTTTATCTTTTGGCTATGTAAGGGATTTTGAATAGACATTTTATATTCCTAGTTTTTCTAGGAATTTGATTTTAGTTTCTAAATTGATTCTTTTGAGTTTTACTATGAATATTTTTGGACCAATTTTTAATATGTTAAAAAACTTAATTCCTGTTAAAAAAGTTTTCCTTATCTGATAGTCTATTTAAGCTTTATACTATCATTGATATTACTAGTACTTATGTTACTATGCATAATAATAATGGAGTTAAAGAGATGTATCATGAATGAGAACTCTGTTGGCATGTGGCATAGGAGATTGGGACATATTTCCATAGAGGGGATCAAAACATTGGCAAAGGATGGGATTCTCTAACTCTCAAACTTTATTAATCTTAGTCCATATGTTAACAGTGTCAAGGGTAAGCAAACCAACAAGTCACATAAAGTGGTCAAGAGGAGTTCAAAAATATTAAACATCATACACACTGATATATTTTGTCTTAATTTATGTTCAAATGGTCAGAAATATTTTATCTTTTTTATTGATAATTTCTCACAATACATGTACATCTACCTGCTTTATAAGAAAAGTAAACCACTATATGCATTTAAAGAATATAAAGTAGAAATAGAGAAACAAATAGAGAAATAGATTAAAATTGTGATCTCCAATAGAGGAGGTATATATTATGGTAGGTATACTAACGATGGGCAGACCCTAGTCCATTTATTGATTTCTTTTGAAAGTTTGGTATGTAGCATAATACCTAGCTCACTTGATTGAATGGTAGTTGTTGAAAAATGAATAGGACACTACTGGACATGGTAAAAAATATACTTGGCAACTCTAAACTTCTTGTTTCCTTGTGAAGAGAAGCACTTAAGACTACAATATATATTCTAAATAAGGTTCCAACAAAGGTAGTGTCCAAGATGTCTTTTGAAATCTAGAAATCTAACCTGAATCATACACATATATAGGGTTGTTCTATTGAAGTAAGTATATAATCCATATAAAAAGAAGTTAAATCTAAGGACTTTTACTACATATTTTGTAAGTTATGTAGAGAAGTATAAGAGATACAAGTTTTATTGTCTCTCATATTTAACAAGATTTGTAGAATCTAAGAATGCTAAATTTCTTAAGAATGATATAATTAGTATAAGTGACCAACCACATAACTTGGTCAATAAAAATGATCATATATAGCATACTACCATTAGTAATGATGGAATTTTGATTCTACATAATACCCATCCTGCTACGGTGAATGTAGAATATGACAAAGTTCTAATAATCTAAGTTGATTATACAAATAATAAGGAGTATATTCATCCTACTATTAATGATGAGGTACCTTCTAATGATGAAGAGGTACCTCAACCAATGGCAGAAGATACTCCCACTGAACAACTTAACATGTTGAATTAAGAAGATTAACTAGGATAAGAAAAAAGACAATACTTAGTGACTACTTGGTGTACATAACTGAATCCAACTATAACATAAAATGTTGAGGATAACCCTATAATAGTTGCTTAGGCATTCAATGGTGAAAATTCTAAATTGTGGTATAATTCTATGATTGATGAAATGGAATCTACAACAAATAATAATGTTTGGGACCTTGAAGAGTTATCTAGTAAAGCTAAAGCAATTGATTGCAAAAGGGTTTTTAAAACTAACAAAGACTAACTAGGCAATATTAAGCATTATAAGGAAATGTTGGTCGCTAAGGGTTTTACTCCCAAAGAAGGAATTGATTATAGAAAGATATTTTTTCCTATACCCAAGAAGGATTCTCTTCGTATCATCTCGGTGTTAATAACCCATTTTGATTTGGAATTACATGAGATAAATGTTAAGATCACATTCCTTAATGACAAACTTGAGGAAAAGGTATATAGGAAATAGCCTAAGGGGTTTACCTTAACCATTAGTGAGAATGTGGTATACAAGCTCAAAAGGTCAATTTATGATCTTAAGTAGGCATCACGATGGTAGTACCTCAAGTTCCATGATGTAATCATATCATTTGGTTTTGTTGAAAATATTATAGATCACTGTATTTATCATAAGGTAAGTAAAAGTAAGATCATATTTTTGGTCTTATATATAAATGACATTTTGCTTGCCTCAAATGATTTAGGGTTGCTGCATGAAGTAAAATAGCTCTTGTTTAAGAATTTTGAAATAAAAAATATAGATGAGGCATTCTATGTTATTGGTGTTAAAATATATAGAGATAAGTCTCAATGTATCTTGGGATTATCACAAGACACCTATAAAAATAAAATTTTTGAATGATTTAAAATGAAAGAATGTTCATCTAGTGTGCCACCTATAATGAAAAGGGATAAATTCAATTTGTTTTGATGTCCTGATAATGAGTTGAAAAGAAAAGCAATGGAGAATGTTCTCTATGTTTCAGTAGTAGGAAGCCTAATATATACACAAGTCTGTACAAGGCCTAATATAGTTTTTGTTATAGGCATGTTAGGAAGATTCCAGCATAATCCAGAGATTAATTACTGGCAAGCTACTAAGAAGGCTATAAAGTACCTTTAGGGCATAAAAGGTTATATGTTTATTTATAATAGGATCGATAATTTAGAAGTTGTTGGTTATTCAAATTCAGATTTGGCAAAATGAGTTAATTCAAAGAAGTCAATATCAAGATATATTTTTTTGCTAGCTGAAGGAGCTATCTCTTGGAGAAATACTAAACAATCCTTGATAGTTACATTTACTATGGAAGTTGAGTTTGTTTTGTATTTTGAGACAAGTTCATAAGATATGTGATTGATAAATTTCATTGTTGGGTTTAAGATTGTGGACTCAGTCTTTAGGTCTATTAGAGTCCATTATAATAACACAACTGCAATTTTCTTAATTAAGGATAACAATAGTGGAAGTCGAAGTAGACATATCAATGTTAAATACTTAGCTTTGAAAGAATAGGTTAAGGTTGATCAAGTAATCATAGAGTAGATCCATACAAAAGAAATGCTAGTTGATCCCTTAATAAAAAGGATGCATTTGAAAGAGTTTAAAGATTATATGTCTCGAATGAGTTTTAAACCATATTTAGTCTAATTGAGATATATAAAGGAATAAAATTTTTTATTTTGATTTGTTGTCTCCATATATATTTATATACATTTTTCAGAGAGACTGCCAAGTGTATAAGTTAAAACTTAAATAAACATTTAAGGTTTATTCATAAAAGTTATATATCCCATAAAGTTAAATACATGTTATAGAGTAATACATGAAAGATTATACTTATATGATTTACCACCATGATTCTTGTAATATGCATTTATTTACTCATAAACATGTTATTTGGCAAATCATAATTGGACTAAGTGAGAAAATGTTAGAATATTTAATTTAAATATATTTGTTAAGATATTATTTTAATTAAATATTTATTTAAGATATTCTATATTAGTAATTCGAGTATTTTTGAAATAAAATTAATTAAATAATATCTCAATTTCAAATTAAATTATTCTAATTAGTTGTTCTTGATTTTTGAATTTTAAATTGCCAAATATTTTGATATTGTTTAACTAACTTATTTTAATGGAAAAGTAGTTAGTTTTAACATTAGTACTTTAAGAGAGTTTTGATAAGTAGAGTCAGCTAATAATCAATCACTATGATAGAAAACTTATTAGAAAGCTCTTTTTCCCACTCCACTCTTTGTCCTTCTACATTTATTTTTCTTGGTTATAGACAGTTGCAGACGTTAATCAATACCTTGTGTTCTTCATCAAATTTTAAAGGCATGGCTAAAAGTATTTAAATCCTTAATTTTGTTTTTGCAAATTTTTACATTCTTGAATTGCAATTTATTTATGTTATTTAAATTGCATTAGCGTTCAACATTTATGTTTAATATAACAATAAAAATAGCCAAGTTCATTTTAAACTCTAACAATAAAATTAAACAATCTCTTTTTGATCGATGGTTGAAACTTCATCCAAGGCTTAGGTTGTAAATTTTATTTATTATTCCAACCCCTATTCTTTTCTTAAATTGTTATTAGATCCCCTATGAATTTCAGTAGTAGGACACATGTCTCCATCTTATTTTACATTCTAAAACTTCCATCCCTTTTTCTCTCATCTTATCTTACCTTGCTTTTGCAACAAGGAACTTGAATACCCTCCTTTGTTACTTCATTTTCTTTTGCTTTGTGTTTGGCCACTCCATGCCAATGGTGGGTTGAATGAGAGAAACCAAAACACCATTTCCTTGTTGATGCTTTGCTTATTTGTTCCTTAATTTGTTTTTAAGTTTTGGACCTCTGTCCCAATTAAGTGGTTATTTAGGTTGAAGTGTTTAGTATTGTTCAGTAATAGCTCTCTCTTTTGGGTAAGGCCATGGTGCAAATACATTTTCTTCTTCTCTCCCCTTAAACTTTTCTACCTTGTCCTTACTATTATCTGGTATCCTAAATCACAAGTGTTGTGGCTACTTAATCAAGTGGTTAGGCCCTTCCTTATTCATCTTTTCCCTCGAGCTTTAAGTCTCTAGCTTGATCTTTCATTGATCCAAATTTTCTAGCTATTGCCTCTTATTTTCATTGTAATTTTGTTACTAACGTTGCCTTATGGTTTGATGTTAACATTCTTCTTTTGTCCTTGTTTCAATTCTTCAAGTAGGGATAAATTTCCTTCATAATACTTTTCCTAATATTCCTTACACAAGTGCCACGTTATTTTGGAATTTTAGCTTCATGATCATTTATTCTTTGTCATGCCTTGTAATGACAGTTCAATTTCCTCCTCCCTTGGTTTGTAGCTTGTGCTAAGAGCCCTTTTTTAGTAAGCTGTCATTAGGCATGGAATACGTAAAGCATTATCCAAGATTGGTAAGTTGTCTCCCTTAGTACCTTAATCCTTCTTGTTATTGGGTTTGGTGGGAGTTATAAATTTTTTAGCATGAAAATGAAATATGAATCAATTTCAACTGAGACTTTAAGTGGGAAAATGGTATGATGGATTGAATAAATGAAGTTGGGTAGCAAAACCATTATTTTATAAGTAGTAAATTAATTAAATTAATATAAGTGATAAATTGAGTATTGTTAAGCCTAGGAAACTCAATGGATATAGAATGACAAAAGTAACATTAAGCATTAAGATAAGACAAATATTAAACGAGCATAATTAAGGAAAGTTACATTAAGCCAAGAAAGATGTATTTCAGGATAATACTAATATAGGAACTAATTAAATAAAATTCAATTAAATTAGTATAGTGATGAATTAAGGCATAGAAGGTGTTTGATAAGAGTTAACTAGGCAACAAGATTTATTAATTAAAATAAAGTATAATTTAATTTAAAGTAAAGTAACTCTAATATGAAATTAAGACTGTAGTTCTTGAAATAAGAATAAATTTGGTTGATAAGCTAATTAAAATAAATTAAATATAAACTAGGCTAACACTAGGATTAGGAATTCGTAAGAAAATAAAGTAATTAAACTAAGTGGGGGTGATAAACTAGAATAAAATGCTTATTAACTTAATTTCATATTCTTGAAATCTTAAAGAAAGTTCTAAAACTCAAGATTTTGAGCATGTTAACTACTAATCCAAGTAGATTATGGCAGCTTAGGTAAGAGTAGGAACTAATTTAGGATAGGATGGCCTAATAACATAAGGTGTAAGAGGGATTTTATACTTTGTTCCTTGAATTTATGAGTATTATTGTAATTATGCATAAGTATTTTATGCAAAAAACTAAAATTTAAAATTCTTTAAGAAATCTTATGATAAGGCTACAAAATGGAATTTTGCAAATCAAATAAGATTTAAGGACATATTTGGTTGAAACAAAATCAGTTAATTGAAATTTAAAACTTAAGCCATAAACAGAAGCAATCAGTTAACTATAAAACTTATTAGTTGACTATAATTGGAAACATAATGTAGTAGGTAGTATGCAAGGTTCAAAAAACTTAACCTAAGGTTAATGCATGTAAACTTATTTAACAAAACTGAAAAACCAAAAAATCAAAATCAGAAGGGAAGAGGAGAGGCATTAATCAATTATCCTAGTTTGGACTTCCTTTTTCTACTTCCAATCTTCTTGAATCTTAAGAAATTTTCTTCAACTCAATCCAATTTCAATTTACAATAGGATGATTTTCACATACTCACCAATAATACAGTATTCCTAGCTTACCTCAAACTATTCTTTTACAAAGGTTTTCTAATAACTCATTCTAAACTAACTTTTCATGGACCTAGGAGAGATTTACAATAAGGATAGAATACTTTTTATGAATCTTTATAAATAAAGGGAATACAAGCAAGGCTTAATAAATACTTTTTTTTAGCAAAATCAAGCAAAGAATAAGCTTTATTTTTCTGTTCTCAATTTTTCACTCTAGTTTTTCTTCTTTAATTCATTACTTTAAATACACAACAAGGAAGAGAAGATTGTTACTCACAAGTGTGGCTTTCTTTATTTTCAAATGATATTCAATCGTTGGATAATCTTCTAATTTAATACATCAAATAGTGAATATCCTTCTCTAACATTCATCTTGCCTTCAGTTAATGTAGCAGTATTATTAGAAGAAGCTTTTCTCTTTCATCTCAACCAAGACCTAAATAGTTAAGAGCAAAGAGAAAAAGTTCGTGTGAATGTTACCTTTTCTTTGAAGAATTATATATTTTAAACACCTATGTAATATAATGTTGGTGTTTCATCATAAATTTGCTTTTCCTTCTTTTAGAGCAATTTTTCATTTTGTTTCAACATTCAAAATCTTCCTTTTGCTTGGTTCCCCTTTTGGTGGGCTAAGGTAATAAAAGCAAGATGAAGCTAGCTTTCCTTTCTCATTAAAAGCCCAATTAATGCTCTCAATAGATGTTTGAACAAAGGCCAATCACTAAAGAGTGTTTTATTCTTTCTTTATGGAAGGATAAGACATAAAGCTTTTCATATGTGTTGCTCTTTTTTGTTAAAAAAAAACTCTATGCTTGCATGTCCTTCAATTATCATACTTTATCTTCTACTTATTAAGTATCATTGCTTATCTTTTTTTATTTTTATTTTTTGCATATTGTAAAATAGTGTCTAAATATTCCTCTAGCTTAGCTCAACAGTGTTGTTAATAAAGAGCCAATGATTGGTTGTGTATGTTTTAGAGTCAACTCCACATATTATAGGCAAGATCCTTGTCCAATTGTCTATATGATGACATTGATTGAAAACAAAATAGGGAGATGAGCACTCTTTATGGTGTTTGTTTGGTTGGATTGCTTGTAGATAGTTTGGGATGTCCCAATTTTAAAGGAAAGCTTAATGAAATTTTATAACAAGCCAATTATGATTTTATTTAAATTATAACAAATTGTGAAACTTGAACATATTATGAACAAAGGGAACTTATGGAATTATATTTCAATTTGGAAATGCCATTTACAATTTAATCATGCATTCGAATTAAGTAAGAATTGTTGTATTTGTCAAGCTTATAAATATGAGGTCTCCTCATATTCTATGCCAGTCTTGTCCCCAAATTTAGGACATCACAAAGTGGTATCAGAGTTTAGATGTTTTTAAGGCATATAAAGCAAGTATCCTTTGGTCGAATCTTAATTATCATTGTGAAACTTTGGCATAATCTTAATTGAGGCATAACTAAAGACCTTATAAGATGCCTAGTTGTTTCCTTTTTAAAACCCTTTACCCAGTAGATGATAGGTTTATAAATATAAGTATACTGGGCTTAAGTGTCTTGAAACTACTGAAATGTTCCTGTTATTGCGAAAATAAGTGTGATACCATTGTAGGATTTTGGAGACAGTGGTAAGATAAGATGGTGGTAGTGATTCCGTTCATGATTCTCATCTACAGTACTTTGATGGGTACCTTTCTTAGCCATAAGAGGCAATGAAGGTTAATATTTAGTCTTTACTAAATTACTAAAGTGTGAAATTTATTCAGTACATACATGAATTTTTCTTTTTATATATGAATGCTTTGATTATGCCATTAGGGCTCAGATTGACATAAGGGGTATAGGTGAAAGAAATGTACTGTACACGTAGCGAAAATTTTAATTCGTTTCTTCCTATGGATCCGTCGACTTGATTAAATCGAGTATGAGATAAAATATTACCTTTGCAGCGTGCTTTGTCCTCTCGGATCTCAGAAACTAACGTCTATACGCAGCCTTGTCTACCGATATCCACATGAATAATCTGGCAACTTAAAAGGCTTGCTAGCACCTTCATTCACCACGTCTGTATGTGAATTGACAAGAAGATGATCTTTTCTCTCTAGGCGTCCATACACTTTCTCTCTCTAGGTGTGTGGCTGCGTTCTCTCTCTCTAGGGTGACAACTTAGGGTTTTAGAAAGCTAACTCCTTTTTTTTGTGTATCCAAACCCTAGTCTACCTCTCCTTTTATAGAGGTATATTTTAGATTAAATTAGTTAATTTAAATATATTATTTAAATTAATCCAAATTAATCTTAAACAAATTAGTTGAAATTTGAATTTATCTGATAAATCTAATTTTAACTAATTTATTTATTTATAAATATATATATATATATTGAAATATATAATATATATATTCATATCAAATATAAATATATATATATTTCGGATTTCTATATATGATATATATATATATATCAAATAATATATATATACTTATATTTCGAATTAATTATATATATATCATATATATAATATATAATTATCTCACCCTAATTAAGCGTAACATTCATCGAATCTAGATACAATTTTAGATTCAATGAATTTGGACATTTTTATTCAAGTTGATTCGTTCTTGTGTGCATCCCTTTAGACCTATATGATATTGGCAGTGGATTAACAACGTTATTGCACCCACAAGTCACCAGTGGCCTCTAGCAAAGCATAGTGATTACTCAAATCACATAGGGTTTGGTGATCTTATCGTATAACCCTATCACATCCCTTTTATCATACGATATATTGATCGAGAATGAGGCATGGAAATGTCATCCTTATCTTACTTGATCATTAGTTTCTCGATTTATGTGCAGACTGATAAAACGAATGGAAAAACCTTTTCATCTAAGTATGGCCATGCATTTCTCAGTCTCACTCATCGAGGAGCCCAGAGATATCTCTCCATTAACCAGAGGGACAAATTTCATCTTAATCACTCATCATCCTTTATATGGAGTCCACTATGCCTAACCATAGCCCTTATGATCATCCGGTCAAAGGTAACTTTTGACAATGCCAAAGCACAATATCCTTCATGTTAGAATCTACGATGATCTCAAGTATAAGGGATTAGTGACACGGTTATATATGAGGCATGCTTATGACCTAATTCATGAAGCTACCTCATGACGAGTCGATCCAACGCCCTATTCCCAATAGACGCTTATGATTTTGATTTGTATCTCCATACATGATTAACACATAACCATAAATTACAATTATACTCGTCTTAATTCATCATCGTTCCCACAATGATAATCGACTGGGATATTTAAGATAACTAATATAATTTATCCAAAGATATAATTATTATAGAAACATGCAAATATAATAAAAAAAATTATTCTTAATAAAGCACAATATTTATAAATGATTAGCCTAGGGCACAATCTCCAACAATAGGTTGTTATGTTCCGATATGAACTTGATAATATAAACTAGTGCATATGAGTTGAGTCAAAATCTACTATTTTCATCATGAACAAATCCTAAAGTAGCTTAAGCTTAACTTAAACTTGGGTTTATGATTTTGGATTAAGTTTATTGTTATTCTATTACATTTGACATATGCATAGATGACCTTTCATTGATAGATGAGGTTGGCTAAAATGACAAGTGACACTGCCTTTCGTTTATATTATTTTAATGACTTCAAGGAGAACACGTAGTGTTACTTGTACATGTTTGTTAATTTGATGATTTTGGAAAGGCATTGAGGTTATCTGAGGACAAGAGGAGTTATCCTACCAGCATGTTGGATTGATGGCTTCATGTTAGCATGTGAGGTAGACACAGTCTCCAAATGTAATTATTTGTGTTGGAGAAGTGGCATTATCCTTCTTAGTGAGCCAAATGTTAAGGATGGAGGATGGCAATAGCAAGAAAGAGATAGCTTAGGAAAAAAGAGTTATATTACTTCAAGATGAAGGTATTAGAAGAGTGTTAGAATCACTATCGTGTGTGTAGTAGAAAATGTTGGTCTTTGGCCTTGTGTGCAAAGATAAAAGACCTTATGTATAAATTTAAGAAAGGTAAGGTAATAATAATTTTGATCAAGTCTATGTGTCCTTCTGGGCAAAGTCGCATTGTTGAAGTTGAACCATTTAGAGCAACTTGTAGCCATAATCCCTTAGCAACTTATTATTCATTACATTGCATATGGGTTCATATGAGTTAGGGCCATGTGATGGATCTTTGAGCTTTGGTAATAAGGATTGGCTTGTTTTGGACATGTGAGAATCTTTTGCTTATAAGGCACCCATAATTACCCCCTTAAATTGAGGCAAAAGTTAACCTTTCAAAGAGAGAATCATAGGAAAAATTACAATAAGCTAAAACAATTCTCAAATCTAAATTTTAAAATATAGGGAAAATGTGAAAGACTTTTTAAATTTTGAGTCACTTGCAAATAGTTTCCTAGACTTCAAAATCATATATTAAGTCCTTAAATTGTTACATTTTAAGAAATAAATCCTTCTATTTTTCTATTAGTAACATTAGCTCATTTACACCCTTAAACTTTTCCTTAATTAATGTGACAAGTTCCTATTTGTTCCTAATGCCAATGTGTACAATGCAAGACATTATAGGAGAATCTAAAGTAATATATGAAGTAATGTGGTCAAAGAACCTAATTTTTTATTGGAATGTGAAGGTTTTATAATCTAATTTTTATTTTAAAATTTCAGAAACTATTTGCAAATAATCCAATGAAAGCTTGACACATGAATTTTATTTAATTATAAATTACTTATAATTTTATTTTAGTCTCAATTTTTTAAAATGACTTTAAATATCTCCTCATTTTTTAAATTATTTCAAAATGTCGTCATCTGTCGTCAACCATTCTCCTTTCTAAGTCCTTGTATGGAATTCCATGTAGCGCCATTCCGGTTATGATGACTGTCTTTTTCAATCACCAAATTTTTTCTCTCTCTCTCTTCTCCACCTCTTCTCCCACTCTCCTTTTCTGTGCAAAGTGGTGGAAACAGGGACTAAAAGACATATATTTTTAATATTATTCATTCTAAAATAAAATTTACTTTCCATGTAATAAAAATCAAGAGAAATTACATTGTTATTTCATTACATTCAAAAGAAAGTTCTAATTAAGATTCTTATTACATTCATTTATTCATAATGTTGATTGCTTTGTTAATTTAATTTCAATCTTGACCAAAGAATTAAAAAGATGATCCGGTGATTCAATAACTTTGACTAGTAATAAAATAACTATGAGTTTAACCATATAAAATGATACATGATAAACATTTCGATTATTAAAAACTAAGTTTCAGTCAAGTTGCCAAATCAATTTTTTTAACTATAGTGTTCTCACTCAATCGTCTTATGAACGCATCTCGGTTACAGTTGCCCGATCTTGTTTCTATCTATACTTTAATCTTCCTTGTTCAAACAATCTTAAAGTTTAATCATGTTCCATTTTCCATTAATTTAAAAATACATAAAGAATCAACAAAAGTTTATGATCCACATGCATGCATCTTCATTCTTACATTTTGGCATGCTTAATTTCTATCAACAAACCTAACATCGTCGTAAACTTCGTCATAACCTGATCTCATTCTCGTTTTATTTATTTATTTCATAGAATTGATCTGTTTCTCGTTGTCTCAACGTTTCAGGAAGACTAATTCACAGCAAAGACACACTATTGATGTTGACCTAAATATTTAATTATTGTGATTCATTTGTAAGGAAACCATTTGGTCCGTTCATTGCAAATTCACCCCAACTACCGAGCAATGGTACCGAAAGTGGGACGAGGCTTCTTTGGCCACATTCATGCATGACTTCCTAACAAACACATGAGCACCATCCAGTTGAATGTGTTAGTGTTAATCATTATTTTAAACATTTTTTAATGAGAGTTATTATATAAATCATATTAACACTAATGTATCTAATAAATACCGCTGGCTTCATATCAACGTTAGTGCTTGTCAATTTATTTTCTTTGTTTTTATTCTAATATATATAATTTTTTTTCCAACATATGTGGGTCTGTGTTATAGTTCACGCGTGTAGTTGATGAATTAATGTACTTTTAAATTTTAAAATTAAACTGAGAAATATTAAGAACTTTCATGAAATATACATATATATATAAAGGTAAAAATTATACTTGATATTCTTTTTATTTTAAAAATATTATCTAACTTCTTTAACATTTGATATATATTGTGAAATTTTTTTAAAAATTTACTTTCTATAATTAAAATTAACACTTTGCACATTATGCGTTTCTTTTGAAAATAAAATTATTTAATTATCTCTACTATTATCTAAGAATAAAATTTTAAATTCATATTAGAAATTAATATTAGCTTAGTTGTATTTATTGTTATATTAAAAATAAAATCATAATCTGATGAGATAGAGAAAGTTAATTAACTTCATTGATCCCCAAAAAAAATAGAGAAAGCAAGTTTTTACAATATACATTAAATACCAAATAATTTCTTAAAACAAAATGGTTATAATTTTAATTTAACTTCATTAGTGTATCCTTGAGCTGAATGGAACACAATAGTGTATAGTTTATCAATTGGGGACCTGACCGGATTTCTATATGATTAAAGTAATTGACTTGACTAGATTTTATGATAAAATTTCACTGCCACAATTCCACAACCTAATTAATGTTGAAAATTTGGATTGACAAAAGTTTTGTTCTGTATTAAAAATTAGATTCATTGATATATAGTCTTTTAATTTTTCAAAGTAATAGTTTAAGAATTGAATTTAGATATGTCATTGAAAAGATTAAATTATAATTTTAGGAAGATTAAACTGTAAGAAGTTGTAAAGAAAAAAAAAACCTTTAACTGTTATTTTTGCTTGTTGGAAATTTTTTCCTGTCAAGGAAAATTTCACTTGGGAAATTTAAATTTAAAGAATTATTTTTAAAGAGACTTAATTGTAACTTTGAAAGGATTTAATTATAATGGGAAGATGAAATTATAAGAAATTGTAAAAAAAAAATTAACTGTCCATTTTGCAAACCCAATGTCCTTAACTAAAATTTTTTTCTATTAAGAAAAATTTCAATTAAAGACATTAAGTTTGAAAATTTTATTTTTAAAAGAATCTCATTATAAATTTGAAAAAATTTAGTAGTAACTTTAATAAAAATTAAGTTGAGAAAAATTACAAAAAAACCATTAACTATCAATTTTAGCAATTCAAGGTCCTTAATTAAAAATTTCCCATTCTACTAGTTCTACCATGCTACATATCTAGCAAGTTGATCTTGACAACCCGTGAGAAAGACAAGAATTGAATTTAATTAATTTTTTTAGTAGATTGTCCAAATCCTTTATCATTAACTATATCTCGTCAATTTTTTTTCCCAACAAAATAAATAAAAGCACTATTCAGATGCCTTTCCTTTCCTTTCCTTTTTAAAATATTCTTTAGGAAAAATATTGCACTTACTCTCAATATCCCTCTCCGCTTAACTTAAAAGAATTAGATTTAGATACACGCAATTATTATGCTTTTTTATCAAAATTTTTAATTAAAATATTATAAATATATAATTAATTTTATAATAATATTATACTAAGTATATAGTTGAATTAAAAAAATATACGGTTATATGCAAAAAAAATCATATATTTCTTATGTTAATATTGGAGATATTTTAATTTAAAATTTACTAGTAAAGATATAAATAATTGTATTAAATTTTTTCATTTAAAAAATATTTCTCAATAAAAAAAATCTTATTTTTAGTGTATCTCAATTTTAATTTTAATCTTAAAATCCCTATCTAAATCTGGAACGCCATGGCCCATTGCTCAACTTCTGCTCAACCCTTACCATTAGACAACTAATATTCCATACTATATTCTGATTAATCAAATTTAATCCCTTTCCCTCGTCCCCTCTCAATT
The DNA here is from genome assembly GCA_032878935.1 of Erythrophleum fordii. Lineage (NCBI taxonomy): Eukaryota > Viridiplantae > Streptophyta > Magnoliopsida > Fabales > Fabaceae > Erythrophleum > Erythrophleum fordii. Next base: position 8,358,000 of record JAVQMF010000052.1, on the reverse strand, counting down.
AAATATTATCATTAAATTTAAATATAGGATTAGGATTTAAGGTTTAGACTCGTTCGAAGCTATATGATCCATAACTAGGGTATTCTTCAGAGCCATTGATTCAAGTTATTATTTTTGTTCCTGAAACTCAAGTCCCAGCAAACACAACAGTTACGAGGGATCAATTCAACCCCTTCCATTCATCAAACAATAATTCTCCTTCACCGTTAGTTTTAAACCACAAAATCAAAATGCTCACTCCACCATTCACCATCTGACCTCATGGGCCATCATCAAGGACCAAAAAGAATGACCTCTTTTGACGGGACGCAATCATGATCTTTGTGGGACATATTTTGGATTGGATTTGTTCTTACTTTCTCCTTCTGGCATTGCCCAGGCTGAGTGTCATATCGTGCATGGTCACCAACTATTTCTTCAAGTCTATGAAGTAACTGCAATACTCAATCTTTGTGGAGGGACTAACTGGCAGGTTTAGCTGTCCGTACTCATGAGTAGTGTTACGTTCACACTGTTGTGGGAGGTGGAGACATCGCGGTGTCCTTCTACTTCGCCGTGGTTGTTTAGATATTAAGAGGGGACTGTGCTAATTCTGGCGTTTTGTGTTGTTTTGGTTACTGGACCGATTCTTCCTCGTAGGGGCCATTGTCCTCAAAGAGAAAAAGAAAAAAAAAAAAGGGAGTGTTAGATAAATGAAAAGACAACAAAAAATTCTTTCTTGACAAGCAACGATGACAAGGAAATGAATGGTTTAGAAAGCCACTAAACTAAACCAAGGGCACCTAAGATATGAGTAGTGATGTTGATGGGATAAAAAATAATTATTTTATTTTTTTTAAATAATAATTTAATAAATATAATAATAAATATTTTACAAATTATGTAAAAAAATTATATTTATATTACTATGAATCAAACCAAATTTTACATCCTTAGCACTCAATTTTGTGACTGCACAAGGGGCAATCTCTATTCTGCCCGTGACACATGTTTGCTGTTTTTTTTTTTCTTCCTCTTTATAGGATATGAGAAATTTTAACTATATAAAAAAAAGTTAAATTAACAAAATTTATAAGTTTTTTTTTTCTATTCACTTAATTTTTTTATTCATATTTAGTATTGTTCAAAAAATAAATTTTCAGAGTTAAAATTTTTAAAAAATTATACTTCAAGATTATAAACTAAAAATATTTATTATAAAAAATTTTAAATTTATTTTAAATGTTCAAAAGATCAAACATTTTTATCTTTACTATTAAAATTTTTAACTTTAAAATTAAAATTTTTTACAATAAAAAAAGATAAACGTGTCATGTGGAGGATGAAGAATGTTCGACCACATTTATTGCAATCACAATATTAACTACAAAGGAGAATTTAGTTTAGAGAGAGAAAATGAGAATTGTATCATACAAAAATGTGAGTATTACAATAAGAGTTCTTAGAATTTAAGCCATGATTTTTTTATGGAGAAGAATAAAACATAGCTTATGAAAGGGGAAAGAGTTTATGTGATAAACCTACTAGAAGTATGCTTTACCCAAAAAAAAAAAAAAATTCGTCGTGATAAAAATTGCATATCAAACGTATGATTGTAACAAAAATTATTTACCAGATGTATTGAAAATTTCCCACACATATTGAATGATGATTTCGACATTTGTAGGGACATTTTCTGGGACAACCTCGAGAACTTTCTATCAATGCTATAACGTACACCAACATTAATTAGGCTCCTGTGAATTAGCAGCTTAGCTAGAGTGATCCCTACCTTTGCATGCGGGGCAGGAATCTACGTCCTATAATCTAAGCTTCGGCTTGGTTTGATTTTAAATCAAAATTAATTGATATTATTGATTTAGTATTTTTTAAAATTTTATTAATTTTAATTGATAATGGATTGGATTGGAATTTAATTCAATTTGATCTAATTTGATTTATATTTATTTTTTTTTTTAAAGTTTATTTTTTTAATAAAAAAACTTTTAATTAATACATTTTTTAATATAATAATATCTAATTTCTATATTATTTTTTATAAAAAATATTTCTCATTTTTTAACATTTTAACCAATAATAATATTAAAATAATAATATTTTTAAAGATAATTTATTTGATAAACTCAGTTAAATGTAAACAAAGTAAAAAAAATTACTATTTTTTTATTAATAAAAGACTTATACATAATTTGAACTTAATTAATAGAAGAAAAAAAATTATTGGTTCAATTTTGTTCAATTTTAACAGAACCAAATTTGACAAAATCAAGAACTGAATCAAATTAATTGGTTTTATAATATCTAAAATTGATTTTAATTTTTTTAAAAATCAATTTAGTTCAATTTAACTCAATTCAATTAGATTGAATCGTTTTGAATATCTTTACTTATGGAGTTCATTTTATTTGAGTTATTTAAATTTAAAAACAATCTTTTAATTATTAATTTAAAAAACAATAATAATTAAAATTAAAAATGTTTTTGAGAAATTAAATCTAAATCAGTTATATTAAATTTAAATAATTCAGATAAAATGACTATAACAAAATAAGGAAGTTGTTGGACAGAAAATTCAAACACAACAGGCAGCGTGAACAACGGGAGCAATATCTCTGGAAGTTTTTGTTTGGTTGGGAAAGTATTGTGAAAACTTGTCACATAACTAGCTTCAATCTTTTAAAAAATAAAATAATAAATAAGTTATAATTTATTTATTTTTATTTACATCAAAATTTATTTGTTTTCACGTAATTTTAAATATATCATTCAATATATATATAATTTGTTGGAGTTAAACAACACGCTTATAAAAAAGAATTATATTTATCCGAAAGAAAATAAAAATAAAAATTAGAAGTAAACCTTCAACGTTAAACACACGTCAATTTTTTAACTCGTGTAATGTAAATCATTAAGTTATTAGCATAAATAACAACTCTGGTGGGGTGCTTTTCGCTTTTTACATAATTTTCCTAGTTCCTAGTCAAATTGAAAGGGAGCAAGCCACTACTGTGATCCGTTAGGGATTTGAGCGGTTAGTAAGAAGTTCTTAGTTTAGATTCTTGTTTGATCATGTACGAAATTAAAAATTTTATATTTTTATTATCAGATTTTTTATTATAAATATAATAAGTGCATAATTTTTGTAAAATTTGGTTTCACATAACTGGGTCTTTGAATAAGTCTTTGAGATATATTATATTTTTATTAAAAGATCTAACAAACAAAATATGGAAGACTGTACTTAATTTTAATTTTTTTTTAAAAAAGCACATATGACTACAGAAACTGAAAATGGCTTGGTTAGTTATATAATTCTCAAATTAAGTGAAAAATCTCCACTTTATTTTGGATATTGCCAACTCATTTCAAAAGTAAAAAGTAACAACAGGGTTGTGTCTACGCAATGTGTACTTAAATTACATAATTAAATATTCAAGATTTTATCACAAAATTTATATTAATATCGTGTGGGATGACCACATCTAATTAGGATTGAAATTGCAACCCCCCCCCCCCCTTCCAAAAAAAAAAAAAATTGGACTGACCATGAAGTGCACACATTTTAAGCTTGGCTGTAAGAATCATCATGACATCAGAAAAAAGTCCACAATTTAGTACATAGACTATCCATTTTATAGAAAATGTTTACAAGTCTATTAGATTAGAGAAGGAAGGGGGGAAAATAAGTCAAGCAACGATGTTTTCGTTCATCTAGAGGGGGAGCCGCTAAAAGCAGAATATCCCTAGCCTTACACTCAAAAGAGTCAAGGGAGCTTAAAATAAAGAGCAAATTAAAAATTTAGTTCTTACTCAGACCTATTTACCTCTAGTTTTCAAAAATTAATAAATGTACAAGCTAATCCTTGAAAAAAAATTGTTAACAAATTAATTATTTTGTCAAGTAACTTAATAATGCTGAAAAAATTAACACACAAGAAGTTTCTTATTGTGAGGTACTACCTCAGGCAGTTAATAATTTTCAGAAACTAAAACTAAATAAACCAAATAATTCAATGACCAAATTGTTAATCTACCCTAAACCATACCATCTCCAATCTGCCAATACCACATGTTTATTAACAGCCAGCATAAAATGCCAACTGAGTTGGTGGGACTAGCTGAAGCAACATTACCTATATTCCTATTCATTAAACCAACCGGTAATCAATGGACAGGGTGCAAATTTGAACCACTAACCAGCAAGGCAAAATAACCAAATAAATAGATAAAGTAGCCTTGAAAATTTCCTAGGCTCGTGTGTGCCTGCGCCATAAGTAGTCTATTTCAATGGCAACTCGCAACCATACATGTAATGTTTGCAGCATTCAAATTTCAGAGACAATTTGTAGAACATGCCATCTCCAATTCTGAGGTACCTGAGAAATACTTTGGACTTGTACCGTGTCTTGATGTCCTATCGGTTACGAAGAAGTAAAACAATCCTAAGCAACACAACAGGCAATCGAAATGCATATTCAAGTTAGCGAAAGGAATATGAAGGCCCATCAAAAGCGTAACGAGATGAAACTGGCACAGGTGAGGATTCCCGCTTGGCTCTGTGGTAGTGCCGCGTCCGATTATAATCAGGCAAAGCTTCAGCAGCATATGTTGAATATGGCCTATCTTGAACAGTTTCTCTCCTATGCAAGTTATCAGTCCCCCTCAAGGATCTTCCGCCTCCTAAATAAGAGCTTGAAGAGAATTCCTCCCTACGTGAAGGCCGCAAATATGGGTCCCTTGATGATGCACCATATCGGTGGGCATGATAAGGAGGATCCTTTGCATAGTCATCTCCTGCACCATGACCATAGGCCTGATATTCACTCTCATTTAAATATTGAGGATCAGTGCGAAGTCTTTCTACATGTGCAGGGACATTCTCCCTGTAGATAGGGCCCAGTTGATGAAGGTGCTCTCTTTCATGATCTCTCTTGTATGGTTCCACTATGGGATTCATATGAGAAGGGGGGGTCAGATTTCTTCTATCCCCTTGAAGACCATAAGCTCGATAATCCTTTTCAGTCAGAAATAAATCACGAGGATGTCCCTCTCTCCGTTCATATTGATGATCCCATTCATGAGCCAGAACATTATAACTCTTCACATGGCTATTGGCATAATGATCTCGGTCAGATCTTTCCCTATGCAAATGGGACCATTGTCTCCCAACACCATCGGAAACTTCCCTATCCTGCATTACTGCTTTTGGAGGGGAGCGAACAGGCTGCAAAGCTGAATGAAGTTCTGCTGGTCGGAAAAGTTCTGTGAGCTTCCTAACCTGAAACAGAATGTTAAAGTATTATTGATGATAAAGAATTAAGCAAAATAATGGCCAACCCACCAAAGGAAACATTTTATTCTCACTTGTCTGACAGTAAGTTCAGTTTTGAACTTGTTCTTTTCATTATAATTTTCTTTGATGGCCCTTTTGAAAATGCTCTCAGGTAGTGGGAAGCAATCCTTGTCAATGCTGAATCGCACCTGAAGTTTAGAGCTAGCCATGAGCACATGAATCTTGACAAAACAAGGACGAGAACTATTTGCAGGAGTGCAGGACAAAACAGGCAGGAAAGGAAAAAAAAAAAGAGGGTAAAAGTAACCTGAGCAGGAAAGGAACCATTGAAAGCTCTCGGTTCAAGTTTCATGCCACCAGAAGATGATGCCTTGTATATCCCATATAACAGCTTAAGATCAAAATCATAAAGAAAAAGCTTAAGCCCACGCTTGACTCCTAAAACAACATCCTTTTTACCAGTAGAAACACCCATGACTCGGTAATGGAAACAGTCTGGCTTTGTTTTTGCATTGCACATGAAGATTAAGCCACCAAGCTTTTCTTTCTTTCGTTCATCCAAATGAACCTTTTCCCTGCTGCCATGATTATTTTTGTTCTTTCTATAATTCGCACTCATGTTTAACTTTCCATGCTTTTCTCTATTCTCTTTACTATTTTGAGCTTGATGGCTCCTCTTGGTGAGCAGTTTGTCACTAGTGCTCTTACTTTGACTATCCTCATTACTACTCTTTGCCTGCTGACTCTTCTCCTTAGGCTGCTCATCAGTGGTTCTCTTCTGTTGACTGTCTTCTGAAATTTGTTTCTTGCCATACTTGTTTCCATTATGAAAACTTTCTTTCTCTCCCACTATTGTTTTATTCTTTCTCTGCTGTTGTTTTCCCCAAATCCGCTGAGATCCCTTATTCATTTTTGTTTTAAACTTACTAGGCTGAGATCTCTTCATAATTCTTGATTTGGCCTTCAATGATTGCTGAGCGTTTTTGCCACTTGACTCTGGTTTACTAGATCCTTCAGGCCGATTCTCCACATCCTTCTTGCTATCAGTGTCCTTGATGCCTTCTTGTTCCATATTATACAAGTACCTGAGAGCACAAGTTTCCAAAGGAAAAAGTTAATGCAAGCGTTAAAGAAATGAAGCAAATTTTTTTGCCCTTTTCAAATCTTTTTGATGTTGTACATGATCCAGAAGAAGCAAGGTCAATTCAATTATGAAGGCTAAGATTCTTTTGGGTTTTTTTTGGGGGGGGGGGGGGGGGGAAGAAGCAGGAGACGAATGTATCAAAGAACTACTTGCCCTAAAAACTTATAGTTGAATATGGGCCCAAGAATGACATTTATAACTTTATCGTGTCCCTTTTGTAAAAACTCAATGGGCTAGGAGTATGGAAAGAGAATCTACAACCCCTTTAAGAGAAAAACCCTTAGCACTTCAGAGGTATGTTTTGAATGTTGAAAGTGAAACATAGCTGGTTTCACTCAACAGGGGGGGTATTCAAGCCATATTCAAAATTTAAAAAACACACACAAACACATGACAACAACAACAATACTCTCATTACATGTATTAGGCTGTATTGCACACATCTCAGTATCAAAAACATGCACAACATGGATATTTCACTCATTTTGAACTATTTATGCTTCCTAGGGCAAACAATAGAACTGCAACCAGCTCCCTTTTTCACTTTAATGATCAGTCCAATTTTCAAAACAACAAGATAGATGTTTAAGCATGCATCCAAAAGATATTTTTGCATACATAAGAATGATTTACTATTAAAAATTTTCTAACTTAGATGCTCAAATTCTTAAACTCCTAAACAACATGGACAAACAGAACAAGGATGTTATGTGATTCAATGTAATAAGCTATTTATGTTTACAAAACATTAATCACCATAATGAACTAAATCTAATGGCAACTCTTTACCCTTTAAGAAAAAATTGGAAAATGTGATCTCAGTTTAAAAGCTCACAGGTTCTGTTTGTAGGACTTACTGAAAGGAGATAAAGACAAGTTAGGGTCTGTCGATTAAGATTAAGATTCAAACAAAATCTGACCATCTGTAATTTTACAGTTGGAAAGTTTTAAGATTAATATTTAAACAGGGTTGTTTTACCAATAAAAGGATATACCCATATCCTTTCTTGGCTTCCCCAATTTGGTACTCAAAGAACTTCATTAAGAGACCATTTCAACTGAAAAAATTTAAACTATTAAATGAAGGCCCATGAATAGTTGTAATATAATTTCTAACACATTTATAAGGAAAAGAGTTGCTTAGGCAGATCTTGCATCTAATTTCACCAAAACACATGCAGAGAGGAATACACACAACCATGTGTGCAGATATATAAAGCATAAAAACAGACATAGGACACACAACGCAATGTGATTAGACAGTGGCACAGCAAAAATAGAACAAAACAACACAACACAACATAGACATTGACTTTCTTTTTCCTTTTAATTTTTGCTTTCTTGTTCTGAATTTTGTTTTATTTGGAGGATACCTAATCCTTTCATTTGTATCATTTTGCTTTCTTAATAAAATTCTTTCTCTACCTAAAAATAATAAGAAAAATATATAAATGCACAAAAGGTAAATAAAATTACAGATGTGTATGCACAAGCAGGCATTAACTTCTCCCCTCAAAGAAGTTGCATATCTAGAAGTTGCATATCTATCAGTTACAAAAAGCATGTCAAGAAAGATACATATGACGACACAAGAGACACTGAGTAAAGAGGGAAACCACCGTCTTAAGATTTTGGAGTCTCATATTAAGTCTCAATATGGGACATGTACAAACACACCGCTCTTTTCTTTAACTGACAGTGGTTCACAGATACAAATATAAGGAAGTTATGAAAATATTTAGCAAATCATTATAGAGAGTAAAATTATCCGAAAGAATAATGGCAGAATATTCTCACATCACGGCTAACTCACTCTCCTATTTATACATAAGAACATAAAATTTGTACCATTCCTTCAAATATGGAGGGGCCAAACAAAAGTAGAAGATCAAATTTTAAGAGGTGCATAACAGATGCTAAATTAGTGATCAATCAACTTAACCATTACAAATATTTTTTAAACATTGAACACTATGAGCAATGGCTAAGAGGTGCCTCTTCACAAGTTCATATTCAATTGTTAACCATAACAACACTCCACTGTGGTTAGCCACATGTACAGTAGAATCTTAATTTTTAAGATTCAGAGGGAAAAACTGTGTAAAAACTAAATTTTTAAAAAAATCATATTATAATCATGCCCACACGGCTTAATGCTTTCAGTCATATTCATGAGAGCAAAGACATGGGCATGCATGCGCAAGATGCACACCTGATGCTTATGCATCATGTGGTCTGGCTAGTAAAACTAAGAGACCAAAAGACTGTCTTGAATATTATCAACATGTCATGAACTATATTTATATTTCTTCAGCATGGAACGCTTCCTAGAAGGATAAAATAGTGATCAATAATCTCATATTAAAGTGCAACTTCTCAACACCTTGAACTGTATAGTTTAATCAAATTGTGGGTCTTACTATTTTTCTTGGCCTCTTTTACCCTCACGTTGCTCTCACATTCAGCATGTTCGATTACAATTTACACTCCATATAACATGTGAAAAACTTGATAAGAACTTATCATTCTGTGGTTAAAGATGGAAATAATCATACCAAAAACTGTAAGATCTCTCTCCATCCCTTCCAATGATTAATAATTCATTCAAGAGACTGCTAATTAGGTCAACCAAATAATGCCACAAATGGTCAGAAAAACCTTGACATAAGGTTTTAACTTCTAATTACCCACATCTTTTCCCTTCATATTTGTAGAGCGAGATAATAGTATTCTCGACTATGCTGCTGGAAAGAGCATATTTGTTATGCTCTTCAAAACTTTGCTATGTTCTACTTTTGGTGTTATTGACACAAGATTATGGCATTATGCACTATTATGACCAATTCTTCCACCATGAGTGTATATGAGTATTATCTGGGTCCAGTAGGCAAATTTTGTATTACCATTAGAGCTTCTTAATTCCCCCTATTTGCCTTCTTGGCACGATGGAGAAACCTTTCTAGTATCTAAAGTCCCCACTCCCCATCATAAGTAAAAGATAAACCAGACAATTATTAAAAATTCTGAAAAAAGGGAAGCGTGGAAGATAGCCAGAAGCTGAGTAGACATGGGCGGCCTGCATTTACTCAACTACTTTAAATCGCCACAAAGTTAGCAAGGCAAAGTTATCAAACAGTCCAGCAGCCTATTCAGATCCTTTCTACAAGAGTAAAAGGAAGATGGGCAAAAGCTACAAGTATTAACACAACATTTGTATTAATTATAAATTGAAGAAAGCGCCAAACGTATATCCCTTATCATAAAAACTGGGAAGAAAATATCAAATTGAGTGACAGTGGAAGCTTTTATCCTATTTTCCCAAAAAATTATGGAAATTCAAGTGAAGAATAGCTATACAAAATTTCGGCATAATCACGGTAGAGATACAGAACTCCACTCAAAATGGCAAAACTAGACGTTCCCTCATGAAATATATTTAACAATTTTTACCATAATAGCCACCCCAGAAACCACTCAAAGCAATTTTGTCACAGATTCTACCTTTCCAAACAGATCGGTACACACACAACCAAGCTGTAATCGGAAACAAGTCGGGAGAAAATACCTGGGGAAGCTGAGTTAGACAGCCAGAGATCCAAAGGGAGGAAACGTGGACAGAACCCAGTGAAACTCGTAAGCAGAGGAGGGTTTTCGCCGCGCGAGAGTGGTTCTACAGCTATACGGACGACTCTGGTCTTTGCTTTCAACTCGATGAAACTCGAGCCTCAAAACTTGATTTCATCCAGAATCTAAAAAACATAAAGTCATTCAAATTATTTCGACAGGACTAAAAATCGCCTTACAATAAAAAACAAACGCGCATTTTGGCGTGCTTTGAATTTTTGTTTATTTTGACTTTTTTTTTAAATGGAGTTTCATAAGTAGTATTGTGTGTGAGAGTGAGAGAGAGCACTTTATATTTAGTAAAATCTTTACTATGTATTTTTATTAATATTACTATATTTGATTAATTTTTCTAAAAAAAATTATTGTCAACTCACTAAAAGGATATATATTCATTTTCACATGCTAATAATTTTTAATAAAGTAAGTAAAAAAAGGTTAATAATAATTATGATTATTAATAATTTTGAATGGCACTAGAATTGTTCAAAGAAATAACTTTTTACTTTTACTTCTATTTCAAGCAGTTCAAATTTTTTTCTTTCCAGACCAAAAGAATTGCTTCTCCTACCACTCAAAATCAGCTTCTTCTTCCCTTTTATTTTTGGCAGATGCTTGGTCAAACACCTTAAAATCTCAAAATAAGTTTTTTTTTTAAGAAAAAAATATACATCTTCTTTCCTCTTAATAGCATCACCAAATATATCCAATTAATAAGTGTAAGAATTAGTTGTTAAAACTGTTTGAGGATAGCCCAAATAATAAGAGTAAGGGTTGGGATAAAGAGCAACTTTTGATTTATTGTTAAAAAAAAACTACATGTAACGATTTTGTTAATTTTAGAAATTAAATTGTAGCTTTATCAAAGTATTAATTTAGTCAATTTTTTTATTTTTACAAATATTTATCATAAATCATCAGTACGTACATAATTTATTTTATTCTAATTTAAATGAAATTAGAAGTGGGTCCCGTGCCAGCAGTATAGAAATTCATGCCTAAAAATTCAAATTTAAAAATTGGAACCAAAAGTTAAAAAATATAGATATAAAAAAAAAACTATTTTACATATAGTTTAAAAAGCGAAACATATTATCCATGAAAAATAACGTGTCTTTCTCTAAATTTTATATGTATAATAGATTAGGTCCAATTTTGATACAGGAGAATATCTAAACTTGTGATTCTGTATCCAAATCCCAACCCACCTTGTCATGTACATCAAACTTTCTTGACTAATGTTAAAATCTCTGCAGGCATTTAGTATGCCTTTATTTCAAATATTATAGGATCTTGCATAGTATATGAAATGCCATGGGATACAGTATCATGGTATTACATCTTTTAAATTTATACTACTTTTACTATATATGAATAGAAATATAACTCACAAAATACAAATAATAGTTCATGTGCAATTTGTTTTCCCTTCATCGTATATCCTTTTAAACACTAAATACAGCATAATGTGTCAGTTTCGTGTTTTCTTTTTGCAAATATTTATTATAAACCATTTATTTTATTCTAATTCAAATGAAATGAAAATTGGGCCAATTTCGATACAAGAGAATAATGGAACTTGCGACCCTCTCTTTAAATTTTCACCCATACAGCTATCGAGATCAAATTTTATTGAATAATGTTAAAATTTATGGATGTGCTTGGTATACCCTTATTTTATATATTATAGAATTTGCATATATACTATATAGATGCCATGGAACAAGGTACTGTGATATTCATAGTACCTATATTCGGTATAATGTTTGAGATTATTTTATATATGAGAAATGTAAGATACCTATGTTTGATTGTTTATGTTAATCAATGTTATTTGATATTTTAAATTTTGTATATACTTTTTTAAGTTTTATCATAGATGCCTTATAAGCCCATGATTATCATAAGCCTAAAGCAACTCAAACCCACTCCACCGAGACATAAAAAAAACTCAACAATTACAATTAAGCAAATTATATATAATTTATTGACACAAGTTACTTTGAACACTATGCCTTCTATAGCTCCAACAAGACTACTTAATTTAATTATCGTCATTAACTTACTTTTAAAAAGAGTATAAATATAAGCCCCCTCAAGACTAAAACTTGAAAGCACAACTAAACTTAACAACTCAAATGTAATATCTAAGAATTTTTTTAATTTAATTATGTTAGGATTTTTAGAAAATAATAATAATAATAATAATAATAATAATAATAATAATAATAATAATAATAATAATAATAATATTTAGGATCTTATGGATGATTTTTGAAATAATTCATTAAGAAGATATTTTAAGGTAATTGCTTTGAAATTTATGTAATTAGACAAATTATGTGAAATGTGAATTTATTTGGGCCGGCAAAGGATAAGTGTAATATAAGGGCAATATAATTATAATACATAGGTAAATATTTATATAAAGTGTAATATATAAGGAAATATAACTAAAAAAAAAGGCTTGTTGGAGAAGCTAAGACCAACTTTGAAAATTAAGTTTAAAATTAGTAACAAAATCAAAGTAAATGCCAATAGGGAATTTAGCAATTTATTTTAAAATTTTTCTATCACCAACTACTTTTTTTTTTTCCTTAATTAGCTCAAATTGATAAAATAACATGTAGTCTTATTCTTCTCCATTTGGATGACATTCCCACCCAAGAAGAGTCCTCCATTGTTGTCTTAGAAGCCAAGAGGAGAGAGAAAGTTTTTAAACCACTTTAAGGTTGGTTTTTGCACTCTTTTCACCTAGGTTCTTTAAGAAAGTTTGTAGAACTCATTGAGAGCTTGTTAATGACCCAATTAATTTCTTGATATGTTGAAGGTTAACTAAAAATTTGAGGTTTGACTCAGGAATTTAAAGAAGCCAAATGATGCAAAAGAAAGAAGAGATAAAATTTTATACCTTTACATTATTTTTGGTGTATTTTGTTAGCTTGAATTCCTGCTAAATTGAGCTTTAGAATTTTGAAAAGTTGGTTTATTTGTATGGGAAATTCTAGGCTTGATTTAGGTGAATTATGATAGTAAGAATGTTTCTTGACACCTAAAAAGCTCAAAGATGGAAAGAAATTGCATTTAGAACCATTGGTTTGAAACTTAAAATTTTAGGGTTTTGGTTGTATAAGGGTTTTTATAAGGAAGCTTTTGATGATCATTTAAATTTGAATTTATGTGCATTGAGTTTTAAGATGATGCCATGGTAACTTGGAGCACATTTGGGATCATAAAGGTCCAATTGAGATACATAGGCATCATATTAGAATTTAAACAAGAAGTTGTGAGAAGGAGAATTTGGGAGAGTCCTAGATTAATTTAACTAGAATTGTGATTTTAGATGCCTAATTATTGTATAAATAAGTAATGTGCTCCTGTTGTATGATATAAGTACCATGAAGTTGCCTTGTTGAACCTTAACTTTTGGGAAGCCTTGAAAAGAAAATCATCATCAAGCTTTGAATTGTGCCATTAGGCCACAAATATTGCTAATTACATGGGTAGTTGCTATACATGAATTTGGTTGTCATTGATTAGATTAAGACATTCACTTTATACCCATATTGCTAATTACATGATGTTGTGAAATGACATGAGCTATACATGAATTTGGTTGTCATTGATTAGATTAAGACATGGCATTCTTTTGCCACAAAAAGGTAGTTGCTTCTTCATTCACTTTATACCCATATTGCTAATTACATGATGTTGTGAAATGACATGAGCTATACATGAATTTGGTTGTCATTGATTAGATTAAGACATGGCATTCTTTTCCTTGTGAGACATTCATGGTTGTCATTGATTAGATTAAGACATGGCATTCTTTTCCTTGTGAGACATGGTGTTCTCACTATAGCTTTGTATGTGATTGGCCAATTATATTGTGCCACATGCAATGCGCTATTGGTATGGGACGATAGCATATTGAGGACCAAATTGAGACATGACATTCTTTTTGTATAGCTATGTCATGATGTGATACAAAATATGCACATTGTATAATATAACTTAAATGAAGTTGTGATTATTGGGATATATATCTCATTCTCTCACTAACCACATTTAAGGTGCTTATGAGGCCTAAGATCAAGAAGAGGAAACAAAAGAGTAGTTACAACTTTTGTTGTTGTCAATTTGATATAAATGTATCTTAAGAGCCGATTTATTGTAAATTTATGGTTGTAGGGCATGTTCTGGTATGGTATGTAGCATATGTAGATGATGACTCCATTAATGTATAATGGTGACTTGATGAGCTTGAGATATTGTCTACACTCTTGGAAATGAAGAATATGGGTATTTAATGTTATTAGACCATATTGTACCATAGACCATGTATATTATGTAAAGTGAGAAGTTGGGATTTACTTTGGCATGAATAATGTTGGAACCATGAGTTAGCCATTTAGAGGTTTAAATTGTGATTTAGACTTATAAGTATGCCTATAGTGTGAAATTTGTTACATTAGAATGGTTAGGTTGTTGTTGTTACAAAATCCTAGAAGTGTTGGAAATAGGGCAGTCCCTTTGCATGAATTTATTAAAATAGTGAAACACGTAATTTTGCCCTGTTAATATTTATAAATATAGCAGACATTTAGTAGATTATGTATAAAAATTTGCAACTCAATTGGTGCCCAATAATTATTTGAAATAATTTTCAAAATTTGTCCCCTGCTTTTAATGCCTAAAAAAAGTTCCTTGTGAATTCTTGTTGAGCAAACGGTCTAAACCTTATTATTTATAGGCCAAATTTATTTCTAAGATTGCCAAAATATGAAGGGACAAATCTAAAGTGTTTGGGGTTTTTCTAAAATGGTTTGGTGCCTCAAACAGTGCCCCCAATTCAGACTAGTGAAAATAAAGTAATTTAGGGACTGATTTGAAAGAAAAATCTATTTGAGGGCCAAAACAAAATTCTTTTTAGTCCAAAATAATTCTAGTATAGTATTGCATTAAGCTAGTGGAAGAAATTATTTCATAATTTTTGAACATCGTTTACTCTTGTGTGGCAACTTCTTTAAAATAGTAGTATTTTCTATAAAATCTTTTTTTGTATTTCATTGTATGCTATCACTCAAAAATTTAATTTAAAAATTATAATTTCTTCCATCAAGCCTAACTTTTATACATTGATATCTAGCCCCAATTACTCAAATAAAATATTATTAAATTAAATATCATTTTTTAAATATAAGTTGTTGTATGGAATATAGTATTAGGAGTCACAATTCAGACATTAGGATCATATCTTTATTACATATTATCTCTATAGCTCTAATTCTTATATTGTTGCTATATCCCTATTAAATCACCTCTCTCTCATTCTCTTTAAGGTTTCTCTTTCTGTCTACAGTTTACTCCTTCTTAATACGTTTGACATGCTAGGTAAGGGGCTTTTCCTTTCTTGATTTCATTTCAAGGATCATGACTCAAACTAGGAGAAATCATTTTTCCAACCAAAACGATGACTAAAGCACAAGAGATTGAAGTGAAGTTCACCCTCAAGAAGACTAACAAACTACTTTGCAAGGCATCAAAGGCAAGCAACTTGATGTTCAAAACCATCATGCCATTTAAGCAGAGATAAACTAACCAAATCAGATTAAGGCCATATGAGTCAATAACCTCGTCATCATGGCACAATCATAAAACATTGTTAACTTATTACAGATAAGTAGTGCCCTAAAGCCAATGTCAATAGATGCCCTTACGAATATTTACATTACATGAATCTTAACCAATCCATAACCTAATGGCCTTGGGATCCTTTAAATGTTGATTAACATACAACAATGATTAACATCATAAAGGAAAGGGCGCACCAAGGTGAAAGTGTGCAAGAATGAAAAGAAAGAATGACTAACAATGTCACTTAAACCTTAGAATGATTATTTTAAGCTAGTTGAGTCATAAGAACATGTAAAACTTCTAAGGATGAAGATTACATACCCTTTAAAGAAATGACACCAAATCCTTGACAGGTAGTATAAATAGTATGTTCCATAGAAGAAGATGTCACAAAGAAGCCTAGGAAGAAGCCAAAAGAACATTATAGGAACTCCTAACAAAGGGATAGAAACTACAAAATAATTGAATTAAAAGAAGGAATGAAAAGAAACAACAAATTTTTACGTGAAGTGAAAGAATTAAAGGAAGCTCAACATGCCCAAATATACAAACAAGAAGCCTTCGAGGTTGTAATGAGTCAAAAAAGCAATAAAACACTGTTGAGATTAACCTCTGTGTCCTTAAATTCTAAGGATATAGTAGGCTAGAAAGTCGTAAGAAATTTAGCAAATATCATTTCTTAGAAATGCATATATGTTATTGGCATAGCAATTTCCCAAAAATGCAGATATGTAATAAGTATAGCAAGGATCATTTCCCAAAAATGCAACAAGGTCATGCTACCCATGTTAGTGCTTATAGAAAAAGAAAAATCAATGTAAAGCAAAAGAAAGCCAACTGTCTTGTTCATTACTTCAAAAGTTTTTTAAAAAAATTGCATAGAGTTATAAGAAATCCTACAAGTAGTCCTTATAGATTTATGAAATTTTTACATAGGAAAAACAAGAAAAATGAGCTCTTAACACACATCAGGGCAAAGGAAGGCACCAACTACTGATGATCTCTAAAAGCACACTAGATTTTGGCCTAACCCCTTATAATTGAAAAACCACAATAGAAGTCATGCACAATGCATCCAAAAACAAATCTTATGTAAGCTTTTCTTGATGCTCAAGATCTATCTTGTTAGAGAAATAGGGAGTCATGCAAACCTATTGATAGTAGCTTTAGTCCACACTAAACCATGTGATGACATTGCCCTTTGCCAAACTGGTATGAACACTTTTTAAAGACAAAACTGTCAGCAAAATGACTAGGCACATCTTCAAAGAGGCTAAAATCACATTAGAATATCATCAATGAAGCTAAAACTACCACAAGAGCCTAAAATAACAAAGATGAATAGTTCTCCCTTGTCCTTCTCCTGCACCATATTCTGTAACTTCAGGCTAGAAGCCTAAACAATCTCTCAATGAGAAACTACTCAAAGCAAGTACTACAAGTAAAATGGTAACCTTTATTCCTTATATAGTAAAGTTAGAGGCAAGGGATAAATGGTTAAACCATCTTGCATATTATACTTTTAGAGACAATAGCTTGGACAAAATGGGAAACTCACAAGAGCTAAAACCATTCTTAAGAAAACACATATAGACAAAGCAATATGCATCAATAAAACCTTAATGATCTTTGACTGAAAAATATAAAGAAGATGTGTCCCCACGCATGATAGCTCACCCTGGCTATCATTAAAGGCATAATGGCCTTACCAAATTTAAGTCCTAAAGTAAATCATTGAGACTAGAAAGAAATGTCTTATAAGAAATAGGTCTATGCAACCATAACAGGTTTGTAACCATGACTATGAAGCAATTTGCTTGACCTTATTTACAAAGATCCACGTGATTGCAATCGCAAAAGAATTGGTAAAACAATCTGCATAACTTCACTACCTCAATCACAGTCTATGGTACCAAGAATTCAAAGAAAAAAATAGCAAGAACTGACCTATGCAACCCCAAGAATATCAATTCACACAACTTTGCCAAACAACCACACAATTTGATTCATTGTAGGGTTCTGCAAGGAATGCATAAAAAAATAGAACTTTTGCTATAAAACCAAGGTATGTACTTGTTATGTATGTATATTTAAACTTGGAACATATAAAAGAAAGATAAAAGAAAAGCCTTGTAAGTGGTCTAGAATAGAATGAGGCAAACCCTCAATCCTAAACTATTCATACAAGGTAGCCCTAAACTAAGGTACATAATTATCAATTGAATATACATACATATATATATATATATAAAAACTTCTTCATGTAGGACTAAAACCATGAATTAGCAAGACACTGGCCTATAAGATCCCACACCATGAACCAGATATGATAATTTCACTTGGTACATGCAATAAACTTGGTTTATACGACCTTAAATATGACAAGTCTACATGATCTAGTTGCAAGAACACCATCTAGTATGTGTAATAGACTTGGTTCACACAACCTCGAGAGTAGTTAGACCCACACGACCCCTAATCTCCATAATTCACTCAATTTTAAAAGTAACAACCCACCATAGTCCAAATAATAAATGGCTTATGCAGCCCAGATCTCATAACATAAAATGGCTCACATGGCTTTAAAATGGCCTATGTGGCCCAAAGACCTTTCATCATCAACCAAAGATAAGGTATAAAACTTATCATTCATTTGTCCCTTTTACATGGAAGGTATAAATCTTATAGGTTAAAGGAGATGATCTCCATAGCTTAAGTAGCCTTGGACATACATCACCCAAAATTGGCCTATGCGAGGCCATAAATGTGAATGGATAAAGGAAAAAAAGAAAGGAAAAAATCTACACAAAGACATATTTAAGAGAAAAGCATTCCATGAAATTTTTATTTGCTAGGCAATTTTCTCTTTACATAATACCTACATGCTGTAATACATGTTTTATGTTTTGATGTAGACCTTATTCTATTCACGCCTTAACAACCTTCTTGACCCTTTTTACAAATTCTTTAGTGTTGGAATAAGTGTGTCAAAAGTGTGTAAAAAGCCTAAGTCCCACATTGCCTAGAACGAAGAGAAATTTAGTGTATATATACTAAAATGTGATATTGGGCAAGTTACTAGGCCAAGAAGAGGAGTGGGCTTGCGTGCACAATAATAGGCCAATGCAGGGGTAACATAGTTGCAAATCTCTGATTTCCCCCCTGCACAAGAACTAGACACGGTACTAGGTATTTTTTTGTTGCAACTATTTTTATATTTTACAAAAATATTTTATAAATAGGCTTACCGAAAAAACTTTATTTTCAGCAATTTTGAAATTGAGACTATGAATTTATTAATTTTCTAAACATTGAAAATTTAAATTTACTCGCTTTAATTTTTCATTAACCAGCTTTAATCTCAACATTCAGAAATGGTCGCTACTTTTAATCCCAACGTTCAAAATAGATTTCCATTAAACCATGATTAAACCGTCATTAATTATTTTTTAATTGCCCAACGTTTCTTGTTCGCGTCTTCGGCCTATAAAAGGCAGTGCATAGTGCAGTTTAAGATACACTGAACTCTCGGACATCTTCAGATCTCTCTCTTCTCTTCCCCTTACGTTCTTTTGAGTTCTTTAATTTTTGCTATTCTGTTTCCCTATTATAGGAAGGGTCCATTTAATCCTGGGGAGTTGCCGACTTGTGACAAAATAACTCTTAAGGACAGTGTCCTCGGACATAACTCAGATCAATTTATACTAACAATTTTGTTTGTTGCAGTCTATAATCTTAAGAGTTATAGAGTTACATCGAGTTGGTTCTGATGATCATGTTAACGTTGCTGTTGCAAGTTCCAATGGAGGGAGTGGTGCTACTGCTCCAACCTTTATTTTAACTGTAGTACCTGCTGTAACACTACCCAAGCCATTCCTAAATATATCCAAAATTGAGGTATTTGATGGGGAGAACTTCAGAAGGTGGCAAGAATAGATCTTCTCTATTCTAGATATGCATAGAGTTGTAATGGCGCTGACCCAATCTAAACTTGTCCCTGATGCTGACCAAAACTAAAAAATTACTTGGGAATATGCCAATAAGGTTTATAGACATACAATTATTAGTACTTTATCTAATAATCTGTTCGATGTGTACTATGTCTATAAGGAGGCCAACAAAATTTGGGAGTCACTAATCACGAAGTACACTGCTGAGGATGCTGGAAAATAGAAATTCACGATTGGAAATTACTACCGATAGGAGATGTCTCAGGACAAAGACATCAAACTACAAATCAACGAATACCACAAGTTGCTAGAAGGACTTCGAGCTAAAAAGATTAACCTTCCAGATGAATTTGTAACTAGAATCCTGATTGAGAAACTGCCGGATTCATAGAATAACTACAAATAACAACTTAAACACAAGCAGAAGCAACTGTCATTGTCAAATCTCATCACTCATATCATCATCGAAGACACCAACTGGAAAGAGGTTTGAGCTGCAAAAGGAAGGAAAATAGCCTCAAAGGCAAATTTGGTGGAAACAAAATCGTACAACAAGAGGTATAATTTTCATAAAAAACCTGGTTATAATCCTAAGATCTCTAATCCCAAATTCAAAAAGAAGGGCAATTGCTTTGTTTGTGGCAAGCCAGGGTACCATGTTGCACAATGTAGAAAGAGAGTTAGAAATAATAATCCTCCTAAACCGAATGTAAATTTGGTTCAAGGATATGAGAGCAATGATGATATCATTGTGGTGGTTATTTCTCAAGTTCTCGTTATCTTCGATGTGAGGAAATGGGTGGTGGACTCTGGGGCTACCAAGCACATCTGTGCAAATAAGGAAATGTTTACCTCCTATGATCCTATCAAGGAAGGAGAAGACCACATTTATCTTATTGATTCCCGAACTGTAAAAGTTCTTGGGAAAGGAAAAGTGGTTCTTAAACTCATATCCAGAAAGGCCTTGGCTCTCAATGATGTTCTGCATGTGCCCGATGTAAGAACGAACTTAATTTCTGTAGCTCTTTTAGGAAAGGTTGGGGTTAAAGTGTCATTCGAATCTGACAAGATTGTAATGATAAAAAATAATATTTTTGTTGGAAGGGGATATTGTAACCAGGGACTATTTGTATTGAATGTTGCTGAAATGAATGAAAATGCATCCTCTTCTACTTACTTGCCTGTTTATATGATTGATTCGTTTGATGTGTGGCATGCTAGATTAGGACATGTTAGTAAGTCTTATATTAAGAAAATGCAACAACTTGATTTGATTTCTAGAATTAAAAATGATTATTTAAACAAATGTGAAGTATATGTTGAAGCTAAGATAACTAAAAAATCACACTTTTCTACACAAAGAAAAATTGAATTGCTTTCTTTAATACACACTAATTTGGGTGATTTAAAACAAACAATAACTAGAGGTGGTAAAAAATATTATATTACTTTTATTGATGATTTTTCAAGGTATACCAACATATGAAGCATTTGAACATTTTCTTTTACATAAAGCAGAGGTAGAAAATCAACTAAATAAAAGGATTAAAAGAGTAAGGTCGGATAGAAGAGGAGAATATGTTTTGTTAAATGATTTTTGTGAAAAAGAAGGAATTATCCATGAAGTAACTCCTTCATATTTACCTGAGTCTAATGGTGTAGCAGAAAGGAAAAATAGAACTTTAAAAGAAATGATAAATGCTATACTTGTAAGTTCTTCTACACTAGATAATTTATGGGGTGAAACTTTGTTGTCTGCTTATTTTTTGCAAAATAGAATACCGTATAAAAAAATAAATAAGATACCTTATGAACTATGGAAAAGTTATATACCTAATTTAAAATATTTAAAAGTGTGGGGGTATCTTGCTAAAGTAATGTTGCCTTATCCTAAGAAAAGAAAAATTAGGTGTAAAACTTCTGATTGCATGTTTATTGGGTATGCTGAACATAGTGCAGCTTATAGATTTCTGGTTTTGAAAAGTGATGTTTTGGATCATAACACTATTATAGAAACTAAAGATGCAGAATTTTTTAAACATATCTTTCTTTTGAAAATTGAACATAATCTTAGGAAATTGGAAATGTCTACTTATTCTCTTGAACAAAATACAAATGAAGATTTGGCTGAAAATTTAAGAAGCAGTAAGAGGTAAAGGAAATAATCTTTTTTTGGAAATAATTTTTATACTTATATGGTACAAGATGATCCTTTAAAGTTTTATGAAGTTATTTCTTCTTCGGATGCTTATCTTTATAAAGAAGCTATTGAGGCTAAAATTGATTCTTTTAGTCAAAATAAAACTTGAGTTTTAGTATACTTGCATCCAGGAGCTAAGCCCATTGGTTGTAAATGGGTTTTTAGGAAGAAACTTAATCTTGATGAATCCATTGATAAATATAAAGCTAGGTTAGTAACTAATGGTTTTATTCAAAAACAAAATATTGATTATTTTGATACATTTTCTCCAGTTACAAGAATTTCTTCTATAAGAATTCTGATTGCTTTAACTTCTATACATAAGCTTTATATTTATTAAATAGATATTAAAACTGCTTTCTTAAATGGTGTTTTAGAAGAAGAAATTTATATGGTACAACCTGAAGGATGTGTCGCTCCTAGACAAGAAAATAAAGTATATAAACTTGTTAAATCTTTATATGGATTAAAACAAGCACCTGAACAATGACATGGAAAACTAGATCAAGTTTTGACAAGTGATGGCTTTGCTACTATTGAAGTAGAAAGATGTGCTTATACAAAACTTATAAATAATGATTGTATAATTATTTGCATATATGTGGATGACATGCTTATTTTTGGTACTAACATGAATGTTGTAATTGAAACTAAGAGCTTTCTTACATCTAAATTTAATATGAAAGATATGGGAGAAGCAAGAGTGATTTTAGGTGTTAAAATTATAAGGAGTAAAAATGGTATATTACTTTCTTAAGAACATTATGTGGAGAAAATTCTTAAAAAGTTTGGACATTTTGATGATTCTCTTGTAAGCACTCCTTATGATTCTAGCATACAATTATCAAAACATAAAGGCGATTCAGTAGTTCAATCTAAATATACACAGATTATTTAAAGTCTGTTGCATCTGATGAATTTTACTAAGCCTAATATAGCATATGCTGTATGTAAATTGAGTAGATATACCCACTGTCCAAGCAGTGAATATTAGATGGTTTTGGTTAGATTAATGAGATATTTGAGAGGTACCATGAACTATGGTATATTTTATAGTGGATTTCTCCCTGTACTAGAAGGATACAGTGATGCTAACTAGATCTCAGATTCAAATGAGATTAAATCCACTAGTGGCTATGTATTCACTCTTGGTGGTGGTGCAATATCCTAGAGATCAGCCAAACAAAGTATTATTACAAAATCCTTAAGGGATTCAGAGTTTATTGCTATGGAACTAGCTGGTATTAAGGTTGGGTGGTTTAAAAACTTCTTACCAAATATTCCATTAAGAGAAAAACCAATACCATCAGTGTCTTTGTATTGTGACAGCCAATCGGCAATAGCTACGGCTAAAAATAAGACCTCTAATGGGAAAAGAAGACACATTTGGTTAAGACATAATATTATAAGGCAGTTGCTAAAAGATGGAGTGATCTCAATCGAATTTGTAAGATTAGAGGTAAATCTGGTAGATCTATTGACTAAACCCCTAGGAAAAAAACAAATTGATAACACATCAAGGGGAATGGGACTTAAACCAATATGAAATTAACAACGATGGTAATTCAACCTCTGTGATTAGAGATCCTATAAAAGAGGTTCATGTGGGTAAGAACAAGTCATATGTTAATTCTGCTAGCACTAAAATTGTTGTCCCTTCTTGTAGTTTGAGAAAGTGTTAGAATGCATTATTGGAGAGGTTGAGCAAAGCTCTTAATGATTTCATATTTCTTATGGATGGTGTATTCGTTGTAGATACACTTGATGAAATCACCTAGATTAATGTGAGATGGGGGCGCTTCTATGAGACCATGGCAAAGTCTTTAGAGCATTCATTGAACACCAGGCACGCGCACAGCCATTTAAAGCATAAAATCGTTGTTAACAGCAGAAACTGTAGGGGTATACTCTGACTAATAAAACCTCCAGTACACAACAAAGATTTGTTAGTTCATAGAAACGTACGTTTGACTGATATTTTTGTGTACTAAGTGTTATTGATCTAGGTCTGGTTCATAGTCTAAAAGACACCAAATTCGAAATAGTTATACTCATGCATGTAACTCAGATGATAATGTCCTTTTGACACATGTGGGGGATTGTTGGAGTAGGTGTGTCAAAAATGTGTCAAAAGTCTAAGTCCCACATTGCCTAGAATAAAGAGAAACTTAGTATATATATACTAAGATGTGATATTGGGTAAGTAAATGGGCCAAAAAGAGGAGTGGGCTTGCGCTCATAATAACAGGCCAACGTAGGGGTAATGTAGTTGAAAATCTCCAATTTCTCCCTGCGCACAAATTAGACACGGTACTGGGCATTTTTTGTTACAACTATTTTTGTATTTTACAAAAATATTTTATAAATAGGCTTATTAGAAAAACCTTATTTTCAATAGTTTTGAAATTGAGACCATGAATTTATTAATTTTCTGAATGTTGAAAATTTAAATTTACTCGCTTTAATTTTTCATTAACTAGCTTTAATCTCAACGTTCAGAAACAATCGCTGCTTTTAATCCCAACGTTCAAAACGAATTTCCATTAAACCATAATTAAGCTGTCATTAATTATTTTTTAATTGCCCAACGTTTCTTGTTCGCATCTTCGGCCTATAAAAGGCAGTGCGTGGTATGGTTCAAGATACACCGAGCTCTCAGACATCTTTGGAGCTCTCTCCTCTCTTCCCCCTATATTCTTTTGAGTTCTTTAGTTTTTAATGTTCTATTTCCCTATTATAGAAAGGGTCCGTTTAATATTGGGGAGTTGTCAATTTGTGACGGAATAACTCTTAAGGACAATGTCCTCGGGCACAATTCGGATCAATTTATACTGACAGTTTTATTTGTTGCAGTCTACATTTAGTATATGCTACCTCCTTGACCTTTTTTACAAATCCTTTAGTGTATGTTTTACAGATAATATGCTAATTGATTCATTAACCAAAGGCTTGCTTTTTAGAGTTTTGAGAAACACGTAACTTTTGAGTGTTGTAAAATTTTCTATGATGTCTTGGTTTTGTAAAAGTTTGAGTTGTATTCTTTAGGGGCACTTTGATATATTTTAACATTCGACTCAGCCAAGTGTTTTGAATATATTTTATTTTCTATTCCATTTAATTCAGTTATTAAACTTTGTTGGCATTTTAATATTATTTTCCTTATCAGATTCAATACTTTTGGTTTGCTATTTCATTTCTAAATTTTTTGTTATAGTATTGTTTGATATATATTATGTGGATTTGTTCTTGTTTCCTCTAACAATTCATTAATGCTATACAAGTAGGAGATTATTAAATATTTATTGTTGGATTATTGGATTGTTCATAATGAACTAACCAAAATCTATAACAAAAGCTTAGAGAGAAAGAATTTTTAGTAATTAATTACTTAAATTAATATTTAAATTTCAAATTTTGAAATTCAAAATTAAGGTTAATTATTATTTAATGGGAAATTAAATAAAGAAAACTGATGAGCCATTTTTTACGATTGTGAAAATCATTATGTATTTTTTTAAGAAAAGTGGGCTTTTCACGAAGAAGAATGTACAAAGAGAGTTTTCATAGAGAAAACATAGAAATCCTCTCTTCATCTTTCTCCTATGATTAATGGTGCATCTACTATGGAATCTAAGATCAAAGTCCAAATAATGAATAGATCATGCCATGTTGGGCAATTGTCTGAGCAAATAAATCTACTGCAAGTAAGTATCTAACATATTCTTTAGATGTTTGTTCATTGTTATTAAACCAAGTTGAGCTCATTTTAATTGCTTTCCCGTAGTTGTCTGGACTAATTTATAGTAGATTTGTGGCAAAATGGCATGAATTTTCTTTGTTTAAAATTTATACATAAATGGCCATTAATGATAGAAAACTTAAGAAATATTCTAGGCCACCGAATTCACACCATAAGCAGCTTATAAGTAAAGGAAGTTGTGGTAAATTTTTGAGAAAAAAATAAGACTCCATTAAAGAAAAATTACACTTTGAAATTTTGGTTTACATAGTTGGACAGCCTTTTTTTGAGGACTAGCATTCCTTCATAGGGCACCAATGGTTGCATGCCTTATACAAATGAAGCCTATTCAACAAGCTTTCCAATGACATTAAATTTGTCCAATTTGGAAAAGAAACACATGAGATATAAAGCCATGAAATTGGCCTCCGTAAATGAAAATTTGAATTATGCAACTTAAAATAAAAACCCAAGGTTGAAGATAAAATGGTTCAACCACTTTTAGCGGTGGCACATGTGGCCCACCCCTACCACCATTTGGCCAAAACTTGATACCAACAAAAAGAATAAGGTAAAAGGGAGGCAATAGTAGGGTTAATATTGCCAAAGTTGTCATAGAGGGTGACTCATGTAAAGCTCATTTCTTTTCTTTTTTTTTTTTGAATTTTTAAAGTAAAGAGAGAAAGATGATGCATGGGGGAGCACGTAGTGGAACTTTAGGCTATTTTTAGGCTTAAAAATTTTTTTAATGAAAGTTTCAATTTGATATATAATTTGCCTATATTTGAAGTACTATTAATAATTATTAAGTGATTTTTGGGCTTTAAAGTGATAGATTGATGGAAAAAAATTCATTAAAAAAGTTAAACTATGAATTGATAAATGTAGTTTCCCCTTAACAGGTTATTATAAACTTGGAGACATCCCATTATTTATAAAATGGACACATATGAGTACAATAAAACACATATACAAAAATAGAAAAGTTTTGGGACTAACTTAAAGATGCAAGAAATTAAATTTCCTTATTCATCATGGGTCTTAGATTTGATCAATACACTCTTGAATGATATTTGGACTTCAATCAATGAGTGTCGTAGGGAGAAATTTGGAGAACCAAATTTAGACAAAATTTTGTCCTTTAATTAATGTGTATTAGATATAAAACTTGATAAGAAATATCTCGTTGTCACAAATGTCTATGAGCTACTTTGCTTTCTCACTTTTTTTAAATATGAGAAACATAGTATACATGAAATATACATACATACATGTATATATATATTCACTATAAGAAAATAATCAAATATGCAAAGCATATTTTCTTATATATGATCAAGTAACCCTTATAGTTGAAAATAGGCTTGTAATGGCTAAAGGCAATTGAAAATAAGCACGTGATAGCAAAAGGCAATTACAAATAGGCATGTGATGGCAGAAGATATTTTAAGAAGATAAACATCTTTAGAGTGAGGTCCTTTTAAGTGTGTTTTTGATATTAAGGCAATTTATAAATGCATTGAATTAATAATATTAAATAAATAAATAAATGAAAGAAATACCTTATTAAGTAGAAGTCCTTAGATTAGAAAACTTGGACTCATTTAAAAACTAAATTTAATGAATTTAAAAAGGAAATATAAGAAATACTCTATCGAATAGGAGTTTTTAGATTAGTAGTTTAAGACTCATTTAAGAACAATAACTTAAACAACATTTGCAAATAATTTAATAGAAAGATAACAACATACTTAAAGTACATATGATGAAAGTAAAATAAATATAGACTTCCGATCATGCACTTAATACTATCATTATTGGTCTAGTCAAAATTTATTACAAAATACATATAACATTATGTATATGTAATTATTCTGTGATATGCCTATGTAAAGGTTAGATTATAATTATGACTATTAAGATTATCATTGTCTAGCTTAATGAGAGTGACAAGGTAGATGATGTCAATTAGAAAATTTGGCACTATAAGGGTTTTATATCAAGAATATGATGCTAAGAAACTATCAAAGAATGTCATATAAAAGTCTAAACATGGAAATACAACTTAGTAAAAGAGAGATCTAGAAATGTTTGATTGAAAAAGAAGAGAACACAACAGTGCTTAACAACATGGCTAATAACTTCATTGAGAGTTCAAGTCATATCTCATTGTTCAAGTCATACGAATAGCCCTTAAGGACAAATGTGATCATACTTCTATAACGAAAAAAAAAAACTAACAATCAAAGAATTGAAATTAGTTGGTCATATCGATATTGATGAGCAATAAGCTTAAGCTATCATAAGATCTTTTCTTATTAGTTGAGAATATATGAAAGTGAAATTCCCATAAAGAGAGCGTCAATTTTTTTAAGTTGTTACTTGTCATGTAGAGCATTGGGATGAGCACTTAAAAGCTATTATACCTTCTGAACATGCCTATATGATAAAGATTGTTGCTACTTCAAAGTTCAAGTATAAAAAGGACAACACTTTCATAATAAAAGAAGATTTGACCAACATTTTAATAAGACCAAAAAGGATTTTAAGAAGAGTGGTAAGTGTGATAGAAAAAATATTGACGTAGTCAATGTCAAGTATTATATTTGTTAGAGAGTGAATCATTTTACTCACAATTGTACTGAGCAAAATAACATTCATGTAGAATATGTAATTAAGGATTGAGAATCCTTTATAAAATACTATCAATTTCTTTTCAAAAGCAAATGATTTCATGTAGGAAGGAATGTAAGAATTAAGATAAAGGAGGACTAAAACATGCAAAATTGGTTTTATGTAGAAGACAAGCCCCCATCCTACATAATATTTTACACACTTTAGAGATCTAACAAAACTTAACATTTATTATTTCTCTTCTTAATCTAAATTTTAGTATTATTTTTTCATGACAACTCTATTGACATTAGACAAAAGACAAAGAATACAATTTTAATTTCTTTTATGATGATTTTATTGTACTTGGCATAATTATGAACATGATTATTTTATCTAATACCTTGCTTCCAATATAGTTGTAGATATGAAAGTATAAGCTAGGCTAAATCTTATAAGAGAAAATGAGCAAACTAACAAAACAAAAAATATTATGATTCATTTCTAGTTTGGAAATGTTACTATAAGAATTTTGCCTAGGGGGTAAAACAAATTGAAAAATTATTTAGAAAAAGAACTAAAGTTGAAAATCCATTGTCATTAAGCTATTCTGATATATGTGGTCAAAAGAGTATGAGGGCAAGATAATTCTTTATAATATAGTGATGTGAACATCGTATTTTGTCCAAACAAATTACAAAAATAATAACAAAAATTAAATTAGCAGAAATACAAACAAAAAGAGAAGAAATGAAAGAAAATAGAAAATTAAGAGAAAATGAAAGAAAGAAAAAAGAAATAACAATTGAAGAGAAATTGTTCTAATACCAAAAATCAGGTAGATCTTTTTAGCCCAATAAGCTCTAAAAAAAAAAGGAAAGAGAAGAGCAATTGAAGAAGAAGGAACAAAAAAATTTAAAAATAAAAAGAAAACCAAACTAAAACTAATAATAATAAATTTAAAAAAATTAAAAAAAAAAAAAAGAGAACCTAAAAGGAAAAACCCAATCCAAAACTAACCATAAAAAAAAACAAAAAGATATCCAAAAAGAGAAGAATTAAAAAAAAAAATTAAATCATGAGCATCCATTTAAAACCAAAAAAAAAAAAAAAAGAAAAGAGAAAAACAAGGATTGAAAATAAATTGTTTACCCTTTTCAAGAAAATAAAAAAAGACAACCAAAACAAAAATAAAACAAAAAAAAAAGAGAAATAAAAAGAAGAAGGAAGAGAGAGAGGAGCGGATACAAAATCCTCCCGTTACAATTCTTAGGCAGGCCCACTAACCCAATTTCAAAACTCAAGCAATAAAAAAAAAGAATGGAACCTCTAAAAATAAAATAAAACAACATAAAAAGGGAGTAACCCAATCTGATGCCCAAATGATTTTGTCCAGTGGGCTCTGTTCTACTAAAACACTAAGAAAAATTGTTATCATCATAACCCACCAAGAAAAAAGGAGCAAGCCCAATCAGGATCCTAACAAACCCTACCCACATCTAGTTTCTGATCCCTTTCCTCTCCCATACGGCTAGCAGCAGGACCACACACACAGACAGATAAAGCACATAGACGCACAAAGCACATAGGGGGACAAGGGGCAGAGGCAGAAAAAACGCACAGAAGGGAGAGACGTGAGACGGGAGAAGGGATAGAGGGGGAGAGGGAGGCACAAACCAAAGGAGATTCTCCCTCCCCGGCGTGCCTCTTCCCGAATCCACGGGGAAGCCAGGTCGAGGGAGGGGCCGAGAGTAAAAACACAGAGGTGAGAGAGAAAGAGACGCGAGACGACAGAGGCAGACGGACAGGGGGGAGAAAAAGGAAAAACGCAACATGCACAGAGGGACAAAGAGAGGGCACACACAGAGATGCAGAGAGGAGGAGAAGGTGGAGCAAGGGGTACATTCTGATACAAAAAGCAAAGGAGATTCAGAGAGGAGGGGATTTTCGAGGGAGAGAGAGCTGGAGAGAATCGAAGAAGGAAAAGGAAGAGAGGCAGAGAGAGTTGGAGAGAATCGAATAGGGAAAAGGAAGGGACGCAGAGAGGCGACTGGAGAATAGAGAGAGGGAGACTTAGTGCGAAGAGGGAAGATAAGAGGAGAGAACCAGCGAGGCCGGGAAGGAATAGAGAAAGGGACGCGAGATTGGCAAAAAGGAAGAAAAAAGGATTCTTCTTCTTTTCGGATTAAAAAAGAGAGAAGGCCGAGGGAGAAGAACGGATGCGAGAGAAACTGAGAGTAGGATCTGGTTGGAGAGAATAGAGAATGGAAGGGAACGAAGAAGAGACTGAGATGGACTGAACGAAAGAGAGACTAAAACGAGAAGAGGTGAGCCCTTTTGAATCTTCCCTGTTTTTATTCTCAGACACTTATGTAGATTGAGTACTTAGTTTTGTTTTCTTTTCACCATGGATCCTAGCTCAGGTTTTATATTACCTATGCTTGTTTGATTGAATATTATTTCAGTAAGATGTGCTGAATTGCTTGAATGCATAATCATTGGCTGTCAATTATATTTTGCAACTAATTTTGAAGGTTTTGGATCCATTTTGATGTGTATGGTACCAGTTGCGTTCCATGATACTGAATTCATTTTGAATGATTAATGAATTATGTATGTGAATCCTTAATGCTTGCTGGATATGCATCGTGGTTATCATATTATTGATGTGTTTCTGAATTCAAGATAATTGTTGTGATCTGATCCTTCTCAGGCTCTTAGTTGTGCGGGTTTTCCTTAATCTTATTAATATTGCTTTCCTTTTTCAGACGCAACTTATGCCACTTATTTTGTGCCTAATTCAGATCATGAAATGGATAAAACTGAGATGCCTTATGAAAATTTGTCACCAAATTAATCATAGCTGTGATTAGTCTTGATCTGCATTTATATTCAAATAAATTTTAAATGAGTGGTATATTTCAATTAGCAATCCCATTTACATCTAGGTGCTCTGTATTTCTGAATTGGTGTGTAGTCTTAGTGCATTGCATATGATAGTTTTTGAAGCATCCTAGCCGAAGATGAAGCAATCTTTTAGTGGAAGTGTTATGCCATATCGATTCACCCCCCACTTTTTCCTGTTTGTGTGGCTAGAATACAAGAAGGCATTCAGATTTATCCCCAGTTTGGTGATGTCAGTCTTGGATTTACTTAGAATGATTAGTCGATCACAGAGTTAGCTGAATGTGGTTGGTGTATGGGTCTAGTCATTTTGTTTACAACAAATGCAAATTGAACTTCTATTTTTATTTGATTGTAGTATTATGGAGATAAGCATATGATCTTACATATTAAATTCTTGGTAGACTTGCGTATACATATTTGTAAGCAAGCTTTTGGTCTCGATTGAGATGCTTATCCCTTGATCATTGCTGTATTCATGATATGTTTGTAGATGGGTCGACATTTGGTGCATATTTGAGCAGAGATGTCAATGAATTTTAAGAATAAACACCAATTCCAAAGAGTTTATATTAAGTTTAAATATGTGAGTTTTATGCTTTAACTATAATGGACTATGATTTAACCTTTTGTCTTCTTCCTTTTCCTCCTATCAATGAGTCCTGCCGCCGCAAATTCATGAAGCTTGAGTATGGAAGTTCATCTACAGAATTCACTAATGCCCACCCAAAGGAGCGCGCCATGACTATGTTAAAATCACTTCTAGATCTTTATTCAAAAGAGGGAGGAAGCTGGATGACCAGAGAAGGCTTGGGAAGAAGCAATTACTATTAGGTTTGCATTTCATTTGCACCTGGAAATATAAGAATAAATGTATTATTTAAACACAAGCACACACAAAAAGAAAAATGCAAGTTCGTAGATGTTGTTGTTTCAGTTTTATTTTGTTTTATCTTTTGTAGAGTCGCCGTGTGAGATATTTTGTCTCCTCAGGCATATAGGGAATATCTGAGCTGTGTGTAACAATAGGTCTCCTCAGTTATCTGATTGAGTCATAATTTTTTTTTTACAAGGTTTGGGGTCCAATGGCCTGCACATCAAACGAATCTAAGCTTCAAAGAAATGTATTCAAAAATAGAAAAGGAGAATCTTCAAAATAAAAGTTTTGAAACGAAACAAGTAATTTTTCAGAAAGGAGGGTGCATTTCTTTTCTAAAAGAAAGGTTGAAAAAAAACTAATTAAAAATACTTAATATGGGGAAACTCAAATAAACTTTGCCATTTTTTTAAGGAAAAAAAAAGCTCAAAAAGGGGAAATAAAAAATAAAGAAAAAAGAAACTTTTGAATATCTTTTAAAATAAAAAATATGTTTACCAAGTTCATAATTTAAGTTTTAAATACAAAAATAAAAAAGTGTGAAAAAGAAGAGGAGAAAAGTTATCAAATAGAAAATTAGCCTATTTATGAATGAAGTTATAAATCTTTTTTCTGAAAAAAAGGAGAAGAGTGTCTTTCTTTATGGATAATAAAAATGTCAAAATAAAAAAAAAATAAGTTTTTCTTTTTGCTTTTCCCTTAAGAGTTTGCCAAAACCCCAAGAAAGAAAAAATAACAAAAGAAAAAAAATACAAACAAAAATAAAACCAAAATGAAAGAAAAGAGAACAATAAGAAGAAAAATAATAACCAAAACTAAAAGTGAAGAGAGAAAGTGAAAAGAGAATAATAAGTGTAAACAATCATATTTTGTTTGGGTCACTTTTATCTTTTCTAGAGGCAATCGAATCAGCTCGAACAAAATACGTGTTTTTATCTTTATTTGTTCCTTAAGCAAAAACATCAAGTATGACAATTTCCTTGCCCAAGAAACAAGTAAAGAGGGGTAACTGTGAACAACGTATTATGTCCAGATATACTTTAAAATAACATAAAAATCAAACTAATTAAAAATAATAATAATAATAATAATAATAATAATAATAATAATAATAATAATAATAATAGATAAATGAAGAATTCAAAGTTACATTGGTCCAAAAGAAAATAAAAAAAATGTACATAAAAAAAATCAAATCAAATCAAATCACAGAAAAATCTGAATAAAATAAAACAATAAAAAAAAATGTATATAAAGGTCCATTAATCCCAAGATTGGAACAAAAATCAGAGAGGGAATAAAAAAAAAGGAAAATTAGGTAAAGAAAAGGAAAATGAAAAAAGAACAACAAAAAAAAACAAAAGCAAAAACAAACAAAAACAAATTAAGAAAAAAGAGGAGGCCAAATGGAAAAGGAAAAATTGGGCCTGAAATAAAAAAGAGAGAATGGGAGCCCATGGAAATTTTAGCTCAGCCTACAGATTTCGGACTCCCTCTCCCCGCTTCGCCAACCCGACTCAAAATCCGGAAGAAACAAAATGCTTCAGACGCAAAGTAACCCTAGGATTTTTCTGGTCCCCCCCCCCCTCTGCTCTGGTGCTGCTCCCGCGAGTGTGTTTGAAGGCGATGGAATGAAGAGGTACGGAGGAGTGTTGGTGCTGTGAGTGGGTGGAGCAGAGAGGCGCGATGAATTCGTACGAAGAGTAGAAGGGCGAGGCGCGCGACCGAGAGTGGATACCACTCTCGGATTCGTTATAAATAAGAGAGATTGAGGGGGGTATAGTTTTTTTTTCAGAGGGGGGAGAGAAAAAAAGAGGGGAAAGGCCGAGTGAGTGCAGCAACAATTTTTAGGGTTTTGTAATCGGTGGTTGGTAAAGGGTCCGGGGGCCAGAGAGAGGAAGGAGAGCTCCTGAGGTTTTGTTTTCTCGGGGAAAAGTTTCCCTTTGAGAGAGGAGAAAACGGGTTCATTCTGGGTTAAGGGAGAGAGATTGGCAGAAGGAAAAGAGAATCAAGAGTAAAGAGGAGAACCCTGAACCGAGGAATCAAATCAGATCCTGGTGCGACGCCAGACTCCGACGCAGAGGGATTAGATCAAAGAAACATTTCCATCCAATTCTTCAAGAATCAGAAAAATTTGAAGGGTAGGCTTCTCTCACTTTTCTTTTATCCTGGGACTGCAAAGCCATGATTGAGACTCTGAATGATTGCTTAAATGTTTAGATATCTGACTATCTCTGGTTTATCATGTTTCCTAGGTTCATAAAAATTCGGGATATATTCTGTTCTGGGAGGTAGAGGCCGAGATTCATGTTGGTTAGTTAGGTCAGAACAGAAATCTAGACTAGTGGTCTGATTTGGATTTCCGTTATTCCTCTATTAATCATTAGTCCCTGATGAGAAAATTCATGAATGTCTCTATTTGGCATTGATATGCATCTGAAGCCTTAGTATGGGTGTATTTATATTTGCTAGATTTCTTCTGTGCCTGAATTTGCATGATGAACTCTCCACGAAAACATGGTTGGTTTAGTTGGTGATTCTCGCTGTTATTTTTGAGCTGATTTCTATTCTATAACTTGGGGTGGAGATTTAGGATCAAGGATACCCCAATTGAGCGTGGACATTAGAATATAAATTCCAAGTTCTGGGTTTGCTTAGTGCATGATTTGGATTCACATAAGTCTAGGATTTTGGAATCAGAATGCTGCTATTCTTAATGTCTCCCATTTTGCTAAATTCTGCTTGGCCCTATTACTGGTTTTTTTTTTTTTTATGCGTTGATGCTCGTATGGCGCATGGAGTAACGCATGAGGAGCCCTGATTGACACGACATATGGGGATGGAACATGTAGCCACATGCAAGGAGGGATAAGACTGAGTTTATGTAGTGTAAATCTTTTCCATTTCTATTTGTTCTATTGTAGTTTTATTCAAAGGCTGTAATATGACTAATGAACAACACCGGGCACACACAAGCATGGATATCTGTTTCCTTCTTCCGGGTCTCTCGTCCTGCATTTTATTTTTATCATTGTTGTTTTTCTTTTTTTTTAGGATTTTGCCGTGTGGGATTTTTATATCTCCTCAGGCATCTAGTTAAAACAAGCGATCATGTGTGGCCAATAAGCCTCCTTGGTAGCTTTTGGGTTTCGAATTTTCATTTCTATCTTTTGGGCTTCAAAAAGCCTCAAACAAAAGAATTTCGCAAAAAAAATTTTCAAAAAAAAAAAATGAAATGACAAAACACAAGAAAGATAAAATGATTAGTGGGAAATCAATTTTTAACACTTCTTAAACCCTTTAATTTATCTGATAAAAATGAAAACATTGCGCTTTCATTTTTTTAAAAAGATAATAAAAGAAATAATATAAGGAAAAGATGGAATGAACAGTAGAATAAGAAAGTAAGGGTTATAAAGTAAGCAAAAAGCAAAAGAAAAATTTGTGAAATAAAAAAAATGATGATAATCCAACATGGAACAAATAAGAAAATAAAAAGACAAATTAATAAAATAAAAACAACAAAAACGAAAAATAATAATAAAAGAAAAAAAGAAAAAATACAAGTAGAACTGAAAACAGGACAAAACAAAAGAAAAAAAAAAGAAACAAAATAAAAATTAGCAAAAAAAGATACAGAAAACAAAGATAAGAAAAAAGAAATACAGAAAAAAATAAATAAATAAATAAATAGGACTCAAAACAAGGGAATAATAGAAATAAAAAAAAGAAGGGATAAAGAAAATGAGATTATTTTAGCTCTCACATTATTAAGACATACAAATTAGTCTTCAACTTGTTTTATTGGTGAAAGTTTAAAAAGATCTTTATTTTCTTTTTCTCTTCTAAAAAAATATATAATAATAATAATGAAACAAAAAAAAAAAGAGACCAAAAGTCAAACAAAAATTAGAAAGCAAAAAAAAAACATATACGAAAATAAAATTGAATTTAAAAAAAGAGAAGAAAAAAATGGAACACAAAAATAAAAATTAACAAAAAAAAAAGATAAACGAATAGAAAAATAAAGAAGAAAAACAATAACAAAAGCAAAAGAAAAGTAAATAAAAATGAAAACAAAAAACAAAAACAAAATAAAAAAATAAATTAAAAAAAGGGATGAAAACAAAAACAAGAAGGACAAAATAGAAACCAAAAATAAAAATAATAATAATAAAAACAACAAAAACAAGAAAAAGAGAAGAAAATAACAAAAGCAAAAATAAGACTAGAAAAAAAAATGATAAAAAAATTGAAAAAGACAGAAAAATCAAATTACATTTTCTTTTAGCAAATTAAAACACATCAACCAATTTCAAAATTCGTTTTATTTGTTAAAAGGAAAAAGTGATTTATTTTCTTCATCTTTTTGAAAAAAACAACACCCAAACACAAAAAAAAATTAAATAAAAAAAATAAAAAATGAAGGATACAAAATAAAAATAAAAAAATAAAAAAATAAAAAAACAAAAATTAACAAAACAAAAAAGAGGAAAGACAAAAACAAAAAAAGATAAAGAAAAAAAAAAGAAGAGAAAAACAAACAAAACAAAAAAAAACCAAAAAAAAAACAAAAACTAAAACCAAAACCAACCTTAACACAACTTTAAGTCGAACTACGTGGACTTTGATCCCTCTTAAGGGTACGTAAGCCATAAGCTTTTATCCTAGGTCAAGTCCGCCCTTGTGAATAAATATTTTCTCTTAATTTTATTTGTTTAATTTCTTTTATTTTATTCCCTTTTCTTTATTTTATTCTTTGAATTCCTTTTTGTTTTGCTTTTAATTTTCTTTCTTCTCTTAAATTTTATTTCCTTAAAATTTTTCTTTCTGTTCTTTGCATGTGGTTGGTTAGGGAGAATTAAGATAGAATAGAGGCCATATTAATTTTGCACAACTGACTTAGGGTAACCGTTCTTAAGAACGGGTGTAGTGGGGTGCCTAACACCTTCCCCACTCACAATCGACTCCCGAATCTAAATCTGGTTTGCAGACCATTTTTCAAATAAAAAAGGCTTTTCCAAAATCTTGCCTTTTCAAAAATAAATTTTGGTGGCGACTCCTGAACCCTATTTCTTCTTATCTTTTTACTTCTAATTTTGGTTTTAAATTTTGGCGCCACGCAGTCGCATTTTCGGGTGTGACAATAAGAAGAAAAATAATAACCAAAACTAAAAGTGAAGAGAGAAAATGAAATATTAAAAGTTCTTGTACTTAAGTACAAATGTTATTTTAAAATTCAAAATTAAAAAAAAAAAAAAGAGGAAAACAAAAGAGAGAAGAGTTTTTCAAAAAACCCATAAAGAACATCAGAAAATCAAAATACCAGAAAGAATAAAAATCAAAAGTCAAATCGAATAAAAATTTAAAGAAAATATAAAAATCCTGTTTAAGGTCATCAAAAATCATGAAAATAATTACACAAAAAAAAAACACCACAACAAAACAAAATGAAATAAAACAAAATGAAAAGAAACTAAAAACATAAAAATAAAATTGAAAAAAAGAAGAGAGAGTAAGGATGTGAAATTGACTTAGTTTTTGCAAATTAAAACTTATCAACTAATTTCATAATTGTTTTATTTGCGGAGATTAAAGTTATTTTCATTTTTTTCTCAAAAAAAAAAAAGACAAAAACAAAAACAAAAAACAAAAAATAAAAATAAAAATAATAAAAAAACAAAAGAAAACAAGAAAAAACAAAAAACAAAAACAAAAACGAAACATCAACCAACAGAATTTGTCATTTGAACTACATAGACTTTGATCCCCATTCAAGGATACGTAGGCCTTAGGCTCTCATCTTAAGTCAAGTCCGCTTTTGTAAATAAAATATTTTTTTCAACTTTTGTTTTCTTAATTTCTTTCTTTTATTTATTTAATTTTATTTCCTTTTTACACTTAATTTTTATTTTCTTTAATTTCTTTATTTCTTATTTTACATATAGTTTATTAGGGAAAATTAAAATAGATTAAAGGCCATAATAATTTTGCACAACTAACTTAGGGTAACCGTTCTTAAGAACGGGTGTAGTGGGGTGCCTAACACCTTCTCCACTCACAATCGACTCCCGGATCCATTATCTGGTTCATAGACCATTTTTCTCATAAAAGGTTTTTCCAAAGTTTTACCTTTTTAAAAATAAAATTTTGGTGGCGACTCTTGAACCCTATCTACTTTTACTTTTAATTTTTGATTCGATTTTCGTTTTTGTTGAAAACCAGAATTTTTTTTTTAAAAGCGCCACATGGTCGCATTTTCGGGTGTGACAAGTGAAGTATATTTAATTTCCCATAAGTCAGAAACATTTGAATACTTTAAACATTATATAAACATAGTTGAAAATCAAATTGGATAAGAAAATTAAAACTTTAAGGATAGGAATATTTGTCAAACTAGTTAAAACATCTTTATGAGGAGAAATGAATAGTAAGACAAATTAACGATTTCCAATACCCTACAACAAATGAAGTTATTGAAAGAAAGAATAAAAATTGTACATTGAAAGAAAGAATAAAAACTTTACTCGAAATAGTTTAGTTAACAATGGTTCAAGTAAACTTCCTTATTTCCTATTAAGGCAATGAGTAATGAATCGATGCCTTCAAAGTCAATATAATACCCTTTTGGTCAATTACTTTCACATCCTATGAATTGCAAGCAAAATAATAAGTTAGTTTTAAGCATCTTGTAACTCTAAGATTAGCTATTTATGTCTATGATAATTCTCTTAAGCATGGGAATAAAGTTTAAAAAATAAGAAATGTATCTTTATTAAATACTTAAAACAATAGAAAGGTATATCTTCATTGGTGAAAATAAAGGTGGAAGTATAATTGAAATTGAGTCAAGGAGCACCACATTTAGGAAAAAAGTTTTCTAGTAAGGGAGAGATTGATATATATATATATATATATATATATGTATGTATATATATCTTCATTAAATACAAGATCAAAATAATGAGGATAAATAATTGTATCTTAACCTGTTGATCCAAGTGAAAGTTTGGTGCAAGACAAGAATATCACAAAATCAACTCATCTATTTAAAAGTAATGCCTAAATTTTGATTTAAGATTGAAAGGAGAACACTAAGTGGCACTCAACTAGACAATTATAAGCTAAATACAGTTCAAGAGGTTCAATCATACCCTACTAAAGAAGGTTCAATGAAAGTAATGGAATAAGAGATAGATGTGACGAGGACAAACTATATCTAGGACTTGGTTAACTGTTCATCTAATTGAGAGGTAATTAAGAACAACTGATTCTTAAGATAAATAAGAATATAGATGGATCATTTGAGCAATATATGACACACTTAGTTATTAAGCGGTATACACAATAGGAAGGTATAGACTTTAAATGAACATTTTCACCTACTGTATAATTTATTTCAAGTAGGCTCATCCTAACTATAGTTGTAAGTTTAAACTTGGAACTATATTAAATAGATGTAAAAGCAGTATTCTAAAATGGAGAATTAGATAGAGAAAGCATGTAGAATAATCGTTAGGTTCCATTGAAAAAGGGATAGAGTATAAAGTTCGTAAACTCTAAAAAGTCCATATACAGAATGACAAAATCATCTATAAAATGATATTTAAGATTTCATCGAGTAGTAACCTCGCATAAATTTCAAATGGTTGATGAAGATCATTGTATTTATATTAAATGGTTTGAAGGAAATGTAATAATATTATCTTTTATATGGATAATGTACCATTAATTAAGGATGTCAATATTCTTTAATAGTCATAGAAGAATAGTTATCCTTGAATTTTAAGATGAAAGATATGGGTGAAATAGAATATATAATTGGAATTAAGATCTAAGGGAATTACTTAAAGAAATTAATTAATTTTTCATAAGAGTATTATGTTTAAAAAGTCCTTGATTAGTTTAACATGAAAGACTATAAATCCATCAATATCTCTGTAGTCAAAGGTGATAATTTAAGTTATGAGATATGTCATTAAATTGAACTTAAATTGAAAATTATGTAAAAAGTCCCTTATTCTAACGTTGTTGGATTTGCAATGAGGTGTACAAGGTCAAACATCTGCTACTAATTGACTTTGTGAACTGGTACTAGTCAAATCCTTATCAATAACATTAGAGTGCTATTAAAAGAATCCTAAGATACTTGTAGAACATTATAAACTATGCAATGTATTGCTAAGTAAGTAATTGCATTCAATAGATACTCCCATGTGAATTGGAAAAAAGATCCATATACATAAAATGAACTTCTGGATTTTAGATACACTTTCTTGTTGAATAGTGACACCATGTCTTAGACAAGCAAGAAGCAAACATACATAGTATTATTTATCATAGAAATAGAATTTATTACACCACTTGACCCTTGTCTTTGTGGTTTAGATCTTTGTCTAAAACTGCTTTGGCATGGGATCGAGAGCTAGTACACCATGCTCCTGCCTTCTCATTCCTCAAAACCAAAAGAAATAGAGTTTATTACATGTTCTATAACAATTGCATGAAAATTTACTACATGTTCTATAACACTTGCATAAGGCTATATGGCTAAAGAGGTTTTTCAAACTCTTGGGGATAATTAGTGGAACATTAAGTCCAATATTGGTCAATAATGATAGACAAGAAGTTATAACGTACATTAAAATTCCTAAGTATTATAACAAGAATAAACACGTAAATACAAGAATAAGAGAGATCAATAGCACAAAAGAGTGTCACATCAGAATATACCTATGTATAAAATGTTAATTGATCCTTTAATGAAACAAATATTTAAAGACGTGCATGAGGAAAAACATAAAATCTTTTGGTTTACATAGAACATAGAGTAACACTCCTTATCTACATTTTAATTGTTGACTAAATAAATGTATTATCCATAGTTATAGAGAGGATATACACAACAACAATATGTCATACAAGTTGATAAAGTTGGCTCTCTTACACAAGCAACTGCTTTTAGCATTTATGAGATGTAAACAAAAATGAGACATTTGTATTTATCATATAAGGCAACAAAAGCACCAATATAGAATTAAGAGAAACACAAAATATAAATATGTTACCTCAACAAAAGAGAAAAGAAATGTTGAGATGAGGTCCAATCACATAAATATATATAGATCAAATTATGGATTCCTATCACCTATGATACTTGTAGCTAGATGTGAATTCTCTTCTAAGGTGCCATGGAAGGTGAGCAAAATGGTAAAACTCAAGTTAAACATTGTGTGTGTCTAAATTAAGATCTATCTGGCATTGACAAATAGATCAAATTGACATACGCTCTTATAAAATAAGAGAAACACCATAACATGCAATTCATACTATATGTTCTTATTGGAAAATAAGTGAATAAATCTTTGTTTTATTGTTGTGTGATTCCTAAAAAGGAACAAATCCTTTCATAATTGCCCTTATAATTTTGACAATATCACAATAAGATGAGTTAATGTCTACTATTTTAGCATACATCATATGGTCATAATAATTTGATCCAAATGAGTATTATTAGGATAGCAATTGATTATGATCTAAATGGTATATGGGCAAAAATAAGATCACCCAAGATATACATAACTACACTGGTATCTGAGGCATGCCTATTATGATATTGTTCTAGTAACATCAAAAGTATGAATACTATGCATATAAACAAAGCAATGAGTAAAATTAAACTTAAAAGGAATTAGATTTGCTATGAGGATAAAATACGATGTATATAAATGAATCTAAGCATCCAAGGCGCATAAATATGCATGTAGTGTATATCTAATCGATGCATGTGTTTATGCTAGTCCTGTAATAAGATTTTTTAGTGTAAGAGCTCTTAAAAATTATGCTCAAGCAATTGCAGTAAAGCATTTAGTATAAATGTCTAGAAGAGGTAAAGAGTTTTTTGTTGTTCATCCCACTATGTGTAAGTAGGAGATATTGGATTATTAGACTATCCATTGTTGTTCACCTTAGATATTGGATTACAGTAGAGCATTATGTGTTTGATCCTTAGTGGGACAATTGCTAAGAGAGAGATATTAAGGTATGGCAGTAATTATCTCATGCTAGTGACCTAGGTGTAGAATAAAGTCATTAATTAAAATATGACGTTTTGGTTATATGCAGTTAAATAGAAATATTTACACCTCTAACTAATATCTACAATTTTTTATCTAATTATAAGCATTTAAACAAACAAATAACTTGTGGTGTGTATTTGTATGTACATATATGCACCTTCATGAATCTAATAAAGTTTTGAAATAAATTAAGTTTCTAATTTTTAGCACAAAATAATTAAAATTGTGATAAAACTTTAAGAAATACATTTTTTTAATAAGTTATATTTTCAATAAAAGAAATTAATAGTCTGGAAAGCTTGTGTATACTCTCACATTAAAATGGAAGACTTCGTAATTGAAAAATTTGTTGAGAAAAGAGTAATTTTTCTTTATAATAACTGAGTAAATTATACAGTCTTTCTTAAATTTTATTAAAATTACACATATTTGTTTTTTATTTTTAAAATATACACTTTAGTTTAATTTTCAATTTTTTGACCAAATTACCTTCTGCTAACTATAATAAGTAAATATTATCTTAAAAAATTATACACAAATAAAACCAAAAAAAAAACAGATTTTGTTTTCAAATATACATAAATAAAAATAAAAAGAGTAGATTTTTTTTCATTAAGTTTAACAAAAAATGTATTTAGGTTAATAAAAGACACTTTAGTCAAAAATTTTAAAATTGGAGTAAAATGTAACTAAATTTTTTTTGTTTCAAAAAATATTTGCATATATTTTAAAAATAAAAAAAAGTGTGTATAATTTTAACAAAATTCAATCAAAGTTCGTGTAATTTATTCTTAATGATTTGTAACTTCCCCTTATCTCTGATCATTAATTTTTAAATTTATAAAAAATAAAAAAGATATACATGATATATATATATATATAATGAAAATTGTGGGCAAAGAACTTGTTAATGTATATATATTCAGACCTCATTGGTCAAATTATTTAATTCACCATTTTACCAATATCATTACGGCTTGATCAATCTTTTAGGGTCTGTTTGGTTTGAGAGTTTTGGAGGGGAGGGGAGGGGAGGAGAGGGGAAGGGAGGGGAGGGGGTCACCTTGTTTGGTTTGAAAAAGTTGGAGGGGAGGGGAGGCAAAATACCCCCTCCCCTCCAAACCCTCCCCTCCAAAAGTGGAGGTTTTTGGAGAGGAGAGAAAATTTTATCTCCATTTGACAAAATTGCCTCCACTTTTTATTTTCATTTTAAATATAATATAAATCTTATTTTTTAAATTGGGTTTAAGATAATTTTTTATAAAAATAAAAAATATTTTTTGAATAAAAATAAAAAATTATTTTTAATAATAAAAAGCAAAAAAAAAATTTTTATAAAAATAAAAAAATTAAAAATTCTAATATTATAAGGGTATAATTGTCCATTTAATTTTATCTCCCCTCCCCTCCCCTCCTCAACCAAATAACATATCATTAAAACCCCTCCCCTCCCCTCCCCCCCCTCCGCTCCATTGAACCAAACACTCCCTTAAAAAAGATTTTTTAAATTGCTAACATTAATTTTTCAAAAAAGATATATTTCTTTTCCATTTAGAAATATTAAATAATATTTGTAATTTTTTATTAGCCAAAAATTAGTTTTTACTAATTCAGCTTCAAAGGAAATGTTCTTCTTGCTCTTCTTTCACCATAGAAAAACAAATTTTAATTTCTCTTAAATGCAATGTTTTGTGTGGACCAAACTTGATAACAATTAAA
Source organism: Erythrophleum fordii (assembly GCA_032878935.1). Lineage (NCBI taxonomy): Eukaryota > Viridiplantae > Streptophyta > Magnoliopsida > Fabales > Fabaceae > Erythrophleum > Erythrophleum fordii. The sequence continues at coordinate 8,314,218 of JAVQMF010000052.1, read as the reverse complement.
ACTGATAGTTTTTTCAACAAATAAACTTTCTTCTCTCACACAAACAAGCTCTATATTGAAAAAATTATTAGCTTAGGGAGGTAAAATGTAGGCAGGTAAATACGAATGAACATTTAATATATATATATATATATATATATTAACATTATCATAGAAAAAGACAGAACCTTGGTTAGTTCTCACTTCTAAATTTCATAAACTGCAATCAATTAGATAAATTTTAAAAAAAAAAATCATCTGCAAATTCACCATTTTCCAGAAAAAAGATAATCAACATTATCATAGCTGAACAGCACCTATAGACGAAATTGACATGATTAAACATACAAAAGGGCTTGACTGCTACAACTAAAATTTCAGGAACTTCTTTTTTAAAAAAAAAAAAAAACCATAACAACTTCAAGAACTTAACGAATAATATTTGCTCATTGTACTAACTCAGTCAAGATAAACTTTGACATCAATCCCATTATCAATAAGTGATTGAACCACAGCTCTAATTTTCCCTTCAAACTTGTCCCTGTCTCTTGGAGTATAAGACGCGGTGTAAACATCAGCTTCTCTTGCCCTTTCAGCTAAAATTTGACCGATCGCCAAGCACGCTGGTATGTCCGAACGGGACTTAAGTGCAGCTTTTATGTCCTTGGAGTTGGTACCAGCAACTGCAACTTGTTTGCTTGTCACCCTATGAGTGAGTGAAGCCGTTACAAAGCGTTTTGAGATAAACACATCAAGTGTAAAAGGTTCCATATAGGCAACTGTTCTCTGTTTGAATGAGACATGCTTAGTTGGATTCTTTGATTTCTTCTCTTTCTGGTAAGTGTAAGGACGGCTATTATCATCATCGAGGAAATCCTCTACGCCGAAAAAGCTTCGAGGTGCCATATGAACCTGTATAGAATATATGCTATAAAAATAAGCACTGTCTGTCAACGAAAACATATAGGATAAAGAGTTGTTTGTTCGATCCTCCTATTGTACTAAATGAAAAGAATATATATTATCAAGAATAACTTAGTAAAGGAAAAATCGGTTGCCAAGAATATCCTGACACATTAACTATGATCATCAGCCAGATGCGAATGTTTTCTTGTCTTAAATGTGAGTATATCTAGAGAGCTATTGATTTCACGTCATTCTTATTTGTAATTTTGGATCAGTTGGATACCAACTCAATTTAATCTTGTGATAACTTTGCAGACAAACAATAACAGATAGGGAGGAGCAAAAATGTTTCTTTATGAGTAGCAAGCAACTACTTTAAACCTGCCCTCTTGCAATATCCAAAGTTTCATGATGAACAGTAAAAATACCAGAGAAAAATATGAGGGATCAAGGAAGCATGAAATAAGTAATCAACAAAGTCGACTCTGATGCATTGACACGTGACATGTTGACACATTTTCCAAAAACATAAAATATAACAAAACATGGCATATATAAAAATGTAAAATCTAACTTAGGTGACAAGTAAAGCTACTCATACCATCCAAGAGAAACAGGAAAACACGCCTGCCCGTGCAGGCAGTCAATTTGATAAATAGTCAATCATCACAGGTGGTACTCTTCTATTGTTCCCTTTTTGGTTGTCTGAGTAGCATTACTCTTTGATGATATACAAGGACTAGAGTTCAAATTAGTTTTATGAATGATTATAAAAATGCATGAAATTGAAGTTTTAGAAGTAATACCAACTACCATGCAACACCTTTCAGAATGTGTACTGTGTAAAATCTTCACAAACAAGATAATGACTCAAATATTGTTGCCAAACAAAGGGTTCCGAGCGGAACATAAATAGCAAATCAATCCATTTGAGAATGAATACAAGATAGAAGAAGAACCAGTCAAAGAAACCCAACCTATGCCCAATTGAAGTCGTTTTCTTGTGTTTCATACATACAAACAAATATATGTGTGTGCGCACACTCATGCATGTGCACGTATAAAGTAAAACTTACATTATTATATATTTGGCCTTTTGGCTCAAGGGCATTTTATTCATGAAACTCAGTATGAATCTATTCAAATCCATCAAAATGAAATTAAAAACAAGAAAGTTTTATCAGAACTCCTTCTAGCCACTAAATTCTTTTCTCTTCATTTTTTCATGGAACCTCAACTTCTCATTTTTAATCATGCAATCTGTGATTTAATAAAAATAAAGAAAAAGCTGAAGGGTGCAATGATCAGTATTCGTGTTATCCACAGAAATACATATAAATGGGGGATAATACTATGATTCCCAGATATGAATGTATCATGTACCAACTAAAAACCTATCCAACATTCTTTTTGTAAACTTTAAGATATCATGCTCGATTTATTGCTTGGCAATCAGCATCTAATGCCATGGTTTATACCTGGAATGAATGCCGCCTTTCAAAAGCACTATACACCATAGCTCGTAACAAAATGAAAGCTAAGTTTAAATGGGGGATAATAAAGGAAGGTTTCATGGAAACCTTTCCCTTTTTTATGAGTTATTAACAAGGAGGGGAGGTAATGAAGGAATTTCAACTAACCTACCAAAATCCTTCAAAGTCCTCCCTCCTCATAATTTTAAGTTCCCCACAATTTGAGGGATTTTGTGGGAGAACTTCGCCAAAACAAGAGGAAGAAAACTTTTATTTTACCATCCCTTCACTTTCCTTCACTTTCCTTCACTCCCATTCCTTTTTCTTTGGATTCCTTTCCTTCTCTTTTCCTACCAAATCCCAAACATCCCCCAAGTGTACATAACTATTTGCTTTCAACACTTACATATTTGAACCATTCATATTCCACCATATGCTGCACACATAATGAATGACTGACGTTGAACATCTTTATACAGCCAAATTCTAACTAAAAATTAGACAAATAACAAAAACAATCAACAATAAAAGAATTAAACAACAAGAGTTGGAGAAATTACCTTTCCATTGTGGACATAACTTGAGGGCACATAAATCCAAGGCCAAACTCTGTTCCCTTCATAAGCATAGATACTTTTGCTGCAAACCTTGCCAAATGCTTGTCTCAACATGTTTCTCGAGACGCCCAATAGCACCTTCCAATTAGCAAACAACTATTTTGGCTGTGTAGTATACGACAATGGAAACAAATTGCTCCCTATAATTAAGGAGAAAACATATTTCCATTATCTTTACAAGAAATCACAGAAGATCTAAGCAAACCTGAGAAACTATATTCCTAAAACCTAGTAAACACTATGCTCCATATTGCCTACACTCTTTTCAACCCAGACCTACTATAAAACAAGACTTGTGTATTTTACCACCAACCAAGGGCAGAGCTACCGCATTGAACAGTGGCAGCTGTCCATAATGTAAATACATCAAAAAAAATTTCTAGATTTTGGCAGTAAGCATCTTAACACCAGATAACCCGCTAGTTTCTCCTTTTATCAAAACTCATTTTAAAAGTAAGAGTCGAATTCTTTGAATGATAGGGTTCTGTTCTCTATACACATATGGATGAACTCTCCTTTCAATTCCGAAACTTGCTCTAAAAAAGCAGCAGTTTCTTTTTCTGTTTCGCAATCCATTGTTATTTGTCGACAGAAACCTTTTTCACTGAAATTACTGATGCCAAACAGGGATGGCTGCCAAACAGGGATGGCATGGAATCACATCCCACGGATCTTGTATGACCCAATCCAACCCAACCCAACCCAATTATACATGCATGGTCCGTAAACCCAATCTGAAAAATTAGCTGGTCCGCTACATGCAAGTCCAATCTAACCCACTTCAGAAACAAATAAATAAATAACATCATTTTCATTTTCAAGTTGTTTGCAGATTATATTTGCTCATTTTAGTGGCCTGTAGAAAGAAGGGAGCCCTTTCCATTGACATACGCCCGCTTGGGCTCCCCTATGATATAGTAATTTGAGATATAAGTTATGAAGAGATACAATAAAAGCAATCATTTAAAATAAATCTAGATGCAATGAAATTAGCAATTCATAATGGATATTCATTCAGAATCAGTAAAACCCAGTAACAAATAAAATTTTAGGAAAAACCCCCCACAAAAAAAAAGGGGGAAAAAAAACAGCAATCAAATAAACAAACATGTGCAGCGGAACAAGTAATAAGTATCGTGGTTTGCAAAGTGCAAACCTTAACTAGGTATATGGAAGAGAGGAGACTGTTCACTGTTAAAACCAAATGAGAAAACAGGATTAGTGTCAGTACCTGTAGGATTCTCAGTCTTAGCCCCATAATACGTTAACACCAAGAATATCAGGGTCTCAATATTAAAATAAACAAGCGATATTAAGGAGAAAACGGATAATTGTGAATTATTTGATTATTTCTATAATTATACAATTCATTAGCAGCTGAAAATTCGTTAACAGAGCAGCAAAGTCATATTAACATTACCTAATAAGGATACCCCATGATTTCCAATTATGTAATAGACGTTGCGTATAAGGTCGCAGCTCTAACTCTCACATAATGAAGGGCAAAAATAGACAGATGTAGCTTCAAGTTCAAAAGTCCATAGATACCCACTTATATGACATAGATAAACAACAGGGCCGTTAAACTCAACTGGACAGCACCAAGTTCACATGTTTAGAGGACCAAGAGAATAACTATGGGGCCGTTTCATTTAAAACCAAAAAAAACCAGGGGAGAGACCGACTGAGAAAGAATTTGTAGAGTATAAAACATAGTATGTTTCTGAACTTAATCACAAACGTTCACAAATTCAGCTTTTCAACAGTTTCTTTCATTTCCATCGCATCAACACTCAGATTCATTCGTGGGTTTCTTGAAAGTTTCAAATTGAAACCAAAAATCAAGGAAGCTCAAATATCTTACATCGCAGATTGCTAGTAGATTTGAGCCCGAAGAAACAAAAGATTGTGTAACCTGTCTAGTGCCACTCAACCAGGCATGGAAATAACACCGCCGCTGTGCAGGGCAATGGTGGCTGTTTTTACCACGAAGGCTATCCGACACTCCCACCACAAAAACGCAGCGTTTCTGCTGCGAATATTATTCTATTCAAATAATAGAAGATTAGTGTTAAATTATCTTCATATTCTAACCTGAGGCCGGATTTAGTCTGTGGGAATAAAATGGAATAGAATGAAGAGATTATAAAAATAGATAAATAAGATGGGAAATCATATTAATGTTTTTATTTTACAAAATAATAAAAGATAAATATTATTATGTAATAATTATAGGGGTGTAATAGATTTTTTTTTATTTTTTTAAATCTTTGTATTTCTATTAATTTTGAATCCATAAATCGTGCATGGCCTAAAAACCAATCTTATACCTTTGTTTTTTATTTAAAAAAAGATATCATCACACTTAACATTTGATATACACACACACACAAATAATGAAAATAGGATAATCAAAAGAAGTAGACTTATATAATAGGAAAAATTAATACATAAGTTGAAAAAATTAATATTTACAAAATTACAAAAAATTTTAAACAAAAAACTAAAGGCCTAAAAGATTATAAAGATTTTGAGAATAGAGAGATCTAGGAGTGTTATTTTTCCTTAAATACTCTACAATTTTGAACAATTTATTTATAGACTAGCAGAGAATACAAAATATCTAAAGATCATAGATTCTAATGCTTTTGGAATCTGCCACAGTAAAAGATTGTCTTCTTTTCATAATAAAAAATATTCTTGTAGGCAAGTATTCTTATCCTTTTCATTTGACTGCAGTGTATCTAACAATTTGTCTTACTTCTTTTAAATAAAAAATTATGCTTCCAAATGTGGCAAAACACTTTAGCAAAGAATTTAAGGAATATTTTTCTTTAATTTTTGAATTCTTCTTCTTTGTTGGCAACGTTTAAGTCTATCCTGAGATAGTCATCCTTTTTTTTTTATTTGTAAAGTTAAACTTGATGTTATCCTCGTTAGAACCTATTTAAGATAAGGATTCCTTTAATTTTTTAGAAGAATTGTTAGGGGGAAAAACTAGGACAAGTTAGGCTAACATTTGAGTTTTGGATTGAAAAAATGGAGAAATACTTAAAGATAAGGATTTTGAGTATGCTAATTTTGAATGATTTGGATATTGAAATAATCAAAACTATATTTAGGTTACTATTTTACTTTAATAGTTTTGACTAGGAAATTTAGGTAATAAATTTGAATACAAGGTTTTTATGGAATAATTCCATGAAACAATCTATGGAATTTTGAAGTTAGCAAAAAATCAAGGTTTGATTTTATGTTTAAAATTTGTATGACTCTTGAAAAATTCATAAGTTTTTTTAATTTGCTGAGGTAAGATTTTTTGAATTAGTTTAAAAAAATAAAACCATTTAATAAACAAATTCAAAAGCTTTTCTGAACAATTTTTGTGGAATCATAAGAACCATAAATACTTATAATTTTGATAATAAAAGAAGTTATATCAGGTTTACTAGTAGTCAACAAAATTAAAGGTTTAAGGTTCAAAACTAATTAAGAATCATTTTTGAATAAATGGATGTTGTTTCTATCCATCGAAATCAATCACTTGAATAATTTGGGTTTGAAAATTTTCATTACCCTAAGTATCAGCCTTTTGAGTAAGATTGATATAGTAAGAATTAAGGAATATTAATTTATAAAAAGTTCTTGTTTTCGATAAATTTGTTAGAATGAAATGGTAGATTTGTCTACTTGGATGTTTTACCATAAGAGTTTTGGCTATTTTAAAAGGACTTTGTTTTCATAATGCTTTTTTAAGGGAAACATTTGAGTATTAGCTCCTTTTTCTACATTTTAGATAAAAATAATTTGAAGAAGGAGGTTGAGTTAAAGTTTGTTTAAAGGTTTGGTTAAGTCTAATTGATGGAGAGGGTACAATTGAAGGAGAAGGGCAACTATTATATAATTAGCTAGAGAAAAGGTTTTTTTAAAGAAGAAAGAGTTTTTGAAAATGTGATTTTTGTGAAGTTTTCTTGGGGAGTTTTGCCTCCTCCTTTACTATTGTTATTTTTTTCTTTTCTTGCAAAAGTTCTCTAGTAAGAAAACTAGGGAAATTCTATCTATTAGTAAATTCAATTTCAAAATCAAAAGCAATTTAAAAGTGCTTGTCATTTGGCAAAAACTTGTCTTGAAAGTAAATTTTTAACATCTTTTTGTAAAACATCTTTAGCTACTTTGCAATCAATTTGCAAAAAGAAAAATTTTGATTAATTAAATCAACTTGAAATTTCTTAATATAGAAAACTAACGATAGTGTTTATTTTTTTAATACTACTATATTTTTGTTGGCTTTGCACTCATGATGCTAAATGGAATTGTACTACTTGTTCTCTATTATTAACTTTTTGTTTTAAAATTCTTCCAAAACCAACTTTTGAAGCATCATTTTCTACAATCTTAAATTAAGGCTCTTAAATATGGAATGCTTAAACAAGGAAGAACTTTTACTTAGGCTTTTAAAAACCTAACTATTTGAGTCATTTCATTAAATCAAGCTAGAGGATTTTTTCTTTAAAGCATGTAAACAAATGTTTACATATAAGATTGGGGATAAAACTAACACATAACTGAAGCATCCTAAAAATCATTGTAACTAATTTTTATCCTTAATTTCATCTAGGAATTTATCTACAAACTCAATAACTTTACTTATTAAAGTAATTGTTCCTTGATAAATCTCAAAACCTATTAATCTAATTTTTTTTGGGGAAATAATTTCATTTTTAATGAAGACACAACTAACCTATTTTCCTTGATTATTTTGAATGATTGTTTTAAATGATTAAATTATTATTCAATTGAGTTAGAATAAACAAGAACATTATCAATATAAACTAGGATAAATTTTGAAAATTGATAAAAAAATTCATTCATAATGTTTTGAAATTCAAAATGGGGCATTTTTAAGTTCAAAAGATAGAACATTTCATTCATAGTGTCTAAAACAAATTGTTAAGAATGTTTTATATCTATCTTTCCTTTTAATCTAAACTTGATAATAACCAAACTTCGTATTAAATTTTGAGAAAATATATGCATTTGATAATTTTCTTATTAAATCTTTTTTATTTGGATAAAGGGTGTCTAATCCATTCTAGTTCTTTATTGAAAGGTTTATAATTTATAACTAATTTTAGAGCTTTTATTTCTATTTCAACATGATTATAAACATTGGTGATTTACTAGCCCTAATGAGGTTTTTATCTAATAATTCTTGAATATCCTTTTTACAATATTTTAATAGTTCTTGATTCATTTAAATTGGTCAAGTTTTTGAAGGAATATTTGCATCATTAAAATTTCCTTCATAAAGAAGGTCATGATAACCATTGCTCCATACTCTATAAGTTGAATGTTGGCAAAAATTTTGCAACCTCCATCTTTGGTTCGATTTTTATAGGATTTTAGGTTCATGGTTGTAGAATACTCCCTTTCCATTGTGGATATTGGCATCTTTGATGGAAAGATTCTCTTCAACTTTTCTTATATATATGGGGTCCCTGAACTTCATTTCTACACACTTCATAAATACATATATGATATAATACACCATTTATAAAGTGAGAGAACCTAAGCTTGGAAGCATCCTATATTCTCAAAATTTTAGATTGTAAAACAAGGGCTAGAGATATGTTTAGCTTTTGCTTTTGTTAATTTCTGGATATCATCAATGTTTTACATATTCTGTTATACCTAACATTTGGTATCAGAACTTAATAGGGCTTCTGCCTTGCTCATTATGAATACTTGAAATTTTATGATTTTTGTTTCATTTTGGGTTGCTATTTTTTAGCTTTGATTTTAGTCTTTTGACTTATGAATTTAATGCCCATGAGATTCTGACCATTTTTGGCTTTGGAAGCATTAACAAACAAGCTTTATAGCATAAGAAAGTTTGCAAATAAGTCAGGTTGGGTTGGAGTGACCTATTGCTAAGTAGAGGACAACAGAAACTACAAGTCATTTTGATGCTAGTGTTAAACAATATGTCATTTGTGATGTTGTCACGACATTTTAGACCCCTCCCTAAATTACACATAGTTTTATTTCTACTTTAATGAAACAAAGTATTTTACTAATACAAAATTTAGGCCGTGTTATTGGGCTTGGTTGTTTTTGTTTGTTCTTTGGTATGTTTTGGGTTGAAATAATTTGGGCTTCTGGTCTTTTAAGCTCTAGCCATCTAAGGAAAGAGAAAATTTTAAGTGACCTTAGGCAATTTTAGTTTTTTTTGCCTATTTAGGCATTTTGGGCCAATTTGTTGCCAAATTTTTGTTTTGGCCATAATTTGTATCGTAATTTTTTTTTTATATTTTTTGGAATAAGGGTTACATTTTTTAGCATAATAATTTTTTTTGAATATCTTTTAATCTTTTTAGATGCAGCTTGAATCTTTTCATATTTGTCACAAAAATCTCCTAGTTCTTTGCTTCTTAATTGTTTTTAATGATTCTTTTTTTTTTTTTTGTAGCTTAAAACCATTACATGGTCTTAATCTTATAGTACTTATTATATTAATTATTTTTCCATAAATAAGGTTATGGTAAGGTTCTGTACCACTATTTTTTAACCTAATTTCATTTTTCACTTTGTCTGCAAATAGCTTGGAAAGTCTAGATACAAATCTTTCTTTCCAAAATTCTACATTCCATTTAGTCTAAGATACACTTTTGAAATAAAATTATTTTTGTACCATCTAACATTAGAAAGTGTAGGACAAGTTAAATTTATGGGAGTGGTGAATTGTCTTTTTTAATTTTGAGTAAGATCTCTTATAAAATATTTAACTATAGTATAAAGTGAAGATTATATCCAAAAAAAAGGTGAATAGGTATATTAAACAAAAAAAAGTACATATAACAAATTCTCGCATGCATATAAAATTGGAGTAAACTAAGACATATTTGGAGTAGCCTCCAAAATAAGAAGATTTTAGAGTTACCTCTAAATTTGGAGCAGCCTTTACAGATTTGGAGCTGACTGCAAAATGAGAATACTTTGGGATGGACTCCAACTTATGGAGCTAGCTACATATACAAACAAAGTTAACTCCAAACTAACTTCTCACACACAATTGGAGTTAACTCCAACTATATCAACAGCAATAAACCCATAGTTAACTTTAAATATCCAGACTAAGAATATAATCAAACTATCTAAGCCTTTAAAGTTAACTATAAAATAAGAGGCAATGGCATTTAGAGTAGGGCTGTACAAAATTGTCCCCGCCCGGTTGGCCTGTCTTGATCCAATACACAATTGGGTCGTGACGGGTCGGAAAAATTTGAAAAAAAATTTGAAACAAGGTCAAATTGAGATAGTACTTTGGGTCGGGACAAAATTTGGGATAACTTTTTAGCCTTATCAGGCTCGACCTCACCTGAAGTCTCTATATATGTACATTTATTTATATATAAAAAGATAGGGACTGAATTGAAAAGAATTCTTTTTTTAAGAGTCTTTTTATAATTTTAGCCAAAAAATTTTAAATATATTTTATAAATTATAAATAGTTAGAAGGGTCAAAATTTATGTTAGAACTCTCCTAAATATAATTATCACATTTATGTAAGAAAAATAAAATTAAAAAATACATATTTTTTCAAATTTTACGTACTATATTTGCTTTTTTTCCTATTTTCTCCCTTAAGTCCATATTTTTTTTATGTCCATTGTATAAATTTTAAAAAAACATATTAAAAAAATAGTTATATGTCTAAAATAATTGAACAAATATAAAAATATAAATTTAAAAATTTTAAAAAATTTTCTTAAAAAATAAAATAAAAGGCCTATTGGCCCGATGGGCCCGGCCCTACCAAACCGAACCCGATTATAATCGAGTCGAGTCCGAGATGAATTTTTCTTCCCAAAATTGAAATTGAGCCAAGACTTGAGTTGAAGCAAATCCCAACCTATCCTAACCTGTGCCCACTTCTAATTTAGAGTGAATTCCAAACTATTAAAGCAATAAGAAATATAGTTAAGAGAAGAGAGAAAAATACAACCTAATTTATCTTGGTTTAGCAAAATATGCCTATATCTATTCTGTAACGAAAGTAAATTTCGTAAAACGACGAAATAAGTCATGTAAAAGTAAGTCCTTTGAAATGACCTAGATAATATCTCAAAAAATTTGGGTTGAGTCCTAGATTCCTAAAAATGATAATTCTAGACTCAAATAGAAAGAAAAATGGAGTTAGGATAGAGAAATAAATTGCGACGGAAACTGACAAAACGTAATGACATTTTCGTAAAGAAATGCAACTTTTGGAAAACCACATAGGAGGGCTTTTTAAATAAAACTTTTAAGTTGCCCAAAGTTCTCAGAGGCCCTAAAAACTATGAGAGGCCTCGGGACTAGTAAAGCCCCTTCAATGTATATTTTTCAACGTTAGTTGACCTGAACTTTGACTGATTCGTTCGGTAAGGTTTTAGTTCCAAATTGAGTGATTCCAAAGGCATTTTATTAAATTGGGAACTTAAATTTTATGATGCAAAATAAGGTTCTCAAAAAGGAGGTAAAATGAAGCCAAAACAAAATTGTTATTACGGAGGGCAAAATTAGAATTTATGGTTTCTTAAATGTTCTAAAGAGTTCCACACTTTTCTCCCTTCTTCTTCTCTTTAATAAGCACAAACCTTTTTGCCCAAAATACAGAAAATCTTTAGCTCTCTTAGGCACACAAGAAGGAGGAGAAAAAGAGGATGAAAGCTAAGGAGAAATTAGATAATTTCATAGAATTTCTTGCTCCATCTTCCTCCAATCTTGTTCTTCTCTCTTCCTCCTTTCTTTCCACGAATTTTTTGAATGATTTGGTTTTATTTTGAGGTCAGATCAAGGAGGTAAATTTCGTGTTTGGAGAAGAGAAGCCAATCAAGGGAAGAAACATCTAAGAAACTAAGGAAAAACAAAGTAAAATCTCATTCCTAAGCTAGCCTCTTCTTGTCCCTTTTTCTTGTATGTTTTGGCCAACCTAGGATAGGATAGGAGGGGCTAGATTTTGGGCAAAATCAAGAGAGAAACCTAGGAAAAAGAGTGTAAAGATTAAGAATATGGCAAGAAATTCAAGTAAAAACCAAAGGTGCTTTCTAGGGTTTTGCAAAATCTGATTTTGTATGAATATTTCCTTGGCTATTTGAATATTCCCTTGAGCTCCTAAGACCTCTAGAAAGCCTCCCAAGTGGCTCTTTCATCAAGTAAAAATCACAAAGTATATGAACCTTCCTTATGATGTATATTTCGACCAAGTTAGGTTTATTTGGCTAGGGGATGTTTTAAATTGTTCTAACCTTGGTTTGGGACTTTATATGATGTTAGAAGATGGGAGAAACCATTGGAAAAAATTTAGGAGCCATAGGTTGGGAGATGGGACAATGGTGTCCACAATGGTGCCTTATGAAGCAACTTAGTCTTTCAATGGTGCAATTGAATATGTGATGGCTCCAAGGACTTTAAATGAGTCCAAGAAGTCTAAAAATAAAAAGAGAATAGAGCTTAGCACTTGAATGATATGAATTGCTTCAATAGGCCATTTATAAAATCAATATGTCTATTATGGAATTAAATATATGATAAGTTTTAGTTTAATATCTTGGCTTGTTTTAAGGATGTGATTGTGTGTTATTTGTGATGTCTAGGTCAAGAGAACCTTACTCCATCTAAGTGCTCTTGTGAAACCAAAGAGAGGAAGGAAATTGCAAAGTAAGCTTGCATAAATTAAAAGGTAGCTCTCCACCTCATTCTCTTCGTATTCTAGTGTGCATATGTATGTCTTAGTGTGCTTGCATGCATTCTTGATGCTTGATAACATGCCACTTGATCCTTGTTGTGCATTGGCACCAATGTGTTGTCTTGAATGACTATGGATGTGGAAAGAACTCATAAGGGTGAAGTGATGCCAAAAGTCCCTTGATGAAGGTGAGGAGATGCCAAAAGTCTCATGGCATGGGTGAGACAAGGCCAAAAGTCCCTTGAATCGGTGAAACTAGGTCAAAAGTCCCTAGGGCAAGAGTGAGGCAAATCCAAAAATCCTAGAAATAGGGTGAGACTAAACCAAAAGTCCCTATAGTATGAAAGTGGTCTTAACATGTGAATGTGGCATGGAATGGAATTTATTGCACATTTTATGCTTATATAGTATAAATTTGATGTATGTATTCCTTAAATGTGGTGTGAGTGGGTGTGTGAGCTATTGAGATTCTTGGAATATCACTCCCCTTTCCCTCTCATCCTTGAATTGTCTAGGTGGTGTTCCAAGTCAAGGAGATGCAAGCCAATGATATTGAACATCTTTATTTTGGTGTATTATGTACTTTAAGTAGTGGTTGAATGTCAAAGTAATGATGCATGTAATGTTTTTGTGATGTAAGACCATGAATAAGTGTAAAATGATGTATAAATATGATGTAGACTTTATATGACACTAAAAGTAATGGAATTATGTAAATTGGCTCTTTGATGGTTTGATGTAACTATGCACAAATGGATGTTGAGAGACCAAAATGAAATGCATGAGGTTTGGGATCACTTGGACAGTCTTTACAAGTCATATTTATGCTTTGAAACTTGCCCAAGAGGTGCCAAACAATTAAGAAAGCCATTTGGACAAATTGGTTACTCATATGGAACAAAAACTTATCATTTTAGGAGGTTATACCACTTTTTGTCCAAATAAACTCTTCTTGGTCTGAAATTTGGCATGCATCTAGAGCTTATTGAGAGCTTGTTGGGAATTTAAAATTGGTAATTTTTGGATGTCTGTGAAATATTTGGCGAATTATTGAAGTTGGAAATTTTTCTGGTTTTGGTCTTTGGTACTATAGCACTGGTCCGAAATTAAACTCTATCACTCATGGGACAAATGATGTCCAATTGTCACAAAATTTTATATAAAGAAACTAGACACTCTTCGTGACTTGCTTCAACTAGAAGCATCTCATTTGGAGGTCTAGAGAGGGAGATACGATTTTTCAAAGATTCAGTCTAGTGTTAGGCATCCAACCAAACCTTAGTCACTGTTTGATCAAAATTTAGGGCTTGGGCAAGCTTGAACTGGTTTGCAGTTATTTTTTCCCTCTAACTAACATTTTCATCTTTCCAGATTGGTATCATTGACTTGATTTGAAATTTTTTGGAAGACATTTGTGACGTTTATATCAGTGAAGTATGACAGCATTAGGACCCAGTTTGACCTCTAGATAATTTCATATGTCAAAAGTTTGGTGTGTGAGATGTTATGACTTGTACCTATTTTTATCATAAAGTAGACATTCCAAGCTTTCTAAAATGACCAAGATTACATGATTTTGATTTTTCTATATTTACTTATGATTTTCCAAATTTTTGGACAAAATGGTGGCAAATCTAGCCGAAATTCAATAAGTTCAATTCATGCTCCATTTTGGTTTCCTTGAGTTATGAGCAAGATTTTGTTATGAAAATAGGTTGTAATAATGTATTTAAATATGAGGATGCATGGTATGAACCTACATGGTCCACGTGTTACCGATTTAAAATTTTTAAGCATTAAATCTATTATTGTTGGTTCCTTTTCCATGTACTCTTATGAAAATGATGTTAGGGATCTTATGAATGCCATGAATGAGGTTAGATATATATGGTATTACATATTCCCTTTAAATTTTGAAGAATTTTTTTTAGTAAAACTTAAATTATAGTTGAGGTGGTTTTCCATGCGCTTACTACCAACACAGTTTTCTAACTCACTTTAAACTAATATAACACCTAGGTTTTTTTTTTTTTAAGGCTCCCACACAATTTACTTTCTTCAATTTAGAAAAGATTTATAGAATGATATAAGAGTATACTTGGAACCTTTATAAAAAAAAAAGATTACAATAAGCTCACTTTTTTTAAAGCTCTCTTAAGCCAGATGGAATAAAAAATTAAATTTAGACAATATGATGAAGAGAACAAGGAGAACTACAATATAATTTAGCTTTTCTTTCTTTTCTTCTATTGCTCTCTATGAACTACAATGTAATTTAGCTTTTCTTTCTTTCCTTCTATTGCCTTCTATGTTCTTTTGTTCTTCTTCTTGTTATTATATAGAAGCTTCAAAATGTGTCTGTTGAAAGCAACTTCAAAAATAGCTATTGAGAGAATTTTGATCGAGGAGCTTGCATAGCTATGGAGTATATAGAGACAATATTTATAGCTACTCAAATTTAGCTCTTCTTTCTTTCTTGTTTCTGTATACGTAGGTGCAAGGATGAAGATTTCTTTTGACTTTTCTTATCTTCATTTAATACCTTAGACAAAGTGGGTGAAGATAAGATAGTGAAATTAAAAAAAATTACTTTTCCCTTTTTCAACAATTCTATTTTCATGAAAAAGAATCTTTCTAAACTTTGCTATCCCTCTTCCTCAATTTGGCATAATAAGCTCCATACTAACAAAATAAAGGCTTTAGACTCTTTACTCAATCATAAAGCTATTCAAGCGTTCAAAAAGAATCACTCATTTCATTTGCTCAAATTCATCATCTCTCTTTTTGCCCACATCCCCTTCTCTTCTCACTTGCTTGACTTGGTCTTATCCATTCTCTTTCATAGATATGACTGAAAATGATAGATAAGTGGAAGATCCCCTTTTCTTCTTTGCAAATGTGATTTCCTTTTCAAATTTGTATCTCTATTTCCCTCTATCGCTCGAGAAGAAGCATAAAACTCTTAGAGCATGGATCTTATCTTCAAACACCTATCTAAAGGCTAAGGTAAAATGCACATATTAAAAAGATGAAATGCAAAGGGCTTCTATGCTTATTTTTCTTGTCAGAAGAAAAGCAAGAGATGGGCAATAATAAGACTTTACTTCATCAAGCTATCTTTTCCATTAAATGCTTCAATGTGGATAGGATAGAAAGGTTTTAAAAAATTTTGTACACTTGCAACATATTTGACTTGTGGAGAAGGATTAAAATAGGATATTATAAAATCTTTTTGTAACTTTCCTTGTATTGCCATATTTTTCGAAACATTTTATAAGCTTTTCTTTTGCTACAAAGTATGTAAAATGATAAAGTCTAATAAAATAATATGAAACTGAACAAATTATTTAGATAATATAGCCCAATAAATTTGATGAGACCAATCAAAATAATATTAGCACAATGTTCTATTCTAATTTAAGTTATTTCTATTAAATGATTACTATTGCCTATTTTAATTAAATTTAATGACATAGATCAATACAATGAGTAATAAATAATATTTAATTATTTTTAACTTAATTTTTTTATAAATTTAATTTAAAAGTTTTGTTATCATCAAATAATTTAAGCTCATATTAAAATTTTGGGGTCAACATAGAGCAATTAGGTTAAACTATCATTCATTTAGATAGGTTGTCATTGGTCATTTTGTTCATATTTAATTGCGTTACTTATGAATATTTTTTGTTTTGAAGTGATTATGTTATCCCACCATCCATGAAGTGATCCACTTAAAACAATAGTAATAAATCTTTAAGATATCTTCTTCTTAATTTCCTTTAATTGTCATGGTCATTTCTTGAATAAGATTCATAATTATTTCTAATTCACTCATTCCATCTAAATTCCATTTATAAATTTGTGTTCTATCATATCTTGATGAAACAAATTGATTTCTTTCTTCACATTAAAGGTGCTTGAATAATAATTTTTTGTGTTTTTAAAAAGGTTTTATTTTATTGATATAATATTCTTTTGATTCTTTTTAATTTTTTTTCTAATTTTATTATAATATGTATATTTAATGATTTTAAAGAATTTGGCTTAATGGTTATTTTGTCTAATCTCTTAGTAATTTTCTTGCAATAAATGATCCGTTTTTCCTAATTTAATTTTTTTGGCTTCTTTGGATGATACTAAATTATGTTTGAATAAAGGTCTTTGTAGATCATCTCTCTCTCTCTCTCTCTCTCTCTCTCTCTCTCTCTCTCTCTCTCTCTCTCTCTCTCTATATATATATATTAAAATTTTTTAATTTACTTTTTATTGATCTAGTTAAGTTTTTGTACAATATTTGTTCTTTCAAAATGAAATTGCATCATTGTCTTTAGAAATTAAATTATAATTTCATATTGGATCTTAACATTAATAAATTAATTTTATTTTTATATTAAGGATAAAACCATCGTTTTATATTATATAAAAAATAATTTTATTTAAAAAAATAAATAATAAAAAATTTTACAATATAATTAAAATGTAAAAGAAAAACCTAATCATCAATATATATATATATATATAATTCCACGAGTTTGGTACTGTTTTCTACACTGTTTATCACTATTTTTTTCTTTTTTCTTTTTTTTGCTTTCTGTGGGGCTCTTGTTTTAACTTTTTCTTTTCTTTTTTTTTTTTTATATGAGGCCCACTAGAATTTTTTTAATCCCCTGCAAGCAGGTAGCTCCTAGTAATACTTTAAAACAAGAAGATACTCATATTTTAGCCAGGTATTCCAAAATTAAGAAAAAGGTAAAGGTTATTAAAGAGGCATTTAAAAATTAATAAACAATTAGATTAGATTTATCACTGCCTCACGAAATCTTGGAGGATTAAGAAAAGGCTATTAAGGTCTTTTTCTTGTTAAAAAAAATTCAGCTGAAATTAAATTTAATAATTGATGTAAATATATATATATATATATATTCAAATTCACTAAATATTTAACGCAGGAGTCTTATTGATAATTTGATAATATAATCTGAATAAATTTTCATCTTTCTAGATAATTTTTTTCCTATTTATATATTAATCAATATGATAAAAAATCACTTCCGTCTATAAAAATAACATAAGTGTGTTTCTTTCCTTAAAAAAGGTGGTTCAAAACAATAGATAGTTCAATTACACACTCGGTTATGGAAACAAATGAGTCTCAATTGTAAACCCTTTTTTTTTTTTTGGGTGGATAGTCTCGGTTGTACGCAGAGTGGCACAAATCTTCAACCCATACAAATGAGTCTGAGTGTCTGGGTCTACTTTTTGTGTTTGGACCTGAACAAGCCCAGATTCAGAAATTTTTTCAACTTCCTGTAGTGTCCATGGCTCTTCGTCGTACTTTCTTTGGACATCAATTTTTCCCCTGCAATAATGTAAACCAACACCCTAAGATAAATAAAACACCTCCATAATCATAGTCTATTTATGGTCTCTCTCTCTCTCTCATTCTCTCTTTCACGCACACATGCATATATATATATATATATATATAAGTATATATATGTATGTATAAAGTTTATCAAGTAAAAGAAAAATAATATTATGTGAGAGGTAAAAAAAATATTAAATTATAAATTAATAGTCAAAATTAATACAAAAAATTATTAGTGTGAATACACACAAGCATACACCCGTGCACAAACATATATATACCGAGTTACTGACACATTATATGTTGACACACATTTTTACTTAGACATATAAATAGACATATTTTGTGACAAAAGAAAAAGACATATATCTTTGTGATTTTTTAAATAATTCATTTTACAACTAATTAATAATATGTGTGTTTGTGTGTAAGGAATTATCGTGACAATTTTAGTAGATAAATGAAATCATGAAGATAGATTAAAGAATGATAATAATAATAATAATAATAATAATAATAATAATAATAATAAAATAGTGTTAGGAGAAAAAATGATAATAAAAGGCCCCCCGGGGGGGTTGGTTTTGGATGTATTTTAACTCTTTAATGGTAAGAGTGTAAACAAAAGAAGTGATAAAAATGTGTACTCATGTGTGTGTATATATATATATATATATATATATATATATATATATATATATATATATATATATATATATATATATTATATTTCAGCCAAACAAAAAAAGGCAAAAGAGAAAAAAATTCTTATAGCAGAATAGGTATCACTCTGTATATACCTATACAGACCTCACCCAATCGTTATTTAAGTTTTTTGACATTGACTTAAAAATAAAAAATAAAATAAAATAAAATAAAAGTTTGGTTAGCTTTTAAATTCAGAGAAAGACACTAATTTTATATTTTCAAATGATAGAAAATTTGATATTATAAATAAAAGAATATAAATGGTTGACAATGAAGAAATTTATGCTTTAACATTATTTGTAAATTACAGAAAATAAAATAATCTATTATGGCCACGAAAGAAATTTCTTCTATATATATTAAAGTTATATCCTTTTTTTAAAAAAGAGAATATTAAGGTAGTCATACTTTTTTACGGAGACTGAGATTACATTTTTACTACATGAACATATCAATTTGTAAACATTTTTTTTGGTGCGAAAATTATATAAAAAAGGTTACATGTCATATTAATTCTTGAGAATAATAGTCAAGAAATTAAAAGGAATTCAAACAGGGGATTATCGACAGTAACTGTAATATTTTACTAAAATACTATTTGCAAGTAAAGATAAAAAAAGTTTAATCGCGAACAATTAGAACATCAAGCATAGATTCCATCTATTAATTTTAAAATAATTAACATTAGCTATAGTATACTTAACATCTCATCTCATTTCAAGCAAAAACGTAATTGGAAATTCACAAAATTACGCATTTATGTTTTTTGAAATCTCACAACATTTTCCCGTTGTCCTTATTTAATAAGGCTGAAAAAACTTCAATCCTGAGATCAAATTGTAGCTTTGTATTGTTTCTTTTTTTTTAATCCTGTCAGTGAAAAAGCTTACATCAATAATCAAGTCTTATTTTATTCTTGCATGGTTTGTAAGCAAAACATCTATATGGGTAGCCATTTTACTGTTTCAATTCATTCACATTCTTAATTTTCTCCCCATCTAAGAACCCCCTTCTCCTGCAGGGTTATGAGCATGAAGATAGCATAGTTTTCTTGGTTGTAGGACATCAAAATCTCCCTTTACATTTTTTTTTTTGGGTTAGAAAAATAAAATTTATTAGGGATAAGCATTTACACCTAGCTGAAGGATGAGATAATCTCAAACTAGAAAATACAAGAAAAGCTCAAAACAGAACACAGTAACATAAACCCTATAAAGCACTATTAATGCAATAGTGATGTTCACTATTTGCATATCAGATGAAGTGGTCCCTTAAATAAGCCATGTGCTGAGCACCGAATGGAAGTCATGTACACTATTCTATTCCATAACAATTAAAGAAGCAAAATCTCCCTTTATGAACCTTCATCTAACATTATCAATCTCTTTTTTAACCGATAAGATTATTTTTTCAGTCTTCAGTGTCAATAATACTACTTCCACTACAACAGCACCAATTCTATGGCAGCATTTCTTTGAACAAGACAAGACAATCTTACTACATCTCACAGGGATGAAAGGCACAGCATCAATTTAACTATGGGTCACCACCTATTTTGTTATGGCTTGTGATGCTAAAATCAAAATCTGGCTCGAGGATCTCCTATTTACATCAACAAACAGTGTATTTTGTCATAGACAAGCAAAGAAATGGGGAAATGTATATATAAAATTACTTCTAGAGAGATCACTTTATGTTAAGACCTGGAACCTCATCATATCATATTTTGAAATCACACAACACAGCCGATGAACATCACAAAATTTTATCTTTTTCTGACCATCTATTCACAATGCAGTAATACAAAAAACTCAAAGCTAATTACATACTGGTATCGTCAATCACACTTTCAGGGGAAGGACCAACAGAGCCCAAAACAAAGGGTTTCCTCGACCAGTACTCCTGAAACCTCTGTGTTGCATACTCCTTGTAGTCAAAGTCGATTTTGTTTACATGTCCCTGGACAAAGCACAGAGAATAAATTTCTGAACTCAATTCTACTATATTTATATATAAAAAATGTCTGTAACAAATCCAATATTGTAATTAGGACTTTCAGTGGTAGAAGGCTACTGGTTTGAAATTTGAAAACAAAGGAATAGAGTGTTTTCCACTTTGATTCTACTAACTATCTGATAACAGATACATAAAGAAGTCAAATGAGAGTAGAATAGGCTTTTCGCCTCTCATACTCTTAATAAGAAAAACATATCACTTAAATACTCTTTTATTAAAATGTTTTCGACAAATATTTATTCTTTTTCTATTTTTTTAATTTTTTAAGAAAATAAAAAATGCGTCAGTTCATGTTTCTGTAAAATTTAAGAAAGATCCTGACCCTACATTCAATCAAAGAAAATTATGGAAGAGAATTCCCAGACCCCAACATCCCACCTCCCCCCTCCTTCCAAAAATTTTCTCTCCCCCGCCCTCATAATATTCTTCCATTGAATGCTGGGTCTCTTTCTTAAATTTTAGGAAAATGTGGATTGATACACTCCACATTTCCTTAAAAATTAAGAAAGTAAAAAGAATAAGTATATAGGAAAAACATTTTACAGGCAGAATATTTAAGTGATACGTTTTTTTTTATATTATAGCATGGGAGTTAAAAAGCATAGTAGAATGCCTCTAATGTTCTAAAATAAGGATAAAAATTGAAGATTTGATTGGTATAATGAAAAATGAAAAGTGCCATAAATTTATTTAGATGAAAAAGCATAAAACATGGTTGAATAATATTTTGGTAACAACAGTGAATAGATATGATTTCCATGAATGAAAACAATGGATTTATAATTATGGTAAGGATTCTTTCCACTAAAATCCAATGTTGATATTTATGGAAGTGGTGTAAATACATCGTACTGAATAACTCCTCCCCCTCCTCCCAGGACTCAAGCCACATACATCCTAAAGTGATGAGATGTTTAGGTTAGATACAGAACAATTCATGCCAGAGTGAGAAAGTGAATATACCGAAATTATTCCCCAAATGCCCCAAAAGAGATGATTTGGAAGTGTATACTTCTCAACTTCATGTAGTAGATGCTCCACTTCACTATCACTAGGTTCTTCACCTACATTCAAGTCCAGTAATTTCAGGATGGCAACATCATAACTGTAGGTAATTAAGGTTAAACATATTTATATACATGATGAAATATAAACATATCTTAATATGCATTTAAGGTAGTGAAAACCATGCAGCAAATTTTAGACCATGCGAAGTTCCAAAGGCTATATAGATCATCAAGTTCAGTAAACTAGCTGAAAACACCAATTACTTTAAGGAAAATTTCCACTGAAAAATTAGGTTACATTAAACAAAAATGCAATAAACATGCAGTACAATCTTTAAAATTATAAGAAAATGAGAGAAATTCACTACCTGAAGAACTCAAATATGCATACACAAATTTTTGCCGCTTGTCTAGATCTGTCGAGAAATAGCCAGATAAAAGTCATTTTTGGCAGGACACATAAAGAACAATCAGACATAAAAATTAACAAGCCACATACCAGGATATTTACTGAAGTCAAGAATATGAGGTGTTTCTGTATGATAGTTGGCAGCCATCTCACAGAAGTGGTTTGCTATGTCATACGCAACAGGATTATAACTTGCATATTCATAATCCTGTTACAAAAGGGCAGGCATTAGAATTGTTGACAGCTATGACCTATCAATCTCTCACAGCTTGAAATTTTGTAAATGAAAACTCAGTAAAGATTGATGAACCACATAGATTATGAGTATGAAAGCTTTATATAACAAAATCATCATATTTTCTGCTACATTATTTAAAAAAAAAAAAAATTCAAGTGATCAGATGTAGCAAAGTTGTTATATTTTACTTCAGGTCCTAAATCAATGTATACATCATTCACACGCTCATATCTAAATTATATCAATCAGAGTCATTCGTCATCAACAAATGATTTTCTTATCTCCCATGGTTTCCTTCATTTTTAAAATTTTAATTTGACCCTAAAATGTAGGACAGAATCTCAGCAAGAAAGGAACCAATAAAGTTCATCAAGCTATAATAAGACAACTGAAAAGTGTTACCTCCCACAATTAAAATACTAATGTGCCAGGTTAATTAGGTTTTTTCTCTTTTCCTTTTACATCTTTTTTTTTTTATCCTTTTTCTTTTTGTTGGGGGAAGATGGGTTCTGGGTCTTAAAATATACATACTAGCTTTAAAACAGTGCCTCTTGAAACAATGTCCAAAGCCTTGTTTTACTTGGTTTCGCAAGAGCGTAATCTTCCATATATTTCGTAAAATTCAGGTTTGTGGAAACAGGTCCACAATACATGCAGTAGTGCAATATAAGTTACGAAGGGCAGTATATAAGAAATAATACTTCTTTCTACAACATATTACTTGACAAGCCTAAAATGGAAGTAGAACTAGTTATTTCTTCAGAGCAGGTCCAGTAAAAAATACTAAAGTAGCTTATTTCCCCACATAGGTGTTAGCAACAGAACCATAAATTTACTAATTAGCAAAAAGAAAAACTCACAATTATGGTCAAAGAATTGGTCTCTTCATCAAGCATTATGTTACCATATTGTAAATCATTGTGGCAAAACCCTATCCGTTGGTGAGCACTTGAGAGCTCCTTTTCCAACATAGAGATTTCCTTTTCAATTGTGTCCAAATAAAAGGCTTCAACCTCTTTAGGGCTACACAGATGCCTGGCCTCCCTAAGCCAGTTCCTGAAGTATTAAGATAATTTTGTTTGAGAAACACTACTTAAAAGATGGGAGCAGAATAAGCCTATTTTAAGTGAGACATGGAATTGGAATCTTGTAAAGCGAATATTTCTTTCTTACTTTTTGGGGGAAGAGTTGGAATAGGTGTTCAAAAGCACATACCGTAATCTATCCCACAGGTGGGCTTTCTTTGGACCAGGCATGTCGAGACCATGGAACTCCTTCATTTTGGCCGCTATAAGAGGAGAGATATTCGAATCATGCAGATCAGATGCTGCTAATGTCTGATGAATTCACAAAGGAGTAAAACAGATTATTCTCATTTGAGAAAGGGTGCATGAGCATAAGAAATAAGAAGTTCAAAATTGGGATAATGCTAGACAAGTAAAAGAAAAGCCTAAATTTTACTTATGATTTACAATGCAGGAGACCTGCCTTTGATCCTCTCATTGATCATGTCAATTTTATACTGCATTCATTCTATAGTTGTCTTTCATGAACCCAAAAAACCCAATTTGCTCAAGAGTCAAAGGTCGTTTAAGTAATATCACTTTCAAGATAAGTAATGAAAGTGCAAATTATATTACCCGTGCATGGATAAACTCTTCAACACGACCATTAGCAAACCGTCCTAGCAGATGAGGCCCCTGCCCATGCTTAGACATATATTCAAATGTCCGGATCTCATCATTCCTGTCAAAGAAAATGTCCACGCCCTCACCATAAATTCTTACAACAACTTTTCGTGAGGTTTCCTGCGTCTTTGTTGACCATTTTATCTGGAATACCTCATTCGTCATTGCCCCTTTAAGAGGAATCACCTGCAATGCATTTGCATCAAGTACATCGTCCCATTCACTGGCCAATGATTTTAAAATATCTTTTGCTTCGCCCGGAAGATAATCTGCTTTGTCATTTATAGGACTTTCTGCGGCACCCATAGCAAAAGACTCTAGAACTTCTTGTAGAGGCAAGGAGCTACTGAACCTATCGAGCGCCCTTTATATAAGACTGCCAGACCAGGAAAAGCAGGGGTAATAACCCCAAAAGAAAGATATTACTACAATCCATCAACTCATCAAAATAACATCCAAGAGATACTAGGTCACAATTACAAACTTGTGGAGCAGGGCAACAGTTGTTCCCCTTCTATTCTACCCCATTGCTTGTCCCGCTAAATATCCTCCCACCCAGAAAAATTCAAAAGAACAAGATGAAAAAGAAATAATGAAGGAGAAGCAGACAACTTGAATTCACTGAGTATAGAGTTCTAACATACAGACATTGATAGAGTTGAGGGATGCAATATATGAAAGAAAGAAAGTGAAGGAGGGGGAGAGAGAGAAATCAGCATATTAGATAAGTGTTTCTTTCCAAAGCAACAGCAAAATTATCAATCAACGATAATGTTGTAAAGCAGAAAATTTTAAAATGAGTTCAGCAATAAAAATAATAAGAAAATCAGCTTAATATCTTTTATTTCCCTTTAGCTTCACTCTGGCAGAAAAGATGTTTGTAAAAGCCAAAAGATATAGGAAAGATTAAATTGTATACTAACACAGATCCAGCTTTTCAACTGAATCAAAATGAAATTAGTACCCCATTACTTTGGAGTTCCTCTGGGAGGTAGCCCATGAGCTGCCTCTTTTGGTAGCCTCGGATTATAAAGTTATCCAAGCACCGATAATTGGGCCTCAGAAATTTGGTGTCTGAAAGCATTGCTTTAGAAAGCATAAGGTTATGATGTTTTCCTCTAGAATCTACTTCCTTATGGCGTCAGGTTATTTGAAGCTACAATGGTCTGAATCAGAATTGGTGGCATCCCAACCCAATGATTACTACTACTCTTGTTATTCCTTGGAAGTTTATTTCTCAGGGATATGGTTCTATTAGTTCTCGTCTCTCTGAAGGTTGGTGATAGTTGTGATATCAGGTTTTAGGAGGATATGTGGGTAGGAAATACCCTCTCTGCAGAACAGCCCAGTTCAAAACTTCTGTTCAGTTTAGGGGAAAATGCATTCTTGAGATTTTCATTTTATTTAAGGGATCTAACTGATAGAGACGTCAATGAACTAGAAACTCTTTTTCCTCTTCTTGAAGCGGTCTCTCTGTCCCCGGCTAAGTATTAGATACTTCAGGTGTACATATTTGTAAATCCTATTTTTAATTTTAATTTCCTCTTCAACAGGAGAAATTTTCTTTCTTGAAAAACCTAGTCGGAATTCTAAAACTACTTCAAAGGTCAAATCTTGAATTTGGACTGCAATACTTAATAGAATTAATCCAAATGACATATTGAAGATTTATAGACCACACGCAATTTTATCTCTTGTTAAAAAAAAATTTAAGTACACTATTTCAATGTGTGCTATTAAGTTTTTAATGAAAACATAATAAGTGGATTTCTTTTATAATGCAGCATCATATAATTAGATTTTCAAAATTTTTTTACATAATTTATACTAAAAAATTTAATAATAAAGATATAAATAATTGTACTAACTGTCTAATCCATATTTGTATTTTTGTCCATATTTGTATTTGTGTGCATGAATAGTGCAGAAACTCAATAGCATTCTGAAGAGTGGCCGCTTCTTTGTGGAATAAAATGTTCGTTGCCTATGGTAAGAGTCGGGTATGTCCACAGGATTTAGAGCCATTTCTCCTTATTTGATTCAGAGGTTTTGAACAGACAAAGAGGGTAAAATTTTGGGGCAATTCTCAGCGAAGTATTTGGTTGGAGTGGAATGCTCGTATTTTCAAGGGTGCACTCCATGTCATTAGATGCATTGTGGACTAGGATAATGTTTGTGGCTTCTCAATGGTCTTAAGTTCGGGGATATTTTATGGGAGTGTCTCCTCTTAGATATGTAAAGGGATTATGCAGCTTTGCTGCATGTTTAAGTTTCTGATTTTATTTTCTTGTTTAAGTTCTGGTCGTTTACCAAAGGAGGATTCCCTATCCTCATCATTTGTAACTTCCTTCCTTCTTAATATAATTTATTCTTAATCAAATTAAAAATTAAATGAGATGACTACAAATTTCCTGAAACCCACTAAAGGACGCGGGAAGTTGACGAAACAAGTCATTGTCCGCATATGTGCATTGATCAAGATGCGACAAGAACAAAAAGAACGCAAATAACAACGATGACACCTTACAATGCATCCCATCTCATTTTCCTACAACAACTCTACACATTACTTCCGAACCAAACAAGCCTCTGCATGCCCGAAAATCCATTGAAACATGAGAAACTCTCGTAATACAGGAAGGAATCCATACCAACCTGAAAAGAACAGCAGGGAACTGCAAGGCAACCGGAGACAGATCACGGCGACGATGTGGCGGGTCTCCAATGGCCAGCTATGGGAGACCTCGCCGCCGGGGAGTAGCCGAGAAATTTGCTACTGTTGGACGAGGAAAAGCGGGAGGTGTGTTTTAAGAGAGAGAAAGAGCGGTGGAGATGATTTTTGGGGCGTAAGATTTGCGAGAAAATGTGGAAGAGAGAGAAAGGGCAAGCGAAAGCGAAGATTCTGTTATTCCTGTGCATGAGAGAGAGCGAAAGAGGGAGACAGGGAGGGAAGGGGTACGTCACGAGAGCGGTAAGCGTGTTTAGGATTTGAAGGAATGCACCGCCACGTCCATCAAATAGCAAGGTGCCACAAGAATTTGTGTTAAAAAAAAACCGAAAAAAGTTATTTTATTTTAAATTGTATTTAAATAAATTCACTTTTTTTTAACAAGGACAAAAGCTTTGAGGGGAAAAAAAAAGAAAAAAAATTAAGCCACGTACATAAGCATTCCTTTTATGTATGAAATGGATCTTTGCATATTACATTTATAATTTGTCTGACTTTTTTTTGGTTAAAATCATGAGGTGTCCCTCTCATTTGTTCTAGAGTTTAGGTGAAGACTCATTTTGGTTTGCACCGCAAAGCCATATGATGATGGCCACAATGAATCTTTTTAGGGTTTGAATTTGAAATACTAAAGTTGTTACCAGTTCAACCGCCTCGTGGGTTGACATTTCCTAAATATGATAATGTAGAAAACTGACAATTAATTTTGTTTACAAACTAATTATTGAAAGAAAAATATTAAGAGACTATGTTCTATAAGGTCACATTTTTTATGATAAATCATCAAACATTAAAATTATTTATTTAAGATGATTTTTAAACTTTACAAAAAGAATTTTTATTACAAAAAGATAAATGTGGAATACAAAAACAAACGACCAGAGTAACTTTAAAAAGAGAAAAATCACAATTTTTTTTTATAGGACATCAAGCAGGGGACTAAAAAAAAAGCACATGCATCACAAGTCACTTCTATATAATTTGATAGGAAGAAATTTTTTTCAATGATTTAAAGTGTACTATTTAACGAAAATAATCAAGTGAACATTAAAACATTAACAATTTCATTGTTAAATGTTTGTTTTGCTTATATTTTGAATATTTTCAAAGTGTTATCACCTATTATTGGAATAAAGTAGACATTTCAATTTTGAAATGTTAGGTTTATTCCAATAATAACTTTAAAATACCATAAAATTGTTCAAGATATAAGTAAAGAATACTTTCAACAATAAAAGTATTCATCATGTTAATTTTTATATGATTATTTTTGTCAAAATTAAGACAAGAAATACCATAATGTGGTTAAGTGATTACAAGATCCACATGGAAGTTGAATGAGATACTTTCAATTACAACGGGGGAAAACTGTTTTCAAGCCAAATGAAAAGATAATCTAAATCCTAAACTATAATTTACCCCTTAATAAAATTATGTTTCAAAATGTAATCAAACTAAACTTTTAACCCATTTCTAGTTGAATCAACCAATTTGATTTAGTTATCAAACCACTATGTGTGATGTATATATTCAAATTTTGTGTTTAGAAAAGTTGTTATTTTATAAGCTTAAAAATACTTTGATTAAAATGGGTTTAGTTATAGAGTATCTATCACACCCGAAAATGCGACCACGTGGCGTCTTTAAAAATCAAAATTAAAAGTAAAAAAGGTAAGAAAAAATAGGGTATAAATAGATATGGGTTCAAATAGGTAGTAAATAGGGTTCAGGAGTCGCCACCAAAATTTTTAATTTTGAAAGGCAAAACTTTGGGAAAAGCCTTTTTAAATGTGAAAAATAGTCTGTGAACCAGAAAATGGATTCGAGAGTCGATTATGAGCGGAAAAGGTATTAAGCACCCCACTACACCCGTTCTTAAGAATGGTTACCCTAAGTTAGTTGTGCAAAATTAATATGGCCTCTATTCTATTTTAATTCTCCCTAACCAACCACATGCAAAGAACAGAAGGAAAAATTTAAGGGAATAAAATTTAAGAGAAGAAAGAAAACTAAAAGCAAAACAAAAAGGAATTCAAAGAATAAAATAAAGAAAAAGAAATAAAATAAAAAAATTAAGGAAATAAAATTAATAAAATAAAATTAAGAGAAAATATTTATTTACAAGAGCGGACTTGACCTAGGATGAGAACCTAGGGCCTACGTACCCTTATGAGGGATCAAAGTCCACGTAGTTCGATTTGAAAAATTGTATTTGGTTGAAGTTTCTTTTTTTTTTTTTCATTTTATTTTTGTTTTTTGTTTTTTTCTTTTTCTTTTTCTTTTTTGTTATTTTATGATTTTTGTTTGGTTTTTAATTTTTTAAATTTAATTATTTTTTATATTTAATTTTTTTTGTTTGGGTGTTGTTTTTTTGTAAAAAGACAAAGAGAATAAATTATTTTTTCTTTAACAAACAAAACAAGTTTTAAAATTGGTTGATGTATTTTGATTTGTTAGAAAAAAATTTAATTTAATTTTCCTTGCATTTTCAATTTTTCCTCTTACTTATCATTTTTGTTTTTCTATCATTTTTCATTTCATTTTTTTTGGTTTGTTTTTATTACCCTTTTTTTTTGTCTTATTTTGTTTTTGTTTTTTTCTTCTTCTTTTTATTGTTACTTTTTTTTCTTTTTGTTTTCTATTTTTATTTCTTTTTGTTTTCTCTTTTTGGTTTTGTTATTGTAGCTTTTTTTTGTTTTTCTATTTGTTCCTTTTTTAGGTTAATTTTTATTCTTGTGTTCTATTTCGTTTTTATTTCTGTTTATCTTTGTTTTGTTGGTTTTTTTTCTCTTTGTATATATTTTTTTGTTTTTGTGTGTTTTTTTTGTTTGGTTCTCTTTTTTTTGTTTTATTATTATTTTATCAAAGAAAATAAAAACCATTTTAGATTTTTACAAAGAAAACAAGTTTAAGATTGGTTTATATGTCTTAATGATCTCTTTTTTTTTTTTTTTACCATTTTCTCTTTTCTTATTTCTGATTATTGATTTTTTGGAAACACCTTTTTCAATTTTCGATTTATTTTTTTAGCATTTCATTTGTTTTTGCTTTGTTGTTGCTATTTTTTTTATTCACAATTTTTCCTTTTTGCCTATTTTATGACCTTTGTTTTCTTATTCTACTATTCATTCCATCCTTTCCTTATTTATTTCTTTTATTATTATTTTTTATTAAGAAAAACCAAAGAGCAATTTTTCATTTCTATCAAATAAATTAAAAGGGTTAAGGAGTGATAAAAATTGATTTCCCACCAACTATTTTATCTTCCTTGTGTTTTGTTGTTTTTTTTTTTTTTGAAAATTTTCTGCGAAATTCTTTTGTTTGAGGCCTTTGAAGCCCGAAAGATAGAAATGAAAGTTCGAAGCCCAAAAATTACTAAGGAGGCTTATTGGCCACACATGATCTTTTAGTTTAACTAGGTGCCCGAGGAGATATGAAATCTCACACGGCAAAATCCTAAAAAAGAAGGAAAATAAAAAAAAATAATAATAATAAAATACAAAACGAGAGCATGACCTGGGGAAGAAAAAAAATAGGTATTCATGCTTGTGTGTGCCTTGTGTAGTTTATTAGTCATAGTACAGCATTTTGTTAGAGAACAAATAGCAATGGAAAAGATTTACACTACATAGACTCAACTTTATTCCTCCCTGCACGTGGCTACATGTTCCATCCCCATATGTTGTGCCAATCAAAGCCCCTCATGTGTTGCTCCATGAACCATACGAGCATCAACGTGTATAAAAAGAAACCAGTAACAGGGCAAAGCAGAATTCAGTAGCAAATGGGAAGCATTAAAAAAAGCATGCATTCTGAATCCGAAATCCTAGGCTTATGTAAATCACGCATTTGGCAAACCCAGAACTTGGAATTCTATTCTATTGTCCACCTGCAGTTGGGGCATCCTTGATCCTAAATTCCACACCAGATTATAGAATAGAAACCAGCTCGAATCCGGCTCATGTAATAGTATGGAAAATAACAGCGGGCATCACCAACTAAACCAACCATGTTTTCATGGAGAATTCATCATGCAAATTCAGGCACAGACGAAATCTAGTAAATATAGATACACACAGACTAAGGCTTCAGATGCATATCAATGCCAAACCGAGACATACACAGATTTTCTCATTAGGGGCTGATCATTAACAGAGGTAAAGGAAATCTTAA
Source organism: Erythrophleum fordii (assembly GCA_032878935.1). NCBI lineage: Eukaryota > Viridiplantae > Streptophyta > Magnoliopsida > Fabales > Fabaceae > Erythrophleum > Erythrophleum fordii. Next base: position 8,283,175 of record JAVQMF010000052.1, on the reverse strand, counting down.
TCAAATCACTGGTCCAGACTCCTGTTTTGACTTAAATAATCAACAGGAATCCCGACCTCAACATCTCAGAATGGAATATATCTCAAAATTTTGTGAATCCAGGAAACACGATAAACCAAAAACAGTCAGAAATCCAAACAATATGACGTTTAAGCAATCACCCAGAGTCTCAATCATGGTTTCGCAGTCCCAGGATAAAAGAAAAGTGAGAGAAACATACCCTTTGAATTTCTCTAGTTCCTGAAGGATTGGATGGAAATGTTTCTCTGATCGAATCCCTCTGCGTCGGGGTCTAACGTCGCACTAGGATCCGGTTCGATTCCTTGGTTCAGAGCTCTCCTCTTTTCTCTCGACTCTCTTTTCCTTCCACCAATCTCTCTCTCGACCCAGAGTGAACCCATTTTCTCCCTTCTCGAAGAGAAATTTTCCCCTCTCGACTCTTTTCTTCTCCTCCCTCGCAGAGGAAATCCCTGAAAAAGTCCCCTTCTTCCCCGATTTCCTTCGCTTCCTCCCTGACCAGAAATTACCTCTCCAGAAACCCTTAGAAGCCTTCCTTCTTCCCTCTGGTTCTCGGATTCCTCACTAGCCACCCCCAGAAAAAAAACCTCCCACATTTATAATGAATCCGAGAGTGGTCTCCACCCTCGCTCGCCCGTCTCGCCCTTTTGCTCTTCGTACAGGTTCATCGCGCCTCTCTGCTCCACCTACTCGCAGCACCAACACTTCTCCCGTACCCTTTCATTCCTTTGCCTTCCAACACGCTCGCCAAAGAGCGCCAGAGCAGAGGAGGGGGGACCAGTAGTCGTCCAGGGTTTTCTCTCGTCCGAATAGATTTATTTTCTTTTCGGGTTTTCAATCGGGTTAGCGAAGCGGGGAGGGGGAGTCCGGAATTCGTGGGTTGGCCGAAAATGAGCTTCCTTTCTTTTCAAAATGGGTTCCCATCCATTTGGTTTTTTTTTTTTATTTCAAGCCCAATTCTTTCCTTTTCCTGGCCTCCCCTTTTTTTTTGTTTTTTACTCTTCTTTTTTTTTCTTTTCTTTACCTAATTTTTTTTATTTCAAGCCCAATTCTTTCCTTTTCCTAGCCTCCCTTTTTTTTTTTTTTTTACTCTTCTTTTTTTTTTTTCATTTTCCTTTTCTTTACCTAGTTTCCTTTTTTATTTCTATTATTCCCTCTCTGATTTTTTGTTCTAATTTTGGGATTAATGGGCCTTTACCTTGTTCTATTTTTTCTATACTTTTATTGTTTTTTTTCATTTTTTTTCTTTTGATTTTTTATTTTGAAAATTTTTTATTAGTTTTCTAATAATAATTTTTTTATTTTTTATCATGATTTTGGAGTATGCCTGGACAAAATACGGTGTTCACAGTATCTTTTAGTTTTAACCTTTTAAGGGATAATAGAGAGGAGGACCTTCTACTTAAGGCATCTCTGAAGGAAATGGGAGTAATTTATCCAATATAACATATGATAAACTAGTTTTGGGATATGACGATTAGTCTATTAGTCTAGCTAGTAGAATCACAATGGAGGGAACCTACAAATGATGTAAAAGGGGAGCATGGCTTACCTTTGGACCTTTGCTCAAGTTAGTGAAGGTTTGAGAGTAATTTAGCAAAAGAATAGTAAATTCTAATATGAGCGTACTTAAACTTCTAAGTGGATCCATTATTTATAGAAAAGGATGGTAGTTACATGTTTAGCTAACATCGTTGGACAAATGGTGATATTATACTAAGCATATGTTTGAAAAATACAACACCTTAGGATTGAAATAAGTTGACAAATAATTAGGCCAGGTCCAAACCTTAGTTTATCAGTCTCCCAAGTCTTCTAGCTTTTTAGTGGCAAAGAATTTATTCTAATGTTGAACACCCTTATCAATTAACTTTGCCTTGTTTGTGCTAATTCTAATGTTAAGAGATTGTCAAGTGCTCGATTAGTAAAAAACTTCAATGAACATATTTGAGTTTGAGCAGGTGCCATGTGTAATGTGTCAAGTGAGAAAGTTTCATTCAATAGATATTTATAGGTGTGTTTAAGTCATGATGGATTTTGAATATAGGTATTAATAGTAATCTCCTTGGTTCAACATAGTTATTCACTTCAAGTGGAAGGCTGCAACCCTTTGGTGGCTTGAGTTATTTGAAATGTCACCATTTTTTAGCCCTTATAAATATTGTCTTCTTCTCCTTTATTCCATTGAAAACCCAAAAGTTCTAAAATTTGAAATTTGAGAAATTCAAAATGTTCTTCCACTTTTACCTTTCTTCTTTGTTGGAAGAGGTTTTCAAACTCCTAGTACAATGTCCTTCATGCTTTGCACAGACTCTTGTAAGTTTATGCATCTTTGATTCTTTATTGCATGATGAGAAATGTTGACTTTTATGTTTTGTGACAAATGCTTATATTTTTGAATTGGCATAAGATTTAAGGGTTTAAATAGATTTTTGTAGATAGTGGAGTAAGATTTTTTTTTTTGGTAAACAGGGTAGGGCATCAAGTTTAATTTTGACTCCATTTTGATTTTGTGAATGGTATGGTCAAGGGATTGTTTGTGTTTTGAAAGTAGATCTAATTGATAGGATTTTCCTAATATTTGATTTCTACAATATGTCAAGTATGCTTTTCATCTTTCTTTTATGCTTTCACAAAGAATTGGGAGTGAATCAAACTAATTGTCACAATAGGCTACCTCTTAATATATGAGATAGCAAACATTTAAGGAGCAAAACTAATCAACTGAGTTAAGGCATCTCCTTACTTCTTTTGAGACCCTTAAAAACTAGAAAGAATATTTTACTTGTATGAGAAAATCATAAACCAATAGTTTTTAATCCCTTATAGTTCTAAAAAATGTTACGGCATTTACATGTATTTTAATCTACATTACTTGACATGTGATATTCCAAGAGAAAGTAAGTGATGCTATTGTCATAATATCATTAGTACTATTGATCTAGAGGATAGCCTTCTATATAACCCCATGGTCTAATAAGAAGGTCACAAGACTTGGACTACAAAGAAAGATTTATGGATTTACTTTAAGGGACACCTTAGCATGATGCAATCTCTTTATTATAAAGTGTTATGGTACTAACTAATATTCTGATATGTGGGGGCAAAGGAAGATAGTTTTTCCACCTTGACAACATTGAAACCTAGGCTTCACACTAAGTAGTATGAGATACTCGGTGGGCTGCTTAGTGATTGCAAAAGCCTTAACGTTGCCTAGGTGATATGAAACCCTTGGCTTAGTACTAGTAGATATGTTTTCCACAGTGCAGTTAAGGATATAACTATCTATGCTCTTTTGCAAAGAATGTAATGTATGAGATATAAAGATTAGGCCATTGATAAGCATGATTTTTATACATTTTATTCCTCCTAACTTAGTCATTCTAATAATCAAATATGGCTTTAGGGGTTTAATTAGATGGAATTTCATTTTAGTAGCCATCCTCTGCACTTTATGAATTAATTGGCAAAATAATTGAGTTTTAATGCATGAATTCATTTTAAATGATTTTGTGAATTTGTCTATTAAATTGTTCCTACTCTTTGTGCAGATTTTTATTGGTAAATGGAACTCAGATGGAATTTAATTAGAAGCATTTTGCATATCTCTTGACTTTGGTTTATGGTTCATGGAAAAAGAATGGCAACTCTCATGTACAGCAAAAAGAAACACAAACAAATGAAGCACGAGGAAGTATTAGTCACTTGTGGGGAGAGGAAGCCACGTAAAGAACAAAGGAGAACGAACTCGAGCAGCTGAAGCAAGAAAATCTGGGCACAAAGGAAGAATCCACGGGGCAAAACAGAAGCAGCTCATGCAGAACAGAAGTTGACGTGGCCAGAAGCTGCAGCAGAAGCAAGAAAAGAAGCTGCAGTTGAACGAAGGAAGTGTGAAGACAGCCACAGTTTGGGAGAATGACCAGAAGAAACGCAGAACAGAGCATGGAGCTCACATGCTCGACCAAAACAAAGAAGAAGACTCGTGGCAAGAGAGAACAGCAGCCAACGTGGAGAACATCACGATGAAGAGATGCTGAACTGGATTTGCATGGCTGGCAGCAGAACAAATGAAAGACGCTGAAGTCTGGACAGCAAAGTGAAACAGAGACAGCAACGAGCAAAGCTCCAGGGACGTGAACATAAACAAAGAGGCATGCAGAAGCTACAGTAGCAAACATGGAATATTATATTGACGCTGGGGCCCACGTTTTTACACGCACAAGGGAGCTTCAGACATGCAGAAGGGAGAGCACGTAAAAATAAAATGCTCACGTGAAAGAGGAAGGAGAATCTCGCCTCCTTCGCCTCCATTCACCCCATCCCTTCGCCTTCGTCCATTCCATTCTCTCCATCTCTATTCCACGCCAACATGAAGATCTGATTCATCCTTGAGGCTAGCAAGGGAGGAAGCTCTTGGAGAAGCTTGAATCCTTGGAGAAGAAGCAGAATTTTGGCTAAGATTCTTTAATTTTCCTACATCTTTTTCTTATTCTGTATAATCTCGGTTGAGTTGTATTTGATTAGGAATTTGTGTAATTAATTAGTGGCTGGTTAGACACTGATTAGGAAACCCTTTTTGTTGATTAATTGGTTAAATTTGAATTTGATTTTTCATTATTCTCTCTAATCTCCCATGTATGCCACGAAGGTATTCGATGAAATACATGAGTAAGGTTATGTGCTTAAATGTCTATTTGAGAATTCCTTGGTGTTTAGTTGGTTAATTAAACATTTTTGGATGATGAATCATAAGATAATTAATTAGTTAATCAATCAAATTGGATGTTCATTGATCTTAAAGACAAGAGTTAACGGTTTAATGCGAGATTGAGGTCTCAATTCAACATTAGATTATTAATCTCTTGAATCTTGAATGGTTATTCAAGATCATTTGCTAATAAACATAATTAGGAGTCCTTAGGCCATAATTAATCACAATTGGAATAGGATAAGGATAGTGGATACCAAGAGACGATTCCTAAACTAGTCACAAGCCCATCATTCATCACAATTCATCCAATTAGGTAGTATTTAGGAATTTTGTTTCAATTCAGTTTAGGATAGTTTAATTCAATTAAAAACCCCCCCAAATTAAATAGTTCTAGGATCTTAGAACACTTAGAGAACCCAATTAAATATTGAATTCCAATTCCAAGGGAGATGACCTAGGTTGTGCCACTTGCTATATTTTTAGATCAACCTAGTTTTATTTTGAGGGTTGCACGACAAGGCGCCAAAATTTGGCGCCGTTGCCGGGGAATTGGAATTTTAATTGTTTGAGAAAGTTTTCTAAGTGTTTTTATTTTGTTTTATCTTTGTTTTAGTTCTATTTTGATTTGATTTTCGTTCTGTTTTGAACTTGGAATCGGGTAATTTCGGTGTTGCATATTAATTTGAGTGCTTGCTGGAATTTTCGTTCAAAGTGCCCAGAAAATTCTCATACTTTGTTTTTCAAGGTTTTTGGGTGTTTTGAGCAAAAGTAATAGCTTTGCTATTAGGTACACCATTTGTTGGCCAAATTCCAACGTTTGAGGCACTTTTTCGAATTTTTTAGTATTTTCTCGAATTTTTTAGGAATTTTTCAATTTTTCTGGATTTAATTTCTTTATTTTTTGTGAGTTTATTTTGTGTGACTAACCTCTATTTAGGAGTGTTTTTCATTGTTAGGAACTTCTTAGCTTCATTGAATTTTTATTTTCTTGAGTTTGAGTTAATTTTAGTTATAATCTGTTTGCGATTTTACTTGTGCTTAAAGTGATTGTGCTTCTCATTTTTCCTTGCTTATAAATGGATCAATATTATTCTAATCAAGGTGTTTATGATCCCTATAGAGAGCATAGGATTTCTCAGAAGTTGGATAATGCCATGTCAATGCTTCAAGGTCTTCTTGAACAACAAAGACAAGAACAGCAAGCCCAACAATACCAACAAGTCCAACCACCATGCTACCAACCATACCACCATCCATATGGAGTACACCCAAATTACCACCATCATCATGAGCCATATCATAACCTCCATATGCAAGAGCCATATCCTGTTTACCATAGGCAAGAGCCACAATATCATCCCTACAATTACCATGAGGGGTACATGCAACAAGAGCCCCAGAGGGAACCAAGTTTGGAAGAGAGGATGAAAGAGCATTTAAAGGCCTATAATCTTCGAATCCAACAAAGGGATTCCGAACATCTTCAATTCAAACAAGAACATGAACGGTGGTATCTCGAAATGCAACAAAGGCTTGACAACATGATGAAGGATTCAGGAATTCAATTGAATCAACCGACTTCAAGTGCTAATGAATCAATTGAAGAGCAAATTAGAAGGGAATGTATAGAAGAAGAAGAGTCTTATCCATTAGGTAATATCCTTCCATCTTCTAATGTTTTACAATTTGTTGGAACTGAACCTAATTTGCATGATAGCACTTCAATTCCTAATGCATATAATGTTGTTGATTCTGAATTACATGATCATGTTGTTGATGAAGAAATAGTTGTTGAAACTCCTGATATGGTTGATTGTGGTAGTTCATTGAGCAAAATTGATACATTTGTTGATGTTCATGGACCCTTGTGTACTGATGCACTTGGGATGTCTACTCCTAGCTGTGATTATAGTGAAAATTTTATTTCTGAATCAATTGATGAATCTATTGAGTCTAGGGTAGTAGATAAGTGTGGGGGTGACTTAGAATATGATGATCATGCTATTCTTGGTGTGGGATTAGTTGATAAGTCTGTTGATGATACACCTATTGAGTTTAGAGACAACATGCCATCTGGATCATGTGACATAACTGATTTGGATGCATTTCTTGATTCTATGTGTGTTGAATCCACTCTATGTGATGAATACTCTCAGATTAATTCTTCCATTGAGACTAGTGAGTCCATCACATATACTGATCATTATGATTCCTCACTAGCATGTCATGATGTGACTGATGAAATGGTAAATGTAGCATGTGAAAATAATATAGGCATTGAATTTGTTGAGCAGCTTGTTGATAACTCAGACTCTAATTCACAATGCTTATGTGATGATATGCATACATGTCCTATATGTGCTGAGATTAATGAATTTTTGGAGTCTGATAAGTCTATTGAATCTATGGAATCCTTGGTTTGCACTGAAATTGTTAATGAACCTGATTCTACTGATCATACTAGTGTTTATGATAGTATGCATAGTGATACTGCTGATATTGAAAATTCTATTGATGCTTGTGCTATTATTGATACTAGTGAGAGACTGAATTTTGCTGTTGATAATTCTCTAGAATTTTGTGAGCCTACTGATGTCTCTTTGGTCAGGGAAGATACTGTCTCTATTGTTGAGAGTCCTGAACAGATTCCTGAGGTTGGTGAAGTAGTTCCCAACAAGCCACAAACTCTCTCAGTAAAGGAAAAACAACTGTCAAACACCTTGAATTCAAAGGACTGTGAGAAGTTGCAATTTAATTTTTTCATTGATGCAGTGACTCTTACTGAAGGGAGTCAAGTAGATTTCATTGGTTTTGATAGATTTTTAGGGAGTTCAAAGTTTAAATTTGATTTTAAGTTTTCTTTCTTTAGTTTTAAATGTTCTCGATTTGATTTTTATTCTTTTCTTATTTCTAAATTTGCTGAAAATGACTTTCCTAAACTACTGATGGTTGAGAAAGTCCATGAGTCAACACTGCATGATCAATCCAAATGCTTTAAAGTAGTGAGACTCAAATTTGTTCAGTTAAGAAGGAATAAAGTAGTTTTGATTTTGGTTTTTGATACTTATGATTAGTTCATCTTTGATAGAGCCCTCTTTTAGTTTAGGATTTAGTTTTCTTTTCTTTTCTATATTACAGTTTGTTTTGTTTCTGTTTTGTAGGAAATAAATTGCTAACCAGCTACAATGAACATCTTAGCCACCTTTGAGATCTTCGTTGGCAAGTTCATCCGGTTGTACTCTCTCTTTTCACTCTTTACATTGTATTGTTTATCTGTTTATTCCATTGTGTGCTGGCATTGAGGACAATGCAACATTTAAGTGTGGGGGAGAGAGTCATTTCATTCCATCCATCTTTTTTTCAAAAAATTTTCTAAAAAATTTTTGAAAAATAGCATGATTTTTCTTCAATTTTTCTGTAAAAGTTGCAAGTTGAGATGATTATTAGCTTGGATTCACTTAGACATGACAAGTGATGGATCTTGTATTTTGATTTAAGTGAAGTGGCAATGAATTTGATTTTAATGAATTATTTGATAGCCATTAGCTGGTGAGGATTTGAGCCTTAATTGTTCAATTCTAGTGTGTTTTCACCTATCTTTGGTTCACTCTAGAACTTGTCTTGATTCTTTGTTGAGACCATAATTGCATTTGCATGCATGAAAATGATAAGGCATTCCTTTCTATTTTAGCTAGTGAGCCAAAAAGCCAACCCTATATGCATTTTATCCATTGTTTTAGCCACTTCGAGCCTTGATTTTCTTTTCTTGTTAAACCATAGCCAAATAAAAAAAAAAAAATTTCCACCTTGTTTTAAGATGCCTTAGGAATTTCAAGGAGTATTACATCTAAATAGGATAGGTGAATGTGTGCTTTGCATCCATTAAGGCCATTGTTAATCAAAGAATTTGTTCTAAGAAAAAAAAAAAAAAAAGAGAGAGGAAAAGTTATTGAAAATCAAAAGAAAGAAGTACTTTAGATTGAGTTTATAGTTGCTTATACTTGTTGGAAATAAGGCCTTGAATGCACATTCTTCCCTATTCTAGATTGTCATTGAGTGCTCTTGAGGTTCTAAGGTATCCATTTGTTTAGTTTTTCCCCTTGTTTTTGTTATCCATTCATTTCATTCCCTAGCCCCATTACAACCCTGAATAAAGTCCTTTGATTTGTGTATTGCATCAAGCATGGGTGGTGGAGATTTAGAAACTTGACAAGCTTATGGTAGTGAGCTTTGATAGGTGAAATTTGAGTGATATACATTACCCATAAACACTTGAGAGATGAGAGTAAACACTAATCCATGTGAGAGGCTATGCATTTTATTTCATTCTTTTCAAATAAATTGCCATGGAACTTAATTCTTGATACAAGTGAAATTAGCTTTGATTGTTAAAGTGATAAAGAGTTGTGATTAGTCTCTAGTTTGTAATTTTTGCACTTTCTTTTCCATTTTCTTTTTTTTCACATGCCATTCTTCTAGTCGGATGCTTCAATTCATTCTTTATCTTGGATTTTAAGTTTTGCCCAGGAGTGCAAAGGTTTAAGTGTGGGGGAATTTGATAAGCATGATTTTTATACATTTTATTCCTCCTAACTTAGTCATTCTAATAATCAAATATGGCTTTAGGGGTTTAATTAGATGGAATTTCATTTTAGTAGCCATCCTCTGCACTTTATGAATTAATTGGCAAAATAATTGAGTTTTAATGCATGAATTCATTTTAAATGATTTTGTGAATTTGTCTATTAAATTGTTCCTACTCTTTGTGCAGATTTTTATTGGTAAATGGAACTCAGATGGAATTTAATTGGAAGCATTTTGCATATCTCTTGACTTTGGTTTATGGTTCATGGAAAAAGAATGGCAACTCTCATGTACAGCAAAAAGAAACACAAACAAATGAAGCACGAGGAAGTATTAGTCACTTGTGGGGAGAGGAAGCCACGTAAAGAACAAAGGAGAACGAACTCGAGCAGCTGAAGCAAGAAAATCTGGGCACAAAGGAAGAATCCACGGGGCAAAACAGAAGCAGCTCATGCAGAACAGAAGTTGACGTGGCCAGAAGCTGCAGCAGAAGCAAGAAAAGAAGCTGCAGTTGAACGAAGGAAGTGTGAAGACAGCCACAGTTTGGGAGAATGACCAGAAGAAACGCAGAACAGAGCATGGAGCTCACATGCTCGACCAAAACAAAGAAGAAGACTCGTGGCAAGAGAGAACAGCAGCCAACGTGGAGAACATCACGATGAAGAGATGCTGAACTGGATTTGCATGGCTGGCAGCAGAACAAATGAAAGACGCTGAAGTCTGGACAGCAAAGTGAAACAGAGACAGCAACGAGCAAAGCTCCAGGGACGTGAACATAAACAAAGAGGCATGCAGAAGCTACAGTAGCAAACATGGAATATTATATTGACGCTGGGGCCCACGTTTTTACACGCACAAGGGAGCTTCAGACATGCAGAAGGGAGAGCACGTAAAAATAAAATGCTCACGTGAAAGAGGAAGGAGAATCTCGCCTCCTTCGCCTCCATTCACCCCATCCCTTCGCCTTCGTCCATTCCATTCTCTCCATCTCTATTCCACGCCAACATGAAGATCTGATTCATCCTTGAGGCTAGCAAGGGAGGAAGCTCTTGGAGAAGCTTGAATCCTTGGAGAAGAAGCAGAATTTTGGCTAAGATTCTTTAATTTTCCTACATCTTTTTCTTATTCTGTATAATCTCGGTTGAGTTGTATTTGATTAGGAATTTGTGTAATTAATTAGTGGCTGGTTAGACACTGATTAGGAAACCCTTTTTGTTGATTAATTGGTTAAATTTGAATTTGATTTTTCATTATTCTCTCTAATCTCCCATGTATGCCACGAAGGTATTCGATGAAATACATGAGTAAGGTTATGTGCTTAAATGTCTATTTGAGAATTCCTTGGTGTTTAGTTGGTTAATTAAACATTTTTGGATGATGAATCATAAGATAATTAATTAGTTAATCAATCAAATTGGATGTTCATTGATCTTAAAGACAAGAGTTAACGGTTTAATGCGGGATTGAGGTCTCAATTCAACATTAGATTATTAATCTCTTGAATCTTGAATGGTTATTCAAGATCATTTGCTAATGAACATAATTAGGAGTCCTTAGGCCATAATTAATCACAATTGGAATAGGATAAGGATAGTGGATACCAAGAGACGATTCCTAAACTAGTCACAAGCCCATCATTCATCACAATTCATCCAATTAGGTAGTATTTAGGAATTTTGTTTCAATTCAGTTTAGGATAGTTTAATTCAATTAAAAACCCCCCAAATTAAATAGTTCTAGGATCTTAGAACACTTAGAGAAGCGAATTGAATATTGAATTCCAATTCCAAGGGAGATGACCTAGGTTGTGCCACTTGCTATATTTTTAGATCAACCTAGTTTTATTTTGAGGGTTGCACGACAAGCCCGCCAGCCATATATAATGCATACAAGATTTCAAGAAACAACAAGTTATGCATGATGCATTGACAAGATGATATTGCATGCAATTATGTTATTAGTATGCCTCATTGGACAAATTCTTTATTTATATATAAAGACAAGGAGAAAGAAAAATGGTTTTCTGCATATAAGGTAGCTGAACTATCACTTATTTTTGAAAACTGCTTGTGTTTTTATTGAGAATTATAAATTCTCACTTGGATGGTGGTACGTTCAAATAATGAAAATGCTAGTTACTCGTTACATGATTGAAGTAGAATAAGTTTTTGTTAGCATTCTTAGGATAGGAATTGTTTAAGTTTTGCTTGACATACACTCGATTACAAATACAAATAATAGTCCACTTGTACCCCCAATTATGCCACTAGCACCTCAAACAACACCACCATCCTTTGCTTAATATCACTATATATATATATATTATGTAATCAAGTAATGAGAGAAGGGAGATCTTATGGAGTCTATTGTGGCTTGTATACATATGAACTCGATAAGTTAGTAAATAATGCTCTAACAACTAACTAGACTTGTGTTACAAATAGGCTAATAAGTCCTACTTGGTAAAATATTTTGATATTATAATATGACTATGATGTATGCATGTAGCTTTTTCTTACTTTATCTATATTCTTGTTTATTTTCCACTCACACAAAATAACATAATTGGAAAAGTTAAATTAAAATTTTAGAAAATAGACTAAATAATGCTAATAATTATATGAAAATAGAATGAAAAGTAAAAGGTTTACAAACATAATTATCCACGATTTGGAAAATGTATTTCAAGAATAGGTCGAGGAAAAGATGCATGGATAGGGTAGTTTCAAGGAAGCTTCAAATGTGTTATACACAAATGGGAAGAAGTTATTGGTGTATAACTATATGGTCATTGACTATGTAATCATCCCTTTTTCACTGAATTTAAGATGTGGGTGATGAATAAGGTGAATATGTGTCCAACACAATTGATAAAAAATAGCTAGATGATCATTCAAGGTTTAAGTTTATGTGTGTTGATTGTAAGTTGGTATCAATTGTGGATATATTTTTCTATTTGTATTGGAAATAGTGTCGATTTATAGGTGGATAGGTTCAGTTACAAAAGAAGGGAAAAAGGCTTATTATTATGATGCGCTTCTTAATTTGCCAAAATAGAAAAATAAGTTTTAAAAAATTATGCCTTTAGAGGAAGTATAACCTTTTTGGTTGTCAGAGGATAATCATCCTTTTTTTTTCTTGAACTTGGTGCAATTTGACTATTAAAATTGATGGAAAGGATTTAGGAGAGTTCGATGAGGCTAACTGAGGGGCAATTAAAGGATTAAAGAAAGCCTATATAAATTTGCATCCTTAAAAATTTATTTGGAATGTTTCAAATGTAATATGTGGTATAATTGATATTTTAATATTATTATATTTTATATTCCTCATATTTAGTCTTATTAATAATTCATAGTGGGTAATTTGATGATTTTGGGCTTATTTTATATTAAGTAGGCTAAATATTAAACTAATGGATTTTAATCATGTTTTATTATATTTTTATATTTATCCAATGGAGGCCCAATTATTTTTATTTGTTATATAGAATAGAAGATTCCTAAAAAAATTTAGATATTATCTTATTATTACTTCTAGATTATTATGAGATTTCTTTCAATTTTAAACTGTTGGATGTACACAACTCATCTTAACCCCTGAATCTTTCTTAAGGAAGAAACAATATCATCTATTTAAAGAGGAGAAGACGTCATTGTATAACACACTCTATCTTCTCTACTTCCCATTCTTATTTTCATTTTTCCATGACTTTCTAATTTTCTTGGTGATCAATCCAGAGTCTAAACCTAATAGGGAACTTAATTCCATGTTTGTATAGAACTTTTGTTTAGATTTTAATTTCAGAAGTATTTTATTTTCATTCTTTTTGTTTTTGTGTAATTATTATTATTCTGGTTAGATTATTTTTGTTGCATGAATTTTGATTCATTTGATCTATCTGAGAACGCATTTTGATTTAGTTAGTTGATTAATCAAATAAATTCATTTTGAATCACGTTAGGATTCTGCGTGCGTCTCTAGTCAAATGCAAAATAGTTTGGCTTTTATTATTGATAGAAGCGTGGTTGCATTCTAATTAGCAATACGAACCAATAAAATTCTTGAACGATAATTTAGCAATATTAATTAAAAGTAACCAGAGGGTTAAAAATCAAACCAGAAGTATTTTTTGGTGACAAAGATAGGGAAATATAAGGGAAAGAGTTCTGGATTAATTACATATTATTCTAATTAAATTTCGTTTTATTGCATTTCATTCATTGATTTTCTATTTAGTTTAATTAGTGTAATTTTATATTTGAATCCCCAATCATTGTAATTTTATATTTTCGCATCCTAAACTAATTGATTTGATTAAAAGCTCCGTGGAAGACAATTTCGTGAGCATTATACTACAAATCAGCGAAAATTTATTGATCTTAACCAATTCAACAACTGCAAGTGAATAATATTTTCTTTACCAATAATATGTTAGGAATTGAAAATTTAAACAATTATATTTAAAGATCATCTTTTTCTCATAAGACTTCCAATGTTTCATTTGATCACTATACAATGAAAAGTGATGCGAAGGTGAATTCTAAAAGATGAAGTAAAGGTTCAAGAACATGTATATTGATATGTTGCTTTGCTGTTAATAAGGTACTACTCTAAGTTAAGTTTCTTCAATGAAGGCTTCAAATATTATGATAAATGGCATTACAATTAGTTAAGATCATTGAGGAAAAAAAATTAAAGGAGGAATTTTTTTTTCATTTTTGTGAAAGTGTCACCTCCTTTCTAATAAAAACATTAGAAACATTACTTTAATTATTTTTAAAATTTTAAAATATGTGAGCTCCATTTTCTAGCAAATGGAAATTGAAGAATTTCACTCTAAAACTTCTTATTTTATTTCAATATAAAAGCTGTAATATATAGAAAAAGTAGGCTATAAAAAATCAGCCCATCAATCCTTAACATAAATGGAAATAAAAAGCCACAACACATAGCCAATATAAAAGGAAACAAAAGTCACAAAATATCAACCAATATAAAAGGAAATATAGGCCATAGAATATCTATCAATCAACTTTAACATAAAAGGAAATAAACATACAACATAAAACCTTATAAAATAGGAATAAAAAAAGAAACAAAACAGTTGACTTTAACCCACAATAAGCTACCGTAATTCTACCAAAGAATCACGTCATAAAAACAACAAGTATCCCATTTTATTTTTTCCAAAAGTCATAGGGTTCCAACACTCCCCTTCAAGTTAAACACAACTTAGAGTTAGCATTATCAATCTTCTTTATTCTTGACATTTTTATTTTGATTTTTGACCTTTTGTCATCTTCTTCCTCTCATTTTGTAGCAATGGTCTTGATTTTAGGCATTCTCTCAATTTTTTGTGAAGTAGAGATATTCATTTTTGCTAACTATCAACATATAGTTTTTTTATGTTAACTACTAACTATGTTTTTTTTTTTTTACTTTAGTTTTGATCCAATACTATAATTCACTGAATTTTCATCAATTGTACCAACAAACTTTTAAAGGAGTTTGAGTTGACTAGTTCTAGGTAAACAATGATGGAGGGATAGATAGTAGCTAGATTATAAGATTTGGTTGATTGGGGTCTTCTGAGGACAATAATGGAGTGCATGGTATCTCCCGTGATAGTAGAATGATGATTTCAAATTTTAGATGTTTCTATTGAAAATAATATAAAGGAAGAGCTCTAAAACTGTGTATTTCTATACCTTTAGTTGGCCAAATTAGGCCAAACTTAGCCATTCAAAATATATTAGACCTCTTAAGGCTTTGATACCATGAAAAATTTCACTATGAAATTTCTTATTTTAATTCAAAATAGAAGTTGCAATATATAAAGGAAGTGGGCTCTAAAAAAATCAACCAATTAATTCTCATATAAAAGGAAATAAAGGCCATAAAATATTAGCTAATCAACTTTAACATAAAAGAAAATAAACATGTAACATAAAACCTCATATAGTAGAAATAGAAAAAGGAAACAAAAATTTAACTTTATCCCACAAGAAGCTACCATAATTCAGCTCAATAATCACGTGTCGTTAATAGTAAATATCCCATATGATCTAATAGAAATAGTAAAAATCTTCAAAGGCATATTCATGCCTATTTTCAATTTTTAATGCATATTGAAATCAGAAATGCTTAAACTGAACACACCCTAAACATTCTTTTCTTAATCTTGTCTTCTAATTTTTAGGCCTCTTTCAAGGTGACTTCCACTTCTTAAATGGTCTCCACGTGAAGCGGATTAATGGAAATTTAACAAAATGGTGTCTAACATGTATGTGGGCATTATTCAATGGGTGACTTTTAAATCTTAAGTGAAAGGGTTATTTTAGCATTAGTGATTAGATTTAATCAAAAGTAAAAAATTTTTCTTTTCCTTGAGCATGAAGCCCTTTTTTTTTTCTTAGGATTGATCTTGGAGACTAAAATCGCTTTGATATGATTATATTGAGAGGCTTGAAAATTTGAGAACTTGTTTAAAAAAATTGCCATCTTTTAAAGGTCAAAATATTATGGAATAGCTACATTTACCCACATTGATCTCTACCTCAAATAGTAATATCCCCTATATGAAAAAAAGAAAAAGAAGATATTGACCTCTAATCTATTAGCTTTGTCACAAAACCCACTTATTATCTAAATTTGAAAATTTTAATTATATAAAGTTATACAAAAATATCCTTCATATTATTTAATACCTTTTTTTGTCTTCCTTTTCATCTTCTCCGATTAATTAATCCATGGGCTTCAAATTGCATGCTTTGGCCATAAGAACAATTAAAGGCATGGCATCCATTTTGAATATTAACTTCTAAGTGGAACTTATATCCAAATTCTAGTTTCTAGAATTCTCTTCATTAGCAATTCAAGGGCTTTACTTATATGGAGAATTCGATGAGTAAGAGCCTGTAGTCAATGCTAAATCACAGAATTCTCATAACTAGGGATTTTGCTTTTCATTCATTGGATGACCCAAAGGGTTTTATTGCTTTTTCTTTTCTTGTTGATATTTCAATTTTGCGAAAAGCTATCTTTTCTTAATCGAAAGGGAAGCACTAAGAATTCATAGTGTCTTGAGTGAGTTTTGAAAGCTATTTTATGAACATCTTTTATAACCATTTTGTTTTGGTGATAACTTTGATCTCAAATCAATCTTGAAATAGATAGTGGGCCCTCTTAACTCATCAAACAATTATTCAATTAGAAAGATAAGGAATTTATCCTTTGTAGTATATTTATTAAGCTTTTTCTATTCTACATACATTCTCCATGTGTCATCTTTCTTTTTAAGTAAGACCACTAATGAAGTAAATGGGGAAGAACTATTTTTCATTTCTTTATTATTGTAGAATTTTCTTAATAAACTACTCAATGACATCCTTCTATGTTAAAGGGTATTTGTAAGGTCTTTGGCTAATATGATTAGTATCTTTTTTCAAAAGTATTTTGTGATTATGCCCTTCCCTATATGGAGAAAAGTCTCAGGCTCCTCAAATATATTAGCAAACAAATCTTTTAAAGATTGACTAATGAAAGCTTGATTGCTATCAACACTGAAAGAAAGATAAGTTACCTCTAATTACATAGGGATGATTTGTAACAAAAACATTTGAGAATTTAGTGGACATTAAATTTTGTAACATAAATTTAAATGTAATCAGAGAAGACCCTTTAACAGCATGCAACCAGCTTGTCATACCATAATAGATCTAGCATCACATTCCTTTATTTAAGATGATTTGCATGTGTTATCAAAGAAACTCTAAGAAAAGACAATAAAAATAATGAATTTAATTACGTTACGTCGAGGTTTAAAATTCATCTCGTGTCTCGTGGATCCCTTGAACTTACTAACAACATTCTCTATTTCTTTTCCATCCATACAAATCATAAATATCTCAAAAATTTGCATAAACCATGGATCACAAGCTAAACCAAAAAAATGGCTTATTTAGAGGTAGTTTTGAAAAATCAAAACTAAACATAGAAAAATCAAAATCTGCTGAACCATAGCTTTTTGGAAAGATCTAAGTATTAAATTTAAGTTAAAAGTAATTTCAAGCCATAAAAACACCATTTAGTTCATGTTTGATAATAGAAAAGTGGCAAAGTTTAGACCATCCAACTTTTCTAATATAACTTACTAATATAAATTTCAAAAATGAATAATTAATTTCAAAAAAATTCAATTCATACAAACTATACCAATTTGAAAAGTTATAGATGTTAACTAGAGGGAAAAAATAGTTCCAAATCAATTCAAAGGCATCCAGGCCCCAAAAATCGATGGAATAGTGATAGAAGTCTAATTGTACACCTAGAACAGAACAAAAATTTTAAAAATTCATATTTCTCTCTCTAGATATCCAATGAAGGTGATTCTAGTTGGCACAGGTTACTGTGAATGTTTAGTTTTCTTATGCAAAATTTCACAGTGGTTGGACACCATTTGCCCTATGAATGATGGAGGTAAAATTTTAGACCATATGAACAATGTCGCTGTCATTTTCTGAATCTTTTGCCAACTTCAAAAATTTGCCAAAAGTTTTGTAGACCTCCAAATAATATATATTTTAGCTTTTCAAAAAGCTCTCAACAAAACCTATGTTCACGCCAAATTTCAAATAAAAAAGAACTCATTTAGATAGATCTTACTATAACTCACTATTATGGTCATTTTAAGACCAACTATGGATCAAAATGGGCTTAAATGGTCTTCTTGATGTTTTAGCACTTCTTGGAAAAGTTTAAAAGCATAATTACATCAAGTATAAACTATCCATATGGCCCAAATCATCATGCATCTCATTTTAGCGATCCCACATCTAAGAATACACTAGCAAGTACATACCATTAAGTGTCCAATTTTCCCATTTACATAGATTTTGCACCTAAAAGTGGTTCATACATCATTCATACATGTTATTACATTTTCTCATTTGTTTACAACTCAAAAATAATATGTACACAATTGCTTTGACATCTAGTCACAAGAAAGGCTACATATTTGTCAAAACAATGTCTCTTAAGCTCCTTGGCTTGCATTTTTCTCTTCTTGGGCACCACTTAGACCATGTGAGATAAAAGAGGGAATGAAGTGGGATTCATGAAATCTTAATAGCTTATACACCCATTCAAACACACATTCATGGCATATACATATCAAAGGCACAAGTACGGAAGTTCACATAATCATAAAACATTCAAATTCACATTTTTATACCATAAATTCATATCAAAGCCAAGAATGAGTTCTAAGAACTTTTGGTTTTACCTCACCCCATTCCTAGAACTTTTAGATTTGTCTCACCCTTAGCCTAAAGACTTTTGACTTAGCCTCACCCATCTATGAGACTTTGGGCCTTGTCTCACCTATGCCTTGAGACTTTTGGCATCTCTTCACCCATATCAAGGGACTTTTAGTATCACCTCACCCTTTTGAGCATTTTTTACAAACCAATGATATTCAAGAAAATATATTGGTATCAATGTAAAATCATAGCATCAAGTGGCATGTTCATAAATTACAAAAACACATATAAGCACACAATGATGTATACAAAACCAACAATGTATGAAGAATAAGGTAGAGAGCTACATTGGTGAAAATCTAAGCTTTACTTTGCTTATTTCTTCCCCCTTTTGGTTCCACAAGCACAATAAGGTGGGGTTGGATTTCCTTAGCCTAGTCACAATAAATAACACTCAATTATACTCTTGAAATAAGTTAGGATATTCAACTCACTTTTAAGAACACACTTTGTTCTATTTGTCATAATATGATTCCATTAATGACGTAATGAAACAACTTCCATAATTTAAGTTCTTGGCTCCATTCTCTTCCCATATCTAGGCCTCTTGCCTCATTTAAGGTCCTTAGAGCCATCACATACTCACTTTCAAAAGCCTAGACACATGTTGCTTCATAAGACTACATTGTGGAAACCATTGCCTCACCTCCCAATCTATGACTTTTAAATTTTTTCCAAGGGTTCCTCCTACCTTCTACCATTATGTGAAGTCTCAAACTAAAGTTAGAATAAATTAAAGCACTCCCTGACCCATTTATCTAGCTTAGGCTGAGATATAGGAAAGAGGAAGAGCCCATGGGACTTTTGATTTATCCTTCATGGGAGAGACACTTGGGAGGTTTTCTAAAGGACTTAAGAGCTTAATTAAACACTCACAAATGCAAGGAAATTCAAGAATCAAATTAATTTTGGCATTACTTTTAAGAGTTTTACACTTTCATTCTTACATTTTATTGATTTTTGTTTTTTTGCAATTTCTTGGTGTATTATAATTTCCCATGGTCCAAAACCCAAGTTCCTCTCTTGTTCTTGGACAAAAAATCCTCTTCTCCCCTGATTCTATTCTTGGCCAAAAGTATAAAAAAGAAGGCAAGAAAAAGAAGAAGCAACAAAAAGACAAGAATTCACCTTGAATCAAGCTTGTTTTCAAGGGCTCTTCTCCTTGCTTTAACCTCCTCTTTGAATTTCTAACTTTTCTCCTCCGATTCATGGCCAAAATAGAACCATTTGAATCACTAAAACTATGAAAAGGTGAAGCAAAAAAAGGAGAATGAAGTTGGAAAAGGAAAACCATAAATTTCTTGAATTTTGCTTACCTTTTTCGTTAAATTTTTTGCCTTCTTTCTTGGCCTTCTTGTGCGCCTCTTTCTCTAGATCTCTCCTCTATTTTTAGACGATGCAAAGTTGGTTAGAAGGAGCTAAAAATTTGGACACTTAATATAAGAAGCTTCAAGACAAAATTTGCTCTAAAAAATGACATTTACGTCTTGCGTACATAGTATTTTCGATTTAGCTCCTTTTTTAGAATCATCTTTTTCATCATAAAATTTAGATTCCTAATTTTATAAAATACCTTTGGAATCACTTAAATTGGAGTTAAAACTTTTCTGAATGAATTAGTCAAAATTTGGGCTTACCATCATTGGAAAACGTATAACGGAGGGGCTTTAACTATCTCGAGACTTCTCATAATTTTCAAGGCCTCTAAAAACCCTAGAAAGCTCAAATTTTCCATTTAAAAGTGCCCATATTTACAAAAATACTAGTAGACTTTCAACAGATTTTGTGAACCACCTTGGCTCTAATTTTTGGACAACTCAAGGCTCAAATCCTTATTTTTTATTTTTTAAAATTTTATCTAATTTTTATTTAGCCTTAAATTACTCATCTCAGGAGACTTGTTTTTTAAACTAACTCATTACGATATTTTTACAAAGTACCGGATGTTACACAGCTCTCTTCATAGCATGCAATTTAATTGGTTTGCCTTGTACAGAGAATTGCGTTATCATTTTAATAAAATCTCAATGCACCCTCGTTAAGTTTCTTAACAATTGCATCCTAAACACCATGTCAAAATTGGCTAATAAGATCATGATAACATCTGTGATGAACATTATTCCTTACACTAACCATTAAAAATCCTTACAGCATTCCTAGCTTTTCATGTGATTCCCATCTACGTACAATATTAGTATGCACATCTTCAATTAAGCTAATGTCAGTACCTAATTTCTTTGCAACTTTTATATCTAAAAAAGCTATGAGTACTCTCATTATCAATCAATAGTAAAATCATTTTCTTGCCAACTATTTCTCTTATTCTCATAGTAGGAAAATCAAAATTACTAGTAATCGTAGTCATTGAATTCTTAAGGTCTTTCCTTTCGTGGACACCAATAATTGCCTTTAGTGAAAACTAGTCTTTGTCATTTATTATTTGCATTTAACATCCTATCTTTTTACTCAATACCTCTCATCTCTTCCTTTTCAAAAACATAATCTATTTCCATCAAGAAGACCTATGTTTTCTATCTTTAGGGACAATTGTTCCTAAATCCAAATTTCTTGTGGTAAAAGCAACATAGATTTTTTAATCTTGTGTTCCTCTATTTTAGCTGGTGATAAATTTTTTTAAACATCAAGTTTGGCTTCCTAATGTTCCTTTTTGCCAATTATTTAAACTAGCACTACTTTATGGTAAACTACTATTATTTGTTTTCTAAAATGGGACAAAAATCGCTAAACTTATTGCATTAATGTTGTTGTTTCTCAAAAGGCTAAGTTAAGCCCATACTAGCAATGAATCTTGTATTATATGATCTAATGCCTCTGATGTTGTTGTTTGCCAATTTGACATTCTTTTCTTGTAAACATGCCAATCTTATGGAATTTAATAAGGTAGTAGGGTTAAAAAGTCAAACACCCATTGCAATCTCTGCTATTAATATTATGATATAGTAACTCACTTTATACTCCTCTAGTAAATTCACTTTGTAGACTAATTCATCAAAATAATCTTAATAATTGATTACTTTTCCTTCTTTCTTTAATTGAACTAATTCTCCTATAATATCTTTAAAAGAAGATCTAGATTGCGCCTTGAAAGCCTTCAAGTACCTTGCCTATCGAATGGGTAAAGTTTGGCCGTAATCCTTCTCAAAAACTTATTGCCATGTCAATGCTTTTTCATCCGAGACAAAGTTTGTATTATAACAATGTTAATAATTATCAACTGAACTTATTAACTAAGTTTTTACTATTTGATTTTTTATTTTTTCTCAATTTTTGACTTACTTTTGGAAGAAAAATTGCAATCCATCTCAAAGTTATCCTTTATAACATTTTTCCATTGCTAACAAGAAAATTTTAATAAAAAAAATAAGACTTACCATATTAGTTTACTAAAGTTTGGTTGACCAATGTATTTCAGTCATCCAACATGGCTAACTAATGCATTAATGCATTAATATAACGTATTAAATAAAAAAATTAATGTATTGATAAATTAATTCATTAATTTATCATTAATGTATTTAAAAATACATTAAAAATAATGTATTTAATAATAATATATCAAATTTTAAAAAAATGAATTTAAAACATAATGCATTATATTAATAAAATGCATAATAAGCTAATGCATTAGTTGTTAATGGCCGACTAAAGTTAAGTTAGCCAATGTCAATGTCGATCAAACTTTAGTTAGTATCTTTTTTTTTTTTAATTTAGATATCTTTTTTTAATTTTTTTAAATTAAATATTTTTTTAAGTCTTGTAGCTTTAAACTTCATGTACAAATTAACTATAAATTTTTTTTTTTAGTTTCAAACTTTATGTGTGAATTAAAAGAATTTGTAAATATTATAGTATTTAAAATCGGACTCTACCGAACCAGGAACTGGCCTCTTGTTCGATTTGGAATAAGCCCAGAATCGGTGGATTACTGAACCAATCAAACTCAGTAAAAAATCGGGTTAAATTGGACGGTTCTTTGTTGAAATTGGATTGAAAACTTATGGTTGGACTGGTTCTTCTCGCCTTTTCATCTATGAAGGAGCAAAAGTGGCTTTCTTACATCTCGAACCCGCACCAAGGTGAGGGACTCCAACATGCTTTCCCCCTCTCCCAATTGCTCTTTTTGTTAGTGTGACACCTCAATCTACTACCGCTACCTAGCCTCTCCATAGGCTCGGTTCCATATGATTTCCAAAGAGTCACTACTCTCCCGTGGCATTTACATGGTATGAACCGGGGTTTCATATACTCATCTTTCACCCCGTGGGTCCTGTGAACCCATCTCAAGCATCCTCAACTCAAACTCCATACATATGACTCATACATAGCATAAAACAAACCATAAGCCACGGGTATAGAGCCAAAAACCAGCAAAAATTGCATTTTCTCACTTGGGTCCAAAAGTCATATTTTGGCTCTAAGTTTGGAAAATCATAAGAAATTGTAGAAAAATGGGAATGTAGCAAACTTTAGCTTTCTGGAAAGCTCTAAGTGTTAAATTTACACTAAAAATCATTCCCAATCACAAACACATCGTTTGGACCATGTTTGACATCGAAAATGGGAAGAAGGTCCAGCTGTCACTGTTTCTGATGCAGCTTGCTGTCATGACTTTTGAAAATTCATAACTAAATCCACAAAAATCTAATCTGGGCACATTATACCAATTCGGAAAGATATGGATGTCTACTAGAGGAAAAAAATAAGTCCAAATCAGTTTAGTAGCTCCTGCACCCCGAAAACTGATGGAACAGTGATGGGGGTCAGGTAAGCTCCCTGATGCTGATACAGAACTTCAGACGGTCCAATCTCTCTCTACAGACCTCCGATTTGGGTGATTCCAATTCCTAAAAGTCACTTTGGTTTTCTAGTTTATGTGTATAAAATTTCACCACATTTGGAATCCATTTGGTCTAAAAGTGCTACATATTTCATTTTCTGGTTTAGATGAACAGTACATGACCAATCCATTAAATTCTCCCAAATTCAACAATTCCCCAAATATTCTCTAGACCTCTGAATATTACCCACTTTAGCTTCTCAAGAAGCTTTCTACAAACTCTAGAGACACGCCAAATTTCATGGCAAACGGAGCTCATCCGG
Organism: Erythrophleum fordii; assembly: GCA_032878935.1. Lineage (NCBI taxonomy): Eukaryota > Viridiplantae > Streptophyta > Magnoliopsida > Fabales > Fabaceae > Erythrophleum > Erythrophleum fordii. The sequence continues at coordinate 8,259,418 of JAVQMF010000052.1, read as the reverse complement.
TCATACTTTGACGGAGCTCACAAAAATACCGGTTTTGGCACCCCTTAGGTCCAAAACGAGTCCAAATAGCCTCTCTCACATTCTCACTCTACATGGACAAGTTTAAAAGCATAAAACTAGTATATCTAACATGTCCATATGATCCAAATCATCATACATCCAAATCTCGCTATGCTACGGCCAAATATACACTATTTCATTCATGCATCAAAAGGGGCAAAACCCTCATTTCCATTCATTTGGCTATAAACATAGGTCATACTATATCTTTTCATACTTCTACACGTGTTGCAAACTTTACATCTCAAAAATAGTGGGCACATCTTCATTTGGCACCACTTTACATCATATTTACATCAAAATATCAAAACATAAACTCATAACTAGCTACGCATGCTCCTAGGCTCCTTGGTGTGTGCTCGGTTCTCCTTGAGCTCCACCTAGCATATTAGTTGGGAGGGGAAAGGGGTGAGATTCGGAAAATCTCAGTAGCTCAAGCACTCAATCCAGCAAGCAATCAAGGCATATAACAAGTCAAAGCATGTGAATAAGCATTTAGCTATTCTCAAACATCCAACACAAAATGTACATGCTATGGAATTCACAACAATGCCAAAAAAATAAGCTCCAGGGACTTTTGGTCTAGCTTCACCCGAGTTTAAGGGACTTTTGGATGGCCTCACCCGAGTTTAAGGACTTTTGACTTGGCCTCACTCATTTGAGACTTTTGGCCTTGTCTCACCTATCTCAAGGGACTTTCGGCACTACCTCACCCGAGCAAATCTCACAATTCAACACACAAGCATATTGGCATCAATGCATCAAAGTAATAACATATGGCATATTCCATACAACAAGCATATACATGATCATACGATGACTATCATATCCAAGAATGCAACAAGAAAGAGTGAAAGAGAGAGCTACCTTTGGAGCCAAAGCCAACACAAGCTTTTCCTTTCAATTTCTCCTTTCCCTCCTTAGGTCCACAATCACACTTTGATGGAGGTGTTTCTCTTGAGCCTAGACACACCAAAAGCATGCAATTACTCTCTTGTAATTTAATTTAGAGCAACCCTTCTATCTCATACAACTTAGGGTTCTCTCTTTAGAATGCCATTACCCCTTTCTCTCTCTCAAGCTCCCATGGTAGTGGAAAACCTCATTTTCAAAGAGAACTCAAGGATTCAAAAGAGTTTTCCACTTTCCCTCTTCTGACCCATGCCCAAAATCCGTCCATTTTCACAATTAAAACCGCAGAAAGAGAGGGCAAAGGGAGGGGATCAGAGTTCTAAAGAGAAATGGGAGAAGTTACCTTACCTTCCCCTTGATCTTCCTCTTTCTCTTGATCTCTCACACTCTCCACGCCTCTTTTCTCTCTTTGGGTCGAAGCTTAGGGCAGATATGAGAGAAGAAATGAGTTTGGGCGTTTAATGAAGTCTAAATCTCGCTATTTACTCTCTTCCGGACTGACTCTCGCTACGGCGAAAACTAACCTTCGCTATAGCGAGCTCGTGTAATCTGGCTTCGTTATGGCGAGGTGTAGCCTTCGCTACGGCGAGATCGGGTCAGTTCCCTTCGCTATGGCGAGATTTACCATTCGCTATGGCGAAATCGCGTCAGTTCCAGACTTCACTTTTGCTATGGCGCACGCTACAGCGAGCAATTCCCTGGTTTCTATATGGCCTGCTGCCAGCATTCGCTATAGCTAGAATCGCCTTCGCTGTTGCAAACTAGCTCTTTGGCTGTAGCGAGACCGTTCCTCGCTATTGCGAGAGGACTTGGCAGAAATTCTGGATTCCGAAAATTTTCAGCTTTCATTTTCTTTCTTTTCCCTTTTCTTTTCTTTTTCCCGGTTGTTATAGTTAGTATTATACAAACAAATATATATATATATATATATATATATAAACATATAAGTAAGATAATATATATATATATATTTGATTTGGTTAAATTTCTTATTCGATAAATAAATGTTTCAAATTTATTATTTTGAAACTCTTTGCTTTGTATTTTTTAATAAGAAGTATAACCTTTATCATTATATCTTTATGATTGCTTTATTTATAATTATAAAATTTTAATGTTAAAGATTAAAAGTAAAAATAAAATTCATATAATTTTTATTAAAATTATATAAATACATTTTAATATATAAACAAATTAAAATTTAAATATTATATCATATTTGATTCATTTTTACGCATAATTAATCAAATATGTTTCAAAATTTTTAGATATAAAATATATATATATATATATTTAATTATTATCAGTTCAACTACAGTCAAACTAATGAACCGTGAACTAGTGATTTCACCGAATCAATAACTGATTCGATTTTAAAAACATTGATAAATATCAAAACTTGCCAATTTTTCGCTCTTTCTTTCTATATATATATATATATATATGATTCTTTTTCTTTGCTTTTCATTATCTCTTTCATCATTTTGCTTTTCATTTTTGAAGCTGTTTGTGATTCTCTCTTCATTCGCATGCGTTGTTGTTTCTCTTTTCATGCACAAATCATTGTAAATTCATCATCTTCTTCTGTATGCTCTTTTTCTATAAATTTCATTATCTTTTTCTAGTTCATTTATTCTATAACATCTTTTATTTTCATTTTCAAATATTTCTTTTCTTTCTTGTACAAATAATTGGTTAGGCATGTGTAGAAATGTAAATTTTTTATTTTCTTTATTTTCTTTTATTTCTTATGTTTATCTGTTCTCCAATATAAACATCTCTCTTCATATTTTCCTTTTTGATCTTCATCTTTCTTGTAACATTTATTGTAATTTTTTTAAAAAAATTAATATATTTTTATTTACATCCTGAATTGGTAGAAAAGATGAAAAAAGATGAAAGAAGGTGAAGAAAGATGCAAAATGAAGATGAAGGCACAAAAAATGAAAGATAATAAAAATGTAATATAAAAAAATAAAGATGTTACTTCGTTTAACAAACTAAATAAATATAAAACAAAACATTATTATTTATAAAACAAACTAAATATAAAGATATAGAATATAAAATTTAAAAATATAATTGATTAATTACAATAATTATTAATTACTAATAATTATTGATAAAAATAATTAGTTTCTAAAATAATAATCTAATTTTAAATTGTACATATAATTATAAATCAAAAAAAATTAAAAAAAAGCAAGTAATTCAATTGAATTTTAGTTGGATCTAACCAATTTATTTTTTTTAATGAATTTTTTTTTAAAATCAATTAAAAATTTGTACAAAAATTGCAAAATTACAATGAATTGACATATTTATAAGACAAGATATAGAATCATTGTTTACTAGTGTTTTACTATTGAAATTTAATCAATACTGATTATTGATTAGTCAAAAAATCAATTAAATTATGTGATTGATATTTTAATAAAAAAAATGAAACATTTTTTTTAATGAAATTTATCATTTTTCAAACCAAAGCTTCAACCAGCTTTCGTTGTAGAGTTGCTACAGTCACATAGCCACTTAGGGCTAACCTAAGTAGTAAAGGTAGGATTGAGGTATGGATAATGTCAATGGTTCGATCCCTCCAATGAATTATAAAAAAATAAAAAAGTTGCCACAATCACCTTACTTTCTTCTAGAGTACCAACCAACAAAAAGAATCTTTTGTGCTTCGCAATCCATCCTTCCACATTATCATTGTAGAACTTTAGGAAATCGACCTTGGTAAACCTTGTTAGAATCTAATATTCCCCACATTTTTTATTCTGCTGGTTCCATCCCCTTCTATCGTGTTCATTAGTTTGATTTAATCTATTCATAACCTATGTTACTTGGAATAGGAGGCCTTGAATCAACTCCCGAATACTGCCATTTATGTTGATTGGTATATGTATACACCAATCTTTTGAGTATTTAACTCTTCTATCTTTACAATATCATAAAAAATGGCTATTATGCCCTTATTTATTACTTAAAAAGGCCAAAACCCCTGTTTAAACAACTTATCCTTGTTAGTTTGGAAAGGATTGAACACTAAAGTTAATCCAAGTTCTAGAAGATGGAGGATGGAGGACGAGAGAAAGTGTGTGTATGTTCATATTCTAGAAGAGAGAGAATGATGGAAGAAGAAGATAAGGAGGAGTGTATCTTTTAATGGTGAGGTAATGGCATTATTGTCCAAGACATATTGAAATGTTTTAAAAAACTTTTGGATTTATTAGAGAAAAAAAATCTTTAGGACTAATGAAACACTAAATATATTTTAAGGATAAAAGAGTTTTAACTTATATTTATCTATAATAAACTTTATTTATAAATTTAAGTTCTTCTAGTCCATCGTTTAATTGTTGGTTAATTTTTTTATCTAATTTATTTAATTTTTAATTTAATTCTTATAATTTAAAAATTTATAATTGATTTTTTATAGAATAAACTTTTTCTAATTTAATAAGTACTATTAATTTTCAATCAACAATTTGTCAAATTTTATTGACATAATTAATTATATGTCATTTTAACATTTAATATATATTTTTTATGTTAACATGGACTTGACTTAGGTATACACACACACACACATATATATATGTATGTGTATATATATATATATATTATCAGATTTTTTATTAAAAATCATAACAGATATAAAAAAAATCTAATTAAGTGATGCTAAGTTACAAAATCATACACTTATTTACAAAAATCATATACTTATTATACTAATATTAAAAAATTTAATAGCAAAGATATAAAATTATACATAAATTTTTCTTATAATGAATTGAAATTAATTCTCTCTCTCTCACACACACACACACAAACACACACACATATGTATAATGTTAAATGATTTGGGGAAATTAATGTAAATTATATATATTCAAAAGGTCAATATGTTAAATTGTTGGTCATGTAAACAAAATTTTAAAAAATATTAATAGAAATTTAATAATAATGATTAAATTAAAATTAAAAAAAATTAAAGAGAGTGTGTATATATATATATATATGTGAAGGATAGACACATCTCAAATATTTAGGTCTACAAGGAATTGAGTATAGATGCTTTACACATAATATGTTTTTATTTCTTTTAAAGTTTTTTTTTAAATATAACCAGCTTCTCATAGTAAGATTTACAAAATTTTATATAAATATTATTTATTTTAATAAAAAAATACCATAGCAATTTTTATTAATAGGTCTATCTTAAATTACTTTTCTTTTTTCAAATTTTACTTAATTAAGTTATATACAAATAAAATATTATAAACTTTATTGATATGAAATCTAGCTATATATATATATATATATATAAGCAAAAGAAACATATATAGAAAAGTAAAAACATTTTCTCAAAATATATAACTAATTTTTTTAAAACGTGGAACTTGTTTTTTTTTTCTAAAATATAATCTCTTTTTAATTTTTAAATTTTTTTTTTAAATTTTAAGGGACACGGAGCTTGTGGTTACACAATCCATTTTAATTTTTTTAAAACTTTAAAATAATGATTTTAAAAAAGATTTCAAAAAAATTAAAAAATTAAAAATTTATTTTTAAAATTATTTATTATTTAAATTTATATAAATTTTGTTCAACAATAAAAAAATTTTTATTTGTATTTTGAAGAATATAATGTCTTAATATGTATATATAATTGTTTTAATCTCATAGTTGTGAGAAATTTATATTTTAAGAAATATTAATTAATTTTTTTAAAATGTATAGAAATTAAATTCTAAATAGATGCTTAAAAAATTTAGATAAGAATTAAAAAATTAGTAAAATTATGTTTTAATTTATTTATTGTTTAACTTTATATAAAATTTGTTAAACTATAAAAAAATTTTTATTTATATTTTGAAAAATATAATGTTTTAATTCGCATATATAATTTTTTTAATCTTATAGTTGTGGAATATTTATATTTTGAGAAATATTAATTAATTTTTGTTAAATTTGTAAATATTAAATTTTAAGTAATTATTTTTAAAAAAGTTAAAATAAGAATTTTAAAAAAATTTGTAAAATTATTTTTAAAATAATTTTTTAATATATTTATTATTCAAATTTATATAAATTTTTTTCTACTATAAAGAAATTTTTTTATTTGTATTTGGAAGAATATAATTCGTAATTTTTTATAAATAATTTTTTTAATCTTGTAGTAGTGAAATATTTATATTTTGTGAAATATCAATTATTTTTTTAAATTTATAGATATTAAATTTAAGCAATTATTTTTAAAAAATTTCATATAAGAATTTTTTAAAAATTTTGTAAAATTATTTTTAAAATTAATTTTTAATTTATTTATTGTTTAAAATTATGTAAAATCTTTCCAACTATAAAGAAAATTTTTTCATTTGTATTTTGAAGAATATATGTCTTAATTTGTATATATATAATTTTTTTAATCTTGTAGTTGTGAAATATTTGTATTTTGAAGAATATTAATTAATTTTTTTAAATTTACAAATATATTTTTTATTGTTAATGTGTAAAATAAAATTTTTGTAAATGAAATATAATAATGTGTTTAAAATTAAAGTTATACAAAGGAATTAATATTATTTATTTATAAAGAAATTAAATTAATTAATTTAATAATATTATTTAGAAATGTTGTTTATGCAAATATAATTTCTTAAATTGTTAGTTAAATTTGTTAAAAATATAACGAATTAAAATCAAATAATAATAATGTTATAATATATATATATATATATATATATATATATATATATATATATATATATATATATATATTATGTGAATGTATATATAATTATATTAATTGATTTTTTTATAAATAGATGTTAGTTAAGAAGGAAATGAAGTACTGTGAGAAATAGATTTAAATATACAATTCAATAATACAAATGAGAATTGAATTTGAAAAAATAATAATAGTCATTAGTCATAATGGTTGTCTGGCGCATGTTGAGACGTTCTCTTTATTTGTTGGGGCCGAGATGAAAGAAACCTATGGCTTCTTTTTCTTAGTCTCACCTGTGGCTCTAGAGGTCCGAGTAGATCAGGTACTTGCAAAATTAGTTAGGAGACGAGCATATCTTGATGTTTCTCAAGAACTAAAATATCTAGCAATGATAATGCAACACAGATACATATGTCAAAGCAAATCAAATCAAATCATAAATTAGTAATGCAACACTAATGAGTCAAACTGATAATTAACAATTCATACACAATTTAGACACTGGTGAATTGTCACTTTCAAACTGATGATTAACAATTTATATACAATCAAATAAAATCATGAAAAGGTGATATGTAATTTACAAAGATATTATTAACAAGTCATATATCGTTAATTTAAACAAATTATTGTTGATAGATAATTTTGATACACATGATCATAGACAATAAATATTTAATTCCCTCCAATAACTATGACTATTTTCATGGCTAACGGGAAGGGTATGTGGCACAATTGTGTCTGATCTATTTATATAACTCACATCTTTGGTTGTCCTTAGAGCTTTCTTGTCATTTCATCTCATTTTGTATTCGTGAAAACTTTAGTCGACTTTTATCTCGAATCATGGAAGGGTTAGGGACCAATCAAGGTCCACTTCTGCGAGGCTAATAAACTTTTCCTCCCATTGGGCAAAATTTTGTCTTGTAAGCATTTAGTATCATTTCGAGTTGAAAGATAGTATGTACAAATTGTAAGGGATTAAGACAAACCTTGGCACATGCAGTAAAGACATATTGACAAGGATGCTTTTAGAGCTAGAACTTGCCATAATCACATGTTTAGTTCATAAAACGAACTGTACAAGTTCGCCAATACTGCTTGTTGGAGGGATCATAAGGCTCTACAATCTCAAACCTTAAAAACCTTCTATCAAAACCATGAACCGATAAGGTAGATGCTCTTACAATTTTGGTCAAAATTTTCTTATGCATATCCTCAGAAAATAAGTTATTTGCTTGCATTTAGGCAAATATGGTTTGTGCTTACTCAACTCAGTATCTATTGAACCGATATATTATTGCCTCGATCGAGCCGATTATGGGTAAGAATCTAACACCTTTGGAAACACTGTTTATACATTCTTCTAAATCTGTTGTGATGTGCCCCCAGCGATGGCCATTTATGTCATATGCACGTGATCACTTATTCTTTAGTATATCCTCTATCCAATTTATCACCTCTGAATGTAATTATTGTATATGCGCCAATTGTTCGTCAACCAAGTGACATTCGTTCAAATATCCAATGTTAACAAACTTCTTCTTCAATCTCTTAGTCTTGACCATCGTATTCAAATTGCTTGTAATATGCCTTAAACAAAACATGTGATGTGTGTGGGGTGGTTGCCAACTATTTTCTAGGTTTGCGATTGCTGATAATATTTTCAGATGATGATCAAATATCAAATAAATGTATTACTTGTTTGGCATAACTTGCTACTTGAGGTTACTAAGAAACAACCCTTACGCCTTATGCATTTCACTCTTTATGATGGCAAATACAAAGGCGACAACTTTTTTGGCCTTATCTTGTGAGCTAGTAATAAGCAACGTTCCCTTATAGTTCTTATATAGAAATGTGCCATCTACTTGGATAATCAGCTTTGAATGATTAAAGGCATCAATGCAAGGTTTAAATATCCAAAAAACTCCATGAAACATAATTGTCGCCTCTGTATCTGATGCTGTCTGTGAGCATTCCTTAGTAACAAATTCAAAGTATGAGCTTGGATTGAAGTGTTAGACAATAAACAACCATCTTGGGAGAATTGCATACAATTACTCTTAATTCCCAAAAGCAATTGCAATTACTCGTTGCTTACCACACTATACTTTTTTATAAGACACTATATATCTAAACATGCTTATATCCTCTCAATAATATCACAGATAGAAATAGAGCTGACCATCAACATAATATTTAATACTATTATATCAGAGTCTAGTTTTGGATAATCTTGTGGTAGCATAAAAGAGACACAAGTATGTGGGCTCGCATGCTTCATTACTTGCCAATTATTTTCTCTTCGTTATTGACAAGCCCTTATTCGCCAATTACATCAAACACCACACTTCGAACAATGATGCTTCACGTATGTTATCAATGATTAGTGCACCTTGAATATGTAGCGCATGCGGACTGAATAAAGTTTCACAACACGGCTTATTGACTACTTATCAAGAAACTGCATGCCTACATCTCTTGGTCATCATTCATATCAATGGCCCCATTTATGTTGGGCATCTGAAATTCATTCACATCATTATTATTAATCTAAGATAGAAAGGCAAATGCCCAATTAGAATACTAGTTTAATGGAGTAACTGGATCTCTTTTAGTGTCAATACCATCGATATCGTCATCTTCATATTCATTAGTTTTTGGTGGAGCATCATATTCATCATTCGCTTCAAACTTCTCCATTATATTTTTAGTTGCATCTGGGGGATTCGGAGGATTGTTATTACACATTAATAGTCTAGATGAACTCGACTGAGATATATCATTGATGAGTAACATTTGTTGAGTATTGGAAGGTTGGGCCTCAAATGAATTAATATCTCCGAAATGAGAGGTAAACAAGGAAACCGGTTCATCAGGTCTATCAATTTGACTTGTACATGGATTTATCAATAGCTTAATGACATCATTCTTTTCGACACTTAGGGGCCCATCTCATTAGTTGAAATATGTGCATATAATTCTGGTACCCCTAGTTGAAAAGAAAAATGATGGTTTGCTTACTACATGATTTGAATATCTGAATCGTTCTCTAATGTACATGGCAAATATTAAGTTGAATTAAGTGATTGTGGGTATCGGTACACCAACTTGGATACATACTGTCTTGACTGGAGTCATAACTTTTCTTCAACCACGACCTTCAACTATTCAAGAATAATGTCAGGGTCAACTTTTAACAATTTGACTTATCACAGACAAATGTTGTGCCTTCATTCTTATACAAAATTCTTCTATTTGTATGAATGTATATAATTTCCTTCATTCTATTCATTGTGAATCTTTTCTCAATATTTGTGTGTAAATAATAATCAAATATAATATATTAAAATAATAAGAGATAAAAAATACTGAGAATATTACAATGAACTCTAAAAAATAAGAGTATGCATGTAGAATAGGAGCTATTACAATATATTAAAAATTAAAAAAAGAAACAAATAATCAACATTTCTAAGAAGAAGAAATTGGGAGTATATGAGAAAAAAAGTAGGAAACAGAAAATATTTTAAAATGAAATGCAAACCTCAAAAAATAGAAGAGGGATGATCTATAAGTTGAAATCTTGAATATGGTTGGAATGAGAGAGAATATGAAAATGAACTAAAATGAGATAAAGAAGAATGGGAAGGAATTAAAAGGAGATGAAGAAATATGCAATTGGAGAAGAAGAAGGCAAAACGTATATAATACTGTGGGAAAGACAAGAGTAGAGAGAGGGAGAGAATATTTGTTTTAAAAAAAAAGGTTTACTAACTTGGGTTAGTGGCAATTTTAAAAGAAATTTAATTTTTATAAAAAAGAGCTCTCAAATAAAAAATTAATTAAAAATAATTTATTAAAGTTAAAAAATAAAAAAAATTAAAAAGGGAACACATAGCTCAATTTAAAAAAAAATTTAAAAAATTTAAAAAATAATTTAATTATACATATTAAGAATTATTTTTTATTGTTATATATTTGTTTTTTATATATATTTGAGTCGAAAAGCCTGTGGAACCTTATTGCATTTAATAAAATTTTTTTAAAAATAAAAATATGCTGTGCATCCTCCGGGGGGTTACCTAAAGATTTTTCGACAGGTAGATGTCCAAGTGTCCATATATAGCCCACTCAAAATGTGCCTTCGAGCTCCACCACGAGACGCCCATCCTCAAATCTCGTCTTCCCCTTCCTCCACCTCACTTCGTTCCCGCCAAGCCAGATGCAACCAATGTTCTAGCCTTATTTGAATTATTTACTCTATTTTTGTGAGATAATTTTCCTTCAAATTTCATTTCTGAGGCAACATCGGCGTCACTCGTCCATTACCGACAATGGCCAGTGCATTGCAAGCAACTTTAGCGGCCAACACCTGCGCGTTTTCTACCCGCAGATTTTTCGTTAAACACCAGAGAGCCAATAAGCGAAGCACCTGCTTGTTCACAGTGAGAGCTTCCTCTGAAGACGATGACTGCAATGAGGAGGGATGCGCCCCCGATAAGGAAGTGAGTTCATTTTTTTTTTTTTTTGGGGGTTCTATTGTGATGCGTGTAGGGATGATATTACCCTTTTCTTAATTTTTGGGGTTTTATGATTATTGGTTTTCTCACTGTTTGGTACCCGAGAAAATGCTTGTAGGGGTTATCATAGTTAGATATGTTCATATTCGTTAGTTTTCTGGTAGATGTATACGTTGTGTACGTTAATTTGATTATGGGTAAAATGCTTAGAAACTTATAATGAAGCTTTGAAATTTACTTAACCTTGTTTTGGATCCTCTTTTCTGGGTAGTTTTTGATTCAAGAGAAAATGCTTGTAGGGGTTATCACAGTTATATGTTTATTTTTGTTAATTTAATTATGGGTAAAATGCTATTGAAGTTATAAGGAAGCTTTGAAATTTACTTTGACCTTGTTTAGGACCTCTTTATCTGGGTAATATACTCTGATGTAGTAGTTTAAGAGACCAAATGCTACCATTATTTGTTGTCAAGACAGGCATGATACATTAGAGTGTGAAAAGGAGCACAGATATAAATGGTGTTTGATTTATGCTGGCCATACTCTTTCACATTGTACTTGTAAGGTTAATTTGCTTTAAATAATCTTATGCGTATTGCGGACTTATATTTTTTTAATCTCCAATTATCATTTCCTATGGCCACAATATAAATATTATTATGTTTGTTCCTTTTTATAGGCTATTATAGATGTAAGCGAACAGTTCACTAACCTTTTGTGCTCAATGCAAGTTTTGTGAATGGCTTAATTATAACGATGATCAATAGGAAGCATAAGAAATTTTGTAGAAGCTGTATCTCAAAATCTGCAATTCTGGGGAAATTACAATAAGTGAAGCGTGTAGCTAAATTGGATTTTTGTGCATAAACTCACTATACTAAAACAGGTAATGATTTTTTTAATGGTTTTTCAGTGAGATTATACTTTATATTGGGGGTTTTAGAGGATTGTCACTCGAGGAGGGGAGAGAGGGCTTTTAAAGTGTTAGTTAGTTAATCAGAAACTATGTAAGTTCCCAAAATTTTTTTATTGATTTACAAGATAGATATAGAAAGTTCTCTATTTGTTTACGGGCCTTTGTGCATGAACCCATCCATATATTAATAAAGTTTGGCCAATTTCAGTTAAACCTATAAACTCGTGCCACGTGCGTCCAATCATTGTGCTGTTTTAGGTATAACTACCTTTATAATCCAGACAGTCTTTCCACTGTCATGAATATAACTCAGTTACTCAGCAGAGCAGAAGGCTTCGTATTCTTAATTGCTAGTATTTTCCATGCATGATTTCTAGCAATCTAGCTGCAATTGACACAAATAAACTCATAAAATGAGAAGTTAAAAAGGAAGATAATATTTCTGTTAATGGTGATTTTAGGTTGGGAAGATCAGCGTGGAGTGGTTAGCGGGGGATAGGACCAAAGTGTTGGGTACATATCCACCTCGTAAGCGAGGTTGGACAGGTTATGTTGAGAAGGACACTGCCGGACAGACAAACATATATTCAGTTGAGGTTAGTAATTTTGAGTTTTATATATTAACTAAGAGTTTGCATCTTTTACGTTATATTTTTGTTCTTCTATATGTTTCTTGTATCCCTTTTGTGAGATAAGTTTTTAAACATCTTACATTTAGGCTTCCAAGCACTTGGAAAAATAGGATGCCTACTAAGGGTGTTCATTGGGCATTGGGCCTTAGAGGCCGCCCTAACCCGGCCTAATTGGGTTGGGCTAAAAATATAAATATATAAAATTTTAAACAAAATTATATCAGATCAGGTCAGGCCACGATCAAAGATGTGTTTTGTCTAACTCATCTTAGTAATTTTTTTTTTAATTATCAATATCTTGTCATCTTATATTATTTTTATTTTTATTTTATCTGATTTCTTTTATATGTTGCAGTTTTCATTATCTGTCTAAACTCTCCTTACTTAATTATTTTTATCATTGATGTGTATGCTTACTAATATTTTTTTTGTTAAATAATGAGAATACACATGTTTATCTAAGGTTAATTATGTTAGTATAACTTATATTGTGCTTGATAATATCAAGTTATTTTTTTATTATTGATAAAAATATGATGGTTTTAAAAATCCATTGTTTTGAAATATATAACTATAAATCTGTAAAAAGATATTTTTATATTATAAATATCAGTTTATAAAAAAAAAATAACAACTCGACATAAAATTAGACTTGTTTGGGTTGGATTGGGTCACAGGTATAAAAATAAGTCTTATATCTTAATCGAGCCTACTAAATGTTTAGAACAGCTCTAATACCCACACACTGAACTCTACCAAGAAAAAAGTAAAAGAACTCTCAACTTTGAAATAAGTTCATGCAGTATTTATTTTAAGAATTAAAATACAGTCCATGAGCTTTGCCGAGAATATTAATGATTATATCAGATGGGAAAGGCACTGATTTGATGTCATGTCATTTTCAACATGTGCTTGCTGACATTTATTGAGAGATTCTTTGGGCTTGGTCTACCTGGATTAAAAGCCTAAGTGGCAGCCGTGTGGACATGTCAGTTAACTTGAGTGGGACATGCCTTTAATCTAACACGTCTACATATCTATTTCTCGTTGGTGAAGTCTTCCTTTCTTTGATACACCAAGTGTGTACCTTAGAATTTCTCACATTTTATGGGAGTTTGATGTTAATCTGATACTTTGTGATCTTTCCAGCCAGCAGTTTATGTGGCAGAAAGTGGGATAAGTTCTGGAAGTGCCGGTTCTTCCTCAGATGGAGCTGAGAACACAGCAGCAATTGCTGCAGGCCTTGCCCTGGTCTCTGTTGCCGCAGCATCATCGATACTGCTACAAGTCGGTAAAACACCACCGACTCAGGTGCAGACGGTTGAATACTCAGGACCATCACTTAGTTACTACATCAACAAGTTTAAACCCCCAGAGCTTGTTCAGGCTTCAGTACCAAGCCAGACTGAAGAATTGTCATCAGCTGTCCAGCCCGAAGGATCTTCCCCAGAAGTTCCCCAAGTTCAGGCACAGACCTCAAGTGAGAACGTTGTCTCATAGGCAATGGAAGTTATGCGATCCCTTTAGCTGTAAAAGCACAGTAGCAGAGAAGTTTATTTTGTATCAATAGTGTACTTTTATACAATGAGTTATATATATACATATTACACTGAATTATATGACATGTGGCAACTAATCAATTCTTGCCAAGTCTATATTTTTTTTCTTCATTTTAAATTCAAGTATTTGTGTTAATTAAATATCTCTTTTAAAAAGTGGGTTTTGATTTAAAGGGGAAGCTAATAAGATAGAGTTAATTAATTGAGGAAAAAAATTGAGCATATTAATATGTGATATATGAACTTTCCTAACAAGGTATCCTATTTTCAGTCATTCTCAATTTCGTGTTTAATTTATTCATCCTTTTTCAATTTGGTATTTTCGTAAAATGAAATTACGCTTTAGTCAAACTTATTGACATACACTCCTTTAAAGCATATCAATTAATGGATACACGTATCTCTTGTTAATATATGTTAGTGGTTTGGCTAAAAATATGTAATTTAAGTTGATATGACTAAGCTGATGACTAATTAATAAGCGAAGTATAAATTGAGAGAGATTGAAAGCGAGGGGCCAAAGTGAGAAAATTGACATATTTTTATTAAAATATTAATTTACTCAAACAAATATTAAGGAGTGCCGCAAGCTGTGATCTAATAATAGAAATAGCATGTCTCCCCTTCGTTGCTTTCTTTCTATCCTCTTTACACGTTTTGGGAAAAGAAAGAAAAAAACCTATTTCGCCTTTTGACCTATAGGAAAATTTACAATTTAGTTTTTCAAATATTATTTCTTTCAATTTTGTTTCCCAATTATAAAAGTTTACAATTTGTTTTCCATTCACCTCCATTCAAAATTTAACGTCTCTAATTTGAATGTCAAATTTGACAGGATAAACATATAACGATTGAGAAACTATATAAAAGAAAAAAAGAAATGATTTATAAAATAAAATAAATTAAAAATTTGCTTATTTATTAAGGACCAAAATAAAGTTATCCTTTAAACAAGATCCCATATGCATCCCTTAAGTTCTCTTAGCCATAACTGCATGTTGCACCGTTCATTTTCCTCTTTACAACCCACTCTAAGCTCATCTCTTACGAACCTAGATCCCTTGCATTTAAGGGATAACTGCCTGCCACATAATTAGACAGAGATAGACTGAGTGTTGTGGGACTAACCAGCTTCTAATATTAGAGAAACTTCTAACGTTAGAAGCCTTTCAGTCTTTTTTACTCCAATTGCACCTTGTGTAGTCCTATAGCGGATCCATCTTGCATTTCCTACCTTCATTAGTGATCATTGTGAAATCCAACTCATAAATTTCTAAATCTATGAATTACTTGCATAACCTATTGACATAGAATAATCTCCGATTATTTAAACAAGTGCTATATGAGTTCTTTCATGAAACTCATACAACAAATTCAAAATTTCTACTCATGGTCATAACATTACAAAGATTTAAGTGGAAGTGGTAAAGTCATAAATACCTTCAATTATGTTTTCTGAAATTTGAAGTAGGAAACCTTAAAAGAACCAATCATGATCTCAAGCACTTGAAATCACAAACACAAAAAGAAAAGAACAAAAATTTCCTGAGAAGCATTTTTCTGACATGTGCATATCTTAGTGATGGGACTCTCCCAAAAAAGATTTCTCTTATCAGGAACCTTCTCAATTTTCAAATATGGTTAATTAGAACAAAATAGTCTCTCCCATCAAGAGTATTTCGTGTTTTATCATGCTATAAACCGACCTTATTCCACTCACCTCTTGGTAATTGCCTATAATGGCAATTTTAAAATTTTAGAAGATATGAGGACCACCTCTAATATATTTTAAAATTCAAGTTAATAGAATGTGATAATATTTACTTTTTGTATATATTATTTTAAAATATTTCAATATTCTTTCACTTGGTTCAAATATAATTTATCATATAATATACACATGGGAAAATTAAACACATTGTAAGAAATATAGTGGTAAGTCCTTTGAAAGTAAGTATTACTTTCTATGTATTACCTACAATATATTTTAAACTTTATGAGTGATTATCTTTATAAATAAACATTAAATGTCTATTTGATTCCAAGCTCAAATGTTTGTTATCATCACAAAATGTATAGAAATATAAAAAGACAACAAACCATAGTTGAAAATTATATCACTTTACATACTTCAATTAGACTAAACATGATTTAAGATCCATGTGAGACATGTGACACCTTAATTTCCTACCACTACCTAGCCTCTCTATAGGCTCGGTTCCATATGATTTCCAAAGAGTCACTACTCTCCCGTGGCATTTACATGCTATGAACCGGGGTTTCATATACTCATCTTTCACCCCGTGGGTTCTGTGAACCCATCTCAAGCATCCTCAACTCAAACTCCATACATATGACTCATACATAGCATAAAACAAACCATAAGCCACGGGTATAGAGCCAAAAACCAGCAAAAATTGCATTTTCTCACTTGGGTCCAAAAGTCATATTTTGGCTCTAAGTTTGGAAAATCATAAGAAATTGTAGAAAAATGGGAATGTAGCAAACTTTAGCTTTTTGGAAAGCTCTAAGTGTTAAATTTACACTAAAAATCATTCCCAACCACAAACACATCGTTTGGACCATGTTTGACATCGAAAATGGGAAGAAGGTCCAGCTGTCACTGTTTCTGGTGCAGCTTGCTGTCATGACTTTCAAAAATTCATAACTAAATCCACAAAAATCCAATCTAGGCACATTATACCAATTCGGAAAGATACGGATGTCTACTAGAGGAGACAAATAAGTCCAGATCAGTTCAGTAGCTCCTGCACCCCGAAAACTAATGGAATAGTGATGGGGGTCAGATAAGCTCACTGATGCTGATATAGAACTTTAGTCAGTTCAATCTCTCTCTACAGACCTCCGATTTGGGTGATTCTAGTTCCTACAAGTCACTTTGGTTTTCTAGTTTATGTGTATAAAATTTCACCATATTTGGAATCCATTTGGTCTAAAAGTGTCATAGATTTCATTTTCTGGTTTAGATGAACAGTACATGACCAATCCATTAAATTCTCCCAAATTCAACAATTCCCCAAATATTCTATAATCCTCCGAATATTACCCACTTTAGCTTCTCAAGAAGCTTTCTACAAACTCTAGAGGCATGCCAAATTTCATAGCAAACGAAGCTCATCCGGTCATACTTTGACGGAGCTCACAAAAATATCGAATTTGGCACCCCAAAGGTCCAAAACGGGTCTAGATAGCCTCTCACACATTCTCACTCCACATGGACAAGTTCAAAAGCATAAAACCAGTATATCTAACATGTCCATATGATCCAAATCATCATACATTCAAATCTCGCTATGCTACGGCCAAATATACACTATTTCATTCATTCCACAAAAGGGGCTAAACCCCCATTTCCATTCATTTGGCTATAACAAAGTTCATACAATATCCTTTCATACATTTACATCAAAATATCACAATAAAACTAACATTTTCCTATACATGCTCCTAGGCTCCTTGGTGTGTGCTCGGTTCTCCTTGAGCTCCACCTAGCATATTAGTTGGGAGGGGAAAGGGGTGAGATTCAGGGAATCTCAGTAGCTCAAGTACTTAATCCAGCAAGCAATCAAGGCATATAACAAGTCAAAGCATGTGAATAAGCATTTAGCTATTCTCAAACATCCAACACATAATGTACATGCTATGGAATTCACAACAATGCCAAAAATGGGCTCCAGGGACTTTTGGTCTAGCCTCACCCGAGTTTAGGGACTTTTGGATGACCTCACCCGAGTTTAAGGACTTTTGACTTGGCCTCACTCGTTTGAGATTTTTGGCCTTGTCTCACCTATCTCAAGGGACTTTCGGCTTCACCTCACCCATCTCAAGGGACTTTCGGCACTACCGCACCCGAGCAATTCTCACAATTCATCACACAAGCATATTGTCAACAATGCATCAAAGCAATAGCATATGGCATATTCCACACATTCAGCATATACATATCATACAATGACTATCATATCCAAGAATGCAACAAGAAAGAGTGGAAAGAGAGCTACCTTTGGAGCCAAAGCTAACACTAGCTTTTCCTTTCAATGTCTCCTCTCCCTCCTTAGGTCCACAATCACACCTTGATGGAGGTGTTTCTCTTGAGCCTAGGCACACAAAAGCATGCAATTACTTTCTTATAATTTAATTTAGAGCAACCCTTCTATCTCATACAACCTAGGGTTCTCTCTCTAGAATGCCCTTACCCCTTTCTCTCTCTCAAGCTCCCATGGTAGTGGAAAACCTCATTTCCAAAGAGAACTCAAGGATTCAAAAGAGTTTTCCACTTTCCCTCTTCTGACCCATACCCAAAATCCGTCCATTTACACAAATAAAACCACAGGAAAAGAGGGCAAAGGGAGGGGATCAGAAATCTGAAGAGAAATGGGAGAAGTTACCTTACCTTTCCCTTAATCTTCCTCCTTCTCTTGATCTCTCACACTCTCCACGCCTCTTTTCTCTCTTTAGGTCGAAGCTTAGGGCAGATATGAGAGAAGAAATGAGTTTGGGCATTTAATGAAGTCTGATTCTCGCTATTTACTCTCTTCCGGACCGACTCTCGCTACGGCGAAAACTAACCTTCGCTATAGCGAGCTCGTGTAATCTAGCTTCGCTATGGCGAGGTGTAGCCTTCGCTACTGGGAGATCGGGTCAGTTCCCTTCGCTATGGCGAAATTTACCATTCGCTATGGCGAAATCGCGTCAGTTCCAGACCTCACTCTCGCTATGGTGCCGCTACAGCGGGCTGCTCCCTGGTTTTTGTATAGGCTGCTGCCAGTACTCGCTATAGCTAGAATCGCCTTCGCTATTGCGAACTAGCTCTCTCGATGTAGCGAGACCGTTTCTCGCTATTGCGAGAGGACTTAGCAGAAATTCTGGATTCCGAAAATTTCCAGATTTCTTTTCTTTTCTTTTCCCTTTTCTTTTCTTTTTCCCGGTCATTACAAGACACATGATCCTTAAACTTTTTCAGATGCATTCATTTAGTTAAAGGATCAATTAGCATTTCCCTTTATCCAAATGTGTTATATGATTACTAGATCAACTTTAACCAATCTCTTAAGACTAAGTACTTGATGTAGATGTGTTTATTTAGACTTCTATTTTTATTATTTTGAACTAAGAAAATAACAACTATGTTGTCATAGTACACTATAATAGGCTTAAAGATTGAGTCCACAATCTTAAACCTAATAATGAAATTCCTTAACCATATGCCCCATAAATTTACCTCAAAACAAGAAACAAATTTAACTTCTATAACAGAGGTAGTTATAAAGAATTGTTTAGTACTTCTTTATGAGATAGCTCCCTTAATTGGTAAAAAAATGTAGGTAGAAGTTGACTTCTTTGTATAAACACAACCGGCTAAATCTGAGTTTGAATAACTAACAAATTCAAAGTTGTTAGTTCTCTTATAAGTAAGCATATATCCTTTAGGTCTTTTTTTTTAGTGGTCCATCTTCGGGTTACTTTGATGCTTTTTCAATATGCCTACAATAAAAGCTATATCAAACATTGTGCAAACTTTTGCATAAATAAGGCTTTTAATTGATGAAGCAAAAGGAACATTTTTTATCTTTTTTATTTCTAGCTTGTTATTAGGATACTGCAACAAGCTAAACTTATCCCTTTTCACAATAGGTGCCACCTTAGATGAATAATTTTTTATTTTGAACTATTCAACAACTTTATTTATATAGGTTTTTTATGATAGTCCCAGAATATTTTGAGTCTATCTTTATGGATCTTAATGCTAATAATATAAAATGCCTCACGTACATCCTTTATTTCAAAATTCGTGAACAAAAACTATTTCACCTCATATAACAACCCTAAGTCATTTGAAGTAAGTAATATATCATCCACATACAAGAGTAAGAATATTATCTATATTCACTAACTTTGTGGTATATACAGTGTTCCATGATATTTTCAATAAAACTAAAAGATCTTATTATATCATGGAATTTGAAGTACCATTGTTGTGAGGTTTGCTTAGTCCATAAATAGACATTTTCAACCTGCATACTAAATTCTCACTAGCATTTGATATGAACCCCTTAGGAAATTTCATATATAGTCATTCCTTAAGATCACCATTGATGAATGTGGTTTTAACATCTATCTCGTGTAATTCCAAGTCAAAATAGGCAACTAGTGATATGATGATGTTAAAAAAAATCCTTATTTGATATAGGAGAGAAAGTCTCTCTTTAATCAATCTTTTCCTTTTGGGTGAAACTCTTAGCAACAAATCTTGCCTTATAGTGCTTAATGTTGCATAATGAGCCCTTTTTGGTTTTAAAAACCCATTTACAGCCAACTGTCTTAGCACTACAAGAGAACATTATAAGGTCCCATACATGGTTATTTACTAAGGATTTCATCTCATCAACCATGGTATCATGCTGCAATTTAGAATTCTTACTAGTCATTGCATGGAGAAAACATTGTAAGGTCATTCTCAATGCTTATGTCATAGTTAGATTCAGTAAGGTACATCATGTAATCACTAGGTATCGTTGAATTCTTAACCTTTGTTGATCTTCTCAATTTAATATGTTGTGAAGGTTAAGTTTGCTCAATAGAAGTATCCACTACCATTATTTGAGATGCCTTTTTTCATTATAAGGTGCCTTATTAGGAATGGTAGGATTTTTAAGATGAAAATGCTCCTTATTTTTAGCATAATTAACTAAGACTTTAAGAACTTTATCATAGTTTACATTCACCCTAACAAGATAGGTGTCATGCAAAACTAGTGTTCCATCATAATTAGTAAAGGTCATTTCCTAAATGTAATCATCTTCAATGACTAAGTCATGAGGTTGATCACTACAAATAATCATGTTATTTCTAAAGAATTTGGCATTCCTAGATTCCACAAATCTCATTTAATGCTAATTAGGCCAACATAAAGAAGTACCAAAACTAAATGACTCTGTGTATCATAATTGTTTATAGACATTATTACCTTTATTCATATATTATTCGTACATGTGATCAATAAAAGTATTACTTAGACATCATAGATCATGTTTTTCTTATCATCTAAACATGTATAAGTAGAAAACATATATGTACAAATATCAAAGTACTATAATCACAAAAAACATGAATTAAACCACCCAAATATAGTTTACATACATGTTTCTTAAACAACCCATGGAGTACAAATACATTCTTCAAAAGTATTAAAAAATTACTCCTACATTAACATGCATTGGCGTCATGGAACCATGGAAATCTAATGCCCCTAACACTAAACAATACCAGATGGCATCATAACTTGAAATTTCAAATTACGATGCTAGTGCTTCTTAGTTAAACCTAAAAGCAAAACCAAGTGGTGCGACAACTCCAAAAATTAAGTCATGGCGCCACAATGTACTAGTTTTCATTTCCATCAATTAAATGTCATGATGTTAACAATTTTGCAATCTAATCACAATTTAATCATAAATAACCTTTAATTAATCATGTATAACAACACAACATAGACCAAAATTGCATTTTAATCGATTGGATTTCAATAATTTCAACTTAATGAGAAAATCCTAAATTTCTCTTCTTCCACTAGAAAACTAAGGTTCATCAAATTTCAAATGACAAGTAAATGTAATCAAAGAAGAGGGCTCTAATACTAAATGTAAGATTTGATTCATATATTTCTAATTCTATGAGTTGCATACATAACTTATTGGTATAAAATAATATTTGATTATTTAAACAATTGCTATATAAGTACATTCATGCAACAAATTCATAATTTCTACTCATAGTCAAAACATAAAAAAGATTCAAGTTGAAGTAGTAAAGTCATAAATACTTTCAACCATTCTTTTGAAATTCAAAGTATGCAATCTTTAAAACCTTTAATCACGACCTCAAGTTCCTGAAATCACAAACCTAAATAGAAAAAAAAAAAGAACAACAATTTCCTTATAAATATTTTCTAACAAGTGTAGGAATCTTTGTGATGAAACTCTCTCAATGAAGGTTTCTCTCATCAAGGAATGCTCTTAGTTTTCAAATATGGTACTAGAACATAATAGTCCTTCCCATCAAGACTCTATCATATCTTAATGTGATATAAATTAACCTTATCACACTAACCTTTTAGCAATTGCCTATAATGGCAATTTTGAAATTCTAGGAGATATGAGGACTACTCATGATATATTTTAAGATTTAAATTAATAACATATAATAATATTCATTTTCCATATATATATATATTATGTTAAAATATTCCAAAGGTTATGACCTAATAAGTCTAAATTTTACACACTTTTTTAGTCTCAAAGTAGTTAATTAAGTTCAAATTAGTCATCTCTTTTGTATTTTCTATGTTATTTAATTAGGAATGGATGGAATAAGGCAAAGTATAGAAGTTTTTGTAAGGAGAACAGCTATAATACTGCATCACATGAGTCCCCATGCAAAGGAGGCATGGGCTGTGTAACAAGAAGAACCAAAAGGCAAGAAACAATATGTTACACAAGCCTTCCGTGTAATTTTACATGTCTCATGTAATTATGCATATAAACCTTTGTCAAAGAAACAGTGAGTCACACAACCATGTGATTGGGTAACTTTACCTGGCCTAGCCATATGATTTAGTAGAGCTACAATTTTGGAAAATTTTTTAAGAACCCTAAGGCAGAGATGTATAAGATGACTTTAAGATGCAATTTTGATGACATGCTTTAGTCAAGAAAAGAGAACTTTAGAGAATGGCTGTGATAGCGAGATCAAAATTTCCTTATGCAAATTGCAACTATCATTGATTTTTTTCCTCTTTTTCTTTTTCTTTTTTTCAATTTGTTACGGATTCAATTTTTTTTTTTTAAATTTAGATTGTTGTTTTTCATTATGAGTAGTTAAACCTTTTACATGTGGGATTTGGATGGACATGTTTATTGAATATGATTGAATCTGAGATACTCATGTAATGACTTTTTTATCCAATTAATTTATTATTCTGTTTATAATCTCTTTTTACAATTTGTTAACTACTTATTATGAATTTTGATCTATAATAAGATGAACTAAAATGTGAATTACTATAGAGGATCATTTGAATAGTAAATTTAGGTTTAAATTTTATAGAGATAGTAATCTTGCCTAGATTAATAGTAACTTGTATGCATACTGAGCCAGTATATGCAAGGATATATTGAATTTCATAAAACTTAAAGGTTTTGTGTTAGAATATATGATCACCAAAGTAGATATACGCCTAGCATAAATACACATGTTCTATCTTGAAAAAGAATTTCACATAATTTAGGGAATAAGCTATTAATTGAATGAGTTAATCTTACTCAATTATTAGAAGTGACATTGAAATCCAAATCTCAAAACCTTTTACAATCAAACAATCTAATTCTTTAGTTTTGTGAATTTTGCTTGTTCTTTTGTTTATAGTTTATTTAATTCAATTTTGTGGATTTTATAGATAATAGGAATACTTTAGGAAATTAGTAATTGATTTATCGTCCTTATAGGATGATACTTTATTCATTTTATTATTATTTATGCTATTCATACACTTGTAGATTTTTAACAACAAGTTTTCTGGCATCATTACTGAGGAAGGCATAATTAATATCAATTGGATAACTACTCTAATTTATTTAAATTTTTTTCTTTTTCATTTTCTTTCTTTTGTTTTTATTTTATTTTTAGCTAATTTTCTACCTTTTCTTTTTAGGTGATTGAGACTTATAAGTCACTTATCAAGTGTTGCACTTCAAAAGCCCAACCTATGTCCAAAGCACATGCTTCACTTTAGAAGAAGGCAAGCAAATACAACACAAGAGACTTAAGCAAATAACTTAGCTATGGCTACCCTTAATCGTTGTAGACCTATGTAAGATTTTGCCATGCAAATGCATATAGGATAAATAGTAGTATAGTTAGCCTAGTAGTTGCAGCTAACAATTTTGAAATCAAGTCTTGGATTGTTCAAATAATCTAATAGAATGAGTTTAGAAGAGGTGTCACTAAGAACCCATCTTGCCTATTTTCTACTCATCTACAATACTATCAAGATTAAGAAGGTTTCAAAAGACACCATTAAACTTAGACATTTCCCTTTCTCTTTGCTTGACAAGGCTCAATTGTGATTGGCTTTTATGCCTTTAATTCCTTTTGCAAGTGGTATGAGATATCATAAGGTATTTTGTAATAAGCTATCATAAGCTCATTTGGCCAAGTATTTTCCACCTAGTAAATAGCTAAGTTGAAAACTGAGATCTAGAGCTTTGTGTAAAGGGATGGTGAATCCTTATATGAGGCATGAGAGCAATTTAAGGACCTTTAAAGTGCCTACATCATGACATCTAAGACTAGTTATTAGTTCAAATGTTTTACAATGTCATAACATAAACCTGTTACATAGGGTTAACTTAGGTGTTATAGTTGGTAGTTATCTAATGACAAAACTATCTAGTAAATTTGTTTCAATAATTGAGGAAATGATTGTCAATTACTACAACTGGTCAAAAGAAAGGCACCCACTTAGATAAGCTACCAATGTTATGGAGATGGATAGCATCAATGCACAAAATATAAAATTTGACATAAAATTCAATCTACTTATGAAGAAATTTGATCAGTTTGGTGTAAATACAATATCTAACTTTACACCTTTCTGTAGTTGTGAACTTTGTGACAATGGTCAAGCATATAGTGAATGTCAAGTGAATAACTTTATGGGGTTTTATGTGTCTAAGCAAGTACAATATGTCTCAACTAACTATAGACAACATAATAATCCCTATTCAGCAACTGGTAACCTTGGATGGCATAATCACTTTAACTGCTTAGGGTAACCAAGGTCACTAAGGTAATTTAAGAAATCATAATGGACTATCCAAACGAAATTTTCAGCATAAAAATCAAGGTAGTCACCATCAAAATGAAAGTAAACCATTCTAAGAAGCTACATTTGAGAAATTATGCAATGTTGCTATTGATAGGTTTGAAAAATTAGAGTCCAAGATAGACCAGTTAGCTAGCCATAATCAAATCTTAGAAATACAGTTGGGACAATTGGCTAGTTTGTCCAATTTTAAGCCTCAAGGGAATTTGTTTAGTTAAACTAAGATTAATTCATGAGAACATTACAAGGGAATTACTCTAAGAAATGGTAAACAACTACAGAGCTATAATAAAAAGAATGGACTACCTATTAATTGAGATAATGTTGATGATATGGAAGCCATAAGCCCTCTAGTTGAGAGTGAAAAAGATAGGCATAAAGAGGTTTAGCCACTAGCACCAGCACCAATCAAGCCCTATGTCTTGCCAATATCCTTCCCTTAATGATTATAATAGTTAAAACTAGATAAGCAATTTGATACGGCTCTTAGTATTTTTAAGCAACTTTACATAAAAATTTCTTTTATAGATGCTTTAGCACAAATGCCATCTTATATGAAATTTCTAAAAGAAATCTCATCTAATAAGCAAAAGATCAAAGAGTACACCACCATTGTACTTATTGAGAAATTTAATGCAATTATGTAGAATAAACTTCCACCAAAGCTTGCAAATCTAGGGAGTTTTTCTATTCTTTGTTTAATTGGTGATGTTCTTTTTTTATCATGCCTTATATGATTTGGGTGCCAATGTGAGTTTGATTCCTCTCTTTATATGCAAGAAAGTTAGCCTAGGTAAGTAAAAGCCTTTCAGAATCACGTTGCAATTAGTAGACAACTTATAAATTGTCTAATTGACATCCTAAAAAATGTATTAGTGAAGGTTAGTAAGTTCTTCTTGCTAGTTGATGTTATAGTGCTACATATGGATGAGGATTTTGCAATACCATTGATTTTAGAAAGGCCCTTCTTTGCTATAATTAGAGCAATAATGAAAGTAAAGAGTGGCAAATTAACTTTAAGGGTGTGAGACAAAGAAGTTAAGTTTAATTTGTTCAAGGCCATGAGGAACCCATCAATAGAAAAATATTATTGTTGAGTGGATGTGGTAAACATGTTGTTAAAAGATACTTGCAATCAAATAACTCTTTAAAACCCATTTAATGTATGCTTATCTTTAAATACGATGACCAAGGATATTGATGAAGGTCTTGCAATAGTAGCCTATACTATTGAGACAACTCCATTTATGCTATTTTAGAAAGGGCATAAGCTTGAAGATTTGTGAAAAGGCATGTTGCTTTTACCACCTTTAACAAAAAAACACTTACCTTTTTAGTTGAAAGTGCCACAATCTCACATAATTTATGCTTATTTAAGAGAGAATGAAACCTTACCTGTCATATTTTTTGCTCATCTATCTGATTTGCAATTGGAAAAGCTATTATGAGTGTTGAAAAAGAAAAAAAAGGCTATAGGAAGGATTATGTATAATAGTAAGGGACTCAACTTGTCACTATGCATCCATCATATTTTGATAAGGGATAACTATAAGTTATTTATTATACACCAGCAAAGACTCAATCCTAATATAAAAGAGGCGATTGGGATGGAAGTTTTCAAGCTTTTAGATGCAAGCATTATTTACCTTATCTCTGATAGCTTATGGGTGTGCTTAGTACAAATTATATCGAAGAAAGGCAAAATAACAATGCTAAAAAATGAGAACAATGAGTTAATACCTAGTTAGAACATGATAGGATGACATGTGTGCATTACTTCAAAAAGTTAAACAGTAGTACTTACAATGACCACTTTCTATTGCCCTTCATTGATCAAATGTTGGAAAGGCTTATGGGGCATTCGTATTACTATTTTCTTGATGGCTATTCCAAGTATAATCAAGCTCCAATAGCTTTGAAAAATTAAGATAGGACCATTTTCACATGTCCTTATGGTATTTTTGCCTTCCAAAGAGTGCCTTTTAGTTTAAGGAACTATCTTGGTACCTTTTAGTGCTGCATAATGGCAATATTCCTTGATCATGTAGATAAAATTCTGGAGATATTCATGAATGAATTTTTTGTTTAGTTCATCCTTTGATAATTTCCTTGCTAATCTTCTTTTATTTTATAGCATTGTGAAGAGACCAATTTGGTTCTAGATTAAGAGAAATGCCATTTTATGGTATATGAAGGCATTATTTAAGGTCAAGATTTTTAAGTGAGGCACTAAGGTAAACTGTGCTAAGATTGCAACTATTGAGCAAATGTTACCACCTACTTCAATCAAGGGTGTGTGAAGTTTTTTAGGCTACATTGGCTTTTACCATCAATTCATTAAGGGCTTCTCTAAAATTTCTGCATTAATCTATAACTTATTAAATAAATATGTAGAATTCAATTTTATTGAAGAGTGCTTGCATGCATTTGCTAGGTTGAAGCAAGAGTTGACTTCAGCTCTGACAATGGCTGGTTCATATTGGTCCTTTTTATTTGAGCTTACATGTGATGCTAGTAATTCCTTTTGGAAGTGGTGTTGAGTAAAAAAAAAGATAAGCAATTGCATATTAATACATATGCCAACAAGACATGAACAAAACTCAGCTGAATTATGCTAATACTGAGAAGGAATTACTTATAATAGTGTTTACCTTAGACAACTTTCATTTCTACTTGATTAGGTCTAAGGAAATTATTTACATTGACCATGTAGCCATTAAGTGCTTATTATGCAAGAAGGATTTAAAGTCGAGACTAATACGATAGGTGTTATTGTCACAAGAGTTTGATCTTAAAATAAAAAATAAGAAAGGAATTGAAAATGAGGTTGTTGACCATTTATCCCAGATAGAAGCCCCAGTTTAGAATGAAGCCACTAATTTGCCTATGTATGAAGACTTTTTAGATGAGCAACTATTTCTCTTAGCCTTTACTACACTGTGGTATGTTAACTTGGTGAATTATCTAATAAGCAACATTATTTCATGTGATATGAGCTCTCATTAACAAAAGAAATTTCTTTTCAATGTTAAATATTATTTTTAGGAAAAGTTGTTATTGTATAAGCATTGTTTGGATGGTTTCATTCATAGATGTGTCCTTTAAAAAGACACAAGCAACATTGTTGACCATTGCCACTTTAACATGTCTAAAAGTGGTGAAAATTCTATAATCAAGTTTCTACTAGCTAACTATGTTCCAAGATGCTTATCAATTCAACCTTGCATGTGATTAGTGTTGATAGACAAGGAACATTTCTAAATGGAGTGAGATGCCTTTAACTAATATATTAGAAGTTAGTTATTTGATATTTAGGGCATTGACTTCATAAACCCCTTATCTTCCTCTTTCAACGATAAGTACATACTGGTAATGGTTGACTATGTCTCTAAGTAAATTGAGACAATTGCAACTTATAATACCTTAACCTTTAGCCTTCATATTTCATGAAATATGCTTAGCTTCATACACTTTTAAGAAAAAAAACTATATATTTAATGGTATTTAATTGCGTTATGTAAGGCCTCATTTCTCCATTTTATACTTTATGGACCATGTGAACTCATCAATATCATTTTTCATCCATAACAAATTCATACAAGTCATAAATATCACAAAACATCTCAAGAGCCTCGGGTTTTGAGCCACATCCCACAAAATCAATGTTTTACTCTTAGATTTACTTTCCAGATTTCTAATATAAACTTTGAAAATTTATAACTAATTTTAAAAAAATCAAAATCAAGTAAACCATACCATTCTAGAAAGCTCTAGATGTTAAATAATGAATAAAATTAATTTCAGACCAATACAATGGCCTTTAGCCCATAGAAATTGATGGAACAATAAATCAGGTCAAGTTGCATTATTAGTACTATCATGAAACTTCAAAAATTTATTTCTCCCTCTTCAGAGCTCCAAATGAGGTGATCTCAGTGGTTATGGAAAGATTATGATGTCTATCTTATGCCTATAAAATTTTATGAGCATTGGACTTCAATTGACCCATATGTGACACAGAAATATAAACTGACCATATGAACAGTGCACATACTATTTCTATATAATTTGGCCAATTTTAAAAAATTATAATAAATTCTTTAGAATTTTAAATTAAGTAGTCTTTAACTCTATGAAAAGCTCTAGATGAAATATACTTTCTGGCTAAATTTCATAGAAGAACTCACTCATTTGGTTAGACTTTGATCCAGCACATGAAATAGTTAAATTTAAAGTCCAAATTAGTATTTTAAGGCACCAAAATGCTTTCCTCTCATCCTATAGCCACTTGGACAAGTTTAAAAGTATCAATACAACATATAAAAGTATGCCAAATGATCTAAATCATCATAAAGTTAATCCTCACTATACACAAGCATATCATATCACATAAGGGCTCTTTGGTGGCAAAAGCATACATATGCATTCATATAGTCCCAAAATGATTATATATATCATCTATACATACATTTGAACTTGCTCAAAGGTTTACATCATATATAGAACTCATAGTTACAATTCTTGATATCAAAATGCAAACAAAAAGGCCATTTCTCTCTCTCTTTTTGTCAAAGTCTTGTTTCTAAAGGTTGTTGGCCTCCATTCTTTAGTTCACTTGGCTCACCTAGACATGGTTAGGCATATGTAGGGGAATAGTGAGATTTAAAAAATTCTAATAGCTCTTAACCCTTTTAAACATACATAATGGATGCATATATATGTTAAAGAATGCATGTATGGCATTTAGGCTACTCATGAACATATAAACATCATTTTCCTCATCACATAAACTCATCTATGGCAAATATAAACTCTCAAGGGTATTAGTCTAGTTCACCCACTTTTCTTGAGATTTTTGGATTTGCCTCACCCATTCTTAAAAGACTTTGACTTAACTTCATTCTTCTTGAGACTTTTAGTTTTATCTTACCTATTTCTAGGGACTTTTGGCTTATCCTCATCCGTACTAAGGGACTTTTGGCACCACTAAACCCATTCAAACTATATTGCCTACATAAACACATTTCAAGAAGCATATGGTACCATAACTTGTAAATGATAGCTAAAAACATTTCTTATGATTCAAACATACACACAAGTACTCAAAGACAAGTAAACATCCAAGCCATACATGAGAGAAAGGTTAGAGAGCTACCTTAAAGTAAGATTTACACACTTTTCTCTTGATTATTCTTCCCTTCTTTTGGCCACACACTTACAATTAGATGGAGCTTGATTCTTTTGGCCTAGACATATGAAATAAGACACAATTACATTATGGAAGTAAGTTCTAGCATAACATACACTCTATGGAAGGCTACTTTGTTCTAGGGCTCAATTATGGTTCCATACAAGACCTAATGAAGCAATTACTAAAATTTATGCTCTTGGCTTTATTTTTTCCTTCTAGCTAGGTCTTTTGACTCTATTTAGACCTTTTGCAGTCATCATAAATTCATCCCCAATAGCCTAGATATAATTTCTTTCTTTAAGTCTTATCATGGAACCTACGTCTCCATCTTATAAACTAAAATTTTTAAATTTTTTTCAAGGCTTCCTTTGATGATCTTCTATCATATTTAATCTTTTTTTAACCTTAGAAAAATTTAAAATTCTCCATAAGTGCTTCTTCTTGCTAGGCTGAGACTGTGCACACCTTTGAACACCCATAGATTTTGTAAGGGAATGGCATATGTGAGGCCTTTTAAGTGTCTCAAGAACCAATATGCACTCTTAGACAATTAGAAATACCACTAGAAAGCTTTATATATACCATGGTGCAACAAAATTCCTAAGTTTTAGAAACTTATTTTCTAATGCTCCTTTTTGGAATCTCTTTGCATATACTTGTTCCTCACCCTCAAAAATTTAGGTTTCATGCTTGGTTTAGGTCAGAATCTACTCCCTCTTAATTGTTTTATATGGGACTGAAAATCACCTATGGAGTAACAAGAAGAAGAAAGCAATGAAAGCCATGATACATACCTTGATTTTTAGCCTTTTCAAGGGTTCTTCCACTTGCTATAAGTTTCTCCTTGAAATTTTAACTTTCTCCCTTTGAATAAGACTTAGAATAGCCCTAAATCACATACTAAAACTATAGAAAGAAAGGAGAGAATGAGGAGAACAAGTTTACTAAATGAAGGAGCATGAAATTCTAAGGATTTTCTTACCTTGTTGCTTAGTTTTTCTTCTCCCTTTGAGCTTCTTCTCGTGCACCCTTCTTCAATTGGTCTCCCTCTGGTTTGGACAGAATTTAGGTTGGCTAAGTGTGGGGGAAAAGTGGGACATCTCATATATATAGCTAGGGATCCATTTAAGACATTTTAAAATACCAATTTTCCCTTTGTTCTTGGTTTCTTTCTTTAAAGCTCATTTCAAATCCTTTTTGAGAATTTTTTTTTCATTATAAAATTTAGGCCCTCTAACTTATAAAATGCCTTTGAAATCACTTAAATCGAATCTAAAACCTTAATAAATGAAAGGGTCAAAGTTTAGGTCAACCGACGGTCTAAAACGTAAACCGAAGGGGTTTTAATTGTTCTTAAGGTTTCTATAGTTTTTAGGGCTTCTAAAAACCCTAAAAAATTCAATTTTTTCATTTAAAGATCTCTCATTTGAGTTTTCTAAAAAGTGCTTGGAATTACGAAAATGTCATTACATTTTTGTTGAATTTCATCTGGTTATTCTGGCTCTATTTTCAAGGCACATCTAGCCTTGGATCCTCATTATTTGAGATTTAGATTATTGCTCTAATTTTATTTGACCTCAAATCATTCTATTGGAGAATTTTCTTTTATATCTGGTGAGTTTAGTATATTTACAGAGAAACTGGATGTTAGACAATTCCTTCAAATGACTCAAAGGTGGTGATCAAATGCTTGAAGAAACATGTTTTCTCTTGCTTTGAAGTTGTGAGAGCATTGATTAATGTTGAGAGTACACATTTCCACAACTACCACTTAAAAGACCTTCTCAAGAAGTATAAGGTGCATCATCATATAGTTACCCTGTACCATTCATAGATTAGTGGCTAAAAGTTAAATGATGCCTTTTGGGCTTATTACATTGAATTCAAGACACCAATTGGCTTATCTCCATACTGGCTAAGGTTTGGAAAGGATTGTTAATTACCTATTGAACTAGAGCATAAGGTGTATTAGGCCATGAAGGCTTTAATTTTTTCTCTTAAAGTAGCTAAAAAGAAGCGACTACTACAATTAAGTTAGTTAGAAGAGCTATGTTTGGTGTCTTATGAAAATGCTACACTTTATAAAGAGAGAACCAAAGAAATTGGCATGATAAACAAATTCAAAAGCAGGAATTCAAGAAAGGACAATAGGTCTTTATAATTCTCGATTGAAGCTATTTCCAAGTAAACTAAAGTCTAGGTGGTCTAGTCCATTTAAAGAGTTAAATTTCACATGGAGCTATTAAAATAGGTGATGAGTCCACTAGAGAATTTAAGGTTAATGGACGTTGACTTAGATCTTACTTGGTTGGTGAGTCGATTCAGAAAATGGCCACCTATCCTGTAGTTATTCCTTAGTATTGAGGATCCTGAAAGTTAAGCTAATGACTATAATTTAGAACTATTTTTAACCTTTTTGTCTAATTTTTGTTTGTTTTCTTTGATTCTTTCGATCTCCTTTTTGTTTAGCTTTTTTTCTTTGTTATGGTAGCTATCCCATAGTTAAGTTTACAATATCATTAGTGGAGTTAGCTATAGAGGGAAGTTCTTTCTCCCTCACTACTTTTTATGTTACATGTTTATTTTGTGTCATGGTATTGGTTCTCATAGTTTGGTGGCACTTTCTAAGGTTATTTATTGGAGTCAATGGGTTACACAGGCCATGCCAGTGTCTTATATTTTTTTAAGCAAATCAATGTATCACATTGCCCCTTTGTGTAACATCACATAGGGCCATATGACTACTAATGGTAGGCTTGAATGCGTTAGCCTGCCTAGCCCATGCTATTTATATATGGACTAGGCTAAGAGTAACATAGCTAAATCATTAAATGCCCTTATAAAAAAAGTTCAATTTCACTTAACCTATAGACCCCAACCTTATTTAATACCTACCTATTTTTTGTAACCTATTTAACCATAACTCTAATTTTTCCCTCGTCACCTTGCTACCACCATGCCCTCCATTGCCTTTTCCCTTTTATCCATCGGATCTTTACCTCCTCACTACCCTCAATCCAACTCACTTATTCCTTCCCTAACCCTAATCTCCCCCACCTTTAACCTGACACGCTTTAGCAACCCATTTCCCTAACTTTTCCATCCTTTATTTTGTTCTTCCTCTTTTTTCGGCAACCCTTTCATCATTGAGTCTTAACCTCTTCCACCTTACCTTTGCTCACCGTCAACTCCCCTTAAAGTATTAGATCTCACCTATTATTCTCCAGGTATTCTTTTCTTCTTTTTTATTTTTTATTTTTACTATTTTAAGTTGTGAATTACTACTGATTTGGTGTTTTATCTTAACAAGTGTTACTGGTTTGCATTATCTTTAGTGCTTTTTTTCTTACTTTCAGTTCTTTTACTGCCATTTACTTGTTTTCCCTATACTCTGTGGACTATAGCATGCTTGGCCAACTTCCCTTATATTATTTTGTCGTAACTTGTGAATGCTTAACCTGTATTGTTGATCTTTTCTTCCTTGTTATGCTAACTGCTATTTTGATTTTGATGTTGATTATCAATTAGTGTTCATTCCTATTGCTTTTATATAGCTTTAATGCAGTTATGGCAGTCGTTTTTCTATGACTAATTGATTTGGTCAAAGGTGGTGTCTAGATTATTCATTTATTATGCTTTCCATATACTCTTCCAATTGTTTTAGGGTTCCCTAAGCATTATGCCCATGTTTACCATTGCCTTCATTTTTTTTATTGATTGGTTTATTTGGTCTAGGCTACTTTTCTACATTATCTTAATGCTCCTTTTATCGTGTTCACTTAATCTTAGTGCCATGTGACTACTACATAAGTTGACATTCTTTTCACTTTAGTTCAATGGTACTTCATTATGTTTGTGGTTTGGTTGTCCTTCCTTACTATTTTGACTAAACAACTTCTCCTTTGCAGGTCCATCTCCTTTCCATGGCCCCCTCAAAGAAGACTTGCACTTCTGACACTAGTTTGTTCTTTTCGTCTAATATGAATGGAATTATCTTCTAAGACTAGGGCAAAGAGGTTTGATACATACTCCTTAATGACTGGCCCATAAGTGTTTATCTGCTTTAGGCCAAACTAGATTATTAGACAAGGTTAACTAGCTAGCACATAATATAAGTTAGGACTAATTTCTTCATATCACACCACTCATGTTTCACAAGCTCATCCCTAAGTTCCTTAGTTGCTTATCTTTGGAGATTACTACTACCAATTTAGAGGACCAGGGGAGACTCAACTTCAACTACTAAGCTAGAACTTTACTTTAACTTTATATTAGATCAATGTCATGTTTGAATTTGCTAATGATGAGGGCAAGGTGATTCCCTCCCACTTTATTTTTGGCATTTTCTAGTGCAAGATTTCCATTGAATTTCAATAATGTCCCAAGTTCATCAAAGGCTATGAATCTCCACTACTATAGTCATAAATACCTCTACTACTTTATGGCCCATTCCTTGCTCAACTGTAATGAAAGTGTAGGGGTTGTGAAAGAGTTCTTGATTCTCTTTTATTTGGATGTAGGTACTCGAGTGAACACCAACATGTGGCTCTTAAAACATTCATAGAACATCATTAAACAAAATAAAGGAAAGATCATCATTGAGTGGTGCATTACTCACATCACGTAGTGCCTACATCTTCTCAACTCTGACAACCTCCAGTTAACCAATGTTAATGGTGTTGACCAAGTTGATTTAGAGCTCCTCATTGCCACGAAATTCTGTGCTCGCCATAATGGGTGACTGGTCATATTAGGTGATCTAGGGACTAGATTGTAGTGGACTGTAATGTAGCCACACAAGTTAAAGAGCCTATAGATTAAGAACAAGGGATGGATTTAACTTTTCATCCAAACATGTTTGTGGCACCTTCTAAGTAGAATCCTGCCCTTGTTTTTCATACTTTTATGTTTAAGGAGATTTTGAGCTGGAGGGTTTTGAGACCTACATTTGTTAGGGCTTCACTTAGGTTAACCAATACTTTCACCAGTTTGATTAATACTTTGACTCGTTAAAGGCATAGGTGGCATCTTCCATGCCCTTGAGGAAATCACCACCACTACTAAATGCCTGACTCTCCTTCCCAAGTAAATATATACTAGTAGCATAATTATTGTCCTATTATTACACATCTTACTTTGACATTGCTATATTTATGACTATAGTTTACTATGATTTCCTTATTTGTACTTACATAATGCTATTGACCTATTATTGGATCAAAGGCTTTAGGCCTTTTGGGTTTTGATTTATGTCTCAACAGGTTTAATTATGTATTTTGGAAAATAAGCTTAACATTGGACAATGAATAATTAGATTAAAATATTTAATAAGCCTCATAATAAGTACCAAGGATTTCATTGTTGAATATTTTATTTATGGTAATATTTCTAATATTATAATATATATACTTATGGAAAGTTTTATTGAAAACTTTAAGTCATTGTCAAAATAATTCTATAACCAATGTATTTAAATATGCATTAATAGAAGGATTATTAAGAATCATATATGGAACGTTTTTTTTAAAACAATATATCTCACCCATTAAAGTTTTCAAATGATAGATCAAGTCATTAATAATGATTCATTCTCTATTGACCTTATGATTCAATTGATTATATGAAATATTATTAATATAACTTTGCTTAGGAATGAAAAAGAAAAGGCCACAATTCAAGAAGCAAAAAAGGAAACTAGTTGTTTGAAAGAAGCAAAAATGAAACCACATTTATGAAGATCTATTTGAGTCTACTATCTTACATATAAATGCAACAATCTAAAATTTGAATGAAAGCTACTAATTAAGGAATGAAGACATTGTATTAATTGATTGATTGGAAGCATTAAAATTAGATTCCTAATTACTAGAACATATTTGTGCATTGATTAAGGAAGCTGCCATCAATAGTTATATGCTAAACAATGAGGTATATTTTAAAGACCTTTTAATGAACAAACCAAAAAGAGAAAACAAGAAAGAACTAAATACTTATCATTTTCTCTAGAATTATTTTGAATATGCTTTAACGTGTAATTGCTTTGTATAAGTTAACTTTTGTATTTTGAGAAAACCCTTGAGAGTTCAATGAGCTTAACTTATCTCTTTTTCTATATTGAGTTGTTAGGTATATTAGGAAAAACCTAGATGTTAAGTTTAGAGGTACTTTGTAGAAAAACTTTGGAGAGAGTTTTCTAGAATTCTTGTAAAAACTTAATGTGTGTGGGAAATCAAGTGGAGTGAAGAAAAGTGTAAAAGCTGTGAGATGAACCCTATTAGATTACATTGAAGATATTGTAAAAGCAAAAGTGCTAAGTCTATACATTTGTAGGGTTACTTATATCCTTAGTGATTATCTATAATATTAAAAATCTCTTGCATTATGCTTGAAGATTGGACGTAAGATATTTTGGTCTAAATTAGAATAAATTAGTTGCATGATTCTTTCTCCCTTACTTTATGTACTTTCAATTTGTCACATATTAGAATAAGAAGAAAGGTCATGTCCCTTAGGAATATGATATTACTTAAAAGAATCATAACTTAAGAAAAAAGACAAAATAACTTTTATAATTTAGTTCAATCCTTCTTTTTGGATCACTTTTGGGCTAACCTACTTTTGAGTTAATATCTATGAATGTTTTTTCTTCTATTTAGCATGTAGTCATTTTTTTCTCTTAAGGAAATTCAGTCTACTTTTTGGCTTCCTCTTCCTTTATCTTGATGGAATTGCAGCATTATAAGGGAGTATTCTAACCTCTTTCTTCTATTTAATTCCTTTTTCTATTACATTTATAGTGAGGGCACTGCAATATTTAAGTTTGTGGAAGCTGAAAATTTCTATTTAAAAGTCCTAAGTTAGGAGGTATAGTTTGGATTAGTTAGACTTAAAGACTTTGATGTGTAGCTAGAATCAATATGCATATGGTTGATTAAAGTTTAAGATTCATCTCTTTTAACTTGTTGACTATGAATTTAGCTATTAAAACTATTGGTAGAAGCATGATTTAAGCTGCATAAATTACATATAGGTTGTGCATGCCTTGTATTTAATGGAATGAGAAATAAGAACAAGACAAATGAATAAATTAAATGTGAGAAAAATGAAATTTGGCTAACCAAACCCTTCCGAACGAATCGGTCAAAGTTCGGGTCAATTGATGTTGGAAAACTTACACCGGAGGGTCTTTACCGGTCCCGGGGCTTCCCATGGTTTTTGGGGCCTCTGAGAACCCTGGGCAACTCAAAATTTCTATTTAAAAAGCCCTCCTAGATGCTTTTCCAACATTGCACTTATTTACAAAAATGCCACTGGCCTTTCGGCAAATTTTTCGAATCACTCTGACCCTGATTTCTAGGCAACTCAAGGCTCAAATCCTCATTTTTTATTATTTAACATTTTATCCAACTTTTATTTGGTCTTGAATCACTCATTTCAGGGGACTTACTATAATCATAGGAAACAAAGAAGAATGGAGGAGAATAGGTTTGGAAAAGAAAGAGCATGAAAAACTACTAATTTCCATACCTTAAGCCTTTGATTTCTCCTCATTTTCTTTCCCTTCTTGTGAGCCTCATCCCCTAGGGTTTTCTTCTGGTTTTAGGCAGAAGATGGTCGTGCATAATGAAGAGAGGAGAAGGGTGCATCATATATATAGGTGGGAATAAGTTACACTTTTCATTTTAGTGTCAATTTAACATTTTTAGCTTTCCAGAAAGACTGAATGTGTGTGATTTCGATTTTTATAGAATTCGTTATGAATTTTTGAAGTTGGTATCAGTAAACTGAACAACAGCCCAACTCTTCATGTATAGTTTGAAGTCAAGTTTAAAGTAGTTAAAAGACAGTAAGGTCTACTTTGCTATTTTAGATATTTTCTTTTGCCTAAGAAAAATCTTAATTTTAAGTGAAAATAGTTTGAATTATGAGTATGCATAACACCTTGAGTTTGTCACCTGGGTTAAGAAAAGGAAAAGTGAAAGTTGAGAACCTAGGGGCAAGACTTGATGTAAAGGCCTCGATATTGTTAGCTTGCTTGTTATATCAGAAGGTAGAGATATTGGAAAGCATTTGAGCTAAACTCAGAAGAATTGTATAACCTAAATGTCATAATCTATTGCATAAGTATATACTCAGATCATATTTGTAGTATATTACAACTTTGATAGCTGAATTGAAAATTTTTTTGTTAAATAAGACAAATTGAAAAATTTTGTTGATCCTATGTTGTAGGGTTACTATTTTTCTCTTTTACTTGAGGATAATAAACATTCAAGTTTGGGGGAGTTTGATAAGTCTAAATTTTACACACTTTTCTAGCCTTGAAAGTAGTTAATTGAGTTCAAATTAATCATTTCTTTTACATTTTTTGGTGTAATTTAATTAGGAATGGATGGAATAAGCAAAGTATGGAAGTTTTGGTGAGGAGTGCAGCCATAACAATGCATCACACAATCCCCTATGCAAAAAGGCAAAAGCCACATAACAAGAGAAACCAAAAAGCATGAAATAGTATGTTATACGGGCCCCAATGTAATTTTACATGGCTTGTGCTACTGTGCATCTAAAGCTTTGTTGAAGAAATAGTTAAACTAGACAACTTTAAATGGCCTAGTCATGTGCATTAGTAGAAAAACTTTTTTTTTTTTTAAGTTTAAGAGTAGTTTTTGAAAGTTTTTAAGGAATTGTAGGGCAAAGATGTATAAAATCACTTTGAAAGGCAATTTTGATGGCATGCTTCATTTAATAAGATAGAGTTTTGAAGAAAGGGCATGACATTGAGATCTAGATTTTCTTTTGCAGACTATAACTACTATTGATAAGTTTTTCCCTTTGTTACTTTTTTTGTTTGTTTGTTATAGGTTCAACTATTTTTGAGTTTTGTTTTTTATTGGTAGCTAAACCCCTTAGATTTAGGTCTTGGATAGATATGTCTACAAAATATGATTAAATTTGAGATGCTCATGTAATGATTTTTTATTTGATTAATTTATTATTTAGTTTATAATCTCTTTTGCAATTTGTTGGCCACTTATTTTGAATTTTGATATGTAGTAAGATGAACTAAAAGGGAAATTATTATGGGGGATCACTTAAATACTAAATTTAGGTTTAGATTTTCTAAAAATAGTAACCTTGCCTAAGTGGATAGTAACTTTTATGCAACTAAGTTGTTACATGCAATGATACACTGAATTTTATAAGGCTTAAAATTAGAACATATGATCATAAGAGTAGACAGAGGCCTAACATAAATATATATGTTCTATCTTGTAAGAGAATTTCACATGATTTAGGGAATGAACCGTTAATTAAGATAAAATAAAATTGCATGAGTTAATCTTAGTTAATTATAGGAAGTGATATTGAAATCAAAATCTTATAGTCTTTTATCATTAAATAATCTATTTTTTTGTTTTTGTAAATTTTGCTTGTTCTTTAGTTCATAATTTATTCAATTCAATTTTGCAAATTTTTTAAATAATTCAAATAATTTAGAAAATTGGTAATTGATCAACATTTTTGTAAAATGACACTTTACTTATTCTATGACTATTTTTGTGATTATTACACTTGCTGATATTTCACAACATGACCAAAACTCCTTTTCTTTTTAAATTTCTTCTACTCCCTCTTTTTATATTGGCTTGTTTCTCCACTATTTTTCCTTTCTTCAGTTCATTTTAAACCTATAAATTACCTTTCTTTTCTTTAACAAATTAAGAAGTCTAAAATTACAAAAGACCGATTTGTAATTATATAACACTCAAATTTGAAAAATCAAATAAGTGTGAAAAATATATTTTTCATATTATACTTTGTTTTTAGCAAATATTCTAGTTTATATTTAGCTATGCAATTAATTTATAGTATTATTTTGTAACTTTTATTCTTAAGAAATGAGTAAGAAAAGAAGTTTAAAAGCAACCTTAATAAATGATAAGCACAACAAAGAAGTTTGAAAACAAGGATTAGATAGTAGAATATCATGTAAGGGTAAAAACAAAATGACATCTTTAGTCATCCTAAGAAAATGTTAAAACACATCAACTAAATGCCAACATTCAAGAGCAAAAGTTAGGGCAATCGTACAAGAAGGTTTGCATCATCACCTTTGATAAAAGAAAAGTGTATCCAAGGTTATCAGGTAGGGAATGGAGCTTTGAAGAATGGTTGTTTATCTTAAAGTCCTTCAAACAAAACCAAGTGTTAGGAAAATATTCAATAATTGCAAATTATAGTTTTTCAATCATGCAATTATAGTCTTTCAATTATGCTTTAATCCATAGAAGAAGCTTCAACAAAGAGAAAGGCACCCCTTCATGGCTAACTTTTTATGAGCAGACGAAATATTATCTAAAAGAATTGCAATTTGTAATGTGTGACTATGAAGCACCAATAGATTATGTGAAAGTTGTTGGAACCAAATATCCAACCAAGTAGACAACAAAGAAGGACCAAATAGTGCAAGCAAACGAACAATGCAGAAAGACACAATCTATTGATTCATCAGTATGGCCACAAAAGAATAGGAAGGCTAAACCTAAAGATGATGTTATCGAATTTTCAAAGAAGCAAGAGCATATGACAAGGGATTTTTATCTTCCAAAGGGTTAGCCAAGAAAATTTTGTAAAAGTAGATAAACTAGCATGCAAAAACAAAACTTTTTTTCTTTGATGGGTTAACGTAGTAGGGAGTAAAAGAGGAATATCATATGGAGTAAAAGAATATGGAAAGAAAAGAAAATAAATAAAAAGACTGTAGTATCATAAATAATTTTATAGGGAATTATATGCAAATTTTATTTTCTTAAAAGGCCATACATATTGGCTTCTCCAAAAGGACAAAACTTACATGCTGCTCTTTATATATTTGCTGTATGATTTCTTAATTAATACATAATAGGTGTTATTTTTTTATCACCTTACCATCCAAATCTCCATTTGACTTTTTTTTTTTGGCCAATAACTCTCCTTTTTTACTTAACTTTGTCAAGTTATATAAAAAAAAAAAAATCAAGAATCAATTTGTCATTCTTCATCTCTCGAGCAAAATTGATACCACTAAGCCTTTCTAAGACGAATTGGAGGAAGGTGATGAAAATCTAAAAAGTTAGCAAATGAAACATGGTTCTTGGGTTTATTTAAGTTCAAACCTTTTGAAGCAAGAGTGCACTGAGATTCTTAATAACAACACCAATAGAACAAGTAATTATTAAAAAACACCTAAGACACATGCTTACTGGGATTGGGTAAGAATTCAAAAGTCAAGAGATGGACAATGACAATAACTCCAATGACATTTAGTCTATTGAAATACTTGGATTCTTCTTTATGTTTGACAATGGTGGAAGCAGGGGTAGTCCTGTCTAGGAAAAAAGATTTTGGTGAGGCAAATGGTGAATAAGATTATAAAGGGCATAATGAAGAAGGAAGTGGGATCATTAGCGAACAAAGTAGAATAGAAGTTAATTAATATTGCAGTGCTTAAACCAATAAACTTTATTAGAAGTCATTGAATATTGCAGAATAAGAATTAATTACATAATGAAATAGGAGAAAATTGTAATTTTTGTTGGTTTTTAGGGTGGTGAAATCGATTTTGCTAAAGAAGAGGAAGGGCAAGTCAATTGTTGAATTTTTTTTTTAAAGTTTTAGACAAAACTTAATCAAGTTAAATAAAAAGATGAGCTAGATGGTGAGATGTATCATGTGTTAATTGAATAACAATATAAAAAAGATATAAAGAACAATTTGTAAGTTTTGTCCTTTCCAAAATACTATTACTTGAAAGAAAAAAAGGGTAAATAGTTTACATATATTAATATAATATTAGCTAAATTGCACAAAGCTTCTTAACTTTAGATTATATGTAAATAATCATTCGACCTTCAACATTTGACAATAAATCTCATAAACCTTTAAATTTATGCAAATAATATCTATTATTAGTTAATCTATTATTTCATTAACAAAGCATGATATGTTAATAACAATAAATCCTTTAAATTTTATTTTTTATGCAGATAATTTCTTTAAACTTTAGATTATATTTAGATGTCTTCTAAATTTTAAGTTATATGCAAATAATTGTCTTATCGTGTCATATTTTGTTAGTGAAATAATGGATTGATTAATAGCAAAAGAGTTGTTTTCACAAATTTAAAAACTTAGGGGAGTTCATTATTGAATTTTGAAGATTAAGGTACATGACCCAAAATTCAAAGAGTTATATGCAATTTAGAAGGCATTATTATTATTTGATTCTTTAAATTATTGAATTAATTTTTTAATTATTATTTTAACATGAAAAGGAATAATATTGAAAAGACATTAAAATATAAAAGTGTGTATATATATATTAAAATAAAATTTTCGAGAGAAGCTTAAATTATACTACCTTTCTTTCTATCATAAAAATATATACAATATTTGAAGTTAAAATATGACTAAAATATTCTTAAGAATTATATTGATTTATTTTATGTAAAATATAACATAAAAATATACTTTTAAATTTTTTGTTATTTATTTTTGTGTTGAAAAATATAAATATAAAAAATTGACTATTTTTGTATTCATTAAATACATATTTAATATTTGTTATAATATATAAAATAATAAATATAAAGATATTTTAAATAAAATAATTATAACCATAGCTTATTTATTACTCCAAAAAGGTTAATATCATGCATTTTTTTATTTAGGTCTGTATAGTGTATTTTTTAATTTTAAAACAAAAAATATAAATTTTTAAAATAAAAAAATAAAATCGTATAATTTAATGAAAGAGTAAAAGGTAAATAAGGAAAATAAAAAAGAGAAAAAGGGGGGTTTTTGAAGGGTTTTAAGTCCGTTGCTGGTGATGGACATTACTTGCTGCCGCTCAATCAAACAGAATAATGAATAAACGGAACGCTTGAGGCACAACATTTTCTTTTTACCTTCAGCGAGAGCAAAGAAGGACCTTGTAAACTGATCGATTATGGGACTCAAGCAGGATTCTTTGGAAGAAGCTTCAAAGCAGAATCAACAGTGCGTCCTTACTTCTTCATTTCTTCCCCTTTGCTGTATTTTTTGTACCAATATTTCTTCTCCCGAAGTGGTCACGGATTCCCCTGTTATTTCAACTCGTTCGATCCTTTTTTCTTTGGGCGTAAATTTAATGTGCGGATAAAGTTAATTCTTATTTACTGTATGTTTTCACAATAAATGTTTAGTGTTGGCAAGCAGCTACCCTATTATCCTGTTGGCGATTCCAGCATCGATAAGCAATTTCTTGCTGCTCCTATAAAATCAGTTGTTGACAAATTTCAGCTTCTTCCTGAGTTCCTGAAGGTAACTTTTTTGTATAATATACATTATACGATTATTCGTTATTGCTATTTGCTATCAATCACTGGACTTCGTTATACCGGGATTTTGTAGGTTAGAGGATTGGTGAAGCAACATTTGGATTCGTTTAACTATTTTGTGAAAACCGAGATTAAGAAAATCGTTCGTGCTAATGACCGTATTGTGGCGTCTAAGCATCCGAATATATATTTAAGGTACAAATGATGATTTACTGTTGGAACCAATATATTTGCTAATAATATTGGAACCAAATATAAAAGAAAATTTTATAATTGCCATAACTCTC
Organism: Erythrophleum fordii; assembly: GCA_032878935.1. Lineage (NCBI taxonomy): Eukaryota > Viridiplantae > Streptophyta > Magnoliopsida > Fabales > Fabaceae > Erythrophleum > Erythrophleum fordii. Next base: position 8,215,340 of record JAVQMF010000052.1, on the reverse strand, counting down.
GCAAATATGAACACATTATATAATTTTTCTTTCACTCACAAGCATACAAAATACTCAAAATATTCTTTCATTAGATGTCGGATCTGCCTTGTTGTGTTATGAAGACAGTCCACAAAACAAAGCATTACAGCACTCTATTTTTTTTCACTCAAAGCAATAGAACCTATTTATAGTATTACATGTCGGTAATTGTGATAATTCTTCACCGCCTATTTGAAATTAATATTGCTTTCTAGATTATGTTTTCTGCTAAGCTTCATGATAACGCCAACTGGAATTGTATGTATGCTACTTGATGTTTGCTGTTCCGCTTCTCTTGGTGATACAGCCATCTTGACTTGTGATATGTGCTGCCACCATTTCTCTTTATTTTTGTCTTCCACTTGCTTTGCTTGAGATTATGTCACCACCGGTTTTATTTTGAAATCAATTTAATAGTCTCCATCATTTACCTATATGTTCTATTAATTTTGCACTTGTGATTGGTTTTGTATCCATTAAGTTTGAGGTTTTCAATATTAAGAATCAAACAATTCTAAGTGGTGGAATTGAGAAGTGGAATGAAAATTTCAGCTTATAGATGACACCTCAGAATTTCTTAATAACTAAATTCTGATAATTTATGGCCTGTCGTTTGAATTGGTTCTTTAGTCTTCAAAGGTGTGAGGTACTTTAAGTTGCCTTATTGATGAGTGACATACAATGGGCTCTTTTGTAGGTTTAAGGATGTCAGAATTGGTGAGCCTTCAATCATGGTAGATGGTAGTCCTGAGAAAATTACGCCACAAACATGCCGCTTATCTGACCAGACGTAAGATTTATTTCCGTCAGAAACTTCGTCATGTTCTAATGTTTAAATAAGATATTGCTTAAGATGGGAATTTGATTAATATGCAAGGGCATTCTTTTGATTGTTTTGTTCAGTTTCATGATGTTGCAAATAAAAGAAACGAGCAATAAAGTAGTTTTGTACATAGTGATGATTGGGACTTGTAACTAGACAAAAGCTAACATATGCTTTGTGTCAAATCCTAAATGAATAATGCTTCATACTTTGCTGTGACACAAGGTACGCAGCTCCAATATTGGTTAATGTCGAGTACATTCAAGGAAGTCCTGGTCAGATGACCAGAGTGGAGAAGGTATACAAACACTACTACAAATGACTTTAGCAGAGACTAGATAGCTATGTTCAGTATTATATATTTGTTTGTTCTTGCAGAATGATGTTGTCATTGGAAGAATGCCTATTATGTTACGGAGTTGTTGTTGTGTCTTGTCTGGGAAAGATGAAGCTGAACTTGCAAAACTTGGTTCGTACGTGTAGAGAATATAATTCAGATATTTTGTGCTATTTTGTGTCTCTCTTCTTTTTCTTTTGCACTCTTCCTCATTCCTTACAGCAATCTACCTTCTGTTTTCCATTGAGTAGGTGAGTGCCCTCTTGATCCTGGTGGGTATTTTGTAATCAAAGGAACAGAGAAGGTGAAATTCTGATTTCTTTCTTAAATGCTTCTCAATGTCAGAGAATTAGTCAAGCATTTCATTTATTAAAGACCAGCTGACATTTACATGAAAATGTAATTTAAGGAGTTAATTGGAAATGATGAAGATAAGAGTATGAGTAATAAGACAAAAATTGGTGAATATGCTTGCTAGAATAAAGTGCTAGGCATCTTGAATTCAATGTTTAACTTGTTGGGGTTAGTTTGTTTTGATTAATATCATCAGTGGTAGCTTCTCTCTATTCTTTCCTGTGAACTCATCAGAACAATGTTCCTTTTATCTTTGTTCTGGATAGTTTTTTGTTATTTATGAATTATGATGCTTTCAATCTTTTTCAGGTGATTTTAATACAAGAGCAACTTTCAAAGAATAGAATAATTATTGACATGGACAAGAAGGGAAAGTAAGTTGTTCTTTTGGATTCTAGTTATGCCTTCTGCTTCATCTTGTCATATATTCATATACATGTATAATATATACATATGAGCATGCGTAAATCTGTGATTTTGTATTGACCTCTCTCTCTCTCTTCCTTCCTCTCCACTCATATTCTTACATAATTTGAGTGCTCTTGGGTGATATATGTTGCATCTTAGATTCAGTACTGTAGTGTTGTCAAAGTGATATTGAGGTTCATGCCTCAGATTCTCTTATTATAGTAAACTGAGGGCAGTACTGAACAGAGTGTTTTGTGGACAGTCTTCAGCTGTTAGTGGGGAAATCTATTTTTATAGGTTAGTTGTCGTAACTTGCACCGTGTCTTATTCTAGATCCTAGATTAAGGCTTTGATCTAATTCATGTTTCACAAAGGCTCATTGAAGGATGATCCACTGTCTCTGATTTGATTATGTTAAAAAGATGATAATCTACTGTCTTTCATCTGATTTTTCGATTTGGTCATAAATTTTTTATATAACCAATTTTTAATGAGATGGAATCCTATTGCACATAATGAAAAGTAAAGTTTGGACCTTAGAAGTAGTATTGGTGCAAGTTACTATAGTTTTTTAGGAAATAGTGCTGTGCTTGCTTTACATGGTGATTAATTTATTAATAAACATTTTATAAATATTGATTACTTTGTCATATGTTGTCTTAATGTGTATTTTGGCTCCTACTTTTGCTGTCAGCATTACTGCATCTGTTACAAGCAGTACGGAGGCAATAAAATCCAAAACAGTTGTTGTGATGGAAAATGAGAAGATTTGGTTACAATTGAATCAATTTCCTAAAAAGGTTTTCATTTCGCACTTACTCAATGAGGCTAATTTACTTTTTCCCCTCTCATTCCAGTAAAAGTAGGCTTTGGTAATTTGTGTTTCCTATAATTTTTTAAAGGTCCCTATTATGGTTGTAATGAAAGCTATGGGGATGGAGAGTGATCAAGAGGTTGTACAAATGGTTGGAAGAGATACCCGATATAGTTCGCTACTTTTGCCCTCTATTGAGGTAATGACACAAAATTATGGTTGCATTAAACAAAAAAATGCTTATGCACATAGTGAAATAGATAGAGGTGGTAAAAGCAAGTAACTCATGAAGTGTGCTACAGACTGCTCTGCTCATCTATAAATGTGTGTTTATTTATGCCTTCATGTGCTTACACCTAGTATATCATTTTGTTATTTGTGCCATTGTTGAACTCTGGAATATCTTGCTTCATTATTAGGAATGTGCAAAAAATGGTGTATATACTAAAGAGCAAGCATTGGAGTACCTTGAGTCAAAGGTGTGTTATTCTTTATTATTTTTGTCTGAAGATTGTGAAAATTTTCTCCTTGTATATCCTGCCTTGATGTGGACCATATATTTTAAATTGTTAATTTGTTAATTTTAGGACATGTTCAGATTATTTCAACCTAGAGAACTTGGGACTGATGCAAACAATAATACCATCTTAGTCGTTTGGTTCATAGGCTTTGTTGTAATGACTATACTGGTAGTTCCTCATTAAAAACCTTTATCCTTTTTGCTGGTGTCATGCTAAGGTAGGTCTGTGGTGTATGCATTCTTCTATTTGGACGAATGATGAAAGAATAGGCACAAACTCCTCAAATATCCAACTTTGATCTGATGGATCCTTCTGCCCTTTGTGAAAGAGGTGTCTTGATTTGAATGCCATTTTTTGTGTTCATCTTCTAATGCGTAAACATTTGAGTTTTTTTTCAAATTTTCCCCCTTTCTCTTTTCTACTCATTCTAAGATCTTGTAGAGGCCTTGGAAATCAATGGTGTTAAACTGGGTGTGAGGGAGAGGGAGCACCTTTTGGTTACGGGCTATCTTTTTGAGATGTCCAGACTGCTGTTATAAATGCTACCAGAGGGAGAGAAAATCCCTTTGTGAAAAATGTAGTCAATGAATTTGGACGTTCATGTAGCATTGTATTTATAGGGATTTGATGCCAAAAACCAAAAAAACACATTAAAACACACTAATTATGGAGATAATGCATCTTATACACAGTTAGCATACACTCATACTATAGCTAGGTTTCACATTACACATTAAGTCATTAACACCAACAGCTGTACTCTATCTTGATAAGTTAATATACAAATATTTGAGTTATGGGAAATACTTATTGATTTTAATAAAATGATAGTATAAAAATTATTTACTTAAAAGAATATGCTGAGCCTGGTTCAATTATCCTGGGTTACTCAGTTTGATTTAAAATTCCAGTGGTTTAAACCAGTTCACATGTTAAAAGCAGTCCGGGTCCTATAACACTGCAAGCTAGTATGGTTTGAATATAACTCTGTAGAAGGTTTACAGAGGTAAAATAGACTCTAAGAGAACTGTAACACCACCAAGAACGAGGTTCAGTCAGGATGAAAGAAGGGTTTGTGTTGGATTTGTTGGAGTGGGTTAACCTGTTATGGCTTGGTGGTGGCCAGAGGTGAGCATCCATGTGAACTTACAATTGGTGGGGCAAAACATCCAATTTGATGCATGGGTGCATTTGCCGTGGTGGGAGAAGGTCCAGTAAAGGGATTATGCTCGTCAGTGGTGTTTGAGGTGTTTGTTGGTGCTTGGGTTGAAACTGGATCAATTGCCTCCACTGAAGGGATTATGCTCGTCAGTGGTGTTTGAGGTGTTTGTTGGTGCTTGGGTTGAAACTGGATCAATTGCCTTGGCTGAAAGGATAGCGTTTCCACTTGTGAGAAAAGAAAAACAGTGCTGCTGGCAGCAGGTAACCTAGGGTTTTACCCTTCTAAGTTCTGATACCACGAGAAATTGGAGAGATTGGGAGAGAAACCCTTTGTGTGAAATGTAGACAGTGAATTAGGGTGTAATAGGTTATCTTATTTAGAGACTTTGTAAAAGGTAGTACATTGTACTCTATGACAGTGCAACAAAGTACAATGAATACACTATCATACAACTAAACTGGAATGATTTGCTGCATTTTTAAGTTAAGAGAGCTTTTTGGTTTTTGTGTGATTCTCTATTCTCCTATATTCTTTAGTAATTTTTTCCCCCTGATCCAAAGAATAACAGTCATGCAGATACCATACAGCTACTAACTACACACCTATATACAGCTAGTTAAGTCAGGAGTATGGAGCAACATAAAGGGAATACTTTCTTTCTTATTCTTTATTAGAATATGTACATTAGAATAAATAGAAGTGGTAGAAGAGAAATTATCTCTACTACCTAGCTTCAAACAAATTTAAATATATATCTAAACAGAATTATTCCTAACTGACCTAATCCTATCTTATCAAGAATAGTTATTTATTTGAATACAAAAATAAAAAATAAATATTCTAATGAGGAAAGACTAGCAATAGCATACACACACTTTTTTTGGGATTTTTGTCTTTTGGTGGGGCTTCCATGTGTGTTTCAGCCATTGTCCTTGAGGGTAGATTTACATATGGGATTTAAGAGGAAATACTTTTACTCTTCTTCTTTTTCTTGTTCTTTTCATCTTTTTCCCCCTTCTTCTTTTTCTTTGTTTGCCTTGGTTGTTCTATGAGGATTCCTATTTTCTTTATGCATAAAGTAAGAAATTTTATTTGGGCGGAAGGAGAGGTACAACTAGGGCTTAGGTTAAGACATCCATCTTGTTAACTAGACAAACTAAACTAAACAGAGAACCAAAGAGGTTAATTAATACAACAACTCCCCACATCAGAATGGAGACTTCTTGAAAACCATAGTTTTAAAAACTGGGCTCTGAAGCATGGACAGAGTCACTGACATGGGTATGCTGAGGCATCAAATTGCAGAAAATATAAAACACAATAAAAAATTGGTTATACATCTGAAAACTTGACAAGTGGCTGGTTTAATTTGAGACACATGAATATTCTCTCAAGATAAATAAAAAGGGGAAAATTTTTGTTCGTTGAATTTTAATTATATTATAAATTATTTAAATTCAATAAGAATAAAAATAAAAATAGAACTAAAGAAACATTTATTTTATAAATTTCCAATTGATAAGAATATAAATTTAAAAAAAAAATGAAAGGAACATCATATCATATGTATATTATAAAAGTTAGGCATATCATCAAGATGGGGTTTTTAGTCTCATTTTATCATTTTTTTGGGGGCCATCTGTGTTCAAGCTGTATCATATTTGTGTCAGGTGCCGAAGCTGAGAAAAAGAGAATTTTTATTATGACACATCCTTGCACTTGTCAGCTGTGTTTTGTGGCAGTGTTGATACCTGACATGTGTCCAACGTGCTGACAGACTTAAAAAATAGGTGTGTCTATGCTTTATATGGTTGGTTCAACCGGTAACTGATTGGCTTTTTCCAGGCCTCATTAACTCCTATAAAATGTAGACTTGTGAATGAATCAACACTAGACAGTCAACTGAACCAGCTGGTTAACCAAAGAATTGAATGTAAACAGGCTGATTCAGCTACTGAACCAGTTTGGGTGGCGCTGAAATGCAGACAGACTTAAAAAATAGATGTGTCTATGCTTTATAGGGTTGGTTCAACTGGTGACTGACTGCTTTTTCTGGGCCTCATTAACTCATATAAAATGTAGATTTGTGACCGAGTCAATACTAGACAGTTAACTGAACCAGCCGGTTAACCAAAGAACTGAATGTAAACAGGCTGATTCAGCTACTGAGCCAGTTTGGGTGGTGCTGAAATGCTGGACTTGCAGCCAGTTGAGGGTGTTCACTTGGAGAAAGATATCAATGCTTGGAATTGAGCCTGACGTTGTCAGTTCTCTTAGAGTCTAAGTGGTTTAATGTTGTCCTTGGCTTGAGATGAGTTTTGAATAATAGCCTTGACAGTATATTAAATTTTCTCAATTTTATTTGTCAATATAAAGTAATTAAAATTGTACTTAAAAAAATATACAAAGGACTTGATTTTTCCATTATTATAATAATAAAATAAATAAAAAAATTTGCACTTCATAATAATGGAAAATTTATTCCTTAGTATATTTTTTTAAGTACAATTTTAATTACTTTATATTGACAAATAAAAGTGAGAACATTAAACCACTTAGCCTTTATTTTATTTATTTTAGTATTATAATAATGGAAAAATCAATTCCTTAGTATATTTTTTTAACTACAATTTTAATTACTTTATATTGACAAATAAAAGTGAGAAAATTTAATGTACTGTCAAGGCTATTATTCAAAACTTATCTCAAGCTATTGATATTTTGAAACTATATGGTTGTTATATAAATTTTTATAGGTTATATATATATATATGGGGGGGGATCAATTGACATTAACATAAAATTTGATGTATCTACACCCATCAATATTTAATTATAAAAAGTGAATATCATTGATCTAACTGTTGAATTAGAAGTAATTCTCATGTTAATCTTATATTTCTAATTGTAGAAATATTTGTGGTTGAGAGAGCCAAAAAGCTTGCTTTATTCGCTGAATTGAGATACAATATATACAAGAGGGAAGAAAAATAAAAACAGTAACAAATCAGAATAACAAATGAGATCCAAATCTGTACAAATCTCCTATAATTACTCCCTTTCTATCTATGATTTATTTTCAATTATTTCCTCTTAATTACAAGGTCAAAATCGAATTTGGCCATACTCTCCTTCATGTTGGATTATAGATGTTAATTATGTTCAACTTACCAACACAATCTTCAAAAAATTGTCTTGCAAGAGTCTTAGTAAATATATCAGCAGTTTGCCTCTTGGTAGGTATATAGGTCAAGCAAACAATCCCTTTCTTGATTTTCTCCTTTATAAAATGCCTATCTATCTCCACATGCTTTGTTCTATCATTTGTACTGGATTGTGAGAGATATTGATGGCAGCTTTATTGTCACAATAAAATTCGATGGGTGCTTTCCTCTCAATTTGCAATTCTTCGAATATTTTCTTTAACCAAAACCCTTCACAAATTCCTTGTGCAATTGCTTTGAATTCAACCTCAGCACTACTTCTAGCAACAACACTTTGCTTCTTGTTTCTCCATGTCATTAGATTACCCCATACAAAGGAACAATATCTAGATGTTGACTTTCAATCGTCAATACATCCTGCCCAATATGCATTTGTGAAGATCTCAATGTTACCGTGATCATTCTTTTTGAATAGTAATCCCCTTCTAGGTGTGCCTTTTAAGTATTCAATATCTTATATACTGCATCAAGATGTCTTTCTTTTGGAGAGCTCATGTATTGGCTCACTGTACTCACTACAAAGGCAATGTTGGGTCTTGTGTGAGATAGGTATATTAGTTTACCCACTAACCTCTGGTACCTTTCTTTATCAACTAACTTTCCATTATCTTTCCATCGTTTTGTCTCCATGGGAGTGTAACTGGGTTTGCATCCAAGCATATCACTTTCTGAGAGTAAATCCAAAATTTATTTCCTTTGGGATATATAAATCCCTTTTGAAGACCTGGCCACTTCCATACCCAAGAAATATTTCATTTTTCCTAGGTTCTTCACTTGAAATTCAGTAGTGAGAGCCCCTTTAAGTCTCTCCATCTCCTCCTGATCGTCACTTGTAAGGATGATATCATTCACATACACAATTAGAATAGTCTTCCTGCCACTTTTGTGTTTGAAAAACATAGTATGATCTGATTACCCTTGCTCGTAGTTTTGGGCTTTGAGCACTTGGGAGAATCTCTTGAACTAAGCCCTTGGTGACTATTTTAATCCATATGAGGATTTTTTCAGTCTGTAGACTTGTTCATCTTCATTAAATCCCAGAGGGAGAGTCATATAAACTTTCTCCTTTAGATCACCATTTAGAAAAGCATTTTTAATATTGAGTTGTTGCAATGTCCACAGCAAGTGAAAGCAAGACTCTAATTATATTCAACTTGGCCATTGGAGCAAAAGTTTACGTATAGTCCATACCATAGGTCTGGGTGGACCCCTTTGCCACAAGGTGTGCTTTGTCTCTCTATTGTTCCATCTGAATTATACTTCACATTGAATACCCATTTGCACCTAACTGACTTCTTTCCTTTTGGAAGATTGACTTCTTCCCAAGTTTCATTCTTTACTAGAATATTCATTTCCTCCATGACTGCATTCCTCCACTTAAGTATTTATAGTGTCTCTTGAATATTGTTGGGAATTTTTACCTTATCCAGATTAGTAGTAAAGGCATAATATTGAGGTGAAAGGGCCTTATAGGACACAAACTTTTCTATTGGATGAAGCGTGCATGTTCTTGGTTTTTTCTTAAGAGAAATAGGAAGATCAAGATCAGATGGTTCATCTTCTGGTTCATCATCCTCATCTTCATTCATCTCTGCCCCAATGGTTTTTTTCTTGTTGGGGTTCAGGATCTGTCACCGGTTCGAATTCTACTTGTGCTTTTGAGACTTGGGGTTCAATACCTGATTTCTTTCTTCGTGAGTAAATTTTAAGCTCATTGTTTTCTTTTTCTTTTTCTTTTACTATCTCCCCTTGTGTTGGTATTCCCCATAGTTTCTGGCACAAGTTCTAACTCGTGTTGAGAGGATGAAGATATGGTGATAGGTTCAAGTAAAGATAGTGGTGGTGAAGGTGAAGATGGTGGTGTACTTTCAGAAGTTTGAAATTCACTCCAACTCTCCCCCTAAATTGAGGACTTGGGATAGAAGGGTGTTTCCTCATAAAAGATTACATCACAATTGACAAATAGGCGTTTAGTCACGGGGTCATAGCATTTATAGTCTTTTTGGGTTGCAAAATAGCCAAGAAATATGCATTTAATAGTGTGCGGATCTAGTTTGTTAGTGTGATGCAAGTGAACAAATATTGAGTACCCAAAAACCCTTGAAGGAAGATTGTTTTCATGGTGAGTAGTAGGATAGGTGGCTTGGAATGTTTCTAAAGGTGTTTTAAATGAAAGAGTTCTGCTAGGCATTTTGTTAATCAAATGAGTGGTAGTAAGGATGGCATCGCCCTAAAAATATTTAGATACATTACAAGTAAACATGAGTGCATGAGTAACTTCAAGAATATGTCTATTCTTTCGTTCAACAATATAGTTCTATTGTGGGCTATGAACAAGAGGTTTTATGGATGATACCATTTTTTTGCAAAAAGTCATTTATTGATTTGTTGGAATATTCAGTCCCATTATTAGAAAATAGAATTTGAATACTGATTAGATATCATAGTGTAAAAATTGATAAATACTGAAGTGGTTTCAGATATATCTTTCAACAAATACGCCCAACATAATTGAGTATGATCATCAATAAACGTAACAAACCAATTCTTTTGAGTTTGATTTGGGATGCAAGACAATCCCCACAAATCACTATGAATAATTGAAAAGGGTTTTATGGATTTGTATTTAGATATGAGGAAAGTAGTTCTTTGGTGCTTAACAAGTTCACAAACATCGCACTCAAATTCAGAAATGTTTTTATTCAAATAGAGTGAAGGAAACAAATGACATAAGTACTCAAAGTTTGGGTGGCCCATTCTTTTGTGCATAACATAAGGTCATCATTCCTAACTATTATAAGATTTTTGTGAACTATTATTATTCACTTCAAATGCTTTTAGGTAGTAAAGTCCCTTCTTTAGCATAGCCAATCGTCCTCCCTGCTGACAGGTCTTGAAAAATACAATATGTAGGATAAAATTTAGCACAACAGTTATTCTGTTTGGTAAAGGTAAACTAACTTATAGAAAGCAAGTTACAATCTAGATTCGGGACATGCAACACATAATCTAATTTAACAGAATTAGAAACTAGAATAGTCTCTTTGCCTGCTATTGTAGAGTAAGATCTATCAGCAATTTTGATTCTCTTATTGCCAGCACATGGTTTATAAGTACATAATAGTTGAGAGTCATCTGTCATATGATTTGAAGCACCTGAATCACAAATCCAACATTTCTTTTTAGTGCAAGTGTGACAACATTTACCTTTCTAAGTAGAATTAGCAATAGGTGTCTTCTTTTGTTGTTGTCTAGATGCTTGGAAATTTGCTAACATTTCTATAAGCTTATTCAGTTGAATACTCTGCTAGTTGAAGGTTGCTTCTGATCACTATCCTACTTCTCAGGAGCCTGATTTGCAGAGGCCTGATATTCACGAGATTTTTTTTTTTTTGGGTTTCCAATCTACTGGTTTTCCATGGATTTCCTAGCAAGTATCCTTGGTGTGTCTGGTCTTTTTACAATGCTCACACCATAATTTCCCTTTTTGCTCTTTATTATTGTGTTTGGTCCTTTGTGATACCAAAGCTAAAGATTTAGGGGCATTTTCATTCTTTAGCATAACTTTTCTTCTAGAAGCTTTTGTCCTCACTTCTGTGAATACTTCACGTGTGGAAGGCAGTGGAACTCGGCTTAAAATCCTTCTTGTCACATTGTCCAGCCCACGGTTCAAACCAGCGAGAAACTTGAAGACCCTTTCTCACTCAACCCATGACTAGAAACGTGTAGCATCCTCGGTTTAGCTCCACTACTCATTGGAATTTAAGTCCTGTTCTTGCTAGAGTGACGTGATCTCCAGCCAATACTTGGTAACGTCCTTGTCGCCTTGTTTTGTCTCCCATAATCGAGTTTTGATCTCAAATAGCTAGACCGCATCTTCACCATCAAAGTATGATTCCCTTGCTGCCTCCCAAATTTCATGTGCTGTAAGGAGGAACATGAAGCTCCTTTTCATTGTCGGAGCCATCGAATTGATGAGCCATGAAGAGACCATGGCATTCTCGGTCTCCCATTGCTATAAAATTTGAGGATTTGAACCATTAGGCCTTCGTGCTTCTCCTGTAATGTAGCCCAGCTTCCCTCGGCCTGTTATAGCTAATTGCAGAGCTTTGGCCCACTCATGCTAATTTTTTCCGATGAGTTTATCGAGAATAATCAGAACTGAACCCCTTCAAAGCCGGTAGTCACCACAAAGGGACCCCTAGCTTGGCTCGGGTTCAACGTGGAGGAGCCTTCGAATTCGGAATTTACCCCTACAAGTACTCTGTCTCTACTCTAGTTCAACTCCATCGTGGTTCCTTCCCTCTCACTATTCTCAGTACTCTCTTCTTTGTTCAGAGGGTCTAGCTTTGATACCATGTGGCTGAGAGAGCCAAAAAGCTTGCTTTATTCATTGACTTGAGGTACAATATATACAAGAGGGAAGAAGAATAAAAATGGCAACAAATCAGAATAACAGAATAGATCCGAATCTGTACAAATCTCCTACAATCACTTCCCTTCCATCTATAATTTATTTACAATTATTTCCTCTTAATTACAAGGTCAAAACCGAATTTGACCACAATATTAAATAATAATAACTATATAATCAAGTAGTTAATAGTCTCTGTATATTTGAAAAGTATCTTATATGTTAATTTTTTGATATATTGATGGGGTACAAAACAATGTTAGATTGATGTACAATTTTGTGAGTATGATCTTTATAATAAGAACCTTTGATCTAATAGTGGATTTTGTAAGAAAAGTATCCTATAAAAAGTTATTTAATGGTGTCAGATTGATGCCTCCCTTTTTTTTTACCCGCCCGCGGGGGGGGGGGGGGGTGGTGGGGGTGGGTGTGTGAGAGAGAGAGTGAGTTCAGTGGTCTGGTTTTTTAGAACACAGCTGAAAATAACCATGAGTGGAGCACCACAGGGAAACCATAAATGCATCCCTATTTTAGTAATTCTAGTTTGATTACGGAACTGTGAACCACTCACTTTTTGAGTTCAGTGGTCTGGTTTTTTAGAACACAGCTGAAAATAACCATGAGTGGAGCACCAAAGGGAAGCCATAAATGCATCCCTATTTTATAAGAAATGCAGTGATAAAGAGTGCCATTGAAGATACAGGAATTACTAATCCCCCTTATATAGACCTATCTTCTTTTTCTTGTTGACATTTTTTAATAAACTGCCAACTATGTTGCCAAGGAAATGTCATGTGCACACACCTTAGGTAATTTATTGAAAATTCCAGTTTAAAAGGAGTTGCCAATTTTTATTTGTATATGTTTTCCAATGTTTCTAATTTTATACGTATATGCTTATTTTATTTTCTTATTAATCTGATGTCTGTATGTTGCTGTTCAGGTTAAGAAGTCCATGTATACAAGTGATTCATCTGAAAGGGTTGCTGACTCTCTCTCTCTATACACACACACACACACGCAAACAGAAGAAAGAATTTTTTATATTTATGTATTTATGCAATTGACAAGATCATATATTAATTTTGACTTTTTTATTTGTGACTTAAATTTCTGAACCTTTTATATAGGAAGGCAGAGCATATTCTGTCCTAAGAGATGTATTTCTTGCAAATGTGCCGGTATGTTTCATTTGAGCCTGAAAAACTTGAGAGTGCTTGAAGTTGATTTTATTCAATTGAGGATTCATATACTTGGCTTTTTTTGTTGGGACTGGTCTGAGCTGCTGCTTCTGTTGTTTTTGTCATTAGGTGCATCAAAATAATTTCCGACCAAAATGTATATATGTTGCTGTTATGATGAGACGCATGATGGATGCTATTCTAAATAAGGATACAATGGATGACAAGGTAATAACTTCTTAATATGTGAGATTCTGTGTAAAGTAAATAAAGAAAGTGTACTGGGTTACATAATATAAGAAGTAGTGAGAACCTTGTTACATGGGCCTCATGAATGAGATGTGCTTCAATGGAGAAGGCAGAATGGTTAAATAACATTTAACCAGTTAAAGACAGATAATGACAAATATGATTGTTCTGATTGAAATCACACAGAACGGATATTTAAAATCATAGTAAGAGGTTGGAAATTTTGAAGTCTTCTATGCTAATCCTCAAAGTTGTCATAAAATCCACTTCCCATCTAGTATAAACGATTAAGGCATTGCAAACACTGACCTAGACTGAAAAAAAGGTAAAACTTTTCCTGATTATAGAGTTCTTTTGTATTTTTGGGGCTACAAAAGACATTGGATGTGAGGTTGCCTTTACCTTCATTCTTGGCCATATCCTGCCTTTGAATTTAAATCCTGATCATTGAATCTCTTTGCTTATGCTGGTTTTCTGGTGTTTTTTTGCCCCCTTTTTCCCTGAAGAGATGAGTTGAGATCTTTATTGAGTGTATTAACTAGGGCTACTGCTCTTCTGAATGTGTGTCATTATTTAAACGGAAAATTACGATTACCTTCGGTAAGCTAATTTGTCAAGCCCTTGCTAGTAGGACTACATTATATGTCCATCACTGTTGGCAACATAAACATTGTGTCTTCTGTTGTCTACGTCATCCCAAGCATCAGTGATGATTGACACTTTTTTCTAATGATCCATTAGTGCTTACAACAACAACAACAACAACAATAACAAAGCCTTTTCCTACTAAGTGGGATCGGCTACATGGATCAATTGACGTCATAAATCTCTATCATAAATCATATTTCTAGACAAATCATTTAAATCTAAATCTCTCTTAATAATTTCTCCTATAGTTTTTCTTGGTCTTTCTCTACCTCTACTTATTGGACTATTCTTCATCACATCTATTCTCCTAACGGGGGCTTCTATAGGTCTCCTTCCCACATGACCAAACCACCTAAGTCTCGATTCTACAATCTTTTCTACAATAGGTGCGACTTTCACCTTTTCTCTAATGCATTCATTTCTAATCCTATCTCGTCTAGTGTGTCCACTCATCCACCGCAACATTCTCATCTCTGCAACATTAAACTTATTTTCTTGTTGACTTTTTATTGCCCAACACTCAGTTCCATACAACATTGCAGGTCTTATAACTGTGCGATAGAATTTTCCCTTAAGTTTGAGTGGTATTCTTCTATCACAAATAACACCCGAAGCACTCCTCCATTTTATCCACCCCGCTTGAATCCTATGCTTTACATCTTCTTCTATTTTCCCGGTATGTTGTATGATGGATCCAAGATACTTAAATCGTGTGACTTGTGGTAAGATATGCTCTCCAATTTTTACTTCTACGCTAGAAGTGGTGTGCCTCTTACTAAACTTACACTCCATATACTCCGTTTTACTTCTACTTAAACAAAAGCCATGAGCTTCCAAAGTTTGTCTCCACCTTTCAAACTTCTCATTCATTTCCTCTCTCGATTCTCCAACTAGGACAATATCATCTGCATAAAGCATGCACTGTGGCACCGGCTTTTGGATATGTTCAATAAGTACATCCAAAACTAAGGTAAAAAGATAAGGGCTCAAAGTTGACCCTTGATGTAAACCAATAGTTATCGAAAAATCTTCTGTAAGTCCACCTTTTGTTACTATGCTAGTTGTAACCTTATCATACATGTCTTGGATTGCTCGAATATAAGTTATACGAACTCCTTTTTTCTCCAAAGCCTTCCATAGAACTCCTCTTGGCACTCTATCATATGTTTTTTCTAAATCAATAAACACCATGTGTAAATCTCTTTGATTCTCCCTATATCTCTCCATTAATTTTCGCAACAAGTATATTGCTTCCATAGTTGACCTTCCTAGCATAAAACCAAATTGATTCTCCGTAACTTGACTCTCTTTCCTTAACCTTCGCTCAATTACTCTTTCCCATAATTTCATAGTGTGGCTCATGAGTTTAATTCTTCTATAATTTGCACAATTTTGAATGTCTCCTTTACTCTTATAAATAGGGATTAAAATACTTTTCCTCCACTCATCTGGCTTCCTCTTAGATCTCATAATTCCATTAAATAACTTTGTGAGCCAACTTATACCTTTCATTTCCAAACTCTTCCATACTTCAATGGGTATATTATCTAGTCCAACTGCTCTGCCATTCTCCATTCGCTTTAATGCTTCTTTTACCTCTACCTCACAAATTTTACGGTAAAAAGTATAATTTCGATCCTCTTCTTCCGTGTCTAGCCTATCCCATTGCAATAAAATCTCGTGCCCTTCATTAAAAAGCCTATGAAAATAACCCTTCCATCGTTCTCTGATATCTCGTTCCGTGACTAACACTTTCCCGTGTTCATCTTTAATGCATTTGACTTGATCCACATCTCTTGTCTTTCTTTCCCTACTTTTAGCTAACTTATAAATACTTTTTTCTCCAACTTTAGTACCTAAAGATTGGTATAACCCATCAAATGCCCTCGCTTTCGCTTCGCTCACTGCCTTCTTAGTGTCTTTCTTAGCTACCTTATATTTTTCCCAATTTTCATTACTCTTACATAATGACCACACTTTATAACACTCTCTTTTAACTTTAACCTTATCTTGTACACTTGCATCCCACCACCAAGATTCTTTATCCCTAGGTCCCAAACCTTTTGATTCACCTAATATTTCCTTTGCCACCTTCCTAATCTCTTTAGCCATTTCATTCCACATATCGTTAGCACTTTCTTGTATTTCCCAAGGTCCTTCTTCTATAATCCTTCTCTGCAAATTCCTTTCTTTATCCCCCTTTAGTTGCCACCACTTAGTCCTTACCACTCTACCTTCACATTTACTTTTTACTCTTCTCCTAACTCTTACATCCATAACCAAAACTTTATGTTGAGTAGTTAAACTCTCTCCCGGTATAACTTTGCAATTCATGCAAAATTTTCTATCCGATTTCTTTATAAGAAAGAAATCAATTTGAGAACATATCCTACCACTTTTATACGTGATAAGATGTTCTTCAGGCTTTCTAAAACAAGTGTTAGCTAATATAAAATCGAACGCTAATGAAAAGTCTAAAATAGTTTTACCTTCTGCATTTACTTCTCCTATACCATGTCTTTCATGAACACCCTCGTAGCCTGAAGATACCTTTCCCACATGACCATTTAGATCCCCTCCTAAAATAATCTTTTTTCCTAATGGTATTTCCTGAACTAAACATTCTAAATCTTCCCAGAATTTTAACTTATGAGATTCTTTTAACCCTACTTGTAGTGCATAAGCACTAATAATATTGAAGATTTCCTTTTCTACTACAAACTTTAATGCAATGATTATATCTCCTAACCTTTTGACATCTACTACAGTATTCTTCCAAAATTTATCTATAATTATACCTACCCCATTTCTAGATTTATATTTACCAGTATACCAAAGTTTAAAACCTGAAGTATCTAATTCTTTTGCTTTTTCTCCTACCCATTTAGTTTCTTGTAAACACATAAAATTAATCCTTCTCCTAATCATAGTATCTACCATTTCCATAGACTTACCCGTAAGTGTACATATATTCCAAGTTCCAAAACGAATCCTACTCTCATGAACTAACTTCTTTAGCCACATTCGTTCACGAAAATGTGGTAGCCCTTGCTTATTTTTCACTACATCCCGGCGACAATGCAGCGGCTCTTGCTCACTTCTCACTGTACTCGAGCTATACAGCGCGTTACTTACGGGCAACGACCTAGCCTTACGTCTAATATATCGATTGTCCATGTCATAAAGATTTGACAAAGTTTTACGTTGGCTGTCGACTGCCTAACACAACCCTCCTCTTTTTCCGGGCTTGAGATCGGCTATGACCAATAAAATTCGTCATAGGCAGAGTTATCCATTAGTGCTTAATCCTTCTATATTAGGCCTGGGTTTGTTGTGAGTTACTAATTTACTATTACCTATGGGAATATTATGGGTGAGATAATCCTTTTTGGGCTTTGCTGCTTCTCTTTTTGATAACTAACAATATATCAGAAATCCACCAAGTGTGCGAACACAAGTACATTGGGTTACAAATTTATGAGCCCTTGGAGAATTTTAAAGATTACAATAAAAATTATTTATGGGCCTTCACTTAATTGCTTTATATTTTGGGTTGAAATGGTCATTGATATGGTATTAGAGCCTCTATGACTAAGCAGTTAGGAGTTTGATACTTGCCACCTCCCATTCTTCATAATTAATTTGATATTTTAGTGCTAGGTATGGTGAACCTGTTTTATATCCACCTTTCAAGCCCAAACGGCTTTCGCGTTAGGAAGCTTTTAAATATTACAAGGCAAGGAGGGGTTGTGCCTTGACCACACTTAATGCCCAAATGGCTTTTGTGTGAGGGAGTGTATTAATTATTGTAATAAATATATTTTATGGGCCTTCACTCTTTTGGGTTGAAGTGGTAATTGACAAATGTTCTCTCAAAACATAAGATAACAATTGAAGCAAGTGCAACCTCACTTTTCATCTAAACTGATGCATTCAACTTCAACAATCACCTGAAGAATTAATAAATTTATTAGTCATTTCATGAGTATCCAAAAAATATAAATAATATCCACTTTTGCTATGTGGCATGTGTACATTTGTGTGTGTGGGCAAGGAAGATGTGCTAACTCTACTATTTCTTTTAATTTATTTCAAAGGATTATGTGGGGAACAAGCGGCTGGAGTTATCTGGCCAATTAGTATCTCTGCTTTTCGAGGTAGCATTTCATTTTATTTATACACATCTGACTTTGTTCGGAGATACTTTGCACATTTTTCATTACCTTAATTGTTATTTATTTATTTATTTGTTTTTTGAAGGATCTCTTTAAGACAATGATAAGTGAAGCTAAGATGTGGATAGATAAATTCTTGGAGAAGAATAACAAGACAAGCCGCTTTGACTTTTCTCATGTAAGCTCTCTTTAATATTTATGATGAAGCATCATCAAATGCAAAATGTAATCTATGCAATATTAATCAAATTCACTTCTTGAGGGGTTTGTGTTTGGTTTACCAAAACTGATTAGTCGTAAATATGAGATCTGTCTAATAATAATTAAATAAAATTATATTATCAAAGTCCAAAATAAAGATGTAACACCAACTGGTATTCATTTGTGATTATTATTCAAAGTTCATCTCATGATATATATTACAACTATTGAAATCTTAAAATCTTTCTTCAAGAATTGTTCGTAAGATTCTAATTGATTAGAAATAGAATTGAAAAGTACTTGATTCTCATTATATGTCATAATAGATGGTAAATGTTTGGTCCTTTTTTTATGTTTATGATAAATATATTTATGACTCTGCTTAACATGAGTATGTGTTTCTAACCGAAAGTAGCAGGAACAGGACTCACGTGGTTGATCATCTTTTTAGCAGGAACAGGACTCAAATGGTTGATTACTACTTGTTTCTACATTAAAAAATGAGACTTCTGTTATTGTATCATTTTTTGTTTGATAGGACTTCTTGTCTTGTACTTTGTCTGTTCACCCTGCTCTCATTATTGTCTGGATTTCTGCTTACAATGTTTTCTTATGTCTCTGTGTGTTCATAGTATATTTCTAGAGACACTATCACAACTGGCTTGGAAAGGACTCTCTCCACTGGTAATTTTGATGTCAAAAGGTTCAAGATGCACAGAAAAGGAATGACGCAGGTTTATTATTTTTCTAACAAATTTTCTTTCCATCATCATCATATTTATTATCAGAAATGAAATGACTGAAGGGGTTCATGTCTCTTGATCAGAGCTTAGGTGCTGGGGATAGGGTTGAATTATTGTGTCTTGGCACTTCTCTTAGCCATCAATGCAATGACACATAGTGACTGATGAAACTTCTTTATT
Organism: Erythrophleum fordii; assembly: GCA_032878935.1. Taxonomy (NCBI): domain Eukaryota; kingdom Viridiplantae; phylum Streptophyta; class Magnoliopsida; order Fabales; family Fabaceae; genus Erythrophleum; species Erythrophleum fordii. The sequence continues at coordinate 8,195,885 of JAVQMF010000052.1, read as the reverse complement.
TATAGGTGCTAGCTAGGTTATCATTTATAGGGACCTTGGGGCATATGACAAGAATCTCTCCACAGTTTGAGAAGTCGAGGAAAGTTAGTGGACCTAGAGCTTTGCAGCCTAGCCAGGTAAGCCGCATTTTTCGGGTACTCTTGTGCTATGGGATTGGCTTTTAATTCTGTCCTGACTCTTAAACTCTTATCTAGTTTTTGACTCTTAACTCCATTTTTGTTCTATTCCATCTGCTATAGTGGGGCATGCTTTGTCCTTGTGATACTCCTGAAGGTGAGGCTTGTGGACTGGTGAAGAACCTGGCTTTGATGACTCATGTTACTACTGATGAAGAGGAGGGCCCCTTAATTTCTCTGGTATGTTTCTTGTAATATATTTCCTTATATGCTTATTGATTTTGTAAAGATTTTTTTATATTTGTTCCATCGAGGGAGTGGGACATTTGCACCTCTTGTTGGCATTTTGGATGGGATGTTACTTTTAAAGGAACAGAAGAAGCGTGTGAACAATGATACTCACTACCATTATTTACTAGGCCCACTGAACAGTTTTTTAGCATGCAGATACATGTGAATCTTGTTATATTTCTTGAATATGAATGTCTTTTGGGTGTATGCTTGTAGCGTGAGTAATTCTGTAGTTTTTGTATTAGTTTCACTTGTTTTTATATGATTGTATTATGAGTAACTTCCAGAATCTTTGAATGTAATGTTTTCAGTGGCAATGTATAAATCTAAAGTTTCATGCCCAGAAGTTATGAATCAAATTTTGACCTATTGTTCTGATTATGTGTCATATAGGGTAACTTAAGGTGTTATTTACCTGGGGTTTCTTTATATGATATGCAGCAAGATTAGGGAGGTTTGTTATGTTAATTGGTATGGAAGATTTTAAGTTTAATTCAAATTAATATATAGCATGTAAAAATCATATATTTAAAGGTAACAACTTTGTAGACGTATTTTGATAATCAAAATGAGGGAGTTCAAAATGAAGAAAAGGTATGCATATATTTTTTTTGACAAGTGTGACGATCAGTAAATTGTGCATAGTTAAATTACTTATGACGTATCTAATTCATAACTTTCAAATAAATTCATAAAAATTATGAGTATATTTATATATTTCTTTTGGTAACTTAGGTGCCAGAATGTTTTGATCTATCTTGCCTAGTTTTTGTTATTTGTTGTTTGCTATATAAATTTTGTACTTAAAATAAAGTAAAATTGTTATTTAATGTTTTGAAAATGGTAGATGTAATACGATGAATCATGAATGTTACAAGAAAATATATGATAAATCTAAGTGCTATATCTCCACAAATCCATGATAATGTAAAACACAAAATAATAAAAATACTTGAAGGAGATTATATTGAGATAGTTCTAACAAAAAAAATTAAATAAAAAATTATTTCAAACAAAATAGTATTATTTCATTTCATTTTTGCTTGTTATTGTAATAAATAATAGCATTTAAAAAAAAAGCAACATATACTATAGTCACTATTATTAAATTTAATGAGTATTTTAAGAAAAAATATAATGAGAATGATAATTTAATACTATTACAATTATATCATGATGACATGATATTTCCATTTCATTTAATAAGCACTATTGCATTGTTTTGCTATATGTAGATATTATTATTATTATATTATCACACTGTTATAAGTGGCACCATTATTTTTTTTAGTTCTTCCCTTTTGAAAGGACTCAAACATTGGATTAATCATGTAATATATTTAATAATCTTGTTAAAATGTAATTTACTATACATACACACTTGGGAAGATTTAATTGAATGAGGCATACACATGGCAATGCAAAGTAAAAATGCTTAGGTGGCGTTTATGTGGCAGGTGAGAAGACGAGTAGGAAAATTCTCATTCGTACACTAAAAAAAATATCATGGTTTTTAGGCTATTATATATGTATGTATGGATGGATGGATGGATGGATGCCTGTGCATGTGTGTGTGTGTGTGCGTGCGTGCGTGCATGCGCATGCGTGTGCACATGTGTGGGTTGATGATCTAAATTTGGCTTTTGCAGGACATGCTTTCAATATAAGGAATTTTTATTGTCATGAGAGGTTGTTTAAGTAGCTTTCAACTGGCAGCATTCTGTGCATGCATGTGCTAACTGTTGGCTTTCTTGGCATTTGTCTGTTGTGATTTTGTCTTGTTATTTGTTTGATTATCTGAATAGTTTTAATGCTTCTATGTCAAGGTGTATTCTCAAGTGTGCATGCAAGATATGGGCAACTAGATTTCAGATATATTGTTACTTAATTTTTGTGCATATACATTTTGATGCTTAAGTATTTCTGTGGCAGTGCTATTCTTTGGGTGTTGAGGACTTGGAACTGCTCTCTGGGGAAGAGCTTCACACACCGGGTTCCTTTCTTGTTATTTTTAATGGGCTGATCCTTGGCAAGCATCGGAGGCCACAGGTATCTCAGTTTCTGTTAAAGTTTTTTCTTTAATCCAAATAAAAAGTGCATTCATGACTACACGATTATTCTTGTAAAGCTATTATTGATATCATCATCATCATCATTTTTCCCCCCTCTCTTTTCAAGCGTTTTGCTGCTGCAATGAGAAAGTTGCGGAGAGCTGGAAAAATTGGCGAGTTTGTAAGTGTCTATGTCAATGAAAAGCAGGTAAACACTTTAATTTATGATTATTTACTTGTTTTTTTAATCTTCCTCTCTGCTGTTTCTGCCATTTTCCTGTTTCCTGGTTCAAGTTTTTTTTTTTTTGGGTGGGTCTGTAATTTCTTGTTTGGTTTAACTATTGCCATGTGTCTTATATCATGAATATAATAATATCCCCTGGCCATACTCATAATCCTGAAGAAAAGGCGGTTGTTGCCATTGCTGTTATCAAATTAAGAAACTTTAAATTCCCATCTTACCTTTGTTTTACCTGCTGTTTCTTATTTGGTATTGTTGAAATTTAGGGTTAAAGCAAAGGTATGGTTGGGTTGGCAGAACCTAGGGGCTGAAGAAAAACACTTACTTCAGCCCTTGTTACCTTCTTTTATTTATAATCTAAAACTAGATTTTAATTACAAGATAATCTCCTGAAGATAATGATAAGTATAAGACTCCTAGACAATGATAAACTCGAACAGTTTAATCCTGTGACAGTCCCACTCAAATTCTAAAACTTATGTTTGAATAAGTGACATGTTTTTTAAGAGGTATTTTGGTTGCACTTTCTTCTTTTTGTTTGTTAGTAATTAATTTTAGCTTTATACTATAATCTATCTATCTATCTTCCCATTTAATATAGCTGTAAGGCTGATACTGTTTTAAAACCATTTTAGCTTCTAGCTGACTCTCACAGCCTTATTATTACCCTGCACATCTCTCTTGCTTTTTGTATTGTGGATTTTACTTCCCACTTTATCCTGAATGACACGTGTTTTTGCATGGGATACTGCACTAGCTGAAATAAGTGAAAAACTAATATGATTGCAAATTTTCCTTTTAGCGGTGTGTTTACTTAGCTTCTGATGGCGGTAGAGTTTGTCGTCCGCTTGTTATTGCTGACAAGGGCATATCAAGCGTCAAAGAGCATCATATGAAGGAGTTAATGGTAAGTTTATCTCATGCACTTATTATTGGGGGGAAAAAAATGAAAATTGCTCACATGAATTCAAATTTCATGCATTTTCAGGATGGAGTGCGTACATTTGATGATTTTCTACGTGATGGCCTGATTGAGTATCTAGATGTTAATGAGGAAAACAATGCTTTGGTTTGTTCTGCTCTAATTACTTATAGCTTCTCCTTGTTACAAAATCTTGTTCCTAATAAAAGTGGCCCTTGCGGCCTTTATTCTATGTCATAGATTGCTTTATATGAAGGGGATGCCACACTGGAAACTACTCATATTGAAATTGAACCTTTCACCGTCTTAGGTGTTATTGCAGGGCTGATTCCATATCCTCATCATAATCAGTCTCCTCGAAACACGTATCAGGTTTCCTCTCCTTTCCTTGCTCTTGTTCCCTCTTTCTCTCGTAGCACAAATTAACTCATATTATGTGGCTGTCCTCTTCTCTCCTGAAATTAATTCCTTTTGGATAATTGTAGTGTGCAATGGGGAAGCAAGCTATGGGAAATATAGCTTATAATCAGGTAAAAAATTTTTTTTTTCTTGTTTTAGTGCAACAATTGTATGAATTTTGCTGGAAAGTACCATTAATTTTAATTAAATTATTTTTAGTTATTTTATTTGCTTGATTTTAATTAAGGCTTATTTGTTTTTAGTTGGTTTTGGATAACTTTTTTATGTGTTTAGGATTAGTTTAAGTATTTTGTTTAATTAGAATAAGATTAGTTTAAGTTTCCAATTTTAACAAGGATAGAGTTATCCTATTTTGATTAAGATAAAGTTATTTTATTTTTTTTAGAGTTATGTCTATTAGTTAAAATAGAAATCTACTCTTTCTTTTATTGTCTATAAATGTAATGTTGCTTCAATAAGTTCAAAGAAAATTTAAATCCTGAATTTCTACATGGTATTAGAGCCGACAAGGCTTGAATGACAAAACATGTTGTTAGTTAGCATAAGAAAATTATACGTTGATGGTTAATGTAAGCAAATTATACGTTAGTGGTTAGTGTGAGAAAACCGTAAGTTGGTGGTTAACGTGAGAAAACCATACATTGGTGGTTTGCGTGTGGTTAGCATAAAAAATTATACGTTGATGGTTAGTGAAAACTAGGATCTCTATCTCAGAAAAAGGTTGAAGATAGGATGCCCAAAATTAAGATCGTTGTTACAAAGTGAGGGAAAGAAGAAGACAAAGAGTCAAAATCCAACAATAAATTAAAAAAAAAAAAAGACAAGAGTGAAGAAATTTTTTCAGATAACCTCCAAATGTTGAGAAAAAAAGAAGATTGGAAATGCTGGAAGATTAGCTCCAAGCTGGAATATCCAACTTAAGGTGGAGTGTTGGAAATTATCATTAATTTTAATTAAATTATTTTGTGGTTATTTTATTTATTTTATTTTAATTAAGGCTTATTTGTTTTCTGGTGGTTTTGGATAATGTTTTTATGCATTTAGAATTAATTTAAGTGTTTTGTTTAATTAGGATAATATTAGTTTAAGTTTTTTATTTTAATTAGGATAAAGTTATCCTATTTTAATTAAGTTGAAGTTATCCCTTTTTTTTTTTCCAGTTATGTCTATTAGTTGAAATAGAAGTTTACTTCTTTTTTTTTTTTTTTCAAAATATCGTCTATAAATATAACGTTGCTTTCATCTAATAAAATAAGTTTTGTTCACTGAATAGTACAGTGGGGAGCAAACCATATAAATAGAGAAGTCCTCTGTTTTTGTGAAGCAGAACAGAGGAATCCATAAAAGGGAAAAAAAATCAGAATAAAGGTCAAATTTAAAGCCTACAGCAAATGGGAGGAAATGACAATTAAATGCGAATAAGTCTCAGCACTAAAAAAGGTAAAGAGCCGCTGGGTGATGAACAAATATGTCCGCATTCACTGATATAAAGATATAAACACTCATATAAAATACGGTCAACCCCCCCTCCCCTCCACCATTGCGTATTGTTACTTATCGGGTATAGAATAGATCTGCTTCTTTTGTTCCTACGAATAGAATTCTTCCATTATTACTAAAAAACTAGAACAAATATTAATCCTTTATCCGAGATAATCCACTAAAAAGAGAGGGTCCATAGTATAGTTTTTTACAGTGCAATAAAGTTACATAGTGTCCATTTTTTGTTGATATAAGAGGTATTTTCATGGGCTTGCCTTGGTATCCTGTTCATACTGTCGTATTAAATGATCCCAACCTACTCTGCCAAATATAGATGCACGCCTATGAGCTTTGGCAATGTTATTGATCAATTCCATAATGAGTACTGTTTTACCCACTCCAGCTCCACCGAAAAGTCCTATTTTTCCTCCACGGCGATAAGGAGCTAAAAGATCTACTACTTTAATTCCTGTTTCAAAAATGGATAATTTTGTATCTAACTGTATAAAGGCAGGCGCGGATCTATGAATAGGAGATGTTGTGCGAGTATCTACAGGACCTAAATTATCAATAGGCTCTCCAAGCACGTTGAAAATTCGTCCTAGAGTTGCTCCGCCGACTGGAACACTTAGAGGAGTTCCCGTGTCAATCACTTCCATTACATTTATACCAAACTTCTCGGCCGCGCACACGCAATGGAGCCGTAGACAGTCAAGTGAAATCCAATCCACGAAATAATTTGATCTATAGACAACATTGTTGTGGTAAAGGTCGTAATGCTAGAGGAATCATTACCGCAGGGCATAGAGGGGGAAGTTATAAGTGTCTATATCATAAAATCGATTTTCGACGGAATCAAAAAGACATGTATAGGAGAATCGTAACCATAGAATACAACCCTAATCGAAATGCATACATTTGTTTCATACACTATGGGGATGGTGAGAAAAGACATACCAAAGAGTGTGAACTGTAAAAGTTAACAATTGCATTGATTAAATGAAAAAAGGGGCTTTGGTGTATAGAGAGGACCTCGCTGTTTTAGAAGTAACCATAGAAACGATGGAACCCACTATTTCTTTATTGATTTCTATTTAATTGAATATGTTTTTTTTGATACCTAGTATTGATACAATTTTTTATTTTGAGGTTAAATGCTTAGAAATAAAAAGAAAAAATCATGGTTGGGAAGGTTGTAGTAGCAAAAGCCATTGGAGTTTTTTATTTTATACATTGGAAGAATCCTTTTTTATTATTAATAGACTAGTAATGGGAAAAGAATAACTGAAAGAAAAGAAATGAAATGGTTATTCATCAAAGTTTCATTTATTCAATGACCAGAATTAAACGAGGCTATATAGCTCGGAAAGATCCTTCTGTTTTTGTGAAGCAGAACAGAGGAATTCACTGAATAGTACAGTGGAGAGTAAACCCTGTAAATAGAAGTCCTCTGTTTTTGTGAAGCAGAACAGAGGAATTCACTGAATAGTACAGTGGAGAGTAAACCCTGTAAATAGAAGTCCTCTGTTTTTGTGAAGCAGAACAGAGGAATCCATAAAAAGAAGGAAAAAAAATCACAATAAAGGTCAAATTTAAAGCCTACAACGAATGGAAGGAAGCGACAATTAAATGCGAATAAGTCTCAGCACTAAAAAAGGTATGAGCCATTGGGTGAGATGTTGAGTCTCCTTGCTGTGCAATGACATGATTGACGCTGAACAAAGGAGCTCTAATGTCTACCAACACAAGGCATTGTTCTTTACTACTTTTTGTTGAAAATTAATTTAGTTATTGGAATGGAGGTGGTGAGGATTGCACTCCAGATCACTTGATCGTAGAGACAGAGATATCATGTCAAAGAGCTAGTCACCCAAAAAACATAAACTGTATTGGGTATTGGTTGATGTTAAGCCATGCATCTACTTACACATGTTGAGGGCTTGACTTTTTTTGGTAGAAAAATAAGTGAGACGGTAGGGAGTATGAAAATGGAGGATAAGAAACCCTCCTCAGCTAGCTAACAAGGAACAAAATACAAGGAAGCAATTACATACTTTTCTTCTGTTTGCATATCATGTCACTCTTGCCGAAACTGGCATGCTCAACGTATGCTATTGATGAAGTCTTTATTTCTTGATTTTGTAGCTATGCCGGATGGACACCTTGCTGTACCTACTGGTTTATCCTCAACGGCCTTTGCTGACTACAAGGACAATTGAGCTGGTTGGTATATTGTTTCATTTAATTTCTAGTAATAAAGGGCTGTGATTAACCTATATTCTTTCAGGTTGGGTATGATAAGCTTGGAGCAGGTCAGAACGCCACGGTAGCTGTTATGAGCTATAGTGGTTATGACATAGAGGATGCAATTGTCATGAACAAGTCATCTCTCGATCGTGGTTTTGGTCGTTGTATAGTTATGAAAAAGTAAACAATTTCATTTGGTGATTTTACACTTCATCTTGTTGGACAATGTTTTGTTATATTTCTTTAGTCTCTCATCTAAGGTGGTCGTGCCATGATGTTTCCTGATGTATAGGTATACTGCCATTAATCAAAAGTATGATAATAACACATCAGACCGGATACTTAGGCCTGATAGAACTGCTGATAATGCAGGACGTATGCAGGTAATATGCTTTGATAGTAATTACTCTTTTATTGATTTTACTGTGTACTAATTTGTTTGAAATTCACTTGGGGTATATTGCCTATAATTTATCCATTTGAATATTATATGTTGCGACCCAAGAATTGGTTTTGGTGCCAAATTTCTTAAATGAAACCTGTTTTGAGATCCACAAAAGATAAACTTTTTATTCATAGGAGCTATCCATCAACTTACATTAGGTCTCGAAATGTTCAATACGTCCAGAATAGTTCACCATTCAGTAATGCAATGCGCCAGTGCCTATTTAGAAGTTCAAACAGTCCAAAATGGGAACAATTTCCAGGCTGGACCTTTGAGGAAGCATCTCTATCTACAAAAGTCAGCATCTGAACCCTCATGGATGAACATCTTTGCTTACTCGGGAAAAAAAGTGTGGTGCTGTTTAACTCTGATGATTTCACTAAAAAGCAAATCAGATATATAGGTGGCAATGTTTTTATTAGAACCCTCACTGCTCCACTGGTAATGCCAAATCAGTCTCTGAAGCATTTTGGATATGTTTGGGAATTAGGAGGGGAGGGGAGGGGAGGGGAGGGGAGGGGAGTGGAAGGGAAGGGAAATGAAGAGGATATGGTCAAACCTCTCACGTACTGTAAGCAGTTCCTCTGGTTGTTTGTATATATATTAGTGTTACATGTTCTTATACAATACAATGCAATTTGACCTTTTGTCATGACCAATGTTTCCTTCACTGCTAGACAATGCAAGGGAACAAGGTCAGCATTCAGCAGTCTCCTCTGCTGCTTTTCCATCCAAAAGTGTGCAGGGGTTAGAAATTTGTTTCTTGATTATTCAATAGGTGATTTAAATTATACATAAAACTTCTATCTGGTTGGACTTGACAGCCATGAGGTCCATTTTACCTTTGTTACTTATCTCCTAGCCTAAATCTCTCACAGACAGCAAGCAGTTCCAACCATCAGGCGTTTCCAGTCATAGACTTTGCTATTATTAATTTGCTAAGTGTTATTGCTCAGAAGGTTAAAGACGTGTTTCTGAGATTTTTCATTTCTTTCTTGGCCGTGGTATATTGTCAAAAAGTTATTTATTTGTTAAAATTGTCATTTTCTAGTATTGTAGTTGGAATCTTGTTGTTGATTTAAATATTTTCTTATGCTATTGGATATGCTTCTGTTCCCTCTAGATACTTGATGATGATGGACTTGCTGCACCTGGGGAAATTATTAGGCCAAATGACATATATATCAACAAACAATCCCCTATTAATACAAAGACACAAATGACAGGATCTGCTGCAAATTTGCCTGATAGGTTAGTTTTTAACTTTGGGTTGAACTGTTGATACTTCTTGGGTCTCCTATAAGAGTTATGCCGCTTGATGTAATTTCCTATATATATTCTTTTTCTGCCAGTGCATATCGGCCTAGTATACAGACATTTAAAGGTCCTGAAGGAGAATCTTGTGTAGTGGATAGAGTGGTTCTTTGCTCTGATAAAAATAACAACATGTGTATCAAATTTTTGATTCGTCATACTCGTAGGCCAGAGGTAAAATCTTCTAGGTTTTATTGTGAAGTTTTATACTTATTATGAAGTTGCTTATTGACTTCTTCCTCTATTTCTGTTGTTTTAGCTTGGTGACAAATTTAGCAGCAGACATGGGCAGAAAGGTGTTTGTGGAACAATTGTCCCACAGGAAGACTTTCCGTTTTCTGAGCGCGGCATTTGTCCAGATCTGATTATGAATCCTCATGGATTTCCTAGGTAATATTGTTCATCTATACACCATTTCTTTTTATGAGGTATGTGGGAAGCTTTTTGGGAACTTCTCTAATTTCTTTTGACATATCAAGTTATATGCCACATGGCTGTAAATAAGGGATTTCTGATATGAATAATAATTGGGTATGTTAGGGCATTTGTATAAATTTGGATTATTTGTATCATAGTTAATTTAGAATAATAGTTATCTAGCAAGTTGGGTTTGCCTGGTTTGCCTATTTAAGCATTTCTTTGTATTTGGATTTATCAGACTAATGCATTATATTGGGATTATTAATGATTTTTGTTCTTCTCTCTCTCTTGAGCCCTCCCTATTCTCTTTTCCCATGTTTTGCATCACAACAACATGATACTAAGTTGAAAATAATTTATATCTATCACCAAGCTACAAGGCTACTTTATGGCTGAATAACTTCTCCAGCTGGTCCATTTCTACATTACCTGCTGGAAACAATTTTCCCTTGCCCAAGTTTATCTTTAGACCAGAAATCTCTTAGAAGCAAACAATAATAATTTCATGCCCCGAATAAAAACTGATATGGAGTCTTGACTTACAAATTGATAGTAAAAGGAATATTCAGCTTATGTCCTTCATTTGAACATAAGGCCGTGATGGAATCAAAATGTTATTGAACTCTTTGATCTAGGAATTAGTTAGGATGGATTTGAGTTGACTTCTAATCATGGTCATACAGCAATAAGCCTTAAGTTATTGCTTTAGTCAAACTTTGAGCACTGTAGTGTTATATGTAATCTAAAGTGAAATTAAGCTTGGGAGTAGGGCTCAGTTATAAATTAACGATTAAGTCTATTTATGTGTACCTTGTAGTTTTAAGACAGACATCTCTGTGCTTTTATTACTGGAAATTATATGTACTTGACATCCATTGACAATATGTATTTGGTGGATTTTTAAATAACCTTACCTTTTTCCCCCCAATAATGCTTTTGGAATTATTATGAAATGCTTTTTTAGGGAACATGTTACATTACATGAACGTTTATGGTGACAGTTGATCGGAGTAAATCTTGATTATTGGGCCTTGGATGAATGGTTTGGGTTAAAACATTGCTTAGCTGAGTTCGGTTCCAGCATTATTAAGTTTGTTCTTTTAAAATAAAGTAAAGCCAATATTTGAGCCCGAGCTTTAATTGAAACCAAAAGTGTTCTTTCTCAAACTTGTTCAATACATGAGCCAAGCCCAAACAGTTCAAGAACATAGTATGAATGTAATACATATATGCACATATAAAAATTAAACTAAATAATAATTTATGAATCTTTATATTATGCATGTGTTTGAGTATAAGAAAATTTTACAAAAATATATATTACAATCCATTAATGATGCATAAACTTTTGTATTTATTTATAATCCTTAATAAAATCATATATTTCTATATATATATACACATAATAGTATTTATATTATTTTGTCCAAAAAAATTTTTATTAGGAACTACTAACTTAGTTGCTCACAAGCATGAGGAGCCAATCATCAAATTTTTAAACACGGATTGTTTAACTTAACAAGCTTAATATTTTGATTAACCACATTTATTTAATAAATGAGCCAAGCTAAATTCAAGATTTTAATGAGTTGAATCTCAATAGCTCTTGAACAGATTGGTTCTTTTACATCCTTTGGTCGCATTACTGCTTAAAAGCTCATGACTCATGGTTTGATTCTAAACAAATGTCCAACATCCAATAGGGAATATGATTGAAAAGATATTGATTTGTGAAGTATGACAGCTAAGATGTTTTAAGAGAAGTTATTTGCCTATTAGTGGGTGGCTATTTAAGTTACGCATGCTTTCATTATGCCATGCTCAATTTTATGGGTTCATTGTAAATACAAGGTAACAAGCAAAAATGCAGTATCTGTGTAAGTTCATATAGGCTTGGGATGCATAATCCTTTTTGCCAAGATTTATCCTATCAATCCGCTATATATGTATGTGTGTGTATATTTATATGCATAGGGAGAGAGACTGTTTGATCAAGCACTGTGATTTAGCACATTGTGGGGGTTTCAGACTTTCGGTAAAACAATGATACCTGAAACTAGTTATCAATTGGATGGTGATAAAAATGCTTTGTGTAGTTTGGCATAAGTCCAACATGGAGTGTGTTGAATTGATTGGTACTATACAAGCAAGTGCCATAGCTTCCATTTATAAGTAGTCACTTTGTGTTCAGCAGCATATGCTTTAGCAAAAGTTTTTGGTGACAATGTAAGTGATTTCTCTTTCTGTTTGCAATGTTTAACATGGAGCCATTTCTTATCTTTAACATCAAAAGAATATATTATTAAATAAGCAAATATCTTAGTAATATTATTGCAAATTCTCAATAAATCTCACCTTTTTTATTTTTTGGTTGTCAGTCGTATGACAGTTGGAAAGATGATAGAGCTGCTTGGAGGAAAAGCGGGGGTTTCATGTGGCAGGTTCCATTATGGAAGTGCTTTTGGGGAAAGAAGTGGCCATGCTGACAAGGTTGAAACTATAAGGTATCTTACTTGTATATGGTATAGCATTTATAATTTATGCACATTCATGTTCTCAAAGTTTCTTGCTCTATGGCAGTGAAACTCTTGTGAAGCATGGCTTTAGCTACAGTGGGAAAGACTTCATTTATTCAGGTTTTCCTTTTAGCTTCTCTCAGAGTTGTCATCTATGCAATAAGGTTGTCGATGACAGTATTTTGACTTTGTTGTATCGAAAAGATTTGATAAAACTGTCGATATACAATAATACATGGTCAAATATAAGGTTAGATCCATAAAGGTATTATAAAAGTGGTGAAGGATATAATCATAATTAATTTTACTTGTGGCATTATCTGTGTGGTCAGGAATGGGTAAAAATATGAATATCAGAATATCTAATTGCATAGACTGTTCTTGGAATGCTTATGTTTTCAAGGGTGCTTTTTTGCCTTTATATCTATTATTTATGGCTTATCGTTGGTTTTCTTACGGAAATATCCTTGTATAATATGCAGAGATTGGAAAGTTTTACTGCAGTAATGAGTTGTTTGTTATTTCTGTATTCTTTTTTGGCTTCTCTGATCTGTGTTAAAATGGAAATATCATTTGGGTTGAAATCAAAGCTGTAAGCCTTATTCCCGCAATTTAGGTTGCCTTTGGCTAATTATCTATTGTAGAAGTATCCTGATTCACCTACTTTGTTTTCAGGTATTACAGGTTGCCCACTGCAAGCATATATTTTTATGGGGCCAATTTACTACCAGAAATTAAAACATATGGTGAGTGTGAAGTTCTATAATAATATTATTGTCTATCTCTGTTACTTGTTATGACAAGTTTCAGGACATTTGATCATATGCACTCTTCTATTTTATTTTGTTCTGACTTGTGGGTGTGGGTGATGCATTGCTCCCAGCACTCAAAAGTTGTGTGGCTTGAAAAGTTTTTGATATTCCTCAATCCAATGTTATAAGATATTAAAACAAATACCACCCATCTCATCTTGCTTTCCTGCAGCCTTCTTTGTGCTCAAATTGTATACTTTCTGGTATTGAGGAAAACGAAATACAATTCTTATTCAAATCAATCACATCTCTCTACATGCATCTATCCCTTATTTATACTAAGAGGGATACAACAAATGCTCCCTAATAGAACTAACAACCAAACACATTACTAACTAATTCCAAGTAATCCCATGTAACAATACTCCCCCCTTAAAATGATCCTTGTCCTCAAGGGTCTGTACAAATAACAAAATTCAGAAATTTATTGATACAATTCAAAAATTTGAAAAGTTCTTGAAGAAAGTAGGAAACAAATATTCTGTATTTTCTCATTCTAATGGGTAAAGGAACAGTACATATATATGCCTAAGCCGATAGAATACCACGGCAGATTATTCTCTAGGATTAACAATGTAATCTCCTAAAAATCAGGAAGAAGATAAACTAAAGGATATTATACTTAAATTAAACAGAGGAGGGAAAAACTATTGGATAAAGATAAATAAGGCCAAAGCCCAATGGGCCAGGTTAAATCCTTCTAACACTCTCCCTTAAGCTGGAGAGTAGATATCAATCATTCCCAGCTTGTTCAATAACCCTTCAAATTTATTACTTGAAAGAGCTTTTGTCATGATATTTGACACTTGGGCATGAGGTGGAATGTACTTCAAGTCAATCTCCTTCAAATCTATCTTCTCTTTGATGAAATGTCGATCAATCTTCACATGTTTAGTTCTATCATGATGGACTGGTTTGGCACAATTCTGATTGTGGCCATATTATCCCACCAGACTTTAATTGGCGTGTCAGTTGAGATTCTCAACTCTTTGAGAAGTCTCATAATCCACATTCCTTCACAAATACCATGAGTTAGTGCTCTATACTCTGCTTCAGCTGAACTTCTAGCAACAACATGTTGCTTCTTACTTCTCCATGTAACAAGGTTGCCCCACACATAAGAGCAGTATCCTGGACCTGCGGTCAACTTCAGATCCTGCCCAATCTGCATCTGTGTATTCTACCACACCTCTATTATTGTTTTTCTAGAAGAGCAAACCTTTACCTGGAGTTCCTTTGAGATATCTTAGGATTCTATACATAGCTGACATATGATCTTCTTTGGGATTTTGGCTAAATTGACTCACAACATCAACAGAATAGCCAATATCAGGTCTAGTGTGGCATAGGTAAATTACCTTGCCAACAAGTTTTTGGTATCTTTCTCTATCAACAGGTTTTCCTTCTTCACAAAGTCTTAGTTTATGATTTGTCTCCATGGGAGTATCCACAGGTCTGGCCCCTAGCATTCCAGTTTCTTTGAGGAGGTCCAAAGTATACCTCCTCTGAGATACACTAATTCCCTTCTTAGATCTTGTAACTTCCATGCCCAGAAAATATCTCAAGGTTCCCATATCCTTCACTTCAAACTCATGAGCAAGATGAATCTTCAATTTCTTCATCTCTTCAGCATCGTTCCCTGTTATTACAATGTCGTCAACATATACAATGAGAATAGAGATCTTCCCATGATAGTGTCTCACAAAAAGTGTATGATCTGCCTGGCACTGTCTATACCCATACTGTATAATAGCTCGAGAGAATCTGTCAAACCATGCTCGAGGAGATTGTTTCAAACCATAGAGTGATTTATGTAACTTGCATACACTATTGACACCTTTTCCAATGTTCACTCCAAGGGGCACCTCCATATATACTTCATCATCTAAGTTCCCATTCAGAAAAGCAGTCTTAACATCAAGCTGCTGTAATGGCCAATCTAGATTGATTGCCAGGGAAAATAGGATTTTAATGGTATTAAGCTTGGCAACTGGTGCAAATGTTTCTTGATAGTCTATTCCGTATTTCTGAGTGTACCCCTTTGCCACAAGTCTTGCCTTATACCTATTCACACTCCCATCTGGATTATGTTTGATGGTAAAAATCTATCTACATCCCACCACAGATTTTCCTATAGGAAGTTCAATGATTTCCCATGTTTTCTTTTGTTCAAGAGCTCTAAGCTCTTCATCGATTGCTTTCCTCCATTTTGGATCCTTGACTGCCTCTTCAAAATTTCTAGGAGTTGTGTTTCAGTCAACATTAGCCACAAAGGTTTGTAAGTTGGAGGACAATGTCTCATAGGACACATACTTATAGATAGGATGTTGAGTGCAAGTCCTTTTTCCCTTCCTCAGAGCAATGGGTAACTCTTCTTCAGAACCGGTTTCCAGGTTGGACTCAAGGTTTTGCAAGGTAGTGGGTTGATCCCTTTTTGCGCTCTCTCCCTGTTTGGTACCCTTATTCCTCCTGGTATAGTATTTAATCTCCTGCATTAAAGGTTGTTTGACCCTGGGTTCAATTATAGAGACATCTTCCAGATTAATTTGTTTTTGATCATTCTGCTCATGGAATTCAGTAATAGGAAGTATGGGTCTTTCAAGAGGATCAACAATAGGAGTTTGTATATCAGGAAGGGAACTTGGTGAAGCAGGCGCAGGTAACAAGGGAAGAAGGGGATGTAACAAAGGAGGTGAAGTTTGTGATATTTGGGTATTCGAATAAGGTTCATCATTAGTATAAATCAGCCATTCGTTTACAGCATTCTCCCCCTAAATGGGTGATTGAGTAAAGTATGGCAATGTTTCATGGAAAGTAGCATTCATAGTGACAAACAATTTTTGAATAGTGGGTGAAAAACATTTGTAACCTTTTTGAGTCGGTGAATACCCCAGAAAAATGCATTTAATAGCTCTTGAATCCAGTTTACCAGCACTATCATTATGCATAAACACAGTACAGCCAAAAACTTTTTGTTCAAAATTAGAAAGTAGATGTGTGATTGGGAAAACTTGTTCTAGAGCTTGAAGAGGTGTTTTAAAACCAAGAACTTTGGAGGGCATTCGGTTAATTAAATATGCAGAAGTAAGGACAGCTTCTCCTCAATATCTGTTAGGCACATTATTGGTTAATAATAGAGTCAAGGATACTTCTAAGAGATGTCTATTCTTACGTTTTGCAACACCATTTTGTTGTGGGGTATGCACACAGGAAGTTTGATGATGAATACCATTTTTACTTAAATATTCCTGGAAAAGGTTACTCATGTACTCTGCCATTGTCACTTCGCAAAATGTTGATATCAGTCTAAAATTGGTTCTGAACAAAATTGTGAAATTTTATGAATGTGTGTAAAGCTTCTGATTTTTCTTTCATTAAGAAAATCCACGTGACTCGTGTGTGATCATCAATGAATGTAATAAACCAGCGGGCTTTATTTAAATTGTGGACCTTAGACGATCCCCAGATATCACTATGAATTAAGGAGAATAGTTTAGAGGGCTTATAAGGCTGAGAGGGGTAAGAATTGCGAGTATGTTTAGCAAGATGACAGTATTCACAATAAAGAGCAGAACAATCAACTTTATTCATTAAATCTGAAAACAAGTACTTCATATAATTGAAACTAGGGTGTCCTAACCGATAATGCAATAACATAATCTCTTTATTCTTGGTAGCACAAATGTGAGCACGTGCTACAGTCACTCTCTTTGCCTCGCTCTCTAAGTAGTAGAGACCATCCCACTCCCTAGCATTGCCAATCGTCCTCCCCGTCACCAATTCCTGAAAAAGGCACCAATCATAGAAGAAGTTAACATTACACAGCAAATCTGTGGTGGCTTGTTTAATAGATAAAAGGCTATAGGGAATCACAGGAACTTAGAGGACATTTTTAAGAATAATAGCATCCGAAATTCTCACAGTGCTAGAACCACACACTTTAGCATACTTTCCTGTTGCCACTTTCACATTAGAGTGTATACACTCATCACTGAACTCAATAAAGATAGATTTAAAACCTATAATATGGTCGGTCGTTCCAGAGTCGACAATCCAAACAGTCTCACGCTTCACAACAATTTTAAGAGCTGTAGGAAGAAATATACCTGCTTGTGTTAAAGTGACAGAAGGAGTAAAAGAATCATCAGAACGAGAAGGTGGTTCATGCTTGTCTAAAAGTTGCCTGAGAAGTGATAACTCTTCTTGGCTAAGATGGTTGGAATCAGGAGAGGCCTCGACATGAAAACCTCTGCTCTCTCCTTGTCCTCTTCCTCTTCCTCGGCCAGGACCAATGGGAGGTTTATCGTGAAGTTTCCAACACACATCCTTAGTATGACCATTTTTGTTGTAATGATCACACCATCTTGAAGTTTTCTTATCCTTTGAATCTGGCAGTGGTCCTCCTTTTATCACTAAGGCTGAGGATTCCATAGAATTTGGTGTAATAGCTATACGGCCGACTCCAGTACAGTGCACAAGTGCTTTACAACTTTCTTCAAATTGGATAGTATTGACAACGTCCTCTAGGGAAGGCAGCGGTTTTTGTCCCATAATTCTCTCCTGGACTTCCTTCATACGTATCATTAAGGCCCAATAGGAATTCATAGACCCTATCACAATAAACAATGGTCTTAAAGTATAGTGCATTAGTGTGACATGACCAACTATGAATTTCATATAAATCAATTTGCTGCCACAGACGCATTAAGGAAGTATAATATTGAGTTACAGTCTGCTCCCTTTGTTTTAGATCTTTAAGCATTTGTTTGATCTGAAACACAGTGGCATGATTCTCCTTAATAGCATAAGTACGACTCACTGAATCCCATATCTCCTTGGCTGTAGTGGCAAGCATATAATTACTACTTACATCTGTGGTCATGGAGCTAATGAGCCAAGTCATGACCATATTATTTTCAGCCACCCATGTTGCATACAGAGGATCATTCTCGGCAGGCTCTTTGGCAGCACCAGTGAGATACTTCTCCTTCCCTTTCCCTTGCACAAACATTAAAATGTTACGAGACCAGAGGAGATAATTTGACTTTGTTAACTGGTGGGAGATTAACGTTGCGAGAAAGTGATCGTGGGTCTTATTAGACACACTCGATGTCGCCATCTGGGAAGGTTGGGAAGACGACGGAGAAATAGGAACGTCGTTGACAGTGAAGGCTGAAGGCGTGGTGGGTGCTCTGCGTCATATGAGACGGTGTGCGTGAATGCGTTGGGCGAAGGGGTCACGCTCTGATACCATGAAGAAAGTAAGAAACAAATATTCTGTATTTTCTCATTCTAATGAGTAAAGGAAGTACATATATATGCCTAAGCCGATAGAATACCACGGTAGATTATTCTCTAGGATTAACAATGTAATCTCCTAAAAATCAGGAAGAAGATAAACTAAAGGATATCATACTTAAATTAAACAGAGGAGGGAAAAACTATTGGATAAAGATAAATAAGGCCAAAGCCCAATGGGCCAAGTTAAATCCTTCTAACAGTTCTCAATCTGCAAAACCCTTGGGCCCATTGCCAATCTGCAATAGCTGTAGGAGTTCCCAATCTGCAGAATCATTGGGCCCATTGCCCAGTTTAACAATGGCTATATGAGTTGGCCTTCTAATGCTTCCACTATAGATAATTCACTGGAAATTGGATTGGGCTCCTTTTCCATGGTTAATAGTTCCATTCTTGTCCTAGTTTGTTGGTGGCCATTTGTATTGGGCCTTCTGCACATAAATGAATTTGTAGCTACCCAAATGTCCAGGGTCCACCTCTATGCTGTACAAAGCCCATAGATCCTTTTGGGTCAGAGCTAAAGGAAATGAACACATGTTTGACTAGTTGCAGGAATTTTCATACTGTTTTTTATGAGAAGCCACTTTATGACCATGCCTTGCTTCCTTGTATAAAGAAACCTTACCACTCCTTAAAATGTATGAATATTCATGCCAACTACCCTGCTATCTTCTCCACTAGTGTGGCCACCTTGAAGTGAAGCGGCAATGGTGGTGCTCTGATGAACACATAGTGAGCAAAAGAGGAGGCAATGTATTGCTGTAGAAGCTGACCTTGTTGGTGCTGCTCCTGTGTTTGCGAGTGTTAGGTACATTATCTTCAAAGCCAATGACGACACCGACAGTACTAGGAAACTTCGATGGTCCTGGTTCAAGCCCCACATTAGCTGAAACAAAAATCTGAGGGCTTTGGAACATAGCAGCTGTTCCCTTAGCTTCTTCACCCCCTCAACCTTTCATTGGTTCAGATCTCTTGTGGAAATCACCATTTGATACTGACAAAGGCAATTTTTACTGGTTTCGATGTCGAATCTTTGTCCACTAATTCATTCAAGTTCCAATGTTCGTCCCAATTGTTGCTCATCACCAAGAATGGATTCTTCTGGATCACAAACTCAATCTTCATGTTATCCTGATTCTTAAGTTCTGCCTTTGACATCATAATCATTGAATTCATCACTTCTGAGGCGTCTTCAACCTTCCATGGTTTCACTCTAATTATTCCACTCAGAGATGGAGAACAATCAATGAATTCAGACAATGTGATGATTCTTTGTTTAGAACTTGCCGAATCTTCACTATAAATCCTCAATGATTTTTTAGAATCACTGAATCCTCACTATGAATCTTTGTTTGGAACAGGATCTTTTAGAATCATGATTGGCTGGTACTCGGATTTGCCATAATTCTCATTGATTAGCACCTCCGGGACTTTGAGAAGAAGATCCTATGCATTGACGTCTTCACTACCCTCAACTCCTTCATAACTTTCTTCTTCATGCTCTTGATTGTTGCTTGAGTCATCTTCCTTTTCTTGCATCTTCTAGTCATCTTCATAATTTAGAAGGATATTTTGTTGGAATCCATTCTTTTCTTGGATATTATACTCAACTTCAAGTGACTTCTTTTCCTCCTGAACTGCCATGATTAAAGGATCTTCCTCTTTTTCTTGAATTTCACTGGCAGAGGGTAGTGATAGAGGGTAGTCCGTGTTCCACTCCTATGCTTCATCTCCAAATCAAAAATGCTGGCTGCCATCTTTTTCAGTTGTTCCTTCATTGGCGTTAGGGAGCTTTGTATTTTGGTAACGTTAATTTCCATCATCTTTATCTTGTGCTCAAGCTCTCTGAGCTTGGCTTCAACCCGCATCTCTTCTTCCATCTTGTAGGATTGAAACTAGCTCTGATACCAATTTGGTATAAAGGAAAATGTAACAGAATTCTTATTCAAATCAATCATATCTCTTCACATGCATCTATCCTTTATTTATACTAATAGGGCCATAATGGAACTAATAATCTAATAGATTACTAACTAATTTCAATTAATCCCACATAACAATTTTGCTAAAACCAGTCTTCATTTTGGCACTCCAGGGATGCTTACATATAAATTATGTAATTATGTTCATTTGCTCATGCCTTATCAACTATCATATTTGTCCACCTTACTTCAACAAGAGTTACACAAGTTTCCCTTGTCCTTTGGGGGAAATAAAGGCATGAAATGATGATAGTTTTTGCTAGATTATCTTTTGTTAGTCAGTTGCAGAGTTATAACTCGCTACATCTCTTGTAGACACATACTTTATAGGTGATTATAAACTCTGATCCTTGGCATCTCCTCAATTCATTCTGAATTTTTTATTACTATTCCTCTTCGTTAATAAGGGACATGATGATTTGGGAAACCGCAACCTAGTTTTCATCTTGTTCTTAAAGCAGAAGAGAATGCTGTAGACTCAAATCCCAATAGTCTCTTGCCTCTGACTGTTAAGTATCTAAGTTGAATTGCATTATCAAGGAGATTTTTATAAATACTTGAAAACTGATTTGTGTTATAATTCAAATTCTTATGGTTCATTATGATACAAAGCACCGTTGTGTATCTGTATCCAGTTACTAGATAGATTATTTTTCCCTTTGAACTTGTAATTAACTATTATTGGCTTATTTTTCAAATGTTCAGCATGAAGTTAATGCTCCTATTTTACTTTAATATTCAGATATTGTTATTTTAAAATAACAAGAAAATTTTATATTGGATATGAATTAGCTTGGTAGTTGGTAGACTATTGTTGATAGTGTATTCATCTTATTAAAAAAAGTATTTTATTTGAGAAATTATTTTGTTTTCCTGTTGTTGATCAGACAATATTGTAATATTGAAATTAATATTTCCTCTATTACATCCACTTTCCCTGGTGTTCATATTAATAAAATTTACAAAAATTTTAAAAGCAAAGGTTGTGGTGATGATCAGGTGCTTGATAAGATGCATGCTCGAGGGAATGGTCCACGTGTCATGCTGACTAGACAACCTACAGAAGGGAGGGCTAGAAATGGAGGTTTTGATTCTATCCTTTTTTTTAAATTGTTGACTTTATTGTTTATAAGGGAAGGAGAATCAAGGAAAATAACCTAGAATACACTCACTAATATTATTCAAATTCAGTGATAAAAGAATAAATACTAAGATAGATATGACGCATTTATATAGGCGACTCAGCAACCCTAATTTTACTAGGAGGGGCAATCTAAGGTCAAGGCCCAAGCAGTGTAAGCTTAAGACCTAAGCAATCCTAATTCAAGACGGGAAATACAATATCAATCCCAACATGAGATGAAATGACATCCCAAGACCAAATATCTAAATTAAAACCCCAAATTACTGGGAAATCTTCTGCCATTGTGCCCCTCCCCAGAGCCATGATTTGGTTTATGCATAACAGGTCACGGTGCTTTTGCATTGCAGAGTATGCAGAAAAGTAATGACATGATTTGGGTGACGCATATTGCATATTTGATCACCAATAAGGGTGATCTCAAAACCTATTGGAATTTGGTCAGTTAAGAGAAGACATCTATGTAAATAAGGAGAAAAACTGACAAACTACTAATATTTATGGATGAAAATGAAATAAGTTTAATTAAGAGATTATGATGGGTGCCTTAGTTTGAAAATAGTTTTTGGTTGAATCAATTCTGTTTTTTCTGCTACTTTGCTGTACAATTAAACTCTTGTGATTATTGTGAGAAAACTTATGTTTAATTTGTATCTCCAACCTAAACTATCTTTGATCTTGTTTTTCAGTTAATGTATAGACTATAAAATTCTAATATTTATGTCTTAAGCAATAATTAAAATTTGTAAAAAGCAGCCCCATCAATTTCTCAAAGCTTTCCCTCACCCAGAAAATGTGAACTAAGCCTAACCCCATGTGTTATGTTGCTAAGTGATACATCTGCGCTGAAAATCATACCGCGTGAATCGTGACTAGGGTGAAAGTACTCAAAAGTATGAAGGTACCAATCATAAAGGCACGAGTCTGACTTGCTTCTTGTAATTAATCCACTTTCAGGCCTACGAGTTGGAGAAATGGAACGTGATTGTTTGATTGCTTATGGTGCTAGTATGTTGATTTTTGAGAGACTGATGATATCTAGTGATCCTTTTGAAGTTCAGGTGATAACTCCAGTACTTCTATCTTAATATTGCTGTGTGCATACTACATGTTAGCGTATTTTATTGTTTTTCAATCATCCCTATACAGGTGGAATGCTTTACACCATGGATAAAGAAGTAATTACAAGGCATTTTTATAGACAGTAGAATATCTAATGTTCACCTACTTCAGTTAATTTTTTTTTCCTAATTTTTCTAAAATAATTGACTTACAGTAATGTCCCCTTCAATCTATATTTCTGTCTCTAATCAATGAATAATAAAGAGAACTGCCTTGTTTTCATAAATAGCAAACATCTAAATCCATTAACATTTTGTTTTACAAACCAATCAGTCAGTGATGTATTATGTCTAGTAATTATTGTCTGTTCGTGAATTGAACAAGATATTTTTATATTTGCTTTGGGTGTTTGTGCTTGTACTGCTAACATATATTATCTATGCACTAAGGACAAGCCTGAATTATATCCAAAGAAAAAGGTAAAACCTAAATGTTACAATGCAACCTATCTTATGTTTTCTTGCCCTGGTTTAGCATGTTTAATTTAGCTATTGGCCCGACTTAATTTCAAATTTACTAACTTTGGTTCATTATATTATGTGAGTTTGTGAGATTTGCTACTGCTTCATGTTAAATCAATTTTAGGTTTTCCTGATGCTATTGATGTTTGGTATTTTCCCTTTTTTTAGCCAGCTTGCGTGTCAATCTAGTTGCATACCTACTCTCCACATAAGCTTGTTATCCATGGCACCATCTAATGTATCATACTTGTTCAAGAGAAGGAAGGGGGAAAAAAAAAAAGCAGCTCATTTGTGTTTACGTTGGTATTCATGTAATTGTGAATCTCTGTATAGCAAATGAATTTCAACCATTTTAAAGTGATTGAAAGGATTGTGGTCTATATTCAAATTGTCTGATGATGTGTCTTTTGACACAGGTCTGTAGAGCGTGTGGCTTGTTAGGATATTACAACCATAAGCTGAAAACTGGAATTTGTTCAGCTTGTAAAAATGGGGATAATATTTCTACCATGAAGCTGCCATATGCTTGCAAGCTCTTGATCCAGGTATTATATTCTCCCTCACAAGAATGTCAAGGTGTTGAATCTTCTGCGAGGTCTAATCAAATTCTTAATACATCAATCAATAGTTCAATGCTAGATGGATGCATTCAGTTCATTCATGCAAAAAACTTACCCTGATAAAATGAAATGGACTTCATCCTGGTGCAGAGCAAGTAATAAAAGGAGGCAATGATCAAGTACTGTAATCTCTGAAATGTACATTGCCCTTTGAAGATGCTGAATCTTTGTAAAATATCAGGCAAACCCCTCTTTTGTGTCACGTTTTAGCCAGCACTACAAAGTGAAAAATACAATATTTAGGTGTTTGCCATTAAGTTCTCTAACAAAAACATGATAAGTACGGATTCTGCACTACGTGGTTGGTCTCTTAAATAAAGTTCCTCTCTTAATATTTTTATTAGACAACTAATAGTAGACGTAAGGAACTTTATCTAAGTCTTGTCCAATAAAGAATCAAAAAAGGAAAGGATCTTTTTATGTAGTTTAGTGGAGGGGTAGGGAGAAGCTATAAACCCTATTCTCTCCTCCTCCTCTCCCCCCACCCTCCCCAAAAAAAAAAAAGGGTGAGGAAAGGAGTGAAGTGTATTTGTCCCATATAAATTGATCAATAGCTCTAGAAAATCTACTCTCTAATATTGTCCAATATAATGATATTGGTATGCTGTCTCTATTGAATTGATAACCCTGGGAAACAAGTAATGCTATATATATAGCTTTCTTTTACTGAACTTTATAACGTTATTTGGTAGCGGTTACTATCTCATGTCTGGATCTGGACTATGTGCATGTGCCATGAAGATTTCATCTTTTGACCTTTGGTTTATTCTTTTTAATGTTTGTTGATCACTTATATCTGTTTTCTCAAATCTTTCAGGAGCTTCAATCAATGAATATTGTTCCCCGGTTGAAACTGGCGGAGGCATAAGTTGATGAGCTGCTCTTGGCATTGTAAATTCAAATGTAAATGATATTTATTCTGGAGTGCATGTCACCATCGGCGACGTATCTCTTTGGGCGGGAGGTGAGGGAAGGCACAGTTTGTACAGTTCATTAGATCCTTTGCATATTTGCCTCTAAACATTTTTTGTTTCTTCTGCATCCTCCCCTTCATTTTCTGGAGCAGTAAAGTCGGTGCAATGAGTTAAAACTTCAAATGAATTGATGGGACCTGTTATCATCTCAACCTTCAGTTTTGCTGACATTTGAGTTTTTCCGATGGAAATGGCGCATTCTCTTTGGCCCCATTTGGAATTGTGGAGGAAAGTGAAAGGAAATCTGTTGTGAAATGCATTTGATTACAAAAATTGCAAATGGAAATAGAAAGTTGCGATATTGTAACAAAACTGTTTTGCACTTTTTCTTTTGTATGTTTTTCAAATAGACACATAATAATTTTTTTACTCTTTTTATTCGTATTATTATTATTATTATTATTATTATTATTATTCAAATTGACATATTTTTCAAATTTATTGTTTTATAAAAAAAAATTTTACATTGAAATATAAAAAATTATATCGATTGTCAAAATTTCTAATTAAATTTTAGTCACAAAATAGTATTTTATTTGACGAATTCATCAGTAGAAAATTTTCCGTTGAAATTTAATGGAAAATTGTACTAAAATTTGGTTGAAAAATATTATTTTTGGATTAAATTTTAGTCAAAAAATTTTAATTAATTAATTAATATTATTCTTATCTCTCAAATGATATATTATTTTTAATAATATTTAATATTAAAAATAATATATTATAAAAAAATCAATTATAAATTTAATATTAAAAACAATATTTATCTGACCAATTAGTCAATTGAAAAATTCTAAGAAACAATGTTTATAAATGCAATGCAATACATTTATATGCATTGCATATATATATATATATATATTATATATAATATATTAATTATATATATATAAGCCATCTCATTAAATATTTTTTCAATTAAAGGGACTTTTGTTTTTTGTTTTTTTATTACTTTTCATTTCATTCTTATTTCTTTTAACTAAACAAACAAATATAAATATAATTTATTTTCTTTTCTACTTATACCAAAAATAATTTATTCTATTCTATTTCATTCAATTTTCTTTTGTTGTTTTTATTACTAAATTTTTTATATAGCAACCGAGCCCTTTGTATCTACTAATATTGGATTATTTGTCTTACACCAACATTGGATTAGGAGAGACTATTAAAAAGACATTGAATACCTTATTTTAAATTTTATGGTATTTTGATTATCAAGCTATCATGCTATCTAAGATTCTCATATTTAGTATAAAAATTAAAAATCGACATAAAAAGGATGTAAGCGGTGCTTTACAATAATAACAAAGCTAAAAATAGTTTCATAATTTGAATGGTATGAGATACTTTTTAAAATAGTGTAATTCTATAACATGTTGCAATGAAATTCATTGTTTTAGATATATCTTAAATGAAAACATTTTGTTGAAATGGACTTATGTTACCATTCTCTTTATATTAAAGAAAAACAAAAAAAAAATCCTAAATTGTGGATAAATTGAAATATAGTATATACTCTAATTTTCTTTAGGCCTTAATTCTTCTTTGGTAGAATATCATATCTGAGTAAAGAATTAGTAGCATAGCAAAAAGGCCTCCACATTAATGTGTTTGCTCGTTGTAATTGTGGCGTCGGCTCAAAGATACATTTGTTGTTAATTTGATTACATAATTTTTGTTCATATTTTATTATTCATTTTTCTCATCCTTCACTTACATTTTTTTGCTTTATAATTTGTGAATATTTTATTCTTAATGCACACAAATTCAATTCAAAAGATAAAAGAGTCAAGGGAAAAAGAAACAGAAAAAGACCTCCCATTTATTTTTAAAATATATATGGATGTCCTTTAAAACAAAAAAGTTATATTACATTTTAGTTTAATTTTAAATTTTTTTTCAAAATATCTTCCATTATCCTAAATACATATTTTTTTTTGTTAGAAAATCTTTTTCGCTTTTCTTGGAAAAAAATTAATCATTTTAATCCTTATAATTTCTTTCAAATTTTAATTTAGACCCTATAATTTGATTTTTTTTTTTTTTAAATCAGTTCCTATGCCCTCCACACGTATAAGATTTACTTCCCATCGTTATGATGTTTTGTGTCATAACGTCGTTAATGTTTGTGGTATGTGGCTAACAACATGGAGCTAAGATGGATTTGACCTTTCCATGTAGCTGCCACACACTCATCAAGTACTTCTCATGTGATGCATAATTCCTATGCCCTGCGTTTTGATTGGACACGAGAAGAAGGCAATACTCTGCATATCAAAGAAGCTCCATAACACGGACAAGCTGAATAGGGTTCCCTGCCATCTCCAGCAAGCTCCTTCTTCTGCATGTCAGCAAATCCTCTGTAGCAAGCTCCTTCCTCTGCTTTCGTCAGACTTTGTTCCAGCAAGCTTCTTCTCAGATGGACTGATCTACGTGACTCTCATGCCTCTCCCAGTCATAGAGGCACTCACTATAAAATCCATATTACGTGGCTAATTTATCAAATGTATACGAACCCATTGATGATAATCTCCACTCTCGCCCAAATTCTTACTTTGCTTTATTCGCTCTTAAACCTGTTTAATACACAAAAAAGTTAGGGATAAAAATAAAAATAAAAAAAATAATTTTATAAATAAAAAATACTTATAATATTCTCATTTAATAATTATAAAGATAAAATTGTAATTTCACCAAAATTTCACTTTTTTTTTCTTCACTATACCAAACATGCCGATAATACTATGTTTGTCAAAATGAAATCTTTAAATAGGAGTAAGCTGGGGATCTTTATGCTCACGTGCATAATGGCGCAGGCATTCAATACGGTTTCATAATCAAAGCATGAGTTATATCATAAAATTATTAATAAGATGTTTATTTAAGTTTTTTAGATTTAATATAGTGATAAGCAAAATGTATTATATGATTGAATGCAGCCTGTAAAATTGATCAATTCTAACCGAGTTAATATTTTACAACTAGCTTTTGATTTAATAAACTAATTGAGATATTATTGAATAATACAAACCAAGGTCAATAAATGTGCCACTGTGTTTTAATGCCAACCATTGGTGAGAATGAAGTTGATGAGCTTCTCGTCTTCCACTGCAGTCCATAGTCCTCCCCATCCCCACTAGCTCAACTAATGCAAAATAAGTCTCCCCAACACTATCTTGTAATGACCTAAAAGCCCCACACCCTCCTTGATATAAGGCATCATTTGGTTGGCTGGAATGTGATTTCTTGAAATGGGAGAGGGAGTGGGTTTGCTCAAAATGTATGTTTGGTTAATTGGAAAGCCTTTTCTATGGGTGAGCCAACTCCTTCAACTGTTGGAATCTGCAATCCTCCAGAGCAACGAGGGAAAGAGGTCTGCAGCGTGGGAGAGCGTAGGAGAGGGTCACGTTTTTTACCATTTTACCCCTAAAAATTATCAGATTTGATAGAATATTAGTATTTTAACCATATTAGAGAGATAGCTTTTACTGTATATATACATCTTTTTATTATTAATAATAATTAAAAATAAATATTTTATTATTTATTATTATTATTATTAGTCATTAAAAATAATTATTTTATTATATTTTATAATTACTAATAATTAAAAAACATTAAAAGTATTTTGCTCTTTTTTATCCTCTCTTTATTCCATTTCTATCTCATTTTTATCCAACTAAACATAAAAACAAAAACAAAAACATTTCTTTTTTTTTTTTATTATACCAAACATAATTATGGAATACAAGATTCTTTTCTATTTTTATTCTTTTTCTCATTTCTATTTCATCAAAAGTTAATCCTCTATACCAAACGAGACCTAAGATATAAATTTATATATATTATCTTTGATATTAAATATATATATATAAATAAATAAATAAATAAATTTTTTTTGGGCCAATATGCTTTTCCTTTCTACCCTCATTATTATTTTCAATAAAAAGTAAAGTAAATTATATATATCTCTCCTAAATTTTATTAAAATTAAACATATATCTTCTTTATTTTTAAGATATTCACATTTCTCTTAAAATAAAAAGTTATTTTATATTTTAGTCTAATATTAAATGTAGTCCTCTCCCTTTCCACCCTAATTATATTTTAGTTAAAAATTTTAAAATTAGACTAAAAAATAAAATAATTTTTTATTAAATTTATATATATTAAAAAAATCCATATAATTTCTGTAAAGGTCGAGGCTTTTACGGAGCCAGATCCCCTCCAATAAAATTGTCTCCTGTGCCTCTCCCGTAACTAATCTCAGCCATTAAAAAAATCTCACACAAGCCAAAGAGCCACGTTGCTCTCAAATACAAAATGGTGCCTTTAATTATTTGCTTCTATCTCACCCAAGTCAGTGATTTGCTGAGGTTCTCCACAAGATCTATTTCTCACCCAAGTCAGTGAAGCTGAGGTTCTCGATCCTAACTTTCTCATCTCCTTTTTTTAAGGGTTATAGATTTTATTGTTCATCTAGATAGTACTAGGATTCTTCGTTTTCTTTTTTGCGAAAACACCGACAAGGCAACAACATTTGATGAGACGGTGACATTTGCCGAGGGAGTGACGTTAGACAAAACAGTGCGCCTTCTTCATCCCTATATTGCTCATGGAACCATCAAAGAACTTGATATATTTCATTTTCCTCTTACTGTTCTAATTTTTCTTGATTTTGAAATCATTTGGCCACCATTTGCATTATCACTTGGATTAGATCTATTTCAAATTTGATATAACTGAATCACAATTTTTTATGCCAACTTACATGTTTTCTTCTTAAGTCAACTATAAAAAATTTTATATCTTACACTTGAGATAGATAGATTCATGGGAACTAAGCTCTAAGTCTTACTTTTGTCCCAACTATTTCAGTTGCACTCTCAATGGTTACAGGAAAGGTTACAGGGAAGATAGAAACAGAGGAAGGATAGAGATGACGGAAAAAAGAGGAAAAGACGAAAAGGAGAGAATTTGTCTTTCTCAAAACGATACTTTTTTGCCGCCCAAAATGCCTCGTTTAAGGAAGGGTGTATATCCCACTTCATTTTTGAGTCATTGGATAAGATCAACAATTGGAAAATGTCACGGGAGAGACACTGCAGAGAAATCTTACGGGAGACGATCCGAATCCGGCTTTTACTCTAACAAGTATGCATCCCCATCAAAACTTTCATCGGAGGACAGAGAAAGGAGAGACAGGTTGCGGGTCCACCAATGGGTTTTGAAAGCTCTGTGAGAACTGATATCAGGGGTTTCCCGCGTGCGGATTGCCTGCTGTTCACCCGAGCAGCACCAGCTGCTGTTCAAGGGAATCTGGCCGTCCGCTCCATCAACGATCATCACGTAGCCACGTCACCCGACGACCTTTTTTTCCTTAAAAACAGTGCTTCATCTGGGCCGTCCATTCAGGGAAATAATCTCATCCGTCCATTTCTTCAACTTCTGGGATTCTGGTAAATGGGAATCAAGCCCGAGCAGAGCACATCTGAGTCTCGCTTCAGGTTTTCATTTTCTTTGTTCTTCATCTATTCTTCGCTTCTTCAGCCATCCGTTTCTTCAATTTTTGGGAAGCTGGAAAACGGGAATGTCCCTCTCAAGCCCGAGCAGAGCAGCACATCTGAGTCTTGCTTCTTCAGCTTTAGGTTATCATTTTCTTCATTCTGCATGTATTCTTCAATCTTATTTAGTCCTAGATTAATTCTCTATCGAAAGTATTCTACATGTATTCCTTCACTCTGCTATACCAGCTTTATTTGGCAATTGCTTTTCTCCGTTCTTGTAATGAAAGTAGCTTTTTTTTTTTGTGGGATTTCAACCTGTGAATCGATATAAAAAGTTTTCCTCCTCAGTCGAATAATTGGATACTAATTTCATCTTCTTCATTCTTTTTTTATTCACTGTCTTCTAAAGCATGGGGAAAAAATGAACAGAGCTTGTGGGGGCATTAAAAACCAGTAAATTTCACATGCTAGTTAGAGTGGAATTCTTGGGTAAATGTCAATGATGGACTAAGTTTTAAGATAATATGAGTAAAACCCTATCGTTCTTGTAAAATAACTCTAGTATCAATTGGCTCCTATGAAAATATTCAAGTGAGTAAAATATTTAAGAGACCAGCTGATCATTTCATACCTCTCGGCGAAGAACGTTCAAGACGTTCAGATGCTTCAACCTCGGCAACGTTCAAAATGTAGATACAACATTGAAATGTTGAAAATGCAAACTGGTGCAATATTCAAATGGTACAGCATTCAAAATTTTCAAATGTTGAAGCAAGCTCCCTCTGAACTCAACAAATTTTCCGCCTGAATGCAGCGTTATCATCCCAGTTTCGGCGAGGAAGAAGCGCGAAACTGTCTTGATTTGGAAAATGGTGGATGGCTGAGATTATTTCCCTGAATGGACAGCCCAGATGAAGCACTGTTTTTCAAAGAAAAAAAAGGGTAGTCAGGTGACGTGGCTACGTGCTGATCTTTGATGGAGCGGACGGCCAGATTCCCCTGAACAGCAGCTGGTGCTGCTTGGCTGAACAGCAGGCAATCCGCACGCGGGGTTTCCCTGGTTCTAGCAACAGAAAATGGGTGACACTGAAAGATAGGTCATCCAAGGACATAGCTATATGTTAGCAGCCAATACGAGCAAATAAATAAATAAAATAAAATGAAAAATTCTTTTCCCATTTTCCATTAACAAATCCGCTGCCTTCACTGCACTTCTACTCAACCATTTCTAGGCGTGTCACGCACTATCTGGGAGTGAAGTAAGGGTTTGGGAGAGAGAGAGAGAGAGAGAAAAGATTATCATCAATGGGTTCATGTGCGTTTAAAAGATCAAATACGTAATATGGAATTCACAGTAAATGACACTACGACTGGGAGAGGCAAGAAAGTTCCTTAGAATCACGTAGACCTACCTATGTGAAAAGAAGCTTGCTGGAACGAACTATAACGAAAGCAGAGGAAGGAGCTTGCTATAAAGGATTTGCTGATGTGTAGAAGGAGGAAGCTTGTTGAAGATGGGAGGGAACCTTACCCGACTTGTCCGTTACGGAGCTTCTCTTTGATATACAGAGTATTTGCTTCTTCTCGGGTCCACGCAGATGTAGGCATGTGAATTATGCATCGAAATTCTTAGACACTCTTATGCTTCTTCTCGGGTCCACGCAGATTCTCTTTCACGAAAAAAATTCAAATAAAATAAAATAAAATTCATTTGTAAGAAAAATTTTAACTAAAAAATTAAATATAAATTCCATAAAATAAAGGCAATATTGTCAAAAGCACAAAAGCATTGATTGTAAAATTTGTATTTCATTTGTAAGAAAAATTAATTAACTATATAAATTCAAAACACAAAAGCATACTTGTTTTTGTCATAAAATTGATATTTTGGTGCTTACGCGAATACCTTGAATTAAATCCTTCACTCTAACTTTTTCACAAAAGCACGTTCTTAAGATTATTTTCTCTCAATATTAAATAGGAAGCGGAGAGGAAACTTCATCATTTTATTGTTGTAATCTAAAAATCCACCCATCATGAGTCTAGCAAGGTAAAGACACTATACTACCCAACCACATCAATTAATAAAGATGTATAACTCACAAAATTGATTAGAATTATAATTAGGTCCATTATTATTGTCCATTGTCAATCATATAAATAATAGCCTGTTTTAACTAAAACACAAAAATATAATTAATAAAAGCCCATAAATTCTTACATTCTTCCATTTATGCAACATTAATTATGATTTTCAAATTTTAAAAATTTTTATAAAATAACTCTTGAACTAAACAAATAGACAAATAATAAATGGTCATGATTTTAAAAAGAACTATAATCTATAGGCAACACCTTCTACCAAGTTGGTCTAATAATATCAAATTATGTTGAATCATATCAGTCATTGTATTCTTATTTGATATAACACCTATCCATGTTAACTAACATTATTAACACTATCGACATGAATAATGATATGTAGTGTAGTAGGAAGTATAGCATAAAAAAGTGATTTAAAGTATGCTATCTGCATTGTTAGCCCACCAATTTCTCTTCAACATATTTGAACTGAGAGATATTTATGGTTGTCTTTTATATTCAACACAGTGCCTATGTTAAGGCGACTTAAAACTCCTCGAGACTTGGTTCCTAGTCTTAAAGTACATAAAATTTTTCTTTAAAACATGCCTTGAAGTAAATAGGTTAGGAAAAATTCTCTAAACTTAACAATTAAACCAAGTTGTCTCATATTTCTAACATGGTATCCACTTTAAGACAACAAAAACATGCCTAAAACTGATATTGAATTTTAGACATCATAGGAGATTTTATCTCAAACAAATTTCATGTACTTAAATCATAATATATTTACTTTAAATGCACAATAAACATGAATGCAAAATTAATTATATGTGTCAATAATAACAATCAATGCCTTACTTCAAACTTTTGACAACATGTTCAAAATATCAATAATAAAAACATTCAAAATGATCAAGCCAAGATAGAGATAATATTATTTCCATTAACTAAGTGCATGAAAGGAACTCAATATATCCATTTTTTCCACAAAGTCCTTAAAGGATATGGCTCTCAACCCCTTGGTTAACGAGTCGGCTAATATGCATTCAGTATCAATATACTCAATGAATATATTGCCATTTTTCACAAAATCTCTAATGGTTAAGTATTTCAACTCCAGTTGTTTTGAGTTGCTAGATATTTTATTATTCCTTGTAAAAAATAATGTAACTCTATTATCACAATAATTTATGAGAGGTCTAGAGATAAAATCAACAACCCGAAAGACACATTTTAATTTTTATGTCTAAAAAATGTAATAGCTAAATAAATAAGTTTCTCACGACATAAGTAATATTAGGTTTAGTGCAAACTTGAGTATACATCAAGCTTTCCACTTTACTATCATAAGGTATGTTTATCATTTAATTCCTTTCAAATTCATTTTTGGGACTTTAATTTTTACTAAATTTATCACCTTTCATAATAAGGATATTACCAACCTATATTAAAGCTTTCAAGGATACAATTTGTGTGGATATTATGAGACAAGTCTAGTAAGCAACAAGATTTATCCTTATGAATTTCAATCATTAAAACAAATTATGTCTCTCCTAAATCCTACATATCAAAGGTTTTAGCCAATATTTGCTCAATTTCACCCAATAATCCATTGTCACTACTAACAAGTAGGATGTTATCAATGTATAAAATGAAGAAAATGAACTTACTTCCACTAATCTTAAGATATATCCATTCATCAACTTTATTTTCTACAAAACCTAAAGAAGTCACCCATCATTAAGTTTTAGGTACCACTGAAGGCATGCTTGTTTTAAGCCTTAAATTGGTTTTTTCAACTTGCAAACTAAATGCTCTCTCTTACTTTCTTAAAAATCTTGATATCCATCTAATGCAACTCTAGATTAAAATGATCCACCAAGGCTATGATTATTTTAAAAGAATCATCTTATCTTTAAGTAAACCCTTTAGCCATCAACCTAACCTTGAAACATTCAATTTTACTTTTTAGTCCTTCTAAATTTTTATAAACCCATTTACATCCAATAGCCTTACAACCTACAAGAAAGTTAACAAATTCTCTCATAATATTTCTTGTCACAGATGTTTTAGGAATAACTTTACTAGGAACTCTATTTAGGATATGTAAGGTAGCTTTAATTGCTTCATCTCATAGATGTTATGGTAAGTTAGTTTTACTCATCATATTTCTCATATATTTATAGATGCCATTATGCCTTTAAGATATCCCATTTTGTTCAAAACTACTAGTCATAGTATATTATATAAAAATGCCACATTCTTGTAAGTATTTGGCAAAACAAACCCATATACTGCTAAGTTGTGTCATGTTTGCCATAATACTCACCACTTTGGTCAGATATAACAATTTTAATGACTTTTTTCAATTGGTTTTCAACTTCAATTTTAAAAATTTCAATTTTTCTTTCATCAAATAAAAATAACCACATCAAAAAAATTATTAACAAATATGATCAAATGTTTATTGCTCTATATTGTAAAAGGATAAAGTCCATTAATATTAGTGTGGATTATTTCTACAAGTCCTAAGCTATGGATTACCCATTTCTTTTAGCGTTATTCAATTTATCCCTAATGCAGTCAATGCAAGTTTCCATGTTAACTCTAAAATCTAAAGTAAGGATGATATTTTTTTCTAATCAAACCAGTCATTCTCTTCTTAAATAGCATAATCATTCATGCCACAATATAAATAAATTATCTTTAATTCTAGAATGCTTTTTAATGATATTTTCAAATTTTAAAGAAGTATAAGAACTATCATGACCTAAAGATAATCTCTATAAACTATCATTCCAAAAACCATAACCTTTTTCATTTAATTATATATCAAATTCAATTTTTCATCACCATAATTGAAACCAAAACCAAGCTCATCTAAGAATAAAATAAAAATTAAATTCCTTTTAAATTAGATTGCATAAAAAGTGATTTCTAAAGTAATTTCAAAACTAGTTTCTAAAGCTATTTTGACTTCTCCCATATGTTTGACTACAACTTCTATTTCATTTTCTACTCTCAACCGAAACTCCCTTGGCTTGGTTTCTTCTTGTTTATGAACCCCTTCATTTTTATTTTTTAATTAAGACTTATCTTAGTGCAATCATTCCTTTTGTGGCCAACTTGCTTATTGTGGAAGCAGGTGATAATTTTTAAGATGGCAACCTTTGGACCTCGTACATTGTGGTCTTGACTTGCATTTTTAACATGTCCTTTAGTATTATGATTCTTGGTAGAAACATTATTCTTCATATATTTATGGTGACTAGAACCCTTACTAGTATGTAGCTTTGGTTGAAAGGTCAAAGGGTACTTTCATTCTTTTCTTTTTGAAGTTTGTCTTCTTCAATAGTACATTTGGTAATCAAATCATTAATGTTCTAAGTTTCATTCAACGTAATATAGATAGTTTTGATTTGGTTAAATTCAATAGAAGGGTAGTTCAAGATATGAAGGATCATAAAAGCATTATCTAGGACTGTCTTGTGATCTTTGAATTTATTTATTGTGACACCTTAATCTACTACCACTATCTAGCCTCTCACTGGGCTCGGTTTCATATGATTTCCAAAGAATCAACACCAATCCGTGGTATTTTCATGCTATGAAACGAGGTTTCAAACACTCAACTTTTACCCCGTGGGTCCTGTGAACCCATCATCTATATTCTCAACTCAAACTCCACTTATACAACTCATACATAGCCTAAAACAAACCATAACCCACGGGTATAGAGCCAAAAACCAGAAAAATGCATTTTTCTCACTTGTGCCCAAAAGTCATATTTTGGCTCTAACTTTGAAAATCATAACTAATTGTAGAAAAATGGGAATGTAGCAAACTTTAGCTTTCTAGAAAGCTCTAAGTGTTACATTTACCCTAAAAATCACTCCCAATCATAATCTCAGCGTTTAGACCATATTTGATATCAAAAATGGGAAAGAGGTCCGACTATCACTGTTTCTGGTGCAGCTTTCTGTCATGAACTTCGAAAATCCATAATTAAATCCACAAAAATCCAATCTGGGCAAACTATACCAATTTAGAAAGCTACAAATGTCTACTAGAGGAAAAAAATAAGTTCAGTGGCCTCTACATCCCGAAAATCGATGGAACAGTGACGGGGGTTAGGAGAGCTCCCTGATGCTGATACAGAACTTCAGAAGGTTCAATCTCTCTCTACAGACCTCCAATTTGGGTGATTCTAGTTGGTACAGGTCACTTTGGTTTTCTAGTTTAGGTGTATAAAATTTCATGACAATTGGCCACTGTTTGGTTTATGTATGACATGGTTTTCATTTCTAACCTATAGGAACAGTACTTGACCAAACCATGAATTTTTTCCAAATTCAAAAATTCACCAAATATTTTCTAATCCTCCAAATATTACCAACTTTAGCTTTTCAAAAAGCTTTCTACAAACTCTAGAGGCATGCCAAATTTCATGGCAAGAGGAGCTCATCCGGTCATACTTTGATGGAGCTCTCAAAAATACTGATTTTGGCACCTAAAAGGTCCAAAACGGGTCCAAATAGCCTCTCACACACTCTAGCCACTTATGGACAAGTTTAAAAGTATAAAAATAGTCTATATAACAAGTTCATGTGGTCTAAATTAACATACATTCCAATCTCGCTATGCTATGGCCAAATATACACTACTACATTCATTCATAAAAAAGGGCAAAACCCTCATTTCCATTACTTTGGCTATAAACATAGTTTATACATCATCTTTTCATATTTATACACATGTTACAACCTTTACATCTCAAAAATAGATGGTGCATACTCATTTTGGTACCTCTTTACATCAAAATACATCAAAATATCCCAAAATAAACTAATATCTAGTTAAGCATGCTTCTAGGCTCCTTGGTGTGTGCTCGGTTCTCCTTGAGCTCCACCTAGCATATTAAGTTGGGAGGGGAAGGGGTGAGATTCAGGGAATCTCAGTAGCTCATGCACTCAATCAAGTAGACAATCAAGGCATATAACAAGTCAAAGCATGTGAATAAGCACTTAGCCATTCTCAAACAACCATCACACGATGTACATGCTATGGAATCACAACAATGCCAAAAATGGGCTCCAGGGACTTTTGGTCTAGCCTCACCAGAGTTTAGGGACTTTTGGGTGGCCTCACTCGAGTTTAAGGACTTTTGACTTGGCCTCACTCGGTTGAAACTTTTGGCCTTGTCTCACCCAATCTCAAGGGACTTTCGGCTTCACCTCACCCATCTCAAGGGACTCTCGGCACTACCTCACCCGAGCAATTCTCACATTTCAACACACAAGCACATTGGCATCAATGCATCAAAGCAATAGCATATGGCATATTCCACACATTAAGCATATACATAACATACAATGACTATTACAACCAAGAATGCAACAAGAAAGAGTGGAAAGAGAGTTACCTTATCAGCCGAGGTCAACACTAACTTTTTCTTTCAATTCCTCTTCTCCCTTCTTAAGTTCACAATCACACCTTGATGGAGGTGTTTATCTTGAGCCTAGACACACAAAAGCATGCAATTACTCTCTTAGAATGTAATCATTCACATCAAACTCTCCTAACATACCAGAACCTAAAGTTCTCTCTCTCTCTCTAGAATGCCATCAACTCTTTCTCTCTCTCAAGCTCCCATGGTAGTGGAAAACAACATTTTTAAAGAAAACACAAAGATTCAAAGGTGTTTTCCACTTTCCCTCTTCTGACCCATGCCCAAAATCCAACCATTTTCACAAACAAAACCGCAGAAAGAGAGGGCAAAGAGAGGAGATCAGAAATCTAAGGAGAAATGGGAGAAGTTTTCTTACCTTTCCCTTGCTCTTCCTCCTTCTCTTGGTCTCTCTCACTCTCCACGCCTCTTTTCTTTCCTTGGGTCGAAGTCTAGGGCAGAAATGAGAGAAGAAATGAGTTTGGGCGTTTAATGAAGTCTAATTCTCACTATTTACTCTCTTCCGGACTGACCCTCGCTACGGCGAAAATTAACCTTCGCTATAGCGAGCTCGTGTTATCTGGCTTCGCTATGGCGAGGTGTAACCTTCGCTACGGCGAGCTCGTATCAGTTCCCTTCGCTATGGCGAGATATACCATTCGCTATGGCGAAATCGCGTCAGTTCCAGACCTCACTCTCGCTATGGCGCACGCTACGGCGAGCTGCCCTCTGGTTTTTGTATGGACTGCTACCCGCACTCGCTATAGCTAGAACCTCGTTCGCTATTGCGAGAAGACATTCTCGCGACAGCAAGGCCTTTTCTCGCTATTGCGAGGAGACTTAGCAAAATTTCCAGATTTCGAATTTTTCCAGCTTTCACTTTCTTTCTTTTCCCTTTTCTTTTCTTTTTCCCGGTTGTTACATTTATGGACTATTTTCATAATATGTTTCCTAATATACCTAGTATCATCATATTTCGTAGTTGTTAATTCCTTCATTAGGTATAGTCAACATTTCAATAGTGGCATTACTATTATTAACAACATATAAAATTGTACAATCAAATAAAAAATGCATGATTATTTCCTTTTAGCAATAGTAAATTTTCACATAAAGTCAAAATATTTCAGAATTTAAAAGCATATCTCCTTTGGACAATTCAAAATACACCTATAAAAAAATGTTCTATGAAACTCTAGTTAAAGTGTACAATGGCCTCGTTTGGATAATAGTTATATACAATAACTATATATTTGGTGATTAAAACACATAGATTTAACCTTAAAAATATATTCCCTTTGGGCATATAAACTATTAAATTCAAAATATTCTTATAAAACAATGCTCTATGAAACTCCAATTAAACCTTTGGGCATAGGAACTATTAAATTCAAAATACCCTTATAAAACAATGCTATATGGAACTCCAATTAAAGTATACAATGACTCCATTTAAGTAGGCGATTGCATACATTAAAACATAGAGAATCAACTTTAAGAATATCTTAAAATTTAAAAATATATTCCCTTTGAGGAGATAAATTATTAAATTCAAAATTTCGTTATAAAATAGTGCTTTATGAAACTTCAATTAAAGTATATAATAGCCCTTTTTAAGTAGGCAATTATATACAATAATTGCATATTACCTAACTAAAACATGCCTCCTTTGGACAATTCAAAATACACCTATAAAAAAATGTTCTATAAAACTCTAGTTAAAGTGCACAATGGCCTCGTTTGGATAATAGTTATATACAATAACTATATATTTGGTAATTAAAACACATAGATTTAACTTTAAAAATATTTCAAAATTTAAAAATATATTCCCTTTGGGCATATAAACTATTAAATTCAAAATATTCTTATAAAACAATGCTCTATGAAACTCCAATTAAACCTTTGGGCATATGAACTATTAAATTCAAAATACCCTTATAAAACAATGCTATATGGAACTCCAATTAAAGTATACAATGACTCCATTTAAGTAGGCGATTGCATACATTAAAACATAGAGAATCAACTTTAAGAATATCTTAAAATTTAAAAATATATTCCCTTTGAGGAGATAAATTATTAAATTCAAAATATCCTTATAAAATAGTGCTTTGTGAAATTCCAATTAAAGTATATAATAGCCCTTTTTAAGTAGGCAATTATATACAATAATTGCATATTACCTAACTAAAACATGCCCAGCAAAAAAATTATTTGGGCATACTATTGTGTACAATAACTAGTAAAGTAAGAGACCCTAACATGATGAAATGTCCTATGAATTAACATAAATAAATCATGTTGGTGATAAATATTTTTGCTTATTCATAAAAAAACAATTTATACATGCAAGTATATGCCCAAAATTAAAAAATTGGCAAATATTTGCAAATATGTTCATTTAATGGTAAAAAAATAATTAATAATAATAGGTGCATATGCCAATAAATTTGTAAATTATTAAAAAAAAAAAGAGGGCCAAAGATGACCTATAAAATCCTAACTTTGCCAAAAATTTGAAATTCCTTTTGCCTGAAAAAAGCTAAAAAATAAAATGCCCCACATTCATAAAAAGAATGTATTACGAGCTTACATATGGTAAAACTTATATGACAATGAAGCTTGTAAGATTAAGAACTTACAACTTGTGAGGTAAAACTTAAAATGTTTTTTTAAAAAAAAAGACCCAAATTTTGGTTTATGATACTTATTATTTCATGCCAATAATAGGTGTACATATATCAATTATTGGTTTAATATAAAGCCTAATTTTAATGTAAAATTAGGATTTTGTTCTTATTAATTGCTATAGATGAATTGATTTTGTTCCTTAAGTAATATATGTTATTCCTAGACATCAATTTTGGTTCAATTCAAAGAAATTAAAATTTTGTTTTTGAACCTAAGTTTGAAAACTAAAAAATTTCAACTTTAATTATATAATATCCTCCTCTTTATTAAGATTTATTTGATGATATTAAAACAACTTAAAGTAACCAAAATAATATTAAGAAAATAATTAGAAATAAATGCATGGCAAAATAATGAAAATTAAGTGAGTTTTATAATTAAAGAATATAAAGAATTTTTTTTGAAGTTTCTTGGGATTTAACATGAACTTTTAGGAAGTTTCTTGAATTATATGGAATTAACTATAGTTAGGAAATTATAAGAAACTATAAAATATACACTTAGGAAGTTAAGTTTTGAAAATTTCCAAGGCTAAAAATACCCTAAAAATATAAAAAAATATATATTTGAAAAATAAAAGTTTTTAGCCAAATTCTGAGGTTAAAATATAAATATTAAAAGTTGAAAGTTAAAATTCATAATTATTATCAAAGCCAATATTCAATTTTAGTAAGGTCATAATAAAATTTTTGTAAAAAAAAAAAAACACCATCAAAAGTACGTGCGCAATTAGTTAGAAATTTTAATATACATATTTCAATAATTGGTAATAAATTTTATACTTAATATTAACCAAATGGAGATAAAATTTTAACTATTTGGGGATCAAGTCACTGACTTCCTCACAAAGTTAATGAATTAAAATTGTGTTGAAAAGGTGGGAGAGAGTTATGAGTCTCAGGAGTAGAAAGGAACAACAAAGCAAGAGAAAAAGAAAGAAGAAGTGTGAAAAAGAGGAAGAGAAAAAGGAAAAAGGAGTTTGAAGTTTCAAATCCAGACCTAACCAAGTAAGACACCTTTTATCTTACTTAGTATCTGTAACATACGGTTCCTCTGTAAACGTGAAAAACGTAATGTTCAGTTTCTCTGTAAACGTATGAAATGCACCAGATATAAAAAGAAGTCCCTTAGATAGAATGATTTGAGATCCAATAAAATTATAACAATAATCTATACCTCAAATAATGAGGATCCAAGGCCAAAGGTACCTTGAAAACAGAGTCAGAATAACCAGATGAAATTTAATGAAGATGCAGTGGCATTTTCGTAATTTTGGGCATGTTTTAGAAAACTCAAATGAGGAATTTTTAAATGAAAAAATGAGTTTCTTAAGGGTCTTAGAGGCCTTAAAATCATAGAAACTCCTAGAATGGTTTAAATCCTTTTGGTTTACATTTTAGAGTATTTGTTGAGCCAAACTTTGATCAGTTTATTTGGAAAGGTTTTTAATCCAATTTGGATGAAACCAAAGACATTTTATGAATTAGAAGACTTAGATTTTATGATAAAAAAGACGGTTTTAAAAAAGGAGTTAAAATGAGCATAAACGGAGCAAACAGACGTATATAGGAAAAATGGTCATTTTGAAAAGTTGTAAAAGAGGCTTCTTAAGTAAGATTACACCTCATCACCTTCTCCAAGCTTCCATTTTTTAATTAAGTAGCCATGGCATGACATTAAGGGAAGGGAGAAAGAAGAAGTTTAAACTCCTGTTTAAGTAAGTAAACGGCCTTGTTTCATCCCGCGTTAGTTAAGAAAGTTGTTTCTCTCTCTAAGAACTTTCTAATGATGATTTTCTTTTCTTAAAAACTTAAGAATTCAAGCCTGACCCAAGCCAAAAGGGAACTCTTTTCAAGAAACCAATTGGTGGAAAATAATCTACACGAAGAGAACTTCGTTTCAAGGTAAGACTTTACTTGAAATCCTTGCAAAATCTTATATTTTCAAGCCATTTAAGCTTCAGTCTAGAGAGAGAAAGTGAGGAGGACAATTTTTCTTCATGTGTTCTTGATGGAACCAAGGGTTATGGAGTGTGAGGATTAAGAAGATGCCATTGAAATTGAATAAGAAGCATTAGATTGTAAGCTAGCAAACCTAGGGATTTAATTGCACCTAGGTTAAGATGAAGCTTCCTAGTAGTAATTTAAGTTGTCTAAGGGTATATATGAGTTCCCAAAACATCTAAGAAGCCTTCATAAGTGCCAATTCCTCAATAGAAAGCAAGCAAACTCTATGAGTATTATATGCTTGCATAGTCTTGGCCAAGAGCTCTTCATGCACCTAGGGAGAGTTTTAAATTTTTGTAAGGCTAGAAATGGATTAAATATGATGGAAGAACATCAGAGGAAGCCCTGAAAAAGAAATTAGAAGCCTTGGTTTGTGAGATAGAGATGTAAGATCCATAATGAGAATTAAAGAAGCAATTTGCATTTAGGCTCTTGGAAATGAATTTATGATGACTCCAAGGGATCTAAATAGAGTCAAGAGACTTAAAATGAATGAGAAATGGGAGCCAAGATCATGAATTCTTATAGTTACTTTATAAGGTCTTGTATAGAAGCATACTGAAGTCATAGAACAGTAGCTTCACATAGAGTATGTATGATGCTAAAGCTTGTTTCCATGAGTAATTTATGTCTCTTTTGATATGTCTAGGTCAAGAGAATCAAGGGCTACTTAATAACAAGGCTTGGTCGAGAAAGGAGAAAAGAGTTCAAGAGGAAAGTGTTCTTGTTTCAAGGCAACTCTCTAACTTTTCTCACATGTATAGCTTGATAATTTTCTTGTCATTGAGTGTTTATGTGTATGTTTGAACTATAAGAAATATTTTTAGCCAATGGTTACATGTTATGGTATCATTATATATTATAAAATGAGTTTATGATTACATTATGGCTTGCATATGTTTAGTGATGCCAAAAGTTCCTTAGTAAGGGAGAGGATGAGCTAAAAGTCCCTAGAAATGGGTGAGACAAAACCAAAA
This sequence comes from Erythrophleum fordii, assembly GCA_032878935.1. Taxonomy (NCBI): domain Eukaryota; kingdom Viridiplantae; phylum Streptophyta; class Magnoliopsida; order Fabales; family Fabaceae; genus Erythrophleum; species Erythrophleum fordii. Next base: position 8,152,292 of record JAVQMF010000052.1, on the reverse strand, counting down.
GTCTTAAAAAGAGTGAAGTTTAGTAAAAAATCCCATGAAAATGGGTGAGACAAATTTAAAAGTCCTAAAAAAGATAGGTGAGGCTAGACCAATACCTTGAGAGCTTATGCTTGTTATGTATGAGTTTATATGACAAGAAAAATGCCTTATACATGTTCACTAGTTGCTTGAATATCATGCATGCATTTTTTGACTTGTTTATACATCCATTATGTATGTTTGAAAGGGTTAAGAGCTATTGCAATTATTTGAATCTTACTCTTACCCCATATATGCTTAACCATGCAAGTGGATAAAGGAATAGATGCCAACAACCTTAAAGATCAAGACTTTGACAAATGGTTATGAAAAATAGGTATTTTGATGACATATTGATGTCAAACTATATAACAATGAGATATATACTTGATGTAAACCCTTGAACATGTTCTAATGTATATATAAATGATACATGTATCAATGTGGGAGCTAGACAAATGAGAATGTGAGATTTTGCCACCCATTTGCCCTTATGTGATATGATGTACTTGTGTATGTATGCATGTGGCAAGGTGAGATTGAGTTTTATAAGGATTTGGATCATTTGTCATGCTTTTATATGTGGTATTTATACTTGTAGGCTTGCCCAAGTGGTTGTGGAAATTCAAGAAAAACTTTTGGTATCTTAAAATCCCATTTGAAGCTTCAAATTTGACTATTTTGTATGTTGAACCAAAGTTTGACCAAATGAGTGAGTTTTTTCATGAAATTTAGCTAACAAGTAGGTTTCACCTAGAGCTTTTCATAGAGATAAAGAGCACTCAATTGGAAGCTCTAGATAATTTATTATGATTTTTTAAATTTGGCCAAATTATGTAAAAATAATATAATTACTATTCATTTAGTTAGTGTGCTTCTCTGCGTCACATATGTGCCAAATTAAGTTCAATGCTCATTAAATTTTATAGGTATAAACTAGGCATCACAGCTTTCCATAGCCACTGAGATTACCTTATTTGGAACTTTGTAGAGAGATATATGAATTTTTGAAATTGTATAACAATACTAGTAATGCAGCTTGACCTATGTTATTGTTCCATTGATTTATGGTAGCTTAAAGCTATTGCATTGGTTTGAAATTATTTTTAGTCAAAAGCATACATCCACAGATTTCCAAAATAGTATGCTTTGCTTAATTTCAATTTTTTTTATAATTAGTTATGAATTTTTAAAATTTATATCAAAAAGTTGGAAAGTTGAACCCGAGTGCAAATCATTAATTTTGTGAGATGTAGCTCCAAGCCTAAAATAAATGGGACCAAATGTGATGTGTATAACTTATATGGATATGTTAAGACTAGAAAATGGTGTGGATGAGTGCACATGGTCCATGAAGTATAAAATGAAGAAATCAAACCTTATGTAACACCATTAAATCCTATTAAGTATTCATTATTTTCTTTATGTAAGGTGTATTCTTCCTTACAATTGTGCTCCATCATGTATGTTATGGATTGAGATAGCTTATAGTGCTAATGTGTAAAGGTAAAGAGGCTAAGGTATTATAGTATCATTTTTAACACTAAAATTCCTCCTTCCTCTTTTTAGCACTTTGTTTCCACTCTTTAATCATATGAGAAGCCTAAATGGTGAACTTTGGGTTTGCTTGCGTAGTGCTTTCTAATGCTATGGATGATGTTTTTACCTTGCCTAGATGCTAGTAAAGTGTTGCAAATCTTAGATGAATGTAATCTTGTCTTCCTATTCCCCTCCCACCATTTTCTCTCTCTAGGGGTCATTAATGGAAAAATTAAAAGGGGTTAGTTAGTTCTGTTTTTAAGGGTTAGATGATATTTCTGACCTAGTTAAATACTTATTACATGTTTGGTTTACACTAAAACCTCATCCTCATCACTCTTTTTTACTTTATCTCTTTATAGATCTTTCATAGTTGGTGTTTAGAACTACTTTTAAATGAGGATGGCACATTTTGAATGGTGTTTTTTTTTGTTGTTGTTGTAAGTTTTGAAGCTTCTAATATATTTAGAACTTATTGGAAACTTTACCTTTACTTTCCTTTCATTTTCAAACTTTCTTTCATCAAGGAACCCTTTAGTTGCAGATTTTTGGATCTTTGGTTTTAATGGATGAATTATGGCTTGAAACATGCTTTTTTAGCATTATGAAGGGTTCTATAGTGCTAAAATGTTTTTAGGGTCACCAATAAGGCATATAAAAACATTTTAGCTTCGGATGAATAATAACAAACCCAGCACCAAGGCATAGTGGCCTTGGTGCCATAGCATCGTGCATGTCAATATTGTTGAATAGGGGAAAAGATGCATTTTTATTCTATTTTGGTGGGGTTTTACATCTTGTACTTGAGATACATGAAAATTAAGATTTTTGGGACATTTGGAAGCCTTATTTAGTCCCCTAAAACTCAAAAATCTCTTTGTGATTGATTGTTACATGCTTACTCTATTAGTCCTTGGAACCCAATAAATTCTAATGAATTAAGTTTTTCATATAAATATCTATACCAAAACATACTTATAGACCCTATGCATAGATGACTCCATTGTGAATGATGTTTATGTATAGATGACCTTATTCCTTCTTGGACTATAATATCTATACATGTAAGACTAAAACTTAAACGTTGCTCTTATATAGATGACTAGATCCCTACATGTATACCTATATTCCCATATGCAAAAGATTTGACCCTAATAATGCCTACATATGGATGACCAGTCCTTGGGATTGTTAAATAGGGATTATGGACTAGTACTGCACCAAAAACATTAAAAGATATTATAAGAGGAATGGGTTCCAATGGAAATCAGAAGTACCCTATGACTCATGAATTTTATATTGACACTTATGTTGATAGATATGATAATATGCATGATGATGATGATGATGTCTATGCTAACATATATGTATTTATATGCATACTCTAATGAATTTATTTGTCTAGATGAGTCATTCACCTAAGAATGGAATTATGAATGCATAATATCAAGATCATATTTTATGCATATTTATGATATCTAAATTCTAGATGCCTTTAGTATCTTGGAGCAGTGATTCTTCAAGGATGATCTTCATATTAGATTTCCTTCGAAGATAGAGACAAGAAATTTTATTTTCTTTTACATATGATGTAGATCACTCTAAGGGATGCATAGGTACTTTTATAGTTATCTCCATGTGCAAATTTAATGAACCAAGGAGTGTGCACATCCACCCTTGATCATACAGCATTAAAAAAAAAAAACTTAAGCCTATGCTTAGTGGTATGGGACCCTAAGTATAAGGCCTATGCACTTATTAATTTAATAGAACCATATAATTAAGGGGGAACAAAGTTGTGTTTTCACTAAATAAGTTTATGCCCTCACATGTTGATATATGATGATAAGAAATATAGTGATAGCATAAATGCATGGCTTATGTTATATTATGTATTATTATGATTTCTATCATCTGATATGTCATTTATTGATTTGGTAGGCTATTTATTCTTTTATATATATGATGCCAAGATATGTTAGATAAACAAAAGAAATAAAAATTGTTTTCTATACATGTGGCAATTGAACCATTATCTATTTTTAAAACTTATGATTTTCTTATTGTACGATAATTTATTTAAAAAAATTAGGATGCCCATAACTAAATATGTAGTAGAGGTAGAGTGAATGTATGTGTAAATATTAGATATCGGTCAAGTGCGCATGATTAGAGATATAAAGACTATGATAGCTACATAATATACATAGCAGATGCCTTATAATCTTGGGTCACCCATTGTGTCACAAATGTCGGACCTTAATAATTAGGTCCTAAGGTTTTAGCATGTAGTAGTATGGAGCACTCTTTTTGGTTGTACATTTTTGCTTCCCAGCTAATTGGTGACTTTTGATTCATGGATTCCTCTTGTTTGTATGATATGTATATATGTTTGCCCTAAATATTGATTGGCTAAATGATATGATGATGTATGTACATTATATCCTTAGTAGAAGAATATCTATTGAATGTTATAATTTTTATGCCTATACTATCTTAGTGACATGGAAAAATTTAGATCCCTCATTTATGAGTTGTATAATTTTCTTACCATTTATGTGATAAGTGAGAGATTAAATAGCTTTTATTACAATTAAACTAGTTAATTAATAATTAGATTACATGTAATCTATAAGAGGGTTACAAATTACTTTATCTAGACTCAATGATTTTCAAGTGATTTGAGTCTTTATAGATTCCTTGTCATATATGTTACAAAAGCCTTAAGATATTACATTTAATGTGCACTAAAGAAAGAATTAATACTTATAAAATTTGTTATGAATTCATATGAATGAGCTTTAATACCACATATAAGAGAAATTATTTAACCATATGAATTCAAAATACTATAATAAAATTAAGTGGAAACATACCTGTATTTGCCATAATAAAACTGATATCTTGGATGTTCACATGGATACTTTGAAACGAGTCTTTCCCTCCAACTTTTTTACAAAGGCAGCTATTTGAAGGGCCAAGTCAGAGATTATGGTCTTTCAATATTAATTGGAAGTGAAAAGGAGACTTTGTTATTCTATTGATGTAACCTTAAAGTATGAGTCCAATAAAGTAAAAACTTACATTCTACTACCTAATCACATAAATTAATAAAAGTGTACATACCACAAGATTAATAGTAATATAATTAGGCCCAATTATTATCATTATCTATTGTAGATCATATAAATAATAGTTTGTTTTTATTGAAATACAAAAGTATAATTAATAAAGGCCTAATACAACATTTTTACATCACCTACTAGTAAAATAATGTCAAGTTATATAATGTTGGGTCTCGCATTTAATTACTTGTTATTATATTATCACATAAATAGAGTGTTATATATGGAACTTATATTACTCATTATAACACTATTATTATGTGAGGTTTATTATATAATTTGCTTTTATTATACTAGTTAATGTATTGATCACGTATTATGTTAGCCACATTAAATGAATATTAATGATGTTATGACACATTATAACGATAGGGACTAACACTTAAGCATTTAGAAAGCACAGGGTTAATTTAAAAAAAAAATTTATAAAGACTATATTAAAAATTGAGGTAAACTATTGAGAGCAAATGATGAATTTTTTTTTTTATTTTTACATATTTAAAAATAATTTTTTATTCGTGTATATTTAAATATAATATATTTTTATATATTTAGATAAATTAAAATATTTAATAAAAATTTAACTAAATATATATTTTAAAAATAAATAAGAACTCTATATAATTTTAACCAAATTCATTTACTCATATTTTTAATGGGATAAGAAAAAAAAATATTATAGAAATTTGGATTTTCAATTTGGCTCTTTATAAATTATTTTTTTAATTTAATCCTTAAAAGTGAGCATTTCTTTTTTGCCTGAATTCAAAATGAAGTGGCAGGTATCAGATACCATTCTGTATACTGTGTTAATTAGACTATAGAACGCTGAGACTAGGGTTGCTGCAGGTGATCGCCTACGGTTAGGGTTCAACCGCACCATCTTCATGTGGTCCCTTCTCCGATCTGCTCGGTCTCTCAAGTATGTATCTTTACTCTGCATTTGGCCATTCCTCATTGCTTTTATTCGCATTACCCAATTTCATAACGTTTCCCCTCTTCATTGCCCAGTACTAAAATAATCATTTTCTATGGTTCTCTATATATACTTCAACCCATTTTTGCACATTCATTTACACTTTGTATGCTAAAAGGTTAGAATAAATTGTAGAATTTACCCTTTTTTTTTTTAAATTAAAACTCATTTAGAAGAATCAGCTTTGCGGCGATGAAGAACGTTGAAATGTTTCTCTTATTCGTAGGAAGCAAGAATATTGTCTGAAGTTTTATGGACTTCTATGTGGGAGACCAGACACAAGTAAGTTCAATGGAGACAGGACTGGTGGATGCTATCCGGCGCAATTAAGATCAAAAAGGTTTTCTTCAAGAGAGGAAAGCTACCATTCTCTACCCATTTTTGGAAATAACTCTCTGGGTAGTCGGCGGCTTTCCTCACAGATAAGTGAAAAAGTTAGTGATGAAAGTGATGCAAAAGACACTTCCATGGAACTTGAAAGGCTTATTTCAGCTAATGTGATTGAGGATATTAATGTGGAGGAAGAAGGGGTGGAATTGGTTTCAGAACCTGGATTTCTGGATGAGGATTTGTCAGAATCTGAGGAAGGTCTGAGCAGTCTGGAGCCATTGAAGGAAAAAGCTTCTTTAGAATTGTTAAGAACCATAGTGGAGAATCCAACCCATTTGATTTCCTGGATTCGTAATAACTTCGTCAAAGGAGGGGGAGATTTGAGCCAAGTAGAGGCTTCTAAGATCATATATAGTCTTCAGAAGCGTAGGATGTATGGCAGTGCATTGCAGGTGATTTTTAAATATTTCTTCAATTAAGAACTTTAATTAGTCTAGCAAGGTTTTCTACAAAGTTCACGAGTGATCATAATCATGGTTATTCAAAAGGAATTTGTAGGTATAATTTTTCAATTAGTCTTTTAATGCAATTGTTTGACTGAAATTTGCATGTGTAAGTGATGGAGTCTTGCACTGGGTAGTCACAAGTAATTCTTATGGTACTTAAATGGCATGGTTCTTCCCTTTTATAAGCCGATTTTTAAGGGTGGGTTTCCTATACTTGCTTGTTAATTGGTATTAGAACTAGACTGATCTCCATAAAAGGGCTACTTGCGGAGGGCGCAAACTGATGGCTGGAATGAGTGCTGTAGAGTGCACCCATTGAGGATGTCAACTCTTCTAGGGTAGTGCTATGATAGAGTCCCGCATTGGATAGCTACAAGTAATTCTTGGGGTATTTAAGTGGCATGGTTCTTCCTCCTTATAAGTCGGTTTTTAAGGATGGGTTTCCCATGCTTGTGTAGGTCTCCATTAGTAAGAAGCTTCCATTATTTTATATTTAAAAGAAAAAAAGCTTTTATTGATTACCTGCTGGCTAGGTTGTAAAGATTGAAATCCTATGTAGGATTGAGCGAGGGGTAAGACAGATTGATTGATTGAGGAGTAAAAAAGATTGAATCATAAGATTGGGACAAGGATTGTAAGATCCTACCTCTTATGACAAAATACATATATAGTTGCATAAAATTCTTTGATAAGCATAAAACTATCAAAACCTCATCATACTTTAGTAAAACATGTCATAAGTTGCAAAAGTCACAAAATCACGTACATAAAAACAACCCATAAGCTTCCAAAGTGATAATATCATACATTAAAGTATTAAATAAGTGATGTGTCACAAAAGTCACTAATCACAAGATAGAATTTAACAATACTCCACTCAATGTAGACACATTCAGAAGATTATAGCATAAACTGTGTATTATTTTTTTGAATCAATTCCATGGAGTGGGTACACAATAAATAGGAGGACCAAATTTAAATGCTCCTTAATTTCTCGGTGCAAAGAAGGAAAGAATTTGAATAAAACCTATTTACACTTTGTACAGAGTAAAAGACAATAGAGAGCCTAATAATAACAAAGTTGACTCTCTAAAAAAAGTAACAAAACATTCAAATGTCCATGATTCTTTGAGAAGAATATGGAATTCCACACTTCCACTCAAGCTCAGGAGTATATGTTTACCATTCCCCGCTTGGATAAGTGAATATCAAATTAAGCCTGTGGAATGGATTGGGTCAAAATATCAGCAGTTGGTTGATGGGTGGATATGTAGATCAATTCAATTACCCCTTATTCAATTTTTTCTTTGATGAAGTGATTATCAATCTTTGCATGCTTGGTCTTATCATGATGAACTGGGTTCTTAGCAATACTATTGCAACTTGATTGTCACAAAACAACTTCATTGATGTTGGTGATGATAGTTGAAGCTCTTCAAGTAGCCTTTTCAGCCATATTCCTTCACAAATTTCATGAGCCGTAGCTCTAAATTCAGTTTCTGCACTACTTCGGGCAACTACTAATTGCTTCTTGCTTCTTCAAGTAACAAGGTTTCCCCAAACATATGTGCAATACCTTGAACTAGACCTTTTATTTGTTAGATGCCTTGCCCAATCCGCATCAGAAAAGACTTCTACATCTTTACTAATTCCCTTCTTGAAGAAAAGTCCCTTTCTTGCTGCCATCTTTAAGTATCTTAAGACTCAGTTCACAACTTCAAGATGTTTTTCAGTAACACTATTCATGAATTGACTTGCTACACTAACAACAAAAATAATATCTAGTTTGGTGTGAGATAGATGTATTAGTTTGCCTACTAATCTCTAATACATCTTTTTATCAATGGATGCTGAACCTTTTTTTGATCCAACCTTGTTAGTTGGGTCCATTGGTGTTTTTGTTGGTTTACACCTTAGTATCCCAGTTTCTTTGAGCAAATCTAGGGTGTACTTCCTTTGGGATACAACAATCCCTTTGCTAGATCGTGCAATACTTTAGATCCCTAAGATCTTTTACTCCAAACTCTTTATTTAAGACTCTTTTGAGATGTGCTATTTCTTCCTCATCATTACCTATTACAATGATGTCATCCACATAAACTATAAGAATAGTCAGTTTATCAACATCTACCTTTTTAATAAAAAGTGTGTGATATGTTTGCGCTTGTGTATAACTTAACTGTTTCATAGCTTTGGGTAAATCTCTTAGACCAGGCTTCTGGGGATTGTTTGAGGCCATAAAGGGATTTTTCAAAGTTTGCACGCTAGATTTTCATTATTAGGTCACTTCAAATCAAGGGGAATGTCCATGTAGACTTCCTTCTCAAGATCACCATTTAAGAATGCATTTTTGACATCAAATTGATGGAGCTTCCAGTTTAGGTTGGCTGCTATGGATAGGAGGACTCGAATGGTATTGAGCTTGGCAATTGGAGCAAAAGTGTCTTAAAAGTCTATCTTTTATGTTTGGGTGAAATTTTTAGCAGCAAGTCTTGCTTTGTACCTTTCAGTGCTGCCATCTGCTTTATACTCATTTAACACCCATTTGCATCCCATAGGTTGTTTCCCTTGAGGTTTTTGAGTGAGCTCCCAAGTACCATTCTTTTGTAGTGCCTATAATTCTTCATTCACAACTTCTTTCCATTTTGGATGCTTGAAAGCTTCTTCAACACAGCTGGGGATTTTAATGCTGTCCACATTTGCTATGAATGCCTTTGAGAGAGTTTTTCATAGGAGATAAAGTGAGAGATAGAGTGTTGTGTACATGATCTAGTTCCCTTTTTAAAAACAATAGGAAGATGTAGATTAGTAGATAAACTCTCATTATCATTGGAAGACTCAAAATCAGAAATACCTTGAGAGTTTTGAATACTTCAACTAGGATGAGGATTTGGGTCAGCTTGGCAATGCTCTACTGTCTTAAGGCACCTTGTATAGACTTGTAGCTCCTTATCTTCCCTTTGTTTCTGACCTATAGCTTTTGGTTTAGCAGCTGATTCAACCTTGGGTACAAATGAGTTTTGAATTGGTTGGGAAACAACCTCAGGTTTCGGGGGGAAAAATGTCCAAAACTTATTTTCCTCCTCTTGATGTGCTGTAGTCTCCTCCTGAATGGGTTTTGGGATAAAATGATACTTGCTCAACAAATGTTACATCCATGGAGGTATACAATTTCTTAGTGGAAGGTGAGTAACATTTGTAGTCCTTTTGATGTGGAGAGTACCCAAGAACAAACACTTAATGGATTTAGGATCAAGTTTGCTCCTTTGTTGAGGTGGAATATGGACATAACCTGAACACCCAAACACATTCAGTGGAAGGTCAGTCATGATTCTGTTTTAAGGAATGGCTTTAGAGAAAACTTGACATGGGGTGTCAAATTTCAGTGTTATAGAAGGCAGCCTGTTAGTGAGGGATGTTGCTGTTAAAATAGCATCCCCCTAGTAACATTTAGGTACATTGTCGTTAACATAAGTGATCTAGCTATTTCTAGAAGGTGATGGTTTTTTCTTTTTGTTGTTCCATTCTTTTGAGGAGTAGAGGCACATGAGCTTCGATGAACTATGCCATTTTCAAGGAAAAAACTCCAAAGGATAGAATTAAAATAATCTCTAGGATTATCTGTTCGAAAAATTTGTAGTTTTGTTTGAAATTGAGTTTGAATCATGGCAAAACAATTTTTGACAAGAGAGACAATTTCAGACTTGTCTTTCATAAGAAATACCCATGTGATATGGGTGTGGTCATCAATTAAGGATAAGAACCAACGGGCACATGTTATACTAGGAATGCAAGAGGGATCCCAAATATCACTATGTATAACTGAAAAAGGATGTGATGGTTTGTAATCATGAATGGCATATAAGCTATGACAATGCTTAGTAGGATGACAAACTTCACATTAGAAAGACTTTGGATCTTTATTAATAAATAGGGAAGGAAACAGCTTGGCTAAGCATAAGAAATTAATTTGACCAAGGCGTTGGTGCCATAAAATAATATTATTTTCCTCATCCAAAGTCTTTGTACTGTTTGCATGAATGGCTTGAGAGATATTGTTGGATCTGATTCAGTACAAGCCTTCTTCTGTTTTATCATTGCCAATCATCCTCCTTGAATCCAAATCTTGTAACAAACAACCAGATGGGGAAAATTTAGCAATGCAATTCAAGTCATGTGCAAGCTTGCTAATGGACAACAAGTTGCATGATAAGTTTGGTCTGGGGACAGATTTAAGAGTTAAATCTTTTGAAATAATCACTTTCCTAATTCCAGTCACCTTAGACAAGGTCCCATATGCAATTCTTACTTTATAGTTATTATTACAAGGTTTACATTCATGCAATAAGGAAGCATCCCCTATCATATGGTTTGAGGCTCCTAAGTCAACTATCCAAGTTGTTGCATCTTGAAGAGCATTCAAGAAGGTATCTTTTTGTGCAGTAGAACCAGAACCAATACCAGGGTAGTTGAGGGACTTGGATTGAGAAATTTGTGTGGCCAATTGGTCTGCTCATTGCAGAAAATACCTTGCTTACTGGGCATTTTTTTAGACCCTTTTGTAGTAGCTACATAGCTTCTGTTCTCCCTCTCTTTATTGGGTTTCCAATTAGCTGGCTTACCATGTATTTTCCAACATGTCTCACGGGTGTGACTAGGGCGCTGACAATGATCACATTAGGGTCTTCCCTTCCTTTGCTTGTCTTCATTGTTTGGGTTTGCATTCTTGGCTAAGAGGACAGAACCTTCAATGGTGGTAGCAGTGGTGGCAGCACCCATCATGAGCTTCTTCTTACTTTCTTCCCTCCAAACCTCCAAGAAAGCTTCTCTAATGGATGGTAAGAGCTTAATGTTGGGGATCCTTCTCCTTACTTCATCCAAAGATTTGTTAAGGCCTAGGAGGAATGTAAAAACCCTCTCATTTTTTGAGTTCTTTATACTTCTTTGCATCTCTAGTATAGTCCCAATCTGGGTTCTCATAAACATCCGACTGTTGTCAAAGACATGTTAGAGTACTGTAATATTGGTGAACCAAACGGTCACCTTGTTTGAGATAATGAAGTTTGCTTTTGATCTCAAAAAGTTTAGCAATATTTTCTCGATCTGATTAGGCTTCTCTCACTGCCTCCCAGATCTCAGAAGCTGTGTTGAAAAATAGATAAATTTGTCCTATGTCAGTGTCCATGGTGTTGATTGACCAAGACATGACTAGGTTGTATTCTGCTTTCCATATTGAGTACATTGAATCCTTTTTTTTTTTGGAGGAACAATTGCTAGTCAAGTAATCTTCTTTCCCGTTGCCCAAGATGAACATCATCACAGATCTAGCACATTAGAGAAAATTCTGGCCGTTCGGCTTGTGACTTGTGATGAGTTGAATGGTGCCTTTTGTAGTGACCTGGTTGGAGGACTTAAACCCAGTGGGCTTGCTTGAGTTTTGACTAATATCAAAAGTCATTTTTGCAGGTCACAAAACAGGGGATATGTGACGCAAGGAAGAAGATGAGAGAAAAAGGATTTGGATCAAAGGTTGAGCTTTGATACCAAGAAGAATGTAGCAAAAACAATGTATATAATTTCTCTGAATCAATTTCATGGAGTGGGTACATAATAAATAGGAGGGTTGAATTAATTGGGAGTAAATGCTCCTTAATTTCTTGGTGCAAAGAAGGAAAGAATTTGAATAAAAGCTATTTATACTCTGTACAGAATAAAAGACAATAGAGAGCCTAATAATAACAAAGTTGACTCTCTAAAAAAGGTAACAAAACATTCAAATGTCCATGATTCTTGGAGAAGAATTTGGAATTCCACACATTCAATAATCAAGTCCATCCAACAAATTTCTAGAGAATCAAATAGTCAAGACAAAAGAAGAAGCAAGGAACCAGCAAATTGAGTCACAGAATACAGACTATATATGGTAATGTCAGCTAGAAAGGTGCATTCTAGTCTTCAGAAAGGAGCATTTTGAGTCAAATAAGGAACAATACATATGTGCTTGTGAGGATTGAGTAGCCCACCATGATCCTAGTCATTTTCTATCCTACATAGAATTGGGATAGTTTTTGAGAGGTGGGATCATGAGATACTTATGATCTAACTAACGATCTTGACAACCATGCTTACTAGTGTCCAGTATCTCCTAGGTGTTCAGCATGCTTTCAGAATACTTGATTTTTTCCTTTTTCAGATTTTTTTCTTTATTTAGGGTGCAAAGACCAATTGAATAATTATTTTTGTTTTGCCAGTGTTTTAGCTTACAATATTGCATTTTCTATTGATAGGATACTTTCATATATACAATTTGATTCAAGTTGTTGCAATGCAACTTACAATGGACAAACAATACGGTTTTTTTAAATGCTTGATGGTGCTCTACCCAGGAGCCAATATAGTTAGCATAGTATTTTCCCTAACTTTTTTGAAGATTTTGTGGTATTAAGCTCTTTCTAATTAGATTGATAAATAATTTTGAGTCTCTCTTGCAAGAAATAGTGTTTGAACAAAATAAAAATCTGAGAGAAAAGCACTAGTATCTAAGTTCTTAGGAGTGTCTGTTACCTGGTATCTCCACTATTCTTTTGCGTATGCAATATATCATTATAACTGCCTTCCATTTTATATGTTTAATAATACTTAAGCAAGTGATTGTGATGCGGGCCAGAGGAAGACTTAGGGTTTAGAAGATTAAATTACAGTTTCCTTGGGTAAAATAAGGGTTCGAAGATTAGGGATAAGGTAATTTACTGTATATTAAAGGAAAGTCATTTTGCAGGAATTATGATATGATAATATATATATATATATTTAAAAGGGAAAGGTATTAAGAGGTGAGCTATTCGCTTTTAAGGGATGTAAATAGTACCTGCAAGTTAAGGTATTGGGTTTGATGGTTTCCTGGGTGGATTTAAGGAAAGAATCAACTAGGATTGCAAAAGAACATAATCTTGGTGAAAATCTGCTTAAGGATTTCCATATAGGCTGTTTAGAAAATTGAAGAAGACATGATAAGAGTTGAGAAGAAGAAAGTTAACATTGATATCACATCTATGCTAGGTTTTGATTGCATCATGCAACCAAGTAGGCAATTTCTTAATAAATTCAACTGATCATTCATTCCTCTGTAATAGCTGAGTACATCATTTAGAATAGGTTTTGTCAAAACTTGGCAACCAAGTAGTCCAAAACTTAGGGCCGAAGTTATATAACCAGCCACTAAAAAGAATAAATAAAAGCCTGAATAATTGAACCAAAATAAGGGAAATCCCACAAAGCTAAAGGCCATACATAGACATGAATAATAATCCATCTTAGTAACAATTTACTAAGCTGTAATCCTAAATAACGCGACAGCGCAATGTTGATGGCAACTCCATGGGTAACCTGTAGTAGTTATTTGCTTTGCCTTTTTCAGTTTGTAGATTGCACATCTCTTAACTTTTTATAAACAGTGAAGGGATTTTTCTTTGGTAGGTAGTGCCTACTGTGTTGCTCATGAACCACACTCACACATAAATGAGAGTCAACAATAAAATCTACAACTGTAATCTGGTGGAGCCTCCTTAAATCATTCGTGTCTTTCATTCATTGGATGCATGATGAGAATAAATGGTTTTGTTCTCATCCATTTATTAAATTGCTGTGTATAGGTTGAGTCATGAACATGTGAAAGAATGGGCAAAAGGGATCTGATAAAAAAGGTTCATTCTAGAATTGTCATTGGCTGTGCTGTTTTTTTAATGTAAAGTAGTCTTTGGTAATCTCTAATGCTTGTGGTTGTTCACAGTCTTGGTAATTGATAATTCTCTGCTTCTTTCAAGATTTTTATTGTCACTTCTGTTACCTCTCTGCAGCAAAAAGCATACATTTAGATTTGCTTCTGGTGTTATCTGTTTTGCAGGTCTCAGAGTGGTTGGAGACTGCTAAGCATTTTGAACTTAGGGAACATGATTATGCTTCCCGCATTGATTTGATTGCCAAGGTCCGAGGAGTTGATGCGGCTGAGAAGTACATAAATAAAGTTCCAGACTCTTTCAGAGGTGAATTATTGTACAGAACTCTTTTAGCAAACTGTGTCCATGCTGTCAATAGAAAGAAAGCAGAGGCAGTTTTTGAAAAAATGAGGAAGCTAGGTGTGCCAATCACTATATATGGTTGCAATCAAATGATCATTCTGTATAGAAGATTTAATAGAAGAAATATAGCTGACATCTTATTGTTAATGGAGGAGGAAAATTTGAAGCCATCTCGACTTACATACAGGAACCTGATAGCTCTCAAAAGTGAGTTGAAGGACACAATGGGGATAGAGCAGTTGGTTGAGGCTATGAAGTCTCAAGGTCTGCAACCTGATATTCATGTCCTGAGAATCATGGCTAGTCATTTTATATCTGAAGGGCTGAAAGATAAAGCTCTAGCTATTCTGAATGAAATTGAAGGAGGAAACTTCAAAAAAATAAATGGGGTGAGGAGTGCGTTACTTCCCCTCTATGCTTCTCTTGACATGGCTGATGATGTGAGTAGAATATGGACTGTTTGTAAATTAGACCCCACAATGAAGGAGTGCCTTGCTGCCATAGCAGCATGGGGCAAGTTGGGCAAAGTTGAAGAGGCTGAAGCAGTTTTTGAAATGATGCTGGAAAAGTGGAAGAAACTCCCATCCAAGGTCTATGCTGATCTTTTAACTGTTTATGTTCAGAATAACAAGATAGCTAAAGGGAAGGAGTTTGTAAAGCGAATTGGGGATATTAAAGGCTGGATTGGCCCACTGATTTGGGATGGACTAGTGAGGCTCTATGTGGGAGATAGTGATGTAGGGAAAGCAGATTCAATTTTAAGTAAGGCAGTTGAACTTAAAACTTCGGGGCGGGTGAGACCAATGTTCAACACTTTCTTGTTTGTCATGGAACAATATGCAAAGCTTGGAGATATTCATAATACTGAGAAGTGGCTCTTTAGAATGAAGCAATGTGGCTACGTTGGCCGTCTCAGGCCCTATGAAATTCTCATCCAGGCTTACATAAATGCCAAAACCCCTGCTTATGGGCTTAGAGAAAGAATGAAGGCAGAAAATATATACCCTAATAAGTCGTTTTCCTTGCAGCTGGCACAAATTGAGTCACTGCAGAGGGAGGTGTTACTGTTCAAGAGCAAAAGGGAGGAGCCGCTAGATCTTCTAGCTTAATGCATCAATACATTATGGTTGTATTGGGTTTTCCCAATTACTGAACATGGACCAGTGGTTCTTCAAGAGGGCCCTGTGGGTTTGATGTATAGTGATTTTGATCCTGGGTTTTTCAATCTTCAAACTAGAGATGTTCAAACTGAGGGACTCACTAATTTCATATTGTCCAAGTCAAAGGTGAAACGTGGGATTTCCCTGTTGGTTCGGATAAAGCTTGGATAAAGTTGTAAGTTGGCACCTAGTACTCCTAATAGGACTTGAAGTCCTTTTAATAGGTTGGCCACCAACGTATTTTTATTTCTATTAGGTGCATGGGCTTATTCAGTCGTGAGCTTGATTTGAATTGGACTGTAAGTGATTTTTGTCGAACGCCAAGTCTTTTTTAATTGATTTGAACACTTTGGTAAGAATTTGAGTAGTTTTGGGTCTAAGTGACTTGTACTTCTCATCTTAGGCTTCACTTTGTATTCCTATTTTAGCTCATTGGCCCGACTACAAGCAAAAGGGTCCAATATAATAAAAATATTCCGAAGCAAATATTATTTTTAAACTTAACTTATGCCTACAAAATAAAATAACTGAAGTAAATATAAATTTATCTAAAAATAAGAATCATTATCACGCAATAATAGATGAGTCCCTGGAAATCTAATAACAAAATACATAACATAATAGCATGAATGGGGACTTATCAATTAAAAAGAAAAGACAAATACTAAAAACTCTTTATAGTTAAGTGGTAAGGGTGGGGTGAGAAAATAAATAGTGTTAAGGGTTTGAACCTTCTAATAAAATTCAAAAAAAAAAAAATCAACAAATGATGCAGTGATTGTCGTTGATTATCACCAAGAAAATAGGTCTTTTTGATGCAATTATCACATATATGTATACATTAACAAGCATATTAATCATATAAGTAACAAAGTGATAAGTAGAACATTATTTTTCCAAGAATTGTTACTATTTATATTTTAGACATATTTGTAATTTCCTCCAAGTGCAATTATTTATTAGGTACAACTAATCCTATGTTACTTTAGTTATTAGGAACCAATAACAACCAAGAATATACTACCATCATAGGGCTTAAATTCTCTTTACTGCAATCAATGTCAAATTCAAGTGACTCAAGGTGCTTTTCAAACACCGAATAAAAACACATTTATGGAGAATAAGAGGGTTTTAGGTTTTGATTCTTGGATGGTCCCTTAAGTTAAAGAAGAATGCATACGATTGAGAATTGAGAGTGAGAGTTTGATGAGTGAAGATTAGGCAGATGGTTTGTGATTTGAGAGATTGTGACCTTGGGAGCAAAATTATACATTGGCAAAAGGAAGTGCCATCTTGGCCATTGGATGGTAAATGACCTTGATTGATGCTTTTAAAATTAGATCGCTCAATGAACTAGTAAAGGTATTAGTTTATGATTTATTTATTTAATTATAATTAAATTATAATTAAATTAGTGATAATTAAATATATACATATATATTTAAAATTTTATATACCATTTTAATATAACAAATAAATTTTAATAAATTATAAAATTATTAATTATTAATTTTAAATATTAATAAAGAAAAAGAAATAATTTTAGCCTAATACTTTGATATTTGAGAGAAATATTATTAGAAAATAGAACATGACAAAGAACAAGTATAAAAAATGGCCAAGTACGGCCTTTTTTCTTTCCTCTCTCTTCCTATCTTTTATTTTCGATTTCTCATATCTGTCCAAGATGAAATAAGAAAGAATTTATAAAAAATTTCAAAATCAATTGAACTTTGAGTTAGTTCGATTTTGACTGGCTCAATTGATTTTTAATTAGTTCGACAAGTTGTTAACTAGTTTTTTGGTAGGTTAGTTTTATGGGTCAATCGAACTTATTCAATAATTAATTCACTATTTTTTTTTACTAGTTTGGTCAATTCCAGTCTGATTTTAATAATAATGGTTTTAAGTGTTATGGACATTGTTGCTTAATCTTTCCCTACGTAATTTGGAGACAACATTTATGGAGTGGTAGCTAGAATTTGAAAATAAATTTTTATGTTAAACACACACATATTAGGATGACAATATCTTATGTGAACTTTTGGAATAAATTCTTAGTTTGTTATGGATATGCATCTCAATATTGTTGCCATAGATGCTATCAACCATGGTAACTTATATAAGTACATCTTATCTCTTCAGTTTATTGTTGAATTCATATGTTAACTAGATAGTTCAGCGTAGCTTCTTTTACTTGGATTCCAAGAAATGTTTAATCTGTTGCTCATTGTATTATCCAGTACAATGAGTCTATCATTTATTAATAAGATGTGCACTACCTTTTTCATTAAAAAGAAAGTGAATAATGCCTGATGTAGGAATATTTTAATATTTAAAATATATTTAAACATGAGATATATGTATATATATATATATATAAAGTTCCAAATACATTTTGAATTCTCATATATCTTATGTTTAAATTATATATATGTTATATATGTCCTAAATAATAAAAAAAATTAATGACATTTTCATAAATAAACTCCTAAATATTTAAGTAATTACAAAAATTCACTTAGGAAACTTCATTTCAAGCTACTATTCATAAGTTATGGAAAGAGATACTGTTCATTGTAAATTTTACGGGAGCAATTTACTTGGTGATTAAACCTGACCACATGTCAAAAAATTTGCCAAGCCTAATGAGCTTGACCCAAAAAAATAAATGAGAAAAAAAAACCCAAAAAAGACCCATTTTAAAAAATCTATTTTTTAAAAAGTGTTGAGTTTGAACTTTTTTTTCAAGTTGAACCTAATAAAATTTATTTATTTATATATTATATTATGAAGTTTTATTTATTTCTCTTCTATTATTAAGTGCTCTATTGATTTTGCATGATGAGTTTACCTCTATCAAATCATGGATTTTATGTTTTTATAAGTTGATATGTTGTTTGAATTAATAAAAAGGTTTATCAAGAATTTAAATAGAAGAACTTTAGATGAGATTGTTTTGAATATGTTCAATTTTGTTAAACTCTAGTTTAAATATCTCTTTCTTACCATAATTAGTTTGATGAAGAAGATTTCAATAAAGAATAAAATTTTGTTGCTTGCCTCATACATATATTTCATAATGATGACCTAGAGGAAATAATAAGGGTATGTATTATTGTGTTTAAAATTTATTTTTCTTGAATATTTTTTTTAGATACAATAATGTTATAATAAAATTGCATAATTTGGATTTGTTTAGTATTTAGATATATGTTGAATCCTAAAAGTTTGGCCCAAAAAATAAAGTGCAAAAGAGTTTATTGGATGGGCCGGGCCCAAGCTTAAATTTTCGTTATAGTGTCGATCTCGAGCTTGAGCTTACTTTTCGAACACATTTTTTTTTTCATGGGCTTGGCCCATAGTGATATATATATATATATATATATATATATATATATATATATATATATATCCCTTATTTTCATAAGCTGTTGTTCATTGAATTGTTGTTTAATTTTAGAAAAATTAAATAAAAGTGTAAACTAGACCAGGGTTGATTAAAGTATTCTTGATATATGTCCCTCTTATTTCAAAAAAAGCATCTAGCTCCTTTGATATTTGATATATATTACAAAATCCTTCTATTTAATTTACTTTTTGTCAGTTTTATTTTTTAATATGACAGTAAAGACAACTAGATTAATGTTAAGTTTTAACATGAATTATATTTTTAATATGACAATAAAGAATGTATATTGTATAAAAAGCTAACTTCAATGATAGAAAATAAATTAGAACTTGTTGTAAAACTAATAGAAATATAATAAAAGTGAGAGAGAAAATTTAGAGGAGAAAAGATAAAGTAATTTCTCACTTGCAAGTTTCATATTTAGTACATAGCATCTAATTATAGGTTTTTAACTATAAAAATAGACCTATAAGTTATACTAACATAAAAAAAAAATTAATTTACATAATCATACAATATAAATTCTTTAGGAGTTATAGCTTTATATATAGAGTATATGCCATTAAACATGAGAATGGATTTTAGAGAGTCATCCTTTGGAAGTTATAGTCATTTACATAATTTTTATCATTTACAACACTCCCCTTTGAATATTCATTAACAAATAATGTACCTCATCAAAACTTTTTTAGGAAAAATCGAGTATGGTAAAAACCTAGTAAAAGAAAAAGAATGCATAGTATTTATAAGATAAATTGTTTTATTAAAAACCTTACTAGGTGGAACAAACCTTTAGTTAAAGAAAAAAGAGTATAACTTGTCTTTTACTTCCCCTGGTGACAATATCATTTAATGTCTTTGAATCAACATATCTCAATATCATATACCAACGTCTCAAAATGTGATGATTGGTAATGCTTTAGTGAACAAATATGTCAGATTATCACATGAATGAATCATCATTCTTTAAAAGACTAAGAGTTTAAAAAAAAATTAGTGAAATATGTTTCCTTCAATTTCTTCTAATATACTCTCATTTTAACTGAGCTATATATGTTCTATTATATTCATATAATATTGTTGAATTTTTTTCTTAGATAAACCACACATCTTCTAAATATATTGGGTTATTAATTTTAGCCAAACACATTCTCAACTTGTCTTATGCATTGCAATTATTTTTGTATAATTTGAACAAGTAGTAGCTAAAGCTTATTTTATAGAGCGCTATGATATAATTGTAACCCTAATATATAAATAAATAATTTGTTTGATATCAAGCTTTATGTGGACTAGAAAAGTATCATATATTTGCATAGCCAATTAATTGTGATCTAGATTCAATTGAATAAAATGACCCCATATTATTAGTCCCTTAAAGATATTGTAATAAATACTTAAATCCATTCTAGTGTATTCTATTGAAGGAAAACTATATCTTCCTAACAAGTTTACAGTAAATGTAATATTAGGCTGTGTACTATTAATAAGATATATTAATACTCTTATAGTACTAAAATATGATATTTTAAAATGAAGAAGTTCTCCATTTTGAGGACAAAAAGGATTTTTATTCACATTAAGTAATTTTACAACTATTGGAGTACTTAGTGAATGTGATTTATGCATAAAAGTCGCTTTAAGACTTTTTTCAGTATATATCGATTGATAAAAAAAAATATTTCATTTGTTAAGTGATAGATTTGCAAGTTAAGACAAAACTATTTCTTAAAAGATCTTTCATATCAGATTCTTTCTTCAAATAATCAATTAGTTTTTAAAGCTCTTCAAGAGTTCCGATAATATGTAAATCATCAACATATGTAGCAATTATGACAAATTTTGATCTAGATCTTTTATAAAAACACATGGGTAAATGGGACAATTTTTTATAACCTTATTTCAATAAATATTTGTTGAGACAATTATATCATATATGCTTAAATTGTCTTAATCTATATAAGCCTTTATGTAAATGTATTGAACAATTTTCCTAGAAATCTTTACATCCTTCTATCATTTTAAATCTTTTGAGGATTTTCATGCAAATTTTATTATCTAATAGTGTAATATCCTATGATTTGAAAATTTAAAATAGTTCCTAAAGAGTGGAATGAATTATTTAAATGGGGTCATGAGCCTAGAAAAAGGTAGTATGAATTAAGAGAAACCAAAAATTGAATCATACGATTAATGAGAGAGGACCTTGGAATGAATGGAGGAAAAGTAAAGCTTAAATGCTAGATAGAACATCTAGAAATGAGGTTGGAAAACTAAGGATGGCTCGAAATCAAAGCCAAAATAGCTAAACAGAATAAACTGATATCACAGTGGCAAAATTGTAATTTTAAACAACTTTTGAGAAATTTAAAGGAGGAGTTTTTAAATGATAAAATTAAACACACTAAGGTTTTCATAGGCCAAAAAAATTATAGGAACTATCAGAATGGTTAAAACCATTCTGGTATATAATTTAGCCTATTAGTTGACCCAAACTTTGATTGGATGACTTGATAGGTTTTAAATCTCATAAATTTAAAATAAAATATTTTTAATAAATTAGAGGACCAAAATTTTATGATAGAAAAGAAGGTTCTAAAAAAGGAGTTGAAATAAGCTCAAATGAAGGAATACGAGTGAAACAGGAAAATAGGAATATTGGAAATGTTATAAAATGGACCTCCTCTCTTCTTTTAAGCAAGCTACTTTCAAGAGAACTCCATAAGTTACCTATTTTTGGTATGAACTAGAGCCAAAACATGGAGGGAGATGGAGGAAGAATCAAAGGAAAAAGATGACACCTAAGGTAATCAATGTGTAGAATTCTCCTATGATGCTCTTGTAAGTTCTTTCCTACTCTTTCTCCTCCTTCTTTTTATAGTCTTTATTTTCTGAAAGGTGGAGTTTTATGGCTAAAACCTTGGAGGAAGAGGTTCTTTCAGGGAAACTAGATATTCCATATTAAACTCCATTTAAAGCCTTTTCATTTGACATATGATATGATGTAAGAAGTTGGCTTCTTCTTGTCCTTCCATGCTCTCCTTGGTTCAACTTAACTAAAGACAGATTAGAGGGAGCTTGGTCTTAGCTTGAACTTAATAAGAAATGGGGTTTTGAAGCATGTAGATTAACATAGAACCAAAAGAATCAAATAGAAAGCCATAAATTGCAAGAATTGAAACTATGTAAGAGTATGATTGAGCTAAGAAGAAGCTAAAGAACTCCTATAACTACCAATGCCCTAAGAATGTATAAAAAACTCCATGAAAGCTTAATGGAAATTTTGTCTCAACCTAGAACTAGATGTGGTTCCTAAGGAGAGTTTTATTTGATTCTAAGGTTATAAATGGTTTAGATATGAACTATAAACACCAAAGGAATCGTTAGTTTAAATTTAGAAACTTTATTTTGGAAGATAAAAATTTAGGATTCAATTATGTATAAAGAAGTAACTTGGTATTAAGCTTTTTGAATTGAGTTTATGATAACTCTAATGAGTTCTAATAGAGTCCTGTGACTCATTTTAGGTGAGGTCTTAGAGCCAAAATATTGAATTTTAAGAGTTGTTTCATTATGCTACTTAATTGAACCATATGAGAACTTAATGGCCTAATTGACTTGTATAAGGTTTAAATAAGTACAAATATAGTTTCATTGATAATTTTGTACTTAATTTGATGTGTCTAGTCCAAGCAAATAAAGCTCCACTCAAGTGTAGGTATAAGGTCTAGAGACAAAGCTCAGAAGCAAAAGGGAGTTAACTTGATTTCTTGTGTTAAGGTAGCTCTTCATCTATTCTTGCATATGTATGTTAGTTATTTGAATGGTCTTGAATTGCTTGTATGTCTTGCTTGTAAATTATATGTAGTATTGATTTGTTGATGATCATATGCATTTGCATGGTATTTGATTATATTTGGAATTGGTTTGGTTCTTAAATAGATGAAGTTGTGCCAAAAATCTTTTAGAATGGGTGAGGTGAGGTCAAAAGCCTCTAAATATGGGTGAGACAAAGCCGTAAAAGTCTTAAATATGAGTGAGGCTAAGTCAAAAGTCCCTAAAAGAGGGTGAAACCAAACCAAAAGTCCTTAATTGATGGGTGAGGCTAGACCAAAAGTTCCTAGAGCTTGTTCTTGCTCTTGATGGAGCCATGGGATCCCTAATGCATGAATATAATTGATACTTGATTGTGTAATATGCATACATGCTTTCTTTGACCTTGAAAATACCTTATATGTCTACTTGAATGATGAATGAGCTATTGGGATTCTTTGAATTTCATTCTTTTCCATATTCCTCCAAACCATGTCTAGGTAGTCATCAAGCAAGCAAAAGTGGTGAGCAAAGAGGTTGAAAAGCCCTACTTTGACAATAGTTTATATTTTAATGTATAATATTACTTACACATTGATGTATATGTATTTTATGAGATGTAACCAATTCCCTACACTTAAAAGTATGAGACAATGATGTATAAACCATTTTTAGATATAAACATATGGTAATGTGCAAAATGACTATATGAGTTCTTGAATTTTCATATGCATTATAGCAAGTGGGATAGCAGTTTTGAGTTGCATAGCTTTTGGGACAAGTTGGATTAGTTAGACATGTTGTATTTAGCATTTAGGACTCAAATGAAGCCTTGGCAGAAGATGGCTCATTTGCTATCATAATTGACAACTTTTGAACCATATTCTATCCCTAAACCAAAAACCATTCAAAAGGATGACTTTTTGGATGAAGTTTGGCAAGCAAATAAAGTTTATCTATAGCTTTCTACAAAGCCAAAGAATGAAAAATGAGCTATATAAATAAATAACATCCATTAGAAGTATATCAAGTTTTTCATGTACTACCAAACTAATAATATATCTAAAAGTAATTGCATCCATTACAAGAAAATATGTCTCTTTATAATCAATTCAAATCCAAAGGTTAAACGTACTTTAGGAACATTACATATGGAAAAGCTTAGTTTTTTTTGGTGGTGATAATGGAAAAGTTAACATATAAGTCATGTTTATTGCCGCTCTATAAAATGGTTCATGAGATTTTCACCTCATACAACTCCTTGTTTAATTCATTTGAAGTCGTTAGATCCTTTTCCTCATTCAAGAATCTCCCCCTTCTTCCACTCCATCGTGAAGAGTAAATAGGACCAATTCAATAATATTTTCATGTTCTAATTGAACGCTTTCCTTTTTTGATTATTCTTGAAGGAGAAAATTATTCTTTTTACTAAACATATATGGATCTAATCATGCTCTTTGCAAAAACTGTTGTATCGCAAGCCATACTATGTATTTAATGACTTTATTTTTTTTATTTCATTTTTGTACAAATACCCATATATACCATAGTGGCTTTACATTTCAAATGCTCGGATTATAAATTCAAAAATTTCATATTTTGAAATTGAAATTTTTCTTGAATTGCATCTTTTTATTTTTGGCCAATTATCTTCTGTCTAAATTTCTCGACAAATTTACATCTAAGATCCTCATTTTGTTGTATTATTTTGACAATTGTATCTTTTTAGTTTCATCTTTTTTTTTTTTCTTGTAACGATATAACTTTTTGAAATCTTTTTATTATTTTCAAGTATTTAAATCTCTTTTAAGATTATATAATTAGTTATATCTTAGGTCTCTTCCACCTCCTCAAGATGGCCATTTTGGTTATTTACTCCTTTCTTTTTTTGAGACTTTTACTATTGGACAATTGGTCTATTGTGCTTTAGGTATGAATTACTTTCATTTGCACTAACCAATTATCCAACTAGGACATTAAATCGGATTGGTGCATTTTCAACTTGTATATGAGATTTGATAACTTTTTTTATGTCAATAAATGCATTTGGTAATTGATTTATAATATTTTATAGATGCATTATTTTCTAAAACTTCTAGTCCATATTGCTTTGTATAAAGATTTAAATGAGATAATGATAATGGAGTTTATGTAATTTATTTTTTAAATGGTTATTATTTTCCTTTAATGTTGGAAAAATTATTTTGTCAAAATAACAATTGGTGAACTGTGGTGTAAATAAGGAGACTTATACACAGGATATATTCCTGATATTTACTAGGGACTTGGCTTTATGTGTTATGATAGAGCAATTGGAACATATATCACATATATAAAAATTCTAAGATTGGAAATATATGGCTCTTGACAAAACCAATTATAATGGGGAGAATTTATGTAACACTTTAATCTACTACCGCTACCTAGCCTCTCAATAGGCTCGGTTCCATATGATTTCCAAAGAATCAACACTAGTCCGTGGCATTTTTATGCTAGGAAATGGAGTTTTATACACTCAACTTCTGCCCCGTGGGTCCTGTGAACCCATCATTCGTATTCTCAACTCAAACTCCACTTATAAAACTCATACATAGCATAAAAAAAACCATAAGACACGGGTATAGAGCCAAAAACCAAAAAAATGCATTTTTCTCACTTGTGCCCAAAAGTCATATTTTGGCTCTAACTTTGGAAAATCATAACTAATTGTAGAAAAATGGAAATGTAGCAAACTTTAGCTTTCTAGAAATCTCTAAGTGTTAAATTTACACTAAAAATCATTCCCAATCAAAATATCAGCATTTGGACCATGTTTGACATCGAAAATGGGAAAGATGTTCGATTGTCACTGTTTCTGGCCCAAGTTACTGTCATGAACTTCGTAAATTCATAATTAAATCCAAAAAAATCCAATCAAGGCACACTATACCAATTTGGAAAGCTAAGGATGTCTACTAGAGGAGAAAAATAAGTCCAGATCAGTTCAGTAGCTCCTACACCTCGAAAACTGATGGAACAGTAACAGTGGTCAGGTAGGCTCCCTGATGCTGATACAGAACTTCAGATGGTACAATCTCTCTCTACAGACCTCCGATTTAAGTAATTCTAGTTGGTATAGGTCACTGTGATTTTCTAGTTCATGTGTATAAAATTTCATGGCATTTGGCTACCGTTTGGTCTATGTAGGACATAGATTTCATTTCTGCCCTATAGAAACAGTACATGACCAAACTACCATATTTTTCCCAACTTCAACAATTCACCAAATATTCTCTCGACCTCCGAATATTACTCACTTTAGCTTCTCAAGAAGATTTATACAAACTCTAGAGGCATGCCAAATTTTATGGCAAGAGGAGCTCATCCAGTCATACTTTGACGAAGCTCTAAAAAAATACCGATTTTGGCACCCAAAAGGTCCAAAACGGGTCCAAATAGCCTCTCACACACTCTAGCCACTCATGGACAAGTTTAAAAGCATAATAATAGTCTATATAATATATTCATGTGGTCCAAATCAACATACATTCCAAACTCGCTATGCTACGGCCAAATATACACTATCACATTCATTCATCAAAAGGGACAAAACCCTCATTTCCATTATTTTGGCTATAAACATAGTTCATACATCATCTTTTCATACATATACACATGTTACAACCTTTACATCTCAAAAATAGAAGGTGCATACTCATTTTGGCACCTCTTTACATCAAAAAACATCAAAATATCCAAAATAAGCTACTATCTAGCTAAGCATGCTTCTAGGCTCCTTGGTGTGTGCTCGGTTCTCCTTGAGCTCCACCTAGCATATTAAGTTAGGAGGGGAAGGGGTGAGATTCAGAGAATCTCAGTAGCTCATGCACTCAATCAAGTAAACAATCAAGGCATATAACAAGTCAAAGCATGTGAATAAGCACTTAGCCATTCTCAAACAACCAACACACAATGTACATGCTATGGAAATCACAATAATGCCAAAAATGGGCTCCAGGGACTTTTGGTCTAGCCTCACCCGAATTTAGAGACTTTTGGATGGCCTCACCCGAGTTTAAGGACTTTTGACTTGGCCTCACTCGTTTGAGACTTTTGGCCTTGTCTCACCTATGTCAAGGGACTTTCGGTACTACCTCACCCGAGCAATTCTCATAATTCAACACACAAGCATATTGGCATCAATGCATCAAAGCAATAGCATATGGCATATTCCACACATTAAGCATATACATAACATACAATGACTATTACAACCAAGAATGCAACAAGAAAGAGTGGGAAGAGAGAGCTACCTTATCAGCCAAGGTCAACACTAGCTTTTCCTTTCAATTCCTCTTTTCCCTTCTTAAGTTCACAATCACACCTTGATGGTGGTGTTTCTCTTGAGCCTAGACACACAAAAGCATGCAATTACACTCTTATAATATGATATTCAGATCAAACTCTCCTAACATACCAGAACCTAGAGTTTTCTCTCTCTCTCTAGAATGCCATCAACTATTTCTCTCTCTCAAGCTCCCATGGTAGTGGAAACAACATTTTCAAAGAAAACACAAAGATTCAAAGGTGTTTTCCACTTTTCCTCTTCCGACCCATGCCCAAAATCCAACCATTTTCACAAACAAAACCGCAGAAAGAGAGGGCAAAGAGAGGGGATCAGAGTTCTAAGAAGAAATGGGAGAAGTTTCCTTACCTTTCCCTTGCTCTTCCTCCTTCTCTTGGTCTCTCTCACTCTCCACGCCTCTTTTCTCTCCTTGGGTCGAAGTCTAGGGCAGATATGAGAGAAGAAATGAGTTTGGGCGTTTAATGAAGTCTAATTCTCGCTATTTACTCTCTTCCGGACTGACCCTCACTACGGCGAAAATTAACCTTCGCTATAGCGAGCTCGTGTTATCTGGCTTCGCTATGGCGAGGTGTAACCTTCGCTACAACGAGCTCGTATCAATTCCCTTCGCTACGACGAGATATACCATTCGCTATGGCGAGATCGCGTCAGTTCCAGACCTCACTCTCGCTATGGCGTACACTACAGCGAGCTGCCCCCTGGTTTCTGTATGGACTGCTGCCCGCACTCGCTATAGCTAGAACCTCGTTCTCTATTGCGAGAAGACATTCTCGCGACAGCGAGACTATTTCTCGCTATTGCGAGGAGACTTAGCAAAATCTTCAGATTTCGAATTTTTCCAGCTTTCACTTTCTTTCTTTGCCTTTTCTTTTCTTTTTCCCGGTTGTTACAATTTATACTAATTTGTTGGCTTGATACATATAAATGTTGTTGCATGTAAAATCATATATCCCTATATTGAAATGGGAGGTTTTGTTCTCATAAAAATTTGTCTAATTATTAATTGGAGGCGTTTAATAAATAATTTTGCTAAAATATTTTGTATGAACATTAGCAATATGATTTTTAACTATTATTTTATAGAGATATAATAATTATAAAATGTAAACTTACGAGCATTATCAAGACAAATTGTCTTGATTATAAATTATGCTTTTAATCAAATCATTTGAGTAAGCAATTTTACAACTGGCAAGTTATAAGTTGATAATAAATAAAATGTCACCATATTTGTAGATGTATATATCAAAATCATATAATATTTGAATGATTTACATGATAAACAAATGGACCTACATATCTCACCTTAGATATGTTCCAGAAATGTAGCAGGTGCAATTGCAACTTTAGCTAATGATGGTTTAGTAATCAATTTACCTTTAAAACAAGTAGTAATGAAAATTCTCTGAATTGAAGGAACTTCTAGTTCTTCAATGGATTCCATATGAATTCTCAATATTTGCATCATAATTGATCTAAGATGGCTTAACCAATTATGTCAAACAATAAATGCACTTGATTAGCAAACTTTTGATTTACTGTAACATTCGCTTCAATTGCACTAATAATTATATAGTACAAATTAGAAGACAAGGTAGGTAATTTATCTAATACACATTTCTTTCTTGATATAATAGTTGTAATAAGTAGATATTCAATATTTTTCTCATTTATAGTCTCAATATGATATCCATTGTAGTGAATATTGTCACATCTGGTATTTTATATTGGGTTAAACCCCTAGAAAGGAGCAAGAGAATGCATGCTAAGTGATTAAAAACCTAATCAAGATGAAAGATTAGGGCTAAGAAAGAGAGAAATGTCCAAAAAAGGTAATCACAAAAGGATTTTGGTATTGTAAGAGAAACATCGGAATAGTCATAAGAGATATCTCTTGTATTTCTATTTAAGTATAGACTTGCTAATAAGTCAAAAAAAAAAAAAAGAGAGAAAAGGAGTAAAAGGCCAACTAAAGAGCGAAAACATAGAGAAAAGCAAAAAAAAAGAACAAGAATCAGGGGCACTTAAATAAGGGGTACACAAGGAAAAGTGGGAATACAAGAATTTTAATAAAAGGCTAATTAAAGTAAGTTAATGACATTTCTCATACATATACGTGGAAATATAAAATAGGTCAAAATATTGACAGCACAAACAAATGAAAAAGGTAGTAATATAGAGCCATTTTGAGCTATTTTACATTATTTTAAGCCTCTTTAGCTAGTAAAGTTTAGTATAAGGGTTTTAAGACCTTCTAAAATAGATTATGGAGCTAAAATTTGTAGAAAAATTGTGTTAAAATGTAGAAAATTAAAGTGCAAAAAAAGGGGTGATAATTGTTATTTTTAGAATTATTCATAGTAAAATATTCTTTATAATAATGCATGTACTTTGTCCATTTCCTTATTCCACCACCTTGCATCAAATTTTCAACACTCTTAAGCTCCTTCAATGATGTCCATGGAGAGAGGAAGAGAGAGAAAGCAAGGGCATAGGCTTTTATAAACTTGTTGCTTCTCTTTCAATTAGAAAGATTCATCTACTCATCAAGAGCTCTCTTTTTATGGTTTTATATTTTCAAGAGGAGGACTTTGAGGTTTTCTAAGGAAGGAAGAAGAGCTATTTTTATAAAACTAATTAGGGTAAATTGAAGAGATTTGAGAGAGGATCATTTTGAGGTAAGAATCAATCGATAGAAAAGTTTTAGATTTTCAATCTTAGAGTTTAAAGTGCCTCTTGTAGAGAGAGAAAGAGGCTCTTGTCCATGCTTTTCAAGCATTCTAATGATAGTATAGAGCATGTAGAATTAGAGTATAATTTAGCAAGAAATTAGAAAGAGATTCAAGAAAATTCATTATTGGCCTATAAAATGGTGCTCTCGGCTATCCCTAAGAAACATGGGGTAGATGAGCTAGTTTTAGAGTTCTATGATACTTAGAGATTCTCCTATGAATTATGGAGATATGAGAAAGCATTAATTCTAAGACGTAAGCCAAATTCTAAAAGTAAAAAAATTTAGGATTCAAGTAAAATCCTAAGTAGCCAAAGTAATTATGTGCAATGTCTGGTTTTCTTAAAAACGTCATAAATGAGCTAGATATAAAAGAAAGTTATTTGAAATGAATGATTTAAGGCTAAATAAAATTAGGACAATAATATAAAAAATAGAAAATGAGGATACAAGGTTTAAAATGCCCAAAAACCAGAGTTAGAGTAGTTCAATAAAATTGACAAAAACCTAATAGCATTTTCGTAAATTTAAGCATTTTTTTAGAAAAGTTAAAGGAGGAATTTTTAAATAAAAAATTTGAATTTTTTGAGGTTCTCAAAGGCCCTAAAAGTTATGGGAACTCCTAGAATAGTTCAAACCCCTCTGGTTTATGTTTTAGAATGTCAGTTGACCCGAACTTTGACCTTTTCATTCAAGAAAGTTTTAAATCGAATTTAAGTGAAATCAAAGGCATTTTATAAATTAGAAAACCTAAATTTTATGATGGAAAAGATGGTTCTTACAAAAGAGTTGAAATGAACCTAAATAGCAGGAACCAATAAAAGAGGATGAAAAGGGAAATTTTGAAAAGAATTTTAAGAAGCTTCTTCTTATATATGGCATCCTACTTCTTCTCCTCATTCTAGCCAACCTAAGTTCTAACCAAAATAGAGGAGAAACTAGAAAAGAAGGATGCATAAGGAGAAGGGAAGAAAAAGGAGAAAAGCCTAGTAAAAAGGTAAGAAAACTATAAAATTTCATGCTCCTTCCTTCATTAATCTTGTTCTCCTCCTTCTCCTCTCTTTTTCTATGGGTTTCATGAGTAATTTGGGATTTTTTTAAGACTAGTTCAGTAGGAGAAAGTTAGAATTTGAATGCAAAGCTTGAAGCAAGTGGAAGAGCTCTTTAAAAGCTTTGAAACCAAGGTAAGAATCATGGCTTTCCTTGCATCTCTTTGTTTGTTCTTCTTTGAGTGAGTTTCGGCCAACTATGGAGTACCTAAGAGGGATTGAGTTCTAATCAAAACCAAGGAAGAAACAAATGTTTTAGAGTATGAGAAACAAGATTATGCCATTAAATTCAAAAGAAAAGCATTAGAATGTAAGTTTTGAAACCTAGGGATTTAGTTACACCTTGGCCAATATGAAGTTTCCTAGTGGTAGTTTAAGTTGTCTAAAAATGTGTATGAGTTTTCAAGATATTTAGGAAGCCTCCTAAGTGCCAACTCTTTAAAGAAAATTTGCCAAACTCCATGGGCTCACAAGCTTACTTATGTCTCAGCCTAAGCTAATCCATGCACCTAGGGAGAGTTTTAATTTCTTCTAAGGTTAGAAAGGGACTAAATATGATAGATGAATACCAAAGGAAACATTAGAATAAATGTAGAAAATATGGTTTGTGAGTGGAGGTTTAGGCTCTATTTTAAGACATAAAGAAGTAACTTATATCTAGGCTCCTTGAAATGAATTTGTGAAGACTCTAAGGAGTTTAAATGGAGTCAAAAGACTTAGATAGAAGGGGAAATTAGAGTCAAGATTATGAATTCTAATAGTTGCTTCATTGTGTCTTGTATGTAACCATAATTAGCCTTACACAGGTTTGTGAAAAGCTATAGCTTGTTCTAATGATTGAAATATGTCTCAATTGATATGTCTAGGAAAGAGAATCAAATGCCACCTAGTTGCATGTGCTTGGCCGGAAAGGGGAAGAAGAATTAAAGAGAAAAGTTTGTGTTCTTGTTTCAAGGTAGCTCTTTAACCTTTCTCACATATATTGCTGGGATGTTTACTTGTTTTTGAATACTTGTATGTGTGTTTGAACTATGAGAAATGTTTGTAGATATTGTTTACATGTTATGGTATAACTATGTTTCTTAAAAGTTGTTTATGTATGCAAAGTGGCTTGAATGGGTATGGTTATGCCAAAAGTCCCTTAATATCGGTGAAGATGAGCCCAAAGTCCTTAGGAATGGGTGAGACAAAGCTAAAAGTCTCAAGAAGAGTGAGGCTAAGTCAAAAGACCTTTGAAAGTAGGTAAGGCAAATCCAAAAGCCCCAAAGAAATTGGGTGAAGCTAGACCAATGCCCTTGAGAGCCTATGTTTGATATGTATGAGTTTCTATGATAAGAAAAATAGTTTATGTATTTTCATTTGTAGCTTAAATGCCATATATGTATTCTTTGACATGAAATTGCATCTATTATGTATGTTTGAAAGGGTAAAGAGCTATTTGGATTCTTTGAATCTCACTCTTCCTTCACATATGTCTAACTATGTCTAGATGAGCCAAGTGAGCTAAGAAATTGAGGCTAACCACTATGAAGGGCAAGATTTTGACAATGAAATAGAGAAATAGGCTTTTTAATAGCATTTTGATGTCAAGAATTATAACCATATGATGTAGGCCTTTGAACATGTTCAAATATATGTAAATGAATGAATACATGAGTTTTTGCTGCTCATATGCTATTATGTCTATGTGTATAAATGTAAGTGACAAGGTGAGAATGAGCTCTATGATGATTTGAACCATTTGGAATGCTCTTATATGATGTAATCATGCTTTTGGATGTACCCAAGTGGTTATGGAATGTTAATAAAGTCATTTGGTGCCTTATGAACCCATTATGGACTTTAAAATTAACCATTTCTTAAGCTAGACCAAAGTCTAAACAAATGGATGAGTTTTTATATGAAATTTGGTCAACAAATAGGTCTCATATAAAGCTTTTAACAGAGATAAAGAGCACTCAATTTGGAGCTTTATAAAATTTATTATGATTTTTTAAAATTAGCTAAATTATGCAAAATTGACAAAGTTATTGTTAATATGGGTAGTTTAAATTTCTATGTCACTCATGGGTCAAATGAATTTCAATACTTATGAAATTTTACAAGTATAAATTGAATATCATAAGATTTCCATAGACACTGAGAGCACCTCATTTGGAGCTCTGTAGAGGGAGAAATTTTTTTTGAAGTTTCAAGTTTTATAGCTATTTGAGAATAAACCTAATGTACTGAAGTAGCAAAAGGCCACAATGTCAGTGCTTGACCAAAAAAGAGAAAGACCAACAGAAAAAGAAAACTAGTACTTTTGGCATTAGGTGTAAGCTTTTATCATGTAGTATTTTCCTCCTCTCTGTCATGCTTTTAACTATCTTGAATGCCTAGTTATTTGTCTATTGTGTTTGCTTGATATTTGAATGATTTATATGAATTTTATGAGTTACTAGCTTAGTAAACAAAGCTTTACTTGATAATGGCTAAGAGAAGAGGGCCCAAGAATTGAGTACAACATTTTTTCCTTGTGCTAAGTATCAAAGTCACTTAAGAAAGAGTGTAATAAGCTTACCTAGATTTTAGCTTCATGCATGCATGTTTTTACATGTTAGAGAGCTCAGATGTTAGCGAAAGTTACATGTATATACTTATGTGCTTAAGTGATTGATGCATGTTAGAGTAGGATTATGCTTTTGAGATTCTTCTCAGAATCTCACCTTGTTACCCATTAACCCTATGCCAGGTGAAAACAGTAGAATACATCGAAAAGATTCTATAGCTCTTTAGAGAATGAAATATATAACTTAATTTCTTAAAGAGCTATATACATTCTGTTTTGAGAGAAACGTATGTAATGATGGTAATGTATATGATAGAACTTGGTTATGACAGTTTAGAAATGGATTAGTAAATGTATGAATACTTTTCAGTAATGTAAATGCCCATTTGATGTATTTATGAGTATTTTATCTCTTAAGTTGATTGATTAGTTGGATCCATAGGCCAGCTGATGTTTGATCCTTGTGACCATTAGAATTGAATATATTGGACTTGAGTTATATGTAAGAAATTAGTTTATTAGAAGAAAAAGCTACAATGCCTGGGCAACATTTGGTTTCTAGCTATTATGTTGTTGAATTTTTCAATAAATTAGAATTTTTGACTATATGATTCAAGTACTAATATGAACTTGTGATATGCCATGTGATTATATAACGATTAGGAAAGGATTTAGGGACCCAGAAATAGATCTAGACTGTTAAGATCCACCTTTGACATTAACTCCAGTCTAAAATACCATTTAGGCTTATATTGAAAGAGTGAGATGGAATTAATGTTTAGATATTGCTTAAAGAGTTCTTTTTTTAAAATAAAATTTTCAGTATTTTCATGAGTAACTTTTATGTTTTTATACTTGAACAAGTAACCATGATAATATTAGTCGCTTAAAGTTGGTTCAGGCATTGATATTAAGGTTTAAGGATATTAACCAGAGGAATGACCTATATTAATAGAGGTTTGATAGTAAAGTGGTATCAGGGTAGAGGTTTGAGCCTGGTTTAAGTCTAGTTCAAGCTAAGGTTAGGCATTAGGTTAAGCAGTCTTAGGAAAAGAGTATGTTTGATTACTTGATTGCCTATTTAATTAAGTGATTGAAAAGTATGATGAGTGATTAAAGGTATGGGGTATGTCTTAAAGTAGAATGAGGTGTGTCTAAAGTAGGTTTGAGGCATACAAGAGGTACTAGTAAGTGAGCTTGGAAGTTGTAGAAGTGAATGGGAGAATTTAGGTGAGTTGTGTATGTTTATAGTTCTCTTTGGTAAAGAGTGGGTGGTGAAAATTTTGAGGAAGAGATGAACCAAGGGAAGGTAGTGTAGTCCCAGTGATAAGGGTTTTCCAAGTTCTTAGGCTTAAGTGGACTAATAGCGAGAAGATATGAATCAGTAACTTGGTGCTATTCAATAATTACAATAAACTATAGCTAGGAGAAGAAATGAGAAGAAGAACACTCTTAATCCCCGCCAGAGCTAGATATTCCTGTTATGAACCTCCCAAACTTTAATTCACTAGTCCCAGTCTATTAGTATCCCTCTAGAGTTTGTCTGAATTGGGAAATTGAGTAGCAAGTACTAGGCTAGTTTAGAAAGAATTGTTCACCTGCTCCTGATGGTAAGTTACTACAAAAAGGGTTAAGGCTTGGATTATGTAATTGAAAAAGATGGCTAGAGGTGAGGGATATACCTTAAAATAGGAAACTATGCTATATAGGGGGCTAGGTCCAAGAAAGAAGTGGACCACTGGTGAAGAAGTATAAAAACAAAAGTTAAAAGTCCCCTAGTAGAGAAGAGATAAGTGATAGAAGAGTAATGGGCTTAGTATATGAGTCTAAGAAAGAGATTGAGATACTTTATGATTGAGGCCAATGTTCTTTAAGATTGAGTAGCAGTTTAGAGTGAGGATGTTAATGCACAGGAGTAATAAGGATTATAAAGACCACCATTAAGGCATTAGCTCCAATCGAAGTTACTACCCTATATGATAGTAGTAAATGGGCTAAGAGTATAGGCTAAAGATATATAGAGAATGAGATAAATATATGGAGGATGTCATAAATACATGAAAAGGGTATACTCCAGATATGATATACCTTATAAATAATGCGACTAGTTCGGTGTCAAATATTTGTAGATCTAATTACCTGATGAGACATAGAAAATTGTTAAGTTTTACAATTAGGATTAAAAAAGGAGTTAAGATTAGATAAAGGAAAGCCTATGAGATCCAGTGATAGTTATCTTATAAGTTGATATGAGCTGGTTAGATTTATAGTATGTAGTTATCAAGAAGTTTCTGTAACAGTTAGTTCTTCTAAAATTGATCTAGAATTGATAAGATGATGAAATAAGACCCTAAAACGAAATGAATTAAGGATAGTCAAAGATAAAATATTAATCAGAGCAGTCAGAGATAAGGTTTTGAAGTTTTAGATGGCCCAAAACCAGAGTCAGAATACTTAAATGAAGAAACCGATGTACTAGTAACAAAATCATAATTTTTGGTAAAATTTTAAAAATGCAAAGAAAAAAGTTTTAAATGTTAAAGTTAAGCCTACTAAGGTTTTCAGAGATCTTGAAAACCATAGGAATTGTCGAAAGGGCTAAAATCCTTACGATGTAAAATTTAGGATATTAGTTAATGTAACTTTGATTAAACTATTTGGGATGGTTTTAAATTCCAAAAATTTCAAAGTAAATATTTAATAAAGTAGGAAGTCTAAATTTTCATATAGAAAAGACAGTTCTAAAAAAAGATTTAAAATGAACTCAAATGGAAGAATTAAAATGTTAAGACATAATTGGTATTTTGGAAATTATTATAAAAATCCTCATTTCCTTTTTATACACCACACCACCTCTTTCTTCCTTCCATAAGCAACTTTTCATCTTTGAACCAGACCTCATATGGCTTCCAAAAAGGGGAGGAGAAAGAAGAGAAAGAAGGTCAAAAAGGGTAAGTTTATGTGCCTAATTTCATGCCCCCTAATTAGAAACATTGCTATCTTTTTCTTGCTCTTTCTAATGGTGGTTTTAACTTCTTAAAAAGATGAATTTAATGGATAACCATTTGAAGAAAGGAAGAGATTTGGAGCAATAAATTATACCATAACAATCACCATTGGAAGTGCTTTCAAACAAGGTAAGATATAAGCTAGAAAACTTACTTCTTCCTTGAGTTTCTCTTCCCTCTTGGTTTGGCCTAACTATGGAAGTCCTAAAAGGAATTTGTTTTTTAAAACGTGTTAAGAATAGTTGTTTAGGAGCATGAAGATAAAGAAAATACAATTAGAGTCAATTAAGAAGTCTTAGAAGCTAAGTTAGAGTAACTAGGATTTCACTTACACTTTAAAAGTTTTGGAACTGTAGGAGGAGGTTTCAAATAATGTAAGATCATATTTAAACTAATAAGGAATCAAGGAATCTCCATATGTGCTAATTTCCCAAGAGAAATAACAAAAACTCCATTAACCTCCTATGAAGCGTAGGTCTTGGCCAAGAAACAAATTATGTAACTAGGGAGTGTTTTAATTGGTCCTAAGGATTTAAGAGGCCTAAATGTGAATTATAAATACTAATAGAACCATTAAATTGAATTTAGAAGTTTTATTTTGAAAATTGAATTTTTAAGATACCTAAAAAAACAAGTTAGCCCTAAGCTTATGTGATCTTGCGAATGATGATATAAATGAGTTCCATTAGGGTTGAATGGCATAAAGCAAGTGAAAGTTTGGAGTCTAGAAAGTGTATTCCAAGAGTTGCCTCTTAAGAGACCTGAAATAATTTCAAATGGCATATTAAGCTCAAATAGAACTAAATGGTGATAATATGAGTTAGAATGAGTTTTGATGAGCTCTTTTGTAATGCCAAATTTTCATAAAAACAATGGAAATGAGCCAGTTATAAAAGGAAGTCCTCTAAATAGAAAAATTTTAGACTAAATAAAATTAGAATAATAATCTAGACCTCAAATAATGGAAATATGAGGCCTAAGGTGCCCTGAAAATAGAACTAGAATAGTTAAACAAAAATTGAAAGAAGTATAGTGACATTTTCGTAATTTTGGACACTTTTTAGAAAACTCACAAAAAGGATTTTTAAATGGGAAAATGAGTTTCTCGGGTTCTCAGAGGCTCTAAAAACCATAAGAACCTTCAGAATAGTCAAAACTCCTCCAATTTACATTTTAGAGTGTCGGTTGACCCAAACTTTAACTAGTTTGTTTGGAAAGGTTTTAAATCTAATTTGACTGAAATCAAAAGTATTTTATAAGTTAGAGAACCTCAATTTTATGATGGAAAAGATAGGTTTAAAAAAGGAGGAGTTAAAATGGGCCTAAATAGTAAGAGCTAAGAAAATAAGACATAAAGGGAAATTTTAAAAAGAAATTAGGAAACCCTCTTTTTATATAACACGTGCCTCTTCTTCTCCTCATTTAATCGACATATGTTTTATTCTAAAATAGAGGAAAGATTAGCTGTGGAGGACACACAAGAAGGGAGTCAAGAAGCGAGGAAAGCCTGGTGAAAAGAGGGAATAAGTAAGAATTTAAAGGAGAAGCTTGTAATAAAGGAAAGAGCTCTCGAAAAAGTATTGAAACAAGATATTTTCCATAGTCCTTCATGCTTCTTTCTCTTGTTCTTCCCCCATGTGAGTTTTGGCAAATCTAGCCCAGCCAAGAAGGAGTGAGTTCTGGTCTTAGCAAGGAAGAAACATAAGTTTTAGAGTATGAGAAACAGGTATATGCAAATAAATTCAAATAAGATGCATTAGAAATTAAGTTAGGAAAGTTAAGGATTTTATTGTACCTTGATATGTATAAGACTTTCTAGTGATAATTTAGGTTGTCTAAGAGTGTATATGAGTTCTCAAGACACCTAGGAAGTCTTATAAGTGACAATTCCCTGAAGAAAAGTTAAAACTCAATGGGTCTTCAAGCTCCTCCATGTCTTGGTTTAAGCTAGTTCTTGCACCTAGGGTGTGATTTAAAATTTTCTAAGCTAGATATGATAGATAAACATAAAAGGAAGCCTTGGAATGAATTTAGAAAGCATGGTTTGTGAGATAGAGGTATAGGCTCTATTTTAAAACATAAAGAAGCAACTTGTACTTAGGCTACTTGAAATAAATTTGTGATGACTCAAAAGAGTCTAAATCGAGTCAAGAAACTTAGATTGAAAGAAAAATTGGAGCTAAAATCATGAATTCTCATAGTTGCTTTATTGTGTCTTGTATGGAACTATAATGGAGTTATATGAGAAAGTGAACTTTCATAGAGTTTGTATAAAGCTAAAGCTTGTTCCAATAATTGAATTATATCTTATTTGATGTATTTAGGCCAAGAGAATCAAGTGCCTCTTAATTGTATATGCTTAGCCAAAAAAGGGAAGAGAAATTAAAGGAAAAGTATGTGATACTTGTTTTAAAGTAGCTTTCTAACCTTTCTCACATACATTGCTTGGTTGTTTTCTTGTTATTGAGTGCTTATGTGTATGTTTGAACTGTGAGAAATGTTTCTAGCTAATGGTTACATGTTATGGTACCATTATATTTCTTAAAATGTGTTTATATATATAATATGGCTCGAATGGATTTGGTTATGCCAAAAGTCCCTAAGAATGGGTGAGATAGAGTCAAAAGTCCCTAAGAATGGGTGAGATAGAGTCAAAAGTCTCAAAAAGAGTGAGACTAGGTCAAAAGTTCCTTGAAAATAGGTGAGACAAATCTAAAAGTTCCAAAAAAAATGGGTGAGGCTAGACTAATACCCTTGAGAGCTTATGTATGATATGTATGAGTTTTTATGACAAGGAAAATGCTTTATGTATGTTTACTAGTAGTCTAAATGCCATACATGCATTCTTTGACATGTGAAAGCATCATATATGTATGTTTGAAAGGGAAAAGAGCTATTAAGAATATCTGAATGTCACTCTTCCCCATTTTTCATCTAACCATGTCTAGGTGAAGCTCAAGGAAGCAAAAATGGAAGTCAAGGAGCATGATGTGCAACACTTTGACAATAGAATAGTTTCTAATATAATATAATGTTGAAGTATGTATTTATGAGTAGTTTATGACATGTAAACCATTGAGCATGTATAAAAGAATGTGAATATTATGTATGAATAGAAATTGGAACCAAATGTACGTTTACATAAGTTTTTGCCACCCATAAGCCTTTATGTGCATGTGTATAAATGCAAGTGATAAGGTGAGAATGAGCTTTATGATGATGTCAACCATTTGGCATGTTTCTATAGACTACAATTATACTTTTAGACTTACTTAAGTGGTTGTGGAAAGATGAGAAGAGCATTTGGTGCCTTGTTGTCTTATTTTGGACTTCAAATTTGACTAATTATTGAGCTGAACCAAAGTCTAACTAAATGGATGAATTTTTGCATGAAATTTGGCATCTAAAGCTTTTCATAGAGTCAAAGAGCACTTAATTTAGAGATCTAGAGAACTTATTATAATTTTTCAAAGTTGGCCAAATTATGCAGAATTGGTATGTGTATTGTTCATATGGTCAGTTTACTTCTTTGTGTTATTCATAGGCCAAATGATATCCAATACTTATGAAATTTTACAGAAAGAAACTAGACATCATAAATTTTCTATTACCACTGAAAGCACCTCATTTGGAGCTTTGTAGAGAGAGAACCAAAATTTTGACATTTATAGTCAGTATCAAGATGCAGTAGGTATCTCTGATATTGTTCCATTATTTTTTGTGGTCTAGATGGCATTTTCATATTTTAAAATTACTTTTATTCATTTGTTAATATCTATAGCTTTCCATAAAGCTATCATATGTATGATTTTGATTTTTTTAAAATTAGTTATGAATTTCCATAGTTTATATCAGAAATTTGGAATAGGGAACTCGAGAGCAAATTCTAGTTTTTGTGATGCATGGTTTCAAACTCAAGATGTATGGGGTAAAATGTGATGTTTCTAACTTATATAGATATATTATAGATGGAAAATGATATTGATGAGCTCACATGGTCCATGAAGCATAAATTGAATTAACTGGGCTTTCCGTTACGTAATTATTCATGCATGAAAGTATCAAACCTTTGCAAATGTGTACCAATATTCCACATATGCATTGGGATAGCCTATGTGACCATTGTGTAAGAGCTAGGAGGTTAAGGGATTACATCGTTTGCATGGAAAATTGCTAGATGTAGGCTAAGCAAATGCAAGCCCATTTGATGGAGGTGTGGACCAGAGGAGGATGAAGTGAAGAATCAAGAAAAGAGAGGGATTTTGGAGTTAGTGGTAGTTTGAGGCTCTTAGCTCCATAAGGTAGCTTGATCTCCTTATCTTTCTTGCATTTGAATGTTTGTATGTGTTGAAATGCTTGTATGCATGGTTGCTTGATGTATTCATGAACTATGCCGTGATATGCTTTCTATAATGAGTTTTATGCATGAGTTTGATGTATTTTAAGCTCTTAGCTCTCTATGGCATGGAATTGAGTGCAGTATCTCTTCATTGGTCCTAGTTTGAGATTAGTTGAGCCTAGCCAATATATTCGGATGCCATGGCTTAATGAGAAATGAGTTTTCATATTAAAAGTATGTTTGAGTTGCATAATGCATATGAATCACATGTTGTGCCACATGCATTGCATTTCCTCATGACATTCATGTATGCATGAATATGGCTGAAATTGGCTACGAAGATTCTCCCCAAAATATCACCCATGTTCTTCACACTAATCTTTTCAGGGTCTTCAAGCAAGGAGAAGAAATTTGAAAAAAGGTTAGGCTTTAGAAATGGCACATTAAAAGTAATTATTGTAAAGAATACAAATGTTGTTGTATAAGATGTATTAGTAATGAAATATACTATGTATGGCACAAACATGTAATGGTAATCTATATATAAGTTTGAAAATATAAATGTAAGCCATTTTGACATATGTTTAGACCATTAGTGAATAAATTTGCCTATCTGAATCATTATGTTTTATATGTATAATTGGCTATTGGAAGGTTATTTTTTGATGCAAGCCTATTTCCATGCATTAAACCTATTAGAAATGATGTTTGGAATGACTAAAATTTGCTCAAAGTGAGAAAGTGCAAATTAGGCCAATTAGAGCAATTTAGAACCAAGTATTGTCCAAATAAGTCATAAATTGTACATATACCCTTGAAGGCTCAAATGACCTAATTTGGGGTTGATATTTGGTATGCAACTAGAAAACTTATAGAGTTATCTACAAGCTAAGAATAAGAATTTTTAGAGTTATACAAAA
Source organism: Erythrophleum fordii (assembly GCA_032878935.1). NCBI lineage: Eukaryota > Viridiplantae > Streptophyta > Magnoliopsida > Fabales > Fabaceae > Erythrophleum > Erythrophleum fordii. The sequence continues at coordinate 8,110,392 of JAVQMF010000052.1, read as the reverse complement.
TATTTTATGAATTTTCAAAGTTAGCAAAACTATGCAGAAATGGCTGGTACTATTCACTCTAATGCACCTACATTTATGTGCATTTTGAGGGGATAAATAAATGCATTTCTATTTGAAATTTTTACAATATATAGTTCACATCATAAAATTTCTGTAGATACCTAATTTGTGCAAATCGGAGTTACATAGTATAAGTTATGAATTTTGAAGTTTGAGAAATAATATGGCAAAATGATCAACTCGAGCTATAATACTCCTTTGGGCAATTAAGGTGTATCTTATGATCAAGTAGACCAAAACAAGTGTGTTTATAAGGGTTATGAGTGAAGAAAAAGAAAAGTTCATATTTTGACCCCTATAGCTCTGATTGGTATGTAAACAAACCAAAATCCATTACCTTAAATGTGATAACGATAGAATTTTGTTGCTATTGACTTGTATTGATAAAAAAAATATGCACATAGAGTATGCTATGATAGATTCAAGAAACCTTAGCATAAGTAGTATCTTAGGCTAATTTAACCTTGAAGCTTAAGAAAGATAACAAGTGATGGCCAGATTCAAGATAATATGGGTATGAGATGGATGAATAAAAAAGTGAACCCCATTTTAAAAGGGAACTTGTCTAGAGTTTTAGTAAAATAATGATTTCCTCTTGTCTAATGAAAAAAGAAGAAGATATAACGAGTTAGAAGACCATCTAGTTAGTGGTTAATAACTCTTTCAGAGATAGGACCCCTGATTTAGTAGTTATAGGGGCATAAAGAAAGCGAACAAGGGTGGTTAAGAAGTTGAAAATAAAGAGGAATTCCCTCACTTTAGAAATGATTAAAGGAGAGTTGATAGAGTAAGTATAGTAAGTGTGGACTTAGAATAAGAAGTTATAATTAAGGGAACTCGAAGATAAGAATTCACCACTAAATTAGATGAGCTTCCCTAATACAAAGTATATGCAGTACAAAGGCACATTAACAATAAAGTTGGTCCGTGGAAGTATAAAGTTGCTAGTAAGACAAATTTAGTTCATCTTTGAGTTTATGACCTGGATAAGGTTAATAAGACCTTACTAATAATTATGTGTGCTCTTAAAAGTAGAAGCTTAAAGCCTAAGCAAGATGAGGCTCTATCCTTAGTAAGGATGTAGAAGGAAATTAAGGTAAGTATCTAGTACTTTGGTATTTTTAGGGAAGCTATAGAAAGTTAAGAGCTAACATAATTAATGAATTCCAAAACATAGAAAGGTAACTGTGTTAGCTCAAATGCTTCAACAAAAGATAACCTATAAGATTCACCAAGGATAAAACCCTCTTCCAAGAGAAGGAGTATAATAAGAAATCAAAGGATAAAATTAAGCATTGGCGAGACCCCTCTCATTCTTTATAGAGAATAAGTAAGCTAAGGTGAACTTATAAAAAGTATGAGAATGCTCTTGAATATAGGTAAGCAAAAGGATAAAGAGAATTAGATAAGTAAGATGGGTAGCCCCTTGATATGATAAAGTAATAGTAAAAGTAAAAGAGTAAGAATGTGGCAACTTTAGAGCTGAGGACTTAATAAAGCCAGTGACTAATATAGAGGAGTGCATTAGAAAGTGCTATAGTCTTTGGTATGGCTATTAGTAAAGTATGACATAGTGCCCTAAAAAGATATAATTAGGCAAATTAAGATGGCCATGGTATGACATAGGAACTAGTAGAAAGATTAGAAGGAGTTGCCATATGGTACATAGGAAAGTTATAAATAAGTAAGTTAGAACAGGAGTTAAGGGATTCCAAGAATCCTAAAACTTTAAGAATGATATAGTGAAGGGACTAGCGTACGATACTTACCCTACAAGAAGAGTATATGCACTTTAATGTGTGAGATACCCTATGAGGGAAGGAATACACTAGTGCTAAAGGCACTTAGGTGTAAGAAATGAGCATAGCTAGATATTGTAGGATAAGAGAAAAAAGTTAGAGTAAATGCATGTAAAATGCAAGTTTAGTTTACATCACTGAGTAAAGAAAGTAAAGTAGAGTAAAGTAAGTTAGCAAGAGCAAAGAAAGAGAGACATTGCAAAATTAGAGGTGGGTAATGATGATAATCCTATAGTAAGTAGTGTGCAAAAGTTAGGTGCCGAAGAGTATTATCACAATGGGGTGTTAAAAGAGAGTTAAGAATGTTTTACAGGACCTACTTGACATGAACAACACTTGGAAGAACCTTTTTATAGATGAGATATACTTAGGCCTAAGCCTCTCAGAGAGGAGTCATAGTAGATCCTTGTAGAGTATAAAAAGATTACAGTAGATCCCAAGGGTCATAGTAGATCCCAAAGAGCTTAGTAGATTTCAGAGGGAGATTATGGCCTAGGATAAGTTTAAAGTTTAGATACTTCTTGAATTTGCCAAAATGTCATAGTAAGTATACCTAAGACTTTCCTCAGATAGTTAAGCCACTAACTAGGCTACCAAACAAAGAAGTTATTTATGTGGGGTAAGAAAAGTAAGAGTACAATTTCAAAATTAAAGTTAGATGACCATTACCCTGGTATCTACTCAACATGGCCAAGGGAAAAAGAAATCCCTATACGTTATAGAAGTGTATTCAGAAAGGGGCCAAGTACATTCTTATGTATTGGGCTAAATGGTAGATTATTCTTCTAGCATCCAAGGCTATGACAAATAGTGCCTTACATATAGTTTAATGCTAATTCAATTATTACTACTTTTCGATATTTGATGCATGAAGTAGCCCATGCCAGTATGAAGAGTTTAAGAATTAGTGATTGGTTTAGAATTATAATAGTAAATAATCTCAAACAGATAAAGAGACTAAAATGAAGCATTAAATCTAGAAGACATAGTTAGGGTAAGTACATTAGTAGATAAAGAAACTTAGATATTTAAAAGTATAAGCTTATCATAGGAGCTATGATTCTAGTAGTTAGTTAGTATGCAAGGCCTAAGATAGGAGGAGGTACATACCTTTATTAAGGGATGGGCTAATAAGAAAGTGTATAAGCTTAGATAGTGGACCAAATATTTAAGCAAGTTAAGTTAGACTAAAAGAGATTTTTAATGACTAGAATAAGTTGAAAAAGATGAAGAGATAAAGCAGGAAGCTATTAAAGTAAGAGATTGAAGATTTAGTACCTAGTAAGATGTCTCCAATAACATATGCTAGCAAGTCCATTAATTTAGAAGAGCTCAGTCCCATGTGGCTTGGTCTTACACTAGCTAGGTATAGAATAGCATACTCTCCTAATGGTAGGCTAGATTTATTAGAATATGTTTTAGTATCAAAAGTAGTTCTTCACATGTTGAGAGCTTAAAGAAAGAATAGTAAAGAGATATGATGCTCTATTGAAATGACATTAAGGAGAGAATAACTTACAGTAAGCTTAACAATAACCAATAAGAGTAATTCTCTAGTGGAAAAAGGTTTTAAAAAGTTTAGTCTTTGAGAAAAGTAGATAGAGAAAGGTAAAATAGAATAAAAACACTAACTATAAGGAATATGAGAAAAGTCAGATTATAAGTATACCCGAAATTTTTGAGAATGAAATTTTATTTAGGGGGAAGAAATGTCACATCCAATATTTTATACTGAGCCAAACTTTTGGAAAGGAGCAAGAGGAAGCAATTAAGTGATTAGAAACCCAATCAAGATGAAGGATTGGGATTAAGAATGAGAGAAAGGCACATAAGAGGTAACCACAAGAGGATTTTGGTATAGTAAGAGAAACATCAAAACAATCATGAAAGATATATCTTGTATTTTCATTTAAGTATAGATTTCCTCATAAGTCGAGAAAAAAAAAAAGAGAAAAAGAGTAGAAGGCCAACCAAGGAGAGAAAACAGAGAGAAAAGCTGAAAAAGAACAAGAATCAAGGCACCTAAATAGAGACAAACTAAGAAAAAGTGAGAATACATGAATTTTAATAAAAGGTTAATTAAAGTAACTTAATGGCATTTCCCACTATATTTAAGTTAGATGAGCTATCTATAATGCCTAAGAAGCATAAAACAAGTTAAAACACTAATGACATGAAAAACAAGAAAGCTCATATTGCAATGTTGTTTTGAGCTATGTTACACTATTCTAACCCCCTATAGCGTAGGAAAGTTTGGCCTAAGGGTTTTAAGGCTTCTAAAATAGACTATGAGGCTGAAATTTATAGAAAAATTGAGCTATAAAGAAAAAAATTGAAGTGTAGAAAAAATGAGATGTAAATGACATTTTTAGCATTGTTCATAGTAAAATATTCTCTATAATAATGCATGTATTTTGTGCACTTCCTTATTTTGTTGCCTTGTATCAAGTTTTCAACACTGTTAAACTCCTTCAATGGCATCCATGGAGAGAGGAAGAGAGAGAAAGAAAGAGCATGAATTTTAAGGTATTTATAGCACCTTTTACTTCTCTCTTAGGTAGAAAGATTCATCTACTCAGTAAGAGTTCTCTTTTTATGCTTTTAGTTTTTTAAAAAGAGGATTTTGTGGTTTTCTAAGGGAGGAAGAAGAGCTATTTTCAAAAAATTGATCAGGGTCAATTGAAAAGATCTGAGAGAGGATCATTTTGAGGTAATAATCAATCAATAGAAAGTTTTGAATTTTGAATCCTAGATCTTAAAGTGCCTCTTGTAGAGAGAGAGAGAGAGAGAGAGAGAGACTCTTCTCCATACTTTCATGCTTTCTAATGATAATTTAGAGCATGTAGAATTAGTGTATGACATGAATTTAGCAAGAAATTGGCAAGAGATTCAAGAAAATCCATTATTGGACTATAAAATGGTGTTTTCAGCTACCTCTGGGAAACATGGGGAAAAAAGAACTAGTTTTTGGGTTATATGATATTTAGAGATTTTCCTATGAATTATGGAGACCTTGGAAAGTATTAGTTTAAAGAAGTAAGCTAAATCATGAAAGTAAAAAAATTAAGGTTAAAGTAAAATCCTAGGTAGCCAAAGTATTCATGTATGGAGTTGGCACTTCATTTGATACTTTTAATGAGTTATATGAAAGTCCAATAAACCATCTAAGAGATAAGAAGGAGGTCTAAATGCATGGAAGTAGCTAATCAAAATTTTGCCTAAAGTGGCCAAATATGGCTAGGTGTAAAAAATGGTCAAATGAATAGTGAATGACCATATGGATAGTAAAAGACTAATTTTGTGCTCAAAATAACAATTAAAGGAGATTGAGTTACCTAGGAAAACTTGCCCATGAGAAACCCTAAATTAGGGCCTAAGTAAAGGGCAAGTAAGAAAGGCTAGCTTGGCAAACAATTGAGAAAAATACCAAGCTTTATTTTGAGCTACATAAAGAGTAAAAGGAGCCTTAGAAGTATGGGCAATAAGTTGAGGAAGAAAAGTTCTAGAAAGAGAGTCTTAAAGGGCCTCCAAAGAGCCAAGAATTCATAAATCATGGCTTAGCATTACTTATAGCTACATGAAAGGGGCCTTAGCACTAATCTAAGTATTGGTGCAATATTATAGGCTACTTGAGTAGTAAAGGGACACATTATTAGTACTTGGATAAAAAAGAGAAAGACCAAGAGGTGGAGAAGATTAGTACCTGTGCCATTGGGTGTAAGCTTTCATTAGGTAGCATTCTCCTCCTTTCTATCTTGCTTTTAACTACTTGAGTGCCTAGTTGTTTGTATGTTGTGTTTACTTGATGTTTGAATGAGTTTTATATGATTTCTATGAGTTGCTAGCCTTGTGAGTGAAGCCTTACTTGATGATGGCTAAGAGAAGAAGGCCAAGGAATTGAGCACAATAGCTTTTTCCCGTGCTAAGTATCAGGGCCACTCAAGAAAAAGTTTAGTAAGGTCGGCTATATTCTAGCTTCATGCGTGCATATTTTCATATGGTAGAAAACTCAGATGTTAGAGAAAGCTACATGCATGTGTACTTGAATGGTTAATGCATGTTAGAGTACGATTATGTTACAAAGATTCTTTCTAGGATCTCACCCCATGATCCACTAATCCCATGCTAGGTGAAAGTAGTATAATAGATTGAGGGGATTCCATAGCTCTTTAGAGAAAGAAATATTTGATTTAGTTTCTTAAAAAGATATGTACATTGTGTTTTGAGACAAATGTATGTAATGATGATAATGTAAATGATGGAACTTGATTATGGTAATTTAGAAATGGATTAGTAAAGTAAGGATACCTTTAAAAGTAATGTAAATGCCCATTCAATGTATTTATGAGTATTCTATCTCCTAAGTTGATTGATTAGTCTAGGTCAATAGGCTAGTTGATTTTTGAGCCCAGTGACTATTAGAATTGAATATATTAGACTTGAGTTATAAGTAGGCAATTGGTTTGTTAGAAGAGAGGGCTATAATGCCCTGGTAGCATTTAATTTCTAGTTGTTATGCTATTAGATTTTTTAGTAAATTAGAATGCCTAACCATATGTGTAACACCTTATATTTCTAACTCATTACATAACATTCCCATGCTTTATATGATGCATTCCATGAAGGAAGTAAGAAAAATCCATTAAAATAATATATTTTTTTTGCATTGTGTCGCGTATGAAAATTTCATTCGGTTGTGGACTATGTGAACTCATACATCATATTCTCATATTTAATTGCATGAATGCAACTCATTTGCATCATCAAAAGTGGCCTACATCTTATGAAACTCAAGTCTACATTAGGCTAAAATATGCCCAGATCATAACATCAAACACAGAAGACATTTGACATGCCAAATGGTTTAGAGGTCAGGCTATTCACTGGTGTTGTTATAAAATTTTGTAGCAAATTTTAAAAATGTCCAATTAATTCCAAAAAAATCCAATCTATAAAAATGATACTAATATGGAAAGCTGTGAATGTTAATTAGAAGGAAAAAATAACTCTAGACCAGTTCAAATATGCCCAGACCTCGAAACTTAATCAAACAGTAACTGAGGTCGACTGGCATTCCTGATACTGGATAGATTCTTTGAAAATTCATATCTCCCTTTCTAGACATCCAAATGAGGTGCTTCCTATTGGCACAAGTCACTGGGAATGTCTAGTTTATCTATATAAAATTTTGTGACAATTGGACATCATTTGAGCCATGTGAGACAGATTTCATTTTCGGACCTGAGTGAATAGTAACATGACCAAAACCAAAAAATTTGTCAACTTTGAAAATTCACCAAATATTCTGTAGATATCTGAAAATTCTATTCTTTATCTTTCCAAAAAGATCTTAACAAGCTCTAATTGCATGCCAAATTTTAAATCAAAAAGAGCTCATTTGGATAAAAAGTGATATAGGGTTTGATTATGGTCAATTTTAGCTCCATATGAGATACCAAAATGTCCAAATGGCTTTCCTCAGGGTTTGACACCTCTTGGACAAGTCTAAAAGCATAATTAAGACTTATGTAAACTGTCCAAATAGTTCTAAACCTTATGCATTTCATTTTGGCTATTTCACTCACACTTATGCATAATTTCATAATGTCATCCAAGAAGCTTATTTGCCACAACATGCTCAAATCATAATCTAATGGCTGCATAACATATTCTCCTATTTATACATGACATAATATCATAATTACATATGTTTATAACATCATAATACATATACATCCATTAATTACATCATTTGCTAATTGAATAGCCTTAAAGTAGCAAAATTCATGTTCTTAGATGTCATACTCTCATCATTTGCTAATTACGTCTCGGGCGGCCACAGGCTCCAACATGTTCTTGGGGCCCTATGGCAATGATACAAATCAAAAAATCCAAAATGGATCTCGTGGATTTTAATTTGGTACACGCAAAAGTATTTTGGACCCATCCAGGCAAGCCCCGGGCAACCCGTAAGCAAGTGGCGATGATACCAACACTTGCCCGGGGCAAGTTCTCCTGTGCCAAACTCTTCCA